>OU026071.1:0-10000000 GCA_907269065.1 Crocallis elinguaria | reverse complement strand
ATATTATTTTGAATAGCTCTGATACGTCAATCACTGACTTTTGATAGAAATTTACTTTTCCTCTAATTACATCTGTAGACACCTTACTGTGCACATTCTGTACTGCAGCAGAGGAGAGGGGTGCCCATTCATTAATCAGAGGAGTGACAGATCGCGAGCCCGCCACATGTTAGCCTCTACATTATGCCTCGTTACTTCCAGTTGTGTGGTCACACTAGTTACACTCAACCACGAATACTTGACACGTGGCGCTCATGTATGCCCGATGACTTCTAAAACAGGATTTCAGAAGTCATCAGGCATATAAAATATTTCGAAAATCTTGGACATCCTATCCTACTCCTACTTAATAATATTATAATTAAGAAAGTTTGTGTTTGTGTGAATATTTGTTACCATCTCCGTAACTATATATATATGTTTCAGGATAAAGAGAATACTGTAGTGCCGCTCAGGCCTTTCTATTCTGGTGTTGGGCATACTATATTACTTTTCCAGTAATTCGTCTCCTTATCTAGTACTCCTACAAGAAACTTCATAAAACAGTCAAATTATTCGCCGCTGACTACAAATACGGTGCCTACATTGACCTCATTCCTTTACTAACTTACTAGCTGCTGGTGCCCTGCAGCTTGGCCCACGTATTAGCCTAAGTTACTCCTTATAGCATCAGCTATCTGCCAGTGAATGTACCGTCAAAATCGGTCCAACAGTATTGGAGAACAGCCGCAACAAAAAATTTAAAAAATTGTTTTTTTGTTTTAGGTTTCGTATATCACATGCATTTAGTAAAAAGCTGTTATTGTGACAGTACAAACGGACACTTCAATTTTATATATTTGTATAGATTATACTTCCAAGAAGTTATCAAAGACCTAATAACTGGATCTAACTTCCAATACTCCTAAGTGACTACCTTGAAAACAAATTATATACCGTACCAATCTCTGATTGCCCTTCTCAGTTAATTTAATTACCCTGCCTTGTTTATTTAGGCCTATCGGTTTATAGAATGACCCTTGGCTCAGCGACCTTGGGCAAAGCCTTTGGTCCAAACCCTGGGACCCCTTGGTCCTTTACTTCTGTAAGCCAATTGGAATAGTTAAATTGGTTATGTTAATGTATAGGTGTAGGAAATGTCAAATTTAGGACTAGGCTTTGATGTGTTAATTAGGCCTTTGTGTTCAAAGTAGGAACGGTATAGCTTTAAGTTGAAGTTTTGTGTGTTATGTTTTTGTAGTGGAGTCGCTGTGATGTGAGTAATATGTCGAAATAGTGGGTTGAATAAATAAGTTGAAGTAGAACACTGTTTTAAACTTTCACGGTTATTCACTAATTTATACATTGTATTCCTGGGAACCTGCTTGCAACATGGTCGAAATGTCGGGAGCACACCAGCTTATAATAATCACGGTAAATATCCCGTTACAATGTATAAATAAATTGAAGTGGCTTGAATGTTGTTGCGTTGTAGGGAAGTAATGGCAGTTCAGTGGCATCTTCAAATGCCACTTAGCCTGAATCATGATATGATCATAATATGATCTATTTCATAAATCATCAAGTGGTCACTTAAAAGGAATTCCTAATGTGACTCCGTGCTGAATCATTTCAATAATTGATCTATTTGACAGTTTTCTATGAAAATTCGTAAAATGGTTCACAAAATAGGAATTGATAAAGCGTCAAATTTTAATTTAACTGTGTTGTTTGGCTGTTAATTTTCCAGATGGTACGACTAACTCTTCCGCGAGTGTCTTTCTGGATGGGACTACCACTTTGCTCGTGCTTGCTTTGTGTGCTCGTCTTTGCTGCCGCCATGCAGTAATGTGGTATTACTGTATTCCGGTGTAGGAGCACTGCGGTGCCGCGCAGGCACCGCAGTGCGTGTGTTTCATAGTCCTGAGTGGCACTGCGATTATAATAGGCTGGTTATGCTTATCAGGCAAACAACGCGAGTCGTCTCGTACTCAATGATATAAAAAAATGTCTAAGTACAATAAGTATTTTGTAAAATAAAGAGTAAGTACTTGACTTTTTAACTCAAGAAAGCCTTTTACAATAATTTGAAATTGTTTTAAAGTATTTATTAATACTGCTTAAGTAATTTAAACCGTCACACACACAGGTAAATATGTATGCAAGTTGTTATACGAAGGACCTGAACATTAATTAAATTTGAGAAATTTTGACATATTATTACCAAAGTTAGTTAGGGTTCGATCGCCAACTTTCACGTTGCGTTATAACGAACATGATTATAAATTTCGATGTGTGACTTTAGAGCCAACTGTTACTGTAAAGGTCATGAAAAAATATATTCAACTATGCTCCAGAACGGTTTCGCCAGCGTGGAGTTTCGCATCGGAACCGTGCATCTATCCGGGAAAAAAGTAGCCTATGTAATCCTCTGGTCCAAAACTATCTCTATGGAAAAATATCATATCGATCTGTCGCTTCATTGGTGAGTGAAAGAAGGACAAACCAACTAATCTCATATCAAAAGCAAAGTTAAAACTAAAACAATGTATAGGAGAGTAAATTTCAGTTACTGGACCTGGTCAGATAAACGGGACTTCCCGTTGATCTAGAATAGACCTATGGGGTACTTACCCTATAGGTCTTGATTCCTTTGCGAGTGTCAAAATATGCTGCATAATTGGCCGTCTCTTTCGATGGCGTTGACTTAGAAGTTTGATTTTTTTACAACTCCCAGGGATTGCAGATTTGAGTATTTGATATTATTGTCAACTTGATACCTCCACGCGTTCCTGATAAGTTCTTGACAAACAAACAGACGGACAACGAAGCGATCCTCTAAGGGTTCCTTTTTGCTTTTCAGATACGGAACCCTAAAATTTTACTTATACTTACGAAAGATTTTACCAAGATATAAATAGTTTACGTAAACAAAAAGATCCCATCAACATAGGCAAATTAAATCATTCCCCTTTTACGAAATTCTATAACCCAAGGCCTTACATTACAGTACAGGTACTCAATTCACTTACCCATTGAATGATAAACCATCAATCCAAGCGGGGTAGTCAATGCAACCCCGGTCACTCAAGAGGGTGGTATAAAGCGTCCATTAGTCCTCAAATGCATTTATACTCTACTAATTATAGGGGGAACGGTTGTAGTTTTAAGGACGTACTCACTACTCACCGGCCATTCGTAATGCGAAGTTTAGTTCGCGATCATAACTTTTGCTTCGTCAAAACTTTAAATTTTAGATTCGCGTTCGCTACGCGAGCAAAATTCGTGATCCATGTCGAATTCTTTCGGTGAGCACCGTCCTAATATAGAACTCACGGCGCGCATTCAGCATGCGAAGTACACTTCGCGAGCAAAATGTTCGCTACGCTTTGTTACCGCGCGATATGTTTGGTTCGCGAGCCAAACATACGCTACGCGAGCAAAATGCAGGTTCGCGAGCCGAATGCTCTCTTTCACCATCTCAGGGCAGTATAATCACCATGAGTGTGTCAGCTATAGGGAGATTATTTTCTGTCAGTTTGTGGTCTAGTTATTTGTAATAAGTAAATCATAAATACTTACACGCTCATACCCTGCTCTAGGATTCCCTGTGTCGCAAATGAATGAGCAAAGTTTGCTCCGAGAGAAAAGCTTTCGCTGCGTCACCGCGCGACATATCTAGTTCGCGAGCCACACTTTCATTACTCGAGCAAAATGCGCGCTCGCGAGCCGAATCCTCCCGGTGGGTATTGAACTTTAGGGGGGGCTTTTCATGGCGTCTTTGGCTACGGACCCGCTCGTGAAGGTGTGGGGTTTTGTGTGAGTCACGGCTGTCCGTTGGTGTTGTTTTGAGTGTAAAGAGGGCAGAATGCTTTATTGACACCGATATAGGCCTTCAATGGTCAGTAGGTGGTCAAGGTTTTGTAAATTTGTTAGGTGTATTTAGCGGTAGTTACGTAATAAACTCACACTTACGGGGAAAAAACCACCTATGGTTGCTACACCATGTTTTCCTTTACCGAAAACTTAATCTCATTATAGGATTTGAACCATCGACCGACAGATCTGCGCCCGACCTCAGCACTGAGCCGTCATCCTCCGCTATCATACTCCTTACCTGAGTCTTTTTCCTGATCGCTATAACCTTGGTTTCTTTATGTCACGTCTGAATAGGTATCTAGGCAAGCGCGCTTCATCGTCAGCCGCGTCATCTCTTACCAACTGGTGAGAAAGTGGTTATACTCGTTACTATGTATTTACATAGTAAAGCATAAATGTTCACATAAAGTTTGTAGGTCTTAGAGACTAAATCGACGGTACAGGTCGACAACACAAAAAGTCGTTCCCTAAAAAAAGCCTCTTTAGCTATTGTTAAGTTGCGCGAACTATCGTTCAAAGTTTAGCGGATATTGTAGCCCTGTAGGGCTAACATGCGCACCGTGACAAAATTTACTCGTGGCGTTATCTCGTGGAAAGAAGAGATAACTAGTCTTCTCGACAACCGCTAACATGGCTTAGCGAGTTTGTCGTTTCGTTTTGTCATATGACGACAAACACGAACGGTTCTATTATCTGTGTCTCTTTTGTCGACAAACGCTAACATGGCGCGTCAAGTTTTCTCATTATTTGTCTACTTTTGACGAGTAGTTTGTCGTCGAACTTTTTGAGGACGAGTAAAACTGTAACACGGTAACTAGTGTTCTGTGATACCCTGATACCTATATAATTTGTGTTTCTGTTCTGTGACTATTACTGCCAACGACTATCTCCGAAAGCATACATACTGATCTGTGTCCGAAAGCGTGATAATGGCAGTACCATATTAGAATTATGTTTTAACTATAAATGAAGAGCGCGAGTGACGCAAAATTCAAAGGAAAGTAGGTAGGGACGAATAAAAAATTAAAAATGTTACTATACATATGTACTACCTATAGCTGAATTTTTAAAGTAATTCATTTGACCACTGAATTTCTAGAATTCTATTTAAATTATTGGTTTTATTTTTTGACACTTTAGTATAATTAATAAGAAAAATAATAACATTTGATATTATATATAAGTACCTATAGGAAATGAAATATGAATTGTGTTACGATTATTGTGTCATTCGTTTTTTGTAATATTTTCAATTCAAGGATAGTCAATTATTCTAATATTTGCATGTCACAATGAGCTGTAACAGTTGTTTATTTAGATATTTGTTTGGTTTTATTTACAAAAGAAAACATTAAAATTTTATGGACGACATCGAGACTACATTTTCTATATGTACTGGGATCTCGGACATAGTTTAACGATATTATTTACTTAGTAGTGTTTACTTTACGTTTTACTCACATTTTTCTGCCTGGCAAAATGCAAGCAATTTTTAAAGTAAATAACTATAATAATCAAATTAACTCAACTCAATTCTTATGTGGAATAATCTAATACTTCTTCTTTCTTTATTTCCTATATGATAGTGTGTAAATAAAATTCAAATTCACAACAGCCAGATAAGTCACATTCCCGGAGTTTTGGCGGGAATGCGAAAATGTGCTGTTGTTGATTTTGTGTTATTTACTAAAACCTGTGTTTTATCGAGTGTTAATGTGTAATAATGGTGGATTATTAACCATTAAGTGTTCGTAAACGTGCATGAGTGAAAGGAAAATAGTACAAAGATGAAAAACGTGTATTTTCGTATTCTATCCAAAACTCCATAGAAGCTTCAGTAAAGTATCCACCGCTTTACTGAAGCATCACTTCGACTTGACCGCGCCTAGACTAAACTTTAACGACTTTTATTTACCAAAACTAGAGATTTATTATAACTTGACACTGGCTAAATACGCAAATCGCGTGGAGCCAAATACAAAACAAACAAAAAAAGTCATATTCCCGATATTTACTTGTCAACTTCACTAAAATGTCATTGTTATGAACGCGTTCACACAGCAAATTAAATAAAACTATAGTAAATAAGACAAATTGAATGAACTAAACCGGTGTTGCTAATCACATGGCAGCACTGGTTTGGCGTCCATTGTCTTCAAAGAGATAATAGTCTCTCGTGTTTGCCATGTTAGCATAATCGACTAAAACGTCGTCCGCGAGAAATCTTGTCGTAGCGCGCGCGCCATATTGCTACTTTGCCATGCTAGGCCAGCTGGTAGGACTAAATCTTCTGCGAGTCCGTCTGGGTGGGTACCAACGCTTTGCTCGTGTAATCTGCCGCCAAGCAGAAAATGTACAAGCATTACTGTGTTCCAGTTTGATGGGCAAAGTAATCAATGAATTTACGGGCGTATGAGACTTAATACGTATAATGTCACAGGGCAACGAGTGCAATGCAGTGCCGCGCACGCCTTTGTTTTTCAAAGTTCTGAGTCGCACTGCAGTTATTACGGTCCAGTGTTATTTTTTCCATCAGGCAAACGAACCGCTCATCTCGTCCAGAATCGTATAGTATAATTTTGAGGCTCCATAATTGCTTGATAAAAAGCTAAGCGCGGTATCCCTAAATCTAATACCACACAAAGTTCAAAGAAAAAAACAAGCAAGAAGGAAAATCAAGGGGAGTCTACTAATGGCACATTTGCTGCAAATGCATTTATACAGAGCGTTAATTAAACGCAGGGGACATGGCAGTTTTTGTCCGCTTACAACTTTGATTGATTTATGGGGGAATTAGGTCTGCTCCGATGGTTTTGGTTACATTAGGTATGTTATAAATACGTTATATTAATACGTCTTTAAACGTACTTACTATTAGTATTGACATACTATTTAATACATATATTTTAAACTAGCTGATGCCTCGCGGTTTCACCCGCGTGGAGATTTTGGATTTTATGTTTTTTTTTGTTGCGCGGAACCCTAATTCTTTTTCTAAAATTAAAGTAGCCTACTAAGTACTCCTTGTAACATCAGCTATCTGCCAGTGAAAGTCCCGTCAAAATCGGTCCGGCGTTTCGGAGATTACCCGCAACAAACAGACAGACAGACAAAAATTATAAAAATGGTTGTTTTGTAACAAGTACCCTATATACTTTCATATGCATTTAGTAAAAAGCTGTTATTTTGATATTAGAAACAGACACTTCAATTTTATTTATTTGTATAGATCAATATCTTTCTTTTTATTTTTTATTTATTTCTTAACGTACTTTTGGACCATATCTTTTGTTACAATACTATTCGTAGTCGTTTACGTCTAACCCTGAAAACGTATCAAGAAATAATGTATCGATTACAGGCAGGATATCTTGTTAAAGTTTCCACGCGATTCATCGCAGTTGACTATTATTTTTATACATTTAAATGACAAATGGATATATGCTTATAGATATACTTAAACCTGCCTACAACAATTACTGTAGGTAGTGCTATCCAGAACATTAAATAAAAAGTTTTGCTCCACAACCAAAGGGTAGCACCAAGGAATTATATACAAGGCAAAACTGTTATCAAAAATTCCAGCCTTCACATAATGTAAATAAAACCGCCAAGTAGAGTCTAAGTTCATTCATCATAACTAGGTCACAATCACCTCTTGAAAATGAAACACAGACTAGACAATTGCAGGATTAAAACGACAGTGGCAGCTCTTACAGCGCTTTCAACTAGGCGCTATATAGTGTTTCCTATTCGCTTTGCCGCTTTAAGCTGCAAGTGTGATTGTACAAAGCGACATGTCAGTGATTCGGCGTTCTTACTGGACCGTATTCTTTTAGAAACTTTTTGTTTTCAATAAGCTGTTTTTTTTTAAAGTTCCGTTAGGCACCATGCGGCTTCGTCCGAGTACTTTCACGGTCATATATGGCTGAAGATTGAAACTCCATGCCATCCCAATCGCTGTGACCTGGATTTCTTCAAGTCGTGGCTGAATAATTGTGGAACCTAACGCTGAGACACCAACGTGAAGCGCTTTGCGCAAATCGTTGGAACTAAAGCTGTCACAGGCCTACTTTTGACAAAAACATAATTATGAAAGTATATATTATGTTACTTACACTAAAAAAACTTAATTTTAATTTTTTGTCAGCCTGTCTGTCTGTTTGTTCCGGCTAATCTCCGAAACGGCTCCTGGATGTAAAGTACTCGAATGTATTAATCCAAATTTACCAAATGTCAGCCAAAAGCGTTCGGTATTTTCATAAAGTCCGATGTAATAAAACGAGCAATCAGACAACACCTTCCTATAATTTATGGATGCAAAACTAATTAAAAGCTTTCAAAAATTATCAACTACTAGCTTCTGCCCGCGGTTTTCACCCGCGTTCCCAAAGGAACCGTGCATTTTTCCGGGATAAAAAGTAGCCTATGTTACTCTCCGGTCCATAAACTATATGCCAAAAATCACGTCGATCCGTTGCTCCGTTACTGCGTGAAAGAAGGACAAACCAACAAACACACTTTCGCATTTATAATATTAGTAGGATTAAACCTTAATGTGATAAAGAATCTACGTTCCCTTTAGAACTGTCTAGCACTAATTAGTCATATCTAGGTCAGAACCTCTTTGAAAATGACACAAACTTGACAGTCACCGATTGACGGCATCAGGCGGTTTTAAATTGCACGACACGATGGTAGCTACCAGCTGGTAGGCTCTTCTGCGAGTCTCTCGAGTCTGCCGCCAAGCAGTAATGTGCAAGTATTACTGTGTTCCAATATATTACTGAGCAAAGGAGTCAGTGAAATTACTGGCCTTATGATGATTAATAGGCCTTTGTGTTTTTAAGTTGTGAGTGGCACTGCAATTGTTATGGGCTGGCGTACCATTAGGCAAACAACCCACTGGTATCGTTATCTAATATTATAAAAAAATTATGCATGTAAATTGACGTATACACCGGGTTTGAGTCGTCAACAGTTCAGTCATATCATAGCAAACACTTACTATATCGTACTGCACGTACCATCTCATCACTGCCTTCCCAACGGTAATTTATCGTATGATATAAAATACCTTATCGTCTGGCTTTCTGTTAGCTTGTCCCAGTGACTGCTATAAATACAAAGCGACCCCAAAATCCTATTTAGTGTGTCCGACTTGTTAACTGACATGTTAATTCAAAGCCGTAGTGAACCATTCATTTTAAATTAATGTGCTTTTGTCGAAGTTATTCAAAATATTTATTTAACAAATACTTTATGGTCTATTATTGAAGTAGTCTAAATTTACAGAACATCATCAGCAAAGCAAGGAATACATTGCGGTCTTATAGCAAAATTGCGATCGCTTTTAGAATGGTACGGATAATTTACTAAAATCGAAAAAAATATTTATCCAAGTGTTTTTAATTTTCGTTCAAAAATTCCGCAGTCATCGACCACAAAAGGTTAAAAGGCCCAAAACCATTGTGCTGTTTAAAAAAAACTCGTTCGATTTTTCAATATAACGCTGCACCTACCACATACAGGGTTAAAAATATACGCTTCTTCCATTGTCAAGCCATAAAGTCATTGGTTTTATAAAGTTGGCACGCTAAACAATCGGTATTCGGTACCGGGTTCATACATATTAATGCACTAGGCGACGACGCATTGAATGACTCTCGAACTCGGAGCACGCTGTATTTATTTACCCCACTTACCATCGGAAGTTTGAGTATTTTTATGGATAATTCAAAGAACGGTCATGATAATTGTACCAATCTTCAACGCAAATCAGGTCAATTTATTACATTAAAAATGTCACATTTGAAACAGGAACATAAAAGGAAAACAATATAAACTGTTAGATTAATAATCTAAAGAGGAATGTTGAAACAATATAATATATTGTTTTTATATTGTTTTCCCTTAGATACAACCGCTTTCAATCCAAAGAGGTTTAATACAATAATATCTGATATAAAATCGAGAAAAACACCGATCTTAAAGTGTTTTTTTACAGTCCTCTTTCATGTCTACGTTAGATAAAATCTTTATTAATGAATTCTAAAAAATCAAAGAATAAATCAGACAAAAATCTTCCATCACTGCCGAGCGGACATTAGAATCAGTAATTGAAAACGTGGCCAACGAAGCTGGAAATTAAACAATATTCCAGTTTTAAAAATGAGAAATAATTTCCTGGCGAACCTCTATAATTATTTTCTCGCTTCTATGTATAAATAAGAGAAGCTCCGAAGGCTTAGAGCCTGTCGGCAGTCGTGTACTCATAACACCGCTATATTGTTGACATCTCGGCCTCCATTCGGACGCCATTTTGGACGCGCCAAAAGCGCGGGAATCTCGCTGTCATGGCGGTGAAATAATTAGATTCCGTCGGCGCACTTTCTTCTCGGTTCATTTCTGTATGTTTTGTTAATTATTTCTTCGCGAATGTCACGACGCGACGGTTTCACCTTTTTTCTTCCCTGTTTTGCGAGCTTTTGTCTCGCTAAATATCGCTAAATGAAAGGAAAGGTGTGGACGTTTCTTTGTAATATTTAATGCCTCTGTTATCCTTACCTGTCTCCATTTTTGATTTTAAAATAAACAGAGGACTTGTTACCTTTTGCATTAATTCAATCTTCGAGTAAACTTCCCTTTCGGGTGTACAAATTATTATTAATTGTATTAGAAGCCCTCAGAGAGGACCCCATGTGTTTTTCTTATCAATTAGGCGGTTGCGTATAATCCCTTCAGCGCTCGTTAAATAAAAAACGTTGCAATTTAAACCTTATTGTATCGACAATACTGTCACCATAGAAACGAATTGGCGTAGAAAATTAAATTATCAGTCGTGTCTCTCACTAGTTCTAAATTCAATTTGTGTTCGAAATACAAATTGTGGCGGTTAAATCCCGCGCGTCGGCCATATTTAAATTAATTTTGTTTTTAACCAACGCGGGAAAGCTCTTTACCCTGGTGTTGCTACTGAGGAAAATGTTTTATCGCACGTTTGGGAGTTTTCTTTGTTAGAAATAGATCTAATGTCATTAATACTAATGTAGAACCGGTCTCAAGAGAAATAATGTGTGTCTTTTAATTGCGACTTTGGCCACATCTGTTTTTTTTGGGTACATACAGACACATTTTAAATTTTACCGACATATTTTCATAACTGCCTGAAAAGATACATAAAAAGATTATGTAGGTATTTGATAGTTCTGAGCTGAAACAAGTCTATTTTAACATTTGTAATCTTAGCTTTTCGTATTTCCTCAATTACGATATTTTCAGGAATTGCTTTTTTTCAAACGAATTGTACACAATTAGTAAATATCTTTAATCAATGCAATTGGAACCTACGAACGGTTGAACGAACGGAAAGATGCTTGGCAACAAACACTTATTTGTGTCTTGAAGGTATTAGTTTATCATCATCATCAGCCGGTAGGTATTACTCAGGGTAAAACCAGAAAATGGACACGCTTATTTAAGATTTTGAACTTTTGACGTTTCGGCACTAATCGGTACAGGCGATCGCGTTCCTCGCATCATCACTTCAAAATAGTCGAATCCCAGCATCACTTCATCCCAAAAGCAACTACAACTACGCGGCCAACTTTTACCAGTTTTTTTTCTCTCTCTCTGTATCATCAAACTATTATAATTGGGAAAGTTGTCTCATTATTTTCGGCACAGTATTTTTTCCTCCAACCTTGTGAGAATGATGTATTTATTATTGGACTTAATACTTTTTCTTTTTGGACCGTACCTAAATTGTAGTTGATTTTGTGATTATTATTTTGTCGATCAAATCATCACTAGCGCATTGTACCTGAGATAGTTGTCAAACTAACTCGTTAGCTATTTTGTGTTTTTTTATATTTTTTTTTTTACTCATTTTTTTTTAATTGTTTGTAAGCATTTGAATACTAAACATTGAATTTTGTTAGTGGTAGGACTAACTCTTCTGCGAGTGTCCGTCTGGGTTGTTACCACCGCTTTGCTCGTAAAGTCTGCCGCCAGTTACTTGCACACTACTGTAGTGTGCAAGCATTACTGTGTTACGGTTTGATGAGCAGAGTAGCCAGTGAAATTACTGGGCTTATGAGACTTAATAACTAATGTCTCTGGGTAACGAGCGCACTGCAGTGCCGCGCAGGCCTTTGTGTTTCAAAGTTGTGGTTGGCACTGCATTTGTTATGGGCTGGCGTTATTAGCATCAAGCAAACGACAAGCTCGTCTCGTTACCAAATAACATAAAAAAAAAAATATCCTAGGAATTCGGTGATCGAACTTATTACCACCTGAGCCCTCATCGCTTCATCATCTAATTTAATTCAGTTTTCTATCTATTATACAATACAATACAAAAACACTTTATGGACACCAAGAAAAATCTAAACAAAAAAAAATTAAAATAGGTACAATGGGTGGGCGGTGTTGTCGCTAAAAGCGATTTCTTCCAGATAAATTTATATGCTAAGACATAATAAGATAAGCCTTATTATATAGTTTTTGTTTGGTTTATAACAAAACATGGTTGGGTAATATAAGTCGCCTCTCAAATACCGTGACATTTCCCACATGTGGACTACTTCAGAAAGGTTAACGGTGTCCCGTTAAATATCACCAGAAACTGAACTTCGCAAACAACTGGATTATGGACCCCGTAAAATAATGTGACCACAAAGGCCACACCGAAGAGGACACTTAAACTATTACATTGATATTTTAATGCCATGCCCAACATGGACAACACATTTAACCAACAAAGACACAAAGAAAGATATTATGGGTCTTACCACAAAAAATTTAAACACTGGTTAAACCTGTGTTAAACACTGTCACTTTTTAACGCCTAAACATGCCTTAGTCGCGCTATTGAATACGAGCAACCACAAATCCTACAACACCGTTTGAAGATAATCCACTCTTATAGTCGAGGGTATCTAAAAAAAAGTTTTATTGTGTCATCCACAATATGTAAGGACTACTTTTTTCGTCACAGCCCCAATTTTACTAAACAAATAGTATAAAACTTAGCTGGAGACTTGAAGAGCCACACGAAAATAACAAAGATTTGATGACCGCCATTGTCATAAACGACCTAAGCTATAAAATAAAGAAACTGTCTAAAGCGATCATTTTGCGACGAAACCATTATAATATAATAATATTATAATAATCATTTTTAAACCATTTGTTTAGTAGAATTACGTTTCTCACCTTCAGTGGCGATGTATCGAAGATGTAGCTCTTGGAAAATACTGATTGGTGCTCGACGACAGATTTTAAATTTGATTGTGGTAGCCAGGCCAACACCAGAAAAAGAGAAAAAATTAGGCTTACTTTTGTGACGCCAGAATCGAGGCCACTGGCCTCGATTCTGGCCTGGTAATCATCAGTCGGAAAACGTCCACTGCCGACCAACGGCCTCTGCCATGAAATGGAAATTTAGGCATAGAACACCATGCTTGGCAGGCGTCTTGGTAATCACAGTAGATTATGATGTTGACCTAGGAGAATGCTTGCTGCTGCCCATTCCCTGGATATCCTCTTAGTCGGCTCTTACGGCACACACTGGAAGAGATGGAGTAGTTCTACTTTTAACTGGGTCCACGATGCCAGTGTTGAACCTTATTTGCAGCATTATAAGTACCAAAATGATGTACAGTGCAAAACGTATTTATATCTCGTGACTACCTAATGAAATTAAAGTCATAGCATCAATAAATAGAAACCGATCGTCGAGCCTACCTATCTATCTATCAGGAGGTATCGCTAATTAGTGTCTCTGGTTGCCGCCTTATCCGCAATCGGTGCTCGTTCCCTTAGTTCCGTTGCTACTAGCTTGGTGAAGGCGGCGTACATGGTACAAGCGGTAGAGAGAGCGATTTGAAAAATCAGCAATCGGTTTCTTTCAGTAAAATATTGTTGTATTTAATGTCTCAAGGTTCTTAATAGCTTGGCGTGCACTCGACTGTACAAAATGATTCCAAAAGCGGTGATCATACATTTAGTTTACTGACTAGTTGATTGAGGAGTTTCCATTGACGATGAAGTGGTAAAAAAATATTACCATGTGTTTGATGTATAAAAGTGATTAAATAGACTTTAATTATTGTGCCCATTGAACGATTATGTATTATAAAAAAAATCTAATACACAAGGTGGCCAAGAATGGTAACATTTAAATAACGCATACAAGTTGTAGCCCATGGTTAAGCATAGTTTACTCGTTTTCTCCTGAGAACAGTGACTTTCTCCGACATGTAAAGAGTGAAAGGTATTTAAAACTATGGTCGATTCTAACTATTGCCTATTTGTAAAACAAAAGCCGTTGATTCTGTGAAAAGTCGGTAATAATTGAGAAACAATTTTTTTTTGTTATCCTGCGCATTTACAATATTAGTAGGAATTAGTATGAATTAGTATCTAGTAATATAAATTAAAACAACATTGTATCATAGGAATTTAAATTTAATCCATAATTTGTTAGTAAAAATAATAAAATGATATTTAGCTTCGAAATGTATTTCGAATCACAAAAACGCTGATCTCTTTTCACTTAAATCACTTCCATTGCCTCCCTAACAGACGACACGGAAATATAACTGTCCAAGCGTGCTTGATCCCCGACACTACATTCATCTACCCCTCATCTACTTACAATATCTTCCATAGACAGAGGAGGGGGGTGCCAGGCTATATTGGTTTATACATCTTTGATTATCGACGTCGATTCAAAGCGGGGGGTATCGCTGGAACCACACTTGTCACTAGACATGAAATTATCCGGCCATTATTTTATCCGGATACTTCTGTTCCTCGATAAAAAGCGTTAGCGGCTATACAAATAGTTATATTTCAGCTACATACCATAACATATTATTGTTATTATTTACTGAATTGTTATTGTTTAGGTATATTTTGCTTTTGACAATACCTAAAATATATTTCGGAAGCAGGACAATAAACAAGACGACGACAGAAAGTGAGCTAGTGATAGGTTCACCAAGAAATCAAGCTATTATTATCTTTAGGGCTTACCTGGCTGGTGTATTTCGGCAGACGCATTAGAAAGCATTCAATCGTCATTTAAGATCAGTTTGAACGCTTACCTAACAAAAATTCAACCAATTGATTAGACAAGTTCTAGCTAGCGTTATTTCTGACGACGACAAAAACCAACAATTTCTAAAAAGACCGGACTTGTCCGGATACCCGGAAATATCCGGCCAAATGCGTCCCCAACCGCCCAACTCCACCACCAGGCTCGTTACTTTGACACGTTCAAGTTATGTGGTGTCAATTAATTTATGTAATGCCGTCTTGCGTTTAAGATCCTTGTGTAGGAAGTGCTACATATCAAATCGGCGGAACATAACATGACAGGGATATAAACAGGAACGATTCTCTGCTGATTTGTTCTAAAAGTTTCCTATGTATTTTAAGTTTCATTTGAGTTAACGTGTCGCTTAAAATCGTAAAGTTAAGTCAGAAGCCTTTAGGTGGTTTAAAATTTCTGACACAAGGGCTGGCCACACGTGAAAAGAACGAAGGAAGAAAAGAGTTAACTGGCCCATCCGTATTATTATCCAAGCATATTTATATATTACTAGCTACTGCCCGCGGTTGTATGTGGTAATAAGTACCCATCTTCTCTGCAGGTCTTCTAAACTCTCAGACTATCTCTGTGCAAAAAACCACCAGGATGCTAGGACTAAATCTTCTGCGAGTGTCTGTCTCAGTGGGTATCACCGCTCGTGAAGTCTGCCGCCAAAGTAGTAATGTGCAAGCATTACTGTGTTCCGGTTTGATGAGCAAAGTAGTGGAACTACTGGGTTTATGAGACTTAAAACCTAATGTGTCAGAGTAACAGCGCACTGTAGTGCATGCCTTTCTGTTTCAAAGTTCTGAGTGGCACTGCGACTGCAGCAGCATAGTAGCAGAAGATTTAATAATCATCATCATCAGCCTACGAGATACTAACCCCATTCTCGATGTCATCAGCCTATTACGCTCCCACTGCTGGGATACCGGCCTTATCTCAGAGAGAGAGTACGGGCCATACTCCACCAAACGGATCTGATGCGGCTTGCCGGCTTTGTGAATGTCACATGTCGTCGAATTTTGTGGAAGAGTTAAAAATACGAATTGCTAATTTTACTAAGTTGCCAAACAAATGGTCTTAAAAAATTGGACACTGGCTTCAATGACTAACTACTGAACCGTTTTTGATGAAATTTCTATGGGACCAATCTGGAAGTATATAATCCTATCCTTTAAAATAAAGAAAGAATTATCCAAATCGGTTTATAAATGACAAAGATCTGAGGTAACAAACATAAACAGAAAAACTGGAAAATCAGATGAATTTAGAACCTCCTCCTTTTTTGGATGTCGGTTAAAATACATGACAAAAATAACGCCGAAGCAGTAAACCGTCCGTATGTTATTATTCTATTTCCTCTGATTACCTACTTAATGTATAACGTCTCCACACCTAGACATAAACCGGGTTTATTGTTTTCCATGAAAAATGCATATTTCAATTATGCCTGCTTTATGTATTCTACTTTGTTTTTGTTTGTGCCGATCCCTGAGGATACGGTTTTAACTAATGGGGTTCCTGTTGATATGATTAATTAATAATGTATGTACTGGATTTTATTTTAACTCTAACGTCGGCCACACACGCTACGGTCTACCGAAGAGGTCTGCTGTGCAGGTGTGCCTGCGCAGGTAGACCGGAGCGTGTTAGAACAGACCTCAGCAGGTCTAACCCAATAACACGCTCCGGTAGCGTGTACGGCCGGCTTAATGTTAATATTCAAAGACGTGTCTAAGATTAGATTCATTCATCCATAATATGTCAGAATTGACGTATGTCAAAATTTTATAGTCTGTTAGTGAATTTTAAAAAAAAAAGGTAAAATAATAGTAAACATTTACTTTTATTTACTATAAACTGTTAGTTGGAAATAAAATCGTAACAATAGTGTCCAAGGTTACGGAGCTAGCACATGTGTACCGTTTTAATTTGAAAGGATACGGGTGTGTCCGGTCAATAGGCACTTCTAATAAATTGCCTATCCGGGACCACAGCTCTACAGTTTTGCTGCGGTGGACATAAAATACGTAGTGTAAAATGACCTTTATACTCTCTAAATAAAATATGAACATGAACAAATGGTAATGTATTGACCTTTGCAAAGGCTGCAAACACATTGGGTGACTGAAGACAGACAACGCGACGCCACAGAAGCCGGCCCAGAGAGAGGTTGCGCGGTTGATTTAGACGTACATATCAAGAAGATTGGCGAGATGTTCCAATACAGAGGTTTTGGGGTCCTTTGCTCAGCAGTGGGACAGTACAGCATAAAGAAAAAAAAGTTGACAATAACGGCTTGTTTGTAACCTATTTGTAGCAAATACCATCTTCACAATCTTAACCCAGATCCTCACACGGTTGATTTATACCATAGGTAGCAAGTCGCAACCACCGGTGAGCTACACGCGATACGTCCGGAAGATTTACTGTGCAACCTATATAACCGGAATTGGTTGCAATTAGTTTGTAACTTAGTTGCAGTTATAGTTATTTGGTGAATGGTACTTTTCTTTTTTTTACTCTAATTGATATCGAGACGAACCGGTCGTTTGTCTGATGGTAAACATAACGCATGCTCATAAAAATTGCAGTGCCGCTCAGAACTTTGTAACACAAAGGCTTGCACGGCACTGCAGTGCGCCCGTTACTCTGATACATTAGGTATTATGTCTCATAAGCCCAGTAATTTCACTAGCTACTTTGCTCATCAAACCGGAACACTGTAATGCTTGGTCATTACCTCTTGGCGGCAGACTTCACGACCAAAGTGGTGGTAACAACTCAACCTAGGACTTCTTTACTTTTAACTAATAATTTATATCTTTTTTTGGAGAAGATATTCAGTTCCAATTGTTTATTTAGTTGTATTATTCAATGGTAGAATAAAATACAGGCACCCGTACTATTGAGAAAAACTTTTATCAACGCACGGGTTACTGTTTTAGTTAACTTTCCATTTAGCAACTGCAGCTCAAGTAAAATTCTAATAGCCATAAACTCATTTAAAATTTGAGTTGAACCCCTCTCATTCATTAGAAGAAGGCTCTCAGACCCCAACGCCATTCAAAACGACTCAAACAAAACAACCCGACTAGAAAAACATTTTGACAGTACAAAAGAAACTTCTAACAATCGATCAATTCTCCCTTAAGTTTAAGGAACCCTAAATGAGGTCGTTCACCTCGAGGGCCCTGATTTGGGATCAATTGCTGGTGAATGCAATTCACTTTTCCCGCCCCTGGTGATGAGACTGATTGCTTGGGAAATTGATTAATTGCCGTCTTGTGAAAATCCTCGACAGGGTTTTATTTGACAGTTACTGCCAGGTGACAGTATTGATCGGTTTTTCTGTCTGTCTCTTCGTTTCATAGTTGACAGCTGGCAATAATAAATAAACAATTGTTATAATAATGAAATTGACGATTAGTATTTACTCCACCTGTCGTGTTTCTTGTCTTCGCTATAGTGTTGGTTTTGGAACTACTATATTACTAGATTCTCGTATAACTTCTATGAGCGCCCACATCGGGTTCTAATACGAGTCTTGAGTTTTGAATCTGTGGTCTGTGCTAATCACCAAGCACTATTTTGGTAGCACTATAAAAGTCGATAGAAGTATACCACGTTCCTCAAAAACCTTGCTTTTATTGTATTTCGTTTTATAGAAATAAAAGCTGCTGTCCGCGGTTTCACCCGTATGCTGATTTCTAGAGAAACCGTGCATTTTTCCGGGATAAAATCCTATGATACTCCGGATTGTAAACTATTTTTATGCAAAAAATCAGGTCCATTCGTTACGCCAAAAGTACGGATTTAAAAGGTTGCGTAGTACTGGACTGCGCTCTTGATCTTCTCTTTAATATGGTTACGCTTGCACATTTCTGCTTGGCGGCGATATCAAGCAAAGCGCTGATTCGCAGAATAGGGAGCGCTGCAAGTAAGAAGTTGGGTTCATCGTGCGATGGCTGATGGACTGGTTTTTTTCTCCGATTGCCCACAGGTCTTAATTAGGAAACCATTATAAAACAAAGGTCACTGTTTGGTATTTGGCTTCATAATGGTTCTTCTAGGGAATCAAGACATAAATGCTTCACTTTTGACCCTATGTCATTTACCAGCAGGTAAGATAGTAGTCAAAAGTTAGCGTATAGCATAAAATAGCCCGGGGTTTCATGTAGAGATTCCCACAGGAACCGTGCATTTTCGGGGGTAGCCTATGTTTTTCTTAGGTCCATAAACTATATCTATGCAAAAAATTATGTCGATCCGTACCTCCGTTTCTGCGTGAAAGATGGACAAACCAACGAACAGACTTTCGCACAATTTAAATAGTACGGATGCACAACAGTTTTAAATGATGTAGTAAGTATAAGTATTCAAACACACACATACAAAAACAAACATCATTTAGCTGTAAGGCATAGACCGACACAAATCTTTGTCTGGAACAGGCCAGTGTAAATGTTACAGGAAATTAAGGCATTCGCTGAAAGGTCGAGAACAGGAGGTACGAAGTTCTGGATATGACGGTTTTCTTTTTCGGTTCTGGTTTTTTTATACCACAAAGTAACGAGGATTCTGATCTGACGGTACGTAAGCCTAGCGCCTGCTCATACTAGTTGCAGTGCCACCCAGAACTTTGAAACACAAAGCCTGATGATACATCAGGTATCAAGTGTTATTCGCCCCGTAATATTACTGATTTGCTCATCAAGCAGGAACTGGCCATTGATTTGCTTCCTTGCTACTTTGCGAGCAAAGCGGCGATACTTGGTACCCCCAGCTCGGAAAAGAGTAAGGCTTACCACTTAGTATTTTTGTAGTATCTTCTTCGGTAACTGCTTGTGCTCGGCATCCTCTTTAGCCATTTTTCCTGCTTCATCATCAGCATCAGCCTTATTACGCTCCCGCTGCTGGGATATCGGCCTTCTCTCTTTATTGTTGCTCCTTCATACTACTATATAATCGTTTTGAGGTCCTTACTCCTGAATAAAGGCGCTTAAAAACATACGAGTAGATAAACAAATAACAATCGCTCTTAGCACCACACGTGACTTCCAATTTAATATAACCGAAAGCTATCCAGTTAATTGCTCCAAGACATGCCTCCTCCCTTCCTTTCAACACTCCTCAACCTCGGGGCGTGCCTTTATCCCGCTTTTGTTCACCGAACACCATAAATTTCCTCCACCGTTCGCACCAACCCTCATTGTGCCCAACTTTCGCTTCTTCGTCTCCTAACTCCTCGAAAGTGAATGGGCATCTGATAAGAACAGGTAGCTTTTGTCGGGTATTGTCTGATAATTAATTTGTGCATTAGTGTCTTTAACACCTGGATCCTGGGCCTCAATGGCATGTCTTAATGGCCACGCGTGGGAACGCTCTTTGTTTGATTTCTAAAGGTCTGCGTAATGGTTGAAATTAAGGACGTTATTAGGCTGTTTTAACTATGGCAATGTGAGCTATAACTTTCGAGGATATTTAATTGCCTTATTCCTTCAGGTATGAGAACGCGGTCTTAGCTTACTGTATGCAAATTACATTTCTAAATTATACACACATGACATTAAAAGTGTTACGTTGAAGCTATACAAAACGTCATGAATTTACATAGAAATTGTCAAATTTGTTTTTAGTTGAAGACCTAAGTTATACTTGGTGCGGTTCCTAAAAGAAAACAGAATACCTAGTCACATTATTTTTTTCGGTCGAATTTTTTACAAAGCCACAACCACCCAATCCGCAGACTCAATTTCATTGTCTGGTTTGATAATTATCCTATACAGATAGCAAGTAGTACGGCTTTGGTACAGCATTGCTGGTTTTGTGCGGGTCTGTGATCGAATACTGTGAAAGGTTACGGCAAACACCATACGGAGTGCGAGTGACACGTCACCATAAACTTGCCATCATAACTCCATCATCGTCCATTGTGGTCAGTTGTTTGCCGGCTTCTTAATGTTTCATCATCATTTCACCTGACTACACAACCGTCTATAACAAAAGACAACCATTAAACTCAGCTCGAAATATCGGACATACGGTCATAAAAACGTAGCCATAGCGCGAGAGTAAAACTTTAAAATTTTATGACGTATTGTTGGACGTTTCACTACCACTATAAGTTAGAGAATAGAATATTATATTTATTGCTGTTTTGGCATTTCGAATTCAGAGAGTAATTTGCAGACGAATTCGTATGGGTTTGGAAGACGTGCTCGTTTTAATTCTATGGGTATGTAGAATAGGGACGGGTAGTTCCTGCTTATTCTTGCTGCTAACTTTACGATGGTTTTTGTCATTTTATATTACTTAGACTCTCTATTGCATGTACTGAAATACACTAGTACCAAAAGTACCAAATACTGTACATAGATCCTGACTTCTAATAATAATAAAGCTTACCAGATCATGCCTAGATGATAATATGTGAAGCCGGTCACACATCTTTAAGCCATCGATTTCACTGCTTTCAGGGCGTTTACTGCACCATGCAAGGAAGACTGAGTATTAGATATCAGTTAATGCTTCACAGAAGGTAGTAACGTAAAGTCAGAAATGCTATGTTCTATGTATTGACGCCTATTATAAGCTATGCTCGCTTAAATGAAGTACTAAATCAGCCAAGCTCTCAGACTTGTATATATACTACCTTCTGTAATGGCTTACTGGTACGTGCTACTAGGTTTCAGTCACCGCGATGATAAATAGGTTGTTCGAATTGTTTATGTAAATTTTGATTCCAATGCGCAGGCTGCAGAACGCAGTCTCCGCTACGATCTCTCGCAAGTACTCTCTGATGAATGGAAGATGTTGAAAACCTATCCCCGAAATATCGACAAGTTTAGTGAAATTATGTCGATTATGTCGACAAGTAAGACCGTAAGTGTTATGTAGTCGGTAAATAAAGTATCATGGTTAGTGAAGTAGCTCGGTTGTATGTATTTAGAAGAAGAATTTACAGTAAGAATACTCGTTTATTAGGCATTGTATCGTTTAACAAACTGTCGAAGAAATGGCAAACGATAACATAAGCAACGCTATATCGCTTTTCCAACGAAAAAATATACCAATGGGTACTGCAATAGATGACCTATAAACAAGCAATTTTTACCAGCAGTGGTGGGGCTACTACAACAGATATGTGAGTTTACATACTCGTACACTCTCCACTGTGCCCAGTAATCCCTTGTCCACGTGAGCAGTGATTCTCCGCTCTATTTCGCCCGTTCTAAGGGTGGAACCAGGTCACAGTGACAAAGTGGACCCAACTCGACTTGTGTAGAAGTATTGTTAAGGATATATTTGTGGATTTTTACACGAATTTATTGTGACAGAGGTCCAGGTTGATGTATTGCTGAAATTTAATTAAGCTGTTCAAATTTGCGTTTCGTTTTACTCACTGGTTTCTTTGATGTGAAACCTGTGGCTTTGTGTAAGGTATCTTTTAATTTGTCTAGCTTTTTTTACTATAGATAATTTAGCATTTGAATTATATCTCATCTGATTTTTAGTGACGATGTGGTACATCTTTGTGTACATTCTAAACCTATAATAGGACTGTCTTATGTGCAGCAGCCAGAACACAACATTTTTTAAATCTTACTCACTCATACTCATACACTAGGATTCCCTTTGTTAAGGTGGTACAGATACACACACAGCACAACCATCTAAGACCAGAGAACAAACTTTTTGCTTGCCCCACAAGATTTGCCGGGGCCGGGGTCGATCCCGGACTCTCACTTTACAGGCAGGGTTAAACCAACTATGCCGCAGAGCCGAACTCAGTGCTGGGCGACGTCAACTTCAGAGTGTGAAGAGCTTTACAAAATGCCGTACTGCAAAATTTTACTCAAAATACCCAGCTCAGAAGCTTGTACATACGATATATCGTATATGACGGGGCGGCGAGTCCAGGGGTCTTTTTAAAAACGGTGACGTCACCACCGGTGACGTCAACATCTTCAGCATCATGGTGACCGCTCACCCCTCGTAGAAAGAAAACACGAAGTAGCTCCATTTATCTCAACCATTTATTTCGGCAAGGTTATATGGGAGATTCGAACGGTCCGACGGTAGGCGTAATACTGCTTTTCTCAACAGTCGGTCGCTCGTATTTATAGCAAAACAGATTGTGACAAAGAATCTTTATAAAACTTGTTAGATCTTGTCATTCTACTTTAGATTTTAATCTTCAATTGAAATTCATTACTTTTTATTAACATGGGGCCCAGGAGAGCACTCATGATAGTTAAAATAAATGACTCTAGGCGCCCATTCCAAGTAAGAGGCCGTACAAGAAGAACGGGCAAGAAACTTGTCGGCAATCTTTTAAAAAATTGTGTTTACAGTGAATTTGTTCAGTTTAACAATCATTTGTCTAGTTTTAACAATTCAATGAATAATTTATGGTTAGCAAACATTAATTAGTTAATCAAAGTTTAAGTGAAATTATTAACAATCCAATGAGTAATTTATGGTTCTAAACGCTTATTAGTAAACCAAAGTTAACATGTTTTGATTGTTGTCATTTTACACCGTCCATGAAGCTCGCCTGTGACGTCATTGCTCCGATACGGCCATTCTGATAGATGGTGCGTGCTCTGCACCAGTCCAGTTATGTTCTGAAACAATGAGACGTTTCCTTCTGAGTTTGGTATCTGTAAGCAACCACCGTTGCTTGCAGTTAAGTTTGCAAGAGTAATAGTTTGCATTCTTAAGAGAAAAGATTTTTTTTTTTTTTTTGTTCTTTTTCTTTTCTTTTTACTTTTCTTTTTGTTTTCTTTTCTTTGATCAATTATCTTTACAGTGAAGTTATCTAGTTTCGACAATCTAATGAGCAAACTATTTAGCTAACCAAAGTAGGTAGGTAAACATTTAGTTAATCAAAGTAGGTTAACATGTTATGTTTCCTATTGTCCTGCTCAACACCGTAGACGTAGCCCGCTTCGCGCCGCCTCGGCCATTCTGACAGGTGGTGCGCGCCCTGCACCAGGCACGGTGTTTCTGAAAACTAGAAATTTGGTTTTGAGGTAGGTACCCGTACACCGGTACACTAGCTGGTAATTTTGTTTCTCATCACTGCATAAATTAAGTTACAGTGCTTACTTTCCATATTGCCAAGATTTAATTTTACGTTAGAGTGAAACAGTATTCACGTAACAAAATTATCAGCCAACTTTTCGGACCGTCTTAGTAATATTCTGTAAACATAATGGTTCACATGCAAACATTCATAGTTAAACATAAATAAATTTGCTGCACAAGGGAATGTGAGCAGAGTGTGTATTTGTTTTTGCCAATGCTCCACGCATCATGGCATGAATAGATTTATTATAGGTTCAATGCAAATGCTCCACGCATCATTGCATGAATAGATTTATTACAAGTTCAATGCAAATGCTCCACGCATCATTGCATGATTTTTAAATTCTCGTAGACAGGGAGACTGGGAGACAGGGATGTTGCTGTGGTCTGGGCGGTCTTGTACGCCGTGGTCCACAGAGGCTCTAAAGGAAATGGGATACAGGTCGATGCTGCGGTCTGGGCCTTATTGTTATGACCGTGGTCCGCAGAGGCTCTGAAAATGACTGGAATGGAGGGTACACAACGAATAAAATAATTTAAAATGACGAAAATAGAGGGTACACAAGGAATAAAATAATTTGTACAGTCTTACCGACGATTCAAAATTATTACGTTTTATAATTCGGATCTCGAATTGTTAACCGAATATCACTTATCTGTAACATTCTTCGCGCTGATGCTAACGCCGCGAAGCTAGTTCAATGAAAGCTCAGTATCGTCAATGAATTTTGGTAACTACCACATCGCGCATTTACGCGTATCGGAATAGAAACAACATTATGAACGCTAGTGCCACTAAGTTTTCAAACTAGCATACACACAGACATTTCGCCTTGAATAAATTGCACAAGATTCACAAAAATACCTCAAAGACAAATAATCAGTGATAATAATAATTAAGAATTGTGATGTCGATTAAAGACACTGCCATACTTGAAAAGATTTAGAGGCCTTTTTATTAAGTTGAGTTAGAATTACTAGGTATGGATTTTCGTAGATATCTCGTGGAAATCGCGTGACAATCTCATCGGATATCTCCGGATATCTCGTCGGATATCTCGTCGGACATCTCACGGATCACTCGCGGCCATCTCTTGGACTAACTCGCGGCCACCTCTTTGGATTAACTCACGGCTATCTCTTTGGATTAACTCGCGGCTACCTCTTGGATTAACTCACGGCTATCACTTGGATTGACTCACGGATCACTCGTGGATTGCCCGGGATAACTCGCGGATACCTCGGGATAACTCGCGGACAGCACACGTATAACTCGTAGATTTTTGGTATTTGTGGGTATCTCGTGAAAAACTTTTAAAAATAAAACTCAAGAAACAAAGAAATCTCGTGAAATTAGAAGTAATCTCTTGGATTATTTGTAAGTTGTAAGTTGCGTTTATGCGCATGCAAGTCTAGTTAAAATATGGTAGAAAAAGTTACGATTCACCTGTATTCTGATGTCATGTCTCCATCGCCTTTTTCTTGGTTTGGTTGCACGTGTTGGCCCGTTCGTGTTGATACCACGGACGTGGCTGGTGTGTCAGCATAATCTTCAGGAGCTGGTAGTGATGGGTCATCTGTCGCCAATACGGTGGTGTGTCAGCATAATCTTCAGGAGCTGGTAGTGATGGGTCATCTCTCGCCAATACGGTGGTTTGTCAGCATAATCTTCAGGAGCTGGTGTCTGATGTAGGGACCTCTGCTGCGACTGGGCTCGGCTGCATTGCCCATTTGTGCTGGTCCTTCAGGTGACAAGCGGGTGAGAAGGCTAGGATTGGAAAGCTAAGTTGTTCCGTTCCAATCCCACTTCTGATGACGGGGCGGCGAGTCCAGGGGTCTTTTTAAAAACGGTGACGTCACCACCGGTGACGTCAACATCTTCAGCATCATGGTGACCGCTCACCCCTCGTAGAAAGAAAACACGAAGTAGCTCCATTTATCTCAACCATTTATTTCGGCAAGGTTATATGGGAGATTCGAACGGTCCGACGGTAGGCGTAATACTGCTTTTCTCAACAGTCGGTCGCTCGTATTTATAGCAAAACAGATTGTGACAAAGAATCTTTATAAAACTTGTTAGATCTTGTCATTCTACTTTAGATTTTAATCTTCAATTGAAATTCATTACTTTTTATTAACATGGGGCCCAGGAGAGCACTCATGATAGTTAAAATAAATGACTCTAGGCGCCCATTCCAAGTAAGAGGCCGTACAAGAAGAACGGGCAAGAAACTTGTCGGCAATCTTTTAAAAAATTGTGTTTACAGTGAATTTGTTCAGTTTAACAATCATTTGTCTAGTTTTAACAATTCAATGAATAATTTATGGTTAGCAAACATTAATTAGTTAATCAAAGTTTAAGTGAAATTATTAACAATCCAATGAGTAATTTATGGTTCTAAACGCTTATTAGTAAACCAAAGTTAACATGTTTTGATTGTTGTCATTTTACACCGTCCATGAAGCTCGCCTGTGACGTCATTGCTCCGATATATATTATATATAGGATAAGAGCCGTCGTTCAAAGTTCTGAGTGGTATTACAATTGTTACGGGCTGGTGTAATGCGTACCATCAGGCAAACGCTGGTTCGTCTCGTTTTCCAATAAAATAATAAAACAATAGGTTTCCGATATAATATCGCTTATAGCAATAACACTTGAAAAACTTACCTTAAAAAAAAGTGGTTTTCTTGTATTTTACTGTCACTAAAAAGTTTTTGTATAGTATTTATAAAGTTTTGATGGAATTTCGAATTTTTGAGTAACGTTTCTAATTTTGCAGTCGCTTTTTACATCAAATACAAAGATAATCTCTCCATTGTTCACAATTAATATCTTTTGAGAACGCAATCTTTATTTGTAACTTGTTTTCAGCCAATAAATATCGCCAATATACGTCATTACCCCAAATGACTAAGCCATAAGTCATATTAATAACAGAAAATTCAAGATGGCCGCCCGGAAAGGAAAACTCTGTATTTATTAGTGCAGCCTTTATTAATGTTACTTATTTTCTTATTAAATACCTAGAGATGGAACGCAATACGATTCGAGATAAAATATTTACTTAGAATTGGAACGCAACGATTTTTTGCTTCTCTTTTTTTATTCAGTTTTAATTTTGAAAAGTATTCTTTCAAGAATATTTTGTTTGTTTTTATTATTTTTTGTGTTGGGCAGAGATTGAAATGAGAAGATCTAAGGTATATAAAGTACATATCTACCTTATTTGGTACTTGCGCGTAAATAAAACCTTACTTAGTAACTATTTTTTGCACAAACAAAAATATGTTTATGTAGGTACAGTGTATAGCTAAAAAAACTATCTTTTCCGTCTGGGTAAGATTGTTTTATCAAAAGACTCCTCTCCATCCAGTGAACAATTAAGGAACTTAATAGTTTTAAAAAAACAACAAGGAGTAAAATTCGTAGTAAGTACTTATTCATCTTATAAATAAACAAGCGAGCCCTGGAGCTTGCAGTGTATAGTTTAAAGAATAATAAAAAACAAATAATAGAATAAGAATAAATTATCCTTTATCATCACCAGCCCGTGATACTCTCGGTATAAGGCCTTCTCTTAGAGAGCGTGGGCCACAAACCACCGTCCAGTCCAGTCCAGTGACAGTGCCGCTTGGCAGATGTTACACATATCCTCGAATTTCTTGGTTCTTGAAAGTGCGAGTTTTCTCGCGTATTTCATTTACGGTCATAGAACGAGTGTGGTAAACCCGCATATAACTTGATACAACTTATACTGCGAGGCAGAACTGGGATCCATACTTAAGGTGCGTCAGATTGAAAGTCTCACAATTTCCCACTCGGCCACATTCGATCTCAAAAACTATCACCCGTAATCACCCACAGCTGAGTATAGGTATTTGATCTTGTCTCTCCGGTTTCCTGCCACTGCTTCCACGTAATCCCTGCAGTTTACTTTTGGTCCAGCGAGCCGTTAAAAATAAAATAATATAAGTACATTTATTTCAGGCAAAACCCATAAGCCCAACACACACAGACATTGGGACACAGTGACATTGGTCGACCCACATATCTGACATTATTAATTAGCAATAATGTTTATAAGAACATTAGGGCATACAAAAAGGCTTGGTATAAAAATCAACAAACAAGTTTGTTGTGTCTTCGTGAAGTCAAATACTAAACCTAATTTAGTTTTACGTCTAGGTTAAATTAATGTGTTTCTTGGAACTAAAATACGTAACAGTTTTGATAATATCGCGTGGAAAATGTTGCCAGGATTTGTCATGGCAACTGTGTTGCCAACCACATCTTAATTTCAAACTTGATAGTTACCATCAATCTAATAAGGAAAGCATGTATGTTCCGGCATGTCACCACATTTCGGCTTCATTGTCCGAACCCGAAACTTTCTGAAACTTCAGCCCGAAAGCACGACTTGGTCAATCCCTGTCTCCACCCATCTCTTTCCAACACGCCCCGTTTTATGTATCTGTCTTTGTTACTTTGTAATTAATAATGTATGAAAGACGAAGGAGGTAGCATGCATCATTTTGATATATAGTCCTCTTAGTTCAGTACGGTTGCCAAAAAAAGTGGGTCCGTATTTTATTAATATTTTAAGAAGCCATTAATATGGGCATATGGGCATGTTTTGTAGCCGTCGCATTCTTATGTTGGTTTTAATTCCTTAGCATAAGCATAAAAGGAGCGAACGTTAAAAATATGGTTTGACTAGTAGTTTCATTTAGTTTGACATTTGTGAAAGTAACAAACGGAAATAAAAAGTCTCCGATGGTTTGTTTTTTAATTATTTAGTCAGTAGTAGTTATTAAAAGAACAACGATGATGGCTCAAACGTGATCAACGACGATGCTTCGATCAGTGGTAGTAAAATTCTTAAGTTGTGACAGTCAGGTCAAATACTAAAAAATAACAATCAAATAATTTTCAAATCAGATACACACAGGCACGCTGACTGCATTTTATATGAGCGTATAAATAATTTTATTTTGATCAGAGACACAGATGGTCTTGTAAAACAGTTTGTAATCGCTTGATGAATCGACCGATAGCCGTTGTAAATGTTTTGATTCCGAGATATTTAGTCGTGATCTCAGATAAAAGCATTAATTAATTGTATTATAGCCTTCTTTAATGGCCGATGCGTATTTTTATTGGAGTCCGGTTTAAATAAATATAAATAATTAAACGTGAGAATTTTCTGTATAAATATATACTTACTTACTTAATTTGATATAGGAATTCATTGATGTGATGTTAAGCGACGATGAACCTGTTAAACTCTCAGTTGTGAACTCCCAAGTTATAGCTATTGAGAAAAATGGAGGCCGGCAAAGAATTCCACTCCTTAGACGTCCGTATAATGAAGGTTGAAGCAAAACTCTTGGTACGGATAGGAGGGATATCAACCATACACAGGTGACGCAGTGCCGTGCCTCTAGTTGTCCATTGGTAAAATGGAGATGCGGGAATCAAGTTGTGTAAATAACATAAAGATAAGAGGACACTAGAGATTCGAGGACTTGAAAAGCTACTAATACTTATACTGAGGTTGTACTACGATCCTTCTTGACCCTAATGGTCACTCAGGTCACCTTCACAATGTTACATTTTCTATAGCTAATTTATTTCTCCCTCGTTCAGATAAGATAAAGTTTTTCTGCTGACCGTACTTTACCTGACGTACCTAAGACTTAACTGTTTATTAAATTACAAGAGATGTTAATATTTAGTATCTACTTTTACCAAATGAATGTGTAATGAAAACTGCTTCGTAAAGAGTTATTCGAGTCTTAGTTTTGGTTAAGTTTTTGTTCGGAACTTATACACATCATAAAAGCGAAAGAGAAATTAATAAAATCAATCAATTACTATGCGCGAAAATAATAAAAAAATGTATTATAGATCTCAGCAATAGCTCTCATAGCGTAGCTGTAAAAAACTGTTGTATTTGTTGTAAAATGTTCCGTTGCGGGATTGCACCCACAAAAATTACGTGCTATACAAGTTGAGTTTATCGACTTAACCACTACATCACTGGAGTCTGTAGTCGTTTTTTTTATACTATTGTACTATAACGAGACGAGCCTGCCGTTTGCCTGATGGTAAGCATAAAGCCAGCCCATAACAATAATTGCAGTGCTACTCAGAACTTTGAAGCACAAAAGCCTGCGTGGCACTGGATTGCGCTCTTTATCCGGGTCTCATAAATGAGCCCATTAATTTCACTGACTACTTTGCTCATTACACCGGAACGCAATAATAGTTGCACATAACTGCTTGGCAGCAGACTATACGAGCAAAGCGGTGGTAACCACCCAGACGGACTCTCGCAGAAGAGTTAGTCCTATCACCTGATAGCTTTAAATATGAGCCAGTTATATCGTATTGGCGTTTTTTAACAGTTTTAATTCTCTTAAATTATGACCTAGTCTAATAAGTATATGGACCAAGTGTCTGTAGAGTGTACCTAATAGTTACAATAAAAAAATTAATATAAACCGCAATAATGTATCTTGATTTATTTTAAGAATAAGTGCTTATCTAATTTACCCCTATCTTGTTACAGGTAAAGAATCCGAACATATATATACGAGTATCTCCGAAGGTCCAGGCCAGATAAGAAACCTAGATAAAGCTAAGTGAGTTACAAGGGTGTTGTCTAGACTTAGGGCTCTTTAGACGCTCAAGCAAACGTACGTTTGCTTGAGCGTCTGACTTGCCGCTTAGATTCAGAGACTAGTCTAAGTGTGAACTTTTTATTTCATAGTACATATGTCAAAACTTTATAGAATCTCGACATATTATAGAAGCAAGAGTCATATCTGAATCTTATTCCTTAGTATCAGATCTTAGAATAATAAACTCAAGTTTTAGGTCGCAAAAATCGATTACAACTAAGACGTAGATATTTCGTAATTATAAATTCCACGAGTGCATGTTTAAGTCTACTTAGAGAACCCTTTCGCACGATCTTAACTAAGATGACCCACTTAAAATAATCTATACTGCACATTAAAACACCGTCCGTTGGAATTCCGACTTTCCCGTAATCAATTTAAGGCTTTTATTCGCCCACGTTTAACGATTAACATAGACTTGACTAGTATTGATTGAGACAGTGCCAAAGGTTGTACTTTATCGGCTTTGGATTCTATTGAAATGGTCTGGCTAACACAAATGACAACACAATATAATAGTGAATGTAAATAGTATAGGTATGGATAATGATCGCTATCAGAAACTGTGTTCGTAGTGAAGTTTAGAGGGGTAATTAAGGTACCTATATCTATTGATTATATTATTATTATGTCGCGTGCTTCGGTTACTCTATGACAGTGTTATTTAGAAGTACTACAGAAAGGGTTATATAACTACAATGTTCTTGGTTAGTTAGGGCTCTTTAGTATATGATTCACATACACTTTTTTTCTAGTTTAGCTGAAAATTACGTATAGAGAAGTGGTTTACAGTACGGGAGCAAATGTATTCTTAAATTTTCTGTAACATTATTAGTATTATTTCATACTTGTTTACTAACTGAAACATAAGTTAAAATGGATTAACTAACTTTTAATCTAATTAGTCACTTGCACAGAAATAGCCAATTTTTCGGTTCTTTCAATTCTGTTTTCGTTCACTCAATTAAGGCTCCCATACGTGATAAGGCCAAACTGAACTGACGCAGTTCGGCTTTACTGGATAGTTCGCAATACACGATACGGTCAGTCCATACAGTCACGCAGATTTAATTGAATTCAGTCCATCCAACAGTCTTCGGCGCGTCGGCCTTCAGGCCAAAATACCCATACACGATACGATTTTGTATCCGTTCAGACGGAACATAAGGTAGAACTGTTCGTGTATGGGGGCTTTTAGTACGAACTTCAGCTACTGTGTTACCCTACATAGAGTACGTAAATCCGGAATTAAAATTCGATCGACCATACTTTATCCCAGTGGGTTACATGAAAATCGTTTTAGCTGTGGACTCTTGCCGTATAGATTAAATTGAGTGGTATTTATGTCGGTTTTACGTTTAATCAGATTATATTGATATAAATAAAATGTTGCGTTTGGTGGGTTTGAAATAATGTGCGATTAAAATTCCTCACCGTGATTAATCGTGTTGATTTAATTAATTATACTTAATCATAATTAAATGATTACGCGCGGCTTAATATTATAACGAGCGATGTAACTCCTCGGGAATGATTGGAGGGTTCCGTCTGTTATACTAATAACATGTAAAAGAAAGATAAGAATAAACAGATTCAACTAGATCTCTTTACATAACAAAGAAAGGTAATAAGCATTTTTAAAAATGGATAGGTTAAGAAGATCAGAAATTAAAATTGAAAATTATCAAAGATCGGTCACTGATTATTATGATCGTGTCTATTTACAAAGACAATTGTTAATGATGACGATCCCAAATATCACCAAATAAAATGCATAATCTTTTACCTGTTTCCTCGACGGTAATCGTACTCGTGATCTTTTCAACCACTGCGCTACAGAAGACCCAATAAATCTCAAACTAAACCTGTGTTTAAAATCGAACGCAGTTTCCAACTAAGTTCGTAATACCCGCCCACACATAAAATCGGAAAGTCTACACCAAACTGCCAAACAACGCCAACCAAGGGCCGTCACTCAACATTTTTGTTTGCAACACGTTGGCAACATCAGTTTCCAACATCCTCAAGTAGAGTGCCGGCTGTCGAGAGCGTCTGGCAAGTTGTAAACCTACAAATTATTTTGTTTGCCAACCCTGCGTTAGCGTGTGGTTGGTGCTACCATGTGTTACTTTTGTTGAAATAATTAACACTTTAAAAACCGGATGTAGTGTATTGACTTTATCCGGCGAATGACTCGAGCTCTTGAGTGACTCAAGTTGTATCGAGCAGCCTTATTCCGATCGCCGAATGGAGCAATTGTGTGCGCGTAGTGGTTTATTGTTGGGTTGAATGAAGGGATTTTACACGCTAAAATATAGATTTAGTTTTAGATTTTCATAAAAACCTTGGTGATAAAGATAAGTGAGGGAAAAAGCTTCTAGTTGGAATGTAAACCTGGCTATTATCTATACTAATTCATATTTTCATAATTTAATAGGCTAATCGACCAAAATTTCACGTCTAGGTATATATATAAGCCTACAATAATAGGTACAGAACACTTTGACAGTAATTTCGGAACTAATTTCCATTCTATAAGTGCTACTAACTGCCCTGACACCATATTAGAGAGGCATAGTTGTTTCCCATCACTGAATCCTTGAAATTCGAGTCACCTAACAAAGGAGTCATTACATTATTTTCATCTTCAATGCCTACTAAGGCACTATTTTTAAGCCAACCGCCAGGCTTACATACCATCCTTGGGACCTCTGAGAGTGTAGGCCATAATCCACCACGCAGGCCCAAAACTGCTTGGTGGATGTCAGATGTCATCTAATTTCTTTCTTTTTATCTGATATCCTATCCTTTTTAAATACAAAAGGTGTTTGAGTTGTCTTCGAGTTCTCATAGTAAACCCATTGTTTCACAACTTTATTCCTCTATTTTAGGGCTGAAGACAGCATGTTTCCATGTCATAAACACCTGTGCTTGTGGTGTAGTACTAAATTAGGTGCTTACAGTCGTAAGCATCTGTAATATGAACACCGACTTATAAATAAGGTTTAGAACTGTTGTTGGGCCAACCAACCAACATTGGAATGACTGATATTATTACTTTTTTTTATTGAATTAAACCACTATTTTTATCGCATATACTTTACATTTTAAGGCAAATGCTGGATTTGACGTCAATTTATTTTCTTAAGTTTCAAACACTGTAGCATTTGAAAAGGTTTTAGGCTGACAGTTATCTTTACAAATGTTGCTTTGAAATCTATCGTTTTAGATTTTAATAATGAATGGTAATTAATAATAATAAATGGTATGCACACAGAAGCCGATAATATAGCAAAACTCTAAAAACTTAAATAAAGCTTTACTGTATGAAATGAGATTGACTTGTCTTGATAATATAGCAATGAATAAACCTTTTTTTCTCTATATAAGTTATTTTGAGAACTTCAGTAACCGGTTAGGTCTTACTGGTTACAGATTTTAGTTATTACTAATTGTAGACGAAATATTGTACCTACATGAAAACCTGTAGCATACTTTACGAGTGTTGGGACAATAACAAAGCCCTATCTCTAATAAATAGTAAACAAATAGTTTAAATTCGAACTGAGAGGTCTGTTGTTATTTTTTCTCATAAAATCCGGATTTCAATCCGGAAATTCAGGCATATTCGGTCAGGTCCCGTGTTAGCCAGGGCATAGAATGCCAGGGTCGTTAGCACTTTCTAAACAATGACCTTAGACTAAGGCATTAGGACCTCTTAGTATTTGTAAAGAGCAAATGCTTTTAGTAAACGCTGAGGTGTACTTAAACAGTATGAATTGTGGGAGAGGCTTAATTATTTAAGAGGAGACGAATTCGTTGTGTATTTTAATTGTAACTAGTAATTTTAAAAAAAAAAAGCGAGAACCTACTTCTTTTACAATATCGCGAAATATAAAATTACGTCCCCCATTTTTCGAGGTATAACCGTGGCCCCACAACTGCTTCGACCCACTGGTGGGTCCACGGGTAATTTTTATTCTCCGTAGTTTCACTACACTATTGAACGTTAACCAATTTCAGTGGGTCTACGGTTATTTTTTTATCAGTGTACCCATTACTTAGCTTTGTGGCTAGCGTATATTTTGTAATTATAACAATTATTTTCAATTATTATCTGTTACTATTTATTCTATATCGCCATCTTATTTTGACCAAAAATTGTAGTATTACGAAGCATTGGTACTAGGGGAGCTTGAGCGTAAAAGAGGTACCTAGTGTAAGGACTCTTTGAAATAATCCTCCATGCTTTTCGCACATCATATCGTTGCCAACGGGAACTGGAAATTATACCTTTACCCGAATATTGCACAATAAGCTTCAATCAATGGTTCAGCAACGGCCGGGTTAAAATCACAGATTCCGGGAGATTTCATTTATGAAATGTAAACATTGACAGCATCGCTTGGACTTCATTTACGTTGGCCGGAGCTACGGCGTAAATATATTTGCTAGTACGATGTAGTTATCAATTGACAGCCTGTGGTGCAGTAGAGTCACAGACAGTAAACCAGGTTTACTGGTGTGTGAGTAGATTCAATGGATTAATCTGCTAAAGTATGTAAATTGTAAAGGTGTGCAGTTTGATCCTCGCAATGAAGAAAATAATATGTGTTTGTAACGTGTGTTATAATATATCTTTGTTCTGGGTGGCACCGCAATTGTAAGGTAGGTTTGTTTGATGGTAAGCACAACGGCTTACCATCAAACAAACGACGTGCTTATCTCGTTACCAAGTAGGATAAAAAACTATCTAATTCCAAATCCATTGTCGTTTTAGTGTGATTAAGTAACAAATAAAATATAGCACCCAAAATTTCGAATATCACAAAAAACAGGATTTACGCTGTGGCAGCATACAACACAAAAGATCGTTCCTAAAAGTACAACCTTATTCAAATGCAAAACGCGCCCTTGATGGCCCTAACCACATGAAACAGGAGTCCCAAACAGGGCGCGACAGGTCGATGGGTAATCGTGTTTCAAACATAATTTATCTAAGCTTGCACCCTTGCAATCCTATAAATCAATTATTCTGTCTCGGTTCTGTCAATATGGTCGTAGCTTATGGTACTGCTGAGGAAAAAAATCAATCACCCAAACATAAAATGACACTGCTCTGAGATCATTCTGAGACAATTGACCTAGAATTTCGTCTGAGAAACAGTCATTCTCTGTCTCAGGGTAACGAGCCCACTGCAGTGCCTCGCAGGCCTTTGTGTTTCAAAGTTCTGAGTGGGACTGCAATTTTTATTGGCCAGCGTTATGCTTACCATCAGGCAAACGACCTGACCGTCCGACTATTTTATAATCTTAATTACAACCACAATTATAATTTTTAAATTTATATTTTAATTATTTAAATATACATGTGGTTTTATTTCTTTAATGACACATTGATAAGCATATCCAATGTCACTGTTGTTCGAAAAATGTTTAAGTAAGATTTTAAAATTAAATTTATAACCGGGTAAATTCACTTCTAAAAAATACACTAAATAATTATGATCGTTGTTATGTAAAAGCAAAATCACCTCAATTTCAGTGCGCAATTTTTTCTAAATGCAGTAGTAAATAAATATAAATATCTAAGTAACATAAAACTCATACAAGCACAAAAAGCGGAAGTATAAATTCAGGTGTCTGCTTCAACAACCACCAGTTTCCCAGAGCTTTCACATCCTTTTCCTTTCGCAAGTCATTTTTCATCTTCAACTCGGAACATTTATTTCCGCCACTGTACACACCTGAACGTTTGCAGTTTCCACCTGCAAATGTCGTCTCGACTTAAGCCGATAATTACGGGATTATTCCCCTTCCAACCCCCTCCCTTCGTGTCTGCTGACTAGGGATGATACAGGAGAAATCGGTACGCGATATTTGAGTGCTTAGTTTCTGCATTGAGTACTGGATCTGTTTGTATTGATATCGATAGATACGCATTGCTTAGAAAGTTCAATTTCTGAGGATTTACTTGAGTATGAAAAGAAAATGATGCAGTTATGTGGTTTGAAAACAAAATTCTCCAATGATTATCATAAACATTCTTAGATCTGAGAAATTAGAGATACTTAGTATTTTTACTAATTATTTATTAGTAATATATGAGGCTGTTTCTTCCTGTAATTGAGTAGTTTTCGATATACTTACACTAGGTATACGAGTAAAATTCATATCATAATATACTAATAGAAAGGAGGTATTGGTACACCACAATGTAAATTTCATCCCTAACGCCCACTCCAAACCCCGCACTTCACTTTGCTTCAATGCACCGCATGTGCTGTAATGGTTTTTAGAGGTATACTTTTTCGTCTGATGGGGTTTTTTGGAATAATTATTCCCGTGATTATGTTCTAGTGGTTTTAATGTGGGTGCTTTGTTTGCTTTTACGGGGAAAGTAATATATTATTTTTTGCATATTTTTATTTTGGTTCATTTCGCGTTGTATTGTTTTTAGCATATTTTTCTGCCTTTCTTAAAATATAGACTATTCTTAGAATTTTTTAGAATATAGACTAATACACTTGAGAAATACAAAAATATTTTCATTTTCCTTTTCAGTGATTGACTTTGACCAGGCCAGGTTTCTTCGCAAAATGGTCGCTTTGATGAAAAGCATACGAAAATTAAGAGTGGTTTATTGAAGACTGCTCCGATTGTGCTGTAAAATACCGAAAGTGCCTAAAACTATCTTTTTGCGACAAGACCATTGTTATTTTTTAAACCATTTGCTTAGTAGAATTGTTCCCTGATGACGTGACGATGTGGTTAAAGGTGCTGATCATGGGGACTGGCTCTGTAGTGCTGGAGCGGGTGCCAAGCAACAGATGTTTTGATTAGGATATTCAACTTTAAAGTTGCCACACTGGTTGCCAAGCATAAAGAAATACATTTACTAATTTTTTTTTACTCTAGGTATTAGGTATCGAGACGAGCTTGTCGTTTGCCTGATGGTAAGCATAACGCCAGACAATAACAACTGCAGAACCTTGACCCGTTAAGACCTGCGTGGACTGGATTGCGCTCGTTATATACCCTGAGACATGTGACACAGTAATTTCACTGACTACTTTGCTCATCAAACCGGAACACAGTATTGCTTGCGCATAACTGCTTGGCTGCAGACTACACGAGCAAAGCAGTCGTACCCACCTAGACAGAAACTCGCAGAAGAGTTTGTCTTACCACCTGGTAGACAATTTGTTGCAATGCACAGTTTCGTCCTTTCTGAAAGTCGTTCAAAAGCTATTCTTAACAATGTTTACTCTCGTTCGTACAAACAACTGATGTTAAGCTAGATTAGCATAAAATTAATATATTCCTACGAAAGAACATCTGATCTTGTTTACCAAGTGTTTCTTTAAGGCAACATCAAAAATACTCGCGCAATTAATTCCAAAAACAACTAAAAAGCTCGCTAAAATATTTTAGGTAAATAAACGGCTTAGTTCCAAAACCCGCCATGGCTTCAAGGCTGTTAAACTGCAGCTAAGAAACCAGTAGTGACTGGTTTCTATGAAATTGCAGTACCTTTATTAGATTATGTCATTATTTTAGGATTAATAACAATCACAGTAACAAGATAAAAAAAACATCAATACGGGAACTGTGATCTAGAACTACTAATTACTTATAACAAGCATACAAAGAATAATAATGACAAGAAACATTACAGCCAGAGTTGACCAGACACCACCAGCAGCACCAGTCCACGATTATGACCCATATGCCAGCCATCGCCCTCCACAATCAATGAGGGAAGACAGCGACCCACCACACGATGCCGCCGGGAACCTTTTTCGTGAACATGACAGCTCCAAATGTTTACACAGAACAATATTATTTATTACACAAATATCCTAAATACTAGGGGCTTGTATAATATGACACTGCCAACATCACTTCAAAAACATATTCGCCGAAGTACATACGAAAATCGAATGCTGCAGGTTTAGTCAGTCTACAATCTGATTATTCAGGTAGGTATGCGGTTGTGTTACCTTTTGAACCACAATCCTCTTAGGACATCTTATTAGACCAAGTTGGCTAGTAATTTATTGCTATTGCAAGTTTCGGCTGCCCGAGCTGGTACTGTATTTCGACGCAGTACAATTTAAGACAGTAACTTAGTTCTTTTATAGAAATAAGTTTCACCATAGACCTGGAGCCTTATTGAGATTTATACACATTTTTGAGCTTATATTTATTATTAAACATTTAAACTTACTTAAATTACAGTTTACAACTGATGTACTCTTTTCTTACTAAATTCAGTCTTTCCATAAACAGTTTTCATTGCAATAAATAATTATTTGTTTCACAGCTCTTAACATTTCTCATTCTCTTATAATTTCTCCCGCAACTTCGAAGGTTCAATCTCTAGCACTGTACCAAGATTCAATAGAATCGGTTAGTGTTCTTTACTATCTTCATGTAAGAAGTGGACTTTTTAAATGGGACCAAAGTTTTCATTAGATAGGGTAGGCCCTATCTAATGAAAATTGAATTATTAAAATACTACTCTGTAAAAAGCTATAAGCGTGGTCAACATCCGGTTTCTTCGTGGGTTAAAAAAGTAGCTGAAATGAGATACTGTACCAATTTATACGATGACCCCAGCGTTGCGCGAATGACCAAATCTCAGGAAATTAATTTTGATAATTGTAACTTGTTATTAGTTATTATTATTGGAAGTTGTTTGGGTATTCGATTATGCTCCGATAATGAATACGCCAGTAATTAATGTCTGATTTAGGCTTTTCATTAAGTTACGAATTGGAATTAGCAATAAGTAAACTGCATTCTAGTACAATGCAGTGATTGTGTAAATGAAAGTCAAATTGTTTTATTGGTGGATTTTATCGGGATTTTGCTGAAGTTTCAAGTATATCGTTTTCCGGTGAATAAAAAAAAATATTTTAAGTACTTAACAATATTAGATTTTCCTTGAGAACTACAGAATGCAATGTAATAATTATAAATGCAAAACGATTTGCTAGTTTGTCCTTCTATCATGCCATGCGAAAACATTTGGATTATCTGTAGGCTGCATTGGCTTGTAGCCTATCCAATTGTTTTTGTAGCTACAGGTTAGATGTATTGTAGTATTTAACAGGGGCGTATTTACCCTAGGGCCAAAAGGGCCATCGCCCGGGATTGCATGTGTTTTGTCTCTTTCGGTTCAGTTTGAAATTGTCAAAGAACAACAAAGACAAAACATAGTTTAGCTAAACCGCCGTTTCACAAGGTAGTCGTGGGGACTCGTGGGCTTAAATTTGAGAGACATCAAGATGCGGGGCTATTGTGTACACATACAGAAAGGCGCGGTGGCGCGGCACGGCGACGGAACGGCAGGGCGGCGGGGCCTGCACGCCCAGGCCGCTAAATCCTAAATTACGCCCCTGGTATTTATGTAATAGCTAGTTAATAAACGCTTCTAGGCCGTTGAAAAGCTTAGTTATTATTCGTTATTAATACGGTCGCGGACACACGACACGATGCACCGCCCGGATCCGGGTAAATTGCCGCATAATTCGCCCCGGTCGGGTAACTGCTCCCGTTGATCCGTTTAGCCGGGCGCGAAGTTTCGATATTGGAATTTAGTAAATAGGTTAAAGTTTCATCTAATTCCAAGGCTATCAGAGCTTCGTTTGACCTTTTTGCTAGAGGGGTAATATTTTGGTTGGATATTGAGTATATACTATTGAGTACATACTGTTAACTCAAGTGAAATAATGGTGAAAATAAAAACTCAAGAATACTGTCAAATGCGATTCCCCGTAACGCCAACTAAACTATTTTCAACGCATTGTAATTCAATTCTTTATTACCGCACTATTCTCAAACATTTACAGAAAGGATGGCCATGAAACGGCCCTCAATCTTTCACCGCGTAAACAAAACTAAATTCTTACAAGAAAACCAGACGTACTGAGTTACAGTCGAACGATTCTAGTAAACAATAAAACTAACAATCATTTTGTTGGAACAAAGGGCAAGTATTTGTTTTGGCACAGTATCAGGCGCACTCATAATGTCTAACCAAGCAAGTAAATCTTAAGAATTGAAGACTTACGGTCTTACCACAAAAAAATTAACCACACTTTAAACCTGTGTTAAACAGAGTTTAACTCATAAAAATGCCTTAGTCGCGTGTTTAAATATGAGCAACCACAAATCCGGATTTAAGTAGGGTCTAACCGTGGTCTAACACAATTCTGTTATGAATTTTCTAATCATTTTTGACGTTTGTCTTTAGACACTGTCTAGCTAAACAGGCGTCTAAAAGTGCTTTTTTTTTGTGGTAACAAGTAATGTTCGTCTTCGATTCGCTACTGTATATATGATTTTCAAAATTCTTGTGGAGAAACTCGGGTCGAACTCGAAAAACAAAATTAGAACAAGATTGGAAAAGTCATGCTTATATATGATTTTCAAAATTCTTGTGGAGAAACTCGGGTCGAACTCGAAAAACAAAATTAGAACAAGATTGGAAAAGTCATGCTTTTAGTAATTTAAATTTAGAATAATCCTCCATTGAAACTTTAGTCCAGACTAATAATAAAAATGTTAGTTTCAATATTAAACCACTGTTTTCTTCAAATAAATATGATTTGTTGCAAATAAAAACCAATATAGCCAACATCAATCATTTAAGTGTAAAATTATACTCTCTTCGCCCATAAAGGAAAAAATATGTTAGTATGAAAATCGAACCACCTTATGGAGCTGCACAATGAAAGGACCAGCTGAGCCAAGATTATATTACATTTAATAACACAAATATCAGTTACTTATTCAGATTCTTTATTTGTTGACATAAATGTGGTTTTGCTTGTCGACATATTTTCATTTTGAGGGTGGTCAGGCGAAGACTAGGAAATCTAAACTAGACCCGCAGTTCAGGAGGCGATCTCGCTTCCACTAAACCATTATCGCTTCAAAGTACTTATATACTAAATATTTTATTCAAAGTAATCTATTTTTAGAAAACGCGTATACGTAACTTATTCAAATAAAATATTCAAAGGGTACAGAATACCGTCGAGGTTTTATGTAACGAAAATAGCTCGGTATCTAATTTCATCTAAAATAAGTAAGCAGATTATGCCTGTCTCAAATAAGAATCTACATATCATTAAATGAACGGAAAATAATATAATAATAATAATAATAGTACTACAACTATAACCAGATGGTAGGACTCTTAACTCTTCTGCGAGTAGCCGACACTTATTTATACTATTTTATGAGACAAGCCGGTCGCTTACCTGATGGTAAGCATAACGCCGGACCATAACAATTATTGTAGTGGCACTCAGAACTTTGAAACACAAAGGCCTGCGCGGCACTGCAGTGGGCTCGTGACCCTGAGACAAATGTGACGATGGAATTAAAGAATAAGTGATTTTTACCCACGATCGTAATCCTACTTCCTACTAATATTATAAATGCGAAAGTGTGTTTGTTGGTTTGTCCTTCTTTCACGCAGTAACGGAACAACGGATCGGCGTGATTTGCATAGATATATTGATTGGCATAGATATAGTTAACGGACCGGAGAGTAACATAGGCTACTTTTTATCCCGGAAAAATGCACGGTTCCTGTGGGAACGCGAGTGAAAACCGCGGGCGGAAGCTAGTTAATAATAATAAACTATCAGAGAGAACACAATTCTGTAATATAGGACCCAATAGCGATGGCGCGGCGTATCCCTTGTTTATCCCAACATTTCATAGGTACCTAGGATTTACACGTATAATACTGTTAACCACGACTTATGAATAATTCATGATACACGCTTCCTTCGCCAACCAACTTCATTAGTATCAATGCCTAGTCATTTAGACTTTCATTTACATAAATGCCAAGTAAATGCGCTTTGGATACATAATAAAGTCATTTAAAAACGGCAAAGATTACGTGTCGATGTAAACTAATTTTATGGAAATCATAGAGCACCTTAGTGGCGGTTAGGAAACTAGCGACGAACGGGAAAACGGCATTATTTTTATGGTAACACAATTTTCATCGGCTCATTACATACGTACCGCGATTATTCTGGCAACATTAACGTATGCCGCTGTAGGTAGGGCGCTTAATGCCCAATGGGCACGCGAGCCGGTTTTTGATTGTTCCCGACGAAATTATATCCCATTTTCACACCATGTGTGCACGCCTTAGCATTGGGCACAGTGTAATAAAACATTGAGTGGGAACAGCGAAAGAGGCTTGATATAAATACGTACTCAACAATTTTTCTTACACTCGATAGATTGAGCACTATCTCGCCAGGTGTTGTTTTTTATTTTGGAAGGAGACAAGCTTGCCGTTTGCCTGATGGCAAGCATAACGCTGGCCCATAGCAATTGCAGTGCCAATCAGAACTTTGAAACACAAAGACCTGCGCGGAACTGCAGTGCGCTTTACCCTGAGACATTAGGTATTCAGTCTCATAGGCACAGTAATTTCACTGGCTACTTTACTCGTCAAACCAGAACACCGTAATTCTTGCACATTACTGCTTGGCGACAGACTACACGAGCAAAGTGGTGTTAAGATGACTTGGTAACAATGGCGGTATTTGTGGAAAGTCATGCCATGTGGTCTAGAACCTTGATCTTAAGTGATGATGGTCTTGATAGATTGTAAGCAAGTTAAACCTAGAATAGAACTAGCTCTGTAGAAACGAAACACACCGATAGGTGCTTGGCGAAAGAATTTTAATTTGAGAGTGGTTGATAGTCAGGCGCGCACTAGAAAATGTTCCACCACGCACCGTCGCGCGTCGTGATTGGTTGCATAATAGCTTACGAATGGTTTCCCTTAGGCCAGCTCTGCACGCTGGCCCCAACGTCTGTCCCAATGCCACTTCCACACACACATCCAATGTGTGGATCGAGAAAATAGCACTGCGAACGCTCGCGTCAACGTTGGAGCTAATGGTGGCCCCAACGTCGCGCGTCGGCCCAACGTGTGGAGCCGGCGTTAGCGAAGCTGAGTCGCTTGAGTATGACTTATCTAAAAATGTAATCTAAACAACAGAAAAATGTTGCAAACGGGACTTGCGAATAACGTCGACATTCGTTGAAGTGCAAGTTTTTTTCGACAGTTAATAAGTTGTCGCATCTATTATTATAGTAAATCCGTTATACCAAACAGAGCTTTATACACTGCTTTATTGTTATCATTTAAGTAACAACAACAAGTTGGCTTAGTAAAAAGTAATTAAAAAGAATAATGAGAGTTACTCATTGTGTTTTGTATAAGAAAAAACGATCATTTACTGAGAGCTTCGTTCTTAGGTTATTGACTTTAAATTAATTAAAAGGACTAAAATGACACTTTAAAATGTATCTTATAAGTTGCCATAAAATTGGGTCTCTTTTAAAAGAGGTGGACACAACATTAAAAAAATATAAACAGTACTAAGCTAAACTAGCCGCACTGCATCTTGGCTGTGGTTACGATTTTCGTGACCAGAGACAAACGTCAGCCGGTTTGGCGGGAAGCGAGAATAGCTGCCATTTTGTTTTTTACTTTTTTATTCTTTCAATTTCATCTCGCCTGAAGATGGTAATTATGAGAATTGCGCATTTATTTTGTGAATGCTGGAGCTAACAATTCTTTTTAAAAATCTGCTGAATTGAATTGCTTACTTAAGTTCTTTGTAAAACGCTGTGTACGGCCTGGAATAAAAATTTGAAGTAGAACTAAAGAAGATGCATTTTGTATTTAATTAAAATTAGCTACTATTAATTCACTATTAAATTTAAAAAAAAACACTACGTTTATCATAGGTATTACATTTTTATAGCTATGGATAGCTCAGCGGTAGTGAGATTGTGTATCCATAAAAAGGTTAATCTAATCACCTTGTCAAAGAATACACCAAGATAACATCAAGTGCCGCCAATTGTCAACCGATTTAAATGATAAAGACCAATCAGTTTTAAAATAAATAACCGCTCCCTAAAATAGAACCTCCGTAAGTTCTATTATCTCCGTACCAACCAAAAAAGAATACGAGTTTGACTTTTTACCTAGAAACAGATACCCAAAGTGTTTGTCACGCCTTTGAATGGTGTTTAAGAACCTATTTTGTGAGGATAAGAACTAATAATGAATGTTCTGGGAGGGAAACTCGCAAAAAGGTTGAAGAGTTTGTCTATGGTCGAGGAGTTCGTCTACTGTCTTCAGGTTTTGAGAGGGGCGCTGTAGAAAGTTTGAGGACGCGGGAGTCAAGATTATTTGTGGTCGTTGGATGATTCTAATTTTGAAAATTAAAAAAAAATACTATTTTTGGATGGAATCACGATTATGATTGGGCTTGGGAACTAAATGAATAATATTTTTTTAACCGTCATTCAAAAAAGGAGGTTCTCAATTCGATTGTGCTTTTTTATGTTTGTTAGAGGTCCTCAGATCTCCATCATTTATAAACCGTTTTGGTAAATTCTTTTACTGTTTGATAGGAAAAGTATACTTTCAGACTGGTCCCGTAGAAACTTCATCAAAATCGTGTCCGTAGTGTGTCACTCGTCACTCGAAGTCGGTTCGTCGCTTTTTAAAGCTTTTATTTTTATTTTGCTGTATTTAGCATATTGTTATGTCGTTTTCTCACAGGGGTCTAGACAAAGTCACTTTCTCCAAAAGAAAAAGTTAGAAAAGTATGGAATTGACATAAGGATTCGTTACTTAATAAACCCTTCCTCTAACCTCATCATCATCATCAGCTGGACGACGTCCACTGCTGAAAATAGGTCTCCGCCAGTGTGGATGCCGTAAAAATCGGCTAAGAGAATATCCAGGAAATGTGCAGCATTCTCCTTGGGCTACATCGAAATCTACTGCAATCACCAAGACGTCTGCTAAGCGTGATGTATTATGGCAAACTCTAACCTATCCGGTATAAAGTAACAAAAGTTACAAAAAAAATACGACTACCCTAGCCAGTGCCGCTCACGATGATGTAGGTAAGGATTTTAACGATACCCCAGACGTCCAAATCATTTAAAAGTTATGGGGGAATAAAGAAACTGAAATAAATAAGACATACTGAAACCATAAAAACATTACACTCCTTTTTTATACAGTCTTGCAAAAAGTAAAATTAAGTTTCATAATAATAATTAAAACTCTGCGTGCACTAGTGTGTTTTCTGCGCATATTAGAAGAGGAAATAAAAATGTACACAAACCAACGTAAATTTAAAAGATATATTATCGTGTCCATGCCATGTCCGGAATCCCGTGAAAAAATTTGTCCTCCTTGTTTATGGTCAGATTTAGATAAAGATATTATGAGTTAAGTACTAGCAGTATCAAATTTGCTCGCCGCTTTTTTTTTATTCGCCCCAGTCACGCGAGCTTCGTAACATGACTCCGGAATGTTGTTATCGTGCGGATTTGTTTTTTTTATTTAGGTTGTTTTGGGGGATTTTTGTAATGGTAACATTTTTCATCAAGATTTAATTTTAAAACATGTACTGAAAAATGTATCAAGTATAATACATTTTTTTTGGTACTTATACCTATAGTCTTGCCTAAGTCGTCATTTTAGTGACATCTTATATCTTTATGAATGAAGTGATGAATACCCTTTACAATGGTCATATTTAGGGCATGGTAGTCCTAATAAGGCAACATTTTTTATTATTTTACACTAGCAACAACGGTTGCGTGCGATTTTGCACTCTATTTATAATTATGTGCGTTGTCTATTACTTAAGACCCTTCTACGCCCCAATGGCCTTGCTCGAATGGGTGGAGTCAATCCCACTTCACCCACGCGGTCCACACTTCGTCTTTCAAGAATATCGCAAAACGTAACATCATAGAATACGCGGATGCACGAACGCGCGTGCGAGTAGCGCGCACGGCATCTTCTTTGCCTATAGTTCTTTGAATTCATTTAGTGAAAAGTTCTTCATTGAAAGTGAAGTTTGATCATCATTATCCATACTATCCATACTTCCATACTAAATATATCCTATATTCTACTCTATTATAAATGCTAAACTGTGTTTGTTATTGGTTTGTTGATTTGTTGGTTTGTTGGTTTGTCCTACTTTCACGCAGTAACGGAGCGACGGATCGACGTGATTTTTGGCATAGTAATAGTTTATGGACCGGAGAATAACATAGGCTACTTTTTATCCGGAAAAATGCATGTTTCCTGTGGGAACGCGGGTGAAAACCACGGGCAGAAGCTAGTTAAATTATAAATGCGAAAGTGTGTTTGTTGATTTGTTTGTTTGTCCTTCTTTAACGCAATAAAGAATCAATGGATCGACGTGATTTTTGGCATAGATATATTTTATGGACCGGAGAATAACATAGGCTACTTTTTGTCCCAGAACAATGGACGGTTCCTGTGGGAACGTGGGTGAAAACCGCGGAGCTAGTTCGTAAATAAACGGGACGGACGCACATGAGATCATACAACGTTGAGATTTATCTCAAAACATCGCTCTGGACTATAATAAAAGTACAGACAGCCAATTTGCTCCGTAACGTTGAAATTTGTTACACCTTTTGACCCAAAAACGAATGTGTACGTAAATAAATGATTTCGGGCTATTTTTTAATTTACTTTTGTAGTCGTGTTTTTTATATTGATGTCATTTACGGTATCGAATCATCTGCGAGTGTCCGTCTGGGTTTCGGTTTTGTTCATGAAGTCTGCCGGCAAACAGTAATGTGCAAGCATTACTGTGTTCCGGTTTGATGAGCAAAGTAGCCCGCGAAATTACTAAGCTTATGAGACTTAGTTATGAGCACACTGCAGTGCCGTGCAGGCCTTTGTGTTTCAAAGTTCTGTGAGGCACTGCAATTGTTATGGGTCGGCATTATTATGAGCGTACTGCGGTGCCGCGCAGGCTTTTGTGTTTCAAAGTTCTGAATGGCACTGCAATTTTTATGGGCCAGCATTATGACTCCCATCAGGAAAACGTCCGGCTCGTCTCGTTAACCAATACAATAGAAAAAAAAGCCAAGTGCGGGTTGGACTCGCGCGCCGAGGGTTCCGTACAGACTTGTAAGCATGTAAATAGTTCGTTCAAGACTGGAATCGTTAGGTCCTTCTACATTATAAAAGAATTTTTCATTTTTGTACACAGCACCCCGAGAAATCTTGAAAATTACACCCATAGCATTTTATTGAAAAAAAAAAATAATGTACGCTATGTTGGATTTTAAATCGTTGTCATTTTCAATATCAGCACCCCGAGAAACCTAGAAAATGGCACCCATATTATCGATTTCCTAAAAAAATGACCGACATCTTGGATTTAAAAATGGTTGTCATTTCTGTAATCAGTACCTCGAAAAATCTCGAAAATGACAACCATACCATTTTATTGAAAAAAAAAATGTCCACCATCTTGGATTTTAAAATTGTTATCATTTTCGATATCATTTTTAATGTAGACGGGCCTGATCGATTGGTGGTCCTTTGCCTGATGATAAGCATAACGCCGGCCCATAACAATTGGGATGTTGACTGATTTTGGGAAAGTGTTTAAAACGATGCGTATGGGCCTAATATAACCCAAAATATTTAAATTTACTTTTTAAAACAACTAATATTTTAAGTTTCATGTATTTTAAATGCCGTTTTAAATTTCGCTCCAAAACGCCAATGACGTCACTTGTTCAATACCACAGAGTACTTTTCTATAGCACTGTAAAGTGACAAGCAAAGAGAATATAACCACTACTACCTAGTCTGTGCTACGTTTAGTGACAAGTTGATTCGATATTTTCTGTGTATGTATTGTTATGTATTAAAATAAAGTTTTTTGAGCTTACTGATTTATATATAGGTATGCTTTGGTTAATTAATACACTTTGAATCTATGATACTATTATATATTCATTGTTGGTTATAGAAATAATGATTTTTGGCATAATAAGTACTTACACGGAGGTCTTCACATTTCTAAATTCAGCAGAGCAGATATTATCGTTTGTCGAAAAGAAATTGGCCACCGTAAAACAATAAATTCTCGGCAAATTGGAATTATTTACCTTTATGAAGCCACTTTCCATCATGGGAGAATATTCAAGAGTCGAAATAAATTTCGAAAAAGTGGCGCGGAATTCACGGCACAGATAAATAATCACAGAAATCACTCTAAAATACTAACGAGCAATATACTCATTGGAGTTTTGGCTGGAATGCGAAAATGTGCTGTTGTTGATTTTGTGTTATTTACTAATACGCAAATCACGTGGAGCCAAAAGCAAAAAATAATTAGCCTTAATTAGTTACTTAATTTAATGTTTTTAAGCACCTAGCTGTTAGTTTTCCGAAGAAAATAAAATAAAATAAAATATATATTGAACAAGTGACGTCACGCGCGTTTTATGTCGCGTGACTTCCGAGTGATGTGATTACCTTTTGATTATTGAATTAAAATTAAATTCCTTAAAAATAAACAAAAATATTGTGTTTTATAGGATTTCTGTCACAAAAACTACCGTTTCGCGGCAAAATTATATTTTTATTTGAATACAGTCAACATCCCAATTGCAGTACCAATCAATACTTGGAAACAAAAAGATGCAGCACTGCATTGTGCTCGTATAAATAGTCCTAATAAAAAAAAAGTAACTCAAAATATACTATAATAAATATAGCGTCCATGCGCACACACAATATAAATAGTTCCTATCTGATTTCCCTCTAGACGCTAGTCTTCAAACCCACACGAATAGAGGAATACTTGTGTCGATTGTCGTTCACGCACACAAATGCACGTAGTCGGCGGACAGCGCGAGCGGATCAACGAGTGACACAACCTCCCCGTCTGATAGCTAGCGCACGACTGCCGCGCGCGCCCGCGCAGAGCACCTCCAAGACTTGGACGTTTGGAAATAGATTTTTTGCTATTTTCTTTGAGAAAATGTTGCTTGATTTACAAAAGAAACACGTACTTTAAAGTAAATTTTCTTCCTTATTTTTTGGTGTAAAATTAATTCCAAACGTCTAAGTAATTTAGAAGTTTTAGGGAAAATAGTTTTAAAACAGCATGCTGTTAAATATTTTTTCAAGCCATAAGTAATGGTAACACAAAAAAATCAATCATTCAAATTAATGCCCTTGAATTGATCATTCAGGTAGTATTTTTTTCAAGTCGTTAAACCAAGCCGTGTGGGAGTTTTAGGAGGAGAAAGTAGTCGTTTTGGCGATCCTAGCCCCTTAAGATTTTTTATCACGACAACTCTTTTTTAATGTTTTAAATGATTATTGTTTAAACATTGTAATTGTAACTGTTATGTAATTGTAATTTAAAAATATGAAAAATTATGAGGTAATATGACCGGTCTAAGCACATAATATATGTCAAAAGATTGAAAGAAATGATTTGAAAACTCCGAAAATTACAGTAAACTCTGTACATAATATTATTATAGAATATCAATTCGAAACATCTGAGCAATATTTATTTACGACCTATAATTATACTGTCTATAACATAAACCCATTATGATACTGAAGGACTCAGGCTAGAAGTAAAGTTGTCTATTGATATTTTACGAAGTCACGGTAACTAGGTAACGAGGACACTCATTTACATAATAAATTTCAATTTTACTAAACGCGAAAGGGTTTTAGGGACTAAATGTTTCCATAAATATTTGAAGACGCGGCCATGGCCAGTAAAATAAGGGATTTTTTTTGCTGGTGGTTCTTTGTCTATTGATTTCTTTTCTTCTTTTATTTACGCGGTAACGACTTGTTTCACCGGAATTTAAAATTAACTATGCTAAAAATAAGTTAAAAATAAAATTGAAACTGGCAATCTATGCCATACATTTTTTTTAATGTTATAAAGTTTGGTAACGAGACGAGCTGGTCGTTTGCCTGATGGTAAGCATAACGCCGGCCCATAACATTTACAGTGCCGTGTTCGATCCTCATCGGGGTGTAGTGGAACCATGATCCCCACAGCTCATGGTTCCCTAATCCTAGTTAGATCATGGTTTTGGTAGGTACGTGATCGGTGGGTGTTATTTATTTATTTTAATTGTTATTGTTCTAATAATATTGTAACGCTAATCTTATTAATGATTTACAGATTCACATTGATAAATTTATTACGGCTAAAAGATACTAAACTATCAATAACATCGACAGTGTCGTGCCTGCATTGGTGTAAAAATAAAAACAGAAAATTGTACTTCCTAACTGAATGTTAAAATCTTACATGTACGTAATACTGAAGAAATCAGAACAATACCAAAGTATGTTACAACGCTATCAGAACTTTTATTACACGATTCCAATAAGCAAAATAATTCAGATGTACCTAAATATGATAAACGTTTCCCAGGCATGAAAACCGAATTAGATAACAATACAAAACGAAATATCCAATAAAATCGTATAAAATCGAGATAAGTCTATCTATTCAAATACAAATTCAAGAGATATAGTCATCGCGATGGCAGCATAGACACTGGCACAAAAGAATTGGCGCGATATCGGTGTCCTCTGCGGCGGCCATCTTGACACCACGTTCGCGCCAAACGTTTGAAAATCGAACGGGTTCGAACGTCTCCCTGGGGATCTGTCACGTTTGAATCGAACTCGTTCGATTTGCGAACGTTTATTATCGAATTGGAGCGATTCGTTTTGAAATTGGTATGTTTTGTGGTGGCATGATTGGTTGTTCGAGAGAGCGGTTGTGATTTATTGATATTAAAAATATTGTTAAAAGGAAGGCATGTTTAAAAATCGAGAAGCCCCACTTCATAATAAATCATAACATTACATTTTGTTGGCCTATAATTATCAAATGTTTTAAGTACGTACTAGTATGTAGCTGTAACTACTAAAACATACTTTTTTAGAGTTTGAGTCTAAAACGTTTACGACAGTATTGAAACGAAAATGGTAGAAGGTTCTGCATTTTATTCTCTGTAATGTAAAAGCAACAATTTTCTCTCCACATTTTGATTCAGCCTTCCCACAAACATTCATTGTATCCAGAATCGATACCCAAAACTCGATTAACCTAAAATCGAATAACAAAACTCTAAGTGACAACAAAAATCTCCCGACCGGAAGAGCTTTAAAGACATCAGGCGACATCCGACTGTCTGTGATCATTACTGTTTTCAACGGGATTGTGGTAGAGGGTAAAATGGGAGGTGGAGAGTCATTAGGGAGTCATAAGGGGAGTTAAGCGTTGTTTGGACCTGAAGTGGAGGTGCAACTTTCAAAAAGCTGCATGTTACAGAATCGGGAGATTTATGTGTCCTGTTATTCTGCACTTGGGAGTTAGATTGATGGTCTGTTTGTTATTTGTGCCATTTGGCACAATTTGTGCTTGGGCAATGTTACGTTTTCGCATCAAAACGCAAAAATCGAGAACAAATAATAATAATATAAAAAAATCTTTTATGCAAGTTTTCGAAACGTCTGAATTTAAAATAAGTAGTGTTAACATACTGTAGCGATAAACAGTTAAAAGTTGTTCAATTCAACTAAGTATATGTTTATTATAACTAATTGTATTTAAATGGAATTAGAGAATAAATTATTTTTAAAAAACTTATTTTTTGTGACACTACGCGCTTCTTTTAATATATTTTTTATGAGTGCAAATAGCTTGCTTGAACTATATATTTAATAGTTTTACGTTAAAAAAAACATTAGCCGATGAAATTACCAAACCTGGTTGATTCCTGGTGCGTAAACATTTTATTACACCATTACTAAGAATAAAACATAGCAGGCGAATGCAATCCTACTAATAAATACTTGACTATAAAATGGGGGTAGTTTCTACTGTAACGTCAGTCACGCCCACGAAGTAATATAGTGGTCACCATTAAAAATATAACGAGTTCTTTCCCTATAAATAACCCACGACCATTATAATTATAGCGAACGAAATTCCTCTTATCACGCTCATATTTCACCAAAGAGTCTAGCATTAGGCATAAAAACAACGCTTAAAAAAATGCCTGAAGCAAATTACTTTCTTTCACCTCGATTAAGTGATCATTACAGTAGCCAAATATCATTTATAAAACCAGTGCGGCGCGGCGTTGGAGGGATGGCGAAAAATAAAGAACAGGAAATTGCGTGTGCGGTTAAAAAAAAGTTACTGAAGTGGCGGGAACATCTCCCGCCATTTTTGACATGTCATGCCGCCATGTTGGAATTCGTCTTTTGTCAAGAGCAAAGGGACATGTCGATTGGAGTCACGTACATCGGTTTCCTTAGACAAATCTTGGATGCGAATGTATTTTCTTGACTATTTCCGGGATGCGAAGATTTCAGGGACAAATCTACTATATTATGAGCAGGTTTGATGTAGCTATGGAGTAAATCTAGTTGATAAAGCCAAGATTACGATTTTCATGGCTATTTTCCCTACTTAAACTTAAGTTTCGGAAGTCTAGCTCAACAAACCTAACACCGGTTAGCATGCAAATTGTAATTTAAGTAGTTGGAAAATTTATGCATTCATTACACTAAAAATAAACCTGTAATAATGGCCTACCATATTCTAAGGTACCTACTTACTTACAATATTTTTTTCTATTTACAGTTTACTTTAAAAATTTAATGCAACAGTGCGTTTGATATCCGCCCGTAGGTACCATAATAAATGCGAAAGAGCAACGAATCGACGTGATTTCTCACATAGATATCCTTTATGGAACGGAGAGCAACATAGGCTACTTTTATCCCGGAAAAATGCATGGTTCCTGTGGGAAAGCGCGTGAAAACACTGGCAGAAGCTTGTATCTCTATACAACTAAATAAAATTGAAGTGTCTGTTTGTAATATAAAAATAAAAGCTTCTAATTAAATGCATATGAAAAAAACACAATTTTAAAAATGTTTGTCTGTCTGTTTGTTCCGGGTAACCTCCGAAGCGGATGGGCCGGTTTTGACGGGATTTTCACTGGCAGATATCTGATGTTATAAGGACTAACTTAGGCTACGTAAGCGAAGCCGTGGGGCACAGCTGGTAGTGAATAAACTGAGATGCAATGGTATTGAGATGCAGACAACAGAAAAATAAAAACAACAACAGTTAAAGCTTGCCTATAATTTCATTAGTATCGAGTTGAAACATCAAAAACCGTTTTTAAAATAAATGATGGTCTGCTTTACAAAACGATAAGTGAGTTAGCCACAATCGAAAACATCGGTTCCGGAGTTTCGATCTCTCTGTTTCGCTTTAACGATACGTAATCGAGTTGTCGGTTTACCAAGGCACGTAGCAAGCGCATTTAACACTATTTTAGGGTAGTTGTAACAGTTGAGGAGTTTTTCTAGATACTGGCAACTTTGTCCGACATGTTTCTGTATGAGCGGAGAGTGCGGGATTAGTTTCTTTAGATACGTGCAGCTCAACTTTTGAGTTTAGCATCAACTACTATTTGCACTCACAATTACAAAAAAGGTCTTGATGAGTCTTAGTTTACAATTAAAATCATGGAAATCCCGATGCTTTCGAAGCTACGTCAGTCGAACTATATCCATATACTATAATAAATGTGAATGTATGTTTGTACTGTTTATTGGTTTTTGTTATAGCTGCGTTACTTTTTTATTAATTGTTGCGTCCCAATTTAAGACGAAAAATATTTCCTTTCTCCGTTTCTTATAGCACCAAACTCAGCAATCAACTGGTCCGGTCTGGTCTGGTGCCTTACTCCGTAAAACGAACGTCGAAGCTTCGGCTGACGGATCGGCATTTTCCTACTATGAAAGACAAAATGTCAAGAGCGAACACCGAATTCAAAGTTGGATCCGAAACACTTTCATACTAGGAAAACTGCGATCCGTCAACCGAAGCTTCGACGTTGGATTTACGGAGTAAGGCGCCTGGTCTTGGAGTTGGCTCGGTTTCTCCCTCAAGAGAAAACAAAAGAAGGCATCAATACTGACAACATACTATTGTGAATTGTAGTAGTGCAATGAAAGTGGTTTTACACTGTACCTTTTTAATCCATATTGACCTTTTGGTTTTCCATTCTTGCCAGTCAAAGCACGAAACCTGCGCAGTCCTAACCGCAACCGGACGGCCGTGGTCATTGAAGGGTATAGTGTTACAACATCCGATACCTGATATAATGATAATGACAGGGTGTAAGGTATCTTGTACTAGGTGATTTATATTAAGCTTAAGCCTTTTGTTGTGATTAATATTGCAGGATGTAATTGATGGATTGATGGAAATGATGGGGACGATTCTGAGCAACTAATTGGAAGATAGATGGAGCAAGAGATGAATTTAAAAGACTTTTGAATGTATTTTCTCTTGCTTTATAACTATACTTGGTTGTTGTGGTTGAATCGTCTATTACAGACGTTTCAGGCAATGTCCGAGATCTGTTGAAGACACTTATGATGACTATTATACTATAAGCCAAGTCATTAGTGACGTGCACATCCAAATCTTGTGCAGACGCGTGTTGCGAGTTGTGACAGGTGGTCTAGCATCGCTATTAAGTTGTCTCCGGGTCTTTTCTCAGTAGCAGTCTTGAACCGGGCTTTATCATGAAGTTTTTGACTAAAAGTCATAGTAATAATAGTCATAGTCATAGTAGTGGTTTTAAGTTGAAAGTAACATTTGAACGACGGAAGCGTCTAGAAGCAGTCCCCAAACTAACGACAACTAACGTAACATATAAGCCTGTCAACATCTGATTAGGCGTTCCAAGCATTTCCTTGAGCATCAAAATGTTTCAAAGTCTCGTCAAATCAACTAATTGCTGCCTCAACAACGGAAGCTGAGGCAGAGGAATACAAGTTATTGATTCCCGGCACTCCCTGCGTAAACAGTCGGTCCCTTGTTACCTTTACTTTTCGTCTTACGACTTCCCCTTAGGGCGTATAGGGTAGGTTGTATAACCAGTAAGACAACCATGGACAGGTAAAATAGACCACATGCATGGACTTCATTTTATTTTGTATTCTTTATTATTTAGCCATAGTCCGCTTTCTCGAAGAAATAGGCTCTCAAGTGCGGACCCTGGACCAGCTCGGTACATTGTTGGCGTTAGACATTCATCTTGAAGATGACAGCTAGCCGGCGGAGCAAGAAGAATATGACTTACTACGATACAGCTATCTCCATAAGCAAAAGAATCATAGAACTATGTTAATTAAAACAAAAGTTCTAAATAAACAAGGATGTATTTCCATCTAATAGGTTAGCATTTGTCATTATACACAGGCTTTCGAGAAACGAAAACTATCTGAAGTAACCAAGTCTTGAAATTCAATTTTCATCTACTTCTAATTGTCGTATCGAAATGAAACTTCGTAGAGCTGATCTGACGATGAGCCAGGAGGTGGACAGTGGAGCTTTTTAGTGGCTACAAGTAAACCCGTCGATTTTGGGATCCCATGACTCGTTTTGACGAGACCAACAGATTGTACTTGGTAAGAGGTCGAGAGTCTGATGATAGAGCCGCGGATAATGGAACTCTTGAGTTGCTACTAGTTTCGACTAGTGCAACCTTTCGAGTTTGCAAGTTTTCGAGTTTTGGCTCATATGATTCGTTTTGACTAGTCCAATAGATTGCGTTCCCGGGATAAAAAGTAACTTATGTGGTTCAGGGCCATAACTCCATAAGGTATAAAAAATCGCGTCGACCCGTTCCTCCATTGCCTGAAAGAAGGACAAACCACTTTATAATTTTATATATAATTATTTATAATATTACGGAATAAGGATGTATAAATGTGTGTAACTCGAATCTCCATACTGTAAATACGTTGCGGTAAAACCGATTGAATTACGCGAATGTCTTATACGTACGAATATTCGGCGACAATCGCCCAAGGCGCCCTCTACTCCGAAATATTATTTCACACATTACACGACGAGGGAAATTATTCCCTTTTTCTCGTATCCCGCGGGATTTTTATCCCGGTTACGGTTCGGTAAACACTGTTTCGTAGGTGTAGGTGATCGGGAAGTATGAAGCGGTACCGGGATTTGTGTACATACGGTGTTTGTATGTAAGCTCTGAATAATATTAGATGTTTTCCATTTATGGAAGGAATGTATTATATTGCATTAAAAGAAATGAGAACGAAACCGGTTGAAATTTTGATTAGTAATCCATCCCTCAAAAACTTTTACTACTTATCACTCCAAGGCCTACTGGTATACCTAACGCTTTTTACAAGCTTTTTGTTAATTTCGGTTGTTTCTTGTCTTCAATTCCTGATAAAAACCTAATCAGTGACAAACGATAATCCTGATAAGTTCATTTTCTGGAATAAAAACAATCTTGTGTAGTCTCCCTCCCATAAACAATCTCTATGAAAAATATAACGTTGACGCGTCGCTTGTTTGTTGAGTGAAAAAAACGCGAAAGTGTTGTTTTTAGTATAAAACACGTATTTTCTCTTTCAATAAAATATTGTAAAAATATAAATATAAGAAACTAAATAAATACCTACTGCGAATAATACGTAAAATCATTTAACGGCAGGTTAGTCCGGAACTTTAGGCATCTAACGCTACCTCAGCCCCCGCGCATTATCTGTGCGCGTGAATAAACTAAATAATAGCGTTTTTATTTTTTAGCGCTAGAGACACGAGTCCATTTATTATATTTTATGTATTTACAGGTTTATGTATTTACTTACTCACTAGATATAATATTTAAAATTAATTTACTAACACGATATTTATATTTTGAGACTATTTAGATTATAAGGCGCGAGGGGAGAGGGTGACCCGGGCTAGCAAAATTTGACACACGTCCTGCTTCGACAGCGCCCGGTGGGCTACTGGCGCGATGAAAAGCGGGGCGCGACCGTGCTAATGAGATAGAAATTAACTCTAAAATTTATTACAAATAAACAACAGCGTTTAAAAAAATAGTTTATGTAAAAATCTCTAGCATATACGAAGACTTTTTAATGCATGCCATTTTTGTAGTGATTAGTATGATACTTTTAGTATAAAACGAGAAAAATAAATAAATTTGATCATATTTCAAAAATTTTTTCGATCGAGCAAAGTTTTGCCTTTCGTGTATTGAAATGTAAAAACGTTTAAATGAAGAATGTATCTATAGCATAAAAAAAAACCAGCTAAGTAAAATCACGTATTTAATGTTTAAAACTGTTTTGAAAAAGGGTAAAAATGCGCTAACATGCTGTTAAATCATACATGAAAATTATGTTTTCTTATGCAAAGGGCACAGGTATGCAAAAACGTAACATAAGTAGTGTAGCTCAGGTAATACTTGTGGTCTGCCAATGTCATTCTCCTGGCTTCTTTGTGCATTCTTTTACAAAAGGTGAATAATGAAATTGATATTAAAAAATGGTAAATTAGCTTCTGCCCGCGGTTTCACCCGCGTCGAGATTCTCACAGGAACCGTGCATATTTCCAGGATAAAGTAGCCTACGTTACTCTTTGGTCCACAAACTACATCCATGCCAAAAATCACGTCGATCTGTTGCTCCGTTGCTGTATGAAAGAAGGACAAACCAACACACTAAAACACACTATCTCATTTATAATACGGATAGTCGGATACCAAATTAATTTATGTAAGAAGGTATGTAAACCTAAATAAGATCGACTTGGTTAAATTAATTTTACTTAAAATAATTTATTTAGATCTATCTATATAAATAAATAAAATTGAAGAGTTCGTTTGTAGTCAAAATAACAGCTTTTTACTAAATGCATATGAAAGCATATACGGTACTTATAATAAAAACATAATTTTTAATTATTGTATCTGCCTGTCTGTTCCGGCTAATCTCCGGCTGGACCAATTTTGATGCAATTTTCACTTGGAGATAGCTGATGTTATAAGGAGTAAGTTAGGCTACGTGTGTGAAACCGCGGGGCACAGCTAGTATTTACATAAGCGACCACCGCGGGCGTAGCTTAATAAACAAATTAACTAATTGCCTGATCATTATGAGTCACCAAATTTGCATGCGATAACGTGTCGTATGTATACGACACTTCAGAAAGACCCCACGCGCTAAAAAAAGTCGCAAAACAGTTCTCAAACACGCTGACAAAAGGAGTTTGACGCCTAAAGGTCCCCTACCCGCTTGAAATTTAGTGCAAAACATTGTATCGCGGGTAATTCGCCGTCTTATTTATTGGTAGGGGAATTTGACACTTAAAAAATAATTCTGCCACCTACCGTAGGTCGTGATTTGTGGTATCATAAGTTGGGAACGTAAGCTGTTTTTGAAATCTTTAGAGCTTTTTTCTTTCCATTGCTCAGTGTCAATATCTATACAAATAAATAAAATTGAAGTGTCTGTTTGTAATATCAAAATAACAGCTTTTTACTAAATGCATATGAAAGTATATCCACGATACCTACAGCAAAAACACAATTTATAAATTTTTTTGTCTGTCTGTCTGTTTGTTCCGGGTAATCTCCGAAACGGCTGGAGTGATTTTGACGGGACTTTCACTAGCAGATAGCTGATATTATAAGGAGTAACTTAACTTTAGGCTACTTTTATTTTTGAAAACGAATTAGAGTTCCGCGCAAAAAAATAAAACCCATGATCTCTAATATCTCCGCGCGGGTGAAACCGCTTGCAGCAGCTAGTTGTATAATAAGTTTTATTTGCAGAGGAACGTTAAGCCAACGGCTAAAATCTAGGCTCAATATACTCCTACTTTATGTATTAGTAAAGTTTTAAGACTTTACTAAAACTAATATTTCTTTTTGTAATACTTTGTGTTTACATGTTTACACACATGTGTGATTGCTTAGTGCTCTTTGTAGCAGAGTGTTTTATTGAAAACACTTTTGAATTTGAATTGAAAACTTCACGCAATATTCTTGGGAAAACGGTTCCCAAAGTGTACCTATTTAATATTTCCCTGTGGAGCTAAAAAAACATTTTCGGAGTATTCAAGTCCTAATTACTCAATGACGAAACTACTAGACCGATTTGCATGAAACTTGGTATTATATGGAGACTTTACCCTGGAATAACAATTCTAACATACGCTACATTTTACCTCGAAAAGCACGCAGGGGGCAGGTAGTTAATATTTTTCCTGAAGATGATGCTATTGTGACTACCCTAAAGATGTATAATCTCTAAAAGGAAATAGCCCAACAGCTCTATTGAGGCACTATCAATACCTTTCTTGTTTATCCCTCCCGTAATCTCTCCACTTCACCTGCACCAATCCGGCAATCCTCCAAATTGTATAACCGGACTGCCCGGGGTGCGTCCCCAAATTGAGGAAAAAATCTTATTTGACAGCCCTTGCAATTCGCACCTCCCTCCCCTTGCGTGCGTACATGCGAGTGTGTGAACTGCACGGCCGGGCTAATGTGGAGTATACTTTTTATATTACGACTAGCTGCTGCTTTCGGTTTTATCTGCGTGGCGATTCACACAGGAATTATCCCACAGAAATTATCCAAACATATTAAGTCTCAGTGCCTAGTAATTTCACTTAGCTTTTCGTTTCGCCTCTTATGGCCTAATGGCTCCCTCTGGGAAAATATTTAATTCCCATGATGACACATCAGGACTAACTCTTCAGCAAGTAAAAAAAAAAAAAAAAAAAGTGTCCGTCCGGCTTTGCTGGTGAAGTCTGCCGCCAAGCAGTAATGTGCAAGCATTGCTGTGTCCCGTTTTGATGAGCAGAGTAGCCAGTGAAATTACTGGGCTTATGAGACTTAATACCAAATGTCTCAGGGTAACGAACGTAGTGCAGTGCTGCGCAGGCCTTTGTGTTTCAAAGTTCTGAGTGGCATTCCAACGGTTATGGACCGGCGTTATGCTTACCATCACAACAAACATCACAGCCAAACGACCAGCTCGTCTCGTTATGAAATAGTAAAAAAAAACCTATGAATAAATTCGACAACTTTACTGAAAATAGGGAGCTATGCAAGTCTTCTTCTTAATGACCTTATTGCACTAGATATACTCGTAAACGTACTTCAAAAGTAACTTCAATTACTCCTTTGTAAACATAATGTACCTTACAATAACAAAAAAAACATTATATAATTTTATAAAAACGTCAAATTACCCAACAAAGTCATCACCATACTCCAAAAGTGGACATCAACAAATCAAAAAGGTAGGGTAAAACGCCCAGTTACTGCCCGTGTCCGGAGTTTTGTGAAAATATGCAAATTTTTGTAATTAAATCGCGAACCGCGCCGTCCGGGTATCCGGAGAGCTTTATGTTTGACCGGTTTTTTCTCATATATATGTTTTTGATTTGATTCCGTTATTACGTTAAATATTTAAAGAGTTCAGTGAAATAACGTCGTACAGCTAGTAAAGTCACGGGGTAATTTTGCGTTTTATAATATATATTTCTTTTGTTTATTTAGCAAGCCTTTGATCACTATCGCGATTCACTATCTCAATGTGGTCGAAAGTTTTTTCTTTATACTATGGAAATTTATGTGAACACATCGATGGAGCTCTAAAATTCCCACCAAACCATTTTATCTTCATTCTAGATAGGCTACTGTTTTAGAGTTTGGACATTTATCATCAGATTTTAGGTATTGGATGGAAGGCACAAAAATTAAACTATTTTAATAATGTAAATATACACAAATGGACCGTGCATATATACGCCCATCTCTTTGTACTCCCCAACAGTAATTAATTTGAACAGTAGTTAAATTAACTACTGTTCAGGGCCATAATTGTACTAAACAAATGATTTAAAAATGATATGGCACTTTCGGTATTTTATAGCACAATCGTTTTTCCATGATCGTCTATGACAACGGTGGTCTACAATACACCATTGTTAATATTGGTATGATCTAAATCGAATTGATCATTTTGCAACGAAACCACTGTCATTAAACCCCTGTACCGTGATTCGAAGCATAAACAATATGAGAATGTCGTACACTTTGCCTCTCTTTCTTTCCTATTTACCGAGTGTATGTTGCTGTCTCTGTCGCACACCCCCTCCACTATGGCCAGGGCACAACGGCGCTGCGCGCGTTTTATTCGTCATTGGCGTCCTTTGCCTCGCCGAGTGCACAAGTCTGAAAACTGCTCTTCAGGTATGTCAATTTGTGCTAATTCTTTCCTGATTTCTCGAATACTATTTGAAATATAAGTAATATTCACGCCGAAAAAAAGAAATAAATTTAAAATTAAGAAGAAAAAATAATAATAATATACCCTCCTATTAGAAATAATTTTATTTTAACGGTTTTACCGTTCGGAATTTGGTTTTTTATACTGATGTGTATGTATTTTTAGCTGTGAATATAAAAATGAACAATTTAGATGTCAATGCGGGTCCTAGTCGGAGCTGTCGGGATTCTTCGACATCTTCGGAATCTTCTGATTCGTCAAAATCTCGCCGCGGTAAAAGAAGACATGCTCGGGAACGTAAACATAAAAACCGCCAAGAAATCCTTCTCGAAACGCTAATTAGCGAAGTGAGTGAATTACGCAATCAAGCACGCGCTCCTCGCCAGCAAAATTCATGTGATTCAGATTGCTTAGAGCTAAATGCTAGCGAAAACCTTTTCGATCGTTGTAGTGACGAGGAACATAACCAAAATGAATTTACGATTGAAGTGGGTACTTTTCTAAAGGAAGGCGCAACTCCTAAAACAAGTACAAATCATGTTAACACAATAAATCGATTGCAACGATTTAACTCCCCGGAGTGGAGTGAGATCCGCTTTGCAGAGGTACAGAAACAATATACCAGCACTCCGGGCTATACTCAGCTAGAATGCAACGACGAGATTGCAACTTTTGACAACGCTACTGACCTATCATACGCTGAGAGGTCTTATGCAGCCTTGACAATGGCGGTCGTTAAACAACAAGAAGCTTTTCAAGAAGGTTTTCGTAACCTCTTATCTTGGGCGCGCAGCCCAGAAAATCTTACGCATGACAAAATATGCGATAAAATTAACGACATCTTTACTAAAGGCGAGTATTGCAAGGTTTCTAACGATATCTTGCAGTTGACATGTGGGCGCCGAGCAGATCTAGTGGAGCAAAGGAGATCTAAAATTTTAGCTTCTGTAAGAGACCCTTTAGTTAAGACAAGGTTGAGAAAGATACCGCCATCGTGTCATAACCTGTTTGCTGCGGAGCAATTCACGAACGCTTTGGATAAAGTGGGCGGCGTCAGGAAAGCCTTCTGGCCGAAATTGCCCAACAAGATAGCTGCGCAAGCTAACATTGCCAAATCACAACCTGCGCAAGGTTGCTCACATCATAAAAATCCACCCGCGCAGGGTGGCACTCGTAATGGGCCTAAGCCCCAACCATGTTGTCATGAACACAAACCAAGCCCCGCGCAGGGGCAGGCATATCATGGCTCCAATTATCCCCGATCAGCAACACATACAAATGATCGTGGTAACTTTCGTGGTAGAAGAGGTGGAGGCCAAAGATATTCATCATCGCAAAGAACAGGAAAGCGTAACGCTTCGCCACCCTATCATGAGTCACAAAATAAGCGCCGAAAATATTGACTCGATGCCTTTCAGAGCTGGACAACTGCAACGATTCATAAACAGGTGGGAGGAACTCGGAACACCGAAACATATCCTACACATGATCAGAGGATATCGCATCCCCTTTATCGCAAAACCTCCTCTAATAACACCGCACCTGTCCAGCTCTGCTTATCAAACTCCCATCACTCCCGAAATGACTGCAATTATGTCTCAAATGGAATCGGATCATATCTTGGAGGTTGCGCAAACCGGACCAAGCTTTTTGTCCAAGATGTTCCTAAGACCGAAAGGAGATGGTACATGGAGACCGATCTTCAATTTGAAGGGATTAAACAATTATGTTCACACGCCCAAGTTTCGCCTCATATCGGTCTACAAAGTTCCAGACTTCCTGCAGCACCAGGACTGGCTTGTAAAAATAGACATATCACAGGCATATTTTCACGTATCCGTATCGCAAAGCCACAGAAAATTTTTGAGACTCATCTACAACCAGAAACGGATGCAGATGACGTGTCTCCCTTTCGGGCTGAGCTCTGCGCCAAGTGCCTTCGCCTCCATAACGGCGTGGATAGCGCAAATACTAAGGGACAGAGGCATGCGAGTCCTAATATATCTCGACGACTTCTTGCTGGCGCACCAGAATCAGTCAATCCTGATCAGTCAGGTGCAATATGTGATTTACCTACTTCGGTACTTGGGTTGGCAAATCAATTTGAACAAATCAATTGTCGATCCTCAAAAAGAGATCGAATACCTGGGCATAACGTGGGACCCTTGGAACAACCTAAAAAAGTTGCCAGTGAAAAAGTCTGCGAATATAACGAAAGTAATTCAATGCGTATTGAACTGCAAGAAAATGAGTCACGCAGAAGGTCTCTCTCTTCTCGGGCTTCTAAATTTCAGCAGCTTCGTGGTACCTCGAGGTCGTTTACACCTACGCTGTCTGCAGAAGCACAACCTGACAATACCAGAAAACAATCGCCGATACTTGTTGACTCCCCAAGTAACATCAGAACTCCAGTGGTGGCTAGGGAATTGCATGAACTCGTCAAAATTACACGTAAATCCACCGACATATTTCCTGACGACCGATGCAGCTCTTACTGCATGGGGGGCCCGTCTCAACAACCTAGACATGTCCGGAACATGGTTACCTCGAGAGAAAAACCTCCACAGCAACCAAAAAGAGCTACTGGCAGTGTTGAAAGTTCTGAAACTGAAAGGTCGCGACCTCTCGAATCAGACCATCCTCCTACAGTCCGACAACAGATCAGTTCTAGCATACATACGGAACGAAGGGGGCACGAAATCGAAAGCTCTCATGAAATTGACTTACAAAGTGTGTCAAATTCTGGACAGTCACAATATGACCTTGATCACTCACCACATACCGGGAATATACAACAGCGAAGCCGATCACCTGTCACGACAAATGGCTTCACCAGAATGGCATCTGCTACCAGAAGCGACCAAGATAATATTCGCCAAATGGGGTGTCCCGACTATAGACCTCTTTGCTTCACGGATAGCGCATGTGGTAACACCTTATTGTTCCATAGATCAAACGGACAGGGAAGCGGTCCTCCACGACGCGTTTGCCCACAAGTGGGACTACCATCTAGCATGGGTATTCCCTCCTCCATGTCTGATGCCCAGGGTGCTGAATCACCTGAACGAAGCGAAAGGTGTGTACCTATTAGTGGCCCCGAAGTGGGACCGTGTGTTTTGGAGGCCGGACATCAAGAATCGGGCTTTAGACCCACCATTCACGATTCGAGATCCCCAGAAAGCTCTCATAGACGCATCCACGGGTCAGCCTCTTCCCAGGGCCAAAGAAATGACCCTGGAGATATGGAAATGTGGGGGTGGTCGAAAGAACTAATCGGATGGTCAAGCGAACAACTCAACTTCCTGAAAACTTCGTGGAGAACCTCTACCCTGCGGACTTACAAACCAGCATGGACAAGATGGATCACATGGGCTAATAATAACGGCATTAATGCTCACAGTCCTTCGGGACCAGAACTTGCCCGTTTTTTAATAGATCTTCACATAACGGAAAGGCTGGCTTATAACACAATACTGCTGCACAAGTCGGTAGTGGCTACTATGTGTAGTTCAGATTCAACCAAATTATCTGATAATAACGTCGTGAAACATGCTTTGAAGGCTATTGCGTTACAATACCCTAAAGCGATGAAACCACCAGTTTGGGACATTGATGTCGTAGTCACATTCCTTGAGAAAGCAAACGCAAACACTTCTAGCCACTATGAATGTTCAAAACACCTAGCTACTTTGCTACTGTTATGTTCAGGAAGGAGAGTACATGATTTGACGCTCCTGCGTTTAGACACCGAACATTTCATAATCAATGAGAACTATGTTATTTTATGGCCAGAGTTCGGATCCAAGACAGATTCAGCTACGTATCGGCAGTCTGGATGGAAGTTGCTATCGAACAAGGACAATCCACGTCTGGACCCTGTATTTTGGATAAACAAACTGATCATGCTATCAACAAAAAGACGAGAAACAGCCAAGGTGAACAATCTGTTCCTTACTGCTTGTGGGAAACCAAAAGCCGCATCAAGAACCGTGATAGCGGGTTGGATAAAATCAGTCCTCGTATCGGCAGGCGTATCAGCTACCCCAGGAAGTATTCGAGCAGCTGTGGCGTCGAAAAATTGGATAGACAACCTTCCCATTGATGAAATTCTCAGTCGTGGCAATTGGCGAACTGGGAACACGTTTTCTAGATTTTATAGACGTCAGGTGATGTCAACGAAAAACAATCCAATCAATAGACTATTCGAATCAGTGAATTAATACTGTAGACAAAAATTATAATTGTATCGGTTTGTAACCTAACCTTGTGAAGAAAACTTCAATTGATTCTGTCTGATTACTATTCTAATTATTTATGTACCTAGCTATAGCGTCTATGCTATTCTAACCTTAATATATTAAGCTGAATAAATGAAAGTAAAATTCATTTCAGAACATTCTTTATTTGAAACTCCTCTTAACTAAGTCGCACACCACTATAATAATGTTTGCATTTACATAACGATTACCATATCACTCATTAGCAAATGTCATATATCACATAACTCTGAAAATAACACATACCTAGTAGGTATACCAATTTCAATTCACATTGGCGTCCTCCACGGCCAGGCGATAATAAACACTTCTCATATTGTTTATGCTTCGAATCACGGTACAGGGGTTTAATGAACGTGTTTTACCTACCAATAAAACACATATTAAACCACTTACCTGATTCGAAGCATAGTAAAATTGCTGCCTGGCATAAACAAATGAGCGCAATGACGAATAAAACGCGCGCAGCGCCGTTGTGCCCTGGCCATAGTGGAGGGGGTGTGCGACAGAGACAGCAACATACACTCGGTAAATAGGAAAGAAAGAGAGGCAAAGTGTACGACATTCTCATATTGTTTATGCTTCGAATCAGGTAAGTGGTTTAATATGTGTTTTATTGGTAGGTAAAACACGTTCATTTTCAAACCGTTTGTTTAGTGGAAGTTGGGCCCAGGGTCCTTACCCTCCAATATTTACACCGGCCGAAACGTTACATTATACCTCTAGTTAGCCATCAGGAGTATTCAGGAGAATACTGTATTGTATTCCCTACCACCATCCTAACCAACTTCAATTAGTTTCGAAATGTCGTCTGAATTTCAGGATACAACTTAGTTCCTTAAGTTATACACTCTAAAATTCAGAATAGACTGTATTATTTTAAACTGCCTGACTTTACCTTTATAATTAAGATCTGACTTTACTGAGGTAAGTTTGCCAGATGTTAGAATTCGTAGGCAATTGTATCTCTCTCTCTATTATGTTGAACTTGAGTTTATTACTTATTAAAATACTACATACACAATACCTACCTACATGTATTTAAGTACCTATGCACACTGTATACATGGACTCGGTTTTTACAGACGACATCAATGTCTTGAGATCTGAGCAAGGCACTACTGCTGGTGGCTATATATTATATGTTGTTCCACCGAATGTATAACCTGGAATGCTCGGAAGAGCTTTTTCATCTCATCCCACCGTCGCTATTCTACCACCGAACATGTCGCCACCGGAACAAAGCTCATCCACACATAATCGAGCCCTGGAAGTCCCATATCACTCAATTTATGCGATCCTTTCTTCCGCATAATTACAAACTGTGGAACAAGCTCCACAAGTTTTTCCATAGTGCTACGAAATGCAATCCTTAGATGTCAAATGAGTTCTCAAGGGTCGACAACACATTGGCAATGCCCCCAGTGTTGCAAATGTCCATAGGCGACGGTGACCGCTTACAATTAGGCCGCAGTTAACTTTTTTGCCACTCGATTACATCAAAAAATATTCAGTAGTCTACATCGAGCACATACTCCCGTTGATACGTTACTTCACTGGATCGTGTTAAAGTGGCGGTTTCGAATCTTGCAACAGGACCAATATTTTTGCACTTTAAAACTAAAAAGGCAATATCAGACCGAAGATGGTTTAAACGCTAGAAAAACTGATTCTCAAGTGCACCTGCCAAAACACACGGTTGCGCACTTGTCGATAGATTTTCACCGCAGTGTGTTAGGTAGCATTAGAAATTAACCACCATGTAATCTCAATAGTTCATTGATTCACCTGCAGACAGACTTTCAGAATAAACACGCTAATACTCAGTCAACTTTCATATATACAGAACGAATTTTTTATCCCTTTTTTTCCTCCTTGAATGATCAGGTGTGAGAAAATCTTAGGCAGAGCACAATTTCCAATACACGCCCAGCTCTATTTTTCCAACAAAAAATGTGTTACTAAGTTACTAAAGAAATCCCCCCTACCCTGTCACCTGCCACTAAAACGGCTATACGAGGAGCGTATCTAGGATTTTGTCTTAGGGGTAGCAAATCAATTCAAAGAAATGGCTGACATTTTAATACGAATCATGGTTTTGTTTCACTTCACGATCTTACCACAAAAAATTGAAACACATTTCTCGAATTATCGCTTCTAATCATGAGATTTCTAATCATCTATACCAGGTGCTTCTGCGAGTGTCTGTCTGGTTGAGTACCACTGCTTTGGTCGTGCAGTCTGCCGCCAAGCAGTAAAGTGCAAGCATTACTGTGATACGGTTTGATGACCAATCAGTGAAATTACTAGGCTTATGAGACTAATGTCTCAAGCTAACGAGCGCAATGCAGTGCAGGCCTTTGTGTTTCAAAGTTCTGAGTGGCACTGCAATTGTTTAGGGGCCGGCGTTATGCTTACCATCAGGCAAACGACCGGCTCGTCTCGTTACCAAATAGATTTAAAAAAAAGATAATCTATTGCTGAGTTGGTAGCAGCCTGTCTGCAAAGATTGGGGCCCTGTTTCATTAATCCTGAAATTTATACAGAAACTGCATTTTCCCGAGATAAAACGTAGCCTATGTCAGTTTCCGTCCTTAAAACTATCTCTAAGGAAAAATCACGTCGATCCGTTGCTCCGTTGCTGTGGAAAAGAAGTACAATACGACAAATAATACACTTTCCTATTTTTAATGCTAACATTAGCCTCTACTAATAGAGAGATGATTATTAATAAGCCAACCACCAACTGCTGAACTTCAATCATTTAACGACCGGTAAAACAAAATATTGTCAAACGGTCGTTTATGGATCAAACAATTGTTTAGAATTGGAACGTTTCTTGGTGAACTATGTCTACTAATATAGCATGTAATAAAAAATGTATCATTAAATTCAAGATTTAAGGTCAATATATTAGTTTGTAGTATTGTTTTTTGGGGGTGCGCGCCCAATCCTCCCTCCTTTACGAATCTACTGAAAGCCTGAAACACGGTGTGTGCCGTCGCCTCGTAAAATACGCCATAAAAACGACCTTTCCAATTTGTCACCTCTGGAAAATAGGTTAGTGAGCTATTACTTTGTAATTTTTTATGCAGTTATAGGTTATGCACAGCACAGTTTATAATTTCTTTTTTCACTATAAATTTTATATATTTTAATTTTGTTAAGGCGTATATTATAGCAGATAAATAGCTTCACTTAAAAGGTTTTCTAGGAAAATCTTCTGGCACTGGAAAAAATGTCATTATTCATCATATTACTGATAATCTTGTTATGATCAAAATAAGTTTTTACCAACATTGCTCGATCAAAAAAAAATTTGTTAAAGTTAAAATGTAACGTAGACCCGGTGCGGATAGTCATTACATTATTATATAAGTCCGACTACAGTGTTACATAATGATACTATTATTTATTTCTGACAACATAAACATGTAACAAATACGATACCAATAGTGACATCACTATTATTAAAAAAACTATAGAATGTAACTGTTTTATTGACGTTTCTTGAGTACAAAATACGCAGAAATAAAACATAGTTTTATAAAATGTTTAGAAAATTCTGTAAGCTAAAGAATTGTTTGGTTTACAATTTCGAAGATTACGTTCTATTGCACCTTTGAAGTTTCAAATCTGTAATCTCTTGACGGATCTACTATAACGTAGGCATGATAAAACAGGGCATTTATGAAAATAATGTTTTATAATTTCACGAAGAATAAAGAAAAAAATTCCATCATACAAAATACATAAAATCGAGCCCTCATAATGTTGAACGAACTGTATTTAATTCATCCATAACAGTAAACCTTATATAGCTCCCCCAAAAATTTATAACCACAAACATTAAATTCTGTTGATAAAATTCCGAATAATCCCTTAGTATACCACTACTGATCTCGATTAATGACAGCCGGAATTAAATTCACCGGCAAACCAATATTGGGACATCTGCGGCCGTAATATATTACAGAGCGGGATTGGACTTTGGCCCGTTTAAAATAATGCTCATTTTCGCATGAAAACCACGCGACGTGCGCGCCACTCGGCAGTCCGCTATCAAATGACAGTCGGCATGTATTCGCTAACGAGGTCCTATAATACGGCCCTGTTTTGCATTTACAGCTGTGTCAAGCCATTTTAATCCCTATACTCATATAAATAACATTGAATGTAGACGAAAATTATTCGCGTGGGATACATTTGAGGAACGTACCAAGGTAATTATGGCATTTGAAAAAGGAATTGTAATGTAGGGCCCGTAATTATAATGCGTGTGTGTGCGTTCGAAATTTCTATGCGAAAATGAGGGTATGTGTACAAAATGTCAACTTAATTGTGTTATTGTAACGATTGTGTTCTTAAAATGAATTTAAATGTTTTGCTGCTTATAAATGATGCTGTCACCATTGTTGGTTGACAAAAAGGTTTGAAATTAATGGAATTTTTTATGTAATAATTTTAATATCTTTACAATTAAATGTGATTACTATAAAACGGTATTTATTATGCTATTTAAGCCTTTGTAATACACGTTGTAATGATTTATAGTTTTATTGTGAACCCCTAACAATGCTGTTTAACTTTTGAAATTTTAATGTCTTGTATTGAAATTACGTCTACTTATTGAATTATTTTTGAATTGCCGCTGGGATACGGGATATTTATTTTTTACTTCTAGGTCTACACGAGGTTTTTTATTTGATGGTAAGCATAATACCGGCCTGAAACCATGATTTCAGTGCCAAAACACGAAGCCCTGCGCTGCACTGCAGTGTGGTCATTACCCTGAGACATGAGGTATAAAGTGTCTTATGCACCTCAGGTATTTTGATACGCAAGACATTAGCAAAATTCTAAGCTTCTTACAACTCCCCATTCAGCAAAACACCTGATAATCCCCAAAATAGGGACCATACCTACCCCTTGCTGAAGGATACCTTTGTAAATTGTTTTCTACCCTTCATACCGGCTGGGCAGGCCTGGACATATCGTATAAATCATTTTTATTATCCGCCCTCCCTGCAACCCCACCATTAGGGGGGTGACCGGCGATTTCAACCCTCACAGCGGTATATTCGAAAAACTTAAAATAGTTTTTCGCGCTCTGTAATCTCTTATATCGACAATAAGTGCAGTTTTGCGTGCAAGCTGAATAGTGATGTCAACTTCAATATTTTATGTCGATATCGATAAAGTTGTTTATTGACAAAAGTTAAAGTTAATGACGTTTATCTTTAGACGCTGTCTAGCTAAACAGGCGACTAAAAGTGATTTTTTTGGTGGTAACACTAAAAGCGTATGTATTTGTATCATGCCTAGTTGTTGTGGAATAGTTCCTAATTATATAATTAGGAACTATTCCACAACTGTATTTATATACAGGGAATCGTTGTAAGGTATCAGTGTCTCTTTATGGAATCGTTAGGCGTTATTTATTATTAATCTAGTAAGTCTACAAGTACATTTATTTTAATCGATAATAATTGTCGATTTACAAAATATCCAGCTGTTAACCATTAATACACCGTTCGATCAGTTACTTCTAAATAATTCAAATACAACTCAAATTACACTCAGCTTTACGATATTGTAAACATTTTTAGTAATTTACGTAAACGACCAGCTACTCGTCATTTCGATAATCAGAAATAAACGCTTACAATTGGTACATATCGATTGTAAATGGACGTTATTAATGCTCCGAAAAGGTCTCGGTACAGACAATAATAGCACAAACGATGGATTTCATGGTTCTTATTTTTTTGCGCGGAACCCTTATTCTTTTTCCAAAATAAAAGTAGCCTATGTTACTCCTTGTAACATTAGCTATCTGCCAGTGAGTCTGGTCAAAATCGGCCCAGCCGTTTTGGAGATTTCCCGGAACAAACAGACAGACAGACAAAAATTTTAAAAATGGCTGTTTTGGTGTAGATCCCGTATAAACTTTCATATGCATTTAGTAAAAAGCTGTTATTTTGATATTACAAACAGACACTTCAATTTTATTTAGTTGTATAGATTGGTCAACCCTAATATAGAGACAGCATTCTACCACAGAATTAATAGAAGATAAAATACATTTAATTAAAACTTTTTTAAATATTAATATTGGATAGGTGGACGGATTGGTCGCTTGCCTGTTGGTATAAGCTCAACGCCAGCCTATAGGCAGTACCACTCAGAACTTTTAAGCAAAAAGGCCTGCGCGGCACTGCATTGCGCTCGTTACCCTGAGACATTAGGTATTAAGTCTATATGCCCAGTAATTTTACTGACTACTTTGCTCATCAAAACGTAAACATAGTAATGCTTGCATATTACTGCTTGACGGCAGATTACACGAGCAAAGGGGTGGAACCCAGCCAGACGGACACTTCAGAAGAGTTAATAAAAAAGCAACTCAAATCATATTTTTATATTATTATAATATAAAAATATGATTTAAGTTGTCTTTTATTTTAACAACGCCGTTTACTCTTTTTAATTTGGATACTGTCTAGTGTCTATGCAAAAGTTAAAGATAACAAATAGATTTTTAAGGCTATCATTCAGATCATGCGGTAAATAATAATTGTATTTATCGATTACTTTTGTTACCGCATCACTACATTGAAATAATTGGGTGAATGAAATTGTACGGCTTCTTCAAGTTTACTTGCCATGTTTAACCCAAATAAAGTTTATATTTTACGAGGTAGGGGTAAAATTTAACACCACAATGAACATAGTTTATAGAATGTAAAGTGACATTTATTTTGACAGCTTACACTATTACAAGTACCTGGGTAATATTTCCTCGCTCTGTTTTGCGAGTTTCAAGAATTTTCCTAAATTTTGATCATGACTAGGTGGGTTACATTTTGTCCAAATACCAAGAATCAAGATGTAGCAAAATTTTTCGTTTTGTAGTTTCAGGGTTTATGACCTGGTCGTTTGCCTGATGGTAAGCACAACGCCGGTCCATAACAATTGCAGTGCCACTCAGAACTTTGAAACACAAAGGCCTGCGCGGCACTGCAGTGCGCTCGTTATCCTGAGACATTAGGTATTAAGTCTCATAAGCCCAGTAATTTCACTGGCTACTCTGCTCATCAAACCGGAACACAGTATTGCTTGCATATTACTGCTTGGCGGCTGACTTCCCCAGCAAAGCGGTGGTACCAACCCAGACGGACACTCGCAGAAGAGTTAGTCCTACCACTAACGGTTAGTCTAGTATTTCACAGTCGCAAAATTGGCTACGCGCAACCCTACTCGTGCGAAAACGCCTCATCTGGACGTCTTAGGTGGTATTGTAATTTTTTTTCTTGTTTAACTGTATACTGCAACTATTTCCGCCAGTTCCAAACTCGGGGTCTAAATAAAACCGTCGCTGTAAAGGATTTATCCCGGGGACAGGAAGCTTATCTTTAATCTGTACGTACAATAAATTTCTCTGGAACTTTTTGATTAATAGCCTAGAGCTTTCATACGATTATTGCGGTTTCCGTGAAAAATGTTAAACGTTCCGTCGACTGACATAAATCAATGTGTCAATTTGGTATTAGGATCGACACGTCAGGTTTAATCGGGATTTGAAATCACAAAGGCCATTTACCAAGAGTTGAAGATGAAGTTGAGATTTGCAATTTGGCAGGCGATGTGATCATGAAACAATACGACAATATGGGATGTATGTTAGGATGTTTGCTACTCTGTCACGCAAAAACTACTGAACGGATTTATATAAAACTTTACTGTAATGTAGCTTATGTATAAGAATAACACATAGACTACAATTATAAAAATACATACCAATCGAGCGAAGCCGCGGGTGGATGCTAGTATAATTATAATTATATAACATACTAGCTTCTGCACGCGGTGTCACCCGCGTTCCCATAGTAACTGTGCATTTTCTGGGATAAAAAGTAGTCTATTTGACTCTCCGGTGCATAAACTATATCTATGCCAATAATCACTTCGATCCGTTGCTCCGTTGCAGTGTGAACTGACAAATATAAAGTATGAATTGTTTTATACTTCATTTTTTTAATGATTTAATAATTTTTTTAATGATCCATCTCTAATTCGTCTTATTGCAAAAATGCTAAATAAGCGTAACATAATACACCAACATTTACATTGAGTGGGGTGGCGGACACAACACAAATGACTTCTCACAGATACCAGACTAGCCTTCTCTACCACTCGAAAATTATATCCTCTCTCCGCGTTTATACCACAGGCGTATCTCTATCGATCTTGATGGTCTAAAACAACAAGCAAATTTCCAACGAGAAACTGCAGGCTACACCATGACAAGCGATACAAGATTCTAACAAGCGATTTAACCAGATTTTAGACCGAATATCGGGGTGTGAAGACTGCATAAGGCTCCACAATAAATCTGGCCAAATTAATGATGGCATCAGACAGATCGCTCACGTTATTTCGCATCGTCATACAGCGAAATGAGCTGGGGTGTATGATGGAGTGAATCAGCTGGGTTTTGTTGTTTTCGATTATTTCTTAGCTGAATGGTAGGTACTTTATTAGTAGGGGCGCTTTGATCGGGTTGATAGGAAGCGATTGGCAGATAGAAAGCAATGGTAGTAAATTCGTTTGTCGATGGGAAAGTTGAAAATGTTGAGTCCTGTTGAGCTTGTGCATTGAAAGAAAACATCGTGGTGCAATCATAGCATGGTGGGATAAGAGCATCTTTGTACATGACATACCATGTGATAGGACTTACTCTTCTGCTATTGTCCGTCTGGGTTGGCACCACCCCTTTGCTCTTGAAGTCTGCCGCCAAGCAGTAACGTGCAAGCATTACTGTGTTCCGGTTTTATGAGCAGTGAAATTACTGGACTTATGAGACTTAATACTTAATGTCTCAGGGTAACGAGCTTGCTGTAGTGACGCGCAGGCCTTTGTGTTTCGAAATTCTGAGTGGCGCTGCAAGTTGTTATGGGCCGGCGCTATGCTTACCATCAGGCAAACAACTAACTCGTTTCGTTAATAAATATAGTATAAAAAACGAATAAGTTCTATCCATCCTAAGATAGCCAGATAGATATCGCTTTAAGCGATAAAACCAAGGTCCTATCAAGGTTCTACAATGTAATTCTATTGTTTTGCTTTTGGTGTGCAATATAAATTGTTATATTGTATCAATTAAATATCTTTCGTATAAAAACTTGAATTTTTGGGTTAAGATTCAGAAACGAGTCTAATCGTGGATTATTTCTTCCATATGTCAGAATTCTATAGAATTTTTACATACTATGGAAGTATTTATAAATCTACGCTTACACTTGTCTCTGAATATTCGCCTTACACGTTGCAAGCATTGACGATAAAGCCCCCTTTCAAAGATTAGTTCATAACACATCTCTCTTTCTTTTCCAGAACCGAGATACGAGACAGCATATGCGTGCGAAGGGAAGACGCTCAAGATAGGCTGCGCAGAAGGATCCGTAATACACCTGATCAGAGCAAACTATGGAAGGTTCTCAATAACGATATGCAACGACCATGGCAACACCGACTGGAGCGTCAATTGCATGAGCACGAGGAGTTTAAGGGTACTACATAGCAGGTGAGTGGCAACATTGATTTTCAATTGTAAATTTTATACTTCGTTGCAGAGTTTTTTTTTATTGGATAACGAGACATGAGAATCGTTTGTCAGATGGTAAGCATAATGCCAGCCCATAAAACTGCGGTGCTACTGAAGTAAAGTTCCACATCACCACATATACCGCGGCATTTTTATTGAAGTCTGTTCCCGCTTATTTAAATTCTACTTGTTTTTAACAGCGGGGCGAAAAAGGCCACTTCGCCCGAATCTTAATATGATCATATCATGATCCATTTCATAAAACGTAAAATGGTCACCGTAGATAAGTAAGTTCATAAGATTCTGTTATATATTTGACTTCGTATTTTGTGAACCATTGTACGAATTTTCATAGAAAACTTTCAAATAGATTAATTATTGAAATGGCACGGAGTCACATTATGAATTCCTTTTAGGTGACCACTTGACGATTTATGAAATGGATCATAATTTGATTATATTATGGTTCGGGCAAAGTTGCCTTTTTAGCGCTGTAGCTCTACATCTAAATTCATAATATTAAAAACCCCTAATACAATATAAAATAAACAGTTCACTATATAGAAAAAGGTTTATCGAGGTACAGTAATTATAATCTTTGAAAACAAACAAAATTACACGAATTCTATTAAATTTTCATAATCGCAACAAAATTGTATGTAATCCTATAAACTGATTCCCAGATTTTAGTGTGACTGGGATAATCCATATTAGATTTAATTTCAATATTATTTAGCTGCGAGCTAAATTATATTACACTAATTTAGATTTCAAGTCTCATTAAGCCAGTATTTCTAAGCCAGTATTTGCATGACAAATTAGAAACTAGACTCATCAATTATCATGTGTGTATACACTATTACATTCAAAACGTTACTACATTCAAAACAATGAAATAAAAGTAAAATATTTTTCCATCACTTTTGTGAAGATAATACTACCGTAAAACACACCGCATATTCCTAACTGACATTATACCACATTCGCTTTAACAACACGCAAAAACGTAAACGTAAACACGAACGTAATACGAAATCGTTACCGGCCGACGAGTGCCGAAAATTGCCGAAAATTAAATATTCCCGACACCCAAGCTGATCGTGTTAGGTCCACGAGATTGGCAATAAACCCTGTGGAAGAAAAAAAGGACCTAAAATCGACCTTAATGTAATGGTTACAAGGTTGATAAAATGCTAGACGATATATGATTTACTGAGGCTAGAGCCCCCACTCTGTCTAACTCATGCAAATGATGGCCAAATTGATAGTCGACGTGACTTGGCTATGTTTTTAAGAGTGTTATTTTTAGATGGATGGATTTTGAAGAGGTGATGAGATGGACTACCAATTCGAATTTGGAATCCTAGAGTGAATTTGAGTTTCGGTGAAGAACACATCGTCATGTAACCATAGGAATCATGGGGTGGTGATAGGACTGGTAGGACATTTACCTTCGACAACATTGCATTGGTTGCCGCCAGCCAGGATATTCTATGGTTGGCGACCAATCCACTGCAGCCTCTGTCTGTTACCGGTCATAATGGGACGAGAGAGTGGGTTTGTACCAGCGCAACCACTTACTCACTATAATCGGTTCACGTGCAGTGCAGAAGAACCCTGGCTTTACTTTCATCATCATCATCTGTTACATCGCGATGTTTTCCTGCACCGATGGCTCAAGCTACTCATATTGGGTTCTGAACGCACCCGTATATTTATACTTTGTGTTATGATATGGGATCGTGCCACTACAAAAAAGAATATGACACGCATGGCTTAGTCTGTGCTCTAGGGCATAGCAATGGAGTCTCTTTGCCTTTAACTTTGCTTATCATGATAGGTATGTAATATGAACCCCGTTTTATTTTGAGTTTTGGCGCATGTTTTGGGTTACTTTTAAGGTGCTGTGGCAAACCAAAATAATGATGACTATTCTAATGTTCCAAATCAAAGAAGGAGTACTTCATATTCCAAACTAATACTACTTCTCTTTCTATTTCAGATGTAGCATGCACCAGAATTGCAGTATACTGGCCAGTACGACGATGTTCGGAGATCCATGTCCAAACACTCTGAAGTACCTTGAAGCACATTACCAGTGTGTGCCTGGTGAGTCTATAGAACCTTCCTTTACAATTATTATAGGTTTGCGTTAGGTTACACGATCTTACCAAAAATTATTGAAGATTGCGTATTGATGGACCATGTTTGCCTAGAAGATGGGAAACAGCACTCCGGCAAAGAGTCACTCCTTATCTAACAAAGGTAAGGAGGAACGCTTTGCTGGAGTCTGGAACTGATAGATCGCTATCAATTATTTGCTTAGGATGCAGTGTTTGAAGGTTTGGTTTATTTGACTCGTTTATTTACCCTAAATTCGAGAGATAAATGCTGCAAGAATGAGTACTTGCATTGCAAGATGTTGCAGAATATAGCTAAAATGATTTAATTTAAACAATTTTTAGTTTTAATTTCTGACTGTTGTTTCCACGCTTCTATTCCAGCATCAACAACAAGTACAACTACGAGACCATCGCCGCCCTGGCTGATCACTTCTCAGCCTTCGGTCTGGCGGTCTACCCAGCCACATATTCCAAAGAGTCCAGTTCAAACCCAACAGAACGAGAGGAAGAAACCCACTGTCATCACACCTCCAACCTTCAGGCCTCATATCACGCTTCCACCTGAGGTGAAACTTGGAGATGTTGGGGTCAAGGTGAGTTGTTTTTGTAAACTTAATTTGATCGCTATCTCGTCTGATTTTTAGTCGACATCCTCACTAACTCTGACTCACGGAAAATGGTAATTAACATTCTATTCGAAATATCGAATAAGACTGGCGCTCAAGTGAAGTAGCCGAAATTTTTAATTTAAGGGTAACAGGTTGCAACAACCACAAGTAAATATTGTACTCACCTGCATATTTAAAGTATATTAATTGTGATACTGCTTTCCGAAATTCATTCTACTATTTTTATTTTTCCAGAAGACCACAACGAGACAGCCTGACACATCATCAGAAAGAGATCCGCCTCAAAGCCCAAGAGACAGCATTCCTGATGTCAAGGAAGACATTCCGAAAATCGTGAAATCAGAACAGATCCCGAAAAATGAGAAACCATTGAAAGAAGACGATAGCAGTAAGTAGTCTTTTTACCGCATTCGGCTGTAGACAGAAATTCTGCTGCCATGTTTTTCACGCCAATTTACGGTACCTAACTCAAATGTGTCTCCTACTACTGGGATCACCAAGAGGCTGACATGTTTGGTTTATTATGGCAATCCGCTCCCCATTATCATGGAAAATAACCACCAATCCATTCTTCAAGAAGGGCTCAGAAATGTTAAAAAGTACAACGTAATAACTATACAGATTGTTAATTTGCTAAGAAACAAAAGTTTCGAGGAACGCCTTCCTGAACTAAAGTAATTTTGAAGATCTATACATTAAAAATGTAAATAAATAATTAAGAGGCTACAAAAACTTACTAAGTCTCTATGTACTGGCATCCCTAGTTCCTAGGACACACTTCTTGCCAAAACGCGTTGTGAACCAGTGGAATAACACCTACCATAATCAATGATCAGTGACAGTGAAGAGTCTTAAAAAGAGATTTGATAAACATTTAGAACAATAAAACACTAGTGCAAAGATATGCATGCATCAGCTCAATGGGCTGCTAACACATCCATAAATAATAAAAATAACTATGGGGGGGAGTCCTAGGTACCGCAGTGGACGTATTCCTACTGATGGTGTTGATTACACGTTCAAGTAGACAGTTTTTCTTTGTGTAACCACCGATGGGTGATTAAATTAAGAATTTGAGTGACGAATATTTAGATACTTTTAAATTTGTACCATCAGTCAAATAATATAATTTGAGCTGCTTAAAGACAGTCTAGATCGAATGTAGTATTGCATTGTACATGAGGACTTGATTTTTTAATCATTTGATATAGCTTTCATAACTATCATTTCAGTATCAGTAACAGAAGAAACCATGCACTGGCCAGCTATAAAAGATGAAAATTCCGATCCGATCGTGTCCGTCCATCAGCCTTCGAAGGAGAACAGGCCGGCAGACACCGTCATTGTCGATGATTTTGACAGGAACTTCCGTAAGTGCTTTTTATAAACTAACTGACGAGTTCCAACAGACATTCCAATTATAAAACGATGCAGATATCAAGATAAGTTAATAACTTACCCTTTTACAGAGACAAGCCCTACACCAAACCTAGGCCGAAGATACTACTGCCCGCAGACCACCGCTCGAGGCCTCCACTGGAACTGGACGCTCGCTAGCAGTTACGCAGTCCAGCCCTGCCCTGGCGGGGCCACTGGCTTGGCAAGGTGGAAGTAAGTAGATCATCGCATTACTATTGTTATTTTGAAGCCTCTTTCTAAGCTACTAAGCCTAATCAAGTACTGCCACTTGACATCTGTTGACAGTGTTTAAAAAGTGCGCTTAATATTCCCGAATGATGCAATAAATGGCAAATTTTCAGAAGCGGTATCAGATAGGGTGGTCCAATCATTTCAATTTAATACTCTACTCTTCATGGTAAGATGTTCAAACAGTGGATGTTTTCTGGCTGATGATGATGAAGATATCTGAAATGTAATAGGACTTAAACTTAAGCATAATTTACTATCTGGTCTGTGCTTTTAGGGTCAAAGTATCATAACTTGTAAAAGAAGAAAGACTTTATTTTCTCTTGGTGTACCTACATTTTACTTGAAAATCTTATCTACTTTTTCGCTTACGACAGTCTACTTCTTTATGTCATTCTATAACTATCTATCCAATTCCAGATGCACATTAATTTCTGTCCAATACATCGAAGACGATCGACCAAGAAGACGAGCAACCAGCCTGCCTTCCGGAGAGAACTACCACGACCTTGGACTCGACCAGCCCACTGATAGGCAGCTGCAGCTAATTCGAAGACTTGGCTCTGAAGCTTTGCTGAAAGGTTAGTCCACGTCTTTCGCATGATCTGGTGGAACTGATTGTAGGTTTTGTGCAAGGACATTAATTACTACTACTTAGTTTAGAACGAAGTCTACCTACTAATTTTCTTAAAAGCACACCAGATCCTTTTCAATAGTTTCTAGCTTCTTGCGGTGGTAATATATTAAAATGTTGATCGCAGGTCGTGATGGTGATGCACCAGAACTGAAAGATTACCGCTCCAACGGTCTATCTGAACCGCAACCGTCCAGTCTTATACCTCACGGCGATGACTATATCTACAGTAAGTTTAGAATTTGAAACCTTCTAGTAAAATCTATCGGAAATATTAATCGAAGCATGAAACAACAGAATTTCTTGACTTACACATCTTCAACTGCAAATTGGAATTAATATGTTTCGCTTAGCACATTGACTATGTGAGTAAAAGCAACATTTATGCTAATGGTTTAAGAATATGTGTTATGCCGCTAAGTAATCGGTTTTAAAGTGTTGCACCTATGCCACGGTTTTCAACTTGATTTTTACAAAGCTCTGAACTCTCTAAACTACGAGTCCAACCACTGAGGAGTCTCTCAACGGGTGAAACCTGTGTTTGCTTCATTTAAAATTTGGATCCCATAGACTGCTCCTATATGTTCTTGACTAATTATTAAAATTATTTTACAGCTGATGCAATACCAGAATGGCACGGTGCGACCCCTGATCTGAGCGAATGTCGCTCTGTCTGGTTGAACAGCCTGGAAGCTCGGGTGAGAGAGGGGGAGTCTCTGCTCAGCATCAGCAATGATTTGGCACAGGTATGTCCTGAGAATCGGTTATAGTTGTAACACGTGCCTATTATTTAATACACTGCGATATGCATATGGAAGTGTTCAGGGTTTCTAGAAGTGACTGGAAGAAAAGAGCCGGGGATTATATCCAGCAGTGGAGTGATGTAGGATGATTATATAAAATAAGTGACAAAATGACCAGGTTGTTGGCACGATCGTAAGTGGCACTTCTGCCCTCAAGAATTGTGGTTCTGCCCGAGCTATGTTTTTTTTTGGTACCGATGCTTTTACATTTTAAGAGCTTTTTGAAAAAACCTTATTCTGTCGGTCATTATGTCTGGACCAAACATAATGTCTTGTATGTCAAGACAAGAACAACTTCTCAACTAAAAGCGTTGTAGAAATCGCCAAGCTGCGATCAAAAAGTAATATACAACCTTTAGCAATCATCATTATCGACGTCCACTGTTGAACACAGGCCTTCCTCCATTAAACGCCACTTTGATTGGCGAATTCCCACTCAAATTTTAGCCATAATGCGAGGGAAAAGAACCAAATCTTTAATGCATCTGTTTCAATTTCCAGGTGACATCTTCGAAGACACTTTACGGCGGAGACATGACTACCACCACTACCATAATGAAGAAACTAGCTCAAAGAATGACGCAGAATGTGCAGTTTCCGGATGCTCAACATAAGGAAGCGATGGTCACTGATATGCTGCTTGGAGTTATCAAGACCGGTGAGTTTTTATATACTATTCGATAACGAGACGAGCTGGTCGTTTGCCTGATGGTAAGCATAACGCCGGCATATAACAATTAGTTATGAGTTATCGGGAGATGAAGGGTCACGTGTACACTTACAGGAATAAGAAAGTCTTCAGTACAATGACTCTCATAGTTGGTAAATTCTACCATTTGTATTTCCAGTACTCGCATGGCTAGCTAACCACCCTCTAAATCGGTTGCTTGAGCACCTGTCTTAGTTTTCCTGCAATATTATTATATTGTAGTTCAGTTCAGCCTGTTTGCCAATTTCGGTTACGTCGTCACTTTCACGTCAGGTTGGATGTGATATTGTGGATAAACGCTTCTTTCTATACATAAAATCTAAAAGAAAGAATAAAAGATCGAAATTAAAATAACATCTTCCTTCTCTTCCAGGGTCCAACCTTCTAGAAGATAGCCAGCGTCTCTCCTGGGCGGATTTAAGCAGAGAAGCACAGAACAGAGTGGCAAGTGAGCTGCTGACACAGCTGGAAGAAAACGCTTTCCTTCTGGCCGATGCTGTGACCAAGGAGAAGACCATTTTACAGATCGTTAAGAATATTTGTAAGTTATCTTTCATTGATTTTGTTTTCTCGGGCCATTGTTGGCCTTCTGGAAACCCTTTAAACTTTTGAAATACTTATGAGAACTACGGATTGACAGGAATCATTGATAGAAAAAATTGCTGCGACTTCACATTAGTTCTGGCTTAATGCTTTTGACACTATTCGCCCTCTTAGGATCTTAACTCTATCTATACTAATATTATAAAGCAATAAACTTTGTCAGTTTGTTTGCTTGATACCGCTGATCGCTGGAACTGCTGGTCCGATTCTAAAAATTATTTCACTAATATGAAGATTGAAGCTACATTATCCTTGATGCTATAGGCTACATTATACTCTGATTCGATGGCGTTAAGCAGTGATAATGCTTAACCTTGACAAGCAGGGGTGCACGGCTAAGCGGAGTCTATATAATGGTCTGTGGTTGAAATATTTATGTATGATAAATCTATTTGAACTAAAACGGAGCGTTGTTTTCAGGTCTATCAGTACGAGTGCTAGAACTAAAGAATGTAGAAGACGAAACGTTCCCTTCAGCGATAGCACACGAGCAGTGGAAGGCTTCCGAAGACACCATCACCATACCGAAGGCTGCTTTACTCGGTATGCTCCATTAATCATAAACGCATACACACTCACAACCCTGCACTAGGATTCCCTGTGTCGCACGCGGTATGGACACACATATACTTAACACAAACATCCAAAACCTGAGAACAACCTTTATGCTCACCATGCAACGTCTGCCCTGACTGGACTCAGAACTTTGAAAAACAATGGCCTGTGCAGCACTGCATTGCGCTCTAGTTACCCTGAGACATTAGGTGTCAACACTGTTTTAAACTTTCGCAGTTATTTACTAATTCATAGTCATTGTAACGGGATATTTACCGTGATTATTATTAAGCGATGAGATCCCGATATTTGGACGCTGCTTAACGGGAATACTGTTTAGGTGGTAGGACTAACTCTTCTGCGAATGTCCGCCTGGGTTGGTACCACCGCTTTACTCGTGAAGTCTGCCGCCAAGCAGTAGTGTGCGAGCATTAAAATAATCACGGTAAATATGTATAATAATAATGTAGAATTAGGTATCAAGTCTGAGTGAACAAATATGTTTTACACAACAATTTTCAATAACCTTCTCTTCTTGCAGACAACCGCCAAAACGACCTAGTCCGCATTGTTTTCTTCGCGTTCGACCGCCTAGAAGAAATCCTGCCACCTACCTTCGGGAAAACCCCCCACTTCGCCGCGTACCAATCCGATTCTTCTTCGTCATCAACTACGAGCATAAACTCTGAGCGGGAGAAGAGGAATATCACTCGGGTTCTGAACTCTAAGGTAAGTTGTTCTAAAATAATCTTAAAAAGAGTCGAAAGAAGAGATAATACAATACGAGAGAAATAATACAACAAACCGTTATGGAGTCTGTTTATATATTTCGTATTTTTTTAATTACATACTTGTAGTTTGTTACTCGTTGCTAATAAAAAACCATAGCATAAACACTTGTCACACTCATACCCCAGCAATAGGATTCCCTTTGCCGCAGGTGGCATGGACATACAGTGACACAGATACACAACACAAACACCGAGGACCCGAGAACAAAGTTTACGTTCACCACACAAAATTTGCTCCGGCCTATGCGCCATCTATCGGCTTTACGTTAAGTAAGTTTGGTTTCGTAGGAGAACTGTCAAAAATACGCGGTACACACAATATCGGTAAAATTTAATGTACACAATACACATGTTTCTCTTCTGACGAGAAAAAACGGAAGCTGTGGATTAAAGCATTGCGCATCAAACATTATTGGAAACCAAAATCTTCTTCTAGGTTATGAAGTGACCATTTAAAATCTAATGATGTTTTGACGCGAGCAAGTTTACTGGTTAATTTATGAACATGCCGGATTCCTCACGATGTTTTCCTTCGCCGTTTTAGAGCGAGTGTGAATAATCCGCACATAGCTTGATATAAGTCATTGGTGCGGGCTGAGTCGAGATTCGAACTATGGTGCGTAGGATTGAAAGTCGCACAAGTTTCCCGCTCGGCCACACTCGCTCACACCTCGATGATAATATAAAATCGTTAAATTCGGGAAAATTTTAGTTCCAGCATCTTTGTGGAAATTATATATTTTTTGTGAATTTCATTTTTATAGTGTTAATGTGATATTCTGAAACTTGTATAACGACAGTAATTATGTATTTTTTGTTTCATGCAACATCCCTATTGCACCTAATGTTAGTAAAACTGTTTACAGGTGATATCAGCAAGTCTTGGCAACGGACGTCACATACAACTTTCCCAGATGGTACACGTCACGATGAAGCATTTGAAGACTGAAAACGTCACCAACCCAGCTTGCGTCTTCTGGGATTATACACTGCAGTAAGTGTTACATACACTACATATACAACCCCTGCACTAGGATTCCCTTTGTTGCAGGTGGCATTGACACACATATACACCAAACAAACATCCAAGACCCGAGAACAAATTTTAAGCAATCTATATCAATTGATTTTGGCGTTTCATACCTAGATTTAATTTTACTTTCACTCTCTCTCACTTTCTATATAAGAATATGAAAAAAGGATGGAATATATTTTAGATTTGTCAGATTAATTCTCTTGCTTGTAGTATCTAGTAAATTTAACGGCATAATAAACGTCTGAAATTATTAGAAACGTTACATCAGAATTGAGTTAGACAACGGTTAGACACTACTGATTCATTATATTTAAACACACGACTAAGGCATGTTTAAGAATTATCCGCGGATCTCATCCTTGTTAACATAAAAAACAACTTTAAACTCATATTTAGCTAGACAGTGTAAACGTCTAAAATGATTAGAAATATCACAAAAATTCTGTTGTGACGTTTCTTAATTCTAAGAGACACTTCTTAAATCATTGTAGCTTATATTTAAACACGCGACTAAGCCACGTTTAAAGTTAGACGCGGATTACATTTGTCACGTTTCCCTAAACATGTTCAAATGTTTTGTGGCAATACAGTATACCTTTCCCGCAGTGGCTGGTCTCCCGAAGGCTGTCAAGTGGAGTGGTCCAACACTACCCACACGGGCTGCGCCTGCTCCCACCTCACCAACTTTGCCATCCTGATGGACGTCCATGGAGTCGCCATCAGTCCAGCTCACCAGCTGGCCTTGCAGACCATCACTTATATTGGATGCGGGATATCCGCCGTGGCGCTGGGCGCTGCCTTGATTATGTTTACCTGCTTTAGGAATGGCAAGGTGAGATACACTATGAAACTCTTTACTTGACACCAAAAAAATTTTTTAGACTTCATACCTAATGTTTCAGAGTAACGCCAGTGCAGTTCCGCGCAGGCCTTTATGTTAATTTAATTTTACTTTATTTATTTATTTATTTGCTTATCAAATCGGAACACATTAATGCTCACACGCTTGGCGGCAGACTACATAAGCAAAGCGGTGACACCAATCCACATAAATAAGGTGGTATAAACCCAATATACTTAATAGTTACATTTCTCCCACAGTCCGACCGAGCCCTCATCCACGTGAATCTCTGCGCGTGTTTGCTCATCGCTGAGATCACATTCCTTCTTGGTATAGAACAGACGCAATTCGTCGTCATGTGCGGCATCATTGCCGGTGTGCTGCACTACTTCTTCTTAGCTGCCTTCGCCTGGATGTTTTTAGAAGGTATTTTTTTATAATGACGTCGAATTTGTTGTCAAACTAATTTAAGTTACACTCTCTCCTTCCAATACTTAACATGAGAAAGGAATGAAAGACATTTGACAAGTCTCAAATATCTTATATCCAAATTAGACGCCACTAAATTGCCACTAAGGCAGTGCACCACTAGGCGGAGCTCAACTAGTTTGCCGCTTATACTTTACTATACCTTAACTAAAGGTAAATCTTAAAATTAGGATAATTTAGATTCTAAATAAATATGTGAGCTTAATATGGTTTAAACATTCCAGGTTTCCACCTCTACGCAATGCTAGTCGAAGTCTTCGAGCCAGAGCACCCCCGAGGACGCTGGTACTGCTACTGCGCTTACCTATTGCCCGCCATTGTAGTCGCCGTGTCAGCTGCGGTCTATCCCAATGGATACGGCACACAACACCACTGCTGGCTGTCAACGGACAAACTGTTTGTGATGAGTTTTGTGGGGCCTGTGTGCTTGGTGCTGCTGGTAAGTTGTATTAATATAAGGATATAGAAAGATTGGAAACAACTGGCTCGAAGGACCAAAACTAAATGATATTAGTTTTGGTCCTTTGACCTGGTTTTTTTAAATTGGCGACGAAATTTTTTACGATGTAACAGTGTATCAAATAATTTTGGTAGCATCCATAATAGAATCTATGTTCTGCCTAGTTCCTTGATTCCTAGATTCCTGCGGATCTGTAAGACTTGTTAATTTGGAAGGACACTTTCTATGTGAACCATTTTTGAGGCTGCATGCAACAACAATCGCTTCGTAAATTTCTATCACCTAAATTTTATAAGGAATATTCGATATTAGCTTTCTACGTAAAAATGGGTTTGTTGGATTTGTTATGTAGTATATATCAATACAAGTCTCACTACAATCCTAAGCAATTTTTACTATAATCCGTCTCTAAGAAAGAAATAGATTTTTAAACTGGGATTGCCCACCATTCTACCTTTACTAGGTATATTTTTAGAATGTATTTATGTATGTATTTACAAAATCACCTATCCCGTTTACAGGCTAATTGGATCTGTCTTGGGATGGTTATCTACATGATGTGCACTCACTCCACGGTTTCGCTAAAGGCTAAAGACGACGCCAAACGGTATAAGATCAGGTAAGACATCAAAGATCTTCTCTCAATAATCTCATCTCAGCTAGTATTTTCCACCTTAAGATTCGAGAGATAAAATACCGTACGAATAAGGACGAGAGCGCTAGAAGCTGCAGTTGAAACAAACAGAAAAAATATATAGTAATAAGATATGTTTTATTATTAAAAGGCTAGCGTTTAAAGATATTAAGATTTATTTTTACGAATGGGGTGGTCCCGACATTCAGATCAAACTCTGTCTTGTGGTGGTCGCAAAACGTAGTTAATAATGAAAGATGATCTCCGTCTTATTTTATTCTAAGTGTCTGAATCACACTCAAAATCTAGAATAGTAACTGTGCGGCAGCCTAAACATATCGATGAGTGCTTGGTGATTCATTTTATCGAGCACCAGAAATGCATCACTATGTTGCAATGGTTGCATTACGATACGATACGATTCGACATACCCCGATACCCTGAGATATTAGGTGTTAAGTCTCATAATCCCAGTAATTTTGAATTTACTGACAGTATGATACTTAATACTTAATGCCTCAGGGTAACGAGAGCACTGCAATGCCGCGCGGGCCTTTGTGTTTCAAAGTTTGTGTGAAACTACAATTGTTATGGGTTGGCGTTAAGCTTACTATCACGCAAACGATCCGCTCGTATCGTTGCCCAATAGTATAAAAAAGATAACTAAAGGTTAATCCATTACTGAAAGTTTAAGTTCATTGAAGGAATAGAACCGTAAATCTACGGATTTGTAGGTGATCTTACCATTGAGCAGTTATCGCTTCATATATAAAATATGGTGTAATATCAATTTCAGAGTATGGCTAAACACTTCGTTAGTGCTAGCCTTCCTGCTGGGACTGACGTGGACTTTCGGCCTACTGTATCTCAACGAGCAGTCTGTGGTTATGGCCTACGCCTTTACGATCCTCAACTCATTGCAGGGGCTGGTCATTTTTGTGTTCCAGTGTTTGCAGAATGATAAGGTTTGTGATTTTTTTTTAGAAAACCGTTATATTTTGTTTCGCTTTTTACGCTATGTACCACTGGGTTAGCATAGTGACGTCTAATAAGAACTTAATAATATTTTTTCTGACATACGGTACCTGAATAGACAGACGATAAAAACAAATGGACAAAATCTACTAAAATGCTGAGAAAATCGCCATTACGTTCTGATAATTATTCTATGCCGGCTTAATTGGACTCGAGCAATAACCGTGCTGGAATTCACGACTATAATTATGAACAACACTCTAACACTCATGATGCATGGCCTGGGATTCACCCAACAGAGAACGGGAGTAGTAACAGTTCTTTAAAATAAATATTTTCCTTAATTCTTACAGTTCCGCAACCATTGCGCAAGAGTCGGCCGGCGGCACCCTTGGCTATCCTGCTGCCTGCATTTCACAGGCCAACCTTCAGAAACCCTCCAACCCCCACCAGCATCCTCTACCAACCACCTGGATGCTCGACAGCCGTCCGTGAAGAGTCGGAGGTATCACCAGAGCACAGCTGATGTGGACGATGTTGTGGACCCGAGAGATGTTACGGTAGGTGTTTTGTGGTTTGCGGATGATATGGTGGTGTCGAGTGTCTGTTTCGGTGATCAATCTTTCAATGAAAAAATACTAGCAAATTTGAATTTCAGAAATAATACAGAGTATAACTCAGTTGTCAGCGATGCCTGATTGATAACCGAAACTATATTTGTACAGAAATAGCTTGATTTGATTGTATAGCAAATTTGTGCTATGTCTATCAAATCGTGTACCATAAAAATGGTATCTTCTGTACATTAGGGAATATATGACTCGCTCTATTTATGTGTTGATAGCATTAATAGCTCTCTCATTGGTCAATAATAAAATCATGAAAAAACTGCTTGCTTCAGGTGAAGGGTTTTGTTTATAATAGACAAGGTATACTACCGTTAGGGCACAACTAACACACACATCGATAAAAACACATACAAGTGTCTCACAAAACGAATTCACTTATAGCAGAGTACAGCAAGTACGTCCGGCCTGGCATCCGCTTCAGCATCGACGACAAACAACCTTGTCATCAACACGTTAAACGTTGTTGTTAACAACAACAATCATAACAACAATAATGTTATCAACAACGCCGCCGTGGCGTCGCTAGCCAATGCCGCCGCAGCACATAGCTACCACAATAGAAATAGACGAACGTCGCAAGAAAACCAAAACTTTGCAAGCAATTTTGGACCTAGTCTCAATGCGACAACGGTGAATTTCCCACACAATGTAGAGAGAGAACCTCCCGCCCCGATGGCTCATCTCAGAAATCCTATTAATGCAGGCAGCGGACGATACCCCCAGGGATATAGACAAAACGGACAGCAAGGTGCGTACGCATTTTAATAGAGATAGGATGTTTCACAACAAACAATTTTAAGAACCACCGTAAAACACCACGGCTTTTTGACTAATTGGTTAAAGACAGCTCAATTTTGTATGTGTATAACATATTTTGTTTATTTATTTGTGTTTTGTAATAGCTGTGTAAAAATGTCACTAACATTTTCCGAGTCCTAAAACGGACTGAAATTGCGTGAATAGAAACGCGTTTTGTAACGGTAAGTCAGTTTTTTTATTTGTACTGTTGATCTCTTCACTTGGACTAATGCTTTACTAACCGAATCCATTTCTCGAATCTTTCTAATTAACATTTCTTTAGTGGTGTGGTGGTTATAGAATCGATAACTGCATTTCTAAATGATGTCAAGTTCGTACTAGAAATCTTGCCTCATTTACGAAGAATATCCTATCTCTAGAACGATGCGTATGCAATCTAGCTTCATAGTATCTATTTATGTACATTTCCATATTATGTATGTATGTATTATTTCACACAAAACAGAGTTACAACCTACAACCGGAGTTGGCAAGATGGAACGTACGGCCGACAGCTCCAATATACGTTCCAACGGAAGATGCAAGATCTATGCGCGTTCCTACTCCCCAGAACATACCTCATAGTTCATCGCATACTCAGAGTATTGCATCAATGCATAGCTACAGAAACAACATAGATGTTCCAAACGATTACCAGAACTTGAGGTCGCGGTCGCCATCTTGTTTTTCTAATAAGATGGCGGCGTCGATCGGCACGAACGAATGGACGGTGATGGCGAACGCCGGTGGCAATGCTTGGAAGGTGAGGGGAGGGCTGTAAAAAAGCTTTTATGTCCGCACTGTTAGAGTGGATTTTCGTTTGTCGTTAGTTGTTTTAGTGAGATCTCTTGCGTTTGAATTGCTTGCGTCGATGTTCATTGTCATTATCCGCTTCATCTTGCCTTGAACAGAATGTTCGGAACCCGACTAACGGAAAGGTGAGTGATTTGAATGAGTACTTAACTGGTTATTGAATATTTCTGTCAAAGGGGTCTGCTGAGTCAAATCTGAATCGAATAAACTCCATCTTCGAATGGGCCATACTTTCAGTTACACTTGAAACAAAATTAAGTAAAAGGAATGAAGAACTATTAAGAAACGTCCTCTGTTTACTAATTCAATTTGGGTTCATGCTACAATTACACTGAAATCGCATCAAAATGTACCACCAATTTATGGTGCTAAGTCTGTAATGTGGTGTAAGTTTTACACTTAGTTCACTACTAAGAACTGAGAGATCTTGCTAAAGCGCTAACAAAAATCACAAATTGCATGTAACCTAACCGACATTGCATGACCTCATTAACTCTCTCATACATGTAAATACATTTTTCGTAGCCCTACCCATCTCCTTCTAAATCTAACACTTCTTAGCACTAGATTTAGACACTAAAACAATATTTTCAAAATATCAAGCTCACACAGTTTCATGCATAGAGTGTGATATCATGGATATATTATCCGCATGGCGTCATCATGGGTGCAGTCCTGGCGTGCCATTTCAAGCTAAAACTAACAGAACGCTAACTTTCACATGTCAATAGATATATATTTCTTCTTCTTCAGATTATGGCTTTTAAACGCTGCTTGACGTTTTTCTGCCAGTGTCAAAGTGACGCCAGTGTACAGTATTATAAATGCCCGGTTACAAAATATGAAGATACATATATAGACGTGAGAAAGGAATGGCAATTTCTAAATATTGATTTTAGATTTAAATGGCATGCCAGATTCGCTCTCTGTTACAATTTACGCACGAGTGTTTACAGTTTAATATGACGTTGTTACACTTTCAAAAGTACACCGTGTTTCACGTCATTAATTAGTAATGTGTAACTGTAAATTTATATTTTTTCCTGTGTTTAGAAGATAACTATACCTACTGACCATTATATAGTACCACGTTGGGCGCCACTTATTTAAAATAGACAAATACATTATATTAGAAACCGTACTATTTAAGTACGTATCTAGCTGTGATAAATGTATCTGGTGCAGCTTTAACGTTTTCATGTCGAAATATACATAACTCAATTTAAGATAACATACTTTTTCATAAGATTTATTGCTTATGGTTGTTAGTGATCAAACTTTGGAAAATGTTTTGTTAGTTTAGAATGTTAATGCTATTAAAAAAAAAATTAAGCTAAGAATTGAGCTGTCTTAGATACCGTCGTTAAGTTTATACTTATAATTATAATACAGTTAAGACATCTTTTATCAGAATTTAATTTAATATGTAAAATTAATGAAAAACTGATTATATTTTAATATTGTGCATTGTTTTTAGATTCTAGTTTTAACTCGTACAAAAAACCACTGTCATAAAAAACCAAATAACCAAATCTAATAATATCTCCTCATTTCCAGAACACTTCTTCTAAGCATCATCCCGGGAACTCTTCGACTCTTCCCCACCACGATACCCTATCCCGGCAACTGGCTCAGCAAAATCACCTCAGCCCTTATGAATGCGACCAACCCATCGCCCCAGCTTCACCTCGCCATATGAAAGACGAAGAGAGCCCGCTCCATCATCAGGGGTATCAAACGACCCGGAGTTATAACCACGACTTTCGGAATCCCCACGTTTACATGTCCCAGCACTCGCCAGGAAGTCAGGAGATGATATTCAGGAAGCAGTACAAAGATGATCGCAGGAAACATCATCATCATCATGGAAGCCAAAATATAAACCACACTTACTCGGAAATCGCGGCTCAGCAAGGCCGGATTTACAGGCGAGGCTCGGAGGAATTTCGAGTTATACAAGATGACCCGGTATATGAAGAGATCGAAAGGAATGAAACGCTAATGTCAGATATGTCCGACGATAATTCTGGGCCGGACAACTGCCGTCAAAATCCTGGACATCACGGGTCTTCGAGTTCCAAGTTTTTTGGGGACCACCGCCCGTTGATTTCCTACAGTCCAGGGGAAAGGCATCACCCTGAAGAACATTACGGAAAGTATGGCAAGTGGGATACATTGGAGCGTTATGATCCGAGGCATTACGAGAGCGGAAGATTGATGCATCCTTACCATCAGCCTCCAGAGAACATGAGGGCTTTAGCAGCCGTCCTGAATGGAGAAAACAACGTGGTCTGCCATTTAGAGCCTCACAACTCTTATGAAGGTTACCAGCCTCAGAGCGGGAACCCTAGGACTGTATCCCAGCCCAGTTTTTAAGTGCAATGACCATTGAGTGTGTGTAGAAACCGAGTTGTGTACAGTGATAACAGTTTTCTATGGACATATGTAGTAATAGCGTCATAGTGAAATAGTGTTTATAGTAGTACCTTGCCATAATGTGGACTTTTTAGATATTAAAAACATATTTATAGTTTAGCGTGTAAACTTAACACTTTCCACTGTGATCCTAATATAAAGCTCAAGTTTCGATATCGCGACCACGAGTTTTTTTTACTGCGATTTAAAGAGCATTTTTTATTTTGTATAAATACCTTAGGATTTAGCTATACTTCCTAGAATTAAAGTACCTTCCTGTGTCCTTGCTACAAAGATCGGCACAGTTCTTTGTGTCACAATTTTGAGTTCAATAGAAAATAATTAAACTTGAAAAAATTGAGAGCAAAGAAAAATTGTGTTGTATTGTCCGAACCAAAGGTTTGTCCAGAAAATCATGCTGGATTGGATATATGAAAAGAGGTCGACAATATCGATCGGTCCCTATGACAGTGAAACAGGAATCAAAGCTAAGTAAAAGCTTGGAAAATAAGCTTTTTATTAATATCGTGGCGAAAGTAGTTTTAACAACGTCACTATTAATTTATTACACATTTTAACTTTGAAATTATGAGTAGTGTTTTTTTTGTATTGAAATTCGTCCACTGTTTTTTTAACGACTGAATATTACACAAGAACTGTGCCGACTACATAATTTTAAATATTTTCGTTTACAAATTGCATTTTTCTATATGAATGTATTCGTACTATATGTATGAAGATCTGTGATTGTCCAATATATCGTTGAGTTTGTTTAACTATTAACTTCATAGTTGTATATGGAAAATTTGAAGGAGTGCTGTATCTTCGTATTTAAGTATATCTATGCCTTTTGTTACGTCATGACTAGACTTTTCATCTTTAGACTCATGAATGACATATATTTTATTTTTTATCTTGTGTCCATAATTGGCTTCTAATTCGTTGACTTTGTTTTAAGAAATGACGATTGTGTTATACTCAACGATCTTTAATGCTTTAGTATAAGTTTGCTTACGCTATTAGACATTTTCACTGCCATGGGTTCTCTCTTAGAATCTGTAGCTTACAGACCTTTTGATATTTTAGTTTACTAATATAGGTATACAACAGCTTTTTTAATTTTTTATGTAATTTATAATTTTCTAAAAAATCCATCCGTAACTATTATAGACTGACACCTTATACAGTTATGCACTCTTTTAGAATTTAGTGTTAATCTTGATAAACTTGTAAAATGTAACAATAATAAATTGGTGTCATGTGTCGGTTTTGTACGTGATAGTTCTGTAAAATCAGATAGAAAAACGATGTGGTACCAAAACGCCTCATTCTAATAGTTCTATAACAGTACTTGCACTTAAGGCAGTGCAAAACCAAATTTGCTTTTGTTAGACAGGTTTGGTCAATACCAAAGCTGTCTAAGTAATTTTTGACGTTTGTCAATATATACGTCAAAAATTACTTGATGTAATATATACTATGTTGTTTTATTATGTGCAATAGAGCAGAACAATAAAAACCAGGTCAACAACTTAGTAATATTTACTAAGGCTTCATAGACATCCGAGGTAATTAATTTGTAAAAAGATATCTTTCAACTACCCACATTTTTTATATTAGGTAAATGAGACAAACAGTTGTTGTTTTCCTTATGAAAAGCACAACGTCTGTCCAAAACTATTGCAGTGCCATCTAGAACTTTGAAACACAAACTCGTTAACCTGAGACATTACGTACCTTTTAAATCTCCAATGCCCAGTAATTTCATTGACTAATGTCATATTCATGTATCTAAGTAGTATAGCTGACATGTACAAAGTTGACGGATGAACACCTGTTCATTTACTTGGTTGAAAAAGGAATTGTTTTTGGACTTCGTAAACTTATGACAATGTTTCTTTTCGTATATATTTAGGATGTAAAGCAATACCTATTAGACTGAAGTATTTAATAAATTTATGGCCATTTTTTACTCTGATACAATAATTTATAAAAAAATGTATATCGGCCGAAATTTATGAAATACTTTTTTGGAAATAACTGATATTAATAAGTGGGATATTTTTTTTTTTCAAATTAGATAATACTAGTCGATCTATTTTTCCCACTATCTAAATATTAGAAACTGTAAAGTAATTGTGAGTTTTGTTTTTTATTTGTTTATAATGTATTTTTAAAATTGTCAAATGTTAAATGTAAAGTAGAAATTGTAAATACAATTAAAGTTTATAATAAAGAGTGGCTGTTCTGAGAGAATGGCAAAATGATTTTAGGAATTTTATTTTATTTCTATTAACTTCCAACCATCTATATGTAGGTCCACATGCATAGGTAGGCGGATTACACATGCATTTCAGGTTTATTTTATTATTGGTTAAATTTAATAACACATTGGTATTTTTATAAATACTTACATGACGGCATAACTAATACAAAATGAAGCGGAGTCAATATAAGGCCCTTGTGGTACTGCTTCTCATATCTATAGACAGCATGAGATACAGTGTAATAAGTTACACAAATTTTACTAGCGGTGCATAATGACAAGAAAAGTTAACCTTATAGAATTTAACAAAGCGATACTGAAACCAACATACAATCACCACATATAGTTAATGTTCTCATAAGCCTTGTTTGTGTCCAACTGTAAACATTCTTCTAAAATTAGGCAGATTAAATGATACAAAGAAATCACTTCCATAGACATATATTTCCATATATAGAAGAATTTACATTCACAAAATAATACGAATCGTAAGAGTTGAAAATTTATTAAAAAAACTTAAAATTCATTACGAAAATGTTAGTTTATATTTAGAAAAATAATAATCTGTTACGCCGGCAAACACAAATCTTAGTCTAAATATATTTTTTAACATTTTTTTTAAATTTGAATCCAAAGTCATGGGAGATCCTTATAAGGCACGTTTTAAATTTGCCTTTATATGAGATCTAATTTTTGATAATTCAACGCCCGTCAAAATTGTTTTTCTAAACCTTAAATTATTCTAAAATATTATTTAATAATCACGCCAAAATAATACGTAAGGGTAGGCACTGATATAAAAAATGCGACACATAAATAAAGGAAACTATTTAAGCACCACCCGCTAAAATCTTAAAAGAAACTATTACCATTTTTAATAAAACATATAATTTTGAACGAGATCCAAACCGTGTCAAAAGAGAAATTTCAAAAGTACGCATCGAATTACAAGTCTACCTACTTAAAATTATGATGGTAAAATGTAATTTATTACGCTAAGATGAAAATGAAAATGAAGGCACAGTCACAAAATGCATTAAAAAACTGAGATGGTATCTGTATCAAGAAAGTAAACAAATTATACAATTCTTACAAAAGACGCACAATAGAAAACTCAATGTTTACAAAGTAAATTAGATATGATAATGACTGTCACCTAATAAAACCGACAACCGAAATATCAATTTGTCTAGAACAATTACATCATCACAAAGTTTAAACTCGTAAAAGTTTGACATCAATGCTCTGGATTTACTAAGAGAGATTAAATAATTAACACAATAAAATAATGTGCCCGCATAATGTAAAAAATACAGTTGCATGAGACAAATGATATTAAAATACTTAAGGCCTAGAACTTAAGAGTTAAAATAGAAAAATAAATGCTGTTTGGAGATGGAAACGTATCTCAATTAAAGCGTTGATAACACATTGCTGCATAAAAAATAATGATAACATTTGAACTTTATTTATCGGCAGCTAATAAAAAAATGTCAATGGGTCACAATCGTTTAAAGAAATTCAAGATTATTGAATATTAATATTAAAATTATTCTATTAACTTCGTTGATACGAGTCGATTTGTTTTAGAAATTAAAATAAATAAAGATATCTATTATAGTGATGCGTGTAAGTTGTGTCTAAAAACCAAAAAAAATCAATGAATGATCAAGTGGTCATTATGTTGTCAAGTTGATAACATAAGTAGGAAGTATTCGATTGATAATACCTACTTATTTATAAATGATAAAGAATTCACAGAATATGATATGTTGTACACGAGGCTTGAAGGTCGAAGTTTTTTACTGATAGAAGAAATATTATGGATAAAGAAAAATTCTGAAATCGGTAGTGATAATATTTAAAACGATTCTAGGCATCAGCAATCACCAAAACAAAGAGGAAAACACATCTTTTAAAAACGTTTGGAATTCAAAATAATTTCTAGTATTATAGATGATATTAATTGCCTCGAATACGAAAGAAAACAGTATACATTAAACTAGACGTAGGTACAAACGTAAAGTAAAATTTACATGTTCACACTCACGACACACAACACTAGGGTTTGCAGTCTTCAAACGAATTATCACATAGCTAATCACCACACTCTTAGGACTCCAAGAATAGTAATTAGAAATTGCGAATTTAAAGATTTTACGACTGCTGAAGAAAGTTAAAGAACAATAAAGTAAGAATGAAACCAATTGTATTTAAGAATGAGGCTTTCTTATGTACAGCACAAATAAATGAATAATTTAAAAGTAACAATTCTATAATTAACCGAAAAAGTAAGAGATTCACACGAAAGAGATCCTGTCATACAAAAGACACAAACAAAATCTTGGAGTCCGTCCCAAACACGAGCGATTGCTATGAGCAGCCGCAACTTTCGACCACCATTCCGGGGATGGTCCCATAAATAATATTATAATCATGGTCGAAGTACAGCATGGTGATGCTGCTCATTTTTCTTGGAGCACAGCAGGGGCCGCCGCTTCCTTGCGGCGCAGCTAAGTGGACTAAGTGAGTATGAGGATACTTCTGAAGGAAGCTGTAGGGGCACTCCCCGCTGCAGTAATTCGCATCGTAGACCTTGGGTGCAATGATCCAGTCCCACCCAAACTCCTCGAAGTTGACCACGAGGGGGTAGCGACAACAGCGCACTTCTTTAGAGTTTTCGGTGCAGTCCATGCCCACGGTTCGTCTCGTGCGCTTGTGCGAATTGTCTCTTAGACTTACTTCTATGTATGGCATCTGGAAGAAGAAAAACGTTTCCATCAAGTTTGATTTACCTAAATCGGATCTCGATTCGGCGACGCCAGTGACTTAAACGCAAGCTATGTCCGAATTTATCATCCTCGCTCTAAAAAACGGTAAAGGAAAACATCGTGAGGAAACCACATGTTCAATAACCACAATATTCGAGGACATGTGACATCCACCAAGCCGCACTGGGCCCGCGTGGTGGATTATGGTCCATTATACTCTCTCTGAGAGAAGGCCGGTATCCCAGCGATAGCAATGTAGATTACTAAAGGCGTAAAAATATTGTTTTAACTAGTGAAATAGAAAGGTTTAGTCCTGTGATATAGAGCTATACCGATACATTACGAATCGCTGCAAACGGGATATTTACCATGTATTATTTGATTTGACTTTACGATAAATATCGTAAAAGCAACGAAATCGGCACTGTTGCAAGCGCCACGATCAGTGTAAACCCGAAACAGTGGATAAGATATTTGTTAATCCACACGTTAAAATTTCTATTTCAGAAGAAAACTGTCTAAAACAAATTATTTGTCAAGCCTATTATTTTATTTTTATTTTTAAATTTTTATAAAAACTTCCAGATTTTTTTAATTTGTGGTTTGTAATAAACTGAACTTGATAATAATCTAGTCTCATCAAGTATTGAGATTGTAAAACAATACTTCATGTTTCGCGAATACCCCTCTATATATAAACTGTACCTAGCAACAACAAAATGAACCTTGATTGTTTCTAATTCGGTCCATTATCTCTACCTACATGTTCGGGAAACCGATTATTTTGTTTCATTATCTACCGGAAAACGTCCACTTCTGAACATAGGCCCTCTCCATAATATTGAGAGGTTTGCCATTATACACCATGCATGACAGGAATCTTGGTGATCGCAGCAGGATATGATAATAACGAAGGACCTGAATGCTACCTAATTCCCTGAATATTCCTCGCTCTTATGGCACCCTCGTGAAGAGATGCGGTGTTCCTGTTCATACGTCGGACCACACAACTGATTAATTTGTTTGAATTAAGCAAAAAGTACTATTTCATCTGAAATGGTACTTTTTGCTTCAAATATCTATTTGACCTACATCTTCGGTAGATAATGCAGATTTGCTCTTGACACAGTAGGTATTTGGCAGCTTACACAATTATTATCAAATTTTTATACATTCAACATTTATTTTTGTTTCCTACTTCAAATCTTTTTTGCAATAAGGTGGCAGTTCGCCTGACGTGTTTAAAAAAAAATCTCGCTCATCACTTGGATAAGCTGCTAAAATGGAATATATTCTAAAGTGTTTACCGACACTAGCGGATGTTCACGTAAATACTCATCAGGTTCAAATCCTGTTGGGAGCGAAATTTTTGAGAAAAGTATATTTATGCTAAAATGGATTTTCCTCATCACGAGAGAAATGGGTGACTGCTTCTCTTATCGGGATGACGGCTGTAGAGTATTTATGAGTATTCTTGACAGTAAATTTGATGTCATCATCATCAGCCGGAAGTAGCCCACTGCTGAACATAGGCCATCCCCCATCGCCTTGGATCGGCTACTCACATCGGTTTGTTGGTATTACCTAGTAGGGGTCAACTATCTTGGTATTCCGGCAGCCGCTCTTAAAAACCAGTTGCTAATAAGGTTCAGAGTGTATCCACCTTCAATCACATCGCCACCACTTAATATCAGATTAGGTAGTTGGAAAACTCTCAAGATTAAAATGTTGTAGTGGAACTTACCAAAGCATTATTTGATTCTGAGCTCGGATGCGGCACAACCAAACTCATCCTATTCTTCGAGTCTTGTACTCTCACTACTATTTCTAAATTCTCTCTTGGCAGGCTACAGAACTCTACCACCATAGTGGTCACGTTGATCTTCAACCACTTTCCTGATCTCAACGCCTTTCTTGACAACTTTACTGAGTTATCCGTGTAGGCTACTGAAGCTTTACCACCTTGACTGTTTCTCGTCACCCTGCTAACTTGAAGGTTAATGGTGAAGGGTTCTTCAGGGTCGAAGGTGGCGTTTCTGTTCTCCAGCTCTTGGACGTGGAGATTAAGGACGGCTTCGTCCAGCTCGTTTTGGAGGACTTGATCGGTGATGCGGAAATTGATGACTTTTAGGCCCTTGAAGTGGTTATGCCGCCTTGTATCTGTTGGAGGGAATTTTCTTTTAGTATTTAGTTCAAGGAGAAATGGAGGAGGAAGCAGCGAGTAAATGTTACATAGGAAAGATACATTGGCATATACAATTCATTTATGTGTGCAAGTATAACTAAACTTTATGGCCGGTCTGAATGTATGATACGCCCTTCTCATTGTTTTACACCCTATATTAATTGGGTGTAAAAGCTACAAGTACAGCGCTCGAAAAATTTGGTTATACCTGTACCACGAAACAATACAAAACATCATAACAATATCTGTAACTTAAATAACAGCGTTTCAAAATTAAAAAAGAGATTGAAAGTTCGATGCCCCAAAATGATCTAAACGAGACGAGAGTTAGAACTCTATTTTTGTATTCCTACCTATGTTTACTTGCGTGTGTCTATGTTTACATCTTACAAATTTATTTTATTTTAGCATTTTCTTATAATAATGATGTATAAGTTTATTCCGTTGCGCAAAAAGAAATACTTTCCATCTTAGAGTTAAATGATCGAGTAAAGGATCGACATAATTAGTAAATATAATTTTGGTTATTCAAAGATTACTTCAACTTCTTCTTTAAATGGCTTCTGCACGGTTGCCGCAATTTCGTCAATGTTCAAAGATTACTTAGGTCAGAGATCGCCAAATGTGAAATTAACGACGTTCACTTCATCAGTAGAGCTAGCTTTGACAGCAGATGTCAAAATTATATCGAAATAATTCGAAGTGAACCGAAGCTCATGAACGCACGGGAGCGATATCAACATCTTGCGCGAGACATGATCTTTCGTCGCTATTGTGCTTTTTGGCTCTTTTCTGACCAAGAGTTTCGAACCAGGTTTCGTCTTCTACGTATACGTATGTATATAATATCCCTGATCCTCATAATCTTCCCATGCTCTTCCATTAATCTATCTTTCAAACTAGCATTTTATTGCAAATGGTTCACCAAGCCGCCACTCGGATCGCCACAGCTATAAAATACCCACTATCATTCACTCTCACATAATTTATGGAATGATTATAAACATTAGAAATATTATACTTTTCCCATTTTATCTAACTTTAGGTCAAAGTTTTATATCTGGAATTTTTCTTTAAATTGTGCTGTAAAGTCTTCTAGATACAATTGCTTTTAGATAATATTTTAATAAACGGGTGTAATAAGTTTAAAGTTTTCCATTTTAGAATAGATGTCTGCTTTAGTTCTATATGTCACTGTTTTATGCTAAAGCCGAATCTTAATTTAAAAAACATGTAGTTAAATTTATTAATTCCTAATACAATAAATAAATTGTGTGAACTTTGGTAACATCAGTGGCGAAATTTTCGAGACGGATTTCTGTTGCCGATGAGGTTGCATGTACCTGTAAACAAAGAAAAGCTTATTTAAACAGAACATAAACGATTTTCTAAACAACTAAGGTCCGAATTCACCAACCATTTTGATCCGAAGTTCAACGCTGAACTAGGTTTAATTCATGAACCGAGGTTCATATAGGTTCAAATTCGGATTATTTTAAAGAGTATTTTGACATCTGCTGAGTGCTGTCAAAACATGGGATTGAACTGACGAACACGTGACCTGTTTCACATTTAGTGAACTCCAACTTATGTGACAAGACAAAATAATTGTGGTAAGCGTCACGCCTATAATGATATAGATAGATGATAGCTTTGGCGTTATTTGAATAGTATGTAACGCCCTCTCCGTTCAACATTTATATTTTTATAATAAAGAGTTTTTGCATTGTGTGCAAGACAGCAGTTAATTACTTATTAGCCATCCCGAGCAGAAAGTCTAAGAAGCACAAGAAAACTTGCTTTTAAAAAAGCGGGAACCGACTTCTATGAAAATATGGCGATATATGGAATTTCTTCGCCCATTTATTCAACTTTAGGGATGGTATTCTTTCATAAAATTTATATGGGAGCACCTCGAGAACGCACAATTCAACAAAAAAAAAATTCAAATCGGTCCACAATTGACGGAGAAATCGGTGAGTAATTAAACATACAGAAAAACACGTAAATACAGTCGAATATAGAACTTATTCCTTTTATGAACTCGGTTAAAAACGTCTAACTACATGAAAATTCTAATAAGCAGTACTACAAGGTGTATTATGGTGGAGTCAGAAATTATAAACACGTAAACTTGCAACAAGACTGGGACTCAAGCACAGAACACAACCAATAACTTGCATCGCTACAGAATTTCTACTTCAGGGTGGTAATAAGCCGGGTGAACGACAGAAAATTAACGTTACCCAAGCTTTGGTTACGTCATGATGTTTCCCTTCACAAAATCTCAAATTTTGTATTGGCGGATTCGAACCCTAATCAGCGCTCACTATCACTGAGCTATAACTTCAAAGTTCACAGTTTCTGTACTGCGATGTTTTAATAAAGATAATGAGGAATTTATCTATCTCTATATTATACAAATAACCTAAAAAACATGCCACCAAGTGCAATCTATTGTACTCCAATCCAATCCAAGCTTAAACTTAAGGAGTTTTCTCGTCTTCTTGACCACTGATGAGTTCCACTAAGACCACGATCCATCCCCACATTAGATCATCTCCATGATACCAAATATAAAAATATGTATAAATGTATATTTACATCAAAACTATGTACCGAATATACATACAAAATTTCATTTCAAAAACAGTAAAGTAAGTTAAAATTGACTTCCAAGTTTTAGTTACGCATTACAATACAAGTGAAGTAATAACTTCACTAATAAGAAACATGTAAAAAATATCATCATGTATTAATAAGAAGTAGGTTAGAATTGACTTACCAAGATTTGGTTACAAGTGAAGCTAATAAGTGTGTAAAAAAATATCAATATTTGTGACTAAAATCACAATGGGTTAGCGTTTAGCACAACTGATAACTTGTTATATATTTAGAAACTTCGTAACAGACAGGGAGGCGCTCGTTTTATCACGACGCTGATAAGTAATTATTTTTATAACAAGCGAGCCAGTGCAGTAAGTACGACGTCGCTTTGAGTCATAACTTTTACTTTTATTACTCATATATTTTTATAATACCGTTTATATTCCTTTTTTTTAAAAGAGTACACTTGCATTAAGATAGAAGTAATTTATTCCGAAACTCCATATACCAGAAAGAAACGAAAAATACACACTTCAATACTCAATAGCTACTCAGTCATTTATTGCAATCACATGTACGGTATAGGTATGGAGATGTTTGTTGTACTATTAGTAAAGTTCACATATGACCCTGATAGGGTCTAATAACTTAGGTATGTATAGCTTTTTTATACTTTTAGGTAATGAGGCGGGCGGGTCGTTTGCCTGATGCACATCGTCAGCCCGTAATAATAGCAGAGCTACTTAGAACTTTGAAATAGTGAGGTGCTACGCAGGGCTTTGCTGCGTGGCACTTCAATGCACGCCTTACCCTCACACGTAAGCCGTCTTATAAGCCCCGTCATCATCAGCCGGAAGAAGTCCACTGCTGAACATAAACCTCCCCCGTAGAACCGCTCTTGGATCGGTTCGACCAGGTCATCGATCCACTTAAGTAGCCCAGTACCTAATTTCACTAAAGTTACTGAACTTAAAGCAAGACATTACTTAATCAGTAGTAGGTACCTATAAGTTTACTGCATGTTAACTCTTAAGGATGGTGAAGTGATCAAAGTGATGGCAAAAAGTGATATATTGTCATTGAAAAGAGTCGTCAAACGAGACTGGCCAAAATACGTGAAAAGTTTGATGAATGTTAATGAATTGTTCAAGGAAGAGGAGTGAAGTGGCATTATCTTGCATCCAAGAAGGGGACTGGAAAACCTATTTTTGATTAAGTTTTCTTTGTTTTGCCACTTCATTTTAATGCAATACCTCTGTATTACCTTAATGCAACCCTCCGATTATCTGATTGAATTAGTCTTAGAATTGATGTCCACAAGAATCCACGGGAAAAAGACTGTACCTACGCCTTCCGAGCTATGGTCGACATATAGTTTGCAAGTTTCAAGGTTCGGGAAATAAACAAATCCATCCGCTCTATTAAAATATTTGCAAGCTTCTTCACTCCACCAACACGGAAATCTCCGGCGTGAGTCAGCTTCAATCCGAGTACTGCTTCTATTGCATTAATTTTGATTTAAGTGGGTGCGTGAGCTACGTAAGAGACGTAGTTCAAGAGAGACGTACGTAAGAGTAAGTACGCGTACGCCAAGAGCTTAATCTTTTGTGTGGCAGCCTAACTTTAAAATCGTTGAGTCAGTTGGTCAGCGATTTATCAAACACATAAGCCAACTTCACGTGTGTCACCAACATCGAACCGAGTAACCTTTAAAACAACGATTTTAAAGCTTCCACGTCTGTCAATTACTTTGACGTCTTACTGGCTAATGGTGTGATTTCTAGAGATCCAGAAAGCTTCTCTAAACTTGGCTCATTTCTTGACATGTCATAGGACTATGGGCTACACATATTGATGTAGCTTGGTGACAAATCAGTTTGAACATGTTTTGTAGTCGGTCCACGATAAGGTATTATGGGATAGTGACTGCCTCTTTTGGTTAGAACTCATTTTATATCAAGACCCAACTTCATTATTCAAATATGACTGAACTCTTTATCATGATTATTATAGGTGGTTTACTTCTGTCAATGTTAGTATACAATTATAATTATTAGAAACGTCCAATCATAAACGTTACCGACAAATATATGAAGGATTTAAACCGGCTATATCAAGGTGAGGAAGATTGAATTTAGGGGCATCTAGTATTAGCCAACTCCAACTTCCTAAAGATGACGCAACTGCTTTACGGACTACTTTTAAATACATTGTTTTAATCTGGATCGATTGGTACATTTACCAATCATCAACATCAACCAATACCGTGGCTCATTAGCCACGGTATTGGTTGATATGTCTTGAAACTACTAATTCTACTTACTTTCTGCAGCACTAAAATCCTTTTCGAGTCTAGATTTACTCATCAACTTTTCTCAATCTTGGTCTATCACTGGCCTTCCTCCAAAACTAATTTTCAATTAATTTTTCCTTAAATTTCCAGACCAGTACTGCTAGGGTTAAACCTCGAGATGTTTCTATTAAGATTTCTGGTTTGATTAGACCACTCTAGTATCATTTGCCGACCGTTGGCTTGGATTACACAATGCCGGTCATCTATGTAGATGATTTATTGGTTTCTAGGTTTGCGGTAGGTATCTGGGGGCACGGCAAAGGTAGCTAACCAGATATTAATCCCTCACGCACCTACCGGCAGCTGATCGCACACCACTCTAAACGTTCGCTAAATTGTGCAGGTGTTAAAGAAATATCTAAAAATACAAAGTTCGTTCATCCAAATTTAAGGTCGAACGCCCACCGCCGAATCTAACCACTGACCAATTACTCTGCCTTGAAATTCGACTATTTTGACATGTTGTTTAAAAAATTTGGAGTATTTTGACAGGTTGTGTATACAAATCCGTCGTCGACTGTTTAGAATTAAGTTTTCGCGGTTTGTTTATTCTTTAGCAGATGCTACAAGTCTTGATCTTGTCATGTAGAAATTTCCTAGTACAGATTCAGTACAGTTAGTCTTTATTTATTGATAATGCGTAGATTTCCAGCGGGTTTAGCAGTGCGCATTTCTTTCGGGATTCCGTGCGTGTTTTTCTCTAACACACGTCGTTAGTTTCTGCTCTCGGCTCGCTTCAATCCGGGAAACTACCAGTCATCGCTTTGAACATGGCAACAAAAGGTTTCAAGAGAATGTTCTAGAAGATCTTAGCAATCTTTCAGTGACTCCAAGAGTCTCTTTTATATTGCTAAATAGAACAAGTATTTCTCTCATGAGCCATGTGTTTAATGTTGAGTATGACCAACGAAGAAACTATCGTTCGGTCTTTGCTATCAAATAATACGGAGGTCTGCTTGAGGTCAATTGGAATGTCAAGGACATCGCTAGTCTCATGTAAACTAAAAGCCATCGGTATCGGTACGCTCGAGCAACGGCAACTGCACTTGAGAGCCAGTTCCAGAAAGTTCTAGTTCTACTTTCGGCCACATAAGACCAGTACCTATACTTATAAGAACAGCTGAGATAATGGTCGAATAGCGACTGGCGATACAAAACTATACCCTAGTTAAAAGGCGCAGTGTTCAATCTGGAAGAGAACACTGTCGTTCACTTGTGTCACAGACCAACAAATTTATTTGCATTTGTGTGCACTGTCTTTGACTATTTGTTATTTGTTAAGTATAAAAGAGATTATCGTAGCAGTTACAAAAAATGACATTAGTTATTAAGTCTCATAAGCCCGGTAATATCACTGACTACTTTGCTTATCAAACCGGAACACAGTAATGCTTGCACATTACTCCTTTGCAGCAGACTTCATTGGCAAAAGCGAAGGCACCAACCCAGACGGACACTCGCAGAAGAATTAGTCCTACCACATACCACGAAGTCACGTGAATTCATCAAAAGTTTGATAAGTTAGGTACCTACCAATCAGTCCACATTAATGACAGTTATCTTTCCTGTTCACTAATTATTATTATCGAAGGTTCACACAAATATAAAGGTAAACAAAAGGAAGGGGTGGTGACCACCGAGCTGATAGGCTGCACAGACGCAGGGGGCGTGCCTTACCGACCTACAAATAATGCGTGTAAGGTATTGTGACGCCCAATAATTAAGTATTTCTCAGAACATGTACTGGTTACCTCTAAACTAAAAGCTGTTTATTAAAGTGGTGTGTACATATACAGAGGTCTCCCATTCAAATTCGAAATTCTTCATTCAAATGGACCCCATAGACACATGCAAGTTAAAATGAATTACTCTAAGTGCCCATTCCAAGTTGGCATGGTAAAGAAGAAGGGCAAGAAACTCGTCAACATTGTTTTAGCAAACAAAGTTTTTACAATGTTTCTAATCATAATCTTATAGTAGTTAATCATAATCATTTATTTATTAAAAATGTTTGTGTTAATAATAATATAAATTGCCGTAAACATTTTACCGCGTTGCGGCATGCAAATCTATGCTACAAGTAAATAAAATTGAAGTGTCTGTTTGTAATGTCAAAAACCAGCTTTTTAACGAGTATAAAAAGATGTGTATAGGAAAACATCTTTTTATACTCGTGTTATCATTGACCTTTTTATCTCCTGAGTGGTCAAAGATAGTAAATAAGTAGATTAGAACCGGCTCTCAAATATAGCGGTAATAAATCTCCCTAATAAATACTGTATCTAAAATCAAAAGAAGTAAGGAAATAGTCAAAGTAAATACAAATGCATAGTTTTGAATAGTACAATTTTGTTATCTAGTAGTTTTTCTTTGCAAAACTAAAATAAGATAACCCTCGAGTATTTCCTTCCGTCAGTCAGTGCTTCGTCTTTTCCCAGTATTACATTAAAAAAATTATTGTTAGGATTTCATGGTCATCCTCAAATTTTAGTGGTAATGTTTATCAGGAAGATGTATTCCTTATGATTGTCCGTTTCGATCGGTATCATAAAAATACAGAATGTTTATTTCCTACATTTGGCGGGTCCGATTCTCGGCTCTGGCAAGTGACTTTCAAAAAATCTATGAATATGTACAGCTATTTTTATTTCTAAAAATAAGGAAATTTTTCCTTTCAGCAAAATTTGCTAACAGAAATATTTAGGGTACTTTCCCTCCAGGGGGCATTGGTTTGGTCCATCCTGTATATTATAAAATTTACGATGTCCACTTTACTGCGAACAATGATTTTACTTGTAATGTTCTTAGATGAAGGCTAATTTTTTTATAAATTGCGACCTATAAATTCAAAGGTTCATGAACTTGAAACGGCCAATGACCTCTCAATTAGATACCTAAACATGACCTACTACAACGTTTAGTCGGTTCAAAATTATTCTCGTAAAGATAAATGCGTACTTAGTACGTGATAAGACACAAACGTACTTATCAGTTATGTTTGAGCACCGTCTCTATGACCATGCCCACGACAATTTTTAACGCCACGCCCTGCGTGGTCAGAGCAAGTACATTTTTTAATGTTTGATCAGGTGGTAGGCCTAATTCGGCAGCGAGTGTGGCCGAGCGGGAACTTGTGCTACTTTCAATCCGACGCACCATAGTTCAAATCTCGACTCGGCCCGCACCAATGACTTATATCAAGTTATGTGTATACTCGCTCCACCGTGAAGGAAAACATCGTAAGGAAATCAGCATGTTCAAGAACCACAAAAGTCGACGACATGTGACATCTACCAAGCCGCACTGGGCCCGCGTGGTGGATTATGGCCCACACCTCTCTCTCTGAGAGAAGGCCGGTATCCCAAGTGGGAGCGTAAGAGGCTGATAATGGAGGACTAATTCTTCTGCGATTGTCCGTCTAGGTGAGTACTCCGCTTTACTCGCTAAGTCTGCCGCCAAGCAATAATGCGCAAGCATTACTGTTCCACTTTAATAAGCAAAGTAATCAGTGAAATTACTGTGCTTATGAACGTTATTATGATTGTAATGTTTCAGGTAAAGAGCGCACTGCAGTACAGCGCAGGCGTTTGTGATTTAAAGTTCTGGGTGGGCACTGCAGTTGTTATTGCCGTGCCTTATGCTTATCATCAGGCAAACGGCTGAGACATTCGCGTTTCATTGTCTAATAATATACAGTCGTATACGGTCTGGTAATTTGACGCCTAAGATACTGCGCACCATAGCTCGCTGGCCAACCCCCAGGGAGGACTCTTGATGTCAAAGACCAAATTTGAGCAGGTAACATATGTGAACACAGGCAGAATACACTTGTCCGTGAGTATCTAATTTACACTGGTATTGTACATGTTTGTATATTTTGTTATGTCCAAATAAAGATCTATAAAAAAAAATGGTTTTCTCCTCCCAGCAACAAGTTAACTTTTTGAAAATCTCTTCTAATGTTGCCGGGAAAAGTTTAGGAGATTGCGGGTCTCCTTGTTTAACTTCTTTCACAGGAACGAAACGAAACGTCTGTTGTGAAACGTTGTAACCCCATCGAGTTTGAGCTCCTTTGATTTGTCTTTACAAGTTCCTGGTCCTGATGTTGGAGCAGGAGGCCACACGATTGCAGTACCAATTACCTACGTATTTTCTAAAAGATTGTCTGGAAAAATATATTTTTCCACAAAAAACTTGTGTATTTCAGTTCGAGTTACCCTAGGAACAAGGTACTCTAAAGGCAATATAATGTTTTCTTCTTTTTATTCTGCACATAGTAAACAACCATATACAATTCGCCTGATAAGCGGTTTCCGATGCCTGTAAAAATCTGAAGGACCGACGCGAAATTTCTTTTCGAATGAGAGTTATAGAGATCAATGTTATTGATTTGTAGAGGCCGGAATAAGGTTGTAAAGCTCTTCAGAGCATTCTCTATAATAGTCTCTATTCAAATAGGCAAAGAGTAACGATAAATCGGCGCAGGCTCAGTAGTTTTAATTTTCGGGTAATATTCGATGTCGAGGATCTTCAACTTGTCGAATAGCTCTTTTTTGTGAGTAACGCCAGTGTAATTACTTAGGTAATTACTACTTTTTATCCCGGGAAAATTTACCTGCTGTTGTTGTGAATCGCAACCCGGATGAAACTTAAAACATAAATTGACTTCCAAAAATTTCGACAACCCTAAATAATAAGCTTAGCTCAATTTAATCCGGGCTCTCAATTATCCGCAATCTCATCTGATCTATGTCTATACATCTATACAAATAAACAAAAAATTAAAGTGTATGCTTGTAATATCAAAATAACAGCACACTCTAAACATGTGTTAAACTGCGTCTAACTCCAAAACATGCTTTTATAGTCGCGTGTTAAAATATAAACAACCACAAATCTTGGTTTTAAGTAATGCCTAATCGTTGTCTAAGTCCATTCTGTCGTGACATTTCTAATAATTTTAGACGTTTATCTTCACACTGTCTAGCTAAACAGCCGTCTAAAAGTTGTTTTTTTTGTGGTAGCTTGGTTAGTGCTATTAAAGATTTCAAAGAAATGAAACTGGGTTATATTTATTAACTCCAAAATATATCTATATATAATAATATAATTACTGATAAACCCCATGGCGTAGTTGTTAGGTTGTAGGTAACAATTGAAGTGCGTAAGGAGTGCGGTTTGTATTACCGCAAAGGAATTAAATTTAGTGCACTTTAAAAAATATGACAAACTGCATAATTATGTATCACTTTCTGACGTTTTGTGAAAAAAATGTTTATTTTATTTTTGTTTTTATCTTAACGTGTAATGTTATTGAATTGTTATTATTAATACTTTTTTTGACATGTGAATTTAATTGTTTTTTATTTTCGTTTCTCTTTGTTTGTTATCTCATTGTTATCCTTGGTTTTGCTCTATTTTTCCGTTTATTTTTTTATTTTGTCATTTTGTAATGAAAGCATTAATTTGTATCTTTGTGCATGCATGCTAATTAAATTTTATTAGTGTAATTTGCTTTGGCCGCGCTAATTGATTCAATAAACAAATAATAGTTTTTTTCGTGTCTGGGTGTTACAAGACCAGATTCCCTTAGAGATAAGTTATTAGGTACTTATTCCTTTTCCCGTCGGTTACCATCAGGTGAGTATGCGGTCAAACGCAAGCCGTTTCAGTATAAAAAAGATAACAAGGATATAAATGTTGCGGGTTAAATTTTACGGTTTAAGTTCGAAAAGCGTATTTTTTTCTTGGAATTTCAATTACGACCCAACTTTTTCTAGCTCATCCTATGTAGTATACCTAGCTATCTTTACTATGACCTCTTCGCGATATATTCAATAATTAGGCAAATTAAATATAATTAAGTAAGTTAATAAGAAGTTATTACGCGTAAAGTTTCCATCCAGAACGATTTTACCAAAATTTTATAATAATAATCACATAAACATCACTTCATTAATGAATCAATTTAAAAGGTAATTGCTATTTAACTGTAACAAATTATCAGGTGAGTAAATAATAAATAGTATATCTTACCAGCCACTGAAAAAAAAACCAAAAAACAACCAAAAAAGCTCGTACAGCACAATATCACCAAAACTTTTCCAAAACCATATCGGTTTTTTCCAATACCGATTCAAATCCCGAACGATTATTCCAATATCGATACTCGCGGATTCCATTCTTGAATTTAGTGCGCGCGCGCCCCTTAGCGGCCAGTATCAAACTGATGCGTTCAAAAGACCGGCCAAGTCTGTAATGAACCAAGCGCGTGGGCTTCGAGTTCAGGCAGATTGAATCATAAATATTGTGAAAAAGAATTTCGACCTTGCAAATTAGATAATAAGACATACTTTCGCAATGTAATCATAGCTAAATAAATTTACCTTTTTCATTTAACAATTTGTTTTAATTGTATGTGCGGTGATTAAAGTGGTAAAAAGTGGTAACTTTCTTGAAGCTAAAAAGGGGTGATGAGCAATTAGCCTAGTATTTATATTAACTGCTTGGTATGTTCAATGGAGATGTATGGAGCTTTCAGATGCACAGCTTGAATTGGTAAGCGGTCTAAACATACCTTTTGATAAACAAATTCATGATTATTTTTCAATAAGTTCTTTCGTTAGAGCAAAAGTATTGATAAATCAATCAGTCGATAAATGAGTAATTTTATCGTTTTTTTTATGTAAACGCTTACGTACGCATACTCCTGCGTACCTCGCATACCCAATATAGGATTCCCTGTTTCGCAGGTGACACACACAGAAACAACACAAACAGCCAAGAACAGAGAACAAACTTCGTGCTCGCCATACAAAATCTGCTCCGCTATGGAATCGAACCCTCTGTATGAAGTTGATATTTTTGTGTGATATTCATATTATTTTATGTGATATTGATATTATTTTGCGAAAACCGTCAATCTGGCAGCCGCACCTTGTGGATTCAAGAATTACGGGATGGGGAAAAAAATTAGGTAAAAGTATCATCATTCGTTTTTCGATGCCTTTAGTTTTAGCGATGATAAAATTACCTGCCCGTTTTGGTACAATACTAATTCGGTAATTTGGTTTGGTTTGGTTCGCTACTCTACTAAAGTACTCCCTGTTCATTTTTGATGAGCAAAGTAATCAAAGAAATTACTGGGCTTATGAGACTTGAATGTCTTAGGGTAACGAGCGCACTGCAGTGCCATGCAGACCTTTGTGTTTCGAAGTTCTGAGTGGCACTGCAATTGTTATTGGCTGCCGTTAGGCTTACCATCAGGCAAACGACTCGTCTCGTTTCCCAATAGTGTAAATATATACGGCAAATAACTCCTTTCAGAAAGGCACTGTTCGTCTTACCAATGACGTTTGATTACTAATAATACTTAATCTACTATCCTTGAACTTCTATCTCTGACTTTCTCGCTATCAATAAGAATGTCAAGAACACCGGGAATCCTAGTTAAGGATCAGGGTATTGAAGCGTGATCGTCGTGTTGTATATTTATACAACATGACGACCACGAGTATATTAATTTGGAATGACGTATTTCCAAGAGATGTTCTCACAACTGGTGGACAACCATTGTCCTTATCACCCCCTTCCGGGATACCATACCAATTCAAACTCACCCTGTATATACATAATATCACCTACATTCATTCTGTCCTTGGTGACCTATTTGAATAGAGACCGACATACCCCAGAATACCCACTTAGCATTCTAGACTACGAGGACATATGGCAAAGGTCACATTTACTATTTGTCGAAATCCAACAGTTACGCAATTGGACGGTGACCAAATAAATCATCGCATGGCTTCTGTTTTGATAGAATCATTGCCACTTCCTTTTACTGCGCAAAAAGGGGGCCATGTCTCTTACTCTACGAGTAGTGCGTGTTTTATAACATTACGACGTTCTATTGTAGACTTTTTTTTCAACGAGCTAAAAGACTTTATTAACTAGCTACCTACTACATAACCTAGCTAAAAACAGTTGGATAATCCCAATGTAGGATTATAGATAACAGCATGCTGGCGGCATTGCCTCGTTGCACCGCCGCTGGTCCGTTGAGCCAGATAATTACCAGCATTTTGGTTATGCGTCGCATCAACCAGGCGCACTAACAAAATTTTGAAAATATGACCTCCCGGCCCCACGGACCTAAAACTTCAACACAAAACGGCTCAAATATTTTAGAATCTTAGAGAAAATATTTTAGAATTTTAGAGTTCTATAATAGAACTCGTTACTTTTTTACAATAGTGTTTGACCACTAATACTTATTTCATCTGATAATGTGGTTGATGATGACAAATACGCTGAATCTAGACTAGAACTGGCTCACACGGTTTTTTTTTTTAAATATTATTTGTTAACGAGACGAGCTGGTCGTTTGCTAATACTTATAATTAAACGACACGTTTTCTCAGCGACGTGATACGTAACTCAATGTACGTAATGCTTGCATAATACTGCTTGGCGGCAGACTTCACGAGCAAAGCGGTGGAAACAACCCAGACAGACACTCGCAGAAGAGTTAGTCCTCCCACTAACAAAACGTGCAGCTACCGGAACACACTGCCCTCAGTGCTTGGTAATGGATTCTCTTGAGGGTTGTATCTAGCCAGACGAGCACTAGAAAATGCCCTACACCATACTTTGGTTGCACACCACGATGTTTTCCTTTACGGAAAGCTCAAGCTCATTGTAGGAATCGAACCACCGACCTAAAAATCGGATGGCCGACGTTACCGGCACGTATCTATATATTAAAATTATAAAATTTGTGATATCCATACAGATAAATAAAATTGAAGTGTCTGTTTGTAATATCAAAATAACAGCTTTATACTAAATGCATATGAAAGTATATACGGTTATACGGTACCTACAACAAAACAACCATTTAAAAAAATTTTGTCTGTCTGTCTGTGTGTCTGTCTGTCTGTTTGTTCCGGGTAATCTCCGAAACGGCTGGACCGATTTTCACGGGACTTTCACTGACAGATAGCTGATGTTACAAGGAGTAACTTAGGCTACTTTAATTTTAGAAAAAATAATTAGGTTTCCGCGCAAAAAAATAAAAACCATGTAATCCAAAATCTCCACGCGGGTGAAACCGCGGAGCAGCAGCTAGTAATAAATAAATTATAAAAATATTATTGGAATGTATGAGAATAGGGATAATCATTGAGTACGTACCTTATTTTCGTATAATAATGTACTTTATGTGTTATCTATCCAAAATTATCCCAGTATACTTCTATAAAATAATCTGTTCTAGAGTTTGTTTTGAAACTCCGCTCTTGACTGTGAAATTGGTTGTGAACCGTTACATTAGCGCCATAACAACGGTTTACTAAAGGGATAGCTGGCACTTTGCCATTCCTATATCCATCGCAGTTTGGTTTAGACACCTGATAAAATCTTAACGGGTTACTCAAGATCGATCAAGCATGTTAAGTCTGGACGTAGGTAAGGTCTTGAGTGCGCGTGGTTTGCGTGGTTACGCAAGTGAAGTCCAAGCATCCCCATTCCCTTTCCATCCTAACCAGATAGACAAACGGCGAAGAGACATTCCTGCTTTACGCACGAAGCGTTTCGCTCCTACATTCATCATGATACGTCTGAGTGGAACTCTCTACATGAGTCTGTGTTTTCCATCTTTTTAACCTATCGGTATCTTCTAGATGAGCGTGGAAGCACATCACACTACTGAATATAGGCCTCCCCTATAGAACGGCACTTGGGATGGCTACTGTCCTCTGGCATCCAACAGCTCCTCACGGTTTTGACCAGGTCATCGGTCCACTCGGTCTACGTGTCTTCCAGTTCGTGGTCGCCACTTGAGCACCATTTCCCCTTCTGCGAGCGATGTGGCTAGCCCAATGCTATTTCAACTTACCAATTTTGAGAGCAATATAGTCGAGTTTTGTTCTCCTGCGGATCTACTCATTCCAGATTGTATCACACAGATAAACCATAGCATAGCCCTCTCCATAGCTGGCTGTGCAACTTTGAGCTTACTAACGAGTCCAACAGTAAAAGACCACGTCTAAGTACCATAAATCATCACTGGGCACGTCTCGAAAATTTCCCTGCCATACAGGATCAAACCCGCGTTTTTTTTTGTTATTTAGGGTCTAGAGCTAACCTGATTATTTTGGGTCCTTTTTGGAAAGAGGCGTTGGCTTTTTTGAAGATGTCTCTTTTCAATTACGAACGTGAGAGTTATTAAATAATAGAACTGGGATTCAGTCAGTTATTCTGATACTAAAAAAACTGCCAGAGTCCCACTTTAGTAGTCTTCAAAAAGTCACAGATTATTATTTTGATGATAACGTCAACAGATGCTGTTGTCGTCATCAAAAGACGCTTCGTGTAGTTTTATTTAGACTTTTATAGCCTCTTTAGCTCAATCTCCCTCCACGGTATAATATAGGCAAAGGTCGTGAACTCGACCGCATGACAAATCAAGGACCATTGGCCGATGCCAAACAACACGCCGTTTTGATAAAATATGTGGCCAAGTGTCTTGTTTACAAACAATCAGGTGTTGTGAGCTAATTGTATTAAATTGTAATAACGATCAACGCTTACTGCCTTGACAGGAGCGAAGACAGTATGGATGGATTTCATGAAAGATGATACGTCTAAGAAAGAAGTGTCGTCTTAAAACGCTTATGTACTAAACTGTTTTATTAACTGGCTAACTGCTGTTATATTTTTTATACCATTGGATAACACGACGAGCGGGTCGCTTGCCTGGATGGTAAGCATAACACCGGCTCATAAACATTGCACTACCACTCAGAACTTTAATACATAGAGGCATGCGCGGCACTGTATTGCGCAGTGCGCTCGTCACTCTGCGACATTTAGGTCTCATAAGCCCAGTAATTTTACTACGTTCCTCATCAAGCCGGACTACAGTAATCCTTGCACATTAGGGACTGCTTGTACGGCAGACTATACATGAGTAAAGCGGTGGTACACACCCAAACGGACACTCCCAAGAGGGTTAGTTCTGACACATAGTAGACAAAAAGAAAACGTACTGACACCACAAATTTCACGTATGAAGATGATGATCTCACACAACTAGAATTCCAATTTGGAAATACTGGAATTATCTTTTTTTTTAACGGGTTAAATGCCTTTATTAACTAGCTAATACATAAATAAACACTACATCTAACCTAGCTAGCTACAAAAACAGTTGGATAATCTACAAGCCCTATTAGGCCTATAGATAATCCAAATATTCTAGCCCACTACCAGTTGGAAGCGTACCCAGCTGGAATTATCTAAAATCACGATATCCAGATTTAGAACAGATCCAGCCATTTTTTTATGCGCGCAGAAGAAAGTATCTATACCTAGTTGTAGGAATGAAACTCTCGATTCTACGTGGTGTAAAAGTTAAGTCCTACCTAAAACAGCAGTACTGTTACATAAATAAAAAAAACACGACTGCCCTAGCCAGTGTCACTAGGGACGAAATAAGGATTCTAACGATACCCCATACATCCGAATCTGTTCAGGCATTTAAAAGTTATGGTGGAATAAAGTAACTCACATACATACATACATACATGAACCCTAAAACATTACAGTCCTTTTTTGTGGTCGTGTAATAAAGGCAAGTCTCTAAGTTAAACTTCCTAACTTCACTTCCTCTATGTATCGTAGCCGTGAGACAACAAGTATACATTCTGTAACAGAAAAAAGTTGCAATATTGAAACAACATACAAAACCTCTCATTTAAAAAAAAAACTACGAAAACAGAATATCGTAGAGTTGCTTAATCAAGGAGTTAGAGCTACTTACATGACACCGAAACGTGTCTGTACGAACATTTTTACTCGACTGCATGATAATACGAAAGTTTATTACTTAGAAGCCTTAATTGTTCGATGTAATGTTAGTGCGAAAAATACTATGTACGTCGAAATATTTTGTATAGAAAACACATTGTTTCGACTATGGCAAGTCAGAGTTTTCCTGAAACTGATTTAGATGCACCACTGAAATCAGCCGGAAATAGGAATGGTAGCTGCGGCGGTGCCGCGAGCTACCGTATCCGCACCCCCTGTGCCGTCCGATTGGGTCATTCATTGTGAAGCCGGAGGGAGCACGGGGACAGGGCTGCGGTTATTGACTTTTCGTAGCTCCTTGTATTAGGGTTATTTTATTTTATTTTATTTATTCATATTAAGAAGACTATCGACTAATAACATATTGAAGTAGACACAGAGTAAAAATCAAAAGTCATTTACAAGTCTCCACTGCTAGAAACAAACTGGATAACTTAAAGTGGTACATTAAATCTAAAGTAACTATGAATAATATCATCTACAAATACTGATCTTCACTCACAGTAAATTCTCTGAAGAAATTACGACTGAGTTGCCCAAATAAATATTTTTTAAACCTTGTATGGAAAATGTTAGTAGTGATTTTAGTTAAAATTAAAGATTTAGGTTCCTTACTAGATATACTATATAAGTACACATATTTCAGTGTTGCTTTAGCACTTTGCAGTTACATCCTGTATAGAAAAAATATTATTATTAATAAATGTTATCTAAGAAAATAAGTATCTTGTTCTTTATATTCCAAAATGGTAATAGTGCTATGAATGGTGTACTATATGTAGGAGAAAAATGTTATCTTTTGTTCCGTGTAATTTTTCAACGGAATCGCGCCCTAATTATTGAGATTATACGTTGCATTTATTTATCTCTTGAAATTGAGATAAAATCCGAAATTATGCCAACACTACGTCATTGTTATCCATGTTCTTATCAATCGACTATTGCGTCGTAGTTCCTACTATGAGCTACCTATAAATAATAATGTAGGTATACTGATTACCTAATGATTTTTTAATACTAACTTTAAGTAAAACAGGTAGTAGGTTTACAGGTGGTAGGGTCTCTTGGTGTAGTCAAGAGTAATGTGCAAGTATTACTGTGTTCCGGCTCGATAAGCAAAGTAGTCAGTGAAATTACTGGGCTTAGTCTCAGGGTAACGAGCTAATTGCAGTGCCGCGCATACCTTTTTGTGTCAAAGTTCGGGACGATACTGCAATAGGGATGTGGACCCTTTTTTATGTCGATTAATTCGTTTTCTCATGAGAATCAAATGTCTACATCGAAAACTGGAACTGAAAATCAAAAGCTAGAATCGTAAAAATGACAGTCACATGGCCGGTGTGTGACTGTCCGATTGTACTATAAAATACCGCAAGTGATAATTTCGCGATGAAACCATTGTCATTTTTAGTCATTTGTTTAGTTCGGGTCATCTAATAGAATAAAAAAATCTAAGTTTATTTTAATTAAATACCTATTATCTACGCTAATTATTAAATGGTTCGGAAAAAATATCCAGAGCAGAAATTAACAAAAATAAGAAAAATATAAGAGAAATGAGTAATTTGCATACTGAAAAAAGTATAAAATTTAGAGTATAATTTCCGAATTCTACCAACTATCATTATCACGCATAATCAATGTTATCACGTTATAATAATATGCATTACAATGGATACCAGAATAATAAACATATAATTATTATTATCTCCATGCAATAAGGTAAATACTAAGGTTTTTAAATCATATCAATGGGGAAAACCCTCATATAAAAACCCAATACGTTTGGAAAAATCCAATTTATGAATTATTTTATTTATTATACCTACTTGATAACGAGCTGGTCGTTCGCCTGATGGTAAGCATACCTGCTCAAGATAATTGCAATGCCATGCAGAAGTTCTGGTTCCATGACTGTGATATTTTTATCACAAATTATTTTATTTTTATTTTATATTTACCTATTTACTTACTTAATTTTATTTTATAATGATATCGCCTATTTCTAACTTCTAATTGTAAATTGATATGTGTAGGATTTTTAATTTTTTATGGGTTTCATGCCTGAAATAAAGACATTTTTTTTTTTTTTTTTATAAGCCCTGTAATTTCACTTACGAGTTTGCGCAGCGGTTTTACACAAAAAAAGTGTTGGTACCCTAGTCACTCGCAAAGGTGTTAGTCCTTCCACCTGGCATCGAAATTTCTTTTGAACCACACGTCGCATGACGATTTCTTATCAATCGGGTAGTGCCAAATTGGTCACACGAGCACGCTCGCGGCCACACACACAACGTCACATACATTAAACAATTACTACCAATTCGGTTCAGCGTATACCCCACCAAATTTGATCGGACCATGCAGAAAAAAAACTCTGTACATACAGTCCTTAATTCAACGTGCTAAGGACTAAATTGATAATATTTGAAAGTTTTGGTCGTAGAGTTAAGGTTGCTTTTTCGGTGGTACTTTGGTAGTTCAAAGTCACCGCTGTGGCCTGCGATATCGTAGTACTGATTCGGTGTGAACGACGTCATTGGTGTGCAATCAAAATTGAGGAAGTATTTTTGGGATTCCAAGAGGTCAGTGGGGTTGGGGTCCGACTTTAGCTTCGTTGTGGTCAGGAACCTTTTGAGCACATGTTCTAAGGAAATCATTGAATGATTTTATGTGCGGTCTTTGGACTCTTGATTTTGAATACCAATTACCATACTCACCTTTAATCTAATTAAGTTTTGGGTTAGCGCGAGCTTAAGTTTACGATTAAGGAAAGTATCGTCATGAAACCAATTCAAAATAAAAAGCAGAAACTACTATAGAAGTATTTGTATTTCCGTGACATCATCCGTACCATAATAATAGCGAAAGTGTGTTTGTTGGTTTGTTGCAATGTTGGTTTTTGCTTCTTTCACGCAGTAACGGAGCAACGGATCGAAGTGATTTTTTGCGTAGATATAGTTTATGGACCGGAGAGTAACATAGGTTACATTTTAACCCGGAAAATGCATGACTCCGTGAAACCGCGGACAGAAGCTATATATTATATATAAATGAAAAGTCACTGACTAAACAACAAAATACGAAAACTACTTGACCTATCAAACTGAAATTTAGCATGTACAGTTTACAGGTAGGAGACGTAACCTAAGGACGGATTATGCGACAGGCCCGAATTAAGGGGGTCTAAGGTCTATCGTAAGTTTATATGAGTCTTAAGCTGTTATACCCCTGCGTAGCCGGGGCGGGACGCTAGTACTACATACGCCTCTAATATGTTGATATTAAGTTTTTTAACTTTAATGTAGGTGAACTTTTGATTTACGGCTGATACTTTTTCAAACATCCTCTTCATTGTCTTGTTCTATGAATTTTAATATTTCCCGTTCGACTAAACGGTTGCGGTTCAACGAGGCAATGCCACAAGCATGCTGGGTACCCTTCCAACTGGTAGAACATTTGGATTATCTACAGGCCTACATTGGATTGTAGATTATCAAACTCTTTTTGTAGCTAGGTTAGATTATGTATTAGCTAGTTAATAGCTAGTTATTAGTAAAGGCTTTAGAAAAAACTAAAGGTTGTCGAAGTCACTTAAGTTATCCAGGAATACATTATAGAGGCCGCAAAAAGCGTGTCCATTCCCACAGCAAACGGATGAGGCGGTCACTACCAGCGGGATGACGGTAGTGATGTGCATTGTTTGCATCGATCGATCTGTTCTTTGACCTCAATAAGAAATTATTTATCTTAAAGAAAAATGATGAAACAATAAATGACGAAAGGATCTTTCGGTTTTAGTAAGTAATGGATTTTTAAAGTTTTTACAAGACGGGCCCCATATATGGTAAAAAAATTCAAAATACCTAATTGATTGAAATACTCATAGTGTATGTACCACTGTGGGTAGAGGGAAATATCGAGCGTTAATATCGCCCGTTTTTGTACGAAATTTCGTGCTCAGTCAGTTATCTCTACCACAGAAAGTAGCGAGTACCGCTTAGGTCTGAACCGGCCTTTAGATTGCCGTCATGGTAAGTTTAACTTACACCCCCACTTCTCGAAGTTAAGGCCGGGGTTAACTTATTTTACCTGAGGATCGTTAACCGGCCACAAAATAATTAGATTAATAAAATTGGAATTTTCCAAAATCACCAGTTTCGCTTGTTCCAACAGGACGTGCGCAAACGAAAGCTACGATCAGACAGTGAAGCAAGATTATTAAACTACTAGCATCTGCCCACGGTTTTCACCCGCGTTCCCACAGGAACCGTGTATTATTCCGGGATAAAAAGCAGCCTATGTTATTCTACGGTCCATAGACTATATCTATGCCAAAAATCACGTCGAGCCGTTGCTCCGTTACTTCTCGAAGGAAGGACAAACCAAAAAACCAACAAACACTTTCGCATTTATAATATTAAGTACGAAGCCTAACTGAATATTGAACGCATAGCAACTACTCGACATGCAGAGTTATGATGATAACGTAAATTCGCTGAAAAGACGGGATCTTTCAACGAGATGCATTCCAGACCTACATTTGGTTTGGAACACTTGATTAATGGAACGTTTCGATAGCTTGTTAATATTACGTGGTTCACTTTAAGGGCGGTACTCACTGCGCGCATTCGCGGTGCGAAGTTTGGTTCGGTATCTCACCGCGCAAAAGGTTCGGTTCACCTAATTATGACAGATAGATAATAGAGAGAACGCAGTCTGTGACGCAGTCGGTCACTATTGGGATGTTGCATGAAACACAAAATACAAAATTACGGTTATACAGGTTTTAAAAACATCATATTAATACAATAAAAATGATATTCACAAAAAATATAGAATATCCGCAAAAATACTGCATCTAAAACTGTCACGAATTCAACGTTTTTTTTTATCATCCAGTAGTAATTTAAATGATACCATAAGATTTTTTACAATTCAATGGATAAAAGAATGTACGACAACTAACTTAAACGCAGTTTACAAAATCCATGTTTATAGTACAGCTTTACGGCCCTAGTTGAACAAGTGACGTCAGATGTTCTGTCCAATTTGTATGGGGCGTTTTAGTGCTCAGTATATCGCTCGACTTTGACTCTCATTTTTTACTTTTCAAGCGTTCGAATTCCAATTTCAAAAAATGGAATCCCGATTCACAAGCCGTCGTTGTCCTAATTTTCAGGAACAAAATGCCAACCTGCAAACATTCCTAGCATAATTATTAAATTTATTAGGTATCTATACTCTTTTTTTACTATGTTAACGTTTTAATGTTAGTACTGTTTGTAGTTCCAAAATAAATAAATAAGATATTTTGTCGAAACTGACTTCGGATAAAAACTTTCGCTACGCGAGCCAAATACACGATCGCAAGCCGAATGCCATTAAGTATAGGATGGCACTCGCGTTCGCCAAGCGAAATTTGGCTGGCGAGCAAAAAGTTCGCGACGTGCTGCGCGAAATATTGTTTCGTGAACCAAACATTCGCTAACAAACCGCGCGTTCTTGAGCCGAATGCTCCCGGTGAGTACCGTCCTTTATACACGTGTAAGTTTTCCTCAATAATTTTTCAGCTTTCACATTTAATTATATCCTCGTAGGAATTATTGAGGTCGAAGAGCTGCAAATTATTTGGTACCTACGTCAGAAATTAAAATAATGTGAAATATATCCGATAAATATTGTTTAAAATGCTGTTTTGTTCAAGGTCGATGTAGCTGTCGTTTTTTTACGTAACACGGAATTTCTGAGATTTAACAGAGCTTATTATTTATTTGTTTCCTAACTTAACATCATACTGTGTTTACAATATCTAATTTTTTTACATTTCATTTTTCGCAATGCCTATTGTAAAAATTACGTTCCAATACGCCAACGTCGACATATTTCAGGACATCACTACCAAGAAACAGGGTCATTCCCCCTCCTACAACAAATCATTTTTAATTATGTGCGTATTCTTCAATCTTCCCATTACGCGCCCGTTAAACAATAATACAAATGGTCGCTGTTGGTTGTTGTTGGCCAATGGCAGCCCACTGGGGTCCCTGACCCTTTTTTTCTTTTTTTGCGATATGCAGGATGGGACACTGGTTAAAAAAATGGGTCAACAACTCGGCACAAAGTTTTGGGCGTGTCCCCGAATTTAGGTCAAGAATAATTGATTGAGTTATATTGATCGCGTAAGTGGTCGTACCTACATGAGGCGTCACGACAGCGAAGTTAGGTCAATTTTTGGAGCATGACAAAGAATTCATTGAGCATGCCAATCAGAATAATTTATATTCTCTGTATAAACCAGTTAGGTATACCTACCAGTTAGGCATACAATTTATACCTAAAATACAATTTTGAAGCCATGACGGTTTTGTGATAGTGAGGACATCCGCTGATTTGTAGGTCATGGATTCATATCCTACCATTAGCTTAAGGAAATAATCATGATGCAGCCTTGGTGATAGGGAATTTCTAACGTACTCTGGCTTTTTGGTTTTCCGTACAGCTGCCTGAAAAGCCTGTGTCTATTTCGTGTCTATTCATGTGTATATTTATTTCTCTTGCTGTGTCTATTTATGTGCCTCACTACCACCTTTATATGATTAAAGGTAAGTATCACTTAACATCAGGTGAGATTATTGTAACTTCAAGTGAGATTGTTGTCAAACGATGATAACAATTTTCATACAAATCAGTTTGAAAATCACAAAATTAAAGTTGTTTAGTTTTAATTATTTATGTGTGTATTTCTCTGTTGTGACTTATAGCAAATCCGTGTGTATTTTTCTGTTACAATGATATATTATAACAATACTTTATCTACCTTGCAGACACAGAACACTTGCCATTTAATGTGTTTTTATAACGTTCAAACCAAAAAAGCTGGACAGATTATAATAATATTTTTCATACAAGTAACGTTTATTGGAAAATCATTGAGTGGAATAGTCACCATCTTCCACTGCTGAATTTCGGTCTCCTACATGTAAGGGAGATTTTGCTATGATACCTACACCACGCTTGGCAGGATCGCAGTAAATAAATAATAAATAAATAAATAAACGCTTACACTCATACCCCCGCACTAGGAATCCCTGTGTCGCATGGACACACACAGATACACATCACAAACATCCAAGACCAGAGAACAAACTTTATGCTTACACAAAATCTGCCCCGGCCGGGAATCGCACCCGGGACCGCTCGCTTTGCAGGTAGGGTTACTACCAACTTGGCTACGGAGCCGTCAGTAAATTATGATGTTGATCGAGAAGTCAGGGAATGGCCTGGATCTGGTTGTTAGTCGGCTCTTACGGCACTCACAGGAAAAAATGAGATGGTAGTACTTAGCCGGGACTATACGGCCACATGTATGGAATAGTATACAGAAAAAATACAAAAAAAAACAATATGTAGAAACAATATCGACATAATTGAATCGCCCCATCTCCCTTCCCGTTACTCCCTTACGACGGCTGTATATTTCAATCTAGTGGAAAGAGAACAGTGTACCCGCATGTGGCAACCCTGATTGATTGCGTGAGATCGTGATAAAGGTCCAAGGCTAGCGAAGGACAGCGTTGCATCCGGTGCGCTTGCGCTGCAATGATGTTAGGGTTGGCACTATTGGTAAGTGGTAACAAGATTCGATCAGTTTTTTATGTGTTATATTTTATTTTAGAACACTGCAATGTTCAGTTGTTTTATTCAACATATAAATCAAAATCAAATTAAGTACTTCTATCGTTACTAAAGAATCATTTTTACTCGGTGGTGGGACTAACTTTTCTGCGAGTGTCCGTTTGGGTGGGTACCACCGCTCCTATTATTTGCTCCTAAGTCTGCCACCAAGCAGTAATGTGCAAGCGTTACTGTATTCCGGTTTAATAAGCAAAGAATATAGAGCTACTACAATACTTTACGATCAGACTTCGGTACTCGTGACTTTCGATAAATATGTCAGTTTTATCGATTCGACAAATTTATCGAACAGACTTCCGTACTTGCGCCGCTGGTGTTTCTGCTTTGTTACTTTTTAACGACTTCGAAGGAGGAGTAAATGTATACTTGGAACGGGAATTTAGACATGATTAAGGGACGAGTCTAAGCGGGAATTTAGGCTTCCAAATAGGATTTTTTTTCTTTTTTTTGCTAATGGATAAGATGACCGGCTGGCCGCTTGCCTGATGGTCAGCGTAACGCCAGCCCATAACAATTGCAGTGCCATTCAGAACTTTGAAATATAAATGTCTACGCATTTAGTCCTGCGGCCTGTGGTGTTAAGTCTCATCCAGGGGCCTGTTTCATAAAAAATATTAGTCTAATATTACATATCAGTGTTAGCCTCATAAAATATATGAAAAAAAAAGAAAAACGCTGATAATATTAGACTAATATTTTTTATGAAACAGGCCCCAGTAACTTCACTGGCTACTTTGCTCATCAAACCGGAACATTACCACTCCTCAGATAGTAGGTACTTCTTATGCTAAGTTCCCTAGATTATACAGGAAGGGGATCAAAGGTCGGATGAGAATGTGACCCTATGTGGTCCGTAACCTGACCCCCATTGTTGACATTGACATAGGATCAGAGCCCTTGATTGGTAGATGCGGGCGTACGCCCACCCACGGTCTTTATAGCGGCGAGTAAGTGCATTTCTATTTAGAAATAGAAGAGTGCTACGGATTTGGGTAATCGGTAAACAAATTGGTAAATCGGTAAACATATATAATGAATCAGTCCATATCTTGAAAACTACTGAACCAATTTTGATGAAACTTACGCTTTTTCAAAATCCAATTATAAGTTTCGGAAAAAAGCGTGGACAAACATACATATAGTATTCATTATAGTTATACTACATCTTTAAAATTTTGTACGTTTGTTTGGAGCCCTAATAGATTATTATTATATGTGAACATTTATGAAATATATTTTATAGTGTTTACCGACACTAGCGGATGTTCACGCAAATATATACCTACAACACAATCATTTCGCTTCCAACAGGATTCGAACCTCATATCAAGAATTTTGCAGTCAACATTGATTGTTCCCATAGCCTAGTTGGTTAAGGCGTCTGGTCTAAATAACCAGAAGAAGCAGGTTTGAATCCTGTTCGAAGCAAAATATGTGAACATATTGCAAAACCGATAATATTACATACACGTCGAATTGATAACCTACTTTTTAAAAGTCGGTTAATAACATTGTTATGTTATATACATACATTTAACCATAACTCACCAATAACTCAAGTATTTGAGAACAAAACTCGAAAGTTGATAAAGATGTTAGTGAGAGGACTAACTCTTCTGCGAGTGTCCGTCTGGGTTAGTACCACCGTTTTGCTCATGAAGTCTGCCGCCAAGCAGTAATGTGCAAGCATTACTGTGTTCCGGTTTGATGAGCAAACACTCCAGTGCCGCGCAGGCCTTTGTGTTTCAAAGTTCTGAGTGGCACTGTAATTGTTATGGGCCAGTGTTATGTTTACCATCAGGCACACGACCAGCTCGCCTCGTTACCAATAATATAAAAAAAATTATAACCAAAACCCCTAGATTCGAGTAACTTTAGCATTAAGTCAAGTTAGTTTGGAGTTTACATTTAATGACACGAAGGTTAATTACAATTAGGTATGTATACGTACAACAGAATTGCAGCCGACATTTCCAAGAATATTATTTATAGCAGGGTTCATTCCACAATTGTTATTAACTTTATCAACTTTAACAAAGCGTTTATTATTACATCTAATAAATCTTGGGTGTGACAGACAGATATGCGTGTATTTCACCAGTGACAGAAAAACCGATAAGATATATTAATTAATTGTAGCTGTTATTACAATATTCAATTTGTTGTTAGGCTGATTAGCAGCAATTATTGTTAGATAATGATAAGTGTATGTAGTAAATTGGGTTGTTAACGAATTTGATGTAGGTTTTTGTGGAAAATAGCTTTCTTTTGCACAAGCAAAATCATTATAATTTTTTTTTGTGGAAAATATTATTTTTACACACAAGCTTTTATAAAATATGTAATTGGTACTGTATGTAATCTCGTGGCCCCCTCACATTATCTAGGACCAGAGTCAGGGGCGTATTTACCCTAGGGCCAAAAGGGCCATGGCCCGGGGCGGCAGGCTGCTAGGGGCGTTGCAAGCAGAAGAAATTTAAAAAAGACTATCTAACTAAGGCTCTTATTAATGAACAGAGTTAAACTGTGTTTGTCTCTTTCCATTCAATATAAAATTGTCAAAAAAAAGGGCGGCGGGGCCTGCAGGCCCAGGGCGCTGAATCCTAAAATACGCCACTGACCAGAGTACATGTAAAGACAACCCCAAACTCGATGGGGTTATGTCGCTTCGTTACAGAATTCCTATGGCCACCTTCTGGCTCCATCAATAAGGAGGTAAACCTCCTATTATGGTAAACCATTATATACCCGCTTATGGCTGACTCTTGGTGATCGCAGCAGATTATGATCTTGACCGAGGAGAATGCTGCTGCCCATTCCCTGGATATTCCCTTTACATGTTCTTACGGCTCCCGCGGTAAAAGATGGATTGGTACTATTATTATGTTGTGACCACACGACCAACAATACGAACTCAGCTCTGCTAAGCCAATATTGATTTAAACTACTTTAAAGTGACTCTTCATTAAGATTATTGATTTTAAAGGTTATATCGATACTTCCATATCTGCCAATGGGGACCGATTTATCGCTGACCTGTCTGGGGCTTGATTAACCTATGTTTATGTATGTGCTATCTTCTGTCCGCGGTTTCACTTGGATCGCGTGGATAACTCCACAAACCGTGCTTTTTTCGGGGTGATACCTAATACTATTTTACTCTCCGGTCCAGAAACTATATCAATGCCAAAAATCACGTTGATCCGTTGCTGCGTGAAAAAAGGACAAACAAACACACTTAATTGCATTTATAGTTGAAGTTGGATGTACAGTTAGCAACAAAAGTAATTTTTACACGGACTGTCGACTGATCTATACTTACAAGGTACAGTAATGTATGTATGCATGTATGTCTATTTCTTAAACACGTTCTGTTGCCTACACAACTTTTCGGATTTTAACAAATCAGGTATCATTAGATTAATTTTAACTGTGGGAAATACATAGGCTATAATTAAATATGGCGTCTCCAAAGTGAGTCGAGCTAGGTGTATTCGCTGAGACAGGAAGTAAATTACAAATTCTAATCATCAAAAGTTTATCCTTAGGATACGAGCATGTCTAGACATACAGATCTTATCGTATCTAGATATGATATTTTTTTAGACTTTCTTCTACATCCGGCGATTGCGTTATCTGCCATCTCCCGCCTATGTCCAAAATAATTGGCCAACTACTGATATCAGATTAACCAGGGCTTACGTCAGCCATATGGCCTTGACCCCGACATTAGGGAGTTAGGGACTAGTGGGTTCAGTTCGGAAATTATAAAAAAAAAACACGAATAGAATATAATACATATATATAAGGTTTATTTACTTTATGAATGGGACTTTAGGCGCGGTCTAAAACGAATGTCAACAACCCCCCCTTCCGGGATAACATGCAATTCAAACTCACCCTGTAGTTAGGTACCTATGCATTTCCAACTCATCCCAAATGCAAGACCCACTTACAATGCCGGTAATGTACATGCAAATTGGCGTCTCAAGGTGACTTTTATCATTATTTTTGGAACTGGCAGACGTCGCGCAGACAGGGAACCAGAAAGCGTGATAAATAATTGATTAGACGGCCGTCTGACTTACGGCCTTACAAGTAGATGTGTCCAGTTGTCACCTAGCTATCGGAATAATGAGCTATTAGATATTCATTTCTGCGGCGCAGTGGGATAGCTATACATGAGATAGCTATTAGCTAAGTATCAGTTCGAGACTTGACCATTGAAAGACATCTTGACTCGCCTTAGTCAAGAGGCTTATTGGCAAGAGTACGCATGGCTTACGCGCTCCAACCTTGGGAATCGACACAAGGATTATCACCAGTCTATTGGTATCCAACTTTGTTATTTTGAATGCAGTGAGTTTTAATTGATATGTCATTCCGGAAGGGCGTGATTAGGAGGACAATGGTTGTTGAGTCTTGTTGACAAGTTGTGAGAACCTCCCTTGGAAATACGTCATACAAAATTTCGATACGTAAAACATAAATTCACTTTCACAGTGAAATGCGCGGCATTTTCTGGAATTTTTCTAAGTCTCTTCTAATCAACATCGTCATTTAAGAAACTCCAACATATAGTTCAAGTGAATCAGCTGATCTAGGGCTATCCGGAAGATCTTTAGTAGAATTTACCTTTCTTTTGTATTGCAAATGGCTTGACTCGTCGCTAAGGTCAGAGTTCACCAACCATTTTGATCCGAAGCTCAACGTTGAACTAGGTTTATCTCATGAACATAGCTTCAAATTCGGATTATGTTAAAGAGCATTTTGACATCTGCTGTCAGAACTGATGTACACAGACGTCATTCATTTCGCATTTGGCGAAATTCGACCAGCAAAAGTACCTTCCAGTAAACTAAAACATACCTAGTAGAAACAGAAAAGTATGTTATCTTCGCGGTTACGAAGTGTGAATTTCGAACTGGCAACACCCTGATATTCGCCTGATATTGCATATGAGTCTTGACCACAGATCTTTAGTCTTGACCCTTGGGGTGCATGGGTGCGCAACTTGTATAATAAGCTGTGTTTGGTAATCGCTACCTCTCTATGGCAGGCTTACACTTAATTCATGATTGATGGATAAGCATCAATCGCGGACCACGAGAAAACCATGGAAAAACCACGATCCCCGCTTGACGCATATCGTATCGCCTACTGTGGTTGTGGCTTGATGGAAATCTAGTCCGAGCACGGCACCTGCTTTAACCAATTCTTCTACGACCTCCGATGTATGTAGTGTAAAGCGGAGCAGTCGTCGTTTTGAGCCCAGACAGGGCTTCGAGATATCACTATCTGGCCCTATTACAATTCTTCTCCAGTCTATTTCGTGGTTTTTTATGGTTTTGCATCAAGCCCCGCGTGGTTTGATGCTTGCGCGTGTATTATCTCGTAATCCGCGCTTGATGCAAAAGCATGGTTATTTTGACAACAAAATTTAACGCATACATGCATAAGCATCTACGGTCTGCATATGTAGATAACTTACTTTTCTTTTTCTACAATGACTAAAGGGTGCGTAGTAGCCGCTATTAACTTTACGACCAGTTGTCGCTCGTTTGTTGAAGTTCATAAACTCTCGAAATCGTATGAAGGTTTTTATTGCCTGTCATTATTGTTTCTTATGACACTTTCATAAGTTGTAAGGTGCAAGCGAGTTGAAAATAAAATATGTTTTATCTATGTATCTATACAAATACAAATAAATAAAACAGAAGTGTCTGTTTGTAATATCAAGATAACAGCTTTTTACCAAATGAATATGAAAGTATATTATAAGGTACATATAACAGAACAACTATTTTTTTAAATTTTTGTCTGTCTGTTTGTGCCGGGTAGTCTTTGAAACGGCTGGGACGATTTTGACGGGACTTTCACTGGCAGATAGCTGATGTTACAAGGAGTAACTTAGGCTACTTTTATTTCAGAAAAAGAAATAGGGTTCCGCACAAAAAAATAAAAACCATGAAATCCAATATCTCCGCGCGGGTGAAACCGCGGGCAGCAGCTAGTACTTACTATACAAGGTATAAGAAGATCAGTTTGTTACTGATATAAACATAACATAAACATAAACGCTTACACACTCATACCCCCGCACTAGGATTCCCTGTGTCGCAGGTGGCATGGACATACACAAATACACATCACAAACATCCAAGACCCGAGAACAAACTTTATGCTTACACAAAATCTGCCCCGGCCGGGAATCGAACCCGGGACCCCTCGCCTTGCAGGCAGGGTTACTACCAACTTAGCTACGGAGCCGTCAAAGCCGTCAAGATAGTAAGCATAACGCCATGCCATAACAATTGCAATGCCACACAGAATATTGATGATACTTTTCTTTTGTTTCAGTTCTTTTCAGCACTGCAGTGTGCTTGTTACCCTTATTACGACTGATACAATGCCTGCTCCTTCTTTCATGCTCTTATCACTCATAACACCGAGGTAAAAAAGTATTCCCTCTTTACCATTGGCCACTTGGCCAGTCTTGGCAGGTATCTAGGGCCCCGCGATCGATCAGGCCCTCTAATAGTTCCTGTCAGTATATCTTTTATAACACCCTATTCATTTAAGTGGTCTAAGAAATGAAAGTAAATCTAGAACTTGGCTAGTAGGTAAGCCGATCCTTTTCCGAGTTTTTTTATTCTATTTGATAACGATACGAAGTTATCGTTTGCCTGAAGGTAAGCTCTAGGCATATCGCCGGCCCATAATAATGGCAGTGCTGACTTCTAACTTTCCATCTATCTATCTGTGGTTGGCCATTATTTATTATTTATTTCAAGTGCTCCCTTTTTTTATTTAATCTATTTTCTCTGCAAGCTCCAGAGCTCGCACCCTTTGTTTGGTAATTCAATTAATGTATACAGAAAAAATCCTTACACTTACGTACTCCGAAAGCCTAACTAAAGTGTCGTTCACATACATACATATATAGTTTTATATAAATACAAATATAACAAATGTTAAAACTAGAATACATAATTGAGTACACAATCGGAGCGGACTAGATTCCACAAGCAGCACCCGTTCACGAGTGTGACGCATGTGCCAGCCATCGCTCTCCTCAACCATTTTAGAGGGAAGAGGGCGACCCGCCACACGACGCCCCCTTAGCTCATAACTTGAATCGCATCGAGGTTTCAGTTCTCCATTCCGTGAATTTGTTCTGAAATATTAATCCGGCGGCATTTATAGTGCTTTTGACGCGCTTTACTCTCGCCGCTAAAGAGTAATAAACCTGTAAAGCGGGTTTAAACACTATTTTCGGGATTCGCGAGAAAGTTCGAAATAGCTTTCTGTGAATATTACATACAAAGTTTAAAAAATATTTTCATTTCACAAACTTTCACCAATCTGTTCTTACGCAAACTGAATAAAACTGGTATATTCGCGCACAAATTCATCATCAGCCACAATACTTTTTTTATGCGAGGCGCTGGCCGTTTGCCGTTTGTTATCATCAGATAAGCATAACGTCGGCCCATAACAATTGCAGTGCCACTCAGAACTTTGAAACACAAAAGCCTATGCAATGCAGTGTTCTCTTTACCCTGAAACAAGCCCAGTAATATCACTGGCTACTCTGCTCATCAAACCGGAACACAGTAATGCTTGCACATTACTGCTTGGTGACAGACTTCATGAGCAAAGCGGTGGTGTTTTTCTGACTTTTGATGACATTTTTCCAAGAGAGGTTCTCACAACTTATCGACAACCATGGTCCTAATCACCCCCTTCCGAGATAACATACCAATTCAAACTCACCCTGTATAACTATTAGTATATTATAGCATAGTTATGCTATAATTTTTAAATTCTTCATTGATTAGTATCTCTCACATAATCGTAAGTGAAGATTTAAACTCAATTCGTACTGCCGCGGAATTAGCTGGAATACAATTTTGTGCACATTGGCATAGTGTACAACATTTTATCTATAATACATTGTATGCGATGTGAATCGAAGCCCGCTAAAGCCTATCTATGTCTTCTGCTAACACTAAAATTGGAACCGGCGAATTGACCGACACTTTGAGCTTCAGTTGTTTTTTACGCACTGTATTTTGCTCGCTGCAGTGATTCGCCTGACGGAAAACTATTACCATCGCGTCTCTGGGCAACTATTATAACTAACACAACGAGTAACCATGCATGGTGGTAGTACATTTTTCGCACTTCACCACCTGATCAAGATGCTAAACGCTAGACCCACCATTGGACTGACTCACGAGTGCAGCTGCGAGACATAAAGATACCTGCCTGGCGACGGATCTTCTTGAGGTTGGTAGCCAGGAGAATAGGTGCAAGAAAATGACGCTATGCTTTGGTTGTATCACGATTCTACCCTTCAAGCTCAAGCTCTTATTATTATTCGTAATGGGGGTGCTATAGGCCTGCGCCCTGCACTGAAGTTCCGCTTGGAGTATATTTTGCATTCCCCCCTTACACAACCCAAGCCGCCCCAGCTCCCTTATGTATCTGACAGGGATCGCCGATAAAGATCCAGTGCTAGATTGGTGTTGCTAGTAATATATTGATGAATGGTGCTCCTGAACTAGTTGTTCGTGTAATCCGACTGTAGCTCTTACTTCCTCTGTGGCTTCGCAATGCCATATCACGTGTTGCATAGTTTAATCCTCCTGCTAACAGCCTCAACATTGAGGACTGTCTGTAGGTAGCACCTGTTTTGTGAAAATGACAGTCCGGTGATGCTGATGAGGTCACTAGTACCGTAGGTTTTGCCGTTGTAACTTTAAAACTTCGTCTGTAATAACCACGCGCCATTTATCGCCTTTGTGATTCCATTCGTGGATATACTCGTGGATATATTTGTGATGACTGATGTCAATAATTATTTTGGCCCGAGGCGTTACAAATGTAGGTTCTGTCGAGCCTCTGTGCAGTAGATTGAGGTTAAGTCTGAGGATTTGTGTCTTGATATCCCAAGACGGCGCAGTGTGTTTGAGTCTCATGTTAGTACAAATTCCAGGTTCTTTTTCTTGCATAAGTGAATATCCAGGACAGCAGCATTCTCCTCGGCTTTGGTCAACATTATAATCTACTGCGATCACCAAAAATCTCCTCATCATGGGGGAGGCCATTGTTCAGCAGTGGACGTTATCCGGCTGATGATAATGACTGTAAGAGACTCTGCACTTTTCAAGGCCAATCAACCCAAGAGTTCAGTGCTCCCTAAATATGCAATGCAGCGATTACCTGCATAGTTGTCAGTGTCATTCTTATCACGTAACGTCTAGACAAACGATGTTGTATGTAAATTAACAACATCATTGTCATTCGATTTTCGGCAATGGTTGGTATTCATGGGCAGGGTGGAGGTTAAGGCGAAGGTGCATCAAATTCAATTCAAACCGCTTTGCTCGTTCAGTCTGCAGCTAGCAGTAATGTGCAAGCATTACACAGTCTTTCGATTTGATAAGCAAAGTAGTCAGTGAAATTGAGGACTTATGAGACTTATAATGCCTACTCGTATATAATGTCTCAGGGTGACGAGCGCATTTCAGACAGTCCGGAGCCGCTGTAAACGTAGAAAGAAGAAAAGCACGCTCCTTCAAAAAAAAAAAAGCGCACTTCAGTACTACGCAGGCCTTTGTGTGCTACTCAGAACTTTGCAAGTTCTGAGTAGCTCTGCAATCGTTATTTGTTTTTCGGATTTTTTTACATTACTTGTTCCATAATACTTTGTCTCTAGCTAAATTTCATGAGTCTAGATAAACGGGAAATGTACATACCCATTTTTTTTTCCGGCGGTCTTGACAGCTTAACAGACAGATAACGAAGTGTGAATATAATTGTATTACCACAAAAAAGTGAAACACGCTTTAAACACGTGTAAACAACAGCGTCTAACCCCTAACAGGCATGCGTTAGTCGCGTGATTAAATATGAACCACCACCAATCTTGATTTAAGTAGTACCATTGTCTAACTCCATTCTATTGTGACATTTCTAATCGTTTATCTTTAGATACTGTCTAGCTAAACAGGCGCCTAAAAGATGTTATTTGTGGTAACACGATTAGGGTTCGTTTTTTCTTTTTGAGGTACGGAACCTAAAAATGGGAAAAACTTTTGCTTTGTCTAATCTCATCGATTTTTACTCACGTAGGTACCTATTTTGTTTTTTCTTTAACCTTGACGCTTCGTTCATTTTCAATACCACAAAAGTCAAGCTTCGCCTTAACGATATCGCAAATCTAGACTTGGAAACAAAGCTGAATCGCATGCCTAAACTAGTGCCCAGACAAAGTCTCCTTTTTAAAAGTCTAGCCAAACTGAGTATGGTGATTGCAATTTTGCATAGTTAGAGCGTTTACGCTTCACCGATTGTCATACAAATTTTCGAGTACAAAATCTCCGAAGTGAATGAACCGAATCCAATGAACCATTGTAAATATCGTACGATATCATTATCAGCCTCTTACGCTCCTACTGCTGGGATACCGGCCTTCTCTCAGAGCGAGAGGTAGGGGCCATAATCCACCACGCGGGCCCAGTGCGGCTTGGTGGATGTCACATGTCCTCGAATTTTGTGGTTCTACATTCGAGTTTCCTCACGATGTTTTCGTTCACCGTTTTAGAGCGAGTATGAATAATGCGCACATAACTTGATATAAGTCATTGGTGTGGGTCGAGTCGAGATTTGAACTATGGTGCGTCGGATTGAAAGTCGCACAAGTTCCGTTCTGCGAGCAAATTAACGGTTTGCTTAACGAGATAGCTCACAAAATTGAAAGCAAGTTGAAATGGCCATGGGCAGACCATTGCCCGCAGAACCGATAACCGATGGGGACGAAAAGTTTTCAAGTGATGATGACAAAATATAGTGTAATTTATCACTAAGTAAGTACGAAAAATAAAACAATCTACATAGCTACATACATTTATTTATAACTTTATTCACTACAACATAATCAAGCTAAATTAACATAATCTTACAGAAAAGTAGACCAGTAAACAACGTTTAGGATAAAGAAGGAGAAAGGAAAGAAGAAGCGAGAGAACCTATCGATGTACACGGCTGTTTCTCTTCCGTTGCAGAAGGTGTCGTACTGGGGAATCGACGCAGACGTGCTTGCTCGGGTGTCTGCTGGCGTTGGAAATATATGCTGGAAGTGCAGAAAACCAGTGTTAGTTAAACCACCTGTGTGCCTACTACTCTCGCCTGATGGTAAGTGACAATACGGTCGACAGTATAGCACATTTGCCCGTTCACTATGTGGTGGTAGGACTAACTCTTCTGCGAGGGTACGTCTGGATTGGTCCCACCGCTTTGCTCGTCACGTCTGCCGGCAAGCAGCAATATGCAAACTTTACTGTTCCAGTTTGGTTAGTAGAGTAGCCAGTGAAATTACTGGGCTTATGAGTTCTGCGTGGCACTGCAATCGCTATGGGCCAGCGTTATAGTTACCATCAGGCAAACGACCAGCAGTTCGTCTCGTTATCGAATAGTATAAAAAAAAAACTTTCGTATATTGAAGAGTCCCAAATTATAGTTATGAATTACTTTAAAAGCGTCAAGGTCTCTCGACAGGTCTTCATCAGAGTACCCCTTCATGGCCTTCGTAGCGACCGGCCCCATGTAGTTGTTGACCACTGCGAACTCGAAGAGTGAGAGGAACACGAAGACAGAGCATGACGACATCCACACGTCGATGGCTTTCACGTACGAGACAGGGGGTAGGCTCTGTTGGGACTGCGTGTTTTGGGTCGCTGCGAGCAAAAAACATTGATTCTGCAACTGTTAATTTATGAAACAAAAATTAAACAGAGGAACACGACAATAATAGACAGATTTTATGGAAAAAATGATTGCTATAGTGGTATTGTTCAAAGGGGAAACAGGGGATTGCGTTTGTTGACTCTTAATCGCGTTGACTCTTTCGGGCGACCAACAAAAGGAGTAGGTTCATAATCATCTGTAGGTACTTTTTTTATGGCGATGCTACTCTATTTCTCCTTCAATGCTCAACTAATTTAAATGATTTGTTTTTTAACAAGGTAAGTACTATATTTGACTGGCGGTCCTGTTATTTTATTAAATGAATTTTTTATTGGATGAACTTTCAAATATCACGATATTTTCGTCGAAGTCGATGCCCGCTTTTTTAAAAGCCAATTCACGATCACTCCAATTCCATCGCTGCGCGCGTCGTTCATTGAGTGGAACGATGGTCCAATTTCTAGCAAAATGACGGTCACTCCATTTCGGGCCGCGCCACAGCTCCATTTTTCGGTTATACCACGTCTCGTGTTATACCTACTGCCATCTGCGCGCGAAATGGATTGTTGTATCGGCCACACACGATGACTTCGAATGTTGTGGAGTTTCGGATTTGGAACTTTAGGAAATACAATATTTCTATCACTCCACGTAATCCATCTTAAATTCCCCACACATGGATCCGATACGGAATTTTGCATGATCTTGGACCGAGAGGCAAGCGAGCAGAAAGTGGAGGCGAAATAATTAGTACGCTGACCCCACCACCATCCTGGGAATTAGTCAGGAAAAGAGAGAGGTAACAGGCTTCAGTGAGCAATTTTGTATCTTGCCATTTGTTTGTTACCTATTATTATTTGTTAAAACTACTGCTGACAACTTTCGAACAATAGCACAGAATCCTTGAGCAAAGCATCTAGCTAGCTGAGAGACCATCCTATAACTAAGGCTAAGATTAACAGAAGAATCTAAGTGTAGACTCAGCCTTGCGCATAATATGTCCAAATTCTATACAGTTGACATATGGAAGCAAAAGTACACTTGGTGCTTAGCGTGCCACCATACCAATCGATCGATTGTCGATCGATGCCAACGATTGATGTCGATTGATAGAGTGATGGCTTTTTCAGACCAATGGATCATCAATCGAAGTGGATCGAGTATCGATTTAACTGAGGGTCGACGACTCATACATTCTACCGACTATCGATGGTCGTTTGATTAGTGTGAAAACAATGACTCATCCTTTCTATCATCGATCGACAATCGATCGATTGGTGTGTGTTGGCACCCTTAGACTCGTCTCTAAATCTTAGCCTAATAAGCATCTTACCACTCTTACCTAAGGTAAGCAACGAGGTGACTCCTAACGTGACCCTCGCTGGGATAGCCTCAGGTTTGATCCAGAATGAGATCCAGGACATGACCACGATCAGCGCCGACGGTATGTACGTATGGAACAGGTGGTAGCCAAGCCGACGGCGCAGATTGAATACTATGGCAAGACACGTAAAGTTACCTGAAAATGTACAAACATTTAGTTCAAAATTCAAAATTCAAAAGTCTTTATTCAAATAGGCCCCAAAGGAGCACTTATGAAAGTTAAAATGACTCTAACAGCCGGCCTCTGCAACATTCATCTACCCGAATCACGGACTAAAACTAATGCTGTCTTTATCAGAACATAATAAATAACAAAGACACCAACAGACCCAATCCGTGCTCAAAGTCAACGAACCTTCCAGAAACCCACCGTGCCCGTTCCAAATTGGTATAGGCCGAGCAAGAAGAAGGGCAAGAAACTCGTCACGGCATTCTTTTTAAAAAAAGTAGTTTTTTACAATGATTGTAATGCTAACAACTAACAATTTAAAGTTTAGTAGTCGCCAGGAGGCTCCTGAGCTGTTTGCCTCCATGCATCCTTGTCATCTACATAATCCTTAATTTTATAATACGCTTTTTTAATTAATACACTCTTGACTATACGTTTAAACTTTCCTTGTGGTAATTCAGTTAATACTTTAGGAATTTTGTTGTAGAATCTGACACCATTTGCCAGGAACGATTTGTTAGTTTTACTTAATCTGAACCCGGGTACAACAATTTTATGTTTACTTCTAGTATTTAACTCATGTACATCACTTTTTAAGTTAAATTTAGTAATATTCTTCCGTACATACATTATATTTTCCAAAATGTATAGCGAAGGCAGGGTTAGAATACCTATTTCTTTAAAAAAGTCTCTTAGAGATTCGCGTGGACCCATGTCATAGTAATCTTTTTATTTCTAACTAGGTTCTTTAAACTATGCATTCTGCCTCAAAAATAATAAATATCGGGTAGGTCCCTACACATAAGGATTAAACATAAGGTAATAAGGATGTACTAATAACCTCGCTTTAAGTATCCAACAAAATAAAACGGTCCAGTAATTTCCAACTGTTTTCGTAGGGAAAAATGTAGGCGTGCTTTTTTGTTGCGATCCGAAATGAGGCGTGTACTGTTTTTTACGTAATTAAGCAATTTCCGAGCAATAGATAGGGAGACTTAACATCAGGTGAGACAGCGGTCAAACGCAAACCCATATGCAATAAAAACAAACTTACCAGTAGAATACTCGATAGTGCAGTCGCTGGTATAGTTATTGGAGATGTCCAGCTGAGGCAGCTCGATGTCAGGGTTCACGACGAGGGGGTCGGTAAGGTTCCAAATGAACACCAAGTCGTGGACCGTGTGGGACACTGGAAAGTCGGAAGATTTGATTGAAATTTCAAAAAAATATATAGACAGGTAATTGAAATTATTTATAATCAGCCGGAAAACGTCCACTACTGACTGACGATTGGCCTTCTCCATGAAGGGGAATTTTGCCATAATACACCATGCATGGCAAACGTCTTGGTGACCGCAGTAGATTATGATTTATTTATGATATGGACCGAGGAGAATGCTACCTATTCCCTGGATTTTCCCATAACCGACACTTGCGCACCTATATGGGAAGAAAAATAATGTCCAATGTGAAAATCATGAAGAAGATAGTATGAGGCTTGCTTTCTTATGCAGAGGCTGGAACTATTGGGTATTACTTTTGAGTTTTCCTTAGATGCCTTGGGAAATAAACACAGGCTGTACGTAGGTATGCTTCAGGATTAGAGACTTACAGCTTTCAATCATCATGGAGCAGCTTTGAGTGTCGTGTGGGTAGGATTCGAACTTCATCGCACAGGACAGCACCAACGTCAACCTTAAATTTAAGAAATAATACATTTGACTATTTTATTTTTCTATTAGCTTCTGCCATAGTTTCATCCGCGTGGTGATTCCCACAGGAACTGTGCATTTTTCGGGATAAAAAGCCTAAATATCCTATGTTACTCTCCGGTCCATAAATTGTATCTATGCAAAAAATCACATAGATCCGTTGTTTCGTTGCTTCGTAAAAGAAGGGTAAACCAACAAACCTACAAACATACTTTCGCATTTATTATAATCATCCTAAGCCACTTGCTGTGATGTGACGATATAATGAAAGTCTTACCTTCGATCACAATAAGCCAGAATGTCAAGAAGCAGCTGCTAAAACCATTGGAAATTTTACTAGGCCAGTAGGTACTCACCAATAAGTTCCTGGTGGCAGATTTTTAACATGAAAATTCATGGTACCAAGTCAGATGAGCTCTAGAAAATACCCTAAAACATGACTACCAAAGTTGGAAGCTGATTTAACGACCGATCCTACTAGACATAACCTGATGAGCTAACATCGCTTCAAAAACACCTAAGTATTTATTGAAGTGTTTCTTTTCTTACTTGGACATATAAAGCAGAGTCTTGTCATGGTACAGCCACAGATAGTGGTTCGGTATGCTCATTTCATGGAAGGTGACCTTCTTAGCATTCTTGAAGAAACAGTCTGGTCTCCAGATGTTGTTCAGCCAGTCCACGTCGAGAATACGGTATTCTTCGTGCATGTTCTCCGGAAGACGAAGGCGAGGGTCTCGCCAGGATTGGGCTAAGAAAATATCAGCTACGTAGGTCTGGAACATGGAGATAGAAAAGCGTAGTATCTTTACGAAAAATCTATGTTATGTATATATATCTATCGTTATATATTGGAAAGAGAGACAGCGAAACTAAAATTAGGTTTAGTTATGAAACGATAGAATCGACACTAAATTGTAGCTCTTTGAGGTGTTTTAAGAGTAGAGGCTATCACTTGTGGAGGGACATCGCTCACATCCTTCGTCACGTAGGTATTGGTAGCAAACTGCAAACTGATATTTTGATCAGGATGCCACCCAGCCAGATAGGATTTTTTGCGTACCGTCTTTGTCGTTAGACCCCAATTAACAGAACTTCAGTTTTTTTAGTTTGGATGGGTAACGCCAGCTATAGGCGGTGGTACCTCAAAGGGCATTTCAGAACTTAACCTATGATTTTGTAGTTACCATGCTCTCTTCGTTGATGGAGTCCAGACTCAACACTGTGACGTGGAAGTAGACTATAGTCGGCTGGCCCAGTAGTTTGGGTGCTCGATTCTTGTCATAATACTTCGCCTTCACTGGGAGAATGTCTCGTAGAAATAAACTGGATTCAGATTTGAGCTCTATCTCTTGGTATGTGGAATTGGTCCTGTTGGAAATGATAAAATATTCATTTCATTGAACTATATAGCTAAAATACTATAGGGTTAAAAGTCATAGGTATAAGTACATTTCTCTTTTTACCCACCGCCTACATGTATACTTCAAACACCACATGGCATGATTTAAGATCTGGTTTTTGTTACTTATCTAATAAGGTTAACAAATTCGGCGGATGTTCACCAATGGTATAAATTAGTGAACTGAACGCCAACAAATGTCATGATTCGAGTTGATATTTCCATAGAGATTTCTATGTTATTGGTTGGTGATCCGCCATATTTGTTTATATAATTGGACAAGTATAAAATCACGGACTACTTATAGTAAAATTAATAGATTAATACTCACAAGAAGCTAACAGCGGCTTGCACTCTTCCTCCTTCAGCATTCTTCAATAATGTCAATAAAACTGACATTATTACTGACAACCTCACTTTAATCATCATTTTGCTTGTACGTTTTCCACTTTCACAATCAATTACACTCACTTTTTGTAGTCATACTCTCAATTAAAATGTTCCATAATCAGTTTAGGGATCAGTGGCTCGAAGTGACTTAATTATTCTCTTCCATTCTCTTATGTTTTTGTTTCTCGAAACTCTTCATTTTTTCTTGTTGCAAAGTTCTGTACCTATATTTTTCTGTGCTAGAACTTAAGATTAGGTAATGGGGTTCGTTTATGCCGTTTTCTAATCTTACACTAAATTTTTAGAACTAATTTCGATTTTAGAATTACGATAGCGAGTCAACTGCACTTGAGGGCCAGTTCTAATCTTGGTTTAGCATATATATTATTATAAACACATTGTCACATAGGATCAAGGAAGATACAGTATCACCTAGCAAATGCTAACCGATAGAATAATGAATAATTGTGCTTAAAACAGTATATTTAAAAGACTAGAGGAGCACTAGGTGCCCACAATAGGGTCAGGACCTGTACCTACCTATATATGGAACCCAGGAATTTTCGTAATGTTATTATAGGCAACATAGTAGGTAACATTGTAGGTATATTCTACATGTTCTACAAAAATAGGTGTAATCCAAAGAGTAAGGAATGCATCCTACTTAGGTGGATATACACTGTATACGGCTTCACATCGCTATACAATTCAATATAGTGTGAATGTCAGTCTTTTATAGATTGAATTAGGTTTCAGCCGGCGAGGTGTCTTGAGAACTTTTAACGTTTGTTAGCAAGCGTTATAGTTACTAATCTTTTTCTTTATACTATTGGCACCTAGTGGGTAACGATTAACGAAACGACTGGATGATAAGCGTAACACCAGCTCATACTAACACAGCGCGGCACTGTAGTGCACTCGTGAGAACTTTGAAACATTAATTACCTATTAAGTCTCGTAATCCCAGTTCACTTTCACTGAATTTGCTCATCAAACCGGGACACATTCAATGCTTGCGCGTTACTGCTTGGTGGCAGACTACATATCCAGAGCCAGACGGATACGCGTGCTACATTGTTGACCGCATCGTCGCGTAACATCAGGTGAGATTGTGGTCAAACGCAAGCCTATTTAGTATAAAACAAACTTGCTGAAGAGTTAATCTTACCTCCAAGTAAATTTTTCGTGGATTGATTTAAATCTATATGTCGCTAGTACGCGCCGGCCTTTAGCCGCGGCTCTTACGGCACTCACGAAAAGAAATGGGGTAGTCCTGTTCTTAGGCAGAGCCTACATGGCTCTCTAGATGTGACTAGATAGGGGTAGGAATAAGGACGTATAACGATCACATGATTATTGGGCGATATTTTTATGTTAACAAGAAAAACGTGTCTTAAATCTCAACGGACTTTTAAAAGAACAAACCTATGGAATACCTTTAGAGCTAGAACACCACTTTATATATTCCTAACAACAAATAATTTAACCACAAAACGTTTACGTCATACCTATACGTAATTAAATTTTACAAAGACAAACAAGTTTCACTGTATCAACTTGCTTTTTCCACTAAGTCCGTATTTTCCACTGTCAAGTATCAATCTGTGTTAGATAATAGTAAATTAAGTTTGTATAAAAACTTGTCATTTTTACTAAGAACCATGGATAAAAGTCACTCGAGGGATAGAACCCAACTAAACTGGGTTTGTGCGAGCGTGTGTGTTGATAAGGTGTGCTCGTTTAAATAGCGTTGAGCGTCAGCGGAAGCGGGAGCTGATTGAATTCCGTTGCACTTCGGCGCAAGTACGGATCTTTTAGGTCGATAAAATTGACAGTTCAAATCGATAAAACCCACTTTATCGATTTGAACTGTCAATTTTATCGAATTTTATCGCACCGAATAAATCAGTACTTGCGCCGCTTTATACGGTTTAGTGTGTAACGGTGTAGCTACGGTTTTTTGTGCCTTTTATCAATTATTATTTTGTTAGTGGTAGGACTAATTCTTCTGCGAGTGTCCGTCTGGGTTGTTACCACCACTTTGCTCGTGAAGTCAGCCGCCAAGCAGTAATGTGCAAGCATTACTGTGTTCCGGTTTGGTGGGCAGAGTAGCCAGTGAAATTACTGGGCTTATGAGACATAATACCTAAAGTCTCAGGGTAACGAGCGCACTGCAGTGCCGCGCAGGCCTTTGTGTTCCAATGTTCTAGGTGGCACTGCAATTATTATGGGCCGGAGTTATGCTTACCATCAGGCAAACGACCAGCTCGCCTCATTAAGAAATAACATGAAAAAAAAATTATGTTTATGGTCAATTTATTTAGGTTTTCCTTTTTCTTGCTTGTAGAGCTGTATGTCTATACACCATGCACTGTCGCGACGCCAACAGTAGGTAGTTGGTGCCCAAGGATGATAGTGAGTGGCTACATAGAAACAAATTTACATACCCGGTGGTAGTTCTCTGCAAGTGACTATCGGGGTGGGTACGCGGCTTTGCTCTTGTAGTCTCTCGCTGAGCAAAATAGTTGATGAATATACCTACACGGCGTATGAGACTTGAATCACTTGATACTGTACCTGATATTTAAGGGTAACGAGCGAAATGCAGTCCCGCGCAGGTCTTTGTGTTTCAAAATTATGAGTGGCGCTGCAACTGTTATGGGCTGGCGTTATGCTTACCATAACTACCCGCTCGTCTTGTCGTAATCCAATTTCATGGGAAAAGTTATGGATCCAATAAACGTTCTTAAACCGTTTTCATACGCACCACCGCCTTATATCCGATAAAATGGGAACCCCTAACAGGATTATACCAGCGTGCGGCCGAGCAAAGTCGCGCGAGGTCACTTGTTGCAAAACACACGCTAAATAGTTAGGGTACTTTAGCCCTACATCGTTTTTATGGTTCAATTGAAATTGGCAAATTAGGGTCAAAACATTAGAACACACGTGAAAATAAACAAATTCTGTTAAAAGTTTATTTTTTATTTCGTTTGTTTTGAGTTATAAACTGCCAACGTTCATACCACGTTGAAAACACCGGTTCTCGTCCGATCACCGAAGTTAAGCAACGTCGGGCGCGGTCAGTACTTGGATGGGTGACCGCCTGGGAACACCACGTAATGTTGGTTTTTTGCTGGATTATTATTTTTGTACGAGTAAAATCAGACGTTCCTATGGTTTAAAAAATATTGTATGCATATAATATGTAATTTATTCAATTATTTTATAAACGTAAACGGTTCGCTAAAGGCACCACCGTCCACCACCCGTGGTTTTTTTGTACAATATATTTCTATGGCTCACACGGTTTTTAGGCTACATACTTTTTCATAACAGACTCGTTTGTTTCGAAACATAAATTGCCAACGTTCATACCACGTTGAAAACACCGGTTCTCGTCCGATCACCGAAGTTAAGCAACGTCGGGCGTGGTCAGTACTTGGATGGGTGACCGCCTGGGAACACCACGTAATGTTGGTTTTTTGCTGGATTATTTTTGTACGAGTAAAATCAGACGTTCCTATGGTCTAAAAGATATTTTATGCATTTACGTAATTTATTCAATTATTTTATAAACGTTAATGGTTCGCTAGAGGCGCCACCATCCGAGGTATTTTTTGTTAGCTTTGCGGACAGTGGTTTCCCCCGCGTGGACAATCTCAGGTACCTACCGTGCTGTTTTCGGAATAATAAGTCACTCTCCGCTAAACTAAAACTAAACTATGGAGAAAAAAAATCACATCGATCCATTGCTCCGTTGCTGCGTGAAAAAAGACAAACCAACAAAAACACTCGATTTATATATTTACTAGCTTCTGCCCGCGGTTTCAACCGCGTGAAGCTACTTTCAAAAACCATGCCTTTTCCGGAATAAAGTAGCCAATGTTACTCTCCGGCACGAACTATATTTTTGCAAAAAATCACGTCGATCCGTTGCGAAAGAAGGACAAATCAACAAACCCATTTCCCATATTATAATAGGTAGATACTGTAAGGGGCCTGAATACGGCTAGCAAATTTATTTAAAAAAAAAACCTTCGCTAGCTAGTTACATATTCGTAAATTTTTAAAGTAAATAATACAAGTAAACATTTTTTTAAATATTATTTAATACATAATTTTCTTATCATATTAGCCACTTACAAAGCCCATTTAGGTACGTTACTCGCAAAACTAAAACGCGCATCTTAATACTTTGTGTGGTACTTATTAATTTTATTAATTCTATGTATAAGGTAATAGGAAAAAATAAGAAAAAATCTTATCACTGCGTCAAATTTTGGACCAATATGTAAAAGGCAAATGTCCAGAGATACGGCACCATTAGTAAAAAATATATTATATAGAAAGAACCTGGCCCATGTTACGTCAATCGCTCATGGTATTGAGCAGCAGGCACTGCAGCAGATGCATAGACAAGAAAACGTAGTTATTGCGCCATGCAGTCTATTTATAGACAAAGACTATTCATTTATTGGGGGCAACACCTGACGGACTTATTGGTGATGACATGTTGGTAGAAGTCAAATGCCTCATCACAGCATCTAAAAAAGGGCTGCAGAAAGCTATCGAAGAAAATAAAATTCAGATACTTAAATATAGCAAAAAATCAAACGCAACAATAATAAATGAAAAAAGTGACTGGTTGTCACATTCAAATAGTTACATACGATTTTTAATCTGTGCCTTTTTTACTTTTTTATAACCTGCGATGTGAACAAAAATTCTCTCTCTTCGTTCCGCCATTTCATGTGTAAGTGCCTAATTTGCAATAAAATAACTAATCATATTTAAACAGAGTTTTAATGTTCTTACGAACACTGGTTTTATCAAATCCAAGGACAGCTACAACACGTAACAGGTCGGCGACAATGTCTCCTTGGGATATGGACGGGAGAAAATGAACCCGTTTATATAAAACACATCATAAGAGATGACACATTTTGGATGACAAAAATGCAGCCTCATAAAGACAAAAACTCATAAAGTTTTACATGAAATGTTTATTACCTGAAATCTTAGATCCCAGACTTTCCCGCGGCATGCCAATAAGAAATTTATCAATACAAGATGATAAAGAAACCATGCACCATTCATCAACACAGCAACAGTCAAACTATGACTATACACAACCGGGTTCCATCACTCGCCAAATTGATATCCGCGAGTTTTGAATTATTTTTGATGTACTTTTATGGATAAGTAACCTTTTTCTCTTACCAAAAACAGAAATTATTAAAAATATGAAACAAAAACTCTTCTCACTAGTACTAAATGAGGAAATAATTGTGTGTTAGTTGTTTGATTAATAGTGAGGGTAATTTTCACACAACCAGGGACCGTACCATGAGCTCTAATAAATGATGGATCCATGCCTTCTTTCCATTTGTCTCGTTTCTTCTACGCTGGATAGAAAGTGACAAATGCAAAGTAAGAATGGATTCGTCTTGTATTCTTGCAGGTTATGGTACGGCCCCAGGCCTGGTGCACTCAGCGCTGTAGGTATGAAACTATACCTACGCCGCGCCATAGAATAGATAATATTACGCCACGCGGCCGTAAGGGGCGGAGCGTCATTGTACAATGCATAAACGACAAATTGACATTGTGAAAAGATGCACAACGGCATGGGAAATGATTGAAATTCTAGAATAAATATTCGAACGGCAAAGCGTACCTATTCAATAAACTTTACTTGAGGAAAAACTTACTGTCACTCAAATGTGGAAACAAAAAGCTTCGTGATCAACATTGATAACGTGAAACGATGCACACCGGCATTGGAAATGATTGAAATACAAAAATAACGGTTTCGGAGAGTATTGGGATCTTGGGCGTCGACATTTCTGCCAGTGTACAGTTCCACTGCCACATTGCGAGCTAGATTAAGCTTGCGTCCAAGAAACTTGGCGTGTTCAACAAGGCAAAGCGGTAGGTACTTCACGCCGAGTCAGAGACTTTTACTTTACAAAGCTCAAGTTCGACCTCACGTGGAGTACTGCTCTCATCTTTGGAACGGAGCACCCAAGTATCAAGTCCAGCCTCTTGACTCGATGCAGCGTAGAGCTGTCCGAATTGTCGATGACCCCAAACTCACTCAACACCTAGAACCTCTCAGTATAGACTCTCAGCAGAGACTTTGGGTCTCTCTGTATACTCTAACGAATATATAATGGTGAATGTTCTGACAAATTATTCGATCTAATACCGGCAACGAGTTTCCACCATCGCACCTCCAAGCACCGGCTAAAAGTCTAGCATATCATTGAATCGTGGAAATCGCACACACGCGATTTAGGCGTTCTTTTTTGCCGAACGCCTGTAAAATGTGGAATGAGCTTCCGCCGTCGGTCATTCCACAAAGCTACAGCATGGAGAAATTTAAAAGGAAGGTAAAAAGAGCTTTTCAACAGGGTAAGCAACACATTGATGACACCTCCGGTGTTATAGATGTTCATAGGCTACGGTGACCGCATCCCATCAGGTGGGCCGTACGATTGTTTGCTAACCATAACATAAAAAAGTCTTCGAATGAAAAAGCGTATGTATCTAATAAACTTTCTTTGAGGAATAACTTATTGTTACTCAAATGCGGTAACTAAAAGCATCAGAACCACTTCATAAAATTTGAAAACATATTTTCCGGGTTGGAAGCTACAGGAATAGCGAGAATCTAAGCGAGAGCGACAATGTGTGTCATCCATTACTGACACTACCAAACGAGTAGGACACTGGAAATAACTACATTACAAACTATGGACAAGGAACTAAGTATTGATTTCATTAAATCAAGGATGTTGGATGCAGCACTGCAACTAAAATATCTAGATCCAAGTAAAAGGAGCTGACACTTAGAGCTGCTTATAGCTTGCATCAAATGTGGAAAAAAAGGACATAAAGCATACCAATGTAGAGGTGGTCAAGTTAACTGGGGACGAACAACCGGAAGAGGTCAGCTACGTCAGCCCAGAGAATATAGTTAGGGCAGAGGTCGGGGTTCGAGTTTCGCTCAGACGGAGGATAACCTATGGCCTTCACAGAATGCATGACTGTGGCAAATGTGCAAGTGATTGTGTTTCATTAGTTGTTGACTCGGGAGCTACTGAAAATTTTATTTTGGCTGAATATGTCAAATGATGACATGACCTACCTATGATGACAGCTGTGCACTATTTAAAGAGAGAAGGAAACAATTTTGTTGCAAATGGTCAATACTGACAAATATAAAATATAATCATTCTACAAATCCCCAACGAAGAAGAGCACAAGATTCACGGATCGACGAAGTGAACGGAAGCTTTATTGTACCCCATGAAAACATACTTGCAAATCCCCACGATTATGAACAATAGCGTAAACAGCATAGATCCGGCAACGATGACACTGTAGTTGAGTCGAACAATGATGCCGAGCAAGGAAGGGTCGACAATACTACACGATGTGCAAGAATTATCAGAGAAAACCAAGAACTTGTTCTCTACATATGTAACAACCAAGGCTTTTGACGAAGGGGAAGTAGCTCGATGACTACATACACCTCAAGGGATTACAATGCAGTTCCAACGGAATTTTGGAAAATAATTAAAACTGCATTATCAATTGCCAAAATATTGGTATTTCCGGAATCTACAAAACTAAGATTGGAAAGGGCCAAGACGTATGACTTACAACACGACCCAGTCTAACGACTTCGGGACCAAGTACGAAGGAATAGAAGAATTGGAAATGATTCTAAATAATAATTATATTACTCTCTTTACATTTGCAAAATAAGAGAACACTTATATGGACAATCAAACAAGAAAAACAATCTATTCTTTTTCGGCCCACCAAGTACAGGAAAAACTATGATAATGGAAAGTTCACCATTCTATAATGGTGAAGCCTCGGAACTCTAAGTTTCACTTCAATAAACCCTTTGTTTGTTCAATTGGCACACCATCCTGGCTCAATATTCCAGACGCTCTAATCTAACCAAAAGCTACTTTTAGCTTCTAAATAATGATTACGATGTTTTTATGAACATTTAGCAATACTGCTGCAGAATAACTTCAATCGATGCGCGTTTAAGTTAGTCGAGTAACACACACACATTACAAACATGTATATATCGCACACATACAGATTTTTTGTGATCATTAGGTATTCAAAATAAAAATTGCAATGTTACATTCACTTCCGTATAGTATAAAATATTTATAGTAAGTATCTTCGATCCTCTTTGGTAAAATCGTAATGATTTTGAAGCGAATATTCAATAGGCTAATAATTTTCTTATTAAGGCTTAACTATAGATATTTTAAAATTCAAATAAATAAATGTAAGTAATGCTTCAGCTACATATTCAAATTCTAAATAACCTTCAAACTTTTTCACAATAAGCTAACCTCTCGGGTGCGGCCGCAAGACTATGTCGAAACATATTTCTAACATTTCGCGAACGATTTTCAACGTGGGGTTGACACACCAGCAGGGCTATTCGCTAACTGACATTTCTAGTGATTAACCGAGTCTGCGGCGCGAGTACGGACTAGACAAATTTATCGAATTTTGCGAGTACCGAAGTCTGATCGTAAAGTATTGTAGTAGCTCTATATTCTCTTTGGATTCGACCTAGCGTTTCGATAACTTTTGTCGATTGTTTCGAGGCTCGATAAATCCCACGTTATCGATTTGAACTGTCATTTTTATCGAATTTTATTATCGAACCGACTTCCGTACTCGCGCCGCTGGTTGTACACCGACATTTGATGTCAACTGATATAATCGCAGAAAATATGTAACTACTTTTCTGTGTAGATATAGATTCCTTGATTCATTGCGGTGACTTTTCCAAAGTCTGTACCATGCTTTCACGATTTTTTTACCATTCTTGAAGAAAACCCGCTCGAGTTTTGTCTGGCATTTACTATACTTACTTATACCGTTTCACTATCTTAAGTTTGTGTCCTGATTTTCTTAAATAACACCACTTGTCATTTTGATAATTTATTAGGAGACGCTCAGTAGACTTGGTATCTTGATGCCCTAGCATCTTCATTTAAACAATATCAACAGCATTGGTTTTCCTTCCCGTACCGTATATCTTCTGACAAAGATCAAAGAACCTCCAATCACTCAACCCATCAGCATTTTGTTTAACCATATTCCTGTACTGTGAACGTATTTCAGACATCTTTTTAGAGCAAGCCAGCGGACTTTTACTCAATAAGACGGCAACTTCGATCCACAGATAACTCCGATTGAATTTAGGGTTTTTGAACTTCTCTAAGTTGGTCAAATACCAGAGCATTAGGTGTTCAGTTTCATCGTCAGACCACGTGTTCTCTTGGTCGTTAAAATCAGGGCTCGGATTGATGTCTAGTATGATTTTGACAGCCACTTCTTTAGCTATAAGTTCCTTTAGAAGTGCGCTAAATTCAGTCTTTTCTCCAGCTATCTCTTCCGTCTCTATGTTGTAAGCTTGCTTTAAGTAGTTAATTTTGTTGTACACTTTTGTCACGGGCTCAGAGATGTGATTAGCCAATTGGGTCCATAGGTACTTCTTTTCAAATCTTGGATTGACAAACTCTTCAATATGTTCCAGATAATATTCCAAGGCCATGTTAACTTTATCTGATGCCAATGGGAAATCTTTGTAAATTTTCTCTTCGGTCTTACTGTGGTCTGCTTTTACAAATCTGGGTTTGAGTTTTAACACTTTTTCTAGTAGATAACTGAATGGGCTATTCTTTTTAACAAGCTCATCGGCTTGCTTGTACGCGTTCTTCATTTTTGCAAACATTTTTCTGCAGTTTACTGGTGTTTTATGTGGTAGTTTTGCAGCAATTTCTGCCCACATTATTTTAGGTACAACATCTTTACCCCTATGAGATCTGATGTAGTTTATGAAGAAGATAAGCAGGCGTTTTTTACTATGTTTCGTCCATTTTGTTTTCGCTACAGGGTAGCTCATATTTTCATCTTGTTGTGGCATGGTTGATAATAATTGTTGAGGCATGTTTGATAACTCCTGGGGCATGGATATTTCTTCGGTTATGTTGGATATTTCTTCGGTTATGTTGGATAATTCTTGGGGCATGTTAGATAATTCTTGGGGCATGTTAGACAATTCTTGAGGCAAGTTTGATAATTCTAGGGGTATGTTTGATAATTGTTGGATAAATTCAGAGTTGTCTATTACTTCAGCGTTTCCTATTAAATCCTGACCTTCTTGTTCATCTTGAAGTACTATGATGCATTGATAATCCTCATCTGTAAAGTAACAAAAAAAATATTATACATGTTTTATGAGATAAACTGTCAATAGGCAATTTGACCTATTTTAAAGTTCATCGATTCATTTTCATTCCAGGGTTGCAAATTGCAATAAAAAACTTTCGTTCTGCTATAACCATTGCGTCTACCTGAAAGGCCTGTGTTCTACCACTTCCAAGAAGTGATACTTCGGTCATGACTCTTGTATAATTTATCCTTAGGATTAATTATGTATCTATGTATTGTATCAACCGGCTAATAAGCAATTTAAACAAAAAATTTAAACAACATAGAGTAACAGGCTACTTTTTGTCCCTGAAACTTGGATGGTTCCTGTGGGAACACGGGTGAAACTGCAGGCACAAGCTAGTAAATGATAAAAATCTTACCTCCGCCTGCTTCTCCCTCCAGTCCTTCCATGACCAAATGCTCTTCCTCCAAGCTTTCAACCTCCATAGGTTCTTCTCCATCTTTCATGTTATATATTCTATCAAACATGTTGAAATAACTCCAAGATATCTTAACATCTCGATTTCTCGATCTCATAGTCTTGAGTTTTCTATAACATTTCCGGAGTTCAACAAATTTCTCTTTGCAATTCAATTCGGATTTCTTTATTTCCGTTGCCAACGGAGCCCATTTTGAGACATCTTCAATATTATTGGTGATTTCGTGGAAGTTTTTGGAAAAGAATGAGATTAGGAGCTTTATTTCTCTAGCGAGCCAGTCCTCATTGTCCGTTGTTAACTGTCCCTGTTTTAATTTAGCTTTTATCAATCTATAACCGAACACTTTTTTGCATAATGCATAGTATGGCCATGTAATCGGAATTCTTGGCTTATCAATCTCTTTCTTAACAAATTCAATATATGTCTGCTTAAGTGTTCGGAATCTGTGAGCGCATTGGGTTGTATTCATACCAATTTGTTTAGATAATGGATCCCATAAAGTAAGTTTGTTCCGTGTATGCTGAAATTTGTCTTTATTCTTCAAGTAATGCTCTAATATTTTAGCAGACCTAGGATCCGTGCGAGGTTCATTACGGCTCTCTGTGTAGTCAGGATCATCCTTTTTACTGTCATCTTTCTTTTCCTTGGGATTCTTTTTTTCGGGCACAATGTGGATTTGTTTTACTGCAATAAAGAAAATATTATTGAAAGTACATTATAGTTAAAGCACAATGATAGGAGCAGAGTAATTTTTTTTTTTATATTGAAACTGTATTCCTTTTTATAACTATTATACAAACACACTACATACATACATACATACACACATACATACATACACATATACATACATACACTTACACACACATACCTCTGCACTAGAACTCCGCGTCGCAGGCATGGACACACACAGATACACAACACAAACATCCAAGATATGAGAACACAACACAAAATCTGCCTCAGCCAGGAACCGAACTTGTGGCCCTCGCTTTGCACTTACATGCAGGATCTCTAAGTCCATGTTTTTTAACCTGTCTAACGGCGGATCACCAACCAATGACATAGATATAAATCCCAACTCAAATCATGTCATTAGTTGGCATCCATAAAATTCGTTTACATTATTAAACAATTTAAAAAAAACTGAAGCTTACTTAAAAAACAGAACTTAGTGCTAAGTAATCTAGGTTTAGCATATATTCACTGTCTTCAACCACACTTGCTTAAGATCAGACTAAATAGTGGTAAAACTGCAGTACCTTTACAATGAAACCGTTTCCCCAAGTCTCTGTTTTTCTAGTGTTTATTTTAAATATTAAATAAGAATAAGATATTGCAGTCACTCCCAAACTGTTATGCTATGAACAAATTGCATGCTAATTTGGTTTCTGATGCAAGAGGCAAGTAGGTACATCATTCAAAGTGGCGTTTTATGGGGGAGACCTATGTTCAGCAGTAGAAGTCTTGCAGCTGATGATGATTTTTTTTTATGCCATAGTTGGCAAGAAAGCAGACGGCCCGCCTGATGGTAAGCAGCTACCGTCGCCTATGGATATCTGCAATACTTGGGGTATTACTGATATGTTGCCGACCTTTAAGGACTCTATTCACCCTTCTTTTGAAGAGCCCCATGTTGTATCTTGTCGGAAAAACCGCAGGTGAGAGCTCATTCCACAATCTGCATGTCTATGGAAAAATTCTTCTAATATCATTCAAAAATCAAATGCTCAGTTTCTATGCTACATTTTTATGAAGATGGCCTAATTTAGTAAGTTAATTTGATTTACTATTTTTCATCAAAACTTCAAACTCTAATAAAAGAATTATGATCAATATAGCCCATTATTTTATTTCTAAAATCACATACTAATTTTGTTTATAAAATCGTTTATTATGAGCAACTCACCGCTAACTTTTCCAACCACGTTTGTTATTACTGGTTGGCTTGTATCATAACCATTTAAAAGCTCCGCATCCATTCCATAATCAAAGATACGGTCAAACAGGTCTATGTATCTCCAATCTATCTGCATATCAGGATCCTCTTTTTTATCTTCTAAAATTGACTTATACAATAGCACAAGGTCATCCCATTGTTGCTTACAGCTTTCTACACTTTTCTTCAGTTTTTGAGCGATGGCAGCCCAACAAACAAAATGACAATCGCCATCTTTGAATAATTCTGTTTTATCATAAAAAAATTGTACTAATTCATCTATCTGAGCAGTATCCCAAGGGTCATGATCATCAGGGTCTTCAGGATATGAATTATTAAAAATTGTTTTTATATCTTTGACTATAATACTGTCAAATATTATCGCAAGGGGTATACGGTGTTGCAAACTGTAATCACTGGCAATATAGTTCTCCAAATGTTCTTTACGTAACCTTCCATATTTAATCTCACATGTATTAGGTTTTTTGTCTATCAACCTGCCTACTTCGGTCCACAGAAATTTATTTGGAATTGTCGTGTCCTCAAATTCTTCGTAGCAGTCAAAGTAATATTTGGCTAAAATAATCTTTTGTGTGCTGTTCCACTCGTGTTCTGGCACGGAATGATCAACTAGGCTTTCGGGTATTTTGTTAAAGTGTTTTTTGTGGAAATCAACATCATCGCAAAATATTTTATCAAATATTTCCATGTATGGCCAAGTGACACTAGCAGGGCCTTGTTCTTTTGCCTTTAAAAGCATGGATATGTAATGTTGTTTGTGATTGAGAAACCTTTTCTGTAAATACTCGCTATCCTCTTCGCCCATTTCTCTGCCAATCATGTCCCAAAGATCTCTCCGCCAATGTTCCTTTTGAAAACTCTCTTTATACTTCAAATACAAATTTAGCATTTGTTCTACTTTTTCATCTGGAGACCTTGTATTAATTTGTTTAATAGATAAAATTCCATTTTGCTCTGTAATGGTTTCCTGTTTTAAGACTGCTATTTTAGGTTTTACTTCTGGCTCTATGTGTGGCTGTTCAGTATCTTCATTTAAAACTGCTATAATGGAAGCATCATCATGAAATGCTTGGTGACTTAGGTCTAGAAGAGGCCACTTCACATATATTCCTTTTTTTATAATGCCACGGATTTCACAGTATTTGGCTTTTAGTTCAGAAAGTTTTTCTTCGCAAGACAATTGGTCTTTACCAATGAGCATGGTTTTACAAGCAACTGCCCAGAGATGTTTCTTCTGTGTTGTGCCCGAAACAAACGATGTTTTATTGTCGTTGAAAAATATTAAAAGACGTTTTGTATCTTCTTCGGACCAAGGGTCTGGTAGCTCCTCAGTATGGGCCTGCAAGGGTGTATCATCAACCAAATCTTCGTAGCTCTCAAGCATATAGGCATTATCTTGGGTTTGAACAGAATCATTCTCAATATTTTCAATGGTAGTAAGTACTCCCTCTTGGCTCTCTCCATTTTCTGTAATTAAAAAGTATATTTGTTAAAAGTTGTATAGGAATCTGCCAGAGTAGCAATTGCTTGAACAAATCCCTACTACAAATTATTAATATTAGTTATAAACTGGCTTCTGCCCGCAGCTTCCCTTGTGTTGTATATATCTTTATAGCCTATGTGTTATTTTAGAACCTATAAACTACCTAGATTCTAAATATCCTCAAAATCGGTTTAGTGGTAATGGAGATATGTGGTAACAAACATTCACACACACACCCAACAAGCAACAGTACAACAATATTTTTGTAGACATAAGTACTTTGTGAGCGTCAGTGACACAGGCTACTTTTTTACTGGTGAATCTGCAGACAGCAACTAGTTTTAGATGTGTTCTCTGTACCATAATTTATTTTAAACTAGCGTCTGCCCGCAGCTTTGCACATATAGGATCAGAATAAAATGTAGCCTATAGCACTCGGGGATAATGTAGTTTTCTATCAGTAAATGGATTTTTAGAATCTGACCACTGCGGCAGTTCCAAAGATTAGGGTAACAAACAAACAAGTAAAATTGCTATAAACAGCAACAAACCAACTTCACCGACAAACTACTGAATCAATTTTGATGAAATTTCTATGAGACCAATCAGAAAGTATATCCTTTCAAATAAAAATAATTTTTGAAATCTGTTTATAACTGACAGAGATATGAGATAACAGACAAAAAATACAACCAAACTGAGAACATACTCCTTTTTTTAAAATTGATTAAAAAAACAAACTTACGAACTTTACCACTTTATATATTAATTAGTACAGATTGGCTTATCAATATATTTTTTTTATCCCAAAATGAAAAAAACATTTTGATAAATGAGTCTAAAGTGACAAATGGGCCATTCCACGGTAATCGATACCAGATGAGATAAAAATAAATGTTATGTTACAAGCACTTTAACATTAATTACTAATAGTAAATATGTTTAATTTTCACCTAATGATGTAAAAAAAACAAAATTCTAGCATTCACTCAATCAAATTTTATTTGAAGTTTCATCTTGCCAAGGAATTTCCATGGTAGGAAAAACACATGTGTGTAGGCAACACTGCTTTGCGTTTTCTATGGGTTATTCCGCGCTATATTGACTGTCATCAGAGTGCTCAAGATATCAGCTTGTGTTGGAACAATTTTTGGTGTTTCTCAGATAATTACATAATATTTTACTAATTATTTTAGCAAGGCAAGTTTGCATGTCACGCCCGTCACAAAATACATATAAAAGTTCTCATCAAAGAGTACAAATCACTTGCACGTTGTAATAAAGCTTACGAAAGTAAGGATATGTCGCAAAGGAATGTGTGCGATTAACTTTTATACATTTTTATGCTATTGATTGGTGATACTGAGCAAATTAGTTTGGTCACGCCCGTCACAAATCACGCCCGTCGCAGTATTTTTACCTTTTCTTTTATTTATATATTATTTGGTAAATAGACGAGCTGGTCGTTTGCCTGATGGTAAGCCTAACGCCGGCCCATAACAATTGCAGTGCCACTCAGAACTTTGAAACACAAAGGCCTGCGCGGCACTGCAGTGCTCTTGTTACCCTGAGACCTTCGGCATTATGTCTCATAAGCCCAGTAATTTCACTGGCTACTCTGGTCATTAAACCGGAACACAGTAATGCTTCCACATTACTGCTTGGTGGCAGACTTCACGAGCAAAGCGGTGGTAACAACCCAGACGGACACTCGCAGAGGAGTTAGTCCTACCATTAACAAAACCTGCTAATAAAATGAGTTTTTTAAACTTTCGCTTATAAATTTAGAATTTCGGTTAATTCTTATATGACTTTAGGTGATAAAATTGTTTGTTTATTTATCACAAATTCAACTTGTCACGCCCGTCACAAAATGTTGTCACGCCCGTCACAACTTATTTCAGGTCACAAAAACTGCAATAGCAAATATTCACATACCAAATAGCACTGTAAATCTAGAAGGCATATTATTCTAAAAGGCGGACTAATTGAATTTACAAAACAATTGTGTAATTAGCAGAAATATTGTGTCTTGTCGAAGAGGTCGATAATCTTGTTCGAGTACGCGTCACGCCCGTCACAGCGACTAAAATCGTCGTAACTTGTTTTGTGAACCAAATAAGAAAAAATATGTTTTAAATTTAGTAAAAACCATCGATGTCTTATCTATTACAATAACATGTAAGCAATTTCGTATAATAGTTAAAGAATAAATGCACAAAATAGAAGTTGAAATGTCACGCCCGTCACCGTGGAATGGCCCAAATGGCAAAGTCCAAAGGAAATGTTTTGAACTTTGCAGAGAAAACAATTGACCAATGTTGTAAATAGCAAACACTAGCAGGTTGCCATTCAGTTACAGTATAGGAGTTGTGTATACATTATTAACATTATGTTCTAAAATTAACTTTGCTTTTGTTTCTATGCTACGACACTTTATAAGTAGGTAAATAATTTACCATCAACATAATATAGAAGAATCTCTCCATTGCTTTGGACCTCCGTTTTCACCACTATTTGCTCCATTTTTTCTTATGCTTCTATTCTGTAAAAGATTGGGGTATTCATTTATGAATAGAATACTAGAAAACATATTAGAGGATTATTATTTATCAAAATTATGCCAGCATATGAATAGAAACTAGATGGTTTCAACTAAGCTTTGGAAGTTGCTGATGTTAGCAACATACATAGTAGCAAACAAGATACCTGAGTTTTCAGAATATATCTACATTCTGAAAAGGTTGGTGACTCTATCTTTTATTAATAAACTTTTATGAGCTTTACTTGTAATTATCTATCGAACGAACAATGTAATAAAATCATAGAAGTCAATTTTGACCTACTTATAATCATTTTCATATCAAAATGAAATGGATCTGATGATGGAGCCAGGAGGTGGAAGTGTATTTTTTAGTTAATTTTAAACTACTTACAATTATTAGTGATGTATCTAGCTTTTATTAGTGTACTCTGTGCTAAGTACTGAGGGCCAACAATAGCTACTAATATATTCCTAAAGCGAGACTCGAAAGTAGCAATATTTAGCCGATAAAAATGTTATAACGAGGATTATTTAATCATGGCCTCATGCAAGATATCTAATAGTACATTTGAAGAGTAAATAACCTATTACGTACCCATTTACTTGAACTTGGTTCATAATCTCAAAATGCCAGTCAAGTCTCATGCTTGAATAACATAAATAACGGCGCCGCAAACATATGTTGTGCTATTCAATCACCATAAAAATAAAAAACGATTTCAGAAAATCTATTCTCGTAGGGTCAGGGTACATAATTAATAAGCTATAGTAATAAGAACTACTTAGTAATTACCAAATCAGTCATTAGAACTCACACGATTTAACATTGGCGGTCAAAACAAAACAATGTTCAGAAATCGCAACGTGATTACTGTTAAGCAAAACTGTCGCTTACAAAATCTTTTAAAACCATGCCACGAAACATCACGAAATAAAGATTCCAAACGCCATTTTCTGATTTTCGAACCAACTATTCATGACACTGACAGGTGACAGTTAAAAGTAGTATCTTTGCTTGACAGTGACATAATATATTTCCTTTCGCAGATGAAATATAATAATTTTAGGCTAGTTATATATTAATGAGTACGGCGCGGGGAGAACGGTCGAATGTTGGTGAATGGTTCTACGAAAAATGTTGGAGTTGATATTTTATTTAAAATTTTATAAGGGAGGGTCACCCGTAAGCTTACGAACAGTTGACCAAGTTCTCTTACTGTTGTGTTACGAGTCTCTGTAGACAACACTGTGTCCATCCATGTACCTACTACTTCGGCTTTCGCTGATTTGTTCCATCATTGCATTACCTGCGTGGTGTCATCTGCGAAAGGGTCGTTACTATAATGAGCTTGATATTCTTCTTCTAAGAGCTGTTTTGCTGAGGCAGAATCCAGCCCAGGAATATAATGCAGTCCGACACGTAAGACTAATTAATATACCTCTACCATCCATACAGTTTCTATAAACTTGCTGTAATTCTCTGGTAGAGTTTGAAAATCGATCTCCCACTCCTCCCTTATCTCACGTGAGAGTATCCAAAAGGCGTATTTTTTGTGTACGTTAATCTGTGTTTGATTACCGACTACCGTACGCTCGCCGCCGCGCCACCGTGCCGCGCGCCGCACCGCAGCGTTGTTCGAGTCGCATGTTTGGTTGATCGGTGTCGGCTAAGCTAAACAATAAAGGGGCTACTGTGCTACTTTGTTTCGTTCGTATAATCACAGTAAATATTTTTTATACAATCTATCCATACTTTCAGAAACATTTTACTTAATTTAACCGACTTTACTCGCGGTTTTACACTTTTTACTGCAGAAAAAATTACGTGGTATTTGCTGAGACCTTCCTCTCCCCACGTGAGATTGGCTGAGATTTGGCTCGACCAAAATACCTGTAATGTAATATAATTTCTGGACGCTTCTATATCCCTTTCTGGATAAAACTGACAGTTCGAATGGTTAAAAATTTAAATTAGAGGTAGGTAGTTCTTGATTTTTTCAAAACGAAACGAAGCCGAATCTACTTTCTTCAACATGAAGTGAATATTCGCATCTGCCAACTCACTGGTTTGTGGAACGAAGACTATCACTTCGCGAAATTAGTTATTCGGCCAATGCAATGAAAATTGAACTTCAATGTGTAGGAAATGCAATCGATAACAGATTACAAGTAACTTGTCGTCGTCGCAAAACTAGTTTCGGAGATTAGTTTTCGTTCTCGGGAAAAAGGTTGTTTCGTTTTCGAAAAAAACCAACAACATCCTAACTATTTCTAATTTTAACTTATCGAACTGTCAATTTATCGATCGCTATGGATCGCAAAGATCCGTACTTGCGCCACTGAACCAATACCAAGGAACTTATACCCAAAATAAGTTCCTTGACCAATACATTAGGTCAACAAAAATAAAACTCAAAGTGTCACATAAATGTAACTTTAATCTCACAAAATAAATACAAATCAGTCATAACATTGTAAAGAATAGGTTTAACAAAATAATTAACTTTAAAAAACATGGTAAATTTATGATGAATAATAACTAATAAATAAATTATTTGCATTAAAAATCTGTATAAAAACTGTACTCTGACTACCACACATAAGACAATTTATAATTATTATTTTTGCAGCGTAAATATTTGTCTATTGAATAATACTGATGTTGTGGTTCAAATAATCTAACTATATGTTTAAAAAACGTTTTTTGGACTATAAGTTTAAAGGTAATCAATATTTTGTATTACATATTTACCTATTTATTGGTCTTGATAATTATATAATATAATAATTTTCTAATGATATGGAAGATTTATGAAAAACATAGCTATGTAACTACTTAGTAAAATTGTGAAGTTTGCTTATTGGCAACATTTAACATTTGTTATTCTACATCTACTACTACTTAATATTTGAAAGCAACTTATATAATAATAAATATATGGGGTTAAGATAAATATGCTGGAAGTAGGTAATTAATTGCTAGCGAAATATATGATAAATATGACAAAAAATTCTCAGCATATTTTTGTATAGCTAGCAACATCTCACCCATAAAATAATATTGTTATAATATACCTATAATTTTTTTTACTGTACTACTTCTTGCAAACATACAATGTGGATACAAAATAACATCGGTTTCAGCGTTTTTTCATTGATTACAAAAAACATATACCTAATTTATTATATTTGATTACAAATCACACTTCTTTGTACTTATGACTAACACCTAACAATTTAGTACTTATTACTGGTATGGTAACTAAGGAAAAAAACTAAGTCATCATACACATTTATAATAACTATTTGGTTTAAAAAACCCGCATTTTAACTATCACATCAAAACTTGCTTATTAATATATAAAAATGCACTATACAACGGTAATTTTTATGTACTTAAAATATAAAACTACAATATAATAAGTACATCAAGCATGGTACACATAATGTTACAATAATTATAATAATTTATTACAAAATAATCAATCAATCAGGTATGCTGACGCCATAAGAATAACAATTAAATTAATATACCAGATACAAGTACATAATATTATATTATCTATACAAATAAATAAAATTGAAGTGTCAGTTGTTAATATCAAAATAACAGCTTTTTACTAAAGGCATATGAAAGTATATATGGAACCTACAACAAACAACCATTTTATAAAAAATTTGTCTGTCTGTCTGTTTGTTCCGGGTAATCTCCAAAACGGCTGGACCGATTTTGACGAGACTTTCACTGGCAGATAGCTGATATTACAAGGAGTAATTTAGGCTACGTGGATGAAGCCATGTAGCACAGATAGTTATTAATAATACAGTTATAGTACTACGTCAAATGACTAGTAGATAATTAGTATAATAATTTATTAGTCTTAGCAAGTAGTAGTTACCTACATCTTTGTTATTCTTATGACGGCACTTCATCATACAAAGTTATATGTTTTACAGTTTAAAAACCTTATAGCCTTTACAATGTCCTTTATTATATCTAGGGGAAATGGAAGAATACGTTTATTGATAGAGTTTAGAGATATAAAAGAAGAAAATAAAAAAGATCATCATTATTTTTACATATCACTACTAATTCAGCTATCTAATGCCTTTGCGTTTAAAATTGCGACAGCAGTGACATAATTTATATTGTACTAATATTATTTTGGCAATTGTGCATCTATTGATTTTACAGGCACGGTTTCAATATACTAATTATTACAATGTAATAATCAATACAAATAACCAATCTGTAAAATAAGTAATACTAAGGATATCTTATAATACATTAATTAAAAAAGACTTTCTTATATCGTCATTTTATGAATATTGAAGACCGAAGTTTGTCAAGAATTAGAAACTTTCCGGGTTTACCACAAAAAAATGAAACACACTTTAAACCTGTGCTAAACACTGTTTAACTTTTAAACATGCCTTAGTTGCGCGTTTTGATAATTCTGATTTAAGTAGTGTCTAACATTTGTCTAACACAATTCTGTTGTGACATTTCTAATCAATTTTGAAGTTTATCTTTAGACACTGTCTAGCTAAAAGATGTTTTAAAGAGGTTTTTTTGTGGTAACACAGTTCATATCTAACAAATCATTCTTCAATATTACATTTTTAACAGTTTTAGGACTCTTTTATTGGTTATGTACTACTTTTCTTACATTTGTATCGATTATACCCATCTGCAACAACGCTAAGCTCATTAAAATACGATAGCTTTACATATCAAAATAGGTTGGTACCTACCTATACCTTTTCACTCATCTTAAAACACAAAGCGATAAACACAGATTAAATAGGCATCCAGATGCTCTAAACTACTTTTCTATAACAATAAATAGTAAAATATTACTATAATATACTTTTTCGTAACAGTATAAAGAAGGTTAAGCAACACTATTTTTAATTCAAATTATTTTTAAATACAACACAATAATTTGTGTGTAAAATAGTGGTCGGCAAAATACACAAACCGTGTCTGGCTACGAAAGAAGAAAAAAAATTGTTGTCAGCTATTAAATTGAAAAGGTTATTAATAACTGTTTTAAACTGTGGTTTAGTTAAACTATGTTTTGACTTTGTTGTTCTTTGACAATTTAAAACCGAATTGAAAGAGACAAAACATAGTTTCAGTATTCAACCGTTTAACATAGTTCATTAATAAATAAGAGCCTTGTTTGTGTTTATTACTTCCTGTTTCAATTCTCTTCATAGTTAAAAATTACACCACTTTGCCGAAGCTATTAAGCCTTAATTTCAATTTTATCGACATTGTCACTTACCATACTTCACATTTGTGCTTAGGATTCATTTTGGATCCTATGGGACATTTGAACTCTTCTGAAAACTCTCTTAAGTTCGACAAAGGACCGATGACTCTGTATTTAGCGACAGTATGGTCGTCTTTTTCGATTTGCATCTTGGTAGATTCTTTCGTCATTGTTGAACACCATACCTGAAATTTTTATTTTTTTATTAAATGAAACAGTCTTTTCAGCAATAAACTGCGCAAAAGTTTTCTCCCTGCCAGTTTTAATGCAATTGCATAATTTTTGTATTTCTGTAAATTATCGCGATAATCACCCTTTCATGCACCCAAGTTTTAAAGCACTGTTTTACTCTGTAATTATTGGGGTGTTAATGCACCTGCTACCTTTCTACTGATATTATCACCTTACATTCTTCTATATAGATTATAGGACTCTTTTATCCATGTAAATTAGTAAATAGTCTCCGAATACTCTCAATAGATTGACAATGTAGCTATTGTTTGCTTGGAGAGGGATGTTAATACATCAATGATGCGACTTCAAGTATTATTGTGTTGAGTTTTTTCATAATTCAGCCACCGATCACAAACATGATATAATGATATATACACTAATAACGCAAAATGCAAATTGACATATTGTAAGTAGATACTTCAAAAATATTTCACTCCACGTCAAGTCGTAATTATTACCATTGTATCGCCCAACCCTAGGAGATGCCTAAATCGGATGCCTAAATATTTAGGAGTTGCCTAGGGCAAAAAAGTTTCAATAATTTTTAAGAGTGTTCTAACGGTTTATATTTTTCTTCGTTAGTTAGTTTCTTAGTTAGCCATCGCCTAATTCACCGTTGGTGAAAACGGGTAATGACGCTTTAACAAAAAACACGGTTATTCAAAATAACCGTCAACCACATCGTTGCTTATTATCAAGTAAGATTGCTGCTAAATGTGAGCTCAAAGATATGTATAAAATTAAAAAAAAGAAAAACTAGTCCCACGTCATCAACATTCACTCATACATTCAATAAACTTTAAAAATCCACCCCTTTTAAAAAGTTTACAAACCTGAGCAAAAGATACAAAGAACAGCTGTCTATGATTGTACTTCAGACCCGGTAGCGTCAGGTTTTCCTTTGCATTCTTGCTGTAGTCAACGTAAGCATGGAACGATGCCTTCAGGCCGCCATTGTCCGCGATATTCTCTCCTAAAAATAATTATAATTTTTATTAATGTAATACAGTAAAAATAGCAGTTGTTACTTTTTCTGATAAAAGTCAACAGATCGATCATCGCATAAGTTTTCGATATATTATTTGTTACTTTTTGTATTTTTACTAGTTATGTACCTACTATAATCCTGACATACTACTATATACAGTCATGGGAAGAATACCTTCGTCAGTTTTAAAATTCTTTCCTATAACACGTAATAACATTTAGTACCTTTTTACCTTTCATGAAGTGATAACAAAGTTTAAAATAGCATTCACCTTTGGCCAATGTCTAGTTTATATCAACATAAAACCTTCTTAATGGCATGGCTATTTAGAAATATAAATGTAATTTATTTTATTTAATTGTCAAAGTCAGTCACCATTACTGTTCTTTTTGTTCATATCTTACTATAACAGAATCGTTGTCACGGTAACGCAGTATTAGCGTAGCTAGACAAATAAGTTTAAGTAACACAAAACAACTACTGCGCAAGCAAAATTAGACCTTAAGGTGACGAACCTTTTCTTACTTTGACTGTACCCACTAAGAGGAAAAATCTTAATAAGTTTTTAAATAAGTGTAACTAGTGTTGTTTGTAAGTAATCATACATATACTTTTAGTAACGATTAGTTCGTATTTTTTTGTAATAAATTTTACCTAAGGTTTGTTTTCCGTTTAAATGTTGTGAATCCATGGTGTATGAAGAGTATTGCTTCTGTATGCATTCTGCACGCTTCTTGAATCGCCCTATAGTAGCGTTGTTCCACCACTGGTTTAAGTTGCCAAATCTATAAAATAAAATATCACTAATAGTGTACACATTGCCTTACAATATATTATTTTGACAGCTAATTTTAAATGTCAAAACGACGCATATTATTTTATATACACTTAGGTATCTGTTATTTGGCTGATGTACCTAATAACTAGTAGGTAAATTAGGTCGTAGACTAATTTCTTGGGCTCAAGCATCGCTTCTTCTTCGTATTTTTCCATCCCAAAAACAAATCACAGTGAATCACTAAATATCTACTTTGAATCAAATCTTAAAACTTCGCTTAGTACCTAATTGAACTATTTATAAGGTAGAGAGATAGAGTATATTACAACGTTAGTTAAATTTTAAAAAATACCATTATGGTAGGGCAGGGAGGGGGCGAGGGCGCGTACAAAACTCGGATTGGAGCTGCAGCGTTGTATCGACTCTTTTAACACTGCAGGCATCATCACGCCCAGTGCCTACCCTGGGGTAGAGCGAAAGGAACGGTCACTCTTTCTTTCATTTGAAAAAAATGTAATCCTACCTATCGTACTCCCGTCCCTGGTCATCAAAAGCATGCGTCAGCTCGTGTCCCATGACTACGCCCATGGCTCCGTAGTTCACGCTCTTAGGGTTGTCTCCGTCGTAGAAAGGAAGCTGCAGAATACCGGCCGGGAAGACGATCTGGTTCTTAGTGGGGGTGTAGTAAGCGTTAACTGTTGACGGGGTCATTCCTGAGGAAAAGATAACAAATAAATTTTAAGAAAGGTTATGAGACAAGGCCGGGCGGTTCCAGCTAAGAATAATACCACCCTATGTCTTCCTGTGGGTGTCGGAAAAACCGGCTAAGAGAACATCCAGGGAATGGGTAGCAGCATTCTCGTCAGTCGAAATTGGTCTACTGCGATCACCAAGACGTCTGCCAAGCGTGGTGTATTATGGCAACATTCCCCTTCAATCGTTAAATATGAGTTAAGTAGGAGGTCTACTATAATAAATTCTTGTTTATTTCACACACAGACTCCGCTTAGCCGGGCACCCCTGCTCTGCATAACGTTCGCCAGCCGACTCTACCACAACACGCCGTCTACTGTCGTCTGATGTATGAGTTTTAGTCTGACCAATCACAACACGCTGTCTTCCCTCGTCGCCCGCAAACATTTGACGATCGTGTTCTCATGCAAAACTTGTATTTTGCGGCGTCTAGGTTTACTGGAGGGCAATCGCGTTAAAAATTATCAACCAAACCGCTACTCAACCACGACCGCATCACAGCTTTTTGACCGTTTCGTATCGCGCTAATAGTTTTACCAAAAGTTGAGACGTTTCTCGACAACAACTGACAGTTAACGCTGTCAAATGAACGGCAATATCGAATTCCACACGCCTGAACCGAAACTATACTACAGTAGGTATCAAACCACAACTAAACCATAATTGTACGCTGTCATTTCAAATTAGCGCGATCGGGGCCCTGGTCTGTGATTTCACACATATAGACTTACCCCATTTAGTCTTATTAACAGGTTTGTCGAGCTTCTTCAAGTCGTTCCGCAGACTGAACACGTTGAAAGCGATGTTGTTTTCGAAGTATTCGTTCGGCTTCACTTCCAGCTCTTCATACTGCTTGTCGAGTTCGTCTTTGTGGAGGATGTAGTCCGGGAAACCTGGGAATGGAAAAAAAGATACCTAATTTAAACTGCTTAGTTACCCAATTTTACTTTTGAAATTTTCGGGAATATCACGCATTAAAATTTAACCGTCTATATAACAAATGTCATTTGTCGAACCTATGTCGAAAATATCGACAAATGACGTCAGCTATTTAACAATTTATATAGTTGGTCGTTATCTTTAAGCCACATCTCTTTAGATGAGCAGGTCGTTAGCGTGATGGTAAGTGTAACGCCGGCCCATAACAATTATTGCACTACTTTGAAATACAAGAGCCAGCGCGCTCGTTACCCTGAGACATTAGATATTGAGTCTCATAAGCTCAGAAATTTCATTGACTACTTTGCTCATCAAATCGGAACACGGTACCAACTAAACGTATCAATGTAGGTTGCGAAACCCCAAACGCAGATACAGATCGGCACATATTGTCTTAGTCATATATGACTTAACACAACCAATTGACTTACAAAATGTGCAAAAGCATCGGGATTGGTCGGAAAATGGAACATCCTATCCCTGACCAACAGGAAGTTAAATAACAGCTTTTAAGAAGAATTATTCACCAATCATATCAGTGATAGCATCCGCTTTCGTGTCAGCAGCTTTCCTAGTCTCCGCATCCATCCAGTCCAAATTCTTCAGGTTGTGTTTGAACGCGTTGCGGATGTTGTCTATCATGATCTCTCCTTGGGTTTTGGCCTCGCCATGGAACACTTCTCGAACGAACATTGCGCCTACTGCGAATCCTGAAAAATTACAATTTGTTTCTTAGAAATAGGCCAAATAGTTTGGCATATAAAAAATCTGAGATTCATTTCTTTTTTTTAACTACTGGATAACGAGACAAGCATGTCGTTTGCCTGATGGTAAGCATAACACCAGCCCATAACGCAGTACCATCCGAAACTTTGAACAAAGGGCTGTGTGGAACTGTATTCCGCTCGTTACCCTGAGACATCCAGATATAAGCTCAGTAATTTCACTGACCACTTATCAAACCTCATCATTTATCTTATCTCAAAATCAAGCAACTGGAATTTGAAAGGTCTAAAATATATTCCATCCTTTTCTCATTAGCGAAATAAAGTCCTAAACTTTATTTGAGACGGTAGAATCGACACCATTGTATGGTGGGAAAATAATTTGTACTCAGGTCTTGGATGTATGCATATCTTGGATACACAGGTATGTGTTGTGCATGTCATCTGTGACTGGGAATCCTAGTGCAGATGTATTTTAAGGTGTTCGTTTTAAACCTCCAAAAAATGAGGGGTGTTATAAGTTTAACGAGTGTGTCTGTGTGTCTGTCTGTGACATCGTAGCTCCTAAACGGATGGACCGATGGTTTTTTATGTCGATTGAAGATAATCGGATAATTAAGCCGGGGATTTTTAAAAAATGTAATTTCAAGACTTACCAACAGCATTATTAGTATCTGTAACACAGTATCTCCAGGACTCCTCTGTACCCTCGCTTCCAAACAGCGCCTTCCTTAGGATCTTGGTCGCGTCTCGGAACGATTTAGACAGGTAGGTAGAGAGGGAGCGAGATACTTGCCACATCATGTAGCTCGTTAGTGTCCTGGAAGCAACAAGAACCAACCCGTCTATTAGAAAGAACCGAACTATTAAAACGAAAGAATAAACATGTTTGCGTAATAAAAAGTCATAAAAACTGAAAAGAAGTATTACCTCCTAAGTTATGTTACGCCCATAGTTAAAACAAATCTAATGGCACCTCATATATTAAAATCGTACCACGGTTAAGGTTAAGAGACGCACGTCAGCCGCTTCTAAGATCTCAACCACTGCGTGTTTAGTGCAGAAGCCGCGGTAAATACGCGGTGGTGCGCAATAAGTAATGTATTTATTTATTTATTTTTTGCATACCCAGATTTAAGCATAAGATACAATTAAGTGCTTAAACATAAATCTATGCACCCTGTTAGGGCGTGTAGCATGTAGCGTAAAGCGGAGCAGTCGCCACTTTGAGCCCAGGCAGGGAGTGAAAGAGTCTGCATTGCTGTTCTTGTCTATTTCGGGGATTTTTTACGGTTTTACATCAAGCCGCGCTTGCAAAATCATGGTTATTTTGATAGCAAAACGCAAACTTGCATAAACGTTTATGGTCGAGGCTAGAGCCGGTGTCAAAGAATTAGACATAGGTACAGACATACAAGTGGTTGGTTTGACATCCTTTAACGCAGCAAGGAGCTAAGTATCGGCGAGAGTTTTGCACAGATAGAGCTTATGGACTGGAGAGTAACTACTTACGTTACTAATACTACCCTACGGCTATTTTTTATCCACGGTTCCTGTGGGAATCTCCACGCGCGTAAAACCACGGCCAAAAGCTGGTATGTATAAGTATATATTTATTTACTATTATGTACCTATATAATTTTTTTTATTCTAAAGTCGCTTACCTTTGGTCTTCTTCAGTCTTGGTATACTTTTTCATAACTTTGGTAAGATTCTTAAAATACTCTGGTGCATACACTACTATTCTTTCCGTGTCAGTTATCTGAAAATTAAACTGGATATAAATAGGTAGATGGGGAAGAAAGGTTCTCGAATGGTGACGACGAACCGAAAGACGTACTGTAGTCTGGCCCCCCCACTACCTTGTCAAAACCGCGGGAACCGTTGGATGCAAGAGGTGACTAGCCGATCCAAGTGGCGTTCTATGGGGAAGCCTAAGTTCAGCAGTGGACATCTTTCGGCTTTTGATGATGATGAAATAGGTAGATACTCGTTAATAGAAACAGATATAGATACAGTAGTATAACTCTATGTAGGTATTCTAAATCACATGAAGTTGCTAAATGGTGATGTCCTACCGAGCCTAACGTCACCCGCGTCAAAGCAATAACAGACCGTTTCAAAAGGAGAAACTTCTGAAACCGTAATTTAATTAGTGAACTAAAACAGCCGTTTTGTCTTCGTTGGATTAGAGTGGAACAAAACGTAGAAATAAATCCATCGTTGCATTAGAGTGGAACGAAAAGTAGAAACAGATCCATTAAGGCATTTGTTCAGTGGATTAGAGTGGAACAGAGGGTCTTATTAATATCTCTAAGTATAAGTACCAATTTGCGCAAGTTTAAAAAGCAATAGGTAGGTACACATAATTCCCTATCTATGGAGATAGGGAATTATGTGTACATTAGATACACGACATACCTACCTACACTGACATGTTTTTACTTACGGTCCGATTCACAAGTTTAAAAGCATCATTGAAGAACATAGTCCAATTCAAAAATGGGACTTCTTTCTGCCACTGTCTAATGGTATAAGGATTGTACAACCCTTCCTCGTCGCGCCTAGAATGAAAAGAAAAAGTCTCTTTACATTACTTATATTTTTATACTATTGGCAAAGGACATATACTATTGGATAAAAAGACGAGCCGGTCGTTTGCTTGATGGTAATCATAACGTCAGCCTAATATAGCAGTGCCACTCAGAATTTTGAACGAGCACACATAGGCCTGCCTGGCACTGCAGTGCGATCGTTACCCTGAGACATTAGGTAGGCATTAAGTCTCATAAGCCCAGCTACCACCTAGTTAAAGATCTTCAATTTCATTGCCATACTCATAGCTCTTAACAAATCTAGAAGTTTTCATCAACTTACCTATCTTCCGAAGGTGTGGTGATATTGGCCAGGTCGGTCTCGAACTGGATGACCCTGTTCATCTGAATCTTGGCTTCAGACTTGTTAGCGCCGAGTAGGACGCATATACGAGTCATGTAGTCGAGATACGCGTCTAGGACCTTCTTGTGAGCAGTCTTGTTGAGGTAGTTGTCTCTTGTGGGCAGGTTGAGACCGCCTTGGTCGAGCTGGTGCAAAAAAGGGTTCAATCAGCATGTTTTTTTGTACGCGTTTCATCGTTTTTCGGAACATAAGCTAACGGTCATTGAATTTGTTGGAAATTTTCATAATATGATAATGGATTTAGAGCGGTATCAACTTATCATACTAGCGATGGGTTCTATGCCGTGCTTCAACTAAAAAATATATTTAAACTTACCACAATGACATGTTTGGATGAATTTCGGTCATCTTCTGTGACTGCCCAATTGAATAGACCTCCTAAATTGTATCTGAAACAGATTTTTCAAATTTACTATAGTTTATTAGATTATTATTTCCACAAAATCAATTGGATTATTGTAGAGATTTCTCACCAACCCTTGATATTTAAAGTGATCACTAACTCACGTTAGCACCCAAGACATTAGATATTAAGCCAAGTATAAGCCAAGTAATTTCACTAGCTACTCTGCTCATCAAACCAGAACACAGTAATGCTTGCACATTACTGCTTGGCGGCAGACTTCACGAGTAAAACGGCGGTACTTACGTGTTCTGGACATCCTGCGTCAGCCGCTGTAGGTCCCACTTCTTCTGCTTGGCCATAGTGCTGGGCAGCAGATTCCATCCACCCAGCTCCGTGATGACGTGCAACAGTGGTTTCTCGCCCAGCTTTTCTATGGTCTCATTGGTGTCGATGCAAGCGTCGTAGTAAATACGGGCTTTGGCTTCCGCGTCTTGTGTGTTGGAGACGTTCACTTTTTCTGTAAATTTAAAGTTTTGGTTGGTCAGGTCCTGTATTTTTTAGAATTTTTTTTTTCTTCCTCCAGAGCGGAAACCTTTTTGAACTTTTTTGAGTTTCAGAATACGAACTCCTGAAGGCAAAGTAATACCGACGAGTTTCTTGCCCTCTTCTCAATGGGTTGTACTGATCCTGAGGCCCTTGTTAATATAAAAATTTTAAATTGATGGGAACTCTATACCCAACGATCAAATAGACCTGCTGCCTTATCAGCTAACAATCTCGTGTTCGTTTTCAATACCAGACCGATTAAAACCAGCGGTCACTAGTCTTCGTGTGGAAGGAGTTGTCAATAGTTTTCGCTTCTTTTCGTTTTGTAAGAGCTTATTTCTTTAATAACCAGCGCAAATTCTAGACTATTCCTTCCACACGAAGACTAGTGACCGCTGGTTTTAATCGGTCTGGTATTGAAAACGAACACGAGATTGTTAGCTGATAAGGCAGCTATTCCTCAACTACCTATTCTTTTTAGTCTGTGAGATAGTTTTAGTATCGTGGGAAAATTTAAAATCGACGAGAGACAGTTATTGTCCATCTCCAAATGAAATAATGCTCTATGAGATCTTGTAAGATTCTCCCAATTACATTTTGCTCCTTCCCCTTTTTAATGCCAGGGTTGAAAAGCAAACTTTCGTACTTATTATGAACATTTTACTTCCAGAGAAAGATGAGCCGAATAATTTTATAAATAAAAGCACCTAAGTTTATATTACTTTATAGTTTGTTTAATGGCTTCGCGTGTCGTATGGTTTCTACAATGATATGCACTAAGAGTCTGACCACAAAAAAATTAAAACCACGTTGAACCTGCGCCTAAACATGCCTTAGCCGCGCTGATCTAAGTAGTGTCTAACAGTTGTCTAAAACAATTCTGTTGTGACATTTCTAATCATTTTTGACGTTTAGTTTTAGACGCTGTCCAGCTAAACAGGCGACTAAAAATTGCTTTTTTGTGGTAACACTATTAGTGGATTGCTTCTATTTTTAAAATTCGCACTGCTAAGGAGCGGAATTCCTTGCCAGTGTATGTGTTTCCCTATATAGTATACTTAGGTAAATACAATTTGGGAGATTTCAAAACGAGAGTGAACGGGTATCTTTAAGGCAGACGTACTAACCATCGACCGCGTCATTGCTCAACATTTGGTGAGATTACGGTCAAACATTAGCTTGTAGTATGTATTAAAAAACCCATTGTAAAGTAAGTAGGTAATCAACACACGATTCATGTCATTGTGTTTGTTTCCTATTTGAATTGTATTGTTGTTAATAAACGTCTTTTACGAAATAATTACTAGGTATTACGGCAATGACAATAGCAATGATGTCAATGGATTCGTACAGTAATTATATGAGACGAGAAGAATAGATTAAAATTACCTACTTACATGTATTTTGTGCATGTACAACATCAATATATCATATCTAATTGTAATGGCAACCAACAGCATGCTGGCTACGCTGGTAGAAACCAAGCACCACCTTAGACGGTACGATATTCGTCAAGCGATGGTCGTGGTTTCTCCATGGTTTTCGCGTGGTCCGTGATTGATGCTTATCTATCAATCATGCATTACGAGTAACGGGCCGCATACTCTCTCTCTCTCTCTCTCTCTCTCTCTCTCTCTCTCTCTCTCTCTCTCTCTCTCTCTCTCTCTCTCTCTCTCTCTCTCTCTCTCTGAGAGAAGACCGGTATCCCAGCAGTACTTAGGTGCGTAAAAGACTGATGATCACTATTCTATTTTTACGTGTTTACTACCTTCAACCACATCGTTGTTTGTGATTAAGTGAGCAAGCGGTCAAATGTTATGCTATAAAAATAAATAAAAATGTATATTATATGGGATGCAAGATGATATAAATATTTATATGTCTCCAATAGGTACGTACTAGGTACAACTTACGTCATAGAATGACTGTAAATGCATCACAACCACATAATGCGCCATTACCTTATTGTAACCAAAAACTATAAGAGAATCCATGTCAGGGGAGCGAAGTGGACGGAGAATAAATTCTGTATGTAAATGCGTTATTTTATCATTGGCAACATCATAATTCATAATACATTATTGTTGTTTTGCTTCAAAACAATATAATTTACTTCATAATGAACGACTCTTTCTATAGCTACCTATTCATTTTTATGAGACAATAATTTATGGCAACATAATAATTATTATATTGATTCATAAAAACATAGTGTCGTCTAAACAATATGATTTACGATTTATCTAACAACTTTTAACAGAATAGTTTGTTCTTGGGTCTTGGACGTTGGTGTTATGTATCTATGTATGTACACCACCTGCCACACAGGGAATCCTAGTGCGCTTACACATACATGCGCTATTTGTATTATGATATTTTCGTTGCTTTGTCAAATTACGAACTGCGAAAGGGATCTTCAGATTCAGTAATGAAAGTACTAATTGTACGAAAAAAAACGGCTGAAAACTGACCTCCGCGATGAAGGGGGGATTTTGCCATAATACACCACGCTTGCCCATTCCCTGGACATTCTCTTAGCCACCGCGAGTTGCACCACGGGGTGGTACTATTCGGTACCTTACGGTGAGGTTTCAGTGAATTACAATTTACATAAGCCCTCCTACAGCTGAGCTATGGTAACAAGTGACGTCATAGTGATGTTGGCAAAAAATCATAAGCGTCACGTCTAACCCTGTAAATAGTGTAAATGAACGCCCTAATGTAAGTGTCAATAAATTTTATAGCATCCATAAAAAGCTATTTCAGTGTAAACGGCCTGAGGCGTTTCACGTATCAGTATCAATACCCACCGAGGCTAAGGTTAAGCAAGATTCAGAGACGCTCAGAGACGAGTCTAAGTGTGGACGTGTGCTTCCATAATATCTCTAAACAGTATAGAATTTTGGCATATGGAAGCACTAGCTTCTGCCCGCCGCGGTTTCACCCACGTTTCCACAGGAACCGTGCATTTTTCTGGGATAAAAAGTAGCCTATGTTACTCTCCTGATCATAAACTATATCTATGCTAAAAATCACATCGGTCCGGTGCTCCGTTGTTGCGTGAAAGAACGACAACCCAACTGACCAACAAACATATAAACACACTTTCGCATTTAGAAAAGGAAAGACTTTATCTATGAGTTCAGTAAGTATCGACCATAAAGACGTCAAAACTCCAAATATGTATCTATAAACAGATACATAAAAGTATTTGAAAACCATAGTTCGTGAAGAATTACTTTTGTTGATTCAGTTTGCACAACCAATAATTTTGTATAGACATGAGTCCACTAAAAGCTATAACTTATATTGGCTTTGCTAAGTTTGTTACTACAACTTACTGCCGAAATAAGGAGTGCAATGTTATCAGGGTTCATGCGTATGTATTTTTTTATACTATTTGATAACGAGGCGAGCTGGTCGAGTGCCTGATAGTAAGCATAACGCCAGACCATAACAATTGCAGTGCCACTCAGAACTTTGAAACACAAAGGCCTGCGCGGCACTGCTGTGCACTCGTGTATAGTCCAGTCATTTCACTGACTACTCTGCTCATCAAACCGGAACACATTGCTTGCACATTACTGCTTGGCGGCAGCCTTCACGAGCAAAGTGGTGGTACCAATCCAGACGGACACTCGCAGAAGAGTTAGTGCTACCACCTAGTAACTAGTAGTACGTATGTGAGTTTCCTTATTCCACTATAACTTTTAAATACCTGAACAGATCTGGATAGGCAGTCAGCATATATTTTCTTTTTAATTATACTTGTTGTTATGTAATTTTTAAGCATTTTAGTTCATACTAGGATACTAGGATTGACGGACCCAGGACGACTGAAAATGTTTAACGACGGAACCCTAAAAATTTAAGGAAAAATCGGTTAAAAATTGTTTTGGTTATCGTTACCGATAATTTTATCGGTTTTACCTTATATATATTAAATTATTGCGAGGTTAGTATTGAATATTAGTGAACAACCGCTAAAATGTAGCACAAATAATGTTGCAAAGAAACACTACACAAAGCTTGTGCTAAATGTCACACACACATAAATACCGGAATAATGATATAATACGTAAATACATGAAATAAAATATGTAAATACAGAATGTAAAATGTTTCCGAATAATATACGTATTCACTGCCGCTGTTAAAACTTTTCAACATTAGGTACTGACTACTTAAAAAAAATTTATTGAAGTTTGAATTTTTAAGTCGATTTTTTAATTGAGGTCCATTTTCTTGCGTTTGGTTGATTTGTTGTTTACATCGTGTATAAAGTCGTATTTGCGAACTGTAACTTTGCCCTGATGTTTGACGCTTTTTTAATTGTGTTTTACAAGCTATTTAGTATCACTAATAAAATTCAAAATTATTTATTTACATGGACCCCAAGAAGAGCGCTCATTAAAGTTAAATGACTCTAGGTGATCTAAGTGAACAAACGATATTAAAAAAGAGCAAGTGTGCATTTGTAATCATAATATTAATGGGATTTATAATAGGTGTCATGACTTGAAAAATATGCACCTAAATATTTTTTTGTTTTTTTTTTGTCTTTTAGTGTCAGAACTATACATATTTATCAACACTATAAGTGGATTAGAAACCTAAAACTAACTTTAAAATTACAATGTACAAGTTGGTGGTACAGTCAACGACAAAAATTAACTATAATTTTTAAACTTTAGATGGCAATAATATTCCAAATTATGCATAAAATAATACGAGTAGTTATACTGTTATACATGGCTGCAGTTTTTACTTTGCGCGAGTATTGTAACTCTAAGAATCGATACAAAGATAAATATAGTCTTGGAATAAAATATAATCCCGAGCGCAGCGAGAGTTCCAAAAACACGAGACGCGAAATAAATTTGCCGTCGAGCGAAACACGCAATTTTTCACCAAACTACAGCGAGGAAACATTTTGTTTATCAATCGAAATCTGCGCGGAAAAGACAGCCGCGCTAGCGTGGAAAAGGCACTTGCGAAGAAAGAGAACTTACTTTTGCACGCCAATGTCGAATGATAAATAAGACGTGAATTGTGAGGTGAAAAATATATTTAATTGTTTATGCAATTTTTTATATTTTGCGTGAAACATGCAGATATTTAGAAATTTACAGTGTTACCACAAACAAACCATTTATAGTCGCTTGTTTAGCTAGACAGCGCTAAAGATAAACGTCAAAAATGGTTAGAAATGTCACAACAGAATTGAGTTAGACAACGGTTAGACACTACTTAAATCAGGATTTGTGGTTTCTGATATTTTATCGCGCGACTAAGGCATGTTTAGGCGTTAAACAATGTTTAACACGTTTGTTTAATTTTTTTGTGGTAAGACCCTTAATGCTCAACACTTTTTGTCGCTGACTGTACCAGTTAGCGGCTCTAATTGTTCCGTCATATAAAAACGCGATAAACGATAGCAGATGGGAATTCACAATACCACTCTAATTTAAACGTATGTAAATAACACTGTTTTGAAGGACTTCGTCGCAATAGGTTATTGCACTGCTTGTAAAGTCAATCAAGAGTAATCGAGACTGACATTGTTTTTCGGTTGTGACAAGGTTTTATTATTGAGTCTTAGTTTTTGGACATCGATGAAGATATTTGTGTTTTAGACGCCACCGCGGGATGTACTTTCATAATAAGAAATCAATAAAGTTTGAAATACAATCTTTATTGATATTCAAAGTAACAAAAGAAGCCTAATTATTGGCTCAGTATCTACGACTCGAGAACTAATGTCATAGGGTCACGTGGGCGCGCAGAAGTTTTACTTATTCGTCACCAAGCCCGTATCGATGTTCCTAAACTAGCTAGACTTAGATCACCGCAGATCTGGTGGTTTTTTATACTATTCAGTAATGAGACGGGTTGTTTGCCTGATGGTAACCATAACGCCGATCCATAAAAATTTCAGTGCCACCTAGGACTTTAAAGTACATAGACCTGCGTGGCACAGCAGTGCGCTCGTTACCCTGAGACATTAGCAAGCCCAGTAATTTCCCTGAACTAATTAATTGATCTAGTTTTTTTTTTGTAATTCGATATATAACACTGTTTCGAGTCATGAACCTTCTATTGCGATGCGCTAATTTTGCCAACATTTTAGCACTGCCGATTGCGCGAAACTCAGAGGAATCGTCGTTTCCTGGCAATTATAATAGTTTACTTGTGGTTATTTATTGTGTACTTATAATAGTAACAGTCAACAGACTGGTTACGTATTTAGAAGAGCATTTATTGTACGGACACATAGCAGGGCGTGATGCGGCAGTGACAGCTACCTTGTTTTTATGCAAATAAAATATAAATAATCATTCAAACTTAGTAGACAGCTATACATTTTAGGTAATAGCTGCAATCCTCGGTTTAACCCGAGAAAGTAGTCTCGCTCTCCGGCCCATAAAGTATCTGTACGCTAAAAATCACGTCGATCTGTTGCTGCGTGAAATAACAAACCAACACACTTTCGAATTTGTAACAGGGAAGAGGATATAGAATATAAGGATATAAGAGGATATAGGGAGGAGGATAGGTTAATCTAACCCAAATGAATTTTACAAAGTCTTTTTGTGTAACGACTTTAACACGAACAAAATAATTGGATGTATTCTAATACTAATACTATCGACGAACAGCTAGGCGAGTTTGCTGTCTCAAAAGAGTTAAGGAACTATCGCTTACTTCAGAGTTAGACGTCCACTGCTGAACACAGACCTCGCCATAGAACACCACTTGGATGTCTACTCGCATCTTGCATCCAACGGTTCCCCGTCGTTTTGTCCACTCGGTCCACTCTTCGGTCACCTGGTTGCGTACGAGGTAGTAAATTACACTTACCAAGAGCATATTTGATGATCTGCTGGTTCTGAAGCTCAATTTTACTGAAGATGCCCCAGTTGGACTTTCCCTCAGGTATAGGGTTGTTCTTGATCCAACCCCCGCAAGCGAATTCGTAGAAGTCGTCACAGGGGTCCTGAGTCTCGTCCAAGGCTTGGATGACCTCGCTTGCGGTGTAGATACAAGACCCTGAGAGGCAGATGTCTGAATCTGGAAAGAGACATGAATAAATAAGTGTCCGTCATCAGCTGCAAGACGTCCACGCAGAACCTAGGTTTCCGCCTTCCGCTAAAGTGGGTTGCTATAGTACACCACGCTTGGCAGGCTTGGTGATCGCAGTAGAACATGTTGATGTTGACTGAGAAGAATGCTGCTGCTCATTTGCTTAGCCGGCACTATCGACACCCATGGGAAGAGATAATACGAGACCCATGAAAGTGTTGCTTTCGGAAAATCGCAAGCACGGCTTCGCCTACCCTAGCAGGGGGCTGCTTGTGGAAACGTGCGTTTTGGTACACTCTGATCTAAGTTTCAATCCTCACGTGTTCCCATTTAGCAAGCATTTTTATAGAGCAACTATTCGAGCTCCACGACAAATTGCAAACATATCTAACGCACTGAATATTAAAATAAACTAGGGTGTCTTTATTAATTCGGTTTTCTGACTCGTTTATCCGCTTCCCTGAGCTTTCTCGATCAAGCTACCCCTCGCAAAAGTATAGAGACAACCCCTCATGCGCGATATAAATATCCATTTAGAGTCCCTCTTCATATTTCCGTATTAGTCGGTAAGGTGTTATTGGATCACGTGCTCTGATTAGAATACCTCCGTACCCTATAACGCAAATTCCAGTCTCGACTCAGTCGATAGGTTTTGGTTATTTTTATCAATTTTCGAGTCTACTCTTTAACACCTTCTAATTTTGTAAGTTCTGATTGCTGTTAGATTAATAAGAAGCAGGGCTGACTAGAAAGTCGATAAAAACCATCATAACCTATAGACTCGATTAGCACTGAGTCGGGGTAGGCTGGGTTTTGCGTTAAAGGGTGTCATAAAGTTAATTAATAAAGCATATCAGAGGGTGTGCGATTCTGCAGAACTAGGGCAGGGTCGCTGAGATCATCTGTAAGGGCATTTACTAACAGCTCAGATAAAACGCCTCGAAATTATGTTCTTTGGGCTCTAAGCTACATCTCTGTCAAATTCATAGTCAATCGGTTCAGTAGTGTATAAAAAGTTCAGTAAAATTACTGGGCTTATAGACTTAATACCTAATGTCTTAGGGTAACGAGCGCACGGCAGTGCCGAGCAGGCTTCTTTGTTTCAAATTTCTGGGTGGAATTGCAGTTGTTATGAGCTGGCGTTATGCTTACCATCAGGCACATGACCCGCTCGTGTCGTTACCCAATAGCATAAAAAAAACCTTTGACGACTTCCTCAGCTCAGATAACCAGATAGATCAACTTTCAATCAATAGAGAAAGAAAAATCTGCGTCCGAAATCATCCTTATAATACGAAAGCAGGGAAGTAAAACCGTAGGCGAAAACCTAGCATATATAATAAACGCCAATAAAACCGAGATGAGCAAATGGCCATCCTATCACCTCGTAAAACCGTCGGTGCGGCGTCGACATAATAACCAGACAATACGAAAGCAATAACGTTAGATTACTTTAGTCAATTTGGTCTTAGTAGTATGTCTAGTCAAGGTTTTATCTGTTTGACCATTTCAATTTTCACCTGATCTTTGGTGAAGATGTGAGTCGAAGGCAGCACGCTTTTTCATCTTGGCGTGTCATTGATTTGACTCTTTTAAATTAGGTTAGCAAAGGGGTGAATAACATTCACCTCCCAGTGAGGTAACGAGTGGTAACTTGTGACCACTTGTGACCTTCACCTATCGATCTTGGGAATATACCACCGCTCATCGATTCAGGAATTTAGTATTCAACCCATGTCTAGGTAAGCGAGAAAATTGGCAAATAGGTATCGGTAACATTTAGGATTACGCGGGGCGGGATTGAAAATGGAGCGTAATTTTGTAAGGCTTTAGGTACGGTAATCTGATTTCTATTTTAGGTACCTATAAAAATGTAATTACTTCGGCACACTAATACATTTTTTTATACTTAATTGTTAGTGTCTGACTAATATTTCCAGAGTAGTATTGACTCTCACGTCGCTATCGGAACACACCCATAGCAACAAAGGCGACAGATTTTCGTTTTCATGACTTGAGGACGGTAGACATCATGGTTTTAATTTAATATGTGGTTATTTAGTATATTTTATTTCCGCGAAGTAACGCCTAATTAGTGATTTTGAAATAGTAGTTCATGTATGACTTATAATCATGTACAGAGCTGGTCTGACGGTGAAGCCGGAAGGCGAACAACATGACTGTTACACGACACGACGTTACCCCATCGAATTTTGGACCGTTTGATTTGTCTTTACAAGTACTCTGATCTTAGACGATCTCAAGCGTCCTTCCAAGCTGGTTTGGAAAAATATATTTTTCCACAAAAAAATGTTTCATTTGTTAGTGGTTACCTTTCTTCGGCTGGTAACACGGTGGCACCGGGATGTTAGACGCTGGTGCTGTCAGCAGCAACGTGAGTGACATGATGGCTACGACGAAGGACAGCCCGCAGAGCACCAACAACACTCTTTCGAGCCTGGTGCGGGAGTGCCAGCTGATGTAGGAGAAACCCTGGAACAAGAAAAAAGAGTTCTAGTATTTTATTTTATTATTGGCCGAGCGGGAACTTGACGATTTTGAATCAGACGCATCATAGTGTTAACCTCGACTAATAAGTGGTGTGCGGATTTATCATACTCGCTCTATGGGAAATATCGTGAGGAAACCTGCATGTTCAAGAACCACAACATTAGAGGACTTGTGACATTCACTAAGCCGCATTGTGAGCCCGCGAGTTGAGTTATGGTCCATATTCTCTCTCTCTGAGAGAAAGCCGATATTCCAGCAGTGGGAGCATAAGAGACTGATGTGTTCATTTATTTATAGAACTTTTGAAATCAAGCATGGTGTTTTATTTGTGTACTATGGCAAACTCAACTAAACCCCCACATGGGAAGGGGGCTATATTCAGCGGTGGACGTTTTCCAGCTGATGTTGTCGCTGATGCTGTCCAAGTAGGACTTGGAACGGGCACTTACGAGCCTTTATTTTAACTGTCATGCAAAAAATCTCGACATAACCACATCATGATGATTGCTAGTAGGGCATTTTCTAGTTCTCGTCCGGCGAGCTACCACCGTCAAGTTAAAAAATTCGCTTTGTGCTTGTGAGCCAATTCTATCCTACGTTTAACGTATTCACAATCTTTGACCACCTCGTAATAGAAGATCAGATGAGATAGTGGTTAAATCTAAAAGATGGACTTGGAAGGCTGAAGGTTGAAGGTCAGAATGTCAGAAGTGTGAAGGTCAGAAGGCTGTTTTCTGCTTCATGAAAGATCAACAATATTACGCGAAACGATTATTTCAAAAGTTACAAGTTCACGGCTTTATCTTCGCGAAATTCTCGAGAAGTTACTCGCTTTCTGTACCTAACTGCTCGTAAAAAATATTCAGCATCATGATGGAGTTTTATGGCCGTGATAAACGTTAGATGTTCCTTGTTTTTATGTATGTATAATAAACATAGCCTATTCCGCAAATGTATTGATAAAATTAAATTTATTAAGTTTAATTTTTCTAGAGCAATGGGTTTTGGAGGTGTGTGAATAAGCCAAATTAATTAGGGTCCATGTTTTCAAATACCTGTTACACTAAAATACTTATTGAATGGAACTTCTGATGTGTGTACCTTTTCTAGCGTCCTATTTTCTTGTTATCTTGAATTTTAAAATAAAAAACTTTAAGATAAAATCACACAACCAACAGCGAACCAATCATGGACCATGTAGCTATGACACAGATGTAGGTACAACGAAGAATAGCTTGACAATAGAATAAACCTACCTACTCAGGCTCCCCGTACATAAATGCATCATCAAAGAGGCCGGCTCAAGTAGATAAGAAGGAAGCCGTTCTATGCTTAACGATTGCAGGAAGTCTCGTGACCTACGTAATTATTATGATTTATTGTTAGCTATAATTATATTATACAACAAACGACTTGACGCTGATGTGGCCATATCTGACAATATTGAAAGTCTTCAAATAAAACTTCTAATCTTTGTTTGATGATAAGTCAGTGATAGTGGAGTCGGCCGTCGATCTGTAATACGAGTAATTAATTAGACGCTTCATGTAAAGTTAGCTGCAATAATATGTACATTGTACACATTTTCAGATTTTCAAATGTACGTAACTAAATTATTTCTATTAACTTCTACTCGTATTATAAATTGTCCTATTGAAATGAAGCTTTGTATGTACGTATGACAAAACTATAATTTAGTATCATGGAGATGATCTAGTGATGGACCCAGGAGGTGGAAACATGGATAGTGGAACTCTTCAGTGGCTACAAACACGAGTATACCTTTCGAGTTTGGACTCATATGATTGACGAGTCCAATAGATTACACTTGGTGTCGAGGTTTTTATAATGGAGCCAATGGCCGATGGAGTGGAAGTGTGATTTAGCTACTTTAAACTAAGTACATATAATTCACTATGGTAGAGTATGCTATCATATCTGAGGCTGATTATACCTTGATGTCTGTAAATATGGATGGTGTAACGTGCGTTCACACAAATTAGCTAGCTATCAGAACAGATGTCGGGGGCAGAGCATTTGCGAGATAAGACTTCGTTTGGACGGCCGGACGTCAAACAGGCCTATTAATGGGCAATAAATGGAACAGGTCGCGTTAGGTCTTATATCAGCTGTAGACAGACGACTGTGTATTTTTCCTTTTTTAATATTGAGTTCATCATCGTCATAATTAGCTCCGCAAACTTCCTAGTGGCGGCGGTGCGAGATCGGCGCCGCATCTACAAGTCTATACCATCCACAGATGGATTTATAGTCTTTGATACCATCCATGGCTATACACCGCACATCCATCGGGCAGTGCTTTCTTTATTCAATGTTTGTGTTTAATAATGTGCTGCGTAATATTTGCTAAGCATTGTGCGCTATATAGCGCACAATGTTTGGCAGTCATCTTGGAGATTGATCACAGTATATTATAGATTTGTATGCAGACCGAAGAGAATTTCCTGCGTATTCCTGGAAGGCGGACACAGGAACTCTGTAACAAAGCGACGTAACAACATCGAGTTTTGGCTCGTTTGATTTGTCTTTACAATGACTCAGATCCTTGATAATGTCAAGGGTCCTGATTATGGAGCCGGAATGTGCATGGCCATAGGAAATATGTAACGACGTAACCCTATCGAGTTTGGACTCGTTTGATTTGTCTTTACAAGTACTTTGATCCTAGATCCTTTACACACGAAGCGTTATGCTTTTACGTTTATTTGGCGTACCGCTAAGGAGTGGAACTCTTTGCCCGATTCTGTGTTTCCTGATCGTTATAATTTGGGTCTCTTCAAGTCACGAGTGAACAGGTATCTAGGTAAGCGTGATACATCGTAGACCGCATCGTCACTTGCCACCAGGTGAGATAGTGGTCAAATGCAAGCCTATTAATATATTAAAAAAAAAAGAAGATTATATCCAGGGTACAACAAGGTAGCCACAATATTAAAGTACCAATTACCTATGGATTTTATAAAAGCTTGTCTAGGAAAATATGATTTTGCACAACAAAATATTTTTATGGTCACGTTGATAGTTCATATTGATAGTAAAGTTTGTTGTAACCCAAAAAACGTGTGAATGTACAAATTAGCTCGCTATCAGAACAGATGTCGGAAGCAGAGCATTTTAGAGATAAGAGCTCGTTTGGACGGCCGGACGTCAAACGGGCCTAATAATGGGCAGTAAATTGAACATAAGGGTCGCGATTTGTTCCTCTATCTACGGACTTCACTTTATTACCTATTGTTAGTGGTAGGACTAACTCTTCTGCGAGTGTCCGTCTGGGTTGTTAGCACCGCATTGCTCGTGAAGTCTACCGCCAAGCAGTAGTGTGCAAGCATTACTGTGTTCCGGTTTGATGAGCAGAATAGCCAGTGAAATTACTGGGATTATCAGGTCTCAGGGTAACGAGCGCACTGCAGTGCCGCGCAGGCCTTTCCTTTGTATTTCAAAGTTCTGTGTGGCATTGCAATTGTTATGGGCCGTTGTTATGCTTACCATCAGGAAAACGACCAGCTCGTCTCGTTACCAAATGACATTAAAAAGAAAGTTTTGCCCGCTGTTCACGCGTGAAATCAAGACTAAATTTAACCCTATATGGTACTCAGGGATATTGTATAAGATTCCTTTTAGGTGTATATAATGTGTGTTATTAGGGAAAGAGTTTTTAGAATTGTACTTCAATGTATAAACAAGAGAGACGAGGGGAGAGGTGGGAGAGTCACTCTTGCCGACTGTCCAGAACTGCTGCAATAGTTTAAAGCTTACCTACATAAATCTGCTTTATTAGTAGGTAATAACGAAAGCCTACGAAAAATTAAAAATGTAATTTACCTGTAAGTATTTTCGTTTGCCCATTTCTGCTTGTTTGGTCGGCAAAATGTAAAATTCAAATTCAACCGTATAAACACACCAATCTCAGACCATCGCAATTCGCAACCTGTAAGTTAGACTATCTTGCCGCAACGAATTTTAGAGTTCCGAGGTACCTGACTATTGGCGAGTTATTGGCGACATGCCAAATAATTATATATCTTTACTATCAGATGAATGACCTATTACTCTCATGACCTATCATTCATTAAAGCATTCCGTATTCCGCATACCCATTAGACTCCACTATTCTAACTTCTACAACAGAATAGATAATACCTTCTTCATACAGTTTATCCGTTTTCACGGTGATATTTTAGCACGCATGGATAATTAAATCTAGTGGGTATACCAAACGAATAATTTCTTAAGGTTGTTTGATTGTTTGATTGCTTTGATTACACATTGAATACGGGTTTTATTTATCGCATATATTTTTCATAACTATAATTATATTACTTATATTTCCTCAGGCAGAGTACGGAAACAACATTCTGAAAGCTCTTTTTGTGTTCTGAGTAGGTAAACTTCCCGACGTTTTTAATTCTTTGCAGTTTTCACGGTCACATGAAAAATCAATGAGAGTTTTAAGTCTGGGGAATGGATTATTGAACTCTACTGTCTAAGATTTTAATTGAAAAGTTTCTATCGCAGTAGGTAATTGTCACGGTGTTTGGTCTTACTGAGCTTTTGATTTTATTAATATGATTGAGGCCAGGATCCTTAGCTGGAGAGACCTTCTCTGTTAAAACTAGGTTGATCTTGGAATGTTGTTTCTTCCGCGATCTATCACTTATAAATCAATAAAAACGTTTCTTGTAGATTAGGTATATAGTCGACTGTAATAAGCAGTAGGTATGTAAACATTCCATTTAAAATGATGTCATGTGTCGCGACATCAATGAAACCATTAACTTGGTAATTTTCAGTCCATATTTGTCACAGTTATAACGATTTTAAAAATATGGAACGTATACCTACTTACTGACGTCAGACTATACAAGTGTAGGTACACCTTAAAATAAGAAATAAAACGAACCAAACCCAAACAAAAACAGTTACAAATGTAAACATCCCGTTAGTGTAAACTCAACAAATTCGGGTTTTAATGTAATACAGGCTGAAACAACCAATGGAAAAGAATAAAGTCCTACCTTTTCAAATCCCTGAGACGTGACCTCCGGCCTGGGGGAAGTATCGAACAAGTTATATCTCGAATTCTGGAAGAAATCATTGCTCGAGTTTTCTCTTGAAAATAGTTCAGCGGTAGAACTCTCCCTGGTAAGCGAAGGTCGCTGTCTGACGAAGGGGTTCGTTCTAGATTTAGCCTGCTTCAGAAAGTTGAATTTGGTAACTGCTTCGGCACCTTCTGAACTCGAGGCATTAGGCGTGTCTGGACTGGGGGTATCGGGGAACGAAGCAACGTCATTCTGGACTGGCGCCATGGTATGTTTGATAATAAAGTGGTTCTTGGAATTTGTCCAGTTTACAATTTCTATTTCGACAGATTTATTAGCATAAACTGTTATTGTCACATATTATTTATTCTCAACCTTAAATTGGTTATCATATTTTGTCACTGTTTGATTCCATTCCCGTTCTATTATTCCTTTATCGCGCCATCTTTCAATTAAGAAAAAAAAATCACAAGCACTATCATAGAAGCCGTCGCCGTTGCACTAAAATTTAGATTTGAACATGCCAAATTTTATATCAAACATTTTTTAACTCAGCCGCGAATAGTCCATTTTTGTTGTGGCAACGGACGAGCTGAACTTTTTATAATTGTATATACACGACCTATTTCGTCAAGGGTCGACGCGAGACTGATCTTTCCGTCCGTAAAAAGTACTTTGGGCTGATCTAAATTAGGAATAGTAGCGTCGCATACGCAAAACAGAAGCGAACAGATCGCAGCATCAAGATTATATGTTATATATCGTCTCGTCTCGTTTGTATTAGTTATATTATATCTCCACAACATCGTGTTATAGGCTTCAGTGTGTGTTATATTTTCATGGTCAAGAGTCAAGACTGTGGGATTACAATGTCAGTCATGCAGCCACGCCGGTGGGGGGTGTATAATGTGAACCGTTTCATTTTCTATGTCTATTATTAATCGTGTTGTTTTTATTATAATGTCTCATATATTTATAGTTGTAATACAGAGAGTATGAGGAATAGCAAATACTGCCAGGAATCGTGGCAAGATTTTGGAGAAACATATAAATACTTAATCCAAAAATATTAATTACTTTATTGGTACTTTGATACATTCGCATCGCAGTATCGTTTTTAAAGAATTCTATACTTTATCCTTTACAATCAATTACTCACTTACTTTACGGTCAATTTAAATATGTATCAATTTTTTTATCATAAGTTCTTAAAATTTTTTGAACTTATTTGATTTTACTGGTACATTTATTTTACACATAACAATATCCATTACCTACTAACAAAATTTAAAAAGTGTAATAGTTGAATGGCATCATAAAATTGCAAATTGTTATTATTGATAGTTGAAAAAATTATTAAGTATTTGTTTAAATATTTTAGTTTATGTTGTGAATAAAAATCTTCTTCATAATCAATTCAAATTCATAATTGTAAAATGTTTCTATTCCGTAAGTACTCATATTCAGCGTTCATACTCATCTTCCTGTCCTATATTTCCATTTTATTCGGGGTCGGCAATACAATTACAAAGTACTCTGTGGCAAAATACCTCTTATCTGCCCGTCGAGGAACTAACCCCTAGAGATGCAGTGACGTTTGGTTTGCACGAATTATATTCCACCATTTTTGCCTAGTTATTTGCTCTGATTGGCTAAGACACCGCCTCGCGTCTATTCCCCGTGCGCTGATACGCTGAGCGATATCCGGAATCCGTCCGATATCCCGTCATAAATGTGCGTTTCATGATTCATCCCTTCTTATAATCACAATTGCGGACATGCTATCACATAACTAAATTAGAAGCAAATATGATATATTGCAAGGAATGTATCGTATTTCCATTCTAATCATCCTGTATATGATATCCCAATTCATATAGTTATTCAGCCCCTACCAAGTCAAACGAATCATCGGTTGAATAACGTTACTGATTGAAAATTACACCATTATAGTTACTTTTCCGAATACGTAATAAATATTTCAATACTAGCTTCTGCCTGTGGCTTTCACCCGCGTTCCCACAGCAACAATGAAGATCCAATAACAATAACTACTACTACGACTTAATGTTCTGACAGCTGACAACCGGATTTAGTATTCCGAATGAAACACTATTGAAACCACTTGCGTCTATACTTTACTCAGCACAAGCTATTTATTCGTAAGTGTTTGACGTCATTATGTTTGCCGTAACATTCATAAAAATGTAAACAAAATGTATCATTCTCGATTACTAAATTTCTATTTTTCATTGTAATCGCACACATTTGTATATAGATCAATGTACATTGTACACCTACAAAAAATTGTTACGCTTCCTATAGACAAGTTACGCAACCACTACTTAATACCGTAATTTTCTCAAAATCGTTTTACTAACCCAATGCTCACAATTATCTGACAGTATTTTGACAATAATTTAATTTATAGATTACTTTCAATGGTAGGATGTGATGATTAAGAAATTGCGGTAACCTGGCACGAGCTAGGTATTCATAGAGGAATATGAACAGTGATAAGCGATTGATGAAACATTTTTAAAAAAGAAGTACTATTACCATAAAATGAACTATGTATTAATAATGTTCGTGAATAATTGAGAAATGTGGTATAGTCATGTCAAAAAACACAAAATTAAGTATTTATTGAGTAAAAATAAATGGTACGGAACACTAATGGCGCATATACAGTAAGCGCTTGGCCTATTAACGGAGTTGATGGATTTAAAATGTTTGGTTCAGATCTTTGCTCGTGCCAAATTTTGCTAAAATACGTCTTAGCTTTCCTGGAACCAAGATAAGCGTTTCTGACTATCTAATATACACAACCAAACCTTCCTTCCTGCCAAATTTTAAGACTACATGTGGTTGAAATGCCGTGTGGTTGCGGCTAAGAATAGTACCATCCCATCTCCTCCCGTGGGTGCCGTAAGAGCCGGCTCAGGGAATATACAGGGAAAGGGCAGCAGCATTCTCCTCGGTCAACATCATAATCTCAACCTTGGGTACTCAACCTTGTTTTCATGACGTCACACTTACGGTAATGCGCGTCAGTAAAAACATTATAATTAAATGTGCGTCGAATAGTAAGTAGTTTATTAAAGTCTACTTGACGTACATACACGCTCTTACAGACTTCAACATACACCTAAACATACTAACATACAACAAGTAGGTACCTACAGTGTATAGCCTGGGCATCCATATATAATTCGCCTAACATACACCATTGGCCAAATTGGCTCACATATCAACTTTTTTTTTATATATCCGTTATCAGGTGGTAGGTGTCCAATATTGAATATAGGTCTCCTCTATAGAACGCCACTTGGATTCACTCCTCGTCTCTTGCATCCGACTGATCCCGCGGTTTTGACCATGTCGCGGTCCACCTAGTGGGGGGCCGGCCTATACTACATCTCCCGGTTCATGGTCGACATCCCCTTTCTGCCCCATCGGTGATCGGTTCTGCGAGCGATGTGGCCTGCCCATTGCCATTTCAACTTGAAAACTTTGAGAGCTATCTCGGTGAATTAGGTTCCTCTGCGGAATTCTCACGCAAGAAAACCCCGAGCCCTCCCCATAATAGCTCGCTACGCGACTCCAAGCTGACTAATGAGGCCAACAATTTAATAGTATTGTTTATTGATATTGTAAACATTATTTTGAACCCTATTTTGTGTCAGGTCTGAACAGTTTAGATAGATAGATAAACTCTTTATTGAAACCCCACAGTACAAATAAAATTTTAAAAACTAAAATCTTAAAAACTAAGTGTCACAACGGGCGGACTTATCGGCTATCGCTCATAGCGAACTCTTTCTGTCAACCCATGTACTCGTATATACCAATATGGTGGCAAAGACTTATTATTGGAGATATGGCGCTTTCTTTGCTTAGTCTGCCGCACTGTTTTCATACACCGATTTGTTCATCAAAGTAGTCGATGAAATTCCCGGATAATTGAGACTTCTTAGCGTAACGAGCGCACAGCAGTGCTGCAAGGGCCTTTGTGTTTCAAAGTTGTGAATGACAGTGCATGTTATGACCAATTGACCATGCACCATCAGGCAAAAGTCCTGTCAGTCCTGTTCCTTAAAGTATAAAAAGATAAGAAAAACGACGTCTCGGAGAAAAACAATTCACGATCCACGTCTGCAGACTCGCGAGTCGTGAGACAGCACTAATCCCCTAAACAATTTGTTCCCTATTCTCCTGAGAATTAATACCCTATCCCAAGACGCTCAGTTTAGAAATCCAATTAGTGACCGATGGAAATATACCCAGAAACAATATCGTTTCGTACCAGCACTAAAATATAAAGTACACACATGCTGCTAATGAGAAGATTGCGAACGTCTGTCAGTTCGTCACTGTATTAGTACCGCAAACATAACTATGTGAATTAGATATTTTGTATGTAAATAAGATCATTTGATCTACAGTTCAGGTCCTGTAGTTTTCGTTTGTACTTTTGTGTTTCATCAGCGATTTGTGTTTGGTCTGAATTGTAAATCAGTGCCGCAGCGTTTTTTCGCATCATAATTCTGAGCATTTCAGGATTCGCTGTTCATGGCAGCAACCTAAAAATTTGAATGCAGGAATACTTCGTTGCTTGTAGTTTTTGTTTGGTTTATATATTCAATTCGTTCTCAATTTTGTTTCTGTTATTTGTGCCTGAGTTATCTATTTTAAATTATTGTTTATTTTGTACAATATTTTTAATGCAAACGATCACGTTTAAAATGTAAGTCTTATACTCGCCATCAGGAGGCGCCTGAGCCGTTTGCCTTCATGCATCTTTATTCTTTGTTATCTCCATAATCCTTAACTTTATCTTATATCTTACGTTTATATATATAAACGCTTACACTCATACCCCCGCACTAGGATTCCCTATGTCGCAGGTGGCATGGACACACACAGATACACATCACAAACATCCAAGACCCTAGAACAAACTTTATGTTTACACAAAATCTGCCCCGGCCGGGAATCCGACCCGGAACCCCTCGCTTTGCAGGCAGGGTTACTACCAACTTAGCTACGGAGCCGTCATTCTCATCGTTATCTACTTACTTTTATTTTGTTTTGGTAACTTAGTTATTATTTAAGGAATTTTATTATAGAATCTAATACCTAATATTAAAGCAACGAAAAATTTATTAGTTTTGATATAATTTCATAGTCGTCATATTAACTATATCCTTAGACATTTTTTGTAACATTCAGAGCTCATTTACTCATGCTCTCTTGAGCAACATTTCCAGGCAACAAACCAGGAGAGGTGGAACCTTCACAATTTTAGCTTCCCTCAGAAAATATAATCCCAGGATTATAATTTAGGAGGACAATCTGGCTGCTCAACCCAGCCCTTTCGCCGATACAATAGCCTGAATATACCGAGCGAGTGGACAAATAGAACTGCCACAAAGGAGACACGAAACAAAGCGCCTGCCTGCACTTGATATCAATGTTAGCTGGCTACTGGGGCGTTGCTATAATAAGCTTCGAGGATGCTTGTACGTATTGTCTTCGTGTGAGGTCAAAAGGAAGCGATAAGGAGACTCCATTGTTGGCCTATTTGTTTGTCACAGACCCGATATTGTTTCCGAAACTACTTTTTTACCCTTTTAATAGTTCTATGGCAGCAGATACGAGTATAAATATAATAAGTATAATGTGTTGCAACTAGTTTTATGAGCTTTGAGAGAAAATCCTAGGCTTTCGTATTTCAAAGTTCTTGGACATCTGGAACGGTCCAATGGAACTGTTATGGGCAGTAGTTGCGCTTACCATCAGCCCAATGATTACTCGCCTAATCCTAAGATCGAGAAACATACTCAGCCAGTTTTAATTAAGCTCAAAGAAAAAACGTAACTACGTACCATGTGATACCGTATGTGAGTTCCTCCAGACCTCACACCCTCGTTGAGCTGAATAGAGCTGACGCTGCCTGCATCGTCGTCCATCAGACCAGTCTTCTTGTAACGCGCCATCTGTAACCAATGAATTTGTATCAGTATGGTTAGGTGTCTGTGGCCGACCATACAAGCTTATGCATGTTTGCGATTTACTGTCAAAATAACCATGCTCGTGAAGTCTGCCGCCAAGCAGTAGTGTGCAAGCATTACTGTGTTCCGGTTTGATGAGCAGAGTATCCAGTGAAATTACTGGGCTTATGAGACTTAATACCTAATGTCTCAGGGTAACGAGCGCATTGCAGTGCCGCGCAGACCTTTGTGTTTCAAAGTTCTGGGTGGCACTGCAATCGTTATGGACCAGCGTTATGCTTACCATCAGGCAAACGACCAGCTCGTCTCGTTACCAAATAAAATAATTAAAAAAAAAAAAAAAAAAACATGATTTACTCATGAAACATGAATACTCCAGTTGCTACGTTCCAAACCTACACCATTAAAAGGCACAAAACTCGACGTCGCGTCGGAGTGGCTTCCCTTTTTAAAGCAGGTACTCCACAGATCAGTCATACGTAGCTACAAATATTCCAGCGAAAAGAAATTCCTTCGAGCCTTTTGTGAAGTATTCCGTGGAGTGTCTATTCTCACCTCTTGCCTGAGCTCCAGTTTTTTCAAGTACAATTTACTATTCAGATTTAAAGATCACTTATTATTTTACTTGTCACTCGCTAGAATGCTAGTATAGAAACTGTCTTTTGTTTTTATGTTGTTTTGCATAGGTATATCTGGCCACAAAAGAGATGGTCTGACTCTGTAGCTAGTGTGGTTAGGGAACATCTCAGCCGGAAAACGTCCACTGCTGAACATAAGGCCTTCCCGAGAAGGAGGGATTTTGCCATAACACACCACGTTTAGCACTCTTGGTAGGGCGTCTCTTAGTGCTTGCAGTAGATTTTGATGTAGATAGAAAAGGATGCTGCTGCTCATCCACTGGACATCCCCTTAGCTCTTACATGACCCACGGAAAGAGATGGGCTGTTACTATTCTTAGCAGGGACTAGACGGCCAACATCACCGATCCAAACAGTAAATCTGTCGCCAAGCATCTATTCGTGTTGTAAACTTAAAACTATCATGTATTAATACGCGCCAGTTTAAATGTTTATTAAGATTAGTTACCGGATTATACCGGATATATTCGGTTCAGACCGGATATATTAATTACATAACAACGCAATTCACGTTACAACAGGATTCGTTTAAATTAGGATATCCTTACAGTAGCTAATGCAACCGGAACAGAGCAATGTGAAAAAGTGGTGGTACCAACCTAGACGGACATTCGCAGAAGAGCTAGTCCTACCACCTAGTAAATCTATAGATAAATAGCATCTTTACATATTTTTTTATGTTATTTGGTAACGAGACGAGCTGGTCGTTTGGCTGGTGGTAAGCATAACGCCGGCCCATAACAATTGCAGTGCCACCCAGAACTTTGAAACACAAAGGCCTGCGCGGCGCTGCAGTGCGCTCGTTACCCTGAGGCGTTAGGTATTAAGTCTCATAAGCCCAGTAATTTCACTGGATACTCTGCTCATCAAACCGGTACACAGTAATGCTTGCACACTCCTGCTTGGCGGCAGACTTCACGAGCAAAGCGGTGGTAACAACCCAGACGGACACTCGCAGAAGAGTTAGTGCTCCCACTAACAAACTTTACATGAAAATAAACCAAATAAGTATGACGAATACTGTCATGATAAATGTTATTGTACTCAAAATAAATAAGGAATATGTATTGTCTTTTTAAACGACTGTACAAAAAAGGAGTGTAATGTTTTCAGGGTTCATGTATGTTAGTTTTTTTTTCCACCATAACTTTTAAACGACTGAACAGATTTGGATGTATTGGGTATCGGTAGGAACCTTACGTCCTCCCAAGTGATACTGACAAGGGCACTCGTGTTTTTAATAATAATTATTTTAATTATACTTTTCTGAGAATAAAACACTTTAAACCTTATTGTGTAAAAGCCGTCGTCACTGTGAACCCAGTCAGGGAGTGAGAAAGACAGCACTAGCTGGCTGTATTGTTGTTCTTGTCTATTTCGTGGATTTTTTTATGGACTTGCATCAAGCCGCGCTATGGTCGGCATTATACTAAAAGTATAGTCCGTATTTTTATACTTGTCTAATCTAACTAAGTAGTAATATATACCGATATGGCAGATCACCAACCAATAACATAGACAAAAATCCTAAATAGAACCATGTCATTGGTTGCAGATCATTATCTGCGTCTTTAGTTGGCAATTAGCATACGCCACATTTGTTTACATTATTAGACAAGTGTAAAAACACGGATCTTAGATAACTCTACTAATAAAAACTGCTTGCTAGTTGAAAGCTGATATCCTTCTTATAGAGGTGACATCCTTCTTGTATATGTGGTAAACTAGATGGTAGCTAGCCATACGAGTACTAGAAAATGCAAAACTAGTACATCTTAGAAGCCATTGTGACATTTATTTCCACTTCATATCCCGTGAAAGGTCACTGAAGAATGAAGTTTTACTTTTACCTCATATCGAGAGGAAATGGGTTTCCGCATGGGTGTTCACGACTTCGAATCGATAAGGAATTTTAAGACGTAATAACTCGTATTATGTGTTAGAACACATAATACGAGTTAGAACTCTATCGTTCGCTGATGAGAGCACTGCAGTACTGCGCAGGGTTTTGTGTTTCAAAATTCTGAGTGGTACTGCAATGGGCTGACGTCCCTGCCTGGGCTCAAAGCCAAGATTGCTCCACTTAACGCTACATCACTTTCGCGCCACCGCGTATTTACAGCAGATTCTGAACTGAAAACACAGTGGTTGTGAAACTAATTTTTTTAATAGAGATCTTAGAAGTGGCTGCGGTGCGGCTCTTTTACTACCTCTAATCATGGTATGGCTAGCGCTCGGAATAGGTTTTCACCAAGCACCACCTTTGATAGTACGATATGCGTCAAGCGGTGATCGTCGTTTCTCCATGGTTCTCGCGTGGTCCGTGATTGATGCTTATCCATCAATCATGCATTGCATGTATGGGCCGCTGCAAGGTAATGAGCGCGCCACACTGCCGTGCAGGTGTTTGTGTTTCAAAGTGTCAAGTGCATGGCAATGCAATTGTTATGGATTGGCGTTATGGTTATCATCAGGTAAACGAGCCGCTCGTCTCATTACCCAACAGTATAAAAAAATACCACTGACTCAAAAATAATTAGTCCGTAAATACACTCGTTATTGTTTCTTAGAACCATACATTCATTTACCTCTAATCGTTCGCTCATACGCGTCGTGTTTTTCCCGAACAAGCATTTGTGTCACCGATGACTTACCTACAAAGCGCTAAAAGCTACTGGAGCGGCATATTCGCCTAAGTGAAAAAGCTCCTTAAATAAAGAATTAAAAAAAGGCTACTGCGTTAAAAGGAAAAAACATGATACTTGATATTGCCCTTCAGTACACAAACAACTATCAACAACGACCTCCACCATCCACCGACTGTAATTTACTGAAACCGTAATAAATATTTCAGACTGAAACCCCATGTGACCACGTTAGCCATAGTTTCTCAAAGTGGACAATTAGCTTTTTGTGGTCATTGGTCAGGAAACGGTCCTTTTTACGGTCTTGATACTGAATCAGATGGAAACGCGTTCAATTCAGTGCCACAATAGACACAAACAATTAGGTACATTATCCTGCTATGTCATTGTAGTAGAATAAAAATCTTTTTGTTGCGCGATTATAGTTCCTAAAGTAATGTTACTGTGTCAGCCATTTCGCACCTTGTAGACAAGTTGATGATGAATTTGGAGACATCCTTTAAACAGGTCAGAAAAGAAAATCCTTTTTGAAAATCAGATAAATATCATCTATCCCGTGGAAAGTTTGAGTAACTATAAAAAGGACTGCTAGTTAGTATAGTTCACCTAAGTACCAAAGAAAATGAACCTTTTTACAAATCTGTTAAAATGGGGGCATTTTCTAACGATGGAAAGTTTAGGAACCTCTACATAGACTAGCGGGTTGACCTTCGTACCAAAGGCAAACTATGGTATTGTTTTTGTCAACGGCCGTGGCATTGGCCGAAATCTTTGTTATCAGTAAACAACACTGAACCAATATACTCGAGCAAAAGCTTTTGCCAATAAAGATAAGTGGAGATATGAGATAACGAGCGTTGGTGAATCGATAAGTTCTGCTAAGCTTTATGGCGAAACTATTGAGCCATACTCTACCTACTACAGATACACGGTTGTTTGAATAAGGATTATATTATTAACGGTGTTCCGTATCTATACAAATAACTAAATTAAAGAAATTAACGTAGTAAACACGTTAGAACTGGCCCTTAAGTGCACCTGTCAAGGATCTTGGCGATAGATTTTCAATTTGAGGGTAATATCTTGCCAGACGAGAATTAGGAGACGGGCCCTACCACCAGCTGCCTTATCAGCTAACAATCTCGTGTTCGTTTTCAATACCAGACCGATTAAAACCAGCGGTCACTAGTCTTCGTGTGGAAGGAGTTGTCAATAGTTTTCGCTTCTTTTCGTTTTGTAAGAGCTTATTTCTTTAATAACCAGCGAAAATTCTAGACTATTCCTTCCACACGAAGACTAGTGACCGCTGGTTTTAATCGGTCTGGTATTAAAAACGAACACGAGATTGTTAGCTGATAAGGCAGCAGTTCTCCCTTCACCGAAAGGTCAAGCTCAGACTCACTATAGATTCTGAACCATCGACCTACGAGGTCGACGTCATCGTCAGCGATACAGTTATTTTCTATGCAAGACTGCAAAGTAGTTATTTGGGGCGAGTGCTTGTGTTGAAACCCGAGAAAGCGAAAAATAGAATCCCGAGCGTACCGAGGGTTTGAAAGGCAAGAGACGCAAGATAACTTTGCTGCCGTGTGAAACACAATTTTTGATCTCACTACAGCAAGAAAAGATTTTGTTGATATTTCGAAATCTGCGTGCAATGGTAATTTTTCCACGCTAGTATGGAAAAAAGCGGCGGATGCGGCGCGGGTGGCAGCGCGCGTGACTACTTTTTCCACGTCAGCGGATAGAAGCATTTTTGCGCGGATAAACAAGATCTTTCCGAGCTTGTGAGGTGAAAAGAATATTTTTCTTTTTTGGCAAAAACTAACCGGCCCTTGGCAAAGAAAACGATACTATCCATACTATAAAAAATACGAATGTGTCTTTGAAGGTTTGTTGGTTTGTCCTTTATGGCTACATTTTACCTCAAAAAAAATGCACACGGGTGTAACCGTAGAAGTTAGTAGTCTATAACCATTAACTTAACATAATTAACAAACTTATTTAATGTGCTGAATAAAAATTACAAACTAAAACAGAACTATCAATAAAAAAGTAAGAAAATAATTAAAAATCGTTTGAATTATCTATTGACAACAAAAGATAATTCAAAATCAGGCAGTTTCCAAAATGCTGGCCGCGTTGCCCCGCTGGATGGTAAGGCTGATCCTTTGAGGGAGACAAAAGCCAGCATTTTGGAATTAGAATTACTACTATCTACTACGTATATATCTACCAAAAATAGCCAAATTACCGCGTTAATTTTACTCGTGCTAAGTAAATCATTTTTCGTAGTAACCTTAGAAAGTATATTCAATTTTCAAAGCAAGTGATGACGTTCTCTAAAATCAATAAATGGAACTTTTCCAACTTTGATGTTATGATAACAATGGAATAGAAACCGCAAATTGGAAAACAATAGATCGAAAAATAAACAACAACTTTCGTACTTACTTGAAAGTTTATAATTAACGTCGCTTTATTTCATCCCTTTTTAATAGTACCTACTTGGATAACAAGATGAGTGGATCGTTTAACTTATGACTTATAACTGCAGTGCCATTCAGAACTTTGAAAACAAGGGCCTGCGCGGCACAGCAATGCACTCATTCCTTTACCATTCCTGAGATATTAGATAGGTATTACACTTATTTTTATCGCGGAAACATGCACTGTTCCTGTTGGTATCGCGATGCGGGTGAAACCGCGGGCAGGAGTTAGTATTATTATATGAGACCGTACGTATAGGCCGCGTGATCTCGGCTATGAATAGCCGCATCCCTTCACCTCATCTCTTCCTCTGCAGGGTATGGGCAGCATCATTGTATTCTATCAACATCATAATCTAATGCAATCACCAAGATGCCTGCCAAGCGATGGTGTTTTAGAGCCCACATGCATGAGCACTCCAATCCACAACATTCCAATCCCAACGTTCCAAAAACCGCCCGTATGTGGGGAAACTCAGATGAATTACGTGGAGTGATAGAAATATAAGAAGTCCAACCGTTCCAAATCAAACGTTCCAACTCATCGTTAGTGGCCGATACGATGATCCATTTCGCGCTCAGTTCAGTTGGCAGTACTCGAGACGCAGAATGATTGAAAAATGGAGCGTTGGCGTGCTCGGATTGGAGTGATCGTCTTTGTTCTCGACATTGGACCACTGTTCCTATATCTCTATGGCTCCACTCAATTCACGATCCGCGGAGCGATGGATTTGGAACGCTCGTATGAGGTCTCTTATGGTAAAATCTCTCCGTAATGTGCGAGGCCGATGTTCAGCAATAGACCTTACAACTTCTGGCTGATGAAAACGTAAGCCGTAGACAAACAAGGTAGGCAAGATGAAATACTGTGGAGAAAACCACTAAGACTTGAGGCCGTGAGAATAGAAATAGATACTTAGATTAGAGACATGCAAATGACACGTTATCTTATCATCGAGGCTGTAGGTATGTGGAATGAGTCGGTGTGTGGAACGTTTAAAGATCCATTTATGATATCTAAGCCCTTGACAGATTAGCGTTTGACCTCTCACATAGTTTTTTTATGCTATTGGATAATGAGGCGACCGGGTGGTTGCCTGATGGTAAGCATAACGACAGCCCATAATAATTGCAGCTGGCAAGAATTTTGAAAGACAAAGGACTGCCCGACACTTCATTGCGCTCGTTACCCTCAGACATTATAGCTAGCTCTTTTGAAATTTGAATATTCTAGATCTAGGCTATCCTACAAGTGATACTACCTCTTCAAAAAAACATAACTAGGTAGATATATTTCAAACTGGTACCTACCTAACAATACCCTCGGCGCGTCTGTTTTTTGGACTGTTTAGACCCTAATTAATTTCTTGGACTCACCTCCGTAACTTTTATTTCTCTTTGTTTTGATGGAGTTGTAATTGGTGTTGATAGACCAGGCATAGGTAATCTGACACTTTCCCTAAAACTATTTATAATATAATCAGGCCACAAAACATTTGTCTCCAACCACACAATATATTTAGTTCTAAATATGTCCTCTTGGCCATAAGCACTTATCCATCTCCTGTTAAGATCTGAGCAATAATTTTTGCAAAACCATTTAAATTTTTTATTATTTTCATCACTTAAACTTTTTGGGAGTCTAGATATTACGCCCTCATATAATACATTACTATTTTGCACGTCACCACTTTCTTTTATTAACTTAAACAAATCAACATTATTCACCAAATCACTAAACATTTTGAAAATTATTTCTAAATAATTGGAATTTGCGTAAGTTCGTTTCGGAATGTAATCACTTACTGAGTGTATGTAAGGTAAGGAAAATTCGAATGGAGTCAACTATATTTTCCTTCCTGTGGTCAATAAAATGTATTACGGTGATTGGTTGTCTGACATAATAATCCTTACTTCCCTACTAATATTATAAATGCGAAAGTGTGTTTGTTGGTTTGTTGATTTGTCCTCCTTTCACGCAGTAACGGAGCAACGGATCAACGTGATTTTTGGCATAGGTACAACCGCTTTGCTCGTGTAGTCTGCCGCTAAGCAGTAATGTGCAAAGTAGTCAGTGAAATTACTGGGCTTATGAGACTAATACCTAATGACTCAGGGTAACGAATCCAGTGCAGCGCCTTTGTGTTTCAGAGTTCAGAGTGGCACATCAGGCAAATGACCAGCTCGTCTCGTTATCAAATAGTATAAAAAGTTGGTTTGTCCTTCTTTCACGCAGCAACGGACCGACGGATCGACGTGATTTTTGTCATAGATATAGTTTATGTGCCGGAGAGTAACATAGACTTTTATCCCGGAATGATTCATGGTGACTGTGAGAATCTCCACGCGAGTAAAGTCACGGGCAGCAGCTAGTAATACATAAAAAGGGGTCAAAGATAATACAAATACTACGTAAGGGGTGCTAAAATTATTTAATTATGAGTAAATGAAAATTAAGCAACATAACGAATTTAGGTAAACCTACTTAGCAACGCAGAACGTGTTATAGTAGCTACATTTTTTAGGTACATCATCATTCTCAACTGAAAACCTAAAAATATATTTTTCAGCGATAGGTAGGTACTTACTTCTTTGTCCTGAAAATGAAATCGATGGTGCCACATAATAACGCGGCGTCTCTAAACGCTAACTTCAGGCTATTATTACGAAGAGAAATAGTTCGCATCATAAATTATTTTACCGTAATTCCAGGTTTAAGATGTAGCGTGGGCATGGGTGTTTATTCCTCTACACTTGCACTACACTTCACACGAAATGTCAAAAAAATAATAAGTATTTTCTTATTATTCGCGAATTGTTTCGACGGAAAACATCGCCTGTGTCCGCTGCATGGTTCGATTTTGTTTTGAAAGAGGACGGGATAAGTCTGAAAGTCTGAAGGCTACCCCATGATAATGATCGCGCGTAAAATTGAGTCAGTGCCATCTATGTAATAAACGTTGAACCGAGAAAGTTAGAGAGTTTGTATTTTGGTTTTTTATCAGTTGACTTACGTTATGACACTAATTTTATTGATTAAAAATAAAAAGTTCTCTCGAATCCTAGCGATACCAGAATGAAGGCATTACACACTGATAAACGATTTCAATAAAATGTTAATAATTATTTAATTGTTGAACACTGCCATCTAGCGGTTCTAACTCGAACTCACGAGCCACGTATAGAATAGAATGACTTACTCAAAATACACCAGCCAACCGAAACGAAGGGCGCGTTTTACGCTTGCGCTGTGGAGGGGGTTTTGTAGTAAACTCAATGAAAGAAATACAATACAATCAGTGAGCGTTCGCCGATAGTGAAATCTCCTGTGCCGGCTTCCGCCATTACAACATTTTGCGAAAAATATCACCGCGGGAACGCCTACACTATTTTATAAATAAACTTTGTGTTAGTGCATCAGTGTATTTGTGAAAATGACCAACGCTCCCGTGAAAAAAGTGCCAATACACTTGCAGGTAAGAAAGATTCGCCCCGCACCTGTTGTTTTCATAAAATTGCGAAAAAAATATTTTCATATGAGTTCAGCCGTACACACATTCTGTAACTCCGGCTCCCTTTTGAATTATTCTGAGTGTGTGACCTGCCAAATTGGCCAGGCATAGGCAGGATTAAAACTGACCCAAATGTCGGTTGGAAATTAGGTTGCCGTTAGCCGGCGGCTCGCTTGTAAAATAGATGAGACAAACTCGCACTAGTTTATGCCTACTGATTAATTAAGTTCTTTTATGCTTTTTACGTATTTAATTCAATTATGGAAACACGTTTGAACTAAAAATAGGCACGTAGATACAGTATTAAATTTGTTGGTAACGGTAAAGTCGGCACCGAAGTCTAATATTCTGTAAGGTTTAACTGGATGATATTTTGGATGAGTTTTATGATGATATCAGGCGATAACGGTTCTTTTATCGCAAGTGTTGTTAATTTTAATTATTACGCTTAGGTACACCTACATAAATACCTACTTATTTTTTTATACGTAACAATTGGATAATATATTATTATCCCTGTATTCTTAGTTATTATCCTATAATATCCTATAACATTAGACAGCCTGAAACCCATATCTTGCTTCTATCAATCGTATTACTGTTGTGCAGTTGCACTTTTAAGTTACCTACCTAGATGATAGATCTACACTACGTAGCGTAGGTACCTACCTAGGTATATAGCTATACCTCTGACATTGACATGTAGTACCTACATAGGTAGGTTACACTACGTACATATTGTACCTATATTATAGATAAGTACAGGCGTAGGAGACAGACAGCGCAAATCTCATTATTTCACGGAAATCCGATCTCTCATGGTTCTGCCGAGTTTTCATCCGCACTTACGGGTCACTGACCTCTATAAAATATCTACCTATCCCTACCTACTCCAGTCTGTCTCCTGTCTTCCCTCAATGTTAGTAGGTAGATAGGTAGGTACAGATCGTGACATGCGCAGTAAGTCGCAGATTTGTAGGCTCTTTTGTGTGGCATAAAAGGGGATAATAATTATTAATACCTACACCTACCTATAGGTTATAAAAGTATATGACAATACCGAGGAAACAGAAAAACAAATGAGGAATAACAAAATAAAAAATAATGCCTAGAAATTGGAAATGATATCCAAGTAAAATTGCTTATTCCAACTTCAATTAAAATATCGCGATATAGGTATGTACCTACCTAGTAGGCAACCTACCTAACTATGCTCACTACCAATGCTGACTGAGTTGATCTGGAAATCTGGAAGTTAGGTAGGTACCTAGGTATAATTTAGCTAATTAGGTACTTAGGTGAATATCATTTACCTAGGTACCTACATATGTATCAGCTTCCTTATATTTTATTTATATACCTAATACGTACCTATGCGTGGAAATGTGACAGCTTCTCTTGATAGAAAGTGAATCTCGTCTGGTAACTTTTTTTTTTATGTTATTAGGTAACGAGACGAGCTGGTCGTTTGCCTGATGGTAAGCATAACGCCGGCCCATAACGATTGCAGTGCCACCCAGAACTTTGAAACACAAAGGCCTGCGCGGCACTGCAGTGCGCTCGTTACCCTGAGACATTAGGTATTAAATCTCATAAGCCCAGTAATTTCACTGGATACTCTGCTCATCAAACCGGAACACAGTAATGCTTGCACACTACTGCTTGGCGGCAGACTTCACTAGCAAAGCGGTGGTAACAACCCAGACGGACACTCGCAGAACTTCTCATTTTATGCGCTTAGTAAAGTTGCGTAGATAGAGGTAGACATAGTTTACTATGGTACAGGTAACCTATAGTAATAATTAATTTTATTTAGGCTACAAACGAAATCGCACTGAAACGAGATAGCAAAATGAACCTAAACCAGTCTATTTCAAACTCAAGGTTATCTAATTCAAAATCATAAGCGCATCTTTAAATATAACTCAAGCACATCTACATATACCTACGTGTCTATAGGTACCTACCGCTGGAAATAGTTGAAATGAGGAACCGAATTTAGCTAGGATCACATTTTATCTCAAGGTCAACTTTTGGCCATAATAATATGCAGACCGTAGACGCTTATGCCAACGTGCGTTTGCTGGTCAGAATAACAACGCTTTTGCATCAAGCGCGGATTTCGAGTAACTCGTAATCGACGCTTGATGCAAAAGCGTTGTTATTTTGACAATCAAACGCACGTTTGCATAAGCGTCTACGGTCTGCAATATCTCTTCAGAAAGGAACCTAGATAGGTTATGGTAGGTACCTATACCTAGGCCCTATATGGGTAGATCTAATTGTTCTGCGAGTAGGTATATGGGTAGGAATGACAAAATCTTACGGTGCAATGCACCGTGTTCGTGATTCTAAATTATCAGCGCCGCAATTCAAATGGTTTTAAAATGACAATGATGTCGTCGCAAAATGATCACTTTGATGAAGAGCATACGAAAATTAACAATGGTTTATAGATGACCGTCATTGTCATAGACGGTCATAGAAAAACGATTGTGCTAAAAATACCGAAAGTGCCTAAAAATTTTTTTTGCCGAAACCATTGTCATTTTTAAACCATTTTTTAGTAGAATTGGGGCCGGTTTCATGTCACACACGCCCAGTAATTTTATTGACTTTATGTAGTATGTATTCCAAAAGCGTAAACCAAGAGCTTAACTCCGGCAAACTAGAAAGTCCACCCCAGACAGCGCGGCAGACGTACATTTTAAAATGTTACCAACTTCAACAATTTCATTCATTATAGCCCTTTCTACTAATTAACATTTACCCATTCTAATCGGATTTAAATAAAGTACAGTTAATAGCTCCGTCCGGTCTTGACTTTTACTTTCCGACTGTACATGACATTTCCTTAAAGTTCACTAAGCAATTTTGAACTTTATGCTTAAAAGATATGGTTCAGAATTGGTTGTTGCTTAAATATGGTGTGGAAGTGCTGACGGTCATAGTACTCATAGTGATGTGCTGGATTAACGGTATTTAGTCGCTGTTTTCAAGACTGTGACTATCATAAAAATCTAATAACGTTAGTTTAAACCACAGACATACAGTAGTTTAAACGCATGCGCTAATTCTTACTTGTATTCATACCTACTTATCATTGGTGTGAAGCGACGCCGACGGTATGGTAGACAACTGCTACTGTACTGTCATTTATTTCTAAATGAAAACCTGGTATTTTGTTAACTTTAACGGACAAACATTCCCCTTCTTGGAGTAAACAAGGAATTTAATGAATGTGAAAAGAAATTTGAATTTTTTTACTAACCTAGATGTTTTATAATTAGATTAGATGATTTAAAATTACCTAGATGGTTTTATGGCCTTCTCAAATGCAAGTGTTGTGAAGTACATCCGTTATGAAGAGTTGTGTGTAATTAATTTAAAAATGTCCCAATTACATCGACTTACATTAATCTTCAAATATATCATTTTCTAAGGCCTAGCTTTACCCAACGCATTTCAAGCCGAATATCAACATTATAAAATTCACAAACTTTATATCCATAAAACTACTTCTCGATGCAATGATTTGTACGTACAAAACCTAATACAAATTAAAACAAAAGCCATAAAAATTGTAATAGTTAAGAATTGGAATAATTTTAATAGTACATGATAATAAGACAGTACAATAGGCTCGTTCGTAAATCATAATTCTCAAACTGATCCGCCCACTTTTCATCTCGTCATCGACAAATACATTTATAAACAAGACTAAGAGCCCCCATACACGAGCGTTCCAAATTCATCGCTCCGCGCCTCGTGGATTGAGTGGAACAAAGGTCCAATTTCGAGCACACAGCTCACTCCATTCCGAGCGCGCCATCGCTCCATTTTTCAATCATTCTGCGTCTCGAGTACTGCCAACTGAACGTGAAATGGATCGACATATCGGCCACTAACGATGAGTTGTAACTTTGGATTTCGAACGTTTGGATTTCTAATATTTCTACCACTCCACGTAATCCATCTGAGATTCCCCACACACTGCGGTTTTCGGAATATTGGATTGGAATGTATTGAGTGCAATGAAAATGGAGTGCTCGTGTATGTGGGCTCTAACAAGACCGGTTACCCCATCACTGCCTCGCTGTTCACTTCAAGCCGTCACAAAATCTATTCTTACCACAGGCACTACTAAATCTTCTGTGCCCATGGGGTCCTCCCCTATCGCACAAAGGGCTGTAACCTATGAGTTACGCGCGCGTTAAATATGGTTATTTAAAACACGCGGTTAGCTGAGAATAGTCTAGAAAGTTCTAATTTATGCACCCTAGTATGGTTGACGGCCAGCATTAAAGACTTTTGAGTGTCTGCTATTGATCTACAACGAATTTAACTAGCCATCTAAGGATAAATTGAGAATACGTACGTTTTGTTCAATATAGTCAGTAGCGACTGCCCGCGGTTTTACCCGCGTGGATATTCCTACAGGGATCGTGCATTTTCCGGTAAAAAAATCCTGTGTTACTCTCCGGACGATGTAGCACGCTTTCCAGGAGGATACGAGATATTACAAACATAAAAAAAATTCAACCGAATTGAGAACCTCCTGTTTTGGAAGTCGGTTAAAAATGACGATGGTTTCGTCGCAAAATGGTCGCTTTCTAGACACTCGGTATTTTTTAGTACAATCCGTCGGTTAGGCGTACGAATTCTATAAGATTTCCGATGAAGGAAATAATCGTGATGCAGTCACAGCATGGTAGTAGAACATTTTCTGGTATTCGTCTAGCTACCAGCCTCCCGTTAAAAATTAAATACTATAACTATCTATCAATCAAATTTCTTCTATGATTGATAATAGCAGCTAAGGATAGCAGCCAAACGCAATCTTAGTAAAAAAAAACGAAGTTCCTTTTATAAATTAAAACAAATGAACGTCTGAGTAATCAAGGTAAATACAAAGAACATTCTGCCTTCCCAGTTTTCCCCAAAACGCCCTCCATATCTCCCAACAAACAGTAGGGTGCATTTAATTCGCAAAATATTTGGGGTCAGCACGCTCCATACAACCACAATTAATTACAATTAGCGGAACCGAACGTGCCGTTATAGCTTCTTTGCGAGAATGATTTGATTTGGTTCATTAGCTTTGAGTAGTTTTGGTCGGTTTACTAATTGGCTTGGCAAGTTTCACGGCTCATCTAGAATCTGGAAGCGCACCAACAGCTAGTAGGTATCAACTGCCAACGCTTTGCATGGAGGTAGGACATTTTATAGTGCCTACATTTCCACAACAATGAATTTTTGGGACAAAAAGTAGCTTATGTTACTCTCCGGTCCATAAACTACAATTATCTATGCAAAAAAACATGTCGATCCATTGGTCCGTTGCTGCGTGAAAGAAGGACAAATCAACACACTAACAACACATTTTCGCATAAATAAATTTCCCCATATAAGTACTTGTACTATCTATTCTGGGTCAATAGTATAGGATTGCACTGCACCCGTGCGGAGCATGGGTGGGCGGTATCTACTCGTAAATAATGAGATCTGTATCGAAAGCCATTCTAATAGTCCCCATACACGAGCGTTTCAAATCCATCTGCGCGTCGTGGATTGAGTGGAACGATGATCCAATTTCAAGAACACAGACGGTCACTCCATTCCGATCGCGCCATCGCTTCATTTTTCGGTCATTCTGCGGCACGAGTCGCCAACTGTCGCAAAATGGATCATTGTATCAGCCGATGAATCGGAACGTTGGATATGGATCGTTTGGATATCCAATATTCCTATCACTCCAATTTAATCCGTCTGTGATTCCCCACAGAACGGCAGTTTTTGGAATGTTGGCGTGGAATGTTGTGGATTGGAGCGCTCGTGTATGGGGGTCTAATATATCAAGTTATTTATAATCTTAACCTCGTACCTAAGTTGTAACAAGCCCTTGACATTTTTACTATAATTTGCATCATTGGTTATTCAATGAACAATGCGTGACTTGGCTTCGTGTTCAAGGTTACAATTTCCTATGTGTCGTGGAAGGGTAACATAGAGCTTTAAATTTTTTGTAATTATTTTCTTCAGGGCCTCCTATTATTTAGCGAGTTGCCCAAAGCCGGCCTTACACGCTTATGCATGTTTTCATTTTGCTGTCAAAATAACCATGGTTTTGTACCTTGCTACGGCTTTTTGTATCAAATTCTCATTTCAGCTGAGCCCTCAAGAAAGTTTTTTTTTTACTTGCTAGATGCCTTTATTAACTAGCTAATACATAAATAAACACTACATCTAACCTAGCTAGCTACAGCTGGATACAGCAACAGTTGGATAATCTACAAGCCCTAGTAGATAATCCAAATGTTCTAGCCCACTACCAGTTGGAAGCGTAACCAGCATGCTGGCGGCATTGCTAAAAGAAAGTTAAATTAGTCAAGGTGCCCGTCAGCTGTAATCTGAGTTAATCTCTTCAAAAATTACGATGATTTATAATTTACGAATTTGGTCAAGATTGCCGACCCACGAAGGCAGGGCAATGGAAATCAGTTTCCCTCTTATTTAAAGAGAAATTATTTAACCTGACATGTTTCCAACATGACTGCTTACTTATTCGGTTTAACCGGAGTTTGGTCACGCGTGTTTCCCGCTTTCACCTCGATGAGTTGCAGTATCGACAAATCGGGAAAAAGTTTACTGCCGACATTTTGCATACCAAATGTTAACTAGTTACATTGTATTATTACCACCTTGTTCGTTTACAAAATAAAACATTTTTTAAAAACCCCCGACAAAATGTGCTGATTGTTTTCGAACGGCTGAACAGATTTTCTTCAATCATAGCTAACACTCTCAAACAACATGTCAAAACGATATCAAAATCGGTCCATCCGTTTGGGATCTACGATGCCACAGATAAACACGTTAAACTTATAACTCCCCTCTTTTTTTGGTGGGTGGTTAAAATGTCAATTTGTATTGAGGAACAGTATTTTAGTAGTCAGTATTTATATCCTGAGTCCTGACTTCCTTGACACAGGGAATCCTAGTTCGGAGTTGACCCTATGTATGTGTTTGTGGGCGTTATTTATTATAGTTATTCATGCTGTAAGAAAAAAATTAGACAATATGTGCTTATTGCTTTTTCTGGTCTCGCTATTCCTTATTGAAAATACACGCATTCAAGTTTTTTTAGATACAGAACTTATACTTACTGGTGCTATCAAAGATTTTCCAGCGGACATGCCGCTGAAAAATCTTTGATAGCACCAGTAAGTATAAGTTCTGTATCTAAAAAAACTTGAATGCGTGTATTTTCTTCTAAAAAAAACATGAACTAAATCAACCAAGTGAATTTTAACTGGAAAAATCAATAACACAACGGATGTTGTCCTATCTCGCCCCGCGTCATAGACAGTAAAGTGGTTTGCTGATAGAATCTGTCGTTATAGTCCGAGAGACCGCGACTCGAAACCGGGAGTCATTTTGTAAGCTGTGCTATGCTTAGTCTTCTACAATTCACTGCAATCACCTTATGATGATTTGTCGAAAGTCCGCGTGGTAGCAAGATTAGCAGCAAGTGTCGAGTAAGATCAAAGTGTCAAGTGGCTTAGTTGAGGATAAATAGCTTATTACCATACTAACATTAAGTATTTAGTTTAAAAAAATATTTTTAAGGTGTAGAAAGTATTATAAACTAGCTTCTGCTCCCGGCTTCGCCTGCGTGGTATATATCTTTATAACCTATGTGTTATTTCACAACCTAAACTATGTACATTCCAAATTTCATCTAGATCGGTTGTTACGGAGATACGTGGTAACATTCACACACACAAACATTCGCATTTATGATATAAGTAGGATAGGATAGTAGGATAGGATCAATGCTTACTGTCAGGCAAATGGCACGCTCGTCTCGTCTTTGAATAGTATAGAATAAAATTAACCATTTCTATTAGATTCTATAAATGACGACATCAGCATGCTATGATAATAATATCCGCTAGCTCTTCTCCTAAACGTTGTCACTTGATGAAATTGGGAAGAGGGGTGGTGATATCAACAAATTGCCTTCTTCGACCCACTCTTTGCTGAGTGCTGGTATTTTCGGACGTGCTTTTATGAAGCATGATCTTGTTAAGGGGCCCGAGCATAGATAGCCCCTGCCCGAGCGCCCCTAATAATGGCATGAAGTATGAAAAACAAGGGCCTGTGTTACCTACTGCAAATTACAATTCGCTTGTTACTACAATAAATACTTTGCTCACCAAATACATCAACAATAATGTATGCTGATACTATTGCTTCGTGATTGATTATAGCTATGAGCAAATCGGTAGTATCCATTCAGAGTTATACTCGTAGAAGTAGAAGACCTGGTAAAAATTATCTTTTTTTTTATTTTTTTATTTTATTAAGTAACGAGACGACCTAGTCGTTTGCCTGATGGTAAGCATAACGCCGACCCATAACAATTGCAGTGCCACTCAGAACTTTGAAACACAAAGGCCTGCGCGGCACTGCAGTGTGCTCGTTACCCTGAGACATTAGGTATTAAGTCTCATAAGCCCAGTAATTTCACTGGATACTCTGCTCATCAAACCGGAACACAGTAATGCTTGCACACTACTGCTTGGCGGCAGACTTCGCGAGCAAAGCGGTGGTAACAACCCAGACGGACACTCGCAGAAGAGTTAGTCCTCCCACTAACGAGTGTTACGTTGCAGTGGATTTTGGATTGCGCAAGGACTAAGCTGCCTCATCATCGTTGCCAGAATACGGTACGCTTGGCAGGCATCTTGGTGATCGCAGTAAATTTTGACGTTGACTGAGGAATATGCTGCTGCACCATTCCCTGACTACTACAAAAGGTCTATTTTGAGAGAGTGGCAACTGTAACCAATTAAAAAAAAAAACTTTAATCCTATTATGGGATTCGTGTTTCGCGATGCCATCATCAGAAGCCAACAACCCGAGTGTGGGTGATCTAACCATTGACTCACCCAATTATCTAACAGGCGAAAATAATTGTACAAACTATAAATTTTAATGATGACTGCGTGATTATCAGCTTTGAGTTGAATGAACAGACTTGAAACAAACGAAGATTATGAAATGGACAAACAAACATGATAATATAGGATACAGTGAAATAACTAGGCATAATAGGGAAGTACGGAACTCGTTACCCTGATGCATTAGGTTTGTTCATCAAATCGGAACACAGTAATGCTTGCACACTACATCCTGGCGGCAGACTACACGAGCAAAGCGATGGTACCTATTAGATGGACACACACAGAAGATTTAGTTCTTGGTAGTACCACTTGGTAAAAATTCATTTCTTCGCATGAAATCATCATAATTAAGTCAGCCTGTATCTGTCTACTGCTGGTGGTACTGTTGGATATAAGTCTCTCCGAAGCCGAGATACTAAACCTCATCTTCGACTAAGTTCCACATAAAACAGTAATTCCTAAAATGCTAAAATCAAAACTGCTAACATTTATTCCCACAAGTGCGGCATTAGACGCTAATGCTTGTTTGCATTTTGCTATCATAATAACTATGCGGTATTGCAACAAGCGCGGAGTACTAGGTTATAACACGTTCATGTGCGGCTTGAAAAACCAAGAAACAGACCAGAGCAGCAATACGTCTAGATATTGCTATCTCTTTCACCCCCTCGAAGTCCTGCTTGAGCTCAAAGCGACGACTGCTCCGCTACATACATCACTTGCGCACCATAGCGTATTTACCGTGGCTTCTGCACGGAACACGCAGTGGTTGTGAAATATTTTTATGGTCGTATATAGAACCGGCGGCGATCGTGGTTTTTCTAAAGCGCGCGTGGTCCGTGATTGATGTATAACCATCAATCATTCAATTTAGCGTCTGTGCCCCTAAAATGCTAAAAACAAAACTGCTAACATTTATTCTCATATGTCATTATTCCGATGCCGCCGGCGCGGCACGGCGGCGCTGAGGTTGCGTGATGTGTCGCCTCGTGCTCCCCTCCCAGACATTAGGGTGCTCCGAGCTAGACAGGACCATTATGACTCAGGAACAAGGGAAACTAATCGAAACGCGTGGGTTTTTGTAATGTACAGTGCCTTGCCAAAATAAGTACACATTAGGGGTTAAAACACATACATTTTAAAAGATACTGTAATAGTTGGTTCTTTCACACGAAAAAATATGTCTAATTATGGGAGTTACATTTTGAGTTATTTTATTTACTAGGTTGCACTAACTCTTCTGCGAGAGTCCGTCTGGGTTAGTACCACCGCTTTGCTCGTGAAGTCTGCGGCCAAGCAGTAATGTGCAAGCATTCAATCAATCAATGCTTTATTTACTAAAAATGTTACCTTTTACTTTATGATAAGAAAGATGCTTATTCTAATTATGATAAAGAAGCTTACATCATCATCAATGTCGAATACAAACTCATTTTCAAGAACCCACAAACTCGCCACCACATTTCCTTCAGAGATCTCCGACTCCGAACTAAGTCAGGGAGGACTTGTATCTCGGAGAAGCCGTTAAGCATTAATTAGTTTCGGTCAGAGTAGCCAGTGAAATTACTGTGTTTATGAGACGTAATAATACCTAATGTCTCAGGGTAAGCGCACTGCAGTGCCGCACAGGCCTTTGTTTTAAAGTTCTGAGCGGCAATGCAATTTTTATGAGCCGGCGTTATGCATACCATCAGGTAAACGACCAGTTCGTGTCATTAAATCAAAATCACTATATTAACTGCATAAATGAATTGTATTATCGTGTTAAAATTAAATTAAATATTTATTATAAAACTACTATGATGAGTTGATGACAATGGATTTAAAAACCAAGTCATACAAAAAGACAATTTTATTACTATTGGCGCATCAAATATTAATTAACAATAAGTTAACACGCGTGGTGCCATAAAAAGAATTCGAATATTTATTTTTTGTAATATGTACTTATCACTTGTTACACCTAATCATCGAGATACTAACCTCAAGAGGTGCAGTGACGTTTGGTTTGCACGAAATAAATGCCACCATTTTTGACTAGACATAATGCGCTCTGATTGGCTAAGCCACCGCCTTGCACCGATACCCCGTGTGCTGATACGCTGAGCGCTGATATTAATTATAGCAAAATCAATACATTGTTGAGAGATCGGATAGTAGATAGTATTACATCTCTCGAGGTTAGTATCTCAATGCACCTAATATAGAGTATCATAAAAATTACGTCGAAGTGTAACTCCTTTGCTGCGTGAAAGAAGAACAAACCAACAGTATCACTTTCTCCTTTTCAATAAGTGTTTTGAACTATTATTCGTACCGTACTTGTTTTCCTTTTATCTTCGTCTGAAGTACCGCGAATCCGCGAATCTCTTCATTGTGTATTCAGTGCGCGTTTCACGTCATCCACGGCACATACACTAACCGCATTTCCCTTGCAGACACAAACACATGCCTCACTGGTAGGGTTACCAGGCATTCGGCTTTAGCCGTACACGTTCAGCTAAATATTTACATGTCCGGTGTAGTTTGACCAGACTTTTGGTTATGTCGGTTTTATTCAACCATAACCTATATGCCTGAACAGATTTGGATGTATGGGGTATCGTTAGAATTCTTACATTATCCCGAGTGACACTGGCTAGGGCAGTCGTGTTTTTAATTGTGTTAATTATAATTGTTTCTTCTACATATAGCGGGCTCATTGAACCTTCAGTGACATGGTCAAAGTTCAGGTACCACCTGAACTACCACCGTGGCAGGCCTAACTCTTATCTAAAATACAGTAAATAATAATAAATAACGTCCAACGATACATAGTCACATGTCCACAAACTAGGATTCCGAGTCAACAAATCAGGAGCTATGTGACCATAGCACTCCCATAACACTTAGAAAAGGAACAAATAACTTGAGCGTTTTTTAAGTGCACAAATGTTTGACTCCCTTTACGGGAATTGAACATTTAACTCGCGCTCTACAGAAGTAAAGTCCAATGACCTATCAACTACATCAGGGTATGCACCTACTCGATAATCTAACAGAGATAAATTCTTATTTTGATGACTTATATATATATTATATACAGTTATGTGCTTATTTATCACACACAATCTAAAACAGTGAAGGAAAACAACGAGGAAACCCACATGTTCAAGAGCCACAGAATTCGAAGACATGTGATGTGACATCCACCAACCCGCACTGGGCCTGCGTGGTAGTTTATGGCCCTATAAGCTCTCTCTGTCTCTCTGAGAAGGCCGGTATTCCAGCAGAGCGAGCGTGCTAAGGCTGGTGATGATGATGTTATGCAATGTAGTACAATAGAAGTACATTAAAATTACAGTACCAAGCAGTACCGATTCGACGAGCAAAGTGAAACATGAACAAACAAAAACAAACGAAGTTGCTACATGGGTACCTATATGAGATTGCTTTAAAGTAGTCACAGCCTATATACTATGCGTATATGGTTCAGATAAACGACCCGTTCATAACTCATTACATTGCAATATTAAAAATGTTTTAGCATCATCGTAACTGACTTACCTATTTATTTTATTTATTTGCCTATGCCAAGATATAACAGCAACCGATTGCGTAACGGTCAACTATGACATAAAGTGCTAATACGAGAGGTAAGGTGTCGCATGTCGTCAGCCGGCGGCCTACTTTACAGGCGTTAGTTAACTAGACAATTATGAGTGAGCCCACCTTCCGGTCCTACACGGTACTGGATGTTCTAAGAATAGCGTGGAGAATATCTTGAACCCGATACGATAGGATTCTTGGTTTAGTTGTTGGATATTGGTCGGCAAATAACTTGCAAATAAGATGTCGTGAGTGACTCCCGGTTCTAAAAAATGTGTTGTTTTTTTTCTCATCATCAGCGGGAAGACGTCTACTGCAGTACCTAGAGCTCCGTTATAAAGCGAGGTGTTGACATGGTAGGTAGTGGGAGTACACTTGGCAGGCGTCTTGGTGAGCGGCAGTTACGATCGAGATAGTTGTCGAATGCTAACCTAATACATGGTAAGTATGGCGTTTATTTTGATTATGTAGGTACGTATGAACTAAGAACGTAAGCTAAGATTCAGAGAAGAATCTAGGCGTGGACTCACATACTTCCATATTTCAAAATTTTGACATACGGACGCAAATTAGACTCGCCTCTGAATCTTAGCAATGGCAACTCAGCTAGGCCGTAGGTGACTAAAATCGCAAGTTCCAAAGTAGAGTAGGTTAGGTAGTAGCTAGTAGGGTATTAGGGTAGGCAGTATTGTCGCGCGGCAAGAGATCACAAGCGCCGGGTGACTAGAATCGTCCGTGAAAATGCTCAGTTGCAGACGATCGCCCGTCGCATGAAATTGTGTTGTTGGATGTTCTGATGACATTTAGATGCAAAACTAGTCACCTGCGATTTTGATCGACCTAAACTTTGTAAATGGGGTTTGTGAGGCGAGTTGGTAAGCGACCAGCCGCGTGGCGAAAATCGACCTAGTGTCCTTATTAGTCATCTGAAGACATAAACATCACCTAACACAAAACACGCCGTGCCTTCACAGGATGCCCTAGTTCACACAGCAAGATAAGATTAGCTCTAATCTTCGGAGGGTCCATTTGAACGCGGCATTAGATACTTTGATAAAATCTTTGGAATATGCTGTCGGCGGTTTTGAACAATCAAAGGTAGATTAAGACAATTATTTTTATCACCTTAATTGCGATGGCTTACTCTGGTTTGATGGACCTCACAATTGTTATGGCGAATTATTATGATCTGCCATTTAGTATTTCAGCTAGTTGTTCATAGAAAAAAAGTTGATGATTTATATAAAAAGTAAAAGATTTTTAGTAGACATACTTATGTATTTGTGTAATATCTATATAATAAGCGTGCAGGATAGAAGATAACAATATTTTTAGGATCAATTTTAAGTAGTAGGGATAGTAAGAAATGTCGTACAGTAATTATAACCAGTGGCCTTTCTAACATCAAGCAAACACCGTTGCCAATATACTATTTGTTTAATTAATTAAGTCCCAGAATATTCATGAAATTCTTTAATTCATCAACCTCGGTTAGGTCTAAAAAGTCACAAGAAACAAGTAGACAAAACACGAAATCTAGCCTTACATCAAAGACATAAAAGCCGCAGTGTTAGTCTGTTAGTATAAAACAAGCGTATTCTCAACGCTTCGTTGCCAGCGTTAATGACTGCCAGGAGCATTCGTGAGGGTCAGAAAATATGTACTGCGTAGATAACATTTTCCCAGGACAATTGCTACCACTTTAATATGACAGTTCTAGCAGCTTGTTTATGACTTTATAATCCTGCACTTGAATCTGCCCTTTGAGTACTTTGATTTACTGCATGTTGAATAGAAATTATTTATTCAGAAAACTCTGGACAGATCAGCGTAACACAAAAGGACAATGATTAAAAATAATACAGGCACAAATTAAAAGAGAATGGGCAAACAATAGAGAAAAAAAAACAAAATATTAACTTATAAACAAAAGGCTGCCGCTGTATACTCGTACATAGAGTGACGCCCAGAAAGGTTTGGGCTCAGCTTTATGCTGCGAAAAAACACAGTTACTGTGGCGTACGGATTTCACAATTAAGCAAAAACTAACAAAGATGACATCTGGAGCTTTTTCGTACGTGTTAGGTTCTTGCACTGAATAATCCTCCTTGGGTCCTTTACGATGTGGTTTGACCATTATCTTAGCAAGATATAAGTATATGCGGTTGACGATGGAACACGCTTGCCTATACATAGTATATTATACAATGTACGTATTCCCTCGGGACTTGAAGATTGCCAAGCTATATCGATCGGGACACAGACTCCGGCAGGGATTCCACTCCTTAGTACGTGTTATAACTGTAGAAGGAAAACGTTTCGTGCGTATGTGGATGGTGGATATCCATGTAACGACGGCGCTCGGCCATTTGTCTGATTATCCGATGATGGGGGATAACAATTCTCATGCTCAAAACTAGTTGATGGGACTCCATAGCTCGAGCTATGGAGCCTTAACTTTTTTTATCTGTATGACTATGAGAAACGTTATGCTGGAAAAGGAATAAGTTTTCTTTTGGTTCTTTTATCATCAAAAGACCACCCATCGCTTGTACTTCGTATTAAGACCTCTAGTTTTTATAGCTTCTGTATTTTGAGTCCAATAATTTGACCAATATCTCGGCTTAATCTTATAAGTAACGATGTGATCAAAGGTGGTGTCCGTGGTGACCACCCTACGCTAAGCCCACACCTTGCACATTGCTTCTAAGGTTTTCAAACTTTTTAATACGCGACGAGTGACAAAATTCCAGCGACTCCCCAGATCAGTAATACAACTACGTATATGTATTGCCATAACATAAGACAAATCATTGGATTTCAAAGACGTTACTAGGAGTTTTTTGTCTATTGAGACTGATCGAATATTTTAGAAAATTTGTATTTTTTTTTGTAGTGTAGAACCTATATTGTTTTTTATTTTTACCTAGCATACAAAATTGATCCCACCTCCCATTCGATATTTCGCGACCCCGCTGGGGGTCACAGTCATGAATCGCGACCCACAGTTTGAAGAATACTGGCCTAGAGAACCGGAGAAGCAGTTATCTCAGTCAAATGATCGAGTGGGTGCATACCACGTGCATACTTATTATAGTAGTAATACCTACTTATATTATATGAGCGTAAAAAACAGATGTTGTTATAAACACTCGAGAAGAAGATAATTATGAGTTTGTTATCTTTATTATGTCAGCTTAGTTTAACATTTGGTGTTGTGTTCGATTGACGTTTTCGCAACATGGTAAGCGAACAAGATTTTATAAATTATTTTTGTTTTTAGCCTAAAATTGAAATGATTTTCATACTTTAGAGCCAGTTTCCTATCCCTTTAGCGTATCCATCTTCGACCACATTATATACGCTGAGTGTGAGATTCGCAGATAAATCAATTTACGCGACGACCGCGTTTGCCGAGAAACGCCATACTAAAAGTATACGCTATGATATTTCATAAACGCGCCGCTAGGGGCGCTGTACATTTTTTCATACAAAATCCGCGTAAACGCGGGCGCTGTTGAACGCGTTCTCTTGTTGACTCGTCACTCACACTAGGGCTGTGCCCTCAGCATAGAATAGATAGCCTCAGGTGAGGTAGTGGCCACATGATAACCTATCAATGAACAGATATAATACTACAAGCACAATAAACTTAGAACATGTGTTGTTATTTTGAATGATATCCGTGTCGGAAGCGATTGTATTAATCGTTTTTATTTCGGAATCGCATCCCGTCTGAGAAATTTCCTGTTGATATTCGACAACTCAGCTACATAAACACGAATCTAATGCCGACAATATTTCCCTGTCGGGATGCTTTTCCGAAATATAAACGACCAGACTTCTACGACGGCTTCCTACATGGAATCATTCCGAGTGAATTAAAATCACCCTGTAGATCTTTCACACGTTTCATATCAAACATCCACGTTTTCTTCAACGACTTTCGGTTACCCGGATTATACCTAACGTTTCCGACTAAAACCGCCTAAAGCTAGAAATATATAAAACAAACATTGGCGTAGGGACAAAAATAACAAGATAAGTTAGATAAGTAACTACTTATTGCTTTATTTATATTGTTGGCACGCTTCTATAAATGTAAGCATTCTTCTGATTACGCTTCCCCTTATATCCCACAATTTATAAGCTAGGACCATAGTAAAAGGAGAAGAACGGCCTGCAATGAAAGAAACATTTCTTTAGGAACACGTTTTTGGACTTATTTGTTTTATCTTATGTTCCTTATAATAGAAACGATGATGGCTCAGTGGTACTATAAAGTGACGTCCACTGTATCTGTAGGTCGATAGTTCGAATGCGACAATGAGATAAAGCTATCGGTGAAAGAAAAAATCGTAATGCAACCATAGAAGGGTGGTAGAACGTTTCTAGTACTCGCCTGGTCAGGTCAGGTTAGGTTCATTCTGTCGCCAAGCGACTATCGGTGTGTTCCGGCGGCTGTACTTCAGATCCAGTCCTAATCTAGCGACCGCAGATCAGGCGAGACAGCGGGCAAACGATAAGTATCATGGATTAAAATAATATACTCCACATGGAAATTGCCTACGTTCATGCCCTGCACGGACTGATTTGTAATACATGTTTGCTACAGTACTGTGCTGTTTACATGTCGCGTCGCCGTCGCTCTACTTCCGTGCCGTGTATTATAGGTAGCTCAAAATGAAGAACTCACTGACACTCTGTTGTCTGTCGTTAAAGACGTTTATATATCAAAAACAGCTTTTAGAATCATTCAAATTCAAATTCAAAATGCTTTATTCAAATAGGCCCCAAAGGAGCACTTATGAAAGTTAAGATAAATGACTCTAACAGCGGGCCTCTGCAACATTCGTCTACCCAAATCATCTTTAGCTCATCATCATCATGTTGTTCCTCCCCTATGAAGGGGTGATGTTGCCATAATAAACCATGCTTGGCATGCGTCTTCGTGTTCGCATTAGATTATAATGTAGACCGAGCTTATAAATCAGGTTAAAATTAATTGCTCAAAGCTGTGACACTGTAATTGTTAACTTGGAGATAAAACACGTAATGGGTTTCGTAATTTTCTTGGTCCAAAACCGATACAATGCCCTGTTTGATATTTGCAAGTCGTTCTGCTTTATTCCATTGTGTGCGAGCATTGCACTCTGTGACATCCGACCTTGCCTTTTCATTACATAATGACGAAGTATTTACTCTGAACGAGTTTCACAGTGTTTAGCTTCATGCGTGGGTTTCGATAAGAAAAATTAAATACCAGTTTATGCTGACGCTTCGCCGCTACGAACGCTAATCCAAATGCGGGCTCGTGTTATGATGGACATTACAATGTAGAGGTGGAAATTTTACTTTCGATTGAAATGAAAAGCAGACCGGATTTTAAAGAATATTTCAATGGAAGTCCGTTTTATATCTATCAGTAGTTGTCGCGAGCAAAACAAACAAACATTACGTACACAAAACATTTGTTTTGTATTCGACTTGTGTTCAAACCAAACATGTTTTCAAACAAATTCGATGTTTAATTTGGTAACTCACTGTGTTATTATTTTTGTTATTTGTAGAGATCAGGCCCACGTCATTCACCCAATTGACTCATCCGTTCAATGCGGCCGAAAGATTTATTTTGAGAAATTTTAGTAGGCAATGTTTGCCAACTTTGAGGAAATTCTCTGATCTTTTATGACTTCTCTCTGATTTGAAAGTACCTACCTAACTGTGCGCTGTTAATACCTACTTTCGCTGTATTCCATCAACTTCATAAGCGACCAGCGGGTCGTTTGCCAGATGGTAAGCATAACGCCGCCCATAACAATTGCAGAGCCACTCATAACTTTGAAACACAAAGATCTGCGCGGCACTGCAGTGCGCTCTTTACCCTGAGACATTACGCTCAATAATTTCACTGACTACCTTGCTCATCAGAGCGCTTATACTTACTGCTCGGCGGCAGACTAACACGGGCAAAGCGGAGGTATCCACCCAGACGGACATCTCGCAGAAGAGTTTTCCACCCATTATTTGTTCAGAGTCTCCCACAATTTCACCGCAACCTCGCTATCTAAAGGTTATTGTAATTCACTCAGAATGATGTCTTGATCGTTTATATTTCGGAATCGCATCCCGCCATAGAAATTTCCCGTGTAGATTCCATAAGTCAGCTGCATAAACATGGATATAATCCCGCAATGTCCAGAATCCTGACATGAAATCTGTAGGGATGCGATTCCGAAATATAAACAGAAAAAGTCGCTTCCTAATCGTTCCGAAAAAGATCCGAAATCGTTCAGAAAAAGTCGGAATCATTCCGATTGAATTAAAATAACCCTGTAAGTAAAGATGAGTGGAAGGTTATAAACACGTCTAATGTGATTCTCAAGTGCATGGTGCCTGAACACACCCATCAACAGTGTTACCACAAAAAAACTATTTTAGTCGCCTGTTTAGATAGACAGCGTCTAAAGATAAACGTCAAAAATGATTAGAAATGTTACAACAGAATTGTGTTAGGCAACGGTTAGACACTACATACTTAAATCAGGATTTATGGTTGCTCATATTTAATCGCGCGACTAAGGCATTTTTAGGCGTTAAACAGTGATTAAGACAGGTTTAACGTGTGTTTAATTTTTTTGTGGTCAGACCCCAAGTGTTTGCCATAAGCCAGACGAGCAATAAAAAATATCCTATCAGCTTGCTGTGGTTACATCACGACATTTTCTTTCACGGAACGCCAAACTTACAGGGCCCCATTCAGGTACTTACAGGTACTTACGGGTACTTACAGGGCATTCTACTACTTACACAAATGGTTTAAAAATGACAATGGTTTTGAATGAATTCGAACCTACAAATTGACCTACGAATTTGCGGCCAATATTACTACCACTGAACATCGTTGCATCCGGTTTTCTCTTCTGAATCAAATGTTAACATGAATCCTGCCTTTGACAATAATGTAAACATAAACACGAAACTATCTTTAGACGAGGAAATCCGAGACTTCGCTTTCCTTTTAGCTGAGCTTTTAGTAAAACAAACAAACTGCATGGTTATCTCTTGGCAATATGTACATGTTCTACAATATCACTAAAGGTAAAGTCCAGAGGGTATAAGTTTAGAGGTTACTTGTGGAAGATATAAGAACTTTTAAGTGGCTGTTGAGACTCATCGTCCATCCACTTTGAATACTAAAAAAGCTTAGATCTTCTTTATCTAAGTACACTGATATTATAAAGAGGTAGTTGATGGAATCTTCGTTTGTTTGTTATCGCTAATCTCTTTATACTCGGGCCTCACTCCGTTAAACGAACTTCGAAGCTTCGGCTGACGGATCGGCATTTTCCTACTATGAAAGACAAAATATCAAGGGCGAACATCGAATTGAACGTTAGATCTGAAACACTTTCATAGTAGGAAAACTGCGATCTGTCAACCGAAGCTTCGACGTTCGATTTACGGAGTAAGGCCTGATTCTAAAATCTTATTTATCCCTGAGGGCTACCATATGTATCCCGATACAATACAAAGCCGCGGGCAAAAGCTAGTAATAAATGTGTTCGAACAATAATGCTGATCTTATTAACATCTGCATAACGCATGTTACGAACAAATCTAGTCAAATACCTATTACAGCATGGTGAACGCAAACAATGTACTAGACAAAAACGTTCTCACATGCGGTCACATAATATGACAATTATGTTATAATTGCAATGCATTTGCAATTGTGATTGATTTCATTATAATGACGGCGAGTTATCCAGGGTTGCCATATCATCCGCTATTTATTATTCGGCACCTTTATTTATTTATTTATTCGGCTATTATAGCCATTTGGTAGGATCACGAACCGTTAGACGGAGTGTAGGCCGGCTCCCCACAAGGTGGACCGAAGACCTGGTCAAAACCGCGGGGAACCGTTGGATGCAAGAGGCGAGTAGCCGATCCAAGAGGCGTTCTATGGGGGAGGCCTATGTTCAGCAGCGGACGTCTTCCGGCATATGATGATGACTAATCTCATGCTAGTGTCCGTCTGCGTGGCTACCTCTTAGCTCGTGTAGTCTGCCACCATGCAGTGCAAACGGTACTGTGTTCTAAAGTAGTCAGGGACATTTCACTGACTACTGTAACTACTGAACGTATCTGATGTGATGACATTGGGAAACGGCAGTGAAGTGCCATGCTGGCATTTGTGTTTCAAAGTTCTAAAAGGCTCTGCAATTGTTATGTACTGGCCTACCATCAGACAAACTACCAGCATTTCTCGTTAACTCGTAGTAAAAAACCTGTACGCATTTCTTTATGCAATGCAGCCTTCTCTCCTAATACACCTTTGTCTTGGTTTTTCTTAATCTAGTCTTAATTAGTAGATAAGATTACTCTGTCACCTGGAAAATTATAAATTTAAATTAAACTGGTAACCCTACAACCAGTATTGGTTCAACGTCTGCCTTCCAACTTGACGTTTTTGTCTATGGGAAAGTGTATCCAATATGGCGGCTGTTCGGCGCGCTTTTCAACGGAAAGTTGATCCAGTTTTTCTGGCTATGTATCTATGGGAATAACTTTTTCTACCTATTCTTGTTTTGAAGTCAATGATTGTTTAATTGCCGTGATTTATAAGTAAGATGTTGATGATGGAGATATTAGAAAAAGACAAAAAAGGACAGATTTCTTTACAAACAGCGAAAATAACGACTACCATACCACCTACTATCATAATAGGAGTATATCATCAGATAATCTGCTAACTGGACTGTTGAGCGATGATGGCTCAGTGGTAATAAGGTTAATTGTTGATGGTTCGAATCCTATATTAAGCTTGAATATAAGGAAAATATCGTGACACAATCATATCTTTGTGATAGACATTTTCTAGCACTTTCTCACCTCGCTGGGTACTCCTTTCATGATGAAAATTTATGGTAAATTCAACCTATCAATGGTTCCCAGCAACTTCTTTTATAGTTCCTGTGCTAGGTTTAGCCCCACATCTTCACTTTTTTTATGTTATTTGGTAACGAGACGAGCTGGTCGTTTGCCTGATGGTAAGCATAACGCCGGCCCATAACAATTGCAGTGCCACCCAGAACTTTGAAATACAAAGGCATGCGTGGCACTGCAGTGCGCTCGTTACCCTGAGACACTAGGTATTAAGTCTCATAAGCCCAGTAATTTCACTGGATACTCTGCTCATTAAACCGGAACACAGTCATGCTTGCACACTACTGCTTGGCGGCAGACTTCACGAGCAAAGCGGTGGTAACAACCCAGACGGACACTCGCAGAAGAGTTAGTCCTCCCACTAACTGAGAGAGAGAGACTGGTTTCCCTGAGACAGTGGTTAAACCTAACTATGTGAACCAGAAGCAATGCTCGCCTAAACGATTAAAACTTAAGGAAAACCATACTAATATCATTTTCACCAAAGAAACCAACCAATACAACGCGTTATCAAACCACTTTTATCAGCAATAAGAAACAAACCGACTTCGCCTTATCAGGAAATGCTGCATTATTCATCATTTTACCTTCAGACGCACTCAACCTGTCGATATTATCAGACGTGAATCTTGATACTCATGCAACGCGCATAATCTTTATCACGCTATCCTTTTCACTTTCATTTGTTAACACATAACCTGCTACACAAGTAAAGCAAGTGAGGGGGACGAGCAAACCTATTTTCGGAATCACATTTTCAGTTTCAGCCCGTCAACCGCGTGGCGTGCCGGTCGCCGTTAACGGTATTCGGTTTTCAATCTCAGATTCCACATTCTAATTATCGTTTCCTATTGGCCGAGACAGTTCCCAATTTGAAAAATGGTCGTTGACGCCACGCCGAAAAATGTGACTGGGATTAACATAAAAGTGAGTCTGTTTTCGCGTCTGCAGTTATTGCATACCATGTTTGGTTTAGCCGTCTAACCGGTTTAGGTCTGGGATATTCTTAGCTCGTCGGATCATTCTAATCCCTTGTTACGTACAGGATTTTCGCTTTGTTGTGAAGCCTGTATGCTTGGAGGAATCTAGAACGTGATGCATGTTTAACAATGTGTGATTTTTTAACTGGTGCACACTCTTGATTGTACTTCAAATCCGATTAATAAAAGATTAGGAAAGAATGGTTTCCATTTTAGTTCAAGATTATGCTCAGCGATGACATGTATAAGATTTAAGTTCACTTATTTGTCGGACAACAAAAAGCATCCTGTTCCTGTTATCGATTCGATGGTACAATACAATAAATATTGTGTTGTATTTAAAAAAAACTTTAAAACACAAAAAGTGTTTATAATAATTTAAAATACAACAGCTATTATCAGAGCATAAGGAACTTTATGGAGAGTACTCTTATTACGTTAGACAAAAATCCTATTTGTAATGCATTTGTTTCAATGTCTCATATATAGAACTTAATAGTTGTTAACCAATTTAAGATAGAATCCTTATTGCAATTGAATGCTATCCATTATCTTGATAGGTTTCAATGGTCTGAAGGCAATAAAATCTATTGATAAACTCGATAAGTGGCCTACAAGTTGCCACAAGTTCAAGGTAGATTGGCGTGCCGCAAGGTCGCCTCATTTTCCCGTTGTTGTTCCTTAACTACAGGAAATTTGGTTTCATGTTAGAAAGTTGTTATAGTGAATGGCAATTTACAAAATTTCGTTTTCTTTTGTGTAGAAATAGTAATCATAGCTAATAATAAGATATAATTGTGTGAACATCCACTGTTATTTAGACCTTTATTGCAGTATTTTGCCGTGGTTGGACATCGACTTTAGTATATCACTTGGATTGAAAACTTTGATTATGTGAATTATCATGTAGAAGATAGGAATTACTCTTCTGATAGAGTACGTTTGGGTGGATACGACGTTCGATTTTCGGATTAAGGTTCCTGCAGCAAAGCAGGCTGTGTATATGAAATGAATAAATAGGAGAATTAGAAACTTTGATGTCTCAGGGGGAAGGGCCGGAACAGTGCCGCATATAAAAGTCTAAATCAAAGTACAATTGTTATGGGCAGTCGTGATGTGACAGACGTGTTCATCTTTATTTTAAATGAACCAGTGATAATCATCGATATCAATTCTATGAATCGAATTTTAGCTTTTCAACAATAGCTACACGAATAACATTATTGAAGTTGAACAGATTGATATAGTAAACACAAATAAAATAATCAAACCATTGACTATTGAAATTGCTAAAGTCGTCAACCAGCTAATCCTTTCCAAATCCAATGCTCATTGTATTTCAATTCGTATCATCCAATCTGGGAACAATAGCCCACAGCGCACCCTGAAAGGAGATGTGTCAGGTGGATACCTATAGAATATATCTGTGGATACCCATTATCCGCAGAATACTGAATGCTCTATGCATTATAGCGTGACCTTGCTCTTGTAACCTTGCAGTAGCTATTGGTATATGTGGTAGTAATAGGGATAGCCCAATGTGGAGTGGATTTGAAGAGACTGCACAAAGAGTGCAGACTCTTGCAGTCGGGAGAGCATAAATGCAACAGTGGATTTTTGTAAGCTTTGTTTACTTTACTTTTATGCTTGAATTTTTACAAAGTGGATATTTTATGATCTGTGCTAGTAATAGGTCATTGTGGATGTGGATGGATTATTTATTTACATGTGGCTTCTTGTATTCAGGAGAGCAAAATGGAAAACAAAGAATATAAATTACACGAGCGAGTCATCTGACTTTTCTCAAAGATTTGATACTTCGATATCTTGAAGCAAAATGACCAAATAATATGTGACTTTCATAGAAAAGGCTATAACTGTTTTGAAGAAAGATACCAAATACAGAAAGTACTCATTTATTATACGACAATTCGTTTTCAAATTTGCTACAATTTTAAATGTAGAAACTGACGACGTAGTAGAGTACTGATTATTTGGTCATCCGAAATATTAATCTTTACTATTTTCTATTACAGAGCTCGCAAAACCGATTACTCATCAAGAATGGAAGGGTCGTCAACGATGATGGAATGGAAGATGCTGATGTGTACATCGAGGATGGTATCATTAAGTAAGTATAAGAAGCTGCGTTCTCAATCCTAAAGTTATTAGCAACTATAGCTACTGAATAAAACTACTGCTAATTACATCTAACTAATCTACAAAACAGATGGAGCATAAGCAGGCTTTTGTAGGTCTATAGATAATCCAAATTGTAGCCTGTTACCAGTTGGCAGCATACCCAACTTTCTGACGGCATTGCCCTTTTGAATTACAATACTTTTCCTAATGACTGATTACAATGCCGATTCGTTTATCTAGATAAGTGGGTACCAGAATCATAGTAAAAGAAGAAAGAGTTTGGTCACGCATCGGATCAACCAAGTGCTCCGTCCGATGCACAAAAGTGGTTTGACATCGTTTTAGACTTGAATTGAAGACTGTCTTGTACTTTTGAGTCACGGAAATCTCGAAAAATGATATATGGGTAAATTGTATCTATAAAGAGAAGCAACTACGAGTAGCTAAAATAATTTGTAAATTTGAATACTTACCCAGTTCAAAATATGCCAATTCTTTTACCAATGAAAGCGCGCTTGATTTAAATGAGTAACATAATAACATATACGGTTATACGGTATACCACTCAAGTATTCCAAAATTAGTCTTAGTATTATTTCATGGACTAAATAAAAAGACACATTTAACAAAGCAGTTGTTTATGTAAATCAGAGCAATTAAAATTCTCGATTCATTTAAATTTAAATAATGTATGTAAATGAAATTATATGATTGCGTTGATGCATGCTAATATATTAAACTATATTGTTAAGCATCGCACAAAGAACCGTTTCGGCTAAATCGGAAATGAGTATTACTTGATGTATCACCATTTCGGACAGTATCACTTCATAGCTGAACATAGGCTCTTCTTGACCTTTTTATTATTGCTGAACTTGACTAAGATTTTCCCCATGGTGCCACATCTTGTTAGGACCTAATCTCGTGCTTTAGGAAGCTATCTAGATTCATTTTATCAGGTCGAGGTCCTCATCGAAACCTGTTCTGTTTCTCGAATTTGAAATTAGGAGCTAAGTTTAAAACTGCATACTGCACAGATATCTCAACAGATGCTACCTCAATTGATCTTCTTCCATTTCTAAAAGCCTCTGCTTCCGATCCTACAAATCCTAATTCCTACGTAATTTCTTTCCTTCAAACTATCATTAACATTTTGCAGATGCTTTTCTATATGTGGAAAGTTTGCCATTTTATCACGCCTATGCGTATTTGCGACGAGATAAAAATAATACGTTACAGAAAAACAGTTAAAGTAAAATGAGTAAAGCGAAAGCCGATGTTCGCGTTTGATCTTCAGTTTCGCTTTTAATTGTTAATAGTGAACTTGTCTTTATATCACGCTAACCTTTTTACTTGTATTTTGACACGATAGTTTTAAATATATGTCCAAACATTTTTCGCCGATGTTAATATTGGTGCGAAACCTGCGCAGTGTCTAATAGTATTTCTAGTGGTGGTGTACAAGAATGAGAAAGAAAAAGCGTAAGCCGGCCATAAAGTTTACCTTTAGATATATGTTTTGTGCTATAGGTTCCTTGCTTAAAGTTAGCAACATATATTATGATTGTTAATGTTAATAAAATAAGAGGTTCAGAAGACTATCGAAATTGTCTTCAGGGTGAAAATTCGATAAGTAAGACTTAACACCAATTGGGGCACCATTAGGGTTGACACGTGCAGACATATATGTGTTGAATGTAGAAACAAAGCCGACGTAAAAGTGCGGCTTCTCACATCATGGTGACAGAGTAACATTATCTACAGTGATATCTGCTCTTTATAAACTAGCTACTACTTACTTACGTTACTAGTTCACTAAGGGCTAATTAAAAGTTTGTCCATATAATATATTATATTCTAACGTATACATAGCAAATGTGCTCCAGTGAGTTTACTCCTGATTTCCCCTCGATGTTCACGAATATTATTTGGCTATTATCTTGTGAGTTGTGACTGTCTTACTATGTCAAGTTAATACGACCACATAATCAGTTTTCCTCGAGACATGAAGACCAAATGTCAGTAATGTATTTACTTCACAATGATTCTTTTAAATTCTTCCGTCTTCAAGAAAACCTTCATTATTGTTGTTGTTTCTAGTAACATATGTATTTATGAAAACTAAGCCTCTCACATAAAATTGAGTTGTTTATAGACTTTAAGGCCCAAGGCTGTGTCGTTAAAGTAACAATGGGTTTTAACGTTCAGTTCCGATGTTCATTATCTTAGACAAATACACTTGATTTATTTTTGCTACATATTTACTATATTGTTTAGTTTAACCATACAAGTCCTTTAGGCAGTTAGTGGGTTTCCTGTGACTATGAAATAGTCTAAGTAAATCAGGCAAACGACCGGCTCGTCTCGTTATCAAAGAGCATAAAATTGTGCTACTCGTACAAGCTTATGATTACGTTCTGGTAAAATACTAAATTCGTATTAAACTCGAAGTCGAATAAAGTGAGTTTAGAAATGAAACAGCTGTTAAATCACATCTCCCAACTGTTCCTCTTGCGGTATCAAACTTCAAAGTAGTGCAATCCGCTCGACCACAGCTAATCGATAGTTTGTACGGAACCATCGGATTTACTTCCACCGAGGCATACGTTACTGTAATTTTTGTCTCAAACTAAAACCTACATAGGAATAGCGCTGTGAACGCACTCTTGAAAACAATTTAATTTCGTATTTTAATAAAATTACCAGAACTCCTGTCTGATAATAGTATAGAAAAAAAGATGTCGTTACTAATTTAAAAAAAAACACTAACTATTGGTTACTTTGCATGAAACGGTTTAGGGTCAATAAACATTCATAAAAGTTAATTGTTATTCAACACTAAAACACATTTTAGGCGTTTAATATCATTGCTGTGCTTAATCAGATAAAAACTAAGCTTAACGATGATCAAATAACCTAAACCCGTAGGATTCCGAGTATATAGTTGATGAGAAACTGAGGAGTGAGGACCGTGATTGACCACACATCACCCAGACACGGATCATGTACATAATAGCGTAAGAAAAACAATGGCCCTGTAGCCTGATTACTTAGCTACTTACTGAGTTTGAAGCGATGATAAATAAAGCTTATTGTTAGCACAGAATAGATAAAAGTACGTACAAGGGTTAGTGACTTCGCTTACCGATTCATAAGTCGGTGATGGCAACGAGAAAATAATAGGCGATTGTATTGATATATCCATTAATGAATTTGAGCTTTCAGTGAATGAAAGAATCTTAGACCAATGGTCATAGAGGATTTTGTAGTGCTGATCTGGCTAGCTACCACATTACAGCTGGAAATGTCGCCACGCCCTTATCACTGCGTTTCGGTAGCTGTATTTCGTAACCAGTCGTATTCTAGGTATACTAACATAGTTGTTTGACATTCAGTATGTCTATGAATCTCTTTGTCTTCCTCTCTTCTAACCTATATATCCCAGTAGATCTAACTCAAATGTCTACTTTGCACTACGACTAGTCATAATGCGACCTAGTTCCTATACGCTTTAGGTAGGTACACCATGTATTGTAAGCATCAATCCCTAAAAAAGTGGTTCAATTTCTGGCCACGTAGCTTCTCTTCTGCGACAGCTAACTGTTATCGGCCCGGGTCGCTGCATCGGTAAATAAATAAGGACCGATACGCGTGGGTGATCTATTTCTACTTGTAAATAGGAAGATGGCTTCACAATGACCTAATAAATCAGCAGGTAAACGGCCTATTGTCTACGACAGATTTGGAAAAGATTTAGAGTAGCTTCTGTAAGCCGTTTGCAGGTATTACTATTAGTTTGATATTTTTAATAGACTCAGGAAGAGTACAACAACAGCCATTAAAAAGCGATAACGTATTTTTCTCGAGGTTCAAAAAGATCGCGGTGGTTCCAATTGGAATGGCAAAAGTTTAGTGGCTCAGACAGGAATAGACCAAGTTTCATATGCTTTATTCTCGTCGACAAATGATTTTATTACTATTTTCTATAGATAAAGGTTTTGCCACGATCTCATCTGATGATAAATAATTCCCCCACTTTATTCCCCCTTCCCATTTCCATCATCAGACAATCAGACAAAAAATTCGGGTGGGTAAGAGTCTTGACTTCAACTTTACAAGTATCCTGCTGACTGCTCCAGCAGTGTTGTAGAATATTCTAGACTCGCGACTCTCGTCACCGTCACTAACAACATCGATTCTATCGCCAGGCTTTGCGTTTCCAATGAGTTTTTATCCTCGCTTTGGAGGCAGGATTACTTGGTAACCGTAGTAGTATATAATATTAGCCATGAAATCGCCAATTTAACTATTAATATTTACTTTTCCCTCAAACTTTCTTGTTTCCAACGGCCCGTCATCTGTTCCCATACCATAACACTCATTAGGCCACACAATACCACGCATACTCGCGTGTTACTTTTTATAAGTAATAGAAAACGAACTGCTAACTGTTAATAATTGTTCTGGTAAATAGTGCGAATTTCTCTCAAGTGCGGTCTCTGTTACACAATAGTGCAGACAATAGATTTGGGGCGAGAGCCAATGGACTCATCAACTGACACGCAAAACATTGACAGAGGGAAATTGGGTTTGAAAGTGGAGTAAACAAAGACAGTGTGACGTAACTAAGAAAAAGAAGTGATTGTTTTGTAGTAATAAAATTATAAAGCAAAATTGAAAGAAACCTATTTATGTAGACTGATATCATGGTGTTTACCAGGTGGTAGAACTAACTCTTCTGCGGGTGTCAGGTGTAGTCAGTGAAATTACTGGGCTTATTATGAGACTTAATAACTATTTCATGTCTCACAGGGTAACGAGCGCATTGCAGTGCCACGCAGGCGTTTGTTATTGAAGTTTTGGGTTGCAACTACAATTGCACTACTACAATTTATATGAGCTGGCGTATACTTACCATCAGGCAAAGGACCCGCTTGTCTCGTAACTCGTAACCCAATAGTATAGGTATAAAAATATTATTAAAAAAAATAACCTTTTCTCTCTGAACTGTGACTTAATGAGAATGAGACCCCATAGCTATCCAGAAAAGAATGAAACCCTTCCCAGTGCGAATAGTAGGTACCTCACCCGTAGTGAGAGGGGTCAATGACATTCGGAAACATATAGGAAGCGTTGCCAAGTGGAAGTTGGCAACGAGGAAAGGGGGGCTTGTAATGAACGGAAACAAAATCTATAGTTAGGAATTAGGATTCTAGGCCAAGATTCAAAGGCGAGTCAACGGGGACTTTTGCTCCAGTCAAAACGGTCTCGACTTATTGTGAAGACATGAGTCCACACTTATGCCCGTTTTCACTAATGAAGAATGAGGCGACGACGAACTATGTAAGCAAACTCCTAAATAGATACTTCATTATAGTCATTAGAACACTCCTAAAGGTTGGTGAAACGATTTCTTGCCCTAGGCAAGTCCTAACTAATTAGGCTTCCGATTTATGCGTCTCCTATAGGGTTGGTGCAACCGGGCATAAGCCTAAGTAGGTGTTCAAGTTGAAAATCTGTCGCCAAGCACCTCTCCGTGTGTTCCGGCAACTGCACTTGAGAGCCAGTCCTAATCTAGTATAAAAAAAAGGTTTCATAACTAATAACTTATTGTTATGGGCATGCGTTATGCTCTATGCTTACCATCAGGCAAACGATGTGTTCGTCTGGTTACCTTATGCATAAACTTATTACTTATTGGAAAACCAATGTTAAATTGGCTAAGTAATGACCGTGATTGACTGTTGTGGACTGGTCTACTTCTTCATAAGCTGTTTCATAATACGTCACAGTTTATCTAATAGTTCAATGACACAGTTAATGCAACAGTTGAGATAGGTCGAGCACCTGCTCGCTCCAATTAGCGTAGCCTTTGTCTCGGCAGCGCTTCTAGGGTTGTCAACTATTATGAAAGAAGTTAATGTTGCAAATAGAACTAGAGTTGCTAAATTAGTTGTGTGACTTTCAATCCGACGCACCTGTGTTCAAATCGCATCTCGGCTACTAGTTATCATGTAGTATTAAAAAAAGACTCGCAGCTCGACCAAACTTCTACCTAAGTTATATCAATTTATGTGCGGATTTACCACACTTGTGCCCGTTTGCACTAAAGTGAACTAAGATAAATCTTACATATTATAAGCAAGGCTTAAACTAAGTCTGATAAAAGACTGTTAAGGCGCTGACAACAGCGAAAGACATTCAGCAATTTGTAAAATAAGCCACGCCCATAAACACAAAATACCGATAGTCCCCAAATCTCCGATAAAGTAGCGCGACTCAAAAAAAGTGGCGAAAAAAAGTACTAAATGAGAGTCGTAGCTACACAGCTACGAAATGAGATACGATATACAGACTACCAATAGATGGCGCTAATATAAACCTGGTACTAAAATATTTTAAATTGATTTTGTATTGTGCTGTATTATTCCTATCCTACCCTTTGAAGTGTCGGCCGGAACCACGTAGGCCCGGCAGCAAAAAAAAACAGTTAGACCTTATTCATTGGTGATAAGGTTCAAAATAGCCTTAACTTTATGAACGAATAAAATTGCTAACTATATTGAACCTTAATGTCGGCCGGAACCATGTAGGCCCGGCGGTAAAAATAAAACAGTTAGACCTTATTCAGTGGTGATAAGGTTCAAAATAGCTTTAAATTTATGAACTAATAAAATTGCTAAATTATGATGAACCTTATCATCACCGGTGATGAAGGGCTACCTGTTTCCCCCGCGCCAGCTCCTTTTGGACCCGTGACATTTCATGCAAATCCTATGAATGAGACTGTTGAGTGTTGACAAAATCGGCACCTATGATCAATTGAGATAGTGTTCAAATTAATATAGATACCAGGAGTAAAAAAGGGTGTCTTATATACAAATAAATAAAATTGAACTTCTGGTTGTAATGTCAAAAAACTACTTTTTACTATATGCATATGAAAGTATCTACGGTACGTATAATAAAAAAAAGCAAAAGAAATTGTTTTACTGTTTGTTTCGGCTAATCTCCGAAACGGCTGGACCGATTTTGACGGGACTTTCACTGGAAGATAGCTGAGGTTATAAGGAGAAACTTAAGCTATTTTTATTACGTAGGAGAAGCCGTGGGGCATTGCTAGTCTTTTTACAGTATTTGATAAAAAGACGAGCTGGACGTGTGCCTGATAGTAAGCATAATGCTGTCCAATAACAATTGCAGTACTCAACACTTCAAAAGTACCTCCCCCTCACCCCCGTGTGGTGTGGCTTTCGATTATATATACGAACTAGCTGCAGCCCGCGGTTTCACCCGCGTGGAGATATTGGATTTCATGGTTTTTATTTTTTTGCGCGGAACCCCAATTCTTTTTCTAAAATAAAAGTAGCCTAAGTTATTCCTTGTAACATCAGCTATCTGCCAGTGAAAGTCCCGTCAAAATCGGTCCACCCGTTTCGGAGATTATCCGGAACAAACAGACAGAAAGACAAAATTTTTAAAAATGGTTGTTTTGTCATAGGTACCGTATATACTTTTATATGCATTTGATAAAAAGCTGTTATTTTGACATTACAAACAGACACTTCAATTTTATTTATTTGTATAGATATAAATGTTCATATATTTATTCATATAATAGAGCCCAACACGGTAATAGTTGATCCAGTATGAGTTTTGAACAAATGTTGATCCACCTATTAGTGTACATCTGAGTCCAGCAGGACTATTCCGTATCTCGGTTGACAACTCAAAGTGATGATCACTTGGCAAAGTGTACAGCGATGAACTGTCAAACAGCTAGTTTCGTATTGGCTAACCTCAGTTATTAACTTGGATGACGTCATGAGCACGAGTTTCGTGGTTAGTCACCGTAACTCACTTTGACAGATATTTTTGTATCGATAGTTTAAAATTGGGGTGTTGACTCGATTTTTTTATAATGCTAATCAATTCGTGTTCTCATGAAAATTAAATGTCTATATAGAAAAAACTGGAAATCGAATGCTAACAACGTCAAAAATGAGATCCAAAGTCAGGCGGTTCTAGTGAGCGCTAAAACACCCCATACTAATTGGGCTTAATGCGTGACGTCACATATTCAACGCGGCCCGTAAATTTGTACTAAAACACACATTTTTTAAGTACATAGTTGTCATTCATTTGTTATTCATTAAAATGTAAAGAATCTGATAGTATGGTTTGAATTACTATTGGATAATTAAAAAAAATCGTTGAATTCTGGAAAGTTTTAGATCCAGTATCTTTGTGGAAATTATATATTTTTCTGAATTTCATTTTTATTGTGTTAATGTGATGTTCTTAAACCTGTATAACCACAGTATTTATGTGTTTTGTATTTCATGCAAGTACCCAATTGCGATTACGTAAGCATAGTGGACATCAAATTTGATAATCACCGAGGCTTGTGAAAGACACTACTCAAGACCAGTGTCTTATAAACTCGAGTGATTATCACCTTCTATCGACAACAACGATTTTATTGTGATGCTGGAGTGTTTATTGCTATAGATATTTTATGATTAGATGATAGGGCTAAGTCTTCTGCAAGTGTCCGTCTGGGTTGGTTCCACTACTTTGCTCGTGAAGTCTGTCACCAAGCAGTAATGTGCGAGCAGTACTGTGTTTCCATTTGATGAACAAAGTAGCCAGTGAAATTATTGGGCTTATGCTGAGAATTAATACCTCATGTCTCAGGGTAACGAGCGTACTGCAGTGATGCGCAGGTCTTTGAGTTTCAAAGTCCTGAGTGGCACTGCAATTGTTATGGGCAGGCGTTATGCTTACCATCAGGCAAAGGACCCGCTCGTCTAGTTATCCAATAGTATAAAAAATAATCTATATATATTAAAAGAAAGTCGTGTTACTTACACTATTTATAACTCAAGAACGGCTGAACCGATTTGGCTGAAAATTTGTAGGGAGGTAGCTAAGAACTAGGAGAAGGACATAGGATACTTTTTATCCCGTTCCCGTCGTTCCCGTGGGACGTGACATAAAACGTGGTATAACAATACGCAACTGACATGGAATAACAAAACAAATCAGTCAAAATATAAGTCAGCAGTTCATTTGTTGATCACTAGAAATGTTAAAGTTAGCGAATAGCCCTGCAGATCAAGAGAACAGTTATACTTTGATCCGAAGTTGAAAAGTACATGGTGACGCTGGATCTACATTGATCTGTTTTCGAGATACTCGCCATTGAAACATCCCATTTTTGTTGATCCACTAACGGCAAAAAAAATACACAGAAGCGTTATTTTCAAATCTGTTGTATATTTGATGTACACGCGACATGAGCTTCGTTAATGTTGATCCAAGGGTCTGGAGCCACAAATGACTAGTTTCTCTGATAGTTCAAAGTGGGAACGCCGCACGCGAAGGTGGCTTAAAAATTATAGAGGATATTATATATATTATAGAGGATATTATTTATTTTTCACGCACTAACGGAGCACCGGATCGACGTGATTTTTGGCATATATATAGATTATGGACCGGAGAGCAACATAGGTTACTTTTTATCCCGAAAAAAATGCACGTTTCCTGTGGGAACGTGGGTGAAATCGCATATAAATATAAATACTAGCTTCTGCGCCCAGTTTTGTAGTTTTGTGAACTAAAGGAATTAAATGACAACTTTGACAAAATCTCATAATAGTTTGCTGCTAATAATCTAATAAACGCTAGTGAAACTAAATGTATTAAATCTTCCCTTCCAAATATGCCACATGTGGACTCTAACGTTGTATTGGAAATTGGAAACTTGACCTAGACCTGCTTAACTCATCATGATCATCAACCGGAAGACGTCCACTGTTGAACATAGACCTCCCCCATAGAACGCCACTTGGATCGGCTACTCGCCTCTTGTATCCAACGGTTTCCCGCGGTTTTGACAAGGTCATCGGTCCACCTAGTGAGGGGTCGGCCTACACTACGTCTTCCGGTTCGCGGTCGCCACTCGAGAACCTTTCTTCCCCATCGGTTCTTCGAGCGATGTGGCCTGCCCATTGCCATCTTCCCATCCCATTTCAACTTACTGACTTTGAGAGTTATGTCGGCGACTTTCGTTCTCCTGCGGATCTCCTCATTTCGGATTTTATCACGCAGAGAAACCCCGAGCATAGTCCTCTCCATAGCACGTTGCGCGACTCTGAACTTACTCATGAGGCCAATAGTAAGAGACCACGTCTCAGTACCATACGTCATCACTGGCAACACACCCTTGTTGAAAACCTTGGTTTTCAGGCTCTGCGGTATTGTGGACGAAAAGATATGTCGAAGCTTCCCAAACGCTGCCCAGCCGAGTTGGATTCTTCGTGTGACCTCTTTGTCGAAGTTGGATCTACCTAATTGGACAGTCTGTCTTAGGTAAACATACTCGTCAAGAACTTCGAGAGTATCGTTCCCAACAATTACTAGTATAGGTGGAACATGGATATTGGACATGATTTTAGTCTTATCCATATTAGCCGCCAAGCAGTAGTGTGCAAGCATTACTGTGTTCCTGTCTGATGAGCAGCTGATAAGGCAGCAGGTCGGAGCAACATTTGTTACTAAAGATGAATATTGGATCAACAAAAGCAGCCGGATCAACATACGTTTTCGGTTCAACAAGTGCTCCCCTGAAGTCGCCCATCATCAAATTTGACGTATTGGTATATCCATATATGTATATGCATATAAATATATTAATATATATATGAAATGTTGCTTCATATGAATATTTGATGCTTTCAGCTTTTGTATTATTGCAGGTAGGTACCTACTTTGCACGCACATGCATTTCAACTAATTATATTTGAAAGTAGATAGAAAATTATCAAAAAATACACATTGTAGTTAGGCATTAGAGAAAACATGCACAGAAATCGAAAAAATAAATTTTGCGCAAAAAAAATAGTTTAGCCCGCTAAGTAATTAGATAGTACCTACTAAGCGTCACTTGTGATGTCTCTTTATTGTGCAAGCTTTTTTGTTTTCATAAAAAATAATAAATAACCGTGTGACCATATCTTTACTCTGTACAAGTAAATAAAATTGAAGTGTCTGTTTTTAACATCAAAATAACAGGTTTTTACCAAATGCATATGGAAGTATATACAGTACCTATAACAAATCATCCATTTTTAAAATTTTTGTCTGTTTGTTCCGGGTAATCTCCGAAAAGGCTGGGCCCATTTTGACGGGACTTGCACTGGCAGATAGCTGATGTGATAAGGAGTAACTTAGGCTACTTTTATTTTAGAAAAAATAATTGGGGTTACGCGCAAAAAAATAAAAACAATGAATTCTAATAACTCCACGTGGGTGAAACCGCGGGCAGCAGCTAGTTATGAATAAGAAGCAAAAGTGTACTACCAGCGGCGCAAGTTGGGGTCGGCATTATCCACCTACTTGTAAGCTAAAACCTGGTCGGATAAACCCACCTTCCCTTTCTGTGACATAACTTGCGATTTTCGGTAGGTACTATTATTACTCACGCCAAACTTTAGGTATGCACCATATATTATGCACTCTGTGCCGGCATGGGCGGGAATATAGCAAAGGACTCGCTCCGGCTTCAAATACGCGACCGAAAAGTTTGGTGTGTAATACCTACAAGATTATTACTTTTATTCATAATCTTGTTCGTGAAAAGTAACTTTCGATGATTCGTCTGCTTCCGTAATGTTCGCCAGCCGTTTGATTTTATTAGAAAGAAAACAACATAGGTAAATAAAAATTATAGATATAAATAAATTTGTCCATAACTATTGTAAGTATGTATGTACGGCTCATATATATACCTATTTATGACAAAAAAAACAACATCATGATGAAAAATAAATTTGGAAAATAATTAAAAAAATATATCTCACTGGGATTTGAACCGAGTATACCTACTACGCGCTTGTTCTTATAAACTTCGCACAACACCACTAGGCTAATCGAGCTCTGTTCGTTAGTGGCGAATTATTACAACAATAGACTTCCGCTAAAAGCTATACCGCTTTTCAATCTATCAAAGTGAGTAGGTACCTATCTACTATTATTTCGGTATGCCTGTTTTGTAATACAAAAAAATGTAAATATGTATACAACTTCTATCATGTGTTTTTGCCTCATAAAATAACTTGTCTTTCTTGGTCTTCGTTGATTCTTTTTGTTTCCTATTTTCCAAAAATTACACTGATAACTATATTTACAAATCTTATGACTAAACACAACTTAATTATATTTAAATAAATTATTGACAGAATAAAATTATCATCATGATGAAAAATAAATTTGGTCATAACTATCGTAAGTATGTATGTACGACTCATATTAGGTAAGTATTATTTATGGAAAAAATATTAAAAAAAAACAGTATATTTACACAAAAATAATTATCATGATGAAAAATAAATTTGGTCATAACTATCGTAAGTATGTATGTACGACTCATATTATTATTTATGGAAAAAATATTAAAAAAAATAGTACAAAAATAACATATCCCATTGGAATTTGAACGCGGTACCTACTAAGCGGTTCTTCTACAAAATAAGAAACGTAATCCGCGCCGAACACCGCTAGGCTAATCGAGCTCTGTTTGGTAGAGACGAATTATCACAACTATAGACTTCCGCTAAAAGCTACAACGCTTTTCAATCTATCAAAATTAATATTTATTATTATTTCGATATGTGTATATTGTAATCTTATTACTAAAACATGACTTAATTATATTTAAACAACTTATTGACAGAATAAAACTACCTGCAAAGCTAAATAATAATCCAGAAATTGTGTCAGCAAAGTGTGAGCGGGGAGCGGAACAAAGCGACACACGTCCGTCTAGCAACGCGCCTCAGCGATCACTGTCGGACTTTATACAAATAAAAGAGAAGGGCGATGACGTGATGCAACGCTCGAGTTAACTATTCTAAAATAATTAATTTTATAACAATACGTTAAGTTATTGAAACAAAACTTTAAAAAGAACTTGATTATGGTAATATACGTCACTTTTATAAATTTTATCAACGTAAGTTCATGAAATATTGAGTTATGGATGATAGAAGCGAATTTCTAAGGGTTACTTCGCGAATTTATTTTATCGAGAAAATTTATTGAAATCATGTTTTTATGTCTTCTTTCTCATTAGAAATATGGTGAAGATTAACATATATTTTTTTCGCTGCCATAACATCTATAAATTTGGCGTAAAGCATATTTGAATGGACCCAATTTGGGTGGTGTCTTCCTCTTAAAATTCTCCTACAACTGACGTTTCGTAAGTAAGGGAATTAAATGAGCGGAAGTGCGATGCGTTTCTATTTATAACTCTGTGGTTTAGTTGGTTTTGACACTGAAAATCGAAATTGCGCAAGCGCAAATTTTGGATGTTTGATATAACTTTTGTTTGACTTTGTCACTTACACACCTGCTTAGCTTTAACACTTCAAAATTGGTGTCATAAAGTTAGGACATGTTTTAAGTATTTAAGACAACTTTTAAGATTGGTGCAACACATTTTGCATTCCTAAGTACCTCTTACAGAGATTAGTGGCGACTAAAGCACTGTCACACTTTAGTGCAGACGGACACAAATCTAATATGGTTGAGGAAAGCATTGTGACGAACTCCGTATGTTCAACAATGGGGTTGGATTTATTACTTATTGCATAAGATCAGATCTTAATTTTTTTTAATGTCTATATTATGAAATTTATTCCGATAACAGCCGGCCTTAGTTTCATAATAAAATAAATACATAAATAATACAACTTTATGAACAGTTCTAACCAATACATTTTTTTAGTTATACTGATATACACAAATATAACAACATATCACATGAGTTATTTTTTCGATAAACACTTCATTAAACTACTGTACCGTTATTCGAAACCTAATTAATACATGAGAGTAGCGTACTTCATTATCGTTCCGTACTAGCCGTGCTGTGATTGGCCCTGCTCGTATCCGTCGTCCCGCCGTCCAATCAGCGTCGACTTCCGCTCTCTCTTAGCGCCTCCCCCCACCATCACCACCGCGGCAGTGCGCTGCGCGCAACTTAGCTTCATTGGCGTTTGGATTTTCGTCCAGAGCGGTCGTAAATATTAAAAACTAATAGTTTACGAACCCAGTCGTGCTATTGATATTGAAAAATATCTTTTACTTGCTTATATATTTATATATAACTATATAAATATATTTGAAGCAATCGGTAAGTAAGTAATTTAACGGTGTTACCGTTCGGCTTTCATTACCAATTTTTTGAACTGTTTTAGTTTTGTTTTTTAAATGGATGATAATAGCGGCCCAGCTCCAACGAGGGAAGTGACGGAAGATCAAAGACGACAACAGCCAAGGAGGAAGTATAAGTTACGTGAGTAATCGAGCTCAGAATCCAGTTCTGACTCTTCAACAACCTCTAGTTCGTCATCGGACAATTCCGGAAGACGCAGGAGGAACAAGCGCAAGAAGAAGAAAAACCGTAAGTTAGACAAATTATTTACCGAAATAGTTGAAATAAAATCCCGTTTGAATGATACCAATCAAGGTAATCATCACCATGAGTCAAATTACAATGATAACTACCTGAGCCTTTGTGCACCAAACACAAGTGGCATTTTTTATAAAGACAAAAACAAAGAAACCTGCTATCCCTAACACAACGTCGGCTCATTTACTGAAAGAGCTACAACGTTTTGGACAGCCGGATTGGAATAGTGTGTGCTATTCTTAAACTCAAAAACACTACGGCTCCGTAGCTAAGTCGGTAGTAACCCTGCATGCAAAGCGAGGGGTCCCGGGTTCGATTCCCGGCCGGGGCAGATTTCGTGTAAGCATAAAGTTTGTTCTCGGGTCTTGGATGTTCGTGATGTGTATCTGTGTGTGTCCATAACACCTGCAATACAGGGAATTCTAGTGCGGGGGTATGAGTGTAAGAGTTTATTTATTTACTACCTTCATTCCCTCGGGTTCACAAGTTTTTACTCAAACGTGTTCAAACGTTATGATAACTTTAAGTTCTCAGCTCGCATGGAAAACGTGTTTGCAGGATTGACATATTATGCTTTACTCCAACAATAAGAAGCCCTTCAAGCAGATTTGAACAGATTCTCAAAGAACGTACAACAGGCAAGTGCGAACGCCTCTGAAATTAGTGCAAAACTAAATGAAATTTCTTCAAATGGTAAGTTTGCAAAGGTTACAGGCGATATTTTCCAGATGGTATGTGGACACAGGGCTAAACGTATTCAAAACAGACTTGAATCGATACTTTTTGCAGTAAAAGACCCATTGTTCAAGAATACTTAGCTTAGTTCTCTAAAAGGCTGGAGGGCCGAAAAATGTTTTCTGGCAGCATACTGCTCCCAAGGAATGCCATTCTGATCCTCAGAACGTTCCGAGCTCATCAAAGCCAACATATAATCAACCCAGAAAATACCAAGGTAAGCTTCCACGAAACAGAACGTGCCTAAACAATTTGCCTCGAACGACAACTTTCGGGGAAGAGGGGGCAGACAACAGAGACGACATAACGATCAACCCTACAGATGACGTAATTCCCCTTTATCCCACCGGGATAGGAGAGAAAATAACCAGAAGTTCTGACTCGAAGCCATTCCACGCCGGTCAGCCACAAAAATATTATACTCTTTGGGAGAATGCTCGAGGCCCCGCCTTACATTCTCAACATAATAAGGCAACCGCATACCTTTCAAACGTGCCGAACAACCACACTACCCAAATACCTCATTCTCTAGAAATGACGCGGGTTATTCACAATATGCATAGTTGCACACTCAAGGTGTCATAAAAGTTGCAAAACAATCTCCAAGCTTTGTATCGTCGATGTTTCTCAGACTACAAAGCGACGGTACGATGAGACCAATTTTCAACTTGAAAAACCTGAACAAATATGTCGCCACCGACAATCTCAGGTTTCAGGTGATGATTCACCGTGTGCCAGACTTCCTTCAAAAAGAAGACTGGACGGCCAAAATATACCTTCATCAGGCCTACTTTCATATTCCAATGTCGTCGAATCATCAATGCTTCCTTCGGTTCATTTACGACGACATAATTTACGATGACATGCATACCATTCGAGCTCAGCTCGGCTCCAAGAACATTTGCCTCTGTAAGCAATTGGATAGCTCAAAAGCTTCGAGAACAAGGCTTGCGAATATTAGTGTATCTCGGCGATATTTCTAGCCCATCAGAACCCACATACACTACAGAGCCACGTGGCAACTGCCACTAGCTTTTTCAAACACCTGGGTTGGAAGATAAACAAAGAAAAATCATTACCGGAAAGGTCACTAAACAGACTCAAAAACGAACTGTCGACAAGGATAAAATCGAAAACAACAAATCTGAAAGAATTTCAAAAACTGACAAGTTTGCGATTTTTGTCGTTCCAAGAGGACGACTAAACTATCGAACGCTTTACAAGCGAACACACTAATAAAGTCCCGAGCACTTGCTGCTATATTGAACCCGAAGGCATTACAGGACAGTTCCTGTATCCACCATTGCAGTCAATGGTGGGTGGAAAACTACACAACCAGTTCTTGCATACACCATCCTCAGCCATCACATTACCTAACTACAGATGCGAGCGACATAGGATGGGGCGGCAAATTTAACAACCAAGACTTTCACGAGCTTGGTTGCAGACCGAACCAAATCTTCATTACAATCAGAAAGAAATGATTGCAATAATAAGAATCCTACAAGATTAATGTCACTACCTCCAATCGAGTGCACTACTAATTCAATGCGACATCAGGACGGTACTGTCATATCTTCGCAACGAAGGCGGTACGAAGTCACAAGCATTGGTGAATCTTATAGCCAAAAAGGTATTCTCGATCTTTAACCAATACAATATTCACATGACAATTTATCACCTACCAAGCAATTGCAACACAGCTGATGCAGATCACATGTCTCGCCAAAAAAACCTCGCCCAGATTGGCAACTTCTTCCAAAGGTAATGAATGCGATATTCGAGAAATGGAACGAACCGGAAATAGACCTTTTCGCGTCCCGCAAAGCCCACGTGGTTGTCAAATATTGCACGATCGATAGATGGGATTCTCAAGCTCAATGTTACGATGTCTTTGGAATGACCCGGAACTGCAAACTAGCTTGGATGTTCCCGCCACCATACCTAATACCAAAAGTGTTGAACCACTTGAACAATAGTAACTTTTAAACTTTCGCGATTCGAATACATTGTTTATTTTTAAGAACGGGACTTAATCGCGATTCGCGATAAAAACACAGGTTTATATTTACCTCGACGTTTCGATCAAGTTGCATTGATCGGGGTCACGAGAAAACTGGAGAATACGGGTGTCAGCATCAATAAAATGTGAGTGTTGTTACCAACTACCCACATTTGGCGTTATAAAAGTCTGGGCTTGTCACGACACACCACTTGAACAAGTCTACAGGAGTTTAACTAATAGTCGTTCCATGATGAGAAAAAGTGTATTGGAGACCAGACTTGAAAAACAAAGCACTGAGCCCCCCGCCCCCCTTACGATCAAGGATCTATCCTTTGTCCTAATAGACGTAACCACCGGCCAACCTCCACCGAGAGTAAAAGAAATGACACGGGAAGTCTGGAGATGACGGGTTGAGATCAGAGCTTAACCGACTGGAATGAACAACAGAAATAATTTCTATATTCTGCTTGGAGACAGTCCACCTTAAACACATACAAGCCAGTCTGGAAAAGGTGGCTCTCATGGTGCGATAAGAACTCTGTTAGTCCACGGAAACCTGACGGATCACAACTGGCTAGATTTTTGGTTGATTTACATCAAAAAGAAAAACTGTCTTTAAGTACAATACTAGTTCACAAACCAGTGGTATCGACTTTCTCTGACCCAAATGACATTAGTCGGCTTAGTTCGCATGCGCTTGTAAAACAAGTTTTAAAATCACTATCAATAAGATATCAAATCATTTCACTAGCCAAACCGAAACAGCACAATCGCCCGTTTGGAACATCGATACTTTGTTACATCATCTCAGCCAGAACTCCACCGAGAAAATGAGCTTGTATGCAACTTCAGGGCACACAGCTGCTATCCTCCTCCTATGCTCAGGACGAAGAATACACGACTTGACTCTCCTTAGAGTCGTCGACTCGCGGAGCATTGCCAAATATCCCAAAATAGCATAGTTCTTTGGCCTACATATAGATCAAAAACCGACACCTCCAAACAACAACAATCGGGTTGGAAACTTTTACAAAACGAAAATAGTCGAAATTTAGATCCAGTCTACTGGGTCTCTAGATACAATAATCAATGGAAAGGCGAAAGCTATTAATTCAGACTATCTATTTATTACCACTTACGACAAACCAAAACCAGCTACACGAGCCGTGATCGCTGGCTGGGTGAAAAGCCTCCTTAGAGAAGCATACACTGAAGCCATGCCTGGCAGCCTTCGATCAGCAGTCGCATCAATAAACTGAATAGAAAACATCAAATTCAACGACATATTGGCAAGAGGAAATTGGGAATCACCCAATACTTTCAAAAAGTTTTATCGCAGGGAAATCTTACCCTCTAATGTAAACTCAAATCAATCGCGACATGCTTTGAGCCTATTAGCTAAAACCTAATTGTAACTTTATCAAATGATACTTTGCCATTCTTTAAACTTTGCTATACATACCTATCGTTGATTTAGTACTATAAGAAACGATAAATTACTTAAAAGTTTCGTTTCTATCTATATTATATACACTAGTAAAATAAAATCACATTGGCGTCACCATCACCACCAGGCGATAACAAACACATCTCTCATGTATTAATTAGGTTTCGAATAACGGTACAGTAGTTTAATAGTGATGTTTTACCTACAAATAAAACATTTATTAAACATACTTACCTTATTCGAAACCTAATACTTTAAATTTCTGCCTGGTGGCCATAACATGAGAAAACCAATGAAGCTAAGTTGCGCGCAGCGCACTGCCGCGGTGGTGATGGTGGGGGGAGGCGCTAAGAGAGAGCGGAAGTCGACGCTGATTGGACGGCGGGACGACGGATACGAGCAGGGCCAATCACAGCACGGCTAGTACGGAACGATAATGAAGTACGCTACTCTCATGTATTAATTAGGTTTCGAATAAGGTAAGTATGTTTAATAAATGTTTTATTTGTAGGTAAAACATCACTATTAGCGTAGGTAATCGCAATGAGAGATTATATTATGTTAATTTGAATGAAAATTATTTATTTACGTTTCGTTATAATGACTGATACTGATAAAACTTGCCATGACGCTTAACTTGTAGGAGGTAACATAATCAGTATTTAGTTCACGACATCCGTACTAGATGGCGCACACAAACGAGCCGCGCTGGGGCTGAATCGCGGTGACAAGATTATCCGCGGTACGCCGGTCTAGACGAGCCGCGCCTTCTCCGGTATCGCTTCTCGGCCTTTTGGCTAAGATCAAAGTGTAGTATCTGTTCTTTTCAGCTTAATATCTGAAAGTTCCCTCATTGAGGGACCAGTATATTAAACTGATTTTTTTAACTCGACGGGATGTTCGGGGCTCGCTCCACTCCCGTCACGGGTCGGCCCGGCATTGCAGTGCCGCCGGGATCGGCCCACTTAAATCTATCAATATTAAATTAGTACCTATGGACCAGGCCATGGAAGTAACCTAGCGGCAGCTTCCGTTTAGTCTTCAAAGCGGGGGGGGGGCCTCTAGTAAATTTTGTGTTCTGTGATGATTGACTGATTGTTAATTGTTATATCGGTTTAATAATTTAACTGTCAGTTATATGGCATTATACGAGTACAAATAGTAATATAATAATAGTTTGACGACCCTACGTTTCACGCGGCTTTATTACAAAAATTGGGTCGCAGGCCGCAGTGTTGCCCGCACGCGCACGTGGGAAATGAAAAGATTTATTGTAATCTCATTTGATATCGCTATAGTAGAAACTGCATTTCATTAGAAAAATATTATTTTACTACCCAAGTTGGTAGGTAATTTGATGTTCTATATTTTCGTCGCGACATTAAAGTCTGAAATACATTGCATAATTAAATGAAAATGAAAATCCAGGGTCTCAGGGTAACGAGCGCACTGCAGTGCCGCGCAGACCTTTGTGTTTCAAAGTTCTGAGTGGCACTGCAATTGTTACTGGCCGGCGTTATGCTTACCATCAGGCAAACGACCAGCTCGTCTCGTTATCAAATAGTATTAAAAGAACAACTGACAAAACAGTGGTACTTATCCACTCAGACAATCTGCCACCTGTAAAAATAGACAGTCGTCGATTCTAGTCTTCTTACAAAACCACAAAAATATTCAATAACAAAACAAATCAGTTTACGTGACTGCTCTCTAAGTATGTCAGTTATTTCCGCTTGCCCATAAGGAAGACTGTGTTTTACTACCCTATGGTTTACGGATTTGGTTTACAGCACGCGGCCCCGTTTGTATTTTCGTATGAATCCAGATTTGAGTGTTCTTGCTGATCTTGCTATATGCTATCTTTGTAAGGCTTTGTATATCTTTATTAATTTGGGCCCCAAACTTGTGCTATTGGTTTATTAGGCCTATACCCTGTTCCAAAATCTTAGATATTTTATGTAAACAAAAGTGTTGACAGAACCAAAAAAAATAATCGAAAACTGTGCAATCCATAATTTGGTGATAGACATTATTATATGATTTTAAATTATAACATGATAAACTTGAATTATTGAAGCAGCAGAGATTTGAAACATATTGTCCAATCGTCGCCATTTTCTTTTTCTGTCCGTAGACCTGTTCCAATCTCCGAACTCGAGTCTAATCTTGCTGCGTATGTGTTGTTGTTAAAGATCTTGTTATTTTGTAGCAGGTAGTTTTGTTTAAGTTTTTGTTGTTGGTTCTTGTTACGTTATTATAATTGTGCCGCGCGAGAGCAAAGCCGGGTGAAATAGACACAAAAATATTTTTCACAAGTGAAAAATGTTTTGGGCAACTGGCATGTCACTTTGACAGTGACCTTCGTGACATTTATTTGTTTACAAAAAATATCTAAGATTCTGGAACTGGGTATACGTTCAAAGAGCTCAGCCTTAAACAGATATACAGTGCGATGTGCTTAATTAGCCAGTGAACATAAAGACGTTACCCTCTACAATTGTTTATACATTTCATGAGTAAATTGAGTAGGTTAAATGCGCAAAACAACCGAATATCGTGACTTCCCATAGCGTGACAACACAGAATAACATTTTGGCATTGCGTAAACTTTTATTCTGGAGCCCAGCACGCTCTACTTTATCGAGTTTATTTATCAAACGGTTCGTTCGTAGAACAGTTTTGTTCAATTCTGGGTCATTTAAATTTATGACATAATTCCATCTACGATGTATGATCGATGAATTTTCTTAGACTGTTACGTTCTGATCTGATGCTTTTCGTTTTTTTTGTCGGTATGAGCGTTTGGACATTGTCTCGTTCATTTTAAATGGAGCTGTGGTCCAAGACGATGAACACATTCACCGAATCAGCGATAGAAGTTAGGATTTTCAACTTTTTTTCACTGCTTTATGTTCGATTCCCGGCCGGGGCAGATTTTGTGTGGTGATTTTTTCTCGGGTGTTGGATGTTTTTGCTGTGTATCTGTATATGGCCATGCCAACTGCGACAAAGGGAATCCTAGTGCAGGGGTATCAGTGTGTACCTAAATCAAATCATGTTTGAAGACTTGTTCACATTTGTATAACATTTGGGTGTCACATCATACTGTATATATGTATTAGGTAAAATTTACGATCGAAATCAAAATATATATTATGGTTTTTTTTGCTATTGCATTTGCCGCAGTCACTCCAAATACATATAAAGCCTTTATGGTATTCTTGAAAGTCGATCAGAATTGTTTATTTGTGGAGGAATAAACTAAACTAGTTATAAATATGCAACACAATATATAATACGCCTACACTGCATGACTGCATCCGATGTCGTCATTTTACTGCATCATCATGTTTAATAAAGGTAGAGTTTAACCGGATTTATGTCTTGTTATTATATGCAGTGAATTGGGTTTTGGACTGTCATATTTCGCATAAGATCACCCATCCAAGTGTAAATATTCAGGTCATAGGACCGTGCAGTGGGTCTAAATGACCATTACAGCGTCACCGATGGTGCACGGTCGACACGACGCGTAAACCATGAAAAGAAAGAATTACGATCGTGCTTACGCTTCAATACGTCGCGCGTCGCGTCGCTTTGAGCCCAGCAGGGCTAACATGCGCGCCACGACAAAATTTTGTCTACAGTTCTGTCTCGCTCTTTCTCTCGCGAACATGAGACAAATGCACGATATAAGCATTGAAAAAAATTTGTCACGGTGCGCATGTTAGCCCTACTGGCGTGCTAACATGCGCGTCGTGACAAAATTTTGTCGATGCTTATATCGTGCATTTGTCTCGTATTCGCAGGAGAAAGAGCGAGACAAAAGAGTTGACAAAATTTCATGAATTTGAAAAAATTCATTTGACTTAGTGGTCAGGGTAACGAGTGCAATGCAGTGCCGTGCAGGCCTTTGTATTTCAAAGTTCTGAGTGGCCATCAGACAAACGTCCTGCTCGTCTGGTTATCGAATAGTAGAAAAAAAAAATTTTTTTTTTCACCGTCATCCATCTTGTCTCGTGAGATTATAGTCAAATTCTAACCTATCAACAACAACAAACAACCAACGCCCAAAAAAGATGGGTACTTCACAGTCATTCGTCTCCTCGCCTTTTAAAGAATAAGTACCTACCATATATAAGTGCTAACTGTACGTATATGGGAGAGAACGTGATAAGTGTGATAAATAGATACACCTAAACCATAGACCAAGATAAATAGTTATACCCAAGCCATAGACCAATAGAACAAAATATGGAGAGAGCGAGAGGTTTGCATGAAATAAGCGGACTGGCTTACTTTGGAGCCTCCACCAGCGTGTTTCAATCACTCCGTCTATACCAGTTTAAGTCTATGACCTAACTATTGAGATGTGGGTAATAAAGTATGATGGCGTCACTTACATTTGTTAGACAGATGTTTAGTTCGTTAAAACTCTTAGGGATCCCATACACGAGCGCTCCTATCCATAACATTCCACGCCAACGTTCCAATAATCGCCCGCGTGTGGAGAATCTCAGATGGATTACGTGGAGTGATAGGAATATTGGATATCCAAACGTTCCAAATCCAAAGTTCCAACTCATCGTGTGTGTGATACAACGATCCATTTCGTGCTCAGTTGGCACTAGGCAGTCGAGACGCAGAATAACCGAAAAATGGAGCGATGGCGTGCCCGGAATGGAGTGTCCGTTCGGTCGAATATTGGACCATAGTTCCACTCAATCCATGACGCGCGGTGCCATGGAATTGGAGCGATCGTGATTGGTGAACTTAAGGCGCTGCTTTATGACCCGCCTAACGCAAAAATCCTAGAACGCAAAAATGGTCTAAAGGCTTTTTTGTTCATCGAAGAAAAACAGGCATTACGGAAAAAGAAAGACAACGCCAGAGCCTTCAGCTGGCATTCTGAAAATTTGGAAATTAATTTCCAAAGAAAATTTCCGAAGACAATTAGTGCGTGGTACTTCCCTAAAACGTGTTCCAGGAAATGCGTGTTTTTGAAAATGCCTTACAAGTTCGTGAAAAAAATGTTTGTTATTTAGAATCTCCATTACATGTCCAAGGATTATATGGAAGTGTTTTGTTGAATTTTACATTTATGAGAACACTGTGAACGGCCAAATTCAAGGTAAAATTTGTCCAAAAAAGCTGATTTTTGAAGGCTTGTACTGAGTTGGAATCTCAAAATTTTACTTTTTTGCTCCCACAGAATCCTAGATATAGAGCACATGATACATTTTTGCACAAAACATCTAAACAAAAAATTATTAGGACACTATAATCGCGTACGAGCGTTTGTATGGAAAGAATGTCATGTAGCAGCCTCTTAATAAGGGAACATAAATCCAAAAACGGGCTGCTGCCTAGAATGATTTTGCTACGTATTTTTTCACCGTCACAATACAAACTAACACCTCAATGTCACAATTAGGACAAATATTAATTATGCTTAATTCATTTACTTAGTTTAGTGTGTGTGACATGTCGGTTGAACTAAATGTGAACCCCTAATTTAATTAGTGTTTATTTGACAGGGTGTGGACCTGACAAATGGGTCTGGTGTCAGTTAATTACAAATGGATATCTAAAACAACTGTTTTAGGGTGCGAAAAAATGTTTATCGTTTAGTTTAAACCATTTACAAAGTAGAGGCATTATTTTATATTCTACTAGGTCTGCTGTGCCTCGTGGCTTCGCCCACGCCTAGCCTAAGGTAGGTACTCCATATAGCATCAGCTATCTGCCAGTCTGCCAGTCAAAGTCCCGTAAAAACCGGTTTTCCTCATTGTAAAAAAGTCCGTAACGTTAGACGTCATGGGAACAAAATATCCTCAATTACGTCTTATTACCCAATAGTATACAAAAAACTTTGGATGTCGGTTAAAAACAAATGAAATGTTTATTAATTAAACATTACGAAATTGCTCACATAAGGCAAGCACGTCAAACACGTCAAACTTCTGCAATAATCGTTGTAATGCACAACTCCAGACGCTGTAAATATTATGCACCGACGCTTAGACCGCGAGCACAGTGCAAGCGAGGGAGACGAGCGGGAGAAATATTACCATTTTAGAAAACAAATACTCTTTATCTGAAATGTTAAGAACTTTGACCTTATAATTCTAATTATTTAAAAAAAAAAATTATTTATCGTATCGTAAATTATCATTAGGAACTTTGACATCACAGATCTCAATCACCTACATGACTGTATATCTATGTCGATGTCTAGAATCTAGATGATTCATTAGGGGGAAAAAGTTTGTTAAAAAAGCGAAACTGGGTAGTGTGAGTGTGGCCGGGCGGGAACTTGTGCGACTTTCAATCCGACGCACCATAGTTCGAATCTCCACTCGGCCCGCACCAATGACATATCAAGTTATGTGCGGATTATTCACACTCGCTCTAAGACGGTGAAGGAAAACATCGTGAGGAAACCGGCATGTTCAAGAAACACAAAATTCGAGGACATGTGACATCCACCAAGCCGAACTGGGCCTGCGTGGTGGATTATGGCCCATACCTCTCTCTGTCTCTGAGAGAAGTCCGGTATCCCAGCAGTGGGAGCGTAAGAGGCTGGTATTGAGCGTAGTTCGGTCTGCCAGATATTTTAAACTTAATTAGAGTAGCCACGGCAGATAACTGATAGCCCTACTTTTTTCAGACAGCCCGCGTCCGCCGCCGCTCGTACACAATATCACAGCTCGCATGGTTACGCATCGCTAGTGTTAGTAAACACAAACTGTACTGACGATATTATCTCACTGTTTGCGTTATTGCATCTGTAAACTTCACTCGAGGTCTCGAAACAAGATAACGTTTTTACCAATGTTTTCATTCCTCGTTTTTATTAACTAGCTTCTGTACAATTATACTACTGTTGATTACATCTAACTAAGATTAGTTAGATGTAACAACACGGCTTTTATATCTACAAAAGCCCTGTTGTCCCGGCCAAGAATTGTACCACCTACAGATCTGTGGTACCACCCTGTCTCTTTCCCTGGCCTGTAAGAGCCGGCTAAGGGAATGGCCAGCAGCAAGCATCCTCCTAGTTGGTCATCATCAACAACCAAGACACCTGCCAAACGTATATTATGGCAAAATCTCCCTTTCATGGAGGTCGAAGTTCAGCAGTGGGCGTTTTCTGATGATGATGATGATGATGAATCTACAAACACAATGGGAACATCCACAGGCGCTGGTTCTACCGCATCCTATTGAGTTGAGTTTCAGTGTAACTCTTTAGATTTTTTTTTCCATCGAGCCAGACTGTTTCTGCTTGTGGCATTGCGTCCGCACTCCGCGTCGTTAAATTGCCTGAAATATGTTATTTTATTGGTTATTAGTGGTGTCGATTCTGGCGTCTCATACGTAATCCTAATTATAGTATCAGTCTCTCACTTTCTAAATAAGATCATAAGAAAAGGGATGGAATCTATTTAAGACCTGTAAGGTTAATCCACTTGCTTGTATCTAGCGTAAATTTAACGGCAATGAATTTAGCCACGCCTAATTTGTCGCAGGTAGACGATATTTGGCAGCTGGAAAACTAAATTCATACCTGTCAAACATCTTCCATCCCTTTCTCGTGTTAGTTATTGGAAAGAGAGCGCGAAACTAAAATTCGGTTTAGAGGGCGCCAGAATCGACACCCAGTGTCTATGGTTACGGCCGCGGTTTCACCCGGGCTTCCACAGGAACCATTTCTCCGGGATAAAATGTAGCCTATGTTACTATCCGGTCTATAAACTATAACTATACCAAAAATCACGTCGATCCGTTGCTCCGTTGCTGCGTGAAAGAAGGACAAATAAACAAACCAACAAGCAGACAAACACACTTTCGCATTTCTAATTTTAGTGGGAAAGTAGGAACTAGTACGACTTGTACGAAGTATGATATAGTACGACTATACTACAACAAATGTAATCCCTTTTAGTTTAACGATGATGAGACTGATGAGTCAGACAATAAAACGTGGTCCAATTCCGTACATCAAAGGACCAATAAAATTGTTTATGGAGGGCAAAAACTCTATATCAGATTAACCGAGAAATTGGATTCCATTCAACCAGAAGCCGCGTTTCGTTTTGGCGCAGGTAGCAAAACTACTGAATAGCGATCTTTTTGGCAATTAAAGTTAATTGTGTTACCTTTTATTGGCAAATAAAGGAAATTTCTTTGCGATAGCTTTTTTAATCTTACTAATTTATTTTTATTTACAATGTTTTTTTAATGTATGATTTCAGGTTCTATACTAAAATCTTTAAACCCATTTATGTTTTTTACTAAAATTTATAATGATCTAATTAATTTAAATAAGGTATACTTCGCCCATTATTGATAATCACTTTAGATTTAATTTACTATGTATTACTATTATTATAGTACTATTAAATTAACTATGTAAAGAAATTAATGCTGAACATACCGATATAAAATATAATAGGTAGGTACCTACGTGGTTCAAGAATTCTTTCGAGCGTGGTTCTTCAATGTTTACTTTAGTATCAACCACGCAATAAATAATGTGCTACGTACTCTAGTTACTACGTCATTCATCGTTCAAATGCAAAAGATTAACTTTTAAGTACTAATTTAATCTACGAAGTGTCACATTCAAATTTTCAACACGGACGCGTTCCGCTGTGCACATTTGAATGCGTGCGCGCTCGCCGGAAACAGCTAATGCGGTAACAAGCCGGCATCCGCGCCACCATACTTGCACTGGGTGTCTTAATTTAAAAATAAAAATATGCTGTTCCATTTTCAAATGTCAATTTGCACAATTGGCGGAACAGGAACTGCGTGTCTCTTTTGTTTTCTGCTTACTGTGGTACTGGGTGCAGCGAAATCACCTATTGTATAATATTTTAAGACTGTTCCATGTTCAAATGTCAGTTTGCACAATTGGCGGGAGCGGGAAGTGTAGGTCTGTGTTATTTATGCTTAGTCCACAATTCTACACTACATCAGAAAACGCAATATATTTTGTTGGGAAATTACCTAGTTGTTACAAATCAGCAAGATTAGAGGAGACATCATTGAAGACATCAATCTTTAAATAACTTGAGTTGTGATAACCTTTATAAACACTGACCCTTATAAACTGATAATAAATAGTAACAAGTTTATGCACCAGGTACTCCTGGTGCATGAACTTGGTACTATTTACTTGTTACTTTTTTAATATTACTCTTTATTATAATTTAATTTTACTTTATTTACTTTATTATAATACAGTAGTATTCAAAAAAGAACACGTCATACGTAAAGCCATATTTTCTGCCAACACGCAAGAAAAAATTGGGTTTTAAAATTACCTTACTTCCTTAAATAATAAAATACAATAAATAAAATTAAAAATTAGTGCACGGTCTTCCAGAGCCTAAATTCCCTCACTGCTGACCCTCATGCCGCGCTCAGCCTTTGTGCCTCATCCACTGAGCTCTGCTCGTTCCATCCCCTACACTTTAAGGATACCTAGTTTAAAAAAGTGTAATCAGTCCTATTTGATCGTTCGTTATAACAAACAAATTAACATAAATTAGTATAAAATTAGTTTTCGTCCTTTACCAATCCATCAAAATGTATAGAGTTCCCGCATCACTTTAAAAGTGACGGGTCAAATAGATTCTTAACCCCAATGTAACGCGTTAACTATAACAATTGCTTTAATTGAATCGCTCTGTTAGCTATTCATTCATAAATCAATGTCGATTATAAAATGATGTAGCGTTTTTTTGTGCATCGTTATTTTTTTATGTGTAAAAAATTCGTTGGTTTATGATTCTAACTATTTTTTTTATGAAACTAAACAACCGTTAGATTTAATCTCTATCTCTTTTTTTTCATTAAATCCTAAAAACTTCTTTGTTGCGTTTTTTAGTAGAATTTTTTGGCTGGATCTATGCTTGATATGTTAGCGTGACCACTATTGACCACTTTGCTCTATTGCACTTTTGCTCGTTTGCACCAACGACGAATAAGGCGACGCTTAACTAAGTAACACCTAATATAAGCTAAGTTCTAAGAATAAACTTCATAAAGTCGAACACTCCTAAAGCGAAGACTCCTAAAATTCCATCGCTAGACGCGTCGTTGATGGAGTGGAATGATGGTCCAATTTTTCGAGCACAGAGATGGTCACTCCATTCCGGACGCGCCATCGATCTATTTTTCACTCTATTTTTCGCGAAATGGACGGCCGTTGTATCGGCCACACACGATAAGTTGGAATGTTGTTCATTAGTATGATATCCATACATTCCAGAAGTATAAAAAACATAAGTTATTTCTACCTTCTCTTCCAGGCAAATGGGGCGCAACCTCATCATTCCGGGTGGCACCAGGACCATCGACGCAACAGGCATGCTGGTAATGCCCGGGGGCATCGATCCCCACACCCACTTTGAACTGGAAATGATGGGCGCCAAGACTGCAGACGACTTTTACAAGGGCACCAGGGCTGCGGTCGCTGGTGGCACCACTACTGTCAGTGAGTATATTTAATTAAATAAATGTAAAGGACCCAAAGGAATTAAGACAAAAATTCCTCGAATAAATAACCTAATAAGTTTTCGAAAAAGACATGTGAAATTAACTCAAGGATTGCCTATATACCTTTGCTATATGATTGGATTGGTGTCAGTTCTAACTCTAGAAAATTTAAACAAGCATCGATTAACAAACCAAGTAATCAAGGGATGTTCGACACAAAAACTGACCTCGATTCTGGCCAATCGAAGTCAGATGTACTATGATGGTCTGATAAATTACCAAATCCTTGTTGTCCATTTTCAGTTGACTTCGTTCTTCCGAATAAAGGCCAATCGCTGGTTGAAGCGTACAATAACTGGAGAGAGAAGGCCGACAATAAGGTAAGATCGAAAGAACTCTAAGTTTAGGACTTAATTACTAATTATGAGACAAATCAAAATCTAAAACTCGGTGGGGGTTATTAACCATTCAGAATTTCTTCAGTCCATTCTCTGGCTACATCATCAGACCAGTTCCAACTGTGCCATGATTTTGTATTGCCAGTTATACGCGTTAAACTCTCTGGCATGGCTTTTATCATAAGAGAAATGACACGTTGAAAAATAAAGCTTCCAAAATTCTGTCGCCAAAGCCATCTTCTTAAAACTATGATGGTCTTACAAAAAAGTTGATCACACTCTAAACACGTGTCTAACCCCTAAACATGCCTTAGTCGCGTGTTAACTATGAACAACCACAAATCTTGATTTAAGTAGTGTTTAGACACTACCTTTGTCGCACTCCATTCTGATGTGACATTTGTAATCGTTTTAGAAGTTAATCTTTAGAAACTGTCTAGCTACACAGGCGCCTAAAAGATGGTTTTGTGGTAGCACCGGTATTTATCCTTAAACAAATTTGTACCATTTCTTTCACGACTATCTCCTATATTCAAGGTATGCTGCGATTACGCACTACATGTTGGCGTGACGTGGTGGTCACCCTCCGTGCGCAAGGACATGGAGACGCTGGTCTCCGAGCAGTACGGCATTAACTCCTTCAAGATGTTCATGGCGTACAAGGACGCTTGGATGCTGGACGACTACAACCTATACTGCGCTATTGAGGCGTGCAAGGAACTGCGAGCGTTGCCACAGGTAATGATGGATAGTAGAAGATGATGTAGATAATCGAAAAAAGGAAGAAGGATGTGGTAAAATACTTTTTTCCTTCCTCGTATAGGAACGTGGATATCCTTGATGTCGGAATATTGAACCCAAGGCTTCTAACATGAGACATGGCTTAACGACTGTTATCTCACAACAATCGAGGCTGATCGCTTAACGTACTGTACCATCCAATGTATTATTGACCAGTGTGTTGGTGGCAGTCTAGCTCAAGACTAACACCACAAATTATATTGACTAACACCAATTCATACACTGACCAAGTGGTTACTGGTTATATTCTCTTTGACACTGACACTCTTATAGCACTGAGGTGTGAATGGTGAATTACAACACCGTGTGTCTCACGGAAAATTCCGATTTCAATGTAATCATAGTCAATAAGTTATGACCAGAAGAGTACCATTAAAAAATTAAGAATGGAAATATATCTGAGTAAAGTGATCTGTACTTTAGAAAAGATATTCTGTTCCATTGAAAGTAACAAACTGCTGAACAAAAAGTTCTTTTAAGCTGGCAGCTCCATGGGTAAGTTGGTGGGAACCCTACATGCAAAGCGTATGGCCCCGGGTTAGTTCCAGGCGGGGCAAACTTTGTGAGGTGAACCGTGAACGTCAAGCGTTCTCGGATCTTGTGTGTATACCATTTGCGACACAAAGTCCTCCTCGTGCAGGGTATGAGTGTGTAACCGTTTGTTAAAGAAGTTTGTCTCTTACGTTTCAGGTGCACGCAGAAAACGGGAGCATTATCGCTCGCAACGCTGAGAAGCTGCTCGCCCGGGGGGTGTCCGGCCCCGAGGGACACATGCTGTCGCGGGACGAGGAGGTAGAGGGGGAGGCGGTCAACAGGGCCTGCGTTATCGCTAACCAGGTAACACTTTAAGGCTATTTGCAGAAGTCGGTAATTTAGTCTAATAGGGATGTTGTATGAAATACAAAATGTATATTTATAGTCACATACGACCGCTCCGCTCGTCGGCCGGAATAATACTGACTCATTTGACACGACTCGCGGATAAAGTCAATACACTAGAGTCAACATCCCTATTCGATTAGGGTTCGATCAACTTTGATCCTGTCCATCGACAAATGGCATAACTGCATTAACAATCACTCTGCTAAGTACTAAAAAACTATCGCCTCTAATCTTTCTTCGCCATGTTCCAGGCCAACGCCCCCCTATACATCGTCCATATGATGTCTAAGAGTGCAGTCCAGGCAGTCCACCTCGCGCGCCAACGGCAACGCCAGCCCATATTCGGAGAGACCCTCGCCGCCACCGTTGGCACTGACGGTACCTACATTTTATTTAATCAAGTGGCAAACAAGCAAACGTCCCGCCTGATGGTAAGCGGTCACCGTCAGCTATGGGTCCATGCGTCGATCCTCGAGAACTCGATTGACACCCCCTGAAACTTATGCTAGTGAAACTCTAAAGACAAGAAAAACCAATCACTTAGCTTCAAAAACAGTTTGATTATTCTACAGGCCATTGCAGGCCTATAAATATGTGTACTTCAGACTACAAAAAAATTTAACACACCCTAAACATGTGATGGGCTCTCGCTTAGTACATATTAAACCTGCATTAGTCGCGTGTTTAAATATGAACAACCACAAACCTTGATTTAAGGAGTGTCTAAACCAAGGAGGATCACGTGATCATTGGTCTAAACGTTCTCTAATCTGTTGCCTTTGTGACGTTTCTTTTTAGACACTGATGTCGATTCTGTCATCTCATACCTATACCTAATTTTTGTTTCAATCTCTCTTTCTAAATGAGAGCATGTGAAAGAGATAAATAATAAATAAATAAACGCTTACACACTCATACCCCCGCACTAGGATTCCCTGTGTCGCAGGTGGCATGGACACACACAGATACACATCACAAACATCCAAGACCCGAGAACAAACTTTATGCTTACACAAAATCTGCCCCGGCCGGGAATCGAACCCGGGACCCCTCGCTTTGCAGGCAGGGTTACTACCAACTTAGCTACGGAGCCGGAGAGAGATGGAATATATTTTAGACTTGTTAAATTATTCCACTTCGTTCTAGTGTAAATTTAACGGTAATGAATTTAGTGACGTCCAATTTATCAAGGATGGAAAATATTTGACAGTTATTGAACTAAATTTAGATCTGTCACACATCTCCATCTCTTTCTCAAGTTATGTATTGGAAAGAGAGAGGGGAAACTAAAGTCAGGTTTAGGTATGAGACGACAGAATCGACACCACTGTCTAGCTAAACAGTTTTTTGTGGTAAGAATAAGGTACTATAATTATGTTATAGCCAACCGCCAGTTGGCAGCGTAGCCAGCGTACTGGCGGCATCGCCTCGTATTTTTTGCTGTTATATCGCCTTCTACCGTAATGTTCCAGGCTCCCACTACAGGAACGCGTGCTTCCGTCACGCGGCCGCCCACGTACTCTCTCCGCCGCTGCGGCCCGACCCCTCCACCCCGCAAGCAATGGTGGAAGCTCTAGCTGAGTTAGTATTATATTACCTCTTACGCTCCCACTGCTGGGACCAGACAAACAAGGGAGATATGCCCGTTCGCGTTCAAAATATGTCTCCGTTTTTCATACATTTTTATCACTATTCCGCTAAACCACTTAATTCAAAATCTGTAAGTACGGCACTCTTACTCATTTTTTATGCGCACTTAGAGACTCACAGCCACACAAATAAACTTATTAATAGTCCACAGGCAAAAAAATGGTACAACAAAGCCGTCTGCAAAGTGAATTCGATTAAATGTATCTGGCCTTTTTTAGGCCTGATGCGTTCGCACCTATGATCTGTGATTAGAGCCTTCGACCATACAGATCGGCAGGTGGCCTTCCACTAAACCATCCTTGTTTTTTATTTTAATTATACCAGGTGGTAGTACTAACTCTTCTGCAAAGGTCGGTCTCAGTGGGTACCACCGCTTTGCTCGTGAAATCTGCCGCCAACCAATAATGTGCAAGCATCATATTCCGGTTTGATGTGTAAAGTAGCCAGATAAATTACTAATGGTTCGAGGTAACGAACGCACTGCAGTGCCATGCAGGCCTTGGTTTCGAAGTTCTGAGTAACACTGCAGTTGTTCTGTGACGGCGTTTTGCTTACCATCAGGCAAATGACCAGCTCGACTCGTTGCTCAGTAGCGTAAATGAAAAAAGCGACGAACGTCGGTTCGCGTCATTGAAGTCGTTCAATGACAAACTACTGAACCGATTTTGAGGAAATTCCTCTGAATCTGACTTTCTCAATATGAAAGTATATCCTTTCAAATAAAGAACGAATTTTCCAAATCTGTTTATAAATGTCAGGATCTGAGGTAAAAAAAATACAACCGAAATGAGTACTGTTGGATTCATTACCAACATTAAAATTAATCGTATGAACTGACAATAATCGTAAGGTTATTTTAGTGCGTGCGTGTGGCAACTTCGTACATTTTTTCTCTCTCTTGCTTTGGCTACGTGTGTGACAATACAGGATTAAACGAAGGTTTCGAGTTTTTATTTATTTCTCTGCTCACCATCAACCGCCAGCCCTGACAATAGGAAACCCCAGGCCCTGCCTCGCCCAAGTACCTCCTTCTTTTTTGGAAGTCGGTTAAACACGACCTTTTGTCTCTGTTTCCAGTGACCAGCTCCAACTTATCGGCAGCGACAATTGCACGTTCCACGAGAAAGACAAGGAACTTGGCAAGAACAACTTCACCAAGATACCTAATGGGGTCAACGGAGCCGAAGACCGCATGTCCATACTCTGGCAGAAGGCTGTTAACACTGGTAGTTATAGTATCTACACATACATACAAATAAATAAAATTGAAGTGTGTTTGTAATATCAAAATAACAGCTTTTTACCAAATGCATATGAAAGTATATACGGTACCTATAACAAAACAACCATTTTTAAAGTTTCTGTGTCCGTCTGTTTTTTCCGGGTAATCTTCGAAACGGCTGGGCCGATTTTGACGGGACTTTCACTGGCGGATAGCTGATGTTATAAGGAGTAACTTAAGCTACTTTTATTTTCGAAAAAGAATTAGGGTTCCGCGCATAAAAATAAAACCCATGAAATCCAATATATCCGCGCGGTTGAAACCGCGGGCAGCAGCTAGTACTAAATAAAATTGAAGTGTCTGTTTGTAATATCAATAGAACAGCTTTTTACTAAATGCATATGAAAGTATATACGGTACCTATAACAAAACATCAATTTTAAATTTTCTGTGTCCGTCTGTTTTTTCCGGGTTATCTCCGAAACGGCTGGGCCGATTTTGACGGGAATCACTGGTGGATAGCTGATGTTATAAGGAGTAACTTAGGCTACTTTAATTTTCGAAAAAGAATTAGGGTTCCGCGCAAAAAAATAACACCATGACATGTTTATTTTTAGCCTCCATTGTTATTTCGTATCTTCGTACGTGGGTCACTATCAGGTCAGGGCTGAAAATCAGCGCTGTGCGTGTGTCCACGGCATTTAGCTGAGCTCGGACCATTTCCAAGACTACACGACAGCTGTATACAGCATGATTAAGAAATCATATTACTGATTTAATTTTGTCTAGTTTTTTGTTATAATAAGTCTATTCTTTTATTTGTTATTCCTCGGTGTACAGTTCCTTGGAATAACTTGTCTTCTTTCTTTCTTAAAATCCAATATCTCCGCGCGGGTGAAACCGCGGGCAGCAGCTAGTAGCTAATTGTATTATTATATATGTTTCCAGGTGTGATGGACCCGTGCCGGTTTGTAGCCGTGACTTCTTCGAACGCCGCTAAGATCTTCAATCTGTGGCCGGCGAAGGGCCGCGTGGCCGTCAACAGCGACGCCGACCTCGTTGTATGGGACCCGCGGCGTGAGAAGACCATCACCGCAGCTACCCATAAACATGCCGTCGATTTCAACATTTTTGAGGTAAACACTGTCCTTGTCACCACAAAAAAAAACACCTTTACCACTAAATACCTACCGATAAAAGAATCGTAAGGCCGATAATAGATAGAAACATAAAAAAATTATAAAATAACTAAAGATATATCGCCAGGCGACCGCCAGAAAATACCTAAGCCTCCAATTTGGAACGGGCACGGTGGGTTTCTGGAAGGTTCGTTGACTTAAGAGCACGGATTGGGTCTGTTGGTGTCTTTGTCATTTATTATGTTCTGATAAAGACAGCATTAGTTTTAGCCTGTGATTCGGGTAGATGAATGTTGCAGAGGTCCGTTATTAGAGTCATTTTAACTTTCATAAGTGCTCCTTTGGGGCCTATTTGAATAAAGACTTGAATTTGAATTCACCGAAAGTACGAATTCTTACCTATAGGATTGGCAGGCGGGACTTCTCACTAAGACATTATCCCTCTGGTCTTAAAACAAAAAACCGACGTTTAGACGCCTGTTTAGCTAGACAGTGTCTAAAGATAAACGTCTAATATGATTAGAAATGTCACAACAGAATTGAGTTAGACAATGGTTAGACACTGCTTAAATCAGGATTTGTGATTGCTCTAATTTAAACGCGCGACTAAGGCATGTTTAGGAATTAACACAGGTTTAAAGTGTGTTTAATTTTTTTTTATGGTAAGAGCCTGAGTGGCGTTTTCATATTATATTGGAACCTCTTTTCATAAACAGCAATGTAACCTATACTTTGTTAATTTTCATTTTATTCGAATCTTGAATTGGGATGTTGACTGCATTCAAATAAAAATATAATTTTGCCGCCAAACTGTAGTTTCTGTGACGAAAATCCTATAAAACACAATATTTTTCTTTATTATAAAAGAATTTAATTTTAATTTGATAATTAAAATGTAAACACATCACTCCGAAGTCACGTGACGGCAAACGCCAATCAAAGCGCACGACTTCACGCATTCAATCGGAATGAGTATATTGCTCGTTGTGCTTAGTATTAATTTAGAGTGATTTCTGTAAATATTTATCTGTGCCGTGAAAAACAGAAAACATCGAATCAACTTCTCACTTTACAGTGTTATATAAAAGTACTCTGTGGTATTGAGCACGTGACGTCACACCGACCACGTGACCAGTATTGGCGTTATGGAGCGAAATTTAAAATACACGAAAATTAAAGTATTAGTTGTTTTAAAAAGTAAATTTAAATATTTTGGGGTATATTAGGCCCATACGCATCGTTTTAAACACTTTCCCAAAATCAGTCAACATCCCAATTGTGAGTTGTGACCGAACGTCTGTCGACAATCGGTTATACGACAGATATGACCACACCCTATATAATTTGTGGACCACACTGCCACTTCAGCTTACTAATCCGCTGAGCTATGTCGGTAACTTTAGTTCGATGGCGAATAACCTCATTTGGATTCGATCTCTCAAAGATATATAGAGATATACCAATCATAGGTCTTTCCATAGCTCGCTGAGCGACTTTAAATTGGTGGACTAATCGTCTCGTAAGTGTCTAGTTAAGATCAAGTCTAATAATCAATTCTAAGCACAGTTAAGACAACCGTTAGGTTACAACTAAGCTTATACCCTGTTCCAAAATCTTAGATATTTTTTGTAAACAAAGAAATGTCACGAAAAGTCACTGTCAAAGTGACATGCCAGTTTCCCAAAACATTTTTTACTTGTGAAAAATATTTTTTTTCTATTTCACCCGGCTTTGCTAACATAACGAAACAAATAACAAGAATCAACAACAAAAACTTAAACAAAACCACTACAAAATAACAAGATCTTTAACAACAACACATACGCAGCGAGATACACACTCGAGTTCGGAGATTAGAACAGATCAACAGACAGAAAAAGAAAATGGCGGCGATTGCACGAAATGTTTCAAATCTCTGCTGTGTTCCTAGTCTAAGAAATATAACCGCATGAAAAAAACTTCCTTTTATTACAGTTTTTGTTTAAAATAATAATCTTGCAAAAACGATCCATTCAAAATTTTTCAATAATACAAGTTTATCATGTTATAATTTAAAATCAATTAATAATGTCTATCATCAAATTATGGATTGCACAGTTTTCTATCAATTTTTTGTTCTGTCAACCCGTTTGTTAACCTAAAATATCTATGATTCTGGAATAGGATATAGTGTATTGGGTCTCCTATATCCAGAGAATTAGGAACTCAACCGATTCTTACGAGTTCATTTGTGTGTATTGCAGGGCCAGCACGTAGTGGGAGGTCCACAGTACGTCATGGTGGGAGGCCGCGTTTGTCTTGACGACGGAGGCTTAAGGGTGGTAGAAGGTAAACTTTACTTCCGCTATTTATTCTGCCAAAAAAAAACAGGTTCTCAGGTGGAAAAATGGGGGTGAAATTTGAAATATCGGGTTATTTTCGAGGAAATCGGTTCACGCTTCTTTAAAGGTCACTTGTTTTTACCATAACTCAAATTCTTTGCAGCTAGTCTAAGAATAATATCTAAATGTTTTTTCTGTAATCTGTAATGTGCACCTAATAAATAAATAATCCTGCCATCGTTTCCAGGTCTGGGCAAGTTCCTGAAGACCCCGGCCGATTGCCCTTACGTGTACGGGGGAGATGCTCACTTGGAGGAAGTGAAACAGGAGATACAGCGGCAGCAGCATACGTCCAACCGAGAGTCCAACGGGACCACTCCAGTCACTGGTACGTACTAGTACATTGTACGTACGTACGTCGTACATGTTATGCTTATGTTATACTTGTTGTATACATACTTATGCCTGTTATATTTTTACTATGCTATGTTTTCCAGCGATGTCTGAATAGATGATTTCTTTCTTTTATAAGTGAATTGTAATTCTTTTGAGAAATAACGTATCGAATCAATAAACAGAAGGTAGTTTAGTTGAACTATGGTTCGTCCTTGTTGTTCTTTGACAATATTAAACTGAATCGAAAGAGACAAAACTTAAGAAGAATATTATAACACACATTATGGATGTTGAATCACTTTTTTTTATGATGTCAATCAATTCGTTTTCTAATGAGAATCAAATGTCTAGATCGAAAACACTAGAAATCTAATGCTGGAAACAACAAAAATGAGAGTCAAAGTCTATCTACTGAGCGCTAAAACTGCCCATACAAATTGGACAGAACATCCTACGTCACTTGTTCTACGCGGGACGTAAAGCTGTACTGAAAACGTGCATTTTGTTAATTTGGTCGTGAAAAACTGCGTTTAAGTACATAGTTGTCATACATTTTTTTATTCATTAAAATGTAATGAATCTGATGGTATTATTTAAATTAATTTTAAATTTGGAAAAGTTTTAGATGCAGTATCTTTGTGGAAATTATGTAATTTTTGCGAATTTCATTTGTATTGTGTAATGTGATCTTCATAAAACTGTATAACGACAGAAATTATGTATTTTAACATTAGTTTCATGCAACATCCCAATTTATAATAAAAACAAAGGAAGGCATTTTGTACAATCAACACAGAAAAACAGTGCATTTTGATGTTTGGCTAAAGTACACTTTGGCCAACCCTATTCTGGTTTTAATCGCATTGTAACTATAATTTCCAGAGCTAGTGCTGGCTAACAAGCAACTCGAGAACATGGGTATATCGTCTGGCGCCAGCACGCCCACCGGACGGAAGATGCGGGAGTTAGGACAGAGAGATATGCAAATCTCCTCATTTTCTATCAGCAGTAAGTTTTTTTTTAATATTATTTGGTAACGAGACGAGCTGGTCGTTTGCCTGGTGGTAAGCATAACGCCGGCCCATAACAATTGCAGTGCCACCCAGAACTTTGAAACACAAAGGTCTGCGCGGCACTGCAGTGCGCTCGTTACCCTGAGACATTAGGCATTAAGTCTCATAAGCCCAGTAATTTCACTGGATACTCTGCTCATCAAACCGGAACGCAGTAATGCTTGCACATTACTGCTTGGCGGCAGATTTCACGAGCAAAGCGGTGGTAACAACCCAGACGGACACTCGCAGAAGAGTTAGTCCTCCCACTAACAGTTCACGTGAGCCGTGTGGTCTAGACTAAGAATAGTACCCATCTCCTCCCGTTGGCGCCGTATGAGCCGGCTAAAGGGGATACTGGGGAATAGCATTCTCCTCGGTCAACATCATAGTCTATTGTGATCACCAAGACGCCTGCCAAGAGTGGTGTCTTCTAGCAAAATCCTCCCTTCATGACGCCAATGTTCAGCCGTGAACATTTTCTGATGATGATGATGAAAAAAAGGATTTTTCAAAAACGGGAAAACAGTGCCGATAACTTTCTCGCCCTCTTTGAACAGTTGTATAAGTGGGACGGGGGGTATTTGCCTAATTCAGTGCCGCGCAGACTTTTGTGTTTCAAAGTTCTGAGTGGCATTGCAATGGGGAGGTACTCCTACGTACCTAGTCGTCTTGTTACTCTGTAGTAAAAAAAATTTAAATTTTTCTATTTTCATTCACAGAGGAAATGGAAGGTCTGGATACGAAGACTTCAGTGCGCGTGCGAAACCCGCCCGGTGGAAAATCGTCTGTGTTCTGGTAAACACCGGTGCGAACCGCCCGAAACCGGATTGAACCGGCGCGTGGTAGCTTTACAGCGTGGCCTTGACCTTGTGAAAATGTTAGGTGATTTTTGAAATACTTCTTTCTTTGACAAGTTCCAATCAGTATAATATTAGTAGAAGTCAATCAGTTACATTTTTCCAAACAGCTATATTGTAAAATAACAATAGTTAGTTTATTTTCGTTTAAATACGTATGAAAATTTTATTGAGATTTCCTAGAAATTGCCAGTTTGTACTGTGCCATTTCAAATGAAATTAAGTCAACTCTATCCCTCTCTCACGTTTTTAGGTAAACAGACGTGTGAGAGAGATGGCCTGCTCTAAATTTTATTTTTCGTAATAGTAATATTGCTTCAATTTTCGTTTTAGCATAGGGTAAAGATGTTTGTTATTACATCAGGTTTGAAAATACAAGGTGTATTTAATACGAGTAATGATTTATTTCAATATCTGTTAGTTTGAAGTTTGCATCAAAAATATCGCAGTACCACTACTAATTCTCATTGAAATACAATCTGATCGCTGACTTCACTCGGAGCTCCTTTAAGTTTGGCGATTGCTTTACCAACCTTTGTCTGATTATCTATTGCGTAATAACATCTTAGCGATTTACCAGATAGTAAGATTCACTTAATAATAATAGTATTGAAAAATAAATAGTTAAAAAAAAATGCCCTGACGGGCTAATGTTGTACCTAGTTTGTAGAAAAAAGTTTACAAAAATTTTATAAAGACATTTCAATCAGTCCTATTATATTCACAAGTTCAAGACCAGGAGAGGCTTGGGCCAGTTTGGAACCAATATAGGCTACTTTGTAACCCAAAGCTTAACTATAGATTTATGTGTTAGACTATTTTACACTTTCAAATAGCATAAATACTATGAAGACATAACCCCTAGGCTATGGACATAACTCTAGACAGTATAAAGTTGTGTTTTCAGGACGAATCATAATTTTTGACGATATACCTGAACTTGACTTCTCTATAGCGCCATCTATCTTGTTACTATCTGTAATCACTTTGCTAAATATAGGTTGATGAAGTTTATGATCTTTGATGCCAATATTAAGCCCACATTGATGTATTTTATTAATAGTTCTAGATTCATGGCATCTTTTGTCGAAGATCCAATTGGATAGTCAATAGTAATTACTACTTAAAAAAAAGAAATAGCTACAATTCTAGAATCAATTCTTCTTAAGAAGAAGAAGAAGAAGTTGTTCGTTCGACCAAATCTGTTGTCTTCTCGTATAAATAGGCTGATTTTATTCTAACAAACTTAACTGACTTTAGTATCACTACATCACAAAGTCTCTTTCAAACTAAAATCTTTTAAAAAAGTCAATATTTTACCAAGTGTGAGTTTTGCTACAAGTTAACGCGTTCTACAGTGAATGCGTTTACTTGGATTTTGTATGAAAAAATTTACAGCGCCAATAGCGACGCATTCGTGAACCGTCATCACGCGTACTTTTAGTATAGCGTGTATTCGACAAACGCGGTCGTCGCGTAAATGGATTCCTACGCTAAAATTATCACTCGGCATGCTGATCTCTTACGTCTAAGGTCCTGAGGTCTCACTGTAGTGCCGCAGCCCTTTGTATATTTCAAAATTATGTGTAGCACTGCAATACTTATGAGAGCAGGCGCTTACCATCAGGCAAACGACCTACTCGTCTCGTTATATAGTATTTTAAAAAGTAGAGTCCAGGCGCTTCTTCATAGTGTTTCTACTATTTGTCCCGTGTGTTATTTACTTATTTAATTAGTACATGACATAATAACGGTTTTATTATATTAATGTTATTTATTCAGTTATACATAGACTGATGTGTATGTGGGCCCCGGTTGAAATAGTTGGTGTTATGATCGTTAGACATTTTTGTGGTATCGAGGTAAAATTTTGAGAAACTGGCTGGGCCCCGGTCGCGCTAATTTGAAATGACAGCGTACAGTTATTGTTTGGTTGTGGTTTCATACCAACTGTTGTTTAGTTTTGGTTCAGGCGTGTGGAATTCGATATTGCCGTTCATTTGACAGCGTTAACTGTCAGTTGTTGTCGAGAAACGTCTCAACTTTTGGTAAAACTATTAGCGCGATACGAAACGGTCAAAAAGCTGTGATGCGGTCGTATTTTAGTAGCGGTTTGGTTCATAATTGTTAACGCGATTGCCCTCCTGGTTTTTAAAAGAACGCGTCAGAAAATTTTGACTATTTTTAGTCAAAAGTTTCTGATTTAATTTGTGAAATCAAACTCCATAAAAAATACTACGTCACATCAGTTTGTTATATTCCCACTGCTGGGACACAGGTATTCTCTCAGTGAGAGTATAGACCATAATCCACCATTAGCAAAGTGGTAGTGGTATATTTATATGTCACATGATTTTGAACTAGTTTTTAAACATGCTAAAATAACATTTATGAGAAAAAATGCTTGACATAACTAAGGTGTTATTTCTACGTACGAATCTAACGAGGTGTTTCTGCTGTACTTCTAGAAAAACGCTTGAACATCGCCGAATGTAATTTTGAAGACTAGACCATGATTTGGTGGCTAATGTCATCATCAGAGATGCTTGTAGAGATGGTACCTTATTTATGATTCCATAAAGTATGAAAATATGAACCTTGGTCTAAAACTCCCAAAATTTTATCTTGATGCGTAAGTCGGAATTTTAAAATAGTTGGAATTACTGTACGAAATTTGACTGTTATTAAACCCTAGCAAATAGTTTTAGTGTAATACTACTTTTGACTACCAACATTTGTACGCGTATTTTAACATTACCTAATTAGGTATTATTTACTAACCATTTAATGCAATAAGTGAAAACTTCCAATACTAAACACTTAACACTAAATCAACGCTGCAAAACATTGAACCAAAATAATATCTACACGGAAATATATCTGTCCAAGCGTCAATAAGGCATTTACAACAGAAAACAGAGAACAGAATGGACACTTAGTACTTGTGCTAAACGCTCACGTGACCCTACGTCACCCGCGTCAAGGAAAACATCACCAGCGTTATTAAGCTCCCACTGCTGGGTTGCCGTTGCCGGCTTTCTCTCAGAGAGAGAGTACGGCATAATCCAGCTTGTGGTCCAAGTGCGGTTTTGTGGGTGTCACATGTCCTTTCGAATTTTGTGGTTTTTGTACCACAAAACTAGTGGTATGTTTGCGCATAATAATTATTGCAATGCCACTAAGTTTTGCGCGGCACTGCAATCGTCTCCTTCTCTTGAGTCATCGACTTCAAGCCTCAAACGCCTATGAATTTCACTACTATTGTATTGCAGCATGTTGGTTTTTATAAGCAACAGAAAATACTAATTGCTGACGAAAAAGTATTTAAATCATGATTTTTCAATATTTAATTATTATGATCATAAAGAATATTGAATTATAAGTAATCAAAAATGTATGTTGTGTTTAATGTGATTATTGTCAACATTTATAGATTAAGTATTAGACATTAGTTATTGTTTTTATACTAAGCACTTTTTAGACTTTTATTACAGAAAGTAAACTTCCAAACTGTTTTTTATTGTGCATTTCTGTTAATTTGACATTTAATTATGGCGACAAGACAAGTGTGAAATTGCTAACAGTACAAAATTATCCAAATGTTTCGGAGAACTTTTTATTTTTACTTGTAACCTAGTCTCAAATCACAATTTTACATTTTTGTAAACGTCTTTTCTGTATTTAAGCATTGTCACAAATAAACAATGTAATCTCTTAAATCTGTGTTTTTTTTAAGTTGTTACTCGTACCAAAATTTTTGGCCGGTGATCTAGGTATACTGACTTGTACAATGTACACCCGCTGAACCAGTACGCAGTACAATTAGCTATTAGAACTCACCGTAAAAAACCTGACTTTAAATTGGCATGTTATCCCGAAAGGGGGCAATTTACTCCTAAAGGTCAACAGTCAACACATCATTTGTTTTACGAGTTTTCGGAGAAATTCGGAATTAATTTTATTTATATACTCTTTGGTGAGTACTTAAATACGTACCTAATACTTTAATAAATTTATTTCTAGGCGTTAACCAGACTTTTTGCTGGTTATTCGCCCTTTCAAGACAAATCTTTGTTTCACTTGACAGAACGTACAAGTCTATTCAAACGTGATGTGATGTATATTGAAAGCGAACACTTCTCGATACTGTAAAGCCTCGCTTGCGCGTGCTAATTTTACCTATGGCGCCATCTAGTTAAAATCGTGGTACTATCTTAGGGCGGTAAAATTAAAACGATTAGGTCGGAGTTCGCCTTTCGCCAAATGTGAAACAACAGCTGCTACTATCAGTATAAACGTAGTTTATAATGGTTTATACACTACGTTTATACTGAGACTGAGAGTGTAAACAGTAGTCTGTATTAAGTATGACTGACTGTTAACTATTTGTATACATATATGTATTTACAAATAAATAAACGAAGGCGTAAAATATATAATTAATTATGAAAATTATTGATATAATTTTCAAAATTAAAATTATGAGTTGAATGAAAATTATTATTTTAATTGCTTTGATTAAATTGAAAATTATTTAATAGCCAAGGAAATATTTATTAATTTTATTAGTTTTTTTGTTAATATTATATTTTTATTTGTTATACTAACTAAACATATATAACCTACTACAGTATAGGTACTATAATATTGTACCACTATGCTATTCCTTTATGAGTGTATAATAATAATTGTACTGCATTTGTATACCATATAAAATCCACTTTAAAAATTTTCCACACAAACTTTTAAGAAATTAGTAGGTAGTAATTAAATTAAATTTAGTACATAATGATAGTATGATAAAACTAAGAGAGCTATGGAGCTAAGTGACACTCGATGGCGCGCTAAACGGTAACGTCCGCGTCACCTGGATCAAGGAAATAGATATCAGGCGGTTTCATGTAAGAACCTACGGATTTATATAACGAAGGTTCAACTTCGGTAAAAACGAGTATTGAGTACACAGACCATTAGTACCCATATGCACCATAACACTGGTGTGCAACGAAATCCTCCTAACATAAATGTGATGAAAATGATAAGCTAAATTTTAGTTTTTACTTTACTCATTACTGTCATGTCTGTCATTACAGGCACCTATATTTTTTTTAAATGGCTTGTTATTCTGGATTTGCTGCGTTTCGTTCTCAGGTTCCTTTATATCATGTTGTACATGTTACAAACAAAAACGGTTTGAACTGATAGAAAGGGAGATAACGATATATCGACAGACATCGTATTTAGATTGAATTAAACAAAATCTACTACCACTCCATTTTAAACCTGGGTCGTAAGAATAAATAAAGATGGTGAACACCTGAAAACAAAATTCCTTAGCTCTCTCTCATATCGGTTAAATAAGCCTTAGAATAACTAACCATCGTAATATTGCGCTGTTGATAGATTATTTACTTCTTTGTAACCCGCGTTCTCATAGGAACCGTGCATTTTTTCCGGGATAAAAAGTAAGCCTATGGTACACTCTATGTTAAACTTTATCTATGCCAAAAACCACGTCGATCCGTTGCTGCGTGAATGGACAAGCCGACCAACAAACCGGTTTCAATTTTACGTACGGAACCCCCAGACATAGTTTTACAATCTCCAGAGGTGGCGGTTACTTAATCAACTTCTACTTGGCATGGTGAAGGTTGGTTAGGAATACCTAGGGTAACGTAAAATGCTCCAGAGGTTCACTGGATACCAGTGCAATGCTGTCACGCTGACAAGCGAGTAGCGACAGGTGGTATTTTCATGAGCTCGCAGCTCGCAACCAAACAAGCAAGGCATGCAAGCTTCATCCGGAGATAGAAATATTACCACGGTAGGACAGTTTCTTGTATTCATCTGGCTAGCTACCGATCTATGTTGAAAATGTGTAGCCTTATGTGAATCCTTAGATCGGTGTGTTAAGCCACATCACCGCTTAAGATCAAGAGAGATTTTTTTTTTATTCTTCATTTAATTTAAGGAATCAAGTGAGATAAAGATCAAATACTAACCTCACATAGAAAAACGTCACAATTTGCAAAACTTTTGATAAATGAAACGATAACATACAATTTTTAAGTTGTTTATTAAAATAATATTCGTTCAACTGAACACAAGACATGGGACCAGACCTAATAATTGAGTTTTCTAATTTGACAATTTCTCTCTACTAAAAAAAAATAACTAGCCCACAAGAGCCTTGTCGTTAGGTACCCCTCTTAACAATAAAAACAACTATAAAATATATCAACATAAAGTCCTTCAGAGGCATTCGTCTTAAATACCAAAAATATTGTTGCATTCAGTTTATAATAGTAATAATTTGGCACAGATATCATAATAATAAAAGTATTATTTTACTGTCCCTTTAATAATCCCTGGTTTTCTGGTTCTAGATGGTTTTGGCACCGGAATCATTCGAAATGATAAACTAAAACATTCTTCTTGAACAAACAAAAAATCATTTTCTACAAACTCAAAAAATTGCCTTAATTAATTTTATGAAAAAAGAATTCTAATTAAAACTACACAGTACCCATTTATTTCGTATTGCACAAATTCTCGTTCATGCAAAATCAAAAGGATGATAAAAAAAATTCGTTTTAATGATCGTGTCAATTGTAAAACATTTGATTATTTTTTGTCAGTGTTTAAAAACATGTCTTTCAAAATATTGATACCATTATTTTATTAAAATCATGACCTTAATAAGTTTCCAAATCAGCCAATGTTCAGATATTGCAGTTAACAACATTAAAATTCTTAATAATAACAATAAAAAAGTAATTAACAAAAAATCATGCGTTGGATAAAACAAACCATCCGAGAACATCCGAGGGCACTATAATTTTATATATTTATTTTTATAATATATAAATGCAATTTTTTATACCAAAATTCCTAAATATTCATGAATTACAATTGTATTTACAAACTCGACGTCTTTACTCTGGGAGTTGCCAAAATTATATAAAATTATATTGATCCTGACCAATCCATATGGTTCAAGGGTCTTTCAACTATTTTTCCATTAAAACTTTTTTATATATCATTAAAATGTATACATATGTAAGTAGAATAGTACACTTAAATTCTAATATGACACAGTTAGGTTATTTTACTATATTTTTTTATACATTTACATCATGTATGTACTTACACATATACAGTGGTTCTGTTGTACCGAAACGCTCTTCAAATGAAACCAAACGAAATTTATATTAATTTTAGTTCCCGATCAACCGACAGATGGCGTTAAATACAATTTTAATAACAACTGATTGTAGACCAAACTACTATTTAACTTTATTTCCGGAGAGGCCAAAAGATGGCGCTTAGTACAATTTTTAACAACAATTTACTGCAAAGTAAGATTTTCAGCTAAAACACTACATTCAAATAGCAATCGGCACAACATTTTCTTTTTATAATAACTCTTCACTCATACAACGTGCCTATACTAACCTACGACAGTCTAACAAGTTCCGTACAACGGAAAAACATTTTTCCCCCCGGCTCGCCTTACATGGTACTTTTTACACGCACATCCGAGGGGAATAATTACGAACTAAAATTGAAAACCTAACGCTACATGGAACCTTTAACTGGTGAAGGCCGAACAACGAAAAGTTAGAAGCCTTTTCACGACCGACGAATAAAATGTTACATTATCTAACTTGTTTTACTGTTCTGACAAAACTTAAAACTGATAAAATAGTACCATATTCCACCATACCAGTACCATTCAATTAGCTAAAATTTTTCCGTAACAATTGAGAAATTGTGGTAAATTGCCAATACATTAAGGTACTATTATGCTGTGAGCTTGTTTTTTTAGAAAGCGCATTAGCCATAAAATGTTGTTACTTTTTAGTCTATGGTACAAAAATAGATATGGTACAACTTTTAGTAGTTATTATGGTACAATAAAGTATTTTGTATGGTATGAATGACATGATTTTCAAAGTGATCGCCTTATTTATTAATCTTTGAATATCATTAAAGTAAATAAATAAATTTATGCATACAGAAAGCAGTAAAACAAGTTTTTTTATGTAATAATGCAAACGTCATAATTTTTTGTTTAAAGGTTGATGCTTCCACATTCACCAAAAGTTAAATATTTTTGGTACAAAGTATTAATAGTGGAGGACACAATCTTTAAACAAAATAATAATAATGCATAAATTACCTTTATTTGGGTCACCGTATAAGTCGTGATTTTTTGAGGCCGTTAAAGTTTAAAAGAGAGCAAAATATGATGTTAATTGTCAATGTTAAGTTTTAGAATATTAACTTTATGTTAACATAACGTATAAAAATCATAAGAAAACCAATTCAAAGTAAACAAAAGGTTGCGCTTTTAACATTTAACAATAATAATAAACGTTGTCTGACGAATTCAGTAAAAAAACCAATGAATGTCATTATGGTAATAATGCATACAATGCCCAATATACAGTCCAATTTTAAAACAACTATCAAACAACGCTTTTCAGAGATAAGCACAAATAAAATTGCATTGTCAAAAAATAAAGAAAAAAAATGAAACCTACACTTTTAGCATCCAAATTTCGAGTATGGCGCATTTTAAAACGGTCCTTAATCTTTCTGTGTTAGATGGTTTAAAAAAATCGTGACCAATTTACATTACACATAAATTTTCTAATGAATTCCGTATTTATATCCTATTTTTTATGTGGTTTCATTTTTATAAGAGTATACATTTAGTTTAGCGCCATCTAGTAAAGTTTTACGAAAGCTGGAAAATGCAAGTTGAAATGGCACATGGAAATGTGACTAGGTACTATGATAAGTGACACAGATGGATATAACAGAAATAAAAGTGGCTAGGATTTTTTAAATAAAATAATATGGTCTTACAAAACTTCTAAAGTGATCTTTCAAGAAGAACTAAGAAGATGGTTTCAAGATGTATCACAAAGTACATAAGCCTCTTCTCGGAATATTATATCCCTTCTGAGCCACTCAGCAGATTTTAAGATTAACATTATTTAGTATATTTGGGCATTAAAAGTATGGGTTACACGTTACACAAATGCATAATAAATGACTCGATTTCGGCTCACAATTTTGAGATCACTGTGAAACTTGACTGACTTAACAGGTCTATAAAATGTTAACACGGTCGAAAGTAACAATTCGGATTGACGACTAGAAATACCGCACATTTGGTCACTATCAAATGTTTAGGCCAGTAAGGAAAACAAAATTCATGCTAAAACCGCTTTTGCACTGAGCGTCAAAATGTACACAAAAATGTCGGTATTTCCAGACCTCGTCAAATTAATCCGTTTAGCACCCGATAAATGAAAATAGCCGAACTACATACATTTTATTAATATAATTAACTTTATCTGAACAGTAACAGGGCCCCGATCGCGCTAATTTGAAATGACAGCGTACAATTATGGTTTAGTTGTGGTTTGATACCTACTGTGGTTTAGTTTCGGTTCAGGCGTGTGGAATTCGATATTGCCGTTCATTTGACAGCGTTAACTGTCAGTTGTTGTCCAGATACGTCTCAACTTTTGCTAAATCTATTAGCGCGATACGAAACGGTCAAAAAGCTGTCAAACGATTGTGGTTTAGTAGCGGTTTGGTTGATAATTTTTAACGCGATTGCCCTCCAGGGTTTGTTTCCAAAGTGTTCATATCACAACCATCACGACTCAGTTCGGGGTGTGGCCGCTAGATGGTGCTGTTAGGCGTTTCCGCTTCTCGCACAAGATGTCGCTATTCCAAAACTATTTGTACAAGATTCTGTCTACGCACAGTATAATCCTCCGGTAAGTTTTCCAAACAGAACGATAGACAAATACTTTAGAGCACTGCACGGCGATATGCTCCGCGAGAATTTCACCTCGGTAATATCGCGTAACGTCCTTCGAGTTAAAATAATCACAGAATACACCGCGTTCGTAATTCGAAAAGGAGAAATACCTGACAGCGTTAAAAACTGGCGCGTCAATGTCAGTCGTGTCCACGATGCGACGGGCACCGGACGCGGCCGTCACTATGAGACCGAGATCACTTCGTGGCCCGGCCTCGCCTGCGCCGCTCGTGGCCACGTTTGCGACGTAAGCTGTCCTACAGACAAAGGGTTGTTTGCGTCCCGGGGGTTGGTCCCGACGGGGTTTCTCGGCGGCGCGGGGGGAGGGTCGGACGCCGGCGAGGCAAGGGACGAGAGGGCGCTGAGCCCACCCGGACTGGAGGCCGAGTTGAGAGGCGTGTCGGCGTCGCCCTCACTCGAGGCGTCCGACATCTCCTCCAGCTTCACATCCTCGTCAGAACATGGCGACTGAGGAGTCACCATCGGGAGCGGGACGGTCCCGGACGCGGCTGCCAGTGCTTCCATGTAGCGTACGCATTTCTTCTTCCGCCTGTTGAAAAATAATAATTTAGCGACGGGTTACCACAAGGTTCGGCTTTCGGACCGATTCATTTCCTCAGTTACACAATTTTAGCAAACAGCTCGATTGTATTACTTTAAGGCTGGTGTTATGTAGGCTCTGTTAGAGGTCACGAAACGATCCGGTGTTACAAAAGCTAAATTTAAAATTAAGACATCGTACATGTGTTAAAGATATCCATGCTGGAAAGAGTTAAAACGAATAAAAACGAAACGACCATGCTTAAACTAAATAAGAAGCCCTAGAAACATTCATCCACACGCTTTCGAAGACATAAACAAAATAATGTTCTTCAAAATTTGCCGCAAACTTAAGAGTCAAAGCAAACGACTACCTACAACAACAAAAAGAACAACAGACATTCACAAATCAAAAAATATCAGATTGTCAGTTAATGATGGTAATACTAGCTGTCTTATATCACATCAATATTAAAACAATGAAAGCTGTAAAATCAATACACATTATGTTTTGTAAGAGACCATCATCTCTTCAAATCTTGTCGAAAATATCTAGCACAAAATAATTAGAATAGCACCTACGAAATTAAAGATGAAAATCAAAACGCTTAATTTTAAAAGTAAACTATATAAACTAAATTAAAAAATGCGCAAACACCGTCTACCTACAACACCGTAGAACTACAACACCAATCATCATCACTCCATTCCATCATCACTGACCGTGGTCCGGAGATCGGCGGGGGTGGGCCGGCACTAGAGGTTCACATACGTGGGCTCCTGTGGGGGGCTCCCGACCAGGCCGGCGGAGGGCATGGGAGTCGCCGGCTCAGGCCTTAGGAGCCCTAGCCCTCCGGATACCATTACACTACTTGACTCGGGGCTGTTCGCCGAAGGTGACATAAGATTGATTGTAAAGGTAATATAAAAGGTAATTAGTGTTAAAATGGAGGATATAGTGGAACGTCAATGTAAAGCATACATTTTGTAGGTTCAGTTAATATATATAAAACAAACGATGAGATAACAATAACAAAAGCGTGGTATTTAAATAAGGTTTAAATTATAATGGAATTTATTAAAAAAAGTCAAATTAGTAATTAGTGAGAAATTTAGAATCCGACATGAAATCACGATGAATTAAAAGATGAAACGTTAATTAGGAGAATATAATGAATGAAATATAATGAATAATAATAATGAATGTAAAAAAATAATTAATATAAATGAAACAATTTTGAATGTAAGTGAAAGTGAAATTTCGAGTCAAGTAGATATTGGTAATTTTGCCAGTGAAATAATAGAGAAAAATAATGATAAAACGTCACCAATAGTGCCAGCGGAATCCAGCATCCGTGAGAAGCGGCAATCATGAGTGGAAAAAACACATCATTAAATATTGAAACCTTCGAATATTTCAACAATAATATAATTAAAACGAAAAAGCGAGCGTAATTCAGAAAATGTGTCAAGATTTTTTTGAAAGCGTCTCTTTTTTCGACAAATGATTGCCCTCTCCCTGACCACGTTGCTAATCTAGTTCCTATATTCGCTACTAGTCCACACTTTGGTCTACTTTCAAAAAAATCTATTCGGTGTTTCTACATCGTAAACTTATTTCTTTGTGAAAAGACACATTTTCTGAACTTCTGCATCGCCGTACGCGAAAACCCTTAGTGTACTAATAAAAATAAATGTTTGAAAATAAAGATAAAAGTCAACATCTACTTAGGATTCTTTTTGGGATTATTCAAGTTTATTGAACGTAAATAATGCCAAAGCAAAAACGGACCGGGTTACTCTTTGTTTAAAGACCAATAACCCAAGTCTTTCCACATAGAAACAATATAAACAAAACCAACTTTCGGCATGGTCTTGGTTCGCGAGAAGTTGCGTAGAAGCGAAAAAGAATAAAAAATATTAAGGTAAATTGACCCACCTGCAAGGTTTACACCATTGGTTCTGCTGATCGAGGCCGTACCTCGCTCGGCATTTCTTCAAGTTATTCCCTGAAATACCCATAAAAATCTGTCAAATTGTGCCAGGGCAATATTGAAAGAACGAAAAGTTAATAATCTTGCAAATGAAAGTTACTTTGCTCGCAAATCAAAAGGTGTCAAATATGGACTTTATTTAAATCAAAATTTGTAATATTTAAACATAAATCTTATAATCTTGAATTAAAATAGATAGCTTCAAATTAATATTGCTTTTCAAATAGCAGAACATATTTATAAAATTATATTAAAAAAGCATTTAAAAACAACTACTACAATACATCTAACTACGAAAAAGCGTTCATGCAATCAACCCCTGTTAGTAACATGCAGGAGCAGGCAGGAAGGATCAAAATGAAAAGGAATCAACGGAAAAAACATTGGTTTTCAAATAAAACATACTACACGCATAACTTCCAAAAATAAATCGCTAACTACGCAATATCGAAATAAAAATGACGGCTTAAGCAAATTGAAAGCAGAATAGGTTCTCCGGAATTAAAAAAAAGTTGGCCAGTATAATTTAGATGCTGCAGACAGAAGCATCGGCTGAAAAAGTGACTAGTCGATCTTCCGGTGCTGGTGCCTTCGCTATATCGCCTCTGGAACGGTATCGTCCTGGAGTTTAGCTCTTACCATGCACACCGTGCCTTTACTACTCCATGGCATAAGTACTTTAAATACGAGAAGGCTGTCCCAGCCTTTAGAGCGCATGTCAACTCCCTGCGAAGCGTTACTGCAATAAGGACCGCTGAAACATGCACGCTCCCCGATACGCCTCACGGACCAGAACGGAAAGCAAAAAACCGGGACAACCTTCGAAGGAATGCCACTTGCATCTGGGTGGTTCGTAGCGCTTTTTAATTGCAAATGTAATAAATAAATGCGATAAAATATTATAAAATAAAGAAAAATAATGCTCTGCAATAAGTCTACAACCTGGTACCCCGTTAACCATACATTCTGCAATATACTATTCGGACCGTTCGGAGTTCAAAGCAATTGAACTTTGGATGAGGGGGGAATAGGCGGAGGGGGATGGTGAGCGACCAGCGTCTTCGGACTTAATCCTTCGTTAATTGACCTCATTTTTTTAATGAGCCGAGGCGAGCATATCGCGTTGAACGATGTCGAGACGCCAGCCGCTCGGCATCATGTGTGGGGAGCGTGACCCGGTTTCGTCTTGTTTTGCGTCCGACGGGCACGCGGGAACGAGGCGGGACGGTACGAGGCGGGATCGGGAGGGACGTCGACGGAGCGAAAGGCAGTACCTCCATCGGTTGTCTCCTGTTTTCGTTTCCTCTTCTTGCCCCTTTGCGTATTAGCCCTAGACGACCAATCGGGATAGAGTTGCATGTGGAGTTGGCGCTCGCGCCGCGCCAGCTCGTAATATTTTGCTTGTTCCTCACGGCCGAGCGCATGCCACTGTACGTCGCAATATGGAAAGAAAAGAGAAATGCACTTCGACGGTGGACCTCCCTAACGCTGGTGCTAGAAAAACAGCCCGCAGTGAGCCTACGTATTGAAATTTTGATCTGTTCCTACTGAATGAAAATGGCCAATTGAGACTTTCCTCACAGAACCTATTCTGCGGTCGGTATCGGAGTCGCGTCCTCTATACATATAATAAACCAATATAGTTTCCGGGGGTGTAGGGTGTACAGTACACGGTCACTCGACGACTACAGTACACAGAACACGAAACAACTAGACCTGGAGAACTTAACTTGATCACCCGCGGTTCAGGAGAGAGGGGAAAAGATACAAGACAGACACGGACCAGAGACAGCCCAAGCATACTCCTTTTCCATATCAAGAGAGAGAAAGCAATCACGACTTGATCTTTATGATCAAGTATGAAAGAACCGAGGGAGTATCGCGTTAAGATTTCCAGGCATAGCCGGCGTAGAGCGACGCAAGCGATCGGGACGTCATCACCAACGAACAACCATAAGACGAGTAGAAGGAAGACGATTTGACTCGCGTGTTCTAACCTTCGGAATCTTGCTACGTGCGTTAGGGCGAGATCCATGGCAAGTGCACCGCACGTCAATAGAATCGAGTACCTTCTACCAATTCTCCTAATTGTGCATTAGGTGCTGGAGTCGATTGCGCTGCTCTCCACCGGTCCCGACTCGTGAGCACGGTTCCAGCCGCTTTTCTAGCACGGGCACCGTCCAAACTCCATGTGGAACACACACACGCACACTCACATACGGGAAGGTAGGGTACAGTCGTTAGGGGGCACAAGCCGGTCGGTTAGTGACTAGCAGGCAGTCGGTCCATGTTAGTGGAGACGGGACGGGAGGTGGGGGATGTGAAGCGAGTGTACAGAAGCGTCGACGTGACATCCCATTCCCCGTGTCGGGTAGTCCTAGTCCAATACCTCCCAGCTCAGCGGGACTGCGGTCCTTTTTCCGCTTTTTCTTTTTGGAACCGTAACCGTAGTTGTCTCGGGCGCTCCAGCCGGGGTATAGCTGCATATGTAGCTGTCTCTCTTGTCGAGCTTTTTCATAGTACTTTGCTTGTTCCTCGCGACTCAATGAATGCCACTGCGTTAAGCATTAGACGTTACTTTACCAACGTTCGGTGGTTTACCCCAAAAAACATAGTAAGACAAAATACGTGTGGTCCTGAGACTAATTTAATCTGTATTAGAGGAGACAAGTAGGACTAATGTCCTTTAAATGGGACATCAAGGGTCGTCTCATACTGCATAAAAATAAGAGTTTCTTCAATATTAAGTGTACTACATTCAAACCTTTTAGAGATTAACAGAAAAAAATAACAGAAAGTTCTTATTTACTATGAGCTTCCTCAGACCACCCTATATGTTCCAGCATCAGGATTCGAACCTGCGCTCGCATCACACCACGCTGAGGTTCGATGAATAAGACATGTTGTTACTCTTGTTAGGAATGAGACCGGGTTCTGAGAACTCAGTAACGGGTTCGATTCTCGGTAAGTCGGTGTGTTTGTTATTCAAAGCATCTATGCGATGGGCGATACCACTGGCTTTGGGCACGCATGGTCGTTTGATGCAAACTAAGCTTTGTATATAGTGGGGGAGGTAGTGTCGCTTTTTATTACGAACTGTGTTGACTAAGGTTAAGCCTAGTTCGCGGTATTTAATATTAGAAATTTTACTTGTTTTACTTGTGTAAAAGCTCTAAAAGTAAGGTCATATCATATATTTTTAACTTAATAACATTTCCAATTGAATCTAAGTTTATCGAAATAACCAGTTATAGTAGTATTATCCTAATTGATGAAGTACTCATAATGTTTGGAATGTTTTTGCGTCTTCGAAATCGGTGGCATAATACTGCCACCATCAAAGATAACCCCGACTAGTAACTAAACGATACAAGCGTACCCGCACTATAAGCTTTATAAAGTGATGGAGTGTATTCCTAACAAGATTAACAAAGGAGTAATCCAGTATGACTTTAAATTTACATTCACAATGTATAGCATTTCTAGAAGTAATCGTATTCAAATCGTTATGAAAACGTATAATATAATAAATATGTAACAGAAAATGATCTGATTATTTATCCAACATAAAAAAATAGGACCAGTCCTAGTGAACTTCAGAAATTTTGTGTAGCTTTTAAGATGAGTGCACGTTTGTGCCATTTGAGTCTGACGTTCATACCATGATGACGACAAAAATACGACACAATAACACAACGCTGCCTTAATTTTCGGGCCGTATTATCTAGGCTATGATATGACATCCACTCAACAATGTTTGTTACATTGGAGTGTGGATAGCCGTAAGAATTACAGCAAGCTATAACGTGTTCGTTCCGAGCCGAAGCTCGGCCGCAACGCGGTTACCGAACGGTTCCGTGCCTGTAATGCGCACTATGCATCTACCGAGCTACATACATTTATCGAGTTACCTTATATTTATCTTTGTCCGTCACTATAATACTTGCTTAAACAAGACGAAATCAAGCTATCTGAGAACACTTTTTTTTTTATACTGAATTGGTTAGCGTCCCATCAGGTCATCTCACCTATTTATTTGATCTTATGCGACGATGAAGTCAAAAGTGTAGGCACACTAAGACTATAAATGGGACTGGCTACCAGAAAACACTGGCAGTTTTTCTGACAAGCACTATAATCATCATAATGCCCTAAATGCTGAACATAATGCGGTGAGCATCACGCATAATATGTATGTAGCATAATTATTAATTTACCGTGCTACGGTCAAGGCTCGGTACGGAAACGGCTCGGTATAGCGTATAACATTTACCATACTACTCGTTATTAACCAACAGATGGGAAGAAAGTTATGAATTTAATAAGTGTTCATCTGTTAAATTCAATACAGAGTTGTCCATAAAAACAATAAAAAAAAAACTAATTACCGCCCTCGCACTAGGTCTGAACTATGCCAATCGTAGGAAGACATTTTACTAGATAAAAACATTCATTAAAAAAAAACAAATATTTTGTAGCTAAAACAAAACACGTTTTAGCTAGATTTGACAGATATTAATTTAATTTCGGGTTGGACAAATCATAACCAATATCGGCTCGATTCAAGTCAATTACTCGTCGAAATATAACCTTTAAATAGTGTGATGACTTATGATACGAAATCAGAAAGTATTTTGTTAGTGGGAGGACTAACTCTTCTGCGAGTGTCCGTCTGGGTTGTTACCACCGCTTTGCTCGTGAAGTCTGCCGCCAAGCAGTAGTGTGCAAACATTACTGTGTTCCGGTTTGATGAGCAGAGTATCCAGTGAAATTACTGGGCTTATGAGACTTAATACCTAATGTCTCACGGTAACGAGCGCACCGCAGTGCCGCGCAGGCCTTTGTGTTTCAAAGTTCTGAGTGGCACTGCAATTGTTATGGGCCGCCGTTATGCTTACCATCAGGCAAACGACCAGCTCGTCTCGTTATCAAATAAAATAAAATAAAAATGTACTTCCAAAATGTTGAAGTTCTTATAATCATCTTTCTCGAAACCTGAATCTCAATCCCGTCATAGTTGCATTTCCCTATAACTATGTATTTGCTTGTTTGGATTCATTCATAAATATCTTAATTTTCGTAACACAATTGTTATTTTACATAATCGATCTGAAACTATTCGAAATAGAGATTTTAATAGTGGCATTTAACCGCAAATTATGTGAAATATATAAATTTAATGAATTGTAATAATCATTCATCAATGAAGTAGGAATGAGTTTAAAATTAAATTATAATTCATCATTTGGGGACCCGTCGATTTGAAAATTAAACGTAACGTCAACAGAAAAGTCTACTAAAATAATAATTGGAATTATTATTCCTGGAAAAGGTATTGAATTATTTGAAATTATAATAATAATGTGATTGTATGAGTCAATAATTAAACATAAGACCGGGAAAAAAATGTATGATATGTAGGAAATTGTTTTCACTTTTTTAAATACTGTTATGGAAATAATGTAACTCACCCGTCGGCCCAATATTTGGTTGATGGCAGCTGATTCCTTCAGCGTACATTCAGCCACGACCTTGGCCCTCATTTCTTTCATGTACAGCATGAACGCATTCAGAGGCTTCTTTATATGAGGCTTCTTATTCTGTTCCTTGCTGTTGTTCGAACCTTCCGCTGGCTTATCGCTCGAGCCGCTATTGCTGCCTTTCTCTAGTGACCTGGAATTGTTGTAAATTGACTTTTTAATATTTTCCCCGTGACATGCTACGAATAGCTTGGCAAGATATTCGGGAAGAGACATGTTGCCACTACCACGATCAATACCTTCGTCACCGACAACGCAGAATTTCTTTTATTTTTATTTGTCTCCTTCAAAGATTGAGACTTGGTTTATTGTTTAAAACACATTTCATAAAATTAACACGGTTTAGTTCTAGATTTAAAAACGTATATGTACCAATCTCGTAAACGCTATAATTTTCTTCTTATAGCTTGTAATATGTTGAACTCACTTCTTTCAGCGTAATCTACATAAGTCTATATAAGTCGTGCTTGACTGAAACTTTTGTTCTAACGCTAAGGCATTAAATTATGAGTTTCCTGAAGTACTAAGACTTCCAAAATGAACGAACGCAAAACCTACGTCAATGGTGGCTTTGTCAACGCTCCATGCATTAATAACTCTACGTATCTCGTGTGTATCTTTGGATCAGTCCAGATCGATATGTTAATACCGTTTAGGTGGTAACGACACACGGCCAGACAGACGACAATAAACAAGCGAGGCGTCCGGTCGGGAATAGATGCGCGTTTCCGGCGATGCGCATACGCACGGAATAGCGACAAATAGGGTTGGCCACAAGGAGTTCTATGACGGTTATTGTAGAAGACGAATGCTCACAACACACTCTTTGATTTACGATAAACTGCTACGTACCTATTCTAACGACGATGACGGAATATTTTCTCAAATAATACACAATAATACTTAACAAAATGTGTTACTAAATATTAGGTTGGGGAAAAAGTCTTTTCGCATTATAGTATGTATGAACATGTAATAAAATCTCTTTGGCTATACTATTTGTATCTGTCTGGTTTTGGTATCATATGAAAGTTTAAATTTTAAAGAACATAATTCCAAATTCAAATTAGGAAAATGTGTGATTTTCATTTGTTTTTCGTACTGTCAAAATGAGTGAATCTAATGAAGAAATTCGATACATTTTAAAATTTTACTACAAAAAAGGTAAAAATGCAACGCAAGCATCGAAAAAAATTTGCTATGTTTATGGACCTAGTGCAGTGTCTGTGAGAGTAGCACAAATTTGGTTTAAGCGTTTTCAATCCGGAAATTTTGATTTCAAAGATGCACTTCGCTCTGGTCGCCCTATTACGGATAAAATGGATGCCATTATTGAAAAAGTGGAACAAGATCGGCATATCAGTAGTTACGACGTAGCTGAAGAACTGGGAATTGACCACAAAACAGTTTTGGCGCATTTGAAAAAAACTGGGTACACAAAAAAGCTCGATATTTGGGTACCTCACGAGCTCACTGAAAGAAACCTAATGAATTGCTAATGAACCGTGTACTCATTTGTGATTCTTTACTACAACGTAATGAAACCGAACCATTTTTGAAGAAGCTGATAACTGGTGATGAAAAGTGAATCACGTACGACAAGAACGTGCGAAAAAGGTCGTGGTCAAAGACCGGTCAGGCTTCACAGACTGTGGCGAAACCCGGGTTAACTCGCAACAAGGTGATGCTGTGTGTGTGCTGGTGGGATTGGAAGGGCATTATTCATTATGAGCTGTTACCACCAGGCAGGACCATCGATTCTGAACTCTACTTCGAACAACTGATGAGATTAAAGCAAGAAGTTGAGAGAAAGCGGCCGGAATTAATCAACAGAAGGGGTGTGGTTTTCATTTTCATGGTTTTTCATGATAACAATAGACCTCACACATCTTTAGCCACTCAGAAAAAATTAAGAGAGTTTGGCTGGGAGGTGTTAATGCATCCGCCGTATAGTCCTGACCTTGCACCTTCAGATTTCCACCTGTTTCGTTCTCTTCAGAATTCTTTAGGCAGTGTCAGGTTAACATCACGAGAGGACTGCCAAAACCACTTGTCGCGGTATTTTGATCAGAAGTCCCAAAATTTATATAGCAATGGGATCATGTCCCTACCTACAAGATGCCAAAAAGTTATCGAACAAAATGGTACCTACATACTTTAGTTAAATGTAAATAAACTATATTAAAAAATGTTTTGAATTTTCTTAAAAAATGCGAAGAAACTTTTTCCCCGACCTATTAGTATAAGGACTAAGTTCCAGCACCACAACAGAACACAGAACATGTTTATGATTTTTATGTCAGATTCGCGATTTTAGTATTAGCAGCCCTACGTTGTACAGTCACAAGGTATTGTATGAATGAAAGCGGTGGCGTTTGATTTGATACTATCAAAACGAAACTAAAGACTAATAATGCGGACATAACAATGCGTGCGACTAAGAACTCGTAACCTTAAGAAGCACCTTTAGAGGTATCAAAAATACCACACTATTAACAATGGTTATGGTTTAATGATCATGTTTTATGCTGTTAACTCATAAAGAAGATTTCCGGTAAAATACTAGTTTCACATTAAAAGTGCCCCTAAAAATATGCTCAATCGGATGTGCTTTTTGTACATTGAAAGTCTCGTAAAGTATATCATAGTAGGCCACTTAAAATAGTTTTAATCATGAAAAAAATGTTTATCTTAAAAATATACTCGAGCTGACGAAAGACGGCCAACGGCAGTTCATTCTCAATTTCACCCAATCCAAAAATTAACAAACCATAACCGATTCTAGACTATAAAACACAAAAGAATGCTGAAAAACGACTTCCTGCAACAAGCGAGAAAAATCTTAGAATCGTATAAATAGAAACTATAAAATACAACGGCCAGTGACACAGCCGTTTATACTGTCTAATATAAAAGTTTTATTTACTAAATTAGTTCCGAGAACGTTCGAAACGAAGTCGAATATACGACTTCCTTCGTTTAAAAATGGGAAAAGATAAAAAAAAGAAAATCCCGCGCACAATGCGCGTGCGTCCAAACGAGGCACGGCGCAGGCGCAGTAATTATGTGCTATGTACCGATGGCAGATAAAGTTATTATGATATTATCATCATTATTATGGCATTATTAAAATGGACGGTGCTATTAATAAGTTGTGTGGCATTTCATGTATTTTATTGGGCAGTCATAAATGTAAAAGTAGTTATAGTATAAAGTTATAGCCTAGAAAGCTATGAAAACTAAAGAAGGATAGTGTCTTCTGCTTACTGAGTGATATTATATTCAGTAATAGTCCTATACTATACAAACAAATTACGAAGCAATAATTATTATCATTAAACAGAAATTTAGTTGTATGTTTTTATCGGAAAAATCTGTATAAGCTGGATTTATAAATAAATATTAAAAATTGAAACTATTTCTACACGTCGTAACTTGAGATTAAAAATTGATTTTTAATAATTCTTCGAAGATTAGTGGGTGTCTATATAAACACATAATGTTTTACTACGTTATTTTAAACATTATAAACGACACAACAACTCAAGAAGATAAACAATATTTAAGTGTAGCTTAACTAAAGATGACGCCGTCATTTCTTCCCGCCATAATATAAACAACTGTCAGCGCCTCATTTACATTGCATTTTTAATTCGTGTTTGTGTCACATAAAAAATGTTTATCTCGTAATAAAAAATCTCTTATTTTTCCCGCTTCTTTTTTTGGCGACAGTACCTCACGTCAGTGGCCCGTTAACTCGAAGCTTCTCATATATCATCTTAATTAAATTTCTCCACCAGCGACTTATTTACATGACTGTACCTGTATTTTTTTTATTTATGTATGGACTGGTCACGGTTTGAATGGTAGGAATAAGAAGTTTTCGGGTATAGAATTCCTTAACGGTATGAGGAAGGTATTTTTAATGAAAAAAGTGCAACAATAAGTTTTGTTATTCAAAAGGGTTGTTATTCACGGTAATATTCCAAGTGGAAGCTAAAGAAAATGCTACATAAAGAACAAATAATATATTTACTCAAGTAACTCAACTCTCAACTGCAAGTAAACAGTAAACATAGCATTGCTGCAGGACATTTTAAAGTGCTCGCGAGACCAGCTCTGTGACATCATTATATTACATTGTCATCAGATACACATGTGTGTAAAATATTGGCTCAATCAAACACCGGGAAGTGAGTCAAATATAGCTTGCAAGATTTGGCCTAAACAAACCAACACACATACAAATTAAAAGTAAAAAAAAAATTGTAAAAATTTCCGACACATTTTATTTTTGAAATCGATTTATTTTTAACAATAAATTAGCAACAAAAAGCTGTTAAAATTTCTAATATAGTAATAACACACGACGCGTAACTGTGAATCGCCCTCGATATGTTTATCTTCAATCTTTACAAGTAAGGGGTGGGCAGGCGAACTGTTTTGTACAACCGATAACATCAGTATGATAACCGGGATAGATTACAGAGGGAGTGACCATGGACAATAGATTTTGAAATTTTTTTTTGTAAACGCAATATTAATTCATCGATGTTCGAAATTTAAAATTCGTTTTAAGCAGAATTATTGGCTTATAATAATTCATTTAATTCAGGCATCACAGACCCATAAAACCTAATGGGGCAGCGAGCGTAATGCAATGCCGCGCAGGTCTTTAAAGTTCTGAGTGGCAGTGCAATAGTTATGGGCCGGCGTTATGCTTACCATCAGGCAAACGACCAGCGCGCCTCGTTACCTAATAATATTAAAAAGCAGGCGAGATATTGTTCAAAGGCTAACCTGTCACGTATAAAAAAAGGATTATAGTACTCGCGGTTTCAATGAATTTCAATACAAATATGAATTTGTAAAACCGTTCAACTAATTGTTATTAATAGTGACCTTTAAAAAATACAACAAAAACACAACAAATTGCATGACTGTGCTCGTGTTCGTATTTATCACTGAGCACTTTTTTTCTTTTCATCAATTTCATTTTTATTTTGCGCGTAATTCTTTTGGCAATGAAAGTTATGTAATTAACGCCTCCGATACGATCTCGGGCTGCGGATAAAAAAATACGGCTATTTTAAAGGAAGATCGTTCTCGATAAATATATCGAATGGTCGATGTTACTGTTGCTTCGTTTTGGTTATGGCATTTTTTAAAATATTTCTTTGCAAAATCTGGTAAAAAATTTTTTTTGCATCTACAAAGGTATGGTGAGGTAATTGACCTTATCATTTGGTTACAGACGCATGTATGCATCGTAGAATGTGTAGTTTCACGTGTATCTGGCATGTGTAGCATGAATTTGAATTGGTATGTTATCCTGAAGGGGGTCAATCTACTTCTGGAGATCAACGACATTTGTTTCACGACTTTTTGGTATTCGGAATTAATCATTGAAGAAATGGCATTTAATTTACGCGTCAAATTCTAATAATAAAACTTCCGGGCAGCCCTAGATCAGCTGTTTTCTTGAACTATGTTGACCTTTGTTAAATAATGAGGTTCATTACAAGAGACTTAAAAAAATCCTAGAAAATACCGCGAACTTCACGTTTGAAGTTGGAATAATTTTTTTGCATGGAAATTTCGAATGACGTGTGTCCAAGGGAGGTTCTCAAGCAAGTGCAGATAGTTAGTCCTATTCCAAGTTTCTCATGTCCACTACTTATCTACGGCCACGTCGTAACTTAGTATTTCAGTCAGTTAAAGTTTCGTCAGGTGGGATACCTTATCATGCTAACCTACCATTATTAAAAACACAGCGAAAACTTATTTTATTTTAAAAATTATCAGTCTATTTGTAATAAGTTATGAATACAAACGGTACAAAGTAACCTTACCTTGCATACCGCGAATGGTGTGATTCGAGTTCTGCTTTGGTGGGGGGTGGAGGGACCAGCGAAGGACCAAGACCTAAGCCCAGCCCGCCGCCCAGCGTCGGAGAGAACCGGTATAATTCACTGGAACAACCAATATTTTCATTAAACACAGTCCTTTTAATGTTGCCAAGGAATATGGCGACCTGGAAAATCAAGCCAGAAGCCTGGAGAGCCTGTTCCGATTCGAACGAGTGTTGTTTCGAAACGAGTGACTTTCGGAAAACTCATCACTTAAAATGTGGTGAGATCGTGAGTAGAATCTAACCTTCTAGTCAAAAAGGTCTGCTGGCCCAAAACTCAGGCTACATTTTGCCAAGTCGGTAACTACTATTTGGCCGGTAATACGAGTACATCACGCACACGCGCTCTTCCATAAATGTTTGTATATTAACACAATGCCAAGCAGAGAGAGAATCTCTGGTCAATTTCGCTCATATTATATTCAGGTAGCAGGAAGTGATTAGCAAGCAGGTTTGAACTGCGGAGTCAGTGAAATAACCATGAATCTTGAGAGCCGAGTTACGGGCGCATTGTAGAGCAGCGCAGCACTTTGGCACTCTAAGCTTTAGCTGGCATTGCCGTTGAATCGGCAGGCGAGCCTCTAACCATCGGGAGAGGGCTCCTCTACCAATTACTCAACCACTTCCTTCATATATTTAAACACATTAAAAAGGCCGACTAATAAGAACTATAACTAGTGATGATGATGATGACTTACCTCGATAGACTAGAACTGCTGATGGGCAGCGAGGTGGGGTACGGACTCCGGAAGCCGCTCGCCGCCGAAGATATAGGGTACATGCTCGGGGTATGCCTGTGGAACCAGTAGCCGATATTAATGTTTCAGCTAAGTTATCAGCAGTAGCTTTGGACTGCAATGAGGGGGCTTAGAAGTTTAGAAGACTCTGATGCTGAATGAGAATGTAGCCATATCATTAGAAGGTTGGAGGTACAGATTTCTATCTGGAGATTGATTATGCTGTTCAGCCGTATGTTGTATGAAAAAGTATCAATTACAATGGCAAAACGCTTTCGTAATTGAGAGTTTGGAATAAAAGGGCTAGGTTAATACGGATTGTAAGGGTTGATTTGCCATGTGTTAAATAATAAAATCAAACAAGTTTTGTCGGAAAGTAGACAAATAAAAAGTAGACTCGGTGCAGTACAAGCATGTTTGAGGAAGGGTTACTCGAGTGTGTCGATCACAAAGTAGAATAAAAATACTACTTAGGATCTATTGTATCACCATTTTCCATTGCAGAGATATATTTGTGAAACGTGAATCATAATTTAGTGAAAATATTGTTAACATTCTGGTGTAAAATAATGTTCATGCGAAAAAGATTAAAATGTAATCGAACCACTCACCACGAGGCCGCGACTTGCGACATCTCTGGACTGAGCATGGGGTAAGGGTATGTACCCCCTGGAAAAGGGTACATCGGCGTCCGCGCTAATCCTGCCGCTGAAATAGAACATCACGTTAGGAACACTGACTTCACATGATTTGACGTCACAGAAACGTGTGCTTTAGACGGCGCTCTTTCCAACATCTGTTTTCATAGGTATACTATCCGCTTTCCTTTAAGCAAGAAAATATTTGCAAACGCAAGATAGTTAATTCTATTTATTGTAATAATACTTTTTCGTTCGTAAACTGCATTAATCTTCATTGCATGTCTTGGCTTGACTGGATATTCTACTTAACTTTGAAGTTTGTTCAAAGCTTGGTAGAAAAGTTATGTAAACTATGAATTATGTAATGTGCAAGCATTTTTGTGTTTCGATTTGATAAGCAAAGTAGTCAGTGAAATTACTAGGCTTATGGGTAAAGACTGCAATGCAGTGCCGCGCCGGCGTTTGGGTTTCAAGGTTCTGCCACAAATTGCCACTGCAGTTGTTATGGACTGGCACTGTGCTTACCATTAGGTACTTAGCTTTCTCCAGCTGAGCGACCATTACGAAGAATAATTCTGGTATTACCTAGTTTTGAATCCAGCTGGTAAGGAGGCGGGATGCCCATATGCGCCGGTGGGGGCTGGCCCAGATCGCCACCGGGACAGAAAAGGGATAGACCACCGCCCGCTGGTAAGCCCATCTTGCCCGTCTGCAACAAAACATAATTTAACATTAGTATTGAGATTGTTAGGCGTGATTAGGGCAGGTGGAGTGTCCTCACAGAGTGTAGGTACCTATACTAATGTAATGACGATCATTTGGCATGTCAGATGCCCGGTAGGTTATTTTTTTATATTATTGGATTGCAGGAAACACCTAGATGCGATTGGCGCTACCTAACACAGTGGGTTGATATTAAAGTATATGATGATGATGATGATATTTGAAGTTCTTGTATAACTAAATCATGTCCAAAACCTCGACCCCTCATTGGGATTCCCCGTATATGTAGAATTAGGAATAATGAGAACCATGATCCTACAACAACTAGGCACGAATAATTACATTATTCACTATTAATTAATTAATTATTACATTAAATAAACAAATAATTACGTTTTTTTGTGACCGCAATAATTTGTCTCGTTTCAGGAACCGAAGCTGTTATGATAAATAACGCTACAGATGTTAAGTCCATCATCGACTTATCACATGCACCACAGGAGCTGTCAAAAACATACCACTGCTTAACCCTAAAACCAACCACAAAAAGCAACACAGAAGATTCCAACGAAAGGAGTTAAACAAAAAACGACAACTGAAAAAAGCGGGACTACTCTATGGGAAGACGACGCGTCATTAGCAAGTAAATTGGCGCGGGGAATGTATAAATTTCGTCCTACCCTCCTCGCCCAATTATGCAAAATGACGCCAGTCGAGGACCATCCACCCGCGTCGGTTCCGAGAGTGTCTCAACTCTAATTAAACGGGACTTCTTTTCACCACTCTATTATGTGAAATAAACGACACTGCAGGTGCGAGTTGTACGTCGCGTTATGGAACAAGTTTTATGTGACTGTACCTAGTCGTTAAGGACAAATAGAAATATTTTAAGCGCTTTTATTGGGCCTCGTTTTTTTGTTTTATAAAACGAACAGAGCGTGATGCTGAAGTGTTTTAAGTTTCAATGATAGAGAGAAGAATTGGGTTAGTTATTTAAACTCAAGCATCAAGATCTCCTGTCATAGGCGTAGCTTGAAGCAGTATCCTTCGAGCATACTAGTAATAATCATTAGACAAAGTCAGTCAGAAGAATTCCATCGCTTTGACAACTAAGCTATACAATGTACATGCTCCCGTTTCCGTTTATACGTGCTTCCCTACAAACTTGACTAAATCAGATAAATAGGTTAATGACTTTATATAGACCTAGGCTCTTATTAATAAACAGTGTTATACGGTGGTTCAGTTTAGCTATGTTTTACCTTTGTTGATTTTAGACAATTTTAAATAGTAACGAAAGAGACAAAACACAGCGTGACTATTCCACCGTTTAACACTGTTTATTAAGAAAAGCCCTAGTGTTTAAAAAGCAAACGCTTAATAAAGTGTACTTAACTATTTCAAAGACAGAAAAAGTGATACACTTCTAAAATAAAACACAAAGTTTCAAAACTGAAAAGTGTACGGAATGCCAGAGATTTCACTCGTTCATTCGATAAGCCTTTGGAACAGGATACAAATTAAAAAAACACTCGGAGAACCTGTCCTAAACCACATCATTACGAGCCATTTAAAAAACGAAAGGGCTGACAAATCCCTTCAGCACTATTCCATATTCGAGCAGGAACTGCTTATTAAGACAATAATTACCACGAACAAAGGAGGCCCCACTAATTAATAATAAAACACGAACAAACAAAGCGCGCCATTCACGCTCGGGACGGCTCGAAAAAAGAAAGAGAAATATAACCGAAACGGTGGTCGAAAACCTCGACATGCGAGGACGAACAAAAAGAACCCATAGACAATGATGACAGTGGAGACGCATAATGCGGGAGCAGCCAGTTCTTAATTTGAAAATATTTCCATAATAAGATTTGTCTATAGCGCGACCGGTAGAAACAAAAGACGTCCACGATTCTTTGTTCGCCTGACAGTTCGTAATAATTCAAAAATTATATCACACAATTAGATAGCGTCCGCTTTTAAAGTACGAGCTTATTCCGTACGGACTCGGGGAGTTATTAGCTAAACAACTTTTCTCGTTAAAACTTGCATTTTTTAAATTAGTACGCGCCTTTTCAGCTTTCGCGTGTACATTGAGGTCCCTAATGAAGGCCAGGTGGAGAGGTGGGCTATTGAAGAAATCGCTGAGAGGGTAGTTATGAAAGCCGCGTGACGTCACCGCCACTCGAGCGACAACCGCCAGTCGCTAATTGGAACTCGCGGCGATAGCACGCGAGAAATGTTGCGTCAATCGACTAATACTTCAAAATTGAATGGGTTTGTTAACGAGCGGTCGGCGAATGTTGCCACTCGACGTCTGTTTGCATGCGCGATGTTACTTTTCTTTATAAACCTGCATCGGGGATCGTGGATTTGTGCGGAATTGGGGATATTCAGCCATAGTCGGACGCACACTGTCGCGATTTACCTACACCCCTTTAGTTCACCAATGCGAACGAAGTAGGGCGTAATATCTTGAGAGTTCGCCCCCGGGTAGTGGGCGTGGAAGTCGGATGCTGCGTCGCCATGGCAACCATGTGTAGGGGTGCTCGTGTCGTGTGTGTGTGCGTGCCGGGGTGGAAGCCTTGCGTGTGTGCGTCGCGCCGTCGACCTTGGAAGTTATGGTCTAGTTTTCTGAATTCTTAAATGAACAAAGTCTCTCCACTGTTGAGGGGTCTTAAAAGTTTGTTATGAAGTTGCAGGTAGTTAATATTCTTCTCTATATTGTTAGGATTTTGCGTTTTATTTTTCTGAAAATTTTCACTTATTCCAAACGATGCCATTCAATCACAGTCTTGTTTGAACCCTAAAAGGTTTATCTATAAAGGCTCTATAACTGAACCAAAACCAATAACTTAACTTATACATTTACAATTGAATTGATATATGATAATACATTACAAAAGCTAACACAATACGGTCTTATAAGAAAAGAATACGGAAATAAGGCTACCCTCAATTTCGTATTTCTCATTCATTTCCGGTATTGGTCCTTCGAGCCGGAAGCGCGCGGCGCCGGAACCTTGTAACGAGGGAAATACTACCCTCTTTATGTATAACTTTATGTTGGTTTAGGTTCTTTGATAGAACATATTTGTAATAAATACATTATTTTTTAAAAGAAGATACGTTTTTAAGGCATCTGATCGAAATTTTTTTAACTACTTAGTTATTTCATTGGAAATCACATTTCATTATTGGTAATAGTTACAATTATTGCGGTGTCTTAAATATTTTTTAAAATCTCAGGAAGAAAAGAGACAAATTAGGAATTTAGTTAAAGTAAAAAAGAAAAAGTGCTTTACTATACTTATATTTTTTATTCAAAACTCTGAAACATATTCATATCGTTATTATTGCCTTAATAACTTTGGCAAATATTGAAGTGATTGGTTTGTTCAAATTCCATTATATCTCAACAAAGAAAAATAACTTTAAAAATAGGAAGGAAATGGAAAATACATCTAAATTTTCCTTGAAATTCGGTCCGTCTCTCCCGAATCTAATCGTGAATTTCGTCGGGGGCTCGCAATATTCAAATCTGCAAATATCGGGAGGGTTGAACCTCCCTAGGGAGGAGGTTGTTGACCTCACCTCTGGAGGCTCCATGCAGATCTATGTATGTGTAGAAGACAGGTATGTAGAGATAGTGGAAGTGACGGATTGTCCAATAATTAGCAAACAACAAACTTGTTTATAGCTAATTTTTTTTTTGTTAGGTTTATAAAAATACATTTTCAATGAAATCGGTGAACATACTTAAAAAATACAAACAGTCGATCATAGAACCTTTTCCAGTCCTTTTTTCAAGTTTGTTCACAAATGGACCATAATAAATTTAGTGAAATAATGCATTATGTGACTCCGTTGGCCAATCAGTGACTGTTGGTGACCACTACGATGGCACATCCAGCGTCTCTACCTCTCTGACCGTTGAAGGGCATGCCAATTATGTTTTTGACGTGCCACCACCGGCAAGCTTTCGTTAGAAAATTGTACGACCACTGTATACAGGGATATTTATATTTACAGGGATTTCGTATGTATTCAGAGATACTATGCGTTAGGTTTTTGAATATTTTTCATCATTTTATCTGGAGGTAAATTGATCGTGGATTGTGGCTGATTGATTGATTTTTTTTTAAATTTTGTTTCGCTGTTGTACGATAGCTAATATACAGGTTGAGTTTGAATTGGTATGTTATCCCGGAACGGGGTGATTAGGACCACGGTTGTCGACAAGTTGTGAGAACCTCCCTTGGAAATAAGTTATTCAATATTTGAATACACAATAATAAATTCACTTCGAACGTGGTTTTCACAGCATTTTCTGGAATTGTTTCTAAGTGTCTTCTAATCAACATCATAATTCTTTGTTAAAACATGATGTTCAAAATAGTTCAAGTGAAACAGCTGATCTAGGGCTGCCCGGAAGTTCTGTAGTGGAATTTTGTCATAAATTTTAAATGCCTTTCAACAACATAATAAACAGCGATCAACAAGACGCCTTCCAAGCGTGCTTTTTTATGGCAAAATCTCCTCTTCATGGGACGCCAATATTCAGTAGTGGATTTGTAATGATGATTTAATATGCAACAAGCAACCTTGAAGACACATGGAGACGATCAGCAGAAAATGGCTGGCAGCATACCAAAGGCAAGCACCATAAGGGCTAAATCTCTCTAGTCAGACTAAACAAAAGAAACCTAATGTCTAGACTATATAACAAAACTAGACGTGCAACCCACTGACATACAACTGCATGTCTCCATTTAATCCTCGCCACCCGATATAGTCGACATATGGGCGTTTAGTCGACGTGAATGATTGTGAGAGCAAAATAGGTGTGAACAGGGCTATCACTTTTACTTGACGCACAGAACATATACTAATACTACGTATTGAGGTAGCTAGTACCTAATATATCGTGTCTGTGGTTTTTTATGTACCTAAAACTAGTTTCTACCAGCAGCTTCGCACACGTGGAATTTGGATAAAAAGGATTACACTCCGGGATAATCTAACTTCCTATTACTGAAAGAATTTTAAGAATCGGGCTAGTCCCTGATCCCCCTTCACCCCGCGCACACGGCACCCTCGCAGGATCGCGTTATTAGCACCGTCTTAACTTCGCCGGGAGATGGCGGTAGGAGTGTCAATTTTGGCTGGTGACCCGTGAGGAGTAGCTGCAGATCGTCACACACAAAAACCTTCATGCAGCAACGGAGCGAAGGATCGACGTAATTTTTTTCATAGCGATAGTTTAGGCCGGAAGGCAAAATAGACAGCGACGAATACAGAACGAGGTTTTGTTATCTAAAAGGCAATTCGAAAACTAATCTTAGTTTAAATCAAAGATATGCGCTATTGACGTGGGTTACCAGGTTTTAGAACAGGAAACGTTGAAGTACGAAGTGTGGGTGCAAGTAATCCACGCATAGGCATAAAGCTACTAGTCAATAGGTATATTGAAGTCAAGAATCCTATTCGCGTCTTTGGTTGGCGATGCGCCATATTTGTTTCCATAATTAGACACTTTAATAAAAATGGACTGTAGACAACCCTATTCTCAAATGGGTGTATTGTCGTCGATTCTAAATAATCCGATGTGAGAGCAAATCGTGTAAGTTATGCACATCAATCTCAATCTGCTAGCGTGTACACTTAACCGATGAGTCAAGAACTCAAGAGTGACTCATTGGGTACAGTGCATGGCAAATGTGTGATGGTCTCGCAAATATTAATTTGAGATGATATTAATTCTTCACTTTTACGTCTGGTTTTGAAGTTGACGGTAGAACAAACATTTAGTGCTGTAACAGTTTTCCTGCATATATCTGTTTTTACATTTATGAAAATGTTTAAATAAAGAGCCAATCAAATAAATTACACTGTTTTAATAAATTACATTGTTTGTTAGTGGGTTAGTTTTACAAGTGAAGCCAATTCGAATAATTTGTTTTTTTTTTCCGATTAAATGCAGAAGGATCCACTGCACTCCCGCTATTTTAATAATGAGGTTTATTTTTCAGGTGGACAGTCTGTAACCTTTTCTGTTTTGAATGGCTCGACACATTTTTTACAACACTTTCTCTCATCTCTCATCTCATAATTTGTGCACTCCAATGGCCGATAACGAAGCCAACCTTCAATCTTATTATACGATAGTACCAACAAAAGGACGAAAATGTAGTGTAGGGTCGTATCGTACCACTTGCGTTGCGAACCTCTTCGGGCAAGATCACAGTAACGCAGTCATAAAGATTAATCCCTACATCTATTAGGTATATAAAAGTATGATTGTTACTTCTATGTGTGATTGTGTCTTTTAGGTTTTTAGGACATTTCACGGCTCCGTAGCTAAGTTGTAAGCGGGTTCGACTCCCGGCTTTGGACCAGACTTTGTGTGGTGAGCGTAAAGTGCCATGCCTCAGCACGAAAACATAGTGCCTATATGAGTGTTAAAATACTTTTGTACAGACTCTGGCTCACAAAGAAATGTAAAGAAACGGACGCCTATAAGTGTAGTGAGCCCCTTTTTGTGTAGATTAATCGCTGTCGTGTATTTACATTGTAGAACTTTCACCATGTAAAGCATTTCAGAAGTGCGAGCATCAAATACTGTCACCATGTTAAGAATATATACCATCCACACCATTTTAAACCTTAAACATATGCTGGTAAAGTTAAAACTTGGATGGTAGTGCGGGAGTTTAAAATTAATCTGCCTTGAGAATTGTCTTCGTTGCTAATCGTAAAAATTCTTGTTAAATTCCCGTTATGGTTGTTTTATTTGATACTGGGGAGAGTGCTTTTGGGTGGCGCATACATTTAGGTATGGCGAGCAATGCGATCTGCAGGGTTATTTTAATTCGCTCGGAATGATATCCGTGTCAGAAGCGACTGTGTTGATCGTTTATATGTCGGAATCGCATCCAGTCAGAGAAATTTTCCGTTTAGATTCGACAACTCAGCTGCATAAAAACGGATATAATACCGACCATATTTCCCTGTCGGGATGCGTTTCCGAGATATGAACGATCAGAAACAATCATTCCGAGTTAATTAAAATCATCCTGCTGGTCAGCTAATGTGAAAACGGTGATGCGTACAAAATAAGATTTATTTTAATCTGTATGATAATTTTAGTCTATAAGGTATTTTTATTCTATAAGCCCGTGGAAGTGAAACGAAGCGTGCTAAGATGTTGTTTGGATAGATTTTGTCTGGTATCAGGAAAAATACTCTAAGATAATACGAGAATGTTTTTTCTGACTGCTAAAAGCTGAAAACGCGAGAAGATATTAGTTGGCTTTCTGATATTGTAAAACATTAAGTGAGGTAGTGGTATGCGAACTTATCGAGAGGAAGAAAAATATTGCATTTATTTATTACATTTTGTATTACATACATTTTGTACGCCATCTGACCTGATATAAAGTGAGGATTTGGAAAATGAAAACCTCCTAGGCTAAGAATAAGAACTGACAATTTAAACAAACACTTACGCACTCGTACGCCTGCACTAGGTTACCCGGTGACGCAGGTGACATGGACACACGCAGATGCAAACGTCCAAAACCAGACACAAACTTTCATGTTCACCATACAAAGTTTGCCACGGTCGGAGATCGAACCTTCGCTTTGCAGACAAGGTTACTACTTACCAACTTAGCAATGAAGCCGTCAAACAGAAGTCTATTCGGAAATAGATACATGTATTTCTGTAGATGTCAGCATCTACATTGGTCAGCCAATAAAGACCAATTTTGACATAGCTTATATCCAAGTGTCAGGGAACCATGTGTTTTTCGCACTTCTTATACCGAATTAGCAATATCGAATCCTTGCGCCATAGCTCGAATGTCCCACGCAAAACAAAACCACGACCGGTTAAATTAACAGTCGCCGTCTTTTTCCCACTTTACATATTTCCATCTGTCCATCTCTCTTTAATTGTGAGATGCCGAGAATTTCCGGAGTGGGTGGAATCGAAAACGCGAATTTGGGTGTTAACGTTAAGTGCGAAGTGGTTAACCTGTTACTTTTATACGATACTGGGTGTCTTTGGTTAAAGTTATTATTTGGTGATAAGTGGGCCGGAGCATTTGGGATTCGTAACGCGTTAAATATTGTTGGGGGATTTTTATTCGTTATGATATTTATTTTGAACGGTGGTGGCTAATGGGCAGCGTAGACGCTCATGCAAACGTACGTTTGCTTGTTAGAATAACAACGCTTTTGCGTCAAGCGCGCATTTCGAATATCACGAAATCCGCGCTTGACGCAAAATCGTTGTTATATTGACAAGCAAACGTACGTTTGCATGAGCGTCTACGCTGACCCTATGTTGTTGTTACGATGGCCGCCGCTCTGCGGATCGAAGGTTCAAATCCTGAGATGAGCTTGTGAAGGAAAAATTTGTGTTGCAACCAAAGTAATGTTAAGTGGAAATGTAATTGGTTCTTGACGTTTTGAATACAATAAAAAATAAAAATTTTAAATCGCACGGTAGTAGGGCATTCTCAATGTTCGTCTGGCTAGTTACCACCTTCAAGTTGAAAATCAGTCCTCAATCAACGTTCAGTGAGTTCCGGCAGCTGTACTTGAGAAGCCAGTCCTAATCTACCTTTAGCGTATTTCCCACCATTGGTCACATAACTTACGATCAGGTGTCTTAATCTTTGTTAGTGGGAGGACTAACTCTTCTGCGAGTGTCCGTCTGGATTGTTACCACCGCTTTGCTCGTGAAGTCTGCCGCGAAGCAGTAGTGTGCAAGCATTACTGTGTTCCGGTTTGATGAGCAGAGTATCCAGTGAAATTACTGGGCTTATGAGACTTAATACCTAATGTCTCAGGGTAACGAGCGCACTGCAGTGCCACGCAGGCCTTTGTGTTTCAAAGTTCTGGGTGGCACTGCGATTGTTATGGGCCGGCGTTATGCTTACCATCAGGCAAACGACCAGGTCGTCTCGTTACCAAATAACATTTAAAAAAAAATGTAAGATGGCGCTCAAACGAGAGTAAAAAAAAGTTACGGTTTCCGCAAAGCGGGTTCTATTCTTCGTAACTGTCCTTTCTACAAAGGTCATATCATCCCTTCAAAGGGAATAAGTAGTATATTAATTTTATAAGTACTATAAAATTAGATGTCCTTCCTTGAACCAATTAAAGCACAATTGATCACTTAACCTAAGCCCTAATTATAGTAGACTAGAACTATTAAATACAATTGTGTGGAAAAAGGGGGAAAAGACATAATTGTAGACTGATAATAAGAAAGTGTCGTCGATAGTATTCTTCATATCGATTGTCTATGAGGGCTTATTCTGAACCTACGCGACGTGGAATTAAGTACTATGAAAATAATAATAAAGCCAGATTCAGATTGCTGTATCATTGTGTCGTGGCGCTTCAGAGCAGTATCGAATTAAAACAATGTTATACCTATGTAATTTTATTTTTTATATAAATTTAAATTTTCACATAATATTTCATAATTTGTGACTAATTGTAATTTCCGATTTTTAATTTGTACTGCATGCCAATGCGAGAAGATATTTTTTAAGTCAAAAAATTTGCACGGCTGATGATGATCGGCCAATTTTTAAACTAGAAGTACTGATTTAAAAAAAAAGGGAATAGACTTCGAATATCCCCCATTTTTTCACCCTTAGGGGTAGTACACTTTAGTAAAATTTATAAAAGGGCCACACTTGATATATCCCCTACTCATTAAAAAAGTATAATTTAAATCGGTTGACAATTGGCCGAAAAATCGAGTAACATCGCCACAAAAAAAATACAGACGAATTTGAGAATCTAAGGAGTAGAGTTGGAATTCGCTTTAAAATAAGACTTTTGCGAGCACAAAGCGGTTAAACTGCCGCAATACCAATGATAATAGTCCCAATAAATGAACATGAAGTTACACTATGTAGAATGTAGATATAGTAATCGATATAGATATCAGCTTAGATGTATCAGACAGACACCCATTATCTTGATGAGCAATTAATTATAAAAAATGTCGTAACCTTGTGCAATATATTATCAGTAAAGTTATATCACAGAAATAAATATGTTACTCTAAAAATTACTACAGAAGTTCAGCTCTGGGTCTTTGCCTTATCTATACAAATAAATAAAATTGAAGTGTCTGTTTGTAATATCAAAATAACAGCTTTTTACCAAATGCATATGAAAGAATACGGTACCTATAACATTTTTAAAAGTTTTGTCTGTCTGTCTGTTTGTTCCGGGCAATCTCCGAAACGGCTGGGCCGATTTTGACGGGACTTTCACTGGTAGATAGCTGATGTTATAAGGAGTATATATCCTTACACTCAGGCTACTTTTATTTTAGAAAAAGAATTACGGTTCCGCGCAAAAAAAAATAAAAACCATTAAATCCAATATCTCCGCGCGGGTGAAACCGCGGGCAGCTGCTGGTTTTAGAGTATGTGTCTTAGACATTTTAATGGTATTATGCCTGTTTAAACGACACGGATATCTTTCCGAGTGAATTAAAATAACCCTGCTGATTTTGAACTAGCATCGGTTTACACGCATTTTCCTCTAATCCTCTACAGCAGCCATACTCTAAGTGTGTTCAGCGGAACCCTACGGTTCCGCGATACCCTTGTAGGGGGTTCCGCAAGATTTAGAAAAAAAATTCATGGTACTTTTATTATGCTTATTAATAAAAATACACTTTTAATAAAAACTATTGTTTTATTGTAGGGTTCCGTCAAGTATTTCGCCTTCCAAAAGGGTTCCGTCACCAAAAAAAAAATGAGAACCGCTGCTCTACAGAATATGTCCATGGGAACTCACGTGACGACTAGTGCTGTATGAGACACCGTTTAATAAACACTCGGGCCAATTATGGTACGCGACACGTCAAAGGGTTAAATACGGGGTCGTTTGGACCCCGTCGTTTGGACCGTGACCGGGGGTGGGCATTTTAAGTGTTGCTTTTATTGATACAGAGATTGTAATTAGATTGATTGATTGATAAGGATGATTGGAGGGTTGTATTTGATGTTTTTATAGTAGGTTTAACTTTACAGAATGGATTTGAGATAGGTAAGGTGTGTTTACACGCGATTTCATTGAAATAAAATAATATTATTGAACCTAGTAACGTAAATGAAAAATAGTGTTCTTACATTATTGTGTACGAAAATGCATGGTTTTTCTGCCTCTGTCTAGATACAGATATCTGAAATCTGACCGATACATCAAGTGAACGGTCTATTTTATTCAGATTAATCCAATCCCACTTGATTTGTTTATTGCGTGTTGTTATATTGTAAATAGTGTGTACTGAAAATAATTGAAGATGAAAAAAATAACCCCGAACAAAAAAACAACTTTTAGACGCCTGTGTAACTACACAGGCGTCTAAAAGTTGTTTTTTGTTAACTGGCTAACTAGCCAGTGTCTAAAGATACACGACTAAATGATTAGAAATGTCACCACAGAATAGAGTTAGACGATGGTTATACATAAAACGGTGTATTGCTTCTTAATAGGTATAAGTTAAGCACTGTTTTAGACTTTCACGGTTATTCATTACTTTATACATTGTAACGGGATATTTACCGTGATTATTATAAGCTGGTGAGCTCCCGATATTTCGACGCTGTTGCAAGCATCATGTTCACGGGAATACTGGCGAAACTGTCGTGACTTTCGAGTGAGTTCTAGTAGTACGCGTAAAAGACAAAGAAAGCGGGTAGACAGATTTGTCTGCTCATAATTTCGTCTACAATCCACCCGCAGTTTCGCCAGTATTCCCGTGAACATGATGCTTGCAACAGCGTCGAAATATCGGGAGCTCACCAGCTTATAATAATCACGGTAAATATCCCGTTACAATGTATAAGGTATAAGTTAATACTCAAACATTGTATTACCCTAATATATACGTTCAAAATATTGCCAAAAATGTTTTATAGCAGCACAGCACATAGAAAATCCAATTTGCCATCGTGTAACAACCAGGTAGGGTCTGCAGATGACGTGTCGCCCGCGGCGGCACTTCAAAGGAAATATAAATGTATGAATTGTTTAGCGAAAACCCGCCGCCAGCGGGTCCACGAGACCCTAAGCGGTGTAAGGGTTATTTGGAATTTAAACCATTTTGTACGAGTCGATTTTGGTAGAATAATTATAATGTAATGTGTTAGAATAAGTAAACACATTTAATTTACGGTAGCTTCTACCTGCGGTTTCACCCGTGCTCCCACAGGAACTGAGCATATTAGAACCGGAGTAAAAAGTAGCCTAATGTTACTCTCCGAGCCATAAAGTGTTAATATGCCAAAAATCATGTCGATCCGTTGCTTCGTGGAAGAAGGACAACCAACTGATCAACAAACATGAAAACACACTTTCGTATTTATTTATTTTCGCATTTATAGTACATATTGATTTTTTTCAAGGCTTTTGAATATTTGGTTTATACAATTTTATAACAGCTTTCGGTGTCACCCGCATGGAAATTCCAATAAGAACATAGATAGGTATTTTCTATGAATAATAGTAGCCTATGCCATTCTCCGGCCCATAAACTGTTTGCGAAAAATCACATTGATCCGTTGCTACGTGAAAGAAAAACAAACCAACAAACCGTTTTCTTTCAAATCTGCCGCTAAGCAATGCTATTAGGTATTTATATTACGAAGAGTAAAGTAATCAGTATAATTACAGAGAGATTAGAGAGTTCAAGAGCTCAGAAATTCAGAAAGCTCAGAAGGACACTGCAATTATTACATTTTTTTTTTGTTTTTTTTATTTTATTTGGTAACGAGAAGAGCTGGTCGTTTGCCTGATGGTAAGCATAACACCGGCCCATAACAATTGCAGTGCCACCCAGAACTTTGAAACCCAAAGGCCTGTGCGGCACTGCAGTGCGCTCGATACCCTAGTACCCTAGTATTATTGATACATTAGGTATTAAGTCTCATAAGCCCAGTAATTTCACTGGCTACTCTGCTCATCAAAACGGAACACAGTAATGCTTGCACACTACTACTTGGCGGCAGACATCACGAGCAAAGCGGTGGTAACAACCCAGACGGACACTCGCAGAAGAGTTAGTCCTCCCACTAACATTTATATAAGGCAGGCGTGACGCGTAACAAGCGAACAGTTTGCTCGACCCGTCACTTGAAACCAAACAAAATCTGGCTCTAGCGGCTATCTATTACCAAAATAGGCACAGGAATGATAGCAAAAATTACCACGAGTACGAACCATCCAATTAGAAAACTCTTCCGTCAAACGCACCGGACCCAAACCTCGTATTAAATGGAAATAAACAAAATTATATTGCCTTCAGACATGACTAGACATCAAAAGGAAAAAGTAATGCGCGGTGTCACGGGTAGAAAATGTCATTTATGTGTAAGGTTGCCACCGAGCCAGTAAATGCGGCCTTTAGCAGGATTTAACTTAAAACTCAAATGGAGTTTTATTCTACTTTTCATAATAAAAGTTATCGAAGTCTGATAAAATACTGTTACTATATATCCTTATTATAAATAAGGGTAACCTATTATATCCGATTTAATTTACAAAAAACTAAATCGGACCTAAATAACAAATAATAATATTTATTTCTTTAACTTATCTTCACTATATTCTTCTATCTTAATATAAACAAATCTTAAGATAAATTATTATAAAGGCATTGTTTTACCGTATAGACATACCGGCTACTTGATTTCAGATTAATATAATTTGCATGGATGTAAAATTTCAAATGTACTCGTAGACGTATGATATACGTAAATTTTTGGTGTTCATTACAGATATTTGTATTGCATGAATCAATCGGAAATAATGAATGAAACGATGTCGACTAAGAGACAGGAAAAGAAATTAAGTACTGCGACCCTAAATGGAATGGGATAGAGACACGATGATAAAAAATTGTGCTGTGTAAACAATTCAAGAAATAACATATTTATTAATGAAAAAAAATTATACAGTGTTTTAAATTATTCAACTATTTAAATTATTGAAATTATCTTAGGCAGGAAAACTCTTTTTCAATGGCTATGGCTTTTGTAGCATGTACATCAAAACCATACGGTGTGGGAAAAATCAAGAATGGATTGTTTCATCAACACTAATTAATAATTATATTATCTTACATTGATAGATAAAATATAAAGCCATTTTCAGAAAAGAATCATGTGCAATGGTAACGAAAATGGCTGTAGCTGTGATCAAGTTTACTGCTTTATTAATATGACTGGTTCAATTTATTATCCTAACGTTGACAGCCCTATTTCACGTAAAATATTAACAGAGGGTCGGTAGAACCGCGCCCTGTTATTTCAGGGTTAATACCGGTAATGCGGTATGCTCTTTATACCGATTTTACGGTATTATCTGTCTTAACAAGCTATTCTTTTCTTGTATTTTCTTTGTGATGAAAAAATGTTTTTTTGTAAACGTAAAGAGAATTAGGTATGTTTTAGCAACACCAACCTTATACAACTTATTAAATATTAAATTACTAACTTCTGCCCGCGGCTTCGCCCGCGTGGTGTATATCTATATAGCATATATGTGTTATTCCAGAATCTAAATTCTAAACTATCTACATTCCTAATATCATCAAAATCGGTTTAGTAGTTACGGAGATACGGGATAATAAATATATACACAAAGTTTCGCATCAAATAAAATGTAAGTGTCTGTAATATATAAAAAACAGCTTTTCACTAAATGCATATGTCAAAAACACAATTATTAAAATTTTTGTCTGTCTGTCTGCCTGTTTGTTTATTCCGGCGGGTAATCACAGAAACAGCTGGACCGATTTTGAAGGGACTTTCCTAGTTTATAATAATATTATAAATGTGAAAGTTTATAATTATGTATTTATGGAAACGGATTTGTGCGACGAAAGACAGGGCGTTTTGCTACACACAGCGCCTTAAACCTAGTTCATAGTTGAACTTCAGTTCAACATGGTGGGTGAACGTGACCTTTAGTAGCGGTTGATTTTAAGTTTAATTTTTGAGCACAGAGACATCCCACATCCCTGAAACCATTTTTTTAAAGAGAAATGGGGGTCTAGTCCCTCGTGTACTCGCTCCTATGAGAAGGAAATACTACCTGTCTTATAGTCTTATTGGTTGAGTACATGAACAATCTAAGCTAGTCATTAATTCCAATAGCAATAAATCTAAAACCTATAATTATTCTCCCATACATGTCATCCACAGTGACTCAACCGTTTCTCACGTTACAAGTCCAATTTCCCAGAGGCTACTGATGAAAAACTTAGCGCGCACACATACAAGGATGCAGGGTTGATGCTGAGAAGTTAATAAAACAAAAATTATAATAGAAAAAAGTAGGGAACTTTAGCTCATACGCAAAACACAAGTAAACAAACATTTACAAAATAAATAAACAGTTTTAATCATGCTACTCCTAGTCGCATAATGCGTTATTTTATAGTGATATGTCTACATTAAATTATAAGAATCTATCTTCCTAATACATTCAACTTCAAATACTTTTTTTATTGTAGTCAATCATTCGCAAATTGATTATAGGTACCTCCATTAAGTATACTCTCTTACTTACTATTACATGTTTGTTTTCTAAGATTTTCAACTTCTGAGACTTATTTTGCCTTCACCATCAGCCGGAAGACGTCAAAACTGAACATCCTCCCCCATAGAACGCCACTTGGATCGGCTACTTGCCTCTTGCAACCAATGGTTTCCCGCGGATTCGATAAGGTCATCGGTCCACCTATTATTTTGCTTGAAGTAGAAGTAATGATGACTATCAATTCAATTATGTTACAGTATTGAGTTTGAAGAGATTTTATATATACACTTGTAGTAGCACGCATAATGTCGCCTTGTCTATGCACTAAGTTCAGAGAGAGAAAAAAAAATATGTAGGTAGACCGCACAATTTCATTATTTCGTGCGGTCGGCTGGTTCTTCATTCACGTTGCAGTGCTCCGCCGCGTCGCACTACAAAGTTGGTTTTTCTAAGTTTCTCCGTGTTAACAAGTTTTTTCGTCAAAATCAAGATGCCGAAGAGGAAACATAACGACGAGTGGGAATATTTGTAAGTAATTTGCACAATTACCGATAACTATCGATTGCATATGAGGTTTCACGTTCCAACGATTCGAGTTCTTACTTAACCCATTTTTTTACTCGAGTTCACGATGCAACGCCACGAGTTCATCTTACTCGCTGTATACCTATGCGTACTTAATACGCCATCCATATAGCAACCTGTTGAGGTTATCCTATAATAATAATATGAAACGACCCGAAAGGTAACATTTTAACTATTTAAGTTAAGTTCTAATGTTCACGTTTCAACGATTGGAGTTGTCACTTAACGATAATAATGCATACGAGGTTTAACGTTCCAACGATTCGAGTTGTTACTTAACCTACTTTTTACTCGAGTTCATCTTACTCGCTGTATACCTATGCGTACCTAATACGCCATACATATAGCAACCTGTTGAGGTTATTCTATAATAATAATAATTATGAAACGACCCGAAAGGTAACATTTTAACTATTTAAGTTAAGTTCTAATGTTCACGTTTCAACGATTGGAGTTGTCACTTAACGATAATAATGCATACGAGGTTTAACGTTCCAACGATTCAAGTTGTTACTTAACCTACTTCTTACTCGAGTTCATTTTACTCGCTGTATAACTATGCGTACCTAATACGCCATTCATATAGCAACCTGTTGAGGTTATCTATAATAATAAAAAGATGAAACGACCCGAAAGGTAACATTTTAACTATTTAAGTAATTTGCAATTTCTTCGGTTCACGTTTGAGTTGTCACTTAAATACATACGATGTTTAACGTTCCAACGGTTCAAGTTGTTACTTAACCTATTTTTTACTCGAGTTCATCTTACTCGCTGTATACCTATGCGTACCTAATACGCCATGCATGTAGCAACCTGTTGAGGTTGTCCTATAATAATAATATGAAACGAACCGGAAGGTAACATTTTAACTATATAAGTTAAGTTCTAATGTTCACGTTTCAACAATTCGAGTTGCCACTTACCGATAATAATGTATACGAGGTTTCACGTTCCAACGATTCGAGTTGTTACTTAACCTATTTTTTACTCGAGTTCACGATGCAACGCCACGAGTTCATCTTACTCGCTGTATACCTATGCGTACCTAATACGCCATGCATATAGCAACTTGTTGAGGTTATCCTATGATAACAATATGAAGGTATACGTATAATTACGTATATTAGACACAAATTTGCAATTTGCTGTTAATGTTGAAAACGAAAATCAAGAGCTACGCGAACCAAGACCGTCGACTAGCGCGTTACACGCGAGTTCCGATCGTTCGCTGGATATAGCCAACGTGACAATACTGGAGGATGTATCTCCACCACCAGTGATTAAAGGTGCTTCCAGCAGTGAGGATGTTCCACGAACAGAACCAAGCTAAGGCAAAATTAGCAGCGGTATTGCTTGTCTTGACGAGCCTATAAGACTCTTCTTAGTAAGGATAATAAAGATCCAACTGTTCTAAAGCTGCTGATTGATGCTGGGCGCATCATCTGTGACACACAACTCAGTGAGTCAATAACGAGGCGAAATTTCATATTGGCTGTACTAAAGAAGGACTTGAAAGATCAGATGCTGCTCACGATAATAGATAGTTTTCTTGTAGCCAAGAACTAGCCGAAACTTTAAAGACCGCAAAAGCGATCAATAAAACAGGTGTGGATCTCAAAGCTTCCACCTCTAACAAGACTACTGCTACAAAACCAAAGCATCAAGTCGTTAACAGAAATTGAAACGGGAAGGCTCCGGTTCAAAACCACAGACAGCAGCCATCGGCGCCCTCAAAGATGAAGAGGAGTCTGCACCTCAGAGGCAACAGCACTCGCCATCATCGAGGACATCGCGACTGAACTTCAGTCGCGGCCGCCGCTAGACAATACGGTAAATTACGCCGGTAGACTATTTGTTTTTTACAACCAATGGTCACAAATAACCGCAGATAAAATAATTTTATCGTGGATACGTGGTTATGAAATTCCGTTCACTGAAACTCCATATCAGCATTGTATACCTCAACCCCGAAATTATGCACACTCAGAAAAACTTGAATTTGATCAAGCTATACATAATTTAATTTCTATAGGTGCTATACCTCACTGTGAGCCCTGTGAGGATATCCAATATCTTTTTACCCAAACCGAACGGAAAAGCACGCTTTATCCTAAATTTGAAAAAGCTAAACGAGTTCATTCAACATGTTCATTTGAATTAGAAGATTTTAGAATAATGATCAAACTAATCTCAAGATGTTGTCTCAGGTCAACTATTGACCTCAAAGACGCATATTATTAAGTGAAAGTTCATGATAACTCTAAAAAATATTCAAGACTTAGTTTGAACGGTAACTTGTATGAATTTAATGCCCTACCGTTTGGTGTCAATACGGCACCTTTTGTCTTCACAAAAATAATGAAAACGGTGGTCAGAATGCCACGCTGTGCTGATTATTTATCGGCAATATATCTTAACGATACCTGTCTAATATCACATAGCTATAGCGAATGTATGGATAACATTACAAAAATGAAAAGTACATACATGAATTTGCCTGTAAGTTTACAGTCAGATTTCGATTGGTGGATTAAATCTATCGAAAATCCAAAAAATCAAATTAAATTTGACGAATTCAGATGCTTCGACTATGGGGGGTTGGGGGATAGCCTGTGCGGGAAAAACGGCAAGCGGTAGCTGAAGTCGGGAAGAAAGAAAACTTCACATTCATAAGATTAAAAATGTGTCTAGAGGATTTATCCAAATGTCATATTATCTTGCGAATAGATAATACAACTGAGATTTTTTACATTAATCGTATGGGAGGAATCCAATTCCCCCATCTCACAAACTGACCAAAGATATACGACAATGATGTGAAGCGCGAATTCTATTTATAACAGCGCTATACATTCCATCTACAGAAAATACTATAGCAGATACTGAATCAAGGTGTATTCACCCGGATATTGAATGGGAACTATCTGATCTTGCCTTTCAGCAAATAATTAACAATTTCTGGCTACCAGAGATTGACATGATTGCTAGTTGAATAAATAAAAAATGTCCTGTATACATATCATGGCACAAAGACCCTGATGCTTGACGCTTTCTCTGTGAATTGGTCAAAATTGTATAAAAATACCATGAACCAGGAACCCGTAAAAACGGGTTCCCTTCCTTCTCAATAATTTTACAAAAGCATTGATGAAAATTATTAGCGACAAAGCTAAGTGCATACTGGTCGGGCCAACATGGCCAGCTGAACCTTGGTATCCCCTATTTAACCAGTTTTTTACAAACTAAACCACTGGTTTTTTCAAACTTCTGAGGACCTAATAATCTCTCATTCCAGTTTCTGCCAGATCCAGCGGCAGATTACCCTGGATGCCGGAGTATTGTGCGGGAGTCTCTAATAAGAAAACTCCCTCCCGGGTCTTTAGACACATTAATAGCGTCTCTGTCAGATAATTAAATTAAGTAATATGATACTTACACATTCCAATTATTATTCATGTTTTAACAGAGTTATTTCAATCGGGAGCGCTATACGGCACTCTAAATGGGTTTAGATCTACACCTTCCTTAGTATTAGGAAGTCAGATAAGCACAGACGACTGTGTTTTAAGGGTATATTTAGGCTTCACCCTCCCTTACCCAAGTATGAATCCACTGGGATACTACATTAGTAATTGAAACTCTAGCCACTTGGATTCCTAATTAATCTCATTCTTTAGAAAAAATCACTAAAGAAGCTAGTTACCCTGCTGGCGCTGGTAACAGCACATAGAGTACAAACTATTTCAAAAATAGATATCCGAAATTTTCAAAATTGGCGGAATGATATTTCCATTAGGATCCCTGACTTAATAAAAACGTCAAGTGTAAACGCAACTCAGCCAACGCTGATGCTGCCAATTTTTCGAGACAGACCTGACATAGGTCCGGCTTAATTATTAACGGATTATCTAAAAGTAATGTAGCGGCATTACGTGATCATCACACCTCTATTTTTATTTCTATAAAAAACCATATAATAAAGTTTCTCCCCAAACACTTAGCAGATGGATAAAGAGTATACGTTGTGGGTCTGTGGAATAGATATCACACAGTACTCTGCACATAGTACTAGACACCTCAAAAGCTCATAAGCTCGGTGTGAATTTGGATGTTATCAGGAAGACTGCCGGTTGGTCCGGCGGCTCTAAAATATTTGCCAAGTTTTATAACAGGCATATAACAGACAGCATATACAGAATCAAATCATTGTTTTGCTAGAAGTAAAATTGATTGATTTATGCTAAAATTTACTGTAGCTATTATGTTAATAGTTTATTTAAGAAACATTACCTTTTAATTGAGTGATTAAGTACATTTATTATGTCATTTATTGAAGAAACATTAAATATATTTACTTCTGTAATACTTTCAACTGAAATAGATATTTCACAACTTCTCTCAACATCTACAAGTGTATATATAAAATCTCTTCAAACTCAATACTGTAACATAATTTAATGATTAAACGAACTTACCTGTAAGTTAAGTTCTATCATAATTATGTGAAGTAGTGAGTTTGAAGAGATAGCATCCCGCCCACCCAGATTACCTATTTCATAGGTCCCGAATAGTGAAATATCTACTTGAACTGATAAGCTCTGAACTAAATGAAGAACCAGCCGACCGCACGAAATAATGAAATTGTGCGGTCTACCTACATATTTTTTTTTCTCTCTCTGAACTTAGTGCATAGACAAGGCGACATTATGCGTGCTACTACAAGTGTATATATAAAATCTCTTCAAACTCACTACTTCACATAATTATGATAGAACTTAACTTACAGGTAAGTTCGTTTAATCATTAAATTATTTGCCACAGAGGCACAGTCTTCGTACCAAAAATGGAAATCAAGGCATTGTTAACATAAAGAAGCCCGCGACAGCCCTACTAATATATACAGTGTCCGTACAACACAAGCGCAATAAGTCTATTTTAATTACTAGCGTCGATATCGGCAGATTCCTGTGTTGCCACTGTGCTCTACCAACCATAGGGTTGAGAAATTATCGATATAATAAAATCGGTGAAGGATGTCGATATGGTTTTTTATTCATACCAGTGGATTGGAGTGGAGAGCAGACCGTTTGCCTGATAGCCATAAAGCCAGGCCATAACTATTGCAGTGCCACCCAGAATGGCCGACGGAATACACGTAGGTACAATGAAGTATAAGGGACTATATATAATAGTAATAAGAAAACCTTGACGTTGGGACTGTGGAGAAATACTACCCAGTGGTTTTTTTTTGGCTGAATAGAACGAACTTTTATTGCAATGTTGAATTAATTGGAAAACAATTCATTCAATAAGATCACGCCTCAAACAACACCAAAGTCCACTTCATCTGTCAAAAGCCCACCTCATCTGTCAACAGCCACGGACATCGACAAGCCTAATTCAATCACTCCCATCACTATCTAACACAAACAAGACTCGATAACGAGGTGAAATATTCACATTGCAAGCTACATAATCAGCTGTACACCTATCTCTTTCCCACCCGCACAATCTTACGACCTTACGCAGAGAAAGGAAAAAGACAGCACGCGTCGTCGGTACGTACAAAAGGGTCGCGCTCTCTTTGATCTCGCCGTCGCGCGTGCGTACTTGTTTTTGCGTGTGTGTGTGTGTGACTGTATGCAGATGAGACGGGACCGAGAATTTGATAATTGCAAAGATTTATGTGGGTGCTATGGGACGGGGTAATAAAGATTCGCATTAGGTGATTAAAAATGGATGAGTAGTTAGTGAGTAATCTTTTAAGATCTAGCTGCTAAAATGAGCAGAGCTCGCTAATAAGGCTAGATGCTTAAATTTGAATTGCGCTCTTGGTCTTTTGGTGAATGTAAAGATGCCTTTAATCAAAGAGGGGAGGAAATAAACTGCAGTGCCTGTGGTAACTGACATCTTAACGTTTAAATCGATGGAGCTCTTTGCGCCTAGTCTGTTTGTCCATGATTGTGAATAAAATGTGAATACAATTGTTGCTATAAAGTTTAGAAATTAATTTCAGACTGCCGACACCAATTGATTTATACGACTAGATCGTTTGCCGGATGGTAAGCATATCGACTGCCCATAACAATTAAGTAACACACAGAACTTTGCAAACTCTGGCACCCAGACAAGCAATAGCAGAAGAAGAAGTCCACCTGCCAAGACTAAATATTGCAATAAGAAACAGAGATGGATTCCAGACAAACGCAATGCTACAGAATACTACAGTTCCAAATTTCTTCAAAACTGAACACCCCTAGACCAGGGTCCAATTCTATTACACAAATGGTTTAAAAATGACAATGGTTTCATCGCAAAACTTTGATGAAGATCATACGAAAATTAGCAATGGTTCATTGATGACCACCATTGTCATTAGCGACCATAGAAAAACGATTGCGCTATAAAATAGGTACCGAAAGTGCCTAAAGTTATCATTTTGCCACGAAACCGACGTTTTGTTTTGTACAATTGCGGCTGACTCAAAGCGTAAAGTACAAACCGTGGGTTTTCTTGGCACCATCTGATGCTGCAGAACATCATACGTTATCATGGCCACAGGATATCAAGCATTAAATGTAACAACGCCCGGTCATATCTGCGTATCTCAAAAATTAAGATGTTTAATATTCGGAGATACACAAATAAATCATATAGTATTCACACTAATTTAGATTATTATTTGCCTCGCATCCTGAGCGTAACTACTTTATTATTTTTGTCCCGCTAATGTTACGCTCGGCCCCCAGATTTAGTTTTTATTATACTTTTATTATAATTATTAGCATAGTTGGACTATAAAACCGGCGGGTTTTTTTTTAACTGAATAGATAATTCTGACGAGATTAGTTTTAAGGTTACATTAAGCCGGAGCTAAACGCTTTAACTGTCTGTTGGATAGAATTTATTATTTGGACGCAGGTAATTAAAAGTGTTTTAGTGTGAAGTGAGAAATTTGGAGTGTATTTTTCAATTACACTGCGGATCTGGGAGATATAAAAATAAAGAGAGGTAAAAGTGGTCGTAATACCAAAAATGGTTAAGTTAAAGTTAATATATAAGCCTTACAGAAGAAGACCATAATTTCAAATAGATAAATGGTAAGTGTATTGTTACCACCGTGTGGTCCCGGGATGTGGTTGCTGTAAGAGCCGGCTAAGGGGATATCCAGGGAATACCTACCCATATTCTCCTCAGTCAACATCATAATCTAAAGCGATCACCAAGACCCTTGGCAGTGTGGTGAATTATGGCAAAATAGACCGATGACCGGTGTTCAGCAGTTGACGTTTTCCGTTTGCATGTAACGGTAGGTTTCTGAATATTGTCAGAATTTGGAACGGGCACTTAGTCATTTATTTTAACTTCATGAGGATTCCCTTGGGGTCCGTGTGTATAAAGACTTTTGAATTCCAATTTTGTCTTAACACGAAACAAAGACACTCCACAGTACAATTCGGTATTCTAACAGTGTCATACTAACTTCACTTATGAGTCTTTAATCAATCCCTTTATAAACAATACAGCTAGTTCACGATTTATCGAAATAAAAATTCCTTACTATGTTAAAAATATATTCGCCACTCTTATTACAAAAGCCTTAAGGTTTAAATTTAAACTGTTTGTCAAAGATGTCTGTCATTGAATACTTTGTTGGATTAAATGATAACGCATGTCTAGATATCTATAATCTACCTGTAAATGATACTTGAGCGACGCTCCTTACGACATTATCGATGTAATTGCATGTCGCGTTTATTTTGCGTTGAAATTTTAGCATGTAAAAGAAACTCTTTAATGCGGCGAGAGGTATTCCATTTACTAGTGAACTATAGATACTTACTTTAACTACAGCACACTAAACCTGCTTTAGCTTAAAGAGGCTTATGGCTGCTTGAGGTAATATGAAGGGAACACTTCATTATCCACTTCATTATATCCTCATACTTTCTTTTCACCAACATTCATCAATAATTTCATGTAATCATCTTGAACTCTTTACTTACAATCGTTAATTAGTAACATGTTTTATTTTCTCGTAGGCAAGTCTTGGTCTACCTTAGCTTTTAGTTTCGCAGGGTATGATTTTATTGATTAGTCATTACAGACCACAGTCTCTGTTAGTTATGATTTGTAATTTTTCTTGTCAAAGATAACTATCTATCGCCATTGGCCAGTATCATAAAGAGTCTATTAGAGTGATCATAGTACAAACAAATTAAGATGAAATGCAAATATCCACGTTGGACTATGAAACCTTAAGAATAAAAATAGAGTTCAGAATTTTTCAAACATTTGAAGTAGAAAATTGAATCGAACCAAATACACAATTTTGCAAATCTGAACATTTTATCCAGAAAATTTCATACAGCATCACAAAATACGCAACTGTTCAATAGTGCGTGAATTCCTCGAACTCAATATATCCCGTAGTCCGCTAAATTTCTCATCCGATACGTAACCATATTGAAATATGTTCTGCGAAATCATGCCTTGGCAGCGTTAAAATGAAGTCGGAGATTCAAACGCAAAACTAGAGGCACGCAGTCTCCTGAAACATCGAAACGTAATTTCGGAAAAACTAAAAAGAATGACGAAAATTCTGAAGGCCCCGATTTTCCGTCCATTGTCGTTTTTGTTTTTTTTTTCATCTTATTTAGCGCTTTGTCGGCGAGCCCTTTGAAGTCCGCCCCCTCCCCTGCGAGGGGGTGTTACAAATTGCGTCACGGTTGTATTCTCAGCGTAAACACGATTCTAGTACTATTTGTTCGTTAGAGCTGCCGACTTAACGAGTTTCGCTCGATTGGTCGGGAAAAATCGCAATTTTTGCGCGGGGGAAAGGAAATGGCATGCCAGGAATTCGCACGCGTTGTTTTACGTTGTTGATTCTGGAAACTGTGAAAATTTCATATTAATTCTAAAAAAGGATAAGATTTAAGAGCCAGATTCTTGGGGTGTATCAGTGTTTTTATCAGGAATTGGCTCTCTATTGCGTCTACCGAAAGACAGATACTTGCATAGCGACAAATTTTACCTGGAAGTTTGTGTTTCTATTTAGTCAGACCATACTATGGTTGCATCAAAAGGCTTTCCTTCACTGTAAGATTTGATGAATAATTTGATGATTTGAAGAACGTTTGATTCGAACTTACACACTGCCGAACTCCATATAGACTGAATAAAAGTCAAACGCAAACCTATCAAAAATAAATGTTTTTTGTGGAAAACCATATTTTTCCGGACAAGCTTTCATAAAGTACGTTATTGGTACTGCAAAGTAGTGGCCACCTACCGGCTCCATCATCAGGACCCCGGACATCATCTAGGATCAGAGTACTTGTAAAGACACATCAAACAATCCCAAACGCGAAGGCATTACTTCGTTTGTTTGCAGAGTTCCTGTGGTCACCTTCCGCTTCCATAATCAGGATCCTAGCTATCATCTAAGATCAGAGTACTTGTAAAGTCAACTCAAACGAGCCCAAAATCGGTTGGGGTCGTCATTTCGTTACAGAGTACTTATGGCCGCCTTCCGGTTCCATCATTAGACCAGCTCTGCGTGATATCATTATATTGCATTATCATCCGATTTACATATACCTATGTGTAAAATTTTGGCTCAATCGAACACCGGGAAGTGGGTCAAAGTTAGCTTGCAAGATTTGACTTAAACAAACAAATGTACAAACATTGCAAGTTGAATAAAAGCTTGTAAAAAGTAAAAAAGCCTGTCTGAAACACAGGAAAAATTTAAGTCGATAAGTTACTTTACTTCTTTTAATCTGACTAAATGAGCGCTGTCACATTCTCGCATATTAGCAAACAAAATTAAAAACCCCAAACGATTTTTCGTGAAAAATAATATCTCTCTTTGAACCCGTTCCGTTTATTTACGACAATACAAATAGGCATTATGGAAGCCATAATGTTTTCATAAAAAAATTTGAAGCTGTAAATCATTGTTTTCTCCCCCGCCTACACAAGAACTTTGTTTAAATTAGATTATTAGAATGGACGAAAATAAGCTATTCACTCGGCATTGCCAAATTGTGTCGCCTTTTAATAAATCACGAAGCATTTTCAAATGGTCACAGTGACATACGGCTCAGAACAATGCCTAACATTTTTCTTTTTAGTTGTTCGAAATGAACATTAATGAATATTTTCAGCAAGATTGTGTTGGGATTCGACCCTTTTTAATCTGTATAATCCATACTTTCCATACCTATTTATGCGAAAGTGTGTGTGTGTACGTTTGTTAATTTATCCTTCTTTCACGCAGCAACGAAGCAACGGATCGACGTGATTTTTGGCATATTTTATGGACCGGAGAGGCTTTTTTTTATCCCGGAAAAATGCACGGTTCCTGTGGGAACGCGGGCGAATTCGCAAGCAGAAGCTACTAACTAGTAAAAGATAAAAAAATAACAGTCAAAACTTTACGATAAGTAACTATTTTTCATGGAAAGTTTTCGTTTTGAACATTTTATTGAAAAGTTTTAAAAATGTTAATTTTTAAATGTCTTTTGTTTTTTCTTTGATTACGACTACCTTTGTATTGAATTCAGCATGAGTGAAGCAACATATTTTCGTAAAATAGTGCTGACAACAATCTAGCTACTGCAAACAATACATTTATCAAGCAGGTCCAGTGACACTTGCCAAGTTTATATCGCGGAATAATCGCGCGATTTGTAGACGAAGTGCAGTCGACAGCTCGCAAATTGAGCGTGTAAGGTCGCTTTGAACAACGCGCGCTTACACGAGGTATCAGTATTATAATTTTCGGATACAAGTATTTTCTCATACTAGTTACTTCCTCGGTGTTCTATTTTTATTATACTGAGCCTATATTGTCTAGATGGAGAGCAAAGCCCCACTATCCTCCTTCCATTTTTTCGGTCTTGGGCTTGAACCCCACGGTCCTTGGACGTCAAGTTCATCTCAAAATTGTGATGTCTTGAAGTCACATGACTGTTAATTTAAATTATTTTTCTCATAATTATAAATGATAAAGTTTGGATGTGTGAAAGTAACACTGTTGCCGTGCAAACTATTCTACCAAGAACAATCTGAAATTCTGAACATATCAGGCAATTTGAACAGCAGTGTGTATCGAATCTAACATAAATCTACATAGTGGTGCTTCAAAGCAAATTTTTAAATATGCATAAAAACGTCACAGTAGGAAATTGATGGCAGCGTGCGATGCTGCGGAATCTGTCCCACCGAATGATATACACAGAAATGATGCTCGAACTATTTGTAAAAATAAAACGTGTGGACAGTAGCCGTCCTAACACAGATCCGTTTAATATATAAAGATAGAAGATAATATAAAGAGCCCAGATAAATTCTAAGAACGTTTGGCGGAATGATTTTATTTGCACGAAAATTGTTTATGTTTATAAACTGGATTTTTTTCAAGCGGTCTAGATGTTTTAGAGATCTCAGATACAAAGTGTAGTGATACCAGAACTTGCTGCGTAATAAAACTACAGTAGAAGAAGGGGATGATGCGTAGAGTTGTCATATAGCAATAAAGAGAAAGGATTATTAACCTGATTTGACAGGTCTTAAATAATAAACGTACCAAGAATTTTAATAAGATCTTTAACTGGAATTAATAGGCCAACTTCTCAAAGGTGACAGGTATAAATAATGAGTACGACTTCAAGAAAATCCAACTAATCATAACTCAACAATCATAACTAAACGCCCAGGCATTTTCCGTATGGTTTTCTAGATTTATGGCCATTAAAATTCACAAATAGACCAATTTGTCCTAGTTTTGAACAAAGTTGAAAGTTATTCAAACTACGTCCCGTTTGCCGGACGATATTACGACCTCTTAGTTTTATAGGCGGTAGTAAAAACCGAGACATGTAACTTTTTTTAAATGAAACTGATAAATTTGTGCTTGGCGGGGGAACAACAAAAACCTTAGTTTTTTGTAACTTTACCATGAATCTATGCAGTGATACACCTATCTAATGCAGTGATATGTGTATTAAGTTTGCTACTGATAAAGGACAAGAGCAATAACTATAGATATAAGATGGTGGATGATGATTTTGATTTGAATCACTTATAATCATCAGCATATGATTCGTAAGTCATAATGACTAACGAATTTTAGATTTGCGACCTTTTAAGAGTTAGGTAAACAAGTATAATTTAACATGTTTTTAATCATGTACGTGTGTACTGCATGATTGTAGCCACACCACAATAGATCGTAATTTCGAAAAATTATTTCTGTGTGAAAAATAAATACTAAAATAGAGCATCATTTTTGATAATTATATTTTCACTTATTAATTTTATCGCCACCGTCTCCAGATACCACCGTTTCCCAAAACTCCTCAAGGTGTCCCCAAAGGGCATTTCCTCGGTCCACTTCCATTCCAATTCGATAATGAGAAAACCTTACCCAACCTTGTTTTTTCATCATCGTTTCATCTTTTAATTTACTAATTGGTCATTATTCCTCCACATAACGATCCAATTAGTTGCAATCAATGCCTGATACTATTAACGTAAGTGCATACATATATTATACTATATGACAGTACTGAAGTATTTATAGCAATTGGAGTTAATAGAGAGTGGAATGGTTATATAAAAGATTTTTTTTTTATATTTTTATGCCAGTTATTACATCGATAAGAGAATATCATATTTGTCTATTAATGGATCGGTATAATTGGAAGTTTTATGGTGGGTAGGGTAAATAAAATAGTAATACAGAATGTTGAGCCAAGTGTTGATGTTTTTGATTTTATTGTACTACTTTAGTATTATGTTATTTATCTAAAATAATAATCCATACTTATATAATAAATGAGAGTGTGTTTGTACGTTTGTTGGTTTGTCCTACTTTCACGCAGCAACGGAGCAACCGATCAGCGTAATTTTTGGCATATATATAGTCTACGTACCGGAGAGTAATATAGGCTACTTTTTATCCCGGAAAATGTACGGTTATAACTATACTGTTTAATATGCGGCATCTTGTCTATAATAATAAAAATAATAATCTTTACAGATAAATAAAAGTGAAGTGTCTGTTTGTAATGTCAAACAAAATCTTTTTACTAAATGCATATGAAAGTACATAAATATACGGTACTTATAACAAAACACAATTTTTTTAATTTCTGTCTGTCTGTTTGTTTGTTCCGGCTAATCTCCGAAACAGCTGGAGTAACTTAGGCCTATTTTATTACGTGGGTGAACCCGCGGGGCACATCTATAATAGTAATGCAGATCGATCGCAAGATCAATCGGAACATTTTACTGGTGCATATATACTAACTTCTATATTAGGTATTAATAGTGGTTTTAGCAATTAATTTTATGCCTGCATAACTAGACTACGCTTAGTTCTCCCTAAAAGACTACAAGCTAATGTATGATGGAGAAGGCTGGGCCCACGTCAACGGAGGCATAAATCGGCTGGACCATTCTGTTGTACAAGTGTTGAGAGCTAGGAATTGAATTGAATAGAATAGACGTAGTACGTAGTAGACATAGTAATTACTTTAAAGACACCCAATGTGGGTAGCCTACCCTTATCCCTCGGTGGGAGCGGTGCATGTCTTTCTCTTTCACTCACTGCTTATCGTGATGTCAACATTCAGTTCCAGCAGTTAGCACACATTACCTTTCACACAGTTCAACCTCACTTTTCTTCCTCTAAAGAGAGAATTATTCCAAACGCTGATATTGTCCAATTTATTTCTCTACACGTAAAAAATGTATAAACACACCCTTACATACTCATAATACTGCACTAAGATTCCTTATGATACAAACGGTACAGTTACGTAACACATAGTGTGCCCCTTTCGGAAATCGAACCCGCGATCGCTAGGGTTGCTACCATTTAAGACACGAAGCCAAACGTATAGCAATTCCAATACATACAAGATTAAAAATATAGATATATCGAATAGTTCTACAACATAACATTCTGGCTGGTGAGACCGAGGGCAGCAACTCATTACAAAATAATTTTATCAGACAAATGATTCAATAAAGTACGCACATATTATTTTAATTTAATGTTAATGCATTTTATTAAATTAATCTCAATTTTCATACCGAAATCCTTTATGTCGTCTACGTTTTCCACCATTTTCGTTCCCAAATCGCAAACCCAATCCGTATCTACGAGCACATAGATCTGCGGCGCGTATTTCGGACTCCTTTGATCTCGCCGCCCGCTTTAATGAGCCGCCCATATAAACGTTACTAGTTAGAATTGTTCCCGTCCGAAATACGAATAACTATTTGTTGGCTTTTCCTGTAATGTGCTTTTAAATTGTTGGAAAGTGTTTGTTTTTGCAACTGATTGGTACAGAACTGATCTTTTGAGTTTTCGCGATTTTGAAAACACAATTTCGTGAGTAACAAAGGGGTAACGTAGCCGTAAGTAACTGATTTATTCTAGTTATTTCTGTTACTTTTATCCACGTAAAACTTTTATGTTGAGATTTGTTTTCAATAAAGAATCTTTCGAGTTCGTACCCAGCATCGCACTACGATGTTGCAATGCCTAAATCAGCGATAACACCGCATTACGGAAAATTGTGACGTACGAAACACATCGTGCTTTTCTGCGAAAAGAAGGCTGATTCAAAATAGTGAATAAAATGATGGACAATGTTCTTTTGTACTTTTATCGCGACGTGAGTCGCTGCATATACACGTAGATTGCTATTTTGAGCGTTACGATACCCCATCGCTTCGCATCGCTATGATGTGTCTACTAGGCCTTCTGTCTATCTTATCATTAAAATAATTTTTGTTGGTAAAATTTTAGGTACGCACAGATTCTTACTTGTAGCTTTAAGTTTTCCAGTAGTAAGTCATAAAGTAACCAGTAACTTCCTGCTTGTACTTGCTCTCAAATATAACGAGTTGCAACTAACGTTTTGCGGTACCTATAAAACATTCAACGGAACCAAAACCCTGGAAAATAGCGAAAATCATCAGAGTTAGCACTCCGTATAAAAATTTAAATGATTTTTCACGTCCATTTAACTCATACACTATCAAAATTCAAATACAACTCAATAGTCAGAACGAACACCCGCAAAAATAGAAAAAGTAACGAACCGGTAGCCATACTGGAGCGCAACATTTCGGAAAAATATAAAAAATAGAGAAATAGAACGCGACTTTTCATTTTGTTGCGTGGTAAAAGCGAACAATGGCGGGAAAATTGCGCGTCACTCTCCCGTTCCAATTTGTCAAACGGCAGCCACAAGATGGCGTCGGCGGAAGCGCTACAACATGGCGGCTTCCGGCGGCGTTTAATTAAAAATGCATCTCACTTGATGCTCGCGATGTGCTCCGAACAGACGTACGCTCCCGTATACATTTCAATAAATCGACCTAAATATTTTCAGGCTTTTGTTATAACTATAATATTTTTATGTAGACACCGAAAAATACGAAGAAAAGGCAAAGGCTAAGCCCGTAATGGTCCTGAAATCCCAGACACGCCGGAAATGAGGGTACCGTAATGGCAGCTCTTGACGGAAGTCCAAGCGCGGGTCAATTTCGCGAAAGCCAACTTTCAGCGGCCCCAACTTGGCAAATAACATAAGAAAGGAGGGTAAGAAAGCCAAGATTTTATTTTCAAGATGTATTGCTTTATCTTCAATATAGTAGGGTTCAAAATAGATAATTTCTAAGAAATATATATTTAAGTGCTTAGGTGATAGACCGCATAATGGTTTTGCACGCGTTATTTGAGTAAAAGCATAGGAAGAGTAAAAACGTAAGCTTTTTTGTATTTTAATAATTTGCATTTGAATGCTTTTTTTTATTTTGGAAGCTTACAAAATTAGAATCACCTAATTTCTATTATCGTTTATTAATCTGATTAGATACAAAAGCTATGAATATACCTAGGTACTGAATACTTTTAACATTTCCTTCATAAGATTCTGGGTTGTGAAGAATCTGCTTTTCTGCATGGTTTGGTCTGCTACAGTTACTAGCAGTAGGCCATGTCCTTACAACAAAGTCCTTTGTTAAGAGGTCCTTCATTTCCTCTAACCTCCTTTTTATGATTACGTTTGTTTCAATCATCAGTCTAGAAGAAATCCTGGCTTTAATAATATTCATTATTTCTTCGTTGCGTGGGACGCATTATCACTATTAGTAATACCATTCCTTCCCAAATCATTCACTCATTGAGTACCATATCACAATGTCACTTGACCTCCGCAAAACATGACAAATCATTAATATCAACTACGGAAACCTCCCCTACAATACTCGAGTGGATGTCATACCAAAACAATACTACCAGTACAAAAATGTCATAAGTGGCTTTTTACAGGACGTAACTTACGGCGTTTTTGGAATTAAGGGTGCGAAATGGGCACAACGCGAAATAATAGAAACTACCCTTGTACGGTCGGGTCGCATTGAAAAACAAGTGGGTCTACCTACACAATAGGGATCGAACGGACCCTTGCGTATCCACTTAAATAGGGTTGTCGTGATGGGAATTTTTAATTTCGTGGGCTGGTGACTTGGGTTTTAACTTTCAATGATGGTTTGTTTTTTTCGATCATATATATTTGTACTTACATCTTTATATTGAATGTCAATGACCTAATCCCTATTTCCGTACTATCCCTTCTAGTATCAACTAATCCCTACTAATATTACAAACGCGAAAGTCAATCACACCAACGTGTGTCAGTTTGTCCTTTCACGCAGCAACGGATCGAGGTGATTTTTTGCATAGACCAAAATGATTATTGTTTATGGACAGCAGACGGACACAGGCTACTTTTCCCCGGAAATAATCATGGTTCCTGTGTAAATCTCCACGAGGGTGAAACCACGGGCAGCAGCTAGTCATAAATAAATGCAGGTAGGCGTTTCAAAACAAGTAACTAATTTAAAAAAGAAAAAGGAACAGCGGTTAATTAATTGGCAACCCTGTCCAATTCACCCCTCTCGCTAAGCAGTGTATCAATCAGTAGTTGGATTTGTTTGAATTTGGCCTTATTAATTAACTCAATAAAGTGCTAAAGAGAGCTTCTACAGATATAAGTAAACCTACCCCTATTTGTACAATTGTCAGTATTGTCATTGTTGTTCCAAAAGCTTCACTTTACAGTTGTCGTCAGGCACTCCATAATCCGATGGAATGATCTACAAGAGGATATACGAGTAGAGTTTTAGAGGATATATGGAGTTTTTTTTATCTCAACATCGACGTCAACTCGACACTGAAGTTATTACGTCAATTATCAGGTTCTAATAAAGGTGTCATTAGTTGGACTACGTCAGATCAGATTGGGTCGCCAGATCGACCACGTCTTCTTTTGCGTTCAGTGTGACATGAGAGAAGTCGGGACGGGATACTATCCAGTCTGGTTCTAGTCGCCACATTGGTTGCAGTGACTGATCGAAATAGCCCATTATATGGTTGAGAATGTGCAATAATAAAATGACTAAGTTTATTACGAACATCAATATCACCGCATTTCATCTAAACTCAATTAAACCCAATATCTTCAACATAGAGTCTCTATTTATCATCATGTTTATTAATTAACCTGTTGTTTCAGATATTTTTTTACCAAAGTTACGGTTCATGATTGGAAAACATACTACTTTACAGATTGTTTGTCAGAATTAAGCAACATACATGTTTTAGCATAAATAAAATATTTAAATGAGTTTAGACTTCCGAACGGATAGTAAGCTAAAGCACTAACTTTTAACTGAGCGAAGTGCATCTCGTATCCCATCTGGTGCTTTAAAAAAAAGATTCATGAATTAGACATACTAAATCTGTAATGTTAACGTAAATGACAAATTGTTATTCGACATTAAGACCAGTGGCCACCAACGTCGTACCCCCAAACATCTTCAGTGAAAAAACAGGAGAAAGCGGGAGAATAAACTCATAATGACAATATCCGTAGATCCTTACAATAAACAGGGAGCGTGTATACGAATTTTAAATTGAGATAGGACTCCCAACGAGATTGTTCGAAATTAAAGTATGTTTGAAAGAGATGGGCTATTTCAATAGGATGTGCTATCTCGCTTCATCCGGCACGTGCCTAACTCAGGGTATGAATATTGATATCTCTCATTATACTTGATAGTTTAGTAAACTATAGTTAAATTTTAAGCTTTTTTTATGGGGGAAATGTAGAAGGTATAGTCAACAGTAGCTAAGATTATTGTACTAGCAAACTTCAATCACAATTAGATAGCAGTGTCCACGACGCTACACTACACAAATTTTACTTAAAATAATGTAAAACCTTTCCCTTAATAAAACGCCATAATATTAGGTATTATTGCCAATTGTAATATGGGGAAGTACGAAAAACATAGCATGCTCTGACTGCTGTCCCACGTTAGCGCCAGCGTTATTTACTGGCGGTAACCACTATGCTCTTTAAGGGCAATATGGTACACTTTTAAGAGTTTTCAGAGTCGTTTCCTAAAACTCCATAAAATAAATAAAAGACAGGTACGATAATTTATCTTTTATGTTTATCTTAATTAGATAACCAAGTAACTAAAGCTTAAGAAACTTTAGGTCGCTTTTAAGTTCAAAATTAAAATTTTCTGTACTCTTTTCTAAAAAAAGAGGTATTCATTTAGTACGATGGGCAAACTGCGAGCTTAATTTACCGGTAATTAGAACAATGTATGCACCGCCACGCCGCCCCACGTTGGGCGCCAACGTTACTAATTGGCGGTCGCACAAGTATAACAGTAATCTCTACGCTCTTTCCGGGTAATCAGGCACGTTCTCGAGCTTTTAAGAGATATAATAGGAGATATTGTGGAACGGAACAAAATAGGATTGTAATTTTTTTTTATTGAGGGAATACCCTCAAGCACTGATTTTTAATAAAAAAAAAGTGACAGAAAAGAGGTATAGATATTCGTCGTCAGTTTAACCCGTGTCCACGTCTCCGTGTACCAATTCTCCAGATCAGAGGTTATCTATAACTATCGATAGTGAGAAAGATCTCACTGGGCCACTATTGGGTTCAACACTCTGTAAATTGTAAATGTTCAAAAAAAGGTCTCATATATTCATAAGATTTGAAAATGTAACACGGTCTCAGCTGAAGTTAATTAGAAATGAAAGCAATATGAAAAAATTGATCTCCAGAGTAATTTTATTTTCGATTAACTTTTCCCCACACACGATCATGCTTGACCACTATCTTATCGAAACTGTGATCGAAGGTGGTAGAGCACGCTAAGCCTAGAATAGACCTGACTCTTAAGTGAAATTCAGAAAACACTGACATGGGCTTGGCGATGGCGACAGATTTCCTATTTAAACGTGGTAGTTAACTAGCCGAGAACTAAACACGCCCTAACAACATGCTACGGTTGCATCAAGAAAATGTCTTCCTTCACTAAAATCTCCTTAGAACTACCGATTTCCAGATCAGAGGTAGTCTACTACCGATAGTGATCTACCACGCAATCACTTTATCATCGTGTATTCAAAAAAGGTCTTATATATTAGATCCGAAAATGTAACACTGTCTCAACTGAAGTATCAACATTCCCAATTCCGTTTCAAGTGAACTAAAACAACTCGTAACCTTGCTTGCCTTCAGGATTGTCGCCTTCACATCCCATTTAAAGGTGTGCACACAGTGATCCGTACTCCAAATACATAGGTGGCACCGCAATGAACAAACGCGGTCGCGAGCAGAACGCCTCGGGCAATGTGAAATGTACTTAGTTACAGTACAAAAGGTTTATATTGAACATACAATTTTGGGTTTACTTACACAGATGCACGTGTACACACGACTTTGGGTTTTCTGGCTATGAAATTTTGTGAGTTCCATGTTTGCTATGAGATTTATTTTATTACTAATTGGGTTCAATAGCTAGATAAAAGCAAACTATAAGTTTAAAAATCGTGGTAGAAGGTTTTGGCGAAAACATTACTTTGAATAATCGCGTAAAATCATAAATTGACTTGTACCGACACATCTCGAACAAGTTCCATAGATCGCGGTCAGACGCGACTGAAAAATAGGCGTCCAAAAATGAGAATGTCGTTTCCAACTACCCACACTTGATCGTAAAAGTCTAAGATTTTCTAACTACATAAATTTGTAGGTTTTAACTAAGTTCGACATCACAAATTAAACTGAGCTGCGGTACTGTCAACACAATTATTTTGTGCCTCGGGGTTTCAGGGGGGTAAAGGGAGGGGTTGCGGTTGCCATCCCTTTGAAGTTGCCGCCGCCGGCGCCTGCACGCGAAAGCTGGGTAACCGACGCTTAGCTTTGTTTTCTAGTTAAATAATAGACGTTTACAAATTGCTAACTGTTCAGTTCCAGAAGGGTTGGATTCAAAAAATAAGTATGAGGAATTTTTGAACTGGGTATAAGATGAAAATGGGGAAATTGGTTCGAAAGAAAGTAAGAGGTGGACCTTTTATTGTGTTCGTAGTAGACTCTGATTAGCGGTTCGTAATAAGTAAATCACATGTTCGAGCCGGTCGTTACCGAGATGGATAATCACACGGACCCCAGGAGAGCGCTCACGAAAGTTAAATGACTAGGTGCCCATTCCATACAACCGATCGAGAAAGGCAAGAAAGTCATCGGTTTCCACTAAGTGACTTCTTCTATCCATACAACACGCACAAGGGATCTAAGAACACGCGCCTACTTTAGAACTTTGACAAAATCCCGCGTGTCAACTGTCACTACACTGGGCGAGAATCGCCAGCCCATTGACGGCACATGAGAGCTGATGTTGAAACATCATACGCCCAGTAATTTTACTGACTTTCTTTGCCCTTCAAACTTGAACTATATCATGAGAGCAAGCACTCGGAATTTTTTTTTTTTGGGCTCCTCGCATACTTCCGCTACCTACATACCGCAGGGAAAAAAATTGAATATAAATATTAGGTAGGTCAAGCACTGAATGTTTTGCGCCTCTTATGCCCGTTTTCACTAACGACGAATAAGGCGACGCCTAAGTAACTCCTAATGTAAGCAAAGTCTTAAATATATATGTAAGACTTTCTTAGTAAAGACCTTTATTAGTATATGAAGTATATACTTTATATAGTCGTTAGAACACTCCTAAAGATTGGTGAAACAATTTGTTTGCCCTAGATAACTTCTACATATTTAGAAATCAGATTTAGGCGTCTCCTAGGGTTGGTGAAAATGGGCATTACAAATATATTATATACGTACTTACCTGATTCTCAGCAGATATTTTATTTAAAAATATTGGGCTACATAAAAAGGAGTACATATTATGAAAAAGGAATTTAATAATAATCAAACTGCTGAAATATTTTTAACCTGTGAAATTCCGTCAGGCCCTACACGACCGCAATGGTCGGGTGGTACGTCGCCAAATTAAAAAGTAATTTCACTCGCAAAAATGCCATGAATATTGTATGCTCGAAGCACTGTACTATAAAATCAACAGTGACTTGGTTTTGATCATTTATCATCGTCACATGGGGCGGAATGGAATCTAGATTAGCGCTAGCTCTTTCAGGTCTATTTATTTATTTCAAATTCTTAGCTATGACTTTACGACATCTGCAAAAAGTCATAACGAAATCTGGTATGTATTTTTCTCATTTTTGAGTGCATTTGACTGGCTCTCGCTTACGAATCCTTCCAACTCGCAAAAAGGCAAGTTACATCTTGCGTTTCACCACTGTCTCGCCCGATAAGGGGCGCGGACGAAGGTATTTCAACGAGGGTGGTAACTAGCCAGGCGATCACAAAAAAACGACACCTTGCAACACCCTTTAGTACTGGAATCCTCGCTTCTACATAATGCAGGCCTATCAATAAACAAAGTAGAGATACTACAGTTACTGCAAGTCTTCGTATACTGTGCTCCAGGACTATAATGTAGGGTGACCACTCGGGTCGAAGTCCCCGGACGGCCAATCGCGCCCTTTGACATGGTAATTAGAGAGCATACTTCCCCTTTTTTTGATAAATACAGGTGACATAGACGATCGTGGAGCTTTTGGACTTATTTTTAGAAACAACAATTTAATATCTTTTTAGAAGTTTATTTAAATTTATTATATATTTTATTCAAGTATTTTTTTTTATTTATAGATTCGCATTTGATCACTATCAAATCTGAATTTAAGAGATGATGTGATCAGCATGTGGCGAACATGCTAAGCTTAATAGGAAATAGTTTTATATTTATAAAATATTTTTTGGGCTGTTGTTTTTTTTACTGTTTCAAACTTACAGATTTACGGATACGTTATATACACCAAAATATTGAATGGATCATGTAGTACAAGTTAGGGAACGCGATTTAATCAAATGAAAAAATAAATATTTTTCCGCTTCGGTAAGCTAGTGTTCTTACATTATCTTACTTCATGATGTTAAGCTAAACCTAGAATTCTGTCAAAAATGGCTTCTGAAACACACTGATATGGTAAAGTGATTAGTGTCAAATTTTCAACATGAGCATTTTCACTAAATCGATAATTACTCAAGAATATTATTTTAATAATATTTTTTACTAGCTACGTGTAAATATTGACACGGTACCCTTTATCTAGACGCGAAATTGATGAATGATATTTTATCGCAAAATGGAGGTACGGGTACCATTCGTCATGCTGATATTTCCATGCCTGGAAATGACAGTTTTTTCGGCACTACAAATTTGTCTATACTTTATAAAGTTATTGATAAAAAGTTAAGTGATAAAAAGAAAACTAAAAATATTACATTTGAATAATTTTTTTTATGTTATTTGGTAACAAGACGAGCTCGTCATTTGCCTGATGGTAAGCATAACGCCGGCCCATAACAATTGCAGTGCCACCCAGAACTTTGAAACACAAAGGCCTGCGCGGCACTGAAGTGCACTCGTCACCCGGAGACATTAGGTATTAAGTCTCTCATAAGCCCAGTAATTTCACTGGATACTCTGCTCATCAAACCGGAACACAGTAATGCTTACACACTACTGCTTGGCGGCAGACTTCACGAGCAAAGCGGTGGTGACAACCCAGACGGACACTCGCAGAAGAGTTAGTCCTCCCACTAACTAAACAGAATAAAATAATAACATTAGAATACAATTGAATAACAGTTTCGTAAAGTATAATGTAGAATACATTATGTTTTTTCAACGAAAACTGATAAAAAGTTAGAGAAAGGTCTTTATGAACGAAATAGTTTTTCTTCAGCCCACACTGTCCCATTCCTGGAGAAAAGCCTTCACCGAGTTTTTCCAAAAATCTTTTTTCAAATAATCTATTTCAAGGCTGTCAATGAGCCCTCCTCTTCACAGCGTATGAATAAAACACGCGCGTCGCACGCGTGTCATGTAAAATGACATATTACGATATTATCTCACAATTTGCATTTAGTAATCTATTCAAAGAAAAACGTTTTTCTTTGATGTCTATAATAGGCGTCCTGCATAAACCTTAGAGCACTTTAGTTTTGTTTTGTTTAAATTTATGAAAAAGATTGTAATAATTTTTATCGGGCGTTTAATTTTGTGACAGCCTGATGGCTGATCAAGGCCTAACAACGTTCTTCAAATATTAGTTTAAAAATACTTCATAAATTATAAGCGAAAAACAGTTTTTCTTTTGCCTTAACGTTGTTTATGTAACGTTCAAATATTACACAATAACTATCGTGTTAAACTAAAAATGATAACCAAATTGACTGTACTTCCCAAAAATAGGAAAAAAAACCGGTAAAAAAGAACATCTTGCAAAACTAGAATTGAGCTTCAGACTGGAAACCTACAAAACCTGCGCCCAAGCATTGTGTCTGTCGCAGACTTCAGTCGACGCGAAACTTATTACTCTAAACTAAAATCTGCAGTTCTATCAACAGTCCCTTTCAGCAATGTCGTCCTTAAAAACCAGATGGTAGGGTTAGCTATTGTAACATTATGGAATGCAATAAATTGAATTGAACTCTACGAATATGCTTGGGTACCACCGCTTTGTTTGTATAGTCTACTGCCAAGCAGTGTGTTCCAGTGCATAACTGTACGGTGCAGTATAAAAACTCAGTCTTGATTCGTCAAAACAGAAAAATATTCCCTTATCCCATCTATGATCTATCCTTATTTTAATCAATTAGCGAAAAAGTGTATAGTAACACTTAAATCTGCTTTTGTCGATAGCTTTACGTAGCCTTCGCTCACGCTGCTTCTAGTTTTAGACAAGCATTAGCAATTTGATTACGTCCGAGATTACGAACACAACGCCCTCTGGAGAGCGGGTAAACGTCACGTAGTGAAGACGCGGCGCGCATTGCAATGTCGGACATTAGAACCAGGTGAGGTGGCCACGTATGTTGTGATACTATGAAGCCTTAAACTTCGATGTTCAGTTTGCAATGTGATAAACACTGCCACCTTTTTTTTATGTTATTAGTAACGAGACGAGCTGGTCGTTTGCCTGATGGTAAGCATAACGCCGGCCCATAACAATTGCAGTGCCACCCAGAACTTTGAAACTCAAAGGCCTGCGCGGCACTGCTGTGCGCTCGTTACCCTGAGACATTAGGTAATAAGTCTCATAAGCCCAGTAATTTCACTGGATACTTTGCTCATCAAACCGGAACACAGTAATGCTTGCACACTACTGTTTGGCGGCAGACTTCACGAGCTGAAGTACACTGAATATGATACTTGCACAGTGTCGAAACATCTGGAGTTTTCAGTTTATTCTAACAATGTAAATATCCCGTCGTTTTCCTTCCTTTTTTCACTGGTTTAACTCTATCTCAGGTCTTAAGAGGCTTCAACACGCCATACTTTCCATACAAACGCTCGTACGTGATTAAAGTGTTGTATCAATTTTTTTCCTTGGGTTTTTTGAACAATTAGGTATCTCGTGCATTATATCTAGGATATTATGGAACCATACATTTAAAATTTTGACAATCAAATTCAGTAAAAGACAGTAAAAGATGTTTCTCGCAACGATAAAACGTTTTCGTTTTTTGTTCAAACATTCAATTTTTTTGGCAATCTATGGAATACGTACGAAAAAAAGTTTTCTTTGTGTAACATACTTGCTCTTTGAATGAGGTGATAAAAATTATTAATAATTATAAATTGAGTATGTTCATAAACATTTTATGCATTTTAATGAGATGAGAATTATATTTTTAGTCTCGTCTCTACAAACTAACTTATTGTCTTTTTATACCCTAGATCAAAAATAGATATAATCTAGATAATACCAAATATTGTCCTAGTATCCCAGAATTCGTAGTCACTGTACTCAATTTTTAATACATACAGTGGTAGGCGTTGAGCGGTACGTACCTGTAACAAACAAAATTGGATCAAAAATGACGCAATGCAAGGAGAAATACACGATTGGATTATATTATATGTATAGCCCCATTCGGTAACTTTCAAATTCAAATTCAAAAGTCTTTATTCAAATAGGCCCCAAAGGAGCACTTATGATAGTTAAAATGACTCTAACAGCGGGCCTCTGCAACATTCGTCTACCTGAATCACAGACTAAAACTAATGTTGTCTTTATCCGAACATAATAAATGACAAAGACACCAACAGACCCAATCCGTGCTCAAAGTCAACGAACCTTCCAGAAACCCACCGTGCCCTTTCCAAATTGGTATAGGCCGAGCAAGAAGAAGGGCAAGAATCTCGTCAAGGCATTCTTTTAAAAAAATAGTTTGCCAGACATAACTAGTCTAGTAAACTAGACGAGTTAGCTGCAGGTCGGAGTTAAATAAAAACAAACATTAAAAAAAGTGGTTGTAATAGGTATTCCATTTCATAACCAATAGTAGTACATAACTGGCTTAGACGAGATACATGTAATGTAATGAACAATAAACCATATTTCTGTAACAGTTTCCAAATCAAAGGGTCTATATATTTCTTTATTATTTAGTAGTTATAGCACATACATTTATGAAGATCGAATGACTTAATGCTAAATAGGATTACCCAAGTCTTCTTGAAAGAAAAAACATTGTTAGACCTATTAAAAGTTTATTTTTGCAAGTTTACTCGAAAAGGCGAGATGCATCGAATGTCATAATAAACCTTTTTTCTACGACTTCTCAAAAGCTTTGTCATGTCCAAATGGATCCCAAACTTATAGACATACAAATTTAGTTAAAAACACAAAAACAACATACAAATAGCCAAGTCACGGAAATAGCTTTCTGATGCGTTATTCGATAAAGTAACACCCAAATCGAGAGTTAATTATGTAATCGATTTTGATTTCTGAAGCATTTTCAACCTTACCGTCTTTGAAATAAGAATTATTGAAATAAATGGACTGACAAATCCAGAATTTGAGAGGTTTATCTCGAATTTAATCAGTTTTTTTCATCTCGTGTCAGTGAGTTAAGGAGGATTTGAAGCTTGTAAGAGGTTTTTGGTGTGAGCTTTTAAACATCGTATTTGGAATGATGTATTTTTATTTTGTTTGAATAATAGTTACGATTTTTATTTAATAAAATGTAGAACTCTACAATTTAGCAATTAAAATAAGTGTAATTAAGGGTTTCAGGATACGTAACTTTTTGTTTTACTATCGATAGACCAGAAGCGTCTGACCACTATCTTACCTGCTCTTAAGTGGCGATGTGATTGAAGGGAAGGTGTGAAAAATGCAGTTAGAATGGAAATGAACTCTCAAGAGCTGCTGCTATACACTAAATTGTACACCAGACTAAAAGTGTATAACAGTAAAAACATATTAAAATAATATACAAGATGATTAAAAATACGATACATTGCAGCTAATGGAGGAAGGAATGTAACGTATATTAAAATGAGAATCCTGATGAGTGCAGCAAAGGACTCGAGGTCGGTGGTTAAATAAATAAAACGAAAAATATATTTTAGTGCATAATTTACTGCTCTTTAGTTCACCATTTGCCATACAAAACCGTTTCTAGATCTGATATCTACATGGCAAGGTGAAAGGTCAAACAAGTCTCCTCAAAATAGTTTACAAACATTTTAGCAACACGACTTCGTGATTGATGATTATCATAATCGGGTGCAATGGCTTCTTAAAGGCTTTTTTAAACAGCCTCACAAACTGCAAAGTCATAGTCACCCTAATAATAAACGGGCGATATTAAAATGACAGCTTTACGCGATCGCATTTATTAAATTAACCGACCATTTAAATTTTACGATTATGACATTCACGATCAAAACTAAACCGGGCCCAATAAATCCATAAAGACGAAAAGATGATAATTTTTCGAAACAGTATTAAAAAAGAACAGTGCAGTTGTCTATGAGACCTTTTGGCGCGCAAAAAATTGCTACCATTAATAATTTCTGTTTACTCGTTCGCCGTACGGACAATTATAGAGCTGAGGACACCACTCGAGTTTTATAGTTGTAGCTCAAGTTCTTATTTGGCATGGCATAAGGGCGATAATCGGTCGGTGCGAAGGTCACAGACAGATTAGGTGCGGACAAGGCTTGTTTCTCGTGAATTAATTTTATTCTAATATGAAGAAGGCGGGGCGATGCTACCGCGATACGCAATATGGCCGCCCAGTGAATATTAATTGCGATTATTTATCGCATAATGAGGGAGCTAAAGAAAATAAAACCTGCTAATATAAGGATACGTGCAGAATACGCGTATCGACGTAATTGTACGTTTTTGCGTACTCGGTCCGCAGTTTTTGCAGTATAGCATTTCTTGCGTAAAACTCCTTGCGGGGTTGATTGCGAGTATTATCGCATCGTAACTTTGTTGTTAACGAGACTTCTGAACGCATATTATGAATATACTGTTATTAACATCATGTAAAAATAATTTGCATTGTTAATAAAATTACATGTATAGAGATGTTGCGCAGGTGAACTGTTCTCATTAAATCTATACAAATAAATAAAATTGACAACAGTTATATGTATTACTAAAGGCAAACTAAGATGAGTATTAGTCGGTAACTGAAAAAGAATAACGTTTTTTAACTTAATATAAGAGCCTCAGTCGTTAGTAGTAGTACTACTACTAACGACTGAGGCTCTTATTAATAAACAGTATTAAACGGTGGTTTAGTTAAACTATGTTTTGTCTTTGTTGTTCTTTGACAATTTTAAACTGAATCGAAAGAGATAAAACTTAATTTAACTATTCAACCGTTTCAGACTGTTTATCCACATTAACCCATAATGTAAAGAACAATCGATTCAAAATATAGCTTCGATAGAAAACAGTGTAACTAAAACGCTCCCAAAGACCTACAAAACGTAAAACACTCAAAACAAAGCTACACATCGGTAAGTCTAACTAAAGCCCTAAAATCCGTTCCCACTTTCCCCCTTAATCACTACACCGTCGCTAAAAGCCTCCCGTCTACATATAAAATATTCATTCCGTCTGTCTGCGCTTCAATTTAGTGCCACCCTCAGTGAATTACAAAACTGGGACATTGTTTATTATGGGACACATTTTATGAGATATACAACCGATAGCGCTTTAGATTCTTAAAATAGATTTTCAGATAAATTAGATTCAGATTTTCGTTATTGGTCCTCTAAATTTTAGTTATTAAAAATTTCCAATTGTCCAATTTATTTATTTATACAAGTTCTTGCGCGTCAAGCCAAATATAAATTTTCCAAAAGCAGCTGTGCTATAAATTCCGAATTTCCAATACAACCACACAGTCAAAAGGCTTTATCCGGAGAATTCCAAAAACATGGCCCCTCCACCTCTTAAATCTAGGTGTCGCGCCGGGACGGTGCAAGGTTTTTCACGCCGAGACGGTGCAAGGTTTTTTAAAGAACTAGGTGACGACTTTGATGTTCGTATGTGGGTGACTAGGGTTTTTAACCCGTCTGAAGCACTTGCGCTTAGAGCTAATCTCAAAGTATAGAAAGGTGTGCTTATATACGTCGGAATAAACATCTGGAGGAGTTAAAAGAAAGAAGACAGTGAGTGGATCTGTTTTGACTCCTTAAACTGAAATTTAGAGAACGTTGTCGCAAGTAAAAAAATACACAGACTTGTGAAAGGAGTAGCGCCCTCTAAGGGTAAAATTCAGAGACGTCTAAGCGTGGATGTTTACTTCCAAATGTTAAAACTGTATAGATAGAACTTTATCCTTTTATCTCAACTTAAATATTAAAAAAAAACACCCAAAGATTACACAATTATATCGTTTTTTCTGAAGAATAAATAATTACTCGGACTACATTTTCACGAGATCACGCCAATTTCGAAACTTGTAATTTTTTCTGTGCACGAATGCACAGGCTCTCAGCCCTCATTTATGACTTGAGTCCATGTCCAATGTCATCAAAGTGCGGGTATAGGCCAATCCTCGCAATTGGCGGGTGCGCCAATCTTTATGGCCGTTCTGAATAAGCGCACGTTCGGCCCGTCTCACATTTGCACATCCCGATGATTTAAAAATAGCCTCCTGCGTTGGGCTCAACAATATTCATACCGGCCAAAAGTTATATATCAATAGGAGTAAGCTCAGTGAATTTCTCAAAATCAAGCATCCATTTTTGGATCACTCGCCCAATTGTAATAAAAATTACTGGTCAATAATCGTGTACAAGCAGCAATATTTCACGGGCATTTCCATATCGGCCACGTAAAGAATTATTTATCTTGCATTAATGAGTGCTGACGCAGATTAAGCGTAGCTACCAATTACGATGTCGTGAATTCAGCGTAACATAGCTTGACCACGTTGAGAGGTTTCAGTACTTTACAAGGATTGGTGCTGTAAGTGTACTAACATGTGAATAAGCAAAGTAAGTAAGTTAGTTTTTATGACAACTTGTTTCAAGCTTAGTAACGCTGAATCGACGATAGCAAAATTATAAATTTAAATAATACCCTTTCAATTACAATGTTTGTTTGAATCTATACAAATAATTAAAATTGAAGTGTCTCTTTGTAAAGTCAAAATAACAGCTTTTTACTAAATGCATATGAAATTATTTATGTATATATTATTATTTATATATAATAAATAAATATATATGACACCTAGAACAAAAACATTTTTTTAATTAAATTTTGTTCCGAAACGGCTGGGCCGATTTTGTCGAGACTTTCAGTGGCAGATAGTTGATGTTATAAGGAGTAACTACGGCTATATGGGCGACGCACAGCTAGTTCGTTATAATTCTAGAATCAAATTTAGAACGTACGTATAAATACGTTATTACGTTATGTTGTATCATTAATACTTCCAAAATATTTAGAACCAAAAAAGCGCATAAAAATAAAACAAAAACTTAAAGATAACTCTGAGATACAAATGAAACGTCTATGAGGTAAGATAGCAAATTAAGTGCACAACAGAGCTAGTTATAATAATGACCTTATTTACAAAACGCGCGATGTAAAACACGAAGATATCCGAAACACATTAAGAACGTGGCCAAACTATACGCGTAAATTCGACGATACGCCAATTAACAGCTCCGCAAGTGAAGACGCGCCTTAACAACCGAATTGCAAATGTTCCCATCAAATATTTGTTATTTATCGATGTTCAAGAAACCGGTATGCTTATTATCCTGAGAATATTTGGCCATGACATAAGCAATCAATATAGTTTATTGACTTTTGTAGAAGGCTAAGAGTCTTAAGCCACAAGAATCTGCCAATTTGTGCTGTGATCTTCGAACACATCGTGGCTTACGATCACGCGAGATGGTGGGAGATCTTGTAATCTAAAAGTTTCTGTGTTGTGACGTCATAGTCTATTTACAAATAGTCCGCAGTTCAAAAATGGGAAATAATTCCGAAGTTTCCGGATGTATAATAAAGTGGAACGGCACCTAGTCATTTAACTTTCATGATCGCTCTTCTGGTATTCATGTGAAAAAAGATAAGTATTTAAATATAATGCCAAACAGTAATGTGCAAGATTTACTGTGTTCCGGTATGATGAGCAAAGTTGTCAGTGAAATTACTGGGCTTAATGGCTCAGGATTACTGCAGGCGCACTGCAGTGCCGCGCAGGCCTTTGCATTTCAAAATTCTGAGTAGCACTGCAATTGTTATGTGCTAGCGTTATGCTTATCATCAAGCAAACGACCAGTTCTTCTCATTACCCAAGTGACCAGTCAGAATTTGTACAGTAAAAATTGAAAAATATTTAATACTTTTTAAAGTGTTATAAAGTGTTATAACGTGGGTTTATAACTCACACTAGCAAGACGTTCACGTAATACGTGTATTTATATATTTAAAATAGATCCTGCCCGCGGTTTCACCCGCGTGGAGATATTGGATTTCATGGGTTCTATTTTTTGCGCGGAACCCTATTCTTTTTCTAAAATTAAATTAGCCTAAGTTACTCCTTATAACATCAGCTATCTGCAAAAGTCCCGTCAAAATCGGTCCAGCCGTTTCAGAGATTACCCGGAACAAACAGACAGACAGACAAAAATTTTTAAAATGTTTTTTTCGTTATAGTTAAGTACCGTATATACTTTCATATGCTTTTGGTAACAACCTGTTATTTTGATATTACAAATAGATACTTAAATTTTATTTATTTGTATAAATTAAAAAAATGTGCCATCTTCTATTCTTGCATAAATTGTATGGAATTTCAGCTCTGGTGGGTTTTATGCCTAAGATAGGTAGGTATGTGCCGATCACACTTCTCGTTCTAGATGGTTGTGTATTGTGAATTGTGACTCACTTAATTGTACAATGCAGATTTGTACAAGGAAGTTATAGTATTATTTTTATCAGGTAACCTGCTTTTTCAATTTACTTTTTGATTCTTGTGATAATTAATTGCCAATGACCGATTTGACTGATGTGGATAAGGTTAAATAGATTAATTTGCACTCGTGTTTTTTCTTGGGAAACAAATTGTTTGGTTTATTCTAATCTGAACGATGATTGAAACACTTCGATTTGGGTTTTGATAAATATAAAAGTGCGAGAGAAATGCTTGCTAAAATAGATAATTACTAGCTTCCGCCCGCGGTTCAGTAGTTTTGGCGTGAAAAAGTAACAAACATACCTATGTATCCGCTCTAAAAAAAATTTTGCGATTATAATATTAGCAGGATAGGAAGTAGGATTAATCGACAGTTTTTGATCGTTATTAGCAACTGCTAATAATAGTTGGTTGACCCTCGCACAAAATAAACAAAGAAATGTCATTCCGAAAAAGTGATAAAATGGCCGCATAAAAACAAAGATGACGCTCCCCACATGAAATATAAAGAATTCAGATGAGAGTACAGCGGGCTAGCTTCCAACGTCTGTAAGCATGCTACTGTTTTAGAGCATACCACATTATTTGATCATTACCGGTATCAATATAAATATAAAAAAGAACATCAACATCCCTATTGCAATGACATAGTGATTACATTACGATGTAATCACTTATAAGAAGTAATAATATCACACCGCTACGAAGATTGATATATTATACAGGAAACGATTTAATATTCTATAAACGAAAGCCTAGATTTGGCCGGCCGGTAGCCGGACGTATGCTAAACCGATGTACTTTGTTCCGCCTAGACGTATTAGTTTAAAGCCTAGGTAGTATAAGTAGGTGGTCTTCGGCACGTGTCTATCAACTTAGTATCGCAATGATAACGGCACTATAGTCATGTTTTACCAATGCAACTCGAAAAAGGGCGTTTGATTAATTCTACTCTAGAATGCTTCGCTGCTCTCGGGATCCAACTTAGTCCCTCGAATTAAATTCCCTCTTGTCACTTGTGTAATCTACTATTACTGTTAACCAACATTATCGGCAATTGTATTTGCGTAGTCTTTTATTGTGATTGTAGTTTTTATTTTTACCAGACGCAGCGAACGCTTGCGTGAACGGTTTACAGAGTCCCAACGAAACTTTATGGTTAGCGCTTGATATCTATCTTACTTCTTCTTTAGTCTTATCTTTAGTCCGCCAAACAGTTTGATGAGCGAAGTAGACAGTGAAATTATTGGACTTGTAATACAGAAAGAAGAATAGAATGGACTCGTGACCGAAATGCTGGCTTTTATCTCGCTCAAAGGATCAGCCTTGCCATCCAGCGGTGCAACGCGGCCAGCATTTTGGGAACTCTGTCTGATATTAAGGATATATTATAAGGATTGAACTATCTTTAAACCATTTTGTTGTCTGATAGTTCAAACGAATTTTAATTATTTTCTTAGTTTCTTGTTTTCTTAATCTGTGCCGCATTTTTCTTCTTTTTCTTTATACTTATCTTTACATCTAATTATATAGACAATACGATATTGTATAACAGTAAATATATGTATAAGCTTATTATATCTACTGTGGTATTGTAGTAGGTGAACTAATAGTACCTATAGGTAATTTCAACGATGGATACAAAGTTTAAACGAAATTATTCGTTCTTACCACAAAAAAATTAAACACACACTAAACATGTCTTCAGCAGCGTCTAACTCTTAAACATGTCTTAGTCGCTTGTTTAAATATAAACAATCACAAAATAAATCTTGAATTAAGAATTGTCTGACCGTGTCTAACTTCATTCTGTTGTGACATTCGTAATCATTTTAGACGGTTATTTAAACAGGCGTCTAAAAATATTTTTATGGTAGCAAGGATTATTTTTATTCTTTCTGGTATCCCCGTACCATAAATATCGATGTGAAATACGGTGTACCCACATGGTATACCCGGGATTGGCGATCCGTCCCGGCTAATTAGCAGCGATGCGCTCACGCCCATCGCTCCCGTCCGGGACACGCGACCGGGGCGACGGCGAGAACGTTACCGGCTTTATGTCCAACGCAATTGAGACTTAATATGACATTTCCGAAGTGTAGAGACAAAAAGACACCAGTGCTGTGTTGTTGATGTATTTACAGTTGAATTGTCGGTGGTATTCATTGCGTAGAAGCGGAAAGAAACGCGTGATATAGAAGAGATATTTTATTACCTAACGCAAGGAAACGCAGGCCATTCGCATGATGGTAAGCGCCACTATAGTTACCGTAAATATATTTGAAAGACAGTCTTGCACGGCACTTCACCACGCTCATCACTTTGAGACATTATCTCTCAAGTTTCACACGCCTACTTTCTATCATCTCTTCATCATCTTTATCATCGTCATCGTTGATGATAAAGGATGCCTCTTTCAATTCATGCTAGACATAGGTTTCTTTCATTAAGCATCCCTGTCCCTGTTTCTCCCCATAACTGCTGCAGGTTGCCCTTCAGACTGAAACACTTTTTTTTAATACTATCTATTGGATAACGAGGAGAGCGGGTCGTGTGCCTGATGGTAAGTATAACGACAACCCATAACAATTGCTGTGCCATCCGGAACTCTGTAACAAAGACCTGCGCGGGGCACTACATTGCGCTCATTACACTGAGACATTAGGCATCAAGTCTCATAAGCCTAGTAATTTCACTGACTACTTTGCTCATCAAACCGGAACACAGTAATGCTTGCACATTACTGCTTAGCGGCAGACTACACGAGCAAAGCGGTGGTACCCACCCAGATGGACAATTGCAGAAGAGTTAGTCTTACCACCGGGTAAACTTACAAGTTACTGCTCGACGGGAAGCAGCAAATCGCTCATATTAGATACAGTACCTGACAACCTAACCACTTAATGAAAAAGGTCAAAAAATGAATTCTAAAAAGTAGGGTGAGTGCGCCCATTGCGCGACCGTCAGTCACCTGAAGATGGTCGGCACGCGTCGCTTTTGTAAATACATTTTTTATTACCGTCGTGTCCCGTGTACCGTGTTACCCCACGTCTGACAGTGACACGTGAGTTTCTGAATAAGACGTCAAAAAGGGCAATTTGTTACCGCTTCAACGGCGTAGTATGATATTATGTGGATTTTATTAAGCGTTCCATAATCGGGACAGGTTTGCGAAGGGTGCGCATGGGTTAGTGTTATTAATTTTTAATGTGTGGAGCATTAATCGTACCTAATTTTGCGTATTAACACAATAATATGAATGTGTGGTGTTTTGAGCAGTACCAGTTTAAAAAAAACGTCCAAAAATTGTATTAAAAGATTTAAAATTATAATAGTTATCTACTGTTCTTTGATTGAATTTATATATGTTACATTATTTTTTGTAATTCGAACCATACAGTTTCACTTCCTAAAATCATCAAATCAAAATACACACCGCATCCTTTAGCATACCAAGTCCAACTGCTTAAACAAAAGAAGCATGCCCAATACTCTAAATTAAAAAAAAATCAATAGCGTCCCTTTTTATAGAATGGCCTGGGCCCCGATCGCGCTAATTTGAAATGACAGCGTACGGTTATAGTTTAGTTGCAGTTTGATTCCAACTGTAGTTTAGTTTCGGTTCAACTGTGTAGAATTCGGTATTGCGCTAAAGTCCAAACACCAACCGTTTCAGAATCGTGACTGACACGTTACCACATGTTGGTTATTAGAGATGTAATTATTGGATAACAGCTATTTGAGCTACAAAATGCTAAATCGAGCATCGATTGGACATTTTAAACTGGTACAACTCTAGTTTTGGCAGCTGACAGCGGGACATGGCGACCAAAGAGAATATATAATCCCGGCTGATGGCGACTGTCAAATGCAAAATATGCAATATAAAAAACATTTTCTATGTTTTCAAGCGTTTATTATAAAAAAAACTGAGTTATGAAGTGTTTGGTTGGTGATGAAGTGTAGATACGCAGACACATTATACCCAGAAAGTACTTGCTTTACAGTTGTGATTATAAACACATTTAAAATATGTATTTACTTCCGGAGTTAGATTATTTTAGTTGCGAAATGTTTTCGATGATAGAAGAGCGCCGCAGATGAACAACAGCGCATCAGCTAGAGCTCATGATAGAGCTTATAGAAGGACACCCAGTTCTTGCGCTGCACCGCATCCTAGCCGTGTGACGCCGCCGCCGGCCGCCGTTGCGCGGCGCCCTCGTTCAGTCAGCTCTCGCGAGACGCCTCCACTGCCGTCAATGGATTGTAGGGGATGTGTGCTCTGTTTGTTATATTAAGCAGCACACAGCATGCATTCTTGCAACAGCTGCCGCCGCATAATGCAGTTTTCTATGTACTAATAAACACCTGCAATGAAACACTTTTTGTATTATTAAATGCCGATGCAACCAAAACCTAAAACAAAATCAATGTTAGATACCTATATATGTTGATAGAACAAGTATAATATTACTGTAATATAAAGTAAGCTTTGCCTATCATTGTAGGTATAACCTTAACAATGGCTAGCATAATGTTCAAAGGAAACCAACCAATGTTAGATGTTGCGGTATCATCTTAGTGGTATTCCACTCATCAAAAATCTTTGTCAAAGTTGCATTTGATCAAATAACTTGGATGATTTCATCAGTTTGTTCAGTTTGTAGGAACATCACAGTTTGATCAAAGATTATGACAACGATAATAGCAGCATTAATGGTCCAAAATCCAACTACGCAAAACACTGTGCAAAAATTACTAATCAAACTTGGACAAAGATCTTTGACTAGCGGATTGTAGACTAGTTAACATAACCTTACCTTGGTTTCAACATCCAAAACATCAGAACGTATATAGCGTGAACGGCATATGAGTAGTCAAGTCTGTGATTAATTGGCGAGTAAATTCCTTAGACAGTATGTATCGTTTTGCAAACTGCCTATCATTCATATTATAAAATCCACACATAAGTCTTGCACTTGTATTTTTCTTTTTCGGTTAGACCCGAGAAACCGCTATATCGAATTCATGGGCCTTCTCCAATAAATCCAAATACGCAATCATCCTACGTATTAAAGTTTTTACTGTTTTCGATGAATTTACAATCAAAATTATTAAATTACAACAGAAACGCTCCGACAAAAGTTGCCTCTTTCTAACTTTGTTACAACCGTTCATTTGACAGCGTTTGTTGTCGAGAAACGTCTGAACTTTTGGTAAAACTATTAGCGCGATACGAAACGGTCAAAAAGTTGTAAAGCGGTTGTGGTTTAATAGCGGTTAGGTTGATAATTTTTAACGCGATTGCCCTCCTGCTTTCACTGCCACTCTAGCATCTCTAATAGCTGCAAATCGAATCGAGTAGCCTGACAGATGGGCCCGTACGCAGCCAAATACGGACCGATGACAAATTCGCGATATTACATGAGGATTAATGTCTGTGGACCATTTTTAGGGTTAAATTGTCTTTTCTACATCACTTTTTTAAAGCTCCACACATTACCACTTTTAACTCTACTGGATTGCGTTACGGTTTTAATTTGATTGTCTTTTCGGTGCGATTTAAGTCGTTGTTGAGTTGAGTGTGGAGTTGAGATCGCAAAGGGTGATTCCCCACGCTAGATGGCATCCGTACGATGGTTATCATAATCCCTGCATTGACATGATGTGATGACACATGTCGTGTTCTAAAATGTCGTTTTAAAAAGTTCTCGTGACGCGCCGTCGAAAACTGGAGCGTTCACCCTTGTCTTTATTGCCATAGAGTATAAACTTTTTTCTAATTGTGAATTTGGTTCATATCGCCCTGGGAAGGTACTGTACGGACAGTTCACAATGTGGATTTTAATTTTGTATAAAGATTTGAAGTTAAGCTTACACTGCATCGGATATGTTTGTTTAAACTGTGTCAGTGAACTCTGTTTGTTTTTAATTACATAATGTTTGAAAACCAAAAAGTACTTATGTCTAACTGATTTTTCAGGATGCAAGGTTTGGAGAGCCACATACTTTGTCATTCAAAGCGGTGTGGCGCTGTAATAGTCAGTCTGCTTGACGCTTAATATCAAGTAAGCGACATGCTCGTCTGTTCACTTATTCTTCAGTACATATTACTACAGTACAAAAACGGCATCCAAATCTAAAAATAAAAGTCTAAAAATGAATCCTCATTAAATCACACAGTGGTTCAGCCCACTCAAATAACGGACAAAATAGAAAAATAATTTACTAAGTCAATAAACCTGATCCCTCGTGATATCATGCAATCATCGACTACCATATTACCTAAGATTAAAAATTCCCAACAAAGGGCTGCAAAGGGAGAAATAGTGAATTAATATCGAGCCCTGTGCAATTACTACAAACCCGGGCAAACTGCAGAATCATAGGAAATTACAGGATTCTAAACAAAAGCACAAAAGGCCCCTTCGTGTCAGCGAAATATTCTATAGGACGACTAATGGGGACAAATTTTAATATGGGGTGAGATACGAACAATTTAAGTACGAAGCTTTAAAAATAAAATCTTTTTATTTTTATTATACGTTTAAGTCGTAAAATTCAACATTAGTCTTGAAGAAATTGCTATTATAGCGATAAAACGGCGGATTGTTTTAGCGTGCTTTTTAATTATTTCTGCCTCCATTATCTGGCATTTTATGTATACAGTATTGGTATGCCATATTAGAGTCTTTGTATAAAACATTACGACACTTATCGTTTATTCACGCTTGAATCTATTATCTATTTGATTGTAGTGACAAAAACGTGAGTATATGGTTCAAATATATTGTTAGCAATTATTTTTAATGAAAAAGTACATTTTATTGAAATGGTTTAAACCGCAATACACTTTTCCTCTTACGCTTTTATTAAAAAACCACAATCACTTTATACTAACGGGGACGGATGATTTTCTAAGCTCAAGTGCGCTCTACCGCACAGTGCTTCAGACCTCGATATTCACAGGACAAAAAAAGGTAAAATAGTCGTACGCAAAAATCCCGCGACAAATGAACATCGGGAACTCGAGAGGTCATTAAAATGAGGCTCGATCTAAAAATGAGGGAGGACAAGGGGGGATTTTCGAGAACTCGTAATTGGACCAGGGAGGGTCTTAAATCGTATTCGAAGCAGCGCAGGCGGAAAGACGGCTCAACCGACTATAATTAACAACAAATATGGGTGAATCGATTTTTTAACTACACGAAGTACGCCCATTAGGTTACGCGGGGCGCGCAATTACGCAAACAATGCACTTGAAATATTAACGTTAAAAACACGCTTTTGTGGGAAAAGTTGCCCTGTTTAGCAACTGCCGCCAAGGCAAATGGTGTGTTGTTTTCATTCGCCTTCCCGTATTGTTGACTTGCCTGTATTTTTTTACTCTTTTACTGTTTTCTTTTCCTTGTTTACGTAATTGTGTACAAACGAAGGGAGCCGGTGATCGTTTAAGCAATTTTATTGTTACTAGGAAAATATGAGTTAGCTCGCATTATTAAAGAGTACGGTTAAAATTAGTTTTCTTTGTGGAACGGTGACTTCATATTATGTTCAAGCTTTGATGCAAACCTACGCGGTAATGAGTGCGAGTCATCGTTTCGTAGAAAACAAAAGGGCTAACAATATTTCGTATCTCGTTGGGTATCGACCACACAGTGAGACAGGCGTGAAAAAATATCGGACAAAAAATCCGAAACAAGGCAATCACGTCACCACATTATGTTAATAGCTTGGAGATATGACAACATAAGGAATAATCCGCTTTGTCCAGAGAATGGGCACATTAGAGACCGGGCCGGTGTCCTCCGGGACACGCTCCTTTGATTCTGGATTCGATGAAAATTAATATACCCTGTATGTGTTCAGGGTACATATTTGATGTGTAACACACATCATCCATATTTATGAGCAAAAAAAAAACGAATGTCAACCCAAGGTAAAATGTCACAACGTACACGCATAATGTAAACATAGGGATCGGGTTGAACAAAAAATTTTATAAAACGTAAAATTAAATAAGCGTGAAATTAAAGTGCTGAGCTGCGGCATCAAACAGAAAATCACCATTTAATCAGAATACAGATCGTTATAATTCTCTTGTCATGAAAACAAATATTTATAAAGGCTGATGTGGTAGAGATTGGTCGTAATTATAGGTTATCTCGCACTGAACGGTCCCGAGAACCGCACGCGATGCCAAAAGGCGTCAAATAGCTCGTTAAAGCCCCTCACAAATAGAAATATTACTCATAACTTAATCCCCACTTATAATAGATTTAACCTGCCATAAAATCATATTCACATTTTTTTGTGCTCGCAAATAAACGGGGTGGCTCACTGTGCGTATTTACACCGAATTGGCGATTAGTACCACACAATGGTTTGAAGAGGTTATAATAGTCATAATTCATGTTTTTTTTGTTCGGGGATAATCGAGGGGTAAGTTGGGGTAAGTTTATAAATTGGATTTAATATTTTCATTTCTAGTAACACTGGGTGTGAAATTGGACGCTCGCTTAAGGGCTATCGTTAGGGAATTAGGGATAGGGTTAATCCAGCCGATTCAAGTGGTTACATTAAAAGGGTAACACTGGTAGCACTTGTTAATAATTGTTATTAATGTTTTGATGATGTGAGAATTCACTTTGTTATGATAACAAATACCTACGTTGTATTTTGTAAAGCAGCATCACCGAACCACACAAACCAGAAGAGTTAAGGAGTCCTACAAAAATCTGTCAAAATCTGTCAATCTACAACTATCATAAACATAACATAAATATAACATAGAAAAGCTTATTTAGAAGACTAGTATGTATTATCATCATCACCCTTATATTACGGTCCTACTGCTGAAATACCAGCCGTCTATCAGAGAGACAGATATTATATTGACAGAGATCATAACCCACCACGCGGGCCCTGTCCGGCTTGGTGGATGTTACATGTCCTCGAATTTTGTAGTTCTTGAATTTGCGGGTTTCCTCGCGATCTTTTCTTTTACTGTTTAAATTTATTAATTAATTTAATATTATAAAAGAGGTGTTAATCCGCAAATAACTTGATATGAGACATTAGTGCGGGGCCCAGCCGAGATTCGAACTATGGTGCTTCGGATTGAAAAGACGCACAAGTTTCCGCTCGGCACACTCGCTCACTATGATATAATGCAAGTGAATACACAGAACCTTAATCGAAACCTAAAAGCTTTCTTTTAAAAACGCGAAGTAAAAATTCTAAAACTCAATGAAAGCGTGCACGTAAGCCGACAATGCCATTCGAAACGAGATTAGGACTAGAATTTAAAATCTAGACTACAAACCCAGGATGGGGTGGTGGGGGCGAACTGGGACAGGAGACAGGGTAGAGGGGACAGGTGGGCCGGGGGTGCAACCAGGACTTTCTAGGCAATTACCATCCCGGCATCTACAATCTTATTGAAAACGCGCTGGTGTGCTTTATTGACAACTGACGTAAGATCGAGTCTAGTTTGGACGCAAATATAACGAGGATAATTAATATTGTTGTGTTAGAAAACAAATAGATACTATGTCTAAAAATTCAATTGACCTATGAGGAAATTACTAGAACTTCTTGCCGTAGTATGCTTCTACGTGCATGTCCCGGTGTGACGAGAAAAGGAGTCAGTGAAATTATTAGGCATGTTATTCTTAACACCAGATGTCTCGGGGTAGCGAGCGCAATGCAGTGCTGGATAAGGACTTTGTGTTTCAAAGTTTTGTGTCACTGCGATTGTTATGGCCAAGCTTACCATCAGTAACTTAGTCTCGTTACTTATTACTTGGTTTAGAAATATGGACTTATAAGCGAATAAAAGTATTTCGTATTTTTATATCGCTTAAGCGAATTTTATGTGTTTTCAGTACTCAACACAGTCCATGTGGTTATCTTCCCAGAGATTCTACGCGTACTTACCATTTTTTTAAGATGTTGTGTAAAAACGAATACATTCAAATAAAATAACACATACCTCCGAAAATTCAATCCCAATTTTCTACGTAACCCGAAGCAATACGAAAACATAAATCCGGTTTCCGACAATATGAGAGATGTGAAAGAATTTCAGTCCATTCAGATCCCAATGAAAAGAGACCTAGCAAAGTTTCAGCTCGCATTTTCGGTTCTATGAAAAGGACATCAGCGCATAACGACTTTTCTATCTCAGTGTACGCACAATGAGATCTCCTACAAAGCTATGTGAAGGGTGCCGACGGGATGACGCTTTTAAAAGTATTACTCCCTCCCGTCCCACTTTTCCCCAGCTTCCCCCGTCAACCCTTGTGTTTGATTATTTTATAGCGGGTTGAATATTGACGATCCGTGGGGAATGGTTTGTTCGGTTTTGTAAAGAATGAAGTGGGTCAGGGAGAACCGAGAGGATTCATAGGAGAAGAGAGTAATTAATGTATGGGATCGTTTGGTTTGGTGGACTTGTATGAGTTGTGTGACTGTAAATGTAGGTGTACGACAACCGATAGCGTTGGCTCGGGGTACATTTCGCTTATGAAAAATTTCGTTTTTCGCTCACTCTCTTTAATCCATCGGTAAAGTTACGCAGTGTTCGTTGTCTTCAGTACCTATTTGGATGGGTGACCGTTGGATCTAAGCTAACCAATCAGGATTAAGAGCTCACATTAAAGTTCACCATTCACGATCACTCCAATTCCATTGCTCGGCGCGTCATGGATTGAGTGGAATGATGATCCAATTTTCGAGCACACCAGGCGGTCACTCCATTCTGGGCGCGCCATCACTCCATTTCTCGGTCATTCTGCGTCTCGAACACTGCTAACTGTGCGAAGTAAGGACCGAGCCCGGTAGAAGTGATAAACTTTACAGCAGCTGGATATTCCCTCAGGAACCCTGTATTGTTCCGGGATAAAAAAGCCGTAGGACTCTCCGGCCCATAAACTGTCTCTTTGCAAAAAATCACTTGGATCCGTTGATCCGTCGATCCGCTGCGTGAAAGGACAAAGTACAAACCAAGAAACCAACAAACACGTACGGATTGCATGTCATATCATAAAATATTATTTTCAATAACATGACGTTTTGTACTAATCATTTATCAGTGTCATCGCAAATCATAAAAAAAATTAAACACACTTTTAAGCATTTAAACAATCAACCGTTTCTTCCAAATGACTTTAATTGGGTAAAACTAACGCGCAAAACCAATTAAGTCTCGAAAAATTCGGAGAATCTTTCTGCAGTATTATTATCTACGTCTGAATCTAATCGTAACGATTGTGACGTACAAGGATGTCATCTACGACTATTATTAGAATACCTACGATAAATTATTGTTTCGATACAAGGTTTAGTGCCTTCGCATTAGCGCACATTGATTCGATACTTAAGTCATCACAATATTATAAAACAATAAAACAATGAATCGATAAGGATCTAAAGCGGTGCCGTCAAAGCGCATGCGTTTTTGAATTGAAACGCGCCGACAAACGCGTATTCAATAATTTAATTCATACTTCCGATTTGGTGACATGCGGCGTAAGCCACGAGTGGGAAAAGAGTGATTGAGTTGAGCCTTGGCCTTGTTCCTGGCTAAAAAATACCACTCCATCTCTTCCCGTGGCTGCTGCAAGAGCCGGCTAAGGGAATATCCAGAGAATGGGCAACAGCATTCTCCTCGGTCAACATCATTTGGGTTGTCTGGTAATACAGCATGCTGTATTACAGCAAAATCCCCTTTCATAGAGGGGGCTGTTGTTCAGCAATGGACTTGTACCAGCTGATGACGCACTGACATAAGACTTCTGAGAGTTGTAAGTCGCTAATCGATTTTTATCGCCTTACACCTTACGCTTCGGATTGTGCGCAGACGTAACACTATTTAATTCCTTCATCATATTTTTATCACCAAATTCTTTAGAGCTCGTCTGGTTATCTGCCACTATCAAGTTTAAAATCTTTCGTCACTTAAGCTCAGGAGGTAAGGTGGTAATCAAATATATAACGCTGTAACAAGAGTTACATAAATGAAAAACACGACTGCGCTAGCCAGTGTTCGCGATGATGTAAGGATTCTAACGATAAATTCAAACCTGTTCAGGCATTTAAAACTTATTGTGAAATAAAGAAACTTACATACATACATGAACCCTAAAAACTTTATACTCCTTTTTGTGCAGTCATGTAAAAGAGAACTCAACACATTAACTTTCACGCCAGCTTTGACAATTTAATACCGTCTTTTAGTAGAATCAAAACCGCTTATTCTTATGACTTGGCCTAATCAATCATGGCACTAACCGCTAAAGCTTCACACGTATACCAAACAATCATCAGGCGTAAGGAGTCAAGCAAGTTCAAGGGCAAGCAAACCGGAGAATGTGGCCTAGCTTCCGGCATCAGACGACGGTTGTGGGCGGAATACACATTAGACCGGTCCGGTGTGGTCTAGCTAACAAGATGATGATAAACTAGATTGGCAGGTCAGGTGTTCCGGGATGCCTCCGCCTCCGGGCAAAAATTATTAGTAATTTTTGGTTGAGGAAGTGGGTGGTAATGATTGGCCGATTTCCTTTTGGTTCGTGTGATTAGAACTATATTAAAAGATAGTGGCTAGATAGTGCGTGGTGTGGGAACCAGGCCATCTCGTACATTTTAATGGAGATAATCTTAGTTCGGCAACATTATCAGGATCAGGTGAGATAATTCTCAAACATAATATCAAAAGAGTTACAAAAGCTTAAAGCTCTCATACAGGAACACTCCACCCCAAAACAGTCCTCACAAACGTTCCAAAAACCGCCTGTGGGGGGAATCTCAAACATATTACGAGGAGTGATAGTAATATTGGATATCCAAACATTCGAAATCTAACATTCCACAACATTCCAACTGTGTATGCCCGATACAACGATCCATTTCGCCCTCAGTTTGCAGTACTCGACACACTGAATTACCGAAAAATAGAGCTATCGCGTGAAACGGAGTGACCGTCTGTGGGCTCGAAAATTAGACCATTGTTCCACTCAATCCACGAGGCGCGGAGCGATGGAATTGGAGCGATCGTGATTGGTGAACTTTAGCCGAGCAACGTAGCCATAAAGGGCTTTATTTTCATCCTAAAAGAGATGCAACATCGACTGGTCTAATGGGCAAGTGATGTGGTAGTTATCAATTTAAGATACTGGATACATAGATTAATAATTAAACTAAACCAAATATTAATACTGACATTTACAATTAAACGTAACAAAGAGCGGTTTTACCGCTCAGAGCGATCTCTGTCAGACCCAAATTTCTTCCAACCTTAGATCGGATAAGAAAACATTAGACGAAACGTGTAACGAAAACGAAAAAGTTTTATTTGGATAAAACTACTTACTTTATTCACTGCCGTGTTCATTTCAATCCATCTATTAACTCTACTATGTTCGAGTTTAGGTAATTAGTGGCGTAATATGTTGTGTTAAGCTTCAAAGCGAAAATGCAGCGACGAAGCTCGCAATTCAAGAAATACCTTCAGACTCCCAACCCATCCCAATTTACACCCATATTCGGAAGCGAACGCGTTCAGGGGTATGAATGCGGGAGTGATGTGTTCCATTTCAACGGAATGTCTATTCATGTATGTATTATCAATTTATCACAAATAGATGGAAGTCTATAAAGGAGTAACCTAATATTGCTAGTTATCGTTCTTTATTTTGACGGCTCCGTAGCGAAGTTGGTAGTAACCCGGTCTGCAAAGCGAGGGGTCCCGGGTTCGATTCCCGGCCGGGGCAGATTTTGTGTAAGCATAAAGTTTGTTCTCGGGTCTTGGATGTTTGTGATGTGTATCTGTGTACGTCCATGCCACCTGCAACACAGGGAATACTAGTGCGGGGTATAAGTGTGTAAGCGTTTATTTATTTATTTACCAGGCGGTATGACTAACTCTTCCGCGAGTATCCGTCTGGATCCCCGCTTTGCTTGACTAGCTGCCAAGCAAGTGTGCATACTCTGTGTCCCGGATTGGTGAGCTAAGTCAATATAATTTCATAGCCAGTGAAATTATTGGGCGAATGAGACCTAATAGCTGATGTCTCAGCCTCGAAGGGTAACGAGAGCACTGCAGTGTCGCGCAGGCCTTTGTGTTTCAAAGTTCAAGGTGCCACATAGTATGAAAAGAAAATCACATATGACGGAAGTCTGAAGGAGAAACCTAATATAGCTGGAGTAAATATTGTTCTCTATTTAACAAGTCTCGGAAACTTCATCAAGGAAAAATACGAAACGGTAACAGGTAAGCTTAAAAAGGCTCCTAAAACGTCATTAAAGCCACATCCCCGCTGTCCCCGGGAAACATCGTCCATACAAAACACTTTAAGCGGAAACCCCATACGCATCAAGACTCCCAACAATAGGGATATATCTCACAATCGCTAGTAATAAAAGCACGGAGCGCCAACATTAAAATCTTATCCCTTTCTTAAATAAAAAATTCACGAAAAAATAAGAGAAAATTCTCCCCTCTATTATTCAGTGGAAAACGGGCCCGCCACCCCGTCGGGTCGGAAGCGGGCGAAGAAAGGACAAAGAAATTCTAACTTTAGCGTCTACAGTACAAAGTTACGATTGGCATGGCCACCGCATTGCTAACTGACGCGAAACTGTTCTTTACTACCTTCGATATAGAGTCGGGATTCAAATAGGTATGCAGTCTATGAGAGGTATAGAAATTGTGCCTTAGTTAGTATAGTATTTGAAAATGAGATGCAGCGTGGGTAGGCAAGGGTGGATGTGGAGAAGGGTGTTTTCTGGAGGGTGCGGGGGTGGCTCTCGAAACCCGAATTACCGGGGCGTGTGTAATGATTTACCCGGACGGGAATTATGGACGGTATTGGAGACGAATCGGGATATTCGGTTGGATGTACTTTTTTAATGCCATTATAGTGATTAGAGAACTCAACTGACGGTAACTAGGTAAATCCGAATGTCTTTTTATAGAACGGTATGGTTGCTCTAGCGAAAAGTTAGTAGGAGCGGTTTTAATAATGTATTCTGTTAAATTCTTGGCTTGTTTTGTCGACTTCATATTATAAGTAACATTTTGGTCCATAACTTTTAAACTACTGTACCAATTTTGATGAAACTTACGCAATTCTCTAACTTGAAGTTAATGTAAGTAATTAAAAAACAATGGTCACATTCCGATTAATAGTTTCGGCGAAATGCGTGGAGAAACCTACACACATACAAAATTTTGTATATTAGTTTGGAATCCCTAAAGAGGTTATCAATTTATCATCATATGAATACCTATATTGCAGTTTTAATAATATAACATACATATATATACGTGCCAAACCGATAACCTACTTTTAAGGAGTCGGTTAAAAATTAAATACACCCTAAACCTCGCTTAGGGTTAAACATGACTTAGCTACGAGTTTAAATATAAACAACCACAAAACATGATTTAAGGAGTGATTAATCGTAGTCCAATTCAATTCTGTTGTGCCATTTCTTATCATTTAGGCACTGTCTAATAGGCGTCTAAAAGTTGTTTTCGGTGATTAACATAAACAATAAGAAATATATGCCTTAGATCATAGATACTACCAATTCTATAAGATGACTTCTTTGGTATGAGTCATAGACTAAACTTTTTTGTACCATCGCTTAGTAGATATAACAACCCAAAAAGACTAACGGTATTGTAAAATCTTGATACTTGCACAAATTGTAATCTAGCCGGTAGGGTGACCGTCTGGTCACGCTGCCTTTACGTGTCCATGATAAGTCGTGGAGATAGGCTGATGGCTTATTACCTCAGAAGTAGGCGCTCGAGAGCTTGCGAGTTATGGAAGTTTGAGGTAAGGTACCTACTTTGACTAGTCTTTTTGAACTTTTTGAAGTCACAAAATCTGTTGATTAATTCCGGTGTGTTCTAGCAGTTCTACTCTTGAGAGCCACTCCATAATTTATGCACCGTGGTATACATATCCACCACATAGTAAATTAAGATTTTGAGAAAAATATATTTTTCCAGACAAGCTTTTATTAAATACGTAATTGGTACTGTAATCTTGTAGCCACCACCTGCACTTATCATCAGGAACCTGGACAATTGGACATCATAAAGAATCCATACTTGTAAAGATAAATCAAACGAGCCCAAACTGTATGGGGTTACGTCGTGATAAGAGTTCCTGTGGCCACCTTCCGGCTTCATCATCAGACCAGCTTTGTGATATTATATTGTATTGTCATCCGATTTACATATATTTGTAAAATTTCAGGTCAATCGGGAAGTGGGTCAAATTTAGCTTGCAAGATTTGACCTAAACAAACACACATATTATGCAAGTAAATAAAAGATTGTAAAAAATAGTCAAACATTTCCCTAGCGACAGCGAAAATGAGCGAATAAAGGCCTATTTGGACCATCGCTACCGCCTGCGGGAAAGAAAATTTGATAGAAATACGAGTGATATTAACGCTAGATATATTTCCCTCTACCAACAGCAGTAGCGAATAACGCTTATGTCTACCCGGCCGCTTAGACCGCCCTAGGCAAGCGGCCTAGGGCGGTCTAAGCGGCCGTGCGGCGTCCACACCACACTTAGTACCACCGACAGAGAATGAACGTCACGCAGTTTACTCCTTTTCCAAACCACCGCACCGACAATGGCGGTATTCGTAGTCGAGTACTCACAATGAGCCAGAGTCGGTCGCAGACGAGAAGTTTAGTGTGTGCGCAGCCTTAAGATTAAGCAAGTTAAGAGCGGCTATGTTTTTTACACGACTGACAAAAAAGGAGTGTAATGTTTTTAGCGTTCATGTATGTATCTAAGTTTCTTTATTCCATCATAACTTTTAAATTCCTGATCAGATCTCGAAGTATTGAGTATCGTTAGAATCCTTACATCATCCCGATTGGCACTGGCTAGGGCAGTAGTGTTATTATGTAACTTTTTTTACATCGCCTTGTTTATAGTTTGAGTGACAAACAAGTGTGCATCTGGTCACCGCCGCCTATGAACGTCTGCAATACCAAAGGCATTGTCAACGCGTTTCCTTCTCTTAAAAACAATCCAGATTGGGACCAGGTCTGGCCTCATCATTCCAGAACGAAGGAACGATAGAGGAAAATTAAACTTCCGCTAAATTAAGCTTATAAAACACATTACCCCTCTTGCTATGCTTGCAATGTTGGATTCTTTAGACCGGCGGGATATTACTCAAATGACGAGACAACTACTACCTACTAATTGAATATCGTACGCTTAACTCGTAAACCGATAAGCGTGGCACTTGCGGACAATAGAGACTGTAATTAGAGCTATAATTAATTACCATTATCGAATGACGCGCAATCGCGTCGGAAAATAACCGCGCGAGTTTATTATGCTGGATTGGTATTTGTAGTGTTCCATGTGCGTAAAAGATATGCAAAGAATACGTATTTTTAATTGTGATCAAATTTGAAACTGACTAGTCAAAAGTCAAATATTAATAAACAGATTATAGTGAAGGTACAATGCATACTGCTCTATTTCTTCATTGGGATGACTGCATGCACTAAAAATACTATACATATAACAAACAGAAAAATACTGAAGCTTAAAATAAGTGAAAATTTAATAATTCAGCTACAAGAAATCCGATCGCGTAATTGGACAAAAATATAAATAAAATAAAAAAGAAAATCAAAAAAAATTAACATTCGATTTTGAAATCCCGAGACACGGGACGAAGCGAACGCAAGCGACCCCGAAATTGCCGGCCGCATTCACCCAGACAAAAGCCCTAAAATACACCCCGCGAGCAAAAAGAAAAGCATTTCCATCCCATCCCCTCCTTCATTTAAATTTCCCGCCCAAGCGGGGGCGGCGATAGGGGCGGCTTCCGTACAACAGAGACGAAACTTAAAACCTAGTAGAAAAGAATGAGACGGTCGTATGTCCACCTGTTGCGTTAGCAGGTTGATATTTTCGTGGCGAATTTTTTCGTTTCTTATAGCGCGAGGAAGGATTTGAATGGCGTGCTAGGGGTGCATGTGTACTGGGGTGTAGCCGGTAGGTATCGATAATGCCGGCGCGGCCTTCCAGCAATGTTCGATTCCTGACTCTTCGTTTAATTCATCTTATTAAACTTTTTTCCAGTACTCTAATTAATTTGATGTTTTTGCGTTACTGACTTATTGTCAACTATATTCAAATTCAAAATTCTTTATTCACATGAATCCGAGGAAAACTATTATGCATGTTGACAAATGACTCAGTGACCGTTCCAAGTATACAAGAGATGGACAAGAAAAGAAACTCGCCAGAATTTTTTTTTTTAATACTTTTGCATTGTTCCTATATTCTAATGCTAAAAATTACCTATAATGTGTTTCAAATAAGTAAGTATTAGACTAGTCGCCAGCGCGAAGAGGCTCCTGAGTTGTTTGTCTTCATGCATCTTCATCGTAATTTTATACATTTTTTTAATTAAGTAGATAGTCAGTTTTGGTCAGGTTTGTTTTTTATTCCTGATTGACTACATACACGCTGCGTAACGAGTCTGACAGTTACTCGACTAATAAGTCGAGTACCTATATACCCGAGTAGGTATATACGCGATATTGTTACTAATTAGTAACGATATAGGTAGCAACAGTCGCCCTTACAATGTAGGAGCCCTTGCACGGTCTATTTATGCTAACCATTCGCAATAATTGCATTACAATTAAGTTTCTATTTAATTTGTCAACTAATTAAAGCAATTGCAATAAATTATATTTCATTTATTATAGGAGACTAGGTTAAAAATCTAGTAATTCAAAACTATTAACTCTCCCCTCACCCCTCCTTTGGCCGTGTGGTTGCGAATAACGGTTATAATAGTTCAATTTGTTTTCTACTGTTCCTATTGTTACTGTGGAACGCTTGCAAGTCTAAAGTGCAAGACAAAAGGACCAAAAGGAATAGGAAAAAAGACAAATCTTTCACCCTTGTATACACTTTCTCCGTTCCGTCGTGGGTAATGAAATAAGTAATCATAAAAAACATTTATAAGTTATTCATTACACAATTTGTTGTGAAAAATTCTTACTCCAATGATGATTGTACGCAATTTTTTGCTTACTCATCAATATTGAGACATTCACGAATTTAAGTTTTTGGTTTAAACCATGTTATTATTTATAAGAGACTGGACGAATTGGTCATACGCCTTATAACCGGTAACCTGCCATTGACAATTGCACTGCCTTCCAGAGCTTAGAATTTAGAATGAGAAAGATTGTCACTGCCAACCTTTTGCCGTTCTGAGACTTGAACTCTCAGATCTTAAGAGGGGCCTGACTTTGAAAACAGAACTTCGAAAGTTCAACTGACGGATTGCAATTTTCCTACCAAGCTAAAACTTATGATTTAAACATAGATTTACGGATCAGCAGACACCTTTCAAACCTGACCACAGCAATGTTTATCCACCGTATCTTGGCAGGACCTAGGCATCTTTAAGCAATAGAATTTAGAATCTTTATTCAATTTTTATCACAAACGATTATTCCCATATGTACGTATTCGGACAGTACAGTGGTACAAACGCAGGATGAAGACAGAAATAAAAACTGTTTGTGTTACCGTTTCCGGTGGCTTCCCGTCCCGTGCCCGGACGAACACGTGGTGGTAGGGTTGCCATTATAAGTCACACCGAAACATTATATGAACACCTAGTATTGAGTAGGCTTATCAGTGTTTAGGAAATCAAGTTCAAAAATCTCATCCAAACAATGTCTCCAGAATATTACAACTGCGAACATTATGAAAAATAGACATGCATGTACAATCGCTGAAGGAGAACGTCCTGTTTCCACTGATTCCAATATATTTCCGCATTGTTAAGTAGTGAGTTTTGAGGTCCTTTAAACTTCTAAACATTCCATTTCTGCGATGGTACACAAACCCGCGACTTTGGGGGTCTACTCCGAAAAACGATAAAGACATAATAGTCACGATATTATGACATCCTACGACAAGACTTTTTAACTGTCAAATCCTTCGTTCGACGGCCGATACGAGAGTGAAATCGATGAAACTTAAAGTAGGATGCGGCACGAAAATACAACGATATATCGTTCATAGACTTTGCGGGTAAGCCCCTTGGTCTGTCATGAATCACAAACCCTATGCAGAAAACCGTATCTATATCGGTCAAACCGTTCTGGAGAAAATGGGAACTTTCATGTGTCACTCACTAACAACAAACAAACAACCTCTCACCCTAAACGTATTCTGTTACATATCTAATAATAATAATTAATTGTAAATGTATGTAGGACGCCTGTCTTGCAATAAACGCTGTACGGGAACCACGTCTTTGATTTAACACATACGTTCTCCGTTCCGTCGTGGGTATAAAAATGAGCTCCTGGCAGCCCTACAAGACGCGATGCGGTTATTACGAGAAATAATCCAATAAAAATAGTATATCGCCCGATTAAATTACGATGCGGCCAACCGTTCGGCTCTTCACGTGTTTGTTATTATATTGTGTAAATAAACAGCTTCGGGTGGAAGGGTTGCGTAGTCAGCGTTTTGAAGAAACTAAACTAATACATATCGTTAGTGGGAGGACTAGCACTTCTGCGAGTGTCCGTCTGGGTTGTTACCACCGCTTTGCTTGTGAAGTCTGCCGCCAAGCTGTAGTGTGCACGCATTACTGTGTTCCTGTTTGATGAGCAGAGTAGACAGTGAAATTACTGGGCCTATGAGACATAATACCTAATGCCTCAGGGTAACGAGCGCACTGCAGTGCCGCACAGGCCTTTGTGTTTCAAAGTTCTGGGTGGCACTGCAATTGTTATGGGCCGGCGTTATGCTTACCATCAGGCAAACTACCAGCTCGTCTCGTTACCAAATAACATAAAAAAATAAATAAAGAAAACATAAACATGTACTCAAGGTAAGTATTGATTACTACTTATAATTAAAGCGAACGTCGACAACAAAAAGAAACGAGTTGTCGATTGGGTCACAGATGGTACGTCAGGTGGTAGAACTAATTCTTCTGCGTAGACGACGACGCGTAGACAAGCGCGTCGCTTGCCTAATGGTAAACATAAAGCCAGCCCATAACAATTGCAGTGCCATTGCAGAACTTTGAAACACAAAGGCCGCTGAGACATTTTTTTTTTTTTTTTAAACGCTTACACACTCATACCCCCGCACTAGGATTCCCTGTGTCGCAGGTGGCATGGACACACACAGATACACGTCACAAACATCCAAGACCCGAGAACAAACTTTATGCTTACACAAAATCTGCCCCGGCCGGGAATCGAACCCGGGACCCCTCGCTTTGCAGGCAGGGTTACTACCAACTTAGCTACGGAGCCGTCGTATATATTACGTCTCATAAGCAGAGTAATTTCACTATCTATTGCTCATCAAACCAGGTCACGTTAATGCTTGCACATTACTTCAGCAGACTACACGAGCAAAGCGGTGGTACCATCCAGACGGATACTAGCAGAAGAGATCCTACCACCCGGTGACGTGTCTAAAACCACATTGCATCGTTATTAATTAAACAACAATAAACGCTTATCAGATTACGTATCGGCATTTGCGAATATAAATAAGTTACGATAAGAAAAATCTAGTAAAATCGCGGCGTCTTTGTCTTCAGAATCTTTTAAGTATACTATGTAATTATGGATTTTCATGGGGAACTATTACACTCACTAGCGGAAGTGTCTTCCGCGATCTGTTTACAATATGTGTGTGTTGTGTGTGTGTTATAGGCGACTTTAACGATTTTAAAGTCGTATCGAAATGAAACTTTGTATGGATATGTAGTTCGGATATCAAAACTATAATTTGGTATGATGGAGCTGATCTGGTGATGAAGCCAGGAGGTGGATAGTGGAACTTTTCAGTGGCTACAAGTAAACCCTTCGAATTTGGGCTCATATGATTCGTTTTGACAAGTCCAATAGATTGCATTTGGTGTCGAGGTTCTGAATATATGCCAGGAGGTTGAAGTATGTTTTTTAGTTTCTTTAAACTTCATAAAATATATTAACATGCAATATTTGTATTTGTTAGGTCAAATCTTGCAAGCTAAATTCGACCCACTTCCCGGTGTTCGAATGAGTCGAAATTTTACATAGGTAGGTACATATGTAAATCGGATGACAATGCAATATAATGATGTCACAGAGCTGGTCTGATGATGGAGCCGGAAGGCGGCCACAGAAACTCTGTAACTATGTATAGTTACAGAGTCGTACGTTGTAACGTAACGCCATCGAGTTTGGGTTCGTTTGACATTTACTCAGATCCTGGATTATGTCTAGGATCCTGATGACGTAGCCGGAACGTGGCCACAAGATTACAGTACCAATTACGTATTTTATAAGATCTTGACTGAACAAATATATTTTTCCACAAAAATCTTATTTTCATTTAAAACCGGCAGCACAACACGGGTTACACCAACGATCACACGATAATTCATCGATAACTTGAGTTCTCCGATATAGAATATGTAATATTTTTGCGTGTGTCACTTTGATAAGAGCTGGATACGCGATATAAAGCGATAAAGTTGACACGTTTAGACGCGAATGTGGATATTGTACGCGAAACTTATATCTTGTTGGTGAAAATTTTTCGCAGTTTATAAACTACGGTTTCACCCACGTGAAGAGTCCTACAAGAAACGTCTGTTTTTCAATACCAAATGTAGCCTATGCCCTTCCATACATGAGCACTCCAATCCACGACATTCCTCGCAAAACATTCTAAAAACCGTCCGTGTGTGGAGAACCTCAGATGGATTACGTTGAGTGATAGGGATATTGAATATCCAAACGTTTCAAATCTAACGTTCCTACTCATCATGTGTACCTGATACAACGATCCTCAGTACTCGAGACACAGAATGACCGAAAAATGGAGCGATGGCGCGCACGGAATGGAATATCCGTCTGTGGGCTCGAAAATTGGACCATCGTTCCACTCAATCCACGACGCATGGAGCGATGAATTTGAAACGCTCGTTTATGGGATCTCTACGTTACGCACCGGCCCATAAACTATATCTATGCAAAAATCACGTCGCTACGTTGCAAAAAGGACAAAACAACAAACACTTTTAATACGAGTTCTGTTAACAGAACTCGTAATTTCGGTTAACCTAAAGACTTTAGTCATGATAACTCAGTGTTACAGAGCATTTGCCAATCAGTCGCAAAATGATGACTTCGATGAAGAGCATACGACAATTGATAATGGTCTGTTGATGACCGCCATTGTCGTAGGCGACCATAGAAAAACGATTGTTATAAATACCGAAAGTGCCTGAAGTGATCATTTTGCGACGAAATCATTGTCATTTATAAACAATTTGTTTTTTATTGTATATTATTTGCAGTAGGGTTGAGTTTGATCGCTGATGAAGCGACGATGTGGTCGACCATGTGGCACGCTTACCTATCTCAACCAATACAGTCTTGTCTTGAAAACTCCCAAATTATAGCTATTGGGAAACACACAGGCCGGCAAAGAAGAAAGGAGAAGAAGTAGTTTAGTAAAATTGGGGCCGTGGTTGCTTTCTATTCTATAAAAATAGAGACACTTACCATTGAGACAGGCAGAGGATGCGCTCCACCGTTTGGGTAAGGGTAAGGCGCCATGAGGTAGCCCATATTGAAGCCGGCAGCGGGATGCGGCTCGAATTTACCTGAAAACAACGAAAACAAGATTAACTTCCGACTTAATGAATATATATGTTGCAACTCATCCAAACACTGTCTGGTGTTTTTTTACGTTTTCCATTATCACGAAGTGGTCGAAGATGGTGTATTTAAACTTAAGATTCTTTTTTATATTATTGGATCTAGGTCTTTCGCCTGATTGAAACAGAACTTTGAGACACAAAGGCCTGTGCGGCACTGCAGTGCGCTCATTACCCTGAGAGTTGAGACACGAGGTATTAAGTCTCATTAGCCCAGTATAAATTTCACTGACTTCTTTGCCTGTCACCGGAACACCTTAATGCTTGCACGTTACTGGCGGCAGACTACACAAGCAAGGCGGTGGAAGGGGCGCTGGATGCAGTACGAGAGTATATGCCGTCCCACACCTGCAAGATTGGGGCCCTCACCAGGAGGTGATGTACTCCGTACACTCAGCACTCATCACCTGAGCAGTACTTGCGGTAGTTATATCTCCCCATATGGATTGGGCAGTTTGCCGGCGGTTTGTCCCACACTACCACCGCGCCCCCATAAAATATGGTGGTAAAATGCCACTGATGGAACATGCAGGTACCTACTTGGCAAGAAGGTAACTAGATGAGCACTAGAAAAATGCTTTGAACCTACACACAGCTTATACCTTATACTTTTATTTCCAACGTTTTAAACTCAGAACTAAGTACTTACTTTAAAGAATAGACAAGCGCAATCAAAGAAATAAACGCAGTACGGCTAGACAGTAGACACCCAACGGGGTGGCGAGTACAGGCGTTGAGAAAATTATACGGCGACGAAAAGTAATTTAGAGGAGTAATTGCGCGCGCTATAGTACAGTCGCGCGAGAAAGCGTATCAAACTATTTTTTTTGCAATAATTTGTTTTTTAAGTATTAATTAAATGTGTTTAAATCCTATGGCAATTTTTTTGGCAAAACCCTTGCGTAACCGTTGCGTGTTACGGTTTCGCAGTGTGGTTGCTTTCATACCATTTACAACCATATTACCTTTGCTAGGCTTATTAAAAAATGCTGGAGTAAGACCACGAACGCCATTATAAAAAAATTTAACTTCGTCACTAAAAATTATTTACAATTCAAAAAGCGTAGTCACGTCACGTCTGCCACTGTAGAGTAGGATTCCAAGTGCAGGTGCATCCGTAATAAAATGTAACGATGAGCTTCTAGGTGCTGCGGTAATATTATTACTAATATTATAAATGCAAGTGTGGTAAATATGTCCTTCTTCTGCGCAACAACGACGGAGCGAAACAACGTGATTTTTTTCACAAAAAGATAATTCAAATGCCGGAGAGTACGAGTAACGTATGTTTTTACACTGACATTTTACCTCGGAAAAATGTCTTTTGTCTCGTGTCTCAGTCTCATCCATGTTATAACTATTACAATTTTTCGTTCAATGTTCAAACGTTTTGTTTGTACCTGTACCGAACGTCTACTAGATTAGTTTTCCTCTGTATTTTGGTCCACCGACCTATACGAGTCTACGAATCCGTGCTTATGGCGCTAACTCGATAAGATCAAGAAGCGAAAAAATATTTTGTAAGCAGCGCTAGATAAATCAACTAGCCTCTGCTTGTGGTTAGACCTACATCTATTTTTCTTTGTTTCATTTTTCTTCGAGTCCTTTTTGTTGTTTGTCAGTGACAAATTGTCGATCGATCACTTCCCAATCCCATATTATGTCACTTAGGTGTTATGTTACTTTCATACTGCACTGACTGCACATATATATTGTGACACACAAAGTTTTGTAATATTTTACGCGTCACTGCACCACGCTGGTCAATCTTGTCATGATTAGACATGAGTTCTCAAGTCTCTCTACGCTTATGCTTGTACACTGGTTATTGTCGGCATTGACGGTTGTTTTAATTGGACTATCAACTAACTTAGCCAGTCGTTACTATATCCTGGCTGCAAAGCGAGGAGCCCCAAGTTCTATCCCCAGCCGGGACAGACCTTGTGTGGTAACTGGTAAGCATAAAGTTTCATCTAGGGCGTTAGATACTTGTGTTATCCAATTGTCCATACCAACTGCGACACAGAGAAACCTAGTGCAGGGGTATGAGTGTGTAAGCATTTATGTTTATTGTTCATCATCAGTTCTTTTATGTTTCCTATTATTAGATTTCAGCTCTCGGTATCGGAAAAGCCAGCCAATGCGAATTGGTAACTTGCACAACCAAAAAGACAAGGACATGCACCGAAAGGACTGGAAAAGCAAAGACCAAAAAGAAGAATGCACACACCTTTACAAGATCTTGCATCTATCCTACTCCTACTAATATTATAAAGCCAATGTTTCTGTGAATGTTTGTTGCCACGTATCTCCATAACTACTGAACCGATTTTGATGAAATGTGGAATGTAGGAGTTGAGATTCTGGACACACAGGCTGTAATAATAAATACTACGCGGGCGTGCCATGGGCGGAAGCTATTATTCAATATTCAATTGTTGTGTGTTCTATAAATAAATTAAGATTACAGTTGAATCTGCCAATCAATCAGATGGTATCGAAAAACTCGGACACAGATCTTGCGTCACAGATTTGTTTCTAGAGAAACATTTTGTGCATATTGTTTTGTAAACAATAATAGAGATTGAGATCTCAGATTCTAAACTATTGTTATCGATCTACAGCTAATTCTCATTATTAGGGAAAACAGATCGATAAAAATCGAACGGCGGCGGCGCCTCTTACTATATTATTTGATATCGAAAGAAATGAGTTTTATAAAATACGTAAGTAATTGGTGCTGTAATCTAGCGACCACCTTCCAGCTCCATCATCAGGACCCTGGAAATATCTGGAATTCTGATCCTAGATGATGTCAGTTTAAAACTCTGGTACTTGTAAAGACAAATCAAACGAGCCCAAAGTCGATGGGATTACGTCGTTTCGTGTGCCCGGCTGCCGGCTCCATCATCAGACCAGCTCTGTGACTTCATTATACATATTGCATTGTCATCCGATTTACATATGTATGTAAAATTTAGGCTCAATCGAACACCGCGAAGTGGGTCGAATTTTGCTTGCAAGACTTGACCTAAACAAACCAACATACCTAAACAGAAACAATGCAAGTCATATAAAAAAAATTAAAACGAGGCTTCTTTTATAACATTTTACTGTCTTCAGAACCAAAGGTGCAACAATTCATATTTGTAGTATTGATTGACGCGACGCGTAACCAAAATGCTGGTACTTTTTTATGTTATTTGGTAACGAGACGAGCTGGTCGTTTGCCTGATGGTAAGCATAACGCCGGCCCATAAAAATTGCAGTGCCACCCAGAACTTTGAAACACAAAGGCCTGCGCGGCACTGCAGTGCGCTCGTTACCCTTAGACATTAGGTATTAAGTCTCATAAGCCCAGTAATTTCACTGGATACTCTGCTCATCAAACCGGAACACAGTAATGCTTGCACACTACTGCTTGGCAGCAGACTTCACGAGCAAAGCGGTGGTAACAACCCAGACGGACACTCGCAGAAGAGTTAGTCCTCCCACTAACTAAACTTATTTGGCTCAACGGATCAGCATTGCGAGTCAACTAGGCAATGCCGCCAGCATGCTGGGTATGCTGCCAACTGGTAGTGGGCTAGAATATTTAGATTATCTATAGGCCTACTTGGGCTTGTAAATTATCCAAATGTTTTCGTAGCTAGCTAGGTTAGATGTAGTGTTTATCTATGTATTAGGTAGTTAATAAAGGTATTTAGCCCATTAAAAAAAAAATTTGTAGTTAACGACATGTATATTTAAATATTTATTTATTTATTTACACCACCAACCTCTCTCACGCCATTAAGAAGAACTCTCTCACCACTAAGACAAACGCTAACCTTTTCATACACTCTTTATTGAAACACCACGTTGTAACAACTGTTAATAACTGAAATGAATATGTTACTTGAAGATGTGAAATAAAATTGTACATTGTTAAAAATAGGTAAGGAAGAGTGACTGACACGAACACAAGTTGAAAAATTAATTATCATACGAGACGGTAAACCAAGATTCATTTGGATAGGCTTCCTGTCAATCTAACAACGTTTAGAATACTAGGAATCCTAAAATTAATCACCGTTTTCGCAAGAAACAACTTTAATTTACGCGTGTCAATCAAAATCGCTCAAAATAATGGTATTTTTTAAAGAATCCGATTCGACTTTATCCACAAGATAATGACCGTTTTTATTTCTTTCTGATATGATAATTAATCATATCAGTTTTAAAATTACGTTTTCGCAGAAACTGTATTGTTTTTGGAATTATCGTTGTGGTTATAACTAATTATTGTGGCCTTGGTTGTAATGCAAAGTTATGCAGGTTTGTGACATTGAAGATAAAGTTGTTGCATATTATATTTCTTATACTAAAAGAGACGAGCGTTTATGCTTGCCTGATGGTAAACATAACGGCAGCCCACAACAATTGGAATGTTGACTCCATTTTTTTTATGATGCTAATCAATTCGTTTTCTCATGAAAGTCAAATGTCTATATCGAAAAAACTGGAAATCGAATGCTAATAACGTCAAAAATGGGAACCAAAGTCAGACGGTCTAGTGAGCGCTAAAACGCCCCTTACTAATTAGCCTTAATGCGTGACGTCACATATTCAACGCGGCCCGTAAAGTTGTACTAAAACACACATTTTGTTGATTTTGGCCGTGAAAAACTGCGTTTAAGTATATAGTTGTCACAGATTTGTTATTCATTAAAATGTAAAGAATCTGATAGTATAGGTAAAATTACTATTTGATGATAAAAAAAATCGTTAAATTCTGGAAAGTTTTAGATCCAGTATCTTTGTGGAAATTATATATTTTTTGTGAATTTAATTTTTATTGTGTTAATGTGATGTTCTTAATATTAATAACGTATAACGACAGAAATTATGTATTTTGTATTTCATGCAACTACCCAATTGTAGCGCCACCCAGACCTTTGAAACACAAAGGTCTGCGTGGACTGCAGTGCGGTCTGTATCCTGAAACATTATGAAGACCGATCCCGTCCCTGCCTACTTTGCTCATCAAACATGAACATAGTAATGCTATGTACTGATTGGCGACAGACTACACAAACAAAGCGGTGGTACCTCAGATCAGACAAACAAGAGAGATATGCCCGTTCACGTTCAAAATATGTCTCCGTTTTTCGTACATTTTTTTCACCGTTCCGCTAAACAGCTTAATGCAAAATCTGCAAAGTGAATTCGATTAAATGTATCTGGCCTGATTTGGGCCTGATGCTTTCGCACCCGCGACGTACGCCTTACCACATCTCCTTGTTTCTATGATCTGTGGGTGGTACACACCTAGACGGACACTCGTAGGATACCCTATACGAAGTTCGAATTATATCATCTTGGGTGTTGTGGACCATGGTCTTTTCAGCTCCTAATTTCCTAGATACAGAGGTCTGAATATCATGTAGGTCTAGTATCTTATGAGATCGGAAAACGTTTATTTGTTTTTATTTGTACATACAAGAACAGCCTAGTTTTCTATACTTGACTAATAATGCAAACAAATCCGGCAGATTCCAACCAATGACAGCAATAGTGATAGAATAACTAACCAATGACATGATTTGAATTTGAATTTCTATGATTACCTAGATGTCATTGGTGAGCCTTCAAGTTTCTCTACATTAATGGACGGTTATGAAAATATCCACCACATAATTAAAAACATAATTAACACATCCATATTCATAAGGCATGGCAGGGACTAGGCGAGCATAAACTTCTAAGAGGTTTTTAATCATATTTGTGTCATTGATGTGTGATTTGCTGAGGTGTAGGTAGGCAGTATAGAGAGGTAACTAAGGTGTCATAAGATTGAGGTTTGAGAACAAGTTATGTTAATTTTGCACCATATTTTCCCACAGCAATATTATTTTCCCATTGCAATGATCCCATCTACTCGGAACAGCATCCGCGGTGGGCCAAGGTAACCTATCTAAATATTGACCGCGGACCGCGGCCAGGCCCCATGTAATGCTTAGTAACGACAACTGTACACACCACCTCCTTGTATATTGATCGTGCGAGAAGAGTTAGATCATAGAAGGTGGACTACTGGAGTTTTTAGTGTGGATTTTATAGCATTAAATTAAATACAGGTAAAATATCGTCCGGTATGGTAATTGGTACATTGCATGAAGCTTGCTTTAAGTTGAAAATCTGTGGCCGGTTACTGGTGCTGGCAGCTGTGCTTCTACTCCGCTTATAGTGCTCATATGTGCATGGGAATTAAGCGTCCACCTATACTTTAAAAATCTATCGCTCTCGGTCAGTTCCGGCAGATGCTCTTTAGGCGTTCAGCACTCCACAACTGGAATCTCAAGTTGCTACAATTTGAGATTCCAGTTGCGGCATTTCGCAACTAGCTGTTTTTATGATTTTATCCTGTACCTAATTTAGAGCAACCGCACACACGAAGTAACTCTAGTTGCGAGTTTTGATGATCGCAACAGTTTTCGGTTGCTGAAATCGGTGACAAAATATTTTCCAAGTTGCCGCAACTAGCAACTGACAAATGTGTACCAGTCATGTCAAGTTGCTGGTTTCCACAACCAGAAAATGCAAAAATCAAATTGATCTCTAAAATTTAAAAGTTTATTTAAAATTGCGGCAACTGTAAACTGTTGCTGTACTTGGCAACCGTTAATAAAAACCAGTATAAAGTTGATAGTTACGAAACTTAAGTTACTTCGTGTGCTGAACATCTCAGAGTCTCCATGTAAGGCTTAGCATATCACCTTCAACAATATCATCACTTATCACGGAACGCTTAATGATCGACAATAAAAACAAAATAAAAAAATAGCATTGACCGAAATAAATATAATCTCGTTCGTCCTCATTCATACCTTTATCCTAAATTCATTCATCACACCACTGTCCAACATCATTATACTAAAAAATATGTCGACCAAGGTATCAACCTTTGCAACAAAATTTGAGCTGTAAAAAAAGTTGTGTTACTTCGGGTAATAATCAAATGAAATATGATATCAATAATAAAACCCCCTTTTTTAGGACCTGTTCCACTTGTGTCTGATAAAAAATATCTTACACTTAGGTAAAACATTTTTTTATGACACCGCTTGCTGGGTATAACTTGTCTTGATGGCTGTACAGTGTACATACATTTTAAAACGACAAAAGAAAGATTAAATCTTAATTTTTTTTGTGTTTATTTTATTATTATTCTTGGGTTATCTGGTTTCGATTTTTCAGTGTTAAGATGCATTAAACATCATGTTAGGTTGAAAAAAATATTTGGTAAGTACGAAGGCCAGGCCTTACCAGATTAAATTTAACCACACAGTAAAACACCTGTTAAGCTCCATCTAACTCTTAAACATGCCTTAGTAGCGTGATTAAATATAAACGACCACAAATCTTGATTTAAGTAGTATCAAACTGTTGTCTAACTCCATTCTGTTGTTGCATTTCTAATCTTTATACGGGCATGACTTTCATCATCAGCCGGAAGACGTCCACTGCTGAACATAGGCCTCCCCTATAGAAAGCCACTTCGATCGACTACTCGCTTCTTGCATCCAACGGTTCCCCGCGGTTTTGACAAGGTCATCAGTCCGCCTATATGACTTTGGCATGACTTTGCTAACCCTAAAATGGCTCTCAAGCGCAGTTGCCATAACACCACAAAGTCTTTGAATATTATTATAGCCAAGTTTATTATGATTACCTACTAAAGAAAAATCTATACAACTAAATAAAATAAAAGTGTCTGTTTGTAATATCAAAATAACAGCTTTTTACCAAATGCATATGAAAGTAAAAATAGTAAATAGTAAAAATATACGGTACCTATAACAAAACAACCATTTTTAAATTTTTTGTCTGTCTGTTTGTTCCGGGTAATCTCCAACACGGCTGGGCCGATTTTGACGGGACTTAAACTGGCAGATAGCTGATGTTATAAGGAGTAACTTAGGCTACATTTATTGTAGAAAAAGAATTTGGGTTCCGCGCATAAAAAATAAAAACCATGAAATCTAATCTCCACGCGGGTGAAACCGCGGGCAGCAGCTAATAAGAAATATTTATCTACCATCTAGTAAGAGTGTCAGTAAGTGGTGTAACAGGGTCTCATACTGCCACAGGATCTCATACACATGAATCAGACACAAGTTTTAAAAAAATCTCTGGCTACCTGTGCGGCCAAGGGTCGAACCCGCGCTTGGTCGTTTGCGGCTGCGACTAATCACACGGCGCCTGGGGTATCCATGATAAACATGTAAATTATCGGAAATTATCTGATCAATACTAAAATAAATACCTTAAAGATCAGATACGTGGTTATCGGTAGGGTAGGGTGATAGAATTTCCTTTTCGTAATAGGGCTAGTGTTTCGTAAGAACCGATTACTGGTAAACATAACTACTAGGTACTGGTTAAAATTTAGCATCCAATCCGAGTCTCGAACCACGGTTTTGTCTCGTTTGCCACCGAGCAGTAAGCGTTATATCTCAGTCGACAGGCAAAGTACTATGTACTCCATAAAAAAATTAAGCGTATTAGATATTGAAAGTCAATAGCTCTCGAAGTAAGCAAATTGATTATGGCAATGGGCATGTCACATCGCACGCAGAACCGATAACCGATAGGGAAGAAAGGTGAAGTTTACGGCAGGGAGGCGGCAGGCTCTTATGTCCTATTAGCTGTTGCCCGCGGTTTCACCCACGTGGAGTAATTGGATTTCATGGTTTTAATTTTTTTGCGCGGAACCCTAATTCTTTTTCTAAAATAAAAGTAGCCTAAGTTATTCCTTGTAACATCAGCTATCTGCCAGTGAAAGTCCCGTCAAAATCGGTCCAGCCGTTTCGGAGATTACCCGGAACAAACAGACAGACAGAAAGACAAAAATTTTAAAAATGTTTTTTTGGTTATATTTACCGTATATACTTTCAAATGCATTTAGTAAAAAGCTGTTATTTTGATATTACAAACAGACACTTCAATTTTATTTATTTGTATAGATGACAGGTAACGCGACATGTTACGATATCTTCGTGGAATGGTTGTAAAATGCTATTTTGTATAACATTGTTAATTTTGACAAACGCAACAAGGCACGTTTCACGCATGTCATGGATTGACAAAAAAACGTCAAATGGCCCTGACCATAGACAACGTATCGTGCATGCATACAGAGTGCAATTTTTAATTCTACGTCGTGGCGTGTTTATCATGGTTAGTTCACATTATGATGTCACGTGTTATTAGCCAGAAATCGCATGCTACTATATACGCATACGAATAAGAGCCAGTCTATTCTAGACTAAACGACCTGATAAGCTACCATATTTAGGTTAAAAAACCCCATTCTATCTGTTCATCAGCTGCAACATTATCATCATTTCTGATCAGGTGAGGTACAGCTCACACCTTACAAAAATATATTGAACTAAAACAAATGCCAGAATGCACGTTTTTTTTCAAATGATTGATGACAGTAACAGGTCGACGACTGACGAGTTTACCCTACAAACCAATTACGGGATTCGCCGGGACAAAAACCGTCCCGGTGTAAAAAGTGAGCTTGTGTGTACGACTTGACGTTGTAGGTAATGTATATTGGGTTTAATGGGTTCTGTAGAATCCATACTATAAATGCGAAAGTGTTTTTGTAGGTTTGTTGGTTTGACGTCCTTTCATGCATCAACGTGCAACGGTGCAACGGATCGACGTGATTTTTTGCATAATCTATGGACTTTTTATCCCGGGAATATGCACTGTTCCTATGGGAATGGGTCAAAAAGGAAAATATATTTCCTTTTTTAAATATATAAGTCTGTCTAGCATTATGTTATGAGATACGTGATACCTAAAAAGCCCCTTAAGTCTAATTTAATGGCTGTAAATAGAAGCACGAAATGAAATTCAATATGCTTGAAGCTGTACACAAAGCTGATAATAAACTTTATCATAATAATTGTCATTTTATACAACGGGACCTTAAATCCTTTAATTTTATTGATTAAGCCATAAGCGACAGCGGAATACTATCTATACCAGACACAACGCGAGGACAGGTTAGAGGCAGGCCCGAGTGGAAGGTAAGCGAAGCACTGGTCGATGACCAGCTAAGTGGTCTGATCTTATCTAGAAGTCTACGCTGTCCACATTGCAATCAACCGCCAGACATTAAGAAGCATTGTGAGACGAGTAGCAGCCCTGGGAGGCGACCACGAAATCGAAGATGCCGATCCGTGTACCATAGACACTCAATGGGCCTATGTTCAGCAGTGGACGTAACCGGCTGATGACAATGTACCATCGATCCAACCGTGACCACTCTAGCAAAAGTGCACGACTAAGAAGAAGAGGTCAGGTGTGACCTGACCTCTCGCAGGACCGATAACCGATGGGGAAGAAAGGCTCTTGAGTGGCGACCACGAACCGGAAGACATAGTGTAGGCCGGCCCCCCAATAGGTGGACCGATGACCTTGTCAAAACCGCGGGGAACCGTTGGATACAAGTGGCGAGTAGCCGATCCAAGCGTTCTATGGGGGAGGCCTATGGGCAGCATTGGACGTATTTCGGCTGATGATCAAGAACAAGAGCGCTAGTTGTAAAAACCATATGTGGTTATGTGGTGTGGCTATGGCAGTCTTAGCAGTTTTACCAGGACGTAGGACTAACTCTTTTGCGAGTATCCGTCTGGGTACACCCGCTTTGCTCGTGTAGTCTGCCGCCAATTAGTACGCATTACTGTATTTTAGTATGATAAGCAAAGTAGTCAATGATATTATTAATACCTAATATGCCATAGTAACGAGCGCACTGCAATACCACGCCTGCCTTTGTTCTGGGTGGCACTGCAATTGTTATGGGGTGGCGCCATCATGCGGACAAATGACCTGCGCGTCTTCACTGACTACTTTGCGAATTACCTCGGAGCACAGTAGTGCTTGCACATTAGTGATGGGCGGCAGACTACACGAGCAAAGCGGTGGTAATTTCATAACCGCCCGTTTCTCTTAACATAAACCTCACGCCGTGGCAAGTGTAAAAAGCTCGTTAATCTAACTACGAGACTCTAATTGTGTACGCATATCAAGTTCCAATTAGAACCTGCGATATAATGATACAGAGCCTTTACTTATAAGTAGGGATGTGACGTTAGGTCGTGTCCGGCATTCGCCAGCTTTTTTCAAAGCATTTATCATCGATTCTCGTTTGTCTTGGACATAATCTGGCGATCGTTTTTTAAAACTTTCCGATAATAGTCAGTTATGCCGAAGTTTGGACAAATCCTTTGGTTCTGAAGACGCTATAAAATAGTTCATAGAAAATATTGTTTTTAAATAACTAAGGAAAACTTCGATTCACATGCCACGGTATGGAATTATTAATTATTCAAGCCACATGTCCATACCTTGACATGTGGATTGCATAAGCCTGAGCCTTAAAATAAGTTCGTATAAAAAAACATCTTATGCTCGTCGTTATAGTCACGAAAGTGATGTTACAATTAATATACTCGTAGATTCGTCTTTAAATATATCAATCCCCTATTAAAGATGTATTTCCTAAATTACGCCACTGATCTATTGACAACATAATAATATTCTTATTTTCAATATAAAACGACAGACTTGTAACGATAGATAATAACTATTAATTAACTAACAACAAAGTTATTATTACTTTTCCATTGTTACAAGGTACGATTATTATTATTTGGTTTTCTTTTAGCGGCTTGCATTAAACAAGTGATGCCGTAGATTTTCGCCGGATCCAAGTTACCGGCAAAAATACTAGCATGCACATCTCAGAATATAACAGGTATGGGTCGCGAATTATGGACGTGAGATAGAAAGATGAGGGGTAACACGAGAGAGACAAGGATGGAGAATCTGTTATGATGGTCAGTGATGTTAAATATAGAAGTACAATATTAGATCAGAAACAGCGACTGCGACATCGTAGGTCAAGATGTGAACTAAGGATGTACACCGTACAGTATTAATAAGTTTTAAAGAGCAAAATTCAAATTCAAAAGTAGTAAGTCTGTAAAGGCGTATTGGGCCGACCCCATGTTAAAATAGGATAAGGGCAGGAAGAAAGGCAATTAGTTTGGCACTTATACACCGATTTCAATAAAATATTACCTATTTTAATGAAACGCTGGACATACATTCAGCCAAAATTTGGGGCTGCATTATAAAGGTGACATTTATTAAGTGGGGGGAGTGACATTCTTTTAAAAAACATTTATTAAACCTAACGTCACTAAAATCGAGTGAATTAATGGTCATAAACTAACATATTGAGTATAGAAAATTCGAACAAGACCCTTTGCTAACGGCAAAGGTTAGGTTAGAACCCAGGAAAAAAGAGCTGAAGTTTACCCTTTGTAACGGAACACAAGACAAACACACCGTTACCTAAAGAATTTCAAGAAAACACCTCAAAATCACAATGAAACATTACAAATTAATGAAGACATTAACCTAATGAATTAATCTTATCCCTTTAAAATCGATTTAATTGACCGTGACACTACACATAGTAGGTGTAGTATAATGAAAGATATTATCTTTTAAATGCGTTTGGAAGTAAAATTACTCGAGAGTATGAAGTCGAGATTATTACCAGTGCTACCAATTTGCATTTACGAGTACATACTTGAAGGTTACGTTTACTAAGTACGTTTTAATAATATTATTCGAACTTTAGAGCATTTTTATTGGATGAGGCGTAGATGAAGCAGGTTGATCTAGATTCTAGATCCAGTGCTTCATCTAGAAATATAGAAGATCGGTTACTTCGGATTTAATAGGTGGTAGGACAAACTCTTTTGAGAATGTCCGTCTAGGTTGATACCATTGCTTTGCTCGTGAAGTCTGCCGCGAAGCAGTAATGTGCAAACATTTTTGTTTAGCAAAGTAGTCAGTAGAATTACATTACTGGGCTTATCAGACCTAACTTCTGAGAGTCACAACCGCTCTGCTGTGCCGCGCTGGCATTTGTGTGTCAAAGTTCTGAGTGGCACTGCAATTGTTATGGAAAGGCGTAATGCTTAACATCGAGTAGGTATATTGTACTCCGTAGTTTAGCCTGATTATCACTCTAGTTAGAATTTTTAAAAGAAAAGTAAATAGATGATTTTCTCATCAAGTAAATCAACACACTAGTAAATCTCTATTTATCTATCTCTTATCTTGAGGTATTTACTCGCAGTGATTCACAATAAATTAGCATCAAAGCATAGCAATTAAAGGTTTATGCTTTATGGTGTGTGATACCTACCAGTTTTGGGTGTAATAAAAACACAATTTCCGGTGTTTAAAATGATTTAGAAAGCAGTTAATGATTGTAATAGTGAATCTGGTTAGCTGAAAGGGGTTGGGTATCTAATCTTGAAACCGACTTTCAATATAACGGGTTGGTAAAGCTTTGTCTAGTGCCAGTCAGGATTGCTACAGCTCTCAAGATGAAAATATGTTACTGGGCTTACAGTGGTGCACTGTAAGCCCGACATTTTTAGACAATTTTAGAGCCACCTTATTTTTCTATCTTAACCGAAATTTCCGACATTAATTTATGGACGGATCTGAATTTCATTTATTATTACATAACATTCACCTAAACGCCTTAATCTGCTTCTCACGTAAATGTTGTCAGACCAATCAATATTGCCGCGTTTAGTACAGAAATGGGTAATTATTGGAGTTTTCCGCTTTTCAGTATTACCCGAATGCATCTTACTTGAAGGAGTTCAAAACCCTTGTTTCGTCCCTCGTATTAATTTGTAGAACTGAGAAAGGAAGGCGACAGCAGCGAAAAAAGGGATTCGACTTTTTTTTACGTCGTACTGGTAAAGCGTTTGACCACAATCTCACCTGATGTGAAGTGACGACGTGATCGAAGATGTAGCACGCTTTCCCAGTAAATACCTATTCACTCTATTCTTAAACACACCCGGATGATAACGTTCAGTGAACACAGACGACGGCAATGCATTCTACTCCTTGGCAGTTCTTATTATATAGGAAGAAGCGAATCGCTTCGTACTTACAGCTTTTCAAGATGTTACTGAAACAAAGTCGCTTCAAAAACCCCAACTTATTCTCATACTACAGTTTACCAGACTAGGCTACCAACTTCACACGTTACCTTCCATTATTCCTAAGGCCCTGTTCGTGGTGAGCCGATCAGATTAGGGCCCGTGACCGGTTCTTCGAAAACATCCCGTGGTTAAAATAACAAAAAACAACACTAATAACAACAAATAACGAGGTACCCGACCCGAGGAGCTAGGGATGAGACGTGTCGATAATGGGATACTGTCGAAAAATTTGTACAGAATTGTCGTCCTCAAAATATTTTGTAGTATACTGGGAATGACGGCTCCGTAGCCGTAGCTAATTTGGTAGTAACCCTGCCTGCAAAGCTAGGGGTCCCGGGTTTGATTCCCGGCCGGGGCAGATTTTGTGTAAGCATAAAGTTTGTTTTCGGGTCTTGGATGTTTGTGATGTGTATCTGTCTATGTCCATGCCACCTGCGACACAGGGAATCCTAATGCGAGGTATGAGTGTAAGCGTTTAATTATTTATTTATTTTTATTTATTAATAGAATATAATAAATTTAAAACTATAGAAACGTATTTCTTTTAAAACGATACCGCAAGAAATAAAATCCGATGGGACGAGGAAACATCAGTGCTGCACAATACTTTTTGATGTAATGTTCCAAGGGAAGCTGTATTTTTAAGCCGGCTTCATCATTTTACATAATATCTGCTTTTTGTGTTGTAAGTTTATTAAGATTGTCAAACGTTAAACCTATAAGAATAAACATATAAGGTCAGATTTGTTAGTAACCGTTACTTTAAATTTTCCTACTCAAAATGTCTTTACACCTCACTAAGATAACACTAATGCAGACCGTAGACGCTGCGTTTGCTTGTCAGAATAACAACGTTGTTATTCTGACAAGCAAATGTACGTTTGCATAAGCGTCTACACTGCCCCTAACCAGCAACCAGCAACCTAAATCCTTGCTCTGGTGTATAAGAAGTTAGGGTATGTTAAGTAGATACAGACACAATGTACTCTAAGCGGGACGTCAGTTTTCAACTTACCAAGCACAAAATGACATCAGTGACAAAACCAGTTCTGATAATGTCTAGTACAACTGCAGATATAACTAAACAAAAACTTACTAATCTCAAGTACTAAAAACGAATCAGTTGGGTCTCGACCAGTAGAAACAGCGGAAGCCTAGTTATCTGGTGTGTTTTCTTGTTACAACACGATAATAAGACATTACATCGATCATACACGATCCATCCATCTATCCGGTTATCGATCGCAAATACTTTCGTTTTCACGTGCATATCGGATTGTGTCAATCACTACTGCAGTAGATGTGACACGCGGGATAGATTACGCATCTGATAACCTTATGTTATCTCATACTAGTCGACAAGCAAAACTTTTTGATTTTTTTCCATACATACATATTTATATGTATATGTATGGAAAAATTAGAGCCAATTATAATTGGTTCTCTAAAAAAAATTGCTTTAAAAAGCGACGAACCGACTTCAATGACAAACTACTGAACCGATTTTGATGAAATTTCTATGGGACCAATCTGAAAGTAATTTCTTACAAATATTTTTTTCCCCTAATCGGTTCATAAATAACAAAGATCTGAGGTAACAACATATAAAAAAGACCCACCGAATTGATAACCTTCTCCTTTTTGGAAGTCTGTTAACAAGTGTAACGGTTAGGTAGGGGTTGCAAATTATTTGAGTTTGCTCTTCTCTAATGATTGTGTAAAAGTAACGGGCACCTAGTCATTTAAACATCATGAGCGCTCTAGTTGGTCCATGTGAATAAAGAATTGCCATCATTATATTTAGTTGTACCTGGTCTATGCTGAGAATTAATGGGTAAGCTAAATAAATTTGAGTGAATTTCAGTTCAAATTAGCTATACAGTACCTTTCTTGGTTTATCGCGTCGCGACATAAATATGTTAAGATATTACTAAAATACGCACAAAATCACGCAATTTCAATGTTAGTTTTCTAAATAATACGAGCTTGGCTTCTGTCAGTTCTGATTATCAACATACTATAGACACAATCAATTCAATTCGAACTGGGAAATTAAAGTGTCGCATAATTAATTTGAACACGAGTTATTACAAATAATAATTTCAAATTAAGTAGGCGTACACTAATACTAATGCAGTTATTTGATTATTAAGTAGCATTTTATCAATGGAGTATCAACCGATTTAACACGATACTAATTAATTTTAAAGCCGTAACATAAAATTTAAATACGGACGTACAATTTGAAAGCTATCGATAAAAACATCGATCTGTCAACTTCTGAAATGTATCGATAAACGTAGTGAACGCCAACACGTTACGGCCCAACCTCATCCCTATTATAGAGGTGGGGCGAGATGAAATTACTTATACGAAATATCGTAACGATAGTGACAGATGATTATAAGCTGGCGATAAAACACACATAATTCTCGACTAATGGCCGAGAGCCGAGACCGGGCATTAAGTCTCGCGATAATTCTCTCAGGAAATCCATTTCACATCACTAGAGAAGCGAACTGAGAGGTTCCGAGCAAGTTTCGTCGATAAATCGATCTGGTTTAAGATTTTTGAGAACGATTATTGTAAGAGTGGCAATGCCAGTGTGGGTATGGATGGTTATATTACGACCTATTCGTTTGCAGTAACATGTGGGCTTAATTTACAGGGTATTATGGTGCGTTTTACTTTGCAGAACCAATAGATGGATCCTAAGCTAGTGTTAACAAGATTTAAAGGATACTTACCAAAAACAGGACTTAGGTCGGACTTAACCGATAGTTTTCCGGAGTAGGGCTCGCCGGACTTTTCCTGCAACAAACAGACTTACTTTAGAAAAAAAAATTAACAATTAGCAAACCAACTTTCATTGCATGCATTATATTTTCAACCATGCTAAGTAAAAGCCAACCAAATTAGAAAGAAACATAATTACATACAGCGACCAAACGTAATGCTCAACATAATCAACTAATTAAACTAAATCGCTCCAGTCCAGTGCTGGGCTGATAACCTATACTTAGGCAGTGTTTTAATAGTGTTGGACATTGCGACGAGCTGGTCGTTAGCCTGGTGGTAACGATAACGCCAACCCACAAAAATTGGGGTGCCACTCAGAACTTTGAAATACAAAGGCATGCGCGGCCGTTACCCTGAGAAAATAGGTATTAGATAAGCCCAGTAATTTCACGAAGTCTTCCAAAACTTTAAGGAGATCGGGCTCAGTAGTTTTCTATGGGAGAAGGCTACGTTCTGTTAAGTGGTGAGATGATACAGATTGATTATGATGATCGGGTGATAATTCTATAGCAGTCTTGACGGAAGGACACTATTTGAACGCGCACGCGTGATAGCCAACCCTTCCCCAGCTTCTTTGAATAACTGTGACGATCGTCAGAGGCGCATTTAGCTTGGCAAGTTTGGCAACTGCTTAGATTAAGTTCATATGACGTAATTACCCTCACCAGTAACTATAAGAGAGACACTGGACCGATAGATCTGTTCGAACCCCGACACGATCGTAATAGTATCCGGGGGTGGATTCTGTAAGCCGTGAGAAAGGTAGTAAAAATAAAAAAAATATTACAAAACATGGGTTATTTGCTTTAACTTTGACATTTGTATAATGAAAAGCTATAATATGTAAAAAAAAATCGAATAAGGCCAATAAGGTTTTTTTTAATCAGAAAACCTTTCCATATAAAAAGATACCGATTGACCTTCTAACGTCCGTTTAAATAATGGTCAATATTTGATTAAACATGAAGTTGAAGCCATGAAAGAACGACGATAGTTGAAAGTATTAAAAATTCTACTGCGGCAAAAATTACAACTAATATTTAAAATAGCACTAATATTCCCGGTCAGCTCCATGCTGGAAAACAGCAAAATAAAGTTCTATGACTTTTGACATCTAAGGTCAAAGACTTAGTGAAAAAAAATACAAATAATATTAAAACACAACACTTATAAATATTAGAACACACACCATGCAATTTTACTAAAACTTCTACTAGTTATTTAGTCAGTCAAACTAAAACCTATTATGACGTCGATGGTTGCACAACTTCCAGAGTATAATCCTAGTTATAGTTTAATTAGAAAGTGTGGGTCCAATTTGCAACTGAATTTTAGACCCATTCCTGTAACTTATAAACTGATACTTTGTAAGGTAGGTACATTTTTTCCCTACTCCTTTTTGTCGAGTACTAAATGTATATGAGTTGTGCAGTAATCTGCGCAAATCAAATCCTCTGTTCACATGATAGCCCAACTATGAAGGCTCTGACAAAATCTTTCGATATATTGATTAAAGATAGAATAAACAAAAATAACCAGTGAATTCGAAAAAACCTGCATTCACAAAAGTTTAGTTGTATCGTGTTCGATATCAAGCGGTATCGCATGGCCATTAGAATACTCGCCCCAATCGTCTTCCAGGGGGGTCATAATTGGATGATTCCGAATCAGTTTACCCCACTCGGACGTGTTTACCCCAAATCAAGGGTAACTGATTTCCCCAATTTGCCCCAAAAATGTTTTTAGTAGAAATTACGTATTTAGGACCGAACAAGCGGAAGCATCACTGGTATTTGTACAAGAATGTCTGCGGGCATTCAGTAGAACATTGCGTGCTTCGATGCAATATATTGTGGTATCGGTAGATATTAAATAACTTTGGGTAAACTGATAGTGTTAAATTAATCTCGATAAAATTAAATCAAATGATTTAAAGTTGTATATCATGTTTTTACAATTCTAGGCGTAGTTCTATTTTGTGTGCAATTATGCAATAGAGTTGATAGTCGTGCTAGGGAAGTTTACATACACGATTGCATTACAGCTCAAAAATGAAAATTAATAAAATTTCGATTTACTACATTCAATTCTACAGTTGATTAAGCACGTCCATTTAAGATATATTTTGGAAATAGGTGTCTTAAATATAAGACAAACAAAAGCTTAAAAATTAGGTTAGGTTAGTTGTGTTACTATTGTGTACTATTGTGTTTGGGTCCTGTAGGTATTATTACTAATTCTATATATAGGTAAAACACATGCCAAAGATACATGTTGCTATCCGCATTGCGGTTGCATTTTCTATTAGTCCTGGCTAGGCTGAGAGCGGTCTTTTAGTGCTCGCCTGGCTAGCTACAACCATGAAGTTGGAAATCAGACGCCTAAAACCTAACGTTCCTGCAGCCGCATCTGATAGATTTAGATTTATCCTGCCTTCAAAGTGCTATCGAGAAGTTGACAAAAATGGAGTCTGAACTCTGTCTGAATAGAGGTGTTAAGACTCATCCAAGTTGTGTGGTGCACTGTGCAGTAGCACACGAACAACTTTGTCAAAATAAAAACGGCCGACAGTTACAATATATTGGAATGCCTTCTGACACACATATTACTCCGACATAGTTATTACTGTCTAATAATAATACAACACAATACAACATAAGCTTTTCTTATCACAGTTAAGTATGCTAAGTGTGTCCAACAAGATGAATCTGACAAGCAATAGTCGTAACTGACAGACTGATAATGCTCGAGCTAGGGCTGCCTCACTACAGAAAAATAAATTTAAAAAAACTACAACAAACAACAACAAAAACTACTAACAAACGACTATTCTGTAACTAAAATAATGACAGTTTCAATTTTATGTCAGTATTTTAGTATCTGAATAGTCCCTTGTTTGACCGCTATCTCACCTGATGGAAAGCGATGAGGCGGTCGAAGCACGCTTGACTAGAGGATACCTGTATGAAAGAAATCAGAGCTCAAGTTATAGGTTAACAAGTAGATAACAAAAAAACACTGTAATAAAATAAAACATATATATTAAAGTTTGTTAGCTGAAAGAATTGTTGTTAGTATTATCAATAATTTTTGATTTAACAATTGATTGAATTTAATTAGAATGAACACGAGCAAAATGTTACTAGAAATAACTAATATTAAATAATTTTCAATCACAAGCAAGAAACTTTTACACAACAAATGTAATTTAAAATATTTACGTATGTCTGCAACAAATTTTCATTATTTTTTTTAATGGTTATAACAATTATACAGAATAAAAAAAAATTATTTTAAAATCCAATTCTAATCTAATTAAGTACCAAATAAAAATATTAAAACACACCATAGAAAAACTTTCTTTACAGTTTTCACCAACTCGGATATCAACAACGAAAACTATGAGCAATTATTTACTAAATCTCGGAAGTAACTCATAGTCATATTCACACATGCAACACCAATAAATTCATCAGCGCGACAGCCCTACCATCACGTCGACCACTTTAACCGGTCAATGGGGCGTACAGACAGGTCTTGCCCGCGGCCACCAATTACAGTGGCTGACCCTTCGAGGAAATACCTCGGTTATATCAATTACGGGGCATTGTTTTGTGGAAGTGACAGCCCTGGTTTGTGTGATTTTTAAGCTTTGACTTTTTATTGCGTTTTTTAAGTTCTAGGTTTTCATGTTCGTTAATGGTAACGAGGGGGTTACAGTGGTTATTGGTAGCAGAGCAGTTTTTATAAGTAGGGCGCTAACCATCACGCTAATGACTTGCTGGTCTCATTTTTATTGACGGTACGAGCGGGGCGGGGGTTTTTATAAGTAAGCTACCGTCGCGCTAATGACCTGCTCGTATAGTCTTTATATATTATATTTACATTTTATATGTTGAACTACTCCAAGCAGCATACATAGACGTAGTTTTTTTTGTTTCTTTTTGCGCACGTGTGTGTCCTGATACACACAATTTTAAAACTATCAAAACATGCCCAAGGTGAATTGATACTTTACTGTTTTTCTTATTATCTCGCCACCTCCCATACTTGGTTTTAAAAGAGATTTTATAATAAAGCAAAAGTAGTTTACGTGTTTTTTATACGTTGCAGCTTTTCTTTTGGTTCTAAATAATAATTGCCCATTAAAATAATTGAGAATTATTACAACAAAGGTGAAAATAACAAAAAACTCACAATTTGCGAGTTATCATGTTTTAATAGACATTTTACATGCTGTATTTTTGACAATTGTATAACATCGGGAAAACAGAAATCTACTCCGAGCGCTAACCGTAGCACGATTAGAGGAAGTGAAAGAGACGCACTGCAGCCGAATGTAATATATACTATTAAATACGCACTCAATTCCAATTCAATAATAGAATAAATAGTTTCTAAGCACCAGGGTCATTTACTTAGAAAAAGTATCACATTTCTAACATTACTTATTTCCTTCCCTAACTACAGAATCATTTAAAAAACGCAAAACCCGACCAATTCGAGTTCTCGCTTGACATACGTCTTTAACAACTCCTAGATGCCAAGATAAGGGCAATTAAGGGCCCGTAATTGATGGCATTCGGTGAACCAGTCGAGGGTTCGATGACTGAACCGGAAAAAAGAACTTATCGACACATCCCCTTTTATTAATTACATTTGACATTCGGTTGATATGTCAAGCAATAAAGTAGTTGAGTAAGCGATATATATTCTTGATACTTTGGAGCTAACTGATCGAGTCGGCATGTTATCGCGCTTGTAGATCTGTTACTGTTGAATTAATGGAATAATGCGAGCATCAATGTTATTCATGCTTAATAAGACTGCATAGTGACATAATAATATAAATTGGTTAATGTTATTACTGATGAATTAGACATAATGCACTAATAGGAAACAGATGATAGGCATGATGAATGATAGGAATCAGAGCGACGAAAAAGATCAATAGACGCACGCAAATGCTTCAAACGTACCCGTTAGCGTTTTTGCCAAATGGTTAGAAGGGCTGATACGGACTGATCTGAATTTAATGAAAATTATAAAACAAACGACGAATATATAAAAATACGTTATAAAATATACAGCATTGAAAGTAGTAAATTACATCAGCAAGACCCTTTGTTCGAGACACCCAATCACCTGACCCAGCAATTTACCTAAACCACGCGGCTCCTGCCGAATGCGGGCCGCATCAGTGTTCAATCAGCAACGATCGCGAGTGCATTATTATTAATTAAAACCATCTTTACATGCACCTCCACAAGTTACTTGTGCGCGCACCGCACACCCTTGATACGTCCCCATCTCTATATACTTACGTCTCTTGATACGTCCCTAGAAAGCTTCGCAAGTAACTCTGGAGTGCAAGAACCCATTAATAATATATATATACTTATACATATTTAGTTCGTATGTGGTCACGTTGTCACTTCAACAGCTGCCTTCAACTGTTCCTGTACTTCCAGGTAGATTACATTACTCTGTCCCTAAAAGGCACCAACGCCCCACGTTCTAACTACGGAACTCTAGAACACCCAGCAATTAAACTATGCGCCTAACAAGGCACCGCGGTTTCAATTCAACAACAATTTTTTGCGACTTTTTGAACATGTGTCTTACATAGATAGTGAGTAATTAAAAGCTTTTAGAGCCACGTTTAATTACGCAGTATGTGGATGACATCTTGTAATACGTTGATATAGTAACAGTCGTGGTCATTTTTAATCTTAGAGAAACGACTTAAGTATCAAAATTAGCTGGCTACTGTATTTTACATAGCGACATTGACATTTTTATCCTAATGGGACATTATAAGGATCAAAATTGGATGAACGTATTTTAAATAGTTGTGTTCAATTTATTATTTTTGAATTATTTATAAGGTTAAAGTTAAGAGTGTAAATGTATGGGTGGTCTAATTGATAAAAAATTATGTAACTTTAATTAGTAAGAAAAGTCATTACATTTGTCTTTAGAACGCATTTTGTCATGTTATATTAATGTAACTTTCTGCTGTAAGACTGGTAACAATTAATAATTTGGTGATCTGATAAGTCGTAGTCGAATCTCGTTATGTAATCAAAGACAACACCAAAGTCTTGAGTCATAGATTGAAAGTGAAACGACAATTATTAAGAGCCTAAATAGGTGCTAAATACAGTAGTTGTCTGTATTATTTATTTTTTAAAAATCCCGTCATCGGCTTGCATCAGATGTCATACGGAACCTTACAATAATAGTAACTTTTAAACTATCGCGATTCGAAAACATTGTTTACTTTAATAATATTTATATCAGTGTATCGCGTATCATTTCATCGATCCACAAATAGTGGCGTTATCGAAAACCAAACAAAAACGTACATTTAGTTTACAAATATCATGTAGTGATCCCAAAAAAAATAAAGCATTTTAGAACGGAAATCAAATACAACAAACTATTACCGTGCATTTTGCTAGAACTAATCTTTGTAAATCTCAATATCTTAATCCCTGGACAACATTGATCGATGCCATAACAAATACCAACGTTATCGCGATACACCCAAACTATAAATCCATTTCACAGTGATAACCTGTTCGTTATCTTTGCCGTCGCTTAAACATATAACGTTATTTTCGTTGTGGATGCGAGAATTCGCGCTAAAATATGCAAGTTCGCTGCACGTGCTCGTTCTTTTACACGTGGCCGTTCCATCTTAATATATTTCCGTGATGCGAGATAGCAGAGACAAGAGTTGTGGCAACTTGCAGTACATTGACAAGTAATAATAATATTTTTAAACGTTTAGCGAAAGAATTCATGATACAGTAATTTCTTTTTTACAAAAAAATAACATTGTTAATTAAACAGTTAAGCGACTTGTTTGTTCCGGATAATCTCCGAAACGGCTGGGCCGATTTTGACGGGACTTTCACTGGCAGATAGCTGATTTTATAAGGAGTAACTGATGCTACTTTTATTTTAGAAAAAGAAATAGGGTTCCGCGCATAAAAATGAAAACCTTGAAATACATCTCCGTACGGGTGAAACAGCCGGCAGCAGCTAGTTCCTTTTATAAAAGACTACATTCGTTAAGTAGCAACATTAATCATATAGTTTTATAAAGGTTTTTTTTGAGTAAAGGTTCTCGTTTGACAGCTCATTATGGAAAGCGATAAGTTCTCCATTCCACTACTTATTGTTGATGCTATACCGTTACCACTTTTAACCATCTTTGACACACGTAGAACTATCAAATTATCTTCCACGACGTGGAAATCTTGTAGATAGTGGCTACTTAGCATAAAGTTATTTGATGTACGCTATTTGAACTAAATAATATTAATAAATCTACTCCTACGAATAGGGTTATTAAAAACGCGGGAACCATGTTAAAGCTGCTCTGAAACCTATTTTTACTCAATCGATTCTGGCACTTCAATATTCGTTAGTTTACGATTTCGATTTCTTTAAAGTATAGCCGAGTTTAAAAATAGTACAGATTCCGATAAACAAATCGATAAAAATAACGCCATTTCATCGTTATGAAATTAAAACTTATACAAAATGGTGTTTATGCTACATTAATTGGGTACAGTAATTCGGCAGTAACCGAAAATTCGGTAACGTAAAATTATCGGTACGATTCTTGTACGTAATTGTTGATGGACCGTAATATTCGCCGACGCTGGAAGCGAACTTAAACGTGTTCTGAACCACCTGTCAACCGTCTTTCAGACAATGTTGACGCGAAAGATTTTTTAATCGATATAATATAATTACCTGAGTAGTCGATTTCAAACAGTAGGATGAACTAATTTCATTTTTTACATAGTATCGAATATATATAACTTTTTAACAAACCGACGAGTGTTTTTACACGACGGCACAAAAAACGATTGTAATATGTTAATATATGTGTGTTTGTATGTATGTGACTTTCTTTGTTCCACCATAACTTTTGAATACAACAATAATATGGTATTATGGAGCGGATCTGATGATGCAGTCAAGAGGTGGATAGTGGAACTCTTCACTGGCTACAAGTATGACCCTTTCGAGTTTGGGCTCAAATGATTCGTTGAGATGATTCCTTCTATATTGCACTTGGTGTCAGGGTCTGATGATGGAAACTGTGTCTTAGTTTTTTAAACTACGTTAATATAATTACATATTTTTTAATTTAAATGGCAACAGTTTAGATTATACCTCATCCAATTAAAAACGAATCATCAAAATGTTATGAATGAGTGATAAATTGATCATTAATAAAATATAAAAAATATACCGTTTTTTCGTCGATTAAAAATTACTCGAGTACTGTTTGAACAAATGCCATTTACGTAGCATCGAATACGAAATTTCGAGATAACGATCAAACGACAACAATTAAATTAAATGCGAAGGCCGCGAATATCAAATTTTAAGTGTCTCCAAAAAAATCGAGTATAATATAGTAAAATTTTCGATAAGATAATTATTTTTCGTATAATTTCCCTGGGTTTGGTATCGAATACGAAATAATCGAGTTATTTAATATCGATGGCGATTCGTTGGTGCCCGTGGCGAAATAAACGGTGGAACCAACAGGTTCAATTCCCAGAACGGACGGCTCTTCGCTTTGTTTTTTTATTATTCGGTCATTAATCGAAAAGTAAATAGTGGAAGTTCATTTTGATAATGTCTTTCTAGTACGGATTTTGTTTCATTTTCGGTAATGTATGATATACAAGTTATGTGATTAATTTTAACTAGTGGAAATTGATGACACAGTGCCTAAAAACATATTTGTTTATGCTATTGAGTAACAAGACCAGCGGGTCGTTCGCCTGATGCTCCTGATGAACTCTTTACCCTGAGACATTAGACATTAAGTCTCATAAGCGAGATTAAACCGGCCCTCACGAAACCTTCACCTTCTAGGAAAGAGTTAAGAAGACGGTGAAGCACCTTCGACGGCATCGTCACTTACTATCAGGTGAGATTGCGGTCAAACATGAACCTATTACCAATGAAGGCGCCCACCCAGGCACCCACCCATAACGAATGCAATGCTACCCAGAACTTTGAGACGCAAAGGCCTGCGGGACGCTGCAGTGTGCTCATTAGTCGTTTACTCTGAGAATTGGTACCTACTATGATGTCCCGTATACCCAGCAATTTCACTGAATAATTTGGTGGGTAGTCATTAAAAGTGATAAATAAAAAGATTTAGATTTTTTGTAAATTCAAATTATTTATTTACAGAAAAAACACGACAAAGAAAAATGTAGCAAATACGAAGTACTACGTAACTGACAATGTGATGAAATGACGTAATTCTTTTTATTAGATCTAATATGAAGCAGAACTCTAGACATATTGTCGGTACGAATTCCTATTTCGGTATTCGGAAAAATTATCATTTTTGGGTGTGAATCACCTCATGTGTGCCTAATTCAAAATTGGCAGTAAACTTTACGACTTAATACACAGTCGAGTTGATTCTAAAAGGTAATAAGTAGGTATTATCACGTTGTTTGTTCGCACGCAATTAGAAGCCGACCCGTCTCATTAGCACTTCGCCACGGGGCTGCAGTCACAGAAGTACAGCTATCTCTTTTGCTCTCATAGTAATAGTAGTAACGGTACCGTCTCTGTCCAGTTGATTGAGGAGCACGATTGTCTAGCTGTTTGATTCCGGATTTCTATCAAACGATTGGCGTTGATAGTTTACTTTGACTGTTTGTCCATTGGGGTTTTAGCAGCCAATACAGTATATCCACTGTAGTGATACGTCTGATGAAAATATTTTACAGAAAAAAATCAGAGACCCTACTTTTTTATGTGTAACATCCACCATATTGGTTTTGTTCTTATAAAATGTAGTCTATGTCACCTGGACTACAATAAACTGTATAATATAACAACTAATTCATTGATACCTCATTCAATAAAATCGGATGAATAGATACAGTACGCATCAATCATACGTCGTGTACACTGCTAAAACATAACCTTTTGACTTTGCCGTAGTGTGTAATTTTTTTACAATACAGTCATAAGTATCGCTTACTTGAAAACAATACTAAACATTAATAACATCGTTTAGGAATTCATTTTATGTAAAGAGGAAGCCACCTGACTACGTAGGGGAACTTAGCATTGCAGCTTTTTATTCCTTTCGGAGATTCAGAGGCAAACCTAAAACAAGTTAGAAAGTTGTAATGCAAAAATACGTGAGTGAATACCAATTTCTTGACAGTGCAGCACTCGTAACTCTGAGACATCAGGTATCAGTAATACTGACCACATTCTGCTCTCAACAACCAAAAAGGAAATTGTTAAGTGTTCACACGATTCAAACACCAAAAATACCTAAGCCCGATCCTTGAAGCAATAAAAACACCGATTAGAACTCGTCCAGAGATTTCAATAAACCGAAACGACGATAATTTACAGTTATTATCCTCGGTGACCCCGCAAAACACCCACCGTCCGATCCTCGAGCCTGTCACAAAAAAGGAGCTAAAAGCACGACCAAAATCTGGTATGACGAGAAAAAACCCACTACCAACCTGCAAGGGATAATCAACCTTAGCAGTAGCCAAATAGACCTCAAATTACCGCTTAGATTTAAATAAAGATCGAGCGCGGCCGTTACGAAAAAGAAGCTTTATTTCAGAAGTGAGAAAGCCCAAAGTGAATTATGGAAATGACTTCTCTGCTTCACCAGTCGAAATTCAACTCAATGTCGTTCGGTTAAAGTTGATATTAAGATGTGTGTAGAGGATTTTTTTCAAAAAAGGATCGATCTCGTTTGGCGGGCGTACCTGTGCGCCCGCGCAGATGAGGCCTGTATTTATGGCGCCTCGTGCACTGCCCGATTCGAACCCGATACCTTGAGACACGTGAGCGAATAATTACAGTATGAAAGATACCGCTTTTCTTGACATGATACGCTACCACCTGACGGTTAAGTTTGCCTTGTTCATTCACCTTTTCTCGTTCTAGTTCTAACAAAGATACGTATGTTATTATCACGACATTGTGCGCATGGCTATCATAGCCAGATTGTTAGTAAGCGTACACATTTGGTGCGTTAGAGAATCTTAAAGTTTTATTGTACCTTGAATTCTGTGTTTACATTTTTATGAACTGTCTTTCTTTCTAGGAAATGTAGACTTTATTATGCACACAGATAGGGGATACAATAGGTTGATTTAAGAGGCCAACGTTTAAAAGTCTTGTTAGTCTAACAGTTTCCCTTCATTATGGGCTCGGATTAACAATGTTTTGCTGTTGAGTATAAAATTGTTGCCTCCACAGTACTTTTATGATGCTTATTTCCTGGCTTCCGATTGTGGTTCCGACCGAGTTTCGAAGCTGCTCTAGATTCGATTTATAAAATTTTGGAATCAGACAAAAATAGTTGGATAGTAATAAAGTAGGTCTCGTTCTGTGAAGCCATTGGATAAATATCACGGAATAACTAGCAGAGGCGTTCGTTTTTTGCTTAATCTTTCGGTGAAGGAAAACATCGACATGTACAACCATGGTATGCTGGTAGGGCATTTTCTAGAGCTTGCCAAGTTTGTCTGCATTCGAGAACCAGTTTTGTCTTTAGGTAGCGTGCTCAACACCTTCGATTACAACGCATTAACAATGTCAAATGTCTCTAGTATTGCAGATGTCCATAATTGGCATTGGCCACGCATTAAATGGGCCGTATATACTTGTTTCATCATCATCAGCAATAACAGGTCCACTGCAGCTGAACATATACCTATAGAACGCCACTTGCATCAGCTACTCGCATCTTGCATCCAACGGTTTCCCGCGGTTTCCTCATACTTTTTGTCCACTCTAATTTTTTTTGTGGAAAAATATATTTTCTCTACACGATTTTATAAAATACATACTAAAGTACTTAATATGATCACGTTGGATGAAAACAACATAAATCAATAAAAATAAATAAGCAGTCGTACAGTAACTATAAAAACAATATTGGGTATTGCATATTATATTGCCATTAGAAAGTCACAGATACAAGGAGGATCTGGTTCTAATCCAGCTTGCAAGACCATACAAACTTTGCAAGTTCATCAAAAGTAAAAAGGCAAAGCTCGTCAACAAACGCATAGTATCCACAAAATCACAAGCTTGACAGATTAACCACCACTCGACTGTTTCTAATCTCTAACTAAAACCTCAAGTATTTACTCACGTCACAGTGCTCCACCTCAAGGATTAAGATAGGCCGTGAGTTTTTTCTCCATAATCTATGTGCGAAGCGTTATCAGGGACGCATGTCTCGATCTTGTAACTCAAATCACGAAGCATGTTTGGATTAGGGATTGCTTTTGATGGTTTAAAAGCGGTAACTGTAATCTCAATCCGAATGGGTGGAGTTCTACTCTTCGATAGTTAAACATTTGAATACTATCTCACCTGCAGCGCAAGTACGGATCTTTTCGCGATCGACAAAATTCAATAAAATGGGTTTTATCGTCATTTTATATAATTTACCGAACCTTGATACAATCGACAAAAGTTATCGAATAGCTAGGTCGAATCTAAAGAGAATATGGAGCTACTACAATACTTTACGATCAGACTTCGGTACTCGCAACATTCGACAAAATTATCGAACCGACTTCCGTACTTGCGCCGCTGATCATGTTGCCTCTTAACCTAAAATGGAACTAAACACGTTACAAACTTAAATAGTAATTAGGTATTATTTTCAGATACTATTATTTTTAATTGAATCACTTTATCAAACGATCACTACCGCCACATTTGGCACTGAAAAATAAAATTCCGTCAAAAATTCAACAAATATGTATTATATAGGTTGAGTTTGAATTAGTATGAGGTAAGAGGGTCAATCTACTTACTATTATGCTAGGAGGGTGTATAACATATCGGTATTTAAATATACCGAAATATAAATATTATTTCTTGGCTTGGTCATTTAAAGTTATGGAGAAGGAAAGGCGTAGAGATGGCAGAGTTGTTCCAATCCAATACATGCTTTTCGCATTGTCTTTGTGCTTTAGATCTGACGGATTTGAAAGTGTTCTTTAGCCTTAACTAGCCTATTATTATAATTAGGTTAAATATAAACAGAATTTGATGTAGGGATTACTGTATGAATTTGACTCGCCGCTTTTGGAACGAACCCAATAAGCATAGATAAAATCTACAACGTGTACTATTGAAATTTGATCTAACGAAATGTTGAATTAGACAAAAAAATATCGATAAAAATCCGAAAAAAAAGTTGGATAATTTTTCAAAACCAGGCGGCGCTTTCGTTTTATTTAAATGAAAATCGTATTTGTTTTTTTTTTCTGCCTTGTTTCAATTTGAAGTAAACTGTGTATTTTCTTCAAAGTAGTTTAATTTGAAAGATGCTGATAAGATATAAATAACTCGAGTATGTAATCTAATTTGTGGGTAATTGTGATTTTTGAGATACTAAATAGCTTACTTATCCTACTTTTTTTTGGATTTTTATCTATAATTTTTTATCTAGTATCCGCAGCATTTAATCAAGCTTCGACAATACGCATGATAGTAAAGGAATGACAAATAATCTTCTTACTTTGGCAAATTATTTTCTTCGTTCCACGTCCCTGTCTGTACATTGTTAAGCCCACCAAGACGTGTCCCTTACATTTAAAGCGCCTTATCTCTGCATCTCGACTGGTTTTTGTGAATTATTTTCGAGCAAATAAAAGTAAACAGCACGGTGTGTGCCCATCCGGTGTCTTTGTGGTGAAATTTGACAATTGTCCTTTTAGGGATCCGCACTTGAAAGATAGAATCCTCAAAAAAAAACGTTAGTATTTTAAAACTATTCAAATTGTGAGTTAATCATCTATTTATTTCTCGCCAGTGTTTGTTCGCTATCTCAACTGATGACTGGAAAGCAGTAAACATGATAAGCTTAGATGGAGACAAGCTCTCAAATAATAGACATCAGAAATTTGGAATACACTAATAGGTTTCAAGTTTCAACTAATGTTGAGAATCTCTCGCTCGTTTCTGTAGTGCATTATCTAGGCAGATCATGCAAGAGTTAGTGTACTATAAGTAGTGTACTAACTCGTACTTAGTTATTTACTACTTTCTTTCTATATTTTCTTTCGGTGCCACATCGAAAATTCAAGTCTCATTATTGAATTCTCTCGATCTCTCGAGCCCATTACTACTGAGGCATCATTGCTACAAACGCCACTTCAAGTTATCTGACTATTATCAATTCATCATTCTAGATGTAAAAAATACACAGTTTAACTGTATCAAAAAGATCGCAGAACCCTCTTCGCAAGAGTTCTACTCGCAATTAGAGATTTTTTTTGTCAAATTTGTCTGGTGGCAAAATCTCTTGGGCCCATTATAACCTGTCTTTACCGGTATTGTACGGTAGGGTGTATTTTACTTAGAATATAATAGGGTATTGTTGTTTCAATCAAGATTTAGTTTTGTGAGTCATTGAGCAAACGTTTCGGGTAGTCTTGGGGTAATGTTTGCGATCTGAATTTTAAAATGCGATCGTTTTTGTAAGCTTTTTTTTATTTTCGAACTTTAGGTACTGTTTATCGATATAGTTCAGCTTGAGCAACTGCTTTCAAATGAGAACACGTAGGAACGTTCTGATGGCAATATTTTATGTAAATAAGTAACATTATGGTCGGATAATATATGGTTGGTATAATGGTCAAATGATGCGAAGGTGGCAGGTAAGCAAATGATAAGAGCAGTACAGAATCGAGTCCCAAATAGCAAAAGAAGATAATTTTACTTAGCAGTGGAAAAACAGAAGAGAAGAATTACATTACTTATCTGAATTCTGATAACTTAATTGGAATATATATGTTTTATATAGAATAGGCTTATGTAGATTGCTAGGTTCTAGCCCACTTGTTGGTAGAGGACGACATGGTCAACGATGAAGTACGTTTGCCTAGCATTTACCTATCACTCATGCTTTGAAGCAGCCCAGACCCACCAACCATTTATAAGTGACTACCTACTGCCCGCGGTTTTCACCCGCGTTCCCATAGGAACCGTGCATTTTTCCAGAGCAAAAAGTAGCCTATGTTACTCTCCAGTCCATAAACTATATCTATGCCAAAAATCACGTCGATCCGTTGCTTCGTTATTGCGTGAAAGAAGGACAAACCAACAAACACACTTTCGCATTTATAATATTAGTATGGATTTAAAAATGACAATGATTTCGTCGCAAATTGATCACTTTGATGAATAGCATACGAAAATCATCAATGATTTATTGATGACAGCCGTTGTCATTGGCGACCATAGTATTAAAAAAAAACAATTGTGCTAAAAATACAGAAAGTGCCTGAAGTGAACCTAATTTAGCGACGTAACTATGGTCATTATTAAACCATTTGGTTAGTAGAAACAAAAAGTTTAGTTATACCTCTACCCAGCTAATAGTAATTAATAAATATAAGTATCAAATAAGCATATAAATCTGACTGTCACATTTATCAATACCTATCTATGTATTTAATAGCTAAACGGCAGTTTTTAAAATCCCAGCCTCGCTCACCGCTGACTCATTATCCAAAGACCTCATACATCATAATCTTAACAGTTCATTTAAGAATATAATTTACTTAGAAACGGCTTGGGGGCATTAATAAATCACTGAGCAAATTGGTCAGGTTTCCTGTCCCATGATTTTTTGCTAGATAGATGAAAAAAAGTCTTTGACCAGTCGGATTTTTTGTGCTCTATGGTTTTAGTGGTTTGAACACCGATTTAGGAGGAATCGATGCAGCAGTGTCAGTCAATGCTCAGTGTTTATTTGCATCTTGTTGATTGAACTTGCTTCCGAATGTTTATTATTCTTTTGTGTTATTAAATGCTGTTGGCGACTGGACGAAAATAGGCTCATTTCTTTTTTATTATTTGAAAACGCCTTACTTCAGCCCGAAAAAGGAACATAAAAAAAAGAAAGAAATCAGTATTATTATCGGCCAGTCGCCAACAAACGCTGACTTGCATTTTATAACCCAAAAATGCTTAATTCCGTGATTACCTATAATTTGTCAAATCTACTTCCTCTAGGTATGTTTACGTAACTTATGGACATTGGAATCTTGGTCATGTGATGACGCGAGCAATTCAATTATTGTTTTTCTGTCTCTTTATCAGGAATAAGTCTAGTGATCAGTTTTACTACAACTTCCAAAAATATAATCATGCTAAAATTTTGCATATAGGTATCGGTTCTAAAACCAACACAATTTAATTAACAAAAGGTTGTTTAGAAAAAGCAAAAGCCATTTTTTACTATAAAACCAACTGGTGTGGTGGAAGACATCTCGCACAGCATGTAAAAGTGCTTAACACTGGGTCCAGGATCTAGAGCCAATACCGGTTGAAATTTTCAGTATCGGTCAAATATTCTGAGAAATTATTTAATACTTTAACATAAAACGTAAAACTTGCATTAACATTTTCGATGCTCGAATTCAAATGACTATTTAATTAAAAATATGAAGCTTAAAACGGATACACTGGCGAGCCGATATGAACCATTATAAAACGAATACTTGTGTAGACGTAAATGGACAGGAGATTTTTCGAACATCATCAGTCATTCAGAGTAGGATATAAAAATCAGGATACAAGAAGGCAGTGATGCGGTAGTCAGGCGGCTTCTATGGCCTAGATGTGAGTCAGGTGGCTGACATCTGTCAGTCAGTTTGTCTGACATAATATGTCACTAGAGAATTTTAACGCTACTATTTTTATAGAACACTGGGTGATTTAATTCCGGCCTAGATACGTTGCATGTTGACAACTTGACATAAAGTTGGTAGACGATAGAGCATTCTTTGACATAGAGCATAGATATATTTTTGAGTCGTATCATCGCAAAAGTCGATCTGATAGACTCGATATTCTATGGCCTTAAATAATAAAAAAAAAATTGTTAGCCAATTACAATTTATACATTCAATATATTTTATTTTCAGTTGCATAGGTTTTTATTATTATAGTGATAGTGAATATACTTCTGGCTGTCAATTGCAGCTGCCGGAACATATCAATAGGTGCTTGGAGACTGATTTTCAACTTGAGAGTGGTAGGTAGCCAGCCCATCAATGGAAAATACCCCACCACCAAGCGTATAGATAGTAAGAGGACGTACGTCAGAGGTAATAGAGGGTTGACTTTAAAACTCAAAAGCCGATCAGACAAAAATGTATAGAAAATGGAACGTTAAACTCTACGAATCGGTATTGCGTTTGAGACCTCTTAATTTTTTATTGAAAAGAAAAAGAAAAAAGAAAAGAAAAGCAAATTAAAATCAAACGAACTAAAAACTCCTCCTGGCATCGAAATGTCGACTTTGATAGCCTATTCCACGATTTAAAATAAAATACCACTTACTAAATACCATAGACACATACCGCCTCCATGCCATCCCACATCCACGCTCCGATGTTATCCGATTGCCAGTCATGCACCCTAACGAACACACCTTTTAAATTATTTCTACTAATATAATTCCTGTTTGTTTGTTTTCCTTACCTGAACTGTTTCAGTCTGGCTTCCTAAATGTTTCCTATAGGCGAGAAAAACAAATTATTTATTCTATTGTTCCATTCGAGGGGTGAGAAACGTGAATGGCTGTTTGTTACATGGCTTCCCTTTCTTTTAATTTCTTGTGAAGTTTTAGTACCTACGCAACGACAACCGATTTCAAGACCAGGGGCGCTGTAAGGATTTCCTTTAGAAAACAATTGTGTGACGGAAGAACTTTTTGGTTCGTAACTTATCCTCGTTAATTTATAAACTGTAAAAAGTATCTACTTTTAAAATTCGAATTAGATTTTTAAAGATCATGTGACTGGTGTTTTTAGGCGTGATTATTATCCACCAAGAGAAGTAAGTCAATTTCTTCTGAATTCCAATTGTCGTGGTGTATGTGTACTTTGTGTACCAATTATTGACTATCTGGAGCATTTGAGTGTTACGCTAATACCTAAGCTGATGTTTGTCTACTTCAAAGAGTCTACAGCCAAAGTGGCTGCATAAAAAGCTGGGCATCTTTGCGAAGGTGAGAAAGTACTTCACACCGAACCACTTCCTGAATGGCAGAGGCCAAGCGTAACACAAGCTTGGTAGTACTGTTCTTACTTGTACTCTTCAGTTAAGGGATGGAGAATGAAGCCATCTTTATACTCCATCCCATAAGAGTGGAGTCTATTGAAAGAAAACTTGTTTATAGGAGACGATGCATTGGTTGCTGTTAGACTTAAGGTCATCGTGCATCGCGGCAAAGTTACCAGTTTATTACTACATTTTACTATAAGATACATCTTATATTTCCATCTGGCCCAAAACTCTTAGCTCAATTTCTCAGTCTCGTTGCAACTTAAATTCCAAGGAGTTGAAGCTTGAACCCACTTGAGTAACCTTTCCTTTTTTCTGGAGAGGACTGTTAGTCAAATTACGAAATTACGAACCGCCACTTGTGAGCAATTTGTGTACACTCGGGAAGGTACCTTCTGGGATATTTCTTGCGTTACTTTTTTGTTGCGTACCCGGAATGATTAAAAAAATATCGTTACAGCAAAACTTGCTGAAGGTATTACAAACAAAATACGTCAAAACATCACAAACTTAAGACTAATTCATTCCTAAAGAAATATGTTTTGAGTATGAAATTTACTACTTCGCCCATCCAGGGGGACAAAGTTGTAGGTATTAGCTGATTGCTGCTTGTCGGAAGATTAAACGAGCAAAGCGTTGTCCAAATTGTTGCGTTGTCTCTTGTCGAATAACACCCACCAAAGGCAGTCGGATTTATCGTCTCTTATAATTCCTTGTTCAATGATCATCATCATCACCAACAATCGGAAAACGTCCACTGTTGAACATCAGCCTCCCCATGAATGGAGATTTTGCAACAATACGCTTGGCAGGCTTCTGGTGATCGCAGTAGAATATGATGTTGAGAGAGGAGAATTCTGCTGCCGATACCCGGGATATTCTCTTAGCCGGCTCTTATGGTACCCATAGGAAGAGATTGGGTGGTACTATTCTTAACCGGGGTAAGGTTTGTTCAATAGCGCAGAAGCGCAGGTGAAATTCTCGCCTCCTCTCTCAGATAATTTATAATTTCGAACTACACTTTTGATTTTGTTAAGAGAACGCCTATATACCGGTTATAGATTCCCCGACATATGTAAATCCAAACCCAAATTCCCCCAGGTAGCCGGCCTAGCCAGATCATCAAACACGGGCATTCTTCGACGGTGTACAGTCAACAGCGTTGTTTGCCCACGCTACCGGTGTTGGCCACACGCGTGTTCGGACCGTGTGAGCAAATACCTCCTTTTCTATACATTTTTGGGGTACGGTCAGCAGATAAATGAAAACGAACGGACTTCTGACACGAGGATTATCTTTTCAGGCGAAGTTAGTGAATAAACTGCGTCGACATGTACTGAAAGATAAAAAGTTTCCAGTTTAATTCATTTAACATTTCATATCTAAAATTAATAGGATAATATGATGACGGGCAAGAAGTGGATGATGATGAATAATAAATCGCATATAAAAGAAAATATGCACTCCTGCCTGCCGGTTGCCTGGAAGAGATCGCTGTTAAGCAATAACGCCACTCCATTGTACTTTTACAGACACAGTGTCACAGAGAACTTTGGGTAGTTTTAACGTATCTTTTTTTTACTATTTGATAACGAGACGATCCGGTCGTTTGCCTGTTGGTAAACACCGGGCCATAACAATTGCAGTGCCACTCAGAATTTTGAACACTAACGCCTGCGCGGCACTGCATTCATTGCCTGAGACATTGGGTATAAAGTCCCCAGTAATTTCGACGTAACTTTGATGTAGCTTAGCGTTTTAATGTAGCACTACTACTTTAATACTAGCTGGCACTGCCATCTACGACTTTAATACTAGCTGGCACTGCAATAGTTATGGGCAGGCGTGTCTTGATTAGGCAACGTCGCCACTATCGCGTCACTTTATAGCTTGAAAAGATTGATAAAACTTACTATACCTTTTTTCTCTTGCTAACGCTACTTGCGCCCGCGCAACCCCGCAGGAGTTTTTGTGTGCGTCACGCGTACTTTTTATTTTCCCTGTTAGACTTGTTAGCTCGTCCGTTTTCTTGTTATTAGTTATTGGACCCCCTCCATGGTTTTACTGCGTTAGGCATGACCTATTTACTTAAACAGATTTTACTTAGGATGAGACTTTTGTTGGCTACCAGCCCGCGAGAAACACTTTACAAATACCGGGTTAGTAGCCTGTCTGGGTGGATAACACAGGTTTTGTTTACTTTGCCAATGTATTGTTTTATCATTATTTTAATACAAATGAAGCTTTATTTAAGATTTGCGATGATGTTTTCGCTGCGAGTGCTGTTACATGCGGTTGTATAAAATATATTGTTTACCTTCCTCTTGCACGACTTCAGAATTTTTGTTATTTTTTTTTTTATTTTCCTTTAGTTACATCGACTTGTCGATAGTAGTGAACGCTCTTACCTTAGAATAGACCAGGCTAGTTCAGCTGTCTGAACATACCTATAGCTGCTAAGACGACATACCATCAACCTGAGCATAGTAGAATCCCAGGTAAGCACTAGAAAATTCCCTATCCTACTTTCCGTTCTTACTTTCAAATGACAGCTCCATGCCAAAAACACGTATTAGCTTTCAAGTCCCATTACCCATCGCTAGCACTCGTGAACGAACTGAATTCAATCTGCATTATATTGACCGCTACGGCAGCCCGTACACCTAATGCATGACTGATGGATAGGCATCAAGCACGGACCACGTGAAAACCATGAAATAACAACGATCACCGCTTGACCGCATATCGTACCGTCTATGGAGCTTGGTAGAAATTTAATCCGAGCACTAACCGTGCCACGGTTAGAGGTAGTGAAACTAGTGAAAGAAACGCACCGCAACCGCTTCTACGATCTCAACTAAAAAAAATAATTTCACAACCACTGCGTGTTTAGTACAGAAGCCGCGATAAATACAGGTTGGTGCGCAAGTGATGTATGTAGCGGAGCAGTCGCCACTTTTAGCCCAGACAGGGAGTGAAAGAGAGCATTATCTGGCTGTATTGCTGTTCTTGGCTATTTCGTGGATTTTTGATGGTTTAACATCAAGCCGCGCTTACGCATGTATTATCTCGTAATCCATGCTTGTTGCAAAATCATGGTTATTTTGATAGCAAAATGCAAACGTGTAATAAGCGTGTATGGTCGGCCTACTACATCGTGGCTGGTAACGGTTACAGAGTAGGTGCTAGTTGTGAACGTGGGTGGTCGGTTTAGGTGCGATAAGTTGATAGGTAATATCTCCGGGCGACGGGCGATGTTAGTTTTGATATAAGTACAGTAAGAAGCGCGTTTATAGTTACGAATATACGCAAATGTAATTTCTCTTCCGCAGTTTAGTTTTAATCCAAATAGTGTTGTAAATTTGGCTTGCACGCTTTGGTGTGAACTGTTACTTCAGCAAGTAATTACTACATAAAATAAACAACTATTATTAAAGCAATCAAAAACACGCAGCCATAGCCAGTGTCACTCGGGATGATGTAAGGATTCTATAACTACCGTTATAGAATCGTTACATCATCCTTCATCATCCAATGCCTGAACAGATTTGGATGTATGGAGTACCCTTCATACACCCAAATCTGTTCAGGCATTAAGTTATGGTGGAATAAAGAACTCGCATACGTATCATGTATGAACCCTGAAAATATTGTACTCCTTTTTTGGGCAGTCGTGTAATAAAGAAATACCTAATGTCATGCAGAATTTCTTAATCCTTAAAAGAACTAATTTAAAGTATTCTACTATTCTCAATCGAGTTCTTGACTATTACTTAATGTTAAAGGTATTATAATATAGGAGATGATACATCCAAGTGGGTCGGTACTCGGTATTGGGGAAGTCTGAAACTATAAGAGAAAGAGAAATATATTCAAAGAAACCTTGTGGTCTATTTTCGAACTAAGCAAAACTGCGCTGAAATATTTTATAAATTCTCTCGTCTCGGAATTCGACCCACTCCTTTTCCAGAAAAAATCGTTTCTAGTTTTATTGCTGAAATCGAAAGTGTAAGTTGTAAGAAATAAAATATGTTGTTATCCGACCCCATATCCTAGAAAATGCTGCATTTCATTATTGCATGCCAATTCGGACGTTATTTTAAACACGACCACGTCCCAAGTTTAGATTAAAGTCTAAAACGCCTATTCCAAATGTCAATATAAAAAGCCTGATTTCAAATTCTCTCACATAATTTACATCAGCAACAGGTCGATTTATCAACAATAAATCTAAATAAATAAGCCAAGTTCCCACAACCGATTAAAACGCCATAACAACGAGCACGCGACAACAGAATCATAACCGAAAAATAAACCTCTACACCCCAACTATTAGTGCGGTATTATCCAGAATTGGTTACACTAATCGCTCGTTAGTTCCGGCCACGCACCAAGGGGTACCGTGGACCAGGGCAGGGGGTACAGGCGACCCGTTTGGCCTTGCCCCTGTTAACAATTTGTACAATGGTTTTATAATAGCTTCGAGTAGAGAAGTGTCATTGATAATTTATAAATTTTTGTTTTTTATGCTATTTGGTAACGAGACGAGTTGGTCGTTTGCCAGATGGTAAGCATAACGCCGGCCTACAACAATTGCAGTGCCACTCAGAACTTTGAAACAAAAAGGCCTGCGGGCATTGCAGTGCGCTCGTTACCCTGAGACATTAGATATTAAGTCTCATAAGCCCAGTAATTTCAATGGCTACTCTGCTCATCTAACCGGAACACAGTAATGCTTGCACATTACTGCTTGGTGGCAGACTTCACTAGCAAAGCGGTGGTAACAACCCAGACGGAAACTCACAGAAGACTGAGTGTTAAACAGAAATGTGGTTTGAGAAGCTTAAATTATAAGAATGGTAAAATTTAAGTATCTATGATTGAAATATTTCTTCTCACAACTCTTCTTTTGCAAAATCTAGTATGGGGAAAATTACAGAAATCACCACCACACACATAAAATCTGTTGTTTCTGTAGAATGTTCTATGGATAGTAGAAAATCTTAAAGTCATTGTTTTAAGGAAATGATTAATTAACATACTATTACACATTTCCAATAGTAAAAGACACAATTACAGTAACTATTATTACTCATCATCAGCCTTTTACGCTCCCAATCTACTACTTAACGCTAGTAAAACTAAATGTATTAAATTTTCACTTCCCAACGTACCACACGTGGAATCTAAAGTGGAATTGGAAGGCAGCAAACTTGACCTGGTGAATAACACTGTATTCTTAGGATTAACTATTGACTCCAAAATGCAGTGGGGTCCTCACATCAATGCCCTATCGGGTCGTTTGAGTTCCGCTGCATTTGCAGTACGTAAAATTAGGCAGCTGACTGATGTGGCGACGGCAAGGTTGGTATATTTTGCATATTTTCATAGTTTGATGTCTTATGGCGTCCTACTTTGGGGATCTGCTGCCGATATAGATACCATTTTCATATTACAAAAGAGAGCAGTACGCGCCATCTATGACATGGGTCCACGCGAATCTCTAAGAGACTTTTTTAAAGAAATAGGTATTCTAACCCTGCCTTCGCTATACATTTTGGAAAATATAATGTATGTACGGAAGAATATTACTAAATTTAACTTAAAAAGTGATGTACATGAGTTAAATACTAGAAGTAAACATAAAATTGTTGTACCCGGGTTCAGATTAAGTAAAACTAACAAATCGTTCCTGGCAAATGGTGTCAGATTCTACAACAAAATTCCTAAAGTATTAACTGAATTACCACAAGGAAAGTTTAAACGTATAGTCAAGAGTGTATTAATTAAAAAAGCGTATTATAAAATTAAGGATTATGTAGATGACAAGGATGCATGGAGGCAAACAGCTCAGGAGCCTCCTGGCGACTACTAAACTTTAAATTGTTAGTTGTTAGCATTAGAATCATTGTAAAAAACTACTTTTTTTAAAAAGAATGCCGTGACGAGTTTCTTGCCCTTCTTCTTGCTCGGCCTATACCAATTTGGAACGGGCACGGTGGGTTTCTGGAAGATTCGTTGGCTTTGAGCACGGATTGGGTCTGTTGGTGTCTTTGTCATTTATTATGTTCTGATAAAGACAGCATTAGTTTTAGTCTGTGATTCGGGTAGATGAATGTTGCAGAGGCCGGCTGTTAGAGTCATTTTAACTTTCATAAGTGCTCCTTTGGGGCCTATTTGAATAAAGACTTTTGAATTTTGAATTTTGAATTTTGAAATAGCTAGGAATCTAGGATACCGGCCTTCTCTCAGAGAGGGAGAGTATGGTATTGACGAAGCGAATACAGAGTGGACAATGGAACAACTTGTTTGGAACCTAAAATGTAATTTCTTTAGTAAATGCCCGAGACGACATTAATGTCTCACCTCTATAACTGTTTTTAGACACATTTTATACCTAATTGACCTATGAAAAGGTGATGGCGACAAGGATTTTAATAAAATTACCAGTAGACAGTATCACATTACGATAATGCAGCACAAATAAACGCTTACTTGCTGAATATATTTACCGTTGGCGTTGATATTGAAATAATTTGTATTCAGAACAAATTGTAATTCGATACTGGCATATTAATGTGGCGGTTAAGAAAATAACAAATGAATTCTTTATTGAAATACCACCAATAAAACTCATTTTAATTTGTAACAAAACACTGGACGTTAAAATCGTTTGAAACAATTAAAAATCGAAGTCTCGATCCATTATCGAATTCCTCGCGACGATTGGCCCAACAGTGATTCTCGGGGTTGTAATGGGTAATATTATATGGAACGAGATTTTTTACAACTAAACCGATTGCCGATGGACGCCAGAACAGGTTTCGATTCCTTTTACGTCCGTTCCATTTTTATTGTGCTTAGTTCGGGTTTTATTTCATATTACTTATTATATTACGACACGTTTCGAAGTTTATTTTATTTTTTAACATATTTTCTTGTGTTGCCACGTACAAAAAATAAAATACGAAATGCTTTCAAGTGTTATGGAGATGAAGCTCGTTACGAACGAAAGGATTTAAATATGTTCGTATATAGTTCCTTCTCGAAACGTACACTAACAATGAGTCATAAAGATTTTTCACGGAGAAACAACTCGTGTAATGAGTCCCCAATACTCGACCTAATGGAAGTTACCGAGGTCGAGAAGGAATAAAAAAATAGTACATTTAAAAGCTGCCATAGTCTTCCGTAAAATTAAAAAGACAAATTATTGGACGTCTTCGTGGAAGCCAGGCTTTGTTATCTCACAAGTGTTTTTCAAGAGTACTGTTTGTCTTCGAGCCCGCTTGCTCTCATAAAAACCACGTCGATTCATCTCTGTCCGTCTAGTTAGCACCAAGGGCGGTCCAACAGGGCGTAACCGACGCTTCCATCGTTACGTAATTCTGACACTTTCAGCTTTTATAACAAGGCTGGTTATTGTGTAAATACAATTCGGTGTACCGTGTGTCGAGACGAATCCTTAAAGGGCGTAACTATTACTCGTGGGGAACCGTGATATCGATTTATGGTGCAAGGGATAAGCGTTCATTTGCCTTAATTGGCGCCCGTTCGATACCTCGTTCGCTTCGACACGGTCCAGCTTTTTTGTGTACCTTTATTTTTTGACGTGTAATTGAAATTGGTTCGCATTTCATTACAGCTAAGGTTCTCTTTAGCTCATTAAGATGAAATTTGAATTTTAGGAGCATTAACATAATGATCATTCGTGTTTGATGGAGCAGGTGTTGTGTATATCGGTTTATTCTCAGTTTTTATTATAAAAATCTCGTTTGTGATACAAAAGCTATCGTATCTCGTATGTTTATGAGATTACGGACCTTTTCGAATAAAGTTTGTTAGTTAATACTCATTTCTCGGTTCAACTATCTTTTACTTTTGATACTATCGATTGTTAATTTGCTTTTTTATTGTACTGTTAATGTCACGTCAATAGATATCCGATATAATTACAAGTTTTAAAATAATGTTGACTGTTTCGTTTAGTAACTATTTTTCCAGTCTTTTTTAAAATTACTATTATGAGTTGTACAGCGAATGAATGGATGATAGGAGCATCAATATGTGAATCATCATGATCTCTGAAAAGGTTTCTTGGACATGGATAAATGACTCCAATCAATCTTCGTTGTTAAACTCAAGTGTTAAGTGTTCTCATAGTGGTGGACTTCAACCTTTCATTAGATTCCTTCTAAAAAGCATTCGTTATGCAAAACTTTGGAATAAAAATAATACTATAAAATTTTGTCAGGGTTTTAGATCAGAAATTAATGGGAAAAACACTTCAATAATTGACGCAATGATCTACGTATCGAAATTACGTTAAGTAAAGTAATATTACTAAGGTTGGTAATTTTATTATGTAATTTAAAATCAATTGTTTACTTTATTTACATTTCAATAAAAAACTAAGAATTTATCAATTAAAAACAAAATTAAACAAAACCTTATAAATAAAAAACAGCATTAAGGTCGCCTTCTGCAGGTAGGGTGCCCAAAAAGCTGGCGACATTACCTCGCTGAATAGCTAAACTAATACGTTGACCGAGGTAAGCGCCAGCTCGTTGGTCACCTGTCACTTCTACTAAGCGTCGGGACAACTCCTTAAAAAACAGCTTCGCGTCTGGTCCCCAGGGGCCCATTGTCTCGACCCCAAAAGGAAAAAATATGTATCCGTCACCAAGGGATGCATATTTCCTCCGTTTAAGGATTTCCGCTGCTTCTGCTGCCGAACCCGCCGCCCTAGATGACAATTGGACGTGAGAAAGGTTAAAAAATTAAAATGACTAAGGTTCATTTTCATTCAACCATTTTGAACTGAAATTCAACTATGAACTAGGTGCAAATTATGAACCGAGGTTCATAGTATCTCCTTCTCTGAAGCAATAATATGCCAAGTTTGGCAGGAGTTTTGATGATCGTAGTAGATTGTGATGTTGATAAAGAAGAATGCTGCTGCCCATTCCCTGGATATTCCCTTAGCCGACTCTTATGACACCCACAGGAGGACATAGGGTGGCACTGTTCTTAATCGGAACCACACGGCCTCTACTTGAAGAGATGGGGGGATAATCTATTGTAAAACCAGTTAAAAGTGCCAAATATTGCAAGCTTACTTTTGAGTTCACCAAATTTGATTTGAGTATCAACTTTTATTTTGCATCGTTGGATATCGATGACACTGTTGCGAAAGACAATCAACAAGCCAATGCACTTCCTTTCCATTAACATAATATTAATCCTATTCAGCATATGTAATGCAGCTGCATTAGCATGTTACGAATGTCAGCACATTTAGCGCTAAGTGCGTCTTACATACGTCAGAAACTATAAAAATAAAAAAGCGATAACTCCGATAAAACTGAGTGAACAACATTGTATAGCTGCAATATTAGATAAAGCTAATTCCAAAGAATGTTTTGAATTTTGATGGAATAAAAATGCATAATATTCTAAAATTGATTGTTATCAACGGTTAGAATTTTACTGTTGAACGTGGAGATGGAGAATTAGCTGAAGATAAAGAGACATGTTCTCAAAATGGGTTCATTTCTGACTAATCAGCGAATCACGTAGTCGATCCTTTTCGCTCAAATTGATAGGACACAAACGAAAGAGACAGAACAACTACCATCACTATCATCAATTCATTACACAATCTTTTGTTATAGACGAATAGTCTGCTAGCTCCAAAACTATAAAAATAGGCGATGACGTAATACTCGATAAGAATGATAACACTAATGGTCTTGTAACAAAGAAGTTATGTCCAAAAAATTGTATCGATAAATCAAATGTTTACGTCCGACTCCATATTCCCTTATCTCCGGTCCGTATATTTGAACGGTAATAAATTGAAATTGTTTATTATCAGTCCGGGTTGATTTAATTTATTGAAACGCGTTCCCGGTGTCAAAATGTGAATTTTGTATCTTGGCTCGTTTATTTTGTCAAGGATGCAAGTGGTTTCTTTTGTGGACAATTCTCCAAGTGTCCAATGATGCAATGATGAATGTTTATTGCACAAAGTCTAAATTTCAAATTGTAATTGTATATACCACAGTAAAGCAAAGAGGCGTATTGGATGAAAATTCCATGGTCTTCGGGACAGTAGAGTACTTAAGTTCGTTTTCTTCTCCGTAGAGCCCTAACGATTCGCTTACCATTGTGCATTGACTAAGGCGGTGACCTGGTGACACTATATACTATTTTGCGATAGTTCGTTTGTGTCCAACGCCGATTTGCTCGGGCAATCTGCCGTCAAATATCAGTGTGAAATATTCAACCAATAAAATTATAAGGCATATGATAGATGGCCACGCGAAAGCTAAATTCTCAATTAATTTTTAAATCGTAGTTTAGGGATGAGTGATATTCACGAAGCAAGCTGCTAGGCTAGTATTAATTAGGCCGTTTCACTCCATACCAAGCAGCGATACGATCGACCTAAGAGTTAAAACCATACCTTCAACTCTACCTAAGATATTAGATTGGTGTTTATAAAGCGTTGACAGAACGAGTGATTAACGACCAACCCAATTATTAAACATTGAATAAAAAATTTGATACGTTAACGAATTTTTTATAGCTTCAACGAAGCTATGCGCCGACATCATGCTGGGGAAGCTGCCAACTGATAGTGGGCTAGAACATTTATAATATCTATAGGCCTATAACGGCCCGTAGATTAAGTTATGTATAATTGTTAAGTTGTAGTAAATAGTTCTTATTTATGTAGTAGCTACATTATCAAGGTATTCTGCTTGTTTAATAAATTAGATTGATGTTTATGTAATGTGGTTAGCGCTAACTCGATGATATCATTATTTCTAGACTGATACGAAGCAATAAAAGTTACAATCCCAAAACTTGTTATAAAATGCAAAACGATTCAGAAACACAAGAGAAAATCACTTCAAATCTAAGGCGAGACGATATAACTACACAGGAAAGACTGACCAGTGTACCACGAGCTTTGTTGGGGTGAATAGATTCGGTTGTGTTCCCCATCTGTGTTGTGGAGCGAGGGGGGTATACGAGGTCTTTGAGGTTGGTTTAGTTTCTCGGTATGATTTGAGAAACAAACAAAAGAAGACAGATAACATTTGTTCGAGAACATGAGTCAACGGGTCGGGGTCGGCTCGGAGAAATGATGGATTCATATTCGAATTCCCAGTTGATAGAACTGTGAATGACGCTGCATATACACGAGAATTAATGTGGCTTTGGAAATTGGAACATGTAAACCGAATCATGGTCTAGTAAGCCTCAGTCGATACTGTTCAGTTATGCAAATTTTAATGTGTTCCAAAGTTCACTGATAACTCTAAACCAATAACTAAATGAACATTTTTTTATACTTGGCCTTGAATTTCTTGTTATCATTGAAAATGCTCAAATTTGCCTCTTTCATAGACTGCCACAGCTGGACAGTTAGAATCCGCTCGTATCTAATGGCTTCCTGCAAAAATATCATCGGTACCCCACCAATCACCTTGATTAGAACTGGTACAAGTCCAAAAGTTTGTTAACATACCACCATTACGCATTCATTTAGCCAGGAACGTAACACCAACCGGCTTAAGCGATAACAATTTCGTAAGAATTTCTTAAGTCTGCTTTTGTCGGCCATCTTTAGGCGCCGTTAAAAACAATGACATTGTACAGTGCTTCGAAAATGTTCGGTACCCTACGTCTTCAGTAATAAGGGTTATTACATGTTGGGTTCCATGGTGGGGTGTACGATAAGGACGGCATCCAGAAAGGCATAAAAACGCCACCGTTCCAGTGACACCCAGTACGTGTTGGAGATTACTCACGGAAGCCAATATTTGAAGAATTTAACTTACGCTTTAAGTAAGAGATAAATGTGAAGAGTATTTAGATAAAAGTGCTTTGTTGTGGTTTGTTGATAGGGTGAGATTTGTGAGTATCACTTGCAGTCATCTGGCTGTTAAATAAAGATAGATGTTGATGGATCAATGCAAGCCTTGAATTAATGACATATTAATTTAGTATTATTATTAGATATTACCATGTCTGTTGATAAGCTGGAGACGGATATTGACTAACTAATGAACTACGGACGTGGCTTCAATTTTAACTCCATTCAGAGATTGAGTATCATTTAACACGTAAAGCGATCCTATCGTCATATACTACTAAACCTTTACCGTCTTGACTTATTAAGACCAATACTTGACCACAAGAGTAAATCGTATTCATTTATTCATAAGATACGGATCCTTATGAAAGTCCCGCCATGACTACAAACCCCTATAAGGCTTCTAGAATTAGCTACCAGGAAACACAGGCCACGAAGAAAGTTTACTAACACGAAATCGCACCAAGAAAACGATTAAAAAGAATAATGATAGCGGTTAAACGGCTAATCGATGTTTGAAAAAAGAATCCCTAAAGAATCGACGCCGGTCTGCGTATGCGCAGCAATTAAACAGACCGAAATAACTATAGTACGCATAATTGACGAGCGGGCCCAATTTATGACGGCGTAAAACTCAGGGGAGGGGGTCCGGTTAGTAGTAAACTGGGAGAAAATTAAACTCGGTGCCGAGAAGATAGACAATAATGAAAAAGTAATGTCACTGTTTTAGCGACGCGTTTATCTTTTACCTTTTTTAATTTACTGTTGGGTATACGCCTGTTTCGACGTATCAGTAAAAACAAAAGGAGAGCACAAAACTAGTCGGTCATCATGAAGAAAGCTGGGTTTGACAGGATGCCAGGAATATACTAAATTGTAATAAATGTGGCCAGAGTAAGTCATCATGTAATTGTAATCAAATCTCTAACAGGAACCTGCCAAAATAACGATTTCTTGACGATTATGCAGAAGATAGTTCTCTATCTTCTATCTAAGCCGATGATTTCCCCGGAAACTAAGACACACTCACCGGATTGGCAGCATAGATTGATTGAGATAGGAAGGAATGTTGCAATGTAGTATAATGTATATGTAGTAAACCTTTCACATTCTACTTAATTTTTTTACTTCTTGATCACAATGAAGTTAGTGTTTGGCCAAGTCCAGCTGCTAAAATACAAATATATAGTATCGCTTTGGTCAGAGGAACATTAGGAAATGCCCAACCACTACGCACTGGAACTGTATGTCAACAAAATGTTTTTCTTCACTGGATACTCAAGCTCATTGCTGACTTCGACTCTTCGACTTTCGGATCGGTGGGAGACCTTACTACCACTAATCCATGATTACTTGCTGATAATGGGTTTCCACCGAAGATATCTATAATTTAGATTTTGATTGACCCTTATCTCTGGCGATGAGATTCACTTCCATCTTATAGGCCGTTGTAAGCAAATCTTACCGGCTAAGAACAGTATCACTCCATCTATTTCCGTGGGTGTCGGCTAAGGGAATATTTAGGGAGGTGGCAGCAGCATTCTATTCGGTCAACGGCGAGATAATGTGAGATCACCAAGACGCCTGCCAAGCGTGATGTATTATGGCAAAGTCCTTCCCTCATTCATGGGAAGATGTTAAGCAGTGGACGTTTTCCGACTGACGATGAAGCGGTTTGCTTCATCGTCAGCCTCTTTTTAGTATTATACTTCTCAGTTCTGCAGCTAAACACATTGAACATGAGGCAACTTAGTAAGCTTACTACTTTTGTCAGGTCTTGATGAAGTCACATAAAAAGTGTAATCTTTAATAGGCAATGAATAGAAGTCGTTCACCGTTTATATTCGGCAGTAAAATTAAATTAGTCCACAGCATTTCTACAGTTTATTTATCAATCTGTTTTTACAAAATCGAAACGGGACTCGATTGAGTTGTAATCGATAGTTTCGAGTTTTATGTCTCAATCGATTCTGGTTTTGTTTGTTGGTATTAGTTTAATTACTTTAGTTTGTTTTAGCATGTGTGGTTTACCAGGTGGTAGGACTAACTCTTCTGCGAGTATCAGACCACCGATTTGATCGTTTAGTCTGCCGCCAAGCAGTAATATGCTAGCATTAGGTACTGTGTTCCGATTTGATGAGTAAAGTAGTTAGTGAAAATACTGGGCTTATGAGACTTAATATAATGTCTCAGAGTAACGAGCGCAATGCAGTGCCGCGTAGACCTTTGTGTCTAAATTTCTAAATGGCACAGTTGTGAGCAGTGTTCCAAACGTCTCTGAATATGAATTTGAATGTAAGTAGTGAATTTTGAGATATGTAAGCTAAAGTCTACGCTTAGATTCGTCTCTAAATATTTATCATAGCCTTAGATTATCTATTCTGAGGCCTGTAATAGTTCGGTGCTCAATTTCGGATTAAGAGTAAGTCTCCAAGGTATCCGTTTGGTCGAATTATCAACTGTTCCTGCCATATTAACTATTTTTAAAAAGCGATTTGTCGGCGCCGGTCGCCTCATTACACAATATAAACTTATTTTAGAGTACAATAAAACTGTTTTTACGCTCTCTAAGACAATGTACCGAACTTTACGACTCGCTTGAACAAAGAAACTGTTAAAAATAACTAAATAATGGATCAGTAAATAGTGAATACAGTTAATTAGATACGAAAACAGTTTTTACTGCGTTATTTTCGAGAACAATGGATGGTTTTCAAGATTCCGGTGCAGGTGATTATTTAATGTCGTGATTATCTAATAATTGTTGGTTATTATTTAGTGCAAAGAGAATTAAATTTGCAGGTACTTCGTACAATTTAAAACTACAATATTTGATTAATTAATTACATCCCTAGGTCTTTTTTATACTATTGGATAACGAGACAAGAGGGTTGCTTGTGTGATGTTTGTTTGTAACATTCATGTTTCATTGCCTAAGAGAGTAACAGTTAGTTGTATTACATACAAAAATATCTCACTCTAAGAAGCATCCATGAATACTGTACTTAACATAATCCATACTTACCTATTATATAATACATTCGACATTGTTTGTACGTTTGTTGGTTTGTCCTTCTTTCACGCAGCAACGTGATTTTTGGCATGGATGTAGGTAGTTTATGGAGGTAACATAGGCTACTTTTTATCGCGGAAAAATGCGCGGTTTCTGTGGGGACGACGGTGAAACCGCGAGCCGACGCTAGTTATGTATATAAATATATCTATGTTAAGTAAGATAGCCCTTTCACAACGGCAAGTACTTATTTAAGATGGCTCTAAGCTTGAACCTTCAACAGTAAACACGCAGTGGTTGTGAAAGCATTTTTTGAATAATCGTGGTTTTTCCATTGTTTGCGCGTTGTACGTGATTGATACATATAACCACCAATCAGGCATTAGCCTCTAATGTGCCGCCAGTTGAGCGTTAGGTGACGATTGTGTAAGTGTTTATATTTACCAAAAGTAAAGGCGTTCAGTTGCTGCGCAGACAATGTCCGCCCTTCGCCAACCAAACATGAAAAACACGCCAAATATGTAAGTTTGTTTGTTTTCGCTAATCTCTGGAATAGCTGGTCTGATTCTAAAAAATTGTTCACTAATAGAAAGCTACATTATCCGTGAATGCTATAGTATATGCTATATATTCTGATTCCAACGCGCGCGAAGCCGCGGTCAAACTCTAGTTATTAATAACCAGCATTATTAATCCACAATATTATTAACAGCGAGTAGTATAAGTAAGAAGAGATATACAATATCGATGTTAGTATTATTATCATATATATCGATATGAACGGTGAGGCCGCTATCCCTATAATCCTACAAGGCTGACACATGGAGTCGATAACACACGATTGTAGTATAGAGAGGGAATGGGGCTTGAGTTTTGTGACGTCAGATTTATTATAAGTACCAATTTTCGTAAACGATCGCAGATAAATAAATTACAGAAATAGGTTCTATTTTTTAGGCGGCGGGTATGCATTTTTATACTATTATTAAGGTACATAACGAGACGATTAGGTCGTTTGCACAACGGTAAGTCGGCCCATAACAATTGCAGTGCCACTCAGAACTTTGAAGTTTTGAAACACAAAGGCATACGCTGAGAGAGACCGTAGTACTCATAGTTTCGGATTCCCTGGCCTTAGGGAATTTAGGACTAACTTGAGAACAAAATTTATTTATTACGAACAACAAAATACTGGCTTAAAAATAAGATAAAACTAAAAAAAACGTTTAAAAAGCAGATGTACAAATTTAAATCGACACCAGAACATCTCTACACGCCTAAATACAGATAAGCGAAACAGTAGGTCAACTACACCAAAGCAGTTGTTCGCTGCACTGTGGTCTTTATTCAGACCCTGGACAGCTGATACGTTATCAGCTATCAGGGATATTAGGCAGTGACGGCAGCGTTATTGATTTATTGATAACGCGCCCGCTTTCTACACGCAGATTTTTATTTTACACTTTCATATTTTTGTATGGGGTTATTGTAAAAGTATTTTATTGGATTTATGCAACGTTATTGGTATTAAATTACCTTTAAGGTCATTCGACGATATGTCATGTGAATATATACTAATCACTAATATTATAAAAAGATACATGAAATATATGAGATACATGAATAAAATACATACATGATGACGATAGTTGCAGAAAGTTTTCCTCAATCAATGAAATCTATACAAATAAATAAAATTGAAGTGTCTGTTTGTAATATCAAAATAAAAGATTTTTACCAAATGCATATGAAAGTATATACGGTAACTATAACAAAACAACCATTTTTAAAAATTTTTGTCTGTTTGTTCCAGGTAATCTCCGAAACGGCTGGACCGATTTTGATTGGACTTTCACTGGCAGATAGCTGATGTTACAAGGAGTAACATAGACTACTTTTATTTCAGAAAAAGAATTAGGGTTCCGCGCAAAAACATTCGTCTTTTCAATGTATACATGAATGCGTATTGGGATTTCAAGATCCGATGATGCACTTCAAAAGCAAGGCCTTCCGCAATTACGGAATTTATGATTTATTTAATTATAAACACATTCATTACGCTACATAGTCTATATAAGAGTTTGTATGTACTGTGGTACTATGTTGAACGCAAGCCCTGGCTATATCGTTTCCGTTAGCTCATAAACGAACAAAGCGCAACGCACTAAACTCGCGTAACTAATGCATTCGCAAAGGTGATGTTGTACAGGCAACAGACGGTGTGGCTAGATGTGAATACTTGGTGGAAGTGGCAACACTGGTATAGTACGTGCCAAACTTTAGCCAAGAACGCTGCTGCGTGATTGGATTGAATTTTTTTTAAGAGACTTGCTTTTGGCCTCTATCTCAGCTCTTGGTAAAGGATGGTTTATCGACGATGAAGCACGCTTGCCTAGAAAATTCCTATTCATTTGCGCATTGAAGCAGCCCTGTAGGGTATAGACTATGACGAATCAACAAGTCAAATGTGACTTAACGAATCCTTATGTCAATACCAAGAATTACCTTGTTTACGAGTTGGGTATGAGTGTAAGCGTTTATTTGTTTACAATCCATAAGGATTGTAGAAAGTGATTTTGTCTAGTCTTCTATGTTATAGCAAATGGAAAACAAAGACTCAGGCAGGCAGTTCCAGTTAGAGACTAATTCTGAAGTAAAACGTGTCATGCGTGAAGGTGAAATATTCACCAGTATTGATGGCGCTTAGCTGAATATCTGATCCTCCGATGATGGAAGAGGTGGATGGTATTCTAAGATGTGCTGCGGATGGATAACTCAAGATAAGTAACAGCGTTATAGCCAGGTTTTAATTGTGTTCTGCATAACCACGAGGCGCGTTTAAGGTTTTCGTGTGCTATAACTAAACTGGAAGGCTGAGGTAAGTTCGTGGGTGTGGGTAAATTATGCATTATGCAAAGTATACGTTTGAGTCCCGAGGATACTCCTTAACCTAGTCAAACTAATTTCTACCTGTCAATTGAATTCGACTTGGGGTTTGCTAACTGTATTGTGAGTGTTGTTGGATCAAGGATTTCTACTCAGCAGTCAAAAGAATTCCTTTGGTTATGACGAGTCCGTAGCCCATTTGTTAGCAATCCTGCCGAGTTCGATCTCCAGCCAAGTCAAGTCAAGCCAAGTCAAGGTGTGGTGTGCGTAAAGTTTGTTTTCGTATCTTGGATGTTTGTGTTGTTGAACAAGCTTTATGTGACACAAGAAACCTTAGTGCAGGGGTATTTTTCATTTTGTAAGGAAAAACCTTGATCGTCAGAACACATCCAGCTTACAAGACCAGGTGCATCCTACGTAGCGTCAACAAACCACAGTAGATCGTAATTAGGAAGTACACACTGCGCCTACACCGAGCCCTAGATGGCTCGAGAAATTAATAACCAAACAGCTGCAAGGATAGGCTGATTTGCATTGTAAAATAATACGCGATATTAGCTGGATATAAGCAAGGAACAGTAAACTAACTTGTATGGGCGAACATTGGTTTTAATAGTGAAAGGAAACATTATAGTTTACATGTAGAGATGGAGTTGGGCCGTGTGCTCCCGCTAAGAATGATACTACTCCACCTCTTCCCACTATAAGAGCCGGCTAAGGGAATATTCAGGAAATAGGCAGCAGCATTCTCCTCGGTCAACATCATAGTCAACTGCGATCACCAAGGTGAAAATACACCCGAGGCTAATGAGCAGATGATGACATAAAGATTCAAATCTAATATTAGCTTGGCTTTAGTCAATTCACGAAAAACTGTAATGAATCTAAGCAAATTTGAAGAATTATTATATCATTTGAGACCACCACTAGTGTAGGAACGTCGGAAGTGAGAAGCTGAAGACACGCGGCCTGTCAGCAAACTCTGAAGAGAGACGTCTTTGTAAACTTTGTAGAGTAAAAATGAAAAGCTTCCAAATCGTTAACCTGACTGGCAGAAATTTCAAAATGTTTTTATGCTACAAAATAGCGAAACGAGCAAGTAGACAAAGAACTTTGAAACAAATGCCTTCGCAGGACGGCTGTGAATTCGTTGTCTTGAGTTTTGCACCTTCGCCGAGCTAGCTAAATGAGCACTAGAAAAGCGTTACTCCCAAGCTGCGACACGTTATTTTCTTTCACCCAAAGCTCAAGCTAATATTGTATGTAATCATAATTACCTCAAAAACTTTTCATTAATGCCTTTTATTTGACGTACCACCAATACCAACCTGTCCTAAAAAACCGCGCGTTCTTAGCTACTGTCCAACTAACCTATTGTAACTTTGTGAAGGTTTCCATCATAAATGCTTTATTTGACACGATTATCTGCCGGTATGATCGGTTACATGGCAGCGTAATTGTGATCGGGTGGATTTATTCATTAGTTTCTAGATATCACGTTGCGGAGGTCTTGAATTAATCAAGGTTAGAGAATGGTGGAATTATGGGGCTATTATTCTGCTTGTTGCAAGTATGGAAATTATGCTTGACTTGCAATCTGAAATTACATCCTTTCAAATATTTTTTTCCAAATCGGTTCATAAATAACGGAGATCTCAGGTAACAAACAAAAAAAATACAACAGAATTGAGAACCTCCTCCTTTTTTGGAAGTCGATTAAAAACATCGAAACAAAGTAAAGCATACCTTCTACAGTACAATACACAACATTGCATAAGCAAATTAACCATACCAGCTACACAAAGACTATTTAGGTAATAGACCAGATCCATCTAGCTATACAAAGACTCCATTTATAATACCTACTAATCATCTAAATATACCCCAAGGCCGTATTAATACGAAGATTTGTAAGAGTCATTAAAGACGTGTGGTTTATTGAGATATAAATTTTAATTCAGCATCGCATGTGGCGTTTGTATGTGTGCAGTTGATTTAATTACTCGCAGTGGAGGCGATGATGCCTTTGCGCTGATGAATGTAATGATGGACGCCTCATCTCAGTACGTTACTCGCAAATGTATTTTAAAAGTAGGTAATTTTTGAACGCTAAATAGAGTGTTGATCGAGGAAAGACTGAGTCTTAATGATTTTGTAATAGGTAATGGTAATGAGTTTGTAAAATAATGTTTTATATAGTGAATTATTATATTAAGTAGGCAAGATAAATTCCACGTCTAATATACATTGAGTTTGATAGATAATTTATATCCCTATTTACAGGTTACGTTGTATTGCACTAGGCAGGTTTCTTTGTTTACTATAGATGGCGTGATAAGTGTTGATCAATATTAATAACAGTTTATTAAAATAATTTGGAAGACATACTTATGACATACACTTTTAATCGAGCATTTAAGTATAATTATGACGAAAATATTTCTTCAAAATAGTTTAACGTTTTAAATATTATTTTGTCTCCATTTCCAAGTACCTCTACTTCGTACATTACCTATACTTAGATTTTATACAAATTTTGTGCTCGATAAAATTAAACAACTTTAGGTTATTCTACGAGTGTTTATGAACAAAGTTTTGCAAAATAACTGATAAAGGTTAAGGAAAAAATTGGCGACATAGTATCTCAGACTTTAATATGAGGTCCAGCAGCTAAGTTATCTGTACATATCCGTATGCAGTATCGTTAAAATGGTTTTAAAGTGGTCACTGGCGATAGAAAGATAAGAACTGAGCATCTGATGTGATAATAACCTGTGTGAAAAACGTTTATCCACGACTTCTTTTAAAAAACAGCTTTACTTTCGAAGCGCAGCTGGTATAGGGCATTTTCTAGTACTCGCTTTTACTCTGACTAGCTACCATCATAAAGTTGAAAATCTGTCATGTATTATAGTGCTCCGGCAGCTGAAATCCAGTTCAACGTTGATCACCTTTGACATCGTCACTTAAGATCAGGTGAGATAAGTGATCTAATAAGTGATAAGTCTTAACCTATCGTGAATAAAACAGAAAATGCTTTATCAGATCTTGACCGATTTCATACGGGATACTTTTGAAAAAGAAACAAAACATATTAAGAAACTTGTTTATAAATGCTATTTAAGTAAATATATAAATAAATATAGTGGCAATATGGTCTATACTACTGGTAAATAATATTAAAGGGGATTCATAAGTGCGGCTACCGGAAACGTCTGCAGATTAGTATAGCTATAGACTATAGAGTATTAGTAGTATATGATACGAATCAAAACCTGATTTATAGTTTTAAAAGCTATACCATGCTAATAGTCATTGTAGGTACAATAAAGATAACCATCTATAGATAATATGAGTCAAACATTCTACCGTGACAACACACCATAGTCATCAACACAGATTAGAGTAAGAACATACAAAATTGCATCAAGAATCAAAATCGAAAACGAGATCCTGCCAAGATCACCATCATTAACCAGCCTGTTCCAGTCACGGCTATGATCAATATTTCTGATCTGATCTGTCAGCTCCTTGTATATCCGGCCCTTCATCAGTGGATTGGCATATGGTAATCTATATGGCGTACACGCGATGAAGAGTGCATGCATAGCTTATTTAGTATGGAACTATAAATGGATTACAAGTCGGGTGGAGATAAGTGGGATAACTCATAGTTCGTCAGCTAAGATCGCAATACGCTTGCGGTAACTGTAGGACAGAAAGAGAAAGTACATATATATTAATTGGGTGCCAAAACATATATTTTCATATTGGTATGGTATAAAAAACGGTGAAGGAAAACATCGTGAGGAAACCGGCATGTTCAATAACCACACAATTCGAGGACATGTGACATCCACCAAGCCGCACTGGGCCCGCTTGGTGGATTATGGCCCATACCTCTCTCTCTGAGAGAAGGCCGGTATCCCAGCAGTGGGAGCGTAAGAGGCTGATAATGATGGTATGGGTAGTGGGCTAGGAAAGCATTAGAAAACATTCATATTTTTCAACATGGTTTTACTAAATGCCACTGCACAAGCCAATCAACGCCAAGAAGCATCGTGCAACTATTAATTGGCAACTACATCATAAAGTTAATACGAAAAGGCTTGAAAACCTTAATTGAGGTTGTAATACTCCAGCTCCATTAAATCGAGACAATGTCAGCAGAATAGCCCTACCACACATACCACAAAAAGATTAAAAAAAACTGGCCATATTCTGGTAACAGGATAACGATTTTGTTGCGAGCAAGACGAGAGACTAGTTAATTTCAAATTGGCCATTGGTGTAATCGATCCTGGTTCTTTTTTAAGACTCGTTCTGATGTCTCGATGCTTTCCAATGGGATGCAGAAAAAGTAATGGCCGAGCGATTTCCGCTGCGGTCTGCGTATCAAATGGTTGCAGAGTGATGTAGTAACAGTAAGGATGCCGCAGTTTTGAGGCGACTGACTCCGTGATAGTGACGTCACTTGCAGATCCATAGATCGATGGTTGGAATACTTGGAATGAGCTTGAGTTGTCGGTGAACGGAAACGTCGAGTACAACCTTAGCATGGTGCTGGTAGGGCATGTTCTTCTGCTTGCCTAGCTGACTATCACCCTCAAGTTAAATACTTGTTGCACCTATAGGTATGTCCCCAAGTAACTACACCTAAAAGCTTGGGTTTAGCAATGTATCGAAGTTTTCGATCACATCGTCACTGTTCGCTATTCAGACACAAAAATACCTTGAAAGCTTATAAACGTGAGATTGTGAACTTGATTTAAATGATACGCGAGCATTCGCCTCTTTGGTAATATATCAAGATTAAGAAAATCTTTTTTTTTTAATTAAAGGTCAATTTAAGAACTGTGTTAAACTTGTGAAAAATATATTTTGAATCAACATAATTATACACTATAAGCATGATAAAGTGAATGAATAAAAATTGGTCGATTTCTACTCGTATACGCAACGTCCATACTGGACTGTGGCTTATACAACCATCCAAGCCACATTGCGTTCCAACTCGAGACTTCCTTCTAACTTGATTTTACCATATCCAGCTGTGAAATTGATTCTAAATGCGATTTAGCATGGTGTTTCTGGCTAATTGTTTACACGGTTTGGTTTGGGAGAGGATATTTTTCGCCTGTGAAAGTTATCGATTGCTAAGTTAGTAAATACCTAGGTAAATCGTTGATTGGTGTTGAAAGTAAAATTTAAGCAAAATTTACTTTTTAAAAGTAACATTTTTATTATGATAAATTAGCCGTATCATTCCACCAGCTTATAAAAATTAAAAATAAAAGATATGTCAAAAGCCAAGTTCCCCGTCACCCAGTAACAACAGTATCTGCGTGCTCGGTTTCTATATTTAGCGTACAACGCGTTCTTGTGTCTCGCGCTTCCGGCCCGATCCTTGCAGCGGCACCATTCTGCAGATGCCAGCGATGTGTGGAATACATGGAATTGGGCACGTCTTTGGACGATGCTGTTTTGTTTTACTGGTAGAAGTATTGAGTTAATTGATGACACGTGGTTAGATGGCAGTTTGCTTGAAGCGCGGATCGACTGTCGATGCGTGGGGCGAATTTACGAGATTGAGCTTTCTATGAAGGAAGACATCGTGGATGCAACTATAGCACGGTGGTAGAGCCTAGTGCTGGTTTCAGGCTCAAGCTGAAAATCTCTCGGTAAACATCTAGCGGTCGGTTCCGGCAGCTTCACTTGAGATGTTTAATTTTAAGCGTGAATCATTTTGTATTAAAGTAAAAAATGCATGAAAGCAAACACCGTACTGGCAACAAAGAAAAGTAGGTCAAAAGAACTTGTTTTTAAGTTTAAGGAGAAACAAATTTAATTTTAAACTCATATAGAAAAAGTAAAAAAGAAACTTAAGGAAACATTCAACAGCCGTGCAGGCGTAAATATCGTAGCCAATTCACGAGAATCAAATCAGTAATCTAAAAAAATTAATCCGAACAAAAGTGTGGGGGCTACGCTTAAATGGGGTTCCGTATGATAGTATATATATTTTACAACACAATAGAGCACATTTTAAACTCAAATATTTTAACTTAGTTTTTAAAAACTGACTGCATGGTAACTTTTTTAGAATTGCTTAGAATAGTTTTACTGCAGTGTGTAGGGAAGATTTATCGTGATATGCAGACCGAAGTCGAAAAACTGTCTAAAGATTTAAGTCATAAAACAGTAATAATAAATAATGACTCTTTACTTACTTTAATAAATAATGAAAGGGTATTGTTTGGTATCCTTTGAGTGGCGAAATTTTTAAGTCATCCTTACTAAAACGTATTGAGCACTAATAAGAATGAATAGAGATAACGGCGCGGCGCTCAGAGAAATAATAATTTACCGGCTAAATAGAAAAAATCGCATGCAGCAGGGAATAGCACTAACTGTACTGATTTCTTTTCTCCCTCTGCCGTAAACTCTTTATATACAAAGGAAAAATCAGAAGCTAACTTGAAGGTAGCGACAGTAGCGATTATAGGTTCAGCGCCACAGCCGGAAAACGTCGACTGCAGAAAATCAGCCTCTCCCATGTAGGGGGAATTTTGTCGTAACAGACGACGCTGGAAGGTGTCTTGATGATCGCATTAGATGATGATATTGACAGAGAAGAATGCTGCTGCCCATTCTCTGGATTTTCCCTCAGTCGGCTGTTAAGACACCCACGAGAAGGGATGGTGGTTCTATTGTTAGACCACGCGGCCGATCTGAGATAATATCAAACGCTAACCGATAAAGCGTTTTATGACTATAGGTTACGGAACGCTAAAATAACAAATCGAAAAATAAAAAGATTAAATCGAAATGCTGAACGGAACGTATACCTATTGTGTTTGTAATAACATCACGTAGGATAATCGTCGCTATTATGATATGCACGAGAATTGCACCTAAGTGTAATCCAATATTTATAGCATCCGTGACTTTCATTCTTTCAAAGTTTTGTTTGGTAGGGATGGGAATAGCTCAGGAAACGGTCTTGGATCTTGAAGTCTTAGGTTACCAGGGTTACCAGGAAACAACGTTATTATGAGCGTTGTGAGCGATATTCTATTCAAGATTTTTTTTGTCGATATCTAGTCAAGCGTGTACTACAAAAAAGTTTCATCAGCGTTCTATCATCTAAGGTTGCGTCATAATGTGTTACTGATACTGTTATTTTATTAATTTCTACTGTCATTGTTTATATAACCAAACTACAAAATATACTAAAATTAATTATTTACTAATTAGTTTGGTAGTCTATTGTAACTTAATGTTAGAAAAAGTGGTCTACAGCTACAATAAGGTAAGCTGCTTCATACATCATTAATTATAACGTAGTTCTTGCTAACGACGTTATAACTGTATCTCCCTTTACGTTATTTTAATTAAAAGATATTATTTCGTAATAAGTACGCAATTAAACCTAATTAATGGAAATATGCTAAATATGCGAGCTAAATACAAATGTCAGAACAACGGAATATGAATTTTAAAAACCCTTTTGCATAATTAAACAACTTTAGATTATGTGGACATGTTTTTGTAATTTGTCTAATTAATGGCGCGCGAAATATAGCGATTAAACTCCACATTACATATTTCACATAACATTTTGTTTGTTTGAGTGACCACTCAAATAGGCTCGACTTAAAACCTTTCATAAGATAAAGTTTTTATTTTGTAGCGGCATCTTAATTGTATTTCTGAAAGCCATAATGATTCCAAAACAGCGCCGCAAGTACGGAAATCAGTTCGATAAATTTGTTAAAATCGATAAAGTGGGTTTTATTCGATAAAAATGACAGTTAAATTCGATAAAGTGGGTTTTATCGATTTTAACTGTCAATTTTATTTATCGAAAAGATCCGTACTCGCGCCGCCGGTCGCGTATAATATTTCCTAGTCCGATGAAGCAGATCAGTATTTAATACATCACAAATTATTTGGGCAATAAACCACAATCTATGGTCCACAAAATAACGTCAAAAGTTCAAGACCAAGACTGACCTTCCGCTATACCCCAGCACTACCTTTCACGCCCTATTTGTTGGCTGTGAAAAGGGACGGAGCATCGAGTGTTCTGTTCTTAGGTGTTCAAATGTTTGCACACCCTGAACAGGTAGGGTCTTCGACAAAAGCAGTGGGAGTCCATGTTTATGAGACATACCTGCCGGCAGGTAGTCTTGCATTGTTCCCCCATCACTATCGAAGAATAGAGTTTTCGGAAATACAATGAATAAAGTAATTTATGCTGGATGAACACAATATTTTACCATTTTCGGAAATGTACCTGTACTTTTTTTTAGTGTTTGGGGTGAAATTTCGTCTCGGTACTTGTGGCATGTTTTTGTTTGTTTTACGGGCAATTTGCGATTATAGAGATGAGTTTATCTGTGAATTAGTGGTGCTTATCTGGTGTTTATTTGTGGTAGTGGTCATTTTATTGGTGGTTAGCTTTATTAAAGGAGATCTGAATCTGCAATCCGATTCTTGATATATTAGCTTGAATTGATAGCTTTAGATTTATATAAAATTGTGGGTGTATTGAAAAAGCACTTTAAGTACCTACTAACAATATTTCTGATACAATTCTTTATTTTTGGGTAGCTGCCTTAAGGTTAAGGTTCCTGCCTGGCGTTCCTGTTTGTCTGGTGGTGAGCATATGAGCATAACTCCAGCCCATATCAGTGCCAATCAGAACTTTGAATCACAAAGGCCGGCGCGGCACGTCATGCCTTTGCGCTCTTTACCCTGTGACATTAGTAAGCCCAGTAACTTAACTGACTACTTTGCTTCCATATATTTTTACCGAGGCTATCCGGTATTATCCGGAATAAGGAAGATTTTAGTTCCGGTTATAAGAGACGACGATGAACGACGCCTTTTCGCAAATGGAACTTCGCATTACAATCCATTATCCACCTGGCTCAACGAACAAACAAAGCATGCAGGAGTTAAAACATTTGTCTATTTTTTATTCTAATTGTTTAATTGGTATTTTAAAAATCATAGATAGTATGTGCCTATTACTGCAGGGCACTGCACCTACGCTCTTGCCGCAGTACCGTACTACTCAAACTGTAGTAGTACATAATGAGTTCATTTACACCTAATGAATATTCACGAACGAATTCGGGCGTGTTACAAGAATATTCGATGCACCGTGGATTATGACGTTTTTTTTTATTGGCGTAAAGCCTTATCGGCACCGATATAAAATGATCGTGCATTCGGCGCTTGTAAAAATATTTTTAATCGTATTTTTAAATGTAAACGTGTTTTTTGTATCTAAAGTATCAGTGTGGGATTTTGAGTGCAGTATGGACCCAGTAAGGGTTATTCGTTTCAGGCTTAATTTGTTACTGGAAATTCCAAAATATCGACACACGAAAATTGGGACAGTCGGTATTATATTTTTCTAATAAAAATATTTTGTCTTATGTCTCTTTAAGAAATATAAAAAAATACGTTTTCTAAGTAGCATTTTTTGTTATACCATTTGTTTTTATGTATTTAGATATCTACTTGTACAGATAAAAAATAGTAGAAGCAAAGAGATTCTAAAAACAGCGTAGTGTGGTGTACGCTACTGTACGTATCCCTATAAACCAAAATGCTCTTACTTACCGAATAGTAATACCCATACTGTCTGTATAAATAAGTATAATATCCAATAAATGCACAAATATTTTTGTTACTAAAACCACAAATGTTGCAGTTACTTATACTCATAAATATAAATCACGGCGTTTATGAAATGCAACTCTGTTGCTCACAGAATATGCACTATAATCAAGCAAAACGAGTAAAGTATTAAGATTAGTTTCGTCTGCAGAGAATACAAATACAAAAGTGTGCTCGGGTGATAGAACCTACAACCGTCTCGCGTCTCCAAGTGCAGAGTACCTTTGTCGACAGAGTACACATTGCCAATTCAGCATTTGTGATCCTTTTTGATCGTATTGTGATATCAATACAACAACTGAACAGAACCTACCTGAGGTCGGCACCTGCTGTTACTCTATGGTTTTTTTATATTTCCCATAGACAAGTAAATTGAACAAGTCGTAGCGCCACGTGAACTTAATTGTAGTTCAGTTAGAGGTTTGTATAGACATTAATTTTCAATGGTAGTTTTTGGGAAATTGGGCATGTAAGTGTTGGTTTTTGTTAGGGACCACCAAGATGCAAAATGTAGTCAAATAGTTCTAATGCTGTAAACTACTTATTACGATTGTATAATATCATGTAGTACCTACATAAATATTGAAAGCAAATAAATATTAACAATGTTGATTCGATTTTAAAAATAAGTCAAGGCAATTAATGACCATGCTAAATGAAGATAGGTAAAATAAACAGTAAAAAATTAAACGGCTTGACCGTTTGCTTGCTATAATAACAATGTACGCAACTGAACATGCAAGCTAGTTTCCCATACAAATCGATTTTTATGGGAAATATTTCATTGCGAATTCAGCTACACGTCCTGTTATAAAATCGCCTTCAATCTACTCTACTCAGTTCTACCAAATGCTACACCGAAATACAAAAAACTGAAAAAATAGCTACTGGACCAAATTGTCTAAAACTCCATCGCTCTACATGTCTTGAAATGCAAAGTTTGTAAGAGACATCTGAGATGCAAAACAATACTGTAAAAAAATAAGTTTCAAATTTCTGGTTTTCAATATATCATATCTTATTAATTGCATACAAACATTTACGCAGAATAATATGAAACACTAAAGTAGGTGATAAACTAGCTTCAAAACAAAAACGCCATATCAAGAACTAGTTTAAACTGAAGTACATTTGCTGCTCACCGTGCAAAGTCGACCAAACGGTTCACGAACCATTCAGAGCTAACAATCCAAACTTTAACCAATATGCACCTCGGTTCATGAAACCTAATTCATATTGGGAATTCGATTCAAAATGGTTTGTGAACTCCTTAAGTGTTTGATAGTGACTTACTCGGAGGTTTAAAGCTTACGTAGTCTATTACCTTTTTAACAATAATACAATATGAAAAAACTATCAAACATCATTCAAGAGCTCTAGCTCCTAGATGATTGAGACTCACCTCACTCTCAGTCCAGTCGATTAGACTAGACTTCTCTTCCAGAAGGTTTTCCGAGCTCCTTTTCTCGTCTTCCCCGTCGCCTTCGTCTTTGAAGACCTTGACCTCATCCGTGGAGCCCAGGTCGTCACCTCCCGAGCTCGCGGCCGAGCTCGAGTGCGCATGCGGCATCTTCAGTCGCCAACTTCCATTACCCCATCCCTAACCAAAAAACAGCACTATCTGTCATCCATGACAACTCACGCCGCCATTTTGGTTCTTAGTCTTTGTTAACTGAGATCACAGATATGTCACTAACTTAAATTGCCTAATGTTGAGGTTGCCGCCACACTGTGTCCACATCTGGAAAGAAGAAAGTTTGGATTAGTATCATGGTATCATCTGGATTAAAATTATCTGTATTGAATGTGAGAGTTTTCAAGTATTCAAGCTTGTCATCACCGTGGAAATGTAGGGAATAATAAGGTATCTTTTATTTTCAGTTCAGTAAAGCGAGATACACCTATTTGGGTATAGGCTATTGAGTCTAGCAATATATTATTCGACAATGCACATCTGCCCTTTCGTTTCATAATTGCCTAAGGAAGGCTAAGATTCCGAGACGAGTACAACAACTAAAGAGACGACAACATAATGTCGATAAGACTAAAACGCTCCTGTTCTACACATACTACTTGCCAAAGAACTTAAATCATCGGAGGGACCAATATCTCACGCCAAATACGAACAGCAAGCGAAACCCCAGAATTGTCACCCATTCAAAAATCATTCCGAATCGAGAAGAGCACTTGATATATTTTCACTTGCCTTACTCAATACCCGCGAGTTTTCTTAGCGACACTTGGCTCCGGGCCAAGAGCGCCTGTTGACGTGCACTTGACGAGGAGCTTGACCCAAAAGATGTGTCAGACATAGCAATACCATGCCGCGATTGTTTTTCAACTATATGACGAGTTTGAACCTTAAGTTCAGGGTTGTAAGGGCTATTTTAAGGGACTGTTAAAAGAATTTCGGAGTTTTGCGATATTTCTAATTTGACTTGCATGCTTTTCTAAATTTATTGGCTTACATACTTCATTATTCGTGAAATGTGCTAAGCTCTAAGGTTGTTGTATCTTTCCATTAGGCTCTTAAAAACGCGGTTAAAAAATGAAACATGTCTTTTCCAAGGACTGCGTGTGCTCTTTTCCGAAAAATTCACAACTTTACTATAAAACAAAAGAGAGTATTATATATGGTCCTTTCATCTAAGCATTATAACACTATTTTTATCAAAACAACTTGACGCTGGCTGAATGTATAGTCGCACTAAGAAAAGGTTCATCACTATTTTTGTTTACGCGGTAACAGCTGTTTTTTGTTAAGACTCCTTGCGTATTTGTCTAGTCTATGCCAGTATTGCGTTACCGTACTACTAAAGAAAGTCACCTATGATCCAGGATGCCTCTAATGGTGGTAAATGGTAGGTGGTATTATCGTCACAGGTATGTCGGAGGTGTGATGCATGCATAATACGACACAGCTATGCATGACAATGACGGTGTTGGGTTACAAACTGATAGACTTGTGATTTTGCGATAGAACCGTCGTCTTTCGCAAAAAAATATGCAGAGTTGAATGGGGCACCTCTAGATCTTATCAATGCAATATAAAATGGTGATAGACAGGAACTTGAGAAAAAACTGGTGTGACATGTGGGCAGGACCCGTGTGACATTTTGGGTAAATATTACGATTGATCCGACGGATAGGAAGTCTTGTCGTTTGTATCAAACTTTTTAGAAGGTTCTAGATAATCATCGTCACTTTTTTCTTTCATATAAATTCTTTGAACGACAATTCCTGCATGGAAGTGCGCCGCGATCATCACCTTACTTCGGACTTAGAACATTCAAGTAATTTTACCGGCTACTTGGTTACAAAACGCATTGGGCTACATGAAGAGAATAGTTTTCCTTATTGACAAATTTTTAGATTTTAATTTTTCTTTTTTTTCTTTCTGGTTTTAAGTGAAGGTGTGGTCGAAGATGATAAAATAATACGCTAATCGGTCTGTAATGGTCCGATTCACGGGTGGTTCAGTTTTATTAAATATTTAGTGACTGACTTCTAAGTGGTGATGCTGAATGTACTGAAGCACACCAAGAGATGCATGGAAACACCTGTTTCCATGCATCTCTTGGTGTGCTTCAGTTGATGATCTCATCAACTTTAGGGTGAAAAATGGTTTGAGGAATTTATTTTTAGTCTCATTTAATCCAACTATAATTTATATACTTATTAATATAACTTATATAAGTTATATTATTATTATTATATAAGTTATATATATTAGTATATGTTGACATTTATTATATTCATTAATTACTGTAGGTACATACTTATTTGATCTTGATTGGCATAATAATGAATTTTATTTTTCTATATTGTTTTTAACTTATATTATAGTAACATCCGCTATAGTGTCGGTAAATACTATAAAATATATTTAATTTTATCATAAAAGTTATGTAATTTAAAAAAAGGAATATAATATTGCATGCCGAAAAGCCGAATATGACGTTCTGTATTTTTTCTTCACCGCCTTTAGCAATAATAATTATTATATCCATATTAGAAATGAATAAATGAATTTGAATTTGAGCCTGTAGTCATAAACTCCCTATCAGGTGCGAATGCGTCGTTAGTTACTAGGATTACCTATTCAAAGTCAATCATAAGACTTGCATACATGCTTATGCAAGACTGTTAAAATAGAAATGTCCAACAAGTGAAACGATAAAGTAACGAGTTAATGATATCTTTACTATGATAAAACGCTCAAATCAAACGATGGGAACACAATCAGGCGCTCATTTCTACATCCACCTAGTTGACCATCCAGTTAAAGTAGTTCTGAACGCGATTTATATTTCTATCACAGCAGATAATTAAAATGCATTAAACGCTCTTTAATTAATGGTTAATTTGATGTCGGGATATAATGTGTTTTATGGTTAATATTCCGTGTTTGGAACATGTAGCAAGGTCGTAAAGTCTCGAATTGGTGGAGCAATAATTTACAGTCTTTATGGCCCGGAGTCGGTTCTAATGAGGATAAGTAATACAATACGGTACTTGACTTATCGATAGACTATTAAACTGACACATTCATCAGCTATGCGGAATCTAGGCTAGTCTAGAGCATATGTTATCACTCTATCGTTTACAGGATCATTTTGGAGAGTATGGAGTTTCTGAACTTTTTTTTCCATTGGGCTTGCGTTTGACCGCTATCTTACCTGATGTTAGGGGCAGCGTAGACGCTTATGCAAACGTACGTTTGCTTGTCAGAATACCAACGCTTTTGCGTCAAGCACGGATTTCGTGATACTCGAAATGCGCGCTTGACGCAAAAGCATTGTTATTCTGACAAGCAAACGCACATTTGCATAAGCGTCTACGCTGCCCCTTAAGCGACGACGTGGTCGACGATGTAGCACGCTTGCCCAGAAGATACCTGTTCACGCATCCCTTGAAGACTCCCAGATTCTTTCATTTCTGTTCCACTATATCCGACTACCAGACAATGGTGCGTATCCTTTTGTGATTGACATCTTTCCAGTGTGCCAGTAAGGGACTGTGCATCAGTATTCTCCTTGGTCAACATCAAAATGTACTGCTATCTCCTAGACGCCTGCCAAGCGTGGTGTACTATGGCAACCCACTTGTACCCACCCAGCATTATAGAGAAGGCCTAGATTCTGCAGTGGACGTGTTCCGGCTGATGATTATCCTCTGTACCATGATTTTTTCATACTACTAAGTAACGAGTAAGGTAGGCAGTTTGCCTGACAGTAAGTATAATTTATGCCCGTAACAATTTGCAATGCCATCCAGAAGCCTGCGCGCACTGCAGTGCACTCGTTACCCAGAGATATCAAGTATGGCACTCGCAGAAGTTAGTCCGTTTTGGAGACGAGTAAATATGGAAAGTGCGTTTGAAATGTCGTCATTTGTTTTCTTATTTTTTATTTTATTCCTGAACATGACTCAATAACTGAGATATTTTATTATAGTCCAGACTCCAGACCATCTCAGCAATAAAACACGCATCAAATCCGGTTGATGACACTTGGCACATTTTCGAATGAATTTCGGTGATTTTTTTCTATTTTCAAACACGTAATTTATAAATTCACGGTTTTTATTATGTAACACGTAATTAAGATGTCGTATATAATATTTAAAAAAAATATTCTACACGACAATGTTGACAACAGAAACTAGCAAGCGATATCCCAATCATAAATACTTTTTTTTCAATTTACATATTTCTTTTTATATGTACATTTGTAACGTACATTATAAGTTGAGCCCGCTTCCGTAAGCACATCTACTGCAGCGATTGCTCACGTTAGATTGGTCTTTTATAATACTAATTACTCTATCTTACCGACAAAGAAATAGGTAGGCTTGTAACAAATAATAAAAAGTTTAACATACATATTATCAAAACGCGTAATTTAAAACAGTAGGTTTATCATGTCAATGTTATTTTTTTTATCAAACGATTAATCAAGACGATTAATAAAATCAGTTTTGTGAGTTCAAATATTTTATACAAGTTTTATACTATATTATATAAGACAGGAAACAGCCAATTTCCTTCAGAGACGATAACGTTCTTATCAAAATAGTATACGCAAATAAAAATGGTGTTGTATTGACGAGATACTACTTATTTATAGTTTGAGTCTTTTATATTTGATTTCGGAAGTTCTTTCCTTCTGTAGGTATCAGTATAGTGTAGATAGAGGTCGACTTTAGTGGGTGAGAATTAACAAGAGATGTTGCTCTTCTGGCTTTAATAAATAAGAATACATTAAAATATCTAAACCATATCCTAAAACATGTCTCATATGAAGATTAACATTGTACTTACATACAACAATATGACGTAAAAAGTAACGGCCTGTCCATAAAAAATTTGAACACACCCTTAACATGTGACTACCAAAAGCACCTTAGTTGCGTGTATAAATATGAACAACCACAAACCTTGATTTAAGGAATGTGTAACCGTTGTCTAACTCAATTCTGTTGTGACATTTCTAAACATTTTAGACGTTTACCTTTAGACGCTGTCTATAGTTAAAGACGGCGTATAATGTAAAGTTTAAATCTTTGATTTGATTTTACATAGACTAATTGAGTCATAATATAAAAATAAAAATAGTATTTTCAAGGTTTTTATCTAATCAAAACTACAAAACAATAAAATTTCCTCAAGAAAAAAATCGCGAAATAACCTCTAGCTTGCATATTTTTTCAACAAATACTCGATAATTATGCTACAAAATATGAGGAAAAAAATTACACGACTATTTAGCTAATTATCTCAGTGAGTAATTTTACAAGGGATTTTGTGAAAATACCGTTAGTTATTTAGCACCCAAAAAACGCCTTTGGCTTTTACTACATTGTTACTCCGTAAACTATAGCATATTGTTTCACGATCGCATGCTATGAGAGGGAGAAAGGGCGCGAAGAAATGAAGAAATTTTTGCTGGCTGTAGGCGCCTCTTAAAAGTGTTTGTTGTGGTAAGAAGGTAATTTTATTTATTATGTACTTAGTAAGTACAGCAGTTTGGCTTTTATCCATACTAAAAAGTGTATCAATGCAGGACAGAAAAGAATGGGGCTCAAAAGAGAGATCTATATTTTATTACTCAAAAAATGGGTGCATGTATAAAAAGGTTGAAGAAAAAGTCTAACTAAAATCTAGGCTAAAAAATTTGAGACACACTAAGGCTGAGATTCAGAGACGAATCTAAGCGTGGACTCATGCTTCCATACGTCAAAATTCTATACAGTTTTGACATATGGAAGCCAAAGTCTACGCTTAGAATCGTCTCTGAATCTTAGCCTAAGGTATTCCATGAAATTCTAAACCAGGCGAATGACGATTCACATTCTATCGAATTCATTACCGCATTCGAGTATCGAAATACCGCAAATCTTGCGGCGATTCTAATCGATTCACAACTCGATAATATTGTTCGCTTGTGGCTCGCTCCGATAATCGTTCGGGATCGCGTCGCATTCATTAGTGCCTTGCACAATGCAAGTTTAAGTGTGTGTGTGTGTGTGTGTGTGTGTGTGTGTGTGTGTATTGTTACGTGATGCTGTATGTGTGTGTTTATAAAGACTGTAGAATGAACAGTGCGAATAATTAGCATAAATACCTCAAAGCCCCGGTCTAATACAGACTTCCACAATATATTTTTTTTTACTGAAAAAGTATCCTTTTGGGTAGTCTCTGATGATTAACTCTAACTTATTATAGAAGCATCTCAAATTAGCTTTTGGACGTTTAACCCTGTGGCCTAAATCCTTAGCACATATTGTAAGCGCAATTGTCTAACATCACTAGCCCTCTATGAAATAAGCAAAGAAATAGAAGCCCATTTGAACGACAGTGAAGCGAAAACGTAGGCCTGCAAAGATTTGCGTCTTTTGCTTCCGCGAAGATCCGAAAAATTTGTTTTTAGCCACGTAGGTAATCTTTCAATTTGAATACTTCCAAGCGTGTGGTGCATTATTATAGAACTCGGCCACACCTCATCCTCTTGGGGTCGTAAAACCACCATAAAACGATACCTACACCATATCCCATTACACCACTGCGAGATTTGCCAAGCCGTTTTACAGTTTCAAACTAGTGTTTGTTGTAGCCACATCTTCGGCTGCTAACCGATTTTGGTCGATTTTCGGCTTCGGTTTTTATTCCGTCTTCTGCTGCAAAGAAATGTCGAATGTTCGCCATCGTTCACTTTCGGCTGGGAAGTTTTAACCCGAACTTTTGACACACTTAAACATTAGTAAAAATGTAAATAAATATTGAAATTAGCATGGAAAACTGCAGCCAATTATGATGGATGATAGTTAACTTCTTACCATCCTAAACAAGTCTTAACGTAACGTAACTTGCCTAAGGTAAGTGGTGAAATGTTGGTCTAGAAACAATTAATTTATATATTAAAGCATGTAATACATCTAACAAAACAATCGCTTTACCTTCGTGTATCATCACGATCTTGATTAATTTTATGTACTGATCACCTTGGGATTAGTACTTTCAGATAAGATAGTTTGTCAAACTGGTTTAATAAACGTAAGTTTCATTTCTGTAAGTCGGTTAAAAATTTTGAATATACATATTATACATTCGAATTACCCATTACAAAATTGTTCATCAGACTTTCTTAACATAACGTAAAATAAAAACTCTTATATCTTTAATCTGTTTTTTGTATCTTAATAGAAACCTTGTAATTGTTAGTGGTAGGACTAACTCTTCTGCGAGTGTCCGTCTGGGTTGTTACCACCGCTTTGCTCGTGAAGTCTGCCGCCAAGCAGTAATGTGCAAGTATTACTGTGTTCCGGTTTGATGAGCAGAGTAGCCGGGGAAATTACTGGGCTTATGAGGCTTAATACCTAATGTCTCGGAGTAACGAGCGCACTGCAATGCCGCGCAGGCCTTTGTGTTTCAAACTTCTGAGTGGCACTGCAATTGTTATGAGCCGGCGTTATGCTTACCATCAGGCAAACGACCAGCTCGTCTCATTACCAAAGAGCATAAAAAAAACCTTCGGCCAATAGCCGAATTTTGGCTTCATTTGCAGCTAGATCGTGCACTATTCAAAACGTCTGTTTAGTGTTCAAGTTATATCCTATTTACGGACTCAAGTTATACTCGAATGACATTTTGTCGTGTGTTTGACTTTTATTGTTGCCGGTAAAAGCGCAGTCGTTTCACCGAAGCATCGAAGTTTACACTATGGTAAGACTGTATGAAGTCTTTAATTTAGTATAGAACACATGCGTTGAGTCGCGTCCTTGACTGCACATTAAAACATTACTGCAAAAAACGCCATCTAACATACCGAGTTAGATAATTTTATTAGGTTTCAGTTTATCGCGCTTTAAAACGAGCAATTACCTACCTTAAATTTAAGGTCTTACCCATTGAGAACTGAGACACAACTTCGCTTAATTTTCCGAATTGTTCGACTTTTTCCAAGAGACAACATATAGCCATATATATTGCTGTACTTTGCCTGAAATTTGATACTTACAAAGAGATTTTGTAAATTAATATTTAGGGAGCATACTGCATACATTTCCGGAAAAAATTCCGGAAAATTTTGAGGAAAAGAGCAATGCGTAACTATGACATAACATAACTGTAACATAACACTAATAAGTAGCTAACTGCGTATTTCGACAATATTTCAGTATTTATTCCTGATGAAAAGTACCTTATTGTATAAAAGTACCTTCTGTGTTAGGTAATCCCAACGGTCTGTACAATAAATTTCATTCATGTCCGTATCGTAGTTTTGGCACAATTAACAAATTTTTGCATAATTCTAGCTAGCAAGATAAAATTTTATTTTCAATTTGAGCTTCACAGACTCTTAAAAACCTCTTATCACCACAAACCAATTTAAAATTAAACGCACTTAAGATATCCAAGGAGATCGTAATCGAAATACGTGTTTTAGAATAATTAAGTAATAAAAAAAACCCACCATCGATGACAGTAAAATAGTAACTATTAGTGTTCTTAATTATCCCATCTAACTAATAGAGTTAGTGCGGTTTTATTGAAGACTAGCTGCTGCCCGCGGTGTCACCTGTGTTGAGATTACCACAGGAACCATGCATTTTTTTAAGATTTAACATATCTACTTTATTTTGACAGTTGTGTCGCTTAAAAAGGGGTAGAAAAAACCATCAATAACATTTAAAATACATACAAACCTATTTACAAATTTTCTATCCAGTAATTGCTTAGTATCGCATTCAAAAAATAACCGTAAAGTTACCATCTTCCGTTGAAAACGAGGAAATAAACAGCGAGAAATTCCTAATTTAATAAAAATCTATTTCCAAATTCCAATCCTTATGCGAAAAACACGTGTTACTTTTTTTTAATGAAGCATTGACATATGCGTGCTTTACTCGCATTACAAATTCGTCACGTCTCTAAAATTTGCGTTTATTTTGGACTCTATCCTATATACATAAGGATCATTATAAATCAAGTCACACGTGGTCGAGGCGTGTTTTTGAACTCTAATCAATTGAAATAAGGCTTATTAGAATGTTATGGTCATAGCCCTAGTTTCATAAGACGGTAGCTGGTGGTATCGGGTTGCATCTTCGGGTCACGTTTGATAAAATGTTTGCTTTAAATATCGCTTAGCTGCTTTGTCAGCGGTTGGGGGTAGTCTAGTTCCTAGAAGGTTAATAACGTCAATTCTGACATGACATTTTTAGAGTATAAATAGACGTTATGTCTCGCATGTTGGTACTAATAGTATATTTTTATGATTTGAAGACGCAAGCACAATCACAAAGGACATGGCATGGTTTTGTATGGAAGGTGGTCCTTGGAAACCGACATTAATAAAACTTAAATTAATGTGTAGTATAGTAATTGCAGATAATATTTATCGCAAAGAATGTTTTTTTGACACCGCCGACGGATACTACGTATCAGCCGGACATGACGTCAGGCCAACGATCTGGTTTCTGATTGGCTGTGGTACTTTTTTTTTGTCGTCGCATGGTTTTGGCCTTAGGCAACACATCCATTAATACCATTTATTTAAACCCTGTTTTATTACAAAACGGGGGTGCGAAAAAAATTTAAAAAATTATTTTAGAACTCTTTTTAAACGTGCTTTCGACTGATATATATATTGTATCTGTCGGTTTCCAAGGACCACTTTTGACCATGTCCTTTGTATTTAGGTATTAACATATTTCGATATACAAATACCATGTACAAAAAAATATTACTAACGAATAACGAATGCCAGCTTACTAATTAAAATTGGAGGATAAAGAAATAAGCACTTATTCTATTTTTGCTAAAAATAGGTATAACAAGCCCGTCAATTTGCACCAAACAAAAAGTTGCAACGCGAACTAAACGTTCCAATAAATGAACAGACACGTTGTATGTGGCAACATTATTTACATAGTGTACAGTGGCGATGATTTAATTAGTGCAAGTTCGTACCCGTCACGCCACGGCGCGGCGCGCGGCGGGCCGGGTGCGAGGCGCGAGTTATCGCTGTACAGTTAGGAACAAAAGTCATATTAGTTTAGAATGTTCTTTATGCTCTGTGTCTTTGTCACAGTCTATCTGTTTGACTACCGCTAAAAAAGAATAATAATAAAGAGTAACAAATAAGTATGATATTGGTAATTTTATTTAATAAGTAAAATAATAAGGTAAAATCTCGATCTAAATAAATTACAAAAAATTGCATACTCTGACCCAAAAGTAGGTATTTAATTCACCAGAAAAATAATGCCACGCAAAAATGTAGAATTTATATTTAGTATGTAGGGTTGAGCTTACAGCCACGGATCAAAACAAAACGTCGAATAACTGTCGAACATAAATAAATGTAATAATTTGAAATAAACAATTACAAATTGAATAAAAATAAACTGTTTAACAACATTAAGCGGACAGTGTGATAAATACATGACTCAATTGGGAAATCCATTAACTTCAAGAGAGAAGCAAAAATGGTGTCTTTTACGTGTAAAAAAAGTTTTAAGTACAATGAAACATGAAGAAACAACACTTCTCACCGTATTAAATGCAATGCAGTTTATTCTGTAGTATTTCGGTGAAATAGTAAAAAATACAGTTCAAAAATCCGTCGGTTACGTTTATTAACTTCTTAATTACATTTTTTTTTTCAGTTAATAATCCGCCAGCTAGCAATAACTGCCTACTGCGTGGTTTCGCACTGCGCCAAGCACCGCCCTTTCCGAATACCATTGGTGGTCCGCGGTGGTCGCAAGAACTCGCACGCTCCGCTTCCCTGGGCAAACACTTTTTTCCTACGCGCACGCTCGGCTTCACATCTGCGTGATACTTTATCTATGATATACATTTTACAACTTCTTGCCGCGATGGTACATTAATTTTTCACGGCATTGGAAATCTTTTATCCTCTAAGTACCTATTCTTATTATAAACGTAGGTTTGTTTTTTTGGCTAATTTTTTACGGTTTAAGACATTTATTTCTCTAAAAGAATAAAATTCACTTGTAAGAGAAATACAAAATAAACTTAAATTAACTTAAATAGTGAGTGCACGGTATGTGACGGTAGGCTTCTAAAAACATTGGCTTTACACAAAACTCAAACAGATTCTATTACGTATCATGTTACGATAGCAATCAAAATGCTATCAGAACTTTAACTCTAATAGCATTTGTTTCGATCAAAACTGCGTGAAGTCCTTTAAAATGTGGAGTTTCAACTTCTTTTTAAATATCAGGAACGATTTGGTACTTTTAATGCTGTTTGGTAATTTATTATATATAGCTGCGCTCCTTCGTACATGACATTTTTCTTACCGTAATTTGTTCGTGGGGTCAACAACTGTATATCATCACCTCGTCGGAGAGATCGTTTTTGTAGATGTGATTTTATCATAAAAATTTCGTAAAAAATCAAATAGCCACAGATCGATTTCAGTGGTCTAAAAATTAATCTGTCAAATCTCCAGGAAAATTCTAGAAATTGGAAAAATGCACAGGTTATTTCAAATCAAATAATTAAAAAAATATAATTTTCAATAGTACCTGGCTATTTGGGACGAGGAAATGCGTTTTGACGAATGCCTTAACTTTCGTCACTAGCCGTCACACAACTTACAGCTAAGGACTTATTACATACACCACGTGATATCCAGACTGTCTTACTAACTGTTAACTTATGTAGTGCAATATTAGCCTGTTATTCGGTCATAGTAAAAAATTAGACTGTAAGACAGTCTCACTAAGGTAGTCTGAATATCACGTGGTGTTATAAGTCCTTTACCAGTTTATTTTAACTTATCTAAAACACTTTTTTCCGCTACCAATAACAATGACGTTACAACAAAGGGATAATAAATAATAAAACATAAAAGTTTATGGTGTCCCGAGAAACAATGGGTGCCATTTTCACATTATTTTTTGCCTCGCGTCCTTGTGCTCCGTTAAGTCGTAGTTGACCAGGTAAATAAATGGCTTGAATGGAACCTTGTTTAGAAGTAAAAACTGTGTGTACTGCCAGAAGTAAAAATTTACTTTAATCTTATACTACTTAGGCTTTATTACCGCTGCTGATATCATTATATTAAATTTAAGTTAAGTTTTAATTATAACTCGTAAACTAAACTATTTTTGAACTTGCACTTTATTACACGACTGCACAAAAAATGAGTGTAATGTTTTTAGGGTTCATGTTCAATGTTCATGCATGTTTGTATGTACATGTCTGTATGTAAGATTCTTTATTCCACCATAACTTTTAAATGCCTGAACAGATTTGGGTGCGTGGGGTATCGTTAGAATCCTTACATCATCCCGAGTGACACTAGCTAGGGCAGTGGTTTATTTTTAAGTAAGTTTTTTTTGTTGTTGAAAGTTGGTACGGAATTTTATATTTTATAGTTTAATTATTATGGTGTGATCAAGATAAGAGTGGCGTGATGTTGACCAAGTTTTAGACGAAATTTTAAATTAAATATTTTAATTAATTTTTGGACAAATTTACTATTATTGCCGGAAATTAAAGAGCATAGTTTTGTTTATGTAGAGTAAGCAATTTAAAAAGTTTTACTTAAGTTACATCGATCTAACAATTTGGTTTATGCTTTTGTTATTCATGTGTCCGTTGGTTTTTTAAAATCAGAATTTACAATTTGCTAAGCCTGGTGAACACCCACCCATTCACACTACATTTGTTCCCGGCTTATTATATCCAGTAGCTCCTCACGCTCGGACCTTTACACCATGCCAATGCCAGTACATGCCAGTACATACATTTAACCTTTATTTTTTAAACAATAAGGTCTATAATCCGAAAAATTGACCAGTGGCCATGCATAGCACACATACTATAACCCGACCGAATCCAAACAACGTTCATTAGCGTATGCGTATGGTAAAGAGCATGGCTTTTTAAATTGGGGGTTATTAATCGCTAAACTGAATGCCCTCAGGCAGCGATCATGCGGATGCTCGTTTTTGCTTCAGTTTATTAGTTTATTTGTCTTTATAACTAGGTAAATAATTGACTAAGTAAACCTCCCATACAATTTTCCAACATAAATATTAGTTACATCGTGTCGTAATTATAAACGAAACTTTAAAGCGATTTTTGTGCAAGCTTTTCCTCAACTTTGACACATCTGTAGATACACAGATAAGAAAAATCGTAAGTCCAAGGAAGATAACATGAAATCTCCTTACAGGTCCAACAAGCGCACAGTCAAAACATTTTTAAACGAGATACAAAAGTTGTTATAACGTGTTCTTTGACTGCGTATTTAAGGTTTAATTCAGGTTGTAAAGGAGTTTTTCTCAGGTTGCCACCTCTGGAACCGGTTACGAAGGAGATGCGTGCTCGTTGTGGTAACGATTATTATTATTATAGTCATATCCCAGTTTATAATGCGTTGGAATTCGGAGGGTTGAGTGCACCTACGTAATTGGTTATGGAAACTTTTTTACCTTGTCACGAAAATGCTCTGTACATTTCAAAAAGGTTTTAATTAATTTATCATTGGTACATTTAGGTTTAGAATAACTCTATGGTAATATATATCTCAGTTTTTATTTTTTTATTACTGCTGTGTGGATAATTTTATTTTACCGCATACAAATGTTAGCAATTAGCGGGATTTATTTTTTGGAATAAAACTTAACCTACCAGTCTTGACTAACTAAAGTATAATTTAATTTGGATTTAAAAAGCGGTAATTGCAATGTTTACGAAGTTCAACAATACTAATTAATTGGGTAGGCAGTTGTGATTTATATCGCGAGAAAAGTTCCATAGGTGTCCAAATATATTTAACGTTTGAAATCTCTGAACTAAGTCAGAGATTTCAAACGTTTTGACATGATCAAATACGAAAAAAATCAGCTAAAGTTTACTCGTAGAATGTGAAAAACTATCAACGAGATACAGAAAGTACCTACTACCAAATTAACCCTAGATCAAACATAGTCTTGTCATACCTGACAGCTGACACACCGGACGCCATATTGGATTAGCTAAGACTAGGGTGAACGTACCAATTTTGGCATTCCACTTATTAACGTTAAGTAGCTCTATTACCCTTGATTAAACAATGACATTGTCGGTGGAAGTCGTACAAGTAATTAGAATCTGTCATCGGGCTGTTCGGCAAGAATTATAATGACCAAACTTCGGACGTTTAGACGACGCCCTTGCAGAAAAAAGTTTAAAAAAAGTTGGCGCGGGACTATCATTAAAACAAATTAAATTTTTCTTTCTACCTTCCATTTTCAACTTTAATTCTATGACTTTAGGATTCAAAAGTAAATAAATAAGTGCTTGTTTGGTTTGTAAGTTTTTTGTAATGCGTTTTGGGATGCAGCGTAGAATCGTCCCCGTCTTCTAGGAATCGCTCATTACGATGTCTGACAAACAGAATTTATAACGTTACAGTTGGATTCTCTTATTTAATTTGTTTCAGTTTCTACTTAAATTAAACGATTTACTTAAACTGTCCATTAACTCCCTTACGTTCTGAATTTGTTTCTGATGATGTATAATTTACCTGTAGGCTACAAGTCTTTAAAACGTAATTTATGAAAATAATCAAGGCCAATTCCAATCTGGATTCCACAATGTATACCACAGAGCTTTATGTGACATAACATAACCTATGTCGAGCCCAACAAAGAACATTTGAATACGTGTCCCGTATGGTAATAATAAACAGAGATTAAATGCCTACCATGAAAACTCACCTCGAACGATGACAAGTCAAAAACAATTTGAATTCCAATGACAAACTATGCGTACTCAATTCGAATTCTCTGGAATAACGATGAGAGTTCGAGATTTGTAATATACAAGAGTATGGTTATAGCATCGTAAACGTGGTTTGACTGCAAGCCGTAAAGGGCTTATTTTAACGCGAATTACAATTCACGCGTTAACTTTCTAGTGAAATAGCTGGTTCCTATGCAATCGTTTTCACTCACCATTAAAGTACTGAAATTACAATAAACAATTATTTATTAATATTATGCTGTTGTGGTCATTTTCGCAACTTTAAAAGCTTCGCATTATAAGTTCTTCGTTCAAAGTTTTTAGTTAGATGCTGTAAAGTTGGATGGTGTCAGTGGCGCAGCTTGTTCGAATTCGGTATTCTGCGTGTGCGCAGCTCGCAACACGAGCGCATTAACATTCTCGGCTCTCGCGCTGGTTCTCATAGTGAACAGCACGCGTTTAATAGCTGTCTCTGTAAATGTAAAGCTTATATTAAATTAATTTTCTATTTCAACTTATATATTCTACGGTTTCAAGCTTGGATTTGTTTATTGATTTTACTTCGGTTTTGACTTTTTTATTGATTATACTGTAATACTTCCCGATTGCTTTTTTTAATTGGAAGAAATTGTAGTTCATATTTTTACTTAAATTATGTGAAGATTAAGGAAGGATAATTAACAGTAACCTCTTATTTGCTAATAGTACGAGTACTAAGCTAGTTCTCGCATTAATCTATAAGCAGTTTTCCCGCTCAAAATGCGCATTTTTTCGAGATGAAAATTACCCTATGTACCTACCTATAAATATTATATAAAATAAAAATAAAATATTAATTTATTGCCACAATACAAAATACTAAACAAAACACATACAAAATTTTATAGGGCAATAGGGGTAAACTCAGCATATGCGGCGCACATATTTTCATGTGTACGCTGTATATAAGTAGTTATTGGTTAAAAATGTCAAAGTAAATAAGACAATAATATACTGAATTCCAATTACTATTTGTATCAATATCAAACTTCAGCCAAATCGGTTTAGCTCTATCAACGGGATTCAACATTAATAGGATATGCTGAAGATTATTGTTTTGCGATTTTGCGGTTTACCTCGGTACGTAAATACTCATATTATAACATTTAAGATGTACTATACTTATTTCATACGTTTTTAATTTATGCTTAACTATATTAATTAATGAGTAAGGTTACGCCATCTAGCACAAGCTATATTACCTACTAAAACTAGACAGTTAATAGCATCAGATAGATGCAAATCGGCATTTTAACATTTACGGCGATATGAAAATAAAAATAATTAGATCCCACTCGATGAGCGTAGGAAATGCGATGAAATGAATAATTCATTTACGATAACGACCAAAATAAGACGATTGTTCGCTTCTGAGAATAAAGCCTGTTTGAAATATTTTTGGACGCAATTTTTCGAACCATGTGCCTCCGTTTTGACTTGTATCATTTTACATGTACACTGATTATTATCAAGCGAATTATAATACTTACATGTAGGTACATACATACATTTGGGATCGTAGTAGGGAATTTTTTATTGTTCGCTTTTCTAGCTACTTACTACTATCATGTTGAAAATCTGTCGCAGTCCCGATTTATAGTAACTCCTTGAAACGCTCAGATTTTCACTTAAAATATTTTAACACATTTAATTTCTCCAGGCTTTAAGGTAGAACCACCGCAATAAGAGCGCAAGCTTGTATTTTAACGCGAATTTTAAAAAAGTTTCGACATAAGAGGTTGTGTCGATCTGGCCGCTCGTGACCCCAGTTGTCGCGTTTTACTGCCCACCATAAAAAAAGAAAAAGGATTTTTGAAATGTATTTTTTCTCAAAAAGGTCTCAATAAGGAGGTAGTAAATAATAGTTTTTTTTATTCGCCGAGGTGACCGTATTGAGAAATGGTTCGGGTGGTCTGAGATTTCGAATTTCTGAGAAGCCTTGATTTTTGGGACACAAAAGAGTGTCCGAGACATAGGTACGTACTTTATACATTTATGGATATTTTAAAACCTTTTATTTAAATGATTCTTGACACAATATTGTAAACTCCAATTTATTAGTTGTTTTTTAAACCATTTTTATTAGTTACAATTTTTAATATTGATAACCACTAAGATAAACATGTCCCCTGATGTTAAGAGGTATAATATTAAGTAATATTTAAGTTAAACTGTCTTATATCTTGATGCATTTGTAAGTTATGACAATAATAAAAGCTATGATGATACGTTTTTACAAAGGGCCAGTGTCCCAAGTTTTTATATAGCAAGGTGCGTTGCGCACATTTGACGGGCATTTTATTTATTGGGGTCCGATGATAATAAAAAATAAATGGCATTACAATTATCAACTATGTCCTATACAGTTGTCATTGTATTAGTGTAATGAACATTTCAATAATTCCTTTGGAAGCTACTTAATTAAAATAGCAGTTAAGTAAATAATATTATTTTATTGTGATACTCGACATGTGCCACTTTATTTCCTCTGTATAGTTAAATAGCTTGTCCGTTTAATATGTGGGGCTGTAGGCTAAAAAACTGTCTTAGGATTGCAAGCACGGCTAGGGGATGTAGCTACGCTATTCGTCAGCTCAATTGCTGTCATTCGCAGCGGATACTGACGATAAACCAATGACGAGACGAGAATCACTATTATTTTAATGTATATACATTAACTATCCAAATATGGCTTGGATGAAAACCAGTATTAAAACTTAAAATTTTCATAGGAAACAGCTTTTTTGACGCTTAGTAACTTTTTATTTTCTCCAAACGATTTTATTGATGGTCAATTGACCATGTTATTGTTACATGCTATTGTATTACTTTGTACCTATGTATAAGGGCACTGTCTATTTTATGAGTCGGAATTTATAATACTTATGTAAGTATAGTAAGGTTAATTAGGTATGAGATGTACGGTCTATCTATGAGAAGTAACTAACTTAAAATTAATTATAATACATACATACCTATGTGGACATTAAATAAAAATTACGTTTATTAAATTATGAGACGTCTCGACGATCTATTAGAAGTAACTTACTTAATATAATAATACCTATGCGGACGTTACAAGCTTAAGAGTGTACTAAAAATGTTTACTTAATAGATTTGTAAAACCGTGTGACTCGTTTTACCTAGGTACTTTAAATAAATAACACATTGTATAGTTTTCTAGAAAAAATACTTTGATTTATTATTTTCCTACATTATATCGAGATGCACTTAACAATTTAGATAAATTATTTGTAGAATAATAATTGTAATAAAAGTATGCATATGTTCTCAATTTTACTATAAACGAACGAATTATTGTTTTATCACGTGGCGACATAATTGTTTACTGAATAGACACAGTAATTGAGAATGAATGTAGACGTAGTTTTAAAATTCATTTATTTATGTAAATAATCGTGAATAGTTTTAACCCAAATAATAATAGCTTTACAAAATTTAGTTTCGCACTTATAAATTCTGTTAAAATGGCCTGACCATTTACTGGTTGTTTTACCCTATTTTCTATTGACAGCTAGAACACGCGTAGATTGGAGATAGTTTTGAACTTTTGACAAGTTGATTTTATTTGTGATTATTACATACATAGGTACTTTATTTTGAGAAAGTTATACCTACATAGGGATGCTTTTTTTCAGTGAGCGATCGAGTGATGTGAAACAAAGGAGATTAAAGCAAACGTTCGGCAAATGAAGTTTAGGCTTGTATTTGTACTATTATCTATTCTGTGGTTTAGGTAGATTTTGACAGCGGTCCTTGTTAACAATAATACTGGGTTTTCTAAATTCTGTGTTACTGGGTATATCGCTATAAAAAATGTCAATTTTGTAGTAGGTATGTGGTTACCGTGTAACTCGTCTTACGGAAATCACAATAGGTAGGCATAGGTAGGTAACATGAGATTTGAAACTCAAGCCGGCGCGGCGGGCGGAGGCGCTCGCTGTGATGCAAAGTTCACCTCGCGTCCCGCCGCTCCACCGGCCGATAAGGGATTAATTACATTATAAATTACACGACACACTTCCAGACCCCTGATAACGCACGACCACGGCGCCTAATGCACATAAAACAACGACAAACAAATGTAAATAAGAAACTTCAACACTGTAAACACTGCGGCCTCGCCGACGCGCTGTCCACGGAATCTGTCACCGCAAATACAAAAATACACTAACAGATCTTCTCAGTGGCGAAAATGCAGGCCACCGACCCCTTCTGACACTGATGGGCCATAATTAATCGGTCGGTACATACCTAAACAGAACTCGCATGGCGATCTCCACGCGCCAACTTCCAAAACACGTTCGAAATCGCACACCGTTTGACACAACACGCACGTTACATTCTTGTTATCACACACTGTCGTCGCTTGTTGCACTCGCGATGCACGTAATGTGGTACACTGGTCATTATTTTGTTTATCGCCGGTGGTTTGGGTCGAGCGAGCGCCGAGCGGTCCACAGCCGACCGAATCCCGCGAGTACACTGCACACAACGGCGGCAAGGCGTGCGCGGGAACGAGCCGGCACGCACACTCTCGCGCCATCTCACTCCCACAAACACATCTTCGGTGTGCACCGACGGGCGATTATAAAAAACCAACGATCGGTATGCAGACGTTTGGTTTGAGCAGGTCCTACGGTGACGCTGCTTTCGTCTGCGGTCCAGGGTTCCCGGAATTATTCCCGGTTCTCCACACATTCATTTTATAACGATGATTTGTATGTTTCTTTTTACTATTGGTTGTGTGGATGGGCTTCGTAGATGTGTTCAACCTCTTTGTGGTCCAGGTAGGTAGATGACGTAAAACACTGACACAAAACTGTTTGTTTCATTATCTCCCTATCTATGTACCAAGATTACTTATACCCTATTAACCCTACCTAATAATTTGATCTAAGATATTTTATATGTACATATTAAAATTTATTTAGGTATGTACCTAGATATCCATTCCAGGCCAAGTACGTGGTACGCTTATAATACATACTAATTGTTGATTTAATTTAACTGCTGCGACTCATTAATTATTAATGAACAGCGGCGCAAGTACGGATCTTTTTGATCGATAAAATTGACAGTTCAAATCGATAAAGTGGATTTTACCGACTTTTTATATAATTTATCGAACCTCGATACAATTGACGAAAGTTATCGAATAGCTAGGTCGAATCCAAAGAGAATATAGAGCTACTACAATACTTTACGATCAGACTTCAGCGGCGCGAGTACGGATCTTTTCGATAAATAAAATTCGATAATATTGACAGTTAAAATCGATAAAGTGGGTTTTATTCGATAACATTGACAGTTAAAATCGATAAAGTGGGTTTTATCGATTTTAAATGTCAATTTTATCGAAAAGATCCGTACTTGCGCCGCAGTACTCGCAACATTCGATAGATTTATCGAGTTTTTCGGTTCGACAAATTTATCGAACCGACTTCCGTACTTGCACCGCTGTTTAGTTAAATAGCAAAAAAGATATTCTAAGGTGTTGCAATGCAATCAATGGTTGATTGTATTGCAATTTGCAACACCTTAGAATATTTTTTTAACATTAAACTAAGTAGGTTATTAATTGATTATTACTCTCGTAAATTACCTATATTATAAAAACCAAAGCTGTTTTTTATTAGCCTTAGTTGTTGATATGTATATCATCATATTACCACATAATAGATAATAGTACAAGATACTACATAATTATTATGTAAGTATATTACGAGAGTATATTTTAATTAAAAAAAAATATTATGATACTTCTGACTGATATCCTATTTCGTAATATTATAATAAATGCGAAAGTGTGTTTGTAAGTTTGTTGGTTTGTCCTTCTTTCACGCAGTAAAGGAGCAATGGATTTTTGACATAGATATAGTTTATGGACCGGAGAGTAACATAGGCTACTTTTTATCCCGAAAAAATTCACGGTTCCTGTGGGAATGCGGGTGAAAACCGCGGGTAGAAGTTTATTTGTATTTTGTATTAGTATTATTTGTATAAATTGTATTGTCCTCAAAACCAAAGATTCGCGCAAAACTTTAACAAGATTTAAGAAAATTGGCTCGAGTTGAAAAATCGATTACCAGATTTAGTATTAATCAGTACCATACGCGGAATACATCTGCATAGATAAGTTTCGGCAAAAAAAAACCGTAAAAGCGCTCCTCGCATCACTACCACTTCGCCACTTCTTATCTACTAGTAGTCGATGTATTACGGACTAGAAGATTAAAAAACAGCACTTATATTATATTTAAATTGTTGACTAAATTTCGTTATTATTTATAAAGCTACTTATGTAAGTACTACTTAGATTAGATATAAGTTTTAGTAAACTTATCTAGGTACCTAATATAATACGAATTGAATTATACTTATGAAATATTTTTTATTTTTGTTATTTGTGCGTAGTAAAATATTTTTAAACTCGTTTTAATACAAAAACTAAACTTTCTTTATTCATTAATAGATAACGCACAGAAAATGGGTAAAAATCATAACCTGGCAGCATTTAAAACAAAAGAACGGCAGTCAGCGAACCTTGAGTGGGCAAGCGATACGATTCGAGCCTGCGCCCGAGCAAGCCCGACTCAGCGCGCCATGTTGCCGGAGGCGAAAACGTGACAGCGGTCTACAAAACATACTTATCTCTCGCTCGCACGCTTGTTAGCGTTATTGCGTGCCGTAACTATACTCGTCAGCGACTGTACCACACCACACACCCACATGCACGCATTGTTATCTTATACAAAATTTATAACAAGCAAGTCCGATTCGGTCTCAACTCGGTGTCGGTCGGACACTCCTAAATTCTTTGCGGAAGCATTTTTTTTTTCGATCCTTCGACCTTTCGCCTCTTTTTCTTGCCTCAGGGCGATATTTTTTTCCTAACCTGCCAGCAGTTAACAACAATTGCCCGCCAAAATGATCATTTTCATTTGGCTCGTTAATTTGGTTTGCCGTTTGGCAGCTCTGAATCTCTGATAGTTTTGGCGGGCGGTCGGTTGCCGGTTGCGTGACTTTGTGAATGAATGTGTCAAGTAAGCGAATGAATGAATTACTTATTGTTGATTTTGTGATTTTACTCTTAATCTGGGACACCGGAGAATCCTAAAATCGTAACATTGTTACCTATTGCGAAATTCTAAGAGCTTGGTCGGCGCTCTTGTAATTATAAAATACCTACCTACAAGAATTGCGTTGTAGGTAATTTTGTATCTTTGACAATGTCAGATTATGATTAGTGTGGGCAGGGAATTTATCACTAGGTAGATACCTAGTAATAATTACTAGTCATACTTAGGTAGGTACCTACCTACCATAACGGCAGCATAGTGTAAATAAACAATAAAATTGTAGTAAGCAACTAAACTCTTAAAGCGCGCTTTGTAGCCATCTTTGATCTTATTTGGTTTATGTTTGTTTATCTATTTGTATTTAATTTAAGTATACAAAATAATTGAAAGCCACCGTCCATGTAGGTATTATAGTATTCAATGTTATTCTTCTCCATTGCACGTTTGTCTATAAGAGATACTTATAGACAAACGTGCAATAGAGGAAAAATCGTAGGTACCTACATTTTTATCCTCTAAGCTTACCACCAATTGTAATGTGGAGCTTCATTAAAGAGTTTATATCTATGTATCTATTGTAGTTGAAAAATATGTAGGTATTGTTCTCTCATACATTCCAACTGTACCTAAACGTAAGTTTTTACGCAAAATATTGAGAGATTTACCATATTATTTTAGGACCATAGACTTAGGTTTATAGAGATAGATATATTTTCTCATTTAATCTTTAAGTAAATAACTATTTTTTATAAAAACGTTAGGCTCAGTAGATTAGGAGATAAGAGGAAGGCGGGCTTGCTTAATTTTCCTCTGTTTTCTTAACTTAAGAGATGTAAAAAAAAATTCTACTTCTAAATGCTATTTTTGATGACTAGATATAAATTGCATGTTGAGATGATCAAGGACCATTATTCCTTGATCTCTCTCTAATGCGCGTTGGTGGGATTTGTCCGGACCCCTCCCCTTTTTGTGGCTTCCCCTTGGCAGTTACTGATTGATAACATATACACATACTGATTGAGCGCCACTTGAACAACAAATTGTCACTTGACATATTATTGAAACTAATATTTCTATTTGATAACGGGATGAGCTGGTCGATGCCTGATGCTAAACATAACGCTACCCATAGCAATTATTGCAGTGCCACTATCTCTCTATTATTTACAACTAGCGTCTGCCCGCGTCTTCCTATGTAGTAGTATGTATAATGTAGCTTCCTATTAGTGAAAGAATTTTTAGAGTCGGACTAGCGGTTCCAGAGATCAACGGTAGCAAACTAACATTAACAACAAAAAACAAACATACGAACTTTACTGTTATAATATTAATTTACAATGAATTTTTGACTCCTTAGATAGATGAATCTCAAGGCTTTTTAATATTCATCATCACTTCGAGGCTTCACTAAGCTCACGCTTTCGCGTCAACCTCGGATTTCGTGATACTCGAAATGCGCGCTTGACGCAAGAGCGTTGTTATTCTAACAAGCAAACGTACGTTTGCTTGAGCGTCTAAGCTGCCCCTAAGAGGAGGAGCTTGGTCGCGTAAGAACGGCACAAGCGCCCGAGCACGCCTTTACTGTTCTCTCTATTTCCTGGTTATCAGTGGACTGGAGGCCGCACCCAGGTACTGGTGGCCGCGTCTAGTAGCCGCGTCTAGTGACCCAATGTGCGGGTGCACTAAAGCTAATTCAGTTAACCAGCCCACACTCCACACGTCTTGTTCAGAACAATTGCAAACGATTACTCTGATTGGCGTCGAGCCGAGATTCGAACGAGTTAACCAATTTGCCATGACCGACGGTCATTTCCACGGCGTTGTAAGGATGACCACATGATTGATCTATAACTGGGTCAATGAACTTTGTCTTGGTGTTGTCATATAGATTATAGAGAATACAAAATGAAAATACAAAATTTTTGTTGATAAAAATAAATACACAATGTTACATTTGGTAATGGACCCCGCACTAGGTCAGTCGATATTTATCGCGGCAGACAAAAAAAAACCACTGAAGAGAGAGCAGGGACTCTGAGGTCTTCTTTGAAAAAAAAAAAAACGGATTCAGAGATGTGATGTTCCTCTAAAGCTTATAATACGTAGGTATTAAAGATAAATACTTTTGTAACCAAAATTTTAATTCATATTTTTCTTTTATCAAAATGTTGTCATGTCATGAGAATGCATTTGTCGAATGCAACATATCCTTATTATTTTGTAGTATTTGTGCCCCGCGGCTTCGCCCACGTACCTTAAGTTACTCCTGTACATGCTATCTGCCAGTGAAAGTCCCGTCAACATCGGTCCAGCCGTTTCGGAGACTACTCGGAACAAACAGACAGACACAAACATTTAAAAAATGGTTGTTTTGTTGTAGGTACCGTATATACTTTCACTAGCTTCTGCTTGCGGTTTTCACCCCCGTTCCCACTGGAATCGTGCATTTTTCCGGGATAAAAAGTAGCCTATGTTACTCTCCGGTCCACAAAGTATATCTATGCCAAAAATCACGTCAATCCGTTGCTCCGTTATTGCGTGAAAGAAGGACAAACCAACAAATCAACTAACCAACAAACACACTTTGGCATTTATAATATTAGTAGGAAGTAGGATTTAGGATTTTCATTTTTATAAACGCTTAGCGCCATCTATTGATTTTACTTGATGTTATTTCACTGTCACCTCTACCGACGGTTTCTTACAACTTTACTGCATTCCGTAGTCGTCGACGTGCGATACCAAACGCAGTCACCCTCTCCGAACGGTTTTTAGTTATAAACATAGATGGTGCTGTTTCATAATATTACACTAAAGCCTTTATTGTACACTAGCTTATCTACTGTCATGGTGGTGATGGATGATACTACTCTTCTAGGCCTAGGGCAGCAATGCAAATGGTGGTATTCACCACATAAACAGCCCAAGTTTATATTAATCCTTTATCTTAGTCATGTTATCTTTGTTATCCCGAAAGGGGGTCAATCTACTACCGGAGGTTAATTTGTTTCACGACTTTTTGAAATTCAGAATTTCTCTTTGAAGATTAAATACAACGTCAAAATTCTAATACAGAATTTGTGGGCAGCTATAGATCAGCTTATTCGAACTATGTTGAACTTATGATGTTGATAAGAAAAGAGTTAGAAACAGTTCCAGAAAATGCCGCGTACTACACGTTTGAACTTTGAAGTTAAATTTATTGTTTTGTATAGAAATTTGTAATGACGTATTTCCAAGGCAGGTTATTAACATTTGTGGACAGCCATGGTCCTAATCACCCTCTTCCGGGATAACATACCAATTCAAACTCACCCTGTATAGGCGCTTGCAATTATTAAATAAGTAAGTACGTTATTTGGCATATTTTCGACACTCATCTCATGTCTCAAGTGATGATGTGGTCGAAGGTGGTAAATACGCTTAACCCAGAATGGCAAGCTCTCAAGAGCGGCCAGAACACGATAAGTGCGTGGTTTGTTTCTATGTTACTATTGCTTAGCGACAGACAATAATTAATAATTAGAAAAAATTAACAAGACTTACGTATTATACTGCCAAAAAACTTAGTTGTGACTTGTGGTATATTTTCGAAGAGCCATCTACTTTGGAAGTATGCACTCTGTTGTTTGGATTTTTACTCAATTTTTACGCGTGCATGGCCTTTTTTCTCTTTTACATCAATGCAAACCGACAGTATGTGTAAAGAGGACATAATGATAAAATATGTCATTGACTTGGGATAGCGCCTTAAGCTCATAGTACGATTCGAGCCCTTGACCTACAGATCGGTGGCGTCTTCACTTTCACTGAAGCATGATCGCTTCGAGGCTTTGGCTGGTTATTTTATCATCATCAGTTGGAATACGTCCACTGCTGAACATCAGCCTCCCCCATGAAGGTTTCCATAATAGAGCACGCTTTGCAGGCGTCTTGGTGATCGCAGTAGATTAAGATGCTTACAGAATATAATGCTACCTAATTCCCTGGATATTCTTAGCTGGCTCTTACAGCACCCACTGGAGATGGGGGGGTTCTATTCTTATCATGACATGACTGGCTGCTTATATTTTTTTTATTAAATAACTAGCTGCTGCCAGCGGTTTCAACCGCGCGGAGATATTAGAAATCATGTGTTTTATTTTTTTGCGCGGAACCCTAATTCATTTTCAAAACTAAAAGTAGCCTAAGTTACTCCTTATAATATCAGCTACCTGCCAGTGAAAGTCCTGACAAAATCGGTAACGCCGTTTCGGAGATTGTTCGGAACAAACAGACAGAGAGACAGACAGACAAAAATTTTAAAAATTGTGTTTTTGGTATAGGTACCGTATATACAAATATACATTCATATGCATTTAGTGAAAAGCTGTTATTTTGTTATTACAAATAGACACTTCAATTTTATTTATCGGTATGTATAGATAATAGTTGATAGTAATAAAAGTATTTAAATTGCAAAAATTTTGCGATCTCCTTTGTCTAAAGGCCATACCATTCTTTTGATAATAAATAAATTTACTTTATGCTTCCCAAAAATAAAATAGAAGGCAAGGCTGTCCATAATTGATTTAAAATCTGTCCAATTTCCGGATCCAAATTTATAAATACATATTTTTTTAATAAATTCTATCCTACTTATTATATTAATTTATTATATATATATTTTAATATTATAAATGCGAAAGTGTGTTTGTACTTTAGTTGGTTTGTCCTTCTTTCACGCAGCAACGGAGCAACAGATTGACGTGATATAGTATGTGGTCCGGAGAGTAACATACATAGGCTACTTTTTATCTCGGAAAAATGTACGGTTCCTGTGGGAACGCGGATGAAAGCCGCGGGCAGAATAGTTGGTTCACAAAAGCGGCTATGGATTCCTTTTAACTAGAGAGGTCTTTTTATTCCTTATATAAGGTGTTAGAAAGCGACATGTTAACACAAAAAGAAACAATTATTATCCACAAACATTACTTGATCTGTTCAAAATAAACAGTATCATTTGCTATTTGTAATCATTGAACATCGCAGAACCCAAACCAGGATGCACAAGCCCTCGAAAACCAAAACGAGAAGTGGAAGCGTTGCGTACACGCCGAGACCTCAATCCGAAGTGGGGGTAAGGTGCCCGCTTTGCCGTTCGCTCAACGAAATCAGTGCCAACGCTCGCTGAGAACACACCTTCAGTCACTCGACCCATTCAAACGAAGCTCGACGGACCCCACTTTCCAATTCTAAACTCACAACGGTATCCGAAAAATATGACGTTCTGATTGACGTTTAAACTTTTTAATTCCTAACAAACCTTTTTTAAAACGTGAAGGATACAACTTTTAAATCGAAACTTTTTAGTGTTGTGCAGTGGACATTCAAACTGAAATGTTAGTGTAAAATGCTACAACCTAGATTGAGTGTCAGTGGAAATATGGAAGGTAGAAGGATTTGGAGCTTTTTCGTGTTTGCCGTTTTGTGCATGCTGGTTACATGTCAAGGTAAGAATAATATAAGAAATACATATGTTGAACTACATATATTGATTTAAATAAATCTAGATAGCTTTTTCAGTTCTCAAGGTCGTTACATATACTTTAGTTTAAAGTTGGCCACAAATAATTTTCTTTAATTTTTATTCTCAACATATCGAAACTTTATTTAAAAAAACTACTTTTGTTGATGGTTAATATTCCGGAATTAATGTCAAGATAAGACCTACTCTACTTTCATTCACACAAATCTCTGAATGTTTTAACTTTCATATCAAGAATGTATTAATATTAAATTTACAGCTTTTCAATTTTTGATCGCAAAGTTGTGTTCGTTAAAAAATATGTAGCGGTTTTCGAGAACGAAAGTAGAGTAGGTAGAGTCTCGATTCGTAAGATATGTTGAGACACCGTACTAGTACTGTTACGTAAAGCGTTGGGTGCAATTTTAATTATGTAAGATATTAAATCTTAATGTATATATAATACTCAATTTAGGTATCTTGTTTCTTATTCACTTTTATTTGTACTTTCTACAACTCTAGAGACTCTTTTTACGTTCGTAAATTTCCCTACCAAATTTTTATTGACACTGTTTAAAAAAAGGTAGATATTCTTTTCTTGAAACAAATAAATTACGAATACTACAGATCTTGCTAAACACCATAAAAGTTTTTTTCTTCTAATTTATTTAGAGGTACCATAAAAGTTAAACACTGTTTTGAACTTTCACGGTTATTTACGAATTCGTACACTACAGTGTACGAATTAGTACTACGTATTAGTATTACGTGTTCGGTAAAAACCTCGTTACAACGAGGTTTTTACCGAAATTATTATTGAGCAATGAGCACCCGATAATTTGATAAATAATCGGGTGCTCATCGCTTAATAACCAAAGTAAATATCTCTTTACAGTGTACGAACCATAAAAGCTTCGTCATAAATATATGAGTAAAAAATTTGCCAGGAAATGGCAGACCCAGAAGCCAAGTGTCGCAGTTGACCACTTTCTGGACCTTCCACACAGTCACAAATCTAATTCAAGTCAGAGCCTATATCATGGAATCATGAAACATTACGTTTTTGTTCTATGGACTGTTGTTATTCTCTTTTGTTAAATGTTATCTGTGTTGATTTTGTAATCTTGTGAGATGGCCTGAAATAAATGTATTTTCTTTCATTCTTTCTTTTCTGTCTAATTGCAACCAGAATATCGTAGTGTTTTGTAGGGCAAGCGTGGCTAGCCACAACCCATCTTTTCTTATTCTCGTTCAGTTGCATATATGTAGTATGTATATTATTCCATATAGACCTAGAAACAGTTTCTTTGCTCGATAGGTTAGATTTGACCACTATTTCACCTTACCTTAAGCGATGTGGTTGAAAAAGGCGGACACAGTAAACCTAGAACAGAACGAGGCAGCTGCCGGTCGCACCGAAAGGTTAACAAAAAGCTCTATATGAAAGACTTTAACGCGCTCGCAATTTACACTTAACACCCTGTAAGATAGACTTCAACGCGCTCGAACTTTATACAGATTGTTCGTTGAAATGAATTGAAATAAATTTGCTGTAGAAACTGGGTAGGTACATACGATATAGTATTAATTATGTCTTAACATTGTCTTACTTTACTTGTCTCAACTGTTTGTCCAATTAATGATGGACGTACAATATTTTTAATAAATGCAACATTTATTTAAGTATTAAATAATAAAAATAAACTAGATAGGTAACAATGATTAGTAAAATTGCAACACAATTCTTGTTAATAATAAATTTACACAAAAAATTTGATTTTGTATTTTTCAACTTACTTTTAAAATTTACTGCCATCCTGATGAAGTGGTTAAATCAATGGAAAAAAATGGCGTGTAAGTTTGATGAATGTAATAACCAAGGCAGGACACATATCCAAGCCCGGAAAAAGAGCACTGTGTACCTAATAGTTTATCCGGGCATATGAGACTTAATACCTAATATCTCATATAACGAGCACAGCAGTGTCAAGCAGGCCTCCATTTCTGGGTGGGACAGAAATTTTTATGGGAAGGCGTATACTTATAGCAAATACGAGGTATATATCAAGATATATACCTCGTATTTGCTATAAGTATCAAGATACAATGTGATGCAAAAAAAACTCGTTTCTTCATGATTCCCATACTTTTACAGAAATTAGGAATCATAATTATTGGTCAGGATCTCTGTGTGATTATTGGGCGACATATTAATTTTTTACTTTAGGAACAGGTTTTTAAAAAAACAATTTCATAATGTTTCGAGAGCGTCCTTGACTTTCACTTTTGTGGACTAGGTATTAACCACAAAAACAGCAAATTAATTAATGTTTTTATTGGAAATAGCTATCGTTTGAATTCGGGTAAAGTTTATAAGTCGTTTAAAAGTTAATAGTAATTTGTCTGACCGTGATTTCTTTTGAGTCGGCCAAACGAAATCATATAAGTTTAAAATGGAATAATTATGTAAATTAATTACCTGTTTCCATCGAAAACAGTCGCATTTTTTAACATTATCCTTTTCTAACCCAAACTAGTATTTATCTGTATTTAAAATTTGAAACACATAAACTGACTAGCTTTAGCAGGATCGAATCAAATAATGATCAAATAATTTATTAGAAGATTGTCTAAGAATCATACTTTCGCATAGTATCTCAATCTAGCAGTAGCCCAGCCCAATCTGTCTACCAGAAGTTTTAATTCAGTTTTTTTTTCTAAAAACTCTATGAGGTTTTTTTAAAAACATTTCTAACCTATACCTTTTGTCTGTATACTTTAATCTATGCTTAAATATAAAAAAAATATTTAGCTAAAAAAAAAAAAAACAAAAGTGTACGAAATTTACCGGTTTAACAAACAGCAATTAAAACGCAACTAACACTTATATATAATACCCGTACTCACATAACCGTTACATTAGAGTACAAATAATGCACATAAGTTGCGAAGGCATTGCCATAGGCATTCTGCATTAAAGTCAAGGCTACTCGGCGAATATACCCAACACATGAGATGCTCCACAATCTCATTTTGTAAATTATTTACCAATGAGATGATCTTGCGAAATGATTTTAAGTTATTTTTATTATAACATGTATTATTTTGATCCAAAGATTTAAGGAGAAACACGATAGTGAATCTTTTATACCATAGTTTTTCGTTCTGCTAGAACTAAAGTCCCACCATTTTGCCTTTAGAGCAGGCATCGGTATATCTCAGCAGCTGTACTTGTGAAGCACTCTTCATTTTTAGCGTATTTTCAAATATTAATTGAAAAAATTGATGTCGGTTCTATCATCATGAGATGACAGAGATTAATTTCGCTCTCTCGAGAAAGAGATGGAAGATGTTTTTCAGATCTAAATTTAGTTTTAGAGCTGTCAAATATGTTCCATCCTTGATAAATTAGACGCCTCTAAATTCATTGCCGTTAAATTTAAATTTTTTAATCTCTCTTTCTAAATAAGAACATGAGAAAAGGATGGAATACATTTTAGACCTGTCAAATTAATCTACTTGCTTGTGTCTAGTGTAAATTTAACGGCAATGAATTTATAGGCGTCTAATTTATCTCTTTCTCGAGAGGGCGAAACTAATATTAAGTTTAGGTATGAAACGACAGAATCGACACCAGTGTTTAAAAGATAACCAAAAAATAACTAGCTTAGCTTACGCCACAATTGCTAAAATCTAATCAACGCGTCAAATGAATTAAATTCTAATTAAAATACTAAACCTAATTATAATCTAATATTAAAAGAATTCGGGTTTAGTTCCGGACAATTGTGTCTAGTAAACGTTTCAGTTTTGAAACTAAATTATAATTATATTTGCAACTATTGTATAACTAGTTAAGTTGCGTAATTTCGGTAGTAAGTTTGTAGTTATGCTCATCAATGCCTAAATTGCGTGTAGATTTAAATTTTTTTTATTCGCTAAATGAGAAGATCAGGTTCAAGCTAAAGTGGCGTGCTGTCCCAGCTCATGAATAGCACGGAATAGAAAAATATTTTCTTTGCTTTCTAAAGGAATATATAGGGAATAAGCAACAGCATTAAGACGCATGCCAAACCCCCACTGCTGGGTTTAGGCCTCCCTTATTAGGGTCACTAACATCGTTCGACGATGGAGGTCTATGTTCAGCACTGGACGTTTTATCATGATGATAAAGCTAAACGACTTACATTTTTACCTCATTACATCAAGTACATCCTAGAGAGTGTACATGTCGTACAAATCAATCTGGCCCCTTGCATGTTGCAACTACTTGCATAACACGAGGTGAATGGTCAGGCAGGTAAATGTCACAGACGGTGATAATGTTACACCTTACTTAGCGCATAGGAAGGTACAATGAGGAGCTAAAAGCCTTGCAATGCTAGACAATGTAATAAGATAGAATGTACATAGATAAAAGGTTGAATCTATTGCGATAATCATGAGGAAGTGAAAGAGAAAAGGATGGTGGCTTCATTGGTGAAGTGGCCCAATTCGTAACTCGATGGTTCGAATATTACAAAGACCTTGATTTTTTTGTGCCTGGATCCTCACTAGCACCCTCAAATTGAAAATCGCCAAGCACTTGTTGGTCCTCATATTTTTACCATCTTCGAACACATTGGCTCTTATTAATAAAAAGTGTTAAACGGTTTCTCCTCTTGCGAATAAGTTAAATAAAAAGTTAAGTAAACCCTTAACATTAGTCAAAACTTACTTAGGTATAGAGAATAAAAAACCTTGTATATAATTAATTCTTATCAGTATAATAACGTTATAGTATAACTGTAACCCATTTAAGTCTACAAAAATAATAACTTATTATTCCTCATTTATTAACAGTAAAAAGTAGCACAAGCAAGAATGTGACAGTATCATATGTAACTGTTCATTTTGTCTATAGAAATGTACGGAATCATTTTTGATAATGAGTTTTATTGTCGATGGCCGAAACTATCTTATAATGATCGTTGTCGATCGACGAAATGAAAGGTACCCAATGGAGATGTCGGTTTAAACTGGAACGAAAACTTGAAATGTTAACGTTCCTAAACGACATTTTTTTATGTTATTTGGTAACGAGAAGAGCTGGTCGTTTGCCTGATGGTAAGCATAACGCCGGCCCATAACAATTGCAGTGCCACCCAGAACTTTAAAACACAAAGGCCTGCGCGGCACTGCAGTGCGCTCGTTACCCTGAGACATTAGGTATTAAGTCTCATGCATAAGCCCAGTAATTTCACTGGATACTCTGCTCATCAAACCGGAACACAGTAATGCTTGCACACTACTGCTTGGCGTTAGACTCCACGAGCAAAGCGGTGGTAACATCCCAGACGGACTCTCGCAGAAGAGTTAGTCCTACCACTAACAGAGTTACCACAAACACTTGTCGGCTTTCGAGGTGCGATGTATGGTCATTATCATCACAGTATCTTGATCGTAGATCATGATGTTGACCGGGGAGAATGCTGCTGCCTATATCCCGGATTACCTTATCCGGCTCTTACAGCACCCACGAGAAGAGATGAGGTGTTACTTATTCTTAGCCGGGCCCACACGGCTATGATCGGTCAGTCCATGGTTTGAATTCTATAATGAACTTGAATTTTCGGTAAAAGAAAGGCATCGAGAGGGATCCTAAAGACTAGGGCTAAGATTCAGAAACGAATCTAAGCGTGGACTCACGCTTCCATATGTCAAAATTCTATACAGTTTTGACATATGTAAGCAAAAGTCCACGCTTACAGTCGTCTCTGAATCTTAGCCTAGGACTATCTCTAGCGATTGCCCAAAATATGACGTTGAAACAACACTACCGGTTTGCTACAACAGCCAATATAATTGAATATGCGGGAGACACATTTGAGAGCCAATACCCATTCTAGCATTTTTGACATTATAGACATTTTTTGTTGTAAAAAAACTTGCCTCTGAAAACAATCTCACCGTCTGATAAGTGACGATGCTTGTCTAGAAGACATTTGTTCACTCTTATCTAGAAGATCGGTACCTAGGACTAACTCTTCTTCGTCCGTCTAGGTGGTACTACCGCTATGATCGTGTCGTCTGCCGCCAAGCCGTAACGTGCTAGCCTTACTGTGTTCTACATAGTTTGATGAGTAAAGTGAGGTAGAGTAGCTCAGGATCCTCCAGGCGACTACTGTAATACTTAGACTAAAATTTTAAACATGATTGTTAGCATTAGAATCATCGTGAAAACTATTTTTAAAAAGAATTCCAAGACGTGTTTCTTGCCCTTCTTCTTGCTCGGCCTATATCAATTTGAAACGGACACGGTGGGTTCCGGGAAGGTTCGTTGACTTTGAGCACGGATTGGGTCTGTTGATGTCTTTGTCATTTATTATGTTCTGATAAAGACAGAATTAGTTTTAGTCCGTGGACGGGTAGACGAACGTTACAGAGACCCGCTGTTAGTAATTTATTTTAACCTTCATGAGTGCTCCCTTGGGGCCAAGACATTTGAATTTGAATAGTCAATGAAATTATTATGCTTATGAGATTGAATACCTAATATCTCAGGGTAAAGAGCGCCAAACGCCTTTGTGTATCAAAGTTCTGAGTGACACTGCAATTATTATGGGCCACCCTTATGCTTACCATCAGGAAAACGACCCGCTTATGTCATTATCCAATAGTATAAAATAAAGACTGCAGACTGTAGTTTTCATGAAATATAGATACTGGCAAGGAGTTCCATCTTTGACGTCACTTAACATCAGGGCGGGAGAGATAGCGGTCAAACAACTAGCCACAGATTAAAAATTGCAGCTTGTGCCACAACTGCCCGTAGGCGATTTTCAATTATAAAGCAGACATGCCATATCATAAATGATAATAACTTGGCTTTGTATTCTAAATACCCACTTACTCAGTAGTTGATGGTACGGCCCCCAGCATCATGGCATCTACTCACGACCTGGCTAAAAGTGAAATCGCTTCATTGCGTCAATAAAACCAATTTTTTATATGTGTATATAACTTACCGTTAATTATTTAGTAATTATTTTGAGCGACAGATCGTGAAGGTGTGGGTGTATTTTGTAATTTGATGTTTTTAGATTTAATTTCGTGTATAATTAGAGTAATTATAAATAGCGATGAGAGATATCATTTATTTTTTTTTATATTTTTTTTTGGCGTTTGTTCAGCTAAGCTTAAATTCAACAACTGAGTTTTGAAAGTATAAAGATTTACATATTAAACTTGGTGCTTAATTACGAAAATAAATTTATATGGGTGGACCTACCTAGACGAGCTCTCGCAGAAGACGGCTAGAAGAGTCTGACACGAGTCTAGGCGTGAACGCATGCTTGAATACGTCAAAATTTTATAGAATTCTGACATATGGAAGAAATAATCTACACTTATAATGAACATATAGTAATACTACGTTATATACTGGCTTAGTCTAACCCCCGTTTTGACCAACCCTAGGAGACGCTAAATTCAATGCCTAAATATTTAGGAGTTGCCTAGAGCAAAAAAAAAACGTTTCACCAACTTTTAGGAGTGTTCTAACGGTTTATACCTAGGACTTTGCTTAAATTAGGAGTTACTTAGTAAGGCGTCACCTTATTCGTCGGTGGTGAAAACGGGCATTAGTCTCTGAATTTAAGACTTAGTCCTACCACCTAGTATTTTTTTTGTTATTTAGGTATGATCAAATGATATTGCACAATGATATTTAACCTGAAGAGATTTCTATTGTTCTCGTCACCTTGCTCGCTATACGAGTATATACTAAACTTGGCAAATGTCATCGGCACCTTACTAGCTTTAATACCTCACATTCCTACTACACATTCGACACAATACAATATCAGAGCAAAAATAACCTTAATGCAATCAAAGTAGAGGTTAAATCACTATTAAATAAATCTCCATGTTAACGTATGTATCTAGAGACAGAATTATAGTAAAATGGACTCTGTGTTTCAATTATAGGGTTTCAATTTGTGTTAGTTGAGTAGCCTGAGACCGCAAGAAATCTAAGAAGTAGGACGTCTTCGCGATACGTTATAATTGGGTCCCGATTGTTAGCGGTTGATTAAAACATTAGGTTTTTAATGAAGAATTAAATAAAGCTAAGATCACATTCCGCTCGCAAGTTTAATAGGTTGATACAAGTAAAAAAAAAGAAATTCCGTCCAAACTTATGATAGACTATTATAACCTAGATTTTCTCATTTTTTTATCTTGACCCTGAACTAGGATCTTCTATGTAGGGAATCATTAACTGAGAGGATCATGGTCCCACCACATACATATACACGAAACAAACACTAGTGTTATTTTTTAAAGTGCACAAACATTTAAAAATTAAAAAGCACGACTGGCCTAGCCAGTGCCACGTAACCTGTAAGGATTCTAACGATACCCCATACACCCAAATCTGTCCATAAAGAAACTGACATACATACATGAACCCTGAAAACATTACACTCCTTTTTTGGACAGTCGTGTAAATAGGTATAATAAATTTACTTATGAGGCTAAATACTTATTACCCAAGGTCTCAGGGGTAACGTCTCATTACTCAATAGTATAAAAAAGGTTAGACTTTGATGTTGGCTTTTTTCTTAAGTATATACTCCAAAAAAGTTAGAGGTCTATTATTAACTTAGGTATCTAGGGAATAGTGGAAATTAAACTTATTTGTTCCATGCAGTAAAATACTGTCTATACAGTCATATAACCTTTAGTATACAGCATACTGTATAACGTACTCAACGTAAGTTAACATTATTATTAGTCTATGACTAGTCACAGACTAATGGTTTTAGCTCTATAATAAGTATTGTAATCATTATGTTTGCAGTATGATAACATAATGTATACAAGAAACTACCAAATCTTATATAACACACCTTTAGCAATATCTTACAGAATCGTGACGAGATATACTTATCAACGCCTTTCAATCCACACCAGCCGGGCTATTCCGTATCTCGGTTGACAACCCAAAGTGATGATCACTTGGCAAAGTGTACAACGATGAACTGTCAAACAGCTAGTTTCGTATTGGCTAACCTCAGTTATCAACTTGGATGACGTCATGAGCACCGAGTTTCGCGGTTAGTCACTTGTTACTCACCATAACTCATTTTGACAGATGTTTCTGTATCGATAGTTTAAAATTGCGATTATGTAAGCATAGTGGACATCAAATTTGATAATCACCGAGGTTTGTGATAGACACTACCCAAAAGCAGTGTTTTACAAATTCGAGTGATTAACACCGTCGATCGACAACAACGATTTTGTTGTGATTGTGATGCTGGAGTATTTATTATTATATATTTTATGATTAGATGGTAGAGCTAAGTCTTCTGCGAGTGTCCGTCTGGGTTGGTACCACTACTATGCTCGTGAAGTCTGCCACCAAGCAGTAATGTGCGAGCATTACTGTGTTCCCTTTTGATGAACAAAGTAGCTAGTGAAATTCAGTGGCTTATGCTGAGAATTAATACCTAATGTCTCAGGGTAACGAGTGTACTGCAGTGCTGCGCAGGTTTTAGTGTTTCAAAGTGTGAGTGGCACTGTAATTGTTATGGGCCGCCGTTATGCTTACCATCAGGCAAAGAACCCGCTCGTCTCGTTATCCAATAGTATAAAAAATAATTTTACATAATATTAGCTGTTTCTCGCGGCTTCGTTCACGTAGCCTAAGTTACTCCTTGTAACATCAGCTATCTGCCATCGAAAGTCAGGTCAAAATCGGTCCAACCATTTCGGAGATTACCCGGAACAAACAGACAGACAGACAAAAATTTAAAAAATGGTTAATTTGTTGTAGGTACCGTATATACTTTCACATGCACATGTGGTAAAAAGCTGTTATTTTGATATTACAAACAGACACTTCAATTTTATTTATTTGTATGAGTTTTTAATTTGCCTCCTTTATTAATTCGGTATCATAACCTTCTTACTTTATTTACTATCACCAAATTTCTAATATTGAACTAACTTTTAAACAGTAATTAATCGAATGTTGCTCGAATGAAATGAAGATTACCTACGTAATGAATTACTATGAATTTTACCCAAAGAGTTTACATATATTTTACCATACATAGTTATAGTATAGTCTGTGATTTTATTTTACCGCCACTTTATCTTAAATACACCGCCTAAAATGAAATGTCCTCAAAATGTTCCACGCACAACCCTCAAAAAGCATTAAATAACTTAGTCGTATAATAGTCGATAGAAAATAGTGTTGCGCTAGTGAAGTCCTGAAAGACACCGTTAGTCACTATAACCAGTTAACCACTCAATGTGATACGCAATACCAAAGTTATGATAAATCAGTTGACATCAAATGTCGGTGTACAACCAGACTCGGTTAATCACTAGAAACGTAAAAGTTAGCGAATAGGGGGGCAGATCAGTGACCAACCTCACATTGACCAACGCGCATTACTTTACGCTCGCAGTGATGCCACGCCTCAACGAAACCTGTACATCACTAGGTCACTCGACTACTAGGGATGTGCTAACGGATATCGATGGTCGATAAATCGTTGTGCGACATTGAGTTTTTTTTAATTGATTGGTAGGGTATTGGGACTAAGCTATGCTTGGGTCTACTTGGTTTCTAGTTCTGTTAGCATTTCTAGAGCCTAGTTCTAGTCTTGTCTCTTTTTTAACCAAACGACTTCCTTAAGTGTGGAAAAATGGAGCATGAAATTTCAAATATCGTGATATTTATTTTCGGCGCAATTGTTCCTGCATTTTTAAAAGTTACTTGTCTTGTACTCGGTACGTTAGAGTTGGACCACTGTCTTGCCTGATCATAAGGGTCGGAATACAGCGCGCCCCTATCTGGCTCGCGCATCTCATCATTTTTGAAGATAAACAATCACTTAATATAATTATGAAAAATCGCATTCGTTGAAGTTGCTGGCAAGAACATTACAAAAGTAAGACAAAGATTTCATTTTGATCCATTCAAGGTTTCAAACTTAAAAATAGCATTGTATGTTTTACCAATTTTTATGCATGAAAAGTCAATCGGATCAAAATTATACTTTTGCCAGGCCATGTACTAGGCCGTGTTACTACCACTTAGCCACAGAGTTGTCGTATTTTAACCGACTTAAAAAAAGAAGGAGGTTCACAATTCAGTTGTATTTTTTTCGAGCACCCCTTCGGTTCTCTCTATTTGGTGCCAGAGGGTCCCTGTTTCCTGTGTGTCCATGCCCCTGTGACACAGGGATATAAGAGTGAGGTGTCTTTAAAACTTAAAAAAGTGGATCAAGTTCAGAACATCTTCATCCTTGGAGGTCCATTTAAAATGGAAGTAAACACATTTTAAAATAAATACAGGTTCTATACAATCAGGTAAAAAAACAAGTGGTGCAATTACGAAGTTACCTTCACTTACGAATTCAAATATTATTGTTTATAAAACTCGTTATAATAATTACCTGGAACGTAATTATTGCAATTGTATATGTATATTTGTATTCGGACTTTATACCTACTTCCTTATTATTCTAAAACTATATTATCGACATAGTAAAATAGCAAATCTTTGTTTTAGATGTATTTATATATAAATAGCTACCACCCGTCATCGTCATCAGCGTCATCGCCTGTGCAGCATATATCTTTATAAATTGTTATCAGTGTGCTATTCCGATGTATAATCTACATTACTATAAAGTTTCATCAAAATAATTTCAGTAGTTTTTGCGTGAAAGAGTAACAAACATCCATACATCCATCGTCACTGACTTTCGCGTTTATAATATTAGTAGGATTGTCTACGTATAAATGCTATAATAATATCACAGGGCGGCTTTGTGGCAAGCCGCTGGTGAGTGGGGCGACACCGTGTACCCCGTTTCCCTGGGGCTAAATGAGACCCCCTGTCCCCCAGCTTCCTTTAAAAACAAAGACTCGATAATTATTTAAATAGAGTCCTGTTAGTAAATGCGTATTCACTCGGGCTCCCAGGACATCTTATCAGATCATTGTGGGATAAATTTTCCAACAATTACTCTTAAGATGTTATTATTGCTACCTCTTATTCTGTTTAGCAGGGAGGCGATTATCTTGCCTATAATGGCATGGAAGCCATCAACCCTTTGGTATTGCTATGGTATCGTTTGGGACGATAAAGACCAAATTTCTATAAAAAAAAAACATGCTAGAAACGAAAGTAAAATTAAAGTGTACAATTTTAATCACTTAATTGGAAGCTTGTAAACTTAAGTCGGCAACTTTGATGTTAGTGATGATCATAAAATTAAATATACTTATGAATTTAAATATACTATTAATTTTTTTGATGACAATTATTTCATAATAATCCTATAAGATAATAAATAATAAATGATAATTATAGGGAATCTCTCATTTTATTTTGACGGCGCCTTGGCTTATGTTATGTCTATAATAAACCAGAACCATTGCTGTTTTAACAGTGATTCACTTATAGCAACAAATGACTTAAACATCACCGAGTGAAAAAATATCATAAAGCTCAAAAATAAAACCGAAGCAAATATTATTCAACAGTATGCAAATGCATAACCTCTAAATTTTAATAAGGCAGACGACATGTATAAAATTGATATAAATTTTGACATAAAATTATGGTCCGTCTGCTCTTGGCCTAACGTTGGACTTTCACAAGTATCGAAAGGTCAAACATCTCTGTGTGTGTTTACATCTTGTTTGTATATAAAAACACACCGATTTTGCGTCTGTGTGCGTAGATGCGTTTAATAGCTATACCAATGTTATCGACTTTCTAATTTTTAGTTATTTGAAAGGAGTTTTCGTTATGAATAAATTTTACTGGTGCTTCTTGTATTCCAAATGCAAAGCTCTCAACTTGCTCTTCTCAAAGTAGCAAATAACTCTTGTCATGCAGTGCAGCTCGAACTGTCATTGTCTTCATCTGTAAAAAGAAAAGAACAATATAAGCTTACTGGTTATGTAGGTTACAAGTTAGGTATACTGAGAAAGAATATACTGCTATCATCATTATTCTTCCATCTGCCCTTTTCTAAGTATGGGACATACAATGTTATTGTTGTTTATTTTTGCTCCTTGTCTTTTTGTATTGTACATAATTCAATGTTTTTATACTACACGGTTATGATACAAGTAGGTTGTATATACCTAATGGTAAGCATTTATAGGCTGTAAATTTAATGACCACATATGTGTGACGATGATAAAGCTTGTTATTACTAACTTTTGACAAAGAAGTATATTCTCAATTCTATGTCTAATTTATAAGTAACCAATGGTGCTGCAGTGTAGTAATCATTATTGCCACCTGATTGTCAAGGGTGGACAATTGGACACCCTTGGGACATACCACATCAGCTTCTTTCTCCCTCGGCATCATTTATAGTAGTCCTTGCATCATCACAATAGTTAGTAAGGGAGCAATTAAATCTAACAGCTCAAGCTTGAAAGTGAAAGTAAGAGCGTTGTGTTTGATCTCTCCATTAGTACTTATTTTGTGAGAAGACTCGTTTTCTATAGTGTATGGTAAATATACCGTCACGATTAGTTTCGCTATTCAAGAGTTAAATGTTATGTATTCTGCATTGTTACTAACTGCAGCTTTATCCGTTTCTCTGTCTTTATTATGTTTGAGAATTAGAAGAAAGTTTTGATCAGGCTGAGATGAGATATTCGTATCGCAGTATTTTAACATCTTTAAATTTATTTGGGTTCAAACTTTTATCTATGCTTGTCGATATAAATATTATTTGCTTTGAGGATCTAAATTGAAAAAGAAAGTTTGCGTTTTTGCCGAATGAGTCGTCTTAATTAGGCCTCTAATTTAGTTATATAACAATCCATGGAGTAGAAATAGAAAATGTACAATCGAATTTAAAAAATCTATTTTTTTATTATTCTATTGAGTAACGAGACAAGCAGGTCATTGGCCTGATGGTAAGCATAATGCCGCGTCAGCCCATAACAATTTCAGTGCCAGTCAGAGCTTTGAAATACAAAGGCCTGTGCGGCACTGTAGTGCGCTTGTTACCTTGAGACGTTAGACCTAAGTCTCATAAGCCCAGTAATTTCACTGACTACTCACTGATTTATAATTTGTTTTACACTTGCCACAAACTAAATGCACAAAATATGAAACGCCAAAATTTAAAACGCATTTCTTTACTAATCTTTTCCTATCTAATTCTTTTATATTAAGAAGAAAACAAGAATTATATATTTTCCTTCAGTTGTTTTAAATACTTCCTTTAAACATTATAATCTAAGTACATAATTCGTTACAGCCAATTGTCTTCTAACCTTAACCATATCGGTAACTTCATCAAATATTACAATAGCGTAGCTATGATCTAACAATACGTAATGTTATATCACAATATATGTCATTGTCGGTGTAATATACAATGTGACTGTTACATGTGTAAGTTCCATTAAAGATTACTGTATCAATAGAGTTGTTAAAATTAGTTCATAGATTGAGAGATTCTAATCCAATCGAAGATTTGATTGATATTGATCGGTATTGTCGTGTAACTTTGTAGTAATAGTTCTGCTTTTTTTAATAACTAGCTGCTGCCCCGCGGTTTCACCCGCGTGGAGATTTTGGATTACATGGTTTTTATTTTTTTGCGCGGAACCCTAATTATTTTTCTAAAATTAAAGTAGCCTATGTTACTCCTTGTAACATCAGCTATCTGTCAGTGAAAGTCCCGTCAAAATCGGTCCAGCCGTTTCGGAGATTACCCGGAACAAACAGACAGACAGACAAAAATTTTAAAAATGGTTGTTTTGTAGTAGGTATCGTATATACTTTCATATGCATTTAGTAAAAAGCTGTTATTTTGATATTACAAACAGACACTTCAATTTTATTTATCTGTATGGATGTAAACAACCGCAACATTCACTTAGCTACATCTGTGGATCCTTTTTGGTGGAACTGTCCTTACGACCTTATCAGCGTTATCGAACCGCAAGTAAGCGCAGAAGTCAGCCTTAAATCTGCGATCAGCCCTAAATCTGCAATTCCGGTTCACAAAAAGATTTCTGTGAGAAAATTTCAAAGCAATTTGGCTCTCATAATAGAAATTATTTTTTATTCATGTTGTGGTGTTTATTAAAAAGCTATTATGGTTTTGATCTTTTGTATTTTTCCTGAACTTTGTATTTTAAGTAATAACATCGTGGAGACGTCTCTAGTTTAAATTTAATTGTTGTGATTTTAGAACAAAGCAGATCACACGCGATAAAGTAGAGACATGTGTCTGCACGAAAAGATTGTTTTTTTTAACGTATCAACATAGCACCAATCGGTATGAAAACTTACTTCAACTCATGATGCTAAAGCTGATTCCTAACAACTAATTCGACTAAATTAATTCGACTGCGATTATTTATATAATCTGCAACTATGTTATAAACAAATGAAACATTATAGCACCTATCACCGAGTAATACATTTTATTACCTTTTACGTCGAAATCAATTAACTAATATTTTTTGTCCCTTAATCATAGAATTACATTCCAGCGCCAATGATATCCAAAATTAATTTTGACAGTCGGAATACTAATTAAGCCAACCAGGAAGTGCATGTCTAGAACCAATTCCCGAATAAAAGTTGCCTTTTATGAACAACTGGTATTCATTACTGGTATGTATAAATAATTTCGTTATCGAGGCCGTTTAAAGGCCAAGAAATGGTTCAATTGCTTTTGGGTGGTGTAGGAAGTGAACTATTTTGGTTGTGAGTGCCATAAGATGTCGTGTACCTAGATGTAAACATGTGAACTGGTTTGATAGCATGCAAATTGAATTTCATCAGAATATGTAATTGATACCTACCTACACGTAGTACCTAACGTAGTTTAATTTTTTTTATTTATGAGGTTTTCTGCTTTATTTATCACTTTTCACATATCTTTATTAGTTTATGAATTTTGCACATACGCTTTACTACAAGCAGCAACGAGAAACCAACATAAATCTGACCTTAATTACGCTGCTGTAACATTTCTCTTCCGGCCAGTCATCACGATGAGGTCAACGTGACTGTTTAAAATTCATTATTTGCATAGAAAGCTTAGTCTGTGCGTGTTTGTCTTTGTCCGTATTTAATAGGTATTTCCGGCTGTATAGTAATAGATGACGAATAATAAAGGATACATTTTAACTCCCTGTGGAACTCCTGTGAAGCCATATACATGTAAGGCTTTGCTGAATCTTTGAATAGTAATTTTGGTAATATTTTTGAAGAATAAATGTTTTTATGCAACATATAATCATTTATTTGAGTAAAATTTAACAAAAACAAACATTTTTGCAATCTTATCCTTGAATAAAATCTAAAATACACCTACTACCGTACAATTACACGGAATATCATTGTATCAATGCTATGTCGGTCATTACCGATCACGCAAACGAAAATTAGAATTCAATTATACAATGCCGCGTTATGTAGTTATTTGACATAACTTTTAAATGGGTATTTGGTTTTTATTGCAAAACCGTTCCGAATGACGTACGTAGTGTAATGACCTTCTTGTTAACTGCACGATATTCTGGTCGCTACCCACCTCTGAATTGTTTATTTTTTCCTAACCCATTATTTGATACAATTGGATTTCTGATACCAATATTATCTACCAATATTATTATATACTCTTTCATATCGTTCTGGCTGCTTAATCGTTTTTTTTGCACTCCCTAAGTTGCCGTTTGACGCCTATCTATATCTATAATTTTATTACTTTTACGACTTCACAAGTATCAAATAATTTCTGTTTTTTCAAAGACTATTATGTTAATTGCCGTCATTAGAGCTGAGCTTCATTTCTTTTTGGACAATTTAAATTTGTTAAAAAAAAGCCTCGCCGTTTTCTTTGACACTAACCACTTTTAATTTCAAAACATGCAGCCTTTCTTCGCTCCTTTTTACTTTATCTTCTTTCTATCGTTGATGCATCATGAATCATACCATTTCTCGCGTTACCGCCTTCATTACCATTACAAAGAAATATGTTAATTTGTCAACACTTGCGTGCTTCGTCCATTGCACTGTTTCCCACGATACATGCCACAGATTCACTATTAATTGCTTGAAAAGTAACAGTTACTATGCAGCTTACATATATGAGCAAATAGTTACACAGGTTACTAAACAGTTAGTGTGTAGTAAGTTAGTCTTCATATTCGACTGCGCGTGGGCAAGCAGGTCGTAATATATGTATGTAATTGCTGATTACAATGTGTGCAAGTTGCAAAATGGTTTTTGATGAATGTTTTAATTACAAGTCTCTATTTGCATTTGTTTTGTGTTGTTTTGAAATGCTTGTCCTTTTTCTTTTATAGAGATACTACAGTCTTTATACTATGTATATATACGTATATATACTCTCAAAGTGTTTTAAAATGAACTTATAGTATACTTTGGCGTTTCTGACACAAGCTCGCAAAAGACGTTTCCAATATGGTATGTAGCTAGCCAAGTAGACAAAGACAAAGATAATACTATAGTTGTATAATGATGTTTTCTTTCACCGAAATCTCGACAAGCTAGTAGAATTCGAAGCCCCCAACTTCAGATCGGCACTTCCCAGCTGATAGAGTATCATCTCTTCAAGTTCAAACTTTCTCTAAGACAAATGTTTGTCTATACTTTTGTGAGTTCGTTTACAATTCAAGTCATTACAATAGTTCAATTTCATTCAGAAATATCTGGTATCCTGTTTTTCGCAACCATATGAGTAAATTATGCATAAGATGTTGGGTGTGGTGGTGAAAGTGGATTCCTCATGTGAAACTACTACACGCTAATAGGCCCTTGCAAATTTTGCTCACCGGTTTTGTGATGTTTTCGATCATATATTTGCAATTGGAGATATAATTATGAATGGCCAATTATGAGTCGTTGTATTTAGATTTGTTTCGCTTTCGGATACGTATGTTAGGCAATGTTTGATATCTTATTTTTAATGAAATCAGCTTTCGTAAGAACTGGTTAGGTGTCAAGGTTGTGACATTTTGATCTTGTGTCATTTTATTTTTTAGTCAGATCCGATAATGTACTGCAGATCCTCAATAGCCGCTCATTTTGGTAAACATTTCACGTGTCTGGTTCTAGTGCCAAAAATTTAAAGAATCCAAGGCTACAATACATACCAGGTGGTAGGGCTAACCCTTCTGTGTGTGCCCGTTTGGATGGGTACCACCGCTTTGGTCGTGTAATCTGCAGCCAAGCAGTATCATGTGCAAGCATTACTGCGTTCCGATTTGATGAGCAAAGTAGCCAGTGAAATTACTCGGCTTATCAGATACTAATACCTAATGTTTCAGGGTAACGACCGCAATGCAGTGCCACGCAAATCACGGTTTTTTATACTATTAGATAAAGAGATGAGGTGGTCATTTGCCTGATGGTAAGAATAATGCCAGCCCATAACAAATGCAGTGCAACCCAAAATTTTGAGACACAAAGCCCTGTCTGGCACCGCATTGCACTCGTTACCTTGAGACATTAGGTATTAAGACTCATAAGCCTAGTAATTTCACTTATCATTCCCTTGCTCATCAAATCGGAACACAGTAGGTAATGCTTGCACTGCTTGGCTGCAGACTATACACGAGCAAAGCGGTGGTACCGATCCAGACGGACACTCGCAAAGAATTAGTCCTTCCACTATAGGTACTGGACCAATTTCATCTGTATCGACTGACCGTTATTGACCGTGCAGTTAAAAAACAGTACTATACCTATCTTGATTTTCAATTATATACCTTAGATCAATGAACAATTATTTCATCAGAATCAATGCTTCGGCCACGCGATGAGCGAAGACTCAGTAATACGGGTAATACTTTCACTGATTGCTATATATGAATCAATATTATGCAATGCGGAACACATAATATGCACTGCATAATTTCTTTTTCATCATAGATATTCTACTTTAACGTATGTAGGGTTCCCATGCTTGTAGATTTTACCAAAGGCTATATAAAATTATAGTCTTTTAGAAGTCCCTAGTTTTCTGAATATATATTAAAGCCCTTATTCATAAACTTTCCGTAACTTACTTATTACTAGAAAGTGTTTTGTCTCGTTTTCACGCGTAACAGCTTCCGTCAACGAGAAGTTGACAGAGCAGTTTTAAGCATAGATTATCTTATTGAGCTTTTATGAATAAGGGCGTAACTTTTTAAGTCATTTTAATAATCATTTTAAGTCATAAGAGTCATGGTTACTAATATTATGATCACAGTTACAAATAACGAGACATTAAGCTTTTTTTTTAAAGCAAATGTAGCACGCACGCCAGACGATAGCTGTTCACTCGTCTCTTGAAAACTCCCAGATTGTGGTGTAGAAGTGAAAATAGCTATAAGCAACATGGGGCTCTTCAAAAGAAGGGTGACAAGCGTCTTTAAAAGCTGGCAACGTATCAGTAATACCCCCAGAGTCACTCGCAGAAGAGTTAGTCCTAACACCTAGTAGTTTTCAAAAGGTACCTACTCTATATTTATATTTACCCACAAATGAGTAACTGGCAACCATGACAGGTGATGCTATTGAACTACTATTTCCTAGTAAACACTGTTTAAATTTCACAGTTCATTACATTTTAGCAAAGACTATAAATCCTGTTGACTAATGATACAACTTCCCCTCATGCGAAAACGAACTATGTAAATGCACTACTCGCCACTGCGAGTACGAGTGCAGACTTATAACTTATCGATATTCAATGTGTACTTTACAATTAATATATATACTATTATTAATTATTTTGGAAAAATAATAACCTTTCGTTTGGATTTGTTAACCGACTTCGAAAAAAGAGGAGGAGGTTAAATGTTCGACTGTATGTATTTTTTTAAGTATTTTAACTGATTTCTCCGTCAATTGCGGACCGATTTTGAAAATTATTTTTGTTGTTTGAAAGTGTATCATCTCAAGGTGGTCCCATATACATTTTATGGAAGAACATCTAAAGATGAAAAAATGGTACTTGAATTTTCATATATCGCGATATTTTCATCGAAGTAGGTTCCCGGTTTTTTTAAAGTATTTCTGCCTTTTGTTGTTAGATTTCCAGACATCCCAGAAATCAAGGAAAAGTGGATAGAAGCGACTCAAAAAGAGAATTGGTTCCATACATCGCAAGTCATGGAATCCATTCAGTAGCTTCGACGTGATGCGTGGCCAAAATACAGACAGACAGACAAAAATAAAAATACAGTTTTGGCTTCAGTATAGATAGGAGTGCCATCCAAAAAAAATGTGACCTGGAGTTTTAATATAAGTAGTATTATAGATTAATTTATAAAGTAAGTATGTATTGTCTAGGTTTTCCATATAATAATTTATTATTAATCGTATATGTCAGGGAATCAAGAATGCGATGCTAACTACCTATTCAATTTTATCGATATTATTCTGTTCAGTAGTAGTCGTACCACATCACTAAATTACGTCATCCAAATGATCGGCCAATTGCAAGCATAGAATATTACCTCGCCCCCTGCCCGCGCCGGTGAGATATATTTGTATGAGGAATTGTGTTTATGAGCTATCAACAGGCTAAATAATCTGTGCATTTTAGTAATACCCACTACGATGTTGAGTATACCATAACGCTTACGTACTTCGTAAGATTACCTTTCTACTATTGGAAGATTACGTTTTGTTTGTATTCTATTGGTACTTGGAATAATTGGACTTTCTCTGTGATGAAATTGGCATTCAATGTTTAATGATTATTTTTTTATTGCAGGTAAGACCATAATAAATTCGCTACCAACGGTCAGCGTGCTCTTACGAATTTTCACTTAAAGCAAGTATACTCATATTTTTGTAGGCATACCAAATAGCATATTTTATTAAATCATCATCAGCCTATAATGCTCTTAAAATTAGGAAGTTAAAATGCCAATTGGTAGACCACATCACTCGTAGAATCGACTAACGATGGGGAAGAAAGGTTCTCTAGAGGCAGCCACGAACTGCAAGAGATACTATACCCCCCACAAGGTTCCTGATGACCTGGTCAAAACCGCTTGGAAATGTTCGATGTATGACGCGAAAAGCTGATTCAAGTGGCGTTCTATGGGGAAGGCTTGTTTTCAGCATGTAGACGTCGTCCAGCTGATGATGATGAGCATATTGTGCTCCCACTGCTGAAATACAGGCTTTCTCTCAGAGAGTCAGAGAGAGATGGTCAATAACATAACTCATAATCCACCACGTGGGCCCAGTGTGGTGGATGACTTTATCACAATGTCATATTTTTTTATATACAAGTGATGAGTGATGATAATCTTTGATAATAACTCAGTGATAACGAGTAGTGACGTCAGCCGCTGATCTGCTGGTCGACGGTACCAATCCTGCGCAATCGAATGAGCGTGAACTTTCCGATATGATCGTAAAGCATGGTGGTAGGGCATTTTCTAGTGCTCGCCAAGCTAGCTTCCACCCTTAAGTTGAAAATCTGTAGCCAAACAATAATAGATGTGTTTCGGCCTCTTGTTTTAAAACAAAAATTCAACTATTATAACAGCGACTAACACTAATAATGAAATGCTTTCTTTTACGCACTAAAATTAAAATTGCTTTTGTATTGTGTTCACTACAATTTAGGAATTTTCCCACCTGAGTCGTAATTTTGAATGCAAGTGGAGTAACTTTCATTTTTGGTTCAAAATTGGTAAGAGGTCAGCAGGTGATAAGCATTATCCGAACCTATTTGAAAATTCTCACGAATTCGAGTACCTACATAATCGCCAGGCAAACCTACTAAGTGCAGTTCTTCTTTTTATTATTGAAAGGTTAGCCTTTGACCAAAATCTCACGAGGTCATAAAGCAATGGTGGTTCGCAATGGTGAATACCTAGATTAGGATTGGCTCTCAAGTGGAGCACACACAGAACACATCGATGGTTGCTTGGAGATTGTTACGTAGAGGGCGGTAGTTTCCCTATAATAATGCAAGCAATGCATCGTGAGGAAACCGGCATGTTCAAGAACCACAAATTTAGAGGACATGTGACATCTATTACCGCACTAGGCCCGCATAGTGGATAATGGCCCATACTCTCTCTTTCTGAGAGAAGGCCGGTATCCCAGCAGTGGAAGCGTAAAGTGCTGATGGTGAATGTAAAATTCTCTATCAACATGCATTTTGAAGTTCATCAAAGCAGTATTACTAGTACGTAAACTGCACAAATATACGTTTTGATAAACAGTAACTTCCTTCTTATAAACTTCATACGTTTAATATATCAACAAAATACAAATCCGAAGGGCGTGAAAGAAGGATATACCAACACACTAATAAACAAACTTTTAGTTTTGTATGCATAGACAATCAGCATATTCCATCATATGTCTATTTATATATAGGTAATATCACATAATTTTGAAACTTGATATGTCATTAATGTAGCAAGGAATTATTGTTCATTTATAACCAGTTGTCAAGTTTAAAGCTTTTGAAATAAATCTGATGTAACAAATGCAAATAACAAAAACTTAAGCCAAGTGCATCTTTATTCATTTCTCATATTAAATTGAAGTCGTTTGCATAAACATTTAAAGACTTCACGCTCCAGTATTATATCGTCTCGCGAATCTCACCGCAAGATGGCAATGAACTAGATAATAATTTACACACGTATTTAAATAAGTTTAGTAAGTCATCTTTCTAGAAGTTTCTTGGACTTCTTCAATTACTTACTTTAGCTCTTCTGTTTATAGGTATAATCAGCCTACTAATCTTGGTATTTACCAATTGTACCTTGGTATATTATATCTTCGTATAGGTAATATTTAGTTTTTGGGAAATTTGCCACAATCTGAGATAAGCGAGTCCTTAGTGTAGATGTCTTTTGTAAATGTACACTAAGGAATGAATGACTCTGAGTGTATCAGGGTAACGAGCGTGGTCAAATCAACAAAATGCATGTATTTAGTACAGCTTTGCGGCCCGCATTGAACAAGTGACGTCAGATATTCTATCCAATCTTTACTTTACCCTAAACTAAAAGCTCTTTACCCTGAGATTAGCCCAGTAATTTCACAGACTTGAAGTTGACGGTGGTTGGGTTGGTAGGCGAGCTACCAAAAATGCCTTAACACCACGCAGTGGTCTCATCACGATGTTTTTCTTCACATTAAGCTCAAGCTATTTGAATGATTCGAACCATAGATCGACATCGGTGGCTGACGTCATTACAACTAAGCTATCACCGCTTCAAATATACACAAGCGACTAACTCCACATTATAAGGACGATGAGGCCACCTGCGCCAAGTTAACGACCTCGCGACTCGAGGCCTGATGACGACGATGACGAAGATGACGACGGAATCGCTTTCACCGGTAGAAAGTATTCGTCCGTGCAGACATCTCGGTTTTTTACCAACTTGTTTTGGTCCTACTGTACCGGCATTGTTGAGGCGGATCTGTGAGATTACGTTGGATGTAATAAGATTTGTTGGTTGTTATATTCTAATGAGGTGATAGTATGTATCTTTCTTTAATATTCGACGCCCATGGGATGACAGGTTGATCCACGGCACTACTGGTTTATTATTATCAGATAAATTGTTACAGCTTAATTATCTCGGAAAATCATCTGTTTTGTTATTTAAGCGTACCGGCCCTTTGCACTTAAGTTTACGCCTACGCTGCGCGTTCCTAACGCACATTGCATTTGAACTTGATGGATAAGCAAACACTAATTAATATTTCAAACCCGTAGAAGCAATACTAAATCCAAGACTAATTAGTTAGTCAAAGACTTACTTTTACACTCCAGTTTTGGTGCTTTGTCAATGAATTTCATGCTTTCTTCGGCCTTTTTACGCTGATTATAATGTTTACATTGGATTTGTTTTTCATGTTGTTAAGCTATTTTTATGTAAATCTATCTTGCTTTGGGTGCTGCTGTTTCTTTAAACAAAAGAGGCCTGGAGTAACCTGGCTAAACTACTGAATTCATTAAAGGAAACATTAAACACTTATTCATGCTTGATGGAAATTCATCATGCATGTGCCACGCTGAGCATGAAAAAACCATGATCACCGATTGATATAACCTGATGTGGCGACTGACGGTTGCATGATGGAAATCTGGATAGTTTGATTGTCCGAGCACTGTCTATGGTATTCGACGGAGTGAAAGAGGCAGCTTATCTAGCTCTATTGCTGTCCTTATTAGCTAAACAATCACCAGTTATTCCTGATAGGTGGAAGTCCATCATTAATTACCGGTGCGTGGAGCATAGAGTAAGCGTGTAATGTTTCTACAATCCCATCCCAGCATGATGTATTTCTATCAAACATGACTGAGCGTGTAAAGCTTTGTAATGCTGTGACGTGACTATGGAAAAAACTGACAGAAAAACCATCCATGTAATGGGCCCCTTAGTTTGGTGTTGGCAGATTTATGCCCTAGCCTGCTAGCTTAGAGCCCAAGGTACCCAATGCATAAGCTAACACATCTTACGTTAACAAGTTAACTTACAATACATTGAATCAAAGATTTAGAAACCAATTTCTAAATCTCGCACTATAAAAGCATTACCATATTTGACACACAAATGACTTTGTATTCAACAAAACCCAGATAAAATCTAGCAAAACATTTCACTTTCCCTTAAATCGACCATAGTGAAACCGCTGACCATCGCCAATTGGTCCAACTTGTGGCCAAAGTGACCCCATAAAGATAGCACTTTTGTACTATGTCTCTTTGATGTTGGCAAGAAAGTTTACTCTACAATTTTTCTAGAGACGGATGAAAACGTCGGGGTCTTCCTAAGCGTTGTTGAAAAGATGATCTCAACGCCTTCCGGCTTCAACCGAAATTACATGGAGTTGTTTAGTGACTGGGATCATAGGATTAAGTTTAGGGAGAGATCCTTGCCCAGCAGTGGGAAATGATAAATAAAAAAACGTCTTTTGACTACTATCTCATAAATCATTACAATCAGCTTATATAAGCCTGCTGTAGCCTACACATAGTCCTCTCTCAAGGCGTACCACTGAACCCGAGTCCTCGGCACTTCTTCTCAAGTGAATGCCAATTGGGACAGCAAACTTGCATATAAACACTGTTTCACGGTTATTCCCGTAAACATGATGCTTGCAATAGCGTCGAAATATCGGGTGCTAATGTCTCGGGGTAACGAGTGCACTGCAGTGCCGCGCTGGCCTTTATGTTTCTAAATTCTGAGTGGCACGGCAATTGTTATGGGCCGGCGTTATGCTTACCATCAGGCAAACGACCAGCTCGTCTCGTTACCCAATAACATAAAAAAACAAAACTTGCGTATATCGGTGCTCCACCTAGTAGCATGACGTCTTACATATGTCAATCGACTGTGACCACTATCTTACCTGCGGCGCAAGTACGGATCTTTTCGGTCGATAAAATTCGATAAAATTGACAGTTCAAATCGATAAAGTGGGATTTATCGAGCCTCGAAACAATCGACAAAAGTTATCGAAAAGCTAGGTTGAATCCAAAGAGAATATAGAGCTACTACAATACTTTACGACCAGACTTCGGTACTCGCAACATTCGATAAATTTGTCGAGTTTTTCGGTTCGACAAATTTATCGAACCGACTTCCGTACTCGCGCCGCTGATGTTTTATGACAATGTGGTCGCAGAGGGGCATTCTAGGGTCAACGTGTTGAAAACCTTCGTATAGAGCCAGTTTCTACTCAATGATTTAACATATTACGATTTAATACATTAAATGATTTGATTTTAGATGGACATAGGAACTACCTCAGATAAAACCTAGTAATGTACCTACCTCCACTCTACCTCTACCTTAGATAAAATACTCTTAAAACAACAAAACTAATAAACGATCACACATTCATAAGTCATATCTTAAGTGTAGTAAATACACAACACAAACATCCAAGCTTTATGCCTCACAAAGTTTCCCCGATCGCCATTGACAGAATTTTTACTAATCACTGCCGACGGCACAGTGATCATATTCGGGACCTGTACGCAAGCCCCCTTCCTACATCATCATTATCAACATCAGCCGGAAAACGTCCACTGCTGAACATAAGTATCCCCCATAGAACGCCACTTGGATCGGCTACTCGTCTCTTGTATCCACTATCCACTATTGTATCCCTACCTACAGTTACTACCAAATTAGCTGCGAAGTCGTCTACACACATTTTTACTGAGCATAATTTTATCTCATTTGCAAACGATAGGTTTTTTAAATGTATAACATTATTCAAATAAAGAAAGTATTAGTAACTAAAAACCAAACCCAATACAGGCACTATCTGCGTTAGCCAGATACATTTCCGTTCAAAGTGCTTACTAAGGCAAGGTGGTTAAATGGGTAGTTTATTTGTGCAATTGCTGCAAAGATGCGTAGGAAAAGGCCCTTAGGTCCCAGACGTGAAAGTAACCCCATTACAAGATTGAAACTTGCTTTGCACTTTAAACCTATCAAGCAAATTTGATCTTTATGTCAATGAAGTAGATGTTAAATATAGCAAGCGATGTTACGAGAAAATAATAGTTGCAGGTTCGTTTAATTACTGCCACCGACAGAAAGCTTCGCTTAAGCCTTTAAGTTTGCCAATAACTTAGAAATTACTAAAGTAACTGTGAAATGCGTGAAAATTTTGACGTTTTGCAACTGTTTGGTTAGTGTTTGTTATTGCTTATTTAACGTAATCATATTACGAGCTAAAACAGCTTTTACCATGATATAAGTCACATTTATAGACATAGATTTAAGTGTTTGTTTAAATAAAATGCGTTTTTCAAACCTTTAGTCGTGAAAAATGTTGGTCCCTTTTTTCCGCGTCACGATTTGAATTAGTGAAAAAAAATACATTACAGTTATTGGACACAACAGTTCAGTTAGTCGAACATACCTACGCTTTGTATACATTAAACCTTGAATATGTTTTTAATTATACGTAATTGACATAAAAGCGGACTTTTTGGAATCAGGTGGTGACGCAATTATAAAATAAACCAGCAGCAAAAGTAATCAGACCATATAATAACAATGTGTACAAATAAATTATTAGCAGTATTGTTACTAAAGGTTATAACCGTTGTCCTCTACGATTTTAATAAATCTTTTCGGTCCAAAGGTTAATTATTTTTTTTAAGTTTTATCTTCAAAGAACCTACCAAAAAGTACCTATTAGTACTTTAAAGTAGTCAAATTCAAATTGCTTTGTTCATATAGGCCCCAAGGGAGTACTCATGATAAATGATAAATGAATCTAACAGCGGGTCTCTATAACGTTCGTCTACCCGAATAAAACTAATGCTGTTTTTATCAGAACGTAATAAATGACAAAGGCATCAACATACCCAATCCGTGCTCAAAGTCAACGAACTTTCCAGAAACCCACCGTGCCCGTTCGAAATTAGTTAGTAACTTTAGAAGCTTGCAAACATTACATAACTTGCTAATATAGAAATATTATGTAACCGTTTAATAGTCATGTTTCCCTTCAATTACTATGTCAATCTGGTCTGTGTAGGAACAGTTTTATAAGGCAGTTCACGTTTCCGAGTATTTTGAGTCGCTTTGCGGTCGCATAACCACGGTATTCCGGCGAAACAGGTATCTTACCTTACTTCTGATATTTTTTATTTTTTTTAAGTATGACAAACTCCATTACTCGTCTGATATTTTTATTTTGTTTCTGTATGATAAATTACATCATACTTAAAAAATAAAAAATATCAGAAGTAAGGTAAGATACGATAAGACACAGAAATCCTGACCAATTGCATAATTAAACACACTAAGGAAAAGGAACACCAACTGCAGTGCATTCCTACAATGCCCTTGCAATGCCGTTGACACTACAAAATCTCCGCCTATCAGGTCCGAACGACCTTCGAAGGTCCACCAGTCACAAATTAACAATTTATATCCATTATCTACCCTAATTCAGTAAAGCCAATGGAAGGACCGATTTCTTTAAATAATACGGTATTTTTTCTGGGACTGCTTATTTTTTTTAAATTTATTTATTCACACACAAAACAGACGTAAGACTTTAGATCGTAAGACCAACGCACCTATTTACTAAGGTTTGTAGGTCTATTTTAATAAGACCGAAATGTATGTATTTGTTTTATGCTTTTATAATATACTAAACTTATGCTTGCTACTGAAGGATTTACGATAAATAGCGTAAGAACAAGTTTTGCGATAAAAATAAAATAATTCAAAACGGAAACGTTCCTCGCTTCCAATAAATATTCTTGATATCGCGTAAGCAAAACCGTGATATTATTAATCTCTGTACCGATTATCAAGCGTACCGTTAAATTCCTATCAACTTCGGTCCTCATTACCTATTCTAATTCAATACAACCAAGGTGACTTAAGTGACTTAATGAGACAGTCAAATTACACTTAAATAGAGCGAGCGCACTTGTTAAGTGGATTCCGTTTTGTCGGACAATCTGTTATGTCAAGTTACAAGGTTTTGGTTTGCTATAGCAAAGACAAGTAGCAAATTTAAATTATGAACTAAATTTTGTTATTTGAGCTAAAGTTTGCAATTTAAATCAGGTGAGCGTTCAGTATTACGTCAGTTTTAAAATGGGACGCTGATTTTATAGTGTTATAATATTAGCGTTGAAGATTCTCAAGTGTTCTGCAAAAATAGATGCCGGCAAAGAGTTCCACTCATACTAATCCCTACCTTACTACCCGCCGGTCTGTAGATCGATCATTGAATTCCACAAGGGCCCATCATTAGGAAAACGAACAGTTCTTCTTATAATTCTATATGCTCATGTTTAGGCTTCTCAGGTGGAGGCCTAATGTACACATTATGTTATGTATGTGTATTGTATGAGCATTTATGCTGAGGTGAATCCTTTTTGGCGCCTTATCACTGCAGATGTTTGTTAAAATTTTGTATCGTTGTTAACTGTTTATCTTGTCATTTTCTCCTAATGTTCTATTTACTTTGTTGTGACAGTGCCGAATACATGTTTTTTCTTTCTTTCTTCTTTCTTACACTATCACGTCATCGTATGGATTAAAACCGAGCACGTTGACCCCGTCTCAGCAGTGGTTAATGGTATCGAACCAGGTCGCTTTCCTGCCAAGTGGTGCGTGGTAGAGATTCCGTTTTGTAACTAACTATCGCAAGGTGAACCGATTGTATGTGAAAACGCATGTTTGGACACGAATGACGTTCGGATACATACGTGATTACGAGCAAATTGCCTTTATCCAGTTGTTATAAATACAGTGAAGTAAGACTAGACACATTGTACTCGATAACGACTTGTCGCCCACCTTAACTAAGCTACTGTATACTTAAAAATCAAACAAAAGCTGACAAGCTCGTAACAATTATACACAAACACTAGGAATCCCAGTATCGCAAATAGCATAAACATCCAAGGCCCATGAACAAACTTTGTACCCATCCCCATCATACAAAGTTTGGGGATCAAACTGCTGGCAGCGTACTCCACAATCTTCCGTTATAGAATAATGAATTGAGGATATTGAAGGGAGATGGTCAGTAGGAGGTCATTGCCTGCACCGGAACATCGGCCCTTCAGTAAGGTTAAGCTTTCGGTGAAGTAAGGCAATGCGAAGGCAGTGAATTTGTTTGTCTAGAATACTTATAATTCACTGACGCTTCTTGTTTTTGAAGGACCATGCTTTGCGCAAAGACCTTTAATGCGTCACCGAATGGTGAAAAAGCGCAGATCGCGTGCCGCCTTACAAAATAGTGTGCGGCGACTAGCTCAAAAGCACCTCGTGGCGTGAACCACGCAGTACGAACTTTGGCTTGGGCCGTTGCCGGGGTACGGGGGCCGAGAGAGAATAGCCCCAACTCACGCATGCGTCCGTTTGAAGTGGACCCTAATTTAGCTAAAGTCACTTGTAATGTCAGTTGTATGGAATCTAGGCAAGACACTCGACGGCGGAGTGAGCGTCACCGAACGGACTGTGGGAGAATTTCTGCCTCTCTGTATGTGCTCCTATCTGAACACACTTAGATGCCTGGCAACAAAGTTTCAGTCCTTCCTTCCTTCTTGTAAAGTGGCTTGGTGTTAGAATTATTCCACCGCCCGAAGGCTCAAAGGTCAGAGTGGTCCGAGTATATGTATTATTTACGTGATGGTTGGACATTATTTATTTATTTGCTTCCTCATCTATACCTCTCCAATGTACGTAAACATTACAAAATAAGAAGCGAACTTTCGCTCTCTAACTCAATTGCATGTATTGGTTAAACGCAAGCGTTACACAAGATGAGATCATGAGTAAACAGCGTGAAAAGCGTGTTTAGACGCTGCAACGTCGGATCTAGATCTTATTGTACATAATGATAATGGCAGATGTTAATTGCTCAGACATTGATGTAGAAAGACTAGACAGATAATATTTTTTAGCGATACAAAGATTAACACAAAATATTTTGATGCGACGATGCCTCAATAGCACTGAGACTTATATATGATGATAATAAATAGCTGGTCATTTGAACTAGATCTGATTCAACTACAGCATGTTGGCAGGGCATTTTATAGTGTTCGGCTGGCTTACTTACATCCTGTAGTTGAAAATATGCCACCAAACATTTTTCAGTGTGTGTTTGTTTCAACTCTAAGGCGCTCAGCACACACATTTCTAGTTGCACCAATCGGCAACTCGCAAAGATCTGTTTTTACTAACGGGTTCAATTGCCGAAGCTCGCAGCTAGAGTTGTGAGTTGCGAGAGTTTGCGCAGTTGCTCAAAATTATATGAAAATTGTGTAAAAAGCCGATTGTGAATTGCCGATCGCCGCAACTGGAAACACGTGTGTTGAGCGCGTAATATCCTATCTTCTGTTCACCTTCGACCATATCGTTAATTAAGATAGTAGTCAAAAGCTAACCTACCATATGCAAAAAGCTATCTGCAGCAGGTAGGAGCACTGCACGCACTATCGCATCAAAATTACCTGTTGCTGAATTGATAATTGACCATTTAAATCTTAAAAACTGATATCTCACGGTGTGTGATTCTATAATAACCTTATAATTATAATCGTTGGAATGTAAAGTTCAGGGTTGCACACGTTGATGTAGAAAGGTTGTCAGTTGCAGACATTATGGTATATAATTTATCACCAGTAAAGCTTTATGATGATGATGATGATGAGAGATTTATCTGAAAACCAGTGTCGAGCGTCAGTGTATGTATGCAATTAAGCACCTGTATCTTATTAAATATCTGTTTTATTTGTTTTAGTCTACTTATGTAGTTTCGACCTCCGTTTTTTTAAGTAAAATAGGTACAATAAAATGTGGAAAAACAACATGTGGACTGTCAAAGTCAATTCAAAGTCAAAATGCGCTATAAAACCTTGTGACGCACACCGCTGAAGCACGTTACCTTTAGGCATCTCTTTATCAATCCTATACAGTCTCGATCCAAAACAACACACTCATGGTATTACTTAAAACAACTTCACACCATATAAGATGAGGTAACCGTGCAAAGCTCTCCATCATCAAATTTAAGTGGCGACGATCGAACTGCGTTTAGAAGCTAGCGGTAGTAACGGGTAACTCTAACGGCGTTATATATACGATTTGACTTGTTACTACAAAGATAGTATTATAAATTAGTATTATAGATGTTACTTTCTGAGGTTAGAGTGGTTGTTCATAGTCGCTTAGCAGTAGATCGATCGCCGGTCAAGAGCTTAAACAGTTTTTTCTTTGAAGTAAAGCAGGCAGTAGGTTTTTGACCTTAACAGTGTCTCCGAGTGATTGGAGAGGGCAGATGCTGCGTTCAGCCTTAAAAAGTGTTGTTTGTGTGGTGTTGCCGGAATACGAGAATTCAGCAGAGTGATAGCAAATGCGATGGAAGTGGTCACCAATCTAGGTAAACCAATTTCTCGTGAGCCCAATGCTTTATAAAAAAAGCCATGCTTTTCTCTCTTAATTAGTCTCTCAGAAATTGGCGTGAATCTTTTATTTTCCTACTTTCCGGTAACCTAGGTCTCGAAATTTATCGCCTTTGTAACTTTCCAATGCACACGCTACCTCCATTATAGCGGATGTGTTAGCTCACTAAACGTTTATAGGGATATAAAGGAAATTTCTACTGACTTTGTTAATGATTTGATCTATATTCTAAGGAAAGATTTTAATACATTATATTCGTCCTATAGTTTTTCTTCGGCTGTGACTCAGAATTGAAAGTTATGTTTTTCAGTTATTTGCGTGGTGGTAGTGCATTTTCTAGTGCTTTTCAGGCTAGCTACCATCCTAAAATTGAAAATCTATCGCTAAGCTTTCCTATGCTAGATTTAACTTGTTGACCTTCACCCACATATATTGTCATATACAAGATCAGGTAAGTGTAGTAATACAGTGAAAAACTAACATAAGTATCACGACAGAATTTTAATGTCGGGTTCAGTTTCTACCGCCAGTCAGTAGCCGCTACTGTCACAAAAGTTACATCACATTTGACTCTACATTGACATCTATCAACTCTACATGACACCTAGCAGCTTTAAATTGACCCCTAGCTGCTGTAAATTGTCACCTATAAACTCTAGATCGGATCTATAAAGCCCTGTCATACGACATGTGTGCTCAGGACCGGCGTAAATTTCTACTTCTCGATGACCTTGATTCGCAAATTGAAAGTAGCCGCCGACTGCCTCCTAACCGGACTCTACCAGCTGACTGAAACAACAAAAACGCCTCTTTCCCCTTTGTTTAAAGTCTTGTTTCCTTTAACACTAAAGTGTCGCTAGTTCCGCAATGTATAATTGAGGGTATTATAAAGTGGTCAGCAAAAGAATGTGTGGCAATAGTGTTTAATTTTGCTGGTAATGTATAGGTTTATCTTTTATCGTTTTAGGTTGGCAAAGTGTCTTGCAGAATGTTAGTGAGCGATTTGAACGCTATGTGTGCATATTTGAGGGACTCGTAGCTTTTTGTACGCTTTTATATTGAGACTGATTCTCATACAATAATGTGTTAAAGCGATAATAGATTGTGAGATCGCTCGACGATCGGTTAGGTGTGATTTTGGGCTATCGTTGAAGGAAAACATCATCATGCAAGCTGACTATGGTAGTTGGAATATTATACAGTACCATCCTGGCTGGTTACTGTCAATTAGACCTGTGGCTATGTTGGTAGTAACGCTGCCCCGGGTGGGATCCCTGGCCGGGGCAAGCTGTGTATGGTGATGTACAGTTTCTCGGATCTTGGATGTTTGCGTTATGTATCTGTGTGTGTCCATCTCACCTGTGTGTCACCATGCAGGAGTGTGAGTGTGTGTTTATGCTTTATTGAAAAAGACAGTCTTTGTGGCGTCCCACTCTTGTAAAAAACTTGTTTGCACAAACCTTACGAACGTCTTTTAATAAATCAGAAGATAACGAAAAATAAAGATACAGAATAAAGATCTGGCTCGAATTAAAAGATTTCGTTTTGCTTAAGAAATTATCTTTGGCACAGAGTTTAGTTTCTAATACCAATGGTGAAAAGTTCGAGGCACTCTGCCAGCACCATTCCCAACCGTTCCCAGGTTAAGGTCACAAATTAATTAGCATGCCTCATGAAAAGCCGTTTTCTTAGCCATAGCTAATTAAAATACATGTTTAGTGCCGCCAAGGACGGCACATTCAAAAGAAGAGTGGACAAAGACCTGATTTAACATCACAAAAGGTCATATTACAATGTGTTATAATAATATGTGGTTATTTTAAGGCGGACGTGCACTAGTACAGAACGAACGAAATGCACCCTCCGCGGCACGCTGCGTACTTCTGTCTTGGTTGTCAAATGCTACTAGGATTTGACAACTTCTGGGAACTTCTCAGGCTACGAATAAAAAGATAGTTTCTCATTTTCTCAATAAGTAGTTAGTGGTTAGGTTAAGAAAAGTTGGTTATTTTGGATAGACAGGTACGTGTAATAAGTTAACCGAAAACCTAAGAAATTGTAGGTACTGATAGGTAATTTAAATTGAGGGTAGTACCTAACCAACGAAGCGCTTGAAATGTCCCACCACAATTCTAACCTTGCATCAGCTCAAACTTAAAATCAAGCCCTTGACCGTCGTATCGTTGTGCTAGCTAATTAAATCGTCATCATCTTAAAGTTGCTTGAATGAGGTGTCGTCAGTGAACGCGTCCTTAGGGGTAAGGTATGAAGGAGACTTATCACATAAGATGACAACTTCTCATCGTACGCGCGACAACGCGAATAGCTACGTTCTATCAGATGATGCCCATACAGCGTCAATTACGAGATACTCGAAATCCACGCTTGACGCAAAAGCGTTGTTATTCTGACAAGCAAACGCACGTTTGCTTAAGCGTCTACGGTCTGCAATACATACCGTAGGCTAGTGCGCGGTCGCCTTTAATCATCACCGGTACGAGGGCACGATTTTATGGCCAACATAAGGTTGCTATAAACAAAAACTGTTCTCAAAAAAGGGTTTATTACTTTTTCACTTCAATCTAGTTTTCTCAGGCACTATTCGCAAACGACAACTACATGTCGATGTCGTGCGTGACAAAGATTTGAGCTACTGTTTACTTACTACTATTATGTTCGTTTTAACCGACTTCAAAAAAAGGAGGACGTTTCAATTCGTCTGTATTTTTTTATTCTGTTTTTTAAACTATTGGGTGACGAGACGAGCGGGTCGTTTGTCTGATGGTAAGGATAACGCCAGCTCATAACAATTGCAGTGCTTCCCAAAGTTTTGAACCACAAAGACCTGCCTGGCACTGCATTTCGCTCGTTTATACCCTGAGACATTGTAAGCCCAGTAATTTTTCTGTTACTCGATTCTTCCGCCAATAATTGTCAACCGATTTAGATGGTTCTTGTTTCATGAGTAACCCTTCTTATTGTGGTCCTTTAATATTTTTTATGAAAGAACGATGCTGGTTAAATTTCATATAACGCGATATTTTCGTGTAAGTCGGTTGATGGTTTTTAAAAAGCAATTTTTTAATTTCGATTGGTTATACGGTAGCTTTTCCAATGTATTCTGATAACTGCGTTTGAGAAACAGTTTTAACCATACCACCCTCGACTTCTTCATCAGTTAAGATCAGATGAGGTAGTGGTCAAACACTAACCAATCCAATTTGCGTTCACATAGATCCATACCCGTTGTCATAATTTGTAACGGCCTTCACATAGTCGTCGTCTTGTCAGATCCTTATTTGTATAGTTCAAGTGGCCTCTGACTTTTGACACTTAAAACGTGTTTTAAACCAGTTCGGATGAAATCGTGTGTTTAAACATAGCCGTCGGAATAATGGAATATTTATACGTTTTCACGTTATCCCGGTGACCTGAGAAAGTGACATTAACTGTTTATGAGAAGACTGTTATTATATTGACAAAAAGTTTTTACAAGCTTTTATTTACTAACAGAAACTTTAATTTTATTTATAATATAACCTTTTTCACTTACAGAAATTAGATGTTCTTTATACGCTCCTTTAATAAGAGTTATGTTTCTTTTGTATTTAAATAAGCTGTTTGTTTTTAGGTGAAGGTTATGTCCTAGTTTTGATTTAATTAAGAAAAAGTGACATCATAAAGTTTAAATATTTTTACATATAGGTATGTGTTTAGATTGCTAAGAATAGTAATTATTTTATTCAATAGTAGCCGAAAGGCTACTATTCATAGCAAAAGTATTAGAAATAAACATTGTTTTCACAAATAATCATATCACAAATTATAAATATGTCTTCACTTTAAGACGATTGCTCCTGCCAACGCATGTACTTATCTCTCCATATTTCATAACATGTATATCCGGGAGTAATAGTCCTATGACCCGATAAAGCCGATCTGTCGATGAAAACTGATACGACGAAAAACAGGAAGTTTGATTTAGACAGCACCTTAATCCGGTAAAACGCTATGTTGCGGTTATATCATAGGCGTATCGCTAACGAAGTTGACTGACCATACTTTATCTACAAATATTACCTAAAAGGGCTAACGAAACCACTGTACAAATTTTGATGAAATCCACTTCTGGAGCAGGTCACTATCATTACTTCCACGCGATTTTTGGCAGAAAAAAGAATACAGTTAACTAACAATACGTCTATAAGATTGATTTACAACATCAATTACTATATTTGTAACAACATGCGAGTAATTGTAATACGGCATTGTCGGAAACAAGGTCAAAATCGACTTTTACATAATAATTAACTAATTACAATTATGATGCAATAAATACAGCTCTTCATTTATACCTTGTAGTGTATGGCACTATTTTGAAATGATCCATACATCACAAATATATGCACGGCACTGCAGTCTGTGGTGCGCTCATTACTCTAGTCTCATCAAGGCGGAGCACATTACAGAACTTGCTGCTGCGATGCTGCGATAGTAGAATTTTGACGTAAACTTTAATGCCACTTCTTCAATGAAAAATTACGAATTTCAAAAATCGTACAACAAATGTAGTCGATCTCCAGGCATCGATTGACCCCCTTTCGATATATACCAATTCAATCCTGTATATAAGCATATGTTCAGCAGTGGACACTTTCCGGTTGATGATGATTACAGACCCATTTAGAAGCACTTTAAGGATCATAGTCCCATAATACCCCACCTGGACTTATGTCATAACCAAGGCTTTCTACTAAATCTAATAGACAATAGAAAGTGCATCCATAGCCATCGGAAGCCGCGGCCATAGCGAACGACCGCGTGCCTTACTATACTGGTTTCACAACTAATAAGGATTTAGAAAGTGATGTGGACCTCCGATATCCGCTATGGGTTTCTATGGATTTTTTTAAATAAGTTTACGATCATGGTCTTCAGTGTGGAGTGACACTGTCTCTTTCTTTATTGAGTAGTCAGTGAAATTACTGGACTTATTTTTAGTTCTGGCCTGACCTTAACATCTTTGCAACACATAATAATTGTTTAGAGATAATAAAAAAACATAGTTTTACCTCACGTGTCCACGATTCGGACCATGACACAAATTGCAATCTATTGGACTTGTCAACACGAATCATATGCCCAAACCCGAAGGGTTTACTTGTAGCAACTGAAGAGTTCCACTAACCACCTTTATCCATCAACATCAGATCAGTTCCATGATACCAAATTGTTGTATTAAACCAAACTACATAATATAATATAAAAAAATTCATTTCGATACGACAATTAGAAGTAGGTTAAAAACGACTTCCAAGATTCCATTACATCATAGTTATAGTTAGTCACAAGTGAAGTGAAGTGTTAAAGTCAGGGGCGAGACTGGTCAAAAAGCAAACCTATCAAAGGAAAAAGTACAAAAAAGATACAAAACCACTTTTTAACATTTTATCACAACCCAATTCATGATGGACACGAGATATCTAAAAATAGCCTTTGAGGTAAAACCGAAAATAGGGCAATAAATTACCTACTGCTCAACATTCCACAACCACCACAGAATAAATAAGTGCCAGTAGAATACAATATACATAAAATATAAAAATGATACAACCGGTTCTTTGAGCAATCACATATACATTGAGCAGTTCTAAAAACTACTTGCGAAACAAGTAGAATGTCCGAAGATTCCTAAAGGTTTAAGGATTGGTTCGACCAGTTAAATGATATTAAGGCCTGCGCAGATTGCCGAATAAATCGGCCGACACTTTGGTATTAGACAATTTGTGAACGAGAACTATACGAATCTCCGGCGTTTGTCAGATCTTAGATTAGAGAGTAATTTGTCAAAGAGGTCGATGTATATTTCAAACTTCAGTCAACTTTCGCATTTAGAAAAATACCAGCTTCCGCCCGCGGTATTACCCGCGTGGAGATTCCTACAGGTATCGCGGCATGCATTTCCTTTCGATTTGTGCGTTAGCGTTTGACCACTTACAAATATCACCTAATGTTAGAGTCGACGTGCGATGGGATCGAAGTAGGCGTCAAGTTCTCGTGAAGCACGACAAATCTTTAGTATAAACGGCTTTATACTTTAGTGTGTGCAAGCCCTGTGCTCGTAAGTATGGTTTTAAATAGTACTTATGGTCAATTGGGCTAATGCCTACAAGATTCCTTGCTGGGTTGGAGGTCGTTTGGAACTCAATTTTAGATCCAATGTTTGTTTTCGTCTTGTTTAAATTACATTCGTTTTACGAAGAAAATTGGGTACGATGTTGGTGCTGCCGGCTCCAAATGAAATGATATAATCACAAGGAGATGATGACTCATCGAAGGTAAACCTTTAACGAATACAATTAGGTGGTTTATAATTTTTAGTGGTAATTTTTTATACGTGAAAGATTTACCTCAAAGGCGGATAATGAATGAATTAGAATTGCATGAAACGATAACGGCTGAGAGATAAGAGAAATTTTGTATCTATACTTATTTTTAGGCGACTTTAAAAAAAGGAGAAGGTACTCAATTCATCTGTATTTTTTGTGACGATGATACTCGATTTCTCCGTCATTTCTCAACCGATTTAAATAATTATTTTTTATTGAGTAGGTTATAATTACAGGGCTTTACTTAAAATAAAAGAATGGGGGATGAAATTATAAGTACTGTGGTATTTATTTCGAAGTCGGTTGCCGCCGCGGTTATCAAAGCAACTTTGTAATCTACCTTTTCCGTAAAAATCTTACAAGCCTTCATATTTGACTTGAGATACTTGTATGCGCATAGTCCAGTTGCTCAAATATACTACATTCCTGTTTACGTAAAAGAAATTCAGTTTTTACGGGCAACCGGACATGGTGTATATCCTACTGGTTCTAGAACTACGCAATACAAGCAGTATGGGTTTTACAAAGGAACGCGAAAGAGACTAAGTTATTTAAAGTGTACTATGATGCGTGTTTATACAACACCCTATGTACAGTTTAATTCCGGAAACTTGTAAACGATTTATAGATAAACGACGTGGATAACAAGCATTAATAGATTATTTATATAATTATGTAGCATGGTTATAGGCAGAAGGTTATAGATGAAGATTGATTCAATGGCTATTATTGTGGTCTATCTAAATTTCGTTTACAAATTAATAGAGTGAGGCTGTCACAAACAATAAAAAAAGAGAAAAAAGAGTTCGTTCAGCAGTTCAGCTCGCTTTCAGATGATTCTACAGAAAGCCATTGTTTAATGATTTATTTTGCTATAGGCAACTAATGTACATATGTTTCAAGTTGTTATGTTATCAACATTGCGCTCGCTCAGTTTTACAAGTTTACGAACCGGTATTTAAAGAAAGCGAATGAGCATCCTTACTGGATTTAGTGAGTGCAGTCTACATTTCCAGTTCTTAATCGTATATGGAGTACTAGGAACTAAACGCGCTAGATATTGCAATTCCTAGGGCATTGGATAGTAGGTTTGTCGGGGGAGTTTTTGTAGACACAGTTGATCGTAAACAAGTTGGTAGTAAACAAGATTTTTAGGAGAGGACGGTTCGATTATTTTTAGTACCTAATCTATACATCTATACAAATAAATAAAATTGAAGTGTCTGTTTGTAATATCAAAATACCAGCTTTTTATTAAATGCATATGAAAGTATATACGGTACTTACCTATAACATAACAAACATTTTTAAAAAATTTGTTTGTATGTCTCTCTGTTTGTTTCTTCCGGGTAATCTCCGAAACGGCTGGGCCGATTTTGACGGGGCTTTCACTGGCAGATAGCTGATGTTACAAGGAGTAACTTAGGCTACTTTTATTTGAGAAAAAAATTATAATTTTTATGAAATAATATCCACCTTTAAGACAAATAGGGCATGTAATTTCATACATCCCGATACTTTCGCCGACGTCGATTCACGGTTTTATAAAAGCAATTTTTAAGTATTAAACACCACAGTACACTAGTCTTTATAGTTTTTCTTAGGTCATCGCGATTTTTACACGAATAATAAATCTACTTTAGACGGTTATCGCGTATATTTTGCAAACTTTTTGGTCACGAGAACAATGAGTTCTGCAAAATTTCACCAAGCTCGGTGTTAAAACAATTTCAAAGTAACGTTTAACCAGAGCTATAAGTGTGAACAGTTATCGTATGTATGTTGGCCGTTAACATTTGAATAACGCAAAGTATTTATACTACCTACATTTACTTGATTTGTCATCAAGGCCGCGTGCGAGCCGTTGGGATTGCAGAAAAACAGTTTTAAGAAAAGACTTGTTTATAATCATCTTAGTTTAAAACTGACTTGTCATTTGAAAGAAACTGTACCTACGTCATCTTCAAGACTGGGCCGGATATGTTTGACATATGTACCCGCGTGGTATATATTATCTTTATAAATTGTAGTCTACGTGTTACTTTGATGTATAAGCTACATTACTGTAAGGTTTCATTAAAATCTGTTTTGTAGTTTTTGCATGAAAGAGTAACAAACATCCATCCATACAACCTCACACACTCTTTAATATTAGTAGATTTTTTTTTCATTTATTTCTTGACCTGGATACATAGTCCTTAAGTCGCAATATTAGAAACAATTTTCGAGTCGAAGTGACGCTTCAGTAAAGCGGTGGATACTTTACTGAAGCTTCTATGGAGTTTTGGATAGAATACGAAAATACACGTTTTTCGCCTTTGTACTATTTGCCTTTCACTCATGCACGTTTACGAACACTTAATGGTTAATAATCCACCATTATTACACATTAACACTCGAAGAAACATAGGTTTTAGTAAATACCTAACACAAAATCAACAACAGCACATTTTCGCATTCCCGCCAAAACTCCTATTAGTAGAATGACGCTTGGTGTTGTCAAAATAAAAAACATTACTGTTTGTGTGAACTTTTAAGTTATAAATCTGATTTCGTCATTATTTAAATTTCCAAACTGTAGGTACGTCTCAGCGCAGAACAGAGAGATAACTTAGTCTGGACATATGACGATTCCGTAGCTATATTGGTAGATACCTGCCCAAAGAGGGCCCGGGTTCGATTCTCGCCCTGGGTACATTTTGTGTAGAGAACATAAAGTTTGGTCTAGGGTCAATTTATTAATTTGAGTATCATGGTTAGCATAGCGAGCAGTAGAAAACGCTCCACCACCAAACTGTGATCACATCGCTATATTTTTCTTCACCAAAAACTTGAAGATGTAACCAAATGTAGATTCTTTTTGGCTTAAGGATAAGTAATATGAAATTTGTAATATAGTACTAAGTAAAGCTGTGAATCTGAGATAAATAAATAAATAAACTCATACATTGCAAAACCTTTTCATTTTTGTGCAATTATAAGCTTCTGCCCGCGGTTTCTTCCGCGTGGTGATATTCCCACAAAAACATTACGTTTTCAGGGATCGAGCAACGGAGGAACACACCAACAATACAAACAAAATTTTTGTGTTTTGATCATTATTATAGTACGGATTGTAATATTTATTTGTTTTCTTTCCAGGTAAGAACAAAACACCAAAAATCAACCCAACTTCTCCAAACTTCAACTTGGTATAGGTATGTGTAAGTGTTACTTTTGATAGATTAGCGTTTGACCACTATCTCGCCTGATCTTAAGTGACGATGTGGTCATCATCAGCGGGAAGATGTCCACTGCTGAACATAGCCATACGCACTTATGTGTGTTTGCGTTTTGCTGTCAAAATAACCATGTCTTTGCAATAAGCGTGGATTACGAGATAATAGTCCATGTTCATCTTAAGACCAACCTTTTGGGAAACTCTGCTGAGGTCGTTGAGCATTGTACCCAAATCCTCGGGCGACTTCACCATTATGACTATATCATCGGCAAAACGAAGGTTAGTTACGTACTCGCCATATAATTATGTTGATGCCACATCCTTTCCAGTTAAAGAGTTTAAAAACATCCTCCAATGCGTCCTTGAACAGCGGTGCAAGTACGGATCTTTTCGGTCGATAAAATTCGATAATACCTATTCGATAAAATTGACAGTTAAAATCGATAAAACCCACTTTATCGATTTTAACTGTCAATTTTATCGAATATTATCGAATTTTATCGACCCGAATATATCCTTACTTGCACCGCAGTTTCGGAGAAATAACGTCTCCCTGTCTCACACCTCTCTGAAATGGCATTTGATTCGTGCTCTGGTCCTGTAGTTGGACTGACATAGTGGCGTTGCTGTATCTACAAACACTTCAACATACTGATATACCGAGGAGAATGGTGCTTCCCATTCCCTGGATATACCGTTAGCTGGCTCATACGGCATCCTCATGTATTTTGTGTCCACAGGAAGAGATAAGGTGGTACCACGGCCACTTTCTCACTTCAATTTCCTTTTACATTAATCTTAGTTTCGTTGCTTCTTGTGAGATGTAACCACTTGGATGCAGGTAACGGTGGTCTGGTTGTAAAAACCATATACGACTTCATTGTCGATACCGGGCTAAGGATGGGGTGGTGTCCATTTCATAGTGTTATCGATAAAAAAATGAATTTTTAATTGTTTTACAAATTAACCTTCGTTACGGCAATGCCCCTATGTTCGACTAGAGGACCAGAGCACGACGCAAATACCATTTCAGAAAGGCGTGAGACAGGGAGATGTTATTTCTCCAAAACTGTTCCTGAACGCATTGAATGATGTTTTGAAACTTAACTTTTTTGTTCGAAATGCATTACTTTCAGTTGTAATAGTATTTTGCATTTATGTTACTAGCTTCTGCCCGAAGTTTCCATTCCCACAGGAACCGTGCATTTTCCGGGATAAAAAGTAGCCTATGTTACTTTACGGTCCATAAACTATATTTATGCCAAAAATCACGTCAATCCGTTGCTCCTTTGCAGCCTCAAAGAAGAACAAACCAACAAACGTACAAACACACTTTCACAATTATTTCATAAGTATTTTTATAACTGATCTGTGAAATGAAATATTTTTTATCAGAAAGGTTGCAATTATATATGGTGGTCCCATATCATATGGATAGTAACAATTTATCTTAATTAAAAAAAAAAGTACTAGAAGATTTTGCATGCTTTTTAATCTCTTTCTACTTTATTATTTATTGTTAGGTAGAAAAAACTAGCTATTACCCTGTAGTCCTTGGGCTCTTGGATTCATCTTAGCTAAATTAATAGTATAATATAATGTAATAGTATACGTTATTATACTTATATAAGTTGTAAAAACTGTCAAACCATTTTCAATCAATTCATAATAACTATTAATACCCATTAATTTAATAACAAAAGACAAAAAAGTACTGCGTAGACGTGCTCCCAAAATAGAAGAACATTTTTTACAAACACGTTTCAAATCAATTTTATCTCTCAATGTCATTCATTGATCCTTGAACATTCGTGACAGGTATCACTTTCCATCTTACTTGAATAGGTGCAGTAAAAAAAAAACAAAAGCTTGTTGTTGTATTTAAAAGGTAAAACGGTGTCAAATGTAAATAGGATTTAATAATTGAGCATTCTATTTTTTTCATTCTATTCATCTATTTCATTCTATTTTTTGTTGAATTTTGTTACTATAACTTTTTGCACGAAATATTCTAAACGCAATATTTTTTAATGTCATAATAACAGAATTAAGACCAAACAAGAAAACATCAATTTCTAATAGAACTTCGCTCTTTGACATTCTTTTCTACTTATTAGCCATAGTTATTTTTTTAATATCACTAACATGGTTGGATAATCTATATCGATGTAACAAACGGTACATCACTACAACTTAGAACAATGGATGTATCGTACGCACTGTAGTGTGTCGCCCGAGCATCCAAAGCTGATACGTTAATGTGACCATGACTTATGTAATACCATGGATTTTTTTTACTAATCATCAAGTTTTTTTCATATTGATTAGGAGAAAAGTTTCATTAACTTCGCCGCAAAAAATATGTAATGTATTCCATTAATTTCGAAGCCAATATGATTCCTACGTTGATTGCGTTGTTGGTCAAAAGAGATTTGAATCTGCATACTCCCTAGGGTGCAGATTCAAATCTTACTGTCGCAGGTGTGTTTGGAAAATATTTTACAATAAACCTTTTTGTCTGGTATAAACTTCCTGTCCAGTACACTCAGTGGAGTGTACATGTACGAGAAACTTGAGTAGGGACTCGAGTTAGTAGTGACTTTCTCGTTATTGCAAAATCAAAATATCGAGAGTTTATCACAGCACTTATAAATGAGAAGTGAATTTGTTGGTTTGTCCTTCTTTCACGCAGCAATAGGGCAACGAACCAATATGATTTTTGGCATAGAGATAGTTTATGGGCGGGAGAGTAACATAGATTTATTCCATTGCAAAATGCTTGGTTTCTGTAGGATATCCACGCATGTAAAACGCAGAAGCTAGTAATACATAAAATAAACGGCATATATTCCGATTTAAAGCATAATGGTTCTTAATATTATTCTCAAGTAGCTTATCAAAACCTACGCAATTTGCGGCCATGATGCCGTGAAAACGTGATTTTCTGAGCTTGACATTTGTTTAGATTGTTCTTGATTTTAATAGCTCGCTTGGTATTTAAGCGTCGGTTGACAGAAACAGGTAATTTTTATGCATATATAGCGGTTTTTTATTTACTTGAATGAATTATTTTTTATCACTCACAAAGATACCCGTGCACTAGGATTCCCTGTGTCGCAGGAGGCACGGACAAATACATACACAACGCTGTTGTCTTGGACTGTTGTTTTTTCGGATATTGGATGTTTCCAATACTCGAAAAGCCCCTCGCTTTGCAGACAGGGTTACTACTAACTTAGCTACTGAGCTACTTATCACTTGATTTGCTCAATTACAATTGTCACTGCGGTTTAGTTGATTTTGACACTGAAAATCGAAATTGCTCAAGCGTGAATTTGAAATAAATGACAATAAAGAATTGAAGTTGACATGACAGTTTTGTTTGACTCTGTCGCTTGTTAGCCCCTGTTTAGCGGTAGGACTTGCAAAATCGGTGTCAGCACATATCCTAAGCATTTAAGACACCGCTTAAGATTGGTGCAACACATTTTGCATTCCTGTATCTCCTAGAGAAATAAGTGTGGACTTAGACGCTGTCAAACTTTAGTGCAGACAGGTACATAATATATGCCCAGTAATTTCGCTGACTTTAAATGCGTGCTTTTACAAGCTCAAAAGTAATTGTCACCCTACTACCTCGACTTAAGTTTAATGTGTTTCTGTGCCGGTCCCATGACCTAAAGAGTAAAAAAGTGAGCCAAGTGAATAAACATTACGATTTGCGGTGTATTGAGTATTTTTAAATACTAATCAGTGTACTAATGATATCTGTAATGATATCATTAGTGAAGAGTTGAGTTATGAAGTTTCTAGGTAGATTGATTGTTTTAATCTGGAATTTCTTTTGCACGTTAGTAGCAGCTTATGTATTGAAAAAGTATTTTTTTTAATACCAGCACCACCACCGCTTTGCTCGTGAAGTCTGCCGAAAAGCAGCAATGTGCAAGCTTTGATGAGCAGAGTAACTGTAGCGATCTACGAACAAATAATATATTCGTAGGTAGCGATCAGTGAAATTACTTGTCTTATGAGACTTAACTAATGTTTCAGGGTATCGAGCGCACTGCAGTGCCGCGTAGGCTTTTGTGTTTCAACATTCTGAGTGGCACATGGCGTTGTGAAGCTTACATTTTAATGTGAAAGCTATTTACTCAATACAAATATCTAGTAGGCAGGTTATTGCAGTGTTGCATAATGTCTAGTTATATAAATCAGTGACAGGTTTTCTGGCTTAATGATAGCGTAGTAGTTTTATACGCATTTACAAGACAAGTTTGATTAAAGCTGTATAAATGCATTTATCAGGAGTCTATTACTGTATGTGCGTAACGCTTTTTTTTTGTGTGGAACAATACCTCCGAAAGAATGCACGAATGGGGTGGGGTGACTTTTGGCGTTGGTTTTGGTTTCACGAATTCAGCCACTGGTAAAAACTAGTTAAACTAATACCCATTCGCGTGATTTGAGTAATCCCAGAATCGCAAAAGGACTTTAACTGTTACGACCTAAGTTTGGGGTTCCGTGGGCGTGACGTAAGGACGGATGACAGTTATACCGGTTATATGTACCACATACCGTTTTTATTGTGTTACACGGCCTTATGGTTTGGCTATTTGGGGCATAGGTAGAATATATTAATAATTATTGTGGTGACTGTCTGATTGTCGCTTTGTATTTTATAAATTGGACTAAATTAGTGGTCTGCACTGATGGAATATTAAATTTATGAATATTAATTTAATATTGCGTTAAATGACCGGGTTTATCTTTAAATATTAACAACTAAAGCCGTCTTGAATATTGGATTATTTATTATAAGTTTAAAACTATTCAGTTTCTTCAAGTCATGACTGAATAGGTATCTTCTTCGACCGCATCGTCACTCAGCAGCAGGTGAGACAGTGATCAAACACGAGTCTATAGACCATAGAAAAAATTTAAAAACCATTGCATACCAATACCAAAAAAAAATACCAACACTGGATACATAAAAATTTCATACAATAAACAACAATGCACAGAAGAATAAACGAAGTTGTGTAAGAAATAACAAAAAATGTGTACTTATATTTTAAAAAATATAAAAAGTTTGTTAATTGTTATAAAATATTCTTCATTTTCCTTCTGTGACGTTAAAATACTATATTTCTCGTAAAAAAAGCAGGCAAATCTAGCTAATTCCTCCAACTCCCACCTTAAATACATACCGCAAATTAACAGTGCAATTTAAATAGATTTTAATTTTTATCTAATGTATTGCATAAATCTAAATTGTCCATTTCGATTAATACCTACATCTACGGTTCGCCAAATCTATTATTTCAACTAGGTTGACAGAGTAGGTAGTATAATAAATAATTATTGGCTACGGAACCAGTCTACTATTACTCGTGTCGACCTTGAACCTCTTTTAAAATTGCAACATTAATAATTAATAAACTTGTTTGTTTGGACGTGAAACAGCCCTGTTGCAAGAGAATCAGATTATTTATACTCTATAGGCTAGTGTATGACAACTATCTCGCTCGATCTTAGGCCTTAGACGCTAATGCAACTTTGCGTTTGGCTGTCCAAATAATCATGGTTTTGCAACAAGCGCGGATTACGAGGTAACACGCTCACGTGCAGCTTGAAGTAAAATCATGAAACAATTAAGAACAGCAATACGGCCAGATGGTGTTGTCTCTTTCACTACCACGAAGCTCTGCCTGGGCTTAAAATGACGACTGCTCCGCTACATCACTTGGGGTTGAACACGGTACACCTAGACTGGAAACTGGCTCTCTAGAGCAGCGCTGCTGGAACACACCGATAGATGTTTGGCGCAGATTTTCATCTTGAGGGCAGTAGCTAGCACAAGAATGATTTAAAAAATGTTACATGTAGATAACAATGTAACATTTTTAACACGCGACGAATCGGGAAATAAATCTTATATACATTGTGTATAGTGTATATTTTTCTAAATAGATATAGATTTCTGAAATTAATTTTTTTTGGTTAGTTATGGCGATATCTATCCCGCTGGCAGATGAACAAAACCTTTGTTTGATCTGTTGCATGCTCATTTCGCAATAAACAAACTTTACGGTAAATTAATTTTAATTGCTGTTCGGACATACACGAACCATTTAATATTGTGTTTGTTTTATTATTTCATTGGGAAACGTTTTGGAAGTTGGAAATAATACGCAAGATGAAAGTATTGCCACGTCTTTATTTTTCACATTTTTCTTTCAGTAACGTCTTGATTTTTTTTTAATTCTATATGCCTGTACATAGAGGCAGATCGGGAAATTATTTTATTACTTATTAATTAATTTACAATTAATTTAATACTTACTAATTACTTATCTTATTCTTATAACATATTAATCTTGAATTTAACAAAGATTTGTTTAAACACTTGCTAGCGTGACTTCGAAAGCAAACTCATAATTTCCACAACATTTAACTATGTATTTGCAAACAAACAGTTTATTACTAGATTGTATAATATAACGGCTCTTACTGCAATTCTGTTGTTACACTTTACACCTTGCATCATTTGTTAGATCATTGTTACAATTGTTTCTTGTTTTTTACACTCGAAGGTTAATTGTTGATGATTATCGCTTGATCTTTAGCGATTATGTAGAACACAGTGATCAAACCCTAACGTCTAACTTATCGAAGGTTAAAATGTATTTTTAAACGGTTTTTTAGCGTTATCTTTGATTGAAAGCGCGTCCTGTAATGTTTTTTTATTCTATTTGGTAACAAACGAACTGGTTGTTGCATTGCCACTCAGAACTTTGAAACACAAAGGCCTGCGCGGCACTGCTGCGCACGTGCGCCTGAGACATTAGCCCAGTAATTTTACCGTGGCTCCTCTGCTCATCAAACCAGAACACAGTACTGCTTGGAGGCAAATTTCACGAGCAAAGCGGAGCAAAATCAAATTTTGTACACAGAAAAAAAATTCACAATGAATAGACTTATCTCTCAAAGCAATATCTTCCAAACAACCGTTCTTACTATGTGCTAACGAACAATCACTTATTCGTACAATTCTAAAACTTTTGTAAACCGATTTACAAACCTCTTAATTTTCATAACATTAGTAATAAAGTCAGTAAGAAGTATTATTTCTCAGGTTAACGACCTCACAAATCTGTGTTTAGGTTAAAACTATTACTGGCAACAATCAGGGCGTATGATTACAACTATGTAATCTTTTTATGGAGACAACAGATCTATATCTATGCAAAGTGGGGACAAAACTAGACGTGACGGTTTCAAGACAGATTTTTTTAAATTTGATAATATAGACAGCCTTGATTGGTGGTACCCATATGAACACTCGCATAAAAAGTCCTACATATAATTTTAGTATAAAAATGCACATAATTATCAACTCTACATTATTAATACCTATTAATCGAAGAAACTTAAGTGTTTTTTTTTTAATTTTATTTGGTAACGGGACGAGCTGGTCGTTTGCCTGATGGTAAGCATAACGCCGGCCCATAACATTTGCAGTGCCACCCAGAATTTTGAAACACAAAGGCCCGCGCGGCACTGCAGTGCGCTCGTTACCCTGAGACATTAGGTATTAAGTCTCATAAGCCCAGTAATTTCACTGGATACTCTGCTCATCAAAACGGAACACAGTAATGCTTGCACACTACTGCTTGGCGGCAGACTTCACGAGCAAAGCGGTGGTAACAACCCAGACGGACACTGGCAGAACAGTTAGTCCTCCCACTAACAAAACGTTGGAAAACTGGACGTTAATTTAGCATTAACCCTATTATTAACAAAAATATCTTCCACAAATGCTTACATCATGCTTCCAAGATATTTTGGGTTGGGTCGATAAGTCTTTGTAACTTTTTTATTGTTTAGTCGGGTCACGTCTTCGTTTTTTATCCGCTGTTGAGGATGATACCTTATTTGAGCAATACTATACTTTAATAGTTGTTAAACACGCAAAAAGTTTGTATAAAACATAGATTTAAATAGTAAAAAACTTGTTAGTTTTGTGGATGAGTCATTTAGAATAACGAATTATGTACGGTTTAAATTTTGGGCAAATTATGTATGTACTTATGTATTTGATTTAGTTGATTATATTTAGTTGGTATGCGTTTGACCATCTGATTCTTATCTGATCTAAGGTGATGATGTAATTAGGGATGATTAGCACGCATGAACTAAAATAGAACTGGTTCTAAAAGTATATTTTGTGCTTTTGAGAAGAAGATTAAGGATAAAACAGAACTAACTAACGAAATAGCTTAGGAGACCTAAGCTATTACGTACTTTTGAGAAGAAGACAAAGGAAAAAATAGGTTGGCAACATACACTAAGCCTGAGCATAGCACAACGAAGAGCAGCCAGGTTACATGTCTTATGCAGACCGCAGACGCTTATGCAAACGTGCGTTTGCTTGTCAATATAACAACGCTTTTGTATCAAGTGTCGATTACGAGATACTCGAAATCGGCGCTTGATGCAAAACGTTGTTATTCTGACAAGCAAACGCTCTTTTGCATAAGCGTCTACGGTCTGCATTAGGATAACGAGCGCCCTGCAGTGCCACGCAGACCTTTGTGTTACGAAGCTCTGAGTGCCAAAGCAATTGTTATTGGTCGACGTTATGCTTACCGTCAGGCAAACAACCAGCTCGTTTCGTTATCAAATAGCATGAAAATAAAAAACCTTTCATCAAAATGACGAAGTACAGAACCAGAGAAATACCTACCAGTCCTTTTTACGTAAAGACGGTTCGTGACTGACCGTCTTTTTTCCAACATTAAATCATGATGAAATGATCTTTTGAACGTTTCATCATTTCCGGTTGAACGTTTTTTGTTCGCAACATTTTTCTGATCATCTCCTATTGCCTAATGTCATACTTGTGGGTTAGATTAGGTATGTATAGAAGGAGAGTTTCAAACCTAAAATTTACATTTAGTTACGTCCTTGAGTCGTAAATTAATAGTGAGTAGTATTTGTATCTATTGACCCCTCGTATGTATGTGTTTGTATATAAAAAAAGTTCTTGGCTGAGTGGTTAGTCTTAACTCTCATACTCGTGTGAGATTGTTAACATTACTTCTTTCGCTTAATTGGCAATAAACGCAAATAAATTCTATATAATTGCTTTGTAACCTATACCTATTGGATAGCTGTCGACTACTCAATATAGGTGTAACTCAACCACCAACTCTACCAATTTGGTAAAGTATTTTCGGCGTCACTTTAGCGTGCGAATTAGGTTTCTCTGCGTACTTATTCCAAGGCTTGTGTTACATAGTTACAATATTTCCGATTATATGGGAGTCTGGTATTGCAATAGGTAAAGTATATATGTGAATGACCTGTCGGTGTTACATTGTATTGAAGCTTAGGTTCTTACCTAGTTAGTTGCGAAAATCTTAAAATTGAGACATGTTATTCGTATTTTAAAGTTGGAACTTTGATATTGACTTTTTACTCGACAGCTAGGATCGCTTTAACTTAAAATGGTGCCCTCCAAATACTAGTTAAGTCTAAGTTTTAGAGCGAGTATGATAAATCCACACATAACTTGACATAAGCCATTGATGCGGGCCGACCCGAGATTCGAATCATGGTGCGTCGGCCACACCGCTTCGTCGTCTATGATCAGTCAATGTGTATGCAGCACATGCTGAATCAATCTTTTTTTTAATGTATGTTGTAAATAATATTGTATGGAACAGCAATAAATGATTTAATTTGAATTTTGATTTGAATATGCCAATCACTAACTTATCGAGTGTAGTAGAATAGCTATTTAGGCAAAATGTCCGCTTAATCAGACAATAGACGTGTATCTTCAGTACGACATCTAGCAAGTGAGAGTCAATATCAAACGCCTCACTATACCTACACTTGTGACAATGAAAACCTGTCCGATCCACACTTTCCAACCTGCAGGGCTGAGCACGTTTGTTTGGCACTTTCACTGGCAGGTATATTATATCTATTCAATTTGTAACTGGTATACGGGTAATGCCCATTCACAATTTCACACGTCAACACACGTAGGCATTTAAGTTGTAGGCGGACAAATTACACGCAAACTTCATCGACACCACAGAATATTTAATAATACTACGTCACCTTTCATGGTTAAGTTGGTAGTAACTAGCCGGCAAAGCGAAGGACCCGGGTTCAATCTCCGGATGGGGCAAAATGCGTGTGGTGACCATAAATTTTGTTCTCGGGGCTTTGATGTTTGTGTTGTACATCTGTGTGTCAATGCCACCGGTGACACAGGGAACCCATGAGTGCGGGAGTATTTATTTAACAATCTTCTCTCTACATTTCTCTTCTTTCTACATTTATATATTTTTATTTTAGGTGGTAGGAATAACTCTTCTGCGAGTGTCCGTCTGGGTTGGTACCACCGCTTCGCTCGTGAAGTCTGCCGCCAAGCAGTAGTGTGCAAGCGTTGCTGTGTTCCAGTTTGATGAGCAAGGTAGCCAGTGGGATTGCTGGGCTTATGAGACTTAATACCTATAATCTCTCGGGGTAACGAGCGCACTGTAGTGCCGCGCTTGCCTTTGTGTTTCAAAGTTCTGAGTGACACTACAATTGTGATAGGCCGGCGTTATGCTTACCATCAGACAGACGACCGTCTGGTTATAAATAGCAATAAAAACAATATTTTTTTGTACCCTTTCACTGTTAATCTAATTTAATCACTCGGCCCGTAAATAATCAGACCAAACATTTCAATTTACGTCGTGAAATAAAATACATAATTTGTTCCGCAATCATATAAGTACTCACAGTTACTCAATTACGGAAAAATGATGAAGATGATTAACAAATAAGCGATAAAAAATATGATGCAAAACGAAGCGATGAAAAACAAATGATTTAACACAACGAAGTGATGATAAAGCATAGTTTTCACGCTCGGCGATGCGCGAGAGCGGTGCCAATGGCCTAGCACGTGCGTGGATAGAAGATTACTGGTGGAGTTAGCACAAGTGGTGAAAATAAAACCTTGAGAGATAATAATGTTATTAGCATTAAGCTGCCATTAGACAATAATGCACGATTCATGGTAATACATCAATCACAGATCGCGCGCAATGGAAAAACCACGATCACCACTTATACGACCTCTACTCAAAAAATAGTTTCACAACCACTGCGTGATCACTGCAGAAGCCGCGGTAAATACGCGGTAGTGGCACAACCAATGCAGTGCCGCGCAGGCCTTAGTGTTTCAAAGTCAACCTTTGTGTGTTCTGAGTAGCACTGCAATTGGTATGAGCTGGCGTTATGCTTACCATCAGGCAAATGACCCGCTCGTCTTGTTATTCTAAATTGTAAAAAAAGTCTGTAGGGATCACTAGTGATTCTCATTTGTAACGTGTTCCTGAATCTATATGTATATATATAAAAGCGAAAAGTATATAATGTAAACACGAAATCTGGAAGACAGCTTGCTCTATGAAACTGAAATTTGGCAGTTAGGTAGTTTAGTCACCTAAGAACGGATTTTGTGACAGGGCCGAATTAAGTTTTGAAATAAAAATCTTTTCTTTTTTAAGTCAACTGCTATTTCGCTTATAACCCGGACCGCATTTTTAATACCAGAGATGAGCACACGATTGCGTGTGGAAAATACTGTGGGAACATTTCCAAATTCATGGAAATGCATGTCTTAACTACTAACACTAACGATTTGCTAATACAAAATGGGATTTTAATCAGACTGGTCTCTAGTGCAGGCAATTTTCAAAATTAAGAAAGAAAGAAATTATTTATTCGTGACAATTTGTGAAATACTACCTTTACAAATAGAAAAGGAAACAACAACCCCCACAAATCGGCCCCAACTCAGCATAATGTTGGTCATTCGACCAACGCTGATATTCCGTTGGCACCGTTTGGGTGACATCACTATTATAAAACGGAATTATAAAATTACACTAAACAAACATAATTATTGTAGTACACATCAGACCGTAGTAGTAAATATCATAATAAGAAAAAACAGAAACAATCAATATAAAGACACAAACAAAAATAAACACGCGAACATACGAACTTATTTAGCGGCATCAGGCACACAACTGGCTCGTCTCGTTACCCAGTACTATAAAAAATGATCTATGGTATTCAAAAGTCGTTGAACGCTATCGAGTCAGCGATACGTGAAACAATTTTAAAACGAAAATCCAAATACTGTATACATATTAATAAAACAACACTTTCTTTTGACCTCAAGGATACATTCACTTGATTGTTATTCGATGGACACACATTACATGCAGATCCACTTTACATATATATTCGAGCTTTGTCATTCACCTAGAAAGGTAATTGTTACAACTTTTACTATCTTTGCTGTACTGAGATTAAAGCCTTTGAACTTTTGAAAGCGATGGCTCAGTGATTGTGACGTCACCCGCCAATTTGTGGATCAAAGGTTCGAATTCTACTAAGAGCTTTCGGAGAATCAAAAATATTTATTGTCTACACCATTCTTTAGAAACTAACCACAGTTATAGCAGATCTAAAAATAAAGTACTTATCGCTAAAAGACCTCTCCATCGATCTCTTCCAGTCGTGTTGTAACTATGATAGAAAGATAACAGAACTGGAAGGTGGCCAAAATATTTCAGTAGGTACCAATTACGTATTTTATGAAAGCTTGTCTTACAAAAAAGCTGTTTATTTTACCTCTAAACGATATCACCATGTGTGATGTGTTTAAAGGTGGCAATAAGGTGAATGTTCAGTAGGGTAAATCTACCCATGTCTAATGTTATCCTTTTTTTCTTTGTTGCAGGTAAAACTTAAACACTAATTACATTCGAGAATGGCCCGGATCTGTGAGTGTAAATTGTAAGATTTATTTTGCAGAACACCATCGAGATTCCAACCTTCAAGCTCATTTTAGGATTCAAATCTTCTATCTACTGATCAGCAAGCCGATTTAGCCATCATAGCTTCAAAACAGCTGTTCTTAGTCATCAAGTAGTCAGCGAGATCACTTATTGGACTTAATAGGTACCCAATGTCTTGGGTGCACGAGCGCACTGCAGTGCCACGCAGGCCTTTCTTCAGGTGTCAATAATAAAACAGTTATTTATTTATCTCACTCAATTGCTTGCTGCACCTAACTTACAGTAAAAACCGAAGCGTACAGCAAGTCATACTAAGCTCCATGCCGTATAAATATAATTACCCACAACAAACCCACAAAATTGTGTATCTTAAAGGTATTTAGAGGATTTACATCTTCGCAGCTCATATAAACGCAATTACAACACATAAACTAAAATATTCCACGTTGCAACAGCAAGCGTCCAAAGGCCTTGATATTTACGTCTCTAGAATGTTCCTCACAGCTTCTTGACCATATGTAGTTTTTGATGGAAGTGACATACTCGAGCCTGTTTTACCTATAATGTAAAATTAATGTTAGAAACCAAAGAAAATGGATGTATCTCAAAGTATCGGTTTGATAACGTGAAATTAAGGGTCCTCTATTTCATATTCAAGTATTCGGCTACCCAGCTGTCGCCTATCCACCATTCAGCAGCAGCTGCATTTGAAAGTCGGTTCTATTATTATTTTCATATGTTCCCACACCATTCCTTTAGCGAGGATAGAAGCCAAATGCTAACATTTTAATTTTAGTCGTGGGAGGACTAACTCTTCTGCGAGTGTCCGTCTGGGTTGGTACCTGCACCGCTTTGCTCGTGAAGTCTGCCGCCAAGCTGTAATGTGCAAGCATTACTGTTTTCCGGTTTGATGAGCAAAGTAGCCAGTGAAATTACTGGGTTTATGAGAGTTAATACCTAATGTCACAGGGTATCGAGCGCACTGCAGTGCCGCGCAGACGTTTGTGCTTCAAAGTTCTGAGTGACACTGTAATTGTTATTGTTATCAAAGAGTATGAAGAAATACAAAACGAAGAAATAGGGACTGCATTTGACTTATAAAAGTATTTTATTCTTATCATTGTCGTAGATGCGGCTCTCAACTCCCCACATCGAATACAAGACGGGCCTGACTGACAAAGCCATCCAATCATTTACTTTTCCGTCCATTAAAAACTCATCATAACTTTCCGATACAAAAAGCGACATTCTTTGGAAAAGTCGAGATTTCACGCAGTGCCTTAATGGAGTATATTGTCGATCATCAGCGCGTGCGCAAGAGACAACTGATTATCGGACGATACATTCGAGGGTGTGTGTCACACCGTGATAGAACCTGTGTTACGTTGCCTAAGAAATAGGTTGCAGCAAACTATCTTACAACTTTACATTGGTTAATATGGTTAAAACAAGGAATTGAAAGGGGAGGGCCCTTTCAACACAAAAGAAAAAAATGAAAAAGAGTAAAAAAGATGTAATGTTGTATAGGCTAGAGCATATATGGGCAACGCCGTCGCCCACGGGTGGCCAATGGGCCACCAAACGCGGCCACTAATGCGGCGATAATCTTTTCCTTTTTCATACATTTTATATTGCATCGGTGCACATTAGCATTTGCGTGGCAGCGATGGAGCCACAAGCTGAGGTTGGCAGGAAGGTTGGCGGAAGGCTGGCCTTCCACGCACACTCGGGCTCAAACGGCGACTTCTCCCCGCCCGCTCGAGCGCTTTTTGATCAAGCGCCCCTTCTATTCTCTTTATTTTGTGGCTATCATTGGCTGCGACTGGAGTCAACACCCATCCACTGGTGGCCGCTTCCACTGGCTGCGTTTAGTGGACGCGTTCGGTGGCCCAATGTATGACGCTAAACATCGATGAGCGAATGAAGAATGTTATCTTGCAAGCTTCGGTGTAAACGTCCGGAAATTGCTTCACTATTAACAGTACAGTAACACCATACCGCAGGCATGTGGGGCATTCTAAACGATTCGATTTCCTTTTGTTTTGAAGTATCTTGAATACTGCGATTAGGTAGTAAACTGATGTACCAAGCGTCGGAGAATGCGTGAAGAATTATATACAATCACCAGCTGTTTGGAATAGAAATGCAGGGCATTGAAAAATCCTGTAATCGTGATCAGATTGATTAAACAATAGATTTATTGGATCATCATCAACATCCACTGCAGAATATTGGTCTCTCCCTCGCTAGGCATCGTGGTGATTGACGTTAAAGATTATAATGCTAACCAAGGGAATACTGCAGCCTATAGTATACAACCTGGATACTCTCTTAGCCGGTTCTTAAGGCACCCACGGGATAGATGGTGGTACTATTCTTAACCAGGACTACACTTTTCCTATTATAAACCTGTAAAGGAGCCTTGTTCATTTACTAAAGTTGTGATCCATTAACACATGTATATGAAATTGTCAGTCCTTTTTAACCCACTTCGAATAAAGGAGGTAGGTACTCAATTCGGTTGTATTTTTTACGTTTTTGTAAATTACCGATTTGGAAAATTCCTTTATTTAAATTTTTCTTTATTTGAAAGAATATACTTCCAGATTGGTTCCATAGAAATTTCATCAAAATCGGTTCAGTAGTTTGTCATTGAAGTCGGTTCGTAGCTTTTTTTAAACCACTTTTTAATCTCTTTTGGTACTCGATAACTAATGGATAGATTGCGATGTAGTTTTCACATAACGTTATGGGTATTAAATGTTAAGCTTCTATGATTGGCAAGAAGAAAATTCTATTTGGTGAATTTTTTTTGTGCTTAATTACCCGTTGCTTTATATAGCCTATGATACAGGAAGTGACCCGTTACAGTTAAAGTTGGAAAGTAAGGCCGTGGCATTGCATTGTAGTATATTGTTGTACATTCCTTGGGAACCACTGTGGCCACTGTGGGTCTATAGTAGCTAATAGCTATTTCGTAACTAACGTTCGAAATTTCGTTCGACAGCTCGTTCGCTATTCTGGCAGAATGCAGACCGCGATGCAAAAAGAAAAATAAAATAAAACAGGCTTTGAATAAAAACCATGCTGTACCTTTATAACATACATTCTTTGAGTAAAATTTTAAGGAAAAAATACAAAAAACTACATTGCGAACTTAAAAAAGAAACAAACGTGATTGTACTTCAATTTTATTGCGCGTAAAGCGCAAATTATAATTGGCTTTTATACAATTAAGTACTTGTTACGTCAAACCAAGATGCACCTTGACTTTATCTTTCATCACATCGTTTAAAAAATAAAAGTAATAAATACTTCTTTTCGGCCGCTTGATGAATGAAACCTCACGAAAAAAGTAATAAAACCTTTTTTAAATTGTCCAACTGGTGACGAATGAAACGACCACATGCCAACGCCTCAAGGGAAAGAGAAAACAACCTGTCACATGAAATTCGAATTGAGAACCAGTTTGGCGCGCTTTTTGCTTTTACCCCGACCTACATTCGTGCGTCTTCGTAGTTCGTACTTCGTAGTCTCGTCTTATGTAGTATTTGTATTCTCTTTGTAGTCTCGTAGATCGCTCGCGGTCGTCGCCCGATGCGGATCTTTTTGTTGAGTTTCCACTTTTCGAACACTTTCGATTTCCAGTTTGCGTTTTATTTTAGAATTTAGTTGTTTATTTGAGAAATCGAAGGTTTTACGTCAGATGGTATTGTCGTTGATGGTATTGTAGTTGATGTATTGTCTGACGGTTGTTGACACGCAAAGTAGCGCAGACGTTGGAGTCAATTGAGATGTGCCAAAAGGCTCATCTGCAACGACTTCCTTGTTGATGCTAAGCTGCAGAGCCTTGAGCATCGGCGTAAAATTGTTGGTTTATCAGTTTTTTTATCGGTTACATTTCGGCGAGTGTCTTATCCTCATCGATACGTCATCGAGTAGGTGGGGCCACAAAATATGAAGTTGCACTCTCAACTCGCGCTTTGACGTTTCGACCTCAATTTTGTGAATTGTCTCGTAATTAAACATTTATTATTGACGCATGCTTGTTTTTTTATTATGAACTAGCTGCTGCCCGCGATTTAACCCGCATGGAGATATTGGATTTCATGGTTTTTATTTTTTAGCCCGGAACCCTAATAGTTTTTCTAAAATTAATGTAGCCTAAGTTACTCCTTGTAACATCAGCTATCTACCAGTGAAAGTCACGTCAAAATTCGGTTTAGCCGTTTCGGAGAGTACCCGGAACAAACAGACAGAAAGACAGACAAAAAATTTAAAAATGGTTGTTTTGTTATAGGTACCGTATATACTTTCATATATGCATTTGGTAAAAAGCTTTTATTTTGATATTACAAACAGACACTTCAATTTTATTTATTTGTATATAGATAAGAACCTAGAAATGTAAATAAAATCAAGTAAAAGTAGTTGGAAACGAATTCCACACACAAAAGAAAAATATAAATGACGGCACCATAAAAAATGCTAATTAATCTTTCACCTCAATGCCATTGGCCTCGGTTTGAAAGTCTCCGAAAATCAGCGAACGAACCAATCGATTTCATGTACTTGACATTCAAGTCAGTTTTAAATGACACTTCAGAGGAATATAGTCTCTATAAAAATGGGCTAAGGTAGCAATATCTAGACAAATTTCCAACGATTTTGCGTTTACCTACTTCGTTTAAATTTCGAACGCGTGTGAAGAAATTGTGGATCGATTTTTAAACAGAACAATTCGTGAAATTCTGCTTATAATAAATTTAAGCTTTTGGCGGAAAATTCAATATACAAACTAAAATACAATGTTGACAGTCATGCAAGGATAGTTTAGGCTGATAAAATATGTTGTACTTTTTATACAGATTGCAAGTAATTTTGCAATAATTTTAGCGTTTGCTTTCGTAATGTAGATGTGGTAAAAATAACGATTAAGAAAATTACTTTTAGAAAATTTTCCAAGACATACAGATGTAGGTATTGCTAAACGGGCTGCGTTTAAGCTGTGGTTTGCATCCATCCACATTTACTAGATATTTCACGTTTATGTTTTTATTTTGTTCAGACTGACAGAATATAACCCGTGCGAAGCCATTAAATAAGAATAAAAAAAGTTACGGTTAGGATTAATTAGTGGGGTAGAATAGAGATTTTTTTCTTTTACTTCTCTATTTTCCTCCTAAGAATATTGTTATACATTAATTGTACATTGTATCTACCAGAATTAATAATTCTAAACAAACCCAAAAACCATTAATTTATATTACAGCAATTTCTTAAATTGCTGTTGAATAATCGCCAACCATAAACAATTTTGTTTTTCTTTTCTTGAAACTGCATGCTATAGAAATGATGTGAGTAATAATTGACTAAGCAAATACCTTTACAGTTAAACTTTTGCTCACTTTTATTGCTATTGCTTTAAGGTTGAAAATGAGTTTAGTCAAATTGTTTATTTTTCATATATGGGCACATCGAAATGGTGATTTTGTATGACAACATATTTAGTAACAAAGTGAGTTTCGCGGTTGTTACAGCGTGAAAAGTTCGCGTTATTACATCGGGCGTGTGAACAGATACTGTTTTATTTTGAATGTGAAATTCTAAATTCAAATATTTGAGAACTTTCACTCAATGTCGCTTTCTGCGAGGTCAATGTGGCTATGGTTATTTTATATCGATTTGAATTCGGAACGCCGGCTTAAAATTTTCTACTTATTTATTGTTAGCTTAATTTCGTTTATTTTTTAACTGTAGAGAATTGTATTCGGCTAGTTTCTAATGCTTTTAATTTTTATTAAAGTTGCTTTAAAATGTTGCCGATTAGAAACAACAAAAATAACAACTCGCCTATACTTACAATTAACAATACTATCTGTCTACAACTTTGTAGAAACTAATAAAGTTAAAAGTTAAAAAACGATACATTGAAATAAAATATTTCATATACTTTTAATTTCGTAGCGAACGGGTTCGCGATGTCGAGATTAAAATAATGCAAGATAGCGTCTTCATTATTTTTTTAACAAATTCGTAGTAGTCCTTGTGTGATTTTTTGTCAAATGTCATTGTCAAAGATATCCGACACAAGATTCGACGTGTTAATAAAAAAAAATTCTATTATTCCAAATACACGCATTTAAACCATGTATCCTATTAAATAACAAGCCGCATTTTATTATGCAAATTTCCCAGTTCTGTTTCCCATAACACCATTGTTTGTATGGGATCGAAGTATGGCCTACTAATGTTTAGGGTCGAAATTCACTGTCTTCTCGATCACACAAGAATATCTTTGAAGAGTATTTTATGCGCGATAGGTGAAGTGGTGGAATCTTCGAAAGGTGAATTTTCTAAAACTAGTGTTGACTAGTTCTCGAATGTAGCTCCCGGAACATATAGAGGTCTTATCTTGGCGGTAGATTTTCAGCTTGAAGGTGGTAGCTAGCAGGCGAGCATTAAATAACTTCACTCGACGTGCATTAAAGTTAGAAATGTGTTATGCTAAATCTACTTTTTACTACAAGCTGTCAATGTCAATTCTAGCTCTTTCTACATCTGTCAACGTGGTGGGTGTTCAACTGTTCAACCGTTGGCCTTGCGGCATAATGACAGGTTGCCTTTGCCGCAAATTCTTTTATTGAAAAACTGGAGCGAGCAAATGACCTTGACTCTTCAAATTGATGAAAGAAAAAGTTTGATGCGGTCTCAGATAATACCTAATTTGATAGTTCGAAATGTAAATTTTGATAACTTGAACTTTCTCTTGAAGATTAGTTTTTTTTTTATTATGAAGTTTTCTATTGGTTGGAAAGTAAATACTCAAAAAAAGTCTTACGGATTTATGATGAAACTTAGGCTGTGGATGTGTTGGATTGTTGCGGATATTGTAAACACCGGAGTCCTTTTTATAATTTACTAGCTTCTGCCAGTGGCTTCGCCCTCATGGTTTTATATCTTTATAGCCTATGTGTGATTTAGAACCTAAGGTTTCGAAATTTCATCAAAATCAGTTTAGTGGTCACACACAAACTATCGCATTTATAATATGAGTAGGATAGTATTTCTGCGAGCACAGTTCACACATACCTAGTATCTCTATATAGTTTGTGGTGCATACCGATTACAAGTGGAGGCTTCGCTGCCATATGCTATCGTAAGTGATAAGTATAGTACCTTTTCGTATATATATACTGTTGAATTATGTACTACTGTACTAATGCATTGCCACTCAGAACTTTGGAACACAAAGGCCTTCGGCACTGCTGTGCGCTAGATACCCTGAGACATATTTAAATATTAAGTCTCATCATAAGCCCAATAATTTCACTGCCTACTTTTATCTTAATTAACAAACCAGAACTCAGAAATACTTGCATAGTACCAACTACTTGGTGGGACAATATACGAACAAAGCGGTGGTACTTACCCAGACAGACAATCACATAAGAATTAGTAGTACTACCATCTTATGAAACGCCTACAACAAGGAAAAAATCCGGAAATATACTAATTCTCTATTAATTTATAAGGTACCTAAAACAGGTAACCACTTTAACACACCACATGAATTACGTTACTATCGTCTTCACGAGTGAAGACGATAGTAGTGTCGAAACACTATGATCAGATTCACTTTTTAATTTTAGCCAATGGTTGCCTCCGTATGATCAGTATTTAATGATAAGACTAGGTATTATTATGAGTTCTTATGTTATTTTCAGGCAAACTCAGGGTCCCAAAGCTCTAAAAGGATAATTAAACCTTTTTTTTGCTAATGTTGTTCTTTAACAAAGAATTAGGTATGTATCTGAACGTAAACTCAAATTCCCCACCCACTACACCGTATAAATCAAAACTAGTCCACGCGTGTCCATTACAAAACCTTGCATTCTCTAGGACAGGCTCCATTGAATGCTCGGAAGTGTTCGCTTCCTCCACTCTCACGGTTGTCATTACACAACGGTGTGATATAAGGCCTAATTGGACCAAGGGATGCTTGGTATTTCGGCAATTGTATTGTTAGGTTAAAATTGAGAAACTAGCACTGAATACGAGGAAATATAAGAAACATGAGTGTTTCCTTTGTATTTGATTGAGAGTGGTATAATAGATAGGTACTTATAAAATTGTATAAGAATAGACTCATGGGCAAAGATGCGCTTCTGTGATCTATTTACTGTCAAATAGTAATTTTGACGTTACGTGTTATGCATCGCACACGTCATAAGCACCGTCATAGTAATATTGTGCTGTAACTTATTTATATTTACTGAAACCTATAAAGGACCACGGTGACTCTTTGCGAATGACCTTCTGACTGTAGTATGTACCGCTTTTCTGTGTTCCGGTTTGATGAAAAAAGTAGTCAGTGAAATTGCTGGACTTATGAGATTTAATACCTAATGTCTCAGCGTAACAAGCGTACTGCAGTGCCACGCAGCCCTTTGTATTTCAATGTTCTGAGTGGCACTGCAATTGTTATGGGCTGGCGTTATGCTTATGGGCAGGAAAACGAACAGCTTGTAAAAGAAATTATTTTAAAATTAACATGGTGATGAAAAAAAAAATTGATCTACGTCATCGTGCAACTGATTCGTAACAAGTGGTTTGGGAAACCCACCTAATTGGTGGCGAGAGTTAGTCTAACTATATAAGCAGTAGTGGGCAAGTATTGCGGTTTGAAGGGCGAAGTCTAAGACGTAGACGATCGACCTAGCCGCATGTTATAATAAGTACCTTAATATAAACTGAACATTGTACGTAAGACAAAAAGTTTGTTATTCTCAAAACTTTGAATCCTGTTTCCTTAATTAACCTGACAGAAACATCTTAGGTCGAGAGTCGTGACATCCTTAAAATACAAATTGACGTGACAAAAACTAATGATTATCTAATTTGACTAGCAAATTGTTAATTTAGGTAAATATGATTTATCAAGGTTTGACAAAATAAGCCTAAAATTCACCAGTCCCGTGAAACTACTACTAGGTGGTAGGACTAAATATTCTGCTCGTGAAATCTACCGCCAAGCACTTATGTTCACACTGGTGTTCCGGGTAGCAAAGTAGTCAGTGAAATTACTGGGCTTATGAGAATTAATACCTAATGTGTCAGCGTAACGAGCGCACTGCAGTGCCGCGCAGACCTTTGTATTTCAAATTTCTTTATGGCACCACAATTGTTATAGGCCGGCGTTAAGCTTATCATAAGGCAAACGACCGTCTCGTCTCGTTATCAAATAGTATAAAAAAGAAATGAGAAAAACTATTGCCGATTTTATCTACATCTGGGATACATAATGCAAAGTGGCCCCCTATTCGTAGATAAAAGTTTCGAATTTGTAGGTCATAGTAGACACTTGTAGAAAAAATGCGCTTCAAATCAATTCAATACATTTTATTACGATTTACAGTAAAAAAAATACGTCTACACACTTCACTCGTCAACTCCGTAGACCTGTCAACACCTTTTGTTGACCACTGAGCTTTGTGAGGTCAAACATTCAATCCTAGTGAGTTTCAACCATAAATAATACAGTATTCGGCAAGGGCGAATCGGCTAATGTTCGGTGACTAACTCTATGAAGTCATAAGATTACTAAAACTAACAAGACCACTTGGGCGTTGCGCCACGGTCTTAGAGTCTGAATAGTTGTTTGTGAGGTAAGACCAGTCTAGACCTTAGGTTGTCGATGCCTGCAGGCATATCTGACTATTATCTGACCATTAAATACTTTTGAAACTTTTGAATATTTATTTTTTACAAGCGTTTTGCTTCAACCTTCACTATACGGACGGCTAAGGAGTGGAATTCTTTGCCACTCTCTATTTCCCAACAGCTATAATCAGGGAGTTTTCAAGACGAGAGGGATTAGGTTTCTCCTAGACGAGCTTGTTATACTCAACTACAAATCAACCGTTGTCTAACTTAATTCTGTTGTGACATTTCTTATAATTTCATGTTTATGTTTGTTTTTCTAAACAGGCGTCAAGTTATTTTTATTAAGTAGTAAGACGGGTAAATGTTAGACAAAACTATCAACCGTGGCATAAACAATCAAAATGTTTTGAGTCTAACCAAAAACTACGTCTTTAAATCAACCTTTTGGCCCTCTCTGGGGCCCTTTAAATATTATTTTATGTTCTACGCTTTAAACTTAACTGTCCCATTTAAGTTATCACAACTACATTCCTCAATATCTAGAACAACTAATAAAATTACAGATACCTATCTGTCAGTTGAGATACCTGACAAGGGCGACGGGTATCGGGCCGCCTTTACAATTCACTAAAAAAACCTATCTATGGACCTAGCAGCTATAGTGTAAAATATATCCTTATTATAGACCAATACTAAACAATTAGTTATGATAATCTGCAAATATATGGCGCTTTGTATACAAAGCGTCTAAATAATAACTGGTGTTGTGATATTCGTTCAATCCAAAGTAGGTACGCCACGCGTCGTCGAGTTTCTTGCCCTACTACATTGACAAATGATAGATTATTGGCGGCGGATTACAAGTGACCTCGCTTCTCCTCGCTACTCTCCTCATCCTATCCAATTGTAACTACTTGACTGATTCAAACGAGAGGTGGGGAGGTTAGTAGTAACGTTAATTGTATCTAGGCTTCGAAACGAGGCTTTTAGAGTGACTACAACTTCCTCGAGCATGCGAGAAGTAGTTTTCTCCCGACCGACGCGACGGCCCAAGCTGAAATTCGTACTGCTTGGTTCATCTCACGCGGAATCCTTGAGGTGTGCGCTACCATAATAGTAAAGAAAGGTTCCACACACCATTTGTTAAGGGTTGAGCGTCATCCGCGAACTCCCACAGTTCAATGCAGACACGACAGCATGCACATTAAAATGAAACATGCAAATGCAAATTAAAAAAAATACATTTTCAAATAGTATTGTTACCATGATTCGCTGTTGACGGCTCCAGTTGCCGTCTTTGGAACTTTAAAGTTTTAACAAAGTTTATTTAAAATACTTTAAGATCTAAAAAGTACAGGTTTTTTTCCCTAAAACATAAGATTTTATTTTTTGATACAACTTTGTGCTGAAGGAAGCCTTCAAACTCAAATTTCAAGACCTCTTCAAACCACTAATCGAAAGTTTCGCAAGTTGATGCTCTCCCACGATTAAGCCGCAAAGAGGCTGCATATTTACACAACATCCATGCCGTCTGATGACACATTATACTATTGCCAACTTGACTGTTGCCACATTTAAAAGAATTTCAGTGAATGGTTAGCGGACGTCAAGTGGAAACATACCCAGAGACTGGAAACATCTAAGATTGTAACATTTTTTTTACTTGAAATTGGCTCAATACGCGAACCGTGTAAGGATCATAGATTTATAGCTTAGAGTAATTTTACTTTTTAAGTTTGTGGTAAGAATGGTACAAAAAAATAGCGTATTTTTTTTGCTTCGCACGGTTTTGCATTCAACCAGTGTCAGGTTATTTTTGTATTCGACAAAATAAGCTTTCAAGCATCGAGGATAGTATGAGGTTCATCGACTAAAAGCCAGGCATACAGCATAATAAACTATTATCTGTTATCCTTTATGTTTAAGAAGTTGTGGAGTTTTGCAATAACTTCGCAACAATGTTATTTAATTTTTCTACATTGCAAGTTCACAATTATTACCTACTCAATTATTTAATAATCTACCAATATTAAATATTATTTCTACCCTCTACATTTTTAATATTATGTCTACACCCTCACGACGAAGATCTGTAACTAATCGCCTATTAGTGTGTTCTATCAATCTTTCTTGAGACCTAGTTCCCATTTTACAATTAAGTCTATTTGCACAAAATATCGTCAAATGAGTTATTGCTCAAACCTTATAGTAAAAAAACCTAAAGGTGTTTTTTTGCCAATGCTTATCTTTCCCATGTCGACTGACTACGAAAACGTTTAATTCTGATTTGAATTTAGTTCACTGTCACAATCAACTGAATTCTTGTCAAACGAATTTTAGCTTTGACGGGCTACAAATAAGGATGATGTTCAAATCAAGGTGATCGATGAGAAAAGAGACCGTGCGAAATAATTACTATTTTGACAGTTCCATGCGTATAATTAAGTCTTTTATGTTGGTACAACCGCTTCTACTGATGATTACTTCCAATCATGTGAAAATTAGCTCTCATATGACGGAATTAATACTATTTTGCTTTGTGAAATGTCTATGGGTAACAGTGTTATTTGGGTACAGTGTTTTATTATCGTGTACAAATTTGGGTGCCATGGAAGTTGTTACCGTCCTCATAATGTAGTTTGTACATATTACTTGACACCATTGTTAAATTATTATGAGAATGAATATGATAATTAAAAATAAAATAGATTGAAGTAGTACAAAATATTTAATACTCTGAAAATAAAATTCACCATTTCGACTCAAACTCAGTTTTTGTTTTATTCCAGCTAAGCACTAATTCTCCTTCTAGGTTTAGGCGCTCAGCACACGCGTTTCCAGATGCGGCTGTTGAGGCGATTCAATGCACAACACTACGGGCACGGCCCATCCCTAGACATTATATTAAAAAAAAACTCTCTTGTCGATGTTTGATTGTATATTAGAAGACGTAATAATTAATATGGGGAAATATAAAAATTAGAAATGGTTCAAAAAGTAAATTATTTTATTAGTGCAACCAAATAAGTACCTAATAGCGGTAATCGGCAACTCGCAACTACTTATAGCTGTTTTTGCCAATTGCCGAAACTAGCAAAGAGAGTTGCTTAGTGTGAGCAGTTGCTCAAAATTTTATTGAAATCATATAAAAAAGCTGTAGTTGCGAGTTGCCGATTGCCGCAACTGGAAACATGTGCCAGAGTATTAAACTTACTGTCAGTTGCAATATATTATGCATGCATTATTAAATTAGAAATTAAAATCAAATGCCAACATCAAAGGACGGTCGTGGTTGATTCAAAAAAGGAACACACGTATCGAAAGCCTACCATATAATCCGTCGACCTAAACAGCCAGTACGGTCAGTGTCATTGACAATCATTATTCAGTAGGCGTAAGAAACGCTTCCGTACTGCTTTACCACATACTGTGTCAGTGAAAACTGGGATTCCGGTCTGGACTACATGCTTCTAGCTGTTTTGCATACGATAACGACGTGTCGTACTTTACGACGATTTGACTAAAATATATATAAATACTTGTAATAATATATTAATACTCTTCTCCTGAGTATCACTATCTTCGATCACAATATTCTTTTTCCGCAAGCAGGATTTGGGCAATAGGTAAAAATAACATTGTTGGTCTCAAAATAAAAATAAGGATTTTGTAGGTTTTAAAACAATTTTTTTAAAAATAAACAGTTTTGTTCGATTTTAATTTACATTATGTTCCTTAATCTTTTCCAAATGCCAATACCAATTGCCAGTAGCAAAATACACTTACAGTGTCTGGCAAGAATTGAAAAAAGGTTTCTTAACAAAAAGGAGGGAATGAATTTATAATGCATTTTATGGACCCGAGACAAACTTCATACGTGTTTATATTATACTGTCAACCACGCAGAAGTAGCATTAGCTCTTCATGTTAGCATGTCAATATTGTATTGCATTGCAATATTGTGTGTAATGCAATAAATAAATAAATAAATATAAATATAAAAAAAGAAGTGATTCATTGAAAAACGTTCTTTCATTCTGAATTAAAAAAAAATGTTTCACCGTAAAATTTTTGAGATATAGAAGTAGTCAAAGATATTTATTTACATAGGTTTCGGACTCTTTTCCGCATCTACGATAATCATCCCTTTTTGCGTGGTAGTTGATGTCTTATATGACGACTTTACGAGTGTTACCTACTTTAGTGGCCGGTTGCATAACGCCTAGGTACCTGCGACATTAAGATCAGTATTTACACAGGTAAGCCAGTAAGCCTATCCCTTTGAGAAAAACTTGCGCAAAAACAACAATGGGCAAATGTAAAAGAATCTTGCTCTTTTTTTCTCACAATTACTTTAAAGTGTAGGTACATATCTCTATCTTGGGAACTTCTTGGGCAGTGGTTGTGTCTGAAATACTGCAAATTCTTTTCGTCTACTTAACTACCTACTTTATTCATAGAATGATCATCTGTGTACGATTTCCCAAGGCGTTTTTTATGACTCATGCACCGAAGTACTCATTTACAATACCAAGAAGTAATGTGCAACCATTACTGCGTTCTGGTTTGATGAATATAAATATCCAGTGAAATTACTGGGCTTATAAGAGACTTAAAAGCTGATAAAGCCTTACCGATACCGAGCCTTACAGATAAAGCGTTATCTGACTATTGAAAGATCGGTCTTTAATACCTACCTAATGTCTCAGGGTGATGAGCGCAATGCTGAGCAGGTCATTATGAATTAAAGTTTTGTGGTCTTACCACATACACACTCTAAACACGTGTTAAACAGCGTCTAACTCCTAACATGCCTTAGTCGCGTGTTAAATATGAACAACCACAAATCTTGATGTAACCGTTGCCTAGCTCCATTCTGTATCTTTAGACCACATAATCTTATCTTTAGACAATGTTAAATTAAACAAGAGCCTATAAGATATTTTTTGTGGTAACACGGATTAAGTTCTGTACGGTTTAAGCACTGCACTAATTCTTGGGCTGGCGTTATGTTTACTATCAGGCAAACGACTCGCTCATCTCGTTATCCAATAGATAGAATAAAAAAACCTAAGCTGTCACTCTGCGCCTTGCTCGTTCTGAAAATGTACCTTTAAGATTTTCCACGTTAGCGAACAAAAAGCACTTCTTTGCGCAGATTTCGTATGATAAACAAAACAATACATGTAGATGCGACCTTGCAATCCAATCGCAGCTTTCTACGAATGCTTTTGAGTTAAAGCGCGTTGCGACATTAAGCTGGGTGACTAAACTAGTGCATTTGACAGATGCCATTGTCCTAATATTGGCAGTATTAAACATTATAATAGGTTATTGTTGTTGGTTTCGTTGTAAAATCATGGATGCGCTGAACAGAAATATTAATATTACTTCCTCTATTTAACTGGATATTATATGACGAAACACAAAGACTGGCTTTCAATTGTGGCCACTGAAAAACACCAGTAGATGTTTAACGAACTGGTAGCTAGACCGATGAGCAATAGGAAATACCGCGTCCAACCACGCTATGCATGCAGATGTTTTCTTTAATTTTTTTAATTTATTATTTTCAATTATCATTTTAGACCTTAGCCGCATTTCTCATTTAAAGGACCGTGCTGTTGGTCTGTCTACCGTTACAATGTCGCGGAACGGTTACAGCGTCACCGAACGCTTATAGCGTCACCGAACGTCTATAGCGTCACCGAACGGTTACAGCGTCACTGAATGTTTACAGCGTCACTAAACGGTTACAGCGTCCCTGAATGGTTACAGCGTCACCGAACGGTTACAGCGTCACAGAACGATTACAGTGTCACCGAACGGTTATAGCGTCCCTGAATAGTTACAGCGTCAGCGATTCACTGAAATCTCAAGCAGATTTATTCGAACGATGGACTTGTACAAGTAGATTGTCCGCCGACGACACTACAACTGAGCCATTATCGCATCTATAAAAAATAGCCTTTACTTAATAGTACTTTCTAATTGTTTCAGAAATAAACGATGAAGAGTTAATAGAGTCAACTAGAATAAAAAGGGAAGGCGTCCCAGAAAACAGGGGTAAGTCACATTTCCGTCGTTTTGTTTCTTCTGTAAAAAATGCTTGAATGAACTTTACAAATATCTAAGTACTGTGTTTTTATCTGTTGTCGTTTGTATTGTGAGTTCTATCCTTAATTTTCCGATTCTATTCTTAACACTATTGATTATTATTTATGTATTGAGAATCGTCCCGAAATAGAACCGAAGATATCGACTTGTTTACAAATCAATTTGTAATACCCGGCATGGAAATGAAGAGTTCATAAAAAAATCCAAGTCCTTAATCTCTGAAATGAAAGAACCGATTCTTTGTACAAATAAGCAAGATACATAGACCTACGTCGTTAGTAGAAAACGTGTTTTAAATATCTAATCTAGAAAAAGATAATTGCAGTTTTCTCTTTGCATGGAAAACATAAAATTGTCCTAATTTAGTTTTAACGCTTTTTTTAATTTTCTCTGCTAACTGTTACGATTTTTGAATCCTGATTATTAATGAAAGTTTCATTGAAATCGGTTTATTCGTTTTGGAGAATAAGGACTTGAAATGTTATATGAAAAGCCGTAAGGTGTTTGCACCACGTGATCTACGCAGTAATAAAAATGCATAATAAAAGGTCTATTACACTACGCGATATCTGGACTTGTCTCCCTAGACGAGCTCGCTATTACATTGCACTGAATGCCACAGGCGCCGGCACCGCCGCGCCGTAACGACGACATGCGCCTTGCGAATCGACTTAGCGTGCGATATTCAGCTTGGTGAAACAGCGAACTTGTCTAAGTAGGCTATAAGACAGTCTTAGTAAGACAGTCTTGATCGCGTGTGTACCTTTAACTCGTGTGCTATGCTGGTCACGTGGTGTCTTGATACCATTCTGAATATAGCCATGTCGTGTATGTCTTTTTAATAAGCTCTTATTCCGTATTTTTACGGCGCTACGTAAGAGTTTATTATCTCACTCGATATATGACGAAGATGGTGAATATGTTAAACCTGGACTAGAACCTGCTCTCTAGAGCGGCTGCTGGAACATACATAATTCAAAAAGTGTTTTCAAGACTGATTTTCAGCTTTTCCAAACCAGCATGGGTTTGGAAAATCAACTACAAACAATACTGGTTCTATTTCGTGACAGACTACATAATATATTGTTGGTGATATTTTTAACTTGACCTTTTTTTGAGCCATATAGTCCGGATCTCTAAGATATATTTTGCTGTGGCTTAAGCACACGTCCCGCCCACTATCTTAGTCATGATTTTGGCCTGATACGCAATGGATTTAATATGCGAATTTGTTTCTTAATTTATTTGCTGGTATATTTTGTTACGCAGCACTAAAAGGTATCTAATATAACATACAAAACCAGCTGCGCTCTGTAACTAGTTTTAACTTTTAGTGTACATCTAAAACTCAAAATATCATTCGTATCAAATTTCGAGCTTATTTGTAGGATTCCCTATATAAAGCTCCACGAGTTTTTTTTTATGAAAAAGTGATACTTGTGTCATACCTACATATTAACTATACATTTATTTACCTATTGTAATGAATCCAATACCTGTCATGACAGCTTTCGCATTAATATCGGTTAAAAATAGCATCAACAACGAAAAGCAAGATCAATTTATTAAACAATAATGATTGCAATCTTTGCTTAACAAGACTAACTAATATTGTTCGAAAATATTTCAAAGAAAGAGATTATTTTGATCTTTAAAAAAGTTCAAGTGAAGATACGGCAATTACTATTATTATATAGCTGTACAAAATTAGTGCTAACACGATTGCAAGATTGTCGTCTCTATTAGTATCTTATTTATTATTTTCTAATGTATTGCATTATTAATTGTATGTTTTTTCTTTCTCTTTCATCTAATCCCCTGTCGTGGATCAACTCAAACGGACTATTGTAAATTAAAACGCACCTCCAACGATATCCTATCCAATGACGATGATTGACAATGATGATGATATTTACACAAATGACATTGATACCGTTGATGATATTGATATTAATGACACTGATGACGAAGATTTGACAGTACTACTTGTTAACCAGAAGAATGACTACAATACAAGAGTTGGACGGTACCACAGTGTTAAACCTCTCATCGGTCTACTGACGTCAACGGCCAGGACTTTCATCCAAGATGGTGTCACTACAGAGTTTGCTACACAAATTTTAGGCACTACGTTAGATAATGGCCGTATATACGCACAGCTTCTTACTAAGTCTTCCCTTGTATTGTACAATAAACCTTCAAATGTAGACGACCCGGTAATAGTTCAGCCTACTCGGGTGCATTCCGTTTTCGATGGCGAATGGGACGTTAAGCAAGATTTAGGCTACATAGACCCCGAAAAGTTTGTGTTGAAAAACACTGACTATTTGGCTCCTAGCAGTAAAGTCGAAACAGTTTACGCGAACAAACCTTCCCAAGAAAATGTTAATTACTGGAATCCACCTTCTGCTCAAGAAGGCAAGTTTGAAAATTTAATTTTTGAAGAGCCTACTGCTCGTAGGGTACAGCAGTTTAAAGAAATTCCTAGATATGTTCAAAATGAAGCCTTGAATTATCTTGACGGTCCCATCATCGAAAATGAAAAGAAATATGACCTTGTCCTTAAGCCATCTATTTTAGAGAATGTTAATACGTTGCACCGTCAAAGTAAGGCATATGAACTAGTTACTGAACCTATTATTAGGGATACCGAAGTAACAAATGTGACAGTTGAGCCAAGCATTGTTAAAGTTAAGCCTGATTTCGATCTGCCGACGTTCACTATCAAGAACGAATTTTCTCCAATATTTTATTATATAGATAATGTAGAAACACGAAAATCACAGCCTCAAGTGGCTCAGCAAACGAAGCTTCCCAAAAAGTTATTTGGGCAAAAAAGCGAATCGAGACCAAAGAAAACGTTTACCTATGAAGGTTTCGCTGATTTCACGACCATCGTCGGTGACACTGTAATAATCTTTTCTCCTAACACTGAAACTACTCACCCTCCCAACCCTGAAGAAGTCAACGTCTTCCCATCTGCTAAACGTGTTGATAAATTAGCAACTAAAATAACCTTCCTTTCTGCTGATATCCCAATGGCCACCTCAACCTATAAAGCTCATGAAGAGAATTCAGCTTCCAAAGTTGTTTCTCAAAGCAGCAGCGATGAAGAAAACAGATCTGAAAAAGCTCTATTTAATGACGAAGAAAGTCTCGAGAAAGTTTTATATCATGTTGATGACAAAGTACCTGATTCAATAAACGTGCAATACAATAATGGTTTTGACCTTAACATTGATGTCATACAACCTTCTGAAGCTGCAATTACCACAACTGAGAGTACACGAATTACTGATGATTTGGGAGTCATACCTATTCAGCGGTATAACTCAGAGGCCACAGAACCTTTAACCACTCTTTTAGCATCTGCTACAATTCTGGATGTAGCACCAAAAGAGTCTGCTGTTACAGAGCATGATATAGTGGAATTGTTTACAAATTCCGAAGAAGAATCTGATAATACAGCAGCTGAGATAACTGAAAAACCTGAAGAAGAGGAAGAGGAAGAGGAAGAAGAAGAAGAAACCACACCAGAGACAGAACCAGAAGTCAGAACTACTACAGAAAGTGGGCACAGTGAAGAGTCTTCGGAAGATTTTGAGACCACTACTGAGTCTAAACCATTTGTCACACCAGACGTATATCATGACGAACACCACGATATTCATGAAGACGTAGTTTGTACCGATGGCCTTGAAACACAATCAACGATGACCACGGCTTATAAAACTCTTACATATTTAACAACGTACTTTATACCATTAGAAAGTACAGAAACTACTACTTCTATTAAATCTGATGTTGTTGTTGAAAGCAACGTAGGATATTTCACAAATATAGTATGTAAAACGAATTTGAATATTGATCCTACTGCTGTAGTAAATGTTGACGTTAATTATTCTGTGGTTAGTAACTTAGAACCACCTGAAACAGTATTGGAAGAAACAGTAAGTTTACCACCAGTAGAACAAGAAATTTCAACAGAACAACCACCCAGAACGACGGAAGTGGACGCTGAACCATTCACAACAACTCAAAGGGAAGAAAATAGCGAAGAAAATAAGCAAACTTTACTTGAAACGGACAACACAGAGAAGTCAGAAGAAATAATTACAGAAAAAGAACCGCTAACGACCACAACAGAGATGACTACAACAACTCAAGGTCATGTTGAAGTTTCAGTGAGCACTGAAGAATCTACACCATCTTCTGAAAAACCCGTCACAGAAGAAACAAAAGAAGAAGAATTAGAAAATGAAATAGATGTTATTTACAAAACTCTTTACACAACCTACACTTACTTCACTACATTCTTTGGAGATTCAACATCTAGTGTTGCTAGTCATAAATCAGTAGTTACGAACATATTGACATCTACTATTGATTTGTCTAAGTTAGACCCATCCTTATTGGGAGCTTTTAATGAAGACGAAATCGCTCCAACCGGTGTGGGAATAGGCCGACCTACTGAATCATTTGCAATTAACAGCATTATTGATCTTGTAAAAAACAAGGATGTGATAGAATCAGTTGAAGGAGCAGATGTATACAGTTCTCAAACACCAACACCATCTTTGGGTGACGACGTGGCCAGCATAAGGCCAGACTCTGTTAAAACTTACTTTACAACTTACACATTCTTTACTACAATATATGTGGGCAGTGATGCAAACGTGTGCAGCAGAAGTGAGGTATATACAAACTACGTTGGGCCTGATGAACTTATCCCGACTAAATCTAACCCGTTAGCTGCGGAGAGTACAAAAGCTCAGTTTGATTTTAGAAACTGTAAGCAAGTTAAGAGAGAACAACCTGCAGGCGAGGATGAAAATTCTTCAATGGTAAAGAGTGTTTCAATGGAACAGAGTAGTGAACCAGTAGTGAAGGAAGTTAAAGTAGAAACTTTTCCACAACCAACTCCTATAGAAGTTGACATGTTATTCAGTATCGAGTCAAATCCATTAGAGTCCGAAAACTCATACGTCACCGATGTTAAATCGTCATCTTCTAGAGGCGAGCGACAATACTTAGAAAATAATAACATATTGGATGACCAAATTAGCTCAGAGAGCAATATTGATGAAATATTGCCGTCACCTACACTCCTATTGCAAACGAGCTATACAACATTCACATATTTCACAACTATGTACATTGGCAAAGATTCGAGTAAAGTCAAGAGTCACTTGGAAACTATAACAAATGTTGTTACGGAGACAATCATGCCAAACAAAGAATCTGAAGATGAAAGTAATTTACCGATAACATATTACACAACATTTACTTACTGGACCACACTCTATAAAGATAAGTCTACAACCATTACTAGCCGTGAAGAAATCGTTTCAAATGTTGTGACTCCTTCTGTACAGTCAGTTCCTACGATCAGCCCTATTGATACAACACCTATTGAAATTGATAGTGTGCTGCCACCAAAAGATTTGGAAGTAGAAATTAAACCTTCTTTAATTGAAGACAATTTAGAACAAGACGATGGAAAAGCCACTTTTTACACAACCTATACTTATTTCACAACCTTCTATGCAGGAAATTCATCTCAAATTAGAAGCAGCTTAGAAACTGTGACAAATATTGTAGAAAATACCAAAGTTGTCGAAGATAATCAAATTGCCAGAAAAGTTCCTTCTGGTGCAGCTGACAAAAATCTGATTCAAGATAATGGAGAAAAACCGTTCATTACTCCAACGGTTGTTAAGGAAGCAATTGAACCAACTAAACTTGCTGATCTTTCATCAGCCTCCCCAACAGTTCTTCTTGGTACATACATTGACAACTTGTTCGCTGAAGTTAAACCTGCTGAGTCTACAACAGAGAGTGAGAAAAAGATTTTGTTCTCTCAAGTTGCCGTTATATCAGGTGATTCTACAATAGTTACGAGTGACAATAAAACTCTGAACACTGAACCGAGCTCTTCCCCCGTCACAACTACCACAGAATCGGTCATTAGCCCTACTCCTGAAGTAATTGAAGGTTCAGTATTTGAGCCAGAAGCAACAACTGAGGCAAAGGAAGAAGAAGACGATGGAAATACGAGAAAGAAATCTCGTCTGACATTTACTCCTAAGAAGCCAACCGTTACACCAGTTATAATACCTTTCTCATCTAGGAACAGACCTACATTTGTTCCTAAACGTGTGCCATTATTGAGTAGTGCTACTACTATTACACGCCAAGACTTTACGCCAACTATCACTGCTACCCCATCGTTGAAATCAGTAAGGCCTTCTGGTTTTAGTGGAAATAGAAAACCATCTTCAGCTTTCCCAGGATCTTCTAGCGCTGGCAAGAGATTTAATGGCCGCAGCAGTGCGTCTATTTTGTCAGGAAATGTGCCATCTGCATCGAGATCTGGTAACTTTGCTAGAGGTTCTGTCCAACCAACATCAAGACGAACAGGATTTCGATCAAGTTCGGCCCGGGTCAACAGTTTGGATTACATAAGCAGGTCAGCAATCCCAAGAATAAGACCAACGGCTTCTTCCCGTCTTCAGCCAGGCAGAAGTAGCATTAGACCTTCGGCCTCTATTAATTTCTCACAGAATGATCCAAATGAATATTCTGAAACATTGGCTACTCAACAAGAAGAAAGTGTTACTGAATCTCTAGACGAAGTATCAGAAGCTCCAGTCAGAACTACTAATAATCCTTTGTTAAGATTCAGACGACCACCTATTGCCAGACAGCCTGGAACTGCCATAACACCTCGATCGACTACACCATCATCAAGACGTGCTGCAACTCCTCGAAGTAGAATAACTACCACCACAAGGAGAGTGACTACCCGAGCAACGACTAATCCACTCTTATCCTTACGCAGACAAAGGCCTAATAATGCCTTATTTCCAAGAAGAAATCTTTTTAGACAGCCAGAACCTGAACCAGAAGAAGAAGTCAACGAACAACTTGAAGAAAGTGGTGAAATATTGGAAGAAGAGGAATTTGAAGTTGATAATGACTACGATTCTTCAGACAGAAAGGAGAGACAAGTACCTACTCCTACTCCTAAAAAGTCTAATGTGGTTCAAATAAGACCATTCGCTTTCAGGAGACGATCAAAACGTCAAGTAGATTATGGTTCTCGGAAGTATTCCAATTTCCGCAGGCCTGGAGCTAAATTCGGTACCACGCGTAAACCTGAGCCAGAACCAGAAACTGAAGCTCCATCCTCAGTAGCACCAAAACGTGCCAGATATAATTCTCGCCTTTCAGCCAACTCTAGAACAACTACTGCTGCTGCTCCAAAGTCATCACCGAGGCAATCATTTATTGTTCGTGGAGAAAGTAGAACAACAACTGCTTCTGTACCTGCTTACAGAAGATCAAAGACTGCAAACGCTAGACCATCACCACGAGCAACTACCTTATCGTCTCGACCTAAAGCACCAAGACTTCAAAACTCAAGAATAAACACTCGCCCAAGCACCAGTAGGTCTACTAAACCACGTACAACTACCAGTAGAGCTTCAAGTAGGCAGAGAAACTCTTTCGAAAGTCACAGTGGAGAAAGGTTCAGGGACTACAACAGTATTGTAAATGATGGAAAAATAACAGTCACCCACCAAATCCCAACAGAAGTGACAATTCCATTTGTTAATGGTAAGATAACAGAGTACAAAAATGTCATATCAGCCTCACCTAAAGTAGAGACGTTATTATTAAATCAGGTATCAACTTCACTCGGACCTTTAGGCAGTCCACAGTTAGTGCTCGCTGCAGAATCGACTGAACTAGCTGATAATGGTGCTACTAAGATTATCAAATACCTCCTTCATGAAACTCCTACAACCACTGTCATTTTTACTCCCACCACCATAAGAGGACGTAAAACTTCCTATGCCCACGTTTTACCAAGTAAGGTGTTTAATGTCGAGCCTGTTACACAGACGATAGCTCCCGAGATTAACTCAAACGTTCCTCTTGCTAATTTGCTTCTATCACAGCTTCTCCTTGGCAATCAACAGCCTGCGATCAACCCTCTCCTAGGATTACAAGGACAGGGTTTGTTACCGCAGCAACCCATAGTACAAACGCCAGTTACAGAATTTAAAACCCGCGCCACAACTTATGTAACAACCGTCACAGACTCAAGAGAGACTGTATTGCCAATAACATTCAAAGGCAGAGCCATTTTGACTACAATTTCTGATCCAACGACAAATGTTATCACTGCAACTGAATACGTCACCGATACCATTGTCACTACACCAACTGCGGTACAGGCAAATCCACAATTTAATTCTCTTTTATTCCTTCTTCAGCAACAGCAACAGCAACAACAGCAGCAACAGCAGCAGAGTCTTTTACAGACTTCAAATCCTCTGTTAGGCTTGGCTCAGACTGATTTAGGCGCCCTTGCTAATTTGAATCAAGTTCAAAATAATTTAAATTTAAACAACCTTAACAATGACATATACAGCAAAAGTCCAAAACCAAACATTTTATCTGATTTGAATAGCAATGAAGACTTTGCTGATGATGATGTTGATAATGAGGAGGATGCTCCTCCACCTTCACCTGCACCTCGATCTAGAACTAGAGCCAGAGTTCCTAAGCAACCACCAGCTCCACCATCCCCACCCAAATTGACTAGTGTAGTGACACTGTATGTATCTGGTAGGCATCCTGGTGAATTCAGTACAGTGCTATCTACTGTCGTATCAGAGGGTACCCAAACCGTAAGGAAACGTGAGGCGTTATATTATGAAGATGTCATAGTATCGCCTTCACTGTTGCCTACAGTGGACGAACTCTTCAGTTCCCAATTGGATAATATGGCAAATGAAATAATAGCTAATACAGAAAGGTTTACGGATAATTCCACAGACAAAAACCAAATTGAAACACAAAGTCTCGAAAGTATAGTAGGTGAGATTAGTAAACACATAAAGTATGACGCGTCACCGACGTATGTTCTGGAGTTAGCGAGTCCCACTGCCATTAGAAATAATATTAAAAAGAGCTCAGCCGATGATGTCTCGTGAAATACAAATCGAACGGTTAGATGTATAAAGTAATGTTGTAGTTATTTATTTACTTTGTATCATAGTAAGTTAACTATGAATAGTGCCTTATAGTTGTAACAAATTAGTTTTAAGATCTAAATACTCTTTATTACTTGACTAGTTGATAAAATTTCTTTTAAGTTCACCAAAAATGATTTCCTATGTTACCAGATTAATTTGGTACTGATTTTTTGTTTAATTTTGGTAGTATACTACCTAAGTATAAGTCTAAACTTAGATTACATACTTAATCTATTGTAATACTCGTTTCATCTTCGCTTTTGACTGTACATTGCAAATACGACTTAAAATGTTAAATAATAAACATGTTTAAAAATTATTACTGGTTTCATTATAAAAAGAAGATATTATAAAAGTTTCCAAGTTAGTTTCATACTAACTACAATGGTTAATAGTATTGCAGTTAAATGAAAGCGAAACTCCTGTAGATATAAATAAGGTAGATAATACTTATAATAGCAAACATGATGATGACAAGTGAAATTGCTTTAGAAAAGCGACGAACCGAGTTCAATGACAAACTACTAAATCGATTTTGATAAAATTTCTATAGCACCAATCTAAAAGTAAATCCTTTTAAATTAAAAAAGATTTTTTAAAATCGGCTTATAAATGACAGAGATCTGAGGTAACAAACATAAAAAATATATATACACACCGAATTGAGCACCTTCTTTTCTGGAAGTCGGTTAAAACGCACGAGATATGATATCTGACTTTATGACTTGAAATGGATGAGAACGAATACGATTATGATATATATGACTACGCAAGACAATCATGATAGTCCCACTAGAGACGACAAGAGATAACTTGATATCATTACTGGACACGACCAATGGAAATTCTAAAGATGACAAATTAAACTCTGACTTGGATCCTAGTACACTCAAGGCCCCTGAAGAGTCCCCACTTCTGGATGGCTCCAATACCCCAATCCTGCGAACATCCAAACACCCAGGAGGTGAGTGTTTGATGCTAAATCTATTTGTAGTTTGTAATTAGCAAATTTATTTCCATGCCTTTAAATTGTACCTTAAAACTAACCTAAAATGAAGAGAAAATGAAATAAAATAAAAAAAAAACAAAAAAGACTTCTAAGTTTGAAATACATATTACTATCTAGAATTCTAGAACATGAAGTTTCTAGTGTTACCACAAGAAAAAAAACAAATGCTTACTATAATGCGTTTCGATACGGATACATAATATAAACATTTTATTGTTATAGTTACAATTCAAAGGCAAACAGTCCTTTATAGCAGGTAACTTACTAATCATACTAATGATTTAGATGTACATAGATTATTACAATTGTCTAATATAACACAAATTTGTAAAGTTACTTGTAGTGTCAGTAGTAAAATTATTTGTAGCTACAATAGAAGTGTAGTTACTAGTTATAAATAATAATACTAATAAAATTAAGGAAGATCAAACCTTGAAACTTTTATTCTAAAAATAATATTAACTAACTATAATAACTATAATAGGCGACAGTAATATAGTGATAGGCGACATCACTATAGCTATTGTAGGTATATGCATGTAATTGACTGTGGTAAATGAGTTTTATCTTCCTTGGTTATATGTGTACATGGTTTAACGTGTAGTATTATAATAATAGAATTAACTGTAGATATTTAGTTATTAATAATCTGTTTCTTTCTACAGTTGAATGATTTCTACTTATAACTGCACAAGGCATTATCTAAAATTTATATAACAATTAAAGAAAATCAAAGAATTGAACATATAAAAATCTGAGTTGAATATTGTGAGATTACTATCAAATTTAAAAGATGAAATATAGGATAGAAATAAATACGAGTAGTACTTATAATTTACTAAGATGAAGTTCACATGAACGATTCTTGTTTTTTAAAGCAATTAAAACTTACTTTAGATGCTGTTGTGATCTAATATTTTATTTTATGAACCACTCCAAAAGGATTACAAATTTAATCGTATATGTGAACTTTTGTCTGCGTTTATAATTCTATGCTAAATTATATTCTAATAATTTCAGCTTTCAATACAAATGCAATAGTATATGATAACACACCGTGGAGGCCCGGTAGAGAGATCGAAACTATCGATAAGCCTGCGACGGAAGATGAAAGGAAGTTAAAGAACTTGGCCACGAGGATCATGTCCAATGGAGTAGAGGTGTTGGTCAAGGATAAAGGGGGTGATGGAAAACAAGAACAGGTAATTTTTAATTTTAATAATCAATGTATTGGCTATAATTTTGTTACAAAATGTCTATCAAGATGATAATTATTGCAGCTGGCGCAACCAACTTTTGTTTTTGAGTGTCTAATAATTAAAAAAAACCAGAAATATATAAAAGAAAACGAAGCAGCATCAACGCTGTCTAGAGTTATAGATTTTACTTCATACCTATTCGTGTCTTTTAATAAATAAATGTTTTTCTTTTTGTTTACGAAATGATACGAAAAGTTACGAAAAGATTTCGTATTGTATTGCCCTGTAGTACTTGTTGGTATAGTATTTTTCTGCTTTATTTTCTCAGCGCAAACTCAAAGTTATGCATATAACTTCACTGAAACCAACGCAATCTACGTCATCAGTATCACCAAAAAAAACATTGTTGTCATCGGCTGTCGCAACTGTTGTCAACCGTCAGCAAATCAGTGCTCTGTTTCCACTCCATCAGCTGATGCAACACAATTACATAATCAAAACGTGTATGACCACATACACATATCTGACAACAGTAGTGCAAAATAAAAGAAGTGCCATATCAACATTTGAGACTATTGTGTCAGTTGTGACAACTGAATCTCTCACAAACCTGTATCCAGATATCTTGGCAGATTTAAAGCCGACAAAAGTAAGAATTGGGACCCTGGTTGATTTGAAATGTCTCCAGAATCCAATTAGTCCTGCAGTAATGCTACCCTTTTGGAAACCCTATCAAATATACTGCTTTACCTAACTAAACCACATCTAAACTTAACTTTATTCTATGTATCATGTAGTTAGTTGATGGATAAAATTATGTTTTGCACTCCGGATACATTATTATATTGTTTACTTACATTGTCAAGTTTAACATAATTTTGTGTAATTTCAGACGAAGTACATGGACGTGAAGACAATACAACCAACAGCCCCAACAAATATGTACGCAAGTAATTACGGCAAAGTCGATAAGAGAATTGACAATCCTGAAGTTGGTAGCAATTTCGATCTCATACAGCCTTCAGAATCCAGCCACACTTCATGCACAAGCAGTTCATGCTCATGTAGCCATACACAAACTGAAAGCCTAAAAACCAAATATACCCATATAGACGTTATATCGAGTAAACATGGAGTGACTTCTAAATATGGAGCAATTAAATTGGATTTGAAACCAACGAGTAAAGATGACAAAAAAACTCAATATGGTCCATACGAATTTGAAAGCACAACTCAAATGGCACCTACAGATAAAGTAGTAGAAAAGTACACTGAAGTCATGAATGATTACTCGGACGAGAAAGACAGCAATTCTGTAGAAGAAAGTGAACTTTTAACGAATGAACAAGCACCACCTCCTCCGAAAACAACAAATATATCTAATAATTTACCTGAGAAAGGCAAACCTGAAAAGCCTCAGAAACATAATAAAAATAAGTTTGTAGTTGCTGACCTATTAAAACTAGGAACATTAGGTATCAAAGGGCTGACTCAACTGGCTCCTGTCTTTGAAAAAATGACTGGCAGTTTTATAAAAAGACAAGATACTGTTGTCGAAAAACTAACCACCACAACAGAGAAGCCTACGGAAAAGGTCGTGGCCTATAATGCAAATAAAAGAGTTGACAATTTTGAGTCTAAACAAGGCACGTTCCCTATTTATATACCAGTTGATGAAATGGAAACATCAGAGTCACAGATGGTATTTACAAACGCTACATTGCATCAAAACTTAGCGTGGGCCGCGGAGCACAAACAGCCAAAATCACATCACCCACACAAAATAATTCATGAGAGTCCATTAGTCAATGGAGGGATACCTATAAGCCCAGGTGAAATTATAACAACTAATTCAGATGTGATTGTTGGAAAACCAGCCGTGGGCGGACCATTAACCTTAGCTGCCAGTGGAATTAAGTTGCAAAATCCAGTGAATCCTCCTCCATTAGACAGCTTTGTATCTGCAAATGAGCAGTATTTGATAAATGAAAGACCATTAAATGACCAATATTATTCGGATGTTAAAGTTGATGATTCATATGATTTAAGGCCACCTGATTTACCCAAATCCAAGCCAAATAGACCACCAAATGTCAATCCACGGCCTAGTATGAATGATCAGTTTAGTAAATATCCATATCGAATGCCTAATGCACCTACAAATGATGATTATAAGACTAACCTAACTAAATCACCAAGCCCGGTTTTAATAAATCACGGCAGACCAGTGTTCTTAGATTACATACCCTCTTTTGGACCTGGAACAAATAAAAGGCCAATTAAAAATCATGTGGATTTCAAACCAGCTAAAGATAGTAAAAAGGAAGTCGAAATAGAAGACAATAGTCCAAGCTCTTCTGAAATTGTTAACACTCACATCAGAACTGATGAACAGTATACGATTACAGGCGATTCTGAAGCACATAAACCGTTCTTGGTTGATATTCAGCCTTCTCGAGTAGCTAACGTTTTGATTCCTCATGGAAGTTCTACTGCCTTAGTATTTGCAGGGTCGTCTGAACCTCATAAAACCGGTGATTACGTCGATGATCCTCTCCCATATCCCGAACCTGGATACTTTGGAAGTTTCAGCATCGATGCGCCTCAAATGACAAACGTCCATAATGTTGCTCCAAATAACAACAAGCAGTTTATCAACAAACAACACTCAGATAGTTATAAGCCAAACCCACCGCCATACAAAGAACATTCGTTTAGAAATGATTTGAAACTTAAATGGAAAGACAACAAGCGTCCAGATTTTAATAAAATTCCACCTCCCACAAGTAATCAAGAAACACATGTGCAGGTTGGTCCACAAATAACCGCTTACAATCCTGAAATATACCGTCCCAATAACGGTGATTTTGAAAAATACAATCAAGTCAAAGAAAATGAAAATAACAAAAACAAGGGCAAAGAAACTATAGACAAAGAATATGAAAACTTCCTGGCCGTTCCACCTCCACCACCAAAAAGACATTTTAATCAGGAAAATCACTACGATACGAATAAACCGTATAGTCAACGACCTATCGTGCAACAAAAACCAGTTCAGGATATGAAAGTATTTTTGAATATACAACATCCCGTGCCAAAGGAACAATTACCTCCTAAAGTTACATCTGAAATATACTTCGCAGCTCAAGGACAAAATAGTCAGCCATCACCGACTTACACAATTCAGATGCCACAAACAAAGCCTCAATACAACTCATTCAATACACATCATGTGAATAATAATCATCCGCCAAAAGTTATGAATTTTGATTCAAGTTCCCATACTTCATTCCCAGAGTTATCATCCCATAACGTAGTTAACAAATCAATTTTGGCGCAGGATAATGAGCACGATAGTACTTATACAGTTACATTGAATACTGCTACAAATGTTGCGAATAATGCCAATGAAGTTGGGCAAGTGATTGGCTCAAGTGTGCCAGTACCAGTCGGTAATACGCTGAATAACGGGCAATTAAACACAGAAATTCCTATAGGAACTAACTTCGCTATTAGAGTTGAAGATAACTCAACACCACAAGATAATTATTATTTACAAGGAAATCAAAGTCCCCAGATAATTTACGACGAACACAGTCATGCCCCATTTAAAGTATCTGTAGGTGATAACAGATGGAATAAGAGCACTACTGATAACGTAAATACTATAATAGGACATAACTATTACGATCAAAATAATGAAAGACCTAAAACAAATCTAGTAAGACAGCCTGCACCACCTTCTCCGACAGTTGGTAGTTACACCACCAGACAAACTATTCCACCATCATTGAATAGTCATGCAAACTTCCCTATGATGAATGAACAGCAGCACAGCATACACTATAACATTCAAACACGACCGAGTGAAATCATTAAGCCTGTCACAGAAAACGTTATTGAAATAAAAAATATAAATGATCAAAAAAGACCAGGAAAACACATACCGAACTTGCCTACAAACTCACATGGATGGTATTCGAGTGTTGTTCTAGATGAAAACAATGTTAAAAATATTGATATTAAAAGTGAGTCTACAACTAGAACAGTTATTCCACTCCATGGATACAGCGAAAATTACAGACCTACATTTGGACAAAAAGTATCAAGCGCTGGTAAACCACCGACAGAATTTTGGTCTCAAAAAAAACCCCTTACGGTGTCCAATTTAAATGTAGGCAGACCTTTTTCGATATCAAAATCAGAAGCCACTGAAAAAACTTCTAGTATCTCTGCGTTGACAGTTAAACCATATGAAAAACATAATTATTTACCGTCTAACTCTGGTACTATAAAACAACCAGTCTATGATATACCGATAAGAGATAATAGCGATGAAACAACAACTTTCAAGCCTATTAGGCCTACCACAGACAAAGTGAAGCCTGTTTACGAAACCTCTGATGAAATCTATGATGGTGAAGAAGAACTTGAAAACATTGGTGAAATTGATGGGGAAGTTAGTTCAGAGTCGATGAAAATACCTGTTGTAAGTGCTTCAAATGAAGTTAAAAAGCCAACAAGGGTAACAACTGAACTAACTCTTCTTCAAGATGAGGTATTGGATCCAACTAGCTCTCTAAGTACCCCTCAGGCTTCACAGGTTCAGACTAGTACAGCTACGCCACTAATCAATTTTAACCTAGGCAGTCAGACCGAAAAACCCTTCAGTTCGGATAACAGAACAAATAATTTTCAAACGAATGCGATCAAACCAGTTTATGAAAATGACTCCTACATGAAACCGAGACCATTCACGATAAGTAACTCCCAGGTTTTGGACCATCAATTGCAACAACCACATTGGCAGATCAACCAACTTTTAGAAAACTCTACCAACATGTCATATGAAGACAATCTAGATTTAAATATTGGAGAAGAAATGAATTCACCTTCGACTGTTCAAGTACCTATATCAACGTCTAGCCAAAGAGTGCCTACTTATGGTCGTCCAGAAACAGAACTCAAATATAAGAATCCGCCCAGGCCTGTCTATCATTCGCGTTTTAACAACACTAAAACAGTTAACGACTCAAATATTATAACTTCAACTGTACATATCAAAGATAAAAAGCCACTTATAGTCGACACACTTCCAGAAAAGACTACTTTACCAACGTATACAATAGTGGCTCATAAGATCCAATTAAATAGATCCTCAAGTGAAATAATTGACTTGTCACCACCTCCACCAACTTTGGACTATAGCTTCAAGCCTTCTACTAATGATGAGATGATTATGGGTATGAGTCCTCCTCCACCAAGAAATTCTCCTGGAATGAGACAGCCTCCGAGAATTCCTCTTACTCCAAGACCACCTCTACCACCAAGAACACTTTCTCCATACAGAACAAAACCTCCTAAAACATTGCCGCCTCGGTTACAACAGAGACCCACAAGAAAGCCTATAAATAAAGATGAAGTTTCTACTTACAGGCCACCATATGATATTCTTAACAACATAAGAAGACCACCTTATAACCGTGAGCAGCCTTCATCAATTTTACTTCCACCTCCAAGAGAAATGCCTTCAAAGATTGTTAGTCCTATTATTGACATACCATCTATATTGACAACCGTCAGTGCTCCAAGTGCCTCGAACGTGATTTTCCCAACACCGATTTCCTCAGGTTGGCTCACATCATCGGGTATAGGATTTTCATCAAGCTTCAACTTTGATCCTACATACGTACCATTCTCTGAAATTCCGCAACCAACGAAAACTCCAGATATTTCAGAATCACCTTCTTCTGAAAACTCATATTCTTACGAAAATGAATATTCTTCTGAGAGTGTTGATGAAGTTAGCTCGTCTGAAAAACCAGCAACAGAAGATAGACCGTCTATTTCAAACGAAATAACCACAGAGTCTATAACAAAGCCTTCAACGTCTAGTGCAGAATTTGATATCAATGATTCCATTTCCGAGGAATCTAGTCACGAAAGTGCAACTACAGACAGGATGAAAGTGATTCCAATTGTTAATAAAAACAGAACTCGCAAACCCTATCCATTCAGAAATGATGATAAAAAACCAAACACTAACAAGTTTAAGTTGCCACCCAAACCTACGTCAATCATTCGTCCTACCAGAACTTTAACTCGTCCAGATATCTTGTATCCAACTATACATACATCCATCAGAAAAATAGTTAGGCCAATCCCAACTAGGTATCCTGCAATAGTCCCTACCAATATTATAGAGAGCTCAGAATCATCTATTGATGATGGATATATTAAACCAACAGAAGTATTAAGAGACAGTCTCACACCAACAATATCACAACTAGAAGTATCGTCTCAGGCGCAAAAGGAATCCGCTAGTATTATATCGCCTAGTTTAGATGAATCTACGTCTGTTATTCATCCGACCCACCATGCTGGCAACGAAATTAAGATTTCAGATGAAATCATACCAACAAAAACAGAATTTAGGACTACTATTGTTACCCTCACAAAGACACTGTCTGAGCCACCTTTGACGGTTTCCAGTATTGGTTATGTTAACTTGACTCAAACGCTAACTGTCACACATACAAAGACAAGCTTGATCAGCCAATCAGAAGGTGCCGTAACCCAAACTCTAGTCTTAACTAATACTCAAACGTCTACAATAGTCGACGTTGTAACAGAAATATATACAAAAGTGCAGCCAACTACAATAGTAGAGACGGTTACTAAACATATTCCTGTGCCTCAAGTTGAGCCAACGCCTGTTCAAGAAACATCAGCCAAAACAAAGATTCCTCTTGATGATATTACTATGTCTTCAGAAGAAGAGGACAATTTGATAATCCGAGATCATGAAACAACTGAAAATGTTCAAAAGATAGATACAGAAGCCGATGGAGAAAATGATACATTCTTTGTGGTGATGAACAAGTCACAGAATGGAGGTCAAGCCCCACCCCCAATAAGCACTGATCTTGATACAAGTGATTACGATGTTACTAGGAATGAACAAGTGAACAATAATGGAGTGTCGCAGGTCCTGTTTGGTGAGATACTCTTAGCAGGTACCCCTTACCTAGAAACCACAAACGTACACTCAACTGGTAAGTTTATTCTTTCATTTGACTAAATCTTTTATGGGCAATGGTTTAGTAATGTTTGTATGTTTCAGGATTCGGTAAGGAATGTCAGCCAGACTGCAAGGCGTCAAGAAATGAACGATGCCAGAGGATAGATGGAATTATGAAATGTGTCTGCAGACCAGGCTTCGCAAGAATGTTCCCTGATAGACCTTGTAAACGTAAGTTTCTTTCTTAATCTTGATTCTTGACCACCTTTTAAATATTATGGCATTTTTTCGTTACAGTTTTTTTTAGTCTTTTATGGTGTACTATTAATGGCCCTCATATTGTTTGAAAAACATACAACGCTAAATTAAATCAAAGTTGCAGGGAAATCTGAAGAAAACTTTAATTTATGTGCTTGTTTTACTGATAATGCATAAAATCATATAGATAAAGATTTGTAAAATAAAACACGACTATTATCATATTCATAGGTGTGTAAGCCAGCTTGCATGCAAATATTTTATAACTAGCTGTGCCTCGTGGCTTCGCCCACGTAGCTTAAGTTACTCCTTATAATTTTATTTATTTGTATAGATGATCAACATCTTTAACCTAATAGGCGTCGTACCTACCAATGGAAAAGAATGGCTTCAGATTGATAGATCTATAATAATTAGTCACATTTTTTTCTGTTTTTGCTTTCAGCAACATACACATACTCAGTAAAGCTCGCCCTCGGCTCCCAAGGCGATTCTCCTCTCCACTTCCACAACAGTTTATCAGACAACTCCAGCAAGCAATACCAAGCACTAGCGGTAGCGACCCACGAAGGGATCAACAGGATGGTGATGCAGTCCGACTTGAGGGATGTCTTCCACGGAGTACATATCAATGGTTTCCATCCGGTGGAGATGAAGGGGGCAAGTGGAGACAATTACCAGGGGGTTATGAATGACTTCTATGTGCAGGTAATGTTACGTTGCTTTGATTTTGAATGTTGGTATATTATTATAGTTTCTCAAACATTATTTACATTATGTATTCTATTGTATTATAATTATTTTATAATATAATGTAAATATTTTATCACATTTAATTTCGTTCTTGCTGGTTAAGTTCTTACTGCTTGAAACATGTATATATGTAGGATGTGTTAAACATTTTGATCACAAACGTGGTAAGAACGATTATTTTTTCCCTTGTCTTTCGAATCAGCCGAACGAAATCCATTGCTGAACATATTCCTCCTCCATAGAACGCCATAAGGATCGGCTACTCGCCTCTTGCATGTATCCAGGATGCAAGAGATGCATAAAAACTGTTTAAATATTTGAATTTACAGATATGGCACGTCAGTGATAAGACCGCCAATCATAACACTGATTGATAAATTGTTTTATTTTAAGGTTTCTGTATTGTGTAAGAGTTTGTCTATGTATTTAGAAAATTAATAATCTATCAGATACTATTTAATGACATTATAAGATTAACATTTTACGATACTTTGCACTGATACTATACTGTGAACTGTGATTTATCTGTGATTCCTGTACTATAATTTCAGCTCTCTGATAACGCTCATGAGAGCAGGCTCAAGGAAGTAATTGAAAAGTACCTTCGCAACAACAATTACAGTCTGGGAGGAACCGACGTCCACGCAGCCGGAGAATTGGTCGACAGACTCGACGTTAGTGGTAAGTTCGCTGATTTTCTTCTCATTATAAATATAGAGCTCTAGATAAAAGTATACCCACTAACCATTTCTTCTCTGAGAAAAGTAGAACTGATTTTCAAAAGTGGAAACGTCACTCACTTTAATATAAGCATACCAGATAATTTAAGAAACCTTAACAAACTAGGAGGTTTCTCCCAAAATACAATAACGACATATTAGTTGCATTGTTCGTGTACCATACTTTTAGTTTCAAATTTCATTGTTTTATTGGTAATCGAACGATCGATACCAGAGCGCCTAGTGTGAGTTTTTCAACAAGTTAACGCAATCTACAGTGACCGCGTTTACGAAGATTTTGTATGAAAAAAATGTACAGCGCCCCTAGCGCCGCGTTTGTGAACTATCGTCGCGCATGCTTTTAGTATGGAGTTTACTCGAAAAACGCGGTTGTTCGCGTAAACGGATTTTAACGGCGAAACTCACACTCAGCACTCAGTTCTAAAATTAAAAAAAGCCTTATCGTACTTTTGTTATCTGTATGTATATATCATGCCGATTATATCGTTTTGTATTTTGCGAGTAGACTATCAAACAAATCCTTCACTTCCCTTCTGCACTGTCATTCCAGATTTCGACGAATGCAACAGCGGCCAGTTCCACGACTGTTCCGAGCATGCGCAGTGTTTCAACCTTCGAGGGACCTATACCTGCAGTTGTCTGGAAGGCTTCGCGGACCTCAGCGTCAACACATTGTATCCCGGGAGAATCTGTTCTGGTAAGAGCTCTAAGTGCTAGTTTAGTTGTTGATTATACTACTAGTAATGGTACTAGTTTAGTTGTTGATTTTATTTGTTGATTTGATTTCAAAGCACTGATTTGATGGCAGAATTCAGTTTCTACTAAAAAAAACTGAGGCATTGTTTTGTTTGTTACCAAAATTGGGGTTATTTTAATTATTTTTAGTATAAATTCATTACTACACCGACATTTGCGGAGTAATTTTATAATTTCTCTCAAATCTTTAAAGTTGCGTTGATCTTTCTTTACACAATTTTTTAGTGGTAAATATATTTTTCCAGACAAGCTTTTTTATAATACTTAATTGGCACTGTAATCTTATGGCCGCCGTGCGGCTCCATCATCAGACCAGTGTGACATCATTATATTGCATTGTCATCAGATGTATGCAAAATTCGGCTCAATCGAACAGGAAATGCGTCAAATTTAGCTTACAAGATTTGACCTAAACAAACAAACATACATAGTATACATACAAACATCGCAAGTTAAATAAAAGCTTGTAAACAAGCAATCACTACACTTCGGAATTCCTGGTATTTTATTCTACAGGGAACGCTTATCAAAATTTTTTAACGATCTGCTTAAATTACGTTGGTATACTTAACCGAATGGAATTTTAGAATAGCATTGAGTTTAACTTTCAGAAGTGTTAATGTGTCTTAAAGTAGTAGTAGTAAAGAAGCTCTCTCAACAGCGGAGCCAGTTGGATGCGAGAAATGCAACTACCACGGCTCGTGCTACTCCAGAGACGATCAGCGCGTGCTGTGCGAGTGTTTCCAGTGGTACGCCGGTAGCACCTGCCAGATCAACTTGAAGGGTGAGCATTTTTATCTCTTTCTTTTTCATATTTAAATATATTTTATATTTAGCCGAATTCACTTACGTAGTACTCGTACCACGGAGTTGGTTCCAATGGGGTCGAACCCGACTGGTTCCAATGTGTTCGGAACCTCTTCATTTTCTTTCTTTTTTTCCTGCAAAGACTAAACAAATCGTATACAAGGCTGTAGTAAAAAGAAGGCAAGTACACGTACGAGCAGAAGTGTGAATCAAAAGATTGATGAAGTTCAAATTCAAATTCAAAACACTACAACAACAATCGACATCAACTCAAGTCAACAATCGGACAGGCCACCTAAGGCTAATTTGTCACAGTCTATAATTATTATGGACACTGCAATGTTTGTAGTGCTGTTGATGTACCAATAGATGGACAAAAGGGGTTAATAAAATAATTTAATATATTTGATGGAATCAGGCGTTACTTTGCGGAAGTCCATTTTAAATAAGATTATATAATGTGGGTAATTTATAGTTAATGGTTAATGGGTTATTTATATCGCGGAATTAAAACTATAAATTACCCACATTATATAATCTTATTTAAAATAAATTTAATTATTGATTGTGAATCCATATAGCCTATTGAATCGTTCGTCTGCGTTCATTTATGTATACTTTTTCTATTTGTGGAAACTTGTAATTGGCCCTCAGCACATATTACTATACTCTGTAACTAGCTGTAAGTTTTCCTAAAAGTAATAAATAAAATAATTACATCCGTATATCATCTTAAAATACTGAGAACGTATAAAATTTACTGTCAGTATTCCAAAGCAGTCATCACCTCTGGTGCACGGACTGAAGACAATTGTAGTAATAAAAATTGTGCTCACTAGGTCTACCGTTTACAGAATTATACCTACGAGGGATCAAGGTCTATACATGTGATCGTTGATATTTATTAATTTAACATATTGTTTCTGTTACAGTCGTCCTGATATCTCTTGTGGTGCTCGGTGCGATCTTGACGATTGTGTTGGCAGTGTGTGCCGTGGTGGCGTGCTCCAAGAAACGGCCTCAGCCTCCGAATAGGTCCATCGTCACTTGTATCCAGAGCATGCCAAGTTTGCACCAGGTATAATATTTCTCAAATCATTTGTCATTGATTCCACTATACCTAATACAGACCCCGATAACCTCGATTCTGAGCTTTTGGCGTTACAAAGCTAAACTAACTTTAATCATTTGTAATTTTAGTTACACTTCTCTGATTTCTAAAAAAACATACTCATACTCCTTGCACTCCTTGTGTTGCAGGTGGCATGGATACACAACACAAATATCCAAGACACGAGATGAATTTCGTGGCGTCCAACTTGTTAAAGATACAAGTAGCATCTTGCATTCTTTTCTTATGTTATTTTTTGGAAAGTGAAAGCAAAATTAATCTTAGGTTTAGATTTATGGTACCAAAACCGTCACCAATGCTCCTGTGTCTAAATGTCACCGTCTCATGTTTATTGGAAAGAGACCTTTTGTTTGGGTAAAAACAAAAAACAATACACTCCTTTTTTGGTGCAATCGTGTAAAAAGCGGGAAGCGAAATCAACGAAAAAATCGCACTATAAAATTTTATCCTCCATTTTTCCACCCTTAGAGGTGGTATTCATTCACTAAATATATCAAAGAACAGCCCTTGATAACTCTATCGGTTAACAATTAGCGGAGAGATTGAGAAACATCTCCAAAAAAAAAACAGATGAGTTGAGGACCTTTTTTGAAATCGGTTAACAAGATATCATATCGTTTCTAGGGAGCCATGCCGTCTAAACAGAGACAGGACCGACGCGCGTTGATCAGCGAGCGAGGAGACGGTGGCGATGCCTCTAGCGTGCAGAACGCGTCTCTGCCTTACATGCCTTCTAAGGTAACCTGACTTGCTCCGCTAACTTTATATTACTTACCTGAGAGTTTTTTTATTTACTTAAACAAATTTTCAACACATGTATATTGTAACGCAAAATGTCCTTCTTTATCGTCGATTCACAATAGGAACCGTTGATTTTAGGGTTACTTTCCGGTTTGATGAGCAAATTAGCCAGTGAAATTTAGTAATTTCACAGTAAGCCCAGTGGCTTATGAGACTTAATACCTATCGTCTCAGGGTAACGAACGCACTGCAGTGCCGCGCAGGCCTTTGTGTTTCAAAGTTCTGGGTGGCACTGCAATTGTTATGGGCCGGCATTACCGTCAGTCAAACGACCGGTTCGTCCCGTTATCAAATAGCATAAAAACATGCCTTAACGTGAAAAGCAGTACTTATTATCATTTTGTTGTCTGTCTGTATTTATACCAATTACTTTTATCTAAAAAACGGCTTGAAGCATCAGGTTGAAATTAATAAGTATTGTGAAATGCGGCTTCATCATATTTTATTCCTGTACAAAATTCAAATTTTTAATTTAACGTAACAATAAGGTCCGTTCTTATAGTTGTAGTGCCCTACCTATATATATACATCAGTTTCATAGGTCAAGTACTTTTCGAGATTTCGTGTTCAGTCAGTGGGTCAGTGAGTGGCCTTTCTCTTTTATATATAGAAGAAAGAAGATAGGTTACGATACTTGAAGTAGGGGAGTAGGTTTGTAAGCCTCATTGAGCGATTTTTTGCCCTTGCCTTGTTTTATTTACACTCATAAACTAATATCCCAATTCCAGAGAGCATCAACATCCAAAAAATGCATAATCTCGGACCCTCCCGCGCACGACCCGCCCCCGCCCCCCGCCCCCGCCGTCATGATCCCCCGCGCGCGCCTGCACGCACACCACGACACCAGAGACGACAGGAAGAGGAGCATGGAGCTCAGCAGCGAGGCCAAGCTCATCAGCTACTTGGAGTCGGGGGCTACTCCACATCATGATGAGGTGAAGATTCTTTCCATGACTGTAGGGAGAGTTAGGAGGAGCTTTCTCGCATATATAATATCATCTTTAGGGATTGACAAGGAGCTGAACAGCGAAGACTAGTTCTTCATTTTTTTTTCCGGCAAAGGATCCATTATTTTATCTTATTCTTTATGCTGAATGAACTCACGCTGAATGATCGACTTTCGCTTCAATTATTTTTGACAATGGTACAATCATACAAAAACGCGTGCTTGCAAGATACGTTACAAATTATTTTCTAACAGGCACTACTAAGCATTTAGTACCATGTTTCCGCGCTCGCTTCGCTTACCTATGTTATGATTTTGATTTCTGAATTTTTGTTACAGATGAGGAGGAAACACAGTTTGGAGTCCTCATATAGTGCATATAATAAAGAGCATAGACATAAACAAGGTAAATGTTTGTCTATTCTATTCAAGGTATTGATGATAAGGTACAGTTTACTTAGTAAAATTAAGTCATGGTACCGAAAAAAACATCTTTTAGAAGCCTGTCAGCTAGACAGTGTCTAACCGTTGTCTAATTCTATCCTGTTGTGACATTTATAATAATTTTAGACGTTTATAAGATAAACTACTGAAATCAAGACTTGTGGTTGTGTACTTTTATATCGGTCCATAGAAATTTCATGAATATCGGTTCAGTAGTCTATCATTCTTATTCTCATAGAAGTCTTTTTATTTGTATTTCACAACAATTTTATTTGTATTTCCCGCTCTAATTTTTTACTTTCTATTTGACTGTTACTGATCATTCTAGCCATTGCTTAATACTTATAATACGTTTCTAGGAGCGCTTGTATCAGCCGGTTTCAAGGTGTCTACCACCATCCGACCTGATGAAGTCATGAAAGATAACCGTGACGACCTCTCTTCCGTTGACAAGGGCGACTTGGAAGCTGAACTGCACTTTGACTCTTTGAGGAAATCTTACAGGTATGTTCATGGGAGCGAGTCAATTGTTGCTGAGCGGCAACTTGTGTGACTTTCAAACTGAGAATTATAAAAATAATCAGGAACATGTGACATCTACCAAGCCGGATTGGGACCGCGTGGTGGATTATGGCCTGCACTCTTAGAATTCCCAAGAAGGGCTGGCATGAGGCAGGCGGCTGACTTTAAAAAATTGAAAAAACCTAAAATTCTGTAAAGACATACTGCGCTGACCCCGTGTAAAAATATTATAAGGGTAGGAAGGAAGGAAGATGTTCATTGTTTCAATATTCGTCCTGTACAAGTAGCTATGACCGTTTAAAATCAGTTAATTTAATAAAAAACAGTAACTTTAAAAACAGTTATAAGTTAATGCATACGGTACCTAATCACGAAAAGCGAAATATTCCGATAATTAACAATTTCTACCTGGCGTGGCAATATTTATTGGTCTGGCAACATTTACCTAACCGCCACGCCATCTTAATCTGCTATGCAGGTAAATGTTGCCAGGCCCATAAATGTTGCCTCGTTTGTTAGAAATGGCTAATATCAGAACATCCCGTTCTTCAGAATTACCCGAATTAACTGGTTTGTAGAATTAACTTTTTTTTATATTAACCTTAATTTAAAAGAACAGTTAATTTTACAAACCAGTTAATTCTTTAAACACATGTATGTTATCATATCACCATGTGTTGTTCTTTCAGCCAAGAAGAGCTTTCTGAATGGACTGATGCTGAAAGAAGAATGGGCGAATTGTGAGTATTCCTTACCTACGTGGAAAAGCCGCATAGGTAGTTGTTTCTTAACAAGATCCTACGACCCAAATGTTTGTGCACTTTAAACAATAACAGGCAAGTATTTATTCCGTCTCTGGAAGCTGTAGGCTTTGAGGTTTCTAGACCAATGTTGAGATCAAGGTGGTAGGACTCTTATGTGGGTGTCAGTCTGGGTGGGTACCACCGCTTTGCTTGTGCAGTCTGCCACCAAGCGATAATGTGCAAGCATTACTGTATTCCGGTTTGATGAAGTAGAGATTGATTACTGGGCTTATGAGACTTAATACCTAATGTCCTCGAGGTAACAAGCGTACTGCAGTGCCGCACAGATCTTTGTGTTTTAAAGTTTTGAGTGGCACTGCAATTGTTATGGGCTTATCATCGGGCAAACGACCCGCTCGTCTCGTTATCAAATAGAATTAAAAAAAGGTGCTTACTCAGAAAAATAAAATTATTACTAAATCCTAGTTTTTGAATACTATAAATATGTTAGGATCAATGTACCTGTGTGATGTTCCACGTTATTTAATTATTTATTTTATGTATTTAGAACTCTGTCAGAAGCAAGATCAGTGGGCGGGACTCTCCCGGCCAGCACAGGTAGAGCCGCCTCTTCCACTCGACTTACGCATCAGGTAACCATCATTTTTGTTCCATTACGTATGATGCAATGTGTGTTTTTGGTCCTTCGATCCGGCTCGAAGGACCAAAAAATTGTAGCGGTAGAACGATTATCATTGGGTTTGTTTCGTACATTAACTTTCACTGTCCTTAGCACTCATCTCATCTTATAAAGTGTAACACACATTACATACAATTTATAAGGCTATAGCGTGAATAGGTATCTTCTAGATCTACATGCTCCATCCTCGGTTATATCTTCGCTTACCGTCAGGGGAGTTGATGAACAAACGTTATGTAATAATAAACACATCCCTTCATTTTTTTTACTAACGTTGACACGGGGGAATACAATCTTCGGGCCATAAGTTACTCTCATGTCTATCAAGCTTTGAAAGAAGTTTTGTCAAATAAAATAACAGACAATCGGCTATAGTTCCTAACTTCCTATACATGTATTTTTTTATTTTTTACTGTACAGTAAATATCCTTTACCTTTGCCTGTATACATACCTTCACAAAGTAGTTATGCATTAAACACCACTTTGCACCCAGGAGGCAAACACGATGGCTGAGCGGGACCTCGGATCCACCTTCCTACTACCGCACGTGCACCTTTACAAACCGGAACTAGTGCGTATTTTTGCACCCAACCTCTGATTATATCTTTGCACTCAATTTCTTTGACTAGCTTTGCACCCAACTTTGACTAGCTTTGCGCCCAACTTTGACTAGCTTTGCACCCAACTTCTTTGACTATCTTTGCGTTAGCGACTGCATGATTGTCATTTAACATCAGGATCATATGTAAAGAAAGAAAAGATGAAAATGATAAAAAAAACTTAATTAAAACATCTTTACAATAATGTTATTATAAAGATGTTCAGAAGAACAATGGTAGTTGTATTTTAGACATTTCTTTTACAATAAGGACTTATCCAAATTTCAAATTATCTTTACTCGGTTTTACTATTAATTTTGTGTGTGCTAAGAGATTTTTTAATTATTAACATTATTGACTAATAATAATTTTATCAATGTTTTTATAAAAATATATTATGTTACAGACAAGTGACGTATCTGAATTCGACTCGCTGTGAAGACATCCAGTCAGGACTACTTTTGTTACTTATAGCATTTTAAGTATTACTTTTGTTATTCACAATTTTAACCTTAAATACTTTAAAATCTATCTACGAGGCGTTATTACCACCAAAGTAAAGACTTAACTTATTTATTACCTATTTATTCTGTTTTAAATTTTAATTCATCTTGTTGTTAATATTATTCGTTGTTTTTATAAAATGAAGTAAATGAAAATGCCATAGTAAGTGTAAGCATTTTTTTAGATAATAAGAGGAACGTGAAAATAATTTGAATGAGAAATCGTGGAAATGTAAATTGTTTTTTTTTTTGTCTTTTGGGTTAATTAATCGATTTCTTATTTGAAGAATTTTCATTCAATTTTTTCTATTGAAGTTTGACATTAGAATTGTTGTGCAAAGTAAAGTGCCAATAGTCAGTGATTTTGGACATATTTTTGTATAAATTTTTTACTTAGAAGATTTTGACTTGGATATTGGTCTATACATCTTTTTGTGATTGTTTTACACGTTTTTAATTTTTGTATCATTCTTGTTAGGTGTTTGTACAAGTATAAATGAACGTAATAAATTGAATATCATATTATATATATCATTTTTCTTTATTTCCCAAATTTTTCCTCTGGATCAGTACACTATTCAGTAGTTTGGCCTAGGATTCAATTGTTTTTATTAAGTAATACTAAACGACAACGTTTACATACAAATGATAATGCAATATAATGATGTCACAGAGCTGATGATGGAGCCAGAAAGTGGCCATAAGAACTCTGTAACGAATCGACATGACCCCATCGATTTTGGATGGTTTCCTTTGGATTGTTTTCGTCTTTACAAGTATTTTGATCCTAGATGATGTCCTGAGTACTGATGATCGAGCCGGAAGTTAGTCACGAGATTCCAGTACTAATAGGGTACTTGACTCCATTTTTTTAATGATGTCAATCAGTTCGTTTTCTCGTGAGAATCAAATGTCTATATCGAAAAAACTGAAAATCGAACATTAGAAACGTCAGAAATGAGAGTCAAAGTCGGGCTTATCTACTGAGCGCAAAAACGCTCCATACAAATTGCTCATCATATGTGACGGCACATGCCCTGAGAACATGCACTTTGTTGATTTTGGTCGTGAAAAACTGCGTTCAAGATCATTAGGTTTATTAGTATTTAGGTTAGTTATTGAATTGAGATATGCAATTCATTATCATCATTATCAGCCTCTTACGCTCCCAATGCTGGGACACCGGCCTCCCACCACAACGCCCCACCGCGATCCACCACGCGGGCACAGTGCGGCTTGGTGGATGTCACATGTCTTCGAATTTTGTGGTTCTCCTCGTCGTTTTCCTGACGGTGTTTTCCTTCACCATTTTAGGGTGAGCGTTAATAATCCGCACATAAAATGATACAAGTCATTAGTGCGGGATAACTGAGATTCAAACTATGGTGCGTTGGATTGAATGTCGCACAAGTTTCCACTCGGCCACTCTGGCTTTTTGATATGCAATTGAGAGAAAACAATTTGAACACTTACCTATGTCTAAATATTATTTTTGTATTGCAAACGCAATTTACAATATTCAGATCTAAAAAAAATATAAGTTTACAATATATTTCAGGATCTAACTTTCTGCCCTAACTAAACTATAATACTAATTAATAATTATTATAGTACAGATATACCTTTAGTATATTTATTAACGGTCTTACCACAAACAAATTAAACACACTAAACATGACATATTCACGTTTTTAAATATGAGCAACCACAAATCCTGATTTATGTAGTGCCTAACCGATGTTTAAACACATTTCTGTTGTGACATTCCTATCATTTTTAGCGTTTATTTCTAAAGACTGTTTAGCTAAACACGCATCCAAAAGTGTTCCTTTTAGTGGTAAAGCGGTATATTTATAGGTAAAAATAAAACAATCATGTAAATATGAGACAGCGTTTTTATTCAATATTCAATAATATATTATGTTTAATCGATAGAATATTCAGCAATATTACAAATACAACGTGAAACAATCGAACATTGCAACTAAATCGATTTCAGAAACTTAATACAAGAGCTAAGCAACATTTTGACACTAGCATTAAAAATCTTAACACCGATCAGCACACAGACCTTTATTAAATTAACTATATTTATAAATACAAGCGTTATTATCTAAGAATTTATTTGACTAAGGTACCAGAGCTGATATGACATACATTGCTTGTTCAGCTGACTGCAGTGTATTAGCTAAGCATGTACCGCCTTTACCGATATCAGTCTCATACCATATTGTTTTATTATTAACATCGTTTCCTTCTTTCACGAACCTTTGAGACCTGATCTTAGAACCTTTTTTGCATAGTACAATATCACAGCAGGTAAAAATACTGTTTCATTTATTTAAGAATATTATTACTAGAAACTGGATATTTACTATATGTTAATATCGGAAATTCGAATCAAATAATATTAATATAAATGCTCCCGTATCTACTATTAATTAATGTTTTGATGGTGGCGAACTTACGGGAAACTTTTACCAGTTTTGATATTGAATTAACTGAAAAACAGGTTCTTTGCAATAGGTCCTAAGCAAGGTTCTCTTTACCATTCCCATTTATCCCAATTCTTATATCGATAACAAACCGTAATGGTTTACAAAATTATCTTAACGATTGGAAGTGAGCAAGCCTTATTCCAGATAATCATGGATAGTTGTCTATGGTCAATTGGATGATGATCCTTAGGTTAATTTTATTAAAAATGAATGCTAACCTTTTTACCATAGACTTTAAATACGTCAGGCATAACAACTCATAAAAAATTCATATTCGTAGAAGTAATACGACTTAAAGTATATAAATTGTAGAGATCAGATAATATGCCTAAACAACGAGGTTAAATAAATAAACTATTAAATAAGACTACATGTCCATTTGTAACTAGAAATAAATAGCATAAAGTTAAAGCAATAAATGCCAGCAGCTTGGAGCCCACATTGACAAGATAATTATAATAGAATGACTACTGACGAAATCAAATCTGAAATACTAAAATACCTACTGTATTACGCATCCAGTTTGTTATAGAGACAGCATAGCTAACTTATTCTATACTTTGTATGTCTATTTAGTACTTACGCAAGAAATTGTGCAAGAATCAAACTTTTCGACCTCCAATTCTTCGATATTATTTATGTATGAAATTCAGATCTATCATGTCTTGAAAAACTATCTATCAATTATTTAGATATTCCATTATCAAAATTGTCAATTTCAGAAAGTTTTCTAACATATTTCTTATAATTAGTTAATAGTTCTACAGTATTAACGTCATATTGAAAAAGCATTCCAAGTCTAAGCTAAGCGCTATCTAGATCAAAGAAACATGGACCATTTGTCTAAAGACATTTCAGTACAAAAGTCAGTACCAAAATACTATCCAAAAACTCGTGACTCATAGCCGAATGCGCATCATACATTGGCTAAAGAAATCAGGATCCCTTCTTAATATAGATTGAGTAGTTCGAAGTAAAAAGAGAACTTCTAATGCACCAACTATTCTTTAGGACTTAAACGAGAGAGTACCTACGTTTCAGCTTTCGATAGAGTAACTATCACAATAGATGGCTTATATTTATAGACATACTCCAATTACTCTGCCTAAAACGTTTATCAGTGTTTTTATTTGAAATACCTACTATATGGGACGTGGAAAATTATTTCTACAGATCTCATCACAGGTGACCAGCATCCAGTGCATTTTATTAGGCTAAGCCTCATTTGCTGCAAGACAAAATATATCTAAGGATCGAAATAAGAATTTATACGAAAACCTAAATGAAAAGGGGAAGAAAAAGATAGAGTTTACTTCTTAGTAGCTTCCTCTAGACTAGAAGGCTGGGATTTCGCTAGCATGGTGAGAGATCTGAAAGGAAGAAGAGTAAAGTAAAAGCTGCGGTATAAAGCCTGGTATTAAGTATTTTTAATGGTAACTATACTTTTATATTATATTCTGTTTGCGAGAGTAAAATCACTTTAAAAAACGGAAACAAGTCATTAGAAACTGATTTTCTGACAAAAATATCAGAAACACTTTAAAAAGTATAGTTTCCATTAAAATATAGTAATAGACATCAAGAGTAATTTGCCACTCTACATGCTGTATAGATACATAAAATTAGATGCTGATTATAACGAAGTCAACACAGCTATTTCACACAATATAATTAAAACTCAAACTTCAAAGTAACACGCAAAAGTTCGAAAATAAAGCAAAACATAGTAAAGTAAATTATGATACATTAAAATTTGAAAATAATGACGTTTATATTAATGGTAAAGATGACGCAAATGAAATTAATAAGCTATATACGGTAAGAATTAAGAATTGTACCTATTTGTCGAGCTTATCTTGAGAGTGACTTAAGCAATAGCAGCTGCAACAATAGTTTTGTTCTTTTAGTAGGTACATTTTTGTATATTGCAAAAGAAACATAAGAAAGTATTAAGTGAGAACCAAACAAACTGAACTAAAAACGAAGCAATATGATAATTTGGCATTTATAGAGAAAAAAAACTGATGAAGATTCTGAAGATCGAAAAAGAAATAAATATAACAAGCATTGTATAAACGACGGTCAGTGTGCCATTCATTTGAATAAAAAGATATTCACAGAAATGTTATTAATTACAATAAAAGATGGACAATGTCAATCAGTATTTCTAAGACCTGAATAAACGTTATCTTATTTCTAAATTATCTTGCTTTACGAAACTAGATATAGTCCTACAATATATCTAGTAGACACGACGAATAATGTTTCATTTTGTTAACAAGCAAGTGATATGTTTTTGGTTTCAAGTAAGCGATATTAGAATAAAACCTGTCCAACTGAACCAACTTCAGAATATTTTTTTAGTTTTGTATCTTCTATGAATGTTATTTAGAATCATAACAAGAAATCTATCTAGTGACCAAGTTAAAAGCATTCTTGTATTCTACCTTCTTTGAGCTGGAACGGGAGGTGAGGACTGCGTGGCAGGTGGCAATGATGCTGGACAGCTTCCAGACAGCGTGGGTTGATCTTCTTCGTCTTCTTTCCTTTCGCCTGTAATAAACTCGCCTGATTAGGTATTACAGTCACTAATTTCAGACCATTGTAATGATCACCAAGTATCTTACCTCTAACAATAGGTGTATCTCCAATGTAGAAGGTAGCAGCCGGCGCCTCTACAGTAGCTTCTCTGACCGAACCTTCAGCACTGACAGCGCTAAGCGTGTCAGTACTGTCGAACATTATTGTACGCTCCTTAGCGCGGGGTGCCCGCCCATCCACCTCCTAAAGTAACGAAAATAGGTTCACATGAAATAAATGGTACGTGATAATCGTCGTCTCATAAGGACCTTACTTAGGGCTACTAGCCCCGATCTTTGGTGTCATTATCCGCTAATAGTCATCAATAAATAATCTAACCGATGGCTACAACTAATAATCTAACTGATTGATTTTTAACTTTTACCATTGTTAATTTCTATTAATCTATGACCTAATCTTAATTAACTACTTAAGTAGTTAGTCTTAAATGTGATGTGGTAAGATGTTACACTAAAGTGGTTATGAACTACTTTATAACCACTTTACTGTAACAATTTTGTATTTTATCTACATAAAATACAAAGATTTTTTAAGTCTCATTCGTAATTTTAAGACTTGGACGAGCAAAGCGAAACGAAGCTTTTAAGGCTAGGTACATACATTTCAAGTTTCAAAAAGAGTAACTTCACATGCTCCTATACTTTGCCACTCTAAAACCGGGATAGGACTGAACATATTTGAAAAACCTATCATAACATTATAGAATCATCATCTTATCACAATAATATTTTATATCATGAAAACATCAAGGAACAATTCAGAAAAAAAACTTACCACTTTTTCAGTATCAGAATCTGGCTCATGCACTTCATAGTCATGAGAGTGATGTTCGCTCATCGATTGGTGTTCAAGGCTTTCCATCTGTACCGTAGTGATCGGGTCCAGGGTGTCCAATGAGGAAACCATGGTATTCGACCCTGCAGGCGGTACCGCTGTTAACTGTCTGATTAGTAGGAAGCTCGGTGGGGTAGCGGCATGAACAGTAAATATACATAATGATTAGTAGGAAAAAGCGGGAATGAGCAATAATTTTTGGAACGATGGAAGGAGCATAAACAGAAACCGGGTAGAGCTTATTTACTATTATATTCATAGGCTTAGGATTTTTTCGCTAATTATACTGAACTATGACATATTTTTTTAACTTTTATAACTTTTAGATTTTTAGAAATATATAGTCCATAATAATTGGCGCCTTACCAATTTTACTGGATCACTAAAAAGAAGTCGCTGAAATGTAACTAATTTTGTTTAAAATCCAGCTAAAAAATCGATCAAGGTCTCTGATGCTGCAACCTTTTTTTTTATTATCGTAATTGATCAAAAAATATTATTTTCTTATTACGTTCCTCAAAAACCTAATTGAAAGGTTTGGTGGTTCCCCGTCACCAGATCTCAGAGTGGACATGTGCATCTCCACACGCCCGTAACTCGAGTATAAATCGATACAAAAATCGATATCGAGTACAAAAATGTTGACTTTCATATCGCAACTCTCGATCCAGCATTGTTCTTACATCATTATTTAACTGGCTTTACAGGCAACATACTTGATACTATTCTCCTCCACAAAGATATATCTTATTAAACGCAAACGTTTGAATTTATCTCTACTATATCTTTTTAAATGTTATGACTATGTAAGTATAATATATAAGAATTTAACGATATGTACTACATATGATGTAAAATAATATTATTGTAAATATTATGCTCTACCCGTTTCAATCTCTGGTCATTTTAATTTACATGCCAAACATAGTATATAATAAGAATAGATAAAACCATTATATGCATGAAATGTTGACAAGCATATTATAAAGCCGATATAAATGGATTGGTTGAGATCCATGCGAAATCAAAGGTAAGTAGGTATGTTTGCTCTATGTTCATACAGTAGTAGTTACTACCTAGTGTGCCAATGAATGCATTTGATTATGAAGTATGTAAATACAATTTAGACAAATGTTACTAGTCATTACCGCTTTATATGAAACATTACACTAAATAACGTATTAAGTAACTTTATTAATGTTAGTAGAAATAGAAAATAAAATACATATAAGACAAATGAACTCACAGTTTCAGACTTGCACGTTGGAACATAAAATGAAAAATTTTGAAATGAATTATTTTAATTATTTAATGTCGTTTATTTTCATTCTCATCGTTGAACTCTGCATTTTGCAGAGATAAATACGATGTAAAAATATTAAAAAAAAAATGTATATACTTAATCATAAATTATATAATTAGCGTTCAATTATGAGAAAACTATAAAATACTGACTATATGCGGGTATTATCTGTCGTTTACAATTTAATTCAACTAGAGAGTGGTAGCTAGCCACGCAAGCGTCATATTATAAACCCTACAATAATGCTATAATTAGAACTAGATAGCATCCAAAATATTGTCAGATCAACTGGGGGCCTCACTGTAATAGTTACAAAGTAGACGGTGAATACCTCCCTCCCAAGTATTAAAACTGCAAGATCATTTGCCCGCAACTCGATTAACATTAAGTATTAATAAAGCGGCAAAACACTTACCCCCTGAAGTAAGACTGCCGGTCATGGGCGTGTCAACTTCGTAGTTATAAGTAGCTCGGGTGGCGTTGGAGCTGGTAGCCTCCAGGCTGTCGGTACTGCCCAGCATCAGGTCAGCACGGGCTCTGGTTATAGTCATGCGTTTGAAACTATTTGAATTGTGTATAACTTGTAAAAGAGATTAGCGGCTCTGAAGTCTGTCGTAGTTGTAGGTACAAAATACGCCATAGTGAAGCTGGGAATGGGTGTCTCTTGAATCGAATAGGTATCTATCTATTGCTTAGTCTTTAAATAAGGGTTATTACGGTTGCTTCTCCACTCAACTGTATTAAAGCAGAATATTAAAGCAATAGTTCTCAAGTTACACAAACGACGTTAAAAAATTACGCTTACTTTATTAATAGGTATACATACGCATTTTATTCAAGCATGTATTATTTTAGACAGCAATGAATAAACATCAGTAAATAAAAAGAAAACACCAACTCACCTGCTAAAACTGCCAGATGAGCTCAACTCCTCATCCTGGCCGCTCCAGGACCCGCTAGCTGGATCTGTAAAATGTTTACCGAGCGAGATGATGCTGTGAGCCACCGATCTCCCGGAGGAGGGCGACAGCTCCCGCACTACACTACCCTCTCTGGACAAGTCCAAGTCCTCAGGCTTATCTGTAGACATCATTATTGTTTGTCTTGTAACCGTCACTACTTCACCATCAGAACGCTCCATCACAGTCATTAAACTATCTAATTCGGATGGCTGGGAAGTAAGGGATGATGACATTTCGGAACCGTAAGACTGAATGACGCCTTCGTCGAACTGTCTTGGCTTAGCTGGAATATCTACAGCACCTTCGCCGTCTGTGCTCGTCACTGTTTCTGATACTTTCTTTCCATCTATAAATCTCTGCTGTATAACGGTTGTAGTTCGAACAACTTCAATCACTCCACCGTCAGTAAATGTTCTGGTCACTGCTTCTGATTTCGTAGACTTTTCTTCCTGATCAAGTAATTTCATCATCTCTTCGCAGTCCCCTGGAATGGATTCCGCAGAGCCATCACTGGGTGCTGCAGCACATACGAAAGTGGACGTCTTTGCACATTCTTCAGTGACTTCACAAGGTTTAGTTCCTAAAGGCTCTGTTGTCTCCGGTTCAATCTCAAGCACAAAAAATGCACCTTTTTCGTCATATTTCTTTACAGTCACCACTTTAGGTGCCATTTGTTCTTGCAACTTTTGTTCTAAAGCCATCTGCTGGTCAATTAGCTTTCTAATAGCAGCTGAATCTGTCAGCATTTTCTGAGATGGGCTACCGTAGCTACCTACTTTCTGTGATGGACTTCCACTCTTCTGGGACGGACTCCCACTCTTTTGCCCGGGGCTCCCTCCTTTTTGCGGTGGGCTGCTCTCTGAACTGCCACTATATGAACGTTTTTCTCTTTCCAAGAAACTGCCACTTACTTCCTTAGGATCTGCTTGTAGCAACGCTTCTTTTTGCTTCGCCAGTATTTCGGCTTTAAGGGCTTCAAGACAAGCAGATTCGAGCCCTTCGAATTCTTTTAAGCTTGATATTGATATATCGTCACCTTGGCTTCTGCTCAAAATATATCTTTTTGGTAGCGACCCATTTAATGAATCTTGAGACGATGAAGAGTTTTGTTGATATTGTTCCATTAAAGCTCTCTCCAGGTTCTCAAACTCTTGCAGGGAGCTTATAGAAATTTCATCATTGTCACCTCTTACCCTAAACCTAATGCGAGAAGCCATTTCTGACTCTGATAAACTTCCGTATGAGTTTCTAAAGCTGCCGAAACTGCCAATAGATTCTTTTTGAGAGCTCAAGCTCCCAATCCTACTAGCATCAAAGTCAGTCATTTCTTCTTCTTTTATATCTTCAAGAGGTACCCTTTCGTAATCATATCTTGGGTCTCCCTCGAATTGCATTTGAATCCATCGCTTACCAGCTTCAATTTCTGCAAGTTCCTGTGCTTGTAACCTCTTTTGTTCCGATTCGTACTGTAAAAGTTCTTCATCGGACATTGATCCCGAACCACTGCTTGTACTTTCTTGTTTCTTTGAAGTTTTAGACAAATAATCTTCAACTTCTGTATCGTGCGTTTTTATATACTTCTGTGCCTTTATTTGCACACTCTTCCCTTCCGTGTCAGTCTCTTGAGCTTCTTTAGCAACTTCTTCAATTACTACAAAGTCGTCCATTTCGCTTGGTTTATCAACCATTTCAAACTCGTCACTTGTCGGTGATTCTTGTTCTTTATCATAGCTATGTAAGGTTTGTTCTTCAGTTGTCACTACTAGTTCAGATTTGCTTACTTCAGTTAGTAGTTCAGATTTCAATTCTGGTGTCTCCGATATATCATACATGTCATCTAAGACATATTCTCGTCCATTATCAGTTGAAATTGAACTTTGACTAGGTATAGATAAAGGTGTTTGTGGAGTCGATAAATGCTCATGAGTCCGAAGACTTGATGTTGAACTTTGTTTACTATCAAGTTGTGAATCAGGTGTTGCGACTGCTTTCTCTAATTTAGTCTTGGGAACTGACGTGTCACTTTTTGACTTTAAGATTTCTTCATACTGCATTGATCCTACTGGTATGATTTCACTTTCAACATCAACGAATTCTCTTTGACTTGCAGGTATTTCAGTTACAGGGAAAGGGACCACACTGATTTCTTTAACAAATTTCTTTTGGCATACTTCTTCTACTTCAACTTGCACAACTCCAAGAGGAGTACTTTCTTCAGGATATATTACAGTTTTTACAACCGTTTCTTCAGTACACTTTTTCTTAGGTTCAGGAGTTATACTGCCATGCCTAACAATGTCTTCGTATTCAGATGAACCAACAAGAATGATTTCACTTTCTACGTCAATAAATTCACGTTGTGGTTTATCTATTTTCGTGACTGCAAAGGGTATAGCTTCTAAATCACCAACTGAAGTTGATGTTTTTGTTACAAATTGTTCTTTTATTTCTACCAACTCTGATTGGGACTGAGATGAGGGCATGTCCAGTTTTGATATAGATGAAGATAATACTTCGTCAGTTTTAAACTGACTTGAAATAGTTGTATCTGAACCATCTTTGTCTTTGGTTGAGTCTTCTTCAACATCTACACTTTCTGATAATCCTTCCAATGGGAAATGATCCGGTATCATGTCTTTCGGCAGGAATCTCATTTCGTGAGATCTCCTCATTTTACCTACAGGTTCTACATCAGTCTTATTTTCGTCTTCATCCCCAGATGCCTCTTCATCACTTATGTCTTTCACCTTCGGTTCTTTTCCAGCCTCATGAAGAAAATGTTCAACGTAAGTGCTGCTTTCCATTAATTCCTCTTTTAGCTCATTAGCTGAAGGGACTAAAGTTTCTGACGCATCCGATATATCGATGCTAGCAACGTGACTAGAACCATCAGAATCAAGACTTCTCATGCTGTCTCGCGATGCTAGCGAGCTTGCTGCAGTATAGTAATCCTTTGATGTCCTCAGTGATTGAGAAGAAATATCATGGCTAGTCATTGCAGTCTCAAATTCAGTGCCACTTTGTGCTGTCATCATAATTTCTACATCAGATGATAAGGGTCTACTTTCAGAATGTTCAAAGCTATGATAATGGCTTCCACCCGAGCTTGACCAGCCTTCAATTTCTGACGCAGATCGTCTATCACCTACGCCTAACTTTGCCTGAATATGCTTTTGCACCCTTAATTTTACTTCCGGGCTACCTTTAGAGGATCCATCACGATCTGACAGGTTAATTTCACTTTCGGTTTCTAATATTGAGTGTGGACCACTGTCTGATCTGATAGAAACATCAGTAGAATCTAAGAGTGGGCTAGGTTCTTTAATAAAAATAGTATCTTTTTCTTCATCGGAAGCAGTAGTTGTTTCTTCATGAGAACTAATTTTATGAGAAATGCTATCTGATTTTTGACTATCAAGAACGGTTTCATCTTTTTCAGTAACTTTTTTATCTTCCATTTGTTGGGGTTGTGATTCCTCAGCAATAGCTTCTTGCCTTTCAGGACTCATTAGCATTTTAAATTGGAATTCAGATGGGGATTGTTTATACTTGATGCTTCCATCATTTTTTTCACTAATAATTTCAACTTGGGCGGCTTCGAGAGATTGCTTGACTTCATCTATAGTTTTTTCCAAAACTGACAAGTCTGATAATGGCTGACCAGATATTAAACAATCCAAATCTACCCTTTCTGATTCGAGTTTCATTCCATGAAACTCGGCAGAGGAGAGATCAGTATCGTAACCGCTGCTACAGATATCTTCGAGGCTTTTTTCTTTAATTAGCTTAATCTCTTCTCTTTTATGATCTGTTCCGGTGAGATAAGCCGAATCAGCTTCAGTTGAGAATTCAGATGGCTGCAACGTTTCAACACTCATCGTAGAGTCCATCGATTTTTGCAGCATTTCTCCTTCATGAGATTCTAAGGATTTAATCATGAATTCTGTATCAAGGCTTTCACCAGATTTTATCATAAGGTCTTTAGACGCCGTACTTACGTCATCAGAAATTTCAAAAGTAATTGGCGACATGTCAGTTTTGGATGTTTTGGTTACTTCAGTTCTAGTTTCAACTACAGTTCGGACTTCTAAAATGGTGTCACCATTTGTACTTGTTGCTGCAGTACTTGACGTATCAACAAAAGATTGAACTTTTGGTTTGGGAATGTCATCAGCAACTTCAAAGGAATCAGCTTTTTGGACTGATACCTCCCAGACTTGATCTTGAATTTGCTGCTGTGGTAATTTAATGGGTGACCTCATTGTTTTTTCCTTCTTAGGTGTATCTCCTGTTTTGTCATCATGAGGTAAATCTGGAGCAGCTTCAGATTCAGAATGCGTATCTTGACTTCCTGTACGACTAAATGTGCTCTTTACAGGTGATGTCGAGACTTTTATTTCCTTAATGAAATTAACTTCATAAACCTCATCGTCTTTTTTGAAAGATCTCGATTTACTCCTTGGACTAGTTTCTGTAGAGTCTCGACGTTCCGTGGCTTCGCTCTTGAAGCTCGGAGCATGGGAAGCATCAGAGCTAAGATCATCGTGTTCTTTGCTTTCGATAACAGATTCCTCTTTATGATGTTCAACTGTTGAACTTACTACTTTTCCTTTTTCTGACAACTCTACACTAGAAACAATTTCATCTTTTTCAATTATTTTTAGTGTTGAATCAATGAAAGCTACACGTGACTTCGAATCATCATCTTCGACAATGTCTTCAAGTTCTCCTGGTTCAGTAAAATATTCTTTGCCCCACTGCTCGTGTGACATATCTCTTTCCGAAATTTTTACTTCATGTTTTTTCTTTACTGTTTCATCTTTAATAGCCGTCATTTTTTCTTCTGATTTTGTTTGTCGACCAGTATAAAGACCTTGTTCAGTAAATTCCCTTTCAACTTTAATTATATCTGAGTCATCAGTGCTCTTGAGAACAGTCTTTGTTTCAATATCAGACCTTTTTGCTAAAGCTTCATGGGCTTTTTCTAATTTCTTCTGGGAAGTTTCTGTTTGATCGCCTTCTTTGCGAACAGTGGTTTTTTCTTTAGTTTCATGTTCTTGGCCTCGTAGTTCATGAGTTGTCTCAGTCTTGATTACTAGTGAATCATCATCAGATGATGATACTTGCTTGGTTTCAGTAAAGAACTCTTGACCAGATATTTTTCTAGTTTCCGTCTCTTTGTGCGTTAAAATAGTACTACTGAACTCGTCTGTGGTTCCACCAAATTTAGCAATCATATCTGACATAACTGATTCAGGATCTAACGTTTGGAATTTTAACTCTCCGCCTTCAAAAGTTTTATGAACAGACGAAGAGGAAGTCGAAGTTTCAATTTTAGATTCAGTGAAGAAGGTTTCAGAAGATGTGGATTTTTGCATATCTTCCATTTTGACGGCAAGTTGTTCTTTCTTTATTTGATCAATAACGTCAATGCTCTTTTCTATAGTGCGATCTACAAGTTCTATGGCATCGGTGTTAATGGTTGGCTGATCGACATTAACGAATGTAAGATTGTCTGCTACATGTTTGACTGGAGATTTGGGTCTGGCGGCTGCTGTCAGAACCTTGGACGCCTCCAATAGTACTTCTGTAAAGAAACAGCTTTATTAGTATTCAATACTTTGTTACAACTTGTTAATGAATTTTCATATCTTAAAATCCAGTTAAATGCACAGAGCATTATTAATTTTAATGCTGTACATATTTATAGTGCCAATGTGCACTTATATTATTATGTATTAAATGTGATGAGCTCGAGAGTAATTGAAAGGCTGTGGAAGCGCCTAAAGCGTGTACTATATAACTAATAATATTCCTTTAACGATTGATTTTAAAAAATAATGGAAGCTTCGTATGACAAAAATGGTTTAAAATAAACTAAGACTCAGAATCAAAGCGAAACGTTACCCGAATGTGGATGATACAGAAAGTTGCGAATAAAACACAATGGAAATAATTTGCCCGTCGAGGAAGTAAAAAAGCGACATTGAAGAAAATAAACGAGATGATATTGATTTTGCTTGTGGATCCACTTACCTATCGCAACGTAAGGGCTCCGCAAGAAAAAAGTAAAATACAATGTGCTTATAAATTATTGTAAAAATTGCGACAAAGCACTCTTTTTTTATTTGTTTTAAATGTCTTATATTTTTTTAATGAAATATTAGTGCATTTCTATCCTTAAGTGCTTAAATGATTATCTTTAGCTTAGCTTTTCCTGAAATATTAAAGGCACACACATTCTGGTCAGGGATAGTTTTCAATGGTTTATTCATGAAACTAACATGCGACTGGCGTATATAAATGACTGTGGCAAACGAGGGTACTCAATGGTCTCTACCAAAAAATGAGTAAAGTTTCGCTATGACTCTACTTTGCCACTACTTTACTGCAACAAGCTTGCAATAAGGTTTCGATATTTTTATTTCAAATCTATCTTAATGGTTAATGGTACATAATATATTTCTAAATTCTACTTACAGCCATTTCAAAAAACCCACCAATTCATGATCCTTGGATCTTGGATACAATTCTCGAAAATCATCATCATCAGCGATGTTATTTCTATTAGTGACTGCTCATGAAATTCATCACCAAACATTGCAGGTTAAAGCTGATAGCGAACTTGCTTTAATTTTGTATCTCGAAAGACGTTTAGCTAAAATTCTTGTGATCCGGTTTTAGTGCAGAGGGAGAATCAATTTTTGTAACTATACTGACCACTTTGTTGAGCCTCAGTTTCACTTATAATGCTGTCTCCAGCTGATGAAGCTCTTGGAGACTGTTTATTGGCATCCAGGAACGTCGAGTCGGAACCTAGATGGAAGGGTGATTACTACTTCTAGCAATTAGTCTAATCGTGGGGTGTATCAAACTGTGTTGTGCTATAATAGCTATTACGTTTTGTAACTGCGGTGTGTTCTATTGGAAGTGTGGTTTCTGTGATTTGGGTTGGATGATTATAATGAAGTAGCTATGTATGGGAGAGAATTTACAAAGTTAGGTAAAAATAAAAACAGATTAGAATCCAAAATTATTAATTCATATGGGCCCCAGGAGAGCACTCATAAAAGTTAAGATGAAGTCAAATTTCTCCACAGAAAGAGTCTATAGTTGTACATACATTATTTAAGTATGAAGACTTCAATTTTTAGTTAAAGACAATAATTAATATGTAAATAATTAGAACGATTGATCAAAATATATTATAAATAGGCACCTATATTCATAATAGAAATAAAACCAGGCGTACAGTAATTACCTTTAAGTTGTAGCCCGGTATGCTTATCGCCAGTACAATCCTCCGCTTTAACTTTGTCTCTCAAATTCAAATCTACTGGTGAGGGTGGTGGTGTCTTCGAAAACTTCGAAGCAAGATCTACAAACACACGTGAAATTTGTGTTATTTATCTATTTATTATATTGTGGAGTAAAAATAAAATATTTTCAATCATTACATTTTTAACATTTTTCAACCAAACTATATATTTTATTATAATACAGGGTGAATTTAAATTGGTATGTTAATACGGAAGGGGGTGATAAGGACTATGGTTATTGACAAGTTCTGAGAATCTCCCTTGAAAAACTTCATTCAAAATTTCCAAAAAAATAAAGAAGAAATCTTCAAACCGGAGTGTATGGCTTTTTCTGCATTTTTTTAAATCTCTTCTAATCAACATTATCATTTGACAACGTTCAACATAGTTCAAGTGAATCAGCTGATCTTAGGCTGCCCGGAAGTTCTGTAGTAGAATTTAGACGTAAACTTTAAATGCCTTATCTTCAATGAAAAATTCTGAATTTCAAAAACTCGAAAAACAAATGTTGTTGAACTCTATGATTACTTTGACCCCCTTTCGGGATAACATACTAATTTTAACTCAGGTTGTATGTGTAGGTGTAACAGCAAAGTGTAGCAATACTTAAATATGTGTACGTATATCTAGTAAGGAATCTACTTGCTTAATGTTGAAACTGAAATCACAACAAAACTTTTCTATACAAACTTTATAAAAAAAAATTTAGGTTTTTCAACAACCCTAGTACTAGTAGCTACGCAAAATCAACCGCTGCTCAATCCTTGCGCTCCCTCAGGGTGCATAGTAAAACTGATCCACTTTGCGCGGGGGTTTGGGTAGGGCAGCGCGCAGGTGAACCCCGGCACCCGCTCGCGGTGGCACCGCAGCCGCACCTTCATCGTCTTTTGTCTAGCTGATTTCCGGGGTGCAAATCAGTCAGTTTGAAAACCTTTGACGGGCTATGATATATCTCTAACTCCTTGGTGGTCGCTAACTCCTTGGTTTTAACCAAGGCTTAGTATATTAAGCTCTTTACAACTAACTGACATTCTGTTTTGGTGGATCTTTTTTTACATGGGTGCCTGTATAAACGGTTTCAGTTCAGTATTGCTATACGTTTCTGCTATAGCCTATATATTATAATATATATTACATATTATAAAATAGAATTCCAAATATATCTTGATTGAAATGATAATAATAGTTTTTTATCCATTTTTTTTACTTAATTTTGTTTACAAGCTAAACATAATGAATTTAAACTAAAACAAAACTGAGCTATGTGTGGATAATAAGTATAAAAATACGTTGCAATTTATTTTTATGTATAAATTGTAAAAAATATTTACTGTCACTACTAATTTTATTTACTGGTAGTGTAAAACACATTTGATAAATGTACATATTCATTTCGATTTTCTGTCGATATTGCCAATCATTTTAATCAAGTAACATTTTAAGGATTATAGAATATTAATTTTATACATAAATAAAACTTGTAGATCATACTAGTGTTAGACATGATAATAATAATTATAATAAAATATAATCGGGAACCAAATTCATAAGAGACAAATATTTAAGAAAGAAATTTTAAAGAAAATCAATCAATTATAATAAAATCCTAGCTATATTTACTCGTGCTTTAATTTAAAGGCTAATTAATAGTGACACATTTTATAGTTATTCTGAAAGTGTTAAAAGTGATAATGATTACAAGCATTACAATTAAAAAATATATTGTATGCAAAAAATAAGTAAGAAACACGTACCGTGGGTTACATGAGTAGAATCTATTCTAATCAAAGTGCCTTGAGAAATATCCTCCAAAAGATTCGAACACCTTCGGTTCAGTTCCTTCATATCAGGTACTTCATCTTCTGCTTCTTTTTCAAGAGCTTTTTCATCTTTGAATTCTTCAGGTTCTGTCAAATCTGCAACTTTTTGGACATCAGTTTTCGTTTTGACCTCTTCTTTTGATTCATCGTGTTTACTAACAGTAATGTCTTTTTGAATACTAATTTTCTCTTCAAGTTTTTGAGCATCTGTGTCAACAGTTTTTGTTGAAATTGTTTCTTTTGAAATTTCTTCTTCCTGTTTGAATTCAGTTCTTAATTGTTCTATTTTTTTCCCCATTTCTCCTATGAAGTCTTTCTCTGGTTCTGATATCTTATCGGAAGTTTTTTCTTCTTGCTCACTGAAGAGTTTGCTCTCTGTCATAATGGATGTTTCTTGTGAAGAACTAGTCGATATCTTGACAACTCGTGATACTGATCTTTCCTCTTCAATAAACTCTTTGCTTACTGTGATACCTTCTGATGCATCAGAGGCCAATGTTTTAGATACATCAAATGATGAATGACTATGGTCTTCAGAAAATGTTTTCTCATCAATGGACCTCGATGTTTCTCTGACGCTTTCTACAGAGGCTTTAGAGTAGTCTTTAGATAAGTCAACTGTTGAATCTTTAGACAATTCATTTGTGGCAAAATCTCTCGATGTGTCTTTGCTATCCATTGATGATTTTGAATAATCTTTTGTCAAATCCAAAGACTTTTTGGAAAAATCCGGGGTACCTCGATCTTCAAGTGGCCATTCCATCCGAGAATCTTCCTTTTCTATGGATGTTTTTGAAGGATCTTTCACTAAATCCGCTCCGCTAATTTTAGAAAAATCTGCAGACGTAGCATCTTCAAGAACAGACTTTTGTTCTTCATCTGAAGATTTGCTAAGTGTAGAAATAACAGTTGTGAGAGATGACTCGGTTGTTGATTTTGATTGTATGCCACCACGTAATACAATATCCACAAGCTTAATCTGTTTCGCTTTTTCTTCAAGAGTATCAGCTTCACTCGGAGGAGGAGCGAAAACGTCAGAAGTTTGAGATTTATCTTCAATTTTACTCTGAGAATCCTCAATTATGTCTTCGACAAACTTTGTGTCATCGAAGAACTCGGTCTAAAACATACATAAAAATTATAATACAAAAAAGAACTTTAATTCTGTATCTAATTTGTAGAGACTAAACATACCTCTTTTTCTGGGAAGTCATCAGCATCATCAAGTGAATCAGTTCGAATCTTTCTTGGATCAAAACTTGATGTGGGAATTTTGCTACCGTCTATATCTGAGCTAGGTTCAATGATTTCTAATACTTTTGCTTTATCCATATCTAGAAAAGAAGAAAATAAATTAAATAGCCAACATTATTTTATACCACAAAAACACATATTGTATCATTAAATCGTAAAAGTAGTTTACCTGATTCAGAATCAGTATAAATTTGTTCTTCAACTTCATCGGGAGAACTCTGAACTGAGAAAGTTCTAGCATGTTTCTTTTTCGGCATTATTACAATTTCACCACTATCTCGGGAAAGAGATTTTGTTAGTCCTGGTCGGTCTTTAACAAATCTTTTCGTTTCTTCATACATCATTTCCTTCTTGGAAGCTATGTCATCTTCTTTCCTATCAAGGTAACCTTCAACTGTTGTTACAGCTTCCTCTATGATTGAATCAACGGACACTCGACCTGTAATATCTTGGGGTTCAGGCTCTTCAATAACATGTTCTTCTGAAGACATATCTACTTCCTCAGATGCTTGTTTGATAATAATTTCGATATTATCAGCCATTTGTTTCATGGCGGAGTCAGATTTCTTTATAGCGGCTGGTGATTCAGATCTTTTATCTTTTTCTATTTCAGGTATTTTAGTCACTGACTTGGGTGGTTCTTCTTCAGTCTCAATTTCGGATTCAGCAATTCTTTCTAGTGAGATTGCCGGACTTATACAAGAATGTCTTCGTTCGTCTTTTTGAGGAACTTTAGCATCATATGATCTTTTCTCCGCCTCTACCAAATCTTTTGATATTATTTTAACATCTTTTTCTATAATTGGACTTCTTGCCACGGCAGCTATAAAGCCTTTTTGCAAAATATCATCAATTACAGGCTGGACTTGTTCTTTGGTTATCTCAGGTGCTTCTTTTAGATTAAGATCTTTAGGTACAAACTTTTTAGATTCTTTTGTATGTTCTGAAATATCTTCAAAGTCAAATTTTCCTAAAGTGTCTGTTCTTATTTTCGATACGTCAAATTTGCTTTCACTCACTGTTTTTTTACTTTTCGTTTCAGTATACTCTTCTGTCGTCGTAAAATCTTTCACTACTCTTGTGATATCAGTAACAACTGGTTCTTCTTTGCTAGTAACTGTGTATGTGGTTTCAATCACTTTAGTACTAAATTCTACTGATGGTTTTTGTTTTGTTATTTTTGATTCAAGGAAACTGTCGGGAAAACCTTCATCTCCTGAAACAACTGTCGTTTTGGTGATTTCTGTCTCAACTTTAGTAGGTTGTGTAACTATTGAAGAGTGTTCTTGTGTCGTTGAAAATTCAATTGGTTTTTCAATTTCAGTTATGACAGTTTCGGTAACAACAGTTTCCATTTTTGTAGGCTGAACAACCGTAGAAGAAATTTCATGGTATGTTGTTGAAGATTCTTTAGGTTTTTCATCTGAAATTGTTTTAGTTTCGGTTGTGATTGTCACTTTTTTCGTAGGTGACATTTTCGAAGATTGTTCTGGTGATGTTGCAGATAGAACATCATCTTCAAAAACTACTTTAGTTTTGGTGACAGTCTCCACTTTAATTGGTTGCTGGGTAGCCAAAGCTATTGTGACAGTTTCATGTTTTAATTGTTCTTCCCTTTCTTTACTAAGAAAATCAAAAGTGATGTCCTTATCGGATAAAACTCTGAAAATAAAAACAAAATAAACTTTTAAAATGTGTATTTATAGCCTTACATTAGCCTGAACTCTGTATTTAATATCACCAACAGTGCAAGTACTGATATTTTCGATAAGTTTAGTTTTAAGTAAAATTTAAAGTAGAAATAGGTATAATCCTTGATTTTTTCTAAAACGAAACGAAGTGGAATCTATTTTATTCATTATGCAGAGCAAGTACCGAACTTTTTGGTAAATAAAATTGACAGTTGGAATGGTTAAAAATTTAAATTAGAAATAGGTAGGTAGTTCTGGATTTTTCCGATAGCGAAATAAAGCCGAATCTACTCTATTCAATATGAAGTAAATATTCACATCGGAGACTGGTTTATGCAACGAGGTATATTTTAACATAAACCTAAAAACGGTTTTATCGTCATTCGCAACGGTTTTCACACTATATTCCGAAAAAAATTAGTTATTCGGCGAATGTAATAAAAATTGAACTTCATTGTGTAGCAATTGCATTCGATAACAGATTACTAGCAAAACTTGTCGCCGTCGTCGCAAAACGTCCCAAAACGAAACACAGCCTGTGTTTCGTTTTCGACAAAATCAGTAATGACCTACCTAAGTTTAACTTATCGAACTGTCATTTTTATCAATCGCAACATATCGCATAGTTCCGTACTTGCACAGCAGGGCCTCTAGACAAAAGCCACATGCTTCTTTTTCCACTCACGCTAACGCCAAAACCATAGAGTAAAACGCCAAAACGACCAAACACCATCTACCAATTTTAAGACAGTCACGTGACATATCACAAGCTAATGTCATTCCCTTACATTTTTTTTTCCGCTGGCATGAACGCCTACGGAAAGTGGTTTTCTATTTCTTACCCAATTTCTTGAATGTGAGGCAATCTAGGTGAGTAATCAGTTACATGATCTTCTGGAAATCCTTCGACATCATCGAGTGAATCACCATGAGTTAATTTTGCAAGTTTGGCTTGATCAGAAACTTTACCTAAAATATTGAGTTTATGTTATCATATGCAATATTAAAATTATAGCACTAATTATAACATTATCTTTAAGACTAATTAAATTCAATAATCTTACTTGTTACTGTTTTAGTCTTATCACTCTCAATTTTGGCATCAACTCCTTTTGACATGTCAACATGTGTTCCTTGAGTTCCAATATCATCTTCAGATTCCTCAAATGTATAGTCACGAGATTCAGTCAAGCTATGAGCATCAGAAAGCCTTTTTTCTTCTAACCGGAGCTCGCTCATCGACCCTGATTCAGCAGACGTCACCGACTGTCGTTTAACTGCATCAACTGTAATCGTTAAAAGTCTATTAATACGAAAATTATAGTAAAAACTTTTTTTACACTCAATAGTTTGAAAACTATCGCGCCCTGATCCGTAGTTAGAGATGGCGATTATGCTAAACCTAGTTTCATTAGGGTAGGGTATCTAGTTGCACTTGAAGTGACATATTTTCAATTTGAGGGTGGTAAATAACCGAACGAGTCTTTAAAAATGATGTATATGTACATAGTTGACAAACATTCAAAATCTACCTTTATCCATAGTATCTTCTTTAACAACTTGAGATTTGAAATCAGCACATGTACTTTCCTTTACAGTCCGTGTAACTGTCGTGGTTGTTATAATTTCTCTGTGATGTTCTAACATCGGTTCTCCTTTTTTGGCTGGTTCATCCTCAGATGACGTTTTTTTCTCTGTTACAGCATCTTCAGAGCTAATCCTATCAGATATACCCTCCGAAGATTTTCTGTCAGATATTTCAATTTCTCTACTGCTTTCTGAAGAGATTTTATCGGAAACTTCATCTTTTTCAAATGATCTGTTAACGTCTTCAGCTTCGGTTATAATCATTTGGAACTCTTGCATAGGTTTTGGCAATTCAAGGTCTTGTAAGTCACTCAGCTTTGAAATTGATATAGATTCTGTTCTAGAATGACGCTTAGGTGTCATCTTTTTAAACACAACATCGGGTTCGTCTGCTTTGTCGGAATCCGTAGAATCTTTTCTTTCTGTGTCTAAAGCTTTTGGGTCTATCCTCATAGAAGTAAAACCAACACTTTCTTCAAACTTTTCGTCTCCAAATCCACTCCCAGAATCAACGGTTTCCTCATATTCTGCTCTTTCATCAAAATCGGAAGACGAAACTTTGGCTTTTACATCTGATTGGTCAGATTTCAAAGACTCAGCTTCTGAGTGTCGCCTTGAATCGGTGTGCTCAGAGTCTTCCAATGAATCTGAGTAAATACGCTTTGAAAAGAAGCATTCTTGCACAGAATCGTCTTCGGGAACTGTTTCTATGAACTGACGTGCCTTTGCACTTATTACAGGAGATTCTTTTGGTGAAATCTGAGAAGAAATAAATCTTTTTTTATTGCAAATTAAAGATTATAAATATTTTAAAAATCTTGGTTTGTTTACATTAATTACATCAATGACGTTTTTTACGATGGTACTTGTTACTTTCATTACCTTATCTGTTTCAATTTGTGTAATTGTAGTAGAAGCAGGAACTTGTGAAATATGCTCTTTTTCAAACTTCAAAAACTCCAGCGTTTGTTCGCGAATATCCTCCTTATTTGCTATCGATGTTGATATAATCTTTATTTCAGATTTTGAGACTGATTCCATAGCATCTTTCTCAAGAGTAACAGGTCTATGTGCTGGGCTTGTGCCAATTTGGTCGTCCAAGTCTGAGAATTGTGACGCTTCATCTAGCGAGTCGCTTCGATGTTTTGAGTCTTTTGAATATACCTAAGGATCAATAAGTGAGACTCACTTCAATTCTTGCTAAGAGGAGAAAAATTACTTACCCGATTGTCACTCATCACTTCATAATTACTAAACTTAAGTTATCATGTGAAATCATTACATTGAGACTAATCATTGAAGTCAAAACTGGTAGAGTCTACAATCATCAAAATGGAAATCCTGGGCCTACCTTCAAGTTCCATCATCAGATCGCCTTTTTTAAGTTATTTACTTAACAAAACCATTCTAACAAGCTTGAAATTGGTAGGCTTACGTTTTCTCAAGTTCACATTTAATGCTAAGGCTTCCAACTAAACTACTATTTACCTTTTTTATACTATTTTATAACGAGACAAGCTGGTTGTTTGCCTGATGGTTAGCATAACCCCGGCCCATAACAATTGTAGTGCCACTCAGAACTTTAAAACACAAAGGCCTGCGTGGCCCTGCAGTGCTCTCGTTACCCTGAGACATTAGGCGTTAACAATTTGTAATTAGCCCAACATTATCATAATATTATTGTGATTTCATCGGATCCACACACGCTTACCGGACGTGACGTTTAAATACATTATACACATTGCTACAAGCATTGCGAGTTAAAGAAGTAACAGATTGTAAGAAGACAACACAAATGGTTGGCAAATACAAGGTACAAATCTATACAAATAAATAAAATTGAAGTGTCTGTTTGTAATATCAAACTAACAGCTTTTTACTAAATGCATATGATATAAAAGTATATACGGGACCTACACCAAAACAGCCCTTTTTTAATTTTTGTCTGTCTGTTTATTCCGGGTAATCTCCAAAACGGCTGGGCCGATTTTGACCGGATTTTCACTGGAAGATAGCTGATGTTACAAGGAGTAACTTAGGCTACTTTATTTTGGGAAAATAATTAGGGTTCCACGCTAAAAAATAAAAACCATGAACTCCAATATCTTCACGCGGGTGAAACCGGGGGCAGTAGCTAGTTATTAATATAAATTTATATGATGATGGGTACCACTGCTTTGCACGTAAAGTCTGCCGCCAAGCAGTAACGTGTAAACATTAGGTACTACTGGTGTTCGGGTTTGATGGGCAAAGTAGTCAGTGATTTTTTTTGTTATTGGATAACTAGACGAGCTTATCGTTGGCTAAGAGTAGAGCACAATGCAGAGCCGCGCGGGCCTTTGTGTTTAATAATTCTTTGACATTTTAAGATTTATTTGTGCTATTTGTGCTCATGTGTACACGTTTGAACAAGGTTATCGCGTTTTGAAAATTGCCAAACGTCAAAACGTATATCTTAGATTTGATGGACTATAGTAAGTCCAATGATTAAAGAAAAGTAGTGGATATGAACCAAAGGTACGTATTGCGTGCCGAAACAGAAACAAAAATGGCGTCATTAGTCGAGCCACAGCTATTACACAACACTTTGGCATGGTAGCCTGTATCACATGCAACTTCTCACTTGCATTAATAGTTCCATAGAACTATTTTTTATATAATTTAGTTGCACGATTGAATTTAATGACACTTTAAATACTCGCTCTGGACTAGAAAACAAAACGTCAGCCTTGAAAAATCTGCCAATGGGCGGGACATGTGACGTCATTAATTGTATGGATATCTAGAACATAATATTTCCATAGATAATTATGCCCACTCTATCAATATATTGGAATCTCTTTGAGTAAGTCCCGTTCTCATGGGTCACTCACTAAAGGTAAAATTCTATAACTCGACTACAAAATTTATAGCTTTACCTTTGATTCAGTTTGTGATATAAAACTAAAATCTTTTTCTGTACTTTGCTGGAGATCAGCCAAAGAATCTGCTTTGTCAATAACAGATTGTATTGGTGAATCCTGAGATATTTTGCGTCCTGTCAAGTCTTGTAAATCGGATCCCATTGATTCCGTCTTTGTATGCCTACTCAGGTCAGACTGTATGCTTGCGACCGAAATTTGTGTTTCGACCTAAAACAAAAAGTTTAGTTTGATCCTGTGATAAGCTTGAAAACTCTATAAAGAAAAAATCTAGATGCAAACTTAGCTAAGTAGTAGAGCCAGCAAAACAGTTCACAAGTCCGAATTAGTTTGTTACCACCCTTAACTTCGCCGCCACAAACATCATCACTAATTAAGCTTAGATGAGAGCGCGATCCAATGTCAATCATAAATAAATAAAAAACTATAGCCTTATTGAGGTGTCATAACTTTGAATTGATTTAAAAAACATACCTTTTCTTGTTTGGCTTTTTCAACCGTAGATTCATCTTTTTCTTTTTCACCCATTATTTTTACCTCAATATTTTTATCTGTTAATTGATCCGTCAACTGCTTTTCAAGTTTGTGTTCTTCGAAGATCTCAGCTTTGTCATCTTTCTTGTCATCATCACTTGGAGTTTTATCTTTTTTGTCATCTTTGGGTAGATCTTTTTCGCGAGGTTTTTTCTCAGATGTATACTTGTCTATTTTAACTTTACTTTTTTGTTCTAGTTTATCAACTTTAACAGTTGTCTGAGATTCTGTTTCAGTTTCAGAATCAGTGGATTTCTTTAAAAATTCGCTATCTTCTTCAGATGATACTTGTACTAATGTGGAGTCAGTCCTCATTGTTTTTGGGAAATGTTTTAGCTTCTCGTCGGGTTTTATTCTAGAGTCAAATTGTAAAATCGTTTCTTTGACAGATTTTGCCTTTTCTGTGAGTTTTTCCGTCTCAGTAGACAATTTGTGAATTGTATGCGTTTCCATACTAGTCATTTGTTTTGATTGCTCTCTAACAAATTCCTGAGTATATTCAATACCTTGTTCTTGTTCCAAAGTATGCTTTTTTAAAGCCTCTTTTGTCAACTTGACTGTCGTTTTGGGCAATTCTGTTACAGTTTCTTTTACCATTTTTGACTCAAATGTACTGATTTTATCTCTTAGTGTAGCTTCAGCTATATCTTTTTTCTCTTCTGTTATTAACTCAGGGGATTTATCTCCATCATCAAGTTTCTCTTCAACCTTAGAGCTGACAATTTCTTTTTGTGAAATAGCCTCTTTTGTGAAAGTATCTGTTTTCGTTTCAGTGACTTGTTTGACTTCTGTTGCCTCAGTTACTGATTTTCTTGGAGTTATTGTAACATTTGAGAAATCGCCAGAAGGAAATCTCATAGATTCGTTTCTCATATGCCTTTGTAAATGTTTTGGAGTAGGTTTAGCAGGTGATAATGGGTCGAATTTTCTAAACTGTTCAACCGGTCGTTCAATTACTTTTGGTTCCTCTTTATTGATTTCTATTTCTACTTCTTTCATTTCAATCTCTCTTTCTTCTTCAACGATTTCTGGCGATGTCTTAGAACGTGTTCGCTCCAGCTTAGGCTCTTTCTCCATAACCTACCAAAAATAAAATATTAGTAGGGATTAAGTAATGCAGGTTACGTCTATATACCTAACGTTGACAAGTAAGTTACCTGTTGCTCAATATCCTGGAATTTCTTTATATCAGGTTTGATTTGAGTCTTGATTTCGATGATTTCTTCTCTTATTTCTTTCTTCTGCTTAGAAGCGGGTATTTTGCTTTGGCTTAATTTTCTAGTGATTTGTTCCTTTCTTTCAGCTACACTACGTTTTACGTCTATGCAAAAAAAAGGTTGTAATATAATAATATATAATTATTAATTAAGTGATCCGCATGATACTATTATTTGTACACTGTTTCTCTAAGAGAAAGTCTGAAGCCCGGCTAAAGAAAGTAATGGGCACGTAGATAATGATTATTATTTTATTTTATGCAAAAGTAGAAAAAAAAACATCTTTACCTTCGTCTTCTTCACTCTCCTCGCTTGGCGTAGGAGTTCTATCGACCTCACTCTTATCAACAAATGATTTCTCTTCTGGTGAATACTTAGCTTCGTCTTGATCATGTTCATCTCTATATTCAGAAATTTCGTTCATATCATCATATTGTTTATCTTTAAGTTTGTTGTCTTCTTCAGCTACAAAAAACAATACAATATACTACAGTATATCTTCTCACATCAAGTTGATAATTATTGTGTTGTATCTTTTTTGTAAAAATTAATATAATAATATATTAAATTCCAAACATAGGTTTGGAACATTATATAGATAATAAACGATTGATTGAAGTATAGAGAGCTGCTCTATAACTTCTTTTAAGTAGAATATACCTTTGTAAGCCTCGATCTCTTCGGAAGCTTGCCTCTCCTGGTAGATATTCCGTTGGATTCGAAGCTCAGTTGTCATCTCAGATTGAGGAGCTATAATGTCATCTCTACCAATACGACAGAGAGCTAGCTCTAGTGAATTATCTAGAAATGAAAGATAAAATTCCATAAGCGTTACTGAAATAGTACGTACATAATAATAGTTTTTGCTGATTTTTAGTAATGTTTCTTTAAAGTAATGTAGATTATACTCGTTTAGATTTTTTTTTAATTGTAGAATAATAGTCTGTGGAAGTTTAGTTCCAATCATAGACGGAATACCCTGAAATTATGGTGGTAATTAATTACAATTTTATTTGATAGTAATTTAACTTTGTCAAAGCATAAGGCAACGAGCGCAATGCAACGTGCCGCACATGCTTCTGAGTGGCACTGCTACAATGGGCTCGCATTATGCTAACCACCAGGCAAACGACCTGCTCGTCTCGTTACTCAATAGTATAAACAACTATAGTTCAAAACTCTTCTTTCCATAAACTCACCTTGAGCTTTAGTCCCTGACTGGGTCTTCCAAAGCTTTAGCATCAGCTGAGCCTGTTCAGGAGCCGTGATCCTCTTCGCTTGGATCTGGTTGACAGTTGCCACACTGACTCCAAGCTCGTAGGCGAGAGCCACCCAATCCTTGCCTAGCAGATTGCAGATGTCTTCCAGTCTAAAAGATATAAAAATAAAAATAGTCATTACAATTACTGGGCTTATGAGACTTAAGGGGCAGAATCCGGCGCGCCGCTATCTCCCTCGCGCATCTCAACATTTTTGAAGATAAACAATCACTTAATATAATTATGAAAAATCGCATTCGGTGAAATTGCTGACAATGACATTACAAATATTACACAAAAATTTCATTTTGTTCCATTCACGTTTTCAAACCTAAAAATGGGATTTTATGTTTTGCCCATTTTCATGTATGAAAACTTGATCGGATCAAAATGATACTTTTGCCGTACCTTTGTAATGTTAATGCCAGCAATTTCACCGAGTGCGATTTTTCATACTTATATTAAGTGATTATTTATCTTCAAAAATGCTAAGATGCCCGAGCGAGATAGAGGCGTGCCGGATTCTGCCCCTTAAGAGACTACAGCACCACATACTTTCCATACAAACGCTCGTACGCGATTATAGTGTCCTAATAAATGTTTCTTTAGATGTTTAGAGCAAATAGGTATCATTTGATTAGGTATCTAGGATTCCGTGGGAGCAAAAATGTAAAATTTTGAGATTCCAACTCAGTACAAGCCTTCAAAAATCAGTTTTTTTGGACGAATTTTACCTTGACTTCGGCCGTTCACAGTGTCCTCATAAATGTAAAATTCAACAAAACACTTCCATATACTCCTTGGACATGTAATGGAGATTCTAAATAACAAACATTTTTTTCACAAACTTGTAAGGCATTTTCAAAAACACGTATTTCCTGGAACACGTTTTAGGAAAGTACCACGCACTAATTGTCTTCGGAAATTTATTTCCAAATTTTCAGAATGCCAACCGAAGGCTCTGGCGTTGTCTTTCTTATTCCGTAATGCCTGTTTATCTTCGATGAACAAAAAAGCCTTTAGGCCATTTTTGCGTTAGGCGGGTCATGAAGTGGCGCCTAAATACCAAATGTTTCAGGGCAACGAGCACACTGCAGTGTTGCGATTAATCAAAGGTTTGAGTGGCATTCCAATTTTTATGAGCCGGAGTTTTACTCACTAACAGGCAAACGACCTACTCTTCTCGTTATCTAATAGTATTTTAAAAAGTGGATGAATGCATTGCTAATTTTTTATTACTTTTACTGTGTACCGCGGTTTCAGGCACATTTTTTATTTTATTTTGTCAACGCCAGTGAATTTTTCAACCTAAAGGTACTCTAGGTGTTATTCCACGCTATTTTTATTTAAATATCAAATTCTAACCAAATCTATACAGCGTACCTAATTATTGAGATAGTTGAGCAAGAATTTTCTAGATTTTAATTTACTATCCTGGCTATTATTTGACCATTTCCGCATGCTCCTACTACTACTATAGTATCTCCTACTGATACTGTACGAGGACTAATATAATGTCTTTATGGTCTTATTGGGGCGTCACATCCAATAATTACACTAAAGTATGGAATAAAATTAAAATAATTTGTTTACAATAAAAAAATTATAAACATTCTTCTACCTATGCGTTATAATTTAATTAGTATTAATTCATTCTTGGCCCGTAGTCCTTACCTAGTGCGTATTTCTACCGGATTAAGACGGTTGGTTTTTCAAAATTAGATTAACCTATGTTTTATTCCAAAACCTAAACTATTACGGTTTAGTTGTTACGGTGGTCATATTATTACCTAGGATCATTGAGCCGTTGTCTCCAAATCAGCTCCTGCTCCTCAGTACGCCGTGGTACAGTATCCGTTGGCACTGGAGACACTCTCTCAAAGGGCTCATCTGGCACCATGATGTTCAGCACAGCGATCTGAATTTAATTGTAAAAAATACCAACAACTCGAACTTATAAACACTCCTCCTTTCCTCGTTCCTTACATTTATGTTACATCTATCTATCCTTGTATTTTGAATAGTAAGTTAAATTACTGAGCTGAGAGTGAGTGTGACCGAGCGGGAATCTGTGCGACCTTCAACATGACGCACCAGTGTTCCCGGCTCGGCCCCGCAAATTTATGTGCGGATTTTTACACACTCGCTATAAAAAATGGTGATGGAAAATCACGAGGATATCCAAGAATTACGAAAAAAAAATCGAGAACAGTAACATCCACCAGGCCATATTGGACCTGCATGGTAAATTATGGCCTATAATCTCAAAATTCCCAAGGAGTCAGAAAAAAAGAAGTTAGTCAGAAAGGCGGACCGCCGTAAAAGAAATTTGCTGAATACTCTAAATTCTTTAATACTCACAGGTGTAGGCGAAGGTTCTCCCTTTGGCACCTTCGGGTCTCTCATGAACTGGCAACGGCATATCGGCTCCAGATCCTGAGTCTTGATCATCACTGGGAACGCCACCCGGTTCTCCCGGAAAGCTCGGAAGGGAATAGAGAGCTGTTCCCCTGATTTGGCAATAGGGACCAGGTTGCCTCCAAACTCGAGGTAGACGGGTTTACCTTCGTGGACCTGTGTAATTTCACTCATTTTTATTTTCTTGTCTGATTAATCATTTGTGTTAGCGTTAAATACTTGCCGAGATGCCCGTGAAGATATTATTCTTTTGGTTATTTTAGTTTTCTTTTGTTTTATTATGACAGTGAGTCTTTTAAGTCTCATTATCAAATATTAATAAAAAAGACCCAATATATATTATATCTTCCTTCAGTATTTCAATGGTTTTCTATACCTGTCCTATAAAGTAAACAAATTCGGAGGATGCCAACCAATGACATGATTTGAATTCGAATTTCTTTCTAAGTCATTGGTTGGTTATCCGCTAAGTTTGTTTACATTATTGGACAACTAAGAAAAGCGATGATGGCATAGTTACTGACACTATGCCATAATAGCATAGTGACTGACACTATGCCATCATCGCATCACTCACTGAGAGGTCGACGGCTGATATGTTTGTTGATGGTTCGAATCCTACAATGAGTTTTCGGTGAAGGAAACATGGCTGATGCAATTATAGCAAGGTGGTAGGGCATTTTCGTCTGGCTAGCTACTACTATCCACAGGTTAACAATTTATCGCCTAGTATCTATTGATTTGTTTCGGCAGCTGCACTTGGGAACCATCTTTGACCACCCCTGATCTTAAGTGACAGATCAGGGGAGATAGCGGTCAACTGCTAATTTTATGCTAACCTTATTGCTAAAAGTTGACCGAAATATGAAATTCCTACCTCAACATCTCTACTCTTCGCCACCTGTATGAACCTCTCAATGCGTTCCAGTGCCTTATCTTCCTTGTCGTCAGTGACGCAGAACATCCGCAACTGGGCCTGGTTCTCGTCTGTTCTCTTCGCGTACACCACGAAACGAGCCATGAATGGGACGTGAATGGCTTCCCTGTAAGGAGTTTTGTCAACGTGTAAATGTAAAGCAAAATAATTAGGAAGTAAAAAAGCCTTGAAGGGTTGATAACCCGTCGCGTCGATCGTTGATAAATGCTGAAAACGAAGTCATACAACGGTACTGCTTTCCAAGAACTTTCCAAGAACTTGCTTTGGGTACTTAAAGCGGTAATTCTACCGTTTGGACGTATTCTTACCTTACCGTATGTACCTTATCGCAATTAGGTAGGATTGGCAGACGAGGTTCTTAGCGAGAGCCATATCATTTTAGTAGTTTGTAGTCGACTACTATGTGTAGCTTTTACAAGTTTTCGTCGTTTACCTTTTAAGTTTTTGGTAAAAATTTATTTTAAAAGTAGTATTGCTATGTGTGTGACATTAATAGACATGTAGTTTGTGAACACAATTTAGTAAAAATGGTTTCATTATAATAGTTGTTGTTGACACTCATACCAATTAAATTGTGTGAAATTATTTTCGCACTTGTCTAAAAAAGACATTACTTAGTATATTAGTGGTCGGCCTCCCTACATAAATCTGATGGATGCTAAACCCAAAAAAGAATTACTTTAAACTCGGTTGCTAACCTGTATAGCTCAGTAGCCATCTTAGTAGCATCTTCCACATGTCGGCAATCGATCAGCCAATATCGAGCCGACACAGTCGTTGTGAATGATACGCAGTCGTTTACAAACGTCAACGGAGTATTTTCAGTGACATCTTCCCAATGCGCTCTGTTGGTTCCACCTGCCATCACAATCAATCACTATTTAGAAAATCAAAAACTGCTACGCAATTTTCAACGTTTTCTATGATAAACTTTTAAATTTCAATGTGAAAGCTAAGGCAGTAACGGCTTTAACGCTATTTGCAACTGCCATAATGGTGATACTAATCTTTACGTTATGCATGCCAAAGCAGGCTGGTAAATCTACATTTACTTTCTCTCAATTTACAGTATTTACTGTAATTATATCAACTACTTCAAATTTCAACACTATATTCTGCTACAATGCTATCTAAATTAATTGCAATAGTTTCACCAAGTGTATCAGAAATGTGTATGTAGTAGTCAAATTCATTCAGGTAATTTTGACAGAGACCTATGAAACAACAAAATAAAGGAAGTAACTGATGTAGAAGAAAGTTCAGAAAACAGACAGGTTACCAACAGAAGAGAAAACAAAACATAAAATGTTTCCAAAACGGCCTACAGCAAACACACAACAAGCAAAGACGGCACATCACACAAAACAATAACAAAAAATCCAATTTCGTATTAAACTTTCAGAAATGAAAATGTGATTCAAAATGTGGCACACTGTGTACGGTAGTTACCTGTTTCTTACAAAATAGTGCTAATATTTCAAAATGGAAATGATACTACATCATTAAAAATTGCTCATCCGGTTTTTCGGAAAACAGATCTCTCGAAGGACATTCAATTAAACAAAACCCAAATGAAAAAAACGATGGAGATAAAATCGTGTCCAGTGAAATAATGATAAGAAAAATAAATGAGAAACAAAGAAAAGATGAAGTGAAGAGAACTGATAGGCCGTTTTGGAAAAGAATTTTGATCAGTACAAGCAAATCAACAAAAGGAATTGGGAACACCGCCGTTGAATGACATGAGGATGGTAATGGCACCGTGGTCGTATGTTCCGTGTATTTTAACGCTTAAAAACCTACTAAAATATTATTTTACGTGATACATTCTTAAACAATGTGCCAATATAATAATTTGAAGTCTGTCAAATCTAATCGTCCATTTTTAACTTTATACAATCGTCTAGTCTGATAAGTTTAAGTGATCATATCGCAGTGCATTCTCTTGAACTCCCAAGATTTGTTAACGTTATGATACAGAGTGAACGTGAATTAATAAAGCGTAAAAATTTCAGCCCGTGCATAAAGTAAGAATGTATGAAAAGCAAGATATGGAAAAAAGCATTCAAAAAGTGATAGAGGGAAGAAAAATAATGTTGATATTTATACTCTTAGAAACACAGACAAAAAGCTGCAGAGTATAATTATCGCATCGAAACAATGAATGTGAAAAATTAACAACAGAAAATAGTATCGGACAAAAATAATTTTAAAACTCAAAACAATGTGAAACTTAAACCGACACTTTGATCTTGTTTTATGTATTTGTATAGTATTACTAATTTTTTACCTTCGAGAGATCGTTTGCGAAATACCCCTGATGGTGCACGCCGATAGGTGGCAGCACATTAAATTGCGCCACACACGGTGAGCGTGCAACACACACAAACACACGAAAACAAAGACAATGTAGACACGCACAAAACGCACACACAGGGACGTGCCCCATTAGCTTCGTGTATTTGCTATAAGCGAGCGATTTCCCTCCTTTCCTAACGGACCTTTTCTTATGCATGTTAGTCTGTTGTTGATGAGATTACAAACTACACTATTGTCTGTTTCGAAACATGCTCATCCCGATGTATGTAAAATTGGGAGATGTATGTCTAGCCCAATTGAATAAACTCTTTAGCTACACTAACCAATTATGATTTAAAAGATAAAATTCTATTGAACTTTAATTATCTTCTGATCTATTAATACTCTATTACGATTTAAAATAGCAAAAAACTATGTTCTACCGATCTCATGTAAATTGTAATCTATTAGTATTAGAACCACCTAAAATATTTCATAATGATTCTTCGGAACTAATTAAAATTTTCTACAACTAGTGTGTTGTAATGGAATATTGGTATTTAATTACTCAAATTTGTACCTAAGTATAATTTGGAAGCGAATTATCAAGCTTTTTTACTTATTGTAGGCTCACTTACCTTTGTTACGCAAAGCATTATGTCATCAATATAGCGGAAGCCATACTCCATTGCAACACTTTACTGATTACTTTTGGTTACTAGAAACAACTTTTATAACAAATTTTAAAACAAAAGCCTCAAATCAAATCTTGTATTAGTAATCTTATTGATTGTACCCCTTGTTTTTTGATTTCTACTTTACGTACTAGTATTTGGCGATACCTTTTTTATAACTCAAAAGATGTTTCCAGTAACAAATCATATCTGTTCAAAATGTAAAAGCAAACTATTGTAATTGTACCTGATATGGAGCAGAGCAGTCTCAAAGTCGGCGCTGAAGATGTGCTGTACTGGTTAGTCATTCCCTGAGTATGCGGTCTTGGCGCCGGCATACTCAGAGTTATAGCTTTGTGGAACTTCCTCCTTCTTGGTTCCACTGTGACTACTGGAGATACTGCAACTCCTCGACCGAGGAGCTTTGCAGTCAGTTCCGAATCTATGATCTGAGCCTGCGGAGTAATTTCAAATTCTTGATGTCAAGTAAAAGTGAAAATCGTCTTAAAGACCAAACGAGATTTGACACCGATGCTACATAGCATTCATGCTTATGTGAATGGTGAAAATGAAAAATGATTGTGCATGGTGAATATAACGAAAATCAAACTTACCCTTCTTAAAATCAGTCTTTCCAAATATATTTTTTTCATGTTGTATGGAAGTTATAATCGTAAATAATATTTGTTATTAAATCAAAGGTGATAAGGAGCGGTAGGTGCAAAATTAAGCAAATATGAATAATTTTGAAATCACAGTAAAAGCGTTTTCAAATGAAAGTAGACATTTTGAATATAGCTTTCATCTATTTCTCACACATGCGCATAAAACAAGATGCAAAACACGGTAACAAGCTCAAACCATTGATAAGCAAACAATATATTTACATCATGCAAATCTCACGTTTGGTCTTTAGGAAATAAAGTATATATTCGCATATCAGTCTAATATTAGAAGCGTAGTCATACAATACCCAATAAATTTAACAATCATCTTAAAGTACTGAAGTATATCTAATTAACAATAAATACGTCACTCCAAATCTATAATATAATATATTAAATACAATCAATTATTTACTACAGACAATATCTTATAAGTACATATTGTAATAAGTTATCCCAATTTTACTGCCATACTATTAGATACACAATACACAACATTTATTTTAAAAACCATGCTGTTTTACACCCTAAAGACCAACTAGAGACTAATAAAACCAAACTTACAGAAATTCAGAATCGCGTTAACACGCTGTGTGAGAAAACCCTATCACTTTTTGTTTACAGTGATTTCATATTCAAATTTGCTTAAATTGAAAACATACTTTTTTTGAATACACGAACCTTTATTGAAATTTTCTGCTACAGAAATGTGACTACATATTTTTAAGTGATTCCTAAATTTATTGGGTATGAATCTGTCCCTAAAGGAGTAACGTACATTCTTAATCTAAGTGCTAAAATATATTCTCTTAATTGGTAACTAATCACATTATAAATGGCATAATAATATAATTATATGAACCTGCATCGAATAATACGAGTAAGATATGTGATGACACAATAAAGCACAAGTCACGAATTACAAAAACTTTTCTAAATAGTGAGATACAAATTGATACAATTAAGTATGTAAACGGTATTTGAATAGATATAAAAGCATTAGTAAAAATATATGTTATGATAATACGATGCTGATCGAAAATAGTATTAAAAATATTGATTATAAAAAAATTTGGCATATAACATTTGTACTTCAAATCGATGACTGTAGTGATTTCAAGAACACAACATTTTTGGCTTACAAATAAATTATAATGTCAATAAACACACAAATCTACATGACATCTAACAGTTTAGAACCACTATCTTATTTTCAAGAAATACTGTTAAAAAGTGTCTAAGCTATATTAAAAATATTTTGTTTAAAAGATTTTCAAAAATGTTCCTACGTTAATTTTGTTAAAATTCATAAGCTTCTGTTATATTCCGACCATGTCGGCCTTAAACTAGATTAAGCAAACCATCGTTTTACAATCCATAATTTAAAAACTACCAAATAAGAGAGAACCTCTTCTTTTTGGAGACGTTATTGACGGTTATCTTTTTGAGGTTTTTGTCCTTAACACCTGTGCGTGGTTTGAACAGGTTTACCTGAAGGCCGACTTTGATCTTCTTCGTCAGAGCTCCCTGAGGGAAGACCGCTTGAACTTGGGGTACCACCGAACTGGATACCATGCCCCCTGAAACAATAATGTTTTATTAATATTCAAAAATGACAATATTATTTTCAGTAGTTCAAAAGTACATTTAGCGTATTCACCATCTTAAGCCATATCATCATTTAAGATCAGCAGGTGTACTCTCAAGTAAATCAGATGTATCCGATTCGGATGTATCCGTAGTCCTAATTATGCCAAGTCAAAAACTATCGGAAATAAATTTCGCCTAGTAAACGTCCTTCTTTCTGATTCGAACCACGTCCTTCGCAAACTTTTGATATTTCAAATCAGCTGATGTTCGGACACCAGCAGGTGCAGGTATGTGGTGTCATACAGGTCATACAGGTAGTCACTGATCGTCAATAGGAAGCCATCACGACATCATGAACGTAATGACGATGAGAAAAAAAATAAACTGTGCATAGCTACTTAAAGGTAGGAAAAAAGATGTAACAATCTTTTTCTAGAGACAGTTTATTTTCACTATAATTATGTTTATAGTTTACCTTCAGGCCCAATAGCGTGGACTTCTTGTCTGATACGTGATATCACAGCAAAGTATTGCGGGAAGTCGTGTGTCAGGATTCTGGTCACACGAGGCGCATCCCAGCCTTTCTCTTCTTCGTTTGTATCTGTTGGAATAAAAAGGTAGTTAATAATACTTTACGGTTTTCAGGTATGCAGGGATATAATTTTTTAACATGCCTTTTTTGATAGAAATTTTAAATGGCCTCGTTTTGATCCTTCTCTTGTTTCAAATTCTGGTTGATTCGAGATGACGTGTTGTGGGAGAAATAGAAAAATTCAAATATGTGCTGTTTTCAATATTGCATACTAAGGCTTTGAATTATTATGATCTTGACTGATCATCGGTTGCTGATTGTTTTGTTTTCATTTATGATACTTATCTTGTAATAGGTCAAATTGTAAAAAAGCAATCACCATAAATATTATGCATACATTAACGCTTCTTTTTATAAAATCACGCTCTGCATGCATGTGGATCGCTATGATCTTTTACAATCGATTCTTTGAAAAAAATACTATTACCAGCGGTGCTGTGCAGTTGGTTGGTACAGCTCTGTCAATTCCTACCATTTCACAATTTAGTATTAAGAGCTAAGATAAACCTTCAATCTCCAGAGTTTCATGCAGTATATCTTGCACGACGTCATCCGTAGCATCAGCGTTGTGTTCACGCCAGCTGGTTCCGTTGTCAGAGCGGAGGATTACTATTTCACGTTCCTTGCCTCTTAGGGACGCGTAGTGGGGCACTTCTAAGATCACTGGCCTGGAAATATGATTTAAACCTCAATCTTTTGTAACACCTATCTAGTTATTTAGCACATCTGTATTTCCACGGCACTAATACCTGGCGAAAGTATAAAAACGAGCCCCTTCACATCCGAGCAGTGGAACTCTTTGCCATCTGTCTTGTTTCCTAATGGCTACAAAATAAATGTCTTAAAGGCTAGAATGAATAGGTATATTCTAGTCTAGATCCAGACGTTTCTTTGACCACATATTCACTTACAATCAGGCGACTTGGTGGCCAAACGTAGATATTAAAACTTCCATTTTTCTTTGCACATGGCTTTCAAATATTCAATCATTAATTATTACGTGTTTATTATTCTCCTAGAAGTTGCGTGAACGAATTAAATAATTAAAAGTATTTTACTTGTGGTTTCATGTTTTTGTTTAGACAAGAAGAACATAAGATAAAGTTCTGTTTTAACATAGACTTTGTTTTATCAAAAATGTGGACAATAAACATACCCCAAAAACTTAGCAGATACAGGTCCCATCTCCAAAACTCTTGCTGCAAGAGCCTCTCCCTCCATTAGAGGCGGCATGTGGTTGATGCGGGATGGCTTTAAGTATCTGAAATTGTTTAAGCCAGAAATAAGTTTGCCGTTTTCAATTAATTTTCTGGCATATTTATATTCATTAATTTTATTATTCAAGAACCCCTCTATCGGTAAATGCCTGCTCCATCGGACACCAATTCTCTCAGTGTTCTGCTTCTTTTAACCATGCATTTCCGACTATATCTCTAAATTCATCTGCGAACGCTTACCTGCAAGTAATCCTAGTGGGCTGCTGAGCTGACAGTGGGGGCACGATGACCCTCACCCCGCCCCCTCGGCAGCCTCGCATGGCGCCACCACGAGCGTCCACCAAGAACGACACCAGGAAACTGGAACACCAGATCATAGATACAGTGAAAACTCCCCCTAAGTGAGGGTTCTAAAAGCAAAACCGCTTCGGTCCAAATTTTTTTTTAAGTTTTACTTCAGACCAAATTGTCACCTTTGAAACTTGCACCATTTGGTACGCTTAAAAAATAAAATTTTGAACTAAAGTGGTTTTAGACCCCTCAATTATAACACTCATACCTCTGTAGCGTATTTGTGCTTGTGTTGCAAGCTGGCATGGATAGATACAGATACACAACACAAAAATACAAGACCCGAGAACAAACTTTACAATCACCACACAAAGTCTGCCCCGGTCCGGCATCAGATCCAGGGCCCTGCGCTTTACAGGTAGTTTTGTACTGACTTAGCCATGGAGCTGCCTGATATTGTTGACTGAATTTGAAGATGTGTAAAGACTTTTTCATGTTTTTCGGCACATAGAACGTTAGAAGCGCACAAAATTATTATTAATCGCTATTATTAGAATATTGAGACTATTTTAGTCACTTCGCACAAGAAATTGTTGTGAGTTACGATGACTTGGTCTAACTTAGTAACTACTGTTGTATTTTACTGCCATTTTTAAGCTTTGTTTAGAGAAGATTAGCCCTAACTTTAATATAAATAACTCACTTTTTCCATTGCAGCTTTTTCCTGAATTAGCATCCAAAGCAGCATGAGCATGAATGTTTGGTTAGGAAAATTTATCTTATTCTGAAATAAACAAAATATTATTTCATAAGAATTTACCAGAAACCCCAGTAAACCCCAAAAAGGATGATAGTCAAGGCAGAGCCATTTAGCGTATAATATTGTTATTACTTTCGAATGAAATATGTATATAGCAGGAGCTTAGTTACAGAGCCGGTATTTTAGCCCTTCTATAAACATAGCTAAACCTCAAAATACTGACTTAGGCTGCGTCGGATCGACGTTATAGCAGTATCCTTCAGGCGCCTGATTCGTGCTGTAGCGACTGATACTCTTCACTACAACTTCTTGCTGTGGCTGATACGGCATTCCATTTACTGATCCTGGAACATGATCTTTAATTCAAATGTGTTAAATGAGTGCCATGTATTAAAAAAGTGCAAGTAAGCAGACCAAACAGTTATGGCAAACGATTCAGTTTTAAAAAAAAGAAAGTAGGCAAGAACTGTCATGTCGATTCAGGCTTCACAAACCTAAAAATAATTTAAGTTTCTCTGTCTCTTTCCAATAGAGACATGAGAAAGGGATGGAAGAAGTTTGACAGGTCTAAAATGTTTAAAGTTGTAAAAATAATATCATCCATCTTTGACAAATTAGACGCCACTAAATTCATTGCCGTTAAATTTACTCTAGACACAACTTAATCCCCTTGCTTGAAGTAGTTTAATTTGATAGGTCTCATGTCTAGCCTTAACTTTAGAGTATACGTTAAATCTAAAGCCAAGGTAGCTGGAAAGAAGCTTAGTATCTTGTCTTAGGTTAAGCGGCACTTCACACCAGTAGGGCTTAAGAGAAGCTTCTCTTGGGGTGTCATTCATAGTGAGCTCACTAGCGTCTCTCTTTTTTAAAACTAAACATCGTTATAAATAGGGAACCATATTACCTTGAGAAATCTCCATTATATTCTTATGACTCAACGCTGACTCAGTTCTCTCGTCCTTGGTGACGTCTATAGGGAGCGAATCGTCTCCAAGAGACTTCATGTCGTCTGCCGTCAGATAGCGGTAAGGCTGGTCATTGAGGATTGTGTCTTCACCTAGAAATCACGTAAAATATAGTTTTTTTTTACGTATTAGGTTGTCGTTTGACCACTATCTGGCTTTTTTCTTAAGTTAAGGTAGAAGAAGTCAAACGCTAAAACTAGAATGAACTGATTCTCAAGTGCTCCAGCCTGAACACACCAATAAGTGCCTCGGCTGCAGATTCTTAACTTGAGGGTGGTCGCTTACCAAGCTAGCACTATGAAATGCTACATGAAGGCAATATTTATCTTTCATGAAACACAAAATACATAATTACTGCCGTTATGTTAGGTTTAAGAACATCACTAACACAATAAAAATGTAATTCACAAAAAATATATGTCTTTCTACAAAGATAACAGCATCTAAAAGTTTCCCGAATTCAAAGATTTTTTTATTCATCCAATAGAAATTTAAAGGATATCATCAGATTCTATACATTTCAACAGATTCTTACATGTCAGATGTTCTGTCTAATTTATAGGGGACGTTTTAGCGCTCAGTAGATACGCCCGACTTTGACTCTCATTTTTGACGTTGCTAGGGTTCGATTTCCAGTTTATTTCAATATAGACATTTGAATCTCAGGAGAATCCAATATCTGTGTCAAAAAAACCCCGTTGCAACTTTTACCTCCTTCTTCCTCAGAATCCGACATGAATGTTTCCAGCATGGTCTCAGGAGCCACCACCTTGTACTTATCCACTGAAGCTGGAGTTATAGACGGCTCGGAGACATCCTTCAGGGTTTCCATAACGGTGACGTAGCCCAGCTTTGAGGCTATATCCAGGGGTGTTTGACCGTTCTATTGGAGAATAAAGTTCTTTAAGTAATGATGAAAAGCAGTTACAATTATGCGACAAAGTTAAATGAAATTGTAGTAATAAGGGATTGAGAAGAGGTATGCTAAAGTTTTACTTCAGCGTGACTTCCGTCCGTAATCTTTATAAAATATTCTTTAAACTCAGGATTTTAGGTCTTCCAAACTTCAACCTCGTACGTTCAATTACAGTAAGCGTCACCACTCACCGACACCTCACTTAAAAGGTCCATGTTGTTATACACATACAATTATATAAAAAGGTGAACAAACCGTAGTGGTGTCATTAGCATCAGCTTTATGCTCCAGCAGAATATTCACGATGTTGATGTGACCTTGCTGGGCCGCATGATGCAGAGCCGTGTATCTGTGAGAAGATAAAGTCAACCTGATCACAGACTAGTATAGTACCTACGGTAACCTGATCAATGGTACAAAGATCAAAGCATCCCACTTTCCCGGCAGGTGTTTAAGTGCAATTATGAAAAGAAAAACTAATGAGCATACTTCTAAATACATTATACAAGTATGCTCAAGTTGTCTTATGACAAGAGACGATTCTAAGAGAGGACTAATGCTGAAAGTAAGTTAGTAATAATGAGCTAAGGATTTTGACATGCATATCAAAATTCGATACAGTTTTGACATAGGTAGCCAAAGTACGCGCTTAGATTCGTCTCTGAATCTTAGCCTTAGATTCGATTAGAGTCTAAGCGTGGATTTTTGCTTCCATGTGTAAAAACTGAATTTTGTCACATGGAAGCATGAGTCCACGCATAGATTCGTCTCTGAATTTTTGTGTGGACGACGGACGTGCTTTATGCTTACTTGCCTAGGATTCTGATATTGCCAATACTTTTGCGATTACATCATTATAGTGCATTTTCTTAGTCTATATTACGATAACGAGACGAGCATGTCCTTGATGATCAGAAAGTATATTGCCTGCCCAAAACAATTGCAGTGCCACCTAGAACTTTGAAACACAATGGCCTGCGTGGCTATGCAATGCGCTCGTTACCCTGATCAGATATTTACTTTTACCCAATAATTTCTCTGATTATTTTGCGCATCACACCACAGCAATGTATGTGCACGATATTGGCTTGCATTTAGTTTCAAACAAGAAACCATGGTAGACCATGGCCTTTATTTTTATTTTTGAGATACAAAATTACTGTATTCTTTAGGAGGTTTCTAAACCAAACATAATTAGTTCTCACCATTTAGATAAATTCTCATCATTCGCCTGTATCATAAAAATATTTTTTATGCCCTTTCATTACTAGACACGCTGGTCGTACTTATGCCTGAAGTTAGGCATAAAGCCGACCCAAAACAATTGTAGTGCCACTCAGAATTTTGAAATACTCCCACTCCTTTTGTGCGCAGTCGTGTAAAAACAAACACTGTTTTAGTTATTGACTAGAACAATCCATATTTATTCATAAAAGTTTTCCATATACAAAATACATTTAAACTAACATTTGGTTGAAATAGAACAAATTAAACATTTATATAATCAACAGTAGCCCAGAAGCTCATTGATGGAGCAAGGCTTCAGACAGCATTCATCAGCAACACCAGTTCTCTTCCCTCTTCCGCTTTCCAAAGCCTTGGCTTTTTGGTGTCCCAGCCATGGCCATCCATATCCTCCAAACTCCAAGGAATTATAGGGAGAAGACCTCTTCATCAAGTACTCACCATCGTCGCAAAGAATAGCCAGAGTTTCGGATAGTATTCTCCCGCAGTAGTGCTGATCTCCCGAAGAATAAGCTACGAAAAGCACGAGGAAACCGAGAAACATTTGGATCTTCATGCTTCGGAGGTGTTTTTGGTTCGTTTTCAGATATGATGTTGCTCCGTTGAGAGGTGATGGTTGAATGAATGAAAAAGCTACATTAAACAGGTTTTATACCATGAAATCGTTATGAATATTCAGATCTTTTGTGTACCTTAATGAGACCTGAATGTGTTGACGTGTGAAAAGTGTGGAAAGTTGACGTACTCTCGCACTTGAATGAACACTGAATATATTAGTATCCATTTATCAGAATTATAGGAGTGTACCTAAAATGCGAACACGTGTAAACGTTTTTTTAATCTATAAATAAATTGTAACGCATAAACCAAAGAAGACTTTAGAGTTTACCAGGTACTAGGAACATCTCTTTTGCGGGTGATCATTAGGTTGGGAACCACAGCTTACTCGTGTAATCTGCCACTAAACAGTTTTATATGATCTGTATTGCTGTGTTCCAGTTTGAAGAGCAAAGTAGGCAATTTAAATGGCAGTCATATGAGACTTAATACCTAAAGTCTCAACGTAACGAGTGTTTTGCATAGCCTGGTAGCTGGTAGGCCATTGTGATTCAAAATTCTGGGTGGCACTTACCATCAGGTAAAATACCTGCTCGTCTCGTCACCATGTGGAATAGATAGAAGTCACAAAATAATTTCCTTGGCGGCAGACTTCACGAGCAAAGCGGTGGTAACTTACCCAGACGGACACTCGCAGAAGAGTTAGTCCTACCACTAACATCAATCCAATCCAATAGTATAAAAAAATATAGATAAAAATATTCATACCCGTGCGTTGTCTGCGCTTTGACAGACGCTCCATTCTCTAGTAAGTACCGCACCATATTGGCCTGTCCGTAGTGACTGGCGATGTGCAGTGGGGTGTACCCTCCTTTAGTGCAAATGTCCACCTGGATCAAGTTGACGTCAAATTTTATTTCCAGAAACTTTTAGTTTTAGATAGTGTGTAAATTATATTTTAATAGATAATTAATATAACATTGCTTACTGACGTGTTATATTTTATTAGATAATGAATATAACACTGTTTACTGACGTGTTATATTTTATTAGATAATGAATGTTACATTGTTTACTAACATGTTATACTTTATTAGATAATGAATATAACACTGTTCGCAAGAATCGCAGATAGTAGTGTTCGGGACAAAAAAACTCCGTTCGATGACACTGTAAAAGTCGCAAGAGCAACGGTACGGTCCTTCAAATGAAATAATAAAAAAACATGTTCGGGAAAAACAGATCTATGCCATATGATATGAGTTCCACTTTTTAGTCGTCCGCATGATGAGGGTCGAAGGCTTAGTGCGGATATGCGGAATCTCAACTATAAACGGTTGATTGCACGGTGCTCTCTATAATTACTGATAGCCGTATAAGGCTAAATATTATATCATTTCATCTGTCTGACAGTCATTTTACAGTATACAGAAAAGACTTGATACGATATATAAATTGTGGCCGGCTTTTTATGATTATAACCTACCTCTGCTCCATTCTTCACAAGCAGCTGAGCAACTGGCACTCTATCTTCTTGAGCGGCGAGGTGCAGTCCTGCTAGACCGTTCTTGGCCTGTTGGTCTACTTCTGCTTCATGCTCGAGAAGTAACGAGCACATTTCTGCGTGACCCTGTCATAGAATTAAAAAGATTTTTTTTACATTTCGTTCGTAGGTAACCTAATTATACTTACGCCTTAGGAGTGGAATTTTTTTTTCAAATTAGGGATCAACTTCGAAATGTAGCCTATTGAATGAAAAAAGAACTATCAAAATCGGACTACTCTGTAAAAAGATAGGCGTGGTCATACAGAAATAAAAATTCAGATGGTCTTGAGAGTTTTTTCGTCGGTTAAAAAGTGTAATATGGCTGTGATTATTATGGTAATGGGTTAAAAAGTGTAATATGACTGTAATTATTAAGGTTACGGATTAAAAAGTGTAACGTGACTGTAATTATTATGGTTTCGGGTTAAAAAGTGTAATGTTACTGTAATTATTATGGTTGCGGGTAAAAACGTGTAATGTGACTGTAATTATTATTGTTACGGGTTAAATTATAAATACTATCAGGTAAATGACCAGCTTGACTTTGAAAATACTTTTATATTTTTTTAATTAAATTAATTCATTAATAAATCACCGTCTTCATACATAAAATGTTAATGATGTCTCAGGGTAACGACCGCAACGCAGTGCCGAGCAGTCCTTTGTTTTTCAATATTATGAGTGGCACTGCAATTGATATTGGCTAGATTTATACTTAACATCAGACAAACGCCTTCCTCATCTAGTTATCAAATAATATAAAAAAGCTAGTAGGTCATCTACGATTTCTTACCTGCTGGGCAGCAAGATGGAGGGGAGTAAACCCAGCCTTAGACTCTGCATTGGTGAAGGCTCCATACTCCAGTAGTGTGGCTGCTGTCTCCATCTGATTCTTACGAGCCGCTATGTGTAGCGGTGTGTGGCCGTTTTTGGCTACGGCCTGTGGAACACATACGAAATTTTACTAGTTAGTAGGACTACCACTTCTGCGACTGTCCGTATGGTTTTTTTTTGTGTTTAGTTATTTGGATTATATGCATTGGAGAAGGGTCGGTGCTACGGTATACTCCTTCTCCTCTCTACAGTTAGGTGGGGGTTGTCCGTCTGGGTTGATATCCTGTCACCAAGCGCTAATGTGTAAGCATTACTGTATTCCGGTTTGATGAGCAAAGTAGCCAGTAAAATTACTGGGCTTATGAGAATACTTAATATCCTAGGGTAACGAGCGAATTGCAGTGCCGCACAGGCCTTTGTGTTTCAAAGTTCTGAGTGGCACTGCAATTGTTATGGACCGGCGTTACGCTTACCATCAGACATATCAAAAAAAAATTTAAAAGAATTGTAGTTTTGTTATATCATATGCACTTAGTAAAAAGCAGTTAACTTGATATTACAAAACTCTGACACTCCAATTTCATTTATTTGTATAGAAAATCAAGGCAAATATATTTATCCTTCAGGCAGTCATGACATTATTAGTAGAAATCATTAATTCCAAACATTTCATCACTAATGACAGTTATTAAAATTAGACAATTATCTACGGTTATTCATTACTCATTACAAACTGAACCTATATTACAGAACATATGCCTATATTTTACTACGTGTAGGTAATTTTTGGTCTGGCTCATCACTCAACTTTTTAATAATTTCAGTATTTATTATTTTCTAACCTTGGCATCGGCCCCCTTCTCTAAAAGGGTGGTAGCCACCGCTTGCTGGTCGTATTGCGCGGCGATGTGCAGCGGTGTCATCCCATTCTTCCCAGCCTGGTCGGGGGACGCACCGTGGGCTAGCAGAAGGTTTGCTACCTGCATAAAGAGATACTTTATATAATATTTCTTGAACGTGTCTTCTTGTTTAGTCTTGATAGCCATCTTGAACCACCATCTGTTGATATGTGATGATGTAGTCTACGACGATAATATGCTGAACATTATTTTCCTTCATCGAAAACTCGAGACTATTAAGGATAAGGATATTCGATAAGGCTCAAGGCGTAGGTGGTACATAGTACCACCTACGCTTGTGTAACTTATGGCGAAAACTCAAGACTTAAGTACAACTGGATTGGAGACTAAAAGCAAAAACTCGAGACCATAAGTTTAAGTGTTTTTATATTTTCTACTATGTATGTTAGTCTGTAAGGTATATGTTTTATGGGCCTTTGATGCCTGAAATAAATGATTTATTATTATTATTATTAATAAGCTTAAGGTGGAACCTCGAGACTGTTAGGCGAAAGCTCAAGACAATACAATTAAAAAAGGCGCAAGGTGAAAACTCGAGACTCAAAATTTAGGCTCAAGGCAAAAACTCAAGACTATTACTGGTCCACTGGTCTGACTCTAAAATTATTTTACTAATAAGGAACAACATTTTTCCCTGACTCTCATAGGCTACACTTTGTCCTGGTTCCACACATGCGAATCTGAGGTTAAACCCTAGTTTGGTATAAAAAGATAAACTGATCAATGTGTATTACACTCTACGATTTTTAAAGTCAATTGTCCAAGTAAATTGTTATAACTGTACCGAACCTTTAAGTTTCCGTATTTGGCAGCGAGGTGCAAAGCCGTGAATCCTTTCTTCGTTGTTGCCGTCAGTGGTGCATTGTGCTCTATTAGAGCTGCTGCCACCTGTAGATCAAATATTCCATTTATGTTGATATACGTAAGTATACATATTAATTTGTCCGTGATATCTATTAAGATGCGTGAGCGAGATAGCGGCACGCCGTATTCTACCTTTGTATCAGTCACTTACGTCATGGTTATGCTGCTTAGCGGCAATATGCAAGGCGTTGTAATGGTCGGAGGTCCTCGCCCGGACGTCGGCGCCGTGTTGCAACAACAACACGGCGATGTCCACGTTCCCGAGCCGGGACGCGATGTGCAACGGCGTCTGGCTCTCGCGGGCCTTCGCCTCAACCGCTGCGCCATTGCGCAGCAAGATGCGGATTATATCTGTCTGTTAGCAAACAATCATGTTTTAGGTTGAGATGTAGTTAGATATTAAATTTCATTTTTTTTATTAATTCATTACTACACGAGATTGTTTGGATATGTAGCTGGTGACGAATCCATGAGATAGGGCCCTAACCTCTAACGAGGATTTGCTGTACCAACCCCAACCAACCATACCAACACCAGTTCCAAAACTTAACATAATCCCAAGGCTTACCTGGTTAGCCCTAGCGGCGAGGTGCAAGGGCGTCTCTCCCCTGACGGTGGGCACGTCGGGGTTGGCCTCATGTTGTAGCAGGTAGATCACAATATTCATGCACCCCATGAATGCTGCCACGTGGAGGGGTGTCAGCCCTGACTCGGTTGTTGCTTGGATACCTTGGGGTTGTGATTAAAAATTATGATCGTGAAGGATTTTTGCGTTTCCTGTATTGGGGTTAGCGTGATATCAGAACCCTAAAACTACTAAACTAATGGTTTAAAAATGACAATAGTTTCATCGCAAAATGATCACTTTACATAGTTTAAATAAACTAAAATACACACTCCTAACTCCTGGCTCCTTTATCAGGACATCAACACTAAGCGCAATCTATTAGAGTCATCAAAAGGAATCATATGAGCTCAAACCCTTCGAGGGTTTAATTGTAACCATTGAAGAATTCCACTGTCCATCTCCTGGCTCCAACTGATGTTAAATGTTGGAGATTCTATTACATTGATTCTATTAGTTAAGCTAGTAAAAATGTGTTAAAAAGAATCTCTTTAGTGACAATATTTCATCTAAAATCACGATACTTACTTGCTCCATACTTGAGTAGTAACTCCACAACCTTGATCCGGTTTTTCTTGCAGGCGATGTGCAAAGGAGTGAAGCCGTTTAGAGCTCTCGCATTTGCATCGGCATTCCTATTAAAGAAAGTATAATAGTTACGGAATGTTTATTAAACTTTAGGAATGTTTATTAAACTAATAAAAAATAACACAAAATTTGCTTTTGAAAAAGCGGTAACTGATTTCTACGCAAATATGGCTATAATATGAAATTTCATCCTACATTTCTACACTATTAGAGGGAGGGAGGGGGGGTATTCTTTCATAAAAATGGACCACTATTGATGTATACTTTCATGAAAAAAAGAATAATTTAAATCTGTTGACAATTAGTGCAGAAATCGAGTTAATCAGCACAAAAAAAAATACTTCGCTGCGATTCTAACGAAGTTTGTATAAAATTGCTTGCCTGAAATTGAGATAAGGTTTCATTAAACTTCAATGGTAACCACGGAGACATATAAAAAAATTTCATACACATGACTTTTCTATCATCGAAAGCGATTGCAGAAAGTGACATTGTCTAGGTCCTTTACATGTGCATAGTATAGGCATCTTTTTATCCGGGTATGAGGGCGTGGAAGCTGCGGAACTCTCGTCAGTAATAATTGTATTCACCTTATTAAATTTAACGAAATAATACAGAAAGGAAACATTATGTGGGCGAGTGCGTGTTGTTATGGCGTCAGAGTCTGTCACGGGTGAGATGATGTGGGTGTTGTGACTATAATATAAAGGCACAAGGATAATTTTCAACCATTCTGAACAGATTTATCGTTTCATCCTAATGTCGTCGTCCGCTGTATTAATAAGGACAGATTTTTCAGAAAACGAAACTGTCAATTTTAACAATACGAAAAATAAAAATCTATGAAACAACAATATGAATACAGCGTAGATTTTGACGGTCACAATTTTTTTTATTAGTGATTTCAAATTCAAGCGAAAGACTTAAATCTGACTACTGTGACATTATGTATAGGTACGTACTTTGTTTACCACATCGCCGTGTGAATTTTTGTAAGTGGAATTATCAACCAACCAATCATTTTCACATAACGTGAAGAAAGATTACGGTAAACTTCACTTAGATTTTTTGTATTATGTACAATAATGAGTGATTTACGAAGCAATAATGGTGAATTATTAACCTTCAATTATTTGTGGATGTGCATGAGTGTAAAGAAAATACGCTAGAAGATGTGTATTTTTGTTCTCTCCAAAAATTCAAATGTTCAGTTTTAAAATAACAAGTTTTTTGGGGAAAATATATTTTTCCAGACAAGCTTTTATAAAATACGTAATTGGTCCTCTAATCGTGTGGCCACCATGTAAAATTTCAGTTCAATCAAACACCGGGAAGTAGGTCAAATTTAGCTTTTAAATTTGACCTAAAAAACAAACATTCAAACATTGCAAGTTAAACAAAAGCTTGTAATAAATAATCGTGACCTGACCCCGGCTTGCCTTAACTGGATGTTTAGGGGTGGAGACCGCAAGAGCTACAACCCTGGGTGGAAGTTATAAAAAGCATAATGCACAGGAGTAGCGCCTCAGTGAAACTGCAGCACACCTCTCAACACCCTTTAGCCATCCACGCCAACGTTGCCTCTTACGTCGCCATATACTGGCGGCACTTATGGGGGGCCCGTTCAGCGGGTGGCGACTGGCGAGTCAACACCTGCTTACATATTTTTACATGAGGTGAAATTGACAGGTGACGGAGTCTCATTTCATAGACCGGTTTAAAGTCATCAAACGCTCATTATAATATTCCAGGGTTTTTACTCATATCTTACAATAGTCCATCTCATCACTACCTCTCCAAATCATAATCCAACTAATATTATAAATGCGTAAGTGTGTTTGTCTGTTTGTTGGTTTTTTGATTTATTGGTTTGTCCTTCTTTCACGCAGTAACGGAGCAATGGATCAACGTGATTTTTGGCATTTGACAGGAGCGTAACATAGGCTACTTTTTATCTCAGAAAAAGGCACGGTTCCTGCGGGAACGCGGGTGAAAACCGCGGGGAGAAGCTAGTTTTCTATAATTGTAATTAAAAACGGTATCTTAATGCGGGCTACGGCTCCATTACCGCCTATCAAAGGCAAAAACCCGAGAGCAAATTAAAGTAAGAGAATAATAATAAAAAAGACTTACCTATCCAGTAGCAGTTTGGCTACTTTAGCGTGTCCGCAGTGCGCGGCCACGTGCAGCGCGGTGAGGTAGTCCACCGTGACGTCGTCGACGGGCGCGCGGCGCGACAGCAGCACCCGCGCCGCCTCCGCGTGGTCGCCCTGAGCCGCCATGTGGAGGGGGGCTAGACCATTCTGGAAGAAGGAAACTGGTTGAAGCTAGACTAGACTAGCAGCAGCGGCCCTAACTATTCTGCGAGTGTCCGTCTGGATGGGTACCACCGCTTTGAAACGGTAATATGCAAGCATTACTGAGCACAAGTAGGCAGTGAAATTACTGGGCGTATCATGTCTCAGGGTAAGCAATGGTTTTTAGCTAATTTTGGTTTTGATTGACTCTTCGTTTGTTTGCCTATAAGAAAATTACAAAATAATAAAACTGGAGTTTCTGATTAAAATTTTTAAATCTTAATCTCAAATAACTCAGAAATAACCAAGTTGCAGACACGGTATGAAATGATTAAATTAATCATTGTAAATGTGCTCTACTTTAACCTCTTGCAAGGAATGTATCGTAATTCCAATTAACCTGTATATAACTTTGTATTTTATTTTTGAGAACATTAGCTGTATGTGAAAATAGTAACGATAGTTGCATTATAATAACTGTTTGAATGTGGCCTGGCTAGCTACCACCTTTTACATGAAAATCTGCCAACAAGCAGTTGGCACTCTGCACTTGAGAGCCAATTCCCAATCTAGGTTTTTGTTGTTACTCATCGTTACAAATTGTTTACCATCTTCATCATCATTTAAGATCAGGTGAGATTGCGATCATAATTATGATAAAAACCAATATAAAAAAGTTGTTTTGTTGTTCAGTAGTCTTACTTTACTCTTGCTAGTGATAGGAGCACCCCTATCCAACAAGGCCTCCACAACCCTCTCGTGGCCTGACCGAGCCGCGCAGTGGAGTGGGGTGAGTCCATCCCTAGTCCGGGCTTCAACATTTGCACCGTTGTCGCATAGAAGGGTTACCATGTTGTCTTTGCCTGGAGAATTAAATAGTTATAAGTGATTGCCATTCAAGGAAGCAGAGCCGCATGCTGGTAAAGATGCTAACTGGTAGTGGACTAGACATGTGGTCTATGTCATGTGGCCTGCAGCTGCACGTTGGTCAGCTAAATGTTTTTGTAGCTAAGTTAAATGTACTAAGTTACCAACTTTTGTATTTCATAACAAACTACTTTTAATCATTCATATTTTTTTCTCTGACACAAAAATTTATAATCAATTGACCTGAATAGTGGGTGGTAACAGGATAAATACAATCGAGTCATAGTAATGCAGTCTCAAAAGAAAGGAGGAAAAGAAGGAAATGGGACCGGAAAGTATAAAAAAATAATGCGGACACAGTCATTGATAAGAATTCTCTAATTCGCTGGTGGTGTTGTGTGTCCGTGGTCAAAGCTTGATATAAGTCTAATGACTTATATCAAGCTTTGACCACGGACACACAACAGTCTAATGACTTATGTGGATTTATTACACTCGCTCTGAAACGAAGGAAAACATCGTGAGGAAATCCACATGTTCAAGAACCACAAAATTCTAGGACGTGTAACATCCACCAAGCCACACTGGGCCCGCGTGGTGCCATATGACTCATACTATTTTTCTGAGAGAAGGCCGGTATCCCAGTAGTGGAGAGTATCCCAGTATAATGAAGCTGATGGTGACCATTGGAAAAGAGAATATTTATTTTACATTTTGAGACGTTCAAAGCTTTTCTTTCTGGACACACCTTTCTTTCTTTTTACATACCCCATTTAGCAGCAACATGGAGTGGACAGATGTTGTGCTTGGCAGCACAGTTGACGTCAGCTCCTTTTGCTAGCAATAGCCGAGCCACCGACTCGTTGCCGTAATGCGCCGCAATATGCAGCGGAGTAAATCCTGATTTTGAAGTCACATCTGGGTTGTGTTCATTCTGTGGAACCGAAAAAATTAAGTCAACTTCAGTTAGGTTTAAATATTCTGCGAATATTCGTTTGAGTGACTTCGTTGTGGTGTACACAGTGTAGCATTGTATAGCAAACAGGATTATGTAGAAGACAAAGATGCACGGAGGCAAACAGCTCAGATTTTTTTTGTTGAATGGAACTGATACATTTACCTGGCGTATCCCTGCAGAGGCTGGTCTCACCCATCTCAGGTAATTTTTTAAAGCTGAAGATTCTTCATAAGGTACTTGTATACCTTCTTCATTAAGATACTTAACAAACATACATAAACCACGAATAGAAAACCTACATAGATAAATGACAAAAGCGTTGCAATATAGCACTCATAACGCGTCTTCCGGGCTGAAAGGCGGGGGACGAATAAACAACGTAAGGGCTGGCAGTTCCGGCCCTTACAACGTATGTTGGCAAACCTTTTAGACAACGTAGATTTACTAAGTGGTAGGACTATAACACTTCTGCGTGGGTTGACACCTATCACTGCTTTGTTCGGATAACTATGAGCATACTTTACCTACTGTGGTCCAGTTTGATGAATCAGTGAAAAGCATAGATATGATTATGACACTTGCTGATGTCTTAACGTTCCTGATCGTCTAGTTATTTATTAGAAAAAAAAATACACTCACCTCAAGTAAAAGATTAGCAGCTTTCACGTCGTCCTTTTTAGCAGCTATGTGTAGAGCAGGCAAGCGGACTCTCCCGCGAGTGTCTGCTTCCAAGAGAACAGCTACCACCTTCTCGTGGCCTTGCTGCATCGCCACTGCCAGGGGCGTGAAGCCATCCTATCAGAAATCAAACGAGTAAGTACTACTGCAGCAAAATCGAGCTGTGTTCTCTTTGAGACCAAAATAGGAGACATATCTAACATCTCACTATTTAAATTCGTGATTATTAATATAACTCACGTCATTTGTTGATATTTTCGACCTAGATTAGAGCGTGTCGGACGCTTTTCCTCAGGGAGTGCACGTGGCGAGATCGGAACGAGCACACAAATGACATGAGTTAGAGCCGATTATTCAACAATTTATAAAATCTGACATCACTCTTGGATCTTTTACTTCATCATTACTCTTTTCATTTTATCTCTCATTCTTAGTTTAGTTACTTAAACACCTCCGACCATATTATTGTCAATTAAAAGTAGGCGTTCAAACGCTAACGCAAAATGCCTATCAATAGTGAAAAAATGCATTTGTAAACTTTACTCTGTCACTAATGCTGGGCTTTGAAGAAGACGGGTGAAACAAGATTGCATGTAGCAGAGATGGGAACGGTGAGATGGATGTGTGGTGTAACGAGAATGGATAAAATAAGGAACGATTATATTAGAGGGAGTATAAAGTAGCACAAGTGACAGAGAACATGAAAGGGAATCGTCTGACTTCCAATATAGGCATGTTATGAGGACGGATTAAATGCATATTTTATGACATATATTAATGTTGAAGCCCGGAAGGGTAGAGGAAGACCAAACAAAAGATGGATGGATTGTGTAAAGGCGGATATGAATCAATAATTTAAAGTGCATGAAACACTGAAGGCTGACAGAGGAGAGTGGAAGAAAAAATCCTTGGGAACAAACAGTTTTTGTTTACAGATATATAAAAATGCTAAATAGATTTGAAAAAAAAATTCGCTCATTTTACCAACGAACAGTGTCATCTTTCGCCCTTATAATGACAAATCCTTGACCAAATGAATGAATGCGATGGCTATTTTATGAATGTGATTTTAAATCCACCGAAATAGAGTTCGAAAATATAATTCATGTAAAATACCTATAATTAAGCGCAGACTATTCATCGTCCTAAACGCGAAAAAAACACCGTGCATCGAAGAAACTATTTTAAAAAGCAGGTAATTGTCAGTCAATCTTCCATTATAACACAGTTCGATCGCATTATCAGATCTTGACCTAAATATTTTTGTACTGGGCCATTCCAGTGCGGCTCGGTGGATGTCACATAATTATGTCCTCGAATTATGTGGTTCTTGAACATACGAGTTTCCTCGCGATGTTTTCCTTCACGTTTTAGAGCGAGTGTATACATGCACGATACTTAAGTAGGTACTTCATAATAATTCGAAGTATTCGAAGTTTTTATCCGACTGCTGAAGGAAAGGAGGGTAATGTTTTTCAAGCGTATGTGAGTATGTATCTATGCCTACTTCTTTGGCACGCTTTGACTTTTTGACGTATTTTAACGTATAAGATATCAATAGATTCATTTTATCTACTTATGAAAGTGACATAGGGTAGACATAACATTTTTCCTTCTTTTCAGTATTCACAAGCATGAAGGTTTAGTTTTTACAAGCTTTTGATTTAACAATGTTTGTATGTAGGTTTTTGTTTAGGTCAGATCTTTCAAGCTAAATGTGATTCGCTACCCGGTGGGCGATTGAGATGAAATTTTACGTACATATGTAAGTCGGGTGACAATGATGTAGATAATATTACCTCGGTAGCCAAGCTCTGATTGGCTCCGTTGGAGAGCAGGAACTTGACCACTCCGTCATGGTTCTCCTGGGCAGCCATGTATAGGGGGGTGAAGCCATTTTGCGACTGGATGTTGACCTGAAGACGAAATTGGTCTTGACATTATTTTTCACAAAAATATAGGTAACTAAACCGCACACTCAGTGTATAACCCGAGTGTCTTCGTATGCAATTGTACTCGGGTTGTTTTTGTGACATTTATTGTGACATGATAATTAGTAAGTACAGGAAATTGCATAACGTAAACCAATGTATAGAATACGACATTATACACCGTACACTCAGTGTATACACCGAATGTCTATGAATGTACATTGTACATGGATGTCTCTAATTGTGACATTTATAGTGACACGATAATTAGTGTCGCAGCGGCTGAGTGAACACGTTGTGCCAAATTGCCTCTGGTGAACAGTATATAAATTTATGTTTTACATTTGTGTCGCAATTTCTGTCGTAGTCTCAACATACGCTACAAACCGCTACGTACCTAACGTAGGCCCAATGTTGTGCCTTATATTTTCACCCTAATCTTTTAACTTGATTAATTATAAATCCTACAAATATTTGCCTCTTTTATAAATAGATACAATATAAACAGTATACCTACACCATTAGATAAGAAAAATCAAAAACTGGTTCTTTTATATTTTTTCAACACACTTATAGAATTAGACGTTACTTACATACTATTTACATAAATATTACAACAAATTATACATATTCGAAAGTAAAACCTATTTCTACATACAACAATACAATATTTTTAATTAGGTAGATCATTCCTTCGATGTATCAAGGTTTAACGTTAGTTCAAATCGCACATTTGTAATATAGTAGCTGTGGTTAAAATAAACTATTTAATATTTTTTCTTATTCCTCTTTCTTTTAAAATGTCAATCATAAAAATAGATAACAATACTTTGCAACTTATGGAAACAGTAAAGGCTTTTCACTAAAAGAAATTCGTACACAATATTGACCTGTAGAAAAAGATGGTAATAAAATATAATGTGTTCCAAACAATCTACCTCATTTGGAGGTATGCAACAGTTATGTTCATAATTAATAACAATTGAGAGTATAAAAACAATTAGGTACTTACATTATAATAATTAATTAAAATTAGTATATGTCTAAAATTTAAAAAATAAGCTAGTTTCAAATCATAAGAAATGACAATATTAAATTAATAAATATTTTTTTTAGTTTGTAAGGACAAGTTACAAAATTAAATATTAAAATAAGTCAATCTGAAAATGTACTTAAAATTATATTATTTAAATCTAAATAATTGGGTATTCAAAGATTTCAAAGTAACAGTTCAAATCAACACCGAGCAATCGTTTGAAATTGTTAAATTCGACCATAAAGTTTCCAATACTTAAACATTTTTTAACGCTGACTTACACCTCATAAAAAGTTCCTAATGACAGATATCATAACAAACGAATGGGAAAATGAGCACTTGTCTTTCCCGAGCCAATCGATGAACAAATGTTTAAAAACGCCATCTATCATTTACCTCAGTACTCTTAAATGCAAACTCCAACCTGCCTCGACTCTGTGCTATTGAAATCTATGGGTTTTGATAATTTTTATCAACTTTTAAGTCTACGTCGGTTACCTCTGACGCCAATTTAGCAAGTTTTGATTGCTTTAAGATTAAAAATGAGCCTCTGCTCATTTTTAATCTTGAGATAGACTCGAAAGTTGATAAATAAAATCAAAACCCATTGACGCGAGTAGAAGTTGAGGTAGACTGAAGTTTGCATTATAGAGTGCCGAGGCCATTATGTAAGGCGGAAACAGCTCTTCAGTTTGTTTATTTTCAAATTACTATGCAGAATTTTTTTGCAAAGCTGTTAACGTAACATTCAAGGATGAGGTAATAGTTCTAGAAATAATTATTAGTGAGAGTCGTAAAACGTGTATTGCTATAGAAGAGGCTAAAGTATTGTACACTAGTAGAATCCACCAAAAACACAGCGTTATTGCGTTTTGACTATCGCAAGTCCAAATATGAGATAACAATTTCTTCACTAACTCCTTAGCAAGATTCACTATAAGTGGATGGTTTCTTTTGTCACCCGTTTTATTGTAGTGTATTTTATTGTAGTGGCCAGTAAACAATTTAAATTCTTATTCTACAGCATCTCTTGCGTTTCTTTATGACGTCTCTTCTGATGTTGGTGTCTGATGAAAAACCAGAGGAGCAGCGTAATAGAATGGACGTGATAGCATTATAAAACATGTCCAGTCTATTACACTGCTACCCTAGTTTTTACAAGATACCGTTTAGAGATTTAGAATAGCGCCATCTATTGGTAGAACGGAGGTTTACATAGTTGTTTGAGATTTTTTTATTCTTCGTTTATGGGAGGACAGAGATGGCAGCGTAATAGGATGGACGTGAATAGACGACATGTCCACCCTATCACCCTGCCACCCCCATCTTCATGAGTAGAGCTTCTTTCTTCGATTTTTTCTTGAATATAGACTATTAGGTACATATGTTCTGTTCAGGCTCGTTGAACTCTTTTAAAAAACATTCAATCGTGATATCAAAATTGCAGTATTATGGTCTGCGCTTAAAGCATTTTCTATGGGCTAACCACACATTGTAAAAATATGTTACCCAGATAAATAAATTACACAGTATTAAAATAATAATCGATAATGCATGCTGTATAGGATTAATAAGGACAACTTTTGTATTACCTCCAAAAAAACACAATTCTAAATAAACCAAAACTGACTCAATTGTTACTGATAGACGTGACGAGCGAACAGCACATCTCATCACTAAGTCATACATAAAGAAAAGAACCTTACTTGAGCTCCAGTCTGCAGAAGGAGTTTGACGACCGCCTCTTGGCCGGCGAGAGAAGCGATGTGGAGGGCAGTATTTCCCTTCTTCGTCGCTGCGTCAATGGCCGCACCGCGGTCGAGTAGCTCGCTCACCACATCCACATGGCCATCTTTGGACGCTAAATGGATGGCGTTGAGGCCGTTCTGTGGAGAAATGTGCTGGTGTTTATTGACTTTTTTGCCCGACTGCGCGGCGCAAAGGAACACTCCTCTGCACTCCCTGGATAGGAGTGTTTCTCAGCCTAAGAATGTGTGTACCAATGTTTGTTCCTTTGTGGCGCTCTAGAGGCTAAATATTTGAGCGATTTTGATGATTCTTACGTCAATCGTTTTACTTTAATCTTGTGTTACTAAAGACATGGCAGCACAAATTATACAGTAATCAAAAAAGTCAACATGGCAACAACTAGACGCCATATTGTGAAAAAGAAAAAAATTTAAGTCGACGATCTAAAATAGGTATAAAATTTACAGCTTCAGCCAAAACATTCACTTAAATAAAATAAAAGAAAAGTACAGAATTGCGTAAGATAAGAGTAAAATAAATACTACAGAACCATAAAAAAATTATATCAGTCTCATATAATATCATATTAATCAATATAGCTCATCATGGAGTCTGTGATTCATTTGGAAAGATGCCAGTAATTCGAAGACATTATCCGGGTGAGGCAATGCCGCCTAATTTTCACATATTCCTAATCTTCAACTGAAAAGGTATAAACCAAACCAAAGGATATCAACCAGATAAGGATGGCGCATTTCTGAGCGACTGGCTCTGTAAACAAGAACAGTTTCCCTGGCCAGCCGGAAGTCAGGGGCTCGCACTTATACCCCGGGAGTCCCAATTCCCTGGGGCGTAATGAGACTAGGTCAGTGAGTGCCAACATATACCTCGCTATACCCATACCAATGCCTATATTACTTACATAATAGCAGACCTCTAACATACTATTACTATTTGTATTATAAAATCCAATAAAATGTGTTCTCACGCAAATACAATAAGGTCGGCACGCGACAATAAAGCGTCAAACACGAATGCCGCCGAAATTGAGTTCACTACATTCCTGAATTATTAAACCGTTTGTCTGTCTGGTTATTTCTCCTACAAAACGTGTATTTTCATCTTAGTACTGCATGAAATTGTAAGAAACGAGGACCAAGAAATATTGCAAACGTGTGTTATTATATCATACTGCTTAAAAGATTTGTAGATGCTTCCAAAGGTTATATGATGCTATAGGAATAGTACTGGCTTGCAAAATATGTAGCTACCAGAAATTATCGATTGGACGGTTCTTGGCTAGCTATAGCAGCGGGAAACCTAGTCACTGCTAGCCAGTCTTGCCCTTGCCATACCGCTTAAGCAACGAGTGCGGTTCTTGGTCTAAATTAAACGTCTTTTATGTAGTAAGCTAAAAATGCTCTTGTATGTGTTTTCCTAACTCAAGCCTTGTTCGACTTTGAATGGTTTTTGCCGGACTGCCGAAGGATAAGAAGGTAATGTTTTTCGAGCATATTATGTATGTAAGTGGCCCGTTCTATATAGCTTAAACAGTTGACGGGTTTTAACATTTAGGTGTCATTAGATTAGTTTTAATTAGTTTTTTGGATTTTGCATGAAACAAAAATACATAATTATTGTCGTTATACAGGTTTAAGAACATCACATTTAAATGTAAAGAAAAAATGTATAATTTCCACAAAGATATTGCATCTAAAAGTTTCCCGAATTCAACGTTTCTTTTTATCATCCAAAAGTAATTTATCATGAGATTTTTTACAATTAAATTAATAAAAAATGTACCACCACCTTGTACTTAAAAGCAGTTTTCACGCTCAAAATCAACAAAATGCAAGCATTTTGTTGATTTTAATTACATGTTTTTAGTACAGCTTTACGGGCCGCGTAGAACAAGTGACGTCAGATGTTCTGCCCAATTGGTATGGGATTTTAGCACTCAGTAGACACGACCGATTATGACTCTCATTTTGGACGTTTCTAGCGTTCGATTCTAGCTTTTTCTATAAAGACATTTGATACTCATTAGAAAAAGAAATGATTGACATCATAAAAAAATTGAGTCAACATTCCTATTACGTAACCGGTTTTTTTTGTTTTCTGTATAATCATGATTTTATTTCGCCGATCTAGTTTCTTTAGCTATCCCATAACCATCTCAAAAACTCACCCTACGGCTGGTTACAGAAGACCTTCAGACTCCGCCTGATTAGCGTCTAGATTCGTGACGAAATTGCGTGCCTACATAGCGTTTAGGTACGTATACCGGCGCAAAAGTTTGAACCATTACTATGTTAAACAAAATACAATTTAATCGCGAAGGGTATAAAAGTCATTTAGGTCTGGCAACTTTGACATGTTAATTTCATGAAACCATTACCATGTTAAGCAAAATACAGCTTTAGAATTATGAACATTAAAGTGGTTTTAGCTTGAGCTTATCGGCACGTTGGATTTTCGCAAATTAATAGGAGAATTAGGTTACTTTATGGTGGTTACGTGGACGAGGTCGAAGTTTCGAGTTTTGTAAGGAAACAAAAGTCATAACTTATCAAGTTTTCCTTTATTTTTTGTGTGATTTGCAAATTGCTACCAGTTTGGAGCAATAAATGCAAAGTGCAGGTCTACATCACAGAACCTTAACTCATTTTCATTGAAATTCATGTAATCTTTATTTCAGGGACCTATATCTTTTTGAACGCTTCTAAACTTAAATACGCCTCCGGGTTAAAAAAATTGCTTAGAGTAGATATTTTAATAGAGATAGAGTAGAATCTAAGGTATCCGTGTATTGATCTTATACAGGATACATTTTCTTTGGTGTTTTATGGAGTCATATCCCTAGAATCCATACCTATACCACCACCAGGCGAACATACATTTGGCGCACAGCGAAATACAATCCTATTTCGCTAATAGCGCATCAATTTATGGAGGTCCTAAGGCTACTGGAGTTTAAATAAACGGTATACTCACAGCATTGCTGACATTGATGTCGACTCCTTGCTCGAGAAGACTGATGATTTTCTCGATCTGGCCTGCGCGCGCGGCTCGCAGGAACGCAGTGCTGGCGTCCGCCTGAGGATAAAAGAAACTCAAGTTTTATTTAAAGTTTTATTTTGGCCGGTAGGTCCCTGATAAGAATAGTACCAAGCTATCTCTCCCTGTGGTTGCTGATATTCAGGTAATCATAATCCGACTGTTATAACCAGTTGTGATACCGCAATCGGTAGAGAAGTAAGTATTAAGAGTAGTAAGTCTCTTCTAATCGACATCATCATTTAACAAAGTTCGACATAGTTTAAGTTAATCAGCTGATCTAGGAGTAGAATTTTCTGTAGTAGAATTTTAAAGTTCTTTTTTTTAAGTTATTAGGTAACGAGACGAGCTGGTCGTTTGCCTGATGGTAAGCATAACGCCGGCCCATAACAATTGCAGTGCCACCCAGAACTTTGAAACACAAAGGCCTGCGCGGCACTGCAATGCGCTCGTTACCCTGAGACATTAGGTATTAAGTCTCATAAGCCCTGTAATTTCACTGGATACTCTGCTCATCAAACCGGAACACAGTAATGCTTGCACACTGCTTGGCGGCAGACTTCACGAGCAAAGCAAAGTAAACTTTAAATGCCTTTTCTTCAATGAAAAATTCCGAATTTCAAAAACTCATTAAGCAAATGTTATTGACTTCTAGGAGCAGATGGACTCCCTTTCGGGATAACATGCCAGTTTAAACTCAGGCTTTATAACATCTTTGTACATAATTAATACCACAGTCGTTTCTCAAACCATAAAACTTAATTTTATAAACCATTGCTTTTAATGCAGCCTCATTCCAGAGCTTAGGACTTAGGTAATTAAGAAAACGTTATGACTCAAGCACTTTGGTTTATTAGTGAGTGAAGCGATCTTATAGCAAGATGGTGCTTGGAATGAAGATTTAACCCCGTTTATGATTAAACTGGTTTACAATTTTATGACATTATATTGCAATTATTCGTATAGCTTTTCCAATATCGTTTGATATAAATTTAATTACGTTATCGAGGGAATTTGAAAATTTCAGAATTTTCACAAGTTAGTAGAAGAAACTATAAAATTGAATCGTAGATATCTACACAATAAACCTAGATAAAACTGTACCACCCGTGGATCGGACCGGAATAGATCGAAAATGTACCCACGCAAAATTTTCGTGTCATTTTTTTGTGGATCCTTTATTCAACTTCCAAAAATGAGGAGGTTCTCAATTCGTTGTGTATTTTTTTTATGTATGTTACCTCAGATCTCCTTCATTTAGAAACCGATTTGGAAAATTCTTTTATTTGAAAGGACATACTGTTCGATTGGTCCCATCGAAATTACATCAAAATCGGTTCAGTAGTTCGTCACTGAAGTCGGTTCGTAACTTTTTTAAAGCAATGTTTCGTTATGACTTCTTGTACTTGGTTATACTCCTAAATACTCGTATGAATAAGACCTACTCTATTGTAGCACGGCAAACGGCACGTCATGCCAGGTCATCTGTTATCCGTACTACTTTGGCAAAATTGTGGTCACAGAGTTGAAGTTGAAGTTATCCATACTAATATAAAATTAAACCTGCAAGTGTATTGCTTTGACTTTCTTTAACGCAGCAACCGATCGACATGATTTTTTAGTTTACGGATCGGAGAGTAACAAAGGCTTTTTATGTAGGAAATATGCAATATGCATGATTCCTGTGAGAATCTTCACGGATCTAAAACCGCGGGCAGTAGCTGGTTATAGCAAAAGCTACCAACCCAATTCACTTTCTTGTCCACCCCGCTCCGTAAACTACCAAACTCAACAGTACATTCAACCCTTTCTCTATAATACCTTCAGACGGTAGAGCCTCTGGAGGCAGTTTATGGCCTCTACCGCAATAAATCTGACGTTCTCAAGACTACCTGCTGTACTGTCTACATGTGTGTAATTTGTGTTGGATAGTAACAACTAAGAAGTAGTAAAAATTGAAATGGGTTTAGACTCATGTAGGGTTGGGGTAAATTATATATGGTGCCAAAGACGCGTTGACGGGTTACGTCAATGTTTTTTTGTACTACTGGATAAAGTGACCAGAGGATCGTTAGCCTGAAGTTTTTACTAGGTGGTAGGACCAACTCTTCTGCGAGTGTCTGCCGACGTGAACAAACGTCACTTAAAACTTTTTATTATGACCTTGAACACTCATATTCGGATATCCAGTGAGAAGGTATCCTTTATGATTATTACATACAATTGATTATATTTTATTGTTATTACTTATTAGTTTACTGTAGGCATCATAAAAACTTTACCCTTGAGGTATACTGACGTCATCGTCTTCCAAGACTGTTATAGCTGTGATATATTTGCTGGAAGACTATTTATATTTGTCTCGCAAAAGACTTTCCACAAAAAAGTTAAACAGCGTCTAACCCCTAAACATGCCTTAGTCGCTTGTTTAAATATGAGCAGCCACAAATCTTGATTTAAGTAGTGTCTATTTATTTATTTATTTATTTATTTATTTATTTACTTAATCCACAGCTCTTAGAAAAACTTAGAATATCTTATTACATGCTCTTACAGCCAAAGAAGGATTAACATTATATAGAATTGTCTAAACGTTGTCTAACTCCATTCTGTTGCGGCAATCATTACCATCATTCATCTGTGTTCTAATCATTTTAAACGTTTATCTTTAGCCACTGTCTAACCAAAAAGATGTTTTGTGGTAACGCGAACTAAAATAAAATTATAAGTGCCTAATACTAGTGTTTCGAACTTTCCGTTAAAGTATTGATAAATACTCTTACTCAGTTTTAAAGTTCACGTATGTGCTAACAGTCAAATAACCAATTCGAGCCATAAATAGGTGCATCCTACGATAATCACTCGTCGTACCTAAGTCACGAGTCACACAAGTAAAAAAAAATGTAAGTAGTAGTACACTGTAGCAAGTAATTGCGACGACAAATCGTTATCATGTGCGAAATGCTCTAACCAAGGAGGCATGAAACGTTTATTTTGAGTGGAAAATAACATATTATATCTCTACTAGCTTTTACCTGCGGTTTTCACCCGCGTTCCCACAGGAACCTTGAATTTTTTCGGGATAAAAAGCAGCCTATGTTACTCTGCGGTCCATAAAATATATATCTATGCCAAAAATCACGTCGATCCGTTGCTCCGTTACTGCGTGAAAGAAGGACAAACCAACAAATCAACAAACACACTTTCGTATTTATAATATTAGTAGGATATATAGTAATTCGGTTCTCTAATAGCAGTTCAGTTGGTAAAACCATAAAACTCAGGCAACTTTATTCTTCCCTGTCAAAGACAAAGACAAAATGCAGACACCCCATTTATTTCAAAACTGCGTGTTCTTTGAAAGACTAACTCGAGATCATTAGTGCGAGCTAGTGACAGCCTAATGACTAGTCCCAGTGTAATGACTAGTGCCTAGACTTAATGACTAACGGGCAAGTGCTGGGGCGAGACAAAGGAGCGCCAATTTATTTGGAGCCCTATCGAGCATTTTACAAAGAGCTAGTACTTACTAGCTAAAGAGCTAGTAAGTACCCTTTAGTGATCTTTGTACTGAGAATATATGAGCTTTACCCCTTTCATACTTTGGGTTGATCGATATAAATAAATAATGTAACTAAATACATGTACTTATGCTGGTAAGGGTTAATGGATTGAGCTTTCTTTGCAGAAAAAAAAATTATTTACTTATTTCATTATAACATACCTTTGGATGGACATTACAGTATCCCCAATTACAGTATCCCACGGTGTCAAACTAGTTACTAAATACAATTACCTACTCAGTTACATTAGAGTAAACTACGCAACTTTGGCTGGACACTAACGAAATCCATTGACACTCTGTGAAACTCGCCACAATTATCAAATAGATACAGATTTACAGATCTTGGTTTATTGTAATTGGGTATATCCGGCCGTACACGCTTATGCATGTTAGCGTTTTGCTATCAAAATTAACATGGTTCTGCTACAAGCGCGGATTACGATTACAAGGTGCAAGCGCGGCTTGAAGAAGCAAAACCATCAAAAATCCACGAAACATGCAAGAACAGCAATACAGCCAGATAGTTTCTTTCACTCCCAGCTGGGCTCAAAATGACGACTGCGCCGTTTTACGCTACATACGCACGCGGTGGTGCGCAAGTGATAATGTATAAAAAAACGTTGGCCGGCGTTAGGCTTACCATCAGGCAAATGACCAGCTCTGACTATTACCAAATAATATTAAAAAAAAAAGTTGCCAACACAAAAAATATCTAAGTTTTAGTCAAAATAGATCGCTTCGTTAACCTTTAATAAATAACGTTTCTCGATACAAAATGCTGTGGTAATAATTAAATAATAGTTGCAATATTAAATAAACAAAGCTATAATTACAAAAATAACGTTTCAAAAATAATAGTTTTAAATAATTAAATCAGTAGTTAAATTACCAATCTGTCGTCATATCAGTTACCATTGAGTTGACTCCATTCTCATGAGAATAATTGTCTTTTTGTGTGAGTAATGGACATTATCCCTGAGCAAATAAATAAACCTTTAAAATCATAAACGTGACGCGTGTATGGACGGTGTTGGTCGCACGTGGCGTATTACAAGCGTCTTTGTCATAATCAAGAGCTGGTTATTTGACATTTTCATTACTCTCGTACCTACGTGGTTATAATACATTATAAGCTAAGAACCGTTATTTAATAACGGTCTTTGTTATAAAAAGCTTACAGCTTATTATTTTAGTTTTTTCTTAACAAGATAAGCAATTACCTGCTTGAGCACTATCTCAAAAAATCCGTACTATTATAAATGTGAAAATGTGTTTGTTGGTTTGTCAGTTTGTTTTTCTTTCACGCAAAAACGGAGCAACGGAATTTTTTGCAGAAATACAGTGTATGGACCGGAGAGCAACTTATGGTAATGTTTATCTCGGAAAAATGAACTATCCTTGTGGGAGTATCCACGTGCCGAACCGTGAGAATAAGCTAGTATTTTATACTTAAATATTACTTATAATAATTTATGTAAATTTATATTGAATTTGCTTGAATACTACCTTTAATGAATATTATCAATAAGTACGTATATTAATACTAAATGTGCTTACCTCCAACTTTGTGACTGAAACTGTATTGACAGTCTATTAATTAAAAAAAGTAAAAAACTATATCTAAAATTGACATAATATTTATTTAGAATATAAGGGGTTTGCAAATAATTAAGGCTTAACAGTCTTCACCAGGAGTATTTGCGCTGTCACGCACCTCGACGTCAACTCATCAAATGTGCCATTTTGTATTTCTACTTTTGAAATGATTCACATAACTCTACAACCACTTTTCATAAATTCTTAATATATTTACATACTAGCTGCTGCCCCGCGGTTTCACCCGCGTGGAGATTTTGGATTACATGGTTTTTATTTTTTTGCGCGGAACCCTAATTATTTTTCTAAAATTAATGTAACCTATGTTACTCCTTGTAAGATGTTACATCTTGTAGCTATCTGCCAGTGAAAGTCCCGTCAAAATCGGACCAGCCGTTTCGGAGATTACCCGGAACAAACAAACAGACAGACAGACAAAAATTTTAAAAATGGTTGTTTTGTTATATGTACCTTATATACTTTCATATGCATTTAGTAAAAAGCTGTTATTTTGATATTACAAACAGACACTTCAATTTTATTTATCTGTGTATGTGTATATGTATGGATTTTAATAACAAAATTGACAATGCTTTTTAATAACTCTTGCCATAATTACCCAAAAGGGACCTTAAACACGAAAGCGAGCCAAATTATCAAGAATAATCACTTAAAAAATTAAGAGCCAAATTATTATGTCAGATACCATATTCCACATCGAGACAGTTGATAAAGAGACATGCACGCGACCGATTATTTCACACCCCATTCTGTGGGGTGACTACCCCTTGGACTAAGGGATGCATTCTGCGGTGATTTCTAAAGGGGGTTGTGTGCTTGTATGTTTGTATCTGGATCCTATTGAAATAGAATGGTAGATCAGTTTACAAATTCTTTCTTTTTGCTGGTAAATTTCTATGCAATATGTGAATTATGTGTATTCGAGACATTGAAAATAGGACTAAGTTGTACGGTGTTAGCAAATTGCCATAATTACTGAAAATTGGCCAGTGTCTTGGTGATCACAGTACCTAGCTTATGATCTATGATGTTGACCGAGGTGAATGCTGCTGCCCTTTACCTGGATATTACCTTAGCCGGTTCTCACTGCACCCATTGGGTGAGGGGGTGGCACTATTCTTAGCCGGGACAAACGGTAGTATTATATACTCCTTAGCCGAGACCGCACAAGGCCGGTTAGTCAACTAATGTATATCGTTGAGTACCCACTTTTTGTGCTATTGAACGAGTTCTAATTAGGCGCTCGTTGATAGATACCCATCAACCACGCGTAAACCATAATAAACGCGATCACTACTTGACGCATGACCGTCTAATGTGGTGCTTGTTGGGAATCCAGTCCGAGCGCTAACCATGGTGTGCCTTGGTATGCGAGGGAGTGAAAGAGAGGCAAAGCAGCCGCTTCAACGACCTCTAATCAAAAAAATAGTTTCACAGCCACCGCGTGTTCAGTGGAGAAGGCGCGGTAAACAATTGGTGGTGCGCAAGTGATGTATTTAGAGTAAAGCAGAGATTGCGCACCGTGAGATATCGTCACGACTCACGAGTAACTTCTCGCGTAAAAGTGTTCGAAAGGAATAAAATAGGCGTGCATAGAAAATTATCTATGGTGCATGGCATGATAATCATCAAAGATCTAACAATTCTAAAAGCCACACGTTTCTTTTTACGCACACACTAACGCCAATATAATGTATGGGAATGACGTTAGTTTGTGAGATTTCACGTGACTGTTTTAAATTGGCGGATGGTAATTGGTCGAGTTTACCTTTTACTCTATGGTTTTTGCGTTAGCGTGAGCGGAAAAAGAAGGGTGTGGCTTTTGTCTAGAGGGCCAGATGGAACTTTGTCTAACAACATGGGCTTAATTTTTGTGTCACGTTTGAGTGACAATAGATACGCATAGCGCAGGCGCAAAGTGTTATCCTACACAGAATGTTTTAGTGATTTTGTCGGGAAACATTTAAAGTGTCATAAACTCTTTTGAATAAGAAATAAAATAATATGATACATCTTTTCCCAATAGTGTTATTGCAAAAGTCTTCGAAAGCACTCGACATGAGAAAAAGTACACATGAAATAGTAACAAAAATAGTAGAAAAATACAGTCCACATTCCCATTATCCAAATACGTTTCGTGCGTACCCATTGGGGTTGCAATCGTAAAAATTCTTTATCGATACACCCCGTCTCGGTAAAAATAGTTTATCGATTCCACCCCCTTGTGAGCCTCGGCGTTGATAACGTCACAGCTCTAGGGTGAGGTCACCAGGGTGACTGATGGTTTCGGATACGTTGCACTTTGTAGAAGTGGGGTAGAAAATACTATTATAGTACCTACTAATAATAACTTTGACTGTAAGTAGGTAAGTCTTACATGGTTTGTCGACTGCCAAGCCATATATAGATCGGTGGTTGGAATTCTACAATGAACTTTAGTTCTGTTAATGAAAACATGGTGATGCAATCGAAGCCTGCTGATTTTAGCTCGTCTATGGTCTCGTCGTTTATGCCACTCGCAAGGGAATCATAACCTTATTATACCTACTTCCTTTTGACCTAGAATCATAAAATTTGGCTAGAAGCAATATCTTATAGCACAAGTAAAAAGAAAAATCCGAAAACCGTAAGTTACCGTGATGGTTGAACTATTTACATATCTATAATTTTATAGGGAACCCGTGGTGGGCGAGTCTGACTCGCACTTAGCCGATTTTTTATATCTTGTATGGGCATTGATAGGGCTCCGTACGAAAAACTTATACTTGTTATAGGTCTTCCTGTAATTTCTAAATAAATATCTATTATTAGTTTTGGGTTTATACCCAATTTATATTAGGCTCTCACCTTTTATATAGATAAGAATGCAAACTTATCTGAAGCAATTATTGCAATAGCATTATGCTTACCAATCAGTCAAAGGAGCCGCTCAATCAAGTAGGTAGTATAAAAAAGCTTACGTTAGACTCTGATTCCTTGCAAATTATCTTTGAACTCATTACTTACCAAGTGTATCTTCATAAAGTTAAAGCTAAATTCCCTTCCTGTTTCAATACACCTAAATAACACAACAACAAAACATCACCGTCTCTGCTTCTTGTCTAATTCCACCCTTCTAATTCACATGCCTCATTAGTTGCGAATTGCTCCCCTAATTTTGCACCAAGTTAATGAAAACCGGGACGAAATAGATATAAACACAGATAGAAGATACATTTAGATACAGAAGGAAAATTAAGCAACCACCTTAGAATACACTTGTATGGAATGTGGTGCACAAAAGTGAAGCCAAACATAATTAACACACATGATAAGCTTGCACGCTATAGACAAACCTATATCCACAAAATCTAAACAAAAAGCATTTTTAGTGTGTTTTTTAGAAAACATCTAATTATCTGGATAACTGAAAGTCTTACATAATATTCTTAATCTTACTTAGCTTCTAATACTTAATTTTATAATATTGTACCTACAATAGCATCACTGCCTTCGTCGTTACTGGTAGCAAGTGTTTTGCTATCGACAAATTCGCTTCCATCCCAATCACTCGTAATCCCATCGCTCGTAAGTTCACATACACTAAAACAATTATTCGACGCTTCATTAGGCAGGTGTGCCACACAAGACTAGCCTTCTAAGCGTACTTATTTCAAGGCAATAACGTCGACAGATAGGGTTTAGAACTACTCTATGTAGATCATTTTGTATACCCTATTCTGAATGAGATACTCATGCAAATTGGTTCGCATGTAAGAGCTAAATACATCATATATTTTTTACAATTTCTGCTCTTGATACTTTAGCGTTTCACCTCTATGTTACGTTAGAAGTTGGTATATAAATTAACTAAATCTGGAATGGGTTTCAAAAGCAGTTGCCAGAATACACCGATAAGTAGTTGTTTCACGGTATATATCCATCTTGAGGGCGGTATCAAGGCGAGCAATACAAAATGCTCTACCACCATGCAGCATTACATAACTTTTTATACTTTTGCGTCATTAGAAACAAACTCCTCTATAAATGGATATTGAGACATTCAGTCATAAATACAAATAAATATAACAGATTGATGATTGATACCAACAGGAAATAAACCCATAAAAGAAGACAGGGCTCAGAGCTGGTTTATGATGTAGACTGCAATAATACGCTTGAAGAGGGAATAAAAATACAAAGGCTTTGTATTTTTATCGCGCATTTTTATCTTTACAAAGAGGCTGAAGCGAAGGTGTGTTCGGCTCAAAATGTACGGGATATTACTACAGGCAACCTACATTGAACTTTATGTGCATTTGGTAGAGATAACCTAAGGTGCAATTGCCGAAATAAAAAGCAGCCTATGTTACTCTCCGGCCCATAAACTATCTCTATGCATAATCACGTCTATCCGTTGCTCCGTTGTTGCGTATTTTGACGGGACTTTCACTGGCAGATAGCTGATGTTATAAGGAGTAACATAGGCTACGTGGGCGAAGCCGCGGAACAGCTAGTTTATTTAAAAAATTGTAATTGATGTCATCCATTGATGATGGTGAGGTAGTGCTACCGAAACTGAAAGTAAAACAAGGAAAGAAACCGGATAGGTACCTATATTGGTAAAGTTTAACCCATGTTTAACCAATACAAAGAAGGTAATGGTTAAACTTTAGCAATATACTACGTCCCTTCAAGTTGCCCTACAAAATATTTGGTTGCAAATATTTGCTAAAAGACGACCTTTCCCGCTGCAATATTTACTGTACAATCGCGTTCACATAAAAAGTTTTTTTTTTTCTAAAAGACTTTTTCAGTTGCTCTGTGTGTGTCGGATTTTGCCTCTTTTTAAAGGAAAGACGATTTCCAAAAAATGTGGTTTTCTTTTGCGATAGGTTACAAAAAAGTGTATTTGTTAAATCGATTATTTAATTGAAAATGTAAACGATAACTATCAACTATTAAATTTGTAATGTGTAGGTACATTTAATTCCGGTCACAACATTACACGAGTAGAGTACAATAACACAATACAAAAAATAATTAGAAAAAGAACACAAACTTATATATTATAATAAAAATTAGTAAAATGTATATGAAATTTAATGTGTGTAAGTAAAACGGTATATTAACTTAGTGAACTCAAGCGAATTAATTGCGTGGCGTGGCCGTAGCATACCATTGGCGGTCAAAGGGTTTACATATACGTTAAAGTGGACCCCGATACCTTTGTTTAAATCCTTTCAGACTGGTGTACCTAATGCGTAAAGGGACTAAGTCGCGTTATGACTAAATTTCATATGAATTAGTTTTATGTCTCGGACGGAACACCGTCCGATTAACAAATCTACTTATCAGATTGCTTAATTCGTTGTAAAGCTAATCTTTATCAGACCTAAATATTTTTCAGCCTAAATCGCGTTTGCCTAAATGCTATAAGTACCTACAACTTACAAACTTCTTTAGCCTATTTTTGTATTTTCATTTAATTTTGTTTACATTTCTATAGCTCAGGCAAATGACCAGTTTGCCTCTTTAACCAATAATATAAAAAAAACGTATCGTTCGCTTCATTAGCATACAAATTCTCGCGAAAAATAACCACTTTCTCTCCTGAATGTACACATGCAAACAGTAACACGACTCTCTACATAAGTACAGTCAGCAAGACAAATGAGCCGGCGAGCAAACAAAGCGCCCCCTAGTCTGGACGTCAGACACTTTTGTAAAAGTTCCACAGTAGTCTCATGGACTCAGTAATAAAAACCCACGAGATTTCTGAAGTCTACTCAATTGCACACGACCAAACCATTTTTTTTGTTTTCTTTTTTAACTACATTTAATCGTGATAAAAAAGTACTATAGAACCATTTGCATAAAAGCCAGTCACATGGGTAATTGTTTCTTAAAACTATTTCCTTCTAAATTTGCATTGCATTGATGGGTTAGTAAAAAAATATTGCTTACACTTTTCTTATAAATATCTTTGTGACAAGGAGGTATAATAAGTTGTCAAAATATGATCTTTTTTGTCTGGTTATAACTTCACTGCGTGTTTTTCATATTCTGGGTGAGCTTTGGTGAATGAACAGCGGCGCAAGTACGGATCTATTCGGGTCGATAATATTCGATAAAATTGACAGTTCAAATCGATAAGGTGGGATTTATCGAGCCTCGAAACAATCGACAAAAGTTATCGAAAAGCTAGGTCGAATCCAAAGAGAATATAGAGCTACTACAATACTTTACGATCAGACTTCGGTACTCGTAACATTCGATAAATTTGTCGAGTTTTTCGGTTCGACAAATTTATCGAACCGACTTCCGTACTCGCGCCGCAGATATCCTTGATGTGCATGCAGTAATTATACTGACTAGACCAGAACACTATATTTTTGGTTGGCAGCAGAAAACAAAACGGGCACTCGCAGAAGACTCAATCTCCACATTGTCCATAAAATGATTCATAAAATAGTCCATAAAAAAGAGGATTCTGTTTTGCCGACAGTACGTTTGCAGTACTTTTAACTTTGTAATTCTTTCGAATTTCCCAAAGCCGTTCAAATTACACAAAGTTTTATTTTAAACCGCAAAAGTAATACGATGAAGAGATGGATGGAAGCCACGGAAAGCTTAAACTTTCTTTTAAATTATAAGGAGGAAATTATTTCTAAATAACGCAGAAGTTTCCATAACCGTCTATTACAGGCTTCATTTAGAAATTATATTTATTTTTATAACAAAAACAAGTTTTCCTAGAATACATTTAAAAAGGTTTATTAGAGAGGCTTAAGGTACGGACACACAAGTGAGTTGATCCCATAGGTACTTTAATGTAGCAATTACTTTTTATTTGTATGCAACGATAACGCACACAACCCGACCGCCGCGCCGCGCTTCAAATCTGTCGCCTAGCACTTACCGGCTTGGCTGTACTTGAGAGCCGATCCTAATCTAGGATTAGTGCATTCCCCATCTTCGGTCACACTGTGATCCAATGCCAACCTATCGAGTATAAAAAGGATATAAGAGTATGTAAGTAACAGTCCAGTAAGTATACAATTATGAGTCAGGTTAATTGTGCGAAGATTATGCCCTATAGGTATTTGTATATCAAAGATCAATGGTGTGCTATCTGCTGATGAACGCACTGAACAAAGTGGGTCGCTTCGCTTGTTACCTAGAAGTCTATTTGCGAGGGGTCTGACCTGGTCTTTATTAGACACGACTCATGACTATTCTTCATAGATTTATAATAACGAAACAAGCTGGTCCTTTGCCTGATGGTAAGCACAAAGCCAGGCCATAGCAATCGCAGTGTCGTTCAGAACTTTGAACATAAAAGCCAGCTGTATGACGCTCGTTATTCCGAGACTTCAGCTTCTTAGAACACAGATCAGAGACTTCTAAGAGCAGCTTTTAGTTCACATATTGAAAAAATACGTTCGCAGGCATTCCGTACGTTAGGTTTTGTACTGAGGGTGAGGCAAGCTAGGCACCTCGATAGTATACCTAGTTGGAAAGCGTTATATAATGCTTTATTTAGGAGCAGTCTAGAAAGTAACGCTATAGTTTGGTGTCCGATTGAGGCCAAGTATACTCAGTTGGCGGAAAAAATTAAAAAAATGGCTCTACCAAGAATAAAATGGATATTTTGTTGGCTATCCATTTTTATACCCTAGTGCGTTTTTGATAGGCGTGGTGATTGGTGGGGTACAATACCTTAGAGGTTAGACGTCTTGTTTCCCTGATGAGGTGCATCGTGGATTTGGTTGTGGGACGCAGGACCATATCATCCTTATTTGAGTTCCCTTGGCTGTTCCTGACAAGTACATTAGGGCTAGACGGCACAGTTCGTTTGCGGTGCCTTGTTCAAGAACTATTTGAGAATCCAGTCGCAGCGGCGACTGGATTCGAGGAAGCGTCCTCGGGCGTTGCGATTGCTCAACGGTATTTTGCACCAAGGCCAGCATTTGGAGTTGCTTCATTGCACTCAATCAGAATTCCATATATATAGCAGCAATGAAGTTTGTTGATGTTTTTTGTTAAATTAAGGTAATTTTTCAATTTATGGTCGATTTTTCTTGTTTTTATAACATGTATGTCTAGTTTTTAAGGACTTGGATTGGGCGCATTATGGGAAACTGTAATGCTCGCTCTGAGGTTATAAATAATAAATTAATAAATAAAAAAAAATTAGTAAAGGACAATCTTTTTTATACTTATTATTTTATGTCCTTTTTAGTTGCTTGTTATTATTTTTTGTTATTCTGCTATTGTTGTTTCTTTATACTTAAATTTTTGTCTTTTATAAATGTGTCCATGATTTAATAATAAATGTAATGCCACTTAGCTTGCCACCAAGCAAACAACTTGTTCATTACCCAATAATATAAAAAAGTTCCTTTTTCGAAGTTATTAGTTTAAAAAGATTAAATTTTATATCACTTTTCAAATAAAATCGGTAAACTCTGCACGTAGTTCGATTCCACGCCGGACCCCAGCCACCGAGGCGTCGATCGATACATCCCTTACTGTAAGGGATATTATCTTTCCGTTCAAAGCCGTGGCCTAGTTTGATATTGATGAATATGCACTTATATTGGCAGTGCTCAGCAAACTTAAGGTGCCCTCTAATGAAGTTGCTGTGGTCTAGATGTTGGTCTGGGAAGGTAGGTGTTAAGATACTGCCTCCCTCGTTTTTTTAAATTGAATATTACACGACTGCCCTAAAAAGGAGTGTAATGTTTTCAGGGTCCATCTACGTATGTGAGTCTCTTTATTCCACTATAACTTTTAAATACTTGAACAGAGATGTAAATGTTAGATGTAGGTAAATGTTTGTAGTTGGAATCCTTACATCATCCTGAGTGACACTGTCTAGGACAGTCGTGTTTTTTAATTATACTTGTTTATTTAATAGGACTCCCTGGGTCGCTTATGACACGCAAAGTATAACGCAAAGTATAATATAACACACACATCCAAGACCGAGAACAATCTTTCCAGCCTTTGCTCACCACTAAGTTTCCCCGGCCGAGAATCGAACCCGGGAACGCTTTGCAGACAAAGTTAGACAAGAACCTAACAACGGAGCTGTCTCTAATATATTTCTCAACAAATACGATCGCGATAGAAACGTGAGTTGTCACTATAAATGTAATAATTTCTTGAGGGTTGCCATTAGAAAGGCAACCTCGTCAGTAATAACAGAGGGGTGGGCATCCGGCGGGGGTATTACTTATCGACAGAAATGAACGAGTGCATGACATGGCTTTTAATACGAGGGAGAGAAATTGTACTGATTTTGTGTGTTTGATTTGATTCTACGCATTTCATTGTTGAAATTGTGGCCGAGTGGGAACTTGTGCGACTTTCAATCCGAATCACCATGGTTCGAATCTTGACTCGGCCTCACGGATTTATCACACTCGCTCTAAAAGGGTGAAGGAAAACATCGTGAGGAAACCCGCATGTTTAAGAATCACTACCGATTAGATTCCTTAGAACTTTCGAAGATATATTATGAGATCCACCAAGCGGCAATGGGTCAGCGTGGTAGACCATACTCTCTCTCTCTCACCCTGAGACGGGCGCGAAGGGACCGGATAATAAGGCTGATGATGATGAATTCATTGTTATTTGTACTAGAAGAGAGAGAGAGAGAGAGAGAGAGAGAGAGAGGGAGAGAGAGAGTGAGAGGAGTAAAAGTTATCCGTCGGCGTCGGGTCGATTTTTTAAATTTTACACTGAGATTGTTTTTTTAGTGAAAGAAACCGTTGAGAGTATGTACCTACAGTTCATTTACACTCTCACTATAGATTCTGTCCGTGGTTTCAACCGCGTGGCATTTTTCACAAGAACAGCGCATTTTGCCGGGTTTTAATGTAGCCTATGTTACTCTCCGGTCCATAAACTATATCTATGCCAAAAATCACATCGATCCGTTGCGCCTTTGCTGCGTGAAAGAAGGATAAACCTACAAACACACTTTCGCATTTATTGTCGCGGATCCTAATGACGTTGACGTGAACGTTAGATTCCAACAGTCAATTTTGACATCTACTGTCATACTTCACTTCACCTTTGTCTATTCATGTAACCGACATTTTTTACGCGCCTTTTTAATATTAAATTTATATAACAAGAATCTAGCCGTCTTAATTTTTATATACACCGCGAGAGGAACCCCAATGAGTCAACGCTACATAAATTTGGACCTTCGAAGCCGGATACACAACAATTAACAGCAAGACCTTCGCAAGACCTCTCAGGCGCACGGTGTCAACGGCTAATTTTCGAAAATTCAACAAGGATTTTCCGAAGAATTCGACCACGGGATCGCTGTCCAGAAGAACGCTTACCTATCTAGCAAGAGAAACGGTACGTCCAGCCATCCATCCTATCCAAACGCCTAACCTTTCTTGTGTTTATTCCGCGGTAAACTGTTTCAGTAATTGAGACGCAGTGAGCTACCATCAGTTTGCATAGTGTCTAGCAGCGTGTGCCGCAGCCAGCATAACTGCCACTTGCCAAACGTGAGTACTCCACCTTTTACTAGACTTCCAAAATGAGCACAGAACCGAGCGTTAGGTCTAAATCCCCATACAAGTTGTCGGTTACAGATGACGAAGACACAAACAAACTAATACGCGAGCTAGCCAAAAAGCGAGCTATTGTCAAAGGTCGTCTTACACGCTTTTCTAAGTACCTAAATATTGTAAAATCAGACGTACCTTTACCTGCACAAACGCGAGTAGATCTAAAGCTACGCATTCAAGGAGCTTCTAGTCTATTCACGGAATTTAATAATATTCAAACGCAGCTAGAAGAATCAGTTTTAGAAGTAGATCTCGATGAACAACTCAGCCAACGAGAATTGTTTGAAAATAGCTACTACGATACTTTAGCTAGGGCCGAATGTATGCTTGATAGTGAAGATGATTCAAGTTCCAAGAAAGCTCCCAGTAGCGACTTAAAGTCAGTAAAATTACCTACGATAGCGATACCTACCTTTGACGGTTCTTATGAGCATTGGTTGGAATTCAGGGATACCTTTCAGTCGCTTATTCACAATTCCGATCACATCACTAGCATTCAAAAGTTCCACTACCTCAAATCCTCACTAAAGGGCAGTGCAGCGTTGGTGATCGATTCGCTAGAGTTTTCAGCTGCTAACTACGCAATTGCATGGGAACTGCTTCTCAGTAGGTACGACAATAGCAGGTTACTCGTACACAATCACGTAAAGTCACTATTTAACATCCAAGCTTTGACAAAAGAGGCACCAGATCTTTTACGGCATTTAATAGACACAATTTTAAAGAATTTACGCGCTTTAAAATTGTTGGGAGAACCAGTAGACAGCTGGGACACTTTAATTATTTACATTGCTGTCACAAAACTAGATAAAATCACAGAACGCGAGTGGGAACAATATAAAAACACAACACTTAAACAATCTGGTGACTCCAAGTCGATTCTGAAGGTAGACGTTTTAATGACGTTTCTCAAGGACAGGGCGAATATGTTGGAAACATTGCAAGTATCACACGCGAGCACTACCAACAAAAGGCAATTCACAAACGCACAAAGTAGTCACAAAATTCACTGCAATGTCTCCACCGATAATTCGCACAGTCAATTGAAAAAGTCATGTTTGATTTGTAAACAATACAACCATCCACTATATGCATGTCAAAGGTTTCTTAATTACGGTTTAGAAGCTAAATTAAAATTCGTTAAAGATAACAGGCTATGCGAAAACTGTTTACGCGCAGGGCATACCGTAAATGAATGCAGATTCGGCCCGTGTAAGAAATGCGAGCAACGGCATAACTCGCTAATACACAAAGATAGTGCAGTGAGTCGCGACGAGGCGTCTCCCACTTCTGGTAGGAATAACAAACCTGTTTTAGCGATGCAGCCGCCCCTCACCGCGCCGCCTGTAGACCCTAGCAGCAACAAATATGCGGGAAGCACACACACCAATATTCTATGTGCTAATTATGCGCGTGTGCAACCTGTTCTGTTATCGACGGCATTAGTGGAGGTAAAAGATAGGCACAACAATTATCAAACGGCGCGCGCGCTCCTTGATTCGGGAAGTGAGCGATGTATTATAACGCGATCATTATGCGAAAAACTAGGCACACAACTTATACAGTCCACTCACGAGATACGCGGGGTTGGCAATTCTGTATCACAGTCTACGCAAATATGTGATATAGAAGTCAAATCGCGAACCAACCCATTTATAATGCGAATGCAATGTATTGTTTTACCGAACATTACGTCAACGTTGCCAGCAATACCCAAACAACACGCACATTTTGGGATTCCTGAAAACTTACAGCTAGCTGATCCGAATTTCCATGAGTCTCAAAGCATCGATATCCTAATAGGCGCGGATAAGTTTTGGGATTTATTAAGCGATGGAAAAATGCGTTTACCTAAAGGTCCTTTCCTGCAAAATACACAATTAGGATGGATCGTTTCAGGTCCTTTAAATATAAAGCGAAATAAAAATCACATTCATTGTAATTTTTCTCAAACGGTAGAAGCTCAGTTACGCAAGTTTTGGGAGCTTGAAGAACTTCCTAGGCCTCTTGATACGCGTTCGGCGGAAGAAAAGGAGTGCGAAGACCATTTCGTGAAAACTACAACGCGCAATAGTGACGGAAGGTTTTGCGTCAACATTCCACTCAAGTCCTCGACACAAAGCTTAGGAGAAACATATCCGCAAGCGCTCAACCGATTTTTATCGTTAGAAAAACGGTTGCAACGCGATCCCGAATACAAACGGCTATACACTGACTTTATCCACGAGTATGTATCCTTAGGTCATATGACGCGCGTGGAATCATACGGAGTACCTAATTTTTTCCTACCGCATCACGGTGTATTACGCGAGCACAGCACCACAACTAAGCTGCGCGTTGTATTCAACGCAAGTGCTGCTTCGACCACTGGAGTTTCGCTTAATGATCTCCAGCTCGTAGGCCCGCCCATACAGGGTGACTTGCTAGCCATACTATTGCGCCTACGTATACATAAATACGTTGCTTGCGCGGACGTTGAAAAAATGTACAGGCAAGCTGAAATATGTGAAGAACAACGTGATTTACAATTAATCATATGGCGCGACGATCCGAGTCAAAATATAGGTATTTATCGTCATAACCGTATCGTGTACGGTACAGCGGCAGCGGCTTTTATGGCATGTCGATGTCTGAAGCAAACTGCAGTTGATTGCAGTGACCCCGAGGTCAAAAGGGTCATTAATGAGGATTTCTTCGTAGATGACATGATCACCACGCTAGATGATAAAGACGAGTTGCTTGATTTATGCGAAAAAACATACAAAGTTTTACAATCAGGTTGCTTTCCTCTACGCAAATGGGTATTTAATTTCGATTGTGGTGATCAGGCATCATCGAAAATGTTCGACGGCATTAAATCGTTAAATTTAGACGAGTCTAGCCATTGTAAGACGTTGGGTATCGGCTGGAACAACGTAACCGACGAACTTCATTATAACACGCAATTTAAAAACGATACAATAATTACAAAGCGTTCTATATTGTCACATGTGTCTCAAATATTTGACCCGTATGGTTTACTCAGTCCCGTTATCATGATCGCGAAAATTTTATTACAAAGGCTTTGGTTATTAAAATTAGACTGGGACGACACGCTGCCCCATGACGTCACGGAGGCTTGGAACCGGTTTGCTGCTAGCTTATCGGCGCTCGTAAACATCCGAGTACCGCGCTACGTTATAGGTACTAACGTTAGTTACATCGAGCTTCACATTTTTACCGATGCATCGCAAACGGCCTACGGTTCCTGCGCCTATATTCGAACGGTCAGCGATAAGACTGGCAGCGCATCAGTCAGGTTGCTCTGCTCCAAGGGCAAGGTCGCGCCGTTAAAACCGGTCAGCATACCTAGACTCGAATTGTGTGGAGCATTGTTAGGCGCGCAGTTGTATGCTAAAATACGCGAATCACTGCACTGTGAATTTAAACGTGTAGTGTTTTGGACTGACTCCACTATAGTGTTAGGGTGGTTACGCATGACACCTAGCCAACTTAAAACTTTCGTTCAAAATCGAGTAACTGAAATTAACGAACTCGCGAAGGACTTACCATGGCGACACGTAAGTGGAAAGGATAACCCAGCTGACTTAGTGTCTCGAGGGTGCTCCTTACCTGACCTTACATCTTCTGCGCTTTGGTGGGAAGGGCCGTCTTTCCTTCGCGATGGTGACTTCAACTGCACCAGCTTAGCTTCGAACTCAAGTCCATCTATAATGCGGGGCGACGAGCTTCCCGAGGTTAAGACAAGCGCATTAAATGTTCTACTCACCAAACAAAAGGTAGAACTATTTCCATTTACCAGGTTTTCTCAGTTCGAACGAATGAGACGTTCTTTCGCGTATGTACTACGATTTATTAATAACGCGCGCAACAAGGTAAATCGTCAATCAGGCGTACTCACTTTGGACGAGCTGAGAGAATCTGAATTGGGGCTAGCCAGGCTTTCACAAACAGAATCTTTTATCGAAGCGTACGATTTGATTTCTAACAATCAATCATTAAAAAGGACGCCGAATCATTTTAAATTAAATTTGTTTATCGACGCCAATAAAATAATGCGAGTCGGCGGTCGAATAAACTACTCTGAAAACTTTGATTACGACAAAAAACATCCGATTCTATTATGTTCAAAGCATCCATTTTCAGTGTTGCTCATGCGACACGAGCACCAACGTCTGCTTCACGCCGCTCCTCAAGCGCTGCTGTACGACATTCGTCAGCGATGGTGGCCTGTGGGGGGGAGGAATCTTGCGCGGAAAATTGTGAACGATTGCGTTGCGTGTAAGCGATTGAAAGGTAAAACTTTGAATCCTATTATGGGCAGTTTGCCAAAGGAACGATTGAGTCCGACCTACCCATTTCTATTTTGCGGGGTAGATTATGCGGGACCGATACTCACATTAAATCGCAAAGGCAGAGGCGCTAAGACCGTTAAATCGTATATCTGTCTGTTTGTCTGCTTCGTTACGCGCGCTATACACTTGGAGCTAGTTAGCGATCTATCCACTGAGGCATACATTCTGGCTTTAAAACGGTTCATTTCGCGTCGCGGGAAGCCCGACGAAATATTTTCCGACAATGGTAAAAATTTCGTCGGCGCTAATAATGAATTATCTAAATTTTTAACTGATTGTTCATCTGATATATCTGAGTACGCTCTTAGCCAAGCTATTAGGCTAAGATTTATTCCACCATACACTGCTCATTTTGGAGGTCTTTGGGAGGCTGGGGTAAAATCATGTAAGTTACACCTCGCTCGTGTAATAGGTAACGCGCATTTAACTTTTGAGGAGCTTACCACGGTTTTAACACAGGTAGAAGCCATCCTAAATTCCCGTCCTTTATCCCCACTCTCATCTGATCCCCATGACCTTCTTCCTCTCAGCCCCGGCCATTTCCTGGTTGGTCGTCCGCTCACAGCACCGGTGTATCAGGACATGCGAGGCGAACCTGACCGATTGCTCAACCGGTATCAGCGAGTGGAACAAATCCGACACAACTTTTGGGCACGCTGGTCGAAGGAATACGTCTCGGAGCTGCAGACCAGATGCAAATGGAGAGAGAACGTGGACAGTCTTGAGCCAAACACGCTAGTTATCATCAAGGATGACAAACTTCCTCCACTGAAGTGGTCCCTTGGGCGAATTATCAACACTATCAGCGGCAAAGACGGCGTATCGCGCCTCGCCGATATACGGACGGCATCCGGCATAATACGGCGCAGCTTTGCAAAAATATGTCCCTTGTTCCGGGAAGAAGAAGCCAGGCAGTAAGAAGAGGATTAACGTCTACAATCTTTGAAGCTGGAGCTTCCAAGGCCGGGGGCATGTCGCGGATCCTAATGACGTTGACGTGAACGTTAGATTCCAACAGTCAATTTTGACATCTACTGTCATACTTCACTTCACCTTTGTCTATTCATGTAACCGACATTTTTTACGCGCCTTTTTAATATTAAATTTATATAACAAGAACCAAGCCTTCTGAATTATTATAAACACCGCGAGAGGAACCCCACTGAATCACCGCTACATTTATTATAGTACGGATATGCCGATGGATTATGTTACATATTATAATTAGTTTAGGTAAACTGGGTTTGTGTTATTGTTTAATGTGTGTTGCTGTCAAAGGTTGCCTGAACCACTTCATCAATACTTCAAAATCCGATCCATAACTCAGTTCTTCAAAATCCCCCAAAACATGTATAAATCAGCAATGTTTATAATTCATGGTTACATTAAAAAAAGCCTACCTTTTCGTAGTAAAAAAGCTGTAAAGCCATTGAAACCCTGCACCCCAGCAACATTCGGTTCCATGCACGCGGGGGTGCATAATCGGCACTTACTTGATGCAAGTCACGGTCCTGTTTCATATTAAAAATGCAGGATTATGGAGGATATGTTAATCCTGGCGGCCTCTCTTAATTATGTTCCTAAATAAATATCTAACAGCGCCACTTCATTCGCCCATCATCTTGGTCGGGCCTTTCATAGACAGAGTCATAGATCTAAGATCGGAGTTCACCAACCAAGTTCAACTGTGAACTAGGTTTAGTGAGTATGTTCTAGATAAGCGTACTTACCAGCAGGTGAGCTAGTGCATAAAAAATCATGAATCGGAGTTCATAATTATAGACACTTCGAATTATTTTAAACGAGCATTTTGACATCTGCTGTCAAACCTATAGCTCTGAATTGCGAATTGAACCACAATATTGTTGTTCATTTCACATGTGGTGATATCCGATCTAAGTTGCTCTTTTTAGATTGAATTAATATTGCGTAAATTTCGTTTTGAACACTGCAAATTAACGCCATATAAACCGTTAAAAGTGCGTTTAAGTTCAATATACATACAGCCTTATTAATAAACACTGTATAACGGTTAAATAGTAAGGTACACAATATTTTGTCTCTTTCAATTCAATTTAAATGGTCAAAGAACAACAAAGACAAAACATTGTTTAACTATACCAACCACTGTTTATTAGTAAGACCTATATTCTATATCTAATAGTTGGAGAGGCGTTGAGATGGACTATTATAAGTAGGAGGGGTGTACTGCAAGGAAGATTCAGTCAGGAGTAAAAAGCCTGAAATATTGTAGGTAATGCATATTTAACGAGTTTTTCGATAACGAGACGAGCGGGTGGTTTTCTGATGGTAAGCATAATGCGGGCCCATAAAAATTGCAGTGCCACTCAGAACTTTGAAACACAAAGGTCTGCGTGGCACTGCATTGCGCTCGTTACCCTGATATATAAGGCCAGTATCTTAATTTGTTCATCGAACCGGAATACAATATTCAGAATACATGAGCAAAGCGGTGCTAGACGGTCACTCGCAGTGGAGTTAGTCCTACTACCTGATGGTACTAAAACCGGTCAATGGAATGAGGATTCGACACCAGCCAATTAACTGTGTCAATGCCCATCAAATGTGGTTCAAACCAGAAATATAGCAACTTTTCCAAGCCTAACTAATCATGCCAGGGGAAAACATTGGCATATTTTCATGCCTACCAGTTATTAACCGTGCGAACCTTGGAACACACCTTCGATGTACCCGTTTCATATTTCGCCATTACTTTACTAATTGAATTAAAAAGCTATGTAACTTTGGACATAATTCGTCTGGAACTATTTCTGTGATGGTTTATGAGGTTACCCTAAAAACCTTGTTAGAATTTTAAGGGTGTGAAGAGACCAATTTGACGCTGTGGTGGTAAATATTAATTTGTTTATTGGTTTGTTAAGTGAACACAATAATTTACTCGACAATTACGAATAAAGTAACTTCATTATTCATTAGCCTTATAAAACCACAAGTCGATACGAGTAAAAGGAAGTCTTAATGAAAAGTAAGTACCTTTTTTCTAGATATACTATTAGAAAGGTGGTGAACTTTTTTATTATTGGCTGTATTAGTGCCAAATGTTTGATAAAATTTAAATCAGCGGCGCAAGTACGGATCTATTCGGGTCGATAAAATTCTATAATGATAAAGTGGGTTTTATTAGATAAAATCGATAAAGTGGGTTTTATCGATTTTAACTGTCAATTTTATCGAATGTTATCGACCGAAAAGATCCGTACTTGCGCCGCAGAGAAGGCAGAATCTTTGTTTTCTGCTCAATGAAAGTGAAACATTTCTCTCACCTCTAATAAACGTAAATAGGACTCGAGAACGAGAAAAAATGATGTACCATTTTTTTATACTTTTTGAGACGAGCTGGTCGTTTGCCTGATAAGTAATTGTTAAAGATAATTCTAAGAGCTGTGGTTTTTATGAATAAATACGTAATAAATATGTAACTATGACACATTACTTCAACCTTTACTGTCTGTATAGCAGCCCTACACATACTACGCCGAGCCAATACAGAAGCCCTACCGTTGATGTCAAGGGCGCCTAATGGGTCGACAAAACGTCTGGTTAACGTAACCTTGCGTAATCAGGTTACAGGCAATGGAATTGGTTAAGTAATTGCAATGCAGGTCACATTAAGAAAAAAAGGAAAGCATTTATTTCCCGTGCAATACAAATTTAATTGCATACATTTTGCGCTCAGTTGGTAGTACTCGAGACGCAGAAAGACCAAAAAATGGAGCAATGGCTCTACTGGTATTGTATATTCTGTGGCGATACCGCACCCGGTCCAATTTTCGAGCCCATAGACGGTCACCCCGACCGTCTATGGGCTCGAAAATAGGATCATCTTGCCACACCACAAACTTTTGGATTGGATTTTTCCAATATCTTCAGAACTTGATAGCGTTCAAGCATCACTTTGATGTTTCGCGTAACGCGATTGATTCGTCAAAAGGCAATACCGCTGTATCAATATCACTATCAATTGTTTTTTGACCCTCTACAACTACATAAAGCGAGTATCAGAAGAGGAGCATTAAGTGTGTGCTCGGGCCTTGGATATCGAGTGTTTTGTATCTGTGTGGATCCATGACACCTACGACAAAGCGAACTCTTGCGCAGGATTATGTGTACCTATGTAAGCATTATTTATATAGGTATACAAATATATATAGCTAGCTAATAAAGAAAATGTTCCCAATAAAAACAAAATTTACGTGACCAGTGAATGTTATTTTGTTAGTACCATTTTCGTTTTCGTCTTCTCCAAACAAACAACGGAAAAATAGGCTTCACAAAACCACCGATAATGGAATTTCGAAGGTCGACTTCAATCCCTTTTTCAATGGAAAGGGAAAACACTCGGTGCGTCACCTAAATAATTCAATATACTAGGTACATAGTTGATGGATTGACTTATGAAAAAGAAAATTCAGAATTTAGGGAAATGGATGGATTTCATGTAATTAACATATTTTTGCTTTCATGTAATCGTGATATAAGTTGGTTGCTTAATAAAAAATAATGTTTTATTATTTGTTACTTTAACTAACATTTTCATACATTTTTTTTTTCTGTTGTTTAAAGTACCCACTACACCGACTGTGGTACATATGGTTAGCGCTCGGACTATATTTCTATCAAGCTCCACAATAGACGGTACGATATGCGTCAAGCGAATCGTGGTTTTCAATGGTTTTCGCGTGGTCCGTAATTGATGCTTATCCATCAATCATGATACCTATGTGTATAAGCTGCCTAATTTGCGCGCCTTTTTAACGAGACAGATAAAAAATATGTGTATCTGTTCATGTCTACTGTTCCATTTTTGATTTGTTAGTTTATGTTTATCATACCATGCACCATAGATAATTTTTCTATGCCGTGCACTGTACGCCTATTTTATTTCAAATTTCGAATACTTCTGCGCGAAAAGTTACTTGTGACCTCGTGACGACATATCTCACGATGCGCATCATAGCCCTGCGGATCATTTTGCTGTCGACAAACACATAAGCTGGAAATGGTATTCTCGACGCCATTGTGAACGATTTGAAAATACAGGGTGTCTAAAGATATCCAACGTTTACAGCAACAGTTCTTATGCTCTTCCCTAAATCTTCTATGTACATCTATACAACTAAATAAAATTGAAGTGTCTGTTTGTAATATCAAAATAATAGCTTTTAAAACTAAATGCATATGAAAGTATATACGAGACATACACCAAAACAGCCATTTTTTAATTTTTGTCTGTCTGTCTGTTTGTTCCGAGTAATCTCCGAAATGGCTGAGCCGATTTTGACCGGACTTGCACTGGCAGATGGCTGATGTTACAAGGAGTAACATAGGCTACTTTTATTTTGGAAAAAAAAATAGGGTTCCGCGCAAAAAAATAAAAATCATGAAATCCAATATCTCCGCGCGGGTGAAACCGCGGAGCAGCAGCTATAATAAATATGTTGAACAAACGATGTCTCATACATCATAACGATCCTTCTGTTCAAGGCGAAAATCCAGACATACGACGTACATATAAAGGGTACTGTAATAACACATTACTCTCCATAAAGGTACTTACCATTATGCTACCTTATTATTTTCTTCGCACGTGTAGAGCGTCAATGATTCCCGAAGGTCTTTAGGATCCAATCCAATCTCTCAGGGAAACAGAAAGAAATAGTACGTGGGTTGAATAACTCGATTGTGCCTTCTAATTGATTGATTGGATAAGGCTTGTGTTACAGAACGGGGTTTCACGATTGCAATGCAGAGGGGTTTACTGCACGCTAATAGCAAATCGAATGTGATTGTGAAGTCAATGAATCTGCTAACGATCGCATACATAGATCCTGACCTATATGCCCTAGGGAATCGGAAGCTATGAGGAGACATTGTCTCACCCAGTGACTAGATACCACTCCTTGGTTTCACCACACCCAAGCAGGGAAAAAATATGAAATGTATTGTTGCAAGAGTGTGTGAACCTAATCTTAATATATATAAATTACGCGTCACTTTGTTTGTCCGCGATGGACTCCTAAACTACTAAACAGATTTTAATCAAATTTGCACACCGTGTGCAGTTTGATCTATCTTAAAAGATAGGATAGCTTACATCTCAATTGTTTATATATATATACTTAACCCGTGCGAAGCTGGGGTGTGCAGCTAGTTAAATATATTTTTAAAATGTTTCCCGACACTAGCGGATGTTTTTCCTGAACTCTACAATCTGCCAGGAGGTGGAAATGTGTTTTTTTAGTTTCTTTAAACTACATGTAATTATTAGTTTGACTAACTTTTTGAGTTCCGCGTTGTGAGCTCCAGCCGAGCCGGATGCGGTTCATATATATATTCCAACCAAAGGTTATTAACTCACTAAAAATACTAATTGTTGGTTCTACAGTCCATCGTTGCAAGCTCAAGAACATTTTTTTATTTATAACAAACTAACCCAGTTTTCGTTGTCCAGCGTCGCGCGTTACGTTTGGTTAAATTCGGTATAGATCAAACTTAGGGCATTAGACATTATTTATCGCGAAATTAAAACTTTAAATTACCCACTTTATATAATATTTTATTTAAAATGGACTTCCGCAAAGTAACGCCTGATTCCATCAAATTATTAGTACACAAATATTTGTCCCGGGAACCGAAACTATTAGACGATCAACTACACAACGAAGGTTGTATAAACAATAACATTAATAATTCAAAACGCTCAATGATGCCCCGGCAACAATAAATTATGGGATTTCTCGAAGACATGCGCTGTAATGAAATTTTTGCGCCTCGAAACGTATTATCCTTACTTATTGTAGCGATGGATCGAGCAATACTTATTCAGTTCGATGGTTAAATAATTCGAATGTGAAGGTACCTAGGTATTTATATCCAGGTCCACCCAGCTAAAATTAAATATTTGGGAGAAGAATTTATCTACCTACTACATAACTACCTACTTCTATATTATGTGAATTATTGTTATTAATATTAATAGTAAATAAAAATGCTTTAAATAAGGCATTTTGCTAAATGAATTCCTACACTCCTTTTGACGTCTTTTGCCCGAATTTTTCAAACGCGTCTTCTGCCCGCCCTATACTCTATACTGAATATGATACCAGCGAGTCTCCGTGTGGAAGGAGTTGTCTAGAGTTTTCGCTTCTTTTCGTATTGTAAGAACTTGATGTCCTACTCTGTTACAATGTTTACTGCTTACATGCTCTAAAAATTATGGGACTCAAACTGATTTCTTTTTATTTCAAAATACGTATTATATCAAGTCTGGAAAATAAAGCGGTGGTGGAGCAGCAGTTCTTGGTACGGCTTCGAATTCTAATTCCTAAACGTAATAAGCGTAGAGGTGAGATAGTGGTCAAACGCTAGCTTATTTAGAGGTGTCTCTAATTAACGATGAGAAAAAGTACTGTGAAACTGTTGATGTGCAAAGTAGTCAGTGAAATTACTGGGCTTATGAGACTTAGGTACCTAAAATCTCAGGGCAACGAGCGCACTGCATTGCTACGCAGTCTTTGTTTCAAAGATCTGGGTAGCACTGCAATTGTTATGGGCTGGCGTTATGCTTACCATCACGCAGACGACCCGCTCGTCTCGTTATCCAATAGTATAAAAAAAATTGTTCCTAAAAAAATTTCAATGGGCTAATAGCCTTTATTAACTAGCTAATACATAAATAAACACTACATCTAACCTAGCTACAAAAACATTTGGATAATCTACAAGCCAATGTAGGTCTATAATCCCAATGTTCTAGCCCACTACCAGTTGGAAGCGTACCCAGCATGCTGGCGGCATTGCCTCATTGAACCGTAATGCTGCTCCGTTGAGTTAAATAAGTACCAGCATTTTGGTTACGCGTCGCATCAATCAAATGCTCTGACAATTTTTTTTTAAATATTATGATCTCCCGGCCCCCACGGGTCCAATGTTTCAACACCAAACGGGTCAAATATGTAACCGCTCCTGAGGTCAGCATATTTGCGCCGCTTGAGTCGCTCAGCCAAAAAAGCCGCGGTGCCAGCACTAAATTGACAAATATGTGACGGTGCCAAGTGTCGTCCCTAAAAATTGTTATTGATATAATATTATTTGTCAATGAATTTACATCAATCATCAGCCTTATTATAATATACGCTCACACTGCTGCGATACCCCGGCTTCTCTCTCAGGGAGAGAGTATAAACCATAATAAGACAAGCGGATCCAGTGCGGCTAGGTGGATGTCACATGTCCTCAAATTTTGTGGTTCTTGAGCATGTGGGTTTCTTCACGATGTTTTCCTTCATCGTTTCATAGCGAGTGTAATAAATTCGCACATGACTTATCATTGTTGCGGGGCTAGCCGAGATTCCAACCACGTTGCGTAGGATTGAAAGTCGATATGAAATGAAGAAATGTAGAAAAACAATTATTGTTTGAGTTTGGTTAAAGGTTATAATTTTTCATCGATTCTCGTGGTGTAGATTCATAGAAAAATTTGTGGTTCAATTCGTAGTCGCAGATTACGTTCTTCAATGTACGCTTGGAACGAAAGTAAAAGAAGATGCTTTCACCTAAAAACACGTTGAAATAAAACTGCAGAAAAATAATCTACAAGTTAATCTAAAATCGATGATTAATCAAGGTTTAATCTTAATACAGCATCCTTTGAAGCAAGACTTTATCTTTTGATACAGTCTTCATCTTTTATTTACGCCATCCATTCTGTTCAAACATTCAAATTCCCATCAAAATCTTCAACAGTTATATAAGTAGGTGTTTAAACCGAGAAGGGCAATGTCCTTGACTCGGCGAGTAAAGTGCCTGCCATTTCAATGCGGCAAAACCTCGCCGAGTCAAATATAACTTGTCAAACTTACCTGGGTAGGCGTCACCGTCTCTGTCGTCATCTCGGATGCTATAGGCGCACTACTCCTTCTCTTTTTCTTCTGACATGAACAACAATCTCCTAACTTAGTCAGCGTATTACCACCGGCAACCCGGGCCGATTACAGTCTACTGTCTACAGACTACATACACATCGAGGTATCGATTTTACTCTGTCCTTGCACACGCGAGTAAAATCTATACTGTCCAAATATAAGTCCTCACAAACATACTGGCCGGTAGCAAAAACGAATAAAATTGTATCTGTGTCAAATTAGCATCGAATAGTTCTAAATTCGAAAGAAAACGCGCGAGCCGCGGTCCGCCATTTTCCTTCCGGATTCGAATTCCGTGATTGGTCCTTTTAGCACTGTTCCATATAACTAAATCGACTGATTAGAAACTTTAAGCGACGATTAAAGCTGAAGCGGTACACTTGCGATGCGCGTTAGAAAACGTTATATTTAGAGTATTTACGAGTAAAATACAGTATTTTTCGAGTAGTTGTTGCGTTTTGCGGCTCACCCTCGGGGGTGTAGAAGAATTTTGCCGGCTTTGGCTAGACGACAAGTGAGTTGGGTGGGGTGGCGGCTCCTTACTGCGACTGCGCGGGGGTGCGAGTGTGTGTGTGTGATTTGCGTGCGTGATCGCCATTTTAGCAGGACCTCTACCTCCCCTACTGTGAGTTGTTTAACTACTGAACATCGGGGTGAAATTTCGTGGTAACGGAGGTCTAGGTAAAGTGGTTGCGGAGCTTGTATTAATACAATCGATAATGTAGGGCGCTTGGTAGGAAATGTTAGACATATCGGGGCCTGCAGAGTGCGCTTGGTTTGGCGAACGGTAGGCGAGGAACAAAGGCGTTACGAATAGACAGACTTGCCAATTTATTTGAATTAACCCGCGCATTAAAACTGATGGTTTGGATAGGTTTGAAGTGGCAAAATAAACAAACCATGTTTAGCCAGATTCGAGCAAAAATACTAAATAAAAAAATTGAAGCGGAAATGACGTCACTAGCCGATCCATTCATTGGTCGTACCATTGGTCGAGCGACGGTTCCAAATTCCAATCCGCAAATGAGAACTTTTCATACCATTGCCTGGCGATATGACTTTTTCTAATGGTCTCCTGGCTATTACTCTACAAGCTACAACTTTAGTTATATTTCGGCAGCTGCAATTTTAGCCAGTTCTATTCTAATCCTCGACCTAATAAATAGTGTGTAGGTATAGCGGTGGTATAGTTACACAATGTTTTGTCTTTGTCATTTGACAATAAGTACAGTTTTAAGTATGAGATGACAGAATCGACACCAGATTTTATTCTATGGTGGTAAGGCCATTTTTAGTGGCCACTTGGTTAGCTACTTATCACAGTCAAGTTATCTGTTGCCAAGCCCCTATCGACGTGTTCAGCCGGTCCAACGGCGCAAGTACGGAAGTCGGTTCGATAAATTTGTCGAAAATCTCGATAAATGTATGGAATGTTGCGAGTACCGAAGTCTGATCGTAAAGTATTGTAATAGCTCTATATTCTCTTTGGATTCGACCTAACTTTTCGATAACTTTTGTCGATTGTTTCGAGGCTCGATAAAACCCACTTTTTCGATTTGAACTGTCAATTTTATAGAATATTATCGAATTTTATAGACCGAAAAGATCCGTACTTGCGCCGCAGATCCAGTCCAGTTCGACTTGATATCCTTTCATCGCTCGTTAACATAGTGTCTTAATTTTAATAAAAAAAAGGTAGGTTACCTATTCAGTATTGTTTCCATTGTCAAGCAATTTTTTTCTAACAAAGCATTGCAATTGTTTGAAAGACATGAAAAAAAAAACTTCATGTGAAATTGTACACCGCGCGCTACAAACGGTGACAGCGTTTTTTTTTCAAAACTGCTTGTTGATTTGAAAAACTAATTAGTTAGGGTAAATACCTATATATTATTCTGAATAGCTACGATAACTATTAAAAAAATGAAAAAAAAGTTAATTTTATTGTGCCCTGTTGTTCTGCTTTTTATCACCAGTTGTTTAGAGTGTACGATTTCTTGTGTACAAAAGATGTTTTCCTATAGTAAAGAAAAAAAGAAAAACGGACGCGTGAAAATCTCTAGACGTTTCTATACATCCAAAATTGGAAAATTTATCTTCAACAGGAGATAACTCAAGAAATCCTGGAACTTCTATATACTCTATACAAAACATAACGTCAAAATTAACACCTAACCCAATAATATTATGTATTTTCCTCAAAGGGAGAGTGGAAATGCGAGTATTCACCTCCGGCCTTGGATGCAAAATTAATTCCGTATTGGGATTCTTGAGTGAGTTTGAATTTCTACTCCAGATTCCTTCTCTACATTCAATATTCCACACTTCCCTTTTCCATTTTGTCCCCACACTTAATATTTTTTATTAGTGCCTTAGCTGAAGCGCTCAATACGCAACTCGACTCGTCATTTCTAATTGATCTTTGTTGGTTGGAAATAGCTTCATTATGAAAAAAAGAATATGAGTCTGACTGAAGCTCCTTTTTACATTTTTCTTGGAGTGCAAGAAAGGTTTTTAAGTATACAAGTGTATTTATTAGGTGTTACCTTAGAGGCTGAATATGCATTCCTTTAATTCCATTTCAAAATTTAAAAAAGAGCAGAACCTCTTTCTTGTTGTTGGTGTGTATTAAAATTTGTAGATGTTTTGTTGGATTATTTAGGTATTTGTTTCGTCGCAAATTAGAGTAAAGTGCTAGACATGTCTCGGCCAAAATAGAAATTAACGGTCACGTTTATTCAAAATGCCAGCGGAGTCCTTTTAAAATAGCCAGTGAAATTACTGTGCTTGTGTAACTGTCTCAGCGTAGCAAGCGCACTGTATTGCCACGCAGACCTTTGTGTTTCAAAGTTCTGAGTGGCACTGCAATTGTTATGGACCGGGGATATGCTTACCATCATATTTATATTCATATTCAATCATTTATTGCATCATATGTACATTACAGAAAGGTCTTAGATTAGTAGGTGAGCTTACATATGACCCTAGTTAGGGTATAGCAACATAGGTGACGAGCGGGCCAGTCCATCTTACAAGCATAGTAGCAAAATTTTCTTTATGAGTTGTTACTATTTAATTGTGGGTCATTAAAAAAATCCGTCAAGCTATAATAACATCAGGCAAACAAACAGCTCGCCCTACCTAGTATAAAAAAATAACTTCGGAAGAACTCACTTCGCATCATTCTCCCAATATTACTCGGCCGTCGATTGCTTTACATCCGGCCTGGACAGTAATGTACTTACCTACTGCTTACTAATTTGTTTCTCAAGGTACCGATTACCACCTACAATACGTCTTAATTATGGTCAAGCAATTGTATTGTACGTGCAAAGAGTATTGTACGTGCATATGAAGTAACGCAGCATATTTCCAGATGGCGCCACCCACTGCTATTTCCATTCATGATGGCATCGTTCCGCATTCTGATTTAAATATAAAGCTCGCGCGACACTTTATTAAATTGAAGACATGGGTTCCGTATGCATAATTAATTAAAGGCTGAATTTTCTAACGTTTAGAAGATTTTTTACTAACGTAAATGATCCGAGATGTATTTACCTTCACTGCAGTAGGATAGCTGTCAAATACTTTTTAATAAAAATAGCATCTAAAATTATAAAAGGTCTGTTTACTTTGACACTTTTCTTACAATGAAATTACTGGGCTTACCTGTCATCTCAGGGTACTGAGCGCAATGCAGAGCTGCGCAGCCCTTTGTGTTTCAAAGTTCCGTGTGGCTTTGTGATTGTTATGAGTTGGCGTTATGCTTACTATCAAGCAAACGAGACACTTGTCTCATCATCCAATAGCATAAAAAGTGAGCTATCGGCGCTTCAAAACGTACTCTACAACTAGCTAACGTTGAGCCTGATCACACCTGATGTTAAAGCGTGGCTTAAGCAAAACGTCCGACAAAGTCCTGTTTTTCGTCGCACAAATCTCCGTTTTCATAGATATTACAAACAAAAAATACAGTAGTATAGCCAAGTGTCTTAAAAAAAAACTTATCTATAAAATATTATACAGAAATGGCACAAAATCTCGTAAAAAAATCGCAATAAAGCGCAGTAAAATTTATTTGTCATGAAATGCTTGATATTTTGAGCGAAAACAATCATATTATTTGTAACCAAAACAAAAAGACATTTAAGAATCCTTAGACTTTAGAAGAAATATTTAGAAAATATTTAGAAAACATAATTATGAACCTAAAAATATTTAAACTTTATGGTGTCTTTTTCTTAATTAAATAGGAAATAATCTTCAACTAAAATAAAATTAAAAATTTCGATAAAAACCTATATAGAGCAACAAAAGAGTCTGAAAATAAAAGTTTTACTATAAATTAGTTTTAGTAGTACTTTATACTTACATTAATAATAAGTTTTTCGGAATTTTCAAAAACTTCGACATAATTAAAATAGCGTCTAATTATGGGAGAACCCACTGGTTGCTGAAACACAGTTTTCACTAGTTCGGCAGCCTAAGGGCTTCGTTGAAACTGTGTACAAAAAGTTATGTCAATAATTGATATTTTACTTTTAAGTACTTTACTTTACTTTCCCTTTAAGTATGGGGTTTTCCAAGAAAATCATTTAATTATTTTTCGATTACTTACAAAGTTTACATTGGTCATGGGGTTTTCCAAATTTCCAAATATTTAATAAGGGAAAAGTATTTTTACTAATCAAATTAACCAATTAAAATAATTCTTAACACGTTAGCTGCGGCACCAATTTTTGCAACCTTTCCGTTCCTGCGGCACGAGGTATTATCGGCCCGCACCGTGACCAGACGTTAGGGCGACACGCGGTCTATTAGACCCCACCTCCTTTAACAGACTAAAATTCATTTTCTGGCGCGAAATCAAAGATAAATGAAAATTTTGGTCCTTATCGATATAGACAGTGAATTGATGAACCCTAATGGACCGTCGCCCCGGGATCTGATAGCTAGTTTATTAATTATTGGCAAAACAAAATATGGGATCTTATACACCTCGTAACGCACTGAAATAGGGTAAATTTTCGCTAAGATTAGTGATGAGAAAAATAATATCGACGCAACGACGTTTATCTATATTTGTGTGAAAGTCTTAATGCGGTTCACAGAATAGAAAAAAAAGAAAACCAGAAGTAGAAAAGAAACTATCCTATTTATTCTGCCTCGGGCTTAATACTTACTAACACATAATTTCTGTACTTTTACCATCGTACAATAATATACCTACTCCGCCTGGTGCTCTCTTCCGACCACGTGACTGACATATGCTTACGTCATCATATATCGTGTAAAATTTACATAAGTCGAATCTAACACACTCAACAAACTTGGTGATTAAAAATAACCCTGTACATATTTTGTTGTTTTTAACGTTTTAGTATTGTTGTTATAGCGGCAACAGAAGTACCTACTTAATTTGAGAACATTTCAACTATCTAGTTATCGCGATTCTTGAGATATCTGGTGACAGACAAACGGACAGACAGCGAAGTCTTAGTAATAGAGGGTCCTGTTTTTATCTTTCGATACGGAACCCTAAAAATCGTTAGGTAATCTTTATTTACTTTCAAAACCTAGACAAAGAACTACTGAATTATTAATTAATTACTTACCTGTTTTGTCAACGGCTGCTTTGCGTTTTTTGTGGAGTTTTTCACTACCTACAAAAATATCAATTAAAAAACTTACCTGTTTTGATCCTGTTTCTGGGTTTTTTAAAATTAACTTCTTCCGACATCGGTTAGACATGTTCGGCGATGTAAAAGGACGTGCTCTCCAATCGACGTGTGCACAACACTAGTCGCGGGAAGCTCGCGTTGGGTGCGGTACGAGGTCCGGGGGGATATGGGACGTTTTAGCCTCGTTCCGCACTGCATTAAAATTATATTAATTCAGTGCGGTACGAGGCCTAAGACATCCGGTACCAAGGTAGGTATACCACCGAGTCCGGGACCATTAGGGCGTCTCAAATATACATTTATCTCTTTTCTATACTGGACCAAACCAAAGTTATGCCCTTCGCACGACAGAGATGTTCACGTTTTTCCTTGCCGCACCACAAGGAAGTTGCATGAGGGGTGATTTAGGCCTCGTTTCGCACTTAACGTGTTAAATTGTAATTTAGGCTCTAATTATTTATGCAGACAGTGAAATTTCCCATCATTGTGAAACTTAATTAATTCATTACTATGATTAGTCAAATGATTGGTGACAAATGGAATATTCTAGTGGAATATTCACATCGAATTCATCATTGTTTCATTCGCATAATAATATGTACTTGGCACGATTAGTAAAGACAGTCATCGATAGGTTGGTCAGAGTTTCCACATTTCGCTGCCCATCTCTAATCATCAGCATCTGTGCAGTGTTATCGTACAATCACTCTCGCATCCCTACCAGTCAGTGCAGTACCTAATAACAGTATGGGCGCTCATTAACCATTGCAGACTAAAGAAAAAAGTGCAACACACCTCACTTGCCCACCGCCTAGTGCTGTCCTCAATGCTTGTAAATGCTGAACTCATTTAAGTATTACATTTCCTTTGTTTGGCTTTTCGTTTTTCGTTTTCCTCAGCCAGAATAGGAAACAGCTCAAGGACAAGCTCAACACGCGATTATTCGTGAACAACCAGTCGGTTAATTTTTACATACTCTGTTTACATCTGTGACCCGATTTACTAGCTGGTGGTGTGGTCCCGGCTAAGAATAGTGCCACCTCATCTCTTCATGGGGGTGTCGTAAAAGCCGGCTAAATGAATATCCAGGCAAAGGGCAGTAGTATTCGAGGAGAATGCTACACCATAATCTACCGCAATCACTGAGACACTGCCAGGCGTGATGTATTGGCAAAATATCCCCCTCCCGTGAGGGGGACTAAGGTTACGCCGATGTTTAGCAGTGGACGTTTTTGGGTGGATGATGATGTGTACCAAGAATCTTCTTGGATTTATTGTACAGTTCCCATACTGTCTATAGTTTCCGCCAATGCATCGGAACGCTGCTTTATATTTAGCCAATAGCCAGTGCCGATCGCGTTCTCATCCACGGCGTACGATGATCGCGCTCATGTTTACATTAGTGCGCGTAAACCGATGTTTTTCATCAACGGGTTATTTTTATGACTGAAAATCCGGCTCTGGTAGCGCCTGGAGTAGGTTTCACGCAGTTTCGCGCACGGTTGGTTACGGACACTTATCGGCCTTATCCAAACCTTAACGCGTAATTTCTTTTTTATAAAAGTTTTATTATCTGTCGTTTTTACCACGCTTTTTTTAATTTGTTTTTCTAGTTATAGCAAAGTGACAGTTTTTTTGCCGCCTTTTTTGTTTCATTTTTCGAATTGTCCGTCCTTAAGTTTTTACTGTTGTGGATTGTGTTTTTCTTCGAGTGACAGTAACTTATCTATTGTTGGGAATATTTTTTGAAGGACAACGTCGTAAGTTGTATCGCGGCGCCTTTAAAATTCAGGTGAGTAAACTAACATTTCTTCCTATTACGCTGAAACACTGCGTAAAAAATAATAATAAGATTAATTTTTATAATTAGGTACATATTATAGGTTTTCAAACTGTCATAGTCATCAATTAGATAGATAAACACTGTATTGCAAACCCACAATACCAGGAATTATCAAAACTATAGCTTATAAATTGTCACTATGAGCGGTCTTATCGTTCGTAGCAATCGTTTTTAGACAGCCTAAAGGCAAAGTATTAAATAATTGAAACAAAAAATTATCGATAAGTTATTTCCTTAGATCCGAGTTCACCAAATCTTCTATCTATCTATTATATAAATAAAAGAGCAGCGTTTCCTGGAATCAATCACAGGTCAAACGGCTAAAGCTACAGACTTGGACAGTACATGTTTTGTACAGTGAAGGTGCACGATTTTGCGAAAATCAACGCCTAAAAGGGTGAAAGAGGTATTTCAAATTTGTATGAAACTTTGTAAGTATTAGATAATATATATTTTTTTTAATAATATTTGATAACGAGACGAGCTGGGGACCGATTTTTGACTGGCACGAGTGATTTCGATATCAGCGGTGACAAAATTCTCAGCGATAACTTTGAAATCACTAATTTGCAAAAGTCGTATTTTTGAAAGTCATACCCTGTTTACCAACATGCAACTATTTCTCAGCTTTAATCATAGACAAACTTATGATTGTGTTCCATTCAATTTTATTTTTTAAGTTGGAAATTGTTTTAAGCCAAAATTGGCACTAAATACCTACTCATATCTATGATATTGTTTACGAATGGGTACCCCCACTCGTAAACGAAATCATAGGTATTATGACAATTTTAGTCACACGCTGAGATTAAAAAATATGACTTTGTAAATCGGTGACTATCGGTCATATCGCTGATATTTAGTCACTCGGTGACATTCAAAAATTGCACCCCTGGTCGTTTAATAATTATACTTAAGATATAATGTGTATATTCTATTGATACTACCGGAAATCAAGTTTAGACTTCATACTTCGTAGACGTGCTTGGTGATTGGCCCATGTTTAAAATAGTTACTGAAATACATAGTATAATTGTTTATAATTATGAATTCTTGGTCTTTGTATAAATAGAGCCAACACCAAACGTAACTTTATCCTAAATACGTTTTAGTAACATTATACAAGCTTGGAACGGAACGTAACATGTCTTAATTTAAAGATGGTTAAGGCGGTATCCCGAGTCAATGACATTTATAATTCTGTCTTCTTTACACATACTGTCGGTTTGCATTGATGTAAAAGAGAAAAAAGATCGCGTGCGCTTAAAAATTAAGTAAAAATCCAAAAAAGCATGCATCAAAATTATATGCCTAATCGAAAATGTGCTACAACTAAGTTTTTCTTGTTAATTTTTTCATATAGATACATTTATAAATAACAGAGATATTTGATTTCAAACTTATTTTAGACGTAACTTTCAATTTTTGATTTAGTAAATTTGGGAAAGACTTGATTTTATCACAAGAAGATTATCGGTTATATTATTATGAATAGAGACATATTTTTTCCAGTGCCAGAAGCTCATCTGATTTTGCTAAAAAATATTTTAAGTGAATCTATTTAACTGCTATACACGCCTTAAGTGGAATTAGAAATAAACATCTGTAAACAAAAAAGAAACAAATGTAAACAAGGATCGAGCATAGCTTAGCACATTTTCCCACGCGCTCGGGAAAAATCAGATTAGTTTGGTTGAATTATGACCAGTTGGTACAATTTTTTTATTTGTACAATTACTCAGTTCGTTATAATTTTGATGGTATAGGGTTAGCTTAGATTGGCTTGGATTTGGTACCTAAAAAGAATATGAGAATAAAAAGTCCAATTGCTTTCTACAAATATACTTTTGTCTTCAAACTTTTTGTGTACTATTGGATAACGTGACGAGCTGGTGTTTTTGCTGATAGTAAGTATATAACGCTGGCCTATAACAATCGCAGTGCCACATACGCTGTCTTGAGACGAGTCTCTGCCCAGTATTTTCACTGACTACTTTGCTCATCAAACCGGAATACAGTATAATGTTTGCACATTACTGCTTGGCGGCAGACTGCAAGAGCAAAGCGGTCGGTGGTACCTACCTATGCAGACAGTCGTAGAAGGGTTAGTCCTATCACCAGGTATATGCTTTCAAAAAATCCCTTTGCCTTCAAATATTAATTGACGTGCTTTCGTATTATTTAGATACCTTCTCCTCCAGCTCACCTAGTGCACAGTACCCTCACTAACGCATATCTCCAACGAACTTGACAGACCGTAGTCCATACCGTACCGTACTAATACGTGGCTTAGAGTATTTACGACGTAATACGTAACGTAGATCCATCTGCGGTGGACGTAAAAAAATATCCATGCCAATCATTCGTAGCAATAAATTTATTCTAACAAGATATTATTTTTATAGGCAAAGTAAAACCGTTCTATTAAAAATAAACTGAGAGTTTTACTGGCGGGACCTAGATTTATTTCTACGAAAAGAAAAATAAATAATTCATCGTTTTTAAATTAAAAATCCACAAGTGCGGAGTTACGGAGGACGGTGTCTTGGGGGGCCTCGTGCCTTCTTGGAATATATACACGGATGGTGCGAAGAGCAAGACAGGAGTAGGGTGTGGTTTTTACTCGCCGGAACTTGGTCTCTCGGAGTCCAGGGCCCTAAGTAAGACTACAACAGTACTACAAGCGGAGACTATGGGTCTACTTTTGGCTGCAAAAGCATTTGCATCCCTAGACCCAAGTACTATGCCGCAAGGACAAAAGGAGGGCGGTACCCTGATTTTCACCACGGACAGTGCCGCCATGATCTATGCACTTAGAAAACCCGTAACAAGGTTTGAATTCGAACTTGGCTATGTAAAATTATACCTAGTTAAAGTTTGTTTTTAACTTTGTGTTGTTATATAAATAAATAGTTACAAGTGTGGTGGTTGTCACATGTGCCCGAATATTTTTTTGGTCTTGTAGGTGTATGGCTTACTCACAAAGTTTGCAGTTTCCTTTTAGTAAAGGAACTCTAATGACCAAAGTGTGATACCGTGATATGTAGCTGCTGGATACCGCACAAATCATAAACTTAAAATAAAATTATCTTTCGTTATTACGCTCTACTTTAATTTATTTATATAACTTTCTCGTCTTTGTAATAAATTATTATAAAAAAATATTCAACCCAAAATATCGAGAAAGTTATGTAAACATTTTTTGAAACATGCAGTTTGTGTTTCAAATACATTGAACTTCAAATATGAACTAAAAACATGTTTTTAGGATACGTAAATATTTAAAATATTAGTAATCGAGAGCATGTTGTGTTCTAAAAATCTCAGACGTGCAAAATGGATAGAAATCTAATATACTTATTTAATAAGTAACAGTTCAGTTATAACTTTTTTTTTATGTTATTAGGTAACGAGACGAGCTGGTCGCTTGCCTGATGGTAAGCATAACGCCGGCCCATAACGATTGCAGTGCCACCCAGAACTTTGAAACACAAAGGCCTGCGCGGCACTGCAGTGCGCTCGTTACCCTGAGACATTAGGTATTAAGTCTCATAAGCCCAGTAATTTCACTGGATAGGTACTCTGCTCATCAAACCGGAACACAGTAATGCTTGCACACTACTGCTTGGCGGCAGACTTCACGAGCAAAGCGGTGGTAACAACCCAGACGGACACTCGCAGAAGAGTTAGTCCTCCCACTAACAAATAACAAATAACGCTAAATCACAGAATAGTTTAGTACAGGTTGTATAAATGAAGTTAATGAAGTTACCCCAACAAATGTTGGTAAATCAAGAATCGATGAGGGGTTGTGAGATCAGCCGCGTGAGATCCGTTTAGGTTTCAAATCCAATAATACGCTGGAGCTTTCGTTGACGGCAAACATGATGATGAACTTAATACGATGGTAGCGTAGCGCAATATCTTCTACCACACTCAAATTCTCAGTTTGTCTCACCAAGTATATCGGTGAGTTACTGTAGACGCTCTTAAGTGCCAGTCTCCAATTCTAGACTTAACGCGCTCACCACCCTCGGCCACATTATCACTTAGGATCAGGAACACAGTTCTACTAAATGGTTTCGTCGCCAAATTATCAGTTTGATGAAGAGAATATGAAAATTAACAATGATTTATTGATGACCATCATTGTCATTTGTCATAGGCTATCATGGAAAAACGATTGTGCTTATATAAAACACTGAAAGTGATTATTTTGCGACAAATTCATTGTCATTTATAAACCATTTATTTAGTAGGATTAGTGAGATAGTGGTCCAAGCTAACCGAAGAAACAATACAGTTTTGATCAAATGGGCTATATTATGTAATTTTGACTAATCTCGATGTTTCGATGAAGTTGCATTGATCGTGGTCACGAGAAAACTCAACGAACTCAACCGATTCAATCATTTCAACAAATTTCTGTTAAACGGTTTCATTACTACATACACGCTAATACAACCTACAGTGGACATAAAAATCCCTAGGTGTATACCAACCAACTATCCAACGGTGCGATCCGCACCGTGAGAGCTGTGTGTCGCAACGGCCGTGTCAAGGGCGATGGAAATAGTCCCACCCTATATCTATGTACTATCCTTCTTATGGCCTGAGGCATAAGGTCTTTTTTAACTAATCAGTGTAGAAGACCTAGATAGACATTGTAACGTCTCTACTTTTTTGACTTCGGAATAACTTATCAGTACGAATGTCTAGAGTCAAGCGAAGTGTCTCTTTGGGAATTTGTTTATTTTTAGCTGTCAGGCAATTGTCTTTAACAGCCTGTACAAGTGCATAGTTGACCTATCTTCTCATCTAAGTTAACCAGGCCAAGATGCACATCGTGGAAAATGCTTTTTCTACTACCCTTTTTCTCGGTTGGAATAGAAATATCTCTTCATGCAGGGCCAACGCAAAGAACTCGATTCGTTGTGACTTGTGCCAAATGAAGTGTTACATCAAAATACCAGGTCTGTGGTTGTATCAAATACACACAGATGCCTAATTCATCAAAAAAAGATGAAGGGATGTAAGGGCGTCACAAAGGACACTTTTTCATTTACGCCATGAAGTCAGCCGTGTCTGCATCATGAAACTAAATTTTGTAGAAAATAAGACGGTTTGTACAAATCAGTTCTGCGGATACTATACGAAAGTTAAATAAAAATACAAATGAATAAGTGATTAATTTTATGCAAATATTTATTTTAAAAACTAGTTCAAACCAAACCTAAGACTTCGGTTGCGATTTATTTTCCCAGTCCTTGTTATTTGTTTACCTAACTATCTTTCGAATAGGGTGTGCTTAGGTATGTTTATGAAAGTTGGGAAGTTGGGTACAATCAGAAAACGTAAAAATACTTTTCACAATAAAATTATTACATAAGGTGCGTTAGAACTATTGGGAGAATTCTGAAAGATATTTAGAACTAAGTTCCATCTGATGATGTGTTATATATTTGATTTCATTGAATTTTATCACTTCTAAAATTCTAGTTGTGATTTCAGTTTAAACATTAAGCAAGTATATATTCCTTACTAGATATGAGTAGTTACACACATTTCAGCAGGCATACTTCATCACTGGGAAAATGCCCTATAGCCGTGCTACGGGTGTATCACAAATTTTCCTTTACCGAAAATTAAAAAAAAATTTTTGTAACAACCTTAAATTTAGAATCCCATAACCTTCATTAATTTTAAAAATAGTCAAAAGTAAATAAACTATAATTTACAGCCACGGTCCATTTAGAAGTAAATATATATTTTTTATATATATGAAATAGTCAATTTGGCTCCCATAATCGTCTGTCAAGCTGTAAAAAAATAAATACGTTCTAATTTTCCAGTGGATTTTATTAAACAGGAAACGGTCTGGTTTCTGGAATCCAGCTGTTAAAAATATGTCTCTAGCATTTGGCGTGTTGGTTTGCGTGTACTGTAACCAAGGCGTCTAATGCTATAGTTGTAAAATTGGAACAGCAATTTGTCTCTATAAAGAGCTCTTTAATAAAATCTTTAATAAATCATGTTTAATAATTTGAATTATATACAGAATCTATTTATAGCATATTGGCAAGTTTTCAGAAGATTGTTCATGCTCATATAAATACGGTTATTTCTTTTTTCTAAACAAATAAATTCAACATCTTATTACTTAGCGCTAAGAGCTTCCATTAGTCGTGAACTCGTGTAGCAATAAATATAAATATTTTAGTGTTTTTTAAGTATATTAATTACAATCATTAAAATTACTAAAAAGTATAGTTATTTGCAATACATAATTAGAAGCGGGCAGTCAGCATAAGCCGGAAGACTTTACGGTATGGTTAGCGCTTGGAGCAGATTTCTACCTGTAAGGTATATACGTGTAAGGGGCAGTGTAGACGCTAATGCAAACGTACGTGTGCTTGTAAGATTAACAACGCTTTTGCGTCAAGCGCGGATTTCGTGATACTCGAAATGCGCGCTTGACGTAAAAGCGTTGTTATTCTACTAGTTCTACTACTTACCTGTGGTGATTGCGATTTTTGACATAGGTATAGTTTATGCCGGAGAGTAAAATACGCTACATTTGAACACGAAAGAATGTACGGTTCGTATGGGATGATTCCCAGCTTCTGCCCGCGGAAGCTAGTAAATAAGAAATAATGTAAGCCAGTAATTTTCCGAGCTTATCTGGAGCTCACACTACACAGGTTATTGCACTTACCCTTGAACAATAACCTTCCTAACCAACACATGCTGTAGTTACTGTATACAGCCTGAGTTAAAATTGGTATGGTATCCCGAAAGGGGTCAATCTACTCTACATACTACTACTACTACACAGGTCAACATTTTTGCATTACGAGTTTTTGATATTCAGAATTTTTCATTGAAGGAAAGACATTTAAAGTTTACGTCAAATTTAACTAGAAGAATAGAACTTCCGGGTAGACCTAGATCAGCTGATTTACTTTAACTATATTGAACTTTGTTAAATGATAATATTGATTAGAAGAGATGTAAAAAATTCCAGAAAATGCCGCGCTTCACCTTTGAAGTGGTTTTTTTAAGAAAGGAAATTTTGAATGACCTATTTTCCAAGAGAGGTTCTCATAACTCGTCGACAATCATGGTCCTAATCACCCCCTTCCGGGATAACCTACTAATTCAAACTCACCCTGTATATTACTGACAGACCAACATTAACTCCAACATATAAATAGTGTAAATCGCTACCTCTGTTTATTTTACCGGTTACAAAAATAGGCCAAGTTCTTGTGTACGAATCTTATATCTTCTATTTAAAATTCCTTCAATTTGGCCTCGTTTTATATAGTTTTGTTTGGGAAGGGCTTCGGTTATTTAGATTGAACTGTTTGGTTCTTCCGTTGACGATGAATGAGATCCAGAAAGGTTTATATTGGATGTAGTTCCTTATTGCTTGTGCTGGATTTAGTTTGTGTATTTGCAGCACGATAACGAATTGTCGTGCTTCACGTCGACTTAAGCTAATGTTTCCTAATATTAGGTGCACATTACACTGATGGTTTTGCTGTTCATCATTAGTCATGAATAACCGGTGATTGTCGATCCAACAAGAACACCAATAGGCTCAGATAGTGCTGTTTCTTTCATTCCCTCGAATACCTCGGTCAGCGCTTGGACGCCATGGTTTTGTGCTTATGTCCTATTAGATGTTAAGTGACAATGAATCAAATATAATAACAAGTTATCATATTACTTATCGTGTTATGACCTACTATTTTAAGTTCACCATACACGAGCGTTCCAAATCCATCGCTCACGCGTCGTGGATTGAATGGAGCGATGGTCCAGTTTCAAGCCCACAGACGGGCACTCCATTCCGGGCGCTCCATTCGTCGATCATTCTGCGTTTCGAGTACTGCCAACTGAGCGTGAAATGCATCATCGCATCGGCCACTAACGATGAGTTGGAATGTTGGATTTGGAACGTTTGGATTTACAATCTTTTATCACTCCGCGTAATCCATCTGAGATTGTCACACATCAGGTGGTTTTTGTAACGTTGTATTGGAATTTTGTGAATTGGAGTGTTCGTGTATGTGGGCAAAAGTGTAAATTTGTTGGTTTATCCTTCTTTCACGAAGCAACGGAGTAACTAAGGGATTGTGGTGATTTTTTACAGAGGTAGAGATAGTTTATGGACCGTAGGAAAGTGACACTGTGCTACTTTTCATCTCGGAAAATGCACTGCTCCTGGGAGAATCTCGACGCAGGTGAAACCGAGGGCCTTAGCTAGAGGTTATAAGAGTTTCTATCATGTATTTGTATGTAACAGTGTAGACGTCAAGACGTAAGACAAGTCGTTATCGAAGCACCTTATTATGAGGTTGTTGACGTGGAAATATTTTTAAGACGCGAAGGTCTAACATTTGAAGTGTTGATGGCGTAGTGGTAGTGAGTCATGCTCATCCGTAGTTCAAGATCAAGTTTCTAGTGAAGGAAATCACCTTAGCGGGGTAATAGGATATACTCAGAGCTACAAGTTACAACACGAAAGTAAAGCGATGAGTTTTTTGTTTTTTACTATTGAATAACGAGACGAGCGGGTCGTTTGCCTGATGGTAAGCATAACGGCCGGCCCATAACAATTGCAATGCGACTCAGAACTTAGGCAATCGAGCGCAATGCAATGCCGCGCAGGACTTTGTGTTTCAAAGTTTAGGTATCCAATTTCCAACATGAATGTGGTCGCTTGCCAGGCGAGTACTAAAAATACCCAAACACTCTACTAGGTTTTGAAAATTAGGTAGGTATGTTTTCATTTTTCATAAAAAAAAAACAGTGGAATTATAACGAAGCCGGCGCAAAATGAAAATTCTTAACAATTGAACTGTAATAATTGCTATTTAAAAAAGCGGAAATCCTATCTCCTTTGCATCACTGCCTGTCGATCATTCAAATCCTTTCAAACAGAAAAAAAACAAATCAATTTGTCTAACGGCGAAATTATCAACATAAAAAATGAACAGACTTCGACAAAAATATTGCGATAAATAATTAAAAAATAATAATTTTTCATTCAAAATAAAGCACCAGTCATTGGCTGAATGAACTTAACTGCAGTTCGTACTTTAATATTATATTACAACAAAAATTATACGATGCCATTTAGTTAGTAAGTATAGTGTAGTCGCCAGGAAGCATCTTTGTCATTTACATGATCCTAAGCTTTTTTGACATACATTCTTAACTAGACGTTAACTTTCCTTGAACTTAGTGGTTTCAAATATAACGCTTTTGCTGAAAAAACTTGGCCTCATCTATATCTATTCTATACAAATAAATAAAATTGAAGTGTCTGTTTGTAATATCAAAATAACAGTCTTTTACTAAATGCATATGAAAGTAGGTATATACGGCACCTATAACAAAACAACAATTTTTTTCATTATTGTCTGTCTGTCTGTCTGTCTAATCTCCGAAACGGCGGGACCGATTTTGACGGGACTTTTACTAGCAGATAGCTGATGATACAAGGAGTAACATAGGCTATTTTATTTTAGAAAAAGCATTAGGGTTCCGCGCAAAAAAATAAAAACCATGAAATCCAATATCTCCGCGCGGGTGAAACCGCGGGGCAGCAGCTAGTTTTAAATATATCCGGTGGGAAAAAAACTATGCAAAGCTATGAATCAGCCATAAAGCAGCACTATGATGAATCTTTCAATGGCGAATTAGCTCTGATTATTTTTTTACGATTACAAACGCCAGCGCGCCTACGTTACGATTATTAGAATTTTGACGTACAAATGTTGTTTTGATAGTCAACTGGCTTCAATGTTCGGTAGTTTGTTGATGGATTTCAGAACCCATCCTAGATTTCACAATAGATTCTTTGAAAGTTGAAAATTTATCAAGAGCGAAGTAGTTACTATGTATACTTTTACATAATCTGTGACTTGGCTAAAGTTGAATAAAACTTTACTACATGCATAATAGGGATGTTGACTGATTTACACATTTTTGACATTTTTTTATGATGTCAATCAATTCGTTTTCCCATGAGGAACAAAAAACTGGAAATCGAACGCTAGAAACGTAAAAATGAGAGTCAATGTCGGGCGTATCTAATGAGCGCTAAAACGCCCCATACAAATTGGGCAGAACATCTGACGCCCCTTGTTCTAAGTACTAAAAATATGCAACAAAAGCTAGAAGTAAGTTAAAGCTGTACTAAAAACATGATCACGTACTTAATATGCTAAACCAAAAATTTTAACTCACTTGGGCAGCTGCCTAAACACCCTATTAGATAGATAGAGAAGATCTCTATTGAAACACTAAAATATAGAAATTTTAAAACTAAAACAACTTAACAATAACAAGTTGCGTTACAATTGGCGGTCTTTATGAAATATATTTTATAGTGTTAACCGACACTATAGCGGATGTTCACACAAACATATACATCACAAAAATTTCGCTTCCAACAGGATTCGAACCTGTGTCTTCTGGCTATCCGGGCCAGACGCCTTAACTAACTAGGCTATGGGAGCAATCGATGCTGACTGCGAAATTCTTGATATTTATGATGTATTTCTTTCCGGCTTACAAGCCGTAGCGGTAGCGCAAGCAATTGGCGGTCTTGTTGCAGCGAGCTCTTTTAGACAAGAGTCAACGGAGAGGAATAAAATGTTGATAAGCAGGTGTTTGGCAACAAATTTGCAAGTTGAGAGCTAGTCAGGTGGAAATTGCCCTACCACCATGCAAAACTATGTTTTCATTCACCTAAAGCGCAAGCTGTATGAATCGAACCATCAACCTAATAGCATGATTGAGAAACGAACAAATAAACATATTTCGTATTTACAATATCAATATGATAGGTAGATATTTCTGGGTAGAAAGCTAGTCTCACAAACCTCAACTCAGCAGACCAGATCGATTCAAACCACAATCGGAACAACGAATAGATTTCACATCGCAGAATACCATTACAGCGGCTTTCCAATAAACTACAAATAACCCAAATCAATACGGATAGGCGAACAGTCGGCAGACTGATACCTAGATACAATGTTTGCTTAGTGCTAGTCGGTTTGCCCGTTTCAGTCACTGTTGTAATCCTTAATTTCAATGTTTCCAAGGTGTCCAAGGGTTTCCAAATATTGTATGCCACCACCATCCCAAACTTTTCGTTGTTTACTTTAGTTTTAGGTTGACTGGAAGAGATCGCAATGAGCGATAAGTCCGCCCATTGTGACACTTAGTTATTAAGATTTGAGTTTATAAATTTTCTTTGTACTGTGGCGTTTCAATAAAGAGTTTATCTATCTATCTATCTATGCCGTCTTTTTTGTAAAAGCCTAGGACCGTATACATTTTTACCTTTCATATATGTGCTGAACATCCGACGCGACGTTCATTATTATTCAGTAAGAAAGGAAGAATACTAATTTATGAAGGACAGGAACGACAAAGGAATAAACAAGTTTTCTGTGGAAAAAATGTATTTTTTCAAAAGCACAAGCTTTTATACAATACGTACTTGGTACTGCAATCTTGTGACCACCTCCCGGCTGCATCACCAGGACCCTGGGCATCACCTAGGATCAGAGTACTTGTAAAGACAAATCAAACGAGCCCAAGCTTGATGGGGTTACGTCGTTGCGTTACAAAGTTCCTGTGGCCGCCTTCCGGCTTCACCATTAGACCACCTCTGTGACAACATTATATTGCATTATCAATCTGTCATCCAATTTACACATATATTTAAAATTTCGGCTTGATCCAACACCGGGAAATGGATCGAAAGATTTGACCTAAACAAACAAACAGACATACATACAATAAAAACCTATAATAAAACGTTGGTAATGTCTCGATCAACGTTGGTAAGAGTGAGTGTGACCGAGCGGGAACTTGTGCGACTTTAAATCCGACGCACCATAGTTCGAATCTCGCCTCGGCCCGCACCAATGACTTATATCAAGTTATGTGCGGATTATTCACACTCGCTCTAAAACGGTGAAGGAAAACATCGTGAGGAAACCGGCATGTTCAAGAACCACAAAATTCGAGGACATGTGACATCCACCAAGCCGCACTGGGCCCGCGTGGTGGATTATGGCCCATACCTCTCTGTGAGAGAAGGCCGGTATCCCAGCAGTGGGAACGTAACGTAACGTGGCTGATAATGATGAATGTCTCAATGATTTTAGATGCATACATCTTAGAAAGATTTTTTGTAATTTTTTTTGGTAATTAAGGCGCATGTGGTAATTTTTACCTACGATGCTAATATATCCAAACACACAATAAATCTTAATACATAGAGGTTATAAATTAGAGAAAAAGGTATAAAAACCCTTCAAATCTTCGCATCAGCTTCTTATTTATCCTTGTTTTACTGCAGTTTTAAAATTTCCTCATTAATTTTCACCAACGTCATCAGACAATACTAAAATTAGGCCTTACACAAAGAGCTCTGTACATTTAAAAATACATTTAACATTTTCCGAACAAGTACTTAAAGCTAAGCTATAAATCCAACGAGCTATAAAATAGCACGGCTCCTTAACCGCCTTTCGTCGATTTTAGTGGTCAATAAAATGATCATAACACTTTGGGAGCGATATACATAATGCTGCCTTGTCTGTCTGCGCTGCAAGTACACGACTAGCATCGTTATTGATCTCGATTGACGTAATTTACTATTTTACTAGGTAATAGGACTAACTCTACTGAGAGTATTCGTCTGGGTTGGTACCACCGCTTTGCTCGTGAAGTCTGCCGCGAAGCAGTAATGTGCATGCGTTTCTGTGTTGCAGTTTGATAGACAGAGTAGCCAGTGAAATTACTGAACTTATGAGACTTAATAATGTCTCAGGGTAACGAGTGTAACGCAGTGCTCACAGGCCTTTGTTTCAAAGTTCTGCGTGGCACTGCAATTGTTATTCTCAATACGCAAAAATAAATGAGAAAAGTATTCCTTTTACAAAACTGGCGAAGTCTTCGAACACAATATCAGAACGACTGGCACTACCAGCTGATCATCTCCATCTCTGACCAAATACAGCAATCACACGGACCTATAGTTTTCCGCAAGGTTTTATATCTACGTGGTAAGTCCATGACTCCATGTCTACTTCTTTCCATCTGTCTGTCATATAAACGCAAGACAAACGTGTTAAATGAAATTAGCACACACATATCTCATTTCACTGTTAATTGAAAAATTAACAGAAAAAAAAATGTTTTGTTTAACTTTATTTTTTATTGTAGTACTATACAATAAGTAGCTCTGAAAAACGTTATACAATATATTTTTCCGAGTACTGATGGAAGAAGCCATTGGCAGAAGTGTAACTGCTAATCAGCTCTTGTAACGCTAGAGTTTGGGCCCCAAATTTTACAAACTTTAGTCTGTATGATGTGGTAGCAGAAACACAGTTTTCACAAAGGTCCAATGTTTATACTTATCCAATAATGTAAACAAACTCGGCGGATGTCAATCAATGGCACCATGAGTGATCCGATCGCTATCCAATGACATGATTCAAATTAGGATTTCTATGTCACTGGTTGGTGATCTACCATATTTTTTATACTAGCTTCTGCCTGCGGTTTTCACCCGCGTTCCCATAGGAACCGTGCATTTTCCGAGATAAAAAGTAGCCTATGTTACTAGCGGTCCCTAAACTATATCTATGAAAAATCACGTCGATCCATTGTTCCGTTGCTGGGTGAAAGAAGGACAAACTAACAAACCAATAAACCAACAAACACATTTTCGCATTTATAATATTAGTATGATTAGTAGGATTATTACTAGACAAGTATAAAAACAAGGACTGTGGTTCGGTAGCTTATGGATTCACTAAAAACTATACAATATAAGTGTATTAAGCGTATAAAGAAATAGCAAACAATACCATCGGGTCCATTATACGTTCTACGTGCTTAGAAATGCTCTCTCGAACGATTCTCTAGAAGGAATCGAAACGAGCAGACGTCTCCTTTATTTATTATTCAGGTGCTCACAAAGTATTATTCCGACCTTTAGAGCTTTTGGAAATAACTTTGTAGTGAAATAGAAACGATTTCGTCAAATCGTGATGTAAAATTTTGTTCTACAATGCGGAGACTTTAATGCCTAAACTACTTATATTACTTATGTAACGATTCTGCTGATTGTATTATACAACTTGTAGTTATATATAATCTCATTTTATCCACCTCCGATTAAAAATATTAACTCAACTTCAAACGTGAAGTGCGTAGCTTTTTCTGGAATTTTTCTAAGTCTGTTCTAATCATCATCATCACTTAACATAGTTTAAGTGAATCAGCTGATCTAGGGCTGCCCGAAAATTCTGTAGTAGAATATTGACGTAAATTTTAAATGCACTTTCTTCAATGAAAAATTCCAAATTTCAAAAATTCGTAAAACGTTGTAGATCCCCAGGAGTAGATTGGCCTCCTTTCAAGATACTACTTCAAACTCAGGCTGTATATCGCGATATTTTCATTGAAGTCTTGTTTAGAAGCAATTTCACTTGGTGAAATAAGAGTATAGGTAGTTAGTTTCTCATACTAGCATTCACACTTCCCATTCCAACTTCATTCTGACGTTATATTGTAGACACAGCTGCTGCAATGGCGATAGTGATGAAAGAAACAAAATAAATTACGTTATTTATTCATGAAGTTATTTATTCATAACAGAACCAAACATAAATAAACACTCTATAAAAACACGAGACAAAATATATAAGTGAAGATATTACTCATCCGAACACCGAATTTAACCATTACCGTTACACATAAATAACTAAGGTAGATATTCGGTCTTACCTCAAAAAATTATAACACACACTAAAGATGTGTTAAATACGAGTAGCGTCTAACTCCTAAATATGCCTTAGTTGAATCTTGAAATATAAACAACCACAATTCTTTATTTAACTAATGTCTATACCGGTGCTAACTATATTCTGTTGTGACATAATTTCTAATAATTTCAGACGTTTATCTTTAGATGCTGTGTAGTTAAACAACTTCTCGAGCTCTAGTTCGAGATGTATAAAATACACCAAACAAAATAAATTCAAATATTTATATTTTATATATTTCTTGATGTAGTTAAGATGCATTACTGTTAGTTAAAACATGTGTTATTAGTAAATTATAATTGCATTAATACAATAACAAAATTTTTGTATGATAAAAATAAAAACGAATATATCAAATATCATATTTCAAGAGGCGGATGACCAACAAAGGCTACATGAATATTCTCAAAATATATATAGACAGTATTGTATATTATCCTGTTATTGAAAACACACATGAACACGATATTATTTTGATATTATTTATCAATGAACAAACAATCTAGAAGCCCGCCGGAATCAGGCTAGAATCGCACTGCTTACCATAAAACGTATAATTATTTCATAAAACCATTTACTCTGTATGATTTTGTTTGATATCGTGCCAAATAGCTGAAGCAGTAAAAAATTTACTAGCCATTGTTACATTACGTACGTTTGAGGTTATATAGGATTTGATACGTTTGGAGGTCAGGGGCTGATCTTGTGATCATCTGACTAGCTTGTAGCTACCACCCTCCAGCTGAAAATCTATAACCGAGCACCGAGCATCAGCAACCGAGTTCCAGTAACTGCACTTGAGAGCTGTCTTCTACCATACTGTTCTGTACTGACTACTGTACTATCATGGTATGGTTTTGCATCACGAAGTTTTCCCTTACAGTCGAACATCGACTCCTTTACAGTCGATATTTTTGAAGTCGGTTAAAAAGGACACCGTTCAGCAAAAGCCTCCAAAGTAGTGCGCTGTTCTTCAGTTGTCTTTTTTATGCTATTTTATAACAAGGCGAGCTGGTCGTTTGCCTGATGGTAAACATAACGCCAGCCCATAACAAATGCAGTGAAACTTAGACCTGTGTGTGAAAGGCCTGCGTGGCACTGCAGTGCGGTCGTTACCCTGAGACATTAGGTATCAAGTCTCATAAGCCCAGTAACTTCACTGGCTACCCCGCTCATCAAACCGGAACACAGCAATGCCTGCACATTACTGCTTGGCGGCAGACTTAACGTGCAAAGCGGTGGTACCAACCCAGACGGATACACGCAGAAGAGTTAGTCCTACTACCTAGTGACCTTTGCACCGAGTTGTTACGAAGTACGAAACGCCGAAAACATAAAAAAACAACTTCATCAGATGTAAGCTAATAAACCAAGTAAGCTTCGTGTTTACAACATTTTCCTGATGTTCCTGTAGTACATTTAACATAATTTCTGAGAACATAAATTTATTGAGATAATTGCTCCTCATGACTTTTACGCGCTTTTTATTCTGGACGCGGTGGCCATTTTAGTCACATACCTGTGCTGTGTAGTATCATGATTTATTCTAATTTTTAATAGCTTTATTTTCTTTGGAGTGTTTATTCATGTTTTATGTTCAAATATAAGATTTTAAAACACTTTCCCATGGCTCTACTCAGTCTCTCTTCAAACTACGGTTCTTCTTTTTGTACACATTTATCACGGTTCATTTATTATTAATAATTCTTTTAACTAAGAACTAGACTAAAATTTTTTTTAATTTATTTGGTAACGAGACGAGCTGGTCGTTTGCCTGATGGTAAGCATAACGCCGGCCCATAACAATTGCAGTGCTTGTTGTCATTGCAGTGACAGAACTTTGAAACACAAAGGCTTGCGAGGCACTGCAGTGCACTCGTTACCCTAAGACATTAGGTATTAAGGACGAACTAGTCGTTCATTTCTCCATACAACCGTACTTGGGTGATTACTCCAGTACTTGACGTTTTAAGTCCAAAATTAAGAATAATATCGATTTATCTCTTCGTTATCTAGGTCAGCCTGCTAATTATACAGAAAAAAAATAAGTGGCTTAAAAGTAATGAGCCTTCAAACATCTGTATTTTAGCACGTATTTTAACGCAAGTTTGGACGTAAATAAATTACAAAAGGATTACGAAAACTCGAAAATAAGGTACATACTAACAAGCTTTAGTTTATTGACATTTCAAATAACTTTGGTCTGACTAAATACATTCAGTAGTTTTGTCGTAAAACCCCAAGCACCAGAAGCCAATTCGTACATTTTTGCGCGCCGGTTTTCGGCTTTTCGGTTTTCGTCGCGACTTTACGAGAGTGTGTAATTGTGTATGTGCGAGCATTAGCCTCATACTACTCATCGCTGCAGAGTCTTACCTTGTCCCACGAATGTTAGATGAAATAGCATGCATTTTAGCCGCGCCCACCGATGAGTTCGCTCCATGGACTAGTAGGCTCTTAAGTCTCATAAGCCAAGTAATTTCACTGGCTACTTTGCTTATCAAACCGGAACACTGTAATGCTTTCACAGTACTGTTTGACGGCAGACTTCACGAGCAAAGCGGTGGTAACAACCCAGACGGACACTCGCAGAAGAGTTAGTCCTACCACTAACAAAGTTCATGTATCAGTAAGCGTCTAAATATTGCGCTTGCCGGTTGCTGCTGCTCGCTTCGCTCACTCGGCTTCGTGTGTCACTGCGAAGCTGAGCGAGCAAACTACTCTACTCCTCGCTCATCATTGCACCTATTATGTTCCTGATGTTATGTTATCCTAGTTATAAGTGAGTAATCATATTTTCTTATGTGTTTGTCATATATATCACTAGCTTCTGCCCGCGGCTTCGCCTATGTGTTATTCCAGAATCTAAACTATTTACATTTCAAATGTCATCAAAATGGGTTTAGTTGTTACGTAGATACGAGGTAACTAACATTCACACACACAAACTTTCCCATTATAGTTTTCTTGCGGAGTTGCGGACACATGTTGTAACTTTTAGTATTTGTACTACCTATTATCTATTCTGTGCCTTTACTTAGTGCGTAATTTATTCTAGTCTCTACATTTCTGCGAAATTTGTTTTACCCTGTCGGTGTAATTGGAAAACAAACATACAAACTTTTGCAAAGGATATACACTCAAGACATCTCTTCAGCGATCATCCTAATCTCGCATTCGCCTACTGAAAGCTTAACGAACAATGCAAGAATTGGGATCAGCTTCGAGGGATTGAGTCCGCTATTCGCCAAGTACTAGAATAGAATGGACGCGAGTGACCCCGGCGGCGGTAGCACTAAGCGTTCGTAGATAGTGTGATCTGATGTTATCGAATAGCTGAGTGTGCTAAGTCCGTTATTTACCTATATTCGGTTAACTATGTAGCTTTTCAATACACCTTCTGTGTGTTCTGTGGCTCTGGTACTATTCCCTGTTTCATTGTAGATACTATACATTTATTATTATCACTTACTTTGAGTATTTGAGAAGTACAAACTATGATGCTCAGTCCAGTCTAAAGGATTTTTTAAATAAATAAATGTTCAGACGAAAGTTCACCTGATATATCTTCATGTGGGCTTAAAAAATTGCACTATCACCAAAATCTCTTAAAAAATCTTGGTTATCACTGAGCTTCATTATTATGGTATGACCGATTACTATAAAATCATAGATTATACATATACTTAAGTGGTTTAGATAGATACGTGGGTAGTATACTGATGTTATGTCTAATAAATAGTAGACCTTCAATTGTTTATGTAAAAAAGATAAAAACCTTTACTTATATATACTTTTTACATATTATTAAATTAGCCTATACTAGAAGAAAACACAGACAGAATAAAATAGATGATGATTGCGGTATTTTCCTTGAAAGCAATCGATATACATCCATAGGGACTTAGGGACTACAGCAAAGTTACTTCGCGTAAGTTGTTTACTCTTGACATTTTTCTATTACCGCCAAACTTTTGCGGACCATGAAATGATATTCATAAGAAATGTACGGACCTCTTTGATGTGCGTGTTTATCTCAAATCTGGTCAGGCTTTATACTGTTGATGTTGATACAACAAGTAGCATTCTATGGAGGAGCCAGTAGGCCTATATATGTTCAGCAGTGGAAATCTTCCGGCAGTGATGACGCTCGGTATTTAAATATATGTAGTCAAAAAAGGCAGAAACAATGTAGGAATTACTGAATTAGTGGATACTGACTGTGTCTAGAGCTTATAGAGTTATCGTTGATCTAAAGATTGTAGAGCACATCTACAACAGATGAATGACGACTGTAAAAAGTCGACTTTAATGTAAAGCACATTGGGCTCGAATTTCTAAATCACTCTATACAGAACATAGAATCAGATGTGGTTCGGAATATTCCTTCTCGTTCTAATGTAAACACTGTTATTTTAAAATGAAACACAAAATTCTAAATGTGTAGCCATTTTACACACTCCAATTGCTTGTATTTCTGTCGTATTCAAAATAAATGAATGTACCTATTCTGTAGAGACAACTCACTTTCGATTCTGTGCCTTTCGATTTATCTTCGATTTGTTTATAAAATAGACTTCTGTTCTGAAGAATACTTTGTGCTTTACATGTTCGTAAGTAGTAGGTTTTTTTTGTAGGATCTGTTATTTTCCTACCGACCTTCGCCTGTCACCGACATGTCCTTAGAGCAGGGCGCAGATAGCCCTATAGCTCAGTGGGTGAACCCTGTAGTACGAACCTGGGCTTGGGTCCGTCATAGGGGGTCAGGGGAGAAAAGCCCTGGAGCATGAATATGTCCGTTTGAAGTGGAACCTAATCTAGCTAAAGCTACTCTCAGGCTCGAATTGGGAGCTCGCGAAAATTGTAGTGACTCTAGTTGCCTTGTATTAGTGGTGAAGTGTGGGTATATTTTTAAACGGAAGTCGTTATTAGTTATTATTCTACAGCTGCCTACAGCCTAACTCAAAATGCCGATAAACTTGCGGCTTATGGTAAGTGAGAAAGCACATTTCTCCAATGGTGTGAAAGAGACTAGACACTACACGACACTTGGTCCACATTGAAATCTCAAGTGACTATACCCAAAGCAAAGGTGTTGCTAAAGCCGGCGCAGAAACGAATTATAGTTTATACTTATAGGAGTTATTTACACCACGTAGAACATTTTATATAACCTAACCCAACCTAACCTTCAAGTTAAAAATCTGTCTACACAAGCATCTCATCACCTAATCACATAAAAAATACAGATAACAGTGTAGAAAAATAAACCAGTGAGTATAAGCCTAAAATTAAAAAGCTTTTCTAAATACGCATTTAGATCAAAATTGACAGGAAAACGATTCGTCGAATTGATAACGTTTCTAGAATAGGTCCATGGTAGCAATGTATGTCACCGTCTTGGCAATCACACTTCATTGAAAAAACAATCTAATTTTACTAAACGTTGACAAGTTTTGATGAATGACTTTTTTTCGTTTAGTTTATTTTATTTGCGTGTTCCTTAGCTACGACGTATGTTTTACGAGAAGTGTAACGTTTTACATATACGAGTATATATATACTCTTAGCTTTAAGCTTTGAATTATGTACAAATGTAGTTTCGAATTTGCTGATTTTTAAAGGCGATTGTCTGTGAAGACCGAAGAATCTCCTCTCATCATCAGGCCAGTGAATCGCATGAGGCGATGAACCGAAGTAGTTACTGATGGTGAGAGTTACTTCACCCAGAGTCCGTTGTAAATAGATAAGTATACTACTTTGATCTTGTAATCTGTAACAACTGCAAGCAAGCAGTTGATGGGTAACTCGGTGTAATTTTATTGTTCAGTCCAGAGGTAATTTTAGGTCTGTGGTTCAATTGTTGTTTTTGCTATCAGTGAAGACTTATTTTTGACGCCTGTTTTTATGCATATCTGTATACACAGATTCCAATCCCTAACTAAGATTCCCTATACCTGAGAGTTCTTAAACTACGAGGACCGTGAACATCGTTGTCCCATAATGTCTAATCTAGACGCGGAACAATTCTATTCAAATTATATCATCTTTTTTGGCGCATATTTTCCTTTGTCAAACGATTTATTCTTCTAAACGCAGTGAACTAAATTGTCCCTATAATTTCCCGATGTTGACGTTAAAATTGCAGGTGTGGTCCCGGTGTTTAAAAATGACAATCTATCTCTTCTCGTGGGTGCCCTAAAGACCCAGCTACACTGTAAAAACAAACAAAAAAAAATGGTTAAACCATTCATTACGTAATCAAAGTAAACATGTTTTGATTATTGTCGTTTTCCACTTTTTGCAAAAATAATGTGCGAAAGAAATTTTTTTTGTGATGATATTTAAAAGTTTATTTAATATTTTCCATTACAATCTTTTCTCGCGATATTATTATTTAATAAACCGGAAATAAACCGATCATTTATTCAAAAAAATTACTACATAACTTTCCAAAGACAATGTTTAGTAAACAAGCTTGGTTATATGAGATACGTATGGCGAAAGCAAGGCCGCGGGCCATCGTTTGTTTATAATAAACGAATGTCTATTCTAATTTGAACTTTATCCACCTTGGAATAAGGTCGTAAAGTTCTTGATCGGGGTTGGTACTGCAGAGATTTTCGCGTTTGCCGAAAACGAGAAAGAGGTCAAGGTGAATTAAAAATGTTGATAAAGTTTTGTTTGAAGTCGCCGCTTTTTGGAGTTCTAGGAAGAGGGAGTGTAACTGATGGTTATGTATTCGCACAGTATGTACTACATATTCTACATAACTCACCAAATCCTATTTTTGCTCCATGAGCAAAAAATTAATCCGTTAGGTAGGTACTATCCGGACTATAATAAAAGCGAAATTGTGTGTTGTTGGTGTGTATGGTTTGTTGGTTTGTCCGACTTTCACGCACGCGTTATAAGTAGGTTTCGATGGCTCTCTCATAATAAGAGAGCCATCGAAACTTGTCCCGTTACATCTATGATCAGAAGGAACCAATTAAACATACAAAGATACTAAATATAACATTGAACTAAGATCAAAGCCACATCCATTCTGGAGTTATGGCTGCATTCCGCTCGTTAAGATAAGATACTTCTAGTTACAGAGGATTTATTATATTATTATGGAAAATAACGTAGTTATAACTTTAATGCTTTTAATTATGTATTCCCGGAATCATTGTTTGAATTCTGTTGCAGCCGAAAAGTCGTGTTTGTTTTCAATTTTTTATTTTATTTTATTTTATTTGGTAACGGGACGAGCTGGTCGTTTGACTGATGGTAAGCATAACGCCGGCCCATAACAATTGCAGTGCCACTCAGAACTTTGAAACACAAAGGCCTGCGCGGCACTGCAGTGCGCTCGTTACCCTGAGACATTAGGTATTAGGTAAGACATTAGGTATAAATTCTCGATAAGTTAGCGTGTGACTGTTATCTCGCCTAACCTTATGTGATTGATCCATGAAATCACCCTGGTTTTAAAACACAATAACACCTGCCAAGCGTGGTGTGTTATGGGAAAATCCCCCGTCCTCGGGAGGCCGATGTTCAGCAGTGGACTTTTCAGGCTGATGATGGTGATGAGAATCTAGTCGTAATAGGGATGTTAACTCCTATTTTTTTATGATGCCAATCAATTTGAGTTCTGATGTGAATCAAATGTCTATAATTATCGAAAAAACTTAAAATCAAACACTGAGACCTAAAACGCAAAATACAAATTGGGCTGAATACGTGACGTCACATTTTCAACGCGGGCCGTAAAGTTATAAAAAAACCATACATTTTGCTGATTTTGACAGTGAAAAATATAGTTGAAAGACATTTTTTTTTCCATTGAAATGTAAAGAATCTGATAGTATCACTTAAATTATTATTGGATGAGAAAAAAAATCGTTGAACTCGGTAAACATCTTTGTGGAAATCATATAATTTCGTGAATTTCTTTTTTATTGTGTTAAAGTGTGATGTTCTTAAACCTATGTAACGAAGGTAATTATGTATATTGTATAGTTGTACTATAGATTTGTAAGAATATTGTTATTGGAGGTATAAACATATAAACAACCCTCTAGAATATGAAGTCTGAAGATATCGTGAAAAGGAGCTTCGTAACTAATTCTCAAATCGCATGATAAACTAGTATTATTAAATGTTACAATGATCAAACGTTGATTCAATCAAATCAAGTTTGTTTAAATTTTACCTGTATTGAGTCACCTTAATTGAAAAATATTACGAAGAACGGCTTTGATCATCCGCCATTGACTTCAGGTCACTTGTTCGCGAGAATCATTCATCAAATATGTAGAGGTAAACATGCAGGAAGCACAGTCAACTACGAAAATATGATGCCATCTTTTTCTCTGTTTTAAGTCTTCAAGTTTGAAAAATATCAATATTTCTACAAATATAAAGGAATTAGGTATGTACTATGGTTATTTATATATTAATATATGGTGTAACCATTCATTACAAACATGTTTTCATTGTTGTCGTTTTCCACTTTTTGCAAAAACAGTGTGCGAAAGAAATATTTTTTATTGCTTATTATAAATATCGTAAAAGCACACAATTTTTTAAAAGCACACAAACAAATGTTCGGATTCCCACAGGAACTATGAATTTTTTTCGAAAAAGTCTATGTTACAGTCCACCTCATAAATGTCAATACAAAAAATCACGTTGATTGGTTTCTCCGTTGCTAGGTGAAAGATAGACGTAAAGCAACAAACACACTTTCCTATACTAATATATTGGGAAAAGTAAAGCCTTATATTGGTGACAAGACAACGATTAGGTATATAAGTACTCTCCGGTTCATAAAACTCTATACAAAAAATCACATTGATTGTTCGCTTCGTAGCTTTGCAAAAGAGGAACAACAAACACATTTATAATTACGGTCAGATGTACAATGTATGTATTTCAATGCAAAATCAAGATATATGTATTGATTCTACATTGATATGTTTGTACATCTGACTGTTCCCATCCAGTAGAATCATTCATTAGATATGTGGGTATAAGCGCTGTAAATCAGGCCTGATTGAATCGCGGCCAAATCGAACCAAAGCTTTGTATTAGAGAATCTAACTCGTCTATGAATGTGAAACAATGTAACGCTGATTCACAATGAACTGCAGTTTTATTGAATCGCAATATCTATAATTTATTTGTTTTCGAATCTAATTTGCAACAAGTCCAGTGAAATTACTGGGCTTATGAGACTTAATACCTAATGTCTCAGGGTAACAAGCGCACTGCAGTGCCGCGCAGGCCTTTGTGTTTCAATGTTCTGGATGTCACTGCAATTGTTATGGGCTGGCGTTATGCTTACCATCAGGCCAACGACCAGCTCATCTCGTTACCAAATAACATAAATAATAAAAAAATGTTTAAAATGACAATGAGCAGGCGGCCACATCGCTCGCAGAATCGATAACCGATGAGGAATAAGCGATTTTGTTAAGACATTTCTAATCATTTTAGACGTTTATCTTTAGACAATGTCTAGCTAAACTACTAAACAGGCGTCTAAATGTGGTTTTTGTGGTAATACGGTAGAAGTTTATTATTTAAAAATTTCGAACAAAGCAAAATTCCGCAAATGCACAACATAAACATGAACGAAATGGATACCAATAAGCATTCAGCTTTTGAATTGCATGCGTGTTTTCTAAATAAATTATTTCAAGTGTAGTGCAGTGCCAAATTATGTGATTGGTATTAGATTGGATAGTTGCTATGTCGTGAGTTGTGATGTTAGCAACACATAAAAAAATTAGATAATTATTGAGCTCCTAGCGAGTAGTATGTTTGGTTTTTGTGCTGTAGCTTCCAGGGGTAAGAATTGGATTTTTACAAATGCTTGCACATTACTGCTTGGCGGCTGACTACACGAGCAAAGCGGTGGTACCAACCCAGACGGACACTCGCAGAAGATTTAGCCCTACCACCTATAGTGGAGCTAGGTTGAAAAAGATCGTCATAGGTACAATATAGCCTGGTGAGTAGAACATTTTTTAGTATTCAAATAGAATATCTATTGCCAAGGAGGCATTTGTTCTCTTTGCACAAAGGTTCTTTGGTAAATTAATTAAACTCAGAACCATAAAGACAATCTCAAGTCGATACATATCCATCAAAAATTCTCGTCGGCATACATTCCCTCAAACGCATCTCGCGAAGGTGAACGAACTTATAACACTCGTTCATTTTGGAGCAGATATTCTGAAAGATCCCGATTGAAGATCCCAATTGCATTCGCGAGGATTTCGAGAATCTCATGAATATATTAATAAGTTTGACGAGATCGGAATATTGAGTGCTTTCATCAACACCATCCTTTTATTATTTCGCTTCGTGAAATTGGATCGAAGTAAATTTATTTTGAAAGAATTGTGATGTTCTTCTTTTAAAGGGATGTATGTAGCGTGTAGCGGAGTAGTTGTCGCTTTGAACCCAGGCAGGGCTTCGAGTGAGTGAAAGAGACAACACTATCTCGCCGTTCTTGTCTGTTTCTTGATTTTACTTAGCCGCGCGTGATCTTGTAAAACCTCGTAATTCGCGCTTGTTTCAAAACCTTGGTTACTTTGACAGCAAAGCGCAAACATGCATTAGCGTCTAATGTGCCCATGAGGATTAAATAGAGCCCAAGATGGAACAGTGGATGTGGCCAGATAGGTATTAGGCTAAAAAAATATAAATTGTTTAAGATGAATCACCTAAAGTAGTCTAGACGAAAAGAAAAAGATCTATTCTCATTGGTTACCTTATGATTTTGTATACAGCGGAAATGCGTGCTCTAAACTAAACAATAACAATTGGTATTTATTTTATAACAATAAAATTAACATTACCAGAGCATTCCTCGCGTGGGCGTGAGAAAAATGTTAAACAGAAGTCTAAAGTGCTTGAAATCATCTGTTGACAGGGTTAAAGAGTTTTTAAACTCAATATGCAGATCAAAGGAAATGAGTGTGAAATGAAGTTTCATTTGGTTGAATGAATACAGTGCGCGCAATAGATCTAGACCAACAATTACTTAGTCAGGTAATAATTACTTATTGATTGAGATAGATCTCAATCAATAACAATAAATATTATTTTAAGGCTAAGTGGTGTTCTGTAAGAGCTGGCTAAGAGAATATCCAGGGAATAGGAAGCATTCTCCTCGGTCAACATCATAATCTACTGCGATCACCTCATGGTGATCATCATGGGCGTCATCGCCTGCGAAGCGAGCTGTACATGGCCAAATACCCCCTTCATGAAAAGGTCGACGTTCAGCAATGGGCGTTTTCCGGCTGATGATGAATTCGATGATGATGATTCGATGGTCGATGATGATCGGTGGTGAACTAGCTAAACCTAGAGTAGAGCAGCCTCTCTAACGTACAACTACCGGAACACAACAGGCTAAGTAGTCAGTATAAAGCGCAATGCAGTGTCGCGCAGGCGTTTGTATTTCAAAGTCCTGGGTAACACAGCAATTGTTATGGATGGGCTGGTGCTATGCTTACCATAAGGCCAAAGACATTATGTTATCCAACAGTATAAAAGATACTGCCTGCTTCACCTGCTTGGTGACAACATTTTCAACTGGATTCTCAAGTATTTTAAAATGTTCGTAACCAAAACACCAACATCTCCCGGAAATGGAATCGTAGGAAATTCACTCACAAATAAACTGTCTAAACTATCTTCTTGTGACGAAAATCAATGCGCCTTTATCGAAACGTCGAGGTTAGTAAAAAAATTATAACCTTGCGCGTGTGACAATGAATGAAAAACATGGATTTCAAAAGTAATTGTAATAGAAAAAGTTAAAAGAATCAACGGTTTTCTACTCTACCCAGAACGTCGGAACCCGCGAGACGTCCGACATGAAACTCTTGATATTTCCAAACAAACAACTTTCCGCATAAACTTTACATGAAAATCCTCAAATAGACCACAAAACAACTTCATAAAGATGTAGAAAAGTCAATTAACCAAACTAGTTCGTAAGTCAAAACCATAACGATACGTAACATTCGTAATTTTGGCGCGACTAGGGTTTTCATTTTATATTAGATTTTTTATGCAATTATTCTCTAGTTGGTGATACGTCATATTCTTTCGGTTATACATCATGCCTCCTCTTAAAAATTGCGTTTTCGTCTAGAATTATGAATGGTAAAAATCCTGCACCAGCCACCACAACTGTCGCAGCTCTGCTCCACACTACTCTTAGTCCTTTTATAAACGTAATAAGTTGTAGTGGAAAAACATATTTTTCCAGACAATCTTTTATAAAATACGTAATTAGTACTGTAATCATGTGGCCACCTTCCTGCTCCATCATCAGAACCCTGTCGTTACTTTTTAGTATGGCTACAATTAAGTAGATACCTATTTTGTATTACCTATATCTTTCCGATGTAAGGCGAGGGTAAAGTGCGTTGCCTCCTAATATTTTGCCTCAGTCTTTCTACCTTTTTTAACCGACTTCAAAAAAAGGAGGTTATCAATTCGGTGGGTATTTTTTTTTTTGTGTTTGTTACTTCATATCTCCTTCATTTATAAATCGATGTGGAATTTTTTTTTAATTTGAGAGTATATCCTTTCCAATTGGTCCCATAGACATTTCATCAAAATCGGTTCAGTAGTTTGTCACTGAAGTCGGTTCGTAGCTTTTTTAAAGCATTTTTTTTTATAAAGAAAGGTGGAACATGTGTTTCTTGACGAAAGCTAAGACAACTCTTGGCTTTCTTTATAGATATTTTATATGGATGCAAGGCAAGACAAGCAAGAGGTAACCCTACGCCAACCAAAACCGAAGTCGGAAGGGTAAACAATAACAAAGGGTGCGGTGTTTAAACAGATTAATGAGGTAATGGTTTAAATCGGGGATTTAGGTTGTTTGGGATAATTAATATTAGTGGTTCTGTCGCCGCAAAGTGCTTGTATGGTCCGTTTTGGGTATCTTTAGTCTTAAATCACCACATGCAACCTCACGCTACTAAATCCAGTTCAAAACTGAAGCGTCCACACGAAGACTAGTGACCGCTGGTTTTAATGGGTCTGGTATCAAAAACGAACACGAGATTGTTAGCTGATAAGGCAGCAGGTCGTGAAGACATCGACATAGACAAGTCAAACATAGCACAAATATACATTTTAAAACAAGCATCGTACTTGAATGTTTGACAAACCTATCAAACCGTTGCGTAAACGACGAAAACGGTTTGAGTCAAATCAAAATCTACGTGTTTGAATCAATTCGTTTCACCGTCTCGGGGGCTTTTATAATGTTTGACTATAAAGTAGGTAGTGAATAACCGTGCAAGTTCAAAACAGTGTCAGGTCACTAAGACTGATTTGACTATACAATATGAATCTACTCGTTGAGTACCTATTCCCGTATAACGAAATGCTGCGAAATACTCGGAACTCGGAAAAAAATGCGAATAACTTGGTTAGTAAAGTAAAGGAGATAAAACGAGATTTTCGTAGTCACAATTTATGGTTTGTATTTTGCTATTGGCAGTTTCTCCACTGACATGCTTATGTACCTACTAAGAAACAATAAGAGAGTATTATCTAGAACATTACCTACATCTTAAATATAGTTCAATAATATCAGCACAGTTTGTGCAATAAAAATCCAGTTAGTACCTAGGTAAAGAAAGATGTACATAAAAATATACTTTTGACAACACAAAATATACATTTACACTATGATAACGCTGTTAAAGATATTCAGTCTTTCTTAAGAAAATAAATATTAACAAATATAAGACAAAAAAGGGGTTTATTCAGGTTTTGTTTTAAGTTACAATGACTGATCCACATGGAAGTGGAATTAGTCATTGGAACGCCGAGAATTTGTAAGATAATAGCAGTCTATGGTCCGTGTTTTTTAACTTGTCTAAAAATGCCAAACATAATAGCGGATCACTAAGTAGTGACAGATAGAAATGTCAACTCGAATCACCATCAAGTTGAAAGGGTTGTTTCTGTTGATGAGCTCGGGCCTAGTACCTAATAAACGATCAAGTTTTCTTTTTTTCATAAATATTAGTTAGAAATTGCTTAGACAATAATTGTCGTAGGTATATGCAAGATACTATTTTAACAGCAAATAAAGCAACACTTAGCATCTTCTTAATTTATAAGTAACAGTTTTGTTAATCAATTGCTTTATAGGGATTAAAATTTAAGAGGTTTTCTAATTTAGACTTCTGACATAGACGTCAAACCCATTATAAATACACACGATTACTCTCATGAAACCTCTGTTTCGATTAAATTGTTATCAAGAGATCGTGATCCCGATAACACTGATATTTTATTTAAATAGACCCAATTTATCTTATAAATATATGAGTGAAAGTTTACAAACCTGTACCTGTTTTATTTATTTAAGTTTTTAATTAAAACTTTAATGAAACCAAATTTTCCAGGTCGGTTTCTACTTCTCTATAGATACAACACTTACAGTTACGACAAATAATATAAATAACACACTACTTATTTCTATTTTAAACTTAAATCTTATTTTTCTCACTTGTTGTTGGGGATAGTACCTATGTAATAATAATTCGCAACCATTCAAAAAGTACTAAGTGTAAAGTGTATCCTTTCCCAGAGCATCCTTTATCCATAAGGACAAGGACACCTCCATAAATAATGTTTCAAGCACTTATAATTTAAAAAGTGATGACTGATGATGCACTTCGTTTTTAGAAAATTCTAGTCCTTGTTGTATTACACGTCCATATTAAAAGTCCTTTTTTTTTATAAATGGACACTTGGACAACGTTAGGTTTCATTATAAACCGTATTGTACACGAGTTCTTGTATCTTCATTCTCAGCATCATCTTCTTAGCTGGTCCTAGCTTCTTCACATGGGGGAGTAAACTATCGAAGAATCCCACATCTTCATCCTTTGGCTCTTCATTGATAATACTTTTCTGTGCTTCATCGTCATCATCATAAAAATCAGTTTCTGTTATGACAGGTTTGGTATCAAATTCGTCATATTCCTCTTCTTTAGTGTTATTGCTAACTGGTTCTGGTATATCAACTGGAGGTTCTATGTTGTAGTAGCTCGATCCTTGGTCAGCATCGTAGTCTTGGCTTAAACTAAAATGGTCGTCTTGTAAGCTGTCGTTACCTTCGTAATCGTTGAACTGGTTGGTGAGGAATTGGAGTTTTGGAAGGAAATCCCATTCGGACTCTTGCTTTCTGCACTCTTTGCGCGCTTGGTCGCGCAAGTATTTCCATTTCAGACGGGCTTCGTCTCCTGGAATTATAAGATTAAAATATTAAGTTGCTGACTTTGCACCATGTCATATTGGTTTGATTGTGAAAATAATAGTGTATTTAAAATGCCTTATTTCACTTAAGTTTCATTCAGAAAAAGGTTCTTGTATATTTCATTCGGTTTCATATTGACTATACTATGCGTCTTAGAATTTTTTCGCGAATTAGATCATGAGATCGCGAACTTATGACCGTTCGACTCAACTCCTTTTAAGTGGTATATATAATTACAATATTATCAAAATTGGATCATTGTCACATATAAATTATAACCATTAAGTGAGCAAAACAATGATAAGAATTAATCTTTTCTATATTAGGCGATTTCCATTAGGTGTTCCTACTAACCACCACTAAAACGGGCACCACTGGTGGTGGCCAAGACAAAATTATATTTTGTTTTCCAACTACATTGGTGGGGCCCGTTTTACTGGTGGTCGATGGGAATATATATTTTTCTCTCTTCTCTTTCCATTATACCTATTGATAAATTCGTCAATTTTTATAGGATCTCGCTTTTATTCAAAATGTTCTATACAGCATCACATAATGGTGGTAGAGCTTTAGCCCTAAAATATAAAATGTGTTTATTTTTCGTGTGGGTACCTACCATTGTTAGGTACCCCGTCGAGAAACAGGGCGAGAAACTTGACAGTGGAGAATGGAAATGGCGGCTAGAAGTCACGGTAGAGCAGTACATTGAACTGTAATATTTCTTACCAAAACTCACGCTGACCACATAACTTATGCTAATATTAAAACACACTGTGTGGTTACCGGTGCTCCTTCTTCCAGTAGGTGCCGTAAGAACCGGCTAAGGGAATATTCAGAGAATGGGCAGCAGCAGCTCCTCGGTCAATATGATATATTCCAATCACCAAGATAGACTGCCAAACGTACTTTATAATGGTAACCCCCGCCCCGTTATTGGGAGGCCTATTATGAACTTATTCTAGCTGAAGAAGATTAAAAAAAATTGTAGGTATAAACTCACTTGTAACTCCCAACTCTTGCGCAATTTCCTTCCAACTCTCGTCAAGCTTATACCAATTATGGTGTCCTTTCAGCTGCCTGTTCCAAATCAGCTCTCTAGACCTCACCAGATCTATCAGCTTATTCATATCGATCTCTATATTCCTCCGTTTATTCATTAGCAACTTCTTTCTCATCGTGTATCCAAGTTTAGGAGTCTTTATAGTGTCATCTAAGGAGTTGAAAACTTCGTCAGCCGTATCCTGGTCTCCTTCTTCGTCTTCGGCTAAGAATTGGTGGTGGATGAACTTTAGCTTCTGGAAGTGCGGCCATTCGGAGTTGTTCGAGTCTTTCTTCATCTCCTTCCGGCACTGGTCTTTTAGGTTCTTCCATTTTTTGCGGCAATTTATACCTGGAAGATTGTGGATGGATATTTTATTTGAGGTTTTGATTTTACGTAATAATTAAGTAGATATAGGCAGGTACTTAGTACCTTATATTGTATTTCGCTGGTAGGTACTTCGAAGCCTTACTACTAATATTTAATCAATGTAGTAATATTTTACATCAAAACGTACTTACAACTTTCTTAACCTAAAAACCTACTTATTATTATTGTCTATGTTTACGGTGTTCTTACACCCTCACCCTCTATCTTTCGTCCCGATTGAAAATCCTACCTAGCTGTTACCTAGTTTAAACATAGCGTACTTACGATGTATAACTAGCTCTAGATTCGTTTTTATGTACATAGATAGGTATCTAACTACCTAACTGCTACCTATCTAAACGAAACAATTCAAAAATGAACTTTATGAAGAAAAATAACAAAAACAACCGTTCTGTCATACGATACCACTAACTGTCAAATCGCCATTCACAATCTTTGAGAACCTGCGAAATTATCTCAACAAACAACATAACACAAACAAAGACATATCCGCTAGAACCGGCATCAGCACAACATCAGGCCGTTAACCTTCAAGCGGTAAAGAGAAAACGCGAACGCTACTCACTTGACGTTCCCACCTCAGCTGCTACTTCGTTCCAATATCGCTCCAACTTGAACCTATTCCTGTGCCCTCGATAGCTCTTGTCCCATAAACACTCCCTCGCTTGGACAGCTTCAATAAGCTTGTCCATGTTTTTAGTACGGGCTCCGCGCTGTTTAGGCTTCATTGCTAGCGATTAGCGGACGCGTTGCGAGAGCGGCGCGCGGCGCGGGACTGGAATGGAAAGGCGACGCGCGACGCGACGCCCGACGGGCGAGCGCGGCCCCACCGATCGCGCCCGCTCCCGCTCTATCGTATCGCTGTCCTCTTCGCTCATGCGACACGTCTCGCCGCATAATCCGCTGTATTGACGTACTACGTTCTCTAGTCGTTGCTGCTATTTTTCTTGTGTTGCGATTTCATTGCTGGTTGTTTTCGTGCTTTGATTCTTGGTTTAGTGTTGGTGCGGCGATGGTGGTGATGCTTTGCGTTCGCAAATTTGTTTGTTAGGGTGCGGTCGCTGTGAGGCAGCGTCTGCGTAGCGATAACGTCGCAGCTGAAGCGATTCAACACAGATGTGGTACTTATTATCGCTTTCGTGTAGTGTACTCTAGACGGGAGGATATTATCACGCCTTGGCACTGAATGAATTCCTTTGAATATTGCGCGTTATAATTTGGACTTTATCACCTGAGCGCTTTATTTTCAGTGAGATGACATCAACGTTTCTAGAAAGGTCAAGCTAGAACGTGTCACCTCGAATAAATTCTTAATCATGCAATATTATAGACATCGTAGATCATAGTTATACGAGTAGTAGGTATCTATACAGTGTGCTTTCATCTTTATTTTAAAAAATAGAGTTTTTTCTTAACGATTTTTAAGTTCAGTCAGTCCGCTATCGCTACATACCTAATTAAAATTTAAAAACATTATTAAGACTAAATTTTTTTTAATAGAATAAATAGAGATATTTGACTTAATGTAAATATCCACAAAGAAACAAATAAGTAAACGAATTCGGGTCTGTGTACAATCTTAGAATAAAGTAAAATCTTTCATTAATTTTTTTACATAGAATATTATATTTGACCTACTGTAATATCTAGACATACAATTAAAGAAATTCAGTTCTGAATAAAGTAGAACTGCGATAGAAAAGCTTTCATTAGTAGGTCAACTTCGATCCCAACAGTCCTAACAAATACGATTATTGCAAGTTGTCATATCCATGTCTAGTTATGCAGGGAGCGGGAAAAAACTAGGTAACATATTTCCAGGAGCCGGGAGTCATGTAGCCATATAACCCTCAGAGAACCCTGCCTGCAAAGTGAAAGGCCCCGGGTTCGGTTTCCACTCTCCAGCCAAGGCAAACTTTGTGTGGTCATCATTAACTTTGTTCTCAGGTATAGGTTGTTTTATTGTGTTTTAATGTTTCAATTACTTTAACATCTACGTCATAGGATACTTATTTGTAAGTAGAAATCTTTAAGTTTTGCTGCTCTATCTTTGACGGTAGGTAGCAAACAGCTGCATTAGATTCGATAGATTCCATCGCACTACAAAATTCACTTTGCATGTTGACATGAAACGTTGATGTGGAGGGTGACCATAAAGTACCTACTACGTAACCATTTACGTTTTAACACTTTATCATAAAAATTGCTGTGCTACAAAGATATCCGATAATGGTTCTGAGATTGGCCAATGATCTGTAGGTTGATGATTCTATAGACAATGAGCTTAAACTTTGGTGAAAGAAAGCGCCAAAATTGACAAGTTGAAATGGTAATAGGCAGGCCACATACTCACGAAAACCACCATCGGTTTATCGGAAGAAAGGGTCTCGAATAGCGACGACGAACCGGAAGATGTAGGCCGGCCGGCCCATCACTAGGACCAAAGATCCTGTCAAAACTACTGAGAGCCGTTGTATGCAAGACGCAAATAGCCGTTCAAGGTATCATTCTGTATGGGAGGCCTATGTTCATCAGGGGACGTCTTCCGGCTGATTATGATAAAAGATAATATTATCTCATGCAAGCATAGCATGGGAACACACAAAAATATTGTCATAATTAAGCCTGAGCTAAAGCTGAGCCAAGTCTACACTTGCTTTACAAATCACGCCATTAGACTCGTCGCTTTCTTTCAGAGAGATTCAATACTATGACTCAAAAACAACACACCTATAGGTGCTTTGCGAGAGGTTTTTACTTTCAGGGTGGTAGCTAGCCAGGAGAGCAGTAGAAAATACTCTATCACCACGATATGGTTGCATCACGTGACGATGTATTTCTTCACCGAAAGCTTAATAATTACAAGATTATCTCTCCCTTTTTCAAAGCTACCTATTAGATTAATAGTACCCACATCTTTTGCAATATGACGTCCAAAAATACTCTGTAATATCGCTAAATCCAATAGATAATATAGTAAAATCGCCCCTTAAAAAATTAAATACGGTCTTTTCACAAAACCAAGATCAGCCGGTCTACTACCTACCGCAAAAATTACTACTTTCAGCTAAGTATAAAAAGATAACCTAAGTTTTCAAGCTTTAGGCTCTACTTCATTTCACATAGAGTTCATTTCCCATCAACCTACATCGTTCCAGTCAAGTCAGCATTTCCACGGCGCATGACGCCGCCGGTCGAGTAGCTCTCCAGGCCACTCGTTCGTCAGTATTGCTAGTGTTTTGTGCCAGTCAGCGTTTTGAATAATCATATTAGGGAATTAGGTTAAATAAGTAGTCTAGGTTCAAAGGGTATTAGTCCTTAGTCGGGCTTACTTATAGTATATATATTTAGATTGGTTTCAGTTGTTAAGTGTTGGGTGATCAGTCAGTAACTCTGTTGGAAGAAGAAGTTATTGGGTAACGTAAGAGAATTGTGTGGAACGAGTGTATAAAATTAAGAAATAAGTAATTATACAACATCTAGTTAATTCAAAGACATGCTTTTGACGATTGGGTTTTGATAACGCGATATGAGTGAGTTTTTTTATGAAAATATAGGCTCCGTACTATAGTAGGTTTTGACAATTTTTTTATACTTGTCCAATAATGTAAACAACTGCTGATGCCAATGACAACCAATTACAAATTGTTGGTAGCGATCTAGATGGAATTTATTTCAAGTACGTAGGTAAATTACTCAATTAAGGATTATATTATAATAGCTCTACGTACTCAAATCACTAATTATAACACTAAAGACTAAGAGTGAAGAGTGAGTAGGGACTATCTCTTCAGTGAATTTATAACCTTGTTTGTCTTCGATTAGGTACACAACATTAAAACTAGCGGTCGCTAGTCTATGGCTGGAAGGAATTGTCTAGAGTTTTTACCAGTTTTCGTTTTGGAATAACTTGTTCCCAAATCTATCGAGAACTTTAGCGATTCCTACCAGGTGAAGACTGTAGCGACCCTTTTTGGGGATCGAATTCGCAAACGAGACAAGAACGTCGACTTAACCACAATACCTAAAGCAGTCAAATAAATAAAGCTAATTTTTTTATACTTGTAACTAGACGAGCTTGACCTGATAGGTAGCATATTGCCTGCTCATAGCAATTGCAATGTCACTCAGAACTTTGAAAGACAAAAACCTGCGCGGCACATTACGCTCGTCATCCTGGGACATTATAGGTATTAAGTCTCATAAGCCCAGTAATTTCACTGACTACTTTGCTATTGCTTTTTTGTTACAGGTTTTAATCGACGCATGGCTCGCCAGCATCAAGATGTCGGGCATGACGGGAGCCAGCATGTTGCGCACGCGGCGCAAAGATGTCAACGTCAAACCGAACCGCAAGTAAGTATACAACCTTTTTCTTGGAATATCAGAGACACAGAGTCATATTCCTTTGAAACTGATATCGTTGATGTCAAATTCAAAATTCCTTATTAATAAGGGCCCCATGGGAGAACTCATGAAAATTAATATTCACATGAGTCCCAGGGGAGCATACCACTCGACTCCTGTAGCCTACCTACACACCGCTTCATCGTCATCAGATCCGCGTTACTAAGTGCATTAGCTACTTGCAACCACCACTGGCGGTCGGCTATCTGAAGCTAGACATGGCTGTCAACTGGCTAGCACTGTATGCCGGCTACACGTATGCGGTGACCCCTTCGTACTTAATCAAAATTTAAGCCGTTACTGGTCTCTTATGCGAGTGTCTATAACTGCGCCCTAACGTTCTAATCTAACCCAAGTCTGGTCATTTCTGCGCCCCCTTCAGGTTCTGCGCCATGTACCTGAGCACCGCTGGTACTACCCTAGTTATTTTTTTTCTTTGCAGATTGGACAGAAAGTCTTCACGGGGGATGCTGTACGAGAACGAAGAGTTGCGCCTGCGTACTATTAATATTAATGCTGAAGTTGAGAGAGGTACAGAGTAATAAATATTACGGATGTAAATGTAAAAATAAACTAAACATAACTAAAGTTATATAATAAGTTATATAAACCGACTTCATATACCATTTAATGTACCTAACTTTTGAACTACCTACTACTGCCCATTTTCACCAAATCTATATATAGGAGACGCCTAAATCTGATGCCTAAATATGTAGGAGTTGTCTAGGGCAAAAAACGTTTCATCAACCTTTAGGAGTGTTCTAACTGTTTATACTTAGGACTTTGCTTACATTAGTTACCTACTTAGCTAGGCGCCGCCTTATTCGTCGTTGGTGAAAACGGGCATTAATCGATTTTAATGAAACTTACGCTGTTCTCTTAGTTGAAATACCTATATGTAATCCAATAAAAAAAGAACAGTCAAATTCCTAATCTCGTCAATGTTAGTTTTCGACTCCAACCCGATTAAGATCGATCCTGCTTAATTTTCTAGGACAGTCGGACATAAAGAAGCTGAAGCGAGAGAACGAGCAGCTCAAGAGAGAAATATCAGCCCTGCGCTATGAGTACGACCGACTGGACACCATGCTCCGAGAGCGGAGGTCCTCACCAGAACACTCAGACGTACGTATACATTCACAGCGCGACAATTTATTATTGTTTTTAAAAAAGCGGGAATCGACTACCGAAGATATCGCGATTCGCGATATATGAAATGTCATCCCCACTTTACGGTTATGTGTATACTGGGAACGGGCACTTAGTCGTTTAACTTTCAGGAGAGCTCACTTGTGCATTCGTCAATCTAAAAAAAAATTAATTAGCACGCGATATGAAACTGTAATGGCATTAAATAAAGCACATTGTCCGTTGGCAGGACAGCGCGTCGGTATGCAGCGCGTGTCCGGAATGCGCGAGCATGGACGGTGCCTCGCGTGCAGTCGCCTTCAACGACCTCAGCGTGGTGCCTGAGGAGGGAGAGCAGGAGGGGAACAAGGTAACCGCTGAAGTCTCTCGCATTACAAAATTTGTTTTTAGTTGTGCTTTTGTAGGTTAAAAATTGTGTTTCGCTCGGCAGCAAATTTATTTTGCGTCTCGTTACCTTTGAAACCCTCGTATTTTTGATAATAATAAAAAATCCTTCGCTTCCGCGGGCTTCCATAAAAGTAGTATGGGGGGGGGGGGGGGGGTATGAGTGTGTAAGCGTTTATGTTTATGTTAGTATACTTGCGCCAAATAATAACTTTGCATCCTTGCATAACAAATAACTTTTGTTTACCAGGTAGGACTAACTCTTCTGCGACTGTCTTTCTGGTAATTTTCACAATCTTCAGCTAACCTATTTCAGGTCACTTTTTTATTTCACTTAGATGGACCAAAATTTGGCAGCGTTTTACCTATATTGCCGCTGCTAACAATTAATCACGTGTTGGTACTTTTAAATGTAGGCACTAAAATTCTAACTATTTTGAAAACATTTACATAGGTACCACGTGTAGAAACTGCCCAAAATAATATTGTTTGACGTATTATTCGTCTTCGTCAACACACCAGAAATAGACGGTATGTTCGTGCATTAGTGCTTTATGGTTCAGTTTTTGGATCATTTCGACTCTAAATAAGTCAAGGGCAGTCGAGTTTGTAGTAAGAAAATAATGTAACACCTAATGTTGATAAAAATAAACTCAGTAGCGCGTCAGTCGTTCAGGGGAAAAGACCGGCTTCGTTTGCGCACTGCCGGTTTGTCATATTCCCGTGTCTAGTGTGAATAGTGCGAATATAGTGGAATGGATTGGAGGGTTTTGAAGGTGTTTATTATGGTACCTTAATTGGTCGGCTGAGTAGAAGTTGTGACTGTGAAGTTTTTCTTTAGAAAGGGTGAAGTATAGGTATAGTCTGGTGATGTTTTTTTAAACTTGTGTTACTAAAACATGGTTTCTTTTCTGTATCATTCTAGATTTTTTTAAATACATTATGCCGGTTTTTCTTGGGTATTGTGAGTTGTTTGCAGGCCTGGTGGTTTATGTTATTCAAGATATATTACTGTAAATATTTTTACTAATAACAGTCAAAGGTCCCGAAATAAGTAATTAGCCATGACAAAATACTTGTTAGCATAGTAAACTATTAATAAAAAGGTATTTCTGACACCAGATGAGCGTTACCGCAGACCTGGCTCAGGGTTGGCGTTGTTTATAAATAAAACATTTTGGATGACAATCTGGGAAAACAAAAGGCCGAGAGTCGAGCAGCATACACATGTCCCAGTATTTATCAGTTTTACATAATTTGTAGATATGTTTTCTTTCTTACTCAAAACAAGCATTTTATGAAAAATCTTGGTAAGAATAGCGAAAACTTTTGACTAGGTCCATTGGTATGATACCTACAATTTTACGATTTTAAGTCTAATCATACCGTTAGAAGGCACTTGGCGAGCACACTTAAGTACCTGCCCACCTACTTTATACACTTAGGCATTTTAAACACGCGTTGCCAAATCATAAACAAATCCGGTTAACATGAATCATTTCCATATTCCAGAGTGGCGCCGGATCTCCTTGCACGTGCGAGGATTGTCAGCTAGAAGCCCGCCAGAAAGATTTAAATCGAATGACGTCACCGAACAATGGACGACCAAACGTGGAAGACAATGGCCCCGAGCGAGTGGTCGATGTCCTCGTCCACGGCGCTCCGCCAGAAATACCGCAATTCTTCCAGTCCGTCACCTCCCCACCTTATCACATCAATTCCCCTCCTCCACCACCAGGCTTCGTTGTCGCCCCGTACCCTCCAAGATTCCACACAGGCGGCAACGTAGAAGATTTACTCGGAGAGGTTCAATCCTCTCCCACGATACAGACCACATTTATTCAGCAGAACTCGGTCTTCATGTGCAATACCAAACGAGTTATGCAAAACAAATGCTGTTGCCAAAGACGCGAACCAGTACCAGTCCTGCTTCCAAATATTCCCGTACAAAATTGTAATGATGAGAATCCTGAAACCGAGCAGCCTAAATCGTATGTAACTGAGAAGAATATCGAACTAACTTATGACTATCCGAGAGGAACACCTGTTCCAAGTACTAGTCCGAAGTCTGGCGAAGAACTGACAACGACGACAGAAGTTGCCAGCACAGTCGTGTTCGTAGAAAGGCGAATACCGGTGAAACCGAAGAAGTTTGATTTCTTCTTTCGATCGCGTTCGGCCCCCGTTGGAGAAAACGAAGAGCCCATATACGCAACCGTCAACAAACTACCGAAGAGGTTACGAAGAATGGAGCTGGCCAACCTTGAAAAGGAAGTAGCGTATAAATCTGGAGAACCAGACTCGTCTATACGAACAGACATGACTTTGAAAACTGACTCTGAATCTCAAGTTCCTCACCCTGATGACGACACGAGTAGATCTGAAAGAGAGAAGTCAGTTGCTCCGCAAAGGCCGGACTCACCTAAAGCTAAGAAGCGAAAGAGGTTTTCTCTGACTTTTAAGAAAAGAGAAAGAAAACGGAAAGAGAAGAAGAAGGATGTCAAGAATGGGGTGGCGAAGAATGGCGTTACGTTGCATGGGGAGAGCGATAATGAGAGGCTGATTGAAGGAGAAGTACATGAGCTCGCGAAGCACAAGCTCTGTACGCGGCACAGACCCAGGAATACGTTGTCGTCGTCCAGCTCAGGCCCGCGGTATAAGCGGGATAGTTATCAGGTAAGAATCAACATACCTACGCCCAATTACAATATGAAAATAAATCTAACATAGTTACTGTCATATAAAGATATACATAATTGTTTTTTGAAAACTCTTGTTTCCCAGGAACTGGTCCCGTTCATTTTGCAAAACACAATGTTCCGCTTCGTTGCCATATATGTTATACTTAATGTCAAAGACCAAATCGTGCAAATAAATATTTTGTACCTATTACAAAATCAATAACTTTTTTACTACTTTAGACCCTACTTAGTTATAACGTAGCGGCTCCATGGATCGTCCGCAAAAAATATTGATGTAATCTCGCAGGTCGCAGTAAGGGAATCACCGAGCCACTTGGCCATGCGAAAACAAATTCGAGGCTTCAGTTTGATTACCTAATTTTGCTCACCTTCTTTGTCATTTTTTTCTACTCGGTAGCTGATTACTCTCCTCTTCTTCGTTTCAGGAGATGACGACGTCCCATTCAGAGCACGAGCGCACTAACAGCGTGTGTTCCTCTGTCAACTCCTTAGCATCGTCTTGCACGCACAAATCTAGGAAGCTTTCTGTACCGCCCAACGAAGCCTCCATACCCTGGTGCGGATGCTGGGGCGCTGGTTGCGTTTGATACCTACATAAGGACATTCAATCTTATGATTCTACGAATATCTTTAGTGGTTTAACCAGCTGACTAAGTAATACTTTAGTCCGGTGTTCTTCAGTGGCATTTCAGTTCTACTTTAGCTGCTATTAGGCTGTATTGGTAAATGAAGTTTGAAGTTTGCACTGACATGATTTAAACCAGTAGGTGCCACCAATTAAGCTGTTCAGCAGGGTCTTTAGAGAGTGAATTAAAATCACTCTGCAGGTGAGCAAAATTGGAACTTCAACTTTCTCTTTGTGGAGTTCCTTAGGTAGCAATTCCATTTCCTACACTAGCGACGCTCTCAACAGAGCAAATAAGATTGTGTCACTAAACCTACCTAACGAAGTTGTAATACCTAATTAGGCTAGATTCAGAGATTCGTGCTTCCATGTCAAAATTCTATGCGTTTTGACATATGGAAGCAACGTTTAGACTATTCTCTTCTTTATTAGCCTTTAAGGTTATTGTCAGGATTGTCCAACCAGCAGGACTTTGTACCAACGAGTGACTTTGTATTAATTCCTATGAAACGATGTTTGTCATGAAATAATTTAGGATCCGCGTGATGTATTTAAGATTCTATGCAATGGTGGTTTCATTGTATATCTAGTGTGAATTATTGTAACTGGGATGGTACTTGAGTCAGACTTGTTTTATTTTATTTTGCAGTTAAACTAAGATTTGTTTTAAATCCTGTTTTTATTTAAAATAGTAATATAACAAATGTATAGCCACGAGGCAATGTAGCATTTATTTACACTAGTTGTTTCTTACCCACATACACTTTATAGCCGTTTTTATTTACATTTTGAGTTACGCCGCAACTATATTTTATAAACCTTATATGTAACGAGCAATCTGTGATTATCAGTATTGTGCTTTTGTTTGATGCATGTTGTTGAATGATGAATACATTTTTATACTATTACCATTTTTTTTTACCCTTGGCAACTCCGTACAGAAAATGTAAAATGAAACGATAGAGTTTTACGTCGCATTTGTTCTTACCGTTTTCCACAAACCCCTAATATATGTTTTGTAATAAATAATAAACATTTAAAAAATTTAACATCAAGCGGAGCTCGAACCCACGTCTGTAGGTACTCCGAGCCGGGCCAAACGTTTTTCCGACTGAGAAATCGTACATTACCGATGTGTGTCTTCCTAAGAAGCCGTCAGATAAATAACCATTAGATCGTTATCAACTTATCACACAAGCGATTTGCGAGCTTGTTTCCATCGGAGCGATCGATAAACGCGCTCGCCGCGTGTGCGCAATGTGTTCTTAGCGTGTGCACTTGTGCAGGCTTGCGCACGCAAGTGTAAATTATTTAGAATGCGGCATCCGCGTCGCGGTGTCACAGCAAACACTGCGCACACGCAGCGAGAGTTTTGACCGATCGCCTCGCTGGATACACACTCGCAAATCGCTAGTGTGTATAAAGCTCTTACAATAACGAGACGCAAGTGTGTGTCAACTCAATGGAGGAAGGTGTAGCTTAGCAGTATGGAATAATAAAAAAAGACTTCATCATTACATAGATGGTTATTTATTATAAAATATGACACATTCCTTTGAACTGTGTTTTACAGTAATTGAGATGCATAGCAAAATTGATACGCCGCGCTGGCATCCCGACATCTGCTTATCGCGTGAAACATTCGCTTTCCGATATATCACAACATTCATCACTACGAGACAAAATAGTTTAACAACTAGCACTTATATTAGGAAGAGAATTGGGAATTATGAATTTTATTTCAAAATGGCATAGCCCTAACAGCGATAAACGCGTAATTGCATCAAGACTTTTCTACCATCTCTTTGGTCCTAGATCCTGCCGACTTCCCCACAAATGGAATGCAAGTAACTTGGAAGGATGCGACATTGAGTCGCTGGGTTAATACTCTAGGTTTTTTCTCGGATAATAAAAAGAAGGTAATGAATCCGGACTAGCTTTTTGCGCGTTACGCTTTTGTAAAAGTATAAATAACATGTATATCGTCGATATATTAGTCACTTTATAATTAGCGGGGGTTTCTAATGGTATTCTTTTTACCTGAAACCTGTCATACACTGAAAGAGACCAGCAAAGACATACTTACTAAATTCTGTTACCGAAACAACAACCCTCGTCACATATTAAACCTCGACCGTCATATACATACAACACCTAATGAAATTTTTCTTTTTAATCTCACTCCGTAGCCTAACCTATTCAAGCATAACTCGACCTTAAGACATACGATATCTAGCGACATCAACACCAAAATTGCATACATAAACAGATGTCGACACACCAACCGGCCAAGCGTACATTGATTCTACAATAGAACATTCGAGAACCTACTGATTTTTTTTAAATAAAAACAACGCAACACCTAGAAAAACAATTTAGACGATACAATTTTTAGGAATCATAGAAATCACCGCGAGTGTTCTAACACAAAAATGGCACTTTTACAAAAACGGAAATAAAGTATTGAAAGAGAATAAAAACTAAGAAAAAAAAAATACAAACCATAATGCACAAATTAACAAAATAAAATGTTTTAAAACTTTCATAAAAAAATCTCAATAAATAAAATAAAAGAAACGAATGTACAATATTTACATCGAATATTATAATAGAAAAATTGCATTTTTTTAAAACATTAGGGGAAGTTTCGATTAGGTAAATTAATAAAAAATTTCACATGAGATCTTTAAGAAAAGCGAAAAATCTATATAAAAATAAAATTTTAACACAGGTAGGCTCTATGTATTTTTCGATTCATAGTAAAATATAAAAAATCCACTTACATCATTCCCCTAATGGACATGATATTTTGAGTCCCTTACGCACGCACGTATTCTACGCGTACGCACAATACGTGCGCGAAAAAGAGACAGTGATATATGACGTTTACCATACCGATAAAAACTTACGATAAATACGTTACATCTAGGCTTAATGGAGACACCTAATATATTAAATATACTTAAATAGTTACATTGATTTGCAAAGTACGTATGCTTACAAATTGCTTTTGCAAAATATCGTAATAATATCAACCTTATACAAAAGAAGCTAGAATGCATAATTGCACACAAATATAAATGTACTATACAAAAGTCCTAATAGAAAACTACAACAGAAATCATATTATTATGGACTAACTAGCGTTCCATAATCTTTGAATACTTGAAATTAAGTCTAGCAATTTCTATATTCTTAGTGGAACGTGTAACAACAATTTTTAAAAGGACTTTTATTTAGTTTCGAAATATCAGTACTCACAAATGCAACATTAATAAATTATATCTGCCGGTTATATCTAAAAAGTTAGTGCAAGAAGTAGCAGCGTTTCGTTTATAATATAGCTGGCGTATCATACTTACTTTAACGTCGGACTGATGCTTAGTTTAACCAACAAAGCATTAAATGAAAGACAGTGGGTGCGTTTCTGGTAAGCCATTAAAACTAAAATTTAGAGAAACAACAAAATTCGGGGACATTTGTGATGCACCAAGCCGCACTGGGCAGCGTGGTGGATTATAATGGCCCAAACTCCCAGCAGTGGGAGCGTTATAGGATGATGCGTTTGTTAATAAGTCAAAGAGGTTGATTTTAATTTTAGTTTAAGACGACACACCAGAGTCATACCTGATTAACAGACAAGTAAAGCCGAGGCGAGGCGTAACTTCAAGGCTTAGACTTAAAAAGGTTTTGGTGTTATTTTGTGTTTTCTCTATAAAGATAGAGCACAGTAGTTGAAATAAAAACCTTCTCGTATCCGTCAAGCAAATTACACTAATATAATAGACAGTTACAACTCTTTAAAATGGTGTCAGTTAAATCTGTTTTCGTCAGACGCAGGTCAAAATCAATAGACACATTCTATTCATCAATCTGTCGCTAAATACTTAATTATAACATAGGCCATTCTGCATAGAACGTTTGAAGTGTGACCAAATTGCAAAATAATTTAATTTTGCTCTAGCGCCTTACTCAAGAGCGAAAGAAATAATATAGTTTTGTGCTCAAATCGAAGCAATTATAGCAGAAAATTATATATCATACTAATATTATAAATGCGAAAGTGTGTTTGTTGGTATGTTGATTTGTTGGTTTGTCCTTCTTTCACGCAGTAACGGGGCAACGGATCGACGTGATTTTTGGCAAAGATATAGTTTATGGACCGGAGACTAACATAGGCTACTTTTTATCCCGGAAAAATGCACGGTACCTGTGGGAACGCGGGTGAGAACCGCGGGCAGAAGATAGTCTACATATAAATGAGTCGGAGACAAGACACTGCTCTAAAGCCTCATGAAAAAGCTAAACTAACGCATAAACGAAAGTTTATCTACCAACGATTGAGGCCCGAGTTTGCCAACCATTCCGCTCCGCATTTCAGGAGGATGATGATTGAGTGAGGTGGGAGTGAGTATAAGTACTCAGATCCAACCTTTTTAATCGTCCTCCTCCTGGAATGCTTCTATATTGATTTCACCTGCTTAATTGTTTTAATTTTATTTTATGTACCTACTAACAAAACTTGGTTTTATGTGTATACTTACTAACAAAATGGATCTAAGATATCTAGAAATAAATAAATATTTGAATTTTGAATTTGAATTTGGTAAACGTTAGATGATTCTAGAATTCTTTGCAATTTAAACACACTTCAAATCATATTGAAACTACGGTACATCAAATATGGCAATTCGACTATACTGTTTTGGCAATTATCAAATTAGACTGTACTCTGCTTGCGACTAATATGCGTTCAGTCTAGTGGTAAAATAGTTTAAAGAATATCTTTTTTTAAAATTCCACTAACATACCATATAAATCTGGTTATAGACGAGTTTCTATAGAAACCATAAGTTTCAGGGTACGTTAGTTGCATTCTGTATAAGGCATGTATATAAGATATGGCAAGACTAAATATAAGTTGAGTATGTATATCACTATGTGTTGGAATAAAAGTAGGATTTGTGATATTATCTTTGTTTCTATGCCATTAAGTTATACCAAAACAAAAGGAAAGCTACATTCATCGCAATTCAATTAAAACAATTCACTTATCTCTTCTGGCTTGATAACTAATTATCAACATAGATAATGAGGCGCATGAGGTCAGAAATTACACCCGTCACTAAAATTTAATGCTTAATCAGTGAACCTGCACCGAATAGAAAAAGGACGCAGATATTCAAACGTCTCTTTGTATTTTGCCAAGAATATTGTTTCCTTCCCAGCAAAAACGCTAGTACGTCAATCTTTGTCTATGAAAAAAAGGAATTTAGCTATGGTCCGTGTCTCTTTCTCTTCGATTGAAGCTATGACTTAGCATTATGAATTATGCATTAGCATGTAATATACTTAATTCTCCCAATAGTTTGGCAATAAATAAATAAAAATAAATCTATATAAATAAATAAAATTGAAGTATCTGTTTGTAATATCAAAATAACAGCTTTTTACCAAATGCATATGAAAGTATATACAGTACCTATAACAAAACAACCATTTTTTTAATTTTTGTCTGTCTGTTTGTTCCGGGTATATAATCTCAGAAACGGCTAGCCGATTTTGACGGGACTTTCACTGGCAGTAAGCTGATGTTGTGAGGAGTAACTTAGGCTACATTTATTTTAGAAAAGAATTAGGGTTCCGCACGAAAAATAAAAACAATGAAATCCAATGTCTCCGCGCGGGTGAAAGCGCGGGCAGCAGCTAGTATACTATAAGACTAGTAAAGTCACCATTTCATTGAAATAAAAAGGAGAATGGGTTAAATCGGGCCGACTTTTAGCCGATGGCCCTTACGCATTGGTAGTACAAAAATACATTTTATTAAATATACATACAACGACTACAATAATATATTTCATTGCTATCATGAAATGGTGCCGCTGATAGCACCAAAACAACAATAACTTCAATTTCAATTGAAATTATGTGGATATTTTGATGTTTGTTTCTCGAACACGCCAAAGAAAATGCACGGATTTTGCTGAAAATCTGTGCAAATACAGACATAGGTAGATTGGATTAGTGCATAGTATTTTTATTTAAAAATAGTAATACGCCTAACTCTTCATAAATTCTGTCGTCAAAGGAAATATATAAGCACTGACAGTTGTATGTGTAATTTAAAGTGCCTTATGTGTTAATCGTGTAACACTAGTAAAAGTTCAAAATTTGCTTGTCGCCTTATTTGGGTTCTTTAGACTTTATGCAGGAACCGTAACAAAATATAGCAGCAATAGAAATTTTGACGATAGTAACGCTATCTCTCGTCGTCACAATAGCAGCAATAGACATTTTGACGATAGTAACGCCATCTCTCGTCGTCACAATGACGACAATGTTATCTTAGTAAGAGTTGGACATATTATTAGTTTTATGTAGCATTTATAACATTCCAAATTTTAATGTTTTTTCGTTTATATTGCAAAAGTTAGGACTTTTCCTGACTTAGCCACCCCCATTGTTTTTTTTTTGGCAAAAGTATAGAAAGCGCGTAAGCTTATTATAACACCGAACCTTATGAAATAAGTTTTATACCGATTGATTACGCGAATACCTATTTCATACATTAATATTAAAATACAAATATCATTAACAATTAATTCATAATTATATTTCGACTGAACGGAATGTGCTTTTTACGTGATGTTGCCATTAAATACAAATATAGACGTTAAATATATCCCATAATACTTAAGATTAAAAATCATTATTTTCCGTTACATACTTTTTGTGCAGTTTCCGTACCTTACAACTATTACAAAATGCGTACTAGTGTATTCAAAAATACTGATACAATTTTTTGTATAGAATGATCCGATTTTGCCTAGTTTTAGTAGTATTTTCCTTTGCCTTGCTCAGGCGATTGGTCTTTTCTTTTTCATAGAAATAAAAAAGTCAAAATCATGTTAGATTCTGTGCTTATTTGAAAATATTTTTATGCAAAAGCGGCCTCTTGAATGAATTGATGCAAATTAATAGTAAACTAAGCTAATACCGCTTTTTCTTGCCACTGATTTGATTATTAATGAATAAATTTACTAAACAACCTGTACCCAAAATTAATGTGAAGCGATGATATTATAACAAGTTCTAGGGCAAGACTAAGGAAAATACTACAAATACTTGCCCTTTTCGGTATAAGCCCCACAAAGAACTAAAGAGCGAAAACAGACACGGATTTTGATACTTGAAGTAATATAAATGTGAACCCGAGCTGACGTCATTAGTCATTAGCATGGGGTCCCAACTGAGTGTTACAAACAACAATTGTGTTGTGACTACTTTTTAAATAAATGAAGATAGCTGAAGTTATAAGGAGTAACTTAGGCTACTTTTATTTTAGAAAAAGAATTAGGGTTCCGCGCCAAAAATAAAACCCATGAAATCCAATATCTCCGAGCGGGTTAAACCGCGGGTAGCAGCTAGTAATAAATATATTTCCTATAAATTAAGTAAGCGTCTTACGTTAAAACCGTGCAGCGAAATCGCAACGCGGTGGACTCGCTTCTTTCTCCGGGCCATAGAGTGAAAATTAAACGAAGCTGTCAAAACGCAAGCAATAAGTGAATCTCCCGTACCTAAGCTTTATGATATGAAAACACATTCGTACAAAATAAACAGCGACTCTTACCGTTCATCCAGACATTTATTATCTGTTTCGTTTAAGTGACAGATAAAATATCAACGCGTTTTTTTATCCTTTTTTTGACGATTCACCGATGAATCGTCACATACACAATAAATGTAGCTCCATCGCTTGCTGATTCAAGATGCCTTCACACACAGCAAAGGTCCAATATTAAAGGTGTCGAGGACTTATATTTTTGCCTTCCATTAGTTCTTGCTTGTTTTGTTTGTTTTGAGAACGCTTCTTTAAATACCTAACATCCACGGAGCAAAACTTGATACTTGCAGTTAGGGAAAGTATTTTTATGTAACTATTAGTGCATTTCAAGCACGGTTTTCCTATTCTTAAACAAAAATCTTCGATGTAACAAGTATATTTTTGTACTTAAATTACTTTTCAATCGTCTAATTAAAGTTCGTTATCTGCCACTTAAAATCAAGCGCAGCTTGCGAAACAGAGTCTTAACATTAGAAAATCCTACTTTTTAACAACGATAGCCTGCGATACGAATGCAATAACGATACTTGAATAATTTCCAACCAGATATCGATATTCATTCATCGTTTGCGTCCAAAAACCAACGAGAACCTTATCCCTTAGCACTTAGGGTAAAAAACCGCTCGTCGGTTTCTGGCGGCGGTACACAAATAGCAAACTTAACTTACGAACTATTCACGATAGCTATAACTTCACTGGTATCGCGCCACTTTCCTTGCGGAATATTTAAAATTGCGCTGATTAGTCCATTGGTTGACGTCATCCTCGGCGGTGATGACGTCATACATCGTCCATCACAAATGCGACCTGCATCGTGGGGCCTGAAAATGAGAAATGAAAATATTACTTCGGCCGCTGTGGTGTAGTTGGTCGGTGGACTTGCAGCGCGGGTTTAAATCCATAAACAAAGAGGACATCAACGAAAATTATGATCGCACGTTAGAGTGGGGCCAGGGCTGTAGTAGTTAAGACGGTGAGAGACAAAATAGTGTAAAATAATGTAAACTCCAAAAAAAACTACAATGACTAGAAGTCGGTTAGTAACTGACGTGTCTGGCCTGCCGCAGAGTACATTAGAGCAGAAGGGCGACTGACCGGGGACAGTGTCTCACACCATGACGAAGGCCTCGCGGCCGCGGAACAGGAAGGGGTGCTGGTCGATCATGGTCTGCACGATGTCCTCGAGGTAGGGCCGCGTCATCTCGAAGCGGCCCATGTCCGAGAACGACACCGGCAGCAGGGTCGGCCACCAGCAGATCGCCAGGTTCTTACTGTCCATAGAATTCAGCTTCGAGTTGTCCGCCACTCTGGGAACGACCAATTCAATGTACCTCGTCGGTTCTTGGAACAAAACTTGAAGCGCAATGACGTCACGCGAGTAAACGTTTTTGCACGAACTTTGAAACAGGAAATCAAAATAATAGATTCCAGAACAAGTGAAAAAGACAATTGAATTCGAAAGACCTTACTTTTTATTATTACATTATCAGCCTCTTATGCTCCCACTGTACCGGCCTTCTCTCAGAGAGAGACTTATGGGAGTATAATCCACCACGCGGGCCCAGTGCGGCTTGGTGGATGTCACATGTCCTCGAATTTTGTGGTATTTGAACATGCGGGTTCCTGTTCCAGAATTTTAGATATTTTTGGTAAACAAAGAAATGTCACGAAAAGTCACTGTCAAAGTGACATGCTGGTTACCCAAAACCTTTTTCACTTGTGAAAAATATTTTTGTTTCTACCTATTTCCCCCGGTTTTGCTCTCGCGCGGCACAATTTTAACTTAATTAACAAGAACCAACCACAAAAAACTTAAACAAAACCACTACAATGGAGCAAGATACACACTCGAGTTTGGAAATTGGAACAGATCAACAGACAGAAAAAGAAAATGGCGGCGATTGTACAAAATGTTTCAAATCTCTGCTGTGTTCCCAGTCTAAGAAAAATAACTGCACGAAAAAAACTTCCTTTTACTACAGTTTTGTTTAAAATAACAATCTTGCAAAAACGATCCATTCACGATTTTAAAAAAAATCAAGTTTATCGTGTTATAATTTAAAATCAATTAATAGTAATGTCTACCATCAAATTATGGATTGCACTGTTTTCTATCAATCTTTTCGTTCTGTCAACCCCTTCGTTTACATAAAATATCTAAGATTTTGGAACCCTATACATACCGTGCGAAGTGGTCGAGCAGATAATCCAGCGTGGCTCTCGCCCGCGGCTGCAGCGCCGTGTGAAGCAGCGAACGCAGCGCCAACACTCGCACGCTGCGGTCCTTCAGTTCCACGCCGCCCGCCATGCAGCCACGCATCGCTGCAGTAACGATCGCACTCAGCACGAAATAGGCAGACTTTACTTAGCCAGAGCACGTGCTTTGCTTCACTTTGCAGCGTTAACAACGCTGATTATTTAAAAATCTTTGCTTTTTCCTATGCATCCCTCTGCTAAGAGATCATCCAGATGAGGAGTTTTACGCGAGGGTAGGCTTTGCCACTATACAGTTAAGACCCACGCGATTCTATCGCTATAAGAGACTACTTGAGGCGTTTTCAAAGCAATGGTAGTGATGCAATTCCAAAATTGTCTATGCTAACTCGCAACAGTGTCGAGTTTCGAATTTAGCGTCATCTGTGTATGGGAAGAGTGGAGGCGGTAAGGTATTTACCGTGTTTTACGTGTATAGAAACTGTATCGGCGTCAACAATCGCCACACCACTAAAATAGCATAAATGATTGTAATATTTTATTAAGTAATGTATCATTATAAAAAAGTATTGATTAATTGACAAAATAACACAGCACTTGCTTTCTTTGAGAATAAGCAAACAATTATATTCAAAACGATGCGAAGCACGTACTGTAGCTAAACTTGTGCTTTAGTAACACCTATTCGTCTCGATCGATGTCCACGAATAGGTAGTAAGAGGTTTCAAGCTGGTTATTCGCTTGGTGAAGCTTTGCCGAACAGAAAGAGACGCGTATACAAGCTGTGTAACTGCGCCCCGTTCTATTTGAGCTACACCGAGAGAAAAGCCATCGCGAAGCTAAAAGTGCCACTATGATTATAGCTTTTATTTTCAGTTCGTATTCAACAGTTTTCATGAAACCCCACCCAACTTGTGTCTCCAGATAATTTTATTAGACTGTTTTTATGTTTATGATGAGCCTGATGGACTTGGAAAAGGGGCGTACTTGACGAAAAAAATTGCAGTAATATCTGCCACGGATGTTTATGTTATGACATTGTAAGATAATTAGCGAAAGCGTCACAAATCGATTGAAAACACGGGTCAAAACTTAGGGTGTTAGAGCCTAAGCAAATAGGAAAACGCAAACACCGTACAGTAAGACATAGGATTCTTTTTACATATAACTTTTCTATCTACACGAAGAATAGGTATTAGCAGAATAAACACTTTACTTCATTGATTGCAACTGTTTGTAGAAATAAAAGTAGTAAAAGAACACATTTGTAAAAACAAATTAAATTTAAATTGCTCTCCCAAAATTGCAGGCAATTTGAATTCTTTAGTTTGGGATCGTGATAGAAGGGAAAACTTTTAAATAAATTATAGGTGTCTACTACAAATGATGTTATATGGTAGCATGAGTTTTAAATTAATTTTAATAATCCGAATTATTATTTTCTAGAATTTATTTATTTATTCATACACAAAACAGAATACAGTCAATAATATTATAGTTAGATATAGACTATATCATATAGTTTACATTTATGTACCTAAAACTTTTTATTTTGGTTGATCTGTTTGGTATTGCAATGGAAATAAAAAAAAAACTTATCTAATCTGTGCAGCAATGTGAAGCCTGCGTCACCGCACGCACTATAGGCTGAAACCAGCTCTTCACTGGAGCCAAATGAAAAAGAACGCAGCCATACAAGCTGCATAGCTCTATCTTTTTTCATTTGGCAAAGATCACCAAACGTGCTAGCATAAGAAAAAGGGCGCTGCGATCCTATTTACTATCTTACATGAGTCGAGTCACAAATATAATGTGGTTTTCTAATCGAACACGGGTGTTAAGAAAAACAAGCGGTTAGTACGCATTAGGCTTGACTTCAAAGGGGAGATGGGCGAAGAGGAGTAGCTCTACTATCCCAACCTAAATAAATCTTTACAAGACTGGGAAAATAGTCTTTAAAGGTGGCATTAACATATCAGTAAAGGAGTTTTTCACACTTAGTACAAGAGCGATAACTTGTTACCAGTTAGGTCTAAAATCATGGATTGCAAGTTATCTTAACTAAGTTCATAGGACTTAGTTAAGATAAGCTCTCCTCTTCACTCATCCCCGCCTTAGGATTTATTAGTTCTTAGCTGACGGAACGGGTTAATCAAGCCATTGTTAACTGCCATATTGCTGCGTTCCCTCACTAGCCTACATTGAAGGAGGTTGGGCGTGATGTTAGTAGTGGTTAAAATGGATAGTGTCTGTGTTAATGTTAGAGGAAGGCGGAGCTAAAGCTACTTTTCGACAGTACTTACTGTCGGGCGGTTGTGACCTTAGTCTACCTGCGACCGCGGACTCTGAAATAGTCCGAAACGTCAGAGTGTAAATAAAATTAAACCATACGCTTTAAAATATCTATAGACAATAGAAAAGTAAACCTTATTTAAAGGTGACAGGTTGAAATATTTTGAAGTATAAAAATAATTTAGGGGCATCCCACTTTTATGTAGTGGGGAATCAAGAATATTTATTGATCGAGTGAAATATAGTAAAATTGAGTAAAATAACTTTTGAATGTCCTATACATTGTGTTTACTTCTATACAGGGTGAGTTTTAATTGGTATGTCATCCCGGAAGGGGGTGATTAGGACCACGGTTGTCGACAAGTTGTGAGATCATCCCTTGAAAAAAAAAGTCAACCAAATTTTCCTCAAAAATACTTCAACCGGAAGTTCGCGGCATTTTCTGGACTTTTTTAAGTCTCTTCTAATCAACATTATCAATTAACAAAGTAGTTCAACATAGTTCAAGTGAATCCGCTGATCTAGGGCTGCCCGGAAGTTCTGTTGTAGAATTTAGACGTAAACTTTAAATGCCTTTACCTTAACGAAAAATTGTGAATTTCAAAAACTCTTAAAACAAATGTTGTTGGCCTCCAATAGTACATCGACTCCCTTTCGGGGTAACATACCAATTTAAACTCAGGTTGTATAGCATCCAAAAAACGACAATAGAAAAAAGGGTCAAATCTGCTTAGCTGTTGTCCGAAGTGTTGCCCCAATAATTTGGTTCAGGTTTACAGGCAATTCGAATTTATTGATTTAGCAGATTTGACCCTAATTTTAAAAAAGATTTGAAATATCCTGGCAATTTCATCGAGTTTTTACTCACTGGCAATATCTTCCAACTTAGCCATGCTGTCCTCGTCCAATAAAGGAGGCAGTTTCTTGGAGAAGAAATCCTTGAGAGCGGTCGCGACTGCGTTCACTGGGATATCTAACGCGTAGAAATCAACGTTGGGATCTGGAAAGAACATGGTTAAATGGTACATGGTTATATGTGTGTTTGTAACTTGTGTATGTGATTGGATATTCGTGCCGTTAACTTAGTTTTACAGATCTTGATCCTACGATTATTCCCGGGATGTTTGTTTGATAAATGTATTTATAGATTTATTTCCATACATTCAATAAATTGGGACAGTATTGTGTATTCATAATAAGTGTAATTAATTGGCTTGCAGCGGGGAATGATAATAAACGCAGAGTTCATAAATGACATGCGTTTTCTAACATTATTTTTTGTTTTATGTATTAGTAGGTAAGTTGTGGGTTTTTTTTTACCAGGTGGTAGGACTAACTCGTCTGCGAATGTCCGTCTCGGTGGGTACCAACGCTTTGCTCGTAAAGTCTGCCGCCAATATAATAACCAAACATTACTGTACTCCAGTTTGATGTAGTCAGTGAAATTACTGGGCTTATGAGGATTAATACCTGATGTCTCAGGGTAACAATCGCAATGCAGTGCCGCGCGGGTCTTCCTGTATCTGTTCTTTGTGTAAGTTCTGTGAGGCACTTTGTACCTATGTGTTCTGTTCTGCGTGGTACTTATTAGTTTGTTTTGTTAGTAGAGCAGCGTTTGAACACTATCTTAGCTGAGTGAGAGATATGTGATCAGAGATGATAATGTCCCCAAATTTTGTGTTTCTTGAACATGCGTGTTTCCACACGATGTTTACCTTCACCTTTTTAGAGCGTGTGTGTATAAAATGCTTCTATATTACCTTCATTGAACTTGTTAAACAGCATGTCCACGTGGGCCCTGTTCCCTGGCACCCGGTACAACCCTTCAGATCCCAGCCCCTCGCGCTCAATGAATTCCACGCACTTCTCCACGAATAAGGGCACGCCGTGGGCGCCCTGTCGACAAAAACCATGTGGTTATGTGTAGAAGAATAAAAAGAAAATGTACAAAACTTGGAAATTAATATAGGACCTTTATTAATTTATCGTTTCAAATTTCGCGCAATAATATTACTTATGTGACGTCATTGCGTTTCCAGATTGGTTCCAAGAACTTTTATTATCCCTAGGCTTAATGCCATAGAAGTTAGTAAACAATTAAAAAATACTTGCAATTTAGTGAAACAAATGTATAAACAAATCTTTTCCGATCGGTACATTTTAATGCAAAAAAGCTTGCTAACAATTACCTTTCTCACAATTTTTCGTGAATGACTTATTTAAAGCTGACATTGAAATTGTTATAGAAATAATAGACAGGAAAGAAGCCTTAAATAATTTAAAAAAACATAACAGCATTTCCAGAATAGAGCCAACCAAAATATACCTGAGGGCCCCAATTTTGTGCTGACTGTGTACTCGAAATTTGCTGCGAAGCGTTCTTCTTATCTTTACTCTTGGAGAACTCCTGTAAAGAAAGAAAGAGTATATTTCGAAACAATTTACTAGGTGGTAGGATTAACTCCTCTGCGAGTGTCCGTCTGGGTTGGTACCACCACTTCGCTCGTGAAGTCTGCCGCCAAGCAATAATGCGCGACATTACTGTGTTCCGGTTTGAAGAGGAGAGTAGCCAGTGAAATTGTTGGGCTTCTGAGACTTAATACCCAATGTCTCAGGGTAGCGGGCGAACTACAGTGCTGCGCAGGACTTTGTGTTTCAAACTTCTGAGTGACACTGCAATCGTTATGGGTTGGCGTTATACTTACCATCAGTAAGACGCGTTAGGCAAGATTTGAAAAAAAACTTGATGCATGAAATGACGCGGGCTTCAAGTTGAGCATCGCTCAGTTCGTGAAGTAACAATATTAAGTCACAAGTTTGTGTATTTTGCAGATTTGTGGTGGAAAAAGTGGAGAGTGTACCTTGTGCCTGCGGTCGTGCTTGCTGAACGGATGGTGTCGCCGCCGCGAGTCTGCGGCGCTCGACGACGAGTTGTCCTGCGCAGACGACGGGTACTCCCCGGACAGAATCTACAGACAAACAATCACAATCAATAGACAAGTTTTTGTGGGAAAATATATTTTTACAGACAAGCTTTTATAAAACATGTAAGTAATTGTTACTGTAATATTGTGGCCACATTCCGACTCCTTCGTCAAAATCCTGGACCTCATATAGGATCAGATTAGTTGTAAAGACAAATGAAACGACCCCAAAATCGAAGGGGTTACGTCGTTTCGTTACAGAGTTTTGTTAGTGGTAGGACTAACTCTTCTGCAAGTGTCCGTTTGGGTTGGTACCCCCGCTTTGCTCGTGAAGTCAGCCGTCAAACAGTACTGTGCAAGCATTACTGTGTTCCGGTTTGATGAGCAGAGTAGCCAGTGAAATTACTGGGCTTATGAGACTCAATACCTACTGTCTCAGGGTAACCAGCGCACTGCAGTGCCGCGCAGGGCTTTGTGTTTCAAAGTTCTGAGTGGCACTGCAATTGTTATGGGCCGGCGTTATGCTTACCATCAGGCAAACTACCAGCTCGTCTCGCTAACAAACAACACAATGAACAACCTCAGGTAAAGAAGTCCTGCGTAGATAAAAGATCTGCATGTATGTAACGGCTCATGTTTTAAATAAATTAATTATCTTTATCCCCCTTTACTCTCGAGTAGCTAGATAACTTTTCCCTGCTGCTTCGCTCACCTTATGCGTGGGCTCATGATGAGGCGGCGGTGGTAACGGCCTCGGCCTTCTCGACTCGCCGTCTGAGCTGCCTTCACTGGACTCGCTTGCTGCTAAAATGATAACCGAAATGTTTATGGTAATGTGAATACCAATTTATGTTGGTCTGCATTAAAAGATACGAATGTGAAGCTTAGATTATAAACGCCTGTTTAGCTAGACAGTGTCTAAAGATAACCGTCTAAAATGATTAGAAATGTCACAACAGAACTGAGATAGACAATGGTTAGAATGAAATTAATCAAATAATATAATTCATCAGGGCTTGTGGTTGTTCATAACTTAACACGATAAGACATGTTTAACCTTAATCGAGAGTTCAACACATGTTTAGTGTGTGTTTAATGTTTTTTGTGGGTGGTAATACCAAATATTGTTAAATCTTTCAAAAAAATTAACATAAGAACTCCACACTTGTGATAATTCGATACGAATAAAATTTAACTTAAATTTACCTTTGTCCTCCTGCGTCCTCGCTCGGTATCCTGTGGGTAACTCGGGTGGGCCCACAAACATGCCCAGCTTTGGAACACGTGGGCTCTGGACGGGTACTAGGTTACCCAGCGATCTGTGCAACATTGGTGCTGATTCTGACATTTTATACCTAAACCTAATTTTAGTTTCGCTCTCTCTCTCTTTCCAATACATAACATGGGAAAGAGATGGAAGATGTTCGACCGATAAATTTAGTTTCAGAGCTGTCAAATATCTTCCATCTTTGATAAATTAGACGCCACCAAATTCATTGTCGTTAAATTTACAGTGGACACAAGCAAGTGGATTAATTTGACACGTCTAACATATATTCTATCTCTTTCTCATGTTCTTTCTTAGAAAGAGAGAATGAAACTAAAATTTTTTTAGGTATGAGATAACAGAAACGACATCAGTATTATACATTTGCAGTTAGTACAGAGATATTATACAAATTTCAACCTAAAAGGCCTTTACATTTCCGATTTTTACTTTATTAAGAACCTTATACCAACTTGTATTAAATTATGTGTTTTATTCTACATATAATTTTTTTTTGTACTATGTATTTTAATTTCGTATTCAAATTAAAAATTCATTATACACATGGGCCCCAAAAGGGGACTCGTGAAAATTAAAATAAATGACTAACTGCCCGTATAGACCGACCAAGTATAAGGACAAAACTATTTAGTTATATTATTTGATAACAAGACGAGCTGGTTGTTTGCTTGATGGTAAGCATAACGCCGGCCAATAACAATTGCAGTGCCACTCAGAACTTTGAAACACAAAGGCACTGTGAGTGTGATAGACACTGCAGTGCGCTAGTTACCCCGAGACATTAGGTATTAAGTATCATAAGCCCAGTAATTTCACTGGCTACTCTGCTCATCAAACCGAAACACAGTAATACTTGCACATTACTGCTTGGCGGCAGAATTCACGAGCAAAGCGGTTGTAACAACCCACACGGTCACTCGCAGCAGAGTTAGTCCTACCACTAACAAAACACACTGACCGTTTCTTGTAATGCCTGGGCGCGTGGTGGGCGTGGTGGCGGCGGCGGTGCGGCCGCGCCCCGCCGGACGCCTCGCTGGAGCCCGAGCTGTCGGTCTCGGAGAACGCTGCAACATCAGGCGTGGTGCTGCTCAAATGTACTAGTCGACACAAAAAGAACACGCTGTACTGCCACTACTAATGCTATACTCCAACCATTTATTTAACTATTGGCACAAAAATAACACGCTATAGTTCCCCTAATAATGCTATACTACAGCTATTTAACTATTGACACAAAAAAAAACCATGCTATACTGCCACTACTAATGCTATACTTCAACCATTTATTTAACTTATGACACAAAAAACACGCTATACTGCCACTACTAATGCTATACTCTAACCATTTATTTAACTATTGATACAAAAATAACACACTATAATGCCACTACTAATGCTATACCCCAACTATTTGTTTAACTTTTGACACAAAAATAACACGCTATACTTCCACTAATAATGCTATACTCCAACTATTTATTAAACTATTGACACAAAAAACACGCTATACTTCCACTACTAATGCTAAGTTTAAAAAAAACACTAGTTTGGAAAAAATAAACCAGATTACGATACGAACTGAAATGCGTTCATACCTAAAACCCCAACAACACTAATTATAATTAAAAGCAACTATTGGTACTACTAAGCTATGATTTTAGTAATTTGAATTCTTTCAAGTCACTTACATGGCTGATGTATTGTAGTCTTTTCGTGTCTCCGATGTCTTCTCAACCTCGTCATAGAAGGCGCTTCCATATATTCCCCGGTTTCTTTTATCTACAACAAAACGAGCACAATAATGTAATATCTCATTTTTACTAAATATAGCATCTCTCCTATTCATAATAAATTAAAATAGTATTCGAGGCGTACCATTTTAAACTGGACCTACAATATACAGAACATTATCCGTGCCATACATTAGAAGATGCATAAACGTGTGAAAGGGTCTAACTAGGTCTAGATAGCAGTATCTTTCAGTTTTAGTTTGTAACGTCACTCCCATTGGCTCTGATTCTGACGATCACAAACTTTAATATCATGAAGTCTCTTTCCAATTATTAAAAACATGAGAAAAGAATGGAGGATGTTTTAGACATATTATGCAATATCTTCATCCTTTTTTCACAAATGGAGAAATAGCTTAAGTGCACTTGAGATAGCTTCCAGAAGGGAAGCCCGATTTTTTTTTACCAGGTAAATGGCAAGCGACTCGCTCGTCCCGTCATCAATCAGTATAACTTTTTTATTTCTTATATTTCATTACCTGTGCATACTGAGCGTCCAGTTCCGTCTCCGAACTGACCCCGGACGGGTGATGGTGTCCGCTCTGCTGGTTGCCGGAGTGAGACCAGCCCGATCTTTGGGACTGAAGACGAAAACGAAAGATATGTTATTTAGGGCTTGGGTTTTTAAAGGCTCAATTGAAATGGCAATCGGCAGGCCACATCGCTTGCACAAGCGAGAACCGATGGGAAAGAAAACGAAAAGGAAAAGAAAGTGGTGACCACGACCCGGGTGACGTAGTGTAGGCCCCCCCAATAGGTGGACCGACAACTTAGTTAAAAGCGTTAGATGCAAGATGCATGTATATTGTATATGGTATATTGAGAAAATGACAGTAAATATACCTTTCTCTCTCTAGTCTGTGGCGGCGGCGGCCCGATAGTAATGTGTTGCAGCGCGTCGCTTACCATCGTGTAATTGTTCATGTCCAGTTTGCCGGGTTGCTGAAACAGATTGTACTAATCTTACTATTACTTTTTACAATTCCTTGTACGTGTGATTCGAGTTGGCACACATATCGAATAGCATAAGAAATGGTCATGGTTACCTCTTAACTATTTACGTAGCTACATCACAAATTCGACTACATCGTCGCTTAACATCAGTTGAGATAGTAGGCAAACGCGAGCTTATCGAAGCGATACAGTACAAAAAAAAGCTTTAAGTTGATAATTGTTTCTATCTAGGGCACGGTAGTACCCTACGCGCACGGCACCCCTAGGGCACGGTAGTACCCTACGCGCACGGCACCCCTAGGGCATGGTAGTAGATTTTACGGTTTGACAACTTTTACATCAAAACATTAAGTTTTGATATAAAACTTACTTCTTCATTTTGTTAAACAAAACAACAATAATTATTAAAATAGGGAAAACCATCCAAAATAGCACTGAATATTCTCGTCTATCCGCTAGCGTTGCATAGCAAAAAAAGGTCTAGTAGTGAGGTAGTAACTTAGTAAGTATAGGATGTAAAAAGTGTACTGTTGTGTTTGCGGATTCACCTTGAGTGTCTGCGAGTGCGTGAGTCTGTGAGGCGGCGCGTGCGGCGCGTGCGGGCGCGCGCGGCCCGTCGTGAAGGCGCGCCCGTACCCAGCCGCCCATAGCCCGCCTCCGTCTGCACACGCGAACGATACAACGTCACGATCCTATTCTACTAATATTATAAATGCGAATGTTTGTTTGTGAGGATGGATGGATGTTTCTTACTCTTTGACACAAAAACTACTGACCCGATTTTTATGAAACTTTACAGTAATATAGCTTATACAAACTGAATTTAAATTGGTATGTTATCCCGAGAGGGGGTCAATGTACTTTTGGAGGTCAACAACATTTGTTTTAAGAGTTTTTGAAATTCAGAATTTTTCGTTGAAGAAAATGTATTTAAATTTCACTACTACAGAAATTTCGGGCGGATTTTGTTAAATAATAATGTTGATTAAATCTAAAAACTAATTCAGTGATTAATTTTTGACAAAAAGCGAAGAAAAAATCTTATCTAACAAACTATTTAAACAAATGTGCGCGTATTTGTATGCAATAATAACGTTAAACATGTGCTAAATAAGATTCCTGCGTATAAAATTTGATTTCATAAAATATCACAAGGTTTTAAAAAATTGCATGCGAAAATATCACGTGCACAACAAAAACCTAATATCTACAAAATCGGGTGTGATTCTGGCGTGTCATTTAGAACTAAAACCAACCAACCAAGACCATCACTTGTGTCTATAACTCACGTCCATTATATAGTGTGCAAAAAGGATAACATTCTCTAAATTTTAGTTTACTTTATTAAACAATTACTGAAAAAATAAAATGAGACACCAGAATTACACACTTATTCGTAAAAGTTTAGTTTCTCAAACGTGTGTTTTGTCTTTTGCTCGCTGACATAAAATGGGAGGCGCAAGAACGAGACAAAACACTAAGAGACGAAGACTATAGAAGATTTGTAAAGAATAATAAGACAAACATATTTTACCTTATATTAAACGTATTATTACAGAACAATAACGTAACTAAGTCCTCTACCAAAACATAAACATAAGTGTATGTAACAAAACTACTTCATGCAATTGACCCAATGAATGCATTCCTTCAACAAAATAATTTTGAACACAAAACATAATATCTAATATAATTATCTACTAACAAAACTGAACCCTCCACTACAGAAAATAATGCTTATTTTTCGTTGTTCATGCAATCAATCACCTGACTCGTGGGTGCTGAGAGAATCCTCCGAGCAGTTGAGATCCGCTGCATTATAATATACGTTTATTTCAACAATCAAAGTTATCAAACAGAACATAGAACTATCTGCTATATAAGGTAAAATGAGAAGTCCTATACAATGATAAATAAAAAAAAGGTTTTAAAGCTAATATGATTGTTTGTCTGATCTCTTATATTATTATTATAAATAGTTAGAGAAGGGTCATATTACTATGTACCACATATGTCATAAAAAAAGTAAATTCTAAACCTCAGCTATTACAATTATTATTAACGTTTTAAAACTTAACGTATTGAATACTCGTTGTTACTTCAACAAAGATCTTGGGAGAAGCAACTACATAAAAGTTGATTACAAAAAGGATCTAATTTTTTAACAGAGTCAGAAATCATATTTTGTTTACGATCGACAATACGTCGCAAAGTCTTTTAAATTGGTGTTAAGGTTTTTTTTATGTTATTTGGTAACGAGACGAGCTGGTCGTTTGCCTGATGGTAAGCATAACGCCGGCCCATAACAATTGCAGTGCCACCCAGAACTTTGAAACACAAAGGCGTGCGCGGCACTGCAGTGCGCTCGTTACCCTGAGACATTAAGTATTAAGTCTCATAAGCCCAGTAATTTCACTGGCTACTCTGCTCATCAAACCGGAACACAGTAATGCTTGCACACTACTATTTGGCGGGAGACTTCACGAGCAAAGCGGTGGTAACAACCCAGACGGACACTCGCAGAAGAGTTAGTCCAAACATAAGTATAATATGATTCAAATAAATGTATGACATCAGAGATTATAATAATAATCTTACGTGATAGATCATGCATTCTGTGGTCGGGCGGGGCCGGCTCGGGCGGTGTGCTAGGCGGAGGGTAGACGCTAAAACCTGTAACAGATATTTCTTTCATACAATTTCCTACTACTAATCATTACTAATTTTATATCACTGCGGAAACTTCATGATAAAAGAATCGGACATCCTGGAAACCTCAGTGAGATATCGATAAAAACTACGTACAGAAAAATAGATAAAGTCGTTAAAAATTATTAACTTCACAAAAACTTTCCTACACGATTATTTCAAGAATAATGACGATATGACAATCAGGGACCTTACCGGCTAAATATCTCGTGTTCGTTTTTGACTCCAACCCGATTAAGACCAGCGGTCGCTAGGTCTTCGGCTGGAAGGAATAGTCTAGAATTTTCGCTGGTTATCATTTTAGAACGAACGTTATTAGGAAACAAGTTCTTACAAAACAAAAAGAAGCGAAAACTATAGACAACTCCTTCCACAGGTAAGGCCCCAGATCAGTGTTTACAAATTTCATACCTTTCAAAAAGCTTCTATTCTTAGAGTTGTTGAGCGTATCGCTGTATTCAGAGTCGATGTCAGCCCGGGAGTCCGGTCCGATGAGGAGGTCCAGAGAATTTGTGAGTTTGTGCTCCCGCCTATGAAGAAGAAATGTTTTAACAAAGATAGAAATGTATTTTTAACTTACTTCAAGAAAAGGTGGAGCCGTAATTTCGTCGAAGCTAATAAAAACGTACCCATGCTGAGATAAATCTTTATTGGCGCAACTCTGCAGGTTATGTATTTTTTTAGTATATTCTTATGAACATAATGCTTTTTTTCATTCAGTTCGCATAATTCAACTTCTTAACAGCAGAGTAGCAAGTGAAATTACTGGGCTTATGAGACTTAATACCTAATGTCTCAGGCTAGCGGGCGCACTGCAGGACCGCGCAGGGCTTTGTTTCAAAGTTCTGAGTGGCACTGCAATTGTTATGGGCCAGCGTTATGCTTACCATCAGGCAAACGACCAGCTCGTCTCGCTATCAAATAACATAAAAAAATTAATAAAATATTTATCATCAACTCTATTATCATGTTAATTACTCCTATCCTCAAGTTTATTCGTCGTGTCACCGTGAGCCGCTATCCTTCACCACTATACTACTGGCTGAAGCAGCCGGGACGGCGCGGGACAAGACCGGAACACAGAAACTTACATATGGTTAAGATGGTAAGAGTGGTTCCGTGGGGGCGGAGCGGGCCTTGCGGCTGCCACGTCAGGCAGGTTGTGAGGCTGCTCCATACGAAACGCTCGTTCTATCTCACCCTTACGCTCCCACACTTCTTTGAAAAACGGCGTGTAGAATGCAGCTGGAACATATACCAATATTTTTTTAAACATACGCTTACACACTCGTACGCTAGCGTTAGGATACCTTGTGCAAGAGTCATGGACACACTTAAACACAATATCCAAGACCCGGGAACTCTTTCATGTTCACCGCACAAACTCTGCTCCGGGCTGGAATCGAAACCGGGGCCTCTCGCTTTGCAGGGTTACTACCAACTTAGCTATGGAGCCGTTAGGTTTAGCCGTTGAATTTGTTGGTTGGTCTGGTGTTTAGCTAGTGTCAAGTTTATGCACTGCAGCACCCTAATTCTAGATGGCACTGCAATTGTTATGAGAAATGACCAAGCATAATGTCAGCAGACATTATGCTTCGTCATTACCATTTTAAATTTTTCCTAAAACTTGCTAGTTATATCAAGAACAAGCTTACACTTATTCTCAGCACTGCAGGTGTAGGTAGTGAAGTGAGCGGCGAGGCGGTCAGCCGTGGCGTTTCCCTCTGTTATGAGCGCGTGTCCGACGTCAGTTCCGAAAAACGCGGTCGCGGCCGAGCCACCGCCGTCGGTCACCGCCACCATTTGTATGGGCAGGTTGGGGATGTTCATTGAGAACGCACTGGAAATAAGAAAACGTTCATTATCTACTACAAACATTCAGAACAGCACACAAATGTTAAATGTTGTACTTACTTTAAGGTGGCCAAACTGGCCTTCCGTTTAGCGGAGTAGATGAGAATAAAACCGTGTATAAGCTCGTCTCTAAACTGCGTCGCGCCGTGATAGCTCGAAATTATCACCTACAAGTAATAAAATTAAAATAAACACCTGCCACATAAATTTACGCTGACTTATGACTAGGATCTCATGTATTTCGAGTAACAGGAGCTTACTAGAAACGTGGTTTGATTAATTTATTGCAGTATTTTCAGTCGTTTTGAACTTAAATAATATTTAATTTCACATGCTATCTCTAGTGTAGCCAAAACATGTCTGGACCTCAAATTTCTAAAACCAATGTACACATGTTATATGTATATTTATATCTACGTGTATATTTAAATGTTGTTGTTGTGTAGTATATGAGGCATGTTTTGAAAAAAAAAAGAGAAATCTATCTTTTTTTGTTTAGATATATTTTAGAGATAATAATTCTAATGACGAAGTTACGCTAACTAAATGAGTAGCATCAACTTCACAGCAAAATCAGCCCCCACTCTAAGTTTATCTTGTTTACTAGGTATTGGTCAAATGCTAAACAACCAAAAATAAAAAAAACCCTATCTACTCATTCATCAGGTGCATCATTGATTTAAAGAAAAAATGTCATGAACACAATATAGCAGCTGTATGCAATAGCAAAAATTTTTCTCACCTCAACTTTTCGCTTAGAATCTCCAAGGAATGTCTCGATGACGATAGACCTATCTCCAGTGAGGAAGCACGCCCGGTGAGACAGCAGCGGACTCAACACTCGCTCGGGAGAGTAGGGATCATCGCAGAACATGCACACCATTATCCTGGAAACAAACATCAACAATCAAGATTCAGGAATACTACATCATTTTTTACTAGGTGGTAGGACTCAGGGTAATATTCAGAAACAACAACATAAAACGATCTAAGAACAGTCTTAGCAAAGCATCGCTCAATCACATTCGTATTCAGAGACAAAGTTCGCACTAATATTACACTTTGACATATGGAAGCTAAAGTCTACCCTTAGATTCGTCTCTGAATATTAGCCTCTGCGTCCGTCTGGGTTGGCACCATCGCTTCGCTCGTGAAGTCTGATAACTGTGCATAACAATTGCAGTGCAACCTAGAATTTTGAAACACAAAGGCCTGCGCGGCACTGCAATCCACTCGTTACCCTGAGACATTACATATTAAGTCTCATAACCCTGGTAATTTCACTGACTACTTTGTTCATGAAATCGAAACACAGTAATGCTAACACATAACGGCTTGGCGGCGGACTATACGAGTGAAGCGGTGGTATGCACCCATACGGACACTCGCAGAAGAGTTACCCCTACTACCTGCAGGGCTAACATGCGCGCCACGACAAAATTTGGTCTACTGTTTTGTCTCGCTCTTTCTCTCGCGAACATGAGACAAATGCACGACATAAGCATCGAGAAAATTTTGTCACGGTGCGCATGTTAGCCCTACAGGTAAACGATAAACGCTACAAAATGTCAAAGTACCGTATATCCGAGTCGAAGCACACGATGACGTCATCCCGGTACAGGTGAGCATAGCTGGCCTTGTCCCGGTTGGCCCGAATTAATTCTTGCACCGCGTCCGCTGTGAATGCTTCCGTGCCCAGCTCGTTCACTGACGCTTCTAGGTACGCGCAGTGTAGGCTAGAAATTATAATGTTATATCTAAGGGGCAGAATACAGGGCGCCGCTATCTTGCTCGCGCATTTCAATGTTTTTGAATATCAAAAATCACTTTACATAATTATGAAAAATCGCACTCGGAGACATTGCTGGCAATAACATTACAAAATGTTTCAAAAGCCTGTTCTTTGTAGCCACAGTAACTGTGCCGAGCCCCAATCAATAAACCTTCGTTTCCGCAATTTGACTAACTGGACCAGGCAACACTATGTACAGATCCTGCCGACTGCTCCAATACTAAATCTTAAACAAAATTAAATGTTGTGATCGTTATGTTACGAATTTGTGATTCGTTCTCAGTAAATTTTATGTAGTACTAACTTCTCAGCCAAATTTTGTCCCTCCTCCTGCAATCTCGCCAATTCTTTCTTGTCCATGCCTTCGTCTTGCACAAACATCACCACTAGCGGCAGACCCTATAAGCAAGATATAATGTGTAAATCAATCTAACGACTAAAGATATAACTCTTATTAAAAACTATATATGTATCTATACATTACTTTAAGAATCGCAGTTCACAAAAGTTACACGATAGTAATATATCAGGTTTACGCGATTATTTAAAAATTAAATTAAATAATTGTAACGGTTTTCGTCAGGACAACCTTTGTAAAGTAAAGTTTTGGAAAATCCACGGTAAAAGTCGGAAAAAAATCAGATACTTTTCATGAAAAAAAAAACAAATTTTCCTTAATGAAGTATTTCTTGTCACTTGCAAAAAGCTACCGGTGCAAAGCCGGGGCAGGTCGCGAGTGATTTATATATCGCCAGCATATCTTCAGCGTTACGTTATCGGAATAATGATTTAAGTACGCTAGTACTTGGTGTTCCTTTCAAGACATGTAAAAAACAGGGTCGAATTAAAAACGATGAGATCTTACTTGGAAAGGCAGCTTGTCCTCTTGCTCTAGGCTGGTGAGCAGCGTTTTCTCGGCACAATCTCTGATGTACTCGAAGGATTCCTGGTCTTGAAACACGCAGAAATACCCTGAAAATGAACAGTTAGTTACATTTTTGCACTACCTGTTTCCCGCGTTTTCGCACGCGTGGTATCAAGGTAAAATATAGCTTATATCGAGCGGGTATTCACGGATTTATAAGTTTCATACTAGTGAAAGAATTTTTTGGATCGGACCCGTGGTTTCATATATTAGAGATTTACTAGCTTTTGCAATGTTTTTATGTATGTTTTTGCTTGTTTGTTTTGGTCAAATGTTGCTAGCTAAATTTGTGTAATGCTCTTTTTATAAAGAGATGTATACAAAGGTAATTCACTTGCCTGTTTAGAGTGCAAATTTAACGGCCATGAATTTAGTGGCGTTTAATTTGTCAAGGACGGAAGATAATTGACCGCTTGAAAACTAAATTTAAATTTTATTTTTTCAACTTACCATTTGGAGCAAAGTCGTCGATGGGCGTGGTGTGCGCAAAGTCATCGGTTTTGATCTGATGCTCCACGCGCCACAAGTGGCCGTCACCCGTGGCCACACGGTGCTCCGAGTCGCATCCCGCTAGTAGCCTCTTACCGAACTCGCCCGCTACGCCTTCAACCTATCACAAGGTGTATAGATGGCCTTAGTCAACAAGTGAAATTGCTTTTAAAAAGCGTCGAACCGACTACAGTGACAAACTACTGAACCGATTTTGATGAAATTTCTATGGGACCAATCTGAAAGTACATCCTTTCAAATAAAAAAAGAATTTTCCAAATCGGTTTATAAATGACGGAGACATGAAACCGGAGACCTTTAAAAAAAATACCCACCGAATGGAGAATCTTCTCCTTTTTTGGAAGTCGGTTAAAAAGTGAGCAACCCTAACATGATGGTATTGAATCCGTACTAAATAAAACGCGATAGTGTGTGTGTGTGATATTGTAGGTGTGTTGGTTTTTTCTTTAATTTAATCATTTAAAGGCGCAACTATAAATAAGTATTAATTCACAATATGTACAATAAAATTGCATACAAATACATGAAACGTCATAAAATGTATGGTGCTAATAGGAATAGTTAACAAATTCATTTCATTTCATTTTATCATTTACTTATAAGGTTCTTCTTACACGTCAATAGCTTATTATATTATTTAATATTTAATTACGCTATATTATTTAATTACGGTAAAACAATCGGCGGTCTTATCGCTTCAAGCGATCTCTTACAGACAACATTAGGATGGTCCTTGTATTACTATATTAGAATTGTTTAAAATAATTAGAAGTGTTTATAACAATTTTCAAAAAGTTGTTAATTCGCCTATTAGGTACTGAAAGAACACTTACACCCAGTATAATGACGTTAATCTGATTCGAGTCGTTTGTGAGCGCCCACGGCGCGGCGGGGCCCGCGTGGCACTGCGATTCTCCAGTAGATGTTAATGATCTGAAGAACAAACCATTATAATTATAACATACGGAAAGATGTCATGCGGTATAAGGCTACCACACCAATCGATCGACAATGGATCGATAGCATCGATTATAGAATGGATCAGTCAACGGCGATGGCCAGTTGCTAACACAGACAAACAAATTAAGTTTTATTTATTTACTTATAAGGAAGATCAACAGCTAAAAACACATTGTATAGGAAAAGTAATACAAAACCGTGAGCCAATTAAAGATCCTCACGGTTAAAAACAATGTAAAAATAATATGAACATACTATGAACGCACATTATGGGTAACATCTCAATGTTCAAAAACTTAACACAAACAAAAAGATAATTAGTCAAAGAAGTCTCTGCTCAACAGCTGTCTAGCAGATGCAATACTGGTACAGTATAGGTCGATATCTAAGTGCTGGTTAATTGTATTAAAAATTTTACTCACTCTCCGTATGTATGAATTTTGTCTATAATTGGTATTTACTAAGGGTACGTTAATTAGGGGATTAGATCGCAATGGTGAGAAATGTTTATTTTAGTAATTTAAGTTTACATAAAAAGTCAAGACAGTCCATTAGGTTCGATGCAATCAGGAGGTATGTGATATCAGCAATTTCCCTTCTTTTTGATATGAATAAAAGAAGTTAAATAAATAAGAAGAATAATTATTTACTCTTTTCTTACCCAACCCTAGTGTTCAGTATGACGGGCAGGGTACCGTCCAGACAGTTAGCGCCGGCGGGGCAGTGCTCACGCATTGGGCAGTGCACAAAACCTAAATGCTGGAATAGCATCAGTTTCCTGTCTTGCTCCATTCGGTCCAGCATTTTGTATCTGTTGACAATTTCAAATGTACTGTAATTAGCAAGTAAATAGCTTCGCGTAAAAGGTTATTTAGCAAAATCAGGCGAGCTTCTGGCACTGGAAAAATTATATCATTCATCATATTACTGATAATCCTAATTTGATAAAAACATGTTTTTACCAAATTTAATACCGCAATAAAATGGACTTCCGCAAAGTAACGGCTAATTCCATCAAATATCTAATTTAATCCATCAAAAAAAAAAAGACAAAGTTACCTTTAAAAATAACTTTGCAATGAAACATTTCTGTTATTTATGAATGTAGTTTGATAAAATTAACAAGATTAGGCATCAAAATTTTGGGTTATTACGCTTTTGGATTTTTAAAACAATCTTAGTGGCACGCGGTCTTCCTTCTCTTTTACATCAAAGCAAACCGAGAGTGTGCAAAGAGGACAGAATGCTGAAGGTCGTTGGCACGGCGAGGCGTCTTAAGCACCAATAGGTGTTGATGACAGGTTTACAGTTAGATGCTAATAGGCTCCTAAGTGAACTAGAAACTGAACCACAAGCTTAATTGAGCAAACACAAAACTTACCTAAAATCGTCCTGCAACACGTCAGTAATCTCCTTGATGTCTTCTTGGGTAATCGTGCCAGTTGGTGATATGCTCTTGAAGTGATAGAACAGGTCCGCATGCTCTAGAAGTAATTCCTGAAAATATTTTCATTCATTACACCTACACATTTACACCCGATGGAATTAGCTTCACTGCGGAGAGTAAACCTGTAATTGTTAAAGTTTTTTCTCGGGTTTTAGATTTTTGTGTTTTGTATGTGTCCACTGTGCAGTATACACATGCCCGTGTGCTACCTACAATAAAGGGAATGCTAGTGTATGATTGTCTAAGCATTTGTTTGTTTGTTGCTGCTGTAGCTTGGCAGCGCATCTCAGCCAGTAATATACCGCGGCAGCAGAGGGGCAGTAGAGCGCATGCCTTTCAGCTAGTGAGATGCCGTGGCAGCAGTGGCAGTAGAACGCAGTGCCTCTCAGCTAGTGAGATGCCACGGCGGCCGAGTGGCAGAAGAGCACAGTCCCTCTCAACTAGTGAGATGCCGCGGTAGCAGAGTGGCAGTAGAGCGCAGTCCCTCTCAACTAGTGAGAGGCCGCGGTAGCAGAGTGGCAGTAGAGCGCAGTGCCTCTCAAGTTAGTGAGATGCCGCGGCAGTAGATTGCAGTGCCTCTCAGCTAGTGAGATGCCGCGGCAGTAGAGTAACAGTAGAGCGCAGTGCGTGTTAGTTAGAAAGATGCCGCGGCGGCAGTAGAATCTAGTGCCTCTCAGTTAGTGAGATGCCGCGGCAGTAGATTGCAGTGCCACTCTGTTAGTGAGATGCCGCAGCAGTGGATTGCAGTGCCTCTCAGCTAGTGAAATGCCAGCGACAATAGAGTGGCAGTATCGCGGCGTCACCTGCAGATTGTGCTTGGCGCGGCGCTGGATGTGGCGCTGGTGTGCATCGTAGACTCGCTGCTGCTGCATCTCTGACAGCGCCTCGAAGCACTCGCGGCCCATTAGTAGCACTCGAACTTCGCTCAGCGCCTTCCCAGGGGTCACGTAGCCTGTCTCTTCTAGCAGCCGCTTGAACTGCTGACACCATCTGGGGGATAAACTTTACAGTCACGTTGGAGAAATTGTGGAAAAGCCCAGCAGCGTGAACCATCTTATTTAGTTATTTACTATAGTCAATAGTCACCGATGTTAAAAAACCACATAAAGACCATTTCACGTAAGAAATATTCCTTATTTTAAAACTACATTACCACTAGCTTCTGACCGCGATTTGACACGCGTGAAGATTCCCACAGATACCGTGATTTTTCCGGGATAAAAAGTACCCCATTTTACTCTCCAGTCCATAAAATATATCTATGCAAACAATCGCGTCGCTCCGTTGCTCCGTTGCTGCGTGAAAAAAAGAGCAAACCAACAAACACGATTGTATTCATATTCTCTGAAAAAAACATCTATAAAAATATCTTTGTATAAGAATTAGTTGTTGAAAGATATTTTTATTTTAATAAAAACTTAAACAAATGCAGTGCGACATAGAGCTTTGAAAATCTTGTGCGTCTTGTGCGTTTGGCTTTGGGCAAACAATAATGGAAACACTATTATTTATCGGTAACAATTATTAATCAAATAGCACAACTTACCACAAGCTAGCTCCAGCTCTTCTGCACCTATACCAGTTTCAAATTCTAGATACATTCGTACGGAATATTCTGTTCGTCATTACATTTTTTATTAATAATATTTGATTGTGTTACTTACTCATAGTTTCTCTGCTCTTCCTGCGCTTCGTGTAGATATGTCTTGAAGACGGAAGCTGCCTCGTTCGACTCCAGTATCTCGTATGGTATCTTCTGCGATTGGCCCAAGGTCTGTAAAACAAGAATAAGGGAATAAATTAATGGTCGTCAGCTGGAAGTTGTCCACTCTGGAACATATGTTAGGAGATTGAGACAACAATCGGAGAGTGATTTATCATTGCACATTGCTTGAGGTGATGGGAATGCGAAGTGGGGTCGAAGAAAAGGTCTTCACTCCTTCGACTCCTGAAGCCTAAAAGGTGGACACAGGGTTGTTCACCTTCAGTTTCGAGCCTCAAGGAGGAGCGCCTGTTGCAGTACTCGCCTGTAAGTGGTGACTTTTCCCGTGTATTTTCCAAAACTTTTCTGTCATATAAACATCGCCCGGACAATAACTAACGAAACAAAATAAAACCGCAAATCGGCCAAGCCATTATCAGTTTTTTATTTATATATTTAGACATTCCTTTTACATCTGTTTTGTGTCAAATAAAAGCACTTTTTCTTTCTTTTTTTTCTTACCTGGTATCTGGCGCGTTCCCCGACCCGCAGCGTAGTATCGATGGCCAGCGGGCTGTCTAGTTCGGAGCCCGACTCGGAGCCCGAGTGCTGCGCTCGCCCTTCGCTGAAATACACCGAAAAGTCCCGGTGCGAGCGCAATTGCCGAATCACAACCGGCCAATCACTAGAAATAATAAAAGAAAATAAAAAACGAGCCATTTTTATATCTAGTATGTTTATTTATTTATTTTATTTGGTAACGAGACGAGCTGGTCGTTTGCCTGATGGTAAGCATAACGCCGCCCATAACAATTGCAGTGCCACCCAGAACTTTGAAACACAAGGCCTGCGCGGCACTGCAGTGCGTTCGTTACCCTAAGACATTAGGTATTAAGTCTGATAAGCCCAGTAATTTCACTGGCTACTTTGCTCATCAAACCGCAACACAATAAAGCTTGTACATTACTGCTTGGCGGCAGACTTCAAGAGCAAAGCGGTGGTAACAACCCAGACAGACATTCGCAGAAGAGTTAGTCCTACCACTAACAAAATGTTGCTGGTTAATGGATATCTATCGTCTCGTTACCTATTAGATAACGAGACGAACGTCGTTAAGGAGACGAAAGTCGTCGAGTCGTTAGGCTGATGGTTCCTCACTGGGAGGGCGCGGAAAAAACATACTAGGTATTTAGAAACTCATTTTAAATAATCATTTAAATTTTTGTAATAATCATTTTATATAATAATGTTTTACTAGGTGGTAAGACTAGCTCTTCAGCGAGTGTCCGTGTGGGTTGGTACCACCGTGCACCGCTTTGCTCTTGAAGTCTGCCGCCAAGCAGTAACGAGTAACGAGCACACTGCAATGTCGCGCAGGCGTTTGTGTTTCAAAGTTCTGAGTGGCACTGCAATTGTTATGGGCCAGCGTTATGCTTACCATTAGGCAAACGACCACCTCATCTAATTATAAAAAACTACTACATAACAAGACACACAGACAGATGGTACTTACTTCTCCTGCAATTCTTCCGTCGGTAGATTGAGTCGCGACAGCACTTGAGGCAGCTTCGCGAGTTGTTTACGAAGCTTCTTCGCCGACCGCTCTTCTTTTAGTCTCTTTATGTGACGCCGGAACATCATCTAAAGAACAGAATAGAAGATAAATCTTCTATACAAATAAATAAAACTAAAGTGTATGTCTGTAATATCAAAATAACAACTTTTTACTAAATGTGATAGTACATACAGTACCTATAACAAAAACACAATTTTTAAAAATTTTATCCCTCTCTCTGTGTTTGTTCCGGGTAATCTCGGAAACGGCTGAACCGATTTTGACGGGACTTTCACTGGCAGATGTCTGATGTTTTAAGGAGTCACTTAGGCTACGTGGGCGAAGCCGCGGGGCATAGCTAGTAACCTAATAATATTATCAGCTTTTCACAGTAATCGTGAGTTTTTTTAATACTAATGTCTCAGGGTAACGAGAGCAATGCAGTGCCGCGCAAGTCGTTATATTTGAAAGTTCTGAGTGGCACTGCAGAATTCTCAGAAAATCTCATTGTACTGAAGTTAGCCGCTGATCTACGGATCTCTAACTTCAGTAGATAATAAATAGCATTACACTCAGTCGATAGGTATTTTGCATCGATGACTAGACTTACCTGAGTTCCATCTATTCCAAATTGCTGCACAAACTTCACCCATTCTGGAAAGTGGGATAGCCTCTTGCTTGCAGCCGACCATGTCTCTCTATTAAAGCATGTAATTTATGTTAATACAGACTAATAGAGCTAAAGTTAATTTAAAACTAATAGTAGTTCTGCGAACGGTAGACCTCGCGAGCCCAAACTATTTTACGACAATTGTGTTCAGTCTGTTCATCATGTATAAATACCAACTTGAAATTGTGACTGCTTGGGAATACTGACAGTAACTGTAGTATAGTTCCCCGTATTTTAAGTGGATGTTTGCATGTAATTTTTTACTAGGTGGTAGGATTAACTCTTCTGCGAGTGTCCGTCTAGGTTGGTACCACCGCTTTGCTCGTGAAGTCTGCCGCCAAGCAAATGGTGGTAGGCCTCCTGTACGCGAATACCAACATTCGGACAGATGAAAAAAATTGACAAGTTGTTGCAAATACTACGTTCGCTTCGCTCACTCCCTCAATGAGGTGTATAAACAAAGTCAGTAATGTAATTTTTTGTACATTTCTGCACTAAAAACTACTTATAGTAAGTTTATTATCTGCTTAGTGTTTATGAGTTGTGTAACCCTCGTATAGTGTCTGATAAGCAAAGAGAAGAGACCGCTACTTCACCTTGTCCTTATTTGTTGCGCTGTGGGAATCCCTATAACACAAATTTCCCAATTTCAAACTAGGTCCCGGTGCTCGATTGACCTGTTTTTTTACACGACTGCACAAAAAACGAGTGTCATGTGTTTTTAATATTGACTTACTTATGATCCTGGACATGTATCCGTATCAGCTGAGTGAAAGCATCGGTGACGAAATCCAGCGTCTCCCTCCTTATTCGCAACGCTTCGGCGTAGTTAGCAATCTAAAACAAACAGCATTATATTCGTGTATACACAAATTTTCCTACCTTAGAGCCCCCATACACGAGCGTTTACACCCCTGCACCAGGATTCCCTTTGTCGTATATATTTATTTGGCATGGACACATCAGATTCATAACAATGATTAATATTGGTTTAAATAATTTCTTCAGATTAAAAGTCTTATTTTACCGTTCAGTACAAGAGTATCTCATTACGTTATAACTCGGCTTTGTGGGTAAGTGGTAGTGATGCTGCCTGCAAAACTAAGGGCATCGGGTTCGATTCCCAGCCGGGCAGATTTTGTGTGGTGAACATAATGTTTGTTCTATGCTAGGGCCTTGGATGATTGTTTTGCGTATATGTGTGTTTAAAAAAAAAACTATCGCAACATATACCCTTAATGTCATAAAAAGTCTCACCTTGATCCTAGCCTTCGTCTTATCAATCATTTGAGCCAACAAGAAGAACGCTTGGTCAATATTCACGTTCTCATGGCTCGATGTCTCTATTATAGGAATAGATCCTTTGAACTCCTTCCTCTGAACCAATCGCTCCGCCTCACGGACCCCCTGCTCGCAGACTTCGTCGTTCTTGGCAGTTACGAGTACTACTGGCTTTTTCAGCTTGAGGATGTTCTGCAGAATCGCTGCCAAGATCTCGTTCTGAAGGTGAGAAAGTTACAATGAACAAAATTTAACACCTGAATGCATGTATAGGTTTAGCTTGTTAAGGTGTTAAGTCCGTTGAAAACCCTAAATAAATAAATTTGTTACCAGCTTCGAAATACTTGGTAGTAATCCAATGGTTACCCTTCGAAAGTAAAAGTCGATAATAGTTATAATTGATTTATTTTAGCTCCTAAGGTAAAAGAAATCCATTCGAGGAGATTGCTGCTGCCCATTTCCTGGATATTCCCTTAGCCGATATTTTTTTTTTTTTTTATATTTACTGCAGGCACGGGAAAAGAGAGGGAGATACTATTCATATGCCGGTACCACACGCCCGACAGGGCAATAGATTATGTAAAACATAAGACATTAAAAACTGGTAAACGACGCAATAATATACATAGTTTAAATTATCTATCATTAGCAACACTTAAGCATGCAAATAAGCTACTGACTCATAAGGATTAACTCGTATGAAGCGTCAATGACGCGAACGTAAGTTTATCGCAATCTAAGAACCAGAACCACTTGAGTTTATATGTAATTATAAAGAAATATTGCACAACTGACTGTTGCCATTATTATGCTATTACTTAGTGACTTATGAAATAACAGATCACAACCTGCCTGACTTCTGTAGCATAGTTGCAATAATTTTACATACTCCACATGTGTGACGGACAGAAAATTTTGTTCTATTTTCTTTTTTTTGTCTAGATACACTCGGCATCTCTTTAGGACTGGTATAGCTAGCTATACCAACTGGTCTAACTAGGCTAACTAGCCTATCCATAGTCCTTACACAGTGGTAAAAATTGAACTCATATGAGAAGCTTATTATTGCTTTTTTTTCTTCTGAAGTACAATGGAAGTAACTGCAACTAAAATTTAGAACACATCTAATAGGTAAATATTTCTTAATGTGCAATGTGAAAGGGATAGCAATTAGCTTTAGGCTTTTAGTGTCTGGTATGCCATCTTAAGATGAGTTGAAGAGTTGCACCCGATACTTATTTACTAGTAATACATTTTATAAGGGACTATGGGGACATTTAACAAAGATCTGTGCACCACTGCAGTCTCACATGCAATAACATTTGTCAAGCTGGAACACTATTGCTTGGTAGCATACTCCACGACCAAAACAACTTTGCTGCTGACTAAATTGAAGGTACTTCTCACCTGTTTCTCCCAAGTCCTCCCCGGCACCAGACTGACATCGTATACGCAGAGGAAACCATCCACTGTGAGTCTGCCATCAGGCATCAGCCTCTGTTCATACTCCTTCTCTATCCCCAGCTGATTCTTGCAAACGTACATCAACTTCTCAGCGGATTGAAGCTTTGTGGACACGCATCGCTTGATATAAGTCTCTGTTTTGCCTACTGTCAGAAAAATGTTATAATTAACTATCGCTACTAGAAGTAATGTTAAATTTGGACAGCAACGATCCATTGTTTTGTGATTGCGCGACTGTATAAGCCTTGCCGCACACAGTCTACACTCTATACGATAAAAACGCTGCTGCGTAAGCGTCGACAACTTGACCCAAGCAGCTGCAGTGGCATTCCAGCTTCCTTTTTTAACCTATTGGTTGCAGTATTATATAATGGAATCCGAGCAAGCGGAGTGAGAGGGGCGGGGTATTATGCGAATGGACAGAGTCTGCGATTCGTGGTCCGTGTGCTCATACAAAATGTAAAAAACGCAGTCCGCAGCTCGGTGGCGGCGTTTTGTAGTTGTAGCGCGTGGCCCATGTAAGAGACAGCTTGACGCGTTTGCAACTTTTTCTTCCTCCCAAAACATATTTACACACACCTTTTCATACAGCTCACATACGTACACATAATATTAATTATTTTAATCTCTTTTTCTTCAGTTAACTATGTGTCAATTTAAAAAGCCCAGCTTTATACTTGCCTGAATTGGTGCGTCCTTCTTTAATATATCCATACTTATACCTACTATTATATTTTTCAGCATCATTCTTAGCGATTTTGTTTACATTCTGTAGTCAGGTCCCCACGTCACAGCCTTGCACGGTATGTTTAAAGATTATTTTTCTCGAAACGACAACTCTGTCAACCAACTTGTACGACAAGCCCGGGCGGCCATCTTAGGCTCATTCGTGTTTCCGTGCTCATAGCCTTCGCACGCGCCTAGCCTACAAAAATCTACCGTCAAAAAAAAAAAAAAAAAAAAAAAAACATAATGTACTTGCTAATAAAAGAAAACGAAACGAGAAAGAAGATCGTTTGAAAATTAGTAAATTGCAAGTAGAATTGAAATAACGCCAACATCGGATCATATCTACGTTCTGCGAGAGTGAATCAGAAGGTTAGTATGTACCTAAATAATAGTTACATCTATGAGGAAATGTGATGCGTACTACCATGAGGGGTTGTTACTGTCACAATGTATTTCTTCACAAGATGTTAGTGATAAACGTATGAGGAAGTGTGATGCGTACTACCATGAGGGGTTGTTACTGTCACGATATATTTCTTCACAAAATATTGGTGGTAAAACTATGAGGAAGTGTGATGCGTACTACCATGAGGGGTTGTTACTGTCACGATATATTTCTTCACAAAATGTTAGTGGTAAAACTATGAGGAAGTGTGATGCGTACTACCATGAGGGGTTGTTACTGTCACGATATATTTCTTCACAAAATGTTAGTGGTAAAACTATGAGGAAGTGTGATGCGTACTACCATGAGGGGTTGTTACTGTCACGATATATTTCTTCACAAAATGTTAGTGGTAAAACTATGAGGAGGTTTGATGCGTACTACCATGAAGGGTTGTTACTGTCACGATATATTTCTTCACAAAATGTTAGTGGTAAAACTATGAGGAAGTGTGATGCGTACTACCATGAAGGGTTGTTACTGTCACAATGTATTTTTTCACAAAATGTTATTACTAGGTAAAACTATTAGAAAAGGTGATGCGTACTACCATGAAGGGTTGTTACGGTTCACAATATATTTCGTTACATTATGGTTTATTAATAGGTAAAAGTATGAGGAAATGTGATGCGTACTACCATGAGGGGTTGTTACTGTCACGATATATTTCTTCGTAAAATATGTTTTTAAAAGAGCGAGATACCAGATGTGTTATCTCTGTCACATTAAATCAGAGCGTATATATAGCCTCATCCTACCTTCAAAATAGTTTGTAAAACAGAAAGTTACAGATCTCGTTGTTGAGCCTTCGACGTCGGTTTTCACCATAGTCGATGAACCAGATCCATCTTGACCAGTTTCACTTCACGTGGTCAGTCGATTCCGTCTCGGTCTCACCAGATTCGCTTACTACCGAGGGTGCGGGTCCTTGAACATCAAATATGATGAATATTGTTGACCCTGAGCTAGATGACGAAATATTATCGCTACTTGGTAACGAACCTAAGCCAGAGACTCAATTGGGATGTTGAATGATTTTGGGAAAGTGTTTAAAACGATGCGAATGGGCCTAATATAACCCAACATAATTAAAATTACTTTTTGAATACAGCTAATACTTTAATTTTCATGTATTTTAAATGCCATTTCAAGTTTCGCTCCAAAACGCCAATACTCGTCACGTGATCGATGTGACGTCACGATTCCTGCCACAGATAACTAAATTCACAGAAATCACTCTAAAATACTAAGCAGAAAGAGCAATATACTCATTCCGATTGAGAAAGTGACGTCACGCGCGTTTTATGTCACGTGACTTCGGAGTGATATGATTACATTTTGATTATTAAATTAAAATTATATTCCTTAAAAATAAACAAAAATATTGTGTTTTATAGGATTTCTGTCACAAGAACTACCGTTTCGGGGCAAAATTATATTTTTATTTTAATACAGTCATCATCCCAATTTGGGAAAGTAATTTTTAAGGACTTGGCTTTTAAAGATGCAGGAAATCCTCGTCCAGCAACTCGGCAATTTACAAGGAGCAACTAACTATCAACAGCGGGAGATTGCAGAGCGAGCGCTAGCCACGATGTCCAACAGGAGATACTGAATTTAGCCACATTATTTCCAGTAGGCGACAAATTAACGATGTTCCTATCATCTTAGAATTACTATAGAAGGGTAAACAATTCCATTTAGTTCAATGTCTTTTTGTACTTATAATAAAAACCAACATGAACACAAAGGTTTCATTACCAGAAGACGCGGGTTCGAACCTCTTTGAACGCGAAATTTTTGAGATGATGATGATGATTTTTGAGAGGTACTAGGTATATTTATTTAAATTTTCCGTTAGTGTGGGTAAACACTTTAATCCATCAAAAATCTATCAACTTTACAACTAAATTGAGTTTTTTCACATTGAATGTTTTCGCTACATATGATATTTTGATGCAAATTGGTTATAATATACGTCACTGCTATATCATGCATTACCTAACAGAATGGGATCGTTCAGTACCCCATTTGAATATCTAGAAGAATGTAATCAGAATGGTGCGAGTGCAAGTGTCGTAAAATGTCGAGTGTATCTATGTGTCATGGACTGTAGATAGATGCCTTTACAGTTTCGTGGTCGAATGATGATAAAGCAGTAGGTATAGTAGTGGTATACGGATATAAATTGCTTTAATTGCTTTCAGAGTATCCTACAAATTACAACAATAATCTCACCTTGGTTGCGGTGAAGTCATCGCTGAGCTTTATTAAGGCGCTGACAACAGCGAAAGACATTCAGCAATTTGTAAAATAAGCCACGCCCATAAACACAAAACACCGATAGTCCCCAAATCTCCGATAAAGTAGCGCGACCTCAAAATGTGGCGAAAAAAAGTACTAAATGAGAGTCGTAGTTACACAGGCTGCGAAATGAGATGCCCAACTACACCGACAAGCAACAGATGGCGCTAATTCAAATTTTGGCAGCGTAATAAAAGTTTAGCAGGGACACCTATTATATGTACCTGGTACTAAAATATTTTATTGATTTTGTATTGGGATGTATAATTATACTAGTATACTCCTATCCTATAGTTGTATGAATGAGACTGTTGAGTGTTGACCAAATCGCCACATAAGATCAATTGAGATAGTGTTCAAATTAATGTAGGTACCAGGACTAAACTTTTTTTAGTGTGTTAGTTTTTTTTAGTGTCTTATATACAAATAAATAAAATTGAACTTCTGTTTGTAATGTCAAAAGACTACATTTAATATATGCATATCTACGGAAGGTATAATACAGAAAAAAATAAAATTGTCTGACTTTGTTTCGGCTAATCTCCGAAACGGCTGGACCGAATTTGACGGGACTTTCACTGGAAGATAGCTGAGGTTATAAGGAGTAACTTAAGCTATTTTTACTACGTAGGCGAAGCCGCGGCGCATGGCTAGTCTTTTTTACACTATTTGATAAAAATACGAGCTGGTCGTTTGCCTGATGGTAAGCATAATGCTGTCCCATAACAATTGCAGTACTCAACACATCAAAGGTACCTCCCCCTCACACCCGTGTGGCGTGGCTTTCTATTATATAATATATGAACTAGCTGTTGCCCACGGTTTCACCCGCGCGGAGATATTGGATTTCATGGTTTTTATTCTTTTGCGCGACACCACAATTATTTTTCTAAAATAAAATTAGTCTAAGTTATTCCTTTTAATTTTAAAATCCTTTAAAATTTTATTAGGAATTGTTTTATAATAGGTACCGTATATACTTTTATATGCATTTGATAAAAAGCTGTTATTTGACATTACAAACAGACACTTCAACTTTATTTATTTGTATAGAATTATAGATATCTAGATGTTCATATATGTTCATATAATAGAGTCCAACACGGTAATAGTAACTATTACCGTTTATTATTATCAACTGTTGATCCAGTATGAGTTTTGAACAAATGTTGATCCACCTATTAGTGTACATCTGAGTCCAGCAGGGCTATTCCGTATCTCGGTTGACAACTCACAGTGATGATCACTTGGCAAAGTGTACAGCGATGAACTGTCAAACAGCTAGGTTTGTATTGGCTAACCTCAGTTATTAACTTGGATGACGTCATGAGCACCGAGTTTCGCGGTTAGTCACCGTAACTCACTTTGACAGATGTTGTATCGATAGTTTAAAATTGGGAAATATATATATGTATTGAATAAAAATTGAAACAAAAGTATAACATACAGAAGAAGATAATTAAAAAACTAAGAATTTATCAATTAAAAACAAAATTAAACAAAACCTTATAAATAAAAAACAGCATTAAGGTCGCCTTCTGCAGGTAGGGTGCCCAAAAAGCTGGCGGCATTACCTCGCTGAATAGCTAAACTAATACGTTGACCGAGGTAAGCGCCAGCTCGTTGGTCACCTGTCACTTCTACTAAGCGTTGGGACAACTCCTTAAAAACAGACTCACGTCTGGTCCCCAGGTGCCCATTGTCTCGACCCCAAAAGAAAAAAATATGTATCCGTCACCAAGGGATGCATATTTCCTCCGTTTAAGGATTTCCGCTGCTTCTGCTGCCGAACCCGCCGCCCTAGATGACAATTGGACGTGACAAGGCGCTAGCGTGTCGACACAAGTTGCGTCCCACGACTCCAAGGAATTAATGTCATACCATCAGGCCTCGTACCATCGTCACGTAAAATACCGTTCGGCTCTAAAGTAGCCGGCACGTTAACGGTGGTAAGGGCCCGACGTATGACATCATTCAAAGCGGCGTGACGCGAGAGACGCCCTGCACTGCAACGGCAAGATAGACCGTGGTAGCCCAAATTGTCTACCTCGCCTCCACAGTGGCAGTGATGTGGCGTAGTCGTGGAGATGCCCAGACGCAAACCCACTGCAACAGTGAAACTAGTATTATCCAATAGAGTTCCTATATTGGACGAGGGAATAGCCTGCAACCAGAAGCCCGACTCGCGTTCACTAGTAGCAAGGAGACGAGCCCGAACAAAAAGGTCATTACTACTATTTAGTAATGATTGTTGTACAATTTTGCAAAGTGGCTCGTCCCATTGCTTCTGCGAATGGAGACTTTTTGGGAAACCCTCACTCGGACAGACCAAGATCCAAGAATTTTTGGCTTCGTCCATGCATACTGGCTGTACACCATCCAAACAAGGATTTATGATTTTCCTGTAACGGCCGGCGGTACTGTGGACAGAAGACAAAAATGCTGATAATGAAATACTCGTAATTTTACGGATACCTATTTCCCCAAAACGAACGGGAAGGGAAGCCTGACCCCATGAATTATCCGAAAGAGAACAGTTTAAAATTTGTGTTAAAATATTTTTGATGGTATCGTCTAAACTAGTCAAAAGAGAAATATGATTCCAAAAAGGGCAGCAACGGAGTACATAAGTAAATTTAGGCACAAAAAGGCAAAACCGAATGTCACGGCCTGACATTCGACCGCTTCAACAAATTCAAGAATATTTAAAACTCCCGCCTTCAAGAGCTCACAAGCGAGTTGCATATTTATTTTTCCAAACCGTCATTATTTTATTAGCCTACCTTGATTTTTGTATAAAAAACTTCCTTCAATCTCATTCAAGCAACACGACTTTGTACTCGGCTTTAAAATATTAAGTAAATCATACAATCAAGCAAATTTCGGGTTTTATTTCTACATAGTAAAACTCGCAGTGTCTCCCGGCGTTTTTTTGGCGACCGTGACAGGACACGGATCGGTCGACGTGCCAAGTTCGCAACAAGCCAACGGCGTCGCATCGAAATCAATCAAAAATCAATCCAGAGGTTCGAAGAGGACAAGGAATCCTGCAATAGGGTAACGGCTGTTAGCATTAGAATCATTGTAAAGAACTATTTTTTTTAAAAAGAATGCCGTGACGAGTTTCTTGCCCTTCTTCTTGCTCGGCCTATACCAATTTGGAACGGGCACGGTAGGTTTCTGGAAGGTTCGTTGACTTTGAGCACGGATTGGGTCTGTTGGTGTCTTTGTCATTTATTATGTTCTGATAAAGACAGCATTAGTTTTAGTCTGTGATTCGTGTAGACGAATGTTGCAGAGGCCCGCTGTTAGAGTCATTTTAACTTTCATAAGTGCTCCTTTGGGGCCTATTTGAATAAAGACTTTTGAATTAGAATTTTGATTTTGAAAGGAATTAAATGACAATCTTGCCAAAATCTTATAATAGTTTGCTGCTAATAATCTAATAAACGCTAGTGAAACTAAATTTATTAAATTTTCCCTTACAAATATGCCACATGTGGACTCTAACGTTGTATTGGAAATTGGAAACTTGACCTGGTGAGTAATTCTGTTTTCTTAGGCTTAACCATTGAGTCCAAAATGCAGTGGGGTCATTATATTAACGTACCTATGGGTTGTAGTTAAAGATCTTGTTATATTGTAGTGGTTTTAATCAAGTTTTTGCTGTTGATTCTTGTTTTTATGTTTCTTGTTACGTTATAATTGTGCCATGCGAGAGCAAAGCCAGGAGGTAGTAGAAATAAAAATATTTTTCACAATAGAAAAATGTTTTGGGCAACTGGCATGTCAATTTGACAGTGACTTTTCGTGACATTTCTTTGTTAACATAAAATATCTAAGATTATGGAACAGGGTATAGAGTATTATACCTGTCTAAATACGTTTGAAAGGAACTTTACACAGGATGGCAACGTCTCAGACTTTAATCAACCAATAAAACGATTGATGCGTCCTCATTAGTTCATTTGAATCGGATCAACATTTAGCGGAGTGGAATTGTATATCGGATCAACAACCGGCAATGCTGTCGCAGCGCCACGTAGTGCTAAATGTTGATCGGGTCGGAGCAACATTTGTCACTAAAGATGAATATTGGATCAACAAAAGCAGCCGGATCAAAATACGTTTTCGGTTCAACAAGTGCTCGCCTGAAGTCGCCCATGATCAAAATTGACGTATTGGTATATCCATATATGTATAATGTATATGCATATATATATATTAATATATATATGAAATGTTGCATCATATAAATACTTGATGCTTTCAGCTTTTGTTCTATTGCAGGTAGGTACCTACTTTGCATGCACATGCATTTCAAGTAATTATATTTGAAAGTAGATGAAAAATTATCAAAAAATATACATTGTAGTTAGGCATTAGAGAAAAAAAGCACTGAAATCGAAGAAATAAAATTTGCGCAAAAAAAAATAGTTTAGCCCGCCAAGTAGATAGGTACCTACTAAGCGTCACTTGAGATGTCTCTTTATTGTGCAAGCTTTTTTGTTTTCATAAAAAATAATAAATAACCGTGTGACAATATTATGAATAAGAAGCAAAAGTGTGCTACCAGCGGCGCAAGTACGGAAGTCGGTTCAATAAATTTGTCGAACCGAAAAACTCGATAAATTTATAGAATGTTGCGAATACCGAAGTCTGATCGTAAAGTATTGTAGTAGCTCTATATTCTATTTGGATTCGACCTAGCTTTTCGATAAGTTATGTAGATTGTTTCGAGGCTCGACAAAACCACTTTATCGATTTGAACTGCCAATTTTATCGAATTTTATCGTTATATTATCGAATTTTTTCGACCGTAGAAGATCCGTACTTGCGCCGCAGGCACGTCAAGAACGGGTGAGTGGCCGAGTAAAAATTCTTGCAAGTTTTTGGGGTCGGCATTACCCACCTACTTGCAAACTAAAACCTGGTCGCATAAACCCACCTTCCCTTTCTGTGACATAACTGGCGATTTTTTTATTTTATTTTATTTTATTTTATTTTATTTTATTTTATTTTATTTTATTTTATTTTATTTTATTTTATTTTATTTTATTTTATTTTATTTTATTTTATTTTATTTTATTTTATTTTATTTTATTTTATTTTATTTTATTTTATTTTATTTTATTTTATTTTATTTTATTTAACAAAATCCACAGATCTTAAAGAGAAAAAACTTAATTAAACACAGCTTATAAAACTAACACCCAATTACGGTAGGTATAGTATTTTCGGTAGGTACTATTATTACTCACGCCAAACTTTATGACCGCACTGAGTAGATAGGTATGCACCATGTATGCACTCTGCCGGCACGGGCGGGAGTGGCGGGCGAGCGGCGTATCGGCCGTGCGTCGCGGCGGCGCGGGCGGTCGCCTCTTCTCTAGTACTAAGTATGAATGTATCTACATCCCCACTGGATCTTGCTAAATATAGCAAAGGACTCGCTCCAGCTTCAAATACCCGGCCGAAAAGTTTGGTGTGTAATACCTACAAAATTATTACTTTTATTCATAATCTTGCTCGTGAAAAGTAACTTTAAGTATGTATGTGCAGCTCATATTTATATTTATGAAAAAAAGTCATCATCATGATGAAAAATAAATTTGGTCATAACTATCGATATCGTAAATATGTATGTTCTACTCATATTTATATATAGGAAAAAAAAATATTTACACAAAAAAAAAATATCTGACTTGGGATTTGAACCCACTAACATACTAACCGCTAGTTCTACAAACTATGTAAACCGCGCACCACACCACTAGGCTAATTGGCGTATGTTTGAGAGGGACGAATTATTACAAGTATAGACTTCGCTATATATATATAGAAAACTTATAACGCTTTTCAATCTATCAAAATCAGTACCTATCTACTATTATTTTGGTATGCCTATTTTGTAATACAAAAAAATGTAAATATGTATACAACTTCTATCATGTGGTTCTGCCTCATAAAATAACTTGTCTTTCTTGGCCTTCGTTGATTCTTTTTGTTTCCTATTTTCCAAAAATTACACGTTTATAACTATATTTACAAATCTTATGACTAAACACAACTTAATTACATTAAAACAAATTAATGACAGATTAAAATTATTATCATGATGAACATTAAATTTGGTCATAACTATCGTAAGTATGTATGTACGACTCATATACTTTTAGGGAAAAAAAAATATTAAAAAAAATAGTATATTTCCAAAAATAACATATCTCATTGGGATTTGAACGCGGTACCTACTAAGCGCTTCTTCTACAAAATAAGAAATGTAATCCGCGCCGAATACGACTAGGCTAATCGAGCTCTGTTCGGTAGAGACGAATTATTACAACTATAGACTTCCGCTAAAAGCTACAACGCTTTTCAATCTATCAAAATGTATATTTATTATTATTTCGATATGTCTATATTGTAATCTTATTACTAAAACATGACTTAATTATATTTAAACAACTTATTGACAAAATAAAATTACATGCAAAGCTAAATAATAATCCAGAAATTGGGTCAGCAAAGTGTGAGCGGGGAGCGGAACAAAGCGACACACGTCCGTCTAGCAACGCGCCTCAGCGATCACTGTCGGACTTTATACAAATAAAAGAGAAGGGCGATGACGTGAGGCAACGCTCGAGTTAAATATTCTAAAATAATTAATTTTATAACAATACGTTAAGTTATTGAAATAAAAATTTACAGAGAACTTTATTATGTTAATGTACGTCACTTTTATAAATTTTATCAACGTAAGTTCATGAAATATTGAGTTATGGATGTTAGAAGCGCATTACTAAGGGTTACATCGCGAATTTATTTTATCGAGAAAATTTATTGAAATCATGTTTTTATGTTTACTTGTCCATTAGAAATATGGTGAAGATTAACATATATTTTTTTCACTGCCAGGACATCTATAAATTTGGCGTAAAGCATATTTGAATGGACCCAATTTGGGTCCTGTCTCCACCTTAAAGAAGTCTATGATACCAAGTTCAGTGATAAGTTCAGTATAAGCAGTACGGTTGTAGCAGTAAATCTTGGTTTAATTATTGCAATGAAAATAATTTTAATTATTTAGAAGTGGCTGTTCAACGATTGTTACTTTATTAACAACTGTTTTGAAAAGTTATTAAATGATGAACATGTAAAAGTATTCACACCTATAGCCCCAAAATATGACTTATCACTGGATCAAAACTTTTTTGTTTTTTAGCGTTAGTAACGGCGCACAGTACAAACATTATGTATCGCTTTTCAGAGTAAATATTATCAATTTTTAGTGCTCGTACAGGTAGTAGTCGGCATGCGGCTACTTCTGCAGCTATAGTAGTAGGCTTGGCTTTAGTATAGACATGTTACGGTATACAGCAGGATGGAGTAGGTCCTGCTCTATTTTTGCTAAATGTTATGACAAAGATGTAATTGAAAATGACTCGATTGAATTTCATTAATTTATTTCATCTAATAATAAATAAACCGTACATACGGTCTATTTCTTTTTGTGAAATTATATAACAAAAAAAAAAAAAAAAACAACTGAACAAATAAGAATTAAATTTATCTTATTTTTTTAATTTATGTCTCTAAACATCCTACAGAATGTAAACAAAATCGCTAAGAATGATGCTGAAAAATATAATTAATGATCAAACGAACTTACCTGTACGTGAAGTTCGATCATAATTATATGATCAGCATCATTCTTAGCGATTTATACTTACCCTCCCTTGAAAAATATTTCTGTATATTTATATATAGGTATAGCCCGACCCAGAACTAAGTTTATTTTTTCTTTTTTCATATTCTACAAACAAAATGAGCCTAAGATGGCCGCCCGGGCTTGTCGTACAAGTTGGTTGACAGAGTTGTCGTTTCGAGAAAAATAATCTTTAAACATACCGTGCAAGGCTGTGACGTGGGGACCTGACTACAGAATGTAAACAAAATCGCTAAGAATGATGCTGATCATATAATTATGATCGAACTTCACGTACAGGTAAGTTCGTTTGATCATTAATTATAAATGCGAAAGACGTGTTTGTATGTTTGTTAGTTTGTCAATTTTCACGCAGCAACAGAGCAACGGATCAATGTGATTTTTGGCATAGATATATAGTTTATGGACCGGAGAGTAACTCAGGCTACTTTTTATCCCGGAAAAAGACACGATTCCTGTGGGAACGCGGGTGAAACCACGGAAGAAGCTAGTAATAAATAAATTTTGTAACGGCCAATTACCCTTGAAAGGCTGGAAGCAAGCGTCGTCCACGAACTCAGTCTGCTCGACAATCTCGAACCTGTACTCCTGGTCATCATACTCCTTCTGCACATTCCCCCAGTACAGAAAGTGGTCATTATTCACCACACGACCGCTGAAGTCAGACTGAAAGAAAAGAAGATATATATTTTCTTATTTTTTTATTTATGTTTTGTTTTTATATTTCTGTATTTTTATATTTCGGAAACAAATCCCGACAGATATAATTATATTGTCGTGATTATATCTGTGTTTATGCAGCTGAGTTAACGAATCGGGAAATTAAGCAGGAAATTTCTCTGACTCCGAAATATAAACGATCAAGACAGTCGCTTCCGAGACGGATATCATTCCGAGTGAATTAAAATCACCCCCCTGCAGGGAACAAAGACAATATAGTATTATACTAAATGGATATTGACAAATGGCCAATAATGATTATTTACCTAGCACCCTGTACAAAAAAATCGAAAAAAATTAAGTCTGTTCATATTTAGATTTTTTAGCATTCTGTATATTTTACCTGACTGCTTTGTTACGATTCTGAACTAACCACAATTAACGGTTTTAGGTTCTAGTCTACCTTGTAAGAATAGAAAATAAGGAAAGAAAAATTATTTAATAGAGAATTAAAATAAAGATAAATATACACGATAGAAACCATTAACGGTTAATTAAAGGCTTTTCAGACCTATAGCCTGTCCTTTATTCACTACCGACTGTGGTAGAGAACACCGAACAGTAATGAAATGTCATAAAATACGGGAGATATTATCAATCGATATTTCCCTCAACCCCCAGCGGTAACGAAAAATGTTATTTGGATCTGACATGCCTCAAGTCAATGTGTAACAATCGCGAAAGCCTTAGAAATTACTACTAATCAAAGATTTATTGTACGGTTCTACAAATAACTTACCTGACTCAACACGCAGATGTGGTCCACATTGTAGTCATCGGCGTGCGTTCGCACAAACCTGTTGCAAAGACAGGACTTGCCTACGCCCAACTGTCCCTTTTCTTTTTCAGTACCTGCCGATTGATATTGAATTAAATTCATAATAAACACACTTCAAGAAAGTAGCCTACTACAAAACACCTTTATTTTATCTTGATTGGTAGAACATTCGGTCCTCGACATACATACTCGTCAACAACTTCGAGAGTATTGTTCCCAACAATTACCGGTATAGGTGTATCACAGATCTTTATGAGTTGTATCATGGACATTGGACATGATTTTCGTCTTGTCCAAAAAGCCTATGTTACTCTCCGGTCCATATACTATGTCTATGCCAAAAAACAAGTCAATCCATTGCTCCGTTACTGCGTGAAGGAAGGATAAACCAACAAACACACTATCACATTAATTATTATAGTATATGGATAACTAATAGAATGCAGTACTTGACAGCTAGTTCCTACATATTTACAGTCACCATTATTATACCTTACCCATTTCTTGTCCCTTCAGATCACCCAGACCATTTGAGATAGTGGTAATAAATCTTTTATTTAAATATCCATCTGCGAGACACAATTTCATCTATTAGATGTTCTTTGTCCTAAGAATTTAGACTCTTACTGCTTTACTACTACCTTTAATATGAAGATCCAGGCCAAATCTTTGTCAACTTTATAGTTTTAGAAATAAAGATACAGTAAAGATCAAACAAACATATTATCAATTTCCTCTTCAAAATCCTGATAATATTTTCAAATCGACTGCACTTGAGATGACATCCATTATAACACCATTTGTGATAAGAAGTGTGATAACAGCAATCAATCTCGTTCATCCCACATCAAGCAGTTGATTTTTTTTATCTTAACTAGACTATGATAGTGCTATCAGCTTTCTCCATAACAAACACAGTATAAGTAAACAGTAAGACAGCTCCAAATTAATCATTAATTAATAATTAATTATTGAATGGTTAATAAATTAATTAAATCTAGCATGATTGTTTTGACTGAGAAATTAACAATAAGAAGTTGTTTTAAATAGTATAGATTTTTGGTGTTGCTTTTTTTAATATAAATGCAAGTTGCCTTTGTTATTCTTTGAGAATTTTAAACTGAATTGAAAGAGACGAAACATTGGGTGTGACCATTCTCATCTCAATTTTTCATCTCACAAGGATTATTTTCTGGATTCCACTCACTCAAAATAAAAATGATGGCCGTATTCATCTCATCAAAACTACAATAATTACTTAGATTGATTTCATCTAAAAAGATTGCCCGGTTTGACTCACAGGCTTGTGCTATGAAATGTTCTGTGTCACAACACCACTAGCAAAGTTTGTGATGTCTACTGTTATAACTCCAGCTAAAAAAGTATCTTCTAGGAACTCTGGGAACCATTCATTGTTTTAATTATTACATTATATACATTGGATTAATTATTGTTATTTTTTGTGCATGAGATGAAAAATTGAGATGAGAACAGACACACCCAATACATTGTGTAACTATTTAACTATTAGACAGTGCTTATTAGAAAGGCTGTAAGAGATTGCAGTTGCACAAACCTATTGCTAAGAAAGTAGTACCCAGGTTCAAGTTTTTATACCTATTAATTATAAGACATCCTAAGATACAAATTAATTATGATATTAGACAGAGAAATGGTTGAATGGTAGTCAGAAAACAAGTGTCTGTCAATAATTATTTAATTTTACTGTGTAGTAAATTAACCAAGTTTGTATTTGTATGTAGATGATTTACTGTTACTGTGCTGTAAGTATTACCACACTACCAAACACCTACATAAGATAACAGGAAGTGGAATAGATAACAATAGATACAATTCATTCACAATTGGCTTCAAATTGAAGTTCCTTTCATTCAAATTTGTCATTGATTTGTGGCTCTCATTTTTTATAGGTGTGATTGTAAGTTATGATTCTATGTGGGTGTAAATGAAGAATTATGGAAATAGATAGATTGAACTGATAGTTAAGGTCTAACACATAATATTGGTATTGAATAAGTATCTAAATACTTTCCAATCAATAGCATGATGTACTTCTCCACTCTTATCAGTTTATTCAAAGATAAATTCTATCAAAAACTATCTACAATTCTAACCAGCCTAAATTCATAAATTAAACTTTTTACTTTTTACGATTATGCACCACAATCATGTTATTGATATCATTGACGTTGCTACAGCAGATCAGCACTTTAATACCTTTTTTGACCTAATAACAGTCAGAACTTATGACTCGGCTTGTCCACAATCAATATCAATATCAATACAAACTATGTAAGGAAACATTTTACTCACCAGACAGCCCAACAACTGACACTGTGACCAGCTTTCCACCAATGTTATCCGACTTCTTTGCCATTTTACTGACACACCACACTAACACAACAAATTACTGTAAACCTACTTGATGCACTCATCACAACACTACGTTCACTATATTATTCTGGTGGACAAAAGAAACATTTAGAAAATGTAATAAAGTCAAAAATAGGAGATCACAAAAACAAATTTTTTTCATGATAAAATAGTTTTACTCAAAGTATGTATTTAGACACGCGGTATCAGACGAGTAATGTATAATAATGTAAGCAATATGTAAGATACATCGTAAAGAAAATTGTAAATATTGAACCAATTAGCGTGAAAGGAAAGGAAATGGTATAAAAAGTCCATTGATAGTGCCAGATGTGCCGACTCAGATTGAACGCCACACCTTTTAGAAATACTTTTATAATCGCTCAACGCTTTAAATTCAATAAATAAACTTAAATAACTTGTGCATGATAAAGCACACTATCCAATGTGGATTAAAAAGCGATAATTCATCGGCCCTTCTATTGCCCTGCACTTTGACACATCCAAGTTTTTTGAGCTTTCTACAGAATTTAGTAAATAGATTTTACAGAAAGAATAGCACAAAATCACATACTTAATTAACTTTCTGTGGATGGCGTATTTTACATTTTTTTAACATTAAATGGGCTAATTCTAGGTAGAAAACGCAATATTCCTTGACACAACTAGCTTTGCTTTGTACTACAGCATTGCCAACCTAAAAAATATAAAATGCCAAGGGATTGACACCACAGGTGAAAAAAACCGGAAAGGTTATTAATAAATAGCTTTGAAAAATAATCATTGGTTCATTAACCGAATAACTAATTTCACGAAGTGATTTTCCTTTGAAAATCATGGCGAACGATGATAAAACCATTTATACATTTATCATTAAAATACTCTTCGTTCCATAAACTATAATCTTATTCGACGAATTGTGAGATGCGAATATTTAATTCATATTATAGAAAGTAGATTCGGTTTCGATTCATTTTCATTAAAATCAAGAACTATACCTACAAAATTCAAATTCAAATTCAAAATTCAAATTATTTATTTGCATAAAACATGGTGATATAGTACAGTTGTTTCATTACAAAGATTTTGCGCAAACATGTTTTTTTGCCATAATGGCGTGCAAATTTTAAACAATAGTAGTACTTATAAAACTTTAGAATTAATGATATTTTAACTAAGATTATATAAAGTGAGTAATTTATAGTTTCAATTCCAGATATTTTAACTTATGGTTCAATACACGGAAGATCCACAATAATAATTATATTAAATAATGACAATACAGGTCCAAAACAAAAGAAATATAAAATGTCAAATTTGTATTACTACGGTCATGAATGTCAATTGATCTTTAACTGAATTATAATTATACCTATATGTCAAGAAAAATAATGTAAATAAAGTCAATATAAAATCATTAAATAATGAAACAATGTCAGGAGTCAGAACCAGCCAGAACAAAATGTAAGTTTACTTTACATCTTTTTCCAGTTGAAAAACTCATGGACAGAGTAAAAGCACTTATCGATTAACCATTTATGTAGTCTGAATTTGAACACGTTGAAGGTCAAGTCTTTCAAGTCTTCTGGAATATTATTGAATACCTTAATTGCCATAAAATGGGCATTTTTTTGAAGAGAAAGTTTACAAACTGGCAAAAACAAACGAATATTAATTTTGTTCCGTAGCTGACGGTGGCGCGTCTCCTCATGCTTCGTGAAAAGCTCAGAGTGTTGTTTGACAAATAAAATCAAGTGTTTAATGTACATAGAAGGGACAGTTAATAGTTTGAGGTTTTTAAACAAAGGTCTGCATGGTTCCAAGTAATGCGCACCACAAATCCGGCTACTAACTATACCACTTTATTCTTTATATATTTAGTTGTCATACGTTAAAATATTACATTAGCAATTCATATTTTTTAATATACGAATATATTAATAGGTTAATGCGTTGACCTAGTACCTCTAAGTAGTCTGTGATTACACCTAACGAGTACAGTGGTGAGTCAGTGTCCTCGGCCGAGTGCTCGGTTGGTATAATCACTTTAACGAGTGCTGGGCCGAGCAGAGAGGCGAGAGAGCCACTAGAATCCCAATCTGTTCACTAGGCCGAGTACCCACATCCCCACTTCATTCTTCTGCCACCGCAGCGACTCGACATCCCGCTCGGCAGGCATGAACACGCACTCGCTTGTCACTCGGCCACTCGCCCCTCGTTCGTTCGTCACCAAGCAGTGTGCGTGTTTATGTTATTTATCAGATTATCATAATCTCAATTATAATGTCCGCTTATAACAAATGGACCTTTGATACAACAATAAAACTTATTATAAAATTTATTTAAAATTTATTTATTTTTTTTTGTTACTTTTTTGTCATTCTCAAAAGTGCCTTGAATTCTTTGGGATCTTCTGACTGCAATTCATTAAAAAGGGTGTTTGTGGCTCCAAGGGCAGATCGCCTTAACATCCATGTTCTGGTCCAAATTCTTCGGTCTTCATCTTCTAAATCCCACAATTCGTTAATAATATCTGGTAACAGCCGGTTGAAAACTCGTTAAATTTCCTTTTTTATGCGATCCATTGCAGACGAAGCGTGATCAAAACTGAACTGACTCGCCACTATAGTAAATACGTGTGAACATCCATTCGGTTCGGCGACTCTCTCGGCCGCGAGCTCATTTACTGACTCGCCACTGTACTCGTTAGGTGTAATCAACGCATAAGCATTCATTTGTATCTCACGTCAGTTATGAAAAAAGTAATCAGTATTTAATAATAGACTTTTAGAACTATACCTATCTCTAATTTAAATTTTTAACCATTCGAACTGTCAATTTTATTTATCGAAAAGATCGGTACTTTCACTGCATACCTCAAATTGATGTATTGAAATCATAGATGAATGATAGGTATAGATGAGCTCTTAAAATAATAATAATAATAACGAAAATGAGATGACATTATGTAAAAATGTCTAAGTGTGAGCAGGATAAAGAAAAATTATTTGTCTCTATTTGCGTATTGGTTTTTTCTTGTTTGCCATCGTTGTCTATGGTGGCAGACAAGTTGTGGCGTCAAGAGCCGTTTTGTTAAAAATACCTTTGAAACCATTATTTTGTGTTATTTGTAACTTTCCGATATTCCGAGCGAGTGTATTTCGTTGTGTAGTTATGGTGAATTGCTGTGTAACGGGCTGTAAAAGCCGTAGTGAACGAAATCAACTCAACATAACCTTTCATCGGTGAGTAACTTTTTTAGCTGATACAGCTAGTAAATTAAAGAATTATTAGTATGAATCCTATTTTCTGTCATCAATAAGCAAGAATCAATGATAATTTCGACAAACTACGTTAAATTTTAATTGTTTTTAGTGCTAAGCTAACCGACCAAATTGTGATGGATACTAAAGTCAACGAATTACATGTTACTTCGTGTTATTTTCAATAGTCGGATAATATGTTGATGGGGATACCAGGACTTGATTAATTTTACCACCCAACCGAATCAATTTGTAAATGGACAGCTGCTTTAAGTTGTAAAAAGCTGTTTCAAAATTATAACTTCTTCGTACCTTCTATTGATTTAATGAAATTAAAATTATAGGGACAGTTCAGTTCAGACTATGTACCTACTCGAACAATAATCAAATATTAGATACATGTTTTATACAGCTTTTTACAGTTTAATGCAACTGTCAAGTCCATTTGCAAATTGATTCGACTATAAATAACTTCTTTTTTTTTAGTTTTCCGAATGAACCATCTGTAAGAAAAACATGGACAAAATGTACGGGTCGAATTAATTGGCATCCAAGTTGCCATGCCCGGATCTGCTCTAGACATTTTGAATCAAGTTGCTTTCGAAAAACAATAAACAATTGTACCCACTTAAAACCACGCTCACTACCAACACTTTTTATCCAGGTAAGATAACATAACAATTCATTAAATACATTTGTTCGGTTTGATATGTAAAAAGTAGCTGTGACTTAATGTCGTGTGAAGACGAAGGCATACCCAGCCTCTCTCATAGTTTACAGGAAAACCTAAACGAAAATCCGAATTCTAATTATAAGGAGGCAATTTTGGGGGAAAATTAGAAAATTAAAGAAAAGAACATTCAAGTGAATTATTTGACATACCAAACGAAAGGGAGATAATACACAACAACATAGTAACAACATAGTATTCATATTTTAATCCATACAGATAAATAAAATTGAAGTGTTTGTAATATTAAAATAACAGCTTTTTACTAAATGCATATGAAAGTATATACGGTACCTATAACAAAACAACCATTATTAAAATTTTTGTCTGTCTGTCTGTTTGTTCCGGGTAATCTCCGAAACGGCTGAACCGATTTTGACGGGACTTTCACTGGCAGGTAGCTGATGTTACAATGAGTAACATAGGCTACTTTAATTTTAGAAATATAATTAGGGTTCCGCACAAAAAAATAAAAGTAACCGAAGTTACTCCTTATAGCATCAGCTATCTGCCAGTGAAAGTCCCATCAAAATCGGCCCAGCCGTTTTGGAGATTACTCGGAACAAACAGACAGACAGATAGACAAGGCAAAAGTTTTATAAATGGTTGTTTTGTTATAGGTTCCGTATATACTTTCATATGCATTTGGTAAAAAGCTGTTATTTTGTACATTACTAACAGACACTTCAATTTTATTTATTTGTGTAGATATATGTTGTTTTGTTTTGTGTGATTTCATTCTGTGTTTTTATTCTGTTTTATGACTGAAGGTCCTAATTAAACTATACTAAATCAATCCCTTTTTTTTATGTGTCTCCTATAAAATTATAACAAAATTCTACAACAACAAGTCGCCATACTACTGTAACATGACGGTAAAACCAATACGAGTTTACCCACTAGACGCGGTAAAAATTAGAGTGCAGCAACATTAATTGCACGTTATATATTTATAGGCAGTTATGTCGAACTATCGCTATCTCATACTGTATACGCTGAGGACTCATCTATACCTACCTTCATCTATGATTGAAATATTTTAATCACAGATTACTATATATGTTGATTTTAATACAATAGAACAACAGATTCTCAACAGAGAACATGAAGACAGAAAAATCAAAATTAGTGAACATTCTTCATTCATCCTCTTTGGCAACATTAAAAACCGGTAACTAAACTGGCAACAAAAAAATCAAATCAAAAAAATAACACATGGTATCATATTTTTTAATTGCAACATTTATTTGACAGCTCCATTACGAAAACACAAGCGCATAAATGTCGTCCCGCGATATTTTCTTGAGAAATGACTTCTACAAATGATGGAAAAGACGTGAAAAGTAATCAAACAAGTGGCCCAAAAGGCAAAACATATTTTATTGAACTTTACAAGGTATGTGTTAATTTATATAACTATAGGATTCCTCTAAACCCGACGCCGTTGTGGTGGTCAAGTTCTCTACGTCCGCCATATTTGTCTACTACATCCTCTTGTTTTCATGAAATTTGCTGTATTTGGTCTTTTTGATATGAAATCAGCAATGTAGGAAGAAGGAAAATTATGTTTCAGTGGCAAAATAGCTTAACCGCTTGTTAAAAGTTTTGTCTAGCCTGTGATGATGTGATAGTATGAACTCAGAAAAATCATCACAATAGCCGTCGTAGTTTTAACAAATAGCGAATTTTTAGAGTTAGTGTGGTTCAAAGTGATATAAATTATAATATTTAGATTATCGGACTTCTGTCGTAAACTTTTCATTGTGTTATGTTCATTGAGAAGTTCGTATTTGCATTGGTCAAGTGGTTGATGATTGCCAGCCATATTCTCGAGTGCAGAAGTCACGTAGGTTTTGTTTACCCACTAGCCGGATCCCAAGTGCTATAAAAAATTGTCAAAGATGCCATGCTTCAGGTGGGTATTTTTATTTTACTAGTAACCTATCTAACCCCACTACTACTTTGATGCTCATGTCATGACAATATTTTATTTGTAGTAGAGAAAATTAGATCCAAGGTAAAATATAATTCAAAATTTATATTATTTTAGTCTATTTTGAAACATAAGTTTTAATTCTAGTCATTGCCATCAACACACAATAATTGTATTGTGTGCAATTATTTATTTATTTGGTAAATAAAATGAATATCATAATTTATATGATTTTTACAATAACCTGTATGTTAGGTTATGATCATAATGCATCAGAAACTAACCACTCACATTTGAGTAAAAAAAATTTGAATTATTGTATATAATGCAGTTTTACCATGTATAAGTGAAATAACCATGACTCATGCAATGCACTCAAGAAGGCAAAGTAAACATTTTACAGTATTTGAAATACAATCTCAGGTATTCACCACAGTATTGTTCATAAGCTTAGAGTCACTTTAAATGTATGAAACTAATATATACTGATTATTTAAATGTATGTATGTAATGGGGTAGTAAGGGTAGGTGTCCTAAGCGTAACCATTAAATCCCCAACAAACATTCTTAAAAGATCAACATTAACTTTAGAAGAAATTTTGATTTACCTTTACTAGCCAGCACCAAAATGATCAGTTTACACAAAAACTTTTTTTGATGACGATCAATCCTGTTTCTTAAAGGGATCAAAATACTAGGGAAGCTATCTGAATAGGTTAGGGTCCTAGAAATGTCAAAAATCATCAAAACCTTTTCCTTATCTATTATTATTTTTTTGTAGAAAATGGACTTCACTAATACAACTACTTTTTAAGTTAGTAAATCTCTTTATTTTGGATAGACTGGCCACTATGCTACACTAGAAAGACGATTGCAGTACAGTGATAGTCACAAAACAAATGGAACAAGTTTTTTTTATGATTTTTGACATTTCTAGTACCCAGACTTCAGTCAGTCCCATAGAGTGTTATATATGTAGGTAGTTGCTTGCTAATTCGTGGGCTGCGTCCCCAACTTACCCCCGTAATATTATTAAACTAGTGTGAACTTAACCGGTGTTTAATTCACTTCTCCCGGCTAGTTAAATACTCAACATAGAGTGTTTTGTTCCTTGTAACAAACAGATATTTATTATTTTCTCTTTCAATCGAAAGCATAAAAAAAAGTTTTTAAATAAACTACCCATTTTCTAGCTGACTGTACACATTTTTTAAAATCTTTGAATACAAAGCAAAATGTCTTCAAAAGTTAGAGGCAATCTTCTTAGAATGTATTCTTGTAGCTCCAATGGTTAAAGTACCTAGTAGTAGCTATGCTTACTGTCCTGTCTAAAAATACTCCCTTTATAATCCATTAGTGCCCATATGGTTAACTGATAAGTACATTCTGAAATGTCATTAAAATACCAAACAATGTAAATAAAAAAATTATGTCATTGTATATTGTTGTAAAATCATTATAGTTAGTAATTATATATACATTTATATAGGTATTATTAGTGTTGAAATTATTAGGTGTGCTGAAAGGCAAAACTATATAATACAAACAAACATCTTCAATAAGATCTTTATCTCTCTTTATGATCAAAACTAACCTTTGTTGCCCTCATTAATCATTCTTTGAGTGACTCATTAATCATGCTAAGTTAGTAGTAGTAAGTTAGTAGCACCTCACCTGCATGGTGAGACGCATACCTCGAGTTTTTGTTCATGGATGTTTGTGTTGAGTATCTATGTGTGTCCTGCCATCGACAAGAGTCCTAGGCCAGGTGTATGTTTGTAGCTATGTAGAATGAGGATATTTTTTATTTTTACTTTACTCTCATCATTCTCCAAGTAAAGGCAAGCTTTTTTTATTAACTAACTAAAGAGACATGTAAAGAACAATAAATGCTGGTAGTATGTAATACTTGCTTCAGTTATTGATGTCTCTTCCTCATGTTTAGGTATACTAAATGTGTATTTATTTATAATGCCATTTCACCATGTGTCACAGTCTGCCCAAATGGCCAAAGCCATGTTTCTTGTTAAGGTTAGTTTTCTGCCACATATGGCATACCCCATAAATTACTATTTATAAGATTGTTGTAGACTTAATATTTTAATGCAAGGTGCAGCAGCTTAGTACTTGTGGTTGATTTTTTGTCTTTAGTTTGAGCCTTAAGAATACAAATTCTTCGGTGAACATAAGTTTTTGGTGAAGAAAAATATGATAATTCAACCATAGCAGGGTTGATTATTGTATATGGATTGATGCAATTTTTTTAATTCATCTGAATCTACTCTCATTATCCTATATATTATATCTTTTTTTATGTAAATTGTAAAGAATATTGTGTGGAGCAATAAATGATTTGATTTGATTTGATTTGATTTAAAAGGGCAGGTATAATCCCATTTAAATAATCTGATAATGAAGTGGAAATTAGGACAAGGGAATCCCTTTTTCTGCATTTTTATAATAAGTTAACATTATGTTTAAAAGACTTACAGTTATGTTAAAAAACACAATATTCATACAACCAAATGAAACTCTAAGAGCTCACGTTAGGTGATCTAATTTATCACTATATCAGTGGCCTGCAACCTTTTTTTTGACCAGGGACCACTTTGATTACCTTACTATTATTAGCAGGGACCACAAGGTTCAAGAAAAATTAAACTGTGTTAATCAAAAAATAAAATTGTTAACATATTCGTTAAGCTGGAAAGTTAAAGTTAAAAATGACGCGTAATTGATTAATAATTTGAAACAGTGAACTTTGAAACTTTAAAATCTTTCACCATATTTTAGATCTTGCAGACCATTGGTTAGGAACCCATGCTATACATACAACTAAAAATCCACTTTATCAACAGTCCCTAGAAGCGCGGCTGAGCGAGGGCGGCGACCCCAGCGAGCGCACCAAACACCTCTGCGAGGCGTGGAGGAGGGTGCACTGCCTCTGCCAGCACTCCGCCCCCCCCACGCACACGCACCTGCTCGCTTGGCTTCAACGGCATACCGCCAGGGCTGTTCTACAGGTAACCCATACCCTACTTGTATTTGACACACCATGAAAGGGTTTATGTATCTTACAGATGTAACTGTGTGACACTGTAAATACATAATTGCAAAAATTAAATAAATGAAGTTAGATAGGGAAATTGATTGAAATCAGTGAAATTACTTCTTGGAGCGTCATTTGGCCGCCGACCTGTCGGGCGGCCCAGATATCGCAAGTGGGTAGCTAGAGGTATTGTGAGGTTGCTATGTTTCTGCGTGAAAGAAGAACAAACCAACAAACATATTTGCCAATGTACATCACTGTTTATATGATTTCCTACCTTTTCAATCATAAGAAACATACATCATATACAATTAAAGTTTTGATGATTTTAAACTAACCACTCCTCCTCTCCTCCTTTACTGCTGAACATCGAAATTGGTCTTATTCACTCACAATTTCGAACTATTTCTAATTTCACAACTTAAATGGACGACTTCACTGCTGAAAAAACTGTACATAGGCCTCATTCAAAAGGGGGGATTTGCCATAATAACCACGCTTGGCAGGCGTCTTTGTGATTGCAGTAGATTTCTAACTTTAACTCTTTATTTCCAGACGGAATGGCAAACGCCGAAGCGTAAAGATGACCGCAAGAATCTCGAGGAGGCGATCGATGGCTTCATAACCGAGTGCGAAGACGCCAAAGCCTCCAGGGATGGCAAAAGCACCCTCTGGGAGACACAGCTGGTCGCGAGAGGGGAGTGGTTCAAAAGGGTGCTGGAGAGGCCCTGGGACCACCCCGTGCTCACGCTTCTGCTCAACCCTAATGGCACTCCGCCTACAGATGACGAAGGTAAGATATTGATTAGATATTAATCTCATTTATGTTCATAATTATGTTATCTTAGCACAGTTTTCATGGTGACGTATTTAATACAACAAATCGGATTTTCTGTGAAAAACTTAACTGTCATAAACTCGATTTCCGTTTCCAAAACAAATACACAAAATAAATAAACATGAGGAGTGTTTATTGACTGCTGCCTTACCGGCTAATGACAATCGTCTTTGATTTCAACTATAACCCGATTAAAACTGGAAGTTTCTTGTCTTCGGCTGGAAGGAATTGTCTAGAGTTCTCGTTAGTTTTCGGTTTACAACGAAATATATTAAGGGAACCAGTTTTTCCAAAACGAAAACTAGCTAGAGCTCTAGACAATACCCTCCAGCCGAAGACTAGCGACCGCTGGTTTTAATTGGTTTGGGGTCGAAAAGTTGACGATTGTTACTAGCTGCTAAGGCTGCTGGTACCTTCCTAAATTATTTAATAGAAATTACGATTAAAATGTATGGACCTGTCTTAGCAACAAAAAACCACATACATTTTATTCAATAAAGTGAAAATGTATTTCTAATGTTCGCGTAGCTAGATTGAATAGACACTTCCTCTGATTCCAGTACTAAAATGGCTGAAGGAGGAGCGCGGCGTCACGTTTGTGATGCGACTGCACACACTCGTCGGCGAGAAATGCGACGATATCGCCGTAGCGCTCACCACGGCGGTCATGGAGCGGGTGCGGGCCGCCATGCCGCCCGTGTTAGACGTGGATGAACCCACAGGTACTGTTGTTGTCTTTAGAGACGCTAGTGCGAATGGAGGTCATATGACAGTTAATAGAAATGCGACGACATCGCCGTAGCGCGCTCCACGGCGGTCATGGAGCGGGTGCGGGCCGCCATGCCGCCCATGATAGACGTGGATGAACCCACAGGTACTTCCTCTCCACTGTTCTACTGGTCAACATTGGTGGATTAAAATAAAAAAAGAACTCGAGTTAAATAAGATGAATCAGGCTGGTGCAAGCGGGCCTAAGAGTCTTCTTAAAAGGAAACTATAGCTTGTAGCGAGCATACTATCGCACATACTACCCGCAGCATGTAAATCTGTGGACTACAGTGTGGGTCTAACATTTGTAATTCCTAGCATAATAATTTTTTATGTATGTATTTACTTTTTTTTTACTATTTTAATATTTTAATGTTAGTACTGTTTGTAGTTCCAAAATTAATTATTAAGAGTAGTTTAGTTTAACAAGTAACACTAATGGTTATGCTTGCACTACAGACTCACTTTTACAAACGATAATGTTATTGCTTGTTTGCAGATCAACCACCTCCTGAGAAGGCCGAGCCAACTTTCGGCGACAGGTTGGGAGATGAGGCCGGCTTCACAGGGGATGTGTGGGAATTACTTACTGACATAGAATTTGTACTGCTGCACAAGCGGGACAGCAAGCGATGTATCGCATTGGTAAGTACAAAATGGTAAAGTAAGACCTGGAACACTTGGGTATCTTCTCCGTGCTTTATTGTCTTCTTCACTTAACATCAGGTGTAACAGTAGTGCAATGCAAACTGAAATGTGTACAGCATTGGTGTAGATTCTGTCATCTGATACCTAAACCTAATTTTAGTTTAGATCTCTTTTTCTAATTGAGAACATGAGAAAGAGATGGAATATATTTTAGAGCAGCCAAATTAATACATTTGTTTGTGTTGTAAATTTAACAGCCATGAATTTAGTGCCCTCTAATTTATCAAGAATGATGGATATTTGTTTGACAGCTCTCTAAAACTAAATTTAGATCTGACAAACATCTTCCGTCTCTTTCTCATGTTATGTATTGGAAAGAGAGAGAGAGAGCGAAACTAAAATTAGGTTTAGGTATGAAACGACAGTACCAACACCATTATGACAACGAGCCCGTTGATTCACTTTAGTTAGCCTTCATATTATCTGAAGCCTCCTTATGGTAATAGAATAATCATTGCTATTATAAATGCAAAAGTTTGTTTGTTGGGTTGTCCCATCTTTCCCGCAGAAACGATCGACGTGATTTTTGAAAGAAAAGAAAGAAAGAAAATTCATTTATTTGACGCACAAAGATTAAAGTCATATTGGAACAAAACATTCATTCATTTGTAAATTGTACGGCGCCAAAAGGGATTTGTCTCAGCACATGAGTCAAGTGCCCAAAAACAGTTGACGCTGGTATTCTGATAAACCCCCGCAGGTGATGTTACAAGGTACAGATAATTAATACAGATAGAGCATAAAACATAAATAGATTTTGCATAGATAGTGTATGGACCGGAGCGTAACATACATTCCTTTGGGAATCGTCAGGCATCTGAAACCTAGAAGCTAGCTAGCTAGTCAATAGTGCTTTGGTAGTGAAATACAAAAAAATAATTTGCCCCAACAGGCGAAACAGACACCGCTGCTCAACGCTTACCATCTAATCGAGCGACTGCAGAAACGCTTGGAGGTTTCGCCTCGCGAAAAGAGGCTATGGAAGAACGCTAAGGAAGTTGCAATTTTGATCGCTCAGGTATGTTCATCATTTGATTATGTTACCTGATGACCTATCTACAATTTAATTACACGCACCGATCACATACATAGGCTGTTAGATTTCCTGTAATGAAAACCAGGAACTACAAGGATCATAGTCCTACAACACCTAGGTCCTAAACCTACACTTTTTTAATCATACAAAAGTTGCCAATTTTACATTCTACAGGATAACTTCATACAGAACACCAAGGTGTGGTCAAGTCATGGATTGTTTAATGTTTAGGGGCCATTTTTATCAAGATACTTTTTAACTTCTTATACTAAGTTAAGTTGTTAGTGGTAGGACTAACTCTTCTGCGACTGTCCGTCTGGGTTGTAACCACCGCTTTGCTCGTGAAGTCTGCCGCCTTAATGAGATGAGACATGAGACTTAATGTCTCAGGGTAACGAGCGCACTGCAGTGCCGCGCAGGCCTTTGTGTTTCAAAGTTCTGGGCGGCACTGCAATGTTATGGGCTGGCGTTATGCTTACCATCAGGCAAACGACCAGCTCGTCTCGTTACCACATAACATAAAACAAATTACTACGAAATTTTATAAAATTTTAGGTGAAACTATGAGGTTTCCAAAGGAAGCTAAACACGAGTTTGGCACTATTACCTGTCAACGTGTGTGTGCGTTGACAGCCGCACACAACAAACACACAGTGCGTTTGTGAGAGGGCCCTCTGTATTTGGGAGTGTTGTCTATTGTGAGTGTGGTCATCAGCTGGCGTGTCGTTACAGGTGGTGATAGCGCGCTGCATGGTGGTGCGGTCGTGCCGTGGCGCGGTGCGCACGGCGCTGTATTGCTGCGCGCGGCTGCTGGCGCGGCTGCTGGCGGCGCGCCTGCCGCCCGCCGCCGACGCGCTGGCCACGCAGGCGCCCACCGCGCGCCACCTGCACACGCTGGCGCAGGCCGTAGACAACCAGCTGTCACCGGTGAGTACTGAGCAGCAGTGTTGCCAACTGTACTATTATCGCTATATAGCTAGATTTTTTACAAAAAGTTGCCTGATTATCAGATTATTTTACCTCAAAAAGTTGCCCAAAGTAGCTAAAAGAAAAAAATATATTAGAAAATAATCGTTTGCAGTAAAACTATGTTTAAACTAGGTTTTAAGTTTGGATCCACGTGATTTACTTATTTAGCCAGTGTCAAGCTTATAATTTTCAAGTTTTAGTGTAGGAAAGTATGATGAAAGTCGTCAATGTCACGTTAAAGAACCCCCAACGTGGGGGACGTTACCCACACAAAGAAATAATGTTTGTTTTAAAAATTGTACTAATTTTGGTAACTGGCTAGAAAAATAGCTAAACAGTTTAGTTACAATTTTTTCCAAGTTATAGCTGACGGGGGTACAAAAATTGCTAGATCTAGCTATAAATTTGCTAAGTTGGCATCAGTGCTGAGTTAGTACTACTCTATGGTACTGAGAGTCGGTGGACCGCGGCATTACTGCTACAGCGATCTACACATTGATAATGTCTCGTCAGCTGCTGTTCAGCTATCGCCGGTGTACTCACCGTGTGACCACTGTGTGGGGCCGTGCTGTAGTGTGGCATAGCGTTCTCAGCTATTCGTCGTAGATCAGTGTTACTTATTTCAGGGCCATGGGGCTTAGATAATCGAACGTCGAATCTGATCGATCGGCGTTTTCCGATTTTCGGAGTAAGGCCCCATATCCTGAAAACTACTTATTATTTTATTTATTGGCACACAATCTTCTACATTATTATTGTCACCACCAATAATAATTGATCCTAAGTGTGTGGATGTGGAGCAATTTTTATCTAGGTGTCTTGTGTAAATTGTTAATGCTACTTATATTTATACTGGGATGGGATTTTGTGTCAGATTAATTGATTAAAGACCTCGGCTTTAGTAGCTGATCTTTTATGTAGTCATGTTGCTGGTCTTATCTTAACTTTGTATATTTGTTACAGACAAACGAGAACATGAAACCTTACGTGTGCGAGCTATACGTGCGCGCCATTACTGCGGGCATGAACGAATTGGAGAGGCTCAAACTTAAGACTGAAAAGGTTGGTAACTTAATGTTCTACATGTCTAAAAAACGCTATTTACATTCAACTAGGTAGTATGACTGTTGCGAGCTTTGCCTGGGTGGGTGCAAATTGCCTTGTCTATGACCTATGTAGTCTGCCTTGAAGTAGTACTGTGCGTAAATTATTGTGTTCCGAGTTGGTGAGTAAAGTGACCCATGTAATTACTGGGCATATGAGATTTAATACCTGGTGGTCAGGGTGATGAGCGCATTGTATTACATAAATGCAAAATCCACCCCAAAGATGCACAATATACTCCAAAAATGCACAATACATTTCAAGAATGTACAATGAACCCCAAGAATGCAAAATACACTCCTTGAATGCACAATACTTTCCAAGAATGTACAAAAGAATGCAAAATACACCCCAAGAATGCGCAATGTTATGTACCCTAGTGAGGGTACATAGATAACAAATAGTATTGACTGGTCAACTTAACTAGTGAGATTTTGCTCTCGGACTACGTGAGTTAGAAGATAGTTAGAAACAAATTGTAAAAATATTTTATTGTCCAACAGGAAGCGGAAGCGCGTTCGATGGAGAAGACACTCGGATCGTGGTTCGTCCAGCTCGGAGACGTGTTATCTCAGAGTAAACGCATCCAATGCGAGTGTGTACTGACCGCATTCAGCTTGCATCCTTCGCAGAGGATGTACGAGAGACTCAATGTGGCACCGCAACCCGTGCCTGTTGCTGTGAGTATATTTATTATTTACAGTTTGATAACGAGACAAGCTGGACGTTTGCCTGATGGTGAGAATAAAGTTGGCCCATAACAATTGCAGTGCTACTCATAACTTTGAAACACAAATGTCTGCTCGGCACTGCAGTGCGCTTGTTACCCTGTGACATTAGTTATTAAGTCTCATCAGCCACACAATTTCACTGGCTGCTCTGCTCATCAAACCGGAACACAGTAATGCTAGAACATTACTGCTTGGCGGCAGACTTCAGATGTAAATCGGTGTCACCAACTCAGATGGACACTCGCAAAAGAGTTAGTCCTACCGCCTAGTAAACTTATTTATTAGCTACACAAAACAGGACATTTTCGTAATAACATAGGTAATTGATGTAGGTATAGTATTCAAGTTTTAGGTTAGTAATTGATAGAAGATCGTTGTATTGGCGTTATATGTATTGTCGGGTACACTCAAGTCTAGGCTCGGGGACATGATATCCCATGTTATGCAAATTCACACTTTTAGATCGCTCTTAGTGTTCAAAATGTGAGAAACTGTACAAGAAATTTTATTGGATAGTTTTATGCTCGATGAATTAGCATTTACCCATTATCTCGCCTGGTCCTAAGCGACAATGTGGTCAAAGGTGGTGAACATGCTAAACCTAGATTAGGACTAGCTCTCAAGTGCAGCTGTGACACACTGATAGGTGCTTGGCGACAGATTTTCAATTTGAGGCCTGTAGTTATCCGGGTGAGCAACTATAAAACGTCCTACCACCGATATCTTCATTTTCCTGCAGATCGGCAAGCGATTGCTCTGCCACAGCTACTATCGCATCAGAATCACTACTTAACGTTTGCAGTAGCAACACTAAAATTAAAATGTCATGTTTCCTTTCAGGACTCTGTTGAAATCAAAGAAGATACAGTGAAATCCGAGTTTGGCAGTTGGGCTAACGACAGTCGTTCTCAAACGAACTTCGTGAAGACTTCGGAGACGCTAAAAATGAAGCATACGCAAAACCAGGCCAACGTTATGTCCACAGCAATATTCAACGAGGGCGAAGCGCTGGGGCTCAGTCCTGAACTCTGCCAGGATATAGCCGTCTTGCTTTCCGGACCTCGAGTTAAAACTCTTTCTTGGGATATGAATAGGTTAGTAAAACATAAACTTAAGATACTTACACACTCATACCCCTGCACTAGGCTTCTCTGTGTTGCACGTGTCACAGGTATATACAGATACACAATAAAAACATCCCAGACCTGAGACCAAACTTTATCTCACTACACAAAATGTGCCCCGGCTGAAAGTAGGATTCGGTGCCCTTGCCTTGCATGAAGGATTAATTCAAACTTAGCTATGAAGCCATCAACGATTTTAACTGGTATATTCAGTAGCATTTTTTATATTGCTGCCGAATATAATAAATGTTACACATACTTCTGCACTCCCTGGATTCAGGATTACCTGTGTCACAGGTCACAGGTGGCATGGACACATACATTACATTTTTTATGGTGGAAATACCACCAATCTGAACTAAGCGTTTTGCGTTCACTTTTATCATAAGCAAAGGAGTGGAACACCCTACCGGCGTTTAAATACAATCTGGGTGTGTTCACTGCAAGATTGAATACGAATCTACTGAGCAAGCCTGCTACACCATCGACCGCATTGTCGCTTGCCATCAGGAGAAATCGTGGTTTTACTATAGTAAAAGGAGAACAGTACGTTTATCCCATAGAAACGGCCCGATTTCGGTATACATACCTATAGGTACGTAACACGCGGGCTCCATACAATCCGCGCTATAGCTTAGTGAAACTCGGTATAGTTCAGTTGTCGTCAGTCAGGGCTGCCTTGCGCTCTGTGACTGACGTGTGTCTCCGTGGTGTTTGACTGCTTGAATAATGATCGCTTGAACCCGAAGATATCACTTATAAAGTAGGTACCAGCTGATACTAAACAAATAACTAATACTGGCTAGTTACATACTGATATCAATTTTATCAATCATTTGTATGTATCTATTTATGAATGTCCATTTGTATTATTGTCCCAAAGACCATTTGGTTTTTCACTGTTAAGTTTTGAGTAACTTTTACAAATAAATAAGTATATAAGTAAAGAAAAATTCGTGAATGAACTTTAGACATTATGGCAGTAAGGTTTATTTTAGAGTCCCTTCGGATTAAATTCAAAGTAAAATAAACAAACCGAATGGTTACACTCTTTTAAAAAGCCGCAGTGTATAGTATAGTGTTCAATGACGGCGTGAAAACTAAAAAAAACACAAATTTCAGGCATTGATTTTTAAGTATAAACGCTTAACTATATAAACTTTTAGCCCGAAATATTGAAATCATAGCACAATGAAACTTGTTTTTAAACTCTGTTTTAAACAAGTTTAAAACATTGTTTTAAAGTGTGTTTTAATATAAAAAAACATTGTCTTTTTTCAACTGTTTTAAACATGCCAACCCTTCAGGGTTGCCCAACCACCATCATATGGTTCACCATATGATGGTGGTTGGGCATTTTCTAGTGCTCGCCTGGCTAGCGACCTCCCTCAAGTTGAGCGGCGCCAAGCAACTATCGGCGTGTTCCGCGGCATCTGCACTTTAGAGCCAGTTCTAATCAAAGTGTAGCATATCCGCCATCTTAGCGATCACATCGTCGCTCAAGATCAGGCGAGACAATGGTTAAATGCTAACCTACCAAGAATAAAAAACTATCATATCCCAACCTGTATCATTAGTAGTCTGTACTGTATTTTCCAGAACTCTCCTTATGGACAACTGTCGTGTGTACATGGAGCGAACCCACGGTGGCACTCGCGTGTTGACGCGGGAGTTAAAATACCTCAATATCGATCCTAACCAGTATCAACATCTCCCTGAAGAGAGGGATGACGATGAAAACGATCCTTACTATGGCATCGAGAGAGGTGAGTTATTGTACTAAAATTTTTTTAGTACTTACTTGATTATTTGAAAGATAATGAGAGAATGGAAAAGTGAGATAGCTATCGTGTGCTATTGTGGTTATAAAAACGAATACTGATATGCTGAAAGCAAACGGAAATGATAAAACAGTTTTTCACAATACATAAGTATTGCGTATATTTGAGTACTTATGTCCTTGTTTGTTGCGAGTCAATACTAGATTTAGCGAAATAGTGGCAGTGAGCATCCATTGCATTGTTCAATCTTGTTGCTTTGTTGTTGTATTGTTGCTATTTATTTTGCAATCTGTAATACAGCTTGCAAAATAAATAGCGACAATAAAAGTTTTCCTATCTTCAGGTTATGAACACTTAGCTGTTCCTGAATACCCTGATGAAATATGGGAAGATGCCTATGAAAGGACAGAAACTGCCTCTAGTTCCGGCTGTGAAGATGAGTATGTTGCACCTCGCCGGAAAAAGAAGACAAAACGTGTCCCTGTAACCTCCGATGAAGACTCGGATCCGCTTAGCTTCGTTGCAGAAGCGAAAAGAGTTCATAATAAGAAAGAAAGACCGCACAGCAAGGAGAGAAGTAATGAGAAAGCTAAGAAGAAACAAGAATCCGTTGATCCTCTTGACATTGACGTACATAACCAAGACCAAAAGAAAGATAAGCCAAAAGAGAAGAAAGAACGGAAGAAAAAAGAAAAAAGTTCGAAAGTCAAACCTCAGAAATCGCTTGCTAGTCTTGTGGGTTTGAAAGTGAGCAAAACTAAGAAAAAGCCAATTAAGCTAGCTACTACCATTATCGCTCCTACTACTACAGACAGTGATTACGACAGTCAAGGCAAGAATTCTCTTGCCTCCTTGAACTCTGAGGGTCACGAACATGATGTACACCATGACACTTTGTTCTCCACTGGCGAACTTAAATCTCCTGTACAAAAGAATCCCCAAAGTGAGGAAAATGTAGGATTGACGAAAAAGAAAGAATCTTTGGTTGCGAGCGGTAAATCGGGAATCAAAATTTCACCTTCACACACCTATCGAATGCCGAATAACCATAGTAAGATGATTTATAGACCACTGACTCCAAACATTGTTCGTCAGCATTCACCGTGTGATCACGCTAGGAATACAACTGCTAACAACTTCAAAAATTACCCAGATGATGTGAGAACGAGTATTTCTAAACTTCTGGAATTCAGACGACATAAAGCTGCAACAGAACTAAAAAACAAGCCTGAGATTAGGCCACGGACACCACAACGGAAACAGGCGATCCTTAGACCAGACATTCCAATACAGACAAACATTAGCCCAAAGGCAGTGACTATACCAGATATTCCTAAATCATACATCAAAAATCAACATGCAGTGAAATTGGCTGAACTCAAGAGAGAAGTTGACAACCTACTCGCGCATAGGAAGAAAATGAATACTAAAAGTTCAGTCATACAATTTGCTAAGAAAATTGATATTAATAAGACATTTGAGCCACGCCGTGTACCTCAACATTCCAATACAAATTCACTTAAAATGACGGATTTTGTTAATGTACCATATGACAGATTGATGGCAGAAATTTCTGAGAGACAAGACAGAAATAGGTATGAAACTGTTAAACCACCACACACTGCAAATCAGCCAGGACTCTCTAATATGCCGTTGCAGAGATCTTTAAATCGTATCACGCCGGGACAGCAAGACTATCAGAGTTTCCTAAAAGAATATGAACACATAAAATATGGTACAACGGGCTATGCAATAGATATGTCCTCTAAAAATTCTAGAGATTTAAAAAAAGACGTCAGACCTACTAACAGAGTCACGCCAGTGATACCGTGTTCTACCATCAAGGCTGAACCCAGGACTCCGATATTTGCCAAACAATCACAGCCTAAGAAGCTTGAGAATTCCCTCAACACATTCTCACGTCTCAGCTATATGCACAAAAACAAACAAACTGAAATTAAAAACAAAAATTCACCAGATAAGCCTGTTTATAGTTCTACAACTTATGAAGAAGTATCTTCTGAATTGGATCAAATAATCAAAGAACACCAACATGCACAGATGAAAGTGATACAGGCTAAAAACGAGTCATTTGACAGATTATTGAAAAAGACACCAAATCGTAATTCTCAAGAATTGAATAAAAACTATGGCACATCTACTCAATCTTTAGAACATCCTTTGCTTAGTAATCTGCTGCAAAATCCCGCAATTTCCATTACTTCTAAGTCTCAAAATGAGAGCCAAATGAAAAATAGTCAAAAGCTACAAAAATCTGTTACACCACAAAAGAGTTCTCTGTCCGAAAAGGACCAGAATGACCTGATACATTTGCTACGGCAGCAGAATAAATTGAATACTCAATATTCAACAAATACTACCTCAATACCATCTACATCAAAATCTAGCAATGAGATGTCTAACAATACCTCTTGTATGACTGATCACAACACAATGTCTTCCCAGAAGGAGCACCACTTCATAAAACCGCCTGGACACGTCAACAGCTATCAGTCATCGTTTGAAACAAAGATAATTAGTATCGTCTCTAATTCACTTATAAAATCATCTAAGCCAAGTGTCAATGCAGAGAAATGTGTCAGTGCTAAATCAAAATCAGTTGTTTCGACAGTGGAAAACAGAATCAAATCATCAGATCCACAAGAAAAAACCAAGAAAACTGCAACTAGCAAAAGTCACCCTAAAAAATATTTAGTAAATCAAATTCCAGAATCAGAAAAACCCGAATGGCAAGCTGTTATAAGTGATCTTTTAAAACATAAAACTCGAAGCAGGGGGCCAAACGCTCTTGACATTACACTTAACAAGACCTCATTTGAAAAAGCTTTTGAAAAAAGTTTGGAGGAACCAACAATATTCGCACCACGGAAATCGAAACGCGAAATCGGTTTAGAGTCAACGAAACAACAAGAAAAAAAGTATCCTCCAACTCCAATTACTACCCCACTTCATAATGTTATATCCACTGACAATGGTGTAAAAACTCAAGCTTATATTCCAGATCAACAAAAATCTTCATCAGACTCCATAAAGAACTCAAATTTGATAAAATCTAATCCATTTAATGAAAAATCAATCAAACAAATATCTGAAGTTGTTAAGAAGGTACCGCAAGAAGTGCAAAGGAAACAATTTACTTATGCTGGACCAAAACATGACGATCCTTTCATATCTGGAATACCAAATTCGGACTATGATTTATTAGAAGAATTAATGGATGATGATTTACGTAAAGAAATTGGAGAATTATCTTCTGATGAAGAAAGTTACAATGCGGCGGCACAATCATTCATGAAACCCACCAAAAATAATGAGAAACGTGTATGTGTTGAGTACAACAAACCCCTCGATGACATGGTAGCTAAAAAACCTGAGACTGACATGCGATGCTTAAATGCTTGTCGATCCTCAAATAAAATATTACATTCTGTTACCCAAAAACCTGTTATTAAATGTGTCAATAAAACTACACTTTGCGCTAATTCCATAAAAGTGTCTCAAAAGGCAGCAGTTATTAAGAAAACTCAGGATGATAACAGTTTGATAATGACTACAAAGAATATCTCAGCCCCTATGCCTACAACTACAAATACTCAGAGCCACGCTTACAAAACTCTTCAAACATTACACAACAATCAGGTTGATTCTAACATTTATGGGTCGGCTATGCCTCAACAAGCACCTTTACAAAATATTGTGCTCATCGGGTCAGAGCTTGTCTATAAAGGATATTCCACTATTCAAACACCTGTACAAGGTGTGAGCAATCTAGCAGCAAGTACTTATGTAGCCATAAATAATGACCCCAATACAACTTTGTACCAAACAACGCAATTTGCTGCTCCAGTGGTACAGTCTGTGATAATTGGGGGTTCAATTACAGTGCCCATAATAAGTAATGTTGTTGCATGTGCGTCAATCCCCATAAAACGAAGCGCAATTATTAATGTGACAAAACCTGCCTACTCTGTTGAGCTACCTACACCAGTACCGGGCCCACATATGGGTATGGAAACTTGCGATATCAACGTAGAAATAAACAATCACGGGTCTATAATTCATGGCCCATTAAAAAATGAAAAACAGCAAGATGTTAACAAAACTATTGAAAGAAAAGTACTGTCGGAAGTGCAAGAACTTGTAGTTAATGAAAATATAGAGAAAATGCAGAATCAAAAAGTTGAAAATGACATGGACGTGAAAAAGGATGCCGACCAGGAAAGACTGAAAATGAAGCGTTTAGCTATAATTAATAGGGAAATTTATCATCATTGTGGAGATAAGCCAATTCCACTTAGCTATTCGCCGTTGTCTTTAAAAACTCAGCCAGACTCAAAGCAACACAATTGCTCCCCGACAGATTATTTCACTTATACCCCTCAACATTCTAACCAAGATAAACAGACGGTGTCTGATTGCGAAGATGAAAAGTTACTAATCACACAAATAAAAAACAATTTACAAGATCTGTCCAATGCTATTAACGAGATAGAGAGTCCAGCTATGCCAGACAACAACGAAAGCAAGGAAAATAAAATAATCCATCCTACAGTAAAGTGTCGTCGGATATTATTAAGATCATCTAATAAAATAACATCCAAGTCAAATATTGAGAGAGTTGTATCAGAAAACACAAGTGTAAAAAAATCTAAAGTGAAGTTAAAATCTGATACAACTGACGCTGGTTCCTTAGCAGATGAAAAGTCTAGTCAAAATAGTGAAGATAAAGAAGCAATCACACAAAAGCGCGCTTCGAAGCGACTGCTCAATAAGACGTTGACAATAACGAAAGAGGAAAAAACACCGTTTAAAAATGACCGCCTAAAACCGTGTCCAAAAGCTAAACTTTTGTTAAAAGATGAGGCTAGCAAGCTGCGAGAAAAGACTGTAGAACTTGTTTCAAATAATGTCATCATTGATGGGACGCTTTTCGATATGGAAACTGAATTATTAGGATCAAAAATATCCAGAAAATTGTCCGAATATAAAACAGTTCTAGATGAAGATTCAAATGTACCTACAGATGATCATATGAGTATGGAAAAACCCGATAAGCAAACGAAAGACATTATGGTTTCTAAGAATTCCATACCCGAGGAGACCGAAAAAAATCCAGACAGTGTTAAATCAAATCTCTCTAAAAACGTGTCTGAACGTAAAGAAGGACAAGATAACCGTTCAGATGTATTTACTGATGATCTAGTAAATAAGAAAGTTTCCACTATTTGCGGAGTGAAAGACTTTACAACTTCAGTGTCCATTTCTGAAAAGATGAAAGTTGTCTCGGAACATTTTCGATCTATCATAATGAAAACAGCTCTATCTACTGACCATAATACAGTAAACAAAGAAATTCCCGCTGACAGGGAGGTAAAAAATAACATTGTAGCTGCAGTATCTGTACCTGAGAAGACGAACATTCCAGAACATTTTGAGTCTAAAATATCCAAGATAGATTTTGGATTTAAATCACTGGACGAACATCTAAATCTATCAACAGATCAACAATCAGAAAAAGAAGGCTATACTCTTAAGGAAGATGAAAATATCGTTTATTCTAAGGTTTCAGTAACTGAAAAAGCAGATAATTCACAGGGACATATCACAAATAAAAATATAAGTGATGTTATAGATGATAATATTAATTCCATAAACGAACAAATAGTTGAAAAAATTGATACGACAAACACCGGTAACATTTCAGTACACACAAAAAGTACAAATATTAAAAAAGTGGCTGCTAATTCCATAAATGAACTAATTGTTGAAAAAATTGATACGACAAATGAAAAAACTGGTAAAATTTCAGTAGACACAAAAGGTGCAGATGTTAAAAAAGTGGCTGAAAAAATTTCTTGTGAGCTTTCAACCAATAAATTAATTGAAATTTTGCCCACTCCTAATAAGGACAAATTGAAATTTGCGATGAATGCCAAAGATAAATATTTTAATCATTCTTTTACTGAAAGAGCTTCAGAAGATTTAGGTATGAAAGATACCATTGAACAAACAACAGATAAAAATGAATCTGAAACAACAACAAGTATAACAGCAGGATCCGATGATCAAAACAAAGATAACTTGACTCTAAAAGATAACATTGACCTTGATATGTCAGTGACGTGTGAAGATGTAAATGTATCAAAGACAACATCTGGTTTTGCTTGTATCAAAAGTGCAAGAAATAAAACTATAAATGATAAATTTACGAATAATGCGACTGTTCGTAACAGAAGCAAAGAAACTGAAACTCATGCACCTCCCTCGTCCGTAATTCCAACTATTGATATGACTATGCTTGACGCTGAATATAGTGACGGGACACACGCTAAAACATCAACCGAAACAAAAATTACAAACAAGTTTACACAAATTGGGTCTAATCAACAAGAACGAAGTGGAACACAGCCTGAGAGATACGCTAAAACATCAACCGAAACAAAGATTACTAACAAGCTTACACAAATTGGGTGTAATCTACAAGAACGAAGTAGAACACAGTCTGAGCTTTCGCTTATTACCAGTTTCATGGCGAAAACAGATGATGACGTAGTCATTATTGACGATGCTCCAAATACAACTTCAGAAGCTACTATTACTAACCATGCTACTGATGCAAAACAGAGTGAAAGTAACAAGGACATGGTTTCCCACCCTATCCATATTAATGAGCTGTCTGATATCCCTCAGTCTTATAAAGACAGTATTCAAATAGACAATTTACCATCTGAAAATCCTTTGAAAAAGTGTGTTCGCGTAAGATTGCCAAATGGCAGAAAATTTAAAGCGACTGTCTATGGAGAAGTACATGTTAATCTGGATACTCTGTTCACCTACCCATCTATTAAATCGGCTTTATTGAACAGACTGGACTCCAAGAAATTACTTACCATGAATATAAAGCAGATTACAACGGTGGCAAAAAGTGATCCAAAAAAAATATTATCTGCTCAAATACAAGACATCCAAACGTCTACAGAGCCAGTTGAAACTATAGATTTGCTCAGCGAAGACGAAGACACCAGTCCGTCTCAAGTTATTCAAAAGGCAGATACTCAGTCGTTTGAGACTGAATATGGGAAATTTAGAATTTTACCTATCGATAAAGACATATTCACAAAACATCAAAGCAAATTTAGGCAAAAGCCCTTGTTGTTGTTGAAGAAAGTTGACTCAAAACCTGTCGAAGTACCAAAAAATATACATGTCAAAATGAACAATGTTAACCAAAATACAATTATAGCAGCGATTCCAGGTAAATATGTAACAGGAGTTATAAATGATATTGAATATAAATTAATTTCTGAGAGTAAAAATACTTCCGCAAATGTCACTGATATTGTAGAAATTGACGACTCTTCAAATGATAGTATAAACTTCGGCAAATCCAATTTATATAAAAGTATACAACCAGATGATAAATTAAATGAATTAAAGAATGTGTTGCTTAAAGAGCTAGGAGTTAAAGAACAATCGCCGACCACTGCCAACATTTTGCAGACAAATGGAAATAAAAATCACAAAACGAATGTTGTTAATGAAATAAATTCAACTAAGGGTATTCGTCTGCGAAGTCGAGGGTCTAAGCTAACAGTAATTCCAGCTGGTCAGAGTTGTCCATTCAATAGCTTGGATAAAGAAGAACAATTGAAAATCACGAGCCGAAAATGCTACGTGAAGCTTGTTAGATGTGATAGTTTAAACAAAAAATACGAAGAAAAGGATCAGGAATTGATTATAAACTTAGTAGACAATACTTCGGACGACGATTCATTTACCATTATAGAAGATTACTCCATTCTCAATGATTTAGACACAAATACTGTTGAGTCGGCAACCAGAAGCAGTTCCCCTGTGATAGAATTAAACAACGTACTAGCTTGTTTAGATAATAATTCTGTAATACAAAGTGAATCTGCAGTACACCAAGAAGTTTTATTGTCATGCGAAGCAGATTGGTTCACTGATAAAGCTACGCTACATTTGAGAGATGTGAATAATGCTAAACCCGTTTGGACTGATATTTATAATTTACAAAACAACAATGTAACTGATTTTGAAAGTTCATTACCCTGCATGGTTAATGAAAAGACAACCGAAGAAGTGTCACTGCAAAGAAATTGTGTGCGTAGTCTCACGTCACTTGTTTTGGAGTTATTTGAAAATCCTAATATCATAAATCGATACAGTCAATTTTGTCCTGTTACAACTCGCTCACGAGTCAATATACTGAAACGGAAATCTTCCTCAGTTAAACCTTTCGCGGCTTTCAAAGTATCTAGATTAGATCTAAAAGTAGTTAAACCCAAACTAATTGATAGAAGTGTCTCATCTACTCTTATGCTTGATTGTTCTGATGCGGCAAACATTTCTGTTTTCAACCTCGAAGATACAAGGATGGCCAGTGCTGGTGACAAACTCGTTGATACTACGAATTGCCTAAATGAGACAGACATTGAAAACATCGTAACAGTACCCGTTTCCATTTCCGATACAAAAGACTCTAATACTGCCTCTGAACTCGAAATTGGTCCTGGTGACCAATATTTCGATACCATGAAAACCCCAAATACTACAAACAGTGAAATTATTGGAAAAGCAAACTTTTCTGTCTCCAATTTCAAAGATATCAAAATTACATCTCATCTGGAGATAAGTCCTGATGACAAATCTATTTTTACTATGAAGGAAATAAACAGTGAAAATATGGTCATGGAAAACGTTTCTGTTTCCAAACTCGAAGATACTAAGTTGATCTCTGTTCTTGACATAAGACTTGATGAACTTGTTGGTGATAAATCTGTTGACACCACGAATAGTCTAAATGACTTTGAAAATATTGTAACGAAAAACGTTTCCGCTTCTGATACCGAAGACACTAAAACCATCCCTGGACTTGAGATAAGTTTAGATGTCGAATCGTTTGTTACCACGAAAAATCTTAATGAAACAGATAATAATGATATAGGAATAGTAAACGTTCCTGTTGCCAATATCGAAGATATTGCGATGATTTCGGTTTCTGAGATAAATCCTGATGACAAATCTACTGCCAGTAAGAGTCTAAATGAAATAAGCATTGAACATATGGATACGGAAAACGTTTCTGTTTCTAATGTCAAAGATACCGAGATGTGTTCTGATCATGAATTAAGCCCTAGTGACACAATTGTTCATACTACGAATAATCTAAATGAAATACACTTTGAAAGTATGGCCATGGCAAACGTATCTGTTTCCAACGTTGAAGATATCAAAATCTCTAATCAGAATACTGATCATGAATCAAGTCCTGATTACGAATGTGTTGATACCACACAGAGTATTAAAGAAATTAACATTGAGAATATGGTCATGGAAAACTTTTCTGTTTCCACCCTCAAAGATATCGAGATGACATCTGATCACAAATTAAGTTCGGGTAGCAAACCTATTAATTCCACGAAAACTGTACGTGAGACAAACTTTGCAAATATTTTTATGGCAAACGTTTCTGTTTTCAATCTCGAAGATACCATGATGCACTATGATCACGAATTAAGCCCAGACGACAAAGCTATAGATACTAGGAAGAGCTTAAATGAAACAGACGTTGAGAATTACAATGTAATCGCAAACGATTCCGTTACCCTAACCGAAGACACTAAAACTAGTTCTGATCTTGAGTTGAATCCAGATGAGAAATCTATCGCTACCACAAAGAGTCCAAATAACACAAACAGTGAGTATATGGACGAGGAATACTATTCTGATTCCATTCTCGATATTAAAGAGATCGTTCCTTTAGCAACTAAAGCAAACGATGATATGAAAACTCTAAACGATGCAGGCTTTGAAAATATTATTATAGCTGATGTTTCCTTTACCGAAGACACTACAACTACTGCTGATTTTGAGTGGAATCAAAATGACAAATCTAGAGATACCACAAAAAGTCCAAATACAAGTAACAGTGAAAATTATGATGAGGACGATTCTTACTCCATTCTCGATATCAAACAAATCGTTCCTGTTGCAACTAAGACAAATGATGACACGAAAAGTCTAAACGAAACAGACTTTGAAAATATTGTAATGACAAACACGTACGATTCCCTTACCGAAGACACTAAAACAAACTCTGATCTTGAGCTGAGTCCAGATGACAAATATATCTATACCACAAAGAGTCCAAATAAAACAAACAATGAAAATTTTGACGACGATAACGATTCTAATTCCATTCTCGATATCAAAGAGATCGTTCCTGTTGCAACTAAAACAAATGATGTCAAGAAGAGTCTAAATGAAACAGACTTTGAAAATATTGTAATGGAAAATGTTTCAGTTTCCCTTACCGAAGACACTAAAACTACTTCTAAACTTGAGCTGAGTCCAGATGACAAATCTATCGAGAGTCCAAATAAAACAAACAGTGAACATTTTGACGAGGATTACGATTCTGATTCCATTTTCGATATCAAAGAGATGGTTCCTATTGCAACTAAAATAAACGATGACAAGAAGAGTCTAAATGAAACAGACTTTGAAAACATTGTAGTGGCAAACGTTTCCGTTTCCCTTACCGAAGACACTAAAACTATTTCTGATCTTGAGCTAAGTCCAGATGACAAATCTATCGATACCACAAAGAGTCTAAGTAAAACAAATCGTGAAAATCTTGATGAGGATAACGATTCTCATTCCATTAACGATATTAAAGAGATCGTTCCTGTTGCAACGAAAACACACGATGACAATATTTTCGAAGTTGCTAGACCAGAATCCGACCCCACTATGCTATGTGATGATAATCACAATTTAAATGTTACGTTTGAAGAAGATCAACTTCTGAAGCCTGACTATAGTGAAAGCCAAATTAATGCTAAAGGAAATACAATAAATAATGACTTTGCCCCTCATAGCATTGTAACCAAAGAATCAGTCAACAACACCAATGACGTCAATGAAGCAAGGAGTGCCAACGAAGACTGCTTAATATCTCAAAAATCAGAAACGACGTCTACAGAAAGTGACAAAACTTACATTAATAATAAGCTACGTCGTTCTCCATCTCCTTTAATTGATATACGAGTACGAGCGGATAACAAAACAATGGGTCGTGATTCTATACAATCTTTAGAAAACGAATGTGTTACTGAAAATAAACATGACTGTCGTACACTCTCGCTAACAGGAGATGTTTTGAATAATGACTTCGGTAGTAACATAATTTCTCCTAGCCTAGACATGTTAAAAACTCATGAAGAACAAGTAAATAAGAAAGATATCGGTAGCACGATCGAAACATGTGCAAAACTACAGGTGAAAGATTCCGCCTGTAACTCACTAATAAATGACTCCACTGATCCTAGTACCTTAGTTACCTACGGTAACATACAATCTCAAATGATGAAAGGTAATGTAAATAAGGTTGTAGATGTTTGTGACGATATTGAAATAAGGCTTGCAGAAATCGTTGGCGAATCTTTGATAAATGCCAATAACAAAAAACAAAGTGAACTTTTTTATAAAGAATCTGATAAGAATCGTGAGGCTGAAATATTAAAACCAGGGAGTAATGAAAACGAAACTGCTTCTAAGATAGAAGTTATATTGGATGAAAAATCTGTGGTACAAAACAATGCCAAAGAGATTAAATTTATTGTGAGCCACGTAGAGCAAACGGTGTGCAATGATCAATATCAAGATAGTGATATATTGTTGGAAGAAACTGCATCCGATAAATATAATACCATTACAGATCATGAGTATACTACTTTATTTAGCACGACAACGTCAAAACACATAGAAGATATGTCTGAAAAGGTAGAAGTTTTTTATATTTCTACACACGATGGGATATTTTTATCAGAAGATGAACTTACCACGGTATTAGAAGAAGAAATTATTGAAATGCGCAGTGATGAGATTATAGATGACATTTCGTTCGGCAATTCTGGAACTAAAACAGACGGCAGTCAAACCTGTAATTTGACCCTGGACGACAAATTATCTATTAATGAAGCTTATACCTGCGGTCAGGACGATGATGAAACCGAAAACTTGGAAGTTAACTTATTAAAAACTGAAATAAAACACGTGCGATCTACTGTAAATTCTGTTGAGTCCGTTAAAAATGTTACAACTAAAGAAGATATTATGTATACATCTAAAATTGTGAATGCAAAAATCGACATAAGTAAACATCTAACGTTGTTTGGAAATAAGTCTGAGGTGCTAGAAGACAATCTAAGATATGAGGATTCACAAAAAATGATTGAATCGAATGTCATAAGCAACACAAACATTGAAATCGGAAAAATTAAAGATAAAATAACATTTTCATCAATAGAAGTTACTAAAAAACCCAATGTCTCTGAAAATTGTGATGATATTGAAGCAAGGCTAGCGAAAATGTTTGATGAACCTACGATGTATGTCGAAACCGAAGAGCAAATCCAAAAATATAGTTCTTATAAGGGCTTTGATAATCAAAATTTAGGCGTTAAAAGTAACGACGATGAATTTACAAATAAGAGCAAAGGCAATCTCTCTGATGACAAGGACTCTGTGATCCTCAGTATTGAAAAAACTCAAGATATGAACGATGATTCTTTTACCGAAAATTTCAATGTAATGTTGCCGAAGCAAACTTATGCTAGAGATATTGAGTGTAACAGAGAACCTCGGAAGAATCTTAAACGTAAATTAGACATGTCAGATGTAAACACCAAAAAACAAAAATATCGAAAAGGAAAAAATATTGACTACCCCAAATTTACGGCTGCTGCAATATGTGACACTGCGTATGCAAAAGAATATAAGCGATTGCTTGATTATTGCAGCTCGGTAAAATTTTCTTACGCAATACCATTTCATAGAGAAGAGATAGACGTCCAGGAAGCATTGGCGTCTTGGCCCATAAAAAATAAACATTCAGATACGGCAGACAGATCAATAGAAGTAAATGAAACTCTATTTACCGATACAGAAAAATGTAAAGCTATAACAGATCCACTGGAACAAACACTACCTGAGGAAATAACCAGTGAATATAACGAAAACAGCTATGAGCCTAGCAATATTGATGAAACAAATTTCAATATGGGTTTTGGTGAGATGTCCGACAGAGTCATACAAGAATCAAAAGACGGAGAATTTACTACATTTTCGGCTGCGACTCTGTCGGACGTAAAACAACTTCAGCCGCTGTTGCCGTCCGATAAACAAGGAGTGCTTGTAAAACCCAATGGTATAAGTAACGAACAACAAGACCAAAGGTTAAAAACGATGCGTTTTGTTGATAATTTAAATTTGAAAGAAAAGGTGCGATCGTTTTTCATGAAGACGAAATCTGAATTGACTATGGACTGTGTACTTACTAAAAAACAAGACGAATTTGAAAATCCGATTGCTAATGCTAACTGGCCCTTCGGTCTCGTATCGCCAAGTTTTATTCGACCTTCGCCTGCCGAGGTAACAGTGAACGTGGTTCAAGTGGGCCAATTGCCAGTGACCACAGCGGCACAGAATGCGGTGACATGTGATCCACGCGTAACGCATGTGTCCAATGTTAGCCCTTCTCAATGCTCACCTGAAAACAACTCGAGCGACGAGCTGCAAACAACTATAAAAACAGAATACACGGAATTAACCACCGCTGACATAACTTTACCTTTGATGCAAGAATACGCTCAGCACCACCATTCGATTCCTAATGAATCACAGGAAACAACAAACTTTTGCGCGAATGATACCATAACCGTGTCTACTGAGATTAAATCGGTTGTGAAAATTGAATTGATGGAAGAAACTTCGCAAGAAAACATGGACGAAGACGTAGGTTATGAAAATAATGAGCTCCATTCAATATCAAACGGAAATATGGCTACTACTGGTCCACAGTTTCAGTTTGAAAATGTTGCTAATAACAGGACATCTGAACCTGCCACCAATATTCAACCGGTAGCGACGAGCTCTTCAAAGAAAATGAAAATATCTGCACCGTTTTCACAAGATAAACAACACAGCAATTCCTTGGATCACTCTGATCAATTTGCTCATGGTATGAACGCAGTAGATATAACAGTAAAGTACAGGATGACTAAACCAAACAACACTGCCTTCACAAACACAACGTCTCAAAATGAGAGATTTGAGTCTCAACCAAATGTTGTTACCACATCTCAGTCGAATACTAATAACTATACAAAATCGACGCCAATTAGTGCTGTAGCTCTACAACAAGCGCTGGCTCATATTTTACCGCCGCTACCACCAAATCAAGCAAATACATCTGAGAATAATCCACAAACGACTGCAAATCCACAGGTACTTCACGTCGTTCATGGCAACAATGCGCCGTCTGTTATAAATAAACCGAATGGGACACAATTATTACACATTATTCAAAACAAAAGTACTACGACAAATGGAACATCTGCAAGTCAATCAAATAATTTTAGTGGATTGTCTGTAATTGATGGGGACATCCAACAAAACGGAAACCAAGTTCTCCAAATTGTGAATACAGGAAACCAAAAGAATAGTAATGCTGGACAACTTCTGAAACGAGTTAATTTATTGACTAATCTTGCTAATGTTCAAGGATCTCATGAGCAAAAAATGGTGCAATTTGTGTGTAAATCTGCAGATGGGAAGTCAATACAACTGCCTCAGCAGCGCAGTATGGTTCTAAGAGTACAGCATTTAGATCCAGCCAATGTTCCTACTATATCAACGCAAAACGAGCCTCAAGATCTTAGCCCGTCTTCCAGTACTACTCATTCAGTTAGCGACAAGGAACCTACACCGCAAGAAATTAAATCTAGATCTTTATATGAAGAAAACTATGCCAAGTTTGTACAGAACGGAGACCCGAAACCGGGCCAAGAAAAAGCTACAAGTTTACCAAAATTTAATCAAGTCTTTGGTAAAATATATCAAGATAAACAGAATGAAATTGACAACGAGAATTTGCCTGAAAACTCAGAATGTGCACCAGATGCGCATGATTTACCGCTAGACCAAATCACTGACATAGGCAGCCCACCAATGTTGACAAGAAAACCCCAAACAGAAACTTCTCAACCCCAACCCACTTTAGTGCAACAAATAAAACAAACTATCTCTCCTATGAACATCCAAACTATGCATGGAGGGGTCATTTACACTCGTCAAATACCAGTGAACCTTGGTAATGGTCAAACAATTAACCTTATTACTGTTCCCAGTACTGAAATGGTTGATGATTCTGTTCAGAAGCCGCCAATGGAAAGCAAGTTTGAGAACCAAGAAGGTGAAACGCCAATTATCAAAATTGTCCCTAGCCAGCCTGCTACTACACCAAATGCTCCAACAGAAGACAATAATGTTCACATGAGATCAACAAATGAAAACAATCTGCAACCTAACCCTCAACCAGTGCTGACACAGATGAGAATTAAATTGCCTATGCTGAGTAAGGCACCGCAGATGGTCGGGGGAACTAGAGTAGTACGACCTTCTTTCTTTCAAATCCAAAGGAATGTAATCGGTGGTGCCAACCAGCAAGTTTACCAACAGCTCGTTCTGACAACTGCTCCGCCACTAGGGCAATCTATCAGAGTTCCGGCGCAAACACAAAGGCACAAAACTCCATCAGAAACTCAATCATCGCCTGAATCACAAATGAGTTCTTCGACTTTGGAGCAATTGCGAGAATTCGATATGGTACTGGAGCAAGTGAAAGAAAGAAGCACTGTGCAGCCGGGGTCGTCCACTTCTACAAATAACAAATTCCCGAAATTAACTAAACCTTCTGCAGATACTACTGATGCCCCAACTCCTAGCACTTCCAATAAAGAGTCTCCATCTCCAGTCCTATATTCTATTGGCAACACCCAACCATTGAACATGGTGAATTTTGTGAACAGAAAATCGGCAATCACTTCGACAACAACATCTTCATATGTTCGATCACCAGATTCAACTGCTATTATCGAATCTCCGACTTCTTCTACGCATGCCAATTTACCACTCACTACCACATCGGATTCTTGCGCTTCATCATGCGCTTCTGAAGCAGCGGCGGCTACTACTGTTGCGAGACCGAAAAAGAAAAAACCAAAGCCTTCGAGTAGCAGTTCAAATCCTTTTAATATAAAAAATACGCCGAAACCATCATCGCAAAAGCCTCTTGAAGACGAACAAACTACGCAACGAATTTTATATATACTGGCGGAGTATAAGGAGCAGGTTGAAAATTCACCCGATAAGGATAAACCTGCGCCACGGAGAAGGAATAATCCCGCAGCCCCTAATGCCGGCTCCTCCAAACGCAAGAAAAGCTCCAGTGGTTCTCGAAAACGAGATATGAGCCCTGTAGTAGGAGAAGACAGTTGTCGTACTATGGGATCGGAAGACAGTAGCTGTGGCACTTCATTAGGCGAATGCAACGAGTGTTTGGAGAGTCATTCGCCTGAAGAAGAAAGTCCTCGAAAAGTCGTTCGGAGACTGACATTCGAACAAGAAACACATATAACAACACAGACTCGTACTATACCTCAGCGGAACGTTATCGTCACTGACGGACAGGCGTTTGCGGTCCGAGGTGCAACGGGGAAGCCTGCAACGACAGTTTTGATGCCAGCTAACTACTTACTGCCCGTGTCGATGGTAAAAGGAGGCCAGCAAATCGCAATTATGACGAATCGTGGACCAAAGCTGCTAGTCGGTGCTGGAGAAGGTGGAGCAGGCGGGACGTTGCTGTTGCAGCGTTTAATCGGCCCCGGGGGGCTGAAGCCAGTGCTGACTCGTCCTGGCGTGCGGCACATTCGTCTGCCGACGTCAGCTTTACACAACCTCCAGGCGTTTAACATCGCTACGCCTGCAACTACCGCACAGCCGCCTGATAGCACCGCCTCGCCTGCTCCCGCTCCGACACCACCGGACCTCGTCGATACCAGGGCTATGAGCTCACCGTGGCCTGATCGCGACGCCGGCGATGGGAAGCCTGATGGAGGAAGCTCAAGTCCTGATGGCTCGGAGCCTTGGAATCTACCCTCTTCGAGTATTGCGGACGATTACGGTTACGAAGAGATCGTGCGAACTGACAACATGGACCGGACTGTTCTGGTGAGTTTGCAGTGATTTTGATGTTTCATTAAAATTAAAACCTGTTCGCTTTTTCAGTTTTGCAGAACTTTACTCATTTTAAGAAAAATATTAAATAATTACAGGAAAAAGCGAATAGGTTCATTCTTCCGTAGTTTCAATAAATTTAATTATAATAACAATTTGATATTCCATTCGCAGTAAAACTGCTGGTTCAAAATTTGAATATGCTGTCTTCACAATATAACACAGAAAAGGGTAAAATTTGAAGTGGTTAGATTCGAACACATCTACCTTTAAGAACACGGGAGATAGTGGTCAAATGCTAAGCTATCAAGTTTATAAAAAATTAATTAGTCTGCCCAAAGATAATGTTATCGCGCCTCGAACCTTTTTGATCCGGACTTAAGAATTGTTCATACGTTTTCTAGAATTAGATACGGTAAATCGAATCTAGCCTGTTCTACATGTACGCACATTTTGCAACTTCAGGACGCGATCCCAGATCGGTACAGTCCTGATATGGAGGCGCAAAGGATATTTGATAAGATGTTCGACGTCGACTCCAAAAAGTCTATGTACGACACTCGGTGCGGTTACGATATAGACGCGTCAGACGATGATAAGGCCTACCACCAGGTGAAAGTCGTAGCTCTGACGCCGACCCTTGATAGAGCCTCTTTCGTAGTGATGCACGCCTCAATTTATTTTTAACCGCTCTGTGTAAGTTTGTTGGTGTGCCGTTGTCAGGAATATTGATGCGACATCTTTATTATGCTATTAGTCTGATATATTATGCAAGAAGATTTTGGACGTTTTTTTATTAGTTCCAACTGTATCTTAGACACAACATTTGTTGCAAACAGGTTTACTTATGGCTACCTGTATATACTTTACAGCGTCAAGCCCAAGCTATGCCAATATAAAATATGACTGCTTGTTAAATAATGTTTTGGAGTCAAAAGTCTTGTTTATCTAATATCTTAAAGAATCTATAAGTCGAATTTTTTTTAAAGCAAATTTATACTTTTTGCAGCATACGATTTTTGTTGCAAAAGTATGCAGTATGTACTTTAAACTAGATGTCGCTTCTTTATCACGTCATGGGCGCTTCACACAAACCTAAAACGGTTGCATTTGGTATTATATTAATTCTTGCTCCCTTCATTTCCCGTGTTTGTATTGTTTTAATTTACCATCATCTTCCTTCTGTTAGGTAGGTTCTTTACGCTTATCAAAACATCCTATAGACGTTAAGTTTTATCTTTGCATGACTTGTAACGTCTACTCTTCCATTGTCAAGTCTGGTTCCTGCAATTTGTCGTGCATGACCCCTACCATACAACTACCAATTAAAAAATACTGTATCATTAGTTGTTGTCTATAAAATATCTTAATGTCGTAGTTAGGTACTTTTTTATTTAAACTGTTTGTTAATTTGAAACTGTGTCAAGTGTACTGAAAGCTTATGCTTGCTGTCATCCAAATCCACGGTATTACTTGTTCGATTTAAATAATCATAGTAGGTTATAGAAGTTAAATCATTCGATCGGCTTTGTGCTTTGATGAATCATGTTAAATAATAAATTAATATGTTACAAATTATTTGTTTACCACATTTGAGAGTATGAATATGCACACTCTTATAAACCAATAAAAATTTCAACTTAAAAAAAATATTTTAATAAACATAAAAAGAGTAAGTACTAACTGAATCCTGGAAAAGGCATTGCTGTCTAACTTACTTCAAAGTCATTGCGTATTTCTATTGTTTTTAACTTATGTTGTATTGTTATAATTTGTGCTTTGGATGTAGGTTGTGCAGAGGAAAGACGGTCGACAAACTAGGTTGACACACGTGTCAGCCGCTGCGCTGCGGCATAAATACGCGATCTTGGAACATGAGCTGCATTTGCAGGTAAGCGTTCATTCGTCATCCCCACTCATATGGATTTAAATTAAAAACAAAATTGACAATGGCTTCTATTCTGTTGTTGACAAAAGTATATAATTTTAATATCATTACGTCTCTTTGCAAACAAAAACTTGAGAAGAGGATGAAATATATTTTGAACCCGTCCAATATTTTCCATGCATTTTCTCACCATCGTTTTTGTGTATTTGTCAGGCTATATAAATAAAAAATAATGAAAAATTAACGAAAACATGAATGAAACTGGAAGTTTCGCCAACATTAAAAAAATAACTTCCTTCAAGTCATGACGTCATGCCTCATCCGCGAGAAGTTTTGAAATAGCAACTAAAAATATCGATTGTGAGAGTATTTGGAGAACGTCCACATTGGAAGGCTAGAGTTAGGTCCACTTAAAGAACATTTTGTATTATACGATCAAGAATATGAGTGTCTGTCTCTGAAACTTAGCCTTAAACAAAACTACAGTATCAATTCAGTAAACACCGTTATTTATTCACAAAATCTTTCTATTTTACAGAAGTCACTGTCCGAAGAGTGTGAGGACCTCGGAGTGGACTCGCCATCAGCATCAGATCTGTTTCCTGAAGCGGAGTTGTTATTCGCACCTTCGCCAGCATACGAGCAGACTATCGATCAGTGCCACACACGTGAGTAGACTACTTTATTTTTGCATCCTTTAGGTGGTAGGACTAACTCTTTTGCAAGTGTCAGGTGGTAGGACTAACTCTTTTGCAAGTGTCAGGTTGGGTTGGAGCTTTGCTCTTGTAGTCTGCCATCGAGTCGTAATGCGCGTGCGTTACTGTGCTCCGGTTTGATGGGAAAAGTATTCAGTAAAATTAACGGGCTTCTGAGCGTGCTGCATCGTCAACCGCATCGTCGCTTAACGTCAGGCGAGATAGCGTTCAACGGCACCCATTTACTATAAAAAACCGGCCAAGAGCAAGTCTGACTCGCGCACCGAGGGTTCCGTCCAAACTTGTAGGTATGTAAATAGTTCGTCTATCAAGGGAATCGTTAGGTTATTGTACAGCAAGAGTACAAAAGTAAATAAAATAATTTTTTTGTGATGTATTATATCATAATCATGTAAATCGACTTAAATACTAGAGAAAAAAAACCATAAAATTGTAGTACACGGGTTCAGATAAAGAAAAACCAATAAATCGTTTCTGGCTAATGTGTCAGATTCTACAATGAAATTCATAAAACAATAACTGAATTACCACAAGGAAAGTTTAAATGTATAGTTAAGAATGTATTAAAAAAGCGTATTATAAAGTTAAAGATTATGTAGATGACAAAAATGCATGGAGGCAAACAGTTCCGGAGTCTCCTGGCGACTACCTCTAGTACTTGGCTTGAATATCAAACAAGATTCTTAGCATTATTTTTAAAAATAATGCCAACTAGTTTCTTGGTCTTCTTCTTTATCGACCCCTGCCAATTCGGAACAGGTTTATAATTTATTTTAACTTTCATGAGTGCTCCATGTGAATGAAGAAATTTGAATAGATAAAAAATACATTGAAATCAACAAGTTTTAACGATTTTTATATGAGTAGCATATTGTATTTTACATAATTTGAATCGCAAATTTTTGAACCCTTTGTTATGTTTAGTCTGAGCATGAACACTGTATTTAACACGAAAAAGATACTAATCAATACACTACAGTACAATATACAGTTATGTTTGGGTATCTTTGAATTTCCTTGTGAGTTTGAATAAAACGGGTTTGAATATTCTTTATTTTTTTCTCAAGATACTTTTCATCAAAAACATTGATAATTGCGTGAAACGGAAAGACCATTAATATTCTGAGTGTTCTTCTTCTTCTTTCTTTATTTCCTGGCTTCTGTGGTATGTTCGCCACAATTTCGCCAATGTCAAGTAGGTACTATGATAGACGATCAAACAAAGGAGATTCAGTGCTTGGAGAGAATAATTTGGTCGGTGAATATGAAAACTAGGGATGAATTTTACATCTGAAACAAAATACACAACAAATATGAATACACTACCTACTACATATTAATAACATGAACATAATTATAGTTATGAATCTATGGATGAGAATCTATGTACATCTGAATTACAATTTAATTTTATTATCTCTAATATATCTACATAAAATATTTACAAATGGAGTAAAAACCAGAGCGAGAAGACATTTAAAAGACACAGGACGAAGGATATTTGAAGGAATGACATCATACAATGAAGATTGATGATTAGGACAGCTGAAAAAAATATGGTCCACGTTGCCGAGATCCAAACCGCACTCGCAAATTGAACTATCCCTAATCCGAAGTTTAGCCAAGAAAACCGGGGTGCAAGAATGGTTTAAACGTAGACGACAAACTGTTGAAGTTGTAGCTTTATCTGCCTTTTGAAATCGAGAAAACCATGGTTTATGGGGAATTTCTGGTTGAATATCACCATAAAACTTTCCTTTCAAGGTTTTTGAAACTTCCCATTGCTTAGTCCATGAGTTAAATAATATTGGTTTCAAAATGGTACAAATATCATGGGAGTATATTTGGGAATGTTCAAGAGTGCCCGTTTGAACTGCATTCCGAGCACATGAGTCAACCGATTCATTTCCAAGGATACCTGAATGACCAGGAATCCAGGCCAACACAATATTGATGCCAAGCGTGTCACACTGAAATAAAGCTTCCCTTATTTTTAAAATGATAGGAAACCTAGATTTTGATCGGAACTGATTAGCTAAAATAGATTGGAGGCAACTTTTAGAATCAGAAAATATAATAGATTTTTTGAGATTGTGAGATTTCACAAATTGGATGGCTTCCAAAATAGCAATTGCTTCTCCTGTAAAAACAGAAGTGAAAGAAGGACACTTATAATTCAGAATAATTTTAGAAGAAGGAATCCACACCGCAGCACCAACTGGACTATCGGAGGATTTAGAAGCATCAGTGTATAAGGCAACCCAATCTTTATATTCTGTTAGAAGTTTGCTGGCAAAAGTCCTGTTGGCTTCAACAGTGGCCTTATCAATCCCAAAGTCCAAAATGACATTGGGCTGGAAAATCAAAGTATCATAGGGTGTGGAATATAAAGGCAGCATATGATTTTGAAAAAGTGGATTGGGCAGACTAATATACTGTATATAACTTTGTAAAAGACAAGGAAGTTCATTGGAGGAACTAGGAGAACCATATAGAGCAGATAATTGGTCTAACTTAAGAAGAAGAGGATGATCAGAATTTTGAACTAGTTTAAAGAAAAAACTATTTGCAAGATATTGCCTACGTAATGGGAGAGGAGGATCAACACACTCAACTTGCATGGCATTGATAGGGGATGATTTCATCGCCCCCAAGATAATGCGCAAGCATTTTGACTGAATTTTATCTAACTTTTTTAATCCTGATTTGGAGGAAGGATCAAGAAGAAAAGAACCATAGTCCATATGACTACGGATTATGGCATTATAAATTAACCTTTGAGTAAAAGGGTGAGAACCCCACCAAACACCAGATAGAGAACGAAGAATATTAATGTTTCTCTCACATTTTTGAGCAACATAATCAAAATGAGCAACACCTGATAGTTTAGAATCCAACCATACGCCCAGAAATTTAGCTTTATTTTCCTGAGGAATAACCTCATCATTGACTCTAATATTAATAGGGGGCACAAATCGTTTCCTAGTGAACACTACAGAATTGCTTTTAGAAGCTGAAAGGGATAAACCATGCTGACAAAGCCAGACAGACAAGTAGGAGAGAGCAGATGTTAATCGGCTTACCGCTACACCCAAAAACTTTTCTGATACATAAAGTGCCAAATCGTCAGCATATTGCAAAATTTGACAGAATGGTTGTACTGAATGATCTAAATCACTAGTATACAAGCTGTAAAGTAAAGGACTAAGGACTGATCCTTGAGGTAACCCTTTCCAGATAGTCCTTGGAGGGAGAAAATAATTTTGATTTTTAATTGAAATAGACCTCTCCATGAACATATTGCATACAAACCTAACCAACTTTTCTGGAACCCCCATTCGAATGAGCTTATTTCTCAGAACAGGAAGCAAGACATTATCGTATGCCCCTGCAATGTCTAGAAATACGGAAACTAGATACTCTTTTTTTAGGAAAGATATACGAATGTCAGATGTTAATAAGCTGAGGCTATCCATTGTGCTCATACCCTTCCTAAAACCAAATTGCGATTTTGCCAGCAGTCCTCTATTTTCCACAAACCATTCCAGTCTGTGTTTAATGATGTGTTCGGTTATCTTCGCCAGAACTGAAGATAATGCTATTGGCCTATAGCTGTTAGGGTCAGATGGGTTCTTGCCAGGTTTGACTATAGGAATAACCACTTGGGTTTTCCATGGTTGAGGAATTGTTCCATATTCAAAAAAATTGTTTATTAAGTCCAAATAGTATTTCTTACTTTTATCTGAGGCATTCCTCAAAAACGAATAAGGAACCCCATCTGCACCAGGGGATGAGTCAACTAGTCCGTCGAGTGCCAACTGAAGCTCAGAAAATGAAAAAGAAGAGTCAAAACTGTTCAGATTTGGAAGGGAGATTGAAAGGGAAGGAAATGAGTCCATATTTGGAACAAAAGAAGGGGACATTTTATCTGCGAAGGCTTCAAGCCAAGATGATGGGTCACTAATAGAAATATTATCAATATTGAATGACCCTCTATACCGTTTGATTTGTTTCCAGACAAAAGATGAAGGGAACCTAGGAGACAATAATTCACAATAGCAAACCCAACCTTGTCTTTTTTTCTTTACAAGAAGTCTTGTTGCCTTGGCAGCATTCTTTTTATATTTAAGGAAGTTATCTTCTGTCATGGCAACATTGTACTCTTCTTCAGAAATATTCCTCTCCTTAACTGCTGCAGTACATTCTGAATCCCACCAAGGGGTAGAAACTTTATAATCAAAAGGGTTTTTTAAAGGGAAACATTCATCAGCACTAGAGATAATAAAATCAACAAATTTAGAGTAACATTCAAAAAGATTGTGGCCATTACATATAGGAAGGGTTTCTACTTTACTATCAAGAGTAGATGAGAAAGAAGACCAATTAACATCAGATAATCTATATTTAAGGGAAGGACAAAAATTGCGAGCAGGATTTACTTTATTTGAAATAGAGATAACAATAGGAAAATGGTCACTGCCATATGTATGGGACAATACCTTCCAAGAAAGAACAGAAGCTAGAGAAGCCGAACATATAGTAAGGTCAAGAGCACTTCTAGGATTTTGGGAAGGATATACCCTACGGGTAGGGGATCCATTGTTGATGACACAAAGATTTGTCTCATCAAAAACATCAAGGAGAGCAAGGCCAAAGGCATCATCATGACTAGAGCCCCATGAAGAGTGATGAGCATTAAAGTCACCTAGTAAGATGATGGGAGGAGGGACTGACGAAATGATGTTTATTATATGAGGGATCAAGCTGGGGTGAGGATGAGGAATGTAAGCAGATAGGAAAGAAATGTTAAAAGCTTTTACTCCTACAATATTGAAATCAGGGGAAACAGAAGGAAGAGAAATTTGGGAAAAAGGAAGTAAGCGCCTTACAAGTAAGGCGCTACCAGCATACCCGTCAGCCCTGTTATCCCGAAGACAGGAGTAACCTGAAACCCGAAAATGAGTTCCAGGCACCAACCATGTCTCCGAGATGGCAATGACTGACGGGTGATATTTATTAATTAAGTGAACAAGTTCATGCTTTCTGCGACGTAAACTTTTGGTGTTCCACTGGAGGATGGACACTTGATCCATAATTATTAGCTGTTAATGAGATGATCTGAGAAAGTTTCTGGGCAACGTGGGACGGTAGGTTAGAGTTATTTCTAGAAATGAGGCTAAGGATCATTGAAAGAAGAATTTCCAGAAGACCATCCTCCTGAGAAGGAGGTGAAGAATTTGTCTGCTGGGACATCAAGGCACAGCCGTTTGGTAATGCCGATGGCAAATCAGCAACAATAGCCTGATGGGAAGCCCTATCAAAAGATTTCCCCAACAGGGGACTGGAACGGGGGGCAGAGACCACAGTTTTTCTATATGATGAAGAGGAAGAGTGAATATTATGATTGGGTTGTGAAATAAATGAAGCTTGAGAAACGGATGAATTTTGTGCTACTACTGAATAGGGTCTCAAGACTTTGGGGAAATGGGTTGATGCATCCTCATAAGATTTGTTTTCCTGTGACATATAAAGTTTTATTGACTTCTGTCTGCCCTGCTCAGGACAGTTTCTGTTGTTAGCAAAGTGTTGCCCCGAACAATGCAAACAAGAAGCTTCATTTTCTGGGACCTTACATGTATCTCCAGCATGAGGCTGAGCACAACGGAAACACCTTGGGCTTGACCTGCACTGCAACTTTACATGGCCAAATCTACAACAATTTATACATTGAATTGTAGGGAATTGATAGGTCTCTATGGGTAGGGAATTGTGGAATAAATACACCCTAGAAGGGAGAATCTGCCCATGAAAAGTTAGTACGACTGATTGAGTCGGGACCCAAGTAGTTTTCCCATCTTCTGAGGTTGATCTTCTGTTCAGTCTACGAGCCTTCAAAACCACGCCACATCCATTTGGAAGTGACATGGACTCGACCAATTCGTCCATGGAGAGGTCTACTGGCACCTGACGGACCACACCCATCTTGGTAATGTTGTAGGTAGGGATGGTAACGATGTAGTTGTTTATATCAAGAACTGCATTGTCCAAAAAGTTGTTAGCGTCAGCCGCAGTCAAAAATTCCACAGAAATTTTATTACGTCCTACTCTTTTGACTCCATCAGGGCAAATGTTTCTAATTTTGTTGCGATAGAGGAATTGGCCAAATTTAATTGGCCGGTTAGTGGTTCCTGATGCAGGGTCCGGTTCAGTTCGAGAAACGTGGACCAGGAATGGGCCTTGATCTATATCTGTATAAGCCTTAATGCCCACAACCAATGTTGGGTGAACATACAAATTTTGAATGGATGCTACTGCCATTTCCTTGTTAGTAATCGTTTTCTTAAGGGGACTGCAGCTTGAGTCTTGACCATCATCTAAACGGCGCTTCGCGCCTGATGTAGATGGACCTGATGTTATCTTAGATACATCTGGAGGATCGGGAGGATCGGGAGGTACAGGAGGATCCGGGGCAGATGGATCCATCCACACATCATCTACCATCCTTGTTTCTGACGAAACAAATGATGATAGATGTGAAAAAATGAAATTACACTAATTATTTGAAAACTTACCAATATAAACACTAAACTAAACTTTTTACAGCTAATTGATATCTACACAACTTTATAACTAATAATTATATGGAAATTTAGAAAATTTTCTTTGAAAAAAATTGTACTCCCGTTGACAGTTTGATCGTCTTTTTTTTCATTCTGAGTGTTAATTGTGACTTAAAATTCACAGCTGTCAATGAAGTTTTGTAATGTTGACAAGTTGATTTAATTTGACAGATCTCTATGTTTTTTTTTTTTTTGAAAATATGAGTTCAATCTTTCTCCACAGAAGCCAGGAAATAAAGAAAGAAGAATGAGTTCAATCTTACACCTGTCAGTTAAATTGCCGATAAAAAGAGTTCGCTGTCCAAAATATCTAAATTCAAAGATACCCAACAGTGATGGTAACTTTGAACGGCCAATAAAACTTATTTTTGTCTAACGTTTTTTTTTTAAATTCGACTTTTTAATTTTACTTGGTTATGAAAGAATACTCATTAATCAATAAGACTTAGACTGATACATTTTTGTTTGGATTTTTATAATTCCAGCGCAACCATCACTCTCCCAAGGCATACCCCAGCCAGACTTGGACGACCAAATAGCCACCGACCAGCTCCTAACACACCGGGACAGAAACGACGAACTAGACTTGAACCTCGATGACGTCGGTGAGATTGTGACCGTGGGAGAGGACGGGATGACCACCATACCGCTGGACCACGAGGAGTTTGCGAGATCTCACGCGGAGTTCGCGCGCTCTCATCCCAATACTACCTTCCATAGCGAACCCGAAGATGGCGAGGTAGTTGTATTTTGAACCTCGATATAACGCTGTGATCTGATTATCGATTTTGAGTATGTTCGGTTGTAACTGTTGTTCGGATGTAACTGTTTTTTTTTATATGATGTAGTCGAATAACTCGAAGGCGGTGCCTCGGTAAGCTTGGTCATCTGGCTCTCAAGTGGCGTGCTGCTACCAGAACAGAGTGCCAGGTTGCTGGCGACAGATTTGGAGATTTTAATTTTTTCTTTCCAGATCGTGGCTCGTAATGATGAGGCGACAAATTCTCTAAATAGTTTCGATAATTTTCACACACCCAAATTTAGTTGTATGATGTATCTTATCTAGCACTGACACAGGTGACAGGACGTTCGCAAACAAGGTGTTATCCAAGTATCGCAAAACGGAAGTATAGCATTATTTTTCACGTTCCAGATACCGCCCTTCACAATTGCGCAAGCCGTCAAAGGTCGTCAGATAGCATTCCCCGCTCGAGTCGTGCCGGGGACCGTCGTCATGGCGCCGCAGACAACAGTCATATCCCAAGCCACGGTCGAAGCGGCCGGCTCACACAACACCGTCAAATTCGCAGACATAGACAACATGATCAACGCAATGCCGAGCCCACAACACCCTCACGTCAACAACATCCCGTCCGTATTAGTCAAAGAAAACAACGAAGGCCTCACCAAGTTCGACAGGCTTTTAAACGAATCCAGGCAGATGTCAAGCGCTGCGTCAGCTATAGTGCACTCCACTGGCAATGGAACTCAAGTTATACGTAGAGTGCATTATGAAACAAGGCGAGACACGCGGTACACGATCGACGATCATGACTCTATGATGGCTGGTGAAGCCAGAATGACAGACCGCAGGGAAATGTCCATAGGCGACAATGACACATCGTCTTCGGAAAGGCATTCGGATCTATTCTGGGAAGCGAACACGCCGTCGAGACCCGAAAGGAGACGGTTCGAGTTCGACAGCGATAAATGCTGCAAGAATCCGTACGATGAAGCCAATTCGGATTCGAGCGGTATAGGAGCGCACACCAGATTAGATTCGGTCATAAAAGCGGCGCGGTCTGAGCGTAGGCGAAGCGACGGCTCCTCAACTGATGACAGCCATCCGCCGCTGCGAACGTATCCGGCGAAGCGGCCGCATCAACACAATATGCACGTATCCCATCACCACTCGGAGATGGACAGAACTGCAGGGAAATCTCGCGTGAGCGACAGATGCCACGATGTCAAAGACGAGAGCCGGCGTCGAGCTTCCAACCGCGGCGTCGTCAAACGCGGTTGTCATTGCTGCAACGGCTCAACAGCTCCGCCGAAAACAAAGAAATCACGACCGAAAAAATCTGTCGATTTCCCAACCCATAGCTGAATTATGTGATTATGTAGAGGCTGTGACCTGAAGGCGCACGCCAGACTGAACGTGATCTCTTACTGACGAGGGTTCTTCTTCTATTTTAATTGTATAAACTTGTTGAAAATTGTTTTGTATATAATTTTGCAGGTTAGCTAAGTTACGAACCAGAATAGTTTTTGTTAAAGTTTAATTTTGATCTAGTTCCTTTAGGCGTTATTATTTTTAAGCGATTTTGTCACCTACCAGTTCAAATTCGTTTAATTTTTAACATTTAATCGAGATGGTTTTTGGTTACGTTGTTATTTAACTTGTCTTCTTGTAATATAATTATCGATATATGCTATGCATTGTAAAATAAAAACTTATTATAAGTTACCTCCCTTTTTTGTAGTAGTTAAGTGTTTCATATAGTGTTTACTGGCCATACTCAATTGTGAATTTACTCGTCTGTTAGCATTGTGTATTAATATCATAGCCCTTTGTATGTTAGACTGATGCTCTAATTTCTACCCTTTTAGCGCGTTGTCCTTCCCGTTTGGCTCCCAACGTTTTATACATTGTTGTTTCTATACCTGTAATGTAATGTTTAGTTTCTAAGCCTTATTTCCTACAGCACAAATTGTTTAAAAGACGATAGAAGCTTTAACTTTGGATGGGGCGAATTATTTTTGAGATTTTTTTTGTTTACGGTAACAGTATAGTTTTCGGTGCCAATTTGCTTTTGGCGACGCTCTACGCTTGACATTGAGTTCCCGAGGGCGTTATTATCTATTTTAATAAAAATATATAAAAATAATAGTAGCGATGTGTTAAGATATAGTGAATTTGATATTTATAGCGTTAAAAGTTGTAAATATAACTTTGTCCCCATAATTTGTTTCGGGGGCAGTCTAGTCAGTAACGGGCCATAGCGTCTCGTATAGTACCCGGCGGCCCCGTGACGCCGCCGGCTTTGCGGTTGGCTATAAGCCTTTTATAGGATCATTTAACGCAGTATTCTACCGCTTGTGTAAATAGATGCCCGTATTATTGGAAGCATTAATGAAAAACAACCCCTCCAGAACATTTGATGTATCCAAAATATTCAACGTGCTGGGGTGAAATTTTCGAAAGTTGTATATAGCATGGGAGGTTCGCTAAATTCGAACGAATTTAGACGAAGTGTTTTAGTGAAATATTGTAATTGGAATTTAAATTTTTGTGCACTCTGAGGGCCTGTGTAGCCCATAGTTCGGTTATACAAAGGCTGGAGCAAAAGCTCTGCTACAATTTTAAGTGCTAATGCATGTGGAGTTGTAGCGGGACTTTTAGGCTAAGATTCAGAGACGATTCTAAGCGTAGACTTTGGCTTCCATATGTCAAAACTGTATAGAATTTTGACGTATGGAAGCGTGAGTCCACGCTTAGATTCGTCTCTGAATCTCAGCTTTAGACTGCGTCGTACTCTGTAGCATTAGTTAGACGTATTAGCCACTCAGATATGCGTGCCTGTTCTAAAACAATTTTGTTGGCGATGACAACCTGATGAAGGGCTGCAGACTGAGGCGAATTTCGCGCGATGTTCTCGACTAACCGACAATTTATTTATCGACAAGGCAGAGTGTTCGTGAATGAATTTGATCCTAGTCGTGATTCCCGGACGGGATTTGACTCAGTTTAAAGTCTTAACATTATTTCCAGCGAAGGCACTAAACTACTTGAATCCAGTGTTTAACTAAACGTATTTTAATCCCAAACTTTTTGAATGTATTTCATTTGGCGTTAAAGTATATCTTTTTCTGCCATATGTTAAATGTAAGGTTCGATTTTTATATAATAATCCAAGCATTCTTGTTGATGATCGTACAATGCTATAGAAATCATTGTGCGCCCGATATTAATCGCAAGAATTTATACAGTATTGCAAAATGCAGTTTTTTGTTTTGTATTTTCACTAGAAATTAGCCATAAAAAATGATACTACATAATTAATGTTTAGGAGTTTCATCATTATTTTTTAATCGAAACAGATTGTGTTTTCTTATTGATTATGTAAACGATTATTTTTAAAAGTGCTACAGGTGGAATGATTATTAAAACGTATCTATTAAATAAATACTTAATGGTTTTTATTTAGATCTTGCTCCTGTTTACACGCTGTATTGTATAGTCTGGAGGGTGTAATGTAGTTAGATGAAAAAGTGCTGTAAAAGTCTGTATTTTTCTACTTACTAATAATGTAAATTAATAATTATGCTCCTATGTACAGATTGTACTGTAGTCTTTTGATCCTTATGAGAAATGAAATCGATAGGCAAGGATTGTCGCTCCTAAGAACGTTTTCTAGTAGCTACACTGGTGACTTACAAAATAATATTGGACGTCTTTTTGCGATTTCTGTCATTTTAGTGCTCCAGTTGGCCCCGTAATTTCTTGATCCTTATGATCTCTCACCTAATGAATTTATGTAAGAGAGTAATTTGCCCTCCTTATAATAATATGTTATTAATCTATGAGTCATCATAGCTATACAAAATTTAAATTTAAAATCTTAATTTCATACAAAAGTGCTCGTCGTTATGCGATACACTACCTAGTTATGATAACGGCAGGTTTGTAAGCGCCACGTACTTTCTATAAAATCGTCAATTTGATCCGAAGCCTCGCAGTGCGAGATTTTCTACTCCACGGATTTACACAATCGCTTCTTACCTAATCATTCTAATTAATCATCTATGTTAGAAGACCACCAAACTTCCTCTTATCTTTAATCCGTTTCATCAGTGCTAATACTTCTATTCTGAACTCCAGCCTTTCGTCTTCGTTGTACTTTACTATAGTAGGCAATAGGGACGCAAAGAATGCTTCATCCTCATTCATTATCCTAGGATCATCAAAAGAACCGTAATCTACGTTTGACTCATCTGCATCTTCTTTGCGACTGTCTTTCCTTGACCTTTTTCTTTTATTAGAACTTTCTTTACAGGCAAGAATAGCTTCTGGTTCGCCATCTGCTGAATTTGAGTTGTCATAACTAATTTCGTACTCAATAGATTTCCGTGTATTATAACTTGTAGATCCTTTGACTTGAGTTTCATCTTTCATAAACGCTGGCTGGTCGTCGGTGTATCCTAGATTGTCTTGTTCTTGTTGTTCGGATTCGGGAATTAATTGTATGAGGAATTTGAGGTGCTCATGGAGAACGTACTGTTTCTTTGTTTTCCCAGCTTTTGTTCTGAGGCTTTTGACGAATGTGTCGCGGATGTTCGTCCACTTCGAAAGCACTGTTTCACCTGCAAAAAATAATAAGTTGAACTCTAGTATTTAGATTTTGTTATTACGTTAGGTATAGTTCTCCATTTTTATTTATCACATTTGAAAGATTGTCGATTAGTCCATCTTAGCCCAGCCTTATTATCACGTCAAGTCATACCTTCTACGGGAACTAAATTGTGAATGGCACTGAATGTGCCTGACCTAAACGCACTTCATTAGTTTTTGTTCCTACTTGTCTTTATAACAATTTGTTTCATTCACAGGTTGATATACAAAGACTAAATAATCTGTGTTGATATAGGATACAAGGGTAGGATTGGCATCAAAAAAGTTTTCGTGTAGGTAATAGGTTTATTTTCTTGCTAACTGTACTTACCTGGATAATTTATTCAAAAATCTGTGAATGCAGATCAAAATGCTTACAAAAAGTAAATAAGAGTCGATCTTCTCAGAACGTTTTTCTGTAGCTACCACGGTTAGTCTCTACCCATAAGGCCTCGTCTAAAAAATACATCGGTATAATCTGCGATGCACATAATACTAATGTATAGATAGGTAACATGGATATTCTCAAGGAAAGATGGTGCAGGCAACCGGCTGTAAAAAAATTGCCAAAACCTAAAAGTAGGACCTATGTCTGTACAGACGTACTGCACCGACCCCATGAAAAAATAGGACAAGGGTAGGAAATAGAGAGGTAACACAGAACAACTACATTACAAGATTGAGAAAAACTTGGTTTGTTTTCATTACTCACTCATCAAACGCTTCTCATCCGACGACATTTCATCGTATCTCTCATCTAGAATATTGAATATTTCAATCCAAGCCACCTTTCGTTCGACGCGATCTTTATAATTTTCTATAAACTTATTCCATAAGCAGGGGCGATCTCTCACTCCTTCTATTAATTTGATCACATCGTATTTAAAACGTTTCATTTTTATACAAATCGGACGACAAAACACTGTTCTCGCTCTCTAGTTCGACACGTCACTGCCTTTGTGGCGGTCTTTCGATTCTCGACGTATCCGTCGTCTCTATCTTTTCGTACTCGTTAAACAGAGATGATGAATGCTTGGAGGTCACCGACTTATCGGAGCGTCAGCGGCCATGTCGTGAGCCAGGGCTGTTTACCGGATACCAGATTAACTTGAACTCTCCTGGCGGAGATAGTTGAATCCTAATGAACGTAGTTCAGAGGTCTTAACAGCTGGCAGTTTGGGTTCGTGTCGTGACGTTCGTCACGCGCAATGTTCGTAAAAATCGCGTTATCGTGTCGGGATTGATAGAATGTTGAAAACTCGCTGTTTCTCTTTATCATTTGCGAAAAAAATGCTCAATAAAGGTTTATATAAAAAGTTAGTCTTGAATTTTAATATAAGTACATGGCCCTATGTTAGACTCCAGGGAACCTAAACTCAAAAAATAAAAAAATATACCAAGTTCTTAGTATTATGCAATATACTTAATATCTACTTAGAACGGGCTCACGAAAGTTAAATGATCCTACATATATAATACCTATGTTGTTTGATAGAAAAACAGAGATTTAAAGTGGTATATACAGATATACATATAGTGGGGTGTGAACCCCACATAGTACTATTTCCTCTGTGGCTATAACTATCTGACGATCGATTTTTTGACCCTTTACCCCTGACGCACAGATAAAATTAAAATTTTTAGTTGATTATTATCAAACGGCCGAAAAGATATTTTTTAACCATAGGTAAGTAAACTCTCGATTAAGTTAGTACCTTTGAAACAAAAAAAAGACAAAATTAAAATCGGTCCATCCGTTTAGGAGCTACGATGCCACGACAGACATCTACATCTACAGACAAACACTAAACTTACAATGCAGCTCTCGTTTTTACGTCGGGGCTTGTACTAATATCTATTCTGTGGTCAGGGCAGTGGCGTATTTTAGGATTTAGCGCCCTGGGCCTGCAGGCCCCACCGCCCTGCCGGTCAGTATATACGAAAGCCCCTCGTCTTGATGTGTATCAAACTTACACCCAAGAGCACCTTACGAGATTTAGGCTCTTATTAAGTTTAGTTAAAGTATGTTTTGTCTTGTTTGTTCTTTGACAGTTTTAAACTGAATCGAAAGAGACAAAACACAGTTGAACTGAGTATTCCACCGTTTACTATACTGTTTATTAATAAGAGCCTTAGTTAGGTAGGCTTTTTTAAATTTCTTCTGCTTACGCCGCCCCTCGCAGCCTGCCGCCCCGGGCCATGGCCCTTTTGGCCCTAGGGTAAATACGCCACTGGGTCAGAGGTTAAAAACAGTAATTGATGTTTTGAAGCTGTTTGTATAGTGATAAGTCGGCCACCGATCTGTATACGTCGATGCTTTGAATTCAATGAGCTTGAGCTTTCGGTGGAGGAAAACATCGTGATGCAACCACGATGGTCGAGTATTTCTAGTATGTACTTGCTTGGCTAGCTACCACCCTCAAGTTGAAAAATCTATCGTTAAGCACCTGTTGGTGTATTCCGGCAACTGCACTTGAGAGCAAGTTTTTTTTTATGTTATTAGGTAACGAGACGAGCTGGTCGTTTGCCTGATGGTAAGCATAACGCCGGCCCATAACGATTGCAGTGCCACCCAGAACTTTGAAACACAAAGGTCTTGCGCGGCACTGCAGTGCGCTCGTTACCCTGAGACATTAGGTATTAAGTCTCATAAGCCCAGTAATTTCACTGGATACTCTGCTCATCAAACCGGAACACAGTAATGCTTGCACACACCTGCTTGGCGGCAGACTTCACGAGCAAAGCGGTGGTAACAATCCAGACGGACACTCGCAGAAGAGTTAGTCCTCCCACTAACCATTTCTAATCTAGGTTTAGCACATTCACCATCTTTGACCACATCGTCACTTAAGATCAGGCGAGATAGTGGTCAAATGCTAACCTATCGAGTGTAAAACAGAAATGGGCAAGCAGTCATATGCAAGTATTACTGTGCTTCGGTTTGATGAGCAAAGTAGTCAGTGTAACGCGCGCAATGCAATCCCACGCTGCTCTTTGTGTTTCAAAGTTCTGGTACTGCAATTGTAATAGCACAGCGTGACCCGGCGTTATGCTGCTATCACGCAAACGACCCGTTTGTCTTGTTAACAAAAGTACCTATACCTGTAAAAAAATCTCCATTTTTAAAACTTTATTGTACCTACTTACTCATGTAAGTAGGGTAACTATACTAGTCTGAGTAAGTAGACCTTTCGACTGGCTTCATAACCGTCTGTGCGAAATTTCAGCATGATTGAAAATCGCAAAGCGGTTGAAAAATTGATCGACAAATTTCGGCCTGACAAACAGAAATCGAAGTTAAATACATAAGTAAAAAGTTAGCTATAAATATGAAAGTTCACTAATGCAGAAGTTGTGAATGATGGTGAACAAAAATAAGAACGTGTAAATGTAATAATGTAGAAAACTGGATTTAAGTATAAAAATTTAAATGTGGTATAAAACGCTGACACCATAGGTAAGTCTAATAAGTCTAAGTAATATTTACATTTAAACAACTTATTTAACGTTTATCACGTCAAGTCCTTCCTGAGGTAGACAGAGAGAACTCCAAACTACATACTTACCTACCTCTTTCGCTATACTATTACAAACGCCTTGGCAGTATTGATCCCCATGCGCGCGCATTCACGTTTGTCATTCTTAGATGTCGGAAAATTCACATTGACAGGCGAGGTTATCTTACAATAGCTAGTTTAATCTAGATAACGATTAAAATACTATTAAGATCGTTGCATTTACGATTTAAACTGTATTTGAAGAACGTACTCTGTGGAAAAGTGGGTTTTCAATAGTTTTCGTGTTGCATTGACATGGCGGTTTGAGGTAACCTGTTCACTGCCGGCTTCGAGACGAGAGGTAAGATTAAGCTGATTTCTGTTTAAACAAATAGATTTTCAAGTCCTTTTACTTAAGAAAACGTGTACTAGGTAAATCCAAAGCGCCTGATAGAAAACTCGCAGCACTAAATGAAAACTGTTAGGCGTCAGCTGATCAATATGTCGATAGGTGGATGATCAGGGTTAACCCATTTATTATGACCTGAAATGATGTGAAAGTATGTTTCTAGGATTATTGGTTTGTACTTCTTTCACGGAGCAAAGGATCGATGTGATGTTTTGCATAGTTATAGATAGTTTATGGACCGGAGAGTAACATAGGCTACTTTTTATCCCGGGAAAATGCACTGTCCCGTGGCAATCACCAAGCGGGTGTATATATAATACTAGCTATGCACCGCGATTTTGTTCACGTAATTTTCTAAAATAGAAGTAGCCTGAGTTATAGTTCTTATAACATCAGATGAAAGTACGGTCAAAATCGGTCCAGCGGTTTCAAAAATTACTTATTTTTAAGATATAGTCTATCAAGCTTTTTTTACGTGATAGTGACAGCGATCTTTATAAGTGGTAGGTACTTATATGTGTGGAAACAATTTTCTAAATCTATCTTAATGTTATAAAGAGATTTGAAAGTTTGTTTGATTATTTGTTACCGCTAATCTTAGAACCGTTCGCTGATCCGATTCTAAAAATTCTTTCATGAATAGAAAGCTACAGTACATTATTCTCTAGAGTGCTATAGGTTACTTTTAATCCTGGTTTAATGTGTGCAAAGCCTCGAACAAGATCTAGTTTTGTTTAACACCTATAAAGAAATGAAAATCTAAATTTTGCTATAGTTCCTTTGCAGACGAGGCAATGCTTTTTTTAATTCAGGTTAATGGTTAACAGATGATATCTAACTAGCTCTTCGCCCGGGTGCACATTATTGCTTAGTGGCAGACATCACGAGCAAAGCGGTGGTACAGACCCAGAGGGACACTTGCAGAAGAGTTAGTCCTACCACCTAGTAAAAAGGCACGAAAAAAGTCGTCGACAAACATAATATAAATAACTACTTATTATCGATTATTGCGTAGGTACTGGGTGTCTATCGGCGGGGTGGTAGATGCCATCAATTATAATTATTGATACTTAACTTTATGTGTTTGTGTAGTGAAGCCTGCCTAGGCTTGGCCGTTTACTATTGTGTATACTTGGCATTGGTCTTAAACTAGACATTAAGTAGGCATGGTAGTGTTATATTATTTAATTTTAGTACTATATTTAGTATATACACATACAGGGTGAGTTTGAATTGGTATGATATCCTGGAGGGGGGCACTGCAATCGTTATGGGCCGGCGTTATTCTTACCATCAGGCAAACGATCAGCTCGTCTCGTTACATAATAACATAAAAAAAAAACCTAGCTAGATACTTTTATATCAAATAGATAGGACAAAATCCCCACATGATTTTCGCTCGCTCACCAAGACGAAAATCGCTCACGAAGTTGGCAATTAGCACCTTCACAGAACCTTGAGAAGTAAATAGGCTTTTGCATTTAACTGGTTTTCACGTTCATTCAGGCACTATGTGGACGGTGTGCGTACCCGGGTGGGGTGCAGTGGTGGTGGCGGGAGTTCTACTCCTGTATGGAACGATCGACGTGGCGTACTTTGCCAGGATGATGTATACCGTCGCCAGAGCAAGGTACTTCAAGAAGAAAGCCTGTATATTGGATACTACTGAAGTCGACTGTGAGTAAATCTTATTTTGTTTCTAGATTATAGCTTGGATCTTTTAGTGATTATTTTTCTGTATGCTGGATGTAATCTTCATTTCTGACGACAGTACTAGATACATAACGAATGGTTTTTAATGGTAGAATTTCGACTGTATCTCAAGTAAAATCCTTGTCCATTCCATCATTAGTGCAAGGACCATTCATGAATTACTACAAATTATATAAATCCGATTCACTCACACCACTACTCATAACACTATTACCTATTTGTTTGACTCTGTAATCCTATGTTGTTTTATCATTTATTAATTTTATTGGCTCACTTTGTTTGGCTCACGTTTGCTCACAATCTAGCGTGATGGTATGCGACAATGCGGTCGTTCTTGTAGCACGATTACTCCAAAGGTACTGTACTACTATACTCTCATTTCGAAGACTCCCTAAGGTATAGCGAAACTACACAATACAGGATTACTACAGTGATTTGTGTTGCAGTACAAAACACTGTATAGACCGTCATTCCATTCCAGGCTGGTGTCTCCTCAATGACATCGACACTCTGCTCTACCACATGAATAACGCGCGGTACATGCGAGAGCTGGACTTCGCTCGAGCTGATTTCTACGAGAGAACGGGGCTGTACGCCAACATCAGAGCCGCCGGTGGGGCTGTGGTGCAGGCTGCTGCTACCATTCGTTATAGGAGATACTTGAAGCCATTTACCAAATTCACTATTACTTCTAAGGTAAGTGGAACATTACAATCTTAGCAGATGGTAGGATTAACTCTGCTGCTAGCATCCGTCGCATAAGTGGCGTTCTACGGAGAAGGCTTATGTTCAGCAGTGAACGTCTTCCGCTTGATGATGATGATAACGCAAAAACGACAACGAGACAGACGCAAGTCTGGGTAAGAACCACCTTTTATTCTCGTGTAGTCTGCCGTCAAGCATTTAATTAGTAGGCATTTTATGAGGAAGGATGAAATGCGAGTGATGAATATGAATGTTGAGGGATGGAAGGCCAAAGAAAAGATGGATGGATTGTGTAAAGGCGGATATTAATGAATTGGAAATGTATGAAACGTTGTCGACTGATAGGGAGAGTGGAGGAAAAAGAGTTACTGCATTGACCACAAATAAAACGATATAAATTATTATTAATAATAAGGTTCTTTTGTAGGAAACTTTTGACTGTGTTTGATTGCTGGGAAACTTTTGACTGTATTTGATTGGTGGCTTAAACGCTGACCTAATTAAATACGCACAGGTGAGGTTGGAACAGGACGAGATCGTGAAAAATAAGTTCATAGTAGTTTTCTACACCATGTTATGTAGACACAAGGTACCTAAACTTATGTACGAGAAGAAGATTGATCGCTGCTGGCAATTCTTAGGTGGATTTCAAACTGATTTCTATTGAGAAACTTTCTTTATAATTTTTGGAGTTAAACGTTTCTGATCCTAAGATTCTGCCACGTAAGAAAGTAGCTAAAGTCTAACCGAACACATCGTTAAAAGTAACCTTATCCTACGTTTACATAAAACTTCAGGCTATCTACTGGGATGACAAGACGGTGTTTATGGAGCATGAGTTCGTCGGCCCTGGTGGGTTCGTCCACGCTGTCGCCGTGTGCCGCCAGAGGGTTATCGATACCTCGGCTGCAGCTATAGCCGAGCTGCTGCTGCAGCTGCATTGTGCTGGCACCTGCAAACCTGCACCTGGGAAAATGCCGCAGGAGGTCACTTTTTTTTGTTACATTGTTTCTTTATCATAACAAAAATACGTACAGGCCCACCAGATTTTCTGTGAATTGAAGAGCGTCGCCCTGATAGCAACTATGGAAAAACGTATGGCACATGGTTGAATGTTTTCAATATTATGGGCGGCTGTAGATCTATTTTCTGCTACTTCACAAAGTGGACATTTATAAGTGGTGGGGGTGTAGTAAAAAAAGACAGATTAATAGCTTTTTATTATGGGCAGGATTTGTAGATGTTCTGGTCTCCGGCTTTAGGTATAGCTAAATTTTTCAAATAAAGCCATGAGGCACTTAGGAAATTGTAATAGGTCAATTTTTATACTTAGGTAAATTAATGAAACCAATTTTCCTGTTTATATCTTACAAGGTTATTGGAAAAATGAATCAAACCTCAAAGACAACTTCTGCAGTGTTAGTCCTCCTTCATAAAAACAACTTTTGTCGAGTTACTGCGGAGTTTTTTAGGGGAGGCCGTATTAATTTTATGTCATCAGTTGTTTAAATTTCCAGTTGGAGCTCTGGGTACAAAGCAACGAACTCAGCTCCGCCAAGCTACGCGCACCAACAGCTCCCCTCCCCTCTCTCCAATCCCCCGAAAACATCGGCTGTGGGGAAATAGTGCCTACTCCAGCAACTGAGTGAAACATCCTTCACTGCGCGGACGAACACCTGCGCTCCCGCTCACACGCAACTAAACAAACGTGTTAGAGCGAGACAGCGACAGGGTGTGTGCACTCCGGCAGTGATAATAAATCATTAACTCCGCAGCTTTTGAGCAGCGCGGACGTATCAAGGACTGCTCTATTTATATTGGCAACGTATTTAAAGTGTTATTTATTAATTAATATTGTTAATGAATTATATTATGTCCATTAGCTGAGCTAATACTGCGTTGGATGTTGTCGATGTCAAAGCTTGATCTAAAAATGTACCATATTAATTTTTTTTACTACATTTGGCAGAGCGTGGTTTTTGAAACTTCGTGGTATTATTATAGTAGATAGAGAATAATCTCACAAATGTGTATTTATAAATAGGTAGTATTAATCTAATATCATCTTAGATACTTTAACATGTATCTTTAAATGTATTTAAATAAAAAAGCGCATATGAATCTCTAACTAGCTTTAAATCAATATTTTGTGTACTTAACTGTATGGAACAAATATTAATTTTATTATTTAATAATATATACCTTTTGATGTGTGTATTCGTATCCAATGTGCCTATTTATAATGTATTTTCCAATTAGGATAATATTATAATAGTACTGAAAGTACTAACACGGAACATCTATTCAAAATTTCTTGACATATTTTTTTCTGTATAATATTCAAATAGATACTAATTAAAAAAGTCTTAAGACTTAATTGGAACTATTATATTATATGTTTACTAGTTTGCTCTGGCTGGTATACCAAAGTAGTGTCTCTCCGATTCTAAAAGATATTGCTCGCCTGGTTTTGATGCATGTTTTAGTAAATAAACCCAGTCAAAAAAAAATTGTAATAAAAATTAGTTGCGTGGCGTATTATATACATATCCTAAAAATATATAAAGATATAAAGTCCTCCGATTAGGATAACGTGGATTGAGGGAATCAGGAATAATGAGGATCATAATGGAATATTACATGAATACTAGCGTTAGGTATATTGTAATAATTTTAGAGACCGTGTCCGGCAGCCAGTGCATGCGCGGCCACCAGTCGTAGTTCATGCGTGTACAGTCCGACAAGGATCTTTATAACTTGGCCGATTGGTGGAACTAACGCCGTTGCCATGGTAACGTCATTATTTGCCGCGTCCTATTGGATGACATTTGTTTGACGACGCCAGACAAATGTCATCTGTCACGGACTGTAGCTCCTGTGATGAAGAGGTAAGTACTGAATACCTTGAAACCGGTCGTCGTGAAACTCTGTTGTACGACGGGGCTAGGCTATATTCAGCTGTACTCTGCTATTATAGTCAATCCGCTTAAAACATATAATTCTAAATGAGTCATACTTACGAAAGTTTTATCCAAGAAATGTTTTGAGAGCATCAAAATAAAACCAAAAGTATCTTGATATAGTACTTTGTTACATTTGCTAAACGTATTTTATTACACGGACTCTACGCGTGCTTTTCACGCTCACTACAGACCTAACACAGTCAACAATGTGTCATACGTCTTTCAAACTTTTATCGCTATAAGAATCATGAAATTTTCCATTGAAGTAAAAGAGATGTGAAGACGTATAACTACGACAAGGTTGCAAGTAATGTTTACTCAAAATTACGATACATAAGGAACGTACTAAGTGTTTGCACGACCGGATGGCGGATGCCCGGATACATCCATGAATATGATATTATCTTGATCTCTTGTTACCTTATTACGCGTTATTCGTTTACCTACTTTGTTAATACAAGGATCGGTAAGGAGATGTTGTCGTCATTGCAGCGCAAGAACTCATTTTTTCGATAAATAAAATTGACAGTTCGAATGGTTATAAATTAGAGATAGGTAGTTCTTGTTTTTTTTTTTCAGAAAACGAAACGAAGCCGAATCTACTTTATTCAACACAACATGAAGTGAATATTCGCTGCTCACAATTCGAAGAAATTCTGGTTTATGGAACGAAGACTTACTATTTTAACATAAATGGTTTTGTTTTAGACTTTCACGGTTATTAACTAATTCACACATTATAACGGGATATTTACCGTGATTATTATATCTAATATTATTATATATTATATATAATAATCACGGTAAATATCCCGTTATAATGTGTGAATAAATGGTTTTATCGTCATTCGCAACGGTCTTCACACGTTCTTTCGCGAAATTAGTTATTTGGTCAATGTAATGAGAACTGAACTTCATTGTGTAGAAAATGCAATCGATAACAGATTACAAAAAAACTTGTCGTCGTCGCAAAACTAGTTTCGGAGATTAGTTTCATTCCCGAGAAAAAAGTGGGTTCGTTTTCGAAAAAACGACCTACCTACTTCTAATTATAACGTATCGAACTGACAATTTTATCGATCGTAATCGATCGCAAAGTTCCGTACGTAGGAAAATTTAAAAAAGAAACGGAAAGATGGCTAGTTCTGATACACAGAGTGCGTTAATACTTTTTTTATTCCAGACTAGCTACGGCTAGCGGTTTCACCCGCGTGCAGTGATTGCCACAGGAACCGCGCATTTACGAGGTAAGAGTAGCTTATATGTCGCTCTTCAGTGTATAAACCATTTCTAGGTGAAAAGTCACGTCGATTCGTTGCTCCGTTGCTGTGTGTAAGAAGGAAAAATCAATAAACACGCTTTTACATTTAATAATCCGTACTATCGGTACTATTATATATCCGAAAGAGCGTTTGTTTAGTTTGTCCTTCTTTGACGTGAGTTTTTGCATATAGAGATGGTATAAAATCCTGAGAGTAACATAGAACACTTACTTTTTATCCCGGAAAAATGCACGGTTCCTGTTGGAATCTCCGAGTGGGTGAAACCGCGGGCAGAAGGTAGTAATAAATAAGTAGAGAAAAGTAGGGATAGCAATAGCTTTTTAATGCCATGTCACTTGATAATGTGGTCAATGGTATAATGCGGTAAAACTGGACAAGATATTGGCTTTCTATAGTACAGCTGCCGCCGGTAGAAATTTATAGGCTCTTGACGATACATTTTCAACTTGTTGGTAACTAGCCAGGCGAACAGTAGAAAATATACTATAAAGCATCATGCCATGGATGGACTGGATGCAAATCCAGTTATCCAGTCCTAATAAGATCGCGTGGACCCAAACTAAAAACAGAACGAGATATATTTATTTTAAAACCTCCGACTAAAGGACTGCTCCTTTATTATATATATATTGTCTTCAAACGGCTAAACAGATTTTTATAATCATAGCTTCAAAGACTCGATCAAGTTGCTTTTGAAACAAAAAATCAAAATTGGTCCATCCGTTTATCATAGCTCATACGATGCAACTGACAGATAGGTACACAGATACACTCGTTAAACTTATAACACCCATCCTTTTAGAAACCGCGGGTTAAAAATCTAACTGTAAATGTTTCCCGAACATAAGTAAAATTTACATCAAAATCCGTCGAGTAATCCTTAAGTAACAAGAATATTATTATGTAATAAATTGTACCATTTACAAAGAATAGAAAACTTTCCCAAATAAATGTTAGTTATTTTAAGAATTTGTGAAAAAGTACTTGAATGTGTAACTAAATATGAGTGATATTTTTCTAATCCTTGTAGGTAATAATACCCCAAAATAGCTAGTTTTCACGTAATATCTTAATAATTAATTGTAACTTTAGACATGCTTTGTGCATGTTAGCCGTTATATTAATTTTATTTATTTTGTAAATATATTTATATCTTTCAATAAATCATGTCAAATATGATGAACTATGTTTAATACTTTTACGCTGAAAGTTGTTAAGTCTAACAAGAAAGCCGAACCCAATAAAAAAAAAATATTTATACACTTTTCGGATAGACAATTACGATGGATTAGAAATTTCGATACACATTTTTATTTGTCGAATCGTTTCGATAGGAAACGAAAGATTGATTATTCATACAGAATTGCTGGAACACACTGAGAAATGTTTTGTAACAGGTTTTAACTAAGGGTGGTAGCTAGGAAGCTAGCACTAGGAATTGCGCCGTACTCCACCACGACGGTTGCATCATGCTGTTGTCATTCAATGTAATCTCAAGCTCAATGTAGGATTAGAACCATTGACCTACAGATCAGCTACCGCCGTCACCACTGATCCATCATCGCTTCATAGTATCATAGTTTTAATTCAACACAAAATTCTCGGCTCTGGTTTTTTTTGTTCTGTTTGTTAACGAGGTAACATGTTTTTATAACTGCATTGTCTAATTTGACTTAGCATTGGTAATAAATAGGATGTTATCAGCAGCACTTAAGCTGCGTAAAACAAACAACACTTTTGGTAGAAGGATATTTAATTCTAAAAACAATTTTAGATATAAATCTTGACGTCAGAGTTGTGTGCCGCAGTTATAGGTACAATGCTGACGTAACGAATTTGTTACAATAACACTGAGAATATCTATAGAGAGCACGTGTTACTAGTTTTGCTATGTCACAATGAATAACATCCAAAAATACAAATGATAAACCTCTGATATAGTTCAAGGTCTTTGGTTTCCCTAGTTGGAAAATCAGGGATTAACTTTCGTATTGCCACCATAACTCGACTCAGTCTCGCTACTCGAGTGTATGGGGTTTGTTTTCATAATAAATATATAATATACATATATATAGTACTAGCTGAGCCCGCGGCTTCGCCCACGTAATTTTCCAAAATAAAAGTAGCCTAAGTTATATAAGATATCTTACAGTAAAAGTCCCGCCAAAATCGGTCCAGCCGCGTCGAAGATTAGCCGGAACAAACAGACAGACAGGTCGAAATGGACCTTTGACACAATTGAAACAAGGCAAAATGCCGTGCACTTTATGCTTGAAGTGAATTTATTTTGCTGTATAAAAATTTGGAATGACGTATTTCCAGCAAGGAAGGTTCTCACATCTTGTAGACAACCATGGTCCTAATCACCCCCTTCTTTGATAACATACCAATTTAAACTCATTCTGTAAAGGCCATAGTGATAGTATAGAGGAAAAAATATAGTGATTGCTATATCATCACGATGTTTAGCCAGAAGTGATCAAGGATGAGAAACGGAAGAAGATTTCAGTTCAATCTGGATTTGTGGAACTTCTGCGAAACAATGCAATTGAAATGAGTCATCCATAAAGTATAAAACATTTTAGCCGAATGAGTTGTAGAACCTTGGCCCAAATCCTAATGTTGTTTTGCCAATTTATTTTTCATCGTTCAAGCACGCGTTAGTCAACGGAGACTTTGTCATACTGCTATACCTGGAGAAAAAATCTTCGTACATTTTTATATACTAAAACGTAACGAGCTGGCCAGAATTTAGAAAAACAAAGACCTGCGAAACACTACAGGGAACTCTTTACCTTATGAGTAATTTCACTATTTTGCTTAACAAACCGGAATACAGTATAGCATGCGAACTATTGCTTGGGTAAATTGCACGAGCAAAGTGGTGGTTCCCACCCAGACGGACAATCGCAGAAGAGTTAAGTCCTACCAGATGGTACCAGCGTTATCTATCGCTAGATAACGCTTACACACTCATATCCCTGCACAATAACTCCCTGTGGTGCAGGTGGCATAGACAAACAGATCCACAACATCCACGGAGCCATCCGTAAATAAGTATTAAGAGGGTGTATACGTTTTCCGCGCCATTTGGCTAAAATACCGTACTTTTCGGATTTGAAAATATCCATAACTATTTGTCTTACAAAGACGTTAATTACCAATAAATTTAGGAAATTTTGTTGTTGATATAGTTACTGGAGAAAATTTTATAATTGGCAAAGCGTTTGTGAAATCTGACGAGATAACTGAACGGAGATTCTCTTAATTTCACTTTCAGTGTCAATTTCCAAGCTAAAAATATCTCAAATTACAGACAAACCTAATAAACAAAAAAATATAGCCAATTGAAAAGATCCTCAGGAAAATAGTTACGGAAAAACATTTTCCGATTTTGATTATTTACATACGAAAATAAAATCCAAACCAAGTTAAAAGATTAGGAAAATATAGCCGAATAAAATCATTATTTTCACCGGTATATTCTACTTAATTTAATATAAAAATACCTTCCTGTAATAGAAGAGGATCTTTTCTAAAATATAAAATTTAAGATTTTAATTAATTTAGCTTTATTATTTTTCTATAAATATTTGAAAACTACTATAAAACATGGTATAAAAGTCTGCGCGCAAATGAATTCAAATCAGTCTGCCGCGAGGCCTTCCAGCGAGTGGTCATGTCGCTCAGCGCTCCGCCTGACGTTAGCCGTGCTTACGAGAATATGGCATGTTTACTGAGTGACCAAAAACCTTAGCACTTTGCTAAGTATAAAACTGTACTATTATTTTTGACTACTGATTTGTTTTTGTTGTTATTCAGAGTGACAATAAATTATAATATGTTTCAGAAGTAATCCTACTAATTAGGTATTTCATATTATAAATGCGAATGTTTGTCTGTTTGTTTGTTGGTTTCTTCATCGTCTTTATTCTTTGACGCAGCAACGGATCGACGTGATTTTGGCATAGATATAGTTATGGACGGACGGACAAAAATTTTTCAATTAGTGTTTTAGTTATAGGTACCGTATATACTTTCATATACATTTAGTAAAAAGCTGTTATTTTGATATTAGATCTACCATGCCTGCGGCGCAAGTACAGATCTTTTTGATCGATAAAATTGACAGTTCAAATCGATAAAGTGGGTTTTATCGACTTGTTATAAAATTTATCGAACAAATGCGGTGCAAGTACGGATCTTTTCGGTCTATAAAATTCGATAAAATTGACAGTTCAAATCGATAAAGTGGGTTTTATCGAGCCTCGAAACAATCGACAAAAGTTATCGAAAAGCTAGGTCGAATCCAAAGAGAATATAGAGCTACTACAATACTTTACGATCAGACTTCGGTACTCGCAATATTCGATAAATTTATCGAGTTTTATTTCGACAAATTTATCGATTTTTATCGAATATTATCGACCGAAAAGATCCGTATTTGCGCCGCTGCGGCGAGGGTTCGATAAATTTGTCGAACCGTAAACTCGATAAATTTATCGTATGTTGCGAGTACCGAAGTCTGATCGTAAAGTATTGTAGTAGCTCTATATTCTCTTTGGATTCGACCTAGCTTTTCGATAACTTTTGTCGATTGTATCGAGGCTCGATAAAACCCATTTTATCGATTTGAACTGTCAATTTTATCGAATATTATCGACCGAAAAGATCCGTACTTGCGCCGCTGCGGCGATAGTACGGAAGTCGGTTCGATAAATTTGTCGAACCGAAAAACTCGACAAATTTATCGAAATGTTGCGAGTACCGAAGTCTGATCGTAAAGTATTGTAGTAGCTCTATATTCTCTTTGGATTCGACCTAGCTTTTCGATAACTTTTGTCGATTGTATCGAGGCTCGATAAAACCCATTTTATCGATTTGAACTGTCAATTTTATCGAATATTATCGACCGAAAAGATCCGTACTTGCGCCGCTGCGGCGATAGTACGGAAGTCGGTTCGATAAATTTGTCGAACCGAAAAACTCGATAAATAATGTATCGAATGTTGCGAGTACCGAAGTCTGATCGTAAAGTATTGTACTAGCTCTATATTCTCCGATTGTTTCTAGGCTCGATAAAACCCACTTTATCGATTTGAACTGTCAATTTTATCGAATTTTATCCACCGAAAAGATCCGTACTTGCGCCGCTGCGGCGAAAGTACGGAAGTCGGTTCGATAAATTTGTCGAACCGAAAAACTCGACAAATTTATCGAATCTTGCGAGTACCGAAGTCTGATCGTAAAAGTATTGTAGTAGCTCTATATTCTCTTTGGATTCGACCTAGCTTTTCGATAACTTTTGTCGATTGTTTCTAGGCTCGATAAAACCCACTTTAACGATTTGAACTGTCAATTTTATCGAATATTATCGACCGAAAAGATCCGTATTTGCGCCGCTGCGGCGAGAGTAACGAAGTCGGTTCGATAAATTTGTCGAACCGAAAAACTCGACAAATTTATCGAATCTTGCGAGTACCGAAGTCTGATCGTAAAAGTATTGTAGTAGCTCTATATTCTCTTTGGATTCGATCTAGCTTTTCGATAACTTTTGTCGATTGTTTCTAGGCTCGATAAAACCCACTTTAACGATTTGAACTGTCAATTTTATCGAATATTATCGACCGAAAAGATCCGTTTTTACGCCGCTGCGGCGAGAGTACCGAAGTCGGTTCGATAAATTTGACGAACCGAAAAACTCGACAAATTTATCGAATGTTGCGAATACCGAAGTCTGATCGTAAAGTATTGTAGTAGCTCTATATTCTCTTTGGATTCGACCTAGCTTTTCGATAACTTTTGTCGATTGTATCGAGGCTCGATAAAACCCATTTTATCGATTTGAACTGTTAATTTTATCGAATATTATCGACCGAAAAGATCCGTACTTGCGCCGCTGCGGCGATAGTACGGAAGTCGGTTCGATAAATTTGTCGAACCGAAAAACTCGATAAATAATGTATCGAATGTTGCGAGTACCGAAGTCTGATCGTAAAGTATTGTGCTAGCTCTATATTCTCCGATTGTTTCTAGGCTCGATAAAACCCACTTTATCGATTTGAACTGTCAATTTTATCGAATTTTATCCACCGAAAAGATCCGTGCTTGCGCCGCTGCGGCGAAAGTACGGAAGTCGGTTCGATAAATTTGTCGAACCGAAAAACTCGACAAATTTATCGAATCTTGCGAGGACCGACAAAAGTTATCGAAAAGCTAGGCCGAATCCAAAGAGAATATAGAGCTACTACAAAACTTTACGATCAGACTTCGGCACTCGCAACATTCGATAAATTTATCGAACCGATTTCCGTACTTGCGCCGCAGGCGCACGCACAACGCAGTTTAGGTATAAAGCTACACAAGTACTTGTCCGGCCGAATTCAGAGGCCAAGTCAAAGTGGTTATTCACGGCCAGTGAGAGAATACGCGCCAAATCTACGCACACTACGTCTGCCTCTGTGTGTGTGAAAGTATTACACAAGCATCGACTTGCTCGCCCGTGGATCTACGCTCTTAAGGGGCAGAATCCGGCGCGCCGATATCTCGCTCGCGCATCTTAGCATTTTTGAAGATAAATAATCACTTAATATAATTATGAAAAATCGCACTCGGTGAAATTGCTGGCATTTACATTACAAAGGTACGGCAAAAGTATCATTTTGATCCGATCAAGTTTTCATACATGAAAATGGGCAAAACATAAAATCCTATTTTTAGGTTTGAAAACCTGAATGGAACAAAATGAAATTTTTGTGTAACCTTTGTAATGTAATTGTCAGCAATTTCACCGAATGCGATTTTTCATAATTATATTAAGTGATTGTTTATCTTCAAAAATGTTGAGATGCGCGAGGGAGATAGCGGCGCGCCGGATTCTGCCCCTTAATCTTTAACTTTATTTAATGTAACAATCTTTGACATTTTATTTTAATTATCATATTGAACCTTCATCATTTTGTAACAGTTAACATTGATATTCAAGTGCTTGTCAAGCTGTATTAGTGTATAAAGTTAATTGTTACAAATAAATATTTTTTTCATTTCATTTCGCTTCATCAACAGTATCGCTACCACTACTGGGAAACTGGCCTTCTCTCTACTTATAGGTACCTTATTTCGTTTTTATTACTTTTGATGTTTTTGTGTCACTGTTTAACTATTTCAAACACAATATGACTATTGTTATAAATAAAACTGAAATGTACCTAGATATTGAAGTTTTCGGTGGAAACGAAACGTAGTGATTATTGGTCTTGTTTAATTTTCAAATGCTTCTGTTTCTTCGAATGTTAATGTATAATTAGTTGATTACTAGCCGTTGAGTTATCATGAACGTGCAGTGAAGGAAAATTAAACAACGTTGTGAAAACACATCGTTTCATGTTTTCCAAGAACCTCGCGTGAAGTTTTAGTAAAGTTCCATAACTTCACTATGCTTGGGGTTAGGAGAATATCGGGCGTGGCTAGTAACCGATGATTTTCATGCTGTTGTCGGCGTTTGTTAAATTATTCTTGTACTAGCTTCCACCCGCGGCTTCGCAAGTATGATATAATAAATGCCTTAAACGTCAGGCAGGCGGCCGACTGTAAAAAATTACCAAAAACGGAAAAGTAGTATGTCTGTAAAGACGTACTGCGTCAACCCCAACAAAACTTGGACAAGGGCAGGACGGAAGAGATAAATATGTATTTTTTGATACTATTGAGTAACGAGACGAGCGGGTCGTTGCCTCTTGGTAAGTATAACGCCGGCCCATAACAATTGCAGTGCCATTCAGAACTTTGAAACACAAAGGCCTGCGATGCACTGCAGTGCTCTCATTACCCTGAGACATTAGATAGTAAGTCTCATATGCGCAGTAATTTCACTGGCTCTTTTGCTCATCAAACCGGAACACAGGTTCAAGCAAATGTAATGACAATGGTTCGTAATGTACAAGCATTACTGTCAATGCTTGTAGATTACGGCTTGGTGGCAGACTACACGAGTAAAGTGGTACCCAACCAGACAGACAGTCGTGAAAGAGTCATACGACCTGGTCAAACTGTACCTGTTTGGTTTAGCTGTAATATAAAACCTTATGTATTGGGCCGTGTGGTCGTATGAGGGCCATATATTCTTTGCAGCAGCATTCTCCAAATCAAAAACTAATGTGAACACACAGACTCCTGCAAACGTGGTGTACTAAGGCAACGCACCATCCTTTGTGAGGGTAGGCCTTGGCTCTGTAGTGGGCGTTTGATGATGGTTTATGTAGTAACCAGCCATAAAGGCATTCTGTCCAAAAGAAGCCTACAAAAGCGCCTGATCGAAAGTAGCAACAGGCGACTTGGCGCCTTTGCTATTCCATATATGGTAGCCTTGGGGGAGGCGTGGCGCTAACCTTCAGCTGAACGATCGGCCCGTCGTGTCACGTAACTGAATAAATACTTAAATGTAACTTACGACAAAAGTCAAGACTCGTAGAGATGTAGAGTTATCAGAGCTAGTTTCAAAATTGCATGGGAGGTAGGCATAGAAATCCAAAATGTAGGTTATCTATGGTGGTAGGGCATTTTATAGTGCTCCCTGGCTAGCTACCACCCTCAAGTTGAAATTCTAACCACGCACCCTATCGATGTTAACGGAAATATATAGGTCAAATCATCACCTTACGTATTTATTAACGTATTTATTCATAACATAAATAGTAACAAATTAATCTAAATAAACTAATATAACTATATATTTATACACAAACACCGATTTACAATTTTAATCTAATAATCCTCTACCAGTAGGCAACGTTCCTAACATACTGGCAGCATTGCCACGTTGAATGACAAATAGAGGCAAGCAGTTTGGTCAAGTGTGGCTTCTACTACACGCCCTGAAGGTATGTCAATAAGTCATCATACATACATCACCAGCTATTCCAGAACTTCATTTGAGAGTCAGATCTAGATCCAGGTTTAGCAGTCGTGCCATCCGCGACCATTTAAAACCATGTGAGATAGTGCTCAAGAATCTATCAAGTACCTACTGCAGTGCTGCGCAGGCCTTTGCGTTTCAAAGTTCTGAGTGGCACTGCATTTGTTATGGACCGGCATTATGCTTACCATCAGGCAATTGACGAGCTCGTCTCGTTATTTAGTAGTACATATAAAATAACGTATAAAAATTGATCTTTTGTTTTTTCCATAAAAATAATGCTATTACTATTATTTTCGAACAATATTCGTAAGCGCCCAAAGCCGATCATAGCCCGTACCTATTCTACAATTTAATAACATCTATGTGTTACCTGTGCATCACAAATGTATATACTTAGAATAAAAAAGAAGAAGAATAAATTATTGTAATAAAAAAACAGAAATACTTCACTAAACGACTTGTCTGCAAACCTTGGCCGAAATCCTAAAGACGTTTTGTCAAATTACTTTTCATCGTTCAACTATGCGTCAAACGTCCTCATACCTCATCCGAACTATAATAAACGCGAAAGTGTGTTTGTTGGTTTGTCCTTCTTCCACGCAGCAACGGAGCAATATATCGACGTATTTTTTTGCATAGATATAGATTATGGACCCGACAGTAACATAGGCTACTTTTTATTCCGGAAAAATGCACGGTCCCTGTAGAATCTCCACGTGGGTGAAACCACGGGTAGCGGCTAGTATATAAGATATGTGAGTATTTGGAAACAACAAGGTTACTTTTTTGTACCACTATCTTTTCTGGTATTAAATAACGATGTGATCAAAAGTGGTACACGGCACGCTAGTGAGAAACCACCAGCAACCACACCACTAAGCGTTTTGCGTCCACTTTTATGATTAGAACTGTAAAGGAGAAGGACGCCAGCGTCTGTGTCTCCAGCTCGAGCCAAGCTCGAGCCAAGCTGTGAACACACCCAGATTGTATTTGTGAGTGTATCGTCACTGACCACCAGGTGAGATCATGGTCAAACGCTGCTACAGTCAGTAATAAAAAAAAGAGAATAGAAGAGAATCTTCTTAGCCGCACTTCTCAGCCCGTCTAGTACTATGATCAGCATGTCATAATTTTAGACCGCAACGTCATTTAAGATCACAAGACAGTGATCAAATGCTGATCTATAGAGAGTAAAAGATCGTGTTCACGCGAAGTTCGATATCGCTTTGAGCTATTTTATGCCAGCAATTGTAACACTTTTTGTGTTAGTTTAGTTTTCAAATATCTGTTTAGTGTTGTTTCAGTAAATTATTATTTACTTATCTATCTACCTATTAATTTCTAGATTAAACTAAACGTAAAAATAAGTCAGGGAAATAAAAATTCAGAAATAATTGTAATGTACACAATTTATTTATATCGTATAGTGTTTATTATACAAAGATAATAAATTGTAAAATCCTCTTTCGCGGTCTGATCAATAAATAAATACTTAGTTTAACTCCTTCAGTCCTATCATGAGCCCTATAGGGCACATTAGGAGTACACTTACAATAGACTGAAATACTTGACACCTAGCTTTTCAGGATTTTATACAATTTTAATTTTTTGTCACAAAACGAGCACTTCCAACTCGACAGCAAAAATCAACGCGCGCGTTGAAGTCTTTTCGTCGAGTTCAGTTCTCGTTCGTTCAGAGAATGAAATCTACACATTTCTTTTAATATTAAGTGTACAAAAATATTCCTTTAGAGCTATTTGTAAAGGTAGGTATGTATTGTAAAGGCACTGGTATTCTTAATCTGATCATATTCCATACAATCCGGATATAATAGGATAGCAATATGTTCTTAATGTTACTTGCGATTTTTTGAGGATCTAACATTTTTTTTGGTTTGGAACGGAAATTCCGATTTGAGAAACTACACATAAATTTATAAATAACCATCTAAGCAACTTAAGGATACTTAGATCGAACTTACGAACTAACTTACGAGAACATAGTCTTTAGCAATCGATTTTCACAATCGAATCTTCGAATAGATGAAACAGATCTACCTCTATTACTTATTTTATACACATACATAGTTCATCACTAAAAAATGCATTTTTCATATTCTATCACTGAGTAGACAAGTTTAATCTGCTCGAAAAGTCTGTAAACCGAAAGGAATTAGTCTCATTTTTATACAATAATGGGTCCGCGCATTCTCCGCGCTGTGTTTATTCTAACGACGATACACGAACACCAATTACGACATACAAATACTAGGAAGGATTACAAATAGGCGCGCGGCTTAGCCGCTTACAGCTGCACAATACCATACAATAATATAGTTTCTTTTTACAACGTGGTAACTTCAACTACTAAGGTAGAGACAGTTTGTACGAACTAGATCGACACGTCATCGCGAGCTGCGGCCGTGCTGCGGCGCGTGCGGCTGCGGCGCGGCGGCACGGCGGCGCGGCTGCGGCAGGCTGCGCGGTCCAGGCGCAACGCGCGAGCAGGCTCCGAACACGCAAGGGCGCGCTCAGTGCTCGTGCCCGCGGGCGTTGTTCTGGTGCATCATGTTTTTGAGCGTGGCGACTTCGGTGGCAAGCCGCGCTAGCTCCGCCTTGAGGTGGGCATCTTCCTCCTCAGCGAGGCGGTCATCAGGCCGCGCCGGCCTGTACTCAGCGCCGATGGAGATACCAGAGTCACGCTCATCGCTGGAACCTTCACCGTCCCAGGAAGGGGAGGACCGTGGGCCAGGCTCTTGCTTGATGTTCTGGAGTGAAAGCAGAGCGCTCGCCACGTCCTTATCTCCAAGGTGGGACTTGTGGCGGAGCTTTAGTGGCAGACCGTTGTTGTGGTCGTTGTTGTACTGCTCGGGCGTCTCATCGCCGGAGCCGGAGCCAGAGAGAGAGGATAGCTCATAGGGGGAAGGAGCGCGACGAGATCGAGAAAGATTGAGCACAGAGCCCGGAGGCTCATAGTGCGCAGGGTGTGGGTAGTAGGCTTCAGGGGCTGGCAAGCGCTCCTGGTAGGGCTCTGGAGCACGTTGAGGTGGCGGGGAAGGAGGAGACGCTGGCGGTGCAGGTGGTGGTGGTGGCGGCGCCGGGAATATCGCATTCCCAGACAGCTTGCTCCTCTTCGTCACGCACAGAACTTGGTCGCATGTTGGCAGTGTGGCAAGGACCTGGTCTATGCTTATTAGCGTTTCACCGCATATTCCGTACTTCTCCTTTATGGCATCCAGCTGAGCTTTCATTACGTGGTTTTCTTTGGAGAGTTCAACCACACGCTGTTCCAGAACCATGTCATTGAAGCGTCTCTTTTCACGAGAGCGTTTGGCTGCCTCGTTGTTGCGGCGACGACGGTCCCAGTAGCCATCGTCCTTCTTGTTGTCCGGAATGAATTCGCGCTGTTTGCGCTGACCGAAGAACTCCTTACGCTTATTGAAGTCGAAGGAGTCGTAGTCTCTCATGTCTGAAGGACTTCCGATGGGTGGAGGTGGTCCGTCCATCGGAAAGTGCGGTGAGACTGAGAGACGCGGCTGGCGCGGAGGGGGTGGCGCACGGGCGGCGGGCGGCGCGGGGCCTAAACCCCCACCGCTCGCCAGCAACTGCTGCTGACTCAGGATGAACTCTGCAACCATGTTTCGGCGGACGACGACAGGTCCGCACGAATCCTCACCGTGGTCCTAAAACAAAAGAAAAACTACGTTAGCAACAGAGTAAAAAATAAACGTTGGATTTGTCTAAGTCGTTGTTACTAAATCTAGTTGCAATTGGTGTCGCAACTTCCCGCGCTGCAACTTTACACGTGGATCACTTTTGTGGAGCAGTTGCTACATTACGCTTTTTACACCCTCCATGTTGGCCAAACTCATTAATAAGCCGTTTCTTAACCTTTTATATGTTACACAAATCCAGTTTTAAGGTTCCACCGGATTTCTTCCGTTACAAAACTCACTTCCTTATACATTGTTTTAGGTAATTTAATTGTAGGATGTTTAGTTTAAATAAAGAACGCCGTTAGCCATTTAGTAGAGTTAGTTTGTTTTATAATTAAAAACTTAACATTCGTTTTAATTTAGAATATTGCGTTTTTAGGATCATATGGCGGTCGTTCGCAATGCGTGTTCCAATTTTAAAGTTATTAGTCAATAGGGTTGCTAAATCATAACATTTAGATTTAGAAACTCGATCACGTTGAAACTAATGTGAGTTGCACCGTACAGGTGACGCCAGCAAATTTTAAAATTTAAGTAATCAAATTTTTCGCATACAAGTCATTAACCTTTACGTAATGCTTGTTAATTACCAATAACTATTCAACGATTAAACCAAATCACTAATCTGTTGTACAACAACGGCAGGAAGTCTAAAAAAAAAGTGTTGTTATCGAAGTTGCTATCCGAGAAAAACAATAGAAGAACCACACTTGCAAAACAGCCATTGTGTTAATCGATAAAAAGAAAGACGTAACTTTTTTTCAATATCTTTCTTTATAAACAGGAACTGGCAAGTGCAAAAAATAACCGAATTCAGTGATCACGTTCCTTTACACACATGATTAAAGCAAAAAGTTTGTTTTCAAATTTGAAATTGCACTTAATTAGGCATAAACTCCAAACAAAATAAGTCGCAATTTAATACACGTGACATACCTATCAATTAAATTAAACTATTTTCCTCATGAAATTAAATAATGACTATAATTATTAACTTGTTTATGTAGACTTTGAATGATTGTGTTTTTTCAGGCTGAAATATTTTCAAATTCGGTGTAGAATTGACAAATTGTAAAAATTGCACTAAATATTATTTGTCCAAATACGCATATCACCTATAACATCTTTTCGCTGAAGTTGTTAACCGTGACCGCAGATGGCGTGTTAAAAAGTGCGATTGTATTGATACGTTCCGTTCCGCGCCGACATCGGTGTCAGTGGGTTGCCCCAGAAGCACCGCACCCGTTACAACTAACTGTTCAATGATCGGTCTGACTTAATTGCCAGTCTTTGTGATAAAATGTCAGTGGGTTGAGATTTTTTTATATTTTGCGAGAATAAACTATATACTATAATAATTTATTGAAAAAATATTTAAAAAAAAGTATGTAGGCGCGATGCTGTTGAGTGATGGTTTGCTAGGTCTTTAATTAAATATTTCTATATAATCTTTAGTAGAATCTAAAGTAGAATTATTGTGACTAAGTAAGAAAAATACTTGAATTTATTTATAACATACTTAAATATCCAGTCGTAAGCAAACAATGAGACAACTGTAACTTTATTGTAATAGGTATTGAAATCCGTTACAACATATTACCGATTACTAATATTGTACAGTTACTCATAACTATTCAGCAGAGTTTTTTTTGTCGATCTCATCTCTCTGTAGGTGTTAATATAAAACAGTTATCGTGATTTAATGCAGTGGAAAAATGTTTGCTTTGTAACTGTTCATCGCACGTACATAAATAAATGCTTGGCTGTATAGGCGTTGGTTCTTTGACTAAGAGTATTTGAAAGTCTAAATACAAAATGGTGGAAAAAAAATACGCGGTAAAATAACCGTTCCAATATACGTAAATGTTTTACTAATCTATTATATTACTATGTATATTGACCACTAAACTCAATATTGTTTGGTCGATCTTCAAGAGGTTAACTGAATTATTCACTCTCCGTTAACACTTGCCGCTTGGCGGAGCAGACAGTTAAACACCGGTTTAGAAGCGGTTACTATATTTTAGCATGGCAATAAAAATATGCTTATTGTTAACCAAACACCGCTATTTCTGTCGGAGAAAACTTCATTGTAACTTATCCATGCCAACCAATAAATAATGTCAACTAAAAAAAATGTAAAGCGTTCTTTTTTCAAAAGCTTTTTATTTTTAAATTTGGTAGGTGGGAATAGTAGTAATCTTTTTCTAGATTACGGTTTTTAGGACAGATGTTGTGTCGTAGCCAAAATGTGAGATAATCCGGACAAAACTAAAATAGAAATGGCATAACTGTAACGCACCTAATATGGATAGACTGATCTCATAACTCTCCTAATACTTGGATAGCGTCATCGAAATCATTTAACATTCTAACGGTATTGTTGCCGATATTAACTATCACATTTTCGCGGTCAATACCACGAATCGATCTATCGTTAACGGTTGCACAATAATCAAAAATCAAGCGGTCTTTTGACAACCAACAGTTATTGCTAATCATGTACTTTCTCGCGCGTACCGTTACAAAGAAAACTGGGACTATACGGTACCCAGCCAAAACGGTTTTTTGTGCTCATCACATCTCTAAACCCGTAATACTGTTATGAAACAGCTATTAGTGTTTCGTCATCGCATTTCAACTGTCGAAATGCTCAAGGCTTAGTTGGGTAAGGTTTAATGTTTAATCTTATCTCGATTCTGTTTTTATCTATGTCAGACAATTTTTCGTGTTTGTCGATAAGTATATAACTACCATCAACGTAGACAGATTATGATGAATGCGCAAAATGGTATCCTAATTCGGTAATAAAGCGCGATAGGTTATTGTTAATCGCGATAACTTAATTAATGTGAACAACGTTTTTTACTAGAGTTTTCATACCATCTTGCATAAACATTGTATCACGTGTTTAGCGTGAACATTTCTATAATCGGTGTTATTTTTAGAATCTTCTCGTCAGATATATCTGTCATTGTCTTCTTTTCTCATTCACCTCAAAATTATAAAAGTAAACTAGTAATCACATTGACCGTCTTAGCCAATAAAAAAAAACACTAAGAATTTTAGTTTTTCAACCTCGTTTAACAAACTCTTATAAAAACAATGTAGTAGCTCATAACACGTGTAAAATATAGAAGACTGTGCTAAATATCTGGCATTATAGCCTTATCAGTGTTATTTCATAATGTCGTGTCGCTACCGAGACTGAGTCATTGGACAAAGTCCTTGTTTCACAAACATAGTGATAACGTTATTTAAACAGAGCATATTTCGAGTATTACACAATACTCGTTATAACGAAGTATCTTATCTGTGACATGTATTTTTAAATCAGGTCGGGGTTTTTCGCGTGATCTATGACTACGTAAGTTCTAAGTTTTTTGTATACAAGCATTACATCATAATGCAAATTATTGCATTGACAGATCTGACACGTGGTCGAAGAACAATTAGTATTGGCGCTTTTAAGAACTGTAAAATCGGATTTCAATAGAATTTCTAAAGTAAACATTATAATTGCACAGCGTTACGCAAAAATTTCTACATCAATATTTTGGAACGCATCCATAATCAGATTTGAACGTTGAACAAAAAGAGATAGTGATGCGAAAATGTCCGAAAGCGTCAACGACCTCGACAATGACCTGCGATTGAAAAATCACCGATAGCGTTGTAAGTTATAGTGTTGTAGATGGTGACCTTATAGCGTGATTGTCCTATGGACACGAGCCACGTGCGGCACTCGCGCGGTGCCGGTCACGCGGCCACAGACACGTGTGCGTTCTTGAACCTCACGTTGGTTGCGCAACCAGCACGTTTGCTCCTCTCTATTCAGTTATATAAACTGCAACGTGATGTCGAAACGTGAAATTTAATTAATTGCTCGTGCCCTTGACCATCGATTGCTGCGATAATAATGATCTCAGAAATAGTTTTCTCCGTTTCATTATTTCTCGCAAATTGAGTTGGGTTAGGTCATTACAGCTAAAATAAAACGTTCTGTTCGTCCGATCAAAGCGGACAGTGTTTTATTTGATTTATTATGGAAATGTTTACTTTGACGTCAACGTTGTTTTGAACGAAGCAGAGATCTTTGTAAATATCACTTAAGAACCACGTTAAATTATTGGGAAAAACATCTGGCGTCACCGTTATTGCATTATACATGCACTGCTGCACTTGACCTTAGTTAAAATAATAACATAATATAACGTCGGCCATCTTGGAAAAAGTGGAGAAAGTAGTACAGCGGTAACTTTCCACGCGATGCTGTTTGCGCGGGAAAAGTAGGCCATCCGCCATCTTTGATTTGACATTTTCCGTCAGGTTCAAAGCATTAGAAATTCTTTATCAAGGGCTATTCAATAGCAATGACTAGTCATTGCAAATGTCCAAAATAGCAATAAAGAGTTAAAACAATTATATAATAGCGTTGCGTTGACAAAGGTCGGCGCCAACTTGGTATTGTTGGCTATATCGAATTATGTCAAGAGGGAAATGTTATGAAAACTTTCTTCGCTTGTCTCTTGTTATGTCTTACAATCTGGCGTTACGATTCCTTCTGTAGTTTACAAATTGTCTATAAAAGTCTAAATCTGCTATAAACATTGCCCTAGTTTGTTTTCTAGAAATTGTCGTCCCGAGAAAGCGCCAAAGGTCGTGCGACCTGGACGCGTTTCAAGCGCTTTCCCCTGAAAGCGTATACTTGACCGATTTTTGGATTCGCGCGCAAAACCCCAATTAACATACCGGGAGAGTATTTCAGGACGGCCTCTATCGGTCGCGGCGATATCGTATGGTGTCAAGGTCGTATTTCGTAACCGCTCCACGCTAGCGTTTATATATGCCAAGGCCCTTCCTATTTTCCGGTTGTCTCCGTACAGAATAGACAATCGATGCAGTCAGGTATAACTATAATCTAACCTTGTTATACATACTGCACCTACTAATTGCTGTATTATTAAGAAACACTTAACCTATTTCAATGCACTAGTTTCAATACCCACTTTGTGGTCTTACGCAACTTGACACGATTCTGTGAACTATTGTACTTAAAAGTGTTGTGCCTTTATGGATGAGTAATTATGTATCAGGAAGCCATTTAAAAAAACTGAGTCATCGGGAAAATCTTTCATAATTGAACAAAGAAAAATATATCATTTGAACTCAAACGTTCCAATTAGACGTCATTTACTTTATCGTTCCGAATTGCGTCATGTTCCAAATTCGAAAGATCGTTTATCATTTTTTGGATGTCATAAGTGATACGTGTTATTACCGGCCAGTGCGTCGCAATTCGTATGTGTACATATTCACGTGCCCGTAAGTAGGTTACAGTTACGAGAGCGAGCGAGATAAAAAAATGGGTCAAGTTATCTTCGTTTGTCCTCGCAACGATGAAATTATCACCGTCCTTTGTTATTGCGCGTGAAAAAAAAACCGATTATGTAATGCATTCGATATGCCGATAATGAACTAGGCTCCGATGGGGTAACCCTACCCTGTACAGGTTAAAAATAAAATTCCATAGAATTGATAATAACAATATCCCAAGCTTGGACAAATATTTGCTTTAACATTTTGGCAATATCTGCGCAATTTCCCCGTAAACAAACCTTGAGGTTGATTCGCAGTTGTTCAAGGGCGATGAAGAGGCCAATCAGGTTTCAAGTTCACGAGACCCTACATAATGTACACATTTAATCATCGCGTCATGTACCTATAAACTATTATGTACATCACTAGTCATGCCATTTACTCACCAAAAACGATATCATCTCTATGATTCAGTTTCAAGTTCGGACATATACGTTATACGTGTACGGGCAGATCATTTATTCCGAATTCAGCATAATAGCATGATTAAGTGCCTGCATATAACCTCCTGGTTGAAACCTTCCGTACAACCTTGCCGCTTGTTCCTCATTACATCATGTACAATGCATTTACGTTACGGTTATTTATATATTTGTAACGCCTCTTTGTTGTTCTAAGATTATTGAAAACCTTTGTTATGAAACTCACATTGAAGGGTATTTTGATTTTAGACAAACGCTGTATCGACGATGTCTTTGTAGCTAGATGAAACTTTCCTAAAAACACAGACTTAAGGCTGTGTTAGATTTTTTTAGTTATACTAAGGCCTTAATACCCATTTTCAACCCCTTTATTACTAAATGGAGTTTATAATTGTCTTGCTACTTTTACTACTTTAGCGGCTTCCAAGGCCTATTAACTTTATCAGCTACCTCAAACATTCGACAACGATGCCAGGGCCGCGGATGACTCGTCACTGATAAAGTCCATGCCACTCAGACCCTACACTAATATATTGCACGTAGTTGCGCAACGCAGCCCTAGATCATTGCGTCATGCATTGACACAGCATTGACCTTTACTCGGCCGATCGATGCACTGCAGGTCTACTGTACAACACTAGTACACGTTGCACGAAATGGAACGATTGAGAAAATTTTGAAATTTTGTAGGCCTGTTCCATTTTGTTTTGTTTGTAGTGAAGTGGTGTATGTGGTCCTATGGATAACGTCTTTATTGTCTATGGTATAATTTACTATTAAAATTTTTTTTAGTTGTTTAAATTTAGTGTGCAGCATTATCTACTTACCTTTGATAAAGACTATGAAATGTGGTTAATTAAAATTGTAAATAGCAGAGATCGTTGTTGTTTACGCCTGTTCAGCTTATCGGCAGACGAGATATCTGCCAAATGTTTTGCCAAATATGTTCTGGGAAAGTCGGAACGTGCTAATTTGTTATCGGTAAAGTTGTTTTTCACGGTTTTCTGCATAATGTGAGTCATCGGCTTATCTTTATAAATGCGTGTTAATTTTTGCGGGACTTTACAGTTTGCAAAAATGAAAACAAAATATCTATGACTTTGCATACTTTGTCTAATCGTCAATTTCAGCTATTGCAGAATTTAGTGCCTCCCATAGCTAACTCAACAAAAGCAAATATGTAAGCAGTTTTTTTTGTTTCAACTGTCTCTACCAAACAATCTATATAGCCGCCTCACACTTCAACCAGTCTCAAACAAGTTGCAAAACTAAATCAAGTATCAAACGGCAATAAAACGCAGAACAATGCAATTGCTCCACCGAAAAAATGCATTGCTAGTTGCAATCTAGTTTCCGCACATCCGCAGGCGAATGTGGCGGGACCTTGAACCAGTTGTGTAAGCCACAAATGCTACAATGGCTTGCGACAGCGCGGTGCCAGGCGCCGTTTGCAACACCACAGCGCAATGCTGCTACAGACTACTATTAGAGTACACAATATAATCGACAGGTTTCATTTTTAACGTTCATAATTTTTTTACATTGCAGCTCCAGGTTTTATTTGAACCCAACAAATTACTGTACAAAATATATCATCGGTTTTTGAAATAGGGACTCGTTCAATTTTTGTAGGTTTTTTGCTTTCGAGCTTAATAATGCAGATTAACACATGTTAACATATTAAAAATGATTTTGTTATGTTTATTTAGGAAAATGCAAATTTTAGGAAAAAACAATTTACAAAGCAAGTTCAAAAAATATTTTCCGAATGTTAATTTATTTGGCTGATGATATAAATTTTCGTCAAAATAATTATTTTTCATAATTGTTGTTAATATAAAGGTATAGATATATACACTAACTTGAAAAATAAATAAACTACAATGTTAATTTAAACGCCAATGAACGATAAAACATATCACAATAATGAATAATTATACACAATATTAAGACTCGAAATATTATCTATTTCGTCGTCGATAAAGGAATAATCGAGTAAACTAAATCCGAAGTTACATGCATAAACTAAGATAGCGACAATTGAGGAAGTAACAAACAAGAATCTAAAGAAGGTAGAGAAACAAACGTATTAAAACAAAATGATTTGCAAACTTTTGGCACGAACCTACTTCGTGAGTAAACAATTTCCGAGAGAAGTCAATGACTTGGCGGAAGAAAATTTTTAGCAAACATATGCTTCGAAAGCTGGATTTGATTGTTGTAACACTCACTCTTTGATTAAAATGTATCAGTTCCATGTTTAAAAAGATAAATTCCAAATGAGTTAATATTAAAACTTCTTGACTTATAAATTTGAAAATTTAAAATTATGGTGATGGTTCAGTTAATAATTTACATTCTGCCGGTTCGATATTTGTTTGTTTTTTTTTTGATATAAGTTGTCATCTTCTTTTTGTTTCTAAGTTTTGAAATGGGTATAAATTTAATTTCTCGGTTATCTACATAATTATATAGTTCATATATTTTTAGGATTTAACCGGGATTTGTGTATTTCTCAAAATTATATTTATATAAATACTAAAAAAAATGCAAACAAACAATAAAACAAAATTAATTATAACCAGTAGTAACATAAATAAAATTAATACTTACGAAAATATTTGCGACGTTGAAGTACACCTTATCCGGAATTATCCAAATAGCGGGTACAAAAAAATCCAAATATACAGTAAATTCACAAAAACGTCTTGTTCAAGTTCACAATAATTCAAGTTTCAGTAAAATATCAATTTCACTCCCACTTAGCACGTCCAGAAAAATTGTTGTCAGTTGTCACTTCACAATATTATGACGAAATATCCACTGCGAGAAGTGTACAAGTCGCTTAGGACACGTCTGTACTGAGCTGTGGCGAGACTGTGACTGGAAGGAAAATGTAGTGGGGTCGGCGTAGTCCCGGCAAGCAATACTCACACAGCAGCAACTCGCGCCTGTGTGAGTCACCGCTCGATGTGTGCGTGGGCGCGCTAGTGTGCGTTTATTTACGTAACTTACCCTGACTGTGTGTAATAATTTAGCCGGCGACTATTGAGTCAATGTAGTGTCCGTTCTTTAGCTAATTTGCTATTGAGTCATGAATATTCGCAGTTTTGGTACTGAGAAATCAATAGATAAGAGTTGTTTGGGCAACTGCTGAGACTAATTGGATATATTTCAAGCGTTTTAATACTTTTTATGGTCAATTTGTGTGATTGATTAAAGTGAGGCAAATGTACTAATCCATTTCAGTTGATTTAGCCTGTAATAGTTGCGTTAGTAATTTTTTGGTGTTAGATTTGCAAACGCACCAATTTTTGCATATTGCAACTTTTTCGTAAGACTGTTTTTTTTTCTGTTGTTAAGTAAGATGATTGTGAGATAAGTATTATATCGAAACTATTTTAAAAAGGTTTTGTGTGTGGTAAATATTTCCACGTGCCATACACGGTTATACGTCTATTATAAATTTAATTTTACGTCACTTTTTTAATCAATGTGTTCGAAAGAATGTTGCGATAAAGCAGTTAAAATTGTACTTTGCAAATATTTTATCAAATGATATTGTCGCTAATATTAGTACTTGTATTCATGTATTTAGGGCAACATATAGATTATTATTTATCGATAAACTATTTGGAGAAGTTTATTCTTATTCCTAGTTTATTTTTCGTTTAGATTAAATTATACAACAAGTGTCTATTTTTCTGATATTATAACACTACATAATATTATAGAGGTCAATAATTTATGTTTGGTTACGAAATACGCCCCCTGCGCTACGAAGGTCGTAGCCTTTTTGCTACGGCGTAGTTAGATCTACGCAGGTTACAGGGTACTGTTGCCTATTCTGTGGTGAAGTGAATAAACTGTGAATCATCGATTTTTGTGTTAAGTAGGTATTTTTTCTATGAATTAGATAGAAAATAATCATGTTTCGCTAGCATCGTTGTAGTGTATGAATTCTGAGTTGTGATGAAATTACGTTTTAGGGAATTCATAGACGCTGATAACATATTTGATCATTGACATTATAACATTACTGTTTTAGTTCATTTTGTTCGACAATAATCTACTTTTAATTTATTCGAACGATCTTCTATTACATTTTGAACCTTTGTAATTTGGTATGTAGGTAATTTTTAGAGTGGATGTCTTTCAGCTGATGATACATCATTGAATAGAATTTCGTTTGGATCAATTTTTTTATAAACGATATTGAATAAGATGTTCTGATACGAGTACTACATATTTAAAATTGGACTATTGTAACACCTTGTTCATAATAATCTGACAAATAATCAATTATATTAAGAATACTTTAAAATATTTTATTAACATCATACACTATCTCATCATCTCATAGTGTGAAGTAATGTTAATTAAACTGGAATTGCTACTGTAAAAAAAGTAGAATCCCACGAATTAGTTTTTCCCCCAAAAATAACTATTAACTATTTTTGTTCATTATACATATGCTATACATGAAGTGAATGTGACCGAGCAGCAATTTGTGCGACTTTCAATCTGACGCACTATGGTTCGAATCTCCGATCGACTCCAATGACCTATATCCAGTTATGTACGGACTTAACACACGCGCTCTAAAACAGTGAAGGAAAAGATCGTAAGGAAACCCGCATGTTCAAGAAACACAAAACTCGAAGACATGTTAAACACCAAGCCGGGGCCCGCGCGGTTGATTATGGCTCATATTCTCAGAGAGAATGCTGGTATCTCAGCAGTGGGAGCGTAATAAGGCTGGGCGTGGGACAAAAAGTTTACAGTCGCCGTCGCAGTCTGCAAATAAATTATTAAGCTTATCGATTTTGACCACAACCCTATTAAGATAAGTACTGGTCAGAAGCTAGCCGACAGAAAATGACATTCAAACGACATTGTTCACTTTTGTCCTAACTCGTTTTGTTAGTGGGAGGACTAACTCTTCTGCGAGTGTCCGTCTGGGTTGTTACCACCGCTTTGCTCGTGAAGTCTGCCGCCAAGCAGGAGTGTGCAAGCATTACTGTATTCCGGTTTGATGAGCAGAGTATCCAGTGAAATTACTGGGCTTATGAGACTTAATACCTAATGTCTCAGGGTAACGAGCGCATTGCAGTGCCGCGCAGGCCTTTGCGTTTCAAAGTTCTGGGTGGCACTGCAATTGTTATGGGCCGGCGTTATGCTTACCACCAGGCAAACGACCAGCTCGTCTCGTTACCAAATAACATTAAAAAAAAAACCTCGTATTATTCTCCAAAACTACGCGCCATTTTCCTTGAACAACAAGTCACATAATAGGATCGATCACGTGCTTCGGATCATAAGTTATGTAGAGTTACTACATACCTATTCTAAATATTGAATAATAATTTAAGTACTTACTGGATAACAACAGGGATTTGTCTCGAGATTTACCTTGTAAAAAATTCGACATCTCATTTAAATAATTTAAATTCCGTCGCGGCCCGCGAGATGGCGCTAGTGTTTAATAAATACCTGTTACAGGTGCCGCCATTTTTTTGTCTCTGTATTATGGCTTTGTAAGTTTTATGAATTCAGCCGTAATAAAAAAATAGTTTAAAAAAATACTCAGTTATTATTATTGCAAGTCGATAAGGATAAAATAGAGTTCTGTTCTAATAACGCACAAAGTCAAGGTTACAGCTGAATATTTTGTACAGAATTCTATGAATTATTCAATAGCTATGACATAATGGAAAAATGTGGAATGAAGAGTTAGTAAAAACTGTTACAAATCCTCCTGTCTTTAAAAAAGGAAAAAGTAGAACATTAGTTTGACCTGTTATCCTCATCGTAATATTATAAACATGAATTAGGAAGTATTATAAACGCAAAAGTTTGTGAGGAGGGATGGATGTTTGTTACGCTTTCACGCAAAAACTATTGAATGGATTTTTATGAAAGTTTACAGTACCTAATATAATTTATACATCAGAATAACACATAGACTACAATTTATAAGGAAACTAGCTTCTGACCGTGTTTTCACCCGTGTTCCTACAGGAATCATGTATTTTCCGAGATATAAGGAACCTATGTTACTCTACAATCCATAAACTATATCTCTGCCAAAAATCGCGTCGATCCGTTGCTTCGTTGCTGCGTGAGAGAAGGACAAACCAACAAATGTACAAACACACTTTCGCATTTATAATATTAAAATAAGATTTACATAAGTAGTAGGAAGTAGGATAATATTAGTAGGATAGTTATAGGACTACCTTCGATCAAAGACTGACCACCAACTCACCTGAGTGAGTTGGTGGTCAGATGATAACTAAGTGTCAAAAAAACAGCTTCCGAATCCTGTGGGTACCTAATTGGCATCTTTTTCGTCATTCTTTCGTCATTTGCGCTATAAAAGTCGTCACAATTTTTTTCATTTTCCGGAAGCTCTGCGAAATTTAAATCAAATTAGGTCATCGAATAACGTCATAAGTGACTATAATTGGGATGTTGACTGATTTTGGGAAAGTGTTTAAAACAATGCGTATGGGCCTAATATAACCCAAAATATTTAAATTTACTTTTTAAAACAACTAATATTTTAATTATCATGTATTTAAAATGCCGTTTTAAATTTTGCTCCAAAACGGCAGTGACGTCACGTGTTCAATTACCACAGAGTAATTTTCTATAACACTGTAAAGTGACAAGCAAAGAGAATATAACCACTACTACCTAGTCTGTGCTACGTTTAGTGACAAGTTCATTCGATGCTTTCTGTGTATGTATTGTTATGTATTAAAATACGAGTTCTAAGTTTTTTGAGCTTATTGATTTATATATATGCTTTGGTTAATTAATACACTTTGGATCTTAGAATCTACGATTACTGTTATATATTCATTGTTGGTTATAGAAATAATGATTTTTGGTATAAAAAGTAGGTACTTACACGGAGGTCTTCACGTTTCTAAATTCAGCAGAGCAGAAATTATCGTTTGTCGAGAAGAAATTGGCCACCGTAAAACAATCAATTATCGGCAAATTGGAATTATTTGCCTTTATGAAGCCACTTTCCATCATGGGAGAATATTCAAGAGTCGAAATAAATTTAGAAAAATAGGCGCGGAATTCACAGCACAGATAAATAATCATAGAAATCACTCTAAAATACTGAGCAGTTAAGCGCAACGAGCTATATACTCATTGGAGTTTTGGCGGGAATGCGAAAATGTGCTGTTGTTGATTTTGTGTTATTTACTAAAACCTTTGTTTTATAGAATGTTAATGTGTAATAATAGTGGATTATTAACCATTAAGTGTTCGTAAACTTGCATGAGTGAAAGGCAAATAGTACAAAGACGAAAAACGTGTATTTTCGTATTCTATCCAAAACTCCATAGAAGCTTCAGTAAACTATCCACCAATTTACTGAAGCGTCACTTCGACTCGACCGCGCCTAGACTAAACTTTAACGTGACTTTGACGACTTTCATGCACCAAAACTAGAGATTTATTATATATTATTACTTATATAACTTGACACTAGTTAAATGCGCAAATCACGTGGAGCCAAAAACAAAACAAAAAAAAATATATACTCCTTCCGATTGAAACAGTGACGTCACGGGCGTTTTAGGTCACGTGACTTCGGATTGATGTGATTACATTTTGATTATTTAATTTAAATTAAATTCCTTAAAAATAAACAAAAATATTGTGTTTAATAGGATTTCTGTCACAAAAACTACCGTTTCGCGGCAAAATTATATTTTTATTTGAATACAGTCAACAACCCTATTGAGCAGAAAATCGCTTTAATATCTAAAAGGATTGAGTCACGATTATTTAATCATCTACACTGTAGAATAATTTTAGAAGTAGTAGTACCTAGTAGATGTAAAACAAATTCGTGACAATTTTCATTTTCCTACTAAAGAGGCTTACAATCTTGTGCGATAAGCCGCTTTCATTCAAGCCAGGTTTTCACAATGGCCTTGTTGTATATGTAAGACGGTTTTTTCTTTTCATTGAAGTTAGTTTCATTGATAGGCATAGAAGTTGTTTTGAAAAAGCGGCCGCTGTTTGGTAAATTACTCAGAAAAAAAACCTGAGTACTGTGGTGCTTCTGGAAATTTGTTTATTTTGACGACATTTCTATAACAATCCATTTAGTTCTACCACCACCTTCTGTGACGTGCAGGTGAAGTGAGGTGTCGGGGAAAACTGGACACTGGACAGGTAGACTTGACCTGAGGGCTTAGGGCGAGCTGCTTTGGCCTTGCACATAGGTTAGCTTCTGGGCAAGGCTCTAGCAGCTCACAAAAGGTATTACTACCTGTCAACGACTCCATTAAAATAGATACGCCTTTCTTTGTTGTTTGCGCCTTATTGTTTCGTTTCGTCCTTCATCGTTATCATTCATTCCTAAATCAAAAACCTCGTGAAGTAGTTGAGCAAGTCAACTTATTACTTTAACTAACTAATTTCATACCTCTTTAGACAAAGATATAACCGATGAAAATAAAATTATAAGTACCTAGCTATTAGTTCAGTGCTGAGCTTTTCGAAAATGGTTCTAATTATTGTTTAACCGACAAAAACGGAGGAGGTTCTAACCGACCCGTATATTTTTTATATTTTCAGGCACAAATATGTTCCACAATTATTGACAACAAATTAAATTTATACTCCAAATTAAAGAAACATTACGTAGGTTCTAGTTACGCCGATATGATTAGCCAGCGTGAAATATATATTTTCTTGAAGTAATCTATCATGCTATAAATGTAGTTTTAGACTGGCAGACCAATGAGTTGACATATTTGACACTGTTTAATTTGACAGCTTGTTTTTTATTATTATTATCGATTTGGTCTATGTATTAACAGCATAAATATAAATAATGAAAAATTAATAAAACGAAAAAATACTGGTCGTAAATATTTATCGTGGTGGTAAATATTTTAATGTATTTTCAATTAAATCAATAAAACACGGGGTTAAAAAATGAAATGTCAATTCTACCACAATGTTGGTCGCTCTATATCACCATTGAAAACATATTACTGTTGTTGTATAATTCGTACTCGGACGGAAGTGCGGCACGTGCAGTCGTAAATATTGCATTTTATTGTTGCCTCGCAATATATTCTAAAATTCAGGAGGTAAAAAGATTTTGCAACGATTTTTTTAAAACTCGCTGTATTTGTGCACATTTATAACCAAGTTCCAAAGTTCCAAGTTCCAAAAAAGGGCCAGATTATTAATTCGTCTGTATTTTTTTTTGTGGCTATGGCACTCGATTTCTCCATAAACTATCAACCAATTTAATGATTATTTTTACGCAACTTCGCAAAAAAGAAGTGTAATGTTTTTAAGGAGCATGTATGTATGTGAGTTTCTTTATTCCACCGTAATTTTGAAATGCTTCAATAGATTTCGATGTATTGACTATCGTTAGAATCCTTACATTCTCCCGAGTGATACTGGCTACACTTGCAAATTCTCAAACAAAGTTTAATCTGGTATTCTTTGAAACGAAGCCGACCAAGAAGATTCCTTCTAGGCCTGGCACACAGTCGACCAAAATGACGCTTCTGAAATTACTCTCATGCTTTGGCTATAGGTTCACATTGACTGCAAACTCACTTATATCTCAATAAAACAAAAACAACAAGCCATTCTCGCAAATGTACCTATTCATAAGTTAATTCCTTAAACAATTTAAAAAAATATAAAAAACTTAATTGCTGTTAATGCGAAATTAGTTTTCAGATCTAGTTAAGCAGTAAGCGCAGTGCAGTACCATGACTTGGTTATATGAAAATCAGGAAATTCGGAAATTGTTATTATCTGGTGCTTATCATCCGGTGAGCCATTCGGCGACAGACTTTAGAAAGCAGAAGTGATCGTCTGGGTGGGTACCACCACTCGTGTCAGTTCTCGTGTAGTCTGCCGCCTCGTAACAGCCTTATGTCGCCGTAACGTTCAAGCATTATTGTGTTCCGGTTTGATGAGCAAAGTAATTGGTAAAACTACTGGGCTTATGAGACTTAATACCTATAATGTCTCAGAGTAACAAGCGCAATGCAATGCCACGCAGGCCTTTTTGTTTCAATGTTCTTAGTGGCACAGTTGTTATGGGCCAGCGTTATTTTTCACATCTTGATATCCAATAGTATAAAATAATAAAGGCTATGGTCCAATAATTCATTTTTCTTTTCTGTGATTAAATTTGTGACCTAAGCGTTCGAGAATAATTTTATTAGATAAGAACAAAAATACCTATTCAACTACACGTGAGAGATATCACCTCTAGCTAGTTCTAAACACGTGACTAGTACGTAGGTCTGATATAATATGCTATTATGTAGTGAATCCGTAGGATAGTGGTCAAACTAGTTAGTTATGTAACGTGTTAACTTGGTCTTTTATAAATTAGGTGGGTTTCGCAGTTTTCAAGGTGATAAGTATTATTAAGTATTATGGTTTCATACGAAATTAGAAAAAAACTACACTTATATAATATCTCTAAGTTCTATAGATCTTTATACGTATATCTCTAAGTAGTTATTAATTAAATAAGTCGTTGTTTATGTTTCGATAATAATCAGCATTTCTTTAAATTCATTTCGATCTGATTGGTTGCTGGTTCGAATCATACATTGAGCTGCGTCAACGTGTGATGAATACAGTCTTTTAAATCAACTCAGCCCACCATAACTACACCATGCACACATAACTGCACCGTGGGGCCAGTTGGGACTCGATACAACTCGAGTTACTTAAGGTTCGAGTCGACCGCCGGATAAAGTCAATACACTTCAGACTACATGGTTTCTTCTTCTCTATCTTATAATTTCATTCTGACTGATCTTGATTGACAACCCTGTGATAATGTGGAATCTATTGGGTGTATTTTGTAGGCGGGGCAGTAAGGGTAGGTACCCTAATCATTGGAGCTACAGGAAAACTTTCTGAAAAGACCAACTCCATCTTTTCAAGACAGTTTGATCGGCATTCACAGATTTTGGAAAATATTATGTACAGCCAGAAAATGAGCAGTTTACACAAAAATTTTCTTTTAATGCCAATCAATCCTGTTTCTCATAGGGATCAAAATACTCTACTGGACTAACTGAGGTTTGAGTACTAGAAATATCAGAAATCTCAAAAAAAGTCTCCCATACATTTGGTAGGAAATCACTGTACTTAGCTGCTGAAAAACGTTCTTAGGTACGCGGTAGGCTTTAGTATAGGTTCTTAGTTAGTATATAGACTAGCTCAGTCTAAAAAAATTCCCTGTATAAGCTATCTGGTATTCATATAAAAGTGAATAACTACTACTGTACTTAAAAGGGCACCGCGTGGTGCCGTTGTTCAGCGCAAGCCTTCGGGTGGTTTAAAAATTCTAACACCAGGGCTGACCTACATGCCTTTACGAGAATGATCCACAGGGTTGTTGCCTCAAAATATACAAGAAACCAAACAGGAATATACGAACAATATTCCTTATCTCAGGAATTCAGTGCAATTGCGCCGCAAACATTTAATTAAACATTATTTTTATCAGTACCGAGTATCGAGCAGTCATCACAAACAAAACAATGACATAATTCTATAAATAAATTGTTAAGCGATAATGATCCTCATTATCTTAATCTTTAAAGGATTTGTAACTGAAGAGGTGTGTCGTTTCGTGAAGGTTTCGTCGTTTTTGGACGGCTCCGTAGCTAAGTTGATAGTAAACCTGCCTGCAAAGCGAGGGGTCCCGGGTTCGATTCCCGGCCGGGGCAGATTTTGTGTAAGCATAAAGTTTGTTCTCGGGTCTTGGATGTTTGTGATGTGTATATGTTTGTGTCCATGCCACCTGCGACACAGGGAATCCTAGTGCGGGGTAATAGTGTAAGCGTTTAATTAAAAAAAAAAAAAACAAAAAAAGCGCTCTCTGAAGAAAAACGTTTTTCGTCGCACAAATATCCGTTTCCATACATATTACCAGAAAAAAAAACATTAGTATAGCCAAGTGTTTATAGAAAAGAGTTATCTCTAAAATATTTTATAGAAATGGCCAAGAATCTTGAAAATAAAAACTGCAAAAAAGACCTCGAAAAATTTCTTTTGTCTCGAAATTCTCAATATTTTGAGCGACAATAACCATACTTTTAGTTACCCAAAAGAAAGGAAATTTAATCCTCTAAAGACATATGTAGAAATATTTAAAGGTAATGGTGTTTTTCTTTCTTAATTAGTTAAACATTACGAAATAACGTTCACCTAAAAGAAAACGCATCGCAATTTTCAACCTTATTTATTTATAAAAGGATTATGCCTAAAGATGGCTTTTTACAGCCCCTTAAATCCTAGCCTTTGCTTTGGGATCCCTGCTATGTTTTACAAAATGGTAGAACCATTTTGTGTTGACTACAAAAATCCACTAATTTAGACTCAAGAGCTTAGATACACATCTGGACAGAACTGTTAAGTGACTAACACATTCAAACTGAAACTACAGTCTACGCAAAATAGTATCACCCATTATTAAATTCCTATGACCGAACATAATAGTAAAAGAATATAACAATCTACACTGGCATGCAAACAAAGTGTCTCAACAGTTGTTATTTACTAAGTGGCCACCACCTATTGTCTATTGAGTGACCCGAGGTGTCAACACTCTATTGTAATTGTATCATTGTTGAATATTCTTTACTGGCTTTTGACCATGGCGTTGTCCCAAGAAGCCAGGTCATCGACTTGTCAGTTTTTTATTCTGTAGCATTCGATAGTATCCTTGCTAATAATTTTTTTTTATAATAGATAGGCTTACGTTCGACTGCAATCTCGCCTGATGGTAAGTGACGATGCAGTCGAAGGTGTTTTGTCATCCAAACTACATTCTCTCTTCTCCGCTACATACATCAATTGCGCACCACCGCGTAATTACCGCGGCCTCTGCACTGAACACGCAATGGCTGTGAAACTATTTTTTTTTGAGTAGAGATCATAGAGGTTATCGTAGTTTTTCCACGGTTTCGTGATCCGTGATTGATGTACAACCATCAATCATGCATTAGCGTGTAATGTGCCCCTTAGAGCGGTAAGATACTTTTGAAAACGAGTATGTATAAACCTACACAATTTTGTAATACAAGCTTAACTTAATGGCTTTGATAAGCAGTTGCAATCAAACCGTTTACATTATACTTCTATCAATCTTTGATAAATTCATGTCTTTTTATGCCAACCAGTGTTCGATGATAATAATTCCATTAATTAATATCAATCATATAACGATGGCAATACGTAGGTAATTGAAAGAAATATTTTTTCAAGGGAAACTACCTGTAGGTAATTCCCCTTGAAAAAAAATATATAAGTCCTATACAATTTATATTTGATAACATAATCCTTGCGCGGTAAGTAATTTCGGATTTTGCACGACGTTATTTTCTATAAGGTTTTTTTTTCACGCTTAGGTACACACCTCTGCACTAGGATTCCTTGTGCAGGTCCAGTGTGGTTTGGTGCATGTCACATGTCCTCGAATTTTGTGATCCTTGATCATGTAGGTTTCCTCGCGATATTTTCCATTAACATTGAAGAGCGTTGTAAAATTTATATAATGATGATAACATGAAATAAAACATCTGATATAACTGCTGTTGAAAAAAATGCTTTTAAAAAAGCAGGAACGACCTTTGATGATAATATCACGATATACAAAATTTCATCCCCCATTTCTCCACCTTTTAGGGTTAGTATTCATTCATAAAATTTATAATGAATCACCTCCAGAGACCACCCAAACAAAAGCATTCGTTACCCTGAGAAGTTTCATAAGCCCAGTATAATTCCACTGCATACTTTGCTCTTTGCTGGATTCGATCCACTGACCGACAGATCGGCGGGCGTCGTCCATAACACACAGCCAACATCGCTTTATTTCAATCTGCTACTACGTAGAAGGTCAGTACTCAGTGAAATGTTTGCTCTAGGTATTTCCTACCTACCGCATGTCAACCCATTCCAAGAACATCAACACTATCATGATTTCCCAGAATAATTCAATAACCCATTTGTTATTTGTATGATGTAATAATCTGCTTTAGTTTTTTGTAACGGAAATGCCTCCGATACACGCTGATTTTGAACCTTAAGACACATAAAATATGGTTGGGTTTGTAAAGCGATGATGAAGGGAAACCACAAACATTTTTATCGGTTCTAGACGTGACACTGGTTAGGCGCCAAATTGATAATAATGAATCACAGAGTATAAACATACGGAAATTTGTGTGTGGGTGTGTCGCTTAAGTACAAACAACAATAATTATTGACCTTGTGGTCCCGGCTTATAAATAGCACCACTCTGGCTCTTCCCACGGGTGCCCTAAGAGCCGGCCAAGGGAGTATCCATGCAATGGGACATTGCAATCAATAACTCCAATGACTCCATCAATGACTTCTCAATCAATAAAGTACTGCGATAGTCTTGGCCCGCTAAGGGTGGCAATATAACCAATATCTATCTGAGAGAGGGCCGGTATCTCAGCAGTGTGAGCTTAATAATGCTGATGATGATATGAGAGAGCCCTATGTTCATCCATGTTCACTATTCAAAATAGGTCTCCATCTATATGGAGGTGGGTTTACCACTTTGACGGTAGAAGTTATCAAACCGCGGTAAACACGCGCAATGGCACGCAAGTGATGCATGTAACGGAGCAGTAGTCGCTTAGAGCCCAGTCAGGGCTTCGAAAGAGTGTAAGAGACAGCCGTATCTGACTACGGCCAACAGACCCGGCCAGATAAGAACAGCAGTACGCTGCTGTTCTTGTCTGTTTTTTGGTATTGCTTCAAGCCGCACGTGAGCGTGTAATGCCTCGTAATCCACGCGTGTTGCAAAACCATTTTGACAGCAAAACGCAAACACGCATTAGCATCTAGTGCCACCCTTACGGCACCCGCTTGAAAAAATGGAGTGGTTCTAATCACCGCTTTGCACGTCTAGGTGGTAGGAGTGGTAGCACTAACTCTTCTGCGAGTGTCCGTCTGGGTTGGTACCACCGCTTTGCTCGTGAAGTCTGCCGCCAAGCAGTAATGAGCGAGCATTCCTGTGTTCCGATTTGATGAGCAGAGTAGCTAGAGAAATTACTGGGCTTATGAGGCTTAATACCTAATGTCAAAGGGTAGCAGGCGCACTGTATACTTGTATAGTGCCTCGCAGGACTTTGTGTTTCAAAGTTCCGAGTGGCACTGCAATTGTTATGGGCCGGCGTTATGCTCACCATCAGGCCGGATCATATGGACCGGCTCAACTCACTAACAAATAAAAAAAATTAAAAATCTGGCCCACTTAAGCTAAGTTGTGTTACAAATTAGCACTTCATCCAACTGTTTTTGTAAATTAGTTAGAGATATATATTATAATAGCAGTAGTGGTAGTTTATGTAGCAGTTAGTCAATAAAGAATTTGCGCTTTTTACCCTTATTATTATTAAAATACTTCACTCGTTATTTGGAACACTGAACACTGGAAGTTTCCTGATTTAACGAAGTTTCACAATACTCCTTATGAGTCTGCGTCATGCAACACTAACTATGCATGTAACTTGGTCAGATCATAGTCCAGAGCGTGTGACAAAATTTCCCATTACTATAGACCTTTGATCGAAATACGCATTAGGAAAATTTATTTATATACCTAGCCTTAATTAAGTAATGTGAAGAAGCCATAACAGCCACGGAAGTTGGCCACAAGTTTACAGTACCAATTACCTATTTTATAAAAAAGCTTGTGTGGAAAAATAATTATATTTTTCCTCAAAAAAATTATTTTAACCGACATCCAAAAAAAGAGGTGGTCCTCAATTCGTCTGTATTTTTTTGTGGCGATGTAACTTGATTTCTCCGGCAGTTCTTAACTGATTTAAATGATTCCTTTTTTAATGAGTAAGATATATATCAAGGTTGTTCCTTTTATAAATTTTACTAAAGAATACCACCCCTGAGTGGTGAAAAATGAGAGATGAAATATTAAATATCGCGATATTTTTGTAGAAGTTGGTTCTCGCTTATTTAAAAGCAATTAGCTTATTTTTCCACACTGCCTCCTGTGGCGTGAGAGGAGACTGCCCTCTCACCCGCGTCTTGCGCCAGAAGACCTAGAACCTCCGCCTCTATGACCCATAGAAAGGACCCGGTAAAAGACCCAAGCGACCTCATGTGAGAGTGTATACGCGGGAAACGGTATCTCCTGCTAGCAGCATTAAGTCCCACAAAGTCCAACACGTGACGAAGAAACACCTCGCTAGATATTTAAAGCCCCCTGGAAGATTCATGATTTTACCAACGCTAATATTTTATAACGTCGTATTGTAAACTACGTCATACAATGACAAACTACATGCAACTCGGTCAGTACACAGTTCGGTACATCTGTCAAATTTCCTAGTACTTTGCCCTTTGAGACGTACAGTAGGAAAATCACTGACACATATTGTTTACCATTTTCCGTGACGTATCGAATGACGGTGTAGTACGTAGGTAATGTCCTTACTCAGAATGAAATTGTCAGGACTCGTTTGTCATAATCCAAGTTCGTTTGCAAGTTTCAATGAACCTTCTAATCTTGATTATCTTCATGATAAATTTAAAACCTGAATTGTGGCTGACATTGTCTGCTGTCCAGCTGTAAAATACGTAAATATACAGATCAATTTTGAGGCCATTTTGATAAGGCCGCCCATTGTACAACCTTATTTTTAACCGACTCTAAAAAAAGAAAGTTATCAATTCGACATGTATGTATGTATGTAAAATTATTGAAACTGCAATACATTCACATATAATAATCTATTAGGGCTTCCAAACAAATATACAAAATTGTATAGGTGTATGTATGTATAGGTTATAAGATAGATTACGTTTTACCAGGTGCGTTTACTCTCCTGCGAGTGTCCATCTAGGTGGGTACCACCACTTTGCTCGTGTAGTCTGCCACCACATGCATGCATGCATGCTGTAATGTGCAGGCATTACTGTGTTCTGCTTTGATGAGCAGAGTCGCCAGTGAGAGAGTGATTACTGGCCTTATGAGATTTAATAGCTAATATATCAGGGTAACGAGCGCACTGCAGTGCTGCGCAGGCCTTTGTGTTTTTAAGTTCTGAGGGCACTGCAAATTTTAGGGGCTGGCACTGTGCTTACCATCAGGCAAACGACCCGCTCGTTTCGTTACTCAATAGTATAAAAAAACAAATCATCGACTTTCAGATCAGAGTACGACGTCACTACCCATTGATCCAGCGTAGCTTCAAATTTCTTCGTACTGATAAAGTACAGCAAAGCTACAATGAAAAGGCGTTTCTGATGATAGCAACAGTGCAGTCTAAGGCCATTCCCCTCCAAATAGCATCATATTATTAAATATTAGGTACAAGTACAATTACATTTAATGTAAATGAGGCGAGGTGAAAGCCCTGAACGCAATGATAGCTCATTGACGCGTGCTAAATTGAATTTTAGTTATATTTGACGTAACAGGTCTATCCGAGGACGATGCTCAAGGGTCGTTACCCCTAGCAGATATGCGAACATTCGTTCACCCCAAAGTCGTAGTCTGGCTTCTAATTGTTTAGTATCGTTTCGTTCGGATTTTGACATGCTCATTATTTATGCTAAATGCCTTGTTTATATACTATTTTTAGCATAATTATATGGACTGAGTACAGTGTCGTAAGCTTTTGTATAGGTACAAGCAAAACGAAAAAAAGGACTTTTACAAGACCTCTTAGGCAACAAAGTGACCTTATAGATGTCTGTCTGATAAGAACCAGTTAATAATTGGAAGCCATTATTTATTTACACTATTTGATAACTAGACGAGCGGGTTGTTTGCCTGATTGTAAGCATGACACCAGATCATAACAATTGCAGTGCCATCCAGAACTTTGAAGCACAAAGGCCTGCGTGGCACTGCATTGCTCATGTTACCGCGTCACTGTGTCAAGGTAACCTAAGACATGAGCAAAGTAGTTAGTGAAACTATCAGGTAAGCCCAGTAATTTCAGCAAATCGGAATACAGTAATGCTTCTATATTACCAATACAGCTACCTGGCAGACATGAGCAAAGCTGAGGTATCAGGTACCCATCCCAGACGAACACTCGTAAAAAAGTTAGTCCTACGACCTTGTATCCAGATTTTATTCCTCTCCAAGCACGGTTGTCTGGAAGAAATTAAAGAGATAAGACCGGTAATTTTAACACTGTTAATAATTGTTTTAGATTTAAAATATCTCTATAATTGTGGTGGTTAAATTAAGGAGTTTATCTGCGTACCCATGTATAAAAAAAACTTTTTTTACTGTCGATATAAATAATTATAATAACATTATTATAAATATATTGATCTAGTTGTCATGTGCAGTCGCTGGATCACTTCCAAGTATTATCGAATAACTATCGAATATCGTTTTTTTTTTTTTTTTTATTTTATTTAGTAACGAGACGATAACTATAACTTTACCATAACGGCATTACCTATATAAAGACCTTTGAGAACGGTCAATAGCGATTGACAATCAAAAATTTTAATCATGATTAATTGATAAAGATCAATCGTAAAGACAGCCTTAGAAATTTAAAATTAAAATAAATCTCAGTACATAACAGTAATTAATATAATAAAGGCATGTTCTACTGTTTCCTGTTTACCATTTCAATAGACGTGGGGCTACATTGACCTCTATTTGAGTAGGGATTACAGGAACTAATGAAACGAGTTGGTACTAGTCGGAAAAGTACACAGTTCCGTTAAAATATAATGATTTTAAGGAAAATAATTATGGCCTGAATTGTATAATTCCTATAACGGAATTTTACATTATTAACGATCGTTCCTCCCAAACATTAGGTACTATTAATATTGTATTTGTATAATAGGTATGTAATTAAACACTGTAAACAGGCTGTAAATGACACATGTTTGCATGTATCCATAGTAGTAGCTTAGATTCTTTCCAAAAAAGGGGAAGAACTGCGTTGTCGGATTGTTTGTCATCCAGCATCCTATTTTGATAGTGGTTAGTTAAGAGCGTTTATACCCTACGCTACGGCTTTTCATAGGCCGACCATACATGATTTTTCATACATTTTGTATGGCAGACCATAGACGCTTATACATGTATGCGTTTTGCTGTCAAAATAACCATGCTTTTGCAACAAGTGCGGATTACAAGCTAATACACGCGCAAGCGCGACTTGAAGTAAAATCATCAAAAACCATGAAACAGACAAGAACAGCACTGCGGCCAGATAGCGCTGTCTCGAAGCCCCCTGCCTGGGCTCAAAGCGACGACTGCTCCGCTTTAGGCTACATGCATCAGTTGCGCTCCATCGCGAATTTACCTCGACTTCAGCACTGAACACGCAGTGGCTGTGAAACTATTTTTTGAGGAGATATCGTAGAAGCCGCTCCGGTGCGTCTCTTTCACTATCTCTAACCGTGATACGGTTAGCGTTCGGACTAGATTTCTATAGATGGTACGATATGCGTCAAGCGGGGATCGTGGTTTTTCCATGGTTTTTGCGTGGTCCGTGATGATGCTTATCCATCAATCATGTGTTAGGTGTACGGGCCGCCATACAATGTTTTAGGTCTATGATCTCCGAAATAAATTAACCGATTTTAGTGAAACTTTATACACATAAGCAAGTAGGTACGTAAGTAAGCAAATTTAAGTAAAAACAATTTAAAAATGTCTATATTGTAATATTCTATTTCTATGGAAAATTTAAAATAGCTCTAGTTTAGATTTGATGCTCTTTTTCGAAATTGTTCTCATTTTTTATTGTGGCGAATTTTGTGGCGAGATTTCGAGGACGATTTCTGCGTCAATTCTCAATTTTTTTCTTTCATGATTGTTTTGGTTAGTAGGTTAGTATTTTGGATAAGTAATTTTAATTAATATAATTTTATGTTATAAGACCATCCTAGCAAATATAGGCTTTAATTAAAAATTAAAATGTAGTTATTTTTCAAATAAACAAAATAAATCCATTGTTAATAATTCTCAACTGATTTAAATGATTCTTTCTTCATGAGTACGGTATCTCTCAAGGGTGGTGGTCTTTTAATAAACATTATGAAAGCGTACCATCCATAGGGTGATAAAATGGGGGATGAAATTACATATGTCGCGATATTTTCGTCAAAGTCGGTTTTAAAAAAAGCGTTACTTTGTAACAAATAAGTTTTATTATTGTATCGCTGTCATAAAGGGCGCGCCACGTCGTGTCGCCTCGCGTCTCTGTGTAAGCGGACTCTTACAATACACAATCGTTAATTTAGTTTAAATTGTAACAGCATCCAATAATTATGTCACAGATGTAATGTCATTACCAAAGGGTCAAAGAACATTAACAAAGATAACAAACATTTAAACAAAGCAATCATTGTAATTATGACACTCTTGCTACAAGTAATTATGGACTACCTACTAGTTACTAGCCTTGTTCTTGCTTGAGCTCTCGAGTCATCATACATTTAACCTACGTCGTGCGGTCCAGGCTAGGTATAGTATATCCCCTATCTCTTACCGTAGTTGTCGTAAGAGCCAACTAATGGAATACCCAGGGAATGGGCAGCTTGCATTCTCCTCGGTCAACATCATAATCTACTGAACATCAAGGCACCTGCCAACTATGGTGTGGCAAACCCAGGGGGGGGGGGTTTGACACAGTAAAAACCCCCACTCCCATTGTAGGGATCCTATAACATTCAACAGTAGGTATAACCTCCGCCGCCTAATCATGATCATAATAGAGCGGCCCAAAACATAGTCCACGAAAAACAGCTTCTAAATGTTCAGTAATTTCATAACTCAAACATTTTGTTGGTGAAAGACGTCATAGAAGGAAAGAGGGCTTCTTCCTCCTTGTTTCTATGACGGTTTTAAGTTAAGTCGAATCAATGGAATTCCTTGCACAATCTTTATAAATCAGGTAAATTAACGAGTATGTATTGTGGCCGAGCGGGCATTCGTGGAAAATTTTAGACTCAGTAGTTCGGGTTCAATTCAACAAAGTCATGAAAGAAAAACATACTAACAATTACCATGAAAGCCAAACATCAAAATGAAATATTTGAATGACGGCTGTACATTGTGAAATTCTATCAACGTAACAAAATTAAATTACGAGTACAATACATAATAAATTCCAAGTTTAGTCCAGATTCATTATTTACCATCCAACATGCGTCATCGATAGTAGCCACCGAGACTGTAAAGTTCACCATTCACGATCACTCTAATTCCATCACTACGCGCTCCGCTCGTGGATGGAGTGGAAAGATGGTCCAATTTTTTCGATCACCACAGACATTCCTTCCATTCCGGGTACCTACGTAATCGCTCCATTTTCCGCACATTCTGCGTCTCCAGTACTGCTAACTGAGCGTGAAATGGATCGTAGTATCGGCCACACGCGATGAGTTGGAATGTTGTGGAGCCTCGGATTTGGAACGATTGGAAATCCAATATTTCTATCACTCCACGTAAGCCAACTAAGTTTCCTAACAAAAAAAAAACAAAAATAAAAACACAGGAATGGTTTTTAGAACGTTTGCGTGGAATGTTGTGGAGTGGAGCGTTCATGAATGGTGAACTTGTTGTGATTACAGATTACGAGAGTTAAGAAAAATTAAATCGAGATGGCGCGTCACAGCACCGAGTTTGGCGCGAATTCGGAGACCGCGATGAGTCACCGAGATTACACGAACAACATTCGAATGGGGAATGGGCGAAACGTAGTTTTATGAATCAAATTAAATGTATGTAAACAAATTGTTTTCTGAGTATTTTGCGATAAATTCTCGTGCTTTTTTGTGACTCATATAGTTTTCTTTTTGGGACAGGTTTCAGTTCGATGAGTCATGGAAATACGTTAACGTGTGGTATTATGTGGTAGAAAGTTTTTAGAGGTAGACTAAAAAGGGACACCAAAGCATAATATTTTAACCACCTATTTAATAAGTAATATTTTATATGTATGCCGTTCGTTATACATGATGTTTTTTTCTGTAAGAATATAATTTTATTTACCTATTTATTATATTACAGTATTTGTATTTAACTATTTATCGGTCGATTTCGTCTTCAATCCTTCATCATTTTCGAATTTGAATCAACCACTTCTACAACACTAACGTCGGCGCAATAGAAGCAGGTTGCTTTGGGCAAATTAATTTGAAATTAGCCGTAGAAATTTGAAATATAAATAATAAAATGTATAGGTCGTGCCATGAAGTGGAATAGAGAGGAGACATTTTTATTTTAGTTATAATAGTAGCAACTGGGTTTCAAGAGCCAGTGGCTCTCCCATAACACGTACTACTTCGATTATATATTAAAATTATGCGTTAAGTATCAGCTTATTGGTATCATAATATAAATTTAGATATCCTACTAATATTATAAATGCGAAAGTGTGTTTGTTGGTTTGCCCTTCTTTCACGCAGTAACGCAGCAAAGGATCGACGTGATTTTTGGCATAGATATAGTTTATGGACCGGAGAGTAACATAGGGTACTTTTTATCCCGGAAAAATGCAAGGTTCCACTGGGAACGCTGGTGAAAACCGCGGGCAAAAGCTAGTAATCTATAAAAATAATAGAAGATACTAAAGTAAATGGATTAATGAACAATAATTGCTGATTTTTTTATGATATTGGCAAAAAGCACTTTACCTATTTATTTTTCGACCTCAAAACAACCTAGTGAGTAATCGTACGACGCACCGAATAACACGATCGATAAACAACGTTACCTATTTCGTAACTCTTTGTTTACTACAACAGGATATTCGGAAAGTCCGTTATCAACACGTGTTCTGGTAATCGTAATCAGCTAATGATTTAATATGATGAAATACGATTGTTCATTAATTGGGAATATGAGTGAAATTGTGAAATCATTGTTGTGTAATTATTTTTAATCAAATTATTATCCTGTATTGTGAAGTAATACATAATTTAATAAATAAGTAGTATTTAATGTAAACATAATCTTCATATTTTGTTGGTTTTTTATGGCAAAATCCCCCTTCATAGGGAAGGCCGGTGTTTAGCGGTGACGTTTCCCGGATGCTGATGATTGGATATACGAGTACTTAAAAACATCTCAATAATTTTAGCTAAAACAACGCCATCTAGCATAATACGTTTCCTCAGCTTGGACACAGAATTTCAAAGAGAGAGTGGTAATGCCTGAGTTTGAGTTGGTATGTTATCTCTAAAGGGGACCCCCTCCAAGAGTAGACTGACCAATCTACTCCTGAAGATCAACAATGTTTGTTTTATGAGTTTTTGAAATGCAGAATTTTTCATTGAACAAATGGCACTTATTGTTTACGTCAAATTTCTACTACAGACTTTCCGGGTAGCCCTAGATCAGCTGATTCATTTCTTGATCATTACACATTTGATCATCATTTAAATGACGATGTTGATTAGAAGTTCAATTCCAGAAAATGCCGTGCACTTCACGTTTGTATGGAAATTTGGTATGACGAATTTCCAAGGGACGTTCTCAAAATTTGTGTACAATCATAGTATCATTTAAGTACCCCCTTCCAGGATAACATACAAATTCAAACTCACTCTGCACCTCGTGCGCAGGCCCGGTGCGGCTTGGTGGATATCATGTCCTCAGATTTGGAGGCAGACAGACACAGACATGGTGCGGGTTTTTCACGACATTTTCTTTTACCATTTTCCAGCGAGCGTGGTAAAAGAAAAAGAAAATAAAATGCGTTTCCTACATTACGTCGCTAGCTTCAATCCCTTGTTCATTTTCCTGGTAAATGTATTATAATGATTTCAGTTTTCCCCATTTTTGGTAGTTCGGTATTTTCCTTGTACATAAAATATATTTTATACAACTCGCCAGCCGTCATTGAATATCATATCAAAATACCTAATCTATGCATTTACATTTTTAAGTTTATTTATGACTAGCGTCTGCCCGAGGGTCTCGATCCTCCTCCATTTTTAAGTCCTTTGATGAAAAATTAATCAGGCATTTATTACAAAAGTTTTGTGTATCAAATAATAATTTCATATTGCAATGACTTGCAGACGAACTTATCAGTAGGTGTGAAAGTCAGAAACATACATTTCTGAAAAATGTTAAGTATATAATTATTTTATCTGATGTTAAGAAAAAAAATTTGCTTTTTGTCGACCACTAAGTATACATTTTTATCTTACACGTGGAGGATATACTTATACAATACATAATATAATATTATTGGAAAGATAACGTCAATTTTTTCTTCCTCGTCTATATCTATTGAAACTATCATATTATTACAAATAATATAAATAATAATCTATGCTCAGTCCAGATTTGACAAGACTTACGTAATAATTTGTATCTATACATACAAATAAATAAAATTGAAGTGTCTGTTTGTAATGTCCAAAGAAAGCATGAAAATAAGTATGTATATAGTTGTAGCACCGAGGCGGACCGAACCAGGGGGGTTTTAGTGGCTAAAAATCCCACATAAACCAGCTGCTCCTCATGGCAGCCGGGTATCTTCAGAAGATTCTTCCCGGGAAAAAAAAAACAGGTCTGTTCTGGTCACAACCAGAGCAGACTTGTATGTTTGGAATTTAAATTTCAATCAGGCTCAATAATTTACATCGATGGCAATTTATATACTAGATTTACTCTGCCCTAAGTGTCGCCCACGTGGCGCTTCTTACTGCAACAGTGAATTTTCGGGTATAAAAAGTACATTCCTGTCTATAAACCATGTCTATAAAAAAAATAACGTTGATGCGTTGCGCCGTTGCTGAGTAAAAGAAGGACAAACCAACAAACGTACAAATACACAGTCACATTTATTATGGTACGGATGTACAAAAAGCTGAAAATAAAATACCAAGCTAATCATTTGGGTTTCACTATTGTTGGAGCATAATTTACGCGGTAGATAATTTTCATTAAAAATTAAATTATTTTCCTCAATATTAATTATTATTTATCTAAGTACTTACAACAGGTGACTATTATCATAGATGATAATAACGATGAGCATAAAATAATACTGTTTATCGACAGATAATATAAAATACATTTTTTCGGAACAATATTGCGTAACAGTAATTAAGGGTGTTTATACCTAGTTGCTAAGCTTGCAGTAAGCTCGACATTTCCGTCGAACTGGGTTCTACTAACCATGTTATCAAAGTAAAAGTAAAACTAATAAATCGTTCCTAGCTAATGGTGTCAGATTCAACAGTAAAATTCCTAAAGCATTAATTAACTAAATTACTACAAGAAAAGTGTAAATGCATACGTAAAATTTTAATTAACTAAGTTAAATTTAGCGCAATGCAGTGCCGCGCAGGCCTTTGTGTTTCAAAGTTCTGAGTGGTACTGCAATTGTTATGGGCCGGCATTATGCTTACCATCAGACAAACGACCAGCTCGTCTTGTTATCCATTAGTATAAAAAATATCGACAATTTAAATCAAAATATAAATTAATACACAAAATGTAAAGACATAATACCTACGCGTTTATGTATCAGTACCGCAAATCTATACGTTATCCGCAATGGAACACCATATATATCCACTTATCACTGTATATGAGTACAAAACATATCTGCAACCCCTATTGCGTCTAAGCTAGGTTAAACAAAAGTCAACTATACACCTTTGTGATAAGGTCCTAGGATTAGGGAGGAAGAGACTGCGCAATTCGCTACAGCCACTGCGACATTGTTGTTTGGCGCAGATTATCCGACAGTTATAATGTATTTATAGGATAGCTCTTGCGTAAGCTGTCAAATTGGCACTTGCTAGTACATCTGTTTTTTATTACGTATTGGGTACGGAATAGGGAATATGCATGTGCTTTAAATTTGTTTGAAATATTTTTTTTTCCGAATTTATATTGTCCTGATAATAATACATATAAACTTAATTTTATCATTTAATTCCTTTTTAATTGCAGAAAATATTAACTAAAAAGTGCAAAATAAGCTCGATATTTGAAATTTCATCCCTCATTTTTCCACCCTTAAGGGTAGTATTCTTTAATAAAATGTATAAAAGAACAACGGTTGAGATATACTATTATTCATAAAAAAAAAAAATTATAAAGGGTTAGAATTGAGTACCATCGCCTCAAAAAAAAGTACAGACGAATTGACCTTTTTGGAAGTCGATTAAAAATAATGCCTAGTTTTGTAGTCTTTATGATTTAATTCTAAAATATCACACGCCTATGAATTTATGATTCTTAAAGATAGCGATTTCCTTATATTTGGTTTTTTTTTCCTTTTTTTCCCCCAGAGTTGCGTAGAGGTAAATCCGTAAAATTTACCAATTGATGCTCTTATTTATCAGTTGCCTAACTCACTCGTACTAGCAATAATAACGGTCTTGCCAAAAAATCTAAATACACCCTAAACATGCGTTGAACAGCGTTAACTTCCCCGTTATGAATCACCTAACTAACCACCTTAGTTGCGTGTTAAATATGAGCAACCACAAATCTTGATTTAATTAATGTATAACCGTTGTCTAACTCCATTCTGTTGTGACATTTCTAATAATATTAGATGTTTATCTTTAGAGACTGTCTAGCTAAACAGGCGACTAAAATTGTTTTTTTTGTGGTAATACTATTCGTGTCTAACGGTTGTCTAACTCCATTATGTTGTAAGAAAAATATACACCATTAAGTTTAAATATTTTTACATATTTATTTAGATGATGATTAAATTACATAAAACCAGCTCGTCTCATTAATTTTCTTTATAAAAAAAAGATAGTTTCGCTCAAAAATATCGAGCATTTTGAGACAAAAAAGTTTTTTCGTGGTCTATTTTGCGAATTCATTGTTCAGGGTTCTGTACCACTTTAATAAAAAAAATATTTTTGAATAATTTTTTTTTAACCTCTTGACTATAATACTATTTTTTTTTGCTTGTGGTATGTATAGAAACTGATATTTGTGCGATGAAAACAGGACGTTTTGCTTTGGACGTCGCCTTAACGGAGCACGGCCTTGGCTTGCCGATATAGCTGTTCCAGTGATGTTGTAGCGGTTCCAGTGATGTTGTAGCTGTTCCAGTGATGTTGTAGCTGTTCCAGTGATGTTGTAGCTGTTCCAGTTATGTTGTAGCTGTTCCAGTGATGTTGTAGCTGTTCCAGTGATGTTGTAGCTGCTCCAGTGATGTTGTAGCTGTTCCAGTGATGTTGTAGCTGTTCCAGTGATGTTATAGCTGATGTGAATTTATTGGAGTTTGATTTCGGTCGAGCCTTTCAGTGATCTACTGGTTGTAAGCCTGTATTTACTCTAACATCCTTCTGTAGCCGTACAATGTAGCACCACATGCTCCATAGTCTCAAGTCAAGACATAAATAATGTTGTATTATTACTTATTTAAGGGATAACAATGTATTTTGAGAAAAAAATACGTAACAATATTATTATTATGTTACTACAGTTATGACGAAACCAGCACAGGAAAATACACTTGCGTAAATACAGAACTTCTTGGACTTAGCACCTTGAACACGTAAACTATTTTCAATTCATTGTAATTATATAACAATATTATTACGTAATTACCTCACATGAGTAAGTTATTATTATGAGTATTATATAATGAGATCATATGACGATATTCTAGTTGTTAGTACTTGTGGGATTGACTAAGTATGAGCGGAGTCAGGGGTTGTTGCTGACGTCATAAGTCATTTTATGTAGGAACAACTTATACTATATTTATGTCTAAATACTGTGGATATTCCAAGTCGTAAGAAGCGATTCGAATCCACATCTTACTACGCACCGTAGAATTACCAGGTGGTAGGACTCAGGCCGTGAGGCAGGCCTAACGATAAGCATGTTTGTTTTGCTGTCAAAATGTCAAAATAACCATGATTTTGCAACAAGCGCGGATTACAAGGTATTATATTACAAGCGAACGCGCGACTTGAAGTCCTCATCAAAACCTCAATTGAAAACCTCATCAAAAATCCACGAAACGGATAAGAACAGCAATACGATCTGATATGATGAATAAGTTCAGCAATCTGTCTGGCAGCAGTATCTAGTGCTGTCTATTTCACTCCCTGCCTGGACTCAAAGCGACGACTGCTCCGCTTTACGCTACTACATCACTTGCGCACCACCGCGTATTTACCGCGGCTTCTGCATTGAATACGCAGTGGTTGTGAAACTATTTTTTGAGAGGAGATCGTAGAAGCGGCTGCTGTGTGTCCCTTTCACATCCTTTAACCGTGGTACGGTTAGCGCTCGCATTTCTACAGAGCACCACTTTAGACGGTACGATACGCATCAAGCGGTGATCGTGTTGTTTCCATGTTTTTACGCGTGGTCCGTGATTGATGCTTATCCATAATCAATTAATCATACATTGTGTCTAATGGGCCCTTAACTCTTCAGCAAGTGGCCTTCTGGGCGACTACCACCGCTTTGGTCGTGTAATCTGCCGTCAAACAATAATGTGCTAGCATTACTGTGTTCCGGTTGATGAGCAAAGTAGTCAGTGAAATTAGTGGGCTTATGATGCTTTGTACATCAGCATAACGTGCGTAATGAAGTGCCACTCAGGCCTTTGCGATTCAAAGGTCTGAATGGCATAGGCACACCTGCACAGGTAAACCGCTCTGGTAGACCGCAGCGTGCAGTGTGGCCGGCTTTGGCCGGGGCCGCACGGCCTTACAATAACAAAATTATTTATTGCATAAACATGAAAAATTCGTCACAATAAATAACAGTTTTAATTAGCTATAGCAAAATAATAAACAAATATCCACGCCTCCTCATGTGCGGGCCGCGTGCGTGGGCGCACGTGCGCTTGTGGCAGGGTCAGTTACGTAATAATGGTATATAAGCCCCCGATAGACGAGCGTTCCAAATCCATCACTCCGCACATTGTGGATTGAGTGGAACGATGGTCTAATTTCGAGCCCTCAGACGGTCACTCCATTCCGGGCGCGCCATCGTTTCCATTTTTCGGTTATTTTACCGTGATCTCACCTGATATTAAGGTCGCAGTGATTCCAGTGGCCAGTTCCAAGATGGGATTACACTGGCTAATGGATCGAACGTTACAGAGACCAGCTGAGTCATTTATTTTAACCTTCATGAGTGCTCCCTTGAGGGTGTATAGAGTCTATATGAATAAAGTATTTTGAATTTGAATTTGATGTAGTAGGACCAGCAGGCGTATTACATACTTTTATTGCCAGTCAGCTTATGAAAGAAATGCTTGGATAAACTTCTTAAACTCAGTGGTCACGTGACACTGCCTGGATTTTGGCTGGCATATCCATATTATGAGCTACCATTTGGCGTAAGCTAACGTATATTTTACCTGTGAAAAAGTCACTGCGAAAACCAGTCAACCGTCAATGGCTTGCCTGAAACTTGCCTGGTTTTAGATAAGCTCATAATACGTCCTCTGACCGTAATTTCACTGATTATTATGCTAGGTACAATACAAAGATTTAGGATGAAATTATAATAAAAAAATAATTGAAAAGACGCATAATTAATCTTTACTAGATAATATACACTAATCCATGCTACAATAATTGCGAAAGGGTACGTGTGTTGTTTTGTCCTTCTTTCAGGCAGCAACGGAGCAACAGATCGACGTGATTTTTGGCTTAGATATAGTTCATGGACTGGAGAGTAACATAGTCCACTTTTTACCCTGGAAAAATACACGGTTTCTGTGGCAATTCGAGTGAAACCGCGGGCAGAAGCTAGTAATATTATCAATAAATCAAGTTTGCAAGTTTTTTTGTTTGTTTGTTACTGCTAATCTCTGGAACCGGTGCACGCTGGTCAGATTCTATAAATTCTTTCGCTAATATGAAGCTACATTATGCATGAGTGCTATAGGCAATATTTTATTTTGATTCCGGGGAGACGCTAGTAGGTAAATAAGAGAGTTAAAATTAAAAATAGAGCAAGATTCTCATAAAATGAATCAGTGATTGATATCTAATCAGGATGACAGCATACCTCCGACGTGACGCCATCCTCGTTTGTTATCAACTTTATCATCGGCATACCTATCTCTTTACACCGTGTATTAAATTGATATATAACTAAGTACATTGATAAAATAACTATAATAATTAATTAAATTTATTGCGTGTTTGGAGGTACTTTTCTATAGCTGTCCCTACTTACATCCCTATACCCAGCAAAGATTGTAGGTGGGTGCCTAGCGTGTCCTTTAGATTATCTTTTGCCAGGCTTTGCATTTGGAATTAGGATGGAATATAGCCTTTAGCACTCTGGGATAAGGTAGCTTCCTATAAGTGAAAGATTTTTTTAGAATAGGACCATTGGTTCTAGAGAGTAGCGGTAATAAACAAATAAAAAAGAAACTTATAAAAAATTTTGACTCTTTGTTAGTTTATTAGATTTTATTCATCACCGCTGGCCTCTAAGCTTTATGCATAACGCCAGCCCATAACAATTACAGTGCCACTCATAACTTTAAAACACAAAGGCTTTGCTTTACGCTCGTTACCCTACCCTTCGGAAGTCACACGTAGTTGTAGTATTATCAATTTTGTACATGACATCTCAATGTCGTCTTTTATCGAACAATCAAGTTCACTGTATAATTCGAACTGTCGAGCTACGGATCAGCGGTTTACTTCACTACTACTGAACCAACATCAGCATCAGCCGGAAGACGTCCACTGCTGAACATAGGCGTCCATAGAACGCCAATTTGAGCGGCTACTCGCTTCTTGCACCCAACGGCTCCCCGTGGTTCCGACCAGGTCAGTCCACCTAGAACCATCGCCACTTTAAAATGTTTACACTGTCGCTTTAAAATCACCGAGATACAGGGCTTTATATACCTGTGAAAGAATAGCCGTTTCAGTAGACAGACCCGACCTAAAGCCAAACTGGGCATCATGAAGTACAAGGTGTCTATTCAGTTGTTTTTCAAGGACACTGTCCAGCTCCTTAGCTATAATAGTAGCTAACGATGTAGTTAATAAGTAACATAACAATATTTGCTACTATCTACTACTATCACTAGCTACCATCCTCAAGTTGATAATCGGTCGCCAAATTCCTATCGGCGTATTCCGGCAGCTGCACTAGAGCGCCAGGTCTATAATATTTTGTTACAGTGGTCAAACACCTAAATCAATCGAGTACAAAAAATGCCTTGTAAATATATTTTTCGCATCTCTACAAACTATAAAAGTACATAGAATTACGCAGCAATTTTCTTTATCAGTAACATTTCGTCTACGTGAGAAATGATTAGCATGTCATCATTGGATTGGAATTCGTATGTTTCGTAACTCGCGTTTGATTTTATCTTTGGTGGTAAGTATAAAACCTACCTTTGTACCGGAATTGTATACACTAGGTATTTTAAGTATTTTTGTGTCTCAGATGAATCAAAATTTAAATCGGTTTGTGAACATTATTTGCCAACTAAAGTAAATTCACATTGTCCTACAGGTAGTATTTTCTTAGTTTGTAGTAGGTATATCGTAAACTCTAAACTAATTAAAAAACGTCTTTTTTGCGTGTCCGTCTGGGTTGCTACCTCCGCTTTGCTCGTGAAGTCTGCCGCCAAGTAGTCATGTGCAACCATTACTTTGTTCTGGTTTGATGAGCAGAGTAGCTAGTGAAATGACTGGGCTTATGAGACTTAATACCTATAATATCTCAGGGTGACGAGTGCAGTGCAGTGCCGCGTAGGCCTTTCTGTTGCAGAGTTCTGAGGAGCATTTGTTATAGGTCGGCGTTATGCTCACCATCAGGAAAACGACCAACTCGTCTCTTTATCAAAAACTATCCGCTCAAATATGTTCATTACTAGTTCTTTTATGGCAATCATAACCGTCAAATACCTATGTACTTAAAAAAATGGTCTCAATGTAAGACGCTTAGACTTGTCAGTCACGGGAAAGGTCCGGGAATATATCCGAGATTAAAAGAAACCAGACTAATATGAGTTAGACTCACATGGAAAGGGTTCCGTACGATGAATATGTTTTCTCTATGTTTTTTTTTTAATTATTTATACCAAGAACGAACCTAACCCTGTCTTTGAAGTACGACATTAAAGAACCCTAAAAAGATAAAATATAGGTAACAATAAAACAAAATATAAATAAAAAATTACGGTGAATATAATTAACTTCTGTAATAATTATAAGTAGTTTAAAGAAAGGAAATAACACACCTCCACGTCCTGGCCTGGTCAAGTACCTACAATCTATAGGACTCGTCAAAACGAATATGAGCCTAAACTCGAAGGTTTTACTTGTAGCCACTGAAGAGTTCCACTATCCACCTCCTGGCTCCATCATCAGATCAGCTTCATGATATGCCAAATTATTGTATCGTCATCCGAAATCCGAATATTACAGTCATATACCTACGTACAAAGTTTTATTCGATACGACAATTAGAAAGATATAAAGGTTAAATTTGACATCTAAGATTTTATTACATTGTTTGTTAGTATGTTACAAGTGAAGGTAATAAAATGTTAAAAAAAGAAATAAAATTTTCCATTTCTTTTCTTGTTTAAATCACGCAAACTGTCACCAAAGCGCCGTATAGTTTTTCAGATTTTCCTTAAAAATTATTCAATTCACAAAATTGAGTTTTGGTTCCCGTTTAAAAGGTTTCGTAAAACAAAAAACTACTGGAAAAGGGAAACCATTAAATTGTACTTCGTTAACCAAGTTTGAACCACCCTTTCAAAGTCAGTCACGTTTCGCTTAGAAACACCGAGTCCTTCGCAAAGAACTTTTTAACCAGGCTTTTGTTATTTAAAGAACGTTCGACGCTTTTTATATAACAATAAAGGAAAATTTGTGTAAGGAAAGGTTTTTTTGAGCCACGTGACGCAGCAGTCACATGCCAAGACTCTGAAACATTTTACATTTTCCATTGAAAAGTTGTAGACAATAGCACAAAATAGAAAAATACAAAAATTTCAACAGCAGATGGTCACTGCTGGTGGTATAGACAAAAAGGTCACCAAATTTTTTTTACTCTCTATGTTTGACTTTTGACCTTTGGTGCGGTGATAGGGCTCAGTTTTGCTAGTGTGGGTTTTTTAAGGTAAACAAACGTGTGCTCTGGACAGAGTTTATTGCAAGACTGATTAACTGAACAAATTGACTGAACATAAACCGCCCACCAAAGGACTATATGAGTCCTTTCAAAATTGAATCTAAACATTAAAGTAAACTACATGCAAGGTGGGTATCAATCTACACATTAACTTCTAATCATCATTATTCAGTCTCAATTGGCAAAGCACATAACTTTGAAACACATCGTTTTACAACATTATTTCCACTTTTGACACCGTATACTCTTGTGAATCCGTCTGGCCCCGGGTATTTGTCTACTATTCTTCCAAGGGCCCACTTGCCTGGTGGCAAGTTGTCTTGTTTGATTAACACAATGTCACTGATTTTAAATTCTTCTGTCCGTTTCAGCCATTTTGGTCTTTGTTGAAGTCGGGACAGGTATTCTTTTTGCCATCTGCACCAAAAATCATTTAACAATTTTTGACAGTGTTGCCAGCGTGCCAGATTGCTTATATTCACACTTCGTAAGTTCGGGCTGGGTACTATGACTGGCGCTTCCCCTATCAAAAAATGCCCAGGCGTCAATGGCTGCATCTTATCATCTGAGGGTTCGATTGGATACAATGGGCGTGAATTCAGGCAAGCTTCTATCTCGCAAAGTACAGTGGTCATTTCTTCGAATGTAAGGTGATTGTTCAGAATTCTTCGAAGATGGTATTTTATTGACTTCACGCCTGCCTCCCATAGGCCTCCAAAGTTTGGTGAGTAGGCAGGAATGAAGTGCCACTGCGTACCGTCGTTTGCAAGAGTGTCACTTATATCTCCATCAAATTGCAAACGCGCTTCGTTCCAGGCATTGGTAAGCTCTTTATTAGCACCAACGAAGTTTTTGCCTTGGTCACTCCATAAGTGGGTGCATTTTCCTCTTCGTGCACAAAACCTTTTAAATGCACCAATGAAAGATTCTGATGTCAAGTCACCGACTAATTCCAGGTGGATCGCTTTTGTAGACATGCATATAAAAATAGCGATGTATGTCTTGACTGTTTTTGCACCTCTGCCCTTGTTCATTAATGTCTGGAAAGGGCCGGCAAAGTCCACTCCTGAGTTTACAAACGGGCGTGATGGAGTTACACGTACCGTCGGTAGGTCACCCATGACTTGTGTCCTCGGCCTTGCATTTTGCTTGGCACATATCAAACATCGATGAATATATTTTTTGACAATTCCTTTAGCGCGTAGTATCCAGTATTTAGACCTGAGATAGCACAGCATTAATTGTATTCCACCGTGTAATGTCTTAGCGTGAGCTTCAGCGACGATCAATGAGGTAAGTTTGTTATCTTTACTCAATATAATTGGATGCTTGCTTTCTTCATCTATCGTGTGTGCGAGTCTTAATCTTCCACCTACTCTCAGGATTTCATTTTCGTCTAAATATGGATTCAGTGACTTTAATCTACTCGTTTTCTTAACCTGTTTCTTTTTCTTTATAGCCTCAATCTCTTCTGAAAATTCTTTTCTCTGGGTTATCTTTATACATGTCATCATTGCATCTTCTAGTTCCTCTGTTGTCAACTTCTTATCTATGTCTTCTTTTCTCTTCTTGTAGTTCAGAAATCTTTTGCAATAGCTGATCGCTCTCAAAAGTTCCGTCAGTGAACTAAATTCTTCAAATTGCTTCGACATATCCATTTCTATCTTTTCTTCGTTTTCTGTCATCACCAGGCTTTGAATTTCTTTCTTTTTTTGTTCTAAATCTGTAGGTATGTTGTTAGGTCTCTTAAATTGTATTTCTCCTTTCGATAGCCATTCTGGCCCCTTCCACCAAAGATCACACTTCATCAGATCTTTTATTAACATGCCTCTAGTCCCTATGTCTGAGGGGTTTTCGTGAGATTCAACGTGATGCCATTGATTACTATTAACATTCGACGTAATTTCGACTACACGGTTGGCAACGAATGGCTTCCATCTTGAAGGTTCTCCAAACAACCATGAGATGACTATAGAGGAGTCAGTCCAAGCGAATACTTGTGATGCTGGTATTCTCATTGCTTGTGAAACTTGTTTTAGCAGTTTCGAAAGTAGCAGAGCACCACATAATTCGAGTCGCGGCAAGGAAACAGTTTTCAGTGGAGCTACTCGAGTCCTTGCAGCGATAAGTGATGTCTTGTGAGACCCATCGTGGTTCGTCCAGAAGCGATTTCAACTGTGTAGCTGTTTGTGCAGTACATTTCTTTTGTGCAAATAATCGTTTCAATAGAGAATTTACTATAATTCGCTTGTTACCATATCGTTGATTTAATGTAGTCCAGGCTTGTTCATAATTAGCGTCCGTCATTTGAATGTGTCTAAGTAAGGCTGCTGCTTCACCCGTGATGCTTATCTTTAAATAGTTAAGTTTCTGAACCTTAGAAAGTGACGAGTTGTTGTGTATTAAAGATATGAAGAGGTCTTTGTATGCTGGCCACTCTTCATATAATCCAGAAAATACAGGGAGTGATATGGGAGAAAGCTTCGTTTGTATATTCGGCTGTAGTTCTAATGATGCATCCCTACTTCTGGCTTGTTCTGCTGGCCTCCCGCTAGTAGCGGCGAGCATGTCCTTTAAATCGCCAAGCATATTTAAATACAAATCTTCGTAAATGTAATATTCGTCGTTCACATAATAAGGTAATAAACTACGTTGTTCTCGGTTTGTAATCCTCATTAAATCTTGATGAGCTTTCTTAAATGTAGACCAATATTCCTCGATACATTGTATACGCGATTGTATATAACCTCTTGTTAAACGTTGTTTGGGGCATTTCTTCAAATTAATTTGCGTCTTCTTTAATAACTCGGCCGTATCTTCCAAAATCCCAATAAATTGTTCACTAGTAGCCATAGTTCGTCACTACACTCAATATTAGTCCATACGTAATCACACAATGTTCTTATATCGATGTTAAACACGTAAATAAACTTAAAGTTCCACAAAACTGCATAAACGTTGTAAACATAACATCGGCTGGTTATTAGCAAAGCGCTTAATGTTCCTCCGTTCTTCGATATAGCTCAGGTAGATAACTTGATCCGGCGCGATTGCGACCATATGGTGCGGTGATAGGGCTCAGTTTTGCTAGTGTGGGTTTTTTAAGGTAAACAAACGTGTGCTCTGGACAGAGTTTATTGCAAGACTGATTAACTGAACAAATTGACTGAACAACCTTTATCCCACCTGATCATAGCGTAGCCGCACATTGAGTCACAGAACGCGGCCACTATAGTGACCACAAGCTGCGGACATAATTCTTCATACATTTTATATTACAGACCGTAGACGCTTTGCAAGTATGCGTTTTAATTCAAGCACGGATTACGAGATAATACACGCTCAAGCGCGCATGGATGCAAAACCATCCAAAACCCACGAAGTAGACAAGAACAGCAATACGGCCAGATAGTGCTGTATCGTAGCCCGGCCTGGGCTCAAAGCGAAGACTGCTCCGCGTTACGATACATACATCACTTGCGCACCATCCCTTATTTACCGCGGCGTCTGCACTGAGCACGCAGTGATTGTGAAACAATTCTTTTTGAATAGAGGTCGTAGAAGCGTATGTAGAAGCGGGTGCCGTGCTCGGATTAGATTTCCATCAAGCCCCAACCACAACCACAACAGACGATATGATATGCGTCAAGCGGAGATCATGGTTTTTTGTACGGTTCTCTCGTAGGCTGCGCTTGATGCTTATCCATCAATCATGAATTAGGTGTGAGGGCTGCCTAAGGCATCGGAGCAAACTAAACGTTCGAGTGACCGCGACCGAGCTTCAAGATGAGGTGGTGGCCGCGTTTGTGGCTCGCCTCCCGCACACACGTCTTGGCAAGCGTCTTGGTGAACGCAGTAAATTATGATAATGACCGAGGAGAATGCTACTGCCCATTCCCTGGATATTACCTTAGCCGGTTCTTACAGCACACGCGAGGAGTGATTATATAGTACTATTTTTAGCCGGGACCACACGGCCAGTAATGAAATATAAAACTCGTCAATCATATTCACACTGTCACAATATCGTTATGTAACCCTAAAATAAATATGTGGCGTCCTAATTCTGCATACCGTTGGTTTACTGTTTAAAACCATGTTACCTAGTTAGATTACAAAGGTTACATCATCATTGCATGATAAGGTTGATAAGGCGCGTAATGTCGGTCGGGTTACGCCATCGATAAATTGTATGTCACGTGACATGTGTTTAACCGTATTATTTGCATTTCTTTTTTTGTTAGACCAAAAACCCAAAAAGGAGGGTAAAGTTTTGACGGTTCATCAATTTCTTTATTCCACCATAACTTTAAAATTTCTACACATATTTGGATATATGGGGTATCGTTAGCATCCTTACATCCCGAGTGACATAGAATGGGAAGACATGTTTTTGAAAAAAAATAATTTCTCAATGAATTGCAAATACCTAGTTTGGCCCAGTGGAAACTTGTGCGAATTTTAATCTGACGCAGCAGAGTTCAAATCTCGGCTTGGCACCGCATCAAGTTACGCGCGGATTTTACTACACTCGCTCTAAAAAGGGCGAAGGAAAAACATCGCGAGGAAACCCGCATGTTCAAAAATCACCAAAAATAAATTCTAGGACATGTCATATCCACCAAGCCACATTGGTCTTGTGGCGTGGATTATGGTATAAAATAATATTTACTCTACCATAGGTACCTACTCTCAGAATTTATAAGGAAGGCTGGCACCAGGCAGGCCGCCTGCTATAAAAAATTAGCTAAAACCCAAGCCCAAAAGTAGAATGTCTGTCATACTGCGCCGAGCTCATGTATAATGGAACAAGGGACGAAAAAGAGAGTGGGAATTAATTGCTTGGTTTTTCACCCCAATTATTCCCTATTAATTCTTCTAAGAAAATAGTTAATTGTTATGCAAGGCTGCAAAGTTGTTCTTTGGCGCGAGTACTTGTATTGAAATCCGAGGAAGCCAAGGACACTATAGGGTTGAACCACGAGCGAAGCGATTGATTCAAAAATAAAATTCTGAGCGTAGCGCCGGTTTCAAAAGTATTTCAAAGAAACAAAACGCAAAATAACTTTGCTGCCGAGCGATACACACAATTTTTCATCATCAGAACCTTGGACGTCATCTAGGATCAGAGTAGTTGTAAAGACGAAACAGGCGAGCCTAAACTCGATGGGGCTATGTCGTTTCGTTACAGAGTTCCTATAGCCATCTTCCGGCTCTATCATCAGACCAGCTCTGTGACATCATTATATTGCATTGTCATCCGATTTTCATATGTATGTAATATTTCGGCTCAGTCGAACTGGTGTTCCATTTCCTGGTGGAAATGGATCGTATTTAGCTTGCAAGATTTGACCTAAACAAACAAACATACATACATATAGCTTGAAAAAAATAGCGGAAACCTAAAAATATTACAAAATATTTGGAATTTCATCCCTCATTTTTCCACCTTAAGTGGTGTTATTCTTTTATAAAAAAAATATACGGGACCACCTCCACAAATACAAAACACCTCAAATACAAAAAGAATTTTTAGATTTCACAATTGTCGGAGAAATCGATGAACATACGTAAAAATACATAATTATGTGTAGTCGAACATAGAACCTCCCAAATGGTACTTTCCATATGTAATCATCGAGTGTAATATTTCATTTTTCCGGATTTATGGGTTAGACCAAACTAGGCAACTAACTAGGCAAAACCCAACCTCTATTATAAGTTCTTTTTAGAACTGATATGCTAGCGTTTGATTTTGCCTCTCAGGTGCAGCTGCTGGAACACACCGATAGATGATTTGCAACTTGAGGGCGGTAGCTAACCAGGCAATCATTAGAAAATGACCTACCACCGTGATATAGTTGCAGCACAATGTCTTTCTTCTCCTTTTTAATACTATTTGATAACGAGACGAGCTGGTCGTTTACTTGATGGTAAGGCATAACGCCGCGTGCTGGCCCTAAACAATTGCAGTGTCACTAAGAACTTTAAAAATACAAAGGCCTTTCTTTTTTTTATGTTATTTGGTAACGAGACGAGCTGGTCGTTTGCCTGATGGTAAGCATAACGCCGGCCCATAACATTTGCAGTGTCACTAAGAACTTTAAAAACACAAATGCCTGCGAGGCAATGCAGTGCGCTCGATACCCTGAGATATTAGGTATTAAGTCTCATAAGTCCAGTAATTTCACTGGCTACTCTGCTCATCAAACCGGAACACAGTAATACTTGCATATTACTGCTTGGCAGCAGACTTCACGAGCAAAGCGGTGGTACCCACCCAGACGGACACTCGCAGAAGAGTTCCTCCTACCGCCAACCATTCGAACCATTGACCTAAAGATCGACAGCCGATGTGATCTGTCACTGAGTCATTATCAGTATAAAATTAATTAAAATTAATTTAGTGCATGAGTATTTTTATTATAATAGGAATACACGTGATCGTATAGTACATTGTACTCGTAAAATAATGGAAGTTTTGGGCAGACAAAGAGGCGATTTTCTATGGTTTTCTTTGGTCACGATTCCTTGGCTATTATTGTAGCACGCCTTTATTCGTGGGTGAATTGGAATAATTGTTCTTATTCATGCTTTATTCATAGTTTCTGTTGTATTGAGTCTCGTTTCACGTGTTGCGTATGTTTACAAAATTGATCCTGAATGTGATTTTGCCCTACGTCTTAAAGGTGGTCATAAGGAAACTTTTTTATAATGTTTGCCCAAAAATAACATGCTTTATCTAAAAAAGCAAATTTAATCCTACTTCTTACCAGTCCTACTATCCTACTAATCCTACTTCCTTCCTACTTCCTACTAATATTATAAATGCGAAAGTGTGTTTGTTGGTTTGTCACTCTTTCACGCGAAAAATGCACGGTTCTTGTGGGAACGCGGGTGAAAACCGCGGGCAGAAGCTAGTTTGATTATAAAAGTATTATACCTGAAAATCGGCTTATTAACAGAGCCTTAAGAATAAAATTGCGAGTCGTGCTATGAGTGCTACAATTATTGCCTCAAAAACAACAACACACAAAAGAGTTTAAGTTTAGCAACTAAACTGAAGCACTAGTCTGTTTTAGTTGCGCAATCCACTGAGACAATCACGTGTCGAACACGCCACGTGGCCACGTCACCTTGTATCGATATTGTTGCTTTTGAAACGCAGTTTATAACCGCTTTACATTGTTTTACATTGCTTTTAGAAAATATTTTTAGAATAAATTATAATGAGATTTGGTTGACTGTGATGCTTTAAAAGAGTTTTTGACTTCATACGCGTTCTCATATCTTAGTATTGTATGTAATGTCCCAGCGCTATAAAACAAGTCAAGCCGCGTACTAGATTTATTACACGTATTCTGGAACATTTGAGTTTGTTACATGTCCGTAATGCAAAGGTTAAATGAAATCATCAAAGCCCTTATCCACAAACGTTCCGTAACTTACTTAATTACTAGTAGAAAGTGTTTTGTCTCGTTTTCACGCGTAACAGCTTCCGTCAACGAGAAGTTGACAAAGCAGTTTAAATTAAAGCATAGATTATCTTATTGTACTTTTATGAATAAGGGCGTATGTGTTTAATTGCAGCACTGGCTTCTAACCGCGGTTTCCCCCGCATTATTCCCACAGGCACTGTGCATATTTCCGGGATAAAAAATAGCCTATGTTACTCTCCGGTCCATAAACATTATCTATGCTAAAAACCATGTCGATCTATTACGACTTTGCTGCGTGAAAGAAGGAGAAACCAACAAACGTACAAACACACTTTCGCATTTATTATAGTACGAAAGATTACCACCGCTAAGGGTGGAAAAATAAGGAATGAAGTTTCATATATCGCGATTTCTTCGCCAAAGTCGGTTCCCGCTTTTATAAAGCAGTTTTAGTACCTATACGCAAAAAGCCACAGGTAGTGATCGAATAGCTTGTGTCATAGAACGTGATCTAAGGCCAAGGTCACACGCTTCACGTGCCTGTAATCTAATTACATGACGATTAGCCGACGTTGGAACATATCTGAAGGTCGAAACGTAATTGGAGAAACTGATGTTTTCATTAGCAGCTACTATTTTGGATAGGCAATACAATAACTCTATTTACAAATTACAATACAATACCTATTAAATATAAAATTTAATATTAAATGTAATGATACTAGTAGAGATCTGTGGTTACTAGCATAAGAAAATTTTACATTTTACTGCTACATTTGAAAGAACTTAGTGGCATTTGTTTATAAAACTTGTAAACAAAATGTTAAATCGAAGATTTTGATATGTGTGTCAAGTTTCAAGAGGATCGGTTAACAGGCGAAAATTCAATACCCTATCCAATGAAAACATAATTATCAAAATTAGACTTACTCTGTGAGTTTGGGGCAACTTGACGAGCAGCGAGATTGGGGCAACTTGAGGAGTATAATGAGCTTGGAACTTGACGAGTAGTGAGATTGGGGCATAGAACTTGGCGAGTAGTTAACTTGGGGAAATTTGGCTAGTAGTGAACTTGGGTACCTTTGTGAGTAGTGAGCTTGGGGCAACTTGACGAGTATAGTGAGCTTGGAATTTGACGAGCAGTGAGGTTGGGGCGTAGGTACAACTTGGCAAGTAGTTAACTTGGGGCCATTTGGCTAATAGTGAACTTGGATACCTTTGTGAGTAGTGAGCTTGGGGCAACTTGACGAGTATAGTGAGCTTGGAATTTGACGAGCAGTGAGGTTGGGGCGTAGGTACAACTTGGCAAATAGTTAACTTGGGGCAATTTGGCTAGTAGTGAACTTGGGTACTTTTGTGAGTAATGAGCTTGGGGCAACTTGACGAGTATAGTGAGCTTGGAACTTTGCGTGTATTTAGCTTGGGGGCTGACAGCTGGGCGAGTAGTTAACTTGTGACAATTTGGCTATTAGTGAGATTGGGCGCCTTTGCGAGTAGTGAAAATATCTTAGTGATCATTTTCACCTTCCCAAAAAATAGCCAACAAGTCACGAAAAACTTAAACCTTAACACGGAACTAAGTCTGACCCTCTTTCTTATCTGCGATACGAGAAGCCTAATCGATACCATATCGATCTTAATCGTGACATAACGACTCTTATTATCACGTTTTACATAATACCGCCTCAATTTACATTTAAATTCGCCTCAAATTACCGGCTAAACGTTTACGTAAGTCTCAAACACAAGTAGGTTACATAGGTGCTAAAATCTATAACAACCTACCTAAGACTATAACTGATGCACCTAATCACAGCACGTTCACGCGTAGGCTTAAGACACTAATGCTCAGAAAAGCATACTATAGTGTCAGTGAATACTTCGAGGACAAAATGATCGCTGATCCAAACTTAGTTTAATAAGAATGAATAAAATATGTATTCACACTTAAATTGTTTAAATAAGTATAGCTATCATTTATAAGATTGACATGTAAGATTTATCTTATTAATAGAGAATTGAATTGAATAATGAAGGCACACTGGCCGTGGAAGTCAGTGATGAAGATTTAGATAAATGAACGAAAGAAGTATGCTACTGGATAAAGAGCGGGTCGATTAATACTCAATCATTTATTGCAATCATATGTACATTTTATCGAGATGTTATATTATTAGTGTAGTTCACATAGGTATGACCCTGTTAGGGTATAGCAACACAAGGTAACAGAGCGAACCGATCCATTCCATAAATAGAACCTGTTTGTTTAGTCTTTAAAAAAATCATTTAAACAATAATAACATTTATCAATTAAAAATCTTTTTAGTTTATTTACGAAAATAGATTCCTTTTGTTCTTCTTTAATTGTATTTGGAATTTTGTTGTAAATTTTTATCGCCATTGCATTTGGACCAGAGCTGTGTATTTTTAATTTGGAGCTTGATTGAACTAGTTTATGTTTGTATCTAGTTTCATATCGTCTTGGTTGGTCGACTATTTTCTTGAAGAACTCGGGATATTTCCTAACAAATATGCAAACTTCCATTATGTAAATCGAAATTAAAGTTAGAATTTTATGCATTACAAAATGCGGCCTACAACTTTGGGGTTCTTTAATATTAACTAGGATTCGAATGCATTTTTTCTGTGATATTAGGAGGTCCTCCGCATCTACACTATTTCCCCAAAGAATAATCCCATATCGCAACCGTGAGTACGCGTATGCATAGTAGGCTGATAACGCTGTTTTGAAGTCGGTTGCTTTCCTCAGTTCTCTAAGTGCATATATGAAGCTGGATAGTTTGGCCTTAATCTTTTGGACGTGATGTTTCCAGTTAACGCTTGTGTCAATATCCAAACCTAGCAATGTACACGAGTCAACACACTGTAATTTAATATTATTATACGAGAAGTCGATGTCAATGGGGCGTTTTTGATAGGGCCTATATTGCATTATTTTTGTTTTCGAAAAATTTATATCAAGGTTATGATCATTCATCCAATTAATTATAATATTAAATATGTCAGTAAGATTTTGATTCAAATTAAAATTATTATTACATGATGTCAAAAGAGAAATATCATCCGCGTAAAGTACACAGGATTCGTTAATTATTTTAGGCAGGTCATTTATATATATTAAAAACAGGATACATCCCAAGACGCTTCCTTGAGGAATAGAATTATTTACAAGTATAGATTTTGATTTCACTAAATTTATTGTCCCGATTGTCTGATGGTAGGCATAATGCCAGCCCATAACAATTGCAGTGTCATCTAGAACTTTGAAACACAAAGGCCAGCGCGGCACTGCAGTGCGCTCGTTACCCTGAGACATTAGGTATTAAGTCTCATAAGCCCAGTAATTTCACTGGATACTCTGCTCATCAAACCGGAACACAGTAATGCTTGCACACTACTGCTTGGCGGCAGACTTCACGAGCAAAGAGGTGGTAACAACCCAGACGGACACTCGCAGAAGAGTTAGTCCTCCCACTAACCAAAACTAACCATACTAAGCATTACACTTGCATTATTACTGCTTGGTGGCAGACTACACGAGCAAAGCGGACACATCCAGACGGACTATCACAGAAGAGTCAGTCGTACCACTTGTGATGTTTTACTAAGTAGCTTATTTGTTAGTATATCTGGGCCAGATCTCTATTTGTAGTCTAGACAAGATTGAATTTAGGCATAATATGCAAGTTGTATTATTAAGTTTTTTTTTTATTTCGATCGGTAAGCAGGTAGTGGTACCACCATCTCATCTGATCGAACGTGTCCTATGAAGTGCCGTATCACCAAACTATGGTTGAATCTCAATTTTTTTCTTTATCGATAGTTCATACTCATTGTAATCTTCGGATCATCCATAGTAGCCAGTAGCCTAACGAGCTTATGTCTGTCAGATAACCTGTGTTGTCCTATTTTTAGACATTGGGCGTCTGTTCACCAGAGCGAGAACGGCAAAGAAGTTGACATATGGGTATTGTATCATTTTTTTTTAAGTTGTAGGTACCTATTGTAATTTCTATTTCTATCTTTAAGAAATGTATGGGTTTTATATGCCTGAAAATAAAGGATTATTATTATTATTAACGCTAACAATGTTTCAGTATATAGTTTTTGTACCGTAGAGCTGCGGAGCGTAATGAGTCTTAAATATTGTCGATGGCTTAGATACTGAAACGTAATAATATGATAGAATAAGTTTTGTTGACTTGCAGTTTTGCTATCGGGCATTAATTGACGTATGCATGTCGTCGGCACTAATGTACTGTTACCGATGATAAGGCACTAAGTCCACGCGCGTGCCTATCGTAGCTATTATGGTTTAATTTATTATACTACTGGATAAAGAGACGAGCGGGTCGTATGCCTGATGGTAAGCATAACGCCAGCCCTATTGCAGTACCTACCACCTAGAACTTTGAAATACAAAATGCCTGCATTGCGCTTGTTACTCTGAGACATTAAGGTATTAAGTCTCTCAAACCATCAAACCAGAACACAGTTATGCTTGCACAATTACTGCTTGGTGGCAAACTTCACGAGCGAAGTGATGGTACAAAAAAAAAAAACGTAGAACAGCACAAAATAAGTAATAGTTATAATAACACTACGGTGCGCTAGATACCCTGAAACATTAGGAGTCAAGTTTCATATGCCCAGTAATTTCACTGACTACTCAAGACAAACTGGATCACAGTAACGCATGCACATTGCACACTACTGCTTGGCGTCAGAATTCCTACTACATTGTAAAACGTGTTGTTTGCGGATTTCAACTCAGTATATAGGGGTCGCAGTGACCCAAATTGAGTCTTCACCTTCAATATAATAAAAGCCGCTGTGTGTTTCAAAGTTCTGAGTGGCACTGCAATTGTCATGGGCCGGCGTCATGCTTACCATCAGGCAAACGACCAGCTCGTCTCGCTATCAAATAACATAAAAAATCAAACCCATCATGACGTGTAACGTACGTAGTACTACGTAAAAAACTCTAATGTAATGTTGATGTATATTCTTTTTTATATCTTAGATCAACGGCCGACCTCACTCACAGACCCATCAAGCTACCTACAAGTTCAGAATCCATAAGTAAATCGTTCAGCACGAGCGCTGCAATTGACGTCACTACGTTTTGTAATGCTTCAGTCAGAAAATGGAACAGGAGGTATGACCGCACGTGGCTCCGGACACGTGACACGCTCAGTCCCGTGCTATCTGTTACCCAACAGATAGTTCACGTTTATACGGAGATCTGCTGTTTATCGGCTTTTTAAGGTTCCATTTTATTCGAGAACGAATTGAATTTGACTCCTTTAAGGACTATACCTTATTTAATTCCGGTCGTAATCTAGGTATTAACATCATCGACCACGTCGTTGAGATAGTGGTCAAACAACAATCTATCAAAAACCTGTAAGAAAGAGTAAAAAAAGGAGGAAGGAAAAAGTTTTTCTTCGGTTTTGAACCGGTATTCTTTTCGACTTTTGAGAATGATTTTTAAGGTATATATCTATACTTCGAAAAGTATTGAACTCAAGGATTACTTTGTTTTCCGTTTATCAGTCTATACTATATCCAAAAAAATTCTCAAAAATTGCTTGAAATGTGAGTTATGTTTATCAAAGGACCACACATTATAGTGCTGCAGAAAAATCAGCACGAGAAAGATATGCGGCCTCAAAATTGTAATACACACGAAAGACTTCTTCGACTACATTATCACTGTAGGTCAGAGAAATAGTGGTCAACCAAATCAACAGTAAAAAGAAAAACGTAAAATATGTATTACCATATACAGATATGTAGCTTTTGCCCGCTGTTTCGCGTGGCGATTCCCACAGGAACTGTGCATTTTCCCGAAATAAAAGTAGCCTATTTTACTCTCCGGACCTTTAAATATATTATTTATTATCTATGCTAAAACACGTCGTTTCGTTGTGCCGTTGCTGCGTGAAAAAAAGCAAACCTACAAGCACATTTCGCATTTATTATAATACTAGCTGCTGCCCGTGGTTTCACTCGCGTGGAGATATTGGATTTCTTGGTTGTCATTTTTTTGCGCGGAACCCTAATTCTTTTTCCAAAATAAAAGTAGCCTAAATGACTTCTTGTAACATCAGCTATCTGCCAGTGAAAGTCCGGTCAAAATCGGCCCAGCCGTTTCGGAGATTACCCGGAACAAAGAGACAGACAGACAGACAAACATTTTAAAAATCGTTGTTTTGTCATAGGTACCATATATACTTTCATATGCATTAAGTAAAAAACTGTTATTTTGACATTACAAACAGACACTTCAATTTCATTTATTTGTATAGATGGATGCCAAGCAATAGAGAGGTCCATGACATAAACATTTCAAAGTCAAATGAAAGAAATTCACGATATGATAAAAAAATTCGTTTAGAAATTTTTTGCATAAAAAATTTCACCTTGCCTCGCGCGATCAAATTGAATCATGAATAAAAGCTGTTTTCTACCACACGTGAGATCCTTTACGGGAGGGTGGGAGCACGTGATTCACGTGATATGCTGATCACTGATCAGACGGCGTTACGTAGTGAAATGTATTTGTACAGTCTGTCTGGACAAGTTGTACAGTTTAACAGGTTATGCAAGTCTGCTTGTTTATCGGCTCCATAGCTAAGTTGGTAGTAACCCTGTTTTCAGGCGAGGGGTTCTATCTCCGTCCGAGGCAAACTTTATGTGGTGAGAAAGTTTGTTCTCGGGTCTTTGATGTTTGTTGCGTATCTGTGTACGCCCATGCCATGCCTGTCATAGGGAATCCTAGTGTATGAGAGCGTAAGCGTTTGTTTGTGTGAATACTGTTTTGTTAGTTTCCAAGAAACGTCTTAATGGATCGGCTATCTAGTAGTATTGAATATAGATAGACAATACACTGGGTGCAAACCTGGTAATGGGTTAAAACCCGATAAAGATCTCTAAACAGAGAGAAAACTGGGTGTTTACATGAAAAAAAAATGAAAATGACAATGCATTAGTACTGTTAAAACACGATTTAAAAATGATTTTAATTAATATTCTGAAACATTGTCTATCTTACATCATTGTTCGATATTAAATTGATGTAAAGTTAGCGCCCAATAAAGCCCGACCAAATTAAGAAGTATTTCTTAAATCACACGTTCATTCAAGCCTAAAGAATTCTTTAAAGATATTCTGATATGTCGATGTGTTATAATGAAAGAAACACTTTGTAGACTTTGTAGATGTGGACCAGACCGCGGGCATAGACTAGTCTGAGAATAAGCTAGTTATTAACAAATTAGCGAGGATATAATCCTTGGGTTGTTTGTGAGAAAGTAGGTATTAATTAACCAGTTTTTGGCGTACCACACGCCTTTCCATTGAACGTATTGTTACCCTATTATTCTTCGTGTTGTATAAACAAGTTCTCAATTGTTTTATCGGAAAACTTACCGATTGAAATAGTTTTCTATTGTGTAAGTTTATGTTAGTTTGACTCAAGGTTTGTTTGTTAAAATTTGACAACAACAATAAGTAAACGGAGTTAAACTAGTGAGTTGCTGGAAAGTTACGTATATTGGTGTAAGTAAGGCTTCCTTTTATATAACTTATATCGAATTTCCTAGACATTCATCATACAAATATAACTTAAGGTTATAAAACTAAATGGTAGACTTCACAACCCAATTCAAGATGGATGGTTGGGTCGGGATTCGGACGCTGTTTTTAACACACTTTTATTAGCGTCACTTGTATAAACTGACTAAAAATAATGTAATAAAATCTCAGAAGTCAATTTTAACCTACTTTTAATTGTTGTATCGAAATGAAATTTTGTATATAGTATATGTAGTTCGGATGACAAAACCATAATTTCATATCAGGGAGCTGATCTGATGATGAAGCCAGATGGTAGACAGGTAGATAGTAGAACTCTTTAGTTGCTACAAGTACCCTTCGAGTTTGGGCTCATATGATTCGTTTTTCCCATAGATTGCACTTGGTATCGAGGTTCTGTTGATGGATCCAGGAGGTGGAAGTGTATTTTTTAGTTTCTGATCAATGCCAAGTATACCTAATAAAAATAAATAATAATAAATATTTATTCACCAAAAAACATAAAGCATTATCATTACGCTATGCATGAAAAGAGAGAAACAGCATGTTTGCACAAGATTATTACAGATGATACCATTTCTAAAGATTGACAGTGGGCCCCAAACTAGGCTAGGCCTGTATCTTGGAGGCCCTTACAACTTACCTACCACCTTACCTAACAATAGTAAACAGTCAAGCCTAGCAGGGTTTACTATACAAACACATAAAGTTATGTATCAATCATTAAAATTGATGGCATCTACCACCCCGCCGATAGCCACCCAGTATACCTACGCAATAATCGATAATAGGTAAGTAGTTATTATTATGGCTATCCATGACGTTTTCCGTGCCTTTTTACTAGGTGGTAGGACTAACTCTTCTGCGAGTGTCCGTCTGGGTTGGTACCACCGCTTTGCTCGTGAAGTCTGCAGCCAAGCAGTAATGTGCAAGCATTACTGTGTTCCAGTTTGATGAGCAGAGAAACAGTGAAATTACTGGCTTTATGAGATTTAATATCTTATGTCCCAGGGTAACGAGCACAGGCCTTTGTACTTATTTCAAAGTTCTGAGTGGCACTGCAATTGTTATGGGCCGGCGTTATGCTTACCATCAGGCATACGACCAGCTCGTCTTGTTACCAAATAGTATAAAAAATGGTAAGACAGTGGTTAAATATTAAAATAAAACAACATGCAAAACTTCGTGTACATAAGCATTATAATAAAATATTGTAATTTAAAGGTCATCCATTTTGCAAACCAGTTTCTCGGTTATATAATAATCAAACGTATCTAATTTGCAAAACGTGAGCACTCACGTGCGCATACAGATAACATTAATTTTTTGTACAAAGGTTTTTTGCTGAACGAAAAACACGTAGATTTTTCCTTTTGTAACTCTTTAAAACAATACTCAGTTAATGGTTCTCATATAATATATTGTCTCATTTGATTAGTTTGGGCTCACACGATTAGTTTTGATGACCCTACTAGATTAGAAAACGTATTTTTAGTTTTTTTATAGGTTGAGAGTTTTTTGCGCTCTCCCACCAGTCTGTGACGCTGTAAAACTTAGGCTATATTTTTTAAGCTTTTATTGAACTTTGTTTCGAAAACTAATGTTTGTTTCTATGTTGGTTTGTTTAGGCCAAATTTTGCAAGCTAAATTTGACCTATTTCCCGCTGATGTTTATGCTTACCATCTGGAAAATGACCAGTTCCTCTCGTAATCAAGTATTATATAAAAAAGAACTGAGAGATTACTCAGCCATTATTCTCTACTAATCATTGAGTTATGATAAGAAATAAAGAAATCCTCCATTCAAAAATTATTATTGCACAACTAAAAAAAAAAAAAAAAACAACATTCGAAACTCACTTCAGTTGTTTAATGCATTCCATAATGTTATAATAGATGTAAAAATTACTATTATTTTTTCATAAGCTCCATTCTTCAGATATAGGTAGTTATAAATATCTAATCATTTATAACTATATCTTCGAATGGAGCTATTCATATAATAATGATCGAACTTCGCTTGTGAAGTTCGTTTGGTCATATATTATATACCTTGTAAGGCACTAGAGCAACTAGAAGAGAGGAGGATGCCATTCATTGTAATACATTTTATTAGACTTCATTACCTATTTCTGTAATATAACTGTGCAATTTTATAACTCCTATATAGCTGGACAATAAAAAAGCTGGGTTATATGAAGGATACAGCTAGAGACATGCACGTTTTTCCTTCAGCCACACACATGTGTGTCGTATATACAAATTTATATATTTATATGTGTGTGGCGCATTGCGCAATGCATATTATGGCTAATTCAAGCAACGTGCCAGCTCACGTGCGTCTAAATGTGGAGTACAGTGCAGCAGGAAAGCGTTTATCAGTAGGTCGCGGTCTCAGTGCATTGGTATGCACGGATATAGTCAAGTTCAGGGCCAAGGTTTGAGAGGAAAGTAATTCGAAACTGAAGAGAAAGAAATGCGAACAAAGTCACAATTAACATGTTTTTTGTTTGTATTGAGTTTACGATATTTCAACACAGAAGCAAGTGCCGTGATCAAGGCTGAGTTTCTACGATACTAGATGGTATTTCATTTCCATGACAGTTTCAAAATCTACATTGAAGAGAAATAAGTTCAAGCACACAATCAACAGGCGCGTATAAGTTTACCTGTAGGTAGTTTTGTATGAAAAATATTAAATAAAATATTTACCTTCATTCTAATAAGCTGACGAGTACCGCCTTAAAATAGTATTGTAGAGAATTCTATAAGGATACAAATTTTTTTTTGAGTCTCTATAAACCTGTAACAGCAAAATAATCGACAGCGTTGCCATAGTATATAAAAGGTTCCATTTGAACCCACAGGTATTGTGGTATAAGCCTAAAACAAGGAAATAATTTATTCAAAGCCGTTGATAATTTAACAATCTATTTAATGCAGTTGTTTTTGTTTCGAGCACAAATCAGCACTTAAATCGTGCTCTATGGCTGGTGCGGCTATCATTTGATATTTATCACGCTCGTGGACTCAACACTTGCGTGAAAATACACGTGTATTTTTTTAAGGATTAAGTTTTTATAGTTACTTCAATTTAAAGTACCTAAGTAAAGACGCTCTTGAAGCCTGTTTTGGAGGAGTTCCATCTGCTTCAGTCCTCCGCCTTGACACGACATCCACCTTCTGATCAGTCTAAGTACATACTTCTCGGTCACCCTCGTCCTCGCCTTGCCTCCATCTTTCTTTCTATGATGGTCTTCATGAGCTCATCCTGTCGTATGATACGGCCAAACACCTTTCCTCTTCTGTTCTATATGGTTATAGGTACTTTTGTCCTCATTCTACATCAAGGTTGACGAATGGGAAAAGCACGCGGAGATAGAGTGCAATCACAGATTTATAAAGTGCAACATAAAACCAACATAGAAAAAGATCAAAAACTTAATTTCTTATCGTCAGCTCTTGAATAGAGGGATGGAAGAAGAATGAAATCTAGTCGCACGATTGATTACAAACTGATCCAGGAAACAAAAGTTGGACGGCTGTTGAAAACAAAAACAATAGCTCACTTTCTAAGCCACTTTCTCTCTCTCTAACCATTGCAGATTCCGTAGGCCAGAATGGTTTGGCTTCTCGCTCACACCTAATTAAAATTGTATTAATTGTCCTGCATTAAACGAATGCACTGACTTTGTAAGAGGAAACTCTTGACTTTCAGCGATTATTTCAGGAAGTATAATCACAAACATAACGTTAATGCATGCGAGAGGCCACGTGATCTGCGCACGTTGTGGGTCTCATGACTCGAGCGTAGATTAGACATAGGGATGGGACACAATGCGTTATAATAAAATCGATGCTATGTGTTTGTTGGTTTATCCTTTCACGCAGCAACAAAGCAACGGACGACTGTGGTCTTTTGCTTAGAGATAGTTTATAGCCTTGAAAGTGACATAGCTACCTTTTCCCAGAAATGCACAGTTTCTTCCAGTTTCATCCCCACGCGGATGAATCCGTGGTGCGTAGGTAGTCATCGATTACATACCCTTGCGGTTTGTACTTTACTAGTAGATACTATAGTATTATTTCGAAGTGATTCTCCGCGGTTTTAGTCGACCGCTAATCCGTAGATCCTGGATGACTTGTAGAGAATGCTACACAAGTCCACTTGTCAAATTATGATAATGGCAGTTCCTTCTGCCTACAAGCTATTCAGTAGTTAGACAAAATTTAGATTGAGCTTTAGCTATGTTTGGTTGCGTATAAAAAAATGCATATAAAAGATTATAATTTTTTTTTTGCTACAGAATAATCGAATAGGGCGATTCGGATTTTACAATGAGCTTGATTTCGGGGAAAGAAAACATCTAGGTGTTATGGAATATTTGGGTAGTATAAATTACATTTTAAATTAGCTTACTTTTATGCTTATATATAGCGAAAAAGTATTAAGTAGTTCTATTCTAACATTGTTTATTCACACCACACACCTTTACACTGGATACTTTAGACTTTTTGCTTTCCTATAAAATCTTGAAAAAACTGGGCATTGGACCAAATGTTTCAATAAAAAAAAAATAATGAAACAAATATATTTGTTTTAATAAATAATTATTTCCTAGAGCACATCCCTACATGTTTACATTCCCTATCAATAGATAATATTAGATACTTGCATTACGTAGAATTAATGCGACTTGTAACACTGCAACCGTGAACTTCATTGCATAACTACTGGCACATGCACACGACTACAACATACATAAACATACTTACTATTGCATATTGGTGCACTTTTATATTTACACGTGTTTAGAAGAGTATTTTAATAAGACTGGCCATATAAGGAAAGGGATAGATTTTCGATCTCTATTTGTTATAAGTTTTTAATTAAAATCCTCTGTTATACCCATGTGGGTTAAATCATTTAACTGTTTTTTACGCTATTACATAACTAGAAGAGCAGGTTATTTGCCTGATGGTAAGCATAACGCAATAATAACCGTTCAGTGCGGATTATACCAGTCAGGAAGCAAATTACCATAAATCAATCTTATAACACAGAAAGATATAGTAATAGCTTACCTATTAATTTAGTTGCAACACAATAATTATGTTCATTATCATATGTTACATCATCATCATCATATATAAATGCGTTGATCTCCACTCGAGATTTTTTCTTCCCCATCGGTTATCAGTTCTACGAGCGATATTGCACAATCTAGTCTGTGGTTGTACATGCAGAGATTTTCCAAAAATCCAAAAAAGCTTGATTACTTCAAAATCAGACGCCTAATCGAAAATGTACCATAATTAAATTTGTTAACTAAGTAATGTAGTTAACGAAAATTACACGTAAATCTTGTTAATTTTTTCGATATAAATAACAGATATATTTCATTTCAAACTTATTTTTAGAGGTAACATTGTCATTTTTTTTATCTGTCCTTCTTTCACGCAGCAAGGGAGCAACACATCGATGGATCGGAGAGTAACAACTATAACTTCTTGTCCTGGAAAAATGCACGGTGCCTATGGGAATCTTCACACGAGTGAAACCAAAGATAGTAAACTATATTTATCGTCATGTGATAGCTAGTGCTTAGTCTAGCTAGCTGGGTAGAAGTCAAAATAATCGTACATGGGTTGAAAAAATATGTGTCCTCTACCTTTTTTGGCTAATATACAGTTTAACTCAGATAATAAGCGGCTTTATATATTTTTTATTTAAAGTACATATAATATCCAGTAGAAATAAAGCACTTTAGTAACGATAGCAATTTAATTTTGCCGCCAAAATACAATTTAATAAAACTGAATTATTTCAGTTCCATACAAAATGACAGTGTCCTCTTGCATGGTGCAAATTTAAATATTATAAAATAATCTAAATAATTACATTTTTTGGTATATTTATTTCATAAGTATTTAAACCAATGACGAAACTAATGTTTTATTTAAATATAATGGTTATTTATTACAAATAAACATATTATATTATTATTTACAATAATGTCCCGCATTTCTTTCCTGTGAATAACTCCAGGTAGATAACACTGATTATAGATACCCATAATAGGAATTTCTAACATGTCCCACTTTTATTTTATTCTGGAAGCACTTTGCTTTATACTGTGTAATTTTCAAATCGCTATCTTGTTGTGTCACTTAGTTTCGGCAACAAAAGTGCATACACAAAAAAAAAACCTCGAAATGTTCCTGTGAATAACTAGTGAATTGTATAAAACCTAAATGGAGATAAACTAGTACAGATACATAGTTCGAAATAGTATATTTTGGTGAATACAACATATAGACAACTATTTAAAAGGTAAGATAATTTTTAATGTTACGTTCAGTTTTAAACGTTAAAATTCATATTTTTCGTTCCTGTAGATAACGTAACGCGCCTTAGGGCTACTTCATATTGCTAATTGTTACTCACAAGATTTTAATGTGAGTAACAAGCAAGCGGCAGGACTCATCAGCTAGATTTTTAAATCATCAAAGATTCCGTTGTACACCGTACCTAAACATATGAAATGTTAAAGAAAAAAATAGTCCTGGGTCATATTTTGCTTTATTTCAAAAAGTAATCAAAAATGTATAAAAATTAAAACCCGGCTAAAAGGAGACTCTTTCCTTAAAATTGATGTAAGCTTGTTATCGTAGTAAACCCCTACTTAAAAAATGACATTTCGATGTCTACATGTATTTCATTTATAATAAAAGTTTATTTTTAATATCCATTTTTTGTTTTAATCAATCTGAATGCGTCCTAATGTTCCTGTTAGTAACATTTTCTTATCATGTGAGTAACGTTACTAACCGGACTTCATGTGAGTTACGGTCGATTATTCTGACTACTACCCAGCTATCATTTAGGTACAATATGAATTATGAAAATCTGTCGCTGCGATCCTGTCGCTGTCATGACAGCTGCTCTCAGCCTATCAGTTTCCACTTGTGGTTTAGCTTCTTAATCACCTTTGACCATATTTCACTTTCTTAAGTGAAATATTTCACGTGTTCTTACACGTGAAATATTTGGTGAAACACTAACCTATTAAAACGTCTGCGAACCAGCCGCGCAAGTACGGAAGTCAGTTCGATAAATTTGTCGAATCAAATAACTCGATAAATTTATCGAATGTTGCGAGTACCGAAGTCTTAGCGTAAAGTATTGTGGTAGCTCTATATTCTCTTTGGATTCGACCTAGCTTTTCGATAATTTTTGTTAATTGTATCGAGGCTCGTTAAATTATATAACATTTCGATAAAACCCACTTTATCGATTTGAACTGTCAAACTGTTTTATCGAATTTTATCGATCGAAAAGATCCGTACTTGCGCCGCAGAAGTCACATTTGTAACCGTTCAATTACGGCACCGTTCGATTACGGCTATCGCAACATTTACCCTGTACTTAATATACTATTGATTCTTTTAACATTCCTCCTTCACTATACCTTCCGCACTGTCAGAGTCATGTACGAAGCAGGAAATAGAAACGGACAAGTTGCATGTTATTATGCAAGTGGAGTGCGTAGCTGACCTTCTGTCGGGTCACGAGTCAACTAGCTATTTTCCTGTATCATTTGTTCGTGATATAATAGATAAAACAACTAAAGCAGCAAATTTAATCGAATGAGTACATAATGAGGCACCCATTAGATATAAATCCGTAGTTATAGTTTCAACTTTAGGTTCATATTTACAGTTGTAACTACATATAAGGGATAACTAAATATACTACTATATTTATAATCTAAGTATATAAAGGATCGTTTAGGCAGACGCGCCGCGTTGCGCCTCGCGTCGTTCGGTCATTCCTAAGGCCGGCCATAGACGCTTATGCATGTATGGGTTTTGCGCAACAAGCGCAAATAGCGCCGCTTGAAGTGAAATCATCAAAAATTCACGCAACAGATAAGAACAGCAATACGGCCAGATAATGCTATCTCGAAGGCCTCGAAGCCAAAAGCGACGAGTGCTCCGTTTTACGCTACATACATCACTTGCACCCCACACGCGTATTTACCGAGGCTTCTGCACTGATCACGCAGTAGTTGTGCTAACTATTTTTTGAGTAGAGATCGTAGAAGCGGTTGCGGTGCGTCTCTTTCACTACCTGTAACCATGCACAGTTACAGTATACCAATTATGTATTTTGTAAAAGCTTAAATGTCTGCAAAAATATATTTTTCAACAAAAAAACTTATTTGCGTCTGATTGCTACATGATTATGGTTCTTTCAAGGAGGATGTCAACCCGCATGCTCTATCGCCGGAAGTAAGTAAAGCAAAGGTCCTTAGTTTACCTTGAGACTTATATGTTATTTATTCAGAAACTTATGTCATAGATCTGCAATAAGATAACTAATTAAATATTAATGCAAAAACAAAATTAAAACGTTTTTGTTTATTTATAACACAATTTATACCAACTTGGTAAGTTAAGTCAGCTCCTAAAACGGGTTACGTGGAAGTGACCAGGGGCCTGTTTCATAAAAAATATTAGTCTAATATTATGAGTATTAGCGTCACATTTTGTATGAAAAAAAAGAAAAAAGACTCATAATATTAGACTATATATTATATATAGACTATATATTTTTTATAAAACAGACCCCTGAGTGAAATTTTTCGTTTAATCGTTGAATTATTTTTGGCTGTTAAATAATTCCAGGCTAACAAATATTATTTTGGAAATACACACAAAAATGGTTATCATTTGGTGTAGGGTTCCATAAAATAAAAGTGACTGGCTGTTACCTTAAAAGTGTAGGAACTGTTTACCGGGGTAGGTGACAGATATACTTTTTTATTCTATTTGATAACGAGCCGACCCAGTCTTTTGCCTTAAGTTAAGCAAAACTTAACTTAAGCTTAAGGCCCATAACAATTGCAGTGCAACTCAGAATTTAAGAAACACAAAGGCCTGCGTGGCACTGCAGTGCGCTCAACCCTGAGAAAACATTAGGTATTAAATCTCATAAGCCCTGTAATTTCGCTGGCTACTCTGCTCATCAAAAGGGAATATAGTAATACTTGCACATACTGCTTGGGCGCAGAATTCACGAGCAAAGCGGTGGTACCAATCCGGACACTCGCTGAAGAGTTAATCCTACCACTTAGTTAAGAGTGTGATCTAACTGTTATCTGTCCGTTCTTCACTGCACATCCATAACACATGTTTCCGAAGGTCGCCGCGACATCCCAATGTCGGGCAGCAACCTTCGCCACACTTCCGGTGGCATAGAATGCGGGTCACACTCCGCCTTGTGCCAGGTCGCACGTCGCTTGACTCGTAATATCGTTAGATGTTGCTTTGAATGGAATTGTTTGATGTTGTTACTCTGAGTACTCTGATTGAATAATTTGAGTATAGTAACTATTTTCGCAGAGCTGAGCTACCCCTATTGCTGATATGCAAGAATTTAATTAATCTTAAATGTGTCTAAAATAGTGTTATATTTGCTAATAAATGTTTCTAACACGCTTTTGTGTTAGCTTCACTTGTAACTAACAAACAATGTAAAAAAATCTTAGAAGTCAGTATTAACCTATATACTTTTAATTGTCGTATCGTAATGAAAAAATGTGTGTTTAGATGACAATACAATAATTTGGTATTACGGAGCTATCTCGGTATCACGGTATCTGATGATGGAGCCAGGAGGTGGATAGTGGAACTCTTCAGTGGCTACAAGTAAACATTTGATGTAGGGTTCCATAAAATGAAAGTGATTGGCTGAGTGTTCCGTTACCTTAAAATTGTAGGAACCACTTACCGGGGTAGGTGACACATATATTTTTTTCATTCTATTTGATAACGAGCTCAGTCCGGTGACGCTGTAGAGGTCGCAAAACCAACAGCACGGTCTTTAAAAAACAAAAAATTGATAACGAGCCGAGTCAGTCTTTTAATGCCGGCCCATAATAATTGCACTGCAACTCATAAATTAGAAACAAAAAGGCCTGCGCGGCACTGCAGTGCGCTCGTTACCCTGAGAAAACATTAGGTATTAAATCTTATAAGCCTACTCTGCTCATCAAACTGGAACACAGTAATGCTTGCACATTACTGTTTAGCGGCAGACTTTACGAGCAAAGCGGTAGTTCCAACCCAGACACTCGCAGAAGAGTTAATTCTACCACCGAAAAAAAAAAAAAATCCAAGACTATGTCTTGTTCTATGTCTGTGCTAAAGTGTATGTAAATTTTGGTAGCGTCCAGTTTTTACAAAATAAATTAGGTCTTTCTTTCACCTGGTATATCTTACTCCTATAGAGTTTATTCAATAGCGGTCCCTAGCAATAAAAACGATGTAATCAAGGTCCGCTAATTGTCATTCTATCTTACACCACGGAACTACTTATTTTATAGTCAAACGACCACTCAGACTCACTCACCTTAGTCCAACCTTGGTGGAAAAGGGAAAAAGGCGACTTGTTTATGGATAGGGCCATGTATGACCTGAATGTACAACTAATCTAGGTTTTTCAATAAGTTAACTATAATAAGGCCACATCGCTCGCAGAACCGATAACCGATGGGGAAGAAAGGTTTTCGAGTGGTGACCACGTACCGGAAGACGTAGTGTAGGACGGCCCCCCACTAGGTAGACCGATGACCTTGTTAAAACCGCGGGGAACCGTTGGATGCAAGAGGCGTTCTATGGGGGAGGCCTATGACCAGCAGTGGACACCTTGATGATGATGATGATGATGTTGAACTATAAAGCGTTGATGGCACAGTGATAGTGAGATCGATTGAGAGTTGGTGGTTCGAAACCTACTGTGGGCTTCAGCTTCTGTTGAAGAAATCGTGCTTTCCCCTTGAACCCCCTTAGGGGCCATGGATACTTGGTTTTTCTCTTGGTCCCATCTCGGATACTTGGTTTTTCTCTTGGACCCCTGCTTTACTAGGTGGTAGGACTAACTCTTCTGCGAGTCTCTGTCTGGTTGGGTACTACCGCATTGCTCGTGAAATCACCCGTCAAATGTGCAAGCATTTATAGTTCTGGTTTGTTAAGCAAAGTAGTCAGCGAAATTACTGGGCTTATGAGACAAATGCCCGTTTTCACTAACGACTTATAGGCAAACGCCTAAGTAAGTCCTAATGTAAGCAAAGTCCTAAATATGTACTTCATTATAATCGTTAGAACACTCCTAAAGATTGGTGAAATGAATTTTGGTCCTAGGTAATTCCTAAATATGTAGACATCTGATTTAGGCATCTCCTAGAGTTGGGGAAAACGGGCATTAATACCTGATATCTCAGAAAAACGAGCGCAACGCAGTGCCGCGCAGGTCTGTCTTTCAAAGTTCTAGGTTATATTGGTATGGAGCGTCATTAGGCTTACCATCAGTCCAACGACCCGCTCGGTTCGTTATCAAAAAGTATATAAAAAATCTAATTCCAAATTCTTGATTCACACGGGCCTCACAAGAGCACTCATGAAAGTTAAATGATACCTACAGATCGACTCAATTATTGTCTGCTTCTGTGTAAGAGAAGTAAATAATACTTTATGTTAATAGATAAAAAACACCAAAATTGTATTGTAATATTGTTATCTCTAATTGGTTGTTATGAAAACGCGATCCGTAATAAACGTGTGCGGTTCACGTGAACCACTCGGTCGGGCGAGGCACGTGAACGTCACGTAACGTCACGTTTTGGAGCGAGGAACGTAACCGATTGTTACGTTCGTCATCTCAGTGGGAAGGGTGGTTGATAGGGTAAGCGGGGGTTACATAGCTTATCATTATGCCTCTTTAAGGCTACCCGCACACACACAACTTTAGTGGCAATAATAATATTGACAATATCTACAAGTACAGAACGCAACACAATCAGGGCCGGATTAACCATGTCATGCATATGTTCTTTGAATTTTTGGTGAGCGAATTGGGAGACTGTAATGCTCACCAAAGGCATGTCGTACGTAAATAAATAAATCCCTAGGCAATGCACGTCTTGGGCCCCCCTTTCTAACTTCCTAAAATATATTTTTCTGCCACAACGTAATTTTATTCATAAATACGTGGTTTATTACTAAATTACGACGATATGCCACCATCAATATATACAATATAAAATATATTGTGTGACACAATATATATTTTTTCAATGAGTTTAAAGCAATAACAACCTGTATATAAACCCTACATCTAATCTAGCTACAAAAACTGTAAGAATTCAGGTATTCCACTAACCCACAACCCACTACCAGTTGGCAGTGTACTCAGCATGCTGGCGGCATTGCCTCGTTGAATAGCAATGCATTTGACAAGGTCGTCGGTCCACCTAGTGTGAGGGAGCGGGGAGTACGTCACTATAGTGTTCTACCCAAACAATGTGATCACATCGCTTGTTAGTCCGTGGACACGTGAATCATCACGTTTCGCTGCTGTTGGTACGTAACCTGTTATATCTGTACTATGAGGCTCCTGCCACAGAATAGGTTGGAGTTTGTAACGAGTGCTTTTGTAAGGAATAATTGCTGCAAAATTGTACTGGGCGAAGACTATAAGACTGATATTTTAGTGACAGACCAAGCTGACGGCTCTGTGTCTGGAGTTGGTAGTAACTGTCTAAAAAGCCAGGAGTCCCAGGCTCGATCCTGGCGGGGGCAAAATTTGTGTGGCATATAGTTTATTCTCGGGTCTTGGGTTTGAGTGTTGTGTATCTATGTGTGTCCATGCCACAGGGAATCCTAGCGCAGAAGTATGAGTATGAAAGCTGTTGTTGTTGTTATTCAAAATCCTTTCTGAAAAAGTAATTATACAAAGCGATGAGACTGGCGGGTAGTTTGTGGGCTTATGAGACCTCAGGCTAACGAGCGCACTAAAGTACCACGCAAGCCTTTGTGTGTCAAAGTTCAAAGAAAGAATTATTTATAGTCGAAGCAGTGGTTCCAGAGATTCGTGGTTACAAACAAACATACAATAAATAAACTTTAACTTTTGTAATACGACTTTTATTCATTCAACGCTTATTTATTCACAACACAAACTAAACTAATGGAAAACAATATTTTATTATAAATACGTATAAAACACAATATAAAAGAAACATAAATTTAATCAAAAACCTCAGTAAACCATTACCCGATAACAACGCACTTAGAATACTGGTCGCAATACCAGTCCCTTTTAATAATATTATTTGTTTAATTTTTATAATTGAAGACAATGAAGTAAAAATGTAAAGCCTAAGTCTTAGCCTAGGCTTCTTACCAAGACTTTACAGTCCGATACATTTTTATTTCAATAGGCCTTGAATCCATAAAACATCAAAAAATAAAATCTTTCGTCTGTGTATTTTCTTCCTCCTTTTTCTCTTGATGTTTTTCCCCAGTCAGAAACAAATGAAAGTCTTGATCACGTGATCGCAAGTTCGTCACGTAACTGAAACGCACGTTTTCCCCCGCAGAGGGCGCTTATTGTTACGTTAACTTACAGCCCTTGTGCGTAGGAAGCCTATATACGTAAGAGGGTAGCAATAGAAGAAAAAAGTGAGGTAAAATGTCGTTACGTAAGCGGAAAATTAGGTAATTTAGGAAATGTGTAACCATGTTGTTAAGAAGAAAATGTGACGAAATTTTGACTCTTTCTATCAATTATAATTTCGTTCAACGTTGAGTCGCGAAAGTCTTATGCAGATAGGCAATATCTGCTTGTAATTGCGTTCGATGGAGTAGGTACCAATGTCTTCGTTTAGTCGTTTATGTTTTGTGAATGTTATTAATGAAGGTAGCTAACTTTGTGATTAATTTGGTGTTATTGCAGACGAGAGTCACGGAGACGACAATACTCTCACAAAAGGTCTGAACTTGACATTTTTGTCTATTATGTACCATGCAAATAAGTCTTCCTACATTTGCACCTACAACGCATTTTTTATTCTTACTATTGGAAAGCGAGACGAGCGTGTCGTGTGCCTAATGGTAAGCATAATGTCAGCATATAAAATTGATGTTTCATTGTGAACTTTGAAACACATTCTTGCGAGGCACTACAGTGCGCTCATTACCCTGAGACATTACCTAGGTATTACATCTCATAAGTCTAATAATTTCACTGAATACTTTGCTCATCAATACAAAAACACTGTAATGCTTGCACATTACTGGTGCTTGCAGATTGCAATTGCACTTGGTGGCAGACTACATGAGCAAAGTGTTGGTACCCATGGAGACGGACACTATATAGAAACTGGGGTTGACATGAGAACATCCTTACAAAACTCGGTTAAAAACGCTGTAATTTCTCCAATCGGATGCTGAATCAAGGCCGGACCCTACTGTTCCACGTACTAACTTACCGTTAACCGTAAACGGTAGTTAGCCATCTAACCAGCGGTCACCGGGTTAATATAACCGGTTGGCACAGATGTGGACAGGTGTACATAGCGTCGTAAATACCTGGGTCTGTTAAAGATTTATATTTATGGGAAAGATATGATGTCTAGGTATGTGATGGGATTTAGGTTGCAACATAGTTAAAGTATGAAAATTAGTACAAATAATTTACTACTAGCTGCTGCCTGTGGTTTCACCACGTGAAGATTCTGACAGGAAACACAACTTTGGTTCAGGATAATGTAAAAGAATAGAAATATTACGATGTAGTCGACTCGATATCATACTTACACTGTGGATATTCCATCCGAGAAATGTTTTATTACAGCAAAATGTGTCGTTACAGTAATTAAAATAGGTTTTCGCGATTTTTAAGTTTTACTTTAGACGTTTTGTTTGCATTGTTTGTGGTCGTCGGGATATCTAAAATTTTAGTTTAATATTACAATCAATCAGCTAAACCCTGTTCTAGGATCAACTGCACATTGCAATTTAAATGACTCAGTGAGAAAATAGTCGAATGATACCATAAACAGTGCAGATTTTTACGGGTTACGATTTATACAATAATTTTACGGTTTCAAACACATTTTCATAATCTTACCTAATATACTAGCCTTCTCGTGACCACGATCAATGTAACTTGATCGTAACGTCGAGTTAAATAACAACCTGTGTTTTTAACGGGATTAACAATGTTTTCGAATCGCGAAAGTTTAAAAGTTACTACACAACGTAGGTACTTACTATCAACGAATTGTAGGTACCTCATAATATGCAGTAGGTATTTAAAATATGCACAAATTATGTGTTATTGTGTAACCAATAAGGAAGTCCTTTGTTCCACTCAAGGTCATTTTAACAATAAATTATAAAAAATAAACACTCGTGTATATTTTATACTGATTGTGCGCTATCACACACCTGCTAATGGATCAGGTGGTAGGACTGACTCAAAATACAAAATGCTTTAATCACATGCCGCCCCAAGTAGAGCCATACAGCGAGTGTGGCCGAGCGGGAACGATGAAGAAAAACATTGTGAGGAAACTAGCATGTTTAAGAACCACCACATTCGAGGACATGGGAGGATGTGACATCCACAAAGCCGCTCTGGGCCCATGATTATGGCCTATATGACAGACCATAGACGCTTATGCAAGTATACGTTTTGCTGTAAAATAACCATGCTTTTGCAACAAGCGCGGACTACGAGACAATAATATACGCACGCGCAAGCGCGGCTTGATAGCCATCAAACAACCACGAAATAGACAAGAACAACAATACGGTCTCTTTCACTCCCTGCCTGGGCTCAAAGTGACGACTGCTCCGATTTACGCTACATACATCACTATAATATCTATGCCAAAAATCACGTCGATCTGTTGTTCCGTTCAATAAACCAACAAACACACTTTCGCATTTATAATATTAGTAGGAAGTAGGATTATTGTATTTTTAAACTACTATGATAATTATGTTCTGTGTAAATTAAAAAATACACGTGACTTACATTTGGCCATACTACGTGAGTTTTATATAATTAAATTATTTGTTTCACGGTACATTATTTTTACAGGTGGTGGTTTGTCCAAATGTGTTATAATCTTATATATTACGATTATGTATCCTTTGTTTACAATTTATCATACAAATAATATTTGTTCGTTGTTATTATTATAAAACTATTTTGAAATTCGTTCGTTTGATTATTAATGTCGACATCCCGGTTTGTCCTACTTCCGCACATTACTGCTTGGCGGCAGACTACACGAGCAAAGCGGGGGTACCCACCCAAACAGACACTCACATAAAAGTTAATCCTGCCACCTGGTTAAGCCACCTACATAAATATAGATAACAATAATGTTCACAGTTTTAGCGGCGCTAACTTTGCGCAGTCGGGATTAACAAACGCAAAGTCTTTTGCAATGATGCAAGGTTGAAATTGCGACATTTGAGTTTGTAAATGCACCTTAATGACCACTATAATAGACTGGATGTTTAAACGCTGCGTTATTTGTTAAATAAAATCTCTTTCGTCATCCGTCCGTACAAATAAATAATGCAAAAGTGTTTGTAGGTTTTTTGTTTTGTCCTTCTTTCACGCAGCAACGGCGCAGCGAATCGACGTGATTTTCTGCATAGTTACTATAGTTATTGGTTATATATATATAGTTTCTGCGGAGTTACTCTCCGGTCTATAAACTATTAAATATCTTTTGTTACCCGTAAAGGAAATAGAAAAAATACTCGTAGTATTTTATTTTAAGATTTTAATAAGCTGTCGAAGTTGCAAGATTAGATCGATCGATAGAAACGAACATAGTGGCGCTTTAGGAAAGGCGTTTGTCCACCAGCGGATGACTAATAAAGGCTTATTATGACCACAGTTTGAAAGGGGGTACTACACAAAAACAACGCCAAGAATAAGTAGTTACTTTGAAAGAAAATAACAATAATTATTGATAATAAAATGGTTGATTTAAAATCACGTGAAAAAAATAATATGTCATTCATACATTTTCATTCATTTCCAATTGTAATACGAATCGATTCAACGTTCGCATTATGAAATCAAGTAAGGCAACTTGTTATATTACTTAATTAGATGACTTGCCATAATTCCGTTATAATTATTACACATTACAATAAAAATTATGTAAATGAGCCATAACTGCTTAAATTATGTAAATAAAAACATAGTTAAAATTTTAAAAATATTACTTTACCATTTTACCGTATCATTTGACCTTGTATCGTCAGTTTTATCGATCTTGTAATCGATACCGAATCAAATTATCGAATGAATCGATAGAAAATATCAGCATTACAAAACAAAAGCTTCTTTTCTACTGTTGTTGACCTTGCAGCACTGCTCTTCGTAATCGATTCTGCAATCGATACCGAGTCGATTCAATCTAAAGAATCGGTACAAAATGTTTGCAATGCAATATTAGCAATTACCGTGACAGGCGTTGAACAATATTTACTTGAAGGGACATTGTAAAGATATCAGTATCCACTAAAATAATTGCATTTATAATAGTAAAGTGGTTAGTAAGTTGCAAGTTAGGTACTTGTAAAATGATTGATTTGTTGAACTTTATTTAATAAAAAGGCGCGTTTAATGTTATTTGGTCAAGGTTATTATGTTTTTTTATTATCGTATATGTTACATAACTTATAACGTACTACTAACCGTAATATTATAGCCAGCAACATCATCAAATGCGATTGTTCATAATTATAACAAGTGGTTGTTTATCTTCAAAAATGTTGAGATGTGCGAGCGAGATAGCAGTGCGCCATTTTATGCCCATTAAACGGTCACGTGTGGGCACATCATGGATATATCAGACGGTTTCAGAAGTCTCTCCCATTGAAACCGTCTGATATTTCCTTGACGTGGTATGCATAGGCCCACGTGACCGTTCAGCACGCCAAGTATTAAGCGTCCCTTCTGATCTTCTCTCTGTTTTGTGTTGCCACTGGAGCGCATAGCGATTCAGTGGCACCACATTTGCTCAATGTTGTTGATCCGTTTTTCTGCAGCATTCTTGCACAAGTGTCTTTCAAAACAGAATACTTAATTAAATGTTGTTGCATCTCAATGAGTATGAGTTAGAAGTTAAAACATTTCAAACTAACAAAATAGTAAATCGATTTCGTATCGTAAAGTGTAATCGATGCTGGTAATTAATAATCGAATTACCAAATTATTCGCTGGCGACTTGCGTTTCAACACCGTGGTTCCGTAGATATGTCAACATAGCGCATGTACTGTTACCTCATTCTTGCTAAATATACATATAAGTGGTACAGTATGTACATGTTTAAAAGTGGCGATGATTATCAATCCAAGTTAGAGGCGCTGAACCGATTACTCGTATTTTGTAGCAAGAGTATCTACTGATTAAATTGCTATACTCATTTTTTTACATTTTAGCATTTATACACTACTCTTTTATATTTATTTATTTGCTCGTGGAGTCTGCCGCCGGGCAGTAGTGTGCAAGCATTACTGTATTCCGGTTTGATGAGCAGAGTAGCCAGTGAAATTACTGGGCTTATGAGACTTAATACCTAATGTCACAGGGTAACGAGCGCACTGCAGTGCCGCGCAGGCCTTTGTGTTTCAAAGTTCTGGGTGGCACTGCAATTGCTATTTTAATTCAGAAGAAAACTAGTAAAAGGCAAGTGTAACTATAATGAGACGAACTATCTCATTGACAAATACAGACGTCATACCGCAAACTTTGGAAAGAGAGGCACCACATATAACAGACTAATAAAAATTAAATATAATAAGCCTTATATATTGTAGAAGGCCTTTATTAATCCAATAAGTTGCATTCCAGTTAAGCGTATAGACAGCAGACCTTCCGGCGCTATTTCGCCACTAGGTTAGTTGACCTGTTGCATTTCCACTCCGTCCGCAAGAACTTAAGGTACTTGACACAGTGCACACGATACGAGTAGGGAATGTTGAGCGTAATCCTGCAACTGCATGGTGGCGAGGCATTTATCTCTGGCTAGCAACATCCTCAAATGACACATTGAAGCACTAATCCGTTTGTTTTGACCTCTTCACTTGAGAGCCAGTTCTATTACAAGATTAGCTCACCACTTTCAATTACATCGACACTTAAGATCAAGTGAGATAGTATTCCAACTACAACCTATCGACAAATAAAAAACTCAAGAAGCGAATTTATGAGTCAAGTACTAACATTTATGCTGAGCTGGTGTCTACGGAGAATACTGAACACGTACGTATAAGGCTGGTAGTACTTGGTCGCTGGTGGTAAGATATTTTCCAGGCTCATACTACCCTGAAGTTGTAAATGTTAGGCAAGCAGTTTCAGCTACAGAAAGCTATCCTATTCTATCAGTATTCTTTGACGCAGCAACTATGCAACGCATAGACGTGATTTTTGCATAAATATAGTTTATGGAGACACAGGCTACTTTCTATCCCGGAAAAATGCACTGTTCCTGTGAGGGAATCGCCACGCGGGGAAACCACGGGCAGAAGGTATTTTATTATAAAGCTAGGTTTGGCGTGCTCTACGACCCTCGAAAACATCAGGTTACTTTAGGTGAACTATTCAAAGGTTAATTACTATCCTATCGAGAATAAAAGACTGTGTACATGGTCTACTGCTTTTTCTGTGGTAACTACCTAGTTGTAGATAAAACATTATATTTCGACACCTTTATTAATCCAATAATGCATTGCAAATGCCTTTCGAGCAAGAAGGTTGGTATGCGACGGTGCTCAAAGTTATTATGGGATACATGTACCGAAAATGTAGAAATTTGTGAATAATAACTAACTAATATCTAAGTTGATCGTGTAGCTCGGCGCAATAATAATAACATCACATATGTTTACCCCTGGGTGCCGTAAGAACTGATTAAGGGAATATTCAGGGAATGGGCATCATCATGTGGCATAGCAGCATCCCACTTCCCATTACAGGAGAGGCTAAGGTTCTGCATTGGACGTCTTCCGGCAGATGATGATTTCTAAGTTACAGTATATTAGTTTGATCAAACAGAGAAGCCTTTCGCTCCAATGTACAATCAGTCTTATTAGTCTAGTCTAGTCTTGTCTTTTTATGACAATCCTAGTAAGATTACATGCAGAACTTTGGAGTTTATGATCTGATTTTTTTTGTACTCTTTATTGGTTAGCCTTTGGTCACTATGTCAACAGTCGCTTCCTACACAGAATCATTCCGTGACCGTTAATATTTAGGAATCCGAACAGAGAAACATTGTCGGGATTATATCCGTGTTTATGCAGTTGAGTTGTTGAATCTAAACGAGAAATTTCTCTGACGGGATGCGATTCCGAAATATAAACGATCAGAAACTGTCGCTTCTTATATACACGGAATCATTCCGAGTAACCCTGCTGATCTCAAGTGACTATGAAGTGGAAGGCGACGGCGATGTGACACATTGTATATATTTCTCATTTCTCTTCTACATTCATCATGGTACCGCTAAGTCTGCCTGGTACTTACTATGGTATTCAACCAAGCAGTAGTGTGTATACCTTACAATGTTCCAATTTGATAAGCAAAGTAATCAATGACTTTACTAAGCTAATGAGACTTAATACATATCACAGAGTAACGAGCACAATGCAGTGGCACGCTAGCTTTTCAAAGTTCTGCGTGGCACAACAATTGCTTTCAAGGCTTCATGCTTGCCATAGACGAGCAGATCAGATGCTCGTCTCATCAACTTGGCATATAAAAAATGTTGACAAAATATCCATTGCATAAGCGCATAGCCACAAGTGGCATCTATGCTAAGGTTAGTTACATCGAGAGATAGCACCAGTGTTAATTGCGTGGCATTGACATCTTCCATTTTATTATAAGAATTTCGTATTGTTAGGAAATTATCGTGACGGTTGGACGCAGTGTGGTCATGGCCTTACACTTTCGTAAGGAGCTTACAACATAAGTTGCCAGTTGGTATGATAAAATGTTGGTAATAGTACGTAAGTATGTAGGTAATGATAGACTTGGCAATCTGGTCTCCGATCAGAAAACTTAGATAGGTTTTAACTATCTAGACTGGGTTTTATCGGTGGAATTATCAGTATAATGATGACCTATTAATTATGACAGTTACACGACTACTTTTTGTTTTAGTTATTAAATTTAGCGACGGGACCGTAGCTATGTTGGTATTGACAAGGTAGGTAGTAGTGGCCTGCAAAGCTTAGAGGCCCCGGTTTTGATTCCCGGCCAGAGAGTGTGTTGTGAGCATATTAAACTTTGTTCTCGGGTTTGTTTGTTCTCTTGAATGTTTGTGTTGTGTATCTATGTGTCTGTGCCACCTGTTGTTATACAGAGAACCTTTTATCCTAGTGCAGGGGTATGAGTGTGTTTAAGTTTTCTATACATAATTACTAATACTAGTAGTACTAATTAATTAATCTAATTCAGCCAGTGAGTGTGGCCTAGCGGGAACTTGTGCGACTTTCAATCCAACGCACCATAGTTCGAATCTCGACTCGGTCCGCACTCGGTCGGTCACTTAGATCAAGTTATGGGTGGATTTATCACGCTCTAAAACGATGAAGAAAAACATCGTGAGGAAACCCGCATGTTCAAGAAGCACAAAATTCGAGGACATGTGACATCCATCAAGCCGCACTGGGCGCGCGTGGTGGATTATGGGCCACATCTCTTTCTGAGAGAAGGCCGGTATCCCAGCAGTGGGAACGTAAGAGGTCGTGCTTTCTGTGTACAATTGTATCGTTCAATGGTAATTCTATAAACCGTACGGGACTCCTAATTGTAACTGCTATCAACACTACTATATTTGCGTCTTTAGAGCTGACATAGACATTTATGAAGAGTGTATCTATTTATACCTACTAATTTTACACAAGACTAGCAGGTCGTTGGCCTGATGGTTAGCTACCCTTAATAATTATTGCAATGCCAGCCAGAGGTTTGAAATACTTACAAATGCCTACACGGGATCGAAGTGCGCTCGTTCATCATGTATTAAGTAAATTATCTCAAACGCTCTGTAATTCCACTGGTATACCTTATATTAATGTAGTATTATTGTACAACGGACAGATTCAAATGCAAATTCAAGTTCAAAAGTGTTTTATTGCAGCATTAAGCACAATAATCCAATTGACAGAAGATACACAAGAAATAAATATTTAACGTTGAGCTTAACGCTATGTAATAATATGTGTGATCCTCACACTATTAGGTAAGCCTGTATCGTGAGGACAGAAATAAACTTTTAGAAAATACTATTCACACTCAGTCTTAATCAAGTACATTTTTTTTCTATTATGTTTATTTATTTTATTTTTATTCAATAACACAATCTCGCTGAAGCAGTAGCAGTAGCAGCTCGAAGCTGAATTGAAGCAGACATTTTCAATTTGATTTGATATGCACTACATTTAAGTCGTCATTACGTCCGACAAGTCAATATCGTATGTTCAGAGCCTTTAGCTTTAAAATACCATCAAGCCACACCTATAATCCATCAATAAACAATAAACATCAATTTTAATGCTTCTAAAGATCAATATTGCGTTCCATAAGCACCAACAAGAATCAGAGATGGTGTTGCAAGCCAACCTTGACACGTTACATCACACCACAAGGTGAAGATCGGTAACTGGTCCGATGGCGTAATCCTTACGTAATGATAAAGGCGCTTTTTGTGAGTTGCGTAATCCGGTCTTGTGGTGGAGACAGTGAGGGTTTATGGTTCTGCTCTTTAGGAACAAGTTAATTAAAAAAACGGCTATTCTTATTAACTTTTAAAAAATTTGTTAACTAGTTTTATCTACGGATGTTACCAGAAAAATTGCTTATAAAATGAAATTTTATGTCCCATTTTTTCACCTTTAGGGTTCGATAAATTATACGGGACCACCTCGAGAGTATACCCTTTCAAATAATAAAGGATTTTCAAAATTGGTCCACAATTGACATAGAAATCGGTGACCATAAATTAGTCAAGATTCAAGATACGGATCTTGAAAACTACGGAACTGATTTTGATAAAACTAGATAAAGTAAATGTAACCCAATGAAAAAAATGGTTACAATCTGATGAATAATTTCGGAGAAATTCGTAGATAAACATACATAAGTAGGTATACACCTATAAAATATTACGAGTATATATTTGTTTGGAAGCCCTAATAGATAATATGTGAATATATTTTATATCCTATAATATTACATAGGTACATATCGAATTGATAGCCTCGTTTTTTGAAGTCAGTTAATAAGAAGTTTTCTTACAAACTTATATTCTGTTAAATAGGTATAGTTTTGTCTGTGAATGTTAAAAATGTTATAAAAGTTTACACCAAAGAATATAGCTTTACGTTATGTAGCTAGCTACATATTACTGGTCTGTGGGCATGAGCGATGCAAGAGCATAGCTGCTAGAACACATCAAGAAAGTGCTTGACGAATGATAAGCGAGCAGAATACCATACAATTTTCCATCGGCAGAGCCATATTACCATATAATTTTCTACCAGCTTTCTTACTATTGATAAGTTACCTATATATTGTTTGACAATTAAATTTTTCCTTGATTTACTGTTATACTACTGGATAACGGGTTGTTTGCCTGATGTTAAGCATAACGCCGGCCCATAACAATTGCAGTGCCACTCAGAACTTTGAATCACAAAGGCCTCCGCCTGCGTGACACTGCAGTGCGCTCGTGACCCTGAGACGTTCGGTATTAAGTCTCATAAGCCCAGTAATTTCACTGACTACTTTACTCATGAAACCCCCATGCAGTTATTTTTGCACATTACTGCTTGGCGGCAGACTACAATCATGATCAAAGCGGTTGTATCCACCCGGCCGACACTCGCAGAAGAGTTAGTCTTACCACATGATAAATTACAGTATGGTCAATGACAGTCAACACTCCTGAATTGGGGCTCTCAAGTGCAGATGCATCAAGCAGTTGCTCGACAGGTTCTGATAAGCGAGTAGAATGCCCTACTACCATACAAGTTGTTACTCCTTCTAATAAAAAAATCCTCAAGATTTGTTTACCAAACACCCTTTCTCAACGCGCAAGTATCTCATCTCACCTTGACATGGTTGCAACAACTAGCTGGTTACATCACACGTTGCACACTCTTATTTCATACAATGACGGGTATTATGGTTCATTATTAACGAGATTGTATGAGGACTGGATGGGTTTTGTTCTAAGTACGTTTGAGTATATTTTTTTTAAGATTCTTAATGGGACCTTAATTACAATCTTATCAAGAGGCTATTGAGTAATAAACAGATTATATGCAAATCGAAAAAATCGATATCGATTGTTATTTTTGTGCGCGAAAAACAATCAGTTAGAAAACATCCGTAGAAAATGTCCTGTCACCATGGCATGGTTACATCATCATGGTTTCCTTAACTAAACTCAAGCTTAACCAGGTGGTAGAGCTAACTCTTTTCCGTGTCCGTCTGGGTTACACCACTGGGTGGTGGGTACACCACTTTGCTCGTATAGTCCGCCGCCAAGCAGTAATATGCAAGCATTGCTGATGTGTGCATTGGTTTGATGAGAAAAGTAGTCAGTGAAATTACTGGGCTTATGAGATTTAATTACTAATCTCTTAGAGTAACGAGTGCAATGCAGTGCAACGCAGTCCTTAGTGTTTCAAAGTTCTGAGTGGCACTGCAACTGCTATGGACCGACGTTATGCTTACCATAAGGTAAACGACCCGCTCACTTCGCTATCCTATAGTATAAAATACACTGGAATTCGGATCTGATCCATTAGTAGGAGAGACACCAGAATAAGAAGCTTTTATATTATACTAGCTTCTGTCCGCGGTTTCACCCGCGTTCTCACAGGAACCGTGCATTTTTCCGGGGTAAAAAGTAGGCTATGTTTCTTTTACATCTATAAACTATATCTATGCCAACAATCACGTCGGTCCATTGCTCGGTTGCTGCGTGAAAGACGGACAAACCAACAAAGCAAAAAACCTAGAAATGCACTTTAGCATCTATTATAGTACGGACTGTGTTGGCTTCAGAATCATAATCATAATATCAGCATGATAAGATATCGAGGTGTGGTCGAAAAATCGATCGCTAGATTTCTCTCACAGACAAACAGAAATCGAAGTTTTTTTATACACAACGAGACGAGCCGTTTGCCTGATGGTAAGAATAACTCCGGTCCATAAAAATTGCAGCGCTACTTAGAAATTTGAAATACATAGACCTGCGCGTCATTTGACTTAATCACTCGCGACTGGAAGCAACTCAAGTTACCATCATCATCATCGTCAGGTGTGTCAACTGCTTAACATCGGCTTCCCCCATGACGGAAGGATTTTGCCATAATACATCACACTGGGCAGGCGTCTTCGCAGTAGACAAGGAGAATGCTGCTGCTCATTCCTTGCATATCTTCTTAACCGGCTCTTACGTCGGTACTATTCTTAACCGTGTGGTCCCGGTTAAGAATGGTACCACCTCATCTCACCCAGATTCGAGCAAAAGAAAATTCTTCTTGAAAATTCTCGCTTTCAGCTCTTCACTTGTAAACAGCGTAATATGAAGACATCAGATACAAATATCATTTACGACACAATCATCAGATTCTTCCAACAGATATAAACTGTGAGGTAACGCACTCGTTCTTATGTGTCAAGGTTCAGCACTCAACGCGACGATATTTGATTTGTAATAATTGTAAGGTATCTTTTTTACTCTTAAATAGGTGAGCGTTTGACAAACAGTGTGCAACTGCATTACTTGATTGCCCCTTATCCTTTCCATCTACATACAGACGTACGACAATTCGCAATCTACTTATAGTTAACATTCCTCCTATCTGTACTAAGCATTTTGCTTCGACCTTCATCATGCGGACAGCTAAAGAGTGGAAATCATTGACGGAATCTGTTTTTCCTGAACACTACAATCTGGAAGTCTTCAAGAGACGAGGGAACAGGTATCTTCTGGGCAAGCGTGCTAGCATCAACCGCATCGCGCTTAACAGCAGGTGAGGTAGCGGTCAACTAATCCCATTTGCAATAATTAAAAAAAACATGTGGGTGTGAATGGTGAATATGCTAAACCTAGCTCACATATAAAGCGGTCGGAACACACCGATAGGTGCTTGGCGAAAGATTTTCAAATTCAGGATGGTAGCTAGCAATACGAGCACCAGAAAATATTCTACTAACATGCTATGTTTGCATCGCGAGGTCTTTTTTCACCCAATACTCGATCTTATTGTAGGATTAGAAATATCGATCTACCGGCCGTCATTACCATTGAGTCAATTTTTCTACTATAGAGTACACGACATGAGTACAGTAGATACCAATTACGTATTTTTTAAAAGCTTCTCTGGATGAATATATTTTTGCACAAAAAACTTATTTTTATTCTATTTGAACATTTTGTACTTGAATGTGTGTCTAAAAAGTCGTGAGGCGTCGAAAATGGTCACTAGCTAAGCGTACCTCGATTAGATAAATTATGTATTATTATATAGTCAAGTCGTCATGACGCACCACATGTTGTCTTCGAGTGCAAAGTACCATATCCAAATCCGGTTATGAAATGTCCGATCAGAAGCTAAGTTGAAATTTATTGAATTAGTTCTTGAAATAAGTGTTTTGAAGTGTTTTGTCATATAAGAGGCAGTGTGTCACTAGAAATAGTATTTGTATTTTTTTTCAACCGGCCAACCACTGACGTTTTCCACTATCTACCTCTTGGCTCCATCATCAGGCCACATTCTGGATACCAAATTATTGTATTGTCATGGAAACTACATAATATACCTACGTTCTACGTACAAAGTTTCAATTTGATATGACCGTGTTATGATTGAAACTAAAAAGTGTGTTAAAAATTAATGACATTTTTATTTACACAAATATATACATCACAAAAATTTCGCTTCCAACAGGATTCGAACCTGTTGATCCCATAGCCTAATTGGCTAAGGCGTCTGGCCCGGATAGCCAGAAGACGCAGGTTCGAATCCTGTTAGAAGCGAAATTTTTGTGATGTATTTGTGTGAACATCCGCTAGTGTCGGTTAACACTATAAAATATATTTAATGACATTTTTATTTATCTTCACTTTTATATAAAGCAATAATATTAACATGACACGATTCATTCCGGATGACATAAATATCGAAAATACTCATCAAATCTGAAATAACCGTTTATTTTCCAAACATTATGACCTAATCTCATTACCTTGGCTGACATGCACAAAAACTGGGCCGTTTGTGATGCAATGGGTTGCGTAAACGACCAATCAAAATGACCTAGTTGTTGCATTAAAACTGAAAATTATTGGCATAAAGATAATTTATTGAAGGAATATCACCAGATGGTATTAGGACTAACTCTTCCGCGAGTGTGTGTCTGAGTGAATATCACCATTCGTACAGTCTGCTGCCAAGCAGTAATGTGCAAGCATTATCGTGTTCCAGCGGGATGAGCAAAGTAGTCAGAGAATTACTGAGCTTATGAGACTTTACATCTAATGTCTCAGGGCAAGGAGCGCGCTGCAATGCTGGGGTATGACTTTGCGTATTAAAGTTCTTAGTGGCACTGCTATTGATAGCATTCATAAGAACTGGCGAAATTTTACAAACGTAATATGTAAATCGGATAAAAATGCAATATGTCACAGAGTTGGTCTGATGAGGGAGCCCGAAGGTGGCCACAAGAACTAGTAACGAAAAGACATAACCCCATCGAGTTTGGGCTCGTTTGATTCGTCTTTACATCTGCGGCGCAAGTACAGAAGTCGGTTCGATAAATTTGTCGAACCGAAAAACTCGATAAATTTATCGAATGTTGCGAGTACCGAAGTGTGATCGTAAAGTATTGTAGTAGCTCTATATTCTCTTTGGATTCGACCTAGCTTTTCGATATCTTTTGTCGATTGTTTCGAGGCTCAATAAAACCCACATTATCGATTGGAACTGTCAATTTTATTGAATATTATCGAATTTTATCGACCGAAAAGATCCGTACTTGCACCACTGATCCGAGATGGTGTCCAGGATCTTGAGGACGAAGCCGAAAGGTGCCCACGAGATTAAAGTACCAATTTATAATTTTTTTATTTGTTTATAAAAGTTTGCCTGAAAAAATATTTTTTTCCACGTAAAACTTGTTTATATTATTTTTTCAAAGGGAATAATTCAAAGGCCTTTTTTAACTATCAGATACATAAAGACTACATGTAACCTATAAAAACAGTTGGATAGTCTGAAAGTAGGCCTAGAGATAATCCAAACCAATTGGCAGCATACCCAGCATGCTTGCGGCATTGCCTCGTCGAATCGTTCTGTTGATAAGTAAACGACTTTTTAGAAAACAACATATGGGTTGAAAATATTGTTGTTAATTTTTTTAAGCCACAAATTGAACGCATGGTCACGCCAATGGTCACGATGGTAAGCGCAACACCTAATCGTGTTGAAGATGATGTAGGACAGCGTAATCCTTTAATGATAACATTCCCTAACCACAACAAAAGCGAATCTCACAATATGAACATTTCAAAACCAACGCTCTAAAATTAGCCAACACAAATCATATATCTCCCAGCCTAACATGACCTCCCGCCCCTCTCTGTTCCTAAACAAATCCTAGCAATTGAGTCACATAAAACCATTCCCGTAGCTCACGTTACGCTGGGCGTGATTGTAGCAGCGTTATGCAACGGTTGTGACCTTAAAATGTTACGTAACGGTATGCCCAAACTCAGGACCGTCAAGTGAATTTAGACTTTAATTAGCTTTGTTTTAGGGTATTTTTGGTTTGAAGAACGATGGTGTGGAATGAATTAGGTTACACAAAATTAATGTACCATTTGCAAGTGCGCAGTTATATTAGTGTTTAGATGTGATTGCATCAAGTCATCCTTTCAACCATTTTGTGTCCTTCGGTCAATGTGAATGCACTTTAGGTGAGTTACGAATGCTACATAATAATAATAGATCGAAATAACTAAGTCAATTTTTTTTTCATGTCTCTCGTGACATCGTTCACTTTGCATATTTTTTAATCTTTTACAGCTATATCCACCATCTTTAGTTTAGTAAAAAAATTATTAGCGGTGACCAATAAACAAAAAACTTACAAACTATTATATAAATATTAGAATAAATATTATAGATTATATTTATATAATCTATAGATAATATTTATAGATTATACATTAACTACTTTTAGCAAACTAATAAATATTTATAATTGGGTAGTTGCATGAAACACAAAACACACAAATACTGTGGTTATACAGTTTTAAGAACATCATAACGCAATAAAAATGAAATTCACAAAAAATATACAATTTCCACAAAGATAGGTACTGGATCTAAAACTTTCCAGAATTCAACGATTTTTTTCATCCAATAGTAATTTAAACTATCAGATTCTTTACATTTTAATGATTAACAAATGTATGACAACTATTTACTTAAATGCAGTGTTTCACGGCCAAAATCAACAAAATGTGTGTACAACTTTACGGGCCGCGTTGAACATGTGACGTCATGCGTTAAGCCCAATTAGTATGGGGCGTTTTAGCGCTCACTAGATCCGCCTGACTTTGGCTCTCATTTATGACGTTGTTAGCATTAGATTTCCAGTTTTTTCGATATAGATATTTGATTTTCATGAAAAAACGAATTGATTAGCATCATAAAAAAATGGAGTCAACATCCCAATTATATGTACCTATATCAGTTTAGTTATAGGCCTTTGGAATATAATTTCGTTACTTTTAACGTCTAAAGTAGCATTTTAGCATTAGTGCTATAAATTCGGCAGAGTAGCAAAAAAGGGTGCGAGCCTAGGAGCTTTGCAGAGTAAAGAAAGTATTTTTTACTCCAAGCTCTCATTTCAAAACCGATATTCATTTCTTATTGTAATTTTATGTCATCATACATAGTAACATGTAAATCAGAAGGAGAACAAGAACTATCTAGACCTCGTCATGGATTCAATGGATGCCGGTAAAAACGCGGTTATCTCGCGTTATCAATACGATTGTATGTGGATCAGTGTGCCGACGCTGCATGCCGACCGGACAGCAAACTGTGGACCCACCCAACCAACTCTTTTTTTTTCCTTCTCTAGGTTTCATTTTGAAACGTAACCTACTTACACTACAATCTAGCCACCAATTAGGCTAATAAGTAATTTATATTTAACTTAAACTTCTATATCATCTATTTAAGAACGTGTCCATTAACACTTTTCTTGTTGTCTCTTTAAGGGGAAAAAACTTTGTTCATGAGTTCTTCCGACCAACTTACTAAATAAAAATTGGCAATGACAGGTTGTGAGAACCAGCCTGGATAATGGTTAGAAGTTTTGAAATTATTGTATAAAAGATTGAATAGCACAAACATTGCATTTTTAAAATACTCTACTAAATTATTTATTTATATCTAAATACAAAAATAGAAAAACAAGGAATTCATAACTTTTTGAGCCACTTTGGCTCATATTGACACTCCTTTAGGAGAAAATATAGAGCCCCAAACTAGCCTATGTCACAAAAAAGTTTAAAAGTCTAGTGTTGAAAGTTTGCACATTACATTTAGACTCGCCACAGCTAAGAAAAACTGCAACATTAATTTTTTTTAACGCTTGCCACGCTCATACCCTGCACTAGGATTCCCTGTGCCACAGGCCCTGGCATTGACACAAACATTATACATGATACAAAACATAACCATTCAGGACCCTAGAACAAACTTTGTGTTCACCACACAGTCAGCTCAAGCTGGGGATCGAACCCGGGACTCGTCGCTACCAACTTAGCCACGGAGCTGTCAATTTGTCAATCAGGGACCTCATAAAATTTCCGCTTTCGTGAACAAAACTAATCCGATAAGTAAGTAAAGTGTATGCCAAACTGTTTGTTCTATTTTAGTATTGCACATCACTTTGTTTAGTGACGCATTTTTTCTGAACCAATAATGTTACACAAACAGCAAAGAGTTCTAAACATCGGGAATGAATATAATCTGAAATATAGTAATCGTTAAAACTGTTAAAAATTTTGCTAAATTCGATGCACATGTGGCGTATCCACGCTAGTCTCTCTGTCAAAGTCCCGTTACATGACAGTAGGTTAGCATCCGCTGTGTATATTCCTGTGATGCTGCGAATCTAGGGTTGCTACAAACAAAATAAAGAAATATTATGTTATTTTTTTTATTAATAGAGTGAATACTAGAAAAGCTTGCTACATCTTCAACCACGTCGTCACTTCAAGTGAGATTGTAGTCAAACGATGTAAGAAAAAAAAAATGACTGATAAACATTTTTACTGTGTCTATAGGCTATCTAACTTTAAATAGTATAAAACTAATCCAACCGACACTTAAAAAAAAAACCTGTTTTTATATTGATCTCGCTTTTAATTAGTTTGATTATAAAATATAATTAGCACTACAATGTTTTTAAGTCTTCAGTCTAGTTCAAGTTTGAATCTTAGAATAGAATAATTTCAAGCAAAAATAAAGTTTAGAAATAAATGTGTGGTTCATAGACGTAGTCGGGTTCTCGTATTATTTCAGCTTGTACGAGTATAAGCTTGTAAAATTTAATCGAAGCTTCATTTTGCTGTGTTACTAGTATTGCAACTAATGATGCTACAATATCATGTTGAGTAAACGCTGTTTTAGGTTTATATTTACAATATTAAAATAAAATTAACAAATGCTTTTGTTCCCACTAGATGTAGAAGAAAAAGTACCTAAGTATTATAGCTTCTATTTTTATGCTTGTGGCAACCCTGCCGTCTATCCGGGTGGTTACTAGGTAAGCGGATTATGTCACGGTGCAAGTGCGACGGCTAACTATGGGAAACGTTGCGACATACAATATCTGCTACATTGTTTAATACCCCACTATGGAGTAGGATGCGTTTGCGTGGAGTGAATGTACAGAATAGGTTTGATTCAGTTAAAAAGATTAGGCATAAGGGAATTGAATGGAGATAACATTTTTTTTTATATTCGATGGGTTATATAGTATTTGACCCCTCTCTCACCTGATCTTAAGCGACTATGTATTTTGTGGTTGAAGATGGTGAATATGCTAGACTTAGCTGTTTTGTGACAGACGTTACACATTAGTAGCAACCTTCCCGGCTTCGCATGGTTTAAGACTCATATAAACTTACGATAAACTTAGACCCCTTTATTCGGCCCTGCCACAAAAAAAACTGTCAAACTTTACTACCATTGAGCTATAATTGCTTCAAATTTGGACTTAAGTCTCAAAATACCCAACAATGTGTTCAGGCACTTTAAATCTAGTCCTCATTGAAAGAAAGAAGAAAGAAAGAAAAATCATTTATTTGACGCACAAAGATTAAAGTAATATTGGAACAAAACATTAATTCATTTATAAATTGTACGGCGCCAAAAGGGATTTATCTCAGCACATGAGTCAAGTGCCCAAAAACACTTGACGCTGGTATTCTGATAAACCCCCGCAGGTGATGTTACAAGGTGCAGATAATTAATACAGATAGAGCATAAAACATTGAAAAACATACAATAAAAAAGAAAGTACTTATAATAATAAATTATATGTAGATAATACATAATAAATTAACTATATCTATAATTTTATATAATAATATACATTGCATATTTTAAGTGGGTTTTGCCGTAGGTTTTCGTTCACATCAACATAATAATATACATTATTATTACACGTCTTAAGAGTGTGAAATAGTTTTCAAACGGAGCGGTGATAGATGGTTCCCATTCCATATTATCTTAGCTGGCTTTTATGGCACCCGCGGGAAGGGATGGGGTGATACTCTCAGCCGGGATCAAACGGCCAGCAAAAATGGTTATTTTTGTACTAATTATTATTCGTAGTAGAAGTGACAGGTGACCAACAAGCTGGCGCTTACCTCAGTCAACGTATTAGTTTAGCTATTCAGCGAGGTAATTTCGCCAGCTTTTTGGGCACCCTACCTTAATGCCGTTTTTTATTTATAAGGTTTTATTTAATTTTGTTAATTGTTGTTAATTGAAAAATTCTTAGTTTTTTAATTATTCATCGTCTAATTTAATTTGTTTGCATGTTCTTCTTCTGTAAGCTATACATAAACATTAAGTATAATATAAGTACAGTAATATAATAACAATTACTATAAATAACTAAAAAAAATGGAGTCATTCATATAAATTCTTTGACATTGCAATACCGACTCTTTCGCAAATACGCCCGCTATTTCTAAGAAAATCTATCAATAAGTACTGTGAATAAAAAGGCGTTACAAGGATTCCAGCTAATCTACCCTTTCGAATTTTGGTAACAATTTATCGCTAATTAACAAAAATCGTACGTGATAAAACTTCATAATTCCTTCGATATTTTTGGCAATAAATGCAATACGCAAAAGAAGTGATATGAAAAGAATATAAAATAATTTTGTTGGACAATAACCCGCACAGTCAAATTGTTTCACTTGCTCAGGATTAAATACTACTAAGCAAATCAAAATGAAATGCTTCGTATTTGGAATTCTTTTGGTTCATGTAAGTTTTTTTTATTATACAATAAATAATATTCTTAAGAAAGTGCATTCGTAAATTACCAATAAAATTTGCAAGTGACTAAAAAAATGTAGTTATAATAGTGCTCCAAATTAGAAAATTTGCATACTTATCCTATTGTATGTACCCTAATCATAATTGTTGTATTAAATAAAAAAAATGCACCTTACATTACCAATCCTGGTGTGATAAAAACTTACAAACATAGTCATTGATTTAATTTATTTGTGTTCATTTGACCATCTAATGATTTATGTCTTCAATGTCTATTGTAATTGGCTGTACCTAATCTTTGTAATTAAGGTAAACAAATATTAGACAAATAGTAATAATAGCCTATTCATTTTCAGGCAAACGCATGTCTAAAACCAGCAGCTACAACGGTCCACATCCAAAACTACGAGGGCCCCATTTACGTAACACCTGGCGACAACTGCACACCAACTTTGTGCAACGTGGGTTCAACCTGTGACAACCGCTACCCAACGCTTAACAACTGCGCTCCAACCTATGACAACCGTTGCCCAATTCTTTGTGCTCCAACCTATGACAACCGCTGCCCAACTCATAACAACTGCGTGCCAACCTGCGACAACCGCTACCCAACTTTGACAAAACCGGTGACAACATGTGATAACCAATCGCCACTAGCGATCTTACACGGTTCCACGGTTCCATGTCACCAAACAATTTGCGAAACGGATTGCAAATGCGTAACAAAACATCAAACGGCTTGTGTTCCGGTTTCAGTTAACTCTGTTCCTCAGAATTCTTGTACTCCCGTGTATGTGTGTTCTCAATACCCTGAAGGTTACTATGGCTACGGATACCCTGAAGGTCAGATGTATTGCCCTGAAACCGATAGGTCGTCTTGTCCTCGAGTCTCGGAAACGTTGATCCCGTTGCTGAAAACTTATTTAGCACAAGGTTCAGGCCATTGTCCTAAATGTGGTCATAGTCATTCTCAGTATTATTCCTAAATTGCTAATTACATTTTAAAAATAAATAAAACTTATTTGGTAACTTTTGTAGTCTTTATTTATGTGCATATTTATTTACGCCAATACCTCACCTTCGAGGGAATACGCGAACCTATTAATCAGTTATTACACAGTCAGTTACAGTCAGTTTTCAGTTTACAGGTTATTAATAAGTTGGTAGGACTAACTCTGCTGCGAGTGTCCGTCTGCTTGTGTACCACCGCTTTGCTCATGTAGTCTGCCACCAATCATTATGCTAGCATTAGTGTGCTCCGGTTTGATGAGCAAAGTAGTAATTGAAATTACTGAGCTTATGAAACTTAACAGCCAATTTCTCAGGGTAACGAGCGCAGCACTGTAGTACCGCGCAGGCTTTTGTGTTTCAAAGTTTTAAGTTCTGGGTACTTACAATGGGCTGGCGTTATGCTTACCATCAGGCAAATGCTCGTCTACTTATCTGATACTATAAAAAATACTATACCTTTAATACACCGAGTGTGGCCGAGGGGGAACTTGTGCGACTTTGAATCCGACGCACCATAGTTCGAATCTCGACTCAGCCCGCAACAATGACTTATATCAAGTTATGTGCGGATTATTCATAATCGCTCTAAAACGGTGAGGAAACTCGCATGTTCAAGAACCACAAAATTCGAGGACATGTGACATCCTCCAAGCCGCACTGGGCCCGCGTGGTGTATTATGGCCCATACCTGAGCTCTCTGAGAGGGGGCCGGTATCCCAGCAGAGGGAACGTAAGAGGCTGATAATGACCTTTGATAGATTAACGTGTAAGGCTTATTGTATACAAATATATATTGTGCAAGAAATATAAATATAATGCAAGAAATAGAAAAGTAGCCTTTTTCTGTACAGTTTTTGGACGTCGGCGTCGTGCGCAATACGGTAAAGCTATTACATTGCAATGAGCACAATAATTTATTTTCGTGCAATACCGAACGCATACATTGCGCAAGGGCGGCAAAATTGCCATATCTAAGGCGGTCTATGCGAAACATTTGCAAAACCGAACGTTTGCGCCATGCTTAGCCTAACTGCGCTTTGGTTGAGTTTTAGGGTTCCAGTCAAATCAAAATTCTTTATTGTCTTCGAAAATCAATCAAAGTGATAGACGTTAATTTAAAGTACAATGGGTGGACTTATCGGCCAACCTTTAGACGGAATACTGTAGAGTGATAGTTCGGTGGTACAAATAGTTTCTTTACTTTTTTATACAGTTAAAAATGTACTATTATGTATTCTGTGGTTAAAGTAAAAAATGGACGAGGTTATCTGTCTGATGTTGATTGCTATTTTGACTACAAAATAATGAGAATTATTTTAAATTATTAGGTATCTCATCTGTTAGTAAGCCATGATACCCATTCACTCATGACTAGTCGTGACTGCAAGAAACTCGGTTGTAGCGATCGGGAAACACAGCTTAGACACAGAATTCCACCACAAGACACCGAGAGTAGGTGTTTCAGCATATTTCCTCGTTTTTTTGTACTCTTAGATAAAGAAACGAGCTGGTCGTTTGCTTCATCATGCATGGGTTAGCGTTATTCTTACGATGGTAAGAATAACGCTGACCCAAATCAATTGCAGTGCCACTTAGAAGTTTGAGAAACAAAGGCCTGCGAGCCTCGATACCATGAGACATTAGGTATTAAGACTCATAAGCCCAGTAATTTCACTGACTACTTTGCTCATCAAACCGGAACACAGCAATGCTTGCACATTACTGCTTGCCAGCAGACTACACGGGCGGTGGTACCCACCAAGATGGGCACACGCAGAAGAGTTACCACCTGGTTACAGAAAACTCGTAACTGAAACAAGTGAAAATTTGGCGCAGTTGTCAGAAATTTGCTCTCGAAATAAAAAACTTTGGTCCTGGTGAAAAACACATAGTCAAGTGAGATATCATAATATGAAAAAGCTTTGCCTAACCAAACATTTTCTAATTTTTATTTTTATTTAGGTATTTGTTCTCTTTCTCCTCTTATAAAGATAAAGTTGTATTTGCAAACAATAAATTATCGTGAATTAGATACGGAACCCTCAACGCGTGAGATTCGCACTTGATGATCTTGTTTTAAATAATTTGGCAACACTGAACTGTTACAAGATATAGTTTTAGTTTCTATTTTCTATTGTTTTTAAAAGAGCATGCTGCTAACTTTATGAACAAGGCATTATATTTTAATGATTACAGTTACTATTATAAAAAACAAAGGTTAAATGCCTAAGCATTGTCTATCTGCTGAGGTTGATAAAATTCGGATAGGATTCGGATTAATGGGGTATAGTTAGAATCCTTACAATCCAACGGCACAACGGATCGACGTGATTTTTTTGCATGGGTATACTCGTAGTTTATGGGCCGGAGAGTAACATATGCTACTTTTTATCCCGAAAAATGCACGGGATCTCCACGAGGGCGAAACGACGGGCAGGAGCTATGTATGTACCTAATAACAAAAAATATTGTGGCATCGATTTGATAGTCCATTCTTACAAAAAGAATAGTTTGACGTAGACTCTGTTAAAAATTCAGGTTAAATTTCACGACTAATTATTTATTTTTCAATTGTTTCTCGAGCTGACATTTAAATAATATCGACGACATGAGAACGTAAAAGTTACAATGAGCAACGTCTGCGTGACAGAGGCACGTGTTGGACTAATCATTAGCTCTCGCAATTAATCACATTTGACCCTACAAATCGTATCTAAACTGATAAAATTCTTTCAATATTTATATAAAAACATATTACAATCCAATATATTATTGTATTGTTATAAAACAAGGCACATTTCTTTGCTGTAAATCTTTACAACTTCCGCTGATAAGGAGTTGCAAGAGTTGTAAGGTTTACATTCCAATGAAATTTTGCAAGATTTATAGGCAACTAGCGTCTGCCCATGCTCGTTTTCATTTACTCACAACTCTCTGCACCATACAACATTGCGTTTTTTTTGGGATACCTCTCTATTCCTGACTTTTCGAAGTACCTTCTGCACCATCGCACTCAAAAACAAATCTATCGACTAAGCATTTGTCGGACTAATTCATCTGCACTATCCAAAGACCGCCCACTAAAGAGTTATTAAACTAAATAGTTATTTCCTTTACGCCATCCCGTTTACCAGGCGGTAGGACTAACTCTTCTGTAAGCGTCAGTTAGGGTGGGTACTACCTAAAGATCTGTGGTACTACCTATTGACACGTGTAGCCTGCCACCAAGCCGTAATGTGCAAGGATTACTGTGTTCTGGTTTGATGAGCAAATAGTCAGTGAAAATACTGGGCTTATGAGATTTAATATCTATTGTCTCAGGGTATTGGGCACACTGCATTGCATGCAGGCCTTTGTGTTTCAAAGTTCTGAGTGGTACTGCAACTGTTAAGGGCTGGCGTTATGCTTACCATCAGGCAAACGAGATGCTCGTTTCGATACCCAATTATATTTAAAAAATCTCCTTCAAAATCTAAATACCATGTAGTTCTAGACGCGTGGAACTAATTCCTCTGTACTATCCCAATTAAAAATAAAAACCTGTTAAACCACTTGACAGTATATGCGTTTCTTGGGATATATCCCTTGCCCAACGAATCGAAAGGTAAAGCCGCCTTGACACGCCGCTCCTTTCCTAACCTAACATTTGGCGTGGCGCAACCACTGCAGTATCCTTGGGGTTTGCGTAACCGTTACTTCACTGGTTACGGTTGCTAGAGAGACGTGAGATAGCAGTTATGTGCTAGTCTGCGTTAGGATGGACTTTAGATGTGTAGAGATGGGGTAAAGCCGTCAGTAGTCGCAGGGGAGAAAGGAAGAAAAGTGGTCGAGGAAATTGAATTTGAACAGTTTGACTTTCCTGGTTGTTTAAGAAATGTGGCCGAGGAAATTGAATTTGAACAGTTTGACTTTCCTGGTTGTTTAAGAAAAGTGGTCGAGGAAATTGAATTTGAACAGTTTGACTTTCCTGGTTGTTTAAGAAAAGTGGTCGAGGAAATTGAATTTGACCAGTTTGACTTTCCTGGTTGTTTAATAAAAAAAAGGAAAACTATATTCTGCCGACTAAATTATTAATTAAATTTGCGAAGGAATCTACGGATTTAGATAGAAAAACAAAACAATTTTTGAACGTCTCCGTAGCTATAAGTTGGTAGTAACCCTGCCTGCAAAGCGAGGGGTCCCGGGTTTGATTCCCGGCCGGGGCAGATTTTGTGTAAGCATAAAGTTTGTTCTCGGGTCTTGGATGTTTGTGATGTGTATCTGTGTGTGTCCATGCCACCTGCGACACAGGGCATCCTTATGCAGGGGTATTAAAGTAAGAGTAAAAAAAATGCCTCTAATGTAGTGTAATGCATCATTATAGGGTATGTGGATAAAGTGAGAAACAATTAATTATTATTGTTATAGATTGTTGATTCACTGATTGACAATTTTGTTATGACACATAGTGATCTGACGGACAGATTTTTCTGAAACTTAAAGTCTCATCCATACAGTCGAAATCTTATGACAAGTAGTCCGTTAATAATGCGATGGTAGACTCTTCTTTTTAAAAGCGATTATTATTGCAATAATGCAATACTTCAGTAAGTAAGGATAGTGAAACACGCCAAAGGATACAGCAGTGGTTGCGACACGTCAAATGCTAGGAGCGGCAGCAGCGTGTCAAGGCAGGTGGGGGTGCCTTTCGATTAGTTAGGCAATAGGATAAAGGACTATAAGTACCTATTAGACCACGAATTGGGCCGTGCATTTTTCTATATCCCGGCGCCAGACCATGGAACACAAAGTAACGATGTGGCTGAAGGTTGTTTCTCGTTATGTTTTTTTTTATGTTATTGGTAATGAGACGAGCCGGTCGTTTGCCTGATGGTAAGCATAACGCCGGCCCATAACAATTATAGTGCCACTCAGAACTTTGAAACACAAAGGCCTGCGCCGCACTGCAGTGCGCTCGTTACCCTGAGACATTAGGTATTAAGTCTCATAAGCCCAGTAATTTAATTGGCTACTTTGCTCATCAAACCGGAACACAGTAATGCTTGCACACTGCTGCTTGGCGGCAGATATCACGAGCAAAGCGGTGGTACTAACCCAGACGGACGGACACTCGCAGAAGAGTTAGTCCTCCCACTAACAAGTGTATAGCCGTTGGGACTATAGCTTTCTGCATGGTTGAAAGTTCACTATTCACGAATGCTCCACTCCACAAAATTCCACGCATACGTTCCAGAAACCATCCGTGTGTGGGCAATCACCTTCCAACCAATGTGTCGGCCGTCATCTCATACCTTAACCTAATTTTAGTTTCAATCTCTCTTTCTAAATGAGAACATGAGAAAGAGATGGTATATATTTATATATCTAAATTTAGTTTTAGATCTGTCAAATTAATTCACTTGGTTGTGTCTAGTGTAAATTTAACGGCAATGAATTTAATGGCGTCTAATTGATCAAGGATAGAAGACATTTGACAGCTCTAAAACTAAATTTAGATCTGTAAAACATCTTCCATATGTTTCCCACGTTATGCTTTGGAAAGAGAGAGAACGAAGTTAAAATTAGTGTTAGGTATGAAACGACAGAATCGACACCAATATATAGCTACTTACCTTAAAACAATAAACCAGTTTCAAACAATATTTCATAATAACTACTTACTCTAGTTACAACATCTGATATAATAGCAATAAATAATACAATACCGTTACACAACACCTGTGTCGGAAGTCGGGAAACGAACCTTGGACCTCGGCTCACCTTGCCGTCCCTATTGTCTCGTAACCACTACGTCACTGGGTGAATGAGTTAAATCATAAAGTGACTCGATCTGATCACACTTTGGCACAATGTCAAAGCGGGCTTCCGGCCGTCTCTTGCAATACATCATCACTTGCAATCAAGTTGCGATATCATTACGAGCTATAAGGAAGAATCGTACAGCATAATCCTTGTCCTTATATACTGCAATTACATTTTATCGAATGGCATGAATGAAGGTGCTCATGTTTATGTAATTGGTGTAATATTACATTGACAAGTACATATTTATATCTAAGCAGAGAAGGCTTTTATTAACTACATAGTAACTAGTAACGGTTCTATAAATACTATTGTTTGTAACTAATAGTTAGGTCTAATACACCAAGCGATATCAATACTGTTTTATAGTCTACTTAGACAAACTATCACACCGCGCTGAACACCGCACGATAACTCAATTTGCAAGGCGTACGTCGTCGTTACGACGGTATTCAACGCGCTGTAACAGCAAGCCTGTGTAATTGGACTGTAAGACAGTTATAGTAAGACAGTCTTGATAGCGCGTGGTGCGATAGGCCTTTAAGCGCTCCACCTTCTCACTTTGGCAGATCCCCGCTGGACCTACAATTAGCCTGGTTAGGTATACCTTTATTATATTGACAAATATTTTATTGATAGCCTCATAATTGTGTAACATTTTCGATTCTAGGTACAATAAAGTGCTCGTGCTGTTATTTGTGTCTGAAAAACAAACATCTCATTACCAACGTATTGCAACAGGTCAAACACAACAAAGTTTGTGCATTGCGTGCGCTCACCATCATCACTGTAAGTTTAATAAATCATAGTTTGTAGACGTGCAATGCGTGCCCTTGGAGCTATTACTTAATCTGCTTGCAGCAATAGACTGGAGCGAGTATTAAGAGTGACGAGATGAGAACGGTATTATTCAGACAAAGTTTCGATCTTCTGAATTTTCCGTTCAGTTAAATACTTGTTAAAAATACGAAGTTACGTGTTCTGTTGTAATCAAAAGAAATAAGTAACATTAGCTGTTACTTAAATTATTTAATTATAGAATAAAAGGAGAAAGATAAGAATAAAATTTAAGGAAAATAACACATACGTAAAAGAAACAAAAAAGATAGCAAACATATTATATTAAAATTTAAGATTTCTAAATAAGCTTATTATAAATTATAATTCATTATCTTTTTTGTTTTCGAGGAACTGTAAACCTGTAATAAAAAGAAAACGTAAATAGATTTACTTAAGATGACGACGAAAAATAAGTTGTGAATATACTCGTAATTTTGAAAGACTGAACTTTACATTATAATCTACTCGTAGTGAATTGTAATTTATATTTGCAAGTTCTTGACAGTACAACACGTCGTTACTGAACCCATAATGACAATAAGGAAATAACGATATAATAACGATGACATTAAACAAACATAGAGCCTATTTATCTGATGTAATAAAGGCTGGGATTCAATAGACTAGTTCATCATCATCATCATCAGCCGGAAGACGTCCACTGCTGAACATAGGCCTCCCCCATAGAACGCCACTTGGATCCGCCACTCACCTTTCGGTTTTGACAAGGTCATCGGTGCACCTAGTGGGGGGCATAGACTAGTTACCATGACTTAAATTTACAAAAGTTTAAAAAGCAACTATTCAAATTAAAAATTAATTAAGTGCCTCAGTTATGGTTACATAAGATTTTAATTTTTTAAAAAGAACATCGTAACCCATATTTTTACAAAACCAATGCCAATGAATAATAATTAATTGATCAATGATGATCTTGGTTGCTACCTTATTCCGTATCGTTATAATCTCGTCCATCCGAGCCGTCCCTAGGACATCCTGCAGCGTCGACGTTGCGTCACAAACAATTGACATACTCGCTGCAACGTAGGGGAACGTGGGAGCGACTGGCATGCCCCACTTTGGGGCTGAGGGACTTGTGCAAGACGAGGACAATCCCTATAGCAGCCCCGTAGTACTAAGCCGATCTTTGGGTATAATCTTTTTGTATATTGAAATAAAGATGAAAACGGCGAAGCGTTTACTTTAAGTTTAACCTGATTTCGTAGTAATTAAGAATATTTAATTAAGAAAAAGAGACACGCACAATTAAGTTTAAATGTTTTTACATTATTAGATCTTTAGATGGTTAACTACCTTTTTTTAGTAACAATAAATATAATATGATTGAGACTAAAAAATGTTTGTTCTTTTTTACGACTTTTAACTGACTTCAAAAAAGGGAGGAGGTTCTAAATTCAGTTGTTTTTTGTGTTTGTTACCTCAGTACTCCATCATTTTCAAAACAGGAGAAGGTTCTCAATTCGATGCGTATTTTTTTTTATGTTTGTTACTTCAGATCTCCGTCATTTATAAACAGATTTCGAAAATTACTTTTTTTATTTGAAAGGATATATATACTTTGAGATTGGTCCCATAGAAATATATTTTTATAGTGTTAACCGACACTAGCGGATATTCACACAAATATATACATCACGAATGTTTCATCAAAATCGGTTCAGTAGTTTGTCACTGAAGTTGGTTCATTCAAAGCAATTTCACTTATTAAAATTCAACTTCTGACGAATGCCTGAAAAAGGTTTAAATGTAAGATAGAAAAGAAGTATTAATATGATGAATAATACGTGGAATGGTGCTGGAGGTGAAGAATACATTACAATCTGCTATGTCGAACGTACAAAACGACATATCAGCCAATATTTATTTATATTTTGTTCATCGCTATGACTGCCTAACATTTTTTTATCGTTAATTGGTTACCGATAAACAGATTTTCAAAACAACAGCCAGAGCTAAATATACTCTACTTTATCGTAGTTGGTTTGTCCGTTCGTATATTTAACCTTGTCATAGCTTTAAATAACCACTGCGCGGTGGTTACATCATAGATTGCGCAACCTAATCTAAATTATTATTTTGTTTGTGTGTGTAGGTGCAGATGTGCGTAGTTTATCTGTTGAGATACGTACACACTTATATAGACGTTACAGAATTTGGTTTATTTAATTTGTCATCAGCTACTGTTTACTCCAATTTAATTGTGTCTGGGACATAAATAGATAATTAGCATCGTAATTTCTTAGGTATACTGATTATTATTGTAAACCCCCATATTATGGGAGGTCTTTGTTCTGCAGCGCGCGCTTTCCGACTGATAGTGTTGAAACATGGGGCCCTACTCGGAAAATCGAACGTCGAAGCTTCGACTGACGGATCGGACATTTCCTACCATGAAAGACACAATGTCAAGTACGAACATTGACCGAATGTCAGATCCGAATGACTTTCATGAGTTTCAAAGTAGGATCGATTCATTTTCATCATTCAATTTATATCGGCCGGCGTTGCGCTTACTACCAGGCAAACGACCAGTTCGTCTCGTATTCAAATAGCATTTAAAAATGCTTTTCTTCATCATTTTAATAATTAAATTCCGTGCTAAGATGCAGGCTTTTTCTTACTAAAAGAAAGAGAAAAGAATGGAGGACGAGAGAGATAGTATAAAGAGAATGGAGAGGCTAAGAAAAGTAAGTGATAAATGTTGTTCTATAATATTTTATTTATATATTATGGTCCATCAGGGTAACAACAAAACGCGTCATAACTCTAGTACAACAAAATACAAATGTTTGAAATACCAGTCATACTTGCATACAATTAATATTAAATAAAAAAACAACGTAATCACTGAGTATAAACTATAAATAATAATTACAGCTTTAGTAATACAGAATGATTCACTATTGTCAACATTGTCTATCGTATTAGTTATGGAAATGTATGTATAGCTAAAAATAGATGTTAGTAAAGGGGTGTACAGAACTAAGCAAATGTTATGTCTTGTAGGCATCGAGATACTAACCCCGAGAGATGAAATACTGTACTATCCGATCTCACAACAATGTAATGATTTTGCTATACTTAAAGTATATCAGCGCTCAGCGTATCAGCGCACGGGGTATCGGCGCGAGGCTGTGGCTTAGCCAATCAGAGCGCATTATGTCTAGGCAAAATGGTGGAATTTATTTCGTGCAAACCAAACGTTGCATCACTGTACGTCTTGTGGTTAGTATCTCGATGGCTTTAGGTATGTGTATTTATATGCAGCCAAACGTGAGCAGGGAAGTCTTCAGCGCTAGTATGTAACCACGGCGCTCGCGCAGGCATTGCTCCGGCTATTACTGCTGCCCCCCTCCGCAATCACTTCTTTGGCAGCTGTAAGCAAACACTCACATTTGATTAAGTCCAATGACTGGAGCGATTTGGTACATAATATGACCGTTAATAGTCGCCGTATCTTGGGCCACTGAAGGCGGCCACTAACGCGACCATAAGTTGCGTACAAAATTTTTCACATATTTTATATGGTGCATCGGCGCAAATTGAGCGTTCGTGTGGCCGCGACCGGGCCACTAGCTAGCTCGCCTCCCGCACACACTCGACGAGAAACGCCGGCTTCTCCCTACACGCATAACACACAGAAAAAATAGAAGGGGCGCTTGGGCGCTAGGCCGTCAAAAAACCCTGAGCGCCCCTTCTGTGATCTCTCTATTTTGTGGTCAGTGGCTGCGAGTGGAGGCCAGACCCAGCTACTGGTGGCTGTGTCTAGTGCATGCGTTCTTTGGCCCAATGTGCGGAACCACGGCCGCTTCCGCGGCTCGCTCGGCTCGCGCAGCAGGGTGTCAAAATAAGTTTACTAGGTGGTAGGACTAACTCTTGTGCGAGTGTCTGTCTGGGTTGCTACCACTGCTTTGCTTGTGACGTCTACCGCCATGCAGTAATATGCAAGCATTACTGCCTATGTTCCGGTTGGATGTGCAAAGTAGTCAGTGAAATTACTGGGTTTATGAGACCCAATACCTAATGTTTCAGGGTAATGTACTCACTGCAGTGCGGCTCAGGGCTTTGTGTTTCAAAGTTCTGAGTGGCACTGCATTTGTTTTGGGCCCGCGCTATACTTACCATAAGGCAAACGACCGGCTCCTCTCGTTATCAAATCCTGTCGTCACATTTCTAATCATTTTACACGCTTATCTTTAGACACTGTCTGACTAAACCGGCATCTCAAAGTGGTTTTTTGTGGTAGCACAGTTAGTGACTGACGTAATGTTTACCAAATTCGGAAACAAACATAAACTGGTATTTATTAAAAATGCAAGAAAAAACCCATCTAATCGTGTGCACGTAACCTGATCTATAATCACCGTGTATAAGGACATCCGGCACTTCCTAGTCTGCAGCAAGCCTTATCGGAAGTGGTATCACGTAAGTTGTGTTCAAGTACATTACAGGTGTATGATGTAATGTTATGTTGGGGGTCAAGTGTAATACAAGTTCCTTGTATGGTAAGTTAGCAGGGTTGCTATTAGTTTATAGATTTTATAATAAGTACAATGTAACATAGAAAAGCATATTATAAAACATTAATTGACATTTACACAACTGTTTAAAGTCCTTACTATAAAGTAAATGGGAAAATATGTTTGTTTGGTTTGAACCTTCTTTTATGCAGCAACGGAGCAACGGATCGAAGTAATTCCTTTGGGAATTTCCAACCGGCGAAGCCCGTGAGTGGCAGCTAGTAACACATAAAGTAAACAAATGAAATAAAGAACCTATAGGAAACAGGTGCCTTAAAATACAGAACCTATTTTCAAAAGAGGTTTATCTCAGAATAAATGTCAGTTGCTCTGGGTGGCACTACAGATGATGCTGGCAAGCGAGACACTAACTACCAGACGGACGGCCTATACGACATACGTATCGTCAAATAATAGCATACAAAATTTTGTCGTTAAAGTATAATATTGATCAACAACAGGGTCTTTACAAACCAAAATAAGACTGAAACTAAACACACTATTTTGTTAAGTTACCAAGGGATACACTATCCCGTTTCAAGTAAAAAAATCCTACGACGCCCCAGGCCCGTAATACAACAGTACTAATATATTATGTATTGACATAACATCATTGGATTTCAAAGACTAGGTTTTTCTCAGTATTGAGACTGATTGAATAATCTAGAAAAAAAAAATCTTTGTAGTGTAGAACCTATACCTGCTTTTTATTTATACCTGGCTTGTGAACACGATCCACCAACAGATACTCCACGACCCTACTGGGGGTCGGTGACCCACAATCTTAAAAACACTACCCTAGCGTAAATTCAAATACACTTATCATCAAATAAATTTCTATAAGTTATTAAAAGAAAAGCTTTTATAAAATTATCTTTAATTTAAATAAAAGCTAATATTTAATGAGCTAATTTTTAAATTTTAATAAGTCCCGACTTAAAAATATGTCCCTGGAAAACAAGCATAAATAGGACTCAAAATAAAGAAAAAGCTTGTAAAAGTAGCGCGTATTAGCTATTACAGCTAGTATAGAGAATAGTAAAACAGATAAGCCCGTGTATTGTAATGTAAACATACCACACATATCGTACAAGTACAATTACCTAAAGTAAGGCAACAATTGTATCGAAATAGTTCAGTGGTTATGCAAGTATCGGCTCGTGGCGCAATTCGGCGTAGATACGACGGAACTGGGGCACGTGCCGGCTTGCAGCACCGAATTTAATGTGGAGAGTATTTATTTAATTTTAGTCAATTGTATACCAATAAATTATTACAAAATAAATCACACTCAGTGTTGGCGTCTAGGAATGCTTTGAGACCGTGGAGGGAACGGCACATAGGGGTTTTAGCTCGGGCCACAGTACGGCAACCGGGAATGGAGAGGAGCCTGTGTTTTCGACCGGGCCTAATTTTGTACAGAAAGTATTCAAATAAATTACCTCAACGAGTAACTTTAAACAGATAAAATTACTAAGTGCAAGCACGTGGAGTAAAATTTATCAAAACAAAGTTTTGAAACCAATTCTGAATTGACACACAATGCGTGAAGCATTCGTGTGTAATTTGTAATTTGAAATTGACACATATTGTGTAAAATATATTATGAAATGCATATTTCTATGTAATTTCTTACCATATAGATAGCACGTAGTTTTGTAGTCCATTGACTAGGCTTCTGTTTGTTTATATGACATTTTATTTTTAAGCAGTTAATAGTGAATGTTTGTTTGTACATTCACCTCTTTAAATAATATTTATAGATGATTTTTAACACCCTCTCTCGTAAAACTGATATAATTCCACTGGTTTTAAATATGTAAAGCGGGTCATAAAAAACGCGTGTGTTATCAAAGCAAATAGTTAAGTTATAGTCCATACAAATTCCATAACAGTATTATTTGCCATTTCAAATATGGAACTGATCGCCGCCGCACCACTCCAGCTAGTGAGCAGCGCGCTGTTGCTATTCAAGCGCGCTGGTAAAATGGCGGGAAAGCAACAGTGTGCATTCACAGATTGAGTTTATTTAAAATGTTTTTTTTTCCTGTTTACTCGCAAGTGTGTTAAAAAACGTCGTACGATATACGTGCGTATTGGTTATAACATCTTTACGCACTAATATCGTAATGTACTATTACATTGAACAATCGCGAGTAAAAAGATGTACGCTACGAAAAATTCTGGTGGACTAAATATCAGAATCGTCTTAAAAAATGTTATTATTGAAGTCTACCGTTTATGATTTTAACTAAAACGTTCCCAATTACTAGTGAATATTGCAGTTTTCCATTAAATAAAAATTAAAACTTTTTGGTTTAGATGTTTTTAACTAAAGTAGATAAAACTTCTTTAATCAGATTTTAGTTACAGTGTGAACTGTTTTTAAATATTATTTAATAACGAGACGAGCCAATCATTTGCCTGATGGTAAGCATAACGCCGCCCCATAACAATTGCAGTGCCACTCAGATTTTTGTAAAACACGACACTACAGTACGCTCATTACCCTTAGACTTTGGGTATTAAATGTCACAAACCCAATAGTTTCCCTATTTTGCCTTCAAACTGGAATACAGCAATGCTTGCACATTAATACAGACTTTACGAACAAAGTGGCGGTACCAACCCAGACGGACTAAGAATAACATAGACCAATACAAGCAAAGTCGCTGACAGAAAGCTAAATTAGTAATACATAGTTACAACTATTTTATAATATTTATTTGTAAACAAAATCCATTAATGTAATGAAACGAACATTTGCATCGCGTGCGGTCTTACAACGCCGAACATTAACGTAGAACCCTTTGAATGTCACATCTTCGAACATTCCAGATGTTGAGCTGAATTTAAACTTAATTATTTCACAAACAACATAGTAATTAAAGGATGGTCTCGTTACGTCGAATCTTGTGACATTTTTACGAGAATGATGTTTAAACTAAGTTTCCACAATGAGCGATGCTATATTTACTTGTAGTTGGACTAACATGGTCACATATTTGGGTACATTTTTGAGTCAAATGAGGGAGGCAAAGTGGGACTCACCGCTTGCCCATCGCTGATACCTTCAGATATCCAGGGTGCAATACGTGGAGGTTACCTGGCATAGCACTCTAAGAGGAGGCTTAGGTGGAGTACCTACCTAAGCTGCTATATGTCGTTTGAAACTGTACCAACATAAAAAACAAAAATTAAAAGCACGTAGATTTTGTTTTTTTAATCTGTATGGCTTGCGTTTGACCACTCTCTCACCTGATGGTAAGCGATGATGCGGGCTACGATGGAGCATGCTTACCTAGAAGATACCTATTCGCTCGTGGCTTGAAGAAACCCAGGTTATAGCGATCACGGAACACAGACTCAGGTGCGGTTCCACTCCTATACGGTCCGCAATATGAAAGTAGGAGGCGTACTACAGGAGGAATATCCACGATGTATCTATGCCGCTTTGCAATTTCTTGCAATTCTTTAGTATACTTTATTTAACTTGATTCCCGTTTATCTGATTGTCAGGGACGATTGATTTTCGACTATTTTACTAAATGTAATCATGATGTCCACACTCCTATGGTTCTGAAGGTAACGTAGTATAAAAAAGGTTCCACACAGTTTTTAAGAGAAATTATTTTCTAATTCCCACTTCTTGGCCACTTTCTAATGCATTGTCACGTTCTAATGCCCACTGCTCAGCTTCAGTAAGTGGATAGACAACCTTATAGTAGTGTAAATAGGTCACGCTACGTACCTACCGTATGCATTATCGTATATTAGATTAGGTACCTTTGTTACGAAATTAGCTCTTTCGCTTAACAAATTTAAGCAACATGTCTCAACGGTTTGCGATGTGGCCTAGAAGTTGAAATTCAGAGTGTTAGTATCTCTTATTTTTCACATTCAATAAGCAATTTTTAACAATTTATCGCGTACGTTTAAAATAAATATAAAAAAACAGAAACACTTATGAGGGGAGTTCAAAGTATTCTCAGTATGAATATGAAAGAAAGTTCAGAAAAATCTGAAATAATTTTATTTTTCTATCTATTCCCGTACATCTATAGACTCCTCAGCCGGGCACCCCTGCTCGTCAAGGTTATGAATTATCACTGATTAACGCCGCCCAGCCGCCGAAACGGTTTTTTTGGTGAGAGGCATTGGTACTAGGCGAGCATAAACATGAAAGAGGTAGTGTAAGCTCATTTTTGAACCCAAACCGTTGAACTACTAAATCTGCGGACGACCTGACTAGTAAACTGTCATTACTAGCGGTTATAGCGCGTCTTATGTATCGTTCACTGTTTCTAGTATAAAACGAAAATGACTCACCCACGTGTACAGTGTCTCAACTCTTACGTATTATTATAAGATGCACATGGCAACTGGGCCTGCGAATCTTGCAAATCTTGCAACTGGCAACACGTTGACCTGAGGTAATGTGGGTTACCGCCGGACTCGGTCAAACGTTACGTAACGCGGTCGGTACTCTGTATCGACTACTGGGTATGTGCGTAACAACCCCAATTTTGTATTGAACGTTTTTGTAATTGATTTAGCATCAGGTAGTAACATAAATTAGCAAATTTTGTAGTGTTGCGACGCTACGGCTCCAGTTTTTTCTACCAGCGGTGCTAAGATGCGCACCGTGCCGTGAAATAACTTTGTCTATTCTTTTATCGTGCGAAATAGAGATAATATCTCTTCGTGTCTATCGGTGCTAACATAATATGCTCCGCAAAGAACTCGTCTCATTTTATCAAATAAAGAGTTCATACTCTGTTTAATGCTGCTATATAAGTAGCTGTGGCTTAATGTTTGGTTAAAATCACACGTACATACCTACACCTACGTGCGTACAAAAAGTAGCCTATGTTACTCTCCGGCCCATAAACTATATTTTCAAAAAATCACATCGATCCCTTGCTCCAATGCTGCGTTGAAGAAGGAAAAATCAACAGATCACAGACACCAACAAACACACTTTCACATTTTATTTTATTTATTTTTATTGCTTACATACATATACATTTTATTACGGATAACAAACAGTTTTACACCTAAACTATAAAACTAGGAATAAATTTTTGAAATATGTCTCTCTCTATAAGATCTTGTAAAATTGGTATATCATTGACATTTCCAGACCAAAATAAGACTATTTCAATTGTTCCAAGACTCACTGCAGTTTCGTTCTAAATATACAGACTAATCACTCGCGACAAAGCAAAAAGGGCGCGCCGTAAAAAGCAGCGCCGGCGCCGATGCGCCCCTAAAATGGAACGGTCTCAAGGGCAGCCTGGTTCATCGTACATAAAGGTGGTTCTCATTGAAACAGTTAACAATTTCCCTGTTTTAAACTGTTTGCAATTAGGTAATTGCAAACAGCAGCTAACACAGAAAAAGAAATTCTATATAGAAAGATGCCCACGTTATCATTTGCTCCATTGTCAACAATCAGAAGAACCTTAAGGTGTCTCTCCACCAAAGAAAACCAACGTACATAGCAAATATATGCTTAATGTTAAGCATTTAACAGTTTATTGTTATATACGTCTGTTTTTCTCATAATGAAAAACGGAAGTCTTATGGGATCTTATTTTAAAGTAATATATATCAGTCTGTCAGTTATTATCATTTTAAAGTATTAGATATCAGTTATGTCAGTCTGGGTGGGTACCACCGCTTCGCTCTTGCAAATCCTATCTTATCCTACTTCTACGAAATTGTGTGTGTTTGTGTGAATGTTTATTACCGCGTATATCCGTAACGACCAAACCGATTGTGATGAAATTTTTAATGTAGATAGTTTCGATTCTGGAATAACACATATGCTATAAATATATATACCATGCGGGCGAAGCCGTGGACAGAAGCTAGTTTATTATAAATGGATTCCATATATTCTCCATATAATTTTACACTAGACACAAGCAAGTGGATTAATTTTAAAGGTCTAAAATATAGTCCATCTCTTTCTCATGTTCTCATTTAGAAAGAGAGATTAAAATTAAAATTAGGTTTAGGTATGAGATGACAGAATCGACACCAATATCGCGTTCGCCTACTGTTCCGCCTGATTTGGTTGAAGATGGCGAAAACACAACAAACAAGGAATAAAAAAATAATTTAAAATTGTATTTTTCGTTTTATCTAGCCTAGAATTTAGATATGTTAAATGCACAGTCGAGGTTCAAAATATTAATGGTGACTAGACGGGGAGGGTCGCATAGACGTCTAGAATCGTTTAGACTTTATACAGTTATATATTATGTACTACTTTGTGTCTAGCTTGCAACTTATACTGAGTTAGGTATTGCGAAAAACTAGAATGAACTTAGAAATGGGTTATTTACGTATTTGTTTACTTTTTTTCTATTAGGCTTGCGTCTGACCGCTATCTCACCTGATGTTAAGCGACGATGCGGTCTTGCGCAAAGCAGTAATGTACAAGCATTACTGTGTTCCGGTTTGATGAGCAGAGTAGCCAGAGAAATTACTGGGCTTATGAGACTTACTTACTACCTAATATCTCAGGGTTACGAGCACATCGCAGTGCCACGCAGGCCTTTGTGTTTCAAAGTTCTGAGTGGCACTGCAATTGTTATGTGCCCACGTTATGCTTACCATCAGGAAAACGACCAGCACGTCTCGTTATCAAATAGAATAAAAAAAATATCACCGAGAAATTAGCAAAGGAAACCATTTGAATGACTAAGTTTAATAACTGTTACTGTAAATTTTTCATTCGACATCGACGGCAGCCCATTAGACGGGAAATTAAACTAGGTAGGTATTCAATAAAAAAAACTTTTAAGGAAATTTATTGAAACCGAAGAAAAACAAAATAAACAAAACTTGTAGAAAATTTGCATTAACTATAGATAGTGTTTATTAAAGAAAAACTTGCAGAGTCCCGGTTTCCTATCTATGGATAGAGTCACTCTTCAACTTGAGAGTCCCAAATTTAGCACTAAGTGCTATTTTGTATAACTTCGCCTAAAGTAAATCTATCTTCAAAAATATAATTATTCTCCATTTGAAAGCAGGTTGAAGTGCCTTAGCAACTAATAATTTTAACAACAACAAAGTAGAGCAGTAAGTGATGTTTCACTTAAGCGTTGACAGAATTTAATGCCCGATATTACGGCTCTATTTTGCTATGTTGCTATCTGAAAGTTAGGACTTTTCCATAACGCAAACTCGTGCGTCAGCGTTGCGTAACGAAAACGTGAGGCCGTCGTTTGAGTTTGTCTTTTGTCACAAGTACATCCTTGTTATTGAACTGTGTATTGTTATTGTTAAAGGTAACTTTTACAAGGCAAAGGACGTATTCAAGTAGTGACGTAATGACGACTCAGAGTGGGGTCAATTGTTTATTCTTAGGACGAATAGTAAGAGTTGGGTGAATCCAACAAAGAGCTTTAGGTTTTGGTCAAGGAAATTAACGGCATTTTTAACACGCTTTTCGTAGCTTCACTTGTAACCGTGCGATAAAACCTTCGAAGTCAATTAATTATCAATATTAAAACAAAAAATCGAACTGCGCATATAAATACTAGGTAGTACTTAGTCTTGAAACTTAAAAGGGGAAGGGGGAGCGTCGCGACGCATGACTCACAGTTCCAGAAACGCTCGTCTCGTGTCTGCTCGTGACATTGACTTGCTAATCCTGTGAGTTCATACAATGTATACAAAGACTTTTCAATTTAGGGTGCTTATGCAGGAATATTCATTATAACAGCGAAAATACTTGGTATAAAATAATAAGTATTATACGAGTTAAGTATTGTAATTGGTTCAGGTGTCTAGTCTACATGACACGTATAACTGATTGTAGGTACACTAAACGCCAGTCAATAACAATGCAGTGCCACTGAGAACTTTGAAATACAAAGGCCTGCGTGGCACTGCAGTGTGCTCGTTACCCTGAGACATTAGGTATTAAGTCTGATAAGCGCAAGAATTTCACTGACTGGTTTTTTTTAACAGTCGCAGTTTAATTTATGTCAAAACAATCTAAAACCAAATTACATTTCTAAACCTCGAAAGCACAAAGAAAAGCGTCACTGTCAAGCCAAAATTAAAATTACAAACACAGCCAGCACAGCTGCGCAAAACGACAACGTTTACAGACACAAAACAATCAGAAGCGCATAACGAAGTTCGTTCATGCGTCACATGTCATGCGTCAACTTTAAATTACGTTCTGTAGCGATTTGAAAATCGATCTCGCCTTATTTTTGAAGCGAATTAGTAAGATGATTCAATTTTAGGGTCTGACTGCGCTCAGAAAGTCATGGCATTGCGCGGCGGTGATCCGATGCTGATATCATCACCTTTTAGGGGCATCTTCGACGCTTAGACTAAACGTACGCTTGCTTGAGCGTCTAAAGTGCCCCTTACAGTCACACATGTAAGCAGTCGTGAAAACTATTTTTATACTATTGAATAACGAAACGAGCGGGCTCATAACAATTGAAGTGCAACTCAGAACTTTGAAACACAAAGGCCAAAAATACACTGCGCTCGTTACCCTGAGATATTAGGTATTAAGTCTCATAAGCCCAGTAGTTTCACTGGCTACTCTGCTCATCAAACCGGAACACAGTAATGCTTTATATTACTGCTTGGCGGAAGACTATAAGAGCAAAGCGACTCATCAGACGAACACTCGCAGAAAAGCTAGTCCTACCATCTAGAATTTTTTTATTATTTAACCTAACATTTCCCACTGTTTAGCAAAGGTCGCTCCTCATCCTTCCATAGGTCTCGGTCCTTAGACGCTTTTACAAGGCTCTAGTATGTGCATTCGTTTGAGCTGTTGTTTATAATGCTATAATTTTTTTGGTTTATGGCTGATGCTCTGGGACAAAACACGATTTTACAGATGAGCAAAAACAACTTTTTTTAGAAAAATAATAATGTCTTTTTAATTTTATTTATAAAAATAATGGCATTGAAGACTACAGTATATAAAGTAAAAGTTTCTGGCTGTACATGTTTAGGTATTTGTTACTTAGCTGTTGTGTATTATTAGAAATGTTCAAAGCTAATATAATATATAATAACGCTGAAATAATAACACTGAGGAAATAACAATATTCAGAGCAATGATTTTCAGTTCTAATTAAGTATACCTTTATCGACACCTTATACAGCTAAAATAATTTCTGCGGTTATTGGATGATACCGTATTTATCCAATTATAATTGTAACATCATTAATTAATTAAAACAACACAAACATATTTTAACAATATTCAAATATACTTATGCATTAAATAATTACAATTTCGATACAAATGTTCATAAACTAAAATCAAAACAGGAAATGCGTTCCAGGAAAAAATATAATAATTAAATATTTCATAAATAATAAGGAAGTTTACTTTGTATTCAATGTTGCGTAATGATCGGTTTAGTTTACCTACATGCAGTCGTATATGTGTGGGTATATCTGATGGTTAACCTTGCTTGTGTGAAAGGAACAAAAAATATTAAAAAAATATTCGATTTGGTAGTGAGGGGTGCTCGTTATATACCCTGATATATTAGGGATTAAGTCTTATAAGTCACTGGCTACTTTGCTCATCAAACTAGAACACAGTAACGCCTGCAGATTACTGCTTGGCAGCAGACTTTACGAGCAAAGCCAACCTAGACGGACACTCGCAGAAGATTTTTTTTCCGAAATATAAGGCCTATGTTACTCTCCGGCCTATAAACGATTTATGTGCAAAAAATCACGTCAATCCGTTGCTCCGTTGCTGCCCAATATATAATAGTATTAAGGACGGATACGGATTATGAAGCGAAAAGAGTAGATCATGTAGTTCAAAGATTGAGGGTTTGGTAAAGAAACACATCGGATCACATCGTGATGTAACCATAACGTGACAGTATTTTCTAGTCCTCGTCTGGGTAGCTACCAGAATCTAGAAGAAAATCTGTAATTTCCAGCAGCCACACTTAAAAGCCAGTTCTCATAAATGAGGCGTATTTGCCGTCATCGTCATTTAAAATCAGATATTAAAACGAATGTGTAAAAAACTTTTGTGCAAAAAAAATATTTTTCCAGACAAGCTTTTATAAAATATGCAACTGCTAATTTAAATGTAAATTACCAGTTTCGTATTTTCAGTGTCCGTCTTCCGGCTCCATCGTCAGTACCCTGGTCATCATATAGGATCAGACTTATACTTGTAAAGACACATCAAACGAGCCCAAACTCTACGTCTAGAGACTACGTCGTTTCGTTACAGAGTTCCTATGGCCGCCTTCCGGATCCATCATCAGACCAGATCTGTGACATCATAATTTTGCATTGTCATCTGATTTACATATGTATGTAAAATTTGGGCTTAATCAGACAGCGAGAAATTAGTCAAATTAAGCTTGCAAACACACATGCATACACACATTATATAAACATTACAAGTTAAATAAAAGATTGTAAAACAGTTATACTCCCGTATCAGTATCATCAGTATTCGTATTATCCACTCATTACGTGCAGACCATCCACTTCGTCCCAATATATAAGTAGATGTAAGCGATGCAGACTGATGCAGTCTAGACAGCATTCTCGGAAGGGAGCCGACAAGGTGACGCGCCGGGTCGAAGTTGCGTCATTTCGACTTCAAAAATATGTAGTTCTACAGGGTGAGTTTGAATTGATATGTTATCTTAAAAGGGAGTGATTAGTACCATGGTTGTCGACAAGTTGTGAGAACCTCCCTTGGAAATAAGTCACTCAAAATTTCTATAAAAAATCACTTACAACGTGAAATGCGCGACCTTTTCCTCAATTTTAGTGGGAGGACTAACTCTTATGCGAGTGTCCGTCTGGGTTGTTACCACCGCTTTGCTCGTGAAGTCTGCCGCCAAGCAGTAGTGTGCAAGCATTACTGTGTTCCGGTTTGATGAGCAGAGTAGCCAGTGAAATTACTGGGCTTATAAGACTTAATACCTAATGTCTCAGGGTAAAGAGCGCACTGCAGTGCCGCGCATGCCTTTGTATTTCTTCTCAGTTAACAACGATAACAAAGACGCCTGCCAAGTGTGATATACAATGGTAACTATGGTAATGGTGTATTATGGTAAACCCCTATATACTTTTTATAGGGGAGGTATTATAGGAAGTAGTAGACGTCCGGTAATTTATACAAAAGAAAAGCAAATTAAAAATTGTTACCAAAATAAATTATTGATATTAAAAATATCTGTGTTTACTCGTCTGTGTATCCAATTATATTATATAAAAAACATGTTTCTGATCAGGTAGCCGCTATATAGTCTCCATATTGTGTGACCATTTTTACCTTATTATTTAGGCCGTATTCATTCTGAAAAATCCTATCAATTTATACATAAATAGTGCACAAGGGATCGGTCACGTATTAAAAGAGGAAACAGGGAACTTACTGGACCCCCAATGAGCGTAAACATTGATCTTAACATGATGTCATAATTCTCGCAATTGTTTTGAATTCAAATTCCGATAACTATTATAATATGTGTTATTTATATGGCTAATTAACTTATAAGGTGGTTTGTAGTTACCTACTATTGTTTAAGCTGAATTTGATTACGAGATCGAGATGTTTTCTTGTGGTATTCCCGATATGACGTCGATATTTCGAGTTAATTTGGAATGTTAATTAGGTTTTTTGCAATTCTGGGTAAAATGGTGTTTTGCTACTTTTAGTTATTAATAGTCACTTTAATACTTAAATGGGTGTTCAGGTAGGTTACAGATTTTTCAATTTGAGGGCGATAGCTAGTGTGGGAACATCGTCCAATTGTTTCTCGAACCTCTTATACCTTCTGGACGATGGCAGATCTGGCACTTACTTTGAAGTTGACGTTTCACTTTATTGATTTCATTTCTTATATTTCGATTTTTTCACGATATTCTTATAAAAAACCTAAACTTAAAACATCCTGACAATACATGCCATGTTAAGGGAGTACATCCTTCTGCATCCGACCTTTGATCCAACCGTCTTATTATTACTCGATGGGGCTTGATGTCTCTGCTGCGGATCGGCTCACTAGGGCTGTCCTGGGCAACCGGGAGCTCATCCGGCGAGACTTGATCGAGCGGGTCGCTCTATAGGCCTGTCTCGAGACGAGGCCACCAACTATCGAACACCAGATTCCATAATAATAAGTTATAATTGTGTCCTTCGAAATAAATAAAATAAATAAATAATAAACAAAAAGATCTACCCGTCACAACGGGTAGAGCATGTTAGGGCAACGCCGAAGCCTCCGTTATTTTCGGGGGGTTTGACCCCTGAAAATAGCTTGATCAAACTTCGCATAATATACTCTTTCTCAACTCTACCTATAAGTATCCCTCTCGAAAGAATTTCTAAATTTTAAAACCATTATTTTTAAATCCACTATCCCACTATATATTTTCACTAATATTATAAATGCGAAAGTATGTTTGTCTCTTTGTTGATTTGTCGTTCTTTCACGCAGCAACGGAACAACAGATCGACGTGATTTTTGGCATAATTATAGTTTATGGACTGGAGAGTAACATAGGTGATTTTTTATTCCAGAAAAATGCATGGTTCCTGTGGGATCGCGGTTGAAAACCGCGGGCTGAAGCTAGTAAGATATATAATTTGGGTAATTTATAGTTTTATTTTCGAGACCATTGACTTTGATAACATGACGATGATGAAACCTTTTTAAAATAGGTCGCAACATATGTTCAAGTTTGAATATGACTTCGATTTCCACGTTAAACCGCAGGAGATCAGCCGATGCCATTGACGTCAATCTCTCCTCCAAGACGTTAGTCATTCATGACCTGTCAGGTGACTTTTTATCATTATGTTAAGTCAATAAAAGTAACAATAAAATTATAATACCTATGGCTCAACGGATCAGCATTGCGGTTCAACGTGGCAATGCCGCCAGCATGCTGGGTACGCTTCCTACTGGTAGTGGGCTAGAACATTTGGATTATCTATAGGCCTACTAGGGCTTGTAGATTATCCAACTGTTTTTGTAGCTAGCTAGGTTAGATGTAGTGTTTATTTATGTATTAGCTAGTTAATAAAGGCATTCAGCCAGTAAAAAAAAAAAATACCTATCTAAAAGTTTCTTGATGCTGTCTTTTCTATCCAGTGCATCTCACAACACAGAGACAGAACAGAACAACATCGTTAGACACTGAAAAAGATTTCCATTTTTTTCCAGAATTAGTTTTGAATATTCATAGAAAAGATTTTTACTAGCCCTACAACTACTTGAATAACAATTCTAGTTTATTTTGCTACAACACCTCGCATAAATTGTATTTTGTATTTATATATTCTCCTACCCGCGGTTTCACCCGTGTGGCGATTTCCACAGGAACAGTGCATTTTTCTGTGATAAATAGCCTATGTTACGAAATATTGCTGATATGAAGAGATAGTTGGTACTATTCTTAGCCATGGATATGGCTATGACTAATAACTAAAAGCTTAGTGTTAACTTTGTGTATATTCTGTACAGGTTCGAACAAAGCTCCCGAACGACATGACCTTATGCAACGGATAACAGTTTTTTGTGCGTCTGGCAACTGCACCGGAATGTCCTTTGTTAAGTCTAGGAACAAGGTTTACATTGCATGTGATCACAGTATCATGGTATGCAAATATTATCTTGAAAAAAAATGAGGACAAACATACAAAGTTATTTATTCACTTTTTTTTTTTTTTAATTCACTATAGGCTAACGTTTGACCACTATCTCACCTGATGGTAAGCGACGATGCGGTCGACGATGAAGCACGCTTGCCTAGAAGATACCTATTCACTCGCGCCTTGAAGCAGCCCAGGTTGTAGCGAACGGGGAACACAGACTCAGGCAAGGAGTTCCATTCCTTAGCAGTACGCATAACAAATGTAGAAGCGAAACGCTTCGTGCGTAATGGCGGAATATCTACCAGGTAAGGATGGCGCCTCGCAGTAAGCCTGGTCGTCCGAAGATAGAAGGGGGATGGTGGAATTATGTTGTGTAATTCCAAAGCACACTCACCAAAATGTATCCGATAAAAAACCGACAAACTAGCGACCCTACGGCGATGCTCTAGGCTCTGCAGCCTAGCCTCAACCAGTGAATCATTGCTTATGAGCCTCTTGGCACGTCTCTCAATTGTTTCACTTGACTCCGATAAGCCCCACTAGAACTGGCTCATAAGTATAGAAGCCAACAGATTTTCAACTTGGGTGTGGTAGCTAGCCTGGTAAGCACTAGAAAATGCTCTACCACCAAGCTATGGTTTTCGTACAAGTAATAATTCCAAATGGAAACTGTGTAATTGGGGTTACCGGCTCATCGCCCTCCAAACTCTCTGCGACCGACCCCAACCCAACCCCTGGCTTCTAGAACATAATGCCGACTATGGAGTTATTCTTGTAGGTGTAACACTGATTACATACTGATCATCTTTTGAAACTGTCGAAAATAACTTCTTGATTGTTGTTATTTTACTGACCTTGACAGGTTAAGAAAGTGCTAAAAAATAGGGGACACACACATGCAAAGGTCTCAACGCTCCCTTTTTTGTTCTCTACATAGTTATAGATTCAGTCTGCTACTATAAAGCAGGGTTAAAGTCACATGACCTTACACAACGGTTAACTGGCTTTAGCACGTCTTTTACACTGCAAGGTGACGAGATGCGCCAAAGTTTGACCACTAACTCACCTGCCCCAATTCTACTAAAAAATTTTTTTCAAAATGACAACGGTTTCGTCGCAAAATTATCAGTTTAGCCAATTTCGGTATTTTATAGCACAACCATTGATTCACAATCGTTTTTCTATGGTCGCCTATGACAATAGTGGTCATTAATAAACCATTGTTAATGTTCGTATGCTCTTCATTAAAGTGATCGTTTGGTGACGTAACCATTGTCATTTTTAAACCATTTGTTTAGTAGAATTGGGGATCATAAGTAATGATTGTAGTACTAGCTCTCAAGTAGGAATTAAGCTGGTTGAACACACAATTTAATTCCCCCTTGCCTTTTCCATCATCAGACAACAAGACGCACGGTGAAGCGACATCGATATATTGTTGATATTCCTTATCTTCATTCATTGGCGGAGGTAACGCTACGGAGCAGAATTCCCCGTCGGTTTTTCCTGATCGCCATAACCTGGGTTTCTTCAAGACACGAATGAATAGGTATCTTCTTGGCAAGCGTGCTTCATCGTTGATCTCATCGTCACTTACCACTAGATGAGGTGGTGGCTTAACGCAAGAATGAAACCACACCTATATTTGCTTATCGTCAGTTCAACGATTCCAAGGATTCAGATGAGCACTTAAAACGCTTTACCACCAAGCGAATTTAAGCGAAATTGCGGTCAAATATTAATCTGTTATCCAATATAGAAAAAAGACCGGTACTCCAGCATCTCGTCATAAATGGATCACCGTTTCCGCCAATGACTAACTAGCCCAAACACTCGTAAATAAAACAAACACGCATATACCAACTCTACACGCACACATCTTCAAAACACGTTCCCTATAATCCCGCACACAAAGGAAGCTCAGACCTGCGCATAAGCACGACCTTATGCAATCAATAAAGAAATAACAGTTTTTTGCGCGTCTGCGCTCCATAATCGGCATTATGTTCTAGGAACAGGGGCATATTGGGTTGGGGTAGGTCGCAGGGACTTTGGAGTCACCTTGAGGGCGATGAACCAATAACCTTTGGCTACCTTGGACGGAGGAAGCGTCTGGATTTGTGGGATGGGCTATAAAAAGGTAGGAATGTCTGAGCGATTTTGGGGATTGTGCAACTTCAGACTGGCGAACGTAGATTTTGTTTAGCGTTGTTACTTGTATACAATGATTAGGGAGTAGTATCTCGATCCTTGTATATCTTAAAGTGTAATAGAGTCATAAGTAGTCATTTATCCAAATAAATACATATACATCGGAATTAAAGTATTATCTATTAAGAACAATATGTTAAAAATAACAGACTATCTATTGCAATTAAAAATTTAATTAGTCATTTCAAATTTATGTTATTGATGATTTAGAGTAGAACTATAATTTCTTCTACTTAAAAGATCCTCAACAAAAATAATTGTTGTATTTTATATACTAGCAGATGCTCGTAGATACACGTGAGGAGATTTCCACTCGAACCGTGCTTTGTTCCGTAATATACTTACTACAAGTTGCTCCGTTGCTGTGTGAAAGAAAACAAATACCAACACAAACCGTCCGTGAGGAATCTGCCTCTACTTAGCGGCATACTACACGAGCAAAATGGTTTTCTGCCATTTTACATCCCTGGTAACTTCCCTGCATTCTTTAGAGCCTGATCAACGTCCATTATATTAATATAATACCCATTTACATAATATTATATTAAAATATCAGGAAATTCCTATTCAATAAAACCTCTGCGGTCACTGAAAAGCCCTGATTCTGTAAGCTTTATTTTCATACATAAATATGTCTATATTTGTAAATGTAAGGAAATGTATAGGTATTTTGTTTATTTTCAGCTTACATATTTATAATAATCCTACCTGTTACCTTATGTCCTTCCTTAGGCTATGTCAAATTTAAACTCCATCAGTTCATAGTTTGGTGAAGGAATGAGTTTAAAAGAATAATCATAATCAGCCAAAAAAACGTCCACTGCTGAATCTGCATCAAGGTTTGCTCATAAAGGGAGGGGAGTTTGCCAAAATACACCACGCTTGGCAGGATTTTAGGACCATAAACTAAGCAATGGTTTAAAAGTGACAATGGTTCCGTGGTAAAATTTTAAATTTTAAAGGCAAATTTGGCACTTCTGGTACTTTGTAGCACTATCGTGTCTATATGGTCGCATATGACATAGGCGATCAATAATAAAGCATTTTTAATTTTCGTATGATTTTCATCAGTCATAATTTCGCGACGAAATCATTGTAATTTCTTAGGGGCACCTTAGACGCTCAAGCAATCGTACGTTTGCTTGAAAGAATAACAACGCTTTCGCGTCAAGCGCGGATTTCGTGATACTCGAAACGTGCGCTTGACGCAAAAGCGTTGTTATTCTGACAAGCAAACGTACGTTTGCTTGACCGTCTAAGGCGGCCCTTACACGACTGCTAAAAAAGAGTGTATATATGTATTTAGGATTCATATATACTCGTAGTTGTGAGTTTCTTTATCCCACCATAACTTGTAAATACCTGAACAGATTTGGATGTATGGGGTTTAGTAGAATTGGAAGTCTGGTGGTCGCAGTAGAATATAATGACTGTTTTATAATATTGGTATAGATATTAAGATTTAGTTCTTCTATCGTACGTCACGATCTTGTTGAAGGAAAAGGTAAACGGAGCAAACTTGCTCTCTATTAAAAAATAAACGCATACATATAAGTACCTATGTATATTACTAAAATACAACGCTGCAGACTGCATCGCTACGTCACATATATTACGTTGTAGCCTTGAGACACATTGTGCGTAAATATGTTTGACATTCTGCAGTGGATGGTCACCTACGATCAACGACCCTTGTTTACCATATGCCAAATGCTACGCCTCAGTACATGCGTTAATTTTGACGGCGAATGAACAAATGTAGTTATTTTTTATACTAATGGATAACGAGATGAGCGTCGTTAGCCTGATGGTGAGCGTAACGGCGGCCCATAACAATTGCAGCGCCACTCAGAACTTTGAAACACAAAGGCATGCGCGGCACTGCATTGCGCTCGGTATCCTGAAGTATTAAGTCTCTAGCCTAGTAGTTTCTTTGACTGCTCATCTAACCGGAACACAGTAATGCTTGCACGTTACTGCTTGGCGGCAGACTACTATTTTTTAGAAAATATAAGGATATTTAGCATGTTTTTTATTCGACCCTTAGGCCACGCTCAGTCATCTTAGTAAGCTATATCTTCGCATCTTTTAATCGACTGGAAGTGTCTACTTTAGTTTTTAATTAAAACAGAAAACTATTTTTTAGTGACCAAAATGCTGGCCTTCAATTGGCTCAGAGACTAAGCATTGTCATTCAACGTGGCAATGCTGTTATGCCAGCATTATGGGAACGTTGCCTACTGGTAGCGGTTTCTTGGATAGTTTCTGTGTCAGAATCCTGACTTCTATCATTGGTAAAATTACCCAGCCATCGTGGTTGTCAGCTCTTTGATAGCATTGTGCTTCGCAAACGCTTCACGAACAATGGTGGATCACCTTGTGGGCCGACGCGACGCTCGCTTACGATTCCGTTTTTTTTTTGTTTCGCTCGCTCACTCCACTCGAAAACTGCGCAGAATTTATTTTAAAACGAGCGTTTGATATTTTCTGCAATGATTGCCGAGTTTGGCTTTGTTTTGAAATCGGAGCTATGTCACGCGAACTTAAAAAAAAAGAAACGAATTTATCATTTAAAGTCGCTCCTTAAAGAGAGATGTTAGGAAAAAAAAAAAAGGTGATATCTTCGACATATTTATCTGATCATACGATATTTATTTAATATGAAAGATGAAAGTATAATTTCAGATGTTGGACTAATTTATTTGGTTGCTTTCTCACTTTATTTTATCCTCCTCCCGGCTCCATCATCAGATAAGATCCATGATACCAAATAGATAAAATAAGTATATAATAGTTTTGTAATCCGAACTATATACAACTAAAATTTCACAAAGACGTAGGTTAAAATTGACTTTTAAGATTTTATTACATTGTTTGTTACAAGGTAATAAAAATGTGTTATAAATCCACACTTTTTACATTACTGCACAAAAAGGAGTGTAATGTTTTTACTTCATGAATGTATGTGAGTTTCCACCATAACTTTGAAATGCCTAAACAGATTTGGATGTATGAGGTATCGTTAGAATCCTTACAGGCAAGTCGTGTATTTTATGTAACTTTTGTTACAAAAATCTCATAACAAAACACGAACAAAATACCAGCCTTAACGACTTTAAAATTATCAAATGATTGCACTGAATCACGTCGCGAATTTCTGGGCGATGATGCAACCGCTTGCGCAAGGAGTCAACGACCTGAAGGTGACACTGACTCCTTCAGACCCTACCAAGGTTAATGCCCAAAACGCCCCAAGCCTTGTTTAACCCTTAACTTCATCTTCTATTTTAATGTTCTGAGTATTTTAGATGCACCGCCGCCCTATACAATTATATCACCCGTCGGGGTAAAGTAAGTTACAGAACGTTTATGAATAAGGGGGTAAACCCCCTTAATGCACACGCTGGCGATTTCTGATTTTCCATTTTCTCAAAATACGTAGGTACGTCATACATAGCTTTTATCGGTGCTCTAAATTTATTTAATTACTGATCTTTAAGGTGTAACGTCACAAACTTCGTCTTGCTGACCGCAATATGTTAATTATTTTTTTGTTTAAAAATAAATGTGACTATTTGTAATATTTTGAAATACGTCAGTGAGTGGATTTTCCTATAAGAGTAGGAAATGTCACATTAGTACCTACGGTAAACTTATATCACGTAAATGAAATTGTAATATAATAATAATATTCCATCAAATATGTAAATTCTGATGGTCAGTCCAAAATAGGTTTCCCTGTACTTTTTACACTTTCGCGAAATAAATACATAATATTTTTAAGCTATAACGGGTCAGTCCGGTAGAATACTTGGCTTGAATTTTTTTCTCAATAATTTAAAGGTAGGTATGAATACCTCGACGCTTGAGTTTTTGTATTCAACGGATTTATTTAGTGTAGACATTGATTTCAATCTTCAGCCGGGACATAAAAAAACTACAAACGTATGCACATCAGCAAACTTCTTTGTTCACATGATCTTAACTCTTCCTTCATTACTAAAATACTTTGGATTTTCCTTTAAACCTATAGGTATGTCTAATGTGTGTATAACCAGTATACACTGAACTCCCTTTGTCATCATCCTTTTGAGATGTCGAAATGATGAGTGCATTTCAAAGAAGCGGCGCGGCGGGGTCTTGAATTATTGGAGTGATCTTTTAGATCGCAAATGTGTTGATATTCTTGATGTTAAGGTGTTGTTACATTGCGCATTCTTTAGCGTTTAGTATTCTTGCATAAACTGTACGCTATAATGAAAAATACACTGGGGTGCAAAGAAATCGGGTCGGTCATAAAAATGCGATAACTTTTAAAACATTTGAGCAATCCTTTTAAAATAAAAACTAAATTAAAGTTCATTTCATTACCAATATAGAAGAATTGAAACCTTTTTATTTCTTTTTGGTAATTGTATTAAAAACAGTAAATAAAAAATAAAGACGATTTTTATAAATTGAACAACAAATTTGAACATGAACTTTTACGACTTTTGTTTAAGAACTACAAAATTGTTTGTAATTCAGTCTTTATTTCATAAATCTGGTTACAATATTTTGGAAGTTATTGAGGTTTTTGTTACCGACCCGCTTTCTTTGCGGCCCAGTGTATAACTTTAAAAAAGCCTGGCTTTTTATTATACTATTAGATAACGAGGGAGCAGATCGTTTGCCTGATGGTAAACAAAAGGCCAGCTTATAAAAATTGCAGTGCCACCCAGGATTTCGCAACGTAAAGGCCTGGACGGCACTGCTTTGCGCTCGTTACATTGAGAAATTATAAACCCTGTTCTTCACTGACTACTTTGCTCATCAAACCGAAACATATTAACGCTTGCGCTTTACTGCTTGGTGGCTGACAATAAGAGCAAAGAAGTAGTTCCCACCCAGAATTAATCCTACCACCTGGTACACCAAAACAGCCTCTACTCTTTTGGAAAACGCCAACGTTTACCGATCGATAGTCCAAACGACGCATAAATTAACCCTCCCTTTAGCTCTGTATATAATACATGACTGCGTGCATGCAATAGACAGGTTGCGTGTGTGCGTGCGACCTTGAGTGGCGGGGTCGCCGGCCAGTTGCAAGGGCGTCCTGTCCATGCATAGCTTTTGCTCCTTGTTAAATTCGTAAATAGGTTGGATTTGAAGAGGATTGTTTATTTCTTCGTCAATTAAACGGCCTTGGACCTAATCAGGACAATTTTCAAACCCATATCTTCTTAAACAAAAACAGCTCTATTAAATAATTCCTATTCATATTATTAGTTTTCAAAACAAGCTTTTATGTAGATATATAGTACAACAGTGGTAGTACATAGTAGGTATATGATACGGTCTTTAGAACCAAAGATCCGGGCGAAATTTCAGTATAATACCTGCCCGTGGTTTTACCCGCGTGGAGTTCATATTGCTCGTTACTCTCCGGTTCATAAACTATATAATGTCGATTCGTTGCCCCGTTGCTGCGTGAAATGACAAACCAAAAAGCCTACAAACACACGTTCGTATATGTTACAGTACGAATTTTCTACTAGCTTCTGCCCATGGTTTCAACCTCGTGGTTATTCCGACAGAAACGGTGCATTTTTCTGGGAAAAACACGTCGATTCGTTGTACCACGCGCCGATAGTACCTACTATACTAGCTTCTGCGCGTAACTTTCACCCGCGTTTCCACAGGAACGGGGCTTTTTCCCGAGATAAAAAGTAGCCTGTGTTACTCTCCGGTCTATAAACTATATTTATGCCAAAGATCACGTCGATCCGTTGCTCCGTTATTGCGTGAAAGAAGGACAAAGCAACAAATCAACAAACCAACACACTTTCGCATTCATAATTTTAAGTAGGAAGTAGGATAGGATAGTAGGAAGTAGGACTAGTAGGAAGTAGGATACTAGGATATTAGTAGGACTAGTATAAGATGGATAGTACGGACGACAAGTAAGAAGTGATACGAAAAAAGCTGTTTTCATATGTTTCAGCATAGTGCGAGAAAATATTCTATAGCCACCTTGAAAGGGGTTCAAAAATGATAAAGAGCAGGAATTGACTTACGCAAAACATCATTTGCATTGACGTCCATAATAGCTCGCCTTCTTGCAAACAGCAGACGTATTACAGGCAAATTTTCCGAGCAGTAAACTTCATCGTCAAGCCAAAAGATATCAACAAACCACTCGGTAGTTGGACCCGTCAATTTGACCACAATTACTAGGTCTTTAATAAGTTGTGCAAAAAGTAGACGATGCGCACAATGCGAGACAGGTGGTCGTATAACATAACAGACTGATCGCGTTTACATCATACGATAGCTTAGGGCCAGAGCTTCAATTTTGTAGGCACTTTGTAAAAAATGCAGCAGTCTGAAGCTTTTGTCTGACCTGATTGTGAAGATTACCATTGCTTGTGCCATGATATCTCAAGATTTTAAGACTTTTTTTTTAATAAAATTGAACTGACTTATACGCTTTTATTGAACTTGTAAATTAATTTTAGTACAGTACATTCTTACTACAATCCCTACTCCCTACTAATGTTATAAATGCGAAAGTGCGTCTGTTGGTTTGTCCTTCTTTCAAGCAGTAACGGAGCAACGGATCGACGTAATTTTTGGCATAGATATAGTTTATGGACCGGAGAGTAACATAGGCTACTTTTTATCCCAGAAAAATGCACGGTGCCTGTGGGAACGCGGGTGAAAACCGCGGGCAGAAGCTAGTATGTTAATATATATACAATAAGGCTTATACAAGTTATACATTATATTAATGACTATAGTCTATATTACTATATTAATTTTGACCTTATATGCTGACCTGAGATTAAGAGACAGACGGGCAGGGCTTCTGTTTTACTTTTTTTTATATAGTGACTTTTTTCTAAAAATGAAGAAAAAATAATTCTAAAACAGTTTCTTGCTGCAGCGCTTATTTATCAAATATCTATGTTATTTATCGTATCTGTTAAGTACGATAAAAATTTAAAAGTCGTCATATCGTAGGGTATAAAACCCTTTCCAGGGATTATGCCAGTACTAGTAACGGGACTGTCAGGTGCGGTGCGGGACTACAATTAAAAATAGAAAAAACAACACTATTTCAAGTTTCGTACTTTATGTACAGTGAGTCTGGCTCTTTAGAATGCTGATGTAATATTGTGTGTTATTTATTTATATTTAAGCGTGAAAAAAGGGTGAGGTGAGACGAGCGGGTCGGATCGTTTGCATGTTGATATATGAGAATAACGCCAGACTATAACAATTGCATCCACTCAGAACTTTCAAACACCTGCTTGCGCGGCATTGCAGTGCGCTATTTATCCAGAGACATTAGGTGTCAAGCGGTCAGTGATTTCACTCACTACTTTGCTCATCAAAGCGGAACACAATTGTAATATTAGTTTTACAATATCCGTATAGTAGTGTTTCAATACTCTAAAAAAAACTAAACTAAACTCTTTGTTTATTCATCAAAACGTTCACAATACCACTTGTTGGTCTAATTAATGCCAACCAGACGGGCCCTCGACTAAGAGTCCTACTTTGAGGAGTTTCCATGTAGGTAACTAACACGATTTTTTTATAATAACGAGTGACCATTTTACCATGATCCCTCTGTCCCTTACCAATTGCTACAACAAGAGCTCTATGACCTACTTGAAAGATCCAGTACCAGTTTTCTCGACCCCTCGTTACTTTAAAACTGCTTTGCAGGGAAGGTCTTAGCTTCGGCTGTGGCTTACTAACATAATGAGTCGATGGACCAGTTACGCCGACCCTTCTTACCATGCACATTACGTTATTAAAGAGGTCTATAAGTAGAACTAAATAGTTATCAATTATCTGCCACCAGGTGGCGGTAAATGACCGCATTTTTATGTTAGTAGGATTGCAGGGTAACTGTTGCCAGGCAGGTGGAATAGACAGGTTCTAAGAATCCTACTCAGTACCAGGTTTGTTTATACGTAGTAGATTGTCTATAATTATAATCGTTTGTACTTATATAAAGTTATGTGCGGATTTTATCACACTCGTTCCAAAATGGTTAAGGAAAATATAGTGAGGAAACCCACATGTTCAAGAACCACAAAATTCGAGGACATTACATGTGGTGTTTATGTAGCTAGCTAGATAATGGTGTCAATTCTATCATTTCATAACTAAACTAATTTTAGTTTCACTCTCTCTCTTTCTAATGCATAACATGAGAAAGAGACGGAAAATGTCTGACAGATCTAAATCTTGTTTTTGTGCTGTCAAATATCTTTCGATCTTGATAAATTAGGTGCCACTGAATTCATTGCCATTAAATTTACACTACACTCAAGCAAGTGGATTAATTTGACAGGTCTAAAATATATTCCATCTCTTTCTCATGTTATGCATTGGAAAGAGAGAGAGCGAAACTAAATTTAGTTTAGTTATGAAATGATAGAATTGACACCAATAAAGGCTTTTAGTCCATTTAAACACTCAGTAATTTAATTAACCACATAGCCCTTCCAGAGCTTTAAATCCCCACAAATCATTACGAAACTTGAACTAAAATTATGCAGCAACCTTTCAATAAAGATCACCTGTATCAAGCATGTGACATTAATAGTTTTGAAATCATTCAAAATTGTATTGTCTATACAAATCCCAACAAACCTTTTGATAAGTGTAAGAAAGTGTAGTAAGCAACACGCTTACCCAATCTCGAGTATAATTGTACGTATGAATAGTATTTGTAGTAAAAGACTTTTGTAGTGACTTCTACAAAAGCTAACAAGAGACTTTGTAGTTAGTCCTGTATTGAAAAATGTAGTTTGCTACTCCACGTGATGATTATGACTTACGAAACGAGATGATGTGTAATCATTTTGGGACACACGGTCCAAAAGGTTGATTATTTAGGGATGAGGTGGCAACGGACTTCTTCGGCATTGTTACGGTGATCTGCTATCTGAAAACTACCATCTGAAATTTGTTTCTCTACTTGGAATAACAAACAACAGTAAAATTATATTGTTGTTAAATCTTATGTTGTTTACATAGCAATAAAGTAGGTATTTTTCAACTTCTTTTTGAATACAAAAGAAAAAACCTTCGATTACCATCTCCGTAGTCCACGTAAGATTAGCATTTGAAAACCTTGACCACCAAATTAAAATCCCAATCTACATACAAATAAATAAAATTAATTGGTCTGTTGGTTGACGGCTCCGTAGCTAAGTTGGTAGTAACCCTGCCTGCAAGGCGAGGGGTCCCGGGTTCGATTCCCGGCCGAGGCAGATTTTATGTAAGCATAAAGTTTGTTCTCGGGTCTTGGATGTTTGTGATGTGTATCTGTGTATGTCCATGCCACCTGCGACACAGGGAATCCTAGTGCGGGGGTATGAGTGTGTAAGCGTTTATGTTATGTTTATGTTTATGTTATGTTTGTAATCTTTTATACAAATAAATAAAAATGAAGTGTCTGTTTGTAATATCAAAGTAACATCTTTTTACTAAATACATATGAAAGTATATACGGTGCCTATAACAAAAAAAACAGTTTTTAAAATACTTGTCTGTCTGTCTGTTTGTTCCGAGTAATCTCCGAAACGGCTGCCCCTATTTTGACGGAACTTTCACTAGCAGATAGCATGTTACCAGGTGTAACATAAGCTACGCGGGCGAAGCCACAGGGTACAAGCTTGCATCACGATGCAACTATACATTCGTGGTAAACTCTCTAACTGTGTGTACCATCCTCAACGTAACATAACCATGTATAATAAATCTTTATGATAACGTGTTATTCACTTGGGGTGGTTGTCCGAAATGACCGGGCGTTGTCGAATAGCCAATGCGGGCATTAGCCGTTCAGTGCGGGTATAATGAGCTGTGCCTGAGCTAATGGAACTCATCACGTGTGCTGGGGCGTGATGGTGAAGTATGGGGTGTGATTTGGATCTTATTTCGATGACTTTGTTTTAAATACGTGAGCCCTGGAGCTTGCAGAGCATAATTGAACTAAAAAAAAACTTTCGATCGATTTTACGACCACTTCTCGATATTCGACTACGGCCAATAAAAAAATAATTGTAAAAAATTGTTAAACTTTCGCGAATTAATTGATAATATATACTTAAATCATTTGAATTAAGTTTTCAAGAAGTTGACTTTGAAGCAGTGCCACCAGCATGCTGGATTTGCTGCCAAATGGTAGTTGGCTAGAACATTTGAATTATCTATATGCCTGCAGATTATCCAACTGTTTTTGTTGTCAAGTTAGATGTAGTTAATATACCTACCTGATATGTAATAAAGGCAGTAGGAAATCTTTGAAAAATGAGAACAAATCGAAATGATTTCAGAAAGAACTATTTCTGTATGACCTACGTAGAGTTCATTGTGCGATGATGAATGAATTCTTCAGCTGAGCTATTTTGAAACAGGGTTGCGTATACACGTTGTTAAAAGATTGATTTACAATCAGCCATAATTTTTATTTATATATTTGAAATTGATTTGTAGATAGTGAATTTCTGGAACTTTCCATTTAGATTTGAGACGATTCTGTAATACTTTATTTTGTAAAACATTCTGTTGTCTTGCAGAGTTATTACACTGTTGTTTGGACAAAAATATGTCTCAAACTATTTTCCTACCTAAGGAAAATAGAAAATTATTTACTGCACAAAATGTATTTGTAATTGTGTTTTAGATAAATTCTAGGTTTAACTTGGCCCCACTTTCAATCACATCGTCACCTAAGTAAGATGCTGAGATGTTGGTCAAACGTGTTCCACTGCATTTGCAGTGCGTAAGTTTAGATAACTGACTGATGTAGCGACGGCAAGGACAGCTATACTTTGCATATTTTCATATCTTTGATGTCTTATGGTGTCCTACTTTGGGGATCTACTGTTGAAATAGATACCATTTTCATATTACAAAAGAGCACACGCCATCTACGACATGGATTCACGCGAATGTCTTAGAGATTTTTTAAGGAAGTAGGTATTCTTATCTTGCCATCGCTATGTAATTTGGAAAATATAATGTAACCGCTGTGGCCCGCGACTTCACCCGCATGGAATTTGATGTTTTTCACCATGTTTAACACCGTTAGGGGTAAATTTTCGAAAATTAGATTAACATATTTGTTATTCCAGAACCTAAACTATCTATACATTCCAAATTTCATCAAAATCGGTTTAATAAATACGTATGCTAACAAACATTCACACATACAAAGTACATACTATATACATATTTTATTTTGATACGACCACCATTGTGACAGTTTTTAAGATCTATAGTTTATCATAATTATGCCTTATTATGTTGTGGCATTTTGTATAAAAAGTTTATCCATGAATCTATCACCTGACAACACGGTCGTAGTATTAGACGATGTAGTCGAGGAGTGTAACACACATGTGATAATCTATGCAATGCCTACACTAAAATTACCTAACCGTTAGAGAATGAACCTATGACAACACACAGATCATATCAGTATATTATCTTTGGCTCGCGTGGGCGCCACTTGAATGCTTGAATGGAAGCATTCTGATTAGGATATTGCAATTATGATATCCTCATTACGATACAATATACACGTCATACTCAGTCATGATCAGAATGTATTTAACACGCTTTTATTAGCGTCGCTTATAACTAACTATATTTATAATCAAATCTTGGAAGGCAATTTTTTATATGTGTATAGTTATTATAGATGACAATACAATAATTTGGTATCATGGAGCTGATTTGATGATGAGAGCCAGAGGATGGATGGTGTAACTCTTTAGTGGCTACGAGTAAATCTCTCGAGTTTGGGCTTACATGATCAGTTTTAACATGGTTATGACGGTCCAATTCCTCAAAGGGATTGGACAGCGTTTTTCTAAGTTTCTTTTACGTACACACAATTATTATAGCATTAAATTGAAGTGAGTCTTACTATTAGCCTCATGAGTAAGCGCAGAGTCGCACAACGTGCTATGGAGAGCCGGGGCTAAGCAATATGTTTCCCTGCGTGATAAAATCAAAATGAGGAGATCTGCAAGAGAACGAAAGTCACCGACATATTAGCTCTCAAAGTTAGTAAGTTGAAATGGCGATAGGCAGGCCACATCGCTCGTAGAACCGATAACCGATGGGGAAGAAAGGGTCTCGAGTGGCGACCACGAACCGGAAGACAGTGTAGGTCGGTCCCACACTAAAAAACAGAAAAATAAAACATTACAGATATACCATCTGTCTTCACCATAGCTTAAAATAAATTTGACAGGCACAGGAAAATTTATCAGCAAAAGGACGACGATTTTTGGAATATATTTAGACAGAATAAGTAATACATAACGTAATGATGGTGTATGTACCAATTGCTCATAATTCGTTCAAAGGTCTCTTGACCACAATTAGCTGGTAAACATTTGTAGTAACGGCTTACAGTCTCCCATGAATAAGCCTGATAATAATACATTATAGATGTATAAGTATAAATGTATACATGCAGTAAACAGTTATAATATGAAGTAACCAATAAATATAGATTCATTTAGCTGAAAACACCTGTTTATAATGCTCTTTCCTTTTATGGATCGAAATACGGAAATTTAGTACTGCTATACCGTATAACCTAACAAATGTACCTAACACGTGAAATAGGCATGTTGCATGAAACACAAAATATATAATCACTGTCATTATAACAGGTATAATAATATCACATTAACACAATAAAAATGAAATTCACGAAAAATATATGGTATCCAAAAGTTTTCTGAATTCAACGAATTTTTTATCATCTAATATAATTGATACCGTCTATTATTTATATTTCAATTAATAAAAAAAATGTATGACAAGTATGTAGTTAAGCGCAGTTTTTCATGGCAAAATCAACATGTTTTTAGTACAGCTTTACGGCCTGCGTTGTACAAGTGACATCAGATGTTCTGTTCAATTTGTATGGGGTGTTTTAGCGCTCAGTAGATACACCCAACTTAGATTTTCATTATTAACTTATCCAGCGTACGATTTCAAGTTTTTTCGATATAGATATTTGATTCTCAAGAGAAAACGAATTGATTGACATTATAAAAAAAACGCACAATGATGCAGCAAAGTAGCCAGTGAAATTACCGGGTTTATGAGACTTAATACCTAATGTCTCAGGGTAACGAGCCCACTGCAGTGTCACGCAGGCCTTTGTGATTCAAAGTTCTGAATGACACTGCAATTGCAGTTATGGGCCGGTGTCATGCTTACCATTAGACAAACGACCGACTTCTTTCACTATCAAATAGTATAAAAAAACTTAAAAAAACCTATACAGAGTGATATTATCGCGATTAATTAAATTGTACTGAAGTTATTTCTCTTTCACTATGTAAGTTTATGTCTAGTTTTAGGTGATAACTTGGGGCAGTCTGGCTGTGATTTAGAAGCCTTTGTTGTCTGGCGACGGGCTGGGCACCTATCTTCTTACCTACCACCCTACCACCTAGGCTAGACCGTTAAGTATCGACTGAAAAGGACGTAAAGGAAATAGATGTGTTCCTCTTTAACTATTTATTTTTTCTGTGGATTTCTGATTTTTTCTGGATTATTTTCCTGACCTTGGTCGGCACTTTTTTATCCACTATCTCTCCATATCTCTCATGATCTTTTAAGTTTTCAATATGAAAGTGGTGACTAGGTGGCTGGTTATCAATTTTTTTCATTATAAATAAAAACAATGTATTTTTTCAAAAAGAACTATTTTAAATTGTTTTATTCGCAAAGCATAATTATTGTTTAATTAAGTTACATTCAGAATTAAGAAGAGAAACTGTAGAAAAGGCCCTCCTTTTTATCCCTTTTATCCTTTAATCCCTTTTATCAGACCATTATTGTAAAAGTCTTAGCTTATGTGATAAGAATTGTCATTACTTATCACCAGTACAGAAAGTGATCAAAGAATGAAAATATAAAAAACGGATACTACTAAACCGATTTCTCACGCATCGTTGAGTCAATTAAGTTATAAGAAAATTTCTTTTCCCCCTTTTATTAAAAAAAAAACAACACGAAGAAATGGTCTCTAGATTGTTTTCCGTAGTAACGTAGACGCCTACGCGGTTATTCACCCCCGAACTGTAGCATAGGTTGATAACGTAGCACGTAGCAATATCGGCCGTCGACCTTTTGGTTAAAACTTTATCTAGGGCAGAGGCTTAGAATAAAAATGTATAGAAACTTAATTTTTAGAACGTAAAGTACGACATAAAATACTTCTTTCATAACATTGAGTCATAAACAAGCTGACAGCTCGCCTTGTGGAAAATAGTTACCGTGGCCTGATTTTAACAGCAACACCCGTGGCAATACTGATAAGTTGCATTCCGTATAATATTATACTTTACTCCCTTCGTTTATATATATAAGTGACCCATGTTGAAACGCTAAAAAAACCGATGTATTTACTCAACTTTAGCCAAATCTGTTCATATTTTCTAGGTGATTTTTATACATATTCCTGGTGTGTGATAGGAATGATGTCGTGAAATAAACCATTGTGCACTTCCACGAGTCCACAGTTTAACGAATTAGCAAAGACTTTCGCTGAGATAATATAGTTATTACGAGTGTCACCCATCAAATCATTTCAATAAACATTTTCTCAATATTTTAGGAAAAATTTGTCTGAAGCAGTGTAAGCCACGCTTACGAAAAATATAGCTTATTATTATACGATAGTTCTGTAAAAACAATCTGTGTGTATCTATTCTTAGGACCGGGGTCAAATTATACATTGACCGGATTTCCGTTTTGATAGCGATTTCAGGATTCAAGGCCACACTTTGATAATGTTAATTAATTATATTATTTACTTAAATATAACAATGATAATTAACTGTGACAGAGGACGCTAAAGGTCAAGGAGATAAATTATAATAAGGCTGACCGTTATGATAGCACACGATGAAATTGCATATCATTTTTCTTATGCTTTTATTATTTATTTTTAATATTATTAATTATAATATTATTCATTTATTCATATTAGGAAGACTATCGACTATTAACATATTGAAGTAGACACATAGTAAAAATCAAAAGTCATTTACAAGTCTCCACTGCTAGAAATATAACATAACAGCTACCGCTACTTATTTATAAGTAGGGGTAGCTGTTATGTTATGTTATGATAGATAGCTTGAAGGTATAATATAGATTAGATAGATTTAGATAGATTCTTCTTTTTTTTAGCTTAAGAACAAGTTTTCAATAGAAAAATATATTTTTTTCAAACAAGCTTTTAAAAAATACTTTATTTGTACCGGTCGTCAGTATAACTTTTTGTTAAAAAGGTTTTGTTGTATAAAGAATTTATCTATCCATCCAATAAAACTAACTATATAACTCTGATGTAATATATTTATGTATGTGAATTTGATATTTATCATAATTATAATTACATAGTCAAAGTGAAATTTATATTAGCTGTGACATAATAATAGTAATCAACATTGTTACTTTATCAGCAAATTTTGAACATAAAACTTGTGAATTGTTTGATACCTTATCGTTCGTTGACCCACGATGGCCTCGTTTAATTTTACTCGTAACTTGTGTTTGCGTAATTTGCACGGCCGCTTGTGCCCCTTTTCACCAACGACAAATAAGCCAACGCTTAAGTAAGTAACTCCTACATTAAGCATAGTCCTAACCGTTAGAAAACTCATAAAGGTTGGCGAAACGTTTTTTTAACCTAGGCAACTCCTAAATATTTAGGCAATCGGTTTAGGCGCCTTCTAGGGTTGGTGAAATCGGGGATTAGCCTGATTAAAGTTTCATATGTTTAGTAGGTTGTTTATTACGGATTTTTATGGACTAGATGCGCTCCGGGATCTCTATCTACCCAGAGTTCAATTTGCTTACGATACAAAAATGGTAACAAATTAATATTATTATCATCAACCTGGGGCGTCCAAAGCTTTCCCAATAATAGGGGGCAAGTATATTTTATTTTCTTCGGAAAACTAACAGCTAGATACTTAAAAAACATTAAATTACGTAACTAAGCAACTTAGGGCTAATTAAAAGTTTTCACATTTAGTACTGTGAAAGAAAGTAACCGATCCACATATTTGTATCGCTGCCGGCGCCAAGGTAATTATAATTAAAACACCCAAGATTTGCAATAGTACAGTGTAGGTAGGTATATTTCTTCAAAACAACGATCACTAACTGCAGCCTAGGCTATGTCCGCGCGCTTCGGTCGACAGAAAAAGATTGTCCGCCTGAGCCCGCGCTCTGCCAAGTTCCCACTGTGTTGCCACTTAAAAAAGGAGCTAAAAGGCCAAAACTACCCAAAAATTAGGGAAAAACAATGAAAACCTTACAGTACACAAAATAAAAACTATATCGTCGTATACACGACTGACAGTTGCCCTAATACACTACGCTTTGAAGGCATCTTGGTGATCGCGGTATATAATGATCGTGACCGATGAGAATGCTGCTGCCGTTTCTCTGGATACCCCGTTAGCAGACTTTTACTGCATCGACTGGAAGAGATGTGGTAGGTACTTTTCAAACGTCGGGACCACACTACCAAAATATATATACATTATATACGAACACAAAAAACCACAAGAATTTTGTGTTTTTTGTTTGTGGGACCAAGTTCATGAATTAAATGATTAAGGGCCGATCTTTCAACTGCACGTTAACTAACTGTTTGCTATTGAATCAATAAACATTCGTGATTTTAGTGTGTTTTTCGGGTCTTTCATTTCGAAATTAATGGAACGTTAGCTAACTAAGGTTTATTTCTTTAGAATGGCATACAATTTATTTACATCTGTCTTCACCACAAACTTAGATGGTTCAGGGAATTAGCTAACAGGACATTATCTGACTATTGAAAGATCGGCCCTAAATGTACACGAGTACATGATATAGGTAGATGTGGTAGGACTAAGGACTTAGATTTAACAGCTAAAAAACTAGCAAAATATGAAATAATTAAGTGCTATAGGCACTTAATTATTTCTTAATTATTAAATAATAGAACAAAATCTATTTAAAAGATAATTTTAGCTAGAAATACAAACACACAAATTTATACATTATGTTTCTCTAAAGCTAAATATTATTTTGATTTTCTTTAACATTTCGGATCGTATGTTATTTCCTAATATTTAATTTAAAAAAAATTGATTTTTTTATTATCACTTATATATATTTATACATTACCCATTACCCAAAAATGATATAAAAAAACATAAATTTCCTTTTAACTGCTCATTAACTGGAGTAACAAAAGTTTAAACTTACGAAACAGGTTATTTACCTACCCCTAAGGGCAATAAAACCTAGCCGTTTGGGCCCTTGGGTGAATGCACTGAAACTGAAATTTTATTTGAGACGGAGTAACGAACTCTCCCTTTTAGTTACACAGGAACCGATTGGGGAAGATATTTTTTTTATTAAAGAATGGTGAGAAGAGTTTTGCCTGTACCAAACTCAAGTACTAATTTTAATTATTTTTTGACAATGCAACATTTTGAAATTAAATATTTTATGGTAATCTTCAATACATAAATAATGTAATGGTATTATAATTAAATTCAGGCTTAAAATTACGTTTCAATGCAGCGTTTTAACTCAAGTGGTATCTAGTCAGTGTTTTTAACCAACATAGCCGTGGTATCTTCTCAACCAAGCAAAATCATTAGTAAAACAAAAAAAAAACCCATCTGCACCGTGAAAATGAAAATAATATTATATTCGTATGTGGGAGTGACATATGGACACATATGGTCACTCCTACTATTAAAAAAATCTAATAACACCTCAAATGTTAAATTTCGTCTAACCGTTAGGCTAGAGAGCGTGCCAAAGAAATAGGAATAACATGAATTATGAGCAGTTGGTACAATTTCTGAGGTTTGTTCAAATACTAAGTTTGTTATAAAGACGCTAATATTACACGAAAATATTACTCTCGGCAGTCGGGTAAAATTTTGACGGGTAAAAATCTTCGCTGCTTTGTAAAAAAGGACAATCCAACTAACACACTTTCACAAAAGTAAGAAATTGTTATGTAGGAAATTAAAATAAGTAGCAAAAAAGGTGCAAGCTTAGCCTCGAAGCCTTCGTTGTAGTATTCACTTGTTACGCAGATATTACTTATGTGTTGATTACACCTAACGAGTACAGTGGCGAGTCAGTGTCCTCGGCCGAGTGCTCGGTTGGTATAAGCACTTTAAGGAGTGCCACTCGCCCCTCGTTCGTTCGTCACCAAGCAGTGTGCATGTTTATGTTATTTATCAGATTATCATAATCTCAATTATAATGTCCGCTTATAACAAATGGACCTTGGATACGACAATAAAAATTTTTCAATAATATTATTTAAACTCGTTTAAATTCCTTTTTTTTGCGATCCATTGCAGACGAAGCGTGATCAAAACTGAACTGACTCGCCACTATAGTAAATACGTGTGAACATCCACTCGGTTCGGCGACTCTCTCGGCCGAGAGCTCATTTACTGACTCGCCACTGTACTCGTTAGGTGTAATCAACGTATTAGGAGCGAGTGTGGCCGAGTGGGAACTTGTGCGACTTTCAATCCAACGCACCATAGTTCGAATCTCGACTAAGCCCGCACCAGTGACTTATATCAAGTTATGTGCGGATTATTCACACTCTCTCCAAAAAGGTGAAGGAAAACCTCACGAGGAAACCCGCATGTTCAAGAACCACAAAATTCGAGGACATGTGATATCCACCAAGCCGCTCTGGGCCCGCGTGGTGGATTAAATTTTATATTTTTTTTTTTTTTTTTTAATTTATGGCCCATACCTCTCTCTTTGAGAAAAGGCCAGTATCCCAGCAGTGGGAGCGTAAGAGGTTGATAATGAATGATGACTTAGTATAAAATAGCATAATATAATTTAAGTAAGTTGAGTCATAGTTGAAGCTGGGCGCAAAGTCTCTTTCATTGACCGCAGGATTACACGTCAAGAAATATCACTTTTCCTTGTCCCAACCGCATTATAATACAATACATTATGCTTTTTTATAAAAAGATAATTAAATTAGCGACATTTATAATATTGACTCATTGTTTTGTAACTGGTCCTGTCATAAAACTCTAAGAAATTAATTCAAACAAAAGGGTTAGTACGAGTAACACTTTTTATGACCTTGTATGGAAATGTATTCAGCTACGTTACAAACGTATTGCATTATACTCACGCAAATGAGGAAAACTTTGAGGGCCTTTTCCCTTTTATTTGACAGCAAGTTCTTTCACGTCTGGAGTAGTATTCGCATTTGAGTGCTGATCCTGACTTATATCAACTTGAAGCCAAGGAGTTCGTATCAGCCTCTTTCGCTCCAACTGCTGGGATACCGACCTTCTCTCAGAGAGAGAAGTATGGACCATAATCCACCACGTGGGCCTAAAAAATACGGAACCTAACATAGGCAGTTACGTGGCCACAATTGACGTAATTACAAGCTCGCAGACATTACCTTAGATGACTATTGACCTAAAAAATTTTCGATGACAGGAAAACGACTTCAGCGAAAAAGCTTCACCACAATTTCTAGAAAATTATTGGTTCATGAACTGTACCTATGGTAAACAGTCTGCTAGCTCAGACAATAGAAATTGTTTGAGTCATTAACTTTGTGTGGTCTGTCATGTAGGACAGGAAAATTGTTCGGCGCTAATATCGAGTGCTGCCGTAACATTGATGGTTACAGCGTATGGCCTAGATACTTTACCAGAAGAGGCTGGTTCGAATCCCGTTAGAAGCGATTTTTTTTAGATTTATATAGATACTATCTTCCACCAACAGCTTCACCCACATGGTATATATCTTTATAATTTCTAGTCTATGTATTATTCTGACGTATACACTATATTTCTCTAGTTTCATAAAAACCCGTTTAGTAATTTTTGCGTGAAAGAGTAAAAAACATCCAAACATCCACACAAACTTTCGCGTTTGTAATACATAGGTATTAGTAATATTAGTAGGATAGGAAGTAGGATTTACGTTTCGAGTCTTGTTAGTGTTTCTGGTGATGGATGTACGGGTATCGTTAAGAAAAAGTGGTGACCCATGCCATAAATAATCTATACATACAAATAAATAAAATTGAAGTGTCTGTTTGTAATATCAAAATAACAGCTTTTTACTAAATGCATATGAAATTGTATACGGAACCTACACCAAAACCGCCATTTTTTAAATTTTTATCTGTCTGTCTGTTTGTTCCGGGGAATCTCCGAAACGGCTGGGCAGATTTTTACCGGACTTTCACTGGCAGATAGCTGATGTTTCAAGGAGTAACTTAGGCTACTTTTATTTTGGAAAAAGAATTAGGGTTCCCCGCAAAAACATAAAAACCATGAAATCCAATGTCTCCACGTGGGTGAAACCGCGAGCAGCAGCTAGTATGTAATAAATCAGGCGATGCAATAGTGCAGCTGCCAGAACACACCGATAGGTGCTTGGTGAAGAGTGGTAGCTAGCACCACGCTCATTGAGGGTAAAAGCCCATAATTTACGAATCGGCGGGTGATTACCACTGAGCGATGATCGTTAAAAAAATACTCAAACGCAATCTTAGGCCCGGTGACAACAGACGACAACTTACCACGTTTTAGGATTAGCACTCTTCTGCGAGTGTCCATCTAGGGGAAACCACCGCTTTGCTCGTGCTGTGCTTTAATATGCAAGCATTACTGTGTTCCGGTTTGATGAGCGAAGTAGTCAGTGATATTGCTGGGCTTATGAGAATTATGTAACGAGTGCAAATGCAGTGCGACGCACGCCTTTGTATTTCAAAGTTTTGAGTGGCACTGCAATTGTTATGGGCTGGAGTTATGCTTACCATCAGGCAAATGACCAGCTCGTCTCGTACAATAGAAAAAAAACGACAATATTGCAAGAAAACCCCTAAAGTCAAGATTCGTCCCTGTACAAATCTCAAAGACCAAACAGCATCCGAACCGATCGGTCAATGACTCCTGCGAACTGTCTGTCCCATAATATATAACATACACACTTATTTATCTATAAGCCTGAAGTGGTTAGCAATTGCAAGTGTTTTGTTTTTTTAATGTTTTAGTTATTATTATAATATGCTGGCGAAGTAATTCATCGCCTCGAAACAGTGCTTAACTTTGAGCTTTATTTTATAATTGTAGTCAGGTGAAACTACGGGTATAATCTGGTTTGGTTAGCTTCTGCCCGCCTTTTCACCCGCGCCGCGTGTCGATTCCCAAAGGAACAGTCCCTTTTTCCGGGATAAAAAATAGTAAAAGTCTATATTTACTCTCCGGTCTATTAACTAAACTTGTCATTGTATTTTGGTTGATAAATTAATACATTTTTTAAAGCATTCAAGTCCAAAAACAACAATCATTCAGCAATTTATTTTACTTCACTGACTGAATTTCATTACATTTTTGCAATTTGTGATTTCCTAAATTCTAATAAATAAATTTTGATCCATGTTTTTGGGAAGGTCTTGTGCCCTGTAACACAGTTTATTCTAGTACGGGGGACAGTGACTCACCATAAGAAATGACTTTATAATAATTTATCTTAAGATTTACTTTAAACTAAGTTGTAATGTCACAAGATAAGATAAGTTAAAGAAACAAATATTAATATTAAAAAAAAAATAAAAAAAAAATTCAGCAATGAATTTGAAGAAGAAATACCCAAGAAAATAGATTAAAAATACAAATTTTGAACTAGTTACACTAAAAAAGTAAGTTTAATTTTTGAATCAACCCGCACAATTCGAATTGTTGTATATTCGCTTCAAAATAAGAGCCAGCATTCCAGTCATGTGCGACATCAAAAAGACGTTTCGCTAGGTCTTTATAAAAGAACAATAATAATAAGTAAATAATATACATGTAAATACATATTATTAATATAAATTTATTTGTGTGTTCGATTACGCAAGCGTCCTAACAGTGGCCACAGTCCGCGCCGCAGTGCGCAGAGCAACGTACGACTGCCCTTGTACCGCCCGCTTACATAAACACACTGAAGCACAATGCGCTAATTGTTAGCAGAACATTAAGGGATGGACATGCATATAATATATATCCGTACATAAATGCGAACGTGTGTACTTTTAATGGTTTGTTGGTTTGTGCTTCTTTCACGCAACAAAGGAGCAACGTATCGATATGATTTGTGGCATAGATATAGTTTATGGACCGGTGTACTCTCCGGTATACTACTTTTTATCCCGGAAAATGAACGGTCCCTGTGTGAAATTGTGGGCCGAAGCTAGTACAAATAGCTAGCTAATATCATAAATGCGAAAGTGTGTCGGTTTGCCTCTCTTTCACGCTATAGCGCAACAACAGATCGACGTGATTTTTGCATAGAAATAGTTTATAGGCCAGGGTAATAATAATTTACATAGGGTAATTTTTTCCGGAAAAATGCACGTATCTCGGACGGAATTTTCAGCAGCTGGTATTATATATTTTGATACTAGCCACCACTCGGGGCTACGCTCGCTTCATGTTTCATCATTAATAACCTCCCGCGTAATAGAGAGGGAGGGAACTGGCTACCAAGTTCGCTTGCCAGAACACACTGATAGGAGATTGGCTATAGATTTTCAATTTGAGGGTGTAGCCTTTTCTAGTGCTCACCTAGCTAGGTGAGCACTAGAAAAGGCTAATGAAAATGCGCCATCATCGTTTCATCATTAAATTTAAATGAAACCAAATCCTTTTTCCATAAGATATATTGAAACCTTATCTGTTGATAAACATGCAATATAGCCGTTTAAGGGTGCGTTACCCTTTTTTCATGTTACAAAGGACAGTGACTTGTTACGAAGTAACCTACGTATCTATGTAGCGTATTTAGTATCCCTTAGGGGGTAGTTCAGTTTATTGACCTCAAGGGCAAAAGCCCGGGCTGCGACGTTTTTGCGAGGGGCTTAGGGCGGAATTTTACAGACTTAACTTTTTTTATTAGTTTCCAATTTTGAAGTATTAGATTTTGTTTACTATTGTAGACTTTGAACTTTGGTAAAAAAATTGCTTTAAAACGTCTGTTCTAGATGATGCTCGTGCAGAAACGTAAAGAATGGTTTGCAAAAGGCAACTGACCAGGTAGTCTCGTTATCAAATAGAATTAAAAAATTACGATGGTAATAAAGGGCTGGTCATCGCTGTGCGACCATATGCATCGCTTCATCAGTAGAACAATAATTGAGTAGGTAACAAAAAAATAATTTCTACTATTAGAAGGGCTTTGGCCATAAGGCCATAAGGCTTCATCTGAAAGTGGTAATGCCAAAATACTATTACACTGGCCTATTGGCCAATATAAATATACAACATTTTATCTACTTGTTTTCATGGTATTGTGTGCGAGATTCCATGAAGGTTCAATGACCAGCAATTTTAGATTGCGGCAACTATTTGATTACAGTGATCAAGTCTCAACGCACTTGTTGTTCAGAATTAATAGTTATCTGAAAAAAAGAACTATAGTCTCCAGGCCTTGTTAACGTTACCAAACACCATACAAAATACCGTTAACTAAAGTTAATTCCAAAGCGTTACCGTGCATAACGTTAAAAATATTTAATGTTAATATGTAACATAACGGTAACGTTACTTAGTAACGTTAATTTAACGTTAATTTGAATAAAATAATAAAAATTGCGCAGTTGCCAATCCGTGCGTGGCCCCCCACTTGCACGACACAGCTTAATCCATTTCAAAGTAACAATAAAATTATAAATAAAATATGAGTAAATAAATAAATAAAATCAGGTGAGGTAGTGGTAAAACCCTAACCTGTCAAGAGATAAAAATAAAATAACAAAACCATTATTTAGCCGTTTATTTAAAGGAAATATGATTCTCATTTTTCATTTCTATACGTGTTAGAACTCTTTTAAGACAGTCAAACAAAATAATTAACTCTTTTATAAATAAGCAATATTTCATCGGCATTATTAAAAAATAATAAAATACATGTTACCGTAAAAGTTACAAAACAGTAACTTACTAACATAATATAATTATACACACACACATTCAAACCGACGTATCCTTACAGGACCTTTGTGTGTACACTTGTATATCACACACTGCGTCTCTGTATGTGTATCATTAACATAAATAATTTTGTATTTTCCCTGAAATGTCTTTTTGTGTGTGTGTGATTATCAAAGTGTGCGTACCAGACAGTGTAACAACACTGTCTGCGAACAAAAGTTTTTGAATCCAAAGCGTTGTTTAATTAATTAATGAGAGAAAACTCTGAAATGGCATAGACAATCGTAAATATTTGCTTTTCAATGTGATTAACGGTATAGTTCAATGAAAGTTCCAATAGAAATCTCATACATAAAGATCTTTGTGTGTGTGCCACCAGACTGCAGTTCATGTATACACGTCTGGGTCGGTAAGTGTGCGTGCACCCTTTTCGTCTCGACCACAATGTTTTTTCGAGTAGTTTTAAAAGCGAGAGCTTTATAACTGCCCAGTAAGGCTCAAAGTCGAATAGCGCAGCTTTTTTAAAAGTAAAAGTAGGGTGTCAGTTATTTTGAATCACATTCTGGTTGCAGCGGTCGGCACATGTGTACAGTGTTCGTATGTAGGGTTCATTGTGCACGTGTGTGTTCACCTTGAAAACCGCCAGTTCTTTGTGCAATGGGTTATTCGGTTAATGCCATCAAGAAAGTCAATGGCGTGGATGCCGGGGGTACCGTCAGCAGAAACGACTAAAGAATTAATCGCAAAATTAGTGCTATTAGTATTCTTTAGATGGCGCTTAAACGACTATGCATATAATTACAACGGATTTAAAAAAATATTAATAAATTAAAAACGGCACTCAATATGACTTCAAAATCGAAACTTTGGTTTTGCATTGCAATTGTTTTATAATTATGATTGATATCTTTGTCAGAAATTAGAATTTGTCAATTTCGTATAAAAAATGTCATTTCAAATTATAAAGTAATTAGCAATGCCGCCAGCACATTGTGCCTATTGGTCCAGTGGGATTGTATAAAAGTGAGAAATGCATAACACTTTACTAACTAATGGTAGTTAAAATATTTTTTCCTTAGTGTTTATAGGTCATAACTCAACCCTACGTAGTCAACAAACTTTTATTTATCGTAATCGATTTTTGGCGGAGGGTCGACTCTAATATATTATTTTATACCTAGATATCCGTGTTTATACCTTACAGGCTATATTCCTTTCTATCCCTATCTGGTTTCATATTTTGAATTCTATTCCAAAACAGGCTATAAAAGATAATAATATTGTATTGGGTAACGAGACGAGCGGTACGTTTTCCTGATGGTAAGCATAACGCCAACCCATAACAACTGCAGTGCATCATAAAACTTTGAAACACAAAATCCTATGCGGCAATGCGTTGCGGTCATTACCCTGAGACATTATTATTTACCTAATGCGCATTACAGTAATATCTATTATTATTAAGTATAGAAACAAATAATTAACATAATGTGCAATTGTTTATTCTGTATAATCCAATATTGTTGATAACAGGTAAACAATGGGTACATCCATTGTTCTAATAAATCTAAATAATTATTTATTTATGTAACGATTTCTGTTTTGTGGTTTTACATACTACGGAAAAAAATGAACCTAAAATAACGAACATTATGATGGAATAACAGAATAAATAATTTTGTTTCAACTGATGAACTGCAGTTTAAAACTCGCTTGTCAGTTTTATTGTAGTGACAATCCTTTTTTGTCACGAAACTGGGTTTTCTAAGGGATGCCGCACACTGGGCCACCGAACATGGTCACTAGACTTAGCCACTAGACGCAGCCACAAGAGGCTGGGTGTGGCATCCAGTCGCAGCCACTGATAGCCATAAAATAGAGAAAACAGAAGGGGTGCTCGGACGCTAAGGCCGTCCTTACGCGCCCAACCGTCTGTTCTCTCTCTATTTTGTGCATGTGGGCAGAAGGCAGCGTTTGTGGTCAGAAGGCGAACCATAAACGTAGCCACCGCCTCAGCTAGTGGCACGGTCGCTGTCACTCGAACGCTTAGTTTGCGCCAATGCCAAACAAAATGTATTGCAGACCGTAGACGCTTATGCAAACGTGCGTTTGCTTGAAACGCTTTTGCATCAAGTGCGGATTTCGAGTATCTCGTAATCGTCGCTTGATGCAAAAGCGTTGTTATTCTGACAAGCAAACGCACGTTTGCATAAGCGTCTACGGTCTGCATATATGAAAATCTTGTTCGCAGCTTTTGGGCGCGTTAGGTAGCCCATTGAGCAGCTGGACTGGAGTGTTAAAAAATGAAAATATCAGGCCCTCATTTAGGAACTATGACATATTAATCTGAACATTTCAGAATGCTAGTTTATTAATAGAAGAAAGTTATATTTAACCTGCTCGTGATTTCCACCCACAGACAGACTCCCACACAGGAACCGTGTTTTTGTAGGATAAAGTAAGAGTAGCCTTCAATCAATTAATCATCAAATCAATCCTTTACTCCGATGCGGTGTTAAATCAGGATAAACCAACAAACATATTTTTATAATAATACTAGCTTTTTCCCGTGGTTTCATCCTCTTTCCCAAGGGAACCATGCCTATTTCCGGGATAAAAAGTAGCCTATAGTAGTCTCCGGTCCATAAACTACATCTATGCCAAAAATTACGTCGATCCGTTGTTCCGTTATCTACGCGAAAGAAGGAAAACCAACAAATCAACAAACACACTTGCGCTTTAATAATATTAGTAGTAGGACTAGTAAGATAAGTATGGATAGTAGAAATTTCAAGCAAATATGTTGATCCGCCTACTACCTTTGCAATCCTAAATCATAAGTTTCTATAAGATAGGTATTTAAAGAAACAGGACAACTAACGAAAAAACAAACCTACTAAAATAATGGTGCGCTAATTTATGAGTATTATTTAACTAAGAAAAATAAAATATAATTATTATCCTCAATTGAGGTTGTGACAGATTTCGTCATTCGATACAAACCTACGGTCTTACCACAAAAAATTAAACACACCCTAAACCTGTGTTAAACAGTGTTTTCTCCTAAACAAGCCTTAGTCGCGTGTTTACATATGAGCAACCACAAATATTGATATAAGTAGTGTCTAACGGTTGTCTTCTGTTGTTACATTTTTAATCATTTTAGACGTTTATCTTTAGACCCTATCTAGCTAAACAGGCGTCTATAAGTTGTTTTTTGTGGTAACACAGCTAGTGTTTAGACTCGGTTTACACTAACTGGAGACAGACGAAGAGTGACTTTTCGTCGGCTGACTCTCACATAAAATTGATAAGCCATGTTATTTTAGCTTAATGTGTCTGTTGTCATTACATGAAGCTGCCACAACTATGCACAATGCACATTACACATGGACTGTTATTAAAATCCTTTTCACGGAAATCAAAGGTTTTTTTAAATCAATATCCGTAAAAAAATTACGTCAGTTTTTACGCTCACTATATGAGTGATAATCATATTTCTGATGTATTGACTATTTGAATAATTGACTATAAATATGTTCCTTCAAAAATGGCAAGGTATCAGTTGAATTTAACACACTTGACTTTAATAAAAAAACTTGACATACTCAAAAAATATACAAGTTCCCTAAAATTAATAGTCTATCCGTACACAGCCCGTCTCAAAATACCCGCTCGCGTCCTGTGCGCACACGCACGCGACGCATGTGTGCATCGCAGCGCAAGTCCGCTTGAGGTAGGTCCACCGTTGTACCCCTTGATCTTTAAGATTAGGTTCTTATGATCATCGGACTGGACATAGGCTGTTTTGATGATGAGATTATTTCAGTCGCCCCTTTAGGTGGTGATATTTGGCGGCAAGTAAAGCTTCATTGATATATTTGTTTAATATTTTCATGCGATGAAATTATATGATGACAGTTAAGGAAAGTTTCTAGAACAAATACATCTTGGTACAGAAGAAATAACGATCTCCACCGAGACTAGAAAATGTAGTTCATCGATAAAATTTACAAAGACTTCATCACAATATTATGGGCTGTGATACTTAACCCCTAACCATTCGAACGATGAAGCAACCCAGCTACTCGACGACACGGATTTTTTGACAAGACTTAAAAGAACTAAAACATTTGAATTAATATTTTTTTTTTACTTATTAGCCTTTGACCAGTACCTCGCCTGATCTTAAGTAGATCATTCGCGAACGCTCCGCTCCACAACATTCCGCAAAAAGTTTCCCAAAACTACGGGGACCCTCAGATGGATTAAGTGGAGTGATAGAAATCTTACATTTCCAAACGTTCCGAATTCGATGTTTGACAACATCGTGTGTGCCCGATACAACGATCTATTTCACACTTAGTTGGCAGTACTCGAGACGCAGAATGACCGAAAAATGGAGCGATGGTGCGCCCAAAATGGAGCACCCGTCTGTGTGCTCGAAAATTGGCCTATCCTTCCACTAAGTCCACGACACGCAGAGCGATGGAATTGGAGTGGTCGTGAATGGTTAGCCGCTAAACATAAATAAGGATTGGTTCTCGAGTACAGCTACCGAAACATACTGATAGGTGCTTGGCGACGGATTTCCAACTCGAGCGTGGTAGCTAGCACTAGAAGTTCTCTACATGCTATGGATGCATCACGAATAATCACAATGCGAACATTGTACGGTGTTGGAGCATTTTCTAGCGCTTCTCTAGCTCCTATCAGGATATCTATCTTATCAGGATACTAAACATACATAACCAAATAAATACCTAAATGGAAATTTCCATATTTAAATAAATTATATATTAGTACGTATTGGCGAATATAGGGAAAATATTTTTTTCCTGTCCACCGTTGATACAATAAACCTATAGATGGATAAATTAATAATTATTTACATTAATAAGTACAGGCGTTAATGAATGTAACTACCTACATATAACCGATGCTGAATTTCAATGGACCAGGTTAGGTACGTTGGGGTGCTATGCCGGGGAACCTCCACGCGGTGCACCCTGGGTACCCGTCAGCAAAATCTCCTGGTTGACCTTTCGGTCCCGGAGGGGTTGCTGACGGGTAGCTGATGCCCCGGCGAGGTGGGCCCCTCCGCGTGTCCCTCTGATTGGGTCAGCAGAGGGCACAGCGGATGGGGCAGAGGGGTTGAGCGGGACCCGAAGGCCGCAGAGAGGGACGGGCGCGTCGGCGCTGGCCTGCGACGCGCCACACCGATGGTGAGAGAAAGGGGCGCGCTGTCTCCCAGCGTGGGACCAGGGGGTGACCCTTTGGGTATACAGACGCCCCCTGCTCCCGCTGGCAGCGCGCGACCGGACGAGACAGGAGATGGACAGCCCCTCTTATTGGGGGGGCTGGACGAGGAGGGGCGCGCTGGTTAGCGCGCCAAATATTACCGGACGGGACCAGGAGGAGGACAGCCCCTCTTATTGGGGGGGCTGTACGAGGAGGGGCGCGCTGGCCACCAGCGTGGGACCAGGGGGCTACCTTTTTGGGTAGTGTACCCCCTGCTCCCGCTGGCAGCGCGCCAACAACATCGGACGAGACACAGAAGGAGGAAGCCCCTCTCCCTGATTGGCCATAATCGGGGTGGGGGCAACATCGGATTCGACATCGGAGGGGGGGTCAGACACCCCCCTCTGCACCGGACTGAGACGAGGTGGAGCGCGCGGCCGTGTTTTGCGACCGCGCGCCACAGACGGTGCTCTCATGAGCACGGAGACGGGGGCGCGGTCTAACCCCTCCGTCTCCACCGGGAGGACCTGGGGCGTCGGATGCGGGGGCATTCGGCGTCCCTCACCTGCGTATAGGTAGGGTCCTCCCGAGGCGGAGGCGATGCGCTTGCGTTGGGCGCATCGCCTGGCCGTGCGGGGGAGAGGTGCTCTCCCCGCGAGGCGGGTCCGCCCTGGGGGGCGGACGACGGCTGACGGGGTCCTGTGCGGAGTGCGAAAGCGGAACCGCGACCCCGTCCAAAAGCTGAGCCGGAAAACGTCCCAGGGTTTTTTAGTGGGTAGGACGGCTGCGCGTGGGCGAGCGTGAGTCCCACACTCTCTCCGTAGCCCCCCCCGGGGCGCGGAGGGGTAAGCTCGCAAAGGAGTTTTTCCCTGGGAAACCAAAAAAAAAAGAAAAAAAAAAGGTTAGGTACGTTGCAGCATCACGCTCTCATGCTTTACCTCATCGCTTTTGGAGAAACCCATTTTATACAGTAAGCCATTGATTAAATACCATTATTAATTAACTAATCTATACAAATAAATAAAATTGAAGTGTCTGTTTGTAATGTTAAAATAACAGCTTGTTATCAAATTCATATCAAACTATATACGGTACATACTACAACAAAAAAAAAAAAATTCTAATCATCTACATACGCATCGTCGGTCAACCTCGCTTTAACTACTGAGCCATTATGGCTTCAAATATTTGTAAAAAAAATAGCAGATCAAAAACGAGAAAATGAAATCAAAAAACCCATATCGATTGAAATAACATCAGGAATTTGCAAATTGTTATCGAATGGAACAAAATAAACACATAAAGGAGGGCAACAGCCGTATTGAAGTAGATTCGATCGTCGTAAATTATTCAAACCTGTTGATATTCGGGAAGTTTTTGAACTCTAATGCGAAGCAGGTATTGTGGGCAGAGGAAAATCGAGGTATATTATAAGATTTTAGGACCATTTTTAATTTTTCTTGAACTTCTAGTGGTTGTCAAATCGCTTATTGTACACAATTTTCAGTATAACTGCCCTTGTAAAAATACGTGGTAAAGTACAAAGTAATTAAACGGCTTACACACTTTCTTACTGCCTTTGTCTCCTTGCTCCACTTTTCTTTCGTAACAAAGATTACTGGGATTGTCCGCAGTGTGAGTGTTGCAAGCGTTATCTTTATTTACTCGTAATATAGGAAGATATCATGTTTTAGGGTTCGGTAGCATGAAACGAAAAATCGGGGGATCAAATTTTCGATTACTTCCCTATATTTATGTATCTTTTTTTTTTAATGTTATTTGGTAACGAGACGAGCTGGTCGTTGGCCTGATGGTAAGCATAACGCCGGCCCATAACAATTGCAGTGCCACCCAGAACTTCGAAACACAAAGGCCTGTGCGGCACTGCAGTGCGCTCGTTACCCTGAGACATTAGGTATTAAGTCTCATAAGCCCAGTAATTTCACTGGATACTCTGCTCATCAAACCGGAACACAGTAATGCTTGCACTCTACTGCTTGGCGGCAGACTTCACGAGCAAAGCGGTGGTAACAACCCAGACGGACACTCGAAGAAGGGTTAATCCTCCCACTAACAATTAATATTAATTAGTATTAATAAAAAGTGCTAATATTAAAAAAAAATTAGGTACCTACTTATTATATAAATCAATTATATTGTAACATCATTGTATCATCATCAAAACCTAGATTTCTTCTTATTCACTTATTGAAATTTCATATAAAGGTCTTCAAGCACCAATAAAAAAATCGGGAATCATTGATTTCAATATCCAAACCGAGTGATACATATTTTATATAGCCATCCCGACATCTCTCCAGTAAGTTACTTAGCTCTCAATGGGTCTCAACTTATTATACATTACTACTTTATTTTATGGCACGGAAACCTGTGAGATTGTTCTCACTTGACAGATTTTTTTTCTGTTGACGACCAAGGTTCTTTGTCTCTCTTGTTTGATTTGATTAAAGCTGACTTAGTATATTTTGTATTCCTTTTTAAAACAACCTCCACGGCGTAGTTGTTTTCTCTCAAAACTAAACTTCTGTAACCCTTAAGGTACCTACCTATTAAAGTACCTAGTTCGATTCTTGATTTCTCGTAATATAACAAACATGATTAAATCTGACACATAAACACAAAAACGTCACCTACATACATTTTTTTTCTGATTCGCCCTTTTGTGCAGGCTAAAGTCATATAAACAAATGAATTTGCTGGATGTACGGTGCGCTACTGCCATCTATGTTTGTAATGTGGAGTTTTTCACGCTAAGTTTAGAGTTTTCATTTTTTTGTTCAAATCTTAACTAAATGCTTCATGGTTTCACCTGCGTGGAGGAAGCGTATATTTCCGGAGAAACAGGTACCCTATGTTACTCTCCGGCCTGTTAACTACGAGTATATCTGTGCAGAAAAATCACGTAGATCCGTTGCACCGTGAAAGGAAGTAACAAACACACTTTCAGATTTATAGTACCTAAGTAGGATAAGTCACCTGATCTTAAATGACGATGTGGTGGAAGTGGTGAACCCGCTATATATTATATCAATATATAAAAGCGAAAGGTCCCTGACTTACTGACTAAACACGAAATCTCGAAAACTACTTGACCTATGAAACTGAAACTAGGCAGGTAGGTAGTTTATAGGTAGGAGACTTAAGACTGCCTATTGTGTTACTTAGTTTTTAAGATTTTAGTCATTAACTAGCTGTGCCCACGGCTTTGCCCAAGTAGCATGCGTTACTTCAAAACATCAACTATCTGCCAGTGAAAGTCCCGTTAAAATCGGCCCAGTCGTTTTAGAGATTAACCGGAGCAAACAAACAGACAGACCGACAAAAATTTTAAAAATTGTTTTTTGTTATAAGTAACGTATATACTTTCACATACATCTAGTAGGTACATTATCAGCCTCATATACGCTCACACTGCTGGGATACCGGCCTTCTCTCAGAGAGAGAGAGAGAGAGGTATGGGCCACAATCCACCACGCGGGCACAGTACGGCTTGGTGGATGTCACATGCCCTCCAATTTTGTGGTTTTTGAATATGCGGGTTTCCTCACGATGTTTTCCTTCACCGTTTTTGAGCGAGTGTGAATAATATAAGTCATAGGATTGCATTTATGATTGGATGCATCTAGTAAAAAGCTGTTATTTTGACATTACATTAAAATACTTTTTTTACTACTCCGGTGTTTCAGTAAATATTTTATTTTTCATAGAAACGACCAACTAAAATGATAGGTAAGATTTTTATCTTTTCATTGTCTGGCATTAATAAATTTGTGGTCTTCACGTAAAATAAACCTTCTAAAACTGCATTTAAATAGGTATTTCAAAATGGTAGGTATTCCCATTGGAAATTTTGTAAATCGTAAATACATTTTCCCGTTTTACCAATATGCTGTATTATTAACAAAGAAATTATTTTTAGAATAACCTTTGTTTTACCAATTTTACACAATCATCTAAATTAGAGTTATGTGGTGAAACTGGGGTTTTCTCGTGTATTTTAAAATATCGATGCTATTTTCCACCGTAGCAACACTGTAGGTACTTTTAATCTATTGTTATACCCACAGGTGGTAGGATTAACTCTTTTGCGAGTGGCAGTCTGGGGGAGGGAGAGGGGGGGGGGGGGTACAATGAGTACCACAGCTTTTCTCGGGTCATTATATATATCAAAGTAGACAGTGAAATTACTCCTAATGTATCGCTCAAAGTATCTAGCGCAAACCAGTGCTTCACAGGCCTTTCTGTTTCAAAGTAGTGTTTAGTGGCTTTGCAATAATTTTTATGAGCCGGCAATATGTCAGGTAAATAATGTGCTAGTATCCTTACGCAATAAATATTATAAAAAATATTAAAAACTTGATTTTTCAGACTACATTCAATAAATTTCATATTTATTAATATCTTTGCACAATAACAGTAATAACGTAATCTTTAATAAAATATTATTGCCTCAACTGCGAAACAGAACATAAATCAATGCTAAGACACTATAGGTATACTGCCCAAGTAAAGATAAATGGGTACACTATCGAACAATTATATTCCCCTCACAAAGATCACTTACAATTACATTGGAAGTGAAAAATAATGTACACGTGCGACTTGTGGCCTATTTTCACGGAGAAATCTCATAAAATTCTCCACGTCCATTATAATAGGTATCGCATTCAGGGCGTTACTGAAGCTGCCCCACTTTTGCGCTTAGGGGACGTTTTTTTTATGTTATTTGGTAACTAGACGAGCTGGTCGTTTGCCTGATGGTAAGCATAACGCCGGCCCATAACAATTGCAGTGCCACCAGAACTTTGAAACACAAAGGCCTGCGCGGCACTGCAGTGCGCTCGTTGCCCTGAGACATTAGGTATTAAGTCTCATAAGCCCCGTAATTTCACTGGATACTCTGCTCATCAAGCCGGAACACAGTAATGCTTGCACACTACTGCTTGGCGGTGGTAACAACCCAGACGGACACTCGCAGAAGAGTTAGTCCTCCCACTAACAAAATGTTCGCGGGGCCACGTATAATAGCCCATATTTAATAGGTTGATTGAAAATACGGTGCATTATGATACATTCCTTGCAAGGGGTTAAAGTAGAGCATATTTGCAAATAATTTGATCACGTAATACCATTGCACGCAACATGTTATAGTTATTTCTGAGCTCTTCAAGATTCAAGAATAATATTATCATTACCATTTTAGTGAATTATACGGCATTTATTTATTATTTTGTGATCTTCCAATAGGCAACCAACCAAAACTCATGCAAAACCAGAATTACAGCCTAAGAAACTAAGTGTTATTTTACGAAAAAATCATGCGTTGTGGACATGGTATCACATGACCAAATTAGCTGCAAATATGCTCTTCTTGTATAATTACATAAGGCATACTGTAACGGATAGCCGTTGCAAGGATTTTTTTGTTTGGAAAATGTTTTATGTGGAAAAATATATTTTTCCAGACAAGCTTTATATAAAATACCAATGGAGTCCAAACACCATAAATCTATTGTTAGTCAAGATTTTTTTCAGTAAATGCTTGTTATTACTAAAATTTACTAATGTACTTTATAATCACGTATCATGCGTATCACTGACCTTGCCCACTCGACTGCCCATATTATTTATTAAATACACAACAATAATCATACGCTACGCAATAATTTATCTATAGAATGATGCAATACTTTATAGTTTATTTATAGATATGGGTAAATGATTGTTTACATGTTAATTGATTCTTGAGGAAGTCATGTTCTATACATTGTATCAATTTGTTAACCTTACGACTTTTCATACTACACATTTTCAAGTATCCGAAACGAATGAACATAATTATATTAATGAATCTTTATACACGTAAGCAAGATACATAGATCTAAATAGTTAGTAGAAAACATTTTTAAAATGTCTAATTTTAAAAAAGATATATGCAATTTTCTGTTTGTATGTCCAATTTAGTTTTGATGCTCTTTTCAACGCCGCGCGTGTGTAAGCGACTTATCTGACAGTGTCTAACAGCGAATACCTATATTTCGCAGTAGGTTTTTTTATATTCGATAGGCTCACGTTTGACCACAATCTCGCCTGATGGTAAGCGATGATGCGGTCGAAGGTGTATCACGCTTGCCTAGAAGGTACCTGTTCACTCTCGTTTTATAAACTCCCAGGTATATCAAATAAAGTCACACGCCGTCCAAAAATAGGCCGCATGCAGCCCGCGGTGCCTACTTTTACCTACCTTGCCGTAAAATGCAACAGTTGATACAATAATCGACGGCTCCGTAGCTAAGTTGGTAGTAACCCTGCCTGCAAGGCGAGGGGTCCCGGGTTCGATTCCCGGCCGGGGCAGATTTTGTGTAAGCATAAAGTTTGTTCTCGGGTCTTGGATGTTTGTGATGTGTATCTGTGTATGTCCATGCCACCTGCGATACAGGGAATCCTAGTGCGGGGGTATGAGTGTGTAAGCGTTTTATGTTTTATGTTTTTATTAGAAATTAATAAGGTAAATAGTACAGGATACAATATATCACCTTGTAATGGCTACCTGCCCATGTAACGATGTATCCTAATAATAGATACAACATTGTAAAGCCCTTGAGTCCTTTCCTTATTTACCCACCGCAAATGTTTGCCTTATCTCTTACAATTACGTACTGGCGTATTGGCTTTAAAAGAATAAAAAATAGAGTGGTAGATTTCTGATATAACTTTTCATAGAGATTCATTTGATTCATTAGGTTAAATTTTGTGTCTTGGGGCGCTTGGGTGCGTAAGGACCTGCCTAAGCACCCTAGCGCCCCTTCAGCAGGGTGATTTTAATTCACTCGGAATGATATCCGTGTCGGAAGCGACAGTCTTGATCGTTTATATTTTCGAATCGCATCCCGTCATAGAAATTTCCCGTTTAGATCCGACAATTCAGCTGCATAAGCACGGCTTATAACCCCGGCAATATTTCTCTGTCGGGATGTGTTTTCCAGATATAAACATCAAAAAAGTCGCATCCGACACGGATAGCATTCCGAACGAATTAAAATCACCCTGCTGTTCTGTTTATTTTGTGGCTACCAGTGGTTGCGATTGGAGGCAGCACCCAGACACTACTGGCCGCGTCTAGTGGTGTGAGTGTGCGGCACCACTAAGGGTTTCTTTTAGTAAGTATTATTTCGAAGGATATACAAATGTACATATGTATATTCGTTGTACTTACTAAAATATATCTTTCTCAACATCTTGTTTTATAAAATTTACTTCTCTTGCTGAAGTTTATTTTTTCGCAATATTTATACGATACACAATGCTATCAGCCAGCAAATATAGTGACCTAATCTATGCCTAACAAACAACCTAGATAACGAAGACAAAAGAAATTATGGAGATCAGTTGAGTATGCTTAATAACGTCAGAAGAGCTAATGTACTGGATAAGTCTGTTATAAAATTGGAATGTTGCAGTTTTATTTGTTTGCAAACAGTGTTTTTAATTGTTTGAAAGTCAATCTCTCTCTCCTTTTTTGTTTGTTACTGATGGCTCAACGCTAGTATATACGATGATACAATATATAATGTACATGATTTAAAATGTAGAGTTATTTAAATGATTACCTTCATTTTATTATATTCAGTACATTTTGGTTTAAATCTGTTCACTACTAATTTATTTATATTGTGCAGAAAACAGTCACTTAATAAACATAACCTGAGAACAATAAACATTTAGGTATGAAAATAACAAATAATATGTTCTGTGGTAACGTCAGAAATTCAGAGTGAATGGAGATGTGGGAAATGGAACTTGTAAAGAAAAATGTAACGTAAATTTAAAATTGAATTTAGTTAATGTGAATCGCTTGTCTAAATGAGAAAGGTAATGTAACGATGATAAGTTTTTAATCTATACAGTGCAAGCTCCATGGCTCGCACCCTTTTCTGCAACCTAATTTGATTATTTCTTCATTTAGATACAGTCTATAAAATAAGAAAAGTATACTTCTAAGGCCTAACTAAACTGATATACATATAATTATAAAGATTTTGGGATAATTACCCATATCTAAACCAAAACTACTACCAAAACTAATCTTAATGTATTAGTTTGCTAAAAGTCGTTAAGTATAGGTATATTATATTCAACTAAAGATTACAAATGCTAAGTACTTACTAGTTTTAGCCATTGAAAATGACTGGGGCTTATGAGACTTAATACCTAATGTCTCAGGCCAAACGTAAGACTAAAAAGTAAAAAGAAAAAATAAAAAAAAAGTACAGAAACAGAGCGGACGAGGCCCGCAAACAGCACCATAGTTCACGAGTGTGGCGTATGAGGCATCGCTCTCGTCAACCATTTTAGAGGGAAGAGAGGACTAGACCTCCTTGGAAGAGGGAGACCCGCCACACGATGGCACTGCGATCAGAGTCACGTGGCCTCTGTGGCCGCTCCGGTTGCTCACTTAATTATCTTAACCTCAGTCAGTTGGTTAACTCTCATTCCCCGTCGCCGCTCCTATCCGTTTGAACTCTGCGATGGTGTCCGCCACTATAATTGTTCCTAACTATATGGCCATTTTGAGATGAAGGGTATTGAAAATATGAATATCATCAAGCAGCGTTCCAGCAGCTGCACTTGAGAGCCTATTAGGTTTAGCATGTTTACCACCACCACCCACATTCTCATCAAAGATCATGACTGTGAAGTAGTAGTCGTTTGGTTCAATCCCGGTTAATAATAATACCACCCTATCTCTTCATAGATGCTGTAAGGGCCGGCTATAGAGAATATCCAGGGAACAGACAGCAGGATTCTCCTCGGTCAAGATAATAATCTACTGCGAAAACCAAGATACCTGCCAAGCCGTAATACACCACATTATGGCAAAAGCCCCTCTTCATAGGGCAGGCCGACGTTTAGCATGTGATGCTGATAATGTGTGGTCGTTGACTACCATTTCGTACTATCGCTTGAGCTTAACCTATCCTAAATTTTTTTTATTAACTCCGAGTGCTATAATCCCTTGTAACATTACGCCAGTTTGTTTACTATAAAATGTTGTAAAACTTCAAATACTACAAACCACTATCAGGGAACCTTGGGCGAATCTCCAAAACGTAAGGTCGCGTTATCACTCGTCCTCAGCTATCAAAACTGGGTCAATGTGTTAAGGATGAGTGCTGTTTACACGAAAACTTACGTAAATATTGTCTGACCGGGTTTTTATCATTTGTTTTCAGTTCTGTCACATGCTGGAGTGTGATGAGAGTAGTGTACGGCTGTGTGCGTGTTTAAGGTTGTGTATTTTGTCGCGTAGGGTGTTTTGCGTTGCGTTTTGTGAAGATAGTGCACCCTGTTTATAAAAGAGCCGCATGCTATGGTGGCTCTAACAAAGGTACTTGGCGGCTGGTGACCACCACCAGTGGCCAAAAAGTGGCAGTACTTAATCCTAACTTTTACCACTGGGCTATACGACACTTAATAGGTACCTAATGTCTCAAGGTAACGAGAGCACTTTAGTACCGCGCAGACAATAAATTTCTGAGTGGCTCTGCAATTGTTATGAACTGGCGTTACGCTTACCCTCATGCAAACGACCCGCTCATCTCATTACTCAATAGTATGGAAAAGTAAGATGATACAAATGAAAACCTTAGACGGCAATACCATCGAAGAATATTTTGTACAAAATGCGCACCCTAAGTGATAAGAATTTTGAAATTTCTTTTAAAATTCAAACAGCAGTTTAGTGTGTATGATTACAATCAAGGTTTTGTAATGTAGGTAACAATTATGCAGTAAACATTGAGGTCATTTTGAATGGGTAATAAATAATTTGGAAACGCTAAAATGATTGTAAAAAAAACTGTTAACAATTTATTTTTTCTTACATAATAATTCTTAACACATTCAGTAGAATGGAACGTCATAATAAACTTGGTTTTACATTTAGGTACTAGTTTCTACTCGTGTTTTTTTTATAGCAAGTGAGCTTGTGTTTGACCTCCATATCGCCTGATGTTAAGCGACGATGAGGTCGAAAATGTAGCCAGCTTGTCCAGAAGGTACCTGTTCACTCGTCTCTTGAAGGCTCCCAGATTGTAGTGTTCAGGAAAAACAGATGCCGGCAATGAGTTCCACTCCTTAGCTGTCCGCATGATGAAGATCGAAGCAAAAGACTTAGTATGGATAAAAGGAATTTCAACCATAAGCGAATGGAGAATCGCTGTACACATGATCGTCCGATGATGGAATGAGGAAGGAGCAATCATTTCATGCAGTACCATTGCACACTCTCCAAAATCTATCCTGTGGAAGACAGAAAAATTAGTAACCTTGCGTTGATGCTCGAGCCTGGCACCTTCGGTTGCCAGGCTCCAGAGTTGGGGATGCAACCACGTGGAGATTTCCGCGAAAATCGTGCCTTTTTAGGGATAAAAAGTAGCCCATGTTAGTCTCCGCATCCGCTCCATAAACTATATTTATGCAAACAAGTTTTTTGTGGAAAAATATATTTTTCCAGGCAAGCTTTTTATAAAATACGTAATTGGTACTGTAATTGTCATCCGATTTACATATGTATATCAAATTTCAGCTCAATCGAACACCGGGAAGTGGGTCAAATTAAGCTCGAAAGATTTGACCGAAACACACAAACATACATATGCACAAATATTGCAAGCTAAATAAAAGCTTGTTAAAATCACGTCGATCCGTTGCTCAGTTGCTGCGTGAAAGAAGGATAAACCCACAAACACACCTTCATATTTAGTAGTGCCTAATACTGCGGATAGTACGGATGGATAACCGACTCCTAAAATAATAGTGGTTCTACTTAGTCAATTTGTCCTCTCAGACCAACCACTCGAAGACCGTCGAGCGGTTTCGAAACCGTTAATAAGCTGGTTCTGGTAAAGGAAAACATAAAGATACTCGTTAGGTGGTAGTATAGTCTTCTGAGAGTGTCCGTCTGGGTAGGTACTGCTTTACTCTTTAAACTTTGTGTAAGTGCCACCAGGTAGTACATTGCAAGCAATACTGTGTTCCGGTTTGATGAGCAAACTAGTCAGTGAAATTAAAAGGTTTATGAGATCTAATTTCTAATATCACAGGGTAACGACGCATGGCAGTACCACGCAGAACTTTGTGATGATGTGCATCACTAAGAATCCAGTGAGGGTAGGTCTGGGTTAGTATACACTTGGTAAGACAAAGTATCATATTAGTAAATACCTTTTACCACATAAATACTTAAGAACAGGTAATATATTGATCAAACATAAACCTCAAGAAAAATAAGGTCATTGACATGGAACCACATCTCCCCTACCTCATAAAACGTGCTACACAATCATATAAAACGTGCAATCCACATGCAATAAAACAGTATCATAATCAGTGTTTAGCATATTATCGATTGTATGATAACTGGCATTGTCATATAAAACTGTTTACATTGGCCGACTGCCCTTGCAAGTGGCTGAAGGGCGGCGGTCGTTCAACCGGAAAGTTGTTATGCTGTGATTTTATAATGGGTTTTTATAATGATTGAATCCGGCAATAAAATACAGCCCTATCGTCATCTGTTTAGCATGTCTGTTTGTTTGGTTTCCGACATCTATATCTGCGGAGCATGAAGAAAAATTCATCTCCATCATCCAGGTAAGAAAGAGGAACTTAAGACGTTATGAACCAAATCGGTGGACATAAATCTTCAGACGGAAACCGTCCACGGAAGAACATCGGCCAACACCATGAAGGGGGGATTTTGCCATAACACACTACGCTTGGCAGGCGACTTGGTGGCTGACTGAGGAAAATGCTGCTAGGACCTTACTTTTCTACAAAAGACGAAGCATCATTAATTAAGTAGTTAACTGTCGTAAAAAAGGATTATGACAAATGACGCGTACATCTCCAATTCAATCTTAATGGTAACATAATTAGGCTCAGTCTATACGTGATGCTAGCGATCGATGTTTAAAAGTCATGATGTGACCGTCATTGGAAGTAAGCCAAATCTAGAATCAAAATGGCTCTCAAGTGTAGCACTGGCGAAACACGCTAATCATCATCATCATCAGCCATATTCTGCTCCCACTGCTGAGATACTGAGCTCCTCTCAGAGAAAGAGAGTATGGGCCATACACTAACACACTAATAGATATTTTCAAATTGTGAATTTGCTAGACGAGCACTAGGAAATGCCTCACTACTCTGACATGATAGCATCACTACTTATTCCTTCTCTGACAATCTTAAGCTTATATAATATATAACTATATTATTAATATTTTAAGTACATTATTAACTATATTATTAAACTTATATATAACTTGCGAACAATCAACTATCGACAATCCAGTCATCACCACTTCTAAAGCCGTAATGACATTTTATTCTATGTCTAGCATTTCAAACTTTTGAAATCATTGAGTGGAAAAAAAATCCCTACATAATAATTGATCATCATCATCAGCCTTAATACGCTCCCAGACTTGTAATTCGAGCCTTCTCTCCGAAAGAGTGTATGGACCATAATCCACCACATGGGCCCAGTGCGGCTTGGAGGATGTCACGTGTCCTCAAATTTTGTGGTTCTTGAACATGCGGGTCTCCTCACGATGTTTTCCTTCACCGTTATGGAGCGAGTGTGATATAATTTGATATAAGTCATTGGTGCGGAGCCAAGCTGAGGCTCGAATCATGGTGCATCGGATTGAAAGTCGATGAGCGCATATTCCCGCTCAGCCGCACTAGCTCTTAATAAATTGTAAAGTTTAATAAAGTATTCCTAGAGGGAAAGTCCAATGAGATGACCAGTCATTCTTGTTCTTAAGTCACCTTAGTTTTATTTATTTATTTATTTATTTATTTATTTATTTATTTAATTTAACAAAATCCACAGATCTTAAAGAAAAAGAACTTAATTAAACACAGCTTATAAAACTAACACCCAATTACGGATTTACTTTATATAGAAACGAATATTAAGAGCAGGTGTGTGCGTGTGTGTGTGTGTGTGAAGAAAACAAGAATCGCTGGACGTGCTTTCCATTCTTGGGGAATTTTTAGTGGTTCGCTGATAGTTTATAACTTAGGTAGATTAAGTAGATAAAAATATAGGTACTTATTGGTGTGCGTAAATTTATACTCATCGATAATTTCGCTTCCAACGGGACTCGAACCTGCATATTCTGTTGTCTGACCAGACTGACCAGACGCTCTTCCAACGGCGCTATGGAAGAGATCATTATCAGCGACAAAATTTTTGATCTTTTTTAACCGCTTTCCAGAGAAGGAGTAGGTTCTGAATTCATAATTTTTTTTAGTTTCGATGTTTCTCGACTTCTCCACCAATTATCAACCAATTTAAATGATTCTTTTTTAATGAGTAGGCTATCTCAAGGGTGGTCCTTTTATAAACTTTAATAAACAATTAATTCATTTCCACCGCGATATTTTCGTCAAAGTTGGCTCCCGCTTTTTTAAAGTCACTTGTTTTCTCTCCGACTAAGAAAGTATATAAGGTCCGATTTTTAACACAATCAATGACATTAAGCCAACCAATGAGATGATTCCAAATCAGATTTTTATTTACGTAATTGATTGGTGATCCGTAATATTTATTTATATTATTAGACAAGTATAAAAACACGGACCATACACAGTAGATTCAGACCTATTATTCTAAAATTAGTTGCCGTTTTTATTCACGTGGGAAGGTAGCTTCTAGATAAATAATAAAGCAAACAATTGATTAAAATTGTTATTTTGGATTACATTGTTATTTTTCAAGTTCCTTAGCCTTGGAGGTTTGCCCAGTTTGCGTATTTTCAACCTGTCGTAAGATATGTTAATCATATTGTTTGCTGTGTTTTTCAATAACAACACCTATATTATAATCTTTATTGCCTACTTGAGGCGTTTATTCAACTAAGCTTTTGTAAATATGATGTGATTTTTTATTACCTACCTTTATGTTTATTATATTTGTAAACTGATCCATTTTGCGGCCGTTGGTTTTCTGTTTTTCGCTTCAAAACCTTCATACTATAGCCGTATGGCCGGCTGACGGCTTCATCCGCATGGACATTCTCACAGCAACCGTGTAATTTTCTGGAATAAAAAGTAGCCTATGTGACTCTGCGGTGACTTTTGATGAAGAAGTTTGTTGTGAAAAAATATTTATAAAAAATATAATATAAAAAATACATTGCCAGACAAGCTTTTATAAAATACGTAATTGGTACTGCAATCTCGGTTGGCATGAGCATGTTTGTATTGCTAGTAACGAACTAGCACGCCTATTGCTAGCAAATGTGAACGCATGCTTATTAGCATGCTTATATGTTTAGAATTGCTAGAATTGTTAATATTTATAGATAGATTAGCTGCTGCCCGCGGTTTCACCCGCGCCGAGATATTGGATTTCATGGGTTTTATTTTTTTGTGCGGAACCCTAATTCATTTTCTAAAATAAAAGTAGCCTAAGTTACTCCTTGTAACATCAGCTATCTGCCAGTGAAAGTCCCGTCAAAATCGGTCCAGCCGTTTCGGAGATTACCCGTAACAAACAGACAGACAGACAAAAATTTAAAAAATGGTTTTTTTGTTATTGGTACCGTATATAATTTCATATGCATTTAGTAAAAAGTTGTTATTTTGATATTACAAACAGACACTTCAATTTTATTTATTTGTATAGATAGATAAATTTTTGTCACATATTACATATCTACTTAAATTATAAGTACTGACACACATATTAAGTTGGCTCAGCATGCTCACTTGAGCAGGTGCTACTTTGAAAGTACTGACATACCTGTTCATATTAAGCATGCTTAATATGAACAGGTATGTCAGTACTTTTAATGTATGTACCTATTATGTGACAAAAATTTCTTTATCAATTAACAATACTATTATAAACATAGTTTTCGTCACAGTAAAAGCAATCCTAAACACATAAAAAGTGATGAATCTGCTTTAATAAATAACCATGACAGCATTTTAATTAGTTCTTTCACATTAAAACCTGCCTCAAAGAGCTAAACAATCGAAAATACTTTCAGTTTCATAATGATTTCTCTGTAGTTGTAAAAACGTCAAATTAAATTTTGAGATGATATTTACGAGTGCAAAGATCCTATTTTGGCGCGCAGTTTCTTAAGGTCAACGTACAATGTCATGTTTCAAGGATAAGGGAGTAGGATTGGTGCACATTGAGAACTCTGATGCACTTATAATGCTAGGATGTACTTTCTTTGTTTTAAGATATTTGTTTATAAAAAAAGAGTACCTACAGCTCACTTAACCGTTCATGTGCGGGGATTCCACACACAATAAAAAAAAATGTTTTACGTCGCTTAGCATACGACAGCATGTTAAGACATACAACCTATATAAATAGCAGTAATTATGTATTTTGTTTAATTCACCATACCTATTAACAAATATGTTCAAAATTTCTAAGTTGTTTTACAACAATTTGCGCAATTAAATCACCTCATACAAGCTATCTAGATATTTGACTTTCACAGTTCATTAGCTACGCCCTTCCTGCAAAAGTAGGTAACTGTGTGATATAAATATAGCTGTTATCAGTGTTGTTTTGACGCGTCTGATTTAGGTTATTGACGCTTATATAAGGAGTTATCGGCATTATCAGAAGGGCTTTATTTAGAAGTGTCAGTCTACTTTGTTTCTTGTAGTCTACAAGTAATGAGACGCGTCGGCTATATAATGATACTTTATTTACTTTAAACTGTGGAGATACGGTCAATTATCAACTTAAACTCAATAGCTAGCTAGATAGCTGATTACACATGATATATATGTTGAGTTGAAAATTTGGCCAACGTCCTCTAAATAATTTTTGATTAGTTGAAAACGGAATGAAATGACTGGGCTTCAGAAGCTTATAGGTACCTAATGCTTCAGGGTTACGAGTGCACTATATCGCGCAACTCTTTGCTTTTCAAAGTTCAGAGTAGCACTGCAATTGTTATGGCCTGGGTTTATGCTTACCAAAAGGAAAGCGACAAGCTCGTCTGGTTATCTAATAGAAGATACAAACATCCACGAGCATGCAGGGTACGCTGTAAACTGGTGATGGTCTAGAACATTTGGATGATGGATATAATCATATAGATGTGTGCATTGGCTTGTAGATTCATTATCAGCCTTTTACGCTCCCACTGCTGGGATACCAGTGTAACCCTTGTTTTTATTATCTGTGGTATTTTTGTTATCATAGGAGAATGTTAGCTTTTTTTATTTTGAAACATCGTATTCATACGTCAGCGTCAATTGTCACATTGACATTTACTTCAAAATTGACTTTGACAGATCTACTCAGTGTGGCCTGCATACTTCTTTGACCCTGAGATACGGGAATTATTAAACAAATTACGTGTTATTTTCTTGTGGACACTCAGGAAACATTACTTAATTGGTGAAACCTTCGGTAGAAAATGCCGGAGAAATAGTTAATGTTCGTTTCCCTCGGTCTCCGAGATCTTACGGCCCGTGGTTCGGGTCGTACGAACAGTCGTGTTGTTAAGTTTTTTTACCTCCTCAATGAGGATATTTGTGTTGAGAAAGTGGCCATCGGAACCGGCACAGCTTAATTCCAATCTCGACTTGACCGGCCTTTTCATTTCGCTGCGGGGTCAGGAGCGGTCGTTCGGGGCGTCTGCCTCCGGACGACCGTTCCCTCCACCACGCCATGTTGGCACCTGTCCCCGAGATGACCCAGGCAACTACGAAAAGCGAACCATCCCCGACCACCATCGGATCGCCACCCGGTCGCCGTCTGGCCACCCACTGTCTTCACCTGTGCGGTTGAGAGAATCTCCGCCACGTGTTTGGAAACCCCCTACGGGTGAGTTGAACTTTAGTCTAGTTGAAGGTTAGGAAGACGTGGCTCACGCAAGTGTTCTTTTGCTAACCTAGAACTGTCCTTCGACAGGGTTTTTTTAAGATACGGTATCGGCTCGCCTCTTCAGCGAGGTCCGGGCGCATCGGCGCGCAGTAGGCTCCGCCTATCAACCATCTGGAGGTCGATGGGACTCAACCCGTCTCTACAGCCGGGCCACTTAGTCCCGACCTACCAGCCCTCACCTTACTAGCGGCGGCGCTCCTCCCTGCCTTCGGGGCGAGCTCCCGCTCTGCCGAGTCTCTGCGCTGTCGGCCTCAACCTATACTACACATCACTATACAAGCGGTACCACATGACCTGACCGGGCCGTGTGCTTTACTTACTTTTGTACCGTCCAAACTAACTTAACTTAATTTAATATACGGTAAATCTATATCTAGTAGACTTTGGTCGCAAGGCAGCATTTTGGATGGTGTTCAGGCAGAATCCGCCACCACTCCCTGAGATTGTATACCTTTAATCTTATCTGTAACTTGTAACTATAGAGAGCATTCATAATAGAACAACTTAAGATAACCTTCTTCAACATACAGGATTTATAACCCGAAATAAATGTTTGAACTCTGATTGGTGTCTCAATGTGCTCTCCCAAACATACCGGTAGTTTTTAAAAACGTTACACCAGCCTTCTCTCAGAGAGAGCGGGAGTACGGGCCATAATCCAGCATGCGGGTCCAGTGCGGCTTGATGCACATGTACTCGAATTTTGTGGTTCTTGAACATGTGGGTTTCTTCACGATGTTCTCCTTCACAGTTTTTAGAGCGAGTGCGATAAATCCGCACATAGCTTGCTATAACTCATTGGTGCCGGGCCGAACCGAGATTCGAACCATGGTGCGTCGGATTGGAAGTGCAGTTCGGCCACACACGCTTTTCGCTTGTGGATTATCCAACTGCTTTTGTAACTGGGTTATGCTAGATACATAAACACTTATGTAGAAGCCAGTCAATAAAGGCTTTTAGCACGTTGAAAAATAGATAAAAAGACATTTATAATAGGGATGTTGCACGAAACACAAAATACATAATTAAAACCGTTATATACAGGTTTAAGAACACAGTAAAAATGAAACATCCAATAGTAATTTAAATTAAGACTCCTTGCATTTCAATTATTAAAAAATATATATGACAACTATGTATTTGAACGCAGTTTTTCACGACCAAAATGCATGTTTTTAGTACAGCTTTATAGTCCGCTTAGAAAATGTGACGTCACGCGTTCTTTCCAATTTGTTTAAGGAGCGTTTTAGCGCTCAGTAGATAACTCGGCTCTCATGTTTGACATTTGACGTTTCTGGCGATCGATTTCCAATTTTTCGATTTAGACATTTGATTCTCGTGACAAAACTAAGTGATTAACCATAACAAAATTGAAGTCAACATCCCTATTATGACGCCATAATGCGTTGCTGTGCACCCGCCCTAACTCCTTACGCAGTCGATGGCAATCGGCGAGTGCAGCGAACTCGGCTGATCAAAATCTAGCGGCGCGACGGCATTGAACACAGAATTATGTGGATATGAGTCGATCAGGTCTTTTTAGCTTACAAACACAGAAAAATCTTATTTTTTCTGCGATTGAATTGCGTAGCTTAATTCCTTCCATTCTATCTTCGGACGACAAGACGGTCCACAATGCGTCACCCTTTTATGGTTGATATATAACTACCCATTAAGCGTTCTGATACGACCTTTAGCACTGCCCGATAAATATAGTCTGGAAAGAGATTGAACAGTTACCTTCCAGGCAAGCGTGGTGCATCTTGGACCGCATCGTCGCTTACCATCAGGTGAGATTGCGGTCAAACGTCAGTGAATATTAAAACAACTCGACGTAACAAAGTTTAGATAAACCGACTTGATATAGTAACATTTTGGCACATATCTTTAATAAATTTTAAATACTGAACCGATTTTGATGAAACTTACGCCATTCCTTAAGTTAAAATAAATGTAAGCCAATAAAAAAAGACCGGTCTAAAGCCGATTAAAAGTTTCGGAGGAATGCGTGGACAAACGTACGTACACCTTTAACATTTTTCATATTTGTTTGGAAGCCTTAATAGATTACCTACCTACCTTATAATTATATGAATACATTACAGTTCCAATAATATGTTTTGTTTATACTATTTTATAATGAGACGAGCTGGTCGTTTGCCTGATGGTAAGCATAACGCCGGCCCACAACAAGCGGCTTGGTGCGGCTGGTCACAATTATTTTAGGTCAATAGTTATTAATATATTCTACCTAATGTACTCTAGTCAAAGTCAGTAGCAGTTAAAATAATTGAATCCCGTGCCTCGTTAATTTTCCACTTGTACTTATATCTCACAGACTAGTAAACCTAGAAATAATCCGTTTTTCATGAGAACGCAATCGTAAAATGTTGGCGCGGGATGATAGAAGACGGCGTGTTGTGATTGGTCAGCTTTAAACTTATACGTCAGGCGAGGGAAAACGGCGTGTTGTGATTGGTTGACCGAAATGGCGGCTGAGTGGCGATACGCAGTAATACTGCAACCTTGGTGAAAAGAGGTGTCCGGCTAAGAGGATTCTATAGGTTCTGGTCTATCTTATATCTCAACGATGTTATACCAACTGATCAAATCAGGAAAAAACAAAGTAATGAAATCTTTCATGGCCGACGCAAATTTTAACAAGTATCATTTTAACAAGTGCGTTTCTATAAATCTATTAAAAATTCACATCACGACTAGCAACGAGCTCTTATGAATAACTTAATCAGATGTAAAACATTACAAAAACGTTACAAAACAATTCTTTATAATCCCGCGTAGCTGGCGGGATGCGTGATTCACTCGCGAGCCGTTTCCGGCGCTCGCGTCGCGTTCTAATTTTAAATTCGAACCCCTTTCGAAAATGGAATAAAATCCGGCGGCACACGCGCGGTACAACATCCTTTTTATTATTTTAGGCCAGTCTCATCCGACAATTGATTACTGCTCCAAAAGAGACGAGCTAAGCGGATTGTCTCAAATTAAAAACGACGTAGAAAGCGAGGGCGATAAGCGTGAATTTTTTGACATGTATTTCGATGGGTAAATCCAAAATTATGAGAAGTATTCGGCTATTTTTAGTTGTAATAAGTAAAAAGAGCATTATATTTAAATCTTCCTTTTTTTCGTAACCTTTTTTTGTAATTTTTTTTACACTAACTTAATAACACCTTACAGTAATTTTAAATGTTATTTGTGAGTAGAGACTGGGTTAAGAGCCGGCTAAGGGACGAAGAGAACCGCTGAAGCCGGTTAATAGTTTTGTTTCTAAAATACATTTCGCCATCATTTTAAAGTAAGTAATAAATAAAATACTCTCTCCGTCCTTTATTACTCCGTTATTATTATTGTTACGTAGGCTACTAAACGGCCTACCCGTGGGTATCGCTTACGGCACCCACGGGTAGCCGAAAATGAATTGTGCCTCTTACCTCAACCACAGGTAGAGATGGGTTGGTACTATTCATAGCCGGGGTCATACGGACAGATATTATTTACTTAATTTAAGTGTATTAAAAAAACATACCAAGCTGTGTATTATATACACCACAAAAGATTTCTTAAGTATTTTTTAAATTAAATTTAAGGCTGTTCTAATAAGGTACGTTCTTGTTTGTTGAATTGTTGATAAAGGGTAAAATCCTGACGCACTTGGGCTTCAGACGTCTTAGTTTCCAATTTCTCCATGCCTGTTTCCTTTTGCGACAGAAATGGCAACGGAATTCGGTAAAGGAAGGAAATAGTCATTAGTTTGCGCATCGAGTTGCATAGGAACTGCTTGGCGCCACTTTTTTTTTGTAATAGAAGAACAACACAATTATTTGTTTTATGTCCATTTTCCTGTCTTTTGTTCTTCGTAGACCGTATAAGATATACTCATAAGTACCTAATTGTCTGTAGTTTAATTTTTAGTTCTTATATAAATCCGTATTATTTATTTTCTATTATAAACCCAAAAGAGTTTGTACATTTGTTGGTTTGTCCTTCTTTCACGCAGCAACGGAGCAACGGATCGACCTGATTTTTGACGTATTTATGAACCGGAGAGTAACATAGAATACTTTTATCCCGGAAAACATGCATGGTTCCTATGAGAACGCTGGTGAAACCGCGGGCAGAAGCTAGTATTATAATAAAGTTAACCAAAATTATTTTTAGCATTGGCAATAGATACTATTTGTTAGTTACGCTGGCAACCGATAGCTAGAATTTTTGGATTTCTCACGTAATATGCAACATAAATAACTATATACTATAAGGAACAGATAAGAGAGCTCATGGTTATACAATTTAATTCCAGCTAGTGTTGGTACACTGCTGGTGTTACCAGTGCGTTTTACCCATTACCCGCTTACCATCAGGCAAACCGTTATACTTACAATAATATTAAAAAAGGAACACGCTTGTTAAACCGTGGGTCGCAGCTACATATTCACCTAACTATTCTGTTAGTGTAGATAACACTGAAAATTTACTAACAAGGCACATTATGTGCTGCAAGTTTACTGCCTCCATTATGCTTATAGCAGGATATGTTAGCTCAGCGAACATGCAAGTTATTTTAGTAGCAATCTGTAGGTATTATGTTGTATGCTGCAGTCGGCGTGCCGGTGACCTTCGTACTGCTTCATCTCTGCTCGTCATTGAGCAAGCAGAACAGATGCGGTAGCTCTTTGAAGGCAGTATAAATGCACCTAATTTTTTATCTATAAAGATGGGATAAATCGCCTAAGGCTGAGATACTATCAAAGTGCGATGAAGTAATGTATTTAAATTATGAATTCTTAAAGGCTTCAGAACTGCTGATACAGCAGAGCTACCTACCATTACAATAATGACTCAGCCAGTGAAATCGCATTTGGACAGATCGAAGGTTTGAAACCTACAAAGCGCTTGAGATTTCGGTGAAGAAAAATAATATGATGCAACTGCGTAGCATGGTAGTTGCCCATTTTCTACCTACAAGTCTAGCTAGCTAGTTGAAAAGTTGTCGCAAAGTGCATGCTGGCAGCTGCGAAACCAGTCCCATTTCCAGGTTTATTGTGTTCAGTATCTTAAACGTAACCATCACTAAAGTTCAGATGAAGCGGTGAACACTGATTGTGTGGTTCTCAGGATGATTATTCTTATCCATTGTCGTTGATAGGTTAGCATTCAACGCTAATCTATCAACGAAGTGTGTTATCTATAACGCTGCTCTTGGCCGCACTGGATGACGTGTCATTGTAAATTTAGCGTCGTAGCAGGTTCACGGACGATGCGCAGACGCCGACGCTCCTTTTGTTGCAACGACGCAGTGCGATGCCGATTTGACATAGCTGCCTTCACTTTTCCTCAAACTGTTCCTTTTGTTGTGAATCTTGCAAGAACATCTTTAAAAATGTATTACGTAATAGTTCAATTAAATAGTGATTATTCACCCTGAGGCATCAGGTGTTAAGAGTTCCATATGCCTATGCTATTCCAAAAATTTGGAAACCCAAAGCTCTGCGTGACATTGTAGTGCATGCTCTCGTTACTCTGAGACGTAAATCAGACTCAAAAGCTCAGTAATTTCACTGAACTACTTTGTTCATCAAACTGGAACACAGTAAGGCACACACTTCTGCTTGGCGGCAGACTACACGAGCAAAGCGGTGGTAGCTACTTAGAGGGACCCTCGCTAAAATGTTAGTTCTACCACCTGGAGAACTCTTCCATAAACTATATTTTTGTAGACCATATAATAGCGCTAAAAATAGATTTTTATACGGGTTTTCTTGCGTATCATTGTACATATGCTAGCACATAATATAAATATACTAGCTGCTATCGCGGTTTCGCTCGCTTGGAGATTCTTATAGGAACCACGCATTTTTCTGGGATAAAAAGCATCCTATGTTACTCTCCGGCTTTTGAAATATCTCTATGGAGAAAATCACGTCAATCCGTTGCTCCATTGCTGCGTGAAACCAGGACAAAACAACAAACACACTTTCGCATTAATAGTAAATACTGATATCATGTTATATAGATATTAACATACATATTGGCGATGAAAATGTCACTTGTTTACGGAGTTTTTTGCCCTGAAGATTGCTTATTCTTTTTGGAGGCTTCTTTACCTGTTGATTTATTTTTACTTATTGTATTAAACCTTTGCTCAGAACGACTTGTATATCGATCATTCATTTTATCTACAATGTGAATAAAAGTGGATCTGATATGATTAAATTAATTTAACTTGGTATATGGTGTAACGTGATTTTTGTGCTCCCGTTACAGATAACCAATTTCGAGCGATATTTAAGTATTTTTGCTTCAATTTATTCGAATTTTGAATTTGGCGCGTATTCCTGTCGTATTGATTGTCTAGGGATTGATTTAGTCGATTCACTTTTTGCTTTTTACGATTACTTATGAGTTGACGTTTTGACAGCTCACATTGACAAGTAGCTATTTTTTACTTGATTAGACATCTCTAAAGTAGCTTCACTCTAATGTACTTTGTGGCCAGGATTTCCGACGTCAACATGTCTCTCGGATAATCTTAATTTATTTCTTAAATCCTGTGTGGATTTCCTTGATCCTATAATAGATTAAAGACCTTTATAACGGCTCTTGCCGTAGGTCAATTAATTTTCATCGAAATCGTAAGTATTTCCAAATTATTAATGACGCCATTGACGCGATCATGTGGTTACGATTTTTGAACATTTTTGTCTTGTTTCAGATATTAGAATTTCGTTGCTTATGCATTAGAAAGTTTCATTTTGTTACATGGAACCTTATCTGTGGAAAAACGGTGCGTATTTATTTGTATTTACTGCCCAACTCGACATGTGTTTTTCTTTATAATTTGAAGTTAACAATGGACTGTTTGTTTCAGCCCTTTGGCGTTTTTTTCCTACATTTATTCTAACATTTATAATGTTATCATAACCTTATATGGATATGACTGGAGCCTTCGTTCTAGTTCATTTTGGTTGAGCCTGGTTCGTGCACGATGTGGCGTCGATGGACATTTGTGAAGATTTCCTCTCGTTTGACAGCTAAGCTTAACAATTATTTTCTTTTCTTTTTGTTAAAACTTAATTTAACGTTGATATAAAGCTACTTTATTACGAGTATGCGCCGACGTTCAATCTTGCATTCAAATATTATTTCTTATTAGATTTAATAACTAGATTCAATCTTGCGTACAAAAATTATTTCTTATTAGATTTAATAATTAGATTAAATAGTGTATTAAAAACAAATATTTCTTATTAGATTCAAAATTTCAGTAAAAAGATAAATTAGGATTTAGATTAGTCAAATCAATGTTATACTCCTCCCAACGAGATCTAAATTACATACCATGACACTTTATTAGGTTGCTTATATCTCCCTATCCCGAGATTAAAAGTTTGTTGCTCTGCGGCTTAGACATCCGGAGGAATTATTATTTATTTTAACTGTGGTAAGTGGCCTCTGGCGCCCGAACATTATTTTTGTTATATTTTTCTCTCTATTTTGAGGTAAACAAACTGCAGTAATTATTTTCATTTCTTTTTAAACTTACATATCTTTTTATAAACCATTTTTTTTATTTTTTACATTACAATTGGCGCCCGAACAGGGACTTGAAGTTGGGAGTTATTTTGCAATATTGAACGTCTTCGTATTCTTCTTTTTTATATGAACAATATTGTTTATTTGTTCATAAACTTTTGTATCTTTTTTGCAACAATTTTGTTATTTTTGTGCTTTTTAGGTACATTTACTTTTACAAAACTACTTTAAAACATGTTGAAATTGTTTGTTATATTGTGAAAATAAGGTTTGTTAATGTTTTAACAGTTATATAAGATAATATTATATTCACATTAAGGTGTAGGTCACACTTTTGTAAAACGTCACCGCATACTCAAAACCTAAAACTAAAACAACTTTTAAACTAAATAATATAACTTGATTAAATACAAACTTTTTGATAACATTTAACTTTTGAAAGAATTTATTTCACTAAACTTTTTGCTATTTACTTTTGATTAAATATGAACTTGTTCATAACTTTTAACTTTTGAAAGAACTTATTTTACTTAACTTTTTGATAACTTTTTAAGCTTTTTGCTGAATTCTTTTATTGGACACTCTTTGTGTTTGAAACTTGTTCAAGATGGAGGACAAGGAAGTACAATTTCCCCCGTTACCTGAACCTAGGGAATGTCAAGTTTCTAGTGATATTTCTGCTCGTGTGGAACCTTGTGTTGCTTTTAACATGAGACCGGTTGTTGATAATTTGACTGAGATCCCTGATCAATTTTTGACTGGTGTGGGAGCTGCTCATTCTTCTGCATGTGTTCAACCGACTTCATTATCTTCATTTAACACTTTGAATGTTCTTGTGAATGAACAAATTAGGAAAAGTTTGCCTACTACAAATAAATTACCTGACTTGAAACGAAGTAAGATTGTGTTTGATGGTAAGTCTTGTGTTCGTGAATTTATTACTCAGATTGAAGAATACTTTTTGTTTAAAAACTTTGATGAGAATTTTTTGGTTGGTTCGTTCTCTGATTTACTTTCTGGTACTGCGGCGAAATGGTTTCGTAGTGTTCGGATTCGTATTGCCTCTTGGCAAGCACTTAAGTTTGCACTTTTGAATCGTTTTGATAAACCTGAATATGACTATTTTTTGGAGTATGAACTTCGTACTCGGAAACAGAAATCTACAGAATCTCTTCCAGATTTTATTACTGAAGTGATGGATATGGCTAGTCGTTTAGCTACACCTGTGTTAGACATGACTGTCATAAACATAATTAAGCACAACATGTTGTCAATTTATACACCATATATTTTTGGTAAACACATAGATTCAATTGATCAATTTATTAATATTGGCAAGGAACTTGAAGTTTTTGTGAATAGAAAATCTTTAAAATTTGAAAAACAAACAGTACATTTTCATGCTGTTCAAACTGATAATTCTACTTGTTTAAAATGTAAGTCTACTGGACATACTTATAAAAATTGCCCTACAGTTCAAGGCATAGTTTGTTTTAAATGCCATAAGGTTGGTGTTATCACAAAGGAATGTGATATTTGTATCGCTGACAAGAAAAATGTTAGTCAGTCAAAAAACTAGTTAGCCATCGGGCCCAAGTTTTTGAAAAAACTTCTGGTGACTCGATGCTAAATAATTTTAATTACAAACCTGATGATGCCACTTGTAAAAAGGAATTCTCTGATTGGTTGGATTACTTAAAAACATTTTTTGGAGTTTATACATCTGCACCTATTTTATTTGTAAAAAATCATGATACTAGACCTTTCTTAAAGTTTTCAGTTGAAAATGTTTCTCTTTCTGGATTATTGGACAGTGGTTCAAATAGTTGCGTTTTAGGTTGTAATAGCCATTTGCAATTTTTACTTTTGGGTTATAAAATCAAGCCTGTTTCTAGTTCTGCATATACTGCTGATGGTTCTTCACAGAAAATAATTGGTTCTATTGAATTGCCAGTAACTTGTGATAATTTAACTAAAATTATAAAGTTTTTAATAATACCTTCTTTTGATCTTCCAGTCATATTAGGATTTGACTTTTGGATAAAGTTTGATCTTGCTAAAGATTTATGGAAAAATATTACTTTTGTTCGCAATGAACAGCCACAAATATGCGCTGCTACTTCAGCCATGGAACTTTCTCCTTCTGAGAAACAATCACTTAATGATACTATTGCTTTGTTTGAAGATATTTCTTATGAAAAGAAAGGCTTAGGTCTTACTAATTTAGTAGAACATAAAATTAATTTGTTTTCCCCAATACTATTATCTCCAGATGATGATATTGAAGATTCCTGGTACAGGAGAGTATTTGTCGATTGTCAGAAGTTTCCTTCTCGATTTAAAAACTTTAGAGTTGAAAATAATACATTATATAAATTTTGTAAAAATAAATTTGATCTTAACAGTCGTTTGAATTGGAAAATTGTAATACCTAAAGAACATATTATGGATACTATTCGTTCTAACCATGATGATATTAATTCTGGTCATCTTGGTATTCATAAAACATTAAATAAATTAAAACAACATTATTTTTGGAAGAAAATGTTCCAAGATACTCATGATTATATAAATTCTTGTGAAATTTGTAAAGCTTACAAACATTCTACCGTTCCTGCTCTTGGTACAATGATTAACCCTAAAAAAGTTGATCGTCCCATGCTCATGCTTTCTATTGATATTATAGGAATTTTACCTAAAGCTTATTCTGGTCATAAATATATACTTTCTGTTGTTGATGTATTTTCTAAATACTGCTGGATATTTCCCATGATAAATGCTACTACTAAAGTAATTTGTAAACTTCTTGAAAAAGAGATATTTCTTAAGTTTGGTTGCTGTAAAATTTTAGTTTGTGATAATGGTACACAGTTCGTTTCTAGATCATTTGTAGACTTTCTAAAAGGTTATAATATAACTAAAATATTCTATAATACTTTGTATACTCCGCAGAACAATCCTGTTGAACGATATAATAAAACTGTTGAAACTTGCATATCATGTTTTGTAAAAGATGATCATAGAACTTGGTCTAAGTTTTTGCCCAATGTTCAATTAGCTTTGAATAGTAGTGTTAATCTTGCTACAGATTATACTCCTAATTTTCTGATGTTTGGTAGGGAACTTATTTTTGATGCTTCTTTACATCGTTTTAGTAACTCTTTTGATAATTTAAACCAACTTGAAATGGCAAGTAGGGATTCTTTTGCTACATCATTAAACTCACTTAGTGAAACTTTTGTTAAAGTTCAAGCTAATCTCTTGAAAGCTTATAAACGTAATGCGCGTTATTATAACACTGGCCGCAAAGTCATTTCTTTTGGTGTAGGTGATATTGTGTGGAGAAGAAGTTTTGTACAGTCTAGTGCTCCTATTTATTTTTCGGCAAAGTTTGCACCTAAGTTTATAAAATGTGAAATTATTAAGAAGGTTTCTCCTAATGTTTACATCTTGAAAGACTTAAATAAAGGTACTTCTGGTCGTTATCATATTAAAGATATTATTAAATATTAATTTAAATTTTTGGTTCTCATATTTTGTTTTTGAATTTGATGATTTGATGAAGGTAGACCTTTGGTAGGTGATGAATAAGATTTGATGTATGAAAGAGTTGGTCTATTTGAAAGATGATGTTTGTTCGGTAACTTCATATCATTTTACTCATTTCAATTTCATAATACTCTAATATAACTTGGTTCGTTTTTTGATATCATTTTTTACATTAATTTAATACTTCTTCAACCTACATGAATATGTTATCGACATCACTAGATCTTATGTATATTTTTGTATATTTTACAGGATACTTCTCCTATATTTTTGTATATTTATCATTTTTTAGAGATCTTATTCTTTATTAATGCAATATTAATATAATAGATCTTACCTTTTAATGGCATGCTATGTATATTTGTACATACTCTTGTTTTGAGTGATAACTTTTTGATAAGTGAACACTTTGTTATATTTGTGTCTCGGACATGACTTTTTTGAAGCTTCAAACCAACTGGATATTACTTACCCGGATTTGAAACTTGAGATAATCTCAAAGCTTTAGTAGGCTACCCCTTCAGTAGACTACCTATTCTTTAGTACAATCTCGGATTTTCTATCCTTGATTTGTATTTTTTTTTTATGCTATTTGTGCACGGTAAGTCGGTGGAGTTGTGCCGGTCGCAATAGTCATACTTTTTTATGGTGCTGCCTTTGCTGCATTCATAAACCTTTTTTATGCTATTTGCGCACGGTAAGTCGGTGGAGTTGTGCCGGTCGCAGTAGTCATACTTTTTTATGGTGTTGCTTTCGCTACATTCATAAACCTCTTTATGCTATTTGTGCGCGGTAGTTCGGTGGAGTTGTGCCGATCACAATAGTCATATTTTCCCTGATGTTTTTCCCCATCAGTGGAATCTCTTTTTGAACATATTTGTGCCCGGAAAATTGGTGGAGTTGAGCCGATCACAATATTGTTTAATTTTCTCCTGTTTGAGAAAACCTTTTAGAATACTCATTTTGTAGTATTTATACTTTGGAAACGGCGACGAGAGTCTAACCGTATATTATAATCTTTTAATTTTCTTTTGTACTTGTGGTGATAGAGTCGGCGATCCTAGAGTCCAACCGAGCTTTGATGATGAGATAGTCCACATTACTTTTAACTTGTTTTGTTTATAGTAGAGTCGCTGAGTCGGTGATTATTTCAATCTAACCGTACTTTTATAGTGTCTCGTGTCTTACACTTGTTTGATATTTTGTAGAGATTTTTATATTTGTTACTTTTTGAATGATATTGGATTAAGAGCTGGTGGCTATGGTGCCCAACCACGCTTTAGTAATTGTAGAGTTGGTCGGTAGAGATAATAGAGTCAGTGGTGATAGAGCCTAACTGATCTTTAATTATAGAGTTTTTGGTAGAGATTTTTTATAGAGCTGGTTTTTGTTATTGTTTTTTTCTAAACTTTGTTTCAGGAGTTGAACAACTTTTATTTTTGTTTACAACTTTGTTTAGAGGAAGTTTCTCCTTTCGTTTTGTTTGTCGATAGAGACATTGTTATTTTATATTTTCAAATATTCTTTGAAAAGTTCTTTGGTAGAGCTGTTGCTTTTGGCTTCGGTCATAAAAGAAAGTGTCTTTCTTTTATTTTTTTTGGGGAGGTATGTAATGTAACGTGATTTTTGTGCTCCCGTTACAGATAACCAATTTCGAGCGATATTTAAGTATTTTTGCTTCAATTTATTCGAATTTTGAATTTGGCGCGTATTCCTGTCGTATTGATTGTCTAGGGATTGATTTAGTCGATTCACTTTTTGCTTTTTACGATTACTTATGAGTTGACGTTTTGACAGCTCACATTGACAAGTAGCTATTTTTTACTTGATTAGACATCTCTAAAGTAGCTTCACTCTAATGTACTTTGTGGCCAGGATTTCCGACGTCAACATGTCTCTCGGATAATCTTAATTTATTTCTTAAATCCTGTGTGGATTTCCTTGATCCTATAATGGATTAAAGACCTTTATAACGGCTCTTGCCGTAGGTCAATTAATTTTCATCGAAATCGTAAGTATTTCCAAATTATTAATGACGCCATTGACGCGATCATGTGGTTACGATTTTTGAACATTTTTGTCTTGTTTCAGATATTAGAATTTCGTTGCTTATGCATTAGAAAGTTTCATTTTGTTACATGGAACCTTATCTGTGGAAAAACGGTGCGTATTTATTTGTATTTACTGCCCAACTCGACATGTGTTTTTCTTTATAATTTGAAGTTAACAATGGACTGTTTGTTTCAGCCCTTTGGCGTTTTTTTCCTACATTTATTCTAACATTTATAATGTTATCATAACCTTATATGGATATGACTGGAGCCTTCGTTCTAGTTCATTTTGGTTGAGCCTGGTTCGTGCACGATGTGGCGTCGATGGACATTTGTGAAGATTTCCTCTCGTTTGACAGCTAAGCTTAACAATTATTTTCTTTTCTTTTTGTTAAAACTTAATTTAACGTTGATATAAAGCTACTTTATTACGAGTATGCGCCGACGTTCAATCTTGCATTCAAATATTATTTCTTATTAGATTTAATAACTAGATTCAATCTTGCGTACAAAAATTATTTCTTATTAGATTTAATAATTAGATTAAATAGTGTATTAAAAACAAATATTTCTTATTAGATTCAAAATTTCAGTAAAAAGATAAATTAGGATTTAGATTAGTCAAATCAATGTTATACTCCTCCCAACGAGATCTAAATTACATACCATGACACTTTATTAGGTTGCTTATATCTCCCTATCCCGAGATTAAAAGTTTGTTGCTCTGCGGCTTAGACATCCGGAGGAATTATTATTTATTTTAACTGTGGTAAGTGGCCTCTGGCGCCCGAACATTATTTTTGTTATATTTTTCTCTCTATTTTGAGGTAAACAAACTGCAGTAATTATTTTCATTTCTTTTTAAACTTACATATCTTTTTATAAACCATTTTTTTTATTTTTTACATTACAATGGGCCAAATATTTATGACGGAATGTTAAGCTTTTCGCTTTGAAATTTGTGAAAATAAGAAGGTACGTACTTAATATTATTGATCTATGTATTAATTTTTTTGCTGACTAATTTATTGCTTTTTTGTTTGTATGGTCACAGATTAGGTAATAGTTTTGAAATGGTTTCGGAGGGTACCCATTTGCAAATCAACTCATTCAAACGAGCGCACTGCACTCCCACGCAGGCCTTTGTGTGCGAAAGTTCCGAGTGGCACTGCAATTGTTATGGGCTGGCGTTATGCTTACCATCAGGCAAATGACCAGCTCGTCTCGTACTCAACAAGTATAGTTACTGATCAAAGACTAACTACAGAGAGTAAAAAGAATTGCATAATAGAAGACGATGACTATTAAAACAAAGATTCCAAATCCTGAACAACTATCGTAACCCGTTGCCAACTGCACCAAAACGTAAACAAACAATAATACTCAGAGTTTACTATCTTCCTTGCGTCATTTCCTCATTCTGAGGGTCATGACCCTGACAGACACTTCCCTGTGACACGCATTCCTGGATGCAGATTGGTTCATAAGGAAGCTGTAACCGTCTCAGTAATTTGAATTAAGGTTTAGATCGTAAGAGCTTCTGAAGGTCTTTGTGTGTAGTCTTACGGCTAAAATCGATGATTTAGTCAAAAGTTTTTACGTAATGGAAATGTAAACACGTTGTCAGTTATATTTTCATTGCAAACGATAGCTATAGACGACTATTCCATGACACTCCAAAATAAATTAGACAAATATTTTTTTTATTCTATTTGATAACGAAAAGAGCCGGTCGTTTACCTGACGGTAAGCATCATGCGAGCCCATAAAAATTGCAGTGTCACTCAAAACTTTGAAACGCAGGCCTGCCCGCCACTGCAGTGCGCTCGTTACCCTGAGACATTTGCTATTAAGTCTCATAAGTCCAGTAATATCATTGACTACTAATGTGAGTTTTATTCACTGAATACTGAGTAATATGCAAATATTACTGTGTTCTGGTTCATTAAACCAGAAACAATATCACTACTTTGCTCATTATCAAATCAATGAATTTACTGGGTTAATGTTATAGGTATACCTAATGTCTCAAGTAACGAGTGCAATGCAGTGCCAAGCAGGCCTTTGTGTTTCAAAGTTCTGAGTGGCACTTGCAGTAGTTATAGGTTGGCGACTGGCGTTATACTTGCATCAGGTAATCGACCTGCGCGTCTCGTTATCCAATTATTATTAAAAAAAAAGTTTATTACCTATACAGAGTTTATAACTTACCTACATAGTCTCGCTGATAGCACTCTCGAATTGAAAATCTGTATTTTCGTATTCTCTCCAAAACTCCATAGAAGTATTTACTCAGTAAACTATCCACTATTTACTATAGCTTTACTGAAGCGTCACTTTGACTAAATTTTGACAACTTTAATAAGATATAGATACTGCATCAGAAAGCGTGAAAAAGCGGAAATACGTTTTGTTTACAGTGACGAAAGACGCGTCTTAAGGATTTTATATTGACGACTTGCCATAATATTATTATATGAATACGTATAAATATTAACTCAACTTACGATAATGACATCCCATCGACCAAGGCCGCCGCGACATTCAAAATGGCTGACGCATTACGAATTGCAGTTAAATACGTGCATCTCGATTTAAAGGTCAACAATTACGAATATTCACAATAAAATGTAGGTACCCAGGATCCCACAGAAGCGGGTAGCATTGAAAAGTTCGTTGGTATTAAATGCACTTCCTTGCTTTCCGAGGTCGCAGCGCCGGCGGCAGCGGCCATCTTGCATTTTTGACGTTTATTTTTGGCGGGCTTTTCTTTTTTTATGACAGAAATGGTAACGACGTGGCTGAATGTCAGGCTTACACTTGTTTATGGTTATTTTTTAATTGTATAGTTTCGATATACATAAATTACTCTTTTTATGTTATTTGGTTGCGAGATGAGCCAATTGTAGTGCCACTCAGAACTTTGAAGCACAAAGTCTTGCGCGGCACCGCAATGCGCCCGCTACCCTGAGACAGTCTCATAAACATAGTAATTTCACTCGCTACTCTAGTCTCTACTCATCAAACCGGAATACAGTACTTTTTCGCGCTAGCGTGGAAAAAACACTTTTTACAAGCTTTTATTTAACTTGAAATGTTTGTATGTATGTATATTTCTTCAGATCAAATCTTGCAAGCTAAATTTGACCCACTTCCCGGTGCTGAAATTTTACATACACGTGTAAATCGGATGACAATGCAATATACTGATGTCACGGAACTGGTCTGATGATGGAGCCGCAAGGTTAGGAAGGATAGGAACTCTGTAACGAAACGACATAGCCCCGTCGAGTTTGGGCTCGTTTAAAGACGAATATCTTTACAAGAACTTTGATGTCTTGGATGATGTCTAGGGTCCTGATGATGGAGCCGGAAGATGGCCACGGTAAAAGTTTGCCTGTAAAAAACTTGTTTTTGCTTTTAACTTTGTTTTGTTTGTTTGTTTTGTGTTTGTGCGGTGAGCATAAAGTTGTTTCTCCGGTCTTGGGTGTCTGTGTATCCATGCCACCTGTGAAATCCTCGTGCAGTGATAATATATATATCAGTGTATTTGATTTGACATAATAATTATAGCTCAGGAGCCTCCAGGCGACTACTCTATTCCTTGGACTTAAATTGTGTACAAGATTTTCAGCATTAGAAACATTGTAAAAAGTATTTTTTAAGAATGCACGCATTACTTTCTTGCCCTTAAACTAGAATAGAACTGACTCAATAGCAGACCATAACAGATCAATAGGTCCTTGACGGAGATTTCCAACAGACTGACATACAGATAGACAAAGTTATCCAACAAAAGGTTGTTCCAAAAAATGTAACGTACAAGTAAAATTTACATACAATGCCGACATTTGACATTCACTACCCATTAGCGGAACAGTAATTATCGCAAAGTTATTTATTTTCCATCAACAAAGTATACGTGAAACATCTGCATTCAACCGCCCGAGAGTGAACGATAAATTGCATAAATACCAAACTCAGGATTCACTCGAGTAGGTACACTATCTGCAGTTGGCCACAGTGTGACAACAGTGCATCATCTTCAATCAAATTACAATGTTGAAAAATAAGGAAAAAAATTGACTATGTAGATGTAGAATAAGATTATACAATGTGGGTAATTTATAGTTTTAATTCCGCGATAAAATTTATCGCGGAATTAAAACTATAAATTACCCACATTGTATAATCTTATTTAAAATGGACTTCCGCAAAGTAACGCCTGATTCCATCAAATATATTGACTATGTAGGTAAATAATTCTAGACATTACTGGATTGCTCTAAAAACGTGTTCAGAGCGATGAATCTCTATTGTCTGGCGACGATATCTAATTCTCTACTATAATAAATGCGAAAATGTGTTTGTACGTTTGTTTGTTTGCTGGTATGTCCTTCTTTCACGTAGCAACGGATCGACGTGATTTTGGGCATAGATACAGTTTATGGGCCGGAAAGTAACTTTTTATCCCGGAAAAATGCACGGTTCCCGTGGGAACGCGGTTGATACCACGGGCAGAAGCTAGTAAAATATATTTTAATGTACTAAGAAACGGAACATCCAGGCACAAAAAAGCGATGTGTAAATTTAATTTACACATCCAAAGTAAAGTTGTAAACAGCTTATAATTTATAACAAAAGTGATATTTTGTGTGCAAAAAAACAGTAACCATCGTCACAAAAACAGCCCGTTATTTCAAGACTAATTTTACTATGTCGTGTAAACTATCATGTAGCTGTCAAAATATGAAATGAAACACTTCATAAAATAACATAATTTATAAAAATTCTAACCTAGCAAGTCCGCGCATGTGTCCAACTACTAAACTGACTATTTTACTGCACTGTGGTAAAAACTGCTAACTAAACTGCGGCGCAGTGCTATAACTGTACGCGACCTGCCGCAACGCTGCGCCCGCACCCAAGGGCACGGAGACAATAAAACAGTAGAGTCGATAATATTGATAAAAAAAAACTAACTCCCAAATCTTTTCCATCATGTTCTTTGAGAATTCCTGTGTGTGTAGAATGGAAATTCTCTCAAGTGCGGCTGCTGGAAAATACCATTATGGGCAGTAAACAAGCTAATACGGCAGATTGAACTCACTTACACGATTTAGTTATTAGGATAGTGAAATAAATCAGAATGACAGAACGATACAAAAACACTGTGAGTTTTGGTTGCTGTGCATATGTACTTCTACCATCAATAATCACGCCAAGCTCTCTTTGGTGTATGGAAAAAGAAGAGGAAGGAGAGAAGACTTTTAAAGTGAAATTACGAACAAGATCTTACTTAGCTATGATTACAGATGCGCAAAGTATTTCGACAAGGCATAAAACATGCTACGATTTCAGATGCTGGAAAGTGATCTGATTAGTTATAATATAGGGGGCTCTATTATTATTCCTAATTGTTAGAAAAATATTCGACGTAATTATTTTATTGAACAACCACTCCATGACTTCTCCCGTTCTTAAGTCACGAGCGTTGAATAACAATCTTCTCGGCTGCACTCACGAATCGGACGTCAAGGCCGGACGTCGATGTCCGCCCCGAGATGCCCCGAGATGGCCCGAAGAGGCCCGATGTCTCCATAACGCCTGGGGTGCTGATGTGTGCTGACTGCTGACTTGAACTCTGACAAATGGAAATGTAGATTTTATTATTATTCTGAGTAATAGTATACGGTTTTGTCATATTTACATATTTTGCGGAATTTTTTTTCTGATAGATATAAAATAATTCTAGTCATAAGCAATTAAAAATACTACTTATCTGTACTTAATGATGTAGTTTCTGCAATTGTTATGGACTGATATTATTCTTATCATCATGTAAACGACCCGCTCATCCCGTTACCCAATAGCACAATTAATAAAAAATCTAAAAAAAACGGTTCCTGGCTCCATCATCTGACCCTCAACAGCGACATCAAGTAGATTTAGATACATCCAGTCAGTGCTCTGAACAGATACCTCATAAATCCATTATTAGTTATAAATCAAACGATAATATTGGAGAAAATACAGTATACGATGGTAAACAAACGCATGATGAATCCATACCTTCCTGAATTAGTAATGGTTTTGTGCAAAAGATATGTTTGTACAAAATCATTATACATAAACAACTGCACAATTATATTTATGTTTTATGCAAATAAATCACTGTTCACTGTGATTCGGACGGAGTCAATGGCCTTTTTTACACAACTGGATAATGAGAAGCGCAGGTCGATTTCCTGATGGTGAGCGTAACCACCATGAAAATGCAGTGCCAACCTTTTTTGAATCACCCACATTTTGAAACTCAAAGGCCTGCGTGGCACTGCTATGCGCTCGTTACCCTGAGACATTTGCTATTAAGTCTCATACACCCAGTAATTTCACTAACTAATTTACTCGTCAAACCGGAACTCAGTAATCGTTATCATCATCATCATCAGCCGGAAGACGTCCACTGCAGAACATAGGCCTCCCCCATAGAACGCCACTTGGATCGGCTACTCGCCTATTGCATCCAGCGGTTCCCGGCGGTTTTGACAAGGTCCTCGGTCCACCTAGTAATGCTTGCACATTATTGCTTGGCGGCAGACTACACGAACAAATCGTGTAGTCTGCCGTGGTACCCACTCAGACGGACTCTCGCAGAACACATAGTTCTACTAGTCCTACTACCAGACCTACTTGATAAAACATCAACGAGTGCAATGCAGTGCCACGCAGGCCTTTGTGTCTCAAAGTTCTGAGTGGCACTGCAATTGTTTCCGCGGCGGTAATAGCCCGCCGCTATGCTCACCACCATGCAAACGAGCGCTCGGCTCGTTATCCAAAATATTTCACAGCGCGATGAAAATAACAACTAATTAAATACTTACTTAATTATTATTCCATTATTTTAAGCCAAAAAACAAGGACATAGACAAATATAAATCACGTATTTTGTATAAATAGATCCTATCATCTACCAAACCGCATAGAAATATTTACAATTATTTAAATTTATATGTATACATATTTATAATTATTTACATTAAATTAAGTTTAACTTTATCAGTTAATTACACAAGTAGAAATATATTTTGGGTTGTTACCACCGCTGTTAGTGGGAGGACTAACTCTTCTGCGAGTGTCCGTCTGGGTTGTTACCACCGCTTTGCTCGTGAAGTCTGCCGCCAAGCAGTAGTGTGCAAGCATTACTGTGTTCCGGTTTGATGAGCAGAGTATCCAGTGAAATTACTGGGCTTATGAGACTTAATACCTAATGTCTCAGGGTAACGAGCGCACTGCAGTGCCGCGCAGGCCTTTGTGTTTCAAAGTTCTGGGTGGCACTGCAATCGTTATGGGCCGGCGTTATGCTTACCATCAGGCAAACGACCAGCTCGTCTCGTTACCAAATAACAAAAAAAAAAATACATAATAATGCATAAATCTCTTTAAATTATTTACTGCTATAAGTAATTAATTTTATAACAATCAAACATTACCTACACTACTCATTGAGTCAAAGTAATTAAGTACGGAAGCAATTGTTTAATACGTACTTGAGCTCTGCAGAGCGCGCCCGTCTGTTAGCCGTTGCCGAGTGGGAATCGGGCTTGTGGCTTCAGGCTCTTCCATCGCAAAACACTGGAACTCTTTTGGACTCCTCAGCTTTCCGCATCGCGGCATCCCTTCGCTTGGGCGCATCATGCTGTGCTCCGCACCGCTGCCAGTGTGGTAGTGCTGTTGACCGGCTCGGTCACCACGGTTTATCTTGCCAACGAAGCGCTGGCAGAATTTCACGCCACGCCAGTCTTAACGACATAATCCGTCGGGCTTTTGCCAGCGCCAACTGCGCGGCCATTTTAGAACCGAATGGCCTCGTACGTGACGATGGTAAAAGGCCCGATGGAATGACTCTTATTCCGTGGAAGATGGGGCGACCTTTGGTATGGGACGCTACCTGTGTTGACACCCTTGCGCCGTCACATCTTCCCGGTACTCAAAATAAGGCTGGTGCGGCAGCTGAATCCGCTGAGAACCTCAAAAGGCGCAAATATAGTAGTCTTGATAGCAGTTACATATTTGAGCCTTTTGGGGTTGAGACACTTGGACCGTGGGGACCTGGAGCTCATAGAATTTTTAAAGAACTTTCAGGGCGTCTGGTCGAAGCCACACGTGACCAAAATGCTGGCCTCTACTTTGGTCAAAGATTAAGCATTGCCATCCAACGTGGCAATGCGGCCAGCATTTTGGGAACGTTGCCTACTGGTAGCGGATTATTAGATTAAGATTGTAAATAAATTAGTGTGTATTTTATTTAGTTATTTTAGTTTATGTTGTTTACTTTTTCTGTTATTTTTGAGTCAAATATTTTATTATAAGAAATGACAAACAAAATAATTCTAATTATTTCGTTCAAAACTAAAACACATGTTGGAAACGGATCAAATAACGCAGAAATTCAAATAATGTATTAGATTTTATTATTTTATATTATATGAATACCTACGTCCTACGTATATTTTATAAATATAATTCTGTAACACGACACGTGCTAATCTAGTAGGTGATTGATTTCATCAACCGGTATAAACTGTCGATTTATAATATTCGGGCATATTCGGCCAAATAAACCGTCGAAAGAATGTCTTTTCGATACAACATTTTTCAATATTTTCGCCCTAACATTTAATTTTGTAGCAATAGGATTATATCGATCGGTCGTTTGTAGCACCATTATTTTTTGGCACTTTCATCGCATAAACATTATTTCGCAAAGTATTTCTTTAAAGCATCTCTCCTACGAATCTCCTGCGAAACTATCAGGCAAACGACAGATAGCTGATGTTACAAGGAGTAACTTAGGTTCCTTTAATTCTAGAAAAAGAATTAGGGTTCCGCGCAAAAAAATAAAACCGATGAAAACCAAAATCTCCACATCAAATCAAATCAAATCAAATCGTTTATTTGCTAGAATACATGTTACAATATTTTTGATCAATGTATTCAACCTGCAGGCAGGTGTGCAAATATTGTTATACATTTTAATTCCAGTGCATGTCATAATCAGTTATTAAAATTAAGTTATTAATTAGCTATTAAAATAAAATTATTGTCAAACATTATTTAAAGTTAAGGTATTCCTTTACACTATAAAAACAATTTTGCATTAACCACTTATGTAGGTGTAACTTAAATTTATTACCCTGCAACAATTTAATATTTTCTGGTAAATTATTATAAATAATTATACACATATTATACACGCGGGTGAAACCGCGAGCAGCAGCTGGTATGTGAATATAATTGCAGTTTCAATAATCCATACTTCCATACATACTTATATATTATTTATATATACGAATATAACAAATGCAAAAGTGTGATTGTACTTTTGTTGGTTTGTTGGTCTGTCCTTCGTTCACGCAGAAACGAAGCAACGGATAATAACCATTATGATGTGTTCTCATCAACCAAAATAGTTCTAACAACAACATTTGCTCCAAACGCTTCAAAAATTTGTATGTCAAGCTATAATAGTTTTTAACTACGCAAAGGTCATTGTACAGTGATTTCAGTATTTCAGGAAAAACTGTGTTATATGCAGTCACCGACCCCTGGCTTTGACGTGGTTGGGAAAGAGGCCGGAAGGTTACGGACCTCTGGGGTATCACTGTTTCTATGGCAACTTTCATACGCATTTTTGTGGAGGTCATGACTCAAGCTCTGGAAAAATAACGATAATTTGGTAACAAAGGGTAAGAATTTCCTTCTTAGAATTGAGAGGGTTGATACCTTAATGATTTTACTTTATTTATTTTTGGGTATTCTACCTGCAGAAGGTGACGTTCCAAGACAAATCTGGTGGTTCTTTTTTTGACATTTCTGTTTCAAATCATACTGAACTTTTTCACAGACTGGTATCATGGTGTCTCCAGTTTCCTAGTTCCTATATAGCTAGCTACCACTCTCAACACGAAGATCTGTTGATGGCAGCTGCACTTTAGAGCCACATGCTGGCAAATTTATACAAAAAAACCTAAGTAAATACACAGTCGGGAATAATGCTGCTTTAATAAAAATTGATTCTGTTTATTTTCCACATAGTTCAGCCGATTCTTGGAGCGAAATTGTTGATCAGTAAAAAGTGTGACCTACTCTCCCTACCGCATTTTTGAAGATCAGCGCTAACTGGCGGGTATTAAAACGATTAATGGCCACTAATACCCACTGGTAACACTGATGTGGTCTCGTTAACACTGGCAGCACCACGTAAATAGATCACCCACTTTTCTAGTAGTTCCTGGTTCCATAAAGATACAGAACGATTTTGATTTCATGATGGTACATTGGATTTAGGCCGTAGCATAAAGCTGCCAATATACCACAATGCATGATTGATGGATATGCGTCAATCACGGGCCACGCGCCAATCATGGAAAAACCACGATATCGTATATATATACCGTATAATGTGGTGCTTGGTGGAATTCTAGTCCTAGTGCTAATCGTGGTATTCGAGGCATTGAAAAATACACACTGTACGAGACACCTTTTGAGTTTGAAATGATAGATTGAAGATGTAGGGGAGACCAGGGACAAAAGTAACGCGGGATGAACGTAACAAATGAGTTTCTGAAGAAACTATGTTAGCTACATTGATGGGTTGTACCACCGATATGTTCCAATTTGAACCACCCCTTACCTCAGCTGCCCTCTTGGCACTGTGCCGTCAGGTTGTGGAGGTAGCAAGCTGGTGCTGCAAAAGTACCCCCAAAGTAAGGTTTGACCGTTTTTTCAACGGTGTTTTTTTTAATTATGGGAGGTTTCTTGCTTGCGTGTCTAGTGACAGTAAAGTAGCATAAGTATTCGTCTTTCTATTTTGGCGTTCGAAATGATAGTTTGTTTAGGTTATAGGCATGTATTTGGCAAATTCAGGAAAATTTATAGTTAGGGATGAAAGTAACAACTTGTTACTTTCATCCCGGTTATGATCGTGATATCTCGAAACGATTTTATTGTGTTTTTTATATTTCAAAGTAATACAGATTTATTTTCTTTCTCCTGAATACCTAACATATATAAACGAACGACTAGCAGAGGTTTAGTTACTGCTGAAATAATGGATTAGGCTACAGAAGTACTTTATAGAAATGTATCATTTTGAGACGATGTAAATTCATATCAGCCATAAGTAAATCCACTATTGGTAGCTTCACCGGCTTAGGTAGCTTCACTATTACTGCCAAGAACCCCTCCTGATTTAACTTTGCCACCAGTAATGGCTTTGCCATTGAAAATTATTTCAGAAATAGACATTGTCTGATAATTAACAACTTAATTTGACTCCAAACAAGCTTGAAATTCAAGAACAAGAAGAAAGAAAGCGTAGAGCCAAAGAAGTTAAGAAACCTATTTTACAAACTGCTAAACAGACAAAAAAGCCGAAGGCTGCAGTTGATTAGAAAACTAGTAAAAAAATGGAAATAAAAGACTAAAAAAGAATAAATAGGTATACCTATACTAAAATAACTAAGAATAGTGATCATTCAGACAGCGAAGATTGCTTCTGGTTAATTTGTATGAAATCCTTTTCTAACAGTAGGTTAAATGAAAAGTAGGTAGGCAGAATGCTTAGTTAACTGATACTAAGCATTGTGGTTACCTGCTATTATATTTAACATACATTAATTTCTAATCAGCGTTTTAGATTTTACCTTAGAATAAGAACAATAAAAAATCTAGGAAACAATAATCTTCTTTATTTTTAAATAATCATCATTATTTAAAAACGAGATCTCAATCATGAGAATGCCCACAGCTGATAGTCTATGAAACTATCACCTGTGGGCTCAATTAGAATTGTGCAAATAACGAAATAAGTTACCTACGCCTTAATTGTTTACCTGATTGAGATCTAATTTTTAAATAATGTTGATTATTTAAAAATGAAGAAGATTGTTATGTTTCCTAGTTTTTTTTACTGTTGTGATTCTAATGTAAAATCTATAAGGATGATTAGAATTTAATATGTTCAATATGAACGTAACTTTGGTTTTATTTACAATGTTACAACCATCCCCTTACACTGTTACAACCAACCCTAGGGGTAGGGATAGTTGTAACAATTTCCACTTTTTTTGTTCGGTCGTATTTCTCAAAATCTGTAATATAAGTTATATTTAAGCTGGTGTTAAAAGATAGTTAAAAGACCAATCTATCATGTGTACGGATTAGAATTTTGATATTCAAAAAGCTTTGTGAGATATTACGAGAAATTTGAAAATTGTTACGTTCGTCCCTGGTCTCCCCTACTGACACACGGTTTATTGATACATTTACTTATTACGTATGATTTTAATGGATGGTGTTAACGAGCCGCGGTATCGAAGCGCACTGACTGGATTCGTCACAATTGAGTAAAATGCTGCCTCGACACTCTATACGATGCATTGGATCGTACACACACAGCAGCTGCTTCAATGACCTATACTCAAAAAAATAGTTTCACAACCACTGCGTGTTCAATGCATAAGCCGCGGCGAACGCGCGGTGGTGCGCCAATGATATATACGTTGCGTAAAGTGGAGTAGTATGTAGTCGTAGCTTTGAGCCCAGGCAGGGCTTCGAGCAAACTTTTTGTGGGAACGCGGATGAAACCGCGTGCAGAAGCTATAGTATGTATATATAGAAGATTATTAAACAATACAGTCGGAAAACTTTTATGTTTACCTATTATAAAGATAATAATAAATACTCGAGCATCTCAGTACTTAATTTTGACGCCTCAGCACAAAACGGTGGCTTTCAGAGGTAGTTTCAGATTTGCTGCAAGCCATTGTTGGAACTCTTTACCTCCCCCACTTCGTGACCTGAAAACAATTAAAACTTTTAGCAGGCGTATGAGGCTACATCTAGTGTCTATTCAAAAACCTTAAAAAAAAAGGATCTTGAAATCACACTAGATTTAGGATTCCGACGCTTGCGTCAGGTAAAATGACCTTTGTATTCTTAAGCTAATATATTTAGAGTATATAACTTACCTCTTGTTGAGCAGGTATTCCATTTGTTATCCTTGTTGTCATAGATTAAGTTTTTGGACTTTGTTCTTGATTATTTTCTACCGATCACCATTGTGTTGGGTGACTGGTTTGAACTTGTTTTCAGTTTTGTTTGAATTTGTTTGCTGCCACTTGCCATAGATACATAATGCTACACAAGGCACACTGCACGGCACAAATATTTACTGGCCACAGATGACTATAGCTAGTAGTTATCTGTGGTCATGCTCCACTGAGTTAGATGGAAGGCCACAGACTTCCTTAGACGGGTCTGTGGCTTTTGATTACTTACTAATTTTATTTTGTATTTTGTAGTTTTTTTTTTGTTTTTTACTGTTTTTTTTTATTATTATTAATTGTATTATTTTAGTTATGTATTTGATTGTTGGTATTTTTATACTGTTTTAATTTGTTTTCGTCGTCCTTACGTTCGTGATGTCATGATGGGTTCCGACTGAAAATCAGTGACTAGGGTCCTTGACCTTAGTTAGGTGCTGAGTCGGGACCTTTTCCTGACATCACAACATTACATTGTTTATTTTTAGTTTTAAATTCTGTTGTGTTATTTGTTATCTGATGTGATGTTGTGTTGTCCGGAAATAAATGTATTTTCTTTCTTTCTATAAAAACAATAGAATACCTATATATTCATAACAATAATCACGGCGGTTTAAAACCGAATTATTGAATTATTGTATTAGTTATTTAGTAAATATGATGTCATGGGATTTATCATTTTATTTATATTCCAATATGTACCGTAATTGTAAAATTATGTATCTACCTTCTTATCATGAATGGTTTTTTGCTATACAGATAAATAAAATTGAAATGTCTGTTTGTCATATTATCAAAATAACAGCTTTTTACCAAATGCATATGAAAGTATATACGGTACCTATAACAAAACAACCATTTATAAAAAATTTGTCTGTCTTTCTGTCTGTTTGTTTGTTCCGGGTAATCTCCGAAACGGCTGGGCCGATTTTGACGGGCAGATAGCTGATGTTATAAGGAGTAGGGTAAAGAATTAGGGTTCCACGCAAAAAAAAAAAAACCATGAAATTTAATATCTCCGCGCGGGTGAAACCGCGGGCAGCAGCTAGTTCCATACTATAGGGTAAAACCCGGATAGTTGCCTCAGTGGGATACTTGCCGCAGTGTCTAATACACTATGTTAGGGATGTTGGGGGTGTTAGTACTTTACTATAATTAGAAGCCCTTCTACCACAGGCCTCGGTGCCATGTAAATCGTCTGAATAGACGTACGCGTCTTGTCCGTGTGAGCAAAAAACTTCCGCGCCGAAACTTTGACGGACGTCAAAATTATATTGGTCAGTAATTTCCATTGAATATTTTTTTAACTGACTGTGGTTTCAGTCAACTTTTTGTTTATTTGCATGCATTACAGTTTAAATTACACTGTTTATTGCGTTTTATTGTTATATAGTTTTTATTTATTTCGCAAATAAAAAGGGCTAGTATCCGTATCAAAAAGGATAGTTGCCCTATTTACCTTTGAGGATAGTCGCCCTTGGGGCAACTATCCGCAATTACATATTCTATAATAAAGCAAAGACTTTTTTTTTAGGTGAAATTCAGTAGGCGACGTTCCCAAAATACTGGCAGCATTGCCACGTTTAATGGCAATGCTTTATCTTTGTCCTAAGTACAGGCCAGCATTTGGAGGTTCTTTTTATTGTATTTTTATTTTATAGTTTAAAACATTAAAACATAAATTCTTACTATTTAATAATGTTAATTAATATTTTATTAGTAGATACTTAATAAAGGATCGATAAACAATAAAGACGGATTACTTAAATTGATATTAAAATTGTTTCTATCTAAAAAAATCATAGTGTGGCGTCTATAGCCCTGCACGAGGCAAGTATCCCCGGAAGCATTTTTTCCGTTAGGCTACTATCCGCCACGGTAGGCAACTATCCCTTTTTTGAGAGGTCTAATAAAACAGAATTTACTCGAAAACCATAATAATTATGTTTACAAAAATAGGCTTCTATTAAAGATCAAAGACCTATGTTTTCACATACATGTTGTATTAATCGTAGTAAGTACATATTTTTGAATAATAGAGCGTTTTCGAAAAGTGCGGCAACTATCCGGCTTTTACCCTAGTAGCTGCTCACTGTTTCACCCGCGTGAAGGTACCCACAGAAATCGTGCATTTTTCAGGCATAGAATGTAGGGTATGTTACTCTCCGATCCATAAATTATAGTATCTATGCATTAAATCACGTCAGTCTGTTGCTCCGTTGCTGCACCAAGTAACCAACACAGCAAGAAACATATTTCACATTATAATACAACAGAATAACTTTTTTACGAAAATGTGTCAATTCGTGTCTAAATTTCCTTTCGCAAGGTTGCCAAACCGTCGCCAAGTGAGTTAGCTACCATACATTTCAATGTTACCTGGTGAAGTAGCAGCCCTTACACTTCTCTATGGTGGAATGAAGAAACACATACACACATAAACACTGAAAACATTACACTCCTTTTTTTGGGAAGTTGTATAAAAATAGGTGTCAATTTTGACATCTCTGTCAGGACACGGTTTGTGTATTGTGCCATAGAAGTTATTTTAAAAACTTACCTAAGCCTAGCGGTTAGGTAAGTTTTCGAACATAACATTTATGACAATTAAAAACTTCTTCCGAGTTTGAAAATCGAACGGAACGATTAGGTAATTAGGTAACAGTGACTTCCGCGCTTTCCCGCGTTTCCGGCCGCTTTCCCGAGGTCACTGAACGGGCGGGTGCCGCGAATGTGCATGTGAGGTCAGTACTGCGAATGTGCTCATATCTGCGCTGCGACTTGTATGATTATCTATTATGTTACTGCAGCTAGACACAAAAAAAACAAATTTAGAAAAAAAAAATGTTTTAATTTTATTGTAAAATAAGACCATTCTCTTTATCTAAGACGAGACCTTAGCTTAGCCCCTGGCTTCGCACGGGTAGCTTTTTGACTGTGGCAGCATGATACTCATTTATAATGAAATTCGTTCTTCTTTTTTGGGACAGCGTTAGCGGAAATGCCTAGTGAAGTTCAGTTTTATTTCAGTTTTTGTAATAAAATTTCCGATTTTTTTTTCTGACTTTTCCTGTGAATGTCTTTAGAAATATTGCACTGATAAAATATAAAATTACGAACACAAAAAAAAAATATCAAATCGTTTAAGATCAGGCGAGAGGAATCAAATCATATAATATCGTGTATAAAGAAATCACAGGTCGAAAAGTCCAGTCAAGTTACAATGCGTGTCACCATATCAAACAGCGCCAGTCATCAGTCAAACAATTTCTAAATCAATTGGGTACGTCACACGTAGTGACGGGTGAAAAGAGCTAACCTAGATAAGTTTCGATGACCGCACGCTAGCAATTTCTTGATTAGCGAGTGATTGCTTAGTGACCAAATTGGGATCGGTTGAGATCTGTGTCACTTTTGACTGCTACAATGAGCAGTTTGTGTGATTCACGGCTCTGTTCTATGGCCAGGGTTGACCTTTAAGTTCAAGCGATGCTTCTATAAAGATTTACTTCTCTGCATTTTATTTTAATACGTTTTCGAACTACTTTTGGCTAGTTTAATTCCAATTCATTAAGTCCATTATGCGAATTTTATTAAACAATTTTTGATTTGTTGAACAGTCTCTATGTCACTCAACCGCTCGTAAAGGGTCCACTCCTCCACTCTATATGCTATAACCTGGCGTTACAACTTCCAATACAAAAGTTGTAAAACAAGCACAGCTCGTACTGAATTAGCTGTGACGTCACTGGCAGAGGCAGTGGTTTAGGTGGCTAGGGTGAAAGAACTAGTCGATCTAGCCTACTTTCATTCCAATGACCGCACGTTCGTGTAACAAACAATTCACGGTGTTAAGCAGGATTCGCTGACCTTGTTATGGGACAGTTTGAATTACGTACAAACATACTATTTGCCCTAAAGGATCATTAAAAAAAGTAATAGGCTTTTTTTAAGTTTTATTTAATAGATTTGCAAGTTTTAGGACTGCTGGAAAGTATGGAATCTTCTGACAGCACGCGCCGTTTCAAGGAAGTACTGCGGCATGGATCTGACTCTTGAGCTAGTCGTTTAGCGAAATCAATGACCGATAGTCGTCGTTGGTTTTTCGTTGCTTGGTCGTTGTTTGGTTGGTGGTTGGTTGGTTGGTTTTTGGTCGAAGGTTTTTTTATACTATTTGATAACGAGACGAGCCGGTCGTCTGCCTGATGGTAAACATAGCACCGGCTCATAACAACTGCAGTGCCCCTCAGAACTTTGAAACACAAAAGCCTGCGCGGCACTACAGCGCACTCGTTACCCTGAGACATGGTATTAAGTCTCACAAGCCCAGTAATTTCACTGGCTACTTTGCTGATCAAATCTGAACACAGTAAAGCTTGGTGGCAGACTTCATGAGCAAAGCGGTGGTACAAGACAGACCCAGACAGACATTTGCAACGGAGTTAGTCTTACCACCTAGTGAATAGGTTGTTCGCCGAAAGCACTATCGGGGACACTAATTGCTATTATTGTTATTAAAATTATGATATTAAGGCCGTGTGGTGCTCACCCGCCGACGACCGCCACTGAACACCATTTTATAATCGTCACATTTTTTATATAACAACTCGTAGGTATATGTACATATATCTCTTTGAACAACTGCTAATTTAACAAATAAAAACTTATGCAAATATTATTCAAACTCATACAATTTCCGTACTGTAACACTTTAACATTATTATCCACACGTGTAATAATATAACCGTAAAACAAAGTAGGTATTGACTAATGTACTGGAAAAAAGTGGGTCTGCTAGCAGCACGCGAAACCATAGGTTTCCAACCTCTGCAGTGGCGTCATTGGGGACAATGGAACGCAATTTAGAATAGAATGTTGCTATGCTCAATTTTTCTGCCTAAATTTAAGTTTAGAGGCCAAATTTTCTGCCTAATTTAAAACAGCAAACTTATTATTAAACTAGCTGTGCCCCACGGCTTCGCCCACGTAGCCTATATTGCTACTTATAACATCATCTATCTGCCAGTCGAAGTCCCGTCAAAATCGGTCCAGCTGTTTCGGAGATTACCCGGAACAAACAGACAGACAGACAAAATTTAAAAAAGATGTGTTTTTGTTATAGGTAGGTACTGTATAAACTTTCATATGCATATAGTGAAAAGCTGTTATTTTAATACAACAAACAGACATTTCAATTTTATTTATATGTATGTATAGATATAGATTTCGCTGGTTTATAAGTAAAAAGTCACTACCAAAATTTAAGTTTATATGTAAATTCTAAGTTTAGATGCAATAATGGTTCAGAGATCCCTTTTTTTACTTTAAGGTTTTCAATGTCCCTACCACTATAGGGTTATATGGCTACTCTATGATAAATGCTCGCTCTACAACCAGGGTCAAATTCTACCAAACAAATGGTTTGAAAATGGCAATTGGTTTCGCAGTAAAATGATAACTTTGATGAAGAGAATACAAAAATTGACAAAGGTCTATTGATGACCGCGATTCTCATAGGCGACTATATTAAACCGATTGTGCTATAAAATACCAAAGAGAGCATTGCGACGAAAGCAAAGTCGTTTTTAAATCATTTGTAGAATACAACTGCGGCCCAGATCTAGATATATTGAATGACAGGATAAGCAAGTTTCATAATGTGTTACTGGTTTTTCTTAGTTTTGCTATGTAATTTGATGGACATTAGTCTGTAAGTTACATGTGTTGTATGGTTTACATTGACCAGGAGAAGTACCTTGATGATGGTTTATGAAACACACTGATAGACCAGGGGACCGATTTTTGAAAGTCAGGAGTGATTTCGAATTCACCGATGACAAAATTCTCAGCGATGACTTTGAAATCAGTAATTTGCAAAAGTCGTATTTTTGAAAGTCATACCCTGTGTTACTAACATGCAACTATTTCTCAGCTTTGATCACAGATAAACTAATGATTGTGTTCTATTTAATTTTATTTTTTAAGTTGGAAATTGTTTTCAAGTCAAAATTGGCACTAACTACTCGTATCTATGATATCGTTTACGAATGGGTACCCCCACTATGGGTATGAGAAGTTTAGTCATCCGCTGAGATTCAAAAATACGACTTTTTGTAAATCGGTGACTATCGGTCATATCGCTGATATTTAGTCACTCGGTGACATTAAAAAATCGCACCCCAGGTGCATGGCGAAAGACATTCATCTTGAGTGGAGTAGCTAGCCTGAAAAGTGCCATGCATATTATACTTGTGAGACACAGCGCACTCAACATCTTTATTTGTACACTTGGTAGGTTTGACCACACTATCACAACTAATGATACGAAATGATGTGATACATAAGGTGGTGTTTCACTATATGGTTACCAGGTGATAGTAGGACTAATTCTTGTGCGAGTGTCCTTCTGGTTTGGTACCACCGCTTTCCTCGTGAATTTTGCATAATCGGTAACGTGCTAGCATTACTGTGTTCCGATTTGATGAGCAAAGTAGCCAATGAAATTTCAGGGCTAATGAGATTTAATACTTAATGTAGCAATTGTTTTGGGTTGACGTTATGCTTACCATCAGGCAAACAACCCACACGTCTAATTTACGTGTAGAGTAGGACACACATAATGTAGTCAAGACGTTGTTGTCGATATGTCGCTATCGAGCGAAACGCCTAAAATTAATGCCATAAACCTAAAAAGAACCGCCCGTGTTTACGCTTATTATTACAGACGTTACTGCAAATAGGCCTAGTTTAAAAGTTCCGGGTTCGGCCGGTCGTGGCCCCGTTTTAGAGGTCAATGTCCGGATGGTCACTGACGAGGTCTGAAACTGAAATATTTTGGTAGATTACTGTTAGGCTGGGAGGTGTGGGCGTGTGTTATTACTCGTCGATGTATCCTCATTTTGTGTAATCGCGGGATTATTTAAACATGTATAGTAATCCTTAGTTAAATAGATTAGGTTAGTAGTAGGAAGTATTTAGATTAACCTATTTTTGAAATAGTGATAAATGGAAAGGACCAGTCATTTTTTTTTGTATTGATGCTAGAAGCTAACGTCTTGTTTAGATCACTGCGCCAGCTAGTTTTAAAACTTTTACATATTATTTCAACCAGTGAATCGAGTTTCTCTCAATAAAAAAAACAAAATGTGAACTTAGGTAAGTATAGATGTCTTATACTAATAAACATTCTAGCCAACACAATGAACTATAGGTTCATCCAATTTATGGAAATTTTAAAAATGTTATTATTATATATGACGATAATATTTACTTAAAAACATATGTTATACAGTTACCAATGCAAAATACTTTATTTACGTAAAATATTCCAGATCGTACAAGAAATATTGCTACACGCTTTGCTCAACTCAAATGCATTTTGCACGAGAGTGAAAGATTTAAGAGTAATAAAACCTGACCGCACCTCCTAAACTAATCCAGTAGGTAACAAACGATCCGCGTTCGTATCGATGACCTCCAGTAGCCGAGTTTCACTGGATTTTTTATATACGAGTTGAGGAAAAACGTGAAAAGCTAAAGGCAGATTAGGTGTAGGATTAGGTATTTGGAGTAGGTATACGATGAAAAATGTATTTTAAATCGGTTTTCCAGCTTCTGACCCACATTTTAGAGCTACCTACTTCTAGAAGATTAGAGTAAGATTCGATTTGAATTACGGAGAAATAATTTATTATTATAAAGAAAGTGTCAATTAGGTATCTGTCTGTTTTAGTTCATCATTGATATAGACCTGACCTACCGTTGACTGTCTCTTTTCAATAGACAAGAACAATACATGTTCTGGTCTATTTCCTGGATTTTGATGGTACATCAAGCCGCGCTTGCACGTGTATTATCTTGTAACCCGCGCTTGATGCAAAATAATGGTTATTTTGACAGCAAAACACAAACATGCATAAGCGTGTAATCGTGTACTTATGGCCGGCGAAAGTTTGTGTGTGTGAATGTTTGTTACCACGTATCTCGATAACTACTAAACCGATTTTGATGAAATTTGGAATGTAGGTAATTTAGGTTCTAGATTAAGACATAGGCTATAAAAATAAATACCGCGCGTCGGAAGCTGCGGGCGGAAGCTAGTGATTAATAAATCTAGCTTACACTCTAATACAAATGCTCTAGGATTCCTGGTGTCGCAGGTGGCAAGCACATCCACATACACAACACAAACAACCAAGATCCGCTGAATATAAGTTGAAATATTTTTTTATGTTATTTGGTAACGGGACGAGCTGGTCGGTTGCCTGATGGTAAGCATAACGCTGGCCCATAACAATAGCAGTGCCACCCAGAACTTTGAAACACAAAGGCCTGCGCGGCACTGCAGTGCACTCGTTACCCTGAGACATTAGGTATCAAGGCTCATAAGCCCAATAATTTCAGTGGCTACTCTGCTCATCAAACCGGAACACAGTAATGCTTGCACACTACTGCTTGGCGGCAGACTTCACGCGCAAAGCAGTGGTAACAACCCAGACGGACACTCGCAGAAGAGTTAGTCCTCCCACTAACGAGTAATCAAACGCTAATCTATCACGTATAAAAAATAATTTTTGATAACTGCCATCATGGCTCATGTACCTATACCGACTCCCGTGGCACAGTTACTAGGTTACCCCGAATACCCTTTCGCATACGTTCATATACATAGTGGGAGGTCGTTGAACTTTCAGCCGAAATAGATGATTTCATTAGTAATCATTAGTCATCTATCTAATAACCTTTCGTATGTTTTTTCCCAGCTTTGCAACTAGGTCATTACGTCGTCAAACATTAAGGCGCTGTCCAAATAAAAATGTCCTATTTTTCGTCACACAAATAACCGTTTCCATACATATTACGATCAAAAAAACTACAAAAAATAATTTTATCATAATAGTTCAAAATCTTGAAAGAAAATCACAAAAAGAACACGAAGAAATGTTTTGTCTCAAAATGATCAATATTCTAAGCGGAAACTATCATGTTTCTTGTAATTAAAAATAAGGAAATTTAATCATCTAAAGAAATGTGTAAATATTAAAACCTATGTAATGATGTCCCTTTTTCTAAATTATATTAAAATTTCGAAATAACTTTCAACTAAAAGCAGACGCATCACCATTTTCAATCTTATTTCGATAAGACAAAAATAAAAATATAAGAAAAAACGAACCAATCTAATAGCATAAATACATAGTATATACATACATAATCAAATATAATATAGGTACCCTAGGTAAAGTTATGTAGTGATTTGCTCAGTTTGTGGTTTTGTTATTTCAATAAAAATGAAATAATATACCTACCTTAAGATTGGCTTATCACCGACCTTAATATCTATTCAGAAATAAGTCATATTATGCCATAATTATATATAAATTTAATTTTGCTGTGCCGATTCTTTTCTTTGACATGGTATTAAAATTATTATTGAACTTAGTTCTGCCCGCGGTTTCACCCGCGGTTCCACAGGAACCGTGCATTTTTCCGGGATTAACAGTAGCCTATGTTATTCTCCGGTCTAAAAACTATATCTATACTAAAAATCACGTTGATCCGTTGCTCCGTTGCTGCGTGAAAGAAGGACAAACCAACAAACGTGTTTGTTATACGTATTCGCATTTATTATATAACTATGGATTTACAAAGGATTATTTACATCATTATTTATTTTTACTAAGGTTGGTCAAGGCGGAAATTTTGTGTTGTAATTACAAGGTTTTGAAATGTTACAGGCTTAAAGATCGACACGATACTGAAACACATTGCCCGTGCTCAATTTAGAAGTGACGTATAGGTCGTATAACGTCGTTATACGATTTTCAATTCAACCGTATAACTGACGAATTGCGTACCCAGTCCTCATAATATGTTGTTCCAGTTTAGTGCGACTATAAATCGCTTTTATGTCTTTTTCCTTATCGAAAATGGAAAACTGGAGCTTTTGGAATTGAAAATAGCGATGGCTGAAGGTGTTGATATCATCTGCCTACTTTTAGAATTTTGTTTATAAGTAGACTAGATATCTTCTCTATGTTTCTTTTTGTTTCTAGGCTTAGCAAATGCACAATCTTTTACCACATCTTCGCATAAAATCAAATGGTCAAACGTTAACCGTAGGCTCTTAACACAAAAAATTAAACACACCTTAAACATGTCCAAAACAGGGTCTAACTCCTAAACATGCCTTAGTCGCGTGTTTAAATATAAACAACAACAAATCTTGATTTAAGTAGTGTCTAACCGTTGTCTTACTCCATTCTGTTGTGACATTTGTAATCAATTTAGATGTTTAGCTTTAGAAACTGTCTGGCAGGACAGGCGTCTTAAAGTTGTTTTTTGCGGAAACACGGATATAGTTAATTAAATCTTGCAACTGATCGCAAGTCAACATCCTAGTCATGGTTATTAAAGCTAAGAGGAGTAAGTACAAAGACGAGTCTAAATGTAGACTTTGATTCCACATTTTAAAAACTGTATAGAATTTTGACATAACATGGAAGCATGAGTCCAGACTTAAGAGTCGTCTCTTAATTTTAGCCTAAGACAACTTGTCATCGCATGTGGCTAGTTCAAACATGTAAGTATTAACATCATAGATTTTTACAGCTACATACACTTTCAAGTAGCACCACCTAAAATACACCAACGCGCAAAATCAACTTACATGGATCGGAAAATTTCATGCACCCACACAACACTATCATTAGTGGTATAAAGTGGTGGTGCCGTGGTGTACGGCAATGAGGCATCGGTAACGTAACACATCCATTAGTTTTTTGCTTATCACTGATCGAATGTTTTGGTCTCGTCACTGGGAGTCGTCGACCGCCGCCCGGCCGCTGACCTTGCTACGACGACCTTGTCGAGAGGTCGATGACATCACGTATTTTCGGGGCGTTTTTCTTCGAGGAAAATTCGCTATTAACCAACCTAACAAGATCTCCCGTTCCCGTCTTTGTAACACTACGCTCGGGTGAAGAAAGAGAGAGTGTTGAGTGTTTAGGGGTCATGAGCAGTGGTCGTGTTAGAGGGCAATGGTTCTGCGCTTCATTCTCACACCTACGCAAGCTTTTATAGATTTGGAGTTGGAAAGTGTTTTCTGGAATGCTCTGGCTATTTCTATAGAAATGGGAATGCAATTTCCATTTAGGTTTTTAGCGTTTCATTTTGGATTTTTTGTGGAATTGTAACTAATTAGTATTGGCTACATTTAAACATCATCATGGTATTTTATTCAAATAATCTAATTGCTTACAATGTTATATTACATTATTTATTTTTAAATTTCAAATTAAGTGTTAGAGTAGCACTCGGGCAGCGTTTGAGCGCTTTTCTTTCAGTGATGGATCATATATTTTACTACACATAATATTATTTAAATTAAGACAAGATTTATTCGAATCGGTTCATATTTAGACGCCACTGGCACTCAAAAAACAAAAACAAGCTCTTTGGACTCGCATTTAGGAATGTCCCCAAGTTTTGGAAGCCTTTTAATAAAAGGTTTAGTTAGGTACCTATATATGAGTTAAAAAAGGTTAAATTCAAGAACATGTAAAATAAATACGGGAGAGGTCAAAACGGAAATCAGTAAAGAATAATTAAATATATTAAATGTAACCTTTAACTTGTACTATCATCTATTCTGTGCCCTTACCACTACTTGCAATCCCGGAACAAATCGATGTAACAAAACTTACTTAGAAAAACATTATTGCCCTTGCCAGTGTCACTCGGGGTGATGTAAGGATTTTACACACATCCCAATCAGTTCAGGCATTTAAAAGTTAAGGTGGAATAAAGAAACTCACATACATACATGAACCCTAAAAACATTAGTCGTGTAAAAACAAGATTTCTGTGAGAAAATTCACGTGGTAATACAAAAAATAGAAGTTGTTCTTCTCTCACGCAGCAACAGAGCAACAGATCGTATTTATAAACTTGGCGTATCAAGTAGGTATCCACTCTCGCTTGCTTACCTAAGGCGTATCGTTCTCCATTCAAATCTAGCCTATTTTTTTATAATAATTGTTTACAGAACTTATCTCGAGACCTCTGGAAACGTCTGAACCAATTTCACATAGCAACTGAGACCACAGTATGGCAATGTTTAAGTAAAACAACAATAATTATCTCTAATTAAACTGTGACAAATGTTGGTTTCATTTCAGTTTTTTTTTATAATTATTTTCGTCACCGTACCATCTTAGAGGCTGAGAGCTGCCACTCGGTTTGAACAAGTTTCAATATGTTTAAAAAACTTTAAAAAATATGGTAATTAGGTATTTAGTAATATTTTAATACGTAATTAAATGTGGATCCCATTAAATCGAAAAAGTTTATTTTGACATTTCTTTTTTTAATGATGAAAAATGCGATGTCGATACAGTGCTTTTCTATTATGCAAAGGGTTCGAAACAAGAATATCAAAATAATGTAAACATACACGCGATATAAAACGAGCTATTTAATTCAGTACACTAATAAGTAACTCGATTTATGGGGTAGTCAGTAAAAATAAATTTCTAAAAATATGAAAAAACAAATAAAAATGAAATTCTCTTTTGAAGATCTTACTTAATGGAACCGTTGGCTCTTAGACTATTTTCATCACTATGCCATCTCAGTAATCTATTTGGTAGTTTCAACGTAATGCAACAAATTGCGCTATAGGCTTTACGAAACTTCAGAGTTGCTTAAAGTATCCTTGAGTCGCTGTCACTTGGGTAACTTGGAGTTCATTTAGGACTTGCGACTTTAGAGTTTGCGTTTCACAAAATATATACGAAGATAAATAAATATTCTTTCCGAGACGGCATAGAATCGGAATTTTTTGAAACTTTTGATTTATATGACGGATCCGTGGTGAAGTTCGCTGGAAACTTGCCTGAAAAGCGCTCCGGGTACAATTCCCGAACGGGGTGGATTTTGTGTGGTGAACATAAAATTTTGTTCTTGAGTCTTGGATGTTTTTGTGCTGTGAATTGTATATACTCTGATTGTGTGCATGCCACCTGCGATACAGGGAATCCTAGTGCAGGGGTATTTAGTGTGTAAGCATTTATTGGTCTTACTAATAAAAAGTGTATAACGGTGGCGTAGTTACTAAGTTAGGTCTTTGTTGTTCTTTGACAATTTTAAACTGAATCGAAAAAGATGAAACATTTTGTAACTATTCAACATACAGAGTTTATTAGTAAGGCTATATGTCTATAGGTTTATGTTTATTTATATGAATACCGTCCAGACTCCTTCAGTCCAGAATTTTTTCAAAGAGTTTTCCTTATTGCTAATCTCGCTAGCTACTACCCTCAATTCGAAAATCCATAGCCAAGGACCTATCTTGCTACAAGGACCTAAGTGTTACTATTGTTTTTCCTTCTACCCTCACGACAACATCTGACAAACAGGCTGAGCAAACTGTAAATCTCCCACCAGCTCGCAGCCACTACTTCAATACTGCCTTGCCTAAAACTTCTACTTAAGTGAAAATGAAAAATGCCTTTTGCATAGAGCAAAGTATACGAATTTATTTTCCTGACTATCTGCCAATTTTCTGATAAAAACAAAAGCAAAAATTCTTGAAAATACCCATTAACACGCGTTAACCTATCGTCAACCTAGACAAATGATCTCGAAAAATGCTTGTAATTTAAATAATTTGACCTCGGACAATGTCATAATTTTAATTATATTGAACAGTTGTTTCTTAGAACAGTTCGAAGTGATGTTAGTTCAGTCATCAGTAATGAGATCACCCGTGGATAGTTGGCCAATGGTTTAAATAAACTTGAGCTCTCAGTGAATGATAACATAGTAATGCAATCATTACCTATACGTTATAACGAGATACCTATACCTATTTATCGCCTACCTGCAGTTTGTCAGTATTCCCACGAACATGATACTTGCACCCAGGCGGTGTCGTAGCCAATTACGTAAGGCGAAAAAGAAAAAAATTTAAGAAATCTATACTTCTCTTGTACTAGCACTCATGTACTGTAACCTTTAAAGGATTGGGGGGGGGGGTCATGACCCACAAGACCCATCCCCAAGATCCCTCCCGCGGAACGCCACTGCTTGCAACATTGTCGAAATATCGGGAGCTCATCTCTCACTCTATCTTGCAGTTCAACGAGGCAATGACGCCAGCATGCTGGGTACGCTTCCAACTGGTAGTGGGTTAGAACATTTGGATTATCTATAGGCCTACATTGGCTTGTAGATTATCCTCCAAATGTTTTTGTAGCTAGGTTACATGTAGTGTTTATTTGTGTATTAACTATACTGATCTATATCTATACAAGTACATAAAACTGAAGTGTCTGTTTGTCATGATGTCAAAATAACAGCTTTATACTAAATGCGTATGAGCTGGTGAATAAATTAAAAAAAAACATTTTTTTTAATTTTTGTCCGTCTGCTTGTTCATGCTAATCTCGAAAACGGCTGCACCGATTTTGACTGGAATTTCACTGTCTATTTTTCACTTAGGCTATTTTGATTACATGACCGAAGCCGAGGAGCACAGCTAATCAATTAATAAAAACCACGTTAAATATACAACCGTGAACACAGTACACTCCTTTTTGGGCAGTCATGTAAAAATAGACCACCCCACCTAATCTTACAATGAGAACATGCCAGCTGGTTACTATCAGGCGTCCTAGAGTTCATTACCTCTTCTATCAGTCTGATAACTCAGCTAAAATTAGGCTACCTGGGTATCAAAATCACGTGACCGCTGAATGGTATCATTACCAGGCTTAATTCTTGCAATGATGTAATTCAAACTATCTTTTCGCGAAATGATTAGACCAGACGTCTGATTACAGTACTTATTGTATTATGTGTCTTTATATAATATCTTACTTATAATATTTTACCAAGTGGTAGGACTAACTCTTCTGCGAGTGTCCGTCTGGGTGGGTACCATATTCATACAAGCATTTCTAAATACCATGTGAAATATCAGGCCATTACTTACATTCAATTAAACAAATAGGTGAATCATATTACCTCAATCCGTCGGTCAGGGGATTTAAAATAAAGGCATTCGGTCACCGATTACTAATCCACGAAAATATTTCGCTCAGCGAAAATCCTACTCTGCCTTTGTGTAGGTACAAAAACACCAGGTTATCTAAACAACACCACAGAACATATGAAAACACTGGATACATTTCCACGCGTCTTCTACTCATAAAAATAGAAAACAAAAATTAACGAGTACTTCAGTACATGACCTACATGACTTGTTGACGTCATTCACAGTCCTGGCAAAAACTGAGGCCTTCAAACCACAGAGAGCATTTAGCACATCACACGACGCAGAATTGTGCAATACCTACCACCGAAAATTCGGCGGTCGCTAACCTCCTTTACTATCAACACACACACGCACCCGTGTACAGATGATTTTCCTACACACCTATTTTCACTCACACAAAAAAAAAGTTGCCTCTATTGGCTGGAAATTTCAGACGCCTGTGTGCCAAAGTTCGAAAACCGAATGTACTTAAATGAGGACATATAGGATGACGGTTACATTTTAATTCACAGCTTAAATGAATTGGCGATAAAATATATGTAACTGACTGTTTGAGCAGTTGCTTACATCAGTGTCGCCATCGCGTAATATAATTTGTTACATTTGCGTGGAATTTGCTGTTCTGCTTTAGTTTTTGATTGTTATGACAAACTACACAATGCTTATCTGAATTGGTCAACTCTTTCCATTTAATTATCATAATGCAGGAATAATAATCCTGCTTTTTTCTGGTTAGCTTTCGATTGATAATAATCTCCCCTCATTTAGAGGGTCTGTAATTATATAGGTCAAACAAAGCCAAGGCTTAGACTGTCGCTATTATTACTACTTATAACTATCTTCTGCCCGCGATTTCACCCACGTAGTGATTCCTACAGGAATGGTACATTTTTCCGGGAAAAAAGTAGCCTATGTTACTTTCCGGTACTTAAACTATATCTATGCAAAAAATCGCTTGTATCCGTTGCGCCATTGCTGCGTGGAAGAAGGAGAAACTAACAAAACTATAAACACAACTTCGCGATTTTTTTAATACTATTGGGTAACGAGAGGAGCGAGTCGTTGACCTGACAGTAATAATTGCAGTGCCACTCGGAACATCAAAACACAAAGAGGCCTGCACGGCACTACAAATTGGGAATTAACTCTCATAAGCCCATTAATTTTGCTGACTACTTTGGTCATCAAACGGGAACACAGTAATGCTTGGACATTACTGCTTGGCAGCAGACTATTTGAATTTAGAATGCAAAAGTTTGTGTATGTTGGTGGGTGTGTGAATATTTGTTACCACGTAGGTATATTGGTAACTATACTATCTTCAGCATATGTCAACTAGCTGATATATAGAAATATACATAAAACACATTATGTTATAGCTGTATTTCTGGTTTTCGATCTCAGTTTTCAAACTCCAATTCAGTCGTGCTCCCCGAGATACCAACGGGACTTTCCCATAGTAAAATAATTATATAAAAAGGTGTACATTTTTGGAACCACAGTCGTTTGAATGTGCAAACCTGTCTACGACCTAAAACGGAAACATTATATGTTTCCAAACAGGCACATGGTGGAAGCAAAAGGCAATAAGTAAAGTTACAATAAAAAATGGCATCATCGCACACAATGGTTCGTTACGTAAAGTAGGTACGATCTATGTTTTATTTTGATTCAGGTTCATTGGTCTGAGATGAGCACGAGTACAGTTGAACGACCTGTACATAACATATGACATAGTTTGTGCCAATATCGCTAAACAAAATAGCTGTTAATAGAGACGGTAAAACGTTGATTCCTCATTTATTCTCACGTGTTTGACGGATGATCTTAAATGGAATGGAAACAAATGAAGTCAGGTTATGTTATGTAACAGAAATGGATATCATTTTAAAATACTTCTCGGCGGAATGAGAGATAACGGTCTTCGATCTGGTTTTGTTTTTTATTTTTTTCTACTTTTGATACTTGATAGCGTGGGTTTACTATCTCACCTGAGTGTCTAGACAACATCGTTATCGAAAATTGTATGGAATTGACATAAGAATTTCGCGCGGCACTGTAGTGCGCGCGTTACCCTGAGACATCTCAAAAGCCAAGTAATTTTACTGACTACTTTGCTCATCAAACCGGACCACAATAATGCTCGCAATAACACTGCTTGGCTGCAGACTAAACAAGTAAAGCGGTGGTACTCATACAGACAATGACTAGCAGAGGAGCTAGTCCTACCCCATGGAAAAATATTTTTGGTGAAAGTTCGTAAAGCACTAAATGTAGGTGTAGGAAAATGAAACACTGAACAAATGTACGAACATGACAAGCATCACAGCCTAGGTATCGAGCCAACAAAATCTATTTCTTAAAACTTTATTGGTCATATTTTGTTTATTCTGTGACCTATTTTATATTCCTTGGATCTCGATGAAAAGATACAGCCACTCAATTTATGTTCTCCTGGTAGGTAGCTGTTTATTTATGCCTTGAATATTGTTATATTTCATTCATATTTGTATATTTATATAATAGGGCATGTAAAATGTTCTACGAGTATAAATGTATAATGCGTGGTCAATAATGTGCCATCACCAATGGTACTAATGGCAATATATTATGTAAAAACAAATTAAAAATATTCCTTGATAATGATAACAATGAAAATGGCAAAACAAAAAATGAGAAAACATCTTGAGAATTTTTTTTTTATATTTATAAACGATTAGATAAAAAATGATATTTTCAATTCCACCTCATAATTCCGGATTCTAAGATCCAGAAAATCCTAATTAGGGATTAGGGTTGTTCAATGGGCGATATTTATTTGTTTGTTTGTTTGTCTGCACTATTAATTATTTTACGTTAATATAGGTATATCAAAACTCAAAAAGTAAGAAAAACCTAACATTAAAAACACAGTCTTGCAAAAGTCACATTTGCAATATTCGATGCACAGACAAAGGTGAAAAACATTTTGACACGACCAGATGCACCGAGTCATCGACTTCAAGGCAAGTGTTGTTTAAGGACATTTTCATTCACTAAGTCATCAAGTTCAATAATCGAAAAGGCTTATGGTTATATGAGTTATGCTTGTATGAGTTATGGTTATCGGCATTTATTGATTAATTTTTTAAGGTTTCTCAGCGATAATTCGGTTTTGATTGAAAAATGATAACGCATAATCATGAAAATAATAATAAATAAATAAAAATCATTTATTTTGGGTCACTTCATATATAGGTTGATTAGTAACAATTTTCTTAAAATTAAGTACCTATGTTAGTAGTAAGTAGGTACAACACTATTTAGTCCTACCCGTGACAATACCTATCCAGTGTTTCTGGATAGGCAACTGAACCGAGATTCATTTATTTTCAGAACACTGAGAATGAATTTTCTTGCGTTACCAAAATTGTTAGCTGAATTTATGTACCCTTCAAACGGCTTTTCCCAGATGCGAAACTATTTGTTTCTTGTTTTCCTTCTCTCATGCGGTAACGGAGGAACGGATCGACGAGATTTTTTGCATTAACAGTTTTTGGGTTGGAGTGACGCTGTGTAACTTCAGTAAAGTGAAATTTTGGCCTAAAGGTGTCATGTTCCAGCGCATCAGAGGCTGGCTACCTGACACTCTGTTGCGTCACATGTCGCGCATCGGCGACCAAACGTGCAAATTAAATTAAGTTTTTATATTTTATGATAAAATGTATAGGTATATTATTATAATACTTATAAGATATTTTTTTTCTAAATTTTTTTCCATGACTTTGAGTGGCTTTGGTACAACAGTGCTTTGCTGCTATGTCATCTCCAGTATGTTTTAATTAAAATAGTGTAATTGTATTACATGTTAGGTATTTATTTTATTTATTTTGAGCCCGTTACGATGTAATATGTTTGTCTGTAATATGTAAGTATTTATAAAAACTGAAAACATTTGACGGTTCATAGATGAAGCCGTTGCCTCGGAGTTGAATGTCCTGAAAGGACGAATCCATTTCGCGATGTCATCGAGTTCATCAGTCGGGGTCACGTGGGGATGGGATGATTACGATTGCTCGTAATAAAAACCGGTAATAATTAATCCCTTTTACGTTTGTTTAATCGGTAATGTACACGATGATATTATTTTTACCAGATTGTGAGAAGCAAAGGAGGGTTTGTCTCTCGAGAAGCGACAGGATGGTTGTGTTAAAGTTTTTACAAAAAGATATCTTTGTGACGCTCTAGAGACCAAAGTCTTGGGCATAGAGTAGTATTATAATAAAAGGAATAGAGTGCGCTCTTTTGTCTATTTCAAGATTCATGGTGATCAGTGCCAGCTATAAAAAGGCGGTGAAATTATGTACTTTACTACGTGTGCATTTTTTTGCACATTTTTATAGAACACAACAATTACTTAAACCGAAAAAAAATATCAAGTAATCAAAATGTTATTTTTCGAAACAGTCGCCAATGCCATCTGTGTTCCCAATTTCAGTTAGAATGAAGTAGTACATAAAAGCTATTGAGAGAGATGCAGCAATTTATCTAAATTAAAGACTATATTAATTACGTACATACCTAACGGAATTTCAGTTAATAACCAACTCAAAACACTGCAAAATTTCAGTTGTATTCAGGGCAGGCAACAACCGCCCCCAGTAGATTTTCTTATGTTTAACTTATCTTTCGTTACTTTCCGTTTTAGTCGGTGGTTTTTCAATTACGTTTACATAAGCCGTGGGTTTTTTCAAAATTAAAAGTTTTGTTATTTTGCTAACAGATATTTTAATAAATACCTGTGCAATAAATATTTTTATTCTTATTCTTACTACTAATATTTTGTAAATAATTACCATATACAGTGCACAGCATGAGCATTGAGCATATACGTTTAGATGTCCAATCTAGTTCACCAAAGCCACCAAGGACATCAATTCTTGAACCTTAATCTTCCGGAAACCTATTAGAGCATTCACAGAAAATTGAAAGCCATTTTTATCGGGTCACCTTTTCCCAATACTTTCCTAAACAGATCAAGATAACTTTGAGCAGTTTGGAAGGTGAGTAACCTGTCAGCAAGGTCGGCAGAGCGTGGGGGCTGTAAGATCAACGGCCGGCCCCACGACGGGCCAGATACTGATGATGGAGTGACGACGAGGTACTGCTTACATATGTAATAAGTGCGAAATTTCAAATGTATGCAGATGGTAGATCGGTGCTGAAATAAGATTCAAGTTATCGAACGTTACACTGTCAGACAGGTTCAATATTTATTGTCTATGGAATACGCTGTCTATTGCTGCAATTTAAAAAAAAACCCAAACATCACACGAATCATAATACACACCAATGGCGCGTGCCAGCGCGTTTTTTGCCGTTGTCGATGGTGTGGCGAAGGTGGAGGCTTTGGAACGAGGTAACTAGTCACTACAACTGCTGCAAGCGTTACCTCCCGGTAATAGCCGGTGAGACGTCTTTATATTACCTATATATAAGGGCCCATTTTAAACGGACGCATTCGTGTTCTGAGGTTATTCTCTTCTGACCCCCGTATCCCAGCGACAACCCAAAACAAGGTTCGTGGTTTACACATGCCCATGAGCTAATCATCACACAACATTTGTTGAGCGCCATCTGCGGTCACCCTTCGGAGACGCTGTAAAGATCGTAAGGCCAAGAGCACGGTCATTTCAAAAATGATGGATTTAAATAGGTGGAAGATATTGGACAATGATATTAGCTAGGTGCTAGTGCAGTCAGCCGTCGATCTTAAGGTCGAAAGTGTAAATCCTACGTGAGGTTTGAGGAGTACATTGTGATGCAACCATATAGCATTGTGGTATGGAATTTTCTAGTATTCAGCTGACTAGCTGTTGATCTTCAAATTGATAATCACTTCCGGTTTGATGAGCAAAGTTGTAAGTGAAATTACTGGGCTTATGAGACTTAATACCTAATGTCTCAGGGTAACGAGCGCACTGCAGTGCCACGCAGCTCTTTGTTTCAAAGTTCTGAGTGGCACTGCAATTGTTATGTTGTAGCACTGGCGTTATACTTGCCATCAAACAAACGACTAGCTCGTTTCGTTATCCAATAGTATAAAAAAATCCTACCGAGGATAAAAAATATGACTAAAATTATTAAGAACTGCATTGCAAAAGGTAATAAGGAAAATAGGTATGTATTATGAATTATGACATACACTTTATCCTCTTTGGTATGCTATTCTTTTTTTTTGTATATTTCAGGCGTAGCGCACTGCTCACCACGGTTGTGATCACATTTATCAGAAAATAAGTGTGTATTGTGAAGGCAGTTTACCTAAAGGAAGTAAAGGAAGTGCTAAGTAATAAACCTAACTTTTATTGCAAATATAGACATCAAAACAGGATATTTACCTGGTAGACTTGACCCCTTATTTATGTTATGGCTGTATTAGATCATTAGCACTGCAGTTTACTTTTATTTTTACCTACGCCTTAACATTTTAAACATGTTTTTATTGTAATTAATTAGTAATCTCTTACTTTCGTAATTCGTATCGCTAAATCCAAGCTACATCTTAATTCGACTCAGTGCTATTCGAGTTTATGGGTTTCGGTTTTTCACAAGTTATTATTATTATTTAACTTGCAATGTTTTTATGTTTGTTTTGCTCAAATCTTGAAGGCTGATTTTTACCCACTTCCCAGGGTTCGATTGAGCCCAAATATTACATACGTCTATAAATTAGATGACAATGCAATATAATAATGTCTCAGTGCTGGTCTGATGATAGAGCCGGAAGACGGCCACAGGAACTCTGTAACAAAATGACGTGAACCCGTGGTAGAAGTTGGTGAACACAATACATTATATAGTTACAATAAATATATAATAAGATCGCCTCGGGATTTACCTTAATAATTATAAATCCTTAATGTAAAATATAAATTCTTAATAGAAAACAGTTTAAATTATCCATTTCGGTTAAGCCATTTCCTAGAGTAAGAAAATAGCCTGTACTTAAAAATAAATAGTTCGAATTAAAAATCACTATTATAGAAAACAACACACAGGAAAGGCGAAAACACGCCATCACTTAAGTTCTACGTCCTCAATCGCTTCCCAAACAATACCCAACAGACATCCCCAAAGTTATTGAACCCTGCAATCAAACCCGTCACAACGCTATCGCACGACAGCGGCACGATCAGAGGACTTTATCATTCACGTCACACGCCGAAAATATGCGACTACATGTTGTGAAGGTCGCGGGTCAGTGACTCCTTACGTAATAGTGATGCCACAATGCCGTGACTCAGTATCGCGAAGTTTCTTTGTGAACTAGAGATAGTTCTCCTTAGTTCTTTAGTACTTTCTTAGGTTTTTAGCAACGCAAGATTTTGCCGCGCGTTTCGTGAGCGCGTGGTTTCCCGTCGTGCTTTCAAAAATCGAGAGGGCCATGGAGGAAGAAAACAAAAGAAAAGATGAAATGGATTACCGTTAATCACGAGAATATCCTACTTCCTACTAATTTTATAAATGCGAAAGTGTGTTTGTTGGTTTGTTGGTTTGTCCTTCTTTCACGCAATAACGGAGCAACAAATCGACGTGTTTTTTGTCATAAACATAGTTTATGGACCGGAGAGTAACATAGGCTACTTTTTATCCCGTAAAATTGCACGGTTCCTGTGGGAACGCGGGTGAAAACCGCGGGCAGAAGCTAGTTATCCTATAACTTTAAACGAGCAGTGTATCGTTTTTAAAGAAAAATTTAATAAATTAATACTGTCCAGCAATTTCTCATCATATCGTATTTGAAATTGCTGGCCTGTTACTTCGTTGGAAGTTCATTGAGGACCAAAAAGAGCCGATTGGGGTAGACTTGTTTTAAATTCAACGATTCCGTTCCTATTGGAGAATATCCTATTGTTGTTACAGTCGTGCTGGCAGCTAATAAGTTGTGAGCCATTTCTACTCTACGTTTAGTTTGGTCACTACCTTCGAACACATCATCATGTGAAATTAGGTGGAATAGTGGTCTATCGTAACCTATATGCAGACAGCTTTGAACGTGGGCTAAAACTATTCTACTACTGCTAAGTATAAGTAACTAAACTACAAAAGCAGTCTATATGCCATTGTAGGATAGAGATTTTTTCATTTATTATTTCCACTATCTAACTAATAAGTCTAATTCTTTAGGCAAGTCTTTTAGGCTGTTACGTAATCAATGCAGCTATTCTTGAAGGTAACGGATGACACCGTATCTTCTTAGGGATTATTCTTGTTTGTCCCTCCGATATGTCCCACCAGGGGGGACAAACAGAAAAAAGTTCGATTTGCCGCCCCTGTTACCGATAAGGGACAAATGGAATTATTTTTTCCTGTCTTTCCCCTTGCCATTTTCTTTTAGTAGGTATAACATACTAGGTTGTAGGACTAACTCTTCTACAAGTATCCGTCTGTGTTGGTACCACCGCTTTGCTCGTGAAGTCTGCCGCCAAGCAGTAATGTGCAAACATTACTGTGTTCCGGTTTGATGAGCAGAGTAGCCAGTGAAATTATTGGGCTTATGAGACTTAATACCTAATGTCTGAGGGTAACGAGCACACTGCAGTGCCGCGCAGACCTTTGTGTTTCAAAATTATAAGTGGCACTGCAATTGTTATGGGCCAGCATTATGCCGGTGTTATAAGGAATACCCCCTATTCCTTCAGAAAATTCAATGGGACAAACTCGAGAGTACAATTTGTAACAAAAAAATATATTTGGAAATCAGTGCACAATTTACGAAGAAATCGGTGAACATAGGTACATAAAAATACATACAGTTGAACCTCTTCCTTTTTTTAAGTTGGCTAAAAGGATTTTAGTTAAAATTTTATAGGTATAAAAAATAACACGTTAAAAATGTGGCGTGGTACGTGACGAACGTCACGCACGTGTACCTTCTTGCGCAATGTATAAGCGAATTAGTGACTTGTTAAGTGAAGTCATACAGGTAGGTATTTAATGATCTGATTCTAGTACTAGACGCTTACATAATATCACTTGTTGTTTGTTTTGCGTAGTCGTAGGGGAATTACTACTGTTTGCCTTCCGAGCTGGAAGGCAAACAGTATTAACGACCTACGACTCCTTCTCTCCTTTTTAACCCCCGATACAAAAAAGGAGGTAGAGAAGTGGTTTAACAAATTCAAGTAGTTAGGTATGGTATTGCTTTTGTCCAATGGCCTTTTCATTTTGTTACTACTACTTATATTACAATCTAGTTATACATTAATAGGCGAATCAGTAGTAAAGTTTAATTTCTAGATCAATTATCTAAGAATGTGTCCATTAATACTTTTCTTATTTTTTTATACTGTTGTGTAAAGACACAACAGGGTCGTTTGCCTGATGATAAGCATAATCCCAGCCCAGAACAACTGCAGTGCCACTAAGAACTTATAAGTACAGCACATTGGCCCATCGAATGCGTCTACTAGACGCAACCACTAGATTCGGCCACCAGTGGCTGGGTGCAGCCTCCAGTCACAGGCTCTGGTAGCCACAAAATAGAGAGAACGGAAGGGGTTCAGGCTCTTAAGCCATCGTTACGCGCCCAAGCGCCCCTACTGTTCTCTCTCTGTCTCTCTCTATTTTGGTAGGGAGAAGCCGGCATTTGTTGTCGAGTGTGCGCGGTAAGCGAGCCACAAATGCGGCTAACGCCTGAGCTTATTAAGTCACGGCCACTCGAACGCTCAGTTTGCTCCGATGCCATACAAAATGTATGAAAATCTTGGTTCGGTGACCAATTGTGCGGTTGCACAAAGGCCTGCGCGGCAAAGCTCAGTAATTTCACCAAGTAAGTATACTTTGCTTGTCGAACCCGAAGAAAGTAATACTAGCACATTAAACTTGCACATTAGTAATGTGCAAGTTAAAAGCAGTAAGCGGCAGACAACACGAGCAGAGAGGTTGAGGACTTGACAACAGTTAAATAGGGTATATAGGCTTGATTTAAAACCGTTTATAGCAAAATCTATTTATTTCGTGGCTGAGGAGAGAACCTGTCAATCTTAATGGTATTTCTGATAGGCCTATAGGTAATTGTTTCTAAGTCATGCTATCACAAAATTTACTGCATAGAGAAAAATCCTAAAGTTAATTCTTAAACAACTTTTGCAGTACTAATTAAGACTGGTATTTAACAGCGTGAGTTGATAAAATTAAGTCGAATAACTTATCAAACTTTTTTTTTAAACTGGTTTATATCTTATTTTTATGGGTTTTCAAGCTCAAACCCTCTATGACGCAATAGTTGCTTCTTTTTCATTTCTATATAGACTGCCAGTGATAGCGTTTTATCTATTATCTATTATCAAAGGGTTCTTTACACTTGACTACTTCGAACGGTTTTATTTAAAAGGACGTTATTTTACTATCATAAAAATAATATCGGAAAATAATATCTAGGTAGTAAAATAGCCAGCGCAAACCAAATTATTGCATAAGACAAGAGCTTGTGCAATAAAATAATTGCATAAGACAAGAGCTTATTGCGTTAGATACATTAGTAATTATACTTGTCATGCGTCAGAACAGTTTTAGTAATACTAGGTACTATTCTAATTTAAAAACCATCTGTCAAACACACTCATTCACTCACACCCTATCCACGCACACATCTTTTGAGCCAAATCATTCAATAGTATTTAATTATTTTTTAAATTACTTTACTTTTTCTATCTTCCGCCGGTGGCTTCGCCTGCGTGGCATATACGATTATCTTCATAAATTATAGTCTATGTGTTATTCTGATGTATAAGTTATAGTACTGTAAAGTTTCATTAAAATCCGTTCAGTAGTTTTTGCGTGAAAGAAACATTCATACATCCATCCATCCTCACAAACTTTCGCGTTTATAATATTAGTAGGATATGATTTACTATATGAGAGAACTACTGAAGTACATAAATAAATAAATAATATTAAATAAACATACGCTTACATTCATACCCCCGCACTAGGATTCCCTGTGTCGCAGGTGGCATGGACACACACAGATACACATCACAAACATCCAAGACCCGAGAACAAACTTTATGCTTACACAAAATCTGCCCCGGCGGGGAAACGACCCCGGGACCCCTCGCATTGCAAGCAGGGTTACTACCAACTTAGATACGGAGCCGTATAAAGAAAGAGCTTTGTCGGTTTGTCATTTAAATAGCTTGAAGCCAGGTATTATAGATCTGTGAGCATGTTCAAAATAGATCGCCACGTGGCCAAATGTAGCGTGGTGTGACTTTGGACATGACGAAATCATTACAAAATTTTTCAAGGACACAAACGGAAATGTCCTGCTTATCAATTATGTAGGCATTAGTTTAATCGTATGATTATTATCATAATATTTTGTTTTATTGTGTAAATCAAACAATTATTTCATTTCTTCTGCTTACGGCTATGTGTAAGCACATTATTGTAAAACTGTTGTATTAGTGTCTATAACTAAAGGTTCCAATCTAACAGTTTGTGAAGTTTGGGTGAAGGAAAATATTGTGATGCAATCATAGCATGATTAGGGATTTTAACAAGCTTTTCAAATTGCAATATTTGTAGTTAGTTTGTATAGGTCAAATCTTGCAAGCTAAATTTGACGCACTTCCCGGTTTTTCGATTGAGCCGAAATTTTACATACATAATGTAAATAGGATGACTCACAGAAGAGTTAGTCCTAATACCTGGTCATCAACACTTCAAAAGAGGAATTATATCCTCAAAAGAGGAACTTCGTAACTTCCGCATTTATAATTCTAACAGAACATCCTACATGTTAATCGGGTGGTTCTGAAGTGTGAAAAGCAGTACCTATCCTATCCTGTGGGTCCCGTAAGAGCTGGCTACGGGAATATCCAGGGAAATGGCAGTAGCATTCTGCTACTGCCATTTCCCTCGGCTAACATCAAAACCTACTGCGATCACCAATACTGCCATGAAATGATGTATTATGGCAACTCGCTAGCCCGCCTCTTATGTGGGATTCCTAGGTTCTGCAGTGGACTGTCTTTCGGCTGATGATGATCCTATATACGTGGCAAATAACAGAAATGCGATACATAACAATTATTGTTAGGTATACATATAAAACAAAGTAGTGAAAAACAAATAACCTCAAGGGCAACCACAAATGTTGCATCATAATACGTGATGATACATATTTGGTTGGCTGATACCGGAGCCACCTGCAGTTTGATCACTGCTTTTGTGAGCTCTTTGTCCTTTGAATTTGCTTTTCCAAGGCCGGCACCAGACATGAGAGCAAAGATTTGTCCACATTTAAAAAAAAACAATATTGACTGTGTGACCAACTTGCATGGCAGACATTTGCATTCACGTTTATCAAATATAATAAGATTTTTAAAAGATTGACTCTATTTTTAACCGACTTAAAAAAGGAGTAGTTTCTCAATTCGTCTGTATTTTTTTATTTGCTATTGTATTGAAGACATTTTGATCTGCATTCACAGGGTTGGAAAAAAAATGTACTGTCAACAAGGAAATAGACAACATTTTTTGATGCCAATCGATCGTGTTTCTTATAGGGATCGGTATCATTAAACACAACATCATTATACATTTTTTTTTAGTTTAAGACTATTATATGTCGTCTTCAGTCTGAGTTTGAATTGGTATGTTATCCCGAAAGGGGGTCAATGAACTGTAGGTCAACAACGCTTGTTTTACGAGTTTATGAAATTCGGAATTTTAATTGAAGAAAAAGCACTTTTCTCCTACGACGGATAAAGCGTCTTTCGACTTTTAACCATAATAACATCATTTTTAACCATGAAAACAAATATTGTGGAAACCAATTATCTTTTCCCTATTATATATGACGGGGCGGCGAGTCCAGGGGTCTTTTTAAAAACGGTGACGTCACCACCGGTGACGTCAACATCTTCAGCATCATGGTGACCGCTCACCCCTCGTAGAAAGAAAACACGAAGTAGCTCCATTTATCTCAACCATTTATTGCGGCAAAGTTATATGGGAGATCCGAACAGTCCGACGGTAGGCGCAATACTGCTTTTTTCCAACAGTCGGTCGCTCGTATTTATAGCAAAACAGATTGTGACAAAGAATCTTTATAAAACTTGTTAGATCTTGTCATTCTACTTTAGATTTTAATCTTCAATTGAAATTCATTACTTTTTATTAACATGGGGCCCAGGAGAGCACTCATGATAGTTAAAATAAATGACTCTAGGCGCCCATTCCAAGTAAGAGGCCGTACAAGAAGAACGGGCAAGAAACTTGTCGGCAATCTTTTAAAAAATTGTGTTTACAGTGAATTTGTTCAGTTTAACAATCATTTGTCTAGTTTTAACAATTCAATGAATAATTTATGGTTAGCAAACATTAATTAGTTAATCAAAGTTTAAGTGAAATTATTAACAATCCAATGAGTAATTTATGGTTCTAAACGCTTATTAGTAAACCAAAGTTAACATGTTTTGATTGTTGTCATTTTACACCGTCCATGAAGCTCGCCTGTGACGTCATTGCTCCGATACGGCCATTCTGATAGATGGTGCGTGCTCTGCACCAGTCCAGTTATGTTCTGAAACAATGAGACGTTTCCTTCTGAGTTTGGTATCTGTAAGCAACCACCGTTGCTTGCAGTTAAGTTTGCAAGAGTAATAGTTTGCATTCTTAAGAGAAAAGAATTTTTTTTTTTTTTTCTTTTTTCTTTTTTTTTTGTTTTCTTTTCTTTGATCAATTATCTTTACAGTGAAGTTATCTAGTTTCGACAATCTAATGAGCAAACTATTTAGCTAACCAAAGTAGGTAGGTAAACATTTAGTTAATCAAAGTAGGTAAACATGTTATGTTTCCTATTGCCCTGCTCAACACCGTAGACGTAGCCCGCTTCGCGCCGACTCGGCCATTCTGACAGGTGGTGCGCGCCCTGCACCAGGCACGGTGTTTCTTAAAACTAGAAATTTGGTTTTGAGGTAGGTACCCGTACACCGGTACACTAGCTGTTAACTTTGTTTCTCATCACTGCATACATTAAGCTGCATTGCTTATTTTTCAAATTGCGAAGATTTAATTTTATGTTAGAGTGAAACAATATTCACGTAACAAAATTATCAGCCAACTTTTAGTAGGTACTTTCTTAATAATATTCTGTAAACAACAGTTCACATGCAAACATTCACAGTTAAACTTAAATAAATTTGCTGTACAAGGGAATGTGAGTAGCAGTAGTTTGCCAATGCTCCACGCATTATGGCTTTGATTTATTATTGGTTCAATGCAAATGCTCCACGCATCATTGCATGAATAGATTTATTATAGGTTCAATGCAAATGCTCCACGCATCATTGCATTATTTTTAAATTCTCGTAGACAGGGATGTTGCTGTGGTCTGGGCGGTCTTGTACGCCGTGGTCCACAGAGGCTCTAAGGGAAATGGGAAAGGACGATGCTGTGGTCTAGGCCTTTAAATGGCCGTGGTCCACAGAGGCTCTGAAATCTAGGAATTGATGCTGTGGTCTGGGCGGTCTTGTACGCCGTGGTCCACAGAGGCTCTAAAGGAAATGGGATACAGGTTGATGCTGCGGTCTGGGCCTTATTGTTATGACCGTGGTCCGCAGAGGCTCTGAAAAAAGTAATAAAAGAAAAACGAACAACAAACACGTTATAGTAATTGTAAATAGCTCACAGGTAATTGATGCTGTGGTCTGGGCGGTCTTGTACGCCGTGGTCCACAGGGGCTCTAAAGGAAATTGGAAAGGACGATGCTGTGGTCTAGGCCTTTAAATTATGACCGTGGTCCACAGAGGCTCTGAAATAATAAAACAATAACGAACAACAAACACGTTGTTACGATAGTAATTATAAATAGCTCACAAGTAATCGATGCTGTGGTCTGGGCGATCTTCTACGCCGTGGTCCACAGGGGCTCTAAAGGAAATTGGAAAGGACGATGCTGTGGTCTAGGCCTTTAAATGACCGTGGTCCACAGAGGCTCTGAAAATGACAAAAATGGAGGGGATATAAGGAATAAAATGATTTGTACAGTCTTAAAGACGATTCAAAATTATCAGGTATTTAATTAACAATTCGGATCCCGAATCATTAACCGAATATCACTTATCTGTAACATTCCTCGCGCAGTTTTGGAGCACAGGTTCACTTGCTGATGACTAGTGGATGAGCCCACTTTCTTGATGACCGAAGAAGCCATGTGTCACCATCACATGTAAAGCGCCAGCCTTTTACCGCACTCCTTGCGCTGTTGCTTAGGCATCAGATGATAGATGCAGCAGTCACATGAAACCATAATAAAAATGATTAGTAGGCGTAGTTGACTTATCAATTCCCGACTCACACAGTACTAAATGAACACATCGCGCTGTTGCTAACGCCGCGAATTTATGAAACAATCAAACAATGAAAGTTCAGTATATTCAATGAATTTTTGTAACTACCACATCGCGCATTTACGTATACCGGAATAGAAGTAACACTATGAACGCAAACGCTAGTGGCAAACGCGTTTTAGAATTAACTAGCATACACACAGATTCACAGGAAAAACGGTAATAGTTTTCCAACACAAACATCGAAGTTCAACTTAAACCAAACAAATCAAACTTCACACTCACTACACAAAGCTTAACCCGAATTAAGAGTTGTGATGTCGATTAAAGAGACTGCCATACTTGAAATGATTTGGCGGCCCTTTTATTTAGTTGGTCAAAATAAGTTTAAATTAAATTAGAATGCTTGTTGTGACTTACAACTCACTTTCACAAATTCACAAGACCGATGAGCAATAATTTCAAACACAATAATCAAAATCAATTAAAAGAAGCGACTTTTCTTAGAAAATCGTAGGTAGGTACCTCGCGGGTAACTCGTGATAAATAGTGGGTAGCACACAGATAACTCGTAGATTTTTGGTATTTGTGGGTATCTCGTGAAAAACTTTTAAAATAAAACTCAAGAAACTACGAAATCTCGTAAAATTAGAAGTAATCTCTTGGATTATTTATAAGTTGTAAGTTGCGTTTATGCGCATGCAAGTCTAAAGTTAAAATATGGTAGAAAAAGTTACGATTCACCTGTATTCTGATGTCATGTCTCCATCGCCTTTTTCTTGGTTTGGTTGCACGTGTTGGCCCGTTCGTGTTGATACCACGGACGTGGCTGGTGTGTCAGCATAATCTTCAGGAGTTGGTAGTGATGGGTCATCTGTCGCCAATACGGTGGTGTGTCAGCATAATCTTCAGGAGCTGGTGTCTGATGTGGGGACCTCTGCTGCGACTGGGCTCGGCTGCATTGCCCATTTGTGCTGGTCCTTCAGGTGACAAGCGGGTGAGAAGGCTAGGATTGGAAAGCTAGGTTGTTCCGTTCCAATCCCACTCCATCTGTGCTGGTACTTCAGGTGACAAGCGGGTGAGAAGGCTAGGATTGGAAAGCTAGGTTGTTCCGTTCCAATCCCACTTCTGATGACGGGGCGGCGAGTCCAGGGGTCTTTTTAAAAACGGTGACGTCACCACCGGTGACGTCAACATCTTCAGCATCATGGTGACCGCTCACCCCTCGTAGAAAGAAAACACGAAGTAGCTCCATTTATCTCAACCATTTATTGCGGCAAAGTTATATGGGAGATCCGAACAGTCCGACGGTAGGCGCAATACTGCTTTTTTCCAACAGTCGGTCGCTCGTATTTATAGCAAAACAGATTGTGACAAAGAATCTTTATAAAACTTGTTAGATCTTGTCATTCTACTTTAGATTTTAATCTTCAATTGAAATTCATTACTTTTTATTAACATGGGGCCCAGGAGAGCACTCATGATAGTTAAAATAAATGACTCTAGGCGCCCATTCCAAGTAAGAGGCCGTACAAGAAGAACGGGCAAGAAACTTGTCGGCAATCTTTTAAAAAATTGTGTTTACAGTGAATTTGTTCAGTTTAACAATCATTTGTCTAGTTTTAACAATTCAATGAATAATTTATGGTTAGCAAACATTAATTAGTTAATCAAAGTTTAAGTGAAATTATTAACAATCCAATGAGTAATTTATGGTTCTAAACGCTTATTAGTAAACCAAAGTTAACATGTTTTGATTGTTGTCATTTTACACCGTCCATGAAGCTCGCCTGTGACGTCATTGCTCCGATATATAATATTCGACTTTTCTCCGAAGCTCATTGACGTCATAGCGCCGGTTGGTGCACAATGGAAGGATTATGAAAATCGCGCGATAATTTTCTAATTATGAAAACATTATTAATTACAGTCTCGTGCGTAGATTAAGAAACGAGATTTATTACATTATTACTTTATATAACTAAACAATTAACTTTGACAAAAGCTTTTTGCATTCCAGGAAACAGTTATTTGCAAACCAAGATATATATTTTTTTAAAAGTATATTTGATGTCAGTTTTGTGTATAGACTGCATTAATAACAAAGTAAACTCGTCCATACCAATTACCTACATTATGCAGACATCTATGATATCATATTTCCTTTGCTCATTTAACAATTATACCACAATGACGAAGTGGTCACTCATCCAAGTACAGGCCGCAGCAAATATTTATGAGCCACTGCTCGCCTGGTGATAGAGTAAGAAAATGACAGGGCATTTAGGAACTGACTGTCCTTTACAATTATGAAACTTTTTTAACTTAAACAATTAATTAACAACTAATTTAACAACTATTAACAATTAATTTTAGTCAAATTAAATGATTTCCTATTAACAATGGTATGATGAAAGGTATTGGTATATATATTTTAAATATCGTGATGCCTGCATATTCTATAAAATATGCCTATAGGCACATCATTGTTATGATCTACGTACATAAGTACTGTACTTATAGGTACACCGACCCTCATCATAAAACGATCTTACACGGATTCAGTTTTTTCATATCGGAGTCCTAATGCAAATAATGAATCATCAAGAGATTAATTAAAATTTGGTAGCATTGACGTCATACTTCTAGAAAATTTAAAGATTATGCAAACTTAATTAGAAAACGGTACTTGTTTTTCTTTGTGACACATTTGGGGTTTCATTTATGCAATTAAAATTTGTGATACGAAGGGAATAAATACATAATTTCGCAATATTTTTGCTGTTACTGAAATTGTATCGTAAAATATACTGCGTAATTTGTAAAGTTGTAAGTGGTGACGTAATTTTTGAAACAGTTCGTCTCAAATTGTACTGGTTTATTTGAAACATTATTGGTTCAAACGTTTGATATGTATGTATGATCGAGTGGATTCGGAGAAAATTGGTTGTAGCGGACGAATAGACAGCCAGGGGGGCCATACGAGCGATCCTACGAGGATTCGGTTTTTTTGTTCAGACGTATAGAAAAAAGAAATGGCTCGGGAGCCCAACTCACACTTGTCCGGCGTTTCATTCTCGATAGGTTATATAGGTTCGATAGTACCTAGTAAATGGCACACAAGGTAAACCTACGTACGTACGGTAACGAACACGCTTTAGTTGCAACGGATTTGCGGCAACGTTGAAGCTAGTTAGGCGATAATAAATTCTGCCACACATTGGGTCACTGAACACAGCCACTAGACGCCGTGCCATAAAACCGGTGATGGTTTGTCTTGCTACTCACATTCACAATCTAGGTATACACAAAAAAAACTAGCTAGGTAGGTACACAAACTTTGAGTTAGATAAATAACCATGTTCAATGAGAGATTTCGAATAAGGTATTTAGGTACATAATTTATTTATTTTAATCAAATAGAAATAGGCACTCATTTAAACAATAAGTCTAAAGTACCCAATACAAAACAACAAGACTCCGTTGGGCCGCGCGCGTACCTTACGCGCGTTTACCTACCCAGTACTAATAACCAAAATGACTCACTTATATTATGACTCACTCCCACCCTGGATTAGCACAGGTGAGTCACCCTTTTTCATGACATTGGAATCGATATATTATATCAATGTGGTTGTACGTCACTATATATGTAATGAATCCTAATTTTTTTTATATGATGACAAGGTGCTATGACGTGCAAATAATTTGTTTACTTTTTTTATTCTATAAGGCAATGAGACGTAAATACGTCTCATTGCCTTATAGAATAAAAAATTGATAGTAAGTATAAAACCTGTGCCCATATAAATTATAGTACCAACCAAAACGTTGAAACACATAGGTATGCATAACTCTTCGCTCTTTACTCTAAGCTGCACCCAGGTAATAAATCTCATATGCCCAGTAAGTTCACTGAATTGCCACAATCAGATAAGCTAGCCTACAGCAGTACCTTGCCACCCAAAAATTTGAAAAATAAAATTAGTGCGTTTCCCTGGGATGTCAGCTATTGTAAGTCTCATACGCCCAGTAATATAAGCAGATTATGCGGGAAAAGAAAATTTTTTTTATTCAAGCTTATTTTTAACTTATGTATGTATACATGCAGTGACGTATTTTAAGATTCAGCGCCCTGGGCCAGCAGGCCCCGCCGCTTTGCCGTCGCCGCGCCGGTCAATATATACGATAGACCTACCTCTTGATGTGTATCTAACTCACACCGACGAGCCCCCACAAACACCTTACGAGATTTAGTATTCAACCGTTTAACGAAGTTTATTAATAAAAGCCTTAGTTAGCTAGGCTTTTTTAATTTCTTCAGCGTGCGCCGCCCCTCGCTGCCTGCCGCCCCGGGCCATGGCCCTTTTGACCCTAGGGTAAATACGCCCCTGTAATGTATACATGTATGATGTTTGTTTGTTTGGATCAAATCTGGCAAGCTAAATTTGACCTACTTCCTGGTGTTCGGTTGCCTCGAAATTTTACATACATAATATGTAAATCGGATGACAATGCAATATAATGATGTCAAAGAGCTGGTCTGATTATAGAGTCAGAAGGTGGCCATAGGAACTCTGTAATAAAGCGATATATAGCCCCATCGAGTTTGGTTTCGTTTGATTCGTCTTTACAAGTAATCCTAGATGATGTCCAAGATCCTGATGATGGAGCCAGAAGATGGCCAAGAGATTGCAGTACCAATTGCGTATTTTATAAAAGTTTGTCTGCAAAAATATATTTTGCCGTAAAAAACTTGTTATAAATATATTTAATCATGCTGTTATAGTTAGCTACGTTTGGACTTGACTAAATTGCTAATCGAACGGCTAATGAGCCAAAAAACATGTTTACTTGGACTAATTAATAAAATTGGCTATAATAAAACCCAGATTGAGAATTTGATTTACTTTTCCTGACTTCGGCAGCTTGGTATTTCATAGGTAGGAGACGTCAAGAACGGATTTTTTTTATTTTTTTTTATGTTATTTGGTAACGAGACGAGCTGGTCGTTTGCCTGATGGTAAGCATAACGCCGGCCCATAACAATTGCAGTGCCACCCAGGGTCTAAAGTTTATACCAAAATCCTTAACTATTATATTTGTTTAAATTTTCAGACGTAATCGTGAACTAGAATATTTTACCTAATTGCTAAAATAATCAAGAGTAGTACGAAACAATAAGCCAAGGAATGTAACCAATTCAGATTATTAAGACTTATTTTCGAATATATTCGGATAAGTATAAGACTTATTTTCGAATATATTCGGATTACATTTTTTTATTTTTAGGTCATTTATTTTAATGTAAGTGTTCATGTGTGGAATATTAATGACTTGACCCACCCAGTAGAATTAAACATTCGATCTCTTTCAAATATTATTTTAATATAATTTATCACGTCTTTAAAGCCTGCAGTAGAAATCTGCAATATTGAAGTTGGGCAGGAAGGATTGTATTTTTAATTTTATTTGAGTCGTATAATACAAGAAAAATCCAGCATGAAAAAATCCAACAAATAAAACACCTTATAAATGGTTAAATAACCTGCTAAAACTCACGTCGTTTGTCGATATTTTGCAGCATATATTTCGCAAGAGTCGTTGCGATCTCGCCTCGTACACTCCCTATAAAGGAGAGCGTCAGACACGATTGAAACCTAGGTCGAAAATATAGACAAATAACGACAAATCGACAAATGATGAGTTATAGCCGGTTATTTAATAATTTATAATGTGTGAAATTTTAATCTATTGGTACTACAAATAAATAAAATTGAACTGTCTGTTTGTAATATCAAAATAACAGCCTTTTACCAAATGCATACGAAAGTATATACGGTACCTATATAAAAAACAACCATTTTTAAATTTTTTGTCTGTTTGTCTGTCTGTTTGTTCCGGGTAATCTCTGAAACGGCTGGACCGATTTTGATGGGACTTTCACTGGCAGATAGCTGATGTTATAAGGAGTAATTTAAGCTACTTTTATTTTAGAAAAAGAATTAGGGTACCACGCAAAAAATAAAAACCATGAATTCCAATATATCCGCGCGGGTGAAACCGCGGGCCGCAGCGGGTAGTAAAATAAAATACCTGCGTGTCTCTCAGCGAACGTTCAACATATTGCACGTGGTGTTGAAGGTGTCTTCGAGCTGGTGAAGACAGTAGTGATGATGCTAGGGGCACGACGACCGTGACATTTTTCTTCACCGAAAGATGAAGGTCTTTGTGGGTTTCGAACCAGTGACCGACAGATCAGCAGTCTTCGCCACTCCATTTAACACGACTTCTAAAAGTAAAATCTTAAAAATACAATGCTAAATTACGTTAATAGCAAATTATTTATGAAATATAATTACGTGAAACATTTTTGTATTAATAATTACACAATAGCCAAAGTCTTCACAGTTTGAAATGACGTCATCTCGGTAAGTATTGTGAAAATTATGCGATAACTTTTCCTTTTGAAAACTTAATTGCGTAATCGTCTATTAATCGTCAGCTCAAACATTTACTTATTACTAGCTTCTGCCCGTGGCTTCACCCGTGTGGTGTATATATCTGTAAAACCTATGTGTTATTCCAAACATCTAAATCGCTTTAGGTTGCTTTACGGCGCACCGCATTCCCGCTCGCGCATCTCAAAAGTTTGAATATTTTAATATAATTATGAAAAATCGCATTCGTTGAAGTTGCTAACAATAACTTCCGCGAGATTAATCTAAATATAATTTTTAATCTATATCTAAACAAACCTAAAAAAATTGAAGTGTCATATCTGTAATCTATACAAATAAAGTATATGTTTCTGTTTATAATGTTAAAATAACAGCTTTTTACTAATGCATATGAAAGTACATACGGTACCTATAACAAAAACACAATTTTTAAAATTGGTTGTCTATTTGTCTGTTTGTTTCCGCTAATCTGCGAAATGGCTGGACCGATTTTGACGGGACTTTCACTGAAATATATCTGTGAGTATGTTATAGGGAGTAACTTAGGCTACATGGGCGAAACCACGGGGCACAGCTAGTACAAAAATAATAACGCGTCATTCTCAAGTAACTCTTTCCTTGAATTCTAGCTTAATTGACAAAGAAGTTAATGTTTTCTACTTAAAGAAATGCTTCGTTTTGTTGTAAAACTTGTTGTAAACATTGTTAATCTTGCTTTTCAATGTACGCACGAGTTTTGCTTACTTTCCTTAACGAAAAGTTATCCCGCGAATTTCACAACCCTTTCGCAGTGTACGAACCAGCGTAATGACGTCATTGGACGTCGAACAAAAGTCGAATATTAGAAACATTTAGAAAGAGCTATTTGTTTTTCATGTTTTCCATTTCCCCGAAGCTGTAAAATATGTTATATTTGATGTTATGGAACAGTTCAACAAGATTTGAAACCTAACTAAAGTAAATTATTCTAAACGTTTCAACATTGTTTGACGATCAATTCAAGATTTGACTCTTTTACCTTTTTGATTACGTAGGTAACAAAACGGAACTTGCAAATATAGTTGCCGGAACACTCTGACGGCTTTGGAATTTGCATCTTGACGATACTGTCTATAAAGAAGTACTGCAGAAGTTCCTGCAACCACAATTGTTTTGTTTTATTTATTTTTATTATTTTAAACTCTAAAGACACGCAATCTATACTTTTATAAAATTAGGTCATATTATATTAATAGAATTTAAAAATAATAACAATATAAAAAAAATGTTTTTTTTTTATTTACTTGGTCCTTTTTACTTGAGTATATGGATATATATATCTTAGAGGTATATCTCAAGGGTGGTCCATTAATAAATTATAAGAAAGACTACTACCCCTAAGGTGGAGAAATGGGGGATGAAATTTCAGATATAGCGATATTTTTGTCAACCGGATCCAGTTTTCATGCACTGTGATATTTCAATTAAGAGTTTATCCAACTATAACAGCCTGAGTGATTGATATGTTATCTCAAAATGGGGTCAATCTACTCCTGGAGGTCAACAACATTAGTTTTACGAGTTTTTGAAGTTCGGAATTTTTCATTGAAGAAAAAGCATTTAAAGTTTACGTAAAAAAAACTACTACAGAACTTCAAGGCAGCGACTCTCTTGAACTATGACTTTGTTAAATTATTATGTTGATTAGAAGAGCATTCGAAACAATTCCAGAAAATGCCGCGCACTTCATGTTTGAAGTCAATTTTTTTATGCAAATTTTGAGTAATGTATTTCCAAGGGAGGTTCTCACAATTTGTCGACAACCACAGTGATCACCCCCTTCCAGGATAAAAATACCAATTCAAACTCACCCTGTATATCTACTGTTTGAAGTTTTCCTTTACTATAGAAAGGTCATGCTCATATCCTACAGACTTCATCCAACACCACCCTACATATACATAGTTATATACATAGGTATATAACTATAAAAGCTATGATAGCTATAGAGCTATCATAGCTTTTAGATTTGGACATTGTTGTATTTTACGGCTTTATCTTCAATCGATAACTACTAGCTTTCTGCATCCTAGGCTCGCGTTTGATCAATAATTTTCTGGCAAGAGACTTGTGGGTGGTCAATGACGAATCATGTTTACCTAAAAGATACCCAGATACTTGAAAAAACCCTGGTTGTAGCGATCAGGAAACACAGACTCAGGCAGGAAAGTCCATTCCTTAGTGGTACGATAAATCTTTTTTTTAATGTTATTTGGTAACGAGACGAGCTGGTCGTTTGCCTGATGGTAAGCATAACGCCGGCCCATAGCAGTTGCAGTGCCGTCCAGAACTTTAAAACACAAAGGCCTGCGCGGCACTTCAATGCGCTCGTTATCCTGAGACATTAGGTATTAAGTCTCATAAGCCCAGTAATTTCACTGGATACACTGCTCATCAAACCGGAACACAGTAATGCTAGCACACTACTGCTTGGCGGCAGACTTCACGAGCAAAGCGGTGGTAAATAACCCAGACGGACACTCGCGGAAGAGTTAGTCCTCCCACTAACAAAATCAATGTATCAACAAAGTACCTACCTATATCGCTTCGGCTTTTGTCGGGTTGCCTGATGATTGAAATGGGATTCATTTAATTAATACTCGCCAAAAATCTCGCCATGAAACTGTTCTGCAGAACTTAAATTAAAATGTGAATGTACAATTACGTGCAGTCATATAAAAGTAAGTAGTAAAAGGCAGTAAAGTAATGTTGAGATAAACCTTTGAAATCTGATGTTTCAAACGTTTCTGATTTGTAGTTATACTTTTAGGGGTTTTGTAACACTGCTAATTTGACAACTCTTCGTGCCACCAAATTATATAAATGACTCCACTTTTGACAAATGTGTATATAAGCGAATTACAAGCACAATTACGTATAAACTTTCGTTTATGTTTACTTATCACTGGATTCCTGGACTTGACGGCGCCGTCATCGCGGAGAACGGAGCTGGACAGTGGGTGAGTTGGCTTGCATCATTACTATTTCTCGCTGAGCTATATTTCTGTGTTGTTCTTTTGCCCGGGGGTACCCATTCCCCCCAAAAACGCACCATCGACTCGCGGGGGTGCGCAAACAACCATGCCATCTGTCACACATGAATCTTAGACTAAAAGGCGTGTGTTATTTTAAAACCTGTGTCTTTGACCCCCGTTGTTTATTATCACTTCCACCCTGGAGCACAGGACTCTTTCCTTTTGCGATCTCCACCCTCGGCGTGCCTTTCTTATTGTTATTACGGTTTAAATTTCTGAACTGTAAAGCTATGATAAATTAAATTTGTAATACTAATCCGTTTACAAACCTTTGGTCTTTTGCACGAGACCACGATCATTTTTATTGTTTTTGCAAAGAAAGCATGATCACGTGATTTTCATAACAACCACCCTTTCTTTTGTGTTACCCAATAGGGGCGCTATGACGTCATTTAAAATAAAACAAAAGCGAATACTTTGTAATCAGGAATAAGTTATGAATTTGTTTGTCACGTGACGACATTTAAGAAACATTTTGTGTTACGAAAGGAGTCTGATGGGTAAAAGATGTTGTGAAACTTGCAGTAATACACTTTTCAAGATATTATTGGTGGACTAGCTTCTGCCCGCGGTTTTTACCTGCGTCCCCACAGGAACCGTGCGTTTTCCGGGATAAAAAGTAGCCTATGTTACTCTCCGGTCCATAAACTATATTTATGCCAAAAATCACGTTGATCCGTTGCTCCGTTATTGCGTGAAAGAAGGACAAACCAACAAACCAACAAACACACTTTCGCATTTCTAATATTAGTATGGAAGTATGGATTATGGACCATCACAATCTCTCTCTGAGAGAAGGCCTGCAGCCTACTTATGTCCCTCCAACGGCAGCGTAATGGGCATCATCAGAACAATACGCTACCTGCATTTAAAAAGGCCACTTTGTCCGAATCATAATATGAACATATCATGATCCATTTCTTAAATCATAAAACGGTCACTAGGGAATAGATGAGTAACTTCATAAGATTCTGCAATATTTAACGCTTAATCCATTCCTATTTTGTGAACCATTTTACGAATTTTCATGGAAAACTGTCAAATAAGTCAATTATTCAAATAATTCGGCACGGAGTCACATTATGAATTCAGGTGACCACATGACGATTTATGAAATGGTCATATTATCAGTCGGGCAAAATGGCCTTTTTAGCCCCGCTTTTCATAACTTGTTCGTCCTTCTTTACGTAGCAGCAAAGAACAGATCGACGTGATTTTTTGCATAGAGTTAGTTTTTGGGCCGGGGAGTGACATAGAGTACTATTTTCCCGAAATTTTCTGTGGGATTCTCGCATAAAACCACAGGCAGCAGTTAGTTACATTATATCTAATAGACAATGCATAACGTAAGATAGTAGATAAGTTTTCAATCAAGTAATCAGTGACTAACACGTCCATACTGCCAGTTTCTTCCTTGAAGAAACTCAATTTTTCATTTGTAACAAAAATATTAAGTACTCAGAATTCAACTTTTGTTGAAGTTGATTGACGTCATTGCGCCAGTTTGAACATAATAGGAGCCCAGGCAACATTTAGACAGATTTAAGTAAAAATCACGCGATTCGGTAACTTTTCTTAAAACAAAACAACAGGTACCTACAAAATGTTATGTCGCGTGATAGTCGCGTCAAAGTTTGTCTAAACAACATTTTTTAATATTTTCTAAGTTATTTTTGTTTTCATACATGATATGTAAGCATTTTATTTGTGCAGTTGATCTCATCTGGTTTTTCTGGTCTGATGATCGAAGATGGTGAATATGATAAGCCTAGATTAGACCAGTTTGAGGGTGGTAGTTAGCCAGGCCATCACTTGAAAATTCCCAACCACCAAGCATTGTTTTTCCACTAGAAAAATAATTTAGGTTTTCTAAGTATACAGTCAATTTAAAAACTCTTTTGTATTTGGCATAGCACCGCCCAGTTTAGTACTTGATAGGGCGATGGACTTGGCTGATGCGTAAGTTATAGCCCGTAAAGGTTCAGGGTTCGATTCCCGCAACACTGGGACAAATATTAGTGGTTTATATCAGTTGAGATAGTGTATAGTGCAGCCTGCAACTATATTATACTTATATGAGACTTAATCCCTGAGGTCTTAGGGTAACGAGCTCTGTAAAGTACCAAGAGGATAAAATACCTCGGTGGCACTGAAATTTTTATGGTTATACTAGCTCTCTGGCAAATAACCTGCTCTTTATGTTACTTTGTAGTACCTACCTACCGTTTTACCAGGTAGGATTAGCCCTTCTGCGTGTCTCCGTCTAGGTGGGTACCACCGCTTTGCTTAGTCTGCCACCAAGCAGTAATGTTGTGTTCGGGTTTCTTGAGCAAAGTACCTAGTCATTGATACTACTGGCTTTATGGGACTTAATACCTTCGTGAAGGCCTTATTGTCTGAGTGGTACTGAAATTATTTTGCACCGGCTTTATGATAACCATCAGGCAAACGACCAGCTCTCGTCTCGTCACCCAATACTATATATAAAATAACATAAAAACTTTATTAATTATATGACGTCTTTAAATTTAATTGTTTCGTAAGGTATGACGTCATCGAGTGCGTGTTTTCCTGTGACACAGGACTGGAAAGATAAGTCATGATAAGTCATACATGAGTCATACATAACACCCCTCCGAAAATATCCACGTAGGAGCTTAGTGACCAACGTTAAGGGTTTCAAGGAAAATAAAATTATAATGAAGGGCGGGTGATGTGTCATACAAGAAAACATAGGTTCTCTTATACTTAAGTGTTTTTTTTTATGTTATTAGGTAACGAGACGAGCTGTTCGTTTGCCTGATGGTAAGCATAACGCCGGCCCATAACGATTGCAGTGCCACCCAGAACTTTGAAACACAAAGGCCTGCGCGGCACTGCAGTGCGCTCGTGACCCTGAGACATTAGGTATTAAGTCTCATAAGCCCAGTAATATCACTGGATACTCTGCTCATCAAACCGGAACACAGTAATGCTTGCACACTACTGCTTGGCGGTAGACTTCACGAGCAAAGCGGTGGTGACAACCCAGACGGACACTCGCAGAAGAGTTAATCCTCCCACTAACAATATAATTTGTCTAATATCGTTTGTCTAATATAAATGGGGAGCAGCTGCCTTACCGGCTAACGACAATCGTCTTGCCGATTAAAACCAGCTTAATAAACTAGTCTTCGGCTGGAAAGAATTGTCTAGAGTTTTCGCTAATTTTCTATTTGTAACAACTGGTTTCCATAATAACGTTCGTTCTAAAATGAAAACGAGTGACAATTCTAGATAATTACTTCCAGCCGAAGACCTAGCGACCGCTGGTCATCGGGTTGGAGTTGAAAACAAACACGATTTTGTTAGCCGGAAAAGTCGGAGGTTTTTCAACAGATGCCTATGCGGTCAATCGTTCGCCAAGCACTTATCAGTGGTTTTTTTGTACTCTTAGATAATGAGTCAAGCGGGTCATTTGCCTGATGGTAAGCATAACGCCGGCCCATGCCATAACATAGGCCTACGAAGTACTGCGTTGTGCTCTTTACCCCATACCTTTAGGCCCAAAGACTATACAGGCTAAATAATCTGTGTTTAGGCCCATTGTACCTTTACTGCAGTCATTTGTTTTATTTTCTTATCATTACTTGTTCACCTTGGAGTGCAATAAATACATAACTTTTTTTATGTTATTTGGTGACAGGACGAGCCTGATAATAAGCATAACGCCGGCCCATAGCAATTGCAGTGCCACCCAGAACTTTGAAACACAAAGGCCTGCGCGGCACTGCAGTGCGCTCGTTACCCTGAGACATTAGGTATTAAGTCTCATAAGCCCAGTAATTTCACTGGATACTCTGCTCATCAAACCGGAACACAGTAATGCTTGCACACTACTGCTTGGCGGCAGACTTCACGAGCAAAGCGGTGATAACAACCCAGACGGACACTCGCAGAATAGTTAGTCCTACAACTAACAAAACACACACAAGTTTTATAACAGGGAGTGTTGTGTTATATTCACACATTCTGATAATAACACAACACCCCTTTTTATAAAAACAATAAATGCCCCGATCCCAATCTTATAAATAAGAATTATATATATTATATGAACATGGTACCATGACTCATGACATGCCGTTCGTGACGTAGAATGAAAACTTGACAATGACGTCCCACGTTTGGTGAATACAACGAAATCATTTATACCTGTATCATCACCAATATCATTTGCATAAAGTTATTTGAATTATATTAAATCAAGCGAACATTAATGTGTGACGTAGTAGTTATTATTATTCGCAATTAATTTTGCAAATAATAATAACTACTACGTCATGGAGTTAACCTATTACAGATGTTCTTAAAATAAACTTAAATCATAATTTACAAAATAAAATGTACTTTTATAAAATACTAGCTTTTGCCCGTGGTTTCACCTGCGTGGAGATTCCCACAGGAGCCGTGTATTTTTCGGGATAATAAGTAGCCTATATGTTAACTGTCCGGTTCATAAACTATATCCATGCCAAAAGTCACGTCGATACGCTACGCCGTTGCTGCGTGAAAGAAGGACAAAATAAAATGGCCTGGATAAAATTTTTATAAGAAAAACAAAACTGAATTTCATTGATGAAGCATTTCTTCTGTCACTGTCAAAAAAGGAAGGAATGAGGAACGTCATGGCCGTCTTGCTGTCAATATCAAATCCACCAATGCGAAGCCGTCGCAGGTCGCTAGTAAATAATGTGTAGTCGCACTGTCGCTTGTAACCACGACTATTTTACTTTCCGCCAGTCTTGTTTACGTTACTCGTTCAATTATTGCTCACGTAACTTCCTATCGTAGTCGAGGTTCAAGGGCCGGTAATAGCTGATGTTGTGCAAGCGCCGCTTCCCCGTCAAGACCGGGTGGTGGTGGTAGGTGTCAATGGCCTTTGAAGGGATGGCGAAGATCAAAAAAAAATCTCTTATAAATTGGGCATCAATTTTCTTCATTTTACTTCATACTGAAATATATCTACTTGATGGCAGACTTTCAACCAAAGGATGGAAGCTAGCCAGGCCAGGAAACAGGCCACAGGAAAAATGTCCTTAGAAAAAGATCCAGTCCAGTCGGTTTCATCGCCTTTTACAATTCGTTTACCCCATGATAAATGGGCAAACTTTTGTCCGTCCCATCATAGATGAAAATTCAAGTCAACTGTATATCATAATGACAGAAACAAAGAAAATACCTACATTTATTTCAGGTCCTCACACATTATGTAATGTTGAGTAAGGTCCTAACAATAAGTTTTTCACAAATACAAAACTCAGTAATAATTGCAAACTTTAATACTTTAGTACACAAAAAATATCATGTACAAGGAAGGAATTTATTCTAAGTAGCATTATCTACCAGTCATCCTAGAGTTACAAGAAAAATGGTGGCCGTGGAATAAAGAAAAAAATATTCGCATAAAAGTTTAAAAAAAAGAGTAATCCGAAAATTATAATACGGTAGACGTAAAAAAGACTAAGTACTTACGGCGTTTATTAAAAAAAGTTTTATAAAACTATATTATATGAAATCTATTATTATAAAATATGTTACGACCACGAATCGGAAGGCCAGCTCCTCATAAGGTGAACCTATGACCTGCGCGGGGAATCCTTGGATCCAAGAGGCGAGTAGCCGATCCAAGTTGTGTTCTATAGCGGAGGCCTATGTTCAGCAGTGGAGGTTTTCCGCTCTTTGACAACAGTACGTTGGCATGACAAAAAAAACGCTAAAATGGTTTTTTTAATTATCTTCAAGTTCACACACCAAGTTCATTGACTCATTACCTAATATTGAATTAGTTTTAGTTAAATAATATTTTAGCGACCGCATCCGGTCTGAAAGCGCACAAACACGGTTTTGCGCGTTTCACTGCAGCCAGCGCGCATCGTAAGTGGATGTGCGAAAGTGCGCACGCGCACTGCATTGTAATTGGACGGAAGTGGGCACGGAAAATGCAGAGCTGGGGTAAGAGGTTAGAAAACCATTCAAATTCAGTAAGTTCATTTTAACTTTCATGACACCTCACTCGTTTATTCACATATGGAACTCATCAGCTCCATATAATTGGGGTCTAAAGACAATCAAAATAAAAAAAAATAAGGCAAAATCTATTTAATAAGAACAATGTACCCCTTATATTGTTTGTTCAAATAATTTATAAATAGGTATTACAGGGCGTAGACAGTTCGAACGGGTAATTTCGCCAGGTGATCGACCGGGGTACCTGAGGGTCGATGTTCGGGTCGACATCGTTCATCGTATATCGATCTTTGCTATTCTACTGTCTAATTTGACTTTGATAATTACATTATGTTGATCGTATAGTTAGGTTTTTTTTTTATTTTTTTTTTGTATGCCAAAAATAAGAATCTAACAGTAGATTAGGATAGGTGGTAGGACTAACTCATGTCCATTTGGGTTGGTGCCACCGCTTTGCTCGTGAAGCCTGCCACCAAGCAGTAATGTGCTAGCATTACTGTGTTTCGATTTGATGAGCAAAGTAGTCAGTGAAATTATCGGGTTTATGAGACTTAATTAAGACGTTAAATAAGACGCATTGCACTGCACTGCCGCACTGCAAACGACCAGCTAGTCTCGTCATCAAATAGTATAAAAAAGGAGAAACAGGAATTCACGTAATCGAAGTCACGGGCAGCAGCAGCAGCTAAGTAGTGTGTTATAAAATTCCTATTTTTTTATTGTTCCTTTTAAAAAACGGGGACCAACTTCAGCAAAGATATTGCAATATGTGAAATGTTCCCTACTATTTGACATGATTTGATGACATTTGATGAATAATTATAAGATGATTGATGTGACTTGAAGTTTTAGGTATGAAACAGAAGCTATTTTGATTATTTTGTTGTGAAAATGTAAATTTCGATTTGCCATTGTATAACTACTACTTGGACTGCTATTTGGTCATTGTATAATAATTGTTATATTAAACATTTGCATGCTTTTATAACAAAAAAACATGTGCACTATAATATAGAGTCACAAAACATCTATTTGACCATTGTATGTAAAAATACCGTGTTTTTTCTGCAAATAAATGATTTGATTTGATTTGATTTGGTTATCCCCCATGTTTCCACGCATAAGGAACTCATGACACCCATATATCATGTACGTAAGGACCAACGCTTGAGATATACCTTACTCATGAAAAAAAGAATCACTAACGTCGGTGGACAATTAAGGCGAGAAATTGAGTAACATAGCATACACAACAAAGCAGATAAATTGAGAACCTCCTCCTTTTTCTAAATAGGTTAAAAACGTATTTTTGTCCATATGACGCGGTAGCTATAGAGGCTAAATAAAAAAAGATAATGAATAGGTTTATAATACAACAATTTAGTTAATCTGTTACCTCTTTTATATGACGAGTCACCCTTAGTTTTACTACTAAACAATAGACAATTCAAATAACTCCATTATCATGTACATAACAGTATATTACGGTACGGGTGAGTAACCTGATGATATCACCAAGTTTTGGGCGGCGAACACTTACCAATTGTGTCTTACTTTCTATTTTGACAAGTAGCTCCTTGATTTGTTACGTTGAATGTTTTTGTTCTGCCCTCTTTCACCTCTGTGATAAAAGTAGTGTAACTAAAATTATCATCTATTTGATGCTTTTTGCCTGTTGTCTAGCTAAATAATTATACAGTTAGGTAAACACATCGGGCCATACCACAAAAAATTAAACACACGTTAAACCTGTGTTAAACACTGTTTAACGCCTAAACATGCCTTAGTCGCGCGATATGAGCAACCACAAATCCTGATTTAAGTAGCGTCTAACCGTTGTCTAACACAATTCTGTTTTGACATTTGTGATCATTTTTGAAGTTTATATCTTTAGACGCTGTCTAGCTAAACAGGCGAATAAAAATTGTTTTTTGGGGTAACACTAAACAAATGCACAGAACCCCTTTTTCTATAGGTGGTGTCAAAACCGCGGGGAAGCTTTGGATGCCAGAGGCGTTTAGCCGATCCAAGTGGCGTTCTATGGGGGAGGCCTCCTATGTCCAGCAGTGAACGTCCTCCGCTGATGATGATGATGAGATTTTGTACTGCGGTGTTGTAGCTCAGTACCGCTTGACAACCCAGGTTGCTGGCGGGATTGCTTCATTCAATTGTATTTTAATTATTTTAAATATGGACAGAAACTTCGAATGAAAATAGTTCAATCAAATTGGGGTCTTTACTTTTGGAGCTCGGGTAAAAACACTTATTTTTCTATTCCAAAAATTTTAGCAGTATTTGTTAGGATATTTTCTAGTTCTCAACATGGCTGGATACCACCCTCTAGTTGAAAATCTGCGCAACCATCTGCGCTTGAGAGCTAATTCTCACAACCATAGAGTACATAATTGTAAAGATAAAATATATGAAAGTCATAGATCATGATTAAAGTGTTAACTGACACCGGCGGGATTTTCACGTCAATAAACATCTCAAAAATGTCTCTTACATTACATAGAAAAATTATTTAAAAAAATCACGTTTTCAAAAATGTTGGTATACAAAAGTCTTATCTAATTATAATTATTTTATTTATTTATATATTTAGGTTTTCCAACAGACTTAACACCATAACTTTACCTATGTAATGCAAAATACTTATTCTTATTACATCAGAGACATCAAAATATAACATCAAAAAAAAAGAGTCGAATTGTAACTTTCTTTTGGAAAACGTCTCAAAACTCTATTTCTATCGCTTTTCTATTTACTAAATTCTTGGACTATTTTTCTGCATAACAAAGAAACACGCAATTTCCCCCCATTCCGGTGGAAGTGGGTTCAAGGCCCGCGGGTTGCGTAAGCCTTTCTCGTTACGTCACCCGGGGTCGACGCTCGATGATTCGCAATGTATGGTAGGTGTCTATTTATTCTGTGGATACATTACGGTCTCTAGTATAATTCTAGTGTCATGTTTTGATAATGAGCTGTATTGTGGGTGTCATATACATTACTAGGTTGATGTTTATTCAGTGCACAAACCCTAGGATTATTTGGAACCTTATAGTCGAGAGTTAGATAATGTGTAGGGTTTCAAGCGACAAGTCCAAAAACTTTGTTTTACAAATCATTCCTCAAACAGTTCTTACCATCGCTTCTAACATACAATTCTAATTCAAAAATCTTGATTCATGTGAGCCACAAGAGAGCACTCATGAAAATTAAAATAAATAAGTGCCCGTTCCAAATTGGTATAGACTGATCAAGAAGAAGGGCAAGTAACTCGTCAGCATTCTTTTTATTAAAAATAGTTTTCCCAATGTTTCTTAGTATTAGAATAGTCACCAGGGGGCTTCTGAGCGGTTTGTCTCCCTCCATACATCTTTGACATCTGCATAATCCTTAACTTTATAATACGCTTAAATATAAAAGAAATAGGGAACAACAGCAAGTATCAGTGAAAAACAATAGTTTTACATCACTGGAGGAAGCCCGAAGTGCAATGCACTAAGGCGCGGAGCACACTACGAGTATTACCAGCTCGTGAGTCTCGTGACGTAAGGTGAAACGCGTTGCTTATGCAACAGAGCCTTGAACTTTGCGGAACTGAAGTAGGCACTTGACTTCAGAAGTGGAAATGGAAAGAAGTGGAAGTGGGAAGCGGCAGTTGTCTTTTATGTTGGTCTGTGTGCGTGAGGTACGACTTGTGTTGACAAACCTTGTACCTTTGTATACTGTTTATCTTGCCTCTATGATGGTGTCAAAAAATCGAAAAGTGAACTTTTTAATGTACTATTGGGTAACGAGACGAGTGTGTCGGTTGCCTGATCGTAAGCGCAACGCCAGCCCATAACAATTGCAGTGCCACTCAGAACTGTGAAACACAAAGGCCTGCGCAGCACTACAGTGCGCTCGTTACCCTGAGACAGCTGGTATTGTTCTGATTGAAATTACTGGGCTTTTGAGACTTATCTCAAAAGCCCAGTAATTTCAATCAGAACACAAATAATGCTTACACATTACTGCTTGTCAGAAGACTACATGAGCAAAGCAGTTGTACCCACCCAATCGCAGAAACCAACGATGGCTGTGGATGTGCAGCCGACCCCCTATCCGCATATCTATGGGTGGAATGGTTGTTAAGTTTCCTGGTGGTATAAGAATACCACCAAAAATCTTACCAACCATGATTAAACCTAGCTAAGAAATGGGTCTCAAGTACAGCTATCAGAACCCACTAATGGATGTTTAGCGAAAAAACTTGAGGAACTTTTAACTTGAGGGTGCAGGTAGCAGCTAGTCGAGAATTAAATAATATCTTATACTTACAATGTGATAGTCTCATTACATTTCCCTCACCGAAATCTCAAGCTCATTTTAGGGTTCGAACCCTAGACTCACAGATTGATGGGCAACCTTAAGACCATTAAATGTAAATGCTAAAATATAATATAAGTAATAATATAATTATTCTAATATATACTTACAAACAAAATTGCTCTCACGCAGGCGTTTATAATAATGTATATAACTAACTAATATTTATAAATATTTGTTGTAATGCCGAAATCAGACGCATTTCTTTCCCCTAAAACTTATTTACAAATAATATTGTAATTTATAAGATGCCTCTGCCCTCTGATATGTAATGGTGGATTTACACTATAGGTCCATTTTCGCCATGCAATTGGTCGCTTACCAAATCGCCTCACAAGCCGAATCACCCCCCATTTGAACAGGTCGATTAAACTCGCAGGTGACTAGTTAATTTTGCATCAAAATGTCGATCAGAACAGTCATTCATGCGCCGGGTAATCACCTGCGACTGAGAATTTTCGCGGTCAATTTTAGTCATCCGCCGCATGCAGTCTGTTGCCGCACAATAAAATTCGAAATCTACTCTACTTTGAAATGCGGTTTTAGTCAGCTGTGGCCTATCCGAATTGTTTAGGTAGCCGATTTTCGCTGTGCGAGCGAAAACGTTGCGATAATCACCTGTGTAAAGACTGCAGGTATTGTAGCATCATGTATTTCGATTTATTCTAGGTCTCCACGGCTCGGCCCCAGAGAGCCTATATAGTACGTGGGACCACCGGCTAAATAATACTGCAATAATCTTCTTACACTAAAACGTTTGCTGCACTTAGCTATAGTTAAGATTCCTCAGTAATTCTATTGTATTACTAGCTGCTGCCCGCGGTTTCACCCGCGCCGAGATATTGGATTTCATGGTTTAATATTTTTACGCGGAACCCTAATTAAATTTTTCTAAAATAAAAGTAGCCTACGTTACTCCTTATAACATCAGCTATCTGCCAGTGAAAGTCCCGCCAAAATCAGCCCAGCCGTTTCGGAGATTACCCGGAACAGACAGACAGACAGACAGACAGACAGACAGACAGACAGACAGACAGACAGACAGACAGACAGACAGACAGACAGACAGACAGACAGACAGACAGACAGAATGACAGACAAAAAATTTAATAATGGTTGTGTTATAGGTACCGTATATATTTTCTTATGCATTTGGTAAAAAGCTGCTATTTTTATATTACAAAGAGACACTTCAATTTTATTTATTTGTATAGATGTATAGAGTATAGTTAACTTCTATGTGTTTTTTTAAATCGCAAGCATACTGGTCCAAATCAAGCCAGTTCTTATAAACTTACGCATAATATAAGTATTAGTACAGTTTCATAATTAGACCTTCCCCATAATGGGGGGAAGCACATAATACTCCACGCTTGGCAGGTCTTGTGTGATCGCAGCAGATTTTGAAGTTGACTGAAGTGAATGCTGCTGCCCGTCCCCTGGATATTCTTTTAGAGGGCTCTTACGAGATGGGGTTGTCCTATATTCATTGATATACTCGTAATATATTATATTACCTACCTAATACCTATAAATAAAAATAATAATAAAAATTAGAAACTGCTTACGTAAAAACCTTATCTAACAAACCGCTACCAGTAGGACGCGTTCCGAAAATGCTGGCAGCATTGCCACGTTGAATGGCAATGCTTAGTCTCTGAGCCGAGTAAAGGTAACCATTTTGGCCACGTATTACTTCGACTCGGTGGCGTTCCGAAATGTCTATGAAAAGTTTATGCACTACTGGTCCCCACGGTCCTAGAGTTTTAATCCCAAAAGGAATAATGTCTACTTCTATAATATACATATTACATGGTGATAAATGATAACTAATGAAAATACTTCTATTATTTTTAGATAGGTATTACAAGCATATTGCGTCCAAAACATGTAGGTTCCGATAAACCCACATATTATTATACTTTCATATTATGAACCATATGACGAGCAGTGGCTAACCTTTCTACTTCCTTGCACTTTCATCACGCACGCCACTTCCCCATTACGCAACAGGAAGGCGCGTAGGCGGGGCAGTGAAAGTTCGGTCGGTGACCTGCGCCCGCGCCGCGAATGTCAATGTGGCGCGAAATTAGGTTACGTATGTGTGTAGCTGTTTTTAGTTTGATTGTGATTGATAAAACGGGCGCACTTTTGTTTGACTTCGTTTTTAGGTTTCGGAAGAGATTGACGGATTCACTTTGAATTGTGTAGCGGTCATTTGTAATTGATTGATTGATGTTTGAACGCTAGTATGTTAGTGTTTTAAATGACTACCAAAAAAAGAGTTAGTACGCAATTCGGTTTTTTTTTGTATTTGTTACCTCAGATTTGTCGGACGGACATCTGTCCGTCATTTATAAACCGATTTGGAAAATTCTATTTTTATTTGCAAGGATATCCTTGCGTACTATCTATATATATCGGTTTATAAATGACGGACATCTGAGATAACAAATACAAAAAAAACCGAATAAATTTCTATGGGAAAGTATATACTACTTTCCCATAGAAATTTCATCAAAATCAGCTCAGTAGTGTATCACTGAAATCGGTTCGTCGCTTATTTAAACCTTCTTTTAACCCGTGGAGGTAGAAATCATAGCATGGTGTTAGGGCGACATCTAGTGTTAAAGTTTCTAGTAGTTTTCTACTATTTTAGTGATGCTAGTTAAAGTACCACCCTCAAGTTGTCTTTTGCCAATCACCTATTGGCGTGTTCTGCTAGCTGCCCTTGAGAGCCAGTCCTATTCTGGGCTTAGTGGTCAAACGCTAACATATCGAAAATATGAATTTATTAACTAGCAAGAGAACACCAAAAAAAATGACCTACTAATGGGGAAGCCCATTTAAAAAACTAAAATAAGCAATAATTACGGTGAAATTCACATTTCTGAAACATAATTATTAACATCAGTGCATGATTACAACAGTATGAGCCAAACAACCGTTGTACAAACTAAAAACCCATATAGATCGAGAGTGGTATCACGATCGTGGTCACGTCATATCATGATTCATAGCCGTTTGATCGGAGGTAACCAACTCTTTCGTTATACGGACAGAAAGACGCTTTTTTTTTCAAAATCTCTTTTGAAAACTAGCGTTGAGTGTTTCATGTGGCTGCAACTAGAGCTCCGACCCAGCCACTGGTGGCGGCCTCTAGTGGCAGCGTTCGGTGCGGCAGCACTAAGCGTGGAGTCATGCTTCCGTATGTCATAACTAAAGAATACCACCGGATTACTGGATCCAATTTTCCGGATTGCAATCCATACTCGTAACATATTATCGATAGGTAGTTTTACCTATCGATAATGTTACGAGTGTTGTAATATGTTACGTTAATATGCTTAGCGACTAATTGCCAATTGCAGATAGTGACCGGCGATCACTAAAAATGTCCTTATATTTGGCACTAGCTATGCACCGCGGCTTTGCCCACATAGCCTAAGTTAATCCTTATAATTTCACCTATCTGCCAGTGAGTCTCGTCAAAATCGGTCCAACAGTTTCGGAGTCTAGCTGGAACAACAGAAAAAATAACCAAATTTTAAAAATGTTTTTTGTTATAAGCACTTACCTTATATCCTTTAGCAAAATAGCTGATATTTTGACATTACAAACAGACACGTAACGTGTTACCATATAAAAAACAATTTTTAGACGCCTCTTTAGCTAGACAGTGTCTAAAGATAAACGTCTAAAATGATTAGAAATGTCACAACAGAATGGAGTAAGGCAACGGATAAACATTACTTAAATAAAGATTTGTGGTTGTTGATATTTAAATACGCCACTAAGGGATGCTAAGCTAAACGCTGTTTAACACATGTTTAGAGTGTTTAATTTTTTTGTGATAAAACCGTTCAATTTTATTTATTTGTGTATAGATGTATAGATACGCTTGGTTACCCTACTACCAATAAATTCATCTCTAGCGCATCATGATTGATACGCGATAGTCTACCGTTAATCGTGATATAGGATTATAGTGTTTACGGCATTGAAATAAGACATAGGACATGTTGAGCATTGAAATCAATGCTAACGAGATCGGCACCACATCCACTTCCTGAGCGAAGCTAGAGAACTCTCTCTTTTATCTGGCTACGGCGAGGAATAGAAAAGAAAGAAGACAGTTATTTAGTACAAAACAACTTATAACAAGGGGTAAAAAAACTGATTCTAGTTAATATTCATAAATTTACACATAAATTTAACACAATTAATTTCTCTTTATAAATATAGTAGACAGCTGTCGTGTACAGTTTCGGAAAAGGTCCGAGCTCAGCTAAATGCCGCGGACACACCCACGGCACTGATTTTCAGCCCTGGGGCCTGTTTCATAAAAAATATTAGTCTAATATTATGAGTATTAGTCTCATATTTTATATGGAAAAAAGAAAAAAAAAGGTCATAATATTAGACTAATATTTTTTATGAAATAGGCCCCTGAACTTACTATGCTATACAGCGACGCACGTACGTAGATACAAAAAATCAGTATGGCTTGAACCGCTTGAGCTTATGGTGAATGAAAACATTGTGTTGCAAAGCTTGGTGATTGTGCATTTTCAAGTCCCCGCCTGGCTAGCTACCACCATCAAGTTGAAAGTCGCCAAGCACCCACATCCATGTGGAGACAACCTTTTTTTAAATTTTATTTTATTTGGTAACGAAACGAGCTGGTCTTTTGCCTGATGGTAAGCATAACGCCGGCCCATAACAATTGCAGTGCCACCCAGAACTTTGAAACACAAAGGCCTGCGCGACACTGCAGTGCGCTCGTTACCCTGAGACATTAGGTATTAAGTCTCATAAGCCCAGTAATTTCACTGGCTACTCTGCTCATCAAACCGGAACACAGTAATGCTTGCACACTACTGCTTGGCGGCAGACTTCACGAGCAAAGCTGTGGTAACAACCCAGACGGACACTCGCAGAAGAGTTAGTCCTCCCACTAACAAAACTTAGCAAATCATGGACTTTACTTAGCACAAAGATTGCGAAATAAACATGGCAATGATGCCAGTATTTAGGAAACGTTGCGTACTGGTAGCTGCTTATTAGATTAAGATTGTGAGTAGGTAGACTGTACAAAGTTTATTTTCATGAATTTTTTTATTAGTTTAGTTTATGTTGTGAGTGAAAATACTTTAATATCCTAAAAACTATTGATGTAGTCAAACGTTGAAAGAAACATAATTTACTTTCCCAGCGAGTGAAGTCAGTCAGTGGTGCGGTGCCATTAGCGGCAGTGATCGTGAGAAGTCTCGCGGGAAGTATTCCATAATTTTCACCACTTTTCCTCGCACACTTTCATCTTATTGTGGCTATTGGAAACGATATGTAACGAACGTTCAATTTCATAATACAGATATATAGATTTAATACATAAATCATCATCATCATCAGCCTTATTCTCAGAGATAGAATATGGGCCATACCTAATTCTTGACGTGGGCCCAGTGCCGCTTGGTGGATGTCACATGTCCTCACAGTTTGTGGTTCTTGAACATGCAGGTTTCCACACGATGTTTTCCTTCACTATTTAGAGCGAGTGTGATAAATCAGCACATAACTTTACATACGTGCACAGCCTAGCCGTAATTCAAACCATAGGGTGTAGGATTGAAAGTTGCACAAGTTCCCGCTCTCGCTCTACTACTACACAAAAATAACACTGCTAATTATATCTCCAAAAACATTTTAATTAATCTACAGTCCTTTTGCTAGATCTATGCATAATCCAAAATGCCCACTACCAGTTGGCAGTGTAGATACTCAGCATGTTGCCGGCATTGCATCGTTGAATTGCAATGCTGATTTGTTAAGAAGTATAACCAGCATTCCGTTAACGCATTGCGTCAAAATAGATAAATAGAAAATTACACCGCAATAATGTGTTCCCCCGTAATTGGGGGTGGATTGCCATAATACACCACGCTTGGCAAGCGTCTTGGTGATCGCTGTAGATTATGATTTTGACTGAGAAGAATGCTGCTACCTATTCCATTATTCAGCTATTACTGCACCTACAGGAAGAGATGGACTGACCCGATACATCCAGGAAAACACGGTAATAATGCTCTGGAATTTTGGACATAACTTTGGTTCTGTTAACAATGGAATACTGTTTAAAAGTATGGTTTTAAAGCAATTATTATTTACAGTTTATACTTTTTACCATTGCTGTCCTGAACTTCTAGAAAAATAGAGCGTTTATTTTCCCTAGATAATATTTAACACAATTACCGTCATATTACAACAACATGGTCACAGTCTGGCTCCCATATTAAGTGTTTATAGCGATGAACGAAAGAAGGGACTGATTTGAGGGGAAATAAATAAAAATACCCAGTGTTCACATAGGTTCGTAAATCCCGACCTGTAACTAAGATTCCCTGCATTCAAAGAATCAGGCATTAGGATCAATTGTCTAGCAACACACAGAACAATAAACCTGTGATTTTTTTAAAGCAAAAATATTATTATCCTGTTCTGGAAATCGAACCCATAAGCTTAACCCACTATGGAGGCTAAACCTATCATCCAATCAAATATACTGTGAGGGGCGTTGAGAATTCTTCAGCACATTATGCAATTATCGCCCTAGACAGTACGATACAAAATTCTTTATTGCATACCAAAACCACACAAAAATCTACATTACACTACTTACTACGGTAGTACAACATATCGTCTTATCCTAGATTTCTTCCAGACAACAAAGAACAAATAGTTTCAGTTTTGAAGATGTTTCAAGCATCCAACCCCCCTCCTCGCGCCACCACTGGTAACAACAAACAACAATGCGACGTACCGTTACAGCCTAGGTCGCTTTCTCATTTCGCCGGTATAGCGGTCACCTCGATTTGCAACTGGTAAGTGTTGGATGGTGAACTTGTTAAACGAACGTTAGATTAATTATGTGTAAGTGATACTGCGTTACAACGTTGCTTAAAAAAAAAACATGAGCTCGTTTCTGTGGCACATGATTTTGATGCTTATGATATCGCCGACGTGTGGTCTTGGTTAAGAATAGTACCACACCATGTCTTACCGTGGGTGCCGTAAGATCCGTCTAAGAGAATATCCAAAGAAGGCGCAGCAGCATTCTCCACGGTCAACATCATAATGTACTGCGATCAACAAGAACTGACAAGCCTGCCAAGCATGGTGCATTAAGGTAAAGTCCCCCTCCCCCACCCCCCATTCATACGGGCAACTTTGAGGAGATCGAGTGACGTTCAGCAGTGGACGTCTTCCGGCTGATTATCGTTGTGCAGCGAGTCAGATCACAAGCCGATCTGTAGGTGGATTCTAGAATGATCTTGATCCTTTGGTGGAGGAAAACATCGTGAAGCAGGCAAAGCATGGTGGTGGCGTTTTCTAACGTCCACTTGGCTATTTCACTCTCAAGATCAAACTCTTATCATCAAATACGTATCATTGTGTTGTAACCACGAACCCGTCCTAAGGCTGGGCCACAAGGAACGTCCCGGAGTGTTAGTACCTGAACTTGTCTTGTGGTTTTTTAACCCTTCTTGACCTGGGACGTCAGGTTAGAGCGGGGGGTCGCCCAAGCGTACAGGAAGTAGCTTTGGACATTTTAAAGCGGTAGGAATTTTGGGGTGTTTTTGGTTGTTGTACTAACTTCCGCGAACCGACCGCAAACCCGGCCGGTATCAGGGTTAAACGGTAACAATGTTAGTGGGTAGCATGCCAGAAGGACGGGAAGTCTCACACTATCTCCGCGTCTCCCCCGGGACCGGATGTGTGAGTTCAGGTATTTTATCTATTTTTGCTATTACGAGTATACGTCTTGCGTTTGACCGACATCTCACCTGATGTTAAGCTACGGTCGACGATGTAGCGCCCTTGTCTTGAAGATATCTGTTCACTGTTGTTTAGTATTTAATTTAAAAAAATTTTGGTGTTTCAATAAATACTTTAGCTATCTTACTGTCAGGTAAGATATTTCCGCTAGAACCTATTAAAAAGACGTTTCCAAAAACAAATTTCTGGACGGTGGTAATACACATGCGAGCATTAAAAATAATTATTATCTTACGCATGACGTGTTCTCTCTTTGATGGTAGGTCATAAACGGTACGCAAAGGTACTTCACGCTCTGACCACTAGGTAATATTGGCGCTTATCACAAATGATCATGACCTCATCGTGACTCAAGATGGCTGACAGTGGGGTAAGTGTGACAGTTGCCGACGTAACGCCAGTAACTGACCCCGTTGTGGTCACCTTTCGCCAGACTTTCTCCGAGTCGGCCCACTTTTGGGTAAGGTGTGTTTACACTGTCCGTTCTTACTGTACTTTAAAATTACCAGTGACGAGAATGATAACATGATGGATAATTTAGCAGGTTGACATATGTCAACAGTCACAAGGCAGTAGAGAGTAATATTTAAAAAAAATATCCTTAGAGCAAGATGTTATTGTACCTACTTCCTTTTCACACTTCGTTTTTTGTATTTTTTACATATTCTACATAGGTATATAAAAATTACAAGAAGAGGTGGTAGGACAAACTCTACTGCGAGTGATGTATGTTTGGGTGCAAGCCAAGCAGTACTGTGCAAGCATTGTTGTATTCCGTTTTGATGAACAAAGTAGTCAGTGAAATTGCTGGGCTTATATGAGACTTAATACCTAATATCTTAGCGTAATGAGCGCAGCATGCCGCTCATGTCTTTGCTTTTCAAAGTTCTGATTGACACTGCAATTGTTATAGGCTGACGTAAAACTTACCATAAGGTAAATGTCGCATTACTCAAAACTATGAAAAATGCGAATAAAAAGTTATAGTATATAAAAAAAGCTAGACTGCTCCAGCCAGTGTTACTCGGGATGATGAAAGGATTGTAACGATACCCCACACTTCGAATTCTGTTCAGGCATTTAAAAGTTATGGTGGAGCAAAGAAACTCACATACATTCATACGTAAACCCTAAAAACATTACCTTTTTTGTGCAGTCGTGTAAAAATAAACGCTCATAGAACGAGTGAACCAACATCTTTACCGGCTTAGTTTGCCGGCCATTTCTAAAACCATGTTGTTTTGACCGCGACAAAATTAGGCTCACCTTTCACGCCGAGGGGTAATTGTTTGGCAAGCACTTAAAAATAGCTTCACATTAGTCATAGAGTAATGAAACTCAGATACTACGTTATAGTAGATATATGCAAATTGTACATAGTGTGATGTATGTGATGAAGATTAGTAGAATTTTTGTAGCGCTTTTCTTTTAATTTTCTTCGACGTTCCCCCATTCTGTTTCATTGATACACGGGTGTAAACATCAATAAATCGGTAAAGTTAATTCAAATCAATTGTTTATTGCATTCCATAATGTTACAATTATTAGAAAACAAAATTAGAATAGCAACGTTTACCGTGTGCCGTAAGAATAAAAAAATCCAAATAATATTAGGCTTAGGTATTTATTTAGTAACCTAACGAAAGTGAATTTTGTTTAATAAATGAAACTAATAATATTCTACTTTATCGGCCTCAAATTCAAAATTCTGATATTATCTACACTTGTTTGAATTAAACCAGTCTAACGGTTTGATCGGGTCATTATTTTAATTCCTAACGTTTTATACGATAAAACCGTTAAATTAAAAATAATATAATCAGTACCTACTCATCAAACTAAAATTAATTATAAAAGAAAATTGTAATAAATCCAAAGAAAAAGATAGATTTTGCATTCAAAAATAACTTAAAAAACACAATTAGCCAGTGAAATTAGTGGGCTTATGAGGCTTAATAACCCCTAATGTCTCAGGGTAACGAGCGCACTGCAGTGCCGCGCTGGCGTTTGTGTATGGGCCGGCGTTATTCTTACCATCCGGACAAGGCTCGCCTCGTTATTAAATAGTAGTAAAAAACATTGTATTGGACTATTGGTAATAAGAAGTAAAGTTTGTTTGTTTGTACCGCTAATCTCTGGTCTGACTCTAAAAATTCTTTCACTACTATGGAAGCTATATTATCCCTGACTGCTATTGGCTATTTTTATCTTGAGGTCACGCGTGCAGTCATGGGTGAAAGCTATTATGGTGTGTAAGAATCGCAATAACCTAAAATTCTAGACTTGCATTCTTACGAGGTCAAAGAAGTCTGCACTGCTAGTCTAGGTCAAAAGAGAATTTCATGTATCTATGCCAAAACAACATTTCCGGATGAAAGTGCAATTGCCAAGTTGAAATTTCCTTTGTTGTTTTCTAAAAAAAATTTGGTAAAATAAGTGCCCGAGGTAAACCAAGGTAGAATATTATGAAACATATCATACTATCATACCTCACTTATATTATAAAAGCGAATTTGAGTTTGTGTGTGTGTGTGTGTGTGTGAATTTTTGTCACCAGCATGTATCTCCGTAATCATGATGGGGTTAAACAGGGTACGGACACATCAACTTCCACGCGGGCGAAGCAGCCGGGCGCAGCTAGTGATTAATAATTATTATAATGCATCAAACGAATTTAGTTTGAATAATTTTATCAGTTTATTAGATTGACAAGGTAAGACCAGAGATGTTTGGAGGGACTTGTGGGGGAGATAGTAGCTAAAATGTATTAGATGGCTTAAAAAATTAAATAGCAAAGCTAATATAGCTAAGCTAAACATAGGCCTTCTCCATTAAATAAGGGGAGGGAGGGGGGTACCGTAATACAACCTTGTCAGGCGATGAAGCTAAAATTTTTAATTTCACCGTTAGCCTAGCGTTAGGGCGACTTAGTGGATGCCACATGCCCTCGAGTTTTGTGATTCTTGAACATGCGGGTTTCCGCAAGTTGTTTTCCTTCGCCGTTTTAGAGCGAGTGTGTTAAATCCGCACATAACTTGATATAAGCCATTGGTGCGGGGCCGAGCCGGGATCCGAACTATGGTGCGCTAGATTGAAAGTCGAACAAGTTCCCGCTCGGCCACACACGCTTAAAAAATTAATCAAGTTAGTCAAATTTCGGAATTTCATTTTTATTGTGTTAAAGTGATGTTCTTAAACCTGTGTATCTGTATAACGAGTAACGACGGTAATCATGTATTTTGTACTTCATGCAACATTCCTTTATTATATTGAGTATAATATAGATACTAATTTCAATTAAATAGGTATCTTTGTCAATTTGTATGCCTGTAAAAGTTGTAGGTATAGATTAGGTACTTATCAGCAACTCAACACATCTTTTAATTCAAAAGAAAGTAACAAACAACTGTATTGTTGTCCCCACACTAGGTCAGGCCTGTATTTCGGTCCGCGGACGCCATTTTGAATATTTTCTTGCTGTACCTAGATAATTTTACTGAAAATATAATTGTAACATTACAAATAATTTCTTGATTCTTAGTAAGTATTGGTAAAATTTAGCGATTTATATTTTAGAAGCCCAACGGTTGAGTCAGTTATTATTTAATTCAAATTCAAATTCAAATTCATTTATTTAGACCAACTTGGATCACATATAAAGCAAATAATAAATAAATAATAAAACCAATAAAATAAAGTATGTCAATAGAAAATAATAATAAAATAAGATAAATATGATACAAAATAGATAAAATTATAGTTAGTAGGTACCTAAAACATAATTTTGACTTTAGTCAGTAGGTGCACCATGTTACAATGGTACACATACTGACAGTCAAAACGTTCAGCAAATGACATCAGGATACTATTGCGGCTGGCCCTCACTCTGCGCACCAGGGATGTGCACCTACATTTAATATATTTATATAAGTACCTAAATATGAATAATAAAATAATTATGTATAGGTATTAATAATTTATGATTATTAGATTGTAAATAAATAGGTAAGTACTTATGTGTAGGTATTTTCGGCGGTTTTTATAGTTTATGTTTGGAAGAAAATAACATAATTATAATTAAACATAATTAGAACAGATAATTATATAAACAAACATGCTGATTCCTGAATGTGCGTTCTCACGAATAAATACATCCACTGGATTAGGAGCGGAAAACGAAAATTAATTTCTTAGTTTTTTCATGTAAATAATAAAACTATAGAATATCATTTACTTAACTTCAACGTTTATTACGTTATTGTTATATATTTAGTTGTAAGTACACTAAAACCACCTGAATATGAATTTTCACTAATATAACTTTATAACCACAAGAAAAAATGCAGATACATAACCCACATTTCTATTTTCTATACCACGTTTAATTAAAACCTCGACAGTTAAAAAAATAGACAACTTTGATAAATTAATAAAACGAAAAACATTTTACCGTGACGTGACCCACTGCATCACATTCGTCCCACAATTGCCCACCATGTGGGAACGTGCAATAGTCGTGCCCTAGTTCTGACATTCAGAGTCCCGTTAGTAGAGAAAGTGCCTGCATCGTCTATGTAAATTATGCAATTTTACAATTTTACGCCCGTAGCTGTAGGTATGGGAGAGATTGACAGAGACACAAGGGTACCTCTGCTTTTTTTAATGACTCTACTTAATTTAAGTTACGGTATGGATTTCGTGTTTGTTAGGTATATATTTTTGAACCTTGTCAAGTTTTGTTTTCATTTTGTATAAGTACCTAAACTTCGCATATTTTTTGGTTTATTTTAGATTTTATTAGCGAATATTGTACGCTCGTGATGGTACGTAGTGTTTTTAAATAAACACTGTTTCGTTTAGTTCGATAAAAAAAATAGTTAAATATTACTAAGTTTTTTTAATGACGCTTTTTTGTCATCCTGCATCTAAGTTAAAATATAATATTGTTATGTAAGAATACATACTTAGTGAAATCTGATAATTGTATCAATTTTTCTGTGTCATTATAAAATATTCTTTATAAATAACTATTGAATTAATAAAAAAGAAACAAGCACAAATGGCTCAACGCATGCAAGTGTAAAGTAACAGCAAAAGTTCATCAATCAGCAGTTACGCGTTGATGTCTTTATTGCCAACGTATAAAAGAGACTTTTCTCGAACTATAAAAAGGCAAACTTATTGACAGCGAATAACATTGGCACAAAAACCGTGCTGACTATCAATTACATCATTTCTCTGCACTATACAGTTATGCGACTCTGTTTCTAAGCAGAACGCAGCTTTCCATCGTCTAACAAGAATGATCTAACGTGACAAAGCGAAAAAATGATGCCACCCGCCATATTGGTGTAATGGCTGCCACAAAAAAACTAACGGAATAAAATACCTAACCACCGAGCGGAGAAAGGCTTTCGATTGTCCCACATATCTGTACACGCGAATCGGCGGCGCGACTATAAAACGGCACAACACTAGTTCAACTTTCCGCGGGAAAGAACCAACCTTATTTCTATCGAGGAACTGTCAAACTTATTTGGCGGGAGTTTTGACGTTCAAATTCGAACGTCAGTGTGACATGTGCGCGCAATGCTCAACCTAGCCCTATCTCTTTCTAATGCATAGTATTAAAACTAGCTGTATCTGGTCGACATTGAAAAAGAAAGCATCGTGTTTTTCTACTGGCATTTTACAGAGGAGTATGCCAAAGAAAGCAAGCTAAAATGCATGTGTGTTATATTATTAGAAACGTTAGCTTCATACCCGGTTGCATTGCGTTAGCTGGTTGCATAAGAAAAATGGCGTTTTCCACGTTCGCTTGTGGCAGTGAAGATAGAATTTCACCTAAGTATATTTAATTAAGAACAATAATAATTAAAGATTAATAACACAAGTGTGGTGGTAGAAAAACAAAACTGAATTTCATTGATGAGGGCTTTCTGCTGCTACTATCAAAAAAGAAGGAATTTCATTACGTAAAATGAGGCGCAAGTTGTCACTGTCGCTAGGTGTAAATAAGTAGGTACCTATAATAGCAAGGCGGTCACTTATCCAAGTACTGACCATAGTGAACGTTGCCATAAATATAAAACTATACATTCATGAATGTTGAAGCAAAAAAAAAAACAATAAAAACCCGATAGAAGGTAAATTAGACAAGTTAATAAAATCTGATGATTAATAGCATCCTCGATATGTTTGTAATAAATGGAGAACGAACAAACTATCACTTAGCTCTTGTATCTTTAATCACTCGAATCATGTCAATAGTGTCTGCCGCCTATCCGCTAGTCATCGACCCACGCGAGGCTGAACTTGACCGCTACCACTCTCTAAAGTGATGACGCACGAGAAGTACTGCAGCTTACTAGGTGATAGGACAAACTCTTGCAAGTGTTTGCCTGGGGTTTTTCCCTGATAGTAGGATTATTCCGCGAGTTACATATCCATCTAGATTTTATCCAAGTTAGCAGAACTTACTCTTCTGCGGGTGTCATCTAGGTTTTTTCCGAGATAGTAGAACCTTTGAGGAACTACTCCTAATCACTGAGTAGAACTTACTCTTCTGCGAGTGTCAGTCTGGGCTTTTTCCCAGATAGTAGGACTAACTATTCTGCGAGGACTGCGAGTATCCGACTGGGATTTTTGTTTGATAGTAGGACTGTTAACTCTTTTGGGAATATCCGTCTGGATTTTTCATAGATAGTACGATTATACTGCGAGCGTTTTTTTTATTGCGAATGGTCTTGCGTTTGACCGCTGTCTCACCGCAGTCGACGGTGTATCACGCTTGCCCAGAAGATTCCTGTTCACTAGTCTCTTGAAGACTCCCACATTGTAGTGTACAGGAAAAACATATGCCGGTAATGAGTTCCTGTATTCTAGCTGTCCGCATGATGAAGGTGGAAACGTAACGCTTATTACGGATAGGAGGAATGTCAATCATAAGCGGATGACGCATTGCCGTACGTCTGGTCGTCCGAAGATGGAAAGGGGAAGAGGGAATCAGGTCATGCAGTATCCGTATATAGGCTTTTTCTGAGACGGTAGAACTTTTCTGCGAGTGTCCATCTGGCTGAGTATATACCAACGCTTTGTTCGTGTAGTCTGGCGTCAAGTAGTTGTGTGCAAGAATTACTGTGTTCTGAATTGATGAGCTAAGTAGTTAGTCCAATTACTAGGCCTATAAGGGCATATGACACTCAGGTTCTGAGGGCCTCACTTGAGAGCAACCAATAAGGTTCAACGTGTTTATTGTTTACCTACATAAATTATTTTTAATGGGTTTGTTGGTTCCACTTGGAGAGAGATGTTGAAGCGATAGGCGGCAGATGCGTCTTGCAGATCGGCGGGCGACCAACCATTGAAACATCGCTCTGTATCACCCTACAAAGTTTAAGAAGAACTTTCATCGCCTCGCGCCGTTACACCAAAGTGTAACGTGACCCCAAATCTCGCTCTAGATACGACTGCATCCGCCGCCGGCAATGCCGGTCAAAGCCACTCACTTCGATGTATAATGGAGACATAATGAATGGATGAATGACACTTGGTTATTGAATTGTTTATTTTTAGAACAGAGACAAGAGGCGGTGAAAGATTTCTAGAAAAAGTAATGTCTATAATAAGTAGGTACGAGTATCTAATTACAGTCTGGTAGTAAGCATAAAGTTTGTTCTCGGGTCTTGGTTGTTTGTGTTGTGAGTGTGTCCATGCCACTGCGATACAGGGCATCTTAGAATAGGGGTATGAGTGAGTAACAAGTGGGGTACTTGGAGTTTATTGAAATTCGAGACATAAAGCTTATAGCTTACGATGCGATGGTGAGATAACTCTTCAGAGTTTCGGGCACTGTCATGCATTACTCCTTTCATGTTTAATGCTTTTGAATTTGACCACCATATCTCGTATAATCAGTGATGATGACTATATGTACCTACTTATCTGGCTCAACGGATCAGCACTGCAGTTCAACGTGGCAATTCCCCTAGAATGCTGTATACGCTCTGTGGTAGTGGGCTGTCTGGTGGTGGCATTTGGACTATCTATAGGCCTACAATTGCTTGTAGATTATCCAACTGTTTTTGTATAGTTAGGTTAGATTTAGTGTATATTTATGTATAAACTATAGCTCATTGAAAAAGGTACCTACTATTCTTAGCTAGAAAAAGAGCTATCTAGTGAAGTTATCGGAACACAGCGAAAAGTAATTAGTGACAAATTACTGAGGGTGGGGCAACTAGCCAAAAAAGCACAGAAAATGCACTACTGCTTCTAGCCCTTGTACCTGGGATTTAAATGTTCAACATTATCAACATACACAAATCGGCCGGCGCGGCGGCCCGTTTCACTACAACAAATCAATTATTACTCAACTAAAGAATGTATTCTGTGCTAAATACAATTTTTATTAGCTAGTTTGGCCGAGCAGGAACTTGTACGGCTTTCAATCTGACGCACCAGTACCACACTCGTTGTAAAAGTGTGAAAGAAAACGTCAGTGAAAATACGCATGTCCAATAATCACAAAATTATAAGTACATGTGATATTTATGAAGACGACATACACTGCATATGCCTGCGTGGTGCTTTATGGGCAGTACCCACTCTTTATCTCTGAGGTTGAAAAATAATGACTACTTTTATTTAGCTACTATAAATATAACAGGGTCCATGTATTTACCTACAGTTACTACCCATATCTATTGTGTAAGACCTGCTTAGATTTACGAACTTGATTACGATTGTAAGCGCATGGTAGCAATAAATAAATAAAATACACCACTTGTGGTTTTAAGTCTGAAGCCTGTCAGAACTTTATCTGATTGAATGCAGAGTTGGGAATGGCATAACCACACATTTAACGTCGTTACATATTTTTGTTTTGTTTGTTTGAAATGGATGTACGTAGTACGTTCTAGTACTCTACTACTTGTTTTTATATCAGATCGTATTTTTATCAATGTCTAGGTTTGCAATTTTGTTATTTTGCTACCGGTACGAACCGGTCGTTTGTGTGATTGTGAGCATAACGTCAGCCCATAACAATTGCAGTGCCACTTAGACCTTTGGAACACAAAGTCCTGCGTGGCACTGTAGTGCGCCCGCTACCCTGTTGTCTCTGAATATTACCCTAAGACACTAGGTATTAAGTCTAATAAGCCCAGTAATTTCACTGGCTAGTCTGCTCATCAAACCGGAACACACTAATGCTCGCACATTACTGCTTGGCGGCTGACTTCACGATCAAAGCGGTAGTACCAACCCAGATGGACATTCGCAGAAGAGTTAGTCCTACCACCTAGTGAAAACCACCTTGTAACGTAGTAAGTATTAATAGATAATTTAATATAATTAGTAACCTATATCTATTTATATTACAGCCACATGTCATGTCAGGTCAGGTTGCTGATATTTAGTCACTCGGTGACATTCAAAAATTGCACCCTTGGTCACACATTCATCAAACGCTACCCTATGTGTAGAAAAATAAACTCTTGATTGAAGTGTCTTTAAGAAGTTACCAGTAGTACCAGTAAAATTTCTGCCGTCTGTCAATAAATCACAAAATAAGTGACACTGACAGTTCCTCAATGATCGTTATCAGTCACGCTTCAATCACCGCAACATTGGCATTATTGCGCCAAAAATTACGCCATTACTATACAATACCAATAAAAAGACCAAAAAAACTTGTCCTACGTAACAAATAAGTAAGAACGTGACTTTGAAACTACGGCAAGCATTCTCGTCTCAAAATCAGAAAGCGCGGCAAACGCCGGCCGGGCGACTACAAGCTGCTTTTACTCGACTCCATACCCACCACATTTTCAAACTCGTATACACTGCTGGTTAACTTACAGAGAAAGAAGAGAAAGTTTAAGATAAACAGGTGATGGTTGTTGAGTATTTCGATATCAACAATAAGGTTATGAACACAACCGGTTGTGCGATCACAGCGAAAATGTTAAGCCAATGTGGGTCACTGCCGCGCGTATAACGGCGCGCGCTCGATGTCCGCCCGCGTAACGTTACGTGTGGGAAATTATTTGAATTTGGAACAGTTTTTTTTTACTTTTTTATCGAGTTGCCAGTTGTCATTGTTTTCATTGCGGTCTAGTTTTGGTAGGTTGGTAACTTTAACGCAAAACCGTTATGGCATTTTGAGGTTAGATAGGTGAAGGGTTAAAATTGTGTAGATTAGTTTGATAGTGGCATGTTTATTATAATCCAAAATTTGTTTGAGTTAAAAATGCAATTGTAAAGAAACTTAAATGTAACATGTGTACATTTATATTACTCAAATATTGAAAGAATCGTATTGTCCTAAGCCAAAATTACATAGCATAAGAAAGTAAATAAAAAAAATGCTAAGAAAAGAAGTGGACGAGGTTTCCGTGGTTTCCACTACTTCCAAAATTAAAAAAAATACTGCAATTGTTAATATAGAAGCTTGAATATTATTGTCTACGTTTCTAAGTAAATTAAATTACTCAAAAGACATAACTTATAATACGGTGATGTTAAACTACTAGTTGTAATGTAAGAGAGTTAACGGTATTTTAGCCAATGCCGACTTTCCCTGGTTTCAGAGCTCGGCGCTCTAGTAAATAGTTTTTAATCTTGATACTTTTAACAAGACTCTGCTGCCTCCACGAAGAAAAACATTTGTTTTTTTAATGTAGGTGACAATTTACGAAAGGTTTTATGTAACGCAAAAACACCAGAATTTTAAATATTGAAAAATGTTTACGTTTTGAATGGTTTTTATTCTATTTTGGTTTGTTTACTTAGTAGTCGTAAGTACCTATTATAGGGCGAAAATCGTACTAACTTTAATAATTACAAAATAAAATGAGGCCTTATTCCAGACCACAGATTGGATTTATAGTCTTTGTTCCAGACTATGCCATGAGGCATTTTGTTAGTGGTAGGACTAACTCTTCTGCGAGTGTCCGTCTGGGTTTTTACCACCGCTTTGCCCGTGAAGTCTGCCGCAAAGCAGTAATGTGCAAGCATTACTGTGTTCCGGTTTGATGATTCCGGATAGATAGCCAGTGAAATTACTGGGCTTATGAGACCTAATGTCTCAGGGTAACAAGCGCACTGCAGTGCCGTGCAGGCCTTTATGTTTCAAATTTCTGAGTGGCACTGCAATTGTTTTGGGCCGTTATGCTTACGATCAGGCAAACGACCAGCCCGTCTCGTAACAAAATGCCAAAAAAAATGTGTATAGGTAGTGCAATTTTCACACAAAAAAATAATATTGTTCCTGTTTAATTTCTTGACTGTATGACAAATTAAACCACCAATCCGGGAAGAAACCCTCAAACGAATTACGCACTAGGAGTGGCATCCTGCATCAATTACACTTAAGAACTATACACAAGATGTTATATATAAAAAAAAATCAAAAACAACTAAGTACGTAAGTAGATACTAAATCACGGCAAAGTATCAAGTACAGTGACACCTCTCGGATGCAGCGCGACTGCAGCTTTCACTGCATGCTGCAGCCTTCCTACACTTTGCTATAATTAAACAATTATGACTAGGATTTATTGTAGACATTTACTACTACTTACAAGTATATTAGATCCGTAGGCACAAGCTATTTGTATAAGCTGTCGTACGATTGGCGGCATAGCGCCATTTTCTAATGTTTGTCTGGGTAACTACCATTCTCAAATTTGTGCCCAAGCACCTCATATCTATTCGTTTTGCCAGATGCACTTGAGAGCCAGTTCTGCAGTGTTGTTTTCCACTAGGAATGATATCCACGTCGGAAGCGACTGTCTTGATCGTTTAGGTATATTTCGAAAACTCATCCCGTCAGGTAAATTTTGCGCTTAGGTACATTCGACAACTCAGCTGCAGAAACATGGATATAATCCCAGCAATAATTATATCTATGTAGGGATCATAAAGGGAATAAAAAGATTTGGTTTTTGTCTTACTTTGAACTTTATTTAGGTAATTACTTAATTCTTTAAATTAACGAAATAAATTTAATTCATGTCGGAAAAAGTAAGATTTATATGAAATCATTTAAAATGCTGTAATTTACAAACAAATAGAGCCTCAAGGCACATGAATAATTTATTTTATTATAATATGATAAAATTACAATATTTGATGTATTACTAGCTTCTGCCCGCGGTTTCACCCACGTTCCCATAGGAACCGGCATAAAATACATATGATACTCTTCGGTACATAAACTGTATCTATGCCAAAAATCACGTCGATCCGTTACTCCGTTGCTGCGTAAAAGAAGAACAAATCAACAAACGTACAAACACACAAGAAGAAAGCTGCTATTATGCTGTTAATAAATGCAAATAAAATAATTAATTAATGCTTAATTAATTACCTCTTAACTACTCTGACCGGCCATTCTCTTTGTCTTTCTACGACACTATTGCTGTTAGCCAAAACCTATTTAGGGCGTCTATCAAAAAGACTACACTTCTCGCTATTCTGTAATTGATCACAATATGTAATTGTATTTTAATTTGATTGACCTATTAGAAAAAAATAAAGAGCTGAAATGGAAGCACTCCCCTCGTCTCTCAAATACATATAAAAAACATTAGACACCAATACAGACTAGATATAAATAGCCCTATAAGCCAATGGCCATAGAGCAATCTCTGAACAAAAGGCATTTTTAAATTGCTTTTTTTCCAAATCAATTTCTACTATTTTCTAATAATTAAAACCTTATAACAAAGGCTTTAATAGCGAAACTGCAACGAAGGAAATGTAATTTTTCAGCTATGTAAGCTTTGTTCTACATATGCCACCAACAGAGTCAACATGTCGGTCAGTGGAAAAAATTCAGAGTTCAACAACCCCCGAATAATCGACAATGCAGTTCCTCGAACCACAATAAAAACAAAATAGGTTACTGCTAACAAGTAATTCGTTAAAAAACACAATTTCCTTTCATTATAAAGAAATTTTCCGCTCATGTAATATTACCGTAAAAGTTTTACAACCAACTTTCCGTACGCGTAACTGGCATTGGCATTGCGTGCGTATACGCAACACACATACACGCAGATAGCACACAGCGATACGGAGAAAGATTGTGTTGACATTGTACAGTATTACCATGTATTACATTGGCGAATCCCCTCTACAACGCACACATATACAAAATAGCGTGCACTCATTGCACATAGATCGCACACATTCTTGCTCATCGATGAAGACGCGGCGACTCACACTAACGTACAATACAACATCTAACACTGTACAACACGAATAGTGGTCTAAGTGAGTGTAAAGAAAGGTGTTTCACTAGGTGAAATGGGCACACATTGACGGCTAAATTTAAACGGAACAAGTAATTAACAAACTATATTATTCGACACGAATTTTAAGCGATTATTAGTTTATTTAACAAATTTGCTGTTTCTGGTGTGTTAATTTGAATTTTAAGTGTAGATGACCTCTGTCAGTCTTCGGAAAACATTTTTAAGCAGCTAAGAGGTAAATAGCCTGATGAGTTGATGACTAATCTATTATTGTCATTATTACTTATTCAGGAATATTGAAATCACTTTTTGTTTATTGTTTTTGGTTCACGTTAATTAAACAGGTCAAGAGCACCAATATTTGTACCTAAAGGGTAAAACAACTTACATAGATAGCAACCCTGAATATATTTACAAATAAACATGTTGTGACTGCCATCCAGGTCAAGATATTTTTACAGAAAAAAAGATATCTGGTCCTTTTGGCAGGAATGTGAAAACTGAAAAGCGAGTTAATCCCTATCGCTCCTATAGTCCTATCTATCCTGAGTATTACCACAAAAATCAACGTTTAGACGCTTGTTTAGCTAAAAGTTATACAGCTCAACTTTCACAAGTAAAATGATTAGAAAAGTCACAACAGAGAACGTTCACAACGTTCTAATAAATAGATTGCCCTTGCCAGTGTCACTTGGGGTGATGTAAGGATTCTAACGATACCCCGACACTAGGTACGTTCAAATCTGTACAGAAATGGTTGAATAAAGAAAGTTACATACATATCACAAACATATGCACCCTGAAAACTTACTCCTTTTTTGGGCATTCGTGTAATAAAGTGACTACCTAACTAATATCTAACTTGATCTTAAATGCATAGAATTTTATTAAGATCTATGCTTAAATGATTAAATATTCAAAGGTGGTAAATACTTATGCTAAATTTAAAATAAGAACTGGCTCTCAAGAGCGACGGCCGAAACACATCGACGCTTGGCGAAAGACGAGATATAGTCGTCATGAGGGTGGTAAATTGGTAATTATATTTGATGGAATCAGGCGTTACTTTGAGGAAGTGCATAACTCTCGTTCCAGCGTTTGGCGAGTCAACATCCTGATGATGCCTTGTGTAGAGGCGAAACACGTGTCAAAAAAAAAAAGGTTGGCTTGAGTTCGGTTTAACATTTTTTATAGTAGGGTTAGTTTGATAAGTATAATATATTCGAAGCAATGTCGTACCTAATATCAATTTCGTATCGTGTCAATTGTCCAAGTACTTCTATCGTTATTGTTTTTGCGAGTAGACATCTAGATACAAGCATATTACCTATGATAGGTATATATTATATATATAGCTGAGTTGGGACCGGTTTGTGGCAAACTATAGGTAGGATATCTATAAGATAACGCTCACGCATACCCAAGCTATTGGGATAACGTGTGCCTATGTTATATTTGTAAATTGTCTTTTGTAATGTACCTATTTGCTACAAATAAACATTTTTCTTTCTGTCTTTTCTTTCTATGTTGCTATGTTGATGCAACATTATTACACCATGATATCATCTACCTTCTAACCCACCCAGTTTTCACGGTTTTCTCTACGCAGTGAAAGGGCTGTCGCTAGAATGTTTCGCTTGAGTCTAGACCACCACATTAGAAATGCACTAGGTTAAGTTATAAGTACCTACGTCTATTCGCTGAAAGTTGTGCGTTGTTCTGGCTAAGATTGTATCTTGCATAAAGATGGTCTAAAACAACGTGTCCGGCCGGCGGGGTGATCTATTGTAGGTATACAACAGGTACCAATAAATGTTTTTCTTCTTTCTCGCTTTCCTTATAAACCGTTTTAGTTTGGTTTTTATACTGAATAGGCTCGCGTTTGACCACAACGATGCGGTCGACGTGTAGCACGATTGCCTAGATAAGAGAGAGACTCGTGTCTTGAAAACTCCCTTAATGTTTGGGACATAAAAATGCCGGCAAAAAATTCCATTCCTTCATTTTGAATACCTTATGCTAAAGGCTCTAGGAGAGCGCTCATGAAAGTTAAATATAAGTTAAATAAGCTAGACCTATTTAACTTTTTAGGATTAACGTAGATACCTATAGGCACTCGTTCAAAATGGCAAGGAAATCGTCAGCAATTTTTTTTAAGTTAAGATTATTTTTTTACATCTGTCTGTCTCAGGTTGACATTTCGAATCCTATATCTACAATGAGCTTGACCCTTGAGTTTTCTGTAAAGGAAAACATCATAATTTAATGCATTCTCTCGTGTTCGTGACCTAACTACTATCGGTAAGGTACCACCATCAAGTCGATCACTAATCGAGATGTCAAACTCTAACCTAGTCTAAGAAACTACACAGTGCCGGATGGCCTAGGTACTAGACAAAATCCACACTCTTTCTTTTCCGCTCATACTCGTATTACTATAACGTCAGTAGGTACATCGAGATAGTAGCCTGCGCCAATACCATTATACCTACCATAACTCGATAGAAAACGTAATTCTGGAAAATTCGGTATTATATTATTTATCTAGATTCTAGGTACTGATCTAGTATTATGTAGTAGGTGCTATTTTAAAATATTACTTACTAAATACTATTATATTTACCATAAACAAATATAATATGATCGACCTAAAAATGTCGCCCAAAGGGCGCTCGAGACACGATCTCGCTTTACAGTATATAGTACAAAAACAAAGAATCTGCATAGAATCATCGACACAGAAGATCAGCACTGGTTGATTACAACCATCATTATGCTGGGTTTGGACCGTTTTTAACCCCCAACACAAAAAGGACGTGTGTTATAAATTTTCTGTACCTGTCTGTCTGTGGCATTGTTCCTAGTTCCTAGCTCCTATGGTTTAAGGAATTGTAAGAAATATATGTTTTTCATTTCATTCATCAGAAATCCGGCATAACTATCAGTGGTAGATGTAAGTATGTATAGGGCCGCGTCTAGGTACCTCGTAGGCCGAGGGCACGCGGCCCGCGCGTGTTGCAACCAGGCCGTGAAGCGAAAGCTAGGGCCGCTTTCACAAGTGCATCGAGCTGGGACAACTGTGACAGCTGTAGGTGTTACTGTGATTATTATAATTTACAGCTATAATGAAGAACTGATTGGCAATTTCTACGCCTGGCTACTTAAATAATAAGGGTAAGGATGCAACTTTATCTAGACGGTTATATCATAATCGCATTGCAGCTTCTAATCTTATTTACCTATTCAGGATCTGAGCTGATAATGCCCTTATGGAGGGTTTTTTTGATAGGTTCGCGTTACACCACCTACCGCGTTACCCACTGTCGTAGTCTATTGGTAAAAAGCTAAACGTAGAAAACTGATTTTAAAGGGCTGCTGGCGATGCATATGATTCGAGTTCTTGCAGGCGACTATTTTCCATAGGAGAGCGAGCACTAAAAATGCCCTACCACCACGCATTGATCGATCAATCCAATGGACTGCATTGTTATTACTTTCTTTCTTATTCTATTCGGTAACGGATCAGATTGTTTGCCTGATGGCAATAATAAAATGCCATGCAATTGCAGTAGGTACCACCCAGAACTTTAACACAAAGGCCTGCGCAGCACTGCAGTGCGCTCGTATGCCAAGAGCCCAGGTTTGAGATACCTATTATTAGCCCAGTAATTTCTCTGACTCCTCATCAAACCGGAAAACAGTAATGTTTGCACATTACTACTTGACGATGGCGGCAGACTACATGAGCTAAGTGGTGGTAAGGAGACAGGCAGTCGTAGAAGAGTTACTCCTACAACCTGATAAACATGTTTCCAACTATAACCAGCATTCAGGTGAAACATACAACCCCGTTGTTTTTCAGGGTTTCGTCTTAGGCACAATAAGTAGGTACCTACCTACCTATTTGTTTCAACAGCTCTCTATACATAACTAGATCTCAACGTCATAAACACGAGATGCAAAACGGTCGTAAGGTTCGGTTGCAGCGAGGGGGGTGCAGAGGAGCGGGCGGCGGGGCAGTACCTAGACCTTTCTCCCAAGTTCTGGGTCAAACTGTTTATGCAAGCTGCGCTTGTACTATGTGTTTACGAGGCTTCGTGAATGGATACGTTGTTAATGGTGATGGTGTAGACATCAGAAGTGGATAATGGCGGTGTCTTGTAAGGTAGCTTTTGTGTGGGTAGGTACCTTGGTAATGCATCTGGCGTGATGTGATGGATAAGTGCTATATCCTACAGGTTTTATCATCCACTGAATGGAGCGAGAAAGAATGCTTCTCTACTTTTTCTAGGTAGTAGGTATCTAAGGTTAGGTTACCTATTGTTTGAAGAGAGTATCTATAGTACCAAATGTTAAAACTGAATTAGAGCGATTTTAAGTTTTCCATACAAACAGGTTAGGTCATCTATACATAATGTACTTAGGAAAAGAGTAGGAACTAAATTCGAGCGACATTAAATTTTCTATAAGAACAAGTAGGTATCTTTCTTTTTAAGTAGGTATATATAGGTACCTAACGTAGGTACCTTTCTTGTGCGTATAGTTTCATTTAAAATTGGTTAATTCGTTTTTAACATTTTGGATTTGAAAGTTGGTATGAAAAGCCGTGAGACATAAACGCTCAAGTGTTTTTTTACTGGATTATTTTTGATACTTGACGTTTGACCACTAAGTAGGTATCTCGCCTGAATTTAAACATCGATGTGGCTAAAAGCACATCAGTAAGCACGCAATAATTATAATCCTGTATTAGATTTTAATCTACTTCTAATTTTACTTATGATTAGGTACTTAAGTTCAATTTACTAGCTTCTGCTAGCGGTTTCACCAACGTTCCCAAAGGAATCGTGCATTTTTCCGGGATAAAAAATGGCATGTTACTTTCCAGTCCATAAACTAAGTACCTATATATACGGGCAAAAAGCGATCTATGCCAAAAAACACTTCGATCCGTTGCTCCGTTGCTGCGTGAAAGAAGAACAAACCAACAAACGTACAAACACACTTTCGCATTTATAAGTATATGGATTAATTCAATAAAAAAGGTATTTTCAGTTCATATTTCATATTTGATTAATGAAATTTGATTTATTTTACATCTCATTTTGGAATTACATTTATTTCAGACCGCAATTTTTATTAAAACTTACTTATAAGTTTATTCTAAGTACATACTTGTCTTTCACTATTCATACATGCAGATTTTGCGCAATTAGGTACATAATTATTCATGAAACCACAATTTATAATAATTATCATGTTTTGATTCATAAATACAATTAATACTTAATGAAGTTTGGATTGTCGCTCAACTTAGCAACGATATGTTGATGTCATCTTATACCGTAGCCATGATATTCTGATTTCTAAAATAAGAAATGTATACTATATTATCCAGGCTAAAAGTTTGTGACCCAATCAGGGCTAATATGGATTAAGGATCCTTATAAACAGCAATTTCCGGATGTTGTTCATAAATTACTAGAACTGGTTTCTGAGATTAAGAGTTGTGGCAGTGTAAACCATGTTCTAACTGTACAACCACAAAAGAGGTTGAACCTCAAAATAAACATCTTCCTTTTTAATAAAAGAAATTGTAACAATGTTAAAATTTTTAATTATGTATAAATATCATTTTCATTAGCAGCCTAACAATCATGTTACAATGTACATAAGGAAAATTCTATTTGGTATCACATCTTTCAGAAAATCATATTTTAACTTGAAACAGAATATTTTAGTTGTAATAGATGAGTGTTTTTTAACAGTCCATAGGTTTACATTTGACAACTATCTCACCTGCCGTGCAAGTACCTACCGATCTTTTCGATAAATAAAACTGACAGTTCGAATCGTTAACCATTTAAATTAGAGATAGGTAGTTCTTGATTTTTCGTAAACGAAACGCAGCCGAATCTACTTTCTTCAATATGAAGTGAATATTCGCATCTCACAATTCGAAGACGAATGACTACTATGGAACGAAGACTACTTTAACATAAATGTATAAATGGTTTTATCGTCGTTCGCCGCGGTTTTCACATGAAAATCACATCGCGTTATTCGGTCAATGAAAATTTAACTTCATTGTGTAGGAAATGCAATCGATAACAGATTACAAGTAAAACTTGTCGTCGCAAAACTAGTTTCGTTCTCGGGAAAAAGATTGCGTTTCGTTTTCAACGAGAATCAACAACGTCCTACCCACAGATTTACCTAAATCTGTGGTCCTACCTATTTCTAATTTTAACTTATCGAACTGTCAATTTATCGATAGCTGTGGATCGCGAAGTTCCGCACTTGCGCACTGCAGTTCAAATACGGAACTTTGCGAACGATCTTTAGTTTCACTCACTTTCTAAATAAGAATATATGAGAAAAGGATAGAATATATTTTAGGCCTGTCAAGATTAATTCTCTTGCTTGGATCTAGTGTAAATTTAACGGCCATTAATTTAGTAACGCCTAATTGCTCAGACGGACGATATTTGACCGCTATAAAACTAAATACAGACCTGTCAAACATCTTCCATCCCTTTCTCGTGTTAGCTGTTGGAAAAAGAGAGCGAAACTAAAATGAGGAATGAGACGCTAGAATCGACACCGCTGTCTCTTTCTTATCAAGAGCTTAGCATAAGAAAAGAACGGAAGATATTTTGATATTTTCCATTTATTTTAGAACAGACTCGGAGTCAATGTACTGTAAAAGAACTAGAAGCAAATCTTTACAAATAAGTAATTTTTTGAACCATAACAATTATTTAACTGAAAGATGTAATTTCGGCTATTCTAACTAACATCCAACTATGTATATATATGGCAAAACTATCACAGAGCAAAGAAAATAATGTTCGATTTTTTTATGTTATAGATATGAATCCGTGTTTTACCATCCCCGATTATTTTATAAGTGACAGATAACATTACCTATCCTACAACTAGTTTAGGAAATTAAACAATGCAATATTTAGGTAATAATGGATTTGATTATCGTCTGATACAAACTTGTACTACGAGATCTTTTAAAGTACAACATAACATATTGTTCATTGAAGTTGGTTATTATAATTGTATACATTTTTAATTTAGAGCACAACGCCGTCTTCTCATTTTTTTAATAGTCATAAATTACTAAGTAATAAGTTAGTGTCCATTGTACTTTTTGTATATTCTTTGTATGCAATATGTAACCAGAAAATAATCAGTTTAGTCAAACAAACTTAATCTTTTCGGTAGCAATGTTGTATTTCTACAGGATACACTATTGTTTGGTAATAAGATCCAAATCCCAAAATCACTCCAACACCACACTTTTAAAATGTCGAAGGTGGAAAGTGAAGATCTATAAAACATGCCCGAGTTTTGTAACATCCAAAGTACCCCCATGTCTAAGTTATCTGTCACCTAATCAGACATTGTGAAACCGGAAGTTAAATACTTACGTAAAAAAACCTGGCACATAAGGAGAATTAAAACACGACAGCTGTGTTGACTAAACTTAAAGCAAATCAGTTCTCAAGCTTACAACGTTAATTATCACTTATTTAATACTGTTTGACTAGACGATTAAAACTTATTCATAAATTCACTTATTCTCTTAAGAATATTTGTAAATTAACACGCTAAAAAGGATTTTGGAAGCATTTTGGAAGAATATTTACATGACAAAAACGTTTGGTTTAACCATTAAAAACAAATGTTTGGTTAAACCAAATAAGCTTGTGGCTTAAAAAGATTATTGAGCTTTAGAACTCATAAAATTGTAAAATGTAAAATCATAAATGGGCATAAAAACATCCAATATTTTTATGGCATTAATAAAACTTATTATCTTGGCTTGACACCATAAAGCAGTCCTAGATTTAGACTAGATTCTTTTTAAATAATTGTATTAAATTCAATTTAACAATGATTCTCTTGTTAATTACTGTGTAAATCAATAATGTGAAACATTAAGTAATTCGTTAAACGAAAATCAAGCATAGAATGGAATCATATTCAGATTATTTACATTCTAAGCTCGGTTTTTTCCTATTTACCGCCTTATGGCTTTTAATACTCAATAGTATAACATTATTTTAAATAATGAAGGATAGAATAGAACAAATTTTATAAATAAGCTGCTATAAAGTACTTTTTGGCATAATTGTGTTAAAATTATCGTTTTTAACAACACAGACACCTTTTCATTTACCCACGATGTTTAGAATTAGACAGTTGAACAACTCTCGATGGATAACCTAACATGATATTTACAAATACATCCAGAACGGCCAATTAATATCAGCAAAACTAGTAATGATTAGATAACATTGTAATTACAATATCTACAATGAAGCGAAGCTCATTTACTGAACAGAAAGCTAAATCTTCCAACTACCTGCAAAATTGTAAATTTTCTAAGAGTAGTTTAATTGGCCCATTTGTCTAACCTACGTTTAACTCGAGTACTTTTGGCACAGTTTAAGTTGGACCTAAGCATAGAGCTATATGAAGTACAGACAAGATATTTTAATTTGGAAATAACTTCACATAGTTCTAAGTCAACTATCACTGGGTTACAGGCTGATTGATTACTGATGCTATCAATTGTAAAATACACTGGTTATTCTGTATACTCTATACTGTATATTCACTGGTTTCCACTGACACAGTTTCCACTCACTTAGCGATGAATTGCAGAGCCTTTGGGTTCTTAATTCTTATACATTTTCATTCGTAGAAATATACACAATTGAGTACCAGATGCTGGATTGCTTGTTGTTATGAATATTAATTGGAAATGATGATCGCTTCACCGAACAAATAGATAAAACTATTATTGTTTTATTATTAGGTTTAGTATTTGACCACAATCTCTCGATTTTAGTGAGAGAAGGCAGTGATGCCACATTAGGAGTTGACGAGGTATCGCAAGTTTCGTTTTTGTTCAAATCAGCCTGCTAAAATATCCACACTGTTCATGCTGTGTCTTTGGTATATGGTTCCAATACCCCTATATGCTAGCTCTGTGCGGAGGCAGGTTAAACGTAAGCGTATCGTTAATGAAATACTGTTCTTGCTCGTCTTCATCTGGCAAATAGTAGCCATAACTCCCATCGTTCGACACTTGGTCCGGTCCATAACTCTTTGGCATCTGACAAGCGTACTCATCCCAGTTTTGTTCAATAGATTTTCTTCTCTTCGCAAACAGAATGGAACCATCGAAAGCGTATTCATCGTCGAAATGCAGCACAGCGTCGTCGTAGAAATAATTCTCCATTCTTTTGTTGCTTGTGTTCCGAGCTATGTTTTTCATCAGCTTCTTTTTCGCGTAACTAGACTTTTCTGAATCGTAATCGTCTACTAGCGGATCGTTGCTTCGATTCTCCGTTCTCATATTCATGGAGTAGAGCGATGAACTGTGCGGGCTTGTATCGAATCTGTTGCATAGACTGTTGTTGTAAGGACTAAGGAAGTCATCGTTGTTGTATATTATTTCGTTCGTGGTCATTCCTCTGCGAAGTTGCTCGCGTCGTTTAGCGACTATGTCTTTAAAGTCTTCGGGTTCTAACTGGAAGTCGTTTGTTTTCGCGTTCATGTATAGGTGACCTGAGGCAGAGTTTAGGCGAAGAGACTGCGATCGGTTCTTTGAAGATGATTTCTCGATGTATCGCGGAATGCCGCCCAGTTCGCGGTAATTCTTGGACTTTATTTGCCTGATGTTGGTCGGGGGTACGGGCGATAGCGGGTCGCGGTATGGGTCTGAATATCTGAAATTGAAGCAAATTGAATAAATTAAACCATATGTCAATACTCTTTGAAAAGCGACAATCATGTCCTTTTCCTGATGGTAAGCATAACGCCTGTCCACAACAATTACCTGCCATTCTCAACCTAGAAAATCGAAACACAAAAGCCTGTGCAGCACTGCATTGCGCTCATTACCCTGAGCCAGTAAAGTTAATATGCTGAGTAATTTCACTGAGTTGATACATGATACGATGATTGTTTCGGTATTGTAGTCCTGGTTGTAAGCGTATAGATGGCGCTGGACAAGTGCAATATAAATCAGTGTTTTTCAACCTGTGGGTCGCGATACTCACAGGGGTCCCGAAGTGTCACTCGGGGAGTTGTGATCACAAGACAGATAAAAATAAAAAGCAAGTACAGGGTGGATTTATGAGACGGGACAGTGAGGGCATGTACCTTAACCGTTATACTCGTAGTTACATGAAAACGTTGCTAGGAGACCATAACTGTTTGAGATATTCTGAACTGCATTCACAGATTTTGGAAAAAATGTTGTCAGCAAGAAAATTGGAATTTTATACAAAAAAATTCTTTTTTGCCAGTCGTTCCTTTTTTATGTAGGGATCAAAATACTATATTGGACTATTTAGGGTAACAGTACTAGAAATGACAGAAATTGCCAAAAATTTTCCCGATACATTTTGTACGGAAAAACGATTTAACAACTCGAAATATTCTTTGTTGCCAAACGATCCTATTTCATGCAGGGGGCATAAGAAAAAATTTAGTTTTTGTTAATCCGGCATCGTGGCATACTGTACCAAGAAGCAAAAGTGCCTGTGCCTAAGTAGAAAATCATAGTAGCATCGATAATTTTCTACAACATTAGAACTAAAAGAAATATGAGAACTATGTTGAACTTTGTCAAATGATAATGTTAATTAGAAGAGACCGAAAAAATCCAGAAAACATCGCGCACTTACCGATTGCTTATTTTTTTTTAAATTTTAAATGACATTTATCCCAGCGAGGTTCTCACAACTGGTCGAAAACCATGGTGCTCTAATCACCCCCTTCCAGAATAACATACTGATTCAAACTCACCATGTATAAGTACGGACCACAGTCAAGTCCGTGTATATTTTAAAATGACTAAAAACAAAACGAGAAATATTTTACAAACGCTGTGACACACAATGTATGGTACATACAGAAGCGCCAACATCTACTAGGACCTTGGCCCCACGACATCCAGTAAAGATGCGGTACATACAACGGAGTTACCTGTTGTGTCCGAAGCAGTTACACGAGCAACTGCAAACGCTCGGCGCGTATTCTTCGTCCGTGTACAGCGGCACTAGAGATGTATCGCCTGGAATAGACAAGACAGTTTTTTTTTATCCATCTGAGTGGTCCACAAGCAGTAATGTACCAACATCACTGTGCGGCGCGAGTACGGAAGTCGGTTCGATAAATTTGTCGAACCGAAAAACTCGACAAATTTATCGAATGTTGCGAGTACCGAAGTCTGATCGTAAAGTATTGTAGTAGCTCTATATTCTCTTTGGATTCAACCTAGCTTTTCGATAACTTTTGTCGATAGTTTCGAGGCTCGATAAATCCCACTTTATCGATTTGAACTGTCATTTTTATCGAATTTTGTCGAATATTATCGACCCGAATAGATCCGTACTTGCGCCGCAGGTTTGATGAGCAAAGTAGTCAGTGAAATTGCCTATCGAGTCATCGTCATCATCAGCCTGAAGACGTCCACTGCTGAACATAGGCCTCCCACATAGAACGCTGTTATTTTAATATTACAAACAGACACTTATTTGTTTGTATAGATGAGTTTGTGTACCTGTGTGTATGTGATTGGGGTCAGCGGGCAGTCGAGTGCCGCGCGACACTCCGCGCAGCACCGCACCGTCCGCTGTGATCACGTCTCCTTCCAGTCGCACGGCGACTTGCTGCGCCTGTGGTTGAAAGCATTCAAGATCAATAACAATTGCTTTCCCAAATATACCCTTCTATAAACACACTACACAGACTGGACAAACACAGACAGGGACAAATCGGGATAATCCCTACTTTCCTCTAATTATTACACGACTGCACAAAACTTGTGTATCTTTATGAAATATATTTTATAGTGTTAACCGACACTAGCGGATGTTCACATAGATATATATGTCGGAAATTACCAAAGTGTACTTTCATTAACTTCGTACTATTAGCTTCGCTCGTTTACTCAAGCACTCAGTTATTGTTAATTAACAACAGTTTTTGGGCACTCGCCCACAGGACCTCCCAACAGCCCTTATAGTCCTGCCCAAGCCACCATAAGCCTAGCAATACAGGCTTGCTCAACATCTTAAAGAAAATAGAAATGATACACTCAGCTGTGACACGAAGACTCGTTGCTTCTGTAGTCCACAAGCACACCGAACAGCGAACACGCAGCGCGCGGCGCTCCACGCGCCTCGCGACCTCTAGTTGTAGGAGACGTCCGCTCGACTCGAGAGCCGAGAGTCAACTGCCCAGAGAATATAACGCTACCGACTAAGACAACTTCTGACAGCACCCCAACATGACAGTTCGATTGTCAAATGTCACTGTGTTACCATTTCACTAATTCGATCGACACCCAAAGACTAGATATTTCGATACCGTCAACATTACAAATAACACTTGTTTCTCAGATTTTCCCTAGATGGCGCTTTATACAAATTCTCAGACTGCGACTACCCGACACGGCCATTCTGCAATGACACACGCCCTCGTGTGTTAATCTAATTAATTTACCCGTGACTCTACCAGCAACTACCAGTCTCACTGGTTCGGTGTCGACGCGTGACGTCAGCCCGCTTGACCCGCTACTCGTGTAACTTTCCCGTCCTAACCTGGCCATCCTGCCCCATGTCGCGCTCGACATGGTTTTCTCCGGACATACTGCACGATCTTCTTCAATCTTTCTATGACAATTGCTATGAAAATATTTTGAATACCAGTGACTCACAGGAATTTATTTATATTGGAGATTTCAACACTCTTGGATTAACTAGGTTTAAAGAGCTTAATTCATTAGTTATGACGGCTAGCCCGCTTACAATCAGAAGTCCCATTTATTATGCGACACCGTGGTCGTCTGACAGCTCAAACAATTTAATAGCATACAAACAATTCAATTGCCCTGTAGTTTGGAGACCCCACCATGCCACTCACACTCTCAGAATAGAACGCGTCCAGAAGAGGTTCCTATGACATTCATGTTACGCTGCCAAAATTCACAAAAAAAAATCATCATACTATGTATAATTAGATTTCTTCCAGACATCTTATCCAGAAAAGCGAAGAAAACTACTGGACCTATTTATTATTCCCACACAAAGGTTTCAACCATTAAAATTTTAACTTTAGAATACCCCGTAGAATACCACGACGCACAGTTTCACTGCCTGTCCCACCTTCTCGCTCCATAGTCTACGGCAGCAGGTAGCTCTCCAATTCCCAGATTGTGCAGAACATCAAATGAATGGTTCGGTACCGGAAAATCCCAACTTCTCAAGAAAATCCCAAAATTAATTTTTCACAATTCTGTAAACCATTATACAACAAGCACCTATGTTAAATGTTACTCTTTTTTTATATTTAATTTTACCTGTTGTAATGTCCACCTTTAATTGGTTGTGAATTTAGCAATTTGTACTCTCTACAACTCGGTTATAAATTATGTCATGTTTAGCTAAGAAACAATGTAACAATTGTTGGTGAACCAAATAAATAAATATCTAATGCAAATAACAGTGTTCTCGACCTAGCACCGGCGACTCCTGATGTTCAAGTTTACAGTGCAGATCCCCTAAGTCCTAGACTCCCATCATCTGGCGATTGTCTTAGATATAGATAATAATTCGGGTCCATCTGTCAAATCTTGAAAACCTAAATTCCAAAAACGATCCAATCCTAACAAATGTCTGCACTCCGAGGTCAAGTGTGAACTGTCTGAAACAGACTCAGATTCTGCGCTCGCAACTTTTGATATTTTATTTTATCAGGAACAGCAAACAACCACAGTATACGTAATAATTTGTGAAATACACAAAATAAACTGACAATAGTGCAGCCCATAACACCATTCACTGATCAACACAAACAGTTTCACACAATTCCGCCAGGATAAACATTGAGAAAAAAAAAATAGATTTATATTACACTGAGTGAAAGATCGATTCCCGCATACTAGTAGGTGATGATAATACAATATACATAAATAACAAAAATTAAGTTTCCTGGTAGAACAATAACTATGTGAGTGAGAAGGGCATGTAACGTCCCACCGTGAAATCAGCTTCATAAACTACTGCCATTTTAAAACTATCCAAACCAAGTACAAAGATATCAATGTTTCATGAAGATATTAATGATATTGTCGCGGAACCAGACAAACTACATGCTGCGCTCAACGCGATAATAACGAAATATACACCCTCGTCAAAAAAATTGATAAAAAAGCTACGAACCGACCTCAGCGACAAACCACTGAACCGACTTTGATGAAACCCCCATGGGATCAATCCGAAAGTACATCCCTTCAAGCAAAAAAAGAATTTTCCAAATTGGTTTACAAATGACCGAGATCTGTGGCAACAAACACAAAAAAAAAAATACCCGACGGATTGACAACCTCCTCCCCCTTGGAAGTCGGTTAAAAAAAACTATCCTGTTTGGTTCAGCCCTGCACCGAAACGCTGCCTAGAGCGGAAGTACAAATATCATATACCTTTAAATTGTTAACCCTCTTGAATACGACAGTTTCTCATACTATAGTCTGAAAGGCAAAATCCCTCTCGATAGCTGCTACAATGGTTCCACAAAATCAACAGAGGATTCCTTGCAAGTCAATTATGCTAAAGCACTTTGGAGGTTTGTTAGTAGCAAAAAAAAAACCGTGAACTCTATTCCTTTAAACACGACGTATGCGAGACTATTCTCCAGATATTTTAGTTGTTTTTGAAAACACAACTAGCGTTGTAAATCGTAATATATCAGATAATATTTACAATCACAAAAATACCTTAAGCGATATATATTTCGCAAAAGAAACGATTCTTCTTAAAAATCAAAAACCTGGATACTGTCAAAGACGAAATTTCTATCATACATGTCGAAACATGTGCCAAAGAACTATGCTCACCCACCGAAATTTTATTCAATAAATCCATTCGGTTTGATAGGTTTCCCACTCTTTGAAAAGTAGCTCGCGCCATTCCCATTCTCAAATCGGGTGATAAGACCCTTTTATTATAGTACTACTCTATGGATAAGACTCACTGCGAGAACCACAGACCTACAAGCACACTGTCACGCTTTGCGAAATCATTCGAGAGCGTCGTTTAAGAGAGCAAATTCGACGAAAAAGGCCAGATTTGGGGAAAGAAAATTCTTGGATTTTGCACCACGATAATGCGCCTACGTACAAGGCTATCATAGCGAATGAATTTTGACCAAAAACTCAACCAATACCCTCGAGCAAACCATCTTATTCACCAGATATGGCTCCAGCCGACATCTTTCTTTTTCCTAAACTCAAATTACCACTTCGTGGCACCAGTTTTCATTCAGTAGAATACATAAAGGAGAATTCGTGGCAAGAACTAAACTCAATTCCGGAAAAACGTTTAAAAATGTTTTGATTGATTGGATTATTCGAAATATAGCAAGCGGAGCAACTGACAAGCGAGCGGAACAAGAGACTACCACTACTCGCGTCACTGTTCCAAGTTTCGACCATACCACTGTATCGTTTCTGAAGGAGCATATTTTGAAGGCGATAAAATAACTTTGGATGAATAACTAACGGTTTGTGTATCATTGGTCGTTTCCCGGTAGTTTCTTAACATAGTAGTACAGGTTAAACAACCTCACATCAACACAACAAAAATGAAACCCACAAGAACATACAACTTCCACAAAGACACCGCATCTAAAAGTCGCCCGAATTTGATGACTCTTTTTTTTCATTCAATAGTAGTTCAAATGATATAACCAGACCTCACATTCCAATGAATAACAAAAAGATTATGACAACTATTCACTCAAAAGAAATGATATTAAATGAAAACATTTATTTGTGATAATCAATCGCTTAAACCTTGATAAAAACTTGAAAATCTTGCATAATTGTTACAAATTGGCCCAAAAGCAGATCTTCACGATCAACGGAAAATACATCTATTCGGCACAGCCCCACGGCCCGCGATAAACTAGTGACTTTAGATGCTCCGTCAAATTCGCAGCGCACCTTAGCGCAAAAACGCATTGAATGACATCACAAAGAAAAATGGAGGAAACATCTCAATTCCATTCGCATCGGCTTCCTGACCAAATCTTTCAAAATAACAAATCAAATTATTAGCTGAATAGGATACTTTGTGGTCATCAAACTAAGAATAATGTGAAACAGCCAGTCCGAAACAATAAAACCGACAACCAGTCCTCAACAAAATTAACATGATATCGCATGGTTTGGAGAACCCTGTCCTCGACAAACTTTAGCACAAAATAGAATGGTTTGGAGGCCCTGTCCTCGACAAACTTAGCACAAAATAGCATGGTTCGGAGGCCCCTGTCCTCAACAAACTTAACACAGAATAGCACAGTTCGAAGGCCCTTGTCCTCGAAAAACTTAGCACAAAATAGCATGGTTCGGAGGCCCCTGTCCTCAACAAACTTAGCACAAAATAGAATGGTTTGGAGGCCCTGTCCTCGACAAACTTAGCACAAAATAGCATGGTTCGGAGGCCCCTGTCCTCAACAAACTTAACACAGAATAGCATGGTTCGGAGGCCCCTGTCCTCGACAAACGAATTGAAAGAACAATCATGTGAAAAAATCTTGACAGTGGAATAAAGCTCAGTCCCTAAAAACCAAATCTATCTAACTAAGAATCGTAACATCTCTAAATTAAGTCGTCAGCACTTTTGTGGGATTTTCTAGTCACTGGGAGTTGATTCGCCCCACTTCTGATGTCGGAAATTACCAAAGTGTACTTTCATTAACTTCGTACTATTAGCTTCGCTCGTTTACTCAAGCACTCAGTTATTGTTAATTAACAACAGTTTTTGGGCACTCGCCCACAGGACCTCCCAACAGCCCTTATAGTCCTGCCCAAGCCACCATAAGCCTAGCAATACAGGCTTGCTCAACATCTTAAAGAAAATAGAAATGATACACTCAGCTGTGACACGAAGACTCGTTGCTTCTGTAGTCCACAAGCACACCGAACAGCGAACACGCAGCGCGCGGCGCTCCACGCGCCTCGCGACCTCTAGTTGTAGGAGACGTCCGCTCGACTCGAGAGCCGAGAGTCAACTGCCCAGAGAATATAACGCTACCGACTAAGACAACTTCTGACAGCACCCCAACATGACAGTTCGATTGTCAAATGTCACTGTGTTACCATTTCACTAATTCGATCGACACCCAAAGACTAGATATTTCGATACCGTCAACATTACAAATAACACTTGTTTCTCAGATTTTCCCTAGATGGCGCTTTATACAAATTCTCAGACTGCGACTACCCGACATATACATCACAAAAATTTCGCTTCCAACAGAGCTACGGCTTGTAAGCCGAAAAAGAAATACATCATATCAAGAATTTCGCAGTCAATAGTGATTGCTCCCATGGCCTAGTGGTTAAGGCGTCTGGCCCGGCAAGCCAGAAGACGCAGGTTCGAATCCTGTTGGAAGCGAAATTTTTGTGATGTATATATTTTTGTGTATCTGTGTGTGTCCATGCCCCATGCGACACAGGGAATCCTAGTGCTCAGGTATGAGTGGGTTTATGTTATAGCCTGACCTGTTCCGCCTGCTGCTGGTCTCGCTTCTCATCCTCAGTGTTCATAGTAACGAAGCGAAGCACCAGAAGATTGAGGCACGCGGCCACTATGGCCAGTCCAAATAGAATGAAGATCAGTGCGAACATCACGTATGAAGGTTTGCGGTTGAGAGCGTTGTCCTTTTGTAGCGCTACCATGTCGCCGAAGCCTGAAAATGAGATATTTAATGTTAGAAAATGTAGCCTTGAAAACAACAACCAGCCTGATGCCTTTTTAAGAGTGTTTATGCGTCACTGATGTTTCGTGTGTTATGTATATGTATATGTTTCGTGTGTTGTGTATTTCAAGCTTAATATCTGTGAAATGAAACAAGCTATTTATATGAAACTTTATACGCTTAACCAAGATACATAGATGAGTACAACCATAGAGATTTTATTTTAAAAGTATTAATTAAAAACACACTGGTTTGTATGGAAATCTTAAAATCGCTCTAACTTAGTTTTAAAATTCTTTACTGAAAATGCTCTTTTAAAATTTAGATCTAGATATTTATTCTGCTTATGTGTATAAAATTTCACTATGATCTTTTTGTTCATTTCGAAGATTTTGGACTTGAAAGTTTCTATGAAAATACTCATGTTTAACAAGATAAAAGTTAAAACTTTTTTCAAAAGCCTCCAACCAATAGATCAAATGTCTGAACAGATTTTTTTTATTTATAGCTAAAAACACTCTCGATGAACAACAAACAAAAAAAAACAAAGTCGGACCATCTGTTTAGGAGCTACGATGCTAGATAGACACATAGACACAAGTTAAACTAATAGCACCCTTTCTTTTTTGCGTCGGGGATTAAAAACACTACTCACCGATAGTTGTAAGAGTGATGAAGCAATAATAAATGCTGTCGAAGTATGACCAGCTCTCGATTGTTGAGAACGCTCCTGCGCCGCCGACGATGGTAAGGGAAGACAATATTGTCACCACTAAGATGAGATCCAAGTCTGTTGCATTGGTCTTCTTGCAGTTCAGAGCCCGCTTTATTGATTTGATGATTACACTGTGGAGGAAAAAACCGAAAAAAATATAAAAAAACAAAAGAAAAAAGGCGAGAATTATAAAATGCCCTAACACGAAGATATTTATATATTACATATTTACGTAATAAATCTATGATATACCTGCTGAGTCTATTGACTCGCTCCCCGATGCTCTGGAACATGATCAGGCCAAGTGGAATCCCCACGATTGCGTAACACATCGTGAATAGCTTCCCGCCCAGCGTCGCTGGTGTAGAATGTCCGTAACCTGATGGACGAGACCAATAGGGTATTTGACTCTATTTTTTGTGATGTCAATTATAGTTCTCATGATAATCAATGGTAGATGTAGGCTCTAGACCAGCGGTCTTCAACGTTTTACAAATCGAGGGCCAAAAATATTTTTTTTTCTGCATGGAGGGCCGCACCATAGATATTTTTATAAGGATTTTTTTATTTTCAATGGTCAGGATGATTAAACAAGTATAAGTAGAAAATATTTATTTATTGACCCAACATCAACAAAAGGGGCAAATAAAAATCAATACAATGCAATTGGAGAGTGCTGTTGGCGGGCCGCAGAAAACATATCGGCGGGCCGCAAGCGGCCCGCGGGCCGCGGGTTGAAGAACCTTGCTCTAGACTCTAGAGCATCGAGCATCGACGCAAGGTTGCTCGTCTTTCCGTCTTCTACAAGGTATGTTTTGGAGAGTGTGCATGTTACTGCATGACTTGATTCCTCCCTTCCCCTTTCCATCATCGCACGATAAGACGTACGTACAGTTATTCGACATCTGCTTATGGCTGACATTCCTCCTATTAGTACTAAGCAAACAGATATTCTAAGGTTGGAATTAGCCAAATGTGAAATGAACAATGTTCAAGTGATTGGCTGTTCAAGAACTTGCTTTGACAGCGGATGTCAAGTCTCTTAAGCTATACAAACTTCGGTTCATGAGTTAAACCTAGTTCATTGTGGAACTTTGTGGAAATGTTGTATCTAAGACCTGTGAATTAAATTAATTAATCTGCAATACTATAAATGCGAAAGTGTTTGTTGATTTGTCCCTCTTTGACCCAGCAATGGAGTAGCGGATCAAAATCGTTTTTTGCATACAGATGGAAAGTAAGATAGGCTACTTTTATCCCAGACGAATCATATCATATCATGGTCATCTGGGTATCTCTACGCAGACAGCAGTTGAAACCATGCGCAGCAGCTATTGAATATGTAAGCTGTATCATTGTCTTACCAATAGTAGTGAGCACAGTAGTGGCATAGTAGAAAGCCCCTGTGAATTTCCACTGCTGACCAGCCTTGTGTGGCTCCGACTTGAGTACCACTGTCTCCATCACTCGGAAGTCCTCCTCAGTGATATTGTACTTCCTTATTATCATACCCTCAATAGCTAAAAACAAGTTTAAAACATTTTATTTTTCCCCATTCTTCTGCCTACAACATCTAATTCTTCCAACTCATGTCAAAAACTATGAAATTATTATTTATTCCAAACAGTTTAGCATTTCTAAACCATGTGGAATAAATAATAATGCTCCAATTCATTTATAGTGCACACATGTAATTCTGAAAAAAAGAGATATTCCAATTATTACCCATTTCTACCAAACAAGGCAATATTCATTGGTCTGGCAACATTTATATGGGAAGTAGAAAAGAGGTGTCTAGGTAAATGTTACCCCATAAAAAAATGTAGCCACATTTCATAACGTTTCATTTTATAAGTAGTATTATATTATGAGTAATTAAGTAGGATTATGTTTTTAAGTACCTTGAAGCACTTCAAAACGATTTCTCTCCGTGGTAGACTCCAAGGCATCAAACACGGCTGCGCCAACTAGCAAATAAGTGAATGTGCACACAATTAACGACAGAGTGCGTACATTTTGCTTCTTCATCACTGCCGAGTGTCACCCCGACGTCAAAGGTATAAGACCCACCCACAAACCCCAGCCTTATGGCATTCAGTTCAAAAACAAACTGATATTTTAATGCTGTTAGTGTTACAGCATTTCCCTCCAAAACAGCAATCTGTGACAACTGACAACTCATCTATCATTTATTTTAAATACATTTTTGGCACCTGTTTTGGCTAACAGCCTCTGGTTCTAGGTAAGGTGATATTATGCCTGATATAAAATTAGACTTTTTTCCCAGTTGTGATGTACATGTAAATCACAACCTTAACCTTTGAGGATTTGTAATTGGAATGCAATATAAGGTAAATTGATCCATCCAAACAATGAAATAATCGAAGATTTTTGCACACTAAGGCGAAATTGAACTCTGGAAAACAATAGAAAGCGGATTTAATTATAAATTAGAGATAAATAATAACTAGGTAGTTAGCATTTGTTTTCAAATACATACTTTTTTTTAGCTACATCTATCAAAGTTCAAACAAAGAACTCACCTTGCAACAAACTGGCAGGATTCCCATTAGTTTCGTTTTCGGGTTCTTTGGACAAAAGAAGTATCAAAAACGGCATTTATAAATATTTGATTATCTGCAAAGCGATAAACTAAAAATAACATCGCGTTTTAGTCCGCATACAGTTAGGTCAACGCACACAGGAACGAATCTGGGTCAAATGTTAGGACATTTACTTCACATCAATTCGCACATCAGATACTCGGAAATGTCTTGATTATGCATCCAGCAGTTATATTATTATGTGATTGCGCCCAGCATTACATTCATCTTTAATCGTGAAATTTTGTCTCAAATACTGTATGCGGCATTCGCTTAGCTGTCACTGTCTAATTATCTTCTGTGCTGCGAAAATCGCTTGCAGTTTTCCGTATCATACATATCGAAATTTAACGTTATACTATCACGATCTTTAATAGTTTATTATTACTGATTTACATTGTAAAATAGCAAAAACTAATAAAATAAGCAATAGATAATTCACTGCACTTCCTTGACCTGGTATGCAGGGTTGCTAGTGTAGAATTTTTTAGAACTTTAATGTGCAATTCTGCAACAGATTACTGCCAGTACAAATAATTGCGATTAATAATTATGAATTTTAAATGTCTTTCCTGCACAGTTTATAAAGCTCTGGCCTTTGATCTAAATTAAATCAAATATGTATTGCAAAAACAATCTGACGTTAACTGGGCTGCGTTCACTGCCTACACACCGGGATCGTTCAGAGGCTACAACCGAACAACCACCCCAAACGATGGTTAGAGTGTTACTCTAATACACTACTTAGTCTATGTCTAATACTAATTATGCATAATAAGTAGCTTAAGAATAATATTAATTAGAAGATCAACCAAGCTAATTACCAAAACGTCTTCATAATTCTTACTACACTCAATAGATGGCGCTATTACAAGTAATTTTGAAACTGAATTAATGAGTGATGTCTTCTAAAGTTAAAACTTGTATAATAAGTCTTCAAAAAATAATATAGAGTCAGCTGCAATAATAATATTATGTGCATGTATGCTTTATTGTTTCAAAATGTATGTAAACCACAGTTTTACAAAAATAAATGCACGTACTACATAAGCTACGTTTCAAAATTATGATCTACCTACCTCCTACCATTACGCGTCGGTTATTTTTGTATGGTAGTTAACTAATTGGACAACGTTCCTAGATTGATGAGCTGGTAGTTTCCCTGATGGTATCTTAACACCGACGTCGGCTCATAACATTCGCAATGCTACTCGGAAAGGTAGCAAAGGCCTGCAAAGGTACCTACTTACTGCATTACGCTCGTTAGTGTTTACCTTGATTCATTAATTATATAATATTAACACTATTTAGCTAAGTCTCAGAATTTCACTGACTACTTTGCTCATCAACCTGGAACCCAGGTGGTAATGCTTGCACCTATTGTTTGACACCATTGGCGGCAGACTACTACACGGGAAAAGCGGCGATACTCACCCAGACGCACACTCGCAAAAGAGTTCTACCACCTATGGTAAAACGTGTCAATAAAGGGTAAACAAACCAGTTTTAAAAAAAAAATTCCATAAACAAACTAATTGTAAGTCGTAGGTAGGACTAAACAAGGTGTATAAATAAACGGTATCAATTTTTAAGGAGGTAAATATACAGGTGATATACGACACGAATCAATAGAAAAAAAATTTACCATTAATATCATCAAAATAACAGTCGACGTTTGCCGCATAACATTACCTCTACATAACATTAGCAATAGCACTACAACACCTTACTTTGAAAAAAAAATTGACAACAAACCCCTTCATTTGGCACTATTTAGGTATTCTTGGACATTTTTTCATTGTTTTTAATATGGATTATCCATCCTCGGTTCAGTATAGATTCGCAGCAAATTCGCTGTGATAAACGGACAGACAGATAGGTACCTACGCACCAATTATGCCTTTATAAGGATTTCGTTGTTTCATTCGGGGGTGTAGGGAAGCCTAAAAATATGAAAAAATTTTGATTTGTTCGCTGTAATGATAGATCAATGCAAGAGAAAAACTCATCAACATAAACTAAGTAAAAAGATGGTCAATTATTTCTTCCACTCAACCAAACGGACAGGAATTTTATGATATATCCGTTGTAAATATTAAATTGTAAAAGCTTGTGTACAACAAAATTTCAATTACCTTGCTACGAAAATAAATATCATTAAACAAACGTTCAAGAAACACAAATTTAATTAAAAATATAACACAACGAGAAGAAAATATCTTGCTAAAACAGAAACACTTTTCTAGCAATTCATTCTGAATGTTGGATTTAATAAATGCTTGAGTTGGAAAAGCAGTGTTATTTCTCTTTGAGACTGGCCAAAGAGAATAGTAGAAGAAAAATGGGTAGGGGGGTGGCCACCCGCGAGGTGGATGAATAAAGAAAAGTTAAAATTTTCTTAAAACACCCCTTCTGGCGGGGCGGTCGCCTATCTATCTTCGTTTAAGTATTGGCAAAAATGAACCCCCTCGATTTTCCGTCCCGCTCACTCTCAGATCGTGTCATTGGGAGGTTTTTAAAAGAAAGGGGTCGGCATCTGAGACGGTGTTTATTTTCTTTAACGTGATATTCGATTTTTCACGGCTGTTTGCTTTTGCGCTATCTTCGCGACATTTCATGGTAGGTAGTTGGCCGCCTCGCGCAAGGATAGGTAGACATAAATGCTCATTACTAGCACGAAAGAATGGCATTATCGAGCAATTGCTACATAGTAGAATGTATATCGAAATATTGCTAGTAATGAGCATGCTTATTTTGATATGCTCAAAAATCCGTGGCGCACTGTGATAAGCACTAACTAGTTTGCGGTTTCTTTCTGATTCTTTTAGACATAACACAAACAGTAGTGTGCCTTTAGTGGTCTAATATGGATACACTATATGTAAAATAATGTGGTTCGTGACAGAATATACGTTACAACAGGTGGTAAAGTTACGTAATAGAGTACGGTTAGCAAAACAGTTCGCTCTCGACATTTATGATTAAAATGTAATGTAGGTAAATTGATATTTAAATTTTGAATTTGGTTTTAATAAATAATATATCTACAAGCACATGTCGGTGCGTGCACTTGAGAGACAATTTTAGTCTAGGAGTAGCATTAGCCATCTTCGATATTACACAATATCGTCTCTAAGGAGGTTCTATTTTCATACTAACGTATTTTTCCATTTATGGCCGTAGAGAGTATAATTTTAGTCCATACTAAAATAAATAATGTGATTTTCGTAAAATATTTAATGCCTTTTTTTTATTAGCTGGCGTTGTGCTTACCATCAGGCAAACGTTTAGTTGTACAATAGTACAAAAAAATCACATATTTTTACTCAGATATAAAAATTGGAATAATAGCCAGGGAGCTGTTTTTCTTCCAACCGTACCTACCTACAGAAGCTTCGAACTAAAGTTAGCGCGATTTAAGTTCCGAAGTGCGAACTTGGCCGATTTTCACTTACTCGGCCACGGGCGGTAATACACTCGACATTCTTGCCTAAGAGGTTTTACAACGTCAACTTTCTCGGAGGTTTTTTGATGTTAACAGCTTGAGGTTAGTTTTACTTTTTTGCCGAGGAGTTTTTTCTTGAGTTAAGAACTCTTGCTAGAGATTAGCAATTAGGGCATTTATTATGAATTTTGGAAGGAATTGCTTTATTTATCAGTTAGATGCGTTTAACTGTTGGTTATAGTCAGTGGCGTATTTTAGGATTCAGCGCCCTGGGCCTACAGGTCCCACCGCCCCTTTTTTTTACAATTTTAAACTGAATCGAAAGAGACAAAACACATTTTAACACTGTTCATTAACTTAGTTAGATAGTCTTTTTTAAATTTCTTCTGCTTGCACCGCCCCTAGCAGCCTGCCGCCCCGGGCCATGGCTCTTTTGGCCCTAGGGTAAATACGCCCTTGGTTATAGTGGTAGGTAGGTACACGCAGGCAGCCGGCTGAAAAAATTGACAAAACCTAAAGCAGTACCTAGTAGTAAAGACCCCAATAACAAAAACTCGGTACAAGGGCAGGAAAGACAAAACGGTGTGTTTGACAAGTGTGCTGTAGAAGATGGTAAGGCACTAAGGGGCAGCCTAGACGCTCAAGCAAACGTACGTTTGCTTGTCAGAATAACAACGCTTTTGCGTTAAGCGCGCATTTCGAGTATCACAAAATCCGTGCTTGACGCAAAAGCATTGTTATTCTGAAAAGCAAACGTACGTTTGCTTGAGCGTCTAAGCTGCCCGTAAGAATAAAATGATTTTGCTCTCAGATGCGGCTGGCGGAACACACTGAAGACACGTTTGGTAACAAATTTTCATCTTGATGGTAGTAGCTAGCCAAGCGAGTGCTAGATAAATCATACTTATGTTTTACATTATCAGAATCTCAAGCCCATGGTAGCATTCTAATCTTTGACGATATTCGATTACACACACTTCCACTTCCTGGCTCCATCATCAGAACCTCGACGCCAAGTGCAATCTATGGTACTTGTCAAAACGAATCATATGAGCCCAAACTCCAAGGGTTTACTTGTAGTCACTGAAGTGTTCCATTATCTACCTCCTGGCTCCACATCAGGTCAGCTCCGTGATGCCATATTATTGTATTTCAAATAAAATTCTGTATTTCATCCAAATTACTTAAACATACAAAGTTTCACTTCGATACGCCGGTTAGAATTAGGTTAAAATTGACTTTCAAGATTCCAGTAAGTACATAGTTACAAGTGACGCTAATATAATTGTGTTAATTACAAGTGAATCTAATGAAAGTGTCTGTTAAATATGTCCAGTTTCTTTATACAACACCGTGTCAATATAGCTTCCAATTTCAAATCGTTATTATTTATGATACACTGACCAAGCGGTCGTGTAACACGCTATGCTTTTGTTTCCTGCGAACATCTCAAAAACCTTTGCGAAATTTAGCCATGCACAACGGTATACTTTGGGTGAAAGCAAGGAGTGAACCAGCGAAAGCTTTTACCATTGTACAAACGTATATTATCCACACGCAGCACTCTACCATCCCGGATATCATCTTGAGCCGTTAACAAACATTTCTCGTCTCAACAGCCTCCGCAAACGAAATGAAAGCTTCAAAATATTGAATATTTTCCCAGAAACTCATCTCCAGGCCTTTTTCCCCGATTGATTTGTATTCTCAAAGATAAGTAATTACTCGCCCAGTAGAGGGCAGATCCATAAATCCAGGGGGCAGCAGGGGGCGATTCCTCCCTTGAAAAAAGGGGGTGTTCTTCTTATATTTAAATATCGAACCCCTTCCGGGTAGGTGCCACGGTTTTTCCAGTGAAAGGGGTAAGTGACAGAAGCAGAGAATAAGGAAGGGGTGGAGAGTGTTCATTGTGAATTTTATTTGTTTATACATATTTTTATCTCTGCCGTGTTTGCCAAAACTCAGATAGCCCAGCACAAGCAATGACTACATAAATAAATAGTATTAATACATTAATATAGATTATTATATTATCCCGCGGCTTCGACCACGTAATAATAGTAGCCTTATAACATCAGCTATCTGCAAGTGAGTCTCGTCAAAATTGGTCCAGCCGTTTAAGTGAGACTTTGGGCTTATGATACTTAATACCTAATGTCTCAGGGTAACGAGCGCACTGCAGTGCCGCGAACCATCAGGCAAACGAACAGCTCGTCTCTTTACCAAATAACATAAAAAAAAGTCTTTAAAGTCCGAGGCCATATTAGCTGCAAAAAAGCTGAGCATATTGGCGAAAGTAAGGCAGTATTTAAAACCTGGACAGCTTCTCAATTTCTATCAAGCCCGAGTCCGATCATGTATGAAGTACTGCTTGGGGAATGGCTCTGTCAAATATCAGCTCGATGCCTTGGAGATCAGGCGAGCAAAGAAGCTTAGTACTTAGTGAAGATAGGTTGTTTGGAGCTAGGCTTTTAAATCTTGAACATCGAGATAAAACTGCAAGTATCTCAATGTTTTACAGAATACGTTTTGGAGAGTGTGCGACGGAATTACACAGCTTGATTCCCGCATCTCCATTTTACTATTAGACGACTAGAGGTACGGTACTGTGTCACTCTTAAAATACGGATGATATGCCTCATGTTCGTACCAAATGTTTTGCTTCAACCTTCAGTATACGACCGGTTAAGGAGTGGAATTCTTTGCCAGCGTCTGTGTTTCCCAATAGCTATATAATTTGGGAGTTTCCAGGTATCTTCTAGGCAAGCGTGCTACATCGTCGACCGCAACGTCGCTTAGCATCAGGTGAGATTGTGGTGAAACGTAAGACAATTTCAAATACAAAAATAAAAAAAAACATTGTCTGCATCCATATTTAACATTGGGTAAGATTAGGGTAAAAAATAAGCCTTATAAAGTTAAAAAAAATAGCGTGCGTCTCCACAGCCTTCCTTATTCCGTCTCAAGATGGACTTAAGAAGCAAAAAGGAAAGAGTCCGTGGGGCGGCGCCACCCCACCCCGCGAGCCCATTGGAATACAGAATAATAATCGCCAAAAGAAAGAGGGAGTAAAAATATAAATAGCAGTATCCACCTCGGGGATATTAAAATTTGTACAAGAAATACTCCAGCCCAGTTTGAATTTTGTTAAAATAAAATACTTCGAGCCCAGTTTGAATTTGTTAAAATAAAATGCCTCGGCCCAGTTTGAATTTTGTTTTAATAAAATTATATTCGGACGGATGGCGGACCTTTGGAGTATTGTTGCTTTGAGGAGCTACTTTGTTGCGTTATTTCCTTGGGCTGCGTTGTTTTGAGTTGATGCTTTTATTTTATTCTTTGCAGAAAACGATTAACTGTTAAGCTCAACTACCTATACATTGCTATCATTTTATACATAGTTTTGAAGTTAAGTTTATTCTATTCTACACTTTTAGCACAGTCTAGGAAACTGTAACCTTTAGTAAGGTTTTATTTACACCGTTTGGTGACGCTGTAAAACGGCACAAAACAGATTCTCTGTTTTTTGTACAGGTCAGTCACTATGCCAAACAGTGACGGACTTTTTCAAAGTTCTTTATTTGAAAATCGTCTCTTTTGTTTTTTTAAAAAACCTTGATGTAATTAATTACACATTATCTAATTGAGACAGTTAATGACTCCTTTACCAAAAAACCAAGCTTCTTCAGAGTCATTGGTTACTAGGTTGACATAACTTTATAGAAGTCGTACTGTATTTTACTGACGGAAGTAGTAGTACTATCGCTTTTTAAGGTATTGTGGTGAACATATATAATAATTACCAGGAGAGCAGAACTTAGAGAATGCGTACTATACAATAAAATGAATTTATACAATAAAATGAACTTACACCGCAGCATATTAGGAGTTACATTTCTTTGCTGATTTTGAAGTAGGGACTACCAGGAGTATAGAAGTTTTTAAGCGTCATCGGTCTATATCTATATACAACATACAGTACAGTCGATTATATTCTTTATCTACTATGAATACCTAAAGGCTTAGTTCACTATGCTTCAACAATACATTAATATTAATAACATCTTAATATTTCATTTAAGAAACCCACAGTGGACCTCACAAAGCTTGATACAATAAAATTTAAGTAAAACAAATTAAGTGAAGAAACTCCACAAAATTGACATTGACGTTAATGAATGCCGATAAAGTTACCAATTAATTTGGACTTGTTATTTCTTTAAAATTGATCACGGCATAGTATGCCGATTAAAATTAAGATAGAGTTTTTACACTTTACATTGTTTAAATAGGCAATTTATGTGGTAGAGTTAAACTAAAAAAAGGGCTTAATAAAAGTTATGTATAGAACAGCTACGCCGTAGCATGTCGTTGATGTTGGGTGTACGACTGTACGTATAAGCTAAACAACTTAAAATTGCTTTATAAGCAGACGAACCGACTTCAGTACAAGCTACTGAACTGATTTTGATGAAATATCTATGGAATAAATCTGAAAGTATATCCTTTCAAATAAAAAAAGAATTTTCCAAATCGGTTTATAAATGACGGAGATCTCAAACATAAAAAAAAATACACAACGAATTGTGAACCTTTTCCTTTTTTGGAAGTTGGTTAAAAACTAAGTGTAACAATGGGCAGACAACTTACCTAGAAGCAAAGTAATATATAACTATAAAGCAACATGTCTACGGTGGATTTCAGTTATCAAGATGTGTAAACTCGAGTATACGAAAGCAAGAACTTATTTTGATTAATTAACACAAATAAATAATACCTACAATACAACACAAAACTCTTTATGGAACATCAAACATATCGGCAGGTGCAGAATGCACGAGCAAAGCCTAACTGGATATCCAGTACTGATCCAGACAGACACTCGCAAAATAGGTAGGCCTACCAGGTAAAACTGGTGGAATACGGTTTCAGCACGATGTTTTCCTTCAAAACTCAAGCCGTTTCGTTTCGAACAGTATTTATAAGTGTTATAGTCTTCATCCAATAAGCAATATCGCAGTCAGCGACGATAAAGCGCGCCGGTCACGCGCCGCAACTCTCGGGCCTCAATTTCCTATCTGACTGACAATTTCCTTGGCCCAGCCCGATTTTAATATAAAACGAGAAAAAACAGCGCCCCGACTTCTGTAGTTGACGGCAGGATAGTGTGGATAAGACAAGAATAAAGTTAATTATTAATAACTCGCGTTTTCACTGTACCTTTCATTCTTCCTTCAGGGAGCGCCTTTTACACTTTCACAAGACAAGTATATGGAGCCAGGTGCACGCGTGCTATATACTATACTATAGTATATAGTATATATTACTAAATATATACTTCATTACATATTCGCACCATACATAATTATTATCTCTAACGCGGTCTGGGTGCGGCTCTGTCTGCTTGATGTACAGGGTGACTTTGAATTGGTAAGTTATCCCGGAAGTGGATGATTAGGACCATGATTGTCCATCAAGTTGTGAGAACTTCCCTCGAAAATGCATCATTCCAAATTTCCATACAAAAAAATAAATTCAACTTCAAACGAGTGTTCAAAGTGCGCGGCATTTTCTTTAACAAAGTTCAACATAGTTCAAGTGAGTCAGTTGATCTCGGGCTGCCCGGTAATTCTGTAGTAGAATTTTGACGTAAACTTTAAATGGCATATCTTTATTGAAAAATTCCAAATTTAAAATAATCGTAAATCAAAATAATATTATTTTGTTGACTTCCAGGAATAGATAGGCCCTCTTTCAGGATAACATACCAATTCAAATTCAGGTAGTATATTATCTAGTCCCATACCATAAAGTTACAGTTATGTTATGGTTGGTAACGCTGTACTTTTTATGTTTCTATCTGCTGCCCGCAGTATTACCCGCGTAGTGATTCCCTTAGAAACCGTGCATTTTCCGAGACAAAAAGTAACTTATGTCACTTATGTTATGCCATAAACTATCTTTATGTAAGAAATCACGTCGATCCATTATTCCTTTGCTGCATGAAAGAAGAACAAACCAATAAGGTATTTTTTCCATATTCTTATTAGTTTTATAACTATAAAAACTTATTAGAACTTTCTATACATTATCATACTGTAGATAGAATCAGACATCTATCGTGTATCAATTTTTATCAGTTGCTTCCGTTTCAAATAAGTTTTACTAGACTAACAGTGGCCCTTAGTTTCACCCTTGCGGAGATTTCCTCGGAAACGGAGCATTTTTCCAGGAAGCAACCTATGTCACTTTCAGGCCCATAAACGGTAGCTCTGTAAAACATCACGTCGATTCAAGATTTCTGCGTAAAAGAATAATAAACCAACAAACACTCTTTCGAAATTACTGGGCTAACTTAACTGACTTAAAACTGAACATGCTAACTTGTACTGAATTGTTTGTACTTTATTTGTTTTGAACTTAACGAACCTAACTGGGTTGACTTTATACCTAATGTCTCAAGTAACGAGCGCACTGCAGTGCCGCTCAGGCGTTTATGTTTCAAAGTTCTGAGTAGCACTGTTAACTATAATTGTCCATTGTTATAACCTGACGTTTACCATCAGGCAAACAACCTGCTCCGTTAGAATATTTTTTTAAATAAATGGTTTCTGCCAATACCTACATGTCCACTCTATTCCACCGTTCCTTTGAAAATGGCTTTGGCGAGAGAAAGAAAAGTGGTTCGCGATGGCCGTCCTCCCCCTCCGGCACCCACTCCACCCCCAGCCCACGATGTTATTTTATAAGAGATGCTGTTTTATTTTACTTGCCATTGTATTTTTGCTGGAACTCATCTAAGTTGAGCCCTGTCTAAGTTAAGAATTATCTTGAAGAAATTTTATTTTGTATTAGAGATGCTTGAGTTTTTGCTATAAGGCTTCTGACGTGGTTTAGTCTGCTTGGGGATTTCCACAGGAACCGTCCATTTTTCCAGAGTTAAAAGTAGCCTATGTTACTCTCCGGTCTATGAACTATATCTATGCCAAAAATCACAACGATCCATTGCTCCGTTGTTGCGTAAAAGAAGGACAAACCAACTGTTCAACAAACTTACACACACATATTAAAAAAAAACCGGACCACCGCGAGTTGATCTCGCGTGGAGAGGGTTCCGATTATACCGAGAACAAACTTGACATAGTAGTTGATGAACATGTCGTTGTACGCACAATATTAAGGGCTTAAGTTAAAGGTACCCCTGTAATTTATAAGTAAAGAACTAATTTCTGTATTAAATTGTAGAAAAAAAAACGATTTTCTCAAGTTGCATTTTTTCCCCCGCTTCATCAAGGGAATTACGAAAGATTTAAAAAAAATACAACATGAGTTATCAGAGGGCGATATTTCGTTTGATAGAAGTAATGAGTTAATGAAAGTAGGTATATTATATTGGTATTGTTATTTTTTTCGTTTAAACAATGTCCAATTGTTTGGTTATTATTGATAATAATACGTTTATATTTATCCAATGTTTTAATCAGTCCCATTTTCTTTTCATTATTTCGTTTTCGTTCAAGTGGAATATAAATTTTGTACTTATCCCCAGGGGGTACAAAATGGAAAACACGAAGGTGTCACTGTCCACTTCGTCCACAGTTAGTAGAAAAAAAATAGAGAGTTATTTGAGAACCCTTGTTTATTTCACACACGAAACGACATCGACAGCAAGAGAGTCACAACGCTCTCGCTGTTGTTGTGCGATTGTACGTCTTGAATAGTCTTGATGTTGTAAACACTATTCAGTATTCATATATGAAATAGTCCTGGATCCAGCGCTGTTACGTGGCTGAAAAGAAACAAAAGAAAAATTAACATCACGAAAAATAATTGACCTATTTATGGAGGGTACTCAAAATTGTGCTATTATTTACTAAACCTGAGTATTTTAATGCTGGATTACCTATTAACTATTAAGTTCTTGTGTTCGCGGACGTACACGAGTGTATTGCAAATAATACAAAGATCCAAAACGTGTATAAGTATTTGTTTACTCAACAAAACTTTTTTTTTTCTAAACGCTTACACTCATACCCCCGCACTAGGATTCCCTGTGCTGCAGGTGGCATGGACACACACACATACACAAACATCCAAGACCCGAGAACAAACTTTATGCTTACAAAAAATCAGCCCTGGCCGGGAATTGAACCCGGGACCCTCGCTTTGCAGGCAGGGTTACTACCAACTTAGTTACGGAGCCGTCAGCCGTACTTCATAGAAAGTTTTAGTAAAGTATCCACCGCTTTACCACAGATCAGTAATATGTAGCTAGCGCTTTACTGGAGCATGACTTTGACTCAACCGTCACTAGACTGAACTTGAACGGGACTTTGACGATTACACCTACATAACTTAAAGTGTGTCCTAAAACACTGCCTAAATAAACAAATCGCGTGGAGCCAAACTAATATAAAAAAAAAAATCACTCTTAAAATATAACTGGCCAAATACCAATTTGTACACAACCCATGAAATGTAGACTAAAAAAGCAGCATTTATTTTATAGGCTTACTGTTTAGTAGCTTTTTGTTTTGAAGAAACCTTTCGTGAAACTACTATACAGTATGATGATTGTAACCCTGCGTTTTCTATAGGTACTGATCTACACTTCGCACTTTACTGAGTTTTTTCTAATGGGTTTGCAAATTAATTGCTACAAAGCAGATTGACTTCAATTAAGCATATTTACAAATACCTTCTTAAACTACTTTTGTGCTAGTTTCACTTAAATACTTTCTGTGACATCAAACTTAAAAACTGAAAGCGAATCCATTATGTTGTTAAAATTACTTTGCTTTAAAGTTGTCTATTAGAAAATTTGGCTACATAATTTAACAGTTCCTGATGATGATAAATTGTTACACCGCTCTCATATCCCTGCACTAGGAGTCCCTGAATCGCATGTGGCATGGATACATACACAACAAAACATCCAATACCCGAGAACAAACTTTATCCTTATCACCCACCTGGCCGGGAATCGAATCCAGGGCACCTCGCTTTGCAGGCAGAGCTAACTATCACGAAGGCGTCACACTAATAATGTGATCATAATACCTGCTAAGTTGTAAGTTGTGCGAAAAATCATAGACAATCATAAAAGTCCAACTTTTCCATTCTTTCGTAAACAAGACATCTCAAAACAAAGAACGAGTATTTTTTACTCGGTAATTAAACTTAGCGCCGTCAAAATGTTGCTTGATCAAAGAGGGTTGTGAAGACGTTAAAAATGTCCCCCTTCCAGGGTGGCAGGGGGTAGAGGGGTGTTCGTTTCTTTGTCCCACGTTATCTATACAATTATTTCGAAGAAAGTCGCGCAAAAAGATAGGGAACGCTGGACGCTAACGGCGGCGTCTTTTGTTTTGTATTTTTAACGAGCTTTTCTCACTGACTTTGTTGGAAAGAGAAATGATGGGATTCTGTACTTACTAAGTGATGATGACTCATGATGATGATGGTGATGGGTATTGACGTCGGCGGCCGATATGTAGGTCAATGGTTCGAATAGCACAATTAGCTTGAGCTTGCTAAAGGAATAAGTATGCAGCCGAGGTATGGAGGTGGAGAAAAATCAACTGACAACCAGGTTGTAATATTTAACGACTAAATACGTACTTAGTTGGTTGGTAATAAACGGGGAACATTCTAGTTCTTGCCTGGCTAGCTGCCGCCCTCGAGTTGAAAATATGACGCCAAGCACCGCCGTGATTGGCGGCAGTGCGTTCCGCAGCTGCGTTTGGTAGCCAGCTCTAATATAGTCTTAGCATATTCACCGTCTTCAACCACTTATACGCTTATGATTAGGCAAGATACTGGTCAACTGGTCTGTATGTATAAAAGTCATAGGACCTATTTTAGAATGTTCGTCTAAATCACTAGATTTTTCACGTTGAAATCCTGCCGATCAGTTGAAACGTTGAAAAGCTGTCGCCTAGCAGTTGCTTAGCGTTGTATAGCGTTAGAAGACGTTTTACAATTCTTACGCCAAATATTGTATGAAGACATGGGACGAGTGTATGCCAACATGAATTGATACAAGATGATGAATTGCCAAGGACATTTTAAAAACATCCAACAAAAAAATTGCTTTAAAAAAGCGACGAACCGACTTTAGTGACAAACTACTGAACTGATTTTGATGAAATTTCTATGGGACTAATAATAAAGTATACCCTTTCAAATAAAAAAAAGAATTTTTCAAATCGGTTTATAAATGACCGAGATGTGAGGTAAGGTAAAGTGAGGCTTAACGAACACAAAAAAAAACCCCGACGAATTGATAACCTCCTCCTTTATTGGAAGTAGGTCAAAAATAGATCGCCAGATCTCATCCCACTAGTATTAAATTTTCATAAAAAATCTCGAACTGCATCAAATAACAAAATGTAGTATTTTATTTAATTGTTAGCGCAGATATTAATTCCTCACACGTCTCTCAACAGAACTTAAAGATTTAGACATTAAAACAACAAACTTTTTTTTTACTATTTAATAACGAGACGTAGTCGTTTGCCTGATGGTAAGCATAACGCCGGCCCATAAAAATTGCAGTGCCACTCAGAACTTTGAAACAAAAAAGCCTGCGTGGCACTTCAGTCTCCTCATTACTTTGATACATTATTAGATAATGACCTAAGTAAGCGCTAACCTATTAAGATGTAAAATGAAACTTGTTTAAAAAAGTTCTCATGACGAAATTTTAATTCTGTTCATAAATGAATCAACTATCAAAAACGTCTAGCTAAAACTTTCAAAACTAACGATTTATTCTAACTTCAAGTCTTTAATTACTTTAAGCAAACATAATAGCGTCCAAACAGCCTATTTCCATTCAAATAATGTCTCCTCTTAATGAAACTTCTTCCAACCCCGCTTTTTTTACCCCGACAGAGACAGGAATACCCAAAGTACACAGAGTAAGAGGGACGGAGAATTGACCGCTCTCGAATTTTAATTTTCTTACTATTTGAATCTTAATTTTTCGCGGGGCGATTTTCGGTCTCTTTCCATCGCGCGTTTTCGTTCTGTTTTTTCTTAGGAGGGGTGTTGTCTAGATGCTTTGCTGGGAGCTATTGGAATGGTCAAGTATTGCACAGTACCTAAATATTACGGTAAGGTGTCATGAAAATCTAAAGGAGTTATCATTCGGACGCACGCTGCCATTTTTTTTAAATTTATTTTGTATGATCCCAGTGTTAATTTTTGGTGGTTTTTTTCATGAAGAACGTTGATTAATTTTTTAAAAGTTTTTAAATTGCTGTTTATGATACCATTAACTCGTTGAGTCGAATAAGATTAGGCGAAAAAGTTCTCAAACGATACAAAAAAAACACCATCGAACTTTATGCAACTTAGGCGCTCTGAAATTCACAGCCAATTTAAAAATACCCAACCCGACCGAAACGTAGTTATGTCCAGTAACATCCAATCTACCTCTCGAAGGAGGGCTCCGTAGAAATTGTCTTAATTTTTCATCTCGCCCCCTCGCCGACCACCCCCACCATAATTGTTTTTAATTTAAGGGCGAAACGGCACAAGAGTTGTTACAGCAAAAATAATGCTTTACACAGGTAATGTTGCTTTTTAATTATTGTTGTTATGTTGTTTTTGAGGGGTGATGTTGTCATTTTTATATGAGATTTGAAATTGTTGTAGAATAATAAAAAAAAGTTTTTATATTTAATGCAGTAGGTCTATTTTTATAGTTATCTGAATTTAAAAACTCTATTTCTGTAAGTTTATTAGAATTCCAAAAACTGGTTAAAGAAGATTTAAGAATTGTAATATCTTAAAACAATATTTTCTTAACCCTGCACTGTTACTCAGCATGCATCACGTACAATTAGTTATTCTTCAATTTTACTTGAAATTGGCCCATAATATTTGATCATTGCATTTTCAGCATACATGAATAAAGAAAAACTTAACATTGTGATTGACAGTAAAAACCACAGACATACATATTATAAATCTGTGGTAAAAACACGCGCATCCAAAAAAGACAAAAAATTCCGAATTCAAACATTCCAAATATCAAAGTTTAAAACTTTAAACCATCCTATTAAAGGTGGCGCTGCAATCAATCCAAGGCCCCAGACACAGCAATTGAAAAGAAACAAACAAATCTCTTCTCTGGCCGCCATCCAGCAGTCCTAGGCACGCGGCCGCCTCCTTGCGCTTCCGACAGCTGTTATTAATGTATGCAGTTAGATTTTAACGAAGCAATGATATATTTTTAAGGCTGAAATATCTTATGTCTTTTGGCATAAGAAAACTGAAGATACTTTGCATAAACACGATCACAAATGGGTATAAAGTCACTGCGATACAGGTCATTATCAGCCTCTTACGCTCCCACTGCTGGGATACCGGCCTCCTCTCAGAGAGAGGTATGGGCCATAATCCACCACGCGGGTCTAGTGCGGCTTGGTGGATGTCACATATCCTCGAATTTTGTGGTTCTTGAACATTCTGTTTTCCTTCACCGTTTTAGAGCGAGTACGAATAATCCACACATAACTTGATATAAGTCATTGGTGCGGGCAGAGTCGACATTCGAACTATGTGGTGCGTCGGATTGATAGTCGCACAAGTTCCCGCTCGGCCACACTCGCTCTCAACAGATACAGTTATACTGATATAATATATCATATTCTTATAAAAATGTTGCTTTATAATTAATAAGATATTAGCTTAAACTAACAGAAATAGTTCTTATTACAAGAAAATCTAGATAAGAAGTCTATGGTCTTTAAAATAAGATAAAACCTCTCAATATTGTGCGTACAAACTAACGTTTGCAGTTGGAATGTTCCTATGGCAGAACATGATTGTCATATTTGCCATGTTAAGTTTGTTCTTGGAATAATCATATGGGACCCTCTCTATGTGAGTTCAACTCGCACTTGTCCGATTTTTTATATGTTATGTTACTCTCGATGGTTGAAGCAGTTACAGAAACCTTAAGAGGAAGTTTTCTTTATAGCAGATAGATATGTATAGTAAAATATATACTCATATAATATACCTACCTACTATTTATTAAAAAACCAAAATACAGAACATGCTAAAAACTTAGTTTCAGGTCTTATTGTTCATAGTAACCTTTTCCAGACAACCAATAGTAGCATTATAATTAAAAACAAAAATAATATTTATTTAATTTATAATAATACTTTTTGTACATTTTTTTATACCCATGTTCATTTAAAAAGTTCTCATTTATATAAGTATCTATGTGATCGGAATTGAGGGTAGGTAGTCAGTTACCTAAGGGTGGCATTGTGAAGTTAAGGAGATCCAAGTTTTTACAAGGGGTAGACACCCCATTTTATTTTTTATCGGTGCCAAATTATTACACTGTACGGCAAGAAGAAAGTTGTACAGCTGGAAAACACTGGTTCTATTCAAAATTTTAAATTGTAATGTTTTAAAGTGGTAATGCTGCCAGCATTTTGGGAACGTTGCCTACTGGTAGCGGATTATTAGATTAAGATTGTAAATAAATTAGTGTGTATTTTATTTAGTTATTTTAGTTTATGTTGTTTACTTTTTCTGTTATTATAATTATTAAATCAATTATTATTACTTGTTTATTTCTACAGATAAAAAATTAAAAGTGCATAAAGTTAATAAATAAATAACTTTCGTCAATCTTTTCTTATTTGAATAACATTCTTATAACTTTTTTATAAGCATCTTCATTTTCATGGAGCTATAAATGAGATTCTGTCTGAGCTCCATTCAAAACGCATCTCAGTATTGTTTAGTATTAATTACTATTGAAATTTTAAATCAATTACTAGTTTAACTTATTAGAAGTCCAATATTTCAGCATATCTAATACTTATAATTATCTGTTCAAATGAGCGTGAACAAAAACTTACGCAACATTATGTGAATGTGAAGTTTAGGTACCTAAATTTAATAATGTTATTATTATTATCATTTTTTTCTCTTTATTTTTGTTTGATATGCATTTATCCGAGATAAAAAATAGTCTATGTTACTCTCCGGTCCATAAACTACATCTATGCAAAAAATCACGTTAATCTGTTGCTTCGTTGCTGCAAGAAAGAAGGGGCTATTAAACAAAAACAACGCTTATGATGAGTAATACATTTTTTTTTCGTATTTTCTTACTCCCGTACCACAGCCTCCCTATCGAGGTGGTAACAAACTTTCCGGCGACCCCTAAAGGGAGAAAAATAAATCTAAATTGGCCCAATCCTTTCAAATCCCCTACTTTTTCTGCCGCCATTTTCAAGAATAATTGCTGGGGACTTAAGAAACTTTGCAATATTTTACTAAAACTTACAATCGATTTTAATTCGTAGTGCCACGAGTTAGAGTTGGTTTTAGATTGAGATAAATAAGTAAAAATGTTAATGCTAAAGATGTATTTCAAGTCAAACTTCATTTTATAGAGTAATTTAATTGGTAACGCTTGGTTTAGACTTCTGATGTTGGATTTATCGTCTTTGGGTAGAGTTACATTTTTAGAAATTCAAATTCAAAATTATTTTTTCACATGGACCTCAGGAGATCGCTCCTTTGATTTAAACTTGTCTAAACCATTTAGACTCTAGTAGTGTTACCACAAAAAAAACATTTTAGTCGCCTGTTTAGCTAGACAGCGTCTAAAGATACACGTCAAAGTTATTAGAAATGTCACAAAATAATTGTGTTAGACAACAGTTAGACACTATATATACTTAAATCAGGATTTGTGGTTGCTCATATTTAATCGAGTGACTAAGGCATGTTTAGGCGTTAAACAGTGTTTAACACAGGTTTAAAGTGTGTTTAATTTCTTTGTGGTAAGATCCTTAGTGTTAAGTCCAATAAGCCCTAATTTCACTGACTAGGTAATTTGCGCATCAAACCGGAACATAGTAGTAATGCTTGTACTTTACTTTCGGTGGCAGATTACACGAGATAGGCGGTGGTGCCCACCCAGACGGACACTCGCAGAAGAGTTAGTCTTGACCTGTCATATAACAACAACAAATAGGTTATTATAACGTAAGTGAACATTTTAGTCAGAATTTAAAAACCGGGAAAAGCAAAACAGGCGCACAGACTTGCGGTTGCCACGTACAAGTGAAAAATTACCCTAATTGTGAAGTTTGCCGCGCTCGCCACTAGACCGGAAGTGACATAATGGCCGAGTTCCGGCGACGCAGAAAGTACCCAAACCGGATGTCGGCAAAGTGTTGTTATTGCAACTAATAATCGTGGTGACTATACCTAGTAGGCATTGACAAATCTAGAGAGAGTGTAGTGCTCGAAGAAACTAAAGGCAGCAACCGTGGTTTATTTAACTTATGTTAGATTCCCGCTATGAAACAAATAGTAACAACTAGCTTCTGCTCATGGCTTTGCCCGTATGGTATATACATCTTTATAGCCTATGTGTTAATCCATAACCAAAGCTATCTACATTCCAATTTTCATCAAAATCTGTTTAGTCACGGAGATATAATACGTGGTAACAAACATACACACACGCGCGCGCAATTATAATATTAGTAGGAACTATGATGAGTATTGTCATAAACATGATGCTTGCAACAGCGCATCAGCTAATAATAATAACGGTAATAAATAGAGAAGCCTCTTGACCTACTCTAAAACGTAAGTTTTAAGCACAATAATTTTGACTACTAATACTATAACATTTATTATGATGACAATATTTTGCCAAGCAAAAATGTTTAACGTAGGCACCTATGTATGTATTGAGCTTCGACCACCTCTGTGCTTCGAATATCCTCATTATAATCAGAAGACATAATGAACACCTATCAAGGTAGAAAATATTTTTTACTACAAAAAAATATTAACTTTAATTCTCTAACAAGAGATGAAAACCAATAAGAAATAGGTACTTCCCATTTTAATAACTCGTAAAGCGAGAATTGAAATCTTACAAAACAACACTAAAAGCGAAAGAAACAAAACATCAAACAATTAAAACAAAATTTCTTTGAATTCCCTTCAAAAGAGAAGCGAAGTATAAAATATCCGAAATTTCTGATAACAGAAACGAACGGCGGTAAAAATATTAATTCCGAGGGGGCGAACCACCCCCGTCTTAAGGGCTCGTTTAGGTACTTTTTTGACGCCCACTAGCCCTTTTTTCGAAGGGGGAGCGCTTTTGCAATTTAAATTTTATCTCTCAGTAATGAGTAGACGTTGGATCTACAGGATTTGAATGCCAAGTACAACTGACGGAGTTTGATTTTAAGATATTTCTGCTTGAAACACGTGCTTGTTTAATGCCGTCAAGAACACGTTGCTGATACATCTAAGTCTGGAAACATTTTCGGACGCGTCCATCAGCCGCGGTTTACGGACGCGTTGGGAAATATGATTGGCAGTATATTTTACACTGAGCAAACTATCGGACTTGAGTCCCGGACGTGACCTTCGGCGCAAGTACGGAAGTCGGTTCGATAAATTTGTCGCATCGAAAAACGCGATAAATTTATCGAATGTTGCGAGTACCGAAGTCTGATCGTAAAGTACTGTAGTAGCTCTATATTCTCTTTGCATTCGACCTATAGCTATTCGATAACTTTTGTCGATTGTATCGAGGTTCGATAAATTATATTAAATATCGATAAAACCCGCTTTATCGATTTGAACTGTCAATTTTATCGATCAAAAAGATCCATACTTGCGCCGCTTAATTGTTAAGGCGTCAGCACAATCACGCAAGCCACGGCTGACAGACTCACCCGTTATGTAATAATGTTTCAGGCATTGTGAAAAACTTTTGAACACAAAAATAATGCCGACGAGTTTGTTGCCTTCTCGATCGGTGGCAAACTTAAAACAGGCTCCTAGAGTATTTTTTTCCTTTTTTTTCATACGTTTGCTCGCAATCTCGTCTAATGCTAAGTGACTTTCATGTGTGGTTTCCTGGTGAATAAAGAATTTTGAAGAAATAAGAAGTGCATGAGAAACTTAGACACTTCGCGTAATAAAGTTAGCTTTAATTTTATATGGTGTTATTCCTCTGATTTCTAAGGTGTCTGGAAATAGATCTCTATAAGCGATAACACTGTCTATTTTGCAATTTTTATTTAAATATTAAGCCTTAAGTTTATGCTCCGGGAAATAGACAAATCAGTGACCAAGCATCTATCGGTGCATTACATTATCCACACTGAAGAATTAATCTTAATCGAGCCAATTTTAGATCAATTTTATCCATTTAAAATAGTGGTTTAATCGTCAAACGATAAGCAATTGACGGTAAAAAAAAATCTATTTTACTCTTGATTGATTACCGTAAGAGCATTGTTTTAGATTGTAAAGTGATTGAGTGAACAAAGGTAGTATAGAAATGGTGACCAATAGGGCTGCAAGCAAGCTTGCTGAAAAAATTCTTAACCCGTTTCGCAAACAATGTTGAACTCCCCAACACCAAGCACCCTTTCTTTAGCTATTTGTATCTTTGTTTGCTTATTTGTAACGAAATTGTTAAGTCTTCATCGTTTTGATTGCTTGTTTAGAATTACCCATCTAGCTGCCAAACTCAAGACGAAATTCTAAGTCGAGCACTTATCAGTTTGTGCATCTGCAATTGAGAGCCAGGTACAATTCTAGATTTTAATGTAAGTAGGTACCATCTTTGACTACCTACTTAACAACAAAGATCAAACGCCTACCAATCACATTAAAAAATAATAAAATCGTGTATTTAGTGTAAGTTTATTACAATTCTTTGCAGCTTTGTCCCGTTTGTCCCTAAATTGTTGTTTATGCTCTTATAAGTAAAATGATTCCTTAAAGTGAACTTGAAGTTATCTTATAAACAAATAAATAAAATTTAAGTGTCTGTTTGTAATGTGAAGATAACAGCTTTTTACTAAATGCATGTGAAATTATATACGGTACAGATAAAAAAAAAAATTTGTCAGTCTGTTTGTTCCACATAATCTCCGAAACAGCTGGACCGATTTTGACGCCGGGACTTTCACTGACAGATACTTAGTTGACGTTATAAGGAGTAACTCATCGAAAGAAATATTTCACTTACATAATCGCTCTATTCGAGACTATTTCTATGTGTAGGACGTAGATACCTATCTTATAAGTACATATTTTCTTTACATAGATTTTAGTCCAACAAGAAAGAAAATCAAGTGAATTGTAACGACAATTTCAAATTTTATTTATTTGAAAGTCTTCTAATGATGACGTTTGGGATTCATTAAAGTCGATTCAAGTATTGAAGGGGTACAAATCAAAGGTTAATTTTCTTTTACAATGTATTTTAACGATTTGGTTATGTCAGTACTCAGAGCTATATATATCTACTATAATTTTATCTAAAAATAAGCATTACTTATTAATGGCATGTAATAAGAATTACTATTTTAAGTCTAACGATGAATTTTTTTTATTTTCTTGTAGGTAGTACTTGTAGGTAGTACTATATTTTCGTGTGCAATAAAGTGAAATTAAATTTAGTTAATTGTAAACCCACTAAGAATAGAATAAAATATTCAAATTAGAAATTAGAAATAATTTGGTGGCTGAACCCGCAAATGCCCCAGCTCCATCAAAGCGTGAAAATTAAAAAGTTAAACGCTTAACCAAAATGGCCGCCGGAATAGTTCGCGAGGGAAAGTGTTGCAAACTTTTAAATTCAGAACTGGTTTCGTTCAAAAGTCAAATTTTTCATCGGGAAGTTCACCCGGTAGTTTAAGGTGCGGAGCAGTTTAATAGTCTCGCCCCGCAGTTTGAGAAACTGTTTCTCGAAGCAAAAAGTGGAAAAAGTTTTTTGGTCTGTGATAAATGACTCTTCGGTTCTTCTCGTTTTTCTTTAAAATTTATAATGAATTGGCTCTCGAAGAATAGCTTAGCCATAGATTAGCCATAAATTCAGTACAGCCTGCAGCACTTTTTTCCTTTCTTTTTCGTAAATCGTAACGCTGTTTGTATATCGTGCCAGTGAGATATTTTCAAGTACGATAATTGACGTGAAGAAAGGGTGTTGTCAATGTCAATTCAAAATATAATTATAGAAAACCCGCCAAAATTCACTCCCGTCCTTTTTTACACAACTGCACAAAAAATGAGTGTATATGTGTTTAAGGTTCATGAATGTATGTGAGTTTCTTTATTCCACCATAACTTGTAATTGCCTGAACAGATTTGGATGTATGGGGTATCGTTAGAGTCCTTACATAATCCCGAGTGATACTGGCTATAGGGCAGTCGTGTTTCTTGTATAACTTTTGTTACATGGCTTGTTTCTTTTATTTTTCGTGACGCCGTTTGTATACTGTGCCAGTGAGACATTATCAAGCACATTAAAAAATAGAAAATTTGGAATATAATATTATAATTATATATTTTGAATTGAAAACCTCTTTTCTGAGTTATATTCTGTCACCCTTTCTTTAATAAAAAAAACAAAGCAATTTCGCTTTTCACAAAGTCCATCAAAACTTCCAAATCATTATACAAATATAATTACGACGAAATCTAAAGGTGAGGGTCTCGAAGAAAAAGTTGGGAAAATTCATGAGGGGTCCAGAAAGGGGTGAAAAGGGGGTGAATTGATTTTATTTGCGAGTCGACACGATTTTTTAATTAGGGGCTGAGGAAGAAAATTTTAATGACGGCTGCCATCTTGGAGTTGGGTTGCTAGGCTGTTCCGGAGATTTATTATACCTACCTACTTGGATTTTAAGTTATTTTAAAAGAAGTTTCTTAGAGGAAAAATGTCTCTGTACCTAATTAGGATAATGGACCAATGTTTTATTGCTTTCAATATCGGTATCTACTCTATTGTTAATATATTATAATTTACTTATTATTCATCATAAGTTTTCTGCCCATGCTATAAAATCAATTTTCATTGTATTTGTAAAATTGGTACTTAGCTAAGTCATCGTGAAAAATCTTCGTCAAGTGTGCAACATTTTTTTCCTAATATGGTGTGACTTACTTGACTTTTTATGCAACAATAGGAAGGGACATCGTGACTACTTATAAAAATTGCAATGCCACCCAGAGCTTGAACAATAAAGTCTCTAGATATCAGCTCGTACCTCATCCGCTGAGTAATTTGGAACTTGCCTAACACGGAAATGCTTGCACATAATACGTTTAGGCCATCGAAGTGATATGTACTAGAGGAGCTATGCGAAACAAAAGCCTTGTTCCATTTTTTATGCTCCGCTGACTTGACTTGACTTAAATGACTTAAAGTCCGCTGCAGCGCTAATACCATAATTATGTCGTATAACCAAACAAATAAAACAAATAGCGCTAGATTGCGTCTAATTTGTAGTTTTCTCGCGATCAAAAGGTCGAAAGCGCCTCGAATTTCACGACGCTTACGCGTTTTGTTCAAAGAAGGACTGGGATAGTTGCGGTCCAATGGACCGCAGAGTGTGGCGCAAATATGCTTGTGCGGCGTTGACTCTATAGCACGATGGTTTATGCAGCAGATTAGGTAGGTACCTAAATGCGAAAAGCAGCGATATCCACTACATTTTTTATACTATTGGATAACGAGATGAGCGAAACACAAAGGACTGCATGGCACTGCATTGCGCTCGTTACGGTCAGACTAGGTATTAAGTCTGAAAAGCCCAGTAATTTCATTTCATTTTGAACCAAACTATTCGAATTATTCCTGAAAATCTCAGATAATGAAGATTCGCGATCAATGGATCAATCTCCCGCACCATTAAAGAGTTTTAGCGGAATTTTTCAACTTGTCACGGAGCCCTGTGCGAAGTTCTCAAGCCAATTTTCTCTTTAATGGCCCCCATTTGTAAGGAAAAAGATCTCGAATGTCGCCCAAGTTACTCAGGCTATTTGTTTAGTAAAACTTTCAGTAAACACTCTCGGTTTGAGATTGGAAATCGGTTTGACGCATTTTTTTTTGTTTAAAAGTTATAAATATGCATATACGTACCTATATATAATATTTCGATTACTGTGCAAGCAAAATAGACCTTAGGGTGACGAATCTTTTCTTACTATGTCTGTACTTACTTATAAACCGTGTGTGTGTATTAAATATATACGGGTAATTTAATTCTATCTATGGAATAGAAAAGTTACTTTTTGTTTACGTTTAAGATTTATAAAAACAGAAAAAGTTTACCTGATGGCTTCATTCATTTATTTTGCCAGCAACAAGCTCTATTCTGTTCCAGTTTGAAAGGAAGAAAGTATAAGTGATTTTATTTACAAATGCGGTGACTACATCGGACTTTCTCAATCAAAGTTGCGTGATGCGTGAAAGATCTGTTTATCTTGTTAGGTAGGTACTTAAAAAAGCTTATTATACACGCATTAAAGTTTTAAGTCTATGGACAAGTATGTATGATACTAAAACATAAAAAAGCTAATTTTCTCATTTCATAAATTACAAATAAATTAATATTACACCATCAAGAGGTCCTAAACAGTAAAGAAAAATCGATACGAAAGTACTTCAAAGTACGAGCGCCCTGCCAAAAAGATCCGTCATTATTTTTAAGAAAGCTCGCCATATTGCCTCCCTGCCCACCCTACCGCCTACAACAGAAAAAGCTTTTGAATTTAGAACAAAAATGCCGGCATCCACCAATAAGAGAAGCCGTACGCGAATAAAAAAAAATCAATAGTGGAGGCGGTTTCGGCAGAAAAAGTTGAATTGAAATGAGGTAGGGTTTTTTATTATTTGATTCGAAGTTTAAATGTTGTGATGGGTCAACTTTTTTTTTATAAAATTTTAGTGGCATATTACATAACATAGTTTTTAGTGTGCTTATTTGGTGTTATTAATAATGACCTCTGATTCGAATTGAAATACGTACCTACCTAAACTATTTGGCATATTTTTATTATTATATTTACGTCATAACAACAATCATAAAATTAAAAAAGAATACCGCAACGTTATTGAAATTACTTTCACACCCGAATAATTAACGAAACAAGGAGGTCACGCCTGCCCACGATCAATCAACTAAAACCTATTTTATTTATTAAATTAAATTCAGCTTACCTGCATTTTCATATCACACTACTCACTGCAATAACTTGGTCACAACTGACTTAACCCTTTAGTAGCATCGCGGGTCAAACTTGTCTTACCGGTTATCTTACACGTAGGGTCCGACACAATAGAACCGAAGGGTGCGAACTGGACATAAAAGGGTAAAGGCCAGGTAATAATAATGCATTTCATTATAATATTTGGACCTATTTAAGTATCCAGTGGGTCGTATTGTGATTTTTGCGGAACTGACCTAACCGGTTTTTGGCGGTTTGTTGAATAGGGATGCGTAAAGGTTTGTTAATAGTTATGTCGATAATTTGGATTAGAGAAATGATTTAAAGTTAGTTAAATGAAAGATCACTATAATAGGCAGAGTGCAGACATTTAACTAGTTTTATTTGTCTTTTTTATACTACTGGATAATGAGACGAGTGGGCCCTTTGCCTGCTGGTAAACCTACCGCCAGCCCATAACAATTGCAGTCTTGATAATAATATTATGAAAACAAATTACTATGTTATATTATAATAACTAGCTTCTGCCAGCGGTTTTCACCGGCGTTCCCACAGAAACCGTGCATTTTTCCGGGATAAAAAATCTGTTACTCTCTGGTCTATAAACTATATCTATGCCAAACATCACGTCGATCCGTTGCTCCGTTACTGCGTGAAAGAAGACAAACCAACCAACACACTTTCACATGTATAGATAATATTCTATAGTAGGAAGTAGGGTAGGATGGCGTTTATTTGAGGTTGAGACGTATAATAAATAGTGTCATCATTGAAATATAGTTAATATACATTGCTGCAATGCCTAGCACTATGTTTATCAATCAATATTTATTTCTTATTCTCTAACTAAACTTTATAATTTGAGTGAAAACTCAAATTCAACAACTTACTAAGACTTTATTCTGTCAAAATATTTTCTATCGACAAGGTCAATCATACACCGACACCAAATTTAACAAATATCGAATTCGATAGTTAGCACAACTCAAACCATATCCAACAGAAATCCAAACAATATGCTACCCTGCGCGATTGTCCATGCGCACAAAGGATCTGATTTGCATTCTCGCCGGACCGGTTCTCACGCACCGGGCCTGCCGGCCACAGGGCATGTGTCTTCATTTCGCACCTTGATTGAAGGGTTAAACAGTGCAACTCGCAAAACTTAATTATTGAATACTTAATGGTTATACTATTTAAAATAAAATAAATAAAATACATTTATTTCAGGCAAAACCTATAGACACAGACACAAAATACAGACATATGACAAATGTACAAAAAATAGACACAACATACAAACAATAAATACCTAGATTTATTTGCCTGATAGTAAGTATAATGCCCGCTTATAATAATTGCAGTGCCACTCAGAACTTTGAAACACAAGTGCCACGCGGACCGCGTGGTATTGGACTTATTGGTTTTAAGTCTCATAAACTCAGTAATTTCAATCATTCTCTCTATTTTTTAGTGCACTCTATTTATTTATTATATTGTGGTCCTGGCTAAAATAATACCACTCCATCTTTTACTGTGAGTGCCGTAAGAGCCGGCTAAGAGGATATCCAAGGACTGGATTGTAGAATTCTCCTCAGTCTACCTCATAATCTACCAAGACATCTGCCAAGCGTGCCAAACTTCCCTCTCTATAAGGGGGCGATATTCACCAGTGAACGTTTTCCAGCTTATGTTAATGATGATGATCTCTATTTTATAAAAAAAAACTAGCTACTGCCCCGCGGTTTCACCCACGTGGAGATTTTGGATTTCATGGTTGTTATTTTTTTGCGTGGAACCCTAATTCTTTTTTCTAAAATTAAAGTAGCCTAAGTTACTCCTTGTAACATCAGCTATCTACCAGTGACAGTCCCGTCAAAATCGGTCCAGCCGTTTCGGAGATTACCCGGAATAAACAGACAGACAGACAAAAATTTTAAAAATAGTTGTTTTGTTATAGGTACCGTATATACTCTCATATGAATTTAGTAAAAAGCTGTTATTTTGATATTACAAATAGACACTTCAATTTTATTTATTTGTATGTATAGATATTGTAATATGTTGTGTAGAAACAGAGGTTGAACTAATAATGACTAAGTAATAATGCCACTAATTACCAATCTGTAGGAAGATTCGAACAATGAGCTAATGAGCAACAGCCTTCGGTGAAAGCAAAGAGTGAAGTGTGGTGGTCGGACATTTTCAAGCTCTTGCATGGCTATAGTTACTATTCTCAAGTAAAAAATCTGTTACTTTTTAGTATTGGCGTGTTTCGAGAGCGGAACTTGTAAGCTTGTGATATTTATGACTATATTATCTTTTTGATAAGGTACATCTACTCTTCTTCTTATATTCTTATAATCTTCTACCGACGTCTTCGTATACCTAGTAGTTTATTAGAAAAAAAATTGATTCTGCATTTGATCCGTTAATTCAATACACATCAGACCCGGTGTGGTTGTCCAACGATACAGTGGACCTTATTTGCTTTCTTGAAAGACCGGTTTTCACACCGGGCCTAAATGGCCGCAGGGCGGTTGACGCCGCATCTTGTTACACCACCGCCGTTGAAGGGTTAACTTTGGTAGTATCACAGAGTATAACTTATATAAGTAGTTAAAATTATCGCATATCTAGTTTAAGTTTTTTACCATGTGGTAGCATTAACTCTTCTGCGAGTAGCCGTCTGGGTGGGTACTGCGTACCTACCACCGCTTTGCTCGTGTAGTCTGCTACCAAGCAGTGATGCGAAAGCGTTGTTGTATTCCAGTTTGATGAGCAAAATAGTCAGTGAAATTGCTGGGGCTTATGAGACTAATTACCTAATGTCTCAGATTAAAGAGCGTTGTTTATGTTGTTTGGTAACGAGAAGAGCTGGTCGTTTGCCTGATGGTAAGCATAACGCCGGCCCATAACAATTGCAGTGCCACCCAGAAATTTTGAAACACAATGGCCTGCGCGGCACTACAGTGCGCTCGTTACCCTGAGACATTAGGTATTAAGTCTCATAAGCCCAGTAATTTCACTGGATACTCTGCTCATCAAACCGGAACACAGTAATGCTTGCACACTATTGCTTGGCGGCTGACTTCACCAGCAAAGCGGTGGTAACAACCCAGACGGACACTCGCAGAAGAGTTAGTCCTCCCACTAACAAAATAAGCGTAATGCTATGCCGCGCAGGCATTTGTGTTTCAAAGTTCTGAGGGACACTGGCATTATGCTTACCATCAGGCAAACGAATTGCTCGTCTCCTTGTCTAATAATAAAAAAACAAGACACTAACTTATTGTTCGAATCTCACAAAGATCAATGACACTTGTCAATTTTGACGCTGTCACTTGTGGTATTCCTCAAGTGACAGATCTCAAATAGAAAGAGACCTATGAGCTGTCGCCATCGGCAGACGTGTTAAAACTAGTAATCCATAATTTACTTGTGTTATTATAAATCTAGTAGCCATAAGCAATTGTTATGTGCTTCAAGTGATAAAATACAGTCCACTTCAAATACCTATTTTATGTGCATTATTTCACCGACCAGAACCGCACATAAAAAATGGTCCATCGAAACGGAGTGATACCAAGCTATCGTTGGTATCGGTGGTGAGTTCCCTACAGAATATCTCCCAACACTACATTCGTCGTGAGTGCGAAGTTTCCTGCGAGAGAAGAGGAAAGCAGAAAAATTCCCAAGAATTTTAGTGGAATCAGATTGCATCATCCATTGACGTCATCTCAAGCAAGCAAAAAGCGCAGCGCGTGGCGTGCCGCGTGTCATTTCCGGGTGATACGTTTGCTAATTTGCTCAACATTTGCATAAATTGTCTGTCATTTACGTTCATTCAGCATTCTTCGCGTTCGCTGTGCTGCCATCTGCCGTGTCAATCGAAAAACATACTGCGCGGTCAGCTGAGGAAATTCGTCGTTCACGGAGCGGTTTTAGAGCGCATAATCGCGAAGCAGCGTTGGATCACGTGACGACACGGATGAATGAACGAGAACAAGCGTTTGTCTGCTACACAAGCATGCAAATATCTGTGGTTTACTAACATAATATCGACGTTCCACATTTACGTATCTGTGGTCTGCGTTTACTGGTTAAGAAGTGTATGAACGATTGAACGATCCAATCTACAATCAATATCCACGAATCGCGATCGATTCAATTTCGCCATTTTGTTGTTTGCTGAACTCTGATTTTCTTCATTTCTCTTCGTTTGCGTGGCGTCATTTTGCAAGAAAAGTTTTAATTTTAAGTAAATTATAACTAAGTATTAGTATTGTTTTGTGTCGAATTTTGCGCAACGTACATTGCAAATATAATTCGTGTTAAGAATATAAGTGCGTTTGCCTTTGAAAAGGCGATTTGCGTACATAATTACATAAAACGCCATTGACGATTTCACAATGGCCACGCCGCCGGCGCCGTTAACGATTGCACAAAAAGAGGCATTGAAGAAGTTGAACGCCGCCCGGGGACAATGCAAAGGTATAATAACAAAAATGCAAACATTTGTAGCAAGTGAGGATACCAAATTATTAGATTCCGAAACATTAAAAGTGAAGAGAGAAAGGTTAATGAAGGCTTTTGCCGATTACGAATCTTGCAATATCGAGATAAAGGCTTTAGATCCAGAGTCGGATACCGAAAATTTCGATGAAATCGATGATAGATATTGCTCAGTTTTAGCAAAATTGAATTCCTTTCTTGATGCATTGCACCCAGGTCCGTCCACTTCTTCGACGCCGTCGCGCAACCTTTCCACGATAATGCATGGAAATGAGGGGAAGTTCCAGCGACTTCCGCGCATAAATATTAAGTGTTTTAATGGAGATACAAGTGAGTACATGCCATTTATTAACATGTTTAACTCTGTTGTAGGAAATAATGACTCCCTAAACTCGTGTGATAAGCTATATTATCTCACGACACTTTTGTCTGGTGAAGCTTTGGATGTCATAAAGCATCTACCATTAACATCAGACAACTATACCATTGCATTAAATTTATTAAAACAACGCTTCTATAATAAAGTAAAAATAATTTCACATCATGTCAACGCTATACTTGACATGCCTGCTCTGAAAAAACCCAATGCTGTTGGTTTTCGTTCTATAGTATCTCATGTAAAGCAGCATTTAGGCGCACTCAATAATCTGCAACAACCTATAAGCCAGTGGGACACACTTTTAGTTTGTCTTTTACAGCGAAAACTTGATTTTTACTCAGTTAGGGCTTTTTACACTGAACGACACAACACCAAAGACATGCCTTCATTGGAAGAATTGTTGTCATTTATAGATAACCGAGCAGTGGCCCTAGAAACAGCCACCCATCAAAAGGATGCATATGAGCCAAAAGAGCGCAAGTATGCTCCGGCCTGTGGTACTGCTGCTTCAGTGAACAGAAACACAATGAAGAGTGTCCAATGTAAGTTTTGCAATTCTCCCCATCGTTTGTATTCTTGCACAAAATTTAAACTCACTGCTGTTAAAGATAGAAATGATTTCATACTAAAAAATAAAATATGTAAGCTGTGCTTAAATATTCACATTGGAAAATGTAAATTTAACTTCAAATGTCAGGTGTGTAAAGGAGCTCACAATACCCTTTTGCATTCAGATGATGAGAAACCTTCTTCAAATAGTCTAGCTTCATCGCAACCAGTTGCACTTTATTGCAATAACAATAAAGACATTTTATTACCCACTGCGCAAGTGTTGGTAAAATGCAGGGATGGTTCTAAACTAGCTGTCAGAGCGCTTCTTGATTCTGGCAGTCAGGTTTCTTTGGTAACTGCAGGGTTAATTGAAAAGATTAGTGCAAAAATATATAATGACCATAGTGCTGTATTAGGTATTTGCCAAGATGTAAAGAAAATTAAAGAAAAGGCTGAGTTTACTGTTTCCTCACGTTTTAACAATTTCAAAATGAATGTTAGCTGCTGTGTAGTTAATAAAATAACATGTGACTTACCACAGTTCAAAATAAATCACTCAAAGTTAAATCTTAGCAATGTGTTGGCTTTGGCAGATAAAGATTTTCATACATCTGCTCCGATTGACATCTTATTGGGGTGTAATGAATTTTTTCAGGCGACACTGAGTCCGCCACTACTGCTTGAAGATAATGATGGACCCTACCTGCTCAAGACTCATTTCGGTGATGTGATTTCCGGATCCATCCCTAAGCAGTATGTAACACCTCCCACGGTTAGCTTTTCTGCCACTGTTACAAACCATGTAAGTCAAAATACTAAAGATAATTCTCTTGTTAAATTAAATGAAAATATTTCAAAATTTTGGACTGCTGAAAAGGTTCCTGAAACATATTCAGAGAAAAGTTCAGAGCATGAGCTAGCTGAAACTATTTTTAAACAGTCTGTAATGTTAGAGGATAATAGATTCACCGTAGCCTTACCATTAAAACAACCTTTAGATGAGATTACTCTTGGAGATTCATTCTCTGCTGCCTTGCAGCGTTTCTATAATCTTGAACGTAGATTGTCAAAGGATAGCAAGTTGCATCAGGTATATAAAGATTTCATTAATGAGTACATTGCATTAGGTCATGCTGAACCTTATGATATTTCAAAATATGATCTTGAGAGGGATGTAGTATTCTTTCTACCCCACCATCCTGTATTCAATGAGAACAGTCCAACTACAAAAATGAGAGCAGTTTTTGATGGAAGCTTACAAACAAAACAAAAAATAAGCTTAAATGATATTTTACTAAATGGACCTGTTGTTCAAAATGAGCTTTTTGACATACTCATATTATTTCGATTGCCACAGTATATACTGCTTTGCGATATAAAGCAGATGTTTAGGCAAATATTAATACACCCTCCATACAGGGTGTTACAAAATATTCTTTGGAGAGAAACATTAAATGATGCTGTGTCTTGTTTACAATTAAAAACAGTCACCTATGGGCTAAAAAGCTCTTCGTATCTTGCCACAAGATGTCTCATAGAATTAGCTGAGCGATTCAAAGATAAATATAGCTTAGCTTCTTCAGTTTTAAAGTCACAAGGCTATGTTGATGACATTATTACTGGGCATGATAATATTAACACTCTTCTAGAAATAAAGAAACAGCTGGTAGAATTGCTAAGCCTGGGAGGCTTCCAGTTACATAAATGGGGTTCCAATAATTTTAGAGTGATGGAAAATATATCTTCACAAGAATTACCCATAAATGATGTTGATATGAGCAAGGATGATAATTTTATTAAAACTTTAGGATTGCGCTACAATGTAAAGTCAGATAATCTTTATATTAGTTGTTCTGAAACTGAGATTCAAGATGAATATACAAAAAGACAGGCACTGTCATTTATATCAAAGATCTTTGACCCTCTTGGTTTAGGAGGACCTGTTGTAATGTCTGCAAAGCTTCTTATGCAAAGTATATACCTTTCAAAAGTGTTGTGGGATGAGAGGCTTCCAAGGGATCTCAATGAACAATGGTTAAAATTTGCAAAAGGTCTTATTGAAATGGCATCCATTCAAACAAAAAGGCATATTGATGTACAAGGTGCAAGGCAGGTAGAGTTAGTGGGATTTGCTGATGCTTCTAATAAAGCATACGGATGCTGTCTTTACATCAGAGCTATCCAAGCTGATGGTACAGTCAATGTAAACTTATTATGTTCAAAATCAAGAGCAAATTCGACTAACAATGAACTGTCTACTCCTCGCAAAGAGCTGAATAGTGCTTTATTGTTATCATTGTTAGCAAAAAGAGTTTATGATACTTTAAAAATAAAATGTAATGACTTAAAGGTATACCTATATCTTGATTCGCAGATTGTTTTGGCGTGGCTGAACATTGAACCAGTAAAATTAATGTCATATGTGGCAAATAGGGTAATTAAAATTAAGAATCTTGTACAAGATTGGCCCTGGTTCTATGTCCGCAGCTCTGACAATCCTGCAGATTGTTTATCAAAAGGTATGGAGCCTCAAGCTTTGCAAAATAATAATTTATGGTGGCATGGTCCACAGTTTTTAGCAAAAACGCATTTTGTACATGAAACTGCAAAGCATGAAACGCCAAACCTGCAAAAGCTGCCTGAATTAAAAAAGCAATGCCAATATAATGTAAATTGTTATGAAACTTGTAATGCTGCAACTCTTCCTATAGAAGAGCCTGACTTATTCAGTAAATATTCTGATATCAGTAAATTAAAAAGGATTGTAGCTTATGTGATGCGATTTGCCATTAACTCTCAGATGAAAACCAAAGCTGAAAGGTGCTCAGGTGAACTGCAGGCAGATGAATTAAATAATGCCTTGCTTAAGATAGTCAAGTGTGATCAACAAAGGCATTATGCTTCTGAAATAGCTTGTTTAAATTCAAATAAACCAATCAAAGGGCCCCTTGCATCGTTAAATCCATTCCTGGATAAGTGTGGCATACTGAGAGTAACTGGTAGACTGCAACACTCGCAGCTTTCATATGAACAGAAGCATCCAATAATATTGGTTAAAGCTTCTCATATAACTAAGCTTATCATATGGAAAGAACATGAAAATTTGTTACACGCTGGTCCTAAGCTACTGCTGTCCTCTATCAATCAGAGATTTTGGCTGATTAATGCTGTTAGTCAAATAAAGCATGTAATTCATAAATGTTTAAAATGTTTTAGATTGAAGGCGAAAGCCGCATCACAATTGATGGGTTCTCTGCCAGCACAGAGGGTGAGGGTGTCCAGACCATTTGAGAAAGTAGGGATAGATTATGCCGGTTACTTTAATATAAAGCTTGCCAGAGTAAGAAAACCGTTAATATTAAAAGCTTATATTTTAATTTTTGTATGCTTTGTAACCAAGGCGATCCATGTCGAGCTTGCTTCTGATTTGACTACTGCAACGTTTTTAAACTGTTTCAAAAGATTCATAGCGCGAAGAAATAAGCCATCTCAAGTGTTCTGTGACAATGCTGCCACTTTCAAATGTGCAAATTCTCAGTTACATGAGTTATACAAACTACAGTCTTCCACATCTCACCAAAATACAGTGACAAGGTTTTCTGCTGATCAAGGGATATCATTCCACTTTATACCTGCTTATAGCCCTGTCTTTGGTGGCCTGTGGGAGGCAGGTGTGCGTAGCGTTAAGTATCATCTAAAAAGAGTAGTAGGCAATACTGTACTCACATATGAAGAATTCAATACTGTAATCATTCAGATAGAAGGTATTCTAAATGCAAGGCCATTAACACCAATGTCAACGGACCCGACAGACATGTCTTATCTAACTCCTAGTCATTTTTTGACAGGAGCACCTATTACTTGTTACCCTGAGCCAGACCTCACTAGCATTCCAACCAATAGGCTGAGTTTTTGGAAACAGTGTTCTCAATTGCAACAACATTTTTTCAAGCAGTGGCATAAATCTTACTTGAGTATGCTACAAAATAGGCCTAAGTGGAAAACAGAAACTCCTAATATAGAGGAAGGAATGTTGGTGATAATGAAAGATCAAAATACCATAAGCCCCTTTGTTTGGCCCACTGGTAGAATAATAAAATTATATCCTGGAAAAGATGGTAGAGTCCGAGCATTTGATGTAAAAATGTCTAATGGTAATGTAGTGCGCACTAGCATTACAAAAGTATGTATTTTGCCTATCAATGAATAGTCTTAAGATTAGGTTAATTATAAATATGTTTGCTCTACATATTTGTGTTAATTACATAAGAGCTTTTCACAGCTTTTGCTCATAAAGCTCACTAGTTTTGTTATTATAATAGTAATGTAAGAAGGTAACTAATGAGTATGTACTTGAATAGTTACTCAGTGTCATATTAATTAAATTAGTTTAGTGCTAAGTCAAACTGATACTATGTTCAGATAGAAAATGTTGTTTCCTTTTTTGTTTGTTGCCTGCTCAACCTCTGTACTTTGTACAGATGGAAGTAACCTACCTTGTTATGTAAAATAACAATTATACATAATATAAATAAAAAGAAAACAGCATAGCTTGTTTAGACAGTAAGTACTATAGAAATAGATTAGATTAGTGTTAAAAAATTAAATACTTAAGAATAAGTTAGTAAAATAGAATAGGGTTTCTAATTAAAATAAAACAAAGGTAAATATTTTGAAAACTAATTATATTACTTAACCTAATTAAAAATAAAATTGTAAAATGTAAAACTAGAGATACCTAATATTGGTTCTTGTAATAAAATATATTTTGAGATTTTTGGCCAGTCGGCCCCCCAATATGTTCGAATCTCACAAAGATCAATGACACTTGTCAATTTTGACGCTGTCACTTGTGGTATTCCTCAAGTGACAGATCTCAAATAGAAAGAGACCTATGAGCTGTCGCCATCGGCAGACGTGTTAAAACTAGTAATCCATAATTTACTTGTGTTATTATAAATCTAGTAGCCATAAGCAATTGTTATGTGCTTCAAGTGATAAAATACAGTCCACTTCAAATACCTATTTTATGTGCATTATTTCACCGACCAGAACCGCACACTTATTGATACATGAATAATGATCTACCTAGCAATGGCCAAACAGAAACAAGGAAGGAAATAATATCGACCATCTGTCCATAAAAAAACCGTCTCGCAGCATCCCGCTCTTTGTCCATAGACAAACATTATTCTAGTCTTCAATGCATAAGCAATTAATTTGCATGACAATGGAGTTCGTCTTCTGACCCTTGGCCCTTTCTTAAAGGGTTGCATCTGAGTCTGTTTGGCGGAGGGTGCTTTGGACATTGTGTCTGTGGGAATTTTGTCTTGTGTTTTATTGGTTACATTTTGTATTTCGTTAGGTTAGCATTTGAGCACTATATATTTGTCTTTTTACTTTACTACTATCCATGTAGTTGTCGTCACGTGAGATAAGTATAAGCTGAGTGACAGTGGAAAGGTATGTGTTTGCATACGGGTAGGTATTTGTTCGCACGATAAAACAATTACACTTAGGTATATTACTAGATGGTAGGATTACTGTGCTCCGATTTGTTGAGCAAAGTTACCAGTGAAATTACTGCGGAGCTTATGAGAGGTAATACCTAATGTCTCAACGAACGCACTGCAGTGCCGCGCAGGCCCGCACCGCAGGGCAGTGGCACTGTAATTGTAATGGACTGGCTTTATGCTTTCCATCAGGCAAACGAACGATTTCGTTACTTTTTTTTCATACTACTGGATAACGAGACGAACGTCTCGTTTGCCTGATAACTATCATAAAGCAAGTAAGTATAAAAAAATATAAATATAACTTAACTATAATAAGTACCTGTAACCTATAACCTCAACTAAGTGTGGCCGAGCGGGAGCTAGTGCGACTTTCAATCCGACGCACCATAGTTACAATCTCGACTCAGCCCGCACCAATCACGACTCAGCCCGCACCAATCACTTATTTCAAGCTTTGTGCGGATTATTAACACTCGCTCTAAAACGGTGAAGGAAAACATCGTGAGGAATGTTCAAGAAAAATTCGAGGACATGTGACATCCACCAAGCCGTACTGGGCGCCCGCGTGGTGGATTAAACTCCATAACTCTCTCTCTCTGAGAGAAGGCCGGTATCCCAGCAGTGGGAGCGTCGTACGAGGCTGATAATAATAATATAAGTTTGTTAGTGGTAGGACTAACTCTTCTGCGAGTGTCCGTCTGGGTTGTTACCACCGCTTTGCTCGTGAAGTCTGCCGCCAAGCAGTAATGTGCAAGCATTACTTACTGTGTTCCGGTTTGACGAGCAGAGTATCCAGTGAAATTACTGGGCTTATGATACTTAATACCTAATGTCTCAGGGTAACGAGCGCACTGCAGTGCCGCGCAGGCCTTTATGTTTCAAAGTTCTGGGTGGCACTGCAATTGTTATGGGCCGGTGTTATGCTGACCATCAGGCAAACGAACAGCTCGTCTCGTTACCAAATAACATTAAAAAAAACCTATAAAAGAATCGTATCTAAGGTATAAAAGATAATAGATAGAAACGTAAAATAGGAATAGATTTCAAGAGCAGCCAGAACACACCAATAGGAGCTTAGTAAAAAAATAATTAAAGATATGTCGACAGGCGAGCTAGAAAATACCTGAACATCACGACTTTTTGCTTCTCCGAAAGTACTTCTTACCTATAGAATTGACAGGCGGGACATCTTACTACTTCTAGACTTCTTACTAAGACGTTATCCCTTTGGTCTTAAAACAAAAAATCAACGTTTAGACGCCCGTTTAGCTACACAGTGTCTAAAGATAAACGTCTACAATGATTAGAAATGCCACAACAGAATGGAGTTAGACAACACGTTAGAGTTACTTAAATCAAGATTCGCGACTAAGGCATGTTTTGGCGCTAGACGCTGTTTAACACATGTATAGGGGTTGTTCAATTTTTTTTGTGGTCAGACTGAAATGTTTTTAATATCTTTCTGTATTAACCTGAATTCTGAAATATAATAATATTATATTTGTTATTATAATGAATTCAGGTTTTTGCATGTCACAAAATGTTTGCATGTTCGCACTATTTACACGACTGCACAAAAAAAGGAGTGTAATGATTTTATTAGGGTTCATGTAGGTATGTATGTTTGTATACCTGCAAGCATGTACCTATGTTCTTATACCTGCATGTATGTTTGTCTGTGAGTTTCTTTATTCCACTATAACTTTTAAATGCCTTAGACAGTGCTGGCTGCCGCTCAAGAGTTTGATTTTGAGTTTTTGGTGGCACTACAAGCGTGACGTTTAGCATCAGGCAAACGACATTTTTTTTCTTTTTCTCGTTACATTATTAAAACTATAAATATTACAAAATTAGTACTTATAAGTAAGTAGGTACCTAAATTACAGTTACTACTATTTCTTAATTTTGCTTTAATAATATTAATTAATTTTAGTTTTATTGCAATACAACTTACATTGTTTAAAAACTTACTGTTACTAAAATAAAAAACTAGAATGAAAATGTATCAATTAGGCATTGAAAAAAAACTATTGCAATAAAATGGTCGTTCAAAATAAAAGACCTATGTTTAGTCTTTTGTTTTCAAGTATTTCACCCCGCCATCTACAATTGAGTAGCGAAGTTAATACTTAAATTTGTTTTACTGCCATCTAGCGTGGACTAGCAAAAGTAAGCAGCGCCATCTGTCAACGAGGAGTTTAACCAATTAGCGAAGAGCCATCTACTGACGGTTAACATAACTAAAGCTGCGCGCTCTGGTGGGCAATAGCAGCAAAATGGAAACACATTTAAAATTGAATTAAAAAATGACTCATACTAAAAATAAACTTCACTACTTGTAAATAAAAAAAGTCTTAAAAAATACTTGTTAATTATAATGTTATTCATGTTTCTGGTGCTTATCACAATTTTTTGTTGAGACATTGTAATAAATCAATTAATACAGTCATAATAATTTCTACCAATTTTAGCTACTCTACACTAGATGGCTATGCTGGATTTAACTGAAAGCTTTTTGTGTTTCAAATAGACTTTTCCATTTCTATAATATTGTTCGGAAGGGATCAAGGGACCCTGTAAGTTATTATAATATTATAATAACTTTGAAGTTTTAGGTTTTTATGAATAAATAAATAAAATAAAAAATAAAATAATATTAGTAGTATGTACTATGTTTGTTCACCTATTTAAATAGAAAAAAACATTTCGTGAATTATTATTTATTTATTGATGGGACAAAACAGATGATGTTTTTTTGTGCAGTTAGGTAAGGTAAGATAGAAAAATATCTGAAAAAGATTTTCCCTGCTAATTCGTAACTTAGTACAGATACCTATCTAGATATTGCGAAAGGTTAGTGGTTACCATTGCACTGAGCCATCATTCATCATCAACTGATCTTAAGTGGCGAGGTGGTCGAAGGTTGAGAAGGCTAAACTTAGAATGGAACTGGCCCTCAAGTGCAGCTGCCGAAACCAATAAATACTTGGAGACAGATTTTCAGCTTGAGGTAGCTAGCCAGGCGAGCAATAGAAATTGCACAACCAGAATTCAAAATCACTTGGTAGCGCCAATCTTTAATGCTCATCATATGTCGTTTGCTAGACATATTATTTACAATATTCATAGCCGCCAAAAAGTCTGGTTATCTTCTATAGGACTGTTAGGCCGGTCGTGATATTTTGATTAAAAAAGAAATTTTATCGAAATCTTTATGAATTGTGATCGTTCTAATAAGATTACTTTATGGAAAAAATCTCGCTTAGCTAAACGAAATAGCCCAAAATAATACTGTCAATCCTAACAACATTTCTGGTTTGGAACTACATGTTTTATTCGTCATCGTTGGCCTTGACTTCTACGAAAGATGACTAAACTTTGTAAAAAATTACGATAAGTATTTTTTGTTATGCCTGCAAAGGCCGACACAGAACGGCCACACCATGAGCAGAGATGATTGCTGCAAAATTGCAAATCCGTGGGTGGTAAACGACTCTACGAATGTTTAAGTCTACATAACAGACAAGTCCTATTTCAGGTAGGCACGCAGAAAGTCGAGAATGCTACATATATAAATAAATAAATATATCTCTATCTTACAAATCACTTAAAAGTTGTGTCATAATATGTATCATTTATAGTAAATCCACCAAAAAAACATTCATAAAAAACACAAAAAGCAAATAAGAACCTCAACAGCGAGTGTAAACCAACAATTTTCATTAAACAAATCAGCCCATTCCGAAAAGCGGATAAAAAGTGAAATAAAACGGATAAAAAGCGGAATAAACAGGATGTAAACGGAAAAATAACGAATAAAAATCACGAGCAAATTGTAACAAGTCCCAGATGAGGCGTCAAAATGTGGAAAAATAAAAAAAACATGGCGTCGAAAAGCACGCAAATAAAAAGGGCCAATGAATGTTAACTAGCTGCGTAGGGGTTGGGACACAGTGAGTATACTATATTATATTTTTATAACAGGTTAGCTTTTAGCTGTATCTATCTCACTTTAGCGTTAAAGATAAAGTGAACGAAAAAATATCTCAAAAAAACTTTTTTATGCTCAACTAATGAAAGGCCGCATTACCTATTTTATTATTTTATAGGTTATATAGTTTATATTATATATTATTATTTACCTATTTCGTCAGTCGCTTGAACATGACCTCCTATAGGTAACGTCGGAAGACACCACTGCTGAACATATGCCTCCCCCACAGAACGCCACTACGATCGGCTACTCGCCTCTTGCATCCAACGGTTTTTAATAAAACATAAAGTTCTTGTACTCAGTATATCTCAATCCTTACGCTGCACCCTAGGGGTGTCGTTTAAAAATGGCCGGCTACCGGGACTGCCGGCTCGCCGAGTGACTCGGCGTCCATGCGGTCTAGAGAGTGAGTGATGATACTTTGTTTTACGGTGGTCGAGGGAGTGAGTGATGAGATGACACTCTGTATCATGGTCGTTAATTGTGAGTGATTATTTTCAATGTAAAATGATGGGCGGAAGCATGTGATTTCTGATTGTAACAATTTTTATTTCAATCAATCTGAAATCAATAACCAATCCTTGGATAGAAAACTCGGATAGGTTGTACACGTGATAAATAATTCCAATTAAAAGGTAACTCAAAGTTATGAATATTTTGCTGAAGAATTGACATTTCAACTGGAAAGATTTTTTGTTTAAGAAAATCAACCGCTTGGAATCTGCGGTCGCTCTAGCCGTCAAGTGGATTGTGAGTGAAAAGTCCTTTACATTTCGGATTTAGATTCGAAAAAAACGTGATTATGATAAATTCCGTAATTATTTTTTTATTAATTAATAGTAACTCTCTCCTTATAACTCTTATAAGTAGGGATTTTAACCAAAAATTGAAATGTAATTGATTGAAAAGGGGCGTGGAATCTCAATATCGCTCAACCCTGATACCTATAGACAAGAGCCGGGGCTGTTGCCTGGGTCTGTGTTTTCCGATTGCTGTACCCTGGGATGGCTAAAGGTCTGACTAAACAAGATTCTTATTGGAATTCCAACAAGCTCCATCATGCACGGCTTCATTACTTACCATCAGTGGAGATAGCCGTCAAGCGCAAACACATATTATATAAAAAATTATATAACACTAGCTTCTGTCCACGGTTTCACCTGCATGGAGATTTCTACAGAAATCATGTATTTTCCAAGATAATTAGTAGCCTATGTTACGCTCCAGTCCATAAACTATATACGTATTTCAAAAATCACGTTGATCCGTTGCTACGATGCCGCGTGAAAGCAGGACAAACCAACATACCAACAAACACTTTCGTGTTTGTTATAATCTGAACGTATTTTGTTAAAAAATATCACCAAAATGACCTCAAATAGGCCACAAGTTTAAAATAAAAAACCTCATAATTAACTGATTCGAACGAGTCGTCCCATCGCGATAAAACCATCAACGCAAATTGCTTGACAAATACTCCATTTAACCCGAAAATTGCAAAAAAAATATTAACATCCCGAGCCAACTGAATTACCCGACATAATAACCCTACCGGATATCCGGGGAAAATCTGTTAACACACCCGGGAAAAAATGCCTCTGGACACTTAAAAAGTCGTTTATATTCTGGACAGTCCCGGGAACGTGGAAAAAAGACGGTAAATAAAGGAGGGGTGGTTAAGTGACTTGTTGCAGCTTTAAAAAAGCTTATGGAGTGTTTTTGCAGTGATTAGGCAGGTTTAGGGGTGAGGGTGGTTTGGTGATTGATTTTATTAAGACTTACGGGTTTTATTGAAATTTTATTAACTGTAGACCACGTATTTTTAACTTTTACATGCTCTAATATTTTTATAGAAATAGGTGACAAACTAGCAAGCGGCTCACCTGTTGGTAGGTAAGTGATGAAGTTTGTTGTACTGATGGAAAGAAGAATGTACGATAACAGATAACAGCGGCTGATAACAGAGGCTGATAACAGACCACACTCTCACCAATACGGAATCGCCCCTCTGCATGCCAAACCCCTTGAAGAACAAAAATGTAGGCACACGCTTCCCTGAAAACTATTGCTGGTTGAGGCGTCGTCCTCGCCGAGCAAGTACTTAGGGGTGTCCAACTAGGTGTCATCAGTGAAGCATGTGTGGCAATATAGCAACTGGATAGTAGACTCCTTGATTTTCAGGCAGGGCACCTCAAGGCAAGAAGGAAACCTTGAGGACCATTCTGGCCACTAGTTCGACGAAACTTCTGACTGATCACGGTCATCCGTAATTTTTTTTTATACTATTAGATAACGAGAGGAGCGGTTCTTTTGCCTGGCGTTAAGCCCATAACAATTGCAATGCCACTCAGAACTTTGAAACGTAAAGGCCTGCGAGGCTCTGCATTTATATCATTAGATATGTGAAGTCTCATAAGCCTAATAATTTCACTGTCTATTTTGCTTATTAAACTGGAACACAGTAGGTAATGCTTGCACACCATCTGGTAAAATAAAAGTACTGACAGCATTGAACGTTGCCCGATGAGTTGAGCTACGGTTTGAACCACAATTTATCCAAATGCGTAAAGAGTGCCAAAGAAGTAACCTAGCTTCGATCTTTACCTAGAAACCTTATTACCCACCATCAAAGCATTAATTCCATCACATACACAGCTAAGCAAACATATCTTATAATCGAAGTAATCTCCAGCATAAGTAGCAGAGAGGAACGCGCGGGGTGGATAGAAAGGGTTGCGGGGTAGGGGGAGGGTGAGATCGTAATCAATTTAATTGGAAATTTCCTTTGATTAAACGCAAAGACGTTGTTAGAAGTTGACCTAATAAAACAAGCAGGGTTCGCAGAAAAAGTCATTCTAATTTCCAATAATGTAATATTTTAGATTTAGAGCCACTTTTTATAGACTCATACCCCTGCACTAGGATTCCCTTAATCGTGGGTGGTATCAACAATTGCACACATACAGAAACACAACACATACATCCAAGCCCCGAGAGCAAACTTTGTGTTCACCACACAAAATATGCCCCGGCCGGGAATCGAACTCGGGATCCCTCGCTTTGCAGGCAGGGTTCTCAGCTAGCCACGGAACCATGCAAAACTTTTTTTCTATAAAAATATTATTGAAACAAATTGGGATGATATAACCTCGACTAAGCAGCCATATGTTAGTTTTACCACCTTCTCTAAACCTGGTCCTAGTGTCGGTCTTAGTGGGTCCCACCGCTTTGCTCGTGTAGTCTACCGCCAAGCAGTACTGTTCATTTATTATTGCGTTCTGGTTTGATAAATAAAGTAGTCAGTGAAATTACTGTAATTATGAGACTTGGTACCTAATGTCTCAGGGTAACGAGCGCGTTGTAGTGCCCCACATGCTTTTGTGTTTCAAAGTTTTCAGTCATACCTTTACTGCAAATTATTATGGGCAGACGTTATGATACCATACGGCGAACGATCTGTTTGTTTCGTTACCTAGTATGTAGTAGGTGTATAAAGAAGTTTTTTGTGGAAAAATATATTTTTCCAGACAAGATTTTTATAAATACGTAATTGGTAATGTAATATTGTAACCGTATTGACCCTGGACAGCATCTAGGATCAGAGTATTTGTAAAGACAAATCAAACGAGCCCAACTCGATGGGATTACATCGTTTTGTTACAGAGTCCCTGTGGCTGCCTTCCACAATATGGCCACATTTGACTTACCATCAACTGGCGTCCTGTGAACGATGCATAAGTTCAGCAGTGGACGTCTTCCAGGTAGGTACTGATGGTGATGATCAACTGAAACATTATTGTAATTATACTGTTCATAGTCACACCTTATTATTTTAATAGTTCACATTTTAATCTATACGGAGCTAAAACAATGAACCCACTTTCTGAACTTTAATAAACGCGTGCACAAAAATATAAAAAGTACTCTAAGAAAGAAGAACGAAAGAAAATACATTTATTTCAGGACATCACACAGTGTTACAGTTTTAAGAAAATAATCTATGTCTGAAAATGTGTTTGCAAATATTACCCTCGGTTCAGTAACTAAATATACATAGGAAGGTGTTGTTCATAAATATTTGTAATATTTATTTAATAAGCTCACGTTGTACCAAATGTTTTCAGGAATTTAATTCTAAGAAACGTCTCCAGTTGATTCTGCCAACGCTACCGAAATTCGTATATCTTAAAATTTCCACCCAGTGAATCTTGCGGCGGGAGATTATAGCAATAAAATTTATGTGGAGCCCGCATAGCGGCCCAACTTCGCCTGTGAGCTAGCAGATACCCGATATTGTTGGGTATATACCTACTGCTACTTATTACTTATTGGGTAAGAGCCTTCTTATTGGTGGCGGGTATGTCTAGCTAGAATATTGAGGGTTGAAATTTAAGATTTACGAAAAATATGTTTTTCTGAAATTTTTGTCATGTCAACACTCACCGATATATAGACATATACTATCAAGTATGTGAGCCATCAGATACACGATATTGTTGGGTATACACCTACTGCTGCTTATTAGTTATTGGGTAAGAGCGTTCTTATTGGTGGCGGTATATCTAGCTAGAATATTGGAGTTGAAATTTAGGAATGACAAAAAATATATTCTTTTGTAATTTTTGTCATGTCAACACTCTCCGATATACTATCAAGTATGTGAGCCCTTCAGATACGCGATATTGTTGGGTAATAACCTACGGTTACTTATTAATTGTCGGGTAGTAGTTTTCTTATTGGTGACAGTATATCTAGCTAGAATCTTGGAGTGGATATTTAGGAATGACAAAAAATACATTATTTTGTAAATTTTTGTGACGACAACTTTCACTGATATATAGACATATCGGATTTGTAGTTTTCTGTTATGCTTGATTGTACAAATTCATCGGACGAGTTGGGAAAGAGTCAAAATAAAGCGGAAACTGATTAGATGCACAAAGTGACGTATTATTGAATGTGAAGTATCATGGATGGTGATGAATGTCAATACATACCTCTAATATTCATAATTATTCATTATTGCAGGTATCTATAGGTATATTCCAGTAGCTGCACCTGAGAGCCAGTCTTAAGTATATATCTAATTCTAGACTTAATATGTACCATCTTAAACCACATCATCACTAATGATGACGTGAAATAGTGAACAGACGTTCACCTATCGAAAGTCACGCCAAGTCCTGTGAAAACAATGACACAATTGTTTATACGCGTATGCACATTCAGAAATATACAATAGCAAATAATCCACCACTCACACAATAAAAGAGAAACAAAAGATTTCCCAAATCAAATAAGGTCATTGACCGTTACGCTTCAAACCCCAAAAACGACTTTACTAATATTCGCACAGTTTATATACATAGGTTATAGTTAGAGACCCAAATTATCCATATGAAATAAAGCCCTCATTTCGAACTGGAAGCCAGCGGGGCAACTTCGCAACAAATCTTGCGAAGTGTTGTACTTCGACGATAAATCTTGAACTGTGGCTATAACGTCGGTGTACGTGAGAGTCGTGACTACCGCTGAAGCAGCTTCCATTTTTATTAGACAAGTCTTATAATTTTAACTATTAGCGGGTGTTAGGTAATCTTAAAGATCTCGACCTATTACGTGCTAAACGCTTCAAAGTAAAAACTCTTTTGCGAGCATCCATGTGAGTGGCGTACAACTGTATACTTTGTTAGTCAATACTGAGCGTAGTGGTGTGTACGTATTTGTGTTTTTTTTCTGGTATTTGGTAACAAGACGAGCTGGTCGTTTGCCTGATGGTAAGCATAACGCCGGCCCATAACAATTGCTGTGCCACCCAGAACTTTGAAACACAAAGGCCTGCGCGGCACTACAGTGCGCTCGTTACCCTGAGACATTAGGTATTAAGTCTCATAAGCCCAGTAATTTCACTGTCTACACTGCTCATCAAACCGGAACACACTAATGCTTGCACACTACTCCTTGGCGGCAGACTTCACGAGCAAAGCGGTGGTAACAACACCGACGGACACTCGCAGAAGAGTTAGTCCTCCCACTAACAAAAAGGTGTGTGGGTGTGTGTGGGTTATTTAATTTAATTTTAATTATAATTTATTTCGATTAGCAAAGAAGCGTTGTTAGCTAGCGTTATGCTAACCATCAGACAAGACCTTCTCGTCTCTTTATCCAATAGCATATATTTTTTTAAAATATGTATCCTATTAATTTAAATAACTTGTCTCTTACGTCATTGTCATTTTCTAAGACAGACAATGGCAGTTAAACACCCCTTTACTTTACCTTCTTTGCAAGCGTAATACTTCGTTTATGTTTGAAAGGTTTTGTTTCAATATTTACCTACATCTCTTCATCTCTCTTGATAGACTTTCTCAATGGATAATAATAAATCATTGATTGTTACGCAAATTAACCACTATTCACTTTACTAATCGACGATCTAGATCTTTAATGGCTTCTTGCTTTAGAAAGAGGTTTCAATTGATTTCGCTCAACTGCGTACATAACGTAAGAGGTAGCACTTAAAATAATTTTGTTTTTAAACTGCATACAAATCATTTATTGTCTGACGAAACAAGATACGTTCATAAATATTTTTCATTTCATTTCATATTAGAAAAATGCCTCCACTGGTGGTGCTGGTGGCAGGATTCGAACCACCATCAACTTAGTAGTTGATGGTGGTTTCCGATTTAGTAATCGGAAAGTAACCTAGAACCACTGAGTAACTATCGCTTCAAAATATTGACTACCTTTAGTATTGTCCAAAATTTTTTGTTTGTTATTACTAAACTATTTTCTATTCATTATTTCGTTGTCCCTGGGGGATTTAAGTGGAATATAAATGAATATATAATAGTAGAATAGAAATAACGTAATTGTTATTGAATCCTCTGGTTTGGGTCCAAGAGGAATAGTCAGTATCCGTGGATCCTCGAAAAGATCCAAATAGGGGGTTCAACAGGAAATAATGCTTAAGTCTGAGTTTTGAAGTTCCAATTCCTTAACTGTCCAGTAACTTCATAATAATATTAGCTACATGGCTAAATCGTGCTAAAATATATATTTCTTATAGTCATTATAAATATCATCAAACCACATAAAGAGCGTCTTATCAAACATAAATACACCTTATTCAAAACACGTAGACCCTCCACCACGAACTCATACAAACACCCATAATTCACCGCATAAAACTCCATACATTTGACAGCACAAAGCTCACACACACACGCACACACTCACAACATACTAACATAAAACTGTATCATATAAGGCGCTTCCCAAGACGATATTAATATTAAGATTAAGTCCCGGGCAAAGCCACCAACCTTGGTCTAAGGTATAACCACTCTTATTGAAAGTGCACTAGGATTATTTTCCCATGATAAGAGTGCGGGTGGGAATGGTGGTGTGGGTATACTTGAGGGGCGAATGTAAAAACCACCCCCGCGATCGACTTATATGCTGTATCAAGACGTTAGAGAAGTCGAGGAAAAATGACGTATGTGAAAACTGGCGACTTTTTTAAGATGATATTACTTTATTTATTTATTTCAGTTGCTTAAAAACTTACAGTAAATAGTCAAGCGCTTTTGACACGAATAAAGGTACCTGAGAATAAGTATTAACAACCAAACAAAAAATTTTTTGTTGAAAATTGTAAATTGAATATGTGCAAGCACTGCTGTGTTCCGATTTGATGAGCAGAGTAGCCAGTGAAATTACTGGACTTATGAGACAGAGTACTGCAGTGCCGCGCAAGTAGCTATGTTTCATAGTTCTGAGTGGCACTGCAATTGTTATGGGCTGGGCTCGTCTCGTTACCAAATAACATAAAAAAAGATATGTAGTTCGTGGCCCGGTGAATGACAAAGGCTACTTTTTCTACAGAAAAAATGCATTGTTTCTGTTGCAATCTCCACAAATGTAAAACCGTTGTCAGCAGTTAGTCTAACTTAAACTAAAACCTGTACTATTATGTATTCTGTGCTTAAAAGTTTAACGTAAATATTATTGTTTTTTTTAGGAAAAAAAAATCTTTATACGTGCCGCGTTCTTGATGCCACTCATGTTTCGAAACTTATGTTCATCGTCGAATGGCGGTCAAACATAGAATATACAAAAATACCATCATTACCGCGTCACATTCAGTTAATTAAACAATAAATTATAGTAAAATCACAATACACTACCAATATGTCACAACGAATAAGAAAAAGATCTAAGTCAAGCGTTCTACTTCACGTTTTCCTTAAAACTCACATCCCACCCTATCCATCTGAACCCTCCAGAAGCGCGCCACCCTCGAATTTTACCTCGGCTCGTTCCCGCGAACTCCACACCTACATATTTATTATGTACCTACTTATATACCTACTTGTGTCTATGTGCCGACAAGACATACCTACTTAATATTCTGAGACGGGGTATAGCGAAATTATATTATAAGAACGTGTATGCTTTTAAGATATTCTTGGCTGTTTTGTATGATATTTCACACATTGTTACCCTGGAATTACTAGGCCTGGTAGGGCATTTGTAGTAGTAACATTCAAAGAGTAGCTTGACTGATCGTTTTCAACCGATCGGAAAAGTGATGCAACGAACCTTGGATTTGTGACCGCTATGTGGTGCTTTCAACTGAGAGCTCGTATGGTTTGGAGGGCACGCAGAGTCATCATTACATGGTCATGCATGTTTTCGTTTTGCTATCAAAATAACCATAGTTTAGCAACAAGCGCGAATTACGAAGAATTACATTCAGAATTACTCCCGGCTTTTAAGTAAATCCATCAAAAATCGATGAAACGAACAAGAACAGCAATAGGGCGAGATCATGATGTCTCTTCCATTGCCTCGCAGCCCTGCCTGCGCTCATAGCGACGACTATTCCGCTTTACGCTACATTCGTGACTTGTGCACTACCGCGTGCTTACTGCAGTTTCTGCACTGAACACGCAGTGGTTTTGAAACTATTTTTTTAGTAAAGGACTAGTATTATTATCTATTCTGTGGCAGAGGTCTTGATTCGCTTGCCTTACGTCTCTTTCACTCCCTCGAATTCTATGATTAGCGCGCTGACTAGATTTCCACCACATATGACGGTATGATATGCGTTAGTGGTTTTTCCATGGTTGGCGCTTAGTCCATGATTGATGGATATCCATCGATCATGCTTGACCGTGTAACGGGCGCCTTAAGCCTTCGATTCCGGTTGTTGTTGTAAGCCATATGGTTACCATAGATACAGCTAATTTTCTATCGGTAACAATTAAATAGTTTTTAATCACTTCGGAACTACTACTCGTATATACTACAAAGAAAAAAAATCACAAATATTTTGTTCAGTTTCTAGTTCTTTAGAATAACAGCAAAATACGAATGTTATAGATAACTAGCGGTTTCACCCGCGTTCCCACAGGAACCGTGGAATTTTCCGGGATAAAAAGTAAACTATACCTATCTATACCAGAAATCACGTCGATCCGTTGCTCCATTGCTGCGTAAAAGAAGAACAAACCAATAAACCAACAAACAGACAAACACGCTTTCGCATTTATTATAGTACGAAAGTACGGATTGTTGTTGTTGATTGTAGATAGCTGACTTAGCTTTATGTGTTGTGTCTCTAGTAACATAATTACTTATCTAATTTCATAGATTTTCAAGAATATTGAACAAGAGACCTACAAGGTTTTTTATTCACTCGGAATGATATTCGTGTCGGAAGCGACTGACTTGATCTCGAAGAACTTTATAATTATCTCGGAATTCTTATTCAATAATATTTTAGAAGAATGGTCCACAACCTAGAAAACAAAAATCAACTAAAAGAACACCTCAACAAAGAAACTATTTTGCCTAAATATTTTGAGAGAAAACTATCATGTTTTTTGTAACAAAAAAAAGAAGAAAATTTAATCATCCTAAAAAATTCGTAAAAATATAGCTTTATGGTGTCTCTTTTTAAATTATATGAAAACAACGAAATAACATTCAACTCCAAAAAGCAAAAGCATAGCCATTTTCAACATTATTTCACTACGAAGATTTAAAAATCGGCTTATCACCGAGCCTTAACTGTATTTATATGAACCACCCTATTATATAATAGATATAACTATCATATTATACGAAAGTATTTCTAAATAAAACCTGCTTCCATCAAATACCTCTTTCTAACTTTATCTACTGACTAGCGTCTGCGCGCGGCTTCGCACGCGTGGAATTACAATAAAATGTAACCTATAGCACTAAGGGATCTAGCTTCCTATTAGTGAAATAATTTTTAGAATCGAACCAGCTGTGTTTCCAAAGATTAGCGACAACAAACAAACAAACTTGACTGCTTTATAATATTAATAATACAGTAAAATGTATAGATGTAATAAACGTATAATATTTTTATCTATTTCATTTCCCACATGTGCCAGCACTTCCCTTTTACGAGTTGACATCTGTTCGACGTTCGGGTAAGCAAGTTAGCATGCATCCCACATCGGCAAAAACAAAAACATCGCCCATTTTACCGTAAACCCACGAAATTAAAACTAAATCGCACGACCCGAATTCAAATCTCGAACACACACAACTACACCCGCAAAAACACCAATGAACGACTCGCATTTAAATTTCGAACGCAACTATGACGGTGGCGCAGGTATCGTCAACCCTCAGTAAGAATTCGCTTTTGCAAAAATATAGGAGTAGTTATAGGACGCGGGCGGGTGGCGCCTCCCTCGAAGGATGGGGTGGGTATAGGAAGTGGGGTTGAAGTAGCGGGGTGTTTCTGCGTCGGGCGGGGTGTCTCCTAAAAACGGTTAAGTAGCTCCCCCTCCTCGCTATAACTATTTTATGCGTCCCCTTAGAAAGACAGCGGAGATGGGGCCTCGCGATACCATAGGCGTAGTCAGGCCGGGGGAAGTGAAATTTTAATACGTCTAGTCGGTTAAGAATTCATGAAGGATTTATAATTAAATGCCTAATTAAGGTATGGCGTTGTTTTCGTACATGAGTCGCGTATGCATTTTGGTGTTTCGGTTTATTCTCTTGTTTCGTGTTTAGAACGCTAGTTGGTAATTCGGTTTTTTTAGGTTCTTCATAATCGTAATGTTTTTGATGCTTAGTGATATTAGTGTAAATACTGCCATCTGTATTTTGTAAAAAATAGTCTTTAAATAAAAAAAAAATTAGATTGTGTCGGTATCCGTATAAATGCGTTAGTACGTTTGTTTGTTTTTGTTGGAATTTTGATTTATAATTCTTTCACATAGCAACGGATCGACATGATTTTTTGTATATAGAGGTAGTTAATGGACTAGAGAGTAACTGGTTACTTTGTATCCACGAAAAATGTACGGTTCTGATGAGAATCTCCCAGCGGGTCAAACTGCGGGCGGCAACTATTACCTAACTGATATTTATGAATATTGATAGAGTTGCACTCTATCAATATTAAAATTAAATTATATATTAAATTAAAGATAAATAAAGAAACGAACATGAAATATGTGGTGTGTAAATAGTTGTAAAAATTATTTATAACTAGCTTTTTTATACTCTTTGATAATGAGACGAGCAGAACCCTGGCCCAAAACAATTGCAGTGCCACTCAGAAATTTGAAACAAAGGCCTGCGCGGCACTGCAGTGCGCTCGTTACCCTGAGACATTATAGGTATTAAGGCTCATAAGCCCAGTAATTTCACTGGCTATTCTGCTCATCAAACCGGAACATAGAAATGCATGCACATTACTGCTTGGCGGTAGACTTCACGAGCAAAGCGGTGGTACCCACTCAGACGGATACTCGCAGAAGAGTTAGTCCTACCACCTAGTAAGTGGTAGTCACATCGACCGCCGATCTTACACTGCACTTCAGAGCCAGTTCTAACGTAGATTTAGCATATTCACAAAAATACGTATTAATATTAATTACGTATTAAATACGTATTATTTTTGAAGAAAAAAATAGCTGCTACTAATCACTTTCCGTTGACTTCACTTTAAATAATAATAAATAAACGCTTACACTCATACCCCCCGCACTAGGATTCCCTGTGTCGCAGGTGGCATGGACACACACAGATACACATCACAAACATCCAAGACCCGAGAACAAACTTTATGCTTACACAAAATGTGCCCCGACCGGGAATCGAACCCGGGACCCCTCGCTTTGCTGGCAGGGTTACTACCAACTTAGCTACGGAGCCGTCACTTTGTTACAGATTTTCCAAAAACACAGAAATCACACAAAAACACTAACTTTAATATATATAAACATATCACAATATAACCAACTAAATCAACCAAAGAAATAAACAATAAAACGTGAGCTTGACGCATTCACTTTACTATCACAAGACATACTGATGTAACTTGAAAAGGGTCGGAATTCACCTGTACCACCGCACCTTATCCACAAAAAAGGAACAGGTTTTATTAACTCATTGTATAAATATAAGTTTCTACAAGTTACTTTATGGGTATCGTGGGAATTGTGATATAAAAAAAGATTTGGAAACATATTATTAGAGCATAAACCCGTCCGTACCTACTTATAAAAATCTAAAGTGTGCTTGTTGGTCAGTTTGTTTGTCCTTCTTTACGCAGCAACGGTGCAACGGATTGACGTGATTTTTGGCACGGATATAGTTTATGGACCGGAGAGTAGCATAGGATATTTATCCCGGAAAAATGCACGGTTTTATACTATGGGAATGTGTGATGGTATATTTGTGGGGTGGTACTGTCCCGCGGCTTCATCCACCTAATAAAAGTAGCTTAAGTTACTCCTTAGAATATTAGCTATCTGCCAGTGGAAGTCCCGTCAAAATCGGTCCCATCATTTCGTAAATTAGGCGGAACAGTAAGACAAAAATTAAATAATGCACAATAAAAAAAATGCACATCTACATTGCACAGTAGTGTAATATTTTTAAGATTCATGTATGTATGTAAGTTTCTTTATATGCCTTACCTTTTATTTTTTGAAGGACCTTGCTGTTGGTTTTGCAACCTTTACAGCGTCACCGGACTGAGGCCTTACCGTTAAATGCCTGAAAAGACTTGGACGTATGGGGTACCGTTAGAAACCTTACATCATCCCGAGTGCCATTGGCTAGGCCAGTCATGTTTTATTTTATAGTTACATTTAGACTGATGCACAAAAATATTACTATTGCTAGTAAATGATTTTAGCTCCGCTGATGCCGGTGGCTCTAGATTTATGTTTTTTATACTATTATGAAAGGAGACGAGCGGGTTTATTTGTTGGTAGACATAACGCCAGCCCATAACAACAATTGCAGTGCGTGAGAACTTTGAAATATAAAGAACTGCGCGCGACTGCAGTGCTCTCGCAGGGTAACGGTATTACCCAGGTACCAAGTCTAGGTATTAGTTATTAAAACCAGTAATTTTACTGACTACTTTGCTCACCAAACCGAAATACAGTAATGCTGGCACGTTACTGTTTGATGGCAGATTACACGAGTAAAGCGGCGGTACCTAACCATGCAGCGGCGCGAGTACGGATCTTTTCAATAAATAAAATTCGATAAAATTGACAGTTAAAATCGATAAATCCCACTTTATAGATTTTAACTGTCAATTTTATCGAATAAAACCCACTTTATCGATTTTAACTGTCAATTTTATCGATTTTATTTATCGAAAAGATCCGTACTCGCGCCGCAGACAGACACTCGCAGAAGTCTTAGCCCGGCTACTTGGTAAAACGCTGATACTGGTCCGTGCAAGTTACTTGATCATTCAATAACACAATAGTATCCTTCTTCCCACAACCTTTGCGTATTCTCACGACCTACATTCCATAACTTGTCTTCTATAAAAGCTATTTTTAAAAGAGAAATCAAGATTTCATTCACAGAACCCGTCTTGAAGTAAACTTAAAGCCGCCCTAAGAATTAAATAATTTCGAACAGGTTTATACCTAATAAAATTGTGTTACTTCATCTGAATTCCCACAAAACTACAATTCGACACACAACAGGTTTCGAAACTTTCAAACCTGTCGCTTTGTCAAGGTAAGTCTTCAATCGGACTAGATACTCAAATAAAATTAAGATCACAATTGTACTGGTGCAACCGGTTTTTTTTTACAAAAAGGGTGACTTCTTCTGGACATCGTCTTTATTAGAACGTTTCTTTGTAAAAAGCATTCTTAGGGATCTTTTTGAAGATGAGTAAAATACGTTTTTTGCAGGCACCGGTTTTTGTATAAAGAAGTTGCTACTTTTTATTTTTTTTACACTATTGGATAACAAGGCGAACGGGTGGTTTGCCTGATTGTAAGCATAATGCTAGTTCATAACAATTGCAGTGCCTCTCAATGCTACTATAGTTAATAAGGCAAGTTATACTTAGGTAACTACACTGGTAAATCAAATGAGATTATTTTTCAATTTCTAAGTTTTTAAAAATATTTGCAATTTTTTATAATATTATTATAAAAAATTGCAAATATTTCTAAGTAACGAGAGGATCAGATAGTTTTGTTGATGTTAAGCATAACGCCAGCCCATAACTATTGCAGTGCTACCCTGCAATGAATTATAATTAATAATCAAAACCAAGCAAAAAGTAATAATCGAAATATTGTAATAGTAAACAAATATCTCCATTACTATAAAGATCTGACTAAGACCTACGAATAAATAACATAATGTATACAACATTTCCAGGCCCCTTTCAGTTGAAAAGCAAAAGGTTGCGTTTCCCTGCTCCACTGCTTATACTCATGTAAAAAGCCAACGTCTAAGGCGCGAGGAGCGTCGGGGGCGACGGGGAGAGGGCGCCGCGGTTCATACACACACCTTGCTTACGTCTGTGTGAGTGTACACCTCTGCTAAGGTTGCCAACAAAAACTTTTTTAAGAAGGCAATTTCGTAATCAACGGTAGGTTTGTTCAGTCACCTGCGAGAATATCATTGAAACATCTTTGCACATATCGTCGCTTAATCAGACGAGATAGTGGTCAAACGCTTTTTTTTAACCTTTGAAGTATAAGACAAAATCTTTGATGCTGCTTTTAAATTTGTATATTATTATTTTTTAATGTGGTGGTAACTAGGTGGTACGATTAGGTGGGGTTTTAGGTTTCATCTATGTATGTATGTGACTTTTTTTATTCCACCATAACTTTTAAATGCCTGAACAGACTTCGATGAATGGGGTATTGTTAGAATCATCCCGATTGAATCTGTCTAGGGCAGTCATGTTTTTTATGGTAACTTTTTTTTGCATAATGCATTATATTGTTTTCCTGAACTAAAAGCTCCAGACTATTATAAGATTTGAACCACCTACGGATTGGCAGTAGCCAATTTGAAGCATTGATGGCTAATGCTTCAAATTGGTCCAAGCTGATAATTGAACAATAGTATCATTTGACATCTTGTTACAAAATATAGTCAAGCAGTAGTCGCCCTGTAACATAACCTACAAGAAAAATATAAAAAAGTTGACTAGCAACCCTACCGCTTTAATTGTAAATGTGAGCCTTATATTTTCATTTGAATAGTTTTTGTGCTGCATCAGTGAGAGTGTACTTGAATGTGTGAGTTAATGCCGTATTGATTTAGCCGGTGCGGTTAAGTCAGCAAGTAGGAGGTCTTGAAGGAATTTCTGTTTGTAAAATTGTTGAAGCATAAAGAATTGTCGAAAGTTTACAATGCTTTTTCAAGAGTGAGACATAGATAGATAAACTCTTTATTGAAACACCATAGTACAAATAATATGAAAAACTAAAATCTTTAAAAGTGTAATAACACAATGGGCGGTCTATCTCATAGCAATTTCTTCCAGACAACTCAAAGTTTAAACAAAAAATGTGTCGGAATTATTCAATTTACCCCTTTTTAATTACTGAGCGTGAGATTTAATTTTGATCATTTATTTTATTTTTTTGTATTTATGAAACTATATCGACGTCTAGTCTGTAACCTATTTCATACTAATATTATAAAGACATAAACATAGATCTTAGGTCTATGGATATAAAGTTAATCTATCTTTCAATGGATTGGAATGGGAATGCTCGGAAGAGCTTTTTCATCTCATCCCACCATCGCAGTTCTATCACCGATCATCACGCCACCGGAAGAAAGCGCAAAACGTGGAACGACCTCCCTCCTCAAGTTCTTCTGCAGTGCTACAAAATGCAGTCCTTCAAAATTGGTGTCAAACGAGTTTTCAAGGGTCGGCGACGCATTGGCAACGCCCCCAGTGTTGCAAATGTCATACAACATCATAATACATGTATACATGTTTATACATGTCAACATAATAAACAAAGCCAATGATCCGCATTTTTTTTTCTTGTGGAAATTTCTTTATTTTTTTATTGTATATTCCTCACAAATAAACCTTAACATTTCAACTAAAGTTAGTTGCAAGCAGCTCAACTCAAGCCCGATGGAGCATCGTCTACTCGCTGCCATAGCAATATTAGAAATATTATTCTTACAAACAGAGCCAAATGCTGCGAACCTACGCCGGGTGCACGGCAGAATTCGAAAAAGCAAGCGTCTAAGGAGGCGGGCGGGAGTGAGAGAGCTCTTATATTTTAAGATGGCTTCCGCGCGCCATAGAATACATAACAGTCGCATATCGACGCGGGCCCCCACCCACGCCCCCTTCGCAACTTACGCGGCGGAATTTTGCACTGATTTGTAGGGTGCCTTGTTTGCCGTCTGTAATGTTGCTTGAGTATTTTTGGGCGTGCATATTTTTTGAATAGCGAAAAACTATGTTCATAAAACATTTATCAACATTTATTTCGACGTATATACTAGATTCAAATAATTACTAGGTAAATTAAATCACAATGCGCTAACAATAAACATAATCGTACAAATACGTCTTGAAATATAAATAAAAAATATAACTATTATTATAAAACAGCAAAGTTGCATTTGTAAAACAAAAAATGATAAAAGTAACAAATCCGATCAAAAATAAGTTCGTATAATTTATACAGTTTATGGAATGCTCTGCAAGTGTAAGCTCTGCTAAAGTTGTATTCGTAAAACAGAAAAATAATTAAAATTAATAGCTTAAATGTCCATACAAAAATTATAGAATACACCTACAAAATAATCGAAAATATATTATACTTAAAATAATAGCTCCATATTTCTTAATATTAATATTAGACAAAACAGAATTGTATACATATTTAATTTGTTTATAGTTTTATTAAGTACACAATTAAGCGATAAAGTTTTGCCCAAAATCAGGTCAATCTGATTTAATTCCAGACGGGTACAGGAACACGGTCACCTTCTATAGAAATATTGACAAACCCCTTCGGCGTTCTGTCCATTACCTTCTGATATGACAGGATGCTTAGTAAGTTTTTCATTGTTAAGTAAGTTATATTGTTATAGGATAAGTTAATGTGTGCTAAATGATTATTCCCATAACAGTTTGGTCAACTTTAATGTATATTTGTTCTGGAGAAAATGGGTATATGTTATTGCCTATCCTGCATTCAGCTTATAGTTTTTGCTTTGTCAAGCAACAACGTGTCTGAAGATATTTGAGTTTTGACTTGATTTATATTTTCTAACGAAGTATTCTGTATGTAAAACCGTGTATTTTCTTGCTGTATGGTTCATAATCGCAATAGAAGACCTTTTTGATTTCCTTTTTGTACTTTTTCATATCGATGATGACAAATAATTTCTACTTTGTTCACCTGGGTGATATCACCCAGGTTAACATAGTGGAATAAGGGCCGATTTTTCAATGGTCAGATAGCGTTGTTAGATAATTCCCTGAATCATGTAAGTCTGTGGTGAAGAAAGACGTAAATAAATTTTATGGCATTCTAAAGAAATAAACCATAGTTAGCTAAAGGTCCATTAATTTTGAAATGAAAGCCTCGAAAAACACACGGAAGGTATTCGTCGAAATCATAATGCGTTGAGAAATTTTATATACCTACTGCAATTGTTATGGGCCGGCGTTATACTTAGCATCAGGCAAACAACCAATTCCTCTCGTTATCCAGTAGTATAAAAAACTAATGAGTCCCAATACAGACACAATAAACAAATAGCGAATAAAAAATGTTAACCCAAATACAACAGCACTCCCATCTCATCCTCAAGAGCATATAAGGCGTAGAGCGTAGCACAGACGTGCTCAAGAAACGATATGTAATTATGTAAATAAGTAACGTGGCGAAGTAGCGAGTTATCACCCCTTTTCAACCCCCACCACCCACCAGGAGGCCTCCCGCGAAAACTACCAGCGATATTATAACTTCGTGTGCTTGGTGATTAGAAAGTGTGGAGACGGACTAGTTATTTTATAGTTTATCACATTTGGTGGCGATACAAGTAGAGTGATCGATAGAGGCGAAACGATCATGGTGCGGTGTTTTTTTTTACTCATTGAAGGCTTACGTTTAAGCGCTATCTAACCTGGTGGTAAGCGATGTTGCCATCGACGATCAAACGCGTTTGTCTCGGATATAACCACAGATCTCTTATATCCCTATGGATATAGCTATTCACTCGCACCTTTAAGCAGCCCAGCTGCCTTACCAGCTAACAATCTCGTGTTCGTTTTCAATACCAGACCGATTAAAACCAGCGGTCACTAGTCTTCATGTGGAAGGAAAAGTCTAGAATTTTCGCTGGTTATTAAAGAAATAAGCTCTTACAAAACGAAAAGAAGCGAAAACTATTGACAACTTCTTCCACACGAAGACTAGTGACCGCTGGTTTTAATCCGTCTGGTATTGAAAACGAACACGAGATTGTTAGCTGATAAGGCAGCGGGTTATAGCGAACGGAACACAGACTCGGGCAAGTGGTTCCACTCCTTAGCGATACGTACAATAAATGGTAGTGGTAAAATCGTCCACCGAGCTGTACGTCAAGGGTTTGAATCGGTGAGTTTTTTTTACTCTCGTAAGGTTAGCATTTGGCCAGTATCTCGCCTGATCTTAAGTGACGATGTGCTTGAAGATGGTGAATGCGCTAAACCTATATTAGAACTGACTCTCAAGTGCAGCTACCCAGAACACTGATAGGTGCTTGGCGACAGATTTTTAACTGGAGGGTGATAGCTAGCCAGGCAAGCGCTGCAGGGCGCTCGTTACCCTGGTACCTTAGGTATATTAAGTCTCATAAGCCCGGTCATTTTACTGACTACTTTGCTCATCAAACCGGAACACAAAAAAAAAATACAAAAACAACTACCACCTGCTAAATGCAAAGGCCTAATTTACTATCTTCACCATTGTAAATTTATTATACTTATTTGCCATGAACCAAAACAAAACAAATATTGACCTACTTTACATTCCAAGAAGCAGTTTCCACACTATTTGCTCTTTCCTTCGCGTTCGCTAAGAAGTGTTCAAGGCGGACGCCATCTTGAATCTCATCTGAGTCTCAGCATCTCGTTACTTACGTGCCAGATAATGTATTAAAATATCCACCATACCTACCTTATACGACGTAGATGCTACATAATTTACGTAGACTCGTACCAGCGTAGCACTGTAGCTCGTTGCTACGCGGCGTGTAGGCTCTAAGTGATTTTTGATAAATATTTAACTTTGTTTTGTACCTTCTGATTAGCTGTTTGCTTTTAGACAATGGAAAACTGATTCCTTTCTTTAAGTGGCTTTAATTTTCTAGACCGCCTAAAGGCAGAAAAGCCTTTAGCCTGACAGAATCATGATGATAGATATTATAGACAAAATCAAGACTATATAGAATAAAATTTCAGCCTATTCAATTTATGGAAACTGGTTCGTAATTAAATTTCTTAGTTTTACTACTGAGGTTAAATAGACGCTTGTGAAATCACCTGACGCTATGTTGATAGTAACCCTACCGGTGAAATGCGGGGTCCCGTGTTCGATGCCCGGCCGGGGCAAAGGTTACTGTCCACCAGTGGTAGCAAACGGGTGGGGGACAACGGGAATGAGCGGATTTCTGGACAAAAGTTCTAGAAATCCCCTTATCCATTTATTGAAATTGTTAAGTTTTTAAAATGAAAACAATTGTGTGATGAGCATCAAATTTGGTCTTGGGTCTTGAATGTTTGTAATGTGTATCTGTATTTATGTCCATGCCACCCGATAGACAGGAAATCCTAGTACTGGGATACGAGTGTAAAAGAGTTATTATTAGTGTTTCAAAACCTAAAATCAGTATGTTTGTAAAGACGAAAAGCGCGATGCACGTTACTGCGCCGACCTCATGCAAAATTTCGGTTTGGTGAGGGGCCAAAGCACCGTATTTCAGATCCCAATCATCCGTTCCAATCACCAGCGAGAAGTTCGGAGCTAAGAACTTGTTTCAAAGCTGCTTCGCGATCAGAATCTGAAATTGTAAGAACCGACCTGACTTCGTTCGCTTTCAATCTAACTTTGCACTGCTTTTGAAAAGGGTTGGCACACAAAACGACTCCTTTCTCGAAGCAAATAACTTAAATATGTACATGACAATGTATTCAATACATACAAAATGTGTTAATTATATCTTCATTATAGATTACAAAAAATGATTGATAAAGCCATGCCTGCTGGTTTAGTGGTAATATGAGTATATTCTAATAAATAAATAATAATGTTTTTTTCAGGAAAATAGCTCAGAAAACTACTGCCTACCTGGCGACTTAAGACTTTTATATATTTTAAAAATATTATTTGTATTAGAAATATTATAATCAACACGTACGTAAGTTTGTTATGTTTAGCAGCTTTTTTTATCCAACCCCTAATCCAGTAGTCAGTAACTTACTGTTACTGAGTCTTCAAAGTTCGATAATTTAAACAGCAAAAATATTTTTAAATAACATTTATTTCTAACAAAAGATACGAATATCATTTATTAAGAGTAAATAGCTTATTAAACTAATGTTACTTAAAATATCATTAGTAATCGTAGTTAAATAAACAATTTATTTAAAATGGTGAACAATCCTATTTAATTAAAACGAAATAATAAAAAAATGGGCAAACCTGATAATGGAAGATAAAGCTATAACCTTGTACATCATTGTTTTGGCATTTTATAAGTTGGTCCAAAAGTTTCATACAAATTGCTCCCTTATTTGTAATTTTCAAAAATCTGTGACACATTTTTTTCCCACGGCCACACTAATTATATAACATAAGAAAGATACCTACAAATAATACTTATTATACATTAATAAGTATGGTTTCTTTATTATTATATTATTTTTAGTAAATAATTAAGTACCTTTATAAAACCGTAACACCCGTGGTATTGCATGAAAAACATACTATGTGTCGAATTTTACACAGCTAATCTAATATTATACGAATGCTATGTTATGCTCTTCCACTATTCGTGCTCTATCTCAAGAACACTTATTTTCCATTCTAAGCAAAGAACACAAGATATTTTCGAAAAAATAAAGCGACTTTCACATCATTTTAACCTCTGTTACCTTATGACGCGAACACGATATATTTATGACACTTTTGAGCCAACTTATAAAATGACAAAATACAGATATACACAAGTGTATAGCTTATTCTTTCATTCAGATCTTGAATCCCTATTTGAATGGATTTAAAATAAATTAATATGTAACATTGATCAAGAGTCCACTCTGTTGTGTCTAAACATAATTAGCCAAATTATTTAAATTAAATCAAAAGTTACTTGAGTGCTATGCTCTATATAAATGCTTATTATTAATAGTATTTGAAAGTAAATGATATTAAATATTATGTAGTTATTAAAATGACTCACATACATAGTGTAAGAATAAAGGTAGATCATGGTATAGTGCTGGGTGCTACGCTACGACGTCATGAAGTCAGTGCTACGTCGTAGTCGTCCCAGCGCTACGCAAGGGGAAGACGCGGGGAAGGACAGCAGTCCTCCTTGAACTACGAGTGAAACTACACATGTGTCGATTATTCATACCGAGTTGTCTCATTTCTGGGTTATATTATTGCATAAAATATGTAGTTAAGATTTCGTGAAAAGTCTTGAACGTATTGTTTTCTTAGTCATAATGCTCATTTTTTTGTTGTGCGTTTCTATAATCTTCTGCAAAATGTCATTAATCTGAATCAACTCAACACAATCAGGAATGCAGTTACCTTCTATGCACAATCTGACCAATCCTTTCGGTTGCCAATTCATCATATTCTGATACGTCAAAACTGACAGTATACTTTTGAGTGTGAAATAACCTATGCTATTATAAGATAGGTTTAGATAAGCTAAGTAGTTATTTCCGTAACATTGTAGTACATTATCCTTGGAGCATCTGATATTATTATGCAAAAACGGATCTTTTATATAGTTTTCTTCGAATGACATTTTCCTTAAAGGGTCTTTTTCTGAGGGTTTTAATGTTTTTATTGGATGTGTGGTATTTGCTGAGATGTCTTTTAGTGACTTGCGCCTTATTATCTTTTTGCTTTCACCCGTTATCACTGGCTCATATATTGAAGTTTGCTTAAGCTTTTCTTTCACATAGGCTACGTATCTAGCTTTAGAATCTAATGATTCTTCTTCAGACATAGCAAATTCTTGTAGAACGTCTAATATTGCTATAGCACCCTCATCTTCTATCAAATTATCAGATAAGTTTAAATAAAGTAAACTTCTATTAGATCTTAATGCATCAGCTAGATATTTCGCTCCTACGTTTGTTATTCTATTCGATGATAAGTTTAGTATTGACAATTTTTTTGAAGCTGGTAAAGGATATGAGAATTTGGATGCAATTTTTTTTATAATGTTATCATCGATAAGACATCGTGACAATGACAGATTATTCAAATTACTCTCGTTCTCCAGTAATATGTCGTAACTTCCGTCAGTAATGACCGTATTATCTAAACAGATGTGATTTATCGTTGATAGTTTTAAAAAGTTATTCAGTTCATGTAATAATACATTGTTAAGGCCTCTATTTATTGTTATTTTTGTCAGCGAAGTATGGTATTGTAGAACTAGCGATATGATCTTTAACAACACCCTAGGTATTTTTTTATTTTTATAGAATTTCAGTTCTAGTAGGTTTCCAGCGATATCATAAACGGTGTATAATTTGACAGTTGCACCCATTGTAAGATTGTCCATAGAAACTGATTTATGATCATCAACAACAGCTAATTCAGATGTCGACACTTCAGGATGTGAAGGTTTTTTCTTTTTCAACTGTAATGTGTATGGGCTCACATATGGAGTATCTGAAAATTCAAAATGTCGAGTCATTGTCATGTAAAATAACATGTTGCAAACGACGGCATTATAATAAAACATGAAGTAAGAGTAAATCATGTAAGCGCGCTTCGACCGCTTTTTGCCCATAGTAAGGTTCAGTTGTCCGGTCAATCGGCATACGGTTTTTTTTTTGTGTTAATTGTTAAACGAGCCGAGCTGGTCATTTGCTTGATGGTAAGCATAACGCCGGCCCATAACAATTGCAGTGCCACCTAGGACTTTGAAACACTAAGGCCTGCGCGGCACTGCAGTGCGCTCGTTACCCTAAGACATTAGGTATTAAGTCTCATAAGCCCAGTAATTTCACTGGCTACTCTGCTCATCAAACCAGAACACAGTAATACTTGCACATTATTGCTTGGCGGCAAACTTCACCAGCAAAGTGATGGTAACATCCCAGATGGGCACTCGCAGAAGAGTTAGTCCTACCATCAACCATAACTAACTTCCATGTTTATACAAAAACAAATTATAGTCCAGTGTTACTGTTGTTAGTAGTCACGCGTTAGGTAAAAATGATAAAGTCAATTTCCAAATTATAAAGTCAGTTTCCGGGATAAAATAAGCTATGTTACTCTCCGGTTCATAAACTATATCTGTGTCAAAAATCACGTCGATCCGTTGCCAATCAGCAAACGTACAAACACACTTTCGCATTTATTATATAAGTATAATATGGAAGTATGGATTAGGTATTTATTTAATTTTCCAACTTACTCAAGATCCTGACAATGATTATATCAGCATCAACCGACAATTGCCCACATGCCCACGGTAAAAACACGTCGAAGTCTGCAGGGCTTGGGTTTTTATTAGACCGATTCTCATCATCCACTACAACTTCTTTTTCGTCGTTTGCGAGGCTTTGCGTACTCATCATTAAAAATAAACAGCGAAACTACATATCACAAATTATATAGGGTACTACATATATAGTAATCTGTGATGATACCAGGATGTCAATTAGTTTGTAATTTTTTTTTATTATTTTCACATATTTTGTAATGAAATAGAATTATCGTTTAAGAGTACGATACTCTTTGAATACCAAAGAGATTCCAATGTATAGATAGAGTGGGCATAATTATCTATGGAAATATTGTGTTCTAGATATCCATATAATTAATGACATCACAATATAGTAAGTCCCGCCCATCGGCAGATTTTTCAAGGCTGACATTTTGTTTTCCAGTCCAGAGCGAGTATTTGAAGTGTCATTGAATTCAATCGTGCGACTAAATTAACGTCTTATTATATAAAAAATAGTTCTATAGATCTAATAATGCAAGTGAGAAGTTGCATGTGATACAGGCTACCATTCCAAAGTGCTGTGTGAAGTGCTGTGGCTCGACATTTGACGCCATTTTTGTTTCTGTTTCGGCGCGCAATACGTACCTTATGTTCATATCCTCTGCTTTTCTTTAATCATTGTTGAATACCTACTCTTCTCGATATCAGAAAAAAAATCTCTCACGTTTCTCATCGACTAAAACACCGTAGCAAAGAGGGTAACTTTTTTATGGTTATTTTTTACCACGTTTTTGCTAGCGTCATGTCAAAAGATACATAGTAAAAAAAACGATATTTTGAATTTAGTGTATCTGAAACAAAAGAAAAATATCCTATAACTACAAAGTATACTACACTGTGGGTAAGATAAAAATTAAACAATGAAAAAGATAGTGAAATAAAATATACTAGTCGTGACTTACATTAATAGATGAATATATACAAGACACTTTAAATAACGACTAACCAACTACAGTTTAATATTATTCTCAGTAATAAAAGATGATATTATATCGATTGAAGTAGGGTCTATAGGTATTACACAAAATATAGACAATATATTATATGACGAGGCTTTTGTGACGATATATTCGAAAATAATATTTGACGAAACCTAAATTTATAGGTACGTCTTTACACGAGTAATAGACTAGGTTGTCTGGTAGAAATCACTATAAGCGATAAGATCGCCCAATGTACTACCATTTTATGTTATTGTTTTTTTTTTAATTATTTTCCTGTTAATATTTTGGTGCGCAATAAAGTATTATTGTATTGTATTGTATAGACAGCTCACGTAGTAGTTATTTGTATTCTCTAACCAATTACATCAAAATTAATCCGATCGCCAACCGATGACATGATTCGAATTTGGATTTCAATTTTTTTCTTATTGGTTGGTGATCCGCCATATTTGTTTGTATTATTAGACAAGTATAAAAAAACGGACATTAGATTAATAACGATTATTTTTGCAGAATACTTATCGATCCAGTATTAAAAGGTCAATCGAACGACATCATACGAAGAAGTCGCGGTGAAGAACATTGGATATACCTATAACTTTTAGTTACTGAGCTATGGGAACGTTCGATGGTAGCTTCGGAATTATTGAGATGGTGACTCCTCCTCCTTTCCTTCCTTCCTCCTCTTTTGGCTTACAAAACCTGGCTCCATTTAGCAAACATTCGCTTTGCAGTGGCAAAAAAGTGACACTCCACTGACGTGAGTGTAACTCCAGTGTATTACTTTTCAGCATCAAGCAGTGATGCAGGACGAGGCTCTATCTTTTGTATTAATAATTAATTAATAAGTCTTATGCCCTGGCCGCACATGAGACGCACTACAGCTATTGTCACAATAATAAACAGTGCAGCCACCAATTGGATCCCGAACGCGAACACAAACGCGACCATAACCTGCGGACAAGATTATTCAATTATTCATACACTTTATATGGCATCGGCGCACACTGAGCGTTAGAGTGGCCGTGAGACACAAGCTGAGGCGGTGACCACGTTTGTGTCTCACCTCCCGCGCACACCCGACCACAAACGCCGGCTTCGTTTCACCCGCACAGAATAGAGATAAAAGAAGGGGTGCTTAGGCCGCCAAAAATCGCCGCACCCAGCCCTGGTGACCGTATCCAGTGACTGTGTCTAATGGCCCCGTTCGGTAGACCAATCTGCGGCTACTCTAAATCAGGAAACTGCATTTCTTTCTAATACAAATACTATTTATCAAATTATGCTAGTTTAAGTTAGCATTTAGCCACTATCTCATGTGATGTGCGATGACGTGGTTGAAGAAAAATATAAAAAAAGTGCAACAATTGTTTTAAATAACTTTTATTTCTATATATATTAAAAATAGCTTAATCGGAGTAGTACCGTCCATATCCTCATTGCGTATCTTGAGGGTAAATAGTAGTACAAATTTGTACACTGGGACAAAGCAGTGGGGTACTACGGGTACCATGGGTAATACGGGCCTCGTTTGTGAGGTAACTATAGTAGCTCCCTTAAAGGGAACCCATAAGCACCAGCCATAACCACCTACTAACATTTACTTAAATTTTCATACTAAAGTTATATTATTATATTGTGTAAACTTGTAACTTCTTATATTTACTTCTTATAAATATGTATCTCTTAATCAGGTATTTATAACTTTTTATAAAAAAAATTCTTCTTGTGTTTTAAAGTACCAGGACACCAGAACTTAATAGAAGAGCAAATGGCTAACAATAATCTTTCATGGACCAATCTTTTTTGACCCAGACTAGGATACCATAAGGGTTAAAAAATGAGGGCGTGACCGGCACTACTTCGCTAAATTACGACTAAAATACTTATTGAAAAATCAGTAGCAATTAAAATTAACATAAATTACATTTATAAAGTTTGTCAAAGAGTACTTCCGTAAACTTCCGTAGTGCTAAATATAGAGCTAGCTAAATTATACAAATTACAATAAAAACTTTATGGTATATTTTAAACAGCTAATAGCATTAGAAAGTAAATTATCATTAAAAATATATCAAATAAACTAAATTAGATTTTATGTATTCAATGGGAGGCACAGGCAAAACTATCTCAGATGGCGCCACCATCGCTGGTGCTTGAATTAAAGTAACCAGTAAACTTGCTCGCGTTGTAAAAATCATTAGACTTGGAATGGTCACTACATAACTTAGAAGAAGAATTTGGTTTACAATAGATTTCTATGTGCAATGCTTTGATCCACAGCTTCCGTTGTTTTTTTGCCAGAAGGAAAACGTGTGTACCTTTATTTTTGCACTACACAGAGGCATACTTTATTACAGAGACGGTTTCTTTGTTTACTTACTAAGGTTCTCTAATGAAGGTGGACAGAGAAACAACACCAGTGATATTGCGCCAACTAGCGGGATAAATTAGCAGTGTGTCTCCCCATTTCCTCTCACCGTAATCAGTAGTATATAATATACTATGACTTAATATTTCTTGACTGTCTGTTTTTTCTTAGACACAATGGACAATGTTTTGTCGCCACAACTGAGAATTCTCTGCAGAATCTCTTTAATTTGAATCAACTCAGCACATTTATCAGGAATGCAGTTACCTTCTATGCACAATTTTATCAATCCTTTCGGTTTCCTATCCATTGTATTCTGATATGTCAGAACAGTCAGTAAATGTTTAACAGTGATGTAACTTACACTGTTATAAGAAAGGTTAAGATAAGCTAAGTAGTTGTTTCCATAACAATATAATGAACTTTGTGTAGAGTGTCTGACATTACTATGTGAAAACGGATCTTTTAGGTAGTCTTCTTCTGTCATGGATTTCATAAATGGGTCTTTTTTTGTAGCTTCAGATTTCATAGTTAACGAGGAGCGTTTTGCTGTTCGGCGTTTCACATTTTTCTTATCTTCCATCATCGTGGTTGCTTGCATTTCAGCTATTGTTAACTTTTCATCCATTGTTGAACTTAGTTTTTCTTTTACATAGGCCAAGTATCTGATTTTATAGGCTGAAAATTCTTCGTCTGATATTAAAAATTCTTGTAGAACGTCTAAGATTGCTAAGGCACCCTGATCTGCTATCAAATTATCAGCTAAGTTCAAATGAAGTAAACTTCTATTAGATCTTAATGCATCAGCTAGATATTTCGCTCCTACGTTTGTTATTTTATTCGATGATAGGTTTAGTATTAACAATGTTTTTGAAGCTGGTAAAGGATATGTTAGTTTTGATGCAATTTTCCTTACAGCATTATCGTCAATTTGGCATCGTGATAATGACAAATTTTTCAAACTACTCTTATTGTCCAGTAATATGTCGTAATTTGCATCAACAATCAAAGTATTATCTAAACAGATGTCGTTTATGTTTGATAATTCTAAAAAGTTTTTTATTTCCTTTAATAATATATTACTAATACCTCCGTTTATTGTAATGCCAGTCAGGTAAGTATGGTATTGTAAAATTAGTGATATGATCTTCAGCAATAAACTAGGTATTTTTTTATTTTTATCAAATTTGAGCCGTATTAAGTTGCCAGCTTCATCATACACGGTGTATATTTTGACATATTCACCAGCAGTAACCAAATTCTTGTTGACGAGAGTTTTGTTTTCTCTAGGTACACCAGTTTTCTGATTATCTACATCAGCATTTTCAGATGTCGATAAACTGGGATTAAGTGGTTGTTTCTTCTTCAACACTTGTGCGCCTGGGCTTACGTATGTAGTATCTGAAAAAAGAAACGATAACTTGGTTTTATAACGATTTGTATTATTTGGTTCCATCTCTGTTCGACATTTTTCTTTATAGTCCCCAGAACCTAAGCCCAGATTATGATGAAACTTATTTTTACATTCCACTTTCCACTGAATTCCTTATTAGCGACGTTGGGAATTTATATTGGGTATTTTTTAGAAAATGGTAACAGACCAGTATTGTTCAATAAAATGTAAAATTATTAAAAACCCATTAGTAATTATAACGAAATTTAATTATTTGTTTAAGTTAGGTATGCTAAAATTGACAGCTTGCATGCTCCCTGCTAGTTAATAAAGGCATTTATCAAGTTCAGGACTGGATAAATTAAATAATAACTTTCGGAACAAAAAAAATAATTTTGTAACATTTTGCTGCCAACGGGATTTGAACCCATGTCTCTAATAATCCGGCAGAACGCTTTAACCAACTACGCCATGGGAACGAATAATGTTAACGACGAAATTCTTAAAATGATAACTTTTTATTTGGCTTCCAAGTCGCGGCTTCATCAAGTAGAATAGCTTTAGCAGAGATATTTACGAGTATAGCGGCGATAGACTATTTCGTTAGTGTTATATTTATACCAATGAAAGGACAAGAGATATTGGACTATTTACTTTTAGTTGTTAAAGTGTTAACTATGTCTTGTCAATCGAGTACGAAGAACCATATATGGTCATACGACCAAGCGAACGTTTTATCAATCTCGTTGTCTTGGCTATAGTTAAGTTTTAGTTTTAAACAGTATTTTTTACCTTACCTAGGACACTGACTATGATGATATCAAACTCAACGCACATTTGGCTACATGCCCATGGTAAAAACTTGTCGAAATTGTCCGGGGTAGGGTTATCATGAAACTGATTCTCGTGAACGGTGGCCAGAACGCGACCATCATTCATGTTTAGATTATTTTGAAAACTCATTATTGTGAAGATCTGTATATTGTGAGAATGATTAAGAAAAGTGCTTTGGGGCTTGGGGACAGAAAAACGTCAATAATAATTTGATTTGAGTCAAAGAGTATATATGATTTGAGTGACGATCATAGATTATACACTATACTGGGAATGACGATTAAAGAGAATATAATCCCTGACGATTAGGCTACAATTATGAATACTTTTTTGTATTATCAGAAAAGAGATCTTATTAGTAAAGATTAGCGCACATTGGCGGACGATGGGGCAACGTGATTTAAAACCAACATAAATTCTAAAGTATCTTAGTAGTAACAATATATATGTAGATTCCAAAGCTTAGAGACCGACCACGGAGTATCAAAGGGAGACACACTGCTTATTGCTTGCTGGGTGACGCGTTATCGCTGGTGCTTGCAGTCGTCTTGCTATCCTTCACATGGATGCATTGGGCGCACAACGAATTTGTAGTGATTATAGTTGCCTCTTTCCAAAAACACCCACCTTGACGCAACAGTCAGGACACAGGAATAATTATTCCTCGTAGCCTAATCAGTTTGGCAAACTAGTTAGGCCACCACGAGGAAACACCCGTAAAAACCTACACCATCGAGAAGGGCAGAAGTAAAATACGGCTCTTGGCGTTGGTTTTCCACTGAAGACCTATCTACGAGGGTGGTTCAAATATGATCGAGACAAATATTCTGACACGTTTATTTACCATCGAAAAAATTTACAAAAATTCACAGTTTTTCTAGGTACTCCCCGTCACAAGTTACGCATTTTTTCCACCTTTCCGGAAGTTTTTTGATGCCGGTATCGAAGAATTCCTTAGGCAACTCGGACAGCCATGTGCGCACGAACTCCTCTACCTCGTCGTCGGTGTTGAATCTTTGACCTCCGAGGGCTTCTTTCAGTGGTCTAAACATGTGGTAGTCGCAGGGTGATAAATCCGAACTGTATGGAGGATGTTCCAGTACCTCCCACCCGAATTCCGATATTGTATCGAGCGTGAGACTCGCAGTATGAGGGCGCGCGTTATCCTGGAGAAGAATCGCACTTCGTGCTGGAATGCTCCTCCGTTTTGAGCGATAAACGGGTTTCACGTGTGTTTTCAGAAAGCCCTACCAATACTGATGCCGAGTTCAGCCAAAATGTCTCAAACATTCATCCTACAGTCCTCCAAAATGATTTGTTCTACGCGGCGAATGTTGTCTGGTGTGATGCTGGTTCGCGGTCGACGATCATACGGCTCATTCTCGACGGTTTCGCGGCCGTCCTAGAATGCTTTCACCGATTTAAACACGGCAGCCCTATTCAGGCACTCACTACCGAACTGATTTCGCAAACGCAGAATAAATTTCATGTTTTTAACGCCATCCCACACTAAAAAACGAATGACAAAACGTTGCGCAACGGCGGTCGGCACTTGACGTTCACTCATGGTCGTAGCACGCGCGTGAATCACGCGCTCCCGACGAAAAACTTGCCACACTGTTCGTATTGAACCCAGCTATCACATACTCAAGGCACGACCTTCACAACATACATGCGCGCCATCTACAGCGTTTGTCTCGATCATATTTGAACCACCCTCGTATTAATGTCCAGGCCCACTAACTAAAACGTAAGAACTAAACCTAGAACATTTATTTTTATTAAAATATAAATGAAACAAAGAACAGAAATAGGTAAGATTAAAAACAATTTATTATAAAAATTATAAACTAGTTATAAAACTAATAATAAATCTAACATTAAAACTAGTCATAATTAAATTGAGGAGATAACTAGAGGTTGTTTAGTAACTAGTTTATCAACTAACGTAGAGATAAAAAATGTTGACAAATAAATTTACTCCAAAATTTAGTATGTAAAACTCAAGAATTAAATTAGTCATAAAATTTAAAAAGAGTTATTTTTTTAAGTAAATAATTATAAAATTAAAAACTAATAATAAATTTAACATTAAATGTAAAATAAAACTGCACATCATGCAAAATTACTATGGTAAGCAAATTACCAAGTCTTCACGACTGTGAAGGTAGTGTCTGTGGTATTTTTGTAGTTATAATACATTTTTTTTACTACCTTTAACACAGAATGAGCTTGCCCTTTCACGAATCGCAAGATGTTTTGTTAACATCGCGTTAATAAGCTGTAATTCAATACAATCCACAGGAATACAGTTGCCTTCAATACACACCTTGACCAACCCTCTTGGCTTTCTATCCACCGTCTTCTGATATGTCAGAATAGTCAGGAGTTTTTTAACTGTGACATATGATATATCATTATAGGATATATTAAGGTATCCCAATTGATTATTTCCGTAACAATAAACCACCTCATCTTTATGGTATATATGATTTGTAGAAAATGGGTCCCTGAAGTCACCCATTTTAGTTTCTGCTATAGCTTTGGCTTTACCACGAACGCCCGTTGATATCGCAACGTCATCTGAATTATAAAAAACAGGATCTATGTCAACCTTGGTCTTTTTTGGTATGTTAGGTTTTACACTCTTTCTTTTTAAATACTTTTTATCAAAGTCTCCAGATTGTATTTCCATGGCTAATTCATCTATTAATTCATTTTTTGCTTTCAAGAAATCTACCTTCCTTTTTCTAGATAGCAAAATTTCTTCATCTAGTACTGGAAACTCGTATAAAACGTCCAAAATTGCTAAGAAACCATCATCTGTTATCATATTATCAGATAAGTTTATATAAACTAGTTTCCTATTAGATCTTAACGCCACAGCTAGATGTTTTGCCCCCAAATCTGTTATTGCATTTGATGTCAGATTAAGTAGTGACAAAGTTTTTGAAGCTGGTAAAGGATAGATCAATTTTAAAGCAATATTTTTCAGGACATCATCAGTAATTTTGCACCTTGCTAACGATAGTTGTCTTAAATTACTATTTTTTTCCAGTAATAAATCGTAGTTTGGATTATTAATGACTGTATTATCTAAACAAATGTCAGTTACGTTTCCTAATAGTAACAATTTATTTAGTTCATATATTCCTCCTGCATCAATACCTTTGTTTATTGTTATTCCCGTCAGGTAAGGATGGTAGTTTACAATTAATGCAATTATTTTCAACAACGTTCTAGGTATTTTATAGCATTTATCAAATTTGAGTTGAATCACATTATTCAAATTGTCATAAACGATGCAAATTTTGATACAATCATCGTCGTAATGGGAAGATTTGTTGGGCGTCGTACTTTTGTTGTCTTGTTCGGAGCTGTTTTCTTGCAGTAGACCTTTTTTTTGTTTTTTCTCTGTGGCTGTTGACCTGCCTGTTGTTGAGCGAGTCTCTGCATATTTATCTGGTAACAGAAACCAAATAAAATATTAGGTAAAAATATACTCCATAAAAATATTCTCGTATGTGGCCAACCCTGGTGGCAGACTTTTCAGATCTGAAGGTTTTACAATTTATATGTTACATTGAGTCAGTTACTGACGCCGAGAACTAGCTGTTTACAATTATTCAGTGAAACAATTGTTTCGTGAAAGTTACACATAACTTGAAGAAATGACCACGACTGACTTGACTATATGTAAACAGTGTGATTCAGTTCTCGGCATCAACACTGCCGTCAGTAACCGATTGGTTCAGAAAGATGAATGAAACTACTCTCTACAGTAAACACTTTCTCGACAGACCACCTCAGATACCGATTTAACACACTTTTTTAGCTTCACTTGTAACAAACAATTTATTTTATTTATTTTATTTTATTCGGGGGGCTTAAGCTAACTTTACAAAAAATGTATTGAAACAACATACGGAAAGCCATTTAAAAGCCTCCACAGTTAGTAAGAAAGTATAAAATGCACAAAAACTAACAAGTTACATAAAACTAATTACTATTACTATGAACATACATAGCCACTTATGGGCTTCTATGTAGCGTACAATTACTACTTAACACTTTATTGACAGAAGAACAGCTACTAGTAAATAGGTCAATCATAGTGTGCTCGGATCTCATTAATTTATTGAAAGCAATAGATGATCTTACAATACAATATAACCTAATAAAATCTTAGAAGTTAATTTTAGCCTACTTTTAATTGTCGTATCGAAATGAAACTTTGTTGTATGTAGTTCGGATGACAAAACTACAATTTTGTATCAAGAAGCTGATCTGATGATAGAGCTTGGGGGTAGATAGTGGAACTCTTCAGTGGCTACAAGTAACCCCAACGAGTTTGGGCTCATATAATTCGTTTTAACGAGTGCAATAGATTGCACTTTGTGACGAAGTTCTGATGATGAGGCCAGGAGGTGGAATTGTATTTTTAGTTAATTTAAAGTTTAAATAAACTAAATTATACCTACACTTCCACTTCCTGGCTCCATATAAACTCTGAATAAACTAAAAAATACACTTCCACAATACAACAATACAATAACTCTTTATTGCACACCAAAAGGATATATACCTAAATGTAACATATCAAACTTAAAAAATTCAGAGTACAATGGGCGGTCTTATCGCTAAACAGCGATCTCTTCCAGACAACCTTAGGATGGATAGGATATTAAACTTAATAGTATATTGGTCGATGGTGCAGCAATATAAACATGATAATTTACGGGATAATTTCCACCTCCTGACTCCATAATTATTTACTTACGCAGAACATTAAAGATAATGTCGATATTGAGTTGCAGCTGCTGACATGCCCATGGCAAAAATATGACTAAGTCCTCCGGACTTGGGCCTCCAGAGTGCCGCTTTTTAGAAGTAAGATTATCGAAAATACCATCGACGCTATCACTACTCATTACGAAATCGTGTAAAATTATTCAGAAAATTCTGTAAAAAATTACGTAGACAAAACGTCAATCATTGGGAACCAAAGAGAACATAAAAAGCAAAGATAATATAACGCTACCGGTAGTATTATATACTCTTTGAATGCTACGACAAAAAACAATAAAAGTGTCAAGTACATACATTGAATTGCATTGAATTAAGTCTGTGATTGAATCGAACGTTGGATCTCAAACACTTTCATATGTAGAAATGTTGCGAATCTTTGGTTGCGAACCGACAGCGTCAAGAAATTGTCTAGAATTTTCGCTGGTTTTTATTTTAGAACGAACGTAATTAAGGAACTACATATATTATAGTAATCTGTGTTAAGGAAACAAGTTGTTACAAAACTAAACTAGCAAAAACGTTAGACAATGTCTTCCAGCCGAAGACTAGTGACCTCTAGTTTTTAACGTACAATCAAGGAGGAGTCAGTATTTAGAAAGTTAGCCTTTCACCTTAAATTGGTCACAGCGTGGTAACGGTTAAGAAAAGTACCATCCCATTACTCCCCGTTGGTGCCATAAGAGCCGCCTCAGGGATTATACAGGGAATAGGCAGCAGCATTCTCCTCGGTCAACATCATAATCTACTTCGATAGCTAAGATGCTGCCAAGCTTGCTGTATTGTGACAAAATCCCCGCTTCATGGGGGAGGCTGATGCTCAGCAGTCATTTGTCACCTGATGATAATGATGATAAGACGTAACACACACCACTGATTCCAACTTAGTTCTACACATTTTACTTTCCCAGTAAAAGCAATTGCTAATAAAATCACGGATGGTAAATTATAACAGCGCCCATAAATGTCCAGGACACATAAAAATATAGTAATAATCATTGCCTGTTACAGCTTTTCTCTCTCAAATTCTTGGATTCGCTTAACAAATGCTTACATACATACCATGTCAAGAGATGGAATAACTACATCTCTTTTGCTTCAAGAAAATCAATATCACATCTAAAGCTATGAGTATATACCTTCCATACCCAGCGGTAGTCGTTTGCCACAGTCTCCGCGAAAACAGAGACGTTTCGCGAGGCGGCGCCCCCTAAGGGGTTGCGGTATAGGGGGTGGGGCACCTGAGACACCGCCAAGACAGAGACGCGGTGGAAGTAGGATACAGTACTCTAGTTCGATACTTAAGGAGTTATGTTGACGTAATCTAGACATTGGTCAAAGGTGAATGTTATTTTAATCTTTGTTATCACTGCATTAAATAATAGTATTCTATACAGTAGTATACTAACTGTCGGGCCGTAAGATCAAAAAGTACGAAGTGTCCTTACGTGATAAAGGAAAACATTAGTTTATTTACTAATTAGTAATTAATTAAAAAATTACATTATTATTAATTTTAAAACTGACGAAGGCATTATTACCATGACTATACATTAGTTTTGTGGCGTGGGAGTAGTTTTGCCATCTTGTTTTTCAAGTTAAAAATATATTTATTTATATAATAATATTAAAGTATTGGGAGCGAGTGTGGCCGAGCTTGTGCGACTTTCAATCCAACGTACCATAATTCGAATCTCGACTCGGGCCCGCACCAATGACTTACATCAAGTTATGTGCGGATTATTCACACTCGCTCTAAAACGGTGAAGGAAAACATCGTGAGGAAACCGGCATGTTCAAAAAGTACAAAATTCGAGGATTTGTGACATCCACCAAGCCACACTGGGCCCGCGTGGTGGATTATGGCCCATACCTCTCTCTCTCTCTCTCTGAGAGAAGGCCGGTATCCCAGGAGTGGGAGCGTAAGTGGCTGATAACGATTATAGTATTTAGTTAATAAATAGTACCTCATCATTTTTACTGCGTGACCGCATAATATATAATCTATGATACTGAACACAATTCTATATTGAGGGCGGCACTCAAAATTTCCCTTATATAACGACGCAGAGGAGAATTAATTAGTTTTATAGCACAAAGTTTTACCGTTACTGCTTATACCTATCTATAAATATGTATATACATAGTAAGTATCATGTATATACCTATAAATATTATAGGTAGAAGGTATCGTGATGGTGGCTCGTTAGATAGTTATTGTTTCGATGTACTGTGTTCAGATTGTATAGATTTTCATTTGCTAAAGTGTATCTTAAATCTAAGTGAATAAGATTGGCGAATTTGGTGGGAAAGGATTCGGATGGTGGATAAAATATATAAAAAACATAAATTTTAGGGTTCTAATTAAACATTATTATACATAATTAAATATTATTATTATTTTATTTTAAATTTGGAGTTTCATCATCGTAGATGATCTAAACATAAACGCTTACACTCTCATATCCCTGCATTATTCCCTGAGTCGCAGGTGTGTTCTATGTGTCCAACACAGAACACACCACAAACATTCCAACATCCCAAAACGAACATGCTCAAGGCATAAAACCCGGCCGGAAATCGAACCCGGGGCTTTGCAGGCTGGTTAACTACCAACTTAGCTATGGAGCCGTCAAATATCACCATACTGCTTCATTAGGTAGGTACACCAGTTTATAAACATAAACATAAACGCTTACAAACTCATACCCCCCGCACTAGGATTCCCTGTGTCGCAGGTGGCATGGACATACACAGATACACATCACAAACATCCACGACCCGAGAACAAACTTTATGCTTACACAAAATCTGCCCCGGACGGGAATCGAACCCGGGACCCCTCGCCTTGCAGGCAGGGTTACTACCAACTTAGCTACAGAGCCGTCAGCCGTCATTTCAAATGTATTATATGTATCTACCCTCACCACCACTAGGTATAATTCGCCACCAAACGCTCCAAAGAAGCTTTACTGCGCGTAATAATACAACATCATAATAATTTTAATGGAATCCAGTTAATCCCACCAAGGGGCGGCGAGGGTGGAAAGGGGGTGCGTATAAAATTACGTAAACAGAAACTATTACGTTATTACACTGAAGACGTTTCATTTAATTAAAACTTAATTAATTTTGGCGTCTTCGCTGCGTCTTGCGTAATGTAGCGTTGTGAAGTAAATTCGAGGAACACTGTTTTGATAAAATTGGATAGTTGTGATTTTGGATGTGTATTTTGAGATGTAGTTTAGGGGAGTGTGTATGTATTAAATTATATTGGTATATGAAATATCATAGTGTATGAAATATATTTTATAGTGTTAACCGACACTAGCGGATGTTCACATAAATATATACATCACAAAAATTTCGCTTCCAACAGGATTCGAACCTATCATATCAAGAATTTCGCAGTCAACATCGATTGCTCCCATAGCCTAGTGGTTAAGGCGTCTGACCCGGCAAGCCAGAAGACGCAGGTTCGAATCCTGTTGCAAGCGAAATTTTTGTGATGTATATATTTATATATCATAGTGGAATTTAAATACCAAAAATCTGAGAGCGCGTTCATCAAAAATTATAAGAAAATACTATATAATAAAAGCTGATATGAGGTATGCCTATCTAAACAGTGTGCAAACATAATACAATGTGTGTCGTCGTCCGTTTTTCCGCCTGCTCTAGAGTTAAACTCTCACTATCTTTCCTGCCCTTGTCCCATTTTTGCGTGGGGTCGGCGCAATACTTACATCTTTAGAAACTTACTGCTTTATGTTTTGGCAATTGTTTACAGCTGGCCGCCTGCGTGTCACCAACCCTCCATAGGAATTCTGAAAGGCTATAATATATCACGCGGGCCTAATACGGCTTGGTGGATATCACATGTCCTCGAATTTTGTGATTCTTGAACATGCGGGTATCCTCACAATGTTTTCCATCACAGTTTTCAGAGACTGTGATAAAATCCGCATATGACTTGATTTAACTCATTGGTCGAGCAGACCATTCCCAAGTTCAAGGCGAGATAGGGGTAAAACGCTACAATATTAAGTATAAAAAAATTTACGTTCAAAATTCCTTATTCAAAATTCCTTAACAACTAAATAAAATAGAAGTGTCTGTTTGTAATATCAAAATAACAGCTTTTTACTAAATGCATATGAAAGTATATACGGGACCTACATCAAAACAGCCATTTCTTAAATTTTTGTCTGTCTGTCTGCTTGTTCCGGGTAATCTCCGAAACGGCTGCGCCGATTTTGACCGGACTTTCACTGGCAGATAGCTGATGTTACAAGGAGTAACATAAGCTACTTTTATTTTGGAAAAAGAATTAGGGTTCCAAGCGAAAAAAATAAAAACTATGAAATCCAATATCTCCGCGCGGGTTAAACCGCGGGGCAGCAGCTAGTTGAAACTAAAAATCTTGAGTAAAATACTGTCTTCTACAAATTTTCTCCAAAGCTAATAAGAAACTACAGGAAACGGCAGTCGGATTCTATTAGGTACGTCGTAGATACGCGAGGAATGTCATAATGCCACTTAAGACAATACGAGTGGTAGATGGGAACAGTGGTTCTCAAAACATCGCCTCTAACAGACCCACAAATTTACAATGCGATTAAAATAAGAATAGGTAAAATGTATGTACCTAATCAGACTTCCTATTGTGCAATATTGAGTAAAATACGGTTTTATAAGTTTAAGAAAGAGTTTTATTTCACACACGATTCCGATCACCTTAAGCACAGCTACTATATAACTAGACGAGAGCGAGTACAGACTATAAACACATCTTAATACTATTTGCCACAGATATTACATTGTAACTGGATTCTAACACCCCCCCTCAATGTAATATTACAAAAAGAAACTTATATAAAATAATCATAAAAAGATTATATTGAGTTTAGACCACATTTCTTTGAAAACTTCATTAATAGATCCCTATTCAAAGGTTTTGTAAGCATATCAGCTAATTGGTCTTCAGATTTTACATATTTTACAATTAATTTTCCTTTTTTAATTAGTTCCTTAACAAAATGATACCTTATTTCAACATGTTTTAACCTTTTTAAACTGTCTGTGTTTGCACTCATTATGGCTGCTTGGTTGTCACAAAATATTGTTACTGGACAAGTATTTTTCACATTAAAGTCATTTAATATATTTATTAGCCAACAAGCTTCACTTGCAGCCATACTCATTGCAACATATTCAGATTCCGAAGAAGAAAGACTAACACAACTTTGTTTCTTAGAACTCCACGAAATCAAAGAATTAGAAAACATAAAACAATAACCACTTGTAGACTTTCTATTCTTTAAATTATTTCCCCAGCTTGCATCACAATGACCTACAAGCATACTATTATTACACTGATAAATCAACTTATAATTGATAGAGTACTTAACGTATCTCAACACTCTTTTTAAGGCAGTAAGTAATACATTACTTGCTTTATTTTGGTATCTACTTAGCATAGAGACAGCCACCGATAAATCTGGCCTTGTGCCACAAGCAGTATACATAAGGCTACCTATAATTTGTCTACAAACATGTTCAGTACTTTTATCAGTTTCATTACAATCCAAAGTTGTTACATCAAAGTTATAATCCATGGGTGTTGACATAGGTTTACAACACTCCATACCAAATCTCGTTAATACATTTTCCAAATACTGTTTTTGACTCAATTCAGTTACACCTGTTTCTAGATTTTGTTTTACATTAATTCCAATAAAATCTGACACTAATCCCAAATCTTTCATTCTAAACTCATTACTCAACATTTCTTTTAATTGACCAATTTGTTTCTGATCTGTACCAAACATTAAAATATCGTCAACATACAGTAAGACATATATCTGATCAGTACCATTACATTTTGTATATAAACAAGAATCACTCTGTGATCGTACAAAGCCATTCTGTGTAATTACCGAGTTAAACTTATCATTCCAATACTTTGGAGATTTTTTAAGACCATACAAAGATTTATTTAATTTTACAATATTTATGTTTCCCTCATAAGCCCCTTCTGGTAATTGCAGATAAACAGTTTCATTAATATTTCCATACAAAAAGGCTCCCGTTACGTCCATTTGGTATACAGGTAAGTTTAACTTGGTGGCAACAGAAATAAACAACCTAAATGTTGATAATTTAGCTACAGGTGCATAAATTTCATATAAATTTAACTCATCATCCTGTTCAAATCCTCGAACCACTAATCTAGCTTTATATTGTTTTACATTATTGACATTTTTTATTTTAAATACCCATTTACTACTTATTACCTTACTCTTTACTGGTTGCTCACAATACTCCCATGTATTATTATCGTTTAATATCTCTAATTCTTTTCTCATAGCCTCTTTCCATTTGCAAGAATCCTGTCCCTTTATAGCTTCATGATAGGTATTTGGTTCATTATCTTCTGTATAGGTGTTATTACATTTGTAAAAGGAAGTTTGTTTCCTTACACGCGTACCTTTCTCGCATGTCTCCTCTCTTCCTGGTATCAAGGTTATATCAGCTTCATCAGAGCTTGACTCGTCATCACTTTCACATGGTTCGTAGAGACTACTTGCATTTGACTGATCATGTATATCACTTTCATTTATTTTCTGGATTATATCTTTATCTGTTACTGGGTTTTCCACTTCTAGAATTGTTACAGGTTCCTTTTCACTTTGTTGAACAAACACCACATCTCTCTTGAGCTCGACTGTGTTCCGTTTCTGGAAGTAGATTCTATATCCTTTAACTTCTTCTCCATATCCAACCATTAAACCATTTTCTCCCTTTGAATCCCATTTAGTCCGTTTTTCTTTTGGTATGTGAGCAACAACTGGTGAACCAAAGATCCTCAATGAGTGTATATTAAAACTTTTACTAAACCACACTTCATAGGGTGTTTTCCCATTTTCTTTGCTTTTTCCAGTTCTGTTGAGTACATAGGCAGCTGTGTTAATTGCTTCAGCCCACAACTTTTTAGGTAGGTTTTTTGAACACAGCATTGACCGAGCTGCCTCTACTAATGTTCTATTCTCACGCTCCGCTTTTCCATTTTGCTCTGGGGTGTATGGGACTGTATTCTGGTGTACTATACCATGCTTAGCAAATAGTTGTTGAACCTCTTTGTTTACAAACTCTAACCCATTGTCACTTCTAAAATATAGAATCTTGTTCCCTGTCACATTCTCTGCTTTCTTAATAAATTGTTCAATATGCAACTTTATCTCATGCTTCCCTTTCACTAGATAAACAGTTCGGTAGTTAGAGTAATCATCTTTAAGCAATAGGAAATACCTGGCACCTCCAATCGATTGTACCTCCATCGGGCCACACGTATCTGCATGGATCAGCTCACACGATCTAGTCGTCACGGTTTCGCTTGTATTGAAAGGCAAGCGATGTATTTTGCCTTCCAAACATCCACTGCATTGTTTATAGGAGTCGTCAACAACCTCCACGTTATTGTTCGCTAACACGTTTTTAACATGTTGATAGTTTTGATGCACAAGTTTTTCATGCCACTCACTTAGGTTTGATTTGCTTTGAGAAACGTTTGCAATACCACTTTTATAACGCATGTCCATGTAGTACATATTTCCGGAACGTTTAGCGATTGCACATAATTTATTTTGCTTGAAAAATTTGCACAAATTTTCGTCAGTCTTCATGACATAACCTCTATCTGTCACACAGTTGACAGAAAATAAATTCGTCTTCAAATCGGGAACGAACAACACATTGTCTATGGTTGTTTCAATCCATTCATGTCCATTAAAAACCTGTGTTGCCACCTGTCCACAACCCTTCGCACTAATTGCAGTTCCGTTTCCAACAATCACATATTTTTGCGATAGTGTTGAATAGGTTGAAAATAATTCCCTATCGCAGCACATATGTTCACTTGCTCCAGTATCCACTAACCACTTTGATTGTCTAAATTGTTCGTCCGACTCATTGTTACCCAACACTACAAAGGCATTAGTACTATTAGTAGTATTTGTACTGTCTTTGTTTTTCCTGAACCGACACTCACTTTTATAATGCCCAAGTTTGTTACAATAGAAGCACTTTTGATTAGATTTATTGTTGAAAGAGTTTGGAGAGCTGTTCTTATTGTTCACATTGCTTCTACAATCACTTTGATAATGTCCAATTTTGTTACATTTGAAACACTTTATCTTTTTCTTATCAGTTTTCATAGCATTGAATGCTGAGACCTGTTGAGTTTCACCACTCTTCTCTTTCATCCGCTCTTCTTCTACCAACAGTCTTGCAACCAGATTTTCATATGTTTGTTTATCATCGGCTGTTGATTCCCAGGCCGATATGAAATGTTGGTATTGGTCAGGCAAGGACATCAAGACTTTTGTTATGATGAATTTATCTGTTATTTCTTCACCCATTTGCCGTAGTTGGTTTTGCATTTCCTGTATCTTAGACAAAAACACAGACATCTCAGTGCCCTCTTCATACTTGTACTTGAAGAAACGCTGTTGTACAATATGAATACTTGTTTCTGATTTTTGCTCATACACACTCAGAAGCTTGTGCCACATTTCTGCAGATGTATTACATGAAATAATGTGTATCATGACCTCCTCAGTCATTCTGGTTACTATCAGAGTCTGTGCCTTCGCATCTCTGGCCTCAATAATTTTGGATTCTTCCGTCGATAGCGCCGATTTATCTGCTCGTTCAACCACGTCCAGCAAGCCCTGGCCACGTAACAAGACTTTCGTTTGGAACTTCCATATATTCCAGTTTCTAGCACCTTCCAGCTTCATGACGCTGACATAATTTGTATTCCCATCCATGGTGTCGTTTTGCTCCTCTTTCTACTCGCGAACCTTCCTTGCTTTTATACCTAGCAAGTTTTCCTTCCGGCAACCGGCAAGTTAACCTCTCTTGCACCACGTTTTTGCCGTCGACTTTGCTTTTTACTTCCCGACAATTGCTCAAAGTTGCAGCAGATCTGGCAGTAATTTGGCAATATCTGGGCCCATAACCTGTGCAATATTGAGTAAAATACGGTTTTATAAGTTTAAGAAAGAGTTTTATTTCACACACGATTCCGATCACCTTAAGCACAGCTACTATATAACTAGACGAGAGCGAGTACAGACTATAAACACATCTTAATACTATTTGCCACAGATATTACATTGTAACTGGATTCTAACACCTATGATAACTAATTTTTATTATAAATTGTGTTTTACGACATTTATAACAAGATATAAAAAAATATTTCTTTAACACATTATTTTTGCAAAACTGAACAGATTTTAAAGATATTTCTGTGGGGCCAATCTGAAAGTATGTACTATCAAATAAAGAAAGAATTTTCAAATCGATTTAGAAATAACAGAGATCTGAGGTAACAAACATAAAAAAAAACAATTGAATTGAGAACCCCCTCCTTTTTGGAAGTCGGTATACAATATGACTGTCGAAAGATACTATGCCCGTCATGATGCGCCTACAAATTCGATATGTCATACTTACATAAATTACTATTTGGCGAAAGTTTGAGAGCCTTTGCATTTGTACTTGAAAGATGAGACGGGAAGGGAGAGGATAAGACGCGGGTGCCTTATTCTAGTAATTAGCATTCGTAGGGGTGGATAAATATACAAAGGCATGGTTTGACTACCCTAATATTCAATTTAATGCTGCCTTAATAAATAATGGTTATGTGGCAGGATGAAATACAAATAACTGCCTCATGTTACAAGGAGTAACATAGGCTACTTTTATTTTAGAAAAAGAATTAGGGTTCTGCGCAAAAAAATAAAAACCTTAATCCAATATCTCCGCGCGGGTGAAACCGCGGGCAGCAGCTAGTAATAAATAAAATATCGCTTGAAAAATATTAACCTCTTTTCCTTCGGTAGTCTGGTAATAAAACAAATTCGAAAGGGTTTCATTGGTCCTGAAAGTGTACATAAAATATAAAACAGCTCAATATTTTCCTCATTTAGTGGGGGCGCATACCCACCTACCCTCCCCCTGGGGGTTCATTAATTACGGCCTGACTTATTGTCCGATAGTTTTCACAATTAATATCTTTGTGATAAATCAGTCTGGGTTTTACGGTTGATTTATTAAGTTACGTTTAGTTTTCTTTATCTGTAATTGGAAAACTTTATTTTTAATAATTTAAGGGCCGATCTTTCAATTGCAGTGTTAACGAACTGATTGCTATTGAATCGATGAATTTAACTGATCCATTATCTGCTTAGTGTTTTTTCGGGCCTTTCGTTTCGAAATTATTGGACCATTAGCTAACTAAGGTTTATTTCTATAAAATGTTTACCACAGACTTAGTATGGCTGTGACAAGGCTGTGATGATCTATGGAATTATCTAACAGGACTCTGTCTGACTATTGAAAGATTGGCAGATAGATAGATAACCCTTTATTGTACAGAGATGGTGTGATACAAGCTATTTTTTACATGACTGCACAAAAAAGTAGTGTAATGTTTTTTATTTCAGCCTATTCAAGCCACGGGAACTGTTTCAAAATTCAGTTGTAAAATTTGAACCATCACAATTATAATTCTAACATACAGACTAACTATTATAAGTACCTTAAAATTTAATCCGAAAAGCGTGGGAATTTAAATTTAAACCCTCCTAAAGATACTATCTAACTCAAAGTCTTACAAATAGTGCGACATCCAGTTTTCAAAGGATGAGAAACTCAAACCCTTTTTAGAGCATAAAATGACTTTTATGACCAAACCTGTTGGAGAGCAGTGACCGACAAGTGAACAACACAGGTGACCAAACATGAAGTGCGCGGCATTTTCTGCATTTTTTTCTAAGCCTTTTCTAATCAACATTATCATCAAAGTTCAACATACTTCAAGTGATGCAGCTGATCTAGGGCTGCGCGGAAGTTCTGTAGCAGAATTTTGACGTAAACTTTATATGCCTTTTCTACAACGAAAAATTCAGAATTTCAAAACTCGTAAACAAATGTTGTTGACCTCCAGTAGTGGACCCAGGTTGACAACGTCATTTTGAAAATCAGGTGAGAAAGTAGTCAAGTAAAAAACTATCTACTACTTCATAGTACGAGTACTTCATAGTAGTTCTAATAGTACCTATTTCATCCATAAAAAAATTGCTGCCATCAGCACAACGACTACTTACTACTTTTTACTATACCAACGAAAGAAGTTTCTTTAGGGTATGTTCGAACCCTTTTTTATAAAAAACAATGTTTCTCTACAAACCTGTTTTCAAAAGAAATATTGTTCCCATTTGAACATATTTACTACAAACAACTTGACCGATAGGTCGTGGGTACGTCTCTCTTTGGATTAATCCAGCTAGTGATTGTGTGTGGTGTGAGTGTGGTCTAATTCTGAGAGGTACGTATCTTCGTAACTTATCACAGTAAAAACTTGGACTAACAGAAGTTTTTAGTTTATGGCACTAAAATGTTTTTAAATACTTAAGTGTTTTATACGCAGGTACTACGTAATTTCCACAAACATAAATCCGTGGTAATTTCATACGTTATTACACTCACAATTTTTGTAGTATATGGCATTAAAGTGTGTGTGTAAAAGTGTTTTATGCCTCGGTTCGGTTCGGTCAGTGGCTAAACTAGGTTACAGCTTAATGTTTTAAAGTCATAACTAAAGAATAACCCATATTACGATTTTCTACAAATGACAACGGCTTAGTAGTGCAATGAATACAAATAGCAGAAACCTTCCCCTCGCTTAGACCATACCGCATACATACATAGGAGTATACCTGATAGGTATAGTTGAGAGTCTGTGAAAAAGAGAATTGTCGTGGCGTTACGACGTCATACTGAGAAACTAACATTTAGCTACAAGTAGCACCCGAATATTAGTGAGCACTGAGTAGGAAATATGTGATATATCCAACTCAGTATCACATATTTTTAGTCATACTAGCAATAACAAAGCAACGTTGTCAATGCAACAAAAATTAAATTAGCACAGACGCGACCTCAATTCCTTCGACGCTTCTCATTTTGCACAGACTCTATACCTGAAAGAATAAACCACGATTTCTTCATTCCAGTTCCTGCTTATTAATCCCAGTAAGTAAAATCGACCACATCGATAATCACCACAACTTATCAAAACGTCTTATACTATTTAAGTACCCCATTTCAATACCCTTAAAAGGGACCGCATCCCAGACCGTCACCCGCATCCTTCAAAAGTAGGAAATGATAAGAACAACGCGAAACGTCTGCAAGAGTAATGTTTCCTCCTTCCTTAGGGTCCGGACCCTAAAAGGGCTTATCGTCTACGAAGGTATCGAGCCACCGCCTACCCGCCGTTATAGAATTTTCGAGGGGCGGCGGGAGCACCCCCTTTTTGCTACGTACATTTTCATTTCCTTCATCTTTCTCCGCTTTCGAGGTTTGGTGGATGGATTGAGGGTTTACTTTTATTATTACTTGTATTTACTTTAACATGGGCCGTGACATGTGGTTCCAGTCCAAAACCATCTCAGAGCCATAAGCGCTGGCTAAGATAATTTGGGTATTCTCCTCGGTTTACATCATAATCTGTAATCATCAAGAAGCCTGCCAAGCGTGATGTTAATTGGCAAACCGATGATGTAGTGATAGGTGGGTACTGATAATTCGTTTTGTGGGTAGGTTTGAGTAAACCAATTTTTAAGTGTTTCTTCGTTCGAAAATCGTCATGATCTGTCCCCATCTTATTAATTTTGTTCACAATATCGTAATTATTTATATATTTTATCTTTATTTGTGTACATATTCGTTATTTTATTTTTGAATTATGTATGTAGTTAATAATAGTATTATTTGTTTAGTTATTTATTTATTTTATAAGCATGTGTATATATATATATACACATGCTATATATATATATATGTATATTTATTCATGTTTGTATATTATTCTTATTCATTTTAAATAAATAGCTTAGTATTTTATGTATACCTATTGTATTCTGCCTCCTATTTTTTTAGGCCTTGGCTGAAAATCAGCGCTGAGAGTCATTTGACAATCAGCTTATTGCTGAGCCACGGCCTTTTCAGCACTTCTTTGTTTCTTGTTTGTATGTGCAATGTCTTAAATTGTATGTGTATATTCTTCTCATGTATGTGCTTTTCTATGTTTACATTGTATGTGTGCTGAATAAATGTTTTTCTATTCTATTCTATTCTGATAGGTAGTACTGGCTCTGGTTTACCTATGAATAAAAAACCTTCTATGATCAGTTGCTGTCTTTGCGTATTTCCTTGTGACCTTTCCTAGTGCTCGTCTGGTTGGCAGATCTCTCAAGGGGAATAGCTGTATCAAAGAACCTATTGGTGTAGTGCGGCAGCTGCATTTAAGAGCTGTAATGCATCGTTGCGCAAACGCAGATCAATATCTTTTACTCTTTATATTGTGTCTATTGAGTACTTTGGAAATTTCAATCCCCATAATGCTGCAGCATGTAATACAAATATGTGAAAGAACAATAGTAGTTATAAATACTACTAATCTGCTAGCATCTCTTCTTTGATAGCATCTCCAAGTACACAAATCCCAAGTCGTTTGTTAAAAATATTTTTGTCAGGCCAAAAAAAATCCAAAAGCATCGCCTAAATCCACCCCTGAATCCAATTCCCCGTCTTACACCAGCAACCTTAGACACCCCCCCACCCCAACCACCCGGCCGCCCCTCCCGCAGTTCGTTAGCGAACTTCCATACTTTGTAATATGCAAATGAACGTCTAAGGGGATGCGGTGTTAGGCGTCTTAAAATGAATTAATGACACAGGTGACTTGCTTCCACGACACTCCAGGATATGTCTGGGAATTGAACCAACGCGAAAATATTACGGAACTAAAATTAGTCTTAAACTTTTTTTTCGATTTCTGCAGAGTTTTACCACAATTCAGGCAGTGTTGCTTATTGGATCATATACCTACAGACTATATTTGGTTTCAAACTTTTTTGGTGTCTGCAGTTTTACCGCAGTTCAGTCAGTGTTCCATAGATCGTCGAATAGTGAAAAAAGTACTACCTAAGTATTAATTACCTAATGCTTCAGGGTAATGGGGCGCATTGCAGTGCCACGCAGGCCTTTGTGGTTCTAGGTTCTGGGTGGCACTACCAACTGTTATGGGCTGGCGTTAAGCTTTTCATCAGGTAAACGATCCGCTCGTTTCGTTACCAAATAGTATAAAAACTATAGTAATAATAAGTATCAAGTCTGCGAAAGTCGTCAAAATATGTTTCACCAAGATGATGTACCTTCCAATCATAAATAATTACAATTAAAACATTATACAAGATCTAATTTGGGTTTAATTGTTGTTATATAAGCCTCTCAATATCATAACGATACATAATTAAGATGATCAAAGTACTTAGTTATAAAATCTCAAAGAAAGCAGACCCAATTGTTTTTTCAATTTAAAAATTACTTTTTTTCCGATGATCACTTTTCGTTATTTAATATTGTATATTTTCTGAGCCTTTTCCCTGCGCGTCTGTTATTAATTGCGACAGAGAGTAAGGGGTGGTTCTTATGTACCTACTAATATGTATGTAGGTATGTACAAAGTCTTAAGATTAAGCGCCTTATAAGGTGGAAGTGTAGGTGTTTCGGAATTTTGATGATGTGAGGATTAAAGGTAAATAAACCGTGTTAGTGTAATATGTTATTTATATACATTTTATATAGAAGTATATACATTATTCTATAGTTCTTAGTTTTTTCTTTTCTTGGAGAATTGTCTTCTCGTTTTTGTAATAGTATATAGATAGGTAAGGTACCTACTACGGATAGTATATTATTGATTAATCAAATTTGTTTTGATTATATATTAAGGTTCTTACTAATAAACAGTGTATAACGGTCGCATAGCTACACAATGTTTCGTCATTATTGTTCTTTGAAGATTTTAAACTGAATCGAAAGAGACAAAACACTGTCGGTCTTACCACAAAAAAATAAAACCCACTTTAGACGGTTTAAATGCTAAACATGCCTTAGGCGCGTGTTTAAATATGAGCAACCACAATTCTTGTTATTAGTAGTGTCTAACCTTTGTGTAACTCGATTCTGTTGTGACATTTCTAATAATTTTTGACGTTTATCTTTAGACACTATCTAGCTAAAAGCGTCTAAAAGTTGTTTTTTTGTCGTAACACGGTTTATTAGCCATTATCTAACTCCAATCTGTTTACATTTCTAATCATTTTAGACGTCTTTTAGACACTGTCTAAACCGTTATAGGTACAGTGTTTATTAGTAAAGTTGTATTAATATAAAAGTGCATTATAGTGAGAATGTATTCATACTTACGTCATGATAATTAATACCCAAAATAAGCGAAAAACAATAATTTTTTACAAGAAAAAAACCCTTTAGGTATACTTTATTACACTACAAATTACACCACAACTGTCTCAATGTGTAACAATATGGTAAGTAAGTATAGTGTTTTTTTTTTTTAATGTTATTTGGTAACGAGACGAGCTGGCCGTTTGCCTGATGGTAAGCATAACGATTGCAGTACCACACAGAACTTTGAAACACAAAGGCCTACGCGGCACTGCAGATCGCTCGTTACCCTGAGACATTAGGTATTAAGTCTCATAAGCCCAGTAATTTCACTGGATACTCTGCTCATCAAACCGGAACACAGTAATGCTTGCACACTATTGCTTGGCGGCAGACTTCACGAGCAAAGCGGTGGTAACAACCCAGACGGACACTCGCAGAAGAGTTAGTCCTACCACTAACAGACCCTTTCTAAAAGACCGATGTAATATTAAGTAATATTAGTATTTGCCCACAAGTCAAACATACTTATTTCCTGCCTTTCGTTGCTTCCGTCGGGGTGGGCAGTAACTCCGCCGCCTAAAAGGAACGATAATTTCATATTATGTAAAGAAACACTTACGTTCGTAAAACTCACTAGGTATACTCTTATATTCACATTTGGATAATGAGACCAGTGCGTCGTTTGCTTAGTACTTCGGCATTCTATAAAAATTGAACTGTCACCCACAACACAAAGTCCTGCGCGGCACTGCAGTGCGCTCGTTACCCTGAGACATTAGGTATGAAGTCTCATAAGCTCAGTAATTTCACTGACTACTATGGGCTGACCAAACTGGAATACATTATCTATAATGCTTAGGTACACATTACTGCTTGGCGGCAAACTACAAGAGCAAAGCTGTGGTACCCCACCCAGACAAGAAAAATGCTTATTAAATGTATTTTTCTTGTAAACCTGTGGTAGTAGGTCTAACTCTTCTGCGAGTTAATACTTAACACTCAAGCTACCACAATTTGTTTTACCAATAATATAGACTTGTAACAGACATGCGAGAGCATATGTAAGATAGTATATGGGACAACTATTAGTAACATAAACTAAAATAATTAAATAAATTCATCAGAATAAACTAAAATATATATATAATATATGAAGTCTATTTACAAACTTACCCTAAAAATCCGCTACCAGTAGGCAACGTTCCCAAAATACTGCCACGTTGAATGGCAACGCTTAATCTTTCAGCTTGGAACAGGCCAGCATTTTGGTCACGTGTGTCTTCCACCAGACGCATCGAAAGTTTTTAAAAAGTCGATGAGCTCCTAGATTGTATTGTTGTCCATAAGAATTAATAAACGCTTTAATTTTATAAACAAACTCTAAATAAAATAGAACCAAAACAGCTGAAGACTGAAGTAGATAAAGGTTGAAGCCAAATCTCCAAGACATTAGCATCGTTCTGCGGAATCACGGCGACATAACAAACATACCGACACCGGACTCGACTCGACAATAATAATTAACTGACCCAAACACGCACCATTCGCGTACTAAGAGAACTCGATCGGAGAGAACACATCTAAGTATATCCATACAAATAAATAAAATTGAATTGTCTGTAAAATAACAGGTTTTTACTAAATGCAAATATAACTTTGTGCCTTAACTTTGCGGTATCATGAGAAAAAAGCAAGTTTTCTTTGTCTGTCTGTTTGTTCTGGCTAATCTCCAAAATGGCTGCACCGATTTGGACGGGACTTTCACTGGCAGATAGCTGATGTTATAATGAGTAACTGAGGTTAACGTGGATGGAGCCGCGGGGTACAGCTAGTACTTTATATAAGCGTATTTAGCGTATTTGGCAAGCTTAACGAAAATAGGTTTTGATGAATTACCAATTTGACAAATATCTAATTCGGCAAATGTCGTGCTCTCAATTTATTCTTAAACATAGTCCAGTAGTAGAGGTAACGCCGTGCGGGGTCACCGCCCGGACTGACCGATGTCTCACCCACTTTGACAAGCTACCTTTGATAGACGGATAACTTATGTACGTGTTAACTAATTATATTATTATTATAAACGTAATGAGAACTGTGTTAATAATACCATTACTAGCGATAGAAAGTAATCAAAACATCTTTTTGCTAAGTACTAACGAAACAAAATAGCGTCACTAGTACCATGAACTGCCACCAGCGATACAAAGTCACTGGTAGGTACAATAAATGGTAGCTCAACGGCTTGAATTTTTATGTTATTTTGGTAACGAGACGAGCTGGTCGTTTGCCTGATGGTGAGAATAACGCCGGACCATAACAATTACAGTGACACCCAGAACTTTGAAACACAAAGGCCTGCGCGGTACTGCAGTGCGCTCGTTACGCTGAGACATTAGGTATTAAGTCTCATAAGCCCAGTAATTTCACTGGCTGCTCTGCTCATCAAACCGGAACACAGTAATGCTTGCACACAACTGCTTGGCAGCAGACTTCACGTGCAAAGCGGTGGTAACAACCCACACGGACACTCGCAAAAGAGTTAGTCCTACCACTAACTACAAGTGGAGCTAACAAAAATGCGTTAAAAACGTTGAACGCCGTGCATATTGAACACCGTAAGCATTGAATGTTTAAAAAGTCAACAAGCAATAGGCCCGATCCAGCCCTCAGTAAGCAAAGCAATATCAATTAGCGCGCTTATCGAACTACAAGCCCCAATCAATATTCAATAAGGTTACCCGGTCATACCCGGTCATACCTGGACACCCGGTCAAGGACGGATGGGTAAGTAATTGCTATTAATATCCTGCTATTTCAGTAATCCGGTATATTGTAGAGACAGCAACGATGCATGGTAGTTATAACAGATAACTCGGTAGTAAGATATAAAATGGCGATTTAATTCCGCGATAAAGAATGTCTAATGGCGTAAGTTCGATCTATACTGAATTTAACCAAACGTAACGCGCGACGCTGGACAACGAAACCTGGGTTAGTGTGAATATGTGACCCGCTTTCAGTCCAGCTGCAACTCACAAAGCGAAACTCAAAAATTTAGTCAATTTGTTAATAAACAATAGTTACTTACTCGAGACGCTGAACTGCAATATCACTTGTCAGTATATGGTTAGTTATGCGACGTTCCTCAGGATGAACTCAAGTCAACTTGAGTTCAGTTGTCCAGCGTCGCGCGTTACGTTTGGTTAGTTTCAGTATAGGTAGATCGAACTCGGCTATTAGACATTCTTTATCGCAGAAATAAAACTATAAATTTCCAACATTTTAAAATATTTTATTTAAAATGAACTTCCATCAAATAACTCGGTTTGTAATGAAATCGTTTGTATTTATGAGTCTTCTCAGGCAAAACTTGTTGACATAGTTTTAATTTTAAAACCTTACTACATGCATAACAATAACTGTATGTAAGCTTATGTTTTGAAGGAATAAATACATCTTTATCTTATCATATGAATCCACTCATAAAAGTTAAAATAAGACTATAAATGCCGGTTAAAAGTAGTTACCTATCAAGAAGAAAAGCAAGAAAGTCTCTGATTAAAATCCTACATTGAGATTTCGTTGAAAGCAAACATCGTGATACACGGTAGATGGATATTTTCTTGTATCTGACTGGCTAGCTACCACAATGAATTTGTAAATATCTCACCTGATCTTAAACCGCGATTTGGTAGAAGGTGGTATTAAGTTTCGTATGTCCAGTAATTTCACTGACTATTTTGCTCATCACAACGGAACGTTCAGAATGCAGGAATTCTTGAACATTATTTACTGCTTGGTGGCAGACTACGCTAGAAAAGGGTACCCACCCAAATACTCGTAGAAGATTTAGTCCTGGCACTTGGCAAAATACAATAATATTAGTCATCAAATTATATAATACTCTTACCTATATGTCCGACCTTGACCGTGGCTTGTCCCGAGCCGCACGAGTCCGACCCGACGGGAATTGACCACTGAGAGAATACTTCGGCGTAGGATTATGTAAGCCAGTTGAGCAACCGATTGCAAGTTTGGTATTTTGGGTGTTGTAACACTGAACTTTGGTATTCAGTGATGTCATAGTCGACCGTGTCCGGCCTTGACCGCGACTATTATCTTTATAGTTTTACGAGATCAGGTAGGAATAACCACCGGCAGGATATTATTTTTTGTATTTATTTTTCAATGGAAATTCTGGGGATATAATATATTATTATGTGAGCTGAAGGCCGACGCCCCGAAGACGGACTGAAGAGATAGTTCAGTTTTGTCCATAATTCATGACTACTACTCGAAAAAAATTTAAATGAATTATTGAAGGGATTGTTCCGTGTATGTGCACGAATCCGCTAAGGCCGAACTGACGCAGTTATGCAGTTTTTGACCTCTCCATGAGTGAGTGATTGCGTGTTAGTCGTATTTAGGTAATACCTTAATCAATTGAGTCAGACCTTGCCTATGATTTTTTTTAATGTTATTTAGTAACGAGACGAGCTGGTCGTTTGCCTGATGGTAAGCATAACGCCGGCCCATAACAATTGCAGTACCACCTAGAACATTGCAACACAAAGGCCTACGCGGCACTGCAGTGCGCTCGTTACCCTGAGACATTAGGTATTAAGTCTCATAAGCCCAGTAATTTCACTGGATACTCTGCTCATCAAACCGGAACACAGTAATGCTTGCACACTACTGCTTGGCGGCAGACTTCTCGAGCAATGCGGTGGTAACAACCCAGACTGAATGTTTTATGACAGTTGACAGCCTACATTGCACCAGCTGTATGGTTCAACGGTTAGACGAGACGCTTACGATAAGAAAAGCGACTGCCATCTCCATTATGCTGTCAATGTTTCTATTAAAACACAGACAACAAATCAAATGCTTGCTTTAAATATGTAAAAGAAAATGCTACCAAATTACATAACAACAAAAAAACCTTAATAAATAAAATGACAGGAGTAGCAATTGCAACACAGCAAAGACAATCGAACAATTGCAACCAGTCGCAAGTTACACAATACGCCCACCTAACGAGTAGTGGACACTGGACAGGAATATTGATTGAATTATTACAAGCGATACAATTCCAGTGATCCAGTGACCGAGGGTTTTACCCTGTTACAGAAATAGATACTTACCTACATTGTATAACTTGGGCACTTGAAGCTGCCCTCAGGCTATTTGGAAGTTTACTTACTGTTATTAAGTACCTATAGGTATTGTAAGGTATTTGAAGTTGGAGCGTATTAAAAACATTGAAACTGAGTTAGTACAGTGTATCCTGGAACTTGACGTCTACATTTGTGGGGATATTGCTGCTAGCATTCAACAAGACCAAATGGGTATTTAATTGGTTTTTTATTTGGTCCTGAGCGGGAACTTGTGCTATTTTCAATCTGACACACTTAAAACTAAAATTATGCTTTGCAATCTATTTGAACTCGTCACGACGAACCATAATTATGAGCTGAAACTCGAGGGGTTGACTAGTGGTGACTGAAGAGTTGCACTTACCATCTCCTGGCTCCATCAGCAGACCAGTTCCATTATACTAAATTATTGTAGGTACCTATTGCCATCCAAACTACATACTTAGGTATACATTTACCAAGTTTCATTTGGATAAGACAATAATTATAAGAACCTAGTAGGCTAGAATTAACTTCTAAGATTTTATTACATTGTTTATTACTTAGTTAGTTAAAAGTGACGCTAATACTTAAAGCGTGTTAAAACAGATTTATCTGGAAATTACTAAAAAAAAGGGACACTTCTTTTGAAAATCAAATTAAAGATGTTTTATGTCAATCGTACTGGCACAATACCTGTTGTAACAGGTTCTTAAAAAATATAACGGGGTCGATTATGGTGTTTATCAATTCTCTCACGATAAAAATTCTCACAAGAAATTTGAATCAAACTGAAGAATAGGTATCCAGTTTGGGCGGATTGAAAGCGGGTGAAACCAGTTTAAAGTGAAGTTTTTGATTTTGTGGATAAAATTGTACATCAACCGGTTTTTGAGGTCAAGAAAGCCATGGGTCTGGAAATGGATGTGAGTTCGTAAATTGTATTTTTGTGTTATATCCACTTGGGATTATGCGCCGCGGGAATTAATAAGATATTAGTAGGAGGTAGGTACCTAGGTATCTACAATTGTTAAGTATTTTTATGATAATTGTCAAAATGTCTTTATGTGGTGCTGCAATTAAAGTTTCGATTCTTAAGTATAAATTAGAGTCGCTCTCTGCCGAAACGTAGATCTCGGGTTCGAATTCTACAACGACCTTTCAATGAGGAAACCAGTTGAAAATCTGTCACTGATTATATTATTTATCTATAGCTGTGCCTGCTGCTTCGCCCACGCAGCTTAAGTTATTCCTTATAACAGTAGCTATACCTACCTATGCCCATTAAAATCGGTCCAGCTGTTTCTAAATTAGCCGGAACAAACAATTGATAATTACCTAATTAACAATTTATTTTTTGTTATATAAAGTACCTACCGCACTTATATACTTTCATATGCATCTAGTACAACGCTGTTATTTTTACATTAGAAATCTCATTTCAGATGTCTATCACCTGAATTTTATTTATTTATTTTGATAGATCGGTGTGTCAGGAGCTGCTTGAGGTCTTATTTCTATTATAGGTTTAGCTTGTTTACGATTACTTGATCACATCATCACCTGAAATGAGATTAAATTTGTTGAACCTTTATTAACTTATCTAGGAATATTACGAAAAAAAAATTTTGATTAAATTAAAAGCAGACCTCCTTTTCTATGTCATGCAATGACATTTTTTGAATAAACTACCGAAATACTTCAATATTTATTGTAATAATAAAGAATACCATCAACAATGTTGATCAAAATACCAATTAACTAAGTACCTACAAATAAACCAGGAGTCAATTTTAATGTTTCTTAAATTTTACCTCTGAAGTCTCACAAAACAATGGCTTATCTGGCGAGCAGTCTCCCAAAACTAAAGAAAATCCAGCGCTTATCTCGCTTTCTATTCTTATTAGACGCTTGAACAAAAGTCATACAAAATTGACGACAGCGCTACAGCGGCTGAATAGTGAACTACACCCCTTCATAACTACTAGAATAGACACCCCACCTATTCCTCGGAGAAATTTAAATTTTGAACGCCGCCATCTTGCGCAAGACGTCGATAGAGAATAACTATACGCCGCGTATTTTTTTCGAGAACGTCTTAAGTTGGTCATTTTTACGCCACTATAGCTCTTACGCCGTCATCTTAGGTTGGTAAATCGCTCGCGGAAAAATGGTGCGAGGTTCCTTCACGGGCTACGTTCAAAAACATCTCATATTCTTTTAGTATCAACCCATTTTGAACCATAAAGCAGAGAATGCAAGCAATCCAAATCAGCTTAAGAATAAAGTTGAGTTACGTCGTTTCGAATTGCAGCGTTACAACTATAATCACAATGCATGCGGTCAGGCTAGTTTCCGTCTCGTTTTCCTTGCTTTCTTATTAGCATGATAGAAAGGGACGGATATATAAGAATTGCTTCGTTTCAATGGGCGGAGCATGAAATAGTTGCGATAGTGGAGCAAGTTTTGGAAGAAGTTTGAAAGAGGGTACGCTTTTATTGGATTTTAGTTTGACGTTTCGTTCGCGGGTACATTTGTAATTTGAATATTAGTACGTCTGGCTTTCGAAAGTTTGAAATTCGATTTAATTTTATTACTTATTAGGTACATAAGGATTAGTATTATTTTTTAATAAAAAATATTTTTTACTCTTATTCTTTTACATCAAATTGGTTAGCTATTATAGAGTAGTATTAACTTCAATAATTATTATTATTGTAAAGAGGTAAGGTGATTTTGTTTGCAACCTCTCTGGTCGGTTTCTAAAAAATCTCTCACCATAAGCAGACATATCCCTGTGAGTGCTATAGGTTACATTTTATACTGATTCTAATACTCGATGTCAAACCTCGAGCAAAAACTAGCTAAGTCATAGATTATCTTAATATAAATAACGTTACATAAACGAGAGTAAATAATTTTTATTTAAGTACTTAGCTACCGTAATTAAGTAGGTATAAGTAGGTAGGTACCTACCTTACTATGATTATCTATATACTTATTCAGTCCTATACGATTTAAAAAAAACTGGCTCTAGGTACATGAAATTTGATAAGAAAATTAAATCTTTAACTTTTCTGAGACATATTTTAAAAGAAAAGAAGTACCTATGTTTTTAATATTTATACAAGCGACTCGACGAAGGCGCGCCAATTCAAACGTCGAGAATTTCACATTGTCACCCCGTGGCTTCGCCCACGCAATAAAAGTTGCCTAAGTTAAGTACTCCTTATAACATCAGCCATTTTCCAGTGAAAGTCCCGTCAAAATCGGTCCAGCCGTTTCGGAGATTAGTCTTAACAAACAAACAAACAGACTGAAAAATAAAAGTTGTAATAGATGTTTTTTTTGTTATAGGTATGTTTCGCATATACTTTAATATGCTTTTATTAAAAAGTTGTTACTTTCAGAAACAGACGAAAAATGAAGTTTCTATTTGTATCTAATACCTTCAAATAAATATGATGTACTTATAGTACTTATGTACCTATAGATATAGGTAGTGTAGGTATCTATAGGTACCTATAAGATATCAAAGAAGTAAAATAGGCAATTATTTAGTACAGTTATTTTAATTTAGGCACACGGAAAGATTCCATCTAGGAACTACTGTTTATGATCGTTTATACCTATACCTACCTACCTCAGAATCGCATCCCTACAGAGAAATATTGCCGGGATTATATAAATTTAATACTAGGTACTGTAAGTCTGTGATTTTGTACAGGTGAGTTGTCAAATCCAAACGGAAAATCGCTCGGAACGATTTCTACACATAATAATTTCGTGTGAAATAATATTACCCTGCTGATTTATGGCATAGGTACTAGCTGCTGCCCGCGGTTTCACCCGCGCGGAATTATTGGATTTCATGGGTTTTATTTTTTTGCGAGGAACCCTAATTCTTTTTCCAAAATAAAAGTAGCCTAAGTTACTCCTTATATCATCAACTACCTATCTGCTAATGAAAGTCCCGTCAAAATGGGTCTTGCCGTTTCGGCGATTACCCGGAACAAACAGATAGACAGACAAAATTTAATAATGGTTGTATTTATACGTATCTACCATAGGTATATACCTACTTTCATATGCATTTAGTAAAACGCTGTTTGATATTACAAACAGACACTTCAATTTTATTTTTTGTATAAGTATAGAAAATATACGCCCTTATTCATAAAAGCTCAATAAGATAGCTATGCTTTAAACTGCTCTGTCAACTTCTCGTTGACGGAAGCTGTTACGCGTGAAAACGAGACAATACACTTTCTAGTAATTAAGTAAGTTATGGAACGTTTATGCATAAGGGCTATAGATTCCAGGCTTTTTACTCATATCTTTCAATAATCCATGTCAACATTAGCTCCCCAAGTCATAAATTTTAATTAATAATGGCCTCTTATAATGTTAGCTGCGGCTCCATTAAAGCCTATCAAAGGTCCGAACAAAGACTCGAGAACAAATTAAAATAAGATAATAATAATAGTTTATTTGAACTAAGGAACATCTCAAAAATTTCGCTGCGCTAATGTGATTCAACGTGATGTGGAAAAAATTGCTTTAAAAAAGCGACGAACCGACTTCAGTGACAAACTACTGAACCGATTTTGATGAAATTTCTATGGGACCAATCTGAAAGTATACCCTTTCAAATAAAAAAAGAATTTTCCAAATCGGTTTATAAATGACAGAGGTCTGAGGTAACAAACATAAAAAAAAAATACCCGACAAATTGATAACCTTCTCTTTTTTGGAAGTCGGTTAAAAATACAAGTAATAATTTAACACACATTTTAAATTCATAATAGCCATGTCTTGAAATCATTTGATTACCTACCCAAATAAATAATAATACCTATACCTAGTAAGTTTCTGTGCAATTCCTACTGCATTTTTTTAAGAAGATATAGGTACCTATTGGTCAGACAGAATTTCCTTATTAGAAAGGCTTACGCAGGCTATCTCACTTAATCATAAATAATGATTTGGTTTAAGATGGTAAAATAGACTACACTTGAAATTGCGACTGAAAAATTCAAAATCTTGAAATTCTTTATTTACATGGGCTACAGGAAAGTATTCACGAAAGTTAAAATAAGTGCCCGTTCCATGAGATATACCTACTCGTAGACCTATCGAGAAAAACGGCAAAAAATTCGTCGGCTTTCTTTTCAAAAAGGTTTTTACCATGATTATGTATATAAAACTAGCTACTGCCCGCGGCTTCACCGTGGAGTGTTGTTATTGGAATTTATGGTTTTTATTTTTTTACGCGGAACACTAATTCTTTTTCTAAAATAAAACTAGCCTAAGTTACTCCTTATAACATTAGCTATCTGCCAGTGAAAGTCCGGTCAAAATCGGCCCAGCCGTTTCGGAGATTACCCGAAACAAACAGACAGACAGACATACAGACAGACAGACATACAGACAGATAGACAGACAGACAAAAATATTTAAAATGGTTATTTTGTTATAGGTACCGTATATGTTTTCTTATGCATTAAGTAAAAAGCTGTTATTTTGATATTACAAACAGACACTTCAATTTTATTTTTTTGTATGTATAGAATATACCTAATACTTGTCCCGGTTGATTGTATTATGGTCCAGACTAAGAATTATACCACCCCATCTCTTTTCGTGGGTGTCGTCATTATCAGCCTCTTACGCTCCTACTGCTGGGATACCGGCCTTCTCTCAGAGAGAGAGGTATGGCCCGTAATCCACCACGCGGGCCCAGTGCGGCTTGGTGGATGTCACATGTCCTTGAATTTTGTGGTTCTTGAACATGGCCTTTCCTCGCGATGTTTTCCTTCGCCGTTTTAGAGCGAGTGTGAATAATCCGCACATAACTTGAAATAAGTCATTGGTGCAGGCCGAGTCGAGATTCGAACTAGGGTGCGTCGGATTGAAAGTTGCACAAGCGGAAGCTCAGACACACTCTATCTGTCGCTTGTGGGTGTCGTATAAGGGAATATTCAGGAAATGAATAGCAGTAGGTATTCTCCTCGGTCAACATAATAATCTACTGTCGAGCGTGGCAAAATCGGGGGGATTTTTCAATTATGAATTGCAGCTTCATTATTGTTACAAGATCGTTCATAATCCACGTCTTCAGTCTAGAAGGTTATTTAAAAACCAGCTAATTCCAGGTTTACAGGCGCTTTACAGCATAGATTAGTGTAATTATTCGCTATCGGCATGTATAACTGCGTCCGGCGTCCGGGTGTCACATTCCGCAGCCGGCGAGTGAGAACTGCATATCGGCGTACGTGGAGACGCCTTCAATACATAATATTTTTCGAAAAATGTAAAATCGATCAGGTTGGATAGTAGCCACAAACTAACCTAACGAGAATAAAATAATGGAGCTAAACAAGTAGTACCAATAAAATACTAATAAATGTATTTATTTATTCAAACACAAAACAAAATAAAGCCAATAAGACCATAGTTATATAGATAGAGTTTGAACTTGTGTTTTTAAGATTGTATTAAGTATGTATTTATACGGAAACCGTATAGGATCACTTTAGGAGTGGCACTGTAGTTGTTATGGTTACCATCAGGCGCATGACCCACTCGTCTCGTAGTATAAGTATATAATAGTATAATAAATAATAATAGGAACTCTATTGTTATAACTTTCATTCTTCTATACATAACACACGTGATGTTTTTCATATTATGTAGAATATGCAGATGAGTGGGTCAACGACCGATCGCATAATTACACACATTACATTAGCAATAAGTTTAACTTTATTGTGTTTATTTCATTCATGTTTTAAATATATATTACTATCTATATTCAATCAATCTTCGATATTTCCATCATTTGAAATATCGAAGAATCAACTGAAGTAAACATAAATTTAACTCTATTGATTTTATTCACGTCCACTAACAAAAATTTTTGTTTTTTTAAATTTATTCAAAATGATTCAAAACGCTATAGCAGATCATCGGCCCGAGCGTCCGACAAGCAAAAGAGGCGGGTTCAAACTTGTTAGAGTTAAAATTTATCGTTTTTATTTACATTTAAACACCTCGTAAAGGTGAGTTTACACTTTAAAATCTTTTGACCAACAATTTATTTTTATTTTTTAGATTCGTTGTCAACTCCACGCCTCCCCAGCGCGGGTCAACGTCCGATCGCCTCTGGTCGCGTGACCGCACGCGGATCGACGGATTGACTTGCTCCATTGTGTGTAATAGTTTCATTCATCGCTACTTTCAATCGCTTTTGGTTTTTAACTGTCAAGTAAATCATAGTAAAAAGATGATATTCTTAATTTAAACATGAACAAAGAGTCTCGTTTATGAAACGTTTTCTTTTAGCTATTTGTTTCATGTAGCATAAATAATTATAATATTATATTATAGTCACAAAAAAAAAGTTTTGTCGAAACTATTAGTTGTACTATTATTCTGTGCTATTAGGTATGTATGTAGGTTACAAATAAAGACATTTCTGGAAGCCTTTCGATTGTTATTGACCTTTTAGTAATAAAACTGGTGTAAAGCTGTTAGTTCTACAAGTCTTACGTTCTTGTTTATAGGGAAGCGTGCTTTCTGCTACGGCCGCTATGCAAATGTGGCGCTAGTGAGCAACAACATAATTGACGCTTCTACGCAAGAATGTGTGATGGAATTGCAAAACTTAATACCTTCAACGCCGTTCTATCTGTGGACGACCATCAGATGCTCAGCAATGCGTCACCCATTTATGGTTGATATCTCTCCTATTCGGACTAAGTGTCTTATTTCGTCTTTTACCTATGCCCACTGCTAAGGAGTGGAATTCCCTACCAGCGTCTGTCCGAAAAATATAATTTGGGAGTCTTCAAAACGAGAGTGAACAGATATCTTCTAGGTAAACGTTCTACATCGTCGACCGCATCGTCACTTACCATCAGGTGAGATGGCGGTCAAATGTGAGCCAAAAGAACGTAAAAAAATAATCTAAAATTATTAGAAATGTCAAAGAATGTTTATCTTTAGACACTGTCTAGTTAAACAGGCGTCTAAAAGTGGTTTCTTGTGGTAACATGGTAAGGCTCCGATTAATAAACAGTTAAAAGGTTGTATAGTTAACTATGTTTTGTCTTTGTTGTTCTTTACCAATTTTAAAGAAAGATACAAAACATAGTTAATTATTCAACTACCAAGGGCCTAATAATTCAATAAGACTAGTTAGTTGATAACTAACTATTTATTTATTTAATACTTTATTGCACTAAGAAAAGTACAAAAGGAGGACTTAATGCTAAAGCATTAAACTATTGGAGGAGTTAAACAGGGATAGAATAAGTTATGAAAAAAAAAATTGAAAATCTTAACATTTTAATTTTATTTTTTAATTTCTGGTTTCTATATTATTATATAATTATAATTACATGGCCAACATAAAATCATTTTACATTTTGCTACTTACTATTTTTAGTTACTCTACTCAACAATAGATGGCACTACTAAAAAGTTGCTTAAAATTGCAACAGATGTCACTATAATCAATTGTTGTTGTTTTCAGAGTTTGAAGGTATTTATTTTCACTACTCTCCCATAGATGGCGAATAGAGCAAGCATTGGTCTTATAAGAATGGCTAATAGAGATAACTTAAAATGTATAAATTATTAACAAAGAGCGTTTATACAATACTGCCAAAATTTTATTATCAAATACTAATCCATGATATGATTTTATTCCATTCGTTCCGTTCGATATTATAAATGGGAAAGTGTGTTTGTCTGTTTGTAGGCTACGTGGGCGAAGCCGCGGGGCATAGCTAGTAGGTAATATTATAAATGCGAAAGCATGTCTGTACGTTTGTTGGTTTGTCCTTCTTACACGCAGCAACGGAGCAACGGATCGACGTGACATTTGGCATAGATATAGTTCATAGACCGGAGAGCAAAGCCTACTTTTTATCCTGTGGGAACGCAGGTGAAAACCGCGGGCAGAAGCTAGTAAATTATAAGTGTAATCGTCACGTCTCAGACCAATAATTTCTTCCTACCTCAAACATACCTTGTTCATCAAACATACACATTAATCCATGCACACTACTACTTGCCAGTCTATACAAGCAAAGCATACCCAGACGGATACTATTCGTTACTCCTACCACCTGGTTCATTTCAACTGAACTAATTTCAATTACAAAACAAGACACGTTATGCTGTTTAAGCCCCATCTAACCCTAATTTTCTCACGCGATGACCACTGTCCGGTAAGCGGTAACATCTTGGGTCACGCACCCCGCATTGTGATAATCAAAACCGGTTTTATTTTTAACGGATTAAGGGTTGATTTTTTGGAATGCTATTCGTAGAAATATATATTAGAAAGAAATGAGAGAAATAATTAATATATTTCGGATATATCTGCTACAATAAATTAAGCAAAATAATAATTGAGAAAAATACACATATTTCTACATAAGTAATAAGACAGAAAAGTCGAATTAGTCTCAGAGTAACGAGCGCACTGCAGTGCCACGCAGGTCTTTGTTTCAAAGTTCTCAGTGGCACTGCAAATGTTATGGCCGACGTTATGCTTACCATCAGACAGACGACCAGCTCGTCTCCGTTATCATACAGTATAAAATGAAAACAGATGATGAAAGGATTCTAACGATTCAAATTCAAATTCAAAAGTCTTTATTCAAATAGGCCCCAAAGGAGCACTTATGAAAGTTAAAATAACTCTAACAGCGGGCCTCTGCAACATTCGTCTACCCGAATCACAGACTAAAACTAATGCTGTCTTTATCAGAACATAATAGGTAAATGACAAAGACACGAACAGACCCAATCCGTGCTCAAAGTCAACGAACCTTCCAGAAACCTACCGTGCCCGTTCCAAATTGGTATAGGCCGATACCATATATATCCAAATCTGTTCAGGCATGTTCAAGTTATGGTGGAATAAAGAACCTCACATACAATGCAATGTATTCAGGGTTCATAGTATAGATAGGTCTATGAGCCCTAATAACATTACATTTCGTTTTTAGACAGTTGAGTTAGAGGGATACATTATCAGCCTCTTACGCTCGCACTGCTGAGGAGCTCATTATAGGATTCTAACCAACGACAAACGGACCTCAACACCACTGAGCTATCGTCGCTTAAAAAACTCAATAGCAACAGCAGTTCTCTTTTCTTTCTCCCATATGGGAATCTCCACGGGCACAAAAGATATCGTATCGATCTATATAGATAGAATAGATCGAAGATATAGATCTTATATAAGAACCGTGCAAATTTATGGGATAAAAAATTATGTCAATCCATTGCTCCGTTGCTGCGTGAATGAAGGACAAATTAACAAACACACTTCGCAATTTATAATGATAGTTTTTTTTATGTTATTTGGTAACGAGACGAGCTGGTCGTTTGCCTGATGGTAAGCATAACGCCGGCCCATAACAATTACAGTGCCACCCAGAACTTTGAGACACAAAGGCCTGCGCGGCACTGCAGATCGCTCGTTACCCTGAGACATTAGGTATTATAATAGGTATAGTAGGTAGTATAGTAAGGGTAAGGATTTATTCAAGCATGAATTTGATATCCGCATGAAGTTTTAACCCCAATTTTCTCACGCGTTGACCACTGTCCAGCGCATCTTGGGGTCTTAAACCCATTATAATGATAAAAACCTGTTTTAGCATAAGAAGACGATTCTATGAACCGGTTTAATTTCTCAATAACAGGTTTTAGTTCTCATGCCGGACATTGAGTGCCGGGCAGTGGTTTTCATTTGACATTTGGTTCTTGAAAGAGGTGAAACGAAATTAGAGTACATTTTTGATGTTTGGAAATTAACCGATTTTAGTTATAGTGTGTGTGTTATCGTTAAAAAGTTTGTGCAAGACGTGATATTGTGGTTTATAAGACGGTTTGGATTTGGTTACGACTAGTCGTTCGTCATGACGACTTGAGCTAGCTCCTTTTTTAACCGACTTCCAAAAAAGAGGTTCTCTTTTTTGCTTGTATTTTATTTGAAATAATTTAACTTTCAGATTGGCCCCATAGAAATTTGATTAAAATCGGTTCAGTAGTTTGTCATTGAAGTAGATTTCCGCTTTATTAAATGCAATTTTGTTATTAATTAAGGGCCGGAAAATTGCATCTCAAGATTTTTTAACATAAACAATCACTTGATATAATTATGGAAAATCGCACTCGCTGAACTTCCTGGCAATAACATGACATAATTTGAGCAATAATTTAATTTTGGTCCATTTAAGTTTTCGATTAAATTTATTTTTTTTTACTTACAAAAAATAAGATAGTTATTGCTCATAATATTGAGCATTCCGAGGCATAAAGTTTTTGCGGGTTCTTTTATGCGATTTTTTATTAAAGATACTGGGCCATTTTTCCAAAAAAAATTAGAATACGAGACACTTGACTTACATAGTACAGTATTTTTTTTCTTGTAATATTTATGCGTACGGATATTTGTGCGATGAAAAACAGAAGGCTTTGCTTTGGACAGTGCCTTAATTTACGATGTGATGGTAGGTGACACGCTAAGTGTAGAATAGAAATTGTTACTGTAGTCAAGTCGTTGTGACTAACGACTAGTCGTTATAGTTTGAGAAGAGTTTAGTGTGTGTTTTTAGTGACAAAAAGAAACAGTAATAATATTAGTGTGACTATAGATGTAGAGTGTTGGTGCTTTTGTTACCTAGTTTAGATTTTGTGTCGATTTGAGAAGTATAAATTGAATCCAAAAAATTCTGGAAAGATTCCAGTTCCAATCGAAAAAAGGCTTATTTGGCCTATTTTTGGCTATTTACTGGATGTCATAGAAGATGATATTGAAAAGAACAGGTATGTTTAATTATTTACTTAGGAGTAAAAATTGGAAACTTTTCTACAAATCAACTGGCATTATTCCTTTACAGAAGGAAACCTGGAAAAGTGAATTAATACTAATCCTACTAATATTCTTACTATTCCTACTAATATAATAAATGTGAAAGTGTGTTTGTTGATTTGTTGGTTTGTCCTTCTTTCACGCAGAAACCGAGCAACGGATCGACGTGATTTTTGGCATAGGTAGTAGATGTAGTTTATGGACTGGAGAGTAACATAGGCTACTTTTTATCCCGGAAAAATGCCCAGCCTCCGTTTTAGGTATAGAGTGTCGTTTACACCAACACTAAGATAGACTACAACACGAAAACCACCTGTTAACACAAACACGAGATGAAAAACGCTTTATATATCGCGTATTTTTACATTACTTTCCCAACGTTTCGAAACCTTTGCAGCTTTCGTGGTCATGGGGCAGGCAGAACCTAAGAAAAAACGTTCAAAAACTTAAAAAATAAAGATAATTTTAACGCTAATTTAGAAAAACCTTTAGAACCTTTAGAAATACCTAAACTAAAAAATAGCGCCGTCCAATCTGTTTGACTTGTCAAAATTATATGAGCCCAAACTCAAGGGAATTACTTGTAGCCACTGAAAAGTTCCACAATCCATCTCCGTGCTGTATCATCAGATCAACGTCCATGAAACCAAATTATTGTATTGTCATCCAAACTAGATAATATTATACTTAGGTACAGGCTCTTATTAATACATAATATGTTAAACGGTTGAATACATAAACTACCTATAATCTACATATTTTGTCTGTTTCGATTTTGTTTAAAACTGTTAATAAACAACAAAGACGAAACATACTTTAACTAAACCACATAACACTGTTTATTAATAAGCACCAAAAAGTTTAATTTCAGTAAGTTATAATCGACTACCAATATTTTGATTACCTAATTACATTGTTACAAATGAAACTTGATAAAAGCATTTTAAAAATAAAAAAAAATAACTTTACACTACCATAAATACTACTATTTTAACCCTTTAGTTCCAGGATTTTCCATCTTAACTTACTTAAAGCTATATCCCCATTGTAGGCGCGAGGTGAGCCCCATAAATCGTGTCTCTGCCGACGGGAAAACGTAATGAAACGCCGTGCATTTTCTCCAGAAGGTGGCATCACTCAACTGAGGTTACTCGAATAAGACCGTAGGTGGAAAAAGTGATCTCGTAAAATAAAAAAAAAAACAAGAATCAAGATGGCGGCGATGATACTGTGTGGGTGGAGTTAGGTTTTGATTTGTGTTTTATTCAAAGAATCTAACGCCCAATACAAATAGATCCACTGACCTTTAAGTAAGATTTTTGGGTAGGTAATTGGAAAAGACTAGAGATGCTAGCCCGTAAGATATATTTTATTACACTTTTTACGTATGCAAACATTTCTTCCGTTGTGGAAATCAAATCCGCTACACTTAACGCGCTACCTAAAATAAGTCCATTGATCTTATATCACTACTACGGGCGCTGTATTTTAGTATTCAACTAGCTTCTGCCCGCGGTTTACCCCGCGTTCTCATAGGAACCGTGCATTTTCCCGGGATAAGTAGCTTACTTTTTGGTCCATAAACTATATCTATGCCGTAAATTGTTGTCTTATATGTCTTATATGAAGCTCGTTTAGCGAAATCTGAGTAACTGCTATTAAAAGGTAAATCTGTATTTGGATGGGTGATTGATGACAGCACTTCACAACTTTGCACTGGCTTAGAGGCAAAGAAAATAATTAATATCTAAGTATGATGAAGTATTTATAATAAAAATAAGTGGTCTTTCGTGACAAAGGCGCTTTTGAGTTCTAATTTTGTTTTGGCTTCGGTTAGTTTCGGGCGGTGAATTTTCTTTAAATTATTAATTGATCCATTTACAAATACAAAGTTTTTGGTGGAAAGTGTTAGCTTTAGTGCTATAATTTGGTAAATAACCAAAATTTTGGTTTGTACTGTAAAAATTATGTGTTTTACATTATAAAATTACCTGTTTGGAACAAAAATTACAAATTGGTTATTTTACAGTCCGTTTCTCACACAAAATGTACAATTTTTTTTAGAAAACGATTATATTTGCTAACACTTTCTACCTTATCCACCTTAAGCATCGTAAACCAAGAGCTACAGAAAACAAATTACGAATCATCTCCCCACCCCCGCGAAGACGCCCCCCCTCGCGCCAAATGACTCAGTTAGAGCTAAATTGCTCGAGCACCATATTGGTGTTGCCTGCGCAAAATTTCCGCAGTTTAAATTTCGAAGCAAGCTGTTGTGGCAAGGCGGGTAAGGCTTGATGGAATTGAATCGATTTCATTTGAGAGATTTAATCGAGTTGGCGCGGGACTATGCGACTGGTTTTGATTGCGTGGGAAAAGCGATATGTAGGTAGGTTTTTTATCGGAAAGAACTGGCACTTCAAAAAAAAAACAGATTTTTTAACACCTGTCAGTATTAAAAATATATAGTAGTAAGTAGATAACCCCGTGTCTGACAACTGAAGAAAAAAGTAAATAGCCAATGTTTTAGGCGTGATCGAAACGTAAACTCCCCATCCAAAGGTTGCGTGGAAGAGATGGCTGTTTAGCAATAAGGCCGCGCATTGTACTTTTGCTATACTATTTATTTTTATTTATTTATCATCATCTTGTACATCTTGGAGCGCAATAAAGAGTTCTTGTATTTTATTGAATTGTATTCAATTCAATTCGTTTATTTATTTCATTTGTAACATAAAAGTATACACCAAAGCATTACAAATATGTCATATAAATCTAATAAAATTATTATTCAGTCGTATACAATTACTTACATCAAGTTTATCAACACTACATTTGTACATATATTAATTTATTATTATATTATAAAACTTAATTACCTTATACCTATAACCCTAGGCATTCACACTGGATTCTCTCGCATTCCTCTCACTCATTCTCAGTATTGTAAACGTTATCAATATTTTTGTTTACAAAACTGTTGATTCGAATTTTTTATGTGTAGTACCTATATTGGTGAAGTAGTTACTATTGAATGTTCACGAATGTTTTAAATAAACGAAAATAAAGTAACGTACATATATGGCGATATTTCCTATTTCTCCTAAAACTTAGTGTGATGTTTTAGTAGAGAACAAAAACTTCATTTAAACAAGGGGTAGCGGTGGGTAAGGGTATATCGGGCCTGGCTAATAGACTCGCCTTCATGCTATCCTCTATTGAATATAACTTGTTTAAATATTATCTTGTTACCTACTGGCCAAATACACAAACCATATTAAGCCGAAAGAAAAAAGTAAATTATGTTTTGAACCTGAATTATTTTAAATTGTTAGATAGGAGTTCAGGTTCAAAATAGGTATATCACGCGGGCATAAGCCGCGCGCGGATCGATGCTAGTAATTATATAAAGAAATGTTGGTCATTGACGCTAGCGCTGAGATTTTTACTTGAGAGTGGTAACTAGCCAAGTGAGCCACAAACGCCCTGCTATAGTTGGCATCGCGACATTTTCCTTCATTGCAGGATTCAAACCAACGACTTAAGATCCTCACAATGCACTGAGCCGTCATCATTTCGATTGGGTAACGTTATTGAAAATGGAGATAAAAAAGTGCGCAGAAAGTAGAAGCCAGAATATTAATACATATCATTGAGCGTTTTAATTTTTAATCGACTTTGAAAAAGGAGCAGTTCATATTATGTTTTATTATTACAATTAGGCTCTGCAAGCTCCTGGGCTCGCACCCTTTTTTTGCTTTTTAAATTATGGATGAATGGAGGTTATAATTATGTGCGACTGTATATTTTTTTAATTTGTGTCCATCGATTTCTTTGATTCGTTGATTTGATTATGAAGAAAAGAGGACCACGGAAATTATATAAATATATTTTATGGCAAGAAATGATTGCTCTATTGGCATTATGCAGGGAGAAAACAGGGAATTACGTTTGTATGTACTAAACGCTGACTGACACTCCTCTTAACTCCTTCAATAATGCCCGAACGAAAGTGAAACAGTAAACGAAAGTGAAACGCAATGATCATCAGCGTTATCACCCACCATTGTCATCTCACGGCACAATTGTCATCTTGGCAGTAGGCGCAAACAAACAGAATTAGAAGCGGTAACTCACTGTCAGGCCGCGTCTTACTATTTCTTCGGGGTCATTAGCAGAACGACGCCATTCCGAGGCCCATTTAGATAAAACGTCAGAGATTTGAACTAAGATTCTAACCCCCTGAAGATGTGGGGACCCCCCTGTACCCCAATGGTGCTGTGGAATGGTGTTGCAGTGACTTGGTCATCGCATTTCGGTGGTGGATTAACGGCTGCCTTTTTGTACAATGTTCTGCCCTTTCGTCTTGTGATCTTTGGTATGTAAGCTTCGCACATACCAAAATTTATTTAGGGAGTTAATTTCACAATACGATGTATGTAGGTACTACATACATATCAAGAGCATGATGGATACGCTGATAACTGAATTATCTAAGTATATATAGGCTTACAATAGATTGTAGATTATGCAACGGTGTTTTTATCTCTGTAAGTAGTTGAGAAAATGCTTACCTTGACTAAAAATAAGCATTTCGGTTGTTACTTCTACAGAACGACGTTAAAAATCCAATGTGTTCATTGATTAATTTTTATATACTGAATGCTTTAACTGTATCAAACTGTTTTTGTAATTATGTTAGATGTAAGTACTTGAGATAATGCTTAACTTGACTAAAAATATACATTTAGTTTGTTACTTCTACAGAACGATGTTTGAAAAACCAATGCATTAATTTCATTCATTTTTATAAATAATTTTAATTTTATATATATTTTTGTATATTTTTGCTGTAACTTTTTAATTTTTTACACTAAATCGGTTAGCACCACGGTTACCAGTCGGTTAGCTCGGTCGATGACCACTAGGTAGATATTTCACCTGTTCTTAAGCAACGACGTGGTCAAAAGTGGTATATGTTGAATATCCTAAATCTAGACTTATCTAGGTTTCGCATATTAAAATGGCTCTCATAAAATGTTGGCCCGTAAAGATGACTAAGTGTTTTTACCAGAGTCCAAGATAACGAAGGTGGGGCGGGGCGTGCATCGTAATTGGAATCCATTTGCTATCCACTTATTGGTTAACCAAATAAGAAGCAGAACGCCAGCCCATAATAATTGCAGTACCAATCAAAACTTTGAAACACGCAGGACTGCGCGGCTGCAGCGCGCTCGTAATCTCAAAATAACCCCAATTATCTCAAAAAACGTCTTATGTAAAGCGCTTTAGTTTATGTACTGACTGCAAGTGTACCTAACGACTAGCGAGTAATGACTCGCGAAGATTTTCACTAGGGTGCAAATGTTTATATAGGGTGTCAATTTATGTGCGCCGTGGTCTCACCGCGCGTGGGTATTTGTTTTTGTTCTAGTAATTGAGGACGTAATTTTGGAGTTATTGTAGGAAATTGGTAGTTTACGATGTAACTTGTTATAATGTCGGTGGAGTCCAATGCGCGAAGGTAATGTTTTTTGTTTTTAATTTTTTTGTGGGTAGTTCGGAATTGACACACACACATTTTTTTATACTCGATAGTAAATAATTGATTATAAAACAAAAAATGCGCGTGTGCTGGCCAAGTATCAAATGCTAGCTATCTCGCTTTATCTTAAGAGAGGATGTAGTCGAAGATGATGAATATTACTAAACCTGAAATAAAACTATCAAGTGCAACTACCGAAACGTACGGGTAACATAAGGGTGGTAACTAGCCAGGCGAGCAATAGAAAATACCCTACTATGATGGTTGACTCACGACGTTTTTTTACCGAATACTTAAGCTCATTGTAAGATTCTAATCCCCTATATCAGCAAACATCGCATTGGACAATAAAACTTTTATTAGCCTTATTTGTTTGTGATAAAAATTTAATAAATATTTAAAAGGTATCTTATAATAGTATTTATACGAAAAAAAAATAATAAACAATAATTGTCACATTAAAAAAGCTTTTTAAACTCGAAACATCCTGTACACAATTTCAAATACAAAGCAGCCGAATTCGTTTACTTATCTTTGCTCCGAGACGCGAGTCAACCCTCGCGGGTGTCTGCGAGCCCCCACACTTTTATGATGCATTATTTAGGTGGGGGCTGATTCTTGAATTTGAATTAAAGTATTCTTATATACCTACATGAATAATCTTGTACGTTGTTTTGAAAAATACAATTAGATTTATGAGAAACATAAAGATATGTTGTATATTTTGAAGCAATGATATAGGTAGAGTCACTCGATCGTTTGAAATCTACAATAAGCTTGAGTTTTCTGAGAAGGAAAATTTCGTTTTGGAACTATAGCATGGTGATAGGTCTCTCCTGGCTAGCTACCATCCTCTAATTGAAAATCTGTTGCAAAGCGCCTATCAATGTTTTATAGCTGCACTAGAGAGCCAGATCCAATCTAGGTTTAGTATATTCACTATCAAATGGTCAAATAGTAACCTAGTGTATAAAAAAAATGTTGTACAATATCATTTGAAGTAACATCTGCACACCGATAGCACGATGCGCGGTGACCACATTATTTAGTAATAGATTTTCATCTTTAGGCTTGTATCTAGCAAAGCCAGCACTATAGAAACTGTCCGACCATTGTAAAGCCTATACAGTATACACGTAAATATTTGCGTGTGAAATTGGTTTACAATGTTTCCTTTCATTGAAAACTCAGTCATAATAATTTACTTGAGTAACGAGTTTTTGAATTCGATACTTTTAAATTGAAACTAAATTTATAAACTTGAAAAAAAAACTAAATATCACCACCATTGTCAAATTAAAAAATCCATTAAAATAATAGTAAAATCAAAAATAATTTCAGCGTTGCCTTTTATAATAGTTCGTAGTTACGTTCAAAAACTTCGACCCTTTTCAATTCGCTAATAATACTTACAACTACGCACACCAGCGCGAAGGGTAATCTACCCCCCGCAAAAACACCTCCCCGCCTTGGGGCAATTCTTCAAAGGGTGAAAAAACCCCCGGCTTTGCCCCCACCCTCAGGGGGCGCGCCTTAGCGATTCTTGGGTTAAAAAAGGGGTGGATACTTGGCAACCGAGCGAAGGGAAGCTTTTTATTGCCGCTATTTTTTGTTCGGTTTTTGAACGTGATAGTTTGTTTTAGTTTTTTGTTCTGTTTTTAAATAATTGTACTTGTACAACAAATCAACTCACCAGTTCATTTGTTGTTTTTTTTAAATGAATAGTTTTCGTTTGTTTTGTGGTTTGTGTGAGTGTTTTATTCATTTTGGAATTGTTTTATTTAGTTTTTTCCACGTAAGTAGCTAATTGTTTTTTATGTTTATTGTTATAATTTTTCCTCTGATGTAGATAAACACAGATCATAATTTAAATAAGCATGTACGAATGTAGAAAATTTTGAATATTATTAGGACACAATGATAGGCGCTATAATAAAGATCTCAGCACCTAATCATTGACTATCAATTGATTAATCTTTTGAACCTTATAGTGTATTGGTTAGTTAATGCTTGTGTAATTACTGTTTGAGTTCCGGGCAGGGCTCCTCGAGGCAAGTAAAGGTAGTCGTGCCGACCCATCCAATTACAGGCCCATCTCAGTCACGTCCATACTTTGTAAGAGTATGGAACGTGTGCTGAATAACAGGCTCCTGGCATACCTTGAAGCGAATGACCTCTTTAGTGACCGGCAATACGGATTTCGCCGAAACCGGTCCACTGGAGATCTTCTTGCGTATGCCACGCACATCTGGAGTGAGGCCATCGAGAGGCACGGAGAAGCGCTTGCTGTTTCTCTCGATATCTCGAAGGCCTTTGATAGGGTCTGGCATGACAGCCTTATTAGTAAACTTCCAGCGTACGGCTTGCCCACTGGACTTTGCGTTTGGATCTCGGACTTTTTGAGGGAAAGATCAATTCGAGTAGTCCTTGAGGGCTGCTCGTCTGATCAAATGGCGATCAATGCCGGGGTACCTCAAGGGTCGGTTCTCTCTGCGACACTCTTCTTGCTACACATCAATGATCTGCTCAAACCCGGTATCTTTGGGTATGCAGACGATAGCACGGTCGTGGAGAGATACACGTCCGATGCACGTTCCAGTGGAGCACAAATTCAGGCTCTTAGAGAGGCCATGGTTGACCGGTTGAACTTGACACTGTCAGCTGTCTCCCAATGGGGTGACGCTAATCTTGTCAGGTTCAATGCATCGAAAACCCAGGCGTGTCTATTTTCCGCTAAGAAGAGTCAATTTCATCTCGCTCCCACTTTCCAAAATGTATCTTTACCTATTACTGACCATCTAGAGCTTTTAGGTATAACGCTGACTCCTACTCTCAACTTTGGCTCTTTCATAGAGTCCAAGGCCAAACTAGCTGCAAAAAAGCTGGGCATATTGGCGAAGGTGAGGCAGTACTTCACACCTGGACAGCTTCTCAATTTATATCAAGCCCAAGTCCGATCCTGTATGGAGTACTGTTCTCATCTCTGGGATGGCTCTGCCAAATATCAGCTCGAGGCGTTGGAGACCATTGAGAGGCGAGCAAAAAAGATCGTTAGTAACGATAGGTTGTTTGAGGGTAGGCTACAGAGTCTTGAGCATCGACGCAAAATTGCAAGTCTCTCAGTGTTCTACAGGATACATTTTGGGGAGTGTGCGACAGAATTACACAACTTGATTCCAGCATCTCCATTTTTCCAACGGACGTCTAGAGGCACGGCACTGCGTCACCCATATATGGTTGATATCCCTCCTGTCCGTACCAAGCGTTTTGCTTCAACCTTCATTATACGTACGGCTAAGGAGTGGAATTCTTTGCCAGCCTCTGTGTTTCCCAATAGCTATAATTTGGGAGTTTTCAAGTCGAGAGTGAATAGGTTTCTTCTAGGCAAGCGTGCTCCATCGTCGACCGCATCGTCGCTTAACATCAGGTGAGATTGTGGTCAAACGTAAGCCTATTTTGGTTAAAAAAAAAAAAAAAAAAAAAAAAAAAAAAAAAGTAGGAAAACTGTAGGGCCATTCCGGCCACTAAGTTGACAAAACTTCTGCTGACTGATCACGGTCACCCATCCAAAATTTTTTTGGTTGCTATTAGATAACGAGATGAGCGGGTCGTTTGCTTGACGGTTAGCACAACACCAGCCCATAACAGCCATAATTGCAGTGCCACTCAGAACTTTGAAACACAAAGGTCTGCGTGGCACTGCAGCGCTCTCTCGTTTTCCTGAGACAAAAGCTATTAAGTCTCGTAAGCCCAGTAATTTTACTAGATTCTATTCAGAAAGAGTGCCGTCGCAGCCAAATTGTGAACTAACGTTCCCATACATATTTCTACAAAAATTAGGAGCTGGTTTCTTTATGTCAGCATTTTAAATCGCAAATGTGGACGGATGGTTTTGGTCCAGGTAACCAATGTTATGTTCGAGTTCTTATCCTGGCGGAAGATAGTCACGGGTAAGGTTCTTCTTGGTCGTTCGAAGGAATGCTTCCTGTGTCCTCAGATCAAGTGGGAGCAGACCCGATAGCACCAGAGCCGATTTTAATGAGACTTTTCCATACGACTTGCATACTTTTTGGGCGATAGCTCTTTGGAGCTTGTTCAGCTGGTCTTTTACGAGCTGTAGTTCTACGGCCTGGGTCCATGCGCTCGAAGCGTACCACAAGATTGGTTATATCACCGCTATGTAGTTGGTTCTAATTATGTCACTGTTTAGAACGCAAGTCACATTTGTGGCACGCAGTAGCGGTTTGTATATATTCGCGAATTTTTGGCATGAGGCGGTTACGTGTGTTTTGAAGATGAGCATGTTGTCAATCACAAGACCAAGGAGCTTTACCTCGTTGACGAGACTCAGCGTTGTGCCCGCCATGGTCAGTTTGGGGATGTCGTATTTCAGCTTCTATAATCCATATATGTACTTAAGTGTTGAGTAATAGACATTTACTAAAAGTAAAATATTTTTGTAGAACATTTTTATTTCGCAATCCTAAACTAAAACATGAAACTCCATCATGTAAATAAACATAAAAAGTCAAAAGCGTATTATTACAAAAGTCCCAAAAATGAAATCGCAAACGAGATTAAAACTACCCCCGCCCACCCCTCCCGGGAAACGGAAAACCGACCCATGCATAGTTTTTACCAGACATATTAAATTTTACCCTTTTCCCGGATCCCGAAAAGCTTATCCGAAAAACGTTTTGCTTCTGCTTACCACTACTAACCGTGGGTGTACTGAGGCTGGGGGTTGGGGGCTCAAGCCCGTCTCAGAAATCTGAATACATTTCCTGCAACCTAAAAATAAACAAAAATCATTTGTTAGTTAAATTTGGTTAATGGTTTAGTGATCGGGAAGTTAAAAAACCGGGGTTGGCCATGTCCAAAGCCTCAATTCAACTGTCAATAACCATTTTGGAGGGCTAAATATAATTAAAACGGTTGCAAAGTACTTGCACTGGAACTACAGTTACGACCTTATAAGCTAAACGAATAGTCTTAACAATTATGCTTGGATTTTCCTGTTTTTTAAGTCTTATTTTCTCCTCTCTACTTACCCAAAGGACTTCAAGTGACCGTAGGGTAAATATCAAGGAATATATTATGAAACATATAGGAATATAGGTAGGAAAATACTTCCTCACACTAACCACATACCTCTGGAAAGTTGTGACACATGGTCGACGTATCTGTATAGATAATGGAGAGAGATGCTTTTAAAAAATGTACCATCGTTGTCCGAGTCGGTCACGAGTCGCGAATGTATGTGGGGGAACTACGCTTGTCAACTGAAGTCTAAGTTATGTGCAAGCATTTCTGTGCGATTTGATGAGTAAATTAGTCAGTGAAACTACTGGCATTAATACCTAATGTCTCAGGGTAACGAGCGCCCTGCAGTGCCGCACAGACGTTTGTGTTTCAAAGTTCTAAGTGGCACTGCAATGTTATTGCCTGGCGTTATGCTTACCATCAGACAAACGATCCACTCGTCTCATTACCCAAATAGAATAAAAATTAAATGGTTTTCCATATCTGTCAATAGTGAACAATCTTGCCCCAGCCCAAACATCATCCTAACTACGTCCACAGTACTAACACTATAACAGCGCGCACACATAAAAATTTACACACACGGACAAAAAACGTTAACTAGTCCCCCCTCTCCTACTTAGAGGTGGGGGTTGGGGGATGGAGGTTCATATCCTTCCAGAAATTTTGTTTACTTCTATGTCGGCAAGGAAGCGCGGATCCGGGAAACGTTTGGAATGGGAAGTCAGTACGATTGCTTTTACGATAGGATTGGGATTTTTGGAAAGATGGTTAATGTTTTTAACACGCTTTTATAAGCTTCACTTACTATATACGAACTTAATAAAATAGGGTTAAAACTCTGTCGCTAGCACTGCTGCAACATACATGTATTGTACTAATTATTAGTAATATATATATATATATATGTGTGTGTGTTTAATGTATGGTTTATATTTATGTAGGTATGTAATATATGTATTTATATATTTACTATATGTATAGTATGTATTTTTGTGCTAATTTACATTCAAATATTTTTTTTGCTCTACCACCTATATTATAACCATACCTATATCTATAACAGAAAGCCACCATCCCATATTTTTGTTTTTGGGTTGTCTGTAAGAGATCGCTATGAGGGATAAGTTCGCCCGTTGTGAAACTTAGATTTTTTAATTTTCGTTGTGCTGTGGTTTTTCAATAAAGAGTTTATCTATCTATATAATCAAATTGTGAAATTGAAGTTTATGTAATTATTATAATCGTAATAAATAACACAAAATCTGCCCCGGCCGGGAATCGAACCTGGAGCTCTTACTACCAACTTAGCTACGGAGTTGTCTGAACTACATAATTACCTATACATACGAAGTTTCACTTCAATATAACAATTAAGTAGAAGTAGGTTAAAATTGGCTTCCAATATTACATTACATAGTCAGTTACAAGTACGGCCAATAAAAGTTTGTTAAAAAAAGATATGCTATACAGCTGGTTAGTACTCTTATACCTAAGTTAAAATATCTTAAATATGTCATGGAAGGAAATTAGTACTTTAAGTTCATTACAGTAATAAATTATCGTGATTAGATCAATCACTGCTAAACTTAAACAATTATTAATTTTATAATTTGTGTTTCGACGTAAAGCGAAATTTAATTGAATAATTGTTGTGTTGGAAATAATCTGTACCCGGTTTGATATTTTTAGTAATAATTGTAGCTCACGGTCCACACTAAGAAGTAAAATCAAAACTTTTTCGTCATAAAACGAGTTCTTATTTCAAACCAGCAGCAACACTCAATTTAGTGGGTTGCGATAGTACCGCGGACGCGATACGAAAACTCGTGCTTCGAATACAGAACGCGTTCATATCAAACTTGAATTTAAACATGGAACAGCGTCCCAAGTTTCCGAATTTGAAATTTAAACTTGGCGGGAATTAAATACAATATGGCGGGCGGGTGTGTTTGAGAGTGCAAATTGATTTCTTGATTCTTGTAGATTGAGATGGGTCTAAAGTTTATTAGAATAAAGAAATATGTAGATTGTGTTATGGTTTTTTTATTAGACGATAAATTATTGGCGAGACGAGAAGCTCGTTCGCTTGATATTAAGCATCGCACGGCGGCACACTATACTAGGTAGTACTAGGTTGGACTAAACTATTCTGGGAGTGTTCGTCTAGGTGGACCCCACCCCTTTGCTCGTATAGTCTACTATCAAGTAGTAACGTGCAGGTGATGAGCAAAGTAGTTGAGTTGTGACTCGTGCTGTGCTGTGCAGGTCTTTATGTTTGAAAGTTCTGGGTGGCACTGCAATTTTTATGGGCTTGCGTTGTGCTTACCATGGGGCAAATGATGCTCATCTTTGGAAACGTCCAAATAATATATAAAAACAAAATCTTGCCATATCAAATAGCACAAAAAAATTACAACACGGTACCTAATATTTTTACTTTACAAACTCACTTCTTGTCTTTGTCTTTCTCATCTTTTTTATTTTATCTATGTCTATGTTTGAAAAAACGTTCTATAATCGAAACTCAATTCTCCCGCTCATTAAAAGCATCATCACATATGAGCTGTAACTATATAATTATTTATTTTGCTTGCCATATTAAATTTTAATAATAAATGGTGACAATACTCTATTCTTTTTAGTTCTATTCTTGTCTCTGTTTGATGAATCGCGCAATAGTCGAAACAGAATTCTCCCGCTCATTAAAAGTGCCACATAGCTATTATATTCGTGCTATATAAATAGGACACACAAATGGCGGCATTTCTTGAGAGATTCAAATTGCGCGCCATTGTGAAACGGGCGCACCTGCTCTCAGAAATTTTCATGTACCAACTTACTTGTAATTAACAAAATACATTCAGAAACTTGTAACTAGATTTAAATAGTAACGCTGGCGAGTAGTGAGGGGTCGTGAGGAGTTATTGTATGATCGATATCGATATAATATGCATGATATCGATAAAGTGCATAAAGTGAATCGAAACTAAAATTGCGTGGTCAGGTTACCGAGGTATTAGGAGGAGCAGCCAAATATTTTTCTTTAGGGTGAATGGTAAAAGTATTTTTATCATTTCATTTAAGTTTAAATCTGTAATTACTAGAGCGACTCATTGGCAAATATATTTTTATACAGAATAGAATATTTCACATAATTTTGGTTCATCTTATATTGTGCTATGAAATAAGATTTGGAGTATACGTTTGATTTGAGTAGCATAGGCCACGGTCGCATTTAATTCTTGTTCTATATCAGGTTTAACTGGTTCAATAAAGTTTCCGTTTACCTAGAAGATCACTCGTGACTTGAAGAAACTTAGATCTGAATAAGAATAATATAAATCAAGTTATGAGAGGATAAACCACACTCGCTCTAAAACGATGACGGAAAACAATACGACGAAACCCACAACATGTTCAAGAATCACAAAATTCAAGGACGTTTGACATCCACCAAGCGCATTTGGCCCGTATGGCCCATACTCTCAGAATTCCTAAAAGAGGTCTTGTATCGGAGGGGGGAAAATGCCAAAACATAAAACAGAATGTTTGTAAAGAGGTATTGCACCGACCCCTCGTAAAATGGAACAAGGGCAGGAAAGAGAGATACCATCGATAACATCTCACCTTTTCCCCTCCCTACTTTTTATACAAAGAGACACTAAGAAATTATGTATTCCCCTTAGCGTAGTTTCGGCAACTTTATTGAATTTGTTCCTAGGTGTTCGAAGTCTCGGGATGCAGCACTTTTGTTAGACGCTCGTGATTTGAATGCGGTTCTGGCGCTAATTTCGTTTGTAAGTTGCGTCGCCATCTTGGCTCGGCGCGTTCGATTTTCGAATTTTAAATGAAGTTAGATTTGAATTTGGAGTGATAGTTTTAATTTTCAGCCAGATTTTTGAGAATCTTGCTCGAGTTTGTTAATTCGAGATCTTAGAAGTGGTGTTGATCGTGGCTTTTCTATGGTTTGCGCTTAGTCCGTAGTTGATTCGTAACCATCAATCATGCATTAGCGTCTAATTAGCCCCTTACTCAGTTGACCGTAGCGGTAAGATGTAAGCCCTTGTTCAGATGAGGCGTTTTAGTAGCGAATAACGCTCAGGTCTGAACAGGCATTTAGTCGTGGTTTCTAGCGATGTGCCGGCTAACAAAACCAAGTTGCTCTTTGACTCGTGGGTAGGTACTCCGTGCTACTTCGAACTAATATAACACAGTAGCTTTCTTCACCTAGTTTTACGGCTTCATGGCTAAGTTAGTAGTAACCTTGTCTACAAAGACGGGCCTTGGTTTCGATCTTCGGCCAGGCAAACTTTGTGTGGTGAACATAAAGTTTGGTCATCCTACTAATATAACAGACTAGCTGCTGCCCGCGGAGTCACCCGCGTGGTGATTCACAGGAGAACCGTGCATTTTTCGGGATAAAAAGTACGTTATGTTACACAACATAACGTACTACGTAGTTTAAACTACCTCTCTGCAAAAAATCAGGTCGATCTGTATCTGCGTAAAAGAAGGACAAACCAACTGACTATAATAAACCAAGAAACACACTTTCGCATCTATTATAGTAACACATATTCGATTTTAAAACGCGAAAGTTTGTGGGGATTAAAACAAACAGTCACACAAACTTTTGCATTTATATAATATTAGTAGAATATACCATGCGGGCGAAGCCATGTGGGTGGGAATTTTGGTCTAAGACACTGGCTTTTTTAAACTATTGGAAAACGAGACGAGCGGACCGATTGCCTGATGGTAAGTGTAACGCCCGTCCATTACAATTACAGTACCATCCAGAACTTTGCAAGATATTGCGCGGCACTGCACTTACCCTGAGATAGGTATACCTACTCTTACTTTCCATAGCAGCTTATTATAGCAAAGCGTACCCCAGCCCCTAAAGGAAATCTAATTGTACATATATTAATAAGCAGCTAATTTCTACCCCTGTACGATAGACGTTCCGCAAAGGGTTAAGATAAATTGCGCTGAACAATGCTTGTAATTGTTTTGTCGTTGGTGTATTTGTAGTGAGGATTTAACTAGTGCTTAAGATTTATATTGGATCAAAAAATTAAGCTGGTCTTATGTACGCTCTTTCTAAAATGTAGGTATGTAACGTATCTTCACTTTTTACTTTTTTTTCCGTGACTGGTCAGATTGGGCTTATGTATTATGCCACTTTTTATACTTATTTAGCTACATGGCACTGTCTTGCTGTTTTTAAAACTTAAAAAAAATGGAATACCAAAAAGGTGTATCTTAAACCACCAACAAAATATTGAGCTATACAAGTAAAGCTTTGAGTGTAAAAGCAATTTCTATAAAGGATTCAACATCGAAATGTTTTCGATAATGCAGTATATGGGTCGCTTTCAATTTCACAGGGACGGATTTGGAAGGAACTATAGCAGTAAAAAAATTTAACCACTGACCACTTATCAATAAATGGAGTATTAAGTTAATACAGTGAGCAGTGAGATTGCTTTCGATGAAGGAAAACATCATGATTAAATCTTAGCAATTGGGTTCAACGTTTAAGATCATAGTCAGTAGTCATCAGTAGTAGTCAAAGGCAAATAAATCACCCAAGACATTTTCGGATATATTGTACCTATAAGTAAATCAAAATTATTATTGTACTAGCCGACTGAATTGTAAGGTCAGATTTTTATACTTGTCCAATAATGTAAATCAACTGGGCGGATGCCAACCAATGAGATCAATAGTGATACGAGCGCCCACCAATGTCATGGGGCTTAACTCTGAAAATCGAACACCGAAGCTTCGACTGATGGATCGCAGTCGTACCATGAAAGTGTATAGAAAGACAAAATAATACACAAAACAAAACACACCAAAACACCTAAATACTTTCATGGTACATCCGACAGCCGAAGCTTCAACGTTCGATTTTCGGCGTAAGATTACCTATTCGAAATCGAATTTCTACTTTCGTTTGTGATTCGCCATGTTTGTTTATCATTTTAATTTTAACAAGTATAAAAACATAGATCTTAGATAGGTATAGTGTCAGTCTGTTGAATAAAGAAGTAAACATTCGACTTTCCTGCACAAACGCTCACAAAAACATCCTCGCAGAATCACAGTCCCACCCTGTCCAACCCCGTTGGAAAATATAAATTGGTATTCATATATTTTAGAGCGCACCCCACTTTGGAAAGTGTTCGGAAAAGTAGTTCCCACCCCCCGTTAATTCCTTTAGTTTTACTCTGTTTTACTGCCTTTTTGGACGGTTTTTAGCCAAGGGGTAGTTTTATAAGGGTCGATGTTTGGTTAGGCCGACCTTTTTTAGTCCAGTGGGACCGAATAGTTTTAGTTTTCGGTTGTAAAATGTTGAATGCTTAGGAAAAGTGGATTGGGAATGCTTTGAATTGCGTCGGGTATGATTTTCGCGTGATATTGGTTATTGTTTTAGGGTAGTTTTTTAATGTTGGTAATGTTAGGACTGTTCCACCTGGTTTTTGAAACAACTTCAGCAGTTTTATATAATATCTGGTATTACTGTCTCGTGGCCACTTCTTTGTCGAAGGTGTTTAGGTATAATACGATAGGCTTGCAAAACTTTCCGGAGACTTCAAGACCCGCTGAGTTTAGGACCCTATTTATGTCGTAGCCTCAAAAGATATAAGGTCGGCTTTTTAAAAAAAATTGCAAAACGGCTCTCACTTTGACTACTTCGAACTTTTAGATAACTTCTAGGGGAGTATGTAGCATGCATTGACGAGTCCACCTAAAGATACAAACGAGATATTTAATCATCATCATCAACTCTGAAGACGTTCACTGCTGAACATAGGTCTTTCCCATAGAAAACGACTCTAAACATGAGCTGCTTGAGGTGGCTCCAATGGTTCCTCGTGATTTTGATCGTCTCTCCAACTAGGTGTCCTATCTAGGTGTCCCCTGTCTACTTTTCAAAATGCCAAGCATCACGTAACGAACAGAGAAGATTTCCGCAAAATTTAATTAACTAAGCTCCAAAATGAAGTTGAAAAATTGATTAAAGCCACCAACAACCACAATCGTGCCTGAACTGGGGTGTAGTTATACTAACTGTTGCAGTAAGGAATCTACGTACATGAGGCGAGACTACCACAGCTTGGACACTATTGTATAATGTTCGATGTTTGTTCGGTAACGAACATTCGGGCAACGGTGTGGTAAACAGTGTTCGAAGGTCACCGTCTGATGGAGAAGGTTTGTCTTAATGAATAAGGGTTAGCTCAATAGTTAGTAGCTTATTTGTATTGATTCAGGATCTATTGTTGGTGTTTTTATATGAAAGAAAGATGCCTGATAGACATTACCATCATCAAAATTAGCTCGTAACAGTCCACTGGTGGATAATTATTATAACCTTCTCACAAGACATGCCACTAAGCCTGAAACTTCTGCCCACTTCTTTCCACGGCTTTGCACTCGTCGAAAATGAGGGATACTTAATGGTAGCTTCCTATAAGTGAAAGATTTTTTACCAATTTATGATGTTAGTATAGAAGTCTTTAGTCAACATTTTTGACGGGGTGAAAACTACTATAAAATCTGAATATTGAGACACCTCCAACACACACTCACACATATTTATACTGTTTCTTTTATCCTAATTTTAGAAATCTTGGTTCGTGAAAAGAAAATGTGCTTAAATACCTTTCAAGAAGCGCGAATTGCACCAACTGTCGCCCCACATAGCCAAATGGCATAGTATCCTTCTGCCCACGTAACGTATAGTGAGACAGAGTAGTTACCTCTACGGAACCGGTAAAGCTTCCCCTCGGGGGCCGTGGAAGGAGGGAGGAGGGGGCCACAAAAGGAGGCAAAAATGAGCGAAGACGACTTGGACGGTTTTGAATTCAGAATTATACTTTTTATTTAGATTTAGAAATTTGCAGTTTAATATAATGTATTCTGTATTGTATCTGTAGTGTTTCAATGAAGATTTTATATATATCTATTAGCGACCCTCCCCAGCTTCGCACGGATAATAATTTAAAACTTATATACATATAAAAATGAAATAAGTAGATATATTTTTTGTGTTAAATATTATGTAAGTACCTTAATCTGATATAGTTTTATTAATTACTATAAGTTTGCTACGCCCTAACTGGGCGCATTATACTTAAGTACTTAATTGTATTTTATGTTGAATGTGTGTATGCAAAAAATAAATAAACTTAAAATAGCCCTTATCCTTGGCCTTGTCGCAAAATCCGTTCTTAGCTGACGTATCCTACACCTACCTGCCAAATTTCAGTTTCAAGTAGTTTTCAAGATTAGTCAGTGAGTGGCCTTTCGCTTTTACATAATATTTATAATATTAAGTATATAGATTTAATTTAGTGATATAAAAATTTGTAGTGGGACATTCCATCAGCATGTAATCCCGTGGCTTGTAGGTCACGTTGGCTGGATGTAATCTGTACGCCATCTTGTTGCAATTCCGAATTCAAATGAAGCCCGCATCTGCATAACTAGCCGTTAAAATAGACACATAGATAACACTTTTTATAACTTTTTTTGGAGCAATAATGGCTCAATGAAGGTTTTAACAGCTGTCTATAGGTCACTGGTTCGAACTTTAACTCTACAATATAAGATAACGAGACGAGAAGGTCGTTGGTTTGATGGTTATCATTACGCCTGCTTATAACCATTGCAGTGCCACAGAACTTAGAAATAAAAAAACCCTGTGCAGCATTGAAGTGCGCTCGCTACCCTACAAGAATATGACGATGTAAAGGTCGCTAGAAAATCAGTAGCACGATAAAAATACAGATTAATTATTTTCTCACCAGAACCTGAAGGTCAGTATAAAATTACAACTTTTCCAAAATAAAGATTCGTCCAAAACATAAACTGTACCTAAAACCTTTAGATTCTTGACAGTTTATTCCCTGACACCTAGTGTCATCTTAACTCCTATTAACACGTACATCTCAGACGAGAGACCAAATAATTACATCCTCATCGACATTAGGTAGCGTAACAAGTGCGCCCGTCTGCAAAACAAGTGTGTCAAAAAAAATTTGCGAAAGTAAAAACTTTACCTAAAACCTTTAGGTACTCGACAGTACTTTGTTCCCAACACCTAGCCTCGTCTCAACTCCAGTACCAACGTTCTCAGACGAGTACCATCGAGTACACATCGCACCGCTACCAAACTCTTGGAACAAAGGAAGGTAATTGAAAATTCTATCAAAACTTGCCGAACGAAGCCGAGTGGCTCGGAGGCGCTAGTTTCCTGTAGAGATGGGAAACGGTTCTGGCGATAAGTCGATGGTACAATAATGAATTATTTTTACACAGTTTATAGTTTAAGTAACCTTCGTCACAATATTACAATCTGTAAAACTGTGCCCTCTTTCCTTCTCACAGCATTCGGCCAGCCTGCAGAATAGTAAGTAAATTTTAATTTAAGTATATTCTTTTTGATGTAGTCGATCAACAATTTACAATACATATAATAATAACAAAAATACCTTCATTGACCTTCTTGAACTTGATTTTTATTGAATTACGCTGAAGATGTTAGAAGAAACAATTTTTTATACAATTTGGCCTTTGAGGGATATCACGTCGAATAACAATCTATAAATGACAGCGAACTTCCTTCTCTTTTTTTGAAATTGTCTAAAAAGAGGATTTTATAAAAAAAGAAAACCCTATTCAACTGTACGGAAATGATAAGATATTTTAGAAGGTATGATTACTATTGTAAAACGTTCGATTATCGTCGTAAACCTTTAAGTAATAAACTAAAAAAAACATTTCTAAAGGCAACCATCGACTTCAACGGCTGAAAATACTAACATAAGACGTCATACGTAACAGATGCCTACGTTCTTAATTGGATACAAAGAGAGAACTAGATGCATCACTATTCCTTGACGAATGAAATGGCTCAAAGTTAAGTCCCGCGTTGCCTCTTGTTTGACAATCATAAGTTGGAGCCGCCATTATTTTGCTAGCGTCTTATTCCAAATTTGAATTTGGAACGTTTGATGTGCTAATTTCGAATGTGTTCGGAGAAATTAAGCGCTATTTTGCTAATTATTATTAAGAAACATTTCTGCGCGATTTCACACGGAATTTAGTTTCACTGTCATAGTGCAATGAAATACTTAGCCACAAAATATATAATTACTGAACATAATATGTGACTCAACAGATATAAAACACAAACAGTATTTTACGGATGGGCTTTCCTATTAGATTAGGCAAATAGGCATATGTTAGGTTTTGATTATTTGTAATATTTGGACGAATAGAATTGATTAACTTGCATCATTTGGATGAATAAAAATTACTAACTTGCATCACGAATAAAAAAAGGAAAGGATGGTGGCAGGTGTATAATAGATAATTTTTACAGACTAGCTAGGCCGCTAGAAAATAATTGTAATATAATGAAATTACTGTGTATATATTGAATTACGAATACACGACTTTCTTTATTTTACCTTTTATCATCCTAGTCAGGTATCAGATTCTCCTACACATTTTTTGTACTTTTTCTTTGTAATATGCAAATAATGCATTTATCTTTCAACTTTGAATCAAAAGAGATAATTCATAAGAAAGCCCTAACCCTGAGCACGGAGTACTTACCTACCTAATAAAGGTACAAATAACTATACTAAAGTCTTAAGTTGCTATTTCAAAAGGATCTGCCACCCCTAATTGTCATGAAAATTACCCTTCGTCTTTCCCCGTTCTTATATTAAACTTTCACTTCCTCTCAAAATACCTGTTAGGGTTAATACCACCATGTTGAAATACACTTACCAGGTAGGACAAACTCTTCTGCGAGTGTTCGTCTGGGTGGGTACCTGTGCAATCAGTCGCCAAGCAGTAATGTTCAAGCATTACCTACTGTGTTCTGGTTTGATGAGCAGAGTAGTTAGTCAATTTGCTGGGCATTATGAGACCTAATATACGAAGTCTCAGGATAGCCAGAGCATTACCGCGCAAGCCTTTGTATTTCAAAGTTCTGGTTCTGGTTCTGGTTCTGCAGCAATGGCAGGTATACTAACCATCAGGCAAACAACTTATTCGTATCGTTCCATTTTGCTGTTATCTATACATACACACAATAAATAAAATTGAACTGTCTTTTTGTAATATCAAAATAACAGCGTTTTTACTAAATGCATATTATATGAAAGTGCTTACGGTAGTTTTAAAAACAAAAGGCAATTTTTATCTACTTATCTCAAGAATTAGCTTTAGTAACGGGATTATTTACCATGTATTTTATTTGTTTTGAGCATTCGATATTTCGGCACTGTTGCAAGCGCCATGTAAAGTTAATTATTGTGTTTGAGACCATGAGGTTTAAAAAAATAATTATCTGTCTGTCTTTCTGTTAATTCCGGCTAATCTCGGAAAGGAAGGACCGATTTTGACGGGACTTATTGACGGCACACAGGAGTAACTTAGGCTATAGCGCTACTTAGGCTATGTCTAGAAAATTACGTGGGCGAAGCTACGGGGCACAGCTAGTATATATATAAATATAGCAATTTAACATACCTAACATCGGAACAAACTTCAATTGTAGAAAGTAGTCAGTTTTAGCTAGACCGGACCTAATTAGTCACGATATCAACCGTAACTAGATCGATCGATAACGGCTAGCATAATGACGATGAGGTTAAAGTGGTGAATATGCTAAACCTAGTTTAGAACTGACTCTCTGCTCAAACACGCCGATAGACTCTTGAAGACAAAATATTTTGGACTTCAGAGTAGTAACTACACATGCGATCTCTAGAAAATAACCCACCAGCGTGCTATAGCTACCTACACCACGATCTATTCCTCCATGTGTAATCTCATTTTTTATTCGTGTAAACAAATGTAAAACAAGCAAACGGCCCGCCTGATGGTAAGCAGTCAGCGTCGACTATGGACATGAGCAACACTGGAGGCGTTGCCAATGCGTTTCCAACCCTTGAGAACTCGTTTGACACCCATCTTTAAGGACTGCATTTTGTAGCACTGCGGAAAATTCTGCGGAGGGAGCTCGTTCCACGTTTTGCAAGGATGTGGCAGAAAGGATCACATAAATCGTATGATACTTCCGGGACGCAATTATGTGTGGATGAGATTTGTTCCAGTGGCGAGATGTTCAGTGGTAAAACTGCGACGGTGGTATGAGATGAAAAAGCTCTTCCGAGCTTCCGTTGTATATTCACTAGAATATACAGAGAGAGCCAATGTCTCTGAGAAAATTAAGCGGCCCTAGGTCCGTGATTTTGTTGTCGTCGACAATTCGGGCTCTACGTTGTATTACGTCATATTGTTAAGATGTAAGATCAATGTAAGATTCAAACCATCGACCTAGATCGGCAGCCGATGTCACTACCACTAAGCCATCATGACTTCAAACAGTTTCATTTTCTCTATCACGTACCCACAACTGTAAGATTATATACTTTCTTTTCTTATTTTCACATACGTTTCTGTCCACAATCTTCACATTTTCTCCTTCTCTTTCCTTCTTTCTTTCCACACAAGTTTCTGTCCTCTTTTTTCGATGACAAACCAAGTGGGTTTCAAGCGTACAGAAACACATCCAAGTGGCGATACAAGCGTTTCGAACGACGTCAGCTAATTTAAATTTCTATTAAAACTTGCTACTCGAGGCAATGTCAAAGGCAATCAGAATGTTTTATGTACCTACATAATAAAGGTTATAATGAGAGAGCTCAATTTAAATGGCGGAGTATGCGACCTATTTGGAGATGCAATTTTGAATAGTAAAAAAAATTTACCAGACAAATGGTTTTTACGCTCTCCTTTCTACGCTAATTTTCAGGGTTTTTTTTAAAACGTATTGATTAATGAATTGTTTTAAAACGCATGATTTGAATAACAACATTCAATAACCAGTTGAAATTGAAGATATAAGCATTTTCTTGCAACCTTAAACCATAGTAAAAAAAATGTTGCTAGTTCCTCTAGTCTAAAATCTATCTGTAGGGTGGGCGATATAATATGCTTACCACATGGAGATCCTAACCTCAAGCGGTGCAGTGACGTTTGGATTGCAAGAAATAAATTCTACCATTTTTGCCTAGACATAATGCGCTCTGATTGGCTAAGCCACCGCCTCACGCCGATTCTCCGAGCACTGATACGCTGAGCGCTGATATTAGTTATAGCAAAATCAATACAATGTTGTGAGATAGAATAGTACAGTATTTCATTTCTCGGGGTTAGGATCTCGATGGCTTACCGCGAGGCAAACCATTCGCTCGTCTCAACATCCAGCAGTATAAAAAAAATAGTATCTGAAAGTACAAAACTAAACAAAACAATTGAGAGCTACCTTCAATTTGTACGAATTTTCATCACCACCGCGATTTTCAGTTAACACGCTCACTAAAGTCACTAACATAAATTTAAATTTCGAACTATTCAATAAAGAACGCCTCAAGTCTACATAGTATTTATTTAGGTACTCATAGAAACTCATTACAACTTTCATTCGTCTGAAATCGCTTCGCAAGATCTCAATGCTTTTGAAGCTGGCATTCAATTACGATTTAAATTCCAACTTGGGAACCAATTTAGCGTGCAAAAACTTCGTCTGGAGCGACATGACTTAAGAGTTTTAATTTATGAGTATGTTTACCTTTATTCATGTAAATTAATTTATTATCACCGCCTTACTGGAGCGTGACTTTGACTCGACCGTGCTTAGACTAGACTTGGACGTGAGTTATTGTCTCGATTTTGACTGTTTTAAAACAATTAAACTTGATTGTGTTAGTTCAGCCGCATATTGGGCCACCTGAACGCGACCACTAACGCAGCCACAAGCTGCGGACAAGATTTTTTATATATTTTGTGTAGCATAGGCGCAAGCTGAACGTTCGAGTGGCAGTGACCGAGCCACAAGCTGAGGCGGTGGCCACGTTTGTGGCTCGCCTCCCGCTCATACTCGACCATAAACGCCGGCTTCTTCCCACCCGCACAAAATAGAGAGACAATAGAAGTGGCAACTGGGCATGTAAGAACGGCCGGGCAGCTTAAGTATCCGAGCGGCCCCTTCTGTTCTCTCTATTTTCAGGCTATGCCAGTAGCTTCGACTGTGGGCCGCCCCAGGCACTGGTGGCCGCGTCTAGTGGGTGCATCTAGTGGCCGCGTTCGATGGCCTAATGTCAGATACGTGAATCGCGTAGAGCCATGCTCGCCATATTTGGCGGCTCCAATACTAAGTTGGTAGTGAGTCCACGCAGCAACTCGAGGGCCCCGGGGTTCGGTTTCCGGTAGTAAGTAATTTGTTTTGTGCTAGAATTAGTTTTAAATCGAATCGTTTTATACTGCTTGGTGGTTTTTATACACAGCAGTGAAGCAGGTAAAAAATTTAAGTTACTGCCAGATGCACTGACTAAGTCGGATGTGAGCAGAAATTTCTTAGAATGGAATTATTCCGGTTTATCCTGCTCTGTGCCCTCAGGGGGACAAATTGGAATAACAAGTTCACCATGAGGGGATATATTGAACTAATTATTTCCTGCTGTTTTCTTAGAACAGATAGGAATTAAAATGTTGATCTGTCTTCCTAAACTTTTTATACTACTTTCCATTCCTTCAAGACGCTTCAGCTCGGAACACGTTCAGAAACATTGTATAATTCCACTAAAACATACCAGTTTCGGCGAAAACAAACTGCTCACATTAATCCAAGTAAACAGCATTAATGTTCAAAAGATATTTAACCCCACCTCGCCATCTCAAGCAGGATGTACCCCACCTAACTTTTCACCCCCGAAGACGCGAAATATTTACATAAATTTACAAATTTCGCTGTGAAATAAAGTCCGGTAGGGGTGTGTAACATACCAAACTGTATCAACACACAAATTTGAAATAAATATTAATCATTTTCATACTGTTTCTCTTATTGTATTATGTTTTTTCTTGTAAAATAACATCCAATGCGTGTTACACTGTGCATGTCACACGGGATCTTGACTTACCTAAAGCTTACTTTGTGTAAGAATCACAAACTTTGAGAGTCGTTCTAGGGACAAGATACAACAATATATTATTATCATCATCAGCCCAATCTACTCGCACCGCTGGGATACACCTTCTCTCAGAGAGAGTGTGAGGACCCTGTGTGGCTTATGTGGTTTAGTGTGGCGTGATTATCACGACATGTCCTCGAATGTTGTGGTTCTTGAATACGTGGGGTTTCTCATTTTGCTTTCCTAGAACGAGTGCAGTAAATCCAGATAATAATATGTAACTAAAGTTTGTCCACGGTTTCACCGGCGTTTCCACAGAAACCGTGCATTTTTCCGGAATAAAAGGCCTATAATACTCTCCGATCCATAAACTATATCTTTCCCAAAAATCATTTCGATCCGCTGTTCCGTTGCTACGTGAAAGAATGACAAACCAACAAAACAACAAACACACTTTCGCATTTATAATATTAGTATGACTAGCTTCTGCCCGTGATTTCACCCGCGTTCCCACAGGAACCGTGCATGTTTCCCGGGATAACGATAATAATAATAAGTAGCCTATGTTACTCTCCGGTCCATTCTACTACTATATCTATGCCAAACACCACGTCGATCCGTTGCTCCGTTACTGCGTGAAAGAAGGACAAGCCAACAAACCAACAAATCAACATACCAACAAACACACTTTCGCATTTATAATATTAGTAGGATTAGTAGGATGAAAGTATAAGGATTGGTGCGAGGCCAACTGGTGTTTCAATTAGTGGGATTTGCACGTGGCTGCCTCAGATTGAAAGTAGCAGAAGTCCCCGATCGGCCACACTCGCTCTAAAACCATCCATATAACCCGAACCAGCAAAACTTTAGCGCTAAATATAGGAATTGAGTTTTCTGACCAAACCACTAAGCTTAGTTTAAATATTCATTACCCATATTAATGTGTGCTAGTTAGCGCTTGATAACCAGGTAGTATGATCTCAGCTGATGATGGCCGTAGTTGGTGACTACGATAAAGCTAAAATCGAGTACAACTGTCAGAACATACTTTCACATTTCCATAGGCAGTAAAGGAGCAACGGGTCGACGAAGTGAACGAAAGGCAACCTCCTCTCTTCTTGTTGCAGTGCCCTACAGGGTCTATACCGAATGGTCACGTAATTCTAATTTTGACATCTATTGTAACAGTATGGGACGCAATAAACAATTAAATTGATTTCTAGAGGTATTTTAGTCACAAAGGTAACTTTATTCTAGGAATATAGGTATAGTAGACACGATCCCTGCGAGAATCTTCACGCTAGTGAGAAACCCGTGGGCAGCCGATAGTAATATAATTCTGAGTTACTGCAAATAATTTCCAGACAAGTCTAGACAACTTTAACTGCATTCATTTCATCACAAATCGAAAGTTACACAAAACCGACCCAAGTCAAAACTCCTAGCCTGCCAGCCCTACAATTTGGAGCATAGTTCGCGCGGGTCGCCCCCCACTCCTAGTAGTGGGGGCCCCCACGGTGGGGTCGTTTTTCATGTTTAATTTTAACTTCGCAAAACTGGCGTTTTAATAAACGCGGGCCCTGTCTTTCGCGTTTTGAATTTTATGCTCGGCCAGCAACCTTTTGCTCGAAATGGGCATTTTGTTTTAATGCTACGCTAGAGACGCGGAAACTTTAATTGCGTATAAATTAGTTTTTATGTAGTTGGGGAAAAAGGTTTTTTTTTTGCGGAGTTGGGAAAATTTATTTTTGGAACGTTCGGCGTTCGTGTTTCTAGGTACTGGAAAGTTATGATGTTATATCTTATTAATTGTGTATTTTTTTGAGGTGATTTTTCTTGGCACTGGTAAATTGTAGGTGGTATAACAAGATGACTGTAATTTTTTTATTAGGAATTAGTACATCAGAGCTTGAACTTAATGCTAATGTTACGTATTTGACAGTAACGACGTAGTCGAAAGTGGTGAACACACTTCTTAAAATAGAACTGACTTGTGTAGCCGTTAAAGCACCACACCAATATATGCTTAAGCCTAACTTTAGACGCTCAGCACAAGTGTTTCCAGTTGGCAACTCGTAATTAGCTGTTTTTATACTATTTTCATATAATTTTTCAGCAATAGCGCAGACGAAGCAACTAGTTGCGAGTTTTGGCAATAGAATAACGAGGAGAGCGGCTAGTTTGCTATTTAGTTGTTACTTTACGGCCATTCTTGATTTCCCAGGTTAGATTACACAACCAATTTCACCACTCATCAGTTGGACCACTTGGACTGCCAAGGTACCTATTCCTTGAATCTAACTCGTGGACCGAGCTAGATTCGCGGACTATTTGACGGACGTCTTGACGATAAAGGTTCGCTTTTATCTAAATAAACATTCTAAATAGGTGAACACAAATAGGTTTTATCAGTGGAATTATTCGGTAGCGCATAACAGGTAATCAATAGATATTTAAATGAAATTATCGATGTATTGGGAAATCATCAATCAAAGTGCTACTTATCTTTTTTAATCAAAAACAGAATATCCTCTGTACAAATAAGCTGTTCTTTTTTATTAATTGTGTTTATTGTAAAGTTTTGTACCAAAAAACTTGGTCCTAGGAATGTCAAAAGTCCCTCTTTATTTACCTCTACTTAGATGTAGCAAATACTATAACTTTTTTCCCTTTTAACACATAAGGGTATTTAAAGGCATACAGACCAATTAGAGTATAACGTATAACTCAAATCCCACCCAGAAGATAAGATCCGCAACTACACGATCAAATCAGTAAATACACTAAGGCCTCCGTTACGTACGAGGCTTAGCCCCGGCCGTAAAACAAGGAACTGAATATTAAAACCGGGAACGAACACCATTAAAATGCGTAATTGCTGGATTAGAACGCTCAAGATTCCACTACAAAACCACGTCCGAAATGGTACACTTTAACACCACAGACTAAAAAAATCGCCGACATATTTAATATAAAAAGTGACAGATAGATATTAATGTCAAAGCAATTTGTTTAGTCTGTGGTTAATTCAAAATGGTGGTGTATTAGAGTTTGGACGGTGATTTGTTCTCAACGTGCCTTACATACGTCATGAGCGGAGGTCTCAAGATTAGGCGATTACATCGGCTTTTTCGTATTTCGAACGCACGCCGTCTCTGCGTTTTATGCCTTCAAACTGGGACGTTCTGAATTTAAATGGAATTAGGGCCCGGTTTCATGTGATTTGAATTTCGAACGTGGTGTATTTACTTTTTAATTAGAGATAATACAATCTTGTTTTAATTTTTGACGGGAATCTAGGGTTATTCATACAGCTAACATTGTATCTTTTGCCTTTCGTACCTATATGGAAATCGTATGAAGACCACAAATTTTAATGAATAACACAAATCAATTTGTATTATTTAAAAAAGCATTTTGTATCATCATGCTAATCTTGTATAATAAACATAACATACCATTTATTAGCCTCAAAAGGCTAAATTAATTTTATCTTTCACCATCAGTATCACGTTATATCTTTTAAATGTGATATGCATTAAAAAAGTATAATCAACACTAACCTCCATTAAAAAAAGCACTAACAAGTATCTATTTAAACATTCTTATTAGCAGTAAAAACTTTTACTCGCTGCGGTGGGGAGTCTGCCCCCACTGTACATCTATAAATCTATATGACGTCATTAAGAAAACACAGCGCGATCGTCTTGCGTATACCCATCTTCCTCTCTCCTGCGGGAAAAGGAACTCTAGAGCGAGATAGCCGACGTCTTTAAGAGGGGGAAAGGTACAATGGAGAAAAGACGGTTGGAAATTAAATAATACTTTGTCGTTGGAATTGAAAAGGGGCGGTGGGGGGAAAGTTTGGAAAATTTTGAGGGTTAGAGGTAAAAAGGTATTGATTTTAGTTGAGATTACGATGTCTGTTGTGGTTGCGGTTGTCCAGGGATTTAGTTTTGTAGTCTTGCGTTGGAATACTTTGTTCATGTTGTTACTGGAATCATTTTTTAAGTGTTCATGTTTTGGTCGTAATAAGGTCGTCTGACAGCTTCAACTGACATCATGGACTTACCTTTACCGGGTAAATGAAAACATTCAAATTATTATTATTACCTATATATACTGATATTATAAAGAGGTAAAGTTTGTTTGTTTGTTCTAATCTCTGGAACCACTGTGTCGATTTAAAAATTCTCTCGCTAATAGGAAGCTACGTTCTCCATGGTGTATCCTGATTTCACGCGTACGTAGTCGCGGGAGAAGCTTATAGTTATAAAAATAAAAATAAAGTATTGGAGCGTCACGATGTTTTTCTTCGCTGGAACCTTCGCTTATTACACGACTGTAATGTTTTCAGGATTGTATGACTGTATGTGTTATTCTTTATTCCATTGTCACTTTTAAATTCCAGAACAGATTTGAAAGTGTGGGGTATCGTTAGAATCCTTACCGTTCCTACCTTATCATTCCTTGATACTTGGGTAGTTGTGTTTTAAATATACTTTTATTTGATGATTCGAACCGTCGACGTAGATATATAGCTGATTTTACGACCACTGAACAATCATCGCTTTAAATTAAGTGTCTTTCCCAGTAGAAATGTGTGTAGTTTGAGTTGAAACCTTTTTTAAACAGACTTCAAAAAGGTAGAGGTTCTGTGTTCCACTGAATGTATTTTTTCTATGTATTTTTACACCGATTTCTCAGTCAATTGTGGACCGATTTTGAATATGTTTTTTTTTAAAGGGTCGGTTCCCGTTTCTTTTAAAAGCAATATTAATCGATTAAAAGCTTTTTAATCGATTACAAGTAAACAAGTAAAAGCTGTCACTAATCGATTTTTATTTTTGTTTCAGGGTCAGAGAAATATACGATACATTACGATTTACGCACTCAGAAGAAATGTTATGTCCAATAACTAGTAAAAAAAAATTGAATCGGGCCAGTGCAAGTGCGGCGGTTCCAGAGTTAACGTTAACAAACAAACAAACATAAAACAACACCACAAACAAAAACAAACTACCATTTTCTAATATTAGTAAAGATAAATATTGGTCAGATGAAACGTGCTCTTCGCCAAATTCAATTACTGTTTGAACAATTTCTTTTTTTATTAATTTAATTAAGAACACTGTTATTCCTAAGATTTATCAATGAAATGATATTTTAGAAATTGTTTCAGTCTTTTTAAGCATCGTTCTTATTATAAAATGTAATTTCACTATTTCAAATACAAACTTCAAAGGGAAAATATTATTCCACACAAAGAATATTCAAGTAAAATTATACGATACGAATATGCTACGAATTTCGTTGCGCCGTAGCGAGCTACGAGTACTACGAGCTTTTTAGTTAGTTTCTTTGCTATGTTATTTTTGTAGAACAATAGAAATTTTAAATTTAATTGAAATTGAGATACCAGACAATAATAAAGTTTAATAATATATAAGTACAATTTGAAAACAGCTCCACATTGTGAAAACTCATCTGATGAATGTTTCGACTAGAACGAAGTAATTTAAATAAAATATAATAAAAAGTTTTGTTGAAAATACTTCGTCCAAAAATGCCAGTACTTAGCGCCAGTTCTATTCATCACATTTTTCTACCTTATAATATGCAGTAACTGAAACTAACGACCATACCACGAAATGGTTATGGTATTCTTACCCAAAAAACGTTTTTGGCACTTACTACGTTTTTAATATGTGAACTTAGAACATATAGTTTTTTCACGATTGCATGCTATGCGAAAGGGAGAAAGGGCGAATAGAATAAAGACATTTTTGCTGGCTTTAGGCGCTTAACCTAGAAATGGCTCTCAAGTGAAACTGGAACACACTGATAGGTGCTTGGCGACATATTTTCAACTTAAGAGTGATAGCTATAGCTAGGTGAACGCTAGAAAATGTCCTAACACTATTTTTTTTATGTTATTTGGTAACGAGACGAGCTGGTCGTTTGCCTGATGGCAAGCATAACGGCGGCCCATAACAACTCCAGTGCCACCCCGAACTTTGAAACACAAAGGCCTGCGTTGCACTGCAGTGCGCTCGTTACCCTGAGACATTAGGTATTAAGTCTCATAAGCCCAGTAATTTCACTGGATACTCTGCTCATCAAACCGGAACACAGTAATGCGTGCACATTACTGCTTGGCGGCTGATTTCACGAGCAAAGCTGTGGTAACAACCCAGACGGACACTCCCAGAAGAGTTAGTACTCCCACTAACGCTAACTATGTTTGCATTACGATATTTTTCTGCACCAAAAACTCAAGATCATTGTAAGATTCTAACCATCGACCTACGGATGTCAGTCGATCTTACTATATACTAAGCTATCATAACTTCAATAGGTACCTAGCTGATAAACTACCTCATAAACTCCCTATTCCACCAAAACAAAACAAAAGACAACACTATCAATACCTACCAACATTACTATCATTCTTCGCTAGAATAAAATTGGCAATACAAAAGCCAAGGGGGGGCACTTACCCCCCCAAGGCCGGGCAAATAAGCCATTAAAAGCCTTGCGACGGTACCGGGCTATAAAATCTCTGCTTCTTGGCCCCTTCCGCCCCACGGGGGTAAAAAGGGGGTTGTGGGACGCCCCCCTCGCGATAAACTGCTTTTATGCCGTTCTGTGCTATAATTAAAATGGCTTGGTATTTTCTAGTAAGATAAAAGAGGTAAGACAGGGCGGGATGGGTTGTGTTTTGAGATATCGTTCTATATGGTAGATTATATCATGAAAGCATGTCTTTGTATATAGGCATGGTTTTGTACTAGGTGGTAGGACTAACTCTCCTGCAAGTGTCCGTCTGGGTTGGTACCATCGCTTTGCTCGTGTAGTCTGCCGCCGAGCAGTAATGTGCAAGCATTACTGTGTTCCGGTTTGATAAGCAGAGTAGCCAGTGAAATTACTGGGCTCATGAGACATAATGCCTAATGTCTCAGGGTAACGAGCGCACTGCAGTGCCGCGCAGGCCTTTGTGTTTCGGAGTTAAGAGTGGCACTGCAATTGTTATGGGCCGGCGTTATGCTTACCATCAGGCAAACGACCAGCTCGTCTCGTTACCAAATAACATTAAAAAAACATTTTCAAGGTTTCGATTCCCGGCCGGGGCAGATTATGTGTGGCAGTTTGTTCTCGGATCGTGGATCTTTGTGTTGTGTATGCCACCTGCGACTCGGGACACTCTTTCAAATTCAAATTCAAAATTCTTTATTCAAATGCCCTACAGAAGCGCTTTTGAAAGTTAAAATAAATGACTCTATGTGCCCGTTCCAAATTGGTATCGACCGATCAAGAATATCACAAAAAAGGTCGGCATTTGTTTAAAAAAAAATGATATTTCTAATTAACTGAACGCGTGTTAAAAAAATCTTTAGGTCCATATACAATATATTTACTATCGATATAATTACGTGTGGGTTAAAACCTCAAAAAATAAAAACTTCTCAAAAAAAAACTCCTTGAAATAAATTCAAAACTATATTATTATATTATCCAATCGGTTTATTATTACTGAGGAACGAAACGTTATTACTTTTCTGTTAACACGTGTGAAAAAATCCAGTTCACCAACTGTTCGAAACACAAAACGAAAACGGACATCAAAAAATCAAGTTTTGGAATAAAATCCAGTTTTGGAACAAAATCCAATCAACAAAACGAGTGTTTCTGAAAAGAGAACCGGATTCAACCCTTTCGATGATAAATCGAAACTAGTGTGATGACCAGTTGTCTGTAACTAGTTACGACTAGCAGTAACCGGTTCGAACCGCATTCGAGAATGGGTTTATTTTACATTCCTATAGTTTATGGCCGGTGGCTACCAACGGTTGTGAAATGAAATGTTAACAATTTGAGTAAAAGTTGATAATCTGTTATTCACACATGTGATACTTTAATGTAGGGTTTTTAATTGTAATAATAATTATTACCCACATTTTTCTTTGGAGAGTGTTGTCATTACACGAGTTAATTCCACAATCCTCATTCCACCATCGGACGAGAAGACGCACGGCCTTTTGTTACCTATTTCTATAAATACGTTCTATACGAACCAAGCATTTAGCTTCTGACGGCTCCGTAGCTAAGTTGGTAGTAACCCTGCCTGCAAGGCGAGGGGTCTCGGGTTCGATTCCCGGCCGGGGCAGATTTTGTGTAAGCATAAAGTTTGTTCTCGGGTCTTGGATGTTTGTGATGTGTATCTGTGTATGTCCATGCCACCTGCGACACAGGGAATCCTAGTGCGGGGGTATGAGTGTGTAAGCGTTTATGTTCAACATTAATCATGCGGACAGCGGGATGGAATTCTTTGCCGGCATCTGATTGTCTGAATACTACAATTTGGGAGTCTTCAGGACAAGAATGAACCTGATGGTGGACCTTCTAGGCAAGCGAGCTACATCGTCGACTGCATTGTCGCATCGCTTACGATCAAGTGAGATTGCGGTCAAACGCAAGCCTATTCAGTACAAAAAACAACTACAGACACGTGGACCATGCCCTTATTTATCAACTTGAACTGTGGTCTTTTAACTAAATGGTTAGAACTAAATAACAATTAGACAGAAAGATTGGGGTCGGCGCAATACGTCTTTACCTATAGTCAAAAGATTTTTGGCAATTTTTTTTACAACCGGCCACATTGACTGGCTTGAGAGGGATGTCTCATTTCCTCATATTTTGCTTCCTTATTGAGGGAATAAAATTTAACTCAGATATATCCTCAACATCCAGGAAGTATAAAATGCATTATATTAAGTGCTTATATCCCATGTATACATACGAACTATTATACAAAGAACGTAATAATTACCGTTAAAATAGGTATTTTATGTAGGTACAAACCGTTAATTAAAGGATGATCAAAGAAGAGCCACTGCGAACAGCTATTGTGCTGACTTCCTGTCACCGCGCTCAAGAATGAGGTCGTATGTGCTATTAAAAATTATTGTAATATAAGTTTTTTTTTTTACTTTTATTAGTGTCCGTCTGGGTTGTTACCACCGCTTTGCTCGTGAAGTCTGCCGCCAAGCAGTAGTGTGCAAGCATTACTGTGTTCCGGTTTGATGAGCAGAGTATCCAGTGAAATTACTGGGCTTATGAGACTTAATACCTAATGTCTCAGGGTAACGAGCGCACTGCAGTGCCGCGCAGGCCTTAGTGTTTTAAAGTTCTGGGTGGCACTGCAATCGTTATGGGCCGGCGTTATGCTTACCATCAGGCAAACGACCAGCTCGTCTCGTTACCAAATAACATTAAAAAAAACTGATGCTGTACTGGTGTAGTGTGCTGATGCTTATGCTAGGGTTTCACCCGCGTGGAGATTTTAACAAGACCCGTGCATTTTTTCAGGAAAAAAATAGTACACGTATATGTGTAGAAAACAAGACTATCCGTTGCTGCATGAAAGTATGAAACTTTTTCGCATTTTTTTAATTCTATTTAATAACAGGAAGAACTGGTCGTTTGCCTGGTGGTAAGCATAACGCCGACCCATAACAAATGCAGTGTCCTTCAGAACTTTGAAACACAAAGGCCTGCGCGGCACTGTTGTGCGGTCGCGTCGTTACCCTGCAGATACATTTGGTATTAAGTCTCATAAGTAAGGTTATTATAGTATTAGTACGGATTATACTTATTATCTATCACTGATTTTACTTTAGTAACAAGCAATTATTCAATTTGTTTTGACTGATTTTAGCGAATTAATGAAATAAAATAAAAATACTAAGCCTAAAATTTACTTAAAATGAGTACAATAAAACACACCTAGAAATAAGTTTTGGATTAATCGAGCCATTTTTAATTTTATGCATAAGATAAATTACGTAATATAAGTCAATTCTTAAGTTTAACGTTTACTAAGACCAGCCCAAACGAAACTCAGGCTGATATTCATAGACAATATTGAGTTTGAACTCGTGCTGCATCAAGTCAAATAATGAGCATTCATGATTTTGTTCAGAGTCAGACTCACGGTTATTTTATATTCAGAGTTTAATGTAAATTCTCACAAACCTGCCTAAATGGTATATATACGCATAAAGTAAAAAACGCATAGTCTAGAACAATTACACACTTAAAATTCTAAGAGACGAACCTCACTTTCCTACTAAATTCTTACTACTATACTTACTACCTTTTTCGAATAGAACGCCTCCGGCCGCCATCTTGGAGGAAAACACAAAGATGCTGAATGGAGAAATTTTCTTGTGTAATTTTCACGCTTTTCCACCCTCTTCCCACCTCCACTTCACCCCCCTTTACCCCGGGGCAATTTGCACTTACCACCAGATTAACCAGACCCCTAGCTTTACGTGCTTTGAGTGTTAAAGTATTTTAGTCGGATATTTGGCGGGTCTTGTCTCGCTGGGCGGTTTCGTTTGTGAATTTCAGAATTATGCGCGTGTAAGTTTTTAATTGATTTATAATTGCGTTAAGAAATAGTACAGTAGCTTTAGGGAAAGAAATCGTTAAAAGATTTCACTAATATAATAAATAAGTCAAGATTTGAAACAGAGTTGCCGGAGTCTTATCCAATGGAACGTTTTTGCGTCCTAAAAAGTTGATTACAATACCAGACTTTTTTAAAGACCTTCACGTTGATCTGATGACATTTATCACGTCACTGAGCATATGGGATGACCTAGAAGGCGCTCAGCCATAAGAATGGAATTTGGCGACTAGCTCAAGGACATTGCATGTGGGACACTATGCAAGTTTGTACGATAATCACCTTTGGCCGGACGTGGACGTCCGAATAGGGAGATCAGAATAGAATATCCTCGATGTATGAATGAATTCGTTGAATAAGAACCTAATCTAGCTCATGCCATTTCATATGGGCTCGATTTGAGCGCTCGTGGAAGTATAAGTAACTTTAGTTGCTACATTCTAAAACTCCATCGAGAAGAAGTGCAAGGAATTAGACGGAGTTCAGACTGCCGCACAGGTGAGAAAGCTCTTCGCTCTTTTTCATATACTTAGTTACATTATATGTCTTTTTACCCTTTCAGATAGCTAGGTTAAACAATTGGTGTTGTATTATTACAGTATTAGTTGAGTATTTCACCAGGGTTAACCACATGCCTTCACGAGAAGAATATGAAGAGAAGCAAGGAAGTTGAATTGGTACTGTAACAAATAGGCTAGTAAGCAACGTTCGGAGCTTCGGATGGGCAAACACCGTATCTGTTACCCGTCAAGTATTTGCAACAGAACTTCTGTAGCAAATACCAGTACTTGATCTTCTTCTCCATAAGCTGTCAGTCCGAGTCATTGTTAACACTTGACTATAAAGAACCATTTAATGGTAGCCTACTGCTTATTTTAATATTAATATCTTGTGTCCTCTAAAATCATATTGAACGCAGTTAAAGGGTTATGAACATTTTGCGAAAATAAGCTACCAGTATGACGATAACTTTCAATTAAGTCAGAAAAATCGTCCCATCTGAGGGTTTCCGCTGCGCTGCGTAAGTAGTTAAAGTTACAAGAAAACAATGTATGGTGGAATGGTTTCACCTAAAAAAATCTGCAATAGCATATGTCTAGCTTCCGCTACAAAATGATCTCCACGAGGTGCGGTGGTGGCATTGGGAGGTGGAGGCGCCGGCGGAGTGGGTCCATGCATCCACCAGAAGTCATCCTGCTATAGATGATCAATGCTATAGTTGCTTCCCAAGCGAAGCCGGGACAGGTCGCTAGTACTAATATAAATCTGTTTAAGCGATAGGTACATCAATGATAAACTGTGAATACATTGTAAGCTGTTGCTTAGTTAACCCAAGCGTATGCAAAGTCATCTCACCAATATTCCCTAAACTTGTATAGATTTTCTTTCCACAATCTCTCATCATACAGCAACTATGTCTCATCTCAAAACTTCATTATCGAACTTGGTCCTTTATTACCCTGATAACAAAGGCGGGCTATAAATATTTAATGCTGTCAATACACTTATATACGGAACTTATCTCCTAGATGTTATGTACACGCCTCGGGGCGTACAGGCGAGGAGTGGAAAGGAGACTTCTGAATTGTTGGACGAACGCCGCGTTTATTTTGTTATCAGTGTATGGTTGTTTAACGTCAGAATTATTTCTTTGTTTTTTCATTATGTGTTAAATAATTTTAAACATTGGTTTAAATAATGAAGTTCAGGATTTGACATGGTTACGTAGATACAATGCAAAAATATTTTCGACAATACAAAACAAAAGAAAATGAATTATTTCCAATGCCAATGGTAGTGGTGTAAAGACTTTAAAATCTGCTATATTTAGGGTAATAGCATAGTGCTTCATGGTTAACAAAGTTTGTATACTATATCCGATAAGATACCATGATGATACCATGATGATAACTATGTTAATTAATGTAAGTCAATTCTATACATAATATTTTACTTTTCTACTGTCTATATCGATTGTAGAGAGTCACGTTGTCCAGGCCCCCTGGAACTGAGAGGCACACAACATCACAATAAATTATACTGAGCGATGATGCGGCCAACGATTCAAATACTAGTCTAGAATAGAATAAAAACGTCGCCGCGTTTAAACAGCAAGTGTAAAACCCTCTGAATTCCGCCGTAATGAGCCCCGGCACAACTTTCTGCAGAGCCGCGAAAGTAGCACGGAAAACTTTAACAGCGTCTTCGTCGTACACGCGACCGAGGTAGTTTGATACTTGAGGCTTGAGTTGAGTACTTGACATATTCCTAAGCACTTTACGTTAAAGCTGACTGAGCTTGATCATTGGATTAGATTCAGGTGATATAGGTTGTGGATATTATTGAGGTTTTCAGTTGAAGCCTACGACTAACTTTAGAATATAACTAGCTACCTAAAAGAGTTATCGCTTTCTGCAGAGCCGCGAAATGAGCACGAAAATCTTTAACGGCGGCATCTTCACCGTAATTGACGACCAGGGAAGCTTGATACTTGTGATTTGAGTTGAGTATTTTACATATTATTCTATAAACATATATGATATTCAATCACCACTTATTTATCGATGTTATGCGCCAGCTGATCTTGACCAGTGTCAAGATGAAATGGTTAAAGGTAGTAAGTAGCATGATCATCCAAGGCGATGATCCCTTAACATCAGGTGAGATTGTGGCGTTCATGTACGACTTTTCTATTTACTAGTTTTAGCCATGTTTTTAGTCTGTGGGGATATACAACACTATAATAGTCGAGAGAAGCGATAAGTTACGAGGCCCCGGGACATTTCGTCTAACTTCCCAGGGCTCCAAAAGATATTGGGTATGAACTAAAATATTGCAAGTAGAAAAAACTGCTTTTAGTATGAGCTAATAGCTGTCGTTTGTAGAGAAGCTTCTTTTCCTTTACATCTTACACAAAAAATGCAAATGAACCCCTTCTTGAGGGTCCAGGTATTCCCACACTGGCCATTGTCCAGTAACGTCCAGTAAAATTTTGGGCCTTATTATCATAAAACCAGTTTTTTCTAGTTTTAATGACCCTATCTTTTTGTTGACCGTTTGAAAAGATTTTCTACATACTTAGTGCTATCTTTTTATACCAAACAAAACGTGAATTAAATAAATTCACAAAATAAAATGAAATAAATAAAATGAATACTCTTAAAGTTATTTAAGAAAATTGATGAAAATTGACCGTTTGAATGGTTACTTATCTTCAAATCGACTAAGGTTAACATTTTAGAATAATACAGAAAATAGTTTTTCACTTACAGATTACACGCAACCTTTAAGAAAAAACAAATTGTAAAATACACGAAGAAGAAGAGCATGAACAATTTTGAAGCGATGATAAGTGATAGTAACGTTGCCCGTCGATCCGTAAACCTATGGTTCAAATCTTACAAAGAGCTTGAGATTTAGATGAACGAAAACACCGTGTGCGTGTCCTTATTTTCTAACACTTGCCTGGCTAGTTCCTATCCATAAAAATCTTTCGCTAGGGCTTTTCTTTCGCTTTTAAAAATGTTTCGGTGTAGAGCATCTACGCCTATCTTATCAAGACCAAAAATAATGCTACTAATGAATCCTTTCTACCAAGTATAATCAAATAGGTTATATCAAGACATTGAGTGACCGCAAAAACTAGTCTCATAAAAGAACTAATAAAAACTTAACTATACGTATTTAATTTTAAATAGTCTAGAGAAAGGTAACAACCCCTAAGAATAACAATCCTTTCCCACGCTGGCCGAGTGACCGCTGCCCGTCTTGGGGTCACTTGACCCTTCATTACAATGATAAAAACTTTTTTCTAGAAAGAACTGTTTCTGGTAAAACGGGTTTTTATTCCCATACTCGGTTGTTTGTAAAAGTTATCTTTAAGTACTTATTCCTTTTATTATTTGATGTGTTGTTCTTTTAGCTTTGAACCTGATTGACCGTTATCTCTTATTATAACGTGCATTGGAATTACCGATAAAAATTTTTACAGTAAGTACCGCTCTTTGTAAAATTGCATCGCAATTCAATTGTCCTGTCTAGAAACCTTAGGTTACGTCACAGGTCTGCACGAGCCATTTTATTTTATTAAATAGTAATTGAAATGTCTGTTTGTAATGTCAAATTTTTTCCTAAATTTATATGAAAGTATATTCGTTACCAATAATAAAAAAACTAAATTTTTTTGAAATTTTTGTCTGTCCGTCTGTCTTTTTGTTCCGTCTAATCTCCGAAACAGCTGGACCGATCTTGACGTGACTTTCACTGGCAGATAGCTGATGATAACATCAGCGAGTAACTTAGGTGAAGTAGGCGAAATCGTGGGGCACAGCTAGTTATTAATATTTCTACCTAGTTATGTGTGTGTGTCAGGTTAACGAGCGCACTGTAGTGCCACGCAGGCCATTGTGTTTCAAAGTTCTGGGTGGCACTGACCTCTCATGTCCCGCTCATCTCGTTGTCCTACACAATAAAAAAAAAAGATTTGATGCCGAAATCACTAGCTATCAATATTTTCATGTCGAGTTTTGTGCTACCTTTACATGCCGATTTCACGACGATTTCATAACACTAGTCTGTACTAGTATATTCTAGTTACGTAACTAAAGTACCAAACCCGTTCACCAGCACTACTCCGAGCTAGAGATAAATTTTGGAGCGTCAGTGAAATTTTAATAACTAATTTTCTTGTAGGACTCGCGCGCCCGCGGCGGCTCTGCATCGGGAACTCATACACACTTGTATATCTAATGTGGGGAGGGTTATTAGCTCTCATATATAATGTTTGTTTACGTAGGAGAGATGAAGAGTTAAATAAAAAACTGTGTTTAGTTTATATTTTATTACAATTCAGCCAGACAATGCCGCTAGTGTAATACGATGCTGGCTGGTAGAAGGCTAGAACATTTATCGCGGCCACTATTGTGACCACAAGCTACGGACAAGATATTTCATACATTTTGTATGATATCGGTGCAAGCTAGGCATTCGCCTGGCCGCGACCGAGCCACACGCTAAGATGGTGGCCACGTTTGTGGCTCGCGTCCCGCACACACTCGACCACAAACGCTGGCTTCTCCCTGGCCACACAAAATAGAGAGAGGAAAGAAGGGCCTATATAGGTGGGAAAAGTAAGATCGCGGCCAGTTGACCTAAGTGCACGAGCATCTCTTCTGTTCCCTCTATTTTGTGGCAATGGTAAGTGACTGCGATCGGAGGCCGACCCCTCCAGCCACGTCTATAGTGGCCATGCTTTAGTCCAGCTACATCTAGTGGCCATGCTCTAGTCCAGCCACGTCTAGTGGCCCAATAATGCGGCAGCACTTTTACCAATATTGGAGGGGTTATTAGCTCTTCTATATTAGGTTTGTAATAATGTTTATGAATGGTGCAGTTATACAGTTAAGTGAAAAAGTGTTCATGTAGAATTGTACATACGTATTTATTCAAATCTAATCTAAGTTTAGCAAATTCACCATCTTCGACTAAAGATATAAACGAGGCCAAAGTTAACTTCAGGTGTATAACAAAAAATGTAAACTTGCTGTTTTAAACGTTCTCATTGCAGTTATTCACATACCATAGTTGCAGCATCGAAATATCGGGTACTCAGCACCAGCTAAAAATAACCATCGGGAAATATTTGATACTGCTTATTTTTTAATTTGTTTTGGTTAATCTTAAAAATAATTATTCAGGCATTGTATTGAAAACATAAACAAAAACCGGAAAATATAAGAATATAAAGTTATAAACTATCCAAACTCCATCTAAGACAATGAGATATGTAAGAAAACCTATTTCTAACCCAATCAATCAATCAAAAAAACCCCAAACCACCCCTTCCCGGGCAAGTAGCACCCCCTACCCCATTTATCCACATTAATATAACGGCGTCGTGATAAATTGCCGACTACCCCCGGCCTACGTTTTCTTAGACGAATTTTGCGGCTGTATACAGGGTGGCGAGTGTTTGATTCAATTAGAGGAAATTGAGAATTCTGGAGATGGTCCCTATTTTATTACATACATTCATGTTCTCATTATACACAGACACAATGGGAAAAGTTTATTTACAAAAATTTAAGGTAAATAGTAAATTTAAAAAAAGAAAAAGGAGGAGTGGAACTCTTTGTAATGAGACCAGCTAGTCGTTTGCCTGATGGTAAGCATAACGCCAGCCCATAACAATTGCAGTGCCACCCAGAACTTTGAAACGCAAAGGCCTGCGCGGCACTGCAGTGCGATCGTTTCCCTGAGACATTAGGCATTAAGCCTCCTCCTAAGCCCAGTAATTTCACTGGCTACTCTGCTCATCAAACCGGAACACAGTAATGCTGCACACTACTGCTTGGCGGCAGACTTCACCAGCAAAGCGGTGGTAACAACCCAGGCGGACACTCGCAGAAGAGTTAGTCCTACCACTAACGATCTTTGTTTCAGTCAATCTTCAGTCTTTGTTTCCTGATCATTATATTCTGACTTTGTTCGTAGTTGTTTGTAAATATCCATTTAATTCTGACTTTGTTCGTAGTGTTGATGACCATGACAGTTTTTAACCTATATTTTCTGCTATCGTTAACATTTACAGAAGTATTATAAGGTGTTGAACCAAGCCTACCCAACCAAGACCAACAAAAAGCAATATATAAGTAATCGAGTTTACTACTTCTAATTATTCTCGTTATAATTTGGGAAACATAATTCAAGATACAGTCACAGGACTCGAATTTTACAGACATTTGTTTTCTTAAGGAGATCAAAGACGAACCTTCCGAGAAAACGTACTGTAGAGCACCCTCTAAATTATTTTCTCAGGCGAGTAATTAACGACGGAGGCGAGGCCTTTTCGTAGCAAAAAACAATTCAGCTCACGTTCTAAGAACCTCACGTCGTCTTCAGACGATATAATATCCTTATATATACCTATTTCCCCTATATGTACGTATCTCTATATGCCCGTTCTTATACTGGAAAGGGATTAGATACAAAAAGTCTGAAAATGTCATTTCGGTAGTTTTGGGTGTCGATTTGTAATATTTTTTTTTATTTAATTCTGAATGGGTCTGCGTTTTATCACAACCCTTTAGATAACTTAATTGATAGATACAAAAATCTAAAATGTTGACTCGTTCTCCACAGCCCTGCGGCGCAAGTACGGATCTTATTGATCGATAAAATTGACAGTTCAAATCGATAAAGTGGGTTTTATTGACTATTTATATAATTTATCGAACCTCGATAAAATCGACAAAAGTTATTGTATAGCTAGGTCGAATTCAAAGAGAATATAGAGCTACTACAATACTTTACGATCAGACTTCGGTACTCGCAATATTCGATAAATTTATCGGGTTTTTCGATTCGACAAATTTATCGAACCGAATCCGTACTTGCGCCGCTGATGGGACACACCGATAGGTGCTTGGCGACAGATTTTCATTTTGAGGGTGGTAGCGAGCATGATCAAACAATGGCTTAAGTACAACCATGGTTGCATAATACGTGTTGGTTAATTTTATTTGTTTATGCTTCACTTGGACTTGATATCCAGTAGATTCTCGGATTTTTTCCCTTTAACTTCCAGTTTCCAAACTAACTACAACTTGGTGTGAAAACTACATAACTAGAGGTTAGAGTGGTACATTTGACCCGTATGATGTCACTAGTTACTTTTTGTTTATTCTTCGATCATTATCTGCCAAGCGAGCAGTTTTAATCGGTATGCAACTACGCTAATTGTAAATGAAATAAAATAAGTTATTGGATCAGCATTGTGATTCAACGAGGCAATGCCAGCATGCTGGGTAAGCTGCCAACTGGTAGTGGGCTAGAACATTTGGATTATCTATATTTAGGCCTACATTGGCTTGTAGATTATCCAACTGTTTTGTAGCTAGTTTAGGTGTAGTGTTTAGGTAGTAGCTAGATAAAAAAAGGCATTAAGACCGTTGAAAAAATTTAAGCCATTCTATATTTTCACAAATTCGTGCATAACAATTAAATACACACTGCAGGCCGTGTGGTCGCGGCATGTGCACCACGGGCAGCAACTAGTAGGTAAATAAATTTAAATTTGGTCTGTAAGAGGTTGCTTATAGTGATAAGATCCCTAGTTCCTCTTTTCGCTGTTGTACGTACTGTTGTTGAATGTAAAGATTTCTATGTATACATATAACTGTTACTCTTTGATACCCTTTATCATCCTTCTCAAATTTACCTCTCATCTATTTCATTATCAAACTTAACAAAACAATCTTACGTTACCCTTATTATCTGGGGCGGATATCTCAAAACTCTTATAAGTGCGAATAATAATTACAAGGGGGCGTCTTTGGGGGCAAGAATGGGGGCCACCCCCTCTTCTTGTGGGTGTTCGTTAGCAAGCCCTAATGCCGGCAGACATTAATCATTCCTTTCATAAAGAGTGGGCCCCGTAGATAAATAAGTGTAGTATGTGTTTTCTTAGGCTACCCCTTCTTGAGAAACGGCGAGAATAATGTGGATGGGATTCTAATATACGAAAGTAGGTCATAATTATTATTGTGTCATATTATTTTTTCCACGTGGTAGGAGTAAGTCTTCTGCGAGTGTTCGTCTGGGTGTATACCACCGCTTTGCTCGTGTAGTCTGGCGACAAGCAGTGATATGCAAACATTAATGTGTTCCGGTTTGAAGAGCAAAATAGTCAGTGAAATTACTGCACTTATGAGACAATACCTCATACTTCAGGGTAACGAGCGCCAAGCAGTGCCACGCAGGCCTTTGTGTCTCAAAGTTCTGGGTGGCACTGCAATTGTTACGGGCTGGCGTGATGCTATAATCATGCAAACGAGCGCTCGTCTCGTTATCCAATAGTAAATAACCATACATAATATATATTATATAGGTACTTATGAAACCAAACTGACTGTGAAAAATAATTTCAAGATATGGTTTCCTGTCGTATCCTTACAAATCGAACACAATTTCCTCAGCGTAGCAAGGCGGTGCTGCCACATAATTATTCATCTTAAATTGCACGTGTATGTATGTGTGTATGTGTACATACGACGAGACTCTTCACTGTGTGAGCATGTTAAACATAAAGGCAGTAAGTAAAGTTGAAAACATGTAAGCTAGGGCCGAGTAAAACAAGATCTGACACAATTTGTTTTATTACTTGGGTAGTATCAATATCAACTCAATATTAATACGCATGTCGACAACAAGTTACGTTTACGGCAATGAGCAATAGTATATTTTGATTTGAATCTTTTTAATTATTGATCCATTTCGTGTGCTTTTTACTTTACTATGACCACGCCTTTTTAAATCACGCAGACGTATGATCTTATATTTTTGTTTTTAAATATGTATACCTACTGTAAAATTGGTTATAGTAGGATTGTTCCACAAACTTATTGTTATCCTAGAACTCTCTATTTGAATGTTAGAGCTTTTCTTTGTTTACAAATATGATATAAGTTTATATACAAATTAATTTTTCATTTTATTATACTTGCATCTGTTGAATATTAAGTTGGAGCATCTTGTCACAGAACGTCTTATATATTAGGTACTAGTTTCCGCCTACAGCTCGAACGCGTGAATTAATGATAATTGGTTACGTTAATTTCTAGTCCATAAACAATCACTATGTCAAAAAATTACGTTGATCCGCTGCTCCATTATTTGTTCATTACAAACCAACAAACGCATTTTCACAATTATAATAGTAGGTATACAGATTTCATTTGCTAATTCAAAATCTCCAATCCAAGACCGTTAGCAGTTACTGTTATTCTTTGTGTTCCTTTTGGACAAGACCACGCGTTGTAAACATTGAATACGTGTAAGTTTGTCTACTGTCAACACATCTGTATGTCTACGGAGTGCTCAAATTACGTTCTTTTGTAAGAAACGCTCGCTCGAAATTTATAAATTTATTAAAGATTTCTGTTGCGGAGCGGTTGGAATTTAATTACGGGGGGTGGAACACACCCCTTCGCGTCTTGAGTGAGTGTGTTTATGATGTTTTCATAATTTCGTGTTTACTTAACGGAGTTATGTACTTTAATTGCGAATAATTATTATCTTTATGGCTCAACGGCCTGTAAAATAAGGAATGTTTGACTAAATAACTTAATATTGTTGGCAGCATAAAGTATTTTGACGTTTGTCATATTTATGACTTTGACGCTTGCGCTCGGTATAACATAAGAACCAGAAAACATATCCTCACTTTGACTGGTAGAAAAACATCAAGCAGCGTTTAAAAGCCATAATCTGAAGAAGAAGAAACAACAAAATTTATATGACATAGGTATATAAGTTTCAACCAAGAATCTGTTTTTGTGAATTGCGTCCTGGCTTTGCGCCTCTATAAATATATGAAATACAGTCGACTACATATATAATCGAATAAAAACTTTTAACTTTTTTTAGCAACAAAATCTGCCTTTATTTTTTAATTTGTTTCTCTTTAAGGGAGTTTAGATGTTTGGCCAACAATTCACCTGATAGTAAGCCAAGATATACCTACCCGAAGATGGAGCACATGTATTTGTAAAATACCAATTCAAACTTTGAAGAAATCCATGGTAATCCCCGGTTTTGTATAACTTTGTATATTTCTAACCGACTTCAAAAAAGGTGTGTTCAACTACATGAATGTGACTGTATGATTTCTCCGTCAATTGTGAACCGATTGTGAAAATCGTTTTCTGATTGAAAGCGTTATATTCTCAAGCTGTTCCCATAATTATTCATTTTTAGAAAGAATACCACCCCTTAATGTGGGAAAATGGGGGATGAAATTTCATACAAATCGCGATAATTTTATCGAAGACCATTCCCGCTTTTATAGAAACAATTATATATTTGTTTCGTAGGTTTAGGCTATAATTAGATTAGTACAGTTCAAACAACTAGAACAATTTTCCTCTTGAAGGAGATAGGCATGCACTAGATAATGCCCTACCACCGAACTATAATTACATACATTTTGTTAGTGGTAGGACCAACTCTTCTGCGAGTGTCCGTCTGGGTTGTTACCACCGTGAAGTCTGCCGCCAAGCAGGAATGTGCAAGCATTACTGGGTTCCGGTTTGATGAGCAAAGTAGCCAGTGAAATTACTGGGCTTATGAGACTTAATACCTTATGTCTCAGGGTAACGAGCGCACTGCAGTGACATACAGGTCTTTGTGTTTCAAAGTTCTGGGTGGCACTGCAATTATTATGGGCCGGCGTTATGCTTACCATCAGGCAAATGACCAGCTCGCCTCGTTACCAAATAGCATAAAAAACATGATACACACGTAGTCCTTTACTAAAACCTCACCTAAGCTAACGGTAAATTTTGAACTATCCACCGATGAATTGGCGGCTGACCTGCCAAAAAGCTACCATCGCTTCTAGGATTCCTTGAAACTATCTTACACAACCGTCCTCGAACGCCGAATTAATGCGAAAACAAAGATGCCGTATAGCTAGCGCAAGAAAATAGTTAGTGGATATTTAAATAATATGTTAATATAATGTTTGTTTTGGCCCCAAAAACTTTGGCCTTCCCTCCTAGTTAGGGTTATACTACACTGACAAGATCTGCGATACTACATTAAAGCTATAGGACATTGCCACTAGGAGTTTGTATAATAGCAGCGAACTACACTTTTCACAAGAAGATCCGCAGGAAAAGTTACCTATAGCTCTCTTAATCAACAAGAGTCCACATGGCTCGCAGAATCGACAACCATTGGGGAAGAAAGGTTCTCGTGAGGCGACCATGGAAGAAATAGTGTAGGCCATCTCTCACTAGGACCTAGGTGGACCGACGCGACGACCTGCCAGACTAACATGCGCACCATGACAAAATGTTGTCTACCGTTTTGTCTCGCTCTTTTTCCTACGAATACGAGACAAATGCAAGATATAAGCATCGACTAATTATTTTTCGACTATTAATCGACGAGTAGCCGTTCAAAGTGATGTTCTATGGGCGAGGCCTATGTTCAGCAGTGGACGTCTTAGGTCTTAGTCATAGAACGTAACTTGTAATGGCTACTAGCCTTTTACATCTAACGGTTCTTCGCGACTTTGACCAGCGGCACAAGTATATACGGAAGTCCAAACGATAAATTTGTCGAATCGAAAAAACTGATAAATTTATCGAATGTTGCGAGTACCGAAGTCTGATCGTAAAGTATTGTAAGCTTTATATTCTCTAGGGATTCGACCTAGCTAAGTATTCGATAACTTTTGTCGGTTGTATCAAGGCTCGATAAATTATATAAAAAATCGACAAAACCCACTTAATCGATTTGAACTGTTGATTTTATCGATCGAAAAGATCCGTATTTACGCTGTAGGTCATCAGTCCACCTTTAGCTTAGGGATAGCCTAACGTCATCCAGTTTGTGATAACCATTCGAGAACCATTCTTCTTGTTCGATCATCGGTTCCGCAAGCGGGTGGAACTGGTTCTATAATAAAGTATTAGTTTTACACCCACTTTACATGTAATAAAAAATGGAATAAAGAGAATTATTATACCTACGGCTGCTTCAAAAGACGTTGTAAGCAACGTCTTTATAATACGTTGTCCTTGTGCAGTCACACCCTTAGAGCGATATTTCTTCATTCCACCCCCTTTACCCGTGTTAGGGTGGAGGGTGGTTCCATTTTAATTAAATCGCGCTAAACTCGGGCAAGTAAAAGACGTTTCGGTATTTTCTTTGTGCGCAGGTGAAAGATTTCGGGAGTTGTTATGGGGGTAGGGGTTGTACATTACTTAGGGGATGTTATGTAAAGAGTAGGCGAAGAAGTTTTGGATATTTGGGAAGGTATTTTAAAGGCCTTTATGAAATTTGAGATAAAATAACTGAAATTGTTTTCCTCGATAGAAAATGGCTGACAGTCATTTATTTAATACCTAAAGTGAAATTACTGATGCCGAGTCTCAGGTTAACGAGCACAATGCAGTGCCACGCAGGCTTTTGTGTTTCAAAGTTCTGAATGGCACTGCAATTGTTATGGGCTGGCGTTATTCTTACCATCAGGCAGACGACCACCTTGTCACGCCAACTCATTCGATTTAATCTTGTCTTCGATAATTCATATAAACGCGGTTTATGAGTAAGTATTTGTTAATTGGACAAACTTCCTCGACGCGATGGTACCTACCAGTGCCTATGTTGTACACTGGAGAGTCAGCTTTTTAACACGCGTAGGTACTTGCTCGTATATGCTATGACCCCTTTCAAAAACAAATACAGAAAGCAAAACAAAATTCAAAACCATGCACCAAAGTCCCCAACAACCAAAAAATCGAGATCACAACTCCCCACATTTACCACAGACTAAAAAACAACTCGCTGCGGCTGGACAGACGGGCGTTAAATTAACTGTTGCGGTTAAAAAACGCGGTGTTGCGATTAACAGATCCGGGGAGTGATCAGCGCCCCTGAGCGGTGAAAAAAAGCGGGCTGAGGTTCGTTTAGTGTGGAGATGGAATGATTTTACTAATTTGTTTTTAAACATATAAAAAATCTGATGGGAAAAATTGCCGGACAAATGAAAGTCCGGAGTGCCACTGAACTCTTTCACATTGCTCGAGACGGTAATGTCTAGAGCTGACTACCAATTTCCATTACATGGAAAGGCACCAGAAGAAGGAGAAGAAAAACCTGCATGAGCGCGTGTCGTTAACTCTTACTGTAGGGATGTAGTGATTTTTCCATGCCTAAATCTTTTTTATATTTGCTATAAAAATAAGTAACAACACTTTGGTAGGATTCAAAAAAAATTTTAAGGGCAGGATACGGCGTGCCGCTTTCTCGCTCGCGCATCTCAATATTTTTGAAGACAGACAATCACTTAATATACTTGGGATGTTGACTGCATTCAAATAAAAATATAATTTTGCCGCCAAACGGTAGTTTCTGTGACAGAAATCCTAAAAACACAATACTTTTCTTTATTATTAAAGAATTAAATTTTAATTTAATAATCAAAATGTAAACACATCACTCCGAAATCACGTGACGGCAAACGCCAATCAAAGCGCATGACGTCACGCATTCAATCGGAATGAGTATATTGTTCGTTGTGCTTAGTATTTTAGAGTGATTTCTGTGAATATTTAAGTATCTGTGCCGTGAAAAACAGAAAACATCGAATCAACTTGTCACTTTACAGTGTTATAGAAAGTACTCTGTGGTATTGAGCACGTGACGTCACACCGACCACGTGACCAGTATTGGCGTTTTGGAGCGAAATTTAAAACGGCATTTAAAATACATACATGAAAATTAAAATATTAGTTGTTTTAAAAAGTAAATTTAAATATTTTGGGTTATATGAGACCCGTACGCATCGTTTTAAACACTTTCCCAAAATCAGTCAACATCCCAATTATGAAAAATCGCATTCGGTGAAGTGGCTGACTATACTACTTATTATATTAAGACAAAAACGGGTCTTTTCGCGCACAAATAAAATCAAAATATAATTTTGACTAACCTATCATGTCTTAATACAATGAATCCAATTCGCGAAAGTTTAAAAAGTACTATACCTACTACTTATGTTACGTGGGCAACGCCGTGGACCTGTTTATTTTATATGAAATAGCTCTTTCCATACCAATGCAGTCGAGAATCTTACAATAAATCACAGGCTTCCAAGCGCCACTTAAAAATCCATTTTCCTCTTCATCCACGACGTACCTACGTAATGAATACTCGGGGGTGCGTTCCCTGTAAAAGAACACACATTTAGGGGAATTTTTACAAGGTAAAAGCACTTTTTACATGGTAACATTTAATTTTGCTCCCTTGAGCTTGGCTGTCGGCTTGATTAGGTTGAATACGTTTTCACAAGCTTTTTAACCGACTTTAAAAAAAGAGATTCTCAATTGGTCCGTATTTCTTTTTTTCATGAATAGGGTATATATCAAGTGAGGTCTTTTAATAAATTTTATGAAAGAATACAGGTAAATATAAACAAGTCATTGTAACAAAAGTTACATAAAAAAACACGACTGCCCTAGCCAGTGTTACCGGGATGATGTAAGGATTCTAACGATACCCCATACATACCATTTACAAGTGATGATGTAATAAAGAAACTCACATGTACATACATAGGTACATACGTGAACCCTAAACACATTTATACTAAACACATTTTTGGTGCAGTCGTGTTAAAAAAAAGTGCTCCTGTTCACCTGGGTGATTTAATTCCAAGATGAAAAAAGGACACCATTTATGCCGAATTAATTCACCTAGGTGATATGACCTAGGTGCAATGATTCCTAAGTGAAATGAAGACACTATAATTAACAAACCTTTTTTCTAGTTCTGTAGATTTGAATTATTAACACATATGTTAATGCTATTAAAGTTCAATATGTAATAAAAAATACAACGCATAATGAATTTTAAAATTAACATAATTAAACAACGTCGAGCAACTAGGATAAAACTATTTGTAGTACAGCTACTCCACACTAGATGGCAATAATATTAGTTCACATATCCACCGCCGCACCATTCCAGCGCTGGTATCGCTTACATTCCAATAAGTCTCAACATTTGACCCAAATCCAATAACATTGAAAGCGTTAAAAAAACGAAATTCCACCCTCATCCCTTACAAGCCAATGAAGCGAGCAAATAAGCAAAAAATCCGCTTCGCTGTGGAAAAAAGATAAATTGGAAAGAAGGGGTAAAAGTGGAAAAAGGGGTAAAAAGTAAAAAAAGTACGTCACTCGTTGATGCTCAGTCGAGCGCATGGTGATTCAAAAGGTCGGAAAGAATACTGGTTATATTGTTCGCAACTGGAGCGGGAGGGTTCCGTCTATTTCTGTTTGGTTTTATATTTTTATTGATTGTTTCTTGATACAGTGACTATTTTGTATAGCTACAAGATATACCTATATTATGGTCATAAGATCCGTGTTCCTTATCCGCATTTTTGTTTTATTTCGCATCCACCAAATTTGCTTACATTTTTTTTAACCTATTGTGTCCCACTGCTGGGAAAAGGTTTCTTACTCTTCCTTCTGACGAGAACATAGAAGGCGTCTAACTAAGGACCTAGACCGTTGTCTAGGTCCTTAGTTAGACGCCTCTATCCAATCTCGGTTGTAGTCGTCCCTCGGCTTCCTAGGATGAACTCCCAAGTCTTCATCTTTTAATTTAAGTCCGTTAATGTACGTTAATCTTACATTATTATGGAACTGGCACTTAGTCATTTAACTATCATGAGCACCCTCCTGGGCCCATAAACACAGTAATAAATTAAAAAAGTGACATCATTACAATATTGTGCTATAATAATATAATATCAGACAGAACCCTTTAAATAAAACGCTCCGTTCTATAGGTAGTTGGAAATTGGAAATCAAACAATCCTGAGACCGTTCGTCACAGCTGTCTGTCAAATAGGATTAGCATCGTAGGTTTGCGTTTCAATGCTTATTGTTTTAATTCCTTTTTTATCGATACGTGTTATTACTTTAAAAATTCAATGCTCACTGTAAATCTCTTAGTATTCCCGCGAACATTATGCTTGTGTCAAAATGTCGAGATCTCTTCAGATAATAGTAATTACGGTAAATGTCCCATTATTTAAATCCATAATCCGTTTAAACGATCAATTCCTGTACACAACTTCTCGTATCTCGGCTCTATTTGGATGAAATTTTGTATTTAGATAAATAAGGTATTGTTGTGATGATTGTAAAAAAAAAGTTTTCTCGTTCACCCAGATATGAATTTATAAAGTAGTGAATAGCTTTGATAATTTTTATGTTTTTTCTTTACATCTAGCGACGACGTACTCGAACATGGCGAATTAAACTGAATTAAATAAAACCAAGATTAGAATTGGCTCTCAAGATTAGGTGTAACAATTGATGCGCACCAAGCACCAATGTGCTTGGCGACAGATTATCAACTTCAGTGTGGTAGCTAGAAAATACCCTACGACCATAATATGGCTGCATATGACGATGTTTTCCTTCAATGAAAGCTCAAGCTCATGGTAGGAATCGAATCACCGACACACTGCGACTGAGTCATAATCGCTTCAAATTGCTTCTCATGTTTATCAAAGTAATCCTAGGTAGGTACCTACTATAGTTTCTTACATTCTTAGTTTTCACTTTTCTTTGTTTTTTTGGTTACGAACTTATGAAAATCTTGTGAGGCAGCCGTTTCACAGTATTTATTTTTAATAAACAAAACTTGTTCTTTTATAAATTTCTTACGCGATTTTTTGGATAAATTCTTGTTGGACTAAACCTATTTAGTCCAACTCTACGATATTCTTATTGGGAGGTAGGTAGGTACCTATACCCCAATAAAAATACCTATCGTGTCCAACTTAGGCTGCCCGTAAGCGCTATATTATGATTAAGTCTGTCAATCTTACAGTGGTAAGTCTCCGTAGTGTAGTGACGTTGAGGTTGCTCAAATTTAGTAAGTACCCAAAGATAATAATATAAACCTATAAGTATCTATAGGGCTATTTCTTCATTACACTTCCTTGCTGTTGAAAATGTTGGTTTAGTTTGGCTACTCGCCTCTAGATGGCAAACGAATTTTTCAAAGATTGAAATCACTATTTTAATTTTTAGCATAAAAAAAATAAAAATATAGGTAGTAATAAATTCAATGAAATATTAAGCAACCAGTTTACTATTTTACTATGTACTTTAGTTTTAATTTTTGATTTTATTTTAAATTGGGTTTTAAAGTTCCGCTACTCAATCATAGATGGCGAAAGTAGTTAGACAAGGATAAGAAATTTTTCTTGGACATATTTAATTCAGTAATTAGGTCTGTATTGGAGAATATCCCATTACAATGTATGAATTCGGAAACGCAACCCTACGCGTTTCAGAAGTTCCATCGACCTACCAACTACATAATGCATGTCTTATTAGATTGTATGGGATTCGGTAGTTAGACAGCCGAAGGTCTAAAAATACTATTTCATAATGGACCTTTTATTTTTTAGATTCTCTTGATTATATTACTGGACTTGAGACTCTCAGGGTAACAAGCGCAATGTAGTGCCGCGCAGGCTTTCGTGTTTTAAAGTTCTGGGTGGCACTGTAACTGTTATGGGCCGGCGTTATGCTTACCATCAGGCAAACGACCAGCTCGTCTCGTTACCAAATAAAATAAAAAAATGACCTAGAGTTGTCTCGTTATAAATATAAAAAAATTCAGGCAAAGCTAGTAGTTAAGACATTCTGCCCGACAAAAAATAATCATTTTCGTTTTCAACAATTGCGATATCATGAAGCTTAGGTATGTTAATGTTGAATCCATTCAAATAATATACATTTCAAAAGAATTTCAATACAAAAAGATTATCCAAATACGGTTGGCTGCACTGCAAAAAACTCAGCGGTCACCGAGACAGAAGTAATTCGAGATTTACTCGCAGACGGTCCCTGAAAATAAATTAATTTTAATACACCTGCCAGTGGTTCATAATTTTTATACATGGTGCTTCCTTCGGCTTTTCACTGCGATTTCAAAGTGAATACCGAGAGGTACGAGAATTGAGACCTCTATTTTCCTAGATCACTCATCATCAGCCGGAAGACGTCCCCTGCTGAATATAGGCCTCCCCTATGGGGCTCTGTTGTGCACCAATTGGAGCAGCTACTCGCCTTTTTCATCCAATGGCTCCCCGAGATTTTGACTTTTTTTTTAATGTTAGTTGGTAACGATACGAGCTGGTCATTTGCCTGATGGTAAGCATAACGCCGGCCCATAACAATTGCAGTGCCACCCAGAACTTTGAAACACAAAGGCCTGCGCGGCACTGCAGTGCGCTCGTTACCCTGAGACATTAGGTATTAAGTCTCATAAGCCCAGTAATTTCACTGGAAACTCTGCTCATCAAACCGGAACACAGTAATGCTTGCACACTACTGCTTGGCGGCAGACTTCACGAGCAAAGCGGTGGTAACAACCCAGACGGACACTCGCAGAAGAGTTAGTCCTCCCACTAACCTGACTAATTCAAACTCGGAGTGAGTTAATAAAATACTACTGTGAAATACTGTGTTCCGGTTTGATGAGTAGAGTAGCTATTGAAATTACTGGGCTTATGAGACTTAATACTTAATGTCTCAGAGTAACGAGTGCACTGCAATACCGCGCAGGCCTTTGTGTTGCAAAGTTCTGGCTGGCACTGCAATTGTTATGGCGTTATGCTTACCATCAGACAAAAGACCCAATCGTCTCGTTATCCAATAGTATACAAAATTGCAAAGTTGTGGATGATACTTTTTCAGCACTCGGCTATCTATAACCCTCAAGTTCAATTTCAGTCGCAAATATATATAAAAAATCAACTAGTGTTTAGTGTTATTACATATTTATTTAATAGTGTGATTCTACTTGAGAGCCTTATTCTTGATTTGGCGTTTTCGACGTCATCCATGACATCGTAATTCAGGATCAAGAGAAACAGTTGTCTTACGATTTTATACCAATATAAAAAAACAAAACTGACGCCAAAACCTAAGAAACTTTAACCATATATCTTTGCAATAACGATTAATAATTACATACAGACAACCCTCAAATTTGATGTAACGTTTCATATAAAAAAATCACTTAGCGATGTAACCAGACACCCGGAAAATGGGAGTCCAAAAAATAATAACCACAGACCCTTAGCTCTGATACTCGCTTTAATATTAAAAACTTTAATGAAAAAAATATTAAAAGGTGTACCCGAAAATTTTATCCTTTTTTCCATTAGACGTGTTCTCGGGAACAAAGAATTTGATGGAGTAGCGAAATATTATTATTTTAATTTTTTTTTTCATAACTTTTACAGTCCTCTTTGAGGCGTTAATACAAACTAGGTGTGGCCCTGGGGTGCAATCTTTGAATGTCACCGAGTGACTAAATATCAGCGATATGACCGATAGTCACCGATTTACAAAAAGTCGTATTTTTTAATTTCAGCGGGTGACTAAAATTATCATACCTATGATATCGTTTACGAGTGGGGGTACCCATTCGTAAACGACATCATAGTATGAGTATTATAAAGTGACCATTTTGACTTGAAAACAATGTCCAACATAAAAAATAAAATTGAATAGAACACAATCATAAGTTTATCTATGATCTAAGCTGAGAAATAGTTGCATGTTGGTATACAGGGTATGACTTTCAAAAATACGACTTTTGCAAATTAGTGATTTCAAAGACATCGCTGAGAATCTTGTCATCGGTGATTTTGAAATCACTAGTGACTTTCAAAAATCAGTCCCCAGGTCCCAATAGTTCAAGTGTTAAGTTAAGTCTGAACGTGTTAAGTTAAGTCTGAACTGTGTGTTTTTAATTTTTAATTTTATTCTATTGGATAACGAGATGAGCTGGGCGTTTGTCTGATGGTATGCATAACGCCGGCCCATAACAATTGCAGTGCCACTAACTACTTTGGTCGTCGTAATTCCTAATTCCAATTAATTTATTTATCTTATAGGATTTTATGGCTTTCCATTAGAATTTTTTTGATGCGCACTTATTAAAATATCTTCAGATAAGATTTATGCTTACAGTTTTCTGTGTTACTTTTCCAATATCAATTTTTTATACCATTTACGATTTTGGTTTATGTGCATAAAATGAATGATTTTTCTTTCTGTCTTTTTTTATAATCCGAGCTAGTCCTTTTGTAATAGTTTTGCTCTTTAAATACGAGTTTTTATACTTTTAGTTAGCAGAATATAACACTAAGTCACTGGAAATTGTAAAAACAGGAACTAAAAGTCTGAAAATAGGCATACCTAATTTAGATGTTACCTATCATTACTAGGTGATGATACCGCAAGCTGGTACCCAGCTTCACTATAGGTTTACAATTAGTAGGTTTTCTATAACGTGACGTGTCACGTTATAGAAACGTGACGTACACTCTACTAATTTGTATATTTTTTATGGGTACAAATATTTCCCTCAATTATAACTATTTAAAAAAATTAAATATATTTAACTACATTAGGTAGGTACCTACCAGTTCTTAATGGATTTGAAATGTTACAATAAGAGAACAATTGAAATAGAGGGATATATTGGTTTAAGAATCAATCAATTTATTTCCAAGAAAAGCAGTTTTGTTGGTACATTGGTTTACCAGAAAAATAATATCCTACTATAGACTCCATAGATTTTTAGCCTAAAATAAGTACAGTCAACTTCAAAATTATGTGTTATGACAAACCCTTTTAAGGGCTTCGTGTTTTTGTCCAAGTTAGTCGGGTACCGTGTAGACCTAGCTAATCGTATATAATTATGTATAGGTGTTTCTACACATTCTTATATCTTTTTTAAACATTACAATTACGAACTAGCTAATAACGAGCCAGTAGCAAGCTAATACATAAACAGAATGATAATTTTTTTTATAGCTGAAATAGGCTTACGTTTGACCACGATCTCACCTGATGTTAAGCGACGATGCGGTCGATAATAATAATAATAACATCAACTAATCCGAAAAGCAGTTGGATAAAATCTACATGCACCTGTAGACATTTACTCCAAATATATTTTACTAGCTGCTGTTCACGGTTACACCCAAGTGGAGATTTCCGAAGAAAACCTTTTTATTTGGAGTAATTGTTTAATTTCATAGTCTTCCTTTCATTTTAGATGCTATGTAATTTAGAAGAAATAAATGTATTGAGCCTTTCGATCGGTACAGTAAAATTACAGGGGTTTTGTACATTTTAACAGGTTCGATTCCCGGTTTAGACATGCGATTATTTCAAATTCTTTGAATGCAGTTAGTATTGTTTTTGAAAACTCTTTTCAAACTTTCTATCTACTGTATTTAAGGTACTTTCCCTTCATGTGGCAAAGTCGTGGGACGCCCTGTATAATGTAAAAAATCACCTCGACCCGTTGCTGCGTGAAAGGAAGATAAACCTGTTATTATAATATTTAAAAAATTTCACGGACTGTTTAAAAGTAAAATAAGCTTATTTATAAAATCTGAATAATTGTTTATTAAATAGCAATAACATTTTTTTTGCCAACTGTACCGACGTACTTTTTCTTTTCCATCGCAAAAATAAATATTTTAATCTGTGGGTGTAACTTCGGATCCTATCCCAATTACAGAGGGGCTCCCCCTTCGGTCTTGGACCCTTTTATGGTATCCAGCAGGAGTTTTTATATTTTGGGATAGCAACGAGTCAGGAATATGGAGTTTTTCTTCTTGATAGGTTACCTTTTAGCCTAGTCATTCTTCTGTTTTTTATACTATTGGATAACGAGACGAGCTGGTCGTTTGCCTGATTGTAAACGCAAGGCTAGCCCATAACAAATGCAGTGCCACTCCGAACTTTTAAACACAAAGGCCTGCGTGGAACTGCATTGCGCTCGTTACCCTAAGATATTACGTATTAAGTCTCAAAAGCCCAGTAATTTCACTGACTACTCTGCTCGTCAAACCGGATCAATAATGTGTGCACACTGCTGCTTAAAAGCAGAATATACGAGCAAAGTGGTGACACTCGCAAAAGAGTTAGTCCTATACCAACTCGTTTAGGCGTTCCTATAACATTAAACTTTTTTGAATGAAGAGATCTGCAGAAGAATGAAAGTCCCCGAAGATCTCAAAGTTAACAAGTTGAAATGGCAATGGGCAGGGCACATCACCCGCAGAACCGATAACCAACGGGGAAGAAAGGTTCTCGAGTGGCGACCACGAACCGGAAGACGTGCGCCGGCCCAATTTAAAACACACAGTTATTGATAAAAGAAATGGCTAGTGAAAATTTGAATTAAATAGATAGCTGTACTATTTAGACTATATACAAGGCTCGTAAGCAGTGTTAAATAGTTTAATTTTAAAATTATCAGAGAACACCAAACAAAACATAGTTTAGTTAAGCCACCAACTAACACTTTTTTTAATAAAGAGAATTAGCCCAATTCTTTTATTTGTCATGTTAAAAAAATTTAGGTAGGTACCTACGTAAAAATCCTTCAGTGATGTAAGGAAATAATTTACCTACCAAAAAACCTAACACAACATCATCAACGAAATTCACTTAGCTACTTAACAAAAAGTCGAAACAATGCTTCCCCTAATGTACCGGAGAAAAATGCTCTTAAACCCCCTTCTCACCCCTCACGACCCACCCCTTTAAAGGCCAATTTTTGCAAGGGTCCCGATTTTCTTTTACCTGAACCGTTTATATATCTTTTGAAGAAGGAAAGGGAGTGTTCGCTTCAACGATTTGTAATTTTGCGGGGGTTGGGGATGGTAATTGTTTCTTATGGATATTGATGATTCGTAAGGGTTGGTAAGCGATTGAAGTAAGTTAGAGGGGTAAAAGGATAGTTGTAAGAAAAACTAAGCTTAAAGACAATGCCACCAGCATGCTGGATACGTTGTCAACTTGTAGTGCGCGAGAACATTTAGGCTATCGATAGGCCTACATTGGCTTGTAGATTATCCATCAGTCTTCGTAGCTAAGACAGATATAGTCTCGTTCTTCGTCTCGTCTCATTATCTAATAGAATAAAAAAACTATTTTTTTTTAATGTTATTTGGTAACGAGACGAGCTGATCGTTTGCCTGATGGTAAGCACAACGCCGGCCCATAACAATTGCAGTGCCACCCAGAACTTTGAATCACAAAGGCCTGCGCGATACTGCAGTGCGCTCGTTACCCTGAGACATTAGGTATTAAGTCTCATAAGCCCAGTAATTTTACTGGATGCTATGCTCATCAAACCGGAACACAGTAATGCTTGCACAGTACTGCTTGGCGGCAGACTTCACGAGCAAAGCGGTGGTAACAACCCAGACGGACACTCGCAGAAGAGTTAGTCCTCCCACTAACAAAATTATTTACAAAGAATAAGTACACGCTTAGACAACCATTGCTTAGATTATTTCAAAATAAATCGTAGAATTACATTCTACGAATGAAGCTATCAGCCAAGTCTCAGCTTTAGAATTAAGTTATACAAAAGCACCTACAATTTCAAACTAAAAACAAATTCCACATTTTAAATCATGTTGCGTCTCCCCCAAACATAAGGGTATCTACCCTTAGCTAGAGGTATAAAGAAGGGTATATTTTTGTGATAAGGCAGATTTATAGAAACGAGTCTTCGTTGCCCGAGGCTTGCGGTGTCTGCCCCCGCCTCTCAGTGCTAGGTTGATGTGGAAATGGAGTCATTATTTTTATCTATTTGTACAGTGTTCACAGATATGTTTACATTTGTGAGTTAAAAAAACATGTTAATTTTTAAATAAGTTGACATGCAATGTGATACATACTTATTGTACGTCACTTGAATTCCACATCTTGCTGATACATCAGCAAAAGAATTTTTAATGAGGTGTGCAAACCTTGCAGAATTTTACTTAATTGTTTATGTTTGCTTTATTGTGTATTGATCTACATATTTTAATTTTTTCTTTTATTAAGTATTAATATATTTTTAAGTTTTTTAAGTAATATTTCACACCTGTTATGTACTTAGTTATAGTTTGTATAATGTTTGGGCCTTGGGTGGGCGAATTTGTTGTAAATGTTTTCTTCTTTGTTTTTTTTACCTACTTGTGTGTTGTTTTCCTTTGAAGTTTGTTTTGTGTCAAATTTTATTTCTTTCTTTCTTTAAACAATCTTTTGTGTTTTGTAGTCGGTTATTTCAAATAAATAAAAACATTCCTCTGCATCCTTACTCCATACTTACTCATCCCTTCCCATCCCTTTGTCTTGCCGCGCGCTCCGTATTTTTTCCCCATTACATTTTCATTTTATTTCATATTTCTCCTTTGGGGGTGGGGGTGGATAATAAAATTTTTCCCTTCACTCCCGTCGCCTTTATTTATGGGGTTGGTTAAGGCAGAGAATATGTTTTTCCTACGTTTCAGTAATGAGCCAAATTATTAGGGGATGTTTTTCAGATTGCCGGCCATATTTTTTTCTTTTTCCTCGTTTTGGGATCTGGTTGCTGGTTGTTCGAGATAAGTGTTGTGTTTCATTCACAATCATTTTTTGTTTCTTTTTTTAATGCGAGTTTTGCTTTTTATTGTTGTTTTTTGTGCTGGTAATGATGTTTGGATTGAGGACTTTTATGCTTTACGACTTATTCTGATAAGAGGGTTTATGATATCATTAGTACAGTTAGTTAGCTGCAAACAGACTTTCGAAATGTTGCTGTGAAAATCCTGATTACACATTAGGATAAGCTTTTATATAAACTTTAGTAGGTACCTAAATTTATATATAATGATTAATTTCTAAGCTGAACATCTTCAGTTTAGTCTAAGATTTACCAGCAAATTTGTTGGTTAATCTCAGACTAAACTAACGATAATACTTATAATTATAAATTAAAGTTATTATCATTCTACTAGATGGCAAAGTATTTAACCGACTTCCATAGAGAAGGAGGTCCTCCATTCGTCACTTTTATAAAAGCAATACACACCACTTAAATCAATATTTGTAGTTGCTCATATTTATAAACGCGTACTTGTACTATTATGTATTCTGTGACGCGACTAGGCATGTTTAAGAGTTAAACGCGGTTTAACACAGGTGTATTTAATTTTTTTGTGGTAAGACCGAATGTGTTTTGTTTTATAGTAATTTCTCAAAATACTAGATTGTATATACAACAGAACCTACCAACATTGCCGAGCTCGGCGGAACAAAAAGCAACCATAAAACTCTCATTATTATAGCAATAACACCCTTTTTATGTAATAACTACCCCTAACTACACTCACGGCACAATAGTGTCTCTTGCCAACTTTACGCGCCAAACATAGAGTAAGTAACGTTAGGACGTCTAATACTGTGGAGCGATTTTCAGAGGTTTTGTATGTGATATTTCACTAAGTAAAAACTCACCTGAAAGTTGACCCAAAACACAACTAGAATAATGCAAAATAGAAATAGAACCGAATTTAGAATACTTTTTCTAACTTTTTATCAATTTTTTTCTTTGGTATGAGGATAATGATAACCAACTAGTAGTGGCCACTAGTTCATTGTTGAATTAAAATTACTGTGTAAGCTACTCTCTAAAATTGGAGATGGTGTTTAAGTAAGACTAAATTTCACTTGGTTCTTACAATATTCATATTTTTCTAATTGCAAATAATATGCATCTTTGTAATCACACAACGATGTACACACTGACGACACCATTTGCCGTATAAGTACTTATCTTTTATTTTATTTAAGTTCTGTGTTGTAAATCTGTATTTATTTATCATTTTGAATCTTTTGGTTGATGTAGCTGTAAGTTTGCAATTGATTGTTTAATAAATAAATAAACGATACTTCTTTTTATACTATTGGGTATCAAGACGAGTGGGTTGTTTGGTAGAAATCACAGCAGAGTGCTGAGTGTGAGTTTCGCCGTTAAAATCCGTTTACGCGAACAACCGCGTTTGTCGCGTAAACTCCATACTAAAAGCATGCGCGACGATAGTTCACAAACACGGCGCTAGGGGCGCTGTACATCTTTTTCATACAAAATCTTCGTAAACGCGGTCACTGTAGATTGCGTTAACTTGTTGAAAAACTCACACTAGGCCCTCAGGTCACATCGACGTTGAAGTAGCCTGTAAGAAACTGACCGAACGATAGTACCTATTACTGAATAAAAAATCGAAGGATGGCGAATATGCGGTGTCTAATAGATTTATAGCCCTCGATCCATGATGGAAAATTTATGATTTTTTCCCCAGCAACCGCTTTTATCTTCGCATATGTAATGTTCCAAGTCAAATTATATTTTTGGCTGTTTGTACACTGTTGGAAAATTTATCAGCTTGTCTTCTTACTATTTAATTTTAATAACTTTAAATTGTATTTTGTGTTGTATATAGTTTACGTAAATATTTTAGAAAAGAAGGACACTACTTTCCACTGATTTTCTCTTTGGACCCTTTAACCATATGAACCACCCAAACCAGTTGAACCACCCCATGTTTTATTTATTCTTTTAGAAAAGGAGTCGTTAGCCGTTTGTGTTTCAAGATTAAAAAATATTGTTTATAAGTGGTAGGTGTATACCTTGTAACGAATAGAGGCTTAACACTTGAAAACCTTGGAATATTTCGTCACTTGTCATCAGATGAGGTAGTGCTCAAACACTAAGGACAATCTAAATAAAAAATATTTTTTACTAGTGTAGTTTAAAACAATTAAAAACTTTTTTACTTATTTTTAACTGGTCATTTGCTTGGTAGTAAGAATTACCGCCAGTCCATCAGTGTCACTCGAAACTTTGAGACACAAAGGCCTGAACGACACTGTATTGCATTCGTTACTCTGACACATTAGGTGAAATCTTATATGTCAGGTAATTTCACTAACTACAATGCTCATCATACCGGAACATTGCAATGATTGCACATTACTGCTTGGCGGCAGACTACACGAGCAAAGTGGGACCCACTTACAGGGACACTCGTAGAAGAGTAAGTCCTGCCACCTGGTAAAAAAAACCACTAAAACATACTGAACTAAGTATATTTAAATTATTTGTAATAGCGTGACTAAATAAATTAAAACTTATTTTTTTAGAACTAGTAATATAACATTAATAGGTGCTTTCCAAAAAGGCGTTCTTCATATATCTTTTGAATGCACTCATACAATAGGTACCGTACTAAGCTCACTTCATCTACAAAAACATAAAACGCCCAAACCAAAAAAAAATTAAAAAAAAAAACAGCGCGCCTCACGAAATCACGTAACAAAAAATACCTCCTTGCGGTAGCGGACGCACACATTAACACAAAACCCGCGTCTGTGTGAGTAAAGCTCCATGTCCAAATACAAAAGGTGCAAGAGTGTGCGTGCTAGCCGCTGCCTCCATTGGACTCGGAGCAATTTCTTTATTGATCCATATTTCTTCTTCTTCAGACTGGCCGGGGGTGTTACCCACCCACCCTGAGGGGTGGCTACCACCCCGGAGGTGTTTTTCTACAGTTTTAATGAACGAAGGACTCGAAAATGGCGCAGAACTCGCAGAAGGAGTTTTTGGGGGGAAGAAAAGGTTATTAATGCTTTTTAAGCTGGGTAATTTTCACCCTAATGTTTCAGGCACTTAGGGGTAGTTTTTGTTTTTACGTTTTCGGTGAGGGTGGATAACTCAATTACTCAGTAATAATGGTAATGTGGTGTTTTGGTAATTATTACAGAAAAATAATCAACCCTAATTTTACAAATGCCCTAAAAGGCAAATAAACATATAAAAGGAAAATGTTTAAGACAATACAAATTGTAATGAGAGAGTTATAATAATAATTTAATAAAACGCAAAGGTATCAAACAAAAATTATGTATACTTATGTGTGGACTTATCATTAGATTCAGAGACAAGCGTGAACTTATGCTTCTATATCTTAAAATTATATACAGTATTTATACTCTATACGTTCCCAAAATTATATACAGGTAGGATTTAATAAGATAGTAGCAAAAGTCTATGCTAATCTCTGAACCTTAGTCGAAGAGCTTTTGATAACCTTGGATAAAAAAATAAATAGAAAGACATCGCCCTACAATCACATACCTACGTTGATGGTATCCGATACCGCAGCCAAAAACCGACCGCTTTTCTTCACCAGCGTTCGGACTGATGTGAGGATTTAACTGATCGTGTGAACCCAGCGTGGCTGATACAATAGCCACGATGAAATCGTCCGGATCAGCCAAGATATGCACAAGGCGGCAACGACAGATAGAATTATTATTCCTCCGCCGATGCCTCACAACAAAATTATCTTTATATCCAATGTTACCAGTCATAAACGATGACGTCACGCCTCTTTCTTCAAACCATCAGCAAAATACCGACCACTCAAACAAGACCTCCTTCGACCCTTCTCCTTGAAAAAATCACCAACGATTCCTCGCAAGCTAAGATTATGACGGCTCAACTTAACCTGGTCATTGAAATGTTTTGTTTTCGCCAACGTAAATGATGCAAAAAGCCTAAGAAATAATAAGGGTTGTATAAAGGGGAGGCTGTATTGTGTGGAAGATGGATGGCAAGACAGTAGTTATTTATTGTTTGTTTGCAAGGAAAAGTGGAACAACGCTGTTTCTCACAAATAAGTTTTTAAATAAAATTGATGTACCATTTTATTATATAGGTAAATACAAATGACAATTTAGATATTCACACAAAATATAAATACATCACAAAAATTTCGCTTCCAACAGGATTCGAACCTGCGTAAAGCGTCTGGCCTAGGCTATGGGAGCAATCGATGTTGACTGCGAAATTCTTGATATGATGTATTTCTTTCCGGCTTACAAGCCGTAGCTCTATCTAGCAGATTTGTAGCAATTGCCTACTCCATTGTGATACGTTACAGTACCAATCAAATGGCGAGAGATTTTGCATTATTTTATTTTTGTTCTGTGAACATCCGCTAGTGTCGGTTAACACTAGATAAAATATATTTCATAAAATTTAGATATTGTACATGAATCGATGATAACTTAGCGAAGTTGAAGATTCAAATGCTACAAAGCTTAGCCATTCGGTAAAAAATGCGTTTTGGCAGGATATCTATACAAATAAATAAAATTGAAGTGTCTGTTTGTAATATCAAAATAACAGATTTTTACTAAATGCATATGAAAGTCTATATACGGTACCTATAACAAAACAGCAATTTTTAAAATTTTTGTCTGTCTGTCTGTTTGTTCCGGGTAATCTCCGAAACGGCTTGACCGATGTTGACGGGATTTTCACTGGCAGATAGCTGACGTTACAAGGAGTAACTTAGGCTACTTAAATTTTAGAAAAAGAAAGAGGGTTCCGCGCAAAAAAATAAAACCCCTAAAATCCAATATCTCCACGCGGGTGAAACCGCGGGCAGCAGCTAGTATGATATAAAAAAGGTTCCTTAAAAGATAAGGTTAAAGAGATATCATTTTCAATATATAAACGTCTAACACATACCTATATAAAATCAATTTACATGACAGTATTTACAGCCTAGATGCCTAGTTTATGACCTAAGAAACCCCAGTTTTATAAGGAATCGTAAAATAAGCTATTAACCCACTTGGTCTAGGCATTTATTGGATGTCTAGCAATAATAAAAATGGAATTTACTATGAAAGTCTATATTTTGAGTCAATGCTTATTGAACTTTGTATTAATTTGCGACGTATTAATATCAACAATAAAATATAATAACGAAATAAACTAAGAATCTACAAGGAAAATACCTAGCAATCAGAAACGAGGTATTAGCCGGTAATATCACTAACTTTTCTGCGAGTGTCCGTCTGTTACTCACCGCTTAGCTCGAGTAGTCAGCCGCCAAGCAGTATTGTGACAACAGACTGTCTCATTTAATAGCTGTCTTTTGTCCCAGAGATGCAAATCACCAAAATATTCAAGCCATGATGTGAGATTTGTTGAGCTGGCCGAAGGATCCTGTCAAGACTTACCAACTTGTGTCTTACGACACAACCGGGGCCTAACGTGTCTTCTGGAGCAGTTGTAATTGCTCAGTTGTAATAAGGTACCACACATAGCGATCACTCATTCAAATAGTGACCGCAGTGAACATCGTTTAAGAATTTTGAGTGGTTATTATTAAATAATAAGCCATTATTATTGTATATGCTCATACTCTACAAAGTCATTCACCTTCATTAATTCACTCCTCATTAGATTCTGACTCTCTATTACGCTCCGCTGACCATCAGGCTAGCAACCTGCTCTCTTACATAAAATCTTACCAGAACGTAAAACCAATCTATTTTAGCTACAAAACACATTAAAATTATCGCCCAACCAACAGCTAAGTATAAACAACGGGTACCCAGCGGCGCTCAACATTTTCTCCATAAATAAACGCCTCAGTCCGCCCGAGACGCTGTCCGCGGGGCGCGGGGGGAGAGGCGTCCGACACAGCGCTCCTTTTTACGTGCAAAGAGGCAGGGCTTGTGAACCTTTTTTTAAATATATTTTTACTTTAATTATGTTTACTCAAAACATGTTACCAGTGGAAAAAAATTATAAGCGTGCAAGGATAAAGTCAAGTGACTTCCCTCTTTTTTACTATATATTATATGTATTATTTCCAAACAATATTGAGCGTGGTAACAGTAGCAGTTAATTTGTTTTATACTAATAGATAGCGAGAAGATCGTTTGCCTGATGGTAAGCGTTATGCTAGCCCATAACTAGTGCAGTACCACCCAAAACTTTGAAACACAAAGGCCTGCACGGCACTGCATTGCAGTCATCTAAGTAAGACATCTAAGTCATCTAGTACTCTAAGATTTCAGGGTAAATATAGTTTATTGAGAATTTTACCAAATTTAAGCTGTAGCCTTAGAAATAAATATGTTTTATTATTAAATCATGAAAATAACTTATTTAATTATGCTCTTTTACATAATACATTATAGTTTTTAGGGTCTACTATAGACATTTACAATTATTCCACAAGTTTGAACGCCTCTAAGGTCGACTGCCAGTCACTTTGTATAACTGCTCCACGAACGTTATTTTGCTCCATGGGTAGTATAAATAAGATCTTTTGCGGCTATCCAAAGCACGCCTGCACTCTGAAAAAGAAAACGAAACCATTATTTAGTACTAAATTAAGGGACTTGAGAGCTGAGATCTAAGAGTAACGCCACAGTTTAGCAAATTGCAGTATTTTGACATTCAAGGCTCTGTGTCTCACTACTTTTTTATAGAAAACCCTGACTTTAATTGTCAGAAAACAAATGAGTTGTTTGTCTCGTCAACATATTTAATGATACATAGTACGAAAACGTAATATGAAAAATAGGAAGAAATATTGTAAAATCCGAAATAACGGTTTCACACCCCTGACGCAAGAAGGTGTGAGCGGCGCGTCGCCTCAAGAATGCTACAATTTTCCCGAGTTTTCCATTTCTCGGCGACCCTCCCCACCACCCATCTCCCGCCCGCCATACCCCACCCCCGGTGGAAGGAGAAAAAAGAAATGGTCTCGACGTTGCTTGGCAACGCGCGCCTTAAGACCAAGGAGTTTTAAGACTTCTTTTGGTTTATTTGGGGTGGAATCGTGGGGAAAAGACGAAAAATGTTTTACGGTAATGCGGTTTCTGGGTGATGTGTTTGGTTTACGAGTTTAACTTGTTATAATAACTTGGAATTATACGGCAGTAAGTACAAAAAAAGAGTTACAGAATCTCTTGCCTTACCTAAATTAGTGGATATGTTTTGTTTAAGTAAATATGCAACTTGCAATTAGATTTTTGATAGATACACTTTGAATCCGTATGGAGTGAAACTCCTTGGCTGGGTATGTGTTCCCGATCACATTTCTTCAAACCACGTCGTTTGATTTATTCAAGGCAAATGAGCTTTATCGTTGATTGCCTTGCAAGATGGGGTCAAACGCCAGTCTATACTGTATAATTCCATATACATAGGGAATCCCAGTTGGGGCTCAGGGTATATGCATGTTTTGCATATATTTATGTGAGTTTAGCTTTGTAACTGTGTAAACAAATTTTGGAAAAATATTTTAACTATGCAATCAAGTTATGGAAGTCAATTTTTACCTACATTTAATTTTCGTATCGAAATGAAATGTTGTACGTGAATGTTAGTTTGGATGACAAAAATAATTTGAAAAAAATAATTTCATCCAGGAGGTGGCTAGTGGAAATCTTAAAAAAAACTCCTCAAATTTGGGCTTTGTCTTTCGTTTTGACGAGTCCAAAGATTGGAAAGCGTGAAAAATATTTTTACTGGTTACCTTTATAAATAAGTTTTTTATTTTTTAAAATTTTATTCTGTCATACACAGATGAGTCTCCATTTTCTATACGTTACAGGCCTGCGAAGATGGGTTCGACATTATTAATGACCTCCAGTGAAGGTTGTAGAAATTCGTAAAAGAGTAACTGTTTGTTAGTGGGAGGACTAACTCTTCTGCGAGTGTCCGTCTGGGTTGTTACCACCGCTTTGCTCGTGAAGTCTGCCGCCAAGCAGTAGTGTGCAAGCATTACTGTGTTCCGGTTTGATGAGCAGAGTATCCAGTGAAATTACTGGGCTTATGAGACTTAATACCTAATGTCTCAGGGTAACGAGCGCACTGCAGTGCCGCGCAGGCCTTTGTGTTTCAAAGTTCTGGGTGGCACTGCAATCGTTATGGGCCGGCGTTATGCTTACCATCAGGCAAACGACCAGCTCGTCTCGTTACTCCTATCACCACTCAAACAAGGTCATTGACATTATCACCCGCATCTCTATTTACCATCGGATGAGTTATCGCTCTAATGCAACCTTGAAAAAAAAGAATTAATTAGCTATCAGTTGTGGACGCAAGAGCACAGCGAAGAGTTATGACAAACGTCTTTAAAACTAGCTTCCGCCAACGGCTTCGACCGCCTGGCTTTTATTTTTGTAGCCTTATACGTGTTATTTCAGAACCTAAACTATCTATACATTCCTAATTTAATCAAAATCAGTTTACTAGTTAAGAAGGTACATTAATCATCATCATCATCATCATCATCATAATTCACACATACAAACTTTCGCATTTATAATATTAGTTAAAGGAGTAGAATATAGGATAGGAAGGATATAGGAAGTAGGATGGTGGTGTTACGACGCGCGATAAATCGTCGACGTATGTAGGTTTTAAAATAAAATAAAAAATGCATGTTTCAAAGTGCTGAGTGGCACTGCAATTGCTATAGGCCGGCGTTATACTTACCATCAGGCAAACAATCGGCTCGTCTCGAAAGCAAATAGTATAAAAAAAAACTTTGTGATAACTTTTTGTCCGATTGTCAAGTTTTAAACTCCATCTTTTTTCACAACTTAAACTTTTAAAGCGATTTAAAAAAGTCTTTTAAACTGAAAAACGACACAGCAAAACAACGGTTAAATTTTTAAAGCACCTTTTTAAAATTTCGGCCCCTATCAAATTGCAAGGGGTAAATTCCAGCAATTAAAAATAATCTAAAATTAAACAGTAATAACTACCCTTGCAGTATTCCTCTAGCCGGCATCCTTCCGCGAACAACCTTAAATTTTCCTGCTACAAATCTCTGACGGTATGAAAATATAAAAATTTGAACAGAAAAGCCTATGTCCAGTAGGGAACGTACAAGAAAAATTCGACTCTAACTCATCAAAAACAAGATCTGATATACCTCGTTGGGAAAAGTTTTTATGACTTCCAACTAACCTGTCTCTACCACATAAAAGTCACATTTTAATCTCAAAAGAAAACCAACTGTAAGGTGTTTCGTATAGAGTGAAAATTCGAATGCAAAGTCTTGGACTTAAGATATTGTTCCGTTAGTGCTACTTATACAGGCTGCTTCTAAGACAGCGTTGGAAATCCCAAGTGTTCCCCCTCTCCCTACTTCTTTGCTATGTTAATTTACATTTTAAATTGCACTTACATAGCCGAACGGCGAGTTGGTCTGTTTTGTAGCGTCCTGTATATACAGTGTGGCTATAGGTGTACAGCTTCTTTGCAAGGGTGAAGACTTGAAGATCGATAGCGGGCAAACCATTCTGATATTCGAAGGGAAAGTAATGGTTTGTTAATTGAAATATTTATGCCATTAACATGTGTGGGTGACACGATCACACGCATAGTCTCGGATCTCTTACTAGGGCTGTTTGTATCTTGGGAGACAGAAAATACGTTTTTTTTTTATATTTGGTAACGAGAACAGCTGGTCGCTTGCCTGATGGCGAGCACAACGTCGTAACTCCATGGTTCAAAACACGCCATGGACTTGTTTTCAACCATGGAGTTGCTGATCATCATTCCATAGCTGTTGCCCCTGGGCCACCAAGTCTTTAAAAATAATTTTGAAATATTATAACAATTTCTTATCTTCTGTGGCGCACTAGAGCAATGTCGAGCTTCTGTGTGTCTCACAAACGTATAAAAGAACCATGGTGAGTTGCAGTACAGTTTTGTCGCTCAAGCGTTAATCGGAAATCCATTTAGTAGGTATACACATTGTAGGTACAATTTTAGAGTAGTCGCCAGGAAGCTCCTGACCTGTGATACCTATGTTACCTCGGTCTCTATCGATTTTGATGATGATCGTATCATTTTGAATTCTGCTGAAAATATTGAGAAGTTTATAAAGGAACTTTATAATATTGCGACGTCGTCTACCTGATCTCTCTGGTCTGCGACGTTAGACGGATCAAATTATTCCGTTGTAAATAACGCTTTTAGTTGTTGCTTTGTACAGAAAAGCGTTGTCGACTTAAGTTACAGTTTTCGTTGGTAATATTTCGGGTCAACTTTGTTTTTAATATGGTTCGTTTTGTGCTTCATCGTTCTCAGAAGATAAGATGGGATCTACAAAGTGAAAACTGTATACAAATAATAACAGTTGTCACAGTTATTTTCTCGACGTTTTTAAACTTTCTCATTGAATGAATGATCTCATGAATGTATGAAAAAAACACTGAATGACTACATTTTTAACCTACTTGCTGTTTGCCTCCATGTATCTTTGTTCTACATAATCCTTAACCTTATAATACACTTTTTTAATTAATACATTCTCAACTAAAAGTTTAAAAGTCTTAAAAAATCAATCATGCTAAGCCTGGGCGGATCACTGGTATCATAAATATAATATATGTGTACACATAATAATATTTTAAACAGCTCATTCGATCGCTTGGAAAGTCTATATTCAGTCCTGCTTGGATTCGTTAAACGTTCTATATACTTATATCACTGACAGTAAGTAAACTCTATCATTATTTTTACTTCATTCATTGTGATTTGTGATCTCTCATCCGTTTAGTCCACTTATTTGCCATTACTTGGTAGTATCTTTCGCTCGTGTATGTGGATGTGTGTCGCTTAACACTCGTGTATGGTGAATTTTATGGAATCCAACCCCATTATGCCATTATGGGGTATGCCTTAGGTTCTTCAGTAAACGTCTTTTGTCTGATGATGATAGTCAAATCAAAAGCAATAAAATGTTGAAATGACTCATCGTTAAGTCTTGAACGAATTTACTCATCCGGTACTTTATCAAGAAATATTACAAAATCGAAATCGTTCCTGACCTCCACTTTCAATTTCTAAAAGCTGTCATGACATGTGTCCTCACCTTTATACTTCATACCATCTTACAACTACCCTTCGATAAAGTAAATCGTAAACATAGCACCTCTATTAGAAGGAGATAAGGTTGTAAATTGAACGCTGAATGGTTTTTGGGTGTAAAGTTATGGTGGTTTATAGGTATGTCCGAAGGAAGCGACCCATTTTAAAATTCAATATAGTTGACTTTCAATAAATAAACGTTCGACACCTTGTTAGTAAGGACATAGATTAAGAAGAGCTCGTTGTGTCAGAATAATCTTTTATAATTTAATTTTGTATTTTTTTATTACGACCAAGTAGTTTGGTTTTAGGGCTGAGATAACCAACCACGTTGAATCGAAGTTCAACTATGAACTAAGTTTCGAGGTTACTTCGCATTATTTGAAAGATAATTTTGACATCTGCTAAAACCTAGCTCTTGAATCTAGTTCCTAGTTGAACTTAGTTTTACTAGATGGTAGGACTAACTCTTCTGCGAATGTTCGTCTTGGTTGGTACCACCACTTTGCTCGTGAAGTTTGCCGAGCAGTAATGTGCAAGCATTACTGTGTGTGTACTGTGTGAAAAAGAACACAAATTGAAAGTAGCTTTAGTCCAAAGATGTTCTATGATTTCAAAGTATAATTTATGTAAATAACTGTAAAAAGACTTATCAATATCCGTCGATACAGATAAGAGCTAAGATTAGACATGGTTGTTGCGAAAATATATTTTATACCATTCTAATATAATAACAGAAAAAGTAAAAATAAAGTTTATTTAAGTTTTCACACTACACAACGATTATTATCAAATGCCCCATCTGCGGCCCACATCTTTGTCGTAAAGGCGTGACCACACGTCATCAACATGTGTCTAGTACTGTCCAACTGGCCGTCACCTGTTGTGAACACGGTTTTATCTGTTTTTTTTAATACTTATGTTTATGATGTTTCACTTTCTATGGTTTTGGTTTTTTGGGTGACAGATTGTTCACCTGTTAGGGTTGGAATGTGGGACATTTTGTTTTTGTTTTGTCATACGTAAAGGATTGAATTAAATATTAAGACAGTAGCTGTCTCTGTTCATTTATTTTTATTACGTTTACAGTATTATGGTGTGTAGTTTTTCTAGCGGTAGCACTCGTCTGTCTAGCTACCAACCTCATGTTGCAAATCTGTCGGTAAGCAGGTGTGTTCCGGCAGGTGCATTTGAGAGCCAATTGTAATCTTGCTTTAGCATGTTCACCATCTTTGACCACATCACTGCTCAAGATCAGCCGAGATAGTATTTTAAAGTAAAAAAAATAATTAAATAAAAAATTTGAATTTTTCATTTGATTTGAAACTATAATGAACCAAACCGCGTACTTCCTTCCTAAAACCGCAAACTCAAACAATAGAACAACCACATACCGTGCCGTACCGGTAACCGGTGAATATTCAGGTGTGTCGCGCTCTAGTGGCAAATTTTTAGTGTGAGTGGCATCCGGACATCCGGGCCCGGGTGTACCCGGATAACCGGTGTAAATCTTACATTTGTGCTCACGGGTAAAGGCGTTGGTAAACTAGGATTTCATTGGTTAAGATACAGAAAATCTGACGGCTACTCTAATACAGACTTAAATTATAAACTTGACTCTTTCTTCTTTCTTTTCTTTCATTAGAACCATTGTGTAAACTGTTTTTGAAATGTTTCTGAATGCCGACAAATTTCTTTCCCTTCTTGATCGGTCTATACCAATTTGGAACGGTAGAGTAATTTATTTTAAATGTCATGAGAGCTCCCAACCAAATAAAAAAAAATTGAACTTGAAGACAAAACTTTTTAATTTTAGAATATTTTAATCATTCCCCTTGATCGTAATTTTGTCAAAGTTAGTGAGGTCGGGAAAAGGGTGTCGGAGATCAAATGGAGTTGAGCAGAACATATGGCTAGACGTAGTGATGGTAGATAGAGTACGGCTATATCAGTATGGTGGCCCAGATTGGGTAGGAAAGTGTGGATCGACAAATGTCGACAAGTTTATTGTGAACGCGCAATTGCAGCTAACACTAGCGTGATGTTCACGTTTATTAAAGTAGATTAAGTAAAGAAAATTAATATGTTTACCAGCGATCCTTTTCCACCTGTATCTGTGCCACATATCACCGGAAGGCGGCAATAATTCGCGGTTGTTTTCGTGAATTCTTCCCGCCGGCAGCGGCGCGCTTCCGCTCGCGGTACGAGTGCCACTTCTGCAAGAATTACGTAATCTTTACCGGATTTTAAATGGTTTGATCATAGTTTATGAAATTTAATTACCTCGGATTATAGTCATGTTTTATTTAGTTGTTCCAACCAAATTAAAATAGGAATTACTAGAGAATATCTACATGCACACATACACCTACATACATACAGCTATATAGATACTTGCACACCACCGTCTATTTACCGCGGCATCTGCACTGAACACGCAGATGTTGTGAAACTATTTTTTTGAGTGTAGAGAATGTACAAGCGGCTGCTGTGCATCTCTTTCGCTACCTCTAACCGTGGTAGGGTTAGCGCTCGGACTAGGTTTCTATCAAGCTACACATTAGACGGTACGTTATGCGTCAAGCGGTGATCGTGGCTTCTCCATGGTTTTCGCGAGGTCTGTGATTGAAGGTTATCCATCAATCATGCTTACATGGGCCGCTTAAAGCGGAGCAGTCGTCGCTTAGAGCCCAGACAGGGAATGAAAAAGGCAGCACTAGGTATGTGGCTGTATCGCTTCTCTTGTCTGTATCGTAGATTTTTGATGATTTTACTGCAAGCCGTGCGTGCGCGTGTTAATATTCCCTTAGCCAGAAAAGATGCGGTGGTATTATTTTTAGTTAGAACCACCCAGTCAAATTTGTCATCAATCACCTATAATATTAACATTATTATAATCGACTTGTTTGCAGTTGAGATGAGAGTCACTTCTATTCAAGATTTAGGATACCTTTCTCCGACCACATCGTCACTTTACATACAGGATAGTAAACATATATCGTGAATAAAAAATATTTCAGGCTATTTTTAACTTGAGAAGTTTTTGCTCTTTAAAAGTTGCAACGTACTGCAAACATCTGCTTCCTGACCTCTGCTTCAACCCTTGCTCCAAAACATCTAAAATAAGCCACAAGAAAGGGTCACTACCGGTCAAAACCGGAATTACAATATAAGTGGCTGCTAACTTCATTATTCTTAATATTTTTTTAAAGAGAAGTGTTTTAATACTTGCCTGTAAATATGGTTCAAGTCGAGACAGTTAATTATTATTATGATATTGTTTATTTCATACTTTTTTACACTATATATTGTGGAATCAAGAGTACCGGGTCGTTTCCTGATTATAAGCATAAGGCCTGCCAAATAACAATTGCAGTGCCACTCCGAATTTTGAATTTTGAATTCTGAAATTTGAAACACAAAGGCCTGCGCAGCACTGCAGTGCGCGCGAACCCTGAGACATTAGGTATTGAGTCTCATAAGTCCAGTAACTTCACTGACTTCATGTTTGACTGTTCGACAAACCGGAATACAGTAATGCTTGCACATTACTGCTTGTTGGTGGCCTACACGAGCAAAGGGATTGTACCAACCCAGACAGACGTCTGGGTTGCTCGAATCGCTCGCAGAAGATTTAGTCCTTAGCCTTATATAAAACTTAGTGATTTCCAAATTGGTACTTACTAATATTTCAGCTAAAAACACTCTTATCTGTAACGAAAGCAAACACACATAAATAGATCAACTAACAGAGTGAAGCTAATATTTGAAAGCAATCCTACTTATTTTATTGCGAAAGTGTGTTTGTCTGTTTTTTTGTTGGTTTGTCCTTCTTTCACGCAGCAACGGAGCAACGTATCGACGTGATTTTTGGCATAGTTATAGTCTATGGACCGGAGAGTAACATAGGCTACATTTTATCCAGGAAAATGCACGGTTCCTGTGGGAGCGCTGGTGAAAACCGCGGGCGGAAGCTAGTGTATTAAAAAGTTAAAATTATTACGTGTTTAATAATATGCTATTTTAAAACGTTGATTATTTTGGAACGTGTTTAACAATATGCATTCGAGAACATCTGCCTGACCTTTCAACCAGTACGACACAATGGTCGCACAATAGTCAAGAAAGGGTCACTCGCTGGTCAGAACCGGATCTGGCCGGCTTGTTCCGCTCGTTACCGGTTTTAACTGGACAAATATTGGGGTGCTGGCTGGTGACCATGCTGCAGAAGTGCTGAATTAATAAATATTATATACATGTTTTAAATATTGCTGTTTTGCAAGTATTTACATTATTGCATTTTTTACATTTTTATCACTTTTTTGGTCGAACATTTTTTTTATATTTTTTCTAAGTACCTATACAACGTGACGCAAAAATTTATGATACTTAGAATATTACGGTTTTTACACTCTTTAGATTAGTAGTTACAAATTCTGGTTTTCTCCAACTTCTGGCTAGCTACCACCCTCAAGATGAAAATCTATCGCCAAGTAGGTACTTGTGCAGTTGCCGGAACACACCGATACCTATCGGTGTGTTCCGGCAACTGCACTTGAAAGCCAGTTCTAATCTAGGTTTAGCATACCTATCCACCATTTTCGACCTCATCGCCACTAACGATCCGCCGAGATAATGGTAAAATGCTAACTTACGACTACGAGTAAAGTAGAAAAAAAGCTATTCAACAAAATGGTTGAAAGAAGAATTTTTAAATATTTTATCTAAAAAAGTCTATTAAAATTCCTTGTCACCTTATCACTGACCATCCCTTAAAAATCGAATGATAATAGACAGTAAAAAAATATAATACCCAAACCGTCTATGGATAGACCAAAAAGCACGTATGACTATTGTCTATGACAAAATAGGTTCCTTTTTTTAACGTCGACGGTAGTCATTCACCATATGGTGCAAGGGTTAAAATGGTCATGCTTTTTCGGTGGGCTTGTTTGTTTATGATATTGCAGGTTTATTGATTCATAAATTAGTGACAAGGTTTTTTTCTATGGCCAGAGTTTATTTCCTGTGTTCCGTATCTTAATGCAAAAGAATTTTTTTTATTATTAATTATCTGTTTTTTAATCTTTACCGACACGTAGTCCGTTAGATGTTCGTTAGTTCGTCGGCCCATCATTTGTTATTTAATGTCACCTAGTGACTAAATATCAGCGATATAATCAATAATTACCGATTAAAAAAAGTCCTATTTTTGAATCTCAGCGGGTGACTAAAATTCTCATACTTACAATATGAGAGGTGACACCCCGCACGTCGACCACACGTAAACGATATCATAAGTACGAGAATGTAGTGTCAATTGTCAAAATTGTCAAAATAAAAAGAAAATCCAACTTTTGACAGATAGTTATTTTACGTTTTATAGTTGTGTATTCAATTTGAAAATAATTTAATAAAATAAGAATAAATAAATATATTTGGACTTATCTAGCTCGAAAGTAGAATACCCTTTATAATGGGTTAGGTACTAGACAACGATATATATAATTGATTATATATGAAAAATAAAATCGATATTTTACCGGAAAATACATGGCAGCTTAGAATAGAACGCAATCATAAGTTTGTCTATGATCAAAGCTGAGAAATAGTTGCACCAACGTACAAAGGGTTATTTATGACTAGTGAAATTAGTGATTTCGAAGTCATCGGTGAGAATTTTCTGACCAGTAGTAATTTCAAAATCACTCGTGATATTCAATAATTAATCTCCTGGTCAAAAACGCAAGTAGCCGATCCAAGTGGCGTTCTATAGGGGAGACTTATGTTCAAAATAGGGACGTCTTCCGGCTAATTATGATTTAGGTTAATTACACAAAAAGTTCCACCTAAAGTATTTAAAGAAATATCTGACAATATTAAACCTATTTCGTTCTGCTCAAACGAACTCTCCATCTCCCTTTAAGTTTCAAATATTAAAATCCAGTTCCAACTTTAAAGCACAGCAAAGCACGAAACGGTTACAAAATGCGTGGTTTAGTGAAGAGTTCTACATTATTTATGGAAAGAGTAAACGTTATAAAATGAACAGTTTATAAGAACCGCCTACCGGTCTACCAGTAGACTGTTATTACCTTATTTCCTATATGGCATTGCGTATTTCTAAAACGGTACAGGGCTGGAGTTAGGAAATTATCCCGGCTTTATATTGTAAATACGAATTTAATTATTTATTTTAAAAGAAATAAAAAATTATGAATTTAATTAAATTTATTTAAGACATTATTAATAAAAAATTTAAATAAAATTTTAATTTTAAAAATAAATATTATAATAAAAAAGTAAATGCAAGTAATGCAAAAAAAGTGTATTTATTGCCCTTTTTTGTCTTTCTTAGGCAATCCGTACACCTAATGCATGATTGATGTATAAGCATATCAGTCAAGACCACGCAAAAAGCATAGAAAAACCACGATCATCGCTTAACGCATATCGTACCACATGTGAAGTTTGGTAGAAATCTAGTCCGAGCACTAATCGTACTACGATTACAGATATTGAAAGAGACGAACCGCAGCCGTTTCTACGATGTCTACTCGTATATGAAAAATAGTTTCACAACCACTGCGTATTCAGTGCAGAAGCCACGGTACATACGTGGTGGTGCGCTAATGATGTATGTAGTTGTAGCGTAAAGCGGAGCAGTTCTCACTTTGAGCCCAGGCAGGGAGTGAAAGAGACAGCCAATATCAGGCTGTATTTTTCTTGGCTATTTCGTGGATTTTTTGATGGTTTTACATCAAGCCGCGCTTGCGAATATATTGTCTCGTAATCCGCACTTATTGCAAAAGCATGGTTATTTTGACAGCAAAATGCATACTAGCATTATGCGGCTATGGCCGGCCTAACGTAGCAACGGATCCACGTGATTTTTTGCATAGAGATAGTTTGTGGGCTGGAGAGTGGCATACTATAGGCTATTTTTTCCCCCAAAAAAATGCACTGTTCCTAAAGGAATCTCAATGTGAAACTGCGGGCTGCAGTTAGTACTAGGTGTCATAAATTCTTCAGCATATCTTATTTTGGCATAAAATTATTAAACCTCTTTTACAATCTAGAAGAAAATTATCACAAAGTTCTTATTTGTGTGTTCTGGTAACTATATGTTAAAGCCAGTCTCTATTATACTCTTAGCCTAAGATTCAGCGTAGACTTTTGCTTCCATAATAAATATTATATGAAAACTGTATAGAAGTTTGACATATAGAAGCATAATTCTACGCTTAGATTCGTCTCTGAATCTAAGCTGCAGTGAACTATCTATGACCACGTCCTAACTTGAAATTATCTTTACATATAATAATTATGTTTATTCAATTCAACACAGTATTTATTTTTATAAGTGGCTTACTGACACAAGTACCTCCCTGTCTACCCCCAACACAGCGGTTGCCGTCATCACGCGAAGGCTCTATAAAATTTCAATCAAACGAAATGCGATGGTTTTTCATCGATTGTTTTAAATCCTGGCTGGTACGTGCGGTACGATCTGAAACTCTTCGGCTTTGGTTTTTATGATATCGTTGGAGTTTTATACTGCCTTAAGATCGTATATTTCAACAGAGCTCCTTTTTTAACTGACTTCAATAAAAGCAGTAGATTCTCAATCCGTCTGTATTTTTGTTTTGGTGACCATGTTACTCGATTTATCCATCAAGTAGCAACCTATTTAAATTATTCATTTTCATGAGTAAGGTATTTTAAGGAGTTTTTTATACTATCGCGTAATGAGATAAGCGGGTCGTACCTGATAGTAAGCATAACGCCGGCCCATAACAATTGCAGTGCCACTCAAAACTTTGAAACACAGGGCCTGCGCACTACAACGCGCTCGTTACCCTGAGGTATTAGATATTAAGTCTCATTTATAAGCCTAGTATTTTCACTGACTACTTTGCTCATCAAACTGGAACCCAGTAATGCTTGCACATTACAACTTGGCGGTAAAATACACGAGTAAAGCGGTGGTTAAGTTCATTTAAATATTGGGACTTTCAAAAGTTAAGTTTATTTAAATATGTCCATGCTTTTCTCTACCACATGAAGCTTTATAGCGAAATATAGTAAATATAGAAATTACATTCAGTGTTTAGGAATTTGCCTCAGTACATCGCAAACGTTCATTGGATTTACCCATAATTAATTAACTTGGTAAAAATAATAAGTGGCAAAAATAGTATGCAGCAAAGTATCGTTTTACAATAAACACTATAACGGAAATGTCCAACCACTCACAAAAATGCATTGTCGCCAAAACCAGTTCTAACAGCAGCTGCTTCAAATCCTGACAATCACAAAACATTGAAAAAGGATAAGGAAGGGTCAGCAAACCTGATTGACCAGTCCTATTGAAAAATAGACAATGGCCCTAGAAGTGACCCTTGGGGGACACCGGTCAGTTCTGCGCTTTTCATCCAAAACCGGTATTTTTTTTCAAAGGGTTACTTTTGTTTATTATTAACTTTTTGATTTGTTTAGAAATGTTTGAGCAATGGTCAGTTTAGAATAAGTTTCTGTGAGTGTTGCAGTGTTGAACTGTGTAAGAAGCATTAGAAGTATTTGAAAAAGAAAACTAGTATTTTTATACAATTTTGGTGGCATTTAAAAATGTGCATATTTTCTTTTCGTGATACAAAAAATGTTGAATTTTAACATAGGTAGAAATAATAGTGTTTTTAAACGTGTTTCGTGTCAATTTTTAAGGTAACGCCTTCTTTTAATTTAAATTATAAATGTGACTTTTTTATGTTTTTTATGTTGATAGCAAGAAGAACTGGTCGTATGCCTGATGGAAAGCATAACGCTGGCCCATAACAATTGCAGTGCTACTCGGAACTTTAAAATACAAAGTCCTGCGCGACACTGCAGTGCGCCCCCTACCCTGAGACATTAGGGAAGCCCAGTAATTTCACTGGCTACTCTGCTCATCAAACCGGAACACAGTAATGCTCACACATTACTGTATGGCGGCTGACTTCACGAGCAAAGCGGTGGTACCAACCCAGACGGACACTCGCAGAAGAGTTAGTTCTACCACCTAGACACACACTAGATTAGTGTCCCTTGGAAAAATTGAACGTTATGTTGAATTATGTTGAAATCAACTTCTTTTTTGATGAGTTGTGTAAGTTCATGTACAATTAATATGCAAGTGAAAATAATAATAATATACTGACATGTGTTCGTAGGTGAATGCAAATAGCTAGATTAGATACAAATAAAAAAGAAAAAAACAGGAGTGGCTTTAGTGTAATTGTATGTTATTATCTCAGAAAGTTCTATGATACGCATCTATACTCAACTCGTAACAAATTAAAAATGCTTCATGTCATTACGTCAGATGCTCTCATTTCCCACGCCTTAAAACGAAAGCTTACAAAAAAAAAAAACATTTTTTCCCTCCTTCGCTGTCACAAAAATGGCGTCCCACAATTATCACCTCCCCGTTTTGCTCGGCAAATAGAATTAGGCGCGAATTAAATTAGACCGGGAATTAACAAGGATAATACCCGGTTCTTGCTTTTTTCTCCTTATTTTTCCCGCCTTTTAACCGTTTTTTGCTGACACGTCCCTCTTCGGTGACGCGGGAAATTTACCCGCCAATTGCGAAAGACAAACGAGTTCTTTTTTAATTAAAGGATATTTTGTATTTCGAATTCGAATTTGTTTTGAATGAGGATAAATTCCTCTTTTTGTTTGTATTCAAAAGATGCCAGTGTTTTACTATGATAACGTTACAATAAGTATCTAAGCAGAAAAAGTATAATATGCCAGAAAAATAATTAGTTTTGGGCTTACGTTTTACAGCGGTTTAACCCGATGTGGTCGACGGTGTAACTTACTTGTCTAGAATATTCTTGACAAGCGCAAGATTAGGTATAAAAGAACTATTCCTTCTCGTCTCGTCTCTTATATTATAGCTATGAGTTAACTCAGAATCAAGCAAAGAATAATTAATTGCACTCTTAGCCGTCCGAATAATTAAGTTAGAAGCATAACCCTTTGTGCCGACCGGAGGGATATCAACCATGTATGGGTGACGAACCGTGAGATTTTATGCCTTTGACCACTAAATCAATTTAACGATGAAGTCGAAGATATTTAATAAACTAGAATAAGGCAGGCTTTTAAGTGGCTGCCTACACACACAATTAGGAAAAGTAGAGAAAAATATATTTATTGCTACATAATCAACTTAGATTTAAAGCAACAACACAATTATACCTTAAACGTTTATCTTTAGGTTCATAGGTGTCATATCTAATGATCCCCACAATATGCAAGGCTTGTGTCGTGGGGATATGAAATAATCTTTGGTGCAACAGATTTTCAACTTGAAATGGTCTTTTTCAATTTTTTTTAAACTAACCACTTTCTAACATTGTCGGCAGACATTATCATTCACCACCCACATTTCATTATTAATTTTATTCCGATCCCCAAAACCACCCTCTTTCTTCCCCTCGTCTATATATACTAAAGGGGGTTAAAAATGCACTCAGACATAGTATTAAAAGATATAATTAAGGGGGTCGGACTCCCTTAGGGAAATTCGCCTTCTTTTGACATTTTAAAGACCCCTTTTCTTATTCGCCCCTATACAAAGAAATACAGTAGTTTCACCGTCTGGAAGTGAAACCGTTTTTTCTTTCACTTTTCGAACGGTTGTATGTGTTGAATGGGCACCTAGAGTCATTTAACTTTTATGATCGCACTCCGGGGTCTCATGGTCTCGGAACCTTATTATTACACTATAGCGGGAGATTACTGACTACTGGTATTATTGGTTTTAGGCTTTTGTTGCACTTGTATTGGACAAGTATAAAAACACAGACCTAAGACAGGACAGTGCATTTTTCCAGGAAAAAATAGCACATGTCTATAAAATGTCTCTATACAAAAATAATAATTACATGTAGTTTAGGGAAATTTAGAAACACACTTCCACCTCCTGGCTCCATCATCAGAACCTCAACACAAACTGCAATATATTGGACTCGTCAAAACGAATCATGTGAGCAGAAACTCAAAGGATTTACTTCTACCCACTCTACTACACCCACACTACCCACTGAAGAGTTCCACCATCCACGTCCTGGCTCCATCATCAGATCACCTCCATGATACCAAATCATTGTATTGTCAAAGAAAAATAAAGCAAAAAAAACCACTTTAGTATTCATAATATAAGTACCTATAGATTTACGCGATAAGAACCTGTTTAAAGTGGTTTAATTCAGTATTTGATCAATTGGATGTTACTGGCTCTTCACAATTACCTATATGCATGTACCAGTTTCCCTAAAGAAAGTAATTCGTACCGGTTTCGAGACGAATATCGTTTATAATTGCCAGCGGAGCGTTTAGTACTTATACTGTGCTTTAAGAGTCCAATTTAGTTTTATGGGTCTTGCTCACATCCTGTATAATTTTAGTTTGCCTTATACGGCGCAAGTACGGATCTTTTTGATCGATAAAATTGACAGTTCAAATCGATAATGTGGGTTTTATCGACATTTTATATAATTTATCGAGCCTCGATACAATCGACAAAAGTTATCGAAAAATTAGGTCGAATCCAAAGAGAATATAGAGCTACTACAATACTTTACGATCAGATTTCGGTACTCGCAACATTCGATAAATTTATCGAGTTTTTCGGTTCGACAATTTATCGAACCGACTTCCGTACTTGCGCCGCAGGTATGTATATGAATTACTATGAAAATAAAAATACTAAGTACATAACAAAACTAACTTTTAATATTAAGTAACTAAGTGTACCTATTACATTTTCTTATGCTCGTCGAGCTACCGCTACCACCAGGGGCGTATTTACCCTTGGGCCAAAAGGGCCATGGCCCGGGGCGGCATGCTGCTAGGGGCGGTGCAAGCAGAAGAAATTTATAAAAGACTACGTAAATAAGGCACTTAATGAACAGTGTTAAACTGTGTTTTGTCTCTTTCGATTCAGTTTAAAATTGTCAAAAAAAGGGCGGCGGGGCCTGCAGGCCCAGGGCGCTGAATCCTAAAATACGCCACTGGCTACCACTACCACTTGAAAATCTGTCATGAACCTATTGGTGAGTTTCGAGTGTCACTTTTGAGAGCCATTTTTTATTGTAGGTACATAATTATATTCATTGTATTTTACTATAGGTATAGTAGTATATTTATAGTTTTTATTGTAGTTATAGTACCTATATTGACTTCGATCACGTAGTCTCTCAAAATCAAGCGGGAGGTTTGGTGGGAACGCGAAAATGTGCTGTTGTCAATTTTGTGTTATTTACTGAGACCTGTGTTTTATCGAGTGTTACTGTGTAATAATGGTGGATTATAGGTATACCCGCACATAAATAAGATAAACAAAAACATCCCCCGCATCTTAGCGATTTGAAACAGGGGTGAAACCTTTATTCCTTCTTCTTTTCACCCCCGTTCAACCCTCGGTTATTCTTATTTCTTTACTTTGGTCACAGGGTGGACAGATGGCGCTGAACACAAATTGTTTACTATAGATAAAAAACAAAAAAAAATACCACCGAAGGTCCTTAATTTGGAAGCTAAAACTAGGATTAAAGAATGTAACGCGTCATAAAAAAAAAATCACACGTTACAAGGGTGGGGTTAAAAAATTAGTTTTGATGTTACACGCTTGTAAATAATGGCACTGAACATATAATAGTACCTACTACGTAACGGGCTGAAGAATAAGGAAAGTTTTTAAAATTAAATATCCTTTTGAAGTAGATTTTGCTGAAACATTTTGAAATACTTATTTCAATATGAGATATATCCACCCTCTCGATGAAAATATCTCCAAAAGCCTGTACTTCGTCTGCCACACTGACTCTACCATCGAGTTTCTTGGCTTTTATTCACGTTGGTGCAGGTTTTGCAACGAGACTACTAAAGTTACTAGGTGGTAGGACTAACTCTTATGCGAGTGTCCGTCTGGGTTGGCACCATCGATTTGCTCGTGAAGTCTGCCGCCAAGCAGTAATGTGCAAGCATTACTGTGTTCCGGTTTGATGAGCAGAGTAGCCAATGAAACAACTGGGCTTATGAGACTTAATACCTTATGCCTCAGGTAGCGAGCGCACTGCAGTGCCGCGCAGGCCGTTGTGTTTCAAAGTTCTGAGTGTCACTGCAATAATAATTACAACAATACATAATTGGCGTCTCTATACAGGTTTTATTACGTTAACGCAATGAAAATGATATTCCAAAAAATATTTAAATTCTACAAAGGTACTGCATGTAAAAGTTTTCCGAATTTTATGATTTTCTTATTACATCCAATAGTAGTAATTTAAATGATACCATCAGATTCATTCTTTACATTTTAATGAATAAATAAATGTAAAACAACTATGTATTTAAACGCAGTGTTTTACGGCCAAATAAACAAAATGCATGTTTTTAGTACAGCTTTACAGCCCCATTTGAACAAGTGACGTTAGATGTTCTGTTGAATTTGTATGCGACGTTTTAGCGCTCATTAGCCCGACTTAACTCTCGTTTTTGACGTTAGCGTTCGACTTCCAGTTTTTTCGATATAGGCATGTGATTTTTATGAGAAAAAGGAATTGAATTACGTTATAAAAAAATGGAGTCAACATCCCTATTGCGATTTGTGACAAGAAATTGGTGATGGTGACCATCTCAAAGGGTGGCAATTGACATTACATGCACTCTCTCCACTCTACCTCAAATAGTAATTGGTGGGATGATAACTCATTGCTAGTATCATAGAGTAGTACTATATTAAAGGGCTAGTATATATTTTATATTGTTTATGGTCGGTTTCTGTAACGTTTATTTACTTTAATAACAGATTAATAGTTAAAACTAATGTTGTCCTTATCTAAAACATAACAAATGAAAAATACGTCAAAAGACCTCTCTCGTCGAGTCTGTGCTCAAAGTTAATGAACAATCCAGAAACCCACGCTACTAATGTTAAATTAGTAACCATTAATAAATATAGCCGTAGATAAATGAAAACAAAAAACATAATCACAGCAACCCAGAAATCGATTCCAAATTCAAAATAGTCTCTAAAGTTTGAAAATGGAGCCGCGTTCAAACTCGCCCGCGGAATTCCAATGACGGATCGCGTAGGCTTTTTCTTGTTTCACATTACCACGACAAATTTTCCGTCATTCTCTGATTTAAAAAAAGAAAATGATCTTTACTACATCGACTCAAGACTTATTATTAAGCATTTTGGTTTCAGAGAAGTGTAGTCTAAAGTTGGTAAGAGATCTCCCCACTGTCTCTAGCAAGGATTTATCGTCTTGCAAGGGGGAAAGAGTGGAAAAATAAGAAAGGGTTGTTTTTCCTAGGGGACGATGGGGGGAAGAGGGTAAGAGATTCAATTAAGGAGCGCGCCCGGCGGCTCGATTAATTATGCTTTCAAAATTATTGTAGAAGAAAAAAAAGTGGAGGCATTTTGCGCAGATGACGTCGGCATGAATTACGAATATAAATTAAAAACTTGAACGTAATTAAGATTTCTGGTTACAAATTACACGTTTTAGAATTAGAATTTGATTCGAAATAATTACTTTCAAATTTGTCATAATTATATGCAGTACTAAAAACACTTTTCTGGCTCTATCTTCAGACCTTCGACACCCAGTGCAATCTATTGGAGTCGTCTAAACGAATCATATATGAGGTATCTGAGTAATACGAGCGCAAACTCAAGGGGTTTACTTATAGGCGCTGAGAGGTATTCCACTATCCATCTCTTGGCTCCATCATCACATTCGTTCCATGATATGAAATTATTGTATTGTCATCCAAACTACATACCTATACCTCCATGCAAAATTTCAGTTCAATACGACCTTTAGAAATAGGTTAAAATTGACGTCCAAGATTTGATTACATTTATTCAGTAAAATTACAAGTGAAGCTATTAAAGCGTTTTATTAAATTGGATTTATTTTACCCATTAAAGCCCCAACAAATAAAGTTAGCAAATCCGTCGGTGATGGTAAGCAAAGCGTGCTTTCCCATAACAAGTTCAGTACTATCCAGAACTCTGAAACACAAAGGCCAGCTGGTTAGCCTGAAACGGCCCTTTCCTAATGCGCGATTGATGGAAACGTCATAGTCAACGGACTATGCGAAAACCATGGGAAAACCACGATCACTGCTTGACGCACATCGTACCGAGCGCTAACCGCAGCACGTAAGAGCGTGAAAGGAAAGAAGGATAAACCAACTGACCAACAAACCAACCGACATCCAAACACACTTTCGCATTTATTATAGTAAGTAAGGATGAAATAAGGAAACACCGCTTTTAAAATTTGTATTTGGAATTTAAATACCACAAAGAATATTCCCGCTAAATTGAAAATTGTTTTAAAAAGAAAATCACGTGCCCAGTTCAAAAATAGAATCCGCAAAGAACAAACAAATAGCCGAAGCGCAACTTCTCACCGCGGCGCGAGTCGCGACCTAACGACCTACCTACAGGCTTCAATCAAAACATACGTTACTCATACGTTGACCCACTAACGAATATGTAAAGGTTAAAGACCTTCAACCCTTAGATCGTAGGAAATTAGCTTCTATCTGTGTTTCTATAAAGTGTATTTTGGTATAAATTATAATGTAACATATTGGCTTATTAATGAGTCTTGTTGTGTAAGAAACTTTTGGAGGAACGGGTGTTATGGCTTATAGTTCATTTTAAAACGTTGCGGGTATTTTTAACATACGAATAAATATGGAATAATAAAAATAGATAGGGTACCTACTTAATATTATCAAATGTTATATTTTAATATTATTTGCTTATTTAAGTTAGAATGTACATGTTATAGTTTTGAGTTCCCTATTGCTTAATAAAATCTACACATAATATAACATTTATGTCCTAACACATACCTACTGTATCTCATACCGTTTTTTTAAATCAATCATTTATTTTATTGAGTAAAGAAAATAACAAAAGTCGGTAACTATAATAGATACAAAAGCCAATATGAAAATAAAATATTTTCAAGTGTTGTTATAAATATTTTCGATTGTACTGACAATGAAATGTTAAACATTTTTATTTCAATTTTATTGATCAAGGTTCATAAATTAGAAAATTTCAATTCAGCCTATTACAAAATAGGCAATGGCAATAAAATTATTCAGCCTAAAAGCCATACCTTGAAATAAATTAAAAATTCAAATTCGAACAAAGAAGAAGGACGATTCGAATTTCAAAAAGCAATTTGGAGGCGCGTAATCGAAGGCGCGCTCCCTCAGAATGCCCCCACCTTGCTCCGCGGAAGGTACGGCATACTTTTATTCTTGAGGGGCAGAGTCCACCCCATTTAAAAGAAGCCATCTTGGGATTGGGCACCCCTTCCACACCCCGAGGGGGCGGTGGGGACAGGGGGAACCACTTTTCTCTCGGCGAAGTGTTGTTTTAATTCTACCAAATATCTTTTCGAGAATACCTCAGTTGAACTTCAGATATAATTTTCTTGCGTAATATTTATACGTTTAGGTGTAAACCCTGTTTCTCGCGAATTCGTCGGTGTTATTAGAGAGTGTTAAGTTTTACGTTTGTTTTTGTGTTTTTATATTTTCGGATGTTGTCTTTGTTTCAAATTTCATAATAACTATAATTAGGTAAGTTTCCTACTGGTAATATACAAAACAAAAATATAATTATATTGTGGATGTTTATAATATAAGTAATACTTGACTGTTAATAAACACACTACACTGCACTGTAAAAAAATGTTTTTTTTTTTTATTTTAATCTATACATATTGATAATATCTAGCAGTATTTGAATAATGAGTTTAAATTCTAGCACAAAATAGTTCAGCGCCTTAAAAAAATTTCAATCGGCGTTCTAAATTCAAACACCTGCCTCCTTCCAAATTCGAATTCGCGTCACTTTGAAATTCTCTCCCAAGTCCCATAGTTAGGTAAAGGAATTCCACTTGGGTCCACTAGTCGCACCGTCCAGGTAAATTTTAATTTCTATGCAAATGTAAGCTTTCGTTCAGCGTTTAATCTACGAGCTTTGCCGAAGTGACGGTATCAAATCGCGATAGGAAAACTTAATGAAAATAAGGTGGATCGGTCTTCGCGTGGTCTCTTTGTTTTGTTTTAAATTCTGAGTCTATTTTTAAATTTAAATAGTTTTCTTTTTGTAATTGCAAGCTTGCGTATGAAGTATTCACTGATGTTTTTCTGTTCTGGCCAGACACGGTTTTTTTTTATTGGCTAAATGCCTTTATTAATTAGCTAATACATAAATAAACACTACATCTAACCTAGCTAGCTACAAAAACAGTTGGATAATCTACAAGCCCTAGTAGGCCTATAGATAATCCAAATGTTCTAGCCCACTACCAGTAGGAAGCGTACCCAGCATGCTGGCGGCATTGCCACGTTGAACCGCAATGCTGATCCGTTGAGCCAAATAGTTACCAGCATTTTGGTTACGCGTCGCATCAATCAAACGCTCTGACAAAATTTTGAAAATATTATGAGCTCCCGGCCCCCACGGACCCAATGTTTCAACACCAAACGGCTCAAATAGGTAACCGCTCCCGAGGTTAGCATATTTGCGCCGCTTGAGTCGCTCAGCCGAAGAAGCCGCGGCGCCAGTCCTAATTTGTGTCTCGGAAATATGAGACGGTGCCAAAGTGTCGACACAAGTAGCGTCCCACACTAGGGGCCGCCCCAATTTCCAAGGAACGAGCGTCATTCCGTCAGGCCTTTTACCATCGTCACGCATAAGACCATTCGGTTCGAGAATGGCTGCTACATTGGCGCTGGTAAAAGCCCGGCGGATGATGTCATTAAGACTGGCGTGACGGGAAATTCGACCGGCACTTCTGGAACAAGAGAGGCCGTGATGACCGAGCTGATCGACAGCAGTACCACACTGGCAGCGATGGGCAACATAGCACCTCGCACCCAAACGTAAGCAAACAGCAAGACGAAAAGCGGATGGGTCTAATAGGTTACCTGTATTAAAAGAAGGGACGGCCTGCAACCAAAGCCCTGATTCCCACACAGAAACTGCAAGAAGACGAGCACGATCTGCGACACTAAGGCACGTATCTAAAAGACCTTTCCGTGCTAGGTCGCAGATCGGTCGATCCCACAGCCTCTGTGAGGACAAAACCATAGGGAAATCAGTATTCGGGCAAGCCATCCCCCAAGCATTCTTGGCCTCCGTCAAGTGAGCTACTTCAAAAAGACCTAAAGAATCTAATGATGGTGCTAATATTTTTTCTATTAATTTATACGTACCATGGACAGAGGACAAGAACGCCGGTAGAGCAACACTCGAAATTTTGCGTATCCCTAGTCCTCCAAACCTCACACGGTTTGTATTTAGCCAATTTCAAGTGTCTATAGACAACAAAAATCAATTAATTTAAAAAATAATGTAAAAATGCCACAGAATGAAAAATCTCTAAAAAACTATAGGTACAAGAAAGATTTTAAAATAAAATTGAATCAGGTTTCAAAGAGTGTTTTGATTCTTTTTGAAGATTTATCATATTTTAAACTAATCAAACTTTTTGTTACAGAATGTTAGACCTGATTTTTTGTGCTATTATTTATGTGCTTATGCAATGTATAAAATAAATAATTTATTTCAATTTTTCGTAATTATTGTCAACATTCCTTCAATATATCCAAATCCTTTCAAATCCTATATTTAACACAATGATATACTTGTGGGCACACAAATATGATTCTAAATAAATACACCAAATATATACAAGGGATTCATTTTATTCACACTCTCCTACGAAAAAAGGTAGTTTCTATTGCAATAGGTACTACATAATATTGGGTACCTACTAATAATTATTAATTTACTAGCTTCTGTCCGCGGTTTCAACCGCGTTCCCACAGAAACCGTGCATTTTTGCGTGACAAAAAGTAGCTTATTACTCTCTGGTCCATAAACTATATCTATGCCGAAAATCACGGCGATCCGTTACTCCGTTGCTGCGTGAAAGGTGGACAAACCAACAAACATGCAAAAACTCTTTCGCATTTATTATAGTATAAAATAAAATAACATGGATTAATTATGTACCTAGTACGTATGTATTAGAATAAACTTGAGTTTTGGGCAGATATTAATGTCACAAATCTTTAGTTCTCTGTTATTTTTTTTCTATTCGTTAACGAGACGACCCGCTCATGGTATTATTATCATTGTGGTGCCATTTAGTAGGTACTTTGAAACACAAAGGTCTGCGCGGCACAGGATTGTGCTTCGTTGACACATTAGGTAGGTATGTTTCATAAGTCATAAGCCCAGTAATTTCATCACTAATATTTTTTATACTCTTTGATAACGAGACGAGGTGGTGGTTTGCTTTATGGTAATAATAACGCCGGCCCATAACAATTGCAGTGCCACTCAGAACTTTGAAACACAAAGGCCTGCTCGCCACTGCAGTCCGCTCGTAACCCCTAGACATTAGGTATTAAGTCTCATAAACCCAGTAATTTCACTGGCTACTTTGCTCATCAAACCAGAACACAGTCTAGCATATCGATGCCAAGCAGTAATCTGCTTGGCATTGATATTAATATCAATAAAAGTACATAAGTAAAGCCATTAATGACCTAATTAATGACTTAATTCGGGCGTCACAAATCTAAATTTCATTTTAATTTCGCTGTAAGTTTCGGATGTACCTTCGACCTAAAAATCGGACGATTATCACTACCACTGAGTCATCATTAAAAAGCTTTTGTCTGCTTAATATCTCGGTACTATACATTAATACATACTTTAAAAATCGAATAATTATACTACTTATAAAAGAGTAAAGGCTTACAGATGTGCAGTTATAGAGAGGTATGTGCCGTAAAGTCGATTATAACTCGACTGGTACCGACGAAAGAAACCTACGCGGTTGGCGCTCGGGATGGTACTACGGCTTTCAGAACTTGAATCATTTTCAAAAGATAGTAGATTATTACACAAGGGATATAGTAGGTTATCGTTTACACACGAGATATTTGACGCTAATAGTTTAAGGGTGTAAAAGATCGCCTACTTGCTTCTGTAAATAATCTACTTTGCTTCCTACTAGCTATGCAAAGCCGTGATCCCAGGCGGACACTCGTAGAAGAGTTAGGCCTACCATCTGATAAATATGATGGGATTGTTATTGTTTTGTTTATGCTCTAAGTAATCAATTTATACTGATCGGAAAAATTATTCCTGAAAATGAAAGAAGTAAACGTACGGTACACGTAATGAATCTTGGTCGCAATTAAATTCTGGTAAGACACCTCTGAAATTTTTGTAGCTCTTGGAGAATCTGTGTTCATCTGTTTGCATTTATTGGAGTTGTTACTAAATGATCTCAGCGCGTCTCTAAATTGAAGAACTTAATTTTAATAGGAATTAAAAAATGAGTTGGCTGCGTGGAAGTCCCCTACTACCTACACTCTAACTACTTCCACCTATCACAACCACCACCACTCAAAGCAAAGATTATCCTTTTTATAGTTCCACAAACTTTCTTAGATCTATAGTAAAAGCCCGCCACGTACGTATCTCCAGATAATTACTCTTTTTGCACGTTCCAAATTCAAATCGAAAAACGTTAGTTGGCGCGCGTTCCCGCCAACCCGAAAAGCCGGTGAGATCACGTATACCGATAACATTACCAAGTTTCCACATTATCCAAACTTTTATTACACTTATCTTGCAGCGAAGCAGGTATGTGCTCAAAAATGTACTCTGTTACAATGTCGACTCTTTGCTGTAATTGTGATTTGAATTTAGAATAGATTTTGATTTTTTTTCGGCAATGTTGTAATGGGGATGTTGACTGCCAATTTATCACGATAGGTGGCGCATCGTCGCCATGGCCATTGAAAACTGTCAGTTTCATACATTTTATAGCCTATAACTCAGTAAATCTTAATTTTATTTAATTATATGCCACTGTGTGCAGTACCAGGATGTTTGAACCCCGGTGTACATTTATTTCCCAAGGATCCAATAATAAAAAAGAAGCTATACGTCGCAAAAACTTTGTACTATACAGCATACAAGGTTATGCCGGAGTCATTTCCATGAATCTGATTATGTAGAAGAATCAGCTTATACAGGTGAATTATTATGTGTTTATTTCGGTCATCAAGTGTCACAGATCGTTTTATCTTAATCTCTGTGGTTATTTTTAATAAGTAGCTTGTAAGAGTTTGAAACTTTTTATTGTTTTTCAGGAGATCCTCAAATATGCAGATATCTCAAAAAGAGACTGTAACAAGCGTATTCCCTTGGTGCACTTGAGTTTCAACAACACCTACATCAAGAAGCCTTCGGTATTTAGAAAGAAGCAAGAAGCTATTCATTTTTATACGGGCCTAGAAATCTATGATAAATTCATGCTGGTGCTATCACCAGCATGAATGTGTAATAACTTAAATTACAAGGGAAGTCAAATTATTAATGTTTGTGTTGGTGATCAACTACAAAAATACCCATAACAAAGCCGGTGAATCCTGTAGCACAGCAAGTGACATTTAGCAGCTACAAACACAAAAATACTGTGAAGGCAATGATTGGGCTATGACTGGTGGTCTTACATCTTGTCTCAGAATGTTATGGAGATTCAGTCAGTGATAGACAGATTATAGGAAGATCCAAACTGGAAAATCTTTGTGCCAGTGGTGATTCTATCATGGCAGACAGAGGCTTTAATGTACAGAACATTTTTGTTTCAAAAGACATTAGTATAAATATTACGATGTTTTTGAAAGGAAAGACAAATACCAAGTGTTAGAATAATACTGGACCGGAAATTAGTGAGCAAACATGTTCATATAGAACATATTATTGGTCTAGTTAAGACATAGGTACAAGATTTAAAAAAATGAACTAAGCCCATATTATGTCCCCCTAGCATCTAGGATTTTATTTGGTTGTGCTATGGTTTGTAATTTTAGAGAGAATATAGTGAAATAAAAGTTTTTGTTACTTTTTATTGTTTTATTATACAGTATAATTATTCTTTCTTATTCTTATTCAAGTCGGGGCGATAAGGCCTGCACTGATGTTGAGGTTTATTGTGCATTTCCCCCTGCCAGTATTTACCCAAGCCATCCCAACTCCTTTACATAACGGAGCGCGGCTTTGGGTTGCTGGCACAGCTGTTCCAGTAAAGTTGTAGGTGGTGAACATTTTCTGGAGTCCAATCTTGGTCAAGCCTCTCTCCGTGATTCGCCGCATTGCAAGAACAATCTGAAACAAGAGCCATCATGTTAAAATAAGATCCGGATAGGGGTATTAAACATGATTTCATTTACCTTTAACATTGTATAGATAGAAACTACCTGTCAATTGTATAGAAACTACTTACATTGCATTTGTTGCTTGATAATCTTCGGCAATATTGTGGAACTATTGACGTCTTGGTAAAGTTGTACAGCGGAAACGTCGACTGCTCGGCTTTCAGACGCTGTTAGGGCTTTGATGGCCGAAACTAATATTTCAGTCATAAGCTTCTAACCTAAAAATAATAAAACCACATATTATTATAAGTAATGGTCTGTGATTTTTCGTAAATTTTCCTAGCATGAATCAAGTAAGTGTTAACGTGTTACATTAAAGAAAAGCTGTAAATTGTGTAACTTAACACTGCTAAAAATATTTTATTATAAAAACGTCTACCTCTCAATAAGATCTGCTTTCCTTCCAGTTATCTTTCCTCCTAGTTTTTTCAGTACATCTTTCAATTCTTTAAGCTTCCAGGTACCATACACGTTATCCATTATGATGATTCGACCGGTTTGAACACAAAAATATATAAAAAATCTACATGTAAACAAAGCGAAAATGATTTGACAGTGGCCATCGCGCCGCTGGCGCCATCTGCTCTGAGCTTTGCGCGTGGATCCCCATAGGACGGTGCTAGCCAAATGTATTAATTCTTTTTTTTATTATATTTGTTTTATCAGCCAGTTTGAATTTATTTTGTCTCTATATACGATCTACAACGTTGATAATAGGTATACCTATTACCGAATATCGCTGACCAAGCAGTTACGTATACGTATGGTACGTAACTTTCCAATATTTTTTCGTCAAGTTTGGGAGATATTCATGAAGAAAAAACTAAAGCAGTGATATAATTTACTAATACATCACACAAGGTTGCCCATTGGCCATAAAAAGAGGCCTTACTTTTTAATACTAAGATAAACATAACTTCAACAAAAACACCTTGTAAAGTAACAAAACTGACCAATGACAGTGACATTCCTCAAGTAAGGAGCAATTACTTAATACTTACTTGCCAGAAATTTATTTAATGTGTAATTTTTTATGCTTATTTTATTTTCTTGTGAATGAGCAGGTCGTTTTTGTAATGTATTCACACTACTGCTTAGCAGTAGCACAAACAAAGCGGTGGTAGCCACCCAGACGGACACTCATAGAAGAGTTCAGTTCTAATCGTGTCTGATCTGGTAAAATTTAAATCTGTAAATATTTCGTCTTTGCGTCGTACAATACTTTATTAGGTAAGTATGCCTTAAACAAACCACCGAAATCACCCCAAAACGCGTCTATTCTTTCAAAAGCCGCTAAACATAACCTAAACAATAACGGGGATGGAAAGGGGGGAGGCGAAGTAAATAAGCCTCCAAGGGGATGAATACATAATGAAATTTCGTCCGTTAATCAAAAACTGCTGCACAGAGAGCGAAAGACGTAAGAAAATGGAAATTTTGCTACCCTCCTTTTTCCTGTACTCTGCCACCCCCTTTTTCGCCTCGCAAAGAGGTCGGACAACCCCCCTTGGAGGTAGATCAGTACGGAACAGGCTTACTTATATTTGTTGCAATTTATTTTTATATGACTTATGAGATATTAATTTTTTTTATATGACTTTTGAGATATTAATTTTTTTTATATGACTTTTGAGATATTAATATTTTTTATATTGATAGATAACAAGACGAGCGGGTAGTTTGCTTGATGGTAAGCATAAAGCTAGCCATCCTAGGCTGGCGCGGCACCGCAGTGCGCTCATTACCTTGAGACACTACGTAGTAATCCTTGCACATTATTGCCTGTCAGCAGACTACGTAAGCAAAGCGGTGATGCCCACCCAGATGGACATAAACTAAAAAAATTAAAAAGGAGTTAAAAAAATCGGCGGTTAATACCACGATACTTCTAAATACTTTTAAGTTTACTATCAAATAGCTATCGATTTATTTGTAAACAAAATACCTCGCTAATTATACGCGGTAAAATATCAATTGTACGATGAAAACTGTTTTACAGTAAACCAAAAGCGCCGTCACAATACCACCAAGCCTCGGCTCTCACTTGCCTCATCGGTAAAATGTCAGCAGTTATACGGCAAAAATAGTTACTTATACTGAAAAAAATTATACGGTAAAATAAAAAAGCCGTATCTATACTACCAAACCGGCCCCCAGCCTGCATCACCGCCCGCCAGCCGAATGCAAATTTTATAACACGACGCCCGCTTTCTTATAGGCATTGTCGTAAACCCCCCGCGCTTAGCTTCGGTCATTTGTTCTGATTCTATACGGTAAAATGTTCAGTGAATTTGAGGCTATACGGCGAAAACGAAACGACTCTGAGAACATGTTTTAGGTTTCGGATTTATGATGATGACTGTTATACCTACCTATTTATTTTATAGCTAAGCAAAATAAATGTACTACCTAAGTTCTTAATACGGCCCATCTAAAATACACTTTAATAAATTGCTTCACGTACTAATAAAACCGCCTATTGTACAATCAGTAGAGTATTTTTTTGTTTTATTGGCAACGAGACGAGACATTCGTTTGCTTGATGGTAAGCCAGTTACTTCCACAATTACAGTGTCATTAAGAACTTTGAAAAACAAAGGCCAGCGCGGCACTACAGTGCACTAGTTCCCTGAGAAGTTATAGGTTCAGTTATTTCACTATCTATTTTATTCATCAAGCCGGAAAAAATAATGCTTGTACATTAGGTACTGCTTGGCGGCACACAACATAAGAAAAGCGGTGGCTACCCACACTCGCAGAAGAGTTAGCCCTACTATCATACAAGAACTATTTATTGCACTACAAGTTTTACTTTGTTAGTTTAGTAAATCAAATTTTAGTATAGGTAATAGTGGTGTCGATTCTGTCGTGTCACACCTAAACCTAATTTTAGTTTCAATCTCTTTCTAAATGAGAACATGAGAAATAGATTAAATATATTTTGGACCTATCAAATTAATCCACTTGCTTGTGTCTAGTGTAAATTTAACGGCAATGAGTTTAGTGTCGTCTAATTTATCAAGGATGGAAGATTTATACATCATCCATCTCCTTCTCATGTTATGTATTGGAAAGGTAGAGAACTAAACTTGAATTAGGTTTAGCGACCACAAGCGAGATAGTCGTCAAATGCTAACCGAAAAAAAAAACAGTCTTAATTTTCAGGCAACCTTAGGACTGCATGCAAAAACAACGTATGGGTAAAACCGGGATAGATGCCGCAGTGGGATAGACGCCTCGTGTTCAAAAAACCTAATTTCCCAAACTCGCAACTAAGAATTAATAATTTAAATAAGAAGCGCAGGCGTCCCACACATTTGTCCCCGCAGGTTGTCTTGCGGAGCGAAAGTGTGTCGCTTGTGCGTGTGATTATCTCCGCAGCAAACGCCGCGTAAGCTTAAAATTTTCAAAAGTAAGTATTTGCCGTGATATAACTTTATAAGTAGCAATAAATTCGGTTATATTTTTTTTTATGTCAATACACTGGTTCATTAAGTGTACACCTAGGTGTAAATAATAGCTCTTTTGTTTTTAGTTTATTTAAGAAATAAAAGGGCAACTATCCCTTTCAAAAAGGATAGTTGCCCTGATTTTTTGAGGTATAGGTGCCCTTAGAGGCATCTATCCCCTCATACGCATATCATACACACATGACATTCTTAATGTTTTTTTATGTTGTGTCCGGTGACACAACATAAATCTTTAGGAAAATATATGAAAAAAAAGAAGATTTCTGAAAGGATGATAAAACAAATAAAAACTAAGTTAGACAAGAGAAACAAGACTCAAACTACCAAACAAAAAGGAGAACTTAAAAAAACAAATAAAGGAATCAAAGACAATAATGATAAAAATATGAAATTAAAAATATATTATTTTAGTGAAGAACACGATAATGAATGGACTGATCTTTATGATAAAAAAAATAATAATTATTTAAAAGTAAATAAGGGTCGAATCTCACGAAAAAGACAAATTATGTACAAATACAAACAGCGAAGATGACGAAAATCCATCTAAAAACGACTATAAAAGTTAAGGAAAGACAACTAAAGATTTAACTGTAAAGCAAACTAAAAGAAATGAACGAGAAGACGCTTTGGAAACTAGAAAATTCAAAATCCATTGAAAATTTTAATATTTAATATTTTTGTTAGACAAATTCTTAAGTTTATTATGGTTATGCGTGTCATAATAGAATTATCTTTTAAAGATTACTATTAAAAAAAATTAAAACAATGGATTTTTCTTATTTTATTCGATTAGGCATCTATCCTATAGTACAGGCATCTATCCTTCTTAGCATTTTCATGGTGGGGCATCTATCCTCAAAAATAGGCATCTATCCTCAGGAGACATGGTCTGCAATAAGTTAATTTCTAAAAAATCTGTAATTGTTAGGTCAACAAAAACAAGTGATAAAGTAATATAAAAGATTAAACTAGCTATATTCATAGAGATTATTCATGATCAATTAATATTTTTGAAATTAGGAGCGTACTTCAAAAAGTGCGGCATCTATCCCGGTTTTACCCTAATGTGATGACAAACTCTTCTGCGAGTGTTCGTTTGGGCTGTTACCACCGCTTTACTCATGAAGTCTGCCGCCAAGAAGTAATGTGCAAGCATTACTGTGTTCCGGTTTGATGAGCAGAGTAGCCAGTGAAATTACTGGGCTTATGAGACTTAATACTTAGGTATTAATAGGTAAGGCATTAGTGCCTCAGGGTAACGAGCGCACTGCAGTGCCGCGCAGGCCTTTGTGTTTCAAAGTGCTGGGTGGCACTGCTATTGTTATGGATCAGCGTTATGCTTACCATCAGGCAAATGACCAGCTCGTCTCGTTACCAAATAATATAAAAGATGAGACCGAAGCCGCAGCTTGTGAAAAATATAATTGGTAGTTCGTGTTTCAAAGTTCTGAGTGACACTGCCTAGCGTTAGGCTTACCATCGGGCAAACAACCCGCTCTTATCGTTACCAATAGTATAAAAATAGAGTTGTCTCATGGCACAAACCATCGACTACATTAGGTTCCAAAAGGTTGGAAGCGTCGACAATAAAGTTTGTAAAACGTGATAATTTTATTAAAAATCGTTAAAAGTTTTTCAATACAATGTTAATCGCGAAAATTCAGGAAAATACTTTTTAGAGAAATAATATGCCTACGCAGATTTTATTTTTATTTCGCCTTGATTTCTCTTATTTATTTTTTAATTTTATTAGTAACAATACGTATTGTTTCATTTATTCACTTACCACAAAGGAACATCGCTTTTACAGACAAGTTCGCACATAATACTTTCAAATCTATTCTGTTACTTTATTATTATGTAGTAATCCTAAACTCTGTGCTTAGTTTGGCTACCCAACAATAGATGGCGTATAGTGACCTTAATTTTGTAAATATAGCAAAAATGGAAAGAAATTTTAAAGTAAAACCTAATGCAAAGTATTTCAAACACATTCATTCAAACACATAATACAGGCATTTAATCAAGCTGTTACAATAAATGCAAATATGAATTAAAATAAATGTAAGACGTCAAACCAATTGGTGTTTCATAGTATTCTAACTAGATGTCACTAAAATAAATTCGCAGATTTCCCTTTCAACCACATTGTATAGATGGCAGCACTAATACTTACGTTCGGATTGTGATTCTATGAAATCATAGGCATAGAATCATAAGCATCATAAGTATAATTAAATTAATAAATAATTATGAAAAATACAATACATCGCATTACTTCCATTGATACAGACAGGCTTTCTCTCAGAGACAGAATAGCTATACGAGCAGATACATAGCTAGGTAGGTACATAGTTCGCGTTAAATCTGAGTTAGTTTTATTTGTATCCTATCGTATTAATATTATTATAAATACAAAAGGTTGTGTGTGTGTGGAAGTTTGTTACCACGTATCTCCGTTACTACTAAACCGATTTTGATGGAATTTGGAATGTAGATAGTTTAGATTCTGGAATAACACAGTTTAATCTATTTCTCGAAAATCAACCCCTATTAACAGGGCGCGAACCCGTGGAGCGCAGCTAGATTAAAATATTACCTAGTAAGTACCTACCACACATTAAAAAAACAATTACACGGCTTCCATATCAATTACATCACTTTTATGCACACTCACATTTCGAATAAGTTAAAAATAAGCGTCGAGACGCAAAATAATAGCCAGTAGGTAACACTTTATCAGTGACGCAGTTTGCGAATCAGTTATAAATTAAAACGTATTTCAGAACATTCCTTGTACTTTATGATTAGAACTTACGTCTTTAATCAATTTGAGTTTCCTCACACGTATATCTAGCGTTACATAAAATTTTGTATGTTGTTAGACTTCCAATTTCACGCTGCATTAAAGACAATCGAAAATTACATTGCTTTTTGCTTTGACTTTAGTGAGAACTTTATGGTGTGAAAGTTTAAACGTAATGAGATTTAAATTTCTTTTAAAATTATGTTTAATAAAATTATAATTACGTTTTTATTACTTGGTAACATCTTGCCAGCGCCATTAGATAGTACGTACAGTTTTACATATTTTTAATATTTTTATTCATAATATTATAGTTTTATACAAAATTGTACAGTAAGAAGAAATAGAAATACAGCAAGAAAATATGTTAGAACTATCCGGTTTTGTATTAAACTGTGTTAAATATAATACTAACAAGTAACTTCTGCGCCCGCGCTTACACAGGTGTGGAGATTCTCAAGAACCTTCCAAATTGTGTTGTGTAATTTTTGTATCCGTGCATTTATCTCCATGCAAAAAATCACTTCATTCCGTTGCTTTATTGATGCGTAAAAGGACAAATCAATGACCTTGCACTTTTATAATAGTAGGGAGAAGGGATGATTTTACGTCTTTCTGAATGAGCAATTTATTTATATAAAAATTCAATAGTGTTATATTGAAGATAAGTAATATAGTAGTAGTAAGGTAATAGTGATTAATTGAAGAAGAGATGATGTTACGACAGAAGTAGAAATAATTTGTAAAAATTCTTGTCTTTCAGATTACAGTATTATCATTATTCCGGTCCCAAAATCACAATCCAGAACAAACTATAATAAACTACCAATATACAAATCTAAAACGTACATAAACTCAGAAGAAGGCTCACATCGAATAGACATAGAACACTATGAAGAGCCTACAGAAATGCCTGATATAGATAGTTTTGACTATATGAGAGAAAGAGACGACATACCAGACATAGAGACCAGTGAAAGAGAAGATCGTAATATCAATAGAAATGATGTCATAAAATACCTTGTAGGAAGAAGTGCTACAAGATCTAAAAATCGATATAAGCATAACACAGATAGTAATGAAGGCGAAAATCAGAGAGCAGATGACTATGATACGCATGCTGCATATGATTTTGAGTCGCTTTATGGTGAGAATAAGATTGTGGGTGGGACGGAAGTTGATATAAATTTATATCCCTACCACGTGGGGTATGGAACGAATTGTGGAGGTGCTATAATAGATAAAAAATGGGTTATTACTGCTGGACATTGTGGGTAAGTTTTTTTTTAATTTAGGAACGTTGGGATAATTAGGAGAGGGTTTTGACTAGCAATGGATTCATTCCGCTGATGGTGATGATGACAGTGTCATAGTGCTTTTTCCGCTGTGTGTCTTGGAATACAGAATTTAATATCTTTTAATGTTTTGATGTTGTGCTTGACTATCCAGTAGGCAGTTTCAATTCGAATAATAATAATAGCCACATTATTTTACCATAGAGCTATTGTTGTGGATTGAAATAAAAATTGTATCTTATAAATCTGTAAAACTAAAAGATGCCTTTGAATCTGCACTGTTACTAATGTTATTTGTTAACTAAATACCTACAATCCATTAAAGAGTTCCACCATGAATAGGTTGTCCAGCTTGCTTCAGCTAATTATATTTCTCCTCGAAACTTTTTTATCTTTACCTTTATCATCATCATCTTATTTTAGGTAATGATGTAGTCGAATATATAATAAAGCTTAGATTGCGCATAGATCAGTTACTATTGCCAAGGAGACTGATGAAATAGAAACTTACTGTGTACCTACAATCATCTCATTAACTTCAATTATCATTCTCTGAAGTGATTGACTTTGAAAGAGATTTCACATGTAGCTGTTGAATCATACCGATATTTTTTTACTTAGTGGTGTGATTACTCAAGCCACTCACAGAAAATACACTACCGTGTAAAACTATAATCAAGTTATTGTATTGTTATCGGTTTACGAAACATGTATGAAATTTGAAGGAAACTCGTCGTTTGGCATTAAGTGAAATTTAAATTACAAGATTTGTATTAATACGTGACGAGCTGTTAGTCAAAACTAATTACAATTGAAGGTTCCGTGGCTACGTTTGTGCCTAACTTCCAATGTGAGCCCCGGATTAAATCCTCGGCCTGGTAATACTTTGTGTTTGAAGCATGAATTTTGTTCTCGGGTTTTGGATATTTATGTTGTGTAGGTATCCCTGCATGTCAATACTACACGCAAGAAATCTATTGCAGGGCTATGAGGGGGCAAGCATTTGTAATAAGAATTCCATTGAAAGAATTTAACACAGTGTATTTCTTTTTTCTCAAAGCAAGAAACCCTACATCAGAGCGGGGTCTAAATTTGTAAACCAAGGCACCGTGGTTTCGGTCAAGAACAACTATATCCACCCAGAGTGGTCAGCCAAGAGTAAAGAACATCCCTTTGACTATGATTTTCAACTATTGGAGCTGGCTGAAAATTTGAAATTAGGAGACAATATACAACCTGTCAAAATTGCTCATATTGAAGATATGGTTATTGGGAAGGTTGTGAGTGTTACTGGATGGGGGAATACTAAGGAAAATGTGAGTTTTGGAGCATTTTTGTTTTTTGTGACAGGTTAACTTTTGACCACTATTATATAGGCCGACCTACTAGCGAGAACCGCAAAGGATTTTTGAAATCAAAAATGTTTTTGAATCATATCTTAACACCCCTAGTACTCACATTTCGTTGATATCATCATAAGACGAGCTTAAGGTGCTACGGCAGGCTGTGCCATTCCGTGGCATTCCGCTGTAGTCTTTTTCATGCCACGGCAGAATTCAGCCCGACAATGGTCCAATCCCATGGATTTCTTCGAGATGCCACGGGATGCCCTGATATCCTTCGCCATCTCGTGATATGCCGAAATCTTTGGAAACTGGTTTGATATTAAAACGTTTGCGTTTTGGTTTTAAGTATGTAATTTTAATATTGAACCTAGGTACCTATTAATTTTAAAAAATAATCGGATTTTCAAATGAATTTTGGATTTTCTATCTCGTGCAAGTTATATATCAAGATCACTCTCAAGCGTTTTACAGTAAAAAATCTAAATATCTTAAGATAGTAAGCACTGAGTCTTGTTATTATGTCAAGACTCGAGTTGTTCCTAATCATGAACTAACTTGTCTATGAATTCGATGACATCTCATAAGCATTCTACAGACTTCTGGTCTAAATATACATCTTAAAAAATAATGTTTATGGTACTTTAATGATTTTATGACTCCAGGGTCCATATTCCAACGTCCTCCGAGCAGTGAGGGTGCCCGTCATCTCGAAAGAAAACTGTCAGCGGGTCCCGTTCCCGTACTTCCGAGGAGGTCTGACTTCTAGAATGTTCTGTGCTGGATACTCTGAAGGGAAGAAGGATGCTTGTCAAGTACGTATCTTCTTGAAGAGTTTGTTGAGCAGAGAACTGTTTGATAATAAGGATATGGCTGCTCCGTGGCTAAGTTTGTAGTAACCATGCCTGCAAAATGAGAAACCCTGCCGGGGATACCAGTCTTTGTGTGTAACCCTAGGGTATAAATACCTTAGAATATATTCTCTGGTCCTAAATGTTAATTTTTTATGTTATGTATGTGTGTCCATGCCACCTGTCCAGGGAATACTAGTGGTCTGAGTGTATAAGCGTTTATGTTTATTTTGATTTCACTATGCATTTTTAACCCCGACGCAAAAATGAGGAGAGTTCTAAGTTTAACGTATGTATCTGTGTGTCTGTCTGGGGCATCGTGATTCGTAGCTTCTACACGGATGGACTGACTTTGATTTAGTTGTTTTGTTTGAAATGTGACTTAATCGAGAATGTTCTTAGCTATATGATTAAAAAAATCTCTTTGTTTAAATTGCAATGTTTGTATGTATGTTACTTTGTTTAGGTCAAATCTTGCATGCTAAATTTGATCCAATTTTACCTACCTACATAATACGTAAATCGGATGATATCATATCAGAATTGGCTTGATAATGAAGCCGGAAGGCGGCCATTGGAACTCTTATGGAACAACGTAACCTCATCGAGTTTGGGCTCGTTTGATTTGTCTTTACAAGTAATTTGATCCTAGATGATGTCCAGGATCCTGATGATGGCCACAAGATTACGTATTTTATTAAACTTTATCTGAAAAATATATTTTCCAAAAAAAACTTATTATTTCTAATTTTTAAGTGCCAGGATCTGCAGAGAGTACAAGCCATATTTTCCCATCGTATGACTAAGACCACTCCATCTCTCCCCACTGATGGTATAAGAGGCGGCTAGAGGAATTTGCAGCAGCAATATTCTTCTCTGACTGCAGCAAAATCTACTCCAACCACACGCCTGCCAATTGTGATATATTATGAAAATCGCTTTTATGAATCCTGTGATCCTGTGATCCTGTCCTCTGACGTCTTCTGATCAACCATGACGATGATGACTTGTTTTATTAGTTACTCGTTTACATAAAAAAATAACACACATACTTACACTCTTAAACTCGGAAAACTGCAAAACTCCTGCTGAAAACCGTTAAGCTATAACCCCACCGTAGCGCCTCACTCCAAATTGCTCACTAATTTCTTTTCCAGGGTGACTCTGGTGGACCAGCTGTGGCTTACGGCCGTCTTCTCGGCATGGTGTCATTTGGATACGGCTGTGCAACTCCTGGCTCCTACGGCGTTTACAGCAAAGTGGCTAAAGTCAGACCTTGGATAGAACAGGTCACCGGTTTGAACCTAGATTAAGGATTTGGAAATAATTTTAAGATTACGTTTTTTAAAAAATAAATAAGTAACTAAAAATACTTAATTTTAAATAAAATAAATTGGAAAAAATTTACGATTAAGTTTTTAAAATAGTAAATAAATATAAAACAAATTAAATCCTACTAATATTATAAATGCGAAAGTTGATGTGTGTGTGAATGTTTGCTACCACGACCTAGAAGCCTTATGACTACATCTCGATTACCACGTATCTCCGTAACTACTGAACCGATTTTGATGAAACTTGGAGTAGATAGTTTAGCTCCTGGAATAACACGTAAGCTATACACGAATATATACACCAATATATAACCAAGATATACACCAATTATTAATAATATTATTATTACCTATTAATAATATTTAATTATTCATAATTATGAATAAATTTTGTTTGTTAGTGGTATAGGACTAACTCTTCTGCGAGTGTCCGTCTGGGTTGTTACCACCGCTTTGCTTGTGTAGTCTGCCGCCAAGCAGTAATGTGCAAGCGTAACTGTGTTCCAGTTTGATGAGCAGAGTAGCCAGTAAAATTACTGGGCTTATGAGACTTAATACCTAATGTCTCAGGGTAACGAGCGCACTGCAGTGCCGCGCAGGCCTTTGTGTTTCAAAGTTCTGAGTGGCACTGCAATTGTTATAGGGCGGCGTTATGCTTACCATCAGGCAAATGACCAGCTCTTCTCGTTAAAAAATAGCATAACAAGGGATATATTGTGACCTGCCTTTAAAACTACCATGGTGTAAAGTATATTTGAATGTTAGTAAGTGGAATAGGGAACTGTTCACCGCAACGTAAGTTGTATGACGTATCCTCTCTCCCATCCCCTCCCCTCTGCCTTCCTTTTAGTTTACAGGCTATATAACAAAACTATTTTGTTGTGTTTTATGTGTTTATTTACGTCTTATCAAAATTCGAACAATAGGCATACCATGTATTTGTGTGTTTTTATTGTTAAGATAAAATGGATTGTGGTGTACGGGTGAGTATTTTAGGTTGTAAAACATTGAAAAAATCGTTGCTAAATTTAATAAAAACAAAAAAGAATTTTATATTATTATAATGCAGTATGTAATTTATCCATGGCAAAATTTGGACTATCTATAGGATAACAGCGGATAAAACTAAATGGTTCAAAAGTAACTACTAGTTGGAGATAAATTACATAAAATTATTTAATAAACATATATACATAATAATAATATAAGACAGAGTGTGGCCGAGCGGGAACTTGTGCGACTTTTATCCGACGTACCATAGTTCATATCCCCACTCGGCCCGCACCAATGACATATCAAGTTATGTGCGGATTATTCACACTCGCTCTAAAACGGCGAAGGAAAACATCATGAAGAAACCGGCATGTTCCAAAATTCGAGGACTTGTGACATCCACCAAGCCTCACTGGGCCCGCGTAGGTGGATTATGGCCCGTACCTCACTCTGTGATCGAAGGCCGGTATCCCAGCAGTGGAAGCGTAAGAGGCTGCATCAGCTAAGAACCTCAATAAGCGCAAAAATACTAGGTGGTAGGATTAACTCTTCTGTGAGTGTCCGTCTGGGTTGGTACCATCGCTTTGCACGTGAAGTCTGCCGTCAAGCAGTAATGTTCAGCAGAACTTCAATTCTCCAAGTTACATTGACACTTTCCCAACAATTTCCCATAGAATTATTGGAGGTGAAGATGTGAACATATCTGATGCTCCGTACCAAGTAAGCTATGCTGATAAATGTGGAGCTGTGCTGGTCCATAAGAAATGGGCATTGACTACAGCACATTGTGGGTCAGTACTTATTACTCCTGGATGGGTAAGTAAATGATATATCATGGATAGTCTACGAATCACGAACACTTGAATTTTTTATATACTACTATAGGTTACAAGTTATTTAAGGTTACAAGTTATAGGCTAGCAAGGTCGTTTGTCTGTTGGTAAGCATAACGCCTGCCCCTAAAAATTTCAATGCCACCCATAATTTTGAAACACGAAGGCTTCCGTGGAACTCTAGTGCAGTTACGAGCGCACTGCAGTGCCGCGCAGGCCTTTGCGTTTCTAAGTTCTGAGTGTTACTGCAATTGTTATGGACCGGCGTTATGCTTACCATCAGGCAAACGACCAGCCTGTCTCGTTATCATATTGTACAAAAAATGATAGTACAATGGAACTCTTCTAGACAACCTTTGAAAATTTTTCAGTTCAGAAGGGACCTATATCAGGATTGGCAGCCAGCACCGTCTTAAAGGTCCAAAAGCCCAGATCCTCTCCCATTTCATCCACCCAAGGTACCAGCGACATCATGAGTTTGACTATGATGTACAGCTTCTGAAGTTGTATAGAGGACTGCATTTTGGGAAGCTGGTGGGGAAAGTGGAGATTTGTGGTGGTGATTGTGGAGGGGAACTGAAGGTGTTTGGGTGGGGTTATGCTAGGGAGAAAGTAAGTTATATTTTTTTTAATACATTGAAAAAGTAGAAAGACAAGAAAGAAAGACGGAAAAAGTTTGAGACTCTTCTTCAGTATTCTTTTTTATAGGTACTCGATAGATTAGCATTTGACCAAGTAAACCTAGATATCTTTATTGTATCTATTCTATATTAAACATTATACAAATAAATAAATTTGTAGTCTGTTTGTAATAACAAAATAACAGCTTTTTACTAAATGCATCGTAGTATGAAAGTACCTTTATACGGTACATAATATAACAATAAAACAGTTTTTAAAATTTCTGTCTGTTCGTTCCGGCCAATCTCCGAAACGGCTGGACTGATTTTGATGGTACTTCCACTGGAAGATAACTGGTAGCTTAGGCTACGTGGGCAAAGCCATAGGGCACAGCTGATTTTCAATAAATTTCATTTGATGTATTCCAAAATATTTTAAAGAAAAAGTAGAATGGAAAATCTACGTAAAAACACCTACTTATCAGTTACATTTTTCAGGGTGACTATAATGATATACTTCAAAGAATTGACATAGAAGTAGTCCCTCTCGAAGAATGCCAGAACGTAAAGCAGTCTTGGTACAACCACACCCTTACTTATAGAATGTTCTGTGCTGGAGGACATGGGAAGGATGCTTGTCAGGTGTTTTTCTAGCATTTAAAAAGTATCTCAGCTTTTCTTTTTATAGCAGAAATTGTTGATACAATAAAGTAACAAGACGAGCAGACCATTTGTCTAATGGTAAACATAACGATTGCCCATAAGAATTGCAATATCAATGAGAACTTTGAATAAAACACAAAACCCTGCGTGGTACTGCAATGCACTACTTACCTTGAGACATCAGATGCTAAGTGTCATATGCCTATTCTTTAAAAAAACATCGTGACATCTAAAAGAGAAGGCTATGAGCGGTGAGTATGAATGTTTTTATAATAGAGCTTGAATGACGTTTCAGTAATGAATTTTTCCAAGGTCTATATTTTTTAACTAGTCTAACAATGTGAACAAATATTGCGGATGCCAACCAATGACATAAATAGTGAACTGATCGCCAACCAATGACATGATTCGTGCTGGAATTTATATCCATGGCTGGTTTGTTATTTGCCATATTTTGTTCACATAATTTACATTATTAGACAAGAAAACATGGACATTATCTAGGTACTAATGAGGTGAGGCCGTGCTCAAAACTGTATCATCATCAGCAGCTGGAAGACGTCCACTGCTGAACATTGGCCTCCCCCATAGAACGCCAATTGGATCGGCTACTCGCCTCTTGCCTTGTTACCAGGTCAGTCTTGTGGGGGCCGGCCTTCATACGTCTTCCGGTTCATGGTCGCCAATCGAGAAACTTTCATCCCCATTGGTTGTGAGCGATATGCCTGCCCATTGCCATTTCAGCTTGCTAATTTGAGTGCTATGTCGATGACTTTCGTTCTCCTGCGGATCTCCTCATTCCGGGTTTTATCACGCAGGGAAACCCCGAGTTCAAAATTTGCTTCAGTTTGAAATGGTAAAAAAATGCCTTTGTTAATTTGTAGATATTAATTAAACGTGTGTATCCAGGGTGACAGTGGAGGAGCAGCAGTGTCATCAGACCAGCTCGTCGGGTTGTCTTCTTTCGGCTACGGCTGTGGGAGAAACCTCCCTGGAGTCTACATTAACGTCAGTTATGAAAATATCCGAAAGTGGATTACGGATCATATTGGTGTATAAGGAATGAATACTATAAAAATATTTTAAATAGAAGAAAACATTCTAAATTTTTTTTATTTGTTGACAACGAAGATATTTTACCAATTCCAGAGCTACCTAAAACTTACTTTGGTCATCAAGCCGAAAGAAACACAGTAAAGAATAATGAATGATGAAGGCATTCTGTCAGTAAAGTCTTATAAGTGCCTCCCTTGGGGGCTATATGAATAAACATTTTGAATTTGAATGTAGTGAAAAACGAGTCGAGTGGGCCTTTTGCTTGATGGTAAGAATAAAGCTAGCCCATTACAATTGTAATGCCACCCAAAACATTAAAAACAAAGGCCTGTGCCACGCTGCAGAACGCTCGTTACCCTGAGTCATTAGGTATTTAGTCTCATAAGCCAAGTAATTTCACTGACTACTCATCAAACTGGAACACAGTAATGCTTGCATACTGCTTGGTGGCAGACTACATGAGCAAAACGGTGATATCCATTTGGTGGTGGACACTCGTAGAAGAGTTAATCCTACCACCTGGTGATTGTACATAATCCACTAGTTAGTGGGAGGACTAACTCTTCTGCGAGTGTCCGTCTGGGTTGTTACCACCGCTTTGCTCGTGAAGTCTGCCGCCAAGCAGTAGTGTGCAAGCATTACTGTGTTCCGGTTTGATGAGCAGAGTATCCAGTGAAATTACTGGGCTTATGAGACTTAACACCTAATGTCTCAGGGTAATGATCGCACTGCAGTGCCGCGCAGGCCTTTGTGTTTCAAAGTTCTGGGTGGCACTGCAATTGTTATGGGCCGGCGTTAAGCTTACCATCAGGCAAACGACCAGCTCGTCTCGTTACCAAATAACATAAAAAAAAAACTAAATTCTATCACACTGTGCACCAACGAATAGTCCTATCTAGACCATCTGGTTTTCCTGTCCGTGTACATTGTATAACTGTGTTTTTAGCCCAGTTCTGCGTGAGACCTATAACTAGCGTCTAGAATCTAGGTCTATCTAGGTCCTAGATACAAGTTTGTAAAGCGGTAAAACTAAGTATTAAAGAAAGCTATTAAAAGTCTATTAACTTTGTAATTTATCTTCAAAAGGCCATTTAAAAATGCCGGTTGTTTATAAAAGAATAAATGATATTTTTTAAATTAAAACAGCAACAAAGTTCTTATTTATAATGCATTATTACATAGTGTCTTATATTGGGAGAAGCCATTGGCTTCTGAAACAAAGTTGCTATACAAGTGAAGGAGCCTATGGATTAATAAAAATATGTAATATTTATTAAATAACTAGCACTAACTACTACCTTACTTTACTTAGTAATTAAGACTGAATGAAGGTACCTACTAAAATGAGACCCGCTCGTCTTGTCATCCAGTATAAAAAGACGTTTTTTAAACTTAAATCCGCCTTTAGTATAAATGCGAAAGTGTGTTTGTAGATTTGTTGGTTATTTAGCATGTCTTTCTTTCACGCAGAAACGCAGCAACGGATCGACTGCGATTTTGACATAGTCTATGAACAGGAGAGTAACATAGGCTACTTTTTATCAGGCACGGAAAAATGCACGGTACGTGTGGGAACGCGGCGGGAACCGCGGGCCGAAGCTAGTAATATATACATTATAGGTACAAAACTGATCGGGTCGTATAGTGCTGAATCTGCCTGCACAACTCCATTAGAACTCACTACTCTACCAAATATAAAATACTAGCTGTTGCCCCGCGGTTTCACCCGCGTGGAGATTTTGGATTACACGGTTTTTATTTTTTGCGCGGAACCCTTATTATTTTTCTAAAATTAAAGTAGCCTAAGTTACTCCTTGTAACATCAGATATCTGCCAGTGAAAGTCCCGTCAAAATCGGACCAGCCGTTTCGGAGATTACCCGGAACAAACAGACAGACAGACAGACAAAAATTTTAAAAATGGTTGTTTAGGTATATTTACCGTATATACTTTCATATGCATTTAGTAAAAAGCTGTTATTTTGATATTACAAACAGACACTTCAATTTTATTTATCTGCATGTATATGTATGTATGTATGGAGTATCGATGTATATGAAAACGTCACCTCGCAAATATGCACTAAATTTTATGTGTCGTCTGTCCCATAAATCCATTTCAAAAAGGTAAGTATACCAATCGAATATCCTAGCACTTCGGAAATACATTAAAATTGCACGAGCAATCGTTTCGAAATTTCAAAAAACCTGAAAAACATTTTCACGTGGGGGGATGTGTTCTCCCCCCACCTAGATATATATAAAGTAAATAAACCCCCACTGCCGCACATAACACCGTCCATATATTCTGTTAATGTAATTATCTCTACTCAATTTTGTATAAAATCACGCCTGTGTGCGTAGATTTTAGTAGTGTGCCTATAGATGTGTGTGGTTATTTTATCTACAGAGGTTGTTTGGTGTATATTGACGTGGGGGGTGGCTGGGGTGGCACAATCCCCCCTTGGGCAGTCATGATGACGATGATAGTCTGTACTGTGGCTAGAACGGGATGCGAGATAAAAGTCTATCTAGACATATAAAGGCTTGCTATCGCGCCCTGTCGCACTATACTTGGGATTAATACTAGTGCTTTCATCAGGAAGCGCCTGTATTACGCTGTAATGATGTATGGCCAAAATGGGCGCTAACAGTTCTGCAATGTAAATGAATCGAAGAGAAAGACTATATACAGCTGTTTACAACTTTACAGTTGAAATTATCATACGTTTCCATTAAGGCTATTGACCATTGTTAGAATTTCGGAATTAGGCGTAACATGTTTTTTATATACTATTAGGTAATCAGACGAGACAAAAAAATTGCCGTAAAATATTTTTCAAAATGTTACTTCAGCAGCTGTATTTAGCTAGTCCTATTTTAGGTTGAACGAATATCTCCATTCTGAAGGAACTCAGAGTAGACCAGAGGCTTTCCACCGCATGCCTTCAGCGGGTACTTCAATATTTTGGTCACATAGCTCGGAAACCCGCTGATAATTTAGAGAAAATTATAGTGACAGGAAAGGTGGAAGGAAAACGATCGAGGGGTCGGAGCCCGAAAAGATGGTCTGATCAGGTGGCTGACCAACTTAGCACCAACATCAGTGAAGCTCTGCACTGCGCCACCGATCGACACAAGTGGCGGAAAATAGTCAACGACAAGCTTGGTCGGGGCCATCACGATGCTCAGCAGTGAGCGAACGACTGAAGGAGGAGGATTTTAGGTTGAGCATGCTCATCACATTTGAACAGAACATCATTTATCATCAGGTGATCAAACAATACCCTTCCAATTTTTTTTAAAGTGCAATTTTAATCATTAATTAAATATAAGTACACAGTTTAATGAAACTAAAAACACACTTTCACTTCCTGGTTATGGACTGATCACAATCGCTCAAACATGGGCGAGGAAAACATCTTGAGGAAATCCGCATGTTCCACAAATGTGACATACAACAAGCCGCACTGGGCGCGCTCGGAGGATTAGGTAAGGCCCACACTCTCTCTCTAAGAGAAGGCCTGTATCCCAGCAGAAGGAGCGCTAAAACTGATGATGGATACAATCTTATGGATACAATGTTAAAAGTTTTCCCGGGTGAACACACATGAAAATCGTGTATAAAGTATTTTGAATTTGAAACCTCCATAAAATCTGTTTAATTATTAACGCATTAACAGTTACCTATATTATACAATAATTTAAAGTAAAGCGGTGCGAGCGTAAAGCACGGCTCATGTTGTAAGCTCACGTCCAATATATTAATTTGAGATCATTTTTCCACTGTATTCGCATTTTCGGTAGGCTTATGCGAGCGACAGGCGAGGAAGTACCGCTAGCAACAATGCGTGTGTTTTTTTTATATCCTTATAATATGTTGTATTGGTAATGGAGAGGCCACATCGCTCGTAGAACCAACAACCGATGGGGAAGAAAGTTTCTCGAGTGGCAACCACGAACTGGAAAAGGTAGTGCAGGCCCTTCACTAGGTAGACCGACGACCTGGTCAAAACAGAGGAGAGCTGTTGGATGCAAGAGGCGAGTAGCCGATCCAAGTGGCGTTTTATGTGGAGACCTATGTTCAGCAGTGGACGTCTTCTAGCTGATGATGAATCTATATAAATAAATAAAATTGTAGTGTCTGTTTGTAATATCAAAATAACAGCTTTTTACTAAATGCATATGAAAGTATATACGGTACCTACAACCAAAGGCAATTTTATTAATTTTTGTCTGTCTGTCTGTTTGTTTCGGGTAATCTCCGAAACGGCTGGACCGATTTTGATGGGACTTTCACTGGAAGATAGCTGATGTTACAAGGTGTAGCCTAGGCTACTTTTATTTTGGAAAAAAATTAGGGTTCCGCGCAGAACATAAAACCCATGACTCCGTGCGGGTGAAACCGCGGGCAGCAGCTAGTCTTACGCTAATCACGCTAACTCTTTAATAGAACTAAAAAAATAAAAGTTTACACGCATTTTTGGTTTGTTTTGCCAATCTGGTAAAATGAATACAAAAAGCCTGTCATCCTACTGCTAACCCCGTGTTTGAGTGACACGCTAATCCCGATCTGCGTGCCACTATCATTTCGCATAAATATTTAAAAACATTTCATTGCTGACTCTACTCGCACAAAACGGCGTTAATCTGTATACGAGCATGAAAACTAAGAGGTGTTTGTAAAAGCCGCTTTAAAAATATGGACATAGTTTTATTACTTACCTTTTTACTTATGTACTTATCTTAGATTTTCTTTATACATACATGCAATGTGGTTGGAACGTGAACATAAGAACTCTTCGATAGTTGTTTTGCAAAAAATTATCAACTTTTATAACGTATAGGGTAAAACCCGGATAGTTGCCTCAGTGGGATACTTGCCGCAGTGTCTAATACACTATGTTAGGGATGTTGGGGGTGTTAGTACTTTACTATAATTAGAAGCCCTACTACCACAGGCCTCAGTGCCATGTAAATCGTCTGAATAGACGTACGCGTCTTGTCCGTGTGAGCAATAAACTTCCGCGCCGAAACTTTGACGGGCGTCAAAATTATATTGGTCAGTAATTTTTATTGAATATTTTTTTAACTGACTGTGGTTTCAGTCAAGATTTTGTTTATTTGCATGCATTACAGTTTAAATTACACTGTTCATTACGTTTTATTGTTATATAGTTTTTATTTATTTCGCAAATAAAAAGGGCAAGTATCCGTATCAAAAAGGATAGTTGCCCTATTTACCTTTGCGGATAGTCGCCCTTGGGGCAACTATCCGCAATTACAAATTCTTTAATAAAACAAAGACTTTTTCTTTAGGTGAAATTCAGTAGGCGACGTTCCCAAAATACTGGCAGCATTGCCACGTTGAATGGCAATGCTTTATCTTTGACCTAAGTACAGGCCAGCATTTGGAGGTTCTTTTTATTGTATTTTTATTTTATAGTTTTAAACATTAAAACTGAAATACTTACTATTTAATAATGTTACTTAATATTTTATTAGTAGATACTTAATAAAGGATCGATAAACAATAAAGACGGATTACTTAAATTGATATTAAATTTGTTTCTATCTAATAAAATCATAGTGTGGCGTCTATAGCCCTGCACGAGGCAAGTATCCCCGGAAGCATTTTTTCCGTTAGGCTACTATCCGCCACGGTAGGCAACTATCCCTTTTTTGAGAGGTCTAATAAAACAGGATTTACTCGAAAACCATATTAATTATGTTTACAAAAATAGGCTCCTATTAAAGATCAAAGACCTATGTTTTGACATACATGTTGTATTAATCGCAGTAAGTACATATTTTTGAATAATAGAGCCTTTTTGAAAAGTGCGGCAACTATCCGGCTTTTACCCTAGCTCGCCTGCCTAGAATGTATCACGAAAAGATAGCTAGCCAGACAAGCAATTGAACATGTCCTACCACTTAGGCTAAGATTCAGAGACGATTGTAAGCGTGGACTTTTGCTTCCATATATCAAAACTGAATATAATTTTGACATATGGAAGCGTGAGTCCACGCTTAGATGCATCTCTGAATGTTCCACTTGGGCTAAGATTCAGAGACAAGTATAAGCGTGGACTTATTGCTTCCATATGTCAAAAATGTATAGAGTTTTGACATATGGAAGCACGAGTCTACGCTAAGATTCGTCTCTAAATCTTAGCCTGAGACTACTTAGACTGTAATAAATGGCAGTTGTCATAAAACAACTGCAGTCGGTAATGCCTTTTGGAAGCCTTAAAATGGGTGGCTTTTATAGACACTCACACCGTGGGCCGTGGCTGGTAGTATTCATATACGAGAAGGAGGAATAGTAACATTACACCACTTACCTGGGGCCCAAGCACACTAAACCACAATGGTCAAAATAGTAATGGTTTGTGATCATTGTGACGACAACTGACACTTTTGGTAACGCACTAGCCAAAATGGTGTCCGGCCATCACCATTACACTAATTTGGCAGTTTGGTAAATCATTATGATACTATCAATTTCTCTCTGGGAATAACAACATTAGTTGACTTGACATTACCGACTTGTAGCACTATTGCCAGTTGCGATGGATAATGGCACCACTGCCATTGCAATTTCAGTTGTTTAATGTGCTTGGCGTCCTGGTGTAATAAAAAATGGCTGAAAATATTGCAATCAAAGTCACCTCAAAGAAATAACATCCACTATAAATATTTAACATGCATTCGCGTCCAACTCTACCCGCTGCAGCGGAGTTAATAATGACATATAGAATTTTGCGACGCACCCTTTAATCTGGCAGATTACTCGTGAACGCCAGAATATGACGAATTTTGTACGTGGTGTGGAGTTGCCGTGAGTACGACGATATTGTAACTGAAGTTCAGTAACAATACTGAAGTTCAGTTACAATATTCAGTTCCTGCACTATACTTTTGGGGCTTGTGATAAAATGAGGAAACATAGTTCTTCAACCCAGGTTGTTCCAGCAGCCACTCTTGTAGTTTTGAAAAGGACAATAATGAGACGTGTGGGTCGTTTTCCTGAAGGTAAGACTCAGAACTTTGAAACATAAAAGCACACACACCGACACACGCGCACACACACACACCGACATAAACACGCGAACACATCACACACACACACACACACGCGCAAGCATTCACATACACACTCCCTAATACTACACACGCCTCCATTAAACATAACTGCCATAATTATTATTAATTTTCTTCTCTGATGACTGTCTAGTAACAAATATAAATACATAGAATGTAAATCCATTATTGGCTATAAGTTTTAGATGTAAGTCCTAATAATTGATTGTATAAGAGCTGTGGATTTTGTTGAATAAATAAAATAAAAATAAAATAAATAAATAAAGGCCTGCGCGGCACTGCAATGCGCTCGTTACTGTGAGACCTTAGGTATTAAGTCTCATAAGCCTAGTAATTTCACTGTCTACTCTGCTCATGAAAACGACACAGTAATGCTTCCACATTACTGCTTAGCGGCAGACTTCACGAGCAAAGCGGTGGTACTCACCCAGACTGAAATTCGCAGAAGAGCTAGTCCTACCACCTAGTAAGATTTTTCTATAGATGGAAATGAGCACCGTTTTTGTTAGACTAAAAATATATAATGAAGATAGTAACTTTCATAGGGAAGTCCTACCACCTGATCAGTATTAGTATTGCCTATTAGGTGTAAACAGTTTTTAGAAAAATGTACTCTTAATGATGACAACGCGATGATGATGATGAGGACCACACACAATAAACGAGTACTGCTCATTAATCTGTTAAGATAATCGGTAATCCATCAAAAACTTTTCCCAATGCTCTTGAGAACAGTTTTGCGGGAATGTGGCAAAGTCTGGAAAGGAGGCAACGTTGCCATTTTGTATCTTCCCTGTACCACATACCACTGGCGTATTGGAAACGACATCGGCGCATCACTCACTCACAGACAGTTTTATAAAACTTCCGCCAAACCAGTACTATAGAAACTCAATATATCAAATTCAAATTCAAATTCAAATTCAAATTCAAATTCAAATTCAAATTCAAATTATTTATTTGCATAAAACATGGTGATATAGTACAGTTGTTTCATTACAAAGATTTTGCGCAAACATGTTTTTTTGCCATAATGGCGTGCAAATTTTAAACAATAGTAGTACTTATAAAACTTTAGAATTAATGATATTTTAACTAAGATTATATAAAGTGAGTAATTTATAGTTTCAATTCCAGATATTTTAACTTATGGTTCAATACACGGAAGATTCACAATAATAATTATATTAAATAATGACAATACAGGTCCAAAACAAAAGAAATATAAAATGTCAAATTTGTATTACTACGGTCATGAATGTCAATTGATCTTTAACTGAATTATAATTATACCTATATGTCAAGAAAAATAATGTAAATAAAGTCAATATAAAATCATTAAATAATGAAACAATGTCAGGAGTCAGAACCAGCCAGAACAAAATGTAAGTTTACTTTACATCTTTTTCCAGTTGAAAAACTCATGGACAGAGTAAAAGCACTTATCGATTAACCATTTATGTAGTCTGAATTTGAACACGTTGAAGGTCAAGTCCTTCAAGTCTTCTGGAATATTATTGAATACCTTAATTGCCATAAAATGGGCATTTTTTTGAAGAGAAAGTTTACAAACTGGCAAAAACAAACGAATATTAATTTTGTTCCGTAGCTGACGGTGGCGCGTCTCCTCATGCTTCGTGAAAAGCTCAGAGTGTTGTTTGACAAATATCGTAGGTAGATTTTGTATACCTATAGATTTAAATCATTTATTATAGCTTATTTTCATGCCACCCCCTCTGCCGTAGGTAAGGGTAGGCATACGATGCATAATGTATGAGAGCTAGCTCTATCAATCCATTTTAATAATATGACCAATGAAATTAATATCAAATAAATAAATTCTAACCGTTCGATTAACAAACGAGGGAAACACTCACACGCAGGCAAGCACTTAGAAATTCCTGCAGCGATATGTGTGTGCGTTTTTATAATAAACACGTAAAATCATTATTTGATGATTCCGAGGTGGACGGGAGTCATTGGGATGGGGTGGGGTAAGGGGGAGCGTGGGGTCGCCTCATCCCACCGTCATGACCCCAACTACCCATTGCAGCAGCATCGGACCATCAGTGTGACCGGCGAGGTCCGAGACGCCGCGTGTTTTCCATCTAACGCAAAGCGCGAAAAAAACAAACGTCCAAAAACAAAGAACTTTGAACATTTAAAAACAAACTCAACGGCCTAAATTTCAAATAACGAATTCTATAAACCAATTATTTGGTTCGAAATTCAAAATTTGCCGCGCATGCGTTAAGCCGCTGTCCGCCCGCCGTCACATTCACGCGATAGTTTTATGCAATAGACAGACATTCTTTTTAATCACAATATAATCAAATAGTTTTTAAGTGATTCGTAACAATAGTAACAATAATCAGCAACACTTGAACTCTCACAATAGAATTACGACCGGTTTTATTTCTACAAACTATAAACTAGTGTTAAGGCAACTGGAGGAATTTCTGCTTGGATCCGCCGTACCAGGGCTACAGTAACATCAACGGCCATCCAGGAAGGAAATCCTGAAACCATAAAGAAGAAGAGGAGATACATGGGAGTACCGCTCAGAATACCATGGCATCATAAATGCGGCTACCCATAAGTTAAATGCGCAAGAAACTGAAAAAACCCAAGATTTCGTAACAAAGGGGAATCTAGAAAACAACAAATAACAACTACCGCCATTTGACGATAAAGAAACACGTTTTTTGCAATAGAACAAGTTTTAAGTTTATATCAACCGTTATTACAAGCAAACCAATAGAAAAGAGAATTTTAAAGTCTTCAGTTTTTTGAGTATATTTAAACAACCTGGTTATTTTTGGAACTTTTGGATTTGAGTTACATTGATTTTTATATACAGACTCTCTCTTTAGTTTTAGTGAAAGACTCTGGACTACTCGTTAAGGCTAAGTGATATTTGAGACGTTTGGCAGATAAGTGATTTTGGAACCGTTTCGACCAATTTTCATCCACCGTTCCTGATTGTATGGGGGGTGAAAAACAAACAAAGCAAACCAAATTATTGTGCCTTAAATTGGCCTTAAATTATAAGTAAAAAGGTTAGATAAAAATTACTTCGAAAAAGTTAAAAAAATTCCTAAATTTACCGAGTTTACCTACCTGTTGAAACGACTTCTACATTTGTTTGATAGTACAAAATTACAATTAAAATTAATTATAAGACTTAGTTGGTATATTTCTGTTATTTCTATACCTAAACGTTTTTATATGAGTATGTATATACGGGCTTAAGAGGGTTAAACATATTGTAACAAAGACAATACTCGAAGAAGATACAGAAGGAGATATTTAAGAAAATACAGAAGAAGACATAGAAGAAGACAAAGATAAAGAGAAGAAAGAAGACAGAAGATAAATTTACGACGACCGAAACAACAAGTTCTCAAATCTGATAGACGCAAACTTCATCAAAAAATTCAAACTGGTAAGAAATCGTATTTCTTTTAGTACAATGCCGTTCTTTTCTTTATCTTGAATAAAAGTTTCTAACTTTGTAAAATACTTGTTTTATGTTTCAATTTAAGAATTATGATTGACATTTTCTTCAAGCATAACTATTATCATACCAACCGCGAGACTTCCTTGAGACTTTTACTTTGACCATCTAAATGATGATGATAGAAATTTCTCCTATTTTATACTATTGGAATGATCGAGAACATTCGGGTTCGTTTCCCTGTTCACGAGGGCGTGCGAAAAATATCGACGCGACGTCATTATCACAAAATGGACATCTACGTTTGTCTCGCTCACACTCAGTGAAATCATCACTCGGTTGGCTGAAACAACATTCAATTCGAAATCTAAAGTAATTCTTGCTTCATTTCTTTTTGCATCTTCAGTTTCTATTTTTATATTATCTATTAAAATATGATCAACATTATGATTAGCGTTGAAATCATTTTAGGTGGCGTCAAAATCTTTAAGACGTAAAAAATCATCACAAAATTCACGTTCAAGTAATCGTTTGTGTTGGTGCAAACATGTAGCACCGAATGCCAAGAATAGACTAGAAACATTTGCCTCTAACTTTCGTTTTCGCCAAGTCAAGTTCAGGTTTTGCCGATGACTAGAATGGCACCTAGTGCGCATGCCCAAGTCATCACAGTCATTGCCCAGCCGAATTATTGATCGCAGCCATGTTGGAAAACTGAGGGGGCTGCGGGGGGTTAGCATTTACCACCGTGATAGTTTTCACAATGTTCAATTATGCAGGGAGGTGGGTGGCGGGAGAAAAAAATGATACATCAATATGGCGGATTTCGGCTGATTTTGTATTAAATTCTATTGGATACGCCCCTATACGCCAAATTTATGACGGGATGCGATATCGATGAGTTATATAATTAAGGTCCTTTCGATGTTACGAATTGTTTTTGGATGTATTCAAGAGTTTTGCTGTTGGTGATTTTGAATTCAGAATGGATTTTAATTATAGTTTTGGAGCGATATTGCATTATGCCGTCCTCTTTACTTATTTATGGGAGATACGATGTTTCCTATACAAATACTACTACCATGGTTACAATATACTTACCATCCAACATCTAAGATTTTCGTTAACCTACAAGTGGGTTCTATTGGTTAAGAATGTATAATACCTAGCTACAAGGTTGGATTATCCATAAGGCAAAGTAGGCAACTGCCTAGGGGCCCAACACCGATTAGGGGCCCTGCACCATGGGAAAAAAATAGAAAATGTTTCTTCGAGTGAAATTAAATTTGAAGATTTGTATGTAACAAACACTTAAAGACAATATTATTAATATTGCGTTGTTTTTTTATATTATTTCGTCATATATATCAGTACATTTCAGAACGCATTTAAAATTATTATAGGATAATATTATTATGGTTTTGTAACCATGATAATATTATGTATTATGCTATAATAATTTGGGGCCCCCTTTTCTAAGGGGGCCCGAGACGTGCATTGCCTAGGGGCCCCGACATGGTTAATCCGGCCCTGCCTAGCTACCTAATAACGACTATATTTAAAAATATACTGGGAAGTAGCTGGAAACATTTTCAGATAGCGGCATTACCTAAAGTAAAAAAAAAAAAAAAAAACGCTTACACACTCATACCCCCGCACTAGGATTCCCTGTGTCGCAGGTGGCATGGACACACACAGATACACATCACAAACATCCAAGACCCGAGAACAAACTTTATGCTTACACAAAATCTGCCCCGGCCGGGAATCGAACCCGGGACCCCTCGCTTTGCAGGCAGGGTTACTACCAACTTAGCTACGGAGCCGTCATGTATATACGAGCCCTCATGTATATCAGTGAACGTAAAGGCTTGACTATGGATTAAGCTGAACTTAGTCACTCGACTGAGTCCATTTATAATTATATCAGTGACTATATGTGAGTATAGTCAAAGACTTGACTATTTGTGGATTAAACTGGACTAAGTCACTCGATTTACATATAAAAGACACGGGCTAAAGACATAAAAATGTGAAAAGAAATATAATTAAAGAAATTGCTCGTGAAGTCTGCCGCCAAGCAGTAATGTGCATGTCCGGTGTAATGTCCATGTATGTCCGGTTTGATGAGCAGAGTAATTACTGGGCTTGACTCAGGGTAACGAGCGCACTGCAGTGCCGTGCAGGCCTTTTTGTTTCAAAGTTCTGTGTGGCACTGAAATTGTTATGGGCCGACGTTATGCTTATCATCAGGCAAACGACCAGCTCGTCTCGTTACCAAATAGCATAAAAAACTAACTTCAAAAATCTAACTAAAAAACAACTTCTAAAATCAGGAACAGACTCCAGTGACAAAATACTAAACGGATTAAATTTCCATGAGTCCAATCTAAAAGTATATCCTATCAAATAAAGGAATAATTATCCAAATCGGTTTATAAATGACGGAGTTCTGAGGTAACATAGATTAATACAGCAAGCAAATACAGCGTAATTGACAGCGTAATTTTTAAGTCGGTTAAAAAGCAATAATTTGTGTGGCAAAGGATGAACATTATTGTATAAACTGTGCTCCACTTTTGTACAGGTACATGTTCTTACCTCTGGGTGAAATTGCTAAGTAGATTTAATAAGGAGTAAACTGCCTTTAAGAAATGTTATTAATATTTTTTTAAAACACGACTGCCCTAGCCATGGTCACGCAGGATCCTTCAGATAATCTGTTCAGGCATTTTAAAGTTATAGTAGAATAAATAAAGAAACACACATGCATAGAATACGCATGAACCCTGAAAACATTACGCTCCTTTTTTGGGCAGTCGTGTAAATATAATAAATTTATAAATAAATACATTTTGCATTTGTATTTTTGTATACAAAATTTATTTATTGTATAAAAATGTGTGCAGTTAAGTAAACTGTTGTAGCCCTTCCTGCTGTTTTAGTGTAAACTGGGTTTTTGAAGGCAGTGTCTACAAGAATCAATTCAAATTAAAATCATTCATTTCATCAAAATACATTGAGAAGTGTCATCTGTGGCCAAGGGCACAGAATATAAAAAGAAATGTCTTAAACAAGAACCATCCGTCAATTGTTAAAAAAACAAAAGCCAGCTATTAAATTATAGGGCATTTCACTGGATTCCTAACTATTTTTTTAATCTCTAAAAAGTGTTTTATCACTACATCTTTTTTAGCAAAAGGTTGATGTATTCGATAGTGAACATTTTGAATGAATAAACAAACACAACAATCAGTAACTTACTAGGTGAAAACTACAAAACACCTCAACAAAAACTAAGTACTGAGTTTGTTGCTATCTCAACATTGCTTCTCAACTTGCATTAGATGATAGTTTATCGACATAGATGGTAAACTTCATAACTAAGCCATTATAACTTCAACTAATTTTAATTGACTAGTAAAAAGAATATTCAACCGTTTTCACGACGTGAAGCTACATAAAAGTTACGTATAAAGGTAACCTTACATTGCAACGCTCATAATCTCTATTTATTTGGTATTACCGTAAAGCTTCAGAAAAAATATGGAGCAGTATGGAATCAACAGACAAAATGAGGATGTTTAAATGGAATAGTTTTTAAAATATACCCACTTTTGTTTTGAGTTAATGCTCGTTGTGAAGACGATTATAATGTTTGAATACTTAGTCATACCTAAGTTATAATATGTTTATTTCTCGTAAGTGATTTTGTAATCTTAAGAGAAATTAAATTAAGATCTTTTTAACACCCTCTCTCGTAAAACTGATATAATTCCACCGGTTTTAAATATGTAAAGCGGGTCATAAAAAACGCGTGTGTTATCAAAGCAAATAGTTAAGTTATAGTCCATACAAATTCCATAACAGTATTATTTGCCATTTCAAATATGGAACTGATCGCCGCCGCACCATTCCAGCTAGTGAGCAGCGCGCTGTTGCTATTTAAGCGCGCTGGTAAAATGGCGGGAAAGCAACAGTGTGCATTCACAGATTGAGTGTATTTAAAATGTTTTTTTTTCCTGTTTACTCGCAAGTGTGTTAAAAAACGTCGTACGATATACGTGCGTATTGGTTATAACATCTTTACGCACTAATATCGTAATGTACTATAAACCATAAATGCGACCATCTTGTGGATATTTAGTGGAAAGATAATTTATTTCTTTACTATTCGTGGAAAAACTCTTCAATTCTTTCTCCTATATATCTCATTTTATTCTCATATTTTGTAGATCTAATTCGTGTAGAGGTTGACAAAACAATATACACCGTTACACACAATATACACAATATACAACAAATAAGTAATGTCCCGTTGGAAACGCCTGACCATATCTTGATTATTAGACTATGCTGGACTATGCTGGCTTAATAGTAGGAGTTGCAATTACTAAGCTTAATTAGCGTATTTTTTATGGATACTATTTATTCTTATAATATAGTCAATTTTTATTACTAAGTTACAAATAAGTAAGTAGTAATTATGATGTATTTCTTTTCGGCTTACAAGCCGTAGCTCCATCTAGCAGACCCGCTTTGAAATCGATTGCTCCCATAGTGGTTAAGGCGTCTGGCCCGGCAAGCCAGAAGACGCAGGTTCGAATCCTGTTGGAAGCGAAATTTTTGTGATGTATATATTTATGTGAACATCCGCTAGTGTCGGCTAACACTATAAAATATAATATTTCATAATGTAGTAATTATATTACTATAGAGGACTTCACGATAAAAAATATTCATTGTAAGAAATACAATTTTGCCAAATAGAATTTTACAAACTTTTGTTTGATAATCCGAAGTTTACAGTTGTAGTTTTGCTTTAGAGTCTAAAGGCCATATTTTGTGTGAAGCATCCCTACTGCTCTTACAATGTACAATCACAGTGCCAACCTAACGGCTGCGGATAATTCAGGTTATGTTCCTGCTTTAATTAAATACATTCTTATTATCTTCAGTTCGAATAATAAAGCCTTTGCCCTGATAGGTCACGAGTAGGGTTGCAAACTTTTTATACGAGAAATAAACTATGAAGAAGAGAAACGAACAGTATTTTATAAAAATAAACAGTATTTAACTGTTTTAAAGAATTATTTTTTGGTAATTCTTGCACAACTTAGCAATTTACTATCAAATAATAAATAAGTAAGTATTACATCTTGTATAATTAATAATGTCGAGCGTTTTCTGGGTCCTGGATATTATAGTTATTGGACTTAAGGAAGGAAGGTGATTAAAAAAAATTGTGTATTATAGTTTTCATTGTAAATAATTTAAATAAAACTATGTAGATAAAACAATCTAATTGTATTAAATGTATGTATGCAAGAAATAAATAAATAAATAAATATTTTATTTAAACCTCGAAAAATAAAAGTATATGTGTTACCACAAAAAAAAAACACTTTTACTCGCCTGTTTAGCTAGACAGCGTCTAAAGATAAACGCCAAAAATGATAAGAAATGTCACAACAGAATTGTGTTAGACAACGGTTTACTTAAATCAGGATTTGTGGTTGCACATATTTAATCGCGCGACCAAGGCATGTTTAGGCGTTAAACAGTGATTAACACAGGTTTAACGTGTGTTTAATTTTTTTGTGGTCAGACCCTAAATGTTTCTATTCCCATTGTAACTGCTACTAAGTAGATAGAACTGATTCAACCAAAATCACTAACTCCTATTCCGTAATAAAGTAAGTACATTGAATAAAGAATTCCACTCCTACACGTCCACAGATAAATTCACTTTGCGAAATCTCTTATACCAACTTTAATCAGCGACTAAATTTAATTCTATCGCTAAATCCATTCGAATAAAGCATCCTAATAATTATACAGCACACTCAACTAACGGCGAAGATTTCTAACATTTGCCGTGTCCTAGAAACAAACTACGCCCACTCTACCCATTTCTTTCTATACGAAACATCTATACCTACCTAGCTAAAATTCATAGTGAAATAAGTATAAGAACCTAGCTTCTAAAAAAGTTGTGCATAGGAACAACACAACAACCACTCTATTGCTATTCGATTTTGATGCTTCTTTCAAAGTTGTTGCATTTGTTTTTGGAATGCGTATAAAAAGGAGATAGGTCGTTTTAAGAAGTTTGTAAGTCGTGGCAGTGCAGGCCATTGCACGATGCATACAACTAACTAGTGTTGGGAATTTTGCAATAACTGCTTTTAGAGAGGGGGTCGTGTTGTTATTTTTTGCAGGGCTGACTGTTGTTGTTGAAACGATCCAATAGTATTAAATTGTTAGGAGTAAACGTTATAAATAAGTGAGAATATAAAAAGAATTTAATGCATAGTAATTAGAAGTACGATAGTATAAAGCTTTTTCTCAAATCTGTAAAATCCCGTTCTCTGACACTCGAGTTGTTGGCGTTGGTGCTGTTGCAAACGCCATGATCACGGAATAACTGAACTCTTATTAAATTCAAATAACTTGCATGGTAAATATCCCAATTCTAATAATAATATCCATGGTGTTAATGACCATAACAATTCAAAAACCTGAAGGATCTCATTTCTAATTTGATGATAAGCCAGTTAAAATTTAAGTCTAATGAGGTTTTTTTAATACTATTCGATAACGACACGAGCTGGTCATTTGCCTGATGGTAAGCATAATACCAGTCCATAACAATTACAGTGCCATTCAGAACTTTGAAACACAAAGACCTTGGTGGCGCTGTAGTGCCACGGTTCTGTTTTTTAACCGACTTTAAAAAAAGAAGGAGGTTCTCAATCCCCTAAGGGTGGAAAAAAGGGGGATGAAATATCAAATATGGCGATATTTAATCGAAGTCGGTTCCCGCTTTTTTAAAAGACACACAATCACAACCTTTCTAACGTTTAACAGCTTGCTAGTGAAACGTTTTTAGTTCAAAAACCGTTACAACGAAGCTATTATTTCGTTATAGAGATGTAACCACCCGTTATTCAAGTAACTTGCGCGAGAGCAGGCTAGGACTATGCCTCTAAGCGCTCAATATAGGCTAAAACATATTATTATATGCAAGACGTTTCTTGTGCTACGCTAAATCTAGGGTTGCTCTGACTATCGATGATTAGAAACTTTGATATTGATTAAAGTTCCAGCTTTGAATGGAAATAACTGCTGTCTTTTCTCTCTAAACTAGTTTAATAACTGTTATTTCTTTTCTTACAGTTTTACATGCTATGATAATATTTAATTGTCTAACTCCATTTTTACTGAAACCACTATTTACTTTATTAACTTTTTATTTCTGTATAGTTTATCGACTTCAAAGATTTTTAGAGATTAGGAAAATTTCATTTGAGAGTCAACATTGCGAGCCTTATTACATCTTACAAACATAAAACATACACAAGAACCTTAAGATATTACCACAAAAAAATTTAAACACACTTTAAACCTGTTTTAATCAGTGTTTAACTCCTAAACATGCCTTAGTTGCGTGTTTAAATATGAGCAACCACAAATCCTGATTTAAGTAGTGTCTTTGTACAAAGATTACGTTGTCCAACTCAATTCTGTTGCAACATTTCTAATCATTTTAGACGTTACTTTTTAGGTATTGTCTAGCTAAACAGGCATCTAAAAGTGTTTCTTTGTGGCAACACGGCTAGATTCTAACTTCCTAGCGCAACCCTACGCCCGCAGGCAAATATGAACGAATGTAAGTTGACTTAGAATAAGTATGTTCTGCAATAGCCGGCCAGTGTTAGATCATAATGTGTTGAAACAACATGTGCGCGCAACACTATTCCAAACAACAATGAAAACGTATTCTTTTTTGAAATTTATAAAATAGCCACGTGATTTTACAATGAGAACCCGTTATAGATTATTATATTTCGGGCGACGTCGGCGCCGCGGTTCGGGCAACGTATGGCAAGCACTAGTCGCACGCGATTTTTAAAAAGTGTTGCTTCTAAATTAAAAAATAAAATTTGCGGCCAGTAAACTGTGAAATTGGAAAATAAAAATGTTATGAGTTGCGCAACGAGAAAAATACGAATGTGCGTTACGTTTTTAATTCGTGCTGTTTGAGAGGCAGCATAAAAAAATAAAACTAAAGGATATTACTTATTGCGTTTTTTTTTTAATTTAAAGTGAAAGGACAGCAAGTGCCTAGCTATATATAGTGCCAGCAACTGTAGAAGGTTTGTTTTTTATTTTATTTACTTTGTAGTTTTGAGATAGGTTATTAGGTACTTATTTTTGAGTAACTATAAGAATAGCTTTGGAGATCATATTTTATGTCATGAATGTCTTTGAAATAATGTTACCCTATTATTAGAAAAAAAACGGCTTTATTTGACGTTTTCTCTCAGCTTCGTCACGTTTGATTTTTCTTAATGCATTTATTATTTTATATCCTAAATTAAAAAAAAAAGTTTTTTTAAGAAAACTTACTTTCAAAAGCTTTTGTAAAGCGTTACAAGAAGAGACATCCAGAATGGACTAAAAATAAATTTTATATTCTGTTCTTATGTAGGTAGATAGGTAGGTACTCGTACCATACCTACATACTTTTCCGATTTGCTCATGTAGTTTGCCACCAAATAATAATAATAATAAAAAAAAAAAAAAAAAAAAAAAAAAAAAAAAAAAAAAAAAAAAAAAAAAAAAAGACCGCTGTCACAATCAGTCCATTTTTTCCGTGATCTTATATTTTAATATTTTACAATTTATTTAAACAATATTTAAAGAAGCTGTGTACATTTTTTGAGAACCATTTTTAATGTAATAAGAAGATACATAATGGCAAAACTATTTAATTTCAAGATTTTACGCAAAGAGAAAAATATGAAAATTGTTGACAGCTTGTCAGCTGTCCGACGTAGTACCATATGGAAATAATTTACAAAATTAAGACAAAATGATCACGAGATCAAGGACAAAAAAAGCGGGAACAGCGAGCGCACGAAAAACACCACCGCCCGCCTCGTCATCGCCGAGCTCTTCGTCGGGGGTTGAGTACGGCACTCCCCTCGACACCAGCGCGTCGAGCGACGAGGACGGGCCGCCGTCGCCGCCGCCGCCGCCACCACCTGCGCGACGTGGGCGACCACCGCTGCCGGCACGCTTGGGGCCTGCGGGACATTCTGTTCCGCGCGCGGCCCCCGCTACCGGTGGTATAGTGCGCCGCATGCGATGGACTTCTGATATGAATGAAAATTGCATGCGCGCCTATTATGGGGCTACAGAGGGAGGAACTAACATGAGTGCGTACCGTGATCGGATGCTGCCTCTGTTTCAGACCCTGGAGCCATCCGTCGCCGTATCTACGCAACGACTTTCGGATCAGGTGCGGGCTATCCAACGGCTCAAGCTGTTGGACGAGTCTGTGCTTGATCGGCTGCGCCTGGAGGCGCTACCTATTCGCGCGACATCTGCCTCAGCGCGGGACCTGTCTGTCGCGCCGCCGGTGCCGGCACCGCTCCCGGCCCCGTCATCGGTTGCGACACCGATAGACCCCGTAGTTGATGAGGATGATTGTGCGAATATAAGCGTAAGTACCCAGGTTAATGAGCAATTGAGAAGGGCTTTGGAAGACGCGATTTTGGAATACCAATATACACCTGATTCTAGGCCGCGACTACCTCGTCTACCCACTAATAGACGCAATCTAGCGTTAATGGGAGCCCTGAATGTTTTGCTAGCCCCGTATCTACGGGCTAGTGAAAACTTATTTGATACCCACTCGATCATGTACTGTGGGGCTATTGCGGTGTGTCGTGTGGCTCGTGTCAAGTTTCCGGACGCTGACCGAGCACCGCGACCTGCCGGAAGTGCACCCGCGTGGCAGGTACGGATCGAGCGGCGTATCAATACGTTTAGGACTCTCATTGCGAAGCTGATCTGCTTCAGCCGGGGCAACAACCGCCCCCGAGTAATGCGCTTCGTGAATCAGGCATTTGCTGGGACCGGTATAAGGCCCCAGAATTATATGGCTGGTGTCACGGAACGCATTGACTTTTTGAAGCAGAAAATCTATGTGTGGGTAAACCGTATTCGACGCTATAGAGAGCGTGTAGATAGGTATCACCAGAATCGCCTTTTTGAAAGTGATCAAAGGAAGGTGTACCGAAATTGGGAAGGAACCGACCAACGTGTGAGCGACGGACAGTTGCCGGATACTAACGCCATGATTAATTTCTGGCGTGGTATCTGGTCGGTGCCCGTCGAGCATACGGAGGGCGATTGGATGCGTACTGTAGAACAGTCGTGTGAGTCCATCGAGACCATGGGATCTGTTACCATAGATCCCATAGACGTAAGTTGTGCTATTCGTACGGCTCAGAACTGGAAAAGTCCTGGTCCGGACGGATTGCACAACTTTTGGATAAAATGGATTCGATGCTCACATGAATGTTTGGCAGTGCAATTCCAAGAAGCCCTCGAGCTTGGTTCTCTTCCACGTTTCCTGACAACGGGTGTCACCTCCCTGCTCCATAAGTCCGGTAGTACCACGGAAGCTAAAAACTATAGACCCATCACGTGCTTGCCTACGCTGTACAAGCTCCTTACATCCATTCTGAGAGCAAAAATTAATTCGCACGTTGTTGCAAACAATATCTTGGCTCCCGCTCAGAATGGTTGTAGGGTTGGGTCCCGTGGTACTAAGGAGCTCCTTCTCATTGATACGGCCATTTGCCAACAAGTTCGACGGAACAAAGGGGCTCTTTCGACTGCCTGGATTGACTATAAGAAGGCCTATGATTCAGTGCCTCATTCATGGTTGGAGAGGATTTTAGAGTTGTATAAAATTGATACAACTCTGAGAACCTTTTTAAGCACGTGCATGAGACAGTGGACCACAGTCCTTCGTCAACCAGGCAGTGGAAATAGCCCTTCTGGTCCGGAGAACTTTATAAAAATAGAGCGAGGCATCTTCCAGGGTGACAGTCTAAGTCCTTTGTGGTTTTGTCTAGCTTTGAATCCTCTGAGCACTTTGCTGAGAGATTCAAGGTTAGGCTGCAAGCTTCGTAGAGAGGGTGAGATCATTTCTCACCTGCTGTACATGGATGATCTTAAGCTATTGGCACCGAAAAGTCCAGACTTGATGAAGCTTCTAAAAATTACTGAGATTTTTAGCAGCGCCATCAAGATGGAGTTTGGTGTCGATAAGTGTGCGGTCATGCATGTACAGCGGGGGAAAGTTGTAAATTCTGATAATTTGCAACTTTCTGAGACAATGACACTCAGATCTCTCTCTGAAGCTGAAACCTACAGATACCTTGGTATGTCACAGTCGTTGGGTATTACGGTAGGGGATATTAAGCAGTCGGTGAAGGAGCGTTTCTTTTGTCGCTTGACAAAAGTACTTAACAGTCTTTTGTCAGGTGGCAACAAGGCGCGCGCCTTCAACGGTTGGGTAATGCCTCTACTAATATACTCCTTTGGCATACTAAAGTGGACACAGACTGAGCTGGACTCCTTGGATAGGAGGGTCCGTCAACTGCTCACCTATCATCGCATGTTACACCCACGCTCGTCTGTTATGAGACTGTACATTCCGCGGAAATGGGGAGGTCGTGGCTTTTTGAATGCCAAGACGCTTCATAACCGCGAAGTGTGCAGCCTCAGGGAATATTTCCTTAACAACGAGTGTGGGATGCATCGCGATGTGGTGGCAGTTGACAGAAACCTCACGCCTCTCTCGTTGGCAAACGAGAATTGGCACAAACCAGTGGTGATGACCACTGAGGACCGCAAGGAAGTATGGAAGGGCAAGGAGCTGCACGGGCGGTTCTATCGGGCCTTAACAGGGTCCGATGTGGACCTACTCGCGTCGGTGAACTGGTTGCGTTTCGGTGACCTCTTTGGGGAGACCGAGGGTTTTGTCTGTGCAATTATGGATGAAGTTATCAAGACGAATAACTACCGGAAATATATTATGAAAGACGGTACGGTCGACATCTGTCGGGCATGCCGCCGTCCGGGAGAGTCTCTTCGTCATATTATTTCCGGTTGTTCTCATCTTGCTAACGGCGAGTATTTACACAGACATAACCTTGTAGCCAGGATCATCCATCAGCAAATTGCCTTTCAATACGGCCTTGTCGAGTCTGAGGTGCTGTACTATAAGTACGCACCGGCGCCAGTTCTCGAAAATGGTCGTGCATTGCTCTATTGGGACCGCTCTATCATTACGGACAGGACTATTGTTGCCAATAAGCCTGATATCGTACTGGTAGATCGGTCCCAACGCCGGGCAGTGCTCGTTGACATCACCGTTCCCCATGACGAGAACCTCGTGAAAGCCGAGAAGGACAAGCTCAGCAAGTACCTTGACTTGGCTCACGAGGTAACCGCCATGTGGAATGTTGATTCAACGATCATTGTACCGATAGTTGTTTCGGCGAACGGCCTTGTAGCGAAGAGCCTCGACCAACATCTCAAGAGGCTCTCGCTAGACGGTTGGATCAAGGGTCGTATGCAGAAGGCAGTGCTCCTTGACACGGCACGTATTGTCAGGAGGTTCCTCACTCTGCAGCCCTAACCACCGGTAGCTTGGGCCCTGCCCCGCTGCCGGCGGCACTCTAGGTTTAGGTTTTTTGTAATATTTTGTTTTTTTATAGAAATATTGTAAAAAACTTAAACTTAAGATTGTAAATAAATAAAGTGAATAATAATAAATCTTTATTGTTCATAATGTTGGCAACTAATGCTAAACTTAATTAAAAGTACACAATAGTCCCTAATACATTAACAGAGTGTGTCGAAGTCCGGACAAGAAGATTCTGTTTCCCGGACTTCGACTCAAAATGGTTATAGTATGCATACAATACTGTGTTCCAGTACAGCAAAGTAGTCAATGAAATTACAGGGCATATGAGAATTAATACAAGCGCACTATACCGCTTAGGCCTTTGTGTTTCAAAGGTCTGTGTGCATCTCTAGTAAGTCTGTGTCTGGGTGGCACTACAATAATTTCCAGTATTGTTACTTATATCATCTTGTTATAATATAAAGAGCCCAAACAAATCAGTAATACAAGTAATTAAAAAAAAACATATTTATTCATTTAAATTATTCATATAACAGTTATAAAACTTTATCAGATTACAATTTACATTTAATGGTAGGTTAACTTCAAGAGGCTATGTTTTACCTATTTGTAAATTTTTCCTTATAGTATTTTAATGCTTGGTTTTTAATTAAAGGTTTACCTAATAAACGTCTTATGTATGTTACAACCTTAGAATAATACTGTACGTACTTGTATAGAAGGACAGTTTTGAATAGACACACCAATATATTTCAAGCTGGTGACTACGATCAATACAACTTGGATATTATTACAAATTACAAAGATACAAAAATATTATATTATATCTAAAAAATAGATATTGATCGTAAACTACCAATTAATGTTGTAGAAGGGTGTTTCAGTAAGAGATTATAATAGCTGTAACTAACTTGCTACCTAGTTAGGTTGCCATTACATGTTCATGCATGTTTGCGATTTGCTGTCATAATAGGTTTTGCATCAAGCGTGGATTACTATAACACGCTCACGCGCGTCTTTCAGTAAAACCATCAAAAATCCATGAAACTGAAGTTTTCAATCCACGTGGACCATGTTATAATTACTAGTTAACTAACTACTTAGTACTAAAAAATACTTTGATCGTATTGTATAAATATTTCTCATAACTATTTGTGGGACGCTCTTTGGAACGGTACATCAAGGAAACGGCTGTATCTAGAAAGCCTTCACAATGGTGGCTCGTTAGTTCAGGAGATACGGGGGAAATATATCACTCGTGCCGTTTTAGTCGTTTTGCTATTTTGAGTAACTTTCCAGACTAATATTATAAATATTGGATATAGAAGTAGAATTATATAAGTTTTATATATAAAATACGTATTACGTACGTAAATATTTTATATATAAAAAACTAAATACGTAGGTCAACGCTTTTTACAATTTCTGTTTTTTTTTTAATTCGACACCTTAGCCTTTGTCCGTTAGGTAAATCAAATCATTTATTTGCTTGAATATGGGCACAAAGTGGTGTAAAATATAATAGTAAGCTCTCCAATATTCTACCAAAGCGACATGAAAAATTAATTTCAAAATACTATAGCAGGTTAATTTAATTACAAATTAATAGAGAATAATAATATCAAATAGGTACAAATTATTCAATTAAAATAATAAAATTAACTAAAAAATATACAATACTAATAGTATTAAAATTTTCGTGAGTTTCACGCATTATAAATTGTTAAAAAAAAACCAGCTATAAGTCACGTCATTTGTCGATATTGTCGACCTAGGTTTCGAGCGTGTCCGACGCTCTTCCTGAGGGAGTGCACGCGGCGAGATCGCAACGGCAATATCGACAAATGACGTGAGTTATAGCCGGTTTTTTTAACAATACTAATAGTAATTAAAATGTCATCATTAAAATTAAACACAAAATGTTGTAATAATTTTATAAAAATCATTTTGCCAAATTAATTACATTTAACTTACATGAAAAATATTTATATATTTCCAATACATATACAAAAAAAATATTTTTTATATATGTATTGGAATTGGATATATATTTAAGTTTAAAATTTGAATTGCATTTATATATTTTATTGTACACCGCCGTCTACTCCTTTTTAGTTCGTTACTATCCATCCAAAGGTTGTCTGGAAGAAATCGCTCTAAGCGATAAGACCGCCCATTGTATTACCATATATAAGGACTAATTATTTAGTATGCAATATAATATGTATTTTGTGGTATGCAATAAAGAATTTTGTATTGTATTGTATTGTATTGTATGAAAATATTTATTGAGTGGGCCTATACGGATCTATTGATAGGTGCTTACTAGAGACACAATTTCAGCTTTAAAGTGGGAGCAATCCTCGAGAGGTGAGCAATAAAAATACCTTACTGACGTGGCTGTGGGTACATGATTTTTTTTCAATTTAACGTAATTTAAATTCGAAATTCTTTTCGTTTGAATTGTTATAATTTTAGAAAACAGGTTGAAATATTTTCATATAAGTAACAATTGTTGAAAAGGCAATCATCTAACGAGAGATCACTTGTTCATGGTCACTGGTCAACAACAACAATGTGTAAGAATCGCTAAACCATTGGTATTACTTTACTATGTGAAACTTATTTCAAAATTATGTTTTTTTTATGTCGATATGTTAACTTTTGCTAGTATCTTGACTGATCTTAACCGAAGAGGTGGTCGTAGATGGTGAAAATGGTAAACTTAGATTAGAACTGGCTTTCGAGTGAAGCTGCCCGGAACACACCGATATGTGCTTGGGAAAGATTTTCAAATTGTTAATAATAGCTAGCGAGGCGAGCACTAGAAGATACCACCATACATTTACAACAAATTGCTGAAATTACACCTACAAAATTTCCTTGCTTGATCATAAAAATGATTTTATGATCAAGCTCGAACACTCATAACTTAAATATATAGTTAACAAAGAAAAACAGTTAATTCAAAAACAAAAAACAACCTACAAATAAACATCACAATAACGAATCTAGTGTTTAGATTCTAAACACTAGATTTACCTGGCTCCTATGTCATAAACAACGTGTCACATGGAAAAAATTAACGGCACAATGAAAAATGCATACAAATTACGCACACAAGAATACAGTCACACACGCGTGCGTCTTGTGTTTGTGTGTGTATACTTACGTAACTTATTTTAAAGGCTATAAGTTGTGTGGAGTATCTGCTATGCATACGTGCATGCCTTGAAGCGCGTTTCCATTGTATTTTAAATCTTGAATGCGGAAGTCAGTTCTGAATTCAAATTTCCTCAAGTTGGTTCAGATGAATTGAGAAATCATTGAATTCAATAAACAAGAAAATAAAAGTACTACTCAAAAAAGAGGAAAGTTCGCTAAAATGTTATATCAGCCTCCTGCCCGAAAAGACTTGTACAAAAGAAATGTTTCTAATATGTGTGTATTATATCAATCTATAATAACCTAATGACATTAAAACTTTGGAAGGTAACAAATTTAAAAAATTATTGACTGATCTTAGAAATTGTTTTTTATAATATTAAGGAATAATTATATGGAATTTTATGACCAGTAATAGTATTATTTATAAATATTTGCACGTCTAATTGCAGACCAAATACAGTGTACCATCAATTAATTTTAAGATCTTATATTTCATGTGTCTTGGCAAATAAATTGTTTGATTTCATTTAATTTCATTTGATGATACTAAGTTCTGAGTGGCACTGCAATTGTTACGGGCCGGCGTTACACTTACCATCAGGAAAACGTCCAGCTCATCTCGTTGTCAAATAGAATTAAAAAAAAAGTAAGTAGTGCAAAAAGATTGATAGGTACGAGAAGTATTTACTGGACGTGCTTAGACAATGGAAACGAGAAGAAGCGGATCGTCCCGCTCAATCTATATAGAAATTTACATACATTTCAATAAAACTAGCCTGCCGCTACGAAGTCGGAAAAATGTTGTACTTACCGCGAATCGAACCGAGATTTCTCGATAGAATGACGGGCTTGTAATCACTGCGCCAATTGTGCCATTAACGTTGAATGAGAATATTTTATATGAAAGGATGACGTGCGTCTAATAGTAGTCTTTTTAGGACTAAAATAAATAAAACTAAATAGGACTTTTTTTTATACTTTTTGATGACGTGAGAAGTGGGTCCTGTAAAAGTAAACCTTATTGTCCTCTAAAAAATGAAACAATATCCTCTCCTTCAATATTTCCTCTAAAATAAAAACGCTTTTCGCCATATTTCGTCAGACTTTAATCAGATTTTTATGAATAGCGTCTCTTTCTTTGAAAAAAATAGGTGAGCACCACCGCTTAGCTCGTGTAGTCTGCCACCAAGCAGTAATGAGCAAGCACTACTGTGTTCCCTATAACTTAAAAACTTGATTGAGAATGAATTCGCTGCTACACAGTAAAGCTTACACATTACTGCTTGGCGGCAGAATATAATACAGATAGATACAAATATATAAGTATACAAATATTTGCGGTAAAACGCAAGCCCATTTGCTATAAAAAATGTACGGCTATTTATCTATGGTAACTGTACCTGGATATAAAGTCTAGATTATCGGCGTAACAGTAACTCCGCCTGGAATGTTAAGTGGTATACTACTATTGAGTTCGAAAACTTTAGTTTCTATAGGTTGGTCTTATGGTGTAAGCGAACGAGCGAAAATAAAATCACTTTCGTGCTTTTGCTTGCTCCTGTAATGGATAATATAATATTACTTCAGGGATATTATGCTCGTATTACTTAACCTTCAAACTAACACTGCACTCCACTTCCTTGCTTCTCGGGTGGTCCACAACTGAAACTGTCTATCAGACAACGACTGTTCCGCTACATAGGTACATCACTTGCGTATGGTTGTACGTATATACTCGTACCTACGTACTTACCGCAGCTTCAAATTCAAATTCAAAATTCAAATTCAAAAGTCTTTATTCAAATAGGCCCCAAAGGAGCACTTATGAAAGTTAAAATGACTCTAACAGCGGGCCTCTGCAACATTCATCAACCCGAATCACAGACTAAAACTAATGCTGTCTTTATCAGAACATAATAAATGACCAAGACACCAACAGACCCAATCCGTGCTCAAAGTTAACGAACCTTCCATAAACCCACCGTCTTCTGCACTGAACACGCAGTTGTTGAGAATCTTTTCTTTTGGGTAGAGGTCGTAGAAGAGGGCGGTGATCGTGGTCTTTCAATGGTTTGCGCGTGTTCCGTGATTGATCCATAACCATTAATCGTGCATTAGCGTCTAGTGTGCCCCTTATACAAAACGTGAAGACGAGATAGATATCTACATAGAGAATAACTTATTTCCCAATGTATCTCAAGTCCTCGATAGGCAAGAATAAAACAATGGGCTATGTTTAGATAATAAGCTGTTAAAACACTAGCTTTACCGGAAAAACGTCACAATGCCAGCTAGTGGTCTAGTTTGTAAACTGAATACGTTTTCCAGATAGGTGACTTGTATCATATACCTATACCTATACTAATAGTAAATATTATATGTGGTGGAGCTCTCCTGCGAGTGAGTTAGTGGGTTATGGATACCACTTTCGTTCGTTCTTAAACCTGTATAACGACAATAAGTATCTATGTATTTTGTATTTCATACAACATCCCTATTGCTTCGCTGATCTACAGTTACCCAATTACCTATCCTGAAAGACAGTTTGTTTTCTCTACGCACCACGAACACATTACTGCGAGCGTGTGTGTGTATTTTTCGATGTACCTACGAACACAAAGATGTGAGATGCATCACATAAACCGATGTTTGGCTGCCGTGCCAAAAAACACAAAGGAGATCGCGGTGGCATGAGTAGTTTTGATACTTTTTATTGAATAAGGACTATTTGTATTAGTTTTTTAGAAATCTTTTTAGAAATAATTTTATTCTTTTATTATTCTTAAATATACTTTCAATTGTAATTTGACAATGATTACCGTCGTGTACCCTTTCTTAATTCCTCTCCATCCAAAGGTTGTCTGGAAGAGATCGCTATTTAGCGATAAGACCGCCCATTGTACTTAATATACCTTATTTATTTATGTTCACTTTTGTATTATGTTGCTGTACAATAAAGAGTTATCTATCTATCTAAAGTAACGTTTTAATAAACAGTCTTGTCCAGCTAAAAAGTGCATCTTTTCAGCGCAGTTGCGCTGCGGTGTAAATTCCTCTATCATAACAACTTTGGTTGGACTAGTTTTGAACATAAATTATTAATACTATCAAAACTTTAATTAAACATTATGCACTAACAAAAGACAATCAACTAAATTAAATCTAAATTGCTAAAGAAATAATAAGTACCTACAATCGATAAAGTGACTACCATTACATATCGTATTTATGGGAATTTTGGTGCATTATTAGTATGTAGTGAAAATGCACTACTTATCCTACTAATTCTGCTTCATACTATATTATTTACTTATTTATTATAAATGAGAAAGTGTGTTTGTGCGTTTGTTAGTTTGTCCTTCTTTCACGCTGCAACGGAGCAATGGAGCAAAGGATCAACGTGATTTTGGCCTAGATATAGTTTATGGACCGGAAAATAACATAATATACTTTTTATCACGGAAAAATGCAATACTGACTTACATGAAACTAACTAATTAAAAATCTTAATGTCACGACCAATACATTTAAAGTCTGACACTCGCAACACGCAAGTTCCACTCATCAGAGTTTTATCTAATTATTCATAAAAACCAATGGCAGGTAACAGTACAATAATTTACACGCAGTACACACACTTTGACTAATAGATCTATTTACTGCGTTGCCTCGCTAAATATATTAAATTTTTATTTACTTTGGTACTATAGAACTTACTTTATGTTTCGATATAATGGTTAATTAATTAATTTGAAGTAATGTTTATTTAGTGACGAAAGAAAACGATAAAATTATAACTAAATCAACTGTGTGTAAGCCGAAGTGCAGATAGACTAAGATAGAATACAAAAGAAAACCAAATGAAATGACATGTATAGGTAACTGGCAAAAAATACAAGAAGATTGATAGAAGATGGTTAAATAAAATGGTGTTCTGTTAACTCTGTGTATGCATATCTGACGAAGTGTTTGTATTGGACAGCTCCCATAGAATTGCATTTTATCAAAGTATCCGTACTGATTTCTTCACACTATCGGCTTACATATATATTAGTAATGAAGATTCCAAGAAATCATATTTATTTATAGAAAACACTAAACCAGTTTATTTGCGACAAGTTACGCTTGATCTAAAAATCTGAGATTGCAAATGAGCGTAATTATTTTTAACTAGTAAATAAAAATCTTTAATAGGGCAATACTAGGACAAAGTTGCAAAAACTAATGGAAACTTTAAAGGTGTTAACTACACATAATATATATCTGCTTCATAGAACAATGATTCTTGAAATTCATTTTTAGATTTACCAAGCTTATTAATGCAACATTTAACGCTGACATACCTGAGTATATTACTTACTCCATACATTGCATTAAACGTTGTAAACTTTGCTTTATTGACAAGAGAGCTTTGCATATTTGTTTTTAAATTAAAATTATATTTATAAAAGTGTTAGTTTATGTAGTACATACAAATAGCAAAGCAAAATTGCGCGCCGTACCATGCGGCACGACATACTTATGCAATATTTACGCAGGAATTTTATAAACATATTTAATTACATTTTTCGATTAACTTATAGTAATATTATGTAGAATATATTATAAAATTCAAACCTTTACAATAAGTCGAGTCGTAATAATAAGTTTCAACACACATTGCAACTTATTTAGACAACTTTTTTGCAACGGATTTGTTTGTACTCTCAAAACATGTCTGCTAAAGTATCAAGACTACTCATATGCAGTATCACAGGGATAAAAACTTATAAATTCAAAAATAGAACGGCGAAAAATGTGCAATACTCGTACATTTTGAAATCTACGCTGCGCACGCGACGTGTCGACCGCCAATCACAGGCAAGTTGAGAGTGTGTGTGTGTGTGGCCTTAGACGAAATTTTTAATAGTGTGTTTGGTTGCTTATGTGTGAATAGATGTTTTATTGGTGGATTAGAATGGTTAGGTATCAACGTGCCGCTTTTTTATGTACCTAGTTGAGGAAAAAGTATTACTTGGCGTTAGGTATAATACTCGTATAATAAATGTATATTTCAGTTTAGTTGTATAGTTAGGACTTTGTAAGTCGGTTTTTATCATGGGCTTTATTTTTATAGGCCGTCAGGTTTGTACGTTACGCAAACTTAAAAACGCATATGGTAAAGACATAACATTATGTGGACATAACCTCTCTGAGGCTGTCCAGTAAACAAGTATTTTGCCAATTTAAATTTCTGTCAAGTCCTGTCAAATTATGAGCAGTAATTTCTCTTACTGGCTCAGTATATCAGAATCTATACTTTATAAATATGAAAGTGTGTTCGTCCTTCTCTCATACAGAGCAAAGAATGGACCTAGTTTTTCCGTAGATGTACATAGTTTGTGGACCGCAGAATAACTTAGGCTACTTTTTATCCCGGAAAAATGAACGGTTCGTATGGGAACTGCATGCGGACGAAAACGCGGGCAATACCTTGAAAGTAATATATGCACACTAATGCTTGGCAGTTATACGATCAAAGTTGTGGTACCCACCTAGATGAACACTCGCTGAAGAAATAAACCTAGGTATACTATGATATGTATGCCAGCAAAGGTGAAACATACTGAGCTGAAGTATCCGAAAAATATCTATTCTATTTGTGTTTCGAACAAAAACAAGTCGAATTTGAATTTGTGAGGACATTATTTCATTTTAATTCGCAGCTTTGTAGCGTTACATGTTATATTGAGCCTTACTCCTTCCTCAGAAATGAAATTAAGATTATAACACTTTTCAAACGTCATTCAGTCGCTCCGTTTTACCTCGTTTTAACACGTACCATGTTCTTTTTTATGCCATAGGTGGCAAACAAACAGACGGCCCGCCTGATGGTAAGCAGTTACCGTTGCCTATGGATATCTGCAACACTCCGGGTATTACTATACGTTGCCGACCTTTAAAGACTCTCTTCACCCTTCTTTTGAAGAGCCCCATGTTGTAGCATGTCGGAAAGAAAACGAGGCACGCCAATGAGAAGAAAACAACGTCTTTTTCGTTACTGACAGTGAGCTTTCAGTGCAATACAAACAATAGCTCAGTGGTAGGGCATTTTCTAGTGCGCATCTGGCTAGCTTCACCCCAAGTGTTGCTAAATACTTATTGAGGTGTGTACTGCACTTGAGAGTCAGTTCTAATCAAGTTTTCGCGAGAAAGATGGTGAAAAACGGAGTGGACGGACAAGAGAGGACTCTAGATGTTTGATGAGTTTATTGACAAACTGAATAAACCAACACCATAATTTGTAACGTCTGGAGTTTTCCTGGAATTAACCCTCTCCAATATTCACCATATTCTTCACATCATCATTTAAGTTTTTTTTTTATGTTATTTTGTAACGAGACGAGCTGGTCGTTTGCCTGATGGTAAACATAACGCCGGCCCATAACAATTGCAGTGCCACCCAGAACTTTGAAACACAAAGGCCTGCGCGGCACTGCAGTGCGCTCGTTACGCTGAGACATTAGGTATTAAGTCTCATAAGCCCAGTAATTTCACTGGATACTCTGCTCATCAAACCGGAACACAGTAACGCTTGCACACTATTGCTTGGCGGCAGACTTCACGAACAAAGCGGTGGTAACAACCCAGACGGACACTCGCAGAAGAGTTAGTCCTACCACTAACCAAGATCAGGCGAGATAGTGATAAATGCTAACCTTTAAAACTAAAATCGTCCAACAAATATAAAACTTATAAATAAAATCCAATAACACAATTATTTATCTTTCAAAATCAAAAGTACGTCTCGAGTACTTTTGCCTTGGGCGTCGCTTCGTTTATTTTTTCAATGCAGAAGCGAGCCAAGTGCAGTAGGTGCAATACAAAAATACCGACAAAATTCAAGGTTGAGATCCGGCAAAAATAACGCGTGCATTCCCTGATGCATCGCTGAATCTGTTCGCGGATTCGTTTGATTGTCGGTTGTTTTAACCTTCATCATCAGTTGGAAAATGTCCATTGCTGAATATCGCCTCCCCATGAAGGGGGGATTTTGCCATAATACAGCACGCTTGGCAGGCGTCTTGGTGATAGCATGCAGTTGATTATGAAGTTGATCGAGGAGATTAATGCTGATGGGTATTGCCTGGACATTCTCTTAGCCAGCTCTCACAGCACCCACGTGAAGATACGTGGTGTGGTACTATTCTTAACCGGGAAGACACAGTCAACCTTAATAAAGACTAGCTGCTGCCCGCGGTTTCACCCGCACGGAGATTTTGGATTTCATGGTTTTTATTTTTTTGCGCGGAACCCTAATTCTTTTCGAAATAAAAGTAGCCTTTGTTACTCCTTATTTTAACATCAGCTATTTGCCAGTAAAAGTCCCGTCAAAATCTATCCAGCCGTTATCGGAGATTACCCGGAACTAACAGACAGACAGACAAAAATTTTAAAAATGTTTTTTATGTTATAGGTACCTTCCCTATATACTTTAATGATAAAAATAGCCCTCATACGGCTACTGCTGTCATTACATCACCACCAATCATAGACGTTCTATCTTTGAATTACAAAAAACTTGTCATGAATCAGTCGTGGTGTTATTTTAATCGTTCCATTCATAGGTATAGGAGTGGTCTAACTGACACACGCCTAGGCGGATGAATAATTTCGAAAATAGAATGTGTTCGATTCTAAATTTGAATTTAAAATGTTGTGCGCTGCAAGCACTTTGTTACGGAATTTTAATCCCATTTAAAATGTTGAATGTGAGAGCTTTTTTTGTTCAATAATTTTAATAAAATCGTTATTGTTTAATAAATACGAAACCGGTGAATGGAAAAATAATTGTTCTAAATTTGAATAAGTCGGATAAAAGCTTTTACTAGTTCTGCATTTTACCCACGACGGAGCGGAGTATATATGCGTACCTATGCGTAGACTTCACGAGCTAAGCGGTGGTACCAACCCAGGCGGAAATTTGCGGAAAAGTTAGTCCCTACCATCTAGTAAGACACAATTACATATTTTAATAAGTACCTACACAAAAAAGCAGTATAGGTACCTATTCATATAATTATTCGCGCTCAAATAAAATCCTACCCATAAGATAAAACCATGATTTCAATTTGCAAAAGTTTTAAAACTACAAAAATTATCATACATCCAAATAATTTTAACTGACTTGAGTATAAACCAAAAAAATGGAAAATTTTCGAACGAAACGCAAAAATTCCACAACTTTTTTAATTTAAACCGACACTGCTGCCTGCTGCCAAAAGCTAGTTATAAATTTAAAAATGGCCGCCCATCCGGCCCCGCCGTGGATTTGTGCATAAAACTGCATCGTGCGCATTAGCCGATCCATTTAAAAATAGAATTCGCTAGTTGAGCACAGAGCACATGAGTTGCTCTATGGCGGAAGTCAGGACTTCGATTCGTTTTTGATTTATTACATTATTTATTTTATGATAGTTGCGATTAGGACTCTTTGACATTACTGTGTTCCGGTTTGCTCAGCAAAGTTGTTGGTAAAACTGGGTGTATGAGACCTGAAATCTTACCATCAGGCAAACTGCCTGCTCGTCTCGTTAACTTGTATAGTATAAAAAACTTCAAATTAGTACAAGAACTGTAACTGCTTTAGTCTATACTATTACTATCCGTATTAATATATTAGAGGTAAAGTTTGTTGTAAGTTTGTTTGTAACTGTTAATCTGTGGAACCATAATTCCGATTCGAAGAATTATTTCACTGATAGAAAGATTATCGCTGAATACTATACCTTATATTTAATCCTCATTCTGCGACTGAAGCCTCGGAAAAAAGCTGTATTGTAAAATAAAGTTTTGGTTGAGCGTAGTATACTGTAGTACCTAGCTAGCCTAACTGTAGTCTATAAGCATTTGCAGTTTCAAAAACTTTTTCTTGCACGCGGTAATCGTAAGCTATTCCCCACCTTTTTTGCTTTCCAAGAAATTTCTTTTTTATGAAAGTTCTTTGTTTTTAACCGACTTCAGAAAAAAGAGCTTCTCAATTCGTCTGTATTTTTTGTGGCAATGTCACCCCGCTTACTCCACTTGTCAACCTATATGAATGATACTTTTTTCATAGGTGGAACGCTTCAATAGTGGTCCTTTAATAAATTTTATGAAAAAATACCGTCACCTATGGTGGAAAATAGGGGATGATCATGATAAGTCAATCACAATTTCATGAGAAATATAAATATTGCATGTTCCATATTAGAACATTCACAGCTAGCGTCTGGCCATATTCGTCAGACTAAATTCTTTTCGTGACACTAAAAAGTTCATGTTTTCATTGTTGCTGAAGTTGGTTCCCTATTTTTAAAAGCACTTCTTTTATTATGACTTCTACAAATTCTTTGGTTCGTTGGTCTGTCGGAACCTGGATATCTGGAGTCTGGACTATTCAAACGTGTCTCGACCCATGGTATCGTGGCGGAAGTGGACGCTTCCTTGATGGACTTCTGAATATAAAGTGAGAACGATGTTATTGAAGCAATACGAAATTATTATACTAATTGTTGTAATTACACAAGGCTTTGCATTATGCGTAAAGGGTTTATAATTACATTGTTTTCTATTTGAACGATTGAACCAACTAGCCGGTTTACTTGAATAAGGGGTTTATTTTTTCATTTTTAACTCAAAAACCATGACCAAGTGCTAAGAGTCTCTCTTGGTTCGTAACTTTTCAGTTCCTTTTTTCTTTTAATCAGAGGTTTACAAGCATCTCCATGTTTTCTATATATCATCTGCCTTTTACTTTCGCACTGCAGGGATAGATACTGTCCTGAATGCCCTGAAAGTGCCCTGTGGAAATCACATTGTCCTCAATTTTTTCCTGTTCTGAAACATCCAGTTTCCTTACTATGGTTTTGATTTTCCTTTACATTTTAGAGCATATTAATACAGATTGTTAGTGTGGGGTCGAGCTGGGATTCAAATTGTGGTGCGTCGGATTGAAAGTCGCGCAAGTTCCCGCTCGACCACACTTTCGGACTTGGATTTCATAAACAATGTTGTAGATTGACCTACTAATGGTTCAACTATTATATACTGAGAATTGCAAACTAATTTCAATCTAACGAATACACTACATTATTTATCCCACAAAATTTAGTTTTGGGAATAATAAAAATAATTTAAAATGTTAAGTATTAAAATATCAGCTTACAGTTCACTAGTGTCTCTTGAACTTACTGACAACAAACGTGACGTTCGTCATATAAATCTAAAATCATTGCTAGGCCAAATTTGCTCATTACATAACACATCTATCCTGCACCGTGCTTAACAAACGCCAGATTGCCTTCTTTCAGTCAACTAAAATAAACATGTGCGATATTTACCAGCTCTTTCGAATGCACTCTGCACACACACATACATGGGTAAACGATGTATGTAGTTGTGTAGTGCTGTGCTAGTGTTGGCGATCGGGTTTTGTCTTTCAAAATTGTTTTTAGCAATATTTTTAGTGTCACGAATCGAGTTTAGTCTGATGAATATGGTAAATGGTTAGCGGTTAACATACTATGGTTCTAATTTGATGTTAGAAAGCACAAAAGGGGAGGAAGTCACTGGCCTCGGTTCTATTACTTAATCGCTAATTTAGTAACACTGTCTCTATACAATTATGAACATGAGAAAAAGATGTAATATATTTTAGACCTGTCAATGACGAGATATAGTAATTCTAAATTATTGTTTGGCGGCATACTATTACACGAGCAAAGCGGTGGTACACAGATGAAATCTCGCAGAAGAGCTAGTTTTTCCACCTGGTTTATGTAAATTCGTTACACTAAACTTTATTCAATTTATCAATTAGACTTAATTCCTTAACAAACAAACAAAAAAATAATTTTATTTGTAGTTTTCTTAAGATAGATATATAAGCATCTCTATACATAGCCCGCTAATGGAAGAGATCGTAATATATAAAGAAATGTTTACAAGAAGTTCGTTTGATGTTGTATTGGTGAGTGTGTATCTGTGCGAGGATTGTAAATCTTTTTTACATGTGTGTGTTTAGGTCTTTGTTTAATTCAGAACTACATGCTTATACAGGTGAAATAATCGTTGTTGTATGCATACGTATCAGCTTTGGACCAAACTATATAAAGTTTGGTCCAAAGTTATATATAACTGTATTGGACCATGGTCCTTTTAGCTTGGTCCTGTTAGGGATCTGTTTGGAATACTGACGTATGCCAAAAAATAATTGTCGTGCAATTTTAGACAAGAGTGGGGTTGTATTATTTTGCGGCACGTATACAATCGAAAAAAAATGCTTTTAATAAAAATCGACGAACTGACTTCAGTGACAAACTAGGTGGTAGGACTAACTCTTCTGCAAGTATCAGTCTAAGTTGGTACCACCGCTTTGCTCGTGAAGTCTGCCGCTAAGCAGTAATGTGCATGCTTTACTGTGGTCCAGTTTAATGAGCAGAGTATAGCCAGTGAAATTACTGGGCTAATGAGATTTAATATCTAATGTCTTAGGGTGACGAACTCACTGCAGTGACGCTCAGGCCTTTGTGTTTCAAAATTCTGAGTGGCACTACGTTTACTATCACACAATTGACCAGCTCGTCTCATAATCAAATAGTACCGAGTTTGATGAAATTTCTATGGGACCAATCTGAAAGTAAATTCATTCAAATAAAAAAAGACACTGGCTAGGGCAGTCGTGTAAAGTTTTTTAAGTCTTTATTTCTTCTAATAAATTATCTTGAGTTGAATAACCAAACGAGACGTTTACCATGTGGCTAATGTTTTGGCACGCTTGCAAGCGCCATGGTCACAGCCAAAACTATTGGATAGGTAACTAATTTAAACATTTAGGGTCTTACCACAAAAATATTAAACAAATGTTAAACCTGTGTTAATCACTGTTTAACGCCTAAACATGTCATAGTCGCGCGATTAAATATGAGCAACCACAAATCCTGATTTAAGTAGTGTCTAACCGTTGTCTAACACAATTCTGTTATGACATTTCTAATAATTTTTGACGTTTATCTATAGACGCTGTCTAGCTAAACAGGCGTTTAAAAATGTTTTTTTTTGTGGTAACACTACTAGCTGCTAGCATATCAAGCCTACGACAGATGTGGTGACTCTGCTTTGTAACAATTAAAGATATTTTGATGATATTAGAGGTAAACAATTTTTTTTTATTGTTTCGGTCGTATATCACCTGATGAATATTCGCATCCTTAAAACGGATACCCTTTAAGTATACACCTTGTATAGATAATACTTTACTATTTTAATCAAGTTCCAAAGTAGGAGAAGGATTCACTTTATCTGTATTTTGTATTATGGCGATTTTATACGATTTCTCCGTCGATTCTCAACCAATTTCAATATTTTTTTTTTAATGAGTAGGGATTTCATGGGTGGTCCATTTATAAATTTCATTGAAGAATATCACCTCTAAAGATGGAAAAATGGGGGATGACATTTTAAATATCGTGATATTTTCGACGAGTCGGTTTCCGCTTTTTACACGATTGCACAAAAAGAAGTGTAATGTTTTTAGGGTTCATGTCATGTCTGTATGAGAGTTTCTTTATTCCACCATTATTACTGAGCCGCGATCTCTTCCAGGCAAACGTAGGCTATTTAGAGACGTGCGTCTTTGTAATGTGGTTGTGTGCAGAAAGATTTACATTAATAATAATAATTCAAAGGCTTACTTAGATATATAATAATGCCGCTGCATATTGGCACCGGTACATATAAACAGATACTATCTCAACACGACAAAAGGCGCGCATTTTAACCATACTGGTCGTCAGTCCACCTACATTTATTTAGAAAATATATCACGTATATACTCTAGTCTTCTTAAATTTGTAAAACCTTTTCAAAGCCTCTATTTTAAAATCAAAATGGCGTCGTTACGCCTAATAATGCTATTGTCTAGAACCGGTAGAATTTCGGTTGCGACACCGGCGCCCGCGCACTTCTGACTCACTGTAGGAGGGCTGTCTATGTGAGTAGTGTAGCCACGAGTTTTGTGATATTTGAGATTTTTACCTTCTTCCTTGTTCCTTATTCTCATATCTTTGAAGGAACAGTGGCTAACTGGTGAAGCAGGTGGTAAGCAGGCAGTAAATTTGTGTTGTGTATCTGTCTATGTCCATGATCCTTGCCACCTCTGACACAGTGAATAATATTGCAAGTTAAAGAACCGCTTATACATTCACACCCGTGTATTATATACTGTGTGTCGGAGGCATGCACATACACAGAAACACAACGCAGACATCCAACACGCGGGAACACACTTTATTTTTACCATATTTACAGTTTGCTCCGGCTGAAGATCTAACCCGCGCTTCTCGCTTTGCAGGCAGGGCTACTACCAACTAAGCTTCGGAGCCGAAAGTGAATATACTTAATTATAATTATTTTTAGAATCTGAAGGATGAATCACACCTATTTTTATCCTGCTCTTTCAGAGATATTGGCTACCCTTTTGAGCATGGACCTATCTTATGTAGTAAGTAATACCGATTCTAAGTGAACGGTGTGACGTAATAAAAAATATTGCGACATCTTTTATAGTAAGGATTGCATGAGGAAAAATATTTATGGGTTTTTACGCATGTTAAAGTTTTACTGAAGGTCTTATATTAATAGAACAGTTTTTATAAATGACTATTAAGAGGACTATCATGGGTCAGCGTTTAGTTTATACAAACGTAATTCCCTGTTTTCACTCTGAATAATGCCACTAGAGCAATAATTTTTTTTACATACAATCTATGTCTAGTATTAATTGTCAATCTCATCTGTTTTTTTTTTCATAAATTAATAATTAAAAGATGTATGAACCTTTAAAACCCCAAAAAATTAACAAGTTTTACTGCGATCAGTCGTCCAGCAACCCAATTTGACGCATTTATAAGATAAAAGAAAATGAAAGGACCACAGCCAAAGCCTTCCTTAAATAATTCATGAAAAAATAAAAAAGCCGGTCCAGTTTTGGAGGAGGAAACAGGGAATACAAAACGTTGATTTTGTCTACTTTTCGTAGGTATAATCGGTCCGAGCTGCTGTTGTCCCCATCAAACTTTACGGGGCACACCGCGACGGCAATATATTTGTTAAATACCTATTCTCCAGCTAGAGGATGTCCTCTTAAAATATGGACTATATTTTAGTAGTCCCAACTATGAATAGTACCATCCCATCTCTTGCCGTGGGGTTCCGTATGAACCGGCTAAGAAAATATCCAGGGAATGAACAGCAGAATAGTGCTCATTCCCTACTCTTCAGCCAACATCATAATCTACTGCGATCACCAAGCTACCTGCCAAGCGTGCTGTATTATAGCAAAATCCCCCTTTCATGGGAGAGTCCGATGTTCACCGGCTGATGACGAATAAAACAAACTATCAAATAAAATAACAGTCTAAAATATAACATTTTAAAATAACGTTTTCACATGACACCATTTTTCCAACCACCAACAACACATATTTTACAATAACATTTTATAATAGCCAAGTTATAGGTGGATAGTAACTTGATATGTAAGTTAAGTATAAAAAACAGGTTGAACAAGACCCGCCACGGCCTGGTAGGTCTACAATGTTATTATATTTCTTTCAAGATTGTACTATGTTATGTTATTATCGTTATATTGAAGGTATGAGGAACCCCATTTCTTCTCGTGGGTGTCGTAAGGGTGGTTAAAGGAATAGGCAGACCCCTCGTTTTCATTGGCCACTCTATGAGCAAGTGCCCGGGCGCTTTATTACTACGAAAATCGAATGCCGAAGCTTCGGCATGGTTGGAAAACTGCGATCCGTCAGCCGAGGGTTCAACATTCGATTTTCCGTTTTAAAGGGCTTGTTAGACGGAATGCATTATTGATGGATAAGCATCTATCATGGACCATGCGCGAACCATGGAAAACCACGGTCACCGATTGACGCATATCCTACCATCTAATGTGGTGCTTGGTGGAAATCTAGTCCAAGCGCTAACTGTGATATTCAAGAGAGTGAAAGAGACGTATGGCAGCTGCTTCAACGGCCTCGACTCAAATAGTTTAACAACCACTGCGTGTTCAGTGCAGAAGCCGCGGTGAACACACTGTGGTGTGTGGTGTGGTGCGGAAGAGTCGTCACTTTGAGCCCAGGCAGGGAGTGAAAACACAGCAATATCTGGCTGTATTGCTGTTCTTGTCTGTTTCGTGGATTTCTGATGGTTTTACATCAAGCTGCGCGTGCACGGTTGATACCTTGTAATTCGCGCTTGTTGCAAAACCATGGATATCTTGACAGCAAAATGCAAACATGCATAAGCATCTAAGGACACCAAGGCCCAGCAATCGATGGGGCCCCCTATTTCACACTGTCTTTGTATGTTGCTAGTTCATAAAATAGTACTCTGTCATATCGCAGTCATAGAGAATCTACATAACACAACTCTATAAATATCACCAAGTCTAGAAAAAACATCAATTAAAAATGTTCTAGTTCACCATTCACGATCGCTCTAATTCCATCGCTTCGCGCGTCGTACAATAAATGGAACGACGTGGGTCCAATTTTCGAGCCCACAGATAGTCACTCCATTCCGGGCTGCATTGCACCATTTTTCAGCCTCGAGTACTACTGCCAACTGAGCGTGAAATGGATCGTTGCATCATTTTTATTTTAACATATATTTTATTCACAATTTATTGCTTCTTCCCCAAAGTATTTCAAACATGTCTATCTTTCGCCATCTTAAAATTAAAAAAATAACATTTGTAACATTTATTTTACTTTTTAATACATTTACATTAAATTTTTTCTAAGGTCCTTTTTTAATTGGCTGATTGCAAATAATTGTAAGAGAAAAACTATTCCAACAATAAATATGAAATCTAAAATAGTATCCATTCGATCTAAGCTGCAATAAAAACTAAAAAACAGGCGCGCAAACTCAGAACAGGAAGAAAATTTTCCCGGCATCAGCGCCCCTAGCGGCAATGCTCGCGACTAAACCGGAGCGCGCGAACGACCGCGCAACTCTTTCCGCGCGCTTTCTTTTCACCCGTCTCGCTCGCACCCGTACAAATTCCCTGCCTTTTTTGGCGCGGGAGCAAGACAGAGTGAAAAAAATGGCAGAACGCACATGTGCCCGTGCGCGCTTTTTCGTCTTATTTTTCGCGAGTCGTTCACCTCGGATATATTCGCTTCGCTTTTTGCTATATTTTTTCTTTTTTTTTCTCCGTGTGTGTCCGTTGGCCTAGGTCGCGTGCGTAGGACGTGGATTTATTTTTCCCAGGATATCTTAGTCGGTTTTCTAACGCGGTGGAGATTTTATGGTTCCTTTTTAGATTCTAATGTTGGTATGGTATTTGTATGTGTGGTATTTGTATTTGTAATGGTATTTCTTGGAAAGTATGTTTTGTTTCATTGTAGCTCTTTTTCTCTCCGTTTTTTTTTATCTGTTTTGTGCTTTTGTGCGTAGATTAATTTTTATAAATTGTTTCTACGATATTTTTAGTTTGAAATAAAATTGGAGTTTCGTTTTTACATTTTCTCTAACAGTTTGATAACAATATATTTTTTTTAAGTTTCATTCTAATTTTACCACTATAACACCTGATCATGCGGTCGATGTATATATTATATATATTTTAATCGGATACAACATTTATGAAGAGGTTTCTAAGTTTGGTTAGGTACTGTTTTTGTTGCTAGATATTTTTAATATACATATTTGAAAAGGTTTGACTTGCAGTCTCAAAATTATAAAACAAATGATAATACGTTTGTGCTGTTACTTTATTTACTGGACAGAATTAAACAAAAATATATCACAAATAATAAGTCTAGTATAACTAAGTATTTAATAGAAACTAAAACACCAAAACTTTTTAACAAAATATTAAACCAACGCGAAGGAATTATTTTCTAATTTAAATGAGGCCAACCTCGAAAGTATTCCCTATATCCAAGGAAATAAGAATCGTTCATATCAGACTACTCTGTAAAAAGTAATAAGTGATCAATATCACACCATAGAATAAGTAATAGTAGGTACAGGTCCCTACTTAGGTAAAAAATAAGTAAAGGTCAATCATATTAAAAATATTATTACAAAAAATATACTTATAACACTCAACTTGAGAAACTCTTCCGTTTTTTTGCCGGTTAAAAGGGGAACTGAGTGCATGTCTGATGTTAAAACACGCTCAAATGTTCCAATGCTTCCAACAAACATAAAATGTCTATCCTCTTCATAGAGAAGAGAAAACCTATACGAAAAGGAAACATTATATCTTCCCGATCTCCAAATCAATTATTCGCACAACAGAATCTAGCCCTTAATACATAATTTAGGAATGAGGAAGCTAAACGAAATCAGTTTAATTAGTCAAGTCAATTAATAAAGGTATTTTGTAATCAATGTGGCCGTAAAAAGATTTATCTTAAGCGCGGGCGCAACAACGGTCTGCTAGGGATGGGATAACGGGTCTATCGATTTGAGATTTTATCGAAATAAATTTTGTTTAATTGGATGTGTCTGGTTAATCGGTCCGTGCTAAGGTTCTGTGAGATAGTTACATTTTATCTCACAGTAGCTACCTAAGTATTTAGTTTGTTCCTTTGGGTAAATAATTAGATGACAGATATATATATTTTTTTATTTACAAAATGACAGTAATGAACGTAGCTAAGATTTTAATAAAGTTAATTCTTATAAGATAATTTGTGGCGTCAGATATTTTGTTACCAATTTGCTATAGCGTAGTTTTGGTTTTTATCAAAATGGACACTTGGATAGCCTTCATTCACTTCTAGAATCAATCAATAATATTATGTTTGTATGAAATATATTATCACTAATATTATAGCCATGCGTTTTTACGTGGTAGCCGTCATCAAGCTGCGTAATACGATGAAGAGATAGAATTATTATTTAGACGGCGCCGTAGCTAAGTTGGTAGTAACCCTGCCTGCAAGGCGAGGGGTCCCGGGTTCGATTCCCGGCCGGGGCAGATTTTGTGTAAGCATAAAGTTTGTTCTCGGGTCTTGGATGTTTGTGATGTGTATGTGTGTATGTCCATGCCACTTGCGACACAGGGAATCCTAGTGCGGGGGTATGAGTGTGTAAGCGTTTAAGCGTTTAATTAAACATGCACAAAATACAGATTTATAATTATTAATTGTATGTATCATGTCCATAAAAAGGATTGTTAAGTGTTAATGTAGTCACCCGTCGTTTCATAAGTCAAGGCCTTGGAACTGACAGTGAACCATCTGACAGCTGCTGCACTTAAATAGGTACTATTTTAGGTAAAAATATATAGAAATCTATAATATAATATAGACAGCACAAATAAATAAATTTGTCTGTTTGTAATATCAAAATAACGGCTTTTTGTTAAATGCATATGAAAGTATATACGGTACCTATAACAAATTTTTTATCTGTCTGGCAGTTTGTTCCGGGTAATCTCCGAAACGGCTGGACCGATTTTGACGGGACTTTCACTGGCCGATGTTACGAAAGTAACTTAGGCTAGGGCGAAGCCGTGAGGCACAGCTAGTAAATAACAAATTGTAATTGCAACCACTCCATGTCATAAGAGTTTTAAGGCAAATTATCAATAAATGGTTGATATGGTTTAACGTATTCGACTTCAACCATATCAAAATCGATATTTTTTTATACCATTGGATATCAAGACGGCTGATTGGTTTGCCTGACTACAGCATAGATGATAGAACGCCCCCGACCATAATAATTGCAGAATTTTGGTAATGTAGGATAGTGTTCAAAACTAAAAAAAAAAACATACAGTAAAATACTTTTTACCATTACTAGAAATTTTTTGTTGTAAATATTTACAGAAAAACTTTATAATCGTAAAATTTAGCGATATTACGAAGTTTTAAGGTACCAACATCTCTATTCCGCACAACCTTTCCTTAATAAGTACCTAATGGTAGATGTATAGGAGATGTTCTAAGACGGTGCAAGAGATTTAAAATTAAATCAAGTTTTTAGCGTTTGTGTTGTAAAACGTAGATATTTATGCTAGCATTGCTAGTAGTAAAATATTTATGCTAGCGATGCTAGAAAAATATTAGCGAATTCGTTAAATTAGATTTACTTTTACTTTTGTTAGTGGGAGGACTAACTCTTCTGCGAGAGTCCGTCAGGGTTGTTACCACCGCTTTGCTCGTGAAGTCTGCCGCCAAGCAGTAGTGTGCAAGCATTTCTGTGTTCCGGTTTGATGAGCAGAGTAGCCAGTGAAATTACTGGGCTTATGAGACTTAATACCTAATGTCTCAGGGTAACGAGCGCACTGCAGTGCCGCGCAGGCCTTTGTGTATCAAAGTTCTGGGTGACACTGCAATTGTTATGGGCCAGCGTTATGCTTAACATCAGGCAAACGACCAGCTCGTCTAGTTACTAAATAACATAAAAAAAACTTATGAATGTGATGTTTCATTAATTCTTTTAACGTTTAAGTTATATTGGAAATTAAAATTAAAGTCAAACCGCCTTAGGTTTATTATTATTTTTTACTTGCTTCCACCTGCGGCTTGGCCCGTGTGTTATATCTTATCCTATCCTTCCTACTACTACAGTATATTCTGTGCTACTATTATTCTATCCTAATATCACACTAATATTATAAAAGCGAACGTTTGTGTGTCTGAATGTTTGTTATCACGTATCTCCGTAACTACTAAATCGAATGCAAAAAATGCCGCGCACTTCATGTTTGAAGTTTAAATTATTATTTTTTGGAAATTTGGAATGATTTTTTCTCCAAGGGAGGTTCTCACACCTTGTCGAGAACCATGGTCCTAGACACCCCTTCCGGCATAACATACCAATTCAAACACACCCTGTATATAAGCTATGTTGCTGTAAAGTTTCGTCGAAATCCATTCTATAGTTTTTTCGTGAAAGAACTATTTACAAGATTGTATCATCATGAAGACGTTCACTCCTGAACATTGCTTCTCTGATAGAATACCGCTTTGAACGGCTACCTGTCTCTTGAATCCAACGAGTCCCCGAGGTTTTGACCAAGTCGCTCCACCTAGTCAAATCATACTCGTAGACAAAGATAAGTGTAACGCTAGCCTTCGATATTAAACAAACACTGTCTATAAGTCTAGATAGAAGTAGTTCTTTATCTAGACTCGCACAAAGAGACACTATGATTACACGTTACATATAAAACTCATACTTAGTCGAGAACCTGATAACAGCAGTTTATTTATAAGAAGGGCCCAAGCTATAGTCAAGACTGATGGATTGTTCGAGAGAGTCCATTTATTTTGTAAGCTAAAATATTGTTGCAATATTGCTACCCATTTTTTTAACGCTACACATAAGTACTACAGAATTCATCTCGATCAATATTTCTTCAATAGGTAAGAGTTAGAGATCCTCTCACCATTATTTGTGGTCGCAAGTGGTGAAAATGATAAACTCAGAAATGGCTTCCAGAATAGACCGGGATTTTTTATTGTTCGTGGCTATTTACTACCCTCAAGTTGAAATTCCGTCATAAAGAACTACAGCTGTATACTAGCCACTGTAAAACATAGGTCCTGGAGACGGTGATAATAATTTGGGTTATTGTAAAATGCTACTAAAAGTCTGGATACTGCGAATTTTCGATGATTCAAAATTGATCTACAGAATGAGAGTCCAGCACTAGGCGGGTGCCTAGTGCTTCGACACATGTCAAATATGCATAATAAGTAGGTACAAAATAAATTGAAAATAATATTTTTAATGTGAAATTGTAAGTACCGTCTATGAATTATGCATAAAAGCTTTTTTTCGCTCGGTGCGGGGCGAGGTTATCGCGGAAAAGTCGTGGATTTTTCAAAATTTTATCAACTGCTGTAAAGATAACACGCACACAGGCTCAAATAGAGATGTTACCGTTAACTTTGTGCAGTCGATCGATTTTCTTTTGTCTGTGGTTATGAGAGGGTGCGTTCTAAAAATGTTTTTAGATCTGTAAATAAAATCATTTAATCAATTAAATTATAAATATTATTTCATTAAAATTCAACCTACCTGAAGGAGAGGAATGTATTACTTGATTTCTGGTCTACCAACTGTCAAATGAATTAAATGATAGTTTTTTTTATAAGTATCTATTTATCAAGAGTGGTCTTTTCATAATTACCTTAAAAATAGGCGTATTGTTTTAAAAGTTGTGGCAATGTCTTATTGGAACAACATGACAAGGGCATTTTTTGCTGCAACGTCGAATGTAAGGGTCACACTACCGATTCTAATAAGATTTTTTATTGTCGTTAATCATTATAAAAATAAGTAAATTTCCTATAAGAGGCTGCTCATGGAACTGTTAATTAATAATGATTAGACTCAGAATTAGAAGCTATAATTTAAAATATACACATTATGACTTTATAAAATATAATACTATTGTATTGTTTCGATATTATACGCACTGGGCAGTAGCCCTCTCTCTCTCTCTCTCTGTCTTCAGAAAAAGTAGCAGTGAAAACTTTACTCATACCCCGATGGCGCTTGAAACACACAAGATTTAATTAATCGATTAGTAACCAAGATTCTCGACTGAACAGTCAAGACGTCTTACCTCAACCCTATCCAATAAAGTAGACCAAGGAACTAGCTGCACTATTCCCAATAGTCGTAAAACAAAATTACGCGTAGTCAAAAACAATTTTTAATCGATAGAATTAAAGATTAAAATGCAACGACAGCCTAAGGTTTTTGTGGCCCGTAAAGTCTAGTGAAAAATGCATTTTTTCGTTAGAAAAAAGATAATAATGATGTGCATTTTAAACGGAAATTTTATAAGAAGCCAGTGCGCGGGGTGGGTGTATTTTTCGCAGAGACGAGGTACAAAATTTTCCACTATTATGCAATAGTTATATTTTTCTTTTTTAACATTTTTTCTTTTTTGTTTGTTTTGTTACTAAACATATATAATTTGAGGGAACGTAACAAGAGCTGGAGAATAATAATTAATATCAGAATGCGTATTAGAAAATATGTAGGTTAATAATATGATTATGCGCATTTAAAATAGGCAGACAGCTGAGTAATAATAGAAGCTTTTGAATCTAGTAACCTTAATAAACTAATAAAGGTATCTATTATTGTACATATTTTAATTTTATAAGAATTAGAACTAAAACAAATTATTTGCTTTATATTTATACCATATTTATTGAACGTTGCTCTCGGATAGTATTTTTTTCGTACCATTTGTTTGTTAAATCTTTTTACAGATTATTACAGATAATTTACAAATACCTTCGGTTAATAATGTGTCCCACTGTTCATTCGATTATTTTATTTAGATGGAACAATATGTTCTTCTATTTTGGCGTTGTATTATAGATGCATTTTGCCAGCATCCATTTAAACTTTCTTTCTTGGCATCATATTATTGATGCATGCTGGCAATGTTATTTTTTTCTTATTAGATAAATTGTTAAACTCTGCCACGCGATTAACAGATGTCGCTACTTTATTTTTGACACAAATACTGCATTAATTATTTTTTGATAACTACTTATTAAAGCTTCGCTTGGGATATGTTTATTCGTGTTATCTTTACTTTCAATAAGTACGCCAGCGTTTGACCGGATTACACAGATTAGGTAATAGTTACTATTGAACTATCTCATCCTATGTTCAGTGACGATTTGATTTCAGGCAACATCGCAAAGAGTAAACTAGAATCATATATTTACCGTAGCCAAATCGCGGACTAGTCATTACCGTTCAAATCGGTGTATCTATGTGTCTAATAAATTATTCAGTAGGTATTAAATAAAATAAAAATAAAATACTTACTAGGATAAATTTTATCCTAGTAGGTAAGTATTTTTGCCTAGTACTTTATCCTGAATACTAGGCTTGGTGCGTATATAACAGCTACATTAAAAGTCCGTTTTCGTTCCAAGCTTAACATGATGTTAGCGTACCACATATTCACTATAGATAATAGACAAGGAAAAAAAAATAGAAAGTATCCGTGAAATAAACGCGATTTCTATTTGTACATAAAAAACAATACCAACGGAAGCCTGTAAAAATTATCGTCTGTCTTACATATAAAAAACTTCTTAACACATAAAATTATGCAGCGCTAAACGTTTAAAAGCTATAATCTTCATAAAATTTGACGGCTGTATAACGCAATGCCTTTGTAGTTGCCACAAAAAATACACCCCTCAGAAAAAATAGGATGAATGGGGACGCCCGTGTCACGGAAAAGAAAAAAAAAGTGGGCTGGCCACGCGCTCACCAATTAAGTCGTTTTTTTAAGAACACCGTTTGAATTTAGCCTTTTTTTTATTGGTTCAGTTAATAGCTAGGGGAGTTTTTTTCTGGACTTTTTTCTAAGCTGAATGTGTCAAGATCGTCACTTTTTTATTTTTTTTATTGGTTGTTACGTTTAGTGGGTTTAGGCGCGGGATGTTTGGACTGGGTGATTTTTTTCTTTTTTTTTGTTGGATCATGTTTTCTTTTTGTGTGTGGGTTAGGTTTTTGGCTACTGTTTAACGGTTGATTTGATTGAGTGCGTGTAGGACGAAGGGTGTTTTTATGATGTTTAACAATTTAAAAATCAATGCCAGAGTCGGGTTTATGGTTTTTTACTGCTTTAGATTCTGGATCGTTTTCAATATTGATTTTTTATTGTTTGTTTATAACTAGGGATTTTTGAGAGATATGTTAAGTTTTTAACCGACTTCCAAAAAAGGAGGAGGTTATCAACTCGTCGGGTATTTTTTTTTATGTTTATTACCTCAGATCTCAGTCATTTATAAACCGATTTGGAAAATTCTTTTTTTATTTGAAAGGGTATACTTTCAGATTAGTCCCATAGAAATTTCATCAAAATCGGTTCAGTAGTTTGTCACTGAAGTCGGTTCGTCGCTTTTTTAAAGCAATTTTTGGATTGCTGTTTATTTAGCTTTCTTTATGTTTTCTCAATCTATTAAAAAAAGTAAGTAGATTATGTATCTACATTAACTTTTATTTCCTATCTGCATTTCTGCATAGGAATATACCTTTTTATGTTTGAACTTAGTAATCACTGAACCATCACTGTTTTAAAATTACATAACGATCGCATTACTTGGCTATAGTAACCAACATTCCATTAGAGCTATGGCAACTCTAGCAACTATAATAGTTGCCAGTCTAAAAATGTATTTTCTTTATTATCGATCACACAAACAATAAGCGAGGGCCCGCGCACAGTTGTCACGGAATTGTACCATCAATAACGTTTCATGGTAACTGGCTGATATTGTGGAGAAGGACTTTATTTTTAACTAGATTTTTCCGCGGCTTTGCACGCGTATAGAATTAGAATAAAAGGTAGCATTCAGAGATAATGTAGCTTCGTATTAGTGAAAGTTTTTTTTAAATCGGAGCAGTGGTTCCAGATATTACCGGTAACAAACAAACATACCTAAGACAAACTATCTATTTATAATATACCAGTTTCTGACCACGGTTTCACCCGCGTTCCCATAGCAACCGTGCTTTTTCTGGGATAAAAAGAAGCCTATGTTACTCTCCGGTCCATAAACTATATCTATGCCAAAAATCACGTCGATCCGTTGCGCTGTTGCTGCGTGAAAGAACGACAAACCGTAAATGACCAATATACCAACAAACACACTTTCGAATTTCGGGCAGAAGCTAGTACGGACTAACTAGGCTGGAGGACTGACTAACTTCTAGGTACCCGAAATCCGTACACGTGGAATCAGGGTAAAATGAAGCCTAAGTAGTACTCCAGGATAATGTAGCTTCCTTAGTGTTACTTAGTAGTATTTCCTTAGTTTATGTACCTGAGAGTGCCTAAGCTACTTTTATCCCAATAAATGCACAGTTTCGGTGGAAATGCGGGAGAAACCGCGGGCAGAAAATAGTAAACTTTATCTATGCAAAAAATCATGTCTATCCGTTGCTCCATTGGTGCGTGAAAGAAGGACAAACCCACAAACATATTTTCGCATTTATTATAGTACGTATACAATAACTAGGTATAAATTTATAAGAAACCATTGCACCGTTGAGTTTCAAGACCTGTTTTCTCGCTGATGATAAAGGCTTTAAAATGAGGCATATAGAAATGCTACAAATTCCAGGTGGTAGGATTAACTCTTCTGCGAGTGTCCGTCTGGCTGGATACCACCACTTTGCTAGTGCAGTCTGCCACCAAGCAGTAATGTGCAAGCTTTACTGTGATCCGGTTTGATGAGCAAAGTAGTCAGTGAATTTATTGATCATAACGCCAGCCCATAACAATTGCAGTGTCACTGAGAAATTTGAAACAATAAGACCTTCGTGGCACTGCAATGCTCTCGTTAAATACTATAAGACATTAAATCTTAGCCAGTAATTTCATTGAATTCTGTGTTATACAATCGGAACAAACATTCTGTTCCACGCGTGCAAAGCCCGCAAAAGAGTTTTTTTAGTTACCATGAAAGATACATAAGCCTCTTCCACACTTACCGGACTTAACCCTTCAAGTCCTCAAAAATGATTAAAAATAGGTCGCGGTGCGTGCGCGGCGGGTCATTAAAGCCCTCTGTTAGAACTTTTTCATCGAACTACTTCCGTGAAGTTCGTTTTGTAGGACGTTCTTTATTTTGGTAAATTCGTTTTTAATTGATGGACATAGGTATATTAATTTATTTTGTAGTTAGGAACAGGGAAATTGGTGTTTGATGAGCAGAGTATCCAGTGAAATTACTGGGCTTATGAGGCTTAATACGTAATGTCTCAGGGTAACGAGCGCACTGCAGTGCCGCGCAGGCCTTTGTGTTTTAAAGTTCTGGGTGGCACTGCAATTGTTATGGGCCGGCGTTAAGCTTACCGTCAGGCAAATGACCAGCTCGTCTAGTTACCAAATAACATAATAAAAATAAAAGTATTTATTGCTAATAATTTTACAATTTGCCCTGTGTGCAGTAGTTTATGTATTCAACTAAAAAAAGAAAGAAAGATTAGCAAAAGGGATATTATGCTCAGCTCTGTGCTGCGTAGGCTAAGGCTAAGTCTAAGCGTGGGCTTTTGCGTGAGTACACACTTTCTGCGTAGCGGCTGGTTTTTAGTATTTCCCACACCACTTGGTCTCACTTATGCTTACGCATAATGATAATAATACTTTATTCAGAAGTAACCAAGCACACATTTTAGACTTATTAACTAATCACAATTTTATGAAATTTTGTAGGCTTGAATTACATAAATTAATATGTTTACAGAACCTACATTAAGCAACGCTTCTGATTTTCCCTTCAATGATTTAGAATTACTCGTAAAATAGCAACTAAGGTACGTTCATAGTTACTTGGTAAAGATTGTTAAAAATTGAAGATATCGAGAAAAAAAGAACATATATTACAGTCATTAAAAGAGTGTATGACTGTGTTATAATGCGTCTGTCTGTGTGTGTATGTGTGAAATATTGTTCACTGCATCACGAATTTCAAGTACCTTGACAGCATTTACACAACTTTTTGTCGCAAATTCAAGTACCACTTTCTCACAGTATACTCCATTCAAACAATATCAAAACCCCTCTTATCAGAACATCTTGTCTATGATCCGTTCCCATACAGAACAAAAGTAACCCGAAACAGGAAAAAAAAGTCAAAACTGGTTCCTTAACAATCATTTGTTTTATGAAAAACAAAAAATGTGACATTATTAGAACCCTTGTTCAAAGGCCAGGTAGAGAAATTAGCATAATTCTGATGGGGTCAAATAGGCCCATTGTCAGGGTTAACGGAAGCGATTGATGAAATGTTTTATCTGGTGTCGGGTTGCATTACAGCCAGTACAACTAGTTTTTTTAATGATATTATCATCGAGATGGTAATGCTTTTAAATCCCTTTGCTTTTAGTCGACCGCGTCGTTTGAACCTTATTTGAAACGATATAGAAATGGTTCTGTTAAGATGAAGCTATAATTGGTCAATGGTAGTGTAGCTGTCGATCTGAAAGTGGCGAAAAGCTGCCATTAGACGCTAATGCATGTTTGCGTTTGCTTGTCTAAATAACTATGGTTTTTCAACAAGCGCGGATTACGAGGTATTACACGCTCACGTACGGTTTGAAGTAAAACCATCAAAATTCCATGAAACAGAAGCACCGTGCTGTTGGTCTAACGACCTTTAACAGCGTCACCGAACGGCGGGAGAGCGCAGAAGGCGCTCAGCCCTAACAAAGTTGAGATTTGGAGACTAGCTCAAGGGCACCGCGTGAGGTGTACGCGGTACGGACCTCGGCTTGGGCCGTCGCTGAGATAATGGGGGTTGGAGAGAACGCCCCGGCGCATGAGTGCGACCGTTTGAAATGGCTATAGCTAAATTCTCGACTGGCCCGAGGTGGGCGCTAGCGGAATTCGTAGTGACTCTAGTTGCCGCTACATAGACTGTATACCACCGCGTATTTACCGCGGCTTCTGCACTGAACACGCAGTGGTTGTGAGACTATTTTTTTAGTAGAGATCGTAGAAGCAGCTGTAGTCGTGGTATTTCCATGGTTTGCGCGTGGTCCTTGATTGATGCGTAACCATTAATCTTGCCTCTAATGCTACGCTAAGTGGTGATAAATAAAAATATGTACAGCGAGTTTGGGTTCATTTGTTCAGCTGGACACATTTTTACCACTTGATAAAAAGTTTAAGTTTATTATTAGATTTGAGCCCTCTACCTACAGATCAGTTGGAGAAAACACTATACATAGAGGTATCATCGCTTTCTGGTTTATATAAGTTGTAAGTGACTTTGCATAGATGTATAGCAATATCTACTGTATTGTGTAACTTGCATAAAAGAATAACAATGGACGGCAGCACAGCTGTCGTGTTTGGTCATCTACAATGGATATAATCATGCGTGACAAATGACAATATTTTAAATTTTAGCTTGCTTTTTTATGATAAAGGGAAAAGAGCCGAGTGGACCGTTTGTGTGATGGTAAGCATAACGCAAACCCATAAAAATTGTAGAACCACTCAGAAGTTTGAAACATAATAAGGCCCACGCAGCACTGCAGTTCGCTCGTTACCAATAGACATTAGGTATTAAGACTATTAACACTGTGAACGAAGAACGGGACTTAATCGCGATAAAAACACAGGTTTTTATTTACCTCGACGTTTCGATCAAGTTGCATTGATCGTGGTCACGAGAAGAATCTGTGTTTTTATCGCGATTAAGTCCCGTTCTTAAAAGTAAACAATGTTTTCGAATCGCGAAACTTTATAAGACTATTAAGTCCTCATAAGCCCAGTAATTTCAGTAATTTCGAACTTTGCTTATTTAACCGGAACACAGTAATGCTTGCATATTACTACTTGGCGGCAGACTACAAGAGCGGTAGTACCCACCCTGATACCTAGACACTCGCAGAAGAGTTAATTCTACCATATAGATGGCAAAAAAAGGTATAAGTATTAGTAAAATGTTGTAGTAAGAAAACACACCCTAAAACTCATATTTGAACCGATCCTTGCTTTTGGTTCTTATAGAAGTCAAACATTTTCAGTGACAATTTTGTTCAAAACTTGAACCAGCGTCAAGTTTGGTTCCGATAGAAGTCTAATTTTGGTTTCTGTTAAGTTATTCTGAACTAGTTTGGTTCGTTTAGGAGTTTGCCAGTAAATATTTTGTGTATATTTAACCAAGTTCAAAAAAATTAGGAGGTGTTCTGTGTTTTTGTATGTTTCTCGATTTCTCTGCCTGTTCTTAAATTGTTGCAACTGATAACTGTTTGTTAATTTTGATTATTATTATTTTCATGAGTAGATATTAGTATTTATTATCTCAAAGCTGATCTTTTCATATATTTCGTGAAGGAATTGCTAATGTTAGAAATTTGGGGGGTGAAAAAAATAAAATAATACTGGCCAGAAAAAAAATTGAAATAAAAAGTCTGCGTTTAAACAAGTAGTTATTTAATTCCACCATTACCTACTCACGATTCTCGCAAGAGATATCATTACTAATTCGATCAAAAACAGCCGCTCGTATCTATAACGATCTATTAATAAGGCCGTGTTCGCACACCGTGGAAAAGAACTAAGTCACTCCCATGTGACCACACCTCTTCATTATACCTAGGTTACAATTGTCTTAGTAGTTTGTTTGAAAGTGTAAGAGTTGGTAGGGGTTTTGAGTGAGGTGTTTTAAAGTTTTTTGAAAGATGAATTATTATCTACTTATAGTGTTTTCGAAAGATTTTGTTTTAAAATTTAATTCATAACGTAAAAATTCAGTTTTATTTCTATTAGCTTTACAATAGCGTTTCGTTAACTTAGTAATTATTATTATTAACAACAAAACTCAAACATATTAGTTCTAATTTGAATAGAGTGTGAGCCTTTAAGTAACTGCATAATAATAATATTATGTGATAAGTAGGGCAACGTTAGTAAACTTTGGCTTATGTGACGGCGAAAAAGGTAAAGGAAGACCGAAAAAAGTGTGGTGTGATGACGTGAGTACCTACCTACTAAGGGAGTGAATATTGAGATGACGACTAACAGAAAAGAAAGACATTCTGCACCGACCTCCCTTAGTGGGATAAGGGTAGGTGGAAAATGAAAATAAACATTATAGTACTCAAGACGATCAGAGCTGCTAAAATTTTTGTTTATACATCTCACCCAAACTAACAGTCAGCTCTCCGACTATAATCAACTAAGTACTCACAAAGGCACTATTTATATAACATGACTATGTTAGTACATAGAATGATTGGGCGATAACAGATGCTATTGTTCTCCTCTACGATTTTAGGTCTTATTCTTTGGTCTAGTCTAGTCTTTAATGTTCCATTAGGGTTAAGTAAATTAAGTTTCTAGATTTTAATAATTAGATGATTTTTTTGCGATACATTAATAGAGGAAGTTAAAACCTTTTTTCCTTTTACCATTTTAAGTAATTATTAAGAACATCGTAATGTATTAACTTACGATTGAATTTGGACTGAACTTCAAAGGTAAAATTTGCTGGGCCGTTTTAGTAATTTTGTATTTTAACTACCTTTTACAATAATCGGCTCATGGTAGGTCAGGACCTACCTTAGCCAGATCTTATATTACTCTACAAGGGGTAGGAATCGAAGAGGAAGTAAAGTTTTGGGACTTAGAATTAAAACTTAACGCGAGCTTCAAGAAAAACCTTATAAACGTTGTTTTACTATGTTTCATTTACATACCCATTTGTGTTCATGAGCACTTTTTTATGTTATTGGGTAACGAGATGAGCTGGTCGTTTGCCTGATGGTAAGCATAACTCCGGCCCATAACGATTGCAGTGCCACCCAGAACTTTGAAACACAAAGGCCTGCGTGGCACTGCAGTGCGCTCGTTACCCTGAGACATTAGGTATTAAGTCTTATAAGCCCAGTAATTTCACTGGATACTCTGCTCATCAAACCGGAACACAGTAATGCTTGCACACTACTGCTTGGCGGCAGACTTCACGAGCAAATCGGTGGTAACAACCCAGCCACCCAGAATTAATAAACTTAATAATCTATCAGTTTATTCATTAACATTTTTCAAAACAAAAGTTTTGAATAAATAAATATGATTAAAGAGACGATATAATAATATTACATGAACATGATACATGAGAGTGAAATTACTGGGCTTATGAGACTCCATCAGTGTGATTTTAATTTACTCGGAATGATTCCGTGTAGGAAGCGAATGTTTCTGGTCGTTTATATCTCGGAAACGCAACCCAACCGAGAAATATTGTCGGGATTATATGTTTATGCAGCTGAGTAGTCGAATCTCAACGGAAAATTTCTCAGAGGGGATGCGACACCGAAATACACGATCAAGACCGATCGCTCCAACACGGATATCATTCAGAGTGAATTAAAATAACTCAGCATATCTAATGTCTCAGAGTAACGAGAGCAATACAGTGCCGCACTGGCCTTTGTTTTTCAGAGTTCTGAGTGGCACTGCAATTGTTATGGGGTGGCGTTATGCTTACTATCAGGCAAACGATCAATTCGTCTCGTTATCTAATAGTATAAAAAGAATCAATGTAACAAAAGTTACATACGGTTACGTTTCTTTCCTGCTAAAATCTCATTATATACCTTACTAAATGTATATATAATAACAAAAGAACATTAGTACCTACTTATAGTTTATATTATTTGAGTTTATGTACCGGAAAGTAGCCCTTTGGATTACTTAAGATTCCAACTTTCAATTCTACCAACTTGCAGCGCCATCTTGTAGAGGGTCGCAAACAGGTTTAAATTCAGAGTTCTAAGTGAAGGTTAGTCAAAATTATAACAAAATAGATGAGAACGTCTAAGATCAATTAATTATATATGTAGGTACGAGTATAATAGAATATTATTATAGACAATAATAAAAAATAGTTAATTTGACAAATTTTTGATGGCATGATTATTAAAATTAAATTTATTTGTGTTTATAGACAAACATTACGTCTCTATCTTCATAAGAATGATAAATGTAAACTAAATAAAATGCACAATTTTAAAAATTAAAGTCGATTTGTTTTTGAAAATGTAGATTTTCTACCAAGGGTTTGTTTTATTCTTAGAAAATTCATAAGACATACACTATGCGCCATCTGCCGCGGGGTAGCTAAAGCAGCGTTTTGTTCAAGGAAAGGTTTCAGCGCCAAGAGAAACTACTCAAGACTTATGTAAGAACCAAGGTTTATTTTTCACAAAACATTTTCAGATACAGTGGTAGCTTTTTACTTCTATACTATAAGACGTGTTATTCAGTACCTGAAAAAGAAAAATAGATTTAAGTCCATGAATACAGATTTTTTGCCTAAAGTTGGTAAGAAGAAATAATAAAGAAAAATATACGAAAGTCTGTGATTGGTCGGACAAGCAGCAAAAAGTTTAAAAACTCTCATTTCCCCGTTTTAAGTAAACGAGGAAAAACACGAATCACATGAAAAGCCGTTGGCTAACCCCATAAGCCCCGCCTGATATAAAAACAAAAAAAAACTTGAATAGGATAGAGGCGTCGAAAAGAAATGCTTAAAAAGTTTTCATGAGACAGACATATACACCAGCCCCGAGTGCGAGCGAGAGAAACGTCATTAAGAAAAAATCACAAAGAAGCCCATTCTTTTCCATTTCCTCCCCACTAATAGCGGCTTAGAAAAAAATGGGGAGCGCTAACTATCTCGCTCTTACGCGGAGGGGTGCGATGGAAATAGGGTCGGGCGAGCGAGAGGTGAGACCACCCTAACGCGTCCTTAGCGCCCTTTTTAATAGTTCTTATTACGGCCGTGGTCCGAGCGGTCCGTCCGTCATACGTTTTTGGGGATATGTGTCCGAGCTTGCCGCGCGGAGCGGGGAGCGGCGAGCCGCCACACGGCGGCCGCTCCGCCGCCGTCGCGTCGTCTTTTCCTTGGCCGGACGCATTTTTCCGCGGAAAAAACGCGGGGCGCGTGCGCCCGGCGACGGTAGGGATGTTCTTGGCTACGTCTAAGGCGGCGGGGGCGGCGCCGCGTCTTGCTAGTTGGGCCGGCGTCTTCGGCTGGCGCGCGCGTCCGCCCCTCCCCGCAAGAAACCGTCGCGACGCTCAAGTTTCCCACCAAGAAGTTAGTCGTCGCCCACCCGCGTCTCAAGGAGGTCTCGTTTCCGCTTTCCACGCTTTTCCGGTTACCCCGTTCGCCGCGAGAATTCGAGCCGAAACTTTTCCTTAGTTATCCGCCGCGGGATTTTGAACCGGTTCTTGCGTTGCAGATCCGCGGGACTACCACGGAGCGCGAATCGCATGTCATCTCTGTGACGATACGTCCAAAGCTGGAATTAATGTTGAAGTACTTCAATGAGAATATATCCCTAGCGCTGCAGGAGAGGTACAGGGACCTCCATGAGTATCGGAAGACGGAAGCGGTAGAGGAAGGGTCACCTAGGGAGGCTAAAATTCCAAAAATAGCGGAGGAAAGTGAACAAGTCGGCGGCGGAGGCGCGTTCGAAAGCAGCGCCGCGCCGCCGTTCCCCAGGCTCCTGGACCCTCCTAAAGAAGAAGACAGCTTCGTGGCTTCCTGGCTGCAGAATTCATTTAAGATGACAGCAGCGGAAGGAAACCCGGAAGCTGCAGCGGGCGGCAGTGCTCTCGACTTGCGAGCCGCTCCACTGAGCCTGCACATCCCAGCCTTGCAGCAGGCGGCTGAGGCTCAGCGCCAGTTCAAGATGCAGGACTTCTGGAACCGGAGTCGGCCTGGGTCGCCTTCCCAGGACCAGCTGGAACCGCATGGTCAGCCTGGCCCGGCGCCACCGACTCCGCAGCCTCCTGCTACGCCGGACCATAAGATCATGGCTGAGAAGCTCGTCAATGATATTCAGGTGAGTTTCTTATTTATTTCGTTAGTTTTGGGTAAGAATTTAGAAAGAGATTTGTGAGGTTAATTTATGTTTAATGTTATAGTTCAGTAGCTCTAAAAAAACCTGTTCTGAATTACAATCTGTTCTCAAGAATTACTAAAATTAATCTGTCTCTTTCAGCAAATGATATAATATTTGTAATTAAAACGAAATAAAATAATGTCCTTCAAATATAAAGATAATTAAAAAAGTGCGTCACAGAACAGTCAAAGAAAATTCGTGATAAATTTTCTCTGATAAAACTTCCGAAGTATTCATTACATTAAAATTAAAAGTAATTTTAAATTTAATACTTATACAAAAACACAATTTTGAAAGTACTTTGTACATTTAAAGAAATATTAAGATCAGAAAATTCTTACGTGAAAAATAACTTCAGGGGTTTTCTTACGCCGACGGCAAGCATTCTTGAAATATAGCGCTTACCTTCTGTCGAAACGTTTGCTTCTATGTATTCTATCATTTAATATTAGAATGTTTACAAAATTTTACAATAAAAAACAAAAAAAAATATTGTAAAAAACTGTTTTTCAAAATTTTCACTTCACAAAAGCTTAGAAATTTTGTCAAAATCATTTTACTTTTAAAATATTTTAGTGCAACATTTAAATAGTAAGTAAAATAACGTCAACGTCTAACGTGTTCAATGTGCTATGTTCAACTGACCTCAGAGTAACCGCGGGTCTCACAAAACTCGTTTCAAATTTGAATGATCCCTTCCTTAAAAATAAAAAAGAAGACGCCGCCAAGGCAACATATTGTGAAGCTTTGTTACAAAGAAAGGGTTAAGGTCCTCGCGTCAAACTTATTATTAAATCGTTTTTGTCCTTATTCCGCTTCCGGTAACACAAAAGGATATGTAAATTATAATAATCTGTGATAATTCCATTATTCCGATATTAGCCTGTGATCAACTTGTCGACGATACTTTTAACTTTTTTGTACTAATGTTTGTTTTGAGCATATGGCTTTTGATTCGGTGACGTCGCGGTTGGCGCGTTTATTTTTATTTCCTGCCTATATTTGTTTTTCCGGTCTGATAACGTGTAATTTATAAAAGGTTGGCTCTGTATAACGTTGCCTTGCAAATTAAAAAGTTATTTTGCCTGTAGACAAAAAAAGAATAAGAAAGTTGTACAATCGTACCGGGTAGGAATGAATTTAAAAACAAAAGAGGAAAGAATATTACATTTTAAATTAGTTTCGAATACGCTCACCTTGCATTTGTCTATTTCCCACGGTACGCCGGATTAGGGGCATGTTGATTTCATTTTTTAATTTTTTTAGCGCGCTTTGTTTCACGAAGGGGTGTTGACAGTTATTTGTTGCTGCGAATCTGTTCGAGTTTCGAATTTTTTGTTTTTAATTTTGTTTGAATATAGAACCGGTTTGACATCCTGTTCGTATTCATTTGTTTTTTTTTTTTCTGTAAATGAAAATTTAACGGTTCGACGCGGTGAGTGCTTGCTCTTTTGTGGTTTAGTTTTTTCTTATCAATGGTTAATTAAAATTTGATTTATTAACATTTTTCTATTGAGAAACGCACACTTGAATTTGTGCCAAGGGTTTGCTATCAAAATATTAAATTACTTTTTTTACTATTATTATATGATTATAAAATTTTCTTAAATTTACGTAGATTAAAATATCTACAGATTAAAATATATCTATCGCTATTTTATGAGTAAAGCAATAATAAGACAGTATTTTTGTTCTCTCAAAACAAAGGGAAAATATTCTTTTTGTAAAATTTGGAATTAATGAATTACTTAATTAAATAAGTAATTATGTTAGTGTAGTTTCGACTAGTAGTAGTGTTATGCTCTTTAATCAGTAAGTCTAATGTAATAATTTATTTTTATGCATAATCCAAACCATAAAAAAGTAGGTAAGTAACATTATTTAATGTAACCAAGAAAATTATTCGTGGCCAAAGGAATAGTAGGTAACAAATCAATATTGTATATAAATTTGGAATTCCAACGAGATCAAGTATTTTTTATTAAATAATAATTATAAAATATTTACTATAATGAATTATTATACAATTTTCAGAACTTTTAAGCAGTTGATAATAATAGATAGCAATTATAAAAAGAGTATTTGAATAATTAATAATTCTGCTAAATTTCTTTCAAATGCACCAAAATAAAAAGCCTATCTCTTTTTTTCACGCTGCTCTCGCCTTGCGTTGGACCGGGACAGCAACAACAGCAATCGCCATCAGCGGACTCTACGATGAGCGAACGATCCCTCGTCCCGTTTGCATTGGTAATATTAATTATTTATGAACAAATTTTTAGTCTTAAAAAATATTTAGCATTTAAGTTTATTTTTTAATATCTTAAGCTTATTTTGTCGGTAGTGAGTATTGGAACTGAAAATAGATAGGTAGATAAGTATTTAAATTGTTCTAACTGTACAAAACTAATTTCTTTTTTTTTAAACTACGAATAGATTGTGATAGTAGCCATGTCTTTTTATCGATCTCTATGATCTCAGACTGATGGCGCGGGCGTGGTAATTAAATTCTATTAGTGTTCAAATTTAAAAACCTTTTGTTTAAAACCTTTTTAAGATTAATATTACTAAAACGGTCACAACAAAGGCATGATTCACGATTCCGACAAAATATTTTTTCGTGCTATTTTTTTAACTTTATTTTTCTTTGTGTCAGTGCTAAATGCGCTTCCTTCATTCACCCTAACCAGAACTCGCTTAACTTTTTTATTGCGCGACTTTGATGACTAATTTTGAAACGTTCCATTTTTGACTTCGGTTTTTATTTTTTATTTCACGTAACCAGCATGTGCACGGTAGTTTGAATTTGATTTATGTAGATACGGAAAGTTATTATTTTTATTTTAGTTATCTATTAGTTTAGTCTAATTAAGTACTTACTAACAGTAGATTTACATTAATTTTACATTTTTCTTATGTTTTTCTTTCTATTTGTATGTATAGAGATGTTAAAAATATGATAGCTCATAGTTACACTTAGATTCGTATATGCTTATTGTGGTCTTATTAGGTACCTACATTGATTTAACGATCCATTGCATAATAAAAATAAATACCTACTAAACCATACTGATTTATTAATTATTTGTTTAAATAATTATTTTAATTAATTAATTTGGAACTAATTATTTTGGACAGATTTTCTATAGATAGCTATTATTCTGATTCTTTGTAAACGCAATACTAAACCTACATAAGTTTTTACTACTTAGTCACGGTTATTGAAGCAATAAATAATAGGCACTGTTTTAATTCTTTATCTATTATATTAATTATAATTACTTTCGGCGACAACATATCAAAAATTAGCATATCAATTAGTGGTAGTAAGTAGTACTATTAGTGTTATAATAATTATAGTTCGGTATCTACTTCCTATTTTTAATCTGTGCGCTTTTGATGAGCATGATCCCAGAAGAAAATACATGATAACAATAATAATATACAATAAAAACACGACTACCCAATAAAGAAACATACATACTTACACGAATTCTGAAAACATTACACTCCTTTTTTAGGCAGTCGTGTAAAAATATCCCATTTGTCGTAATATTCGTAGATTTGAATATAATACACAATCGCATATATTAGCTAAGACGTAATACATGCAAATAAACAACTTTTTCGTTTCAATCGATAGTTTTCTGCTCTTTAAAGACATCATCAGTCTTAGCACAAAAATCAACGTGGAGACGCCTGCTTAGTTAGACGGTGTCCAAAATTTAAACACCGTAACACAACTCTCACAAGTAAAATGATTAGAAGTTTCACAACAGAACTGACTTAGACAACGTTTATATACTTCAATCAAGGTCTAAATAGTGTCTAAAAGATAAACGTCTAAAATGATTGGAAATGTCACAACAGAATTGAGTTATAGAGGTTAAACACTTTTTAAATCAAGGTTTGTGGTTGCTTATATTTCAACACGCGCCTAAGACATATTGAAGAGTTTGACGTGAATTTCATCTTAACACACCCTGTGCTTAATTTTTCGTGTTAACACCGAAGTATGGTATACGCTTCGATCAATAGCTGAAGATTGTCCAAATGTTTTTGTCGTAAATTAATTAGATGTTCATAGTTAAAAAAACACAATTGAAAATAGCTTCATTCAAAAAAATTAAATATTAGATTAACAAAAATATTTTTCACAAGTGAAAACTGTTTTGGGCAACTGGCATGTCACTTTGACTTTTCGTGACATTTCTATGTTTACACAAAATATCTAAGATTATGGAACAGGGTATAGTGTAAAATTAGAGGCTATAGAAGATTATAATAATACTACCTACGTATTTAGGTCTGTGATAAATCGACAAATATCGAACAATTTCACTGATTGATTAGAATTAGATTTAAAATGCTTTTTTTTTTCTCTAGCCACAACAGCAGTCGCCGACGGGCGAGGGAGCAGTGGGTGATCGCAACGCAATGCTGCCCTTCGCATTGGTAAATGTCCTGAATAGCCTGAATATCGATGTAATTATTTTTATTTCTTTCACTTCACTACTTCTGGCGTGCGGGAACTCATTGATATATTGATTGACTCGATTTAGTAAAAATAGTCTTAGACTAAACTATTCATTACATTTTTTTTTTAATGTTTTTTGGTAACGACATCAGCTGGTCGTTTGCCTGATGGAAGCATAACGCCGCGGCCCATAACAATTGCAGTGCGACTCAGAACTTTGAAACACAAAGGCCTGCGCGGCACTGCAGTGCGCTCGTTACCCTTAGACATTAGGTATTGAGTCTCATAAGCCCAGTAATTTCACTGGCTACTCTGGTCATCAAACCGGAACACAGTAATGCTTGTACATTACTGCTTGGCGGCAGACTTCACGAGCAAAGCGGTGGTACTAACCCAGACGGACACTCGCTGAAGAGTTAGTCCTACCACTAACAAATTCACACTATTTACTATTCACACTAAATGCTCGATGACATTGAGGGAGTTCACTAGTTGCTAGACGGCAAGTTAAAGCGGGCTAGTCAACTGTTGGGGACACATAATTTGCAAGTTATGTAGCTAGTCAATATGATTACAAAGAGCGAGTCAGTAGCCCAGCGATTCCTAAAGTGCGTTCCGTGAAAACCAAAGGTTCCATGGAAAAGTCACCAGGAATCTGATGATCACCGGGGATTACATTTTCACCTCTCAAGCTCGGACAGGTCGTGTCTATCATTCGAAACCTGCTCGCAAAAGTGCTTTTTATTCGCTAGCGTGGAAAATGTAGCCACGCCGGCGCCGCACCGGCTACTCCCTTTTCCGCACTAACGTGGAAAAAGTACTTTTGCACAGAAATTAGAACGATAAACAAAATCATTACTCAGTAATAAATATCGGAATAGCGCAAAAAATGCTTTGCGGTATCTTTTATTTATAATCACAGTGTAGGTTGGGGTTACATAAAATAATAAAAAGGATTTATCCACTATTCCGATACCTTACAAGTTAGGAAACCTCTGCACTATCAAATAATTAATTCGCCGGTTAGTAGCTATATGGTATAAACTGTAAACTGGTTCAATGTCATTTAGCCTTATAGGACTTATTACATGACGTGATGCTCAGGCTGTCTTACTAAGACTGTCCGATAAATTGTATAGTGTAGTAAGAGTTAGCCTTTTATTCGGTCTTAGTAAAAAAAAGTAAACTGTACTCTGTACTTCAGCCTTATTAAGACAGTCTGAATTACGCGTGGTGTAATAAGTATTTCACCGACAAATTATCAAACTGGAATAGAGTAATGCTTGACGCTGCTTGGCGGCAGATTTCACGAGCAAAGCGGTGGTACCAACCCAGAGGAACACTCGCAGAAGTGTTAGTCCTACCACCTAGTAAAGTTTTAGAGTTGGTGTAATGTAGTCTCATTAGAGAAGAAAGTAAACTGAGCCTCCCCAAGTCTAAACCTATAAGTCTAATCGAGTAAAGTCAGTACTAACCTAGGTGTTAAAATATTAAAACACATGCTGCTAACAAAACTTGATCCAAAGTAAATTTGTTCGAAGAAATCGGTTCGTTTTAGTCAATTTCGTAGAATTATAGGGCGTGAACACAATTTCGATGAGTTTCCGTAGTTCCACACCACGCTTGCCATGCTACAGTGAGCTTTACCCTTAAATTTTAAAGTTGATTTTCGTATATTATAAAGTTGTTGTAATTTAGTTTTTTATTCGATCGAATTTCGAATGTTTTCGGATGAAGCTCGCTGTTTCCAAATTTAAAATTAGTCTAAGCTATCTTCAACGAATTTGGCTGCTTATTCGCTGTCGCAATTCTTCATTGTCTATTAAATGTCTTATATGATGTTACGATGCATTTTGCCTATTAGCTCATAATTAATAAGTAGGTATATTCTATTCTAGACTATTGAATGACGATTGATAATTGATCCAACAACCCATTTGATTAAATCATCTTTTTTATGTCTAGAATCCAACCTTTACAAAATCTTTTTTTTGCGGTAAATGTGGCCATGTCTTTTGCCTTGTCTGGCCTCTATGTCTCTCATGGATCATTTGATTAAAATAAGAATATAAGATAGAAACTAAATCTTTTGAAAATAATATATTTAAAAGTTAAGTAAGTAATTAATTCTTTTGTTTGCAATTTATCGGTTTTTCACACCGCACCGTATGTACACATCGCATTATCAAAATTCGCAAATAAAATTTTAACACGCCTTTCGGCAATATCAGTCCGTAAATAATTTTTAAAACGGATTTATAACTACAATTTTGATTTGAGAAACACAAAGTTATTCTTAATCACATTAATATTTTTTGTGCTTTGATGCAACATTAAATACTTAGGTAAGTACCTATTCATTAGTCATTTTGAACCGAAGTTTTTATATTTATTTTCTCTAGGCTCACGTTTGACCGCAATCTCGCCTGATGGTAAGTGAGGACGCGGTCGAAGGCGTAGCATTGTGTTCAAACATGGACTAGGTTAGGTATGAACCTTGGTTCAACTAAAGCTTCGGATTATTTTAAAAGAGCTTTTTGACATCAGAAATCAAAGCTTACCTCAGAATAGTTCGAGAACCACCGATTTAAACGAATTTGCGCGGTGAACAGCAAACATTTAAACTTCAGTTTAAACTACGTTTACGTATTTACCTAATTATGTCACTTAGAACTCAATTCTAAATACCGTTTGGTCACGTTATAAGAATCATTAGACGTACAGACAGCAGGTACTTAAAGAAATAATTGATCCTAACCTATTCCTTTTCCAACAGCAACAAGCGCGGTCTGGGCAGAGCATCAGCGAGCGTACTCTGGAGGAGTGCTGGTCGACTCTACAGCGAGTGAGTTGGCATCTGTTTCAATGCGTATTGTCATCTTCCAAAAGTAGGGGACGCGTGGCGGCGGTTGTGACGTGCGCTTTGACGTTCCAATTATGAATTGCTTTTTTAATTCTTTTTTTTTACTTTTATATTGTCTTGTGTTGAATTTTTAGTTTTAATTTTTTTCAGAATGTATCAAATTATTTACTAAACTTATTCTAAAATATGATACGTAACCTTTAGTTTCTATCATGGAATGAAAGTCGTAACAGAACCGCCTAAGCGCTTACCTAACCTGGGTATTGGTTTTACCAATAACTCTTTTGTCACTTAAATTAAGGTGTTATTTTTATAAACTCTTACATATGTATACACCTGCAGTACTTTCCCTGTAATAGGTAACAACGTTTATTTTTTAAGTTTTTATCGCGGGATCTGAGCAGTGGGTGGCAAAGGAAATGCACTACAGACGGCTAGATAACACAGCATACCTACCTAACAGTAAGGGAAATTATTTTACGTATTTTAGTTACCTACACACACATTAACGTGAGCGTAAAATTATATGCACAAACAAGTGCAAATCTAGGCGGCAATACTATTTATTCTGTTTAAATTTTACTCTTCTCTATTATTTTATAGAAAAATTCATAAAATCAATTTGTGCTCTACAACTACGTTTTCAAACTTGTTTCTCATTTTAAAATGTTCAGCTTTGAATATAGTAAATTTAAGAAGTCAAATTTTACGTTATTGAACGATAATTGCTGTTATTGTCTTTTATAAAATTACCAATTTCTTAAAATTTGTTTAACAAAATATCGATATTTTAGCGACCAGTGTTTACAAGGGCTGCATTCTAACAAAAAGCTTAAATTAATTTTATCCTTACTGTTTATTGTGTAAAAAAATGGAGGGACTATTAAATAACTAGCAAATCTATGCTAAGTATATTCTTTTAAAGTATTTTCGCGCGGTATCGATCAAGATAGAAAATGTTGCGTTGCGCTGCGGGGCGTAACGATTCGCAATCGAGATTCGAGTGAGTTTTTATAGTACATACTTTGTAGAGAAGAAGAAATAGCTTGTGTTTAATTATTATACTTCTGAGTGAAAATTATTGTGCGAAAGAAAATGGAACACAGGTTGTCTTTACTTATGCCAAAAATGGGTGGTATTTAAAAAAAATTTTTTTTAATAATACGCATGGACCTGTTTTACTAACATATTAAAAGTTACGAAAATGTGTAGATTAATATTATTAATTTAGGAAAATTTTAATTCAGAAAATAATGGCATAATACATAAACAAGAACTGCGGCGCGAGTACGGATCTTTTCGATAAATAAAATTCGATAAAATTGACAGTTAAAATCGATAAAACCCACTTTATCGATTTTAACGGTCAATTTTATCGAATAAAACTCGCTTTATCGATTTTAACTGTCAAATTTATCGAATTTTATCTATCGAAAAGATCCGTACTCGCGCCGCAGTTATTGCTAATATTGTTTAAAAGCCTCCAACGCAATTCTCGGTTTCTGGATTAATATCCATTTCAAAAAATGCTTAGATACATTAATAAATTAACAGGAGCGATTTTTGAACGTCAGTTTTTTTATAAGTTCTTAAGTTACGATGTGGAGAAACATGCTAAATGCACTAAATCTAGAAACCCAAAGTCTACTGAAAATCTACTGAACACAAGTAGATAGCTGCTAACAATTACAGTGCCGCTCAGAACTTTGCAACACAAAAGCCTGCGCGGTATACTACTATATTGCGCTTGTTAACCTAGAGACATCTCATAAGCCCAGTAATTACACTAACTACTTTGCTATCTACTATTAGTATATTACATCGCAATCCATACAGATAAATAAAATTGAAGTGTCTGTTTGTAATATCAAAATAACAGCTTTTTACTAAATGCATATGAAAGTATATACGGTACCTACAACAAAACAACCATTTTTTAAATTTTTGTCTGTCTGTCTGTCTGACTGTTTGTTCCGGGTAATCTCAGAAACGGCTGAACCGATTTTGACGGGACTTTCACTGGCAGATAGCTGATGTTACAAGGAGTAACATAGGCTACTTTAATTTTAGAAAAATAATTAGGGTTCCGCGCAAAAAAATAAAAACCATGTAATCCAAAATCTCCACGCGGGTGAAACCGCGGGGCAGCAGCTAGTATAAAATAAAAACAAAAGCACGGCAACGCTCAATATGCAGATGTTCAGTACATCGGTACATCCCGTAAGTGTTGCCGCTTCCTGGTCATACACCACCTTGTACGCAGATGGTCACCACTTTATCTTCCATCAGGTGTAGAGGTGGGAATATAGAGCCTGTATTTTGGAATACGGTCATAATTTGACCGTGTTTAAATTACGATTTTTATCGCGCTTGACTATCTAGCTCTTGAAGTTTGAACCCTATCTCACCTGGGCCCCAATTCTACTTAACAAATAGTTTAACAAAAGTTACATAAAAAACATGACTGCCGTAGCCAGTCTCACTTGGGATGACAGACGTAAGGATTCTAACGGTACCCCACACAACCAAATACGTTCAGGCGTTTAAAAGTTATGGTGAAATAAAGAAACTCACATACAGACATACATACATAAACCCTAAAAACATTACTGTAGTAGCAACTAGATTAGTTAGGTAGTCGTTGCAATCTCGCTGCGTGCACTCCCTGAGGAAGAGCGTCGGACACGCTCGAAATCTAGGTCGAAAATATCGACAAATGACGTGAGATATAGCTGGTTTTTAACAATTTATAATACATGAGAATTGATTGTCAAGAGCGCCTGCCAAAACACACAGGTTGTCCGACAATGAACATTAGAAAGTTTTAATATGATTGGACAACGACATGACATGAGGTCCCGAAGAACAGTACCACCCCATCTCTTCCCATGGAAGCTGTAAGAGCTATCTAAAGGGATATCCACGGACAGGGCAGCAGCGTTCTCCTCGGCCAACATCAAAATCTACTGCGATCACCAATATGCTAGCCAAGTGGTTTACTATAGAAAAATCCACCATAGGTACATTTCCCGGCTAGGTATGATGAACAAAAAAAGGATAAAAGCAATTGTATTTAAACATAGTTTTATTATCTTTCTTTCAATAAGGCCATTAGTTTAGATCGACAGTGAAAATTGTGTTTGTAGTCCGTAACGTTTGTCCAACAATAGTATTGACTAAATAAGTTAAACTAAAACAAAATCACGATACGCCAAACACGAAACAGGTCGAAAGCACAGGTGCAGGAAAAAAGAACGCACAAAAAAGAACGCCCCGAACTGTGTCGGTAGAAACGGAAAAGTACAGTCGGAATAAAAACTGTACCGGGTACTTGATCTTTTGAGGTGGGCGGGTTCCAGACAGGAATGGTGTGGAGTCGATGTTTATGGCACTGGACTTTATTTTAATATTCACTAGTACATTTTTTAAATATTCACAAATAAACAATACTAATATTTGTCTTAGTTTTTCGCTTGGAACCAATACATAATTATGTCACGTATTAAGCGTATTTATACGAGAATTAATTATTATTGACGCAAGAATAACTATATGCGCAGTTATTACTACGATGGTAATTGCTTTCAATCAGGTCATTCGCCAGTTTGCGGTATTCATAAAAGAAATTGTAAAAGAAAAAAATGGTGACACTAAATTATTGTAAATATTCATAAAACTCAGCGTTGCCTTAATAAATTGTTATCAATGCACGAGCTTGCTTGCTTACTGTTTCAAAAATATTGTTATTTATTCTTTCTATTTTGATCTGCACAGTATATAAAAAAACTTGTAATAATGGAAATCAATAATCACTTTTGGGATCGCAATCATAGATAAATTGTGAACGTAGTGATGCTATCAGTCAAAAGGCCGCAAAAGTTATTTCAATAAGTCCGTTCATATGTAAATCTCAGCAAAACTCCAACTCCATACATTTTTGTTCTCCAAAAACAAAAGCACTTGATGTACGTTGTCGAAAAAAATCCGCAACATTTGCATGTCGATCTGCAATGAATTTATCGTTATTGCCGTGAGATTTATTATCCCGCCGCTTTCCGAAAAAATACACCGAAAATGACCGAGTTCCACATTTAAAATTCAAATTGCAATTGTTTTTCGGTCCGAAATTGAGACGATTTTGACGTTCGCCGTCCGTCCCGGACATGTGTTTTACTTTTTTCACTTTTTGTCTGTTCGACTGTACTGCTTTATTTTTTAAGTTTTTACTTTTTCGCCAGCTATAGTAAATCAATTCGAAGAGTCGCGCTTTTTGCTTCAGCGATTTTTCTTTTAGCAAAATATAATCTAGTTCAAAACATGTTAGTGATGATGTATAAATAAAGCCTCAAAGTATTTTTAATAAAAGGCGAATGTTTTAAAACTTTTTTTCCCAACCAATATTATTTGAGAAAAAAGTTGGGTAATGAAATTGTTTTTTAAACGACTTTGACTGTAACATCTTTTAACAAGTAGGTATCAGACGGCGAAGGGGTAGAAGACAGGGGGTAGCGGTAATTATGAAAAGTGTCCGAGAAGGGAGGAAAAATTGCACGAAGTGAGGACATTTAAAAAAAGTGGTTTAATGACCGAAAGGCTTTTAAACTTAATAGGTTTGGAAAGATTCTGACGATATTCTTAGAACGTGGTTTTTATAATGGTACTGATAGCTGGGAATTTTTTAAAGGGAAATTAGACGTAAAAGGGTATTTTACTAATAAATACTGTTTAGCGGTGGTATAGACACAATGTTTTGTCTTTCTTATTCTTGGACAAGTTTAAACTGAAGCGAAAGAGATGAAACATTGTATAACTTTTCAACCGTTATACAGTGTTTATTAGTTTATGTGTAGGAAAAGTGTAAGTATATGTGAAGACAAAAGTCATGAATTTTAGCGTATTTATTTTTTCACTTTCGCTCTCAACTGAAGGTTCTACCTAAGTTGAGATAGAAACTTTATGATCGAAAAACAGCCAAAGCATGTTTGTCTTTAGGCCAGAATTAGTTTCCTTTCGTGTTCCATTTAAATAAATCTAAACTGGCCGAATCTGAGCCATGTGGCCGAATGAGACATTAATGTTTTCGTTTTGGGACATTTTTCTTTCCTTATCTCCTTTGGTTAGTAAAGCAGCCATGGTTCTTGAATTACAAAGACATTAACAAAATGTTTACAAATACAAATTTGATCTTTGGAAAGGCCAGTACAAGTATTAAGTCTGATGCTATTACGTTATACCAATGACCATAAAAATAAAAACAAACATTATGCGCAGAGCTGAGTGTCCTGAGAGGTAATTTTTAAGTGTCTTTATTTTACCCAGTAACTTAAAACACAGTAATTATCAGCCTTATTACGCTCTTATGGTTACCGATCTACTCCCAGAGAGACAGAGAGGGAGAGACAGAGAGAGAGAGAGAGCCCAGTGTAGTTTGGTGGATGTTACATGTCCTCGAATTTTGTGGTTCTTGAACATGCAATAGTTATCTTCACTCTTTTAGAGCGAGTGTAATAAATCCGCACATAGCGTCATTGGCTGAAGCCGAGATTCGAATGGTGCGTTGGATTGAAAGTCGCACAAGTTCTCGCTCAGACACACTCAGGTAATGTTTGCAAGCTACCAGACTTTGACCAGTTGGTGCGTTCCAGCTCTTGAGAGCCTCTTGCCTTTCTAAGTTTGTGCAATTACTTACCATCCTTCGATCCTACCGTCACTTAAGATCAGTTAATAATAAATAGTAGTCAAACGTTAACAAGTAAAAAAATCACAGAACAGCTTTACTACAAGGTATGGCAAGTGGACAACCCTACCGCACCTAATCTTTTTTACCCCGTTATAACTCATACCGCACTTTTTTCCCGGCGAAACTGGGAAATTTATCTCGCAATTAGTGGTGAGACACTTCCAACTCGCGACATTATTAAGAAACTTCGTAATGGATCGTAAAAAATACAAAATTTTTCATCTACCCCCATCGCAGGTGTTGTCGTGAATATTGCATTGGGATAAACAATTTTATGGCCGAAAACAATGTTGGACGGTCAAACTTTGCGGGTAAAGAAAGGTGTTAAAAAAGGTTTCATTTTTGTGTTTTATCCTAGGCTTAGAATATTAATTGTCATCGTTAAATCATCACCTAAAATATCAGGCGAGATACCTAGTTGTTAGCTAACCTAACAATCCTGCTCCTACTAATATTATAAATGCGACAGTTTGCGTGAATGTTTGTTACCACGTATCTGCGTAACTACTACACCGATTTTGATGAAATACCACGAACCATAAAGATAAATACCACGTGGGCAAAGCAGTGGCTGGAAGCTGGTAGGGTATAAATAACAATACTCGTAATGCGACGAAAAATGAAGAGATTTTTCAATGAAGGAAAACAACACTATACGTCATCATATTACGGTTGCATCGTGATACTATACCATAGTGTAGTGATAAGGCATTTTCTAAGGCTCGTTCAGCTCGCTTGGTTAGCTAGCAGCCTTCCTTAAAATGAAACTCTGTCTGTTTGAGAGCCGGTTCCTATTCTTGCATCGTAACTTATCAGGTGAATAAGTTGTCAAACGATATCTAAAAAAGTAAAAATAAACGCATATCTAAGTAATAATAACAGATACAATAATTTACAATACAATAATAATAATAAATACAATAATTTTTCGACTGCCGCACCCCAAAAAGCAAAACATCGTCATTAACTCTCAACTTGCACAAAAACAAATAAAAAAAAAAACAAATACAAATTAACGGTAGCAGGAACACGACAACAGTTTAAAGGTAACGTTTTCACAAACACACACAAATTGGCGGGAAGCGCCCCCTTGGGAGTGGAATAAGAGAAAAACTGAGCAAAAATTAGATTTCTTCAGCGCTGTAGGCGGGAAATTATATCTTGATACTTTGGTGGTTTGATTAGTGAAGTGATGCTCGGTGGTAGTGAAGTCGCTGATCTGTAGGTCGATGGTTTAAATGAAATTCTGCAAAAAGCTAAAGCTTTTTTTAATTTCGACGTTTCCCAGCCCAGTAATTTTATTAACTACTTTGCTCATCAAACTGGAACAAAGTAATGCTTGCACATTACTGCTTGGCAGTAGAGCACGTGAGCAAAGCGATGGTACCCACCCAACGGTCACACGCAGAGGAGTTAGTCATACACCTGCCAGGTGTTAGGTGTAGGACTAACTCAGCTGCCAGGTGGTAGTGCCTAGCTTTCAGTGATAGTGTGACACGATAATTATTTATTAGTATCACCTACAGCGGCTGTGAGAACATGTGACCAAGTGTCGTAAAGTAATTTGTGTCTGACATTTGTGTCGCAATTTCTGTCTATAGTCTAAACTTAGGTAAGGAGTAAGAGACTGAAAAACCATGTCAGCTCTGCTTAAATCAAATATTAATAACACATTGGAGAACTACAACATAAGTTGAATAAAAAAGTAATATTATTCAAGTATCAAGACGCGTTATCCCCAGATTCGCAGCTAATGGCCCGTGCTACAGTAAAAAAGACAGCGACGCCGGCAAGATAAAAATTAGCTGAAATTAAAACAGGCTAACGAACGCCATTCGGAACGTCTCTCTACTAATTTCTTGGTTTATTTTCTGCAGAGAAAATATTCTTTGTTTGTGACCTTATTTTCGATGCTTTTTGCCTAGAAAGGCGGTAATTACGAGTGTAATAAATTATAGGAATATAGGACACTAAACTCACTTGAGGCTCATATATAAATTTGCTAGTATTTCTGTTAGTTTTTTTTAAGGCATCAGTAGTCTAACGGTAAACTTTACCATTTGATCAGGTGCTAAAAATGTGCTCCCAAATTTAGAGATTATTATATATATTATAAAACTGTCATTCAAGTTTTATTGAAGAATTAAATCTTCAAAAGAATAAGTGACGGTGACCAAACCATAAAACAGAAAGAGTAGAAGTGACACTTAATACTTGGCGTGCCAAACGGTAAAGGAGCCTACGTCACCCATGCGGTGGCAAGGCAATATCAGACTGTTTCAGTGTGTGAGTCAGGCGCGGATCCGTCCTTGTGGACAAGCCCACAAGCTCCTATCGAACCTCCTATTTAATATCGAATTGTGTTTAATTCGATATCTGGCGCAGCACACACTGGGTTTAAAATGTACTAGTGTACGTCCGCTGCTTTTTTCGACACCAGACTGTAAAGACATTACAAGGTAATAGCCGGAGAGTCATACCTTTTGGAAACGTCTTCTTTGTAGGAATGCAAATGTATCAAGCGAGTCTGTAGTCCGACTCGCACTTAGTCGATTTTTGGGTAGCCATGACCACAATCTTTTTCTGAAACCCTCTGATGTTTCCTTGCAGGGAGATGTAGGTTCACGGGACTCTTTAGCGCGCCAAGTATTACGTGTCCCTTCTGCTCTCACTTTGTTTTGTGACAAAACACTGTCTACATCTGTAACCGGTTGCAAAGTGTTACATAATACGGCAGAGGACAGTTTGCGTCATGTGTTGTGTTGGCGTTGTATTTGTAATGTTGAGGAGTTGAAGTCACTAAGTATAGGAAAACTCGGGAAAACTTAAGAAGCTACTTACGTTTTTTATTTTTAAAATTTTAAAATTTTGTCTTTATTTTTTATTGCGTGAAACTGAGCAAGGAACTATGATAAAAGTGAAGCACTGTAGAACTGAAATAAGTCTACAGGGTTACAACCCTGTAGGGTTGTTCCTAATTATCTGGGAGAATCACAAAATAAATCGAATCTGTCCAAAAATGATGTGCTATAAAATTGCATGGAGGTAGGGGTTTAGGTTTTGGAGTGAGGCAAATAAAACCACTACAACTTCCACGAGCGCCCACATTGGGCCCATCTGATCTAGCTGTAGTTAGATTAGGGCCCACTTCAAACGGATGCGTTCATGTCCCGGGGCTATTCTCGCCTGACTATATTCAGGGTACGTTTTAGGTTGAGGTTCATACGGCAAACACCCCACACTCTTTTAAAAAAGCTGGAATATAATGCAATGAAAATTTCGCGATATATGACATTTCATCCCCCATTTTTCCACGTTCAGGAGTAGTATTGTTTCATAATATGTATATGGGATAACTTCGAGAGGTTACCCTTTCAAACAAACATAATTTTCAAATTCAATCTACAATTGACGGAGAAATAGGTGAATATACATAAAAAATACATTCGAACATAGAACTTCAACCTTTTTTGAAGTTGCTATAACCATTGAACTATCTTTGACATTTTTGTTTCATTTTCAAATCGCAGATGTCGACATGACAATCACCGATCAAACAACCGATGGTTTCGACAACCGTTCATTATAACTGGTAATTTCCCAGACTGGTCGCTTGGTTGGGCCCTAAGTGTCTAGAAACATATCGACGGCCTAAACACAGGGGACATTTATAGGTTAATTTTTTTTATAAGAGCCTGTTATTAGGCTTTTAGCTCACGTCACGGTATGACGAGTTTGAAATTGTTTCTGGAATATTTCCTTAGAGTGATTAATTTTATTTTGTAAGATTTGTTTCACTCGAATATATTTTTTTTTTTCTTGTATATTGTGTTTATATAGATGTTAAATGGACAGTTTTGTTTTACTTAATCCGTAAGATGCGAAAGTTTGTTTGTTTTAATTGGTTTTAAAGAAAAGCATAGTAGAAATGCTAAATTTATTAAAGGCCACACTGCGTTCCTACAAATACACAAAAAGCAGCAATATTAAAAAAGTATGGCGTCATCATCACGTCATCTTTGACAGTTTTGACAAATAATAAGCTGTGTTGTCATCTGTATTGACATTTTTTTAATGGCTTTAGCGATTATTGCGATCAGTCAAAAAGAAGCTGAATAATCCGTTCCATTTCGGGAAATTGCGTTCCGTTTCACGTTACGTACAAAAAAACACGTTAAGTATGTGTTTTCAGTAAATCGCAGGCCTATATAATTGTAATTTCATTTTAGAGTATCAAGATTTCAAGAACTCTTTCCAAAAAACCAACTGATAGCGTGGTTAGTTTTAACATATTCTGATTTATTACTAAAACGGAATAACTCTTTTTTTTTGTGAAAGCAAGTGCTTCCTATTAGGAGGATCACCTGCTTAACCCACCATTTGATAAAAGTATGTAACTTTTAATAATAAGTTTTTTTTTATATTTTTTTACTCAATTTTAAAAGACATTTGACCTAACTATGGCAATTCAAGACTTTAAGTAATAAAATGCACCATTTTTAAGCAACATTATGTAGGTACTTAATTCTTTACTTAAAGCACCATCCATATTAAGAAAGCGAACGAATTTGAGGTACCATAAAAAATTCTTCCACAAGACCACCAACAGGGTCATATATAGAGAGTCGAATATGGCGACGATATAAAAACTTTTATCTGAAAAAAACTGGCATCAGTACTGCGAGCAGTGTGGTGAAAAACAGTATGTTGCCATCCCGCTTGCCCGTACTATCGCCTACTGAGGACGTGGTTTTGATACTTTAGCGATAAAACCATTTTTTTTTTTCGATACCGAATACGCTGTAAAAATATAAATACATAAACGAAATTTATGTATGAAAGATAAAAATAATCGTCGTTTATATTGGTTTTGAAATTTAAAAATAATAAAGGCATAAACTTAAGTTTACGAGTATTTTTGAATAGTTAAAATATTCTGCTCAGTACGAAGTCTAGAATTGGGCATTACAGGTAAAAACAAAGACGTAAGATGTTATTTAAGTAAAACAGTTTCATAAGCTCATAAGCTAAAATATTACGTAATAAAGCACCAAGTCGGTTCAAACATAAGCACGCAAGCCTCGAACTAAGAAACCGCGTGGATATAACAGACTATAATAAAAAACTTAGCAAGTACCTACACATAAGTGCATTACGATGCCTTGCCGTGCACTATAACTATAGTATTTATAAAGTGAACGCCTACGGCCACGGCCCGAGAGCACAGCGATTTTTTGCCGCACACATTTGAAAAATACATTTTGACGTAAACAGACATATGCTTGCCACAAAAAATTGATTTAAAAAAGAAAAATTATAAAATTCAGCGTTTTTCATCTGTGTATTTGAGTTTTGAGAGTGCGGTTTCAAATTGCGAACTGGAGTGACGTAACATTTCCCGCGTTTATTTTTTTCTTTCTCTCAAGTGCCAGTGCAGTGTTTTGACGTTTCAAGTGAGATGCGCAACTTTAGAAGAGTATTTAAAGGATTTTGTTCCAAAAACTTTCAATGCAGGTACTTTACTTTTTTATTTGTTGTATATAGAGATTTGTGGTAATGGTGCTGTACTACTGCTGTACTAGCTTACTGTAACTCGGGTCTGTACTTGAGTACTGAGGTATGTTGTGCGTTAGTGTGAGTTTACTATTACATGCAACTAGTCTGTGTAAAACGCGGAAGCTTACTCTTCTTCAGTATTTTCTAAGGATAGAATTTATAAAATTAAGACTTAAGTACTTTCTTTATCTGCATTATTGGCTAGTGTTATGCTTTCTATCAGGCAAACGATACGCTCGTCTCGTTATTCAAAAGAATAAAAAAATCTGAGTAGGCTTTCCATGTATGACTATTTTCCAAAGTAGAAAGCGTACACATAATTGATTACCATAAAAGTTTTAGTGTAATAAATAACGATTGGTCTAGAGAAAATTTCTTACTCGACAAGTTTTAAAAGCTTTGTGATTTAGAAAATGTTAGTAGGTAAATTTATTATTGTATGTTTTGTTAAGAAAAACATTCATACAAAAAAACAAGCAACTTCATCTCTAAAATTTAACTAACAACAAACATAATTATTATACACCCCTAGTTTCTTTGATAAGTAACTGTATATATTATTTCGTTTTAAAGTTATTTATTTTTTTAATCTGCGCCAATACTAACTATCATTTAAACTTAAGATATTGTTTATAGCCGCCGCAAATTACAGTAAAATATTTAAAATCTGGCTTAATTAACTTCTCGTTAAAAAAAATTCAAATGTCACGTTGACTCTTACAACTTAGCTTAGCTTAGGTCACTTTCACCGGGCAAACACTAAGTTGCTAAATAAATACGAGCGGGACTTTAAGTTGTGTTTTTGTACTTACTCTACCTACTTGAAATTGTTGTTTTTTTTAAATGAAATAAATGTACCAATTTGCTTGGATATAAGTAATTTCAGGTACATTCAAATACTAAATATATTCAAAGTTATATTGTTCAGCAAATTTTTAAGTTGCAATTAAAATAAAATTTATATGAAAAAAAAAAAAAAATTAATAATAATACACGTGCGGGTTCTTAATAATGATCTTGTGAATTGGTAGGGTTTTTTTTACTGTACTGTAGCATCTCTGCTGATTTTTGACGCTTTTTTGACACAAAATTTCTTTCTATTTTGTGTCAAACGACAATTTAAAGAAGATATCATATTTTTTTAACTGAATCTTTTATATTATACAAGTTTTAAATATTATTATGATAGAAATTTTCTTTCTTTTGCTCAGACCGTATAATAATATATGCTACACCCAATTTTCAATTTTAATTAATTATAATAAAACATTTGTAAGCTAAATTCAATTGTTAAGATGTTCATGGCCTAAAAAGTGATAGATTAAAACAAGCGTCATACTTTATTTTAAATTAAGAATTCTACATTAATTTATTATTTATCTCCAACTTTCTTTTTTAGAGTTAATATAGGTAGAGTATACTCAAATGCCTCCGGCAGCAAGACAGTTGACGGTAGTTATAACTTAGATATCAGATTGAGAATATAATGTAACTGTTAAAATCTAGTTACACATCTTTAGCAAACCAAAACAAAGATTTTAAAATTCCTAATTTTATATCAGCTTCATATATAATTTTAAAAGCGAACTACACAGTAAAAACTTTCCACTCCAGCCATTCTGTAGGTAAAGAGTTAATCTTAATTATTTCAAGTCTTATACCAAGCTTTCAAACGTACTGCGTCCGTGACAGATCTTAAAAATAAACTCTTTTGTCCATCTCTCAGTCGCTATAGTCTAAGGTACCACGGTTGTTTTGAGTAAGGATTTTAAAATGTACTTCTACTTTATCTTGTATATAAGAATGTCACCAGCCCTGCTGTTACAATTTGAACGTTCTATAAAAGGCGCTTTTCATTGCTCATAGAATGAATTTCATTATTTAAATTTAAAATGAATCTGATACTTATACACTGTACCACTAATTGTGATTTTAACGCACTGTAGGTAACTTAAAAAAATATTTGGAACAAACTGTTTTTGTTTTTGAATTTTTTGTACTAGTGTATTTGTCCGTGTTTTTGTTTTTAGCCATACTTAATAATGTTTGTTGATTCAGTAAGTACGTTTAGTCAAACACTTATTTTATCGCTCTTATTATTACGACTTATATATTTTAAAATTAGGTGAAACTTTTGTTAAAATCGTAACGGTATTATTTTCTATATAACACATTAAATACTCTACAAATTGATAAGTATTTGTTTATTTAAAAATATCCTGTTACGTAACTTCACTCAATAATAATAACTACACTCAAAACGTCCACTACCTCTCAGGCTAGTATGACTCCTACTTTGTACAAAGATAATTATGATTTCACTTGAGAGTAACGTGCAGTTTTTTATCTGGAAAATCTGAGGTGAAGTTCTGTTTTGGCTCAAACGAGTTAAAGGTATGAATGAGTACTGAGTAGGTATCACGTAGGTGAAACCGTTTCAAAGATTGCTGATTGTTATGGTTGTGCCGGGTGATAAAAAAACATTTACTGCACCGCATTAGCGGTGCAGTGACTTTCAGGGAAAAACACGAAATGCTAATAATTTTTGTTACCTACATTTTGCTATTTTTGTCCGAAAATAAGTTGATTGAGATATAATCAATTTCAAAACAGGAAAAATGAGATGAATGTCATTGTTTTTAGAAAATCTGATCATCTATCTTTAGCTTTATAATATTATTATTATGTATACAGCAGCAAATCATTTTCATTTTCAATATTTATTATTACAAAAAAATCTGGAAATGCCTAATTAGTAAAGTTATTTTCAGTCATGGCAAAGAAAGTAAATTCTTTTTGTCAATTTTACGTGACAATAACCCGCGGTTACATATTTTTCTATATCCTTTGAAACATTTTGATGTCATCAATATATACATCGTCAAATTCAGGTCAATTCCATTTATTTATAATTGGTAATTATACTCCGTACACTCAATGAAAAAATTTAACTCACACATTCACGACCTACGACAACACACGTCGCGCCTGTTGACGTAGGTCAAGACTCCGCGCACACATGCGCAGTTTAAAAATTCAAAGTGCAGTGTACGCAGAAAACGGTATCTTTTTTTTGCAATATAAGCGATTTTTTATGATATTGTAATATTATATGGTATTAGTTAAATAGAACAGAAAACATGCTTACATAGATGTAGAATATTTATATTGCTGAAGCAAATAAAAAAGTCTGCATCAATAATTTGCTCACCTTCAAAAGAAAGATTGAAAGTGATCGCTTTTAGCGATTTTTAATTTAGCGGTGTTAGTTCAACGATTGGATTTTTGTTCTAAAATTTGTTATTGTTTTATTTTTAGAAGGTAAATACATCAACGTTTGTAAGTACGTGTAGTTTCACTGAAACTGCATTTTGTTCCTCATATTTTAATTCCTTTTTGTTAGTAAGATTTATGTACGCCATTATTATTTTTAAAAGTAAGTATCAATATTTCCTTATTGCTTATTAATATTTTATTAACTTAAAATGTTTCTACAGCATATATAGTATTTGTATAGATTCATAAAAGTTCTCTCAATATGGCCGTACCAAAAATCACTGCAATAGATTTTACAGTAAAAATAGGTACTAATTTAATATATTATTATAAATTCAAACTCAAAATTTAAAATCAATTCATTTGATCGAACATTGTGATAAAGAGTTCTTAAATTTATATAATAGGTACAAATATATAACTTATTTTTTGTATTAATTTTGTGCTAATATAGCGTGTTTTTTCAAATTATTGTTAATATTTTTTAAATAAACTTTTGAATTTAAAGATTTGGAGGCGTCTATCCCTCAGTAATAATATTCGAAGTTTTAACGATAAATATTATAAGTTATTACAAATTATGGTACAGCGTTGGTGATAGATTCAAATTACATCAGTTGGTTCTACCAAAAAACTCCACAACAATTCTAGAAAAGACTTCTAAAAAAAGAGTTCGCAAAACTACGAGTACAACCGCATATATCAGGAATAGGCCCAGCAAACTGCGTACCTAAAAAGAGAATTATATTTCTTCCGTTTGTCTAAACTTGTTCGGCGCACGCGCTGCCTCTACATGTGTGCGTGGACTTCCACGTGTGTGTGCGAGCTTTGCGACCTACAAACGCGCGTGTGTGCGTGCATTCGTACACAAACTCTTGTCTTAGGTTAGGGAGGTGGTCGAACTCTCTCGTTGCAGATACTTTATTTTTATTATGGATACTGAACACGTGGTAGGCAGATACTGCGATTTTATTGCGCTGCCTTCCTCTTCTGGTTGTTTATTAGTCTTTGCATTTTAGAAAGGACACGTCAAATATATACCTAAATCGAACATTAGGTACCTATGTAGGATTTATGTGTCGATTTTTTTTTAAGATCTTTTTCGTTTTACAATTTTTGTTAATCGTATCTTGTTTGAACTAGCTAACTTTTTGAAACAAAACAAATTAATTACTTTAAAAAAAATTAAAACACATTTTTCTTAAATAAAATAAAATAAAAGACATTTCAAATAAAGATCTATATTTAATCGGCACGGAAATATAAATCAACATTTCTGGCGGCAAGATGATTCATTCACAAACCAAATTATATACCTCACCTTGACAACAAGTAAATGCCAACCAATCTGCATATTAAAAAAGTAAATTCTATTTACACACAATCCGATTCCGAATACAATCGGAAGTTTAAAAATGGAATCGATTCCGTCGCCATTGTGGTTGTAATCGATTTAAAAATGCAGGTTCGACGTCCCTGATCGTGACCTGCGACAGCGCATGAATACTGTATGAGTTAACGCCTTTTTCAATGGAAATTACGTTGCTCTGTGCTTTCTGGGTGATATATGGCCGTTTCTTTGCAAATACTCGGATCATTAATTTTTTGTTGTTGTAAGGAAGAAATGCTACCACCGTGCTCGCCTGGCTACCTACCATATTCAAGTTGAAAATCTGTCACCAAAAACTTATCAGTGTGTTCCGGCAGAAAGCGGTCAAATTTTCCTATCGAGCATAAAATAATAACAGCTTAATGCAACTTACTTTTTATTTATTTATCTACTAATTTCTGCCCGCGGCTTTACCCCTGTGGTCATCTTTACAGCCTATATGTTTTTCCAGAACCTAAACTATCTATATGCCAAATTACATCAAAATCGGTTTAGTTGTTACGGAGATACGTGGTAACAAACATTCATAAACACACAAACTTTTCGCATTTATAATATTAGTAGGATAAGATAGGATTTACTCTGTATTTTTTACAATTAATCAATTATACAAATGCTTAGATAAATTCTTGTCTGTAAAATACAGTTTTTACAGTTACGTAAAATAATTTGGCTTTAACGTCTAACTTCTTAATTTAATAACTATACTGTCGATGCTTCTGAGACAAACTTTTTTTAACGCCCTATTGAGTTTTGAACTGGCACAACTTTTGCGATCAACTTCTTATATTATTTTTAATTATGATCATTAAAGTTGAGATCCTTTTGCTACTTTTACAAAGCGATATTCTCTCTATATACATTTAAGTAAATTATATTTACAAAAAAAAAATAAGCTATCCACCTGGCTCAATCATCAGACTCTCGACACACAGTATAAGGTATTGGACTCGAAACGAAACATGTGACTCCAAATTCAAAGGGTTCACTTGTAGCCACTGAAGATTTCTACTATCCACTTCCTAGCTCTGTCACCAGATCAGCTCTATTCTATAAAATTATTGTATTGTTATCCAAACCAAAAGTTTCATTGAGATACGACAGTTAGAAGTAGGTCAAAATTGATTTCCAAGATCAACATTTTTATGTCAAGTTGTTGACAAAAAGAATTGTTCTCCATACAAACTATAACACCCTCTTTTGTCCCTAAGGGATCACAAATTCCATCTTTACAAAATAAAATTTGCCCGCATTCCAAAATAAAACTATTGTCTACATTTCAGACTTCAATGGTTTACATTGTGCGTGAGTCCATAGATCAGTCAGGACAACTCGTTTAATATATTATTGTACGAGTAATATAGATTATAAAATAAGATAGCATTTATATTAAAGTATCCAACTCAACTTGCAATGTGTCGTAATAAGAGTATCCTCTTGATAAAAATCCAAGGCCTACCCTGAGTTCATTGCCCCGTCACCCGAGTAGGTAAAAATACCTACTCGCTGATAATGTCCTTTGTTTTTCTTATCATGCAACCCTGAAGGGACATTGGCCCTACTTTTTTTAAGGTCCAAGACGTTCCCAGAGCTATTTACAACAGTTTTATTATGTACATTTAAAAGTTATTTATCGCTGTTTACGAAGAGAAATTAATATCTTTTCGTATTTTAACTTTTTGTGTTTACGTAAGGTCTGTTCATTTTGTTGCTGTTTTAAAACCGCGAGTCTGAGAAAATTTTTAATTGTAAAAAATACAGAGTAGTAAAAAACTTTCGGGTATCGGTTATTTTAATTTAAAAAAAATTCAAATGTGTTGTGGTCCATATGGTCAGTGAAACTTTTTATAGTAATTTCTTAACATTGTATCGCATGACCTTTGAGTTTATGGTTCGGTTCTGTTCTTGTTACGTCATAAAATATTTGTATGGTTATTGTAGATTTACTATTAGTACAACAACATTCCAAAGGAGAGTTGGGTCAGGTCAGGATAAAAATCCCAAAGCGTAGTAGTGTGTTTGGAGACATTCTACGTCGACCCCAGTTAAGGACAAGAACAGAAAGATTATGATGATGATTGTAAATTTACTATTTTTTCTTATGAAAAGTTAATAACGCTTAAACAAGATATTAAACCTTTATTTATATACTGGTGTCTAGAGTAAATTTAATTTTTAGTGGCACCTAATTTATCAATGATGTAAGATATTTGACAGCTCTAAAACTAAATTTAAATCTGTAAAACGTCTTCCATTTCTTTCTCATGTTTTGTTTTGGAAAGAGACCGAACGAAACTAAAATTTGGTTTAGGCAATCGTCGAATTATCGGTATGATGTAAGTTTCACTCGGTATGATGTAAGGATTCTAATCGTATCCCAATTTCTTGGATTCTAAAAATACGTCCAAATCTATTCCAACATTTAAAAGTTATGGTGGAATAAAGAACCTCACATATATACATGAACCCTGAAAATATTTCATTCCTTTTTTGGCAGTTGAGTAAGTAGCTCTAACCCGCGGCTTCGCATGCGAGGAATCCAGATAAAATGTAGTCAAAAGCTTTCAGAGACAATATCTTCCTTAAAAGGTAAAAGAATTTTCAGAATCGGACCTGTGGTTCCAGATATTAGCGGTAACAAAAGAACAGAAAATCAAACTCACAAGAAACTTTACCTCTTTATAATATTAATGATATAATAAAAATTTCATGAATAATGCAAAAGACAAAGACCGTTCGCAAAGAATCTCATTTATAAAAATCGTCACATTCGTATTACACAACCATTTAAAAAAATGCACAGCACGTCGTCATTTCTCCGATAAACATGATTAGGTATTGCATCACCGTACTTACTCACACAGACGCATCTGTAGAGTTGTAAACACACACACAGAGGAAGAAAGTATCATTTTTATTGAGGCGTTAATGTGTGTGAAAATCTTCTTTGTGTGAACTATCATGTTGCATAAAACTGATGCGTTTGTATTTTCTGTTGGCTGACGCAGAAATGAAGCAACATAGAAATTTTAGAGGAGCGTGAACAAAATTGTTGTTGGTAGAATTTATTATTATTAATAGGTATTTAGTTTTTATTATGAATTTATTTTATGATCGAACCATGCTTTTGTATTTTTTACACGACTGCCCAAAAAAGGGGTGTAATGTTTTCAGAGTTCATGTATTTAATCAGTCTATTCCAATGCCTGAACAGATTTGGATGTATGGTTATCTTTAGAATCCTGAGTGACACTGGCTAGAGCAGTCATTTATTTTAATTGTTTTAATTATTATGATATACAGGTAAATATTTTTTATCAATTATTTAAAAATCAAAAATATTATTAGTTAAAATTCTACCAACTACGTACCAGGTTAATATTTTTTATTAATTAAACGGTTTTTTTTACTTCAGATTCCTTATATAATGTTCGTTTGTCATGAGACGATTTTGGGGATCAATTTTTCGCCAAAATCTCGACCATTTCCAAATATCAAATCATGTTGAAACTATGCACGCACTAACTATACTTGTTACTAGTGCCCCTTCTGCACTATAGTTTGACAGCGGCTAAGTCGACACCTATCTCTCTAGGAGGTACTTAGGAATGCAAAATGCATTGCACCAATCTTAAGCTGTATCTTCAATGCTGACGACATGTCCTAAGTTTATGACACCGATTAGGAGTAGTCCTAACAACAAGCAGGCGCTTAACAAGTGACAAAGTCAAATGTCATGTCAATTCGCGCCAGTGCAATTTCGCTTTTCAGTGTCAGATCCAAGTAAACCACAGATTAATACGTCATATAAATGAATCACACTTTCGTTCATTTCATTCCCTTACTTACGAAACGTCAGTTTTATGAGTATAGTATGGTTGATGCAGAGGTAGTTGGTGTCCAAGTTTAAGCGTTGCTTACATGAGTTTTATCTTAGTTGACTTTAGTGCAGATGGGTATGATTAGTGTAATAATGACAGAAGTAATTCCAATATTTAAAAAATTGCTTTAAAAAAAGACGAGCCGACTTCAGTGAGAAACTATTACTGAACCGATTTTGATAAAATTTCTGTGGGACCAATCTGAAAGTATATCCGTTCAAATAAAAAAAAGATATTTTCAAATCGGTACATAATTGAGATCTGAGGTAACAAACATAAAAAAATACCCACGGAATTGATAACCTCCCCCTTTTTTGGAAGTCGGTTAAAAAGATATCATTTTTTTTTATTACAGATACTTTTTGTTAGAGGTTTTAAACTGTCTTGGACCTTGGTCATCTACGACCAATATCTATCACTAGAATATTAGGTACCAGTTCTTCCGTCATCATTGCGTGTGCAACAGCGCCGAATTATAGGAAACTCAAATCAAATTAATAGGTACATGGTTAAATATCTCGTCCGCCGTTCTAGTGATAATATTCGTATGTAATGTATACAAACAAGTATTTGCACACAAATGTTACAATAAAAATATTCACACTTTGATTTGAAATTGCATCTTCCTGCAGGACAAGTTTTCCAGACTAATTTAAGTCTCCTATTACGTTAGGTAGTGTGCGTGGACACATATGTGTGAGTGTGTGATATCGCGGAAAGAAATGAGGTTATCTCATTGCGCCTGTCATTGTCTGCCTTTAGTAGTCGATAGATGAATTTTGTATTAGAAATTATATTCAAGCAAGTTCTTTTTCTAAGTAGGTTAAAGTAAACATGTTTTGTAATTATAAACAACTGCTGCCCGCGGTTTCATCAGCGTTTAGAATTCCACAGGAACTGTGCATTTTACTGGGATAAAAATGCCTTTCTTACTCTCCGGCCCTTAAACTATTTATCTTGGCAATTGTTTTAACGGTAAATATAAATCGGAGAAAGTTCTAGAATATTCGCACAAAAGACAGTTGTATGTACTTTTAATGTATTTTCGTAATTGTAGTATAAACGGCTCAAATTCTTGGCTACGTGCTATAAGAATTTTCGTTCTTATATTGAACTTTTTAACCCTGAATTTATAAATAAACATTTCACAGTCTGTTCACGTACTGCACACTCGAATGCAATACTTTGTTTGTTGGTGCAGGTCAGGATCGTTTATGTATATTTTTTATTCTTTTTTTTAATAAATATTTAATACATTATAAAATAGCTTACCTACTCTATTTGATTCCTTGGGTTTTTAGCTAAATATCTGTTAAGTATAGGACGTACCTTTCTTTATATCTATCTTTTACAAAGTTGTATCCTAGCTCTAAAAAACAAATCAAGAAAAATTTCATTTGCATCATCATCACTGACACGTTTCAGTTTTAAATTCTTTTTCTTTTACAAATCAGATATCTCCACATTTTTTTCTGTTCTAAAACCATACACACACCTACGCTTAGTTTGCTGATATCTTCCAGTATCATAACGTGATATCTCCCACCAAATTTTATTCACAACTCAGACAACTCCACGTACTTCTCTGTTCTGGAATCACACCCCCACACAAACCTAAGGTTAGTTTACTGACACCTTCCAGTATCAGTAGTATAACTGGTTATCAAAACGTAATATTTTCCAATTACTAGGCTTATGAGATTTCATTCCTAATGTCCCAGGATAACGAGCGCACTACAGTGCCGCGCAGCCCTTTGTGTTTCAAAGTTATGGATCGACTGCAATAAATATGGACCGGCGTTACGCTTACTAACAGGCAAAAGACCAGCTAGTCTCGTTATCAAATAGTACAATTTTTTTTTTTTTCACAAATAACACAACTCCACTTACTTCCCTGTTCTGGAATTACGCACACACGGCCGTCGCTCCGTTTGTTGACACGGGTCAGTGTCGGCACGTAGTGTCTCGTGCCCGGCGTTTTTATTGTATAACAACTGGACTGGAGTTGGATGTTTTTTAACTGGATGATTGATAAATAATTGTTATATTAAGGCTTGTAATAAGCTGATCTTTAGTCAATGCTTTTGTGTGAAATAATAATAATATTGAGCATTTTGAGACAAAAAGTTTTATCAATTATTGTTTTTAAGACAATGGACCGTTTTTTTTTAATTTTTAATAAATCTTTTCTTTAGAAACTTGACTATGAAAACGGATATTTTTGCGAAGAAAAACAGGAGGTTTTGCTGTTGACAAACCCGTAATACGCCGTCCTCATGGCTTCAACAAAAAATATCAGTAGAAACGGGATATATATGATTTGGTATTCCAATATTTTGGTGCTATTGCAAACGCCATGACCACTGAAGAACTGAAGTGCTACTGCGGGTAGACGATGTTTACCGTGATCTAACCTCTTGATGATGATCTTGATTTTGTTGAAGACTATGACAGTTTAAAAGCCTATACCTGTTTGATTCTTATTTTAATTTTAGTTAGACACCATTGTCCTTATCTAGCACTAGCGTAGGTATTCACCATATTCGTTGCTTAAGATCAGTTACCTATTAGTGGTGAACCACTAAAGTATCGAGTATAAATTACTTATATCTAGTTTAAAAAAACCTGAATAACATACTTCCACCTCTTGGCTCCATCATCAGAACCTCGACACCAAGAGCAATCTATTGGACTCTTGGATATGAGCCCAAAGTCGAAGGGTTTATTGAAGGGTGAGCTGAACTACTTTAACGTTAATGCTGCTACGCCTTCCATTGATATTACTACCTTATTTTATAGACCGCTATATTTGCTCATCCGATATCGGAAATTCTTTCTCCCTCTCCGATAAAGATACTTATTTCTCAATACTTAGCGCGCATTCATTACAAGAACCCGTCTAGATCTAAGAGGTCTAAACTTGACCCCAGCGTGGGATTGGTTACTTCAATACTATCCTAAGAATGCAGGGCCTGCTCGCTAAACAGAATTTGGTGCAATTCAGTTTTAGTATCCTATTATTATTACAGATTCCTATTATGATTAAAGATTTCTATTTGCTGTTATTAAACTTGACTTGATAAATAATGGTTCTGCTTTGAGACCTAACAGTACCTACACCAAAAAAAAAGATCACGAAAAATTTTTTTGTCTCAAAATGTCAGAAAGTAGTTTGAGCGACAACTCACAATTTTTTACAAACAAATGAAAGCAAATATAATTACCTATCTAAAGAAACATGTAAAAATATTAAAACTTAATGGTGTCCTTTTTTAATTAAATTAAAACTAAGATATAACTTTCAACTAAAAGCAAACGCATTGCCATTTTCAACCGTATTTTTTAATACTATTTGATAACGAGATAAGCTGGACTTTGGAAAGATGACGAATACTTATGCTAGATTACAACTGGCCCTCAAATACTTGTCAAAATGCCCTACAGGCATGCTAAGGTTTCATCACAATGTTTTTCGTAACGAAAGCTCAAGTTAATTGTAGGACTCGAACCACTGACTTACAGATCGACTGCCGACGTCACTACCACTAAGCCATCATCGCTTCAAAATACCTCTTCCTATATAATAAGAACTGCTAAGGAGTGGAATGCTTTGCCGTCGTCTGTGTTCCCTGAACGTTATCATCCGGGTGTGTTTAAGAATAGAGTGAATAGGTATTTACTGGGAAAGCGTGCTACATCTTCGACCACATCGTCACTTCACATCAGGTGAGATTGTGGTCAAACGCTTTACCAGTCAGATGTAAAAAAAAAAAAAAAAAAACATTACAACGCAAAGTAAATTAAAACCTCATTGCAACTTTTATTACATGCTATCATGATAACCAGTAATGTACAACTCCACATCCATCATCACATCTCGGTCCAAAACGGGCAATTGTACAATAATGTTATAATATCATATTCAGTATGTAATAACATATCATTAAGCCAAACAACTGCATGATAAATGTTTGAATACACGCCGCCAAGGATGCTGCAAGGTTGGTCGTGATAAGATGCAAATAAGTATGGCTTGCGAAGACTGTAGATGCTTTCTCTATAAGATTTTAAAAAAGGAAAAATATCGGAAAAAATGTAGTCAATTCTTTTTTTTACTCGATAAGTTTGCATTCGATCCCCATCTCGCCTGATCTTAAGCAACGATGCGGTTGACGATGTTTTAGAACTGGCTCTCAAGATGCTGACAACAGTCGAAACGCTGTCACTGTCAGCCTGATCATTCTCTTCATAAGAGAAGCTTTTAAAAGCCATTATCTGAAGAAGAAGAAGAACTGTAGCGTCAAAGAGGGTGCGAGCTTAAAAAAAAATTACCTTAAAACCCTATAATTGCATCGAATATATAACACATTGAGGTTTTAACTAATTTGCTTTATTTGACAGCTGTCAGCGTCTTAAGCCATATTTGTAGTGCCCAAGCAGTTCGTTTATTGTGCAGTAAAAACATAAAATTAAATTAATTAATGTTACATATCCTAAACTACTAACCTACTTAAAAAACAATCGTGAAAATAAAAAACTGCATAAAACATTATAATACAGTACATAAATGACTAAGTTGCAAATAAGTTGTAAATTATTTAATAAAAGCATAAATAATAACGGTTAAATAATCGTATTATGCCAATCAGTTAAATTTTCACCAACTCACCATGCTATATTTTCACCTCTCCTAATTATAAATGCTAATGATACAAAATGTTATTTATACCGTCATTTATATAACTATAATTCATAACTGTATCTCTTTTTTATTGTTTTTTTGTTCAAGGCTGATAAAAAGACTGGATGTATTGATATCAGTGAGTAACACTCGCCTTCGGAAGATAAGCCTGTCTCTATAAATAATATTTCTTTGCAATATATTTTTTCTTATAAATATGAGCGGTGTTTTATAATTAGCAACTTAACCTAATTAATAATGTATGTAGGATGACATACTCTTTAAAAGAAAGTTCCTTTTTTAACTAACGAAAAACGGATGAGGTTTTTATGTATGGTATCAACTATCATGTAATATTTTGTTTTTTTTATACTTATGGAGATTATATTTGTTAGTGGTATAGGACTGACTCTTCTGCGAGTGTCCATCTGGGTTATTACCACCGTTTTGCTCGTAAAGTCTGCCGCCAAGCAGTAACGTGCAAGCATTGCTGTGTTCCGGTTTGATGAGCAGAGTTGCCAGTGAAGTTACTGGGCTTATGAGACTTAATACCTAATGTCTCAGTGTAACAAGCGCACTGCAGTGCCGCGCAGGCCTTTGTGTTTCAAAGTTCTGAGTGGGCCGGGGCCGTTATGGGCCGGAGTTATGCTTTCCATCAGGCAAACGACCAGCTCGTCTCGTTACCAAATAGCATAAAAAAACGAGGCCTGCTATAAACTCGTATCTCCCCTAATATATCTCCTAATAATGTATAAAGTAATGAATAACCGTGATAGCTTAAAACAGTGTTTAGATAGCGATTGTAGAAATTCATTTCGCCTTACAGGCCCCAATGTGCTTCAAAAAGCACCATTGGGGTACCTCTACGGGGCAGCGTAGATGCTTATGCAAACGTACGTTTGCTTGTCAGAATAACAACGCTTTTGCATCAAGCGCGGATTTCGTGATACTCGAAATGCGCGCTTGACGCAAAAGCGTTGTTATTCTGACAAGCAAACGTACTTTTTCATTAGTGTCTACGCTGCCCCTATCAGTTCTAAAGTTACATTACGTAATTAATTAATAATGAACTGTACAATATGCAACACTCGTCGCTAAACTACCAATTTATCGGCAATTTTAAAAACAATCGAGTTTACCTAATAACACGTTACGTTATTTCGCGTTGACTTTTTAATTGCATAGGTACTTGACGGTTTTTAGCTACCCTTTTTTAGTACCGATAGCAGATTGAAGTTTTCAAATATTTTACTATAGTTTTCTTAATGTGTATAATAAAACGATATAATACTGTATCCACATGATAAATAGAGAAACAAAGCGAGTATTTATTAGAGAGTCGAGGGTGTATGAGAGTAAGAATACACCAGTAAAAATAAGTTGACAGGGAATCGTTTTTTATACTGAATAAACTTCCATTTGATGTCAAGCGACGCCGACGCAGCGGTCGACGGTAATGATTTTTTTCTTGTACTATTTTGGTGTGCAATATAGGTACTTCATGATTACTTCATCATTCAAATTGTTTGAGAATTGACAGAGAAATCAAGTAGAATCACCACAAAAGAAAAAAATGCAGACGAATAGAGAACCTTCTCTTATTAAGAAGTAGGTTATAAGTTAGAGATTCTCTAAAATGGCAAAAATGTTTGTGCTAACCCTACAGACACTCGAAAAGGAAGTGACAACTCGATAATTGTGATATTTACACCTGTACCCACCCCTTATTACTGTTTTGACACTACATGTGTCATATAATATTTGTAAGTCGGCGTGGTAGATTTCATACGATGACGATACGTCAGCTAATCCTTCCTAATAGACTAAGTTGAGCAGCGATCTCTTGGTATTTGATATGTTTAATAGTTGCTTTGTAATCGGCACTTATATCTACACGTTATCATTTTACCTAGATTGGTTGTATATGTATTGTTTTATACTATTTTTTTATTAAAATGTAATATGTGTACATATATTTTATGGGACAATTTTTATTAGCCTATGTTCGTTTACTTGTCTTCTTTTTTTACATTTAGTAATTAGAATGGCGAGTGAGATGTAACACCACAACAATATTTGTGATACAAATTTATGACTGCTATTTTTTGACACAATAAACAAGGATTTGAGAACTGTCTCATCCGATCTAAAGTTAAAATATAATCAAAGCTATTAAGCACGCTAAACATAGAAAAAAATGACTGCTACTAAAAGACAGGCATAGCACACGAAAATCTAGTCCCCATACTAATTTTAAAAGACATCCTTAAGGCATCACTCTGTTGTAAAAATCGAAATCTACCCCGCCGACCGGCGCCTAGCACCTACAATCAAACATTTTCGTATCGACAGTTGTACTTCACGTGTCCGTGGGAAAGCCATTGCTGTCCAACATTTTAATTAACTATTCATATTGCATTCTGTGATTGCCGGTAGCTGTCATATGAATTATTAACACTATGCAGTAATTGTCTATAACCGACGTTAGTGAATCACTAAGGACATAAATGTAGTGAAAATTGTGGGGAATTAGCAATTGATTTTCCATTGATTTATACTGAAACGTGCACTAGTAAATAAACATTGGCGGCAACTTTGCTTGTCACAAACTTAATCTTGATATCACCGTCTCTTTTCAACTAAGCACTGAGAAAAGGATGGATGATATTTTAGACCGATCAAATGAATCCACAATACTACAATAACCTTGAGCTTTTGGTGTAGGAATCATCGTGATTTTGCAAAAGGACAGCTAGCTACCTCCATCAAGTTGAAAACCACCTGATGGTGTGTTTCGTTAGAGCCAGTTCTATTCTAGATTTACCATGCTCAATATTCTTCGATCACATGATCTCTTTACATCAGATAAAATATTAGTCAAACGATAAAATTAAAAAAAAATGGTTTCGTGTAGTTATAAAATATGACCCCTCACTCAAACAAAAACAAAAAAGCAAAATCGCTGTGCCAATTGATATTAAAAAATAAAAACAATTTAAATTGACACAGTATTTCCAACATGACGAAAAAATAAAAAAGTATCAGCACAAAAGACTCGCCGGAAAAAAGAGACTCATCGCTCTTTATTTTTATACTCGACCCAAAAAGAACTGAGTCAAGTTCGTAAAAACGACGTCACCCGGTCACCTCCTTAGTGGTTGGAAAAAGTATTTGTTTTGCGAAAAGTAGTATTTATTTACGAATATTTAAATATTTTTTTATCATACTTTATTTCTAGTTTTACACAGATTGAATTTATGCGTAAATGTTATGGGGTCGCGTTATGCTTACCATCAGGCAAACGATCAACTCGTCTCGTTATCCAATAGCATAAATAAATAGTACGTACATAATTATATCCAGAGAGTTTAAATCCCGTTTCAAGTTCATATCTCTGCTTTTCTCGCCTAGCATACTTAAAGCGTTATTACTATAAAATATAATGTAAAAAATAGAAAATATTTTTACTAGCTTCTGCCTGCGGTTATATCCGTGTTCCCACAGCAGCTGTGCATTTTTCCGGGATAAAAGCCTATTTACTCTCCAGTCAATAAAATATGTCTATGCCAAAAATCACGTCGATCTGTTGCTTCGTTGCTGCATGAAAGATGGACCAACCGACAAACAGACAAACACACTTTCGCATTTATAATATTAGTTGGATTCTGGTTTTGCAGTTACATAATTATATTAGAACACAATATGTCCTTGCAAACCTTTTTTTATACAGTTATGTGACGGTATGTAAGTATTTGTTACATGCTACTTTTTATTTGTATTTAAATTGTAGTCTGTTATTTAGTAAAAAAATTGCCTTTTTTATAATTAATTCAACGTTGACAATTTTGATTATTCAAGAAGTTTTTTAATTTCAATCTAACTAGGTCAGCATTTGACCTTTGGTCCAGATATTATGTCAATAATTATGTTCTTGCGGCTACTGTACAGCCAAAGACATTACGTAAGCTGATCTCAAATGTATAAGAATTTTATTTAATAAAATATTTATCAAATCCAAATAGGTATCTCTATTCTAACTATATACCAAATTTCTTGTCATTATTACCATAAATAAATAATTATTAATGTCCAAACCAATGTTCCAACACAAAAAAATGTAAGTATTCACAAATTTTCCTAAAAAATCTTGTTAACTCGCAGAAAAGGGTAGCAATTTTTCTTAATAGACCCGTAATACTGGCTTTCCCGGACAATTTAGTGTGAAACGAGTGGAGTGTACTTTTAATTTTTTACGCGTTGGAAGCACTCAATTTTTTATGTCGCTAATTACCGCTTGAGGGGTTGTCCGGTACAGCGGGACCGGTGCGGAATGTCAATTTTTTGCCTCACCGCTCGAAGTGTTAACATGAGATTTTTTTCTTTTCGCGGTATGAAGTTTTTTGTATGTTGGTAGTGCTGTGAAACAATAGCAGTTTTATTATAATATAATTTATATTCTGTTACTAAATTAAAATAGTTATAGAGCCGCACCGTGGATTGTGATCCGTATTGTAGAGGGCACAGGATGCGGTATGGAAGTTTGAATTACGAAAAATACACAATAACACAACGACACGATAATATAATTATATATTACTAGCTTCTGGCCGCGGTTTTCACCCGCGTTCCCATCAGGAACTGTCAAACCGATCTGTCAAATTAAATCAACTTGTCAACATTAGAAAACTTTATTGACAGCTGTCAATTTATTAGCTCGTACTTGAAGAACATACCACCAATATCCGTATAGCACATTTTAAGTTGATGAGGAAAACACAATTTACCTATATATAAGTCCAAGGACATTATAGGCCAGTTCGAAGACTTGATGACACCTCAATATCGATTCTTCTTTCCACGCTGAAGGTGATTTGATGATGAACATACTTAGTATACAAGTTGGGTTTCATTTCCTGTGGTATTTTTAATATGCCACTAAAAACTATAATATGATGGAACCTTACGCCGAAAATCTAACGTCGAAATTTCGGCTAGCGGATTGTTTTTTAAAGGAATCTAATGGAATCTTAGAAACCAATTTTACCTACTTCTAATTTTATTTTCTTATCGAAATGAAACTTTTTATTATACTTTAGTTTGGATAATACATCATAATGATTAATATATCGCCTAATATATTTTATAGGTCCAGACCTATCCATATACCTTTTATAGGTCCAGCTCTTTAGAGCAAATCTTAGATCTTGTAAGATCATAAAAATAATAAAACACAGACAAAAATATCTTCTACGTTACTTAAAAAGATTCTAATTATCTGTAATAAAGTATCAAAAAAACCTTACTTTGAAATAAATTTGAATCTTTAAGATTTTTGTACCACCACCGCACCTTTTTTGTAGCTTTTATATTTGCTTTCAGCTAAACAGATTGCCTTCTGTCAAAACAATCTTATTTATTTGTCATAAGACGAATAAAAAAAGTCAGAATTATCGAGCGATGTTGAGAATTAGAGTACCTACTATAGCGTCTGCCTGCGGTTTCACTTGCATGGATGTTCCCACAGGAACCATGTATTTTAGGGATAAAAGTAGCCTATGTTACTTTTTCCATAGTAAATATGATTTTGCCACAAACTATGTTTATGCAAAAAATCACGTTGATCCGTAGCTCCGTTGCTGCACACTTTAGCGATTACAATATTAGTATAGATAATAGTAAATAATTTTTCATGCAACGTATTTGATATTCTAAGAAATAAGCTTTATGTTCTAAAACTGACGGCTCCTGAACGACCCTGCCTATAAACCTAGGGGTCCCGGTTTCGATCTCCGGCCGGGGCAGATTTTGTGGTGAGCATTTTTTTGTCTGGTCTTGGATATTTGTGTTGTGTGTATTCATGCCATCTGCGACGAACAGAATCCTAGTGCAGGAATATACGTTCAAATTTCTTAATACAAACAAATATTCATAAGTCTCATTTCAGCCCTTCCGGGCGACCTTAGACCTCGTCATATCGCGTCAAAATCGTAAATTCTTTGCGATTCCTTCGTTGCGTGATTCCGAGGCTAGTTCCACTTTCTAACACGCGTGAAAGGGCTGCACTGCAGTACAAAATAATGGCACGCCTTGGGAACACATTAATATTTATCTTATAATCTTTTGAGATTGTAAATGGGAAAAATGTTATGTTTTTCTTTACATCTGAGTGGTTTCTGACTTTAAAAAAAACTATGAAAGTTTATAAACTATATGTTAAAATTTAGCATTGTTTAGGTTTCTTTCGAAAAATCTTAAAATCCTACAGTTGTTACATTTATTTGGTAATTGTTTGCATAATAATAAGTAAAAAGGTTTCTGTGGCAGCATTTTGTGTTTAATTTTTGTTGTGTCTCGTCAATCCTTTTAATTCTTTCTTCTTTCATTCGTTCTTAAAAAAAACTTCAGTCAATTATATTTTTATCTAAATATTATGACCGTTTCAGTGTAATATCCAAAAATAAATTACCAAATGACTACATTTTTAAAGCATTATCAGTAGAACCTTTTTTTCCTGCTTAGAGACAAATCACTACACATAAACAAGGAATAAGGATAATACAAAATAAAGCATAATAATTTAAAATATTTTTATGCTAAATAACATAACTATTTATTACGGATCTGTTTTTGAGTTGTTTTTCCTTCTTTAGAAAAACGGGAGCTATTAAAATTAAATTTAGTACCATCGTTATTCCAGACTAGTGTGGTTTTGTAGTTATTTATCCTAGTAGTTCTTTATTTATAAATTGTTTATTTATCAATATGTGGAGTTATCGAAATTCCGATGTCATGCTTGAGGTAAGAAATTGGTCCAAATTTATTAGTACTTATTGGTATTTAATAATAGGCCTTCAATTTTAATAACTAAAATTTTAATAAATAATAAGGTGTTTTTAAAACATGCTAGTAAACCACCGACCATATTATTTTTATTTTATAAGTCCATATATAGTTTCTCTAGTTAAATCACTTCAAACGATAAGACCGCCCATACACCATTTTTATGTATTTATTTTGTTTACTTGACAGTTAGAAGTTACTAGTATGTATTTGTTTTTATTTTTAACTCGATTTCTCCGCCAATAATAACGTAAACCGATTTAAATGACTATTTTTTCATGAGTAGGGTATGATAATAATCTATACAAATAAATAAAATTGAAGTGTATGTTTGTAATATCACAATAACAACTTATATAGCGCAATAACACCAAAGGCATAAGAAAGTGTATACGGTACATGTAACAAAACGACCGTTTTTTTAATTTTTGTCTGTCTGTCTGTCTCAGGAACGGCTGGGCCGATTTTGACGGGACTTTCACTGGCAGATAGCTGATGTTACAAGGAGTAACTTAGGCTACTTTTATTTTAGAAAAAGAATTCGGTTTCCGCGCAAAAAAATAACAACCATGAAATCCAATATCTCCGCGGGGGTGAAACCGCGGGCAGCAGCTAATATAATATATGAAAGTAGACCACCCAAGGTGGAAAAAGGGGCGATCCGATATCTTTGTCAGAGTCGTTTCCCGCTTTTTTAAAGCAATTTTTTATCATGTCCATTTCTTTGCTGTGTTAAAAAAGGCTGAATTTACGAGAACTTTATGAAAAAAAAATGTTTTGACGTAAGAATACATTACCAACATTCAAATATGAAAATGATTCCATTCCAGTGTGCCTCTTCCATCGGCCCGCACAACACAGTTGCGTGTGCAAAGTCGTTTCTTTGCAATCGCACAAACGAAGGGTTTTCAATAAATATACGGAACGTATAGCCGTATAAACCGTATAGCCGTATAAACTGTATAACCGTATACGATACAGCAAAAGATTGGGCCAAGATTACAGTAGAACTTGACAACCAGTATTGATAAAACTTGGTGTTTTGTGGCCGATAAGGGTTGGTTTTAGAGATGTGTTGGATTGCGGAATGTTTAGAATAGAGACGTTCGGGTAATTATGTAATAGGCACCATTATCATATCGGTATATAGGACTAAACATTTGTCAGTGGCTCTCTTCTGGCCACCACTTTGCTCAATTGTGCAGTTGCATTATTGTGTTCCGGTTTGATAAGTAGGTAGTCACTTAAATATTAAGTCACATACATCGATGTATAATGTATATGTACTCATGTAAAAAAAAGTAATATAGGTACATTGTTGGTCAGATAGTCTGAAGTCTCAAATCAAGGATTAACAAAAACACTGCAGGATCTGTTTCAAAGTTCTTGGTGGCACTACTTTTGTTATGTGCAGGTGTTACGCTTACCATAAGGCAAATGACCTGCCAGGCTATAATGCGCACCACGACAAAATTTTGTCTACAGTTTTGTCTCGCTCTTTCTCGTGCGAATATGAGATAAAAGCATCAACGAAATCTTGTCACGGCGCGCATGTTAGCACGGATAGTCTCTTGTAGTATAAAAAAATTTGTAATTTTCCACACTTTCTATGGTAGTAGGTTATATTACCTTCTAACAGTGTTGAATGTTCGACAATGCTGCGTTCTAGGCGGGATTTGCAAGCGATTTCGCCTAAGACTATCTCTATTCCGCCAACATCTACAAGGTAGGTATATTAATAAGCTTTATTGATTGCGTTAGTGGGAGGACTAACTCTTCTGCGAGTATCCGTCTGGGTTGTTACCACCGCTTTGCTCGTGAAGTCTGCTGCCAAGCAGTGGTGTGCAAGCATTACTGTGTTCCTGTTTGATGAGCAGAGTATCCAGTGAAATTACTGGGCTTATGAGACTTAATACCTAATGTGTCAGGGTAACGAGCGCACTGCAGTGCCGCGCAGGCCTTTGTGTTTCAAAGTTCTGGGTGGCACTGCAATGGCTATGGGCCGGCGTTATGCTTACCATCAGGCAAACGACCAGCTCGTCTCGTTACCAAATAACATAAAAAAAATTGATGCTTCAGGAATTATCAATATTTATAAGTCTCTGTCTCTGTTTATCACACTCGCTCTAAAACGGCGAAGGAAAACATCGTGAGGAAACTCGCAGTATCAAGAACCACACAATTCGAGAACATGCTATTACATCCAACAAGCCACACTGGGCCCGCGTGGTTGATTATGGCCCATACTCTCTCTGAAAGTAGGCCGGTATCCCAGCAGCGGAACTGTAATAAGGCTGATGATGATAAGTCTCTGTACAATAAGCTGTCAAAAAGTTTTGGTTCATAAAATGTATGTGACGCTTACTTCACGATACTTCACTTACTTCCCACGGAGAGGAAAGCAGCTTCTCTCCATTTCTCTATCTTTACTTTTACTTTATCGTTATTCGAAGCACTCGCAGAGCAGTCTGACCAGACGTTCGGTCCGGCTAAAAATTAGATGGGTAACCGGTAAAATTAAGTGCTTCTTTGCTCCGTAGAGTACTTCGGTAGCGATTGCTGTCTCTTTGACAACCCTTTGGTAACCATAAACTATAAATATTATTATTTTAGCTACTTTACTCATCAAACCGGAAAACAAAATAAAAAATGAGTCGGTACTTAAAACTGTAAATATTTGTATCATTGATAAACAAACGGGTCTACCTAGAAAATAAAAAAGTGATCAAAATATATTAAATCGAAAGTATCTCAAATGGAAAACGCAAAATGTAACAAACACAGAAAGAAAAAATATTGATTTTGACGCTCAAAAAATTAAATAACTAAACGGTACAAATACGTATGGCACCGATAAATTATGTAAACCTCGTTTGCAGAGAAATTAAAAAAAAAAACTCTACATGTCACATTAATGCTTACCTACTTCACTGTGTCCACAATAATTATTCAATACATACATACTTTTTACGCTATTTATTATAAAGCACGGTGTTAGGTTACATGCATGGCGTGTGATAATATCCACTTAGAAGGAACTGCAGGTCCGAGTGTCAGATAACGCGAAATTATAGAGACTGATATTATTTATAGTAGTATTAAACTGCTTACCCTGTTTAGAGGGTGTTTTTGAATTGGTTTAGCTTTTGGACTTGGTTGGTTACTTTAATTTATTATCGACGAAAAAAAATGAGGAGAAATTAGATCCACGCACGAACATGCATAACTTCTACAGAGTGTTCGATTTTGCCGATCCTTTACTCATAAAATGGGGGTACCTATATTTCGAAGTTAGTCCCACTTAAGTTTAGTCGTTTTAATTCTACTTTAAAAAATTCTATATCCAAAATCTCCATCGAACGAGGAAGACAAATTTGAGCACAGTACAAAACAGTTTTAGAAAGGATATAATATAATAATCTCTGAGGTTAATATTTGTATCATAAGTATCAAAGTTAAATTTGGATTATACGTATTGTTATTGATATACTACGTTTATGACCTTGGGCTCTAAGCTACATTTCTGCAAAATTAAATTTTAAATTAATTACTTTTTTTTCTGTTAAGAATCTTATGGAAACTTTTTGTTCAGTTACGTGTTGTTTGTATCTTGGTCGGAAGTCCCTAAATATTTACCAAGTAGTTGAGAGAGTACAGTTGGGCACTCGATCAAAAAAAATGTTGAAGACTAGCTCAAGGTTACCGAATAAGACACACGGAGAATAAAATATGCTAGAAGAAACGAGAGTTTCGTAATCTGCTTAATAATTGTTAGTGGTAGGACTAACTCTACTGCCAGTGTCCGTCTGGGTTGTTACCACTGTTTTGCTCGTGAAGTCTGCCGCCAAGCAGTAATGTGCAAGCATTAAGTACTGTGTTCCGGTTTGATAAGCAGAGTAGCCAGTGAAATTACCGGGTTTATACCTAATGTCTCAGGGTAACGAGCGCACTGCAGTGCCGCGCAAGCCTTTGTGTATCAAAGTTCTGGGTGGCACTGCAATTGTTATGGGCCGGCGTAATGCTTACCACCAGGCAAACGACAAGCTCGTCTCGTTACCAAATAAAAAAATCTGTAAATCAATCAAATCACAGTACCAGTTTGTTCTATATATGACTGCAAAACCCTTTGTAAACACTACAAAACTGTTTAATAAACTTATAATTCTTGTAGTAACCACAAAAGTATATAAATAATAATTACAATAGAATTTGTAACTTTAATTATGCAATTTAATTTATTAATAACGGGTAAAAAGCAGTACTAAAAGAATATGTTTGGTTGTATCAACAGTTGCATGTAACTATCCACACACAAATGCATCATACACATATACCTCTTATAGATATCTATGTACCTTGTTGTCGCCGGAATTGGTGATTAGGAAAGTAAATCCCCGGAATTTTTTGAAAGAATCTTGCTGTTTTTGAAATGACCGAACTAACAAGCGTCACCGAATAGCCTCACTAACAAATTATATTTGTACTAGTTTCAGCCGGCGGTTTTCACCCGCGTTCCCACAGGAACCGTGCATTTTTTCCGGGATAAAAAGTAGCCTATATTACTCTCCGGTCCATAAACTATATCTATGCCAATAATCATGTCGATCCGTTGCTTCGTTACTGCGTGAAAGAAGGACAAACCAACAAACACACTTTCGCATTTATAATATTAAGTATGGATAGTATGGATGAAGTTTCATATCCAGTCGATTTTTATTATACCATAGGCAGTAGCAAATAACGCTTACTCTTAGCCCAGAACAAGCCCTCCAGACAAAATCCACACGCTTTGTTTTCTGCTCGCGCTAACGCCAATACCATAGAGTAAAAAGCCAATATGACCGATACTATACCTATGATCTACGCAACCTACATGTACCTATATTAAACGTGTAGTAATTTTGTTTGAAATCACCTTACTGAATCTCGTAATGTCAAAACATAGACACAACACTAAAACACCGTCCAAAATGGATCCTTAATCTAGCTGACATGCGTTAACTCTTTTTGCATCTTGTACCGAATCGCAAACGAAGTTGACAAGCTGTTTACTTACGTGACATAATAATAACGTGTCACTATCACGTAATAGTACATTACGATATTAGTGCGTAAAGATGTTATAACCAATACGCACGTATATCGTACGACGTTTTTTTACACACTTGCGAGTAAACAGGAAAAAAAAAACATTTTAAATAAACTCAATCTGTGAATGCACACTGTTGCTTTCCCGCCATTTTACCAGCGCGCTTGAATAGCAACAGCGCGCTGCTCACTAGCTGGAGTGGTGCGGCGGCGATCAGTTCCATATTTGAAATGGCAAATAATACTGTTATGGAATTTGTATGGACTATAACTTAACTATTTGCTTTGATAACACACGCGTTTTTTATGACCCGCTTTACATATTTAAAACCGGTGGAATTATATCAGTTTTACGAGAGAGGGTGTTAAAAAATAAATAAACACAATTGTTTGTGGTCTGTATTGCGGTAGGTACCTATTTTTATAAACGTAATAAATAAACAAAGTAATTCGCAATGGATCTTGGTCGTCGTGATCGGATAGGCAACTACAATCACTCATTAGCTAACTCATTGTAAATGTATTCTACTTTTTCAATTTATTGGTATTCAGCCTTTGATTCTTGTCTCTAACGTCTGTGAACTCTGTCTGGTCTCCGTACCTAGAAGTTAAATAATTGGACAAGAAGAATATATATATTACATCATTCTTATGCTCAGAGTACTGGTGTTCAAACCAATTACACCAAGAAATCGGTACCAACGTACCGAGTTGGTACCAACTACACCGAAAAATATCATAATAATGTTATTTTTAAACATTTCTGCTGTAAACAAAATTAATTTTATATTTATTATTTACCACAAACAATACCTAAACTTTACAGCAATATTTACTTATAAGTGTATATATAGTAGGATGGACAGACTGATATATTTACCTATAGATACTCTTCACAGGAAGTTATACTAATTCTTTTAATACTCTAAACTCGGTTACCGTTTCACTCGCCTGATCTTAAGTGACAATGTGGTCTAAGATGGTGGATACGCTAAGCCTAGATTAGAACTCGCTCTCAAGCGCAGCTGTACACACCTATAGGTGTTTGACGACAGATTTTCAAGTCCAGGGTGGTAGCAGTAGAAAGGGCCTTCTACCACCATGCAAGATAACTTTATACTACTTCGATACTTTATTTTTCGATCTTTCGATATCTTCTATTCAAATCAAAATCAAATGTGAATAGGCTTCTTGGTTCTATGTGGTTTGTGGTTGCTCCATCGTCTACCACATTTCCATCTAACGTCAAGCGACATAGTGGCCCAAACATCTAAAACCAAGGTGGGGATATTGCATGAAACACAAAATACATAATTACTGCCATTATACAGGTTTAAGAATACACATTAATAACACAATAAAAATGAAATTCACAAAAAATATATAATTCCCACAAAGATACTGCATCTAATTCTAAAGGATTCCCGATTTCCACAATTTTTTTTATATAATATAAATATATAAATAAACGCTTACACTCATACCCCTGCACTAGGATTCCCTGTGTTGCAGGTGGCATGGACACACACAGATACACATCACAAACATCCAAGACCCGAGAACAAAGTTTATGCTTACAAAAATCTGCCCCGGCCGGGAATCGAACCCGGGACCCCCTCGCTTTGCAGGCAGGGTTACTACCAACTTAGCTACGGAGCCGCCAATAGTAATTTATATGATACAATCAGATTAATTACATTTCAATGAATAAAAAATACATGTCAACTGTGTAATTAAACGCAGTTTTTCGCGGTCAAATCAACAAAATGCATGATTTTAGTACAGCTTTACGGCCCGCATTGAACAAGTGACGTCAGATGTTCCGTCCAATTTGTATGTGGCATTTTAGCGCTCAGTAGATACGCCCGACTTTGACTCTCATTTTTGATGTTTCTAGCGTTCGTTTTCCAGTTTTTTCGATATAGATATTTGATTCTCATGAATTGATTGACATCGTAAAAAGAACTGAGTCAACATCCCTATTAATAAAAACACTACAATTACATATAAATTTAAAGCAACTCTCTATTCATTATAATCGTCATCAGCCGGAAGTCCACTACTGAACATAATATATAGGCTTCCCCCATAGAACGCCACTTTGAACGGCTACTATAATTGCAAGCAACAATTGTCGTGATGCAAATTACATCTTGCATCACGGCATTCCAGATCGTCGATCCGCCTAGTAGGAGCCTCCGCCAAGAAATGGAATCGTGGTCGCCGCTCGAGAACCTTTATTCCCCATCAGTTGTCAGTTCTGCAAGCGATCTTCTGCCTAGTCTAGTTTAGTCTATAAATCCTACCCCCTACTCCACTTTCAACCATTCCTTTGTTCCAGATATTCATGCACAAGAACGCAATGCAAATGCACGCTCGCGAGCTCCAGCGAGGCCTAGGAGGGGAGGTGAAGCCGCACCAATGCCAGCAATGCCTCAAGTCCTTCAGCTCGAACCACCAGCTAGTGCAGCATATCAGAGTCCATACTGGGGAGAAACCTTACAAGTGCTCTTACTGTGATAGACGGTTCAAGCAGCTCAGTCATGTTCAACAGCATACGAGGTTGCATACAGGTTAGTTGTGGTTTTTTAATTATTTCTCTCCGAAGACATGATTAAAGTCAAAAATTCACACTCTTCTTACCTCGTAGGTATTCCGCTCTCAGTAGCACAATCCTTAAAAATTTAACACTATATACAAAAAAAAACCGAACGCAGATCTTATAGGATACAGGAAGGAAGATATGTTTATAAAACAGTAAACGTATCGTATTATGCTAACGTCAAAAGACGTTACAGCTAAAACCTAAGATATTATTTCACTAAATAGACTTTCTTATTTATTAAAAAAAAAGGGAAATGATAATACAATCTTGCAATATTTTCACTGCCTACTCATTATCCTTATATTATATTACCCACGTTGGCCTCTCAAACAGAACAGGCCCTAAAATAACTATTATAAACTATTCAAAATAACTAATAGGAGTAGAAATACATAGCTATATTAATAGATAAATATTATACTAACACATTCATAACTATTAAAAAAGGTATCAAGCAAACTATCACATAACTAAACAGAACGCAAACTATTTAAAATTCGAACGCCTCCGCAAAAACTAAAACAACATTCCAACTCTACCGGCCAGCGTCAAAAAAATAGCACAACTTTTATAATTAAAACACGGCCCGAGCAGCTACTATTGGTCCGCATTTTCCACGGAAAAAATAGACACGCCGTATACGTGAAAAGCGTAGAAAAAAATGTATCCAATAGCCGTTGGCGGTCGGGCGGACAGCCAATCACAGCAAAGCATTGAACGCAACGTACGGTCTACGTGACATAGAAAAAAATTCACGGGTTTTTCCACGTTGGAACTGGCCAATGGGCGTCGCCGTAGGTTGATTCGTATGCGCATTATAATTCAATCATTTATTTTGCAATTTTTAGCGTGTTCTTTAACTGATTAGATTTATTAGTTGAAATAGTGATAGTTAGTTCTTAATAGAAGTGTGGGTAACGTGTTTGCGTCTATTGACAAGTTACTTCATTTTGCTTCTCTACAAAAAGTATATTTTCATTGGCTTTAAAAAAACCAGTGATACACAATAGATGTGTTATGGTGATGGAATTTTAAATACTTTTCTGTTATGAAAGAAAAGTAATGAATATCAATCGGATGCAAAACCATATGATCACTTTATTATAACTTCTTACATTCTAAAGAATTATAAGAGGCTATAACAAATATAGATGAAAATAGTTTGTAACCGTCACCAGTTCAGAATAATTTTAGAGTTACATGTTAAAAAAATTAAATTAAATTTAATGAATTAATTATATTAAAGAAAATGGAAACGCATATCAAATAATTTATTTGGTTTTAATAAATATTCTCATTCATTATTATAATAATATTAATATAGTAAAAACTATCCATGGTAGAGCATAAATAAAAAAAACTGCAGTGAAAAATTCCACATGTGTAACGATATCTTTTGTTCTTAACTAAGTATTTTATTCTTCTAAGAAAACCCAAAACAGGCAAATGTAGTACATATTATACCTAACTACATTCAACAGAGCCAATAATTATACCGTTAATGCCATGTGGAGGCGACAATTGTTGCCTGCCAGTGTGTAAATGTAAATGTTTTTTCTAATTCTAGCAATTATTGTAGCTGCCACACTATTACGTTCTTTTTTGGATTTTTATATAGAGTCAATGTGATATTTTATTATTTTAGTGATGAATTTGAATGGACTGGAAAACAAAAATTCCTTATCACAAACCTCAACGTACAAGAATAATTATTTATTCAGTATTGCATTAAAAAACCGAAGTGTACACCACTAAATTGTAAATCACCTTCAAGGTTGTTTTTTTTTAATAATTTTGAGACGTTTGGCTAAATCTTACCTAGTAGCTTCTGCCCGCGATTTTAACGGGCGTTCCCACAGGAACCGTGCATTTTTCCGCGATAAACTATGTTGTTACTTTCTGGTCCATAAACTATATCTATGCCAAAAATTACGTCGATTTGTAGCTCCGTTGCTGCGTGAAAAGGACAAACCAACAAAGCAAGAAACGTATACACCGCTTTCGCATTGATGCATTCACCATAGCCATAGCATAGTTTCTATACATTTCTTATTCCATTCCTAGAAATAACCACTAATTACTAACAATTATCATTAATTATTCATAATAAACGATGGAAAAACTCGCCAGTTATTTCCACCCCTATTAAAAAAGCTAGCTGTATATTTTCACCGTATAATTTTGTTCAATTATACGTACATAAGCATTCTGAATCCTTCGATGGGTAATTATCAAATGCCCGGACGCTGTCAGTTGTTAAAGGAAATGTTAACACTAATTGTTTTTAATTTTCTTACTAGTGTTGTGATTGATACGGCCACTCTAATTTCTACCGCAAAACCGTATCTCTAAATTGATGAAATTTATTTAACTTAAATAAGATAAAATTTGGAACTCATAAAATTTCTGTTTTTTTTTGCACGGCAGTTTGCTTAGTATACCCCAGATAAATCTTTATAAAAGAAAGACATGTTTGATAAATTATAAAATAACCAAAAATTTTATATTTTAACAACATTTAACTTCTTATTTAACTATACTTAATTACCTATACATAATTATAATGTACTTTCATTTTTTCTCAGAATAGGTGTCTATATATAAATGAAACAAAACAAAAAAATATTGTACTGATGCCGTATTTAAGTTAATTAGGTAGGTATCCTAGAATTTTGTTTTAACAATGAGGCATATTTTTAGGCATAGGACAATTTTGTAATGATACTATGAGTGGCAATCTGTAATTGTTATGATCTAGTGTTATGCTTATCATCAGGCGAACGTCCACCTCGTCTGGTTACCCAAGAGTATAAAAAAACCTGCTAATATTATAAATGCGAAAGTGTGTTTCGTCCTTCTTTTACGCAGCATGGAACAACGGATCGACGTAATTTTTGGCATAGATATAGTTTAGGGACCGGAGAGTAATATAGGATACTTTTTATCCTGGAAAAATGCATGGTACCTGTGGGAACGCGGGTGAAAACCGCGGGCAGAAGCTAGTATAATATAAATACTCTACGTACCTATCTGATAATAGATAAAACGTTACTTTTCTGTTAATAAAACGTCAATGGTATTTTTAAACAGACGTATTGAATTTTCTATCTTATCGACCTTTCCACCTCTTGTCAATTACGACAAACAAAAAAAAATAACAGAACAAAAACACATTAATAGCACAAAGAACAAAAACGGCCGGCTTTCGGAGCAAAAACATAGAAGTTTCACATTGTTCTCAGTTTTACGAACCGTCGCAAATGAGAAACGGTTTGGGGAGAGAGGGCGCTTCTGACGCTGTGAGATTACGTACTTTCAATACTTCGTTACTAGATATAAAAATCTTTATTGTATTCAATATTCAATACTATGTATAGAAAATCAAGTAAAATTGTTTTTAAAGAAGCGAGAATCGACTTTGATGAAAATATCACGATATACATCACACTCTTCTGTAGAAGGGCATACATTTAAATTCTTGATATGTAAATCTATAATATAAAAAACATCTTAATTTGAATTATTTATCTTTGTTTATAAGTTGTTACTTAACACGTATTATATTGTAGAATTAGCGTAGTGTCACATAATGAGAGAAGCCACTGTCTCCTGAAACACAGTTGCTACTAGTTCGGGAGCCTATGGATTTATTAATTGTTGTAATATTTATTTATGGCAATAAATAAGTTTTTACTTTTTTTACTATTACTATATGACAATTCATCCCCCATTATTCCATCTGTTGGGGTGATATTCTTTCATACAATTTATATGGGACCACATTGAGAGTATACGCTTTCAAACAAAAAAGAATTCTCAAAATCGGTCCACACGGTGACGGAGAAATAGGTGAACCTAGGTGAGTTACCTCTTACTACATTTACGATCTCACTGCGTCTGGTATTTACCGTGTGTTGATAAAATTAAGAAGAATACCTTCTCATACTTTGTTTTAAAACTTTATTGTTTTATATTTTCGTTTAATCAACTAGTTTGAAGGTAAGGTTTGAGGGTAAGGTAAGATTTTCATTGTTTTTCACGCTCGAGCCGTCTATGACGCAATAGTTGCTTCTCTTTCATTCCTATTCAAACTGACAGTGACAGCGTTTCAGCTGTTATCACCGTCTTCAGATCAAATGAGATAGCAGTTAAACCTGCTGAAAATAAATAAAAACTTTGAGGTAGCCGGAGGGCAATACATACAACTCACGTTTACAAAACACACATTTCAAAGTGTGGATTGCATAGCGATTGCATTTCAACCAATAACAGCCAAAACCTTGCTCCGTTCCCACTATATACAAATATGTAAACAACTGAATGTCGTATTGATTAGCCTATTAACTGAAACAAAACTTACATAGCAAAATACACGTGACATGAAGAATTTTCACGTTTTCGGGCGGTGGTTAACTCTTTACTGGTCACGTGTAGAAAAATTCTACACTATCCTTCTTCGATTTCGTTTTCCATTTTCAAATGCATCTTTTGTACGTTTTTACTTGCGGTCGTACGGCACGATCCGTGGCTGGTAAGAAAAAAAAGTACATTGAAATAGAGCGTCAGTCATTTTTCTTTTTATTCATACTGGCAGTTCTTTTGCTTGGTGCTATGACTGTTAGTTTTAGCGTCATTCATTTGGAATCGAACTACACTTAGCACTAGCACTTTATTAGAGTGTGAACTCAGTGGAGTCATATTTTTGATCACTGTTGGATCGCTGAATAAAAATCATAAAAATATAAATATAAGTTTATTTACATTCAACTGTTTCTGTAGTTTAATTGTAACAAGTAGTTTTTCATGTGATAGCTAGCGAATGAAGACATTATGCTCGTCTAAAACAAGGAAAAAAAATGTTTTAACTAATTCATATCTTAGTTTTTAATTTCCCCGCGTTGTTTCATTTCCAAGACAGACTTTACAATTCGTTTCTTTTGTAACGTGTATCGGGGCTGGAATTCTTAATTATTTATCTTTTATTTTATTCACTTCTTTTGTTTTGAAGTTGACGAGACGAGATTTGAAGCGAGTGCTTTGTTCGCAACTTTTCTCAATGTGAGTGCTGAAAATAAAGTTGTTTTTTTATTCTATAACGTAAAAAGACGACGGAACCTCGTATGCCTGATGACAAGCATAACGCCTGCCCATATTTGCTATATATACCAAGATCTTTGAAACACAAACATCTTCGCGGCACTGCAGTGCGCTTGTTATTTGTTTTGTTAGTGGGAGGACTAACTCTTCTGCGAGTGTCCGTCTGGGTTTTTACCACCGCTTTGCTCGTGAAGTCTGCCGCCAAGCTGTAGTGTGCAAGCATTACTGTGTTCCGGTTTGATGAGCAGAGTAGCCAGTGAAATTACTGGGCTTATGAGACTTAATACCTAATGTATCAGCGCACTGCAGTGCCGCGCAGGCCTTTGTGTTTCAAAGTTCTGGGTGGGACTGCAATTGTTACGCGCCGTCGTTATGCTTACCATCAGGCAAACGACCAGCTCGTCTCGTTAACATATAAAAAAAAACCTGTACGATTGACTAGATACGGTTTGTGTTTTGTGCCAATTATTATAAGTAAAAGACGAGTAGCTTTACTTAGACAAAAGGAAGAAGTGCTCAACTTTTTCTTTGATAAAAAAGCACAGGTGTACGACCAAGTTCCATCCTTTCTTTCCGCTCTACGGCGCGAAAACTCAATATTAAACTAAAAGTTAACAGTTAAGTGAAAAATTCTCGAAGAACAAAGAAGCCGTGTCCGTGAAGTTGAAACTTTCCAACTGAAATATTTAAATAATTCTCACAATCTCGCCTTTTTCAAGCGATCTTTTTTGTTACACGAATTAATTTTTTTGTATAAAACCTGTTCGGACACTTTTAAATGTATTTTTTCTCTTTATAGTTTTTTTCATTTTATGGCTTACTCTCCTGCGAGGGTCCGCCTTGGTGGGTACTAACGCTTTGCTCGTGTAGGCTGCCACGAAGCAGTAGAGTGCAACTGTGGTCCAATTTGATGAAAAAAGTAATTAGTGAAATTACTATAAAATTATGAGGCTTCATACCTAATGTCTCAGGGTAACGAGCGCACTGACCAATGCAGTACCGCGCAGGAACTTTTTTTTTTTAAATGGTTTGTTTGAGACTGCAATTGTTATAGGCTAGTAGATACTTACCACCAGGCAAACGACTCGCTCGCACCGCGCTTGTTACACCAGACATCAGGTATTAATTCTCATAAGCCCAGTAATGTCACTGGCTACTTTGATCTACAAACCGGAACACTAACTCTTGCACATTATTCTTTGCGGCAGACTATACGAGCAAAGCAGTGTCACCGAGACTGACACCCGCAAGTGTTTGTCTTACTACCAATTGATATACTTAAATTAAAAAGGTGCATTGACAAAAAAAACTAACTAAAAAAACTGTCCGATATGTAACTTTTTGTCACCTAAAATGATTCAATAGCTATCCATCTATTACAGAATAGTTCCATCCAATTGCGTTAGTATCTACATGTACCTATAACCAAACTTCGATAGGCATTATGCCTTCCTCCCTTTACAAGTGGATAGGAAGGCTAATGTTTAGGTATAGTAGTTATACGGTAGGCGTAAGAGCTAATGTGGGTTCAGCGCCGGGTTAGTAGGATAATATCTGGAAAGGATGATATGTTTAGTGGAGAAAACTGTTACTAAACTAGTTTGTAGTTTAGTAATTAGCGCATTTAAAAATGGTTTTGATGGTTTTGATAGATGGTACGACTAATCTTCTGCGAGTATCTCTCTGGGTTGGTAGGTACCACCTTAAGATCTGTGGTACCACCGCTTTGCTTGTGAAGTCTGCTGCTAAGTATTAATGTGCAAGCAAAACTGTGTTCCGGTTTGATGCAAAATAGCCAGTGAAATTACTGGGCTTACGAGAGGGTAATGAGCGCACTGCAGTGCCACGCAGGTCTTTTATGTTTCATAGTTCTGAGTGGCACTGCAATTGTTATGGGCCGGCGTTATGCTACCGTCAGGCAAACGACCAGCTTCTGTCGTTATCAAATAGTTTCCCTATTGAATCTTCTCGTGTGGCCATGATGAATGTAAATTGGTCGAAACATCAAGGCTAGCCACATTTTTGTTTTTATATTAATTTGTGCCGGAAGAGAACCTTTTTTGTCTTATATTATATACTCATTATTAAAAAAAGAATCATCAAACTCTGTCCATAATTCACGGCTACGAAATAGGATTTACGAAAAGAAAATTTCGACAAAGGAGAAGGAGTTTACATATAAATGTTGAAGTGTATTTTTTTTCAATTTCTCACTGAATTTTATCAATATCCGCTTTGGATATTATGTCCGCGGCATTTAGCTGAACTCGGATCTCTCGGATCTGTAAAGCTAAGATGCAGTGTAAGGTTGAGTACGCTTACCCATAACGTGCCTATTCACTAAAGACTTAAAAATGCTAAATTAATGCCTTTTCTTAATTTGTGGTGTACAGCGGTTCTACGTAAACTCCTTCTTTCTTTCTTTTTAACACCAATGTACAAAATTACATAAGTACTTATATGGCGTTGAATGTTTTTATCATTTTTTGTTGTGAAATATTTTTTTTTTTTTTACGGGCTAAATGCCTCTATTAACTAGCTAATACATAAATAAACACTACATCTAACCTAGCTAGCTACAAAAACAGTTGGATAATCTACAAGCCCTAGTAGGCCTATAGATAAATATATTATTATTATTTGTGTTTTGTACTTCTACATTACATTCAATCTTAACTTACACATTTGCTTAGCACTACTTTATCATCCTTGCGTATCCGTTTTATTTCATCTTCATAGGTATTTATAGTATTTATTTTAAAACTATCCTTCCTCATTCAGCTTACATAACAGCATTACCAACGACAAACACCTAGGGGTCCACGCCCTACCCAGCAATTATTGACACCATATACTTGGTACGTATATGGTAGGGGGTGGCATCCCCCGAAGGGAGGGGGTTGGTAGAGGAAATCGATAGAATCATTGCGCCGCTGCACAAACGATGATTTCAGAGGCAAAAGTATGCAATATATTCGGTTGTGGGCTGGACGAGCTTGTTGGAATTTTGGGTGGAATTGCATGTTTAACGTTGGATATTACCGTTTTAAATTAATATTTACCGTTATTTGTTATGTTATTACGTTTTGGCAACGCTACTCACTATCATTGAAGAGGAATGAAGCCGAAGAACACATGTCATAGTAAAAATTAGACACACTGCAAAAAATTGATTCTTTAACTGGCAGTAATCAGTGTGAGGATTTGTTATTTTTTGTAAAAATTGTTCATTTGGAAGTATTTCGATGGATTTGTGCCCTATGTTTTATTAATGTTAGTGATGTGTAAGATTGACAGCACGAAATGACTAAAAAGTAGGAAAAGGATGACGTGCTCCTTTCTGTTCGTTCCCACTTCATATTTTCATTATCATTTTTAAATTCCGGTGGCCTTTTAAAACAGCCTAATAAAATAAACTCAGTATAAAAACAGTAAACCAAAACCTAGCACACTTATTTTTAAGACCTCCTCCTCACTCCATTTTCTTCTTTCAACGATTGAAATCATGAAAAAAAAAAACAGAGAGAAACATCAAACCTTACCTACCTTGTACTTTATCTTGTAGGAAATCATTTATTTATTTATTTATATATTTTACTATACTATACAAATATATTTATGTGCATATCTATATCTAGATGTTAGTACTTCTAGTTAGAACTTCTAGGCTCTTATTAATAAACAGTGTTAATCCATGGTTTAGTTAAACTATGTTTTATCTCTCTCAATTCAGTTTAAAATTGTCAAAGAACAACAAAGACAAAACATAGTTTAACTAAACCATGGATTAACACTGTTTATTAATAAGAGCCCTAGGGTATACACTAAGACCGCAACATGGGAGTCCCCGATTCCCGAACTAAGATTAAGACATGTAGATATCTCAGGAGTGGTTGGATACTTTCTAGTGCTCATCTGGGTAGATTCCATACTATGTTTGTTTTTCTAAGCTGTTACTGTTATGCAGAGGTGTTAAGAAATAAATACTTTCTTTGTTTCTTTCATATTGAAAATCTGTCAGCAAATACCTATCGATGTATTTCGGTAATCGCTAAAAATCTATTCTAGGTTTACCAAGTTCGACAATATTCAATCAATTTAAAAAAAGACATTTTTAACCGACTTTCAAAAAAGGAGAAGGTTATCTATTCGGTGGATATTTTTTTATGTTTTTTACCTCAGATCTCCGTCATTTATAAACCGATTTGGAAAATTCTTTTTTTATTTGAAAGTATAAACTTTCAGATTGGTCCATTAGAAATTTCATCATAATCGGTTCAGTAATTTGTCACTGAAGTCGATTTATCACTTTTTTAAAGCAATTTTTTCAAATAATAGCAAATGAAGCAAATCCCTTTCAATAGATAACCATCTTAGTCACCTACTGATCCATTTTCACGACTTAATGGCCAAAATTTTAAACCCAGTCGCGTTCGGAATGACCACGGAAATATGAGCTATATTTCAAAGCAAATATTAAAATGAGGCGGAGGATTTTAGCAAAATTGTCTATATAGGTATAGACGCAACCACAACATTGTGGTGTTGGTCAACCGTTCAAATGCATTACAGTTAAATTTAACTAATGCATTATTTGCTAGTCGAATTAATATCGATTCTAAATTATGGGATGTAATTAGGGAGTGTTTGGCATGTTAAAGTGTGAATAGGAATAGTAATCCAAAGGTTGGTCATTTAAATTAAATTAAATACTACTACAATAATTGTGTAGAATGTTTTAGAGAAGGAAGGTAAAATTACATCATTGCTTTCTTAACCTGCATGATAATTATATTATGTAAAGATAAGGTGATGTAGTATTTTTCACTTTGCTATTCTTTATAAATACACTTAATAGTACAAACGTAGTACGTAGTACGCACTTCCTGTTTAGAATTAATTACATAAGTAGGTATGTACTCATTTTAAATAATTACTTATTTTTGTTTCTTTTTAATTCTCGATAGATTTTCCCTCGATCGCTCTCTCGATCTCTTGTCTTATGTCAAGATGTTGTTGAAAAGGGATAAGTATACCCTAAACCTACAATAGAAATGTTGTTAAGTAAGAGACTGAGATTGCAGATGAACACAAGTTGATTAATTATAAAAAAGATTGTTAAAGTAATAACTTACACGGTCTCGTGAAATTTCTTGGTGTTTAAATATGTACTTACAATAATTATGGACATCTCTGCCACATTATTAAAATGTTCTGTATCGTCACTATACTTAGACAAACACTAACGCCATAGAGTAAAATTGCTAATAAATCATCAAAAACCGCCATGTTTATTCTCAACCCGCTAATTCCTACTACCTCAACCCCAAAAAACCCCTTTAAAAAACCTCAAGAACTAGGGGAGACACCTTTGGGAATACTGTAATTCGAGCACGTAATCCATCTTATCATTTTCCAAAAATTTTATAATGGAAATTTTTGTCCGCGTGAAAGAAATCCTTGGCCCATTGGGGGTAGGATTGTGGAGGTGATTTATGTGGTTATATTTAATATTCATGATGTTTTACATTTTTCTACTATGTAAAAATATTTTACATCACCTTTACTTAAGAGCAAGTGATTTCAATTCAAATGACTAACAATACTAACTTATCGGGAATAATTGCAAAGTAGTGAAGGCCTATTAAGTTCTACTCGAGGCGTCAGAAAAAAGTATTTACCAGAAAAATAATTTATCAAAGAAAAATATTTATTCAAATAAAGAATACTCTTAGCCAATAGGAGCGTAATTTCCATGATTGGCCCGTGTCAAGAAATGCCGTTTTTTTTTTTCTGTCGCTTTTTTTTCATTTTCCTTCGCGTCTTTGTGCCACCCTCTAGAAAAGAGGGCAGAATGTAGGAGGTGCGAGCAGTTTTGATCTTTTCGAATGAAATTCTTGAAACGACTCTTGTCATTGTATCGCAGATGTATGATGTTGGCTTTATTAGTGCCACCTTGAAAATTAAATGTCATTATTCCAGCGTGCCAAATGTTAATAAAAAAATACGCCAATAAGCCATCAGAGGCAATAATAAAAATGGAAGATGCACTATAGACTTATTCCGTTGTTCCGTATTCTAGGCTTTTTCTATCCTTGAATCATACGATCATAATGTGCATTTGAGATAATAGTATAAATTTTGCAATAGGGCATTTTCTAGAGCTTGTCTGGCTACCTAAGATAAAACTCCATCGCTAAGCTCATATCAGCGTGTTCTAGTAGTTTGACCTTTGAGCTCATCGTTTCACTTATTTCGGTTCGTGGTTATTGAGAACCAGTTCCTATGCCCACTTCCATCACATGTTCCATCACCACTTTAAAGATGTTCAATCGCTAAATCAAGAATATTAAAAAAAATCTCTAAGTACCAAGAAGTCCCGTGAAGTAATCAGAAGCCTATTTGCAGATGCCGAGATGGAAAAAAGGTTGTTCCGCGCGATCGGGTTTTATTTGATTCCTGCGATGTTTGCGTCCAAATTAGGACGCGTCGGTAGCTCTGTTTATCTTTTTTTATCTCGTTCATGTACAGTTCAAAATTTTATTATTCCGAATTGACAGTCTTTCACATAATTTTTGTTTTGTTTTAAATTTTGTTTCACGCGATCTACGTATTTAGTGAAGAATATAAGCACGCCATATTTTATTTTAGAATGTATTAGGTATATTCAGTATGTTTAATCTATGTAGTCCGTACCACAGATTAGGTAAATATAACATGTTTTATACTATTGGCACAGAATAGATAACTATTGTGTAACTTGACAAGCCGGTCGTTAGCCTGATGGTAAGCTTAACGCCTAATATCTAAGGGTAATGAGCGCACTGTATTGCCACGCAGGCTTTCGTGTTTCAAAATTTCAGTGGCACTGCAATTATCGTTATGGGTCGCCGTTATGCTTACCATCGATCAAATGACCAACTCGTCTCTTTATCAAATAGAATAAAAAATACAGTCTATATCATATTAAACCTTAATACCGACAATCTATAAGAGTAACTTTCAAATCTTGCCAGTTCTAAAACCAGTTAGGTCAAATAAAAACAACTCACTACAAAAACACCTGAAAAAAGTAAACGAATTTGCAAAAGGTCAGGAAAGTTCATAAAGTTCGTAATTCAAAGTAAACCAAAGGTTAAACCCTTGCTTTTTTAGAAAGAAAAGAATCCCCAAAGTTATCTTTCAATTAATTTAAAGAGCCCTCGTTTAAAGTAAGATTTTTGTAACGAAATAACGGTGTTTTTTTGTTCCAAATATAAAATTGTTTTAAGTACTAGCAACTAAAAAGGTTTTACTTTGAAGATTCTTGTAACATTATTAAACTAAAATTATATAACGCTTTTCATTGTGTGAAAAACTAAATCATTAAACTGTTATCTCTTTTTTAGATCTGATGTTATCATAGAATATTTTTTATGTTCTCTATCTCAAAGGGAGCGATAGAGCGCAAATTATAATTTATCATTACTTTAAGTTTATTTTAATATTCCTGTATGTAGAGGTGTGTCATTATTGAGTTTATCTTTTTATTTTATACCTTATCTTACATGTTTCTGAAAATAGTTTTTTTTTATAAAAAATAGGCTTGCGTTAGGTATCTCAGGTGTTGCCATTAAGCAAATGGTCTGGTCGTCACACAACTAAATAAACTCTTTATTTGCATATGAAATTGTAATATACTATTAACCAAATATGGAAATAAAAAATATAGTATTACAAAAGAAACTTGTTTGTCTTTCTCATAAATACAATTTGTTGAATGTTGTTGAACCTCCAAAAAAAAAACCAAAATAAAAACATCTTGAAATCTAAAAAAGAACGCGTAGATCTCCCTCAATGGCAGACATGCCCAATCACTCAAAAAACACCCACCCCAGTAAATATCCCGCACTCAAGTACTCAAATAGTAATGGAAAAGAAATCACGTCCCCTCCTCCCCCAAACCCTGGCAGAACCCCGGTAGAGGTCGCAGATGTCGTCGCGTCGATTTTTGAGCCAAAATGAGCTTTTGCCTAATTTATTTTTTGCCGCCTTCTTTTAACCGAGTAAATATTGGCTCTCTGACGCGAGAATACTGTGGATACGCTGTTTCTAATGTTTTAAGGTATCAATGCTTTAATATTATAACTCACTGTGGTAGGACTAACTCTGCTGCGAGTATCCGTCTGGGTTGGTACCATCGCTTTGCTCGTGAAGTCTGCCGCCAAGCAGTAATGTGCAAGCAGTACTGTGTTCCGGTTTGATGAGCAAAGTAGTCAGTGAAATTACTCGGGCATATGAGACTAATGTCTCAGGGTAAAGAGCGCAATGCATTGCCTTTGTGTTTCAAAGATGTGGATGGCACTGCAATTGTTATGGGCTGGCGTTATGCTTACCACCAGGCAAACGACCCACTCGTCTCGTATCCAGTAGTATAAAATAAAACTTCGATTCCTGTTCTGGTTGTGACCAATTTGACGATCGATTTTATGACCACTTCCCAACAACCTTACTAAAAATGCGCACATACCTATGATTTTGAAGACAATACAATATTATAAAAAGTTGGTTTGAAAAAAAATCTGTTTTGGTTTGATAATTCTTAAGTAAGTACTGGTTTTGTAATAATAAAAAATACGTATAAGATAATTTACGAATTGTTATGTGCCAATCTATTTGGTCTAATTTAGAAAAATGTAAATTTTTAGCAAAGTGTTTTCAGTAAAAATCGAATTCTTTGATAACATTTTAATATTTAGCATTGAAATAAATGTATGTGATGGTTTAATGCTGCAAACCAACCTCTCGCAGAAACTTCTTACCATTAGCAAGAAGACAAGACAAAAAAAAAAGATTCACTCAAAACAAAAAGTATGTAAAAAAATAGGACGTCCCATCCATACTCGTCCAATTTTGACAAGACGATATTCTTCATTCCTATCTCACTTTTTTCGCCCGGAAGCGGACGTTCGGCCCGGTGATTAGGAAATTATATTGGAGGGAGTTTTCTTCCTTTTTTCTCCTCCTTAGGTGTCACCGTTCGGTTATTAAATCGGACTTTGTTTTTAATTGTAGCATTTTTGTTGGAAACTTTTTTAATCGTGAGTTTTGTTGAAGTTTTCGATCTTTTTAAATCGATTTTGGTGACATCTGAGGCCATCACTAGTGAAAGTTACGGTTCCTTCACGTTGTAACCTCTGGTTTTCTAAACTTAAAAATACTTTTTATAAGCACTTTAACGAAAGTCAAATCATTACGTACACGTTCTAAATCATTAATGCCAATTAGTTTGGTGAGAAATACACGAAACTCAATGATAAGGATGAAAACCCCCAAGAATAAACCACTAGATAAACCGGTCTAAAACAAACGCTATAAAATCCACAGTCGTACGGGATCGAGGTTTAAAAATTACAGTTCAACTATTTATTTATTGATCCTTGAAAACAATAAACAATAGTTACTAAAACACATGCAACAAAAAAAAAGTGCTAAAACAAAACTTCAAACGAACCGTAAACTTATATAGTAGCTGCAACAATCAAATATTATAATTAAAGAAAAAAACAAAAGCGTTTGTGATGCATCAAAAGTTAAAAGAATTCTTACAGCGTTTATTAAGTTTTAACAAAGAGTAGGATTAATTGCCAGTATTAATTATAACCTTTTTTATTTCTTTCGCGCTCTTTTGTTTTGGACCCTGTGATGATTAGTATAATGCCATATGCTTTGGGGATAGGATGGCGTGGCTAAATTTGTGTCATGTATTTTGAAAATCTGTCATTTTTATTACAAGATTTTATTTAATTAATTTTGGTTTCCTGTTTGTCTGTTTGTCAGTGACAAATTTGGTTATAGTCTTTCGACATCCCGTTATCCAATCATGCAAAAATTTTGAAAATATGCTTTAGTTCTGAAGGCAATACGATGTAGTATAAAAAGTTTTTGTCCGATTGTTGTGACTACGGTATTTGTAGCTCCTTATTTTAATCTTTGACTTTAATGACTGGATTCAGGATCTATATAAGTATAAGGTTAATTGGCTTTCATTAACCAAAAAAAGGAAGTTTAATCATTTAAAGACATGTAAAAATGTTTCAACTTTATGGTCTCTTTTTCTTAATTAAATAGAAACTACGAAATAATCTTCAACTAAAAGCAAACGTATCGCTATTTTCGACCGTATTTCAATACAAAATAATTAGATCTAAAGGAGCGCCTTAATACCTAATGTGTCAGGGTCAGGGTCACGCAGGCCTTTGTGTTTGAAAGCTGCTGGCATTATGGTATTATGCTTACCTACCGTCGGGAAAACGATCAGTTCGTCTCATTATCCAATAGACAACAAAAAAAATCACAACACTACATTATATTATGTAATTGTTTCTCGAGTTCTTATTTAAAAGAGAGAGAGGAACACTATAGTCGATTTCTAGTCCAAGATCTAAAGATCTAAGCTGCGTAAATCTTTTTTCAGCGAGCCAGTTAGAACATTCTCGACTATTACAAATCGAGGGCACAATTTGTAAAACAAAGATGGCGGATTTTAACATCACAATTAACAACGCATAATGAATAGACACGAGCGAAACAATATTCCGACGAGAAAAACAGGTTCCTGCTTTTGAAACGTATGTATTGAAACAAAACTTTATTCTTCTCGCATACTCTACGTAAGAATATTTTAGAACCATGTCGTGATACAAATTCCTCACGTTCCTAATAGCTCCGAAGGACATATTATAGAATTTATTTACTATGATGAAGCACAGTTATTTCTATTACAGCGCTGGCTATTAGGTAGGTACGCAGAGTAGGACTACTTTTTAAATGTAAAATTTTATAAAATCAAACGGCTGGCTTAAAAAAAACTAAATTTAAAAACTTAATGCAGTTTCTCTAGATATTGTAAATACCTTCGACATTGTTTGGTACGATAGCCTTATTAGCAAGCTTCCAGCATACGGTTTATTCACTAGTCTATGTGTTTGGATGTCGGACTTCCTGAGGGGACAATCTATTCGAGTAGTCTTAGAAGGCTGCTCATCAGATCCATTGGCAATCAATGCAAGGGTACCGCAGGAGTCGGTTCTTTCGGCAACTTCGTTTTTGCTGCATGTATAGGATCTGCTCAAATCCGGTATCATTGGGTATGCAGGCGATAGCACAGTCGTTGAGAGATACTGTATATCTGATGTACGCACCAGTGAAACTCAGATTCAGCTTTTGAGAGTCTATGGTTGAGCGAATTATCTTGACAATAAAGACCGCGTCCGAATTGGGTGATGCCAATCTTGTCAAGTTTAATGTTTCAAAACCCAGGCGTGTCTATTTTCCGCTAAGGGGACTCAGTTTCTTCTGACTCCCACTTTCCGTGATGTATCCTTACCAATCATCGACCACCTGGTACTTCTAAGTTTTACTTTTCCCAAGCCTCAACTTTGGTACTTTCATAGTGTCCAAGGCCAAAGTGGCAGCTGGGCATCTTGGCGAAGGAGGGTCGTTACTTCACATCGGGACAGCTTTTAAACCAAGCACAAGTCCGGTCGTGTATGGAGTACTGTTCTCACTTGTGGGATAGTTATGCCAAATATCAGCTGGAGGCTTTGGAGTCTATCGAAAGACGTGCCGCAAAGATTATAGGAGATGAATGATACATTGGTTGCATGCAGGTTTCAGAGTATCGACTACCGCCGCAAGGTTGCCATCTTATCGGTATATTATAGGATACATTTCGGAGAGTATGCGATGGAATTGCACAACTCAATTCCTTCAACTCCGTTCTATCTACGGACGACCTAACGCTCAGTAATGCGTCACCCCTTTGTGGTTGATATCTCTCTTATACGCACTAAGAGTTTTGCTTCGTCCTCTAAAATGCGCACTGCTAAGGAGTGGAATTCCCTACCAGCGTCTGTGTTTCCTGAAAAATATAATCTTGGAGTCTTCAAAACGAGGAACAGGTATCTTTTAGGTAAACTTGCTACGTCTTCGACCGCAGCGTCGCTTACCATCAGGTGAGATGGCGGTCAAACGTGAGCCATTAGCATATTAAAAAAAACTATTTTTGATTCGAAGTTATATTACTATTGTTATATTGCTATATTGCTTTAGTTTTCGAGATGCAGAAACCCACTGGCATTCATCAAGAGTTACTGTAAAGCAACATTATTCGTCCAGAAATCTCGTACTCCACATCTGTTGCCGTCCACATGTTCCAAAAATCCCGGTAAAAAAATCTCGCCAACGTTACTTATTGATGAGCGAGTTCCGGCTTTCTGGAAATTTCGTTAAAGAACCCGACTTTATGACGGTATCGACAACACACAGCTGTTGTCCGCTTTTTATTCTTAATCGATTTATTATATCGATTTTAAATCGACTCTTCTAACTTTTTTCGTTTAAAATAAAAACCTCGATTTTATACTCGAAATTTGACACATCTAAACAAATAAAAAACAAAAGTCAAACATTAAAAAGAAAACAAAAGAAGAACAGACTCGTGACACAGTCCACGCAAAATAATTTAAAAATGGAAACAAACTGACGCGAACATGCAAACTCGCTCTCGTTCTGTTTTTAAATCCCTATGCCTTTTGTTTCTTTTTCAACTAACTTACTACTTAACCGTTTCTTTCATTCTCCCTCAGCCGTTTCTTTAATTAGTGACAAAGAATAGGATTGCGTGTTGCTTTTACTTTTTTAATTTAATTACTGGCACTCGACAGAAATACAATGGTATTAATGAGTTCCATTATGACATGCAAATTTTTGTGAAACAATATAGTTTTTGATGTGTTAACCTATCTACCCAAGAGTTCCAAATTTAAATTTCTTAAAAAGTACTTAATTATGTTTAATGCAGCTGAAGAAATAATTGTAAATTATTAGAAATAAATGTCATAAGGTCACTAAGAAAGCAGATTTTACAAATCAAAATTTGACACTGTAATCATAAAGTGCGGCGCTAATCATCAATTGAAAGTCCTGCTCGGCTAAAAACTTAAAGCGCATTTTTTTCAACTTTCCCATGTTAACACTGAAATAATGGTAGTTCATTATTCGCGATTTTCCATCGGTGTCGGATAAGTGCACTATTAAGTTATTATAGGCATCAAAAGTTGCATCAGTGCGATGCGAGGTAACGGGACCGGCGCAGGCGCAATACGGCACGCTGAAACTGGTTCTGTTTACGAAAATATACATATAACTATGTTGTATTTGTAAAATATGTATATGTAGTGGATTTTGTTGCGTGCGGCCGTTTCTGACCTTTTTCGTTTAGGGTTAAGTTGTTTATGAACGTGGACTTGAGTTTGCTAGGTTTTCTTTTGACAAGCCGATTTTTAGTCTGTAATTTAAAAAAATAGTTATGCTTTTTTAGCTCTCTCGTCTTAATTTTACCGGGTGATAGGACTATTCTGTGAGAACCCATCTGAGTATATACTACCGGCGCTTTGTTCGAGTATTCTGCCACCAAGCAGTAGTGTGCATGAATTACTGTGTTCCGGTTTGATAAGCAAAGTGAGCAGTGAATTTACTAAGTACCTATAAGAGATATTTTAATACCTGATGTCTCAGGGTCTCAGGGTAACGGACGCACAGCAGTGCCACACAGGCTTTGGTGTTTCTAAGTTCTGGGCGGCACTGCAAATGCAATTGTTTTGGGCACAGGTGCTATGCTTACCATGAGGCAAACGACATGCTAGTCTCGTTACCTTCTAGCATAAAAAAATGCTTCAAGGCAATATTTCAATTATGTAGGTATCAGACTACTTCAAAATCTAAAATTTAAATCATTCAAACTTATTCCTTTCCAAAGAATCTTCGTTTTTTTTCACTTAATTTAAACTCAAAAGATACTCGACTTAATTGCTCTCTTTCAATGGCGCCAAATCGAAGGTTTTGTGAACGGGAATGAATCTTCATTCATTTTCCCTATTTTTTGGCATTCTTCAAGGAGGCGGGGTTCGAATTCGGAAGGCCATTGTAAGAAGAATCGGTGATTAAAATTCAATTTTGGAACAATCGCCCGATGTGTTAGGGCTATGACGCGGTGCATTTTAATTGGATGAATAATTGCGGCAATTAGATTTGACATTCGAATTTAAAACAAAGTTGACTAGCCGATTAGAAAACGTTTTAGAATAAAATAACAATGTTAACTGGCCGCTTAGAATACGTATTAGAAAAAAAAATTTGGGGCTTGCTTCTAGCCATCGAAGGTTATTAAATAATTTATTAGAGTGTGTTTTAAGGAGATGGACGGACATCGATAATAGGTTTACGTGTTCTGTATGATAAATCAGGGATAGATACTAATAAAATGAAAGTAAAAAGATCTTTGAGGTACGGCGGTTATGCAATTTTCTTATCACTTTTGATTCCAAATCCTCGATTAAAATTAATAATTATAAATATTTTCAACTAATTTAAAATTGTGTGGTACCAAACCCTACTTATATGGACTGGCAGTAAATAATTTTTCATCGAACCTTCCAGCGTTTTTTTATTACAATATACATAATACTAACAGAAATAATTTTAAAATAAAATTTCACATAAATTTTTATCTGGTTCAAAGTTTTTACAATACACATTTTTGTAAAGAAGCACCATACGCGCTCCAATTCATCAAATTAGTCACACCGCGGTCAAATCGAACAATAACTTAACCCTACAACTGCTACGTTAAAAATAACGACAAACCATAGGGTCGGATGGACAATAGGACCGCCAGGAAGATTCCTTTACCTGCGATAAAAATAATAATAAAATAATAGCTTGCGCTGCCGAAATTTGCATAATAATGCATTTGCACTATTATTTCGGACAACAAATGCCTATTATGTCCAAAGGGCAGCTGCCGGCCAGTTTTTTTGTTTTTTTAGTGTCCGTTGGTATTTGGATGCGGTGATAACAATGTGCGATCACGAGGTCGTCGACCTTTAGTACTGTGTGCGCAAATAAGAGTAATAATTTTAAAATTGCAATACGATTGTGTGAGGTGAATGTAGAAACGGTCCATGATTATTGTTATGATTGCAGTTTTTGATTGCGCTAATATCAAGTAAATCTGGCGCTTACAAAGTGAGCGACCTGTTTTCCCCCCCAACCAACTAGTTTTTTAAACTTTAGCCTTATCACGTGTTCTCTCATATATTGTTTTAGTTACACATTACTTGACATTACTAACAGCAACGACTGTCAAACTGTTATAAAACCTTATTGAACTTACGTCTTGTTATTATAATGAGCGGATTAAGAAAAAAAGCAGTTCATAGAAACCTTTAACCCAGCGTTAACTTAAAAGTAAATATCGAAAGAACAATTTCTTGTCGAAAGAAAACTATAATGTATAATGTAACAAATATTTTTCGTTAGTTTAGTACGTTTAAGTAGTAAAAAAAACTTCAATTCTACACTTTTAGCATTATAATTTTACACTAAAATCAATTTAAACTACGCTCCCTAACCCAGCATAATATTAATGAAACACAAACGTTGAAATAACAATTAAAAGGGTCACGACAAAAAATAATACAGATTGTCACACCGGACCCTTTCCTTGGACTATTGACAAAAAACAATCACAGGTACGAAAGGGCTATATTTATAATAACTACCGGATTAAAAAAAGTAAAGGGTTGAATTTCGAACGGAATTACTCGTATAAGGATAATACGACGAAGGATTCTAAATAAATGAGCTATGTTATTTTTTTTATATTAACGGTCAATTTTGCGGCTAACATCATGATGCCACCAAGTCCATGTTGAAGAAGATCGGTTCATTCTTACCTTCTTCCGATCGCCAAGATTCATCAATCTTAGTCTATACTAATATGTATTATAAAACAGTAAAGTTCGTTTTTTTTTGTTTGTTTATATCTGGAACCGCTGGTCCAATTCTAATTCGTTTCTATTCTTTCACTTTCTAAATCTTTCACTAATAGGAAGCTAAATTATTCTGCCATACGCTGCTATATCTGCCGCGGGCAGACGTTAGTATTTTATAGTTCCATTCGATTCCATAATAAGATTTAAATCTTTAAATTTCGAGCGACTTCACTCCAATTACATCAAAAAGGGTTGTCATTTTTTGAAATTTGAATCGTCTACAACCAAAACTTCTAGATATGATATTTAACAAAATTCTTTCGGTCTCTCAAGAAAAAGTCCAACACTTAACCTCAAACCAACCGAACGAATTCCCGATTTAACCCTCAAACGTGATGCATTTTTAAATCGCTGCATTCGAGAAAATTCTACAAATCTCTCGCTGTCTGACTAGTGCCTGTAGAATGAATAAAAATAATTGTCCAGGGACTACGGCGACCTCTTACTATTCACACGATCATTGGGTGACAGGGTTGTCACTACTATCTAAACTTATATATTATGACATTATGCGAATGAAAGATGCCTACGAATTTCTAGCCCTTCTTCTTGATATAGGTTTTTAAACTGTCATGGTCATCAATACCTACTAAGGGAGAACTGTTCTCCCGTGATCATGACGCTTGCAACAGCGCCGAAATATCGGGAACTCAATACAAGCCCCGTACCAATAACTTTTTTTATACTATTGGATAACGATATGAGTGGGTCACTTGCCTGATGATAAGCATAACGCCAGTCCATAATAATTGTAGTATCACTCACTAATTTGAAATACAAAGGCCCTACTGTAACGCAGCATACTATACTCGCTCTAAAACTGTCAACTGCTCGGAGCATCTGGGAAACGGAGCGAGAGAGTCTATTTGGCATTGCAACGATGTCTTGTGCATTTATTTGCCAACGTCATGGTCAATACTAAGTAACTGTCACATCTCACATTTTTTGAGTTGTTTTTTTTTGTTAAATTGGGTTGTTGACTGTATTCAAATAAAAATATAATTTTGCCGCGAAACGGTAGTTTTTGTGACAGAAATCCTATTAAACACAATATTTTTGTTTATTTTTAAGGAATTTAATTTAAATTAAATAATCAAAATGTAATCACATCAATCCGAAGTCACGTGACCTAAAACGCCCGTGACGTCACTGTTTCAATCGGAAGGAGTATATATTTTTTTTTGTTTTGTTTTTGGCTCCACGTGATTTGCGCATTTAACTAGTGTCAAGTTATATAAATAATAATATATAATAAATCTCTAGTTTTGGTGCATGAAAGTCGTCAAAGTCACGTTAAAGTTTAGTCTAGGCGCGGTCGAGTCGAAGTGACGCTTCAGTAAATTGGTGGATAGTTTACTGAAGTTTCTATGGAGTTTTGGATAGAATACGAAAATACACGTTTTTCGTCTTTGTACTATTTGCCTTTCACTCATGCAAGTTTACGAACACTTAATGGTTAATAATCCACTATTATTACACATTAACACTCTATAAAACAAAGGTTTTAGTAAATAACACAAAATCAACAACAGCACATTTTCGCATTCCCGCCAAAACTCCAATGAGTATATAGCTCGTTGCGGTTAACTGCTTAGTATTTTAGAGTGATTTCTGTGATTATTTATCTGTGCTGTGAATTCCGCGCCTATTTTTCTAAATTTATTTCGACTCTTGAATATTCTCCCATGATGGAAAGTGGCTTCATAAAGGCAAATAATTCCAATTTGCCGAGAATTGATTGTTTTACGGTGGCCAATTTCTTCTCGACAAACGATAATTTCTGCTCTGCTGAATTTAGAAATGTGAAGACCTCCGTGTAAGTACCTACTTATTATACCAAAAATCATTATTTCTATAACCAACAATGAATATATAAGAGTAATCATAGATTCTAAGATCCAAAGTGTATTAATTAACCAAAGCATATATATAAATCAATAAGCTCAAAAAACTTAGAACTCATATTTTAATACATAACAATACATACACAGAAAGCATCGAATCAACTTGTCACTAAACGTAGCACAGACTAGGTAGTAGTGGTTATATTCTCTTTGCTTGTCACTTTACAGTGTTATAGAAAATTACTCTGTGGTAATTGAACACGTGACGTCACTGCCGTTTTGGAGCAAAATTTAAAACGGCATTTTAAATACATGATAATTAAAATATTAGTTGTTTTAAAAAGTAAATTTAAATATTTTGGGTTATATTAGGCCCATACGCATCGTTTTAAACACTTTCCCAAAATCAGTCAACATCCCAATTATTGTAATATAGCAGCGCCGGTTACACAGCAATATTATCACCAGAAAAAGCCTAACTTTAATTGCTGTTGCACCGGAAAACTACATACAAACATTAAGATAAAAGTTTAAACAAACAGGAAAAGTCGTTAGCGGCAGCCCTACCGTAAACCCAGACGTTCCAACTTGGGGATAACTTGCCAACTATAAGTTTTCCTCTTTTTGCATTTTTGTCCACTTTTTTTTCTTTTTCTCGTTTTCTCCGCTCGCTCGGTTGAATCTTTTTACTCGTCTGTGGAAAACGTTGCACCCTTTTCAGGAGTTGGCTGGCTATCTTTCTTAAGTTGACTGCTTGGGGAGGGAAAAGAATAGAGACGCGCTGTACTTTTTTTCACGTTTTTTTAACTTTACCAATAATACATCTCTGATATTTACGGACGAATTTGTATTTAAAAAATCTGAGTGTATATAAAAGGCCATAATATGATCTCAAATTACTTCCAGGATATGGCAACGCAAGCAGCTTTCCTGGGGTTTCCTTGTATTCTTAATAATAATTGTTTAAAATCTGTTTAGACATCCAAATTAAACGTTAATAATATTTAGTTTATAAAAACTAATAAACTATCTAATATATTGGACTCTTTAAACAAAACATATCAGACCAAACTCGAGAGGATTACTTAAAGCCACTGAAGAGTTCCACTATCCACCTCCTCGCTGCATCATCAAATCAGCTCCAACTCATACCAAATTATCATATTTTTATTCAAACGATATATTATACACTACACAAACAAAGTTTAATTTTGATACAACGATTAGTAAACTAAAATTTACTTCCAAGATTTGATTGGGTACAAATGTAGGTATAGTTAAGAGTGTAACCAGTAAAAGCGTTCTTAAAACAACTCGTACGAAGCAGTATCAATCCTTATGCCTACCTTAAAACAACCCAAGCTAAACCAATTACGCTAGAAACCGGAAATTCATACCATATTCACCCCTATCGATCCCAGTCTAGAGCAAGGTAGAGATAACTAATTTAGTAACACTATTTATGGGATACGGTCTGCTAAGTCGACTGAGAAAATGTCCTTTTACCCTTCCTTCCTGACGCGTACACATTTAAAAGGTATTTTGTTGGACTGACAACATTTCCGTAGGCTGAAAATATATCAAATAATGTTAGATAGTTTAAAAACACTTCGTAAAAGTTTCGTTTACATTTAGAACATTTTATTTAAAATTGGCTTAATGCAATAACCGCGCATGTCATGGTCTTTCATGAAAAAAAAATGGAATTGTCACGCAATAAAACAAAATACCTAAGTCATCTCCAAGAAGGTCTCTGTTCATAGAAAACTCCTTAAGTTTTTATTTGACCACTGAAGCGTTCGCAAGATAGCGACGCGCCGCGTTGAAAATTAAAAAAGGAAAAAATAACGGTATCCAGTCGGGATAAAACTTTTCACGAAAGGGGTTAAGACCTCTAGAGAGATTTTTTATTGCTTTTCTTTCGGCTCAAACTAATTTTAACCGTTATAGTCCACGTTTCAAAGTCATTGTTTTCAGGAAAATTTCGAAATACGAAACACGAATATTTTATCGCTTATGAAAACAAAATGGCGGACCAATATCCATATTTAACGTGCGTCAATACAAATTCCGCCTGTCGAACGCAGGTGGAATACTATTATATTTTTTTCATGCCTGCTGCCCACCCCAAAATAGTTGGGGAGATAGGGTGGGAAATAGTTGGGTGGGTGTGCGTGACCCCTCCCGTCTCTCCACCGTGGGGTGGGGCCCCCTTCCCCCCGCGGGTTGCACTTACCATGTGTGCACGCAAATTCATGCCCAATAATTTAAATTTCCAATAGCTATGATTAATGCAGTATTAATTTTAAGTATGCGGTACTACCAGTACATTTTCCGTAGGTAGGTATATTACTATGGTGCTTTTAAATAATTACACAGATGTTTATACTACGTCTATTATTTTGGTTATCACTGTTTATTATTTCAGGTTTTTGATTAAAGTATGTATTTCGTGGTCAAAACTATACATTTGACTACTTTGGAATATGAAAAGTCAATATAACTGTTTTGACTACCACGCATAGACATGTAGGTAATGGCGTATAATACCAACATAGTAGGTAGGTACTTATTTAGTTAGACATAGTTACTATGCGATGGGGTAGACAAGACTACTCGAATCATTCTATAGAGTCTATAGACGTAGGCATGTATAATATGAAGGTTTAATGTGTTTATCTAGTTGGCCCCTCTACGTCTATTTCAATTTGTATTTCCATTTGGGCTCTGTAACATTACACTTCAGAGTTCAAACGATTTAAAAAGAAGAAAGAATATCAGCACAATTTAAACCATGTCATGGTTAAAGAAAGTCGTTAAAAGAAAAAAGACATTCGAAGTATAATAAAAGAGTTTAAATCTCGTTCGAAGTTTGAAATTAATGACTGGCAAAAATCCGAGATTATTCGGATGCAGAATGGCGCGAAGTCTGCGTTCCATATTCAAAAATAAATTCGCAACACGCACGCGCTGTCGGACTGTCGTGTTTTATAATCGACGAGGAACGTCACGGTTTAAAGAAAATTTAATTTCAGAATGTTTGGTTCGACAAAAAAATTGTAATTGGAAAAATGTTATCACAATTTTTGATTGCCGTCAGCCTTTGTGGACATTGGCAGTCGCAAAACAACTGAAATGTTCGTCTATATTCTCTTGTTTTAACTTTGTTTCAATTATCTACTTTACATTACACAGTTACAGTGAAATTACTGGGCTTATGAGACTTAATACCTAATGTCTCAGGGTAACGAGCGCACTGCAGTGCCGCGCAGGCCTTTGTGTTTCAAAGTTCTGGGTGGCACTGCAATCGTTATGGGCCGGCGTTATGCTTACCATCAGGCAAACGACCAGCTCGTCTCGTTACCTAATAACATAAAAAAAAAAAAAAACATTGTGTTACCCACACTACACACAATAAATAAAATTATCGCAACGTTTGAGATCTAATAATCTACTTCTAAAGATAACGAGAAGATTCAAGAAAATGTATAGTTTAGTACTAAATTAATAGATAGTAAAAAACTTCAAAAACATGTACTTAATCTGAATTTATGATCCTTGTTTTTGGTAGGTACTTTTTTACTCATTCAAAATAATTAAGTAGATTGACTTGCACAACGACTGTTATTACTTACAGACTGCTGAAATACAAACGCTTTTCGGCATAAACACTTTGATGCACTATGCCAGTCCTTAAATCTAAAATTATTGTCAATTTCGGTGTAATCTAATATTTTGTGAAAATCATTGCCGTCGAATCGAAAAATACTGTACTTATATTTTTTAATAATATTTCACCTTTCTTTGGTTTTTTTTTTAATCTCTGAGCACAGGCAAAGGTAAGAATGTTTTATGCCTACGCGATGCCAGTCAAAGGTGCTTGTATTGCTGCAGGGAAGTACTTTTGTATGTAAATCGAATGCGTGGGCTTCGGCCGTGTTGCCTAGCTCTTTGTTAGTGCAGAGATTTAGAATATATATAATATGCTGGTTGATAATAGAATTATTATTTTTTAAATTGATATTTTAGTACTCAAACTTTTTTGTGTCTTTTTTTTCATGTTTAATTGACTAGTCAACTATTTAAACAGATAGGTACTAAACAGTTTCAATTATAGATCAGAGGTGTTTTATAAAAAGGTTTATATTTTGATGTGTAAATCGGTGACTAAAATATTTTTACTATCTTGAGAACCAGAACCATACAATTATGAAATCATGACAAGTTGCTAGGTTAATTAAATTCATGCCTTCATAAACACATCAGACGATAGCCTCTTCGATCTTATATTAGTAAATTTTATAATAATTATAGGCAAACTGCATAGATAAATTAAAATTAACAAATACATAGTAAATTCAAATTCACAATCTAAGATACCATCCTTAAAGCATCGCGCGTCGCCCAAACTGTGCTAAGGCGAACGCCTTTCCCTTGCCTACATTTATTCATAGAGAAATAACAAAAATATCCATAGACAATCTGACCAGAAAATCTTGGCCTCGCACGTCTCTGCAAGCTACACCGTTATAAGAAGTTAAGTGGGGTCAGGTGAGACTGGACGGAGAACGCGTAGGTTGAATAGGTTGAAAAATGGCGGAGCGGTACAATAGTATACGAACGGCGAACCCGGAAGAATTCGCAATAGACAAGATTTATCTATGTGAGGTAGATATTATTTTTTTTCTATGAAAAGTCTATATAATACTTAGGTATACATATACTTATGAATTTAAAAACAAAGTAATAGCAGTAAAATTTATGATCTCCTCCCTGCCTTGTCCCATTTTACATAGGGTCGGAGGCCGGAGCAGTAGGTAAGTCTTAACATACGGACATTAAACAATTTATACACACTGTTTTTTTACATCCTGCCGCCCGAGCCTGACACCAATTACTCCTTGGGAAACCTGAGTAAAAAAAATATATATAAAGAAGTTAAAATATATTTATGATATTATGTAATCTAAATGCGCCCGGCGGCTTTTCCGCCTTAATTGATAAATGTAATTATGGTATTCCAGAATAAGGACTATCCATAGAGATGTCTGCGGGACTATCTCTATACCAAAGTTTCAAGTAATAGGCCCATAGTTTCGGCCTGATTGAGTTACAAATATCTAAACTTGTTTTATAATATTATTACCTATAATATAACCTACACACATACAAACGTTGCATACTATAGGGATGTTGACCTTATTTTTTTATGATGTCAATCGATTCGTTTTCTCGTGAGAATCAAATGTCTATATCGAAAAAACTGGAAATCGAACGCTAGAAACATCAAAAATCTAAGACAAAGTCGGGCGTATAACTAAGCGCTAAAACGCCCCGTACAAATTGGAAAGAACATCTGACGTCACTTGTTCTAAGCGGGCCGTAAAGCTGTACTTAAATACATGCATTTTGTTGATTTTGCTGGGAATCTGATGATATTATTTAAATTACTAATGGATGATAAAAAAATGGTTGAATTAAGGAAACTTTTGTATGCAGAATCGTTGTGGAATTTATATCATTTTTAATTTCATTTTGTTAATCTGATCTTCTTAAAACTGTATAACGACAGAAAATATTTATTATATGTTTCATGCAACATGCCAATTAAAAAATATATTATATAAGTGTTTTTATTCATAAATTTAAAAAATACGTGTTATTATTAGCTTTACAACGTATCATTTCGTAATATTAAGTCACTAGACAGAAAATAATAAAGCATTATGATAAAACGATACTAAAATAATAATTGTATCTCTAGACAGAGCAGTGCTTATAAAATTGTTATATCGTATAATAATTGCATTCTCTGTTACATATGATAGTTATAATAATATGACGATAAAATCGTGTTCAGGTAAATAATCTTTGATTTATTGATAATCTATCTATTAATGATTATCATTTCATTATTTATAAGTCTTATGTAAAATAGTTAAGTATTAAATACAAATTGCAATCTTGTTATAAGTAGTCAATATAGTAAACGCTATTAAACGTTTGTTACTTAAAGAATAATTAATTAAAAAATTGAAACAATATTGGGTAAGTTCTTTGAAAAAAAAAACTGATTGTCAATCAATTTTTAGAATACGTATATAGTTTTACGCTGGCTAAATGTGCAAATTGCGCGGAGACAAACAAAAATAAAATATATACATAGGTATATCATTTAGAATTACGTCGACGTTTTCAAAGTAACAGTAAGCAATGTCAAGATTTTCTCTCCCAAATAAAGGACGTATCTCGTACCAACAACCAATTACCATTCTAAGCCCAGCAAATAACGCACCAAACAATCACCCATAAAATATCCTGCGCCGGAGCATAAAATGCATTAAATAACGCAATATTTTACCCACACTTTTATCTACAAAGGCAACCTAATAAACCTAACTCAGTTATAAAATTTAGTACCTATAAATAAAGCTATCGGACCGTTAGAGGCAGATTAGCTATACACAGATACAGGCAATATATCTATTCGTTTAGCCGCGTCAAACGTGTACCATATATCTGGTTGCATCTAGGAAATAATTCTACAATATCTTTGTACAAACGCAACGTATAATACGAACGCATTCTTCTCAAACATGCAAAATCACTAACACAACTCTGCAGGACCACAAACAGTGAATGCTAGCAGTATGGGTAAAGAGTAAAAGTTGCTAGAATTGACGCATGCGTTTTAACACAAGCATTTGTATTATTTTAGGTGGTTTTGCCGAACTGTATCCAGGGTTGTGCTATCTAAATAATAATGTTATGAGATTTATATAGTTTACAAGTTACAACGTCATTACAAGGAAATCTAGCTAAATTGAAATTTCATTGACATATCTTATTGGAGGAAATTCTTTATACTTTATAATGTCAAGGAAAAAAATTCAAAACTTCCTAGGTTTTTTAGGTTTAGGTAGTTAAAATATTGGTTGTGTACTAAAGTCTAAATAATATAATTGTACTACATTGTCTTCTAAATAGAAGTAATTATTATTTTTTACTAAATCCACTTTGTCTTCTTTAAGTTGGTTTGAATTTACTCTAATATAATTTGATTTATTTAGAATTTTTTTAAATCTAACACTTCTTAAAGAAGTTTCAACATTTTATCTTAGAGTAGGCATTTGTTTCCAATTTTATCCTTACTGCTAGTAAACTGCATCACGAGATATATACGCGTGGCTGTGTGCGCCTTTCTCTGTACGCGTGTTCAGTCAATGACCTATGCATTTGCCGGAGTACAGGCTAAAAGTATGCGTTCATTTTATGGTCTTATTTTAAAAATGGTGCGCCGGTCATCGGTTTCTTCCGTTGAGTTAGGTCGGGATTTTGGCGCGAAAAGTGATTCGGTTTGTACAGTGATAAAACTGGTTGGCTGACCGCTGCGCTATTGTGTTATCCCAAAGGATTACCGTTACGCATTCGAATTTGGAATGGTTTATTGCTTGTTTCGAATCATTTATTTTTTTGGCGAACCAGCTACTTCTTTTCAGAACAGCTGGTCTGACCACATTTTATAACATTAATAATTATAATTAAGCTTTACTTAGTTTCTATTTTTATATTATTTCTAAGTTTAGAAAGTAGTATAGAATACCTATGTATTCATATTAAATACTAATAAGAATTTAAAGGTTATACGAGTATCGTCTAAGTATCACAAGTACCTAAGCTTAATATGCCAAAAGCAAAAATATATTGTGTTTAAATTTTACCACTTATTAAAAGTTTAGGAGAAACATTAGATAATCAAGAATAAATCGAGAGTCAAGACACACAGATATATACACAACACAAACATCCAAGAACCGACAAACTTCATGTCCACCAGTCACCACACAAAGTCTGCCCGGTCGGGGCTCTAACCCAGGCCCCTTACTTCACAAGCAGGGTTACTGCGAACTTAGCCACGAAGCTGATCAAAGAAAACTGTCCGAACTTTGTAAAAACAACAGAAGTAAAGTACCATCACTCTAAAGAAGTTCACCTTTCAGGGGAGCGCCCCTACAAATGCCATCTACCAGACTGCGGGCGAGCCTTCATCCAGCTCTCCAACCTTCAGCAGCACCTCCGCAACCATGATGCCCAAGTGGAACGGGCAAAGAACAGGCCCTTCCACTGCAACATATGTGGCAAGGGCTTCGCCACTGAAAGCAGTCTCAGAACGCACACTGCCAAGGTCAGTATCTTGTGGTTTTTCACCATGTTGTGGACTAACTGTGGTTTTATCTTGGTTTCTTGAGAACCTGATAGATGTCAACTATGGCCGGTTCTGGTTTTGGTCTTTGACTCTTGAATATGATAAATAGTCAGTGAAATTAGTGGACATAAGATACTTAACACGCTTATGGCCTTACTAATAAAGTTTGTATAACGGTTTAATAGTTACACAATGTTTTGTCCCTTTCGATTCAGTTTAAAAATGTCAAAGAACAACAAAGACGAAACATTTTATAACTATTCAGCCGTAATACAGTCTTTATCAGTAAGGCTCTATATCTGTAACGAGCGCACTGCAATGCAGGGCTTTGTTTCAAAGTTCTGGGTGGCAGTGCCAATTTATATCTACTTTTTTCCTGATGCAAAAGACCTTCTCGTCCCGTTAGTTAGTAGTAAAAAAAGAACCTGGCTAAAAACCAGCTCGTCCATAAGCCAGCCCTTCAAATCTTATACGCTTGATTTGAATTTTACATTGTAAACAAATTATTTTTCCCTACTGGAGGCCTATGTTCAGAAGTGGACATCTTCCGTATGATGATAATGATGATTGTAACCAAAATTTTAATTAGAACTTTTAGGTCATAGAATAAGTAATAGTTGATCATCTTCCAAAGAATCATGATTGGCGTAAGAACAACGTTTGGAATGCGTTGTTTAATAATACAAGGCAAGCTTTCACCAAAAGTACTCTTCTGATTTGGCACATTCTTGATGACCAGTCTCAGTTTCTAGGCCTAAACGTGTGACTATGGACATCGGCACTTAAGATCATATACGAAAGAGGTCCTAGCTATTCCAGTAAGAAAAGACACAGAATTAAGATTAGACTCAAGGCTCAACCTAAGTATTAAGTTAGTCTTGTTAACAAGCATAGTCCATCAAGATCTTAATCTCTTTCCATCAAGTCCATAAGATCCAAATCATTAGAGTGATGTTATAACTTTTCTTATCAATAATGTTATATTTTTGATCAATTTTATTTTAAATGCAGAAAGCTTTCTAATTTGGATTTTAGTTTCATTGTATTCTGGTTTTAGGCTCAATACTGTCCTTAGAACTGTTTTACGATAAAGATACCTCCTCTTTATATTATTTTTTATATATCTAGGTATCTAAATATGTATAAATATAGTGGCTTTTCTTTTAGAATTTAAGTGATTTTTTATATAACCAAGATTAATGTTTGGCATTTTCATAAATCTTATTGGAAAAATCTTATTTAGTGGCATTATAAATAATTAAAAAACAATTCCACAGGTTGATTTCAACAACTTGGGAACTAAAAGAACCCTTGCTTGTACAATATGTTTTAAAAAAGTATGAAAAAAAACATATTTCAAATTTAGATTTTCTGTTTTGAATTCGGTTGACCTAAATAATTGCAAAATTATCACTTTCATATTGTTTTCTTTTTGTCAAAATTTTTATTTGCAACAAAAATTATCTTTCGGCTGTTTATGATTTCAAAATTCCCTTTCGAACTTTATTATTACTTATTTTATGTGTTTTAATACTACCTGCGCTAATCTTTGAAATGCTATGCCCACATCGCCACCGCCGGTGGACACAGGAGCTTCAGCTGCACCTTGGTGTTTTGCAGCAACACGCGGCGCTCATGATAGGTGGCGCCACCGCCACCCCATGCCCAATATGCCACAAAGTTGTATTTGGGGGCGAAGCTCTAGTAGAACACATGAAGAATACGCATAAGGACCCTAATGCATCCGGCGTTGCCAGTAAGTTTCACCGACGGACGTTCGGTTTTGGGTTCTGCATTCGCAGAAAAATAACGCTCAAACGTTCCTTTTTTGAATGACGATTCAACTGATTAGTTATTTGAAAAAAGAACGTGACGTTCTTTTTTTGTGTCTTTTAAAATGTGTATCTCTTTTGTGGCCAGCGTTATTATAGTTTGTTATGAGTGCTTGTATAATAAAGCCGCAAAGCTGAATAAACACAATGCTGCTACAAGAGAGATTTATTAGCTCATAAGTTCTGCCACTGGAAGTTTGTAGATAAAATTTTTGCCGGTCATCATCGTAATAATAGCCTGTGCTGTAAAAACCAGTTTTGCAACAATATTTTGCTTTATAAAAGCTTCCAGTTGGCACAAAGCCATGAGGGGTGTTGGTTTTACGAAATCAACGGTAAAACAAAAACGTATCGTCTCCATAAATCTAAGCTAACTTAATAAATAAGCTCGGTCGGTAACGCATTTCGAGGGAGTGGATGTTATTGTTTTAAAGTTATTGGAAGGGTAGTGTTTTGCAAACATTTCTTGTCCAATACATTCTTCGGATGGCGTACCAACTGTATTATCATAACATGTTTTGTTTATGTATCTAATAGTCACTTTCCTATTTCTATGGAAGTTTTTGTTAGAGTTTCGTGTTCCGTTAATTGGTTTATGTTTTGGTTTTTCGTTTATTATCTTACCCATTGATTTACACTGATTTACTTTTAGTTATGTTGTCTATTTCACTTTTGGTTTCATTTGTAACTTCAATAGTTTATTGACTGTATAGACGACTTTTAGAATCATCTGGTACATTTTACCCCCAAGTTATTTCAATCATGTCTAATAGTAAAGTCTATAGAATTCTTTTGGACAGTACCAGTTCCCAAACGTCGTCTACCTTCACACATAACAATAAATCAGTACTAACCTTTTAAATTTTTTTCTCTCCCTCCTAACCCACTAACCTGCCCATTCCTGGTGACGTGAAGGTCCTCCTGCCACGTCACCGTACCCAGCGCAAGCTAAACCTACTGATCCTTATATAGCGAAGCGGCGGACTGCAAACCACCCCTGCCCGGTATGCGGAAAGCACTACGTGAACGAAGGTTCCCTGAGGAAACACTTGGCTTGTCATCCAGAAACGCAACTGACCAGCAGTTTGAGAATGTGGCCGTGTTCTGTTTGTCAGGCCGTGTTTACGCATGAGAGTGGTAAGTTTGGGTTTCTTGGTGGATGGGTTGTCAGGGAAATTGTGGTAGCTCTTGAAAAATTATTCAAGAAATCAAAGTCCACTCGTAACTCGTAAATACATCAGGATTTACATTTTATTTAAGAATTCTGTTGACCAAGTCAAACATAATAATAACAATTACAATCGCATATGAATCGTAATCCAGTTATATTTTTCCAATTTAGCACGGCCACAGCAAGAAAAAAAAACAACGTCTTATGAATTCAGTCAATAATTATATTATTTTTGAATTCCAGGACTCCTCTCCCACATGGAACACATGAGAATGGAACCGAAACACCAGTTCGCTGCCCAATATGTTTTATCCCGAGCTGCAGCAGAAAGGCGAGAACGTGATCTCCTCGCTGCTGTGTCTGCCGGAGGATCTGGTCTGCTGAACCTTGCACCACCCTCACCAGCACATTCTGACTCATCCTCCAACGGTAGGCTTTCCTCTTCAGCTGGGTCTGAAGCGGGCGCAGCGGTTAACAAACTGTCAGATCTACTACGATCTGCAAATAATGGACACCAAGCATACCCTGACGAGAGAGTAGCGGCCATTGCAGCGGCTGCCGCGAATATGATGGCTCAGCCTGGAGAAGGGGCAAACGCGGTGCAAGTCGCTGCAGCAAACTTAGTATCAGCAATGAGACAGCAGCTGGCAAGAGAACCACCCCCAGCGCAACCACCGGCGGAAACGCCGCCCGCTCCTTCTGAAGCAGCCTTGAGGATCCAACAAGCGGAAGCATTGCTGCGAAGTCAAGCTGAGGCTCTGAGACAAGCTGTGTCTCAAGCAGCAGCCGCCCAGAACGAAGCTGCCAGCCCATTGAGACACAACGGAGGATTCCCTCCACAACCAAATGATGCCAGTGGACAGCTGTCACCAGAATTAGTAGAGGCTTTTAGAATTGCACAGGAACAGAGACTTGAACAGGCACTAAGACTTCACGATCCGAGGATGCTGGGTTTCAACATCCCGTCACCAGCACAACAGGTGGCTCATCAAGCCGCGGCCGCACAGCAAGCGGCTGCTCAACAAGCTGCCCAGCAAGCCGCTCAGCAAGTCGCTCAACAAGCTGCTCAAGCAGTGCAGGCCGCTCAACAAGCGGCCTGCGCTGCCCAGCAGCAGCACATGCAGCAACAAGCGGCCCATGCAGCACAAGCTGCCCAGGCCGCCCAACATGCTGCCCAACAGGCCGCCCAACAAGCTGTCCACCTCCAACAAAACCCTCAACCATGAAAATTCAGCTATTACTAATCCGATGCGATTTCGACGCCATCGTCAAAAAAACTAGGTTCGTGATAGCAAAATTGTAATGGCTTTAGGTATTTTTATGGAAAATTTGTTTTTGGAGCGACAATGAAATCGCCTCTGGTTAGTAATTATTTCACAACACAGGACTCTTGAGTTTTAATATAGCCAGTGAAAAGTATACAATGAATAAAGTAACTTCGTTTTAGATAGAACTAACTGTTGTATATAAGAAAATTTTAGCGAAAACAATAATTGTGTATAAATTAAAAAGAATGTTGTACCTAAAAAGTTGAAAGATTAAACAAAAATGGAACAAAAACTCGCCCGAACAAAATTAGACTGTAGAAACTATTGACAAATAATATTCAGTGCAATCTTCAACTTTATTATTTGTTTTATTATTATTGAGTGTTTATTGTAGTAGAATATTATTGTATATTTATTTTTATTAGCTTTAGCACAAGCAATGTATTTATTAGCTTAGTACAAACTTTTGGATGTGCCAAACTGTTATAAGCACGTTTTATCGCATTTAGCGAAATTTATTGCAATAATAATGGTTTTATTAGTTGCATTATTTATTAAGTTTCTATAGGGTATTATTAAAACATTATTATCATTAATTATTTTTTCGTTATATATCTTTTCACGCAATAACACGTCTTATGCTAGTCACGTTTTGAACGCACAAAATATTTTCTATTTTATAACAAAATTCAAAAATATATGTCATTCAGATTCCTTGAAAGATTTTCTTATTGATTTTATTTTATTATTAATGCCATATTAGATAATAAAATTGTAAATAACTTAGGCCTGTTACGTAAATGTTAACGCTTTTGTTTTAACATAATATTATATAACAAATTACGTTTTATTTTTACTATACGAACATTTTTATTTTACAAAAAAAGGGATTTATTTACAAATTATTATGTATAGTTGTATATAAAATTACTGATTTATTTTTTGTTCAGAAGACTGCCGTTACTTATTTTTTGTAAATAATTAATTGATTTTTAATGAGATAATAAATGTAAAATAGCGATTTTTCACTGATTACATAGACGAGACAATAACAACTTAAAATAAAGTCGATGCAGAGGAAGTTAAATAAAAAAAACTCTTCGACAAATTACCATAGACGAAAGAAAAAACACACGAGACATTCTTCTTCAGCACGAATGATAACTCAATAGCCCGAATAATTATAAATATTTACGTTTTAATTTCATTATCAAAATAATCTACAAACAACAATAGCCCGAAATAATTTTGAAAATGGTTTTGTAATGAAGCTGTTTGCTTTACAACCATTCAACAAGCATGTTAAATGCTCCACAGTTGCCCAACAATAGTTATATAGTAAAAATTGCAAGAAAGTCCTCCCTTCCTACCGGTTTTGAAAAAATGGGGGGTGGAGGGCTTGATTGCAATTTAATTATAAGAGAATGTCAAGTGTTGCCGAATATTAATTCTTTTAACATTATCTTCATGTATTAAAGATAAGTGACAATGTGTGTAAACTTTTGAACTCACCATTTCTGGTTCAACTGTTTATATACATTCGAATAATCTACATATAATCGTAATAGGTAAGGTATAAGTAAGCTGATTTTAACGTACGTAATGATTTCATTCTTGAATTAATATTGGTAATTTCGTATCAGTAGTATTTACTAAAAAAATACTATTGTTACGATGAAATCAACGTATACATAGAAAAAAAAACACAATGCAATAGCCCAGAAGATCATTTCTTATTTTTGTCGTGTTATGTTATGGATGATATTTATTTCCATGAAGATTATTTTAATGATTACTTATTTTAATTTATGAAATACAAAACTTTTAGACCGGTTTTTTTTATTATTTGGAGTGTAAAGAAATGTACCAACGACGTGAAGGCTTACAGATAAAGATATTGTTTTCAAGGGAACGTGAAACAAATTTACCTATTAGACGACACAAACTCATTTTTGACTGAAACAAAACAAAAATTATATCGTTAACGAACCAAAAATTCAAAGTGAACGGATCGCTATTTGTGTAAAAATATGTCCTCATAAATTTAATATATAAATAAATTAAATATAACAACAAAAGAAGTTCCTATGAATATTGTATAAATGGTATTGTTTTAAATTTAGGTCTTAGTAGAAGGAAAAATTTATGGACGTTTGGTATTTTTAAAGTTATAATTAACATCGTGTTAGGGAACTTAACTTGAGCAATTCGAGTTGTACAAATAATAAAGCACGGATCATGAATCCTACCATTAGATTTTTAGATCAAAAAGTTACGTTTCCAAGAAAGTGTTCATGTCACTGCTGTCTACATTTTTGCGAAGCGTCGAATATTTGTAAAAGAAAATTAATGTTTGTATTAAAAATTATTGAAATTGTATTTCGGAGTCGGACATTTAGATAAGATTTTTTGAATAAACGACAAAAAATACTCAATAGGCTTGTAATTAGGTACAAAAAATACGCTTCTCAAAAATGTAGATCCTCTAAACTCTGTGATCATCGAAAGGGAATAGTTATAAACAAATCGTGTCTGGTTAACCGAGGTTACTTTTAAGTTTTTGATGGATACATTTTTTAATATTAAAAATTTTTATGGAAAAATGAATGATGGTTTTCTACATTTTATTTTACGATGAGTAAATTCCGTAGTTAAGCTATGTACATTAATGATAGTAAAGCCTAATTACTTACATACCAGCGATTTCCTGTATCGCTGTTTGTCCAACGTGCAATAAAATTTGAACAGATCTGCTCAGTTTATTACACTTTGGGGTTAGTTTCAATAGTACTGGATTCAGTTAATGTATTTCTTAATGTGGGAAATTGGGACCCCACATATATTTAAATCTCAAGCATGCGCTGTCAGTTATATTTCTGTTAAAGAATGGATACGACGATAAAAATGTAGTGTTAATGGCATATTTGAAGTTACATTTGTTTTCGTTGTTTTTCTTGTTATAACAATTTCGTTATGAAACTTATTGGCATCGAATTTGTTATTGTTCAAAGAACACAAATCTCTTTGAAACATAAGAATAATTGTCAAGTTGAAACTAAAAATAAAATCGCTACCACCAACTTGCGATTACATTACATTATTTAATTTATTAATTAAAAGAAATATCGTGAAATTTGTTCGTCGCTCAGTTTTTAGATTACATATTTTTCGGAGGACATTTATAATTAGTGAACCAATAAAACTGTTTGTAAAAAATAAACTAAATTCAAATCAAACACGAACATGTTTCACGATAATTTTATTGTTAAGTTTTTATTTATGACTTGCAATTGTTTTTCATTACACATCCTTATTGACTGTTAAAGTTATTATTTTGAAGCTTCATGTGTTGTGTTATTGTAATCCAGCTTGTTTTTATGAAATATTTAGCTAAATATACACATTTATTACTCTTAATGTTAAGCGTAGACAGGATAGCCAGGTTTTCAATTCACTCTCACATAGTAGTAATTACAATTGTATTCTTATAATTATAAGTTAGCGTAATCAATGTAATGTAATTCCAATTGAACCATTTATAAAAATAAGCTAATTGTATTTGTATAAATGGCTTTATAATTAACATAAATCAAGCACGAGACGTTGATGCAGAGGAAGAAGTGAAGAGAAAAAGAAAGTGCTTTATTTGTGTTAAGGATGTAGTAGACAACGAAATAAAAATACATAAATACAAAAAAAACCGTGTACTTAAATGTCATAGAGACTAATTATTATCGGTGTTATTAAGGGATTTTTACTGTGTCCCAAACATTCGTCGTATCCATTTTGAAATAAAAATATAGGAAATTATTGAAGTGATATAAATAAAACCACGTCTGTCTAAAACCAAGGGAAAGTCAAATTAAAATGACTATATATACCTAAAATAAGAATGTAATACACAATATAATTTGATAAGTATCGAAAAACACTATGTATAATTGTGGTATATCTATGCTTACATACAAACATCTTATTGGAAAAACCATTTTGGCATATTTTAATCATTTGCCATTGAAAATTAGGAAATATTAAATGTTTTTAACGCTGACAGCGCATTTCCATTTTTGTCTATTTATTGTACGCCTAGCCTCATGATGTCACTTTGGTATTTACGTTGTAAACCATTTTTTTTAAATGTTAAAAATTGTTTAAACTTAAAACCCCAATTTTGTTTGTTACGCCCTAAAAATGTTCAACTCTCCAATTGGTGTATTTCTAGTCTTGTTTACGCAATACCTTATTCTAGTTGTTGGGAAATGTCGTGATAAACAATATGAACAAAAACGTGACATTTTTGGAAACTTAAATAAAAAATTGTAATTTGGAATAATTGTAAATGGAATAATTGTAAATTCAAAATTATTATATTTCGGCATAATGAAAAATTGTAAAATTCAATTCGTTTAGGCACTAGATTAAAAACAATTACGATTAGGTAGAAGTCAAAATTCGTGTTTGGCATGTTCTTGTATTAAATGAAAAAAAATGTATGTATATAAACAATTAGGGATGTGATGTGATTAATGTACCTAATCGGTGTTTAGGCATCCATACATATAAACATATACATGTTGGAATATTTCTAAATATGTAGATGACTTCATATAAATAAGAATCACGAGTGTTCACGACAAAATATTTTTTATTTATTATAATTTTTATTTATAATAGAGTTACACCCTGTATAATTTTAACAGCTTTTTAATTTTAAATTTAATATAAAACGATGCCATGTTTTAATTATTTTAGTTTTAATTATGTGTTTATTGAAATATATTTTTTATAAAAGTTATATTTTTTTGTATACTCGATGTAATACGAACTGCTATGTAATAATTATTAATAGTTATGTTTAGTGTTGATTTATGTTAAGCCATTATTATTAATTATTACAATCTATTGAACAAATTAACCCAATTTAGTTTTTATTGTAGGAGAGAAGAATTATTAATTTTTAACAACGGAAAATGCTTATTGTGTCATTATTGAGATAGTAACTATTATTGCCGAAACGGTTAGCTATAATTATTTTAAAAAATAAAAAGGATGATTCATAAGCGCGTTTTTTTTAATTTCCTTTTTACCTCACTAGGTACCTACTGAACGAAGAAACCAAAATACGATCATCGGGCGAAGTTAATTATAACATCATCATTTATAATATTATGTACTGTATCTCAATGTAAAGATACACAAATATAGTTATAATTATGTTTTTTGAACGGGATAATAGCCTTCATTAACTAGCTAATACATAAATTACCACTATATCTAACCTAACTACAAAAACAGTTGGATAATCTACAAGCCCAAGTAGGCTTTAGATGATCCAAATATTATAAATACCTATAGCAATAAAATGTTTTTATGTTGACAGTCTACGAAAATGTCAAATATTTTTATGGTAGCTACTTTTTAGTATTAACATAAAACTGAGTTTTGGACTTTACCACATAGATTTCAAAAGATTTATTTATTTAGTACTTGAGTAATCGATTTTTACCAATTTTATTAGGTTACGTTAAAGGTTATTCCATTTTTATTTAAGGTGTGCCCCGCGGCTTCGCCCACGTAGCCTAAATCACTCCTTGTAACATGCTATCTGCCAGTGAAAGTCCCGTCAAAATCGGTCCAGCCATTTCGGAGATTACCTGGAACAAACAGACAGACACACAAACATTTTAAAAATGGTTGTTTTGTTATAGGTACCGTATATACTTTAACATAATATGCATTTCGTAAAAAGCTGTTATTTTGAATTTAAAAGATTAACTAATTTAAAAATAAACAAAAATTTATTCATAACTAAATACAAGTTTTTTAGGACTGAAAAGTAGGTCACTGTGTAAGCAGCGCCATCTCGTGTCGGGTAGCAGGATTTGTGGAGAATCCATCAAAAAAATAGTTGTATAGTTTCATCCGCGTTCCCACAGGAATCGTGTATTTTTCCGGAATAAAAAGTGACCAATGTTACTCTCCAGTCCATAAACTATATCTATGCCAAAAATCACGTAGACATATTGCTCCGTTACTGTGTGAAAGAAGGATAAACCAACTGACCTACAAACACACCTTCGCATTTACTTTCCGTACGGATTGTGGCAATCGAACCCGCAATCCTATTCTACGCGTTGCAGAAGTTGTCTATCAACTTATCGACTAACCTAACTGGGTTCCTGTAAAAGAACTGTCCATAGACACTTTCAAGTATGTTTTCAAGGTTCATGACTGTATTATGTATGTATGTGAGTTTTTGTAATCCACTATAACTTTTAGATGACTGAACAATAAACCTTGAATGTATGGGATATCGTTAGAATTCTTACATCATCCATAGTGACACTAGGGTTATAGGGTAGTCGGTTTTTAAATTTTTTAAATCATTATACCTTTTAAACGTACTACTATCATTTGCTAAAAGTGATAATGTTTGTTTGTTACCGCTAATCTCTGAATTACTGGTCCGATTCTAGTTAGATAAAATCTTTCACTAATAATTGTAGAAAGCTACATTATTCATGAGTGCAGTATATTTGTATAATATAATATTATTACTATAATAAAATTGAGAATACAAACATTATGAAAATGGTTTTGTAATTTCTTTGGTATGAAAAAATGTAAGTGATACATATAATAATATTAATTTATATTATTTTTGTTATATAATAATATGTATGTACTGAAACGATAAGTTATAAGACATTTGTTTGCTTTAGCGCCATCTAGGCCCTGCCGTTCAAATTTCTTCATTGTTGTCTAAGAACAGTTTTACTTGCAGCGCCATCTCATGCATTTATTCAGAACTACTTACAAAAATTGTAGGTACAAGCCACGACATCTATCCCGTTTTAGTCATACTAAATGAACCATAGATGATTCTTAGAGGTGCTAAATAAATATACGACTTACGAGACTTCATATTGTATTCCAAAGTTACTAGATGGCGCTTTCATTTTTTAATCAAAATAAATAGCGGTATGTACTTACGTTATTTTATAGTTAGAGGTTTTATGCAGTTTTATACTGCTACCACTGACATTTCGTAAGTAATGAAATAAATGAAAGTCTGATACATTTCTATGTTGTATGAACTGTGTGGTTTACCTAGTTGGTTTTGGCACTGAAATAGCGCAAGCGTAAATATGGCAGCTGCACTTGAGGCAGTTCTAATCTGGGTTTAGCATATTTGCTATCTTTTAACACATCTTCGCTTAAGTTCAGGTGAGATATTGTGAAAGGCGAAAAAAAGTTTATTTAAGTTCGTTCTTTTCCTATTACCGTGAAAAAAAAAACGGTTTCTAAAATGTGATTATAGAGGTTTAAACTAAGACCAAAGTTGGTTGTTCTTTATAACAAGCTTTGTGGTAAAAAAAAGTTGACACCAAAACACACATCAAACAAAACTGGAAACATAAAAAGGTGTACATCCGTTTTTTTTCGTTAAAACTGCATAAATATTCATATTATCAATGCAATTAAAGCAAACGTGTTTTTTTTTTAGTTTATCAACATTTTTAATACAGAAATTGGAAGAGAACTTTGCGTGCGACTATCAGATAAAAAAAATGCATAAATGCAAGGATCGCTGACCAGCACGCACGTCGTCATTATTTTTTTATATCTAAAAATAAATTAAGGCATTTATAAAAAGAACTGTTTGAAAAAAAACGTGAATTGCGTCAGATTTTCAATTTGAGAGCGGTATCTAGCTAGTAGTTAGTATTACAAGGGTTTATCTGAAACCCAATGTCGAGTGCTTCTAAACTCGGCAAATCCTTTTTGGTGCAATATTGAAATAGTTTATAATAACTATCATTACCTATACTTGCACGTTTCGGTATAATTGTGTTTTTGTTATGTCGTTGATTTCTTTTATGTGTTATTTTCCTTTTGCTTTTTATTTCAAAAAACCCAAATTCGTTATAATAGCAAGATCACTATTTTAATCTAAAGTTCAAAATGGTTGTAATTCTTAAGAGCGTTTATATCTTACGGATATTCATCCAAATTTTCAAGTCAGAAATGAATGAACCGATTTCAATGAAGCTTTATATATGCATAAGCAGAATACATCGATGGCTATATTTTTGGTCTAGAATTGATAGCCATGTTTAACTTAATTCCTTCGTAAACTTTGTGCAAGATGTTGCTAAATACATTTACGTGAATTATATTTAAGCCTTTTATGGTACCTATAGGTATTATAACCTCAATTCTTTTTTCCTCTGTAATACAGAATAAAAATTAAAAACTAAAACAGAACTATAACTCCTATCAATAAAAGTAAAGTGAACTATCTGCCTTACTTACTTATTACAAAGATAGTCCAATTTTTAGAACATTTTGTTATCTACAAAAATAGTTCAAACGATCCCAAATATCAGGCAAAGTTCAGAACATTTTGGGCTTATTTTGAAACGCTTTTCGGTGCAAGTCGCCCTAAGGACTTGAATGGTTATTTATAAAGCTGTAGGGGGTAAACGCTCTTAAATTTAGAATGTTTTTCTACAGGTTCCACAGGTTTTTTACTGTTAATTACGACGAAGATGTTTAATAGACGATGGTAATAGGCTTATTTGTTAGAAAACTACTGACCGTAGATGGCTGGATTTGAAAGAAGGGGTTGTAAACCTTTTATAACAAGACAAAAGTATGATCGAGATAAACTTAATCAATATTAACACCAAAATATTTTACACTACAACTAGCTGCGCACCGCAGCCTCGCATAGCCTCGCATAAAGCAATTTGAATTTGTGACAATGTTTTGTCTCTTTCGACTCAGTTTAAAATTGCCAAAAAACAACAAAGACAAAATATTGTATTACACATTATTTATTAATAAGACCCATAAACTACAATGGTTGGATGTATTGATGATAATTATAATTTATAAATATAATATAACTATTTTAAACTCACAAAACCCTACTGCTACCATATCACACATTACATCTATAAACGTGTCGTTAAAATACTCTTTTACTTTATCTAGCGTCTGTCGGCGGCTTTGCATACATGGAATCAGAATAAATGTAGCCTATAGCACTCAGGGGGACAATGTTGCTTTCTATTGGCGAAATAATTTTTAGAAACGGACCTGCGGCGCGTCATTAACAATCAAACTAAAAAACATACGAACTTTACTGCTTTATGCTTTATTAGTCATCATTATCATCAGCTGGAAGACGCCCACTGCTGAACATAGGCCTCCCCCATAGAACGCCACTTGGATCGGTTACTCGCCTCTTGCATCCAACGGTTCCCCGCGAGTTTGACAAGGTCATCGATCCACCTAGTGGAGGGGCGGCCTACTCTACGTCTTCCGGTTCGTGGTCGGCACTCGAGAACCTTTCTTTCCCATCGGTTATCGGTTCTGCGGGCGATGTCGCTTACCCATAATATTAGTATAACACGTTATATAAATAGTGAATGAAATTTACCAAACCATTGTTTTTATATATCAGATTCCTTTAAAATATGTTTTGTATTGTAACTCAAACAATCGGTGAAAACACTACAAATAAACCCTAATATACGAGTAATACATGTATAATATTGTGTTCGACTTTAGTGTGCACGCAGTGTTATAACACCACAAACAAAACAAAAAGTGTAGACGCGAATACTCATAACATAAAACAAAAACATCTGAAGATTGCGACTTCAAAACAAAAACTACACGCATTGTCAAAAAGACTTTAAAAAAAGCTAAAAAAAACAGTGAGGCGCCCCTGCTTCTTGAAAAAGCGGGCGTGCGGAATGAAAATTACAACGGCTAATGTGAAAAACTGTTTTAAAAAATGCAGTTAACGTATTCTTTGTGATAAGCGAAACACGCGATAGTTGGAGAGACAATGGACTATCGTGGATAAGACACAGTGTTTTTTAAAATATTATTTGATAACGAGACTAGCCGGTCGTTTGACTGATGATAAGCGTAACGCCGGCCCATGCAGTGCCACTAAAGCAGACCGTAGACGCTTATGCAAACGTACGTTTGCTTGTCAGAATAACAACGCTTTTACGTCAAGCGCGCATTTCGAGTATCATGAAATCCGCGCTTGACGCAAAAGCGTTGTTATTCTGACAAGCAAACGTACGTTTGCATAAGCGTCGCACTGCCCTTAAGAATTTTGAAACACAAATGCCTTCGCAGCACTGTATTTTTCTCGTTACAGTTAAGGTGGAAATGTATTGTGCGATGGACTAATGAGTAACTTTGTGCGAATTATGTACGTGGCAGTACTTAGGTATATTTTACACTACAATGAGCAAACTACAGATAGTTTGTGTTACTGTTACTGTTACTGTACGTCAGAGACGTACAGTAACACTCATATAACTTTGCCGCTCTGCTTTCAGGCTTACTGAAAACTCGCACAGGTGCAATCGAGTAAACAAGTGTCAGGGAAAATATGTGAATCTGATTAAACATAATTACCTATATAGGCAAATATTATGATTCAAAGCGTTGATCACTGAGTTTTAGAATTTCTCAGTGTTTCCTTAAATAATCTGAACTATATACTTATATCGAAATGGTCATATCTATGTTACTCCAACGCAAGTTTTGCTACGTAGCCTCCCTGTGCTTCTGAACTAAAGTTGAAGTCAAAATTAACCCTACACATAAGGAATAGGGTTCAAAATTATAAAATAACTTGTTTTCTAGATAGAATTTCAGATTTTTTTATAATCTAGAGCGATTTATTTTAAATCGTACTAATTATTGCGCTTAATTATATTATTTAAGGCGATGGTTGAAAGGGTTTTAACCTGAGGTGAATTTATTTATGTTAAAATTTATGGTTAATCTTGTAAGCCAAGCACTATTTTTTTATCAGTCGATTGGTAAAAGTAGAAGTTATATCAAAAATTAACTAATCAATCAATCAATTCTTTATTTTACAAAAAGGTTAAAATTTTCCAGATTGGTGCTTATTTTAATAATTATAAAGAAGAAGCTTTAGACAATGCAAGTCTCGGGCCCCCTTTTCTGACCATAATAATATTATGCCATAATAATTTAAAATGCGTTCTGACATGCACTGAAATATGACGTTATAATATAAAAAACAACGCAATATTAATAATATTTATCATTGAGTACAAATTACGTACAAATTTAATTTTCTCTCGAAGAAACATTTTCAATATTTTTCCCGGGGTGCGGGGCCCCTAGTCAGAGCTGGCAGTGCTTTGCCTTACGGATAATCCGGCCCTGCAAGTATCTGACTCAAAGTTAAGGCGCCACAGACCCGCCACCACATTGCCTTCAGAGATCTCCGACTCTGAACTAAGTCGGGGAGGAATATCCCGGAGAAGGTGACCTCTTCTAGCAATGAGCAACAGATGCCAGTCATATCTATACAAATAAATAAAATTGAAGTGTCAGTTTGTAATATCAAAATAACAGCTTTTTGCCAAATGCATATGAAAGTATACACGGAACCTATAACAAAACAACCATTTTTAAAATTTTTGTCTGTCTGTCTGTCTGTTTGTTCCGGGTAATCTCAGAAACGGCTGAACCGATTTTGACGGGACTTTCACGGGCAGATAGCTGATGTTATTGCCTAAGTTACTACGCCTAAGTTACTAGGCTTTTATTTTAGAAAAATAATTAGGGTTCCGCGCAAAAAAATAAAAACCATAAAATCCAATATCTCTGCGTGGGTGAAACCACGGGCAGCAGCTAGTTTAGTAAATAAAAAAAACAAAATTTACTGTAAATCTGTAGGTACATCTATTTTAGCGAGATAAACCAACAGTAATAATAACATTTGTAATTACCTACTTAGGTTTCCACTCGAGAACTAATTGCATAATGTAAATTAATCATTATAATCATGTGCAATTTCCATCACATTCATTCAATGGTTTTCCTTTAGCTCTACTATAAATCAGTATTAAATTCCTATGTGGTAATCTTAGATGACGTGTAGGGTAACCAAACATTAGAAAATATTTTCTAGATACACTACATACAGATCATCGTAATAATTATTTCAACTTAAGTTCATTTTAACACACTTCTTAACTCACTTTGGCTATCCACACCAACGTTGCTGCTTATGTCACTAATACTGGCGTACGTCGCCAATAATTGCCCCTTGCACTCTCTGCAGTTGATGACGAATCAACATCTGCCTAAAATTAAATATGGTGGAATGTGTAGGTGACGAAGTCTCATTCAATGGAAGTTAGTCAGTGGCACATAGTGGCGTCTTAAGTCACTTTGATTAAGACAGTTTTGGGACCAGATTCTAATACATTTTAAATCAGATTTCATAATAATTTTATCAAATAAATAATAATTTTTTGAAAAAAAAGTATATATTTAACATAAGTATGTATATACATAAGTATATATTTTTTAATTCCTTAAAGTGTGGCTTACCTATTCTCACATACAGCTAGAACAATAGGTAGCTTAACTGCTAGAAACCTAGGTATGAGAACAGCTTTCTAAGAACTAAGAAGCCTAGTAATTATGCCACGGTGGAGCGCCTAATCAATATGTCTGATTAGTTTCTTAGCCGTTACTATATAAGTACTTCCAGATCAGTTATAAGTTGCTAAGTACCTACTTCAATGTTTATAATCGAGAGAAAAGAGACCAAAGAGAAAATTCCTGAAACTTTTTAAATAATAAATAGGTAATAAAATGTATTATGCAGTGGACTTTTTCCTGCTGATGATGCTAAATAGTTGAAGAAATATGGTCACAGGGCCGGATTAACCATGTCGAGGCCCCTAGGCAATGCACGTCTCGGGCCCCCTTTCTATCACACAGAGTTCAGCACATCTCCCCCAAACTCTGAGCACGACCTTCTATATATCCCATCCATCTAGGGCCACAAATCTGCTACACAAATGCATAAAAATGACAATGGTGTCGTCGCAAAATGATCACTGATGCATACGAAAATTAACAATGGGTTATTGATGACCGTCATTATGAGTTATTGTTGACCATAGAAAAACGACTGTGCTCTAAAAAACCGAAAGTGCCTAATATCATTAATTTGCGACGAAACCATTGTCATTTTGAAGTCATTTGTAGAACTGTGGCCCTGTATTGCCAACTGTCTGTGTGTGAGACAATGTCTTATAGTTTATGCCTATGTACATATAGGTACTCCACTTAGGACTGACCTACAGTTCGATAACCAACTTGATTACCACTGAGCCATCACGTCAAAAAGTTTGCCCTTTCATTAAGTTAACAAATAAACTACACAGTATTTGTTACATCAAACATTAATCATGCTAACAACCATACAGAAATGCAAATGGAAAGCACAAAGCATGATAGCACGTTAAACTTTCATTAAACTGTATCTTTAATCTAACTTACAGTTCGTTTACACTGGTTGAGTTGTCGTGCGAGTACTGCGAGTTCAGAATGTTACTTGCCTAAACCATTCAGTGAACCATTTATTGTGCATACTACAAAGGAGTGAAACTCTACCATATTTCATTTTCCTGATGACTGCAACCTGCATGTCTTCAAGGCTAGTGTGAATAAGTATGATCTAGATTATTGCCCCATCTTTACTATGGTTGTTGAAGCACAGTTTTCACTAGTTTGGCAACCTATGTGTTCATTTAAAAGGTGTAAAAAGAGTTGTCAATAAATGTTTTTTAAATTTACTTTACAATCAGGCAAGTTGGTGGCCAAATGTAGACCGGATTCTACCAAAAAAAAGAGAAAATATTGGGTAAATGAGATTTGAAACCCGAGGTCTCAAAGTAACGACCTCACTGCAATTTTGCAGCGTCTCAAACCACCCAGAAGATAGCACTGCAATTGTTATCAGGCAAATGAAACGATTATGAAATATATTTATAGTGTTTACCGTCACTAGCTATAAATTAAACGATTGTTCTCTGTCAGCAATATGCTGACTAGAACATTATCATTTAATAGACGAAAACAATCCACGTAAAAATAAGACGAAATAAACAGGAGACACGTTTTTCACTTTATTGTTGAACATAGAAAATATTTTTTTCTCTTAAAATATAATCCTGATCTATTGAAATTATTGTAAAACACAAATCGAATATAGAATAGAATATTTTTTAATTTACATAAATGTCAACGGTCACTGTCCCTAGGAGCTGACTTGCCAATAACTGTTATCGTGTAAATTAGCATTAACACTTTAACAGAAATGCGCAAAACAAGCGAACGGTAATTATAAAAATATAAAAGTTTTCCTGGCGTATTTAATTTCAACTTAACGTTAACTGAGTTGTTATTATTTAACTGCGTTATAAAATTAAACTGCGAAATGACTATGTTTGTTTAAGTGCGGTTAAAGAGTCAGTTAAGTTAATGGGGTTAATTTTGTATTACTGGTTTAGCATTTTATGGTTGTTTATTAATAAAATCGACTAGAAAAACATTAATTATTATTATAACTATGTTATTTTTACAAAGGCATAAAATCTACGTAGGCTTACAAAGTCAATAAGTTAAAAGATGTAAAAAGTAAAAAATGCAACGGATTCATACGTCACAGATGCTAGCCATTATAGTATTTCTTGCATACTTAACGGAGCAATGAATCGACGTGATTTCTGGTCTAGATATAGATTATGGACCGGACATCTTTCTTCCTATGTCACCAAATACATTGTATAGGTTTTTAAACTAACGTCATTAACACAATGAATGCTATCAGAACAAACGGGATATTTATAATTTATATTTGATTCCATTTGCCGATATTTCGTCGGTTGCAAGCTTCATGTTCAAGAAACCCGCATGTCAAGAACCATAAAATTCGAGGATATGTGACATCCGCACCAAGCCACACTGGGCGCGCGTGTTGGATTACCATAATCTATCTTTCTGAGAGAAGGCCAGTATCCCAGCAGTGCTGGGAGGCTGATAATGAAGCGTCTACACTCTACATGACCATGGAGATACCTTCTTGTAAAAATGCACGTTGCCTGTGAGAATTTTCACGCGCGTGAAACCTTTCGCTGCAGCTAGTGGTTTATAGTTGAATTATAGTTCTTCCACCTCCCTCTAGTACAAATGTCGTGAGCAATTTTTTAATTACCTACAATTACGCAGATCGCTGGTTACATGATATACGCTTGACTCGATACTACATGCACACAATGTCTACTAGAAATAGTGTGGTTATAGACATCAAGCACAGAATTCAACAGAAGAGATATATTTGAAATATACCTATGCGTTGTTTGAGAGTCTCCGCTGATAAACTATAGGACTGAGTTTTAAAGTATATGTAGACACTTTTCATTCTTGATACATTTACAATTCAACATTTGAACACCTTAACTCTGATCTTGAAGTGACAGTATGGTTATAAAGTTATGCAAACCCCAGAATAGCTTTTAAGCTCACAGCTATCGGTATACTATAGGTACATGATGATCGATACTACCCAGGTTATAAAATGTACTTATCATCATCAGTAGTTTATCACGCTCCCACTTCTGGCATAGGTACCGGTCTTCTCTTTGAAAGAGAAAATATAATCCATAATATAAGTCATAATCCACCACACGAGCCCAGTGCGGCTTGGTGGTTGGCAGATGTCCACGAATTGTGAGGTTCTTGAAAACGAAATAAAGAAAGAAAGTATTTATTCAGACAAAACGCGCGTTTCCTCACGGTGTTTTCCTTCACTGTTTTATAGCGAGTGTGGTATCCGTATAAAAAATATGCGCTAACGCCTTGCAATATCTGTCAGTCTGTTGACTCTACATGGCTAAATAACTGAAGCGATACACACACTCACACATACACACACTCAGGTAAAATAGGTAAGGTAAAATAGGTAAGGTAAAATAAAGAAGCAAATTTTTTTGTAACCTTATAATTTGAAATTAAAACTGCACAAAGCCATGTCTACCGAAGTTTAAACCAGATTATTCAGCTAACATTAACATTGTATTTTATTGTCTCTCCAATTCGTATTGGAGAGACTCGCTCGTAAAACGTCTCATAGCTCATTAACTCTAATACCGAGTGCTAATCAACCGATCTGAATTAACTCGCAATGAAAGTTAACTCGAGAGCATAACCGGAATCTGGTATGAAATTACAACACTAATACGGCGTAAACCTTAGAACACAAACGAATTTTACATTTTACAATAACGATTTTGTATACATTTCTGCACCACTTTTGTGATCTTCGGAACAGACATAAAGTATTTTTTTTTCGTTTGGCACGTTTGACCGCAATCTCACCTGATGGTAAGCGACGTTGCTGTCAAAGGTGTAACTTGCCTTGAAGGTACCTGTTCACTCTCGTCATATATTAGTATAATAAAGATAAGATAGACATATAACCAATGACTTATAACAAGACGTTATGTGCGAATATATCACACTCGCTCCAAAACAGTGAAGGAAAACATCGTGAGGAAGCCCGTATGTTCAAGAACCACAAAATTCGATGACAAGGGACATCCACCACCACGCACTGGGTCCGCGTGGTGGGTTATGGCCCATACCCTCTCTTTCTGAGATAAGTTCGATATCCAGTGGGAGCGTAAGATGCTGATAATAATAATTAAAAAAAACATTCCTCAAATTTATCTCAGACAAACACACCTTGTAAAATTTAACTATTTCAATACATTTTCTGTTCACAATTAGTTACAAAGTTCTCACCCCCACTTGCCCACAGCTGGGTTAAAGTGTAGCTAGTGTTTAATATCAACTATAATTATGCCATGGCGTGATAGCAACGTCTAGGTTATGAACCGTGGAAGATATAGGTTGAACTTTTGAAAAAGATATGGAGTAGATTTTTTTGTCGATTAGAAAAAAAAGTAAAATATTTTTTATACTATAAGCCATAAATAAGGTAACGTCATAAGCAGGTTGTTTGTCTGATGGTAAGCATAAAGACTGCCCGTAATAACAGCAGTACTACCTAGAACTTTAAACCACAACGACCTAACGTGTCACTGCATTGCGCTGGTTACCATGATGACGTCAAATGTTAGTGGGAGGACTAACTCTTCTGCGAGTGTCCGTCTGGGTTGTTACCACCGCTTTGCTCGTGAAGTCTGCCGCCAAGCAGTAGTGTGCAAGCATTACTGTGTTCCGGATTGATGAGCAGAGTATCCAGTGAAATTACTGGGCTTATGAGACTTAATACCTAATGTCTCAGATTAACGAGCGCACTGCAGTGCCGCGCAGGCCTTTGTGTTTCAAAGTTCTGGGTGGCACTGCAATCGTTATGGGCCGGCGTTATGCTTACCATCAGGCAAACGACCAGCTCGTCTCGTTACCTAATAACATAAAAAAGAGAGAAACCTTAAGTATAGAAATGGCTTTGAAAATGTAGCTTCGGGAACACACCTATAGGTAGATGCTTGGAAGCAGATTTTCAACATGAGGTGGTAGCTAGTCAGGCAAGCACTAGAAATTACTCACGTTACAGTCGCTGCACGATGTTTTCCTTCACTGAAAGCTCAAGATAGGAGTAGGATTTGAAATAAACATAAGTTTGAAGGTCCTATATAAATATTTGCTAACTCGAGGGTACTCCTTCTAGTTCTAAAATTGCTTTAATAATAATCTTACCATGAAGAAAATAGTGTAAAAACACTAAAATAGAAACCATTTATTTTGTTAAGTTTTCCCGATTGCCATAAGTTGAACTAAAATAATTATTAATATCTTGACTATAATAATGATATAACCATTATTGCACAAAAAATCGAATTAGAGAAACCATTTTCGTAAAATTAAACTGCAAGTACGTGCAAAGATTCGTCAAAAAATGTTATTTTATTTTCGCCCTCTCCACACCACCTCTGTTCTAAAGCTAGCATCACACGTAGCGGAAATGTTGACATTTCTATATACAAAAGTTATGCGCTTCTTTCCGTTTATATCGCAAAAAACAGGTGTTTTTCTACCGCGGCAAAGGTCAGGTGTGGTCGACCGCACGCGCAACGGCTGGAATACTGGTTATGTACTGATACGGCGGTTAGAAATACCTAGTTAATAGCTAGATTACTAGACTTGCTGTTAGAGCTAGAATTATAATTCCTGCAGGGCTAATGTTTTACAATTTTAACTTAGGTACCGCAAAAGAACACTCTCTAAACAAGTCTTAAACAGCGCCTAACCCCTAATGTCTTAGTCGCGTGCATATTGACAACCTCAAACCTGGATTTAAGTAGTGTCTAACCATTGTCTAACTCCATTCTGTTGTGACATTTCTCATCATTTTAGATGTTTATTCGCGTTTTGTATTATTAAAAACCACAAACCATGATTTAAGAAGTATGAAACTTAATTCTGCTGTGACATTTCTAATAATTTTAGACGTTTATCTTTTAGACACTGTTTAGCTACTAATAGGTTTATAGGACTAATTCTTCTGCGAGTGTCCATCTGGGTACAACCGAGTGTACCACCGCTTTGCTCCTGAAGTCAGTAATGTGAGAGTATTACTGTTTCGTTTTGATGAGCAGAGTAGCCAGTGAAATTACCTACGACCTTATTCATAAAAGCTCAATAAGATAATCTATGCTTTGAACTGCTCTGTCAACTTCTCGTTGACGGAAGCTGTTACGCGTGAAAACGAGACAAAACAATTTCTAGTAATTAAGTAAGTTACGGAACGTTTATGAATAAGGGCTCTAATGTGTCAGGATAACGAGCGCACTGCAGTATGGCGCAGACCTTTGTGTTTCTCTGATCTGAGTGACACTAAACTTGCGTTTAGGCGCGATTGGTCCATTTCGCGTTTCGTTCAACCCGCAGTTGGTCTGATTCGCGCTAAGCCCAATTCGCGTTTACTCTAATTCGCGGTTGGCTAAAATTAGGCAAAATAAGACATTTATGTGTTTAGAGTCGCAAACGAAAACAATCATTACGAGGCGACAAGATCGCGGGTTAGTCCTACCGCCTTGTAAAAGTGTAAGTTAGTTGCTTCATTCCACAGATTATTAGTCTTTGCTTCATTCGAACTGCTTAAAAGTCCTTACCCCAGGGGCTGACCAAATACAAAAGGCATACGAGAAAAGAATATAAAATCGATTTCGCTTTTCACAAAAATTAAGCATAACAACTAGTCCAGAAGTTTCTTACCACCACCAAACCTTCTTCCCACGCAATTTCCACAACAATGGCTACAGCAAAAAGCATTGATTCCCACCTCGGCGCAGACTTTCGCCAGATATAATCAATCGGAGTATTGCAGTAACAATGTGATTTCTTGTCAACCTACATCTGCGTAGTTTATTGGTAGAGCGTGATTCAAAAGTTAACAAGGAATCCTGTTTTATTCTTACTAGGTGGTAGAACTAAGAATCGGCGTATGGCCGGCAAACAATCAGCTCGCCTCTTTACCACACAGTATGAAAAAAACGATGATGGCTTATTGGTAACTAGCTGCTGCTCTGCGGTTTGACCCGCGTGGAGATTTTGGTTTTTATGGTTTTTATTTTTTTGCGCGGAACCCTAATTCATTTTCTAAAACTAAAGTATCCTAAGTTACTCCTTGTAACATCAGCTATCTTCCAGTGAAAGTCCCGTCAAAATCGGTCCAGCCATTTCGGAGATTACCCGGAACAAACAGACAGACAGACAAAAACGTTTAAAATGGTTGTTTTGTTATTGGTACCATATATACTCATAATTATGCATTTAATAAAAAGCTGTTATTTTGATATTGCAACCAGACACTTCAATTTTATTTAGTTGTAGTATAGATATAGATGATGTTGGCCACCTGGCCGCCGAATTGTAGGTCGATGGTTCGAACCGTTTTAGTTTTCGGTGAAGGAAAACATTATGATGCAACCATAGCATGGTATTATTCTTTACACACTGTCTAGCTAAACAGGCATATAAAGTGTTTTTTGTGGTAACACGGTCAGTGTTATTTTGATGTTTAAGTAAGCTATATATATTACTGTAGTTTCATCAAAATCCGTTCAATAGTTTTTGCTTGAAAGAATAACAAACATCCATCTATCTTTAGAAACTTTCGCATTTATAATATGAGGTAGGATAGGGTACCTATAGTAGAATATAAGTATGTAGACATTATATTTAGTAGGTATAGATAGAAATTACTAATTAGAGCAACCTGTACACCACACACTCAGAGACACAAAAGTAATTATTTAATCTAAGTACCTGAGTTTTATAATGTTGGTGCTGTCATTTTTCTCAGCGTGTATTAGTGCGCACGTACTACGTTGTCTACGTTTTTTGCTATTACGCATTTACATAGAATAATTGCGTTGAATATAGCTGTGTGTAGACTGTAGAGTCTGTGTGTCTATGCTTTAAGTCTATTTTTCGGCAAACGAGCGTGCCTAGTTTAAACTGGGGACTTTACTCAGGCCAGTTTCGTATCTACCTAAGTGTTTTTAGTCTAGGTTGAAGTTAATCTAAGTTTATCAGGAATTTAGTCCTACCAGGTTGTAGGACTAACTCTACTGCGAGTGTCCGTCTGGGTGGGAATCACCAATATGCTCGTCTAGTCTGCCACCAAGGAGGTTGGTATCAAGTCAGTGTCACATGTGTAATGTACAAGCATTACTGTATTCCGTTTTGATGATAGAAGTAGTCAGTGAAATTACTGGGTTTATGAAACCTAATGTCTCAGGGCAACGAGCGCACTGCAATGTCGTGCAAGCCTTTGTGTTTCAAAGTTCTGAGTGGCACTGCCAATTGCTATGGGCTGATATCGTGCTTATCATCAGGAAACGACCTACTCCTCTTGTTCTCCAATAGTGTAAGAAAAAACCTCGAATGGGTACTCAATTAGAGCTGTCAAAACACTCTAGGTGCTTGGCGATTACTCCGCATGGGGGTGGACGCTAGCCAGGCGAGTATAGTAGAAAATACACTAATACTCCTTTACATGTGTGGCTGTATCATCATATTTTCTTTTACAAATAGCTCAGGGATTTGAACCTTCAACCTACAGATTGGAGGGTGTCCTGTCTACTGAAGAGCCATCATCGCTTTAAAGATTTTAATGGTTAAAGAATTGAAAGTATTAAATGTTTGTTATATTTGTTTTAAATGTTTTGTTAGTGGGAGGACTAACTTTTCTGCGAGTGTCCGTCTGGGTTGTTACCACCACTTTTCTCGTGAAGTCTGCCGCCAAGCAGTAGTGTGCAAACATTACTGTGTTCTGGTTTGATGAGCAGAGTATCCAGTGAAATTACTGGGCTTATGAGACTTAATACCTAATGTCTCAGGGTAACGAGCGCACTGCAGTGCCGCGCAGGCCTTTGTATTTCAAAGTTCTGGGTGGCACTGCAATTGTTATGGGCTGGCGTTATGCTTACCATCAGGCAAACGACCAGCTCGTCTCGTTATCAAATAACATAAAAAAAAAATATTATTATACTACTAAAAAGTCCTTATTCTAGTCTTTTTTGTTAAGTCTTTTGTGTTAAGCTTACTTACTTCATCTTAATAATAATAATCCTTACCAGCCAAAGATCAACCATTTTCAAAATAAACAGAGCGAGACAAGGCTTCAATATCTCCATCTCGCTCCCCGCGGCATGTATGTGATAAAACGAGCGTTTGCTAAGGACACTGTTTTTGCAAGTCTGCGAGGGTAGGCGGCATATTTGTACGGGCTATGGAAAGCTGCGGAGAAGATTTAGCACTTTAAAAATAAGTAATAACACTGACTGTCTTCTACTGCAACTAGATCGAAACATCAAGGTTAGTCAAAATCATAAACGCGGAAAGACCCGCTTTAATAATACCTATAGCTACTATTCATTTCGTGAAAGTGTAAAACATTAAAAGTGCCCTTTGCATCAAATCTGGACCAAATTTAAATGAAATCTCTTTGGACCTGTTTTATTTAAAAAAAAGAAGAATATGAATTGATGCAGATACCATTTTCTCTCGAAATAAGGTCTGTTATTTTATTATTATTTGCATATAACATTAGGTAGTAAATAAACATTCTGACGGCAATAATCGTGATAGTCTTAAAACAAATGTAGACTCTACATTTGTTTTAACTTTCAATTTAATATTTTTTTTCACTAAACGTATTCGAGTTCTTGTTGTGGAAACGTCTAAAACTACATAAAAATAATAGACTAGGTTTTCCTGATTACACGTTTAGTTTATAACGGTTCCAAACCTTCGGATTTTAAATAATGTAGAATATACGCGATGTAAACAGTTTTTAATTCAGTCCTAGGTACTCCACATCTGTCGCTGTTCCGGACAGATGACGGGAGGCATTGCGTGGTCAGTTTTTGTTCGTCATCCGAACTGGACGTTCCAAGTTCAAATTTAAAAATTGGAACGAAGGGATTCGATATATGCAATTTTAAGCTTAGCATAAAATATTGGCCGTGGAAGTTTTGATAGGTCCATTTTTGAATGTATTTATTTTTTATTATATAGCGAATTAAAATCTTAAGAAAATAACATTTCCCAAACCAGTTAGGCCCGAATTTACCAATGTAAAATGAACGACGTTTAAGAGATCGTCAATTCAAGACCTAGTTTTTTATACTATTTGATATCTAGACGAGCTGGTCGTTTGCCTGATGGTATAACGCCGGCCCATAACAATTGCAGAGCCATTCAAAACTTTGAAACGAAAAGGTCTGCACGGCACATGAAGTGAGAAATTACGTATTAAGTCTCATAAGCCCAGTAATTTCACTGACTATTCTGCTCATCAAACCGGAACAAAGTAATGCTTGCATATTACTGCTTGGCGGTAGACTACACAAGCAAAGCGGAGGTACCAACAGACGGACACTTGCAGAAGAATTATTCCTAGCACCTAGTTACACATATAGTCTTGACAGCAGATGTTACAAGTCTCTTTCAATGATACGAAGTAAACCTCTGTTCATGAGTTAAACCACAGTTGAACTCTGGTTCAAAATGGTTGGCGAAGTCGGCCCTTACTGCTTTGTGAATAAAGACTTTTGAATTTGAAACTTACATACATAGATGAACCCTGAAAACTTTACACTCCTGTTTAGGCGGTATTTCATACCTAAAAGCAAGACCAATCAGCATCGTGCATTTAAATTATTAATTTAAAAACAATTTCAACTTCAACTTTTCAGTCTTGCGAAGTCGTGGTTTTCAGTTTTCAGTAACATTTTGTTGCAGCAAATTCTAGTTAATTGTAACTGTTACTGTTTTCAGCAATGCAAAATGTAACTGAAAGGTGAAAAGGAAACGATGCCTCTCGGAAGACACTGAGGGGAAACGGACGTGCCTTGGTTGAACTGGGGAGTTTACTTGGGCCAGTTTCGTATCTAAGTGTTTTTAGTCTAGGTTGATGTTAATCTAGGTTTATCAGAAAGTTAGTCCTACCAGCAGTGCAAGTAACGAACTTTTCGATAAACAAAACTGATAGATCAATTAATGGTTAAAATATAAAAAAACGACCTATCTCTAGGTCAGTTTTGTTTTTTGAAATGAAATGAAGCCAAATCTACTTTCTTCGTTATGAAATGAATATTCGCATCTCACAATTTTATTAGTGGTTTATCAAAATAAGACTGTTTTAATATAAATCTAAAAACGGTTTTATATTCGTTCGCAACAGTTTTCAAAGTCTGTCCTTCCGACAGTGGCGTATTTTAGGATTCAGCGCCCTGGGCCTGCAGGCCCCGCCGCCTTGCCATCGCCGCGCCTATCAGTACTTATAATTATATGAAAGCACCACGTCTTGATGTGTATCAAACTTACGTCCACGAGCACCTTACGAGATTTAGGCTCTTATTAATTAACATTGTTAAACGGTGGTTTAGTTCAACTATGTTTTGTCTTTGTTGTTCTATGACAGTTTTAAATGTCGTTGACAATTTTGTATTGTACTGATTTTTTTTTCTTAATCAACTTTTACAAAGAGTTTTCTATCAAATGAACGTAATCTATCCATCCTAGACCCTAACCTACCCCAAGCCGAGCGAATTAAAGCCAAACACCACGTTTCATAGTTCAGCCACAAAAAAAAAACGCTAAGACAATGCACTCACTCGCCGCAAAAACTCGTAGGACGGCATAATATATTGCTTCGCCTCGACTTGCGCTGGTACCGGCCTATTACTTATGCAAAGTTAGGCCACTCCTACTACAACACGCCTACACCTTAGTCTACCATCTCATTCCAGCTCAAAGGATTGTATACCTCCCTCTCTATCGTTTGCACGCCGCCTCCACATTTTCAGAAGCAAGTTTTTAGTAGTCGCAAAGACATCGCCCGGGTTAACGGTCCCGGGGCGGCGTGTAAAAAAGAAAAAAAAAAGCGGCAAAAAAGTTTCTATTCTTTTCTAAATGTTTTTTTGGGAAACTATCGTGGAAAAGTGTTAATATGTGAAAGTGACGGTTGTGCTTCGCTCTCGCTCGCCCGTTGATTTTTTTTTGACAGTGTTGTGTTGTGTTTTGTTGTGGTTGATATGTTGTGTGTTAAGGTAATTGTTTATGGTTGATTTGTTAAAAGCTTGACGAGGAGAGTAAACAACTTTCATGCTAATTATGAGTAAAGTTGAAAGTTATTTGAAAGGAGTTTGGTCCTTCGAGATTTTAACAGATTTAAAGAAATATAGACATATATAGGGTAATGGATCATATTTACCTAAATGCGCTATTTTTACGCAAAATCGTGACTTTATTGTTATTGCTAAACAACAAACTCTTCTTAAAACAGTACAGGCTGAACAGAGGTCATAGTTATGTAGGTACCTATAGAGGTGTGCAGAAACAACTATGTAAATACCTAACTGTCTATGAACATATTTAATTTTCTTATGTTCCTATTAGATGAGCATAGGGTAAAATTCAAATAAGTAGATATTCAATCTACTTATTTGTGCCAAAAAGTATTTAATCGCTTAGCAAATACGCTGGAATTTGGTGTCCTATATCAGTTTATCAAGAATGAGGAGCTCTGGATGGCCCACAGATTGGGAAACACAATATTTGAGAACATGTTACATGCATCAAACCACATTAGCCTCGCGTGGTGGATGGCCTGTACTCTCTGGATTCCCAAGGAGGGTTGATCAGATGTCTGGTACCTATATAGACTGTGAAAATTGGTCATAATGTCCGGATCAGTGTTAACTCTAGGCACATTCGTTTATTCCACAACAAATCTGTGGTTTATTCATTTACTTGTTTAATATTTTTGGACGGTTCCGTAGCTAAGTCGGTAGTAACCCTGCCTGCAAAGCGAGGGGTCCCGGGTTCGATTCCCGGCCGGGGCGAATTTTATGTAAGCATAAAGTTTGTTCTCGGGTCTTGGATGTTTGTGATGTGTATCTGTGTGTGTCCATGCCACCTGCGACACAGGGAATCCTAGTGCGGGGGTATGAGTGTAAGCGTAAAATAAAGTGAATAATAATAATAATTCGTTAATTTTCTAAGAAATGTACAAAAAGAGGACTTAATGCTAAAGGTTTTTCTACCAGTTAACCACCCTTTGTACAAGTTAGCTCTTGATATCTTGGAGCTTTTGCTTGTACCATTGCTTAACATTAGGAGAGATATATTATATAGTGGTAAAATGCTAACGGAGAGTAACAAACTCTATCGTTAGGTCAGGTTTTTACTATGTGGTAGGACTAACTCTTCTGCTAGTGTCCGTCTGGGTTGGTACAACCTAGTGAAGTCTGCTGCCAAGCAGGAATGTGCAACCATTACTGTGTTTCGGTTTGATGAGCAGAGTAGCTAGTGAAATTACTGGGCTTATGACTTATGAGATTTAATAACTAATGTCTAAGGGGAACGAGCGCACTGCAGTGTCGCGTAGGCCTTTGTGTTTCAAAGTTATGACTTATGAGTAGCACTGCAATTGTTATGGGCCGGCGTTATGCTTACCATCAAGCAAGTGACCGGATCGTCTCGTTACCAAATAGTATATAAAAAAGTATTTATGAATACGTACACATTTGATAACTGTGAATGCAAATTTTTGCAGAGCAAGTCTGGTATTTCTTACAACAATATTGCGTTCGAATATTTTGAAAAAATGTTGAAAATCTGCGAAAAAAAAGAATTAATCGATAAAAACTTACAAATTATAAGCTATTTAATAATTATTTATCCGAATTTCTAAACTATCATCAATTAGTAGCGTGACTACGAAAACCTCATAAGTCAACTATCAACAATTGACGATTTAATTTAAACAATTAATATGTCGATTAATTACTTGACGTAATGCAACAGAATAAATAAATAAATAAAATAAATAAACGCTTACACTCATACCCCGCACTAGGATTCCCTGTGTCCCAGGTGGCATGGACACACACAGATACACATCACAAACATCCAAGACCCGACGACAAACTTTATGCTTACACAAAATCTGCCCCGGTCGGGAATCGAACCCGGGACCCCTCGCTTTGCAGGCAGGATTACTACCAACTTAGCTACGGAGCCGTCGTACATCATATATAGTAATCTCTGATTTAGGGGTGTAACGAATTTCCGGCCAGTAATAGGTAAATTTCAACATTTTAGTGCGTAATTGGACTGCTGGAGATGAGGTGATTATATTATTTTAAGTTGTTGCCGTCAACAATCGTAAGTTCACGGTTAATTTGAAACGGCAAACGGTAACTTTAAACTAAATGCCTTAAATTTTAATCGTTTTTTTAACTAATTGGACAAGACACACCGCTGAGATGAACCGCTGTTATGAATTTAATTTATTAAAATAATTTATAGCGAAGAAAAAAGATGCTTTTATTTGTTCAATTACAAGCTACGAATTGGAAGCAGAAAACCTAAATAAAAGACTTTTATACATTACTGTATGGTAGGCCAAAATTATTGAAATATTATTGAAAATGGAAAATTGAAAAAGAAAACAGAAAAAGAGAAAATGTAGTTGAATCTGTAACACTGAAGTTTCTTTTGAAAATTTCAAATTCAAAATGTGTTAGTATAGGTACGTAAATAATTTTGAGAGGAGAGCACTCATGACAATTAAATATTTTTAAGTGTCTGTTCCAAGTACTTAGATGTAGTTACAACCGATCGAAGAACAAAAAACTCTATGTAAGTCTTTTTTTTTAGAAAAATAATAATAAAATGTTACAATGCAATAAAAAAAAAGTTTCTAATATTAACAATATCGTTACTCTAAATAAGTTTTTTGTGAAAAAATATATCTTTCCAGACAAGCTAATTAGTACTCGTTACCCTTAGATAGTAGGTATTAGTTCCCATAAATGAGGCTGTGCGGTGGCTGCGTGTGTAGCTTGCCTCCCACGCACACTCAACTATAAACGCCCCACTCGCACAGAATAGAGAGAGAACAGAAGGGGCACTTGGACGCGGTTAGGACGTCAAAAAGTGCCCGAGCGTCCCTTCTGTTCTCTCTATTTTGTGTCTAACAGGTTACTGTTAGCCACAAAATACACAGCTACAGTTATGTAGCTGTGACTAGAGGCCACTCCCAACCACTGGTGGCAGCGTCTAGTGGCTGCATTCGGTGGCCCAATACGGCGACTCTAAGGGCGGCTTTAGATGCAATGTTTGCGTATTTGGTGCCAAAATAAACATGGTTTTGAAATAACCGCGGATTGAAGTAAAACAACCAAAAATCCACGAAACAGACAATAACAGCAATACGGCCAGATAGTGCTGTCTCTTTCACTACCTCGAAGCCATGCCTGGGCATGACTGCTCCGCTGCTACATACATAACTTGCGTACCGCGTATTTACCGTGGCTTCTGCACTGAACAAATGGTTGTAAACCTTTTTTTTTTAGTAGATATCGTAGAACCGGCTGCCGTGTGTCTCTTTCACTCCCTCGAATAATACAGTTAGCGTTTGGACTAAATTTTCACCAAGCATGATATTAGACGGTATGATATTCGTCAATCGGTGATCGTGGGTTTTCCTTGGCTTGCGCGTGGTCGGTGATTGATACTTATCCATCAATCATGCATTGCGTCTAATGGGCTCCTTTACTCTAGTAATTTACATTATGAGGAAACCCGCATGTTCAAGAATCAAAAATTCGAGGATATGCGACATCTAGCGAGCCGCGCTAGGTCATTGTAGTGGATTATGGCCCCCAACATACATTTTTTTTCTCGTATAAAAGGCCTGTAACCAACAGTGAATGCGTAGTGCTAGAAGGTGACTATGATGCGGTTGTATAGGGATTTTTTAAAACTTATTCTAGAATTCAGGTCTGACGCAAACACGCACGATGTTGCCGGCATACGTGGTTCCACTTAGTTCAAAGGTACAATTACTCCTTATATAGTACTTTTATAGCTCCAATTACAAATAGCAGTAGGTCTTATCACACAACATTGAAATTATCAAAGAACAGTACACAGCTCGTGTTTCCACAGTTTTTCTCTACTCGCACTTTGCATATCGTTAGATAAGAGATGGAAAAAATCGTTTCCATTCAATGCCAATGCTAATAAGTGGACTGGGCTGTAGTTAGTGATGGGACGGTGTCGAAAAAAAAAACGATATTGTTGAAAATGTATCGATATTTTGTAGTATGAAAAGGATTTGGAATATCAATGACATAGGGTTTTCGAAATATATTTCTTGATATGAATTTAAAATCTTAAAACCTTAGTACTTAAGATTAAGCTTAGATGTAGGTAAGGTGCTTACACTTACCTATTGAAGTGAATACTTACTGTGTTTAATTTTTTTTCTTGGCTTATAAAATTTTCTCATTTATTGAACAGTTTATCAATTTATGTTAGAATTGCTAAGACGCCATTTTTTAAAGAATCTCTTAAAATCAATTACTATCGGTTATTATTGTCAAAATAATTGTGGCAGAAAGGAAAGTAGGTAGTAAATAAATGTTATTCATTGCTATTACTTACTATAAAAAATGATACCTTATTGCTAGTACCTAGGTAGCTGATAGGTAGATATTATTTCTAAAAAACTGCTGTGAATAATCATGAATATAATAGGTATTTCAAAAGGGCATCAAAGGCAATTATAATGAATTAAAAATTCGTCACAAAACGGTATAAGAAAAAAGGAATGTTATAAATTATTAAAATTATTAAATTATTAAGGAATGTTATTTACTAGTTATTAGAACTTCAACAAAATACAATTATAATAAATTACTGCAAATAATATTATGGACTATTGGCAGCAGACTATCAATTTATACAATATTATCGATGGTGTTACTCACATCACTATACGTCAGTTGCAAGTAACAATCAGTTATTTGATATGGTAATTATTACGATTGCTCGGTAACAACTTATAAGCATGCTTCGTAACTTGGATGCATAACTAGTAGAATGCAGTTCTTCTCTGGAAAGTAACAAAACCCTTTCGACAAGTGTTTATTTGACTTCAATTGCTGTTTGTTTATCAGATATATCTATCTACTTCTCGATATCCAGTCAAGTAAAGAGAGCGAAACTGAAGTGAGAATTAGTTTGTGACTCTTGAATTAATCGTACTGATTGACAACCGCGAATGATCATCTAAGCGACGCGCTGCAGATAGTAACTTTACAGGTAGAGTAGTCGACTCTAGTTTCAGACATATTAGTAAGGATATAATTCTATAGAGAGATGTAGGTATCGATTCTATCGACTAGATACAAGCAAGTGGATTAATTTGACAGGTCTAAAACATATTCCGTCTCTTTCTCATGTTCTCGTTTAGAAAGAGAGATTGAAACTAACATTAGGCTTAGATATGAGATGACAGAATCGACACCTATAACCAAACTATATCTACCTAACTACAATAAAGTAACTAAAACTTCATTACGTCATCAAGCCAAAATGCGAGTGGGCGGGGCGAAGCCCAGGCGTGGTGAGAGGCGTGGTCTAAAGGCCATTGACCCTTCATACATACATACAAACATACCTCTAGAGTCTCTACACCCACATTGCTATATAGAGACGTAGATGCCATGTATGGTGTTTAATCTTATTTGCAATTCTATTAGAGTTACATTATGGTTATGGGAGTATTACGTTTAAGTATGAGGTATGGTATTTTTAGATGGAAAGGGTTAAGCAACTCTGTGGTAGAGTTTGGGATTGGTGTACAGTTTTTGATACTACTACCTCGCTCTCTTGCGAGTGTCCGTCTGGATGGGTACGCAAAGCTTTGCTCGTGTAGTCTGCCGAAAAGAATTAATGTGCAAGCAGCACTGTGCTCCGGTTTGATGAACAAAGTACCCGGTGAAATTACTGGGCTTATATATGAGGCTTACTAGCAGCCACTGAAGAGTTCCATTACCCACCTCCCGGCTCTATCCCGGCCCTCGACACCAAGTGCAATTTAATGGACTCGTATAGAAACGAATCATTTGAGCCCAAACTCAAAGGGTTTACTTGCAGCCACTGAAGAGCTCCTGCACTATCCACCTCCTGACTCCGACATCAAATCTGACTCATGATAATAAATTATTGTATTGTAATCCAAACTACATTTTTTTATACATTATATATAGGCTTGCGTTTGACTATTATCTCAACTTTTTTTTTTGAACTTTTTGAATACGAGACGTCCCGATCGTTTGCCTGATGGTAAGCATAACGCTGGCTAATAACAATTGCAATGCCACTCAGAACCTTGAAACACAAAGGCCTCTCGACACTACAGTGCGCTCGTTACCCTAAGACATTGAGCTGCTCATCAAACCGGACCACAGTAATGCTTGCACATTCCTGCTTGGTGTAGATTTCATGAGCAAAGCGGTGGTACCAACCCAGACGAACACTCGTAGAAAAGTTAGTCCTACCACCTAGTGTAATAAAAAATAAATTGACTGAAAATAGCACGCCTAGTGATCACCATAAATAGGATTGCCAATATCTAAGATATATAAAAATATATAACAACGAGAACCTTGGCCTCACAACGAGGATCATAGCCTCACAACGAGGAACATGGAAGCACAACGAGGGCCGTGGACGCACAACGAGGACCGTGGCCTCATCATAAGCCGGAAGACGTCCACTGCTGAACATATACACGCCTCCCCCATAGAACGCCACTTGGATCGGCTACTCGCCTCTTGCATCCAATGTGGCCTCACAAGAAAGAAAATGAACTCACGACGAGGACCGTAGCTTCACAACAACTAGACACTAAACTTTTTTCTGGATGTCCAAATATTTTTCCCGTCATAGAGAACAAACCCTTACCCTTACCCTAACCCTTGGGTACTTCGCCGTAACATCATAGTTGACGAAGTTGCCGTAGACTTAGCCTAAGATTCAGAGACGAATCTAAGCGTGGACTCACGCTTCCATACGTCAAAATTCTATACAGTTTTGACATATGGAAGCCAAAGTCTAAGCTTAGAATCGTCTCTGAATCTTAGCCCTAGACGCCTTGGAAATCGATTATTTGCACAAACTTTAACAAAGTTTTTTTTGTTTCAGATGCTGCTCAGAAAATAAACCCAAAATTGAACAGAGCGAAATTAAAATGTATATATTTCATTTGACAATTATATATTATGTTAATGCCTTAGTGCAATAAAATAGCAATAATTTTTATTTGATTTTAAATCAAAATTTTAGTTCAATTTGATTGAGTTCGGTGCTCTTGTAAATTACAAAAAAAATATTTAAATTCTGTGATTATTTTATACGATCCAATTCAAGTATACGAGAAATATTTTAAAGATGCAACGGACGTTATAACAGTTATAACTAGCAAACAAAAAAAGCATTAAAAATCTTTTCAATACCTCACGAAATAATATAACCTATAATAGTAACGATATTTATTGTTGAGCTATCGCGAGTGACAACGTTTTGCTAGATGAAAACAACGAAGCGATGTAGTCATAGTAATACTTACTACAAAATAACGTTTTATAATACTATAAACAACAAACGAGCTGACATGGGATTTAAAAAACGAAACAAAGTGTTTTTCAACTCAAGTGACAGTGAACTTCAGTGATGTATAAACAAATCGTTATCGTTGTTAAAGCAGTGAAATAAAACGTTAAAAAAGTGATGTGCCAACGTTATTTGAAAGAAGCCTAATAATAACGCGATGGCTATTCAATCACTATAACGTTTAAAATAACTGTTACAAGAAACAGTAATGTGCGCTGTGATCTAAAAGTCACAGGAATCTAAATCTAGAAAGTTATAGTGATGCGGTATTTATGAACGAGTGCGACCAGTACGGCATGTATACCACGTGGTACAGCCGTGGGGAGGGTGGTATGCACCACCACCAGATGGGGCAGCTGTACCACCATGCACCACCCATGATTAAGACTGAAGCCGGGGTCAATAGTGACTGTATGATGGCTGTTGACTACGCACCTCCGATTAAGGTAATTTGTTCACTACATTTGATAATAAAAAAAAGTCTTAGTTCTTTAGTATTTACAGTTTTAGTTTTTAAGTCTTAAGCTAAGATTCAGAGATTATCCGTGGGCTATGAGTTAAAATTTTGTAGAAATCTTAGTATTTAATTGTACCTTACTTGGACTTTAAAAAAGTGATAATCGTTGCAAATAACTGTAACTGAAAATAACGCAGAATAACGGTGAAAATAGCTGTTTGATTTCAATAATTTTTAATTGTATACCTACCATCGCACTAGATTTTTCCTTTCTCGAGTATGCAAGTCAATACTTTTGCAGGATGTTTTGATGATTTGATTAATACGGAGCCTTCTGCGCTAGAGGCTCATTATAGCACCATTTACAATGTTTTTTTAGCGTAGACTTTGTGACTTTAATATTGATGATGGATTTAGAAGTTTTAGAATACTATATTCCAAATTATTTTTATGGATAGGGAGCTAAGTACTTTACGTGTAAAGGTACCTAATTAATAAACAAAATATGCCATAGGTATACTACGTTAAAGAAAATTATGCTATAATATTAAGCAAAAATATTAATTTTTGATTTTTATTTGGAAACATTGAATATCAAATCAAATCAAATCGTTTATTTGCTAGAATACATGTTAGCGTAAGGTCTTAAACAATATTTTTGATCAATGTATTCAACCTGCAGGCAGGTGTGCAAATATTGTTATACATTTTATTTCCAGTGCATGTCATAATCAGTTATTAAAATTAAGTTAAAAATTAAGTTAATAACTGAAAATAAAACAATATGTACCGAATTATTCAAAACTACGTTTTTATCGAATCATTATTTGAAATGTAAAGGACTCTGCTCTTCGCGTTCTACTCCAGGGTCGGCGCTGATGTCTTTCTTCCTAAGCATCTGACCCATCGATGTACGCAGTATATAATATATAGGTACATTATACATCATTGGTTTGACCATTATCTCACCTGAGTAAGTGACAGTTTGTTGGTTGAAGATGCGTAGAATATGACTGAATAGATAATCACAATCGCTCTATTATAAAACGGTGAAAAAAAAACATTGTGACGAAACCCGTGTTTCAAGAACCACAAAATTCGAGGACATGTGCTGACATCCAGCAAGCCGCACTGGGCCCGCGTGGTGGATTATGGCCCATACTGTCTCTCTTTCTGTTTCTATCGTCTTAAATGTTATTTCTGAACTGTACTAAGTATGTGTGCTTTGTGATATTTACTGTAATATTGTATGTCCGAAATGGGCAAACTGTTGATATTATTTTTTGTAACACCTATTTACACAGTTCTTGCAATAAAATATTTCTGATTCTGATTCTGAGAGAATGCTGGTATCCTAGCAATGTGAACAATGGGAGCAATAGGCTGATGATGACGATGATGATGAACAAATAATCATAGAATGGTAGTTTAACAATGAAATCTTTGTGACGTACATGTACGACAAGACGTTGGGCTTTTTTTATTTTTTTATTGAAACAATTTGGTTCTGCAAGCTCCAGCCAGGGCTCAGGTCCTTTGTTTGGTTATTATACTACTTTATACAGAACAATTCCTTACTTATCATCAATTTAACAAAATTAAACTTACTCCGAAAGCCTAACTAAAGTGTCGTTCATATACATTATACATACATACTTATATGTATAGTTTTATATAAATACAAATATTACAAATGTTAAAACTAGAATACTTAATTGAGTGCAAAATCGTTCCAGTGCCCATGGCCACTCCGGCTGTTCACCAAATTTATTTAACCTATGTGACTAGGTAACCTATATTACTGCCATGCACTTCCCGTCGCCGCTCTACTCCGTTCGAACTCTGCGATGGCCTCCGCCACATGGTTCCCGTCTCTGATGGCCGTTTGAAAGTCGTTGGGCTTAAAAGACCAAGCGTTTATTAAATTTATAACGCACGATGGATTTCTCTTAAACATATGTCAAGAATTTCCCCAGCTGCAGCTACAAGTTCACTTAGAATCGGTTACTTGATAATTATTCAATTAAGTAATTCAAGTCTTGGTGTACAGGTGATAATTATGTATGCAATATGACAGGTGCTCGAGTAATTTTCCTATAATCTTAAAGCATTTAACGAATTATGTTCATAATTATGCTCATTTCCAGTAAATATGATGAGAGGCACAAATACTAACTTTGGTGTAGAAATACTAATTGAATTATATTAGCTAAGTGTAGAATAAATGTGTTTAGAAACCTCGTTCCCGCGCAAAATGTGAAGACAGGTACTTTACTAAATTGAAAAAGTTGCAGTGAAAATTAGTACGCCCCCCATCTACGAGTACAGCCATAACCACGGATTTATTCAGCTCATATGTATTTCTGTGAAAATGTTTAGATCAGTAAAAGTCACATTTAAGTAATGATGTAATGATAGGGGAAGTATAACTCTTGCAATTCACTTATTATATATAATGACTTTAAAACATGAACATTTTGTTACAAACAATTCTTCTATGCCTGTATATTCTAAAATATTACTAACTAATAATACTAACACTACTTTCAAAACGCGCACTTGTATGTACGTTATAATTTTTAGGATTCAAGAAAAAAGAAAACATTGAATGTCCGGGTTTTCAAACAAATATACATATAAACCTACCTAAATGTTTTCTTTCTTTTCTTTCTATATATATAATATAATGGACAGTGTTAATACATTTTTAATCTTTAAAACATCCTTCTTACTGTTCTACCTCACTTTTAGAATGACGGCATCTTGTATAGTATATTCTAAGCAGAGTCGTGTTAAAATTTTCTTTAGCTGTTCAAAAATGTAAACAAACGTTACTCCGGCACGTATGTGCAATTGCAATGTGCATTGGGTGTATACCCAATTTTCCACTGGAACTACCTAATCACACAAATTAGACCACGTGTGTACTGATAGAAAAAGTAACGCATCGAAATAAATATAGAAATTCACTCAAATTAATCATAATTGTAATTTTCTTGATACCTGTGACTGGATACCTGTGGAAACAACAATTGCAGTGCCACTCGGAACTTTAAAACACTAAGGCTTAGCATGGTACTGCATTGCATTAGTTACCATGATTGGCCACCTGTATTATTCAAATCTAGTTTGACAAAATCATTCAATCCAAAATCTAAACTGTATTTCATTGGACCACAAAATCCACCAATTTCCTGGTCTGCTCGTGCCACAGCAATTAGTCTATGATCTGTGCTCAAATTATCCGCTTTCGACCACTGGTCTACGGCTCCCGTGCTAAGCGTTACCAAAGCCAAGATTGTAAAAAGGAGTGTAAAAAAAAATAACCTGTTTGAGTTATTCTAAAAGTTACGCACGAATGCGCGCGATTCTCTATGGTTTGGCGTCGGGCGAGCCTAGGCAGGTTTAGGGTTCTATAGTCAAGCTCGTTGGAGTTTTTCGGTCAACACCTAGTCTGCAGGAAATATCAAGCAATAATGTCTTCAGCCCATGTGTCCTACCGGTTTACGGGCGTAGATATAATCTGTGGATACTCGTTGGTGGCCACCTTTGACCTTTCTTTTATTATAAATTTTTCGGCCAGGGCTACCTACTTGTACTATTACTTATTCTGTGGCAGATTTTGTGTGGTGAGTATAGTTTGTTCTCAGGTCTTGGATGTTTGTGTTGTGTACCTTTGTGTGCATGCCACCTACGATACAGGGAATCCTAGTGCAAAGATATGAGTGTGTAAGCTGTTTTTTTGTGTCCATAAATAAAATAATGGCGATTGGGCACAGGCACGAATTGGGCACCTTAGACGCTCAAGCAAACGTACGTTTGCTGAGGTGCCCCTAAGAAAGAGTTTTAGTTTCAAGAAAAAAATATTTTTTGGAAAAAAAGGTTTATAGCCAAAACCATAACTTTCGACACTTAAATTATTCTTACGCCTAAGATTAAGAATAACTTTATACGGAACTGTGGTCTACTATCCCCAACTCTCACTTCCCAGCATCAGTAGCACATCTTTTATTTTATTTCTCTGCAATCTGACTTCCTATTGGAAGCACGCTCACAAAAACAGCGGCACGTCTCGGCTACGTGGGTAATCAGCTAGTTAACTGTTGACTTTGGCCGCCTGAGCCACCTGCACTTGAATGAAAGTTCATTCATGCTTGGGTGAATGGAAGGTGGCTGCAATCTCAATTTTGATGTTATTGAACGCATGGAATGATAGACGATCGGTTATTACTCCATGCATCTTACACTAGACAATTCTGAGACTTATCAAGCCACATTGGGCCCGCGTGATCGATTAAGTATAGGCTATACCTACTCTCAAAATTCCTAACGCATCTAGCCATCAATTATTAAGACCCTAAAGCCACAATAATTAAATATATAAACAAAACTAGCTTCTGCCCGCGGTTTTCACCCGCGTTCCCGCAGGAACCGTGCATTTTTCCGGTATAAAAAGTAGCCTAGATGTTACTCTCCTGACTATAAACTATATCTATGCCAAAAATCACGTCGATCCGTTGCTCCGTTACTGCGTGAAAGAAGAACAAACCAACAAATGAACAAACCCACAAATCAACAAACCAACAAACACACTTTCGCATTTATAATATTATATATATAGTAGGAAGTAGGATTATAAGTTCGTTGAAGCGTCACTCAGAAACTATCAAACAAGACAAAACCAAGTCATTTCTTCCAAGCTAAACTTTTCTTCAGTACCTACACTTCAAAATCCCAAAAAGTCTTCGTCGATTAGAGGTCGCCAGTCGAAGTACCTCCAGATCCCTCCGACAACGGATTATAAAAGATGTCCTCGGATCACATAAAGGCTGGTGACGACGTTGATGTATGGGAACGTGTCGACGCGCATTGCGACAAATGGTGAATTTGTTAGATGTTTCTACGGTACGAATAATCTTTGTTCTCTCTCGCTTTCTTAATAATCTTTAAATTTCAAATATAGATTGATGACTTCATTTATTCATTTGTAATCTACATCTAAAACAGTTTAAAAGAAGAAGCACAAATTAATATTGATATTGATATTAATAATTAACTGACGGCTCCGTAGCTAAGTTGGTAGTAACTCTGCCTGCAAAGCGAGGGGTCCCGGGTTCGATTCCCGGCCGGGGCAGATTTTGTGTAAACATAAAATTTGTTCTCGGGTCTTGGATGTTTGTGATGTGTATCTGTGTGTGTCCATGCCACCTGCGACACAGGGAATCCTAGTGCGGGGGTATGAGTGTAAGCGTTTATTTATTTATTATTTATTTATTTATTTAATAAAATTAAGATGTCTTCCGGACAATCATAGTATAGGCTGAAGTGTCAGAAATTAAGTGATTCGTACTATAATAAATGTCAAAGTGGAATTTGGAATCCAATGTTCGGTTATTGTGTCAAGGTTTGGATATTTCAAAATACCACGTATTATTACTGTTCGTGGCATAAGGGAGAACGCAAAGCATAGAAATAACTATAAGTTTTGTAACAAGTTAATGTTGATAGGGTTCTAACGCAAGCCTACAAATAAACGTTTTAAAAACCACCATAAAACTCGCCCATTCAGCGAAAGCTGAAAAGAAAGAAAAATATTAAACTCTATTTCACTCACACTTCAACAATTAAAACTAATCTAATTACTCCTCATGTATTAAGTATATATTAAATTCCGTCAAGCTGATTGGGCTATAGAGATCGTGCCAAAGAAATACACATACATATAATTACATAGGTACATGTTTAATTGTTTATGCTCGAAAAATCGAATTACATCGCCACAAAAAATACTAATTGATAACTTTCTCCTTTTATGAAGTCGGTTAAAAAGAAGCTTAAGTTTTCAGTCGTCCATCAAAAAGCACATCTCAATCGTTCTTACTATCGACCGTGCCCCAGTAATGGTATAGAGGTCTGTGACGTCATTAATCAACCGATCTACGGTGACTAGAGGGACGTCTGTGATTTGATTAGATGTGATCACTTGCGAGATGGATTTAGCTTGTAGGAAGAAACAAACTTGAAGGTTGGAAATAAAACAAAAATTCACAGTTTGTGAACGACTTTGTGAAAAAGTAATAATTTTCTCCATTAATGATATATAATTAGTGATAACATAACCTTTCAAGAGGCTCGCTCTAGATAAGTAGTTGGATCAAAGGTCGGATGCCGAAGGCATTATATTTTTTGACACGGCGCGTGTTGCCAGGAGGTTGCTCACTATATGCACTATGCAGCCCTATCCACCGGTATCTTTGGCCCTGCCCCGCTGCTGAGTGCCGACGTCACTCCAGGTTTATTATTATATTTTGTAGTTTTTTATACAAATAGGTTTAGTAAAAAATCTAAACTTGAAAGTCATGTCAAAATCAGTCCAGCCGTTTGGCAGATTAGGCGGAACAAAAAGACAGACAACAATTTTTTTTTAATTATGTTTTTGTTATAGGTACCGTAAATACTTTCATATCATATTATTAGTAAAAAGCTGTTATTTTGACATTACAAGCAAACACTTCAATTTTATATACCTATAGACAAATGGCAAGAATAGTGCAGTGCTACTATTATACTTTTTTATACCCAATTGGGTAAGTTTTGTCCACGACCTCACCTATCTAGCCCGACATGGTCGAAGAATTAGCATGCGATAAGGCCTCGTGCAGAATGAACGCAAGGTGATTACGGCTGGCGTAGGACTGTGGAGGGAGCTACTACTGACCCACAGAGCGCCGCGACTTGTTGTATCTATGGCATCATTTTGAATTTTGAACATTCTGCCGAGCGCGACGCATGCTAGCTAGGCCTGACAACGTGGCCGCAACGAGCGGATAAGTGCCGCGCACTAGAGCCGTCGCTCGTCGCGCCCGTCATAATACGGCGGTTTCTTATGTTTGTACCTACTACGCGCCCAGGGTCGCACAGTGATCCCATATTGAAAAAAGGTGGACTTAGGAACGAATGTCAGAATTTCAATCTGTTTTTTTATAGGGGAGATTTTAACAATCCAAACAAGATTTCTTCTATTAAAAAATATCCGTAGGATGCATAGTTTGGGAAATACGTAATATAATCATTTATTTTTGTACGGAAAAAAATGTTTTTAATTTTTTTCTTATTCTTAAGTTACGTGTTGGCTTTAATTGATATTTTATAAAAGCCCTAGTGGTATTGTACCATGACAAAAGTAATACCAACGCGGTCACTTGCGGCCACGCGAAAAGTGAGATGTACAAAATTACTTAAATTTTTCACAATTTTTGGAGAGAGTGCTCATTATTGGAGCGCTAGCCCTGCCACTCCAGACGAGGCCTAAACTTTGGCAGCTGACGGATTGAATAGGTACATCAGTGGTACTTGAAGACAGGTTTTTGTTGTCACGATGTCAGCTAGCCAAGCAAGCACTAGAGCAGGACTCGAGGAAAGGAACACGAACACGAGTTTCACATACTTCATCATCATCAAACAAATTCCAAACGGTATTTTCAGTTTTCAATAAAAAAACCTAATTCTTAATCACTAATTTTCTGTATGGTTAATAATCCTTCGTTATATGTGGTTACTTGTAGATATGTCAAATAAAAAAAAGAAATAAAGACGATCCCATTGTAGGCACAGTTTCACCAAATTACACCCACACCGAGGCTATGGGCGGAATAATGCGACGAATATTCATCCGTGTGACGTGAAACTGAATATGTGACATTTTTGGAGATGACTATGCCTGAAGTATAGGTAACGAGGAAAATCCCTGAAAAAACCAAAAAGAAAACAAAAATCAATTGTGTGTCGAAGTTGGTTACCTTATTAAACAATAGAAAACTAGGCCATGACAGATGGCGTGCCCGCCAACAAGTGGATAATCTAAGGAATTAGGGTATGTGTGCACTGGGTCTTAAAAACTTAGTCGCCTTTAACAACCACGGATGATAGGCGTTTGCTCTATCCTTTACAAGTCGGTCAATGACGCGTTCAGAAGCGTAGCACTAATCAATCAATCAATCAATGCTTTATTTACTAAAAATGTTACAATTTACTTTATGATAAGAAATATGCTTATTCTCATTATGATTAAGAAGCTTAATCATCATCAATGTCGAATACAAACTCATTTTCAAGAACCCACAAACTTGCCACCACATTTCCTTCAGAGATGTCCGACTCCGAACTAAGTTAGGGAGGACTTGGGAGGACAGGGAGAATAATCTATACACATAAATAAAATTGAAGGTAAAAATCTGTTGTTTTGATTATTACAAACCTGTGTTACAAACCGACAGTTTGTAATAATCAAAACAACAGATTTTTACCAAATGCATATGAAAGTATATACGGTACATATAACAACACAACAATTTTTAAAAATTTTGTCTGTCTGTCTGTCTGTCTATTTGTTCCGGGCAATCTCCAAAACGGCTATGCCGATTCTGACGGGACTTTCACTGCCAGATAGCTGATGTTATAAGGAGTAACTTAGGCTACTTTTATTTTAGATAAAGAATTAGGGTTCCGTGCAAAAAAAAAACATGAATATCTACGCGTGGGTGAAACCGCGGGCAGCACCTAGTTAATAATAAATATCTCAGCTCAAACTTTTCTAAATCAGTTCACAAATTAACTTAAATTAGATTCAAGCTAGTTGACATCTTAAAATCCCATTAACTTTAAATTCTGTTAACAAACCAGATTACATCACGCATTTGAACATTAAAATAATGTTATGTTATGTTAAAATAATGTAAATTAATGTTCAAACATTAAAATAATGAGCTAATTGACAGAATCTTGTTACTTGTCAATTCATAATCACATGTTAACTTAAAAACGATCAACTGGAAGCTAAGAAATGTTTTACTTTCAATTTATTTAGTTATAAAACATTCATTATATTAATATACCAGTTTACCCGTGTCGGTAAATACTAGCGCGTGCTACTGCAAAAAGTAGTCGTTTTATATCTGTGATAATTTAAGTATTTAGTTGCTAATTTGATTTGCTGCAGGCTGCAGGAATCGCTGGCGAACGTACAATTCACGAGTTTTAGTATTTTAGATTAGTGGCATGCTATGGGATTTTTTTATAATGTTTAATTATTAAATAAGAGAGATCAGTGTAGTTTTAAATTCAACATATCATATCCGATAGACTTATGAATGAGTTAAACTGTTTTATTAAGGATTATTGTCATTTATTTCTTTATTCATTATTAGATAAACATGTACTTAAAGTAATGAGATAAAAAATTAAAATTAGAATTAAAATTAATGTTAGTTAGCAACAGCTATTTTTAAGTTAAATGAAAATATTATTTTCTACAGTCAATGTCACATACCGACTTCCACGCTACCTTACTAGTGCATCACCCCAGGGCCCAGATAGGTTGATTAATGACGTCACTAGCCGAAACGTCATTACTAGCGGAACGCTCGTTTGGGTTACTCAGTAACTAATATCTAATCTGTGGTTTAGAATATCATTGAACTATCTACGGTTGTCATGATCTAGGAAAAACTGTGACATCATAATCACGCCTTTACTGCGCGATTGTTTTTTTGTTTGTTTTGTTTTTGGCTCCACGCGGTTTGCATATTCGGCCAGTGTCAAGTATATAATACAAGTTTTAAATAGTGTATTGAAAATGGCAAAGTCGAGTCAAAGTCACGTCACAATCTAGTCGCGGTTGACTAAAAGTCACGTTCGAGTAAAGGGTACGCTACTTACTGCTTATATGGAGTTTTGGTGAGAATGCGAAAATATTATACCTTTTAAGTTATTGCACTATTGCTTTTCACTCTTTTTAAGTTAACGAAAATACGAAAACTTAATTTTTAATATAATACCACCATTATCACACATTAACACTCGCCAATATACAGTTTTTGGTAAATGATACAAGATTGACAATAGCACATTTCTCGTTTCCGCCATAAACATGCGGTTGTATTGATGTAAGTAGTAGAATTTGTGACAGAAGTGATCGCGCGATTACTGCGTGATTGCTGCGTGGCTGCTAACGTTGTCATTGTCAATTGGGATGTTGACTGATTCTGGGAAAGTGTTTAAAACGATGCGAATGGGCCTAATATAACTCAAAATATTTAAAATTACTTTTTGAATACAGCTAATACTTTAATTTTCATGTATTTTAAATGCCATTTCAAGTTTCGCTCCAAAACGCCAATACTGGTCACGTGGTCGATGTGACTTCACGCGCTTAATACAATTCATGGCACAGATAACTATATTCACAGAAATCACTCTAAAATACTAGGCGGAAAGAGCAATATACTCATTCCGATTGAGCGAGTGACGTCACGCGCGTTTTATGTCACGTGACTTCGGAGTGCTGTGATTACATTTTGATTATTAAATTAAAATTAAATTCCTTAAAAATAAACAAAAATATTGTGTTTTATAGGATTTCTGTCACAAAAACTACCGTTTCGCGGCAAAATTATATTTTTATTTGAATACAGTCAACATCCCAAATTTAGTCTTTTTTATAGGTTCGCGCGTATTTCCTATTTAGCTAGTGTCAAGTATAGCAAAAGAAGTACTAATGCACAGAGGACAGCATGAAGGCGATCATCTAAATTTAAAAAACCTGGAAGTTTTTATTCTTGATAGCTTAGTGATGTCTCTGTCTGGCTGAAGCCCAAGCCTCTAAACGAATGCTTCAATAGCTTATAATACGACCTAAGTTTCATTTCGATACGACAATTAGAAGTAGGTTAAAATTGAATTTTATGATTTTACTAGCTGCTGCCCCGCTGTTTCACCCGTGTGAAGATTTTGGATTACATGGTTTTTATTTTTTTGCGCGGAACCCTAATTATTTTTCTAAAATTAAAGTAGCCTAAATTACTCCTTGTAACATCAGCTATCTTCCAGTGAAAGTCCCGTCAAAATCGGTCCAGCCGTTTCGGAGATTACCCGGAACAAACAGACAGACAGACAAAAATTTTAAAAATGGTTGTTTTGTAATAGGTACCGTATATACTTTCATATGCATTTAGTAAAAAGCTGTTATTTTGATATTACAAACAGACACTTCAATTTTATTTATCTGTATGGATTACGTTGTTTGTTAGTTACAAAAGAAGGTAATAAGTGTGTTAAAAAGGACTTAGGTGGTACATCTTAGCACACAACAAACCTGCAATAAAAGTATACATACAGCTCATCGTTACAACCCGTCAGCCTCATTCTGTCAACCACGTAAGTCCCTCACCCTAAGGGCACACACAGACGCAAACAATTAATTTAAAAGACGAACGCTGTTCTTTCAACCGCACGCTCGGATCATTAGTATGTGCACTTCCTTATATTTAAGACTATGTCTATGGAAATCAGAATTTTAATTGGCCGAGTATTTATTGGGTGAGGTGTTTGAATTTTTTAAATAAGTAAATAGGATTTAGAAAATTGTTACCTACAGAACAATTCTATGGAAATAATCGTACTTACTTACGTAATTATTCCGAAAATAATGACAATAGATTGAGATTTCTAGTTTCAAATAACTTGCACTTTATAACTTGTGACGTCATCACACATTTTGTTCCACTGTTAATATAACATAAAAAAATATTTAATATTATTTATAATGTAAGTAGTTTTATTTAAACTATTATTACAATACTATGTCAAATGTTTATCATTTAATCGGCAACCGATTCTAATAAGACCAATCAAAGACAGCGATGCGCTGTCAAAGCTACCCCTGACGTGTCGGATGGTCGTGAAAAATCGTTTTTCCGATTTTTTTCTGCCGACTGCAGACGATGTGTGTCCCGCCTTGGATCGAGCCATTTATTATTTTAGCATCACGCTTGCGGCCTGCGAGGGATGACAGAGTGATTGCGCTTAAGATGCTGACAACAGTCAAATAGGGCAAATAGCCTTGACTGATTTTTAAAAAACTATTTAATTTGTGGCTGCGGGAAAAAAATGTTAATTAAATCGTATTTCTGAAAGATATATTCTTTTTAAAACACGTTACTTATCACAAAATTTATTGTATAGAAAAAATTCTAAAGTTACCTCTTAAACTACGTTTGCTATGGTATTTAACAACGTGTGTTGATAAAATTAAAAAAATAACTTACTATACCTTATTTTAAGGCTTCATTGTTTTATATTTTCGATTAAGCAACTATTTTTAAGGTAAATATTTTTTTCATCGTTGTTCACGCTCGAACCATCCATGATGCAATAGTTGCTTCTCTTTGATTCCTACGCAGACTGAGAGTGACAACGTTTCGACTGTTGTTAGTGTCTTAAGCTTTAGAGATATTTCGATTATTTTACAGAATAGTAAGTTACAAGAGACGGCTCCGTAGCTAAGTTGGTAGTAACACTGCCTGCAAAGCGAGGGGTCCCGGGTTCGATTCCCGGCCGGGGCAGATTTTGTGTAAGCATAAAGTTTGTTCTCGGGTCTTGGATGTTTGTGATGTGTATCTGTGTGTGTCCATGCCGCCTGCGACACAGGGAATCCTAGTGCGGGGGTATGAGTGTGTAAGCGTTTATTTATTATTTATTTATTATTATTTATTAAAGGTACATTTATTTCCGGACAAAACTACATTACAACAATAACTTAACACACAAGCAAGAAAACGACTTTGAAGAAAATACCGCGACAAATGAAATATTGATCCCCCATTTTTCCACCGGCGGTATTCTTTCAACAAATTTATATGGGACCACGCACCTTAAACCTGTGTTGAACTCTCGCTTAGGGTTAAACAGGCCGTAGTCACATGTTTGAATATGAACTCAATTCTGTTGTGACATTTCTAATCAGTTTAGACGTTTATCTTTTACATATTGTCTAGCTAAAAAGGCGTTTAAAAGTTTTTTTTTTGGTAACAAAGTTAAGGTTATCTGTGAGTAACGAACTCACTACGGTGCTGCGCAGGCCTTAGTGTTTCAAAGTACTGAGTGGCACCGTGATTGTTATGTGCTAGTGCTATACTTACCATAAGGCAAATGACCTGCTCGTCTCAAAATACATAGTATATAGTATATAGGTACCTATATAAAAAAATCGAATCACAGCCTCAACTTTTCATAAAATGCCATAATGGGGACAGCTTACCGACACTTGTATAAAAAATCCGATATGACGTCACAGAAAGCGGTAAACCCAATACTCGCGCCCTCTCGCTATTTTTTCCCACCCTTCCAAACAAACCACTGAAAAAAACTCTCACAAAAACAGTTCCAGTTCAAAGTGGCTAGATGGCGCTGGTTGTCTATTGAATGAAATTTCTGTTTTATTTTCGTTTGGAGGTTTTTTGTAGCACCTTGTTAAATAGGCCCTTGATCTCGGGAATTCCATTGATTTTTCTTGTTTCGATACTGTTGCTATGGAGTAACAATTTAGTAGCTTTCATTCATGTCTTGAAATTGAAATATCGGGTTTATACTTTCTCATAGAGATCTGATTGCCAGACACAGAATTATCTGACGATGACGAAGATGAAGTAAGATAGATAAACATTTTATTGTGCCTACACACCAAAGAAAAGTACAAATAAACATAAAAAAAACTTTAGAAACAATGAAGAGAATGCCAACGAGTTTCTTGCCCATCTTCTGCGAGTGTCCGTCTGGGTTGTTACCACCACTTTGCTCGTGAAGTCTGCCGCCAAGCAGTAGGGTGCAGGCATTACTGTGTTCCGGTTTGATGAGCAGAGTAGCCAGTGAAATTACTGACCTTATGAGACTTAATACCTAATGTCTCAGGGTAACGAGCTCACTGCAGTGCCACGCAGGCCTTTGTGTTTCAATGTTCTGGGTGGCACTACAATTGTGCGCCCCACGTATAATTATGTCATCTAGAGCTGTCTAGTTAGAGCCGGAAGACGGCCATAGGAAATCTGTAATGAAAAGACGCACGTAGGTAGCCCCATCGAGTTTGGGCTCGTTTGATTTGTCTTTACAAGTACTCTGATCCTAAATGATGTCCTGATGATGGAAACAGAAGGTGGCCACAAGATTACAGTACCAGTTACGTATTTTATAAAAGCTTGTCTAGAAAAATTAAATTAAATAATTTTTAAGTAATAAAATAACAATAATAATTAAATAAAATAACTCTTGGCTTGCACTTGGGGCACATCTCATGTCCGCCGACACAACCCCCTTAACAATCACTATAACTCACCTTGTTTGTCGCTGTCGGAGTACCATACATCATAACGAAAAACCAGCCTATTAATATCACTTCTATCTCCGATATAGTGTAATGAGAAAACTACCTGGCAGCGGTATTTATTTATCTAATAAGATATGTCTAACAACCCCTCTTCTGGCACTCGCTTAGACTTATCTGTAAACAAAAGATTATCGTAAATTTCAACTTATATTAAATACATGCCTATTTTAAGCCTTTTGGTAAAGATAGGTTGGTTAAAAAAAGGGTTAAATTCAGTTTTCTGTCACAACTGAAACAACGAGATTATACGGATGAGTGCTGTACACAGGATTTAGGTTAGGCTGATAAGGGGAGTATTTTGGGAGCGTTCGATATTACTCGGATAGACATATTACTTTTCGAAGAATAATGTGGTACTTGCGCCAATAAAATATTTTACAAACCGTTAGAACCGTGGTAATTTTACGTTAAAGGCCCAATGCAAGTAAGTTAAATAAGTTTCCTGTTTAATTAATAAGTAACTCTTGTATTTCTTAGAAAAAAACTAACTAAGTTTATATGACATCACGTTATTCATCAAATTATGTTTCCACTAAAAGTTGTGTTCATCTAACTAGAGTAGATTAAATTAGCACGGTAACTTATTCGGGTAATTTCTCAAGTACCCATTCACTTAGATTTGAAATTTGTTAGCGTTAATTAAATCAACATGTGACGCTTCGAAAAGTAAGAGTCTAAGGCTGAGATTCAGAGACGAATCTAAGCGTGGACTCACGCTTCCATTCGTCAAAATTCTATACAGTTTTGACATATGGAAGCCAAAGTCTACGCTTAGAATCGTCTCTGAATCTTAGGCTGAGAGACACATAAAATGAACAGCAACTTAAAAATAATTGGTCATTAATATACTTGAACGTTGTGGAGCACTTTAGAGCTAAATTCAAAAGTAGTGGAAGTTTTGCCTGAATGATTTCCACTCTCTTTACCTTGGGCTTCATCAAGTCACATTTATTTAAAAAAAATGTACTATGCGCCATCATTTTTTTCTCACATAAGAAAAATGTCCGGTAATGATGACAAGAATGAGTTAATTATAGAATGATCAAGACAGCAGCACGGAGTGAGTACTTTACAGTTTGTTCTTTTCATGGAGTAATACCATATTTTCTATTTTTATCGACTTCAAAAAAGGAAAAGGTACCCAATTCGGTTCAATTTTTGTAATGTTTGCTATCTCATAACTACATCATTTACAAACCAATTTGGCAAATTCTTTCTTTACTTGAAAGGGTATACTTTCAGATTGGTTCCACGGAAATTTCATTCAAATCGGTTCGTTAGTTTGTCATTGAAGTCGAATAGTTTTTTTAATGTTAGAGTATTTATTTAAGCTAGTTTTGAGCGTAGCATCGTTCAACTCTAGCTCTGAAAGACTATGATGGTTTAAATCAAGAAATGTGCAGTACCTAACGATTTATATTGAAATATCAACACATGCTCACATTGCATTAAAAATTGTATTTTTAGTCGGCAATTTTATTTATATTTTAATTCCGAATGTACCATGAATCTATTTCCGTATAAATCACCAAGGATGTGCAAGCTTTAATGGTTTAGTCAAAAAGTTTGATCTTAAATATTTTGCTAATTAATATTAATAATTAATTTAGGTTGAAAATATCGAGTGACACGAAAATATGTCCAACTGTGCTTACAGCGCTGCGGGATTCGCGGAAAAATTGAGAACTAATTACAAAAAGCAAAACAACCAAGTTCAGAAGTGGTCACTTTTATTCCGATAAGGAGCGAAGAGGTTCTATTCAAATCGGGTGGTTAATCAAGTTTTAACCCTTTACTGCGCATGCTTCCATACATAAGTAGGGGAAAGGAAAAAAACACAAATTTATACCGGGTAAATTTTAAACCTATACTTTTTTTTCCTCTCCAGCATTTTTATGTCGATCCTTTGTATGTGTGAGTCGGTGCCAGCTTTAATTACGTATCGACTTAATTTGCCTGCGAGTCTCCGGCGAAGTACTGTTTTTGCAACGTTTCGAGTGAAAAACTGGCGTTTTTTTGATAGTTTTGAACTGAGAACGCATATAATTTCGTGTTGTGTGAGTATGTGCGTGTGTGTGTAGTACTGTGAAGGTTAAAGTTACTTTTGGTGGGAAAAAGGTTTGAAAATGTGCTGTGTTGTCGAGTGTCACAGTGGATGCTGTAAAATACCATTGTAACATTGGATTATTACAATTACGAAGATGTGAATTCGGTAAGATTTTCAGTCATAGAACTACAAAGCATTTTAGGAACGAAATTTTCTATGTCCAATTTTTTATAGTTAAGGTTTTTAAAGAAGTTACCTTTATTATTTAATTGTCTTGTTAATTGTCTGATGAACTATTTATGATATGATGTTGTCAACGTATTGAATACTTTAAGTTAGATTTATGTTAGTTATGCCATATGAAAACCACCTGTTGACAATTTCATAACTTTGCATACATATTGTAGGTAACTATAAGAAGCCGGTTAAACTTAGGTAGGTATACTTATATACTTACGTCGTTTTGAGGGATAGTAGGATTTTCTCGTTACAAGAACCTGAGCGGCACTGCATTGCGCTCAAGATATTAGGTATTAAGTCCCATAAGCTTATACATTTCACTGACTACTTTGCTCATTAAACCGGAAAACTGTAATGCTTGCACATTACTGCTTGGCAGCGGACTACACAAAGCGGTGATAGCTTCCCTGTACGGACACTCGCAGTCGAGTTAGTCCTATACCACTTGGTGAAGAGACAGTTCAAATCTAGGTACTTCTATCTAAAAAACTAACTAGGAAGAGGCAGTGACCCAAAATGAGTGCCTCCGACAGTGAGCATATCTAGTTTTACCTTATTCACCATTTTCGATCTTGATCTGCAGATCCATAGGTTCACAGGACCGTTTGAATACAATAAGGTTGAACTTTCGATGACAACATCGTGGTGGAAGTTGATAAGGCTTTTCCCAGCTGAAAATTTGTCGATAAACACCCATCAGTATTTGAGAGCCGATCCTATTCTAGGTTTGGTTTTTACCAACCTAGACAGCATTTACTTTTAAGATTAAGGTAGTTTAAGTGCATTTTCAAATGTTAAAAAATTCCTACTTCCTTATCGGTGAAGCAATGAGCTAACGAATATACTAATATTTTTTCTCAACGGGCTAAATGCCTTTATTAACTAGCAAGCATAAACACTATATCTAACCTAGCTACAGAAATAGTTGGATAATCTAAAAACCAATGTAGGCCTATAGATAATCCAAATGTTCTAACCCACTACCAGTTGGAAGCGTACCCAGTTTGCCTCGTTGAATCGCAATGCTGCTGCCTTACCGGCTAACTACAATCGTCGTCGTTTTCGACTTTTTCCAGCTGGTTTCCCAGCGATCGCTAGTCTTCGGCTGGAAGGAATTGTCTAGAGTTTTCGCTAGTTTTTGTTTTGTAACAACTTGTTTCTTTAATATCGTTCGTCCTAAAATTAATACCAGCAAACATTCTAGACAATTCCTTCCATCCGAAGACCTAGCAACCGCTGGTCTTAATCGGGTTGGAGTCGAAAACGATCACCATTTTGTTAGCTGGTAAGGCCCCTGATCCGTTGAGCTGATGGTAAGTAACGATGCGGTCGACGATGTAGCATGCTTGCCTAAAAGATATCTATTCACTTTTGACTTGAAGAAACCCAGGTTATAGCGATCAGGAAACAAACTCAGGGCCTTACTCCGAAAATCGAACTGGAAGCTTCGGCTGACGGACCGCAATTTTCCTACCATGAAAGTCCATAGTCTTTAAAGTACCTTATTTCTAAATACTGGAACCTAAGGCAGCTTGTTATAAGTAAAAATATCTTAAAAGCTTTTTTATATACAGCCTGATTTTGAATTGGTATGTTATCCGGAAAGGGGGTCGATCTTTTCCTGGAGGTCAATGACATTTGTTTTACGAATTTTTTGAAATTCAGAAATATTTCATTAAACAAATGGCATTTAAAGTTGACGTCAAAATTCTACTATAGAATTATCGGACAGCCCCAGAACAGCTGATTCACTTAAACTATGTTGAGCTTAGTTAAATGATGATGTTGATTAGAAGAGACTTCAAAACTAATCTAGAAAATGACACGTGAAGTGAATTTGTTTTTTTGTATGGAAATTTGGAATGAGGTATTTCCAAAGGAGGTTCTCACAACTTGTGGACATGGTCCTAACACCCCGTTCCGGGATAGCAAACCGATTCAAACTCACCCTGTATGCTATGGAGTAACGAGACGAGCGAGTCGTTTACCTTATATGGCATAACGCCAGCCCTTAAAAAATGCACTCCACTTGCATTGCAGTGCGCTCTTTAACCTGAGACAGGTATTAAGTCTCTTATTCCCAGTAATTTCATTAACTACTTTGCTCATGAAACTGGAACACAAAAATGGACCAAACTGCCTGCCGGCTGACTACACGAGCAAAGCGATGGTACCCACCCAAAGGGACTGTCACAGAAGAGTTAGTCCTACCACCTGGTTACGCTGAGAACCAAAGTTGTTGAAATGAAAATCTAAAACCACCCCTGTAGTCTAGAAGAACCGCGCTAGGCTTGAAATACTAAATAATGTTACTTCTTCTTACTAGATGGCGTTATTCTGAAATATATTGCAGGTTTTTGGGTGAGGTAGTTCAAAACGGTAAGGCTAAGTGCGCATTACGAATTTTAATCGTTGCAGATAATAATCGCCAATCTGTGATCAACACCAATAAGCTAGAACCCGCGCACTGCAAAAAGAATTCGTTTACGATTTAAAATCGAAGATGCGAAATCAAAACTTTGAATAATCATCAGAATACATTATAAATTTATAACCTTTGCTTATACCACCTTCTACAGTCTCACGCTAGCAACATCGCATTTTATTATATCCGAACAAATAATACAAAATAAATCACAAAATGATACAATGTATGTACCTAAAATTACTCAAACAAATATATTTGCAATATCACTATCCCACGGGCGAAGTTGTTAAAAATATTTATTGCTAATATAATGAACTGGAATTTTTACAGATCGTAAATGCTTATTTTATATCGTTGTGGTACTCTTTTACTCCGTTTGCTTGAAGACAGTACGTGAGCTTGCGCATTTTGTCCATTTGTAAGCGTTTTTAAGCTTTTTTTTACTCAATGTGTTACAGCACTGCGTACCTAAGTGTGATGTGAATGTTGCAAAGTGTTTTTTTTTATTTGATTTTTTTTATGTTATTTGGTAACGAGACGAACTGGTCGTTTGCCTAATGGTAAACATAACGCCGGCCCATAACAATTGCAATGCCACCCAGAACTTTGAAACACAAAGGCCTGCGCGGCACTGCAGTGCGCTCGTTACCCTGAGACATTAGGTATTAAGTCTCATAAGCCCAGTAATTTCACTGGATACTCTGCTCATCAAACCGGAACACAGTAATACTTGCACACTACTGCTTGGCGGCTTTACGAACAAAGCGGTGGTAATAACCCAGACGGACACTCGCAGCAGAGTTTGTCCTCCCGCTAACAGTTAGACACCTTTAGGAGTATCTTCTCAAGCTACTGAATTGTTTTTGTTGTAATATTTATTTGTGGGCTCAACATCTAAGTAGGTATAGTAGGTACCTAAACGTACCTGCAAAGCAAGGAAAATCCACAAACAAACGCTGTGTGTAGAGCACAAATTTGTTTTCTTGTATTACTCGATTGTCTTGCATGTTTTCGTTGTGTATCTGTCCACATTGCAACACAGAGAGTTCTAGTGCAGGAGTATGCACCTTATAACATCAGCTATCTGCCAGGGAAAGTTCTGTCAAAATCGGTCCAGCCGTTTTAGAGATTAGCCAGAACAAACGGACAGACAGACAAAACATTTTAAAAGTCGTGTTTTTTTATATAAGTACCGTATAAGTACTATGATATGCATTTAGTAAAAAGCTGTTATTTTAATATTACAAACAGACACTTCAATTTTATTTATTTGTAAGTATAGATTATAGCCACCTACGGAGTCGTACACTTATACATTTCATAATTAAACCTAAGTTAAAGAAAAGACTTTTTCATGTTCGCATTAAGTTTATGTTAGTTAATTAATTATTATGTTGAAAAAGTTTGTGTATTTAAAGAAACTACATAGTGTTATCCAACGATGAAACCAAAAGTAGAACACTGTAGGAAAAGCTAACTTACGCACTTGATAAAAGCTTTTTAATTTGCAAAAGTTTAGTATCTATTTTCCATTGTGTCTCTGCTTTGGATACTTTATACAAGAATTTTATGGGTTAACGCCTCTAAGTTAAAATTGTGACCTCTTAGGTCGAGCGAGGCTACGAATGGATAGAGCTAATAACGCCAATATTGTTTAACTTAGTTTAAAATTAAATTAAAAATAATCTTGAAGCACAGACCATTAAAACTATAGAATAAACCTATGAATGACGTAACAAAGAACACGTAAAGCATAGCGTAAGCAACGTTAACACATTAATTATTGGCGGCAGATTTCACGGGCAAAGCGGTATTACCTATACAGACAACAGAGTAAAGTACATCCAGGCGGACACTCGCATTAGTCCTACCACTTAACCACCAGTACTATCACTTTGCACTAGCGTAAAAACTATTTTGATTCTTCAACCATACGAATTTTATCACCTACTGAATCTATAACTTACAACCATAAGAAAGAAGTTAAAAAATTGCTACTGATCTCCTCGCGCTCTAAACTCGGGAAGCTTATGGCCGTTCAACACGCGCGGTAAAAACTGTTGTAAAATCAGCGTGTCTATTCATTCGTACATCGTTGTCATGTGCGGCTGGAGGGCGTCTCGACGTGTGTCGTAAATGACGTGTGTACAGACGCGGTTAAAAGTAAGTATTCGAATTAACTAGTGAATTGTATTGTTGGTTATTAAGCTGATATTTTCTAAGTGTTTATTTTAAACAACTTCTTTGCTAGCTTAACTTATGGAATGGATCTATAAACGACTAGATTTAATTGTAAAACGATCTTCAAATCTTTTTTCACCCATGTGGATATTTCCACGGGAACCCTGTATTTTTCCGGGATAAAAATTAGTCTATGTTACTCTCGGGCCCATAAATTATCTCTATGCAAAATCTACGTCGATCCATGGCTTTGTTGCTGCATGAAAGAAGGATAAAACAAAAAACACACTTTCGTATTTATAAATTTTATAATAGTAGGTAAAGAAGGATTCAATTAATATTATAAAAGTAGATGTGGAAAGAGGGTCTGGTCAGTGAGTTGAATTGTAGGTACTTTATAATACTTGCACTAACCAATCTTTGAGTTGTACTTACCTAGTTTTAATTTTTGGTTCATTTGATTTAACCATCCATAACCATATTATAGTATGATCTACTAGGAATCCACTAAGTAGATATTTGCGAAAGCTCACTGTGTCCGACTGTACCAATCACATTGACAGCTCACGATAGGCGGAACGGCATAATATTTAACTGCATTTTACAATTTAAACAAACACTGCATTGTGCACGATCCATTTTATGAATGAGTAAAATAAATTAAGATTTTTCCCAGAATTGTGTGTTTTACATGCCTTCTTTAAATTTCCGAGATCAGCGTGTGAACTTTTTACTAAAGTGTGTTTTTTTTCGACCCTCACTAACACAGGTGTTTTTGAGTGACAATGTATAATGGGCATCGTGTATAATAGACATATTATGTAGACTACTTCTTAAGATGCTGACAATAGCCTAAACATTATGAATAGCTGAAACGCTGTCACTGAAAGAGCAACTATTTCGTCATTTCGAGCGTGAAAATCCACGAAAAAATATTATTTACCTTCGATTAAGCTTAAATATAAAAGAAAATATAGAGAATAATTAAATATAAAACGCTTAAATATTTAATATAATAGAAGTTAGACGAAAATATAAAACATAGAAGTATTAAAATAAAGTATGATAAGTTATTATTATTAAGTTTATCAACACATGTTATTTATTAATACCAAACATAGGTACTAAGATCGTAAATGTAGTTTAACAGGTAACTTTCACATATACGATTAAGATTAACATTTTTTTTCGTCACCACATGCTAAATAGATGTTGCTATGAACGGTTTTAAGTCAAGCATACATTTGCGCTTTTTTATTATTGTCAGCGTAAATCAAATCAGACAGTATTGAAAAATAGAAAAGAGGTTTTTCTTTTTGTATGGACAAGTATGCGCTATGTAGTCCTCTTAAATGTGCCAGATGGCACTGCTGATCAGATTTTCAACCTCAGAGTGGTAGCAGGCCTTGATGAGCGTCAAGCAACACCCTTTTTCTTAATTATTTCTTAATCATTATGTCGTTCATATCAAAATCTCGGTTTGTAATGCATAGCCGCCTCTTAAGTAAGTAACTGTTAAATAGTTGATCAATGAATAACTTTACTTGTAAATTATAATTAGCAGTTGCTTAGATAAGAATATGTGGTGGCGCGCCACTATAGTTGCGACGAGCATCCCTATTATCTTTCATGGATGCTTGTCAATTTGTAAACAGAGCTGTCTAAAAAAATTGACAAGTAGGTATCCATGAAAGATAATAGTGATGCGCGTTGCAACTAGTGACGCGCCGCCACAAATAGATAATAAGATGTCGTGCTGTACATACTACTACGACAGCTATTTAAGCATTACTTAGCGACTTCTTATTGCTAAGTCGCTTTTGAAAGCCAGTCTCAGAAACTAGTAGTTTAAAAAAACTTGTATCAAAACCTTTTCCCAGATTAAGATAACGACGAATGGTGATAATAAATCATCTCAATTCTCTTATTTCAAAACAAAATTGATTCGCGATTCATTAGCCTCCGAATTACGCTACCATCATTATTAAAGAACAAAAGTTCCGAAAAACAATAATATCTTTTTCGGTAAAAACAGTAAAAAAAACTTAAACCATTACAGGTCAGAAAGAGGAAAACAAAATGAAAAAGTGTTGTAGAGAAAAAACAGTCAAGCGTAGCGCTGTGCTAGAGGCGATGGTTCTGTCACATATCTTTAGATGAACCTAGACTTTGAAGAAACCTTTTTAATTATTTTTTAAACTCAGAATAGACTTACGTGTTACCACTATCTCCCCATTAAAGGAGATAAACGATTGGTAGGCATCGTGTTATTATGTTGACTAAGAAGGATGCTGCTGCTCATTCCTTGGATTTTTACATTTTATCATTTAGTTTAAAAAACTTTCTTTGAAAAGCAAGGCCGAGGTAATTTGTCTTATAATATTGTAAGCACAACAAGCGCCACACGCAAAAAAAACACAAAGCTAAGGTCCGCTTGATCTCGCAGCTGAACCCTAAAAAAAAGAAAAAAGAGTTCTAAATTTGAATCTGTGAGCGGAAGCTGTATCGCGGCGCGCGGAACGAATCGCGGCATCATTAGTTTTTTATATCTTATTTATATTATAGTATGTTATTCGGTGTGCGATGATCTTTATTAGTCGTTATTTGTTTTATAAGTAGCGTTAGTTCAATTATGTTGTTGGTTGTAATGACTTGAGAGTAGCTACTGTAGTTTATTGTACTGTGACTATTTTTTTCTATTATTAGTTTTTATGCTGTTAAGTGATTAGACGAGCAAGTTTCTGTCGTGTGTGTTGGGTTCCATCTCCTTACTTGGCCGTGTGGTCGGCGCTAAGAATAGTACCTTAAGGATACATCCAGGAAGGATATATCCAGGGAATTAGCGCAGCATTCTCCTTACTCAGCCTAGCAGCAGCTTTCTCCTCGGTCAATATCATGATCTACTGCGATCAACAAAACTCCTGACACGCGTACTTAATAGCACGCTTGGCAGGCGTCTTTGGCAAAATTTCACCCTCATGGAGGTGGCCGCTGCTCAGCAGAGGACGTTTGTGCAATATCTGCTGCATTTTGAAAGGCAATAACGGTTTTTGATAGTATTTGGAGCATTTGGTAAGCTATAAGTGGCAGTGCATACAATTATAATGTGCAGACGTATAATTCTACATAGCAGGTACCACTAACTCAAAGAAGAATGCAAATAATGAGGTATAGGCGATGGGCATGGGGAGCTCATCTTCCGCTATGGCCTTCGTAGTGAAGCGAGTTCTTGGAAGCGGTAAAAGATTTTACCCAAACTACCATTTACGACCAATGGGGGAAGCATTGGGGGAAGACATCATCCTTGTGGACTTGGCTTCCCTGATGTCTCCCTTGCGGAAGACAATGAGATTCCGGAAGTGGTCTTGGCTTACCCGGGTGGAGGAGACAAAGAACCATACAGGGAGGCATCGTCAGATTTTAGTAGATAGGTCAGCCTCATTGGCCGGAGTTAAGCATCATGGTACTTGTACTATTATCTATTCTGTGCCATGGTGTCCCCGAGGTGGCATCCATTAGGATTTTTGTTGACGTTTAAAAATGAATAGACTCAAAAGTGACTGGGTTGGTCTCGTTTGCAGGATATATCCTGAGAGATAAGCACCCCATCGTCACGAGCTCCGACTATCATACTTGACATCAGAAGCCAGCATTTTTCTCAACCGTGGCAGTAGCTACCCTGACCGCATAATGCCCGGACGTGCCCTGGTCCAAACCGCATCTAACGATGTTGGTCACTGATTGGAAATACTAAAATACTCTGGGTGGTTTTAAGGACGTAATTGGCTTGGCATTACCGAGGTTTTTTCGTCTTGATTGAGCTATTCGGTCTACTATCAATGCTTGGTAAAAAAACAAAAGTGGTTAAATTCACTTTGGCAAATAAAACATCAGCATGCGATGGCTATTGGTGTAATTTATTAGGTTTTCTTGAGTACTGAATAGCGGCTGCAGTCCGCGGTTTCACCCGCGTGGAGATTCAGACCGGAATCGACTTTTTTTGGCAAAAAACGTGGTTTAGGTTACTCTCCGGCCCATAAACTATCACTGTGTAAAAAATCACGTCGATCTGTTGATGCGTCAAAGAAGGACAAACCAACATACACATATATAATATTAGTATTAAATATTGATTCAACGAAATAATTATAACCGAGTTTATTACTTTACATTGTTCATGATTTCAGGTAGATTAAACGATCTATCGAAGAGTCCCAACACCGTGCAGAACATTTTATTGTATGTCCAGCGGCACTGCAATTGTAATGTGCAGCAGGCATTATACTTATCATCAGGAAGAGGACAGCTGGATCAAATTTCAGTAAAAATAATAATTATATGTAGTTTAAAGGAACTAAAACACACATCCACCTCCTGGCTCCATCATCAGAACCTTGAGACCAAGTGCAATTTATTGGACTCATCAAAACGAAATCATTTGAGCCCAAACTCGAAGGGTTTATTTGTAGCCACTGAAGTATTCCTCTATTCACCTCCTGACTCCATCATCAAATCAGCTCCATTATACCAAATTATAGTTTTGTCATACAAACTATATACATACAAAGTTTCGTTTCAATACGACAATTATTAGAAGTAGGTTAAAATTAAGTTCTAAGATTTTTTAGCCACTGAAGACCACCACTATCCATCCCCTGGCTCCTTCATTATCAGATCAGCTCCATGATATCAAATTATAGCTTCGTCATCCGACCTATATACTATACTATATAATACACTATACTTACATGCAATATTTTATTTCGACTCGACAATTAGAAGTAGGTAGGTTAAAATTGACTTCTACGATATTATCACATTGTTTGTTAGTTAGTTACAAGTGAAGCTAATAAAAGTGTGTTAAAAACACAATGATCTGATGAACTAATCGTCAAAGGATCTCTGGACACTTATGTAACTTTTTGAGAGAGAAACACACGGCAGTGGTTTTTCGGATGCTTCAGATGCAAACTAATTAACTTAGTAAATGGTTATTAAATAACAATGTACAAGATTTCTGATCATCAAAAATAATATAGATGTGTTGGTAAAAGTATGTAATCGAGACATATTAAGTATAAGTAACCAAATAAGGAATATCCTAAAGCTAAACTGGCAATTTAAAACACTAAAGTGTTCAAAAATCGCTCGGAAGGTAATGTAATATTATTATTGATCAACGCCGCTTCCGATAAATAATCGATTTTTGAATCGATTCTCGTCGGCAAATATCGATTACGGTCAAGGCATGTATCCTTTAAAATGGTGCAATGTAACTATACCTCACAGTTTTTTTTTTAATAATGCTAGCAACTTGTATTTAATGTTTCTTTAAAAACGTTCTGTAGTAGGTACATTTCAAAATCAAAGCAAACAGAAGGATTGCTCGGGTGCCTTACGCGCCCAAGTGGCCTTTCTGTGCTCTCTCTATTTTGTGCGGGCTGGGACTCTGGGAGAAGGCGAAGTTTGTGGTTGAGTGTGCGCGGGAGTCGCACCCCAAGCCCGGCCACCACCTCAGCTTGTGCCTTGTTCGTGGCCGCTCGAACGCTCAGTTTACGCCGATGACAAAATCTATGAAAAGTCTTGTCCGCAGGTTGAGGTCGACCCATAGTGCGGCTGCACTAAGAAGAGCAGCACAATACGTAGGTGCTTTTTTATGGTATTGGTAACGAGACGAGCTGGTCATTTGCGTGATGGTAAGCATAACGCCGGCTCATAACAATTGCAGTGCCACGCAGAACTTTGAAACACAAAGGCCTGCGCGGCACTGCAGTGCGCTCGTTAACCCTGAGACATTAGGTATTAAGTCTCATAAGCCCAGTAATTTCACTGGCTACTCTGCTTATCAAACCGGAACACAGTAATGCTTGCACGTTACTGCTTGGCGGCAGACTTCGCGAGCAAAGCTGTGGTACTAACCCAGACGGACACCCGCAGAAGAGTTAGTCCTCCCACTAACAAAACTTGGTTTGTAATATGAGTGGTAATGGAGGGTGGTAGCTAGCTACATAAATAGGTGGTAACTAACGTAATTTAATAATGACATAGTATTTGTAGTCTAGTATCTAGACATTGGTGTCAATTCTATCATTTCATACCTAAACTAATTTTAGTTTCGTTCTCTCTCTTTCCAATACATAACACGAGAAAGAGATGGAAGATGTCTGACAGATCTAGATTTCGTTTTAGAGCTGTCAAATATGATTTCAATCTTGATAAATTAGATGCCACTGAATTCATTGCCATTAAATTTACACTAGACACAAGCAAGTGGATTAATTTGACAGGTCTAAAATATATTCCAACTCTTTCTCATGTTATGTATTGGAAAGAGAGAGAACGAAACTAAAATTAGTTTAGGTATGAAATGATAGAATTGACACCATTATCTCTTTTTTATAAACTACCGCAATATCTACCTACGCAATAAATACCTACATACATAATAAAAAAAAGCTATAAATATAAAACGTATCTGTATGAGAATATTCTACGCTATAAAGAACTTCTCTAATGCATTATCCGAAACTATAAGTTATAGCGAGAGATAGTGCCCGTAGAGATAGCAGAATAATGATAAACTATTATTTTTCTTCTCTAATTCTTTCGAGGTGGCCGAGCCAGCGAAGTCTATGGGTTTTTATCTCGCTAGTAATGTTTGGCTATCAGATCTTCTATTTCTATGTTCTCCCTTCATCTCGATGATCCATCCTCTGCCTGCACTGTATGCTGAATGTGAGTTTCGCAATAGTAAACGCCATATTATAAGCATATGCGCAATGATAGTTCGTTTAAACGCGGCATACATTTTTTCATACAAAATTTGCGTAGAAACGCGTTAACTTGTTGCAAAACTCCCACTAGGTCTTCTGGGCCCAAGTTCATTCTCAAGGTCGGGCTGTCAAACGAGCTGTGACGCTGAGTAGTCAATGATCAGCAGGGTAATTTTAATTCTCCAAAATGAGTCAGTTTAAATTTCGGAAGGAGAAGACACTGTCACATCGTGTATTTATCCCGCTAGGTTTTGCATTAGCGCTGGTATTTCGCTTCCGTAAGTAAACAAAAAATCGTCTATGCAATAAAGTATGCCTCTTTGTGTTTCATTTCAGTGTAAAAATGCACGTTTCCTTCTGATGAGAAAAACGGAAGTTGTGGATCAAAATATTGCACAATATCAAAAATTAGAAAAGTTTCTATGTAAAACATAGAAAAACTTCTTAAGAAACATTCTTGAGAAAAACTGAAATATCGAAAGTCAAAGAAAAAACTTCAGATGCATTCGGTTTTGCAATTTCACTGTGAACCTTTTGAAATAAATTCATAGAATATTTTATGTGTTTTCTGACCGTACGAGGCTTTTCGTTTACAGTTTAGGACGTGGAAATGTATACATTTTCGATTTAGATTGATTTTTAAGAAGGATTACTCCGCCTTTCTATTGTTCCATTCGATTCTATTCGTTGCTTCTCTTTTAGTACTGTAAATGTAGCATAAAAATAATTTATATGAATGAATATACACGTGAACAATCGTATTACATATTGGGTGGTGAAAACCCATTTGGGAAAGCTGTCCTTGCGTTAAAGTTATTTTCTAAAGTTCTATTGAGACTGGCTAGCTACCATACTGCAGTTTTCCGGAATAAAAAGTAGCCTATGTTTATTTCCGGTCCATAACCTGTCTCTGTACCAAAAATCACGTCAATATGTTGCTCACTTGCTGCGTGAAAAAAATCGACAAACCAACAAACACACTTTCGCATTTATAATATTAGTAGAAATATAGTACACATGTATATATATAAAAGACATGTACAGTTGTACACATCCAACTAATATTATAACCGCGAAAGTTTGTAAGGATCGATGGATGTATGGATAGATGGATGTTTGTTACTCTTTCACGGAAAAACTACTGAACGGATTTTGATAAAGCGTTACAGTAATATAGCTTATACATTAAACTAACACACATGCCACAATTTATAAATATATATACCACGCGGGCGAAGCCGCGGACGAAAGCTGGTAAGTAATAAACGAGTACATAATATGTATCTAATGCATGCAAAATAAATATAATTAAATCTAAAATCAAATTTCGAACTCCTGCCAGCTATAACACATCAAACAATTCACAAAATCTCATGAAGCTTCAAAATACATGTTCAAGAATCTTATTTTCTTGAACATTAAACGTCATGTTCTCCAAAACTCGCTTTCAAATATTTACAAGTATAAGGTATTTGTTATCTTATCACTGCAATTCAAATGATAATAACTGATAACACGCTTCTTCGCTTCAGTTAACAAGTGTGCGTGCGATATATCGAAAGTTTTAATGTTTGACGCTGTTTTAGTTACACGCAAAAAATGCGAACGTTTAGAGGTTATAAAATTAATAATTATCGACTTGTTCTTTCAAATTATGACTTTACTTTTAAGTCACAAACTAAGTCTATTTACTAGCTTCTGCCCGCGGCTGTGCCCGCGTGTAAAATATCTTTTAAAATTGTAGTCTATGTTATATTCTGATGTATATTACTGTAAAGATGCATCGAAATTCGTTCAGTAGTTTTTTCGTGAAAAAGTAACAAACATCCATCCATCCATCATCACAAACTTTCGCGTTTATAATTTTAGTTTATTACGCAGTTATAATAAGTATCTATATTGTCTGCTCCTGTAAGTATCAACAATAATGCGAATAAGTAAACTTATGTTGTTGTATAATAATAAAGGTTATACCTACTCATATTGCTGCACTAGGATTCTCGGTTTTATTCATGGACAAACACATCATAAATCATAGAGCAGGAGGCACAAAATACAAATAAAAAAAGTATTGACAAAAATGAAATGAAGTGTTACATTTTTAAAATGGTGGCCGCACTAGGTCTGGCTTGTACAGGTCATGCACTACATTGTCTATGTCGTAAACATAACGTATCTCATGTACAATATACCTACATTGGACACATTCGGATCCACAAACCGAACATCCAAGACCCGCTAGAACAAACTTTATGCTTTTCTTTTTAGGTTTCTTCTAAAGTTCTAGACAAGCAAGTTTCATTGTCAACCACAACACCAGCGGCGCATTTACGGAAGTCGGTTCGATTAATTTGTCGAATCGAAAAAACTGATATATTTATCGAATTTTGCGAGTACCGAAGTCTGATCGTAAAGTATTGTAGTAGGTAGCTGTATATTCTCTATAGATTCGACCTAGCTATTCGATAACTTTTGTCGATTGTATCGAGTTTCTATAAATTATATAAAATGTCTACAAACTCCATTTAATCGATTTGAACCGACAATTTTATCGAATTTTATCGATCGAAAAGATCCGTACTTGCGCCGCAGTTGAGATAATGATCTACTTACCTGCCTAAACTGAACGAAAAAATTATTATTACTTACATAAAACTAAATCAGGATTTTTTTTTCAATGCTGTCTTTAATTTGCCAAGAAGTGTATTCTCAATCGTTCGCAGTATAAAGGGCGTAAGTACGATATGAGTTTGGTTCGGCGTGTTCAACACATGTGCACTGTGTGTATGTGTATGTGTGACGCGGATGTTGCTGGGTGGTATGTGATTTTAACTAGAAATGGCTATATGTTCTTGATTTAAGGAAAAGTGAAGCGGACCAGGTTTTTTCATTCTATTGGGTTATGAGACGAGCGGGTCGTTTGCCTGATGGTAAGCATAACGCCAGCACATTGATAATCAGAACTTTGAAACACAAAGGCCTGTGAGGCACTGCAGAGCGCTGGTTACCCTAAGACGTTAGGTGAAAGTATATTAATTTTTATAAGCCCAATAATTCCATCATTACTTCTTGGTGGCAGATTACACGTACAGTACATAGATGGACACTCGCAGAAGAGTTAGTCCTGCCACCCAGTGAAAATATTATTACAGTTATTATAAGTACCTATTGCATTTTAGAATCGACAGTCTCATCCTTCACGGAAATAGGCAGTCCGAATTCTCTTCCAGTCTAGTATTCTCTTCTACCATTCACGTTAGTGCTTCCTTCGTGAAGGTGCATACGCACACACTTGCAACGTCACCTATGCGCTCATAGTATAAATGATAAAGAAATCTATGGAGACTTTCTTGGTTGTACAAAATTTGATGTTAAACTTTTTATGACATATTAATGTTGTGATTGGATTAAATGCATGTCAAATAATAACCTATTTGAATAGAAAGTTTAAAGTATAGTAAAGTTGGGAAATATATGTTGGTCGATAGAACAGCGAACTTAAAACATTTATAGCTAAGACTCTCGATCAAGTTACCTTTCACATAAAAAAAAAAAACAAAATCCGTTTGGGTGTTATACGATGCCACAGACACATACACAAATTGACATGTTAAGGCGCGGCTAAAGCAAAACGTCCGAAAATGTTCTGTTTTTAGTCGCACAAATCTCCGGTTTCATAGATATTACAAGTATAAAAAATACAGTAGTATAGCCAAATATTAATAGAAGACATTTATCTATAAAATATTATATAGAAATGGCCCAGAATCTTGTAAAAAATCGCAAAAAAGAACCCAGAAAAATTTCATTTGTCAAAAATTAAGATTTTCGAAAATCTCAATTTTTTGAGTGACAACTATCATATTTTTTTTTGACCATAAAAAGTAAATTTAATAATCTAAAGGCACACCTAAAATGTAAAAATAATAAACTTTATGGTGTACTACGAAACAACCTTCATGCATCGCTATTTTCAACCTTACCTACTTCAATACAAAAGATTTATACTTACTGGAGCACCTTAATAAGGCAGAACGAGTGTTAAAAAGTATAGTTTCAAATTCCCTCCACGCCATTTCAAACCCACACACACAACCTCACTCACCCACACACCCAAACACACCTGTGTGCTCGTCTTGAGAATAACATATTTTTGTTGCTTTTATATATTTTTTACTCGCAGTATTTTATATTTTTCCTATGTATAGGTATATATCCGTCTTGATATATATTTTAGTTTGCTTCGTGAGGTGCAGGATTTAACTTTTTTGCTTTTTTTATGCTTTTGTGATAAAATTGAGCGGGCTGGTCTATTGTGTGACAATACCTAGTAGAAAATGTATCCATTGTTTGTAGTCTATAGACTACTGTAGACTAATGTAAATGGTCGACTATTAATAATAATAACATACCTATTGAAAATTATATATTCGCTTGAGCCCCGGTAAGCGCTCATGAAAGTTAAATGACTCTGTGTCCTTAAAATAACACTATAGTTTAATGCTCTTTTTTCGCTGTGCTCCATCCAAATGTTGCCTAGAATAAATCAAATAATCTAACGGAACACTTGGAAGATCCTCTGGATTTGCGTTGACAGTCCCACGCTTTCAAGCGTATGGAGCCGCCCTCGGAACCGTTAATTTTTCCTGAATACGTACAAAACTACGTCCATCCGTTGTTCCTTTGCTGCGTGAAAGAATCAAAAACACACTTTTGATTTTGATATTATTACTTCGTAGGGATTATTTTAATCTAAATCTCAAATAAAACATAGTTCTGGGACTGGGGACTTTCATGTGGGTATAGTTCAAAAGTTAGACTCTTAAAAATAATCCATAAATAAATCTATGATAGGTACCTTCTTAATTATTTAATTATTTTTTTAAGTATATTTTTGCTGAAGTTTCGTTAGCAATTATTTGTGTACCCGTTCCATGGACTAACGTAATCTCCGAAACGGCTGGACCGGTTTTGACAGGACTTCACTGGTAGATAGCTGATGCTATAAGGAGTAACTTAGGCTACCTATAACCTACGTGAAAGAAACCGCGGGGGACAGCTAGTAAAAAATAAGTGCTTTATTATTATTTGGGTATTTAAAGTTTGTTTGTACCGAGTTTTGACTGAATCGAACCAGGAAATAAAATTTTACAAAGAAAATTTACTACCCTGTTTACTGCCTTTAGGGGTTGATTTTGATGGTAGTGTTTCGAAAAGTAGAAGTGTCGACCAGTATCATTTGTCATTGATTATGAAAAACAAAGATGGGAGCCGGAAGGAGTCATAGATAAAAAAGCCGGTAAAGGAGTTTCAACTTCAACCTCTTTGTGGCTTTTGCGGGGTTGTAGGATAGGAACTAATCTAAAGTAAACGTCATTCTTCCACTTCACTATTCTATTTTCGGCAAGCTATTACCGGCCTCGGTGGCGCAGTAGGCAGCGCGTAAGTCTCATAATCTTAAGGTCGTGAGTTCGATCCTCACCCGGGGCAGTATCTTTTTGTGCTTCTCCGTGCTATTATTTTCATTTCATATTTTTCTCTTTCTAACGACTATATCCGTATAGAAATCTATTTTTATAGATAGGAAACCTTTCAGAAATAATAATATTATTATTTCACACATAATAACGGGATATTTACCGTGATTATTTGTTAGTGGGAGGACTAACTCTTCTGCGAGTGTCCGTCTGGGTTGTTACCACCGCTTTGCTCGTGAAGTCAGCCGCCAAGCAGTAATGTGCAAGCATTACTGTGTTCCGGTTTGATGAGCAGAGTATCCAGTGAAATTACTGGGCATATGAGACTTAATACCTAATGTCTCAGGGTAACGAGCGCACTGCAGTGCCGCGCAGGCCTTTGTGTTTCAAAGTTCTGGGTGGCACTGCAATTGTTATGGGCCAGCGTTATGCTTACCATCAGGCAAAAGACCAGCTCGTCTCGTTACCAAATAACATAAAAAAAAAGATTATTATTGATCAATGAGCACCCGATATTTCGACGTTATAGCAAGCATCATGTTCACGGGAATACTCGCTCATCGCTTCATCGCTCAATAATAATCACGGTAAATATCCTGTTATACCTAATGTGAAAATTAGTAAATAACCGTGAAAGTTTAAAACAGTGAATATTATTATTATTTATTTAAAATTCCTTTCCGAGCAAATTTGTCTTGAATCTAATCTCATCAGATTTTAGGTAACAATAAACGATTATGGCTCAGTGGTGGCTGGTCACCAATGTATGGCTACTTAGAAAAAACTTAGGCTTTGCTAAATATAGCCAAACTTCACTCAAGTCCAATGATTTTCTGTGTTAACTGTATGAAATACCTACGTATGTATCGTGTTACATGTAATTGGCAGATTGATAAATTCATTTATAAATAATACGATGACAAAATTAATCGCAGAAAGGGTTGCATTGTATAGCTATCGATGTGTCCCGGCAGCCATTTTTTTAGCCATTTGCACTTTATAGACTTGCGCAATACTACATAATCACGATCATAACTAAGCAAATATATCGTGGTAGCATTTTCTAGTACTTGTTCGGCTAGTTACCACGGCCAAGTTGAAAATAAATCGAGCCTCTATCGATATTCCGGTAGCCACATTCGTGAGCCCCATTTTAGTTTAGCTCATAAATTATCAGCATAGGTACTATTTTACACAGCATCGTCAGGAGACGCCAAAAATAGTAGCATATGCCTTTTTCAATATATTGGTACATATCATTATCTTGGTAACAAGATACTGAAATTGCTGGGCTTATGCGACTTGATGTCTCAGGATAACGAGCTACCAGAACGTCTCGTTATCAAATAGTACTTAGGTACAAGAAAAATATATAAAAATAATAACTTAAAAAACTTCCGACTCAAAGCGCCGATTATCTTCAAAAAGCTGAACAGATTTTTTTTAATCATTGCTAAGAACACTCTCAATCAAGTAACCTTTCAAAAATAAGTAAATCAAAATTGGTTTATCAATTTAGGAGCTAAGAGGCCACAGACAGACACACAGATACACTCGTTAAACTTATACCACCCCTTCGTTTTTGATTTGTGGTTTAAAAATAGTTTTCTACCAAGGAGTCCCGAAGCTTTAAAATATTTATATTATGATCTAGACATTCTACGTCCTAGTATTATATGGAACTACCGTCTGAAGTCTGAAATACATCGCCTTGCCTCAATAAAAAAAATATTAAAAAATAAAGAAAAACCATAAAAGCTGCCGTCTTGCGATGCGTTATCATTTTTATATGTTCCCCCTCTCAACCCTTTAAAAACCACCCCCCACCCTCTAGATGCAAGACGCACACATAGAAAATATCCTATAAATGGGTTAAAGAAAAATGTGTCTACCTGAAAATATACGATGCATGTTTTTTTCTCTTACATTTTCTTTGCTATCCGCGATTCTCATATCGGCAATATAAAACTGAAAAATACTTTTATTCCTTACAAGCGAATACAGCTCCTATCACATCTGTTAAAGAGATAAAAATCGTTTGGACACGTATGAAAAAACACAACACCCATACACGAAAACTCTGTCCGTATACAGAGAATCGTGCGCCCGTTTAGAAAAAAAAATATAGTGCACACATATAAATTTCATGCAGCTCGAAAGGGATGCACTCAGAGTCATAAAATACCCACACAAATACCCCACTGTATGCACACTAACACATGTCGCCTCGTGTCTCGATGCGACGACACGTAGCGATCTATACGTGAACACTCACACATGGATAGAACTGAAGAAAAGTTTGCATGTGCTGGAAAATGCTTTTCCTTGCAGCAACCTCACGGGAAGAGTTCCACAGCGAATACCTCGCGGTAAAGACTGCTCGCTCACTAAAAAATTCAAAAACCTTTAATAAACGTTGTAAAAAACTGTACAATAACTCGAAATTCCTCCAAAAATGTCGTTTTAATCGATCCGAGACGCCGGTAGTTTATAACAAGTTTTTAGCCCGTTCCGTAAAACAAAAACGCATTCCAAATACAAAAAAACCGAGTAAAAACGCGCGAAAATAAAAAACCAACGCGCTTACAAACTCGAACGCGACTTAAAATTCCTAATTGAAAGTTCTGATTGCTTTAAACTTAGTTAATGGAGACACGTGGCCACATTAGTGATGTAAATGTGTACGTTAATGAGTGTGTGTTTGTGTGCGTGTACTAGTGTTGTCTTTGTCCGTAAAGATGCCCAGTTAGCGTGTATGTTAAAAAATTTCGCGCTATTTGAGTCGGATTATGAGTCGCCAGTAATTATGTGACAGGCTGAAATTATGCGCATAAATGTAGAAATTTACTGATAATTTCATTGGCAACACGGACTTTTAATTTTTATTTATTTACTAACTGGAAGTAACGGATTTTTAACCGTCTTGTAACACCACCTTTTTATATAAAAAAAGTATGTACACTTAATATTTTATAAAGTTACGCGGTCATATTTATTATCATTATGTAATAGAATATTGAATAAAATGCCTTTAAACGGACTTCTTAGTGCAAAAGTATATTTTCTAATTTTGGTTTTCATTGCTTCTTTATATAATGATCTAAATTTTAGTTTTTACAGGTCTAAACTGCTTCTATTTTAATATTTTAGTGTTGCATTATTTAGCCTATAAAGTAAGATATAGTTTTCTGCTGTGTGTTCTATTATTGCAGCTTGGTTCTAAATTATCTTTAGATTGTTCAGTATATATGATATTTGGACAACTTGATTTAGGACAACTTGGTATATTAATATTAATAAAAAAAAGTAGACAAGAAATTTAAATTCTCTTTTTTTGTGACTGTTTGTTAAGTGTAATTCTGCTAACAATACCTTAACAAGGGTTGTAAAAAGTCAGCCAATTAAAAAGACAAAAGTCGTTGACGTTGATACCTAATTATAGTACGTAATAAGATTCCACTGAAAATTACTATAATTATTAGACTACTTAAGTAGTTATTAACATTTTTCGAAATTAGAACGGTGTCAAGAGTGTTTAGCAACACCCTTGAGTCGTGAAAGTTGCTTTAATCGAGATCATGATCCTAATAGTAAACACCTAAAGGTTTTAATTAGGATTCAAAGGAAAAATATATAATTACTGAAATTATAGTGTCCTGTTTTTTTAATCGTCGAGTCTTGTATAATTTTCCAAAGGCTTGAAGTCAAATCAAAGGAATCCTTGAGCTTCTTTCTAAAAGCAATGACATTGCACTTTTCAAGATTCCTAGTAACATATACAGATTAAAAAGTACCTAATAGTCACAACTGTTTGTTTACTGCAGTGGTATCGTTTTGGGAAATCGATTACGATTCGAAGAGCTCCCTTTTTTTTCTAAATAATTCTTAATTTGTTATTCACATTGGCCTCAGAAAAGCATTCATGTTAGTTGAAACTAGCTACTGCCCGCAGTTTCACCCGCGTGTAGATATAAGAATTAATGGGTTTTATTTTTCTAAAATTAAAGAATCCTAAGTTACTCCTTGTAACATCAGCTATCTGCCAGTGAAAGTCCCGTCAAAATCGGCCCAGCCATTTCTGAGATTACCCGGAACAAACATAGAGACAGATAAAATTAAAAAAATGGTTCTTTTGTTATTGGTACCGTATTTTCATATGCATTTGGTAAAAAGCTGTTATTTTGATATTACAAACAGACACTTCAATTTTATTTATAATTCATTTTTTTCTCTTTTCTCTCTTTCTTTATTAAATTTTGATAAATGGCTCAAGTGACCGTTTCAAGTAGGTTAGACTTTTTAATATGTATATAGACTTTATTATTAACTTATATACAGAATTTATTTCTTTGTGTTAACGTCATAAGGACTGTCTTAAACATTAAAAAATCATTTTACAAACAACTTTTTTCCCATAATATTGCTTTATCACCAGGTTTACACATCACTATACAAATTTTCAACCTATTCGAGTCAACGGGGGAGCTGGTTCCAAATTTCATTGCAAAAGTTGCCCAACACTAGGTTACAAAGTAACTAGTGAAGTTAAAAAAAACCTTGTAATAATAATATCAATACCATGTAATGTAAGTCGGTTGGTTACGAATGTTTTGAGAAATGAATTTATTAAATACTTTAGTGTATTGTGTTCAGAAGGAAAATCAATTGTACAAAATTTCATGATCGATCGCCAGATTTGTCCTGACAAACAGAGAAATAGGGCCCCAATTCTCAATTTCAAAAGGATCACATTGATGAAGAGTATACGAGAATTAACAATAGTTTATTGATAACCCTTATTGAGATAGGTGACCATAAAAAAAGATTGTGATATAAAATACAGAAAGTGCCAAAAGCGAACATTTTTAACGAAACCATTTTCATTTTTAAACAATTTGTTTAATAAAACTGGGGCCCTGGAGTCGAAGTTAAATAAAAACTTGTAAAATTAAAGGGTCCGTCATCGTCATATTTTCTGTAGCTTCATAAATGTTTATAATTTTCATAAAACTGATTTATAATAATAGGGTGTGAATAATTTACTTTGTTTTCTCCTTAGACATGTGATTCTTATAAGAATTAACAATTTAGTTCAGAGGTAGGTTGCAGTATATTTTAAGGACATCTCGGTAAGATTCTTAGCTCAGGGCTTTGTTTGGGGGAAACTAGGTTTTCAGGCTAAATTGCAGGGTTGCCTTCGACAAAATATGAGGGGCGAACTAAAATGATCGGGTACTAACTAACTAACTAAAGTAAACTACTAAACTAGAGAAGGTCGAATGTTATTTTAATTTTCTAGTACTACGCCATTATTTCATGACACCTTTATTTTATTAAAGAAAGTTTAAATTAAAATACCGATTTAGTTCAAAGAAGTGATATTTAATAAATTAAATAAATAATAATTTTGATTTGAAGTACGTTTTTATTTATGGAATTGTTTACCAAAATTTATTTATCGAATGGGAAGAATCATGTTGACATTTTTTTAAATCATGTGAGATAGTGGTCAGAAGATCTCTCAAGATTAAAAATATCTACCTTAATGAGTTGGTAAACCCTCAAGAGTAAACTCTCCAGATCTAGGTCAGTCTTGTGCCCAACCCTACCTCAAATATTATGAGAGCTCCACAAAATATTTTTACTTTCCAGACCTAGATTCAAATATACCCAGACTTGGATCGATTTTATTCAAAGTATTCTGAGTGAAGTTTTGACGTTTCAGAGGTTGGGAATATAAGACTTTGAAATAGGCTTCAGGAGAGCACTCATGAAAGTTAAAATAGATGACTAATCAGAGACGACGTTAAGCGTGGATTCTGGCTACTATAATATGGAAGCAAGACATTATGTTAAAACTGTATAGAATTTAGACAAGATTATGAGAGCATTGTCCGAGTCTACGCTTAGATTCGTTCTATATCTTAGCCTAATTACATCTTCCAAGTAAGTATAGACCGATCGAGAAGAAGGGCAAGAAACTTGTTTTCACAAAAAGGTTTTCAGAAAGTTTCTAATGCTAACAGTTATGTTTGAAATTTAAGAATATATTTAAGCTCCTGAGCTGTTTGCCTCCATGTATCTTTGGCATTTTCATAATCCTTAATTTAATAATACGTTTTTTTAATGAATACATTTTTATCTACATATACTACTTACTAACGTTATTCTTAACGTTTGTTTGAAAATAATATTATGTATTTATAACGAAAAAAATATAGAAAAATACACAGATCTCTAGTCAGTTGTTATGCATGAAAAGATTGATGATGTTAATCAAGTAAATGAAATATACAGAATTCATTGTGACGTACGCTTCTCTAAATACCTTAAATGGGTTTGCATGATAGTTTCTTTTTGCAGTGAAATAAAAAAGGAATAACTTGAAATATGATTATAATCTTTATTATAACAATAGACTGCAATAGCGCTCTTTTCGAGATATCCTTTTTTGCTTCTTGTTTTTCAATAAAATTGGTCCAATTGTATTGTAATACTTTAATTTCGAATGTCGCGAGGTGTCGCTTGGCAAAATATACCTACTTCATTCATTGTAACGGAATATTTAACTTTAATATTTGAATATTTTTAATGTATGAAATAATGAATAACCGTGAAAGTTTAAAACAGTGTTATAATTACGTTTATACATAATATACCTATTTTGTTATATAGATGTTCAATTATATTAAAATTGAGAAAATAATACATGACGAAAGGAAACAGTTTAGTTTCAATGTATAAATAATACATCTGCTACATTTTTCTAAATAATTACGGTATTTACATTATGATATAACTATATCCTATTTTAACCGTCGTAAGAATCGTTAGATTGAGCAACCCGGATCCTACTGAACCACTAGAAGCATCAACAATTAAATTATCGGAGACAAAAGAAGAATGTCTTCATGATGCCTAAATATTTGGACACAAGTCTTGAATACTTGGACAATACAAGATCATAACTTTAAATGATATGACCAATAAAATAATGTTAAACGAATTTTATGAACCTACTTCAGTTAAAATAACCACAATCTAACAATATAAATAATTTAGTATGTGCGTTACGGGCTAAAAACTTGTATAATCAATCTTTGACATTTATATTACTTTTTGTAGTAACGGTCCAGTCACCTCCTACCCAACGATAGTTCCTATAATTACCTACACAATTAAGAAGATATATCTATTTTTATTTCAATATAACATAGACATTAGTGTATAGTGAAAATATATTTGTAAGTGTTTAATAGTGCCAAAGAATGTCAGTAACATTGACCAATTCTAATATATTTATAAAGAATATGAACATGCAAATGAAGAGGGAGTTCGAAGAGTTTACAGAAGAGAATAAGAATGATAGCAATAACTCCAGTGATGCTAATTCTGATATAAGTGATTTAGAAAATCCTAATAAAGAATCGAATAATGCTGCCTTAGATTATACAGATAACACGTTGAATCTGCATCCAGTAGCAGATTTAATAAAGAAAGAGTTCCTACCCGATCTTGATTTTACCAATCCATTTAGGAATCAGAATTTGAGCTTTAAGGATTCTCCATTTCTGCTTCCGACGCAGCTTTATAAGAGTTTTTTGGCTACTCTTGGGAAGAGAAGACGAGATGTCGCAGATTGTTATTCTCTGTATCCGAGGAATATGCTATTTTCGTCGAGGAACAACTTCGGAATGGAAGCTTCTGATGATGAGAATGGTGATAGAATGACGGAATCTCCCGAAGAGGTAAAGGATTCTTTCTCCTTCAGGTATTCTAATTAGAAAAATATAATTCCAATTTTATGTCCTTTTAATTGGGAATCTTGTTTTGAATCTAACTAGGTAGGGTTTGGGCACATCTGTTTATTATTAACAGAAGTGATCCAATTGTAAACCAAAAAATATGGTGGATTATGGTTGTTCGCTTATTGCTCTAGGACAGATAAAAAATGGTTTCTCGGAATTCCCAAGTTTTTCTGACATTTGATCGACTTTTAGAGTGAAGTACCCCAGTGTGCGTCGTCATTATCACTGTACATATTGAGATATACGATGTTTATCGCTGTAGATATTGGTAGATATTGATGTTGACCGAAGAGAATACTGCTGCCATACCCTGGATATTCCATATATGGCATTTTTAGTAACATACAGCTGTTGTTCCAGAAGGCGGGCGCATCGTCTGCATTTGTGTGGAGTGGCGGGGGGCAGGAGCAGGCGACCGCGCAGCCCGCCGCCGTGCCTACTGGTAAGTATTACTCATTAGTGCTTACATTCAAAAAGTAGTCACCAAAAACACTCACCATTCACAAATTTGTAGGACTAAACCTTTCTCTTCTGCAAGTGTCCGTCTGAGTCAGCACCACAGCTTTGCTTGTTTAGTCTGCCGCCAAGCAATATTGTGCAAGCATTATTACTGTGTCCGGGTTTGGTGCAAGTGACTAGTGAAATGACTGGGCCTAATGTAAAGAGCGCATTGTAGTGCCGCGCGGCCTTTGTGTTTCAACATTTTAGGTGGCACTGCAATTGTGACGGGCTGGCGTTTTGCTTACCTAGTACCTACCTAGTACTACCTAGTTTACCTAGTACTTAGTATATAAAGAGTTCGTGTTTTATTTCGTTTATGAGCTATAAGCTAGTGAGAGGCAGCCAGACGGACCAAGTTGCCACAGCTTAGAAGTCCCAATTGGACCCTTCGGGTACAAAATCCAAAAAAAGACATTTATATGCATGCTAACTATTAAGATTTTGTTGGCCCGTGCGCCAAGGCATCTTGGTTTTATCTATTCTCTTGCCAGAACTAAAGATGTAAGATTATCTTCCATCGTCACTAATCTTTCCAGTCCTAACCCTTACTCCATCTTCCAGGAACATCAGGCGGCGGCGGGGCCCAGGGCCTGGTGCACTGGATGTCGGTTATGGCGGAGCATATGGGAGGCGGGCACCATGACCCCTCTCACTACGCGCTGCCGCCGTGGAACAATGGGGGTGTCGATGTGAGTACTTCTTCTTATTCTTTTGTGTGTATTCTTTGTGTTCTAATACAGCCTATCTACGAAATATCAATATATTTGAAATGTTGAAGCGATGATGGCTCAGTTTGGTCGAGCCGGCACTTGTGCGATTTTCAATCCGACGCGCGATAGTTCGAATATCGGCTCGGCCCCTTTTCAATGACTTATATCAAGTTCTATGCGGATTTATAACACTCGCTCTAAAACATCATGAGAAAACCTACATGATCATGAAGCACAAAATTCGGGGACAACTTTTACCATTTTTACTTTTACGTAACTTTTTTATCCAACTAGAACAGACACACTAATTCATTGTTTACTAATAAGACACAACAAACTTTGAAAACATTAGACCCGCTTGCGACAGCTCGAGTTATCTATCTTATTTAATTCGAGCTAGCATGGGAATAAATTACAATTTTGTCTTCCGTCAGTTCTTTTTTTATTTTTAATCCGTCGATGTTGATCTTAATGCTGGCTTTTGGCGCAAGTAGGCCTTATTAAAACAACGAGCCTTGTCACTACCTTTATTTTTATCTCATCTGCTAAAGCAAAAAAACCAAAACAAATAAAATTTCGTTTAAAAGTCGATGAAAATATTGCGATTATGAAATGTCATCCACCATTTTTCGACCTTTGTTATTCTTTCATCAAATGTATTATGGTCCCACCTCGATAGTAGGTAAGCTCTATCAAACAAAAAAATAATTTTCAAAATTGGCTCTCCATTGACGAAGGAATCGCTGAATAACATAAAAAATACATATAGTCTAATACGAGTATGAACCTTTTTCTTTTATGATGTCGATTAAAAGCGGGAAAAGGAAAGGGAAGCCTTGCCCTGCAGTATAGGACACCAATCGTTGTTAAATAAACACCTAATACTAATTAATTATTTTGAACATTAAATCTAATCAAATAAATAAAATTAAAGTGTCTGTTTGTAATATCAAAATAACAGCTTTTTACAAAATGCTTATGAAAGTATATATGGTACCCACATCAAAAACATAATTTGTAAAAATTTTGTCTGTGTGTCTATTTGTTCCGGGTAATCTCCGAAACGGCTGGACCGATTTTGACGGGACTTTCACTGGCAGATAGCTGATGTTATAAGGAGTAACATGGGCTACTTTTGTTTTAGAATAAGAATTAGCGTTCCGCGCAAAAAATAAAAACCATAAAATCTAATATCTCCGCGCGGGTGAAACCGCAGGCAGCAGCTAGTTTACAATAAAATTAAACTTCACCACTAAATGTAACTACTAAAGTAAGGCTTCGGAGCATAACTTAAATTAATTCACTATCATTAACAACTGCACGTAACAAGTAACCCTTTCTGCACTTAATTGCCAACTTAACCCGCAAGCATTAGTTAAGTTATGCAAATATATTTGTTTAATAGTCGTAATTATTTGCACTCGACTTGCCAAGTATTTTAAAACGAGTTCGTTCTTAGAACTTTGCTCACAAATCGAGTATTATTACGGGTGTATTCACACCTTTGAGCACAATTACTATTAATTTTTAATTACAGAGCAAATATTTTTCCAGTTACTTGAGAAATATTGACCACTGTGTAGTTCTAACCTTTACTTTTTTAGCTATATTTGTCAGAAGGATATTGTTTTAATTAAAAGGGTTTTAAACTATTTTGTAATGAATGCAATTGTATTTAAAATTGTTTTGTACAAACCGAGAATTAATTTTCAAAAGTTTTTCCAAAGTTCACTTTTTAATGTGCTGGTAAATGTGACGGATTGTAATTGAAATGCTCGATCATTAGTAGATTTACTTTTGTAATGTTGCTAATGTCAGTTGAAAACCGTTGATTGCCTTCCTCATTAATTTTGTAAAATTAAATATTCTAGAATGCTAAAACTGTAACATATTTTATTATTTGTTATTATTATTTGTTTCGTAGGTAAGGATGTATTAGTATGTATTAATTTTATTATTTGATCGTAGGTAAGGGTGTATTAATATGTATTTAAATACATACTAATACATCCTTACCTATACGAAACAAATAATAATAACAAATAATAAAAATGTTACAGTTTTAGCATTCTAGAATATTGATCTAAATCTGGCAAATAAACTATTTCATTTCATATTTTAATATGCATATTTTTGAAAATATTTTGATTTAAATAACCTTCACGAAGTTTTTATGATGTTTTTTTAATACATTAGCATTTGAGTACTATCTCGCCCGATCTGACGTGACGATAAAGTCCAAAATGGTAAATACTTTACCTACCTACTCTAATACCTACCTAAATACCTACTTTAGTGTATATTTTATATTACCTATTATATTTTTTAAAGTTACGTACATTTTGGGGTGTATTTTGTAAAGGTGGATATATCAGAATTGGGTTGTTGACTGTATTCAAATACAAATATAATTTTGCCGCGAAACGGTAGTTTTTGTGACAGAAATCCTATTAAACACAATATTTTTGTTTACTTTTAAGGAATTTAATTTAAATTAAATAATCAAAATGTAATCACATCAATCCGAAGTCACGTGACCTAAAACGCCCGTGACGTCACGGTTTCAATCGGAATGAGTATATTATTTTTTTTGTTTTGTTTTTGGCTCCACGTGATTTGCGCATTTAACTAGTGTCAAGTTATATAAATAATAATATAAATAAATCTCTAGTTTTGGTGCATGAAAGTCGTCAAAGTCACGTTAAAGTTTAGTCTAGGCACGGTCGAGTCGAAGTGACGCTTCAGTAAATTGGTGGATAGTTTACTGAAGCTTCTATGGAGTTTTGGATACAATACGAAAATACACGTTTTTCGTCTTTGTACTATTTGCCTTTCACTCATGCAAGTTTACGAAAACTTAATGGTTAATAATCCACTATTATTACACATTAACACTCTATAAAACAAAGGTTTTAGTAAATAACACAAAATCAACAACAGCACATTTTCGCATTCCCGCCAAAACTCCAATGAGTATATAGCTCGTTGCGCTTAACTGCTTAGTATTTTAGAGTGATTTCTGTGATTATTTATCTGTGCTGTGAATTCCGCGCCTATTTTTCTAAATTTATTTCGACTCTTGAATATTTTCCCATGATGGAAAGTGGCTTCATAAAGGCAAATAATTCCAATTTGCCGAGAATTGATTGTTTTACGGTGGCCAATTTCTTCTCGACAAACGATAATTTCGGCTCTGCTGAATTTAGAAATGTGAAGACCTCCGTGTAAGTACCTACTTATTATACCAAAAATCATTATTTCTATAACCAACAATGAATATATAACAGTAATCGTAGATTCTAAGATCCAAAGTGTATTAATTAACCAAAGCATATATATAAATCAATAAGCTCAAAAAACTTAGAACTCATATTTTAATACATAACAATACATACACAGAAAGCATCGAATGAACTTGTCACTAAACGTAGCACAGACTAGGTAGTAGTGGTTATATTCTCTTTGCTTGTCACTTTACAGTGTTATAGAAAATTACTCTGTGGTAATTGAACACGTGACGTCACTGCCGTTTTGGAGCAAAATTTAAAACGGCATTTTAAATACATGATAATTAAAATATTAGTTGTTTTAAAAAGTAAATTTAAATATTTTGGGTTATATTAGGCCCATACGCATCGTTTTAAACACTTTCCCAAAATCAGTCAACATCCCAATTACTGATGACAGTTTGTCTTTGGAAATGTTTTCGAAAATATACGTGATAATAACCTTTAAGAAGTTATTATTGTAATAATCGATCGTAAATAAAAAAAAATATTTAATTTTTTAGTCTTAATAAAATAGTTGTCACTATCGCTATTCGCACTCAATCCATATTAAAAACCTCCAGCTTAAAAAAAGCGACGAAACGACTTTAATGAAAAACTACTGAACCGATTTTGATAAAATTTCTATGGGATCAATTTGAAAGAATATCCTTTCAAATAAAAAATAATTTTCTAAATCCGTTCATAAATGACGGAGATATGAGATAACAAACATAAAAAAATACAACCGAATTGAGAACCTCCTCATTTTTTGGCAGTCGGTTAAAAATACATTTTTCTCACGAAACTTTCATTTGCATATTGAAATATGCACATTTAACTATATCATTTATAACTAGACAAATAAAAAAAGAATGAAATCGCGCATCGTATACTAAATAGACAAAACCTGTTTAGCCATTCTAAACGCATCATTACTAAATATTTGAAATTACATTCATATCGTTTCATTATAGCTTGTATGACTATTGACGTAAGGTAGAAATTGTGTTTTCAAAATTTACATTATACTGTAACTCTTTTGCATTCTCAAAGTACTCGATTCTATAGGATCTTTGACGCCCGCGGCGTTGCAAATACATGCAAATATTTTAGCTAGCTATTAACTCAAAATAGATCTCTACGTTTTAGGAAATAAAAGTACTTTTTGCTTGGAGCTTTTGCCTCGTATGTTTTAGAATAGGTTGCACTGTGCTAGTTCCAATTTTGCTTCTTCATATTATTATGTAAAAATGGCGATTTCTTTAGGAAGATGGATTAGGCAAATTATTTGAGATTCTTTAAGGGTATTTTGAGTTACTTTGATTAATTATTTCCTATATTTCTTGAGGTCGTAACGTGAATACATAAATTGTTCTCATGGGAGATAAAATATAATTTTGATAATATTCTTGCATACCAGCACCTTTCTTCTTGGGACTTTTTGCAATTTAATATGAGGCCATTTTTTTTTTTTTTTTTTATGTTATATGGTAACGAGACGAGCTGGTCATTTGCCTGATGATAAGCATAACGCCGGCCCATAACAATTGCAGTGCCACCCAGAACTTTGAAACACAAAGGCCTGCGCGGCACTGCAGTGCGCTCGTTACCCTGAGACATTAGGTATTAAGTCTCATAAGCCCAGTAATTTCACTGGAAACTCTGCTCATCAAACCGGAACACAGTAATGCTTGCACACTACTGCTTGGCGGCAGACTTCACGAGCAAAGCGGTGGTAACAACCCAGACGGACACTCGCAGAAGAGTTATGCCGCCATAATCTAAATGTATTTTTTTTTGTACAAAAGTAATGTAAGTAAATGATTTGATTGATTAAAAAACTGATAGGCTTCAATGAAGATTTCATAGTTTCTGCAATTAGCCACTTTAGTATCATCACAATCCATAATGATGTTGTCCATACAAAGTATGAAATTTATACAATTATAGAACCGTAACATTTAATGTGAAATCCATTCCACGCTAATCCTTACAATCAACCTGTCATACATTCTTATCAGATCAGACCGCAGACAACACGCGAGTGCGTCACGAAACCTGCGCGAGCGCACCCGTGAAAGCAGGCATTTAATTAGTATTAGTGTTTGGTGTTTATGAGGTAATGATATGTTGAAGCTAAGTGTAAAGAATTGTGTGCAGGCTTATAAAGGGTTTTAGTAAATGTGTATGATTTTATTGCGTACGGAAATTATTTACGTCAAGAAAGATTTCAAAGAATGTTTCGGTCCACAAGGTCCTTCACATAAATTAAAAAAAAATTGCTTTAAAGCGGTAATCCAGTGGTAGTCAGGTCAGGTTCAGCTTTCAGTGAAGTAAAACATCGAAATGCTCTGTGGTTGGGTATTTTCTAGCGTTCTAATGCTAGTGTTTCCATTACCATCTTCAAGTCAAAAATCCATCACCAAGTATATATTGATACGTTCCGGTAGTTGTACTTACAGCCAGTCTTATAGTATACAGGGTGAGTTTGAATTGGTGATCCCGGAAGGGGGTGATTAGGACCATGGTTGTAGATAAGTTGTAAAAACCTCATTACATACTTTATATACCTACGTCTTAAATACGTCATTCAAAATTTCAATAAAAAAAATACAAAGTGAATTTATTACTTATTATTATTATTTATTTAATAATACAACCATTTTTAAAATTTTTGTATGTCTGTCTGTTTGTTTCGGGTAATCTCCGAAACGGCTGGGCCGATTTTGACGTGACTTTCACTGGCAGATAGCTGACGTTACAAGGAGTAACATAGGCTAAGTGAGCGAAGCCGCGGATCACAGCTAGTCAAGCATAAAATTAAAGATAGATCAGACGAAGTACAATGAAACAAAACTTGCAAAGAAACTGTAAGAATTATAACCATATTATTAAACTATACGTATTTATAATTGCCACATTGTTCAACTATTTAACAAAGCCAACGGTTTCACGCGTATATAAATAAAAAGTCTATGTTAAAAAAACGTCTAAGGTGTATAAAAAGTTACAAAAAATAATGCTACAATACCACACCATATTGAAACACAATAAGGAATGATACAAGCGTCAGCAAAAGTCAAGTTTTGATTCACGAGAAAAAAATTGCCAATAATACAATATACGAAACCCTACTAACGATATTTTGATGACTTGTGTGAGCTTCACAGTATAATGAAATAATAAAAAGACAAAAAAATATTATGAGACTACTGTGCGAAGCCCGATGCCGAGTTTTATCGACAAAAAAATGGTGGTAAGGAATATAATCGAGAAGTTGTGTGTGAAATTATGGTTTGGATTTTAAATTCTGTGATTTGGTAAATGCGGTATAATTACGGTTATTTTATTTAGTGGGAATAGGTATATGATTTTGATCTTATTTAGACTTCAGAGTCAGGGAGGAAGAAGGAAAACGCCAATTGGGCCATTTTGTTCTAACCTTAACGCTGCTCTAATGATTTTTTTGTGTATGTTTGAGAACAATATATGTAATAATTTGGAGTCTATATAAAAATATGTTCAACATTTAAAGTATGTTTCTCGTCTTCTTCATGACGTAAAATAAGAAGAATAGCGCAGAGATATCGGTAATTACAAAAAAATACGTAATTACAATATGGTAAAATTTCCGTTTCTAGTGATCATTTATTAGCAGAGCTTTGAGATTGAGATTGAGTGTGGTTGAGCGGAAACTGGTGCAAATTTCAATCTGTCGCACTCTGGTCGCACCATAGTTCGAATTTCGACTCGGCCCCGCACCAATGACATGTATAAAACTATGTACAGATTTATCACACTCGCTCTAAAACGGTGGAGGAAAATATCGTGATATGTACCGAAAATACCCGCATGTTCAAGAACCACAACATTTGAGGACATGTGACATCTACCAAGACGTATTGAGCAACTTTGTGGATTATGGCCTTTCAGTAGTGGGAGCATAAAAGGCAATGATATTGATGATTTTATTTATATTTTCTTCAAGAAGTTGCTCGTGAAGTCTGCCGCCAAGCAGTAGTGTGCAAGCATTACTGTGTTCCGGTTTGATGAGCAGATTATCCAGTGAAATTACTGGGCTTATGAGACTTATTACCTAATGTCTCAGGGTAACGAGCGCACTGCAGTACCGCGCAGGCCTTTGTGTTTCAAAGTTCTGGGTGGCACTGCAATTATTATTGGCCGGCGTTATGCTTACCATCAGGCAAATGACCAGCTCGTCTCGTTACCAAATAATATTTTAAAAAAATGTGCTTCAAGAGAGCGCAATGAGAAGTGGATAAGTGGCCCTTTCCTCGTTCTAGAAGGAAGACACGTCCGCATTACTTTTTCTTTCAGATATGTACCAATGCAGCAACATGTTAGCACTACTGTGCCCCAGTTTGATGAGTAATGTATTACCACTGTTAATTTCACTGACTACCATACTCTTTACCAACCTAACCCTTAGATATAAGCCCAGGCTTATGAGATAACGAGAGCAATGAAGTGCCGCGCGGGCCTTTGTGTTGCAAAGATCTGAATGACACTGCAATTGTTATGGGCCGGTGATTTGCTTACCATCAGGCAAACGACCAGCTCGTCTCGTCATCCAATAGTATAAAAATGTATTGATTGCTTCTTAGAGATTGCAGTTCGTTATGATGCGAGAACGATTGCTGCTGCCCATTCCCTGCATATTCCCTTAACCGGCTCTTACAGCAACGGCACTAGCGGGAAGAGATGTGATGGAAATATTCCTACGCTGGAATTACATGGAGCATGTATGAACGTAGATTATAATATCCTGAATAAAGTTATAAATACTGTCAAATCCATCTTATTCAAACTTCAAATCAAACCACAAGAACATTAATCAACCATCAAACAATTAGTCAGATTAAGTTCTCACAGGAACATATTTATCGCCAATTCACTGAAGCATACAGAATAGATTACTTTCATAGAGAACAAACCTACCGTCAAATATCTATAACAGTATAATTACGTTATGTCAAAATCAATTATGCACATACGAGAATTTTGAATAAGACGAATGTTCAATCATTTGTCAAAATCGCTTAAGGGCATTATCTTTAGAAACAAGGTATTCTATTGTTTGTTTTACCTTAGATCTTTTTGATACGTTTAGTAAACCATTGCTGGATTTAAAGCAACACAATTTTGCAAGTATTTATTAGCAGCAGCAATGTGTGTTATTCTTTTCCTTTTGTGAGTGACTTGAAAGGGTAAATCGAAGATTGTTACGCTTGATTTAGCCAGAATTAGATTCTTTCATAGTTTATTAATTGTTTTGAAACCAGGTGTATCCAATTCGGTGTGTAGAACGATTTTTGTATATTCACGCCCTTTTGCATAAAGCTTGGTTCGAGGCGATTAAATTTTTGCAGATGTCTTTATTAATTTTTGACTATTCATCATTCACTTTTCGAAATTGAGATATTGCTGCAAAGACATTCAAAGTTTTACTAGAAACTAACTGTTCCCTATATATTTTCTAGGGGGCCTTAAGCTACATCATCAAGGTTTAGTAATTAAGCCGTAAAGAGGTACTTAACAGAAAGATATTACTATTAGATTTATAATATTATTATTATTACGGATAAAGCAACGTTTTGGCAAATCCGTGTAATTTCGAGTGGAATTTAAGCTCTAACTTATTTAATACATACGAACTTATGAAAGTATGTTTTGCTTGTACATTAATTATGCGTAGGCACCACTAAAGAGTGGGACAGGAAGCCAGTGTCTGAACTTTACCAAATTGTTATAGTCCGTTAAAATAAAGTACTTTAACAAATAAGACGTCCGACCGCAATACTAACACCTTCTGGGTACCGTCTAGGCAAATGTGCTACATCGTCGACCGCATCATCGCTTACCACCATGTGAACTGGCAATCAAACATGGTCCTCAACAATAAAAAAAATCATTTGACAGTACATTTTAATTCACCTACCAGGCCTTTCTGGTTTTTTTTTAAATTTCAATTTTCTTCTGAGACCCCCTTGCTCCTTCAGGATTAATGTTAACAAAAAACTGCACTCGGCAAAAATCGTGGAAATAAACCAAGCTACATAAAATAAGCTATATAAGTCAAAAACTTGAAAATGTTGGAAGTACAAAGTTGAATCATGAAAATTCTTCAAAGATTAATGCTATCAAAAAAATAATGCTTTCAGTATTTGCTTTTATGGTGAGTTGCTTTCAACCCATCACAAAATTGCATGTTTATTCTATTATTCAGTTTATTAGTTGCATAACCGTGTTAAAACTTCGCAATGTCGGTAAAATTTTGACACTTGTGCGTGATTTTCACGGATGAATAACGGCTTGCTTCAATCAGAGGGATGTGCCGACAAATTAAACAAAATATCGATAATTTATTTCAAAACGAAAATTGTAAGTACCCTTTTAGAAAAAAAAAATCTTTTTAAGTACTTAAGAAACTTTTGATTGAATTCTGATAATGCACCTAAAAATAAAGCGATGGTAGCTATACGCTTGATTTGCAGCAATTATAAATCCATAAATTTTTATTACTGTAATAAATTCTTCAAATTTCGAATTCGACGTTCTCTGCTATTAACGGAAAATAAACATAGCTTAGTCCGTAGTTATTCACAACATAAACTAATTAAACAAATTCATCAAAATTAAGTAAAATAACTAAATCTTAATCTAATAATCCGCTACCAGTAGGCAATGTTCACAAAATACTGGCAGCATTGCCACGTTGAATGGCAATGCTTAATCTTTGAGCTAAGTAGCGGCCAGCATTTTGATCACGTGTGGCTTCGAAGAAAGGTCAAAAAGTCGATGAGATAGTTAACTTTTTTATTTCCTTGAAGGTTAACGATAGATTGAACATGGTAAAAATGCCAAACCTAGAATAGAACTGGCTGGCAGTTGCAGCTGTCAGATCTCACCGCTAGGTTTGCAACGAAAGGGGTTTTAAACGACCACAAAAAACCAACCACTGCATGATACGGTTGTACCACTGCCCTTTATACTTCACCAAGCTCTACATTTTGAACTATCTGGCTATCGACGGGTGAATAGGCAATTATCGATTTTCACTAGGGCACAAGCTCTTTTCCAATTATCGATAAAAAATATCGATATTTTACCTCGATGACAATCACTACTATCAACTCGTAAACCAGCCATAGGATCGTCGGAATTATGCCTCGCATGGCTAGTTTACGACTTCGTTTCACTATTATTATAAATCTTTCTCTATTTGCATGCAATTAATATCACTTTTTTTGCAACATAATAAATTTTGAAATAGAAACCTTCAGGATTGATCTATCAGTTCTTTAATTGATTTACATGGAAACAAAGTAAGGTGACATTTGTTTGTAAGATGTGAAATCTTATCAATAAGTACTAAGTTTGTTGTTTTGTCCTTCTGTTACGCAGAAACAGAACTTCATTTAGGTATAGTTTATGTACCGTAAAGTAACATAGGCATTATAAACTTTTTACTCCAGACAAAAAAAGTACGGTTGCGGTGGGAATATCAATGCGAGTGAAACCACGGGTAGCAGCTAGTTTAGAAATAGAGACATAAATAAAATTTATTTTTCATTAGATTTTGAGGGATCGAATAGCCATGGTCTAAAAGTACATAGTACAAAAATAAATAAACACACCCTAAACATGTGTTAAACCGTGTCTAAGTCATAGAAACTTGCAAAAATAATACTTTCGCCTCTATACAAATAAATAAAATGGAAGTGTCTGTTTGTAATATCAAAATAACAGCTTTTTACTAAATGCATATGAAAGTATATAGGTACGGTACCTATAACAAAACAACCAATTTCAAAATGTTTGTGTCTGTCTGTCTGTTTGTTCCGGGTAATCTCCGAAACGGCTGGACCGATTTTAACGGGAATTTCACTGACAGATAGCTGATGTTACAAGGAGTAACCTAGGCTACTTTGATTTTAGAAAAAGAACTATGGTTCCGCGGAAAAAAATAAAAACCATGTAATCCAAAATCTCCACGCGCGTGAAACCGCGGGGCAGCAGGTAGTAGGTATAAGTAAGTATGGAAGTATGAATTGCGTACTTTTCTCTTTAACTACTTTGTCCTTCAGCTTCAAAGCAGACTAAACTAACAAAGTCATCGTATCCACTCAGATATATTTTAGCAGACGTCTAGTTCGTTTCCTCGTACGATTCAATTACAGTAGCGACAAAGGCAAATTACTACTCTCATAGATTCTCATTAAATAGTAAAAGATTCGTTATAAAAAACTATCGTTCCACCTGAACACAAACTATTTTATTTCCACGTAGCTCAGACCGAATAAAACCCGGATACCAGTACATCTCCAAAGAAAATAATACAGGAAACTTCCATGTCCTGAAAGTATACTAATAAAAAAGTTTCTCGGTTTATAGCCCGTACCGGCAATATATCGATTGCGGTGTTTGTCACGAGTTGTTTGCAAGGTCTGTGTATATGGCCCTAGGGTATACTAGTCTCTACATGTAGTCTATACCTATATGAATCACAGTAGGTATCAGGTATTATCTGCGTATTTGTTAGTGGGAGGATTAACTCTTCTGCGAGTGTCCGTCTGGGTTGTTACCACCGCTTTGCGCGTGAAGTCTGCCGCCAAGTAGTGTGCAAGCATTACTGTGTTCCGGTTTGATGAGCAGAGTATGCAGTGAAATTACTGGGCTTATGAGACTTAATACCTAATGTCTCAGGGTAACGAGCGCACTGCAGTGCCGCGCAGGCCTTTGTGTTTCAAAGTTCTGGGTGGCACTGCAATTGTTATGAGCCGGCGTTATCCTTACCATCAGGCAAACGACCAGCTCGTCTTGTTACCAAATAATATAAAAAAGAGGTAGCACTTTTTAAGCTTTAGCGAATTGAATACATATATTAATAACTAGCTGCTGCCCCGCGGTTTCACCCGCGTGGAGATTTTGGATATCATGATTTTTATTGTTTTGAGCGGAACCCTAATTCTTTTTCTAAAATTAAAGTAGCCTAAGTTACTCCTTGTAACATCGGCTATCTGCCAGTGAAAGTCCCGTCAAAATCGGTCCAGCCGTTTCGGAGATTACCCGGAACAAACAGACAGACAGACAGAGATTTTTTTTTAAAATGGTTGTTTGTTATACTCGTATGTACCTTATACACTCTCATATGCATATAGTAAAAAGCTGTTATTTTGATATTAAAAACAGACACTTCAATTTATTTAGTTAGTTATAGTATAGTTATTTATTTAGTTGTATAGATGTATAGATTGTTAATAAGACAAAAAGTACACAATTACACATCATAGATAAAAACACCCCAATAAAGATAACATTACAAAAACAATACAACAAAGTATTAATCAACACTACACGAAGAAATTAGCCATAAACAAGGGTGTCCACGATTAATCCGCCAAATTAGACTTGTCCGAAGTAAAATCGATTAGGGTGTCCGTATTTCGGGAGAGCAATTCGCAGAGCCACGTCCCTGTAAGATAAACATGCCAGAATTTTTTTTCGGAACGCCAAAGACATTAACCAAGGATGTTTTGGGGGTGACCATGTGTTGGGAAGCTTATGGACAGGAATGGATAAGGAAAACGGTGAGATATTGCTTTTTAGGAAGGAGAGAAAAGACAGGACTTTTTGGTATGTATAATGAAATAAAATGATAAATTTATGTATATGTAATATGTATGCTTGATTTAACTTAATATTTTTTTTTACTTTTTACAATAGCAATATTTTTATGCTAACGTTTTTAACTATCGGTATCTGGTCGTCATTGTGTTTTAAAGTCGGTATAGATTATTGTTAACCACAACTGGTTAAGTTTAGTATTTAATTCAATTACAACACGTGATCACTACCCGTCACATTTTACATAAAAAACCCTTTACATCAAAAAGATACTGCACATGTATTATAAAAACTAACTAAACAAATTAAAGATATTGAATATCACACCTATAAACAAGAGATAAAGATAACACCTCAAGATAATTACATCCAAGCGCATCCCGCCTCATGCCCACCCTACTGCATGTCATTAGACCAAGCTCGGGAGGGGCGTCATTACTCCGATGAGTAGACCGGCCATTAATCTTGCGGACCGGTCTCTCGCCTGTCAAAATTGTGGCCACACTCACTACAGATACGGACTGCGTATAGTTTCAGCGCGAGGTTAAGCGACGGTGTCGGGAGGTGGGACTTTGAAGGCTTTATTTATAAACGATGACTAGGTACTGGCACTGTTGTGATTTTGACGCTGCTGAAACCAAAGACCGAATCAATTAAAAGCCCAATAATATTTTTTATACAAAGCTGTTTTTCGCTCTTGGTAAGTTAAATTCAAGTCAATTGTTTATTGCATTCCACAATTTTACAATAGATGTCAAAATTAAAAAATGTATGTCAGTTCAAGGGCACAATAACGTTCACGAATCACGAAGCTTTCTTCCTCAATCTATATTATGCTCCCACTGCTGGGATACAGGACTTCTCTCAGAGAGGATGGGCCATGATCCACCACGTGGGCTTAGTGCATCTTAGTCCATCGATAACATCGAGTCTTCAAATTATGTGGTTCTTAAGCATGCGGCTTTCCTCATGCTGTTTTGCTTTTCAGATTTAGAGCGATTGTGGTAACTCTGCACATAAGTTGAATCAAATTAGTGCTGGGCTGAGCTTGAGCGGAACTGCATCCCGCTTGGCAAAACTTGCTATTTCGGCCACAAGTGAGTCCAATAAACCATTTATTGGAACACTTAGGATTTTCAAGTATAGGTGATTTAAGTTTGATTCATTACATGCATAAAGAAAATTTTTATTGACTGAACGAATTACTTTTAAGATTTTTTTATCCTACAACAAATATTTTATATAAATCTACATGTGCTAATAATATTGGCAACAAATAAATCCATTCGAGTGTAAGGTTTGAAATCTTAATGTTTGGGAAACAGAAGCCACTATCTCTCTGTCATCGGAAAAAAACAACACAACGTTTTTTTGCCACTATCTTGATAATAATATATCCAATAAATTTTCTGTCAATACAATATTATGATGTGGAATACAATAGTAAGTTCATAAAGGTGCGTATTACTGGGAACATAAATTGAGGTCGTGTCTGCTCCGCTCCTATTTCGAAAGGGGTGAGGAAACGGTGTCAGAAGGGTAGGAGTTGGATGAAGGAGTTTTGATACTTTCGCGAGTTTTGTGTCTCATACAGCCAATAGATGACGCGAAGAAATATATTATAAAGATCGTATGTCCTTATTGAACACAATATTCTGAAGGTTTTATCATTTAATTTGTTTGCTTTTAAAAATCGAAATGAGATTAATATGTACACATTAATCAAAATACTTCAATAATTTGCAAATTTAAAAACTATCAAACAAAAATCCAGGCTATAAAAATGCAAAAAAGCTTAAATTCTGCTCGTATAAAAGCACACTGTAGTTTTTTTTAATTCATCTCATTAAAATATAAAAATACACTTTATTCTTGCAAACATTGGTGTTCTTCAAGGACCAAAACTGGTTTTTCCACAGCTTCCAGAATTACCTGTCCTATCATTTAAGTCATATACGACGACAACATAATTCAAATGTACAGAAGGGTGACTCTTAACCGCTACATTTTTTTCTACCTACCTTTCTTTATACTTTCATTGTACGTTTTGTCATCGTCTTTAATTCTCTTTGGGGACACCTTTTTAACTTATTCTTTAAGAAGATTTAAAAGCTTAGTTTTTGTCATTTTTTTGTTAATGATGCTTGAGCAGTCAATGGGTTTTAGTGAGATTATGATGTTACTTGTTTATGATTTGAAGTTTTGGGTAGCTACATAGGTACTACATTTTTTAAGTAACTTGCATTGAAAGTTTTCAAGTTAGTTTGTCTTTGCATTATGGATATGAATAACACTTATGTTTTTATACTTTTACACAATTATTTCTTTATACTTTCGCGAAAACCTCCAGTTTTCACTGAAAAAATGTCAGTATCTGATACTGAAAATTTTTCAGAAGAAAAATTAAGAATCTTGATGAAGGAGAAGAAGCATTTTTAACTACTTAATCACTGATCGATCAGTGATTAGTTCAAAATTCTTTATCGATACCATAGACTACCTATATTTAACTATAAGTAGTATAATTAGTTAGAAGTAACTATATATAGTTGAATGTATGTGTGCAATAAATAAATAAATAAATAAAATAAAAATAGTTAGTCTATGCTAATACTAAGCTACACTATCCCTGAGTGTCATAAGCTATGTTTTATTGTGGCCTAGCTTACACCCGCGGCTACCCTCGCGTTGTTGGGGGTTACTACAATTTAACGGATTTTGTCCGCGGAAAATCTTGTCAAATAGTAATAATAATAATAATATTAAACTACATAGGTACCCGGGAGACATGTTTAGCTCGACGACTTAGGCTGCGTACACTAATAAATTAACGGGATGAGTCGCCGGCCAGTGTCGGTCTGTCGACGCCCTAAGATGGATGGTGGTGTACCGATTACGTGAAAGCTTGCTACGGCGAATTTTTTAGGTATTATCCGTGGTCCCACTGCTTTGTCCCACCGGTAGGTCCACGGGTAGTTTTTAGTCCCCGTAGTTCCACTACACCAGAGATTGAATTTTGATAAGGTTCAGTGGGTCCAGGAGCTTTTTATTCGTGGACCCATTACTTAGCTTTATGGCCAGCCTATATTTTGTAATGATAATAATTGTGAATCTTACAAAAATTGCTCTAAATTTTTTGTAGATGAGTTCTTTGCGAATAAATATTAGAATAATAATGATTTAAATTATAAAAAAAAATAACGATAATTATAATATTCCGTTTGTCTGGAAAAAGTAAAATCGCCCTAATTTACTTTTAATATTCTTTTTTGGAAACTTTCTCGTCTACCTTGCTTATTAATATAATTTTTCATTAAAATTAGTTCATTCGATTTGGAGATTTTTGACTTGGTACCTAAGGAAAGTTTGTACGAAAAGCCATGATGCGTAAACGTTTTTTAATTCAACTGCTGAACAAGCTAATCTCTGCTTGATGATTCATTTACAACTCATGACAAGTAATTAAAAAAAAGTAACTAAACAAGTACCTGAATTAAGCAAAAGTTACTTAAATAAAAAACACGACTGCCCTAGCCAGTGTCACTCGCGATGATGTAAGGATTCTAACGATACCCCAAACTATCGGTTCAGGCGTTTCAAAGTGATAGTCAAATAAAGAAACACACATACATACATACCTACATTAACCCTTAAAACGTTACACTCTTTTATATAATTTATGAGCAGTCGTGTAAAAAAACACTATACAACAGTTGCACGACGACGGTTTCCTTTTTTATAAAGTTAAATAACAGTAATGAGTAATATGGAATAAAACAAACGAAAGTTCGTCCTAGCAAGCCAGCATTGAAAGGACGCACGAAGGGCGGTAGGTAATTATTAGGTAGCATTTTCTGAACAATTGATTGCTCATTGTATCGTGCCGCTTCTGTGACGAGCTAATGATCTTTACGAACGTTCTGTTTGTTTTCCTTTTCTTTATTCTTCGTCACATGGCTTTATTTGATTAAGGTTTTTATACTAAATAGTTTATAGTTTCACCACTATCTCGCCTGATCTTAAGCGACTAGACTAGGCTAGGCTAGATTAGGCTTTTAGATGCTTTGCGACAGATTTTCAATTTGAGTGTGGTAGCTAGCGAGTCGAGCTCTAGAAAAGGCCCTACCACCATGCTATAGGTACATCACAATGTTTTTCTTGATCAAAAGTGCAAGCTTGTAGGATTCGAACTATTAAACTGCAGATTAGCGGCTGAGGTCGCTATACCACTGAGCCATCGACCATCTTTCTTCTGATGAGCTTCGGAAAATAAATACATGAACCCTAAACACATTTAAACTCCTTTTTTGTGCGGTCATATATATAAAATAACATGGAAAGCCACATAATTTTTTTTTCCTTAGATGGGTCGGTAGATTTTGGTTACTTTCTCATTATTATTTTTTTTGTTTTGTATTTTGTACATACTTTATTTTTTACTGTTTTTTTTAAATTGTGTTATTTTAGTTATTTGATTGTTGTTATTCTTATACTGTTTTAGTTGTTTTTTGGTCCTCCTTACGTTCGTGATGTCATAATGGGTTCCGACTGAAAATCAGTGACTAGGGTCGTTGACCTTAGTTAGGTGCTGAGTCGGGACCTTTTCCTGACATCACAACATTACATTGTTTATTGTTAGTTTTAAATTATGTTGTGTTATTTGTTATCTGATGTGATGTTGTGTTGTCCGGAAATAAATGTATTTTCTTCTTCTTCTTCTTCTAAGTATTCAAAGTTTTGGGTGGCATTATTGTTGTTGCCAGGTAAATAACGGCCCACAAATCTTATTTCTTTTTTTCTACCTACTGTTAGGTACCGAGACGAAATGCTCTTTCTCCTAAAGGTAAGCGTAACGCAAGCCAATAACAATTGCAGTACCAACCAGAAATTTGAAACACAAAGGCCTACGAGGCACAACTGTGAGATCATCACTGAGGCATTAGGTGGTCTCATAAACCCAGTAATTTCAATGACTACTTTGCTCATCAAACCATAACACAGTCACATAATATAGCACATTACTGCTTGGTGGCAGATGAGCTAAGGGAAACAAATGAAAACTCGCAGAAGAATATACCTCCTGGTTGAAAATGACATATGTAACATATTATTCAGAATTTTGGGTGGCATTTTCGTTGTCATTTACCATCAGGGATATAACGGCATGTTGTTACTTTTTACCAAAATCTTCCATTGCTAACTCATTTTCTCTACAAGTTTCTTTTATAACTACAAAAAAAATGTAAAAAACCTTGAAAACACATTTACGTTCGTAGCTCCGACTATCGGACGGCGATCGCGCGTGTCCTGTCCGTGACGTTGACGGATATCCGCTCCCGGGATTATACCCGGCTTTTGTGGGCAACACCCGGGTAATGCAGGGCGACGAGATTTTCCAGTTTTAAGTTTACTTATGTGGTTGCCTTTTCTCAGCTGTCGCCCCGTGTGACTTAAAAACACGTTGTATTTAGATGTTTTACATTTTTCTGGGTCTTACCAGAGAAAATGTTAACACCCTAAAACGTGTTAACTAGCGTCTAACTCCTAAACAGCGTAGCGTGTTTAAATATGAACAACTCCAAATCTTGATTTAAGTAGTGTCTAGCCGATGTCTAATTCCATTGTTGCGACATTTCTAATCATTTTACAGGTATAACTCTAGACACTGGTGTCGATTCTGTCGTTTCATACCTAAATCTAATTTTAGTTGCGCTCTCTCTCTTTCCAATACATAACATGAGAAAGCGATGGAAGATGTTTAACAGATCTAAATTTAGTTTTAAAGCTGACAAATATCTCCCATCCTTAATAAATTAAGCGCCACTAAATTCATTGCCCTTAAATTTACACTAGACACAAGCAAGGACTTTGACGCAAGCAATTTGACTGGTCTAAAATTTATTTCATCCCTTTCTCACGTTCTCATTTAGAAAGAGCTTGAAACTAAATTAGGTTTAGGTATGAGATGACAGAATCGACACCATTTTCTTGCTTAACAGGCGTCTTAGGAGGTGTGCAAGCCGTCTTTTTGTGGTAACAAAGTTTTTGTCTTGTAGTAAAGACAACTTTTTGAGGAAACATAATGATTTTGTAAAATTAATATAACCCAAACATTTTAATGCAATTTATTTTGTCAAAATAAGACTAATCTACGCTCAAAATAAAATGATTTAACACGAAGATAACCCAACAACCTTTGTCAGGGTTACTTACAAAATAACACCCTGTATTATCACATCACAGGACCCTTCTTAATGCCAAGAGGCGTCGCCCTGTATGTGACGGTGACGGATGCGCCATTCCTGATGCGGCTGTACCGATTTGACAGATGTAGGGAGAAGGTGATTATAATAATTGGAAGGAATTTTCTTTTCCGTCTCAGAAATTAAAGCGTTACTTTTATCAAACCACTTTCTTCCTTCCTATCCTACTATCCTACTAATACTATAAATGCGAATGATTTGTGTGTGTTTGTGATTTTTTATTTTTATATTATATTTGGTAACGAGACGAGCTGGTCGTTTGCCTGATGGTAAGCATAACGCCGGCCCATAATAATTGCAGTGCCACTCAGAACTTTGAAACCCAAAGGCTTGCGCGGCACTGCAAAGCCTAGTAATTTCACTGGCTACTCTGCTCATCAAACCGGAACACAGTAATACTTGCACATTACTACTTGGCGGCAGACTTCACGAGCAAAGCGATGGTACCAACCCAGACCGACACTCACAGAAGAGTTAGTCCTACCACTAACAAAATTTTTATTATTACCACGTATCTCCGTAACTACTAAACCGATTTTGATGAAATTTTAAATCTATATAGTTAAATAGAGGAAGCGCTAGTTGGCAAGCTACTTAGCTTTGAGCACAGACACAGAGTGGCATGTCTTTCCATCTTGTACCGGCTCCACGTGAATGTTCATTGCAGCTCCACGATCTTACTCCGTCGTCTCCTTGCCGCCATAGAACATCAAGACGCGGAGAGAGTTTCAATCCCTTTGTCGTTCCACCTGTAAGCATATCTCATTTTGCAAACTCTTTTATCATCCGCACAGCAAAGATGTGGAACTCGCTTCCGTTGTCAGTCTTTCCCGATGTTTACAATTTGGGTGTTTTCAAGTCAAGGGTGATTAGATGTCTTCTGAGTGAGCGTGTTCCACCTTCGGCCTCCTTCTCACTTTCCATCAGTTGATGGCCACATGGCCAAACGCAAAGTCATCTCATATATAAAAAAAAGATTCTGGAACACAGGCTATAAATAATAAATATAAAGCGGGCGAAGCCGCGGGTGGAAGTTAGTCATTATTATAACCCCGGGAGAAAACCTGTGTTATATGAGTACCGGTACTCATTGCACAGGGAATCCTAATACGGGTGCTATTAATTATTTGATCTGCTGCAGATCTTAATTTACCAGTTGTATATGGAAATAAATATTTTTACTATAGGTTAAATATGCCTAATTGATTTAATTCCAGGAAAATTTATTATTTCCTTTATTAAAATTATTTTTGTCGAATGATAAGTAGAATGCTCCAACTTCCCAAGAAACAATCATATCAAAGTATCAAAAGTTAAATCGCTTTTTAATCTTTTGGGAAGAACAATGTAGTTTATGTACTCGAAAGTAGCCAGTAGTATCTCTATATAGTTTGTGGTTGCCAGTATCTAAAAAGAATGTTGGTCTACGCTATACTTAAATCCATCACCATTTCACGAAAGATTGTTATCTCTCAAAAATCCTGTAACCTATATATATAAAATACACACGTATGTCTGTCTGATAATCCCTCACTTCTGCGACAAGTCGTCGGTTTAGCCGTGACAAATGGATGCGGCCGCAAATTGAGTTTGGATGCCGAGTGGCGTTTAAACGTTTAATCATTGTTCTCTTTTCTCGTCTTCTCTCAAACCATTATTTCGTATTAACTTTTCGCATGCGATTGAAAATTTCATACAACGTATCAAAGTTGCGAAAATTTGATACTAGCTTTTCTTCGCAATAAAGTGTAGAACATCCAGGGATAATGTAGCTTTTTATGTCAAATCGGACAAGTGGTGTTAGAAGAGGTGGGAAGAGGATGAACAGTAACAAACAAACAAACCTTTTTAGAGCAGTTCTAGTTCTAACCTGGGTAATCACCACCCTGCAGTTGGAAATATGTCGCCAAGTACGTATTGGTGTGATCCGGCAGCTGGTTTTAACCGACATCCAAAAAAGGAGGAGGTTCTCAATTCGGTTGTAATTTTTTTACTTGACTCCCAAAAAGTGAGGAGATTTTTTTTATATTTGTTACCTCAGGTCTCAGTAATTTATGAACTGATTTGGAAAATATTTTTTATTTGAAAGCATAGGTATACTTGCAGATCGGTCCAATAGAAATTTCATCAAAATCGAGACATTGTAACGGGATATTTACCGTGATTATTATTGAACGATGAGCACCCGATATTTCGACGCTGTTGCAAGCATCATTTTCACGGGAATACTCACGGTGCTCATCGTTCAATAATAATCACGGTAAATATCCCGTTACAATGTCTCAATTAGTAAATAACCGTGAAAGTTTAAAACAGTGTTCATCAAAATCGGTTCAGTAAGTTTGTCATTGAAGTCGGTTCGTCACAAGTAAGTTAATTAGTTAGATCTAATCAACACCATCATTCAGCAAAGTTCAACATAGTATTTCAAATGAATCAGCTGATATAAGGCTGTACAATTTTGACGTAAGTATATATAAACTTTACATGCCATTTCTTCAATGAAAAATTCGGAAAAACAAAAGCTCGTAAAACAAATGTTGTTTACCTCCAGGATTAGATTGACCCCCTTTTGGGATATCATACCAATCCAACCTCAGGCTGTATAATCATTTGGAAAACAAACAACAACTCGTTTTGTAAACCGACCTGTCAGTTTCTACTCCAAATAAATTGTGATAACTTAGGATAGCTAGCGAATCTCGGTTAGTGCCTTATTAGATAACTATTGACTGAGATAAGATTTGGATTCAATTTTATGTATAACTATTAGGTAACAAGATCGTTCATCGATGCTATGTATAAGACCAACTCATAACAATTGCAGTGCCCCCAGAACTTTGCAACACAAAGGACTGCGTTGCACTGCAGTGTCATCGTTACTATAAAACATTTTTTTTATACTTTTGCTGCTAGCTTCCCCCTGGGGCTTCGCCCGAATGATATCTTTATAAATTGCAGTCTGTGAGTTATTCTGATGTATAAGATTATTGTAAAGTTTCATCAGTTCAGTTCAGTAGTTTTTACGTGAAAGAGTAACAAACATCCATACATCCATCCTCACAAACTTTCGTATATATAATATTAGTAGAAGGATAGGGGTTTGTGTTTGGCCACTGGCTCACTATCTCATCATCAGGTACTAGTAACTTACAATTATCGCTGACTATTTTCCTCATCTAACCGGAGTTATGCTGCATGAACAGTACCTATTGCTTAGCGGAAGACTACGCGAGCAGTGCGGTATCTAATTAAGTACTCCGACGGACACTCACAGTAAAGGCTGTCCTACCACTTGGTAAATGGCATTTAATAATACGTGACACACTTATTATGTTTCTTTATTTTTCTTACACAAATCACGCAGGTTCTCATAACCTCTGAAAACTCATGGCCTGAAAACCAGAACCTAACGTAAAATGCTCATGTTATTGATTATCTATACAATGTTATTTTAAAACTCGACAGCATAATATTTTACTACCCAAGACGTGAACACACACATCTACGGGTACCCACACAAGTATAGGGTTTACACGTATGAGTGGCACACAAGGAAGGGTAAGAAAAATACCCGCGACGCGGGGTTTCCTTCGGAGTAGAGATGATGTGGAGTCGATTTATGACTAAAAAGATAAAAACGCTGTTGAATTATAGCTTTCATTTTAAAATGGCAATGTCTTTATGGTGTGTTTATGTTATCTAAAGCATAGGCGGTAGGACTATCTCTTCTGCGAGTGTCCGTCTCGGTGGGTACCACTGCTTTGCTCGTGAAGTCTGCCACCAAGCAGTAATATGCAAGCATTATTGTGTTCCGTTTTGATGAGCAAAGTAGCCAGTGAAATTATTGGGCTTGTAATACCTAATGTCTCAGAGTATCGAGCGCGCTGCAGTGACTGCAGGCCTTTGTGTTTCAAAGTTCTGAGTGGCACTAAAATTGTTATGCTTACCATCAGGCGAAAGACCAGCTCGTCTAGTTATCAAAAAGTATAAAAAAATGTGCTGCAGTTTACTGGATTTTCCTGCATCCAGCACGTTTGTAAACAATATTAACGGATTACAAACGTAGTTTTTTTATTTATTATTGTGATGTATTATATAACTATTATAATGTGTTCTACTTGTAACTGTGAGATAAAGCTACGATAAATTAAAAACAATAGATTTTATTGACGCTTCCTCATCTTCGTCAAGAAGAGACTCTATAATAGATAAAACTGTACCGTAACTATGAGAAAAATAAAATGATATTAAAGCTGATAAACTTATAAAAACATCAGCTTCTGCCTGCGATTTCACATGCTTTTTTCCGGGATTAAAAGGAGCCTATGCTACTCTCCGGTCCATAAACAATATTTATGCAAAAAATCACGTCGATCCATTGCGCCGTTGCTGCGTAAAGGAGAGCATACCATCACACCAACAAACCTACAAACACACTTACGCATTTGTTGTACGGAAAGATTACCCAAATTAAAAATTGATAGTAAAAAATTAAAAACTTTAAACCTTTTTAGTAAATACCTGTCATAACTCTCACACTCTCTTTAGCAACTCCACACCTCCCAAAGCCTTGTTCTCCACGTTTCACGTATATACTCGTATACGTCTTTGCCTGCGTCACACGTGAATATCCCCATCTTTTTTGCACGATCCATGAAAGAAAGAGAAGGAAAACGAGTTTAGGAGTAACATTTTATATGTTGGCCGGGTCATGGATATAAAAATCGTTTTCTTAACATCTATATAACTGTAACTGTAACGTATAGCTGTAACTGCATCGTAGAAAGCATTAGGAATCCTCAATAATAGAGAATAATAGCCGTTCTGGTGGTTATTTTAAAGATTATTGTGTGTTTTGTAAATCGTTTCATGATATTATTTTCTTGGTTGCTTTTGTAAGTTTTCTTCAGGAAATTTCGTTGTTGTTTTATGGTGGTATAAAACGCGAAAGTGCTGTCTGGTTTAAATGGCGTCGAGATGGAAAATGATGCGAATCTACTAAACAACCCAAAAATAAGGTCTAATATGATTCAAAATCCGTATTATAATAAATGTGAAAGTGTGTTTGTTGGTATATTGCTTTGTCCTTCTTTCACGTAGGAACAGAGAATTCTTAGAATCGGACTAGCGATTCCAGAGATTCGCGGTAACAAACAAACAAATGTAACAAACTTTACTGCTTTATAATAGTAGTTTGATAACGAGATAACTGTTTGATAACGAGATGAACCGGTCGTTTAGTCATAACTAAACGACCGGTTCGTCTCGTTATCTTACTCTCGTTACTTACCATAGTAAGCATAACGCCGGGCTATAACAATTGCAGTGCCACTACTTTCTACAACAGCAGTGCTACTACTCAGAACTTTGAAAGACAAAGGCCTGCGAGGCACTGCAGTGTGCTCGTTACCCTGAGACATTAGATATGAAGCCTCATAAGCCCAGTAATTTCACTGGCTATATACTTTGTTAATCAAATCAAACGGCAGAGTCCACGAGCAAAGCGGTGGTACCAACCCAGACGGACACTCGCAGAAGTGTTAGTCCTACCACCTAGTGATTGATTGATAGTAACGCGTAACGTACGAACTTTTGACGCAAATCAATCGGTATCTTATAGTAATAATGATTATATGTAGGTTACAAAATATTAAACACAATTCCACCTCCTGGCTCTATCATCATAATGTCGACTCTAAGTACAATATATTGGACTCATCAAAACGAATCATATGGTACCAAACTCGAAGTGTTTACTTGTAGCCACTGAAGAATTCCACTGTACATCTCCTGGCTTCATCAGAAGATCAGCTCCATGATACCAATTTTTTTTTTAATGTTTTTTGGTAACGAGATGAGCTGGTCGTTTGCCTGATGATAAACATAACGCCGGCCCATAGCATTTGCAGTGCCACCCAGAACTTTGAAACACAAAGGCCTGCGCGGCACTGCAGTGCGCTCGTTACCCTGAGACATTAGATATTAAGTCTCATAAGCCCAGTAATTTCACTGGATACTCTGCTCATCAAACCGGAACACAGTAATGCTTGCATACTACTGCTTGGCGGCAGACTTCACGAGCAAAGCGGTGGTAACAACCCAGACAGACACTCGCAGAAGAGTTAGTCCTCCCACTAACAATGATACCAAATTATGTCATGTATTGTCATTCGAACTTCATAATAACATACAAAGTTTCATTTGGATACGGCAATTATTACAAGTAGGTAGGTTATAATTGGCTTACAACTTAACAAGTGAAGCTAATAAAAGTATGTTAAAAAATCGTAATAGGCGAAAACATCTTCTTTCTCTTTGACTTTGTTTGTTCCTTTACAAAAAATCGTACAATTTAAAACTCTAGGCAAAAAAAAACTTATAAATAAATTGTTTGTCCAACAGCACTGCCAACAGAAGGATGGCCTGGAATATGCCGCGTGGTCGCGACCACGGGGCACCATGGCTATCAAACAGGGCTACGAGGTGAGAAGTAGCAAGCACTAGATAGTCTATAGATGACGTAGTCCTTTAGAAGTAGCAGGCACTAGATAGTCTGTAGACGACGTAGTCCTTTAGAAGTAGCAAGCACTAGATAGTCTGTAGACGACGTAGTCCTTTAGAAGTAGCGAGCAGTAGATGGCCTGTAGATGACGTAGTCCTTTACAAGTAGCGAGCAATAGACGGTCTGTAGATGACGTAGTCCTTTAGAAGTAGCGAGCAGTAGATGGCCTGTAGATGACATAGTCCTTTAGAAGTAGCAAGCGATATATTGTCTGTAGACGACGTAAAACTTTCGAAGTAGTAAGCAATAGATGGTCTGTAGATGATGTAGTCATTTGAAGTCAAAGTAGCATTGTGTATCGTTGCTATTGTACTTAGCGTAGCACGTTGCGACTGAGTGGTTCTACGTGACATGTAGCGCAAAAGTTTAAACAATAAAGGTTTGGTTAGTAAAGTTTTTTTTTTGGTTTATTTATCTTGAGACATATTACGCACGTAGACCATTCAAAAACATATTACATAATACATTTTTTTAGCAAAGTTTGGCGCTAGTATCTTTGTTATCTCGAGTTTAGAATGCAATGTTGCATAGCATTAGTACCTATTGCAGCATTTTATGGTTGTTTATAGATTTTTGTAGTTAAAGTAACTAGTTATTGTTCGTAGCATCGAGATTGTGGTTATTGTAGACCGTGTGGTGGTAGTAAGTAGATGATAAAAAAAAATCGTTGATTTCGAGAAAATTTTATTTTCTGTGTCTATTTGGAAATTGTACATTTTTGTGAATTTAACTTTTATTGTGTTAATTTGATGTTATTAAATTTGTAAAACGACAGTAATTATGTATTTTGTGTTTCATTCATCATCTCTATTAAGACATATACCTAACTGTCACTGCAAGGCAGGCAACCTCAAAACAGTGGAAAATACTAAAGCAGTAGAAAGCGCTCAAGTAGGATCGATATAGGCAAAACATTAAAGACGCCGTCGTCACTCGCATCCAAAAATTTCCAACACCTCACACCCTCAAGAGTCGAGGGCCGGCTATGACAAAGCGCGTTAATTTGCAACTGTCCCTAGCAGTGGGCACGCCCACATTCGCTGTTTTGAAAGCGCAGAGCGTGTGCTCTCAAGGGATGACTTTGTTAGCAAGATACAAGTTTTGATGAATTTGTTTTTGAGATCGTGATTTTTATACTCGACAAGTGAGCGGTTGAAGATCTCGCTTGATCTTAAGGCACTCCTTTAGGTATCATTCTTTGGTATTGAAACTTATTTCAATACCAAAGAATGATACCTAAAGGAGTGCCTTAAGATCAATTTCAATACCAAAGAATGATACCTAAAGGAGTGCCTTAAGATCAATTTCAATACCAAAGAATGATACCTAAAGGAGTGCCTTAAGATCAAGCGAGATCTTCAACCGCTCACTTGTCGAGTATAAAAATCACGATCTCAAAATGCCATTTTTAACCTTAGTTAAAAATGGCAATGCCATGGATTTTAGTTGCAGGTTATTTCGTAGTTTTTATTTAATTAATAAATGAGACAACATAAAGTTTAAATGTTTTTATACGTCTTTAGATGATTAAATTTCTTTTGTTTTCGCTTACAAAAATATGATAGTTATCGCACAAAATAATATTCAGCATTTCAAGGCAAAATACATTTTTCGGAGTCTTTTTGCGTTTCTGGGCCATTTCTATATTAGATATATTATTTTATAGATAAGTCTTTTCTTAATTACTTGGCTAATACTACTGTATTTTTTTTGTTTGTAATATGTATGAAAACGAAGATTTGTGCGACGAAAACAGGACTTTTTCGGGCGTTTTGCTTTAGCCTCGCCTTAAGTGACGATAAGTGAGTGTAAAATGCTAGAACGCTAAAGCTACAATGGAAACTTGTTGTTAGCCGAACGGCTGCCGGAAAATATCGTTAGACACTAGGCGAAAGATTTTCAAATTGAGACTTGGGAGCCACTAGTGTCCATCCGGTAGGCACAAAAAAATGCGCCACCACCATGTTTTTTTTTAGCGCATCATATCATGATGGCAGCATTATATGACTCAGTCAAGATGTTTTTCTTCACTAAAAGCTCAACTTCATTGTAAAATACAAGCCGAGAGCTCGTATTCTACTTCATTTCTTTTCAAAACTGTAAAATTGTCGAAAATCTTTCACACAAATTTCTACAACTAGGTACAACAACAACAATTTCTTCAACAATTTCTTCAACAATTCTTCTATAATTCTTTCTACAATTTCTTTGACACAAATTTTCTTATTTCTTTAAGCTTCACAAAAATGTTGTTGGTACGTTTTTAAATCTGACCCTAAAGTTAAATAGGTCAAAAAACACCGCTGTAATTCACTGTAGCAGTTTGCGTCAGAACCTACCATTACCGCCGATAGATGGCGCTGTACCAAAACTATTACCACGCGGACGATATTGCCATTTTACGACGACAAACATAAAAGAATTCGGATATTGTGACCTATTTTACTTTGTAGTCATGAAACGCTATCGGGATATTATAAATCTAGTAGTTTCTGCTGGAATACATGCAAAGATTTTCTCTATGGTAGTGTTTTATGAGCCATTGCTGATTTATCCTGTATAACGGAGAAATATGCAATTGAAACGCAATGGCAACACTGAAGAGGTTGTAAATGTGAATATTCTAATTTGAAGTTGACGTCACGCAGTCTGCCATTTGAAAGAATTTCAGAAAGCTATAGTTATCTTGCGTAAAACTATACATTTAGTGGTTTATTTATTTGATTTTTATTAGGTATTTAGCACAAGAATAATGTACATAGATTTTTTTTATTATTGGGTAACGAGACGGTTCGTCTGCTTCATGCTAAACGTAACGCTAGCTCATAACAATTGCAGTGCCATCCAGAATAACGCTTAAATATAACTGCTTGGTGGCAAACTAGAATATGAGCAAAGCGGTGGTACCCACCCAAATAGACTGTCGGTTGAAAGGGTTTTGAATTGAAAGATTATACGTTGGAGTAACTTTTTATTATGATACCACGCGTATAAAGTCGTGGGCAAAACCCAGTAAGTTAATAAGTCACACAGACACATCTACCAACTATCAAACCCTTTAACCCTTCAACCCCGTTGTCTCCAATCTCGATAATTTACGTGACCACCGGTTACAAATCACCCCCGCTAACTAAATAATAAATAATGCTAGACAAAGGGTGGTCACTTCGCTAAATACTGTCTGATAAGGTGGATGAATCGGTGTAGAAATGAGACACACTGTTAGATAGTTTAGACAGTGTTTGTTTGGCTGGCTTGGCTACCTACCACCCTTATGTTGCATATATCATAATGCAATCCTTCCTCTTTCTGTCCCTTGTCCCGTTTTAAATGAGGTCGGCGCAATTAGTCTTTACAGACATTTTGGCAATTTTATACAGCCAGCCACTTGCCTGCCATCAACCCTTCTTGTAAATTCTGAGAGTAGTACATGTCATTTTCAACCACGCGCGCCCAATGCGGCTTGGCAATTCACATGTCCTCAATTTTTTTTTGTGATTGTTGCCGTTTTTCTCCTGAAGTTTTCTTTCAGCGTTTTTAGAGTGAGCGTGGTAAAATCTATATATCTATATTAAAATAAATAATGTAATTTTCGCTAATATACCATAGTTTTTTTCAACTAAATATACATTACCGCAAACAAAGACCAATATAAAAGCCAACAACAATTATTTCAGTGTAAAATTTTTCTTTTCGCCCATAAATGGAAAATACGTTAATATGGAAATCGAACCACCTTATTAAGAGGTTAATAGAATTTTTTCACTAACTTTTTATAAAAAAAATTGCTGTGTTCTTTAGGTCACAGAGCCGTGTGTTGTTCCCTTGATCACTTTAGAGGGACACTTGACAAGTCACTCGCCCCGGGCTATCCGCAAAAACGACTCGGTCACTTCAGTTCGGTGTTACAGAGTATTTGTTAAGAGATGATAGCACCAACATGAAGTCCATTGTAAGGGCATTCCCCTTACAATGAATGACTTGTGTAAGCAAGCGATACGTTTCATTTAGTTCAAATGAAACGTATCGGTTGAATTGAATCTACTGTCCCTGCTGAGTTGACGTCCAAGAGTCATGTCATCTATACATTCTGTCTGGAGCATTACAATTTACAAGCATTAGCAACAACTTTTTGCATTACTAATTCCTATCTCTCCTCAGAACGTCCTTTCCACATCTATATTTTACTGTATATCTATGGGTAGTTGCTTGTAAAAAATGCATTTGAGAGTAAGTAAAAATGAATATATTTTTACGGATACCGCAAACCGTGAATTAAGTATTTGTTTATTATTTATGCCTTACTGCTAGAGATCGACAGGATATTTGTGTCTATAAATTATATTTAGACATGATTCAAGCATGTAATCTGAAAACTTTATTCGCATGGATCCCTAGAAAGCGCTCATAAAAGTTTAATGGCTCTATAAAGCCTATTTCCAATTATTATTTAGGAAGAAAGGTATCAACTAGGAGATAGGAACAGGCAAACGATCAGCTCGTCTCATTTACCGAGAGTATATTAAAAAAAACATCAAGGTATTTGTCGATATTCTTTTTTCGCAATTATACAGGATAAAATTAACGTAACATAACTGCATGTTTTGTATACGCAGTACGTACGAACAACTCTATACACATCCTCTACTTCAACTCAGCGCAACCCAAAACTTATTTTAACCGTGTCAAAGAACAAGCATGATTTACTGTGACCACGCGGTCAGGACCAATCGAGCGTTATTAATGATAACTCGGGCTTTTCGTAGGTTGGAGGTATAGCTAAAATTTGCACGCCCTTTTCTTAGTAGGTAAATTGCTATTTCGATATGGTTTCTCTTAGGTTTTCTTAATATTTTTTATTGTTTTAAAACAGCCTTTTTTATACCTGACTGTACTTGTTTTTAGTAAGTCTGTACTAAATTTCACCATGATTGGATATCAGGAACTGGTGTAAAAAACGATCGCCCGTATATCATGACAAACAGACAAACAGGAATCGAAGTTATATAAAAGTTTATAAGTTACTAACTTCTGCACGTGGTTTCACCCATTATTTCCACAGGACCTGTAAATTTTCCGGAATAAAAAGTAGCCTATGTTACTCTCCGGTCCACAAACTATATCTATGCAAAAAATCACGTCGATCCATTGCTCCGTTGCTGCGTAAAAGAAGGGCGGCCCGACAAACACATTTTCACATTTATTATAGCACGTATACTAGTAATAATATCTATTATTATGTACCTATGTCATTTTGATTGAATTTAATAATTTGATGAATTCTTTCGGAACTTTGATGAGTTAATTTTAGCCACAACAAACTCGTAATAAATTTCGATTCATTTAGAACGAACGGAGTCTGCACATATTTGTAATATTGAGAATTTATGCTCTTGATCAAATACATACGTGAACCTTCCATAACATCACAGTCATGTAATGTTACTGTACTAGACCCCAAACAACCCTAAAGGTACAGCAATAAATTTAAACTATCTGACCCTGTTCGGTATTGGTTAAATTAATTTAGTACAGATAGCGACGAGATGTGAAATTTAATTTAGGTATTAATCATCGGCAGTTTAGGGTTAACTTGACCGCATGTGGAGAATGTTGCAATTACGTGAGTGTTTCCTTTACAATTGTGTTACCAATATATTTTAGTAAGTGTTAGGACTAACTATTCTTCGAGTTTCCGCTTGGGTTGGTACCACCGCTTGACTAGTGAAGTCTGCCGCCAAGCAGTAATGTGCAAGCATTACTGTGTTCCAGTTTGATGATCAGAGTAGCCAGAGAAATTACTGGGCTTATGAAAGTATACCTAATGTCTTAGGGTAACGAGAGCACTGCAGTGCCTTTGTCTTTCAAAGTTCTGAGTGGTACTGCAATTATTATGGGCTGGCGATGTGCTTACCAGCTCGTCTCATTATCAAATAGTATAAAAAAAAATTAATGTTGAAATATTTTACTGTCGCGTATGTGCAGTGTGAAGCCGAGGAGCTCCAAGCACTCCACACTCTACTATATCCTGTTTTCAAAGGAAAATCTTTATGCCCGTCCTTATTTTTTCATATCTTTTGTAAGCAAATTATTACATAGTTAAGTAGATATAATTCTGGTGTTACTCAATCAATGTTACAGGTAACTTTATTTTTCTTTTACTGATACAAAACTATAAAATTCTAGTACAGCACAATTGTAAAAGACTATTTATTTGGAAGACAAAATGAACCGTAGTGCGCGACAGAAAATGTAGATTATGGAACTCTTCAATGATGATTTTAATTTTTGGAGAAACATGAAAGACCGTACCTAAATCGATTTAAAATGCGTAACAAAGCAGAAGCTTATGTTCCTATACAAATATGGGTGAAGTTAGGCAAAGATGATTGTGATGGAATATAGGTAATGTAAATAAAAAATTACATCTCTTTTTTCCAGGCCAAGATGAGCACGGGAGACGGTACCGTGGGTGGTCATCAGAAGGCTGACGACAGGCTTGGTCATCATCAGTCGATGAGTCAGATGCTGTATGGAGCTGGATTGGGGCCGGGACGGTCAGGTAAGATAGTTATTTTTTTTATTTAAGAGAGGTGAATCTAGTTTCACCTTGAATGATTGACGGGTATTTTAATACTATTTTATAATGACTCGAGATGGTATTTTATCTAAAGGTAAGCATAACGCCGGCCCATAATAATTGCAGTGCCACTCAGAACTTTGAAACACAAAGGCCTGCGCGGCACTGCGTGTGTATCTATTAAGTCTCATACGCCCAGTAATTTCACAATTTGCTCATCAAACTGGAACACAGTAATGCTTGCACATTACTTCTTGGCGGCATATTACACGATCAAAGCGGTGTGTGGAGCAAACTCAGACGGTCATTCGCAGGATAAGTAAATTAAAAACAATCTAAAATTAATGTTGACAGCTTTACTTATATTAAGCTTATATAAATTACAGGTGTTTGAAAACAGAGCATTTTTAATCAGCAAAAATAGTTTAACCACATTTAAGGACATGAAACGCATTGCCTTCTCATAGAATGTAATTTGTAAATATAGTTTTTTAATTGAACGTGATTTATAATATATTATTTCCTCTTTTTAACTAATTTATTTATTTTTGTGATTGAAATTTCACGTGTAATGCATTATTAGGTACCAATAAATATTATGATTTAACATTTCAAGAAATGGTCAAACAGTATTACACAAAATGATTCTGACTTACTTTTATATTAGGTAAAGTATTTATTTTTACTGTAATTTCACAGCTAACAAACCCGTCTCTTTTTCCAGGTTCTTCATCATCATCACCAGTGGGCGGCAACGCGGGCAGTGGCCTGCTCGTCGTCCCTCAACCCCTAGGCAAGGGTCCGGCGAAGCTGCAGCCCTTGCACGCCCACGCGCGGAAGTATCACTGCAAGATGTGTCCTCAGGTATTTAAATTTAAAAGTTGTCAAATTTAAGTTCGTAATTAAGTTTTAACGCAGTTTGACTTTTTTACATTCAAAATCATTAATCATTTAAATATCTTGCTAATGTTGCTGCGTGAAAGAAGGATAAACCAACAAACACGCTTTCGCATTTACTGTACGCATTTTAATTTACGGTTATAGTTATGAAAAAAAAAGTTTAAAGTTTCGATTCTAGTACATAACATACTTCGGTAAATTTATGAAGATACCCTGATACGGGATACCAGATCTTTCATTTACAATAGCGAAAAATTTCAAATTCAATAAATCATAACTGACACCAGAATGGGACGTAGCTGGCAACACAATCCTGTTAAAAATAAGTGTTGCGACTGCTTGTTTCTGATGTGATAAGAATCTCTGATACGTGTGATGTCCACTTGAGTTTCATCCCAATACATTCCCTGACACTTGAATTCAACCTTTTATTATACCGAGATAACAAGACGACTGGTTTGCAGTGCCACTTATAACTTTGAAACAGAAAGGCCTGCGCAGCACTGCATTGCGCTCGTTACCCTGACGCATTATTATGTCTCATAAGACCAGTAATTTCACTGACTACTTTGCTCATCATACCTGAACACAGTAATGCTTGTACACTGTGCCCAGGCGGCAGACTATACGAGCAAAATGGTGGTACCAGCCCAGGCGGACGCTCGCAGAAGAGTTAATCCTATCACCAGGTAAATAATATTTCACTACGGCACCTACGGGAAGAGATGGGGCGGTACTATTCTTATCCGTGACCACACGGACAATTAAATTTCAATTTATTTAAAAACAATAAATGACTTTATGCATTGTTCATCTCAAATAACATCTATACAAATAAATAATATTGAAGTGTCTATTTGTAATATCAAAATAACAGCTTTTTACTAAATGCATATGTAAGTATATAAAGGTACAACAAATCAACCATTTTTAAAATTTTTGTCTGTCTGTTTGTTCCGGGTAATCTCCGAAACGGCCGGACCGATTTTGACGGGACTTTCACTGGCAGACTGCTGATGTTACAAGGAGTAACTTAGGCTACTTTTATTTTAGAAATAGAATTAGGGTTCCGCGCAAAAAAAAAACAATAATACCCATGAAATCCTATATCTACGCGCGGGTGAAACCGCGGGCAGCAGGTAGTCTCCAATAAAGTCTAACTTTAGAGTCATGCCAGCCTCGAACCGGCCGGTGGCGGTTGGCGGTGACTGTAGAGGTATGGATGTCAAAATTATAATAAGCGGCGGCTGGAATCCATCAAAATTCAATTCGTCATCCGACTCCAGAAGGTAGGGATAGAAGATTAATCACAAAAATTAGAAACATGTATTTTTTTTAATGTTATGGTTTACATTGAAATAAAATTCCGATTTATTTGATGGAAACGGGCGTTACATTATAAAAATATAAAAATATTATTATTATTGCGGAAGTCCATTTTTAATAAGATATATAATGTGGGTAATGTATAGTTTTAATTCCGCTATAAAGCCATGTCTAATGTATGGCATGTCTAATGGTCTAAGTGCGATCTATACTGAAATAAACCAAACGTAACGCGTGACTCTGTACAACGAAACCTGAGTTAGTTTATTTATGAAATAAAAAACTTCTTGACCTCGCAAAGGTAGACTGTAAAACCAACAATTAGTATAATTTAGCTTTTTGGTTGGAATATATGAACCGCCTCCGGTTCGGATGCATCACAACGCGGAACTCAAAAAGTTAGTCAATTTGTTAGTAAACAATAGTTACTTACTTGCGACGCCAAACTGCAATTATATTTACATTATTAAACCTATTTATATTATTACTTATCTCATGCCACAGGTACAATAATAATTTTACTTATTCTGCTAACGGTACTGTATAGAATTTGCAATTAATTCTCTATTTACCGTTTTTGCTCGACAAACCGCGTTCAGTATCTCAAAATTAAACTACAATCATATTAGCATGCACCCATTCTGATCCAATCCTAAATTACTTGCGAATAGCTCATAGATACCTATCTAGTTTTATGTAATATGTATTATATATATGTATATATTTATATATTTATTTATTATATGTATAGTAGGTATTTTTATGTTAATTTACATTCAAATATATTTACTTCATGTTCGTAACACCAATATAACTATAACTGAAAACCACCATCCCAAACTTTTAGTTGTATACTTTAGCTTTTGGGTTGACTGGAAGAGATCGCTATGAGCGATAAGTCCGCCCATTGTGACACTTAGTTATTAAGATTTTAGTTTTTAAATTTTCTTTGTACTGTGGTGTTTCAATAAAGAGTTTATCTATCTATCTATCTAGTTGTACCTAGTTAAACAAATGAGTACTCCCTGCCCCATTTACTGTGGTATTTCACGGATACTTGTATGTGATTTTTACGAGACGAAAGGAATGGAGAGTAATTACATAAATAAGGTAGACATGGACATAAATATAATACGAGAAATAAAGAAAAGCTCTAGGTGCCAATAACTATAGGCTAACTAAAATATATAAGCAAGGACGTCTGAAAATTGATATATACAATAAATTGCCTTTTGATTTAACTAAATTAGCTATAATACAAGAATTTAAAACCAAAATTATAACTTTTTTATTAATTAAATTAATTTAGGATGAAATGACTGCAGGAATGTTCAATTTCTAATTTGCTAGAGATCGATGAAAAACAATTTGAGTAAAGTCATAAGTAAGAATTATAAAAATGTAATCCTAATAATGTATAATGTATTATGACATGACTATTACAACGTAGGTAGGTACATACGCTATAGTGTGGTCAATTGAATAAATAAATAAAAATGAAATTAATGAAATAATATATTTTTTGAGGTTTTATGATTGATGCTGTGAGGACTGCAGTGTTTCCGGTGACAACACCAAAAAGCTTCTTGGGGATATTACCAAGTGGTTGTGGTATTCAATTAAGGACTGTTCCGATACGAACTTTGTTCGCAAGGCGCTTACCATCAGACACCTAGCCTGTCACATAAGAAAAATTAAAAAATAAACCTTTCACCTTTTTGACCGCCAATTTTTTTTTCATCAAATAAACCGTCCAAAAATACCAGGGGTCCAGAACCTTCCAAAATTAGTCATCAGACGGCTTTCTAATCAAAATCGGGAGCGAAAGAATGTCATCGCAAAATCTTGAGTCGGACAGAGGACAAACGGACAGACAAAAAGTAGAATCGTTTAATACTTTGGCTGTTTGTGTAAATTTTCGGATGGACGATGGCGCGATCCCTTTTTGGACGCCGATGACAGATGTGGTCAACATTTGGCAACATGCTTATAAGGTCTAATGAGAACGAGTCCAATACTTGGCTTATATTTGAGTAAGTTAAATTATTTATTTCTTCGAATGTAGATGTAAAGTGATGTAATAAACCTAATAATATAATTTTAAGTCTCCAATATTCTACTAAGGTGTCATGCAAACAATGACAGTAATATTGCAATACCTACTTGGATACTGTACCTACTACACAAGAATTAAAATCAGATAGTTTATTTGATTGATTAGAAGAAAAAAATACCTATAGCTTAAAATTAATAACTTATACTAGGATGTTCCGAAATTATCTAAATATGACGTCTAATCTCACAGTATTTCTTTTCATATCTGAACCTATTTATATCGCTTACTCAACTGACAATCATGCTCCTCCTTTCTGCTATTGTCCCCTTTTAAATGGGGTCGGTGGAGTACGTTTTTACAAACATACTGCTTTGTTTAGCAATTTAGTTTGAACCAACGACTAATATTGTTTTTTTTTTCCTCTCTAGTCATCTCATAAGTATTCCTAACTCAGAAAACTGCATATTTATCGAAAAAACGTTTCTGTTCAAAAATAAGCGCATCGAAACAGTTGACAACCCCTGCTACAAACGCTTTTGTTTGATATCGCCGACCACAGACAAAACAGAGGCAATAAGAATAAAATAAATTAATTACTGCACCAAATACCTAGTAACGTGAAAGGTATGATGGAATTTATACAAAAAAATACTCTTTCGTCGTCAACTTTTTAGTAACCGTAAAAGAATTGCAGCTTGTGTCCTCGAACCTTAAAAAATAATGTAATGTGTATAAAAAAAATAGTTTAAGTATTTTAAACTAGTAAAATTTTAAAAATGCTGAACCGACTTTTGACAAACTACTAAACCGATTTTGATGAAATTTCCCTGGGACCAAACTGAAAGTATACTTATCCTTTCAAATAAATAAAAAAATTCTAAATCAGTTTATGATGGTTGACCAAATTGAGAATCTCTCCTGCTCCTTTTTTGAAGTCAGTTATAAAGTCCATATCAAAGGTACATATTTGAAAATAATCAAATCTTGGAAATCTTTAAATTTATGTTGTGAGATTTTAGTGTTTGACCACTATCTCGCCTGATCTTAAGCGACGTTGTGCTCGAATTTCGAAGATGGCATATACGCTAGATCTAAATTGGGACTGGCCCTTAAGTACAGCTGCCGGAACCCATTGGAGATGGCGACAGGTTTCCAATATAAGGGTTGCAGCACAGCACTCACTTTTCACATTACTTTTGCATCTCCTCTTATAAAAGACACCATTACTATAATATCCGTCAATTTCTCACTTTTCCTGATGCACTCAATACCACAAACGACTGTACAAATTTCTATCATTTCCTTAAATCCACTAGAATCCCTAACACAAAGTAATATATCCCCTAAAACAATACCCTATAAAGCCCCAATTCAATTGTTCAAAACAACTATGTAAGGATGTCGAATTTCGACCAATTTGCTCACGCGATTTTCAACTTTGCCACGTAAAAAAAAAGGTATATCTTCGTGTAATTCAGTAGTGAGGGTAAGTGTGATTTTGGACATTTGTGACGTCACTAATAGGTGTCCATTTTTCATGAAATAAATAGTGCGTTAGTGTCCGTTCGCTTTCGGTTTTACTTTTGTGGCAGAAACTTTTTTCACAATATTAGAAAAAAACATCCTTACACCATCGTGGTGGTTGTGAAATGCTAGCTTTAATAAATATGTATAATATTTTTTTTATTTACAATCATTATATGGTGAGATTTGATAGGGCGTAATTTTTGTTTACCTGGTTAACTGTCAACTTCGAGTTGAAAATCTGTAACCAAGTAACCTTTAACCTTTAACATAGAATAGATAATAGTATAACCTTTGATCTGCGATCTTCTATAGTCTATAAGTTTCACGTATTGTAGCGTTAGACTTATAATCTTACCTAATGTGAGACGACGCAACAGAATGCGACACGCAAAGCGTAGATAAAAGTACTGTACTCGTAGTGAGACACGACAAGTCGTTATCGAGCGCGGCTAACTTCCAATGCCCGAACATAGTTTTTGCTGACGCTAATGACGTCATTAGGGGAAGGGCGCCGAGCATTGTTCCCTTGGAGGGCAACTGATTCCATGATAGCGGGCTTTGATTATTAATTTTGGTTGTTTAAGGTATTTTAGTTGGTGAATGTAGTCACAGTTTTACTATCCATATAGTTTTGATGACCCAAGGAATCAGCATTGCGATCCAACGAGGCAATGCCGTCAGCATGCTGTACATATGCTGCCAACTGGTAGCGGGCTAGAACATTAGGATTACCTATAGATCTACAATGGCTTGTAGATTATCCAACTGTTTTTGTAATTAAATGTAGTTAGCAGTAGTGTATATATATGGCCTTGAAATAGCTAGATAGTAAAGATATTTCATCATCTGCAGCCTTATTACGCTCCCAAGAGTTGCAAGGGGTTCAAAACATCGTGAATTACAAGAAAATATGCTTTAAAAAAGCGACGAACCCCGACTTCTTTGATAAACTACTGAACCGACTTTGATGAAACTTCTATGGGAACAGTCTGAAAATAAATCCTTTCAAATAAAAAAAATAACTCATCGGTTTACAAATGATGGAGATATGAGGTAACAAAAAGAAATACAAACCGAATTGAGAACCTCCCCTTTTTTGGATGTCAGTTCAAAATAATGTATATTTACACGATATGAACTGTAAAAAGTTAATTCAGCGTTTTGCAACAAAATTAAGAACCTTTCCTCACATAACTTCACAATAGATCTCACAGCATCTTTCTAGAAAACTCTCCCATAAACCCCATAATTTCAAACATAAACAAACGCTACCCAATCGTCTTAGAACCTACCCTCTCGACCGCAGATCGTCTTGCGGTCGTCTCTGCAAGTCGAGTCTCAGAAACCACACGTACACAGCTTAAGTAGGGCAGCGTGGTTTATATGAGAAAATACTTACTTGACGTAGATGTAATATGTACATTGTACACGGCTGTAGCCCGCGGTTACACCTGCGCACAGTGTATTATGAACCCCGATTTTGTCTCATCTCGTTTTTTTTACAAATATCAATAGTTTTAATAAATGTAAGCTCTAGAGTAAAACTCCCGCATTGATACGACAAGTAGTTTATTTTTAAAAAAATATCAAAGTTGCCCTACAACCGGGTCATGAAATTAACGAAAAAAAATATTTAAAAAGAACTAGAGTACTTATTTGATTTTTTATTTTATTGCATAATCATACACTTCATAACACACCTTCTGACCAGTTTTTGTCTTTTTACTTTGTGTAGATAACGAAATATGAATATTTTTATCCTTTTTCTTTATGTTTTTTTTCTCGACTATAACGCCGTATTAGTCGGAGATTTCTAAACTAAACGATTGTTTAGGCATACGTTTATCGATATTATTAAAACCACAAACTAATCCCGCGTTATCTGGAAGTTATCAGCAATTTTCAGTTTTTGTCAGGGTTGTCACGTTCGCACATCCGGACGCTTATGGTATTTTTATCCGGATCAATTCAAATTTCTTTTTTCACATGGGGCTCCATTACAATTAGGTAAGTATACGCTAATCAAAATCAAGACCCAAAAGCTCGCCGACATTATTATAAAATAAATAGTGATTAGTTATTAGTGACAAGGTTAGAGTGCCATTTCTTTAAAAAAGTCTCTAATAGATTCGCGTGAACCCATATTGTAGATTCACGTGCCTACTCTCTCTTCTATACAAATAAATAAAATTGAAGTCTCTGATTGCAATATCAAAATAACAGATTTTTACTAAATGCATATGAAAGTATATACGGTACTTATAACAAAACAACATTTTTTAAATTTTTTCCTGTTTGTCTGCTGTGTGTTCCGAGTAATCTCCGAAACAGCTGGACCGATTTTGGACGTAAATAAATTACAAAAGGATTACGAAAACTCGAAAATAAGGTACATACTAACAAGCTTTAGTTTATTGACATTTCAAATAACTTTGGTCTGACTAAATACATTCAGTAGTTTTGTCGTAAAACCCCAAGCACCAGAAGACAATTCGTACATTTTTGCGCGCCGGTTTCCCACTTTTCGGTTTTCGTCGCGACTTTACGGTGCAATTGTGTATGTGCGAGCATTAGCCTCATACTACTCATCGCTGCAGAGTCTTACCTTGTCCCACGAATGTTAGATGAAATAGCATGCATTTTAGCCGCGCCCACCGATGAGTTCGCTCCATGGACTAGTAGGCTCTTAAGTCTCATAAGCCCAGTAATTTCACTGGATACTCTGCTCATCAAACCGGAACACAGTAATGCTTGCACACTACTGCTTGGCGGCAGACTTCACGAGCAAAGCGGTGGTAACAACCTAACAACCCAAACGGACACACGCAAAAGAGTTAGTCCTCCCACTATAAAACATATTGATGTAAAAAAGTCAAATAAGTAATTTAAATGGAATGTTTTTATTTTATTTCATAAAATTTGTAAATTTGTGTAATTAATAAAGTGTGGTGCATTGCTTACTTAAAACAATAATCATTTAAATCTTTTGACAATTGGTGGAGAAATCAAATTACGTCACCACAAAAAATACAGATACCTGAACCTCCTCCTTTTATTGAAGTCGGTTAAAATATTAGTAGTTTGTTTCTTATAAAATATGAACAACAAAAATCCATAATTATCTCAAAAAAATATTTACAGATGATAAGGTGATGACCCTGAACCCGGATTAATCTGGATATAACATTAATTGCTGATAACTTCTAGATAACGCGGGATTAGTTTATGGTTTTAATAATATCGATAAACGTATGCCTAAATAATCGTTTAGTTTAGAAATCTTCGACTAATACGGCGGTATAGTCGAGAAAAAAAAATATAAAGAAAAAGGATAAAAATATTCATATTTCGTTATCTACACAAAGTAAAAAGATAAAAACTGGTCAGAAGGTGTGTTATAAAGTGTATGATTATACAATAAAATAAAAACTCAAATAAGTACTCTAGTTTTTTTTAAATATTTTTTTTTGTTATTTTCATGACCCGATTTTAGGGCAACTTTGACATTTTTTTAAAAATAAACTACTTGTCGTATCAATGCGGGAGTTTTACTCTAGAGCTTACATTTATTAAAACTATTGATATTTGTAAAAAAAACGAGATGAGACAAAATCGGGGTTCATAATACACTGTGCTGCGTGGAGATTCTCCCACAGGAACTGTGTATTTTTCCAGGATAAAATGTAGCCTATGTTACTCTCCGGTCTATCTATATCTATATACTCATATAATGAAGAGGTAGTTTGTTGTAAGTTTATTACCGATTATCTCTGAAACCGTTGGTCCAATTCTAAAAATTCTTTCACAAATAGGAAGCTACATTATCCTTGAGTGTTATAGGCTACATTTTATTCTGATTCAACATGTGTGAAGCTGCGGGCAGACGCTAGTAAACTATATCTATGAAAAAATCACGTCGATCCGTTGCTCCGTTGCTGCGTGAAAGAAGGACAAACCAACATAGCAACAAATACACTAGACGGATGTTATCCATTAAGCTGGTTGGAAGCCACTGAAGAAATAATCATTATCAGCTTCTTACGCTCCCACTGCTGGGATACCGGCCTTCTCTCAGAGAGAGAGAGTTATGGGCCGTAATCCACCACGCGGGCCCAGTGCGGCTTGGTGGATGTCACATGTCCTCGAATTTTGTGGTTCTTGAACATGCGGGTTTCCTCACGATAAATAATACACTAGATGGACAGGTAAAATTCTGAACGCGTCAAAAAGTATAACTATTGGTACCTAACTATAAACTTCTTTCCTGCGCTCAGTGTCAGTCAGTGGCGTTCTTAGCTGACATCTCCTACCTACCTGCCAAATTTTAGTCAAGTAGTTTTCGAGATTTCGTGTTTAGTCAGTGAGTTTTTGTTTTACATGAGATAGCGTCTAATTACATAATATCGGCCTATCAATACCTAACAAAAATAAAAAAGCAGGACGACATACATTCATACATGTATTATTTTATACATAAAATATTAATATTCTACCCTGTGTTTATATATTATTCTAGACAAGGTACCAAGATTGTTGGCGACATTGCCCCGTGAAATTGCAACACAAAATACTTATTTTTTATTTTTTTCTTGTTGTAACAACAACAAGAATAACAATAGATAATTTTCAACTTTTTTTTTTGTTATAATCATAACTTGGAGAGTAATAAACTCCATTTTTCATAGCGTAAAAACTAGGAATATATTTTTGCTTCTTGTACAATGTACATATAATAATAATTAGATTACATTTAGAAAATAATTAAGCAATTGTTTTATTTGACCGTTAATCATTTGTTTATTTATTTCTCTAGTAAAGTAGCTATATGGTCCTAGCCCACAGAACATCTCAATTAATTTAATTACCATCAACTTCCCATATCAGTGCAGGGTGTTCAACCCTTGAGCTCAGATTCGACACTATTAATCTTGGCGTCACCTACAGCAAGGGGATGGACAGGGTGCGATTTGAATAAAGGATTTTGGATGTTGTTGAATCATAACTTATAGTATGAACCTTGATATCATCATCTTTTATATGATGGTTTGCGTGGCGTCCCACCATAGACAATGCCTTAGCAATGTCTGGTGCGTGTCTAGCTAAGTACCGCTAAGTACTGATGTATTTAACAGTCCTACTGAAAGTCAACTCGCACTCTAAATTTTACTTTGATGTTTTTGGGGGAAGACGAAAATGTGCTGTGGTCGATTTTGCATTATTTACCTACAAAAGCTTGAGTTTTTTCGAGTTTTCAGACGCTGACAATATAAGACAAATATAGGCTTGACTTAAAACGTTCCATAGAAAATTCTATAGCATATACCAAATTCTATAGCATAGTTTGTTGCAGTGGAAAAAAAAATGTTAATCTGAATCGCATTTCTGAAAGCCATATTGTTTCCAAAACACGTTAAATAACATCATAAATAACCATTCAACAAAAGTTATTTGAATTGACTTATTATCTATTTTGAAAATAACTTAAAAACACTATAAATAATATTAATTAACCTTTCGTATGCCGGGAGCGAGGATCCGCGTTAAATTTGAAAATGAAACAATCATTCCCTAACACCAAGTTTTATTCCCATAATAATGTTTTATCTAGACCATAGATCTAGACCATCCAGATCTTTAGTACTTACGTGAGTTAATAACCGTACTATTGCCGTAAACAGGGGGCGTTAGTGACGTTTTAACAACCTACTTTAAAATAATTTATAGTTCCTAAGTAAAAAGAAAGAGGTTTAATTGAGAAGTAAACCTTTCTATTTGACGTCTTTTTTAATTTGATCGTGGCGGTTAAACTTTTAAAAGGTATTATTTTGAAATTAGATGTTCCGCCGTGGTTTATTTATTTAAAATGTCGTTGTCAGCTATGTAAACGTTGCTTCTATAATAAATTGCATCAGTTTTTAATTATTATTAAAGAAATTTTCATAAATTAATTGAACGGTTAATTACGTAGCTTCGCTACTGTTGTATTTTATTTATGTGTTTCTGTGCTTTTATCAAAAGTCAAGTTTGTTTTTGTACAGAATGTTAAGGGTTTCGCAGTTTCTGTTTTGTTATTTTCAATAGGATAGCGTTTAAACGCTATCCTATTGTAAAGGTATTGAGGTAGAGGTTAACCCCTACCTCACCTGGCCCCCATTCTAATAAACAATTTTACGCATTATTCTTCTTATCAGGCGAGTCAAATATTATATTCCCCAAAGCGGGTTAGAAATTGTATACTTCTACGATTTCGAATTTTCCATTTGACATAGAACTTACTTTTATATATTATATAATCGACTAACCACGCTGTCCACCTATTAGGACGGTTAGTAATTTTTTTTCTTAACTGAAAATAAATACATAATTCAAATTTCAAATTCAAAAGTCTTTATTCAAATAGGCCCCAAAGGAGCACTTATATATATAAAAATAAATTAAGGTTCTGTTTTTTTTTTTTTGTTAACTCCATTTAAAATATTTTTCTTACCGCTCTTGGGAACCCTAAAAGTTACAAATACTGTAGTTAATTAGCAACAATGCCCGAGCGTTTAACGGCCGCAAGTCGTAGGTAGATTATAAATGTAAACAGCCTGTCTAACGCTACGTGGCCATTAAACTAGAGATTTTTTGTGTCCAATAGCGAGCAAATTGCACGAGACAATGCACGCTCAACAGCACGCTGGAACGCTCCACTATTCCTAACAAACTTGGTTTTGACAGACAAATTCTGCGGTCACTACACTAAAAGAAACAAGGGCCTTGCTTCTAGCGTCCCATGTATGTATGCCTTATGTGAGTTCCTTTATTTGTAAGTAACTTTTAAATGCCTGAACAGATTTTTATATGTGGGGAATCGTTAGAATCATTACATCATCCCAAGTGACACTGGTTAGGGCAGTCATGTATTTTTATTTAAGTTTTCTTACATCGACTTTCTCTCTCTTTCCAAAGATAAACATGAGAAAGGGGTAAAATAAATTTTAGACCTGTCAAATTGCTTCACTTGCTTGTAACTAGTGTAACTACACCATCAGGTTGTAGGACTAACTCTTCTGCGAGAGTCCGTCTTGGTTGGTACCACCGCTTTGCTCGTGTAGTCTGTAGCCAAGCTATAATTAGTGCAATAATTACTGTGTTCTGGTTTGATGAGCAAAGTACTTAGTCAGTGAAATTACTTCGTATGAGACTTAATACCTAAAGTTTCAGGGTAACGAGTGCATTGCAATGCCACGCAAGCGTTTGTGTTACAAAGTTTTGGGTGGCACTGCAATTGTTATGGCCGGCGTTATGCTTACCATTAGGCACCGACTCGCGCGTCTCGTTACCCAATAGTATAAAAAATAAACTAAAATTAGGTTTGTCAGAAGCTCAAACTTACTGGCCACATCGTAATGATAGGCAACCGTATCCTTCGACAAGTGTAACTGCGCGGCCGCACGCACGCCCACCGTCTCCACCTGCGCTTGCGCATGCGATGCATGTACGGAAGACTTACACGAGCAATCCAGTCCACAATATTCGAATCCGACGTTCCAAAAACTGCCCGTATGTGGGGAATCTCAGATGGATTACGTGGAGTGACAGAAATATTAGAAATCGAAACGTTCCAAATCCAACGTTTCAACTCATGGATAGTGGACAATACGACGATCCATTTCGCGTTCAGTTAACAGTACTCGAGACTCAGAATGACCGAAAAATGGAATGGAGTTGAATTCACTACGCTATAATTTTTATTTATTTAATATTGCGTTCATTAATGAGTCAAATTATTAACGGCAATGTTTTATTTAAAAAAAAACTCTATCAATTAGATTTGTGTCATAGACAAAGGTCTTAATACAAGCTAAAACATTAGTAAACAACTGCATTACTTATCTGTTTTAAAACCAGTAATAACTTTAATAATACAAAGTACTATTATTAATATTTTTCCCATCTTCCCGGAAACCTGGCAACCGATATAATCCATCGTAAAACTTCAAATTATATGCAGAGCATGTCTCCTTTACGAATATTAAAAAGAAGCATCTAAGCGTACTTTCACAGGTTAAACACAAAATCTGAATGACAATGCGACTGTGCTCTAATAGGCGTTGCGGTGCGAATGTTCATTGTGTATGCACCTTAGGAAGGTAATCCGTCATCTTAATACTTAGGGATGGCGCGAATAAACGTTTTATCGATAAACAGTAATGGAACGCGGAAGGATGAAAAACGATTTTTTCATAAGTAGTGGTGATTTCTTTGTATTATTCTTTGTGAATGGAAATAACTAGATATCTACTGATATATTATTATGATTATGAATTTTTTTATAAATCACGTCAAATGCATATTTAAGAAAGTAATAATAACACTACACTACTACGAGACAGAAATTGACGATATTTTTTTTCTAAAAGACATCCTATCTCTATAAAATATTTCTTTTAATATTCTGCGACCAAGGAGTCATTGCGCCAGTATACCTACTAGGTATGAATTAGTTAATCTCCATCGATAGTAGATATACACACGACACCTCTACTCAAAAATGAAATACAGATTGATGGTATTATGTCAACATGCACAATCACAATGCATCTATTTTGCATAACAATTCTAATACTTGTCTATTACTGTATAGACCATCCACTAATAGGGCAAATGGGTACCGTTGGGTAGCAACAGCATTTGCTATGTGAGAAAGCGTTCCAGAAGTCTTAAGTACATTCGGAAGTAATTTGTCATTGCCAAATTTTGTATGAGACAACATTTTATGGAAATTCGAAGGATTAAGTGATGGATATTTGCATCTCCTAGTGGTTGGCGGTATGAGAACCAGGGCTGTGGATGAAAAATTGAACGTGATGTGAAATTCTAAGATTAAGTGTGAGACTGCCTGTGGGGTAGTTTAAAAAGAAACCGTTTGTTTAATTCACGATTGGTTAGCATTTTGACCCGTACCTCACTTGATTATACGTGAAGATGTGGTCGAAGTGGCAAACATCTTTACTCTAGAACAGAGCAGAGTTTTAAGTGCAGTTACAGGAATGCACCTATAGTTAAATAGACGCTTTATTGTACACACGAAAGAAAAAAACAAACATTAAAAAATACAAAAATAAATACAATAAGTTTTACAACAGGCGACTTTATAGCTAAAACATATCTCGACCAGGCAACATTGAGACACACAAACAAACTTTCGCATTTATAATATTTGACGCACAGGAAGTAGGATTAATAAATTGTGCAATATTCTTACTGTTATAGTCTTCAGCGTTAATAGGTTATGATATTACTGATTTTAGGCTTGGTTTATCGCAAACGATTCCAAAAGATATAATTACAAAGTGACATAAGGCAATTAAGACAAGAGTTCTAGTGGCTGTCCTTAATGGAAGACATAGCATCTGCGACTACATCTTCATGTAACATAAAGCGTACCTACTCTTAAATTAATACAAACAAAGAGCTTTGAACAGGCAACGCTAGCAAATCCTCATCACTAATCGTTCTTATCAACCTATTATGCCAAACACTTTCACACAAACCTATTCAAAATCAATACTTACTACCTTTCATCAATCCCCCAACATTACCAAAGAGCCAACAGGCAAAGAGTTCAATAAAATACTCCAAATCAGTAACAAGGTACTTAGCCCTTTTGCCTTGGCCCTTTTCGCGCCCTCAACAATAGGCTTGTAGCCAATAATCTTATAATAGGGGCTATGAAAGGGTTAACCCTTTATGAAGAATCTATTGATGGAGTATCGAAGGCTTAAGACGATTTTGCGTGACAGCTGTATAATAAAGACAATAAAGAGATCAAAACTTATGAACAAGCATACAGCCATAAAGTAGGTACTCAATCTTTTACTATAATATTTATGTCAAGTGATATTCCTACAGCATGTGGGCAATGCCAATGTGAAGTGAGAGAGTTTCTCAAAAAACTTCTAATTTTTTTTATATTCTCCAGTGTGATACATCGTTGACACCATCATCGGTTAGCATCAAGTGAGAGCGATAAGTTTGGACAAAGTAAAATAAAAACCAAATATTATTTGTTCTGAATTATTTTACACCCACGTACATGATACTTTAAGCGAATGAAGTTGACGACTATGACATGGATAAGTTGCATTTATAATAATTATGATGATCAATTCGTTTGATTCTGGTAAGATACTTTCAGACCTGCTTATAATGATCACAGAAGATTCTGTATATTGTAATCTTCACCATGAGACAGTTAGAGCCCACAAAAGACATCTCATTTTCGACCATTGTACTCAGTTATTTTGCAGGACCACAGACCACAACGCAAATTTACATATAAAATTTTTAAAATTTAAAAATTTAACATTTTTAGTTTTTGCACTTGCATAATCAATTACTACAACTGTAAAACACTTCTAGGACAACTAATCATTAAAACTGCCAAAAAAAACTACTTACCCAGATGGAAAACTACACAGGTCATCAGTCATTCCTATATTCCGAAAACATAAAATACAAAATATAAAAAACTGAAACAACCAAGTATTTTCATTCTCAAATAAATATGACAGCGGAATTTTTATCACAATGCAACAACTCGTGCCTGTGGTCATCGCAAAAACGATCAAGTTACTAACTACATCATTGATCTATAGATCATTATCGATTACGCACGCGTCAATGTCAACTATTGTGAACGATAGATCAATAGAAAAAGTATCAATAGTTATGATTCCTGAATAACCCTATACTTATAGGTGTAATATAATATTTTAGGGTTGACGCATTCGTGTGCCGAGATATTATAATAGAAATATTGTATTGTGGCAATTTAGCTTCGATGGTGTGATTGAAACTGTTATAGTATTGATCTACTTTCATCATTGTATGTTGAAAAGAAAAGCCAAAAACAAGACTTTTTATTTAAGCTTATTATAGTTATTACTATTCTACAAACTGCTGAAATTTAAAAAATTAACGATAAAATATATACTTGAGAGTATAAAATTATTCATTATAAAATGAAACAATTGTATTCAAATCAAATAAATAATATAAAAAACTTTAACCGTCTTAACCGACAAAAATATTGACGTATCTCAAAAAACATTCATGACTCACTAACAATAATAATTACAATCAAACCCGGACATCCCCATAGCATCCCTATATTCTCACGTTTTTTTAATTACTTACCCTAGCAGATGTTTTGTTCAACATTCAAAAACCAAAGCCAAGCAATCAGAATCTATAGAAAAAAAAACTTAAATTATTCAACAAACAAGAAATGACGATGACTGCGCATCCAAACCTGAATTCAATCAAAGTACAAAAGAAATTATTTGTGGGGACAAACTCCTTGTTCCACCAGTAATTATTCAAGAAGATCCACCAAAAAAGTCTCACACGATACAAAAAGCATCGCTAATGAGACTGACAATGCAATTACAATAACTAAAGAAAAAACGTGACCCCACCATTCACTTTAGAATGAAATTAAAAATTCCGCTATCCTTAAAATAAAGCTGAAAGTAAACACTCCAACTCTTACATCATATGCAAAATAGATACGCGAATTTAAAAAAGGGCAAACTGGATATGCAAATCTCCGTGCGAAGAGAGGGCAAAAACAAATAGTTGAAAAAACCGCTTGTATGGGAGAGTGATAAACATAAAAACAATTTTTGCATTGTCTACCATCGTACATATTAAACAAGAAAGGGCCCAGTTTGGACCCTTGCGGTACACCGGTTCTCACAAGATTTCTGTATGCAAATTATTTATAATACTTAATCTTTTATTTTAATAGCATCTTATTGTGTTAAATCTATTCGGTTTTGTAGGGAACGAAAAAAGTTGAATAAGAAATTAATGATTCCACGTATGCAAATTTAAGTTTTGGGCCTGTCTTACGGTGGGAATTGTCTATTGAGAGGCAGGATTCTGGCGTTTTCTGGGTCATGAAAATCCGTTGGTGGCATAATATAAAAAATGACCCTCATTATGATCTCGAGTTTCTTTAGGAAGAGAGCTGGGGCAATTCTGGCAGTTATTACAACATGAGAAGAGTAGATATTTAGACGAAGTACAGATGCCTTAATTTAATTTTAGGGAGTAAGAGCTTTAGCTTCAATGAAGTTTTAACTATTATCAAGCGACGAGGACCTATGACAAAAATATACAAATTATTGTTATTTTTTTTTAAAACATGGTACATAAAAATTAAAACAATTAACAGCTTATACAATTGGGTGGTCTTATCGCCAGCGATTTTTACCAGTTTTTAACCCCCGACGCAAAAAAGTAGGGGTGTTATAAGTTTAACGTGTATCTGTGTGTAACTACTCGTATGTGTCTGTCTGTGGCATCATAGCTCCTAAACGAATAGACCTATTTGGATTTGTTTTTTTTTTTGAATGGTGACTTGATCAAGAGTGCTCTTAGCTATTATTCAAAAAAATCTGTTCAAGCGTTTAAAGATAATCGGCTCTTTTAGATAAAGGTTTTTAAATTTTATCTTGTAACGTATAATTTTAACTAGATTTAACCTAAATTATTTATTTTTAGGTGGCAATTTTTGAAAAATAATAGCACATTTTATAAATTTCAATATACACTCCAATCTGGGAGTCTTCAAGACACAAGTGAACAGGTATCTTCTAGGCATATGTCGTCGAATATACTAGTTATTGTATGTTTATAGTAAAAAATAGTTATTGATTTTGATTGTCGATGGTTAGCGTTTGCCCAATATGTCACATGATCTTAAGTGGCGATTTGGTTGAAGGGGTAAACCACAGAACATTATTACTGGTAAACACACAAGACCTAGAACCAGACAAGTTCTGAAGTGTAATTTCTGGAATATATCAATGGGTGCATTGCGTTAGATTTTCAACTTGAGGCCATTTCTAGAATAAGGGAGAAATTTTTGATGTAAATTTTATTATTTTACAGGTACGTTACAATTACCTTGGAGTGAACGTAAGTACTTATAATTATTATAATAACCTCAATTAGAGTCCATGATCAATAATATAAACATTTCAATATGTAATTTATTCATTTATGGACCCTCGAACATAAAATTTATCGATAAAGAATTCGCCCGTAATGACATCTGTGAGCAGTTTTCGTTACTACGCTTTAAGTTCGTTAGATCTTCGCTAGATGGCGTTAGGAATCATCGATGATCGTATTATTGATTTGTTGAATCTGTTTGGGAAATAAGTTTTCTTTTACTGAAAAAGAAGTACTTAGTTTTTTTTATTTTTTAAGAATCTCCATACTTACAGTTTCTATACAGAAACAGATTTTCAGCATAGGTTAAACTTTTTTAAATTGATATTCGATATTCGAATAAAATTAAATACTTACGTAATCTAAAATTAAAAGAATTTATGTGCTAATATCCATTAATAATAATGATAAGTACCTACCTACTTACCTTGTAGGTTTGACAACTTGTTAATTAGCAAAAACTGTAAATAAATGGGTAGTTGAAAACGTTACTAAACTTTAGTAATAATTGAAGTTTTAAATACCGGTTACCGCTTGAATGTTAATATATGTTTATTATTAACCATTTAATTATTTGAGCATGATAGTAAAAAAATAATTAGGTAAGTTTCTTCTGGTTTTTTACTGTCAATAGGTTGTCATTGGACCAACTATCTCACTAGTAGGTACTCGTATACTGAGTGCGAGTTTCGCAGTTAAAATCCATTTACGCGATGACCGCGTTTGTCGAGTAAACGCAATACGAAAAGCACTGTTGGATTGTAAAACTGTGCTAAAAGCATGCGCGATGATAGTTCATAAACGCGGCGCTAGGGGCGCTGTGCATTTTCTCATACAAAATCCGCGTACATGGACGCGGTCACTGTAGCACGCATTATATTATTGCAAAACTCACACTAGGCCCTCTGATGAGTGATGATGCGATCGAAAGTACTAGTTATACTCGATCTTAGATATAACTGGCTCTCAGAACACATCGAAAAGTTGAAAGGTACCTATAGTAAGTACTATGTGAGCTCGACAAATGGATGTGCGATCAACACTTGTGCAAGAACACTATCCAGCGACTCACCATAGTTCGCTTGTGAGTTGTGAGACACGCTGAAGCTCGACATTACTCTTGTTACTTGGCAATTTTTTAACTTGAAATTGGTAGCTAGCCAAGTGAACAGCAGAAAAACCTCAATTTTGTTATCATCCTCCTTGAGCTATTCCATCTATTATGATGTTTTCCTTTATTGAAAGTCAAGCTCATTCTAAGATTCGAATCATCGACCTACGGACCGGCAGTCAACCGCACTACTACCTACTTAGCGATCCTACGATAGCACTTTATGTAATACTAAACTTACTTAAGTATAGTAAGCACAAAAACCGACAGATTTCGATAGAATTTGATACAATTCTATACAATTTTTTTATAATTATCATGGAGCAGAGATTATGGATGCGATTCTGGTAGGCATTTTAATCTAAATCTGAAATTAGAGGACAGCTATCCTTTTCACACATTAGGTATAGGATGTAAAGACATGCGGGAGAAATGGTCCTCTATAAATGTTAGTGGCTTTAAATGGCACGCTATAATCATCACACCCTACCTATATATAAAAATGGTAAAAGAATATTTTGTTTTAAAAAAAAACAAAAGTCCCGTACGAAATTGAAAAATTTCAGACTAAGCCACATCATCATGTTGCAAATAATTCCAACTGTCAAGTCCCTAGATGCCCATAAAGGCACTATTCTAGTATTATCATTTCCGTACGTCTATACAATCGCAAGCGTACACCCACACACGCATAACGACCCAACTAGACCGTTGAAACGGTACACAAGGTCCTGTGATTCACGAGCTTACTTGTTTCTTTGTTATTAATCAAGAGCTGCGCAAATATTTTTTATCTCTATTAATGTAAAAGTTTTAATCTTCTAATGTCACATCTCAAAATTTTGTGATAAAACAAACAGTTCTATTCTTAAAACCACGAACCACGCGAAAAAACAATTTACAAAAATTATATTTTTAATGATTTTTTGAAACGGGCTAAATGCCTTAGCTTCATCGTACTTAGCTACAAAACCAATTGAATAATATACAGGTCTATAGGTATAGAATTGCTGGAATCATCAGCAGTAACGTAGACAGTGGGAGTGTATAGTGGGAGGTGTCGTTAGTGGGAGGACTAACTCTTCTGTGAGTGTCCGTCTGGGTTGTTACCACCGCTTTGCTCGTGAAGTCTGCCGCCAAGAAGTAGTGTGCAAGCATTACTGTGTTCTGGCTTGATGAGCACTCAGCTCATCCAGTGAAATTACTGGGCTTATGAGACTTAATACCTAATGTCTCAGGGTAACGAGCGCACTGCAGTGCCGCGCAGGCCTTCGTATTGCAAAGTTCTAGGTGGCACTGCAATTGTTATGGGCCGGCGTTATGCTTACCATCAGGCAAACGACCAGCTCGTCTCGTTACTAAATAACAAAATAAAACACTAAACAACAAAAAAAAACAAGGTGGGGGGATAATAATTACGTTATTATATTACTCGGATTATGTTACAAAATAACTGCTCTTTTTTTCTGACAAAATAACCATGTTACAAGTCTGATACCAATAGTGACATTACTATTATTAAGAAAAAATAACTATAGAACGTAACCGTTTTTTGGCGTTTCCTGATTACAACAAAATATGCATTATATTTTCATTGAGATAAAACTTAATTTATATTTTGTTCGTCATTATCAAGTCAAAAATAATATTTTTATCTTTTTTTATAAACTAAAGAATTATTTGTTTACAATTTCGAAATTTGATAGTATCTACATTACGTTCTATTGCACCTTTGAAGTTTCAAATCGGTAGATAATCTCTCAACGGCTCTACTATACTAGTTAGCAGCGTATAGCTAACGTGGTAACGACATTTTGCCTTTGCTGATATTATTGGATTTGTTGTGCAATTATTACTTATATATCATTAAATGCAATAAAAACTTTTTGTATTGCGTTGTATTTATAATACAGACTAGATTTTAGTCAAAGATCACAATGTCATTGCTGTTTGTACAGATCTGCTTCACTGCACTCCACTGCACTAGAGACGTGAAATGATGAATAACGACTTGCGGGGCATGTGGTAGTCTGTCGAGTATTTTGACGAATTCCTACGTGTCTGTTGCAGTAGTAACTATGTATATATCGTGGAGTCTGCTCCGTTCTGGGTTATTGATATTAGAAACATTTGAAGCGTTTGTTGGAAACATTACCTCTCCCTGGTGTAGTTGATAAGCACTACATAATACGTCATTAAATATTTCTTATTTTGATTATGTACGGGACAAATATTTGAATCGATGACGGACAAAAAAGTGCAAGTAAGGGTTCCGTGTCAGATGTTGTAACGTGGACCACGTAGTTCCCGATTTACCACAGCGAATCCTATAGGATTTATCTTCAATATTTACCACACCAACTAAACCAAACTACCACCACTAGCCTGTGGGACAAATGATCAATGTATGTGGAGATTAGGCAAATCATAATTAATTTATTTGATAAAAAAAAACAAAAATGAAAAATAAAAAAGAAATTTGAAAAATGTGACAAAAATTTAAACACTAAACCCATCACTTACAAAAAGTAAAACGTTCTTTCCAAACAATTATTGTAAAATTCAGCCACTAAACAACAAAAAGGCAATTAAATAGGTAAATCTAAATAGAGATTATAAAATATATTTATCGCAATTTAATTGAAATAAATAATTCAGTGCCTACGTCTACACTGTCTAGTGATATCGTATTGAGCTTTCACCCTAACAAGATAACGATTATATTATAATTATAACACCTAATGATAATTTAGTTACTAAGTTCAGAACTATCATTCTTACCGTTTGTTACATAATTGCATTTTAGGGTTCATTATCTAAATGAAGCAATAGGAAACCTATTTTATACTTCTTTATAATGTTCTTTTTATTTAGTAGAAACTATCAAATAAATTATTTACATATCTACATCAACTCTTTTTGTATCATACCGGTAAACATGTATAAAATAAAAAATAAATTGTGATAAAGTGGATCCTACACGTAACCAATGAATTTGCATGATGTAGGCTGATGATTTAGGTAACATGTCTATTGATGCTGAACATTGACCTCCCCGATGTTCAGCAGTGGACGTTTTCCAACTGGTATGATGTATGTTAGAGCTAAAGAATTTGCATACAAGCAGCATAAAGAGAGGTGGCGTCCCGTCCTCTTTTCATATCACAAAGAAGACTTAGAGTGATGGTAAAAATAATAGCAATTCAACCTTAATGCCTTCATGCTCCAATTCGTTGAATAATAATGTGTACGGAACCCTTTATTTACCGACCAAGTCGCACTAATCCAAGTTTTTAGTCCATTTCATCACGCTCGAAGTCAAGGCCGAATGAACTCTAATTTTTACCAAGTCGTTTTGATAAAATTATTCGGAATACAAAGTGCGACACATTATTTATTACCTAAAATAATAAGATCTTCACTGAAATAAGAATCGATATTATTATAAAAAATAGAGTAATTTAGCATTCATATTAATTTGTATTTTTTCTAACCGCACGATTTTTCTTGTAAATACAGTAGTTTAGCCGTGAGGACAGGATATGTGGTTACTATCTGAAATAACTAGCTATTGGCTATGGTTTCTGCCGAGGAGATACCCAATTTCCCACACGACACGTGCATTTTTCCGGGACAAGAAGTTACATAAAATTAAAAACACGACTGCCCTAGCCAGTGTCACTTGGGATAGTATAAGGATTTTAATGATAGCCCCATACATCCAAATATACTATTCAGGTATTTAAAAGTTATGGTGGATTGAAGAAACCCACATTCATTAATACACGAACCCTTAAAACATTAAACTCTTTTTTTGTGCAATCGTATAAAAAGTAGCCTTCGTCACTCTCTCCAGCCCTTATACTATCTCTGTGCAAAAACGTTGACCCATTGTTCCATTGCTGCGCGATAGAAAGAAAAACCGACAAAACACACTTTCGCATTTATAAGTACGGATATAAATATAGATACATATGGATAAATGATTAATTATTAGATATTATTGCGATGCGTAACCAAAATGCTGGTACATAATTGGCTCAACGGATCAGCATTGCGGTTCAACGAGGTAATGCCGTCAGAATGCTCACGCTTCTTGGTAGTGGGCTAGAACATTTGGATTATCTGAAGGCCTACTTTGGCTTGTAGATTATCCAACTGTTTGTAGCTAGGTTAGATGTAGTGTTTATTTATGTATTAGCTAGTTAATAAAGACTATATTAGCCCGTTCAAAAAAAATATCGATCATAATTTAAGTATGTACGGACCACGTTGGAAACGCCACAACTTGATAAAAATGAAAAAAAAAAACTCTGCTAATTATTTACGTTACAATTAAACGTAAATAATAATGATAGATAGAAGCCGAGTCTCGGAAATTGTTATGTCATTGCCAAGGTGAACTCTTTTTTTCTATCTTTTCAGTCATGTAAAATGTTGGTATAAATGAAAACAGTTTTTTTATAAGTAGTAGATAATAAGACTAGTGGGTCGTTGGCCTGATGATAAGCATAACAACTGCAGGGCCACTCAGAAATTCTGAATGGCATAAGGGCTGCACAGCACTGCAGTGCGCTCGTTACGAGCGAAGCGGTGATACCCACCCAGACGGACACGCGCAAGAGTTAGTAATTCCACCAAGTCTTAGTACATATATTGTGTAGATTTCGTACATTATGTAGGTTATGTACTTGCACGTATGTATGTACCAATTTATTGAAGTCTTGTTTTTTACTTACTGCGGTGTACTACCGTGAACCGTCCCTCACGAATTCCATTCATCGTGCATAGTCTCAATTTGATTGACAGGAAGAAATTGTCCGCCCTTTTATACTGCTATCAGCATCATCATCAGCCAGAAGGCGTCCACAGCTCAACAAAGGTCTCCCCCATAATGATGTTAACCGAGGAGAATTATAATGTGCTAATTGGGATGTTGCGTCGGTCTATCTGGTTGTTTCGGCTAATTTCCGAAAGGGCTAGACGAATTTTGACGGGACTTTCACTGGCAGATAGCTGATGTTATAAGGAGTAATTTAGGCCAAGGCTTAAAAAGAATACGATGGTGAAGCCGCGTGGCATATCTAGTTTAGTATACAAATCTATAATGTTCCTGCCAAGCAGTCGCACGCGTGTCTATGACGCTGCTCACGCGCCGCCGTGGGGGAGTGGGGGGAGTCAAACTTGATTTTGGTCTATCTTGACCTTGCGTCGACGTCGGATAAATTACATCACATCACCGTCTTTTATCCAAACTTAACCTTTATCACGAGAAGTTTTAGTCGACTTTTAAATGCAGGTTTGTGGGTCGTTTGTGCTTACCGGTTTTGTGGCGTTTAAACGCATAGCAATGTTATAAAGTTGGTATCAAAAATCGTTCGTTACCTACTGGTTTTTCCTTTCCGCATGAGGCTTTCTGTAATAATACTTTGGTGTTAGATTTTCTTTTCTGATATTCCGTGTGCATCTAAAGTTGTCTGTAAATATATGTTTATAAGTAAAAAAAACCTTTATTTTTTTTTTGTTTCCGGGGCCTTTGTGCACCCCTCCGCACCCCCGAGTACGATAGTAAATAGTGCAGTGGGACTAGCGGCCGCCTACCCACTGCACATCGTCCTATCCTCTAAAACCACCGGGGTGTTTGCTGATGGCTCAGCTGAAAGCTAATGTGATCATTGGTCCTAGGGGCCCAATTCTACTTAACAAATGATTTAAAAATGACAATGGGTTCATCGCAAAATGATCACTTTAGGCACTTTTGGTATTTGGCACAATCGTTTTCTTAGGGTCGCGTATGGCAATGGCGGTCTATATCAAATTGATTAGGTACTTTGCGAAGAAACTATTGTCATTTTAAAACCATTTGTTTAGTAAAATTAGGACCCGGTCATCGGTTCGCCTAGTAGTATTTTGCAGTACCTAATCAACAGCAATCAGCCCTGAACTAAGCTTAATGCATTGTGAAATAACAAAATATTTTTATTATTTAATTAAGACATAATCAGCCATTAAAAAACAAATGGCACTCATTTATTTTGTCTTTAAACATGTGAAAACATTTGGTAGATACGTATAATATGTTAATTAAATTTGAATAAGTTTGTAATATTTTATTGAGAGGTAAACAGCGCTAAAAACAAATATATATCCGGTCTTGCCACAAACAATGTAAACGCACCCTAAGTAATATCCGTGCTACCACAATAAATACTTTTAGACGCCTGTTTAGCTAGATAGTGTCTAAAGATAAACGTCTAAAATGATAGACAACGGTTAGACACTACTCAAATCAAGATTTGTGGTTGCTCATATTTTAACAAGCGGCTAAAACATGTTTAGGAGGTTAACGCTGTTTAACACAGGTTTAGGGTGTGTTTAACTTTTTTTTTGGTAAGTCTGTAGGTGTTCAACTGATAAAATCCATGTCTATCTATTTTTGCTTATAGTCGCGTGTTTAAATATAAACCACGAACCTTGATTGAAGAAGTGGCTAACCGTTGTCTAACTCAATCACGTTCTGACATTTTTTATCATTTTAGACGTTTATCTTTTAGAAACTGTCCATACATTGATTTAGGAAGTGTCTAACGTTGTCTAACTTGCTTCTGGTTTTATATTACTAATCATTTTACTTGTGCAAGTTGCGTTGTGGTGTTTAACATTTAGATACTATCTAGGTATACAGGTGTCTAAACGTTGTTTTTTGTGACACGAGGGGTCATGATTAATAAGTAAATGAATAAATAAAATTTGAATAAAGAAAAGTAGATAAATAAAGAAGTAGGTATAATAAAGTATGTATGTGGTATTTCATTGAGACATAGTGCTTAAAAACAAATGAGTTGATATTTTAATCATTTGAAAAAAAATTGTTACATAATACTAATTATGTAATGAATATAGTAATTATGTTGATATTTAATAAAAACTCAATTTGAATTTAAAAAAAATTGGAAGCAGCATTTATCAAGATATAAGCGGACAAAGAGACTGATATATTTTTTCACATAAATAGGTATTTAAATATTTTTTGTGATGAATTTTTTATATAATGTTTGAATTGGAATGTGCAAATAAGGTTTTTTTACAAACAACTAAATTTAATTTTACTATAATACTGAGTCGACAGGTGGTAAGTTTTTTTTAATTTTGAACGAATACTTCTATAGTTTGTCATGGTACCTCTTTGCAGGACTATATGCCAGCATCTGAGTGTGATCTTTTTATTTTACAGTCGTTTGTAAGTACCTATAATTGTCCCACAACAGTGCAATGGCCTCCCTACCTCACTTCTATGTTTTGCTATTATCACCCCGTCCTTTTAAAAGTAGGAGCCCAGGACCCTAAGGGGCACCTTAGACGCTCAAGCAAACGTATGTTTGCTTGTCAGAATAACAACGCTTTTGCGTCAAGTACGGATTTCGTGATACTCGAAATGCGCGCTTGACGCAAAAGCGTTGTTATTCTGACAAGCAAACGTACGTTTGCTTGAGCGTTTAAGGTACCTCTATTTCTACCTACTAAACGAATGGTTTAAAAATGACAATGGTTTCGTCGCAAAATGTTCTCTTTAGACATCTTTCGGTATTTTATAGCACAATCGTTAGATTTTTTTATGGTCGCCTAGGACAATGCTGGCCATCAATAAACCATTGTTAATTTTCACACGAAGGGCGTATCAAAGTGATCATTTTGCGATGACAACATTGTCATTTTTAAAAGATTTGTTTAGTAGAACTGGAGCCCAGTTTGTCTTGCATCTACATCCGGGCCTACCACTCTGTCGCTCAATATCAGGTGGGAGCCATTGTTAGCAATTCCTGCCCATAATTCACCCGATGAAAGACGTGGCCAGCCCAGTCCTATTTCAGCTTCATTATCAGCCAGAAGACGTTTACTGCTGAACATAAGTCTATTACATTAAAAAGGAGTTTTGCCGTAATACAGCACGCTTGTCAGGTCTCTTGGCAATCGCGGTACATTATGATATGATGTTGACCGAGGAGAATGCTTCCCTGCACATTTTTTATCCGTTCTACATATGACCGTAGACGCTTATGCAAGTATGCGATTTGCTGTCAAAATAACCATGCTTTTGCATCAAGCGCGGATTACGAGATACACGCACAAGCGCGGCTTGATGCAAAACCATCAATAAACCATGAAATATACAAGAACGGCAATACGGCCAGATAGTGCTGTCTCGAAGCCCTGCCTGGATTCAAAGCGACGACTGCTCCGCTTTACGCTACATAAGTACATCATTTGCGCACCACCGCTTATTTAACGGGGCATCTGCACTGAGCACGCAATGATTGTGAAACAATTTTTTGGATTAGAGGTTGTGGATACATCTGTAGAAACGTGTGCCGTGCTCGGAATGAGCAAAGAGGTGGTTGGTAACTTCCCAAAAGGACACTCGCAGAAGAGTTCTACCACCTAATGGTAATGATAATTATGCCTAAAGTTTCCGTCAGTGAAGATTGATTAAACTTATCTTAATACAATTCCGTATTATAATTATTAATAATACTTATTAACGAGGTTGCTACCAGGTCGTTAGCCTCTATTATGATCCGACTGTCTATTGAGACAAGGCCCAATTTTAATACTATCAAGTATTTTTTTTTCTCACGTTATTCAACTATAATCTAATTCACCAAGTTGGTATCAACAATTTTTTTATCATAAACTAACTAAATATAAACTGCGAGGAGGCCGTTTCATTTCATTTATTCAGATTTAGACGCGTTACATGTTTTTTTACTTGTCAACAATAAAATTTAAAACATTAAATTATCATAAAAAACTGAACTTTATCAGGTTTATCAGAATAATCTGAATGTATAAACAAAAAAATATTTCAATCTATAGTAAACAATTTTTTTTTGCGGATGCGTCCGCCAAGTTTTTTCGCATTTGCATTTTTACAACCAAAAAAAATATGTATAATTTTTTGAGTAAGGTTAAAAGCTACTACATAAATATTATATGCGGAAACGGTGTACATCTCTGATGAGCAGGGTCCGCACCAGCTCCAACAGCATAATGAGCGTGTTAGCTAATAGATTTGTCTGTCAGTATCTGAAACAGTTTTGTATGATTCACATACTGCGAAACAAAAATAAATAATTCTTAATAATAATATTTTTTTTAATGTTATTTGGTAACGAGACGTGCTGGTTGTTTGCCTGATGGTAAGCATAACGCCGGCTCAAAACAATTGCAGGGCCACCCAGAACTTTGAAACACAAAGGCCTGCGTGGCACTGCAGTGCGCTCTTTACCCTGAGACATTATGTATTAAGTCTCATAAGCCCAGTAATTTCACTGGATACTCTGCTCATCAAACCGGAACACAGTAATGCTTGCACACTACTGCTTGGCGGCAGACTTCACGAGCTATATTGAACTGAATTGACTTTTATTAAGATGAATGTGTATGATTCTATGCTAATCTAGCTATCTATTGCCCTCAAGTCAATCTAGCTAGCTATTGCCCTCAAGTCAATCTAGCTATCTATTGCCCTCAAGTCAATCTAGCTACCTATTGCCCTCAAGTCAATCTAGCTACATATTGCCCTCAAGTCAATCTAGCTAGCTATTGCCCTCAAGTCAATCTAGCTAGCTATTGCCCTCAAGTCAATCTAGCTAGCTATTGCCCTCAAGTCAATCTAGCTATCTATTGCCCTCAAGTCAATCTAGCTATCTATTGCCCTCAAGTCAATCTAGCTAGCTATTGCCCTCAAGTCAATCTAGCTAGCTATTACCCTCAAGTCAATCTAGCTAGCTATTACCCTCAAGTCAATCTAGCTAGCTATTGCCCTCAAGTCAATCTAGCTAGCTATTGCCCTCAAGTCAATCTAGCTAGCTATTGCCCTCAAGTTGAAAATCTGACGCTAAATTCCTATTGGTGCTGCACTTGGGAATCGGTCCTTATCTAGGTTTACCGAATCCGCAATCTTCCATCCCATACCTATCAATTATAATCGAATATAGGCATCATCAGCCTTATTACGCTTCCACTGCTGGGATACCGGCCTTCTCTCAGAGAGAGAGTATGGTATGAGTATAATCCATCACGAGAGCCCAGTGCTGTTTGGTGGATGACACAAGTCCTCGAGTTTTGTGGTTCTTGAACACACGATGTATTCATTCACCGTTGTGATAAATCCACACAACGTGATATTAGGCATTGGTACGGTGCCGAGCCGAGATTCGAACCATGTTGCGTCGGATTGAAAGACGCACGAGTTCCCACTCGACCACACTCGTTCTAAACAAAATGAATGATTAGCGTTCCGTCTCCACTGCCTACCGCAAAGATACTAAACATAATGTAGTATTCATTCAAATTTATTTTCATTCAACTATCTACCGTAACAAGGCCTAATGATATTTGCATTATGTATCGATCAAGTTTCATTTTTTTCTCACGCTTTGTTAATGTAATGCAGCAAGTGTTCAGTCATTTTTGCCTTAATTAGAGTAAATAAATTAGTTTGGAGGACATAGTGAGGGTGATCAGCTTAAATTTTAAACAAACAAACAAAACAAAACTCGCTTTCGTTTTCCGTAGTATGGTTTTGACAAAATTATCTATTTTTAGGGTCGAATTAAAAAACTGAATTATAATTAACGGAACTATATTGTCATTCCTGTGGCTGTCTATCCGCCCGTCACAACTCACAATCGATTTGCTCCAAATTTACTAAACTGATGTCGCCCCTTCCGTAATTCATACCTACCGCATAATCCCAAGAACCTAATATACAAAATAGGGTAATAAAAGGTATCAATGGTTTATTTAAGTAAGTATGACTATATCGTTAGTGGGAGGACTAACTCTTCTGCGAGTGTCCGTCCGGGTTGTTACCACCGCTTTGCTCGTAAAGTCTGCCGCCAAGCAGTAGTATGCAAGCATTACTGTGTTCCGGTTTGATGAGCAGAGTAGCCAGTGAAATTACTGGACTTATGAGACTTAACACCTAATGTCTCAGGGTAACGAGCCCACTGCAGTGCCGCGCAGGCCTTTGTGTTTCAAAGTTCTGTGTGGCACTGCAATTGTTATGGGCCGGCGTTATGCTTACCATCAGGCAAACGACCAGCTCGTCTCGTTACCAAACAACATAAAAAAAAGAATCGGTTGCTAGCTTCGCTAATTATGAATATACTCAGATGAGAGAGATACTATCTGCTTCTCCCTACTAATAATAGCTTTACCGTAATATATATTTTTACATTGGTAACTCCCAACGACTAACTTGGTTCCGGTCAACTAGCTCCGGTCTGAACACTGTCTGTGTCTCGATGCCACGGTGACCAGGTTTTATACATATTTATATCTATTTAACCGGATTCACTTACGTGGTTTAGCCGAGCTTCGCGACGATCGCGACGAATCCGGTTAAATAGATATAAATATGAGTAATACTTACGAAAGTTTTAATCAGGTTTTATACAATTGCAGTGCCACCCAGACCTTAGAAACACAAAAGCCTGCGCGGCACTGCAATGCTCATAATCCCAGTAGTTTCACTGACATTGTTTAGATTTATAACATTATTATGGATGATTACACTAGATGATTACACAAGCACTAGGCCTAGTCTAGGCCAAATGTAAATAATAACAAGTTGTTTTTTTTCTCACGATTTGTGAATGAATTTTAAATTTGAATTCCGCAAATAAATTAACTTTGAGGACAGCAATCAAATTTTGAAACCAATGGTTTTAAAATAACCTCAGAGGGCCTCTAAATTAAATTATGGCAAGGTCATGTTTTATCCTTTGCCTACTACAAATGTAAAACTTGTATTATTTTAAATTGTTAATCCACACTAGCGGGATGTTTGAGTCAATATAGGCATAGAAATTTTATTTGGAGTGAGTTTGGCTTTGTGCGACATTCCTTACGACGCACCTACTTCGACTGGACTCGGCCAATGACTTATATCAAGTTATGCGCCGGTTTATCACACTCGCTCTAAAATGGTGAACGAAAACAGGGAAACCCGCATGTTAAAGAACCACAAAATTCGAGGACATGTGACATCTACCAAGCAGCACTGGGCCCGCGTGGTGGATTATGACCCTATATACTCTCTCTGAAAGAAGGCAGGTGTCTCAACAGTGGGAGCGTAATAAGGCTGATGATGATCTGAGGAATTCCACGCCAAGCTTTTGAGTTTCCAAGTTCTGACACGTGTTATGTGCACCATCATGGAAACATCCTGCTCTATCTATACCTTATATTATTAAAAAGACAGCAAATCTCTCTCCCTCTTCATGTCCTTGTATCGTATTTCGCACCACCACATATTAATTATAATATATATACGTACATTAGTAGTTAGTGGGAGGACTAACTCTTCTGCGAGTGTCCGTCTGGGTTGTTACCACCGCTTTGCTCGTGAAGTCTGCCGCCAAGCAGTAGTGTGCAAGCATTACTGTGTTCCGGTTGGTGAGCAGAGTATCCAGTGAAATTACTGGGCTTATGAGACTTAATACCTAATGTCTCAGGGTAACGAGCGCACTGCAGTGCCGCGCAGACCTTTGTGTTTCAAAGTTCTGGGTGGCACTGCAATCGTTATGGGCCGGCGTTATGCTTACCATCAGGCAAACGACCAGCTCGTCTCGTTACCTAATAACATAAAAAAAAACATAGTTATGTACTTAATTATAATTTTAAGGACGTACTATATATTCTATTGCATCATAACCAAAGGTGTTAAATTAATTTTAGCCATTTTTATAATGCCAATATCCGTTATATGTATAAAAACCATTAGCACTTAGTTTATAGTACAAGCTATGAATATAGCTTGAATTTGTAATGCAAAGAAACCAGTCTTTTATAAATTGTGTATTAATAACTCCTTATCGTCATTTCTTAAGATAAAGCGATTATTGCACCATTTTAAGTTATTTGAATTCAGGTAATTCCAAAAAGAGGAATTCGGATAATTAACATTTCTACCAAACGAGGTAATATGTATTGGTCGCACTTAATAAAAGCTTTGCTGCCTTGGATAACAAATATCTATTGTTATTCATTGAATGAATGTCAACCACCTTCCTAATTTTTATTTTTATTCTTAAGAAGACCAATTTAGCAATACCCTTAGAGATCTTTCAAATATACTACAGTAAGCACCATAGATCATGACCGGCCTGAAGCGGCCACCTGACCCTGACAATTATCAGGTCCCAGCAGTCTTAATTCAATCAATTTCCTTTCTCTTAAAAAATAAAATCACCAATGCTTATAGTTTTGATTACTGTAAAAACTGTACCCATTTAAAAAATTGCCACCAAATTACACACAAATCAAAACTTTTTATTGATATACATAACAAAAAAGTTACTTTCATTATCATCCTCATAAGAAAAAAGTCATTCATTTTACAATGTACGATCTCCGAACATCTTAATCCACCATTTTGTTTTTTGTTCCAAAAGCGCGCGAAAAAACATTTTATAACGACAAAAAACCATAGAGTTTTTACTTGTGTTTTTTCCTAAAATACTGGGTCAATGTGTTTCTATTTGTCCTTTTAACAGGTTTGCCACTGTTTTATTCAAATTTATAAGTTCTGAGTCATTATACCGTTAAATTGTAGTAATATACACGATTGAACGAATAATGAATTCATTATTGGTTAATTAAATACCGTTTAGGGCTGAATTTGGTTTTATTGTTTCGCTATCATTTTTTAAGGTTTCTATTTTTAAAGTTGACATTGGCAAAGGCAAACTAGTTTTTTTATTTTTGATGAATCTAATATAAACCGCGAGCGTGTTATTCTTTTTTTATTTTTAATGATATTTAAGTTTTAGTTTATGAAGTTTTTTATTATTTTTTGTGACTACTCTTATAATTATAATATATACTACTACGTCTGTCTATAACATTTTGAGGCTGTCAAGTTTTAGCTATAGGCCTGCATCACATTGCACTCGATACCCTGTGACATTAGATAAGCCCATTAATATCCCTGAGTACTTTGCTCATCAAACCGGAACTCACTAATGCTTGCACATAACTGCTTGATGGCAGATTACGTGAGAAAAGCAGTGGTACCAAACCAAACGGACATCACTCACAGAAAAGTAAGTCCTACCACTTAGGCACCTGGTAAAAATAATTCTAAATGACCGTTACATTAGGACTATGATAGTATTTTTCCGTTGTTTCTTTATTTTTACGTTGTGTAGGTACTAACTATAAAGCGTTTATCTATCTCTATAATTATCAACCTTTAGATGGAATTAATTATATTTTCCGTATTCAATCTTTTGTCAATTACAATTATTAATTTATAGAGAAACTGAATATTCGTGAAGGTCAAGTCTATTAATAAAATATTAATAAGTTAAGCACTAAGGCAAGGCACTAAGGTAATTTTTGTGAGCCATGATGAAATCATTTATAATGAGCATCCTCGGAAAACACCAGATGAATACCGAACAAATGGTACACAAATTGTCACTTGTGTTATTTATGTTATACTATCAGATACCACGTCAATCTGGCCATTTGCCTGATAGTAAACACAACGCCAGCTCAAAACAATTGCGGTGCTATTCAGGACTTTGAAACACAAAGACCTGCGTGGCACTGCGCAGTGCGCTAGATTATTAACTTAAATTAGAGCAATTTTAAGTTTTCCATACAAAGAGACAACTACCATTCAATGAACTTTTTTATATTAATAGATAAATATTTTCTACTGACTATTGAGATCTTGTGTATTTGTATAGTTACATTAGAATCGTTTCATTCCTAGATGAAAGCCGTAGGGTGTAAAAGTTCATAACAGAGACAATTGGAAAAATGTTAATTGACACATTTCAGATAACAAATGTATGACTAGGTTATTACAAAAATAGATTACATTAAAAGATGAACACTAGAACAAAGAAAAAATATATCATTTCAAATCTTCATAATTAGACGAGCTAGGTATAAAACGATAGTCGTAGAACTAGAAACTTCCAACTTCAAATATCAAACAGGAAGGCAGCTCCAACGCCAACCTATCTATCATCTGTACCTACAAATATTATGTATACGAATCGAATGTTTTTGCCATACCAATCAACATGATTGACGTGCAAGCATTAGGTGTTACGTGCTTCCAAGCTGGCCATTTGTTGTGACCATGGCTTGGGAACCTATCGATGTATTTAGTCAGAAAATATGTTTAGTTGTCAATCTCCTTGGTATAGTTGGTACGTCGATGGCTTCACATCTGTAACGTGATTTTTTTATAATATTGGATAATGAGTCAAGCAATTCGTTTGCTTCATGGTAAGGATAATATAGCAGCCCTTAACAATTGTGTTGCCATTCAGAAATTTGTAAAGTCGGTACGGCGGCACTGTATTTATTGCGCTTGTTACCGTGAGACTGAGTATTAAGTCTCATAAGCCTCTTAAGATTTTAGTGACTAATTTGCTCATCATATCATTAAAGCAGAACAGAGTAATGCTTGCACTTCAACGACAGATTACACGAGTAAAGCGATGGTGAACAACCAGACGGACATTTGCAGAAGAGTACTTCCTACCATATGGTTTATTAATGGGATTAATGTCCTTGGTTCTCGTAACGAGACAAATATTTGCGTACTTGGAAAAAGTGTGAGTATTTTGTTCAGTGGCTTAGTGTTGAAGACCAAGGAAGGACCGAAAATTTGAAGGTTATAAAAGTCCGTAATGAAATTTTTCAATTTGACGTAAATGATCAGTAAATTATCATAACGACCTGCTGTGTGGTCTTTCCGTGTTGCCTAAAAAAACAACTTTTGAGACACAACGCAATTCATGGATATCGAACTGATTGAACTGCCTAGTGGACGAGATTACACGTAGGTACTAATAATTATTGGGAATAACTGATCTAAAGAGTACTTAGACTATCCTAGTCCCTAGACTGCCCTCCTCATGGTCACATCGTCAACAGGTTTTCGGCTAACGCACGGTCCGAAGCCGACCTCACGATCCTCGGAAAATAATTCCGAATAACACTCTTGAACATCAAGTATCTGTCATCATCAACCGCGGCTTCTATCACACCGTTTTGTAACGTAGAACAAGTTTATGGCTAGACGTTAAGGTCTTGACGAGCATCACAACGACTAAAGTTAATGTTCACTGTCATTGATTTTTATACTTTCAGTATATACAGCTTCTCCTTCTTCTGCCTAGATCGTATGTCCAATTTTCTTGGGGGCACCATTCCTTGTCTTTCTCTTCTATTGAGCACGGTTTAGTGCGGCGTCGGCTTAAAATTTTGGTTCTTTTGGGTCTTTTTCGACCGTCGCATTGTCAGCAACATGGTGGATGGTGTTCTGCTACTGCGAGCCACGCGCACCTTTTGTCATTAGCAAGTTGAGGGCAAGCTTCTTCATGTGATTGTCCGGGCCTGAATCTCTGAATGGGCCTATCATACCAGCTTATCGGCTAAATTTAGCCTTTATCTGAATTAGTGTTATATGTGGTTTTGGGGATACGCAATGAAATAAGATTGTTCTTTAGTCACTATGACAAGACATCATTAAGGCTCTGGATGTCATTGCTATTATTTTGTACAGAGTTGACATTTACTATGAGGGCGGACGGGCTGCTTTTTTGATACCAAATAATGTATCGGTTTTGGTATTTTTAGACTGATTTTGTCCCTCAAATTAATTACGCTTTGTTAAATTATTAACCAATCCAACATTTTATAGTTTAAGGTAACGTGTTACCCTAATTTCAGAAGCACGGCCTGCTTTTCTAGCACCAAATAATCTATCGAAACGATTGCTATTCTTTGGCCAATTTTCTCTCAGTTTAGTTACGCTTTGGTATATTATAAAGCATAACTAAATCTTATAGGTACTAAACACTTCCACATGCCAAAACTCGCAGCATTTAAATCATAAGCATCATAATTCAAGATTCGATACATGACATCATCATATAAAATAAGTGTTATGTAAGCTTACATTTAATTATTCCTAAGGCAAAGCTACTACTTGTTGCTAAGGTAGAAGTTTTCAATTAACCTAGCGAAGAGACACCAAAAGGCACTGTTCATAATATGACTACAATAATGTACCCTTTCATCGTTTGATAACCATATTTGGACTCTTGCTTGGTTATATTAATTCACTCGAAATGATCCCGTGTAGGAAGCGACTCTTACTGTTCGGATATATTTCGGGATCGCATCCTGTAGTAATCTCCCGTTTAGATTCGACAACTCAGCAGCATAAACACGGATATAAACCCTATAATATTTCTCTCGGGATGCGATTCCAGCGATGTAGGCCGGGCTAGAAGGGTAGAGTGAAAATCCCTTTTAACTCCCTTTGGCCGACACTTTCAGGTCAATTAAGCATATTTCAGTTTTTGATAAGCTGTACCGCAGGGCCGGTGCTGCAAAGAGTGCCTTCTGCGTTCTCCCACCGTTTGATGAAGCTCAAAAATAGGCTCCCTAAAAATGCACTGTTTAAACTGTATACACTGTCATTTTGCGCAAAGAATCTAAATTGCACTGAACACAAGATTTTTGAGCGTCAGAAAGTGACAGCTAACGTGGATATGCTGATAAATGACACAGACAGTATTTACTTTATTAGCTGAATTCCACGGTGGCTTAGAGTTGTTGCACTTTTGAACATGCGTATACCAGACGCAGCACGCTCAACGCTTCATAAAACAGATTCACAGCTAGATTGTGTCGATGCTCAGTCTTAATATATCTATATCAAAGCATATTTATATACACTTTGTACTATATAGTAGGTACCACAAGGAATCAATTTATTATAATACCAAAGCTTAAATTAAGGTGTCCAATATGTAATTTCGTGTGCGCTCAAAGACAGCAAAAAGTCCAAGGTTATATATAAGACTATTAACAGAAAGGCAATAAATTAAGTGTAAAATGATTTAATGCTAGAATTAGCATGTAAAAAAATAACAATTTTTAATGGTTTTTAATCGATTACGTAGGTTTGTTTTTGGTAAGGTAATTTTTCTTTCGTACGCTTATTTAATAAACGTTAGCCTTATTCAAATTTGAAAGTATAAAAATGTTTTGTGGTAAAAATCAAATAATCTACACAGCAACAAAAAATAGAAGGAAAGTGTAATGAAGTGGTGATGGGTCATTGGGATTGAAATCACCCACAGGTCTAAAGCTCGATGCTAACTAACTAGCGAGCTACTGGTGGAATTCCAAATGAATTAGCATTGAGATGTCTCTTTGTAAATTATTGAAAAATAACATGATTGTCACGTTTTGTCACTCAAAAACAAGCAAGATGACAAACCTAACTGTTATAGCTACTGTAGTCGTTAAAAACTAGCCTAATTTTTTGCTAAGAGTTCTGTTGAATGGCGGAAACTCTAAGCTATTTCAGAGATACCGAGTGATCAGTGATACTCAAATTTTAATGACGGCTACTTGTTAAGATTTTACGTTCACCCATGATTAGAAATCAAATAATGGCAAATATCCCGTTTCTAGTGATAATTTTCAAAGTGTTGAAACCATGACAGTTTAAAACGTATAATCACAATGTATCTTTTTTAAATAAATGCATCTTACGCCTACTACTATTACACTTAGGTGAACATTTTGATCAGAGAAGCAACAACGCTTCTGAACGCAAGATGTGACTAGCATGATGAACTTGACCTAAACAAGGCCTTTGACATAAATATTTTTAGTGGCAAACCTTTGTAGTGGCAATGAATATGATTTGGTAATCCTAAATACGCCATAGCTACATACTAATAGTACCACAGAGCTATTCTAGAGTATGAATTTATCCAAAATGCCAAGCATTTATAAAAACATAAAAAAAAATATGAAAAATATTCAAATCATTTCTAAGAAGACATATTTAAGTATTTGAATTCCATGACAACCTGTTCTGCAGAGTAATGCAATTCATAAATTACGAGTGAGTTTGAGGAATATGATGGCCTTTGAGTGCCACGCTTTGAATATCACTGGTCTAAACGATAATGGTGGTAGGAAAAGAAATCTAGCACCTTAACCTAACTGTCTTCTGATCCGTGACCGGTGGCATAACTCTGAAGGCCTATAGGAAGACCAATTATTCGAACCAATAGATGATTGAGGACAAAAACTCATCGGGAAAAAACTCCAAGGTTCACCGAAATGATTCTCTTAAACCGTCATTTATGTTAACTTTTAAGATTAAACAAAAATCTTGACCTATACTCACAACATTGCAGTTAAGCAATTACGCATTTTTTTTCTATACAACAACGTTAATGATAACTTTATTATTGAACTATATGATTTTTTTTAATATCTCAGCAAAAATAAGTATCTAAAGTTATTGAACTGTTGATAAAAACTCAATGACAAATTAAACAAAATATGCATATTTTTAAGGATATTTACAAAATTATTTTTTTACTGAAATTATTAATTATTTAAAAGTGTGCATATTTAATAACTCCAATATTTATTTAGCTAATTACCTACGTAATTTAAATTATTATTTTCTTCTTCTTATAAATACAAAATAAAATTCAAAAAAAATTAAAAAATGTGCAAATATTTGAGTATCGATGAACTGTGGCGTTTATATTTATGATGATATTCCCTCAACACCATGTAATATATAGTAACAGCACAGTTTAACAATCCGTAACAGGAAGGAACGTCCACAGTAATCTCTCGCTACATCGATGAATGATACAATACGTGACAGGAGCCGACTAGACAAGTGTCCCGCACATGTGACATGACATGCATTGCTTATAATTATTCCGTTATATTATTATCTATCGCCTTTGTAAACTGTTTGCTATGTACCAAAAAATAAACAAGTCATTAGACTCCTTGACTGAAAACGCAACGAAGAAATTCGCGATATGTCAGGATTGATAGTATCAGTGAAATTACTGGGCTTATGAGACTTAATACCTAGTGTCTAAGGCTAAGATTCAGAGACGATTCTAAGCGTAAACTTTGGCTTCCATATGTCAAAACTGTATAGAATTTTGACGTATGGAAGCGTGAGTCCACGCTTAGATTCGTCTCTGAATCTCAGCCTAAGAGTAACGAGCCCAATGCAGTGCCACGCAGGCCTTTGTTTTCCAAAGTTATGTGTAGCACTGCAATTGATAACAATTGCATAAAGGCTGGTGTTATGCTTACCATCAGGGAAACGACCCGCTTGTCTCGTATAAGAGAGAACTGAATAAAAATATATTCAAGAAGCTCCGAGCTTATTATAGGATGATATTAGGATTATTATTAGGATTATATTATAGATATTATAGGATAGGATTTAAATGAAATATTTATCAATATTTGGAGTGAGGAGTGCAAATCACACTTCCAGTATCATTCGTCATTGTCTGAATAATTAGGTATAAACACATATAACAGTCGTGTGTAGAAACCTGATATCTCCATCTTACTTATAAATTAATCACTAATATATAGGTAACTATACTTTAATTACGCATAGAGGTGAACATGTATATAGGTACGTACCTATATACACAAATAATTGTAAGTACTTCAAACCTCTACCAACTACGTAGTAGGTAGAGGTTTGAAGTACCTACTTACAATTATTTGTTTCAAGCTAAATATAGTAGCATAAAACAAGATTTTAGAATACATTACACGGTAGATATAGTAAATAAAACATAAAATAAAATAACAGAACGGATTTTATTAAAGTATGAGGCACTGAAATTCAAACCTTACATTATGCTTACCATTCCAGCTTGACGTAAGCACAAAATTGTACATTTACTTATCAGAAGAGATGGGTTATAACTGTGTGGAGATTTACATAAAAATCGCGCAGTTTTATGGGATAAAAAGTAGCCTAAATTATTGGGCCTTTAATCAACCTTTATTAAAAAAAATGACGTCGATCCGTTGCGACTTGCGTCGTTATACTGCTTGAAAAAGAAGGGCAAACCAATAAACACACTTAATGCATTTAAGTAAGGAGGGATACTTAATTATTAAATCCCGTTGCCACCCTTCCCTTTAAACGCATGCCTTGTCTATCTCTTATTTCAGCACTTAAAAACACCATCATTATAACCTCGCTGCGTATCTCAGTCCGTTTAAATTTCTTATTCCCAAAAACTCTTCTAGAATCTTCCCATCGCCTCTCAAAAACCGTATCGCCTCTTTTAGATTAAAAAAAATCGTAACACCTGTTGCACCCACGCATCCGTTGGTAAGCGACGCGCCATCTTGTGTGCAAGCCATCTGTCAAATTCAAACGTAGAACTAGTGCGGTGTAGTGGTTAGGTAGGACTTAGGCCAGCCAGGAGGGCAATCGCGTTAAAAATTATCAACCAAACCGCTACTAAACTACAACCGCATCACAGCTTTTTGAACATTTCGTATCGCGCTAATAGTTTTACCAAAAGTTGAGACGAATCTGGACAACAACTGACAGTTAACGCTGTCAAATGAACGGCAATATCGAATTCCACACGCCTGAACCGAAACTATACCACAGTAGGTATCAAACCACAACTAAACCATAATTGTACGCTGTCATTTCAAATAAGCGCGATCGGGGCCCTGAAAACATATTCTTTGAACGTTCGTTGCTTAGATATAATTTGTTTGACCTTGAGTTTACGACGGCCAGGATTCATTACGCGTGATGTACCTACGTCCGATAAAGCTGACACTCTGTGACTTGATTCACCTCAGAGTAACTAGGCATTCGCCTACGCGTATCAGTAAAAATAGTCATAGTGCCCTTCCAATTACTCATTGACTGCTTTGCTTCGTCCTCATAAATTTCAACGCAATCCTACTAAGTATAGTACAATACCTATGCGCTACAAATCTAAGCCAACCGGAACTTAGGCTTTCCGAAGAAGGTAAAAAATGAATATGAACTGCTAAGAGACTAAGATAAAATACTGTTCATCATTTATCAAATTCATCATTCATCCGGAAGACGTTCAATGCTGAACGTCTGAATTTGCCTCAACATAAAGCGCCTTTTCGAACCTGTTAATATTAGCCTAAATAGGTTGCAAGTATTGTATCTCTTCAAGTTTGGAGACCACTGACCAGGGTGACCAAGTTTATCCACTTCATAGCGATCTTGTTAGTTACTTATCCAATGTACAGCGACTGCGCTAGTTCCTCATCCACTCCACGACTACATTAAAAACAATTACAGTTGCTAAGAAAGAATATAACGATCAAGGAAGTACGAAAACGTACTCGCTTCTCGCTGGTATATAATTTTCTTAATTAGACGGATAAAATTAAGGTACGTGCTGCCAAATTACGACTGAATGATATTATGTTAATGTATTTTATAGTAGGTAATATTATAATAGCTCCAAGGCCAGCTTAATTAACAGTAGACAAAGGAATTCATTGAAGTATGTTAGTTTTAGAAGTAATACTGATTCTAAGAAATCTGTGTCTTGGTTTTAGATTTAATTTCAATTTTAGATATAGACTCAATTTGGCTTCTCAGGCAACAATCGCTCATATATCAATTTGCTGGTTTCTATTGTCATATAGTGTGCTAAAACATTGGTCATATGGTCCCGACAAAGAATATAGTACCACTCCATCTCTTCCTCTGGGTGCTGTAAGTGCCGCCTTATAGAACAACCAGAGAATGGGCTCAGAGGATTCTCTTTGGTCAACATCATAACCTACTGTGATCATGAATAAGCCTGCTAAGAGTAGTGTATTATGGCATAATCCCTCCCCCCTTCATGGTGAGGCTGATGTTCACCAGTAGCCGCTTTCCAGCTGATAGTAATGATATGTCCAACGAATTGGTTTCGGTTACGAAGTACATTGAAGATATAAAACCCTTACATCTTACATCAACCTATACATCCAAATATTAACATTGCAAAGGAATTTTCCACTACAATACACTTATCATCATATTTAACAAATTTGTCATCCCAGTACCATGCTAAAACATGTTTTAACATGCAGTGCAGAAACCCTATACGTGACCCAAAACCTTGAGGTGGTCTTCATATCCGATTATCATGTCTTTATCTACAAGTTCATTTATTTTAGTAATTATGTAAAGTGCGTTTCACAAAACTTGAAAAACCATTTCGATGACTGCGATGAGATATACAGCCTAAGTATTTCTATATGTTCTTGAGAATAAGTAACTTCATCTTAATATTCCGTGAAATGTAGTCTTACTGTTGCAACTTAACCCATCAATGGCCTTGCACCTTCAGATTTCCAATCGACAATATTGACCCGAAAAAGAACGCGGCAATCTGACCTACACAAAATTGCGCAATGAACCGCAACAGAAATCAAAAAAGAATACGGAAAAGGGCAAAAACCCATAACGGGTTCAGAAGGAACGGTCCAAAAATTTCCTTTTTTTCCCCTTACCCGATCGAAACTGGGGCAAAAAGGTACACAAAAAAGGCCACAATGAATAAATGTTTTTGCAAATACGAGAATCGACTTTTTCTAAGCACGTGTTTGAATTTTAAACTGACTTTTTGTTCGTTCTGTTGTTTTTGTGTCAATAATGTTGGGGAAGGTTAGGGTTACATTGTAATGAGGAAGTAACGTCATATCTATTAAGGTTAAGTTTTATTGACAACAGTATTTGCGCAAACAAATCTGGGGTAACTGATATCTACTGTGAGAACTAGTGTAAAGGGCAAAAGGTCTTGGTCATTACAGTTTTTTTTTGTTTTGACTATTTAATTAACTTCGTGTGTATACTGTTTGATAAAAGTGGGCAAGTAGTACGCGACTTGCTTATACTGGTGCATCAGTTGTCTTTTTTTATTTGATATAGTTAATATAATGGTTAGGGTGCGACAGCCTATGTGTATCATCATTTTGTTACAATTCACATAAAAAAAGAATCAATCAAAAAATTTTACAAGTAAAACACAAAAGTATCAGAGTCTTTTTTTGAAGTTTTAGAAAGCTTAAAATGTTTTAAAGTCGACTGTTTTGAATATGGACTATATTTTAATACCCTATAGTAGATACGTCTCCAGTGATAATAATTATTGAGGTAAGTTGTATTTTAATTTGTATTAACTTTTTTTAACAATTCGGCGTTACCTTTTTTTAATGAATTCTTTATGAGATTTGAATTTTTTATTATTATTTTAGACTCGCTTTTTTCAATAATAAATAAATAAGTTTTAATAAATAAAGAGTGGTTTTAAATTAAAAGATCATTTGTCCTAGGAGTGTGTCAGTAGGTATTTGTTAGTATTCCGGACAAAAAATAACATATTTTGACATCCCATAAATATCTGTTATAAAATAGGAAAAAAAATGTAAACATTATAAAAACCACCTTACATAATAAATGAAGGCAAGTGAAATTCCTGTAAAAACTCTAGCAAAAACTACGAAAACCCCCTTTGCAATGACGCCGTACAACAAAAAAAGTTTTTCGTTCCAAATTCAAAAATGCTAGAATCTGCGCACAGGCACGTTAGCAGGTAAAATTTGGGTTCGCAGGTAGAAAAAATCTTTTGGTGGATGTTAGAAAAAATGGTTGCTTTATGCGACCCACCCTTAGAATGTACGCCTACGATTTGTTACCCAAGACTGGGAGTGAATTATTTTGATACTATACAGCAGGTGTTTTTAAAATAATTTTATAACTTAATTTGTTTTAGCAGTTGATAATAATAGAAAAAATACTTATCACATATCAACATACTTTTTGTATTATTCGCAAGTATTAAATTATTTAATGTAAAGAATAGGTTTCATTGTTACATTTCTAATTTAAAAAAATATTAGTACTAAAAAGTAAGTAATAATTTTTGGTCCGTATCACTTTTAAGTCTGGGCATAAGCTAATCTGTATAGATTAGCTTATGCCCGTCTCACCTGATGCTAAATGATTATATTTTCGGTCGAACGTCTAAGCAAGGCAAAGAAGTTACTAACACCTGGGAACTGTCAGTATTTTTTATAAATATCTATTATAATTTGCTGAGGACAACGAACTGTTGAACAACAAAATCTAAATTAAGCTACCTAGATTATAATATTTTTTATATTCTATTGCTATTAACATATTATATTAATATTATTGTAATTAATTCTTATGAATTAAATAAGATTTAGGCGATCTGCTCCTGTTTTTTTCAAATAATGAAGTCTTAATCCTATTCTGTTAAACAAGAAATTCTTGTGTACGACAGTTCGTTTCTATAAAATGGCTTAATACATAAATTTTAATCACGCATAGAGTTTTGATGGTTATAAATATCGATCTATCATAATAATGAAGATATGACATCTTTGAGAAAACTCTCAAAATTGGGTGAGCTCCAATTCAGGTCTATTTAGATAGTTACTTACTTATTTTAGTATATATGAATACGAAATTGTTTAGTAGTTATACTGAATAAAATTAACTATCAGTACGATTTTTTATAATATCTAATTTTTTATACGAATATTTTTGTACGAATGAAATCAAAATTCAAGTATCAAACGCGCCCGATCCTAAAAACCAGCGGGGGTGGGAACAGCGTGCAACAATGCAATGCGTATGCGCACACGTACAAATACACACATACAGTCTCACAAGTGTCGGATTGCACACACACAACAGATTTGTCTAGCATGTGGCAAGTTGCGAGATTTTAACAAGAATTCGTATTTTGAACATGTGGCGGTATTCGGTTGCAGAGATTTTTAGATTTTATTTTCCTGCCACACAACTAGCGCACTAATAAAACTACAATTAAAATGCTTTTTCTTACTAGCTATTTTATAAAATAGTCAAGAGCTAACGAATCTAAACTAACCTAACTAATCTAGTAAAAAAACAGTTGGACAACCAGTCAGCATAATTACATATATCTATACAACTAAATAAAATTGAAGTGTCTGTTTGTACTATCAAAATAACAGCTTTTTACTAGATGTATATGAAAGTATATACGGGACCTACACCAAAACAGCCATTATTAATTTTTTTGTCTGTCTGTCTGCCTGTCTGTTTGTTCCGGGTAATCTCCGAAACGGCTGGGCAGATTTTGGCCGGACTTTCACTGGCAGATAGCTGATGTTACAAGGAGTAACATAGCCTAATTTTATTTTGGAAAAAGAATTAGGGTTCTGCGCAAAAAAATAACAACCATGAAATCCAATATCTCCGCGCGGGTGAAACCGCGGGGCAGCAGCTAGTATAGTCTATATATGTATAGTTCAAATGTTCCAACCCAATACCAGTTGGCAGCAAGTGCAAACATTTTGGGTAGATGTTGAGTATGATATCTTAAACTAAAATTAATACTATTTTACAACGACATTGTAATAATAATCCAAATTCTTTTAATAATGATTTTAATCAATCATGTATTAAAAATAAATAAATATAATTGAATAGAGTTGTTCAATATTTGTACCAATCCAGGCTAATACTCTTAGAAGAGTTAGTCCTACCACCTAATAAAAAAATACACATTATGGATGACTTGCACTATTTAAAAATAACCTAAATATGTTTAGGGCCGACAATCCCCCATCACCCCTCAATCGTATAGTATAGTATGATCAAATCAAATAATGGGTTTTGTGTGATCAACTGGAGCTGTCATGCTTACGAAAATGGCTCTGCTCGCGGCGGCATCGTGTGGTGGGTCTTATCAGCCTCTTACGCTCCCACTGCCGTGATATCGGATTTCTCTGAGAAAGAGAGTATATATGGGCCATAATCCACCACGCGAGTCCAGTGTGGCTTGGTGGATGTCATATACGTGTCCTCAAATTTTGTGGTTCTTGAACATGCGGGTTTCCTCACGATTTTTTCCTTCACCATTTTAGAGCGAGAGTCATAAATCCACACATAACTTGATACATGTAACAAGTCATTGGTGCGGGCCGAGTCGATTCGAACTACGGTGCGTCGGATTGAAAGTCGCAAAGTTCCCAATATCTCACACTCGCTGGCCAGCAACTTCACCGAATGCGATTTTTCTTAATTGTATTAAGTGATTGTTTATCTTCAAAAATGTTGAGACGTGCGAGCGAGACAGCGACGCACCGTATTCTACCCCTTAAAAATCACTTGTTTTTATTACTGCTTGGCGGCAGATTATACGACCAAGCCGATGGTACCCCATAAAGGTAGTACTGTTAAAGGTAATCTTTCACAAATTGTCACAAATAAATATTTTCTTTTTTTTCTGTCTTTGACTATACCCACCCAGACAAACACTCGCAGAAGAGTTGGTCCTATCAACTGGTAAAGAACCTTAAAACCTAAGAAGCTACCGTAAAATAACTGGTGTTACTGTATTTTGTTCACGCATGCCATCGACCAAAAATTCAGAAACATGTTTTTATGCTTAATTTGTGTATAAAATTAAGAAGAATCATCTTTAAGACATGGAATTTTTTTAAAATACCTGGTTTTGATAACAATTTCTGTTATTATTTTTACAGCCCGTAACTAATTTCATTAGCTATGATGTTATCCTGTTCGCTACAAGCTGTTACTTACATTTTATATTCGCCACAAATTAAATAATTATATCGGAGGTACCTACTATATTATACTATACTTACTTAATATATAAAAGCGAAAGATGGTAACTTTCGTAATGTTATTGCCAGCAAGTTCACCGAATGCGATTTTTCATAATTGTATCAAGTGATTGTTTATCATCAAAAATGTTGAGATGCGCGAGCGAGATAGCAGTGCGCCATTTTCGAAGCTCAGAAATTGACATACTTATATTTTTGTACGACGAACTGTAGCTTCAAACCGTTAAAATCGTAGACTATTTTATAATGAACTAGCTGCTGCCCGCAGTTTACGCCGCGTTGAGATTCCCACCACAGGAACCGTACATTATCCAGAAAAAAAAGTAAGTTACTAGACTAAGATAAAATTCTACCAGATTGTTTCTAGATACATGGTAATGTTAATGTTGTGTAATCGCTATTTTATTTAGTTTGTTGTTGTATAACTAATTTCATTGTCAAGTGTATGGCGAGTGTCGGAAGGCATAGTCCAGGAGTTGACAGCCGAGCTTTAGAAGTTGAAATACCTACCTCAAAAATTATTCAAGACAAAATTATTTGTGCCCTGATTAGTCATGAACACAATTATGGCAGCATAAGGACAATATCATCTAGTCTAACACGTGACTACGAATACTTCAAAGAGTTTAAAACGTGGGGGATTAAAATTATGTAAATATACGCGATACTAAACATTACCCGTGTTACCACAAAAAAAAAACACATTTAAACGACTGTTTAGCTCTGTAATTGCCGCCTGGTCCCGGCTAAGAATAGGATCACCCCATCTCTTCCTATGAGTGCCTTAAGAACCGGCTGGGGGAATATCCAGGGAATAGACAGCGACATTCTCCTCAGTCAACATCATAATCTACTACGATCACCAAGACACTTGCCAAGTGTGCTTTGCACGTGTCGTTGCGTTATAACAAAATCCTTCCTTTATAGTGGTGGTCACTATGTTCAGCAGTGGATGTTTTTCGGCTGATGATGATGATTTGTCTAACTCGATCGTCACAGTGCAAGCCTTAGTAAATGCACCTTTCGCAGAACAGCGGACACCTCTCCGAGTATAACACGTAATTACTCACACAGCCCGCGCTAGATTGTTAGAGTGTTTCACGGTACAGATATTGTGGCGTTGTTTCTATCGATGCATTCTTATGCTCTCAAAAATGTTATCCAATACGTATAATTTTATCCCAATTACCAAGACTCCTGCCAAGAACGCAAACCCCCTTCATTAGGGGAGACCGATGTTCAGCAGTGGACGAGAGACGGCTGATAATAGGCACGCTAAATCTAGGGATTGTGTGGGAATCTTTGGGATCTGTCTCTAGCTTTTGCCAGAACACATCGATAATTATCAGTCACTGTATCAGTCACTGTGTTAGTTAGTGGTAATCGTTTCGAATGTCTCAGCAAACCAATCGAGCACTAGAAAAGGCGTTACTACTATGTTAATGTTGCATCACAATCTTTTCCTTCGCTAAAAGTTTAAGCTTGTAGGATTTGTTAGATTTCTTTTCAATAGAATATAAAAAACACAATGTAAACATAAATGCTTAGACACTCATACTGCTAAACTAGAACTACCTGTATCGCAGGTGGAATGGACACACACAGGATACCCAACACAACATCCAAGACCCGAGAACAAGCTTTATGCTCCCCACACAATATCTGCTCCCGGCCGGGAATCGAACCCTATGCCCCTCGCTTTGCAGACAGGGTTACTAGCAACTTAGCCACGGAGTTGTCAACGTTGTTACCTATATTCTACCTATACCTAGAAATTAGGATTGCAAACAATATACTTATTGAAGATTTAAACATATTAAAGTTCTTCCATTAGCGTACGTGTCACCCCAATCAAGACCCACACATACAAGCAGACCAGTTTTTGTGATTCGTACTGGAGTCACGGTCATTGCCTAATAGTTACTTGATCCTACTTAAGAAGTAGGATCAAGTATCATCTCAACTTGTACTCTCAGTACAACATACGGTGGTACTGATCCAATATATAGAAGAAATACTTGTGAATGAATATTTTAACGATTTATCAAGAGATTTCCTGAAAAGTAATGTAGGATTAAGCAGTAAGACACTTCTAGTACTCACCTGGCTATACCATATTCAAGGTTACAGGAAATCTTTCACCAAGCACGTATTTATGCATCAATCACGGACCGCGCGCAAACCACGGTAAAACTATGATCAGCGCCGCTTCTACGACCTCTACTCAAAAAAATAGTTTCACATCCACTGCGTGTTCAGCGCAGAAGCTGCGGTAAATACACGTTGGTGCGCAAGTGATGTTTGTATAGTGCAGGCAGTCGTCGCTTTGAGTCCAGGCAGGGCTTCGAGAGAGTGAAAGAGTCAGCACCATCTGGCCGTATTGCTGTTCTAGTCTGTTTTATAGATTTTTGATAGTTTGTTTTGACATGCATTTTGTTGATTTGGCCGTGAAAAACTGCGTTCAAGTACATAGTTTTCGTACATTAATTAATTAAAATGTAAAGAATCTGATGGTATCTATCATTTAAATTGCTAATGGATGATAAAAAAAAATTGAATTTGGGAAGCTTTTTGATGCAGTATCTTTGCGGAAATTATATATTTTCGTGAATTTCATTTTTATTGTGCTAATGTGATCTTAAAACTGTATAACGTCAGAAATTATGTATTTTGTGTTTCATGCAACATCCCAATTGGCGTCCTTTTTAATATACTAAGCAGTGATTTCGTGTATATAGGTTGTATATATTATATACATAATATCTAGGTAACGTATAAGGACTATTACTGCAATAACATGAACAGAAAATACAACATGTGTTTTTTGTCATCGCCTTCGTCAACAGAAATTAAATCGAATAGAATTTCCTTCTAAGAATAATTCTAGTCGTCTCGAATAGCATCTAATTTGATACTCTAACATAAAAATACGTTGGTACCTCTCCGAATCTTGATGGCCTTGAGTTGCCTTTGTACATTGAATCACTGATGTACCTACAATTGAATCGTAGGTTTTTGCTACTAATTTATATAGTTTTTTACTTGCTACGTAATATACAATATAAATTAATTATTGTTTAGCAGATCTAATGGAAACATTAAGTTGTAATTAATTAATCATTTTCCTTTTGGAAAGATGAGATTCTCTTTCAGTTTAAAAAAAATAAGGAACCTTACGGTCTTACCACAAACAATGTAAGCACTCTAATCACGTGTTAAACAGATTCTAACCCCTAAACATGACTTAGTTGCGTTTTTAAATATTAACAACCACAAATATTGATTGAAGTAGTGTCTAACCGTTGTCTAAACTCCATTCTGTTGTGAAATTTATAATTATTTTAGCCGTTTATCTTTAGACACTTTAAAGCTAAACAGGCGTCTAAAAGTTGTTTTTGTGGTAACACGGTACATGTCATAATAGTTTTTATAGTGAATGGGAGTTGCTTTTGAACGCATAAATAATTTAATACTACAATTTAATCATAGAAAACTCTTGTAAAAAACGTTGTTTAAAAAGCGTGATAAAAATAAAACAGTTTATTATTATAAGTAGGTACTTAAGTACCGTAATATCTGGCGAATACTTTTTTAAAGCTTGTTTTGCTATTTTCTATTTTATTTTATTCTATAAATACAAATATAGTAAATTACTACGCAGGCAAAAACTAGCAAATATCAAGGGATTTTATAGCTTTTATCGCAAAATTGAATGCTATTCATCCCATTGCATCACCACCTGACCCGGTACAAAGAAACGTCCCTCTTCGAAAAAAAAAACTTTTAATAAAAAATCTCCCACGATACGGAACACATTTTTTCCTTTTTTTCGCTTTGTACGTCTGTCTGCATTTTTATTGCTTTTGATTAAACAGCATTGTCAAAATTGTTCATATTCCTCAGTATGCTGAGATTTTTGAACAACTCATTGTCAAGCTTTTTTGATACTTGGGCCAGTTATTGAAAGATCGGTAAAGAAGGCTCGATTATTGATAATTTTGTTTTTTTGAAATATGTTATCTGTACATAGTAAGTGCTAACTACTCAGCATTGGGGAGAAAAGAGGGTACTTTTTTATTGAAATAAACTACAATTTCAAAAACGAGCTATTTTTTTATTTATATCTTCTCTTTTTTTACTAAGTACACTTATGTGTACCACTGCAGCGCGCTTGTTACCCTGAGACAGTCTCAGATTTCTAGTAATTTTACTGGCTACTTCACTCTTAAAACCAGAACGCAGTAATGCATGCTCACTACTGTTTGGTAACTGCAAACCATCGTGTATAAGAAAAATAATGGTGGTGAAATAAAAGCCATGTTTACACCAATGAGTATATCAAAACACCTGTAGGGTCTTGACGAGAATTTGCTGCCACCCTTATAGTACTGGAAAATTGAGAACCTTTTTTTGGATTACAAAATATATGCATAAATCTTTTCAATGTAATGTCTTACACATACATTTTAAAATACATCTGCTGACCACTCAAATATTTGACAAAATCCTTAAAACTATGAGACTCCACAGGAAGCAGCCGATAAATTCCGAGACAACAGTAAAAATCCACATTTTCGTAAACTCCATAGCAAAATTAAAAATTGCTTCCCAAAGATGCCAAGTTACTAATGATAGTAATGCTGAAAACTGCAACGAAATTTCAACTTTATTTGTAAGTAAGTTAGATGGATATTTAGCTGATCATAACAAAAGTGTAGGTCATTAAGTCTTAGGGGATGCTATTCAAGATGTTGCAGATGCAGTTACAAATCGAAACGATATAACAATAATATTTAACAATGAAAAATAAGCTTTAAATACTAGTTATAGAGATGAAGTTGCAATAAAGATTACTAAAGACTAATGTTGGGTAGATATGAAAGGGATGATGCAGGTAGGAAATTCGAACAGTTTGAGGGATGAACGAAAAAAACGAGGGTCGTATTTAAGACACAAAAGGCGGCGTTGGCGTCACGCTGCGCGATGGATGGCCTGCGGATGCAGTTTTAGATTTTTGTAAAGATTTCAAACAGAATATTGAGACTGTTAATTGAATGCGACCACTTGCAGCTTCGTTTGATAGATTTACTGTTGGTGGTGGCAGTAAAGATTCAGTTTAATTAGTTTGTGATGTCGTTTACTCTAAAATGAATAAAGTCTAAACTATTCTGCAAATAAAATGTAAACTACACGTCAAATAGCGTACCAATAAAATAATACAGTTTTAAAGTATTTTTACTTAGAATAAACATTTAAAGTATTTTTACATCGTTGTTGATGAGCGGTTTCTTGTAACTTTAGCCTCAAAGATATCTTGTACAAAAATGCCTTCATCAATATTTAAAGAAAAATATAAAATTAGAACACAAGTTAAAAGTAATGACTTAGTATACATTTTATTTTGTACCTACCAAGAAAACAAGATAAACTTAAACCTATTTTGTATATTTTTCTATTTTGCCGCTTGTTGACTTGAAAGTGAATAAATTTACGTACATGGTTCTAAAAAACAAACTTTTCATTACATAAGCACTGTTTTAGACTTTCACGGTTATTCATTACTTTATACATCCCCTAAAATTAAAGTTCTTTTCTCAGTTTCTTTTTCAAAAAGTTTTTATCTTGACGCCAGATCGTTTGAAACGATGCGATACCATGACATCTGCATAAAACAATCAGTTTAAACAAACACCATAAAAAAGTATATTGAAACACATTGCAAGCACATAACCAAAAACGACCTAGAAATAACCTTTATTGCGACCTATAAAAGTTCAAATTGAAAAAGGCAAGGTTTTTATCATCGATTTAGAAACAAAAAATAGGCGCCCACATCTTCCGACAGGAAGAGGAACTTATTTGATTATAATATACATTAGAAATTTAAAAAAAAAATCTAACCAGGTGGAACCTTTGTTTTTTTTACCCTAATCAAAAAGGTTCCAGTATTTGCTTTGTAATAACAAGAGAAACCACTCTTTACTTTGAAGAAAAAATATTTTTTGCTGAAAAAAATGTTACCCTCGGTAGCTAAAAAGAAGCTTTTTAGGTGTAAGACAAAAAGTGCAATTTAAAAAGAGAAAGTGTTAGAAAAACCTATTTGTCTGTAAAGCACGCTCGTGTCGGTGTTTTTCACATTCGTTTTTAGTTTTATTGCTTTATAACGTCCAGTAGTTGTAGTTGCTTTGAATATACCGCCTCTTTGTTCTCTATAATGTGTTTCTGCGATTTCTTTGTTTTCTTATTATTAGTTGTTTCGTAAAATAATATTATGATTTAACCACTTTATGTAACTCAGCTTCTAATTTTTTTCAGTTATGTTAGTACAAGGTTTTTTGTTGTTTGACACATTTTTACTTATATAATATCTAACATGTACAAATGCGCATGTTAAGTAAACACATATAAATCATATACAAATGTGCCTGTTAAGTATGTTTAATTTGCAACCTTTTTATCTAAAACCACTATGCACACCAGCGTTCGCCTTTATTTCATTATTCCTTCTAATTCAAAAGGGTCTTCAGCATTTACACAGTTATTCCACAACAGTCAATATCTCTATAATTATTTTAGTAGATTAGGAGAATATAGAGCTACTACAATACTTTACGATCAGACTTCGGTACTCGCAACATTCGATAAATTTATCGAGTTTTTCGGTTCGACAAATTTATCGAACCGACTTCCGTGCTTGCGCCGCATATCGGATTATTTCCATTACCCTGTTCTTATTTGGCGTAGTAGCTCATTAATTAACTTACTAATTACTAAATGACAAATTTAAATATTAATTGACAATCGACGTCAACATACATCACAGAAAAAAACTTCAATACCAAAATATCAATAAATACAAGTTTAATCTACAAGATAGATACTATCATTGAAGAACCATTTTTTAAAAAGACATAAAATAATATTTTCCCACAAATCGATAAAAATTCTTAAACAACTAATTGGATCTGACATATCAAAAACTAATTCGCTTAAGCTTGGAAGCTATAAAGGCTTCAAAACTGGTAGCACAATAGCTTTTATTTCTAGTAACATTATTTGTTATCTAAAGCAATGAATATACTTCAACATTCGGTCTCAGAACCTGTCTACAATCCGGTTTCGAGCATTCGCGTGATGGATCACCGGACACTTGTACACGTAATCCTGTCCACTACCGTACCTTTTTTAAGACAAACTTCCTCTGTTACATCTTTTGCTTCATCATGCATCGCTGCTTTTATGCTCATTACCTCATCTTTGACGGGAACAAAGCTAGCAATGGAACGGCTGGCAGCAGTTAGAATGAAGGTGGTTTCAAAAACGTGGTCATTATAGTGATGAGCTATAAATTGAGTAGATCAAAATGGCGGGCACCCAAAATACAGGTTCCGTGAAGGAATACGTAAGATGCATTATTGTTACAAGTATTATAAGTTTATGGCTTATAAATCTAGCCAAAATAAATTATATTCATGTAAATGAGATTAAAACGATTTCGATATCCAATAATTTAAAATGTCGTTACCAAATTTAATGTTTAGATTTGACCAGATTTTTCTAACTTGAAACGACATTTTTTTTGCAAATTTTATTAGTAAAGTTTCCTATTATATTTTATAAATAAATTATTATTTAACATACACAAGAATAATAATAATTATTATCACTCATATAGAAAAATATAAATAAATTTGGTAAATCCAATAATTAAAATTGTATCTATCAGTTTCTTACTCACAATACTGATCTAAAAATTGAAACTGCACCTATAGTAGATATATACACCTGAGATCTTTATACAAAAAAATGAAAAACAAACCCAATCTTAATAACAAAAACTAACAATACCTCTATCGCACATCAACATCCTACTTCCGTAGGTCCCCTTTAACCAAAAACAGGTGATTTAAAATCAAAATACGATTGAAAAAAACACCCATTCATTCATTGACAAACCCTTTTTATAAGTACTTCAAATAAAAAAGCATCAGGGCATATGAACGAATACAAATCATAAAAAGTAAAAAATCAAGGCCATATGAAAACGAAATCGTAAATAGTTGAACCCTTTTAAAAAGTAAACAAATAAATGAGGAAGTAAAAAATATGATTCAAAAGGAAACATAATTCCATGGCAAGGACAAAAAAGTGGTTAAAATTGTCTTGAAGGAAATATTGAAAATAGGCGCCTAATCTCATTTATCATTGCAAATGGTCTATTGGTATTTTAAGATAAAAAGCTGTAAGTTCATCACTAAGAAAAAACAAATAGCAATGACGCCAATTATTACCACAGAAGCCAGGAAATAAAGAAAGAAGAAGAAGACGCCAATAATGTTGTTATTACAAAATATACTATTTAGGTTTCTTACCTGTTTAGTCATAACACGCGATTTGAAAACTGAAAGTTTATTTGGAAACAATAGCGAATAATTTTACAACAGTCATTTTGTCATAAAATTAGACTAGTCGCCGACGTTTGTTCTTCTATTGTTCGAACAAAATGTTATAAGGAAGTCAAAATTTGGGTACCAATAAAAATTCCAAAATATTTAATTTTTTACTTTTTATGATCCTATGAAAACATATTAACTGGGTTTGAAAATTTTATTTATTGTTAAGTATTATTGTTGTAGTAAAAATTAGACTTCATTTATATGCATATTATTAATATATTTGCACATTATCTACTTAAAATATATGTTAATATTAGCAAAAATGTAAAATAAATTTTAGATTGACTTTATGTTCATTTTTATATTACAATATAATAAATAAAATGGACAAACGTGACTCAGGTAATTTATCTTAATTTTATTTTGTATGAATGTTAATGACATTTGAAAGTTATAAAATGTTCACGTAACAAGATTCGACCCCTGTTCAGAATCGTACAGTACTGACCATCTCATTGTGTACATGCATCTGCTCCCAAATCCCTCATTGTCAGTCCTTGTATGTCCCAAAAAGAACCAAAATGGTCTATACTTTCTGGCGATGATGTCGATGAACGACGAAGCATTACAAAACTCTTAAGTGGCTGTCACCAACAATTAGGATTTTACTGAAAATGTATGCTCCTAAATTTTCATAACATTTCTGTGACGTCATTTAGTCTAAAAAGTTATGGTACCTATATAATTATGTACACTTATTGCATACGACTATATCCTGACCTGACATAAAAGAAATATAATATTCAGGTAAGTAACAAATTTTCTCCCTCATCTAGAGAGATCATTGTTTGAGATATATACCTTTAGACTGTAGTAGTTATATCTATTTGGGTGGGACATAAATAAACTGATTTTCTACAAAAAAAAAAATATTTAGTTGTCCATTCCGTTATGGAGCCTTTATAGTCTAACATTATTTTTGAACATATTTTTGATTTAGTAAATAATTTTATGATTTTAAAAAACTTATATGATGCTGTTAAACTTTGTTTTTTATTATTTTGCACCAGGCTTTAATGTCTCTTCTGATGCAATAAAATGAATCATAATTATTTTAAGTTTATTTTATATAGTAAATAAAATATTAAAGGAGATTTTTATTGTGGAAATAAATGTTTTCTCGTTTAGCCTGTTCTAAATCAGAAAACATTTTATTATGTTACCATTTTTTATTATCTGTTTCATTAATACTTAGAAAGTCTTTAACACTAGCTACTACTTCGGGCATACCACGCAAAATTTGCATTCTTTTTAGACTTTTGTATGTTTTTTTGGCTCTTACAAATGATATTAAATACACAGATGGGTTCTTGGTGAAATGTTATAGTTTAAAATTCTTTGGTTGTATAACGATGTTTTCCGACCAAAGGATCAGCGGCTGATCTTTTTATCACTAAGCTATCATCGCTTTAGACCGTATCGAAGTTTTTAAAACTGTAAATATTAAAAAATTGTAAAGTTGCTAAATTTTCAACTTGTCTCACGTCGTCATGTGATGTTAGCAACTTCACAACATTTGAATAATAGAAAACTTGGATAGAACATTCAACCAAATTTATTTAATTTAGTTCCTTACTAAAACAAAATATTTGTTTGGCCTGGAAATAATATAATGTAGCTGGTCGATTCTGTGCAGTTTTAGGAATGTTATTATCTCTAAATTTACATTTCTCAGAATGTAGATAAGAACCGTTATCACCTTCGGATTATCCTTTCGGATTGTTTCTCAGATTGTTTCAATGTAAGACAAGCTTTAGCTAAGAAATCTATTCTGACTATAAAGCTTTCAACTAATTCTATAAACGAATAACATTTTGACTAATTTATTTGCAGTTAATTCTTTTGTTTCCTATTGTTTTAATCTCTTGGATATCGTAATTCTTTATGATTTATTATCAACAACAATTTTTATATTTTATGCATGTATTGTATGTTAATAAACCTATTGCTATTCTTAAACGTTTCACTAGCGGCAGAGCAAACTCTTACATCGTAGCTGCTTTCAATTTCAAATTCTTTCTTCCAAGCCAAGGGGTGATCGATTCCTACCAGTTACTGCATACAATTAACCACCCTCATTTGCGTCTGGTCAATGACAGCCCTGTTTTAATCAATAACTTCTTTTTCGCGCTGCGTCCTTGGTTTTTTTTCCGGCGCGACTTTTTCTGCGCGTATTACGTTTATTATGTGTCAATCGGTCCGCGGTTTTTTCATTACGTCTAACGCCTTACCTCGTTTTCGTCAATTCCGCAAAAAGCTCGACAAAAAAGGCAAAAGCTCAGCCAAAAAATCGTCTACCATACAGTATTTCGTATCGCCGGTCTTGTAGCCATTTTAATTATTATTTAATACCGAGGGACGAGCACGTGGCGACGTGCGCCATCTCTCTCCCCCTAGCGAGTTAAGGAGCACCCGATATTGGGTCTCTCCCTCCCTCCAAGCCCACTTACACACATAAAAATCGTGAATAATAAAAAAATGTGTACACATTTTTTTCGCTTAACCACCGCTCGTTGGTGTGCGTGCGGCCGCACGCCGCCAGAACGGGACGTAGCTATGCACCCGAGCAGGTAAAACTACTCCCCACTCTGGTTTTTTAAGCTCAGCTGTAGATGTTTGCGTCTGTGTGATTTTTTTCATTTTTATGTGTTAGTGTACCCCTCGCGGTGTAGTTCACTTTTTCTACTATAGATCTGAATTTCAGTCTCGTTTTTGCCGCGTCGGTCTAAAGGCGGGCGAGGTGGCGTTTTGTATTGCATTTTTGTGATGCGAGTCGCTGGCTCGTAGTACTTGATCAGAGGTGCGTCGAGTCTGAAGACGCCGGCTTTTTGTGCGACCACATGTCGTCTTACGAACATTGACTAACGCTACTGCATGCCGATGCACGCGCAAATCAACTAGCGCGAGCGGGATAGAACACAACCTCACGTGTGGACTACCCACCGCCACAACAAATTATATAGCACACTAAAATATTGAGCACAAAAAATCTTGTAATTCGGATCCTAGTAACGACGGCTGGCATTCATAACTTTGCCGCAGGGTCAAGAGCACGCACGGCGTTTTTTTCACTGATAGATCCGCCGGTATTTTTTTTAATGTTTATTTGCGGGGAGCACGTGGATTTTTTGAGTAATTTTGGTGGTAAAGCCTTGGACTGTTGCCTTTCGGACGTGTTGTGACGGTAGTGTTACCATATTATGTGATATATATATTTAGTGACATTATAGTATAGGAACAAACTGTGATTTAATGAGGTGATATAGTTGGTGATTCTGAAGAATTTTTGGATAATGACAGGTAAGCATTTTTCCGTAATTTTTGTTAATTAATTTGGAAGCGGCTTCTCAATTCGCCCTCTAGAAAGGGTGGCGAAGATCCCCCGGGAGGGGTGAAATGTCTTTACGTAAGACTCAGGAGTTGGTGGATAAATCCGTCTGATGCGGTCCGTCAAAGCGACCTTGAATAACAACTCCCGGACTATAAATACGGAAATATTTTCGGACACCGTAAGCGTGACGCTAATTTAGAATCAGTTTAATTTGTTACTGTCATCTGTCAGACTGTTTGACAACAAATGTAGGTATATTTACATAAAAATGATGTAAGGTGGGCCTGCTTCCAAATTATTTATATCCGTATATTTTTTAAAGCTTCTTATCCTGTTGTTCATCTTGTTGTTAATGTCATTGTAATGGTAATTTAACTAACCGTGTGGTTAAGCAAACATTTATTTTTTACTATATTGAAACAGGTGATGAGTTTTAGGTTGTGTCAACCGTCTTAGTCAAATATACTAACAGGCTATCTAAAAAGGAAACGAGACGCCGCAACTCATTTTGCATAGTCTATTCTATACACCTGCCGGTTGAAAAAAACATTAATGTCATTTGCATGGCATCGTACCTACTACGGTTCATAGATGCAATTACAACGTATAATAGGTACGTTGATTATGTACTTGTTGCAAGTAATTTTTATTCCCATTATGTTGGTACAAAATAGCCTAGGGTCATGTTTTATTTGGCCATAAAGATCTAGAAAATAAAAAAATAAAAACATTTTTAAAGTCACACATTTTAGTTTCCAGAAGAACAAAATATTTATCTAAGTAAAGTCTTAGCTATTTTGTATAATTGGGGGAATGTCTTCAATACTAAACATTTCAAATATTTCTAGTATAAGTACAACAGGTTGTTTTTTTTATTGAGTAATTTTGTGGACTGAAGCTCATAAATTTTATGAAACAAAATAGTACAAAAACCTTGCTGTCAGATGACAAATACCTGTCCAGCAACCTTGTATTTAACGCTTCAGTAACCAAGAAATCTCTAATAACTGCTCAAAGCGTATTAAAAACTATGATGAAAAAACTAAACTGGAAAAAACAACAAGTAGGTAAGTATTTAGCGACAGCAGCTAAAGACTAGAAAAAATAGCCACGCGTCTGGTACAGCAAAAAATTTACGAAAAACGCTTGGCCTTTGCAGTTATCTTACATAGAAATTGACAAGTTTGCAGTTAGCTTACATAGAAAGCACTTATTCATATTATATAATTTATACTATATTATTTGATAAACTTTTCTCTTTTTCTAAATTAAAATATAATTATTTACAGTATTTATTAATTCAATCAATGTTAATGATAATGATGGTGACATTTTAAATATTTTCTTTTATGCTTTTATAATATTAATAATGCTAGGTGATTAGTACGCCAAGCACCTAATCCAACACAAATAGTTAACAAAAACCTAATTACATGCCCGGAGCCACTTCCCTGGACCAAACTAGTATTATGATTACAAATCTTTGAGTCGATCAACCATGAGACCCTGTACATATACTTACTACACCAAATAACCATCATGGAAGTACTTTTAAATTTCAACCTAAACTTTGAGGCAATAAGAGCCAAAGTCGATGAAAAAGGTGGTATAGTTACCGCAAAGTTACTTTGTTTTCTTTTCTATACGCGCAATTATATCTTTGACAGCCGTGTGTGCCGGTCTCTACCAGGTACAGATAGTGACAGAAGTAGTTTGCTAATAACAAAGATTTTTTAAAATAAATAAAAATTAAAAAAAAATGTTGCATATCTCAAAATTTTGCATTTTTAAATTACCAAATACTTAAACATATGACTTAACGTTTCAAAAGATAAATAAAATTGACAATTATTTAAGGCTATTGCCTATCCAGTAGCAATTTTTATTTTCAATTTATGAGATAAAATCATAATTAACTGTTACCACATGTTGCAAATTGTACAGCCAACAGCATAAACACTGTCAATATTTTAATACCATGTTGTAATAAATGTAGACTTACTCAAATATCGTTTCGTTCCTGAAATAATTATAGATAATCTTAATGCGACAAAGTACATCAGACTTGAAGTTGAAGCTAAGTGTACGACGCAGCAATGTGATTATAGATGCCTTATTCGATCCGGCATGTGGGCTAGGGGCTAGATCATTGACACAACCTACGCAGAAGCTACTCGTCACCTGCTAGCAATAAAAAAAGTACAACTTTTTGTCCTTCTAATCTTGAAATAGGCGAGATTCTATTCTACATTACTTTTTTTTAGTGATTGAATTTTTTTTGAATTCAATTTGGATATGACATAAAAAAAATTGATTTATAAATATTTTTTACAGCCCAATGAAAACGGAGGATCTCGGTATAATTCCATGACAATTACTGGATAATAAGACAAGTATTTTTGTAAGGCAGTGCCAAATTAGAGAGAATTTATACAATTTAGATAGATATATTCAAATGTCAAGATGATGGAAGGAAGGACTATTGACTACAGGCCGGATGGAGGTGGTCTAGACTATCACAACTCGCCATTAATGGCTGAAATACATGTAGACAATTATTCACATATACATAGAAGTATAGAACACCTAAGATCAATTGGGGTTCCTCCTCCACTAGACCCGCACAGGCACTTAGCAACAAATCTAGCAGACTTGAGAAGATACGAACAACATGAAGAGATGCCTGAAATCAAACCGTCCGTCCTAAGACTATCAGAATTCAAGAGTATACAGGACATAAGATCGCACGATCAAGAGAACGACGCTCATAGACAAATGACCCCGCATTCTCAAGATGATGGTCCAAAAGGATATAGTGCACCATCAACGCCATTGTCAGAAAATGGAGGCCAAAACGTCCAGGAGGAAAAGGTTAGATTTATTTTTTACAAATTTGCATCTGTAATACATAAAATGCGATGAAATCTTTATTTATTGAACACGACTGTTAGTTTTATCTACGATGATTTAATTCATAACAATCAATCCATATATACCTATATCAGTAATTCTACAGCGTCATTAAACAATATGAAGATATTTTTTAGCTTTGTATGTTGTGTTGTGCATTCCATAGTTATAATACGTGCGCATGCTGAACATATTATATTATGAAGCATTTTGTCAAAATCTTTGTGACATATTTAGGACTAAAATATATATTTAGTAAAAATAGTCATACATAATCAACTGCGCCTAAACCTCTTAATGGTATGCCGCGTAGCTCAGCAATTACATTTGGAAACGAATCGTAGGCAGGTAATTTAAAATCCTTGAGCACTTCGGAAGTCTTCAACGTTTTGACGTCATTGAGCTTGTATAATTCGGCAGCTCAGCACATTGTTCGTTGAGTAATCATTATAACATCACGACGTACGCCTTTTCCGTGTATAAGACTATTAATCTTAGATATTGTTGCATAACCATCTTTAAGTTGAAAATTAGCTTCATTCGAACTCCTAACGTCTCTTCCATTATCATTAATGTACCAAATAAAATGCGAAATTATTATTTATTTCGTACTATCAGTAGTTTTGGCCATGGCTCCTAGTGTGCTGATTAAAAAAATTTAGTCTTGACCTATGCTATAATAAGTTCAAAGATTAGTGAACCTTGTGTTATCTTGGACCTAACCTAACACAATCGTTATGACTTTGTAGGACAAGAACTATTCTGATAAGCAAGTCATAAAAACATAGATACTTATTTGCTAAAGTTTTAAGGAAACTCTTACCTCCTAGCTTCAAACGCTTTTGAAGTGTGTACATGTATATTCCAATCAAGTTCAAGTTGCTGTCAATAGATGTTAGACCTTGCCGAAACACAAGTAGTACTTAACAAGTACTGCCTTTACGCACCAATCTCTTAATTAATTTTTGCTTAGCATTTTTGACACTTCCTTGTTAATGTTATTTTTGTTTCAGGATTATTTTTTGTTTAAAATAATAATATACAGTCTGAGTTTGAATTGGTATGTTATTCCGAAAGAGGGTCAATCTGCTCCTGGAGGTCAACAAAATTTGATTTACGACTTTTTTAAATTCGGAATTTTCATTGAAGAAAAGGCATTTAATTTACGCCAAAATTATACTATATACAAACCGGGCAGCCCTAGATAGGCTGATTCACTTGAACTATGTTAAACTTTGTTAAATGATAACGTTGATTAGAAAAGACTTTAAAAAAATCCAGAAAAATCCGTGCACTTCACGTTTGAAGTTGAGTTAATTTTTTTGTATCGGTTTTTGGAATGACTTATTTCCAAGGAGGACCACACACGCTGTTGTCAACCAAGGTCCTAATCACCCCCTTGCGGAATAACATGACAATTCAAACTCACCCTGTATAGCCAAATTTTTTTCATATTTATATCAACTGGCATACCTGTATGCTTAAGTATGTAAATATTTTAGATGTGTCGAGAATTCTTTGTGAAACTCTTTAAAAGGTATACTTATTATGTTCTTTTAAGATTTATCTTTTTGGTTTCCAATAACCTCAATGACTATGTTAAATTAGAAACAAAAATATTTCCCTTTACGTGACAATGGTGCCGTAATACTTATATGCCACCTATTTTTTATTGGTCAATAAATTATAATAATTTAGACAGTTTGTTCATTTACCTACGGCAAACAGGCTCTAGGTAAGTCGCAACATCCTTTTCACATCTGATTTTATATAATAAAAAGTGTAAACTTATATTATGCCATAATTTAAAAAATTAATTGTATACAATTCCACCAACTTTATTAACCACTTCTGTTTTTATTTTTTTACAATTTATAAACTATCGCAAAATGGCATAAAAATCTTATATAAGACGCAAGGTAAATGAATTAGGATTTGTTTTCTGACATACGAATATAATTTTATTTATTGGTTTCAGAGATAGGTTTTTTTTTATAAATTAATAATGCCAATTTTTACAAACTTGATAACTTCCGACGTTTCGTGATTATCAACGAAAATTAGTTTTAATGCTTCAATTTAGGTGCATGACGCGAAAGCCTGAGTGCCGGCAGTTAGACATTTTGATGAGTACGGATGTTCCTTGAACGCGAGCCAAGGTCAAGCAAAGCCGGGTCGCGCAGAGGTTGTATAGGACGGAGGAATGAAGCCTATTGTCTGAACGTTGTTTTTTATGCAATTACATAGATAACGACCCGTGTACGGAGTTAATGAATTTTGTATTTTTCGGCACTTCATTTTCCGGAACGATAAGTATCTTTGATTTAATTTTTCGTCTCGTTTTGTTTTGTGCGATATGAATTTCAATTTGCAGTATTATTTCTTTGTAACAATTTTCGTCATAGTTCTTGAGAGATGTCGATCGTCGCTGGACTCAACTCCTATAAGTAAGGGATGTGGGTTCGAAAAAATAGTAAAAGTGTTAAAAATTTGTTTCGTGTTATTATGGGACCATGGTTCTCGTAGTTATAATATTATATGTAATAGGGCGCTATTTATTTCAAAATAAATTATGAATGATGAATGAAATTTGAATATATGTCATATATATGTCCTATATATAATTATTATCAGAGTAGGTACCAAAAGTTTTTTCAATAAACCATAAATAGGTACCAAAACATTTCTAAACCGTTACAAGGTCGGAGATAAGAACCCCTCAGTCAAGTCTTTATAAGTTTTATTAGAAAAATAAACATTTTTATACTAACGTTCCAGCGTTATCCAGGTTATCTGAAAGATATATCATGTATAGGTTTTATACAGGATGAGTTTGAATTGGTATATTATCCCGGAACGGGGTGAGTAGGAGCATGGCTGTCCACAAGTTTTTTTTTTTTAACTTTCTTTAATTGTCTTAATACAATGTCCACAAGTTGTTCCAAATTGCGATACAAAAAAATTATTCATCTTAAAACGTGAAATGCGCGGCATTTTCTGGGATTCTTTTAGTATCATCTAATCAACATCATCATTTAACAAAAGTCAACATAGTTCAAGTGAATCACCTGATCTAGGGTTCTTTATTAGAATTTTGACGTAAATTTTAAATGCCATTTCTTCAAATAAAAAATTTGGAATTTCAAAAAGTCGTAAAACAAATGTCGTTGACCTCCAGGACTTGTTTGACCCCCTATCGGGATAACATACAATACAAACTCAGGCTGTATGTATATTCAGCCACCAAAAACACCTGAAAATTAAATAAGATAGAAGCATAAAATAACTAACGTTTCTTAAGCAACTTAAACTCTAGACAATGATTAAATTTAGACGTAGCTTATACAACATATATGGTATATCTTATAGGTATAGTAAATATTATGTACAGTCATGGTAAGAATACCTTCGTCAGTTTTCAAATTCTTTCCTTTATCACGTAAGGACTAGTACCTTTCGATCTTGCGGCAAATTAGCTGACTAGTTTATGTAATACCAGTATTTAATGCAGCGATAACAAAGGTTAAAATAGCATTCACCTTTGACCAATGTCTAGTTTACGTCAACATAAAACCTTCTTAATGGCCTGGCTATTTAGAACAATAAATCTAATTTGTTTTATTTAAATGTCAAAGTCAGTCGCCATTAATTATCTCTTTGTTCATAAATCTTATTATAACATCAGAATCGTTGTCACGGTAACGCAATACTGGCATAGACTATAGCTTTAAATAAGAAGTCTTAACAACTACTGCGCAAGCAAAAATAGACCTTACGGTGACGAACCTTTTCTTACTGTGACTGTACCTATTTAATTAAATCAAAAGGTACAAAACCAATTACTATTTACAATTAGGTAATAAGTTTTAAATTTATTCTTTCTCTTTGGGTTAAGATGCCTGTTTTCACGTTTTTTTACATCTCTTTCACGGGGTAGAGTAGACATCTTCTTCAGTCTCAGCCGGTTGTTGGTCCCTCAATATTTGAAAACCAATAGAAGTCATTACTAGCAATGAGTCATTACTGAGGATCGTAGTCACTGGATCTTTTTAAGCGGAAGTTTGTATCCATTCTATCAATGGAGATCCATCGATTTCGATTCCTTGTATAAACTAGCAAATGTCTAATGATGTTTAGCATGAACATCTTCAATCATTGCATGTACAGTTGTACACTAATTTTTTCAGAACTATTAAATAAATATATTTGATTATTCTAAAAGAAGGTTTTAAAATTAGCATTACGTACATGAAAAGTTTCCAAGCTTCAAGACTTATGTATCTTCTACATGAGAGGCCAAGGTTATACATACATTTTGCAAATATTACGCAATTTAACATTATTACATATGCAGTTTCCAGGTTTCATCTGAAGTCTGACCCCGAAAATATTTTAAGAAATTTGACTTTCAATATTTGAAGAACAACCTTCAAAATTGATTTGTATTGCATTAACACGAAACGTATACTCTTTTTTCTGAATACATTTTGTGTCGAATAAATTTAAATAACTCTTTCTGCAAAAAATATATTAAGTATGAAAGTAAGTGGATAAAAATATATTAATATTTTTATTTTATATTTAAAACACATTTTAAATTAAATCCCTTGATACTTAGCGTACCTAGGCATTTTAACAATATTTAACACCATTGACGAGACAATTCTGATGGGTCTAGGGTCTGAGAGGACATGACATTTATTATTTATTTTTTTTATTTAAACTGGGTGAAGGTAATTGTTCCTTCTTTATAAACTTACCTACTAAATGAAATTAAATATGGTTTTGTACATTTTATTAACATTAAAGTGTTAGAAATATCACTTCCTACATTCAATCGTAACGAAATTTATTTTGGTAATCGAATCGAGTATATTGTGCTAGTCTCAACTCTAATCTATCAAAAAAAAACTCGATCTTGTTTCCCGCGCAAATCGCCCGCGCTCCGTCGAATTCGATTCAAGGCCGCATTCCAATTTCAAAGCATCCATTGTCAATGTCGCCGGCCAGTGCGCATGACGGATATGTTTTCTTTGGCTGCATCGTGAATTTATGGATTTTTAAATTTAGATTACCATAGTATTATTTTGTAGCTATCATTTTACTATTTTTAATTTTTGAAATTGTTGTTCTATCGTCGTAAATTATAAATATTGTAACGCAACGAATTTTAATCTGAGTAGATTTCTTATTTAGATTTATTCATTGTATAATTTATTGCCAGGTTAATAAAGTCAGAAGTGCTAATTTTCAAAATATAAACATAAAAAGACATACTGTCAAATTTATTAGAACTGCTTAGAAATTTTAACGCTAGTGCCTATTTTTAACATAACATATTGTTATGTGACAATAATAATCAAGCCTCTTCTTGTACTAGGTCGTTGACTTTTATTTATTCATTGTAAGTACCTAAACAATTGGATAAAAAAAATACACATGCTCTCTTACTCTCTTTTATAATTTGACACAGATACCTACCTCATTTGGACTATGATTTTTTAAATAGATTTATAGCTAGGCCTGTCTAATTTTTAGGTTATCTCGATTATTAAAGAACATTGACTAGTTTTATCGTGGTTTCACCACCTTTCAAGATTATGCAAAATAGTGGTCAGACGCTAATATATTTATGTGTAACAAAACTTTATTTTTCGAGTTTCGAGCACAGGATCAGTCACAGGACAGACCGCTGCTAAAAGATGTCAAATTAAAAGTAGTCATGTTACATGTATGATGATGAATTATTTTTTAAACAGGTTTCCTTTCTGCTTTCCTTCTAACTATTTAAGTACCTAATGATACTTTTTCCTATGTACTCGAGATAATAAAAAATAGTTTTTTTCTTTTATTTCAGACACAGTTTGTGTATTTTGCCAATTTCAAGAATAATTAACGAATATTAATATTATTGAAATCTGTTATGTCATAACTATTAGTTACCTACTTCCTAGCTTTTATCAATAAATCTAATTGTAATGTTTCCAAGCATCTAAACTCGTATTAAATTTTTGATAGAGTCAAAATAATTACACACGAGTACCTACAAAGTAAGGGTATAATTTGCCAAACTTTAGGCGTCCCGTCTTGATACAACATTATTCTTAGAACTCGATTTTTTTCCTATTTTTGTTTACAATTATTTTTTTCATTATTAATCTTAAATCGTATGGCTTAGGGTTGATATTCGCGTTTAAGATAGTTTTAAGAGCGCAAAGACTGAATTTATTCGTGTGTAATTTTGATTGACACCAACCATTACGGCTGAGTAGGTATTGCGTCACCGTATACCTAAATAGAAATAATGATTACAGCCCAGAAGTCTTCACACTATTATATACTCTACCACCTTTCAAATACAATCGATATTACCATCACGGTATTTTGTGGTACCTATTTTGTTTCACGCACGGTACTCATTACAGGTTCGTTTTGACATTGAAAATTTATTTGAAATCTCCGTGAAATAAATATTTTGATGCCATTTGAGCATACATTTGCAGCAAACTTTTTTTTGCGTGTTATTTTAATTCAGCGGGGTAACGTCGCCCGCCAGCCGCTAGTCGGCAACGTAGCCAGCATAGATACGTTGCTAACTAGCAGTTTTCCAATAGCTGGCTGGCAACGTAAGTAAGCTGGAACATTTTGAATATTTATAGACCTTCAACAGCTTTTATATTCGCCAACTATTTCTGTAGTAAGTAAAACATCTGTATTTAGCTGAAGTAACTATGTAAAGTTTGAAATGAATTAATTATAGTACTTATAATATAATAAGCAGTACGTGTATCTTTATAGTTGCCGAAAAGATTTTCTCGTTTTGATGCTGTCCTGTTCAATTTAAGTGATGCCGGCATTTTCGCAAGTTGAAGGTTCGCAATAAAGCTCTTTCACGGAAAAAATATATCGGTATTGATTGGTAAGGCATTTTATAATACTGCACTAAAGCCAAGAGTTAGTTTTCTCTTTAAAGAAACATTGTTTTCTACGGCAGTAATTTCAACCGTTATTTTACTAATGAATTTACCGTCCTTTACAACGTCCTTCCTTTGTAAATACATTAGTAATTAACTATGCGGGAGCAAAAATTCCTAAAATTAGCCAATCTTCATGGTGCAAAATTATATGTTAGATAGGTAATTAGTCGTACCTACAGTTAAAAACAAACATTAATTATGTGTTGGTTAATTGATTGAAAATATTAAAAATTATCAGATATCATTTTTAATTAACTATTTGATGAAATAATTGTATGGAAAAGCTTATAAAAGCTTGCAGGTTAGAACTGTATGTCACACGTTACAGAGATCCAAATTTAAAAATAAGTAATTCTCACAGATTCGTAATATAGTAGTGTCTGTGGTAATTCTATAGTTTTGCCATTCATAATTATTAAAATACAGATTTGTTACTTTTACATTATATCTTATCAAAGATTAAGTTAGTTATCTTGTAAGTAATAAATTCCTTTTCATATATTCAGTTAAATAAATAAAAAATCTATTGTTACAAAACTTTTGTCAAAAATTACACACTGCCACTGACTGAGGGTTTGACTTCTACAATGACATTGTACTTTTAGAAAACGCCATGATAGAATCTTAGCAAAGAGAAATAAAAGAAAAATTAATTAGTGGCAAAGAACTTTTTAATGAATTCTTCGCTAGCCAATATGAAACGAAAATATGTCGCTAAGTACCTATCTACCTATAGTTATACTCGCTAAAGTTTTAGCCATTGAAACGGGCTACTCTTATTCTAGATTTAAAGCTTCGACCGCATCATCATGTAGCAGTAGGCGAGATACTGCTCAAGTAAAAACTGATTGAGTTTAAAAATGTTTTTATTTTTACTATTAAGTCCACTACGAACGGTGTCTTCCTCAATCAAATTAACTTTGTGACTTTTTTTAATAATAAGAGATAATAAAGCTAATTATACAAATGTTATCACCTACAATTTTTTTACCTAATTAAGATAATAGAGCGCAAACAATTTTTTGTGCAATTGTGCGACATGGTTGCTATCTACACTACCAGTTATGTAATGTTTTTTCACGTTTATCAGCTTCCGAAAGATCAAGGAACTCTAATTAAGAGATCTTTAATTACTCATGTTTCTTGTTTTAGTATAGAACTATTTGGAGCCGTGTGGATAGCAACCACTGACCAAAATACTGGCCTTTACTTAGCGGAAAGGTTGCCATCCAAGCCAACGTAGTAGTGCTACCAGCATTTTGGGAACGCGCGAACGTTGCTTACTTCCAATGGATAGGAATTGTTTTAATTATTTTTTAATTTGTCTTTTTGACAGCCTGCGTTGTACAGTTGCTTAGTTAGCGTGTTGTGGGTTATATATACTACAGTGCAACAAATACTTGTGACATATTTGTCTAACATCTAATTTAACAAGATTTTTAGATGTGGAAGGATAAAGATCCAGAATAATGTTATTCAGTCATCACCTTAAACACTCAGACAAAGGACAAACAGTTGGCAAGTATGTAACAACGTCTATAACAATACCAGAACACTATAACACGTCATTTATTTCGTGGTATCACCAAAATTACAGTAATAGTACCTCCGACACGCGATTCGTCTATCTTCTCTCGTAAGTCGTAATATAATTTGACGCCAGAGGCTGTGGTCTGCATTCTTTGTTTAGATCGTGGTTATAATTTGGACGCTATAGGAATATTTTGAGGTAAAATATATCTTTTGATCTGCTCTTTTGGTATATATGCATCACTTATTGAAAGTGACTAATATTTAAGTTAATGGACTAAAACTATATACAAAAAAGAAAAATTTGTACTTGTATTACTTCAAGGTTGTTAGTAAAAATAAAAAATACATCCTATGATCATATACTATTTGAACGTACCTACTAGTTCTCTATGTCTGTAAGAAATAAGAAACTACAAAAGCCATGGCTCCACAACACCCAGACACAAATAATATACCTACTAACCTAACCTTAAAACATAAACGACAAACCCGATCACACAATAACAAGCGTCTTCAGTGAAATGATTTCAACTGTTTAACATAAAAACGGTGAAAACATCCATAAAACAATGTCTTTATATGGACAACCTACGTTAGCCACTTATAAATACTTGTAATGCTTATAATAAGCGCGTGGTTGATAACATCACTTCCTTTTAAGTTGGCTTACGAGTTACCAGTCACATTAGGTGAACACCTGTAGCGCGGTGGAATTTGAAAGACAGTGACTTAGCGTTACACAAAGCAAACCATTTGGTACATTTCAGTTTTCTCATAAAATCTCTAAAAAGTACTTTACCCATACGAGTAGCTTAGTTTAGGCCATGCTTATATTTTTATATCACCATCATTGTTTATTCCTGTCACAATATTTTATATTACATTATTACCTTCCACTCCTAAGTTGTGGAAGGAATAGCTCTGAATGATAAGCACGTCAATTGTTACACTTGATTGTAAATTACCATTTTTGTGATTATGTGGTACCAGGATAAAAAGATGGGTAAAGATGGATTCTGATGATGGCTCAGTGGTGACTTAGGCCGCCGATCTGCATCAGCTTTTCGAATCCTACAATGAGCTCCTTGAGAAGAGGTCCTTATTGACTCCTGAGTCTGAGGCTAAGAGCGCGGACACAGGGGCTTAGGAAACAAAATTAAAACATCTGAAGCAACCATATAATTAATTTTTGTTAGTTAAAATTGGCTTATGTAAGTTTGACCGTATTTTTGTATTTTTTTAATTCCTAAATGGTGATCAATAAGTTGTTAGTCTATCCAGAAGTACTATTTTGTCCTTCAGATGAAAATGTAGACTTTAATATTCTCTCTAATATATTTCGACTGAGCTTCGCTCGGAGAGATATATTATAATACATTTATATTACTATATTTACACATTAGTACAAGAATTTCTCGTTTAAAGTTATATAGACTTGCCATTTGCTTGAATTCATCAAATTTATAAATATTAAACCCACTCGTCTCGTTATCCAATTGTTTATAAAAATAGTGTGTACCGTAATCGATAACATTCTGTCTTTTTATTATTTCTAGAATTATATTACTAGTAATGGTTTTAAGATGGAATTTCATTCTGGATATATTTTTGGTTACAATCGAGGTAAATCAAAATTCAGCATAGCTTTGATACTGGTAGCATTTATATTCCGTACATGTTGCTATTGATATTAAATTCACATTTGCAAATCTATCTTTCTCAACTATGCCATAATAATTTCAACCTTATTCCTTTACGGTTTAAGATCTTACAGTGCAGTAAGTGTCAAATTCGGCAGGTGTACTTATATCATTGCGTGCTACCAACTCGTTGAGGCAATTCTGTGTTATTTAATTTGATAAATGCTTCGTCTGAATCTCAGTTCAGAGTGGTTCAATGGGTAGCTTATGTACTTTTTGTGTATCTGTGTTATGTTGATTTACATTAATTGTAGTAGTTTCTTATACTTATACGAACATTAGAAATTATAATTTTATTTATCTGATTGTGTTGTTTGTCTTTTATATCTAGTATCATCTGCCAAAATTTTGCAAAATTATTTTCAACAAAAACAAATTTGTAAAAGTTTTTTTTTATACAAACTGATTTTTATCAAATATATTTTGAAGTATTAACTAGCGGATGTTCAATATAATGTCCGGATGATTTTCATCAGTCACATAGTGCCGACGATTACTAAAGTATAATGGTATTAGTCTTCAATTTAAGACATTGTATTTCTTTCGAACATGTCTATTTTTATCTTGTCAGTTCCTATATCCTACTATCACTTCTCTTGTTAATAAATCGACTATTTCTCGTTTGAAACCGGTTTGGCTGCTATAAATCATTGTGGTCGGAACGAAATTCTTTGGCCAAACCGAAATGTCATATGTTGTATTAAGTTACTCGAGTAGGGGGCCCCGGCATTGTCTCAAGTACTCACCATGTTATTGAGTTAAAGAAGCGCCTTTATTACGCAGAATACAATGCAGAATGTAACGCTAAAATGACATTCTAATAGACATGTAATGCAGGTTGATACGTCTACAAGCTTTTATATAAATTTCGATTATTAGGGACCTCAATGGTGGCCCTAAATATCGGCTACAATAATAATGTTGTTCTGATAAAGACAGCATTAGTTTTAGTCTGTGATTCGGGTAGATGAATGTTGCAGAGGCCCGCTGTCATTCAGTCATTTTAACTTTCATAAGTGGTCCTTTGGGGCCTATTTGAATAAAGACTTTTGAATTTGAATTTACAAATGACGGCTCCGTAGCTATGTTGGTAGTAACCTTGCAAAGCGAGGGGTCCCGGGTTCGATTCCCGGCCGAGGCAGACTTTGTGTAAGCATACAGTTTGATCGTGATGTTTGGATGTTTCTTGGATGTTTGTGATGTGTATCTGTGTGTGTCCATGCCACCTGCGACACAGGGAATCCTAGTGCGGGGGTATGAGTGTGTAGCGTTTAAATCGTATCAACTGATCCTGGAAATTAAGAAACAGTGTTGATTTGTTAGCTTGGATAGATGAATAGAGACTAGAGACTAGGAATGTAGATACATCACGATTGAACTAGCAAAATTTGGTTTATTTTGGCTAAACTATCCATTCGAATTTTTAATTCAGATTATTTATTGGATTCGACCATTAGACTCCATAAATGTTTCGATTATGAGCTTAAAACGTAAATTATAGTTATTTCAATATAAATTACTTAAGAAGAAAGAAATATATTTGATTTAGAAAAAAAATGTCATCATCGAAGCAATTTATTCAACATTTATTTACAATTAATATACACAACTAGCTCAAAGATAAATAAATAATAAAATATTGCAATATTATACAAAATGTTTTTGTTTTTGCAGATCATGTTACAATTATTTTCAAAACGGTCGCTTTTAGCTTGCAAATGACTATAATATCCATAATTATGAATTCATATATGTTTGTTGTATGGTTGAATTATTATTTATATGGTCAAATATCGATCAGCTAGACATAGTCCTATGAAACCTGTTTTAAACTATTTATCAATATTCCAAAATGACGCTTCATGTCAATCATAGTCAAGAATTCAATGTACAAAATTAATTTCCTAAATATTAATGCGTAGTTAAAAAAACTAATTCATCTGATAAAATAGTAATTAAAGGCATTGGTTGAAGCGGTAATAATTTACATGTTTTTAATTCAATTCACTGGAGTGAGATTAAGGATAATTAGATGAATCCGGTTTCGCATACCTACTGAGTTGGGTTATACCTACCTTATCTATGTACAATGGATATATATATTGTTTAGGCTAAAAGTTTGATGCAAATATTCATACAGTTAACCAAGTCCTAATTTTGGTTCATGCGAATTTCGAAACAACAATTTCGTAGATTTTTTGCGATTGTTGCTTATTCCTAATTCTAAATCTATCAGACATATTAACAAATGTATTTCTTATAATATACCTGATTAAATAAATTGAAAATAAAAAAACAAAGGAGGTTTAATTTAGGTTTAACTAGTTTATTAATATGTAGTTACCTACCTACTACATACAACACAAAATCATATTTGGAGCCTAATAAATGTAACTTGTATTATCTTTCTGTTGACCACCAAGTTGAGATTTTATCACCAAGCTTCTGATGTATATTCCTGCAACGGCGACATAGTACAGCATATTGAATGAACATTTTTGACTACTATCTTTTAAGGTGATTGGTCAATTGCTATCCAATTAGGTATAAAATGTAGGTATCTGTCACCTACCACCTATCATGACCTATCGGATTTTTCCTGTGGTTATACGCTTAAGTAAAAGTATTTATGTAATGGTCCGATTGTTTCAATGAACATTTTATTTCATTGACTTCATTCATTGGATTTGCGTTGGTTACTATCACCTGATTAACCCAGGTTTAGAAAACAAGCCCACCGCGAGGTCTGGCTTGGCACGGCAACGCGGTGACGTCACGCGTCGGTTTTAGTGTGACCTTGAATCTGTTCAATGCCAAGCGGAATTGGGCAGTGTTACCATGTGGCGGGGTTTTCACTAATGTCTGATACTTTAAGATGTGATTACGGGGGTTTTTAATCTATTGGTGTGTCACTAGTTTTTTTATGTTTTGAAGCATTTTTTAAATATATTATTATAACTTCAGTGATATTCGCTTATTTTAAAGTGAAGTCAGTATGATTACATTAGGTATCTACACTGAATAGATTTTTTTTTAAATAAATTTCATTTCTAAATAGTGCCATTAGTTAAGTGATATCTAAAAATATATAAAGGGCTTTAAATATTGTTTACTGATTTCTATAAGTCTACGTGGATGCGGTCGAAGTTAGCACACACGCTAAAAGAGTTTACAGTACTGTAAACTGTGGCTGGCGAATCTTATTATCAAATCTGAGGTCCTTGGCAACATATTTTCGAATTTAAGATGGTAACTGGCCATGTAAGTACTAGAAAATTACCTACTATACTATATTTTCTTTTGCCGAAATCTAAAGCTCGTTGTAGGATTTCGTCGCGTCGGTGGTCGACATCATTCCGACTGAGCCGTCATCGTTATTTTGTTCAACAGTATGGCAACCCCGCCCCATGTCGAGTCGCGAGTCACATCCACACAACTCTTACGTCAATGTTACTTTTTGCGCGACCGTTGCGTAACACCCTCCGTTGTTTTTATATGTTATTTATGTATTGGCTTCTTTATTTTGATTACTGGCCGTGAATTTCGCCGGGCGAATGTTATTGTCTATGTTCGCGTAAGAAATTTTACGAAATGTATGGATGGAAAGTGCTTTTCCATATTTGAAATTCTTTTTTTATATTCTGTGATTAGGAAAAGTTTCTTTGGCATGAAATAATTTAGTGTAGGTTCTTGTTCATTTTTTATTAAAAAAAAATATAAAAAAATAAACGCTTACACTCATTCCCCCGCACTAGGATTCCCTGTGTCGCAGGTGGCACGGACACACACAGATACACATCACAAACATCCAAGAACCGAGAACAAACTTTATGCTTACACAAAATCTGCCCCGGCCGGATTAGGGATATCCTCGCGATTTTTTCTCTTTAATAAATTCAAATTACTAATCAACTTACACTTAAAATCTCTTTTAGGGCTGTACCAATAAATTAAGCCAAGGGTGGCAAGGGGTCAAATTTCAACCCCTCGAATGATGACTGGTGATTTCTCAACAATTTGAAATTTCCACTTTAGATTCGGCGTGCAGTTGCTAGTTTTGGGTTAAAATAATTAATTGTTTTAGCGGAGACCCACAGTGCAATTTATAATATCAATTTTGATATTTAGTTTGTAGGTTTATGGAGTGGATGAATACGAGCAGTGTACGGTCTTATCACTTACGATTTGTTCCAGAAATAGTGTCTAAAGATAAACGTCTAAAAAGATAAGAAATGTCACAACAGAATTTAGTTAGACAAACGGTTAGTCACTCTTTAAATCAAGGTTAACGGTTGTTCGTATTTAAACATGCAATTAAGGCATGTTTAAGCCTAAACGAGAGTTCAACTCATGTTTAGGGTGTGTTTATTTTTTTTGTGGTAAGATGCTTTTGTCTTTGTTGTTTTGTAAGTCTAAATGGAACTGGTATACATATATAACCATAGAGTAATTTAAAATTTCATAGCGCTCTCTTGAGGCTCTTGTAAATGAAGTATTTTAAATTTGAATTTAATTATATGTTATTTTAAAAAAGTGTACTTTCAAATGACATCACCGTATTAGCCCTTAAAAAAAAGTTTGGTGTAGATTTACATTCGCCAAAAACTGCAACCGTTTAAGGCTTCGTTGCCATATTTAGGTCATATGGTCACCGGACCACCGTAGTCGACCAATTACCATGGGAGAGTGAACAATGACACCACACCTGTTTGGCACCATCCTGGAAGTGTCACATGGTGCCCTGAGCATGGTGCTTTTGTTATTTCACACCAAGCTTTTTTAACCGGAGCGGTTTTTTGTATTTTTCATTTTTGTGGAGCTATGACTAAAAGAAACATCAACCTATAATAATACAGTTTTTTTACGTGGTAGGTAATATTTTTTTATGTTTTTTATGCTATTTGGTAACGAGACGAGCTGGTCGTTTGCCTGATGGTAAGCATAACGCCGGAACATAAAAATTGCAGTGCCACTCAGAACTTTTAAACACAGAGGCCTGCGTGGCAATGCATTGCGCTCGTTACACGGAGACATTAGGTATTAAGTCTCATAAGGTCAGTAATTACACTGGCAACTTTGCTCATCAAACCGGAACACAGTAATGTTTGTACCTTACTGCTTGGCGGCAAACTGCGATTCTAAGCGGTGGTACCAACCCAGGTGGACACTCGCAGAAGAGTTAGTCCTACCACCTAGTAAAATTCACGGAGTAACGGTATGCAAAAATGTCACGGATGTCGATTGTCTTTGCGGACAACAGTATTTAATAGTTCCATGAGCTAAGGCCAAGTCAAAAACAGATAAATTATTAGCCCCAACCCCTAATTAGCATAGATAGTTGCAACCCATAGATAAGGGTGGGCAAGACGCATTCTAAGAGACTGATTTATCTAAAATCCTGAGAGTAGGTATCTGAAGACAGCTGTGGACTATGTTGAGTGGGAATTTTCCTATAAATTTTACTTATTTATTTCAGAAATTCTAATTTAAATTGTTTCAAATTTAAATAACATGTTATGGAAGTTTTTCAATGGGACTTGATTGGTTCAAGCGAGATCTTCCCACGATCGATTTACATCTGATCTCATCACTATATCCTAATCTCGTAGGCTAGATCCATATTCTGATTTTTACTTAGCAAAATATGAGTGCAATAGATATAACTATTGACTACTTTTATCTAGTACTGTATATAAATAGAAAATAATACATAATGTGAAAACAATATTGAATTTTGTATTATGTATTTACTAAAACTATTAAAAGTTAATAAATAAAATCGTTAATTTAAAACTGAATAAACATAAAGTTTTTCAGTAAAACTTATCTTTTAAATCGGTACTTAAATAACAAAAATTGACATTTTATTAGTAAATAATCATGTTGAATTAACAATTAACAAGGTCCGTCAAGTTGCTTGAAATCTAATTAGTGTTTTAATTATAATTTAATTATCAAACAAAACCACAAAGCGTCTATACATTGTGAATAAAGTGTCCTTATAAAATCACTACCATTATCGATAGATACTATAATAAATGCGAGTGTCTTTGTATTAGGTGCTTTGTCCTTCTTTCGCGCAGCAACGGCGCAACGGATCGACAGATATACTATTTTATGATCCGTAGAGTAACATAGGATAATTTTTATCCGGGAAAATGCACTGTTCCTGTGGGAATCGCCACGCAGGTGAAATCGTGGGCAGGAGCTAGTTATATAAATAAAAATATCCCAAAATATTCAGCGCCAATGGGACGCAAACCCATATTCAGATCTCCGGGGTCTAGGGCAGACGCTTTTTTGAGAGCTGCGTTAGCGTCGAAATTCTAGAATCGTATGTTTTTTCCCTTATCTTTTCAAGTTGTATATATGAGGTTTGATATAAATGAAACGTGACCGACACGTTAGCTTAAAAGTTAAAATGTAACCTATTGACGGAATCTAGTTTGTTTTAATTAATCTTTGCCCCCAAGAAGTTGTACAACGATTATTATGTTTCCGATTAAAGTACTTAATTACTAAATTGAGTGCAGTATTATTAACGCGATTAAATTTAAATGACACTAGCTTTTGAACAACAAAAATCTCAATACTCAAAAACAGGATGCAAAGATTTCGTATTTACACAGGATGTTCTATTAAAGAGGGATGTTTAAACCTTGTCTCACTCTCACGACCCCATAGGTTACCATATCATATGCCACTTTCCAACTAGCTCACCAAAACGACCCTAAACTGTGTGAAAATAAGGGTGGTTTCTGTATTGCATGGATTTTTAAGTAAATCTCGTGGGAATACATTTTTACGCGTCTGCGGAAATTCTTAAGTTTTTTTTCCTATTCATTGTGTTTCCGCTATTATTACGCAAGTGATTTATATATATATGGGATATTTAGATTTTGGGACGCTTTGTTGAATTGATGCAATCTCTTTGGATGGTATTTATTTGGTATTGTTGTAGACTGAAAACTAATTCATATCGATTTGGCTTGTGATTTTAATTTTAGGGGAAGTAGTGTGAATTTTTGAATAATCTTTGATCTGGAATCTTTGTCATGTATTATGAATTTTAAATTACCTCTAAATTTCTGCTAAAACTCTGCATTAGTTTTCTGCCAAAGGGTAACTTAACCTCGTCATCATTCTCATGTTATCTGTTGGATAGGAAGAATGAAACTAAAATTTGGTTTGCGTTTGTGACGCTAAGGCATGTCTATAAGTAAAAAAAGTTAATCAGTGATTAACCGTTAAAAAGAGTTACTTAGTTAAGAGGTTGGCTAAGCATTACTGAACGAGATTTTTATAAGTAAGGTAGGTATCCAATTCGGCTGTGTAAAAATATCTTTAGACGACTTTGATACGTCGTGTCTGTTCAGATATAAAGCAAGTCAGTGAAATTACTGGGCTTATGAGAGTTAATATCGGTACCGTTAATGTCTCATTGTAACGAGTGCACTCCAGTGCCGCGTAAGCCTTTGTGTTTCACTGTTCTGAGTGGTACTGCAATTGTTATGAGCCAGCATTATGCTCACCATCAGGCAAACGACTTGCTCGACTCGTTATCCAATATTATAAAAAAAGTATCACTCGCAGCTTGACGGTTTTTTATTACTTACTTTATTTTCACAATAACTTATACGGACTTGAACATGACTTTCCCAGCCAGTAGCCCGTATTAAAAACATCCGCCAAAACATCCCCTGAACAACAAAGCTACCCCAGCATCAGTAACGGTCATTGGATGATCCCCGTGACATCCCCCTGTGCGGTGACCTCGTCTGACCCACTGTGGAGACAGTAAGGGCAGTTGGTAGAATTCGGTCAAAAGATTTCTGCCTATTTATTTAAGGTGAAATGATAATAGTACTTAATTTTTAATAACAATAATAAAATGGAAAGGAGCCTCTTATGTTGTCTACGGCATCATTAATGCCTATGAAAGGAGCGAGCAAAACCCTAATAGAGAAGACCTGCGTCTCGTTATTCAATAGTATAAAAAAGGTTAAAGAAAGGTTAATCAATTATAGTACCTACGCTAGGTGGTTTGTATGCAATGAAAAATTTGTTTTATGGACTATTAACAACTTTCCGAATTTAACTTTTCCAGCTACGATATATTTCTTTGACAAATTGACATCATTCATATGTTTTCAAAAGAGTTTTACTTAAAATCAATATAGTAAGTAGGTACAAAATAACATATCATTTCATCAATTTTAAAATCACATCAAACACAGATAAGTTATCCCATCTATGAACGGCTTCTTTTGAGTAAGTAAAGATAAGCTTTTGATTAGCGACGAGATAGTAAGGTTCGCTTAGTACTAGGTTAAGAACTGGATCTCAATTTCGTTTGTTACTTACAAACCAACGTTCGAAACGAAATTTTTTTAATTTTTAGCGTATAGTACATCTAAATAAATTAAATTACCGCAAAAAAAAAATATTTATTTCACCAGGATCATAATCAGTTGAACATTGTACACAATTTGTCATTTCTTAGAAATATGACACTACGCAAATATAATTTTAATAATTATATTGTAGTCTAACTTAGGGATAACTTAGCTTTCTAATAATTAAAATATTAATATATTAACTGAATTAAAATTGGATTAGTATTTCCAGAGATTAGCGGTAACAAAAAACACATAAATCAAACCTTATCATGTTATATACAGATAGATTTTTTTTTATCTATAGATAAAAACACGTATAGGTTTTGTTTGGAGCGTCCCTACTGCTTTTTATATACCTGACCCTCATTGGGGTGGTGTTGAATGGCTCAGCTGTGACCGAGGCCCAGTGCCCGAGTTTTTTATTGATAGAGGAGTGAACTTTGAAATAGTTTGTAAAAAGTGAGTTTTTGTTCGTAGTTTTTGTTGTGCTTTAACGTGTATACGTTATTATAATATGAAAAACTGTGTTCTTTTACTGAAGTGTTGATAGTTTTTGTTTGTCAATTTGGTTGGCAGTTATCCTTTGTCGGAAGACAACCATTGCTGAACATAGGCCTCCCTCATAGAGCGTCACTTGGATCGGCTACTACATGCATCCAACGGCTTCCTGACTGAGGTTTTGACCAGGTCATCGGTCCACCCTATTGTTAGAAGTACTTCTCTGCGATGCGATTATATGGAGTGCCGTGTAATCTTGAACGATCAGGTCATTATTTATTTATACATTAATTATTATGTATTTATTTTATTTAGTAAAAGATGAGATTTTAGCTAATGTATTAATTGGCACTAATTTAAAAAGGTGTTGTCACACAGAGAGCAGTGTTTATGTACGTAGATATCTACCCATCATCATCATCAGATGGAAGATGTCCATTGTCCACTGCTGAACATAGGGCTCCTCCATATAACGCCGCTTGGATTAGCTATTCGCCTCTTGCATCCAATGATTCCCCCCGGTTTTGACCAGGGTTACCGAAAATAGACAACAATAATACACAATATCATAATCAATAGCTGCTTTCCTCCGGCTCTGTCTGCAATTTTTGTGTGGGTATTTTGTAAATATTCACATATCATTACAGTTCAAACTAGTATATTACATATGTAGTATCTCTATAAATTTCGCAATAAAATATTTTCCTCTTGACCAAAACCGAGACCTAACAATAAAATTATCTAATATTCAAATTAGGATGTATAAAAATAAATTATGTTAAATAGCTTATGTCTAGTTGACCAAGGTCTATGTTAATGGTAATATAAGTATATTTATATATTGTATCGAATATATTAAATGCTTTCCCCAGCAGTGGTAGTTTAGGCTATCAATAAATGACATTGTAACGAAATTACAGGTTTGATAACCGTTTGTAATAGGTACGCATGTAAATGATATGTATGGCCAGCATAAAAAGTGCAGTACCTCTTCTCTTCAACATAAGTAAAAAAGATTTTTTGTTCTTGTAAGCTTATCTAATATAAACTTATCAAAGAAATTATATTTTGTCAAGAAATTTCTAAGATTTTTTTAGATGATTTTTATATATAGACAGACAGACAGACTTTGTTACTTTTAGATATAATGTTAGATATATTTGTGGTTGCCCATTTTTAAACATGCGAATATGACATGTAAATATAATTTTAAAACCCTAAGCAAGAGCTCAACAAATGTTAAAGGAGTGTTTAATTTGTTTGTGGTATAAGATTGAGTGAGTGTGTGTTTTGTGCAATTTGTCAGTTATTTGCACTCGAGATTGTGGTGTACTATTATCTATTCTGTGACTGTGGTCTCGCGTGCAATAAAGTTACTAAAACTAACAATGAAAAGTTACAAACATTACCTATTCCAACTGATTATTAAAATTAGGGCGACAACGCAACACATTTTGTACCAAGCTACAATACCGCTTAACCCAAAAACGGTTGAAGTTCCCAGTGTGTTACAATCTTAATTAAAACAAAAAAAACTCGTAAGCATTTTCTTAAAAGTTTTGTTTAAATTAAACATATTTTATGTCGACTAAAATTGCAATATACATAATTCTTAACGTTACAGTTTCAGTTGGAGATAGCTGAGATGGTTCTGGTTTTTATTTTGTGCATAATATTATTCGATCCGATTTCAAGCCTGTTCCTAAGTGGTTGCTGGTTAGTGCCAGTTTTAGGTATATTAGTGAAACTACGCATATAACTTACCTACATGTCATGCCTTATACAGATTTCGAGAAGCGTCCTATTTTTTCTAAAAGATAAATTCTTGCATAATATATTTTCTTTTTGCGTTGGTTTCGTGAGAAACTTTATTAAAATCTTTGATGGAAGTTTCAGAGGTCAATAAATTGGTCTGTTAAGAGACTCATCTGTTTGTAAAAAGATTATCATTATCATCATCATCGGCTGAAAAAAATCCACTGCTGTACACATGCATCCCCCATGATTTAAAAAATTTAGGTGATTTAGAACATTTAGAAAAAAATATTTTTTTAAATAAACCACGCTTGGCGTGCACATCTTGGTGATCGCAGTAGTTTATGATGTTTACCGACGAGAACTCTTCTATTTGATAGTTTTCTATGAAAATTCGTAAAACAGTTCACAAAATAGGAATTGATTAAGCGTCAGATATATCAGATGTTACTCATCTATGGATTCGCATATAGTGATCATTTTATGGATCATAATATGATCATATAATCCATACTTCCATACTAATATTATAAATGCGAAAGTGTGTTTGTTGGTTTGTTGAATTGTTGGTTTGTTGGTTTGTCCTTCTTTCACGCAGTAACGGAATCGACACGGATTTTTGGCATAGATATAGTTTATGGACCTTAGAGTAACAGGCTACTTTTCATTCCGGAAAAATGCACCGTTCCTGGGGGAACGCGGGTGAAAACCGTGGGCAAAAGCTAGTTTATAATAAAACATTTCTTTTTCATTTTAACACCAGCTAAACAAGTAACCGCGTGGAGCTCAACGAAAAAAAAAATGAATACTAATACTTATAACAAAAAATAAGTAATTTGATATTATAATCCTGGACTTCTTTTTGAAAGTCGTAGTTTTTCCTATTGTAAATGTTATTATTTTTCTTTCCTTCTATGCAAATTTCGTCCATGATTTTTGTGACATTAATTGTAATTATTAATTAATTTTTTATATGACCAACAGCGCGGTAATAAAGATAAAGACTTTTGATTATTTTTGTAATGCATTTAAATTTTTTGATTATCCATTTATATATTATTTATATATTTTTTCAACGTAACGTTGTTGACAGTTTAATTACGGTATACATATACAAATAAAAATTTAAAAGTATAATAAATACGATCTAAAATTTAAGATAGGACAGATTTTAGAAATAGTAAGGTCGGTTTTTCAATTGCAAATGCGTTATTTTACTGTGCAAAAACTAAACACGTGTTTGTATTTTCTATAAATCTAACTCAAGATGTTCATAATTGGGGGATACAAGAATCATTATCAGCCTTTTACGCTCCCAATTACCGCTGGGATACCGGCCTTCTATCAGAAGGAGAGAGTACGCGCGCCATAATCCACCACGCGGGCCCAGTGCGGCTTGGTGGATGTCACATGTCCTCGAATTTTGTGGTTCTTGACCATGCGGGTTTACTCACTATGTTTTCCTTCACCGTTTCAGAGCGAGTGTCATAAATCCGTACATAACTTGATATAAGTCTTTGGTGCGCGTCGAGTCGAGATTCGAACTATTTGAATGAAATTTGATTGAAAGTCGCTCATCGCTCAGCCTGCACATTCGCTCTCTCGGATATATGGTTACCAGATCGAAAACATTGGCGATTTATAGCGAGGCCTATGTTCTGCAGTGGACGTCTCCCAGCTGATGATGATGATGCGATTGAAGATTATGGTTTCAGATATCTAAACGCAGGCAGGGTATTGTTTTATTTAAAATAAACAATTAATTTTGCTGTTCTACTTTTCAATATCTCACATCGGTCAGAAAATCATTTTTCTATGTCACATACGTCATATATACATATAGAAAAACGACGGTGTGTCTTTAAATGTACTACCAATCGGTTTTCATGGTATCATTTTAATTTTATATATCATATCCTCTTATCAAAATAAGCGAAGCCACGGGTCAACATTGTTATTTAATCATAACCTTAATTAAAGTACTAATAAATAAAATATACTACATGTAAATGAATATTCCAAAACCATTAATTTACAACAAGGTATTGTATGTATTTTCATTTTTTAATACATTAATAATATATTTATAAACAGCCATTAACATTAATTTTGCAACTGGTCATTGACAGTTAACATAATTATGTGGTACAATGTCAATCGAGAATTCTAAAAATAGAAAAAAATGTTTACTAAAGATAACATCTGTATAAAATCATGATAATAATTTCTTGATGTCCATTAGAATATTTTACGATGAATAAACCTGGGTATTAGGATAGGTCACGGTCCAATAACTAACGAATATAATAATAATATTTAAAGTTATGCGCATAAAAAATAATTAACCCTCTCTCTATACAAATAAAATACTGCTAGTTAAAAATTTTTACTTAATTTTTTTAACATCTACTTAGATGTTTTTCTGTCGCCCAATGGAGCGTTCACACACACTCTGATCCCGATACTTACGAGTATCTAGGAAATCGGGAAACTACTAGGGCTGTTCCACTGTGACTCAAATGTATAATGTATCTATTCTCTCCCAATCTATACAAATAAATAAGAAATAAGGTCGCCATTGTCGGATACGACAAGGAGGACATCATCATCATCATCATCAAATAAATAAAATTGAAGTGTCTGTTTGTAATATCAAAAGAACAGCTTTTTACTAAATGCATATGAAAGTATATACGGTACCTATAAGAAAACAACCATTTTTAAAATTTTTGTCCTTCTGTCTGTTTATTCCGGGCAATCACCGAAATGGGTGGACCGATTTCGACGAAACTTTCACTGGCAGTTAGTTGATTTTATAAGGAATAACTTAGGCTACTTTTATTTTAGAAAAAGAATTAGGGTTCCTATCAAAAAAATGTAAACCATGAATTCCAATACTCCGCGCGGGTTAAGGCGCGATCAGCAGCTAGTATACTATAAAATAATATAATATTACCTGTATACCAGCAGGGGTATCTATATTCACTCGAAATGATATCCGTGTTGCAAGTGACTGTCTTGATCGTTTATATTTCGGAAACTCATCCCGACAGAGAAATATTGTCGGTATTATATCCGTATTTATGCAGCGGAGTTGTCGTATCTAAACGAGAATTCTCTCTGACGGGATGCGATTCCGAAATATAAACGATCAAGATAGTCGCTTCCGAGACGGATATCATTCCGAGTGAATTAAAATCACTCTGCAGGTAGGCATTATATATAATATTACAGTATTAGGATCTATTTTAAATATTTAAATATTCTCTAACAGTTTAATGGCTTTTATCGATGAGGAACACTTTTAATAGCATTCCAAATAGGTTTTTTTTCGCATTTTATTGTAATTGGTAATCTATTATATACACATTACTAATATATATGGGCTAGTTGCGTGGAGGTTTATATTAGAGTTCGGTATAACATTAGCCAATTCTGATGTCTCTGAGTGCGTGAACCCGCACCACGTGCTAAAAAATTAAGAGTCCCCATACACGAGCGCTCCAATCCACAACTTTCCACGCCAGCCGCCCGTCTGTGCAGAATCTGAGGTGGATTACATGGAGTGATAGGAATATTGGATATCCAAACGTCACAAATCCAATGTTCCAAATCATCGTGCGTGGCCGATACAGCGATCCATTTCGTGCTCAGTTCGCAGTACTCGAGACGCAGAATGAAAGAAAAATGGAACGGAGTGACCGTCTGTGTGCTCGCAATTGGACCATCGTTCCACTCAATCCACAACGCGGGGAGCGATGAATTTGGAAAGATCGTGAATGGTGAACTTTAGTCCATCAAACCATCAACCTCCATGAGAGCTGCCCCCTAGCAAGGCTTGACTTCTATAGCTGTTCAAATTTGTTGTAATCCATTCGCCTAACTTCGACTGCATGACCGTTTATACCCTCGGTCCCGGTACTTTTCGCTTACCGGTGAGTCCGTGATCAAATTATGATTACCAAAAAACACGTTCAGTTTACGGTTCACCGTATAAACCAAAAGTGCCTTCACCACGTAACATCAGAGTCATTACAGATTCGCACTGATACAACCACCGTATACACCTAAATCAATATCATTATCTTTAAACCACTATAAAAATAAGCGATATCGAAAGACATGCTACTTTTCTGCGAAATTGTCATGAAACGCTCACGCGAATTTCAACCTAAACTAAGAAAAGTTAAAACTCAAAATCCAAAATCCGTGGTTGTGACAGCGACTGCTTTTGTAACTTCGGAGCAGGTGAAGTGAAATAAATCCTTATTGCGCTACTATTACAGACGATTATTCAATAATAGGACAATACGTTATGGTAACACATAGCCTTTTCTTATTCTTCAAACGAAATTTCATCTTATACCTTTACGTATCAAAGTGAAATTTATTTTTTAATGTTACGCGGTGGATATGCTGCTTTGGAATGGAACATTTGATATGCGCAGGAGCATCTCACGGAGAAGGGCGGAAATCTTAATGGATCCTGGAAGCCGAACTAACGATGGGATCCATTGATCTCCAGGTTGTAGAGCTAGCAATGTTGTAGACAGTGCAAAAAAAACACCTAACAACCACATATTTAGACACCAACCCGTAAATTAGGACCGCGTTGATTAAATCGGGAAGTACAAGAACCATGGTTCAACAAATAAAAAATAAAAGTGTTTTAACTAAAAATGTTCTGGCAAAATAATGACATTTATTTAAATTTGCTGATTATTAATATTTTTCTAATATTTTACCTTACATTTTGAAGTCCATAAAGCAATAAAAACCAAGGAAAAAATTCAAGAAAAACACTTAATGCATTCAAATTATCTCATTACGTTGTTAATAGAGTTTTAAGCATGGCTTCTGACAATTTTATTTGCACTTTTATTGTTAATATGATTTTCATGAATAAAATCTCTGTTCTTAAAGAATACATTACTAGCAATTAATAACTATATCAGTCAATGCGTTTAACATAATTCATTTTTTTAACATAAGTTATTTTTATCAACGACAAGGTGATTTTAGTTCAATTTGATTTTGATTTAGGCTGATATTTGTTTAATTTCTGTCGATGGAGGTTAAATATTAAATTGATCGGCGCGATGGAAATTTAAATTCTCAACGTCCTCACTGATGAGGAGCTTAGTGGGGACTTTGGGAATATACTGCTTTTATTAGTTGGTGGACCTTGGTTATGCAATGGGTGGTTATATTTATTTGACTTATTAATTTTTCATATTTATGGTGATATACTTATTGGTACTTCGATCAGCGAATGACCACGGGAAACGAGTAAAATTAACATAAATATCAAATAACAAGTCGATGTAACAAAATTATATATATAATAATAAAAAATAATAATAAAGTTTATTTTGAACTAAGGATAAACCTTGATACATCGAAGATGGTCAATGTAATACAATGATATTGTACAGTTCTATGTATAAGTAGGAAAACAACATAATAAACACGGCTGCCCTAGACCAGTGTCGGCATGATGTAAGGTTTCTCGTTAGAATCCTTACGTCATGTGACGGCCAGGGCACGCCGGTCAGGGCGGGGATTCATCCTGGTCCCATCCGTTGTTGGCACGCTGCTTAATCGAACAGCGCGTCCCACCTCTAATGCTGACCGTACACGCTTACGCAAACGTGCGTTTGCTAGTCAGAATAACAACGCTTTTGCATCAAGCGCGGATTTCGAGTATCTCGTAATCGCCGCTTGATGCAAAAGCGTTGTTATTTTGACAAGCAAACGTACGTTTGCATGAGCGTCTACGGTCTGCATAATAGGTCACCCTATCCGTCCGGTTGTGCAGCGCATGAGCGCCGCGCGTACTTCATGGCGGTGACCACCACGCCTGACCCACCCTGCGGCCTTCGGGCCCCGTTCTGACCCTTGTGCACCATCTGCTGAGCCCTTTGCTACCTATACAGAGGGACACGCGGAGGGGCTCGCCTCGTCAGGGGAGGTAGCAACCTCCCCTGACGAGGTCAGCAGACAGGTACCCAGGGTTCACTACGAGGAGGTTGAAAAAATGGGATCCTAGGAAATGTTCATACAATTTGTCGTTGAAATGGATAGTCATAGTGTTATAGTGTAGCTTGACCCTCTTTCTAATTCAATAAATAAAGTAAAAAAGAAGTACTTGCTACGGTCAGTACTTGGATGAGTGTGTAAGACAACAGCTATTAAGCCATGTGAAAAGCTTTTGAGTGGTTTAAAAATTCCAATACCCGGGGTAATACATACGAGACGGAAGGTTAAAACTAAATTGAAAATGAAAATTCTCAATGACAAGTACCATCACTACTCATTCTTTTGCATTTATTTCATAATCATGTTTGGAATCTTAAAACCTATTAAAATAAGCATTTTATCAACAAAAGTTGTCCATGGTCGGGGTTTTTTCATATCTATAATTGTACTATTATACTTGTAAATATTTGCAATATAAAATGTGAATTTAATTAATTAAATATTAAAATGTTTAAACTAACAGAGATAACATCTGATTACCTACTAATTAACAAATGTCGCGCATAATTTAACAATGCTTAATTAGTTTTGGTAGTTAGTTTAGCATACTCATCTACTACATAATATTAATATTACTATTAATAATCGGAGGACAGTATCTTAAAACTTAACAGTTTAATCCATCTTTGACTTACCGGACTAAAAGTTCAAGATATTATTGGCTATTAAGCTTCATAACAAAATAAATTAATGATAAAATCATGTCAAATTTTTTCTATCATTCATAAATAATATAAAATTAACATTTATTTTTAATACCAGGTATATTAATAATTACCTAGTATAAAATCTTGTTACCATTAAGTATAATAAGACTCCCTAATAGGACTTCCATGTAAAAAACTGCACGTCCTGTCATTTCAAATGATCATTTGACTGCAGTATATTACGTTTTATACTATTTGGAAACGAGATGAGCTGGTTGTTTGCCTGATGGTAAGCATAACTCCGGCCCATAGCAATAGCATTACCATACTCAGTACTTTGAAATCCAAAGGGCTGCGAGGCACTGCAGTGCTATCATTACCCTGAGACATTAGGTATTAAGTCTCATAAGCCCAGTAATTTCATTGACTACTCTGCTCATCAAACCGGAACACAGTTGTAATGCTTGCATATTACTACTGATTGGCGGCAGACTACACGAGCAAAGCGGTGAGACCCCCCTTAACGGGCAATCGCAAAATAGTTAATAATACCAGCTAATAATAATAATAGTTAATAGTACCAGCACCTGGGAAAAATCAGCTCTGCCACCTTACATCCGTAATTCCGTAACCACAAAATAAAATTAGTAGGTTCCTATATTTACATAACTGTACCTTACTCAGCATAATTACAAAAGAATTTTCTTTCTCCAAAATTAAACTATATTTCGCTTGTTTAAGGAAAATATTTTACATAAAAATAGTTAACTATCTGAAAATATTTCAAATTATAATCAAAAATACTTTATTCATATAGACAGTCTTATAGACCTTAACATTTCTTTAAATGTCATTTTTTTTGCATTCTTCTATAATACTAAGACTTTCATTAAGCTATTTTAGTGTGCATTTGAATAACATGTTATCCATTTGTGGTCCAAAGATAATTAATAGATTAATACAACGAAATATTTTATATCTAAATAAATACATAATAAATATATTTAATTCAGACAATATCTCTGCAAATTACAATAGTCTGACTTTTATTCTAAATAAATAATAAACATCGGTAATTTTAAATTTTAAATCACATTTCCTAACTCTTCCTTGATGTGTATTTTAACTTCCTTGCCAGTGCACTTTGCATTAGATTAAATAAATAAGTAATCATTTATTTTAAACAGATTCGTTTTCAAAATACTATTTTGACTAACCTCGAGGCTAACCAAATTATATTTGTGTTTTAATTTATGCGTAAATAGACCCGTATTTTCTTAATAAATATTAGGTAAGTATGTTCAATTCGCGTAAGTTTAAAAAGTTCGTTTTCATTAAATGCAACTGTTATATATTTCAGATGTAAAAAAAATAATCGGTCATTGTATTCAACGAGCACGCAGGCGAGCAAATCTTTAAAAGTTGTATTTTTAATAAATTTAATGATAAACAAAATAAGATAAAATACGAAATGTCACCTTATATTTAAATACTAGCTGCTGCCCCGCGGTGTCACCCGCGTGGAGTTTTTGGATTACATGGTTTTTATTTTTTTGCGCGGAACCCTAATTCTTTTTCTAAAATTAAAGTAACCTATGTTACTCCTTGTAATATCAGCTATCTGTCAGTGAAAGTCCCGTCAAAGTCGGTCCAGCCGTTGCGGAGATTACCCGGAACAAACAGACAGACAGACAAAATTTTTAAAAATGGTTGTTTTGTTGTAGGTACCGTATATACTTTCATATGCATTTAGTAAAAAGCTGTTATTTTGATATTACAAACAGACACTTCAATTTTATTTATCTGTATGGATTCGGCTAGTATTCAAATATTCGGCTAGGTATACTATAAAAACATTTTTTTAATAGCCTACCTAGCCACTTGTCATGTCTATAATTATATATTCTTAAGTCTACCTGTCATTACTCGGCCCTATTTGCGCTGCCGGCGCGGGTGCAATCCGATCAGATGGTGCTGGCGAAATTTTATACGCATACGTGTTTGTTTAAACTTTTGTTTGTACAAGGATGGAAAAACTTTATAGACATCTTCCATCGTCTTAGCAAGTATCACCTTGAACTACACTGTCACTTTAAATTTCGGTGTCAACGTCAAATAATATACCATTCGTTTTTTTCTTGGTTCACCCTATTATCCTAGATACGATTCCTATTTAATGTTTTTTTCCAAAATCGTATTTTATTGGCTTCATTGCGTCGTGTTATTTATCTAGAAAGAAAATCATAGATATATAGATAAATTGGTAACTGTTATGATTATATTCAAATTTATTTAATACATCGAAATGTAGTTTCTGCCACCATTAAAGTTTGGTTAGTAAATAAACTACAAAGTAATTTAAACAAATTAAATAGTGCGTACCTATGTAAAAGACACGGATAAAATTTTTGAGAATATTTTGTAATTCGCGTAGTAAATAACAAACAATTATAGCCTACTTTTAATATCAGTCTACGATAAGAGTTTGCGGTTTCTTTAAAAGGAAGTGCTATTGTCAACACAAAATATTTAACCAATAGCCTGATTATTTATTGCGTCAAATTAATATTTTACGGCACTGCCACTTGTTTGTTTTAGCATAAATAAATAAGGCCTTGCTTAAAAAATTATGCAGGTCAGTTTCACTAAAATTTAAATATTACATTAATTATTCAATGTCAATATCATAGATAAAGGTGTTCCGTAATCATATGGGGATTAGGCAGGAACGCAAAAAATGTCTGTCTCAGGACAGGAGCGCACTGCAGTGCCGCGCACGGCTTTGTGTTTCAAAGTTCTGAGTGGCAATGCAATTGATATGGGCCGACGTTATGCTTACCATCAGGCAAACGATCAGCTGGTCTCGTTACCAAATAACAGGTAAATCATGTTAGGCACGCGGCAAAGCGCTTTTTTTTCATACTAGATCTTCTTGAATATTTTTTATTAATGAAGCCATTTTATCCAGATTGAATTAGATTTTTTATGAACGCACTGAAATCCAGACTTAGCTGGATTTTTTTTATCAATGATCTGAAGATTTCTTTGAAAAATTGTATACTATCGATTTCAATTTATTCTCATTTAAAATCGTGATCTTCTTTGTAGTTGCCGTGGCGCGTGTTCAAAATACATCTATACTACTATTATAAATCAGTAAAAGTAAGTTTTGTTTTTGTTTGTTTCTTACCGCTAGTTTATTATTGTTTAGTGAGTTGATTACTTTTGATTCGTTTTTAACATTATTTTTATTCATACAATATATTTTTGAATTTTATGTGAAGGAAAATATCGTGCCGCTACCATACTATGGTGATAGGGCATTTTCTAGTGCTCGTCTGCCTAGCTACCATCCTCATCTTGTCTTGATCTGTCGCCACCTATCGGTGTGTTCCTGCACTTGAGATTCAGTCATAATCTATGTTTAGAATATTAAGCATCTTCGGCCACTGTATCGTTGAAGAACAGACGAGATAATGGTAGGTACCGACCTGAGTATTAAAAAGTTTTAAATCAACAGTGCCAGTGCAAAGGCTAGATAGGTATATTAATTTATTTTGATAAAAGTTATGTAAGGAATAAAAAGCGAAAATGAACTGAGGGAGAGATTTTTTACACTATTTTTTATAAAATGAATGTGTGTTTTTATTTCGGGGGTCTTAAAAATATTAGTCTAATATTATCAGTCTTTTTTTTCATATATAATATGAGGCTAATACTTATAATATTAGACTAATATTATAAATATTAGCCTCATATTTTAATGAAAAAAGAAAAACAAAGCTCATAATATTAGACTAATATTTTTTATGAAACAGGCCCCTGGAATAAATATCTGCGCATCGCTACTAAAAGTACTTCCACGACCAAATCCGCACCAACCGTTCAATGCCAATATTAAACGGTTTTTTGTTCGCCAACACGATTTCCAACTTTTTCATTCGTTTAGGTGACAAAAGACGAAAAAAAACATAAATCTGATACTACTACCGATAAAACTCTTATTACGACGTAATAAGAATTATTTTACGTTATAAGGTCAATAACTGGGTCTTGGACGCTTGCTTCTTTACTCCAAAGCTATGAAAATTAGAGACCGGAACGGTTTTCAATTGGCACGAGCAGAACTCCTGCTGTGCTCGAAATTCAAAATTTTAAATATTTTCAGATTATTAATAATAATTTTCGTTTTCTTTTTTTGCTGCCGTTTTATGCGATGTTGCTAGTAATAACGGTTAGTAAAACCGCTTTAAAACTACAATTTTATATCAAAGCGTATATTATATATTTTTTTTTATAAATAATATAATATAGCCAGTACCTGTTTATAGTATTTATACTACATCAATATAAACTACTTATGAAAATGCACAGCTCACTGAACGTTTGAAATGTCAAAATAGATATAAAAATTCTATAAAACATGCCCCTTTCCGCATTACACGACAGAATAAATAATGCAAAGTTAATACATATTTTAAAATATACGACAAGCATAGTGAATGGCCGATATTTTGATAATTTTTGTATTCAGTGTGTGTCGCGAAGCGATGGAAACCAGATTAGACAGTAAATTATTCTAATTCCATTTTTAAATGACTGCCGTTTGAAATACGTAAAATAAAAAGAGCTTTGTGGATTATAACGACTTATTTTTTTAATAAGTACAGTATTGTTTACAACTGTGCAATAACTGTGCAATATTTGTCTTTTAATTAAAAATAATAAACGATAGTTAAATTGAGCGGTGTTAAAAAGTGATTAATAATGTCGTACCTGTGTTACGACTTACCGACTCCTATGGGTTGTCAGTGCGATATTTGTTACAAGGAGGTAAGCAAAACTTTTTAGATTTTATTGATTTTTTTTTATTTGTCTTTTGCTCTATGTACAAAGTTCCTTTTGGGGCACAAAACATAAATATTTTCTGTTGCCAGGTTTATCCTAGCTGATTTCTTTTTTGGGATTACAGTACAAACTAAAGCGTTGCCAACATTTCAATTAGCGTCATAAATCTCAGCATCCAGGTCGAGAAATATTTTCACTAAAAAATTTCATATAAGTACTTATTCCAACCGTTTTATTTATCTGTAACATCAAAAAATAATAAAAACGCGATATGGCTGAAACCAAAGGCAATTTTTTTTTTCATGGTTCAGTTATAGTTAATCAATACTTACCTTAAATTAGGACTCATTAGGTAGGTAAAAGTAATTAGGTAGGAAGTAAAATAAATCAGTTTTGGGAACTAAAATAACAGATTAACTTTACTAAGGTTCAGCTGACATGTTTATACTACAATGTAACGGGCCGAGCAGGTCGTTTGTCTGGTAGTAAGCGTTACTCTTGTCCTTAACAATTATTATTGCTATGAATGCAGAAATTTGAAACGGAAAGGCCTGCAGTGCGCGCTTATACCCTGAGACATTAACTGTCCTACCACAAAAAAGTTAAACACGCTATAAACACGTGTTAAACAGCGTCTAATCCATAAATATGCTTTAGTCGCGTGTGCGTAAATATGAGCAATCACAAATCTTTATTTAAGAAGTATTTAAATGTGGTCTAACTCGATTCTGTTGTGACATTTTTAATCATTTTAGATGTTTATCTTTAGACACCGTCTAGCTAAACAGGCATCTAAAAGTGTTTTTTGTGGGATCACGATATGTTTTTTTTATGGTATTTGGTAACGAGACGAGCTGGTCGTTTGCCTGATGGTAAACATAACGCAGGCCCATAACAATTGCAGTGCCACTCAAAACTTTGAAACACAAAGGCCTGCGCGGCACTGCAGTGCGCTCGTTACCTTGAGACATTAGGTATTAAGTCTCATAAGCCCAGTAATTTCACTGGCTACTCTGCTCATCAAACCGGAATACAGTAATGCTTGCACATTACTGCTTGGCGGCAGATTTCACGAGCAAAGCGGTGGTAACAACCCAGACGGACAATCGCAGGAGAATTACCTAGTCCTACCACTAGTGAGTTTGCTTCATACACCTTTGGCACAGTTTTCGTTTATAATTCGATTCGTCAATCATATCTCCAGTTTGGTAACGTTGCCGGTTGATTTCTCGCTATTTACCCAGATTACTCGGTTTTTTTAACGGTTGCGCCAATGTTTAACGCATGGCTGCCAGTGACATTGGCGGCGATTCAACTTTTTGCCGCCAAAACCACGTCGCCTAAGGTCGCCGCAAAACTAAATATTTGACAGATCTATTTTTTTTTACTTGATACTGGCTCAATACACAAACCAGTCATAAAGAAAAAAACTTTTTCAGTGACATAACTTTTTTGTTGTTATTATTATTTATAACGTTATAGTTGAAAACTCCATGGATACCTACAGTTATAAAAGCAATCGGAGACGTGACTGCTTTTTTACGGATATAAAATTACTCTTTTGTCAAGGAATGGAATTAAATAAAGCACGTGACAAAATTAAACCTAATCTCGGTTTTCATTGCAATCGTGTCAAAATGTGATATTTTTATTATAATATTTTCTTATAAAATACTTTGAGTTTGTTTAAATTTATTTTATAAATTGGTCTTAATTGACAGACATTATAGATAAATTTATGTTTAATTATGTTTAAAATATTATAATACCGTGTTGAAAACGGCAAACAATATAAAAAACTGTTAAATAATACTAAAATGAGCAATAATTTATATTAAACAAATAGATGTCTATGTAAAGTAAGCTAACAAAATGGAGGTCTTATCTAAAAGTGATCTGTTTCGTGGCACTTTTTGATCTAATTTGAATTTAGAATAAACAATAACAATTTAATAAATTTCAGAATCTCTGTGTTGAAACCATTGAATTCTTTGACTTATTATCTGAAACCTGTCCGAGTAGGTACTTTAACGTACTTAGCGACAGAAAACGCATTTTAAAAGCGCACGCGTTCTCGCAGATGGTTTAACTGCAAAAATCAAATCTTTGTAATGTTATTGTGTACTATACACTCTCACTCTGGGAACTTATCAAATCTTCAAAGCGATGATAGCTCAGTGGTAATGTGGTCGGGCGCCGATCCGTAGCTAAGAAGCAAAACTTAGTCTAGAAAGTCTAGAAATCTTTATGTCAAGCAGTTTAACAAAGAACATTATTAATATGGATCAGATAAACCAGTTACATTGATCAGTTTCAACTAATATTAATTAACATATGAATTAACTGAATTGAAAAAAATACTATATATAAAAAGTAGTATAAAAAGACACTGCGAGTATCCGTCTGGGAGGTAACACCACTTTGCTCGTGTAGTCAGCCGCCAAGGCTGGCCTTAGGCGGCCCGTACATCTATAAATGCATGATTGATGGATAAGCATCAATGAAACGCGCGAAAACCATGGAAGAGCCACGTTCATCGTTCACCGCTTGACGCATGTCGTACCGTTTAAGGTGAACGTTGGTAGAAATATAGTCCGAGCGTTGATCGTACCACGGATAGGGGTAGCGAAAGAGACGCATCGCAGCCGCTTCTACGATCTCTACTCAAAAAAATAGTTTCACAGCCACTACGTGTTCAGTGCAGAAGCCGCGGTAAATACGCAGTGGTGTACAAGTGATGTATCGTAAAGCGAAGCAGTCGTCACTTTGAGACCAGGCAGGGAGTGAAAGAGACAGCACTATCTGGCTGTACTTGTGGCTATTCTTGTCTGTTTCGTGGATTTCTGATGGTTTTACTTCAAGCCGCGTTTGCGCATGTCCTACCTCGTAATCCGCGCTTGTTGAAAAATCATGGTTACCTATTTTGACAGCAAATTAAACTCAGGATAACGAGTGCACTGCAGTGCCATGCAGGCCTTTGTGTTTCAAAGTTCTGAGTGGCACTGCAATTTATGAGCCTCTATTATGATTACCATCAGGCAAACGATCCTTTCGTCTCGATATCCAATAGTATAAAAAATGCTTGGACGAGTCAGCTTACCTACTTACGTCCATTAGGTGCACTAGGTGGACTCGACCTGCGGCGCAAGTACGGATCTTTATGAAAATTCGATAAAATTGACAGTTCAAATCGATAAAGTGGGTGTTATCGACTTTTATCGAACCTCGATACTTTCGACAAAAGTTATCGAATAGCTAGGTCGAATCCAAAGAGAATATAGAGCTACTACAATACTTTACGATCAGACTTCGGTACTCACAACATTCGATAAATTTATCGAGTTTTTCGGTTCGACAAATTTATCGAACCTACTTCCGTACTCGCGCCGCTGGTTATTATCGCACAAGCAAGAGACAAGTAGCCGTTTAAAGTATCGTTCTATAGAGGAGATTTGTGGACGCCTTCCGGCTGATGATGATGATGATTCAGCCTGAAGCTAACAAATTGATTGTGATAAAGTGGGTTTAAAATTACTACGAGCATATCATCACATAGCTTCAATTGAAATAGAAGTCAACCGCTAAACAGTAGGTATAAATGAAAATTAATATATTTAGTAATATTTTATTCAAAAATCACTCGTTTAATTACAATAATAAAACCATAAAGCAAAGCAATTTAATTGATTTATTCAGGTTTAATTATAAATTTTAATTCTTTTGTCAATTTATTAATTAGAGAAGGTTTATTCCATCAATTTAATCACTTTCAGCTAATTAACGCGTTAAATTTAATCGATAACTGTATTCGGAGATTCGGAAGCTGGTAAGTAACTAAAATGCAGTGCCTACTTTTTGTTCCGTAAACTTTTTTGGAGCGAATAAAAAAATGTTTATAAACAATAATTACTGGAACTAACCTAATGGAAGATAAATTACAAGATATTTAATAAAAAAACTATGAGTTTTTTGCATCATGTCGTAATTTCCTCAATGGTATTTATCTTTTCGGTAGAGTTAAAAGATGTTTTTTTATTATGTTTGATAAAAAAGTGACATTGACAGGAGGTAACTTTTTTGCTCACAATAAGTGATAGTCCAGATGTCCAGATGTATGTAAAATGATTGTAAAACATGTCATTTGACGGCAAGTTAGTTTCAAAGCGCGCGTGATAGTGTAATTTTCACTTGTAACATATATCTTTTTTATCATTTTATTAATTGCAGTAGCTTAATTATATATGCTACATTTATTTTAGAGACAATATAGTTAAAAGAGTTAATTTTTCGTGATGCTGGATTACTTCGAAGAACAGGTACAAAACATGTTTGATTGGCATCTATTTTTACTTTAGCGCCGTATAGCGACAAACTCTATGTAGAGTTCACTAATTTGATTAAAATAAATTAGGCATTAATATTGGTAGTTTTCGTAATAATTGACGTATTTGGTATACGTATTATGTTACAGAATTTTTATAATTGCTTAAATGTTATTTTAAAAATTATTAATATTTGTTTTTTTTTGCCTAAGACTAATAACCGTTGCCTGCCTAAGTGAGTAACATGTTAGAAATTGTTAAGCACTATATAAATATTAAATTTAAATAAATTTGTGTATATTTAAATTTCAAATTTGAATCCATTTCACGTCTATCGACTCAAGCTGGAATCAAAAAGGTGTTTTCTTTTCTAGTGTTTCTGAAACATAAATGTATGTTAAATTAATATTTTTTTTACTAAATGACTCAAATTTGGTTTATTTAAACATTAATAATAATATATTCAGTTTTAAATATTTCATTAGGACTACTATTTAGACGTTGCGTGCCAAACGTGTGTTGTACGTTAGATGTGATATAGGAGCACTAAATGTATATACAATTTAAATTAACTGTAATTATATGAATTTAAATCTTTAATATCACTTACTTAAATGGGCTTATTGGCAAAGCATCACAGTTTAAAGTTATAATTATTTTCTTGAATGGTGCCTGAATTAGACTTTTTTATAAGAATCTGTAGGAAAACAATACTAATCCAAAATTCTCCCTGTGGTCACAACATAGTCCGACTGCTTTGTCGGTCTGATCGGACGACGGAAACGTTTTCTGCTAATTTGATTAAAGAATCAGACTATAAGAATTATCGTTTTCATAGACCACATGGTCCAAGCGATCGGACGACGGAAACTTTCTAACTACTGACGATATCATATTTTTTATCACCTTTATTATATATTGGTTCTAAGCACGGTCCATAATTATAAATAACTACTTAGCCTATTTAGATTAAAATAAACTGTAACTGTGCATACTGTCTTAACTGTGCATACTTATGTACGTCTAGATATATAAGAAATGTTCTACATCTGTCTATACTTATTTTCGTAAACATTCTAAATGCATAACATGAATCTCAGCACAAATTTCATAAAACTGCCGTTCTTCCACTTTGTTCTCTTACAAAGAAAAAAAGTGACAAACTGCTTCCATTTCGCAACCACAAAGCTTTCGTTAAATTAATCCTCCTCCACAAAAACTATGCCTTATTAGAGACCCTTAGGACAAACCCTAAAACCCTTAGATAAACAGGGGGCTGCATGGCCACGATTTATAATAATTTTAGGATGGCAAAAACGGCGTCCGGCGAAGTGCGGTACGCTTTTTTGTCACCCTACACGTTTTTGTTGAAGGGGATTGTTACGTCCCTTTATGATTTTAAGAAAATTAGTTTTCGTGTATTTTGGTGTATCTTTATATGCTTTGTTATTCTATATTACAGAGTATTCGTGTAGTGTAATCGTGAAAAATAAGCCAATTCGTGCCTCGATTGTGCTTCTAATAGATGTGTTACATTTGAATCAATTTCGTTTAGACTAAAATATTATGATATACCTACACCTATAATTTTATTTACCTACGAGTTGCGTAACGTCTAAGTCATCTACCTACAATCATAGTTGAATCTACAGGCCAGTAAAATCTACATGTTAGAATATTGGCATAGAACATATTGGTAATGACATTGTTTGGTGTTGGGCGACCACCATTTGGCAGCCTACCCAACATACTGTCGTATTTTATAACAATTCGGTTTAACTTAATAAGTGGCTTATGAAATACTAGCTTCTGCCCGCGGCTTCGCCTGCGTGTTATTTCTTTATGTTTTATATCCTATGTGTGATTTCATAACCTTAATTATCTACATTCCAAATTTCATTAAATTGGTTTAGTATAAGTTACAGAGATATCCATGGTAAAAAACATTTACAGACACACAATATTCGCATTTATTATAGTATGGATTGTACTATAACAAATGCGAAAGTGTGTTTGTATTAATTTAATTTTTATTAACAGAAACTATACCTACTTACTATTTTTTACGAGGGATAAGTTAATAGTTAACATATTAACATAAAACAACACAATAATAGTTATCGATTAGTTTAGTGCTATTACGTATAATATTGTGTTACGTATAATAATAAAATTATTTAATATATTGCTTTTTTAACACCTACGCTGAAAGCTGACGTATTTTAATGAATGCAATAGAATTCATTAAAATTCCCTCCAGTAACTTTTTCTATGTTGTTTTAAAGATCAAATTCAATAAATATCTTTTTAAATTGCAAACCGGATAGTAATGGAGAAGTCAGATTTCTTTACAAAAGCATCTTTGAGTAAAGTCATTTGATAAAAAAACGGAAAATTATTAAAAATCTTTGACGTCGATATTAAATAATAATATTATTGGCACTTTGGCATCGTTTCATATATCTGAGACACAAATTGGGGCTGGCGCCGCGGCTTCTTCGGTTGAGCGACTCAAGCGGCGCAAATATCCTAACCTCGGGAGCGGTTACATATTTGAGCCGATTGGTGTTGAAACATTGGATCCGTGGTGGCTGAGTGGTTTCAAAATTTTGTCAGAGCGGTTGATTGATGCGACGCGTAACCAAAGTTCTGGTATTTATTTAGTTCAACGGATCAGAATTACGGTTTAACGAGGCAATGCCACCAGCATGCTGGGTACGCTTCCAGCTGGTTGGTTGGTTGGTTGGCTAGAACATTTGGATTACTTATCTATAGGCCGCCTATTTTGGGTTGTAGATTATTCAACTGTTTTTGTAGCCAGGTTAGATGTAGTCTTTCTTTATGTATTAGCTAGTTAATAAAGGCACGTTAATGAGCCCGTTGTAAAAAAAATATACTGAAAAATATACTACGTTATAATTGATATTTATACTTCATCCTAGGACTTCTCGTTTGGATCCCACGCAATAAATTCTAAACTTTGAGCATCAATATTTTAAACACCTATATAATATATTCAATAAAACGATTATCATCATCGCAGCTCCAAAAACGAAATTCTGAGATTTTTTTAAACTTAATATCATCTAAAATACGTTGTCTTTTTTCACGCGTGACATTTACTCGCGTGGGTATAAGACAAACCATATTGTCTATGCAACATTTCTAAGTAAGGCCGAAAATGTCTGAATACTTTTCCCGATATCCAAAAATGAATAGGTACTTAGATAAAATAAATAGCTCCTTATTTTTACTACATTACATTGCTTTGTTGAAACAACAGAAAAGCTTTACTTTAAAAATTGCATCATATATGTCTTAAGCTCAACCCTAATTTGTAAGGGTATTAAGGTTGACCGGCACTTTAGAATGACAGTTATCTGGACATCCCCTCTTGTCACAGCTCATGATACACGGGGTTACGTGCATTTTCTACCCTTAAAACGAAAAGGTCGTTGTCATTTATACTCATACTAATTTTTATATTATTAATAATAACATCATAATTTATGTGAGTTTGTATTACCACAAGCGCATAGCTAAGGCACAGAATAAGTAATAGTATATTTAAGGTTAAGGCCGGCTAAGATCATTTATCTCTAATCACTGATAACTTGAAAACTTGATTCTAGTCTCAATAAAAAAACTGTTGACCATTTATAAATAAAGGTGAAATTAATTCATCGTAGTCTTATCTTTAAATACAAATCATATATGTTAATGAATTGGTATCGTGATATGCAATTTTAAATCAAAATCTCGGTTTGTTTTCACGCTATATGACTTTAATTATTTCCTTGAGCATTATTAGCTTTACATTTACAACATTAATATAGGTACTTATTGTTGTACTATAATTATTTGATTTCCTAGTACATGATTATTGACTCACTTATAAAATAATTTGCATTTTCAAATGATGCTATTAATTGCACATTGAATTTTTAATGCATTATAGACACCTATGCGTTTATTGTTTTAAAAATCGACAAGGGTGAAGACCTAGGAAAAAAACAGAAAATTATAGTTGGAATTTAAGAATGACTGCTATACCGCTGGTGGCAATATAAGCCAACTCAGGAACAATACCCACGTCCACATCTTATGTATAAGTAGGCGTTTGTTGCGATCTATCACAGCTAGTGAGTGTTCTTTCTTGCGGAAGTGTCAGAGATCTCAGATAATAGACAACTAATTACTAAAGCCATGTATATATGCTCATACAGTCAAAACGTCGAAAATGTTAAGCCAGCATAAGCATAACCTATTATTTCTTCAGTCTTGATACCAAGAAAACATTTTACATAAAGGCACGTGTGAATTAAATACAAGCCGGAATATTACTGACCTTGAAGTCGAACAAAGTGTTGCTATGTTACAAAATGCATTTGCCTAGAAAATTTGACTGTTCATAATTCTGTGTCCATTTTTTTCGTTAGTTTTTTTCCTACTTCTTTCTCAATTAAGATCTTTTGTATAACTTCAGATGAATCGTCAGATGTACTTTTTTGCTATGTTTTGAAGTTTACTCTTTGCTCCTATAATAAATTACTCGTCGATGTTTACTATTTTCGTTGTTGTAATTAAGCTGTAAATCAATGTTAACCTTTAGTATTCAATTTATGATTGCGATATTTAAAGTAATGTTTTTGTAACACTTGCGGTAATCGATTAAGGTGACTTAAACCCTGCTATTTATAAACCGGAAAGTTCTTTCTACGGTGATTTTGATTCGGCATGGATTCCTTCGGATCCTTCACGAAGTCCTATTAAACTCGCTTCGAATTTCTAGTCGTGCTATTAAATAGTGCCACAAACTTTAATTATCTTCGGACTGTGACCAATCACGTTCGTGCTCGGATCTCACAAGTCATGCAACGTGCTACCGTGTTCTACAGCTTCTACTTCATCACCGTTTGCTACCCTTTTACCACCTTTATCTACTAACAATTTGAGTTTAGAATCGCCTGTATTATTAACATCACTGAAATCATTTTCTAATGTAATTGTTAATGTCACGATAATGTAATTTGAATCTTATACACCTAGATTTTAAGACAAGTATCGCGTTTCATTCGATTGAGCCGTGTTTCGTCAGTAGGTTTTGGAAGGACCGTGGTTTCATTGTTGGGCGAATAAAACGTATCACCGTGGATGACGCGACGCTTTTCGCTCGGAAACTAATTTGGAGCATCACAATGAATGTCGATGGTGTACCGAAACTTTTGAGAGTGCCGCTGTCCTCTAATAGCTTGCATTGTTGGCACGCGTATTGAAAGGTTTAAGAAACATAGATTAAGTAGTCTTAGCAATAAGATTCTAGGAAGCAACAGTGCTTACAGCGCGTGAAAAACTCCGTGAAGTCGGCATCCTGCCTTTATTGACGGAAAAAAACAGACGTTAGTGAGCTAAGAGCGATGTATAATTTGTTCCGGCTGCTCACGGATGTCGTTCAAGGCCAAAATTCATTTTTATAATAACTCTGATAGAACATGTGATCTCGTGTGCATTCTCAGTGTTAATGTATTTATAGACATTCCAGTATATAAGTTACATAAATCCATTAATAGCCTACTGTCTCATTCAGATCAGGTACTTTCGTATCAGACACGATAAAAAGCGAATAATCAAAACGGTCACGTATCGCTTTAGCGACTTCCATATTAGAATAGTCTGTAGCATGGCCTTGATAATAACAGTTATGTCTTTTCATTCCAGGTGTTCGGGTCTAAGGCGGATTTGCAGCTTCACACCCAAATCCACCTGCGTGAGGCGAAGCCCTACCGCTGTACGCAATGTCCCAAAGCCTTCGCGAACTCCTCGTACTTGGCGCAGCACTCCCGCATCCATCTAGGAATCAAGCCGTATCGATGCGAAATTTGCCAACGGAAATTCACACAGCTCTCTCATCTGCAACAGCATATCCGCACTCATACGGGAGACAAACCTTACAGATGCACCCAGATCGGATGTACCAAGGCATTTTCACAGCTCTCCAACCTCCAAAGCCATAGCCGCTGCCACCAAACAGATAAACCGTTCAAATGCAACTCCTGCTACAAGTGCTTTACGCACGAGAAGGATCTGCTGGAACATATCCCCAAGCACAAAGAATCGAAGCATTTGAAGACGCACATCTGCCAGTATTGTGGCAAAAGCTACACGCAGGAGACTTACTTAAGTAAGCATATGAATAAACACGCTGAGAGAGCCGACAAACGGCCACCAATATCTGCCTTAGGACTGAGTGGATTAAACAGGTCACTGGGTGCCGCGGCTCCTACGGCTGTGCCGTTTGGAGATCACCCCTACTGGCCTAAAGTGAGCCCTGATTCAGCAGCTCATATGTCTGATGAAGGTGGCTATCACCAGCAAAGAGAAGCCGAAGAGCATCATGAGCAGCAGTTACAGCAGCAAAGAGCTCTATTCGCTCAGCACGAGAGTCAAGATGACAGGATTCAGCCTCCTGTGTCTTCAGCTGCAAACTCTGCTTTTACGCCAATAAACTCGATGGCTCCGCATTTAAATGGCCTGTCACACCACACTTCGTTGCCGACGCGGCCGTATTTGTACGACCCGTTGCATTTCCAGCAAGGGAAGCAGCAGCCCAATTCCTTCCCCAATCAACTGATATCGTTGCATCAGATTAGGAACTACGCGCACCAACCCTCTGCCCTACTTCCCGCGGAGCACATTCTCCCCCACGCTCTGTCTCACAAAGACAAACAGTAACTTGCCCTTAAGTACATCTACTTTAGTACTTACCATGGTATTACTAGTATATAAAATTTTAAACAAAATATTAAAATATTTAGAATCTCGCTCTGATGACAGTGGTATTATAAATACGGATTGGTACTATTATTTAGTGAAATGACTTCAGTTCACTTTTTACTAGGAATTATATTGATATGTTGTATGAATACTCGGAATTTTCTCGGTAGATAACGAAATTGACTGGGTATTATTGTGATTTTTCAATTATATTCAAGATTGATTTTCTCAAAAAGCAGACGTTCTTTTGAACACAGCTATTTAAAAAGCGTAGTTGACAGTTTTGTGAAATTCAGATTTTAGGATATTGACAACTGTTTTAATTGTTATCGTAACTCCAAAATTGTTGACTTGACTTTTGATAATACAGAATAATTTTATCATAATAATAATATGCTTTTCTGTAAATTAATCTTTTTTTATGATTGATAAGATTTAATTTAAATTTAGTTCCAAAAGTATAATATTGTTAATGCATAATAAACCAGTGAAACCATATTACCCAGTTGGAAGATTAACAGAATTTAATATTAAATATATATTATTATTATTACCTTACATATTTTCATGATACTTTAGATGAAGGAACAAAAATAATTGCATAATATTCACGTAAACTACGAAATTGAATTCGATTTTCGTAAATAGTAGATTTATCGTAAATGTTTCATATATTTGTGAGGCTGCATTAGAAAACACATTTTGTCTGTTGTTATTGACGAAAAAATATTTCACGTATTCTAAACAATTAATAATTAAAGTTCCTGAAATGCAAAATATAATAATAGCTAAAGGTATCGTTTGGAAATCCTGACCTCTAACTACCTTAGTAAATGACTTCTTACTTCTGTTGCATTTTATTGTTTACTTTAAGATTACCTGTACTAAATAGATCTCTTAATTCATCACATTTTTCACTCAGTTCCTACTTAGATCATATATTTTAATTTTTTAGCTTTACATCACTGTCATGTACAAGCACTTTTAGTTATTCTTTTGTGTAGAAAATGTCGTCTTCCTTCAGCATTTTAAATGGTCAAAAATTAAGTTAATTATTTTTAAGCTTCACTGAAGGTCGAATATATTTTCTGAATTATACAAATTTCTTTATTTCAATTTGTACATTTGTTGAGTGGCCAAATTATCTTGTTCCCATTATGAAATTTGGTACGGAAAAATTGCGCACTTTTTGTACATATTTTGTAAATACGAAATTTTTTTGACTATTTTTTCTGTTTACCTTAAGTCTTATGTCTTAAAGCTTATGTGCTCAAATGAATAGCGTTAAGAAAAATCCGATAGCTGTGTATTGGAATTGCATTGAATGTTTTAAGTACTTAAACATTAATTACTACTTAACAATTGGCCTTTATTTCCATCAACGAAAGTTTTAGACTTATTTCATGTATACGAACAAGTTATTGTTGATTTTTTTAATAGTTTTTTTTAATCAAGGCGGCGTTTGTGAGAGAGTGTGTAAAAAAATGTGATAGGTTTGGATCGGGTAGATCGAATATTTTTGGAGAAAAAGTATGTACTTTATCCTAAATTTTTTGCTATTGATCATTTAATTAGTTTTTAAATTGTTAGGTTGTGGTTATTGATTCTCGAATTAGAAGTCGAAACTGTCACAAAGTTAGCCAAATGCTAATTTTAAGTTCTTTGTACAAAACTATTGTTTTTTGTTTTATAATAGCGTAATAATCATGGCAATACTTATTCTTCCGAATTGTTATTAAATAAAAGTTAGCGCGTGCACTTTTTAATGTATAAATGTAACATGACAATGAGCCAAGATTTTATCCAAATTTTTTAAAATTTCTTTATATTTAAGGAAATTTAAATTGCCAATATCTCTCTATTGTAAGTAGAAATGTGATATTGTAATTTGATTTTGTTTAGTTAAGTGTAAACTTATTATAATTAAATAAATATTTTTGTAAGTAATTTTCGTTTAACGTTAGGTTTCGCTTTGTCTAGCATTATCGGTTAAGATTTATAGATGGAAGTGAACAAAAACTTTTTGTTACTTAAAATCCATTAAAAATTAATTACAATTATGCCAAGAATTATATTTGTGTTTCTTTTTCTTTACGTTAATCATATAACCCCTAAGAAATAGACAATGTGTTTTGTTGAAACTACATCAAATAAAATGTGCGGATAGTACACAATAAATTATTGATACACATACAAAAAAAAAGGTTGGATAAGTCATCAAAAACCACCTCGCTCTAATTTTTTTTTAATTGTAATCTCTTTACATTTTGTTGTTTCAAGTAAACGGTGTATTTTCTTCAAAGTATTGTCATTTGAAAGCTAGAAAGTCAACCTAGCTGATAAAATAAAAATAACTCAAGTAGGTATACCTAATTTAAATGGAGGTTAATCTTGGTTTTTAGATAAATAACTAAAGTAAGAAACTTTTCTTAGATTTTTATCGATATTGTTTGTTGATATCCGCACGTTTCATTTGATCTTTATATATATATAAACTAAAAAAAAACCTTATATAATATATAATAATATACACACATATATATATTTATTTTTTTATATATTTATTTGTTTTTTTTTTTAAATTTGGTAACGAGACGAACTGGTCGTTTGCCTGATGGTAAGCATAACGCCGGCCCATAACAATTGCAGTGCCACCCAGAACTTTGAAACACAAAGGCCTGCGCGGCACTGCAGTGCGCTCGTTACCCTGAGACATTAGATATTAAGTCTCATAAGCCCAGTAATTTCACTAGATACTCTGCTCATCAAACTGGAACACAGTAATGTTTGCACACTACTGCTTGGTGTCAGACTTCACGAGCAAAGCGGTGGTAACAACCCAGACGGAAACTCGCAGAAGAGTTAGTCCTCCCAATAACAAAGTACACATTGTATAAACAGATACAGTTAGGATTGAAGTTACAAAGGCTTATCGGATTCTTAGAGGTTTCCCCTCTACTTCTCGTTAGCGCCAATGAGTGCCTCAAGAGAAGAATTTAGAAATGACATATAAATAAAACAGTTATCGAGAACTTTATCCTTTTTATTTAGTTAACAGTCGCAATAGATTATAATAAAAACTTAAAATAGGTATTTACAATATACGGGGTCATTCTACCTACGTAGGTAAAAACATTTCATACACAAACCATACAAAAATTAGAAAGCAAGTATTAAATATACTTAGATAAATAAGTGACGGCAGGAAAAACTTTTTAAAAGAGCGCCAGATTTTTTTATAGAAAGTTATAGGTTAAACTAATTTCAAAAATCCCTCACTGTTTTTCCATCCCAAGCTTTAAAAGCGAATTCGAAAATAAATCCTCTGACGTTACAGCTTTTACTTAAAAAAGACGTAGAAGAAATTCTTAATTATACAAAAGTGAATTTGCAAGAAACGCTTGGGCAGTCAATCATGCCATCACTCTGCTTAAAATTAAGGGGAATACTTCAAGTTAATACTTTATATGTATTGTCATTTAGTCGCCCTAAAAACTAAACGAGAATCATATAAAAAGGTCTATGAAAACCTTGTACAGAATGGGAATGTCATTTAAATTAAGACTAAGGATTCAGAAACAAATCTAAGGGTGCACTCATGCTTCCATATAATTATTAAACCTGTATAGAATTTCACTAAAGTCCACGCTTAGACTCGTATCTGAATCTTAGCCTAAGTATATTCAATTCTTCCAAAGACATTGCTTAGTCGTAATAGCCTTAATGACATTGCCATTTGTACACGATAAAATATATCAGAGTCTAAAATGTTAGAAAATAAAATGCTTCAATGAACAGGAAATACAGAGAGTAGATAAGTTGGACAACATGATGTTCACAGTATAATATGAAAGAACAAGAAAAACGATAAACACAAAAGAGACAGCAAAAAGATTTCAAACGAACGTTCGTTACCAGTTAGAGATCATTTTAAAAGATTTTGAATAAAATATGATGGGTGCAAATCTTTTAGCCATCTCAAAAATAAATTACTAAGCTTTAGTCACTATCTGCACTTCCAATAATGAGTCAGCACAATGGTTTTAAAAAAAGGTTAATTAGTTATATGGATACACTCATTTGAAGTGCAAATAGCGGGAATTAGAACTAAAAGAGAAAACCAGTAAATTATCTAAATAAACTGTCGTCGACAGCGTATGTAGATTTTACAATTTGTAATTGTACCTTGCTAATGGACTTATTTTATAGTCTTAAACATTACAAACGACCTATAAAAAGTCTTAAATCATTTTTATTACCCTAATTTACAATAAAATCAAAACTGACAAAATTCGTTGACTAGATTTAAAGTTGCGGTTCAGTAATACTTTAAATTAATAAATTGACTACATTTATCTTTAATAATATTTTATAAGTCAGTCTGATATTGTCTCTGCGAAACATTGTAAGATCATTGGAATCTCTTTTGACTAATACAATATTTAGTAAAATAATTTATTTAGAACGAAAAAGTATTATGAAGGAATATACGGAAAAGATGCGAATATGGACCTACATACGCTGTCATAAATACTACAATCTTAAACCTCAACCTTGTACGGAGATCCGGGGATGTGCTCGTCACCCCACTTGACGATGACAATGTAGTCTCCCCTATCTCTAACCACGTACCAGCATTCATAGTTGTTCTTTCCTTTATGTTTGAGCTGGACTTCGTCGCAGGGACCTTTGGGACCGTAGATGCCAACGTAGAGGATGTTGGTACCTGAGGAGACATGACGATATTTAGAGTAGGCAAAAAATTGTCTCTTCTTGTGTGGAAAAGTGGACAAATGCTTTGGCTTTGCCGCTTTATAGGCCTCCTGAAAATCATGTACAAAGCGTAAGTACTTTCAAAATTACGTCTCTAAAAACACATGTCTAAATACACTAGATTATTAGAGGGAGCAGAGTGTGTTTACTATAAAGAAATCTAGATCTATTTAATCTGGAACTATCACTTCATTTACTTTTACATAAATAATGAAAAAGTTTCCAGTAACTAAAACAGTTGAAGCTTAATCATTAAAAACCAGACTTCGCGCATTCTCAGCAATAAAAGGTAAGAATGATAGTGAAAAAAATAGGAATTCTTGTAAGGCGGAACTGTTTGAGATTATTGGGATTTATCTAATATCTTACCAGCGTCACCAGCGTGCACTGTGAACTGGTTATGTTTGTTCAGATACGCCTTCTTCAAGCCCATGCCCTTGCTTGTGACTTTCGTTGCATCGGATTTGAAGTTAGGCAACACTGGACCCATCTTTTGCGCGCCCTTGGCCACCTTCTGAACGGTTTCGACTGTGACTGATGAGGTCTCTTGGGCGCCCACTTCAGCGAGATTACTACCTGTAAAGATATGATGGAATACGGATAAGTTATAAGAAAGTGACATTGGTAATAATGTTTGGAAGCCGTTCTAGGTTCAGCATGTTACCTCGTAAATTGTTTAAAAATGGAAAACATGCATTATGATAATAGATACGTTAATATTTATTTGTGACATGGAACTTGAATAGAACAGGTGTATGAAAGTCGCACAGTTAACTAATATTATTTGAACCATTTCTCAGTTGAGTTCTGGTTGAGTAACTCTGAAACCAGCCTATTGATAATATAAAAAGAATAATTCGTTACGGAGAAAAACTACGTACCTTGAGCCTCGATCTTGAACGGTGATCCAACGATATGGTAACCGTTGTACTTGACACTCATATAGTAGAAACCAGGGGCCAGGGGGGTGTACCGAACCTGGAAATATTCGAGCACGATGACAAAGATTGTAAAAAGCTTTTAAAAACTATAATATTTACTAAGAAACATACTTGGTAAATTATATACTTCTTTCATCAATCTAACCTGCTTTATTACGAGAAAGCTCCTAGAAAAGTCAAATTCTTATTATTTTTTTCATAAAATCAGAATGACACTTGATTTTCGACTTGATTTTCATCATTCGTCACTAACACCTAGTAGTGACTGGCTAGTAATAGTTAATGTATTATAGTTTTAATGATTTTTTTCAATTGATTGAAGTTTCAATTGCAACTGTGATATTTTTTATTCTGGTTTAAAATTTAAAAGATTCTGCCTAACCATTGTGGTAGCAAGGTATTTGAATAAGTGTTTCAAGAGTTTCAAGTGTTCATCCTAAGACAAACCCGATGGAAAACTCTACAGCAGTTTATAAACAAATTACCTTGTAACCCTCCTCAACTTCGGTACAGTCCATGGCCACCCTGGAAGGTCCGTCCATAGTGACGGCGAGGATACCCTGACCAGCATTGCAGGTGTTGATAATGAGGTCGGTCTTCACTCCTGTGATGAAAAAAGAGTGTCAATAAAGATTGATAACTTTCCAAGACGCTTGTTACTGCTTCACATCTACATAAATTACTGAACTGCATAACTGAACCCACCTCTAAAAAAGAAAAATTGACGACCTATATTATATTATTTATATTAAGTGTAGATGTTAGGCGGATAGACTTGACTTCTTTAGCTCGTAGCCCTTTAATATTTGTGTCTTGTATTTATTCCATGTTGGAGCATGAGTATCTTAGTTTCTGATTCCTTAGATACAGAAAGTTTTTGTTATGGGCCAGGACCTGTTTATAATTTTTTTAAATGAAACTTTTAAGAGTATAGTCTGATACGAAGATTATAAACATTTACAAACACATTTCTAAAAACGTACTATCTGTGAAATGAAATGAAATATTTATTGTCGGTAAATCAATACAAGTAACCTTAGTAGTTAGTAACCTTATTCATAATTCGAAATATGTTCATGACAGTTTGTCCAAAAAACGGATGCACAAGCAAGTTTGCAGTTTATAAAAATGAATATAGGTAATAATAATTTATTGGTATTTTTGTTGGTAAAACTTACCAGTCTTTACCAATCCAAGACCAGCTCCATGAGCGTGGACAGCGGCAGGATCAGAGTCGTCCTTTCCGACCTGTCAATTTAAAATAGATTATATGACAAAAATATAGAGCACGTTATAATAGCACTATCACTTTTGTAGCAAAGTGTTCTAAAACAAGACATGTTTTAAATATAATAAGACAGTCATTTCAAAAATACTGGTTTCGGGTGATTTATTAGTTTTTATAATTATCACCACAAAAATAATTACGTAGGTATTATGTACTTTTTTTTTCTTCACTTGATCTGAAGATCAGGTGACATGGGTTCAAAAAGGAATTTAAACCAAAACATTTTTTACTGGTGTAAATTCTGTCACCTCATACAATAAACCTAATTTTAATTTTTCACCAGGTTGTAGGACTAACTCTTCTGCGAGTTACACTGCAGTTGTTATGGACCGGCCGGCGTTATGTTTACCATCAGGCAAACGATCAGCTCGTAGTTTTTATCAAACAGTATAAAAAAAGTTTCTATCTCCCTTTCTAAATCCAGTAAATTAATCCACTTACTAGAAATTAATGTCTGTCAAATTAATGCACCTAGGGTAAACGTCCCATTACTCGTCAGTTTCTGAACTTCGCTGTCTTTGCAGCTTTGCCTCGTCTCTGTTTGTTAACTTAGAAATATCAAATTTTTTGACGTGATTACTTATTTATAATTCTTTTCGGTAAATATATTTTTAGTACGATAAAAAAACCACAAGTTATTAAAATAATTGAAAAACTGAAAAATCAGTGAATTGTACCAGTATCCGTCAGATTTGTCCTAATTTTCGTCAAAATGTCCCAGAACTCGTCAATTTTTAACATTATTTTGAACTCTGTAACCTTGGTATTAAGGTTCATTATTCAATTGTAATTTGGCGATATAACCCTCAAATTAAAAATATAGGGCAAAAATATACCCAAAATAACCAAACGCGTCGAATGCCTAGGACAAAAAAAGATTAAAGAATATTGCACCAAATTAAACCAATTTAATCAAGCTGTTATAATAACAAGTTTTTGTGAAAAAATATAAATAAATATATAAATATATTTTCCAGAAAAGCTTTTTGTAAAATACGTAATGGGTTCTGTAGTCTCGTAGCAACCTTTCGGCTCCATCATCGGCATCCTAAATATCGTCTAGGATTAGAGTACTTGCTTTACAAGAATCAACCCAAACTCAATGGGGTTATGACATTACGTTACAACGTTACTATGGCCACCTTCCGGCTCTGTTATCAGACCAACTCGGTGATATAATTATATTGCATTGTTATCCGATTTACATATGTATGTAATTTTTCTGCTCAATCGAACATCGGAAAGTGGGCCAAATTTAGATTGCAAGATTTGATCTGCTTTGCTGGTCAGGGATTTCTTTTCTTCCAGGGTGTTAACCAGAAACAGGGGGTTAGGAAGAGTGATGGGTATTTGGGCATCTTTATGCATTTTCAGCTTCAGGGAGCGCACCTGAGGTCTTGAAGAGTATACCGGATTATATCTCACTAAGGTACGCTACATCCATTAGATTCAGGTGTGCGCACAATAACTCCTGGCTGATGGTTGCTACCAGGCTTAAGCAATTGTACCTTAGCTCGAACAGGTTTTCCCTGTCGATATAAGTCAATTGGTTGTGATCTTTGACAAGGGCATCTTTATTAACATCTGACGGTCGAGTGGCCATGAATATGCCCCAAAGTGGTTCATAACAGCCTCATCAACCATAAGAATGTTGCATCTGACCGGCTCCTTAAATCCATTTACTAAGATCAAGGCCATAGTCCGCACCTTGGTTTTTACATAGTGTCTAATTCAGTGCGCAAGCTTCTCTCTTAGATCTTTATTTGCCTCAGTTGTAGTGGTGACTATTCCGTCATTTTCTACGTCGAAGTTCCCAACCAGCCCTATTGTTTTACCGCATCCAGAAACCCCATGTACCCAATTGATTTTCGGTACTACCCAATTTTCCAAAGCGTCTTTGAAATGATATCAGCCATCTTCAGAATCTTATCATATGTGATTAGGTGGACTGAGCTCTTCCTTGTCGGCTCTCGTTAGTGTGTCTTAGGGCTGTTTAGGACCAAGGGGGATTCCTCAAAAACTGAACCAAAGCGGCTGCCTGTCTTTCCAGTGGTTGGATAGCTCTTTATCTCGTTCCCTGTGTATTTTTTTTTCCCCTCCGGGCATTTTCGTCCCGGCCCGCGAGCTACCTCTGACGTGGTGATCAGAGACCTTATTTACTAGTTACTTTATTGCATAATAAATATCGGGGTTAATAATTCCGGAAAAATGCACCGTTCCTGGGGGAACGCGGGTGAAAACCGTGGGCAAAAGCTAGTTTATAATAAAACATTTCTTTTTCATTTTAACACCAGCTAAACAAGTAACCGCGTGGAGCTCAACGAAAAAAAAAATGAATACTAATACTTATAACAAAAAATAAGTAATTTGATATTATAATCCTGGACTTCTTTTTGAAAGTCGTAGTTTTTCCTATTGTAAATGTTATTATTTTTCTTTCCTTCTATGCAAATTTCGTCCATGATTTTTGTGACATTAATTGTAATTATTAATTAATTTTTTATATGACCAACAGCGCGGTAATAAAGATAAAGACTTTTGATTATTTTTGTAATGCATTTAAATTTTTTGATTATCCATTTATATATTATTTATATATTTTTTCAACGTAACGTTGTTGACAGTTTAATTACGGTATACATATACAAATAAAAATTTAAAAGTATAATAAATACGATCTAAAATTTAAGATAGGACAGATTTTAGAAATAGTAAGGTCGGTTTTTCAATTGCAAATGCGTTATTTTACTGTGCAAAAACTAAACACGTGTTTGTATTTTCTATAAATCTAACTCAAGATGTTCATAATTGGGGGATACAAGAATCATTATCAGCCTTTTACGCTCCCAATTACCGCTGGGATACCGGCCTTCTATCAGAAGGAGAGAGTACGCGCGCCATAATCCACCACGCGGGCCCAGTGCGGCTTGGTGGATGTCACATGTCCTCGAATTTTGTGGTTCTTGACCATGCGGGTTTACTCACTATGTTTTCCTTCACCGTTTCAGAGCGAGTGTCATAAATCCGTACATAACTTGATATAAGTCTTTGGTGCGCGTCGAGTCGAGATTCGAACTATTTGAATGAAATTTGATTGAAAGTCGCTCATCGCTCAGCCTGCACATTCGCTCTCTCGGATATATGGTTACCAGATCGAAAACATTGGCGATTTATAGCGAGGCCTATGTTCTGCAGTGGACGTCTCCCAGCTGATGATGATGATGCGATTGAAGATTATGGTTTCAGATATCTAAACGCAGGCAGGGTATTGTTTTATTTAAAATAAACAATTAATTTTGCTGTTCTACTTTTCAATATCTCACATCGGTCAGAAAATCATTTTTCTATGTCACATACGTCATATATACATATAGAAAAACGACGGTGTGTCTTTAAATGTACTACCAATCGGTTTTCATGGTATCATTTTAATTTTATATATCATATCCTCTTATCAAAATAAGCGAAGCCACGGGTCAACATTGTTATTTAATCATAACCTTAATTAAAGTACTAATAAATAAAATATACTACATGTAAATGAATATTCCAAAACCATTAATTTACAACAAGGTATTGTATGTATTTTCATTTTTTAATACATTAATAATATATTTATAAACAGCCATTAACATTAATTTTGCAACTGGTCATTGACAGTTAACATAATTATGTGGTACAATGTCAATCGAGAATTCTAAAAATAGAAAAAAATGTTTACTAAAGATAACATCTGTATAAAATCATGATAATAATTTCTTGATGTCCATTAGAATATTTTACGATGAATAAACCTGGGTATTAGGATAGGTCACGGTCCAATAACTAACGAATATAATAATAATATTTAAAGTTATGCGCATAAAAAATAATTAACCCTCTCTCTATACAAATAAAATACTGCTAGTTAAAAATTTTTACTTAATTTTTTTAACATCTACTTAGATGTTTTTCTGTCGCCCAATGGAGCGTTCACACACACTCTGATCCCGATACTTACGAGTATCTAGGAAATCGGGAAACTACTAGGGCTGTTCCACTGTGACTCAAATGTATAATGTATCTATTCTCTCCCAATCTATACAAATAAATAAGAAATAAGGTCGCCATTGTCGGATACGACAAGGAGGACATCATCATCATCATCATCAAATAAATAAAATTGAAGTGTCTGTTTGTAATATCAAAAGAACAGCTTTTTACTAAATGCATATGAAAGTATATACGGTACCTATAAGAAAACAACCATTTTTAAAATTTTTGTCCTTCTGTCTGTTTGTTCCGGGCAATCACCGAAATGGGTGGACCGATTTCGACGAAACTTTCACTGGCAGTTAGTTGATTTTATAAGGAATAACTTAGGCTACTTTTATTTTAGAAAAAGAATTAGGGTTCCTATCAAAAAAATGTAAACCATGAATTCCAATACTCCGCGCGGGTTAAGGCGCGATCAGCAGCTAGTATACTATAAAATAATATAATATTACCTGTATACCAGCAGGGGTATCTATATTCACTCGAAATGATATCCGTGTTGCAAGTGACTGTCTTGATCGTTTATATTTCGGAAACTCATCCCGACAGAGAAATATTGTCGGTATTATATCCGTATTTATGCAGCGGAGTTGTCGTATCTAAACGAGAATTCTCTCTGACGGGATGCGATTCCGAAATATAAACGATCAAGATAGTCGCTTCCGAGACGGATATCATTCCGAGTGAATTAAAATCACTCTGCAGGTAGGCATTATATATAATATTACAGTATTAGGATCTATTTTAAATATTTAAATATTCTCTAACAGTTTAATGGCTTTTATCGATGAGGAACACTTTTAATAGCATTCCAAATAGGTTTTTTTTCGCATTTTATTGTAATTGGTAATCTATTATATACACATTACTAATATATATGGGCTAGTTGCGTGGAGGTTTATATTAGAGTTCGGTATAACATTAGCCAATTCTGATGTCTCTGAGTGCGTGAACCCGCACCACGTGCTAAAAAATTAAGAGTCCCCATACACGAGCGCTCCAATCCACAACTTTCCACGCCAGCCGCCCGTCTGTGCAGAATCTGAGGTGGATTACATGGAGTGATAGGAATATTGGATATCCAAACGTCACAAATCCAATGTTCCAAATCATCGTGCGTGGCCGATACAGCGATCCATTTCGTGCTCAGTTCGCAGTACTCGAGACGCAGAATGAAAGAAAAATGGAACGGAGTGACCGTCTGTGTGCTCGCAATTGGACCATCGTTCCACTCAATCCACAACGCGGGGAGCGATGAATTTGGAAAGATCGTGAATGGTGAACTTTAGTCCATCAAACCATCAACCTCCATGAGAGCTGCCCCCTAGCAAGGCTTGACTTCTATAGCTGTTCAAATTTGTTGTAATCCATTCGCCTAACTTCGACTGCATGACCGTTTATACCCTCGGTCCCGGTACTTTTCGCTTACCGGTGAGTCCGTGATCAAATTATGATTACCAAAAAACACGTTCAGTTTACGGTTCACCGTATAAACCAAAAGTGCCTTCACCACGTAACATCAGAGTCATTACAGATTCGCACTGATACAACCACCGTATACACCTAAATCAATATCATTATCTTTAAACCACTATAAAAATAAGCGATATCGAAAGACATGCTACTTTTCTGCGAAATTGTCATGAAACGCTCACGCGAATTTCAACCTAAACTAAGAAAAGTTAAAACTCAAAATCCAAAATCCGTGGTTGTGACAGCGACTGCTTTTGTAACTTCGGAGCAGGTGAAGTGAAATAAATCCTTATTGCGCTACTATTACAGACGATTATTCAATAATAGGACAATACGTTATGGTAACACATAGCCTTTTCTTATTCTTCAAACGAAATTTCATCTTATACCTTTACGTATCAAAGTGAAATTTATTTTTTAATGTTACGCGGTGGATATGCTGCTTTGGAATGGAACATTTGATATGCGCAGGAGCATCTCACGGAGAAGGGCGGAAATCTTAATGGATCCTGGAAGCCGAACTAACGATGGGATCCATTGATCTCCAGGTTGTAGAGCTAGCAATGTTGTAGACAGTGCAAAAAAAACACCTAACAACCACATATTTAGACACCAACCCGTAAATTAGGACCGCGTTGATTAAATCGGGAAGTACAAGAACCATGGTTCAACAAATAAAAAATAAAAGTGTTTTAACTAAAAATGTTCTGGCAAAATAATGACATTTATTTAAATTTGCTGATTATTAATATTTTTCTAATATTTTACCTTACATTTTGAAGTCCATAAAGCAATAAAAACCAAGGAAAAAATTCAAGAAAAACACTTAATGCATTCAAATTATCTCATTACGTTGTTAATAGAGTTTTAAGCATGGCTTCTGACAATTTTATTTGCACTTTTATTGTTAATATGATTTTCATGAATAAAATCTCTGTTCTTAAAGAATACATTACTAGCAATTAATAACTATATCAGTCAATGCGTTTAACATAATTCATTTTTTTAACATAAGTTATTTTTATCAACGACAAGGTGATTTTAGTTCAATTTGATTTTGATTTAGGCTGATATTTGTTTAATTTCTGTCGATGGAGGTTAAATATTAAATTGATCGGCGCGATGGAAATTTAAATTCTCAACGTCCTCACTGATGAGGAGCTTAGTGGGGACTTTGGGAATATACTGCTTTTATTAGTTGGTGGACCTTGGTTATGCAATGGGTGGTTATATTTATTTGACTTATTAATTTTTCATATTTATGGTGATATACTTATTGGTACTTCGATCAGCGAATGACCACGGGAAACGAGTAAAATTAACATAAATATCAAATAACAAGTCGATGTAACAAAATTATATATATAATAATAAAAAATAATAATAAAGTTTATTTTGAACTAAGGATAAACCTTGATACATCGAAGATGGTCAATGTAATACAATGATATTGTACAGTTCTATGTATAAGTAGGAAAACAACATAATAAACACGGCTGCCCTAGACCAGTGTCGGCATGATGTAAGGTTTCTCGTTAGAATCCTTACGTCATGTGACGGCCAGGGCACGCCGGTCAGGGCGGGGATTCATCCTGGTCCCATCCGTTGTTGGCACGCTGCTTAATCGAACAGCGCGTCCCACCTCTAATGCTGACCGTACACGCTTACGCAAACGTGCGTTTGCTAGTCAGAATAACAACGCTTTTGCATCAAGCGCGGATTTCGAGTATCTCGTAATCGCCGCTTGATGCAAAAGCGTTGTTATTTTGACAAGCAAACGTACGTTTGCATGAGCGTCTACGGTCTGCATAATAGGTCACCCTATCCGTCCGGTTGTGCAGCGCATGAGCGCCGCGCGTACTTCATGGCGGTGACCACCACGCCTGACCCACCCTGCGGCCTTCGGGCCCCGTTCTGACCCTTGTGCACCATCTGCTGAGCCCTTTGCTACCTATACAGAGGGACACGCGGAGGGGCTCGCCTCGTCAGGGGAGGTAGCAACCTCCCCTGACGAGGTCAGCAGACAGGTACCCAGGGTTCACTACGAGGAGGTTGAAAAAATGGGATCCTAGGAAATGTTCATACAATTTGTCGTTGAAATGGATAGTCATAGTGTTATAGTGTAGCTTGACCCTCTTTCTAATTCAATAAATAAAGTAAAAAAGAAGTACTTGCTACGGTCAGTACTTGGATGAGTGTGTAAGACAACAGCTATTAAGCCATGTGAAAAGCTTTTGAGTGGTTTAAAAATTCCAATACCCGGGGTAATACATACGAGACGGAAGGTTAAAACTAAATTGAAAATGAAAATTCTCAATGACAAGTACCATCACTACTCATTCTTTTGCATTTATTTCATAATCATGTTTGGAATCTTAAAACCTATTAAAATAAGCATTTTATCAACAAAAGTTGTCCATGGTCGGGGTTTTTTCATATCTATAATTGTACTATTATACTTGTAAATATTTGCAATATAAAATGTGAAATTAATTAATTAAATATTAAAATGTTTAAACTAACAGAGATAACATCTGATTACCTACTAGGTAATTAACAAATGTCGCGCATAAGGTCGGGGTTTTTTCATATCTATAATTATACTATTATACTTGTAAATATTTGCAATATAAAATGTGAAATTAATTAATTAAATATTAAAATGTTTAAACTAACAGAGATAACATCTGATTACCTACTAGGTAATTAACAAATGTCGCGCATAAGGTCGGGGTTTTTTCATATCTATAATTATACTATTATACTTGTAAATATTTGCAATATAAAATGTGAAATTAATTAATTAAATATTAAAATGTTTAAACTAACAGAGATAACATCTGATTACCTACTAGGTAATTAACAAATGTCGCGCATAAGGTCGGGGTTTTTTCATATCTATAATTATACTATTATACTTGTAAATATTTGCAATATAAAATGTGAAATTAATTAATTAAATATTAAAATGTTTAAACTAACAGAGATAACATCTGATTACCTACTAGGTAATTAACAAATGTCGCGCATAATTTAACAATGCTTAATTAGTTTTGGTAGTTAGTTTAGCATACTCATCTACTAAATATTAATATTACTATTAATAATACGGAGGACATTATCTTTAAACTTGTTAAGTTTTAATCCATCTTTGACTTACCGGACTAAAAGTTCAAGATATTATTGGCTATTAAGCTTCATAACAAAATAAATTAATGATAAAATCATGTCAAATTTTTTCTATCATTCATAAATAATATAAAATTAACATTTATTTTTAATACCAGGTATATTAATAATTACCTAGTATAAAATCTTGTTACCATTAAGTATAATAAGACTCCCTAATAGGACTTCCATGTAAAAAATTGCACGTCCTGTCATTTCAAATGATCATTTGACTGCAGTATATTACGTTTTATACTATTTCGAAACGAGATGAGCTGGTCGTTTGCCTGATGGTAAGCATAACTCCGGCCCATAACAATTGCAGTACCATACTCAGTACTTTGAAATCCAAAGGGCTGCGAGGCACTGCAGTGCTATCATTACCCTGAGACATTAGGTATTAAGTCTCATAAGCCCAGTAATTTCATTGACTACTCTGCTCATCAAACCGGAAGTCGGAACACAGTTGTAATGCTTGCATTTTACTGCTTGGGGGCAGACTACACGAGCAAAGCGGTGGGACCCGCCTTAACGGGCAATCGCAGAATAGTTAGTACCAGCACCTGGGAAAAGTCAGCCCTGCCACCTTACATCCGTAATTCCGTAACCACAAAATAAAATTAGTAGGTTCCTATATTTACATAACTGTACCTTACTCAGCATAATTACAAAAGAATTTTCTTTCTCCAAAATTAAACTATATTTCGCTTGTTTAAGGAAAATATTTTACATAAAAATAGTTAACTATCTGAAAATATTTCAAATTATAATCAAAAATACTTTAGTCTTATAGACCTTAACATTTCTTTAAATGTCATTTTTTTTGCATTCTTCTATAATACTAAGACTTTCATTGAGCTATTTTAGTGTGCATTTGAATAACATGTTATCCATTTGTGGTCCAAAGATAATTAATAGATTAATACAACGAAATATTTTATATCTAAATAAATACATAATAAATATATTTAATTCAGATAATATCTCTGCAATTTACAATAGTCTGACTTTTATTCTAAATAAATAATAAACATCGGTAATTTTAAATTTTAAATCACATTTCCTAACTCTTCCTTAATGTGTATTTTAACTTCCTTGCCAGTGCACGTTGCATTAGATTAAATAAATAAGTAATCATTTATTTTAAACAGGTTCGTTTTCAAAATACAATTTTGACTAACCTCGAGGCTAACCAAATTATGTTTTGGTATTAATTTATGCGTAACTAGACCCGTTTGTTCTTAATATTATGTATGTTCAATTCGCGTAAGTTTAAAAAGTTCGTTTTCATTAAATACTTATATTCTACTTTTCAGATGTTAAAATAATTAGTCGGTCATAGTATTCAACGAGCAAGCAGGCGAGCAAATCTTTAAAAGTCGTATGTTTACAATACAATACAATAATACTTTACTGCACGGGTAAATAATAAAAAGAAAACAAAAACTTAAAACTTGACGGCTCCGTAGCTAAGTTGGTAGTAACCCTGCCTGCAAAGCGAGGCGTCCCGGGTTCGATTCCCGGCCGAGGCAGATTTTGTGTAAGCATAAAGTTTGTTCTCGGGTCTTGGATGTTTGTGATGTGTATCTGTGTGTGTCCATGCCACCTGCGACATAGGGAATCCTAGTGTGGGGGTATAAGTGTAAGCGTTAAAAAAAATGGAAGTACATTGGGTGGTTTTATCGCTTACTTATAGCGATTTCTATCAGACAGTTTAATAAATTTAATAATAAACAAAATAAGATAAAACACAAAATGTCACCTTATATTTAAATTCGGCTAGGTATACTATAAAAACTATAATAATAATATATAAAAACTATAATTTTTTTTAATAGCCTTGCTAGCCACTTGTCATGTCTATAATTTGATATTCTTAAGTCTACCTGTCATTATTCAGCCCTATTTGCGCTGCCGGCCGGCGCGGGTGCAATCCGATCAGATGGTGCTGGCGAAATTTTATACGCATACGTGTTTGTTTAAACTTTTGTTTGTACAAGGATGGAAAAACTTTATAGACATCTACCATCGTCTTAGCAAGTATCGCCTTGAACTACACTGTCACTTTAAATTTGGGTGTGTTACGTCAAATAATATACTATTCGTTTTTTTCTTAGTTCACCCTATTATCCTAGATACGATTCCTATTTAACATTTTTTCCAAAATCGTATTTTATTGGCTTCATTGCGTCTTGTTATTTATCTAGAAAGAAAATCATAGATATATAGATAAATTGGTAACTGTTATGATTATATCAAATTTATTTAAAACATCGAAATGTAGTTTCTGCAACCATTAAAGATTAGTTAGTAAATAAACTAAAAAGTAATATAAACAAATTAAATAGTGCGTTTGTAAAAGACACGGATAAAATTTTTGAGAATATTTTGTAATTCGCGTAAATAACAAACAACTATAGCCTACTTTTAATATCAGTCTACGATAAGAGTTTGCGGTTTCTTTAAAAGGAAGTGCTATTGTCAACACAAAATATTTAACCAATAGCCTGATTATTTATTGCGTCAAATTAATATTTTACGGCACTGCCATTTGTTTGTTTTAGCATAAATAAATAAGGCCTTGCTTAAAAAATTATGCAGGTCAGTTTCACTAAAATTTAAATATTACATTAATTATTCAATGTCAATATCATTGATAAAGATGTTCCGTAATCATATGGGGATTAGGCAGGAACGCAAAAAATGTCTGTCTCAGGACAGGAGCGCACTGCAGTGCCGCGCACGGCTTTGTGTTTCAAAGTTCTGAGTGGCACTGCAATTGTTATGGGCCGGCGTTATGCTTACCATAAGGCAAACGATCAGCTGGTCTCGTTACCAAATAACAGGTAAATCATGTTAGGCACGCGGCAAAGCGCTTTTTTCAAACTAGATCTTCTTGAATATTTTTTATTAATGAAGCCATTTTATCCAGATTGAATTAGATTTTTTATGAACGCACTGAAATCCAGACTTAGCTGGTTTTTTTTTATCAATGATCTCAAGATTTCTTTGAAAAATTGTTTACTATCGATTTCAATTTATTCTCATTTAAAATCGTGATCTTCTTTGTAGTTGGCGTGGCGCGTGTTCAAAATACATCTATACTAGGTACTATTATAAATCAGTAAAAGTAAGTTTTGTTTTTGTTTGTTTCTTACCGCTAGTTTATTATTGTTTAGTGAGTTGATTACTTTTGATTCGTTTTTAACATTATTTTTATTCATACAATATATTTTTGAACTTTACGTGAAGGAAAATATCGTGCCGCTACCATACTATGGTGATAGGGCATTTTCTAGTGCTCGTCTGCCTAGCTACCATCCTCATCTTGTCTTGATCTGTCGCCACCTATCGGTGTGTTCCTGCACTTGAGATTCAGTCATAATCTATGTTTAGAATATTAAGCATCTTCGGCCACTGTATCGTTGAAGATCAAACGACATAATGGTAGGTACCGACCTGAGTATTAAAAAGTTTTAAATCAACAGTGCCAGTGCAAAGGCTAGATAGGTATATTAATTTATTTTGATAAAAGTTATGTAAGGAATAAAAAGCGAAAATGAACTGAGGGAGAGATTTTTTACACTATTTTTTATAAAATGAATGTGTCTGTTTTTATTTCGGGGGTCTTAAAAATATTAGTCTAATATTATCAGTCTTTTTTTTTCATATATAATATGAGGCTAATACTTATAATATTAGACTAATATTATAAATATTAGCCTCATATTTTAATGAAAAAAGAAAACAAAGCTCATAATATTAGACTAATATTTTTTATGAAACAGGCCCCTGGAATAAATATCTGCGCATCGCTACTAAAAGTACTTCCACGACCAAATCCGCACCAACCGTTCAATGCCAATATTAAACGGTTTTTTGTTCGCCAGCACGATTTCCAACTTTTTCATTCGTTTAGGTGACAAAAGACGAAAAAAAACATAAATCTGATACTACTACCGATAAAACTCTTATTACGACGTAATAAGAATTATTTTACGTTATAAGGTCAATAACTGGGTCTTGGACGCTTGCTTCTTTACTCCAAAGCTATGAAAATTAGAGACCGGAACGGTTTTCAATTGGCACGAGCAGAACTCCTGCTGTGCTCGAAATTCAAAATTTTAAATATCTTCAGATAATTAATAATAATTTTCGTTTTCTTTTTTTGCTGCCGTTTTATGCGATGTTGCTAGTAATAACGGTTAGTAAAACCGCTTTAAAACTACAATTTTATATCAAAGCGTATATTATATATTTTTTTTTATAAATAATATAATATAGCCAGTACCTGTTTATAGTATTTATACTACATCAATATAAACTACTTATGAAAATGCACAGCTCACTGAACGTTTGAAATGTCAAAATAGATATAAAAATTCTATAAAACATGCCCCTTTCCGCATTACACGACAGAATAAATAATGCAAAGTTAATACATATTTTAAAATATACGACAAGCATAGTGAATGGCCGATATTTTGATAATTTTTGTATTCAGTGTGTGTCGCGAAGCGATGGAAACCAGATTAGACAGTAAATTATTCTAATTCCATTTTTAAATGACTGCCGTTTGAAATACGTAAAATAAAAAGAGCTTTGTGGATTATAACGACTTATTTTTTTAATAAGTACAGTATTGTTTACAACTGTGCAATAACTGTGCAATATTTGTCTTTTAATTAAAAGTAATAAACGATAGTTAAATTGAGCGGTGTTAAAAAGTGATTAATAATGTCGTACCTGTGTTACGACTTACCGACTCCTATGGGTTGTCAGTGCGATATTTGTTACAAGGAGGTAAGCAAAACTTTTTAGATTTTATTGATTTTTTTTATTTGTCTTTTGCTCTATGTACAAAGTTCCTTTTGGGGCACAAAACATAAATATTTTCTGTTGCCAGGTTTATCCTAGCTGATTTCTTTTTTGGGATTACAGTACAAACTAAAGCGTTGCCAACATTTCAATTAGCGTCATAAATCTCAGCATCCAGGTCGAGAAATATTTTCACTAAAAAATTTCATATAAGTACTTATTCCAACCGTTTTATTTATCTGTAACATCAAAAAATAATAAAAACGCGATATGGCTGAAACCAAAGGCAATTTTTTTTTTTCATGGTTCAGTTATAGTTAATCAATACTTACCTTAAATTAGGACTCATTAGGTAGGTAAAAGTAATTAGGTAGGAAGTAAAATAAATCAGTTTTGGGAACTAAAATAACAGATTAACTTTACTAAGGTTCAGCTGACATGTTTATACTACAATGTAACGGGCCGAGCAGGTCGTTTGTCTGGTAGTAAGCGTTACTCTTGTCCTTAACAATTATTATTGCTATGAATGCAGAAATTTGAAACGGAAAGGCCTGCAGTGCGCGCTTATACCCTGAGACATTAACTGTCCTACCACAAAAAAGTTAAACACGCTATAAACACGTGTTAAACAGCGTCTAATCCATAAATATGCTTTAGTCGCGTGTGCGTAAATATGAGCAATCACAAATCTTTATTTAAGAAGTATTTAAATGTGGTCTAACTCGATTCTGTTGTGACATTTTTAATCATTTTAGATGTTTATCTTTAGACACTGTCTAGCTAAACAGGCATCTAAAAGTGTTTTTTGTGGGATCACGATATGTTTTTTTTATGGTATTTGGTAACGAGACGAGCTGGTCGTTTGCCTGATGGTAAACATAACGCAGGCCCATAACAATTGCAGTGCCACTCAAAACTTTGAAACACAAAGGCCTGCGCGGCACTGCAGTGCGCTCGTTACCTTGAGACATTAGGTATTAAGTCTCATAAGCCCAGTAATTTCACTGGCTACTCTGCTCATCAAACCGGAATACAGTAATGCTTGCACATTACTGCTTGGCGGCAGATTTCACGAACAAAGCGGTGGTAACAACCCAGACGGACAATCGCAGAAGAGTTACCTAGTCCTACCACTAGTGAGTTTGCTTCATACACCTTTGGCACAGTTTTCGTTTATAATTCGATTCGTCAATCATATCTCCAGTTTGGTAACGTTGCCGGTTGATTTCTCGCTATTTACCCAGATTACTCGGTTTTTTTAACGGTTGCGCCAATGTTTAACGCATGGCTGCCAGTGACATTGGCGGCGATTCAACTTTTTGCCGCCAAAACCACGTCGCCTAAGGTCGCCGCAAAACTAAATATTTGACAGATCTATTTTTTTTTTACTTGATACTGGCTCAATACACAAACCAGTCATAATGAAAAAAACTTTTTCAGTGACATAACTTTTTTGTTGTTATTATTATTTATAACGTTATAGTTGAAAACTCCATGGATACCTACAGTTATAAAAGCAATCGGAGACGTGACTGCTTTTTTACGGATGTAAAATTACTCTTTTGTCAAGGAATGGAATTAAATAAAGCACGTGACAAAATTAAACCTAATCTCGGTTTTCATTGCAATCGTGTCAAAATGTGATATTTTTATTATAATATTTTCTTATAAAATACTTTGAGTTTGTTTAAATTTATTTTATAAATTGGTCTTAATTGACAGAGATTATAGATAAATTTATGTTTAATTATGTTTAAAATATTATAATACCGTGTTGAAAACGGCAAACAATATAAAAAACTGTTTATTAATACTAAAATGAGCAATAATTTATATTAAACAAATAGATGTCTATCTAAAGTAAGCTAACAAAATGGAGGTCTTATCTAAAAGTGATTCTGTTTCGTGGCACTTTTTGATCTAATTTGAATTTAGAATAAACAAAAACAATTTAATAAATTTCAGAATCTCTGTGTTGAAACCATTGAATTCTTTGACTTATTATCTGAAACCTGTCCGAGTAGGTACTTTAACATACTTAGCGACAGAAAACGCATTTTTAAAGCGCACGCGTTCTCGCAGATGGTTTAACTGCAAAAATCAAATCTTTGTAAATTTATTGTGTACTATACACTCTCACTCTGGGAACTTATCAAATCTTCAAAGCGATGATAGCTCAGTGGTAATGTGGTCGGGCGTCGATCCGTAGCTAAGAAGCAAAACTTAGTCTAGAAAGTCTAGAAATCTTTATGTCAAGCAGTTTAACAAAAAACATTATTAATATGGATCAGATAAACCAGTTACATTGATCAGTTTCAACTAATATTAATTAACATATGAATTAACTGAATTGAAAAAAATACTATATAAAAAGTAGTATAAAAAGACACTGCGAGTATCCGTCTGGGAGGTAACACCACTTTGCTCGTGTAGTCAGCCGCCAAGGCTGGCCTTAGGCGGCCCGTACATCTATAAATGCATGATTGATGGATAAGCATCAATGAAACGCGCGAAAACCATGGAAGAGCCACGTTCATCGTTCACCGCTTGACGCATGTCGTACCGTCTAAGGTGAATGTTGGTAGAAATATAGTCCGAGCGTTGATCGTACCACGGATAGGGGTAGCGAAAGAGACGCATCGCAGCCGCTTCTACGATCTCTACTCAAAAAAATAGTTTCACAGCCACTACGTGTTCAGTGCAGAAGCCGCGGTAAATACGCAGTGGTGTACAAGTGATGTATCGTAAAGCGAAGCAGTCGTCACTTTGAGACCAGGCAGGGAGTGAAAGAGACAGCACTATCTGGCTGTACTTGTGGCTATTCTTGTCTGTTTCGTGGATTTCTGATGGTTTTACTTCAAGCCGCGTTTGGCATGTCCTACCTCGTAATCCGCGCTTGTTGAAAAATCATGGTTACCTATTTTGACAGCAAATTAAACTCAGGATAACGAGTGCACTGCAGTGCCATGCAGGCCTTTGTGTTTCAAAGTTCTGAGTGGCACTGCAATTTATGAGCCTCTATTATGATTACCATCAGGCAAACGATCCTTTCGTCTCGATATCCAATAGTATAAAAAATGCTTGGACCAGTCAGCTTACCTACTTACGTCCATTAGGTGCAGTAGGTGGACTCGACCTGCGGCGCAAGTACGGATCTTTATGAAAATTCGATAAAATTGACAGTTCAAATCGATAAAGTGGGTGTTATCGACTTTTATCGAACCTCGATACTTTCGACAAAAGTTATCGAATAGCTAGGTCGAATCCAAAGAGAATGTAGAGCTACTATATACAATACTTTACGATCAGACTTCGGTACTCGCAACATTCGATAAATTTATCGATTTTTTCGGTTCGACAAATTTATCGAACCGACTTCCGTACTCGCGCCGCTGGTTATTATCGCACAAGCAAGAGACAAGTAGCCGTTTAAAGTATCGTTCTATAGAGATGTGTGGACGCCTTCCGGCTGATGATGATGATGATTCAGCCTGAAGCTAACAAATTGATTGTGATAAAGTGGGTTTAAAATTACTACGACCATATCATCACATAGCTTCAATTGAAATAGAATTCAACCGCTAAACAGTAGGTATAAATGAAAATTAATATATTTAGTAACATTTATCCAAAAATCACTCGTTTAATTACAATAATAAAACCATTAAGCAAAGCAATTTCATTGATTTATTCAGGTGTAATTATAAATTTTAATTCGTTTGTCAATTTATTAATTAGAGAAGGTTTATTCCATCAATTTAATCACTTTCAGCTAATTAACGCGTTAAATTTAATCGATAACTGTATTCGGAGATTCGGAAGCTGGTAAGTAACTAAAATGCAGTGACTAGTTTTTGTTCCGTAAACTTTTTTGGAGCGAATAAAAAAATGTTTATAAACAATAATTACTGGAACTAACCTAATGGAAGATAAATTACAAGATATTTAATAAAAAAAACTATGAGTTTTTTGCATCATGTCGTAATTTCCTCAATGGTATTTATCTTTTCGGTAGAGTTAAAAGATGTTTTTTTATTATGTTTGATAAGAAAGTGACATTGACAGGAGGTAACTTTTTTGCTCACAATAAGTGATAGTCCAGATGTCCAGATGTATGTAAAATGATTATAAAACATGTCATTTGAAGGCAAGTTAGTTTCAAAGCGCGCGTGATAGTGTAATTTTCACTTGTAACATATATCTTTTTTATCATTTTATTAATTGCAGTAGCTTAATTATATATGCTATATTTATTTTAGAGACAATATAGTTAAAAGAGTTAATTTTTCGTGATGCTGGATTACTTCGAAGAACAGGTACAAAACATGTTTGATTGGCATCTATTTTTACTTTAGCGCCGTATAGCGACAAACTCTATGTAGAGTTCACTAATTTGATTAAAATAAATTAGGCATTAATATTGGTAGTTTTCGTAATAATTGACGTATTTGGTATACGTATTATGTTACAGAATTTTTATAATTGCTTAAATGTTATTTTAAAAATTATTAATATATGTTTTTTTTTTGCCTAAGACTAATAACCGTTGCCTGCCTAAGTGAGTAACATGTTAGAAATTGTTAAGCACTATATAAATATTAAATTTAAATAAATTTGTGTATATTTAAATTTCAAATTTGAATCCATTTCACGTCTATCGACTCAAGCTGGAATCAAAAAGGTGTTTTCTTTTCTAGTGTTTCTGAAACATAAATGTATGTTAAATTAATATTTTTTTACTAAATGACTCAAATTTGGTTTATTTAAACATTTGTAATAATATATTCAGTTTTAAATATTTCATTAGGACTACTATTTAGACGTTGCGTGCCAAACGTGTGTTGTACGTTAGATGTGATATAGGAGCACTAAATGTATATACAATTTAAATTAACTGTAATTATATGAATTTCAATCTTTAATGTCACTTACTTAAATGGGCTTATTGGTAAAGCATCACAATTTAAAGTTGTAATTATTTTCTTGAGTGGTGCCTGAATTAGTTTTTTTTATAAGAATCTTTGTAGGAAAACAATACTAATCCAAAATTCTCCCTGTGGTCACATAGTCCGACTGCTTTGTCGGTCTGATCGGACGACGGAAACGTTTTCTGCTAATTTGATTAAAGAATCAGACTATAAGAATTATCGTTTTCATAGACCACATGGTCCAACCGATCGGACGACGGAAACTTTCTAACTACTGACGATATCATATTTTTTATCACCTTTATTATATATTGGTTCTAAGCACGGTCCATAATTATAAATAACTACTTAGCCTATTTAGATTAAAATAAACTGTAACTGTGCATACTTATGTACGTCTAGATATATAAGAAATGTTCTACATCTGTCTATACTTATTTTCGTAAACATTCTAAATGCATAACATGAATCTCAGCACAAATTTCATAAAACTCCCGTTCTTCCACTTTGTTCTCTTACAAAGAAAAAAAGTGACAAACTGCTTCCATTTCGCAACCGCAAAGCTTTCGTTAAATTAATCCTCCTCCACAAAAACTATGCCTTATTAGAGACCCTTAGGACAAACCCTAAAACCCTTAGATAAACAGGGGGCTGCATGGCCACGATTTATAATAATTTTAGGATGGCAAAAACGGCGTCCGGCGAAGTGCGGTACGCTTTTTTGTCACCCTACACGTTTTTGTTGAAGGGGATTGTTACGTCCCTTTATGATTTTAAGAAAATTAGTTTTCGTGTATTTTGGTGTATCTCTATATGCTTAAGCTTTGTTATCCTATTTTACAGTGTACTCGTGTAGTGTAATTGTGAAAAGTAACCCAATTCGTGCCTCGATTGTGCTTCTAATAGTTGTGTAATGTGTTACATTTGAATCAATTTCGTTTCGACTAAAATATTATGTTATACACCTTTAATTTTATTTACCTACGAGTCGCGTAACGTCTAAACTCTAAGTTATCTATCTACAATTATACTTGAATCATCTATCTACAGGCCAGTAAAATCTAAATGTTAGAATATTGGCATAGAACATATTGGTGATGGTATTATTTGGTGTTGGGCGACTACCATTTGGCAGCCTACCTAAAATACTGTCGTATTTTATAACAATTCGGTTTAACTTAATAAGTGGTTTATGAAATACTAGCTTCTGCCCGCGGCTTCGCCTGCGTGTTATTTCTTTATGTTTTATATCCTATGTGTGATTTCATAACCTTAATTATCTACATTCCAAATTTCATTAAATTGGTTTAGTATAAGTTACAGAGATATCCATGGTAAAAAACATTTACAGACACACAATATTCGCATTTATTATAGTATGGATTGTACTATAACAAATGCGAAAGTGTGTTTGTATTAATTTAATTTTTATTAACAGAAACTATACCTACTTACTATTTTTTACGAGGGATAAGTTAATAGTTAACATATTAACATAAAACAACACAATAATAGTTATCGATTAGTTTAGTGCTATTACGTATAATATTGTGTTACGTATAATAATAAAATTATTTAATATATTGCTTTTTTAACACCTACGCTGAAAGCTGACGTATTTTAATGAATGCAATAGAAGTCATTAAAATTCCCTCCAGTAACTTTTTCTATGTTGTTTTTAAGATCAAATTCAATAAATATCTTTTTAAATTGCAAACCGGATAGTAATGGAGAAGTCAGATTTCTTTACAAAAGCATCTTTGAGTAAAGTCGTTTGATAAAAAAACGGAAAATTATTAAAAATCTTTGACGTCGATATTAAATAATAATATTATTGGCACTTTGGCATCGTTTCATATATCTGAGACACAAATTGGGGCTGGCGCCGCGGCTTCTTCGGTTGAGCGACTCAAGCGGCGCAAATATCCTAACCTCGGGAGCGGTTACATATTTGAGCCGATTGGTGTTGAAACATTGGATCCGTGGTGGCTGAGTGGTTTCAAAATTTTGTCAGAGCGGTTGATTGATGCGACGCGTAACCAAAGTTCTGGTATTTATTTAGTTCAACGGATCAGAATTACGGTTTAACGAGGCAATGCCACCAGCATGCTGGGTACGCTTCCAGCTGGTTGGTTGGTTGGCTAGAACATTTGGATTACTTATCTATAGGCCGCCTATTTTGGCTTGTAGATTATTCAACTGTTTTTATAGCCTGGTTAGATGTAGTGTTTATTTATTTATTAGCTAGTTAAAAAGGACCGATAATTAGACCGTTGAAAAAAAATGATACTGTATAATATATATAACGTTATAATTGATACTTATACTTGATCCTAGGACTTCTCGTTTGGATCCCACGCAATAAATTCTAGACTTTGGGCATCAATATTTTAAACTCCTAGGTATATAATATATTCAATAAAACGATTATCATCATCACAGCTCCAAAAAGGAAATTCTGAGATTTTTTAAAACTTCATATCGTCTAAAATATGTTGTGTTTTTCACGCGTGACATTTACTCGCGTGGGTACAAGACAAACCATATTGTCTATGCAACATTTCTAAGTAAGGCCGAAAATGTCTGAATACTTTTCCCGATATCCAAAAATGAATAGGTACTTAGATAATATAAATAGCTCCTTATTTTTACTACATTACATTGCTTTGTTGAAACAACAGAAAAGCTTTACTTTAAAAATTGCATCATATATGTCTCAAGCTCAACCCTAATTTGTAAGGGTATTAAGGTTGACCGGCACTTTAGAATGACAGTTATCTGGACATCCCCTCTTGTCACAGCTCATGATACACGGGGTTAAGTGCATTTTCTACCCTTAAAACGGAAAGGTCGTTGTCATATATGCTCATACTAATTTTTATATTATTAATAATAACATCATAATTTATGTGAGTTTGTATTACCACAAGCGCATAGCTAAGGCACAGAATAAGTAATAGTATATTTAAGGTTAAGGCCGGCTAAGATCTTTTATCTCTAATCACTGATAACTTAAAAACTTGATTCTAGTCTCAATAAAAAAACTGTTGACCATTTATAAATAAAGGTGAAATTAATTCATCGTAGTCTTATCTTTAAATACAAACCATAATAATATATGTTAATGAATTGGTATCGTGATATGCAATTTTAAATCAAAATCTCGGTTTGTTTTCACGCTATATGACTTTAATTATTTCCTTGAGCATTATTAGCTTTACATTTACAACATTAATATAGGTACTTATTGTTGTACTATAATTATTTGATTTCCTAGTACATGATTATTGACTCACTGATAAAATAATTTGCATTTTCAAATGATGCTATTAATTGCACATTGAATTTTTAATGCATTATAGACACCTATGCGTTTATTGTTTTAAAAATCGACAAGGGTGAAGACCTAGGAAAAAAACAGAAAATTATAGTTGGAATTTAAGAATGACTGCTATACCGCTGGTGGCAATATAAGCCAACTCAGGAGCAATACCCACGTCCACATCTTATGTATAGGCGTTTGTTGCGATCTATCACAGCTAGTGTTCTTTCTTGAGGAAGTGTCTTTCAGAGATCTCAGATAATAGACAACTAATTACTAAAGCCATGTATATATGCTCATACAGTCAAAACGTCGAAAATATTAAGCCAGCATAAGCATAACCTATTATTTCTTCAGTCTTGATACCAAGAAAACATTTTACATAAAAGCACGTGTGAATTAAATACAAGCCGGAATTATTACTGACCTTGAAGTCGAACAAAGTGTTGCTATGTTACAAAATGCATTTGCCTAGAAAATTTGACTGTTCATAATTCTGTGTCCATTTTTTTCGTTAGTTTTTTTCCTACTTCTTTCTCAATTAAGATCTTTTGTATAACTTCAGATGAATCGTCAGATGTACTTTTTTGCTATGTTTTGAAGTTTACTCTTTGCTCCTATAATAAATTACTCGTCGATGTTTACTATTTTCGTTGTTGTAATTAAGCTGTAAATCAATGTTAACCTTTAGTATTCAATTTATGATTGCGATATTTAAAGTAATGTTTTTGTAACACTTGCGGTAATCGATTAAGGTGACTTAAACCCTGCTATTTATAAACCGGAAAGTTCTTTCTACGGTGATTTTGATTCGGCATGGATTCCTTCGGATCCTTCACGAAGTCCTATTAAACTCGCTTCGAATTTCTAGTCGTGCTATTAAATAGTGCCACAAACTTTAATTATCTTCGGACTGTGACCAATCACGTTCGTGCTCGGATCTCACAAGTCATGCAACGTGCTACCGTGTTCTACAGCTTCTACTTCATCACCGTTTGCTACCCTTTTACCACCTTTATCTACTAACAATTTGAGTTTAGAATCGCCTGTATTATTAACATCACTGAAATCATTTTCTAATGTAATTGTTAATGTCACGATAATGTAATTTGAATCTTATACACCTAGATTTTAAGACAAGTATCGCGTTTCATTCGATTGAGCCGTGTTTCGTCAGTAGGTTTTGGAAGGACCGTGGTTTCATTGTTGGGCGAATAAAACGTATCACCGTGGATGACGCGACGCTTTTCGCTCGGAAACTAATTTGGAGCATCACAATGAATGTCGATGGTGTACCGAAACTTTTGAGAGTGCCGCTGTCCTCTAATAGCTTGCATTGTTGGCACGCGTATTGAAAGGTTTAAGAAACATAGATTAAGTAGTCTTAGCAATAAGATTCTAGGAAGCAACAGTGCTTACAGCGCGTGAAAAACTCCGTGAAGTCGGCATCCTGCCTTTATTGACGGAAAAAAACAGACGTTAGTGAGCTAAGAGCGATGTATAATTTGTTCCGGCTGCTCACGGATGTCGTTCAAGGCCAAAATTCATTTTTATAATAACTCTGATAGAACATGTGATCTCGTGTGCATTCTCAGTGTTAATGTATTTATAGACATTCCAGTATATAAGTTACATAAATCCATTAATAGCCTACTGTCTCATTCAGATCAGGTACTTTCGTATCAGACACGATAAAAAGCGAATAATCAAAACGGTCACGTATCGCTTTAGCGACTTCCATATTAGAATAGTCTGTAGCATGGCCTTGATAATAACAGTTATGTCTTTTCATTCCAGGTGTTCGGGTCTAAGGCGGATTTGCAGCTTCACACCCAAATCCACCTGCGTGAGGCGAAGCCCTACCGCTGTACGCAATGTCCCAAAGCCTTCGCGAACTCCTCGTACTTGGCGCAGCACTCCCGCATCCATCTAGGAATCAAGCCGTATCGATGCGAAATTTGCCAACGGAAATTCACACAGCTCTCTCATCTGCAACAGCATATCCGCACTCATACGGGAGACAAACCTTACAGATGCACCCAGATCGGATGTACCAAGGCATTTTCACAGCTCTCCAACCTCCAAAGCCATAGCCGCTGCCACCAAACAGATAAACCGTTCAAATGCAACTCCTGCTACAAGTGCTTTACGCACGAGAAGGATCTGCTGGAACATATCCCCAAGCACAAAGAATCGAAGCATTTGAAGACGCACATCTGCCAGTATTGTGGCAAAAGCTACACGCAGGAGACTTACTTAAGTAAGCATATGAATAAACACGCTGAGAGAGCCGACAAACGGCCACCAATATCTGCCTTAGGACTGAGTGGATTAAACAGGTCACTGGGTGCCGCGGCTCCTACGGCTGTGCCGTTTGGAGATCACCCCTACTGGCCTAAAGTGAGCCCTGATTCAGCAGCTCATATGTCTGATGAAGGTGGCTATCACCAGCAAAGAGAAGCCGAAGAGCATCATGAGCAGCAGTTACAGCAGCAAAGAGCTCTATTCGCTCAGCACGAGAGTCAAGATGACAGGATTCAGCCTCCTGTGTCTTCAGCTGCAAACTCTGCTTTTACGCCAATAAACTCGATGGCTCCGCATTTAAATGGCCTGTCACACCACACTTCGTTGCCGACGCGGCCGTATTTGTACGACCCGTTGCATTTCCAGCAAGGGAAGCAGCAGCCCAATTCCTTCCCCAATCAACTGATATCGTTGCATCAGATTAGGAACTACGCGCACCAACCCTCTGCCCTACTTCCCGCGGAGCACATTCTCCCCCACGCTCTGTCTCACAAAGACAAACAGTAACTTGCCCTTAAGTACATCTACTTTAGTACTTACCATGGTATTACTAGTATATAAAATTTTAAACAAAATATTAAAATATTTAGAATCTCGCTCTGATGACAGTGGTATTATAAATACGGATTGGTACTATTATTTAGTGAAATGACTTCAGTTCACTTTTTACTAGGAATTATATTGATATGTTGTATGAATACTCGGAATTTTCTCGGTAGATAACGAAATTGACTGGGTATTATTGTGATTTTTCAATTATATTCAAGATTGATTTTCTCAAAAAGCAGACGTTCTTTTGAACACAGCTATTTAAAAAGCGTAGTTGACAGTTTTGTGAAATTCAGATTTTAGGATATTGACAACTGTTTTAATTGTTATCGTAACTCCAAAATTGTTGACTTGACTTTTGATAATACAGAATAATTTTATCATAATAATAATATGCTTTTCTGTAAATTAATCTTTTTTTATGATTGATAAGATTTAATTTAAATTTAGTTCCAAAAGTATAATATTGTTAATGCATAATAAACCAGTGAAACCATATTACCCAGTTGGAAGATTAACAGAATTTAATATTAAATATATATTATTATTATTACCTTACATATTTTCATGATACTTTAGATGAAGGAACAAAAATAATTGCATAATATTCACGTAAACTACGAAATTGAATTCGATTTTCGTAAATAGTAGATTTATCGTAAATGTTTCATATATTTGTGAGGCTGCATTAGAAAACACATTTTGTCTGTTGTTATTGACGAAAAAATATTTCACGTATTCTAAACAATTAATAATTAAAGTTCCTGAAATGCAAAATATAATAATAGCTAAAGGTATCGTTTGGAAATCCTGACCTCTAACTACCTTAGTAAATGACTTCTTACTTCTGTTGCATTTTATTGTTTACTTTAAGATTACCTGTACTAAATAGATCTCTTAATTCATCACATTTTTCACTCAGTTCCTACTTAGATCATATATTTTAATTTTTTAGCTTTACATCACTGTCATGTACAAGCACTTTTAGTTATTCTTTTGTGTAGAAAATGTCGTCTTCCTTCAGCATTTTAAATGGTCAAAAATTAAGTTAATTATTTTTAAGCTTCACTGAAGGTCGAATATATTTTCTGAATTATACAAATTTCTTTATTTCAATTTGTACATTTGTTGAGTGGCCAAATTATCTTGTTCCCATTATGAAATTTGGTACGGAAAAATTGCGCACTTTTTGTACATATTTTGTAAATACGAAATTTTTTTGACTATTTTTTCTGTTTACCTTAAGTCTTATGTCTTAAAGCTTATGTGCTCAAATGAATAGCGTTAAGAAAAATCCGATAGCTGTGTATTGGAATTGCATTGAATGTTTTAAGTACTTAAACATTAATTACTACTTAACAATTGGCCTTTATTTCCATCAACGAAAGTTTTAGACTTATTTCATGTATACGAACAAGTTATTGTTGATTTTTTTAATAGTTTTTTTTAATCAAGGCGGCGTTTGTGAGAGAGTGTGTAAAAAAATGTGATAGGTTTGGATCGGGTAGATCGAATATTTTTGGAGAAAAAGTATGTACTTTATCCTAAATTTTTTGCTATTGATCATTTAATTAGTTTTTAAATTGTTAGGTTGTGGTTATTGATTCTCGAATTAGAAGTCGAAACTGTCACAAAGTTAGCCAAATGCTAATTTTAAGTTCTTTGTACAAAACTATTGTTTTTTGTTTTATAATAGCGTAATAATCATGGCAATACTTATTCTTCCGAATTGTTATTAAATAAAAGTTAGCGCGTGCACTTTTTAATGTATAAATGTAACATGACAATGAGCCAAGATTTTATCCAAATTTTTTAAAATTTCTTTATATTTAAGGAAATTTAAATTGCCAATATCTCTCTATTGTAAGTAGAAATGTGATATTGTAATTTGATTTTGTTTAGTTAAGTGTAAACTTATTATAATTAAATAAATATTTTTGTAAGTAATTTTCGTTTAACGTTAGGTTTCGCTTTGTCTAGCATTATCGGTTAAGATTTATAGATGGAAGTGAACAAAAACTTTTTGTTACTTAAAATCCATTAAAAATTAATTACAATTATGCCAAGAATTATATTTGTGTTTCTTTTTCTTTACGTTAATCATATAACCCCTAAGAAATAGACAATGTGTTTTGTTGAAACTACATCAAATAAAATGTGCGGATAGTACACAATAAATTATTGATACACATACAAAAAAAAAGGTTGGATAAGTCATCAAAAACCACCTCGCTCTAATTTTTTTTTAATTGTAATCTCTTTACATTTTGTTGTTTCAAGTAAACGGTGTATTTTCTTCAAAGTATTGTCATTTGAAAGCTAGAAAGTCAACCTAGCTGATAAAATAAAAATAACTCAAGTAGGTATACCTAATTTAAATGGAGGTTAATCTTGGTTTTTAGATAAATAACTAAAGTAAGAAACTTTTCTTAGATTTTTATCGATATTGTTTGTTGATATCCGCACGTTTCATTTGATCTTTATATATATATAAACTAAAAAAAAACCTTATATAATATATAATAATATACACACATATATATATTTATTTTTTTATATATTTATTTGTTTTTTTTTTTAAATTTGGTAACGAGACGAACTGGTCGTTTGCCTGATGGTAAGCATAACGCCGGCCCATAACAATTGCAGTGCCACCCAGAACTTTGAAACACAAAGGCCTGCGCGGCACTGCAGTGCGCTCGTTACCCTGAGACATTAGATATTAAGTCTCATAAGCCCAGTAATTTCACTAGATACTCTGCTCATCAAACTGGAACACAGTAATGTTTGCACACTACTGCTTGGTGTCAGACTTCACGAGCAAAGCGGTGGTAACAACCCAGACGGAAACTCGCAGAAGAGTTAGTCCTCCCAATAACAAAGTACACATTGTATAAACAGATACAGTTAGGATTGAAGTTACAAAGGCTTATCGGATTCTTAGAGGTTTCCCCTCTACTTCTCGTTAGCGCCAATGAGTGCCTCAAGAGAAGAATTTAGAAATGACATATAAATAAAACAGTTATCGAGAACTTTATCCTTTTTATTTAGTTAACAGTCGCAATAGATTATAATAAAAACTTAAAATAGGTATTTACAATATACGGGGTCATTCTACCTACGTAGGTAAAAACATTTCATACACAAACCATACAAAAATTAGAAAGCAAGTATTAAATATACTTAGATAAATAAGTGACGGCAGGAAAAACTTTTTAAAAGAGCGCCAGATTTTTTTATAGAAAGTTATAGGTTAAACTAATTTCAAAAATCCCTCACTGTTTTTCCATCCCAAGCTTTAAAAGCGAATTCGAAAATAAATCCTCTGACGTTACAGCTTTTACTTAAAAAAGACGTAGAAGAAATTCTTAATTATACAAAAGTGAATTTGCAAGAAACGCTTGGGCAGTCAATCATGCCATCACTCTGCTTAAAATTAAGGGGAATACTTCAAGTTAATACTTTATATGTATTGTCATTTAGTCGCCCTAAAAACTAAACGAGAATCATATAAAAAGGTCTATGAAAACCTTGTACAGAATGGGAATGTCATTTAAATTAAGACTAAGGATTCAGAAACAAATCTAAGGGTGCACTCATGCTTCCATATAATTATTAAACCTGTATAGAATTTCACTAAAGTCCACGCTTAGACTCGTATCTGAATCTTAGCCTAAGTATATTCAATTCTTCCAAAGACATTGCTTAGTCGTAATAGCCTTAATGACATTGCCATTTGTACACGATAAAATATATCAGAGTCTAAAATGTTAGAAAATAAAATGCTTCAATGAACAGGAAATACAGAGAGTAGATAAGTTGGACAACATGATGTTCACAGTATAATATGAAAGAACAAGAAAAACGATAAACACAAAAGAGACAGCAAAAAGATTTCAAACGAACGTTCGTTACCAGTTAGAGATCATTTTAAAAGATTTTGAATAAAATATGATGGGTGCAAATCTTTTAGCCATCTCAAAAATAAATTACTAAGCTTTAGTCACTATCTGCACTTCCAATAATGAGTCAGCACAATGGTTTTAAAAAAAGGTTAATTAGTTATATGGATACACTCATTTGAAGTGCAAATAGCGGGAATTAGAACTAAAAGAGAAAACCAGTAAATTATCTAAATAAACTGTCGTCGACAGCGTATGTAGATTTTACAATTTGTAATTGTACCTTGCTAATGGACTTATTTTATAGTCTTAAACATTACAAACGACCTATAAAAAGTCTTAAATCATTTTTATTACCCTAATTTACAATAAAATCAAAACTGACAAAATTCGTTGACTAGATTTAAAGTTGCGGTTCAGTAATACTTTAAATTAATAAATTGACTACATTTATCTTTAATAATATTTTATAAGTCAGTCTGATATTGTCTCTGCGAAACATTGTAAGATCATTGGAATCTCTTTTGACTAATACAATATTTAGTAAAATAATTTATTTAGAACGAAAAAGTATTATGAAGGAATATACGGAAAAGATGCGAATATGGACCTACATACGCTGTCATAAATACTACAATCTTAAACCTCAACCTTGTACGGAGATCCGGGGATGTGCTCGTCACCCCACTTGACGATGACAATGTAGTCTCCCCTATCTCTAACCACGTACCAGCATTCATAGTTGTTCTTTCCTTTATGTTTGAGCTGGACTTCGTCGCAGGGACCTTTGGGACCGTAGATGCCAACGTAGAGGATGTTGGTACCTGAGGAGACATGACGATATTTAGAGTAGGCAAAAAATTGTCTCTTCTTGTGTGGAAAAGTGGACAAATGCTTTGGCTTTGCCGCTTTATAGGCCTCCTGAAAATCATGTACAAAGCGTAAGTACTTTCAAAATTACGTCTCTAAAAACACATGTCTAAATACACTAGATTATTAGAGGGAGCAGAGTGTGTTTACTATAAAGAAATCTAGATCTATTTAATCTGGAACTATCACTTCATTTACTTTTACATAAATAATGAAAAAGTTTCCAGTAACTAAAACAGTTGAAGCTTAATCATTAAAAACCAGACTTCGCGCATTCTCAGCAATAAAAGGTAAGAATGATAGTGAAAAAAATAGGAATTCTTGTAAGGCGGAACTGTTTGAGATTATTGGGATTTATCTAATATCTTACCAGCGTCACCAGCGTGCACTGTGAACTGGTTATGTTTGTTCAGATACGCCTTCTTCAAGCCCATGCCCTTGCTTGTGACTTTCGTTGCATCGGATTTGAAGTTAGGCAACACTGGACCCATCTTTTGCGCGCCCTTGGCCACCTTCTGAACGGTTTCGACTGTGACTGATGAGGTCTCTTGGGCGCCCACTTCAGCGAGATTACTACCTGTAAAGATATGATGGAATACGGATAAGTTATAAGAAAGTGACATTGGTAATAATGTTTGGAAGCCGTTCTAGGTTCAGCATGTTACCTCGTAAATTGTTTAAAAATGGAAAACATGCATTATGATAATAGATACGTTAATATTTATTTGTGACATGGAACTTGAATAGAACAGGTGTATGAAAGTCGCACAGTTAACTAATATTATTTGAACCATTTCTCAGTTGAGTTCTGGTTGAGTAACTCTGAAACCAGCCTATTGATAATATAAAAAGAATAATTCGTTACGGAGAAAAACTACGTACCTTGAGCCTCGATCTTGAACGGTGATCCAACGATATGGTAACCGTTGTACTTGACACTCATATAGTAGAAACCAGGGGCCAGGGGGGTGTACCGAACCTGGAAATATTCGAGCACGATGACAAAGATTGTAAAAAGCTTTTAAAAACTATAATATTTACTAAGAAACATACTTGGTAAATTATATACTTCTTTCATCAATCTAACCTGCTTTATTACGAGAAAGCTCCTAGAAAAGTCAAATTCTTATTATTTTTTTCATAAAATCAGAATGACACTTGATTTTCGACTTGATTTTCATCATTCGTCACTAACACCTAGTAGTGACTGGCTAGTAATAGTTAATGTATTATAGTTTTAATGATTTTTTTCAATTGATTGAAGTTTCAATTGCAACTGTGATATTTTTTATTCTGGTTTAAAATTTAAAAGATTCTGCCTAACCATTGTGGTAGCAAGGTATTTGAATAAGTGTTTCAAGAGTTTCAAGTGTTCATCCTAAGACAAACCCGATGGAAAACTCTACAGCAGTTTATAAACAAATTACCTTGTAACCCTCCTCAACTTCGGTACAGTCCATGGCCACCCTGGAAGGTCCGTCCATAGTGACGGCGAGGATACCCTGACCAGCATTGCAGGTGTTGATAATGAGGTCGGTCTTCACTCCTGTGATGAAAAAAGAGTGTCAATAAAGATTGATAACTTTCCAAGACGCTTGTTACTGCTTCACATCTACATAAATTACTGAACTGCATAACTGAACCCACCTCTAAAAAAGAAAAATTGACGACCTATATTATATTATTTATATTAAGTGTAGATGTTAGGCGGATAGACTTGACTTCTTTAGCTCGTAGCCCTTTAATATTTGTGTCTTGTATTTATTCCATGTTGGAGCATGAGTATCTTAGTTTCTGATTCCTTAGATACAGAAAGTTTTTGTTATGGGCCAGGACCTGTTTATAATTTTTTTAAATGAAACTTTTAAGAGTATAGTCTGATACGAAGATTATAAACATTTACAAACACATTTCTAAAAACGTACTATCTGTGAAATGAAATGAAATATTTATTGTCGGTAAATCAATACAAGTAACCTTAGTAGTTAGTAACCTTATTCATAATTCGAAATATGTTCATGACAGTTTGTCCAAAAAACGGATGCACAAGCAAGTTTGCAGTTTATAAAAATGAATATAGGTAATAATAATTTATTGGTATTTTTGTTGGTAAAACTTACCAGTCTTTACCAATCCAAGACCAGCTCCATGAGCGTGGACAGCGGCAGGATCAGAGTCGTCCTTTCCGACCTGTCAATTTAAAATAGATTATATGACAAAAATATAGAGCACGTTATAATAGCACTATCACTTTTGTAGCAAAGTGTTCTAAAACAAGACATGTTTTAAATATAATAAGACAGTCATTTCAAAAATACTGGTTTCGGGTGATTTATTAGTTTTTATAATTATCACCACAAAAATAATTACGTAGGTATTATGTACTTTTTTTTTCTTCACTTGATCTGAAGATCAGGTGACATGGGTTCAAAAAGGAATTTAAACCAAAACATTTTTTACTGGTGTAAATTCTGTCACCTCATACAATAAACCTAATTTTAATTTTTCACCAGGTTGTAGGACTAACTCTTCTGCGAGTTACACTGCAGTTGTTATGGACCGGCCGGCGTTATGTTTACCATCAGGCAAACGATCAGCTCGTAGTTTTTATCAAACAGTATAAAAAAAGTTTCTATCTCCCTTTCTAAATCCAGTAAATTAATCCACTTACTAGAAATTAATGTCTGTCAAATTAATGCACCTAGTGTAAATTTAACAGCAATTAATTTAGTGGCGTCTAATTTATCGATGGAAGATATTCGACAGCTCTAAATTTAGATCGTTCAAACATCTTCTATCTCTTTCTGATGTTATGTGTTGGAGAAAGAGATAGCGAAACTAAATTTAGGTTTAGATATGAAACGACAGAATCGACACCAATGTCTCCCCATTCAAAGCCCAAAAAAAGAGCACGGTTAAGATGTTTTCTTTTCTAGTCATAACGGTATTTAAAATAGGACGATGACTACGTAAATTAAAATATACAGATTATACAGGTTTTATTAGATTTACCAAAATTACTAAGGTTACCTTAATCCTCAAGGGAGAAGCCGGGATGTGGATACCGTTAAACTTGACATTGATGTTGTGGACTCCATTCTCCCTCGGCATGAACCTAATGGAGTACTGGTCTCCGTCGATGTTCTGAATAAAGCAGTCGTCGGTCTTTCCTGTGGGGGAGATAATCTGTGGAGGGAAGAATAGGTTGAATATATTTTGACAGAAGCTTGGTTATTGGAATATATCTTAAAGAAGAGAAAAGAGGAGCCACATCGAAACAAAATTCTACAGCCTTTTCCAATATCTCTGTATATAAATCTGAAGATGAACAAGTATCGAAAACAGCCGTGCGTTAGCTAATAAAGTTTAGTGCAGAGTTGGAACCCCTGTTTTTTCATTTTTGTGTATCTAGAATGAAGCGATAATGATTCAGTGATAATAAGGGTGAGTGCTTCAATGAACTGAACCTTCCGGTGAAAGATAGCGTCATGATGCAATCATGGCAAAAGTGATAAGAAATCCTTTGCTCGCGTGGCTAGCTGACACTCAAGTTGGTAATATTTTTTCAAGCACTTATAATGCTTTGTTGAGATAGCTACACTTGAGAGCTAATTCTATTCCAGGTTTATATATTCACCACGTTTGACTTATCAACGTTACTTAAGATCAAGAGTCAAACGGTAACCTAAAAAAAATTCGCAATGTGATGTTATAAATGCAAAGCTGTTTACTATAAGGGCTAGAAGCGCAGAACCTTTTATATCTTGACCGTTCACACGTCCCCTGAGATGCGAATCTTCGCGCCTTCGAGCTTTGCAAACTGCTTGCAAAATTGACAATGGCTCATATACCAAGGGGCAGTTGATTTATCGTGCGAACATGACTGCGGTCTGTCCGTCTGTGTGTCAGGATTTATGATAGATCGCTTGCCACGGATGCGATAGACGTTTATGTGATTTTTGGGCGGTGATATTTTTGGACAGAAATCTTGGTATTGTGACCTAAGGCATTAATTTCTAAGATTGATTGATTGTTTTGGTACAGTATTACTAATATACTAAATAGTACTACTAAGTAGTAATACTATCAGCGGCGGGAATACACCGATAGGTGCTAGGCGGCAGATTTTCATCTTGAGAGTTCTACTTACCTAGCCAGCTGACCGCAAAATTTCAGCCCAACTAATACAAATATATAGATCAATAAAACCTAATTAAATTTTGATATTAATTTATGCACGAATAGCTTCGTTTTTGGCTTGTCACTTCGCGAAAGTTTAAAAAGTACAATTACAGGTAGATTGTAAGTACTCCTTGAATTTTTGCGAATTCGAGAACGGTCTTGCTCAAGTCGTAATGCACAGCAACTCATGATTGTGTGCGAAGTGACCAACGGCACAGTTTAATACAAAACTACATACAACAGAAGTGTAAAAACGCGAAGTTTTCAAAACTAAAGAAAGAACAAAACCCACACGCGGCCCACACAGTGTGTCTTTTCCCAATTTCCCCGGACAAAAAATGTAATAAAACCGCTCCCACACGTGACCGCACAGTGGTGCGAATAAATCTCTCTCTTGCTTAATATTTTATAACAGTATGCCGTTCGCGATGAATACTGGACGAAAGTTGGCGATGCGATATAAAAATTAATATGGGGTGAGAATGTTTTGGTATTGTTTTTTATGAGAGCGATGAAAATGTGGATAATCCTTTATTTAGTTGTGTCTGAACATATTAATTTGGTGTATTACTTGGTTCTAATTTTTGTTCTGACAAAATGTTTAATTCGGATAGATTGCATAGCGCGACGGGCTCGTAGCTGGACAAATGCAGAAACAAAAGTATATTATTATTTAACATGCCTGTAAATTAATATCTATATTATAACTATATAACACTAGTGTCTATGTAAGCCGGTTTAATTTAATATGAAACTGAGCAGTCGATATTTTTTATGGTTGTCATGACCATGATCCTGAGAACACATTTGGCTCTGCTACAAATGAGGATTGTCGACTTAAAAAGTATTTCCATAAAAGGTATACCTACTCGATAAATATTTTTATAGTAAAATAATTTATCAACAAAACTCTTATAATATTTTTAGCATATCAATAAAATATTATAAACAAATCTGAAAACGGTAGCCGTAAACTCGACCCAAGACATTAAAGGGATTCCAGTCCTAGATTAGACCCTTAAAAGTATTTACTCACCGTGCCAGCCAAAGTTCCCTTAGCACCGTTCAAACGGATGTAGAACTGGGTAGGTTTGTCCACTTGAGCCGTGTCCGGGAACTGGGCCACCTCCAGGAGGTACGCGTCTCCCACCTGGGGGCTGATGTACACCTTGAACGGGGAGTCAGGGATGTGCTGCTCGTTGAACTTGAGACCGATGCGGTATTCACCTGGGGAAAGAAGTTGTGTAAGTACCTATTCAGTTTATCATCACCATCATCAGTTGGAAAACATCCACTGCTGAAGAAAGGACTCCCTCGGATTTTGTCATAATACACCATGCTTTGCAGGCGTCTTGATCGCTGTAGATCACGATATTGATCAAGGAGAATGCTGCTGTCTGTTCTCTAGGTATACCAATAGCCGGCCGGCTCTTACGACTCCCACCGCTCACGGGAAAAGATGGATATTTAAATTTTCAGATGACGGAAAAAGATTAGGTGGTTATAAGAAAGGGATTTAAAAAAAGATCTGCTTTTAAATATGGTGTAATCGATTCTATTCTCGATTATGAACTGCTTCCAGGTTTTCAGTAATTTAATTTACGCCTTGTATATCTTTACAAATTGTAGTCTATTTGTTATTCTGATGTACATACCTACTGTAAAAACCTACATTAAGTACTGTAAAATTTCATTAAAATCAGTTCAGTAGTTTTTGCGTCAAAGAAAAACAAGCATCCATCGATCCTCACAAACTTTCGCGTTTATAATATTATATAATAGTAGGATTCAGTAGGTACATAATTATGAAGAATGATTTAAATCAGTTCTTTATAAAGACCAATCGAAATCACCAAAGAAATGACCAATTTCTTATAAGAGAATTATAGTTCCCATTGGCGAAAAGACAACAAAGTGAATTGGATCCAAAAAGTACTTCCACATCCAATTTAGTAAAAAATACAAAACACATTCAAAACTCTAATTCTTTACCTCCTTGCATCCGACAAATGCTCTAATAAATTTGCACAGTGCTCTAAAAACTTGACGAAAGTGGACAAAAACACGCATCAAAAAAAGATACACCGATGCAAAAACGTCACTTAATTCGAAAAGAGGCTAACAATGCCTTCGATATTTCTTCCCAGAGTTGGATCAAAATTTAAATTTTTGCATAAATCTTTTTTTTCTAGTGTATCGTCGAGGAGGGCATATTGTTGCAAGAGAGTTATTTGCATCCCAAGTAGGACTTCTTTGGTAGCTTTTTGTTGATTGTTAAAAAAGTTTTCTACTTTTTTGTCTGGTTCTTTTGTTTCGAAATTAGGTGACGTCCTGTTACACTGTGGTACTAACCGTTGATTAAGTATTAGGTTTAGGGTTCAAATAAATTGTTAAAATCTTACCAGATACTTGCCTAGTTAGCATGAAAAGAATCACACAAATTCCATTAAATAGTATTTACTAAATGAAATTGAACGTATTATTAACTAAATGAGAACATTTTCTTGTCTGGGAGCTAGATAGACACGGTTAGGGATGACCGAATACAATAATTTTATAGACGTGTTGTGTGAGCACTACACGTCTATAAAATTATGGTATTCACGTAATTGCGTATGTTCTTTACAAAATCTTATTAATTAATATTACTAATCCTAAATTACTAACCTACGTAAACAAACCAATCATAAAAAAAGAAAAATCCTTACAGATAAAAAAAAACTAAATTTTGTTATAAGTAATTATTTTATTAGTAATAGAATTTTAGCAGATCAAATGCATAATGTTATGACCTGTAGCTTGACTCTTAACTACTGTTGCAAAAATGCATCATACTTAACCAAACCTGTTTAGGAGCCACTTTAACTTGTTTTGGTATAACCATCGATTAACTCAATCGTTTCTAGAAAAACTCGTCCCATACAAACAACAAATAATGATGTAGGCCTCATGCAAAGCGGTGGTATTGACATGTTACAAGTGAGAGCGGGTTCGATGCCCGGCTTCCTGCTTCTTATTAAAGTTTTTTGTGGAAAGAAAAACTGTATTTCCATACAAAAAGTTTTGCAGCTGGTGTTCGAATCTCACAAAGATCAATGACACTTGTCAATTTTGACGCTGTCACTTGTGGTATTCCTCAAGTGACAGATCTCAAATAGAAAGAGACCTATGAGCTGTCGCCATCGGCAGACGTGTTAAAACTAGTAATCCATAATTTACTTGTGTTATTATAAATCTAGTAGCCATAAGCAATTGTTATGTGCTTCAAGTGATAAAATACAGTCCACTTCAAATACCTATTTTATGTGCATTATTTCACCGACCAGAACCGCACATAAAAAATGGTCCTTCGAGCCGGATTGATACCAAGCTATCGTTGGTATCGGTGGTGAGTTCCCTACAGAATATCTCCCAACACTACATTCGTCGTGAGTGCGAAGTTTCCTGCGAGAGAAGAGGAAAGCAGAAAAATTCCCAAGAATTTTAGTGGAATCAGATTGCATCATCCATTGACGTCATCTCAAGCAAGCAAAAAGCGCAGCGCGTGGCGTGCCGCGTGTCATTTCCGGGTGATACGTTTGCTAATTTGCTCAACATTTGCATAAATTGTCTGTCATTTACGTTCATTCAGCATTCTTCGCGTTCGCTGTGCTGCCATCTGCCGTGTCAATCGAAAAACATACTGCGCGGTCAGCTGAGGAAATTCGTCGTTCACGGAGCGGTTTTAGAGCGCATAATCGCGAAGCAGCGTTGGATCACGTGACGACACGGATGAATGAACGAGAACAAGCGTTTGTCTGCTACACAAGCATGCAAATATCTGTGGTTTACTAACATAATATCGACGTTCCACATTTACGTATCTGTGGTCTGCGTTTACTGGTTAAGAAGTGTATGAACGATTGAACGATCCAATCTACAATCAATATCCACGAATCGCGATCGATTCAATTTCGCCATTTTGTTGTTTGCTGAACTCTGATTTTCTTCATTTCTCTTCGTTTGCGTGGCGTCATTTTGCAAGAAAAGTTTTAATTTTAAGTAAATTATAACTAAGTATTAGTATTGTTTTGTGTCGAATTTTGCGCAACGTACATTGCAAATATAATTCGTGTTAAGAATATAAGTGCGTTTGCCTTTGAAAAGGCGATTTGCGTACATAATTACATAAAACGCCATTGACGATTTCACAATGGCCACGCCGCCGGCGCCGTTAACGATTGCACAAAAAGAGGCATTGAAGAAGTTGAACGCCGCCCGGGGACAATGCAAAGGTATAATAACAAAAATGCAAACATTTGTAGCAACTGAGGATACCAAATTATTAGATTCCGAAACATTAAAAGTGAAGAGAGAAAGGTTAATGAAGGCTTTTTCCGATTACGAATCTTGCAATATCGAGATAAAGGCTTTAGATCCAGAGTCGGATACCGAAAATTTCGATGAAATCGATGATAGATATTGCTCAGTTTTAGCAAAATTGAATTCCTTTCTTGATGCATTGCACCCAGGTCCGTCCACTTCTTCGACGCCGTCGCGCAACCTTTCCACGATCATGCATGGAAATGAGGGGAAGTTCCAGCGACTTCCGCGCATAAATATTAAGTGTTTTAATGGAGATACAAGTGAGTACATGCCATTTATTAACATGTTTAACTCTGTAGTAGGAAATAATGACTCCCTAAATTCGTGTGATAAGCTATATTATCTCACGACACTTTTGTCTGGTGAAGCTTTGGATGTCATAAAGCATCTACCATTAACATCAGACAACTATACCATTGCATTAAATTTATTAAAACAACGCTTTTATAATAAAGTAAAAATAATTTCACATCATGTCAACGCTATACTTGACATGCCTGCTCTGAAAAAACCCAATGCTGTTGGTTTTCGTTCTATAGTATCTCATGTAAAGCAGCATTTAGGCGCACTCAATAATCTGCAACAACCTATAAGCCAGTGGGACACACTTTTAGTTTGTCTTTTACAACGAAAACTTGATTTTTACTCAGTTAGGGCTTTTTACACTGAACGACACAACACCAAAGACATGCCTTCATTGGAAGAATTGTTGTCATTTATAGATAACCGAGCAGTGGCCCTAGAAACAGCCACCCATCAAAAGGATGCATATGAGCCAAAAGAGCGCAAGTATGCTCCGGCCTGTGGTACTGCTGCTTCAGTGAACAGAAACACAATGAAGAGTGTCCAATGTAAGTTTTGCAATTCTCCCCATCGTTTGTATTCTTGCACAAAATTTAAACTCACTGCTGTTAAAGATAGAAATGATTTCATACTAAAAAATAAAATATGTAAGCTGTGCTTAAATATTCACATTGGAAAATGTAAATTTAACTTCAAATGTCAGGTGTGTAAAGGAGCTCACAATACCCTTTTGCATTCAGATGATGAGAAACCTTCTTCAAATAGTCTAGCTTCATCGCAACCAGTTGCACTTTATTGCAATAACAATAAAGACATTTTATTACCCACTGCGCAAGTGTTGGTAAAATGCAGGGATGGTTCTAAACTAGCTGTCAGAGCGCTTCTTGATTCTGGCAGTCAGGTTTCTTTGGTAACTGCAGGGTTAATTGAAAAGATTAGTGCAAAAATATATAATGACCATAGTGCTGTATTAGGTATTTGCCAAGATGTAAAGAAAATTAAAGAAAAGGCTGAGTTTACTGTTTCCTCACGTTTTAACAATTTCAAAATGAATGTTAGCTGCTGTGTAGTTAATAAAATAACATGTGACTTACCACAGTTCAAAATAAATCACTCAAAGTTAAATCTTAGCAATGTGTTGGCTTTGGCAGATAAAGATTTTCATACATCTGCTCCGATTGACATCTTATTGGGGTGTAATGAATTTTTTCAGGCGACACTGAGTCCGCCACTACTGCTTGAAGATAATGATGGACCCTACCTGCTCAAGACTCATTTCGGTGATGTGATTTCCGGATCCATCCCTAAGCAGTATGTAACACCTCCCACGGTTAGCTTTTCTGCCACTGTTACAAACCATGTAAGTCAAAATACTAAAGATAATTCTCTTGTTAAATTAAATGAAAATATTTCAAAATTTTGGACTGCTGAAAAGGTTCCTGAAACATATTCAGAGAAAAGTTCAGAGCATGAGCTGGCTGAAACTATTTTTAAACAGTCTGTAATGTTAGAGGATAATAGATTCACCGTAGCCTTACCATTAAAACAACCTTTAGATGAGATTACTCTTGGAGATTCATTCTCTGCTGCCTTGCAGCGTTTTTATAATCTTGAACGTAGATTGTCAAAGGATAGCAAGTTGCATCAGGTATATAAAGATTTCATTAATGAGTACATTGCATTAGGTCATGCTGAACCTTATGATATTTCAAAATATGATCTTGAGAGGGATGTAGTATTCTTTCTACCCCACCATCCTGTATTCAATGAGAACAGTCCAACTACAAAAATGAGAGCAGTTTTTGATGGAAGCTTACAAACAAAACAAAAAATAAGCTTAAATGATATTTTACTAAATGGACCTGTTGTTCAAAATGAGCTTTTTGACATACTCATATTATTTCGATTGCCACAGTATATACTGCTTTGCGATATAAAGCAGATGTTTAGGCAAATATTAATACACCCTCCATACAGGGTGTTACAAAATATTCTTTGGAGAGAAACATTAAATGATGCTGTGTCTTGTTTACAATTAAAAACAGTCACCTATGGGCTAAAAAGCTCTTCGTATCTTGCCACAAGATGTCTCATAGAATTAGCTGAGCGATTCAAAGATAAATATAGCTTAGCTTCTTCAGTTTTAAAGTCACAAGGCTATGTTGATGACATTATTACTGGGCATGATAATATTAACACTCTTCTAGAAATAAAAAAACAGCTGGTAGAATTGCTAAGCCTGGGAGGCTTCCAGTTACATAAATGGGGTTCCAATAATTTTAGAGTGATGGAAAATATATCTTCACAAGAATTACCCATAAATGATGTTGATATGAGCAAGGATGATAATTTTATTAAAACTTTAGGCTTGCGCTACAATGTAAAGTCAGATAATCTTTATATTAGTTGTTCTGAAACTGAGATCCAAGATGAATATACAAAAAGACAGGCACTGTCATTTATATCAAAGATCTTTGACCCTCTTGGTTTAGGAGGACCTGTTGTAATGTCTGCAAAGCTTCTTATGCAAAGTATATACCTTTCAAAAGTGTTGTGGGATGAGAGGCTTCCAAGGGATCTCAATGAACAATGGTTAAAATTTGCAAAAGGTCTTATTGAAATGGCATCCATTCAAACAAAAAGGCATATTGATGTACAAGGTGCAAGGCAGGTAGAGTTAGTGGGATTTGCTGATGCTTCTAATAAAGCATACGGATGCTGTCTTTACATCAGAGCTATCCAAGCTGATGGTACAGTCAATGTAAACTTATTATGTTCAAAATCAAGAGCAAATTCGACTAACAATGAACTGTCTACTCCTCGCAAAGAGCTGAATAGTGCTTTATTGTTATCATTGTTAGCAAAAAGAGTTTATGATACTTTAAAAATAAAATGTAATGACTTAAAGGTATACCTATATCTTGATTCGCAGATTGTTTTGGCGTGGCTGAACATTGAACCAGTAAAATTAATGTCATATGTGGCAAATAGGGTAATTAAAATTAAGAATCTTGTACAAGATTGGCCCTGGTTCTATGTCCGCAGCTCTGACAATCCTGCAGATTGTTTATCAAAAGGTATGGAGCCTCAAGCTTTGCAAAATAATAATTTATGGTGGCATGGTCCACAGTTTTTAGCAAAAACGCATTTTGTACATGAAACTGCAAAGCATGAAACGCCAAACCTGCAAAAGCTGCCTGAATTAAAAAAGCAATGCCAATATAATGTAAATTGTTATGAAACTTGTAATGCTGCAACTCTTCCTATAGAAGAGCCTGACTTATTCAGTAAATATTCTGATATCAATAAATTAAAAAGGATTGTAGCTTATGTGATGCGATTTGCCATTAACTCTCAGATGAAAACCAAAGCTGAAAGGCGCTCAGGTGAACTGCAGGCAGATGAATTAAATAATGCCTTGCTTAAGATAGTCAAGTGTGATCAACAAAGGCATTATGCTTCTGAAATAGCTTGTTTAAATTCAAATAAACCAATCAAAGGGCCCCTTGCATCGTTAAATCCATTCCTGGATAAGTGTGGCATACTGAGAGTAACTGGTAGACTGCAACACTCGCAGCTTTCATATGAACAGAAGCATCCAATAATTCTGGTTAAAGCTTCTCATATAACTAAGCTTATCATATGGAAAGAACATGAAAATTTGTTACATGCTGGTCCTAAGCTACTGCTGTCCTCTATCAACCAGAGATTTTGGCTGATTAATGCTGTTAGTCAAATAAAGCATGTAATTCATAAATGTTTAAAATGTTTTAGATTGAAGGCGAAAGCCGCATCACAATTGATGGGTTCTCTGCCAGCACAGAGGGTGAGGGTGTCCAGACCATTTGAGAAAGTAGGGATAGATTATGCCGGTTACTTTAATATAAAGCTTGCCAGAGTAAGAAAACCGTTAATATTAAAAGCTTATATTTTAATTTTTGTATGCTTTGTAACCAAGGCGATCCATGTCGAGCTTGCTTCTGATTTGACTACTGCAACGTTTTTAAACTGTTTCAAAAGATTCATAGCGCGAAGAAATAAGCCATCTCAAGTGTTCTGCGACAATGCTGCCACTTTCAAATGTGCAAATTCTCAGTTACATGAGTTATACAAACTACAGTCTTCCACATCTCACCAAAATACAGTGACAAGGTTTTCTGCTGATCAAGGGATATCATTCCACTTTATACCTGCTTATAGCCCTGTCTTTGGTGGCCTGTGGGAGGCAGGTGTGCGTAGCGTTAAGTATCATCTAAAAAGAGTAGTAGGCAATACTGTACTCACATATGAAGAATTCAATACTGTAATCATTCAGATAGAAGGTATTCTAAATGCAAGGCCATTAACACCAATGTCAACGGACCCGACAGACATGTCTTATCTAACTCCTAGTCATTTTTTGACAGGAGCACCTATTACTTGTTACCCTGAGCCAGACCTCACTAGCATTCCAACCAATAGGCTGAGTTTTTGGAAACAGTGTTCTCAATTGCAACAACATTTTTTCAAGCAGTGGCATAAATCTTACTTGAGTATGCTACAAAATAGGCCTAAGTGGAAAACAGAAACTCCTAATATAGAGGAAGGAATGTTGGTGATAATGAAAGATCAAAATACCATAAGCCCCTTTGTTTGGCCCACTGGTAGAATAATAAAATTATATCCTGGAAAAGATGGTAGAGTCCGAGCATTTGATGTAAAAATGTCTAATGGTAATGTAGTGCGCACTAGCATTACAAAAGTATGTATTTTGCCTATCAATGAATAGTCTTAAGATTAGGTTAATTATAAATATGTTTGCTCTACATATTTGTGTTAATTACATAAGAGCTTTTCACAGCTTTTGCTCATAAAGCTCACTAGTTTTGTTATTATAATAGTAATGTAAGAAGGTAACTAATGAGTATGTACTTGAATAGTTACTCAGTGTCATATTAATTAAATTAGTTTAGTGCTAAGTCAAACTGATACTATTTTACCAATATAATACAGTTACCTACTAATCCGAATGTCTGTTCAATGAAAAGCACGGGTAATAATCAATTGGTTTATTGTACTACGTTATTCTATGTTATACGTTAAGCTACGGGATACTACGTGGTACTACGTGTTGCTACGTGGTGCTATCGTGCCGGGTGGATGACGACTGCCTGCACCTCTCGCCGCATGCATTGCAATCCCTGGTGTCAGCAGATTACCATGCATGCGCGATAATGTGTCGCTACATCAACCACCCCCTTTTAAAAATTAAAAAAAAGTTACATAAAAAACATCAAAATATGCACTCGCAAAACTCAAGGTAAAAACTAGGCTCTAATAACGGAGCATACTCGTCGTCGCACTACGGTGACATGCTGACCGCGCGGTAATATGATCGCCCGCCGGTCGCCGTATCACCAGGTGCACTCTACTACATTGAATTTTGTGCGCATAATATTATCGTTACAATTCAACACAATTACAAATATAAATAAAAATTGGGGCACGGCACGATAACATGTACACAAAAAAGTTAACTACACAATCAGGTTAAAAAACAAAATCAGGTTAAAAAAACAAAATCAAGTTAAAAATTCTTACAGTTAAGTACACAATACACAGTTACACACTGTCTGGACATGATTTCTGGATAAATGCACAATTACAGTATACCGGTATACTGTGGTTACACACACAAACTCGTCACGCATACTGGGTAGCAACAGGCGCGGGATTCGTGACCGCGGCTGGTGCTGCTACCGGCTGGAGCACCTGTACGTGGGTAAGAGGTGGTGCCGGGCCCGTAGTTTCTTCTCGGAGCCAGGCTCTCATGCGGCTACTGAACTGCCGCCGAACGCCTCTTCGAACCTTTCGGATCATGTAACACCCCACGACGAACAGCAATAACCCGACAATTAGCATTGTCATCATGCTCTGCCGTGACATGTGGGCCTCTACTTCCGTGGAGTTTTGAGCAATTATAATCTGCTCCTCCTTCGACTGAGCTTTGCCCATATTCATAAATATCATGTAACGTGTTACTACCACAAGAATTCACCAATAAATGCTCTTCCAAAAATCAAGTCCATACAGGTAAAATTATCTTAACCTAGATTACATTTTCAGCAACTCTAGGACAAATCTTAGACTTTGACCAGAAAAGAAATGAATAGTGAATATTCACCGATTTGATTTCCGATCAAACAACATCTAGAGTGCTGAGTTTACAATAACATCGCTCACGTGCATGCGGACGTTTACACATTAACTAAGTCTTAACTAATAAAAAAATGTGTAAAGTTAACGCGAGTAAAATATTGTAAAAATAATAAAAAAATGTAAAACAAATTATGTAAGTATATAAATGTACCGTTTTAAAACAAAACTAAAAAAATACTTTCTAGACCTAAAGTAAAAAACATTTAAAAATCATCAAATTATATCGTCGCTAAATCGTATCGGTGGACGTACCGTTCGACCACTCCTGGTTTGTTTACATGAAGTAGAGTTACTAGATGTGGCCTGAGCGTGGTCGACCGTCACGTCACCAGGCTTACGATGAGTGTCGTCGGATTTCTCCGTATGCTCGTTACTAAGTAGGTACGCCGGTTTCAAGCGGTCAATAGACACATTAAGTTGTCTATTAGGTAATTGAACTTTATACACCTTGTCGTTTCTACTAATAACACGAAAAGGGCCGTCGTAAGGAGGCTGTAAAGGCTTACGTACTGTGTCGTTCCTAATAAAGATATATTCGCAGGACTTTAGATCTGGGTGGATGAATAAAGTCCGAGAATCTCGCTGTCTGACTGGAACTGGCCTCAACTTACGTATTCTATCGCGTACGTCATGAACTAAGTTACATGGATCTAAAGACTCGGATCTCGCTGACACAAAAAATTCGCCCGGTAATCTTAATGTGCATCCGTATGTTAATTCCGCGGCGCTAAGATTTGAATCACTACGTAACGTGGTTCTGAGCCCCAACAAAACGGTTGATAACTCATCTACCCATGACGTAGTATCTAGACGAGCTTTGAGAGCGACTTTAAGCGATCTATGCCAACGTTCGATGCATCCATTGCTTTGTGGATGATAAGGGCTGCTTCTGATCCTATGTACGCCCATGCATTTAAGTAACTCAGAGAAAAGCCCACTCGAACTGGCGGCCTTGGTCGGTAGTTAAAAACTTACAAATTCCGAACCTAGTAAACCATCCGTCGTAGATAACTTTGGCTACTGTCTCTGCAGTTATATCTTTAAGCGGAAATGCCTCAGGCCAGTGCGTTGCGCGATCTATAATGGTAAGTAAATACCTATACCCATCAGATGTCGTTATCAGTGGCCCGACAATGTCAACATGAAGGTGTTCAAAACGGCCTGCTGGTTCGAATTGACCTAAAAACGATACAGTGTGACGTTGAACCTTCGCTTTTTGACACTGAATGCAAGTTTTCGCCCATCTACTAACATCTTTATTCATACCCGGCCAGAAAAAACGCTGGCTCACCAGCTTACGCGTGGTATTAATTCCGGGATGACTTAAATTATGTACCGAGTCAAACGCTAATTTACGAAACGATTCTGGTAAATACGGTCTAATATTGTCGGTTGACACTTCGCAATAAATGTGGGTCGCAATACTAGGTACAAATACCTTTTTAATGTTGACGTTGCTACTTGCATCATGTTTCCAATGTGTCGTATAGGCATCGGCACACTGGGCGGTTGCAATTTCTGCAAAATCTAAGCTACCTGGACATGTTATTGTCTCTATTCTGCTTAGCGAATCAGCAACTATGTTATCGTTGCCTACAACGAAACGAATATCGGTCGTAAATTCAGTGATGTACATAAGGTGTCTAGTTCTGCGTGGCGTTTCCTTGTTACTAGCCAACTTGGAAAATGCAAAAGTCAGAGGTTTATGGTCTGTATAGATGGTAAGCGCTCTACCTTCAAACGTCTTCCTAAAATGCATAATAGCCAAATAAATTGCTAATAACTCGCGATCGTACGTACTATATTTTGTTTGTGTGTCCGTCAGTTTTCGCGAAAAGTAACCTAAAGGTTTCCAATGACCTTGAACTAATTGTTGAAGCACACCGCCTACACAGAAATTTGAAGCATCACACATGAGAGCTAGGGGTGTGTCGGGTACGGGATAAGTTAAAGTCGCGGCTTCTTGGAGACTCTGCTTACATTTCAAGAACGCCTCGTCGGCCGTATCATCCCATTCAATTAGTGACTTATCATTTTTCTTCGCACCGCCAACGTGTTTAATAAGCTCGGCTTGATAAGCCATAGCGTTCGGCATGTGTGGTCGGTAAAAATTCACCATACCTATAAAACGTCTTAGTCCCGCCACGGTATCCGGCCTAGGAAAATCAACTATGGCCCTAACTTTGTCTAGAGCCGGCCTAATACCTTCAACAGTGACCTCGTGACCTAAAAACTCAATATTTGACTGACCGAACGAACACTTCGATAAATTAATTGTAATGCCAAAATCATTTAGTCGTTTAAACAAGACTTTTAGGTGTTGTTCGTGACGTGACCTCGATTCACTGGCGACTATGACGTCATCGATATAACAGAAAATGAACTCTGAACTAGGTTCAAAAGTTCCGTCGTCTCGTTCGATTCCTAGTCCCTGTAAAACTGTGTTGTTCATGAAGCGCTGAAAAGATTGTGCTGCGTTACGCAATCCGAATGACATTCGCGGAAACTCGAATAAACCGAAAGGCGTAATAATTGCCGTCTTTTCAACGTCTTCTGGAGCAACAGTAATACAGTGATAAGCGCGATTTACGTCGATTTTGCTGTATACGCTCTTTCCTGTCAAGATATAAGTAAAATCATGTAAACGGGGAATTGGGTAGCGATCGGGCTTCGTAACCGCGTTCAGTTGTCTGTAATCGCCACAAGGACGGATTTCTCCGTTCTTTTTCGGAACTACGTGCAGCGGACTGGACCACGGACTCTTCGAAGGTCGACAAATTCCTAATTCCTGCATAGTACGAAATTCTTCACTAACCTTTTTGTACCTATCGGGAGGCAGCGGGCGGGCGCGTGCGTGCACGGGCGGCCCGGTCGTCTCTATATGGTGAAACACTGAATGCTTAGGGGCATCCTTGAAAGAAACAGGCTTCGTTATATCAGGGTACATAGACAAAAGGTTAAAATACGGATGTGACTCATTTAAGGTGCTTAAAGTAGGTTGAGAACAAGACACAATAGAGGTTACAATATTAACATTTGTAACTTGATCAATTAGTCTACGGTTACTCAAATCTATTAAAAGTTTATGATGTTTTAAAAAGTCTGCACCTAAAATTGGTTGATTAACAGCTGCTAACACAAATGTCCAACGAAACGGTCTACGCATTTTAAAATCTAACACTAGAGTCTTTACACCAAAAGTATTTATTTCCGTTCCGTTAGCAGCGTATAATTTATAACCGGCACTGTTAACACAAGACACTGACCTACGGGCTGGAAGAACCGAACAATTAGCTCCCGAATCAACGAGGAAGCGTAAACCGGTTGTCCGGTCCGTAACACAAAGACGGTTATTACTGTCCGCGCTAGCACAGGGCTCCGTCGTTACCTGCACTTCTTCTAGTTTCCCGATTTCCAGCTGCACGGGGGAACGCACTTGTGCGCCCTCGCCCCATACCGGAAATGATAGAAACACTTCCAGTCCGGCCTCCGCGATTTCGCTGCGGTATCCGCTGCGGGAGCAGTACTTCTCGCCTGGCTGCGGCCCCTGGAACGCGATGGTCGAGCGTTGCCGGCCTGCCAGGCAGACGTCTTCTGCAGATTGTCGATCCGGTTATTGATTTTTCGTATTTCATTAATGATCAAATCCGTTGGGCTGGTGGAGTGGGCTGCCGACGCGACGGACTTGATTTCTGCCACGCCCGCGGGCACGGCCGTTTCCATGACCTTGTCCGCTATGCGAGCTAATACATTCAGCTCGCTGGTATCCGTCACCGCGATGATACCGCGCACTGCCGCCGGTAGGTGGCCTTGCCACAAAATTTTGAGGGTGTCGTCCGGTACTCGCGAACGAGCTAAGTCCCTCATTCGCCGTAATAACTGCGAAGGCTTCTGTTCACCCAGCTCCATCTCGCCGATAAGTTTTTGTACCTGGCGCGTCTCCGATTCCTCGTATATCGCCAGCAACCGTTCTTTTAGGGCGTCAAATTTTTTCGATTCTGGTGGTAACATTAAAATGTCGGTCACCTGCTGTATATCTGCTTTCGACAGCTTCGTGATCACTACATTATATCTCGCCTCGTCCGAAAGTTTTTGTTGTGCTAATACGGCCTCTGTCTGGAGAAACCAGAGCCTCGGGTGATCAGCCCAAAACTCCGGTATTCTGGACGTGACAGATATCGCAGCCACGTCCGACTGCATCTCATCCTTCACCTGGGTTGCGGGGGCGGGCGCCGGACCAGCCATCGGCCCGGGCGCAGGGCCCTGTCCCAGTAGAGGTGTAGGCAGCATTGTAGTTTGTAAAAACCACACGATAAATGTCTATCACAGCACGAACAATCACTTGTACAAGGTCCACCAACACAATTTAATGTTCGCGTGTTACGTTAAATGTTCAAAGAAAATGTCCAAAGAACGGTTAATTGACCGGGCACGATAGCAAAAAAATTACGAGCCGCCACCCGAAAATTGCGGGGTCACCAGTTTACCAATATAATACAGTTACCTACTAATCCGAATGTCTGTTCAATGAAAAGCACGGGTAATAATCAATTGGTTTATTGTACTACGTTATTCTATGTTATACGTTAAGCTACGGGATACTACGTGGTACTACGTGTTGCTACGTGGTGCTATCGTGCCGGGTGGATGACGACTGCCTGCACCTCTCGCCGCATGCATTGCAATCCCTGGTGTCAGCAGATTACCATGCATGCGCGATAATGTGTCGCTACACTATGTTCAGATAGAAAATGTTGTTTCCTTTTTTGTTTGTTGCCTGCTCAACCTCTGTACTTTGTACAGATGGAAGTAACCTACCTTGTTATGTAAAATAACAATTATACATAATATAAATAAAAAGAAAACAGCATAGCTTGTTTAGACAGTAAGTACTATAGAAATAGATTAGATTAGTGTTAAAAAATTAAATACTTAAGAATAAGTTAGTAAAATAGAATAGGGTTTCTAATTAAAATAAAACAAAGGTAAATATTTTGAAAACTAATTATATTACTTAACCTAATTAAAAATAAAATTGTAAAATGTAAAACTAGAGATACCTAATATTGGTTCTTGTAATAAAATATATTTTGAGATTTTTGGCCAGTCGGCCCCCCAATATGTTCGAATCTCACAAAGATCAATGACACTTGTCAATTTTGACGCTGTCACTTGTGGTATTCCTCAAGTGACAGATCTCAAATAGAAAGAGACCTATGAGCTGTCGCCATCGGCAGACGTGTTAAAACTAGTAATCCATAATTTACTTGTGTTATTATAAATCTAGTAGCCATAAGCAATTGTTATGTGCTTCAAGTGATAAAATACAGTCCACTTCAAATACCTATTTTATGTGCATTATTTCACCGACCAGAACCGCACAGCTGGTAGGTAGGTATGTCAGAAAGACGGAAAAGAAGATAAAGGGGATTCATTAGTAATGATCCAATTAGAAATTTGTTGATTAGATTTTAATGATAACAACATGAAAGTTATATTTTTTATACTATTTGATAATGAAACGTTTCTTTTCTCTGTGTTTCACTTGTACCATTTCTTTTAGTCGTGGAATATCACACTCATCAAGTCCTAAACTCTTCATATTAACTACAGTTTAAACTTTTAACTAGAAGCGTCAGTTGGTTTTAATCGCTATTTAAGTTGGAAAGGGGGAATATTTTGATTTGCTAATGTACTGATTATTTGCATTTACAATGAGTTATTGATCTAACTTAATTTAGTTTTTAATGCCTCTCAAAACACGCAAGCAGTTTATTTTGTTAAGGGGTCGATTAGGGGTTGAAACGCTCATTGGGAGTCTATAGAAGAATGTCTAACTTTTCGGCATAAAAGTCGTTTTAAGTGTATTGTCTAAAAATTATTGGCTAAAAATGATCTTGTTAATTAAATTTACAAATGTAACGTGCGAGTATTTGGTGTCATTATATATTCTTTTTATTTCGTGTTTTTTATAGTAAAATTTAATTTGGAAACAATAAATATAATATTCTATAAATTGTATCGTTCTTATCTTTTTATCTTCAATCTGTATAATAAATAATGCAAAAAAAAATCACTAAACATTTTTTTTAGCATAAACCAATTATTTCCAATATTATTATATCTCTATAAGGTTTCTGGTTATAACTCGATATTTTTCAAAATTCATTTGTATAACTGGTTACAATTATTATGGTTTCTGGTAATAAAATCACAGTTTCTGGTAATAACTAGAAATTTTGCATTTTCAACTAGCTCGCGTTACATACATTTTCTCTGATCCAGATTTTACTAGTATTAAACTTGTCAATAAATTTTGATTGGACCGGTAAGTATGAATAATAATATTTTATTATTTTAAAGTGAGATACATTTGAATTAAAAATCACTTTGAAACCAGTAATTTACTGGTTAGGAGTCAAAAAACAGGCACCTACATTCCTACACATTATATCAGTTGGATAGGTCCAGTAAAATGCAACAGATGACTTGTGAATGCTAAGTTCTAGGTGGCATTAATTGCGATGAAACCTGAAAAACTTAATGGCTTGAAAAATCAAAATACATGACATTGGCAATAAATATACTGAGTGTGGTGTGATATCGTCCGAATCCTGTATGGAACAAGGGACAGAAATAAATGAACGAATTTGGATGATTGCTTTAAAATTAAAATTGCTTAGATTGTTAAACCACATTGTTCTGTGCGGTACTTCTCATCCTGTTCGTATTGTAATCGCACTGTACCTATTATTATCATGTATGGTGATTGGTGAAACTATAGTTCTGTTTCAAAAATGATAAAATATCTAGTAACTAGTACAGGTTGAGAACATAATAATCCGTTCTTTCCTTAGTTAAAAAATACCTAAGTACTTTCAACATTGTAAAACTTAAAGCCGATTTTTTGAACCTAACTAAAAATACTATCAAAACTGAATGTGGCCCCAGTGGTCAGAATTCCACAACTCCCAGCCAAAAACCTGCCCAAAGTAACATTCCGTCATAGCGCGACTCTCCTTTGTCGACTTTTCAAAAACCTTTTTTTAGACGATTAGACCTACAAACCACCAAGACATCACAAAATAGTCTAATTATTATAAAATAAAAAAGATAACCTTAAAAGTAAAATACTGCATTTCCCATAATGTGAAAATTATTTTTGCGAACTTGTAGACCAAGCTTTAATTTATTTTATTACTAGCTGTGCCCCGCGGCTTCGCTCACGTAACCTAAGTTACTCCTTATAACGTCAGATATCTGCCAGTGAAAGTTCCATCAAAATCGGTCTAGCCGTTTCAGAGATTGCACGGAACAAACAAATAGCTGTCTGTCTGTATATCTATGTAGACAAAAAATTTAAAAAAATTGTTTTGTTATATAGGTACCGTACATGCATGCATGTCCTATGCATTTAGTAAAAAGCTGTTTTTAATATTACAAACAGACCGAGAGATGAAATTGCAGTCATTTATTTGTAATAGTCGTAATAGTAACCCGAATTCATATATCATTATTTTTGTTTCATTAATTAATAACAATAATAATAAAAAATAACTTGTTTTGCTGCTCTAACTACGTAATATATATAAAGCTACTTTTTCTAATACTTGATTTATTGTGTATTACCGTGTATGGCATATTTATGAATGATTTGTATTTGAACTAAGCCAGAATGATTACCTACAAACGTCACTTATAGGTTTCGGTGGCTTTTCACCCTCACCTCAGACGGGCGGTCAATTAAAATGACTGTTAAACACCAGAAGCCAAGAATGCGGCCTCTAAACTGAATTTGTCTTATGCCCCATTGTATTCCAGCGAATAAAAAAATTGCACAGCATCCGACAAAGAAAGGCTGTTTTTTGTTTGCGGATACTTCATAAGTGTATCGCGATTAAGGATTTCGGAACTATTCGACGGCATAATGACTTAAGTTTTCTGGATTATTACTGTAGAGGCGACAGGTATGTTTTGATTGGTGGAACGGATTTTCGGTTTTTGGCTGAGAGGTATGACAATTTAGACCATTGAGCGTAAAAGAAAATGGATTTAAATTTTTACGAACAATATGGTACTTATAGTTTACAAATATATTTTAGTAATATTATTGTTGTATTCCTCTTGTAATAATTAAAGACAGTAAACTTACAAGAAAAACGTTAAACTTTATTGCGGTGTTTTTTACGTTTAAAAAATGTGTAAGAGCTTTTTTCTTTCAAACAAATTTAACTGATATATTATCAGTTAAGTTTCACGTAAAGTTTTACGTAAAAAGTAAGATAAATCAAAGAATTTATAATTTACTGGAAGTTACAAGAAGCGAATCGCTTCTCAAATTATTTATAAATACTGTTTAAATATTCTGCTGATGACAGATAAAAAATATGTTTAAAATTCGGACGGAGCGAACGACAAAGCCGCCGCATCCGACGTATGCGAATATATTGAATTATTTATTAAAAAAGAAAACTAGACGAAGGAAAATACGAGTTGAAACTAAGAATAGGTACCTACTTAGTAATGTTAGCATTATTTAATATTGTAATAAAATATGTAAGTAACCAAATAGTTTTGGTGTTGATAAAAAATACTGAAGCTCCCCAGAAAGACACCTATCGCTTGTGCCTTTATTACGCCGCATTGTTAACAAGTCAATTTGTTTTTCTGATATCAACATTTTTATCAATATAAAATCCTGTGACTCAAACAACGTCGCTAAATAAGACGTCAAATAAACTTTAGCGGGCCAAGTAAGCGCATAATCATAATGAAGCAACATAAACAAAACGTTGTTGTGCATTGAAAAAAGTCAGAGTTATTACTTTCATTAACAAAAACGCATGTCGTAAATCGAAACAATCACTGGCCATCCGAAAATGCGACAACCATTACCGCGTTTAAAAAGAAAAACTTGCATCTGTCAGAGAAAAAAAGAAAAACAATTTAAAAAATCGAACTGTCAAAATGGTGCGCGGTAAATTTTGCCGCGTTGAGAGTATAAGTGGCCAGGATTGGCCGCGAGGTTGGTAGGCGTGGTTTGAACTGAAGAAACTGTGGATTTATTTATGAAGTGCATTTCTCTGGGGTTTTTGTATGGTTCGTGTGGTATGTCCAGTGATGCAACCTTACTGATCTTGTTGCTCGCTCTAGTTCGATCTCTATGTGTACAGAAGATTTCAAAAGTATTTTGTAACGGAAACTTTTGAACATATTTTATAAAATAAGATAGTGGTCATAATTTCCCAGCAAAATAATAATAACATTAGCCAAATTACAATTTCTTTTCCTGATTTCCCGACCTACAAAAACATAGTTTTTTGTAAGCTGCAAAATGTTTGTAATCTTTTTACAGTAAACTTTTTTCAGGTTACAACATAATGTAGGTAGGTATTCTACTACTTACAAAAACCACTCAAATCGGTAACTAAACAGTTAATCACCACACGTTTAACATGTGCACTCTGGCTATACTATTAAGATCTCACTAATAAATAGTGTATAATGGTGTTATATTTACACAATATGTTGTCTTTGTTGTTCATGGACACTGACACTTTTAAACTGAATCGAAAGAGACGAAATATTGTGTAACAATTTAACCGTAATACAGTGTTTATAATAGTAAGGCATAAAAGGTAGAGTTAATAATATTCCGACGGCTCCGTAGCTAAGTTGGTAGTAACCCTGCCTGCAAGGCGAGGGGTTCCGGGTTCGATTCCCGGCCGGGCAGATTTTGTGTAAGCATAAAGTTTGTTCTCGGGTCTTGGATGTTTGTGATGTGTATCTGTGTTTGTCCATGCCACCTGCGTACAGGGAATCCTAGTGCGGGGGTATGAGTGTGTAAGCGTTTATGTTTATGTTTATGTTTATTATACTTATTACTATTTATCTTGAAATATTTATTTTGAATCTGGATTATAATCACTAGAATCTTCACTGCTAATGTAGACAAGGTAGGGATAGTTATTGCGTTCTTATATTAATTGGACTTTAACATTACAAAATAACTGTATCTTATGTCTGACAAAAAAAACATGTTACGAAAACGATACCAATAGTGACATCACTATTATTAAGAAAAAATGACCATAGAACGTAACCGTTTTATTGGCGTTTCGTGAATACAAAATACGCTTTATAGTGTTCTTTATATGCAGAAATAAATCTTATTCTCTTATCTTATCTTTTCATAGTTATAAAGTCAAAAATAAAGTTTTTAGTTTTTTTTTAAATGTTAATTATCAAAAAAATACTCACCGGGCTCTTCAACCTTGTAAGCCACGTCGCACGAGCCATCCTTCCTATCCTTAAAGTCGATGTCTCCCTTACTGGGACCTTCTAGAGAGATCGCCAGTTGTCCAGCTCCAGCCTCCCTGGTCCATACGTTGAACTCGTTGAAGCGGGATGCCTCCCCCCTCTCCAGACCTGGGCCTCCGGCTTTGACCAAGTGAGCGCCGGAGTCCTTGAGAGGACCCACCGTGAATTGGAAGGGGGATCCTGGAAAGAAATGTTGATGTTGAGTTCTGGTTAAAGAATATTTATTTCTCAAGAAGAAATTACATTTCACTTCTATGAAAAACAATTTAAATGACATTTTCTTATGCTTCGACAGTTAAGTTAGTTTTAATACTTATTCACGTACGTATAGTAGGTATCTCAATTACCAATTAAAGTATAAGTAACGTTGATGTTTAAGAATGCCGTAAACAATATGTATAATAGTAAATGGGGTTATATTTATGGAGTTTAACTTTTATATGTAAGGTTAGATTTTTATACTTGTTCAATAATGTATATACCAACTTGGCGGATGCCAATGACATGATTTGAATTCGAATTTCTATTTGTTTTGGTGATCCGCTATATTATTTGTTTATATTATTGAACAAGTATAAAAACAATGCTCTTATAATACTCTTATCATCCTTGAGTGAACGTTTTGAAGGGTAAATTATATGTTTCTTAAAATTCGTCTCCTTTAAATTCTACTGACCAGGAATATGGATTTCCCTGTACTTCACAGACACAGTGTGAACGCCCAGCTCCTTGGGCACGAAGTGGACAGAGTACAGGCCGTCTTCCACCTCCTGGATTTCGGCGTCTTCTGACACACCCCCTGGGCTGGTCACTGTGGCTGCCAAGTCGAACGAGGTGATTCCTGGAGAAAAATGATGATTTTTTTATACTTGTAACATTTTGCTACTAAATAACTAGACATAGTTATGTCGATTCTGTCCTCCCATATCTAAACCTAATTTTAGTTTCAATCTCTCTTTCTAAATGAAAATATGAGAGTTACCATTAGGTATCAAGTCTCATAAGATCATGTAATTTCACTGGCTACTCTGATCATCAAACTGGAACACAGTAATGCTTGAACAATACTGGTTGGCGGCAGGCGATATGTTGAGACTTACCAGGCATCTTGAAAGTGAGTTTGCAGTTGGTGCCGACTTCGGTGAGAGGCGCGGGGTCGCGCTGCCTTTGGATCTTCTCTCTCTGTCTGTTGCTACCTTCACCAGTTACCTACGAAAACGTGAAATTGAGTGAGCAGATGATAAACGTTTTTTTGGTGCTACATTATCGACCGCATCGTCGCTTAAAACAAGGTGAGTCAAGCTTATTCAATATGTAAAAAAAATCTGAAGAGATTTCTAAAGAGATATTTTTATTATTCCCATAAATATAAGCATGTATTTAACTTTCATGAGCGCTCTTCTAAGTCCCACTGAGGCTTACCTTGACGGTGTAAGGAGAGCCGTCGACGTGGTGGTCAGCAAACTTCAGGTTGATGATGTAGTATCCGGGCTCGGTGGGCCGGTAGCTGATCGCCAGCACGCCGTCTTTACTGTCCGCGCACTGTATCTCGGCCTTACTGGGACCTGAATATCATTACAATTAGCCCATTTAATTTAGAAAGGAAGAGAATATATTTAATTCCAAACATCAATCTCTATCTTCTACTAGATATCTATCTTCTTCTATGTAAATACTAGCTCTGGGGCCTGTTCCATAAAAAATATTAGTCTAATATTATCAGCGTTTTTCTTTTTTTTTCATATATTTTATGAGGCTAATACTCATAATATTAGACTAATATTTTTTATGAAACAGGCCCCTGGCCATATTCAGCTGTGGGGACAAAATTTAGCGTTGATATGACGTTGTATTTACGTAAGTACCTATGTAACAAAATTTCATCAAAATCATTACTCAATTATTGAACGGATAGGTATCCATAAGTATGGGTTGAGTAATGATAAGTATGGTATAGTACCACATATCAAGCGTAGTCACGGGTGAAAGATAGTATCATAATAAGACATTACCCATGTCGCTAAGAGATAGTATAGCTTTCTATCAGTAAAAGAAATTTCAGTTTCGGATTCGTAGTTCCGTAGTTTCATTTTTGTATTTGTTGATCTTAACAAATGGACCCTGTTATATGAATAAATAAATTATATCATTATTCTCTTATTTACTTTAACTCTTGGGTGTTTATTTTGATAGGCATTAATGGAGCATGCTGGAGCAAGCTAACATTAAGAGGCCCTGTTAAATTTTATAATATAATTAATTATTTAATAAAGTTAAACTTACCTTCAATAGAGAGTGAGAGACCACCGTAACCTGCATTCCTGGTGTCAACGGCAAAGCTGTTATCACATTGCGTCTTGCCTTCCTTCAGAGCGTGACCAGAAACCTGCCAAAAGAACACCATTATTAATATTTTTTGTTCTAGACAGGTTTAAAGCTAAATTGATAGTACCCTGGCTGAAAAAGAAGGGGTTCGAGTTCGATCACCAGCCGGTGGTTTGGTAAGCACAAAGTTTGTTATCGGGTTTGGATGTTTGTGTTGTGTATCTGTGACTGTATGCCACCTAGTAGGACCTTTTGGCTTGTGGGTGGTTGGAGGTGAGGCTAGTCCAGCCCGGGAAGGACGTCAGCTCAGTATGTCCTGGGCTGTCGTAGGTTGGATGTCAGCAGGAAAGGGATCCTATGTATCAGTGAGACAGACCACCGGGTGGTTTTAGTGGGGGGAAATCCCATATAGCCCGGCTGTTCGCTACGGCAGCTGGGTATCTCGAGAAGATTTCTCATTGGACAACAAATAAAAAGGTATGAATGGGTTAGCGTTTGTTTATCTGCTCTTTTAGGACTGGATGGAATATTAAGGAATCCTTACCTGGACTTTCTTGGCGTCACCGACTTCCTGGGTCATAACGGTGATGTTGAAGGGTGAGTTTTGTATGTGGACGCCCATCTTCTTTACGGAGACGATGTGCTGGCCTGCCTCACGCGGTGTGAAGCTGATGCCGATGTTGCCCGAGGGAAGTTTCTTGAGGAAGCATGGCTCTTCAAGGCCGGAAGGCGCCTGTTTGGAACAACGGGTAGAATTTGTTTAAGGTTTTAGAAAGTAACCACTCATTCAATTAGAAAAATAAAACAAAAACCCACCTGCCAAAAACTGATATGATATTATACCTTACGATCTGGTGTGCTCTGGGTTGAGTGTGTCAAAGAAACAAACATGCATAAATATGCTCACAAAACATTACCCCCCTTTCCTTCGGAAGTCGGTTGAAAATCTACTGTTCCCAAATGGGGTCTGTTTTATACTACTCATTCGAAATCTAATAATCCTCATATTTTTTCAGCAACTTCCTCGACATTTTTAGACGATAGTAGTCCTATAATACCCCGTAAATAAATCTTAGAGGTGGTTTCAGGTTTGGACCTTGAAATTGAGTAACAGAAATACTAGATGATATTGTTTGGCTCAGAATAATACGACCCTATCCCTTATCAATAAAATGTAGGGAAGGGGAGCATGCATTCTCCTCGGTCGTGCTGTATTATGGCAAAATCTCCCTTTATGGCATCTAGGTAAATGTCCATTACCACCAGGTCAGATAAAGGTCGAATGGAAGAGCACAAAAAACTACGATTTTTTTACCTGAATAGAAGCGTTAAGACTGCGGATGTCACTGTCAGCTACTTTTCCAGGGAGTGTGACTTCACTGCAGCTGCCGACGGAGATCTGGTTCCTCTTGCGACCTTCACCGGTCACCTGAAACCGAAATGGTGGGACTCATTGTACACACGCATAACTTTGTTTTAAACATAAGTATGGAATAACACATGTTTAACTTTTTTGCTGTTCCACTCTTTAGCTGCCCGCGTGTTACACCTAGGATTTATGCAGATGGTAAATGGGGTGGAAAAGTTTACAAATAGCTCGCGTTCCTGCGTGTCATTTCTAACCTTGCCGCAAACTTTCGAAATGAAGGTCGTTTTTTACATCACTAAAAATACTAAGGCGTATTTTAAATAAAATCAAAAGACTATAACTGAGAAAAATATATATCTTTAGTTCCTACTAAGGATCGTTGCCTTTTGGGAGCTTACACAATGTATACTATTGAGTAAAGAGCTTGTCTTTAACTTTCAGTGCCAGTTGATATAAAATTATAAAAATAAAAAATAAAATTACAAAAATGTTTTTTTCCTTGCCTAGTTTTCGTTTTGTAACGTAACCTAATACAATCTAGCCAAACATTGGGCTAATAAGTAATTTAAATTTAACTTAAACTTCTAAATCAACTGTCTAAGAAAGTGTCAATTAACACTTTTCCTATTGTCTCTATTAAGGGGAAGACACCTTGTTCATGTGTTCTTTACATATAGCACTTGTACTACATAACACTAACACTTTAACACTATACACTACACTAATTCGAACGGTTTTGTTCTTTTTAGTCTTCTCAGTATTTCCGTGTGGTCGAGAAGCTGGATTGCTTCGACGTTCACATGATGATGAAGTCTATGTTGATGAGCTTCTGCATACTTTTTAATAATGCTGTCAACAAACTCTACTTTTAGGTCCCGATGGAGGTTGTCGTTTCTTACGTACCAAGGTGCATTAACAATTTCCCTCAATACTTTGTTTTGGAATCGTTGTATCATTAAGATGTTGCTCTGTTTGGTACAACCCCATAGCTGTATGCCATAAGTCCATACTGGCATCAGGACTTGTCTATATAGCAATAGTTTGTTGTGTGGACAGCTTAGATTGTTTTCGAAGTAGCCAATACAGTCTTTTAAATCTTAGATTTAACTCATGTTTTTTCTTTTTGACGTGGGCTTTCCAGCGGAGTTTTGCATCAAGCGTCATGCCTAAATATTTAGCTGTATTCTCATATGGAATTAGTTTACTATTAATATAAACTGGAGAATACTGGTGTTTTTTATTGCTGAAGTCTATATGAATAGACTTTGATTCATTGAGTTTAATCCTCCATTCTTTGGTCCAGTCGTAGACTCTATTGACAGCTGATTGCACCTTTTCAGCTGCTTCTTCATGCGTACTTCCTAAGGCCATTATGGCAGTGTCGTCAGCAAAAGCTGCAATGGTATTATTTTCCAGTTCTGGTATATCACATGTGTATAGTAGGTACAGGATCGGACCCAATACACTTCCTTGTGGTACATCAGCTTTTATTTCTTTCAGTTCTGAGTAGGCATCCTCTTGTCTTATCCTAAATACCCTGTTTGTTATATAAGATTCTAAGATATTTGCAAATTGTGTTGGTAGCATTTTTCTAAGCTTAAATATGAGGCCTTTATGCCACACCTTATCAAAAGATTGAGCTACGTCGAGAAATATAGTGGAACAGACTTTTTTTTCTTCAAGTGCTGCTTCAATAACATTTGTAATTCTATGCACTTGATCTATAGTGGAGTGTTTCTGACGAAAGCCAAATTGGTGATCTGGTATAAGATTAGTTCTATCTATAACTGGTTTTGGCCTTTTAAGAAACAGTTTTTCAAATAATTTTGACATAATAGGTAGCAGGGAGATCGGCCTGTATGATGTTGCTTCATGAGGTGGTTTCCCTGGTTTGGCTATCATTATAACTTCAGCTATTTTCCATAGATCAGTTACATACTTTAACCTTAATGCGGCATTAATAAGGGTTGTTGTTGATTGTTGTTGTAACAAAAAAGTTAAGTTCATTTGTTTATTATGAGTAAAATAAGATGCATAAAATGTATTACCTTGGCAAGGAACGGTGATCCCTTGATGTGTTTTTCACCAAAACGAACTGAGACCTTGTATTCTCCAGGAGCGGTGGGCAGGTACGACACAGCGACGGTACCGTCCTTGTTGTCGTGGCATGTGATCTGAAAAAGACAACAGGTTTTGTTAGATAACGCCCATTTACTATCATGGTCTTCGTGCCCAACAACCTCTACCTCTTCTCACCACTACATCAGTGTGGCCACATATTATTATGTAGCCAAGATATTACGATTTTTACCATTGACTCGAAAAGAAGAAGTTAATGTAAGAGTCTTGTTATCCATATCTTTATTGTATCTCACAGCCAATTGGCACACATTTGTCTTCAATAAAAATTGAAAGCAGGAAAATTATAGTGTGACTGTTGTTACCATCGTTGTTATATTTCTGTTGTGATTTAGATGTAGAATGTTTTTTCAACTAGTTAGAAAACTCTGCTTCACTTTTAAACTCTGTTACTTTAGTGATAAAGTCTTGGAGAGGTTTTAGAAATTAAAAGAGATGTTGTAGATAATAATTATAATTTTGGTGGGACATATTTTAAGCTAAGAGTATTCAAAAGAATACTTAATTAATGTTTTGCAGACATGTGCTTAGTAACTTGTATGTGACGTCAGCTTGAATAAGGCCTATCAGAAATTCCTTGAAAATACCAGCCACCACGGCTTTATTGACAGAAATGAGTAGTATCAAAGACCACATTAATTTTCATGGTGCTAACAATGGTGATAATTAATTTGCCCTCTTCCTCTATTTCTGTAGCTTTCGAAACCTTACCTCAGCTTTGCTAGGACCTTCCACAGCCATTGAAAGACCACCAGCTCCGGCGCCTTTGGTGCTAATGGTGAACAGGCTGGGTTCGCCGCTGACGCCATTGATCAGGCCAGGGCCATATGCTGTTACGTAGCCTGAAGAGATGGAGTCCACGTGGAATTTATAGGGGGATCCTGAAACAATGTTTCACACAATGTAAGAGTAGGAAATATTTATTTATTTATTTAATAGCACACAATACATTACAATATTGACAGTTTATTGGCTATTTAAACAAGGAGACAGGCCGTTAGGACGTGCAACTGAGCACTATAGTTGCTCTATAGCAATACGAGTATAGTTTTCTTAACAACGTGCATTACGGCTGCGGCTACCGCTGCTCGCAATTTGTTAATTATACTACTTATATCGGATAAGTTACATAATGTAGATTCTTTTTGGCTTAAGGATAAGTAATATGAAATTTGTTATGTAGTACTAAGTAAAGCTGTGAATCTGAGATAAATAAATAAATAAATAAATAAAAGACACTTTATTTTTTTGACAACTTGTGCGTAGGGTAAAACCCGGATAGTTGCCTCAGTGGGATACTTGCCGCAGTGTCTAATACACTATGTTAGGGATGTTGGGGGTGTTAGTACTTTACTATAATTAGAAGCCCTTCTACCACAGGCCTCGGTGCCATGTAAATCGTCTGAATAGATGTACGCGTCTTGTCCGTGTGAGCAAAAACTTCCGCGCCGAAACTTTGACGGGCGTCAAAATTATATTGGTCAGTAATTTTCATTGAATATTTTTTGAACTGGCTGCGGTTTCAGTCAAGATTTTGTTTATTTGCATGCATTACAGTTTAAATTACACTGCTTATTACGTTTTATTGTTATATAGTTTTTATTTATTTCGCAAATAAAAATGGCAAGTATCCGTATCAAAAAGGATAGTTGCCCTATTTACCTTTGCGGATAGTCGCCCTTGGGGCAACTATCCGCCATTACAAATTCTTTAATAAAGTAGACTTTTTCTTTAGGTGAAATTCAGTAGGCGACGTTCCCAAAATACTGGCAGCATTGCCACGTTGAATGGCAATGCTTTATCTTTGACCTAAGTACAGGCCAGCATATTATGGAGGTTCTTTTTATTGTATTTTTATTTTGTAGTTTAAAACATTAAAACTGAAATACTTACTATTTAATAATGTTAATTAATATTTTATTAGTAGATACTTAATAAAGGATCGATAAACAATAAAGACGGATTACTTAAATTGATATTAAATTTGTTTCTATCTAATAAAATCATAGTGTGGCGTCTATAGCCCTGCACGAGGCAAGTATCCCCGGAAGCATTTTTTCCGTTAGGCTACTATCCGCCACGGTAGGCAACTATCCCTTTTTTGAGAGGTCTAATAAAACAGGATTTACTCGAAAACCATATTAATTATGTTTACAAAAATAGGCTCCTTTTAAAGATCAAAGACCTATGTTTTGACATACATGTTGTATTAATCGCAGTAAGTACATATTTTTGAATAATAGAGCCTTTTTGAAAAGTGCGGCAACTATCCGGCTTTTACCCTATCTTTTGTTATATATTTTAGAGCAGAGAACTAAACGGCCCATGAAAAATAATTTCACTTGCCCAAAAACTAAACGGTCTGAAAAGACTATTAAAACTTACTTTTAGTTGAATGATCAACTTCAACTCATTAAACCTGACATAGAGTCAGATTTAATGGTTCAAGATCACATTGGTCTTGGTAAGTCTTTCTATTTAAAAGATAACTACAACCTTACTTGGACGTTAAGTCCAATTCTGGCGACTCACCCTGCACGTGTTCTCCATTGTATTTGACGTAGAGCTCATGCACGCCCTCCTCCCGGGGGTCGTACTTGATGCTGACTGTGCCATCCCTGTTGTCTTCTATGACGGGCTGGTCAATGTGTCCGCTCGGCATTTTCACTTCGGCTGGAATTTGATGAAAACTCTTTGAGTATAGGATAGTAAGAGCTATTGCAAAATCAATTCGGTTTGTATTAGTATTTTTGTGAAAATAACAGGTGTTAACAGGATTCTATTGACACTGCTGCGAAAAATCAATTCAGGTATTTTTGCTAAACTGCACTCGCCAATGTCAAACGCTGTATTGCCAAATGCTATTGCTCTATTACTGATGAAACATTTTTATTCTCTAAGTATACGTTAGCTTTTGACCATTATTTCACTTATCTTGACGATATGGTCGTATGTAGCTGGCATCTATAATGGGGACTGGCTTTTACTTGCGGTTTCTTACAACTACATTCTTATATTCTTGTTCTCATAGTCATTCTTTTATTTTTAAATGTGACTTTTACAAAAACAAATTGGGTTATAGAATAACTTGTGTTTAGTTTATTGAATATTGACGCGATAGGCTCGCTTATGGGCTACTTATAATCCATCAATTTCATTCATGATACGCTTAAGATAGTAGAGGAAAGTGAAGTTCAAGCTTTATTTGAAAGCGATAGACGAATACCTCCCCTGATGTTAGATAGTAACGATGTGATCGAAAATTGTAAAACGTCGGCGAGAAGAAGAGAACAGCCGCAAGTTTGTCATTTGACTCAAACAAAGTAGAACATAAAAAACGCTCTAATTTGAGCGACAAAACTTCCAAAAAATTCCATTCTCCAAAAATTCCAGACGTCTAATTTACCACCCAATAAATCTCCCAGAATTAGAACCCAGTACACAATTTGTATAAAATGTATTATTAAATTCGCTAAATAAAATCCGCTGCCGTCCCATCAGAAATACTAGCTTCTTTGACGCACTTAACACGTCACAGCTATCAAATTTATAAATTGAGATGGTACCGAGTAGGTAGAACAGGAATACTTCCACAAAACATTGACTAAGAGTAACTCGTCTGCGAGTGTCCGTCTGGGTTGGTACCAGCGCTTTGCTCGTGTAGTCAACTCCCAAGCAGCAAGCAGCATGCAAGCATTGTATGAGCAAACATTACTGTGTTTCGGTTTGATGAGTAAAGTAACCCTGAAATTACTGGGTTTATGAGACTTAATACCTAAGGTCTCAGGGTAACAAGCGCACTGCAGTGCCGAGCAGGCTTTTGTGTTCAAAGTTCTGAGTGACACTGCAATTGCTATGGGCCGGCGTTATGCTTACCATCAGGCAAACCACGGGCTCATCTCGTTATCAAATAGTATAAAAAAAAGGAAATAAACCTTCAGTGAACTAGGATTTGAAATCTCAAACGAACCCGTTGAAAGCCCAGAAATAATGTCTTTTGAATCGTTGCTATCTGACTTTTTTCTTGCTGTTTGCAGCGTAAAGTAATTTAGCAAAGTCTACGAGTTTTTTACGAGCGTATAAATTCGGTGATTTGTCAGGAATACTTAAGAAACTAATGTTAGTTCACGGAAAAAATTTTCAAAGTTAATTCTTAGGCTTACTAAAATATCGTTGAATTACATGTTACAAAGATTTTTTATAGTAATATCGTTATCAAATAGATCAATGAAAATAATTTCGTATCCTTAGACGGCAATGACCAATCATAAATAAATAGAAAAATAATAACAAATCCTCGAGTGGTTTGTAACTAATTTGTCCACATTACAATCATCACCAAAACCCCCTGCTAACAAATAGCCTTATAAAAACAAGACACTATCTTATCAAACATTCATAATCATACAAACCTTTCCTTGTATCAATATGATAACACGAAATAAAACTTATCGGTGTGTAGTTCAGTCCAAATCCTCCTGTCTTATTGAAAGATATATTATGAGCCTCCCCAAACACAATCACATTCGCCTCCTTATCGATCTCAGACACCGAGAAGTATTTCCTAGTTGTGTCTATGTATAACTGAGACACCAAATTCCAGTCTTCTTCTTTGTCGCTGACACCAACGATGGAATTCCAGAGATCAGTCATAAACGCCATCTGATTTGATTCACTTGAAACTTTAAATAAGTCAAAACATCTTCTGGGAGTTAATGTAAAATGTAATTTGTGTCACTCGGTTGGGCCTAAAAAAATTATTTGTCTAGAAATAGGTGGAGTCGTTTGAATGAGGATCAAAGTGTGTGTTTTTATATTTTAACCCAGTTTCCATGCGGCTGGATTATTAGTATGAGTAATATTTCCGGATTCCAATGTCTGGAGTGTTTGTACGCTTATGACACTTGTGTATGTCTACGTTGAAATTAGTTTAGTCTAGGTACATAGTATTTTGAGATTATTAATATTTGACTTGTTTTAGTACAGTTTTGCAATCATAATTAAAATCTGTTTTTACTTGTTGAATGAACGAGGAATGCGATTTTTGAAATCAAACAAATATGTAGAAATTTAATTTACATATGATGGGATACCTAATTCAGTTTTTTCTACTATTCCTAAACTCTGATAGGTTGTCAATTTTGTTCGACGCGGTGGGAGGAAGGTGAGAATTCAGTACATATAAGGTTTCCGCATGCTATATACCTACTTGTGTATGTCATATGCCCTTAGAAACACCGCAGACGTAATGCGAACAAACTTTACAAACTAAAATTATATCTACTGAATTTAGGATAGTCGTGAACGAGTGCCGCTTGTGATTTCTGGTAAATTTAAGACCACTGCGATGTTTATTTTCGTATTAGTGTTTTTATCTTATTAACCATAATATCTCTCTCAATTTATGACCTAAGTTAACTTAAAAGGTGCGGACCATGGTAAGTAATGATCTATACAAATAAATAAAATTGAAGTGTCTGTTTGTAATATCAAAATAACAGCTTTTTACCAAATGCATATGAAAGTATATACGGTACTTATAACAAAACAACTATTTTTAAAATTTTTGTCTGTCTGTCTGTCCGTTTGTTTGTTCCGGGTAATCTCCAAACTGGCTGGTCCGATTTTGACGAGACTTTCACTGGCAGATAGCTGATGTTATAAGGAGTAACTTAGGCTACTTTGAAACGTGAAACCGCGGGCAGCATCTAGTATACAATAAAAAAAGTTAATTTAGCACACAGTTACAGAAAAAGTAACATTAATCCAGAAGACATTTAACAGGTAGGGCGGGAACACAGTCCTAACCGTTATAATATATATTATACAGCATGTTAAACATCAGTGGACCGGCTTTCAAGGACTTGGTCTAACGAATATAAAAATCACTGTTTATACTCCAGTAGAAACGTTACATAAGTTCCATAAAAATTCTTGGCATAGTGATGGAAAAAAAGCAGTAAACAGCATATTTTGTGTCATTTCGTTGTCGTTTTATTATAACCTTTAGCCAGGTCCGACGTTTTGATCACTTCATGGCTGTCAGCTGTTACTTTTTTTCTATAGACTGTCTGTAGTAACCCAACGGTCGGTGATGCATGCTGTAATCACAGAGCTGAGCGGAAAATAGATTGACTATACAAAGTTTGGACTACATATGTATGTAGCACAAAGTATGTACTATGTATGTAGGTACTCTATTGATGTCAATAGAGTAAGGATAAGATTCAGAGTGGACTTTTGCTTTAATATGTCAAAATTGTGTAGAGTTTTATCACAGGAAGTATATGAGCCCACGCTTAGATTCGTCTCTGAATATTATGCTCGTTTTCACCAACCTTAGGAGACACCTAAATCGGATCCCTAAATACAAGATTCCTAGAGCAAAAAACGTTTCACCAACCTTTAGGAGTGTTCTAACGGATCATATAGTTAGGACTTTGCTGACATTAGGAGTTACTTAGGCGTCGCCTTATTCATCGTTGGTGAAAATGGGATTACCCTATTAAGAGCCATAGCAATTAACGTAATAGGAAAAAAAAACAAAAATGGCACAGGGATGTGTCATGTATGTTATCGTTATTTACTCATTTATATATTATATTGCTAGCATCTACCTTTGGTTTCACTCGCGTTCCCACAGGAACCGTGCATTTTTTCGGGATAAAAAGTAAACTATTTTACTTTCCGGTCCATAAACTATATCTATGCCAAAAATCACGACGATCCTTTGCTCCGTTGCTGCGTGAAAAAAGGACAAACTAACAAACCAACAAACGTACAAACACACTTTCGCATTTATTGTATAAAAAAAGTAAGTAAGTAAGTATGGAAGTATGAATTTTATAATTATTTTGTTAAAAAATTCCGGGTTTAGCAAATATAATCACCATCACTGCTGTACATAGGTCATTGCTATTAATATTTAATTACTTCAATAAAAAAGGCCAACTCTCAAAACGAGGTGTAGCAAATCTTGTATAAACTGCCTTTATTGTTAATCAAACAAAATGAACCAGCAAATCTTTGAAATTTATAAATAGGCGTGAAATTAGGCACTAACCAACCGATTTACTTTTTGATCTCGTCTTGTGATGTAGACGAGACAAAATTCATAAATGAGTTGTACCTAATTTTTTATGTAACAGCGTACATGATTTTACATAACCTATTAATGGATTAACGACAGACTAATCTTACATTATAAAAGGTTTCTGTCGGCAACTCAATTTGCGTGAAATTTTTGACATATTTATTGTTATTATGAACAATTATTTTGATTTGTGACAGCGGAAAATTAAAGGTGTGTAGGTGTTTATAGAATATCTGAGATTATAAAATATCTGAGATGGGTGTTTGTGGAGAACTAAAATATAATAAAATCATGTTTAATGACTACCTACTACAAGCCTAATGTCTTTATAACTAACGTGTTAACTTTGGCAATATTTCAGGTAAGTCTACTCGGACGACCTTAATCGTTTTTAAAATAATATTATAAAGCAAACGTTTACTTTATCGCCTTTAATCTACCCGTAGATTTGTTTTTTTTTTTCATAGGTTTGTGTTTTAACACTGTCTCACCTTAAGAAGCGATGTAACCGAAAGTGAGAATCTGATAATAGAGAACTAGCTTGTACGAGTAAGTTGTAACTACAACTGGTGATAGGACAACTCAGTAGTTACAAAAAACAACAGTTACTTGTAGTTACAATTCTTCTGCGAGTGTCCGTCTTGGCCCACCCACCCATGCAGACTACACGAGCAAAGCGGTGGTATCCATACCACCGCTTTGCTGTGCTGCCTAAGGGGCCGCGTTCGAGATACTGGAAATGCGCGCTTGACGCAAAAGCGTTGTTTTTCAGACAAGCAAACGAACGTTTGCAAAAGCGTCTACGCGGCCCCTAACAGTATAATGTGTATAAGTATTACTGTGTTCTTTGATGAGCAAAGTATTTAGTCAGTGAAATTACTGGTCTTATGAGACTTAATACCTAATCAACTAAGTAAAGAGAAACGAGGGCCAGCTTCTGACGTCCCAAACCTAAGTCTAATTTTAGTTTTCTCTCTTTCCAAATAAGAACGTGAGAAAGGGTTGAAATAATTTTAGACCTGTCAAATTGCTCTACTTGCTTCTAACTAAATCGGGTGGTAGGACTAACTACTACTAACAATCTATTGGACTCGTCAAAACGAGAGCCCACACTCGAAGCGTTTACTTGTAGCCAATGAAGTTTTCACATTTTCCACCTCCTGGCTCTATCATCAGATCAGCTCCAAGTTAGTTCCAAATGATTGTATTCTCATTCAAATCACATACGTTATGTATATGCAAAGCTTCATTTCAATACGACAATTAGAAGAAGGTTAAGACCAGTACTAGAGTAGGATTTCCAAAATTCTATTACATCAATACATTCATCATATACAAGTGGAGCTAATAAAAGTGTGTTAAAAAAGAAAATTGTACCTATTACAGCGGCGCAAGTACGGATTTTTTTTGGTCGATAAAATTGACAGTTCAAATCGATAAAGTGGGTTTTATCGACTTTTATATAATTTATCGAACCTCGATACTATCGCCAAAAGTTATCGAATAGCTAGGTCGAATCCAAAGAGAATATAGAGCTACTACAATACTTTACGATCAGACTTCGGTACTCGCAAAAATCGGTAAATTTATCGGGTTTTTAGATTCGACAAACTTATCGAACCGACTTCCGTACTTGCGCCGCAGGTGAGATAGCGGTCGATAGCTATGAAAAATAAACAAAAAACAAACAGGAAAATGGTAAAACTCGGACTATCTACAAACATTAGCGTTTTCCCTAAGGATTGCTCAACAAGGAAAATTTAGTATTTTTGGTTCACATGTGTGACTTAAATACGATTTCTCCAAACAAATTTATCATGATGCGTCCAGTTGTTTGCTTTTTTAGGCGCGTTTCCAATGCGATTAATTTAATGTATTAATAATATTCGCACCGTATATGAAACAAGCAGTAGGTCAATTCACGAAATAGTGGGAGGACTATTCATAGTAATATGGTTTCGTTGTCATGTGACGTTATGGCTTATTAGTGGCTACAGTAAATTCAGTCACAGTTTCTTCTCTATACCTAATAATAGACTAGTGAATTCTCTACAATAATAGAGTAGTGAAGTTAAAAGCTCGTAATAACTAGCTTTTAACTAGTTAGTTTAGTTTGTATGTTATTTATTTATAATGCGTGGATCTTATGTAACTGAAGTTTGGACCACTTCCCGTGACTCGAATAGGCTTAAATTTAATATTCACGTCATGTGTAAACCTGGAGTGCGAAGTATTATGTTTTAAACATATTTTTTTAAATTTTTTATTTGTTCTGTAGGTTTTTTCCGCAAGAATATAAATAGTTAAGTACACAAAAAAAGCTTAAGTATTAGTTCTGTGTCTTAGTATTGTGGGTTCATATTTCTCGTAATTCCTAATTTCCTACATACAGGGAATTCTAGTTAAGAGTCAAGGTCTATCGATATGATGTTGGGGCGTTATTTTATATTTTGCCACCCCAGGACCTTGAAACTCAAAAGCCTGCAAGTCACAGCAATACCTACACTTTGATCTTAGCCAAAAGGCCGACAAGCGATGAAAGTCACAGCAGTGCTCGGGAGCATTACCGTGTGACATCAGCAGGGTGATTTAAATTCACTCGGAATAATATCCGTGTCGGAAGCGACTATCTTGTTCGTTTATATCTCGGAAACGCATACCCCTGCAGGTCTACTGTCTCATAATCAACAATTTTATTTTTAGCTGAAGTTACGCTACTGCTATCGACTAGTATAAACACATCGATGTCAGTCGACAAACAGGCGGCTTTTACGACAACTTATAATATTTCGATGTGTGATTTATTAGATTTTCTTGGTATTAATTGTTTTGACGCTGTTTATTATCCTCGTTCTGAAATTTTCAATCGGGAATGCTGAAACTCTTGAAAGCTAAAAAAGGCGTTTTTGTAACTTGATTTTTGTTTAAATTTATATTAACATAATTTAACTTTGGATTTTTATAGCACACCTAGCATCTTCCTCTGGTTTCACTCACGTTAATTTTTCCGTGATAAAAAGTACCCAGTGTTAGTCCCCGCTCTATAAACTACCTACCTCTGTAGGTACAGTAATTAAAAGCATTAAACAAGTTGATGTAACAAATGTTACATAAATAAAAACACAACTGCCCTAGCCACATGTCACTCGGGATGATAAATAAGGTTTCTAATGATACCCCATACACCCAAATCTGTTGAAACTCACATGAACCCTGAAAACAATTCACTCATTTTTTGGGCAGTCGTGTAAACAATCACGTCAATCCGTTGCTCCATCGCTGCGTGAAGTTTTTTTTTCTCCTGGGGCCTATTTCATAAAAAATATTAGTCTAATATTATGAGCTTTTTTTTTCTTTTTTCCATATAAAATAACTCATAATATTAGACTAAATTTTTTTACGAAACAGGCCCCTGACCTCGATCAATGCAACTTGATCGAAACGTCGAGTTAGTCAAAATTATGTTTTGATTTTGTTTTGTGCGGGTCTATTCACCCGTTTTTGTCTTAATTCTAAACCGATGGTTACCTGACGACAGCTTTTCAATTTGAAGGTAGTAGGTAGCTAAGCGAACACTAGAAATTACTACTATCGCCTTGTAAATACATTTTAACTACTCAACTGGTTTTTTAATTACAAACAACAAAACAAAAATCAAAACCTAAGTAGGTATATTTACCTACTGTTTACTTTAAATACTTTGAAATAACGGCCACAAATTTACAGTGCTCCAAACCAATTTAAGGTGCGGAAAGGAACTATCAGCACCTCATTCATCACAAGATAATGCGGAGTATCATGTCTCTGTACTTTTTAGAGATCTGCAAAGAATCTCTTTAATTTCGCAGAGGAAATTTTTTTTTGTATATAGAGATTAAAATGTAGATGTAGTTAAAAGTATACAAAGATACATTTAGATATATATCTAAATGTATCTTTAAAATGTAGTTGTAGATGTTTTTTTAAACTACATCTAAATGTAGTTTAAAAAAACTGGAAAAATGTATCTTTAATCTTTATATAAAGTATAAGTAATAAATTTTATAGATTTAGGTTTGATTAAAACAAAAACCACCGCGTAAAAAAACTGAAAAAATGTATCTATAAAGCGGAGCAGTCGTCACTATGAGCGCAGGCAGGGTGTGAACGAGACAGCCCTATCTAGCTGTATTGCTGTTCTTGTCTGTTTTGTAGATTCTTTATGGTATTACTTAGTAGTTTGGCAGAATTTAGATTAAGTTTTGGCTATGTATGTTTGATTATATAAATAAAAAAACTTCAAGACGCGCTGCGCGTGTATTATTTCGTAATCTGCGCTTGTTGCAGAATCATGATTTTTTTGCAGCAAAACGCAAAAATGCATAAGCGTGTGCGGCCGGCTTAAGAGCCTACTAGTCCATGGAGCGAACTCATCAATGGGCGCGGCTAAAATGCATGCTATTTCGTCTAACATTCGTGGGACAAGGTAAGACTCTGCAGCGATGAGTAGTATGAGGCTAATGCTCGCACATACACAATTACACACTCTCGTAAAGTCGCGACGAAAACCGAAAAGTCGAAAACCGGCGCGCAAAAATGTACGAATTGGCTTCTGGTGCTTGGGGTTTTACGACAAAACTACTGAATGTATTTAGTCAGACCAAAGTTATTTGAAATGTCAATAAACTAAAGCTTGTTAGTATGTGCCTTATTTTCGAGTTTTCGTAATCCTTTTGTAATTTATTTACGTCCAAAGTTGCGTTAAAATACGTGCTAAAATACAGATGTTTGAAGGCTTATTACTTTTAAGCTACTTGTTTTTTTTCTGTATAATTAGCAGGCTGACCTAGATAACGAAGAGATAAATCGATATTATTCTTAATTTTGGACTTAAAACGTCAAGTAGTGGAGTAATCACCCAAGTACGGTTGTATGGAGAAATGAACGACTAGTTCGTCCTTAACGATCCGCACTGTGCAGTGACGTGTATGCCTTTGTGTTTCAGAGTAATATAATTGTTATGCATAAAAGTTAATGCTTGTATCGTAATTTTAGAGTCTATAAAAGCAAAGTGCTGTTAATAAAAGAAAAAATATATTAAAATTACGTTATAACTTGTACGGAACACATGATTTCAATAAGAACGAGTCGTAAACGTATTTGTTTTGGTTCTCGTGAATCACAAGCAATTGCAATCCAATCATTCCTTCCTATAAATCAACCGATGTTATTCTCGATTTGTTTGCAAGCAATCGATATTCTTGGGTCGTCAGATGAAAATTTATTAATTTCATTCATCTATGACCTACTTGAAACAGTAAATTGTTATTTTTAAGGCACAAATCAAAGTCTTTATTTTATTTTATTTTCTTCGGAAAACTAACAGCTAAGTACTTAAAAAACATTAAATTATGTAACTTAGGGCTAATTAAAAGTTTTCACATGTCTTGTTTCTGTTTTTAACCAACTTCAAAAAAGGAGGAGGTTCTATGTTCGACTGTGTGTTTTTTTACCATACGTTTTATCCCAATTCTAGCGATTCCTCCGTCAATTTACCGACTGATTTATAAAATTCTTTAGAAATTATACCCCCATTTTTCCACCTATAGAGGTAATATTCTTTCATAAAATTTATACGGAGCTATACTAGAGCTAACTAGAGAATTGCCCTTGCAAAAAAAAAACAAGAATTTTTCAAAATCGGTCCATAATTAACGGAGGTGAACATAAGTACATAAAAATACATACAGTCTAACATAGAAATTCCTCCTTTTATGAAGTCGATTAAAAGAGCTATTATGATTATTGAAATGATTATTGACCCCTTTAAAAAAGTCTTATCGTCTCAGTGTTTTCATAATGAAGCTTACTTCTATGCCAATCTATAGGTACTTAAAAATATTCCTCGTAAGAAGCTAATTTACAACCTTCTAACCTCTTTTCACACGGACGTAATTTACAATCTCAAACACGCGTTCTAAGATCTTCGCAGTATTCTGAGAACTGTACTAATTATGAGTTTATAGTCCTCCAATTTTAGGTGGCGGCTTAAGTGAGATCTCGCCTGTGATTCTCCTTTCAATGCGTTAAATTATTGTAGGACATTTGACAAATACTGGAAAAGGTGTTCAATAAGTCAATACTGCTCAGTGTTTATGCAGATTTGATTCGACGTTTTTTGTTTAACAAGCTGTTTTTTTTTTTTTCTATCAGACAACCTAGTCTTGCCTGACGGTAAGCATATAGCGCCGGCCCATAACAATTACAATGCCACTTTGAAACACATAGGCTTACGCGGCACTGCAGTGCGTTTGTTACCCTGAGACATTAGGTCTCGCCAAAAGGACTACCTTCTTGAACGAACTCCTCCCACACGGCTTGGGTTAACGACTTGAAAAAATACTACCTGAATGATCAATTCAAGGGCATTAATTGGTTTGTTTTATTTTTTGTATTACCTACCTATGGCTTGAAAAAATATTTAACAGCATGCTGTTTTAAAACTATCCTTGCGAACTCCTTTTAAATGACACTCATATTCATAAAAGCTCAATAAGATAATCTATGCTTTAAACTGCTCTGTCAACTTCTCATTGACGGAAGCTGTTACACGTGAAAACGAGACAAAACACTTTCTGAGTACGTAAGCGCGGTACAGATACATTACGTGCTACACCTCCAAGTGAATACCCTGCTATACATCGTTGTACACGCTCTACGTACTAGTAATAAACACATCTAGTTATTTCCTTGAAGTGTTGAAACACACGACAAGTGTATGTAAAATTATTATTACATTGCTTTGAATATGAAGACGGCGTTACATAATAAATACTAATTGGGTGGGAATGTGGAACAGATCGTAAACTAGCTCTATGTGATGTGGCCATCTCTTGTGTGGTGTTTTCGTATGAAGTGCGTTCCAACTGCAATTATGTATCACATCACTGGCAAATAATTTCAAAGATACCTTGAAAGGATAGTCTTTCATCGCATACATACCTCCATCGGGTCACAAAGGAAGTAAACAATGTACTTGCAATTGCGACTGTGGTTTTGCTGTAGGTCGTGTTTGACAAGCAAGGGAAATTTCGTTACACCTGCTTTAAAATACGAGCTGTATAACATCTCTCTGCTAGCTAACCACTAGAGCCCCAAGGGTAACGGCCTGAATGGTAGTTAGTATGCCTTCTACCCGACACAGAGTGTGAAAACTTTTTTGTGCACTTATACTCATATAATAAGCGTTGTTTTGCGCTGATCTGCTGCCTTATCAGCTAACAATCTCGTGTTCGTTCTCAATACCAGACCGATTAAAACCAGCGGTCACTAGTCTTCGTGTGGAAGGAGTTGTCAATAGTTTTCGCTTCTTTTCGTTTTGTAAGAGCTTATTTCTTTAATAACCAGCGAAAATTCTAGACTATTCCTTCCACACGAAGACTAGTGACCGCTGGTTTTAATCGGTCTGGTATTGAAAACGAACACGAGATTATTAGCTGATAAGGCAGCTGGAGAGGAGATTCGAACAAAAGACCGGAGCATATACGGAACACAATTTACTAAAACTGGTAATGCCAGGTATAATTTTTTTTCTCTATTTAGATTACTTCTTTATACACTCTATATTTTTATTAAAATCTAGTGCAGGACTGATAAGTATAGTTAATAGTTTACACTCTACACTTGAAGTATATTCACTAATGGATCCGGTGAATGTAAAGCCGCCTTGTTCTAGGTAAGGGTAAGCCAACAGAGGTCACGTCTGAATTGGCTTGATCCAAATAAGATCTTAAGTTAATATCAAACGTCAAACTCCAATCATGGTGTTCGGGAAGCTGCACTCTTGATAACCAGTCTTATTCTAGCGTGATACCACCTTCGATCGTGTTGTCACAATTCAGAAGAGATCATCATCGGAAGACGTCCACTGCTGAACATATGCCTCCCTCACCACACCACATGTATCGGCTACTCGCCTCTTGGATCCAACGATACCCCACGGCTTCGACAAGGTCGTCGGTCAATCTAGTGATAGTGGGCCAGCCTACTCTATCTCTTCCGGTTCGTGATCGCCACTGTATAACCTTTCTTCCCCATCAGTTATCGGTTCTACGAGCGATGTGACCTGCCCATGGCCATTTCTGCTTACTAACTTAACTAACTTTGAGAGCTATGTCGGTGACTTTCGTTTTCCTGCGGATCTCCTCATTTCGGGTTCACGCAGGGAAATCCCGAAGATAGCCTTCTCCATAAATCATTGCGCGAATGTGAGCTTTAGATGAAATTTTGCGTTTGAGTTTCAGAACAGAAGTTTCAGAACAGATAGTATTAGAAAAATATCCAGCTTTAGGTAGGTGTACATTATAATAACATTGAAAAAGATTCAAGTGTCAAGCGCAGTCATGTTTCTAAATTTGCTGATATGACTTGTTCGTCGTTACACAAACTGGAGTAACATTCGCTTCATTTCAAAAACTCTCTCTAAACCTCTCCAAGGAATTTCCGTCCTCACCAGTCGTAATGGTGCGTGTTGGCACGCCGGTCACTTTCGAATGTAATACGTATTATAATTTATAACATTTGTTTGTAGTCTCTCCATTTCAGCATTACGATCTCTCACATCCGGTCTCTCTCTTCTTGAGATATTTTAAATAAAGACCGACGAGTTTCTCTTAGGAATAGCGATTTGGGGAGCGAAAATTTTGTCAATGCAGTTTGACATCAGAAGCTTTAGTATTAAGGTTCACGTTATATGTATGTACGTTTGGAATACAGAAGAGATATAGGCTCTTAGATTTGTTTTTTTTATTGAAAAATTTGAATGAGATTGTGTCCTAGGTTTTTCATTAGTCATAGGAAACTGGAGTGTCTCTCTGTCATCTTGGGATTAGATAAAATGTATTTATTTATTTTAAACGTTCTTTTGGTGGGTGTGGACTCCTGTCAGTGAGTGTGGGCCAAGGTGGCAGAACATGTGAAAAATTATCATTCGTACAACTTGACTCATGAAACTATTTTTGATTTAAACTAATGTTAGTGGAAAAAATATGATCTTTTTATATTATAAAAGGACCGATTTATTATATAGATTGGTTTTTTATGACCGCCCTCGTGGTGCATTTCATAGGTCAGCAGACCATGCAGTGCGTAGTGGTTGCGATTCGGAAATCGCGACAGGAGAAATATACATGATATAATAAAGTGTTTGCAAGGATGAGTGAGAGACTTTTGCCCAGCAGTGGGACACAACAGTGTAATAAATCACAATGCAAATGCGTCAAACGGCTACAAAACCGTTAAAAACGCTCTACTTACTGGATCGCTGCAAAGAGTCACCGTAGATGTAAAATCGAATGCTGCTTCTCAACACATTGATGATCTAATTTCTAATTTAAAATAGAATAAATATCAAAAACTAAGAAAAATATGTTGTTTTTAAGAAAACCTTGAATAATAAAATATAACGACTTCAGCAAATCACACAAAATATCCGTCAAATACTTTATAGAGCAATTTATACTTAAAAAAATATAATACAATAAAAATATTCTTCAAAAGTTAACTTGTAATCTTTGATAATACCTCTCACTGCGCGCAATAAAATCTAATTTTCTGTATGTTTTTATATTTCTACAGCATGTCACGCAAAAAATATATAAATTGTATGAGATTTGTCATATCGGCGCCACTCCAGTCATTATTTATGTTTTAGACGTTATGTGACGTCGGACTAAGAGTATTTGAAGATCAAAAAGCTTGCTCAACTTCAAGGTTGCTCATATATATCATGGGTACAGAAATTGTAAGGCATGTGCTGACATTTACTAATCCTCACTAGGTCAGTGGGTTTTTTCCGCTTTGGTAGTTTAGTTCCTTCGAGAGTATGGTTACTTCGTTTCAGCTCTACAGAATAGGTTGTGAGTCATGGACGTCAACTGAGCTCGCTGGCTGTCAACCACATACCATTTAGGTGGTTGACAGAACAAACATTGAGGGTGCAATCGTGATAAAACTCACAGACGCAGGTTTTAGGCTGCTTTTAAAATGAGCGAGGAAAATGTTACAAATAGAATTGCGCAAAATCTAGTCATGCAGTGACGTATTTTGTGCTTCGACAAAAGCCCTAAAAGTCGATAGACTTTCTTTTATATCTATATCAAACTTTGATTATAGCTTATAGAGATTAGTGCGGATTACCGAGGATTCCTTTACCGTAACTTGTTAATAATTTTTAGTATGTTTATTGTTGTACATTATTTGAAATTTCATAGTTTTTGAATTGTATGAAACTGAAACTTCATAAAAGTTTTGGAACATATCGAACTTTTTCCAAACCGGAATAATCCAAGAAAAGGACTGAAGCTTACCCAGCTTCGTTCGTTAAAAACAGCTATCTGTCTGGGAAATCAAGCCCATGACTTTATCATCAGTCGGAAGACGTCCACTGCAGAACCTAGACCTACTCAATAATAGGGGGCGGGTGGTCATAATACTATAATAAGCTGGGCAGGCGTCTTCATGACCTATAATTTATGGGGCGGAGAATAACATAGGCTTAATCTTTTTATCCTGGCAAAATGCACTGTTCCTGTGGGAGTGCGGGTGTAAACCGCGGGCAGAAGCTAGTTATAGATATATGTAAAAAGACACAATGATTTTGTGGTGTACGCCCCGCTACTGCCTACAACTATTTCAACGCTTTTATGACGATTTCTTAGTCTGTTTGAGGAAGACTATTCAAGAATTTGTAACTCATTTCTCAACGTCACAGATTTGTCATAGCCGCGTTATGTTACTAATTATATCGACCGAATTATAAACAAAATAACGGTAATATAATATATGTAACCAATTTGTCAAAGCAATTTAAAGGAACACTTACATTTGTCGGAGATGACCGATTTTAATTATAATCCGGGTTAATTCTATGATGTGCCATCAAAACAGCTGTTCTCCCTTATACAAGGGGCTTCTTTATGTAGCTACAAATTATTTTCAGGTTTGTGCAATAGGTATTACAATAAGTTGCAGTACATTTTTTTACATTCGATAGATAAGCCTTTGACCACTATCTCACCTGATTTTAAGCGACGATTCAGTCGAAGACGAAAATTGGCTCTCAAGTGAAATTATATCCATACACATGGATGAGAAGATAATTATTTATTTGTGTTCGAAAATCTAACTTCGTGAAACAAGAATTCAGTACCCGGCAATTTCGAACTATAGTCAACAAAGAAAACTACTTTTCTAACTTGTCAAAAGAAAAATTGGGTCAAAACATAAAAAAACGTATCATACAAAAATCAACCATTTTATTTAAAGGCCCGCGTCACTCTTTCACCGAACCGAATCCCTAATCACTGACTTCCTGATCGCGACAGCTGAGAAACCAGCAAAAACTAAAACAGATAAATGAAACATCCTGTATGAGAATATCAAATGGGCCGTAATATTTTGCGCAAGCGCAGCTCGCCACTACATTTTAAATCTGGAAACTGGAGCACGGGTTTGCTGGAGAACTTTCTCGTATCACAACACTTAGGCCCAGCGTAACTTTTCTTTACTACTCGTATAATATCATTAAGATGTTTTTTGTTTCTTTGTTATCGCTAAACTCAGGCACCGCTATCGCTAATAGTCCGACTCTAAAAGTTTTGTAGGAAGCTACATTATCCCTGAATGCCAAAGTTTAGTTTAGATAAAAAGTGACCAAAATAGGTTTTCAATAAGAAATAAAAATATTTATAATCAAAGTCGGAAATAATTAATTGGTTGTTTGGCGATTTTATCAGCGTGCGCTGACCACGCACACACCTTCCTCCACACATGCAGAGCCGCGGGCAAAAGCTAGTTTTTTATACTATAGGTACCTACGCGTACTCGTGTAAGGTAACGAGACTAGGTAGGTCGTTTGCCTGATAAGCACAACGAACGGCAATAAAAATTGCAGTACCACCCAAGGCTTTTAAGTACAAAGGCATGCGTGACACTGCAGTGGACGGGTTACCCTTAGAAGTCCGGTATCAAGTCTCATAATATTTCAGTAATATCACTGAACGGAATACGGTGGCAAAAGAGAGCGAGTGTGGCCGAGCGGGAACTTGTGCGACTTTCAATCCGACGCACCATAGTTCGAATCTCGACTCAGCCGGCACCAATGACTTATATCAAGTTATGTGCGGATTATTCACACTCGCTCAAAAACGGTAAAGGAAAACATCGTGAGGAAACCGGCATGGTCAAGAACTACAAACTGCGAGGACATGTGACATCCACCAAGCCGCACTGGGCCCGCGTGGTAGATTATGGCCCATACTTCTCTCTGAGAGAAGGCCGGTAGCCGGCAGTGGGAGTGTAAGAGGCTGATAATAATAAAAACGGTGGCAAAAACTTTCTTTTAATTTTTTTAAATCTTAGAGAGAGAATCGACCATACTCCACTTTTAATCCATTGTGCTATAGTTGTTGTCACATGTCCTTGAATTGTGTGACCATTGGACATACGGTTTCTTTGTGAAGACTCTTTGATCTATAATTCACCTGTGCCTCCCACTAACTACGGCCCATAAACTATCTATAAAAAACATCGATCTGTTGCTCCATCTGCGTAAAAGAAGGACATACCAACAATATGTTGTTGGTTTGGTGGTGCAGAACTGTATTTAGTTTCGTATTTAATGGATAGGGATTAAATAATATATTAGTCGTTTATAAATGACTAATCAGGGCTAAGATGAGTTACAAAGGCATGGTCTACGAAGACGAGCTTAACAATTGTGAGACCAAATTCTTTTCTAAGAACAGAATAATATAATTTAGCTAAACGCTAGAGTTAATGTGCCGGATGTCCTGTGTGCTAATATAACAACAAAAGGGTGCCCACTACGGACCGGCGTCGTGGTAGACCACAGAGACTTCAGCGTAGGGATTTTACAACTTTTTTATTATACAAATAAGAGACGAGTATTAGGCTTATTATACACGTAAACCCTATTTCACGAAATATACAATTTGCTTCTCAAACCCGCAAACACCGCCAAGGACTTGCTGAAACAGCTAGTCTACCTTTTTCTTATATTATTTGATAACGAGACGAGCTGGTCTTTTTTTTGCCCGATGTTAAGCGCGCGTTTCTCGAGTAAACGCGATGATAATTCATAAACGCGGCGCGTGGGGATGCTGTACATTTTTCAAAAAAAATCTGCGTAAACGCGGTCACTAGAACGCGTTGTTTAGTTGCAAAAGTCACACTAGGGCCTCTGGCAAGAGCGGCAGCTTTAACGCATGTAACACAAACATACAGGTTTGCGTCTTGAGGGTGATAGCTAGATAGATGTGCTTTAGAAAATGTCCTACCACAACACAAGTACTGGTAACTCTGTTTATGAAACCACACCGGCAAACATTAATTATAGCCCAAAGCCTATTTACTGCATAATGACGAAATTTCACGAGTTCACTTCTCAGTAAGGCGATGAAACATTTATTATGACTAGCATATTTATCATGACCAGTATATTTTATAGCATTACCGACAGAAGTGACGAATGGGAAAACAACTCGGTACGACCGAAGTGGCTGACCGGTTGGCTAGATTGTGTTTTGTTTATTTCGCAATAGCTATAAAAAAGTGGAAACCGATTTCGACGAAAAAAATAATTGGAATCGGTGGAGGATTAACGGAGAAAATATAGAGAAAAATCAAAACAAAAAAATATTTTAAAAAATCCAGGAGGCTTAACAGGGCCCGTCTTTTTGGAAGTCGGTTAAAAATCAAACCAAATGTATGAATATACATATATACGCATTTTACGAAGGTTTTAAGGAGCTATCAAACTTATTTTACGTACATTGTTTTGTGACCGAAAACCACGATACAAGACGTGCTTTATATTTTGAGTTTGACTTTAAAATGTTAAAGACTACTATTGACAATTTCACTTCTATACGTTTTTAAAAGAAGCTAAAGCTAAATATTTCTAGAACAGGTCCAGCAAGTAATTTATAAAAAATCTAGAAATGCTGTAAAATATTTAATAACCCCTAAAATTCAGTATTTCTATCTCAAGTAAGGTATTTCACTTCTATACAAAGTTTATTAAATTCTTAAGCTTAGTATTTGTACGTAGCTCAAAGAAATAAGTATTTCACTTCCATACAACGGTTAGAACCTAAATCTTAATATTTCTGACTAGTTCAAGCAGATTTCACATCGAAATAGTTGGCGAGACCCAACCAAGACAAACATTTTTAAGCACAGCACTTCACAACACATATTTTTCAAAAGATTAACTCACAGCGAGGCGGAAAGCTAAACATTTTACAGAACAAAACGTTCTTGTCGTTCAGCACTTGCACATTACGAATTGTCGGAACACATTACAAGTAGCCCACATCCATGTAGGCTGGGAGATACGGGATCAATCAATTACTGCGCGACGTCAACCGTTCTGACGAATAAAAGAGTGATTAGCACCATGAAAAATGTTTCGAACCTTATTTTTTTTTTATAAGTGTAGAACGTTTTTAAATAAAAGTGGGCCTGTGGTTGTGAATAATGGTTAGTTAAGTAGTAGCTTATAATAAAACGCAGATCGCATGCAGTGCTTGAAGTGATAGAGAACATTAAGCACTTTTATAATAGCATACATGAGTTGTTGACTACAGTTTATTTATTTAAACTGGAGATTATGAAACATTCAAATATTGAATGGTCTGCTTTCATATACTTAAATCACGTAACCGCATAGTTTTACAAGTTACTTTTTTGTTATAAAACTAACTAACTAATAATATACTTTAGCCTGCACATAGTATCATACATTACATAATATACTGTAAAAATGTAAAATATTTTGTTTAATCGTGTATAATATAACCAATATAAAAAAAGTCATCCCACATCAGTAAAAATATGTAACCTTACCAAGATTAAATTCACCCGCACCTCTCCACCTAGACAACTTTTTCTACATCAAAGCATGTAATATTATAAATGTAAAATATTATATGATGGCACAGGAATATGTTGCAATATCAATAACTCACGTGACGTGGGTCCAGTCAGAAATATCGTGATCGTCGCTGTGCCGTGACAGACTGCGGCTGCCGCCAAGAATGTCGCCGAGTTATGTATCCGTTAGGTATTTACTTTATATCAGTTCTTGTAAGATTACATTATAGTGGGTTGGGGTTCTACAGGCTCTACAGGGTTTTTTGGTTTTTTTTTTGGCTCCACGTGATTTGCTTATTTAGCCAGTGTCAAGTTATAATAAATCTCTAGTTTTGGTGCATGAAAGTCGTCAAAGTCACGTTAAAGTTTAGTCTAGGCGCGGTCGAGTCGAAGTGACGCTTCAGTAAAGCGGTGGATACTTTACTTAATGCTTCTATGGAGTTTTGAATAGAATACGAAAATACACTTTTTTCGTCTTTGTACCATTTGCCTTTCACTCATGCACGTTTACGAACACTGAATGGTTAATAATCAACCATTATTACACATAAAACATTGGTTTTAGTAAATAACACAAAATCAACAACAGCACATTTTCGCATTCCAGCCAAAACTCGTTCTACAGGGTTCTACGTAGTTTTGACGTGGCGTCTGTCGTTAAAATCTAGGTTTTTGTTCAAAGGCAACTTCAGAACAAGATATCAATTCAGAACAAGATACCAATTTTACACGTTAACTTTTTATTAGTATGGTGAAATTATTGTAATGTATTGGTTTAAATGGTTTCTTCTAAGTTCTATTCCGCCAGATAAGGAACTATGTTTTGAGAACTGCATAAGATCTAAGGCTTATTGAAGCCACAGGAAACCGTTGCGATGTAATTTTCTTGTAATCATTCCCAACCGATGCACCTGGACTATCTGTGCACCGCCCAATTCTACAATTAATTTTTAATTTTGATAGTAATCATCAACGACATCCGGTCAAGGCGCATCATTTTCTGTTGCGACTCATTAAAATAATATGAACTGTAGCTTTAAGTAGAAATGCGGTGTTATTGAGGAATAAACTGCAGTGCTCAATTGTAGCTTTTAGGTACAGTAGCTTTAAATTTTCTTTGGTACATTTGGTACTTGGTCGTCTCCAACCAAATGTTGCCAAGTAGAGACGCGCAGTTGGTCACATAAACCCTTCAATTTTTTTTTAATGATCTATAATACTTCGCTGGTCACTTTTAAAACATTTTAGTAAGACTGTCAGGTGGACTGTTGTTTTGTATAAAAAATATCGTTTTATCTATGTTATCAGTCTTTTGGTCCTCTGTGTCTTTTTGGCGCGAAACCGATGTGTTGAAAGTAGCTTAGATTTATTTTCCAAATTTTACTTGAAATCATATAGAATGTAATAGTGGTGACCAACAACTCACTAATTATTTACAATAATTTCTGGCTATTGAAATTTTTCCTATTTCTATCAAGTTTTTAAATTTGGCGAACTCCAACGTCACTAAAATTTAAAAAAAAATGTTGTTTACTGCAACACTGGGTGAATCTAAAAACCGTGTGCAGTAAAACAAAAAAGAAAATATAAATCATATTTCTCAGACGTTTATGAAATTCTTAGATTTTTCTTAAAGCCATAAATTTATTCATAAATGTTTAACAAGTCATTTATGTAAGGCACTTCTGAAGTCTAGGAATTCCATAAATAATAATTTATTATACCTACCTAGTAGGTATGTACTGCTGCGAAGACATTTGTATTACACGTAAATTTTTATATTTATATTTTTTTTCGAACCTTTTGTTTAGTTTACGGTTTGGGTAATCATTTAAACTCTAACGTAGCACATATTTTTGTTATTTGTTTGCACTGCTTATCAAATTAATTAGGTATGTTTGAAGTAATTTATGGCATTAGGCGGAAATCTAAATTATAAGTGGAAATTCATGTCCATTCTTTGCGAGTTAACATTTGTAGTCTTTGGAGGAGAATAGAATTGATAGTCGTTAGGAAAGTATTTTTTTTTAATTTTAGCATTGCCAATGTCGAATTATAATGTTTCGAACTAATATAATCATTTGGCATAATCTGGACCGTAAAAGTCATAAACCGCCTTTGAAACTCTGTATAATAAATGTAAATAATGCTATGAAGCATCGGCTAATAGCCAGGCCTAAGGAGGTACCTATCCCTTACACCTACAGGCACGTAACAACCGATGTTTTTAAAACAATTTTGAAACGGAAAAAAAATAAAACTGAGAAAAAAGGTATTGAAATGGGTGCTTTTAAATATCAAGAGGCAAAAGAGTCCTATACAAAATAGAATGAATTCTATTTTTTTTTAATTAGTAACAATTATTTATAAACCTACGAAATATTAGATTTAAAAATATTTACACGTTTTTGTTGATTCTTGCATAGAAATAGCAATCACGAATTTAAACACTTATTTTTATTAATTTATGTAGAAATTTTAACGCAAATCGGACATGTCAATCTAAAAACCTTGTTCTCCCGAACTGTTCCAAATGTTGATAGTGCCAGATAATCCGCTAACGACAGAATCCACATAAAACAACAACCTTCGGCTCAAACGTCTAAAATTAAACAAGTAGGTAATCAATATTATATTATTGTATAAGTAGTAAAATCTTTACTAGTCTACAATGAGGAAGTCATAAATAAATCCCTAGATTTGTATTTTTTTTAATAATTAATTGATATTAACTAGCCAATATTTCACTCCCAAATCATTACGATATAGATAGTAATGAAGATAAAAATAGTAAGAACTCTCACAATTCACTCACTCAAACCAATACAATAGACCAGCGTTGGGTAAATAGGTATGACGTGTTATGTTGAAAAATAATGACGTGTTATTATGAAAAATACTTTTTGTCTGGGTAGATTAGCGTTTCATCACTTTAATGTGAAAGTTAATCTATGATCAAAGATTAACGCGCAATACGATAATATAACCATAATGAGACTGCCTTTTCTATCCGCCGTGTATTACTACGGCGAAAACCTGAACAAGCGAGATATGCCTTTGTTTTTGTCCTAATCAAGCAATGAAAGAGTTATATACCAACTAGTACCAACCGTTACAAATGCGCCTTAACTTTACCGATCATTAAAAGTTGCTGATCAGACTTTATCATAATATAAAAGCAAAGCCTTCAAGCTTAAAATCTTTCGTCAAGCAATGAACGGTGTGTTTCGGGAGCTGCTAATTTTCATTCTAGTAATATTCACTATCTTTGACCACAGTTACTCGGCTTATGAGACTTAATATCTAATGTCTCAGGGTAACGAGCGCACTGCAGTGCCACGCAGGCCTTTGTGTTTCAAAGTTCTGGGTGGCATTGCAATTGTTATGGGCCGGCGTTATGCTTACCATCAGGCAAACGACCAGCTCGTCTCGTTACCAAATAACATAAAAAAAAGTTATAGGCCGGCGGTATGCTTACCATCAAGCAAACGACCAGCTCGTCTCGTTACCAAATAACAAAAAAAAAACCTCGTCACTTAAAATCAGGTGAGATAGTGGTCAAACGCTAACCTATCAAGTGAGAAAAAATGATTTGGCTACCAGTAATAATAGTCCAAGTTAATACAGTTTTTTTATAATGTTTATGTTTTACTCATAAATTCAATTCATGTTGAAAAAGGAAAAGGTTTGCAACAGCTGTCCTTGTGGCTCATTTTCACTAGTATTTTACCGGCTAAAGAATTAATCTAGGTTCTTGTACACTTTTTTATAAAATGTTTAAAGAGAGAAAGTGAGATGGAGTATAAATATGTATAAATATATCTGTTATTAAAAGTAGGTACATTATTGATTATTATACCATTTTGATTTGCACCACCAACCTCTCACCCTCCATAAATTCTCTTCCCATCCAAAGGTTGAATGGAAGAGATTGCTTTAAGTGATAATTCCGCCCATTGTGCTTTAATTGAAGATCTTTTACTGTGGTTAATTTGTCAAATTGCTGTACAGTAATGTATTTTGATTTCATTTCATTTGAGGTAAAGTAGGCGCACGCAAATTCATTACGTAACGACACATGTAAAATAATTTGCACGAAGGTTTTAAAATTTGAAATTTCGTCAGTGAGTGCATTTAATTATAACCTAGATTTAATTTATCGGCAAAAAAACACTTTTAATAAAACTAACAGCAATTTAATTCTATTCTTGTCTAAACCACTTCAACTTTTCTCCAGAAACCATAATTTATGTTTTACGATCTCGCACTAAGAATATAGTCGAAGTATATAGATAGTTATATTACTAAACTATTTATATTTTAGTTCCTAACGTTGGCATTATTGATTGGGGCAGTAAATTAGATTCCGTAGCTCCGTTTCACAGCGCGTAGCACTTTCGTAGCACGCATACGTAATCCACACGAGTGACACAAACTATATTTTATTTCAATATCTTATTATTAAAATTTGTGCGTGAATCCTTTCGAGATGAAAAAAAATCGTACTGGCGCCTTTCTCTGTTTTAAAAAACACCAACCGTAATTCCAAATTTAAAATTTACCGACACTGACACTGTTCACTGGACACTTTTTTGAATTCGGATGTGGAATTCCAGAATGTACCGCACGGCTTTGAGCGCGACGCGAGACTAGGCTGCTGCGAGGCCGACGCTGTGAAAACATGTATATTATATATAATTTTACACTAATTATGTTTATTTTTTACATTTCGGGCACAAGATATTTTGGTCACGTATTTTGGTGACAATAAATCGATACGTAATCGTCGTGTTTTGACTTTAATACTTTTTGAATTGCCCTGTTTAGCTTGTGTTGTATAGCGAAAATTAAAAAAAGTGGTCACCTTTTTGACATGCCAAAGGTTGACGTTTCTGTTAGGTTAGGTTTATTATTGCGAGTGGAATTGCTTGAGTGCATGCCTATGTCTCTTAATTTTGAAGATTTTATTAGTGCAGCTGTCATAACTGCGCTGACTGCATCTTGTTAAAGCTGATAAAAATATGATAACGACTTCATATCAGAGCTTTGAAATATTACAAAAATAAACAATTCTTATTTCCAAAAAAATGCATCAAAGTAATATTTTTTAATGATGGTTGATGCCCAACTATTACTTTTCATGTCTTAAAATTCTCAATTATTATTTGTAAATAATATTTATACGAAAATTACAAAAGATACTCACTACCACTAGAGGTTTTGTGTTAAAGCTGTCTGGTTTGAAGAGTGCTTTAGTTCGTCCATTACCAAATATTTTTATACCTTTTAGTAAGCAGGCGCAAGAGATATTTCACACGGTTTTAAGAGTTCAGTTTGTAATTTACTCACGAAGGTACGTAAGATAACTTCAGCAGAGACGCTGGCAGGAGACTGCGGACGTTTTGGCTCTCCGCCTAATTTCAGGATGCATTATTTTAACTCGACAAAAGAGGCTGTCAACGGTCCTCGAACAAAAATTTCCATTTTAAAAACAACAATTACTCAAAACATTTTAGTAGGACAGCCTGGCAAAAAGACGCGTGATTGCACTTAATTTTTACTTTTTTCAACAATCAACTATACTTGACTGGCCACTTTTAGAACAACATTTTTTTAAACTGTTTAGGACGGCTGTCAAGTCAAAAGACTTTCGCCCTTATTTTTTTCACTTTTTAACGGCTCGAATTAAAAATTATTTAGATTTGGAACAATCAACAATACATCACTGGCCATTATTAAAGCAACGGTTTATAACTGTTTAGCACAACTGTCTGGAATTTTAATTGTGTCTGTTTGGGTTAGTACCACCGCTTTGCTCGTGAAGTCTGCCGCCAAGCAGTAATGTGCAAGCATTACTGTGTTCCGGTTTGATGAGCAAAGTAGCCAGTGAAATTACTGAACATGCTTACCCATGAGGTGCCTATTCAAGTATTCATTCTAGACTTAAAACTATTCAGATTACTTGAGGATGGTGTCAAGTTAGCATTGATAATTCCCTACCAAGCACATTTTCATACAAACTTTACATTAGAAAATACCTAGGTATCATAAATCAGAGGCCAAATTAAATAGGAACTAATTAAACAGCCAGTAATCCAGGTTCCAGAATAACCGCTCCAATGGTAAGAGTTTGTGGATGCCAAGCACCATTTATCTACCACTTTTGGACACCCACCAAATGTGCATTAAACACAACTCCAAAGTATTGAGTCAACACGCATTAATAACGTGGATTCTCTCGATATTTAATGGGATTATTTATGAAAGTTTTGGTTTGAAGGTGACTGAACTGGTGTCCCTGCTTGGACGGGGTTCAAATGAAATATAAGTAGTTAGCCACGTCTTTTTGGCAGTACTTTAAGAAAAAAAAAACAAATTCGTTTTTTTTCATGTTCTATGGGATAGTGATTATATAAAATAATTTGTAGACATAATTCTCACCGAATATTCATAAATGTATAATAACTGGCTGTGCACAGCAGCTTCGCCTACATAACAAAAATAGCCTAAGTTACTCCTTATAATATCAGCTATCTGCCAGTGTAAGTCCCGTCAAATTTGGTCCAGCCATTTCGGAGATTAACCAGAAAAAGCAAGACTGACAGACAAAAATTTTAATAAAATTGAGTTGTTGTTGTATGTACCGTATATACTTTCTATTCATTTAGTAAAAAGCTGTTGTATGCATTTAGTAAAAAGCTGTTATTTTAACATTACAAACAGACACTTCAATTGTAATTATTTGTATAGGTTGTTAAGTTATTGACATTGTTTATTTCAGTTATTATTGTTGTTTCATGTATTTTTTGCAGATTACATATTTTAAGTTTGAATTCTGCTATTTTGTTGTAAAATTGACTTTCCCAATACAACACACTATATTATAAAGCCAGTAAATAATGCTATAATTATATTCTATTCATTCATTGCACTATCACGGATGCTTCAAACCAAAGACTATAAATCCTGTGTGCTTCAAACACTTTCATAAACTCAACCAAACCGTTGCCCTCCAAAAAACGCATCCATCACGCACCTGTGACATCTAGTATCACCTCCACATTTGTATGACTAATAGTTCCATGTGACTACCAATCAAACAGGCCGTGATAACCTTGCGGCGGTGTTGCCAATACACCCCAATTATACGCGCGGAAACGTCGCAGGTCACCCGTCAACTGGCAACCTTGGCTGGAATTGTATGTCTTTGAAGCTTATTACCGAATAGATAAAGGTTAAATGATGCTATACTTAAATCATATCAGAATTTTTATAAGCATTACAATGTAGATGGTATGTAAGACAACACAGGCAATGCAGGTTTGATAACACGACGTAGAGCAACGCAATTCTGTTGTTTTAAGCGGTAGGACTAACTCTTGTGCGAGAGTCCGTTTTGGTGAGTACCACCGCTTTGCTCGTATATTCTGCCGTCGAGCAGTTATGAAAAAGGATTACTGTGTTCCAGTTTATTGAGCAAATTAGGCAAAGTAGAGCAAAGAAAATTTGCGGAACAAGGCGATGTACCAAAATTACATATAAAAATACGACTGCCCTAGCCATGTGTCACTCGGGATGATGTGCTAGGATTCTAACGATACCCCATAAATCCAAATCTGTTGAGGCATTCAAAAGTTATGTTGGAACAAAGAAACTCATACATACACATACATAGATACATGAACCCTAAACACATTACACTCCTTTTTGTGCAGACGTGTAAAAAGTGGATGCAACTTACAAGACGAAATTGCAAAGAGCAATCAATAAAATCAATGATTTACTTTTGTGAAGGTAATTTTGATGTAGGACGAAATAATGGAAATTATAAAAATAATATATAAACCTGCTAGATTATGTTGTAAAATATTAAAATTAACTCTCCTCTTCAACTATACGTTTCAACTAAACTAACTACGGTGGAGTCTAAATGATTCACTAGTGAGGCACTTTGAGAATTTCACACTTTTTCATGTATCCTGAAGCACTGCCAAATTATAGCCGACATTTTATTATACGTTATTAATATAATTATGTATTAAGGCACGCACTCGGTCGGTAGTTGCCGGGGTGTGGTGACGACTGTCGTGTAACTAACGTCACAGGTCGAGGGATATAGGATAGCCTCTAAAACATTGAAGCCATTAATAATAGCCGTTGAATAGAAGTACAACGGCTATAACAACTTTGACAGATACTCGATTAGCCACGTAGGCGATTTATTTTGTTGACTAACTAAATGTGTAAGCATTTAAATTTCGTTTTTTGTGTGCGTGAAACTAATATTGTGATATTCATTGTGTTTTAAAATTATAAATGTAATAAAATGTTATTGCTTGGCGTGAATGCAAGTCGTTTAGGTTTCTTTTACTGTAGACATAATAAAGAAGAATGTTCTTTATTATCTATCAACATTAACTTATTTTTTCCTTTAAGGTGTCTCATTATGGCCCGCCTAACGCAAAAAACCTAGAACGCAAAAATAGCCTAAAGTTTTGTTGGTTCATCGAAGAAAAACAGGCACTACGGAAAAAGAAAGACAACGACAGAGCCTTCGGTTGGCATTCTGTAAATTTTGAAATAAATTTCCAAAGAAAATTTCCGAAGACATATAGTACGTGGTAATTTCCTAAAACTTGTTCCAGGATATACGTGTTTTTGAAAATGCCTTACAAGTTTGGGAAAAAAATGTTTGTTATTTAGAATCTCCATTATATGTCCAAGGATTCTATGGAAGTGTTTTGTTAAATTTTACATTTATAAGAATATTGTGAACGGCCAAAGTCAAGGTAAAATTTGTTTAAAAGGCTGTTTTTTAAGGCTTTTACTGAATTGGATTCTCAAAATTTTAAATTTTTGTTTCCATAAAATCCTAGATATAATACACGAAGTACATATTTGTTCAAAAAACCTAAAGAAAAAAATTGATACAACACTTTGATCACGTACGACCGTTTGTATGGAAAGTATGGCGAGTTGCAGCCTCTTAAGACCGTTAGATTCGACCAAACATTGTGAACATGTTAAATCTAGATCCAAACTGGCTCTCGAGTGTTGCTAATGTATTTCCCGCCGCCACAATCTAAATAGATGATCTATGAAAGGTTTTAAGTCACGTCTTATTTGCCCTATTTGTCTGTTCTCAGCATCATAATAGAAACACACTGTTATTTTACAAAATATAGTACAGCCGGAAATACGGCGACTTTTGGACTCAGTGAGTGAAATTATTCCAGCAATAGCGACGGAGTGTGTCCCAAATTGCACGGGTCTTACAATTTGGCACGGGGCTTACAATCTCGGGAAACAGAGCATAATATAGCCCTAGATATAATCGTTTAGGATTTTAGATGTGCGCTGTCCGTTCAAGTTTATAATTATTTTGACAAATTACGATAAGAGATTTGTTTTGATTCATACAAATTTTATGCTTAGATTTTAAATAATATACTAGTAGGTCATCATCTCTAATATTTTTAGTAGACTCCGAAAAAGAAGGAGGTTCTCAATTCATCTGCTTTGGTGTGTATGTTACTTTGTGAATGATATCTCGGTATCATCGAAGAAGCATCGATAGTTGCCTGGCTACAGAATTACTATATTCAGGTTAGAAGTTAAGATGGTAGCACGAAGCAAGCACTAGACAACACACCACTACGCAAACTCTCATCAAGAAAGAAAGAAGAAAATCTTCTCTTCAATAGTTCGATTCTGATACGTTATATTTTTTTACACTATTGGGTAACGAGACAAGCTGATCGTTTGCATGATGGTAAGCATAACCCTTAACAACTGCAGTGCCACTCTCAACTTTTAAACCCAAAAGCCTGAGCGGCACTGCAGTGCGCTCGCGGTCTCACTATATAGTTAAAGAATGCAACAAAGCTCCAGCTACGTTTCGTACTTTGCGCAAAAATAATAGTTTAGTGACTCACTCCCAAGTCACAAGACGCAAATATAACATTGATACATTATGTTTATGATACATAGTAAAAACGCGTAATTTCACGCAACGGCCAATTTATTCTGATGTTCGTATTAAAATCTGTCGACGGTATATTTTTGGGCCTGTTCGTACTAGGCAAGTTCCTCGCGCTAGGGTGTTTACTGTAAATTTTTACCGATGTCAAAAAAAGGAGGAGGTTCTCAATTCACCAGCGTTATTTAATATTTTTGTGGTGATTTTACTCGATTTCATCGCCAATTGTCATTTAAAAAGTATCTCACGTAAATCTACACAAATAAATAAAATTGAAGTGTCTGTTTGTAGTGTTAAAATAACTGCTTTATACTAAAAAAATGCATATGAAAGTATATGCGGTACCTAGCACCAAAACACAATTTTGAAAATGTTTGTCTAGCTGTCTATCTATCTGTCTGTTTGTTCAGACTAATCTCCGAAACGGCTGGATCGATTTTGACGGAAGTCTCACTGGCAGATAGCTGATGTTATAAGAAGTAACTTAGGCTACGTGGGCGAAGCCGCGGAGCACAGCTAGTCTAGAAATGCACCGCTAGTCATGGTCAAAGTAATAGGGCTGACACTCTTATTCCTAAAACCCCAGTCTTCAATTATCAATCATGGATTATCGTGCTCCAATCTCACCAAATTTGACCACATCGTCACACCTAAAATCAGGTGTGATAGTACTCAAACGATACCACTAAAAAAAGTCTCAAACTAGCGGTCGCATTTCGCACCTGCGAAAAAATTACAATACTCATTTTAGCTACATTTGAGGCATATTTTTATTTATTTAACAAGGAGGTAAACCTGCACAGAGTTATTCTTAAATGAAAACACAAGGGCCTATGTGAATAATATATTTTGAATATGTAAAACATTAGGTCTAACACTCGTCAACATTCAACCCTACAATTGACGACTATCAATAAAAAATTAAAAAATAAAAAACAGTGAGTCATATTACCATCCCAGCAATGGTTTATTGGGCTTGTTAGTTCAGTCTACGATTTTTATTGATCAGAGTTACGAATCTACCATACCTACTAACGAAGTCTAAAAGTCGTTAAACGTTTGATATATTTACACATTTCAACGGACAAAATACCTTAACTAACTACCACATAAAGGCTATGTTTCTTTTTTAAGAACGGTGTCTTACTTCTTTTACAACGTCATTGAAATATGGGACAGAACAGAAGGCATTCAGCCCTAAAATTGGTGTTTGGGAACTAGCTCAAGTACTGCATGAGGTACCTATACCTACCATGTACGAACCTTGGCTTACGGTAAGTGTGTCGTCAAGTCAGGTGGTCAAAAGTACCTTTTGAAAGTAAAACAATATAAGCAATAAAGTATGTAGACTAATAATTTCATCATCATCATCTGAAAGACGTCCACTGCTGAACAATAGGCTTCCGCCGTAGAAGGCCACTTGGATCGGTTACTCGCCTCTTGCATCCTCTTACATAGCGTTTTTGACCACTGAGTCAGTCCACTGACTTGTGGCCGGCCTACACGGTACCGAGCCCTTTATTTCGTTACTGGAATAGAACCTGCATAAAGCCTACAGAAATCAATTCCATTGACTTATCAACACCATGGAAGCTGTTAATCATACTCAACCAGCTCATTAATATTCCTGAAAGTGAATGAAATCAACTATCTCTTACCAACTTATTAATAAAACTTTCAAATCTCTGGAATTCAAAACATTCGTAGGTGACCCTACCGTACCGAAATATAAAAATGAGAGAGAGCATTATACTGTAATTTATGTTTCTGATATATATTTATCAAATGTATATCTGAGTCAGTAGTAATATGTTATATGGGAGCAGGTGGCCGGTTTATTATAACGTGCGCTGGAGTATACTGGATTTGTGTGTCGTGTGATATATCTGGAGATTGCTCTATAAGGCAGTAAGAAGCTTTTACCAGCAAAAAGTGGAGTGTAGATAGATAGATCAGATAACACTTTATTGCACGGTAATGCAGTTCTTATAAATTCAAATGTTTAAGTAGCGATCTCTTCCAGGCAACCGTAGGCTGTTTAGAGATGAAAAACGGTAGAGTCGTGCAAAAAGATTTACATAATTCATAAAAATTCAAGGACATAGATCAGAATAATAAAAGAGAAACATTATCAATTAAATAGAAAGTAGTAATAGTATACGTTTGAATTTTGAACTGGATCTTATCAAAAACTCTGAAGACATAATCTCTTAGTCCCTAAACACGAAATCCCAATTCACGCTACCCTTAAAGAATCTATAAACAAGAACAGTTTTTAATAATAATTTACTGTACCGAATGGTGGGTTGGTATCACCACTTTGCATTGAATTCTGCCGCCAAGCAGTAATGTGCAAGCATTATTGTAGTCCAGTTTGATGAGTAGAGTAGCCAGTGGAATTCAGTCATTTCACTTTTGACTATCACTTTCACTTTTGCGGTAGACTATAAAAGTCTCATAAGCCCAGGGGCTTATTTGACATTTATAGTCTACCGCATGAAACGTCCACTATCCATCTGACATTAAGATGCTCTATTATTTATGTTAATTAAAAAAATCCATACAGATAAATAAAATTGAAGTGTCTGTTTGTAATATCAAAATAACAGTTTTTATTAAATTCATATGAAAACATATACGGTACCTATAACAAAACAACCATTTTTAAAATTTTTGTCTGTCTGTCTGTTTGTTCCGGGTAATCTCCGAAACGGCTGGACCGATTTTGACGGGACTTTCAATGGCAGATAGCTGATGTTACAAGGAGTAACATAGGCTACATTAATTTTAGAAAAATAATTAGGGTTCCGCGCAAAAAAATAAAAACCATGTAATCCAAAATCTCCACGCGGGTGAAACCGCGGGGCAGCAGCTAGTAATAAATATAACGAATCACCTTGTACTAGACACGAGCCATTAACACCACGTTTCCTTTTCGCATAAAGTTTGACGATAGGATTTATTTTTAACAGCTTTTTATATTTTCCAATGGTACTTTGAGGACGTGGTTTCAGAATGTAGTATATAACCTAACGACTAATGTTTTCTTCGTCTTTGCAAGAAATATAAAGATGAGAAAGATTAAATTTGTCTAGAATCATATAGATTAACTATTTATTGAAAAACCACTACAGTGAATTCTTAAAACTAAAACCACTATGCAATCAATGTTACAATTACTGGGGTGCAATTTTTGAATGTCACCGAGTGACTAAATATCAGCGATATGACCGATAGTCATCGATTTACAAAGTCGTATTTTTGAATCTCAGCGGGTGACTAAAATGTCATACCTATGATAACGTTTACGAGTGGGGGTACCCATTCGTAAACAATATCATAGATATGAGTAAGTATTTAGTGCCAATTTTGGCTTAAAACAATTTCGAACTTAAAAAATAAAATTGAATGGAACACAATCATAAGTTTGTCTATGATTAAAGCTGAGAAATAGTTGCATGTTGGTAAACAGGGTATGACTAAAAAATACGACTTTTGCAAATTAGTGATTTCAAAGTTATCGCTGAGAATTTTGTCACCGCTGATATCGAAATCACTCGTGACATTCAAAAATCGGTCCCCTGGTAAGCGAGTGGAAAAGTATAAATAACATCTAAATTAAATAGACAGTTGGAAGACATAAATTAAATAAAAAAAATTAATAAAAAAATAAACTGGAGTTTTAAGTTTACTGATTGTACTTATTATATATTCTGTGGTACAGGTGACAGATTATTTTTGTTGGTTAAGTTGTAATTCTTCCTAAGTAGGTACTCATTTTTTATAGGTAGGTACCTAAACATTTACATTTATCAATTCTAAAATATTAAAGCTATGTTATAGCTTCCAACAAGACATTATAATATTAATAAATTAGAAATATGTGCAATATCATGCGTGCGTGATTCACTATCAGGTTGAGTATTTAAATAAGCGCCACCTTGCGTTGAATAGTAGAACTACATCAAGTTGCCATTCTGCTAAAATTGTAGCGCCATCTAGTTAATATTTTAAAAAAGTAGCAAAAATGTATTTTCTGTCTTTTTAGCCACAAACATTTGGGTCAGATCAAAACATTCTCACATATAAAGGGACAATACACAGGGTTTAAACTCAAAATATTATGTAAGTTTGCACTAGACATCGTAAGTCTTTTTGTAGGGAGAAATATCCATACCCATTATTAATCGCTTGATATCACTACGCCGTACCCAAGGATGGTAGAAGTCTGTAAGCGAGGAATATGCTTTATATTTTTATGAATAATTGAAAGCTTGTACATACTTATTTCTTTTGCAATTACTAATGGAGATGAACAATAATCTAAATATAATAAATATGTTGATTGCTTTACTTTTTTTTTTAAAAATGATTGTTTTCTCTATCGAAATATAATATGTAATAATAATTTCTTTGTCAGACAAAATTAGGAATTCCTTATAAAAACACTAGGAACCCACTTTACCTGCATTTTAACATCGTTAAAATTCATTCATCAAGATTTGAAATTAGTACTTAAGTGCAATTATGATGCCTAGTTTTAGAAGTATTTCTACAATTCTTTAGTTCAAATAATATTCTTTATACCTAAGTACATATTTTGAAATTGCCAGTATGCATTAAATTAATATAAAGACCATTTAAGTGTCTTTTTACAAAACATACCTAAGTACTTATGGTAACCAAATGGAACTGAAATGAGCCTTCTGGAACTGACCTTCTAAGAACTGCCTTGTGGGTAGACGGAGTGAGACCTTGAGTGATGACGCGTAGACGGAGTCGATGTACCAGTGCGGGTCACGATGCTCGCCCAGCCTACTGGCGCTGCCTCTGTAATTAATAAAAACGGGAATTTTGTAATATTTGTTTATTAAAAAGTGTTTGCTAAAGCTAATAGGTGTTAGCACTAAGGGACTCCGATAATAAACGAAACTTAGTATGAAGACAGTTTTGTACTAGAGAAAAATTATTATTTTTAATATTTCCGTGTGCAGCATGCTCTGATTTAGCAACAGATAGCTACTATCTCGGTCAGTCACCAGGTCATTATTGGTTGAAAATTAATAAATTTAGTGCAAAATAAAGAACATGTACTCAGCATCAATAAAAAACATGTATTCAGTTTTCAGATCACAATCATTTGAATTATTATTCAAATATCCGCAAATATCTTGTGAATCGTATGAGCCATTTGTAATTTTTATTTGTTCATTTTTAATATCATTAGCAAATATATTATTTATATTAATTTATATTTCAATTCTATTTCACTCACAAAGCCTGACCAGACGGAGAGCTAGGAGTGACTGGTCGACATAGATCGTGGCGAGGTGTAATAGGTACAGTGGTACGCAGGTACGGTGAGAATTATTTTTAAGATAAATTCAGTAATGTAGATTGTACATAAGTAATATTATAAATTTGAATGTAGCAATGTCTGTTTGTTATCTCTTCAAGACTAACTACTGATCCAATTAGGTTCCTTAGTTAAAAAAAATCAATAGATTGATTATGTAGCCATGTCATTAGTGGTTTCGTCAATCACCATAGCTATGTTTAAAATCTATTCTGATAACCCACAGAACCAGAAAGACTAAGTTTCCAGCTAAAGTCTACATCGAAATACAACGTTCTCAGAAGTAGGTATTTTAAATAAGATTCCCTCTCATGAGTATAATCTTTTGTCGTGGCAATAACTTAGTAATATAATGAGTTCATGAAACGAAAGTTACTGGAAAAGTTATTTTCGACATGATATAAAAAGTCGATAACGCTCCACGCTCTATCTATACCTGTGACCTTGTCCGCAACATTTTTCAACCATAAAACATGGAAATATCATCATAATCATTAAATGAACATTAAAACTGAAGTTTCGAAAACCCCGAAAATAAGTTTTGATACAAATCCATTAATAACAGAAAGATTATTAAAAGTATGAAATTATATTGAGATTAATAATAATATTTACAGAATATGTACGAAATTACATTGGCATAGTTTCTAATCAATACGAACAAAACAAAGGGCTAAGGTTAGACAAACCAAAACATAGATTTAAGGTATCGCCTTGACATTCAAAATAGCAAACACTCAATGCATAAGCTTCTCATCATATTTACCCTGAATCCATGTTGATAGTCATCTAAACACACACTTAAATCCTAAACATTTATGCGAAAGATATTATTCAAAATAAAAACTACATGTTTTCTTTCGTTCATATGTCAAACTGGAACTATTTTCGTACTCCCCAAGTTCACGTTGGTAGAGTAAATATATCATGGTGTCGGGGTTCAAAGCTTTCAATGAATTGCAGAATGTTTCAGCAGGGTTCGAGTCTTAGTCAGTAGTTTATAGCTGTACGAACTAGATGGCGCTGTTTAAAATTTATCGAAATCTAGCTAGATCGTATTTAAATAGTAGATCTAAAGTTCGTTTAACTACTCAGCAACAGATAGAGCTAGTAGTGACATTTATAAAAATTATAGTACATTACATTTTTCCTACTTCCTAGTTCCTACTAATAATATAGATATGCGATTGTTTGTGTGTGTGAATGAATGTTTGTTACCACGTATTTCCGTAACTAGTAATTCGATTTTGATGAAATTTGTATTGTAGATAGATGTAGATAGTAGTAGATAGAATGTAGATAGTAGTAGAGTTTGGGTCCTGGAATAATACATAGGCTGTAAAGATGTATACGACGCAGACGAAGCCGTGGGCGAAAGCTGATATTTCATAATGATCAACTAGACCTTGTCCTGTCCGTACCTATGTTTTAAACTTGCGATTGATAAAATGTTAAAACACTTTTAATAAAACACTACCTTTTGATAAAAACACTTTTAAGATCACTGTCGCATCTGTATTATTATAAACGCAAACGTGTATTTGTTGCTTTCTAGTGTATTGGTTTGTGCCTCTTTCACGTAGCAACGGATCGACGTGATTTTGCATAGATACAGTCGCAGTAAGAAAAGATTCGTCACCTTAAGGTCTATTTTGGTTTGCGCAGTAGCTGCTTTGTGTTAAAACTCCTTACTTAAACATATTTGCCTAGTCTACGCCTGTATTGCGTTACCATGACAACGGTTCTGTAATAATAAGATTTATGAACACAGAGAATATTAATGGGCAGACACAAGTGATGCTGACAGACTTAACAGCTAAATAAAACAAATTAAGTTTATTTTTCGAAATAGCCACGTCATTAGGAAGTTTTATATGTTAATAGCTAGACATTGACCTGAGATGAATGCTATTTTAACCCTAGTTATCACTGCATTAAATAATAGTATTCTATACAGTAGTCTCCTAACTAAGATCAAAAAGTACTGTGTCCTTACGTGACAAAGGAAATAATTTGGAAACTGACGAAGGTGTTCTTATCGTGACTGTACATAGAAATAGTTTATGGACCGGAGAGTAACATATGTTACTTTTCATTGGTTCCTGTGGAATTTCCACGCGGGCAGAAGCTAGTATAAAATAGAAATAAATATTTGCAACATCACGATTATATACCTCCGGAAGAGACTACATTTCCCGCGACACAGGGAATCCTAGTGTGGGAACTAGACCAATATTTAAAATAGTTTATTGTGAAGCTTTAAAAGTAGTCCCATATACAATTTATGGAAGAATACCACCCCTCAAGGGAAAAGGGGGGATGAAATATCCCCATATTTTACAATATCACGATATTTTCGACAAGGTGGTTCCCACTTTTTTAAAAACAAAAGTACTATTAGACTTTTTTTCTCTCACAGTTCAAAAATTTGACCCACACATTCTAAGATTTGAACTAACTAGTGAAGTTTAATACTTAGCTTCTAAAAAGCAACATCAAGACACGAGTCTGCATCAAATTTCGCAATATCTCCGCTACAAAAATAGTCGTTTGCCGGCAACAGCAACGTTGTTGTGATTCCACAGCTGTTTTGTCGATTAAAATTCTCGCAGACAACCGGCGCAACATTTCATTTCCTAACCTCAGTGATCGGTGATAGATTTTCAACTTGAATGTGGTCGCTAGAACTCTACACCATGCATTACGTTATTTTTCTCCAGTGAACGCTCGAACTCATTGTCAGATTCGAGCCATTCGTCGCTTTAGGGCCGATTTTTTAGCCGACTTCCAAAAAAGGAGAAGGTTATCAATTCGGTGGTTTTTTATGTTTATTACCACATATCTCTGTCGTATATAAACCGATTTCGAAAATTCTTTTTATTTGAAAGTATATACTTTCATATTGGTCTCATAGAAATTTCATTAAAATCGGTTCAGTAGTTTGTCACTGAAGTCGGTTCGAAGCTTTTTAAAAGAAATGTTTTTCAATAGTCAGATAGCATCCTGTTAGATAATTCCCTGAATCGTCTAAGTCTGTTAGTTAGCTAACGGTCCATTAATTTTGAAATGAAAGACCCGAAAAATATGTACTTACACTAAAAACACGAAAATTAATTGATTGGATAGCAATCAGATCGTTTAAGTGCAATTGAAAAATCGGCCCTTAGAAAAACATGTGACTTAATTAATTTAATCAGCAATCTGTGTTTCGGTTTGATGAGCAAAGTAATCAGTGAAATTACTGGGCAGACTTATACTTAATGTCTTAGTATGACGAGCGCAAAGCATTGTCGCGCAGGTCTTGGTGTTTTAATGTTCTGAGTGGCACTGCAATTGTTTATGCGTACCATCAGCCAAACGAATCGTTTCGCTATCCAATAGTAGGTAAAAAACACTTGGGCAGTACCCAATAGTATCACTGATTGATTACCGCGTTCAAATAACATTTCAACAACCAGGAAGGTTAAACTGGAAATTGATAGTAAACAGTTAACTGAGTAAACTCCACTAGTACCGATTCCATTTATATTTTATTTCGTATAGTGAACGTGTTTATAGCTTAAAGGCTTATAGGTACTTAAAATTCGTAAGAGAAAATGGTGTTTCAACGATTACACTGTCAGATTGACTTACTATTTGGTTACGAGACGAGCCGGTCGTTTGCCTGATGATAAGCATAATGCCAGCCTATAACAATTGCTGTGCCTCTCAGAACTTTGAAACACAAAGGCCAGCGCGGCACTGCAATTTGGTGCAATTCAAATTTTCCCAAGAACGATTTAAATGGAGAGCTAACACGCCGATTTCTTCCAGAACTGCGGATCGGGAGAGAGCAAGGTGTTGTCCCAATCAATCCATTCAAAGAAAGCCACCAGATGGTCTATTCACGCAGCTAGTTTAAAACATTTCACAATAATCATTCATCTCCTCGGGATAGTATACTGAAGCTGTAGTGAGGAATTCCGGCAATTGATCGAGACATCTCGGACACGTGTTACCCATCTGGTGCTATGCAGCCGCGTGACAGTAATTTAATTCTATTTTTATATTTTAATGAAATCATATGGATCTAATAAACAAGCATTGGTTTGGAAGAAGTGTTTAATTAAAATGTGTTTAATGTGTACAAATCACAAAATTGTACCAACTGCTCATAATTCATCGTCACAGCATCACACTTTCAAACCTAATGTACCTCGCTGTAATAAAATAATTGGGAATCGAATTATAATTCTATGATAATAATCCTAATCCTATACGATGCTAGTATAGTTATAATACGTTTGTTGGTGGGAACGCGGGTGAAAACCGCAGGCAGATGCTAGTCTTCTAATATTTTTAAAAAATTTAACTAACTACTACATTATCATCTGGGGTTGTATACTTGTTAAATTGTTTCAGTCTCTTTTCTTAGCGTTTAATCTCAACGAGATCGAAAGGGACTTAGTGAGTATCAATCAATCAGAATTAAGTCCCAGAACTAAAAGCACTTAAAGTGGCTTGCAAAGTGTTATTTGCTTATAAAATGTTATAATATAATCCTAATAAATACCTCTATTTTACATTAAATCGTTTGTTACTAATTGTTAGACGTGTTTATTGCCAATTGGATAGGTCACTTTGAGAATTATTTTCGTAAACAATGTCGTAGCCAATTTCATTTAAAAATCGTCTGTTTGAAAAACCTTTTTTATAAGAGCTCATAGTTTTATAATACAAAGGAATTTCTAGAGATACATTGTTTATTTATACTAACTGTCAATATGCAATGCTTATACATTTTATTTAATTTAAGAATGTAATTTTTATAGTGTTTATTTATACCTAGGCACTAACTCTCAATATGCAATGCTTATACATTTTATTTAAATTAAGAATGTAGTTTTTATAAATAAATCCGTTAATAAATAAAGTGATAGATCTGGTATTCACTTTTTAAACTTTCGCGGTTATTTACTAATTCACACATTGTAACGGGATATTTATCATGTTCACGGGTATTCCCGTGAACATGATAAATATCCCGTTGACGCATGATGCTTGCAATAGCGTCGAAATATCAGGTGCTCATCGCTCGATAATAATGGTAGTCAATAGTAATGGTAATAAGTAATGCCACGGTTATAGACATATAAAAGGTGATCTATGTAGATCTGGCAACTGTGGCAACTGTGGCAGTATTGAATCTTTGTACATACAAAGATTCAATAATAAACTAAACCGCAAATATTAAACTGACTGTCACAGTGTTATTTTCAGCCATCCACTACAAATCCATGCCAATAGTCGCGTCCCATATGTGACACGTTAATGAGTAGCTGATACCACTTGTCTACAATATGCCAATGGAATATTAGTGCTTTCATTCATTGAAGTTTTTTTTCTGTTCATTGATATTGATGCTTTAATACAAATTAATAGTGAAATGTAAACTTATAACGGCGACGGCTCCGTAGCTAAGTTGGTAGTAACCCTGCCTGCAAGGCGAGGGGTCCCGGGTTCGATTCCCGGCCGGGGCAGATTTTGTGTAAGCATAAAGTTTGTTCTCGGGTCTTGGATGTTTGTGATGTGTATCTGTGTATGTCCATGCCACCTGCGACACAGGGAATCCTAGTGCGGGGTATGAGTGTGTAAGCGTTTATGTTATGTTTTATGTTATGTTAAAATGTTAATTGGGTTTGAGGCGTGCACCACACACCCGACAATGAAGGGAAAGGTGTAGTGCAATAGGATTCATTCCTTTTGCACTATATCTTTCCGTGTCTCCATCCGTCCATGTCTTTGTTTTTCCTTTCAACCAAGGATAGAAAGCTGTAGTGCTGCTATACAAGTTCCCCACTCAGTCAAGTGGCACTCCTCAACAAAACCGCTTGTACTTTTAGGGCCTTTTTTAATTACGGATATTCTTCATTCACTCACGTCAAGATCAAGATGTTGAGGACAGAGTGAAGTGGATGTAAAATATAAGGAAGGCTGAGCTGACCGCCACACTATAGGAAAGTAGCCAGGAAGAGAGTGACAGAGTTTTTAATGGAGAAGGGAGAAACACAGTTGATGTACATGTATGACGCGAAATCAAGATGATAGAGTCAAAAAGTTATGTCTACCAGCTGGCTGTCTAAAGATAAATTTGGTACCTACGGAAGACTCGGCGCGCGAGCTCGACTCGCACATGACATTATTTATTTTTATTCTCGCTGAAAAGCGTCTCAAGAATCTCTTTTACGCCTAAAAAAGTTTTATAGCAATAGTATTTCCGTTTTATGAACACAAAGATCCCGCCCACAATTTATGCCAAAAAAAAGGAGTAGCAATAAAATTAATGTCATTAATCGTGCAGAAAACATGGCAATAAACAATATTTATGTAAGTCGTAAACTGATTCGCGGTGCTTGTGTGGCCTATAATGCCATCTTTCATATGACTTTTATGTAGTTTTTGGTTGTACATTGTGGTAGCTAGTGGCGATGTCAGCGTTCCGTATAGTTTTACTATTTTGGAAAACAGACCGGACAAAGAGAAATTATAATAAAAAAAACAAATGGTATAATTGAACTTTTTTGTCGTTTCTTTTTCGGAGAGCGAGAGCGAGCTTTTCCTTGGATGATCCTGTAGTGTGCAGAATCCATCACTGACGTCGTGCTTCAGGGCATGGAATGCTTTATTCCTAATTCTGTGATTCGTGTCAGTGGGCGGAGCCGTCGATAGTTCAATAAGCCTTACGCTGACGTAGCCATTCTATATTATATGATAAATATTACAATTCATGCCTAAACTTGTTTTAAAAAAAGTTTTCTGTTTTTGAAAATCATTTCCACAAAGAAGGTTTTTGGCGGCAGCCAAACGTATCTGTCATTGATTGATCGTTTAATTATTACTAACCAAATCTTGTGTCCCTTTGAATACATAATGTAAAATGTACATATCTAATGTCTAATAATAATCCCCTTTCTTACCCATTGAGTATTCGTGAACGTGCTTACGTTACTAGGCGTAGGAAAATTAAACAACATGTAAAAACACTATTTGAACACTATTCGTGTTACCACAAAAAACTTTCAGATGCCTGTTTAGCTAGACAGTGTCTAAAGATAAACATTTAAAATTATTAGAAATATCACCACATAATGCAGTTAGACAACGGTTAAACACTGCTTAAATCAAGATTTGTGGTTTCTCATATTTAATCACGAGACTAAGGCATGTTTAGGCGTTAAACGCTGTATAACACATGTTTAAGGTGTCTTTAATTTTTTTCTGGGAAGTATGTTTCCTATTTTAAAATTCGCAACTCGCAATAGCTTTACTCACAGATTTTGGAATGTACCTAGTCCTACAGTTAGCAAAAAAATGGGTAATTAACACAAAAACTGTTTAGTTGGCATGGATCGATTGGCGTGATATTTTATCCAAAACGCAGGAGAAAGTTTCTCTAAAAGTTTAAGGACAGTCTTCTACGATCGTTTTCCTGTAGCGACGCCCTGTCGCTGCAGTCTAACTGCCTGGTTTAAAAAATACACCCTGTTCAGCAAAAAGGAAGTACAAAGAAATAGTTGAAGCACTGCGCGCTGCTTTACTGTCAATTGTTGCATAAGACTGTGTTACAATATTAAAAACGTGTGAAGTTACGGCACCCGCTTTACTACCCGGTCTCAAAAATACATCCTCTATACAATAAATACATTTTGTTTTGTATTTTGTATCCCACAATAACGAGTCCAAGGCAACTAGATCATTCAACTCTCACGTTATCGGCCAATTCGCAGTCTCAACTTTATTGTGATCTTCTATTTTTGGCGTCTACATCTCCACGTTTCTGTATTGAGTTACAAAACAACTGGTCTACAGTTGTGTTGCTATGTTTCCAGTTTTTATGATCATACTTGTTTAGAAATGGGATGAAAGCTGCTCGGTGTTGATGAGGTCCACAACGGATTTATAGGTCAAAGGATCGAATCCTACAATGAGCTTTTGGTGAAGGAAAATATCGTGATGCCTAGAATGATAGTAGAACGTGTTCTATTGTTCGTTGTGGGCTAGCAACCACCTTGGGTTAAGCATCTATCGATACTTAAGTTTGTTGGTAGTAACCCTGCCTGCAAGGCGAGGGGTCCCGGGTTCGATTCCCGGCCGGGGCAGATTTTGTGTAAGCATAAAGTTTGTTCTCGGGTCTTGGATGTTTGTGATGTGTATCTGTGTATGTCCATGCCACCTGCGACACAGGGAATCCTAGTGCGGGGGTATGAGTGTGCAAGCGTTTATGTTATGTTATGTTATCGGCAGCCGCTCTTGAGAGCTAGCCCCGCAAGTTTTACGTATTAACCACCCCACGCTCAAGCAAACGTACGTTTGCTTGAGCATCTAAGCTGCCTCTTACGCTTGTCCGTAACAATTGCAGTGCCACTCAGAAATTTAAACGTAACGTCAAAAGTGAGAGTCAAAGTCGTATCTACTGAGCGCTAAACCGCCCCATACAAATTGGACAGAACATCTGACGTCACGTTATTCTACGCAGACTGTAAAGCTGCATTTTGTTGATTTGGCCGTGAAAAACTGCGTTTAAGTACATAGTTGTCATACATTTTTTATTCATTAAAATGTAAAGACTCTGGTGGTATCGTTTAAATTACTAATGGATCATAAAAAAAATTACAGAATTTGGGAAACTTTTAGAACCTTTATAGAATATTTAAAAATTGTAAAAATTATATATTTTTTGTGAATCTAATTTAATTTATTGTGTTAATTTTGTGTTTCATGCAATATCCCATTTATTTACACGTACTCTTTTTAACCACTTATAACCATTACATGACCGTGAGTAAAAAAACTGATCTTAGGAACTGATCTTGAGATTCGTATCAATTAGTTCCCGATCTTTGCAGTAGGTATAGTAAGCGTTTTCTACTGCAATCGAGTGTTAAACGCTGCCGCGCGAGCGTGCCATGATATATTGGACCACAGTGTTTTCATTGTAGCGCGCGAGTATTTGATGTACGACCGTGTTCTATTTTTGAACTATTCGCAATGAAAATGTCAGTTTATGTAGATACGCCACTATTGAGTAACAATGCACGGCCTATAGCTTTTTGTGTATTCAACCAGTATTCAAAAGCCCCAAACATTTGCAGAAAAAAAATACAAAATTTCAACAATGTTACCAAAAAGTATGTAAAGTCGAAGTTGTTAGTAAAAGTATCAAGAAGCTGAAATAGAGGTGGGTGGGACACTTGGCTGGAAGATGGACAAAGGCAGTCAAACCTTAAATGTGTAGTTACAACACAATAACATATACGTTTTGTTTTTTATTTATAAGGTTTTGTTTAATTTTGTTTTTAATTGATAAATTCTTAGTTTTTTATTGAAATGTAAATTTTTTTTTTCGAGATTGATTTTGGGGGAAACTCGTAAAATGCGGAAAAATCTTCGAGACTAGTTTGGAACTCTCGGTACGAGTCCGACTCGCACTTGGCCGGTTTTTTTCTTAAATCTCTAGCTTATAGTAAGATTTGAACCTACGGATCGGAGGTGGACATGAGTCAACAGCCCACCATTATCCCTACAAAAATATAACTGCTTTAACAAAAAATGTTGTGGAATTTATCCATTCGAGTGACGGAGCAACGGATCGAATTGATTCTATCACCACCCAAATCCAACCACCGGATACGATATCATCACTCTCCGAAAATATTTAAACACTTTTCTATAATTTTGAAACATGTTTCAAGGAATTCTATATAACACATTCTGCAATAGCGCGTGAGCGATTCATCCGTGGGAGCGGATTATTTTGACTGCGGTGATTTGTAATTTTATCAAAACGTTAATAGCTTGAGTTATTGTTCGCAAATGCGTGTTACGGTAAGCAAAATTTATTAGAAACTATGATGTCGTTGTCGTTGAGTGCAGAATTCCTTAACATTTCTTGTAGTAGGTATGTATCTGTGGATACTAAAAAAATAATCCTGTCATGTGGTCATTGGGCAAGCAAATTGAATTGAACAAGGCTACTTAACAGGTCACAAGCGTAGTCTGGAAAAGCATAAAAGACCAACTGGAGAGCAATCGCGCTCAAGCGCCAGCAAGATTGTCAGATGTGGTGAAGAAGTCTGCTGGGGGCACAAAGTGGAGAAATTTAGTGTGTGGTTTTTTTATATTATAGGCTTACGTTTGATCACTATGTCACCTAGTAATAAGCGATAAGGCAGTCGACGTTGAATCACGCTTACCTAAAAGATACCTATTCACCACGCCTTAAAATTTTTACCGCACTTTAAAATTAACATCATTACCTAACTTTTTTTTTATTTGTTTAATTATTATACTCTGCAAGCTCCAGGGCTCGCACCATTTTTTTAGCTATATAAATTATTTTTTACCTAACGTTAAATACTGTTGTGTTACTTTTAACGTTAAATATTTTTCACTTTATGAACGGTAACGCTTTGAAATTAACGTTGGTTACCGGTATTAATGTTTACAAGCCCTGCGGCTACAACCGCATGGTTATCATGCAAACATAGAATGTATGGTTATACTAAGATGCTTATTTCTACCGAAAGGTAAACCTCATAACAGGATCCAAACCCTGAGTTATCATAGCTTCTGTGCGAGTCCATCTGAATGGGTCCTGAAACTTTCCTCATAGCGTATAGTGTGTTCTGATTTGAACCGCAGAAGTTCGGTAACTGTAGTATTAATAAGACCCTTATAATAATCAGCGTATTGGTAACGGTGGTGTAGTTACACTATGTTTTTAACCGACTTCCAAAAAAGGAGGAGGTTATCAATTCGGTTGATATTTTTTGTTTCCTCAGATCTCCGTCATTTATAGACCGATTTAGAAAATTCTTTTTTTATTTCAAAGGATATACTTTCAGATTGGTCCCATAGAAATTTCATCAAAATCGGTTCAGCAGTTTCTCACTGAAGTCGGTTCGTCGCTTTTTTAAAGCAATTTTTGTCTTTCTTGTTCTTTGATAATTTTAATCCGAATCGAAAGAAACAAAAACTTTGTACTATTCAACCGTTATACAGAGTTTATTAGGCTGATAATGTTTGCTACAACCCAGTAGATATAATAGCAGACATCACACTGATCGCCGACAACCGTCTTGGCACCGCGCCCGTTACAATTACAGCCATTGTGATTGTGATTGATACGCGCGTTCTCAAGTGGTGATCAGCTGCCTTATCAGATAACAATCTCGAATTCGTTTTCAATACCAAACTGATGAAAACCAGCGGTCACTAGTCTTCGTGTGGAAAGAGTTGTCAATAGTTTTCGCTTCTTTTTGTTTTGTAAGAGCTTATTTCTTTAATAACGTTCGTTCGAAAATGATAACCAGCGAAAATTCTAGACTATTCCTTCCACACGAAGACTAGTGACCGCTGGTTTTCATCGGTTTGTTATTGAAAACGAACACGAGATTGTTAGCAGATAAGGCCGCAGTTTACCTTCGTATTATTGACTTGAGATTTGAAAGTTGTCATATTTGTTTCGTGCCTATATAGGTGTATGGTACTACTAGCTCTCAAAAGCTATTATTCATTCTGCAATGTTTTCTCTCAAAAGCTATAATTCTACCTTCACACCCAACTTATGGGATAACTTGTGTAATTTTCATTCTGCAATGTTTTTGCTACAAATAAATACTTTTTCTTTCTTTTTTTTCTTCTTAATCTATACAAATAAATAAAATTTAATTGTCTGTTTGTAATATCAAAATAATAGCTTTTTACTATATTCATATGAATGTATATACGGTTCTTATAACAAAACAACTAAGTTTTAAATTTTTGTCTGTCTGTCTATTTGTTCCGGGTAATCTCCGAAACGGCTGGACCGAAGAAATAAAAATTTCCACTCAGTTCTAAAATTCTTTCATTGGTACGTCTCGCACACAACATTATAACATTTGAAAATGTATTTAAATACGGATAAATTTCTTTTCACTAGTACTTATATAGGTATCACTGCAAGAAAAACCTTCAAGAAAATAACATTTCACTCACGATTGTTATGATTCAAGTTTGTAACACGTGCATAAATCGGTTATACCTATTTCTTTTAGACAATAAAAAATAGTTTTGTCTGGAGCCTCACGGTCTGACAGCGGGAAACAATCTGGCTGACTTGAAACATCTGGTAAAACCAAGATCGATTATAAAAAGTCGTGTTGCTGGGTCTTTGTATAACTTTAGTTCTTGAACTTGAACTAAATAATAATATGCTAAATATATTAATAATAACTATATGCTCTATTCCTATTTTTGTGAACATTCCATTTGCGTAAACATGAGTGAAGGTAATTGAACATTCATTGGCTCAATAATTACAAATTCTTCTATAAAGTAATTATTTTTTCATAAAGCGTTTTCCAATTAGCGGAATCGAAGAGGTAAGTATACAGTTATGTTGCAAACCTGGACAGTAGACGTATGTACACTGTCGTTATTTTACTTATGTACATAGAGATTTTTTTTAAATATAAACTTAGTATGAATATGGATTAACTTTACTTATTAAAATTGAAAACCACAATAAATAAGCCATAAAATTAGACAAAATATGCTAGATGTACAAGAGGCGTAAAATGTGTAGGTATACCAACATTTGTATCCGGAAGTCATGAAAAATAACGCATCTTATAAAATGCGATATATTCTTCAGCACCTATCTCTATAGATACACGTGTAAATTGTAACCTTAACGGCGGAATATTCATTCGTCCCTAAAGTCAAGGTCTTTTCCTAAAGTAGAAAGCGAAACGTCCTTTATCCAAAGCCTTGAACTCGCTTCCCGATATTCCTTGAACTTTTGAACCTGTGTCCTTCATGAAGGACAGACGAGACCTCGGATGGAAGGTCGACCTTGTTACAGGAAGGACAAATCGGTTCAGGTGAACTTGAGTGAACTTGGTTGAACTTACGTGACCTTTTTGGAGGCACAGTTTGTGCGGCCTTGTCCATTTGACATTGGAACATTGTAGGTCAGGTCAGAGTCCGGAGTGCTAACCTAGAGTTTTTTTATTGGTGGGCAGTTTTTATAGGTTTTTACAATTGAAAATTGTGTGCTTTCAGAGATGAACCTTTTTAACGTTTATGAATCGTCTCTACAACTTGAGATTAGGTATTTTTTCACTATTATTTTAGTTATGTACAATTTTGAAAATAACCATGTCTTAAGCAGCTTTGGACATCTCGATAAAGTTTACCGTCAACTAATATTTAGTGTCATAATTTCGTGTAATAATTTCATCCCCTCTCCCAAGGGAGACCTTGCCTAATTTCGAGATAAAAAGTGTCCTAGCTTTAAAGTAGTCTGTAGCGTAAAGGTCTAAGGAAGGAGGTTTAAAACTAAAGAAAGCGATCCTCGTGTATACTTGCATTGAAAGATCGAAGTCAAAGCTTTTTTTATTCAAAAGTACGTAGTATTATTATACGTCCTGTGTCAAGAATGTTATCAAGAGAAGTTTTCTTAGTGAAAATTTACCATCTCTAACAATTTATATTAAGATTTAAAAAAAAACTACAAATGACGAAACTGTCAGTTGTTTTTAAATTTACACACATTAACATCAACATTAGTTTGATCAAAGATGCATGCTAATTGCTCTTCCAAAAATCAGCAGACGGCCAATTTATCAAACTTATCTTAAAACATGTAGGTCACCCCGTTCTATAAAAATAATTAAGAAAGGTTGACGTCACGCGTTAAAAATTTATATTTAAAAATAAAAATGTATTCCGTATTTTTGTTACAAGTATGCTTTTTTGTACTGGCACCGGTCAAGAAATTAATGACAGTTTTCATTTCTTCTTAAATACTCGACGACGAACACGTGTCGGCAAGCTATGTTAATTTGACAGTTGAAGTCAGCCATCTTGATTTTTGCGTTCATTTATTTTCCCGCCTCATTTGTCACCCGACAATAGTGTCAGTTTAATTACGTGTTAATAATGTTAATGAGTCGTAAACTCTACCTGATGAATTTAAAAGTACAATAGCAATACCTAATTTTTTATGTAATGCTTTCATTCCATTATTAAAAATCGAGATGCGTGACATTCCTAATTGTTTAGTGTTCACTGCTGAATATTTTTGTTTCACATTGTTCTAATATAATTATGGCTTAGCTATAGCTATTACCCATTACAATACATTGTAGCATTGGTATTTATGGGAACAAATTACTTGATATTTAATTTAATTTTATATAGTAAAACTGTTTTATTCACATTATTGATGTCACTATGTACTTCCATGTCTATTTTTTTGATAATTTAAAATATTTAATTTCATTTTAACTAGTCACTTCGTTTCATAAAAGTTTATCAAACAAAATTAACACTGACACCACTGTACAAAACTGAGACATAAAACTTGTAACATCCGTTTAATTTTCCACACAATAATCAATTTTAACACAGCACGAAGGCTTTATTATTAAGGATTTAATCAAAAAGCACAGTTCACAAAAGAAAAAATAAACACTATACACACTGGCCACTTAGAAACTTACCAAAACAAGACGAACACAACACTTAAAAAAACTTAAGTAGGGCTGTCCTGTGATACGACTAAGCGTATCGTGACCCGTTCTAGCAGTAGCTAAAATATAATATCAGTACCAGCTCCGTTCAGAAATGCCGGTTCGGTCTAAAAATATAGCGTCGTGCATAGCGTTATAATGAAAATTCGTAAACGCTCGATTTTATGGGAGCTTCGATAGGATGCTTGCAGATTTCAGTCGTTTTCATTGCTTTAGCATTGTTTAAATGTCATGCGTCTAATAAGACTTATCACCAGCAGGTGAATAAGTCTCTTCAGAATGTTTTGAATACAATCAAAGGTCTTTAAACTGTGACTGAAAATGAAAGCTCTACTGGAAAATAATATATTTTGAAAACGCATGCATTCATGCAACATGCATTCATGTATATAGTAAGTATATAGTTATAGGCATACTAAAAAAAGTAGCTTTTTAACAGTTGTTAAAAGCTACTTTTTTTAGTTTTCTTTAGTAGTTGTATTAATAGTGGTGTAGTTACACCATACAGGACCAGACACAATTTAACTAAATCGCGTTCAGGATAATGATGAAATAAAGTTGATGGAATTTGAAACGGGAAAATATTCAATTACGTAGTGGCGTACGCCTAGAGGGTAAAGAAACTTGCGTATTAGAGTGACAAATGCCGGTGCCATACCAACTAATATGGGTAGACATTTAGGCTCTACAATCAGGCGGAAAACCTGGTAATCTCTACAGTAAATAAAACTTTTAACCTCTACTAATTGGGTCGTAAGAGAGCAATACTCATAAGTCTCAAGACAAGACGCAGGTAAGCAAGTCTCATATAAGCGCAATAATTTTACTGACTACTTTTCTCATCAAACCGGAACGATGTAATACTTGCATATTACTGCTTAACGGCAGACTTCACGAGCAAAGCAGTGGCTCGAACCCAGACAGACACTCGCAGAAGAGTTGGTCCTGTCCTACCACCTAGCTTTTTCCGAATCGCAAAAGATGAAGCAGCAACTGACCTAGTAATGAAAGCAAAGGATTTACAATTATAAACAAGTTCATAATTACAATTCACAATTGTTTATTGATATTCTGGATTGGCTTTAATCTCGGAATACGCGTATCTCACGTCGGAAAACGCTTCGTTGTATGCATTATTTGTTTATAGTCCGATTTTAGGATTATAAACAGATTGTTATTTGGTGTTTTGGTGATTGCATCAATTTCAAATGATGTTAAAATTGTTAAAAATAACGAATGGTATTGGGCGTGAATTTAGAGACGTTACTATGAAATTGTTTTATTTTCCACAAGTGCTTATGTTTCGTCAGGAGGAAATGTGTACCACTGATGGTTTTTTGACTATTTTTGACATTCTGAACGTGATTGGAAAAATTGGCGTAAGTATTAGAGTAGATAGTATTTTAATAACAATGAAAACAAAAAAATAAGAAAAATTTCGCAGCCTAAGCTACAAAAAACTTCCTTCCATACTTTTTTAAAGGAATCGTGAGCACGATCCTGCAATACTGCGATAGGTACTGCAATATACAAAAATGTTTCACTACACCAAGCTTTTATGTTTCACTTGCTTACAAATTAAGCGTTCTTAAAGAAATTACCTACTTGACGACTTGACGGTATAACGCATTTAATATTTAAAGAAAACGCTTTGTTTTCTACAAAGTTAAAGAAGCCGTAATGAAAGGGACGAAAAACTGTTCTTGCAATTATTTTAAGGGGAAGAAATTTTTTTAAGCATTTATATTTAGGCTCGTCCGACTGCTTTGTCCGACTGATCGAACGATTAAATAGTACGATAAATAAATAGTGTTAAACGGTTGAATAATAGTTAAATTATGTTTTGTCCCTTTCGATTCAGTTTCATATTGTCAAAAAACAACAAAGACAAAACATAGTTCGAGCCAGAGTCAGTAGAAAAGCGGATCACCATTTAATTTTGTCAAGATTTAAAGATCTGGAGATATTTCCTGGGACTACTAATTACTTATACAAAAATATGTGGTTTTTTTTATATCGGTGTTTTCCTATTCATCTACAACCTGTGTATTAAAGCCACGACTGAATATGATTTTTCTATAGCTTACTTCATCGTCGATCGCATATTCCCTTAACATCAGGTGAGATTGCGGTCAAACGCTCATGTCTGCTCTCTCTCTCATGCCTGAGTAGATTTGGATGTATGGGGTATCGTTAGAATCCTTATATCATCCCGAGTGACACTGGCTGAGGCAGTAAGGTAAAAAAAAATATTTATTTATGAAATTTAGTATTCTTGGGAATGCGAACAAAGCCCGATCATATTTTTATTAGTTTCACTTGCAACTAACAAACAATGTAATAAAATCTTAGAAGTAAATTTTAACCTACTTCTAATTATCGTATCGAAATGAAACATTGTATGTATATGGAGTTTGGATGAGAATACAATAATTTGATATCATGGAGCTGACCTCATGGTGTAGTCAGAAGGTGGATAGTGGAACTTTTCAGTGGCTACAAGTGAACCCTTAGAGTTTGGGCTGATATGATTCATTTTGACTAGTCCTAGTTAAACCTATATTAGGACTGGCTCTCAAGTGCAGAACACATCGATAGGTGCCTGGAAACAGATCTTACACTTGAGGGTAGTAGCAAGTCATAAATTGCCCTACTACCATTAGATGGTTGCTTCATGATTTATCATTCACCGAAAACTCGAGTTCAATTTTGAATTTACTGAGCCATCATAGCCATGTTTATAATGAGTCGACAAAAGCTTCCCCTTAAGAAAAAGCGAAGGCAGTTTGGATTACACATATTAAAGTTAGTTAAACCAGTAAAGAAAAGCAATAGCATTTGTTCACTTTTACATTTGACTCGGAAACATGGAATTGAACTACGAAGAAATTTTCAAAATCCCCCTTCGCGCTATGACATTAAACAAATCACATCCAGCGGTGAAAAAGGACCGAAAATGGATGTCACATTTCCTTTTCTATCACGGACTTTTCACTTCCGTATTCCTCCTCATAATGTACAACATCATTTTCCACAACTTGAAGAGTAAAAACTTCGATCAGACGTGCAAGAATGGGGTTCTTTCAGTTGTATTCATAGTTGTCACCTTTATGTACAGTATTATGTTATGGAAACAAGATCTGCTTTTGAACTTGACGACATTAATGAAGGACGACTATCAGCGTGCGAAATTCCTACCAGATAACGAACAGGAAATCATATCTAAGTTCGCCATGAAAGGGGCTTATGTGTGCAAGCAATGGCTTATAATTTCTAGTGTCACTTGCGGCCTGTTCCCTGTCAAAAACATTGTCCTACTTACTTACTATTGGGCTACAGGAGAGCCACAACTAGTACCTTTATACGACCTGATATACCCAGGGATTATAGAAGAAAACAAGGAAAATATGTTTGTTTATATAGCAATGTATGCCATTATGCTTTTCTATGGACTGTATGCTATGAGCATGTATATTGCGTTCGTTCCTTTAGGGCCTAGTTTTATGTTGCATGCGTGTGGCCAGCTGGAAATTGTGGAGAAGAATATTGAAGAGTTGTATGAAGGAGGGGAGGGTGAGGTGGAGAACAGATTGAAAGAGGTTGTTAAACAATTGCAGTATATTTATAGGTGAGATAACCGCTGATTAAAGACGTGGATACAAGGCAAGCTTATATCTTGAATGCACTTCAATTCTTGATACGAGAGAGACCCTTTGTTTTACTTATTAAGTAGAATTTGTACACTTCACACTTTCACAAAGTAAACAATTTTCATTTCAACATGGTTCTGTTCTTTTTGTTTTGTTTAATGTATGTCACCTACGAGCATTTAGCTACGCTTTTGAGCTATGCTTGGTGTTTCCTGTCATGTTAAAATCCGGAATGAAGAGATCCGTAGGAGAGCTAAAGTCACCGACACAGCACTCAAATTTAGTAAGCTGAAATAGCAAAGGACATGTGCTACATCACTCGCAGAACCAACAAATCGGCTCATAAGAAAAACAGATTATTATTACTTTATACCTACCTATATGGTTTTTTTTAAATATTTATTTTATACTCTGCAAGCTCCATGGCTCGCACCCTTTTTTTTTGCTAAGTTAAAACAGAGTTGATTGGGAACACAAAATAGGTTGTATTAAAAACGTCAATCCTCTTTGGAAGTTAGCTGTCAAAATTAAATTATATTTTTTTTAGTTTCGTGGAGCAAATCCAGATCTCCTTCCGTGTGTCCTATGAGCTAACGCTGAAAGCAACCACAATTATTCTTCCAATCACTTGCTACGAAGTTATTGAGGTAGGTTGAATAATGCGAAGCCTTCGAGTGCAAGTAGCCGTCGATCTGTAGATAGAGGGTTCAGTGTAGATATCGTTGTGACCAGTCACTATCATCTGCTAAGTGCCTGAAGCTACGTTTTAATTATGCAAGTACTTGCATACAGATATGACGTCACACTTGCGTGCAAATTATTTGAATTGGAAACGTGATTTCTAGAACTTACACAAGCGACAGACGCGTATACAAGTTCAAAACTACATGAATTGAACTTGCAGTTTCCATACATGTCGATTTTAACTTGCACGCAAATGTGACGTCAAACTTGCTTGCAAGACTTGCACGATGGAAACGCGGCTTTAAAGATTACGAAATACTGTATACATGGTTGACTAAGAAGGTCCTAATTATTAATCTAAATATTTCTTCTAGGCATTTAATAAAGGAGAAGTACCTCTAGAGTTTATCACGTTCATCGTTGGTGGAGTTTTGATCAGCAGCTCGCCTTGTTTTTACAGCGACCTTCTAATGGAAAAGGTAACTGACCTTGAAAGTTGAAATATTGTGAAACTTTTTTGTGTTTGACCACGATCTCACCGGATGGGAAGTGGCAATGCAATCAAAGGTCAATATAATTTTATGAAAAAGAAATTAATAAGTGGGTTATTGTCATTTTTACATATTACAAATATTATAAGCATAAATAATTCTAAGTGTTGAATTACTTTGAAGAAAAATCCTAAATCAAGCCGTTTTAGATTGAAAAACTTTATACCTAAACTTATTTTAGATAATTCATACATTGTAACGGGATATTTTCCGTGATTATTTTATTGAGTATTCCCGTGAACATAATGCTTGCAACAGCGTCGATGTATCGGGTGCTCATTGCTCAATAATAATCACGGTAAATATCCCGTTACAATGTGGGAATTAAGTGAATAACCGTGACAGTGAAAACAGTGTTTATTTTAGATAATATTTCTTTCATGCAAAGTAATAAGACGATCAGCGCATTCGCTGGTTTCTGAGTATCTGTTAAAAAAACAGCCAAGTGCGAGTCGGGCTCGCGCACCGAGTGTTCCGTAAAAACTTGTAGGTATGAGTTCGTCTATCATAGGAGTCGGGTCTCGAAGCTTTTTCTCGCTTTTTCCGAATGTGTTTTAAGTTTCCCCAAAATCAGTCCCCATAAGGTACTATTAATTTAGTTTTTTGTGATGTAAATACAAATTTATACTTTTCAGATTTTTCCTTTTACTTGGGATACGAGACATTACTTCTTGCGAGTGTCAAAATATACGGCAAAACGGCCGTATCTTTTGATAGCATAGAGTTAGAAGTTTGTTTTTTTTTCTTACAACTATAAGGGATGGCTGTCCTGAGTGTTTGATACTAAATCCAACTTTTCAAGCTATCCTGAGATAAAGGGTCTTGACAGATAGAAAGACAGACAGACGGACAACGATCCTATAAGATTTTCTTTTTTCCTTACCTTAAAAATGGCAAAATATGTCCCGAATTGATGTACCATCAATCTCATACTACTTTATAGGGTGAAAACGTAAGATTGGCATTCTACTCGTGCGGATGGCCAGCAGTCTACAATACCGAGATACGCAGCACGATTGACATGGTCCTGTTGCGTGCACTGAAACCTGTGGCGATACGCACACTGTTCCACACCGTGTGCCTTGAAGCACTCACCGATGTAAGAGCAACATAGTAAACTACTAGGGCCTTACCACAAAAAAATTAAACATACGATAAACCTGTGTTAATCACTGTTTAACGCCTAAACATGCCTTAGTCGCGCGATTAAATATGAACAACCACAAATCCTGATTTAAGTAGTGTCTAATCATTGTCTAACACATTTCTATCGTGACATTTCTAATCATTTTCGACGTTTATCTTTAGACGCACTCTAGCTAAACAGGCGACTAAAAATGATTTTTGTGTGGTAACACTACTAGTGTCTTAATATTGAATTTACGCTTTTTTACACGACTGCACAAAAAAGGAGTGTAATGTTTTAGGGTCATGTTTATATGTATGTGAGTGTTTTTATTCTATCATAACTTTTAAATGCCTGAACAGATTTGAATGAGTGAGTTATCGCTAGAATCCTTACATCATCCCGAGAAACACTGGCTAGGGCAGTCGTGTTTTTTATGTATCTTTTGTTACACTATTGGGGACGTTCGCTTGATGGTAAACACAACGTCTGCGAAAAACTAAAAATAGTAATATAAATGGTTTCTATCGACTTGTAAATCGAATGAAGTTATCATCTCCGGGGTAGAGTAGATGCTCCTGATCTCCATAACGAGTTGTGCCGTCTCTTTGTTCCCAATGATTACAGCCGAAACAGAAGACACAAGCTGTTTGCTGTTTCGGTATATTGAACGGTGGCACGCTCCAAGTCAGCAATACCGCGATCCTTGACTGCGCTAAATGCAATCCTGAACTATAACTCTGATTGTGATGTGTTTGTGGATGAGTGGAAGGTGATCTTGTCAGAATGCTTGGAGTACTGTGAGAGGAACGTATGAACGTGTTGTGTTGAAAATATGAAATAATTGTGATTTTTAAATTTTTATTTGACATTTATTTGCAATTTGTGTTTGATGTGTATTAATTGTTTTTATTATTTTTATTGGTTTGACCTAATTTTTTGACATTTGTATAGTTTCATAATGATGACATTAATTTGGTTCTAAAATGATGTTTACTATTTTATTGATTGATGTAATTGGGTTGTCCGTGTCAATTGAAATAAATAAATAAAATAAATAAATAAAATCTCAAGAATTTCGGGGCCAACATCAATCGCTGCCATAGGAACGTCTGGTCTAGATAACATAAAAGACGTGGGCATGGATCCCATTGCAGCGAAATTTTTGATATTTCTATTTAATGGAGTTTCTTTTTCAGCTTTTTCAACAATCATACGCAATCTTCAACTTGATGAATGCGATGTGGAAATAAGGAATATTATAACTGTTGAAATGTTTCATATAACTAACTTAATAATTGTCAGTGCAAAATGCAATATTTTTTCTACCTAATTAAAAGAGACAATTTAGTATTTGTATACCAGTCAAGTCACAACTACACATTAGTTTTATATTTCATTAAAGTGTTTTAGATTATAAAAGCGCTCTCTTTCATTATGGACACATGTTATATCACATTTAATTACTTACTACAGTTCTCGCCAAAATTCTAATCTATGACTACATAAAGTTAGTTTTTTTTCATACCAATGGGTAACGAGACGAGTTGGTCATTTGCCTGATTAAGCATAACGCCGGCCCATAACTGTTGCAGTGCCATTCAGAACTTTGAAACACAAAGGCCTGAGCGGCAATGCATGGCGCGCTCCTTACCCTTTGACGTAGGTATTAAATAATAATAATTTGTACAGTAATTTCACTGACTACTTTGCTCATCAAACCAGAACACAGCAAAGCTTGTTGGTCACTTCTTGGCAGCAGACTACACGTCCAAAGCGGTGGTACCAATGCAGACGGACAGTTGCAGAAGACACTTGTGTTGACGGACACTTGTAGTCCTACCACTCGTGCTATTTGCCTGATGGTAAGGTTATGCTTACCGGCAACGACCAGCTCGTCTCGTTATCCATTACTATAAAAAAGTTACAATCACCACGAAGGGCTACGTTAGCACGACAGGAGGTTTTACAATTACTACCGAATGAGTGTGCCCACTTTCGATATTTTAGATCACATAAAAGACAATATAAAAATAAATGTCAATATTCTGCTCCGAATTGACGGTCCACGGATGATTGAAGATTCACGGACGACGGAAAGAAATCGGATGACGGCAGTCAAATCTAGTGCGTAACTTGTCTTAGAAATAGCCCTATGGTTACTTCGGAATACAGCATTTTCTCGGATTCGGATCGGATGCAAAATTGTGTAAAAGACATGTTGTAAGTAAACGAGAATTTCACGTCCTTACATTAAAACCACGCTCTTGTGCTAAGATTCAGAGATGTGTCTAAGGCTAAGATTCAGAGACAAGTCTAAGCGTGAACTTTTGCTTCCATATTATGTCAAAACTGTATAGAATCTGACATATGGAAGCACGAGTCCACGCTTAGATTCGTTTCTGAATCTTAGCCTAAGCGTAGATTCTTTGTTCCATATGTGAAAATTGAGTCCACGCTTAGACATGTCTCAGAATTTTGGCCTAATTCTCACCGATGCGTGTCGTCGGAAAAAATATGATAAATCGTGACTAGATCTCTTGAATGCGCAAAAAGAATCCAAATCGCTATTTCAAGCCACTTCGTATTTGTATTCTAAAATTGTGTAGTGTATTTAGAACTATGATACATTTCAGAGACGCATTCAAAGTTGCCGAGTACTTCATATCTATATGATTGTATAGTAAAATTGTAACAGGTCCAATTCTGTACATTGACGATATTTTGAAATGTGTTTTTGTAGGGCACTCTATTATCGATACTGCGGCGCGAGTACGGAAGTCGGTTCGATAATAAAATTCGATAAAATTGACAGTTCAAATCGATGAAGTGGATTTTATCGAGCCGTCACGTGGGTGTGAAACAATCGACAAAAGTTACCGAAAGGAGCGAAATATGACGGTTTTTCTCGATAAATTATCTATGATCGAGTCCGAACCGAAAACTTATGAAAACTATATAAGTCGATGCGGACGAATAACGCCATTTATAAGTGCAAAAATGGACTTCGGTTTAATTTTGTTACTGGCAGAAGAGCGGAGACCCAATAGAGATAGAGATTCGCTGATGATGCACAGGCGCGGCTTACGGGATGCAAATAATCCCTTGGAACTCTCTGAAGAGCGTTTTGTAACTCTCTTCCGAATTTCGAAGGAAATTGCTTTGGTACTTATTCAAGGTGTCGAGGATAACATAAGAAGAACCCGATCTCACGGACTTCGAGACGATCAAACAAAACTAACGAGACGAAGAATGGATGGAGTATGGATAAAATAATCACGCCTGTTAATCTGCCTAGTAAAATCTATAGCCGTAGGGAATTGAGGTGCAAGGTTAGAAAATGACGTCAGTGTCTCGTCTCTCCTCTTTCTTCACCCCCGCCGGTTGCCACCGCCCGCCTCTGCCCGGTGCCGGCGGCCATATTGTGATTTGTGTTTGTGTTGATACAAAGTGTTTGCCACGTGTTTGCGTCGATTAATCTTTTTAATCCACATAATATTTAGTAATAACGTGACTTGACTACCGCAAAACAAAATGTATCGTAAGGGTTGTGTTCCTAAGTGTCATAGCCAACGACAGGGCGTTAAATTACATAGATTTCTTGTGAAAACGGAACCAGAAGTTAAAATGTGTTAACTGTGAAAAAAGGACTGAATGGACAGCGTCTAACAAAGTGTTTACTGTTTGTGTGCCATAAACACTATATCTAACATTGTTTAGTGACGTCATTATGTGTATTAAAAAAATACTGAGTCATTTGCTCGTTTCTTTTTTTCTTAACCCATGTCCATCTTTATTTACTCTTCTATAGTGTAGGAAGTAGGAACTAGCACAGAATAGATAATATTACAAATAGAACTAGTAGGAAAATATCAAGGTACGATAAACATACCTATGAAAATGTATACAAATATGTATATATAGCACGGTTTCAACTGTCATCTTCTAACTTTGCAACGATACATCGTCGATGTAGGTAACATGACCGTCTGATACGTAGTATCCCTTAGTAGTTTGTGAAAATAATATTAAAGTCTGACAGTATGAAGTAGTATGAACTATGATTATATTCTCTTTAGTAGTATGAACAAAATGAACAAAGAGAATAATAAAATAATATGACTATGGTCGAAAACCTTTTTTGTTATTTATTTTTTACCAGTATACAGAGTCACAATGTTAGAATAATATTAAACCAATTCATTTTAAAAATAAAATATGGTGATTGAAGTAAAATATCATAAAACATTATTTTTATACACTATCCCACTAAACTTAAAAATAGATTTAAAAAAAGTTAGGTCGAATATACTGATCTGTGGGTCGAATCCAAAGAGAATTTTCGACAAAAGCTTACGACGACTTCGGTACTCGCAACTTTCGATAAAATTATCGAGTTTTTCGGTTCGACAATTTTATCGAACCGAGTTCCGTACTCGCGCCGCTGAAGCCAAAATTGTATTTTTTTTTTTCATTTTTGTCCGTCTTGCTGTCTGTCTGTTTCTTGGCCGCGCATCACGCTGAAACTACTGAATGGATTCAAATTAAACTTGGCATGATTTGAGTTCATAATACGAGGTAGGACATGGGATACTTTTTATCCCGAAATTAGGGACGATTTCCTTGGGAGAGGGAATGAAAGTCAAAATGTGTCAAAACTTGGTCGTAACTAATACTAGTAACTCATTAACGCGTGGTCCGATTTCATTCATTCTTTATTTATTAGAAAGGAGGTACTTTAAAGATTGTCTCTTAAATAAATAAATAATATTTGAAGGTCATCGGTTCAACCACTCAGGGGGTTAAACAGGGTGGTAAATTTTCTACGGAAAAATTTATTCCTTGATTCGATTCGATCAAAATTCGGTACAAATAAAACTAAACAAGTATAAAGTACACAATAAATAATAAAACATTAATTTTTATTTTTTCAAAACTACCCCTAACAATGCTTTGTATGGCAAATTTTGTTCGTTGGTTCAATTCACTCAAACTTTAGGTTCTGGAAAAACACATAGGCTATAAAGATAAATACCCCACAGGCGAAGGCGCGGGCAGAAGCTAGTTATTATAACTTGTGGGGTTCAAGCCACCCAAGACGAAGACAAGTTTTATCCTAGAGGTGAATACTCTACTTTTCATACCTTCTACGAAAAACAGAGCTGACCAGAGCGACCTACATAAATAATTGATTGTATTAAATTTCATGCAGTTGCGTTTTTTTTATGGGCCTTTAGTGGCCTGTTTTATGTTTGAATAAACTCTTATTGCAATGCCCGCCCGTATGCTGAGTTTTCATTCAAATTGTAACCTCCTTGCTCGGAAATTCCCTTGGGATTTTCATACAACTTTCTCTACCTAGGCAATGCCTTGTTTACGATGAGACTACGTGGCATGGTCATTGTCGAGCAGCTGGTGTGAAAAAAAATATATTCACACCAACATTGTGTTATTTTGTACACGACTTCGGCGATTCAAAAAGGAGGGTTATGATTTTTTAACAATCACAGTCCTAAAAAATTGTCGTGATTCTAAATTCACATTTGAATAGAGACATTAGGTAAGAAATCTCATAAGCCCGGTAATTCCATTCCATTGACTACCTACTTTGTTCATCAAACCGGAACCTGCAGTAATGCTTGCTTATTACTGCTTAGCGGCAGACTACACGAGCAAAACGGTTGTACCCACCCAGACGTACCGTCGCAGAAGAGTTAGTTCTACCACCTGCCACTTACAAAACCTATTTTTTAGTTTCATATCATAGCCAGTCTTCCTTTAGAATATTCCGTATTAAAACCTTGAAGGCAACCACCAGCACCTTGCAGTAATGTTGTCATATTAACATGCAATCTCAAATGCAATATCCTTTTCAATTTATCAAAATTACATATTTTCAAATTCAATAAAAGTATAATTGGATTATTAAAGGTAACTCTTTCATTACGTACACATGTTGTATTCCATATAGTTTTCGCCAAACTGGTTGCTATTCTATGTAGGTACAGTAACGGCCGTGCGAATATTTGTAGCTGTACAAAGAACAATATAGATTAACATCTTATGTTTGAAATAATTAATTTACTTCATCCTTTGTCATGGCATCACGCAACATTGGGTTTTTCTAACTTTCTACTTGCCTGTTCGTTAAAATTTTTATTTTTTGTATGTGTTAAACTGTAATGTTGTGTGATGTCATGAAATAAATGTATTTTCTTTCTTTCTTTCTTTCTTTGTCTCGTACCCATAGTACAAGCTATGCTTAGTTTGATGAGTTTAATGAATTAGATCACAATTGTAAAATTTCCCACACATTCATATTTTTATTTATTTATTTATAGCCAAATAGACTTTTTTTATGTTATTTGGTAACGAGACGAGCTCGTCATTTGCCTGATGGTAAGCATAACGCCGGCCCATAACAATGGCAGTGCCATCCAGAACTTTGAAACACAAAGGCCTGCGCGGCACTGCAGTGCGCTCGTTACCCTGAGACATTAGGTATTAAGTCTCATAAGCCCAGTAATTTCACTGGATACTCTGCTCATCAAACCGGAACACAGTAATGCTTGCACACTACTGCTTGACGGCAGACTTCACGAGCAAAGCGGTGGTAACAACCCAGACGGACACTCGCAGAAGAGTTAGTCCTCCCACTAACAAAACTATATTGATTTATTATTATATTATTATTATTATTTAGCCTATACCAATCTGGAATGGGCACGGTGGGTTTCTGGAAGGTTCGTTGACTTTGAGCACGGATTGGGTATGTTGGTGTCTTTGACATTTATTATGTTCTGATAAAGACAGCATTAGTTTTAGTCTGTGATTCGGGTAGATGAATGTTGCAGAGGCCGGCTGTTAGAGTCATTTTAACTTTCATAAGTGCTCCTTTGGGGCCTATTTGAATAAAGACTTTTGAATTTGAATTTGAATTTATTGATATACAGCCAGAGATTTAATTTTTATGTTATACCTTATATTATATATCGATTAAGGATCCTATTAGTTTTACCGATATACCTTCGGTGTTTTTCATATTGACAGATTTAAAAGCTTGTTTGATACTAGTTAGTGGTTGTTATATAACGGAAACAAAAATCAGGAATTAATTTTGAAAAGCTGTTTTGTAATATTATTTCTACTTTTGCTAGAGAAGAGTCTAGTGATTTGGTAGCCTCCAGTGGTAAGTTTGTAAAAAACTTTTTGAACTCATCATGAAAAATAAGTATAAACGCAGTCTACATTCTGGATTCTTTTGGCAAAAGCCTTTAAACTTCAAGGCGCGTTTAAGTTTGTCAAGTACTCAGCATTACTAGACGATATTTTTACATTTTAGTAAAAAGCTACCAATAGAGCGCCCACATAATAAAATCCTGATTTTCATAGCGATCAGCTCCAAAAGAGAAAATAGGGTTTATTTTCTTTTGAAAGACCAAATTTATTAGGGAAAAACCATTTTGCATCGTAACCATCATTACGCTCAAACTGAATAAGTGATAAGAAAAAACTAATTAAATTCATTATTGGGATAGAGTTTAAGTATGGAAATCGATTTCGACAAAATATACGTAGTAGTTATCAATATCCTAAAACTGACTCGATCACATCCCGAAGTGGCGAGAGACCAGAAATGGGCTCTCCAATTTGGTATCATGCATGGAATTTTCACTCTAACCTACATCTCTATGGCCTACAATATTGCACTTGCTCTAGAACTTGGTGATTACTCTGATGCCTGCAGACATGGGGTCTCAAGCGTTGTATATTTCGTCGTATCGTTCCAGTACTTTATTCTAGTGCTGAAACAAAACACTATTCTGAAGTTGATGAATTTGATGAAAGATGATTTTAAAAAGAGTCTGCCTCATGATGAGAAGATGATTGTTCTTGAATATGCAAAGAAAGGTAAAATTACAAGTGGTTTTTGTTGTAAACTAGTGTAACAAGTAGTGGTTATGCTTAGGTAGTAAAGAAAGCTATCATCCCATTTAAACTTTAGTTAAGGTTCACGTCCTCATGATTGGCACATTCTTTTACATGGTTTAGGCCTGTGTTTAACCACTATCTGATCTGCTGGTAAGTGACGACGCAGACACAAACGCGGTCGACAATTCAACACCGTCTAGACGACACTTAGGCTACCTATAGCGATGGGGAAACCCTGACTCAGAAAAGGAGTTCCAGTTCAGGGAAGGAACATTCACCAATTCCACTATGTATCGATAGCGCTTCGTCGCTCGTATATTTGGGTGCTTGACGACTAATTTTTAACTTGAGAATGCCAGCATAGCCAGTTGAGTCTAGAAAATGATCTATTGCCATTGCATCATGAGGACTTGTTACACCGAAAGCTGTCCTTATTGTGAATTGGGACTCTAAACATCTGTTCACTCTGTACTCGTAGTTCTGGCAATATATATGTGACAGTTCTGCATATTTTTATTTTGTTTTCTAGGTAGCAACTTGTGCAAACAATGGCTTATCCTGTGCATCACCACTGGATCTCTCTTTCCTGTAAAGCATTTAATATTCGAGATCGTCGTTTATATCAAAGGAGAGTTCATAGTTGCTCTGCCATATCCGCAAACTTTACCATCGCCTTTAGAGGAAAATATAAACCAACCAATTGTTTACATAGTTGTATATTTAATACAACTTTTCTATTTAAGTTATGGAAGTTGTGTGTACATATGTTTTGTTCCTTTGGGCCCGTCGTTTATGCTGCATGCTTGTGGCCAATTGGAAATTGTGAAAAAAAGAGCTCTAGATGTATTCAATACCATAGAAGAAGAAGAGGTTAGAGTGAAATTAATTGAAATTGTGAAGCAACTGCAATATATTTATGAGTGAGTACATTTTGAGGCTTCGTAACTCGTAATGAAAAATAAGTATTTATAACCAGTTTTTAAAGTTTTTTGTTCGTCTGTACTCTGTAGGTCTGTATATCAAGGCTTTTAGTATGGAAAACGATTTCAAGTCAGTTGAACTTTATTGTTTTTTTTTAGTTGGGCTCCCAACCAGTACCAATAAACGAGTCACACTGTGACTCATTGCAACTTTTTTTTTGAGAAGGATTCTAGTCTTGTCGCACTTGCGTAACAGTGTGATTCGTTAGGATGAAATTTCCCAATTAGTATCAGTGTCATTGGTTCAGAATCTATTTTTCATCCACGATGTAAATCTAATAACACGTTGATTTTTAGATAGTTCGTTTTGAGACATAAATATGGTATTAGGCGCTGACTCTATGAAACAATTTTGTTTTTTATGTTTTTGTAAACAGTAGTATGTTATTTCACAAATTAAAGCGTATATTCAGGATTCTCAATGACATCATAAAGAACAACGTGCTCTTGAATAACGTGCTCTTCAAATACATTTTGTATTTGTAAGTTTTTTCTGATTAAGGTTTTTGCGAAACTTTTTATTACCTAATAATAATTGTAATATGAATCGCTTCATGGAAAGCAAAACTTATCTCCCGGGATTGGGCTGGGAGGATGCTAATATATTTTTATGATGCGATTCATATAATATTCATCGAACATCGAAGTTCGTTTGGTCATGATGTGTTATTATTATATTTCATTCTCTTTATTAAAAGCATTTATTCACACTTGAGTGGATTTGTAAATTGTCGTATACTCATTTCACCAGATTAAATACACAGGCAATAACATAAACATATTAAATACATTTATCGTACTGTTATTATTATTATTTTTAGTTTTTCGTGAAAGATGTACTGTAAGAGAAAATCAGAGACTTACCTACTCCTTCATTCTATGATAGCCTGGTACTTCTTTAATAGTTTTAGTTCTAAACGCAAGTAGTTTGTAAGAGAAAATCAGACACTCCTTCATTCTATGATATATGCTATAGTTTAGCAACCAAACTGGTTTGAATTTACTTTTCTTCTTAACTGTATTCCGACGAAATGAGAATCTGACCAAGTGCGACTAAACCAGTTTAGAGAAAGATTTTGTATTGAGTTTGTATCAATACACTTTTTAACTTGTAGTTTAAATAAATTGTTGGATGTTTTTTTCCCATCGAGTCACACTGTTATTGGTTGCATAATTTTTTTGAGAAGAATTCCAATAAAGTCCTTCTGTTACGCAAGTGTGACTCGATGGGAAAAAAATCCCAGTGTGATTCGTTTGGTGTGACTGGTTGGGAAGCCACGTTTTATACTATTTGATAACGAGACGAGCTGGTCGTTTGCATGATGATAAGCATAACGCCGGCACATAATAATTGCAGTGTCACTCAGAACTTTGAAACACTAAAGCCTGCGTGGCACTGCAGTGTGCTCGTTACCCTGTGATATTGGGTATTAAGTCTCATAAGACCAGTAATTTCGCTGGCACTAATATCGTGTACTAAGGTTTTAATAGCCTTTTACCAAATTCACGTTACTAGAGTCTACTTGAGTAGTTTCAGGAACAAAATGTCTTAACAAAATTTTTATAGTTTTATAGATTGCATCAAAGATTCTTTCAGAGCGGTTTATGAAATAACTATGAAAGGTACCACTATCCTTTTGCCTGTAGCACTGTACCAAGTTATATCGGTAAGTACCTACTATTTTTACAACATTTGTTTTTACTTTACATCAGTACAGTGTTTTTACTTTAAAATAAACAATGTTTTCGAATCGCGAAAGTTTTTAAGTTACTATATTTTTTAATATAAATAAATCTAGGTTTGGCCATTGTATACCTACGAAGATTTGGCCGAGGATCGAGTACGTAGTTTTAGAAGATACCTATTCACTCTAGCCTTGACGATACCCAAAATAGCATCATATGGAACAAGGACGACAGCAAGGAAGTACTTTCCTTAGCGGTGCGATGGAAGAGGGAATTAGAGCATGTAGCTCTTTCGCACACTCTCCGAAATATACCTATCCATTAAAATATTGACAGACTTGCTACTCTATGACAATGCTCGAGGCATAGCAGTTTCGAAGCGACTAGTTGGTCATCATAGCTCGCCGGTCAACTGACTCCAAGGCTTTCAGCTGATATCTAACTGAGGTATCCTAAAGATGGCAGCAGTAATGCACACATGGCGGGACTTGAGCCTAATAAAGATTAAGCATCTGCCCTGCAGTGAAGTGCCTTCTGCCCTTGTCTAGGTTGGAAGGCTTTTTATCAGCTAATTTAGTGTTAGAGTCAAGCAAGGCTCAAGCCCCAATAGCTCAAGACGGTTTGCTATACGTACAGGATTACCACGAAAAGAAAGAGAAAATTGCCAGTTTTTGGTGGAGAAGACGAGCCTGAGTATTATTGGCGTTAAACTTAGGTAGGTTGGCATTTGCTCAATCGGAAATGTTTTAAGTGCCCGTTTGGCGCGATTAACCATGTCTTCTCACAACGTCTGAATTTCTGCCTTACTGGCTCGTGGGTTGGATGTGTACTCTCCACTACTGTGCTGTCATTTGCGTACCTAATGATTCCAGGTACATGAAGATCATCAAACATCCAAGTCCCGAAAATAAACTTCATTTTCATCACACAAAGTTTTCCCGGCCGAGGATCGAGACCGGGGTTCCTACCTACCCGTGCCACCTGCGATACAAGGAGTTCTAGTGCAGGGTGCGAGTGCGGAAGCGTTATTTTTCGCGTAGCTGGAATTAAACTTTCAACCATTTCAAGCTACAGAAGTTAGGTCCATCAACATATCTATTACACGGTAAAGTCTGCAATGTATCTGCTTATGTTTTTCAGTCGTTGCATCGTGGAGAACTCAGTATTGAATTCATCGCTTTCATAATTGGTGGAATATTGATCAGCAGTGCTCCATGTTATTATAGCGAAATGCTAATAAAGAAGGTACATAGTAAAAACCATTGACTGCATTTTTTTTATGATGTCAATAAATTCGTTTCTCAAGAGCATCAAATGTTTGTATCGAAAAAACTGGAAATTGACCGCTAGAATCGTCAAAATTGAAAGCCAACGTCAGGCGTTAGATACCTACTGAGCATTAAAACGCTTCATACAAATTTCTCACGGTATGTGACGTCATATAACATGGGCGGGCCATAAAGCTGTGTACTAAATGCATGCATTTTCTTAATTTTGGCCGTGAAAAACTGCGTTTAAGTACATATTTGATGTACATACATTTTTTTATTCATTGAAATCTGATAGTGTCATTTAAATTCTATTGGATGATAATAAAGTTAATTTCGGGAAACCTCTCGTAGTAAAGATACTTCTTTGTGGAAATAATAATTTATTTTTTGTTTGTGAATTTAATTTTTATTGTGTTAATTTCATGGTGTTGAAGCTGTATAACCACATTAAATATATATATTGCGTTTCATGAGGCTTCCCTATTGTGCTACATCTCTCACCATTTGATAGGTATTGAAAAAACATCACCAATGAAATAGTCTATTATTGTAAAATGGTTTCTTCTACATGGCCTGTAAGCCAAAAGAAAAAGCCATCAAGAATTTCGTCACTAACAATTGATCGCTCCCATAGCTTAGTTGGTTTAAAGGGTCCGGTCTAGATTCCAAGAAGACGTGGGTTCGAAGCCAGTTAGCAGCGAAATTTTTGGGACGAATACTTACATTTACATATGGTACCTGACGCCTTACTTTGAAAATTAAACGTCGAAGCTTCGCCTGAGAAAACTGGGACCCGACATGCGACATGTAATGCAACTGCAACAGCTTTAGTCAGTGGGAGGACTAATTTTTCTGCGAGTGTCCGTCTGGGTTGTTACCACCGCTTTGCTCGTGAAGTCTGCCGCCAAGCAGTAGTATGCAAGCATTACTGTGTTCCGATGAGCAGAGTTTCCAGTGAAATTACTGGGCTTATGAGACTTAATGCCTAATGTCTCAGGGTAACGAGCGCACTGCAGTACCGCGCAGGCCTTTGTGTTTCAAAGTTTTGGGTGGCACTGCAATTGTTATGGGCCGGTGTTATGCTTACCATCAGGCAAATGGCCAGCTCGTCTCGTTATCAAATAACATTAAAAAAAAGCTTCGACGTTCGATTTTCGGAGTAAGGTCCCTGGTACTAATTAGCGTGCTGAGTGCTAACACCAACGACACGTTTCAAACGTTTCGACCGCCCAAGTTACCGGATTTTCGTAACTAGCCAATGAGCAGCACTAAATCATCTTTTTTCGAAACTTGTTACGGGGGAAGAATAATAATTATAAGTCGAACTAATACAGATTCGGCACACTTTACTTGATCACTACCCATTAAACTTTAATTTGAAGTATATTTTGCTTGGATTCATTTAATTTTCCAACATTTTTATTTTTTTAATATCGGGACTTTATTTACCTTAACTCTATCGTATTGGAATGCTTCAGGGAGAAGATGTCAGATTGGCAATCTACTCTTGCGGCTGGGAAGCCAAGTACGACCATCGAGCTCGCAAGATCATACTGGTGATTTTGCAGCGATCATTACGACCCACTTCTATACGTTCTATGTTCCGTACTTTATGCCTGGAGACACTCACTGACGTAAGTGCACCCATATAACTGTAGACCCATTGCATTTTGGAGTCAATAGTTAAGCCTAAGAAAACAGTATTATTCACTAGGTCAAGTTTGCTGCATGCCTTCCAATACCACATTAGAGTCCACATGCGGCACGTTTGGAAGGGAAAATTTAATACATTCTGTTTCACTAGCGTTGAGTAGTAGATTATTAACAGCAAACTATTCTGAGATTTTGTCAAAGGCATGCAAATATTATAGGTAAAAAGGTGGTATGTCATAAAAAATAGGTTATTTATTTGCACTAATAGACAGGGGCCTAGTATCAATATGTCTACCCATCAAGTAAGAATTTACAAGATCAAGAGCAGTTCCACTTACGTCAGTAAAATTCTTTGGAGGAATGACAAACTCTAATAGCATCCTATGAATTCCTAAAGCTTCAAAAATATGAGACACTAAGTTTACCGCCAGCATCGACTATCCATCTAGATTATTTTAGATTCTAGATATAATAGTCCAATTGTTATTAATTTCAGGTGTTCCAGCAATCTTACGCACTTTTCAACTTGATGAACGCAGCGTGGTCGTAAATCTTGAAAGATATGCAGCTACCACACTAGTTATAGCTATTTGACTATTTCACTGCATATTTCACATGACAATACTTGTTTGAACATGTGATACTTACTCTACAACTATACACGATCTTTCTATACTACGAGTCTCAAGACGCAGCGACTGTTTTACGAAGATGATGATGGATTTCGTAAACACCCTACACTTTTCCAGTGACATTAACAAATAAATATTCACAGTAACAGTGTGTTGTTTTTTTAGTTACGCCACTATAAAAAAATAAGAACGGTTCTAAATTAAGACGCTTCTAAATTGAGTTCATCTAATTAAAATAACGATTGCACTTATAGTCTACGCAATTTTTTGAAATACTTGTTGATATGTTCCTGGAAAGGGACGTAATAGCAGAAATGCTAAGTAGCATGATTATCTACTAGGTTTCCAGGTCGTGCAAGACAACTGATTAAAGTGTGTGGTAGGTAGGAAAGTGTGTATCTATATTTATATTCAATAGGCTAGCGTTTTACCTCTATATAGTGGTCAAATATTTAATATACCTAAATAGGATTAAATAGTATCCCTACATTATTATTTTCAAAGTATTAGGTCAGAGTTTGGGGTCGAAAAGAAAGTAATCATTATAAATGCCCGAAGCTTTGAGAATACCTGAAGGTGAAGGTAGATTTTTAAAATACGAATAGAATTAAAAAAGATCGAATTAAAAACGTCCTATTCATACTTAATAAAAAGAGAAGGCTGTGAAATCTATAATTAGAAAAGTTTTGAATGCGGGTCAATAAGAATTTGTAATTAAAAATGTGGAGAAATAAAAAATTTTCAATAATAAGAATGTAGGAAATTTAAGATTCGAAAAAATGCTGACACCATTAAAATGCTAGAGGCAACCATCACGTAGGAATATTGTAACAAAAAAAAATGTTAGTGCAAAATAAAACTATTCTTTGTTGCAAATTAAAGAGCACAACATATTAGTCAAGTCAAAGCGCTTGTTTGTACATTAATTAATAACTAGATTATGAAAGTTTACTCTTTCATTGTGTACATATGTTGTATCCCATATAATTATGCACAGTACAGTTCTCGCCAAACTTTGTGCCTTAAGTTAGATTGCGCACTTGGACTCTTAGCCTAAGATTCAGAGACGATTCTAAGCGTAGACTTTGGCTTCCATATGTCAAAACTGTATAGAATTTTGACGTATGCAAGCGTGAGTCCACGCTTAGATTCGTCTCTGAATCTCAGCCTTAATCTACCTATTATAAAGCCCAGTAATTTCACTGAACCATTAGATACTTAATAATAATAATAATATGCCCCGCTGCCGGCGGCACTATATGTTTAGGATTTTTATAATATTTTGTTTTTATAGAAATATTGTAAAAACTTAGATTTAAGATTAAAAAGAAATAAAGTGTATAATAATATTATTTAATATTGTTTTTTTAATAATATTTTTTATTTTTTAATAATAATGCGGTAACCTAAAACGTGAACTTTAAAACCACCAAGCATTGATATTAACCACTGCCACCAAGTTTGTTGGCAATCTAAAAGTATACGAGTATAAAAGACGTAAAAGCCAGTGACGCAAGGACCGAGATTTTAAAAGATGCAAACTTGTCTGGACGTCGCTTACACGCTTGAAATTGTGTCATGAGCGTTTGATAGGTCCCCGATTAGCGCACTCAAACTTTTTAATTTTTTTTTCGAACATAAATATTTAAATTTTATAAGGCTGCCATAGTGGCGTGTAAATTCTTATTCTTCTAGGCGTAAACCCAAATGTCACATGTCTCCCAAACACTTATGTGTATCACCCAAACACATAAGTAGGCCATCTTCAAGTTCATCTCCGACGACGAAAGTAATTTTATACTAATCATCTACTTTTGACAGTACATAAATTTCCGAGGTGCATTACAGTTTGCCAATTGCTTTACATAACTGGACGATGGTTCTTAGTTTACATTATAATAAAATGCTACCACATTGCCTACATAAACATAACGAACAGTGAGTTTAGTCGGCTCCTAAAGTGGAAATAAATCGTATGTACTTCAAGTGTATGGAATTCCCATTTGAAATCGAAAACTCAATACAAAACAACTTGCATTGTAATCATCGCAATACCGCTAAAACTGAATCAATGCTATAAGAAAATCGGTTAAATCTACTCGTAATAGGATGGATATGGAAATCGATTTCGAAAAAATATTCACTATCTCCATCAATTCACTAAAGCTGAACCGTTCTCATCCCGAAGTGCCGAAAGACAAGATATGGGCCCTCGAGTTTTTTATCATGCACGGTTTTTTCACTCTATACTTCAGCGCTATGGTGTACAATCTTGTACTCGCTATAGAAGTTGGCGATTACTATGAAACTAGCAGACATGGAATAGCATGCGTTATATACGGCATCTCATCGTTCATTTACTTTACATTAGTCGTAAAACGAAACACTATACTGAAGTTGATGAATATGATGAAGGATGATTTTAAGAAGAGTATGCCTGTTGACGAGACGATGATTGTGCTTGAATATGCAAAGAGAGGTATGTTTTTGTTTCCAATTTTTAGTTTTGTAACTTGTAATTTGCTACGAGTAAAGACTTTTTCTTTCTTAATTTATTTTTATTCATATAAATTTACATAGGTTTTTTTTATGTTATTTGGTAACGAGACGAGCTGGTCGTTTGCCTGATGGTAAGCATAACGCCGGCCCATAACAATTGCAGTGCCACCCAGAAATTTGAAACACAAAGGCCTGCGCGGCACTGCAGTGTGCTCGTTACCCTGAGACATTAGGTATTAAGCTATAAGCCCAGTAATTTCACTGGATTCTCTGCTCATCAAACCGGAACACAGTAATGCTTGCACACTACTGCTTGGCGGCAGACTTCACGAGCAAAGCGGTGGTAACAACCCAGACGGACACTCGCAGAAGAGTTAGTCCTCCCACTAACAAATATTATAAGGTATTATAATATTATATTAAGGTGTAGGTATAAGTATTAAATAGTTTGGCGGATTTGATCCCAGCGATGCGTCGGAACTAAAATTTGTGTAAAAGTGCAACTATTAGTATAACCCAGACAGACGTTTTGTTACGAAACCCTCAGACACAAAATGAATCAGTGGGTTATGATCTTATGGAATCCAAAATCTGTAAAAAAGTGCCACTATCACCATACGGAACCCATAGACACAAAACATACCAGTGGGTTATGGTCTTATGGAATCCACAGACACAAAACATACCTGTGGGCTATGGACCTTGGTCCTGGTAGTTTCTTATTGCCTAGATGCCTAGGCACAGGTAGACTTACCTACTTATAACAATTCTAACGTTGAATAATTGTTACCTAAACGCTTAATCAGTGATTAACTTAACGTTTCTTATCTTGGGTATTACTGAGAATGATGTCGTCTACTTTGACAGCTATATAAGCATCAGTTAGCGACTTCTTACTGCTAAATATTTTGCCATGAACAATTGAACAAGTCATAGTCAAAGTCAAAGCAGGACATTGCAAGTACAAAATATTATTCAAATTTCTTAAGTAATCTAGTAAATAAGAACGAGTTATGGATTCGGTATCGATAAAACCATTTAATTTTACGAAACCTAATCCTAGTTAGAGATCAGGATCTATATTTATTTGTGATTGTTGTATGTTTTTATTTTCTAGGTGGCAACGTGGGCAGACAATGGCTTGTCTTGTGTTTCGTCGCCTCAGGTGTCTTTCCTGTAAAGCATATAATACTTGAATTCTACCTTTTAATCACAGGACAGTTCAGAGTAGTTATGCAATACGAGCTTCTTTATCCATCGCCTATAGAAGAATATAAATTTCAACCAGTTGTATACACAGTTATATATTTGACGCAGATTTACTACATATGTTATGTAGCTTGTATGTATATATGTTTCGTTCCTCTGGGCCCGTCGTTCATGCTGCATGCTTGTGGCCAGTTGGAGATTGTGAAAAAAAGAGCTTCAAAGGTGTTTTGTAACAATTCAGAAGAAGACGTGAAAGCGAACTTAACTGAAATTGTGAAGCATCTGCAATATATTTACGAGTAAGTACTGTTTATGGTTCCACACCTTATTGCTGGGCACAGGCGAGCAATCGATTCACTCGATACCTTTTGTGGAGCTCCATAGCTTCCACAATTACTAACCGAAAGTAGAAACAAGAGAAAAATAAAAAACTGACAAAAATACATGCCTATATTTGTATCTTGCGATGATAGAAGTACCACAAGCCACAACTTTACGTTAAGCGTTAGAATCTCTAGTAAGTCTGTACCACACTTCCACACTCCATAGATCAAAGAAAACAGGCACAGACCTACTAAGCAAATACGTATAAAAATGATCAGTCCGTCAAACTCATTATGTATTTTTATAATATTCGATACGCGATACACGATAGTATAAGATTGTTACTCTTGCCAACACTAACAATCTTCTTTCACCTTTCAATTCAGTATAAATTTAGTGCTGTCAATACGGTAACTAAATAATTATTATTTTTTATGTTATTTGGTAGCGAGACGAGCTGGTCGTTTGCCTGATGGTAAGCATAACGCCCATAACAATTGCAGTGCGCACCCAGAACTTTGAAACACAAAGGCCTGCGCGGCACTGCAGTGCGCTCGTTACCCTGAGACGTTAGATATTAAGTCTCATAAGCCCAGTAATTTCACTGGATACTCTGCTCATCAAACCGGAACACAGTAATGCTTGCACATTACTGCTTGGCGGCAGACTTCACGAGCAAAGACAATTAGACAGTTCATCAGAATAGCTTTTAAACTCTCTAAACTATTTTTTTTTTATTTTGTATAGTCAGGTGAACAACAGAATCGGCACCAGTGTCTAAAGACATGTCTAAAATTATTAGAAATGTCACAACTGAATGGAGTTGTGACGACGGTTAGAAACTACTTAAATCAAGGATTGTGTTTGTTAATATTTAAAGATGTGACTAACGCATGTTTAAGGGTTAGACGCTGTTTAAAACGTGTTAAAAGTGTGTTTATTTTTTTGTGATAAATCCGATAATGTATTAATATCAATTTTTAGATTTGTAGATTGCATCAAAGATTCTTTCAGAGCGGTATATGAAATAACGTTGAAAGGAACCACTCTTCTTTTGCCTGTAACAGTGTACCAAATTATATCGGTATGTATTATTAAAAAAAAAGTGTTCCACGTACCTAATTGTTCTACACAAATTGTTCTAGTAACTTATTTAAACGTTCTCGCTTGACTTTTTCATGTCCCGTCCTAGCCCACCCCTTCCTTTTGAGAACACAATATAGTAACAATAATAACAATTTTATAAAATTAATCAATATGTGAATGCCCAAGGGTCTCAGAGCCCACAATGACAAAAAGATCACGTAGGGAAGAAATATTTGCGCTGGTTTTAGTGCACAAGTATTGGTAAATCGAACCAGCAACCCTTTCGATCTGCACATGTTATTTTTCTTATAGTATTGGATAACGAACGTTTGCCTAATGGTAAGCGTAACGCCGGGCCATAACAATTGCATTTCCACACAGAGTTTTGGAACTAACGCATGCACGGCACTGCAGTGTGCTCGTTGCCCTGAGACATTATAGGTGTTAACTCTCGTAAGTCCAGTAATTTCACTGACTACTTTGCTCATCAAACCGGAACACATGACATGCTTGCATATTTCTGCTTGGCGGCAGACTACACGAGCAAAGCTGTGGTAGCCACACGGACGCAAACTAGCAGCCTACCACGTCCTTCGACTTATCAGTTAGGGACACCTTAGACGCTCAAGCAAACGTACCTTTGCTTGTCAGAATAACAACGCTTTTACGTCAAGCGCGCATTTCGCGTATCACGTAATCCGCGCTTGACGCAAAAGCGTTGTTATTCTGACAAGCAAACGTACGTTTGCTTAAGCGTCTAAGGTGCCCCTTACATCTCGATAGCTGTGTTTTTTTGTTTTAGTCGTTAAATCGCGGCGAGTTAAGTGTTGAATTCGTCACCTTCATATTGGCTGGAATACTGTTCAGCAGCACACCATGTTACTACAGCGAGGTGCTAATAGAGAAGGTACTATATATAACTAGCATTAATAAGGCATCTGTCCCACCGCCGACGATTAGCGAATAGCGGTAAAGCCGATAACCGATGGGGAAGAAAGGTTCTCGAGCGGCCACGAACCGAAAGTCATATAGAGGCCACTAAGTGGATCGATGACCTAGTCAAAACTGCGGGGAACCATTGGATCCAAGAGGCAAGTAGCCGATCCAAGCGGCGTTCTACGGGGAATCCTATGTTCAGCAGTGGACGTCTTAGTATTGTAAAAGACGGTAACCGATCCACATATTTATATCGCTGCAGGCGCCAATGGTAATTATAATTAAAACTCTCAAGATTTGCACTAGTACAGTAGGTAGGTATATTTCTTGAAAAACGACGGTCACTAACAGCCTAGGCTATGTCCGCGCGCTTCGGTCGACAGAAAAAGATTGTCCGCCTGAGCCCGCGCTCTGCCTAGTTCCCACTGTGTTGCCACTTAAAAAGGGGCTAAAATGGCCAAAACTACCCAAAAGTTAGGGAAAATACACTGAAAACCTTACAGTATAGCTCTTGTCACTGTGACAGAGAGAGTGCAGAGAGAGTTCTCGTCGTTCAGCGTATATGTTTATCTTTTACTGATCTATGTCTGAAACCTAATACGTTGGAACCTACGTCTATTGTTTACTATATGGTTAAACAGACAGTAAACAATCATTCGGTTGGTGAAGTGAGTGTGTCAGCGTCCTAACTACTATCCACGATTTTGGAAATTTCATAGCGAACTTTTTTTTTCGTTTGTTTTATTTATTGATCGACATGATGAAATTAATACGAACTGATCCAGAATTCGGTGATAAAGTGTACTTTTACTCGAAATGTATTGTGCTTGGGATAACATTCCAAAATATTTTTGATCGATTTCCAAGAAAGAAGTAGGTTCTCGATTCGTCGGTATTTTTTTTGGTTGATGTTTCTCAATGTCTCCGTCAATTCTCAGCCGATATCAGGGTGGTCCTTTTGTAAATTGTATTAAAGAATACCACCCCTAAAGGTGGAAAATTAGGGAATGAATTATCAAATATCACGATTTTTTCGTTCCAGGGAGAAGATGTCAGATTAGCAATCTACTCTTGTGGATGGGAAGCCAGGTACAAACATGGAACTCGCAAGACCATACTGGTGATTTTGCAGCGAGCACTGCGGCCCACTTCTATACGGTTGTTTAAGGTATCGATTTGCTTCACTAGTTGTAAGGTCTGACGAGAGATGGCATTAGTGTCGCATGCAAATAAATTGTGAATCGCGCAAGTGTTTCGTTGCAGCGAACGAAGTTCCGCGCGCTAATTTGAAATTTTGGCGAGGACAGGAAGGGATAGGTTTTTGTATTTATAAATAAAGAAATACACGGCTTACAGATTGATCCTAGTTTTATTGATAGGAAAGTGCGTACCCTTTGTTGTACAAGTTTTGGTCCAATCGAGCCGGATTAATTTTGGTGCCATTTAATTGGCTCAGTAGTCCCACGTGACTACGCTTCGCACCTAGGGGCAGTGGATCGCTGCTCGGGGCGAACACCAGTGAGGTTGGTCTCACTGTGGCGAGTTGATCAAGACCGATCACCGGTGATCAACTCGGGGTTGGACGCTAGGGAGAAGACCCTAAGCGTCTTAGGAAGCCCAGGGTGTGAAGAGGAGAGGAGCAGCAGGATCCAAGGAATTCTGCAGACGGAGCTGGGAGCTGGTGAGGAGTCCATGCATCACGAGGAGGTGGTGCCAACGCCATCTGGCGGATGTTCCTAGTGACGTCAGGATTTCGGTCAAGTGTGAGTCGTGAAAAATCGTGAGTACTGTTAAATTGTTTATTTGTGCAACTTTGAACTTTAAAATCAAGAATTAAATTTTGGATCTTTTCAAGTAAAATCAAGCAATTTGGAACTTTAAGTATTAGAGTAAATTAACTTAGTTAAATTCAGTGATAATTTTAGACTTAGAATAATTTGTAAAATTTGGTTGAGACGGGGAACCTATGCCCAAAAAATTAATGAAGTGTTTATTTCTCAAACACTTGTAAAATTTTCAATATTTTATTACGGGACTTAGAAAAGTTTTTGATATTTTGGACTTGTAAAAATTTTTAGTTTCTTCAACTTAGTTTTATTCTATTACGGGACTTAGAAAAGTTTTTTGATATTTTGGACTTGTAAAATTTTTAGTTTCTTCAACTTAGTTTGAATTTTGTTGGCTGTTCAGATTTGTTTTCACTTCAAAATTATTGGTGACCTTTGCATAATGGCGGCTAAATTCAATACGCAAAGAGATGCTTTGGACAAGATTTGTAAGGCTCATGTTAACTTCAAGAAAACATCTAAGGATCGTTTGTCTGAATTTTATGTTCAAACTAGGTTAACTGTATTAGAAGAATTGTGGAATAGATTTACAAAGGTACATCAAGAGATTGTTGACGAGTCAGAAGAGTGGGAGAAGTTGCAAGCGACTACTTACATGAAAGAAAACTATTATGATAAAGCAGAAGACGCTTACATAAATTATAAAGCCGATTTATTAAAAACTCAGTCTCAATACGTAGTTCAAAAGAGTTCTGTTCAAATTAGTAGTAATGTTAGTACGCATACCCCGTTGAAGTTGCCTAGGATAACTATTCCGCCCTTCTCTGGAAAGTACTCTGAATGGGTGACGTTTAGAGATTTATTCGTTTCCTTAGTGCATTCAAATACATCTTTAGATGACGTGCAACGTCTTCATTATTTGAAAAGTCTGCTGACAGGTGAAGCGGAACAGCTCATACGCCAATTGCCTATTACCGCAGCGAATTATATTGAATGTTGGAGTCAGTTAGAGGCCAGATATAATAACAAGGTTTATTTGGCAAATTGCATTTTAAAAAGGCTTTTAGGGCAAAAGACTGCCAGTTCCGAGTCATCTGCAGCAATTAAGGAACTCGCTGATACCACAGCGGATTGTTTACACGGGTTGAGAAATATAGGGGTAAATGTAGATACGTGGGATGTTATTGTTATTCATGTGATAGCAAACAAATTGGATACTGAAACAAGAAAACAGTGGGAATTGAGGGTCTCGGAAGGAAACTCGGATGAATTGCCTACATTCACTCAGTTTCGGGCGTTTTTGCAGTCAAGATTTAGAGCTCTTGAATCGATTGAACCCAATCCTAAACCCAGAGCCTCAAATCCCACACATCCAATTAAACATAAGGTTTTGCATACCACAAATGTAGTTTGTGAATATTGTGGTGAAGATCACAAGCTCTTTACATGTAAGAAATTCGCGAAAGATGATGTAACCACGCGACGTGAATTTGTATTTGGTAAACGATTGTGTTTCAACTGCTTGGGTGGTAACCACGCGGCTAGGTTCTGCCCGAGTAAGTCGACGTGTCGTGTGTGTAAATCTAAGCATCATTCGTTGCTACATTCGAACAGTTCAGGTGGAGTTGGTAAGCCACAAGACTTAAACAATAGCAGTTCAACGTCTGGAAGTGGTGTAAGTGGCTCATCCGCTGGGAAATCAGCGGCAAACTCCAGCACGGGAGAGGCGTCGACGTTGGTCTCGTGTTTCGGTCAACTGCCCGTAAAACGGCAGGTCTTTCTAGCCACAGCTGTTGTTCTCGCAGAGTCTAAAAGGGGAACGAATCATTACATCAGGGCGTTACTGGATCAAGGCTCACAGGCGTCCTTCGTTTCAGAAGCCACGGTCCAGTTCCTTGGTCTTAAAAAACATCCCGTAAAAGGTATAATATCGGGTTTAGAAGGCAATCAGACAACTCTTGCTAAGTATACGGTCGAACTGAAACTTCATTCCAGAATTCATTACAATGTCATGATCTCAGTACAAGCGTACGTATTAAAATCGATAACTACGTTTCTGCCAAATACTAGGATGGAGGAGGTAACATGGCTAAACGATGTGTGTCTAGCTGATCCACAATATCATACACCTAACAGAATTGATGTACTGTTAGGAGCCGAAGTTTATGGTCAAATAATCCAAGAGGGTGTAAGAAAGGGGCCTGAAGGATACCCTTTGGCACAAGCCACGTCACTGGGATGGATCATATCCGGAACGAGTCAAAGGACACAGTCTTCCGCATCAAACGTTGTCGCTATGCACGTGTGCGCTGACGATGAAATGTTGAAGAGATTCTGGGAGATAGAATCTGATCCCAATTCGCAGAAAAGAATTATGACCGAAGAAGAAGTTTCCTGCGAACGAATATTTGCTGAAACAACGAAAAGAGATATCAATGGAAGATATATCGTGAAACTTCCTTTCAAAACGGACAAACCAGAATGCGTTGATGGTGACTCCAGAGCTATAGCAGAAAAAAGACTGAACGGGTTATACTTACGATTCAAGAAAGATGAAACTCTGAAAGTTAAATATAAGGAAGTAATAGAAGAATACTTACGTCTGGGCTTTATGGAAAAGGTTCCTGAAACAGAAAAGAAGAGTGAAAAAATGGTATACATACCTCACCATCCAGTTGTTAGAAATGACAAGGATACGACAAGGGTCAGGGTTGTGTACGATGCTTCCTGTAAAAATAGAAATGGAGTCTCATTGAACGATACTCTGATGACTGGGCCGACACTACAACCGGAACTAAGGCACTTGTTAATGCGTTGGAGAACGCATTCAATATGTTTAGCAGCTGATATTATCAAAATGTACTGTCAGGTGAAGGTGTCGGAGGAAGATATCAACTATCAAAGGCTGTTGTGGAAAGAAGATCTGGAAGCAAAAGCAGAAGATTATAGATTACTCAGAGTTACTTTCGGTACGGCAACAGCACCTTATCTCGCCGTGAAGAGTCTGCAACAAGTAGCTCAAGATGAAGGAGAGAAGTATCCAGTAGCAGCTGAAAGGGTTAAAACTGATTTTTATATGGATGATCTACTTACAGGATGCGACTCTGTGAAACAAGGAATGACTATCTATAAAGAAATGAACGCGTTGCTGAAAAAAGGAGGATTTGAGCTACAGAAGTGGATGAGCAATAGCAATGAATTATTGGAAGCAATTAAGCAAATGGAAGAAAGACAGGAGGATGTGCAAGAAGAGCTTAAATTAAAAATGGACGAAGTAGTAAAGTTACTGGGACTTACCTGGAATAGAAAAACTGACGAGTTCCGGTACTCGGTGATACTGCCTCTGGAAACGGGACCTGTAACAAAAAGAAAAATTATTTCACATATAGCGCGGTTATATGATCCATTGGGTTGGGTATCGCCTTGTGTGATAGTAGCAAAAATATTCATTCAGAAGCTATGGATATCTGGATTGGGATGGGATGAGGAAGTTACTGCAAGGTTGTTAGATGAATGGAATACTTACCGCGAAAATTTGTCTATGTTGATTCAAATAAACATACCTCGATGGCTTGGTACAAATACGAATGATTCACTCGTGGAACTACACGGGTTCTCTGATGCGTCTAAGTTGGCGTTTTCGGCAGCGGTTTATCTTCGTAGGGTTGATGTGGTAGGTAACATTCATGTCACTTTGGTTACAGCCAAGACCAAAGTGGCACCTATAAAGCAGGTCTCCATTCCTAGATTGGAATTATGCGGGGCAGTTCTCGTAACTAGACTGCTAGTAGAAGTAGCGGAAACTTTAGCGATACCAAAGTCAAATATTCGGGCGTGGACGGATTCTACTGTGGTCCTAGCTTGGATTAACAGTCACCCTAGTCGCTGGCAAACGTTCGTTGCGAATAGGGTGTCTGAAATATTAACGACCTTAGATACGTGTCAGTGGGCACACGTATCGTCTGGAAATAATCCTGCTGACTGTGCTTCGAGAGGCATAACACCGGCAGAACTTCTCGAAAAAACTCTGTGGTTCAGTGGTCCAGAGTTTTTAAAGCGCAAGGTTGTTCCTTATAACAAACCAAATGTTGAGACAGAGCTGGAGGAAGTGAAGACTCATGTTGCAGTAGCAGAAACCGTAATTTGGAACCGATACTCATCGCTCGCGAAGTTGATAAGAGTCGTAGCATATTGTCGACGTTTTTTGAATCTGAAAAAATCCGTCGCTAAGAAGCAGTTTCCGAATTATCTCACGTCAATAGAATTGACGGAGTCGTTAAAATGTTGTATCAAACAATGTCAGGAGGAACATTTTGGAGAACAATTGGTAGCTATCAGGAGAGACGCCAATTTAGCACGGATAAAAGGACCCCTCAGGTCCTTGAATCCTTTCATTGATGATGAGGGTGTGTTACGAGTAGGAGGACGCTTGGAAAGGTCGCCTTTTAGTGAAGGTAGGAAGCATCCCATATTGCTGCCTAAGAAGTCTGCACTCACAGATTTAGTTATTGCTGATGCCCATGCGAAAACGCTACACGGTGGCATCCAGCTCATGATGAGTTATTTGAGTACTAAGTACTACATTTTGGGTATGAAATTGAGGGTTAAGGAATACGTCCGCAAATGCATCAAATGCGTTCGACTGAAGGCAGAAACATCTGCTCAACTGATGGGACAGTTGCCGGCTGCTCGTGTCACACCCAATAGAGCTTTCAAATGTAGTGGTGTTGATTACGCCGGCCCAATCAACATGAGAACGTCAAAGGGCCGAGGTCACCACTCTTATAAGGGCTATATCTGCCTATTCGTGTGCATGGCTACGAGAGCCGTGCATATTGAAGTCGTCAGTGATCTAACCACTCCGGGATTTCTGGCTGCCTTCAAACGATTTGTCGCTCGTAGAGGTCAATGCACAGACATTTGGAGCGACAACGGTAAAAACTTTGTTGGTGCTTCCCGCGAGTTGCAGAGTTTGTTTGCTTCTGAGAATGCTGGGTTTTTAGAAGACGTTGCTCAAGCATTAGCTTCTAACGGAACTACTTGGCACTTTATTCCTCCTCATTCGCCTAATTTCGGAGGGCTATGGGAGGCAGGAATAAAGTCCACCAAATTTCATCTCAAAAGATCCATAGGGGAATCCACGTTGACGTACGAAGAATTGTCAACAGTGTTAGCGCAGATTGAGGCCTGCCTAAATTCAAGACCAATGTCGCGGCTCGAGTCCGAGTCTGATGCAGTTGATGTGTTAACGCCGGGACATTTTCTGGTTGGAGAGCCACTTATCACTGCTCCAGACCACAATTTTGAAGCTTCAAATGTGACTAGTTTACGTAGATGGCAGTTAACTCAAAAAATGTTACAAACCTTTTGGAGACGCTGGTCCCAGGAGTATTTGTCAAATTTTCTGCATCGCTATAAGTGGTCTTACCAAACTCCTGAACCTAAAATAGGAGATGTAGTGTTAGTAAAAGAAAATGACTTACCTCCATGTAGATGGCTTCTTGGTCGGGTGGTTACCAAGCATCCAGGTCCTGATAATGTAACACGCGTAGTCACGCTACGCACACAAAATGGTATCATCAAACGGCCTACATCGAAATTATGTGTACTTCCTGTAGCCGAATGAACATAGGTATTTAAGTTTTGTTTGTGCAAATAATTTGCAAGTTTATTTTTGGTTAAGTATTGTTTTTTGAAAATGTTATACAGTCCACATGTTTGTTTGTTTTGTAAAGCGACCACTAAGGACAAATGTCTGCCGGTTCCTACTTTGTGCACATTCGCCACGGTGGGCGGCATGGATGAAAGGACAAAGTAAATTCGTCCTTGGTGGGCGGAATGTTTAAGGTATCGATTTGCTTCACTAGTTGTAAGGTCTGACGAGAGATGGCATTAGTGTCGCATGCAAATAAATTGTGAATCGCGCAAGTGTTTCGTTGCAGCGAACGAAGTTCCGCGCGCTAATTTGAAATTTTGGCGAGGACAGGAAGGGATAGGTTTTTGTATTTATAAATAAAGAAATACACGGCTTACAGATTGATCCTAGTTTTATTGATAGGAAAGTGCACATAATTTCGATGTAGGCCGTTTGATGATACCATTTTGTGTGCGTAGCGTGACTACGCGTGTTACATTATCAGGACCTGGATGCTTGGTAACCACCCGACCAAGAAGCCATCTACATGGAGGTAAGTCATTTTCTTTTACTAACACTACATCTCCTATTTTAGGTTCAGGAGTTTGGTTCTATGTTCCGTATTGTATGCCTGGAGACACTCGCTGAAGTAGGTATTCCCATGAGTGAATAGTTTATTTCCTTTTGCTATTTGTTCGTCACTTAGGTGGAAAAACCAACAAGGAATATAATAAGGCTAATTAATATAAATTCAAATTCAAAATGCTTAATTCATATAGGCCCCAAGAGAGCACTTGTGAAGGTTAAAATAAATGAATCTAACAGCGTGTCTCTGTCTACCCGAATTAGTCAGTGTCCTTTTTAGAGATAGATGAGAGGATGAAAATAATTGAAACAATAGTAACTAAAATAAAAATAATATCAACTAATTCTACTACTTATTCATACAGAAATGAAGATTCGGTGAGACGCATGTCTTTAAATTCGTTTAGTAACTTATTAAACATTGATATTTTAGGTTTAAATAGTATTTCTTTATTACGTAGGCAATAAGATACCTATATAATGTTTTTACTTTTATCAAGTACCTATGTTTTTATACATTTCTAGTAAACTATTATAAATGTACCTATAAAGATATTACTGTCATTATTGTATGTTAAAGTATTCTCTTCTCTGGTTGGATTCTTTCGTAATCCATATATTATTCTTATTGCACTTTTTTGGGCTTTCAACACCTTGCTTACATTTGCGGCATCTCCAAACAGTAATGACATACCTATAAACTTTCAAATAAAAAAAATCCAAAACCGAATTGAGAACCTCTTTCTTTGTTGGAAGTTTTCTTTGTTATTAACTTTTTCTTGCATTTCTGCCGGTGTCAATCCCAAACTTACTCCGTGCTATCTTTTAGCCTGCTAGCATAATAATCTATAGTTCAATTTCAGGTGTTCCAACAATCTTACGCCATTTTCAACTTGATGAACGCAGCGTGGTCGTGAAGCTACGACACCTTTACTATAGTGCTTTTTCTAAAAATATTGTTATCGAGGTTAAGGGAGGGTTAAGGGTCAGCTCACATCAAGACACGACAAGACGCGGGGCGCTCTGTTATCAGTTAACAACAACATAATATACAACGTCAAAGTTTTCACGAGGCGTACTTTGACACTTAAATCCAGTTTGCTTTACCACTTCGCTAGTAGTCTATAATAAAGGGCCTTGTTGATTTGACGCATATCAAAAATGCTGATACTTGTCTGGCTCAACAAATCAGCATTGCAGTTCAACGTGGCAATGCCGCCAGCACACCACTCAAACACCTTAGTTAATTTGAACCTTTTCGTGTAGCAAATAGCTTTTATATTGTATCGCAGTGACTCTATTTTTCGAAAATGATGCTGAATATCAAGAATTATAATTCTCCAGTGACAGTAACAAATAAACATTCACAGTAACAATGCGTTTTTTTTACCTGATAAATCACTCCTAATAAATCTATACCTATCTATCTTGTTAGTGGTAGGACTAACTCTTCTGCGAGTGTCCGTCTGGGTTGTTACCACCGCTTTGCTCGTGAAGTCTGCTGCCAAGCAGTAATGTGCAAGCATTACTGTGTTACGGTTTGATGAGCAGAGTAGCCAGTGAAATTACTGGGCTTATGAGAATCAATACCTAATGTGTCAGGGTAACGAGCGCACTGTAGTGCCGCGCAGGCCGTTGTGTTTCAAAATTCTTGAGTGGCACTGCAATTGTTATGGGCTCGCGTTATGCTTACCATCAGGCAAACGACCAGCTTGTCTCGTTAACAAATACCATAAAAAACTGTATCTAAGTAAAATGGCAGAATTTATGCATTTTGCGTTTCATGCAACATTCCAATTGGCACCGATTTGTCCCACTAATACCTGTGATGGTGCAACTGGCACTAACCTATCCCACAAGTACAATTACAGTAGGTATACCTACTCAAGTATAGGATATAATTAAAATATATTGTATATAGTAAAAAATTAAAAATCTATACAAAATAATCGTTTACAGTGAGTGGGCCTTACCTACTGCCTGCCCCCTACTGTCGTGCCTTACCAGTAAAACCTTTTTTCAATTTTTCATTATATAATTATATAAATCAAGATAAAAAGAGATGGTCCGAGACCATGGCAGATTGTTATTGGACATTTTATTAACTTCTGGTCTCTTGGTACTTTAAAATTTAAAACTGTACCAGGCTAATTATAGGTAGATAAAGGAAATAATAAGTCTTCGAGTATGTCTTACACTGGGTACATCTAACACGTTTATGCTTGCTTAGTACAAATGCCTCGTAAGAAATCAATATGTTTATGAAAAAAAGTTATTCGTCATAGAATACATAGGTTAGCATATTCATCACTGCTTAAGTCGCTCAGCCGAAGCAGTTGTGCAGTTGTGTGTGAGTCGTTAGCCCTTACTTATAATAATCTATGCTTGTGTCTCAGAAATATGAGACGGTGCACGTCGGGCTTTTTATGCCGTGAGACGGTGCCAAAGTGACGACGTAGGTTGCGTTCCATACTGCTCCAATTTCCAGGAACAAAGCGTCATTCCGTCAGGACTTTTACCATCGTCAGGCATAAGACCATTCAGTTCGAGAATGGCTACTACATTTACCAGACGGTAGGGCTAGGCTCTTCTGCGAGTGTCCGTCTGGGTGAGTGTACCACCGCTTTGCTTGTGTCTGCCGCGAAGCAGTACCTATGGTAAAGGTAAAAGACTAACATAAAATAAAAATTAAAATTTCCTAATAATTAGATTGTTATTAATGTTTATGATATTATGAAAAGGTTCATTGTATACACATGTTGTATCCCATGTAATTATAAACTTAGTACTGTAGAGTTCTTGCCAAACATTTAAATGCGCATTCAGTTAGATAGCCCAATTAAAGTTCTAATCTATACTTACAGGCTAGACGTGCTAGTAATTTGGCTGCTTATAGCACCGAAGTCATACGCATAAGGCAAAACGTCCGAAGAAGTCCTGTTTTTCGTTGCACATCTCTTATTTATAGATATTACGAGCAAAAAATATACAATAGTACTAATAGTCAAGTGTTTATAAAAAAGACATCAGTCAAATACAAAAATGGCCCAGAATCTTATAAAAAAATTGCAAATAGACCGTTTTTTGTCTTGAAATATTGATTTAAATAGTGTCTAACTGTTGTCTAACTCCATAGTGTTGTGATATTTCTTATCATTTTAGATGTTTATAATATATAGACATTGTTTAGGTAAACAGGCGTCTAAAAGTGCTTTTTTGTGGTAACAAGACATAGGTTGCCATAGCGGCGATTAAATACTTTCAGCCATAAATACTTAGGTATTCTTTAGATGACCCATCAAGCGCTTATAAACCATCTTTACGTTCATCACCCACGTCGAACGTAATTTTGCTCTGATCACCTACCATTGACAGTATACTCGTATAAACTTCCGAGGCATATTAATGTTTGTCAAGTGTTGTAGGTACATAATTGGAAGATAGTTAACAATATAATTAATCGAGACCTCATAACATAGCGAGCAGTGAGTTTAGCAGCAGCTAACGCGAAAATTAATTGTACCGTAAAACGGGGTTAGTTTGATTAATTTTAAAATTAAAACGCGTCTCACTACTTTATTTTCAAAGTAAAAATTATGAAATAAATAGAATAATGACGACTTGATAGGCAGATTTAAATACAACAGTAAAAAAAAATTTGGACTTATACTTTCAGAGTAAAAAACTAGAATGTGGCCTATCAACTTTCTATTGAAAAAGGGGTCGCTTTGATTGTCCCTGTTTTCTCGACTGATTCTTATAGTATTCCCAAAGACAGGTCACAAAATTTATCTGAATTCTATACTAAGTTTAAAAATTTTTTACCGGCTTGTTGACAACAACAGCGCGCACAGCTCTTTGGAAAAGATGGCAGAACTGTCAGTGCAGCCAATCCAAAAAACTTAACAATCTGCGTGCCGAAACTAGTGAAATACGAAATAAAAAAGTAAAAATTGTAGTAATCATCAAAGACGCCCGTAATTTGAAAGTCGCCCCGTTTTACGGTAGCTAATAATCGGAATTTTTTTTTAGTAATCCAATAATCAGTACCAAATCAATTTGCATTGTAACCATCTCAATTCTGCTCGTACTAAATCGATTGAATCGAATAGAGATTGGATATGGAAATCGATTTTGATAAAATATTCAAAATCTCCTTCAAAGCTCAAAGCATAAATCGCTCTCATCCAGAAGTACCGAAAGACATGAAATGGGCCCTCCAGTTTACTATCATGCACGGACTTTGCACAATGATCTACCTCTCTATGGCATACAATATAGTACTGTTTATGAAACTTGGTGATTACTATGAAGCTAGCCGACATGGCATAGCAAGTGTTGTATATATCACCACATCGTTCATGTACTTTACCCTTGTGGTGAAACGAAACACTATAATAAAATTGATGAATATGATGAAAGATGATTTTAAGAAGAGTATGCCTCTTGACGAGAAAAAGATTGTACTTGAATATGCAAAGAAGGGTAAGCATGTTTGTACTTTCAATAAGTTAATATTAAACTAGAAATAAAATGTTTTGTCATAGGCTAATTGTGAAAGTATCATTTTTTCTTTATTTATTTAGCAAAGAAAATAATCAATCAATTGCACTCAATTTCCCTATTTTTTTTTTTGAAGGGCCTAGCTTTTGGTCTGGCGACCTTTACAGCGTCACCGAACGGCAACCCCACCGAACGGCTAAATTCCTGTAGCGCATCGGTTCCCAACCAGTGCAGTGGTACCATATACCATGTACCATACTTATAGCTGACCATATTTTGCCTCTTTTATTTGGTTTGAATTATTAATGATAAGCGTCATTATTATCTATCCGTTACGTGGGCAGTGCTTTCTACTTTTGAGTTTACCCAAGATTAAATTCTATTTTTAGATAATTACACTTCATTTTTCTTGAACTTTGTTGTCTTTGCTGACAACAAAGAAATCAAAGCGGTCCCTGGTCAATAAAGGTTGTGAGCCCCTAAATGCATATGAAAGTATAAATAGTAACCTATAAGAAATCAACCATTTTTTAAATTTTTGTCTGTCGATCTGTCTGTTTGTTCCGGGTAATCTCCGAAACGGCTGGAACGATTTTGACGGCACTCTCACTGGCAAATAGCTGATGTTACAATGAGTAACTACGTAGTAGTAGCTACGTGGGCGAAGCCACAGGGCACAGCTAGTTATTAATAAAGTGTAAGTAGGCATGTGTTCCACGCGTGTATTATAGTCCGTGGCCTTTATTATAGTTTCTGCTATACGCTTACAATTAATTTTTGATTAGCTTATCTTTTCTTACAAACATTAGTTAGCTAGATGTTCCTTAGTTACAGCTATTTAAACATTATTTAGCAGATTCTTACTGCTAAGTTACGGTTATAAGTATTTTGCTGAGGCGTTTATAAATAAGAATCCTAGGTAGTGTCACAGGACCTGTATATGTGATCATTATGTGTATTTTTATTTTCTAGGTGGCAGTATGTGCAAACTATGGCTTGTCTTGTGTGTCATCGCCTTAAGTGTCTTTCCTGCAAAGCACCTAGTATATGAGATCTACCTTTACATTAAAGGAGAGTTTATACTAGTTATGCCTTACGAGCTTACTTACCCATCGCCTTTAGAAGAATATAAATTTCAACCATTTGTATACGCAATTATATATACGACGCAGTTCTGGTACATATTGTACGTAGCTGATATGTATATAGGTTTTGTTCCTTTGGGCCCGTCGTTCATGCTGCATGCTTGTGGCCAGTTGGAGATTGTGAAAAAAAAAGCTTCAGAGGTGTTCAGTAACCCAGAAGAAGACGAAGAGGTTAAAGAGAAATTAAATGAAATTGTGAAGCATCTACAAGATATTTACGCGTAAGTACTATTTTACGTTTAAGGTTCTGTACCTATCAAAAGCTTAATAAACAGTAAGTAGGTAACTGATTTTTAGTACCGAGTTTGGTCGAGTGGGAATTTATGCGACTTTCAATACACCACACTAGAGTTTGAACCCCGTGAATGAATCCCGTTTATTACGTATGAATATCCTACAATTACTCTAAAAGTGGCAAAACATCGCGAGAATTGGAGAACACCTACATGTTCAAGAACCACAAAATTCGACGACATAATTATGTATCCCACATCAAATAAGCCGTATTGAGCCCGCCGGTGGGTTATGGTCAATTCTCCCTCTCTCAATGAGACAAGACCTGTGACCCAGCAGTGGCAATATGAAAAGCTACGATGAACTGATTTTTTTCAGAGGAAAAAATAAGCTACGAAGAGTGCATAGCGCCAGCTATAGTAAAGCTTGCAGCCGAAGTTGGTTCTCAACTGCCGACCACAGTGAGGTGGTTGGTGAGATTTTGAATTTGAGAAAATTTCTTAGGGGACTTGTCGTGTGCCTTGATGCCAGGATGTCTTGAGTTAATGTTAGTTTATTATGTTTGTTTTTCTGTCAGTAGCTTAGCGTTCGTTAACTTCTGAAGTGTTGATGTGCCTGAAGGTGGTGGTGACACGCTAGGCGTGAATGGTTGTCGTGACAAATTGCAATTGTATATGAAACACCTTACCACCGTTCTACAAGCCTATGTACACCGCGGCTTCGCACAAGTGATCTGTGTTCACTCATAATACTCTTCCCAAAACAAAGCTGGGCTTGAGTTACTTATTTGGTAGTTGAGGCTGTAAATCGAAGTCTCAAAGATTGTCAGGTGATTTCCGACAGACTTTACCGACTCCATAGTAATTCCAAGGAAAACGCGCGTGCCATTGAATCTAGGACTTGTTATCATCCTATTTATGGCTAGTCATAACGACCCTTAAGAACATAGGAGTCCGTGTAGAAGACGGATCAGCAGGTCTGTTTTCTGATACCCTACCATAATTAGGAGTGGAGATTCTATTGCAGTTGAAACACAGATATAACCTTTATTTTACCGTTAATAACTAATGGAATAGAGCTTACCTACATCCAAAGTCTGACCTAACACAAAGCATACAACTTAAATTCAAACTCAAATCAAAAATTTAATAAGTGTGCCACTTTGACCCTTAAAAATTTGAACTGCCAAAATCAACCAATATAGGTAGTGGTATAATGGATAATCTATTACAGGTAAATAAAATTCAAGTGTCTGTTTGTCACATCAAAATAACAGTTTTTTACTAAATGCATATGAAGTATATACAATACAATTATTAAAAAAAGCAATTTTATAAACCGTCTGTCTGTTTGTTCTAACTAATCTCCGAAGCGGCTTGACCGAGTTTGATGGGCTTTCACTGGCAGATAGCTGATGTTATAAGGAGTATCTTAGGCTACTTTTATTTTAGAAAAAGATTTAGGGTTCCACGCAAATAAATTAAAATCCTTGAAGTCTTAATATCTCCGCACGGAGATGATTTCATGGTTTTTATATTTTTGCGCCGAACCTTAAATCTATTTCTAAAATAAAAGTATCCTAAGTTACTCCTTGTAACTTCAGCTGTCTGCCAGTGAAAGTCCCGTCAAAATCGGCCCAGCCGTTTCGGAGATTACCCGGAACAAACAGACAGACAGACAGACAAAAAATTTAAAAATCGTTGTTTTGTTATAGGTACCGTATATACTTTCATATGCTTTTAGTAAAAAGCTGTTATTTTGATAATACAAACAGACACTTCAATTTTATTTTTTTGTATAGGTAGATTATAGTGTTTTTATCACTCGATAAAATAAGCTGATCATGGATTACTTACAACTGGGTCTCAGCTGGCACAGAATATGACCAGTCGGAACACTAGAGTAGCTGTTTCAAATAGATGTGATTCAAAATATTTACTAACAAAACTTTCAGTTTTATAGATTGCGTCAAAGATTCATTCCGAGCGGTATATGAATTAATGCTGAAAGGGACCACTATTCTCTTGCCGGTATCACTGTACCAAGTTTTAACCGTAAGTAACAAAAATCATTTCCAGCAAAAATGTAGATTTAGCTATTTATAGTAATTTACCGACGACTGAGAAGCAGTGAGAAAAGTAATTAATGAAGTTTGTATCACCAAAATACAATACATAAATCGCCTCTCAGACAAAATCCTACATGTCGAGGTATTGACCGATAAGCACAGTCTAGACATTTTATGTTTCGTTTTGTTTAGACATTTTTCATTTTTCATTGAGTGCTCCATTGGGGCCCATGTGAATAAAGAATTTTGAATTTGATTGATAATTAGCGCAGAAATCGAGTAACATAAAAACAACAAATAAAAGAATACAGACGAATTGAGAACCTCCTCCTTTTGTCATGTAGGTTAAAAAATATTAATGACGCCCACCCAACACAGTCTAATACAATCACACAACGCAACGGTCACAAACGCAAGAAACATTTGTACCTTTTTCAGTGCACAATGTGAATAAAACCTGAACATTTTCAAACTACTGCACAGAATATATAAGTACTGCAGAAATAAAGTCCCTCGGCCATAAACACCTGCTGAGTATTTTTTTTTATGTTATTTGGTAATGAGATGACCTGATGGTAAGCATAACGCAGGCCCATAACAATTGCAGTGCCACCCATCAGAACTTTGAAACACAAAGGCCTGCGCGGTACTTACTGCAGTGCGCTCGTTACCCTGAGACATTAGGTATTAGGTCTCATAAGCCCAGTAATTTCACTGGCTACTCTGCTCATCAAACCGGAACACAGTAATGCTTGCACACTACTGCTTGGCGGCAGACGTCACGAGCAAAGCGGTGGTAACAACCCAGACGGACACTCGCAGAAGAGTTAGTCCTACCACTAACGACTTGTCCCACTTTGTTTCAGTCGATAAAACACGGCGACCTTCGCGTTGAATTCGTCACCTTCATAGTTGTTGCAATACTAGTCAGTAGTTCGCCGTGTTACTACAGCGAGATGCTTATGGAGAAGGTACCGAGCATTCATTTCATATTAGTACTTTTACTTTTTTGCTTTTATGAGACTTAATACCTAATGTCTCAGGATAACGAGCGCACTGCAGTGCCGCGCAGGCCTTTGTGTTTCAAAGTTCTGGGTGGCACTGCAATCGTTATGGGCCGGCGTTATGCTTACCATCAGGCAAACGACCAGCTCGTCTCGTTACCTAATAACATAAAAAAAATGTGCTAGCACGCCACAACGGTACATTTCAACTCACACTCTGCTGTTACTTACGGATATGGATGTGACACTATTTAAAATATTTTTCCAAATGTTGATATCCTACTACAATATTTTAAATGCGAAAGTGTGTTTGTTGGTTTATTCTTCTTTCACGCAGTAACTGAGCAACGGATCGATGTGATTTTTGGCATAGATATAGTTTATGGACCGGAAAGTAACATAGGCTACTTTTTATCCCGGAAAATGCACAGTTCCTGTGGAAACGCGGGTGGAAACCGCGGGCACAAGATAGTCTTTATATAATTGGGTGTAAAAAGCGTATTTTATTGATTTTCACGATAATATTTTCTTTAAAACAACATTAAACTTGGAAGTATATTTGGAACGTATTTTATAAACGATCTATGATTACTTTGATTAGGTGCAGCAAGCGACGTCACACCTCTGGTAACAAAGTTTCGTGGTGCTCACGTCTTGCTTTGATGCTTTCAGTTCTCAAAGTTTCAGTTGTTTGGTGGAGAGTGGCATCATCTGTCACGTGACCAGCGAACAGATCTCTAGGAAATCATTTATGAACTATCAAATATTACAAAACTATTTTTAAATTTTAGCCAAATACCCTGCAGTCGCCGGAAGTAGGTGTGTCAGCAAGCTAACACATAACTGAGGAAAACTCACTCTGATTTATTTAGAAATTTCAGAGCAACTCTGTAATACTCAAAATGAATTAAATTATTTAGTGCCATGATTGGGTTTTTTTACTTTATTTCCTGTTATGTTCCAGGGAGAAGATGTCAGATTAGCCATCTACTTATGCGGGTGGGAAGCTACGTACAATCATGGAGCTCGCAAGACCATACTGATTATTCTGCAACGAGCATTGCGGCCCACTTCTATACGATCTATGTTCCGTCCTATAACCCTGGAGGCACTTGCTGATGTAGGTATCCTTTGAGTGAATAGTTTAATTTCTTTTGTTATTTTTTTTAGTATTGTACTGGTCGAAAGTCGCGCACGTGGAAATACTGATTACAGCTATGGGAATTATACCTACCCTACGTGGCTAGATGAGAAGATGGTAGATAGATGCCAGTGATGAAAATTAAAAAAAAATATTTAAAACCGTAGCATTGCAATTGTTGACTTTCTCACCTCGATCTCTTATTGCCATAGAAAAAAACTTTCGCTTCGTCAACAATTCAACATCAACTTTTACTCTGCCGGTGTTCGGTATCAATCACAATCTTACTACTTATTACTACCCTCTCCTAACAGAATAATGTATAATTATTTAAATTATTATTTTACAGGTGTTACAGCAATCGTACGCAATTTTCAACTTGATGAATGCAACGTGGATGTAAAGCTACAAGGATATACAGCAATTCGATTATTTTACTGCACATTTCACTTAAAAATATTATATGGAACACGAGACAGCTTTACTGCAGTAGCACTTTCTAAAAATATTGTAATAAGGATCAGCTCACTCCGAAACGCGACGCTGAGTACCTACTCTTTTTGATTTAAGAATAAAATAAAATATAACTTATTTGCAACACAAAAGCGTTAAATTTTTTCACAAGGCATAGTATGTATTTTTTTACTAATGGACGAGAGATTCGTTTGGAAGGTTGCACGAAGCACAAAGCAAGCCCATAACAATAGCAGAGCCATTTCGAACTTTGAAACACGAAGGCTTACGTGGCGCAGGCGCACAATAGGAGGCAAAACGTCCGAAAAAGTCCTGTTTTTCGTTACACAAATCTCCGTTTTCACAGATATTACAAGCAAGAAAAAATACAGTAGTATACCCAAGTGTTTAAAAACAGACGTATCTATAAAATATTATATATAAATAGCGGAATACCTTGTAAAAAAATCCCCGAAATATCAAAATTTCCTTTGTCTTCAAATGCTCAATATTTTGAGCGACAGCTTATGTTATATTTTTGTAACCAAAAAAAAAGGAAATTAAATCATCTAAAGACATAAGTAAAAATGTATAGGTACAAATAAATAAAATTGATTTGTCTGTTTGTAATATCAAAATAACAGCTTTTTACTACATGCACATGAAAGTATATATGGTACCTATAATAAAACAACCATTTTTTAACTTTTGGTCTGTCTGTCTGTTTGTCCCGGGTAATCTCCAACTGGCAGAACCGATTTTGATTGGACTTTCACTGGCAGATAGCTGATGTTACAAGGATAGTGGGAGGACTAACTCTTCTGCGAGTGTCCGTCTGGGTTGTTACCACCGCTTTGCTCGTGAAGTCTGCCGCCAAGCAGTAGTGTGCAAGCATTACTGTGTTCCGGTTTGATGAGCAGAGTATCCAGTGAAATTACTGGGCTTATGAGACTTAATACGTAATGTCTCACGGTAACGAGCGCACTGCAGTGCCACGCAGGCCTGGAAACACAAGTTCTGGGTGGCAATGCAATTGTTATGGGCCGGCGTTATGCTTACCATCAGGCAAACAACCAGCTCGTCTCGTTACCAAATAATACAAAAAAGTAACTTAACCTACGTGGGCGAAGCCGCGGTGCTCAGCTAGTATTTAATAAAATATTTCATCTAAAGAGATTTATGTCAAAATATTTAAACTTTATGGTGTCTCTTGTTTTAATTAAATATAAACTACTGCTACTAACTCAACTAAAAGCAAGCGCTACGCCATTTTCAACCATATTTCAATACAAAATAATGATGACTAAAGGAGCAACTTAATCTCATAAGCCCAGTTATATTACTATGTAGCCAATAAGTTCTATAATATCATATCGCTATCCTAAAAGCGCACCCCGCGCCGGCTGCGCTCAGTCCCGTTGATTTGAGCTGACGCTAACTAAGTCTTTCAACGCAATAACAGCTATTTTTCGAATATGATGAATATCAGGAACATACTACACATCCCTAGTGACAAAAATATATAGGTATATATTCATATTCATTTATTTTGCATAACTAAGTGTATGTACAAAGGTCTTATTCTACTTATATCCACAGTAATAGTGTGTTCTTCTTTAGCCATCTTACTCCCAATAAATCTGTCACGTTTCTAAATTAAGTTCATGTTATAAATAAAGATGGGGGGCTAGTTTATGCAATTTGATGGATAACTTGTCGACAGCTTCTTGGAAAGCAACGAAATAACAGAATTCTGGAAAACGCTCTAGATGACTGTTGTTTATTAATTAGCTCTAATGTGTTGAACGCAGATTAACTGTACCTAACTAAGTATAGTAATTATATATACCAATCTATAAGCCAATAGTTGTTAGCAGAGTTTATGTGGGAAACGGGTCGTTTGCCGATGGTAGCCATCCCACAACAATAGCAGTGCCACTCAGAACTTTGAAACACAAAACCTGCGTGGCACTGCATTGCGCTTGTTACCCTGAGATTTATTTTTATGCTATTTGTAACGAGCAGCAGGGTGATTTTAATTAACTCGGAAATATTTTATAAGTAAATAAAATTGTAGTTGCAAACTGCAACATTATTTTAATAGCAAATTAATGTGAACAACGTTCCAGTAAAACTAAAAGTACCTATTTTATCCGTACTATATAAATAGGAAAGTGTGTTTGTTGGTGTGTTGGTTTGTCCTTCTTTCACGCAGCAACGGAGCAACGGATCGACGTGTTTTTTTGCACACACAGTCTATGGACCGTAGAGTACTAGTAGTTTCTATCCCGGACATATGCACGGTTCCAGTGGGAATTTCCACGAGGGTGAAACAGCGGACAGGAGGTAGTCTTTCAATAAAGTGCAATTAGATAATTAAAGTTAAGCCTTTCATTGTGTACATACACATGTTGTATCCCATACAATTATGTACTTACTGCAGTTCTCGCCAAACCTTAATTTGAGTTAAAGGTTAAATGTTGCAGTCAGGTTGATATCTAAATAGTAATAAATAAGCTTTATGTTTATTTATACTATTTAATAAAGAGACGAGCCGGTCGTTTCCTAAATGTTGGCACTTAACAATTGCAGTCACACTCAGAACTTTTGAACCCAAAGACCTTCGCGGCACTGGAGTGCGCTCATTACCCTGAGACATTAGGTATTAAGTCTCATAAGCCCAGTAATTTCGCTACTATGATCATTAGCTTGGCCGCCGACTTCACGAGCAAAGCGGTGGAACCTACCAACACAAATGGACATTCGCAGAAGAGTTAGTCCTACCACCTAGTAAAAACCTAATATGCCTAATATTTTAACTCAAAAAGCTTGTAAAAGTAAGATTGCCTAATATCAAACTTTAATAGCCTTACTAATTAACTGTATAACGGTTGAATAGTTACACAATGTTCGTATCTTGCGATCCAGTTTAAATTTGTCAAAGAACAACAAAGAGAAAACATTGTGTAATAACCACCAAAATACCACAGTTCATTGTAAAACTGTGGATATACACTGTTTATTAGTAAGACCCTTACAGTCTATAATATCTCACATTGCTTATTATGATCCAGGAGGGCAATCGCGTTAAAAATTATCAACCAAACCGCTACTAAACCACGACCGCATCACAGCTTTTTGACCGTTTCGTATCGCGCTAATAGTTTTACCAAAAGTTGAGACGTTTCTCAACAACAACTGGCAGTTAACGCTGTCAAATGAACGGCAATATCGAATTCCACACGCCTGAACCGAAACTAAACAACAGTTGGTATCAAACCACAACCAAATCATAACTGTACGCTATCATTTCAAATTAGTGCGATCGGGGCCCTGCGTTGTATCAACATTACATCAACTTTCACTTTGAATGAAATACATGGTAAAGTTTAGGTATTCACAAAGTTACCACCAACCCACACAATAAACCGCTAGTACTCAATAAATAAAGTCTTGAAACTTGGTATACGTAATAACTACCTACATATACTCGTATACTCGTATAAGATAGAGCCATTTTTCACCGAGATCTGTGGGGCTAAAAAGGCCACTTTTCCTTTGGTGGTGGGACTAACTCTCCTGCGAGTATCCATCTGAGTTATTACTACCGCTTTGCTCGTGAAGTCTGTCGCCAAGCAGTAATGTGCAAGACTGCAAGCATTAGTGTGTTCCGGTTTGACGAGCAAAGTAGCTAGTGAAATTACTGGGCTTCTGAGACTTAATACCTAATGTCTCAGGCTAATGAGCGCACTGCAGTGCCGCGCAGGCCTTTGTGTTTCAAAGTTCTGAGTGGCACTGCAATCGTTATCGGCCGCCGTTATGCTTACCATCGGACAAACGACAAGCTCATCTCGGTATCAAACACCATAATTCACATTTGTTTTTTAAAATATTGTTCTCCGCGACTTTGATAAACTTTAAAGGCGCAATTGAGTTTGCCAAGTTCTCTATGAAATCAGACGTTAGTTTACATCAATATAAAACGCTACCAATGAAATCGGTACCTATACGAACAAAACCACCAGAGAAAAATAATTTTCCTCAAATCAACTTTGAGGAATTTCCTTTTGAAATCGAAATGAAAATTCATTACTAAAACCATTTTCATTGTAACCATCCTAATTCCGCTCAAACTGAATCAGTGATACGAAAAAATAGATTGTATTTATTCGAATAGAGCTGAAATATGGAAATCGATTTCGAAAAAATATACAGAGTCACCATCACTGCTCTAAGATTAAATCGTTCACATCCCGAAGTGCCGAAAGACATGAAGTGGGCTCTCCAGTTTGGAATCCAGCACGGAATTTTCACTCTTACCTATATCTGCATGGCATACAATATTGCACTCGTTCTAGAAGTTGATGATTATACTGAGGCCATCCGACATGGAGTATCAAGCGTTGTGTACTTCGTCGTATCGTTCCAGTACTTTATTCTAGTGCTAAAACAAAACACGATACTGAAGTTGATGAATACGATTAAGGATGATTTCAAGAAGAGTATGACTTATGATGAGAAGATGATTGTTCTTGAACATGCAGAAAAGGGTACAAGTATAATTTAGAATTTAGACAGTAGAATTTGACTCCATTTTTTAATGATGTCAATCAATTCGTTTTCTCATGAGAATCAAATGTCTATAGGAACCTAAAAACTGGAAATCGAACGCTAAAGAATCTGATAATATTATTTAAAATATTTTTGGATGAAAAAAAAACATTGAATTATTCGGGAATCTTTTAGTGCAGTAGATTTAGCTGGAGCAGTACCTTTGTGGAAATTATATATTTTTTGTGAATTCTTTTTTGTAATGTTAATGTTATGTTCTTAACCTGCATAAAGACAATAATTATGTATTTTGTGTTTCATGCCACTTCCTTATTTTTCCGTATCTGGGTAATGTAAACAATGATCCTCGTATAATTTCTGATTCCATCATTATCATCGACAGCCGTAAGACGTCAACTGCTGAACATATAGGCCTCCCCATAAAACGGCATTTAGAATTGCAACTTTCTTGATTTCAATGAATAAAAAATGTATGACAACTTTGTACCTACTTAAACGCAGTTTTTCACGGCCAAATCAACAAAATGCATATTTTAATACAGCTTTACGGGCCGCGTTGAACAATGACGTCAGATGTTCTGACCAATTTGTATGGGGCGTTTTAGCGCTCAGTAGATATACATAGACTTTGACTCTCATTTTTACGTTCCTAGCGTTAGATTTCCATATTGGTCAATATAGATATTTGATTCTCATGAGAAAACTGATTGACCTCATAAAAATATTGAGTCAACATCCCCACTTTAGTTAGGAGCATAGAGTAGTACTAAAGGAATATGAGTAAGGACTAATGTCTCTGATCAATTTCTTTTCAATAGGTGGCTACGTGTGCAAACAATGGTTTACCGTCTGTTTCATCACCGCAGCTCTCTTTCCTGTAAAGCATCTAATATTCGAGATTTACCTTTATATGAAGGGAGAGTTCAGACTAGTTATGCAGTACCCCCTTACGTTCCCATCACCTATAGAGGAAAACAAATACCATCCGTTTATATATACAGTAACATATATTATGCACATTTTATATGTAGCCTATGGTGCATGTGGGTATATATCTTTCGTTCCTCTGGGCCCGTCTTTCATGCTGCATGCTTGTGGCCAGTTGGAGATTGTGAAAAGAAAGGCTTCAGATGTGTTCAGTAACCCAGAAGAAATAGAGGTTAAAAGAAAATTGATTGAAATTGTGAAGCATCTGCAACTTATTTACAGGTAAGTAGTTTCTGTTACGCACATAGCGTAACTTCAGTCACCGTCTTTACCTATATATAGTAGCAGCACCCAAATAATACCATAGCAATTTAACAGGTGGTAGCACTAACTCCTCTGCGAGTATCCGGCTGGGTCTGTATACCGGTTTGCTCATGTAGCCTGCCGCCAAGCATTAATGTGCAAGCATGAGTGTGTTCCGCTTTTAGGAGCAAAGTAGTCGATACAGGTAACGAGCACACTGCAGTGCCACGCCAGGCCTTTGTGTTGCACTGCAATTGTTATGCGCTAGCCTTATGCTTACCATCAGGCAAACGATCCTGTTCTTCTCATAATCCAATGGTATAAAAAATAGTTAATAACCACATAAAATGATATCAATAATATGTATAACTCTTATCAGTTTTATAGATTGCGTCAGAGGTTTATTCAAAGTGGTTTACGAAATATCGCTGAAGGCGTCCGTTATTATGGTGCCCGTGGCACTGTATCAAGTATTATTGGTAAGTATTAATTTTATACCATTATAATTGCCCTTATTCATCAAAGCTCAATAAAATAATCTATGGGGCAGTGTAGACGCTAATGCGAAGAATAACAACGCTTTTACGTCAAGTGCGGATTTCGTGATACTCGAAATGTGCGCTTGACGTAAAAGCGTTGTTATTCTGACAAGCAAACGTACGTTTGCATAAGCATCTACGGTCTGCATATGCTTTAAAAGCTCTGTCAACTTCTTGTTGACGGAAGCTGTTACGCGTGAAAACGAGATAAAACACTTTCTAGTAATTAAGTAAGTTACGGAACGGTTATGAATAAGGGGGTATATGTCTCGCTCTCGCGTTGTATTGAGCAGTCTTATTCCGACCACGGGTATAAATCTGTCTAAGAAAAACACTAGACACGAGAAACGTCACAGCAAAAAGACATCTGACATTTTGCACCCCCCGCTCACTTCTCTCCCCACCTCTTGACGTCATCTTTAGAGCCGCCGCCATATTTGTTACGATTTGAAGTCATTGTCGTCGTCATAACACATTAAAATCTCTTTGCAGCCACTCATACTTATTGTCATTGTACTGTCCAAGTACTGTCATTATTAAATAAATTATATCTTAAATTTCAATATTACATATTGTTGTCGTTGTGTTGAGTGAATTGGCAGCTGTGCATCGATTAATTTTCGTCTATTTTCTTTTCCACATCTATAGCAATCAACTTGTTTGATTGATTTTTCGAAATGTATCACAAATGATGTGTACCGGGCTGCGTAAGCCCTCGAGATGCCTGTATTTTACACAAGTTACCCAAAAGCGAGGAAAGGTTCCAAAAGTGATTGGTTGCCATCAACTGCGATTCTTTGCGAGTGCGAAAGAGCTCACTGATCTACAAATGTGTCCCAAACATGTTGAGGCACGATTCGTGACATAAAGTCATATCTACTGAGCAGTGCTTATCCTACTTTATTTATAAAATCGGCAATTCGCAGTGGGATTTCATTATCTCTTGAAACTAATGGTAAGCTACCCACATTTCAGTTACGTTCCTAATAAATCATTCATATTATATTATACATTCAATTTTCGATTTATTAATCTTCGTTTTCCAGAACCCATGCACTGTACTGATGACCATCAATACGCTGAGAAAAGGACTGTAATTCCAGCAATGCAAAGCAAAGCTCTGAATAAATATAAGAAAAAATTGAAAAAGAAAAATAAATGATTGAATACAAAAACGTTGTTTTACTGAATTTTAAAGAAGTAGGTTAGGTAATATTAAATAATGTAGTGAAGGCTGCTCTTTATTAGAATATTGCATTAGCTTAGGTAAACGTAAAATAAAAAATTAAAAAAATGTCACACATCTTTTTGCTTCAGCCAATCAGAGACGAGAGCTCGTGTCTAGCGACGGATGTAGGCGACATGTCTATCTGATACCCTATATAATTTGTGATTCCGACTAGACTGTCGACCAGAGCGGTGGTATGCACGTGGTAAGTGTTAGTGGGTTGAATACTAGGATTTTAAAATCCCAAAGAGAGACCAATCACAACGTTCAAAATCGGAAGAAATGTTTGCGTTCATTTTTCAGCGCACAAATATTTGTGCCGATGTGGGAATCAAACCTAAAACCTTTACAAGCTATAGAGGTAAAGTCCTTCGACTTATCAGTTAGGTACCCCACGAGGTTAAGTGTGTTTGTTTCAGTCGCTGCGTCGCGGTGAGTGCGACATAGAATTCATCACCTTCATATTTGCTGGAATATTCTTCAGCAGCACACCATGTTACTACAGTGAGATGCTAATACAGAAGGTACCAATTATCATTAAAGCGTAACACAACCATGATGTATCTATCACACTTTTACAGCTGAGATACTCAACTGTGTACAGTTGACTTAGGGTTAGTGAAATCCACTACCCCAGCCCCTCGTCTGGGGTGCCGGATGCGAGGGCATCTGGCGTCCCACACCTGTCATAGGTAGGATCACAAACCTCTTAGGTAGGATCCTCCCGAGGCAGAGGCGATGCGCTCGTGCTCCGGCGCATCGCTCGAGCCGTGCGGGGGAAGTTCCATGGTTTGTGCATGGTCTGTGATTGATACTTATCTATCAATCGTGCATTGCGTCTAACGGGCCCCTTAAGCCCTCCAGTCCTTTTCTGTTAGTTTATAAATTGCCTTTCTTGGAGATACGGAAAAGTAGAGAGAAGTCTCTCACTTAGATCGGCTACTTGCATCTTGCTTCCAACGGCTCCTCGCAATTTAGACCAGAGCGTCAGTTCAGTTACTTTACCTTCGGTCTTTACCTGTTTTGGAATATTTCAGGGAGAAGATGTCAGATTAGCAATCTACACATGTGGCTGGGAAGCCAAGTATGACCATAAAGCTCGTATGACCATACTGGTGATTCTGCTGCGAACATTGCGGCCTACATCTATACAATCTATGTTCCGTACTGTGTGCCTGGAGGCACTCGCTGACGTAGGTATTCCTAGGTGTCATAGTGTACAGTTTATTTTCTTTAGGTAGGTATTTCCTGTAGGTATTTATGTGGGAGTACTGATCACAGCTGATGTGGAAATGGGTGGAGTATGAGGCTGGATGAGAAGACCATAATAGATGGACGGTGGCGGAAACATAGCCAGGAAAAGCTCAGAGATTAAGAGTTAGACCTTCCTTGTGATTTGGAGCTCGTTCACCTTAGGTCAGCCTTAGACGCTAATGCGTGTTTGCGTTTTGCTGCCTAAATAAACACGGTTTTGCAACTACCACGAATTACGAGGTACCTATTACACGCGCACGCACAGCTTGAAAAAATCAAACCATCAAAAATTCACGAAACAGACTAGAACAGAAATAAGACCAGATAGTGCTGTTTCTTTCACTTTTGAACAGGATGTTAAGTTAGTCAGAAAGTTGAGTCAACGAGACATCGTAATTGGCGCCGCGCCCACCCGATTGTGCGATACTAGACCGGAAGATGGAACAGACGCAAGATCACAAAGAATTTTACTAAAAATCACATATTATATAAATATACAAGTAGCGCCTGCAATGACTCATAATATAATATATTCAATAATCATATTTACTTAGATATAGGTAGTATAAATGATATAAACACAAGTTTCTGAGTAGGCAGAAAGAAAGGAACGCCTCACTCAGTTTTCACGTACAAGAAAATATTATACGTAGAAGTGCTATCATCTCGAATGGTACAATCGCTGTGCAGTTACCAAGTACTTATTTAAAATTGCGTGATGTTTGGTGTGGGGAGTACAGGGAGTGTGGGGACTAAGCCTTAGCTCTGCCCAATCATCTAAGGTCTTTGGGTCTTATAAAGATATTCATCAACGTTTTCTTGTAATACCAGTGGTTTCGTGCTCTTACATTTCTTACATTACATCTCTTTCGTTTCTTTTTCTCAATCGGCTAGCAAAATTATATTATCTACTAGCTGCTGCCCGGGTTTCAACCGCGCGGAGATATTGGATTTCATGGTTTTTATTTTTTTGCGCGGAACCCTAATTCTTTTTCTAAAATAAAAGTAGCCTAAGTTACTCCATGTAACATCAGCTATCTGCCAGTGAAAGTCCCGTCAAAATTGGCCCAGCTGTTTCGGAGATTACCCGGAACAAACAGACAGACAGACAGGCAGACAAAAATTTTAAAAATGGTTGTTCTGTTATATGTACCTAATATACTTACATATGCATTATGCATTTGGTAAAAAGCTGTTATTTTGATATTACAAACAGACACTTCAATTTGATTTATTTATATAGAGTATAGATGATTCAATAGCTTTTATTTATACTTTTCAGGTGATGCGACAAGCTTACACAATTTTCAGCTTGATGAACGCAGCGTGGTCGTAATGCTTGATGAAATGCAGCTAGGTATCACACAAAATTAAGGCAATTCGATGATTTTATTGCACGTTTCGCATGATTGTTTATAACAAATATTTTGAACACACGACGCTTTTGCTACAATATTCTACCTAATATTGTAAGCCTTTCAACGCAGCGCCTATTTCTAAATATTATGGATATAGGGAACATCCTTTTCATCCTTATTTACATTTACAAATAAATATTTACAGAAACATTATTTTATATTTAGTTATCCCACGCCACGTTTCTAAATTAAGTTCACGTACCTAATTGAAATAAAGATGCATGAACAACTTTTCGACGGCATCGTGGAAAGCAACAAAATAGCAGAATTCTGCCAAACGCCACAATATAACCGTTGCAGTGTTGTCCTTAGCAAAGGTTTTACAAGTGGAACCTAGTTGACCAAATAAGTTAGATATCTACCTACCTAATTATATCCTTGTCTGTGACTTAATATCAGTAACTTTACTGGGCTTATGAAACTTAATGCTTAATGTCTCGGGGTGACGGGCGCATTGCAGTGCCTCGAAGGAGTTGGAGTTTCAAAGTTCTGGGCGGCGGCACTTGAATTGCTATGGGCTGGTGTTATGCTTACCATCAGGCAAACGACAAGCGCGTCTCGTTATCCCATAGCATAAAAGTCTGTTTTGAGTGGTTCTTTCTTCATAACTCTAGCTCAAAGTTTATAAGCTCAGAGCGAAGGATGTTTTTTGTAAGTATACTTTATTTCTATCCAAGGGTGAGCCTAACTCTCCAAGTCTCCAATATTCTTTCCCATGCTCCTATAAAAGAGTTATTGTTGATAAAATCTTTCGAAACTTAAATACACTCGATCTAAATTGGTGCATTTATTTCGTCTCTGATGCTATTTTCGTCAGATGAGGTTGCCAACCTCTACAGTTAAAATAATATAATCATTGCGTACCTACAATGTAAACCTAAATGAACTACGAACTATTTATACGTTAAATGAGTTTAGAGACAAAGTAAGAAGGTGGGTTATTGAAAGTGTGAAAGGGTTAAGCCTAAGCTTTTTATTACCCACTTTTTTATGTTATGGTAACTAGACGAGCTGGTCGTTTGCCTGATGGTTAGCATAACGCCGGCCCATAACAATTGCAGTGTCACTCAGAACTTTGAAACACAAAGGCTTGCGCAGCACTGCAGTGTGCTCGTTACCCTGAGACATTAGGTATCAAGTCTCATAAGCCCAGTATAATTTCACTGGCTACTTTGCTCATCAAACCGGAACACAGTAATGCTTGCACATTACTGCTTGGTGGCAGACTTCGCGAGCAAAGCGGTGGTACTAACCCAGACGGACACTCGCAGAAAAGTTAGTCCTCCCACTAACAAAAACTAACACCTTTTTAACTTACACGATTATGCACTACTTTATCCATTATAATGGGATATTTACTGGTTATTATTAGTGGGAATTCTGTCAGTATGATGCTTGCAACAACGTCAAAATATAGAAGCTCTAATAATAACCACGGTAAATATCACGTTATAATGTGTAAAGTTTTTGTTACTCTGCGTAAGCTACCATTCGATCACTAACTTACGGGGTTTCCTTGTGTGATAACATCCAGAATTAGGAGATCCGCAAGAGAACTAAAGTCACAGACATAGCTCTCAAAATCAGCAGGTTGAAATGGCATCAGGCAGGCCACATCGCTCGCAGAACAAACAACAGGTGGCGAAGAAAGGTTCTCGAGTGGCCACGTACCTGAAGACGCTAAGGAAATACGGAAAAGCTAATAGGGACTAGCTTCGCTACAACTTGTTTCCTTAATATCGTTCATTACAAAACGAAAACTAGCGTTAACTCTGGACAATTCCTTCCAGCCAAAGACTAGCGACTGCGCTCGTACTGTTCGGTTTAGAATCGAACACGAAGACGATTCTACTAGCCGGTAAGGTAGTCAACACCTCGACGAGCCGTTGGATGCAAGAGGCACGTAGCCAATCCAAGTGGCATTCTATCGAGAGGGCCTATGTTCTGCTGTGGACGTCTTCCGGCATTAGATAACTGCCCACTTGTATTCTATGGCTGTATGATAAACGTCACAGTAGTGTCTCAAATGCACTCGTCATGAATTACGACGCCACATTAACAGCTACTCTAATAAATCTAGAAGTCTACTTCGGGCAGTGTAAACAGTGTAAGAGTGTTATAGGTCAGGGATACGAGCGATTTGATCTTGTGATTCATCAGGCTGATGAAATTGAGCTTTGCGCGAAATGTTTTCATCTTGTAATTATTGAAGAACTAGGTGGTGTACCTGATGGTATGCGTTATTTCAGCCCATAACAATTGCTGTGCCATCCAAAACTTCGAGTCACAATGGCCTGCATGGTACTGCATTGTGCTCGTAACCCTGAGATATTAGGTATTAAGTTTCGTAAGACCAGCAATTTCGCTGATTACCTTGCTCATCAAACTGGAACAGTAATGCATGCGCATTATAGCTTGGCGGCAGACTACACGAGCAAATTGGGGGTAACCATTCAGACGGACACCCGCAGAGAAGTTAGTCTTACCCCCTGGCAAAATGAATAGGATAATAAGTAATATTATTAAGAGGATTGTAATAGCTAAATGATTTACAAGGTCTTGTTAATACATGGTAATAGGCAATTGTTTTACCAGATAATAGTATTCTTCTGTGAGTGTCTGTCTAAGTAGGTACCACCGCTTTACTCGAGATAGTCAGTGTTGTTTGTCACCCGGTGTGATACGAAAAGTAATCAGTGAAATTTCTGCATCATTTTATGAGACTTAATACCTAAGGTCTCAGCATAACGAGCGCGTTGCAGTGCCGCGCAGGCTTTCATGTTTCTTTTTTATATGGGCGTTATGTTCACCATCAGGCAAAGAACTCGCTCGTCTCGTTCACCAATAGAATAAAAAACTTGTTTTAAACTCCAGCCCTTGTTATTTAAGTAATGAGCAACTCTATGAAAAAGTATACCATTCGGTCAGTGCTGTGTGCACATCATGAGCTTGCGCAAAGACGTTCCATTCTTTCAACATTACTCTGTTACTAAGACACAATAAAAATAATGAAAATAAACAATAAAACATATCAATAAATAACTCAACCCCCTAATCCTAAACACCCATAACTGTCAAACCAAGAAAAACAATCTTCAATTATATATTTCGCCACACAAAAATATCCGAGAATTTCGGAGCATAATTAAAATGTCGGCCAAGCCACGTCGTCTATTAATAAGTTTATAGTGTAGGAATCTGTCGACTGATGCGACTGGATGTTGTGGCTATGTGTTGCGTCATCTTTTTTTTTAATGTTTGTAAGTTTTTGACTACTACCTCGCCTGATGTGATGTGACGAAGACCCCTTCACCACCCAGTGAGCACGTAAACTAGAATAGAATTGCGTTTTACTGTAGTTCCTGCATTAGATGTGCACTCGCTACAACCATGCTATCATCTGAGTAATGAATTGAGAGAATATAAAAAGCCCTGTTATCAGGGCCTTTCTGGCCTAATTGCGTCAGTAACAATAAAAAACGCGTCAATCTTAATGATAAAGTTGTTTAAAATTTCTTTGAATATTTGATATGACCGACTTGGCAAGCCAATGTGGGTGTGTCAGGTATTCTGCCATGTCCTTAGAATAAGTAGGCCAGCATACTTGTAATATAAATATATACGTATTTTACGGGCTGTTTATTTATTCTACGACGCAACGAGATGAGCTTGTAAGGGATTTCCGAAGAGATTTCTGGTTCAGACTAAAATGATTTACGCGTATGATAAATTGAGACAGAATTGCCTCCCATTGACTACCTTCATCTCTATTCAACTTATTATAAATGCCAAAGTATGTTTGTTGGTTTGTCTTCACGTAGCCACGGAACAGACAGTGGTCATTCTATACAGAAAGATATGTTACAGTAAGTACTAGTTTTTTTCGAGTTACCCTACCACTTTTTATCGTGGAAATACATTGTTCCTGTAGAATCTGCACGTGGGTGAAACCACGGGCCGCACCTAGTAAATCTAAAAGACCTCGCTGACTACAGTACCTGAAAACCAGTTTTGGTTAAACTTTCCTTTGTTGACCGTCGATTTTGGGGGGGAGGGGGGTGAGGGGGGAGGGGGGAGGAGGGATACCCCCCTGTACCATCCCCACCCTGCGGAGCCCCATGGTTATGGAGATATCCATGGTTAAAGTTTTGAGGTTAGACTACATTTTTCCATAAATATCTATCGATTTATGGGGCGGGGAGAGGAGGGAGGGGGTAGGGAGAGGAGAACTACTCCCCCTGTACCATCCCCACCCCGCGGAGCTCCATGGTTATAAAGATACCCATGATTAAAGTTTTGAGGTTAGAATACAGTTTGACTCCGCCCTAGCTTCGGCGCTGCGTGAAGAGCAGCCCTTCCGCCCTTGCGTGACGAAGCACGGTCACTCGTGCTTCGTCACGGCGGGCGAGGGCTGCTCTTCCTTGCGCGCCTCCGCCTTTTTATATACACTCTAGGGGTAGGGCAGACAAGACCAGGTGGAAAGTGGGGTGCTCTGATTCGGTTTTGGGTATTTTTCGGATATTCATGTAGTGAGAATAAAACACAACAACAAACGATGACTGACACTGACAACTAACAGAAACAGATAAAAAGACGCTACAAAACAAAATGGCGTCGCTTCACGTTCCATTCCGCAGTATAAACATAAATTCGTTATTTTTTGTGTAAAAAAAGTCAATGTAATTGTGTAATAAAGCAAGGTTATTGTGCACATTAATTACACACCAAATTTAATAATTGAAAATAAAATTATATTTTAGAAAATATAAGAAATAAAATTTAATAAAATACACCTCTAGCATCAACGGAACGTAAATGTCAACTTTGACGTCTACCATGACAGTTTATCCATAAAAATCTTGCAAATGGCGTGTTATTTTCCAATTTATATCGAAACTTTAAAAAATTATATCTCGTAAACCGTGAATCTCCGCACCTTGAGATATTTGTAAAAAGCTTTCTATTTAAGAGTACTAACTACTATAAAAACGTGAGTTTCCAAATCGACGGTCAACAAAGGAAAGTTTAGCCGCAGTTTTCAATTGGAGTATCCTATCTATGACTTACGATACTTTTATGTTAGCTCTAGCTTTAAAAGTCAGATAGGATACAGCTTGAAAACTGTCTATTGAACAGAACGATCATAATCTTCTAACTGAAAGAAGTGATGATGACGCAGTACTAATAGTGAGATTGGTGATTTGTATGTAGGTCCAGAGTTCCAATTCCATAATGAGCTGCAGCTACAAAAAAATACATAGTAATGCTATGAAGCAAGGAGGTAGAGAGAATTTCCTAGTGTTCGCCTCTTCAGCGTCGCAGGACATCTTCTGACTGATGAAGATGTTGAAAAAAAGAGAGTTTCTTTTAGCTACCTTATCAATCTAATCACCAGTAATGTCAGTGCTAATTCTCCCAGAGCACTCGTTACCATTCCCTCTAGACCGGTGGCATGCTGGCAGCTCGCCATAATGCAATTATTATACGCGTGTACGAAGAGTGTAATATTAATAATTCATGGTACGGTTTATTATTACAGACTATTAGATCTATTCGATTAGTTTATAATGAAAAAATGAGTGTAATTGGTCAGCTGGGTGTAGACTCTTAATTCTGCGAGTTGGTAGGACTAACTCTTCTGCGAGTGGCCGTCTGTGTCTGGTCCTAGCTAGCACCGTTTTACACGTAAAGTCGTATAGTCTGTCACCAAGCGGTAATGTTCAAGCATGAACTTTGTTCCTGTTTGATGAGGAAAGTAGTCAGTGAAATTACTGGGCATGAAACCTTATAGGTACATGAGACATTCTCAGGGCAACGCACTGCAGTAACGCGCAGGCCTTTTTGTTTCTATGTTCCGAGTGGCATCGCATTTGTTATGAGCTGGCGCTATGCTCACCATCAGGGGGACGACCTTGGTTGTATCTAGCGTAAAGGTGTCACGTAATACGTACATGAGCGGTAAATACGCGGTGCTGCGCGTCGTGAAGCTTACCGCAATTTCAAGCAATTTCCGCAAGAGACTGGATGATAAAATGAAATGATAATACAACTCAACAGCCGCAGTCATTTTTCTTTCACGACTTCGTTATTATAAAAAAGAAAAACTAACTCGGAAGCTTATTGTAGTCTGAAAACATATTGTCATCGCCCACGGCTCACACACGTTCAAGTGGCCACTCGTAGATAGGTAGGTATATATTCCTATGAGCAATATATTGGCATAGAATTCGGGGAAACCGCTCGTGTAAGTCGAGACGGGTGACAAGACATCTAAGTAGGGTTACTAGGATAAGTTTAAATTTTTACAACTGAAACTGAAAATATATTCAGTGAAATTATTGGTCTTATGAAACTTCATACTTAATGTCTCAGCGTAATGAGCGCATACAGAATTTTAAAAAAATGAGAGCACTGCAGTGCCACGCCGGCCTTTGTGTTTCAAAGTTATGGGCTATCGTGATTCTAATCAGGCAAAAGATCCACTCGTCTTGTTATTCAACAGTATATGCCGTACTATATCTGTATCTACTATAATCCGTAGGTACTTCCGTAGGTAGTATATATAAATGCGAAAGTGCGTTTGTATGTTTGTTGGTTTGTCCCTCTTTCACGCAGCCACGGAGCAATGGATCGACGTGAATTTTGGCATAGATATGGTTTATGGACCAGAAAGTAACAAAAGGCTACTTTGAAAGAACTATCAATCTTCTTGTGACCATAAACAATGCTACTTGATATCGAGATATTAAAAATCCTTTGTTTTTATCGCGATTAGACATAAGACATGGCGCGCCGCTATCTCGGTCGCGCATCTCAACATTTTTGAAGATAAACAGTTACTTACTTAATATAATTATGAAAAATCGCATTCGGTGAAGTTGCTGGCAATAACATTAGGTACAAAACTTACACGAAAATTTCAATTTGATCCATTCAAGTTTTCAAACCTAAAAATGAATAAAATGTTAGGTATCTGTATCATGATAAATATTATCACGCAGAAACTTCAAAAAATTATTATGTATTGATTGGCTTGCCTCTTTGGGGCACCTTAGACGCTCAAGCAGACGTACGTTTGCCACCGCTCGGCGCTCGCACACCTTTTTTTAATGTTATGCTATTAGGCAACGACACGACGCGGCGACGACGCAGACGCGCCGAAGTCGAAGGAGTGGAAACATAATTTGACAAAATTCATTGTTGCTGATGGATGTCGATTCCGACACATGTCTGCTCTATTAATCTCCAAGTGCAATAAAATAATAATGTAGTTATGAAAATGCAATGAAACTGTATCCAGATAGACCGTTGCAATGTTGAAATGTATCGTAAAAATATTTATTACATATAGTTAGTCTTAATAATCTATTTCTATTTGAGTGGACATAGTATTTACGTAAGCACTCGTATTTTATTAGTAGAAAAGATTTTATATGCACCTACTACTTACCTACAATGTGTACTACCTAAGTACATCATAAGTACAGTACAGGAAATATGAATAATTGACATAATATGTTTCATCGGTTTTTTTTAAATCAACCCGTTTCAAGGTGAAATGCACTGCGTGTAAGAGATTAAAAAGCACCACGTGGATGGCAGACGAAGTCGCGGTCGACAGCTACAGAAACAGATAAAAGTTAAAACAATAAATCCCTACGAGGTTTTAGCCCCCGATGCCAAAAGAAGGGGTGTTATAAGTTTAACTGAGTGTCTGTGTGTCTGTCTGTGGTATCGCAGCTCCTAAACGGATGGACCGATTTTGAATAAGTTTTTTTTGTTTGAAAGGTGACTTGGTCGAGAGTTTTCTTAGCTATGGTTCAAGATACTCTGTTCAGCCATTTGAAGATAATCAGCGTTTTAACTATGTTTAAAAAATGTAAATTCTTAATTTTATTTAGTACTTACTTCTCTTTTAAATTTATTACCCAATCTATAATACAACAATCAAAGTCAAGCAACCCTGAAAACTTCGACCACTTTTTCCTCAGTTAGTCTACAGAAACTGAAGGTTGGCAACTCTAACTGGCAGATATCCTTGCCCCACTTGCAACGTTAATTAATTAAGGAGCCTGACATAAACGGCGTAAATAACCCCGCGCATTAATGTTATGCTTATTACCTACAGGAATTATACTAGGGACGTTTTGTGACTTAGAATATTATGTTAGAGTTTAAAATGAGCTTGTAGCAAAGAATGTATAATATACCACGTAACTGGATCGTTCACTCGACATTTAAAATAAAAATGATTTAGAACCTTATCACAACTGAATAACGTTTTTTTTTTAATTCAATTTAGTGATAAGGAAAAACGGTCTCGAGAGAGACTCCCTTTTCAGTCGCCGTGTCCCTTTCACACAGTTGCTAGCTGTTTATCTCGCTCAAAGGATCAGCCTTGCCATTTAGCGGGGCAACACGGACAGCATTTCGGGAACTCTGCCTGACAGGATCGTTTGAACTACCATTTTGTTATCTGATAGTTGAAACGATTTTTAATTATATTGTTAGTTTTTATTGATAGGAGATATAGTTCTGTTTTAGTTTTTAATTTTTAGCTTATAATAAAATTCGGCATGGTAGAAACTACAAGAACATTGGAATCTCTGAAGTTTAAATAAAATCCAACGTATATAAGACCTAGTACGAAGTCACTTGTCATGGTACAATAAATTATTACTGAACTTCTCCGTACTCACTGTAATCCTATATTTAAGATCGTTAGACGAGATTTCTCATAACAACTTCTCTAAAAAAATGCAGACGTTACATATTTATTCTAATAAAATATATGTTGTATGAATGGCGTCACTTTATTTATAAAAAATATCATCCTACACAAAAAATCGCGAGTGTAACATTTTAAAATAACGATAATAAACCAAATCCGAAAATAGCAGGTTTCGCTAACCGATTACATCACGTCATGACATTCTCGATTCTACCCGTTTAATATTACTCGAAATCCAGCGTCCTGCCAAGCCCAATTTAATATTATCTCGCAGTAATAATTAGCTCTCAGTACGCGCCAGTTAACGATAAACGACTTCTGAAACGTATACAAACTCAACAAAGTAACAGCTTAGATTATCAGCTAAAAATACCTTACCTTAATGTATGCTAAATCAGTCAAACCACGCACACAAACCACTAAAATTAAAAACAAATTGGCTGAATAGACAGGATTCCTTTACACTTACTTCCGGTGGTAACTCAAAAAAAGTTTCGTGTTTGCAAGATGGCGGCGGAAAAACGCGGGAAGCGAAGCGTCAATCGGCCGCGACGCTATCACAACAAGGGTGTCAGATTATGCAATTTTAACGAGTTTATGAGTCTGGATTTGTGCTGATGGAATTTTTATCGCGGAGTCTGCGCTCCCGGCCAGAGAGCATACGTGACTAAGATCGTTTCACGTGCTTTTAATATAAAATTTAGGTGACACGGGTGAAAAGCGCGGTAGGTAACGATGTATTTTAGATCGCGTCACATAGTCATGCGACCGCTTGCATAGAAATAATTGCTGGATGCGGGAACCAGTGATTCATGTCCTGTAGGGACAGTGGGAGTCATGTGGGTGTACGAATTTATGTCCAAACCGCTCGATAGATATACTAACCTGTAATGTAGGTATACTTCGAGAAAAATGGCGAAGCAAATGTTGAATTATGTTTTAGTTTGGTTCTACTAGGTATCCCCATTATGGGGGAGGCCTAGGTTCTGCAGTGGGCATCTTCCGGCTGATGATGACGATGATGAGGTATTAATCATACAATCTGTCAAGATTAAAAATATCGACAGCCTATAATATATAGCGTGAACGGTTTATGTAAAATCAATTGACCCTTGAGATGCTAATTTTCCAAATTCCTGTCTTAGAGTGCGAATTTACTCCTTCTGCATAAACACTCCCTCATAATTTCATTCAAGTTTTGGTTGTACGTGCAGTGATTTGGGTTGTACGTTGTCTGTCAGTCACTCAGGACAAAGGCTTTTATATGTAATAGAAGATACATATTTTTATATTCTTTTATGAAACAATTACCTTCATAAATTTGTACCGGCCTACAATTATTTTAACCACCCTCTATCATTCATCTTGCCGCCCTCCCCCGACGGGGACTGGAGCGGGGACGTCCTGGAGTCCTACCAAATTTTCTTATAACGAAATTTAGATAATAACCAATCCGTAAAAATAAGGCTTGTTTTTCTAATAAAAGCTGTGGCTCAAAACATCAAAAGCTAATGAGCTTTTGATGTTTTTGAGTCAAGGATTAGTCAAGGATTCGAATCGTATAATGCATGGTACGATTCGAATCCTTGACTAGTGCGATTTTGCCGACAAAGGGCAAGGCAACTTCGCTGCAAAAATTTGTTCGCAATAGGTAGATACCTACTTATTTCATTCTTGATAATATTCTATAGTGGAACTATAATTCTCTTCAAAGTCGTTAAAAACGTCGTAAAACTTTCTGTGACTGTGTGACGTACTTACCTACTTAAACATAATTATCAGCTGTCAAAAAACGAATAAGATAACTAAATAAAATTTATCGGCCTTTTTGCACTTCATTTTTATTACAGTTCTAATTTTGTTTAAATTGGAATCCGTTCAACTTTTTTAACTCATGACTCACATTAACTCTATTAACTGATATATTAACTCACCCTTTGTAAGTACAGAGTATTATATATATGTTTTTTCATCAGCCTCTTACGCCCCCACTCACTACTGGGATACCGGCCTTCTCTCAGAGAGAGAGGTATGGGCTATGGGCCATAATCCACTACACGGGCCCAGTGCGGCTTTGTGGATATAACATGTCCTCGAATTTTGCGGGTTTCCTCACGATGTTTTCCTTCACCGTTTTTGAGCGACTATGATAAATCCGCACATAACATGATATAAGGCAGCCCATACACCTAATGCATGATTGATGGATAAGCATCAATCACGGACCACACAAAAACCATTGAAAACCACGATCCGCTTGACGCATATCGTACCGTCTATTGTGGAGCTTGGTAGATATATAATTATAGTCCGAGCGCTAACCGTACCAGGGTTAGAAGTAGTGCAGTTAGGCACCGCAGCCGATTCTACAATATCTATCTCAAAAAAATAGTTCCATAACCATTGCGTGTTCAGTGCAGAAGCCGCGGTAAATACGCGGTAGCGCGCAAGTGACGTATGTAGCGTAAAGCGAAGCCGCGCTTCGTCACTTTGAGCCCAGGCAGGAAGTGAAAGAGACAGCACTAACTAGCGGTATTGCTGTTCTGCTGCCTTATAGGCTAACAATCTCGTGTTTGTTTTCAATACCAGACGATTAAAACCAGCGGTCACTAGTCTTCGTGTGGAAGGAATAGTCTAGAATTTTCGCTGGTTATTAAAGAAATAAGCTCTTACAAAACGAAAAGAAGCGAAAACTATTGACAACTCCTTCCACACGAAGACTATCGACCGCTGGTTTTAATCGGTCTGGTATTGAAAACGAACACGAGATTGTTAGCTGATAAGGCAGCTGGTCTATTTCGTGGATTTTGCATCAAGCCGCGCTTGCACGTGCGTGTATTATCTCGTAATTTTGAACCAACAGTTTGACTCATCGTCTAATATTTAAGGCTCTGCCAAAGCCCATCTTTTAACTTTAATGTCCAATCTTGTTACCTGTCCCAAATTTTTACCATTCAAAAGATTCGAACCCAATAAAGGAGAGCATGCGTTGCATAGCTCCTAAAGTCCTAATTAATTCTGTTGTAATAGACGGGAGTAGTTCCTCAAAGTATAGACGACATTAGTCGTACCTAAGGCGTAGATCTTAACATAGGTACTGATTCCTATAACGCTCAATCACATATTAATAAAAACAAGTAGGTACCTAAATGAACCGTAAACCGGTCCGTGTGAATTTTTGTTCTTCCATAAGGCATGTTTAGCAGTTAAACGCTGATTAACACAGGTTTAGGGTGTGTATATTTTTGTGGTAAGACCGTAACCGCGTTACCACAAAAAAAACTTTTTAATCGCCTTTAAAGCGTGTATACTTTTTTTCTGGTTAGACCGTTAATGGTACACGTTATAACACTCGAAAAACACAGGCTTTGGTAAATAATGCAAAATCGACCAAACCACATGACCACATTTTCGCGTTCCCGCCATAACTTCAAAAAATTTCTCACATTTTACTTCATACAAAAGATTAGGAAACAACGCCATCTATCGTGGAGTAGTGACATATTTTGTACAAAAAAACAAAGAATTTTATCGATTTTCAAAACGATGCGATTGTGGACGTTTATGACATACGAATCATTAATTTAATCGATAAAAAAAAATAGTTACAGTCGTATTATTTGGAAGTTTAACAAATTTTATATATTTTGATTTCATACATTACAAGGTGTTATAGGTAATTATATTATCAATTAGCTCCTACACCTAATCAATTCAAAATCGATATTGATATCATGTGAGCATTATCGTTTCGCACCCGACCGATCCACATAACCGATCTTTTCTCAGTTCATCTCTCTTCTCATCACACAGCACTATTTTAATATTTTTAATTTTAGTATTATCTACGTTTGTTTTGTGTTTGTGACTGTGAATGTGTCTGTGTCTGTGTACTCTTTTCAGATGAAGATTGATTTTTTTTACAAAATCAAATTGTTTAATTTTTTTTAAATCAAAGAAAAACAATAAGTTTAAATGTCTTCTATAATTAAATTATAAGAGGACCCTGGTAACCTTAATTATTATAAGTGGTAGTGGAAACTGGAATGTGATACGGTGTCTGCTATAAACAAACAGCTGTGTAGTTGTGCGCCTACACTTGTTGCATCCACTTTCAAAATTGAAAATTTACCTGTTTGTGAGAAAGTGATCTTGCTACCGTAACTACATGCGACAGAAATTAAATTCAACTTATAATAATTTACCGTTACAATTACGGATTACCTACGTGGGAAATACGTGCTGATACAATTATCGTAGAAGTTCGTTACGATGCACCTGCGATGCATATCATTGCATTGTGCTAAACGCAGATTGACGGCAAACTAATCAAAAATCTTGTAACTCGTTACGTAGAAACCGCAACTCAGGTAAAAAGTACATGATACATCAAGATTGTGAAGAAACAAACCCAAAATGACTCATACATGGTCTTTGGCTAGTTGGTATTGTTTTGTTTTTATGAAATACCATGCCGATGAGTAAATTCGAAAGGATGATTGAAAAACTGCCAGTGTCTTTGAAGAACATTCCAAAATTGAAATAAGAAATATTTATTAGTGGCGAGAAACTAGTGAGTGTGATCTAAAAAGTGATGATTTTACTGAATTGATCAGTTTACAATGGCTCAAAGTTCTGTGGATTCAGACAGGCTATCATCAGCTGGTATATCAACACATAGTTCTGGAACTGCAGGTACAGTTGGTGGTTCTGTAGTTGGTGTGAGAGACCCAGAACGTAAAAGAGAGGATGAAGATGAATATAATTTAGGTCCTTTACCTCCAATGTGGGAAAAAGCCTACACACCTTCCGGAGAAGTGTACTTCATTGAGTAAGTTTAACAAACGGTTAACCTTAAATAAGTTTATTTCTATTACTCCTGATAGATGCTTCTGGAATTAAAATCTCGAAGAAGTGACTCTTAATATGATTTCCTCACCAGGTTAATTGTTTTTTAGCCGTAGATAATTATGTATTGTCTAAAGCAGTTATTCCCAATTAGCTTTTCCTGAATAGGTACTTAACACTCCGAGAAAGAGCTCTAACTTGTGTAAGCAGTCAAAATGAATCAAATCAATTTTTCAAACTAATGAAACGAAGTCAACATTGGTTGCTCTCATAGCCTAGTTGGTTAAGGCATCTGGTCTAGACAACATGAAGATGCTGGTTGGAGTCCTGTTGGCAGCAAAATTTTTAGATGTGTTTATTTACCTAAAGAAACAGTTTATAAACTCCTTTAAAATTTTTAAATGATAATGTATCCACAGGTTTCAGGTACAAATAAATATTGAACAACCCCATAATAAATTACCCACTATTATTCCAAACAATAGAGTTTTGTATCTTATCTATGGGATGTTAGCCAAACATGGTGATTGCCTAATTTCGTTCAGCTTCAGTTTATCAATCATTAAAAGATGCAATCTATGTTAGATTATGTATCTTGACTGATGGAATGTGGCTCATCTTGTTTGGTTATAAAGTACTATTTTTAGATGTAATGCACCTGCTTTCATGCAGTTATAGTGCAATGAAGATATAAATAACTTTTGACATAAGTTATCCCAGAAGAAAAAGTATTGTTGCTAGCTTTTGTTTAAATTGTAAACCTCTGGAGTTTCTAGTTTTGTTTATTTGTTTCAACACAGGCATTAATCGCACATCCATAATTATGTTGAGCTCACATAGTACACTTGTAGTTGGTGCTAGAAAAAACTTATTTTATTTTATTTATAGCACATGTTTGCCTTCTACAACCTCTTAGGTCCATTTCTGGACATAGCGATCATACAAATGCTGACCTTCATGAACATAACAATGAGAAAATAGCCACCAATAAAAGTCAAGCCATAATTTTCTTCCATCAACCGATAATCGGCTTTATTGAACCTGATTTTCATTTATTTAACAAAATATGATTTTCTTCCATTGATTATTATTTGTAATCTAATGGGTCAACACTAATTATTTTACATATTAGAATATTTTATTCAAAAATGAAACATGTATTATATCATGTAATATTTTTCAGCAATAACACTGGCACATCCCATTGGCTGGACCCACGACTGGCAAGGGTTCGTAAACACTCCCTTGGAGAATGTGGGGAGGATGAGCTGCCATATGGCTGGGAACGAGTCACGGATGAGAGATACGGGTCTTACTATGTGGATCATATAAACAGGCGAACTCAGTATGAAAACCCTGTGCTGCAAGCTAGAAGGATGAGAGGTAGAGACTAGAAATTAATTTTAGAAATGAAGTGATATTCTATTTTTTTGCTAAGTAACTGAATTAAAAATTTAAGTCTATGTAGAAGAGATGTGTGCTGCACTGGGCCCACCTGGTATATTATGGCCCATACTCTTTCTGTCTGAGAAAAGGTATTCCAGCTTTGGGTCCGTAATAAGGCTGATAATGACAGATGAAATGGGTAAAACTGATCTCAGAAAATTTCAAGGAATAACATGCATAATGATTTAAGAGCCTACGAGCCGAACCCTCCAACTCATCGGTGGGCGCGGCTAAAATGCATGCTATTTCGTCTAACATTCGTGGGACAAGGTAAGGCTCTGCAGCTATGAGTAGTACGAAGCTAATGCTCGCGCATACACAGTTACACACTCTCGTAAAGTCGCGACCTGCCGCTTCTACGCACACATGCGTGATCTTATGAATGGCGATTCTTCATTCAAAGAAATTTCGTGAATATTCGTGTGATGGCGCTCGCTTTTGTTACTTGTACTATTATCTATTCTGAGCTCTCGTTTGGTCATCGCGCCGCGCGCGCCATTTTTCATTGTTTGCTTCTTTGAGTATAAATTGTAAATTGTTTGGTTTGCCTACAGTCCGCTGCAAACATAGTAATAAGCTATATTATCTACTGTAAGTAAATAAAGTTTCATCAAAATCCACTCAGTAGATTTTGCGTGACAAACATCTATCCATATATCCATCCATCCATCCTCACAAACTTTCGCATTTATAATATTAGTAGGATAGGAAGTAGGAAGAGTAGGACAGGATTTATGTATATATATGTATGTATGTGTATAGATTCCAATGAAATTTGGTGTGAAAATAGCTAGAAGCGCGAGAAAACACACAGGGTACTTTTCAACAACATCATCACTTTTCATAATTGTCGATCTATAGAACGGAAGAAATTTGGTTTCGAGATAGCTTGAAGCCTGTGAAAGAACACAGGATACTTTTCATCATTGTCAATCATTTGAACGGATTTTATAGAAATTTGGTGTGGAAATAGTTTGAAGTCTGAGAAAGAAAGCAGTGTAATTTTCAACCTCATCATCACATAATAAAATAATCGTGCATTTGGACAGCGTAGAAATCTGCAGAAGTTATTTTCGGAAACAAATTTATCTAAGTATGCAAATAAATAAAGTGTCTGTTTGTATTATCAAAATAACAGCTTTTTACTAAATGCATATGAAAGTATATACGGTACATAAAACAAAACCATTTTTAAAAATTTAGTCTCTTTGTTCCGTGTAATCTCCGAAATGGCTGAACCTATTTTGACAGGACTTTCACTGGCAGATAGCTGACGTTACAAGGAGTAACTTAGGCTACGTGAGCGAAACCGCGGGGTATAGTAACTGTACTGTACAGGGGTAGTAATATCTAATAGTTCTTCATGTTTTATTCTCAACAATCAAACTTGTACACTATAGACAATAACAAGTTTGTATATTATAGGTAACAGACAGTACCCTACCTATGTGTTCGACGATAACTTCCGAATGAAAACTGCCAGCGCGGGAGTAGTTACCTACGTCAGGCGGTATATTTGTAAGGTAGGTAACTACCTACCTACCTACCTAAGTACCTACATAACTTAATAATTTTAGGTGATTCCTACGAGTATTATAACAGTCCTCCAAGTCATTATAATATATAATGCGCGGGTCAGCGACCCCACTCACATTGGTACCTACATCTCATCACTCATTTCTACACAAAAAATGTCTCACCCATACTCCTGCCAGGATGACCTTTCGTTTAGATAAGTAGGTATTTAATTACACGACTGCACAAAAAAGGAGTGTAATGAGTAATGAGTGTGATGAGTAATGTAATGAGTGTGATTGTATATACATACATACAAACATACGTGAACCCTAAAAACATAACACAAAAAACTGCACAAAAGTTTTGGTGGAATAAAGAAACTCACGTACATACGTGATTCGGTGAGATTTCGATGTATGTGGTATCGCTAGAATCCTTACATAATCCCGAGCGACACTAGCTAGGACTGTCGTGGTTTTTTTCATGATCGATGTAACTTTTGTTACATGGACTTGTTTACATAAAGGTACTTTTCAACATTTATAGTTCTAGTAAGTACGTTATATAGCCTACTTGGCTTCCGGCCGTGGCTTCGCCCGCCTGGCTTAGGTACAAATACAATATCTTTATAAATTATAGTCTGTGTTATTCTGATGTATAACCTCTATATTACGTACTGTAGTTTCATCAAAATCCGTTCAGTAATTTTTGCGTGAAAGAGTAATGAACATCCATCCAAACATCCTCAAAAATTTTCGAGTTTATAATATTAGTAGGATAGAAACGTACTCAGTAGCTGGTATATATTTATTATCACGTACACTGTATTATGTAACCGACCATATTTTTTATACTATTGAATAACGAGACGAGCTGGTCATTTTCTTGATGGTATAACACATATAATTATATTACTCTGATAGAATAACGCCCGCCCATAACGATTGCAGTACCTACTCAAACTTCTAAGCACAAAGGCCGGCCCCACTAGGTGGACCGATGACCTTGTCAAAAGCGCGGGAAACCGTTGGATGCGCGAGGCGAGTAGCAGCTAGCCGGTCCAAGCCGCCGCATAGAATTATAATCAAAGCAAAGGTTAGGTAGCCGGGCCACCGCCGCCGGCGCGCGGCGTTGCATGCCGGGTTACCGGCATTACCGCCCGCCGGCGCGCGGCGTTGCATGCCAGGCGCGCGCCGGCGCGCGGCGTTGCCGGACTACCGCCGGCCGCGCGCCGAACCGGAGTCCGGGCGGTGCAGTGGCGCAAGTGTGGAAGTCGGTTCGATAAATTTGTCGAATCGTAACAACTGATAAATTTATCGAATGTTGCGAGTACCGAAGTATTATCGTAAAGTATTGTAGTAGCTTTATATTTCGTTTGGATTCGACCTAGCTATTCGATAACTTTTGTCGATTGTATCGAGGCTCGATAAATTATATAAAAAGTTGATTAAACCCAATTTATCGATTTGAATTGACAATTTTATCGATCGACAAGATCCGTACTTGCGCTGCGGGCCGGAGGTACCTATGTACCTATTATAATAGACCGTATACCTACACCCATCCAGACGAATTCTCGCAGAATATCTTCTAAGAAGAATATCTCAGTCGGTCATGCTTTTTATTTTACATTTTTGAAAAAGTTGACTGACTATGGCTGGTATTTTAGTATACGAGACATAGGTAGTGTACATACCTACATGCCACTGTACTGACCAATAAATGAGTAGTAAATATAGGTGATAAGGTATAACTATAATAAGTAGAATTCAGCGGGCCCAAGCACTAACTCTTACCTATTCTGTGGCGCCGCGCAGCCGGGCGCCGCCGTCGTCGCCGGAGGATTTCAAGTAAAGCGGAGGTAAAATAGGTACCTAGGTACTCATCCAAATGGACTCTCACAGAAAATGTTCTAGAAAGATCGGTGGGTAGCCTAAAGCCTTACCTACTTATGCTTTGCTTACCTATGCTTTCACCTTTGTGTTTTACTGATTGCTTAGTACGTATTTTATCATACTCACCTACTTCTTATACCTAGCTATAGAAGACATAGGTTCATACCTACTGTAATTCAATTGCCAGAGCGACCGATAAATGAGTAATTAAATATAATAAAGGTACCTACCTAAACTCTTTTTTGGAACACCAAGTTAGATATTATAGGCATTTCTTCCATACATAATTTTCATACCTATAGCTATAAATATATGGCCAGCGCAAGCATCGGAAACTATACAACGGGACGATTTTTTCTGAATTATTATAGATTACCCCGAACAAACACAAAACATGAGCGCCAGACGGCTTTTAAAGCTAATTAAAAATTCTAGATTATAGCCTATCACATTCTCGGATGATCTCTCTTCCATTTCGTGAAAATGCTATGAAAATCATGCAGTAGTTTCCGAGAAAACAAACACAAAAACAAACACGAATTCAGCGCGCCGTAGTACTAACTGTTACCTATTCTGTTCTATCACGTGACGCAGCTAGTAAATTCAAATAATTTGCTGTATTGAATTTTAGTAGATACCTACTCGTATCGACCTACCTACAGAGTTATATTATTCATTTCATTCATTTTTATTATTCATCACCATCATCATCACAGGAAGGGCCGTGTGGCCGTGCGGGTAACACGGATAAGATCACCCTATCTCTTCAGAAAAAAAATTTGTTATATCAAAATAACAGCTTTTTCCAAATGCATATGAGAGTATATATATACGGTACCTATTATAACAAAACAACCATTTTTTAAATTTTTGTCTGTCTGTTTGTTCTGGGTAATCTCCGAAACGGTTGGGCCGATTTTGACGGGACTTTCACTGGCAGATATCTGATGTTATAAGGAGTAACTTAGGCTACTTTTATTTTAGAAAAATAATTGGGGTTCCGTGCAAAAAAATAAAAACCAAGAAAATCCAATATATCCACGCGGGTGAAACCGCGGGCAGCAGCTAGTTTATGAACTTTTATGAATATATAAAGCTTTTTTATATAACGTGTACAATAAAGTTATCTATCTACTCACGGCGAAATAACCGTAGTTTTTTTACGGCAAAAAAACGTATATGTATATAAAATAAGTGGTCTAAAGGGCTATAATATTAGACGCAATGAATTGACGCAAAGCATAATCACGGACCACGCGCAAACCATGGAAAAACCAAAATGGTGATCTTGACGCATAACGTACTGCCTAAGGTGGTGCCTGGTAGAAATCTAGTCCGAACGCTAAGGCAGTCCTCACACCTAATTCATGATTGATGGATAAGCATCAATCGCGAACCACGAGAAAACATGGAAAAACCACGATCTCCGCTTGACGCATATCGTATCGTCTATTGAGGTTGTGGCTGGGGCTTGCCGCTTGATGGAAATCTAGTCCGAGTACAACACCCGCTTCTACCTACTATTATTATTGTTATTATTGTCAGCCTCTTACGTTCCCACTGCTGGGATACCGGCCTTCTCTCAGAGAAAGAGAAATAAATGTATTTTCTTTCTTTCTTTCTTTCTAGAGAGATGGGCCATAATCCACCACGCGGGCCCAGTTCGGCTTGGTGGATGTCGCATGACCTCGAATTTTGTGGTTCTTGAACATGCCGGTTTCCTCACGATGTTTTCCTCACCGTTTTAGAGCGAGTGTCAATAATCCGCACATAACTTGATATAAGTTATTGGTGCGGGACGAGTAGAGATAAGAACTATGGTGCGTCGGATTGAAAGTCGCACAAGTTACCGCTCTCGATTCACTCTCGCTTCTACGAAAGATAAAAATTATTTCACAACCACTGCGTACTCAGTACAGACGCTGCGGTAAATAAGCGGTGGTACGCAAGTGATGTATGTAGCGTAAAGCGGAGCAGTCGTCGCTTTGAAACCAGACCGTCTGGCCGTAGTGCCGGTCTCGTCCGTTTAGTGGATTTTAGAGGTTTTTTTAGATGTTTTTTTCTTCAAACTGCGATGCGCGTGTAAATACTTACCTCGTATATGTGTAATTGTTGCAAAACCATGGTTATTTTGGTTTTTTATTTATATTTCAACATAAGCCGTGTAACCACAAAAACTAACTTTTAGACGCCTGTTTAACTCGACAGTGCCTAAAGATAAACCTCTAAACTGATTAGAAAAGTCACAACAGAGTGGAGTTAGACAATGGTTAGACACTACTTAAATCTCGATTTGTGGTTCATATTTAAACACGCGACTACGGCATGTTTAGGAGTTAAACTCTGTTTAACACACCGTAAACAAGTATTAAACAGCGTTTAACTCTTAAACATGCCTTAGTCGCATGTTTAAATAAGTAATTAACCACAAACCTTGATTTAAGAAGTGTCTAACCATTATCTACCTCAATTCTGCGGCGCGAGTACGGAAGTCGGTTCGACAAATTTATCGAATGTTGCGAGTACCGAAGTCTGATCATAAAGTATTGTAGTAGCTGTATATTCTCTTTGGATTCGACCTAGCTTTTCGATAACTTTTGTCGATTGTTTCGAGGCTCGATAAATCCCACTTTATCGATTTGAACTGTCAATTTTATCGAATTTTATCGACCGAAAGGATCCGTACTTGCGCCGCTGATGTGACATTTCTAATCATTTTAGAAGATAACGGTGACCTTATCATAGAATAAATACTCATCGTACAAGCCGTTATGATTATTTCTAAACATTTTGCTCGTGAAAGTTGTGTAGCGTTGTTTAACTTTTAGACACTGTCTGGCTAGACAAAACCACCAAAAACTATTTTTAGACGCCTGTTTAGCTAAACAGCGTCTAAAAATAGTTTTTGTGGTAACGCGGTTTTAGTTCAAGTAGGTACGTATGTACTTACTAGGTAGGTTATAGACTTGTGCTATTATCTATTCTGTGGTTATAAGTAGGTACGTACCTACTCAGTTATCAGTAAGTACATAAGTACCTACCTAAGTACTTACAACATAACACCGTATATCGGTCTTAGTCTTACTAAAAACACACCCTAAACATGTGTTAAACAGCGTCTAACTCCCAATCATGGCTTACTCACGTGTTTAAATATGAGCAACCACAATCATTTTATATCATAACTAGCTGCTGCCCGCGGTTTCACCCGCGCGGACTTTTTGGGTTCATGGGTTTTTTTTGCGCGGAACCCTAGTTGTTTTTCCAAAATAAAGTAGGAGTACCTTATAACATCAGCTATCTGCCAGTGAAAGTCCCGTCAAAATCGGTCCAGTCGTTTCGGATATTACCCGGAACAAACAAACAGACAGACAGACAAAAATATTAAAAATTGTGTTTTTGTTGGTAGGTATCGTGTATACTTTCAAATGCATTTAGTAAAAAAAGCTATATTTTTGATATTACAAACAGACACTTCAATTTTATTTATTTGTATAGATCATTTTATAGACGTTTTTATTTAGACACTGTCTAGCTAAACATGAGTCTAAAAGTTGGTTTTGTGCTAACACAATATGTAATAATAACAAATCGAATAATAATAGGTAGGTTTCTACGTAAATAGATAAGTATCTATTTACTTAAATTCTATTAATAGATTTCTATTTATTAGTATTTGAAAAAGATATAGGTAGGTAATATTATTACAAAAATACGATTTAGCCATTGTTGTACTGAAGTCAAAAATAAACACAGAACACTTCTCTAACGCAGCAAAGTCCAAATTCACAAGCATAGGTAAACATCCAATTTAGGCAAAGAAATCTGAATCCAATATAGCGGGCGGTGGCATTATCATAGAACACAATTATGATAATACGCATATCGTTTTACGTCTTCGGTCGATCACCTTGACCTTTGCTTGTTCGTAATGCCGCCCACAAATTATATAGGATGCCGCCGCACGCACCGGCCGGTCGACCGCGTCTGGTGCGAGACAGTACTTTGTCACAAACATCGCGGTGTTTCGTGACTTTGAAATGGCACAGCAGCACACAGCGGGCACTGTAGTGTGCGTGAGACACTTCCCTCCTCTCCCCGCCAGGGTGGTAAAATTTCCGTGAGACGCGCGATGGTTCGACTCGAAAATCGGCGCGCAAAAATGTACGAATTGGCTTCTGGTACTTGGGGTGTTACGGCAAAACTACTAAATGTATTTAGTCAAACCAAAGTTATTTGAAATGTCGACAAACTAAAGCTTGTTACTATGTTCTTTATTTTTGAGTTTTCTTAGTTCTTTTGTAATTTATTTACGTCCAAACTTGCGTTAAAATATGTGCTAAAATACAGATGTTTGAAGGCTCATTACTTTTAAGCCACTTATTTTTTTTCTGTATAATTAGCAGATCAACCTAGATAATGAAGAGATAAATCGATATTATTCTTAATTTTGGACTTAAAACGTCAAGTAGTGGAGTAATAACCCAAATACGGTTGTATGGAGAAATGAACGACTCGTTTTCCCTTAATTAAATAATTGGGGCTACATTACTAATCAATCCAAGGATTAAGTATTTGGTTTGCCCATCAGTATGTTGGGTTAGTGTTCAATTACTAACAGTCTTACCACAAAAAAATTAAACACCCTAAACTTGTGTTAAACAGCATTTAATTTCTAAACAAGCTTTAGTCGCATGTTTAAATTTGAGCAACAACAAATCCTAATTTAAGTAGTATCTAACCATCGTCTAACACCTTTCAATTGTGACATTTCTAATCACTTTAAACATTTATCTTAAGACACTGTCTAGCTACACAGGTGTCTAAAAGTGTTTTTGTGGTAACATGGTATTAGACCAGTGACAAATTTTCATTCATCTTAAGATTAGTGGCCATCAAGTGCTAGAAAACGTATGACCACTGCAGTATGGTTGCATCTTATTATTTTCCTTCACAAAAAGCCCAAGTTTATTGTAAAATTCGAACCCTAAACCTAATTATGAATTCACAAGGCGATATTATGTATTACAACCATTTTCCTTAACATCTATTTTCTTAAGCATTTAAAGTTCATGGAAATTATATATTATTGCTTCTATGTAACATCATGTAAAATAATCATAAGGAATCCAGACATACACAGACTTTTTAATGCTTTGTCTAACTTGTAATGCATTGCACAAATTCCAACTATGAAGCTACAGGTATTCAGACAAAGTAAAAGCATTGAAAATTCAATCAATTATCTGTTGTACAGCGTAAAATCACTTAGCCACACTAATTTACTATACATGAGTGATCACACACTATCTGTGCTAGTTGTGAATATTTATCACTTGTGACTGTGTCAGGTAAGAAAAAATAAATTGTTAGTTTTATATACCTTACTTAAGTGTAGGGTCACTCTCGTGATGTTAAACTCTAATAACACTTGTAGTTATGCTGATGACCTATTTTACTGTACTAGATTTTTTAGAAAAGAAATCTATGGTACCCTTTTTTTACTTTTAATGACTTTTTCACTGCCTACTGCAATATAATGTAATAACTCATTATAAAACTTAATATGTATGAGGCTTTATGATTCTTAGTCGTTGCAAATAAGCTGGGTTTGATGTTATCAAGGCGTGTGACCATTTTTGTGTGGTATGACTTTGAATAACATTGTAATATAATAGGCATTTTTATACTCAATGTATGTCTCACCTGTGATTCACAGGCACAGGTTATACTTTCTTTGACCTGCAGCGCCTAGCCCCAAAAACTTGTGATGGGTTCATAAATCTACATTTTTTACATAAGTATATGAAATTGAAAGGTCACTGACCAAACACGAAATCTCGAAAACTACTTGATCTATGAAACTGAAATTTGGCATGTAGGTAGTTTATAGGTAGGAGATGTTAGCTAAGAGCAGATTTTGCGACACGGCCGAATTAAGTCGCAGGTTTATTATTAAGTAGAAGTTTAATTTTTTGTAGTTGTCCGTAAGTTAGATTTCGCAATATTTTATTACTAAATGCAGGTACTACATTATGTAGGTCCTACATAATTTGTCACCGAGCCCCTAAAATGTAGGGCTTTAGGGCAATTTTTCCCTTGGATGGCTGAAGTCATTAAACTCTTGCTTGTCTAAAGCTTTCCCTTGCCTTTCCTAGCCCTTTCAGGCCTTAGAACCTCATTTCTTCACTCATTTCTGATAATAGGCTTCCCACCACACCATTTGGATCAGCTGCACACCTCTTGCATCCATCCAGTGTAAATTTTTATTTAATCAAATTCAAGTGATGAGTCTTGTAAGTGATTGGTTCTATACTTGGAACGGGCATTTAGTCATTTATTTTAACTTCAATCAAGGGCAATCTTCTGGGGCCCAAATGTGAAAATAAAAATTGAGTTTGTTTACATACAATAATTATTGTTAATATTCTTTTACCTTTTTCAGCTGAAAAGATAGCAACAGAGAATGGCAGCACCAGCCAGCCAAACGGGCCCCCTGCCGCGGGGGAGCTGCGGGGAGATCGGTTCACTCTCAATCTTACTAAGGGCACTCAGGTGGGTAGCAATGACTGTGCTGACAATTTAATATTCTTCGATAAAAATAACTGAAATTTCATACAAGATTGCTATAGTACATATATATAGCAATCAGTAACTACAGTATAAAATAGCGAGATCACACATACATGAACCCTAAAAACATTACTCTCCTTTTTTGTGCAGTAGTGTAAATAGCGCGGCAATAGCGCCAAAAGGATTATTCAAAGGGAATTTGAATATGGCCGCTATATAGGGCCTTGGCACAGTTTAACTTTGCCGAAACAACATAAATTCACCACATGTGATTGCACATTATACCAAAATATGGGAAACAGATGTGATGCCCTCATCTCGTCATTACGTCTTACAAATGACGTAAACGGTCATTGAAAATAAGCTATAATGACCGACCATACAGTCTTACCACAAAAAAATTAAAACACACCCTAAACACCGTCTAACTCCTAAACATTCCTTCTTCCCAGTCACATGTTTAAATACAAACAAATCTTGATATAAGTAGAGTCTAACCATTGCCTAACTCCATTCTGTTGTGACATTTCTAATCATTTTAGACGTTTATCTTTAGATTCTGTCTATCTAAACTGGCGGCTAAAAGTGTTTTTGTGATAACACGTTTAGTGGCTGAACAGGCGTCTAAAATTTGTTTTTTGAGGTAACATGGGTAGTGGTAAATTTTAATTATTACTAGGACTAAATATTCAAAATAAACACTTAAAACATGCTTTATTTAGTACAATATCAAGAGAATTTTATCAAACATTGTACTTGACAAAGTGAAGTTTTTGTCTTTAAATAATAAAATACAAATCAGTACATATATAAAAATATAAAGATATGGTACTTACTTGAACATTTATAAGTACTGCGGCGCGAGTACGGAAGTCGGTTCGATAAATTTGTCGAACCGAAAAACTCGACAAATTTATCGAATGTTGCGAGTACCGAAGTCTGATCGTAAAGTATTGTAGTAGCTCTATATTCTCTTTGGATTCGACCTAGCTTTTCGATAACTTTTTTCGATTGTTTCGAGGCTCGATAAAACCCACTTTATCGATTTGAACTGTCAATTTTATCGAATATTATCGAATTTTATCGACCGAAATGATGCGCCGCTGTTGGAATAGTCGCTGAATCATTTCACTGTAATGTGATCTAATACCTACAACATTTCACAGGATTGCCATTATGTAATTAATATTATATTGATATTTTTTCAGGGTTTGGGCTTCACTTTGATTGGTGCTGAAGGCATTCCTGAAACTGAAGGTTATCTTCAAATAAGAAGCATTGTTCCGAACAGCCCAGCATGGATAGATGGTAATATTTTTCAAACTATATTTGAAGTACACGCAAATGACACTTGTATTCGAAATACTGTCACTGAAAGGATTTTACACAAAATATAAAAGTAATCTGTAAAAAATAATATTAATAAATTTTCTTAGCTGTCCAATAATGTAAAAAAAACTCGGTGGCTTACCAACCAATGACATAAGATAGAAATTTAAATTCAAATCATGTTATTAGTTGGCGATCGGATCTCTATTGACTTCATTGGTTGGCATCAACGTTGTTGTCGTCATGTTGTATATTCGGAATTAATGTTTTTTTATATCTTTCGTATAAGCAATCGCCGAAAGCTTTAGTCTATAGTATATACAAATGAATAAAATTGAGGTGTCTGTTAGTAATATCAAAATAACAGCTTTTCACTAAATGCGTATGAAAGTATATACGGTAAATACAACAAAAACACATTTTTTTTTTAAATTCTTTCTTTCTGTTTGTTCCGGGTAATCTCCGAAACGGCTGGACCTATTTTGATGGGACTTTCACTGGCAGATAGCGGATGTTATAAGGAGTAACTTAGGCTACTTTTATTTAAGAAAAATAATTAGGGTTCCGTGCAAAAAATAAAACCAGTGAAATCCAATATTTCCGCGCGGGTGAAACCAGCAGCAGTTAGTATTAAATAATATAAATGTTCACAGGAGCCCTCCGACCAGGCGACGTTGTAGTGGGCGTGGGCAACCGAGGAGTGCGGGGGCTGTCCCACGCTCAAGTCGCGCAGATCTTCCAGTCCATCACACCGGGGACAGAGGTCACGTTGCACCTTGTTAGAGGTCAGTATCCATGCTTATAGTCCTCATTGACTTTTATTATATTGACTGTTGAGACAAGAAAAACTATATAAAACAAAAATTGAACCTATCGTTACCCGTCAAGGTCAAGAGCCCCCATACACGAGCGTATCAAAACCATCGCTCTGTGTGTCGTGGATTGAGTGGAACGATGGTCACTCCATTTCGGGCGTGGCATTGCTCTATTTTTCGGTCATTCTTCGTCTCGAGTACCGCTAATTTAGCGAGAAATGGCTCGTCGTATCGGCCACACATGATGAGTTGGAAGTTGAAAAAGGCATACTTTATTGCAGACGATTATTTTGTTTACTTACTAAAATTCTATAATGAAGTTTGACAGCGAAACAACACCAGCGATAAAGCGCCACCTAGCGGGATAAATAAGCAGTGTATTTCATTAATCATGGATAATGGAGGTACAGGCAAAGCTAACCTCAGATGGCGCCACCATCGCTGGTGCTTGTCATTGATGTTTACTTTGAGGTTTAATAAATTAAACTTCCAGTAAACATGCTCGCGTCTTAAAAATCATTAGATTTGAAATGGTAACCATAACCTAGAAGAATAATTAGTTTTCCAATATTTTTTGATGAGCAATGCTTTGATCCATAATTTCCGTGTTTTCTCGTCACAGGGGAAACGCACCTTACGTGAACTGGATTGCACTTTACAGAGGCATACTTTATTGCAAAGGCGATATTTGTTTACTGACAATTATAAAGAAGTTTCATGGTGAAACAACACCAGCGATAATGCGCCACCTAGCGGGATAAGTAAGCAGTGTGGCTCCCCATTGCAGGGTATCCGCTAACATTCGACGAGGATCCTAATACAAGAGTCCTGAGCACGTTGGCAGTGGATGCTACCACGCCGCCGTCGTCGGATGCCGTGGCCATGCAGCAACTCACCCGGGCTTTGCGTACTAGGTGAGTGGTTGTGACTTTTTGTATCTATCTATATCTACTATTGGATATCGAGACGAGCTGGTCGTTTGCCGTCAGCCAAACGACCAGCTCGTCTCGTTATCAAATAGCACAAAAAATCTTAATAGCAAGCTAATATTTTAAAGCTGCTGCCCGCGCGGCGGTTACACCCGCGCGGAAATATTTGATTTTAAGGTTATTTTTTTGGCGGAACCCTAATTCTTTTTCTAAAATTAAATTAGCCTAATTTACTCCTTATAACATCGGCTATCTGCAAGTGAAAGTCCCGTTCGGCCCAACCGTTTCGGCCATTACCCAGAACAAACAGACAGACAGACAAAAATTTTAAAAATGGTTGTTATGTTATAGGTACCGTATATACTTTCATATGCATTTGGTAAAAAGCTGTTATTTTAATGTTACAAACCGACACTTCAATTTTATTTATTTGTATAGATAATATTTTTTGCTGAGTCCGAATGTGTTCCAGGTTCAACCTAGACTCTCCCAACCACGAGTCCCCGAGCCAAGGCCGCGACGAGCCGGACAGCTCGCCCGCGGCCGCCGGCCGCCGCCTGCTGTCACGATCCTTCGACTTGGATGAACTGACTACTGCCAGCGACGCGCATCCACCGCCGCGCTGCCCCTCAGCAGACCAGCTGCTACTCACTGGTACTTTGACACTTTATCTGTACCCTTGGGCCAGAATATGGCGCGCCGCTATCTCGCTCGCGCATCTTAACATTTTTGAAGATAAATAATCACTTAATATAATTATGAAAAATCGCATTCGGTGTAGTTTTCCATTGGGGCCCAATAGAATAAATTTAATTTGAATGCTACTCAAACGGCTTTTGGTTATTTTTATCACACACTTTTCTTAATTGGGGATGTCTCTTTCATTACCAAAAACGGAAAGAATAATCAGAAGTCACTCCACAAGTAGAGTCGGGGGGGACTAAAAGTTCCCACCTCTTCCCGTGGATGCCGTAACAGGTACATCCAGGGAATGGTCAGCAGCATTCCCATCAGTCAACATCATAATCTACTGCGATCACGGCGACGCCTGCCAAGCGTGGTATATTATGGCAATATCCCCCCTTCATGAGGAGGCGATGTTCAGCAGTAGACGATGATGATTGATGATGATAATTATTTGTTTTCGCAGGAGATCCACTCAGCAACGATAGCGGTGCTTCAAACGAAACCGGTAGAGAATTCATGTTGACTTTAAGGCGAGGTGCCGCCGGCTTTGGTTTCACTATTGCGGACAGTGTACATGGGCAGAAGGTTAAAAAGGTTAGTAACCGATTATAATAATCTTTATAAATATATACAATATATATCAATTATATAATAATTATTCTGTAGTAATTACTACAAACTTCTACAAATCAAAATTTACGTTTCGATGTAAACAAATCGCAATTTTTTTTATTCTTATTTTTTTTTTATGCTTTTAATGAGACGTACGGGACGTTGGTCTGATGGTAAGCACCAGTCCATAACAATTGCAGTGCTGCGCAGGCCTTGGAGTTTCAAAGTTCTGAGTGCGCTGGTTACCCTGAGACATGTATTAAGTTTCATAATTTTTTTTTTATGGACATATAATGTTGAGGTTGTCTGAGGTTCCCCGCACAACATTACCTGGAAACAAGCAACAATATCGTGAACATGTTTTCCAAAGCATGAGTATGTCATTTTTTAATTTATTTGTTGACTGAGTTGAATGTCCTCATTGCACAGTCTGACATATAATACATTTGATTGTGCAATGAAATGATAGATTGCAAAAGCATTTTAAAGCTCAAAGATATTCAATAAAACCTCTTTCTTTAAAGGTATTGGACCGAAGCCGCTGCGCTGGTCTACGCGAAGGAGATCTCCTCCTACAAATAGGAGAGAGGGACGTCCGCCACGCCGCGCACCAACACGTGGTCCAAGCTCTCAAGGAGTGCCCCGCGCTGCACGACACCGCCATCCGCGTGTGGCGCCGCCACAACACGAGGGCGCCGCGCAGCCGCTCCGCCACGCGGCACCACCCCACGTCTTGTAAGTTCACGTGGTGATAACTGTTACACCATCCGCGTGTGGTGCAACACCATCTTATAAATAGAAAGTAAACAAAACGACAAAAAGAACTTAAAACTGATGATCTTAAAACGACTGAACATTTTCTTGTATCACAGCCAAAGATGTTCTCGTTCATTAATGTGTCTAAAATGCAAATTTTATCAATACAACAAATCATGTTTTCACAGTGGCTTCCAACACACAATTGGGTAGGAGCAAAACGCCGACAGCTGAGCAACTGAGATCACCTTCTTTACACACACAAGATACGCTCCGAGACAGGCTCAATATGAATGGGATGAATTCAGGTAATCCTATCCTATAACCTCGGTTATACATTTTATAACTTTGCTAAATAAATGATAAAATTCGATGTGAAACTATCTACACCCTGCAGTACTCAAATGTCCTTCGGGAAGGTCGCAGCTGAAGTTGAAATTCGAAAAATGTAACTAATAGCAACAATTATTCCACAGTGGAAGCAACGTACGCCGTTCCAGAACACAAGAACCGCGAACGTGAAAGTTTGATCGACCGCCGCCGCCGCAGTAGCACCCCCGGCGGCCGGCTCACCCTCCCCGTCGTCACACCCTGGACTGACCCCAACCAGTGGCAGGAACAGGAGACCTGGGTCGACAACTCCAGCAACATCCGCAACTGGGCCGAGAACGCGCAAAAATGGGACGAGAACGGACAAAAATGGGAGGAGAACGATCAAAAATGGGATGAGAACGGTCACAAGTGGGAGGAAAACGGTCAGAAATGGGATGAGACCAGTCAGAAGTGGGTGCCTAATAACGGGAATGGGTGGGAGGAGAATGGACAGAGGTGGGAGAATGGGAATTGGGGGGAAGTGCCCACTCCAACGGTTCATGTCGATATGAATGCAGCTTACTGGAGAGGGAATGCCAGTGTAGCTGACAGCAGTGATAATGGTGGTAAGTGTGAAATAAAGAACTGTTTATAATATATTTAAACTAACTGTTGTGTTGTTGTGTGTTAACATCGAAATGCTGGAACCTTAGTAGGACTCGAAGCACAGAATGTGAGGTATAACACCAATCTGTGGGTGGTGCTGAATGGTTACAGTGAATATTAGTGGGAAACATACTTTAATTCCATCTTACATCGCGCCTCCTGCAACTTGACTGAGTAATGGACACTGAATTAAATGCTCTAACACAATGGCCTCTTTCATGAAAACTTTTGGTTTTACATTAGGTTTCCCAGAAGATGGTATGCTTCATTCGCCCACAACTGCAGCTATAGGGCTCGGTGCGCACAGACAGTCTCCTTCTACGAGTCGATTGGGACCACATTCGCCTTCAAATTCTACTGGTAGGTAATGGTAAAAATAAAAATTGCTTTAAAATATTAAAGCAATTTTTTTGAAGATTTTTCAATGCAATGTGATCATCTTTCATGATCAATCAATATGGTACTATGATTCGTCGCAGGTCGCCTCCGAAGCCATTCTCCATCGACGGCAAGCGCAAGCGAGAGATTACTGGCTAACTCTCCGTCCGCGCGGCTGCAGAGCCAATCTCCATCTAACAACTCGTCTAACGTTCGCATGAAGAGCGGGAATATGAGGTCAGTGGCAGCGTAGCACGGGCTGGCACCCGGGGCGGCGTTTTCGGTCGCACCCCCGCTCTCCAAATGAAAGTTGCATACAAAGTTCAAATTTTATTTACCCTTTTAAGCGTTAATTTAAAAAAATCAATAACATTTTAATGCTTATATCTGAAACTACGGATTTCACCTATAGAAACAGGTATTATCTAAGAAGGTTAAAATATTATGACATTAAAAGCGTGATTTTGGCACCCCTCTGTGCTTGGTACCCGGGGCGGCCCGCCCCTGCCGTCTCCCCGTGACGCCGCCAGCGTATGAGGTAATAACACTATTGTTAACCGACTGCCAAAACAAGAGGTTCTCAATTCGTCTGTAATTTTTTTAATGCAATTATCCTCGTTTTCTCCGTCAATTTTCAATGAGTAAGGTTATAACTCAAGGGTCGTCCTTTTATAAATTTTATGAAGAATACACACCCATAAAAGTGGAAAAATGGGGCATGAAATTTTAAATATATTTTCGTAGAAGTCGTTTCCCGCTTTTTTTAAAAAGAATTTTAATGTAAATCACTTTCTCAATCGGTTTTGTCAAACATGCGTTATGTGCTCTAAAATACACGGATGCCTCTGTTGGTCCTATATGAATGTTAACTTTTATTTTACTCAATCAGGTTGCGAGAAACGTCACCTCCTCGTCACATGCACTCGCCGGTGCGGCGCTCCCCATCGTGCTACGAGACTGAGTCGCTCGCCCAGCCAAACTCTGTCTATGTTGCTAACTACCCACATGTAAGTAATGATCCACCATGTTAATTATTGTAATACCAATAGACTCCAAAAATTGGTTTTGATTCGTCGTTTCCGCAAAACACATTGTTCTAGCTATCTAATACTTAGCTACTAGAGTTTTGAGAGCCTTTGTTTTTTAGGGTTCCATACATAAACCAGGAAAAAGGTACCATTATAGGATCACTTTGTAGTCTGTCTGTCAAGATAGAGTACTTCCCGTTGACCTAGAATCATGAAATTTGGCAAGAAGTAATGTCTTATAGCACAAGTAAAGGGAAAAAATCGTAGTCACATCACAAAAAAGTACACTTTTTGGGGACTGATTTTGAGGACTTAAATATACTTGAAAAAACGGGATAAATCTTCAAGATTCAATTCCCGTGATGGACGAAATATTTCTATTACCTACAAGTTTGTACGGAATCCTTGGTCCGAGTCCGACTCGCACTTGGCCTTTTTTGTATTACGAATCAGAGCGTTTTATAATTGCCACTAACTTATCTAATGATTTCATCTCAACAGGTGGAGGCGGGTGGCGCCACGGACCCTGAGGCAGATGTGCTGGTGAAACTTGCGCGTGGTTCTGCCGGGTTTGGGTTCAGAATCGTGGGAGGGACCGAGGACGGGAGCCGTGTCGCCGTGGGATACGTTGTACCAGGTGAATATTCGTCATCATCATCAGCTGGGTGATGACCACTGCTGAACATTTTTGCGTGACGATTTCCACTGGAACAGTGCATTTTCCGGGACAAAATAGGAATTTTCAATCTATAAACTATATCTATGCAAAAATGACGTCGATCCCTTGCGCTGTTGCTGCGTGAAAGTAGGATAAACCAACAAACACCTTCGCATTAATTATAGTATGGATGGATATTACACGAACAAGACCGCGTGCGAAAGCTAGTCCAATAAATTATATAAAACAAGTGATTGTAACAAAAGTGAATAAAACACAAACAGTGTCACTCAGGATGATATAAGAATTCTAACGATACCCCACACATCCACATCTGTGGCATTTAACGCTGGAATAAAGATACTAACATGAACCTTCAAAAAATTTAGACGTCTTTTGTATGCAGTACATGTTTATTAGAATTATTGTAAAAACTATTTTTAAATAGAATGGCGAGAGTTTCTTGCCCTTCTTCTTGCTCGGTCTATACCAATTTGGAACGGGCACGGTGTGTTTCTGGAAGGTACGTTGACTTTGAGCACGGACTGGGTCTGTTGATGTCTTTATCAGTTATTATGTTCTGATAAAGACAGCATTAGTTTTAGTCTGTGATTTGGGTAGACGAACGTTACAGAGACCCGCTGTTAGAGTCATGTATTCTAACCTTCACGAGTGCTCCCGGCCTATATGAATAAAGCATTTTGAATTTGAATTAATAAGCGGTGGTCGTGTCCACAGCCGGCCCCGCGGACGGTATCCTCCGGCCCGGCGACCTGCTCACGTCGGTGGATGGCATCCCGCTCGCCGGCGCGACGCACTCGCGCGCCGTGTCCTACGTGTGCCAGGCCGCCACGAGGGGGCACGTGAGTCGACACACTGCGTTCATTCATTCATTCATATATTTATTTAAAATAGGAACATTTACGTATATATATACTTATGAATTGTCAAATTCTACATAGGACAGTTATTGTTAAGTATGTTTTTTTTACAAAATAATGAGATTATTAAAAATACTTATTACCACAATATCAAAAAAGTCAGAAATAAATTACAATAAATAAAATAACGATATAATCGTCACGATACGATATTCTTTCGATAAATCGAACTAACCCAATAACAAAATGTTCCTACGACAAGTATTTTTTTAATTGTCAATCACTCTATAGGTCACCCATACGACAGTGAAATAGATAAAAATTAGAATGACCGGACGACACTAAAATAGCCACTATATTATATCGTTTATCGATTTTGCGAGTAGAATAGCTAAGTAGCTACCACGCTAAAGATGAAAATCATATAGCATCACTAAGGACCTATCGGTGTGTTTCAGCAGCTCATTACCTTGAAAGCTTAGCATTTGACCACAAACTCGCCTGCGTGATCGGAGATGGTGAATATGTTAAATCTTGTTTAGGACTGGCTCTCAAGTACCTTGATACTTGAGACTTGCATTTGTGCTACCTACTGTCTCAGGGTAACGAGTGCACTGCAGTGCCGCGCAGACCATTGCGTTTCAAATTTTTGAGTGGCACTGCAATTGTTTTGGCTTTGTGCTTAACATCAAGCAAACGACCAGCTCGTCTTGCTATCCAATAATATAAAAAGTCCCGGAATACTCCGATAGGTGCTTTGTGACAGATTTTCAATTTGATGGTGGTAACTAGCCAGACGACAACTAGAAAAGACCTTAACACCGTGTTTTAAGTGTCGCTCTCAACTGTATAAAATGTTGCAATTGTGTATTCTCAACAGGTAACACTAGGTATTAGACACAACCGCGCCGATATCCAGTCGCTGGGCGTGCCTACTATGATGACTCAGCATTCGCACCAACCTTTGCTAACGTAAGTTTTACCCACAGAATAGGGAATAGCTAGTTTATCTTTAGATACTGGTGTCAATTCTATCATTTCATACCTAAACTAATTTTAGTTTAGCTCTCTCTCTCTTTCCAATGCATAACATGAGAAAGAGATGGAATATATTTTAAACCTGTCAAATTAATCCGCTTGCTTGTGTCTAATGTATAATGGCAATGAATTCAGTGGCATCTAATTTATCAAGATCGAAAGATATTTGACAGCTCTAAAACAAAATTTACATCTGTCAGACATCTTCCGACGGTATTTATGCTGAGACGATTTATAGTTTCAGTTTACAGTTGTGCATGCCATTCAGTGAAGTAATAAAACATTTCTACCATCACAGAGCTGATCCATCAATGCACCACATGCCACCAACTTCATACAACATCTTACATCCAGCGCCAATGTATCCACCCCCGGCGCATATACCCATGTAAGTAACACGTATGCATGATCACATTTTTTTTATCTGGAACAGTACTTATCTAGGAGAAGCTTTAGCTGTCTGCCCATTCCCTGGATATTCCCTAAGCCGGCTTTTACGGTACCCAAGGTAAATGATGTGGTGGTACTTATTCCTAGCCGAGGCCATATAAATATGTTGTAAATATTATCTATTCAGGTATGGAGTACAATACGATGCTAACCCGACGTGGGCGCCAGTGCCGTACGACGTGACGGTAACGAGAAACGAGGGCGAAGGGTTTGGATTTGTCGTCATCTCTTCGACTAACAAAGCTACTAGTACTATTGGTGAGTATACTTCTTATAAAAAAATTGGTTTTACAGTGTTCAAGAATTTTTCGAGTTTAAAATTTAATGGTATGTTAAATCCTACTTCCTACTAATATTGTAAATGTGAAAGTGTGTTTGTTGGTTTGTTAATTTGTTGGTTTGTCCGTCTTTCACGCAGTAACGGATCTATGTGATTTTTAGCTTAGATATAGTTTATGGACCGGAGAGTAAGAGGCTACTATTTATCCCGGAAAATGCACGGTTCCTGTGGGAACGCGGGCGAAAACCGCGGGGAGGAGCTAGTACAAAATAAATAAATTTATTTTATGCTAGCTGCTTCCCGCCGTTTTACCCGCGCGGAGATATTGGATTTCATGGTTTTTATTTTTTTGCGCGGAACCCTAATTCTTTTTACTAAAATAAAAGTAGCCTAAGTTACTCCTTTTAACACAGCTATCTGCCAGTAAAAGTCCCGATAAAATCAGTCCAGCCGTTTCGGAGAGTACCCGAAACAAACAGACAGTCAGACAAACAAAAATTTTAAAAATGGTTGTTTTGTTATATGTACTGAATATACTTTCAAATGCATTTAGTAAAAAGCTGTTATATTGATATTACAAACAGACACTTTATTTATTTGTATAGATTAATTGTATTGTATAGTTTAATTATGTCCAGGCCAACTGATCCCCAACTCGCCGGCGGCTCGATGCGGCCTGCTGCACGTGGGGGATACCATAGTAGCCATCAACAGGACACCCATCCGCAACCTGCCGCACCCTGAAGTGGTCGCGCTCATCAAGCACTCCGGCGCCGCGGTCACTTTGACGGTGCTGCCAGCGCCGCCGGCTCACGACCTGCACTAGGAAACTCTAGACTAGACTCACTGTACCCTGTTCCATAATCATAGAGGCATTTTTTGTAAACAAAGAAATTCACTAAAAGTCACTGTCAAAGTGACATGCCAGTTGCCCAAAGCATTTTTCACTTGTGAAAAAATATTTTTGTGTCTATTTCATGCAGGATGATTTTAGAGGCTTTTAGCCCGTTGAAAAAAAAACAAGAAAGTACATTTTGACGGAACTTCATGCTTATCAATGTGTCGCGTATCAAGATATAATTAACAAACTGTAGGGTATTCTGGACATAGGTATGTAACATTTAAAAAATCTAAAAGTGTATACATATTCTTGCAGACGACCGAACATAACACTTTCTGTTCCAAAAGTCCAAGAAACACTGAATTTTTAAATTAGTGTTTAAAACTGAAGACCTGATACAATTGATGTTAAATCTAACTTTAAACTGCATATTTTTAATTATGCGTCCCAAAAATTGAAGTATTTTTTATACTAAACCATTCCAAAATGTTGGCAGTTTAAAAATTACCATACATAATGGTAAAGCTAATAATTATAATAATATATAAGCGAAAAATAGCTTTAATTTCGTTAGTGGTAGCTGTAAGAATGAATTACTTGTAAGTTAAAATGACTTATTATTTCGAAGTAAAATATAGATAATTATTAAGAAATAAATGTAGCGAAATTAAAACTGTTTATCAATCGCAATTTGGTTAAATGCGTAGATATACGTAAATGTTTTAATTATGAATGAAATGCATAGTTTATATCAATAATTGTATACATTTATATTAAGTTATTCATTATACACTTTTGCCGTCCCATTTTCTCCCTTCGTGCCTACCTAGTATGAGCGTTTCGCTCTAGCATATTAACATAGACTATTTTAAAAAATAATTATGTTATTGAATCTAGAGATATAATCAAGGAATTTGTTGATTTGCGTAGTCGTAATGTAAAATGGAATTGTTCATTGTTCTTTGAGCTAGACTTAGAGCTAGACTTCTGTCTGTACCGTCGTAGCAATCAACTAGAGATAACACTGCCGTCGTACTAGAGAAGGGCACATCTATCATTTTCGTCAAACCGAGATAATAAGGATTAAAGTTTTCACCATATTCTGCTCCATAGTGCAGAAACCTATTGATTTAAAGAAAAAAAAATACTGATGACACTTGCGTGAAGGTTAGTACTATTATATTTTTTACATTTAAGTTTGCTAATATAATTATTTATTAAATAAATTCAAATTATTCCTTTCAACTTAAAAAAAAAATATAAAAAAAATACCACTTACTACAAAGAAAAGGCATAGTTAACCAAATGTGACCTTTCTTTTTAATATTGTAAGGAAATTGGTCAGTGAGTCACTAAAAAAAGGGCCCATTTGTCTAATTGCGCCTTTTTAATGTAAATTTACTTAGGTCAGTACCTAGCTTTTCTACAGAAAAAAAAAATATTTTAAGAAAGTTTAATAAACTATAAAACATACTTGGAAATATTTACGCAATGTTTGTAAATGCCATTTCTGGTCAGTTTATCCAAATAAATGAAACAAAACTTAACAAATATTCTTTTAGGAAACAAAAATTTCAAGAATAACAAAGTTCTTAAACTTCAATAGTTATTTATAAATTATTAGGGATAATTAAGTATCTACCTACAATTTTCGTTAACAAATACCACGATATTTGGACCAGTATCAGAGACAGCTTTGCAAAAGTCTTTAAAGTCATACACTCGCTTCTTCTTCTTAAGGTGCCGCTTCATGACCCGCCTAACGCAAAAATCCTAGAACGCAAAAATGGCCTATAGGCTGTTTTGTTCATCGAAAAAACAACAGGCATTACGGAAAAAGAAAGACAACGCCAGAGCCTTCGGTTGGCATTCTGAAATTTTGGAATAAATTTCCAAAGAAAATTTCCGAAGACACTTAGTGCGTGGTAATTTTCTAAAACGTGTTCCCGGAAATACGTGTTTTTGAAAATGCCTTACAAGTGTGTGAAAAAAATTGTTGTTATTTAGAATCTCCATTACATGTCCAAGGATTATATGGAAGTGTTTTGATGAATTTTACATTAATTATGAGAACACTGTGAACGGCCAAAGTCAAGGTAAAATTTGTCCAAAAAAGGTGATTTTTGAATGCTTGTACTGAGTTCGAATCTCAAAATTTTACATTTTTGCTTCCACGGAATTCTAGATATAGAGCACATGATACCTATTTGCTCAAAACATCTAAAGAAAAATTTATTAGGACCCTATAATCGCGTACGAGCGTTTGTATGGAAAGTATGGGGAGCTGTGTCGCTCCGATGTCGCAGGCACAACTGACGCGTTTCACTCAAACCCTGCCCCCTTTCCTCACTTTCTAATCGTAAATAATTTAAAGAAAAGGCACAACTGGTTATTTGTGCCTTTTGTATGTCAATTAATCGAGACATGAATTGATCAATGATTAAGTAAACAGGGCACATCTGGCATTTGAGCCTTTTCAAAGTAGTTTTTAGAAAAATCTATATGAAGTAAATAATCACATCTACGTATTTGTGCCTTTTCAATATAATGGTAAATAAATGAGCCTTTTCAATCTATAAAACATGAATATTAATTTCATTTGTGCCTTTTGAGCGTACTGTATCTCCGAATTCCTTAAAGATAAAATTCTACAAAAAATTGAGCAGATGCGCCTTTTTTTCCTGATTCTAAATATGTATATAACTCATTTTTTTTAAAAATGTTAGTTGTGCCCTTTTTTGTTACGACGGCAGAACAAGCGGTGAAATATAGTTTATAAGAGAATTAATTAAATAATACGCGTTTTTGGTTAGCATTTATGATTCTAAAATAGTACTACTTATTTATAGGAATCATGAAATATTTACCGTCTTTTGGTACATTTATCTGAACTTAAATTGTTAAATACATCAATAATAAAATATTTTATGAGTAGACAATTTTGGGTTAATTTATGAAATGGTTGTATTTGAGATTTAAATAGTTTTGTATATTATATAGTATTACATATTATTATGTAATAGTTGTATTTACAGACTGACAAAATGAAATGCGAATGTAGTAATCAAAAAACTCAAGTTATTTGACTGTATTGTACGCGGGACCACCGACATTTTGATTAAAATTATATTATTTAAGATTATTATTTCTAAATTTACTCGTTATTATAAATAATCTAGTTAAGTCGACTTAAAAAAGTAACTAAAATAATTACATACTTTAAATAATTTAGATACTTGATAATTATATATGTTTACTGAAATGCAATGAAAAGTGCCTTATGTAAAATGTCTTGCCTTATAAATGAAAGATCTAATTAATACATAATTATGCAATAAATAAAATGTAAAGAATTGACCCAAAGAAAATCTGAGTTTTAACATAGGTCATTTGAATGTATTTAATAACTTTAAAACTGGAATAAGTGAATAATTATTATGTATCATATTATATTATGATCAATTAAAATATTATGTTCTTAATAAGTAAAAAAAACTTCCCCTTATTCATAAATGCTCAATAAGATAATCTATGCTATAAACTGCTGTCAACTTCTCGTTGACGGAAGGTGTTATGCGTGAAAACGAGACAAAACAATTTCTAGTAATAGTAGGGTTACTGAATGTTTATGAATAAGGGGCTAATTGTAACATCTTTTTTCTGACACTAAAATCTATGGAGGTATGTAATCTAAAATAACCACACTGTATATCAATAAAATATGTTTTATTTAATAATTTAGTTTTATTGACTTAATTTTTGTTAATAATTAAACTTTTAATCTACCAAGTTAAAAAGAAAAAAGCAAGTTATGAGAATAGATGTCAAAAAATCTTTCCACCTTTCTCCTGATTTCGATTTCTGTATCATGTATGAAAGCGTAATTATTAAACCGAAAGCAGACTTAACATAACTTAATACTAAATTTTGAGACCACGTAACCAACGTACTTGTACGAATTGTATGAAAATATCACCTTAGATTCCACAAGACCACAATATTTCTTGCACCGAAACGAACAGAATCGTCATGAACCTTTTACCATATTTTAATTATGTTCTCTGCTTTTACTTAAATTCAACCACTAAATGAAAAATAGGTATTTTTAGGAACAATGCGAAAACTACGAGGTACAATTTAAAGTCTAACCGGCCGGCTTCTAATGCCCATAGCGTCACTGCTCGGAGCAGTGGCGACGTCTAGTATCCATGGGGTGTATCTGTCGATCCTGGTGAATACATCAGGGTGGTCAGAGCCGCATTCTTCGAAGTAAGATGAGATGCCGACGACGACTTGACCGATCACCATTGGGGCGCCGGAGTCTCCAGAGCACATACCCTTGTCGGGTGCGTTTGCGCAGATCACGTCTGTTGATGTGAAAGTCAAGAAACTTAGTGTGATATTATTTGTCTATGGAATTTTGGATTCCGGTGAAGGAAACTGTCGTAGTATAATGGTAAATAAAATAAGCATTCTAAAAAATATCTAGTATAATATGCTTAGATGAGAGAGATTACTCTCGTTAAACTTTATTTCAGAGTTAGTGTTAATTTTAGAATAAAGACTGTTTACTACATCAAATTGGATTAAAAAAGAAAGTACTTAACACTAGTGATTTATACTTAGACGAGCGGGTTATTTGCCTGATGGTAAGCATAATACTGCCAGCTCAACAATTGTAGAGCCACTCCGAACTTAAACACGCGACTAAAGCATGTTTAGGAGTTAAAAGCTGTTTAATAGATGTTTAGTGTGTTTAAGTTTTTTGTGGTAAGACTACAGTGTTACCTATGTTATTAAGTCTAAATAAGCCCAGTAATTTCATTGACTACTTTGCTCATCAAAAAACAAAGGCCTACAGTAAATTTATTACTGGGTAGCTCTACGTTGCGTTTGTTACCTGCCATTAGTTATGAAGTCTCATAAGCACAGTAATAACACTGCATGACTACGTTACTTTGCTCACCAAACCGGAACACAGTAGGTAATGTTTGTACATTTCTGCTTGGCGGCAGATTATACGTAGATACAGGAGCCAATACGGCCTTGCTACGTACTAAGGACTCTCCCTCAAACGACCAACTGGCAGGTAAAAGTACATACATACCTAATTGTATTGTATAGGTTGAACTTTATCGTAAGACTTACTGTCACTAATCTCGGCCTCATTATTGTCGACCAGCGATTTGCAGTCATCCGTGTTCACCTTGTTGAGATTGATGGTCTTCAGGAGCTCCAGTTGCGGACCACCAATCTGAGAAAAAACACGAATAATGTTACAACTATTACAATAATTCATGAGGCATTAAGTACCTAAGTAATTTTTTCAAACGTAGGTAATTAAGTAGGTATTACAAGAACTTATCATCTTTGACCATTGACGGTTCATTAAAATAATAACTCTGCAAATTCTCTGCATAAAAAAGGTTGCTGGAAGAAATTTATTTTACGTGATAAGTCCGCCCATTTGTTACTTTAGATTATTTTCCTGCTGGTTGCTTATTATTCTGGTGTAATCTACTAGGTATATTAAAGTATTTTGTATTGTATCTGCGATAATATACCTGCCACAATATTATTACCAACAATGCAATAAAGTTAAAGAATCTATAAAATTAAATAATATCTAAACCAAACAAATACAATACATACTGCAAGTAGCCAGCTATAGGTACCATAAGATACCAAAGAGTTCGGTTCTTTGGTGTTAAAAGAATATATATTTTAAGCACTTACGTATTCGAATCCCCAGCTGACAACTTTGACTTCATGTCCATCAGGAATGACGGTGCCCTCAGGGGGAAGGTACAGGACATTGATGACGTTGCTCAAGCTTAAAGGACCTTCCAGGAACGCGACAGCCACGTCGCCTTTACGAGGAGTCTCCTGGTAGTCGGGGTGCTTGATGACGTTAGCGAGGGCGACCAGCGAGCCACCAGCGAGGCTGTTGGTGGAGCCAGCGCGGACCTTCATGTTTTCATTAATAGCGCCCCTAGAAATTTAACCGAAATCGAGGATGTTTTAATTCTATCTCACAGTATACGGTACTCTTTGCTGATTGGGTAGGTATATAAGTACCTTGATAGTTTTCTCTCGACATCTCTTGGTTTATTTTTATACTGTTAGGTAACGAGACGAGCGCGGGTCGTTTGCCGGATTGTAAGCATAACCCGCCCTTGTAGATATAAGAACCCAAATTATTCTTCAGTCGTTATAATAAGTATACGTTGAGCAGGTCGTTTTCCCGGTGTTAAAAGTTATGCCATCAACAATTGCAGTGCCACTCAGATCTTGAATGATTACCTATAATATAAGTCATGTAACACCTATATTGGAATTCAAACCAAAACACAGTAATAATAATCGCTATAATCGGCTATATTATTGCGTAGACAACTAGAAACATAAATCTTCTTAAATAAACTCACGTGAAGCAGAAGCCAGAGGTGAGCACGTGCCATGAGGACAGAAGAGAGCCGACGCAGCGCTGTACGGTGATGCCGGGGCCAGGGTATGTGTACACCAGCGCCACGATGTACGGGAACTCCTCGATAGACGTCGGGGTACCGCCCACGATGCGGGATTCAGGGGCCGCCGAAGCTGAAAAATTTCGGGTTTTAAATTTATACCCGAGAGAGCGTTCTCTGCACCTATACGCTTCCCAGTTCCAACTTTACACATATGAGTACATGCCCACGATATAACTACGCCACGCTTGACATGCGTCTTGATGATTGCACTACATTTATATTGTATTTAACATAGCCGTTAGGGTGGTCCACGTACCTAAACACGCTTAAAAAGTAGGTAATCGTTTGTGGCTTGCTATAGGGCATGATTGAATCAGCCTCACGCGACCGCATTGGTTGCATTGGCATAGTTACGATTTATGTCACTGATTTGCTCTCACGCTTTTCAAAGCTGCAAACTAAAGAATTTCCCCGGTATCTCGGATTAAGCGGTGGAACTTGTCTTGCTTCACATCTGTAAGGTACTACACGTATCCTACACCTACTACAAATATCGAGATACGTCTGGAAGAGGCGAGACGAGCTTGTCGTTTACCTGATGGTAAGCATAACGCCGGCCCATAACAGTTGCAGTGCCACTCAGAACTTTGCAAACAAAGGCCTGCGCGGCACTGCAGTGCGCTACCCTGAGACATTAGGTATCTAGTCTCATAAGCCCAGTAATTTCACTGGCTACTCTGATTATCAAACCGGAACACAGTAATGCTTGCACATTACTGTTTAGCAGACTTATCATCGATCAAAGTGGTAGTACCAACCCAGACGGTCACTCGCTGAAGAGTTAGTCCTATCTCTAACCATATATGCTGTGTATATAATTATGTAAGTGCGCGAATCTAGTCTTACGTCTATCCACTCACCAGCAGCGAGGAGTGCCAGAACCAGGTAGACTAGCGAGGTCATGTCGATTGATTCACTTCAATACCTACAGTGCGCTGTCTACTGGCATATTTATAGAGTACTACTGTTTATGCTAATCTCTGGATAGCATGAATGAAGCGCATAAAGCGGTTGGTACCTATAGGATGTTCTGTTAATTTTTTACCCGACTGCCGAAGAAAAGGAAAACCCTCCATTTATACCAGGTGGTACTTTTGGTGGCTAATTTTTATCCCGGAAAAATGCACGATTCCTGTGGGAACGTGGTTGAAAACCGTGGGCAGAATATATTTTCAAGTTTTAACCCACACCAGCGGAATGTTTACGTAACGATAGCCATATTCATACGATCACGAAACGTGGAAAACCACGAATCGTGACATGTGTGAACACACCGTAAATATAACCCTCTAGATTATAATGTAGATAGCACAGAAGTCGCGGGTTCGAATCTTATTACCACGAAATTTTTGAGAAGTAACCTATGTATTTACGTAAACGGAAGACTTCTTCTACTTTTAGGTAAAGAGGTAGGTAGTAGCTTTTCGACAGTGACGCAACAGTTCCTGAGTAGTACGTAATGAATTTCCTTATAAAAACAGCAGAAACGCCTCAACAAAGAAGTGCAGTTTTGTCTTTTAACATTCTTTTACTCAGACTCTTCCCGTGCATTTTCATAAAATTGACTGCGATGTCGCTGTAGCAAATCTGTACGTATAACTACGTACATACAAGTACTAAGTACTATAAATCCCAAAGTGTATTTGTTGGCGTGTTGGTTTTAGCTTCTTTCACGCCACAATGAAGCAACGGATCGACGTGATTTTTGGCATAGAGATAGTTAGAAAGCCGGAGAGTAACAGGATACTTCTTATCCCGGAAATGCACGGTTCCTGTAATAATCACACGCAAAACTGCGAGCAGCAGCTAGTCTTCTATAAACAGAGATTAGTATTTAATCATTCTGTATAACAAAACGACATACCAAATCAAATTAAGTATTAAATATTGAATTAATGATTCCAGATAAAATGCAACAACAATCAAGCACGTAGCCGTTATCTAATATCCTCAGGATAAGTACCTACCTACCTATCTACCTAGTTATTTTTATCATATCTTATTTAGGTATACTACGAGTATTATGTACTTATTTAATTACTGTAGTAGATAAGTACCTAGGTATTTTGTATTGATAAGGTTACGTGGCCCAAAATATACCTACTTTTTTGGATTATAGTGACGGTTTTAGATAACCAGCATAGCTTCATAGCTGGACCACCAGTCATCACGGAAAATTGCTAGGTATAGATTTTGTTTTTATTGATTGATAGTACAAAACTCAAAAATGTACGGAATTGGTGGCATGACTTGTTTTTTTCATTATTAAAGTCATAGTTCATTATTTAATAAAATCATAAATATAAGTAATTGATGTTTTAAAGCGTCGAAGAAAGGATGCAAAAGACAATCTCGTGCAGCTGACCTCATTACAGCGCTGCTCATCTTGAAGGTGGCCACTAGGTATTAGAGCTGTAAGAAACCGTATGTATTCGTTACTGAGTAACGAGTACATCGCCAGATTCGAAGTACCGAATCGTTACTTACAAATTCAATTCGTTACTTCGGTATGTTTCGTATCATGTCAGCTTGATTCGTTATCCGTACGAATACAACGCACGATGCGTGAACTGAAACGGTTTGTCCAGCGATCGAATGAATGCGAGTGAGAAATAGCATCGTGGCTTCGTATTGTTCATATTTTTATCCAACTTCAAAATATGGAGCAGAAGGGTCCTCAATTCACCTGTATTTTTTTTGTGGAGATGTTACTCTTTTTCTCCGCCATTTATCGACCGATTACGACTGATTTTCAAATTTTTTTATTTCATTATTTTACTAAGGATTTTTTATGGTGTTACTTTGTGCCAATAATGTCATTAACTATATCTAAGCAAGACGAGAATAGTTCATACGTTAGACAATACGTATGTACCTACATTTATATATTAGTCATTTTACGAAGTCAGGTAATCGTAAGTTCGATACTCGATTGTATCAAAAGTAACGAGAAAAGTAACGATACGAAAGTAACGAGTACTGATGATTTCAATACCGAATACATACGAGTACTCGATTTCTCGTTACTTTTACAGCTCTACTAGGTATAGAGTCTTTTAACCGTCCAAATGGCGTGACTGCATTCCAAAAGTAGCTACATGTATAGTAATCTGTGTTCCAAAATCTGTCCGAGAATGTCGATAAGGGATGCTTTTTTTAAAAAGTCATGAGATATTTAATGGCATCAGAGTTCGTTTTTCCAAATGGACTACTGTAATACTTAATTAAAACATGATTTATACCTATACATAAATTTTAAACACGATTGTTAGCATTAAACTCATTGTAAAAACTATTTTTAAAAATTGCTTTAAAAAAGCGACGAACCGACTTCAGTGACAAACTACTGAACCGATTTTGATTAAATTTCTATGGGACCAATCTGAAAGTATATCCTTTCAAATAAAAAAAGAATTTTCCAAATCGGTTTATAAATGACCGAGATCTGAGGTAACAAACATTAAAAAAAAAATACCCGACGAATTGATAACCTCCTCCTTTTTTGGAAGTCGGTTAAAAAGAATGCTGAGACGAGTTTCTTGCCCTTCTTCTTGCTCGGACTATACCATTTTGGAACGGACACGGTGGGTTTCTGGAACGTTCGTTGCACAGACGTTCGTTGGCATTGAGTACGGATTGGATTTGTTGATGTCTTTGTCATTTTATCTTCTGATAGACAGCAAAATCGTCCAAAATGGAGCGTTGTAGCTATAGGTCTATAGGTACTGGACACAATAGGTTGAAAATCTTGTTGAAGCTGGTACCGATGAAGCTTGCCGTGGATACATCGTCAGTGGGCTATAAAAATGAACGTCGTAGGTACATTTGGATGTGAATCCATTTGGACAGTGTCTATTTGGAAGTATCATCAGCGCCGGCATTCAGGGTATTTTTTCAACCTGCGCAAGTACGGAAGTCCGAACGATAAATTTGTCGAATAGAAAAAACTGATAAATATATCGAATGTTGCGAGTAGGTACCGAAGTTTGATTGTAAAGTATTGTAGATGTGTAGTAGCTTTATATTCTCTTTAGATTCGACCTAGCTATTCGATAACTTTTGTCAGTTGTATCAAGGCTCGATAAATTATAAGTATGAAAAATCGATAAAACCCACTTTATCGATTTTAACTGTCAATATTATCGACCAAAAAGATCCGTACTTGCGCCACTGTTCAGTGTTCATTCGCTTTCGGCCTGGCCCGCGAGTTAAACCTGTCGCTATTAATTATGGCATAAATGAAAAATAAAACAAATAACCTTTTCCATGTTGACTGTTTATCGATATCCTGTGAAGTGTGAATTACGGTGAAAAGTTTACCATACAAACTTTGCTTCCCATTCTACGTTTCCTGCTGTTATTTTGAACCCTAATTTAAGCTTCTATAGCTGCAAAATCAATAATATTATGATTTAATAGCTTGTTTTAGCCTAAGTAAATAATCAAAGGTTTTAGCCTAATAATTCGACTGCAAACTATTACGGCAACGGTACAACACTATTCCCATAATTTTTTACTTAATAAAATGGCTGATATGGCACTCACCTACAACTGTCACTACATATAGAATAGGATAACACGGCACCTGAGTTTTGGCGGAAATGCGAAAATGGGCTATTGTGGATTTTATGTTATTTACTAAAACCTATGTTTTATCGAGTGTTAATGTGTAATAATGGTTGATTATTAACCATTAAGTGTTCGTAAACGTGCATGAGTGAAAGGCAAATAGTACAAAGACGAAAAACGTGTATTTTCGTATTTTATCCAAAACTCGATAGAAGCTTCAGTAAGGTATCCACCGTTTTACTGAAGCGTCACTTCGACTCGAACGCGCCTAGACTAAACTTTAACGTGATTTTGACGACTTTCATACACCAAAACTACGAGATTTATTATGTATTATTATTTATATAACTTGACACTGCGCACTGGCTAAATACGCAAATCACGTGAAAAGTTGTAAACAAAACAAAAAAAAACACGGCACCTCCATGTATTTCCTTCCTCCATGCAATTGATTGACAGCTTTCAACTTTCGATCTGACAGCAGATGTCAAAAGTCGCTATATAAATCCTAGTTGGATAAAAAATAATGACTTCCGTAAACGGGCACACTAAAAGCCTAGGGAAGGCGCTAAAAGGGGTGTAATCCCTTGAGTAAATAATGTTCTGTGGTTTAACTTTTCATTAAATTTTACCAAGGCCATAACGCCCGTAAACGCACCCCAATACTTGTTACTCTCGGAAGAACTACTTTATAATAAAGCAAAAAAAATAACCGTAAGAACCAGTGTTGCATGGTTACAATGAATTCCACAATAAAGGTCAAATCGTTGAGGTTGGTATTTTTTTTATTAAAAAGGTTAAATATGTAATAATTTCTATAAAACATTAAACCTGTTTGTCTTATTGAACTATTTATATTCTTTGTGACATATTATTCAAAATTTATAGTTTTTAGGTTATAAATAATAATAAACTAAAATGGGAAATTTAAGTGGGAAAACTAACAATTGGGATTCAAATACTCGGGCAAAATATGCAGGAGATGCAGGTTTTGACAACACATCAAAACGAAAGCCTCGGAAAGTAAAATCCAAGAATTTGAAAAAGCCACGCGTCATTCGGGCTCAAAACAAATCGTTAAAATCCAGCTTCGAACATAAACACTTACCAACCCATTACGGTGGTAAAATACCCGTGATGCTTGAATTATTATCAGATTCTAATTATCGCTTACGATTAGGTGAACCTTTGAAGTTATGTTTCTCAGCTGACATAAAAAAGAAGCCATGTAGGAATGGTGCATTTCGAAGAGTTCAATCTTTCCCGTGTACATCATATTGCCGAGATTGTCAGAAGAATATGCTTGCAAGTAAAAAACACAAGTATCTACATTAACTTGTTTTTTGGTAAATGCAAATAAAAGTTTTAACAATGTCAGCTGTTTTGGTTAAAGAAGGGTATTTAATATAATGTTGATAGCATGGCAACACATAGTAGTGGCGCGCCTTCGAGCTTTGGCGGAGCGAGGTGATCTTCGTTTTCTCGTGTCATTGGAAATCGAAGTTAACATTATTTTTTTCCAATTGTCGTCTATCATTTGTAAATCCTAAATTGACATTTTAGTGATTATGTGCTGTTGTTATCTTATGAGTGGTGGAGGTGTACGATAAGGGTAAGATAACTTAATGTTTGTACATAGTTGGCGGTCGTATGAAAATGTGTGAATTCATGTATTTCGTGAGATTTTATCGTGTTAAGAGTAAATAGTTATCTTGTTCTATGCACTATCTTCTTCAATTAACCTGTACCGGTGTGCCTGACATCATTATATTTACATTACGTCGAATTATTGTACACATGATGTCAACAACATGTTTTTGCCTATTTATGTTTGACATTGTAGACGATCTCATGTTTAAGTTATGTCTTGTGAATCGTAGTTACAGGAGGTTTTCAATAATTTATAGTCTAACAAGAATCTTATTTGAATTCAATATGTACCAAAACAACCAACAATGTGCCCTGCTATTACATTATTTACCTTCTACTTTTATTTTTTGCTGTAGGTAGGTATCTCATGTTCGTGTGTCTCAAAACTAGTGTTTCATACAACATGAAATACTGGTGTAAATTCTGTTGGTTCATACCTAAACATTATTTTAGTTTTGCTAGTCCTCCTATATTGGACAGACAAAACGAACTGTATCATGTCACATTAAGGCTGTGAAGAAAAACAATATTAATAGGTCTGCTATAGCGGAACATCTGCTAGACTCAAGTCCTAATCACTGGATCGAGCTCCACAAACCCTGTATTCTGTCGACTGAATGCCATTATATACCGAGAATGGCCAAGGAAGCCATAGAAATATCTCAACATAAAACTTTCAATCAGGAAGATGGTTTTAAATTGTCAAATGGAATCTGGTGATTAGTGTACTTAAAAATAAATCAGAGCCTTTCAATGACTCTCAAAAACCTAATAGTGATATTGTGAGTGTGTTTTATCGTGACTTTCGAGCGACTTCCGGTAGTTCACGTAATAAACAACTGAGAGCGGGTAGACAGATGTGTCTGCTCATAATTTTTGTCTACAAACCACCAGCAGTCTCGCAAGTATTCCCATGAACATGATGCTTACAACAGTGTCGAAATATCGGTTGCTCATTGGTCAATAATAATCAACGGTAAATATCCCGTTACAATATGTCAATCAATAAATTGTCCCTGGCAATTGTTAAGTGGCAGACACTCATGCATATTGCAAGCATGGAATTGCCAGGTATAAACTGAAGTCATGAGCATCTGACTTGCTCAAAACATTTAAAAGAATTGATGTTTGTTTTACATTAATACTGGTAGTTATTTGGTCTGCAAGCACTTTTCCTCAACTATAGCCTTTTGCACATGCAAAAATGACATTTTGCAGCTGTGATTTTACCATTAATAAGTCAAATTATTTTACCATCAAATTATTTTTAATCAGTAAGTACATACCTATTTTTCTAAATTAAACAATACAAAATTGAGCTTAGGTACATCAATTAGTGACATTTAATTTTAGTTCAATTAAAAAAATCTAAGTTAGCTATCATTTTAGTATAATAATGTTTGTCAAATACAGACATTACGAGAGCACTACTATAGATTTTAATATTTCTACTGTTCTATCAGTAGAATAGTACCCCAAAATAAAGTCATACAAGCAAAGACATAATATAAATATATAAATCTGGGTGGGAGCATTTTATCACAGCATGTTACATGTTACAAAGTTAATGTACAACAGTAGCAACCATGGGGACTAACTAATGACCTAATTAACACTGTTCAAACAAGCAATTTGCAAAATCATACGAAGCCATAACTAACAATTCCATTCTGTACACTGTAATTGCTGCTAAATGATTCTGGACTGGGTATACCAAGATAATGAACAAGGTAGAACAGTCTTTGATGCACATTTTCACCAACCCTAGGAGATGCCTAAATATTTAGGAGTATGCCAAAAATCATTTCACTAACCTTTAGGAGTGTTCTAACAATTCTATGATGAAGTATATATTTAGGACTTTGCTTACATTAAGAGTTACTTAGGCGTCACCCTATTTGTTGTTAGTGAAAAAGGGCCTGAGTGTTGCATGGTGTGAACATGTTCCTCTTAGTCTTAGCTCTTATTGTTCATATTTTCATAATAATATTTTACAAAAATGAAGTTTAAGTTTAAAATGAAGTTTGAATAGTTAGAGTAGTGAAAAGATTGATTACCTAATTTTGCTTAGATTATAGAGTGATAATAGATTCCCTGATTTGGTGTAAAGTATTAGGTACTATTATAGTACCTAGTACCTAAACAGTTTTATGTGAAACTGACAGTTCCAGGAATGGTAATGGATGGTAAGATAATGTTTTGAGACTAAAATAGACTGGTTCTTGATAATATGATACTAGCATGTGCCCGCGGTTCGAACGCGTGGCGAATAAAATGTAGTCTCTGTGCAATGTGTGTAAATGTAGCACTCAGGGATAATGTAACTTCCAATTAGTGAAAAAATTTCTAACAATGCCCCTTACATCCAAATCTGTTCAGGCATTTACAAGTGGAATGGTGGAATAAAGAAACTCACATACACACATGAACCCTAAACTCATATACACACATGAACCCTAAACTCATATACACTCCTTTTTTGTGCAGTCATGTAAAAAATACGTGTCCATACTTGCATAACGCATTGCTAAAACCATTAACTAAATGAAATTAGTGAAACCACAGTAGAGTATTGTTAAGGCCATTCTATATTCGAATCAATTCCATGGCCCGCACGCTAGTAAACAGGCTACATACTGTAGATACGCAAAACGATGCTTGTGATGCTGCAGTGATGTTTACTCAATAATCAATGGAGAAAAGTAAATAAACAATATCTTTACTGCCTTGTTGAATTAGGTGCCCGAATTATTCGAAATCTGATACTTTATTGGACTTTTGAGACACTAGCTTCCGCCCCCGGCTTTGCCCTCGTGTTATATATCTTTATGAATTGTAGTGTGTTATTCTGATGTATAAGCTATATTACTGTAATGTTTCATCAAAATTCGTTCAGTAGTTTTTGCGTGAATGAGTAACATAATGCATCCTCACAAACTTTGCGTTTATAATATTAAATGATAGTATAATTACATACGGCCTTATTACAAAACGAGTTTTAACGCTAAACTGGAGTTTAAACCGTAGTTTTGTCAAATTTCTTATTACAAAAAGCAGATTAGCACTTAGGTCTTGGTTGACTATGGTGTCAAAGTTAGTCTTGCCGGGCACCTAGTTTAGCGACGGTTTAAGCATTTATTTTAATGGCGGCCACGTATTCTACTTGTCAAATCGTAAAAAAAAACATATATTTTGTATTAAAGTAAGAAGGGGTGGCGAGGTATTAGGAAGCGTGGATGAGTAGAATAATAGCTTTTAGCAAAATATATAGGAAATACTTATAATATCGAAAGTATACATAGTAAAAACAGAATATATTACAAAAATTGACAGTACACACAATCAACAAAACATGTTGCTATGGTTACTTAGCCATAGTGTGCCATTGTATAGGTTGGATATATAAGGAGTATCTCCTTAACATTTTTTTCATATACGTAAATACCTAATTAGGATGTTTTGAATTACTCGCAATGATCAAAAGTCATTTAAAAATTACTTACAATATTTTTCGATATTAGAAAATAGTATTGTGTGACAAAATAGCTACTTATATTCCAAAATAAAAATTAGTACATTGTGTCAATTCTACATTTCGTGTATCCGTAGCATAAAGACATTTATTATCTGTGGAAATAATTTCTACCATAGCTACAGTTTGGTATTAAGTTGTCTTGGCTTTATTCATCTTTTGTAATAAGGTTTGGTTTATAGGTCGACTCTAAAGATAGTTGAAGACAAATTGGTTGTCGACCAAAGTCGAGTTTAACGAGTTTTTTGTAATAAGGCCGATAATGTCTAACAGTAACGACTAACGAGAGCAATGCAGTGCCGTGCAAGCCTTAGTGTTTTGAGTGGCACTGCAATTATTATGGCCCGGAGATATGCTTATCATCAGGCGTACGACCTGCTTGTATAGTTATCCAATATATAACAAAAACTTAGACGAACACTTCAGAAGTTGGAACTTGCAGAACTAAGTCGTTGTAAACGACCTCTACAACGACGTCTTTTCATTGTCACTTTCAGCGGATGGGTAATGAGACTAATTAGCAACCCGGGATTAAATTATCAGGATTCGTTAAGACGCTGACAACAGCCGAAACAGCTGTCCCTGTTAGTCGGCAACCCGATTAAAACCAGCGGTCGCTAGTCTTCGGCAGGAAGGAATTGTGTGGAGTCCTCGCTAGTTTTAGTTTTGGAACAACTTGTCCCCTTAGTTCCGGAACGAAAACTAGCAAGAACTACGGCATGAGTAAAAAACGAAGATGATTTTGTTAGCCTGTAAGGCCGCTGTTCACAGGCATTTAAAAACTATGGTATGATAAAGAAACTAGCATACATACATAAATGAACCCTAAAAATATTACACTCCTTTTTTGTGCAGTCGTGTAAAAAGATATAGCTACGACAAAATTTTGTTGTATCAGTTGTACAATATCGCTGTTACACCAGCCTGGCGCCACAAAATCCAGCTAATTACAAAATATCCCATTGTTATGGTTACGTCTGAAACTCTGAACTAAACAATTAAATTCCTTGTGAGCCAGAGACGTGTTTATAAATAGGAGGCCTCGGGAATTTTCACGTGGCTCAGGAGGTGTCCAGATTATACATATAATAGTTTGCTAAGGTAACTAAGTTTCCCAATTGTGAATTTTCAGGAGTATATGATGCCCTTCTTTTAAGCGTGCTGAAAAATCTACGTTTCAAAAGGATTTATCTCAGCATGAAGCCATAACACAACTGTAACACTAGGCCTTCCTCTAAATGCTAGAGAAATAAATGGCAGTTGTTTATCAATAGGTGACTGACCTTCTACATTTTCATGTCAATCGCAGTATTTCGTCTGCATAGAACCGTAGATAACGCCTGCCTACACATTCAACTAATAACGATAAGTCTGTTTTCCTCTTTATTTTTGCGATATTTCTTCCTTGTTGATGCCAGTGTTTTTTTATGGTAATGTGGGCTCTCGGTTGATTTATTTTTGTTGGTAGAAACTTTGTGCGTTGTCGTGTACTTGAAAGGGGATTTATTTTTTACTTTGATAGGTAGTGGGCACTTGTAGTGGTAGGCTTGATATCTTACCTCATGGGGGCGTCGAGAAAGTCACTTTTTACGATCGTAATTACGCATACTACATGCAGGATACCTATTATATAAATCAGGAATCGTACCTAACATATTTACTGGCACTGACAGTTTTGTGTAGGTAATAAATAAGTTCTCGGGAAAGCTTGCCCTTGAACCCCTGTTTGTGGCTTTGACCAAAGACCGGGATATTTATGATTCATTCTTATTGAATGATTATTATCAATATGTACTTATATCAATATTATTAAATTATAATTAGTTTCGCATGTTTCCGTACCTATATCATTATCATGATTATGTTCGTGTGTAGAAACAATACTGATAGACATTACATTACATTATCACAATTGAACGGATGTTTAGCTATAGGTATAATCTTATAGGCTCTGATGAATGGTTAAACTATGTATTGTCTCTTTCGATTCAATTTAAAATTCTCACAGAACAACAAAGACAAAACATAGTCTGACTTCATGTAGCCTAAACCGCTAGTCAGCGATCTAATATATACGAATAAATAAAATTGAAGTGTCTGTTTGTAATATCAAAATAACAGCTTTTAACTAAATGCATATGAAAGTATATACGGTACCTATAACAAAACAACAATTTTTTTTTGTCTGTCTGTCGGTCTGTTTGTTCCGGGTAATCTCCGAAACGGCTGGACCGATTTTGACGGAACTTCACTGACAGATAGCAAATGTTACAAGGAGTAACTTAGGCTACGTGGGCGAAGCCGCGAGGCACACTAGTAATATAATATAATCAAACTGGAAGTGATTGTTTTCCGTACAATATAACTAAGAGTTAAATACATGGGAATGAGTAAAACCACTACCTAAACTGAATGTAACGAATTATATTCATCATTCATACATTCACAATTCTACACTGTGATCATTATTTCCATCTTCGAGTCTATTCTTCGTGTCACCTTGAGCCGCTATCCTCCATCGCTACCACTGATGCAGCCGGGATAGTGCGGCCGTGGGACACTGCTACAAAAGTAGGCCATAAACGAACAAATGCGTTGTCTTTTATATAAACATAGAAAAGAGATACGATTATGTTCCGTGCACTGATAACTAGACATATCTGCGTGCGTTGAATCAACTGAGTTTACTCGGTAGTCGGTACGTATGTGAGCAAGCCACGAAGCTGGCGGGGCGGGTAGCGGAGCGAGAAGCGATATTCATATGGTTCATAATCGTTCCTGTGCGAATGTATGGTGGCTATTAATCGCCGTAAAACCGTAGCACTGTATGAAACGATACAGTGCCCTTTTTTTCACTCCCCGCTTGATCGTATAGGAATTCGGAACGAGGCAACTGGAGTCATTTCAACTACTTACCATGAGCGCCCACTTCTGGCTCATGTAATTAGGGCACATTTTAAATGTATGCATTCATGGGCTGGGACTATTCACTCCCTGATTCCCTTAGGTACTCCGGTGTCTGAAACGAGTCACCACCAACAGGCAAACCTGCCCACCGTTCTGTTGTCACATTGGAATTGCATCCTATGTCTGCTTTAAAAAAACTTGTTGCTATAGAGTAATATTATATTATGGTATTATCATAACTGCCGCTCGCTATTTTTCTGGCTGCTTTACTGTTTGGTTTATTTCATCTTTTATGAGTGGATAAAAGCGAGCTCGAATGTAAACCACGCCAATTATAAAGGCAATATCTTCTTAAATATCCACTGGTTTTAGAGTTCCTTAACACCATAGTAAAATCACTTGTGGATACGGGATACGTTTTGTAGATTTTTTTGTTATATAAGTACTATACTTTTTTTTTCTTTTCGTTTCTTTGGCCTTGCCTTTGGGACGCTTCTGCATTATTATGCTGAGTACAGTGATTAGGAAGTAATCCACAAAGGCCGAGTACCGTCAAAGTGCTCGCCTATAGATCACCCTAAAGTATACGAGTAGTACTCAATAGTATCTTTTAAAGTTACGCGATTTGAAAACAAAACATTGCGGGCTTCGCACATGTAAAAAAAAGTAAAACGACCGCGTAGCAATTTTTGTACTAACACTGTAAAATCGTTTAGTATTTTAACTATTGTTTAGAATTGGTGAACTAGAGCCTTAGTCTTTTATGATACCGGTAGACTTATTGGAAATTGTCTTAGCTTACCAGGCGTGTGTACGATTCGTACCAAACATTGCTGGCAATGGCGTGGCAATTGCTTTACAAAAACAGCGGCACATGTAGAGTGTAGACGTGTTATTGTTATTGTCGTTGGGTGGTCGGGCCAAGGTAACAAAGTAAGTAATACCACGTGCTACAGCGTAACGGATCTTTGGCGAGCGAAAAGGATCGAGCTTTACAAAAAGAAACGAGTTTTTATATATTATATACGTATATCGAAATACGTAATCGGTACTGTAATCTCGTGGCCACCTTCCGGCTCCATCATCAGGGCCATGTACATCATCTAGGATCAGAGTACTTGTAAAGACAAATCAAACAAACCCATACTCGATGGGGTTACGTCGTTTCGTTACAGAGTTCCTATGGCCACCTTCCGGGTTCATCATCAGGATCATGGACATTATCTACGATGATGAAACGACATGCACTTCTATCGGAAGATATTTTCCGTTTATATTTTAAATACTACTGAATCATTAATTAGAGGAAAACAGATTTTTCGATATGATTTTATTTTTACGGGTAGGTTGTAAACAAGGACGTCCCACCTGCAGTTGGCAAGTGGCCTATGAGTATCGGTAACGATCACTGGTATATCACTAAGTGTTGCTAACAAAGATCCCTGTATCTTCGAGATGCACCATCGGAATTTTATCTATTTTTTATATTTGCATCTTTTTTAGGTATAGCATGCTCAACTTCATTGTCACTTAAGATCAGGGGCCTGTTTCATAAAAAATATTAGTCTAATATTATGAGCTTTTTTTTCTTTTTTCCTTATATACTATGACGCTAATACTCATAATATTAGACTAATATTCTTTATGAAACAGGCCCCAGGCCAGATAGAAGTGAAATGCTAGCCTATCTTTACCCGAAACACAGCACCACTGCTTATGACAGTTTAAAATTATGACATACGGAACAATCAACCTCAAGAACAGCACAATAAGAGAAATTGTTTAAACTACCGTACTGTTTCCTCACTTTACGACGTGTACGCGTCTGTCTAATGCATGGTTTGGATTTCCAGTCACGTAGCGCGATGATATGCCGTTGTTAATTGGATATAATATTTTGGAGGAGTTCAGAGTGGACTCTGAACCTTTGAGGCCAAGAAGTTCTGAGCACTGCAATTGTTTAGATATTTTTGGCGCTTTATAATTATGTCTGAAACGATTGGTTAGCAGGATTGAGCCCTTGCCGTTTAGTAGGTAACTTAGTAGTACATAAATAATAATTATCGTTATTATTTACTAAACATTATCGGGCACACTCAAGAGCAAGTCACCACAAATAGAAAAAAAATAAAAGTGAAAGAAAATCGTTATCAGCCGGAAGACGTCCACTGCTGAACACAATGATATATATGCCTTTCCCATAGAACGCCACGTGGATTAGCTACTCTCCTCGTGTATCCAACTGGTCCCGGTTTTGACAAGGTCGTCGCTCCAACTAGTGGGGGCCGGCCTGTTCGTGGTCGCCATTCGAGCACCTTTCTTCCCCAATGGTTAAATCGGCCTGCCTATTGCCACTTGCCACAAAATTCGAGGACTTTAACATCCGCCAAGCCGCACTTGAACAGCATGATGGAAGGATTATACCTCTCTCTCTCTGAGAGAAGCCCTGTAGGCTGTAACCCAAGCAAGCACCAGTGGGAGCGTGATAGGTTATTGATGATGATCTCTAAGAATCACAAGTTTTGGAAAATATATCAAGTATATACGATGAAGCCTTCGCTCACGCCAAAACCCTGGCACTTTTTTTTTATTAATAGTGATAGTTATACTTGAAATTCAACGAAGTTTTTACAAAACAACTGTTGACCTAACAATTCTATTCATAACGACTTCCTAGTAGAGCACGTCTGAAAGCATTCATTTTCGGATTTCTTAAAGAACAAAGCCGCTAAGAGCTCTTTCATACAAACGAGTGGGCACCCTAAACACCAAACGTTCTCCGTGAAAATAAACACCGTAATGTTGGAGATACACCTGCGTTTGCGACTTTGAGAGAGGACGTCAATTTCGTATTTTCGCCGTTGTCCTTAGACTCTAAAGGCAATACAATATACATTTATATCGAGCATATAAAATATACAGATCAGATAAAGATATAACAGATAATATATTATTTCAGTTAATTTGCCTTCCCATATCCCTTTTCCTTCATCGGAAAACCAGATAAACTGCGAAATCCTATCCATACACGCAATGCATGATTGATGGATAAGCATCAATCACGGACCACGCGGAGACCATGTAAAAACACCATTACCGCTTGACGCATATCGTAAGGTTAATTCGGCTCTCCTGTAAAATCGTGCAATTACCTTTACGTCAATTGAAATTTATATCCGTTTGGGTCTAAAACCGGGTGTAAGCAAAGGAAAGTTATCAAACTTCATCCCTATGGCATGGCATCTTGCGTACGCTGTCATTTTGGTAGCATCCGTCTGCGGGATGTAACCTCAGCTTTAGAGACAAGGTCCTACAGCACATCATTCATCTAAAACAGACAAATAAACATCTATCCGGCTGTTTTTTGGTACCCCAGCAGTCAGTCCATAGTTCGCGTTCAGTATGAAAGTTGCGTGCAATTAGACTAGTGCTAATTTGTGAATCCGGAAGTCGTGGAAAATTACGAAACAAATGATGAATCGTGTTGATATCGACGTGGAATGTTTTGTGATCATCTCTGTCAGTTTGTTGGACCTTACGGGGTCTATATTTACATGATTATTATTGTTGTCCGTCGAGAAAATAATAATACGGTTTACTTTCGCGAAAAAAATAATGTGTTCCTTTATCTTGTTTAGGTTTAACGGTAGCAAAAGAACATATATAGGTCGGGGAAAAAGTTTCTTCGCATTTTTTAAGAAAATTCAAAACATTTTTTAATATAGTTTATTTACATTTAACTAAAGTATGTAGGTACTATTTTGTTCGATAACTTTTTGCCATCTTGTAGGTAGGGACATGATCCCATTGCTATAGAAATTTTAGGACTTCTGATCAAAATACCGCGACAAGTGGTTTTGGCAGTCCTCTCGTGATGTTAACCTGACACTGCCTAAAGAATTCTGAAGAGACCGAAACAGGTGGAAATCTGAAGGTGCAAGGTCAGGACTATACGGCGGATGCATTAACACCTCCCAGCCAAACTCTCCTAATTTTTTCTGAGTGGCTAAATATGTGTGAGGTCTAGCGTTATCATGATGAAAAACCACACCCCTTCTGTTGATTAATTCCGCCGCTTTCTCTCAACTTCTTGCTTTAATCTCATCAGTTGTTCGCAGTAGAGTTCAGAATCGATGGTCCTGCCTGGTGGTAACAGCTCATAATGAATAATGCCCTTCCAATCCCACCACACACACAGCATCATCTTGTTGCGAGTTAACCCGGGTTTCGCCACAGTCTGTGAAGCCTGACTGGTCTTTGACCACGACCTTTTTCGCACGTTCTTGTCGTACGTGATTCACTTTTCATCACCAGTTATCAGCTTCTTCAAAAATGGTTCGGTTTCATTACGTTGTAGTAAAGAATCACAAATGAGTACACGGTTCATTAGGTTTCTTTCAGTGAGCTCGTGAGGTACCCAAATATCGAGCTTTTTTGTGTACCCAGTTTTTTTCAAATGCGCCAAAACTGTTTTGTGGTCAATTCCCAGTTCTTCAGCTACGTCGTAACTACTGATATGCCGATCTTGTTCCATTTTTTCAAAAATGGCATCCATTTTATCCGTAATAGGGCGACCAGAGCGACGTGCATCTTTGAAATCAAAATTTCCGGATTGAAAACGCTTAAACCAAATTTGTGCTACTCTCACAGACACTGCACTAGGTCCATAAACATCGCAAATTTTTTTCGCGGCTTGCGTTGCATTTTTACCTTTTTGTAGTAAAATTTTAAAATGTATCGAATTTCTTCATTAGATTCATTTTGATTCATTTTGACAGTACGAAAAACAAATGAAAATCACACATTTTCCTAATTTGAATTTGGAATTATGTTCTTTAAAATTTAAACTTTCATATGATACCAAAACCAGCCAGATACAAATAGTATAGCCAAAGAGATTTTATTACAAGTTCATACATACTATAATGCGAAAAGACTTTTTCCCCAACCTAATATTTGTCGAACGGAGAATTGTACCTAATCCATCGGGTCACGTTTCGTTGGGTGAGGGAATAGCGCATTGTTGAATATTTTAGTAAGTTTCGAATCCTTTGTAGGCACTGGGTAGGAAACAAAACACTGCAAAGGATTAGATACATCAGCAATTATATTAATTTATAATAATTTTAAGTCAAGAGTTGATTTTCAAAAAACAGTGAAGCACGTGTCTGTTATTTCTGTTTTCAAAGTTTCGTTACCTTGACATCAAAGAATAGTTCACCATACAAACTGTAACACTCTTTCGCTCCCTTAGGGGCTGAATATCACAAATTCTTTTTTTTTGTGTGCGTCAGCATTACAAAAGCATCTTTTGTCTAAATATCAAGTTTTTGTTTGTCTTCAATGGTCAACCATAGAAGACAAAGCCTCAAGGCTGTGCGTGCGTCTGTAGACCAGTCAGGAGTCAGGACATCTCTTTTTATTATAAACTAGGTTCAACCCGCGGTTTTCATCCGCTTTCCCACAGGAACCGTGCATTTTTCAGGAATAAATGTAGCCTACGCTACTCTCCGGTCCATAAACTAAATCTATGCCAAAAATCAAGCGTCGATTTGTTGCTCCGTTACTGTGTGAAAGAGGGTCGAACCAACAAACGTTCAAACACACTTTCGCATTTATAATATTATAGTAGGATAGCTAGGCAGCAGGATATAAAGACACATGTCACTAAAAAGATGTTTAATTCAAACTATTGAAAGTGCTCTGTTGTCACTCACTGTTCGCTTCGTAACACTGAGAGCGTTTAAAAAGAACCGTCCTCGTTCTTCAGACACTTCGAAGTCTCTCGAGCTTACAGCCTCACTATATAGGTCACTACACAAAAAAATGTGACACTACGCTTCGTAGCTTTTTTACCTTTATATAGCACAACCCCTGATACGTATATATAACTTGTCCCCCGTTAATGGCTGATTACCTACTCTGCCTCCCCGTGTATTGATTGGTTTTATCTGCCGAGCTTATGGGCTAGTTTAAGATAATATTTGTCACCTAATGCCCGTGTGTTCACAGTAGAGAATACATGAGAAAACAGTGGAAATATATAACATTATATACTTGTGGTTAAATATTTATTTAGCTTTTACACACGTTCGCAAGTTGTGCGTTTTAAAGTTTATAAAAGTTTTCGCGCAATGTCGGACGAAGAGTTCTTTTTTGCGTGTTGTATAATGGGTATCAACTTTATTTCTTTTTCGATTATCAGAACAAAAACACTACACCAATTTCATTTATAAGTTCTTAAAATTTCCAATATTCTATTACTAAATGTGTCTCCGTTTATTGCGCGCGATCGTGTGTAACAGCTTCAAATCTTAAATAAAGAATAAACTCTAACCCCAATTGGTTAGCTTCAAAATCGCTTGGCATCCCAAAAACGTCGTCGTGAAACTTTCAGATGGTTATAAGTGAAAACAGGAGAAAACTATGCTACCCCGTGATCTGCGTCCTAATCCTTGTGTTCAGTTACTACTTCATAGACTTGCGCCGTGTCTGGTATAAGTTTTTGCTCCATACTTTCTATTTCGCGTGTGATATGATGAAGCTTTTGATGAAACTAGTTGAACTGTACTGAAGATGATTTGACATTGTGTGTGTGGAAGGTAAGTGAAAATCATATGACTGTTCTTCTGTCAGATTATTTCAGGATAACGCTGTGGTTTTTTTTCTTTAGAGTTGCAAAGAATACCTTTGGTAGGCTTATTGGTTCTGCGAAATAAAAATTGGGTCGAAATTAATCGTGTGCATGTTCAAGGCCGCGATTTCCATTGTAAAGCTCGCTCAATGTTTTAAGTGTTCACGATAAAGCTTTAGTAAAAACCTTTCTCTTCAAAAAGCCAATACCTATACATCAGTCGGTGGACTTAGTATAAATCAAAAGCGTCACGCAGTTGATGGAGTACCTGTCAGAACTACAAAGCCCAGCACTGCACTCATCACCATAATTTCAGTTTTTTAGCCTTAAGTGTTATGGGGTACTTACGTAATATAATGGCTAGGTGGACTTACTCAAAAGTAGTGATGCTATGTTTTGCTAATATTTACTAATTTCGAGGCAGGGGTCATGACCTGTTCGTGACATCACACATAAGACCGTGAGTCTTGAATCTTGATATTTTACTGTCTGTTATTTTTGTGTTTACAGTTTTTATTGTTGCGTGTGTCATAAATAGTTAATTTTCTTTCTTTCTTTTTAATTTAATTCAAGGTCGTTTTCGATCGGATCGGTATCCTTTGTCAATTATTACACAGCTATCAATACAATAACGGTTATCTCTACTTTTATCGACGAATAAATCTGGGTATTGCTTTATCGAACGATTGAACTGTGAAATCACTAACGGCTATCATAATCCTTTCAAAGGTGGGTCTACATAGTATGGATCATCCAGCTTTATTTTATAAGGTTATGCTGGGTTAAGATGGGTTAACGTTTGACCACCATCTCGCCGGATCTACGATGAGTCGACGACGTGGTCGAAGATGGCGAATTATGCTAGGCATAGATTAGAATTGGCTAGATTAGAAATGGTTACATCAGGATGTTTTCCTACACTGAAAACTTTAGCTCATTGTCGAATTCGAAGCATCGCCATACAGCAGCGGCTGACGTCACCACTCAGCTATCATCGCTTCCAAGTTTTTAAGGTCTGACCACAAAAAAATTAAAACCACGTTGAACCTGTGTTAATCACTGTTTAACGCCTAAACATGCCTTAGTCGCGCGATTAAATATGAGCAACCACAAATCCCGATTTAAGTAGTGTCTAACAGTTGTCTAAAACAATTCTGTTGTGACATTTCTAATCATTTTTGACATTTATCTTTAGACGCTGTCTAGCTAAACAGGCGACTAAAAATGTTTTTTTTTTGTGGTCAGACCCTTAATGTTTAATCAAAAACTAAACTTCCTTGAACGTTTATGAGAATGTTTAATGAGAAAAATGTCTGCTGCCCTTTCTCTGGATATTCTCTTAGCCGGTTCCTACGGCACCCACGGGTAGAGATGGGGTGGTAGTTGATAATTCTTAGCTGGGACTACACGGTCATGGCCACACCACACGCGTAGCGTTCTACTTCCACGCCGGGTGTAACACTTCCCATTACTTCCATACCTTCAAAGATCGTACCACAGAATAACGCTGAATTACTAGCTCATGGAAGTACAATCTCACCTTGAGTTCAAACAAACAGACGTTTGTAATGTAAATAACGACAGCGTTGATCTGTGATAGCCGAAATTACACACATTCAGACATTGTCCAGAGTTAGACGCCTGTCTTGTGAACAGATTGTTAGAAACACTTGTACTTATAAAATAGTACAAATACATCGGTATTGTTTTATCTACTGTTTGTTTGGTAATATAAGCTTTAATTACTTTATCCTGGGATTTTAATTGAATTTAGAGGACATTAGAACGTTTAGGGTCAACCAACAATAGGACGCAACAATAGAATGTTGCACGAAACACAAAATACATAATTACTGTCGTTATACAATTAATACAATAAAAATAAAATTTACAAAAAAATATATAAATTTTCATATACATAATTGCAATAAATAGATTCAAAATGAACAAAGTGTATGTTTTTAATACAGCTTCCCGATCCGCATAGACGTCACTTGTTCTGACCAATTTGTATGGGGCGTTTTAGCGTTCAGTAAATACGCCCGACTGATGCTCAGTTTTGACCTTCTAGCGTTCGACTTACAGTTTTCTTTATGTATATACATTTGATTCTCATGAGAAACCGTCAATAAATTAGACATAAAAAAAATTGAGTCAATATCCCGATTTTGTGTTAGGCTTTCTAAAAGTAATGGGTAGATTGTATGGAGCAGTCTCCACAAGTTGTATATCGGTCCCTAAGCACCTGTTGATGTAGGTGTGTTCGGGCAGCTCCATATTATTCTTTCTAGTTCTATTCTATATTTTCACCGGGTGGTAGGACTAACTCTTCTGCGATCATCTGTCTAGGTGGGCATCACCGCTTTGATTGTAGTCTGCCATCAAGCAGTAATGTGCAAGCCTTATTGTGTTCCTGTTTGATGAGCAAAGTACTCAATGAAATTAGGTACTGACTGGGCTTTTGAGACTTAAGAGCCTACTAGTCCATGGAGCGAACTCATCGGTGGGCGCGGCTAAAATGCATGCTATTTCATCTAACATTCGTGGGACAAGGTAAGACTCTGCAGCGATGAGTAGTATGAGGCTAATGCTCGCGCATACACAATTACACACTCTCGTAAAGTCGCGACGAAAACCGAAAAGTCGAAAACCGGCGCGCAAAAATGTACGAATTGGCTTCTGGTGCTTGGGGTTTTACGACAAAACTACTGAATGTATTTAGTCAGACCAAAGTTATTTAAAATGTCAATAAACTAAAGCTTGTTAGTATGTACCTTATTTTCGAGTTTTCGTAATCCTTTTGTAATTTATTTACGTCCAAACTTGCGTTAAAATACGTGCTAAAATACAGATGTTTGAAGGCTCATTACTTTTAAGCCACTTATTTTTTTTCTGTATAATTAGCAGGCTGACCTAGATAACGAAGAGATAAATCGATATTTTTCTTAATTTTGGACTTAAAACGTTAAGTAGTGGAGTAATCACCCAAGTACGGTTGTATGGAGAAATGAACGACTGGTTCGTCCTTAATACCTAATGTCTCAGGGTAACGGCAATGCAGTGCCGCACAGGCCTTTGTGTTTCAATGTTCTGAGTGGTACTGCAATTGTCATAGACCAACTTTATGCCGACAAGCTCGTCTCTTATCCAATAGTATAAAAAAAGGTTTTTTTTCGGTTCATTGAGACTAATCTGGCATAATAAAAAGCCGATAAAAATGAAACCACTACTCGGAGATATGAAATCAATCAATTCGAAGCTTATTGCCAAGATAAAGAAGATTTATATTAAAATAGACACAAACCATTGCCAAAAAAACTTTTAGACTCCATCAACCGGAAGACGTCCACTCCAGAACCTAGGCCGCTCCCATAATGGGACGGATTGCTGTAGTTCACCAGGCACCACGCTTGGCAATAAGATCCCGGAGCGTTGTATCCATTGATAGTGTGATCCGTTTCCCTCAAAGAAACAAATTAAAATTTTACCCGCTCATTACGGTATCCGTTTTTAAAAGAAATAAAAAAAAATTTCGAATCTGATCACGGTGTACATACAAAGTACTTTTTGGGTTAATTTTAAATTTGAATATTAACCCCAAGCAATTGTTACAGGTGTCGTTGCATGGTGGGGGTAAGGAGACTACAAGATGGGAGACAGTTTCTTGCACCTGGGGGACATTGTCTCCCTCTACGCGGAGGGGTCAGTCGCAGGATTCCTCAGTACCTTAGGGTAAGTAGATGATGAATAGATTTAGGCCCGTTTGCGCCAAAAGCTAGATTAATTAATCAGCTACCTTATCAGCTAACAATCTCGTGTTAGTTTTCAATACCAGACCGATTAAAACCAGCGGTCACTAGTCTTCGTGTGGAAGGAGTTGTCAATAGTTTTCGCAAACTATTGACAACTCCTTCCGACATATCTGTTATTTCTTTTCAGTCACAAAATTCCATCCTCTCTTATCAAAACAAAAGCTTTCCGTCTCGAAAATATATTTGTTCTGTTTATTTATATTGCTCGACCCAATTTTACCTCCGTTCCCATTATGGGTAGGTATCTCCAGCTATAAAATTTTAGACGATGGACGGTGGAAAGCGGTGGAAAAGTATGTAAATATTCTTGAATAATTTCAATGATTGAACGTCGCTGGAAGTTAGAGGACGGGCTTTTAGCTCTGTATCAAAGGAGAATCTTAAAAGAAATGAAAGAAAGAAAATTCTGTTATGTGACATCCACAAAAAAGGAACCAGGAATATTACAAATTACACTTAATAAAACAGCACCTAAACTACGTAATCAATTGGGTCAATTCATCACAATCGTCACGATGTTATAAGATTTGAAAAAATGGCGTCCGTGAGTATACCATCGCGAAATAAAAGTTTTAAAGATCATTTCATAAATATATAACACACATGGCAACAAAATTTGATACATAACAATACTATAGAAGAATATTTTCGTGGTGGGTTTTAGTTTTGGGTTTTTTTGTTATAAGTATCACCTAAAACAGGGCCTTTATTTACCATCTGTTCCGGCAAGGTGGCAACTCCCTCGAGCATCTACCTAAGACATTAGCATAAGCATTTCGTCCTCCCAGGCTAATGAGGTTAATGTATAGTAGAAATATATTCAAACGTTTTAACCGACTTGAAAAAAGGAGGAGGTTCGTTTACATTTTTTTTTGTGTTTGTGCACTCGATTTCTCCGTCACTGGTCAACTATTGGTTGATTTTTTTATCATGAGTACCTATGGTATACATATCTCAAAGGCGGTCCCTGAGATATACCCGACAGTAGTCGAAGTCGGTGCCCCGTTTTTTATAAACAATGTAAGCGCGTGGCGGTGGAAAACGGAATACAAATGACGTAGATGACGTAGATCTAGGCCGGCTTGAAGTTTCCCACAGTCGGTTTTTTTTACTTCACGTTCGTCACTCAAAAGCATGTTTGCGCTTGATCTCTCAGCTGGCTGTTAACAGCTCGAAGAGTCGATGTTGATGACGAATCGAGATTTCTTGAGCTAAAATTGTCGTGCTAATTCCACGCACTTAGGTTCAAACTAGCTAAGCCCTGTCCCCGCGCCGCGCCGCTTCAGCGTATCTCACGCCTCTTTCAATATTGCCTGAAAGCTATAAAAATATAAAAGAGCTACAAAAGTAATTAACGGTCGACCCTTTTCAGTGTCGAGTCCCCTTAGTCTGGTAAAACGTCGCTTGGCGTGAGTGACTAGGTCATTGCTACTATTCGATTACTTTTGAGTATGAAGGCGCCTAATGGAAATTGGAGCGAAGTGTTGGTTACGCACGTCACGCTTAACTAGGCTTAAATAGGCTTCTGAAGTAATATAACGCAGGTAAAGGAAGGACGAGGAAAGGTATCAGCTATCACGCGAGCGCATTAACTTTAAGATATTTTCTTTCTTATGAGACTTAAAATAGGACCGACTCTCAAGTGGAGATGCCGGGGCACACCGATAGGTTAGCTAAAGATTTTTCTAGGCTAGATGGTATTAGATACCATCCTCAATTTCAACTAGCTAGCTAGGCGAGCACTAGAAGATGCAGTTAGGGGATGAGCAATTAGCATGTTCGCCTGTTCTTAAACTTCGCGCCTGCTCATAATAATTGCGATAGATACCATTCAGATCTTTGTATGGAGTATTGTTTGTATTTTTTAGACGGGGCAGTAATGGTTGGTCCCTAATCATTAAATCTACAGAAAAACGTTCTTAGAAGCACTTTGTAATTTTTTTTGATCAAATATATTTGGTAAAAGCCTATTTTTATCACATCAAGATTATCAGTAATATAATGAATCTTGACATATTTTTTTTCCAGTGCCAGAAGCTAATATGATTTTACTAAAAAAACGTTGAAGTGAAGCTATTTAGCTGCTATATACGCCTTAACAAGGGTGGGTAAGTCTAAAAAGGTCATGTCGCCGATATATTATCCCGCCCCACGAGGGCCTATTCCAGATCATTTCATCTGTATATTCTTGGAAGTGGAGTGGCCCTAATAGGAGGGACGCATGATTGATGGGGGTGTTTGATGTCAAGACAAACCTACTGTGATTGCGAGCTTACAGGGATTATTGTTTTTTTTTGTATAGGTCAAATTTATATGATGTTCCGATGATAAAAATGACTTAGCAGGGAGGCAATGCCAGACACTGTAGCAAAAAGTGAAAAACGCCTAGATTTGGGGTTCAATACTTCGAAACAAAAAACAATCGTCCGTTTTTTACGGCCTTTTATAAAAAATGCGGCTTGTTTAAACTCTTTCCCTCTTACCAGGTGGTAGGATTAACTCTCCTGCGAATGTCCGTGCGAGTGGGTACGCTTTGCTCGTGTAGTCTGCCGCCAAGCAGTAGTGTGCAAGCATTACTGTGTTCCTGTTTGATGAGCAAAGTAGTCAGTGAAATTACGTGGGCTTAAGAGACTTAATAATATCTAATGTCTCAGGGTAACGAGCGCAATACAGTGCCGCGCAGGCCCATGTGTTTCAAAGTTCTCAGTGGCACTGCAATTGGATTGGCGTTATGCTTACCATCAGACAACACGCTCGTTATCCAATAGTATAAACAAAACATATGAAATAACAATTATGAACTTCGTTTTGCAAGCTTCTGTTGTAGACACGTTGAAACATCATTTTATCCCTTACCTGTCAGGTTATCCGGCCTACCAATAGGGTTGCCTCGCTCTTACAAACTGGATACTACAATCTTAATCTCTTAATACTACAATCTGGGAGTCTTCAAGGGACGACTGAACAGGTACCGTATCTTCTGGGCCAGCGTGCAGCGTGCTATATCGTCGATCGCATCGTCGCTCAACATCAAGAGAGATAGTCGTCAAACGCAAGCGTAATTGCAATAAAAAAAGGCTGGATTTTTTGCCAGCTTCTCTATGTTTTCTAAAAACTAAAATCTGGGACTTACCGAAACGGGTGTCAATAGGTAAGGTAAAATAGGTTTTACTTAATGCACATGAAAGTATATACGGTATCTACCTATAACAAAACACAATTTTTTTTCGAAGTTTTTCTCTGTCTTTTTTCCTGGTAATCTCCAAAGCGGCTGGACCGACTTTGACGGGACTTTCACTGGCAGATAGCTGATGCTATAAGGAGTAACTTAGGATACGTATCCTTTCGTTTCGCCCACGTGGGCGAAGCAGTGGGGCACAGCTAGTATTAAATAATAATTAAAACTCATCATCTGCCGGAAAACCTCCCCTGTAGGGCTAACATGCGCACCGTGACAAAATTTACTCGTGGCGTTATCTCGTGGAAAGAAGAGATAACTAGTCTTCTCGACAACCGCTAACATGGCTTAGCGAGTTTGTCGTTTCGTTTTGTCATATGACGACAAACACGAACGGTTCTATTATCTGTGTCTCTTTTGTCGACAAACGCTAACATGGCGCGTCAAGTTTTCTCATTATTTGTCTACTTTTGACGAGTAGTTTGTCGTCGAACTTTTTGAGGACGAGTAAAACTGTAACACGGTAACTAGTGTTCTGTGATACCCTGATACCTATATAATTTGTGTTTCTGTTCTGTGACTATTACTGCCAACGACTATCTCCGAAAGCATACATACTGATCTGTGTCCGAAAGCGTGATAATGGCAGTACCATATTAGAATTATGTTTTAACTATAAATGAAGAGCGCGATCGACGCAAAATTCAAAGGAAAGTAGGTAGGGACGAATAAAAAATTAAAAATGTTACTATAAATATGTACTATAGCTGAATTTTTAAAGTAATTCATTTGACCACTGAATTTCTAGAATTCTATTTAAATTATTGGTTTTATTTTTTGACACTTTAGTATAATTAATAAGAAAAATAATAACATTTGATATTATATATAAGTACCTATAGGAAATGAAATATGAATTGTGTTACGATTATTGTGTCATTCGTTTTTTGTAATATTTTCAATTCAAGGATAGTTAATTATTCTAATATTTGCATGTCACAATGAGCTGTAACAGTTGTTTATTTAGATATTTGTTTGGTTTTATTTACAAAAGAAAACATTAAAATTTTATGGACGACATCGAGACTACATTTTGTATATGTACTGGGATCTCGGACATAGTTTAACGATATTATTTACTTAGTAGTGTTTACTTTACGTTTTACTCACATTTTTCTGCCTGGCAAAATGCAAGCAATTTTTAAAGTAAATAACTATAATAATCAAATTAACTCAACTCAATTCTTATGTGGTATAATCTAATACTTCTTCTTTCTTTATTTCCTATATGATAGTGTGTAAATAAAATTCAAATTCACAACAGCCAGATAAGTCACATTCCCGGAGTTTTGGCGGGAATGCGAAAATGTGCTGTTGTTGATTTTGTGTTATTTACTAAAACCTGTGTTTTATCGAGTGTTAATGTGTGTTCGTAAACGTGCATGAGTGAAAGGAAAATAGTACAAAGATGAAAAACGTGTATTTTCGTATTCTATCCAAAACTCCATAGAAGCTTCAGTAAAGTTTCCACCGCTTTACTGAAGCATCACTTCGACTTGACCGCGCCTAGACTAAACTTTAACGACTTTTATTTACCAAAACTAGAGATTTATTATAACTTGACACTGGCTAAATACGCAAATCGCGTGGAGCCAAATACAAAACAAACAAAAAAAGTCATATTCCCGATATTTACTTGTCAACTTCACTAAAATGTCATTGTTATGAACGCGTTCACACAGCAAATTAAATAAAACTATAGTAAATAAGACAAATTGAATGAACTAAACCGGTGTTGCTAATCACATGGCAGCACTGGTTTGGCGTCCATTGTCTTCGAAGAGATAATAGTCTCTCGTGTTTGCCATGTTAGCATAATCGACTAAAACGTCGTCCGCGAGAAATCTTGTCGTAGCGCGCGCGCCATATTGCTACTTTGCCATGCTAGGCCAGCTGGTGAACATCGGCCTCCATCATGAAGGAGGATTTTGCCATAATACAGCAAGCTTGACAGACATCTTGGTGATCACAGTAGATTATGATATTTTATATTTTGTTACTGTTTTTGAATTATTATTATTATTATTGTATTTGTATTTTTTGAATGTCGATGGCTATATTAATTTTTTTTTTAAATTTGTAAATTTGTACAGTTTTTAAACTTGCATAACTAATGTAACTGGTTGTACCGTGTTAGTTATTAAATTAAATAAATAAATAAATAAAATAAATAAATAAATGATGTTGACCGAGGAGAATGCTGGCCCATTCCCTGGATATACAATTAGCCGGTAGTTACGGTAATTATGGAAAGAGATGGGGTGGAACTATTCTTGGCCGGGACCATCTTATTTTCCATTTTTCCTTCTGGCAATTTAATTATGTATTTTTCCCTCTGGCAACCCTAGCTGAGCTGGAACTATATTAGGTTTAACCACGGTTTAACCACGCAGAATTTAATTAGTTCCCCGCTCAGGATTTCAATTTATACGAAATTAAGTGTCGGCTCCCGGATTATGTTTCGGAAATGACTTGCGGTTTCCAATTTTGTAAAGTATGGGTTCGGGAATCGCTTATTCGAGAGCCAGACGGACGATGTGTGAGGAGTAACCATAAAAGGATCTTTGGGAGTAACGGGCGTTTTTGGCTAGTTTTTGGCGCTGACACATTTGACGCAAGTGAGTATGATAGGTTCATGTATATTTTTTCAGTGCCTGAAGCTCGTCTGATTTCGATAAAAAATATTTTAAGTGAAGCTATTTAGCTGCGCAGTATACGCCTTAATATGATTATGAAAAATCATATTCGGTGAAGTTGCTGGCAATAACATTACAAAGAAACGGTAAAAGTATCATTTTGATCCGATCAAGTTTTCACACATGAAAATGGGCAAAACATAAAACCTCTTTTTATGGTTGGTTTGAAAACTTGAATGTGTGGATATACAAATTCCAGTCAAAGTCTGCATTGTACAAGCCTACATAATCACCGCATGAATTGTTCCAAGAACGCCTTTGAATGAAGATATACAATACGCTTCAATAACCAGCTATTCAGCTGGTAATTGGTTCGAATTACTCCACTTTGTGTATATTGAAGCGAATCAATGAAGATGCTATGTGTCTTGTCGCTGCAATTCATTTAACCTTCACAGGTTTTTGATCTGTTAAACGATGCAATGTCAGGGATCTTGATTTATACGATAGTTTCAACGTTGTTTAACAATCTATTATCGTAGGTTGCTTATAATCATAGTATCACAATAGTCTAGGATTCAAACAGTTCATATTTATGGCGAGCAAGTGACAACTTTAAGTGGAGTAAACACAACGATCTTGACCTCTTTTATACTGGCTCCTCAGTCCTCAGCAACGGTACGTCATGCAACTGCATGAGCAGGTAAAAATGACAATGGTTTCATCGCAAAATTATCACTTTACACTTTAGGCACTTTCGGTATTTTATAGCGCAATCGCTTTTCTATGATCACCTATGACAATGGCCGGTATTGTATTCTCTTAATCTCTTTGATAATGGCGGTCATCAATAAACCATTGTAAATTATCCTTTACTCTTCATCGAAATGTTCATTTTGCCACGAAACCGTTATTTGTTTCGTAGAATTGGGGCCTAGTGATTTCGTCTCGGACGAGCATTAGCGACTTACACCGAACGATATTTCTTGTCACATAAAATTAACGATATTCCACTTCAAATATTTATTTTGTCATTGTTATTCCATAATTTTCACTTCCCTAGTTGTATTTTTATAATATTAGTTATTACCAAGAATTCGTGAGAACCCCTAATTGGCTTATGTAAATTTATAAGTTATGTAAATTTATTTACGTCTATGTACTACGGCGAAATAATATTGCCAAAGAGCTGTCTGTTGGTTTTCCAAAATAAAATTAAAGACAATCCGTTTGGCGTATTTTATTCTACTCTATTTTTTCGTCCCACTAGAGGGTAAAGACTTCTTACACGGCACTCAGTCTTGTACCGCTCAAAGGGGACTTTTTGTTAGCTAGTTGGACTCGTCACAAGTACACAAAACCACATTATAATCCGATGTTTGCTAGAGTTACGCTTCTGTGAATTGTACTGAAAAAACATTACAGATAAGACGTGATTGAGAGCAGGGGACAAAATAGAAGGTGCGTTATATTTTAAGTGTAAATAAAAACAAAAATACCATTGACGGATGTAAACTTGATTGAAATAAAAAAACAACGAAGACAAAATGTAGTTTAACTGAATCACCGTTCCTTAGTAAAGCTTTAACCAGTCCAGGCGATCGGTTTTGGTTTTAGTTACATTATCAGCCTCGTACGCTCCCACTGCTGGGATACTGGCCTTCTCTCAGAGAAAGAAAGTTATGGGCCAGTGCGGCTTGGTGGAGGTCACATGTCCTCAAATTTTGTGGTTCTTGAACATTCCGGTTTCCTCACAATGTTTTCCTTCACCGTTTTGGTTTTAACTTTCGCTCAAATATTAACTCCCAAGTTTTCTTCAACAGGTTGGTAGATGACAGGTGCGTGGTATGCCCGGAGGCGGGCGACCTGACTGATCCGCCCAAAAAGTTCAGGGGTAAGTTATCTTAGAGTCAGCTCACAGCGCAGCGAGACGCGAAGAGACGCGTACTTTTTAACATACTTCTAAAAAAGGAGGTGGTTCTCAATTAGTCTATATTTTTCTGAGGCGATATGACTCGGTTTCTGCGTCAATTTGCAACCGATTTAAACGATTCTTTTTTTATCTTTTTCAAAACCGGTAAGGGTGGAAATATGGGGGATGAAATTTCAAATACCGCGAAAGCAATTTTTTACGTTGGCAATACAATCTAGAAATTATTTGTTCATATTTAACTTAGAGAGGTTGAGTGAGAGCGCGAAAACGTCAAAGCGAACTGGAGTATGGCCCCAGGGGCCTTACTCCGAAAATCCAACGTCGAAGCTTCGGCTGTCGGATCGCAGTTTTCGTATAACTCACATACATACATACAGGAACCCTAAAAACATTACACTCCTTTTTGTGCTGTCGTGTATTAAAAATGTTTTATTTCCAGATTGCCTGTTCAAGATATGTCCCATGAACCGCTACTCCGCTCAAAAGCAGTTCTGGAATACTGCCAAGCAGTCCGCAAATTCAAACACCGATACAGGACTGCTGAAGAGGTTAAATGTAAGTAAAAAACCCCGACGAAAAAAGGAGTGTTATAAGTTTAACGAGTGTATCTGTGTGTCCGTCCGTAAACGGAAGAATCGATTTTGATTAAGTTATTTTGTTTGAAAAGTGGCTTGATCGAGAGCGTTCTTAGCTACGATTCAAAAAAACCTGTTCAGCCGTTTAAAGATAACGGTGGTATAGTTACACAATGTTTTGTCTCTGTTGTTCTTTGACAAAATTAAACTGAATCGAAAGAGAGAAAACATTGTGTAACTATTCAACAGTTATACATTGTTTATTAGTAAGGCTGTTAGAGTAGCAATTGAGACGACATTGTAACAATTAGTTAGCAGAACTAGGGCAAAGTACTTTTTATTGAGGTGGGTGCTCACCGGCGGCGTCTGTTATTGCTGATTCCATTAGATTGTTTATAATGAGTTGCTACGGCAACGTTCAGTGACGCCATGCAGTTGTGCCAGTATTCAGTAGATTTTGTAAAAGAACAAAAAACGGAGCACTAATCGACAACGTAAATAATATTTTTTTACAATTGTATGTATGTGTATTTGTTTGTTTAGGTCAAATCTTGCAATCTAAATTTGACCCACTTCTCAGTGTTCGATTAACCCGTTTTCATACTTATGTGAATCGGATGACAATGCAATATAATGATGTCACTGAACTAGTCTGGTGATGGCGCCGCGCCGGAAGGCGGCCATAGGAACGTAACGACGTAACTCCGTCGAGTTGGGGTCGTTTGATTTTCTTCACAAGTACTCTGCTGTAAGTGCTTATCGAACATATAGTACATTTTAATTTGAGAACCACTGGATCGGTATCCTAAAACAATGCAATACTGAATTAACAGTTATCAAAGAGTTGTCGTTTCGCTCAAAGCAATCTTTTCCAGAAAACCTTTCATAAAACTCTGTTTCAGTGAAGTAGTATTCGTTCATATAAATACTGCTATCGCGTTCGTTCACCTCTCTAAATCAATCGTTGGCTATGAATTATTCAAACGCACCCATTATTTACACAACGTATTTAGATTTTGAATAGCGGAAGTGACACGATTTTTTCTCACATTTGCTAATATCTTGGAAAGCGAAATGAAACCAAAGTGAGAGCAAGAGAGAAAATGACTGGTCTCGCTGAAAGCATAATATACTGCCATAACGTTACGGTTTACGGTTGAAGACATTTATTTCTCTAAAAGAATAGAATTCACTTGTAAGAGAAATAATACAAAATAAACTTAAATTAACTTAAATATAGTGAATGCACGGTATGTGACGGTAGGCTTCTAAAAAATAGTGGCTTAACACAAACAGGTCCTATTACGTATCATACTACGATGGCAATCAAAATGCTATCTGAACTTTAATTCTAATAGCATTTGTTTCAATCAAAACTGCGTGACGTCCGCAAATAAACTGTTCACTACAAAATTATGTATTTGATAACATATTAGTCATTTCCTTGCTATCTCATATATAAACGTCTACTGTAGCCCCAGATTCTATTCATTATAAAGATTTATACATATTTCAGCTCTAATCATTTGTAATAAACACTATATTAGTCTGGCTATTTATATGATACCTCGCCATTCGAATATGAGCCCTATTTCTTTACGCTAAATTCGTAATTTCTGCGATACTTTATAGCCGATCTTAATGAATTGATATGTCCCGTGGGACGCTTATGTGTCTATGTAATTTATTCTCTAGGTCGCTAGATCGGCAAATATATCAGCGTTGAAGAAATATGAACATTTATTAAAGAAAATATATGATGGCTTTTAAGTTGTGCAAACATAATTAGTGTGATTAATTATTACAACTATATAAGTTATTTTGGTAGAAACGTGAATTTTATATGTGTAGTTTTGCTATTGTTCGCATTTTTATTATACTACTATCTACACACCTATTGGTAGTATCATGAAGTTATGTTTGGGCAACGTCTCGAAAACTAGTATTTACAAAAAAATTCTCTGGTTTGTAATCGTGTCATCAATCAGTTATATCCCACGCAAAGCGTTTCAAGCTATCAATTTGCTTGACTTTTTTGAATTCGTTTTTCGATATGTACGAGTGTAATCGAGGAAAAATGCATCCGATTTACTTGACAGCCATTCTAGTCTTGACTTGGTAACATAATGAAATTGAACTCCTGTACTCACTTACAGCCTAAAGGTGGTCAGATAGGGTCAATTGTACAGAAAGGTGCAGAAAATCTTTATTTTTGTTTTTTTTTATATATTATTTGGTAACGAGACGAGCTGGTCGTTTGCCTGATGGTAAGCATAACGCCGGCCCATAACAATTGCAGTGCCACCCAGAACTTTGAAACACAAAGGCCTGCGCGGCACTGCAGTGCGCTCGTTACCCTGAGACATTAGGTATTAAGTCTCATAAGCCCAGTAATTTTACTGGATACTCTGCTCATCAAACCGGAACACAGTAATGCTTGCACACTACTGCTTGGCGGCAGACTTCACGAGCAAAGCGGTAGCGGTCTTGTTCATAATATTCGAGCACCGATCACACGAAAATAATGAGTCTAAACAAACTTCGCACTTAAATGAATTAGGGTAGACCTTCACCACGGTCATCGTACTGAGACAATAGTCAATAAGCCCTCATAATATCTGATACGCCCAGTAGTATGAAGTATCATCGATTATTCCAACAATATCTTCACTCGATTTCAATTCCATCGTCATTTCCGTTTACGATTGAAACTATTCATCGTTTCATCAATCAGTTATATCCAACGCAAAGCGTTTCCAGCTATCAATTTGTTTGGCTAATACATGATGACGTATGGATTAATCAAATGATGATTTGTTGATGTAACGAATGAATGAATGGATATTGCTGGGTTATTGATACGTTTACATTCGTGTCTGTGTATTTTGGTTCGATGTAGAACGATCGACGTCAAAGGTACAATGGTTTATAGGGGGCTCAATTTGTAAACTTAGCATACACTAGCTTCCGTCAGCGACTTTGTCCGCGTGGTATATAATATCTATATTAATTGTAGCCTGTGTGTTATTCTTATGTAATAGTTATATTACTGTAAAATTTCATCAAAATCCGTACAGTATTTTTTGCGTGACAGAGTATCAAACACCGCGAGGCGCAGCTAGTTTTCAATATGTTTTAATTTGGTTGCAGCATGCCGCAGAGATAGAGAAGAAGCAGAACGAGTTGGAGAATAAGAAGTTGCTGGGGACTGTCGTGCAGTACGGAAGCGTTGTACAACTGCTGCACGTCAAGTCCAACAAATATCTGACTGTGAGTGTTTACCCGTTGACCTTCAGTTTTAAGAGTCATATCGTGTAGGATGGCTCTTTCACAATTTCACAATTTGATTCAGAATGCTATTTTTCCTTTAAAAATTACGCGGTGCTTTACCTACATGGTACACTTTTAGCTGATCCACCGTTAATGTATCTAGAAACACCGTGTTTTTACCCTTGCAACATGGTCATTCTCAATTTACACAAGGAGACACTGTGTAAGGCTGAAGTGGCTATAGGTGGACCGACGGCTTGGGCATCAAACCTACTAAACAAATGGTTTAAAAACAAGTCGATGTAACCAGAGTTACATAAAAACACGACTGCCTTAGACAGTGTCAATCGGGATGATGTAAGGATTCCAACGATTCCCCCACGCACACATCACATTTAAAAGTTATGGTGAAATAAAAAACTCACATACAGACACACATTACATGAACCATAAAAACATTATAGTCCTCTTTTGTGCAGTCGTGTAACAATGATTTCGTCGCAAAATTATCTATGATGAAGAGCCTACAAAAATTAACATTAGTTTATTAATGACCGCCATTGTCATAGGCGATCATAGAAAAACGAACGGGCTGTAAAATACCGAAAGTGCCTGAAAAGATCATTTTGCGACGACATTTGTTCAGTAGTAGAATGAGGGCCGTGGTCGAATCCGCGGGAAGCCGTTGGATGCAAGGGGCAAGTAGCCCGTCAAAGTGGCGTCTTTATAATGGGGGAGGTCTATGTTCAGCAGTGCAGGACATCTTCCGGCTGATGAATTGATGAAGTAATGGGTGAGCTCAATAAGTATCCCTGAGCACTACCTGTCCTTTGGTCCATTGACGTAACTTTGATTTTTTAAAGATAAATTATTTGAGCAGCAGAATATTTACCTATTTTTCTAATCGTTATGATTATAGTAGTAAATATTCTGCTATGTAGGTGATTAACTCATTATTTACTATAAAATATCGCCCATATCGTATTAAAAATTCTTTACATTTGGTGAAATCCGGCGCAAATCACGCGAGCCCTGCAAAGTTTTGAAGTAAATGCCCAACATTGAGATTCTTTAACTTTTCATAAAGCGGGTCTCATTCTTGCGAAAGAGTTGGCTTTTTGGCATTCCAAAGCAAAATAACTGTAAAGTTTACAAGCTGGTACAGAACTGGCTTGCTTTAAGTAGGAATTTTGGAATTGCGGCTTTTATTCCAAAAAGTATAAATTATTTGAAATTAAACAAATCTTGAAAAAAAACGACCATTGGCACGAAAACAATTTGAGTACAATGAGTTCAAATGATATGAGATAAATTCATCTCTCCCAATCAACGCTTCTAACGGAGACCTATACATATACCTATAGGTACCTATTGTAATCGTATCACGATTACACTATGAAGCTAGTCTAAATTAAGACACTATATTTTATGTGATTCTGATAGGTTTTGTTAGTGGGAGGACTAACTCTTCTGCGAGTGTCCGTCTGGGTTGTTACCACCGCTTTGTTCGTGAAGTCTGCCGCCAAGCAGTAGTGTGTAAGCATTACTGTGTTCCGGTTTGATGAGCAGAGTATCCAGTGAAATTACTGGGCTTATGAGACTTAATACCTAATGTCTCAGGGTAACGAGCGCACTGCAGTGCCGCGCAGGCCTTTGTGTTTCAAAGTTCTGGGTGGCACTGCAATTGTTATGGGCCGGCGTTACGCTTACCTTTGACAAACCTCTACGAGGTTTACCGGTACTGGTGGTAAATCATTAATTGTAATTAAATATAAGAAATAAATAAATAAAATAAAAATAAATAAATACCATCAGGCAAACGACCAGCTCGTCTCGTTACCAAATAACATAAAAAAAAAAATGCTTTTTGTAGAAGTAATTTTAAGTATTTGTCATGTATTTGGGCGTATAACTGTACTGAACCCATGACAATGCTTTATACAGGTTGAGTCAATAGATTATTGACAAGCAGTTTAGCCACGAGGAAAATTACTCCTCGTAACCAACAGTTTGGCAACCTAGTTAGGCCACGAAGAAACACCCTAATTATAAGCTGTCTTATGACATGCCTCGTGATTAAGTTGGTAGGATAATGAACTAAACTACTAACGGTAGCTGGTTCGATTCCTGCAAACAAAAACAACACAAACAATGCAAAAAAGAGGAATTATTTTTTTCTGTGTCAATAGTTCTCGGTCCTCTATATACACCTAGGTACAAGGGATCGTTGGGATTTATACATTGTATATTTATTTGCATTTCAAAAATATCATAGTAAAGAGTTTAGTATTTATTATTCTTCCATTCTATAATTAAATGTTTCGCTTGCAGGTAAACAAAAGGTTACCCGCGTTGTTAGAAAAGAACGCCATGCGGGTACACCTCGACGCAAATGGGAACGAGGGCTCGTGGTTCTACGTTATGCCTTTCTACAAACTGCGATCCACCGGTAAATAATAACGCTTACACACCCCTACCCAGTGTGTGCCGTAAGAGCCGGTTAAGGAAATATCTAGCCTATATCTATGCCTAGAAGATAGCGGTCAAAGGTTTCCCTAAATTGTAAAATTATACAAAAATGAATACAGTCAAGTTGGGTAATTTTGAATACTTTTCTCAGATTTTTACGGTAATCAAAATAAAAATGTATCAGTCTAACTATGTCTTATTGATTAAGGAGTGTTCTTTCATAACCAACATTCTTTTCAACTTCAACTTCTTTGTGTGTGGCCTTTGCGGGGTTGCCACAATTTTGCCAATGTCGCGTTAGGTAGAAAGCAGAACAAGCGGGGGAGATTGTAGAAATAATAATGAATTGACCGGTATTTGAGTAAGAAGTTTTGTTTCTGGGTCAATCTGAAATAAATAGGACAATACAGGACATACACAGGACAACACAAATTAATATAGGTATACATAATTATATTATATTATGATAGATTGTATAACATTCTTTTCATTTATAGAAAAAAACATAGATCTGTCAAATTAAATCAACTTGTCAACATTATAAAACTTCATTGCCAGCTGTCAATTTATGTCACATTTAACACTCAGAACTAGCTACATATATAGTAATCTGTGCTCAGAACATTTGGTCTTTCCGTTTCACGCAATTATCCATGATTTTGATAAAAAGTATTTTGAGAAAAAAACAATCTTGTAACTCGTTTTATTCAAAGTTACAAGGAAATTCAAAGATACCTAACATGTCTGTACTAATTATATAAAGTGATGTTGTTTTTCAGGTGACAATGTGGTGGTGGGTGACAAAGTTATCATGAACCCGGTGAATGCTGGGCAGCAAGTGCTTCACGTTTCGGCGAGCTACGAGCTGCCCGATAACGCGGGCTGTATGGAGGTGAGTGACTCGGATGAGGAAGGGTGAATCTTGTAACTATTGGTGGTTTTTTTGTTGACACTACGCAGACGTGCAAGATCCCTCAAAAGATTTTGTCTGTTTTATTTTTGTTGATAAGGAGACAAGCTGGTCGTTTGCCCGATGGTAGGCATAACGCCGGCTTATAACAATTGCAGTGCCACTCAGAACTTTGAAACACAAAGGCCTGCGCGGTACTGCAGCGCGCTCGTTACCATGAGACATTAGGTATTAAGTCTCATAAGCCCAGTAATTACAATGGTTACTCTGCTCATCAAACCGGAACACAGTAATGCTTGCACATTGCTGCTTGGCGGCAGACTTCACGAGGAAAGCGGTGGTACCACAATGAAACTGTTTAGTTCTCGTTTTTTTAATTTGACATTGTTTCTTGAACAGGTGAACGTAGTGAACTCGTCTACATCCTGGAAAGTGACCTTATTCCTTGAGCACAAGGAGAACCAGGAGGAGATCCTGAAGGGCGGAGACGTGGTGCGGCTGTTCCACGCAGAACAGGAGAAGTTTCTAACAATGGATGAGTATCAGAAGAAGCAACACGTGTTCCTGAGGACCACCGGCCGCTCCAGCGCTACGGCTGCAACCAGCAGTAAGGCGCTCTGGGAAATTGAGGTACTGGTGACATACATATGAAGCGGTGATACAGATATAGTTCTTAACACGCTTTTATTGGCTTCATTTGTATTGGCTTTGCAGTCAAATCTTGGAAGTCAATTTTAACCTACTTCGTCGTATCGAAATGATACTTTTTATGTATATGATGACAATACAATGAATTAGTATCATGGACCTGATTTGATGATGAAGCCAGGAGGTTGATAGTGGAACTTTTCAGAGGCTACAAGAAAACAACTCGAGGTTGGGCTCATATGATTCGTTTTGATGAGTACAATATAATGCACTAGTTGTCGAGGGTCTGATGGTGGACCTAGGTGGAAGCGTGTTGTTTACTTTTATTAATATACTTGATTACAATTTAATGACATATCCGTTTCGTCTGAACTGACCCTTTACAAATATGAATCCGCTCGCTCGGTGAATGAAATCTTGTGTGTCATTTTATGTTTGTTTTGGTCGATGTATAATATTAAATGACTTTTTAATTTTTAGTACCTATTTTTACCCGCGACGGAACGGAGACGGTATATGCGTTTAGGGTGAGAGGTTGTTTGTTTGTTTGTTTGTGTGTGCACACATGAATGTTCCCATTTATCTCCAGAACGGTTTGACCGATTTAGATACGGTTTTCTGCATAGGGTTTGTGATTCATCAGCAATGGTTCTTAGATACATGTTATGGCATAAACACGCCAGGGGGCGCTGTAAATAATGTTTTAGTTAATATGAATGTTCCCGTTTATCTTCATTATCATATAATACGGCCAATAGTCTTCCTTATATCAATAAATAATGAAATAGTTATAATCTTATTGCAGGTGGTACAACACGACCCGTGCAGAGGCGGTGCGGGTCACTGGAACTCGATATTCCGTTTCAAGCACCTCGCCACTGGACACTACCTCGCGGCGGAGGCCTGCATACGATTGCCGTGAGTGTTTCTTTGGTATTTTAAGTTAGTCGTTAAAGAGTTGAGAGACGTATGAACGATCCTGTGACTCAAAGAACTTACGTTACTTACTTACGATTTAGGCAGAGACATTTAAAAAAATTAGTTAAAAAAATCTGCAACCGACTTCAATAAGAAACTACTAAACTAATTTTGATGTAACTTCTACGGGTTTAATCTGATAGTATATCCTTTCAAATGAAGAAAGAATTTTCCAAATTGGTTTATAAATGACGGAGTTCTAAGGTGACTAACATAAAAAAATACAACTGAATTGAGAACTTTCTTGAAGTCGGTGAAAATATCCCTTTTAGTCTTCAGTTTGGGATACTACTGTAATAAAATCACTGGTGTTTTTTAGGTAACTGTGAGCGACAACTGCCTACACGGGCAATGTTTCAATTAATAACATAGTCCTCCCACACATATTTTGCCATAATACACAACACTTGGTATTAGTATAATGTATTTATTTGTGTACATTTCTCAGAGACTGCCAGGGCTCGGCCGACGAGCCGGCGTACCAGCTGGTTTCCGTGCCGCATTCGTCCGAGATCGCCACACTGTTCGAGCTGGACCCCACCACCATGACGCATTGCGACTCGCCTGTGCCGCAGAGTAGCTATGTCAGGTCAGAATATAAACAAACAAACAAACAACGAAATCGATAGCTTTTTATTTTGGTTTTTGGATCTACGCGATTTGCGTATTTAGATAAAAATGCCGAAAATAACTAACAAAATGAGTAAAGCGTTTCTAATGGGGAGCCACACTGCTTACTTATCCCGCTAGGTGGCGCATTATCGCTGGTGTTGTTTCACTATGAAACATCATTATAAAATTTTAGTAAGTAAACAAAAAATCGTCTTTGCAATAAAGCATGCCTCTGCAATTGCAAATACAATTCAGTGTAAAATTAAGGTACACAAGTTCTTTCTGATGAGAAAAAACGGAATGTATGGATCAAAGCATTGCTCATCAAAATCATTGGAAACCAATTATTCTTCTACGTTATGTAGTGACCATTTCAAATCTAAAGGTTATTAGGACGTGAGCATGTTTACTAGTTACAGTTTAATTCAACCTTCAAAGTAAACATCAATGACAAGTACCAGCGATGGTGGCGCCATCTGAGATTAGCTTTGCCTGATGTGCCTCCCCATTTGACGTGAACACTGTAGGTGGCTGCATTGTTAAAATAAGATAGCATTTTTTAAAGCAGTCCTGTGTTTATATCTTTAAATCTTAAAGTTCAATAAGATATGTATTACAGGTTACAACATCTCTGTACACACACGTGGGTACACTCGACGTCAATTCCCATCGACAAGGATGAAGAAAAACCCGTCATGTCCAAGGTAAGGAAAGGAAGTAAACAATTCACTCCTACAGCTGGTAGAGACTGGCTCGAGGAGCAGCCAGTTAAAAATTTAAGAGTTTATTCTAAAGTTAATAGAAATAAGTAATAAAGTTAAGTAGGTAATATATTGAAACCTTAACCCTTATCTCCTTGATTTTAAAATTAGCCCTCGACTAAAGTAAAATACGTCCATTACTTGAATCTAAAAAGTCACAAATATCACAAATTTTGCTATCCACAAATTCCAGGTTGGCTGTTCTCAAGTAAAAGAAGATAAGGAAGCCTTCGCCTTAATATCTGTGTCACCCAGCGAAGTGAGAGATCTAGATTTTGCTAACGACGCGTGCAAAGTACTGTCGGCCTTGTCCACGAAACTGCATCACGGGAATATAGAACATAATGAGAGGAAGTAAGTCACATATTTGTTTGTACTTTATTTTGTGTTTAGTAATGGCCAGTAACTGTTTTATACGCTTCATTACATTCCTTTCGGAATTATTCGAAATTCCAGCGACCTCGCATGTCCATAAATACAAAATTCTGGCGACCCTCCCCAGGTCCGAAATACAACTATGTACTATAATATTATTGTTGTATGTCCTGCGGCGCAAGTACGGATCTTTTCGGTCGATAATATTCGATAAAATTGACAGTTCAAATCGATAAAGTGGGTTTTATCGAGCCTCGAAACAATCGACAAAAGTTATCGAAAAGCTAGCTCGAACCAAAAAGAATATAGAGCTACTACAATACTTTACGATCAGACTTCGGTACTCGCAACATTCGATAAATTTATCGAGTTTTTCGGTTCGACAAATTTATCGAACCGACTTCCGAACTTGCGCCGCTGTATTGACATACTATAGCACAAGTCACTGGATTTCAAAGACGTTTAGTAGCTTTTTCTTTCTATTGAAACTGCGATCGAATAATTTAGAAATTTTGAATTTATTTTTGGGTCACGACACACAGTTTGAAAAACACTAGTCTATTTTTTCCGTTTTCCAGAGCTCTAACCTGCCTCCTACAAGACATAGTGTACTTTATCGCGGGCTTTGAAAACGAGCCGAACAAGTCCGAGGCCCTCGAACTGGTCGTCGAGAACCCGAACAGGGACCGGCAGAAACTGGTTCGCGAGCAGTACATACTGCGGCAACTGTTCAAAATACTACAGGTATAAAATATTACGAGATTTTCCTTGGAGTGGTCCCGACTGAGAATAGTACCACCCTAACTCTTCCCCTAGGTGCCGTATGAGCCAGCTAAGGCTATGATTCGGAGACGAATCTAAGCGTGGACTCATGCTTCCATATATTAAAATTCTATACAATTTTGACATACGGAAGCAAAAGTACGCACTTAGACTTTTCTCGGAATCTTAGGGTTAGTGTTTATCCAAGAAATGTGTACCAGCGTTATACTCGGCCAATGCCGTAATCTACTGCCATCACCAAGACGCCGCCTGCCAAGCGTGCTTTACTATGGCAAATTCCCCATTACATGTGGCGTCCGATGTTTGGACGTTTTTCCGGCTAATGATGATGACTTGGAAAAATTCGACTACCAAATTGGATGGTTCTGCCGTTGCGTCTACAATGAATATTAATGAACGATGACACATGATATCTTTGTTGCTTTTACTAGTTAACAAAAGATTGCAGGCTTCATATGTTTCACAGTGATATTGTCGTTTTCAGGGCCCGTTCCAAGAGACCGCGGAGGGCGAGGCTTTCCTCAAAATAGAAGAACTATACGATCCGCGGTACGCGCCGTATAAGTACATATTTCGACTCTGTTACCGAATATTGAGACTCAGCCAGCAAGACTACAGAAAAAACCAAGTAAGTAATCTTTTCACTGCAAAACCGAAAAAAGTCAAAGCACTTCTGCTACTAAAATTATCACGCTTGTTTCTTTGGGGTACGTTTGGTAGGAGGGAACGCCACTTCACTCTATCCTATTATACTATATAGAAATTATCATAATCCATTTAAACATAAAATGCAGTACCTGTGGAGTCTACTTTTCGGTTATTTCATTTTCTGGTTTGATAGTTCCCGTCGTAGTTTGGGACTTCTACTAGGTTTGACACGTGCGTGTCAAATAATTGTCTACAGAAAGCATATTTCAATAGAAAAAAAAAACCGGATGTTATTGTATTTCGGTAATATAGAGTTCATAATTTACTTCAAATTCTTATTACGATGTGCAATAAATAGGTCGTAACCCAAAGAAACAATTCTTCTTTTCAAATAATTACAATTAAAATTACAAAAATTAAATAAGATGTTGTATAGAACATGTTTTTTGTCATATCCGTTACGAGCTTTCATCTCACAAATATTTCATTCTTAGATAGTAAGCCTTCATTTACACTGAGTATTGAACTTGAGATGGGTACCAAACAATTATTTTTCAATTTTTTCATTGAGTTACACTGTTACTGGTGACATGTTTGTATTTTCAGGAATACATCGCAAAGCATTTCGGCTTCATGCAGAAGCAAATCGGATACGACATACTAGCGGAGGACACCATAACAGCGCTGTTACACAACAATAGGAAATTGTTGGAGAAGCATATTACCGCTTCGGAGATCGAGACTTTTGTCGGTGAGGTTTACATAGCTTAGACCTTTTACTAGAGATAGAAAAAATGCAAGAGATGGGGTGAGGGAGCGAGGGAGAGACTGAGCAAGATAGGGAGGGAGAGAGATAGATAGATAGGGAGGAAGAAAGAATGAAGGACATTTCTGATTGAACTTGGCAACGGGATGAATATTTAACACTTGGCAAGTATTAATGCTGTCTGGATGTATGTATTTAGATATATTTATGTATCTTTCTAATGCATATAAAAATCATTAAATATCATTAATTTTGTACCCATCAAATATCGTCATAAAACCTAGCCTTATCTTATAAAGTGGTAGGAATAACTCTTCTGCGATTGTCCGTCTGGAACTACCGCTTTGCTCGTGTAGTCTGCAGCGAAGCAGTAATATGCAAGCATTACTGTGTTCAGATTTGATGAGCAAAGTAGTCAGTGAAACTAATCAGGCAAGTTCTGAGTGGCACTGCAATTTGTTACGAGTTGTCGTTCTGCCATATTACCATCAGGCAACAGGCCAAAAGTTCCCGGAGAGGTTAATTACCCCTTATTTTTCTGCAGGCCTCGTTCGCAAGAATATGAAGACATGGCAGTCTCGGTTCCTGGACTACCTCAGCGACCTGTGCATCTCCAACAAGAAGGCTATAGCTGTGACGCAGGAGCTCATTTGTAAGAGCGTGCTGTGCGCCAACAACTCCGACATACTGATCGAAACTAGGTGCGACAACGATAAACTGAAATAGATGAATTGAAAAATATTCATTTGTAACAATCACTTAAGACGTTAACAACAGCTGAAACGCTGTCACTGTCTGCATAGGAATGAAAGAGAAGCAACTATTGCGTCATAGAGGATTCAAGTGTGATAAGCCATGAAAAAAAAATTTACCATAAAACTACATAGTTGCTTAATTGAAAATAATCATAATCATAGTTATAATTGTGATAATAAGATTATTAGATCTGGTTACAGTCATGAAACATTAATTATAATAATTATTCCAGGCTATTTACTCATTATTTTATAATAGTCCATCTCATCAGTACCAAAAAGGTCCTTTTAATGTTGCCCTATCAAAGCTCCATGCAAAGGCCCGAGAATTCTAATATTATGGTTATTATTAATTTCGTAATTGCTATGAAGGGTTTTAAGTCAAGTCTTTTCTTTATAGTATTCGCCCTATTTGACTGTTGCAGTTGTCAGCGTCTTAAACCTGAATTACAAACTCGAGGTATTTTTAAATGTAATTTAATTGTTACAAAACAGTCGAAACTCAGCATAATGCTGGTTGTAAACAATCAGCGGTGGTCTTCCGATTGGTTCGTTTTGACGGCCATGAATTTGAAATCTAATTTGTCAATGATGGAGAATATTTGGTAGTTTTAAGCCTAAATTTAGACGTGTCAAATATTTTCCATCCATCTGGGCAGAAGAGAGTGCGAAACTAAAATTTAGTTTAGGTATGAATGAGACGCCAGAATCGTCATCATTTTAGCAAATTATTTAAATGTTTTACAGGTTGGTTTCAACTAAATACGACGAAAAAAGCAAATACACAGTGGAAGAAGATGTTATGCTGTTATGGAATAACAAAAAGGTAATGTAAATGGGATAGAGAATGCGAGTCACATCTAAACCGCGACTGCGACAGACCATCTTATCCAATCAGCCCGTACCCTGTTGCCACACAACAGTTCTCAATTCATTTACACCAATCTTTCATGTACAAGCCACACCATTTCACTATATTAGTCAATCACAACATAACGGAAGCTATTAAAAGCGTGTCAAACATGGAGAGAAATATCTAAAAGGAAACAATATACATAATTATACCCTTTAGAGTTCCCGGCTGCTCTCCGAGCTGGCGGCGCAGGCTCGGTTGGACCCCACGTGTGAGTCGGCCGCCATTTTGGACTACTACCGGCACCAGTTGGACTTGTTCTCCAATATGTGCCTCAACAGGCAGTATCTAGCGTTGAACAGCCTGTCTGCGCAGTTACACATCAAGTTGATATTACAGTGAGTATTATAACCTGTTATAGGTTTAGCGTATGATCAGATTCGATCATATTATTGCCAAGAGAACAAATATTGTCTATGTAATATACAATAGTACCATAGACTAATTACTAGTATAACTACTAACTAACTGGTAAGTATATAGTTAGTCTATGATAGTACATAGTATAGATAGATAGGAACATAGTATATTGTTACGAGCTGTTGGGTTTCGATAGAAAGAAGCTGTTAATGTAAAAACCGCGTCCCGATTCACTCATTCTTTCATAACAAAATTTAGAATAATTTAATTAAAATGTCGAATTAAAATAAAGTTTGAGTATATTACTTTTTATTGGCCGTTCAAAGTTACTATCTCTATTGGGTATCTTTGAATTTAGATATTTTGGACAGCGAAAACTCTTTTTATCGCCATTTCACTAACTGGGCTGAGATTGAACTCATATTTTGAATGAAAAAAGATCTGTTAAATTAAATCAACTTGTCAACATTATAAAACTTCATTGCCAGCTGTCAATTTTATGTCACATTTAACACTCAGAATACGTGGTCTTTCCGTTTCACGCAATTATCAATGTTTTTGATGAAAAGTATTTTGACAAAAAAATAAAGAATCTTCAACCCCGTTTTGTTCAAAGTTACAAGAAAATTCAAAGATACCTAACATGATTACGTATAATAATAAAATAATAATTACAGATGCATGTCGAACGCTTCTCTCTCTTACGAGCTGCGTGCTTCGTTCTGCCGGCTCATGCTGCACTTGCACGCGGATCGTGACCCGCAGGAGCCCGTCACGCCCGTCAAGTACGCGCGCCTGTGGACCGAGGTCACCGACCTCATACACATACACGAGTGAGTGTACTACGGATGCATGTCTCTCATATGACTTACAGACTGGATGATATCATCATACAAACACAGTTTTGGGACATCAATTTTTCAGTGGAGCGTTTCAGCTTTATGCTCTTGTTTCTTAGGCTTAAGTTTTATGAATAGCTTGCAGAATGGGCATTTGTCTGTTAATCGATGGCTGAAATTGACGACCGACTAAACGTGGCTATATAAGCAATTCGCCACTCGAGAATATACAACCATTCCAATATTGTATTGGGAGCATGAATATAAATTTATAAATTTATTTGAATAAAAATAGAAAAACTCAAAATCAATTAAAATTTATTGATAGCTAAATTGCCATAGGTCAATGCCTTATTTGCTGACTAGACTTTTTCAGCTGTTCCCCGATAGACGCTAGTGCAACCAACGTCACACCAAATCCTGCTTAAACTCCTTTAGGCTGAGAAGAGGGAGCGCCACATAACTCCATCTTTGTAAACTGTTGAGGTTTTGTGTTTATTTCAGATGTTTGTTATTTCCAGCTACCAATGCGTGAAAGGAGGGCCGGACGCGAACAGAGAGAAGGTGAAGGAACAATTCGCTTCCACGATCCGCTTCGTTGAGAACTACCTGTGCAACGTGGTCACCAAGACCTGGTACTTCAGTGACCATGACCAGAACAAGCTGACCTTCGAGGTCGTGAAGCTAGCGAGGGAACTCATCTACTTTGGGTTCTATAGGTTAGTAATTTAATTAGCTTCAGCCTATATATTTTAGTAAAGATAAGATAAAAATGAAGATCGTTTATTTGGTACTAGCTGCTACCCCGCGGTTTCACCCGCGTGAAGATTTTGGATTACATGGTATTTATTTTTTTGCGCGGAACCCTAATTATTTTTCTAAAATTAAAGTAGCCTAAGTTACTCCTTATAACATTAGCTATCTGCCAGTGAAAGTCCCGTCAAAATCAGTCCAGCCGTTTCGGAGATTACCCGGAACAAACAGACAGACATACAAAATTTTAAAAAATTGTTGTTTCGTTATATGTACCGTATATACGTTCATATGCATTCAGTAAAAAGCTGTTATTTTGATATTACAAACAGACACTTCAATTTTATTTATTTGTATAGAAGACTGGATTTGCATACAATGTCATAAAGCAGCAAGCAAGCATAGTAGTTTACTAGGTGGTAGGGCTAACTTCTCTGCGAGTGTCCGTCTATGTTGGCCTTGGTATCACCGCTTTGCTAGTAAAGTCTGCCGCCTAGCAGTAATGTACAAGCATTACTGTGTACTAAAGCTTTTATATTAATGTAGAATATTATATAATTCAGCTTCAGTGACCTCCTTCGACTGACAAAGACGTTGCTAAGTATATTGGACTGCGTCACGGCAATGGACCTGCTGAACGAGACCAACGCCCTCGGCGGAGAAGTTGAATGTAAGTCATCTTTAGGGATTTAGTAATATCACATCACTTCAACAGCTTATACCAGTTCACTGCTGGACATGGAATCCTCTCCCAAGGCTTAATCCACTGAGAACGGTATTCCGGAGGATGGTTGACCTGGAGGTAGTTATACCGCCATCTATCGGTTGACAGGTGTAAGGTATCTACCGTCATGTTTACCATAGACACCTTTTACGACCTCGCGTCGGGTATGGTAGGGAGTATTCTACTCAGCCGGTCAGCATAAAGCTCATGGCCTTAGTATTAATATCATGACTAATTAAAACCTTCCTTCTCGTATAAGCATGTGACCAGACTTGTTGACTTCTTTTCAGTAGAAAGTTTGTCTATAAGGTACTAAATATGTAAACAATAAACATACACACGCCTCTCTCCAATGACCAACGGCATCACCCCTAATCCTTTGTTTACATTTAAATTTCGTCTCAGACGTGACGATGGAAACATTGTAGAATAGTTATTTAACTTTGTAATTTATTTAATTTTATTACACATGCAGCACAGGAAAATGAATTAAATAAACGTAAGTATAACATATAACACCTGAAAATTGTCTCTTTATGTAGACATAAACACAGCGGTGTTGATTCTGGCGACACAAACCTTCACCTAATTTTAGGTTCTCTCTCTCTCTTTCCAATAAAAACCATGATAAAGGTATGTAAGATGTTTGACAGATATAAATTTAGGTTTAGAGCTGTCTTTCTTGACAAATTAGACACCAGTAAATTCATGGCCGTTTAATTTACACTGAACCTACTTGACGTTGGCGAAATTGTGGCTAACATTCCACAGAAGCCAGGAAATAAAGAAAGAAGAAGAAGTTTACACTGACACAAGCAAGTGGAGTAATTTGAAAGTTCTAAAATATATTCTATCCCCCTCTCATGCTCTTATTAAGAAACAGAGAGTGAAACTACAATTAGGTTTCCCTAGGAAAAACATTCAAAATTTCCAAAAAAAAGAAAAGAACTTTAAAGATGAAGTGCGTGGCATTTTCTGCATTTTTTTCTGTCTCTTCTAATCAACATTAACAAAATTCAACATAGTCAGATAATCAGCTGATCTTTTTTCATTCGATAGGGCAACCGAAGTTTGTCCCATTTTAAATAAAAATCCACACCTAAGAGCAGAAAAAAAGGGGATGATTGATTGTTCACCCACTGAGTTTTCACATGTGAACCGATTCTATTGAAACTTGTCACACATAAGTAAATGTTCGATTTAACTATTTATTAAAGTTTTTATTACAAAAATTGTTCGTTTTACAGCGGAAGGCGGAGTGTTGCGAAGTATAGGCGACATGGGAGCCGTGATGACGTCTATTACGCTGGGATCTGTTGCTAGAAATGTGAGTACTCGTCTGTTAGGTCGACGTACACATCCGTGCAGGTGGCAGACATATTTTATCATACTAGATACTGGCAACTATGCATGCTATGAAGTGTCTAGAAAAAATTCGTGGAGTGCCAAAAAAGGTACCCTGTTCTGCCAGTTGCTTACCTTGACTCCACTTAAAACCATGAAATTAATTAAGGGAAAAGAAACAAAAACAAACGTAAAAGAAATTAAAAAGAAACAAAGAAGGTAACAAACAAAAGGATACACATGCTTGAAAATACATTAACCTATATAAGTGTTGCGCTAAAAAGGTCAATAGGTCAATGTCATTGTTGGATTCTTACCAACGACATACAGATAGGTGGCGACGCCAATACCACGGAGCCATCAGCACTTCGAAACTTATTAATTATTGAACTTGGATGTAAGAGGCGAGTAACCGATCCAAGTGGCGTTCTATGGGGGAGGCCTATGTTCAGCAGTAGACATCTTCCCGATGATGATGATAATGATTGAATTTGATTTTTGTAACACAAAATACATAATTTCCACAAAGAATCTAAAGCTTTCCCGAATTCTTCGATTTTTTTTATTATCCAATAGTAATTTAAATAATACTGACAGATTCTTTACATTTAATTGAATAAAAAAATTTATGACAACTATGTACTTAAACACATTTTTTTCACGACCGAAATCAACAAAATGAATGTCAAATGCAGGCTTTACGGCCAGGGCATAATGGCATGTGATGTCACACATCATGAGAAATTTGTATGGAGCGTTTTAGTTCTCAGCAGATCCGCCTGGAGGATATTGAGTCAAATACCCTATTTAGTATGTGATTTCAGCCTGCTAGTGGAAATGCCGCGCCAGCGACCGGCGCGGGGCTGCAGCGGAGCCCGTCGGCTCTGATGCTGGCGAGGGAGCATCCGCTAGTCATGGACACTAAGCTCAAGATCATTGAAATATTACAGGTGAGGTGAAAACGACAAGGCGAATGTACCCGTACTATTACAATACAATAACACTTTGTTGCACACCAAATTAGTACAAAAAATAACACAGCCAATATATATCCTAGAGGATGAACATGGCAAAGTTGGGCTATTACAAATTTGAAAGTGTGTTTGCTGGTTTGTTTGGTGTGTTGGTTTGTGGTTGGTACTTTTGCGCAGCAACGGATCGATGTGATTTTTCTTGCATAAACACATATTTAGGTTGGTTTATGAATATTTTTTATCTCGGAAAAATGCACGGTTCCTGTGGGAATATTCAAGCGGGTAAACCCACGGGTGGCAGCTTGTGATGACTGTAATTGTATTTATAAACACAGACTTCAGTTTAAGAAGAGGGTTTGATTTTTTATTTTTGAGAATTACTGTAAATACCGGGAAGAAATAAAACTTAGACAGAGGTCATATAAAATAACTCTAAAATAGAGATAACTGACTGTTTTACATAATAAATGGCAGTCTCCATGAAGCTTTGGGACTGTTTCAAAAATTTTGTGTCTGTTCGATAGGTACCCAATATCATAAAGCTTGTGGAAGGGTTTTGTTTATAATCGCATTCAAAATAACTTTGATTTCAAATTTAAATTTCTTTCAAATTCAAATTCTAGATTTGGTCCTTATTCCACTAGTGCGAGGCCGCGGGCAAAAGCATGTAAATAATGAATAAAACAAAATAAGTAATTCCATTTCTTCGTTCCAGTTTATTCTGGACGTGCGACTGGACTACCGTATCAGCTGTCTCCTGTCCATCTTCAAGAAGGAGTTCGAGCAGGGAGGCGACAGGAGTGCCGACAGCATCGCCCGCGCTGATGTGGAAGCGATAGGGCTGCAAGCTGAGGGCATATTCAGCTGCCGGTGAGTTCTTTGTGTTCTAGAGGTCTGCAGGCTTCTGTCCTATTATAGGTTTACCCATTTTTTTTTTGCCTGTGTGTGGTGCTAGTCCAGAGGCAGCGGGGTGGATTAGAGTGAGAGAGGCGGAGCGTGCGCATATCGCCATCGGTCATGAAATTTGGTGCAAGCTGTGCGGAGTAAGAACTATGCCACTGTAACAGCATCTGGAATAGCTTTGCCAGCAAGGCCGCACTCCGTAGTACATAAAGAAGTTTGGCTGGCTAAATTCTGCCAGGGGGAAATACACAATACACCCTAAGGACATCAGTGCTTATCGCTCCCACCCCGATTAAGAATACGGGGTTATAACATGACACAGAAGTACAGGCAATATCGTTTGCGTGGACGTTGAATTAGTGCTGCAAGCTGAAAGCATATTCTGCTTCTTCTTTTAGGAGTATGAATAGGAGATAGGGACTCTTTTCTTCCATCTCGTATAGACATGTGGCCAGCCTTTGTTTTCTGATTTTTTTTCAGTCACCCGAAGGTGTCCGAATTCCTGATAATTTTGTAGTTTAAATTGTCTCTAAGGGTAATTTTCCGTTCATATTTGAAAATTTTCAAGGAGTTCGAATAGAGAATTGGATATTTTTCGAGGATGTACATTTTTATTTATTTATTTTTCATTTCTATAGAAATTTCAAAAATGTTCCAATACAGTAACAATAGTATGTAATACAGTAATATTTCCTTTTTCTTGTCTAATGTAGTATAATTCTTAGTAACTAAAGCATGTACTTGTATATCTGGTGATGGGATATATTATAAGAAACTCATTCATTGCTGCATTATTTGTGACCCTTATGTGGTCGGGTATACCAACCAATTTTAATTGATGATAACCAATTTATGAGGTTAACTGCTAGCAGTTAACCTCATAAAGGTCATCTTTAAAAATTGTCAAAATGTTTTAAAATCATAATTTACTTATCATAATTAACATACTTTACTTTATGCTCATAGTACCATTGTGTTCAATATAGTCTTTTTTCAAAAGTAAAATTTAAATCTGTTGTAATTTTTTTTGTGTGCAATAAAATGTTATCTATTTATGTTAAATTTATGTGTATGTTTCTTTAGTTAAGTAAAATATTAATGTTTACTTTCTTTTGGTTTAATAAATCTTATCTATCTAAAAAAGAGGAGGTGACTAGAAAGCTTTCGATGAACACTTGAACAGACTACACGAATTTTTAGCATGTTGTCCAGCAATCAATGATTTTCTTCTACCATGGAAATATGGTTCTATAACTTCATAATTATCTTGTAATCTTTTTTCTAGATCTCTACTAATGTAAAAACAATTATTTCAGCGCAATACAAACTGTGCCTGACAGCTGTCTACCAAAAAATGTAGATTTGTTAGTAAGAATTACATACAATGCATGACGTACTGCATAACAAGTGAGCGTAGCATGTGAATGATCCCTAACAGCATGAAATATGGTATAAATATCTCTAATGGGGCTGAAATTGGCTGGAATATGTGTAAAATAAGCTTTAGCTACCTGGTGGTAGGACTAATCCTTCTGTGGGGTTTCCATCTGGTTGGGTACTACCACAGCTTTGCTCGTGTATTCTGCCGACAAGCCGTAGTTGTCAAGCATTACTGTATTCCGGTTTGATGAAAAAAGTTGATGGTAGTATGACTAGTAGAACAAGTTATTTACAAAAAAATAAACGACTTTTAGGACCCCTGACGTCTGTTATCTTGTGAAGCGGAGACGAGATTATATGACACTAGCCATATTATAAGATGCCAAAACAAAGATATAGATCACTTTATATTATATCTTATTTTCTCTCATTCCGAGGTCGAATTTTCCTTGACTGTACGGTTTTAAAGTAGGTTTTAAAGAAGTAAATCCATCTGAGAGTTTTCTCAGATGGATTTACTTCATCAGTTTAGTTACGTAATGATTTTAGTAAGGACCAAATACTCATGCCTCTCACATAGTCTAACTAGGTTCCAGATGCATCCACATGTAAACCTTATTACGTTTGTTAAACATAGCTTGTCGTTTGACACTAACAATTAACTACTGTGTTCGCATGATCTCTGACCCTATTTTAATGTTATTTGCGTTTGTAACTAAGATACAAATGGTGTGTTTTGTGCGTCGAAATTTGTTTGGTTGATAAGTTTGTTGTGTTAATATTAATCTTTTAGTAAATTTGTAATGCAGAATAAACAAGCAGAACTACAGTTACCTAGGATGTTTACCTACCTTTGCCCCGCTTTGATATTTTAGTGCTCACGTGCTTCTACACTGTCAGACCACCAAGAGACACCTATAATTAATATGCGTTCCAGCAAATGTCCAATATTTGCTTTTGCTGTAATTTACTCGTCGCCAAGCTAAAAATTAAGTAGCCTGTATATTGTGGCTCGCATAGTAGACCAAAACTAAATGGTTTTATGAATCTGTAAGTCGTAGATGTTATCAATGTTTGTAACAATTTTAGAATGTCCAATCTTTTTAGAAGATAAGTCTGAATACAAAGTAAATGAGTAAAAAAGTAAATGATTTTGGAACCAGACCCCTAGGGTTGCCTGGGAATAAGAAGCTACGAGGGCATTGGTTGGACAGTATAAGTACACTGTACAAGTATTAGTAAGTACAACACAGTACAAGTATAGTAAGCACTAATACTTGCGCTGTTTTTAAATGCACGAATATTTGTCTCGCTACAGAAATGAAAACCATCAACGTAACAACCACAGCAAGGGGGTTGTCAAGGACATGGTGTGTCAAATCATGATAGATCAAAAATTACCTTCGGAGTATACAGCAAGAGTGCATAGGATCTCATCAGTTTGTATAGGACTAGACTATTACATAAATTTTTGTATTACTTAGAGACACTATTTGCATACAAATCGAAGCCATATTATTATTGATCCATTGCAGAAGGAGAATGAGTTATGTACAATGCGATTAAAATAAGGTCCTATTCTTATTGTAATCGCGTTGTTCCTCAATCTCCTTTATCGGCTTAGTGCCATGTTGTGACGTCTAACTTAATTGATAGTAAACAAATCATTATAGGAGCTGTAGGCAAATTGTATAGTCAACACACAAAAACATAAGACTGAGTGAAGTTAGCCGAAAGCACGTCCTATTCTTATTTTGTACATTGTACCAGTCAACGACTTACCTTTATTCCAAATTTAAACAAAGATTCATTATTGAGCTTGGTAACAGTTTATCTCATCTATAATACGCATCGGTTTTGGTCTACAGCGATAAACAGGACCACCCCATAACACAAATCTTCCCCAGGGACGGCCTGGACCTAGACGAGTGCGGCGGACGCATGGTGCTCCGCGTGCTGCTGCAGCTGTGCTCGCAGGGGGCTTCGGCCGCGCTCGTGTCCGGAGCCCTGGCGCTGCTGTTCCGCCACTTCAGTCAGCGGCAGGAGGTGCTGGCGGCTTTCAAGCAGGTTCGTATACTGTGACACTTATGATTCTTATTCTAGGCTTTCATGTCATCGTCATTCTCAGCCTGTATCGACCCAATGCTGGATATAAAGCAGTGTACCTACTCACTTAGAAGTGTAGCACGTAATGTATCTGGTACTGTATCAAGTGAGTACGTAGGCGCGATACGGTAGAGTACGGTGCATAGGATACATTATCAGATACATTACGGGCTTCACCTCTAAGTGCTACTACGCCTCCTCCTCCTTGTGCCATTGAGCTTTGGTCTGTGTCAATCGGAACTAGGTCTTTTCAGCGACTACTTCGATGTCATAGGCCCATCAGGCAGCTGTTCGGCCAACGGATCTTCTCTATAATGAAAACCATTGTATCAGGGCTCTACTCGTTCTCATGTCAGTCTTGGTATAGACTAATATATATACTTCTTTATTATTTAGTCTATGGCGTTGGTAAAATTCAAACAATAAGAACCGCACTATGACACTAGAAGCGGACTAGCTACTCCGCTTTTTTTCTTTACCCGATCTGGAAAACTAGTAAGGCGCCTGTTTCTTACTATTGACTATTAAACGTACTGCCGCGCTAAATGCTTTTTGTTTATAATGTTGGAAGTTCAGTGTTTGAACATGGTCACGTGACTGCTCGGTTGGACTTGAATCCGTTACCATTGACCATAGTGTTTCATCGCTTTTCATCTTAACTTCCTTGTCAGGTACAACTGCTAGTATCGGACGCGGACGTGGAATCGTACAAGCAGATCAAATCGGACCTGGACCTCTTACGGCAGAGCGTGGAGAAGTCGGAACTGTGGGTGTTCAATAAAGGACGGGCCGTGATGGATGAACACACCGGTGAGGACAAGCGAACATAGGAATTACAAGTGCTTGCCGCGGGAAGCTCATGTAGAGTTTGAAAGGATTTGTTGTAGTGTGCTGTGCTAGACTAAATCCTAAAAGTACAGAAAAAAACATGCAATTACAAGTTTTTCTTAAAGAAAACCTTTATGGTTTAAAAAATTTATTAATAGGTTTTTTATATAGGTGATTTTGTTACTACTTACATTTAGATTCTATAGTATTTTAAGTATATTGTTATGTACATTTTTCTCAGCAAACACACATTAAAACAAAATTTAAGTGCTGAAATATAGACACTAGTTTTCATAGGAAAATTCCTGTCTGATTCTGGCACAACCACAACAAAACTCCTTTTTGCTCTAGACGCCCGTTAGCACAAAAAATCCATGAGTATGCCGTTTTTTTCTTCTCTTATTCTTAAAAAGGAAAGGAATAGCACAGCAGTTAGTAAAATCCTGATTCATAATATTAAAGTCGTTTCTATCTGGAAGGAAATGCATTGGATCAGTGGAATGTTGGCACAGACCATTTGTCGTCCTACTATTCTTAGTGTTAGCAAAAAAGGTGCAATGTGAGGAAAGACAATTCAAATGCTTGTACGGTACCCGCCAACCTGAAATGCACCGCAAAGGAAGTTATATGTAGCGGGATAAACTGCGAAGTGTCGTGATCGCAAGACGCGATACATGACAAACGCATTCCAGTTTGGCGAGTTATGTACTTCGTTGTATATAGTATTCATGCAAGTTTTAAATAATTGCTTTTTTATTTGGTACAGTAAGAATGTTACATTTTTTTAGTGGATTACATTTACACTGAAACATATAAAATCATGAAATATCCTATTGTAATCCCCATCCCAGTTGGTAAATAAATACAGTAAAGGACCGACTCTGCACTCTAGGTCTCTTTTTCCCCACAGTTTTTGCACCTGTCCATGTCGTAGTAGACCGAAGAATGAGAAGACCTTATTACAGCGGTAAATACTATCTATCTCTTTCTATTATCACGCCAAAAACAGAGACAGTGAATGTAGCGCGTCTTCCCTTTTTGTATATATAGATAAGCATTTCTCTTTTACGCCATTGATCAATTGCCTGTATATACCGATCTGCATTTCACAAAGTTTTGACCATGTTTTTAATGGCCGTACCCAATAAACAATATCTACATAGGCGATGGCCTGGATTCGTTTGCTCGCAAATTTAATTAATGTTAGCATAAACAAATATTTGTCTATGATTTTACTAACACTGACTGTTTTCCAATAAATAACATGAGAAAAGGATGGCAGACACTTGACAGATATTGACAGGTCAGGACAAGACAGGATATCTTCAAATCCTCTATACCAATTTTTTTCCTTTTGTTTTCAAAAAATCAGGCCATTTATTTTATGGCCCTAATTCACACTGGTTTAGCAAGTGGATGAAGTTGACAGTTCTAACATATATTCCATCCCTTTTTCATATTCTTCATTGGAAGGAGACTTGTGCTATAAAAATTTTGAGTGATTTTTGGATTGATTGGTAATGCCATATCATTAGTTGATACTTCCGTCGCGAATCGATTAAGGACGTAGCTTCCGTCCCAATCTGTGCATGCTAACAATCCAAAGTTGGTTTGTCAATATCCAGGGCTAGCTCACAGCTAAGGAGCCCAAGCGAAGCGAGCTCGTAAAATTCGACGATTTGAGCGTAGCTAGCGCGTAACAGATTTGTTTAGAGTGAAGGATAAATTTTAAATAATGTCATAATATTAGACATAAACTACTAAAATGGAGGCGGCTTCATTCTATGCGATATGAGGACTGTGGCAGGGGAGAAGGAACAACATGTTCCTACTGATTCCCCGCATCGTGTTGATTTCGCAGGCGTATTATGAATAAACTTGTGGGATTAATATTGTATTACACAACCATATCTATAAATGGTTCCATTATATAATAAGAAAACATATCAGCACCCATAAATGAATATAGACAAATATTGAAAATAGATTATCGACTTAGAAATTCAGAATTTTCAGATTTATGTATTTACTTACTAAATTAAAATAAAGTTTAAAGAATAAGTAAAGAGTGGTACTGAAAAAGCCGGCTCAGCAATAGGCTGAATGTAAATAAATTCAGCGCTGGTTTGGTTAGATATTAATGGCAAGAAAGGCTACGTAGTACAAAGGGTTGAGGGTCATTTCTACGTCCAAACATTTTGGTTCTCACATGCGGTAAATACTCACAAGATACTAAACTTAAATTAAGAATTATCATTATTTTATTGCAAACTAACCTAAGGAACGGCTTGCAGTCGGTTTATTCAATATTGCTACATGTACACATGTGGTACTCGTTAATGGCATATTATAAATATTATCACAAATGGTTTTAGTAACAAGTTATAGAGTCTATGTCGAGTTTTTGTCGTAAGTTGTTTTTTATGCTCGTCAAGTCAACGTTTGACCGCTACCCCATCTGCGGCGCAAGTACAGAAGTTGGTTCGATAAATTTGACGAATCGATAAAACAGATAAATTTATCAACTGTTGCGAGTACCGAAGTGTGATCGTAAAGTATTGTAGCTCTATATTCTGTTTGGATTTGACCTAGCTATTCGATAACTTTTGTCGATTGTTTCAAGGCTCGATAATTAATTATATAGCACAAAGGCCTGCGCGGTACTAAACCTAGAATAGAATTATATCTGTGTTTCGACAGCTGCACCATATGTATGTTCTAAAACGAACGAGGTGATTACGCGACAGATGTTTCACCTGACAGTTACCGTCATGTTTGTCCAAAGTTTTTTAAGCGATATTGTTAAGTAGAAAGTATTGGTAAGCATCCTTTGGTGTGTCTCGGCTGCTCTTCCTGAGTGCCACTCCTATTCTACTTACCATCTTTATCACCTTCAATCACCTAAGATTAAATGGTAGGGTGGTCAAACGCTAATCAGACGAAAATTATAATAAAAAACCTTTCACTCGAGTATTAAGCTGTTTGTGATAATATCTATGATATCTCTATAGTAGACATAGGCAACAGGTTTAAAGTGTGCGTTTAACTTTACAGGTATCTCGGGTTCAATGGGCCCGAGTGGCGCAGTGCTAGAGCGGAACGCTTCCATGGACAATGTCCTGGACACTTCTAAAACTGCCAAACACGACCATAACGAGTATAAGAAGATTAAAGAGGTAATATTAGACATAATTTTCATAATTATTTAAGTAGGTATATTTGTTTGTGTTTTCTGTATCTCATTTAGTTCTTCACTTATAGTTTACCGAAAACCTTATAAGAAGTCAATGGTCTTAAAATAACACTACACTGTAAGAAATTGTGACACTTTAATTTAATTGCATGAGAACACAATCGTCAAATATTGGTTGGGGGTGAGGGAAGACGGCGTGCTGTGATTGGTCAGTTTAAAACTCATACATCAAACGAGTGAAGACGGCGTGTTGTGATTGGTCAGTTTAAAACTCATACATCAAACGAGTGAAGACGGCGTGCTGTGATTGGTCAGTTTAAAACTCATACATCAAACGAGTGAAGACGGCGTGTTGTGATTGCACCGGTTGGGCGGCGTTAAGCAGTGATAATGCTTAACCTTGACGAGCAGGGATGCTCGGCTAAGCGGAGAAGTAGCGGTTTAATGGTCTGTGTACTTCACCATACCTATGTGTATTTTTATTCCACAGATACTACAGCGAATGATAAAATATTGCACCCAAGGCAACAGCGGTGCTGGCGAAAGCAACCGCCCGCGGCGCCACGAACAACGGCTACTGCGAAACATTGCCGTGCACAATATTGTATTGGATCTACTGCAGGTATGGGCCATGGGGAGCTGGGGGACTCGGAGCCTATAATAGACTTCAGTATTCGGTGAAGACAAAAATCATGGTCTGATTGTAGCATGCTGGTAGAACATTTTTCGGCTAGCTACCACCGGCAAGTTGAAAATCCAAAGATAAAAACTTGTCGGTATGTTCCGGCAGTCACACTTGAGAATCATTTTTCAATGTAGGCTTGACGTGCAACTTTAGATCAAGTCGTTTTAGAATGATATGATACTAATATTCCTAAGACGCAGAAGCTAAGGAAGGCCAAACTAAGTTTAGGCACGATTTAAACTAAATATATTATACTAGCCTCTGATCGCAGCTTCATACATGGAATCGGGGTAAAAAACTTACCCATGGATCCACCAGTGAGCCAAAGAACCAGGACCATGGTACCTCGGTAAAAGTAGCCTATCTATAGCTGCACTAGGGATAATGTAGCTTTCTATTAAGTTGCAAACTGCAGTTCACCAAAATGGCACTCATATTCCAAAACCTACTTAAACTGAAGTTTAAATATTTGCTTTAAATTTGATCAAATAGGCGCCTTATGAATCATTCAGGGTTTACTTTGACAGCAGTTCAAAATGCCAAATGAACCTCGGCTCACGAGTTAAACCTAGTTCATAACTGAACTTCGGTTCAAAATGCTTCGAGAGCTCCGACCTTAGTGAAGAATTTTTAGAATCGGAGAGACCAGAAATGGGCGGTAACAAAAAAACAAACTTTAGTCCTTATCATATTAGTGTATATTTTTAATAGAATTTAAAACTCATCAGCCTGTACTTGATATAGGTCTTTCTCGAACCACGTGACGTATGTGACTGTCGCCCAGGCGGTCTGCCTATTAATCTCCAACATCCTAGCAGGTCTACCAAGGTCTGTTACTGCCCTAGACATTCTACCATTTCTCACATCAGTTTTTCGCAGTAAAGCTCTTTACTCCGAAAATCGGGCGTCGAAGCTTCGGCTGGCGGATTGCAGTTTTTCTACCGCGAAAGTGTAGAAAGACAAAATGTCGAGTTACCAACATCGAATCAAACGTCGGATCCGAAACACTGTCTCACTTCACTCACTCAATTCATGGTAGGAATATTGCAATCCGAGAGCCGAACCTGATTTTCTGAAGGCGATTCTGAAAGTTCTATTTTCGGAGCTAGGCTCCAGCAGGGTTATTTTAATTCACTTGGAAGGATATCCGTGTCGGAAGCGACAGTCTTGATCGTTTATTGTTCGGAATCGCATCCCTTCAGAGAAATTTCCCGTTGAGATTCGACAACTCAACGGCACAAACACGGATATAATCCCGACAATATTTCTCTGTCAGGATGCATTTCCGAGATATAAACGATTAGAAACAGTCGCTTCATACACGGAATCATTCCGAGTTATTTAAAATCACCCAACAGGTCTTCTGTCGATCATTACTTCAGCTGTTTTTGAGTTATAGCTCGCAAAGCACGTTTGGTTTGGTATATCAGCCAGTGTCACATTCTTTTAGATTTTACGTGTTTCTTTTGGATTCAGAATTTGGGGTGTAATTTTGACGTACTCAGAGGCACATTTAGTTTTGGCAAGTCTAATTGTCGATGTGTATAAAAAATATACTAAAATGGCACCTTTTGAGCTATGGTGACTCGGTAGCGGTGACTCCGATCACCGATCGATGGTTCGGATCAACAATTAACGAATGAACAATTAGCTAGATCTTTTAATGAAGGATATAGTGGGGCATATTCCACTACTCGCCTGGCTTAGCCGAAAACCGATCGCCAAGCGGTGTATTCCTGCTACGTTTGAGCAAATCCTAATCAAGCTTTAACGTATACACCGTCTTCGACCATTCGTCACTTAAAATCAGGCGAGATAGTTGTCAAATGCTAACCCGTGTTCCGATTTGATAAGAAAAGTAGCCAGTGAAATTACTGGGCTTTTGAGACCTAATACCTAATGTCTCAGGGTAACGAGCGGAATGCAGTGCCGTTAACGCCTTTGTGTTTCAAAGTTGTGGGTGGTACTGCAGTTGTTATGGGTTGGCGTTGTCTGCCAATAGGAAAACAACCAGCTCGTCGTTATCGAGTCATGTAAAAAAACTATCGCGTATTAAAAATACTTTGTATATTTCAGGTCCCTCACGACGAAGACGACGCTGCAATGGACGAACTGTTAGCTCTGGCCCACGAGTTCTTGCAGAACTTCTGCCACGGTAACCAGCAGAATCAGGCCATTCTTCACAAGCATCTGGACCTGTTCTTAAATGCTGGGGTAAGTTGATAATTGATATCAGATAATGCTGTAGAATGTTGTGTGACTTTATGTCATCTGGACACCTTTCCATTATACCGTTCGTTCCGTTAATTATACATTTTTTTTATTACTATTTAAGCAATTTTTTTTAGTGGGAGGACTAACACTTCTGCGAGTGTCCGTCTGGGTTGTTACCACCGCTTTGCTCGTGAAGTCTGCCGCCAAGCAGTAGTGTGCAAACATTACTGTGTTCCGGTTTGATGAGCAGAGTATCCAGTGAAATTACTGGGCTTATGAGACTTAATACCTAATCTATCAGGGTAACGAGCCCACTGCAGTGCCGCGCAGGCCTTTGTGTTTCAAAGTTCTGGGTGGCACTGCAATTGTTATGGGCCGGCGTTATGCTTACCATCAGGCAAACGACGAGCTCGTCTCGTTACCAAATAACATAAAAAAAAGCAAACGATTTAATTCCAACTAGAAAATAAATGCTTCAGTGTTTATTGAAAATGGTTTCTCTATATTTTTCAGATTCGAGAAGCCCAAACAGTGTGCGCCATATTCAAAGACAATGCGACCCTCTGCGCCCACGAGAACAACGAGAAAGTGGTGGCTCACTTCGTGCACTGCATCGAGTCCCGCGGCCGCCGGCCCGCCTACCTGCGCTTCCTGCACACGGTGGTGCACGCGGACACACAGTACATCCGCCGCAGCCAGGACCTGGTCATGCAAGAGGTGAGCGCATCTCTTACAAGCTTTCAACTTTTTTTTTAATCAGGCAAAAAGGGCTTTTTCGCTTATGCGATTATCCGCCCTGGTTTAGTAGCACAAGAGGTAGGGACATTTAACTTTTCTTTTAATACTTTTTGATAACGAGACGAGCTGGTCGTTTGCCTGATAGTAAGCATAACGCTGGCCCATAACAATTGCAGTACCACTCAGAACTTTGAAGTACAAAGGCCTGCGCGGCCAGCAGTGCGCTCTTTGCAATGAGATATTAGGTATTAAGTCTCATAAGCCACTGGGCTTATGAGACTGGAATTACTGTATTCCACTGGCTACTTTTTCTCTTCAAACCGGAACACAGTAATGCATTACTGCTTAGCGGCAGAATTCACGAGCAAAGCGGTGGTACCAACCCAGATGGTCACTCGAATAAGAGTTAATCCTACTTGCAATGTTTCTATGTATGTTTGTTTAGCTCAAATCTTTTAAGCTTGATTCACTTCACGGTGTTTAATTGAGCCGAAATTTTACATCATAATATTTAAATCTGATGACAATGCAATATCATGATGTCACAGAGCTGGTCTAATGGAGCCGAAAGGTGGCCACAAGACTAAACTACCAATTACGTATTTTATTTTATAATAGCTTGTCTGGAATTTTTCCACGAAAACTTAAATTACCTTACTGCCGAAATAAAGGAGGGTATTGTTTTTCGAAATGGACACATACGTATGTAACACATATGTAATATGTAATACACGGAGTCACATTATGGATTCCCCCACTTGACGTCATCATAATATGATCATATCATGATTCGGGCAAAGTGGCCTTTTTAGCCCCGCTGTTTTTGCCTAATACTATACATTCTTCTAGCCTGTCAACCATTCCGTATGATCAAATTTTCAGATGGTGAACTCCGGCGAAGACGTGCTAGTATTTTACAACGACAAGGTGTCGTTCAACTACTTCCTCCAGATGATGAGGCAGTACAAACAGACTGGCGAAATGCAAGAGGCTCTAAAGTAATTTTTATTTTAAAGTTTTAACATACACTAGATGTTTAAGTACGGAAAAGGCAAACAATAGAATTTGGAGGGTACTATTTTTATTTTAGTCATTATTCCATAAGCGCACCGCATTAAGTCCAAAACAGTTGTTTTAAAAAGAGATGGTCTAATAATGTATTTGTTAAAATCACATTTCCACAGACAGATATCCGTGCTGTTGTTATCTGCGTCTTTCCATTTGCCGCTAATATTTTGCTCATAAGTACTAGCTACTGACTGCGGTTTCACCCGCGTGGTTATTTCCACAGGAACCGTGCATTTTTCCGGAATAAAAAGCCTATTTTACTCTCCGGTTCATAAACTATTTCTATACAAAAATTCACGTCGATCCATTGCTCGGTTGTGCATAAAAAGAATAAACCAAACATCACACTTTCTTTACGTACGGATTGGAAACATGTATCTAAATGTAAATATGAGATTGCTTATAGGGATAACACCGCAGTTTGTTTTACCGTAATTTTTTTTCGTTTGCAATAAAGAGTTTTTGCATTGTATTGTATGTATCAAACATGAGTCGTGTCGTCCCAGTTACCACATCCAGTTGGTGAAGCTGCTCACTTGCTGCACGATGGGCAAAAACGTATACACGGAGATCAAGTGCCACAGCCTCCTGCCGCTAGATGACATCGTAGCCATGATCACGCACCGGGACTGTATACCTGAAGTGAGTTCTAATTTACAATCCTTTTCTTTTATACATACTATTGGATAACGACACGTTCGGATCGTTTGTCAGATGAACATAACGACGCTCAAAACAGTGAAACAAAGGGCTGCGCGGCACTGTAGTGCGCTCTTTACCCTGAGACATTAGGTATTCAGTCTCATAAACATAGTAATGTCACAGACTACGTTGCTCATCAAACCGGAACACAGTAATGCTAACAGATTAATGTTTGGCGGCAGACTTCACGAGCAAAGCGGAGGTACCCTCCTAGACGGACACTCGCAGAAGAGTAAGTCCTACCACCCGGTAAAAAAATTAATGTTTTGTTTCAGGTAAAAGAAGCGTACGTAGGGTTCCTGAACCACTGCTACATCGACACCGAGGTCGAGATGAAGGAGATATATTCGTCGAACTACATGTGGGACTTGTTCGAGCGGTCCTTCTTGCAGGACATGCACGCTATCCTGCAAAGCGAGCCGTTGCCTGGTGAGATGACGAAAAGATACAATCTATCCTACTTTTTTACACATAAAGGATGGTTTTTTTTTTCATATTTAACTTCCATCTTCAAGAGCCAACTTCAAAGCATACCCTATATTCTAATGAAAAAAGAATCGTCAAAATCTGAAAAAAAAAGAACTCTTCACTTCCAAGGAGAAGGTTCTAAATTAGGTGGGGATTTTTTTGTTGGTTACTTAAAACCGATTTGGAAAATTATTTTTTTATTTGAAAGGATGTACTTTCAGATTGGTCCCATAGAAATTTCATAAAAATCGATTCAATCAAATAACCTATCGGCGTGTTCCGACAGCTGTGTCTGAAAGCCATCCTAAGATTAGCGTTAGCTATTAGACATTATGGAACAGGGTATAGTTTCTTTCCTTCTCGTTCCAGGGTCATCATCGTCCCCATGTGAGATGTCATTCTCCCCTCGCCGCAGCAAGTCCCCGGGTGGCGCGTGGACCAGCTACGTCACGGATGTGCTCATGCATACTATATGCACTTTCTTTAACTCGCCCTTCAGTGATCAGAGCACCACTGTGCAGGTAGGTCTTCGGTGATGACTACTTGAAATGTTTTGAATGACTCTGATTTTTACTAAGATTATTCACGTAGAGGTCCTCAAGTAGATGATTTAGTCCCGAATCTCGGGATGAAATTCTCTCCAATTCCTAATGCAATTGCTCCAAATTTATATTTTTTGTTTGTCAAATTTAATCCCAAAGTTTACGAGACTGGAATACGACTTGGGGCCTTACCGGCTAATAATCTCGTCTTCGTTTTCGATTGCAAACCGATTAAAACCAGCGGTCACTAGTCTTCGTGTGGAAGGAGTTGTCTAGAGTTTTCGCATTTTTTCGTTTTGTAACTACTTGTTTCCTTAATAACGTTCGTTCTAAAATGATAATCAGCAAAAATTCTGGACTATTTCTACCAACCGAAGATCTAGCGACCGCTAGTCATAATCGGGTTGGAGTCGAACCGAACACGAGATTGTTAGCCGGTAAGGCCCCGCGAGCCCGGGATTGTCCTCTAGTGAAAGTTAAATTACTCATAAGTTCCTTTTCCAAGGATACCACCGATCGAAATAAAGGACAAGAACACAAAAAAATAAACATAAACGCTTACACACTCATACCCCCACACTAGGATTCCCTGTGTCGCAGGTGGCATGGACATACACAGATACACATCACAAACATCCAAGACCCGAGAACAAACTTTATGCTTACACAAAATCTGCCCCGTACGGGAATCGAACCCGCTTTGCAGGCAGGGTTACTACCAACTTAGCTACGGAGCCGTCGGCATTATTTTTTAGCCATATTATAGTACCTAATATAATGTTTCCCTTTTTTCCTGCTTCATTCACATAGATGCTCACCTATTTTGACGTAAGTATATTTAAAATTCTAACTAGTTACTGGGATTATGAGATGCCTAATGTCTCAACGCAACGAGTGCCGTTACCGAGTGCCGCGCAAGCCTTGTGATTATGGGCCATCAGCTTCATGCTTACCATCAGGCAAATGACGGGCTCGTATTAATTCGAATTAATGAAGCACATAGACTATATCTCAGTGCTCACCCAAAGCGCTCAGGTTTACCTTTTTTCCTCGCGCAGAATTGTTTTTGGTCATGCGTACCAAGCAGTGGTTATGATAAAAAAAAACTATTGTTTTTGCGTTCAATATTTGTATCGTAATTTCAGACGCGACAGTCGATTTTCGTGAAACTGCTGCAGACTACATTCAGTATCTACCAATGTCCGTGGTTGACACCACCGCAGAAGCTCAACGTGGAGAAATGCATCCGGACTTTGAGTGAAGTCGGTTAGTTACACGAAATTTTAATTTTACACTATGAAAACAATTTTGGATTGGATATTTAGAAAGAAAGAAAAACATTTAATCCTAATAACTGGAAGACTGGTAGATAATGTTAGAGCATTAAGTTATTTACTATATTTAAATTTGTTTAGTACTGCTAAATAAACAAGGTGCATTCAACCACAGCCAACACGTCAGCACCCCGGCAACTCAAGGGGGCGTAGTCATAGTAACTTTCTACTATCACTCTCTATAGTAAAAAGTTGAAAATGTATAGAATTCTTGAAGAAATGGATTAGTTAAGTCACCTTGTGACAGCAAATCTTAAAGCCTATTTCAATATTTTAAACTTTTGTACTATCATTAAAGATTATATAAAGTGAGTTGGTTTCTCTCTTTATTCCACAGCTAAATCGCGCAGTATAGCGATACCGCTAGAGTTGGAAGCGAAGGTTTTAACCGTTTTTGAGAAAGCAGCCGCTCTCTCACGCCAAACGAGTAAATGGCTGCTGGCTTCCAAGACCTCAAAGCTGGAAAAAATGGCCTCTCAGGTAATTATTTTGAAAAATGGCATTTTATGAATTACTAATAAACCTGTCACAGCCACAGTATCGCTAGAGCGAAAGGACTTCTGTCAATTTCAAATCGACGACTAGCAGGAGGTGTCACAGGACTCTTATTTTCGAAGGTTTAAACTCACTGCGCCTTAGTTTTATTTTCATTCAACCAGAAAACAATGGAATATTGTTTACAATATAACCGCCAACTTCGCCTGATTGTAAACGAAGAGTACTCACCTATTTTTGTATTCGAGCCATTATTTACCTTAAGGATGGGACAAATCGGGATAAAAAACAAAACAAAAACAGGCTTTTATGTACCCCAAATTTTAGGACAAGTTGCATTGATCGTAGTCACGAAAAGACGTGGTATTCTCGTGAACGTTGAGGTTAGTAATTAAAAACCTGTATTTTTTATCTCAAGTAGTCGCAGGCGGTGTAAACCCTAACCTATTATTATTAAGAGCTACAATAACACACGATATAGATGCTTATCCCCAACCATTAATGTTCCAGTCCAACATCCAGAACGACCGCTCAGTCATGGAGGGCCTGCAAGAGATTGTGGCCCTTTTAGAAGAGCAACTCCGGCCGTTACTGCAAGCGGAGCTGTCCTTATTAGTGGACATTCTGTACAAGCCGCACCTACTGTTCACCAGCGCTGGGGAAGTCAGCCAGCCAGACACCAGCGGGATATTCATATCCAGGTCACTTATATTGCTGTTATAACTTAGATTGTGTACTCAAAGGAGATAAGGTCCATGTTTTTATACTAGTCCAATAATGTAACTCGGTGGATCACCAACTAATGACATATAAAAATCCGAATTCGAATCATGTCATTGGTTGGCGTTCGGATCACTACTGATGTCACTGGTTTGCGTCCATAGAGTTTTCAACATTGGAAAAGTTTAAAAACAGGTACACACAGACCTTAGGTAATTTTTTGCGTTTTTATTTATCCTACGAAATAACGAGATGAGCCGGTTGCGTTGGTACGGGATAGCATAACGCCTGACTTTAACAATTGTAGTTCTATCCAATACTTTAAAACAGAAAGGTCTGCGTTACCTTAGTACGCTTGTTACCCTAAGAAATTGATAAGTTTTCCCAGTGATTTGAATTACAACTCTGCTGATCAAACAGAAACACAGTAATGCATGCACGCTACTGCAAGGATTGATGAAATGATGCTTAGAAAATTCAATTTAAATATTCATTAATAAGGCATATCGGATTGTATATGAAATAAATGTACCTAACTTAAATTATTGTTTCTTGATTTTCAGGCTAATTCGCCATACAGAGAGGCTTCTCGAAGAAAAAGAGGAAAAACTTTGCGTCAAGGTATTGAGAACGCTAAGGGAGATGATGGCCGTGGACCCGGAATATGGGGAAAAGGTAAAAACTACTCTTTTTTCTCTGCATGTAAACTATACTCGTTTATATGGAGTTAATTGCACTTTTATGGAAGTTAATTGGACTTTTGTGCATGTTATTTGCACTTCTCTGCAAGTTTGCTCTTCTCTGCAAGTTAATTCCACTTTTCTGCATGTTAATTGCGCTTTTCTGCAAAGTGACTGCAAAATGTTATATTGCTCGCATCAAGTTGAATCTTTTGTCTAATGTCTATTGGTGCTATTTAGAAAGAATCCTCATTGTAAGCGTGCCTTCGGCCCTACATTAGGTGACAGAGTAGTAATGTAAGGTGGCACTATCTCATCTGATGTTGATACGTTATTGCATGTATTTTTAATAGCTTCACTTGTATTAACTATAAACTAAATAACCAACAAACAATGTAAAAAAACTTATAAGTAAGTCAGTTTTAATTTACTTTTAATGGTTGTACGTGAAACTTTGCATGTATATGTAGTTCGAATGACAAAACTATAATTTCATCATGTAGCTGATCTGATGATGGAGCCAAGAGGTTCTTTAGTGGCTACAAGTAAACCCTTCGAGTTTGGGCTCATATGAGTCCAATAGATTCCACTTGGTGTCTAAGTTCTGATGAAGCCAGGAGGTGTTAGGGTATTTTTTACTTTCTTACTATTTAATATTGTTGAATAAGCTTGTAGTTATATATTTCGCATTGGTTGTCAGTATCCCGTATGGTCTAGTGGCTAGGATACCTGGCTTTCACCCAGGAGGCTCGGGTTCGATTCCCGGTACGGGAAATATTTTTGCAATCAAATTTTTATTTTGGTCATTATTTTATTTTACTACCTCTGAATATTTTGGCATATTTCAAATTTCTTAAAAGAATTCATATTGCATCAAAAACGTATGCAAATTATTGACATGTATAAAACTCAAATTTCCAGCTTCCTTTTTATTTTTTTTCTTAGTTTTTACTGACTATACTTTAAAAGTTTACACACACCTTGCCATCTTTATATCCTTTTTTATACATTTCCAGGGTAACCAACTCCGTAATAAGCTGTTATCGCAGTACTTTGTCAACCGCAAGTCAGAGCCGAAGATACAGCCGCCTCCGCCCTCGGTGGCGGTTACCCACGGCCCCGGCGGTAGGTTACAACCTCATTGCTTTAGTGATAAAGTCGATATTTCTATGACACGATCACTGGATGCGTTTAGGTTATTTTAGTTGTTTTTGTTATAATGAAACATGTTTTATGTTAAAAAACTGGTCAAACCAAGTTGTGCAAATGCCTGATATTTCATATTACACAGATACAAGGGTATGTTATTCCATTGTATGTGGGATATTATAGGTTTATGAAATGACTCTGATGATGGTCTACTATTGATGTTATATTTAAATTACTATTCATAAACGTTGGTTTGTACACAAACTATTTATTTATTTTATTTTATTTTATTCGGGGGGCTTACAGCTAATATTACAAAATATGTATGAAAACAACATACGGAAAGCCATTTAAAAGCCTCCACAGTTAGTATTTATTCTCAAACTGTTTATTTTATAATAATGATGTCGCTTTTATTTACGAAAACTGAACTAAAACATATAAGTACCTATATTGTAGATTATTATGTTGCCAAATTTAATATTTATGAGACGTAAGCTGTAAGTAAAGCAACGGAAAGCAGTTTTTGGAAATGTTTGTACCTGTTTTTGTTGTTTTATTTTTAACTAGCATCTGCCTGCGGTTTCACCCGCGTTCCCGCGGGAACAGTACATTTTTCCGTGACATAAAGTAGCCTACGTTACTCTCCGCTCCATAGCCTACATCTATGCCAATTAGTTTGTCCTTCTTTCACGCAGCAACGGAGCAATGCATCGACGTGATTTTTGGCATAGATATAGTTTATGGACCGGAGAGTAATATACGTTACTTTTCTCTCTGAAAAATGCACGGCTCCTCTGGGAACACGTGTGAAAACCGCGGGCTGAACCTAGTTTATAATAAAAGGAGATGTCCTGCCTCCTGACTGGTCTCGACCTGAACGGATATTTAAATAGTGGTAATTTCAATTGACGTAAGGGTAAATGCACGATTTTACAGGAGAGCCGAATTAACATACAAACAGACTTTCGCATTTATAATAATATGGTTGTCATTATTTAGTTTAGTGTAGTCTTTACTAAACGCATACAGTGGTAGTGAACTAACTTTCAACTGTCTTTTAGAATAGCAGTACTAAAATCTTAATTAGAGTGAAAATTAATATCTTAATATTAACTAAATCATTTTGTACTGTGGAAATAGAATAAGTACAGTAGCAATTGTTTAAGAAAACTAGGTTTATTGACCTTCATGATAAGCGTTGTACTGCAGTTTATTTGCAATTAGTAAAAATAGTCTTGTAAACTACTTCAAAATATTTAGTAGCTTGCAATAATAATATAATTATTCCATAAATTTCAACTGATTGGTACAAATATTAAGTTTGATCAGTATTAAACTTTATACTGGCATTTATTATGAGGTTTTGGTAGGCGTCATGCTTACCATCAGGCAAAAGACCTGCTGGTCTTGTACCTTGTACGTGTAATAAAACCGCCCAAATATTTCATGTAATGAAATGTTTTATATATTAATTTAAAACAAATAAATTACTATAATCTCCCCTGCTTTACAACGTTTATTATTAAGGCCTAATATAATTATGATTCACAATATAGTGAGCACATAGTTATAGATTTAGCTCTCATGGGCACAGTTATTAGCGGTATTGTTAGCATTCATTTCAAATGGGCAGAAAAGCATTCATGTAGAATGTATCACAGTATCAGAAATATCTAGTATCAGAATTAATCAGTGAATGATAAGTCAACCTACAAAATTTCTAATCTACAAGTTATCTATACAAAAAGTGTTTCTTGGTATGGTAAAAAGTGTTTAAATTCTACACAAGGCAGCCCCATAAGTTCTTGACTTCCCAACGATGGTACCATTTACTGCGTTCGGCAATTCTTGCGCTCATTTCAAGATTTTAGGTATACTCTACTCGTCCCCACAGCATATCAAACCCTGTCAAATAAAACAAATGAAAAAGGTATACTAGATTCTCCTCAGTTATAAGACTTTCGAAATGCTTTTTACTGCCCATTTAACTATATAAGTCTCACAACATTTTTGATTCTTACTTCGTTTGATGAATAACTAAATTAAAACAGACTAAGAATAATTTTAATATAAGTTACTTGTAACATTTAAAATGTTTCTTTGTCATAATTAGTCTAGATAAAAATAGTAAACAAAAAACAAACTTGAACCGTCTATAATATGGTTTGTTTGGACAGTATGACAAAGGAACGTTTACATTCTGCCTAACATCTAGTACTAGAGTAGAAACAACATGTGTTTTCTTTATTTCCACTACACCGCATGCGAACCAGATACTCATCAGCATCAGCCGAAGACAGGTGGGTTCTTTGTGACGCTTCATGACAGGTTCATACGCTGGATTTAAAAAGTTTACAAAAAGAAAAAGAAACTAATTTTTTTTGTGTCAAATTACTTTTGTGAATCTTTATATCAATTTAGATGTATAAAACTGTAATTATAGACCCTTTACGTAAAATAGACACTGATTTCGATTCTGGCGTTACAAACCTAATTTTAGTTTCACTCTCTTTCCAAAAACGTACTGATGATTGATGGAAGGTGTCTAAATTTAGATATAGAATTATCTTTTGTCCTAGACAAATGAGACGCCACTAAGCCAACTAAATTCATGATCGTTAAAACTAGATACGAACAAGTGGATTAATCTGACAGTTCTAAAATATGTTGCATCCCTTTCTCATGTTCATATTAATTTAGAAAAGAAGTGTCAAACTAACATTAGGTTTAGGTTTAGTATGCCAGAATAGACCCCATTGTGACATTTTTTTGTTTTGACCTGAAAAAAAGGTATAATGATTTCAGTAAAAATTCCTCGATTATGTGTTAAGTGCTGCCAAAACAAAAGTTGTCGAGAAAAAAATCAGTTTACCCAAAACGAAACTAGATGGCGTCGGCGTCGAGTTACCTCTCGCAAGTGAGATTTGCCATGTAGAGTTGATCACAGCGCGAAATTCAAATCAAGTTAACCTTTGCGCAGAGGCAATATCGTAACCAATGAGGTTAATCCGAGGTGCGATTATTGCTAGTTGAAAACTTTACCAATACCCCGCCGTGTGGACGTGAAATACCGTCCGCTATGGCAATTTTTGAACGGCTGTTAAAGCCATAATAGTTGTGCTATATCATGCATCATCAGACACTAACCAGTGTCAAATAGATTCCCCAGGATTGGAAGTCTACTGAGTGGGCCCTAAAGAGCGTAAAATTTAATTTTCTTCGTTTTACTGGGATCTGGGCAAATTTTAAGAAACATGCAAAGAGCATAATTTAATCACTAGTAGGACTTAAAATAATTACCTAAGTGCGGTCTTAACGCGCTACCAGATAATTAGTAATCATTGCGGCTTTTGTGCAACAAAACCATCGAACTAAATTAAATTTGAGTTTGTCTAATTACTTATTTAAAAATAAAAATGTCTGTAACCAATGTAATAATTAATTTTGCATTAGTATTCAGCTAAGAGATTTTCACGTTTTGGTACTAAATAAAAACAAATAACGCCTGATCACACACGTATCAAGAGATAATCAAAAAATACGACACTACGAGGCACATGCTCCAAAACCTAGTCCAGTAAAAATACAACATTCAAATTTGAATACTTACATAGCAAGAACAGAAATGAATGTAAACAGCGTGTAAGCCTGTCATGAAAAAGATGTTGTTCTGCTTTTGTTCTCACGAATTGTGGCGAATATTGCTTTCAGCACTGTTGGGTCTTGGGTGGCGGTATTGTGTACAGTCAGCGACATTGCATTGATTAGCAAAGGAGTTTTAAAACTTGGGGAATTGGGAATATTTATAGAGGATCAATAAATGTTACGTAATTTAATCACCTCTAACGTGTCACACATTATAGAAATAATTGGAATTAAAGATTAGATTTGTTAAAAGTTCTCAAACCTCGTTAGTATATTATCCGTCTTTGTGAGTTTTAAAGTTAAGTTTGAAAGTAGTTTTTGTCGCTAACTGTACAAAGCAAGTGTTCTTTCGGTACCCTCAAGGTAGATTTATAATAGGGTATAACATCGAGGGTGCTGCAAAAAGCGGAGGGGTGATACACCCTTTTTGGTTATTATTAGCGGGAGTTAACCAATGTCGTAGCGTGACGTAAATTTACGGAATATGTTGTATTTGCGTGTTTAATTGATACACATTGTGTGCAATTCTAGCGTGCCATCTGAAATTCGGATAATGCTATTTCTTCTGAAATTCGGATAATGCTATTTCTTTCACACGTTAAAATATTAATAGAATTTGTTAGTGGGAAGAGCAACTCTTCTGCGAGTGTCCGTCTGGGTTAGTACCACCGCTTTGCTCGTGAATTCTGCCGCCAAGCAGTAATGTGCAAGCATTACTGTGTTCCGATTTGATGAGCAATGTAGCCAGTGAAATTACTGGGCTTATGAGACTTAATACCTAATGTCTCTGGGTAACGAGCGCACTGCAGAGCCGCGCAGGCCTTTGTGTTTCAAAGTTCTGAGTGGCACTGCAATTGTTATGGGCCGGCGTTATGCTTACCATCAGGCAAATGACCAGCTTGTCTCGTTACCAATAACATAAAAAAATAAAATTAATAGACGGACGAGAGATATGGCCGTCTTTTAGTTTTAGTTTTAAATGGTACATCAGAATCGCACCCAACCAACATCACGTTTGGTCATACTGTTGTTGTCATTGTATGTTGTTATTGTTGTTTGGCCAGTCTAATTCTAAGTTTAGCGAGTTCACCACTTTCTACCGCATCACATAATATCAGATGAGTTCGTGGTCAAACGCTACATCGAGAATAAAAAAATCGTCTGCGGTAACACAAACAGTTATTCAATATAACATACAACCTATTCAGTAATTTGGAATAAAATGTATTCTAGGCTTTATTTAGGTTATTCGACCCCTCCGCTATTGTACCTTTGGTGAGACTATAATATCTAAAAAAAGGCTTTTCACAGCTGGCTTTGGTTCGTGAAATTCACTAGAAAGCTTCTTAACAATAAGTTTCATTGAATATAATAGGTTTGTAATCATTTGTCCGAAGAAAGTAACATGTAAATAAATAAATAATTTCCTTTGGTTTACTCTCACTGCAGATTGCTAATGCCAGCTGGAATGCTGATTATGTATTTTAACTGACTACAATTTAATTCAAACCTAGTGTTGATGAAAATATATACTTAGTATGTCTATAAATTACTATCGATGTAAATATTAACGCGTACGTATAAGAGCCTATAATAATGACCGTATAACGGTTGAATAGTTACACAATGTTTTGTCTCTTTCGATTCAATTTAAAATTGTCAAAGAACAACAAAGACAAAATATTGTGTAACTATGCCACCGTTATACAGTCTTTATTAGTGAGGCCCTATGTGTGTATGTTTGTCAGTGGATTTCTCTCAAAGCACAGAACTTATTTTAAATTACTTTTAAAGGCTTTAATTCCACATTAATATAACTGATTTCAATTATAGATTTTTCGTACTATTATTTTGGTTAAAATCTAACATAGCATTCCGATGACAAGCGTATTTCTTTCCTAATAAAATATTTTGTATTTTGTACATCATTTTAAAAACAATGTCACTCAAATTAGTTTCGTTGTTTTAAATATTTCATTAAAACTATTTTAAAGTATAATCCCATATTATTTGTATAAACAAGAAATTAATTTTTTCAATAATTACTTGAAACCGGATATTTAGTTATCTATTAGCATAACTACTATATCTAACACAATAACAAAAGAAACGAAACTATAACATTCGTTCACCCAACAGCTAAAGTTCTCATGCGCACCGGACAAACCTTAGCGCAAGTCCAAGCGCACCTGGACAAGGAAGGTGCCTCCGACCTGGTGGTGGACCTGGTCATCAGGAGCACCAACCGGCCAGCTATATTCCTCGAGGCGATACAGCTTGGTGAGTTGAAGAAATTTTTTTTAAGGCCTATGTCCGAATGGAAAAATCAGAACCTTTATAAGATCATTTACTAACGTGGCTCTCTGACCGTTTGTCACTGCCAATTTGCTCCGAATCTACTGGAAAGATTGAGTGTAAATTTGGTACTCATCTGAATGTGTGACCCCAAACACGGACGTGTAACGTAAATAAATGAATTTTGAATATTGAATATTATATCACTTTTGGGGAGCAATTTAGAAAATTTTAAAAAGTTTTGTAAACTATACCTTGTGAAATAAAGTTGTTGTAAGGTTTTCAAATACTTATTTTTTTAATTTTAACTAAGTCGGTTCTCAATAAATTTTTTTTCAACAGGTATTGCTTTATTGGAAGGAGGCAACCCTATAATACAACACAGCATATTTACAAAGCTACAAAACGGGGAAATATCACAAGCATTCCTCAAGGTATGATCTGACTATATAACCTCGTCTTTTCTCTTTTTCTGGTATAGAGATGCGGGGTTTCGCTTTTTTAAAAAGCAATTACTATTTAGCATTGCATGTTTAAATGATTGTTTACAGGTATTTTATGACAAAATGCGCGAGGCGCAACAAGAAATACGTTCTCTAGCGGCGAGCAGCACGGCCGCGGCCAGCACGGACAAGCAGCGCTCTAGCCACTCCGAGCCCAAGAAACCACCTTCCGCTGAAGGTGACTACAATACTGATGTTTCAGGGCGAATGGCATAGAACTCTAACCCTAGACATTTACTGTGACGCAGGTGGCACAGTGCACTTTCATGCATTTCCTTGTGCTCGTAGGGCTATTTAACAACCCTTGATTTGAAAATCTATCGCCAAACATCTAAACTTGTGATTCGGCAGCTACACTTGAAAGCCAGTTCAAATCTAAATTAAGCATCTTTGTTAGTGAACAAACGCAAGCCTATATTGTAGAGACCCGTCCCGGTTTGGCACGGGTGATACTCGATTTAAGATTTCTATATAAACCTATACAATAGACCTTAGACCAGACCCCCTTAATACGGCACTGTCGCAAAATCCGTTGGAGCTGACGTCTCCCACCTATAAACTACTTAGCTGCCAAATTTCATTTTTAAGTCAAATAGTTTTCGAGATTTCGTGTTTAATCAGGGAGTGAGTGACCCTCGCTTTTATAAATATATTTGATTGAAAAAGGACAAAATATATGCGATTTGTTAGCAGGGAAACCAACACCAGGGCCCATAGTAGTGGGCGAGGAGATGGACGACGAAGTGACGAACGCTTGCGGCTCCGCAGTGCACGCCTACTCCGACGTACACACCATGTCGCACGGTGAGTATCATAATATCTGTTACCCTATGTAGGGCATGCAACTGGTTTTAACTGATTCCAAAATAACCGGAAATCCCGATTCTTTTTTGTCCTGTGAGAACCAATTCTTAAATCAGTAGGAATCGATTTACGATTCCTTTCGATTGTCGTTTAAAAATATCCCAATCCTAAGCTTTTGCTTCTCAACAGCCAATAATAGTTACAACAACTATGGCAGCGCCATCTCAACTTAAACCTATTAAATAATATCAAGAATCATAATAACATCCGATTAGCCTGTAAGGTATTAGATTTGTTTGCGTGTTCAATATTGGGAGATTGAACAAAAAATGTGTCAACTGTCAAGTGAACTCAAGTGTCACTGTCAACTTATACATTTCTAAAAAAATATTATAAAAACGCGTACGAGCCGTCTAAGGGAGTATCCAGGGAATGGGCAGCAGCATTCTCCCCGGGCAACGTCATAATCTACTGCGACCATCAAGACGCGTGCCAAGCGTAATGTATTTGTGACAAAGGCTGATGTTCAGTGGACGTTTTCCGGTTGATGATGATAATATCTTACAGGAACGACAGTTCTAGAAGAGTACATGGCGGAGAAGAAGCGTGAGAGCGGCAACTCGGACGTGCTGCCCGCTAAGGTGGCGGTCATGCGCCCCATACTGCGTTTCCTGCAGCTGTTGTGCGAGAACCACAACCCTGACTTACAGGTAACAAACAGACTTTTTAACCTTGGCCAAGTAGAAAGAGACGGAGCTATGCTTGTCTATGTGCGTCCTTTTTAGACGATGGATCATCAATTGGAGAACGAGAATACACAAAAAATAATTTTAATTTGTGTTTGATTTGTGTTCATTTGTTGACTTTTGCAGTAGATACTGAAGAATATACAAATACACACTTTTGTTTGAGCTTGCGTTTGACTGCCATCCCACCTTATGTTAAGTGACGATGCGGTCGACGATATAGAACGCTTGCCCAGAAGATACCTGTTCACTCGTGTCTTGAAGACTTCCAGATTCTAGTGTTCGGGAAAACAGAGTTCCACTTTTTAACCGTCCGCATGATGAAGATCGAAGAAAAATCTTAGATAAACTGTTGTTGCGTTGAAGTCTTAACTTACATTAAATGATTTTGAATTCAATTGGATTTCAATCTTAGTTACGTACAGGGGTTATTAGAACAACTTCTCTTCAACAGAATCTTCTACGCAATCAAAACAACAAATCCAACTATAACCTGGTCTCCGAGACGCTGATGTTCTTGGACTGCATATGTGGATCCACGACTGGAGGCCTAGGGCTGCTAGGACTGTATATCAATGAAGGGAACGTGGCGCTCATCAATCAGACCTTGGAAACGCTCACTGAGTACTGCCAAGGTAAGTTTATATCTCAATGTTTTAGAAAACACGAAAATCTCCATCGCCTTATGATTTCTGAGTGTTTTTTTTATCAATAAACTAGTTGGTAGGACTAACTCTTCTGCGAGTGTCCGTCTGGGTTGGTACCACCGCTTTGCTCGTGAGGTCTGCCGCCAAGCAGTAATGTCCAAGCATTACTGTGTTCCGGTTTGATGAGCAGAATAGCCAGTGACATTACTGGGCTTATGAGACTTAATACCTAATGTCTCAGCAATGCAGTGCCGCCCAGGACTTTGTGTTTCAAAGTTCTGAGTGCCACAGCAATTGTTATGGGCCGGCGTTATGCTTACCATCAGGCAACCGACGAGCTCGTCTCGCTATCAAATAAAATAAAAAATTACGCAAACTATATAATTTTCAGGTCCCTGCCACGAGAACCAAAACTGCATAGCGACTCACGAAAGCAACGGGCTGGATATAATCACAGCCCTCATATTGAACGACATTAACCCGCTCGGCAAGACCCGTATGGAGCTCGTGCTAGAGCTCAAGAACAACGCTTCCAAGCTGCTCCTGGCCATTATGGAGTCGCGCAACGACTCCGAGAATAACGCCGAGAGGATCCTGTACAACATGAATCCTAAACAGCTGGTGAGTGGGACTAGTGGGAGTAGGACAGATATTCAAGACAAAATCCGAGGAAGAATAGGATATTTGCGACGCCACAGCCATTTCTGGCGAAGCAAAGATCCTCTTGAATTGTGGTCACAGGTAAAATCTGAGACGAGTGTCTATATAAATAATAAGTAGAATTTCTTTTAAAAAGGCAGAAAACCGAGGTGTACCCTTATAAATTTTCAAAATCGGTCCACAATTGACAGAGAATTCGGTGAACATATATAAAAAATACATACAAGTCGAACATATAAACTCCTCCTTTGAAGTCGGTTAAAACATAAATACTGTTCGTTGGTAAGCAATTCTAATCGAATATACCTTTACCAGTAGGCAACACTACCAAAATGCTAGCAACATTGTCAGCCTCATTCAAGATCTTTGTCCAAGTTCTGTGCCCCTTATTTGATCAAAATTCTTTGACAGAAACACAACTTTGATGAATTCATCCAAGTTCTTTAATCAAATGCGACTTGCACAACGATCTTTGATGAATGGAATACCACACTAACCTGGTACATCAAGTATAGGGCAGGATTTTTGTTCTTGTTGCTTGGACCCAACGTCCGTTAAGTCTTTCAAGATGTCATTAGTCCATCGAATTCATTGTGAAAAAAGAAGGAGAAGCAAGGAATAATTACAATTTGATGTGTAATTACAGGTAGATGTTGCCTGCTCCGCGTTCCACCAGGAACACGCCATGGACGCGGACTCTGACAACGAGGACGACGCGCCGGTGCAAGGCGTCTCGCCCAAAGAGGTGAGTGCTCTGATCTCTGTCACTGTTATCTAATACTCAAAAAAATATTTTTTTCGTTCGTCCTAGAAACCACTCAATATTTTTTATACCGCGACCATGGTACAATGTACAACTTTCACTTAAGAAGGGTACGTATGACTCGCCCAACTCCGTGATGGGCCTAGCGCCGAGCGGTAAATATTGTTCCTGTTTCACTTGTAACTGGCAATTGTCGGGACTCGGGAGTTTCTGTAGCCTCACTGCGTCTCCCCGTTACCTCACCCCGCGTGTGACGAAGCGGTTGCAAAATGTCGACAATATTTTACATTTTTTTGATAACTTTTCGAAGTTCCTTTTTCATTTTGAATGGACATAATCTATTTCAATTATTATGTATTATTTTCAAAGTTGACTATATTACCGAGGGGTAAGGTGCAAAAGTTTTTTCATTGAACGAGTTTATTATATGAAAATAATCAGTTCAAAACGAGTCGTTTTAGTGGTGGAAATATTGAAAATTCGCTTCGCTCTAATTTGATTTTAGTGGTGTTTGAACCAAAACGAACACATTTTGCCCCTAGATACTGCTTATCCGCTTATACATGCAAAATTTCATTTAAATCTGACCTGTAATTTTCAAATGAACAGGGAAGTTCGTTTGTATGGGACATTCGGTTTACGTACCTCTGTTAATCGAGACTTCTTTATTTTGTAAGTAATATTGCATTAAAATATTTAAAAAAAGTTAGCCCATGCCCAGGTCTTGACCTGGTATCTGAAAAAAATCTTGTGTTTTATGATACCGATTGTAAGGGTAAGTCACAAGGATCAATTCCGTTTCAATAATATTTAAACCTTGTTGTAAATGTTTCAAAAAATACAGCATGCGACAAAAACGGGTCAGTTCGCGCAAAAAATTATGTCAAAATATAATTTTGCGTAATCGCGACGTTGCAATCAACTTGCATTGATCGTGGTCAAGAAAAGTCTCAAATCGCGAAAATTTAAAAAACTACTATGCGCAATACATCCGAACAGACTCCAAGATACATACCACTGGCGGTGGCGTTCTTGTGTTTCCATGTAGTCTCGGGCTGTTAATTTTAGCAAGTGTGTTGTGTTGTCCACAGGTGGGGCACAACATCTACATCCTGTGCCACCAGCTGGCGGCGCACAACAAGGAGCTGGCGGCGCTGGTCCGCGCCACGCCCGCTGGCCAGCACGCGCCCGCGCTGCAGTACTACCGTACTCACACGGCGCAGATAGAGGTACCTACACATGCACATGCACGCACGCACTCATGCACATACGCACACACATGAGCTTACGTACGCACGCACGCACGCACACACACTTATGCACGCACGCACGCACACACATGAACGGACGCACTCATGCACGTAAACACATGCACGCACGCAAACATGCACGTATGCACACACACACGTACTAACACACATGCACGCACGCAAACATGCACGTATGCACACACACACGTACAAACACACATACACACGCGCACGCACCTCAAGATATAACAACGCAGTGCCACTCAGAGTTTTGAAACACATAGCCCTGCGTGGCACTTCATTGCTATCGCTGGCATATTAAAGCTTGGCGGCAGACTACACGAGCAAAGCCTTGGTAACCACCCAAACGAACACTCGTACAAGACTAGACTAGTTAGTTCTTACCACCTGGTAAATTGATGTTCATAGCTACCGTCATTTTTTGTAGGTACCTAATATGTTCTTATTTCACCTGTCTGAATTCCAGATCGTGCGAACCGACCGGAGTATGGAACAGATCGTGTTTCCTATCCCGGAGATCTGCGAGTACCTTCCCGCCGATAGTAAGCATAGAGTGCTGCAGAGTGCCGAGCGCGATGATCAGGGTAGCAAGGTGGCCGACTTTTTCTGCCGGCTCGACAATCTATTCCATGAGATGAAATGGCAGAAGAAACTTAGAGGTTAGTTAACACGCACACACACACCCCCACACACACACAAATTTAAAAATTTATATTTTAACAAAAATATGGTAATTTGTCTAGGATGCCTCTGATATGTGCTTTGTACCTTGTATTTCGAATCATTCTAGGTCTCCACGACACGGGCCCAGAGCCTAGTGTGGGACCGCCGGTCAAATCAATGGAATAATGATTTACAGTAATACAATTTTGTTGTTGTTGTTGTTGTTGTAGTTTTATTCGCAACTGGAAAACTTTAGTTTCAGTTTTTTTTTAACTAACGTGACGAGCAGGTGATTAAAAATTTGATTCAGGTTCAGCTAAATTTTTGCCTGGTGTGTTTCAGGTCAACCTGTTCTGTTCTGGGTATCCTCCTACATGTCGTTGTGGAGCAATATTTTATTCAACTTCGCGGTTCTGATCAACGTTATCGTTGCTTTTTTCTATCCATTTCAAGCCGAACATCCGAGTAAGTCAATATTACTTTTATTTGACTACATACCTATGTTTCTGCAGTTATTACTAACGATACATGATACGGTTTTCATCGCGAAAATCATCTAGGGAAGGGATAACAAAATACGGGAGAAATAATTACTTGAGTGACTGTACAGTGCTTAGCGTGGCTAGTACTTTCTGTGACTATGGTGACTACCTAATTACTGGGTAACTAAATTTCAATAAAAGGATGTGCTTTCGTTCACTGACAAGGCGTATATTAAATTTTCTACAAAAATCGTGGATGAGGGGCGAGGAACAATTAAAATATTAACCAATAGCGGCTCGTGTCTCATATATCACGTGATATCGGGCTGTGTTCATTCGTGGAAAAGAAAAGTGCATATGAAACCATCCCAATGTGGCAAAAGCACGTAATCGCGAACATGCCGCCGGCCTTGAAATCAGCAGGTTTCAATGTTCCTGGAGTCGCGAATGCTCTTCATGCGTAGGTATCTTGAAACAGAGGGCAAATCTTTGCGTAGCTACGTCGAACAACGCCTGAAACTGTATGTATATCTGCCACTCTTGAAATGCCGTCCTTGCCCGGTATGGTGGCAAGCACACGACCCATATGCCATTTTAGCGGTGGCAGATTATTGTCCTTGATCAACACGAGTGAGTTGACCTTCAATTCCTCCGACTTATCAGTCCATTTAGTCCGCACCTGCAACTCAGACACATATTCTTTGGCCCAGCGGGTCCAAAAATGTTGGCGTATTTGCTCCACCCTCTGATAACGGTTCAGCCGGTGCGTCGGGGTATCGCTGAGGTCGTCACAGGCTGGTGCAGTCAGCGGTCGACCAACCAAAAAATGAGCAGGAGTCAAAGGACTAAGGTCGCTAGGATCTGTAGAAAGAGGAGAAAGCGGTCGGGAGTTAAGTACAGCTTCTATTTGCGATAGGACTGTGTCAAACTCTTCGAAAGTAAGGCGTGCATTTCCTACTACTCGTCGCAAGTGGTGCTTGCATGACTTTACTCCTGCCTCCCACAGACCACCAAAATGCGGAGAATAGGGGGGAATAAACTTAAATTGTATTTGTTGGCTAGTCGCATATTCGATAATATCAGGGCTACATTGGCGTAAAAAGTTTGAAAAGTCGTTCATTAATCCAACAAAGTTACGACCATTATCTGAAAATATTTCTAACGGTTTACCACGGCGAGATATAAATCGTTTTAACGCTAACAAATATGCATCAGTGGTGAGGTCACTGACTAGCTCTAAATGAATAGCACGCGTTACAAAGCACACAAATAAGCAAATATATGCTTTTGAAGTTTTAGCGCCCCTACCTTTGCGGTTTAGTATGAGCACCGGCCCACAGTAATCCACTCCGCATCGATTGAATGGAAAACTTGGAGTTATCCTTTCTTTGGGTAGATTGCCCATGTAAGGCGTAAGTGTTTTACCCTTAATGCGCGTACATATAACACAATCTCTAACGATACGCTTAGCTAGGTTCCTACCACCCAAAGGCCACCACATTTCGCGTAAGTTGCATAATAATGCTTGGGCTCCAGCGTGGAGAAGCTGCAAGTGTTCGTGACGAAATAACAAAACTGTAAAATAATGTTTCGCAGACACTAAAATAGGATGCCTTTTATCATAGCTAAACTCATCGGAGTTTCCTAAACGCCCACCTACTCGCATAATTTTATCTTTGTCTAGAAAAAGATTTAGTTTTGTTAGATTACCTTTACCTTTAATGATAGCACAATTATTCAACAATTTGTACTCCCTAGGATAGCTTTCCATTTGAGACCACCGGACTAAGGTTTTTCCAGATTCATCCAACTCGTTCACACTTAGAGCGCCCGTGCGCCTATCTACTTTATTGCGAATATTATGTATGAATCGTAACATAAAAGCTACTGCGCGCTTCATACGTTTGAATTGTGAAAACCTACAAAACGGAAATAGTGGTAAATCAGATGAATCATGGGTCACAAAGGAAGATATACTAGTTGACCTAAGCTCAGGAAGATCCTCATATGTATCAACGACCCCGTAATCGTTTAGTGTGTAACTGGGGCTTCGTAAAAATTCCGGCCCCTCCCACCATAAAGTAGAAGAAGAAAGTTCTTCTAAGCTGAAACCTCGTGACGCGAGATCAGCGGGATTTTCCTTACTACTCACATGGCGCCAAAAAACATCCTTTGTCAAGTCGTGAATTTCAGAAGTTCTATTTTGGACGAATGTTTTTAGTTTACTTGGTGCCATGTGTAACCACCCTAAAACGATGGTCGAGTCGGTCCAAAAAACCACATGATTACACTCACAAGTTAACGAACTACGTATTTTATCAAGTAGCTTAGCTCCAAGCAATGCACCGCAAAGTTCAAGTCGAGGGATACTCATAGTCTTTAACGGCGCGACCTTGGCCTTGGAAGTAAGCAATCTTACTGATAACGTTTGATCCCGGTTTATAGTGCGAACGTAAACGCAGGCGCCATACGCAGTCTGCGAGGCATCGCTAAAACATGTAGTTCTATAGAGATAGGCTCGGTACCTATAACATGGCGAGGAATACGAATAGTATTGAGGTTTTGTAATGAAACGACAAACCGGTTCCATGTTCGCGCGACACTGCATGGAACTACGTCGTCCCAGCCTATTTTTAATAGCCATAATTGCTGCAACAATACCTTTGCTATAATTATTGTAGGGCTTAGCAAGCCAAGAGGGTCAAAGATTTGAGATATATTTGACAAGATAGACCTTTTAGTGATGGGCTTTCCATCATTTTGAAATTGCGTGTTAAAATAAAATTCATCGCTAGAATTGTTCCAACCTAAACCGAGCGTCTTAGAACTTACATTTTCGCTGAATTTAATTTCTTTCGACTGGTTCGACAAATCATCATCATCATCATCATCATCACAACGAAAATTGTATATCCATTTTTGAAGTGGAAAACAACCCAACTTTAGCGCGTCTGTGATATTTGCACATAGCTTCAGTAAGCTCGATTTATCGTTACTTCCGGTCAACAGGTCGTCAACATAAAAATCATCCCTTATAACCCTTTGGACATCAGGGGATGACGATTCAATTCCTAACTGCTTTAAGCATCTCACGGCAAGAAACGGCGCGGAAGCGGTACCGTAGGTGACCGTATTTAATTTATAAATACCTATGGGTTTCGATGAGTCATCGCGCCATAAAATCATTTGCAAGTTACGTTGACTATTTTCTACCAAGCAATTTCGAAACATTTTAGTGACGTCGGCACATACCACGAATTTATGCTGTCTAAACCGTAACAAAATAGACATTAAATCACCCTGTATCGCAGGGCCAACCAGTTGCAAATCGTTAAACGATTTTCCAGAGGAAGACGGTGCGCTTGCATCGAAAACGACGCGCAACTTGGTGGTGGTGCTATGTTCGCGGTAAACACCGTGATGCGGCATAAAATAGCACGGACTCTCATACGAACTTACCGGACTCATATGACCCAAACTTTCATATTCTTTCATAAAATTTGTGTATAATAATTTATAATCAGGTGAGCGTTGAAGACGTTTTTCTAGCGCGATAAAACGGCGCTCAGCTTGACAATATGAATCGCCTAATGCACTAGGTGACTCTTTTAGAGGAATGCGTACACAGAATCGGCCCTCGCTATCGCGTGTAGTAGTGCGAAGGAAATGTTCCTCACAGGCACGTTCCTCCTCGGTCTGCGTATCCTTAGTGCTGGAAAGCTCTTCAACCTCCCAAAACATACGTAGTTGCGTATCTAATGTACTACTAAAATTACAATTGATGCGTGTAATATTATTGCGCGTTTGATTAATAATAGGGCCAGAAATAATCCAACCTAGCTTGGTGTTCTGTAAGTATGGGCCCGAAGGTAGCCTTATTTTACCTTCGCTTAAGAGATCCCAGAACCTATCAGCACCTATTAATATGTCTATATTCCTAGAATCTAGAAACTGCGGATCTGCTAACCTTATGTTGTCTGGAATACAGAACTGCGCGCTTAATTGACATAAGGTCGGCATCGTAGATGTTATTTGAGATAATACAAAACAGTCAATGCGAGTCGTGAATGTATTATCGACATGCGACTTAATTTCAATGCTACAAGTTTCCGAACATTGCAGCACCGAATCACCTACCCCTCTAACTTCATGAGTGGACTGTATCAATGGCGCGTTTATTAAATTACAAAATGATTTCGAGATAAAGCACCGCTGGCTTCCACTGTCAAGCAGCGCGCGCGCGTGATGATAAGCACCGTTATTGTCGGCTACCTCGACTACAGCTGTTGACAGTAGAACTGTATGCATATCTATAGATTTAGCGCATCGACTTTGCATGTGAGCTTTGTTTACGTGTATTGGGAGCGTGTCTGCGGCAGACGAGGAGGGACGGCCCGAGGAGGCCTGTGCTGCACTCGCAGTCACGGCAGGCATCTCGGCCGGAACACTCGAATGAAATGCAACTGTACTGTGTGTGTTATCGCTATGAATCAATGAATTATGTTTTTGGTTGCATTTCCTACACGGCCCAAACTTACAGGTCTCAGGTGCATGTCCCGAACGTAAACAATTTTGGCAAAGCTTGTTCTCGCGTATTAATTTTAGCTTCGATTCTAAATCGCTGTCTAGGAATTTTTGACAAGAATAAAGTGGGTGCATTCCGTTACATTTCAAGCAAGATCTAGTAAAGCGGGACTGGCGGTCGTGCGGCTTATTGGTAGAAACATTGCAGTGTGAAGTGTTATGTGAATATGAACCTTGTTTTTTATTCTCGGACGGTGAAGATTGTCCTTTAGCGTGTGAAAGCTGCAATGTTTCTAGCATATCGGCCCTGTGCTTTAAGAACCCAATTAAATCACCAATTTTAATGACGCGTTTGGAACTATGATCACTAGCCAGTAAAGTGCATTTAAAGGTTTCCCACTCGCGCTCAGTTGTCCTATCTAATTTTGACACAATAATATAGTTTATGAGTGTATCCCAGCTATCGGTAGCTTCGCCTAGAATTTTGAGTGCGCGTAAATTCTTGAGTATAGTGTCAATAAGCTTTCTAATGCAAGCGGGCGATTCTTTGGACAACGCATTGATAGTAAACAACGCTTTTACGTGATTGTGTACCAAAAGTCGACTATTATTGTACCTATTGAGCAATAATTCCCATGCAACGGTATAGTTATCTGATGAGAACTCTAGTGAGTCTATAACCAATGTAGCACTACCTTTTAACGATGATTTTAGGTAATGAAATTTCTGAATATTACTTATTTGCTTAGAGTTATGAACCAACGATAAAAATGTGTCTCTAAACTCAAGCCAGTGCTCATACGATCCATCAAAGGTGGGCATGGAAATAGTAGGCAGTTTGACTGATTGTGGCTTGCCGCTGCAAGAATCATTAGAACAGTCAACAACTTCATCACTGCATAGCATAGACTCCGCCAAAGCTAAGGTACTATAGTACGAATTCTCGAACGATTCTCTACTAGACAACTGATTAGGTATCTCGCTATCGTAAACCAGTTCCTCGATTTTAGATTGAATATCATGGAAATCGTTAAATAAGCTAGCAGCTCCTTTGATTCGTAATTTTAAATCTATACGATCGCGGGATGAAGCGAATGAGATATTTTCGTTATTTTTTAATGATTGAACATAGTTAGTGAACTTAGTTAATCTGCCCTTTACGATTCCGCGTTTTCTAGCCAGCTCGCGAGTCAAATCAGGATCGTTACTGAAGCTAGAAGGAGATTTATCGCGAGATAGCGGTTTATCTTGATTTAGTTTAGCACTATCAACATTTAATGTAAAGGGAGACTTGTCGTGGTCAGTAGACATTTTGGTGGTCAGTGAACACAGGAGTACTTACGATTTGGAAGCTCGAATCGTAGGAAAAACACATGAGCAGTGATAGCAACGTCACCAGCTTTGATCTTGAGTGTATTTCACTTCCACGTAACACTGCTTTGCGATAAGCACTGAAATCAATTACGACACAGATCACAAAGAGAACAGGGAGGAGATAGGAAGAGAAAGGATGGTTGGTCCCACCAGATTGCGTATGATGATCGATGGAATGCCAATCCAACTCCAATTCCAATGCGCGCTTAGCCTCCAAGTAGTCTTCAGTCCAAATATTTAAATTGTCCAATGCGTATTAGCCCGGTAATGGCGGCCACGATGTCGTCAATATTCCACTAGATGCAGCTGATTCTTGTTATTTGGCGTCGAAGGTCCACATGTACAGTGCTTAGCGTGGCTAGTACTTTCTGTGACTATGGTGACTACCTAATTACTGGGTAACTAAATTTCAATAAAAGGATGTGCTTTCGTTCACTGACAAGGCGTATATTAAATTTTCTACAAAAATCGTGGATGAGGGGCGAGGAACAATTAAAATATTAACCAATAGCGGCTCGTGTCTCATATATCACGTGATATCGGGCTGTGTTCATTCGTGGAAAAGAAAAGTGCATATGAAACCATCCCAATGTGGCAAAAGCACGTAATCGCGAACAGTGACAAAAAAATAATGGGCAAAATGTTTTTGTTAGCAAAAGTTGTTTTATGTTTTGTAGTTACTTCTAGCCTGTTGACCTATTTTCGACATATTATCACCGGCCTCGGTGGCGCAGTAGGCAGCGCGTAAGTCTCATAATCTTAAGGTCGTGAGTTCGATCCTCACCCGGGGCATATCTTTTTGTGCTTTTATTTTCTATTATCTCTTCAAATAAATTGTTTTGTGCTCATAATTAATTTTATGTCCAATTTCGTTATTTTCTTTGATTTTTAATAAAAATAATTTTACTTTCATTTGATCACTCGAATTCATTATTTTTTACGTGGTAAAGAATGATGATTTCCTTTGTGTGTACTTGGTTTATTTTTGGTGAAATTATTAAAAATATTAAATAATGCTTGATCACTACGCCGAGTATCTTCTGGGGTAGGCAGAAGAGCGATTCCTACCGCCTAGTGATCACTTGGGATGTTGCAAGGAAACGATGAAACTTTTAAAGGCCTGAAAGATTTGTATGGGGGATACCCCATGGTGGAATAAAGAAACTCGTATACATACACGAACTTTAAAAAATGTTATCCGTTTCGTTCGCAGAGTTAGGTCAACACCTATCACTGGTGGTGTGGTGCGTGTCCGGCGTGGCGGCCGCCCTAGTGACGTGTCTGCCGCGCTCGTCGGGCATCCGCGCGCTGTTAGCGAGCGGCATCGTGCGGCTCATGTACTCCGCCGGGCCTGAGCCGACGCTGTGGACGCTGGCGATGCTCACTGTAACTATTGACACCATTATAATACTATAGGGATGGACACTCCATTTTTTTTATGCCAGTTGGTAACGGGACGAGCTTGTCGTTTGCCTGATAGCAAGCACAACGCCGTCCCATAATTGCAGTGACTCAGAACTTTGAAACACAAAGGCCTGTGAGGCACTGCAGTGCGCTCGTTACCCTGAGATGTTAGGTATTAAGTCTCATAAGCCCAGTAATTTCACTGGCTACTCTGCTTATCAAACCGGAACACTGTAATGCTTGCACATTACTGCTTGGCGGCAGTCACGAGCAAAGCGGTGGTAACAACCCGACGGACGCTCGCAGAAGAGTTAGTCCTACCAGTAACAAGTTACAAATCGCTAGTAAGTACCCGGTTATAAAAAGAAAGTTCTTCGATCAGCCTTCTGATGACCATCTCACGATTCGTTCCCCCCCAGATCGTAGTAAAGGGCGTCCACCTCGTGAGCATCATGGGCAACCAGGGCACGCTATCCAAGTCGACCCGCTACGTCGTCACGGACCCGGAGCTGCTCTACCACAGCGTGTACCTTGGCTTCTGCTTCCTCGGCATGTGCTGCCATCCTTTCTTCTTTTCGGTTCTGGTCAGTATCACCTTTTTGTACAAACAAACGTTTAATTATTAGTTGCTGCCCGCTGTTTCAAGCGGCAACAGGAACCGTGCAAATACATTCCAAATGGAATAAAAAGTAGGCTATGGTCTTTCAAATGTATAGAAATATCTATACAAAAAATCACGTTGGTACCGTTGCTCCACTGCTGTGTGAGAGAAGGAATCATAACACCAATAACCCTTTCGCGTTTGTAATATACAGCTTGAGTTTGAATTGGTATGTTATCCCGAAAGCGGGTCAATCTACTCCTCGAGGTCGACAACATTTGTTTTACGAGTTTATGAAAATCGGAATTTTTCATTGAAGAAATGACATTTAAATTTTATGTCAAAATTCTACTACAGAATTTTTGGGCAGCTCTATATCAGCTAATTCACTTGAACTATATTGAACTTTGTTAAATGATGATGTTGAATAGAAGAAACTTAGAAATTATTCAGAAAATGCCGTGGTCTCGCCTGCCTGTGTATAGAAGACATCAATCAAACCAATCACTTTGCAGCGAATGCTTTGATTGATGTTTGATGTCTCACGGCCACGGATTACTCCCTGGCTTACAAGCCGCAAAAAAATTCATCATCTCAAGAATTTCGGGGCGAACATCTATAGCTTTCATAGCTTAGTTGCTAAAAGCGTCTGGTTTAGATAATCCAGAAGACGCGGGTTCGAATCCTGTTGGCAGCGAAATTTTTGTGATGAATAAACTTATTTACAAGTAGAAGAATGTTGTATTCGTAGCCTTAGTTAACGATGGACTGTCTCCCTACAGCTTCTCGACATCGTGTACCGCGAAGAGACTCTTCTGAACGTGATGCGATCAGTGACACGCAACGGGCGGTCCATCCTGCTGACGGCCGTGCTGGCGCTGGTGCTGGTCTACATGTTCTCCATCGTCGGCTACATGTTCTTCCGCGACCACTTCCTGGTCGCCGTCGACCGCGCCGATGGTCAGCAACGACTTCTATCTACTTATATCTTTATACTTATAACTACACCACATTTACTTCTTAGTTGTCAAAAGCGTAAAAGGGGAAGCGTTCTCCTGTCCACCGGCATTCATGTTCAGCTAATTATCCTATACTAGCCTTTGTCCGCGGCTTTGCACGCGTGGTATCAGGATACGTAGCATATCACACTCAGGGATAACATAGATTGCATTGGTAGAAAACTTGATTTAAAATCACTTTTTCTAGAGATTAACGGTAATATAAACATACAAAAAGGTTTACCTCTGTAATTAAATAGTATTTACTGACTAAGATGTGCTATTTAATTTTTCTCGTTACTGACTGACCATTGACCAACCACGAACAGGTAATCTATCTGACTACTAGGAATAATTCTTGTTTTATTTCCTGTTGAAAACATAAGTATGGCTCAAATTTATATATACAAACGGGTTTACTTACGTAGTACAGTCACAGAATAAGTAATAGTACAAGTGTATACTAGCTGAGTTTCGCGAAGACCGGTTTCTTTGTATTCGGTACCTCTTCATCATGAAGCTACACGCGCGCACTAAGACTGGTCGCCGCGCACGCCCTGAGGCTGAGCGGCGCATGCGGCGTTACAAACCGATCACTGTTGTAATTTCCAGACGATGATGACCCCCGTTTCGACGCCCCATCTTGCGGCGATTCGCCCGCGTCCAAGTACCTAAGCGGCGCAGACCCGGCGTGCGACCGGCCGCCGCGCTTCGTGTCAGTGGGCGGGGAAATGCGCGAGCGCTCGTGCGACTCGCTCATTATGTGTATTGTCACGACACTCAACCAGGGGCTCCGGAATGGTGGGGGCATCGGCGATATACTGCGCGCGCCCGCTAGCTTCGTACGTATACACTCATCTATAAACTAACTGTAGCAAAGCTTTGTAAAGGTAGGAGTAAGGTAGGTGGAGCTGTTTCTCCGAGAAACTGTATGTTATTTAAGTAATTTCTAATTTGGGCAAGTTTTAATTATGTTTTTAATTGTGTAAGATGATTTCCTTAAAACAAAGTAAAGTAAACTAAAAAAACATTTATTGACATAACTTTTTGTACAAATTATCAATGAACCCATAGGCTGCCGAACTAGTAAAAACTGTGTTTCAGCAACCAGTGGCTTCTCCCATCTTTAGACAATATTATAATTATGTCGAAGTTCAGTGGTAATATCTTTTAAATTTGGAAAAAAAATATCGTCTATCATACTTGACATCTTTTCTTTCTACACTTTCATGGTAAGAAAGCTGGGATGCTCAGATTTGACGTTCGATTTTCGAAGACCCCAGTGATAGGATTAGCTCTTCTACGAACGTCCGTCTATTTTTCTCTTCTCTTCTCCCACAGGAGCCACTGTTCGTGGCGCGCGTTGTATACGACCTGCTGTTCTTCTTCGTAGTCATCATCATCGTACTCAATCTTATTTTCGGCGTCATCATCGACACATTCGCAGATCTGCGCAGTGAGAAACAGCAGAAGGAACTTATCCTGAAGAATACCTGTTTCGTATGCGGTGAGTAGAACAATGATGATGATAGGTGGTAGGAACGCCCTACTGTACTAACTGACATCTCAAGGTTTACCTTGAGATGTCAGTTAGTAGTAGTTTCTTTATTTATAAAGAAAAAATATTTATATTGTAACAAAAGACTCAAAAAGGAAGACAATAACAAAGAATCAGCTACATAACGTATTTAAAGGATTTCTTTTCATTTTCTCAGTATAAAAGCCGAGTGCACAAAACACTCAATGCTGGTTTCCAGATAAAACCCTGCGGGTGATGTTCAGGTTGCCGGTATTCATTTCACTCGCATTAATTTAAGGCCGATTTTCCACAAATCTTGGTCCATGTGTCCTTTATTTAATTCAATTTCTTTGACAGATGCCCGTTCCAGTCGTCTAATATCTTTGTCCAAGATTTCTTAGTATATTATGCACAGTATTTTGCGTAGTTTGAAAAGTTTGAAAAAATGGAGGAACTTCGACTTTATGTGCTGCTATTGTTGTTGTCATAATCATTGATCAAATATCGGTATTCCGAGGTTATTCGATGAAATCATCCAAGTTCTTAGATTAAATAAGTATACACATTGGACAAAGATATTTAATGAGTGGAATACCACTCTAAGGTAAAGGTTTATTTCACCTTCGACAGGATTGAACAGGTCAGCGTTCGACAACAAAACAGTCTCGTTCGAGGAACACATAAAGAGCGAACACAACATGTGGCACTATCTGTACTTCATGGTGCTGGTGCGGGTCAAGGACCCCACCGAGTTCACCGGCCCCGAGAGCTACGTCCATTCAATGATTAAGGTCAGACATATGGGGGTAATCACACACCCACTCAACACTCATACCTATATATACTATTGCGAACATACACGTGCACGCACGCCCGAACACACACACGTGCACGCACGCCCAAACACACACACGCACGCACAAACAAACAAGCATTTCACTGTAAACGTTTTGGGCAAAAAAGAAATTGCTTTACATTTGTTTTTTTGTGATATAATAAATTTTACGAAGCATTCGTAAAGTTTGATATAATTTACTTTAAGATGTCTACAGGACATGTTTTTGTGGTTTCTGACATTTCCAGTACTCAAACCTCAATTGGCCCGGTAGAATCTTTTGATCCTTGTAAGAAACAGTTTCGATTGGCATCAAAAAAGTATTTAGGTTTAGAGTCGACCTTCTAAGGACGTTTTCGTGTAGCAACAACGGTTGGGTATTTTACCTACTGTAACTGCCTCAACAAAAAAATACATTCTGTATAGTTAGAACGTTTTCCACAGACAAGCAACCTCGACTGGTTCCCACGCCTGCGCGCTCTGTCCCTCGTGGGAGGGGGTGAGGGTGACGGCGGGGAGGTGGAGCTGCGTGCGCTTCAGGCTCAGTTAGAAGTTGCGCAGCAAGCCGTCAGCACGCTTACGGCGCTGCTCATAGAGCTCCGGGACCAAGTCAGTACTAACTAGTTTCTTTTTAAAATAAAATAGTCTTTGTCCACTATCTTGCCTAATTTCAAACGACACGATGTGGTTGAAGATGTTGGTTAAGCTAAATCTAGAATACGACTGGCTCTTAAAGAGTTGGCCCCCATGATGTCAGTGACGTGAAATGCTTTCTAACGAGCACAATGATCGAGTAACGATATAGCTATGAATCACAGTACGTATCCGATACTGTTTGCAAATCGCAAGTCACTTAATTTATCTATACTTGTTGTCTCTAACATAGATCTTTTATCAGTATCTTGTGTCAACCTGGATAAACTCGTCATCTCGTCTTCGATATGATCTGTGCTGTTTTTTATTTAGATTATCAAAGTGCTAAAACAAGCGTTTTTGAACTCTATTTTTAGACTTAAACTACAAAGTCAAAGCTTTTTTCTTACTTCTACGGCTTTCTTACAAACGTTCATGTCCTTACAAATCTTCATTTTAGGTATTTGATTCATTCATTTCGGAGATTAATGATTTGAAAGTTAGTATGAAAAGACGTAGGGCGTAAACACCCTTACCAAATCCTAAATACTGTGTTACTCTTTCGCAGATGACAGAGCAGCGGAAGCAGAAACAACGAATCGGCTTATTAAACTCTACCTCGGCGTATTTGCAGAACATGCAAATGAACCTGCCACCGTGAGCGATATGCCTTTTACATACCTAAGTGACACACAGATAGCTTTAGTGAGCCAAGCTTTAGCCAAACCGCTTTTAGTATAATAAGTCACTTTATAGACTCGAGTAAAATAATATGAGATGTATGTTTTACTTCAGGACTAAAAAGAGGTGTAAGTAGCATAACTTTTACTTCCTTCATTTTTATTTTAAATAAATTTGAATTCTAGCTATCTTATACATAAAAATGTATCGATTAGGTACATACATACATTTATTCTTTTGAATAATGTAATTAGTGAAATTAATATCTGAATATATTCATGATTGAATAATAAATATTAATGCACCTCAATGTATATGTCAAAACATTCCCTCGTTTATGTAACCAGACGTCGTAAATCATTTCTAGAATGTCTGCTCAATCTGTGTGTCACCAATAAAACATAAAAACACCTCCTCAAACACACGGATGCCTCCCAATAAATCGCACAACGGAAAATAAATTATATTTACTTATATTTAAAATTTTATTTCCCGTGACACAGACGTCTAATGTTCATAGATTAGACAATCTACAAATAATTTTACTGACAGTGTCGGATGATTTTATTGACAGAAACCTTTATATAGAATACGCAACAGAGTTTTTATGATTGTATCCTATTTAATTACATACATCATTAGATGTAGCATAAACATATCTCAAATCATGATATTTAAAGGGTGAGCCTAATAAAATGTATCTATCCTTAAATATTTTAGAACAAACCCGGGTTATATTGTTTTAAAATATTATTAATATATTTTTCTTACTTTAATTGACAGATATGTGTGACAATTTGTAATTATTGTTAAGGATAGATCGTTTCTTAGGATTGACCGCAAGTAGTTAGCTAAATCATTAGATCATGTGATTAGAATGGATTTGAATAGTTTAAAATTGTTACTTATTCTTAGACATTTAAGCTTGAAAACTTTGTTGAACCTTGCGATCTTTCGAGAGGCGAGATTTGTTAGAAAAATATTAAAGAATAGCCACTATTTACGAAGTTTCTTAGATATTTTATTTCTTATATTGCATAGGTTTTCGAACAAAATTGTTATAGTGTAGTTTCCATAAATTAATATATTTGAGGGAGATAGATTCAATTTGAGGCTTTCGTCAAATCTCGTTTGACTACTATCATATTTATTAAACATATTAAAAAGATATTATTTACAGTCTCATTGAAAAAAAAACCATATTTTTAAAATATTTCATGTATCGTGTCACATGTCACTATGTGCTAATTACTTTAAGACATAAGAGGCAGAAGTATTATCTGGATGACATCGTTATTCTCAACCATCGCTACGATAAGTCGTAGTAACGTCAAGAGAAGCTATTTTTTGTGTGTTTTGTACGGGGTCATCCTTTTATTTCACTTCTCCATTCAGTTTTTATATCTCCTTCTTTAGAAACTTCGTGCAATACCTAGCTCAAACCCGTTACCTATTTACTGTAGTTAGAAACAAATTCGAGTTTTAAAAATAAATCTTTAAAAGATCTGAAATATTTTATCTCTAGTGCGGTTGATATGATTTGTTGTATTTTCTAAATGTTATTTAGATATAAATGGGTGATAGTTTGTTATAACTATGAAATCTTTGTTTGTTTGACGACATCTGACTCGGATACTAAATATAGTTTAGCAATTCATAGGGCTAGATTTGTAAATCGGCTTGTTGAGAATAGTCAGTGCGATGTGAAATAGTTTTACTATGTAGTCTATGACGCAAAATAATAGGTACCTTTGCTTATTATTTAATTATGAAGAAAGAATCACGTGAAGAATCATTATTTCACGCACGCTCGTGTGCAGATGTCGTCGTGAGCTTATTTAGTGTTTAAGAGTAACATAATTTTATCCAAGAAGTAACAAAGATTGTTCTGTAAATGACATTATTTATAAACGACGTTTAAAATGAAAGCAATCGATTTACCATCCATAGTAATTATGCCATTATAAAAAAATATGTAGGTCACACTTTTTATAAAGCTATGGCTGAGGCTTATTGTAAGAAAACTGCTGCCATCTATCGCCGTTATGTATGAAATATATTCTGCTTATATACAGTTTGGAAAAAATATAGGCGATAAGGGGCTGATAAAATTCTTGCAATAAGTTTTGTCAATATAAGTGCACTTTATTGCTTTTACGGTATCATTTTAAGAACAACATTTTTTCATATTTTGATTCGAAATATTTTTATTTATAAAAAACACCACGTGTGCCATTTTGTAACAATAGTGAATTACACCGTCAATACATGTAGTCATACCAGAACAATAGATTCACGTCAGCTTGATATTAAGTAGTGCACATAATATCACCAGTATCAATATCCATAACTGAAATTAATGTAAATTAAAAAGAAAATAAAACCCTTGTTCTTACTAATTTTACTTCCATGCCAAAAGGTAATAGTCAGTTATAACTTATGAGTTATGACTTATTGACAGAGACACATGCGTTATTGACAGAGGATTTCGTATATTTATGCCAAATATTGTAAAAAAGCTGTGGTTGATATTTTGTTGTTATATAAAGTACTTAAAATTTTATCTCCTTTTCTCTCTATTTTAAAAGATCTTTTTATACTTGTATTGGTAACATTCCTTCGTGTTTTTGCATTTCTTATACAATCTATACTATAGTTAACTATTGGACCATGATGTAAGCAAGTTTTAGATCAGCAGTGATTGGGCAAAATCTGATTGAATTAAATAAAAGTAAACTCTAAAGTAACTTTTAGTAAATAAATATTTCAGGAATTTATTTGTAAGTAGATCATGAATTTATTACGTCCGATAAAATTAGCCAAATTTTTAATTACATTACTATACAAAAATGTGGCCCGCCAAAGAAAGTTGTGTTGCCGTTTTAGCACTAAGTTACATTTACTAGACAAAAAATTATAATTATTGAATGAAAACGAACACATCCGAACAAACAATTTGTTTCATGGCGTGCCATATTTTTGCTTTGTACTGTAAAATAGTATAATAAATTGCTAATACTAGCCCTTTTCGCTGTTGGAAAAATCGACCTTATATAGATAACGATTTCTATAATCGTGACCAAGTAATTGTTTCTCTATTCTTTTTTCTAGAGGTCTATATTTCTTTATCAATCTATTTTAGATTTTTCTCTAACTGTCACAGGAGTTTGATAATATCGAAATAAAATCTGAAATTCTTATTCTATTTACAAGGCTTTATAATTTTAAAGCACCTAGTTTAAGAAAAGGATCTCAACAATTTGTCAACTATAATAGTTATCGATAAATTATATTTGTGATATTCATTGATAAAATTAACACTATGGATAATTCCTGTGACAGAACAATTTACTATACATTCCTATTGTTATATTATGTATTATATTCCGTTATAGATCTTTATTAAAATATATACTACTTATAATAGTTATCAATTTTTCTCTATTTTATATACTTATCTACTATTACGTAGTTAAAAATTATTGTTATAAGAGACGTGTATTCTTGTGAGGTTTGCAATAAGTAAAGTGGTTTTGTTTTACTGAAAAAAATAAAGATATGGCACAAATATTGTAGTTTTAATTTAATTAATCTCAAGCCTAAAGTTTAGCAACGTAAGGGATAAGTTTCTTATTAGAATAGAACTATGTACTAAGTTAATTGATTCTTCGATAAGCTTCGGCCGCCTACGAAACCGGAATTTCGTAACAAGTTTCGACGAAGGCGTTTTATCTACTTTTGTGTGTGTGTGTGTGTAGTTTCGATGGAGGCTTTTTTACACTTGTACGTAACAGGTTTCGATGAAGTCATTGTCAAGTGTCTGTTCGTCCACTTACGAAACCGACTATGGTAGGAGAAAAAAAAATCGGCCAGTATAAGGAAAGAAATATCAACAAAATCTATTTACTGATAACGAAAATAAAAAGAAATGAGAGTGAACAAGCGTGTTACATCGTCGACGCATGGCTGCATAAAACCAGCGCCGCAAGTACGGATCTATTCGGGTTGATAAAATTCGATAAAATTGACAGTTCAAATCGATAAAGTGGGTTTTATCGATTTTAACTGTCAATTTTATCGACCAAAAAGATCCGTACTTGCGCAGCAGGTGAGATTACTGCCAAAACAAATTAAAAAAAACAAAAATATTTAAAATAATTTTAGTGTTAGTCACATTGCGAGCCTTTATCTGTTGCCATTTTTTACGAAATCATAAAATGATCGTTCACGTTTTAAAGTGATAAACAATCTGATAATAGGCATGGGTATTATTTTTATCGACTGGTAATAGCTACATTTAGTATTTTTGTATTCAAAGTTTGTGTATTCTGATTAGATTACAACACACGAGGGCTCGCTGGACAAAGATAAATTTAGCAGCCTATATTCCTGTATGCGGCACGCATAATTTTTAAGGGTAGGTACATATATTATAAGAATATTTCAAGATCCAACATCCCTTCGACTGATTAGATACAACACGTATTGCCACAAAAAAATTAAACAACATCAGTGTTACCACAAAAAAATCATTTATAGTCGCCTGTTTAGCTAGACAGCGTCTAAAGATAAACGTCAAAATGGTTAGAAATGTCACAACAGAATTGTGTTATATAACGGTTAGACACTATTTAAATCAGGATTTGTGGTTGCTGATATTTAATCGCGCGACTAAGGCATGTTTAGGCAGCAAACAGTGTTTAACATGACTAATTTTTTTGTGGTAAGATCCCATGTGTTGACACGTGGTTTAACTCCTAAACATGCCTTAGTCGCGTGTTTAAGTATGAGCAACCACAAATCTTGATTTAAGTAGTGTCTAACCGTTGTAACATATCTAATCATTTTTGTGGTTACACGGGATAAACTTAGACGCTGCTAGAAAGTTTCTACATACATTCTAGGTTTAATCTAAGTCCTAGTGAAATTCCTAAGTCATAGTGCTTGAGGTAACTTTAGGGAAGATTCCGTTGCACTTAGCTACTACCTTTATTTTAGGCACACACCTATGACTTGCAGTCGCGATTAACATTGCACAATAAAACATATTACATAACTACGAAGCCGTAGTTTATTTTTATTTTTGTCGAGATAAAATTATCTAATAGATACCACGAAGATTTTAAGTATAAAAAAATCTATAAAGAAAAATAGACAAAAATCTAAAAATAGTCGATGACAAAAACCCCCTCCCGTTGGTGAGATATGAAAATATAGTTTATCAAATCGATAAGGAATATCAGATATTGGCATATAGGGCGTCACTTCTGCTTCTGTACCAGTTGGAAGCAGACAATCATGAAGTGGATAATAGCGATCTCATTCACGATTTTGTGCTGTAAGTAATTATTTAAATATTATTTTTGTTAGGCTATCTAAGTAATTGATGAACGACATAAGTAGATGTGTACGTTTTTTTTATTTGTTTTTAGTGGCAACAATCGGATTATCTCTTGTATGAGTATTCCATCGACAGATAAAAGAATTTGATAAAGAAAAATAAACAAAAAGTGTGGCAAATGGTACTTGTAAATATTTTACAATGTAGAAAGAAATGACATGAGCTATGTTCCTATATTAAACGGTCAACCTATATTGCATAATGGACAAGGATGTTAGAATCACAGTTATAGTACTACTCTATGAATCACAGTTTTCACTTCCAAGAAAATATAACTCGAACGAGATCGTGTAGGTATATATATACGAGTAAACCTTTTTGCTTATTTTTCTTACCATTTAGAACTTCCGATAATATGACACAAGACGTGGCCAGTATTGGTTTCTATATCGAAACAATCCTCTAAATGCAATAACGCCGTTCGATGAAATCTCTGGCTTCCAGGCATCCATCCGTCGATCCCAACTTTAATTTCATTATTCATCCATCGACAATAACCTAAGATTATTAGGTATCTATGTCCTTAAAACTAGCCACTGATAATGACTCGTATACCTATACACACGTTTTTCCTTGTGTACTTAGGCAATGGATTTGCTTTTAGGCCCATCTCACCCTATTAGAGGTTGAACACGGTCACCCAGAAAAAAACTATTTTTCTTAATTTGATACCTAAATTAATATACACCTAGCTTGTAGATATTAGGTAAAATCGACGATGGGAGCGAGTTCAGAGAGGTACCTAGGTAGCTAGACTAAAATATAAAAAAAAACGCAACTAACCAAGTACCATGTCTCCGTCAGGTGCGGCACAAAACGAAGAACCAGACCTCATAACGGTGGTAACTCTGCCACCACCGGTCGCCACCGACGACGCCAACAATACCGACACCTCAAGGATCATCGGGGGTCAGGCCACTACCATCCAGAATTTCCCTTACACTGTACAAGTAAGTTTATAATTATAAAATGGAAGGCCGAGGTGGTTCATCATCATTATCAGGAAAACGTACTCTGACCTCTGCCAGATACAACACTCTTGGCAGGCGGCTTGGTGATCGGAGTAGATTATGATGTTGACCAAGGAGAATCCCATTCCTTATTACCTTAGCCAGAATAGCCTGTTCCTACGGCATGATCCACGGGAACAGATGGGGTGGGTTGATCAGGACCACACGGTGGTGGTAACTCGCTCAAGATTTCGGATCTACTTAAGATCTGACTAACGGAATGCACTTGTATAGTTGCTTGGCGCTAGGTTTTCAATTTGAGAGACCTGTCTACGAGTTTCTAAGGAAGCGCTATCACCATGCCACACGATGCATTACGCACTACCAACGCTAACCTATCGGGAGCAAAAATGAAAGCCCTTCCCTTTTCTTAGCCTAAAATCGTATTCTGCACAATAAGGCTAAGATTCAGAGACGATTCTAAGCGTAGACTTTGGCTTCCATATGTCAAAACTGTATAGAATTTTGACGTATGGAAGCGTGAGTCCACGCTTAGATTCGTCTCTGAATCTCAGCCTTAGACATCCCAGAGATGCGCAAGTTTCGCATGTAGGTGGAAATTACGAACTTTCCGAAAGCTCGTCTTTTGCAGAATCCAATGATTGTGCAGACTGAAATTTACTTTTTTGTAATGACATAATTATGAATTTGTCAAATTATTTGAATTGAGAAGTTAACTTTTTTTCCAGGTTCAGTACAACAACAGGCTTGCGTGCGGTGGATCTCTTCTAACTCGAAGACATGTGCTCTCAGCGGCGCATTGCTTCTTCGATGCGTAAGTCAACATGCAGTTTAGTTCCGTACTGGAACTAAGTAACTACCTACTGCTTTTCAAATTTTGATGTTTCTTTTAGGGTCTGCGAGAAAGTTACTTTCCTCTATCCTTTTTTACATACGCCTTTCATATACTTACGACCACTTTACCACCCTTGAGTTTTCTGTGGTCTTTATACTCGTGTGTTATTTTTGGTATACGAGTATCTAAGCTTCTATTACATTCAGGAGCTCGTCCGCATAGTGTTTTGTTATTCTTTCGTCATTGACATGTACAAATCGTAGGCCAAATTTTATCTTTGTACTCTTACTCAATCAGTCAATTAGGGATATATTGTACAGGGCGCTGAATTCTAAAATACACTACTGCGTACCTATTGCGGCAATTTGGAATTCATGAAAACTGTTGCAATAGCCGAAACTCGCAACTAGAGTTGCTACGTCTGCGCAGTTTCTTAGAATTATATGAAATCAATACCTACATGTCAGTTGCTGGATGCCGCAACGAAGCTAGCTCAAACAAAGTTTCTATGTATGTATGCTGAGCGCCTAAACATTTTTTGAATATAAACAGTCAAGTAAAGTTCACTGCGTAGTCGAAAATCTCAATAAATAAATAGTAAATTTATTTGAATATTTTATTGAACTAAGTATTTTCTAAATTTTACAGTTACTTATTGTTGAAATTTCTGTATTTCTGTATGAATAATAAGCATTTGTTTAACAGGAACGGTAACTTCGTGAGCCCTTCCCGCTACACCGTGAGAGTTGGAACTGCTAACTTACAATCAGGTAATTATACCTACAAATTTTCATTGTACATTTTATGATGTTTCATGTATTGGTATCTAATACCTATGTAATAAAGTGGTTTTGTAATGTAACGTAGATAGATACGTAGATAAACTCGTTATTTGCACACTACAAAGGTAAATACAAAAAATACGATGATCCCAACATTATTTTGCAGAATTCGTTGTCACCCTACTGTGACATTCAATTCTGCAAGGGGTTTGAAACGTCCGCGACATAAACTTAAACAAATTATCAAAGCCTTTATAGGTTTTTTACTTCAATCTATATAACTATACTAATAATACTATAAAGAGGTACCTCAAGTTTGTTTGTTTGTTACTCTAATCTTGGGATCCACTGCTCCGATTCTAAAAAATTGTTTCACTAATAGGAAGCTACATTCTCAATGAGTGTCATATGCTTTTTATCCTGATTCGCGTGCGAACTGCGAAGCAACTGGCAGAAGCTGGTTATTAATAAAATAGTGTCCAATTTGCAGGCGGGTCGGTGCACCGCGTGTCGGCGGTCATCGTGCACGAGCGGTACAACGTGCCGCTGCGGGACAACGACGTGGCGGTCATGGTGCTGACGTCACGGGTCAGCCTCGGCCGCCGCGTGGCGCTCGCCAGGATCCCGCGCCAGGGGGACGAGCTGGTTGACAACTCGGTGGTGGTCCACGTGGGCTGGGGGCGCACTAATGTGAGTACTGCAAACAGCTGCTGACATACCTAGCTGTAGAAAGAACTGTAGGCAATTCGATTGTTTTTTTTTTCGGTCATAATTTGACCCCCGTTTTGTGGCGCGGGGCTATTTTTGTTGAATATTTGTCTCGATTTGATTTTAAAAATTTTTTTCGATTTGGTTTTTATGCCCTTGTAGCCACAATTATGGAGCCCTTTCGACTCTCTTCCCTTCGGCCCTTTCTTACTCTAAGCATCGTCCTTTTGTTTTATTGTTTGCAGTGCCACTCAGCAGAACTTTGAAACACAAAGGCCTGCGAGGCAATGAATTGCGCTCGTTACCTTGAGACATAGATATACAGCCCAGTCATTTCACTTACTACTTTGCTTATAAAACCGGAACACAGTACCTAATGCTTGCACATTACTGTTTGGCGGCAGGCTACACGAGCAAAGTAATGTACCCACTCAGACCCACGCAGAATATAGTTATACGTCGAGATTTTTAAAGTTTGCTGATCCTTTAAATACATAAAGTCTAATTACCTTCTTATTAAACTTTCCAGCCGAACATAAACCAAGCGGCGTCAGTGCTGCAGCAGGTGACCATCCGCACCATCGCCTTCAGTATTTGCCAGGCGCGCTACAACTGGCTGTCGACCATGGGCCCCGACCAGTACGTGGTCACCACTAACATGATCTGCTCAGGGCTACTCGACGTCGGAGGTGAGTTAGAATCAAAAGCGTCATCTAGTGTGTCATCTAGCGAAGTTTAAATATAAACATGGAAGGAATAAGCAGTTCGAAAAATAGAATAAATAGACGAGAAGAACATACAAAAATTTAAGTCAGATGAGTTACTTTAAAACTAAGAATTTTCACATACAAGTAAGTTGCAAAGCAGTGCTGAAAAAAACAGAGCTAAACTATTTAGAATTGTCCTAGGCCCGTGTCGTGGAAACCTAATTTTAAAGCGCTCTTTGGAGCAAAACGTCCTATACTACTGAATACTGTAGAACTCAAAACGTTAATTTATAGACTGATAATTATAGACTTCACCCCTCCACTTTTTCTAAATTTCAAGGCGCGGACGCTTGCCAAGGCGATAGTGGCGGCCCCCTCGTGTACCAGGATATAGTGGTGGGCGTCACCTCCTGGGGGTACGGCTGCGCGGATCCGATGTTCCCCGGAGTCAACGCCAAGGTCTCGGCGTATACCAATTGGATCAATCAAACCGTAAGTGTGTGCATTCGTTTGTATGATACAAACAGGTAATGCGCTTGAATAAAGACAAATGTTTATTATAGCAACGATTGCAATTCAATGTGCGTTGCAGCTCTTTTCCGAGTAACATAGTATCTTATTTTGTTTCTACTTTTTTCCTGTAAACGGGTTATTTATAATGATATTAACATGATAAGTATGATATCAACTCATCATTATAAAACTCTTATAATCGCTAATACCTGCCAGTTCTCAATAAAAAAGAGATCGTCACTATATACTTATCGTTAAATTAGGAAATTCCCAATATTCTAATCTTAACCGAAGCACATGTGCATACGTTATCTGCATACCGAAGACTGATAGCTGGTGTTTTTATTGTGATACTGGTAAACAACAGATTTATTTATTGCATACTGTATACATTACATCTTATAAGCAGTGAAGTACTAATTATTTTGGTATCAATAACCTGTATTTCGTTGTCATAGAGCAGACTCTAGGTTCTACTGGTAGTACCACCGGCAACAAACGGAATATACCGGCTTGTTGGATCTTAGCGATCATATTTTGGCTACGAATTTGTATTCATTTCTATGAACCACTACACTGAACCTATAACATAGCCGTGCTATGAAAGTCGTACATATACCATACCATCGTACGTTCCAAAACCGTGACCAAGTTATGAAAGCCGAAAGACCCTCAACGCCATTATTTCGTTCTACCACGTTACGAAAGCCGCAAGTCGTTCTACCACGCTATGAAAGCCGCAAGATCCTCAACGGCATTATTTCATTCTACCACGTTATTGTTGGATCTTGATATTTTCCTTCATCGAAAGCTCAAGATTAACGATTTGAATCCTATACCTACATCGCTGAGCAATCACCGCTTCACCTTACAAAAATAATGATAGTAAAAGTACCCTATAAAAATGCTGGTTGTCTGTTTCCAGGTGACTTTCTACAGCGCAGGGCCGCCCGGTAGCAGTACCAATATCATTCTCATCGCGATCTCTGTCGTATCGTCTCTGATATTCGCCAGCAGATGAAGCTATCAGTGTTAGTTTGTTATTTTGTACTTGTTGATTACCTTTATAGAATTTATTATGTAAGTTACCAATAAATTATATTTTTATACTTACGTAATATTTCTTTAATTTTAGTTAACCTATGTTATTACCTTTTTGAAGCCATTTCATAAAATAATACTACTGAAATAAATCTTCTGTATCAGTAGTACTACCACAGAATATATAATACAAGGTATTACTGAGTTGTAGAACTGCTGCCTTATCAGCTAACAATCTCGTGTTCGCTTTCAATACCAGACCGATTAAAACCAGCGGTCACCAGTCTTCGTGTGGAAGGAATAGTCTAGAATTTTCGCTGGTTATTAAAAAAATAAGCTCTTACAAAACGAAAAGAAGCGAAAACTATTGACAACTCCTTCCACACGAAGACTAGTGACCGCTGGTTTTAATCCTTCTGGTATTGAAAACGAACACGAGATTGTTAGCTGATAAGGCAGCTGGTATGTTACTACCAACGACATCATAAACTAAAAATCTGTATAACAATTTGACATCATGAAATCCAATACTTGGCCGCTGCGCTAACGCACATCATTTTCCTTATTGATAAAAAAATCCATAATCTGATAACTTATTTGGGTAGTAATAAAAAAACGTGTATGTAGATATCACATATGAATATTTTATTTACGAGTAATGATATAGATATAGTATATGTTACAAGTACAATAAATATAAGGTACAAAGGTGAATCGCTACACATGTCATAACTGAGTCGGCTCTACGGTTAGCAGCACCACCTGGCGGCAAAGCGCTGCAACAAACGAAACGAGACATTATTATCATTGAAGAAGAAGTGGTTGGCTGTTTGGTATCGGTGTATGAATAGTACGACCCCCATCTCTTCCCGTGCGTGCCGTAAGAGCAGACTAAGGGAATATCTAGGGAATGGGCAGCAGCTTTCTCCTCGGTCAACATCATGATCTACAACAATCACCAAGTAGCCAAGCGTGGTGTATTATGGCAACTCGCCTCCCATTAGGTGGGTGGCCTTGTTTCTGCAGTAGACGTCTCCCGGCTTATGATGAAGAATAAATAGTTCATTGGTCGCCATCCTGGTCGCAACTGCAGAGTTTTTCGAGACATAAAAATACATCTCAAAAATATCTCAGCCAACAACATCCTAACCCGCTTTCTTAAACTATTTCATTTGTGATATCATTCAAGAGCATTATTTTTTGAGATGTTTATATTTACTTATATGTATAACCGTAACTCTGGGTTAACACTTTAAACACATTTATTTAAGAATTATTAGGACTTGCTCTGTAGTAGTATTCCACTGTAATAATTTTGGTTTATCTTTAAGGAAAATGTTATAATTTCACTTAACGATATCTAATGAAAAAAGGACACTTGGTATCATTTTTCTTTATCCGTGTAATTGGAAAAATGCTCGAAAACAGATATGAGCCTTGTCACTTGCTGTGATATATTGATAAAAAGTTTTTATCTGATGATGATGATTCCACAGAATAAGCATTATTTGTTTACGTTGTTGTACGTATATTTAATGTTGCTGTCAAAAAATGGAAACCCTAGCGTACGTTTTCATGTCCGGTAGTTAGTTTTTTTTTTTAATTTGAAGTTCTAACTACAAATTACATGCCGAGCAGGCCTTTGTTTCAAAGTTCTGGGTGTGGCACTGCAATTGTTATGGGCCGGCGTTATGCTTACCATCAGGCAAACGACCACCTCGTCTCGTTAACAAATAAAGAAAAAAAATTAAAAAAAAACAAGACAAAGTTAACTTTAACTGTATCGCACCAACGACCACCTCGTCTCGCAAACAAAGAAAAAAAACAAGACTAAATTAACTGTCTCGCACCTTTATCAGTGTAAGTCTCGTCGACGAGCACGTCGGCCGCGAGCCCGGGCGCGGCGGCGCGCACGAGCGCCCGCGGGCCGCGCGCGGGTGCTTCGCCCCCCTCGCGCCAGGCCCGACCGCCCACGGTCGCCGCGCGCCACAGCGCCAGCTCAGACGACAGCGGGACAGTCTCCGCGCACTGCAACACAACAACATTGCTTAAGAAAGCGGAAACCGACTTCTACGAAAATATCGCGATATATGAAATTTCACTGCCCACTATTCCACCCTTAGGGTTGGATGGTGATCTGTCATAAAAAGAGTTGTTCCGTTTTGGTACTTGTTTTGAAATGAGCTCTCAAAACCTATATATTCTGAATGAAATTATAATTTTATAGGCCTGCGATTTCTTGAAAATAAATAAAGATTTTTTTTGGAACGTAACGTGAAACGGAACGCAATTTCTCGAAACGGAACGGTTTTTTCAGCTTCTTTTTGGCTGAATGTGATAAAGAGTAAAGACATTAAAAAAATTTTTGACAGAACAGATGACAACGCAGCTTATTATTTGTCAAAACTGTCAAAAATGACGTAACGATAGACGCCATACTCTTATAATATTGCTGCTTTTTGGATATTTTTAGGAACGAAGTGTTGCTGTTAATTAATTTTGCATTTCTACTACGCTTTTCTTTAAAACCAGTTCAATAAAAACGCAGGCCTCTAATTTTTTTTTATTATTCTGGTAGGCTCCATATTTCAGGCACATATCTAGAAAAAAATTTGACGCTAGGTAATGTTTTCTGGGAATTAAGTACCAAGCTCCATACAAATTTGGTACAAGTCCTTTCCGAGAGGACCATCCTTGAAATATATCCTACTCATGAAAAAAGTTATAGTTTAAATCATCACACTTTAGACTTTGTTTTAGTTTTTGTGTCATATTATTTCTTTTTTCATGTGTTTGTGTTTATTTGTACATATATAGTGTAACCACAAAAAAAAAACAAAATTTCGTACCTCTGTGGATGGCTTGGGCGGCGCGTGCTTCCCCGCGCGGAAGGGTCCGAAGGCGGGGTCCTGGTGCAGCGCCAGCGTGCGGTCCAGCACTGCGCACGTGAGCTCGCGAGCCGCGTCCACGATCAGGTAACTGCGCTCGGGCTCCTCCTCCGCCGCGCACGGGGGCTCCGACTGAGGGAGGGACTGACTAGTAAGTCACGGTGCCGCGGTGGACAGGGTGGGGAGATTACTTTGGTGTTGGCATCTCAATTAAATCTAAAAATTTAGATTTTCAGACGTATTGTATACTGAATTGATGTTATCCCGGAAGGAGGTGATTAGGACCATGGTTGTAGATAAGTTATGAGAATATCCCTTGGAAATTTCATTCAAAATATCCACACAAACAAATTAATGGGAATTAATGTCGCGCACTTCACTTTTGAAAGGGATTTCAAACGTGAAGTGCGCGACATTTTCTTGATTTGTTGTCAAGTCTCTCCGAATCAACTTCACCATATAGCAAACTTCAAGATAGTTCAAGTGAATCAGCTGATGTAGGGCTTTCCGAAGTTCTGTAGTACAATTTTGACGTAAACTTTAAATGCTTTTTCTTCAATGAAAATTTCCGAATTTCAAAAACTCGTAAAACAAACGTTGTTGATTGACCCACTTTTGGGATAACACGCGAGTTCAAACTCAAGCTGTATTTTGAAACACCACGGTGATGACGTAGAATGTGACGCGGGCATCGAAGTACTAACCCCTAGAGATGCAGTGACGTCTGGTTTGCACGAAATAAATTCCACCATTTTTGCCTAGACTTAATGCACTCTGATAGGATAAGCCACCACCTCGTGCCGATTCACCGTGCGCTGATATATGTTATAGCAAATTAATACATTGTTGTGAGATCGGATAGTACAGTATTTCGTCTCTCGGGGTTAGTATGTAGATGGACGCGGGTGTGACAGTGAGTACCTCTTGTCCTGTGGTGGGTTCGATGATGGTGGCCAGCAGGTCTGACAGCGCGTCGCTGACGAGGTATGAGCGCGCGCCGGCGGCGGTGATCACATAAGTCTCTGCGCCGGCGCCGGGCGACGCCTCCGAGTAAGAAGAGTTATTGTCTGCGCACGACAGCTCGTCCAGCGCCGCGTCCGCCGGGAACTGTGACTGCGACAGCAGCTCCAGCTTCTCCTTGCCTGGACGAACGACACACCACGTCACTAACGAAGCAAACTGGTAAGCTTGTGTAACAACGTATAGAACATTCCAAGTGCGGGTTGGTAACTCACTGTCATCACTGAAACCAGTTCTAAGTGGGGTACCACAGGGATCTGTGCTCTCTGCTCACTTGTTTGGAATTTATGTAACCGACTTGATTGATATTATTGAATGTCAATCAGCCTTTTTTGCTGATGATGGTAAATTTTTTGCTAACCCCCTTATCAATTCTGGTCTGCTGCAAGAAGATCTAAATCGCATACAAAACTGGACCAAAGATTGGGTCATCAAACTAAATATATCGAAATGCAGTGTCCTTCACCTGGGTAATACAAACCCCAAAGTTGTATATAGTCTGGATGGGAATATTATACAAAACGTAAATGTCCAAAAAGATCTTGGTATATTAATCACATCAAACTTAAAGTGGGAAGAACACATCACCTCAATAGTCAAAAAGGCTAACTCATTTTTATATGTCATACGCAGATCCTTCACGACAATGACAATTGAAGTTTTCCTGAAGATCTATAAAACCTATATAAGACCACTGCTGGAGTACGGTTTTCAAATCTGGAGTCCTTACTTCCACAAGGATATCAACCTATTAGAAAGTGTACAACGAAAAGCTACTAAGGTACCACAGGTACTACGACGTAAATCCTATGAAAACAGACTCCGCGCATTACGCCTCACTACTCTCGAAGAAAGACGCCTTCGTGGTGACCTTATTGAGACTTTCAAGATTCTAAATGGCTTTTACAATCTACCAGATTTGCAAAATTTATATATATTGAAGGAAACCATAAAATCCTCTAGAGGAAATCAGACGAAAATAATACGTGCCCCATCAAAAACCAACACTGCACACCACTTCCTTGCTTCCAGAGTGGTCCACACCTGGAACCGACTACCAGAGGATGTTGTGTCTGCATCCTCAATAAACTGCTTTAAGAATAAACTTGACAACTGGTTACGAACAAACAATACGTCCTTACTACAAAAGTGAACAATCGTTACTTTCAACACTGTGTAATATAGACATATCAGCACATGTGCTGCTCGTCTATAATTAAATAAATAAATAAATAAATAAATAAATCAACAATATTTATTTGTTATGCAAGGCTGCAAAGTTATTTGCCGCGAGTACTTGTATTGAAACCTGAGGAAGCGAAGAGTGAAAATTTATTCGAAAATAGAATCCTGAGCGAAGCTAGTATTACAAAGATACGAAACGAAAAATAACTTTGCTGCCGAGGGAAATACAAAATGTTCACCTCACTACAGCGAGGAGAGATTGTCTATCATTCGAATTTCAGCTCGCGACGCGCCACACCTTTCCACTCTAGCGGATGAAAAGCACTTTTGCGTGCAGATTTCGAATAATAAACAAGACTTTTCCGAGCTTGTGAGGTGAAATATACATTTTTAAAAGTAGCGCAAAACTGGAATTAAATAAGGTGACTTATTTGAGCAATGACACATCCGAGAGAACCGGATCCGGACCAAAGACAAACTTTGTGTTCTGTGAGCATAAAGTTTGTTCTTAGATCTTGAATGTTTGCATTGTGTATCTGTTGGGTGTTCATGCCGCCTGCGACGCCGGGAATCCTAGTGCAGTACTGACCGTGCGGCGGCAGCAGCCGACACAGCGCGTAGGGCCGGCAGGGCGCGGCGCGCTGCACCCGCACTCCGCCGCCGCACTCCCACTCCGCGCCCACCTCTGCAAATACACAAACATACGTATAAATGCTAACACCGTTGCCTGCATGGACTATGTTTGTTTAATACTATTTGGTAAAGTGACGAGCTGATCGTTTGCCTCATGGTAAGCATAACGCCGACCCATAACAATTACAGTTCCACTCAGAACTTTGAAACACAGCCTGAGTGGCACTGCAGTGCGCTCTTAACCTAAGACATTAGGTAGTAAAGCTCATAAGCCCAGTAATTTCACTGGCTACTTTTAGTAATGCACATTGCTGCTTGGCCGCAGACCTCACGAGCAAAGCGATGGTACCAACCCAGACGGACACTCGCAGAAGAGTTAGTCCTACCACCTAGTAAATTGAGTTTGGGTACTAGAAATATAAAACTATCTGTTGTTAGAATATTAAAGGAATAACTGCCCGGTCTCAAAATACAATCTTATTATTATAATGAGATGATTACTATAACAGAGTGCATACCTTCGTAGTTGTTGCCACCGTTGTCGTTGATCGTAGCGCCCAGCATTTCGTGTTCCTCCGCGCTGTGTTCTACGAACACGTCCTGAAACCATCAAACAAATAACGCTCAGCGGCCACAGATGGACAGACCCGCCGCCTGAAGTAGAAACATCGAACAATAGCGCGTAACTTGCTCTGTAAAATAACGCGCAACGACCACGAACTAAACTCTACGGAAGAGTAAAAAAATCTTAGTAACTCCAATGAAGACAACTGCAATAAGATGTATGGTGGAGAGTTTCGTAATTGTTTCAAATACAGATAGATAGAAACGCGACTCGGCTCAACAACCGTCTATAATGACAGATAGAAATTTAAATTCGAATAATGTTATTAGTTAGCGATCGGATCACTATTGCTACCATTGGTGGGCATCTGCCGAGATTGGTGTCGATTCTGTCATATCGTATCTAAAACTAATTTCAGTTTCAATCTCTCTTTCCAAATGAGAACATGAGAAAGAGATGGAATATATTTTAGACCTGCCAAATTAATCCACTAGCTCGTGTCTAGTGTAAATTAAACGGCAATGAATTTAGCGGCGTCTAATTTATCAAGGATCGAAGACATTTGACAAAAACTAAATTTAGATAATAATGTAAAACATCGTCCATCTCGTTCTCATGTTATGTTTTCGAAAGAGATAACCAAAATCAGATACGAAAAAATTAGGTATGAAACGACAGAAGCGACACCATTGTTCATATTATAGGACAAGTATAGAAAACCAGACCATACTTGTTTTAGCGCGGATTTAACTTCCTATATTGGTTGATTTTTCAATTTGAAGAGTTGTGAAATTGTTCAATAATTCAAGTTTATCATGTTTATATTTAAAATCAATTAATAATAATGTCTATCATCAAATTATGGATTGCACAGTTTTCTATAAATTTTTTCGTTCTGTCAACCCCTTCGTTTACTTAAAATATCTAAGATTTTGGAATAAGGCATAGTCCGTCCCTGGCCGCACCTTGTCCTGTCCGTGCTTGTAGTGCAGACTGATCTTGCTGAGCTCGTGGTCCAGCTCCGCCAGCTGCGCCACGTGCCGCGCCGCGCCGCCCGCCGTCTGCACGGGCAACACTACATTACTGACGACGCCGGTGTATACAGACTGACGGCCGAGTCGTATCGGAAAACATACGAAAAATAGGACGACTATAAGCGGACTCCGGCTTAGCGTCGTCCTATTTTTCCTATGTTTTTTTTAATGTTATTTGATAGCGAGACGAGCTGGTCGTTTGCCTAATGCTAAGCATAACGCCGGCCTAAACAATTGTAATGCCACCCAGAACTTTGAAACGCAAAGTCCTGCGCGGCACTACAGTGCGCCCGCTACCCTGAGACATTAGGTATTAAGTCTTATGAGACTTAACACCTAATGTCTCCCCTGTGTCCCAGTATTTTCACTGGCTACTCTGCTCATCAAACCGGAACACAGTAATGCTCGCACATTACTGCTTGGCGGCTGGCTTCACGAGCAAAGCGGTGGTACCAACCCAAACGGACACTAGCAGAAGAGTTAGTCCTACCACCTAGTATTTTCGTAGTAGCACAGAATAGATAATAGTACAAAGTAGTAGTTAGGTACTCCATTATAAAACAATCATTCATACATTGCCTGAAATGTATGAATGGTTGTTTTATAGAGTTAAATGCTAGTTACCTTGGTCAGAGAGTGTGGCGCGCGGTGTGTGGGCGACAGCGCGGGGCTGTAGTCCAGCGGAGACTGCGGAGACACCGGGCCCTAGGGAAGCGATTACTGTTTAGTTTGTTTGTGTTGAAATATTTAGATTGTTGCATCAAGCATTTAGTTAGATTAGTTTTTATTGTACTTTACTTTTAAATCATTCATAAAGTTTGACATAATTCAAATAGCTATAATACTCTACTAATGGGAGAAGCCACTGGTTGCTGAAACACAGTTTTCACTGGGTTCACTGAAAATGTATACAAAAAATGATGTTTTACTTTTATTTATTCTAGTAACAGAAGAACAGAAATATTGGTGCGAGTCCTGCGCAATAGCTAATAATTATAAGTCCAACAGTTCAAGTACCGATTTTTTCGATAAATAAAATAGACAGTTCGATTCGTTAAAAATTTAAATTAGAGTTAGGTAGTTTTGATTTTTTCGAAAACGAAACGAAGCCGAATCTACGTACATGTATCCTTTATACATATGTCCTTTATACGAAATCAACAACGACCTACCTATTTCTAATTTTAACTTATCGAACTGTCAATTTATCGATCGCTATGAATCGCAAAGTTCCGTACTTGCGCCACAGATACGGTGGCGAGAGTGAGAGGGACGGAGAGTTCGCATACTCAGAACAGCCGTGAAGTTTGGTTATACGCATTGTGGTATTAGTACTCACGCTATTGGAGATGGATGACAGCTTGTGCTGTAATGACATCATGTAATCGCTGTAGGACTGCGTCTTGTTGGGCGTGCCGGGCTGCGTTGAACTTGTTGAGCTCACGTTGTTCATACCTGCAGGTCATACTTCAGGTTTTATATATTTACATTACATTATCAGCATCGTACGCTTCCACTGCTGTGATACCGGCCTTCTCTCAGAGAGCGAGCTAATCCACCACGCGGGCCCAGTGCGGTTTGGTGGATATCACATGTCCTCGAATTTTGTGGTTCTTGAACATGACCCCCCCCCCCCCTCTTGTTGAGATGTCGTGAGATTTGGCCCGAAAGTGGAAAAACCTAGTTTACTTAATTTCAGAAAGTTTTCTTGGAGTTTTACACTGAAAGATAATTACGTAATATTTGCTGAGGGGGGGGGGGGCTCTTCCCCAAGTGAGATTTGGTGAGATTCTGCTTGACCCCCCCCCCCTAGGAAGGACGACCCCTAAGAAAATTGAGTAAACATGGGTATCTATATTTCTTATTATTGTATAAAAATACATATTATAATATGTAGTGTCTTACCGAGATCCATATCCACCGCCCGCCGCGCCAGCGCATTGTGCACGGCTCGCTGCGCGACTAGATGTCCCAAGTTCTGTCCCATGAGGCCCAAGTTCTGTCCGCCGAGACCGAGGTTCTGTCCGCCGAGGCCCAAGTTCTGCCCCGCCAGGCCAAGGTTCTGACCGCTTATGAGATTCTGATTCAAGCCTAAATTCTGGCCCGCTAATCCTGGACGCATAGAAATAAAATGGAGAGATGACTCTATCAAGAGAATGTTAAACTGACTCACATGGGCTACGTTTTTGCAAAATAGATAAGAAAGTAGCAATATTTATTTATTTTGCTCTTGACAAATTAGTGAACGGCCATAATCTTACCTGATGATATAGATAATGCTAAAACTATCTTTCATGTCATTATTAACACTAGCGACTATAACCATATTCAACTTGATGGTGTTAGCGAGCCTGGTATGCACTACAAATATCACATCACCATGCCTTTTTTAGACACGTTTTTTTGGGTTTAGTCTTTAAACAAGTTCGTGGTAATTTTGTATATGAAATTGACTCTCATTTTACTACATCTCACCTACAATATACAAGCTGTAGTTTTAAACCTGTGCAACAAGCTGTAGTTGTGGTTGACAAACATCAGTCACGTCGTGATTGTTTGATATATTATGAAACGCAGGTTTAGCGTATTCGACTGACATTTGTAGTTTTATTACGATTTGTCGCTTTATGAAATAGAGCCCATGCCTTTGACGTGCTGCGAGCTACGCGAGTTCATTGAGCTCTTGAAACCAGCCGTTCCGTCCGTCGCTCGTATCGTGTCCCGATTCCGTAAAGTACGGTAGCATGCTGTTTTTTTTTTTTAAATTTATATATAGTATTAGGCTATTACTCATACATAGATTTTGATTACTATTTTTTAAGAACTGTTTATACGTAGTACTTGGGAAGTTTGAAACCTGTATAAAACCACAGCTTGTATAAATCTAAAATAGACTGAGCAAACTCGCCCATGAGATGCCTATTTACTACACACATAAATCTTTTTAACTTGTATTTCACAAAAAAAAACCGCGATGCTGAAAGAGCGTTCCATTTCTTAGCCGTTCGAATCTGTAGAGTTGAATATAAACAGATTGCTTCTCACCTAAGTTCTGCCCCAGCTGCTGCCCCATGAGGTTCTGGTTGAGGCCGAGGTTCTGCGAGAGCGCGATTCCCTGCGGCGGCAGGCCCAGGTTGGCGGCCAGCGGCGGCAGCGGCGGCAGCGACGGGGACAGACCGAAACCGAGCGTGAAAGGCGCACCCATCTGCTGGCTCGCCAGCTGGTTCACTGAGCTTTGCAGCGCTTGCTGTTGAGCTGGAATGTTAAGTATTTCGTTAAAAACATAATGAAATTAGTGGGTATATGACACTTAGGCCTGCTTGCCAGAGTTATCTTATTTCACTCGATCTAGTTGCTTTGCTAACACGGGAATAAACTACTATTTTGTCTTGCGTTATTAGGTTAAATTTTTTTTTTTATGCTATTGGATAACCAGACCATACCGAAGCATACCGCCAGCCCATAACAATTGCAGTGCCATTCCTAGCTTTGAAATATTTTTTTTCTGTGCGGCACTGCAGTGCCGTCATTACCATGAGACATTAGGTATTAATCATAATCCCAGTAATTTCACTAGCTACTCTGCTCATCAAACCGGAACACAGTAATGCTTGCACACTACTGCTTGGCGGCAGACGTCACGAGCAAAGCGGTAGTAACAACCCAGACGGACACTCGCAGAAGAGTTAGTCCTCCCACTAACTGGTTATTTAACAATGCAGCGCGGCGACGTACCGTAAAAATCTACGACGACACACAATGCATCGTGGGATATTTCCGATACAATGCCGCACCGAATGGTCAAAGTTTTCGCCGTAAGCGATGAAATTTCTACGTTGCATCAACGCATCGTGTTGCAGTGCGTTATCCTTTTTGCGATGCGTCGTAGCACCGCAATGTTGTGGCATCACCCTTTGTGTTTCAAAGTTCTGTGTGGCTCTGCAATTATTTTAATAGGCGCTATGCTTACTATTATGCAAATAACCTGCTCATATGTTTACCTTATAGAATAAAATAAAGTAAACATGAAGAAATTAAATAAACAATTCTTCAGAGTTATTGATTTTATTTCTCTATCAAAATTATACCGTTACAGTGTACAATCAGGACAGAGCTATGCGCGACTGGTTAGAGGTAAAAAGCTGAGGTGACCAACCACTCTTGCAAAAAATGCCAAACTCGCTCTTTATACGCGTACAAAAATAATGACTGATTTTCAGTATGGTCACCAGGTTCAATATTTTAAATTAGGTTTTTTCATATACTCGATAAGTAAGCGTTTAACCACTGTCTCCTGAAGGTGGTTATCACGACATTATTTTTTTATATAAGTAAGCAAAAAGCATTTACCATTCTCACGGTTAGCGGTTATTGCAGTCTTTTATGAAGAAATTTATACTTTTTAATGGTGCAAATGTCTTCATTTAATACTTTAATATATCAGTGCATGAATGATAACGTAATTCTTATGTGAAGTATGACATTATTCTAAGGTACTATTCACTTACACCTAGGGCGTGTCTCGTCAATAAGCGTGTCTAAATCCTACATTATTATTATAGCTAGCCCGAATGTAGACGAAAACCATCCTTGGTCAATCGGCTCGGTTTTCGGCTATAAAACTAAAGAATCAAGCAACGACATGGTGTTTTGAAAAGATTTACTATAGAAAAATTTCGGCAATCATTGACATCGAGGTTAAACGGACAGCATGTATAGTACTCGCCAAATTTAAACGCCCATACACGATTCAATTTCATCATGGTAGCTATATAAATTCATACGAGACGCCGTGAAAAACGTTTGCTACTTTGGTAGACACCGACTCTGGGTAATACCCAGTCCAGATGAAGCGTGAGATACTAGGGATACATTGCTGCGTCCAATACACGTGCAATAATTTGCTGCGAGTGGACGTATTAGAAAATATTACAAATGGAACAACACAAACGCTTATTGTGAATTCATGTTGATGATGATGCAGTCACTGTAAACATGAGCATACAGTCGCGCATAAAACACGGCCTCTGGGGTGCGTTTACGAGATCGGCGAAAATTTAATTATGATAGTTCCCATGAACGGCGTCATAAGTTTACGTCAAATTTAGCTGTCAAATTCAATTGAACTTTTGTCAAAAAGGTGTCGAAGTGTGGTCTCCATTCTCTTTCATGTTAAAGACAGTTACTATTTAGTAATTAGTACCATTAATAGTTACTACCCATTGGTATAGGAAGTTGTCGCATTTGTTCTCATTTCACAAATTTTCTAATTGTGAAAGTAAACTTGTTGAGAAACCAAAAATATTAACCGGTCGAAAGTCGAAAACTCGAAACAAAATTAAACACTAAGCTAGCGAAGGCGCTAAACGAGCTGTTTAACTTTGCACCAGACTAAATGTTATCATGGGTAACGCCCGTAAACGCACCAACGCAATAGAAATTCGAACGCGCGACGCAACTACAACGCGCGTTTAAGTTTGGCTTTCCTTCCCTATAAAGTGACATCCTTACCTATCAGGTCGTTGGTCGCGGCTCTCATTGGCTGGAAGTACTTCTGTGGCGGGTACTGCGGCGGGAGGCGCGCGCACATGGCTGCACAACGCACGGGTTAGTTACACGCACACACATGAGCCGGGCAGGGGGGGGGGGGTGTTTGAAGGTACGATGTGGGGATGCTATGATTGCTATTAATGATAATAACACAGCGTTAGAAAACAGAGCGAAAACTATAGCACGTGTAAACGTCGGTAACGTGAGGCCACCTCCTCTGAAATCGTATGGTTTGGTTTGAGGTTGTGTGCGGCGTGCTTTTCGCTCTCTCTTCTGTGCGGCCCCTACATTTTTTCCTCTATTTCGTGGTTGATGAGGTAAATAGCTAGCTGGGCGACTATCAACAAATGTGCAAACGAATCTGAGAACTAAATGCACTGTGGTTACACAGCACTGTGTTATAACATATTATGAAGTTACGACAAAGTATTGTATAGTGGTACACTGTGGCGCACTCTAGATTGTTCTCGATCCATTTATTAAGTTCCCAAAGGTCAATTTCGCTCTCTAACAAAACGGGAATGAAAACAAAATAGACATTTTTGTCGGAATTTTTGCACGTTTTGCATATGTTTGCACAGTTCTTTAAGTTGGTTTTTTCGCTTCAAAAAAGGAGGTTCAACTTGAAAACCTCAATCTTTTTGGAAGTTGTTCAAAATAGTACGCAGCTAAGCAAGACATGCACATATTGTATTTGGCACCGGTATATTAAGCGCAGAAAGGTGGTTGTGACAGCTATCACATCTTTGCAATGACTTTTCTACTACTGAGCGAGCGCTGTACGTTTATAATAAAGGCAACAAGTAGCGGCGTCGTGCGATAGTCGCCCGACGAAAACTCACAGAGCGCGCCCTATGTCACATTTTCTTTGGGTTATGGACTAGTCTACGAGGAAAACTAAATCTATTTCAAGTAATGTTTCATAAAATGGTAATTATTATAGCCGACAAAACAGAATTGCGTAAAGTAACAATATAACACAAGTGCTGGCTTTTTTAAAACAGAAAGCGAAAGGGAGTATTCACGTGGGCTTTAAAATTGTTGATTAAAGTGTGGTTGAACTTTTAAGACAAATAGTCTCTGTGAAAATATGTTAAGACTCGATCGAGAATTCTAATAATTCTGTCATGATATCGACACTTTGGATAATTCCATTGACCCCACTAAAAAGTCTTATTTCAAAATTTCATTTAATTAGTATAATAATTAGTGTGAACTTTTTATTTTAAGTTTATTTCACAATAAATGATTCCAGACAGCCTATTGCAAAACGTAAAATTCAACTCTCAAGAACAATCTTCATCAGTCTTAACCTCCCAATTCGCTTTGTGTTCGACAAGACCTTAGACCAGGAAAAAAATTGTTTTAACTCAGAATATCAAAGAATAACTAAAAAGTGCACAACAGTGACTACAAAGTCAAGGCATCGAACAATTACATTACTTTAGAGTATTTTGAAGGTTCCTCTTACCGGGCTGAGCATTGTTCAATAAACTGTTGTGTAGAGTCAGATCTGGTTGCGGGTAAGACGGCGGGTTGAGTAGACCAAGGAGATTTGGTCCGGAGAGATTCTGCTGCTGACTGAAATTAAGTATAACAACAAAATTAGTACCACGAGATGCAGCTAGTTTGTGATGGTTCAGAAGTCAACAGCCTATTAATAGTTGGTCAAGAGTTCGATTCCTATTATGAGCTTGGGCTAGAACTTAGAGAAAACTCGTTCGCTATTTTGTAACAGAAAAAAAAATCAACAAAAAGAAGGGAGATTTAAAATACATACAACACTATACACAATATATAATTCTCGCTTAAAACAAATTATTCAAACGCTCAAGAACGCAGCTTAATTTGTATATCCACAAATTGTATGTGAGAATATTATTAGATACCACACAAATTATATTAATCCGCTTGCCCATTAGGACAACAACTTGTTCATGACACGCTTGTAGATCGTAGTTGTATCACTTACTTCATAATGTTTTGCTTGAGCAGCATCCTCTGTATGTTCTGCGCGTTGGGCAGGTCCGGTCCAGCGCTGGGCGTGGGCGTCTGCTGCGCCGATAGTGGCGCGCTCGTGCCCAAGCCCAGCCCCAGCGCCTGGCCCATCGGAGTGCCCACTTGACTCAGACCTGCAATATGTACTAACCTTAAGACTCGAACCCAATAAATAAAGAATTTTTCTTTTGTCTGCGAGAGATATTCTGCCAAGAATAGTGGTGGGGCATTTTCTTCTTTTTGGCTGAATGTGATAAAGTGCATAGACAATAAAAAAAATTTGACAGAACAGATGACGACACAGCTTATTAATTGTCAAAACTGTCAAATATGACGTGACGATGACGCCATACTTTTATAATGTTGCTGCTTTTTGGATATTTTTAGGAACGCAGTTAGAAATGCAAAAGTAATTAACAGCAACTGTTAATTACTTTTGCATTTCTACTACGCCTTTTTTAAAATTAGTTTTAAAAAAAATTATATGCTTTAAAATTAGTTTAAAAAACCGCAGTCCTCAAAACTTTTTAATTGTTCTGCTATTTTAATTATTTCAGGCACACATCTAGAAAAAAATTTGAGGCTAGTTTATTTTTTCTGGGAATAAAGTACCAAGCTTTTGATACTAGTCCTTTGTTAGGCACTAAAATAAACATTAAAGTATAAAACACTAACCTAGCAAAGGAGTGTCGGTCGCGATCTGCAATGGCGTCGTCAAGTTGTGCTGCAACGCTGCCGCATTCAACATATTATTAGCGACGGCGCTGTGAAGCGGCTGCAGCGCTTCCGTCGCCTCCTCCGGCCTTATTTCCTGCCGGTGGTCGAGCGCTTGCGGCGCTTGCGTAGCACTCGAATACTGATGAGTAGGAGGAACGAAGTTGTCAAACCCGGTCGGCTCGGGTAGACCGTTCTCTTTGGTTGTAATATCTTCTGGTTTATCCGTCTCGAGGATCGGGTATTCCTCGGGCAGGTTCTCGCCCCGGTCGACAACGGGGCTGACTAGAAATCGGGAGATTTTACGTGAGGGCTTTTTCTTTTCGCCGTTCTGCGATTCAGTGCTGCCTGAGCGCTCGGGGGCCGCCGACCCTCCGTCCGATTGGTTAGAACCTGGGGAGAAAACATTGTTCAAATTCAAAATGCTCTATTCAAATAGGGCCCCAAAGGGGCACTTATGAAAGATAAAATAAATGACTCTAACAGCGGGCCTCTGCAACATTCGTCTACCCGAATCACAGAGTAAAACTAATGCTGTCTTTATCAGAACATAATATTATAAATGACAAAGACACCAACAGACCCAATCCGTGCTCAAAGTCAACAAACCTTCCAGAAACCCACCATGCCCGTTCCAAATTGTAATCGTTAATTTAAATCGTCGGTTTCAAAATGTTAATTTATTATACAAAACACCGCGAGGTAAACCTAATATCGAAAAAGAACTTCATTTCTTTCCAAAATGTTGTTTGATTCCATGACTGAATGTTGTCTGATTCCATGACTGAAATGTAGTGATTTTTTATGGCTGTTGTAAAAGGGCTGAATGCCATCGCCATCGTTTCACCGAACGGTGAGAAAGCACACTTTCTCACCGTTCGGTGAAACTGTAAAAGTATCTCTAGTCTAGACCAAGAGCACGGTATTTCTAAAAATGCCTGATCTCGTAGTTTTCTATACATATAAGCAGGGTTTTTCACTCGGAATTATTTATGTCGGTGCGATCAGAAAGTTCCTTTCTACACGGAAGCACAGCGATCGAATTAAAATAACCCTGTAGGTTAGAGTTTGACCACTATCTCGCCTCAGCCCGCACCAATAACTTATGTCAAGTTATGTGCGCATTATTCACACTCGGTCTAAAACAGTGAAGGAAAACATCGTGAGGAATCCGGCATGTTCAAGAACCACCAAATTCGAGAACAAGTGACAACCACCAAGCCGCACTAGGTCCGTGTGGTGTATTATGGCCCATACATCTTTCTCTATGAGAGAAGGCCGGTATCCCAGCAGTGGGAGCGGAGGAGGCTGATAATGAACCGGGGATTATTCGGGAATTGTTCAGGGTTCAATCGAGGATTAATCGGAGGTGAGTCTGGGTTCAGGTGACTGCAAACGACCGAATCCAGAATGAACTGTAGGCTGGTACAATTACAGTACCTATAGAAGAGGCGGTGCTGATCTTGCGCGCCAGCACGAGCGCGGGGTGGTGCGAGGGCGCGGGGGGCGGGTCCAGTGGCGCGGCGGGGGGCTCGAGCGGCGCGGGGGGGTCCAGCGCCAGCTCGGCGGCGATGTTGTCGGTAGACGCGGTGGGCGTGGTGCACTCCGAGTTGTCTTGGTTAGAATCCGTGAGGTTCTCTTCCCGCTCCGTCGTTTCGCTGTCGTAGTCAGTCTGAAATGTGGGGGCGAATTTTATTAAATTAGCATCAAACATATCGATAATACATTTTTTTATACTATTTGATAACGAGACGAGCTAGTCGCTTGACTGAAGGTAAGCACAACGCCGGCCCATAATAATTGCAGTGCCACTCCGAACTTTAAAAACACAAAGGCCTGCGCGGCACTCCAGTGCGCTCGTTACATTAAGCCCAGTAAATTCACTGGCTACTCTGCTCATCAAACCGGAATGCAGTAATGCTTGCATATTACGGCTTGGCGGCAGTCTTCACGAGCATAGCGGTGGTACCAACCCAAACGGACACTCGCAGAAAAGTTTGTCCTACTACCTACCCACATAATTAAAAACTGGGTAAGATATTCCGAGAATTATGTCCCCCCTCTGGCTTTCATCATCAACAGTCGAAAGACGCTCATTGTTGAACATAGGCCACTAGAACACACCCATAGAATACTGAGCAATAGCTTGCCACTTGAACGGCTCCCTGAAATTTTGACCAGGTTGTCGGTCCTCCTAGTAGAGCCAGGCTAAGCTACGGTTTTGCGGTTTGTAGTCGCCACTCGGTAAATTTTATTTTGCATCGGTTGTCGGTTCAGCTCACTATGTGGCTCTCAGCCATTTCAACTAGCTAATTTCGAGAACTATGTATATAGATCTCTGGCAGATCTAAAGTCATCGTCATATCTCCTCTTTCAGGATTTTAGCACTTCCGTCCTTACCTTGTCTAAGTTAAGCCGGAGCGAGGAGTGGTGGTGCGGATTGAAGATTGGAGTGACTCCCGGGTTATTTTGCAGTTGGCTCACAATGTCTTTTATTAGCTCCATAAAAGTGGCACTCTGCCATTCTGGGAGTAGGTTTTTGGATACCTTTAGAAAATAAAAAATATGTTTTAACAGATTGATTAAGTATTATACTTACAAATGCACTAAAGTTTGGAACGCTTCCTCGTCCACCTTGAGTACTGACAAATGCACTCACCAAGTTTGTAGTAATCTCCTCCGGGTTGACATCAGTGACATCAAACTTGAACGTAACAGTCTTGGATTTGGACTCGAGCTGGCACTCCACCACGTTGGCTTCCTCATTCACCCCAAGTACGGACAGCTTGGGTAGTTTGTCCTTCTCTCGTGAACGTTTTTTAGAACCACGGGATCTCTTTTCGCTTGTTATCGGAGACGGTATCGCTGTACCAGCTGAAAAATGTAACAAATAGTTTCATTTTACGTTTCTAGAAAAGTATCAATCTAACTTTGTCTGCGTAAATACTTTTTAAGGGACCTATATAAACAAGACAAAAATAAGCGAGGAAAAGGTCTTACCTTCCTGCTGATTTTCCCCTTGCTTTTCCTCAACAGAGCTCAAATCCGGCTGCCTTATCGCCTCACCGTGCGACGGGAACTCTGTCAACGGCGTCAGAAACTGCTCCTTCTGCCCTCCATTGTTGTTGTAACCGTTTTCGATGTGCTCAGACGACAAGTTCAACTGTTGCGGAGTTTCTTGAGCGAGTTGAGAAGGAACCTGGGCGGCCTGAGTACTTTGAGGAAGTGATTGAGGAAGCGACTGAGGCGGTTGAGGAAGTGGCTGGGGCGGTTGAGGTAACGATTGGGGGGGTTGTTGTAGCGATTGTGTCCCTTGTGGAATGGGCTGGGAGGGCTGGGGAATGCTTTGAGTCGACTGGGGAGCTAGGGATGACACAGGAAGTTGCTGAGGCAGTGATAGGGGAATGGTTTGGGTTGTCTGGGGAATTGATTGCGTCTGTTGGGGCATCGATTGCATCGGCTGGGGTATTGACTGTGCGACTGGTTGCGCAGGTTGGGCTAGTGACTGAGGGATGTTTTGGGGCGGTTGGGGTAATGATTGGGTTTGCTGGGGGAGTGACTGGACCAGCTGAGGCAAAGGTTGAACCGATTGAATTGATTGTATTGATTGCACGGGCTGTGACATTTGCATTTGCTGTGCCATCGCTTGCGAGGTTTGCGGCATAGATTGCGCCTGTTGTGGTTGAGCGGCGATCGGCTGCGGATGCGATTGCACTGACTGCGCCATAGAATGCACCGGTTGCTGAACCATCGGTTGCTGAATCGACTGCATCGATTGCGGCACTGACGTCATCGACTGCGGTATAGACTGGCTCATCTTATTGGTTTCCTGAACTATGCTTTGCGCCATTGACGACGGTATCTGGTCCATCTGATACTGCATCATGGACTGAGCGAGTTGCGCCTGCTGTTGGTACATTTGCAACGGGTTGGCAGTATAATTTTGCACCGGGGTGCCTTCATGACTAGATATCTGCCTCTCGTTTTGTTGTACCAAACCGAAATGTTGCACCATCGCCATATTGTGTGGCAGCGATTGGCCCTGCATCGTATGCATTGGCTGGTGGTAGTGGTCTTCTGATTGTATCATCTGCTTTTGCATTTCAAGGAAGTTCTGATACTGCATTTGGTCTATCGACATTTGTTGCTGTAGCTGGGATTTCTGATATTCAGACATTAACATTTGCTGATCGTGGATATCCGCCGAACTTATCTGACTCTGCTCCGATCCCTGTCTTTGATACATCGGCCTTTGAAACCGCAGTATTTCTTCAACTTTCTGTTGCTGCTGTTGATTTAGCTGATTTTTCTGAGCTAATAGCGTCAGGTTTTGCTGATCGATGAGATTTTGTTGCGTTTGAAGCTGCAACTCCTGCTGCGCTAAATACTGCTGCTGCTGCAAGTTTCTGAAGTGTTGCGGGGATAAAGTTTGCCCGGGCAGTTGTTGCTGCGTCATCAATTGCTGTTGTAAGACCATTTGCTGTTGCGCCAGCATTTGCCTCTGTATGTTGATCTGTTGCTGAGCTTGGGCGACTTGTTGCTGCGCCTGCGCCACTTGTTGCTGTTGAGCCATGATGGCCGGATCAAAGGCCGCCTGTAAAATCGGCTGCGCATACTGATTTTGCTGCAAATTCATGTTTTGCTGTTGCATTTGAGCTCCGATCAAATTTTGAACATGCTCTTGAACTTGTTGCATGTCTTCCTGAGCTTGCTCCATATTCTGACTCTGTGAAGGCATTTGCTGCACCTGCTCTTGTTGCGTTGGCAGTGGTTGAGTTTCAGATTCAGACTCCTTTCGGGACTGCAAGGTCTCCGGTCTTTGTATAATCTGAGCTAGTATATTCTGTAAGTTTTGCAACGAGGGGTCTAAGATTTGATTAGATACGAGATTCTGTGGCGTGTTGGCCATGTTATCCTGAGACGTCATTTGTTCTTCGTACTGTTTCTGCTGTATTGCAGCTGCTTGTTGACTGATTATATTTTGCTGTTGCTGTATTATCTGCTGCTGCAGCACTTGGTTCTGACTGCTAATTTCGGCTGTTAGCTGCTGGTTGAGAAGGTTGGGTTGCATTTGTGTTTGCGAAGAGTTTTGATCAAGATAATTTTGCTGTGTTTGTTGTTCTATTAGCTGACCTTGAACCGTCTGTTCCAGCATTTGTTGACTGAGGAGATTCTGTTCCATCATCACCTAAAAGGAGAAGACACAGAAGTTTGTTTAATTGTTTCATAATCGGTTACAGTGTTTAAAAAGTCAGGCCTATAAGTCAGGCATAGATTTAAAACATTTAAAAGATGCGCGACTAGAATCGGATCCATTAACTGTCTTAGTTGTGACTTTCCCACTATGTATTTCTGTAAGCTAGCATGCTACGGCGATATTTAAATCACTCTTCCGTGCTTGAAGTTTCCACTCTAGACTTGAAATGAAACCACCTTCATTGTTACCGCCCACATTGTTACTTAAGATCAAGTGAGATAATAGTCAAATGCTAACATATATACAGTATAATAATAATAATAAAGTGCATCTAAAATCATAAGTCATGCAAAATATCTCGCCATTTGATTGGTACTGTAACGTATCACAACGGAGTAGGCAATCGCTACAAAGCGGGTCTGCTAGATGGAGCTACGGCTTGTAAGCCGGAAAGAAATACATCATATCAAGAATTTCGCAGTCAACATCGATTGCTCCCATAGCCTAGTTGGTTCAGGCGTCTGGCCCGGCTTGCCAGAAGACGCAGGTTCGAATCCTGTTGGAAGCGAAATTTTTGTCATGTATATATTTGTGTGAACATCCGCTAGTGTCGGTTAACAATATAAGATATATTTCATAAAGTGCATCTAGTTCCCACTGTTCAAATGCAACAGCTGTAAGTTACCTGTTGCTTCAGCAACGCATGCTGTTGCTGTAAAAGCGAGTTCTGGTCTACGGGGGACACCCTCGGATGCATGAGGTTGTGCTGGAATAGCTTCATGGTCTCCTCGCTGTTCAGCTGCAACTGCTGGTGGAGTAGCTGTTGCTGGGCCTGCAGAAGTTGGGTTTGTTGGTCTAATCTGAAAGTTTTAACATCTAAATGAGAAAAAAAGTGTTTTATACTTGAAATGTGGATATCAGAAGTGTCCATAAACTGGGTAGTAGTCGCTGTACTACTAATACTTTACCGATATCAATGGAGAGTTGATGAACTTGTTGTAAACTCCATTAACCAATAGAATCCAAAACTTTTCTGCGGTTTTTGCGTGGCACTTTTACAAATATTTTGAAATGCCAACAATTATAAATAGTTAGTCACAAAATCAGACTTGTAAAAATAAAGTAATCGATCAAATTTTTGTATGGTGGCTCTATGCTCTGCCGTTGAACCTTTCTACTATTTTTTTACTGTGTCATTGCAGTTCTGCCCAAATCTATTTTGTGCAGTATGACTTACTGTAAAGGTTGTGGTCCAACACCATTAAGCAGGCCAGCTTTAACTTGCTCAGATCCGGGTTGCTGCTGGTTCTGCATCATTTTCATCTGAAAAAGTGGGGAAGAATTATTATCAGTCCATATAAATAATAAATATGGTTGAACAATGACAAGTTTTTCGCATTTGGGTGATATTTGGTATGCAATCTCCTGGGCCCAAGGAGATTTTAATAGCTCGTCAAAATTAAATCGCTGTAATTTGTATTTAATTTAGCCTGTATTAAAACACGAATACTTTTTCACTCCGCATAACCCCACGTGAAAAAGATAAGACAAACAAAATGAAAACCAAAGTGTGCGTACTGCCTGAAGCGTAAGAAATACACGAGGTATGGAATAGAACATTGTAAATCCTACCGACTTCCCCAATTTCCACCGGTGTCCTTCGCAATACGCCTGCGGTATTGAGAACGAAGTAAATGAAGAGCTAATTTTTATAGTAATATTATAATGAGGTAAAATTTGTTACGCCTAATCACTAAAAGCCGATAAAATTACTAGTTGCAGAAAAGAGCCCGCGAACCAAGTACTAAGGCAGATTCTAAAAAATTCTTTCACTTACAGGAAGGTACATTATCCCGGAGCGCTATAGGTAGGTAGCTTATTTATCATATCTCTATCATGTTATCTCTATTTTATGCGTGCGAAGCGGCGGGCAAAATCTGTTTTTTTATAAACTTACATCATAAAAAAGTTGAAATTATGGGACTAGTAAACCTATAGGCTCCGCGTAGCCGGGCACCCCTGCTCGTCAAGGTTAAGTGATTAACGCCTACCTGACGAACCAATCACAACACGACGTCTTCACTAGTCTGTTGTATGAGTTTTAAACTGACCAATCACAATACGCCGTCTTCCCTCGTCCCCCACCAACATTTGACGATTGTGTGCTTATGCAAAACTTGGATTATGCTGCGTCTAAGTTTATTGGTCTGTGTTTACTACATAATGTGATATAATAATATGCCCGGAGTGGCGTTCCTCTTACACTCAACATTTATGCCATTCTAACTACCAGACAAGTGTAGTATTATCATACTACACTGCTCAGAATACATATTTTATATTGTAAACTGAACATACATTATGCAAACAATAGCTACAAGCCTACTCTAATTTTTTCAGATAGTATTACTGCGATTACGTTGTTCGACATAACGCGAAATAAATTGTAGTTTTACCATCATTTAGATTCGAATGCCGAAGAAATGTTACGGCCATGAAATGTCACGCTATCTTTGGCAACTTAGAACCCAAGCGGGGTTATTTGAATCTTTATTTAGTCCTTTCGTTCGAACGACATTCCAGGATTGCTGGTACCGAAATTTTTGATTTGTAACATAACAAAAATATCCCGTAAGTGTGGGTTAAAAGTTAAAGTCTACCTAACCTGAGGGTATGTTTCAAAGACCAAAAAAGTGCGTTTCGAGCCACGCATAATGTCCCTCTTCGGTTGCGTATCTATGTTTGTGTGAAGTAGGTAACTGACCTGCCTTAACTGCTGCTCGTACAGCTGCTGTTGTCGATTTTGCTCGATGATAACTTCTTGGTTGAACAGCATCTGCGCTTTCTTCTCGCTTCTCTCACTGTCGACAAAGAAACAAGAGCGCTAGAAAGATTTCATAGGAACACAATTTAAGCCCTGATACCAAAATAAATTTAAACTCAAATTTATTTACTGTAACTTCGGAGCTAGGGCGGCTATAGCGTTTGCTGATTACTGCTGCTAATACATTCTCTCTTCCATGTTAATAGGTTCTCGTAATTTACATAGGATTTTGGTGCGTCTAATACCTAAAGGGTTAAAAGAAGACCGGCTTTGTGACATTCAATGGCAACAATAAAAACAAAAACATACACTATAAAAGTGCCGAAACCAATACAGGATATGATGCCAATCAAACCGGGTTTTCCAGGGTCTGGTTAGCGGTTAATATAGCCCCTCTATATTCGGTTGTATTTTGATATCAATAAAGGAAAACGGTAATTAATTACAAGCACTGTTGATAATATTATTGAACGGAATATGATAAACCTATTTTAAAGTGTATAAATAAATAATGCCGAACGATCCCATCGACCCTGGCCCCTAAATAAGATTCCTAAGATTCCCTGCATATAGGGGATTACAGGAGCCATGCATTTTCAGGGTAAAAGTTGCCTATATCACTATCCGACACATCGATTCTTTGCTCTTTTGCTAACGTAATTTTTATTACGTAGGATGTCCATAGTAAATTATAAGTAACACAGTCTGTCTGTAACCTCTTTGCGTTTTTTGTTTGTTTGATTGTGTAAGCGTTTGTTACACCTTTAGAGCTATCTCAAGTGTACTCAAGCTGCAATCAATGATGCACTATATGTCTACAGAATTAAAGCACAGTATTGCACTCAATCAATCAGTCATCAGATAGTGCTCGCAGAGGCATGAACGATTTATTAGTACCGGCCTACGTTTACCGTGCACACGCAAATGCGCAATAAAATATATTTAGAGGCAGATTATGGTTAATATTGTTGTGCGAGAACCAAAACAGCTCTTGTGGAAGGTCGCGAACCCGCTTTTCAAATTATTAGGCGTATAAAAATGCTTTTCATATTTTGACGAGGATTCAGTCAGATTAAGGTCTCATGCTGATCTGTAGGTTGATGATTGTACTCGCAGAACGGGTTTGTGTGTTCGGTGAAGGAAAACACTGTAAAACAACCATACAACGGCGGTAAGATCTCAGTACTCGCCAGAATAGCTCGTCACATTACTACAAACTCGTTGTCACTTAATAGCAGGAAAAACAGCGGTGAGAGCTACTTGAATTTTCTTTACCTATGCACTTACCTAAATAAAGGAAAAGGCTACTCCCGCCCAAGATGCAGAATGTGAGAGGAATTACGTTAAAAGCCACTTTTAAAAAGTTATTAAATTTTTTAAAAAAGGCAATAAGTTATGATACTGGAATAGAACGATAAAGTTCATGATTTGTTTACGTACAATGTGTTAAAAATCTCATCAAGACATCTAGAAGTACAATAAAAATAATACCCACCAAAACACGGTAAAACAAAACATCAATACGCCGCACGGACACACACAAAAAAATCAACCTTCACACACAAATTCGCGCAGTACCCGGTAAACAGTTAACATAACTAAGCAATGCTACCCACATAACTAAGTAAAGGTTAAAATAACCACACGCGAGGAAGGCGGGCGAGCGAGCACTGAACGCTTCAACTCAGTTGTCATGGTTACCGTTTTCGGCAATTAATATGGTTTGTGGCAAACGAACAACTAATAATAATAGCTGTGTAGAAGCGAGCGAACGGATTTCAACGTCGTGTCGGATTTAAAAACGTCTTGATGCTTCGAGATGTTGTCTATTATTCAATTTGACTATATATACAAGTATACATACATCAAATGAATTTATAACTAGCTACGTCTGCTCGCGGTTTTACCCGCGTGGTGATTCCCCCGGAACCATGCAAATTTTCTGCGATAAAAAGTAGCCAGTATTACGGTCATAGGGATAGTCTATGCAAAAAATCACTATGGTTCTTTGCTCTGTTGCTGCGTGAAAAAAGGACAAACCAACAAACACGCTTTCACATTTATAATAGTATGGATTATACGCGCGCCCGAGCATTGTGCATAGTAGATGTTTTAAAAACACTAGTTATCAATTAATTTGTGTTTGTAACAAATGGGTGTCGACCGAAATGAAATACTCTTGAGTCTATAGTCTAGACGACTGTTCAGTAATTATCATAAACAAAACATGGAACTAACCCTACCCACGCATTCTTTAAAGCCTCGAAGGTTTGTATTGTTGTTACCACCGCTTCTCTCGTGAACTCATAGTCTGTCTAGCAGTAATGTGCAAGCAAACATTACTGTGTTCGGGTTTAATGAGCAAGATAGTGAAATTACTGGACTATGCGAGACGTATTACGACAATGCACTGTAGCGCAGGCCTTTGTGCTTTAAAGTTCTGAGTGGCATCGCAATTGCTATGAGCTGGAGTTATGCTTACCGTCAGGCGAACTATCCTTACATCTCGTTATCCAATAGTATAAAAAAAATTATAAGCGGACCGGCTTACTTTACTAGCATCAATAGAGAATTCAGACCGCTTTGTCTACTTTTTTTGTTATCTACGATTACAGTTTTATTTTTGTGACGTATTTATTTGAATGATGTATTTGTTATCGCATTACTCTTTGCCGCAAAACCGGAGAATTTGTGCCTCATGATAATGTTTTAGCGAACACTGATATAGTATCGGTAATGATTTATATTTTTATTATATATATATTGTAGTATAACTTAATTCTAGGGTCCTTATTTTTGTTTTATACCCCTGGGAAATGCCTTTATGTACATCTCCGCTCGCCTATTAAAATATAAAAAAAAATTGAAATACCATAGAAATATTGTATAGTGGGTACCTACCCAGTGCATAGCGTCCTACCCACTAAAACCACCGGGGTGTTTCCTGGCGGCTTAGCCATCGGACGGGGTCACGGCCCACGGGCCCGTTAACACACTCCCCGATGGAGTCTTTTTATGCCGTAAGAAACACTAAGGCCCGCTTGCTCTTCTAACAAGGTAACAAATTACCTTTATGCCATGTGTCATTAGGTTCTTTTTTAAAATTTGATTGATCTTTATCCGGTTTAGTTAAGCCTAGCTTAAGAGAATAATTTGTACAATATTTCTATGGTATTTCAATTTTTTTTTATATTTTAATTTTAATTATTAAGCAGTGGGGTTAATTAGACCTCACGATACACGTAGGCACTTATCATCAGGTACCCCTATCATTATAAATGCGGTGTGTTTGTTGTTTTGTCCTTCTTTCACGCATTAACGGATTGACGGTATTCTTTGTATTGAGTTCGTTTATGTGATTATGAACCGATGAAGTGACATAGGCTATTTTTTGCGGAAAAGTCAACGGTTCTTGTGGTAATCTGCACATGCAGCTGAAATCATGGGTCGTAAATAATAAGAAAAATAATAATGATTACCTACCTTAACAAATTAATTCCGTCAAAATAGTCCACCAGCGATCTGATATCTCCACTAAAATCACACTAACAATACTCACTTATCACAAGACATTTCACAAGAACTCGTTTAACTTCATTTGATATTAAAATATGGCCACAAGCAAGTCATTTCCAATTCATACTTTCTTAGTAGGTATCTTCGGTTAGCCCTTATACATGCACTTCAAAAAGTAAGTAAACGTGTTTTGAATTTAATTAATTCGAACATGATGGTACTTTTGAACTGTTAGGGTCCAAGTCTTCTATAATGCGTCACATTATAGAAGACTCATCATTCAACGTATTAATATAATATCATCATAATTGATGCACTAAACATGTTCAAATTTGATTTCTTTAAGTCATAAAATGTTTGATACCAAATGAGGATTGGTTAGCCGAATGTGGCACCAGTTGTCCACTTCAACATTCAAATAAGTTAAATCTCTCGTATTTGCGTCGTTTTTTAACGAAAGCAATTCAAACACGTTTTCTTTCTTCATGTTTAACGATACACAGGTTAACGATGCGAAGAAGTAGGTAGGAATTAAATAATGATACAACTACACCGGTAGTGCTAAGCCCATTATCACTAAAACCGGTCTCGCTGTCTCACAAACACAATTTTGTTTATTAAACCCAATCACTACTTTCGGGCCTTATCACTGAATCTTCAGCGCTGTTTTTCTATTCTGCACTAATTACCTTCAATCATAAGTTTTTAAGTAAATAACAAATCAAAATATTTTTTTCACCAAACAACAGTTCGTTTCACTAAAACGCACTAACACTTACGCGTCACAATGATGACGTGCTTTCGAAACGTCTCGGCGGAAAGTCTTTCGCGTCGATTACACACGGATTTCTTATTTATTTACGGTACACGAAACGTCAATGGAACGTGCAGACCGGCTCGCGTGTACGCGCTGCGTGGACTGGTAGCGGTTCATACATAATGAGTGCATCGGTTGCGTCACGGAAGTGATTAATCGTGGCCAATGTGCCGAATCGGCGGACGGATTACGCGACAGATAATAAAGAGTTTGCGATTATACCGTTTTTAGGGAAAACTTCAATGTTTGTGTATAGTCTAATCGATGCAACATGCAACACGTCCTTATATACGTCTCTTCTTGATAGCAAGTTTTAATACAGCAAGGAAATTGAACACCACGGATTAATCAAAATTACAACGATGCAAAAACTAAGTGTAACAATGAGCGGTCTTATTACTGACTAGTCGTGCCTCGCAGCTTCGCCCACGTAGGATAAGTTACTCCTTATAACAGTAGCTGCCAGTGAAAATCCCGTCAAAATCGGTCCAGCCGTTTCGGAGATTAGCCGCAATAAACAGACAGACAGACAAAAATTGTAGGATTCGGGATACAAAACCAGTTGATAAACACTCTTTTCTAGATCATCACCTATTAGTTTAACTCCAAAAACATGAATTTTAAACACGTTATTAAAAAAACTGGAAATTAACGATCGAAGCCCGACATTGACCCTGCTGGAGGTCAATAACCTCTATTCAATACATTTATAAGAATTATTCTTTTTCAAAATAAAACATAAATGGCTCAACCTTGCCGTACGTCAAGATACATTTCGAATCAAAAAATATGTCGTGTTATACATTTCAAACGAGTATTGGCTCGAGTTCAAACTTTATTACCACGTTTTATAGTAATGTAGCAAATTGATCAATGCGAAATAGATCTATCAGTTGTAAACATGTCTCGGTTGTGATGTTATTGTTATGATTTGTTGTTATAAGTTTTACGTGTGGCTCTCTGTGGCGTGATGGCGTCGTAGTTCCTAATAAACGGATGGGTCGATTTTGATTTACCTTTTTTTTTGTTTGAAAGGTGACTTGATCGAGAATGTGAACGTGTAATGTCGAGTGTGTGAGTGAGAGCTAAGAAGCTATTATTGAAAAAAAATCTGTTCAGCCGTTTGAAGATAATCGGCTCTTTTAGTTGGGGTTTTTTATTATTTTGTCTTATATTATAGCGATTTACATTTACTGTAGGTGCTTTTAATTTTTTAGCCTTACAAGCAGTCCTAAACAAGTAAAATGTGAAGAACTACAACTAGTTTCTATACATAGAACCGGCGACCCGTGGCGGCTTCGCACGGGTAGCACTGATTATCTATAGTCTGATGACTTCTTCTGGTGGATGGATGGATGGATCCACCCTGCCCACGCCACGCCACAGAACGCGCCTTTGTGATATTATTTTGTTGCGCACCTTATTTTAATTCCGTGATATTTCCTAAGATATACATCTAAATGAAATGATAGAAAGGGCAATTTCGGTCTCAATTAAATACTTAAGATGAGTAACATGTGTAAAAACACCTTCAAAAATAAATCATTATTTTAGACCAAATATGAAAATCGTAAAAATGGTTATTGTGAATCACAGATTATTTAGCCTGATTATGATAGCTCATAAACACAATTCCTCATACAAACATATCTCACCGGCGCGGGCAGGGGGCGAGGTAATATTCTATGCTTGCAATTGGCCGATCATTTGGATGACGTAATTTAGTGATGTGGTACGACTACTACTGAACAGAATAATGTCGATAAAATTGAATAGGTAGTTAGCATCGCATTCTTGATTCCCTGACATATACGATTAATAATAAATTATTATATGGAAAAACTAGACAATACATACTTACTTTATAAATTAAAATATAATACTACTTATAATAAAACTCCAGGTCACATTTTTTTTGGATGGCACTCCTATCTATACTGAAGCCAAAACTGTATTTTTATTTTTGTCTGTCTGTCTGTATTTTGGCCACGCATCACGTCGAAGCTACTGAATGAATTCCATGACTTGCGAAATATGGAACCATCTTTTTGAGTCGCTTCTATCCACTTTTCCTTTATTTCTGGGATGTCTGGAAATCTAACAACAAAAAGCAGAAATACTTTAAAAAAACCGGGAACCTACTTCGATGAAAATATCGCGATATATGAAAATTCAAGTACCATTTTTTCATCTTTAGATGTTCTTCCATAAAATGTATACGGGACCCACCTTGAGATGATACACTTTCAAACAACAAAAATAATTTTCAAAATCGGTCCACAATTGACAGAGAAATCAGTTAAAATACTTAAAAAAATACATACAGTCGAACATTTAACCTCCTCCTCTTTTATCGAAGTCGGTTAACAAATCCAAACGAAAGGTTATTATTTTTCCAAAATAATTAATAATAGTATATATATTAATTGTAAAGTATACATTGAATATCGATAAGTTATAAGTCTGCACTCGTACTCGCAGTGGCGAGTAGTGCATTTAAATATGTCGTTTTCGCATGAGGGGAAGTTGTATCATTAGTCAACAGGATTTATAGTCTTTGTTGTGAATCAACCTGAAAATGTTATCGCGGAGTTTCTTTTAGGAATTTTTAAGAGGAAGTATACCACCATACATTATTTCGTGTAATTTTAAATATGCGTTTACACAGCGAACACCACGGAAACTCTTAGATTGGACGATATTTTTTCCGACTTAATTCACAATTATCATCATATCAGTAGCTTCTTTTTGCAAAATGTTCATAAATTATAGCCTATAATAACAATCTCCCTCTCCATTCATAATCCCGATTTCTATGTTTTCTTGGTGAAAACCGTATGAAAACCCGTACAGTAGTTACTGAGATTACCCCGAACAAACACAAGCTCAGCGCGGTGGAGGACTTTAATTTAGAATATGTAGTAGTGATTATCAGATTTATAGGTATGTTGTGTGTTTAGGATAGGCGCCTATTAGCTATAGTTTCTCGATCCAGCACGCTTGAGTACGCAGTCAGTACCTACTCAGTAATCAAGAGGCGAAGGTCGGGAGATTAATCTGAGGCCTAAGCATCGCGATTACACCGCGCGATTGTTCGAATCATAACGTCGTCGGCGAATTATCGCATTGTTTAATAAATAATTGGTGGTTACCGGTTAACTTAGGTCGATATTCCACTCATCAAAGATCTTTGTTCTGTGTCCTATGTTTGATCGAAGTTCTTTGACAGAAGCCCATTTCACTCATCCAAGATCTTTGTCCAAGTTTTCTTTGTAAAATTTGCGCAGTATTTTGTGTAGTTTGAAAAAATGGAGGAATTTCGACCTATGTGCGGCTATTATCGTTGTCATTATCTTTGATCAAACTTTGATGTTCCTACAACATTGATCAATCTTTGATGAAGTTATCCAAGTTCGTTGATCAAATGCAATATACCACACTTAAGATCAGGCGAGATATTGGTAAAATGCGAACTTCGTTAAAAAAATGATATTTTATCAGGGTATTTTCTAGAGTATATTTCGTCAGCTAAACATCATTCACAGACAGACCGCTATCCAATTTTACATACAGTGAACTGCCTAACAAAGCAGTCATTTCTTAGTTTTGCTACATTATTAGTATTACACATTCATTGAATTTGAGAAACACTTTTTCAACGTTTTGTATTTAACATTATTTTCGACAATTCGAAACTGCAACGTTTATTTTCACAGGTATAGACCAGTATCTAACCAGTTGTCTTTAGTAAAAGTTATAAAATTATTCAAATTTAATAATATACCGTAATAGTTAGGCGTGACAGCCTAGTCTAGACATAGATTTCTATAACTTTAATAGGTGAACAACCTCCTGCTCTGTTACTAACCATACCAAAGTAATTTACAACAGACAATCCCACGCCCTCCTTGTTTGAGTATTTTGTTATTTTAACGCGGATTCATTCCCCAAAGGGCACTTTGCGTGATGTGTTGTAGTTGTAACAAGTTCATTGGTCTGCCATTATAGAAGCTAATAATCCAGTACTTTTTAAACTTTCGCGAGGTCTTAGTACTGGAACTATTATTTTACCTAAATTGTCTTTCTACCTAAATGGTTCCATCAAAGTCAAATCCACGTCTTTTATTTTGAACAGCAGCTTGTTATACTTTCAAATTTCTCAAAAGTTTGTGTTTGACCTTTTTATGAGCTAGTCATAAGTGACGAAGAACACACCATCAGATTCTGTTAGTAACCTCTTAATAGAGATTTTAGCTTATATCCCAAAAGAATAGAGTCCCCCATCTGTTTTATGTATCTAATTAGAAATAGATATAAAATTACAGCATTACCTCAAGTTTTTTACATATAAAAGGAAGTTTCCATAATTATTTATTTCGTTACGCTCAGCAGAGTGATTTTAATTAACTCGGAATGATTCCGTGTAAGAAGTGACTGTTTCTGATCGTTTATATCTCGGAATCGCATTCAAACAGAGAAATATTGTCGGGATTATATCCGTGTTTATGCAGTTGAGTTGTCGAATCTAAGCGGGACATTTCTCTGACGGGATGCGATTTCGAAATATAAACGATCAAGACATTCGCTTTCGACACGGATATCATTCCGAGTGAATTAAAGTAGCCTTGCCGATAATAGATTCGAATAATAGTGATATAGGAAGGTAGTGTAACTCAAAGCTTGGACCAAGTTTGACCAAAAATGCTTATTTAAAGAAAATACCTAATTCAAAAAACCGGCCCTGTGCGAGTCGGACACGCGCACCGAGTGTTCCGTACAAACTTGTAGGTACGTAATTACCTAACGATTCCCGTGTACAATTGTGCAATTATACATCCACCAAAATATTTTTTTTGTCATGTACCTGCACCTGTAATTTACATGTTTCGGATTTTTCCCTTTACTTATAATAATAATACAATTTATTTCAGGCAACAGTACATCGTAGCGGGCCAACAGAATAAATACCTTATAGACTAAAATACATGCAAAATAGAATACTTAGTTAATTGACACGTTTAGTCAGCGACGTGTTACGTAACGTGGTATCAGGTAGCCGACCTTTGAAACGCCAGAACACGACACCCTTTGGCCAAAACTGCACACTATTGAAGATCTTTAGATGTCTAGTTGTAACTCTTACCACAAAAGAATTAAAATTCGTATTGTGGCGGGGATCCAAACTGCACTACCCTCAGTGAGAGTTTGGTTTTCAGGAATCTATATTCCACCACCTCTTCAATCTTAATGGAGTGATGCAGACGGGACACGTACAGTTGCGTCGTAGGTGTTGCAGGACGCAGCATATGGTTGGGTCCGGTCGGTGCGGTACCGCACTGGTTCTGACAAATGGGCTTCTTTTTTCGCCTAATTTCCACCTTGATGAAGCCATCCTTGTCACACTGTTCCTTCACGGTAAGGACGAGGGGTCGACGCGCTATTATGTGACGTCAACATCTCCGGAGCATAGGGGCTGGCGGCGGGGCGAAGGGTGCGGGGCGCGGGGCAGGGAGCATCACTTGAGCTGACGACAGCCGGCGACGCATCAAAACTGCCGATTGATGCACTTTGCGCACCGCGACGACATGTGTTCACGTTTGTGAACTCGGGTGACCTACTTACCGAAATAGTGTTTCGTAAAGACACTACTTCGGCCCGCAAATCACCGATTGTGACTTCAGACGCCTCTAAGTTCCTCATCACCTCGGCCAGACTGGACTTCAGAGTTGTGATATCCCTGAGAAGTCTGGTGACGTCCACGTGATCGAGTGACCGGTGGTAGACGATGCTTGTGGTGGTATACTTATGGTATAAGACACTGCTTATTGCCAAATTTCGTGATTCTAGGTCAACGGGAACTACCCTATAGGTTTTGATGTCCTTGCGAGTGTCAACGTGCGGCATAAACAACCGTATCTTTTGATCGTGTTGACTTAGAAGTTTGATTTTGTCACAACTCCAAGAGGTTGCAGACCTACCTGAGTATTTGATATTAATTTCAAATTGATACCTCGATATTCCTCATAAAAAGGATCTTGATAGACCGACAGACAAACGGAACGAGCGACAACGAAGTGTTATATGGGTGTGTGATATGGGTTCCTTTTTATCTTATGAGGTACGGAACCCTAAAAAAATATTATTGTGTCTGTCCTATTTATAGTTAATCAAACAGCCAACGACACAAAGTACCCCTATTTCCCCGAATATTGTGTACCCACAGTCGCCAACATCAGCCAACCTCCTTGCATACTAATAAGGCCGGTACGCAGCCGCACCGGTTCGTTTTTGCGGACGGATGCCTCGCGTGAAATCGCGACGTACAGACGCGCACGACAAACGGCCGACTAGCACGCGATCCGGGTGGTGCCCGATTGATTCTGTCTTATTTTTTAACCAAGTTTCTAATTTTTTGTAGTTTTATTATTTTTATTTTTTTTATGTTATTTGGTAACGAGACGAGCTGGTCGATTATAGTTACAATGCATTTCATATGGTCAAATTATAAAAGGCGAGACCGAGACGAGTTTCTTGCTCTTCTTGCACGGCCTATACCAATTTGGAACGGGCATAGTGGGTTTCTGAAATGTTCGTTGACTTTGAGCACGGATTGGATCTGTTGATGTCTTTGTCATTTATTAAGTTCTGATAAAAACAGCATTAGTTTTAGTCTGTGATTTGGGTAGAGGAACGTTACAGAGACCCGCTATTAGAGTAATTTATTTTAACCTTCGTAAGTGCTCCGTTGGGGCCTATATGAATAAAGACTTGAATTTGAATTTTATTCCAGTCAGTGCCGCCAGCATACTGAGTAGGTACGCCAGCAACAAGAGTGGGCTAGACCCTAGACCTTTGGATTATTAATAGTACAGCGGCGCAAGTACGGATCTATTCGGGTCGATAAAATTCGATAATATTCGATAAAATTGACAGTTCAAATCGATAAGGTGGGATTTATCGAGCCTCGAAACAATCGACAAAAGTTATCGAAAAGCTAGGTCGAATCCAAAGAGAATATAGAGCTACTACAATACTTTACGATCAGACTTCGGTACTCGCAACATTCGATAAATTTGTCGAGATTTCGGTTCGACAAATTTATCGAACCGACTTCCGTACTCGCGCCGCAGGCCTACAATTGACTGTAGATGCTCAAACTGTTTTTATAGCAAAGTTATATGCTACATAATATAAGGGTGTGGCAGAGTGGATAACCCCTTACCAGCGGGTTAAGGACCCGGACGTCATGACTGTTCACAGAAAAACAAAAATTATGTTCAGTAAAAATCGCATGGTTTACGGTCACCATATAATTTTTTACACCAAAAAAAAAAGTAGTCCTAAATCCCTGAGTAATTTCCCTGACTACTTAGCTCATAGACAGTAACGCTGGCACCGTACAGCGCGGCGGCAGACTACGGGAGCAAAGCGTTGGTACCCACCCAGACCACAGATATGTAATATAGCAGATGAAACATTAATCATAGTTGTATATTTACGCATAGACATAATCATTTTATCCTTTTCTTTCCCATTGAAACGTCATTAGTGGTATCTCGTTCATTTATGTGTTGAAACATTGACTCGCACATAAACAACAGACCAAGCGTTCCATGCCGCCACATTGATATTATATGTCAACGTGCATGTCACGTTACGTCAAAGACCAGTCAGATTGTTGTTATTTATTTTAATTTGAAAATATAGCTTTTTTTGGTTAATTTGATAATAAAATCTGTGAAAATGGTGAAGTGCAGTACATACCGGTGTGAAAATGCTACCCACAGCAAATTATCCATCGGATTCTCTTTCATCGGTAAGTATAATGGTCACTATCTTGCGTTTAGAATTTCATTGTGATTTCTACAAGTGAATTCAAATATTTTGTTCATGCCAACCAGTTTTTTACGTCGATAATCTATCTTAGACGCTATTTGTTAATGCTTTTAGCCTTGAACTAGAGTAATCGGAGAGTATTATGTAGAATTTGTTAGCAAGGGCCAAAATTTGACAGCTCAAGTACTTGATACAATAACAGGGAGCGCATTAAGAATCTAGGAATAAAATTAGCAACAAAGACGAATATTCCATTTTTACTTTATTTGTCTGTGTCAAATCTTAACCTTGAATAACGTAAATATTATTTACATTTTCAATATGCCACTATCCATACAGATAAATAAAATTGAAGTGTCTGTTTGTAATATCAAAATAACAGCTTTTTACTAAATGCATATGAAAGTATATACGGTACCTATAACAAAACAACCATTTTTAAAATTTTTGTCTGTCTGTTTGTTCCGGGTAATCTCCGAAACGGCTGGACCGATTTTGACGAGATTTTCACTGGCAGATAGCTGATGTTACAAGGAGTAACATAGGCTATTTTAATTATAGAAAAATAATTAGAGTTCCGCGCAAAACAATAAAAACCATGTAATCCAAAATCTCCACGCGGATGAAACCGCGGGGCAGCAGCTAGTAGCAAATAAAAGTATTAAATTTAGGAAAATAAATAAATAACAAAAATACATTGCTTGTGGAAGCTTTGTAATTTTTCTTATTCCCGTTTCATCTGTACTTTTCATTCAGTTAGTAGGTATTTACTGATTCACAAATAATTTTTGTTCCAGATTTCCTACGAATGAAAGTATTAAGAAAGACTGGATGAAAAACATAAAACTCCTGCCAATCCTGGGCAACCCAGTTTGGCTAGTGTGCTGTGCGCAAAGCATTTTTCAACATGGAAGTCAACCATTTTTCACTTAACTCGCACAAAAGAGGTGCTTTTGGTTTTACGTCAAACCAGAGAGCAAAACTATGCTCCGTATGAGAAAATATAATTTTTACAGAGATAACCAATAATCTAATCCACCCAAGGAAGCACTCATCTAATATCGGTTAACTACAAGGATCCTTAACGCGGCCCAGTCTAAGCGACATATATATGTGTGCGTACTTGTCCCGCTATTCAATACTTAATGTTTGGTCTGTTAAGTCTGTGACCCAGACGGACTCTCGCAGAAGAGTTCGTCCTACCACCTGGTACTAAATAAAAGTGTAATAAACTCCGATTGAGATCAGAACGAGTGTGGCCGAGCGGGAACTTGTGCAACATTCAATCGGACGCACCATAGTTCGAATCTCGACTCGGCCCCACACCAATGACTTATATCAAGTTATGTGCGGACTATTCACACTAGCTCTAAAACGGTGAAGGATAACATCGTGAAGAAACCGGCATGTTCAAGAACCACAAAATTCGAGAACATGTGACATCCACCAAGCCGCACTGGGTCCGCGTGGTGGATTATGGCCCATACCCCTCTCTCTGAGACAAGGCCTGGATCCCAGCAGTGGGAGCTAAAGAGGCTGATAATGTAAAAACTCACCGATTCAAGCTGATGAGCTGCGACTTGAGCAGCTTGAAGACTATCCTGGCATCCTCCTCCATGATGAGGCCTGCCTTGGCCATGTCGTTGGCGACCTCCTCGCAGTCGTCCCGCTCCACGTCGAACTCGAACTGGATCGCCTCGTTCTCTTTGTGGGTGTACGAGCTGGCAGGGAAAGTTATCACTTATTTTTAACCGACTTCAAACAAAGGAGATCATCAATTCGACATGCATGTATGTTAATAGAACTGCATACGATAATCTAATAGAGATTCCAAATAAAAATTTACAAAATTTTATATGTATGTATGTGTTTATGTCACGCATTTTTCCGAAACTATTAATCGGGTTGTGACCGTTCATTTTTTATTGGCTTACATTTATTTTCCCTTAGGGACCAGCGTAAGTTTAATCAAAATCGGTTCAGCAGTTTAAAAGATATGGACCAAAATGTTATATGAAGTTCACAGTTGTCTGGAAGAGATCGCTTTAAGCGATAAGACCGTCAATTATAAGACTTATTGTTAAATTGTTTTAGTTTTAAGGTATCTGTATTATGGTGTCTCAATAAAGAGTTTATCTATCTATGAAGTCGGTTTATATTTGTGTAACTTTTGTTACATCGAATTGTTGTACCTATGTACCGTTCTTCGCAGGATACGTTACGATCAATATATAGGGTGTTTTTAAGCGTTCAGCACACGTAGCAACTTTGAGCTCACCAACCGGCAACTCGCAACTAGCTGTTTTTACAACTTTCATATAATTTTAAGGAACTGCACAGACTATATTGCGCAGATTTTAGTGACCGCAATCGTTTTTAGTTGCTACAATCGGTGACAAAATCAGTTCCAAATTGGCGCAACTGACAATTTTTTTGCAGTTGTGTGAAGTTGCTGATTTGTGCAACAGCAAGACTCGTTGATGTATTGACAAGATGTACTTATTTCAAGGGCAGTGCTCGAGACAATTCTCCTCCTCTTATTCCCTCCTATTCTCCTTTTATTATTGGCTTACTCCAGAAAAGTGTTCTCGCAGCGAAACGTAAAAACTGCACATCGACAGTTATCTACCTACATAAAGTAATCATAAAAGCACTGACTCAGTACCTTACCGTTTCTTGGGGTCGATGATCTTGAGGCGGAACTGTATCTTGGCGATGTCCGAGTTGGTGACCAGCTCGCGGCCCACGATCTCCAGCCGCAGGCCGATGTCTTCGCCGAAGAACTCGTGGTTCAGGAGGTCTTTCACTTTCGGCCTGGGGGAACCAATAGGGATGTTGGCTCAATTTTTTTTAAGATCTCAGTTTATTTATTTATATAGGTACAGTTACAGATAATAGGTTGAATTGTACACTTAATAACACTTATTTATGATATAACACTGTAAACCCAAGTTCCAATTACAACTATACACAACTTACTTGTGAATTGTAGACACAAAAAAAAATTAAACAAAGAAATTAAACAAAACAAAGTTAATTCGCGTTTTCTCATGAGAATCAAATGTTTATACTGAAACTGGAAATCAAACACAAGAAACGTAAAAAATTAAAGTCAAAATCGGGCGTATCTACTGATCGCTAAAACGGCCGACACAAATTGGGCAGATCATCTGACGTCACTTGTTCTACGTTGGCCGCAAAGCTGTAATACAGCCAGATAGTGCTGTTTCTTTTACTCCCTGCCTGAGCTCAAAGTCACGACTGCTCCAATTTACGCTACATACATCACTTGCACACCACCGCGTATTTACCGGGGCTTCTGCACTGAACACGCAGTGGTTGTGAACTATTTTTGAATCGGCTGCAGTGCGACTCTTCACTACCTTTAAAACTGTATTAGTTCGACTCACCTTTCGCCTTTATTTGGCTTGATACACGACTCGATGATATCTTTGACTTCCGGAATGGTCACCTTGTCCAAACTCTGAGGCTTTACTCCCTAAAACAAAAAAAAACACGTATCAGTTCACAGAGAACTACCCTTCATCGCCACGCTATATTAAAGAACGTTTTAATTTCCTGTCTGAATCTAACTCTTTCTCCCTTAGGTTTTCGGAAAATATTATGCTTAAGACTCCTTCACATTGCAGTACTTCTTATGACGGCTCATTTACTGTTCAAGCTGTATGCCTATGGAATGCCTTATCAGTTTCCATTAGGCGTGCACCTTCATTGAATGTTTTCAAAAATAGCGTGACAAAAATTTACAAGTCAGAGTGTGCTTGTTAACTAATTTTTCATTCTGTACCTAACATAATTTATTTTGTATCATCATAAGTATTTATTTTATTAGCTAAATTACCTTTAAAGTTATCATTATTATACCGGCCGGTATCCCAGCAGTGGGAGCGTAAGAGGCTGATAATGAAAAGTCAACTCACCGACACAACCTTCTTGTAGATCTGCGCGGGACTGTTGCACTCGCTATAAGGGTATTCCCCGGTAGCCATTTCCAGCATGCACATACCGAACGCGTACACATCGACCGATTCGTCGTAATGCTCTTCGTACATCTCCGGGGCCATAAACTCGGGTGTTCCTGTTCAAGAGAAACACACTTTCAAGCAATGTTAAAGATTTACCAGGTGGTAGGATTAGATGCTCGTCTACGAGAGTATGTCTGGGTCAGTACCAACGCTTTGCTCGTGTAGTCTGTCACCAAGCAGTAGTGTGTATGTTTCCTGTTTCATGATCAAATTAGTCAGTGAAATTACTGGGGATATGACTCCTGATATCTCAGGGCAACACCGTATTGCCGCGGAAGGTTTTGGTTTTAAAGTTCTGGGTGGCACTGCTAATTTAATAGAGTTGTTAGGCTTACCATCAGACAAACGACATGCTCGTCTTGATATCTCGTAGTTTAAAAAATTAATAAAGATTTGAATAAAAGAACGCAAGGGCGGTTACTGCCGGAGTTCTCATTTTACTCCTCGGGAAAAGGTCTAGAAAGCCGGTCCAGCTTTCTTTGCGAAACGCAAACATATATACAGTACACATAACAGTAGTCCGCTAAAATGAATATTTAAATTGTCGACAAGGAACAGAATCGACAAAAGTAGTATACAAAATCGACGCACCTATCACAGACTTGGCGAAGCTCCTGTTCTTCAACGTAGCGAGCCCCAGGTCGCCAATCTTCACGCTTCCCGTGGTGCCGGTGATGAATATATTATCGCACTTCAGATCTCTGAAGCAAAAAAGTTGCAAATAAAAATTGACGAGATTGTATAACTCTTAATAGCTCCAAAAATTAGAATGAAACCAATAAATGTACAATACACATGTTATTACTATATGATATATTATACCAAATAGTTTTTGTTCCAGTTTGATAAGCAAACTAGTGAGAGAAATTATTAGGCTTGTGAGACTTATCTGATGACTCAACTCACGGTAACGAAAACACTGCAGTGCCGCGCCTTTGTATTTCAAAATTCTGGGTGGCACTGCAATTGCTATAGGCAGACGTTGTGCTTACCATCAACTCCTTGCCAGCTTCGTAACTTCGTAGTTAGTATAAAAAATAATAGCACTTAATTTTGATAAACACGCACAGTTCCTTGGAGCTGAACACAGACTGCCGTTCATGTAATGAATGTATTCATTACAGTTTATATTATGAAACTTCGTAATTGCATGTCGATTATAACTAGCCCAAACACGATACATACAAAACTACAACCGGTTTTAAGGATATATTTTTTATTTCTTTTCTTTGTCCGTCGTTTGTGAGATTCATCTGTGTCAGTTTTAATTCCGATAGCCCCGTGCCAAAATACGCCGTGCTTCTTCACACACTGTATAGACAACGATTTGAGATAGAAAAAAAATTAAGCCCAACTCCCCCCCCCCCCCTCCCTTAATAAGTTCCGGTTTGATGAGCAGTCAGGAAATGACTGGGCTTGTGAGATTTAATACCTAACGTCTCAGGGTAACAAGTGCAATGCAGAGCCGTGCAGACCTTTGTATTTCAAAGTTCTAAATGGCACCGCAATTGTTATGGGCTGGAGTTGTGCTTGTCATAAGGTAAACGACCAACTCGTCTCGTTAGCCGATAGTATAAAAAAATGAATCCTATTCCGTAACAATCTGTGAGAAATATAAAAGACACTGTCGTGAAAAATAACGACAACATTTACCTATGAATGATGGGCGGCGTTCTCGAGTGTAAAAAATTCAGCCCTTTCAGTATTTGCCGGCACCATGACTTCAACACCTTGGGATTGATTCTTTTGAACCTTCGGAGATATCTGTAAAGTAACTGAGGAATTATTACCCAGAATGTTTTTATATTTTAGTATTAAGATTGCCAGTATGGATGGTAGACAGTTACTAGTCTTGCGCAGTTGACTTTATTCAAATTAAAATATAATTCTGCCGCCAGACAATAATATGCAAGCATTACTGTGTTCCAGTTTGATGAGCAAGGTAGCCAGTGAAATTACTGGGCTTATAGACTTAATATCTAATGTCTCAGGGTAACGAGCGCACTGCAATGCTGTTCAGGCCTTTGTTTTAAAGTTCTGAGTGGCACTGCAATTGTTATGGACTGGCGTTATGCTTACCGTCAGGCAAACGACCAGCTCGTCTCGTTATACATAAGTTTAAAAAAAACATTCGCGTTTATAATATAAGTAGGATAGTATAGACTTACGCTTTCAAGGTCCCCGACAGCATCAGCTCCGTGATGAGAACGATATTCTTCTTCTTGGCAACGGTTCCCTCCCAATAGTTATAGAAGCGCACGATATTGGGATGCTGCAGCTTCTTCAGCATATCGGCCTCTTCGCGGAACCGAAGACGCTCGGTCTTGTTCAGCTTTTTCTCCTGGGGATAACAGTTTTCGTTAAATCGTGTTTCCATTATGCAAGTCTTGGATGCATGTCTAACGTCATCTTTGCGTGAAAGTTAAAATCGGGTTGTGTGGAACCTGCAATTTGCATGCAGGTACCTTGTATAATGAAATGCAAAATGATTAATTTGGTGAAGAACATACGAAAATTTACAATGGTTTATTGATGATCATCATTGTCATAGGCGACTATAGAGAAGCGATTATGCTACAAAATACCGAAAGTGCCTCAAGTGATTATTTTGCAATGAAAGCGCTGTAATTTTTAAATCTTTTTTTTTCCAGTAGAATTGGGACCCAAACCATTTAGTGATCAAACGCTACTCTATGTAAAACATAATAATTAATGTCCTCACCAGCAGCTCGCACCACGCCACGGCGACGCCGGTCTGAGTGTCAAGTCCGTGGTACACAGTTTTGAATGAGCCCCGCCCCACTTCCTTGTCGTACTTGAAAAACCTGAAATAGTAATAATTATCAGATTTTTGGATGCACAAAACAAATAACAATCAGTATGAAACCAAACATAGTTCATAATATAGATATGGAAGACACTCACAAATTGTCATAAATAAGTTTTTTTTTTTCCAAAACTAAATTCAAACAGTACCTGCCGCAAGGTGAGACGCCGATAGGTTCCTCTTCGTCTTCCTGGTCCTGCTTCTCCTTGTCCTTCTCTTCGAGCTTATCCAGTTCGTAGATCGGACCGTACACAAGGCCTGCAATGAAAAGACAACAATGACATATATATTTTTTCTATATGTATAGGATCAACCATCCTGACTGACGCTGTATGGAGTGAAGCTTGGAAACTTGATAACACTGCACAATACTTAAATTCTCCAGCATTTTTGTGCACAAATTTCACAAGTTTTTATTCCACTTCTCCTTCATACAATGAAGAATCAGTGTGGGTCAGTTTTGTAACTGAATTTTGAACCAGTTGCCGTGACTCGAATAGGCTGATATTTTCTAATAATGTTTAAACTTGGTAACAATACACTATTATAGTGAAAAGGCTTGTTTTTATAAATATTTTTTTACTTTTATGACAGCTGATAGGGTACATCTTTTCATTCTTTCTCGTATAGCCGTGTCGTCTGAATTTTAAGCCACTCGGAAGATTATCTGATATGGCTTGACTGTTGTCTTAATAAGACACCAAAAGATCGGAAGCTAAACCTGTCTTCCGAAAGCAACCCTCAGTAGTAAATACCAAATTAAGCGGTCACCCATCTAAGTACAGACCGCAACGAACCTCAGGTTAAAAACTACGAACCACGCTTTGAGCGTTACTATATACTGATGAACCATCAATCATCACCATCAGCCGGAAGACGTACACTTCAGAACCTACACCTCTCCTATAATGAGGGACGGTTACGATGGTACACTCACGCTTGGCAGGATTCTTGGTGATCGCAGTAGATTTTGATGTTGACCGCGGAGAACGCAACTGCCCATTTCCAGCTCTTACGGCACCCACGGGGAGAGATGGTGTGGTACTATTAATATAATACCACGACAAAAGACAGCTATCGGCCACTATTCTATTGATGAGAGTTCCTACCGTTCTGTTGTTCCTGCGGCTGCTCCTCGCCGGTCGCGTCAGCCGTGGGATGCGGAAGACCTTTCTCCGTCGCTGTTGCAATCTCAATGTTCTCTTCCTGTAATAACAAACGTTTTTAATTAGAAATAGGCAAATGCCCCTACTATTATACTATCTATACATACAAATAAATAAAATTGAAGTGTGTGTTTGTAATATCAAAACAACAGCTTTTTATTAAATGCATATGAAAGTATATACGGTACCTATAACAAAACAACCATTTTTAAAGTTTTTGTCTGTCTGTCTGTTTGTTCCGGGTAATCTCCGAAACGAATAGACCGATTTTGACGGGACTTTCACTGGCAGATAGCTGATGTTACAAGTAGTAACATAGGCTACTTTTATTTTAGAAAAAGAATTAGGGTTCCGCGCAAAAAAATAAAAACCATGAATTCCAATACCTCCGCGCGGGTGAAACCGCGGGGCAGCAGTTAGTTTATAAGAAGATAGGTTAGCTGTTGTCGACAATATGCTAAATCATAATTATTGGCTTTCAATTTCAGCTGCCGGGACACACCGATAAGTGCTTGGCGACAGATTTTCAACTTGAGGGTGGTATCTAGCCCGACGAGCACTATAAAATGCCGTACACCAATCCACATATTCACAATGAACTTGTTGCTCGTTATTGATGCAGTCGTCCAGCTCGAGTCTCCCACGCCCACGCTCACCGCGGGGCCGCACTCACCAGGTCCTGCTCTGAGATGAAGGCGTCGTCCTCGAGCCGCGCCACGAGCTTGTTCCCAGAGTCGTCCAGCTCGGGGTCGCACAGCGCGCCCTGTCCCGAGCTGCGCCGCCGGTACCCGCCCACGCCCACGCCCACCACCGGTTGACTCGCCTGTGGACGAACAAACCAACTGTTCTAAATGGAAATCGATGACAGTACATAATTGAGGATGGCTTGAAATGATTCGTAAAAAAATCCTATAAGGAATGTCATCTTATAACAAAGAGAATTGCAAATGGAATAGAATTAAGTATATGTTATAGATTCACATGTCAATTAATTTTTTCCGGTTTTTACTTTTCTTTTACTAGAATAAGAATTATCTACGCAACGAATTTAAAAAATGTAATTTAATTGGAAGCACGTCTCGATAACAAGGTAGTGAGTCGACTCTTGTATAGAAATAACAAATAAGCCTTGAAAGGCCGTATCATCTTTATTGCATTGAGCCAGATACTTAAGTTTTGTAACAAGCAGTGGATCTTATTACTTTATGAAATGTACTTGTACTTGTATCTTATTACTTCTTTCAAGAAAATGGTGTCGCCTCTGTCATTTTATATCTAAACCTAAATTTAAGGTTTCAATATCTCTTTCTAAATGAGAAAGAGTTGAAATATATTTTGGACCTGTCAAATTAATCCATTTGCTTGTGTCTAGTGTGAATTTAACGGCAATGAATTTAGTGGCGTTTAATATATCAAGTTTGGAATATATTTGACAGCTTTAAAACTAAATTTAGATTTGTCAAACATTTTCCATCTCTTTCTCATGTTATGTATTATCACTCTCGCTCTAAAATGGTGAAGGAAAACATCGTTAGGAAGCCTGCATGTTCAAGAGCCGAAAATCCATGAGTGACATCCACCAAGCCGCATTGGGCCCACATGGTGGATTAATCTATACAAATAAATACAATTGAAGTGTCTGTTTGTAATATCAAAATAACAGCTTTTTAAATGCATATGAAAGTGTATACGGTACCTATAACAAAACAACCATTTTTTAAATTTTTGTATGTCTGTCTGTTTATTCCGGGTAATCTCCGAAAGGGCTGGACCGATTTTGCCGGGACTTTCACTGGCAGATAGCTAATGTTACAAGGAGTAACTTAGGCTACGTGAGCGAAGCCAGTATATAATATACACACAGCTAGTATATAATAAATTCCCTCTCTTTGAGAGAAGGCCGGTATTCCAAAAGTTGAGAGCGTAACAGGCTGAAGATGACTAAGCTATAGGAGTTAGATAGGGAGCAACTTACGACGCTGGTGGTGAGCGAGTTGAGCATATCGAAGGTGTTGCTCTGCTGCGTGTGTATGATGGCGAGCGCATTGTAAGGCCGCGGGCCCAGCACCGGGGTCTTCATCACGCCCACCTCGCCACCGACCACCACCTGGAAGTAACAAAACAAATAAAATAAATATCCCCTCCCAAAAACAAAACAAACAAACAACGCTTACAACATACTAATGCACTAGGATTCCTTGTGTTGCAGGTGGCATAGAGACACAAAGATACACAACACAAACATCCAAGAGCCATGAACAAACTTTATGCTCAACACACAAAGTTTGCCCTGACCGAGTGCCACGCGAGCGTTATGCTTGCCATCAGCCAAACGACCCACTCGTCTCATTGTCCAATAGAATATTGAAAAAATAAGAATAATTGCGTCGTGTGCCACAAACCTTATGCTATAGAAGTTGAATTCACGTGTCAACTATTACACCAAGGGCTTTAACAGCAACTTAATTTAATATAAGACAGCCCGTCTTAAATACACCGTATTTTAGTTAGTATCTTTTACACAGCAGTTGTGCTATAGGTACACCAGCAACTTATGCATTTAAAAAAAAAGCATTGACTCTGACAACCAAAATATTAATACCTATTACATTCAATTAATCAGCGTTGCAACATTAAGGAGACAATGTTAAGAATATATCTTAGAACAGTTTGGATACAAAATCTAACACAAAGCGATACCAATGCAAGGTCAAGGTACCTTGAAGGTCTTCTCCTTGCCATGCACAGTCTTTTCTTTAGCAGGGAGTACAGAGCCCGAGTCCAGGTGGTGCGCGGCCGGCTGCGAGATCTGATGGCCGTGGCCGTGCAGACCCGATGTCATCTGGAAGGTGATGACATTACAAAACTATGGGTACAAATAATTTATGAACTGCGAATAGTTTGGTGTCTGTGTTGTGAGACATAAGTCAGGATCTGGTTATTAAATTCAGTAATATATAGTAGCATCGTACGGTGTAATGTGATAAAGCTATTTTAATTTTATAACGGCGCGTTGGAGAAAATTATCGAAAAAAACACTGCAGTGTCCGAGTCAAATGTAAATCTATGAAAAGTAAAAGAAATAAGTCAAACCAACGCGTAGGATAAATTATGGTCTAATCTCAATATTTCAGGAGAAATCGAAACGATTGAATATAATTTTCTAGCAAACCCTTTATTTCAGCGAAGAGGTGAAAATGTCATTAATAATTTAAGCACTTCTCTAAGAGTTTTGTCTGCTTTAACGACTTTACTCACGACGATCGTAACAAAGTAAATACTACACATTTATTGGTAATTACCGAAGAATAGAAAATGTTCACCTGCATCGATCCTTCCGTTTCGTTCCAACGGCTTAACCGTTTTACCTTCTCTTCACCATCCCTAAAAATCTTCGCCTCTGTTTTAAAAATTCCCAAAATATCAAGCTTGTTTTTGAAAGAAAACTGTTCTATTATATTAATGTATTCTTCGACGGTACGCATTCTAGCCTCTATAATATTATAGCTAATTGTCAGATATTTATTCTTTGTCTCTACCTCTTCCAATTTCTTCTCAAAATTGGTCACCATTTCCTCTTGCTTATCAATTTTCTTTCCAAAGCCTATTATCGATTCTTGCAAGGATCTTATTACAGATGCTTTTATTTTAACTCCAACGGATTCTGACGATTGGTTAGAGCGTTCTGATCTGCTTAGCATATAACCTTCTTCATTCTTTACGTTTATGGGAATTAAAAGAGACTTCGTTCTAGGTCCAATTCTGCTACACTCATCACTCTTTAAACTGACGCTCTCGGTAAGTTGCTCCAATATTTGATCTGCAGTAAGGGTACTGCACACCTGATCAGTCTCCATACATTTGCTGCACTCCAAACTTGAGCAGCCTTTCGTACTCTCCGCACAATCGTCACACTTCATCATTTTCGTAAATAAGAAACTATCACACACAATGTAAGTAAAATATTCTCCGTTCTACATAGCAGCTGTTCATTGCAGCTATAAAGTCGTTGTCTTCTATCACGCTTGAGAGTCCGCCGAGTTGTGTATTCCTCCTTTCTATGGATTCGTCAGAGTTATTTATAAAGATAGTTAAGGCCGCCTGGCCGCGGTCCTTTATCTTCAAATTGGCAATATCCTGCCGCTGGTGTGCATATTTTTATTGCTTAATGGTCGGCCAAACGGCGTGATCGTCGTATCACCTGATAGCTAGCAACGTTATGCACGTAAAAGTTTTACAAAAAAAGTTTTAAAAGTTTTTTTGAGGAAACTTATTTTTTACATCATCAGAAAAAGACAAAAGCTAGTTTTCAAAATATTTTGAGAACGAAATCAGCCTGCCCGAACCATGCATTAGTGTAGTGTGCTTTTTTCAAAAGCAGACATTCGTTTAGAAGGATTTTTTATGTGAAACCTATTTTACAGAACAGATGTATTTGGAAGGCCACATTAATCATGTGTCCATTTTTTTGTTGGTATCCCGTGGAAATACCTTTATTCACATATGTGCGGAAATAGTGTGGGGGACACTCCGCCTGCCCACTGCGGAGTCTTACCCACTAAAATCACCGGGGTGTTTCCTGGCGGCTCAGTCTTTCGGACGGGGTCACGGGCCCGTTAACACATTCCCGCTCCTCGCGAGTAGAGGAAACTCCTCCGCACGGTTCAGGCGATGCGCCAATTCACCAGCGCATCGCCTCCGCATCGGGAGGATCCTACCTATGACACATTGTTGTATGACATTGTATGACAGTGCGGAACATTGTTTCAGGGGTATCCGGCGCCCCAGACCAGTGGAGACGGGAAGCGATGTTTACCTCGCCCCCGTCTGCGTGATCTCCTGAGCGACAGAGAGAGGGTATCCCTCTCTCTGTCGCGCTCCTCGGCCTTTGCAAAACAACGGCTTCGTAAAAGGAGACCACCGCCTCCCAGACACTCTCGTTGTCGACCATCTTTCGTAGGAATGGTGGACGAGAGGTCTGCCCCCACGACCACAACTAGAGCTCGTCACGGTCCCTCTCCCGTAGAAAAATCGTAGAAAATTAAAATAAAACATTATATCAACATACCCAATTTTAATGTAGACTAAAGTCGCTTCCTTATATACATTTCAAAAATCAAATTTGTGGCACACGCTTATAACAAAATAAAAACACTATTTTGTCCAATTATACACTTCACTTAAAATAATACATTTAACAACAAACATTTTGCGGCTACATAATTACTCGTATAGAATGGTAATAAACACAAAAACTGACGTCAAGCTTCGTTTTGAACCCAAAGCGTGCAAGCCGCTGGATGCCGCGTAGTACACAACAATATAAACAATGAGTAATGCACTCCATTCAAATAATAAAGTACAACGCGTTCCTTGGATACTCAAAAACACATCAACCATATGTTTAGCGAAATAATTCGAAAACTACAAATCCGATTTAAACACAGTCTTCATTGAATTATAGTTGCAATATCCTGCGCAATTTTGGGGTATAAAACATTAAGCTGTGACCAACAGGGGCTGAGCAGCGACAATTTTAGTGGCGACAGTTGCCGGCAGAAAATTGTGACCGCGTTCGGAAATGCACGATGTACGGATAACAATGACGGGTCGTAATCTCTTGTCAATGGGAAGTGAGATAAGACGTCATGTAAGGCTAGACACAGACGCGGTGATTTATCGACGACTGTGATGATGCATATGCAGTGATTAGTTATTTTCCAAAAAATGATAACACTACAGACATTATCCACAAAGATTGATTTCATACAATGAAGATCTTGGCGAAGAGAACACGACACCAAAGTGACTTAATAATCATCAGATACAAGAAGAAAAGGGGGGAAATGAAACTATGCCAAATCGCCGATGTACATGTACATTCCTGATACGTCACTTAACGCGTCACGCGGACTTGGAATACATCACGTAGAACAAGATGTAGGCTACCTTTTAACATGACATACAACATAAGTACATTCCAGAATTATTCACCGCTGCGCCATATTCCGAGAAGAGGAAATGGAACGGATGGTTTTACCGAGCTAAGAAAATCGGAACAGAATATGACCCTCGATTGCTCCACAAATATAGACTTTATAGACCAATAGAGCGTTGTAACTCCCATGAGTGCGGGAATTGGGTAGGTAGATAAATAATTATTTTTCTATTATAGGATCAATATAATGTTAGCGTTTTACCACTTCCTAGCCTGATTTAAAAGCACTCTAAAGTGACGAATGTGGTAAATAGGCCACGTTAAGCCGGCACCAAGGGCCCTTACTCCGAAAATCGAACTTCAAAGCGTCGGCTGTCGGGTCGCAGTTTTACTATCACGAAAGTGAAAGACAAAATGTCTAGTTACGATCGTCGTCGGATCCGAAACACATCACGGTAGGGCAACTGCAATTCGACCGTCGAATCTTCGAGTTTGATTTTCGTTATTTAGTGAGGCCCCTGGAGCATGGCCCGAGCCAGGAAAATGAAACTAATAGATGATTATTTAGATTTAGAAACAATCGCGGCTACTGCCTCAGCTTATGGCTCCGACGCAGCCACTCGAACGGCCAATGTGCGATACATATAAAATATATGGAAAATTTTGTCCGCAGCTTGTGGACGTGTTATATAGTGGCCGCATTCGGTGGCCTAATAAGCCTTAAGATTGTCACGCATTATGCTATTAGTCAGTGCATAAGAACGCATATAAAAGCCTAGTTTCGTTAGGTGATTAGACCGTACCTAATACCTATCTGGTGTGTACCTAATTATAGCCTGATTCATATCATTGACGTTGACGTAACTAAACACGTCATTAGTAAGCATCTTGATTACTGCTGAATGGATGGATTGAATAACAACCGCAGAAATGCAGATTTATCAATTCAGCAAAAGGTACAATTTCTGTAGTTAGGTTTAATCAATATGTAGATTGTAGACCGTACACCTATTATTATACTTATTCCGTATTACCACAAAATCAGCTTTTAGACGCCTGTTTAACTAGACAATCTCTAGAGGTAAACGAACAAAATGATTAGAAATGTCACAACAGAATGGAGTTAGACAACGGTCAGACACTACTTAAATCAAGATTTGTAGTTGCTCATATATAAACACGCAAGTAAGGCATATGTAGGAGTTAAACGCTGTTTAACACAAGTTAAGAATGTGTTTAATTTTTTGTGGTATGACCGATTGTGTTTCTATACTATAATTTATTTATTTATTCATAAAAACCACAGCTCTTAAAATAATCTTAACATTACTTATATAAGTTACCTAAAGCCAATAATGGTGTTACATTTTGCAAGATAATATAGCAAGAACTTTATATTGAATGGCTATGTGTAAAACTAAAAAGGTCTAGATTTATTGAAACTATTTGCTTTCTATTTCTTCTTAGCTTATGGCTCTGGATGTATTAATTTTGTAAACGATCGTTGCGAGTTGCCACAGAAGTTGCTTACATAAGTACAGAATGCCCACGTATAGTGAAAACGCTCGCACACCGAATGCTCGCTAATGTAACAATATAGCAAGAACTTTATATTGAATGGCTATGTGTAAAACTAAAAAGGCCTAGATTTATTGAAACTATTTGCTTTCTATTTCTTCTTAGCTTATGGCTCTGGATGTATTAATTTTGTAAACGATCGTTGCGAGTTGCAACAGAAGTTGCTTACATAAGTACAGAATGCCCACGTAGTGAAAACGCTCGCACACCGAATGTTCGCTAATGTAACAATATAGCAAGAACTTTATACTGAATGGCTATGTGTAAAACTAAAAAGGCCTAGATTTATTGAAACTATTTGCTTTCTATTTCTTCTTAGCTTATGGCTCTGGATGTATTAATTTTGTAAACGATCGTTGCGAGTTGCAACAGAAGTTGCTTACATAAGTACAGAATGCCCACGTAGTGAAAACGCTCGCACACCGAATGTTCGCTAATGTAACAATATAGCAAGAACTTTATATTGAATGGCTATGTGTAAAACTAAAAAGGCCTAGATTTATTGAAACTATTTGCTTTCTATTTCTTCTTAGCTTATGGCTCTGGATGTATTAATTTTGTAAACGATCGTTGCGAGTTGCAACTTGCAACAGAAGTTGCTTACATAAGTACAGAATGCCCACGTAGTGAAAACGCTCGCACACCGAATGCTCGCTAATGTAACCCCGCAAACTTTGTACATGATTGTGCCTTCTAATGGTTAATGTGTAACTGCATTTATTTTTATACAGTAAATAAAACTTGTGTGTAAGAATTATTTAATAAAAAATATGAAATTAAACGAAGCTAATTTTGTGCCATGAGTAAAAAAGTGGAATGATAAAAATAAGGCATTCAATATTATTCTGCCCGTATTTAATTGCGCAATAATAGTCAGAACAGGTTCTTTAACAGAAACGGGTCTGGTAGACTAACACACTAGGTGGTAGGACCAACGTTCTCTTCTGCGAGTGTTCGTCTGGGAGGGTACCATCGCTTTGGTCGTGTAGTCTGCCGGCGACTGGAAGCTGTCATGCAATAATGTGCAAGCACCACTGTGCCCTGGTTTGATTAGCAAAGTAGTCAGCGGAAACAACTGGGCTTATGTAATGTCTCAGGGTAACGAGCGCATTGGATTGCCGCGCAGACCTTTGTCTTTCAAAGTTCTAAGTGGTACAGCGGTTGGTGTTATGCTTATCAAGCAAGACACGCTGACGCTCGTCTCGTTATCCAATATAATTAAAAAGTATAGTGCGCGTAATGGATCTAGACTCTAGAGTTTAGGCCCTAGACTCTAGGGTCTAGGCCGACGAGAGTACAGCGACCAGCTGCTTTTGTCTTTTATCAGAAAACGAGAGATAATGATATCTCTTGTTGCCATTCTCTTTCGAACGCTCTGACGATTTCGATCTGTTGCGTGGTGCAGTATCTACGACTACGTTATCAAATTTCTTGAGGATTATCGAAGCCCCGTTTGTCAAAGCATATTTATTAGATGCACATCACAGCGAGATCATTCCACAGCAGTGACAACAAAGGTCAAACCGAGTTTAGTGGTGTTTACAAACGTCGCCGATTACGACCGAGATTAGCTATTTTTGGACGCATAGCACGCTGATGTCTAATGTTTACCGTCGTTACTGATTGTGATTTAGATTAGGTATTTATAGAACGTAGGTGTATTTATAGATCCAAGAATTTTTATGTAAGATAATATATCTAAGAGAGTTGATCTGTCTCGTATTCATATTTATGTGCCGAAGATAAATATAATTAACAAATCAACTATCTACTAAAAGATTATTATATTCTCTTTCTTAATAGATAAATTCTTGAAAAGATAGACTTTTAACAGTATTTTTTTTACATGAAGAAATATCAATTTTTTTTAAATTAAAATCTATTTTTCAATGGAGATGTTTCACCATGATAAATGTTTTTTTGAAGCCCAATTTTTCATTACGTTTGAAGATTTGTTTTAATTTGAACAGGTTTATATTAATCTTTATTGCTTTTGCTTTTAGCCTAAACTGTCCATTTGTAGGACAAAGACCTCCCCCGTGGCCTTCAAGATACTTTTACTGGTATCTATTGAATTAGCAAACCAGTAGCAATCTATATCATGATATTCCCAGTACCAACGAGTTACGTTCTTACGAGTTGCATTATCTCACTGATATCATGACGATGCTGAGACTGATAACATACTAATCCTATAATGAGGACTAAGAGCCCCATACACGATCGTTCCAAATCCATCGCTCCGCGCATCGTGGATTGAGCGGAACTACGTGATGGTCCAATTTTTGAGCCCACAGACGATCACTCCATTTCAGGCGCACCATTACATCGCTTCATTACTCGGTCTTCATTATCAGCTTCGTCCCACAATGATGAGTTGGATTTGCAACGTTTGGTTATTCAATATTCCTGTCATTCCACGTAATTCATCTGAGACTCCATAAACACGGGCGGTATTTGGAAAGTTGGCGTGGAATGTTGTGGATTGGAGTGCTCGTGAATGGGAGGTTCTAAGTGACTAAACTCTCAAATACGGCTACCGGCAAAACCCGCTAAAGGTATGTTCCAGCAACCAATGCTTTGCAACCAAACAGAAGACAACATATCGGAGATGACCAAATGCAAAAACGAAGTCGAAATTCTATCACAAATCTTAGTTTTAGTTTAATCATAAATTCATAGCACATAGATTAGACAACAATGCAAAAAAATCTTTGTTGTCAGGAAAGATATACGGGGAAAACATCAATATAAGTAGAACGGGCCATCTTATCGCTATTTATTCATTCAAAGATTGTCCACTTTGAATTGAAACGAATCATTATACCTATGAAACAAAAAACAAATTTAATCTTACCCAATTCCTCAGATCAACAAACTGCGCCTGAATAAAATCGAACCGAAACGGGTAGCACCCACAACACACGATATTCTCACAAGAAATATTAACCATAACTATAAATTACTTCAAGTCCAAAAATCGATCAAATTAATCTCGAGTTTCCTATGTCCAAACATGTGACACTGCATAATACGGACTAGGTACCAAACACCATTTAGTTTTGTAACGATTATCACAAAGAATTACAACACAGGTGCTTACTCTATGGCTCTTGAAATAAAACTGACATATAATACAAGTAAACAATATATTATGTACTGATAAAAAATGAGGCGTGACTAATCCTAATAGGTTCCGAGTATCGCCTATAGGTAATACCTATACAATTATTATTGCAGTTATCAATATGTACTGTCTTTCTGAGACATGGTAGTACTCAGGTAGTTGTTAATATAAGGGACGTACTAGGTAGTACATAGAAGTGCATGTTAGTGCGTCACGTAATATAGAATGGGTTTAGCGGGTCAAGATATTGTATTTTTTGGAAATCATTTGTCATTTTTATAAAACAAAAAACAAAATCAGCGCCTACGCAAGGAGTGCGTATAGCTCTTATGGTGAGAAAAGGCTGTGTAGACGGAATGAAAAGCTAATAAATAAATAATCGCTTTTATTTTTGTTACAGTAATAATACACCTATTTTTAGGACTCTTATTTATGGGTAAACCAGCTTCTGCCTCCGGTTCACATATAAGGATAGCCAGCAGTGGAAGCAGATGTCCTAAGCAAAGTAGACCACGACAGGCTGTTAAATAAACATTATGTTTTATTTTTTATTTTTCCAGGACACACTATCACTACACACTGGCTCAAATGATCTACAGAGATGATGTACCTACAAGTTGGTTGGCTTGGAAACCTTGGGTTTCTACTGGATAAATGGACCGATAAAATGCTAAGGGCGTCTTATGGGAAACCTAAAGAAGCTATTTTTATCTCCAATGGCCTTGGAAACCTAGAGAGTTCTGACGCCTATTCGTCCAATTAAGTCGACCGAAAGAAGATACCCTGAAGTCAGTAAATGACGAGGGGTTTACTATTATTTCTCTCAGTAGTTCTAGCCGTTAATTTCATTGTGAAAATACTAATTTCGTATGGAACTTTATTACACGCAATAAAGAAAAAAATTGCTTAAAAAAGCGACAAACCGACTTCAGTGACAAACTACTGAACCGATTTTGATCAATTTTCTATGGGACCAATCTGAAAGTAAATCCTTTCAAATAAAAAAGAATTTTCCAAATCGGTTTATAAAAGACGGATATCTGAGGTAACAAATATAAAAAATACACACCGAATTGAGAGCCTCCTGTTTTGGAAGTCGGTTAAAAACTACAAGTTGTCGAGATATCATGAACTACCAATTTAAAGAAATTTCCTGATCAACGAAGCTGGAAGTTGGTATACGCATTCTTTTTGGGTAAGTAACTAATATGCTAACAGGTAAATGATTTTACGAAAGGAGCAAATTAGACAGAAAAGGGGGAGAATGCAGGCAGAATGCGTGCAAAGCCAGGGCGGATCGCTAGTAATAAGAGACAAACTTTGCGAGAGATGCTCACGTCTGCGAAATAACACATAAGTACATAGTTTACATAACTACGTCAAATAGCTTGTTTGATAGTTTGTTGACAAATACAGACTGTGGGTACAGGCATGTTGATATTATTGAATCTTCGGAAATCAGCGAGAGCTTCAACTAAAGTTTGTGTTTGCTAATGTACTGAACTTTGTCGTAGTGAACAATTTACGCTTGCTGGGTACGCTGCCAAATATTGGACAAGAAACATTTCAACCATCTACAACATGGACCTACAGCGATGAAGGTGGTCCAACTGCCGTAGTAGATTCGATCGAAGGATCTAGTAATTATAATATTTATTTTCTAGCTAGCTTGATTAAGTCACGTCTGGAAAGGAACCAGCGCTGCGTGGACTGAGCTTTGCACGTAGCTCAAAAATGCGAGGGAGATAGGAAACTGCATGCCGAAACAAATATTTCTTTTATTTATTCCGGATCCCTCGTTTCTGATCAAAACACCCAATAATGTATTTCGTAATGTTGACAAAGAAGAACCGTATGTTTGCGAGGAACTAGATTCAGAAGTTTTCGAACTACTGAAACATATCATAATACAGATCAAACTGATCTATGTTTAAGTAATGTACATCTGTAGGTATTTCTCCTCTAGAAAGTAACTACTATGCATATTTTTAGAAGGAAGTACCACAATGTCCACAATGTGCCTGTCTTGTTTCTTCGTTACATATTGGATTGTACAAAATCTCAGCCTGTGTCGTTTAGATTTTGTGCAATTCTATCGGTTATATTAAATTTATCGTAGGTCTCCTCATCGCTTCAGTAGATGAGCCTACAAGTTCACTGAGACAAGGTACAAACCCGCAATCATTCTGACGCAGTCAACTGAACACGCTGATGTAGATGTTGACTTTGCAAAGTTCCGAGTTAAGTAATCTTGCCCAAACTGAACGATATTTGTGTTACGAAATTCGGAGAAGTAATCGAGGATAATCTACGCAATGACAATTAGCTGGAAAAAGCTTGAATTCGCCAGGTCAAATATGATAAAGCGGCAAAAGAATAGCGAGGTAAGATGTCTGATGACAATCACTCTGGTACACACAGAATCTCTTGTCATTGGATAACCTTTCAAAATTAGAAGAAATGATGAAGCTCAAGTCGTAGTGTCATAGGGTGTCGCGGGTTCATCGGAACCAATCCGAACACCACAGTGGCTTTCCCTTCCCTCATAAAGGTCAGCCATGGTGTCCGAATTTTAGGCCGCCCGAAGACTTCCGACACTGAAGCCGTGTCTGAACTGGTGGCCGCGTTTGTGGCTCGCTTCCCGCGCACTTTTGCTAAACGCCGACTTCTTTCCGACAAGCAGAAAATAGTTATTATAAAACAGTATGGGCGCCTGGGACGACCCAGCACAGACCAGTAAACCTACTGGTCTATGGGATGGCCCAAGCGGCTATTATATTGGTTACCAGTGGCTTCAACTGGAGGCCGCTCCCAGACACTGGCGATAACGTCTAGAGCCTAGAGGCTGCGTCTGGTGCATTCCGTAGCTCAATCTCTTTAGCAGATTGAACTAACGCGCCCTTCGAAGCACGGTAACGTTCAGTTGTGAATACAACACAGCGGTCACCGATGAATGTACTGACTACTGAAAATGTTGCTAACTTTACTAGGGGCTGGTAATTAATCCTGTCCACCGTAAAGCTTGAGTAAAGAATGACCTCACAATAGGGATGTCGCATGATATACAAAATACATAATTACTGTCATCATACAGGTTTATGAAAATCACATTAACACAGTAAAAATGAAATTTACAGAAAAATGTATAATTTCCACAAAGATACTGCATCTAAAAGTTTCCCGAATTCAACCATATTTTTTACCGTCCAATACGAGTAGTCATTTAAATGACACCACTCAGATTCTATACATTTCAATGAATAAAAAAATGTATGACTACTATGTACTTAAACGCAGTGGTTATTCACGATCAAATCAACAAAATGCATGTTTTTCGTACAGCTTTATGGCCCGCATTGAAGTGACGTCATATGTTCCGTCCAATTTGTATGGGGCATTTTAGCACTCAGTAGATAGACTTTGACTCTGATATTTACGTTTCTAATTTTCGGTTTCCAGTTTTTTCGATAATAGACCTTTGGTTCTCATGAGAAAACGAATTGAATGACATCATAAAAAAATTGAGTCAACATCCCTATTCTTATCATGCCGGCTTAGATTTGTTATGCGTACTATAAGCTGTGCACGTGGTTTCTTTTTGTCGAAACAGCGGCGCGAGTACGGATCTTTTCGATAAATAAAATTCGATAAAATTGACAGTTAAAATCGATAAAGTGGGTTTTATCGATTTTAACTGTCAATTTTATCGAATTTTATTTATCGAAAAGATCCGTACTCGCGCCGCTGCAAAGTTATTTTTAGCTAATGTTTATCACGTTTTATAGATTTAGCTTCCTAGAGCATTTTACAACTGAGAAATAAGTAATAGCTTAATACCTTGGTATAGTAAGCTATTAAGACTGGCCTTGGCTTGTCTCAATTCTTTACTTCCTATATCAGTGTATTATCGTATCTGCTCCGATTTTTAAGGTTTGCCAACGTTATAACGTTGTAAAAGCTTCATAACGCGTTATGGAGCTTTTCTACTAACAAAATTAAATACAAACATTGAAATATGTTTCATAAAAAAGTGAAAAATAAAGGTAAATGATAATATAGGTAATATTATCAAAAAGACTCATAATAATTGGACATACGAGACCCTCGTAAATAACACTAATAAATAATTGGATACGCGATTTCAAAAATATCCAATAAACTTTGTTTCTATTATTTACTTTGTTTACTTCCCGGATTAACGTTCCTTTACTACGTGATAGATTACTTTATGACCACAGACATGTCACCTGATCTTATGTGACGGTCTGATAGGTATTTCAAGAATGATAACTTCTTCATTTTATCAATCGTAGTATTTCTAATGCTCCTTTTATATAGTAATTATAATTTAAGGCGTATATAACAGCTAAATGACTTCATATAAAAGGTTTTTAGCAAAATTAGATGAGCTTCTGGGACTGGAAAATATATGTGTTTTTCATTATAGGTATTACTGATAATCTTGTTGTGACCAAAACAAGATATTAACAAGTTTACTCGATGACAAACAAATTACCAAGTTACCTCTAAAAATAATCTAAAAATAAGTTGGCACATTTATATGTGACAAAAACTTAGTTGTGGTACATTTTCGATTAGGCATCTAATTTTGAAGAAATCGCGTTTTTTTTTATTGTTACTCAATATTTATGCTTGCGCGATCTTTTTTCTGTTTTACATCAATGCAAACCGACAGTGTGGGCAAAGAGGACAGAATGATGAATGTCATTGGCTCGGGATAGCGCCATCCCATATCCCGTTCATTGTGATAACGATTGTTAAGACAATGTCCATACCAGATAAAAACTCTGATTTCCTATACCTAGGAGAAATATGAACTATGAGGTCTATTGTCTCGCATACCAACCAAGGAACAGAATATGTGTGTGCCTTTTTATGCTGTATGTTTCCTAAATGTGTAAAATAAATGTACAAAATAAATAAAAACTCACCTGTCCATAACGAGAGGAGGCTAAATGCACATTCCTGTTCTTCAGCGAGAAGTCCGGCCTCTTTCCCAGACCGTAGTTGCTTTTGTTCTGCGATATGAATTTCTTTGGTCTATCCAGTCTTTCCGTCGAGCCCGTCTCATTCTCATCATCCGTCCGTTTGGATGTAGATGGGATCCCTCTATAAGCCCCTCTTGTTCCCCTGATGGTCTTCTCAGGGGACTTATCCTGCTTCCTCGTGATGAGGTTCTCTTTCCTCTGTTTGGTGTTCCGCAAAGAAATATTCGATGACATATTGTCCATATTTTTTCTTCCATATATCAAATCCTTACATTAATCATGATTATATTCATTATTAATACGTAAAATAACTGAATAAATAGCAATTCCCAAGCTTTTGAAACTTCATCAGAGTATATGGGTAAAACTACTAAATAAATGTTAGATTAATAAGGATTAAAAACGAATTAATTATTAAGTTATAATAAATAAATAGCTAGTTCCGTCTTTTCATTCTCTCTCGCTTTGTTGGCATCCTTCTCTGGTTCCACTCCAAATGTCTTTATACTAAGAGAAAAAATAAAAAAAATATTTTAACTAAAAAAAATAAACAGTCTTCAGGGAGATTTTGGAAAGTTTTCTTGCAGAGTTTTTGATGTTATCTGAAACCAAAGAAAAAATATTTATTTACTTTGGTAACACAAGTAACACCACAAAAGTCAGTTTCCAGATCAGTTAAGCATAATGTGGTACAATTAGTATAACAAACAGATGATAATACATAAATCAACAGTGTTCAAAAATTTCTGAACATTCTCAAGACAATATTTAATTATTTATATTCATCTACAAATCTGCTCCTCTTATAATTTTACATCTACAATGAAAAAGACTAATACACTCAATATGAACATAATATTAAGATTGAATATGGTGATATTCAGTCAAAATATGTTAAATATCATCCAAATGATTGCTATCAACGGAATCAACAATCCATCCAACAAAATTATTAACAGTGAATAATAGCAGCACAGCTGGGAAAATTATTTCTGTCCCCAACGTAGGCATGTACAACGTACATGCATTACACATGTAATTTATGTATAACAGAGACTAGTGTAATAAATAAATAAAATATTCATTAATATTGATTTCTAAATTGTAAGCAAACAAAAATATTCATTATGGCTCCATGGCTAAGTTAGTAGTAACCCTGCATGCAAAGCGAGTGGCTCCAGGTTTAATCCATATCAGCAAACCTTGTGTGGTGATGGTGACCATAAAGTTTGTTCTCGGGTCTTGGGTGTTTCTGTCCATGTACCATGCCGCATGTAATCCTAGTGCAGTGGTATGAGTGTGTAATTTTTTATATCAATTTAATAAATCTGAAATTCTTATCTATGGGTAAAGTACCTTAGTTATCTAGACACGGCAATTTGTTAAGGTTTTCAAATGATACTTATATCTTGTTTTCATGCAATTTGATGAAACAAGCATGTTGATTCCCCAATTTTATTTATCACTAGGATTAGTGAAGCCTCAAAAGGGCCACTGGAGATGATGAAAAAAACAGCTTTTTTGTGCTAGAGATATTTTAATGACAAAAAGGACTTTCTTCAAATATCAATAAAATTCTTTGCTATTTATATTAATATTAAGCAGTCTATGGAATGTTAGTGAGGTTATTATTAGTGGTGTGCAAAAAAAAATTTGTAGGATTTCAAGATTTATTTATTTTTGCATAAATGGGTATTTATTATAATGAATGGATTTATAAAAATGTTATTGTATTATTGATCCCTATGATAAAAAGAAATGTCTTTTTAACTCATTATTAAAGGTGGGTGTGTAATTAAAAGTTAAGTAAAATAGTTCAACACGCAATATTTTATTTTTTGTCCTTGTTAACTGTTCTATCTTTGGGTATTTTATATTTTCATAACTTGTGTTGTGTTTATATTGGATCATCGTGTTACAATATACCACCAATCCTTATTTAAAGCTTAAACCAGATAGACAATCAGATTATTTTAGCTTTAGGATAGCAACTATTTAGTAGATATTTTAAAGCACAATTTAGTACATGGTGAACTTACACAATCTACTACTTTTCAAGTTCATCCTAAAAGCTCTTGGTTGTGATGAAAAAGTTTTTAACAGACTTCACATGTTTTCATAATTATTTACATAAATGTTTAGTAGTTAATGGACACTGGCTAAAAGAAAAATCAGGTAAAATAATAAAAATAAAATAAAAAATCAATAGCTTAAAAAAGCAACAAACCGACTTCAGTGACAAACTATTTTGATGAAATTTCTATGGGACCAATCTGAAAGTATAGTATATATCTGTCCAAATAAAAAAAATACCAAATCGGTTTAAGATCTCCGTCAAATGATGGAGATCTTTAAGGTAATAGATATAAAATAACACCAAATTGAGAACTTCCTCCTCTTTTGGAAGTCGGTTAAAATGTTTATGATGAACTATGTCCAGTTGACAGTCCAGTATGTACCATATTGTATCACAATAACTTTAATTCATTGGAAATATATATGACAAGCAACTCTAAGCCACTGATCACAAATGGAAACATGTTCTAGAATTAATGCATATATACGCAAAATTATAAAAATAAATAAGTGCATTACATCATTTAAATATTGTTTGATACCAGATTTTAATCAGTGAGGAATTTTTATACAATGTTTTGTTCTAGAAAACAACCTAATTATCATAAAAATTCATGTTCATGACTGCATTTGACCTATTACACATACTAAATATTTATTATTCTATATAAACTTATCACTTTTTAGTTTAATAAATATTGCGCAGTCTTGTAAAACAAGTTATTATAAAAATAAGTTGATCAACTACTTTATTGAAACAAATTCTTGTTTGCTGTAAATTGATCTTGTTTGATGTTAGTTTATATTTTGTTTGACACATCGAACAATGTTTACATATTTACCATAGACTTCAAGGTGAAGAATTTATATCAATTATTATACTCGTCACTTTTTAATTAAATGAAATTACACTAAGTATGAAAATATGTTTCCAATGTACCCTCTACATTGTGTTGAAGGTCGCTAAACTTAGTTTAAAATGCGGAAAAACACCTGTTTCATAAGCTTGTTCTAATTTTCCCCAATCATATGCACACAGCAGATGTGAAATTTGCAGCAACACTTATGGGTCAAAATCGTGTGTCACATGGCAGATAGATAATGGCACATACTCGTGATTATATTTACAAATCGGGGCACGAACATGTTGCATTGTTTACCATAAGTTGATTGCATGACTGACCATTTGATTCACCGTACAATGACATAGGCGACTGTCAACCGAGAGAATACGCGTGGTAAGTATTTAGCGGCGATGCACCGCTCTTCGACGTAGGTACTTACCCACAAAAAAAACTATGCAAACCACACTTGGATCGTGTAAAATACGAGCCGGCATCGAAAACTTGTGCACTTAACGCAAATGAACCGATCACTAGGCCACTGCTCACTTTGCACCACCAATCACATCTACGCACGGCACTCACTTCTATCCCCAATTTGCATTGATAAGTGCTAAAATCTGCAGACATCAGCCGTTCTATTGCAGTTAATGGCGCATAGCTGAATCAAGCTGAATAAATAGAGTAAAAAACTGAAATGACAGCACGTCAATCTAATAAAGTGATTTTCTAGCGCTAATTACTGAGCTCTGTACCTCGGTATCGCCATCCTCGGGTGGGTGACCCTTTTCATCGACCCGCAAACGATATTTCAGCTAAATTGATATTGGATTCTATAAATACTTACAAATAAAAATCTGGAATCACACCATTGTTTTTTCTTCTGCACAATCAGTAATCGATGTTGCTACACTAGAAAATATATCACCGAAAAAGTGGGTCATCAATCATCATCGATCACTTTTTGCATTTCTTCTTTCACTTTCACTCTTCACGACGACGCGACGCCGACGCGATGATTTTCGGAAGGTTGTGTCTGTGTCTTCTCTATGCTGTTTCTGTCCTATCTCTTCACACACCTATTTATTTTAAATTGATAGCTAAAAATGTGGCTTTGCTCTATAATTTAGTTTCCTTGAGTAAAACAAGTGATGTCGTCTTAGAAATTAGGAGTTTGTGAATTATATGATTTGAATGAAAAGTTCTTGCTTTGTAGTGAGAAATTATGGTAAGAAAAGAAAACATAATAATAGTTTGATCATGGATAAAATGGGTAAAAATATTACAACTTATTTTATGAGATTTTTGTTCTTGCAACTCTGTTAAACTTTCTGTCTAGTACATTTCAAACAACGCAGATATAAGTAACAATTTGTTGTTTTTATTATTATATCAATATATTGATTCTCGCAATAATTAACTAACATATATTCATAATAAATATTTTAGAATACTGTTATTTATTGAGAAACGAATAAAAAAGTAAATTCAACAATTCCACGTATAATGGAACTTTAATTCGTCTAAAAATTCTTACCAATTGACAAGTGCACAGAGTATAAAATGTTGTAGTCTTGTGTTCATTTACAAGCTATTATTTATGTGTTTTCATTTGATTTCGGACTTTAATTGCATTTAAAATGCGTCTTTAGCTGCATTCTGCATCGTTTTGTTAATTCGGTAGATTACACAATTAATTAACGCATAGTTAGCTTGATCATGTCATATTTTCCTAGCTCAATTTTTGAACAGAATATTGTGATGTCGTCTTCGTGCACAGACTACTGAGAGGATCAGACGGATGACTTTCATAGAGAAAAAATCGCCGTAACGAGGCTCACATATAGATTTTGACAACTGCTTCGTTTTTTTTTGTATGAATGAGAATATAGTCTTTTACCTATGCAATTACTTTTTTTCTTTTTGGGTTCAGGCATTTTTGCCATGTTAGGTACCTACTGGCTATATAGTAATATCCCTAATTAGGATTAGAATATAAAAAAACTACATAGTATATTCACTAGTTTTTTATTTTTCAATTTTGTTTTACATTTATTATATGGTTTTTCTTGCATGCAAGGCAAACTTTTATTTCTTAACCTAAAAACATCTGTGCCTTTTAATATTCTATTGATAACACTGCACCAGTTAAAAACAGTTAATCGCAGATTCATATCAATAATGCATTCAGAAACAACATCACAATGTTCTCCATCACAGAGCTCCATTAGTTATCTCTTCATCAATGAATAACGTTGGATAGGCGTGGATACGCAGACGAGACCTCTGCAGTGCTTTTGTGAAAAACCTTTATTCAAAATTCTTTTCACATACAAACAGTTTGTGAAGATCTTCGAAGCTCAAGTTTCTTAAATTTTCACAATTGATTACACTGTAACCACTTTTGAGTCTTATCTCAGTTTTTGGAAATCTATGCAAATTGACGTCCTTTCGTCTACTAGCACAATTCACAACACAGCACTTGTTGTACATAATGCTACTTGTATTACAGCTTCACAAATTGAGAGGTAAGGTACGGAATTAAATCGACGCAAAACTTCACTCGATCAACCTTAAAACTGTAATGGCGGTTATTTACTTATTTAGTTTTGACAAATTAAGATTTGACATAAAAATCAAACATGGCGGCAATGGACTGTCATTTTCTATATGTGAGCCATAGACACTACGGCGAGTATATTTTGTATCAAGATTGGCACCCGTGTCTTCGTGATTGTCGTCGATTGTATACATGGCATAAATTGAATAACTTTGATTTTTACCAGAATTATGAAGTGAATAATTGAATTAACCTTAGTTAATTGAACCATGGCATTTGTGAGTGCTGTTACCGGTGATGACTCCACGAAGAAATTCATGGAAGTTCTACAAAATGACTTCAGGACATTGAGCTTGGAGACCAAGAAGAAATATCCTCAGATAAGAGAGGTATTTATCTTTACAAAGTTTTTATTGCCTTCATATAAACATTTAGCACTAATACTTCGTTACATGCAAAAATTGTATCTCTTGAATGTATAAAACTTAAGAGATTACACTCCGAAAATTAGTCTACACAATCCATTCAAAGGTTTTTTTATTAGCTTTTCATTTCCTAGGTCATGTTTATCATAAACAACCGGTACTTCCAGTGTATCATACAAACACTATTTAAAAGTGTTACTTTTTATGAACTGCACACCGCTAAACTTTTTAATGAAATGTGTAATATTGTTTACAACAAATATAATTAAAAACATGATTTTTAAAGTGTACTGAAATCATTAGTTCTGCGTTTTAAATTACAAGGTCGAGTGTTACATGGGCTAAAATTTCCATTATGGGCCGTCAATTTGGAAGTTCACTTTTTTACTGTAGATAGTACTCTTAAATAGAAAGCTTTTTACAAATATCTCAATGTGCGCAAATTCACGGTTTACGAGATATAATTTTTTAAAGTTTCGATATAAATTGGAAAATAACACGCCATTTGCAAATTTTTATGGATAAACTGTCATGGTAGACGTCAAAGTTGACATTTCACGTTCCGTTGGTGGTAGACGTGTATTTTATTAAATATTATGTTTTCGTTTTTCTTAAATATAATTTTATTTTATTTTCAATTATTAAATAGTGTGTAATTAATGTGTACAATAACCCGTGCTGTATTATACAATTACATTGACTTTTGTGAATTTATGTTTATACTGTGGAATGGAACGTGAAGCGACGCCATTTTGTTTTATAGCGTCTTTTTATCTGTTAGCTGTCAGTGTCAGTCATCGTTTGTTGCCCTTGCAGTTGAGATCGTTTTACGTACTCTTGTTAGCCCTACAACGTTTGACTACCATGGCGTCTCCGAAGCCCTATGCTTCTGTGTCTGAAGAGTCGAGTGATGTGCAAGTTTTGGACTCAGATGAGCCGCTTGTTACGGCCACCTCTTCTGTGCTTTCCTCATCTAGTAACACATTATACTGGCTCCGAACACTAGGTTAGGTTAGGTTAGAACAGTGAAAATGCAAAAAAAAAATACTGTAACACAATATACTGGCTCCGAACACTAGGTTAGGTTAGAACAGTGAAAATGCAAAAAAAATACTGTTACACAATATACTGGCTCCGAACACTAGGTTAGGTTATGTTAGAACAGTGAATATACAAAAAAAATACTGTAACACAATAATACTGGCTCCGAACACTAGGTTAGGTTATGTTAGAACAGTAAAAATACAAAAAAAAAATACTGTAACACAATATACTGGCTCCGAACACTAGGTTAGGTTATGTTAGAACAGTGAAAATACAAAAAAAATACTGTAACACAATATACTGGCTCCGAACACTAGGTTAGGTTATGTTAGAACAGTAAAAATACAAAAAAAATACTGTAACACAATATACTGGCTCCGAACACTAGGTTAGGTTATGTTAGAACAGTGAATATACAAAAAAAATACTGTAACACAATAATACTGGCTCCGAACACTAGGTTAGGTTATGTTAGAACAGTAAAAATACAAAAAAAAATACTGTAACACAATATACTGGCTCCGAACACTAGGTTAGGTTATGTTAGAACAGTGAAAATACAAAAAAAATACTGTAACACAATATACTGGCTCCGAACACTAGGTTAGGTTATGTTAGAACAGTGAAAATACAAAAAAAAAATACTGTAACACAATATACTGGCTCCGAACACTAGGTTAGGTTATGTTAGAACAGTAAAAATACAAAAAAAAATACTGTAACACAATATACTGGCTCCGAACACTAGGCTAGGTTAGGTTAGAACAGTGAAAATACAAAATAAAATACTGTAACACAATATACTGGCGGAGGGGGGGTACAGGGGGGGTAGCCCTACTCCCGCCCTCCTCTCCCCGCCCCATAAATCTATGGATATTTATGGAAAAAGGTATTCTAACCTCAAAACTTTAACCATGGATATCTCCATAACCATGGGGTTGCGCGGGGTGGGGATGGTACAGGGGGGTATACTTCCTCCCCCCCTCCCCCTCCCGCCCCCCGCCCACCCCTAAATCGACGGCCCATAATGGAAATTTTAACCGTTACATGTAAAAGTAAACACTAGTTTAAATATCAATGCAGTCTTATTAGCATTGAGAATGTGTTGATCACTTGTTAATTGACCTCGTAGAATGGATATGAACATGCATTTGAATCAGAGCACACAAACATATCCAGCATAGTCTATATAATGCTTTATTAATACTATTTGATAATGAGACAAGCTGACCAAAAGTGTCAAAAGTCACGATTTTTTGACAATCCATTAACAATCTATAAACAATTGGTTTAGTAGAATCGGGGCCCTGGTTGTTTGCCCAATGGTAAGCATAATTTAATGCTGGCCCATAGTAATTGCAGTGCCACTTAGAACATGTTTTTTTAACTTGTTGGTATCTAGTGTCATATTAACTTCATTTTTATGACATTATATCTTAATTAGCCCTGCATGTGAGCCTTCCTTTGGTTCTTGCCACTGCATGATGTGTTTGCACCCAGCAGTTTACCACAGGCATTGCTATTTTACTTGTATTATAATTTGCAATGTTAGTTGATTTTATTTATACATCCCTTATTTGTGTTTATTTATAGCAATGCTTTGTTGCATTAGGATTTACAAAATGAGTATGCTTATATTTTAATTTTTAAGGTCTTTTCACCAATCAATTCCTCAGAGTAATTGTTAAATAGGAATTATAACTACACTATTACAATACATTTTTAATGAAATAAAGTTGCTTGACATAGCCATGAAGTCTTATGAACTTTTATTATTAACATGTATTTCTCTAAAAACAACTGATTTACCAACTAATAGTATAGTATAACAAATACATGTAACTATTTCAGGCTTGTGATGAAGCCATAGAGAAGCTGACATTGGCAGCAAACAATCCTCAAGCATCGCTTTTTGGAGTTGTCAACCAGATTCTCTACCCATTAGTGCAAGGATGCGAGTCCAAGGACCTAAAAATCATCAAGGTAAGACATAACCATAAAGTATGTTTCAGGTTGCCTTTATTATGATATGGCTCAGGCAAATAATATTGAAACTAAGTTAAGAAAGTTTTGCTTAAACTTACACAAACATGAAATGTCAACATCTATTGAACAAGTGTATAGTGGAAATTTTCTTAATTGTCCAATAATGCAAACAAAATTGACCCTCACCAACCAATAACATAGATAGAAATAAAAATTCGAATCATGTCATTGGTTATCAGGTCACTATTGCTATCATAGGTTGGCATACGCCGTGTTTGTTTACATTATTAGACAAGTATAGAAAACCAAACCATACATTATACCCTTGATCTATATTGGGTATTAAGTTCTACCAGGAAGCAGAGGGAAAATCTGTATGCCTTTAACCATCATGAAGGCATCTAGGGACCGAGACCATTAGAAGGATAAGGAAGAGACCTTTCCCCTGTGTGGGATGCAATAGAAAAAATAAAATATATGTTGTGTTTTCAGTTCTGCCTAGGCACCATCCAGCGTCTTATAGCCCAACAAGGCATAGACGCTAAAGGCGCTCGTCATGTTGTTGACTGCCTCTATAACCTCGGCCAGGGCGGAGTGCTAGAGCTAAAGCTGCTTCAGACTGCTGCCTTACTGATGACCACATCAGATCTGGTCCACGGAGACACTTTGGCTAGGGTGAGAGAGATATTTACAAAATCATAACATCTTCTACGTGTAAATTCTGTAAATTCAATTTTAAGCACAATTATATTATTAAACAGAACATTGTAGGTAAAAGATAATTCACATGTAATCAAAAATTATAATCTATTTTACATGAATTCGATCTTAAAACTGACTAATTGCAGTGAGCAGTGTAAATTGGGTTGTTGACTATTCAAATAAAAATATAATTTTGCCGCGAAACGGTAGTTTTTGTGACAGAAATCCTATTAAACACAATATTTTTGTTTACTTTTAAGGAATTTAATTTTAATTAAATAATCAAAATGTAATCACATCAATCTGAAGTCACGTGACCTAAAACGCCCGTGACGTCACGGTTTCAATCGGAATGAGTATATATTTTTTTTTGTTTTGTTTTTGGCTCCACGTGATTTGCGCATTTAACTAGTGTCAAGTTATATAAATAATAATACAAATAAATCTCTAGTTTTGGTGCATGAAAGTCGTCAAAGTCACGTTAAAGTTTAGTCTAGGCGCGGTCGAGTCGAAGTGACGCTTCAGTAAATTGGTGGATAGTTTACTGAAGCTTCTATGGAGTTTTGGATAGAATACGAAAATACACGTTTTTCGTCTTTGTACTATTTGCCTTTCACTCATGCAAGTTTACGAACACTTAATGGTTAATAATCCACTATTATTACACATTAACACTCTATAAAACAAAGGTTTTAGTAAATAACACAAAATCAACAACAGCACATTTTCGCATTCCCGCCAAAACTCCAATGAGTATATAGCTCGTTGCGCTTAACTGCTCAGTATTTTAGAGTGATTTCTGTGATTATTTATCTGTGCTGTGAATTCCGCGCCTATTTTTCTAAATTTATTTCGACTCTTGAATATTCTCCCATGATGGAAAGTGGCTTCATAAAGGCAAATAATTCCAATTTGCCGAGAATTGATTGTTTTACGGTGGCCAATTTCTTCTCGACAAACGATAATTTCTGCTCTGCTGAATTTAGAAATGTGAAGACCTCCGTGTAAGTACCTACTTATTATACCAAAAATCATTATTTCTATAACCAACAATGAATATATAACAGTAATCGTAGATTCTAAGATCCAAAGTGTACTAATTAACCAAAGCATATATATAAATCAATAAGCTCAAAAAACTTAGAACTCATATTTTAATACATAACAATACATACACAGAAAGCATCGAATGAACTTGTCACTAAACGTAGCACAGACTAGGTAGTAGTGGTTATATTCTCTTTGCTTGTCACTTTACAGTGTTATAGAAAATTACTCTGTGGTAATTGAACACGTGACGTCACTGCCGTTTTGGAGCAAAATTTAAAACGGCATTTTAAATACATGATAATTAAAATATTAGTTGTTTTAAAAAGTAAATTTAAATATTTTGGGTTATATTAGGCCCATACGCATCGTTTTAAACACTTTCCCAAAATCAGTCAACATCCCAATTGTAAACGGATGGAAAATTTAAATCTAATGTTGATCTTAAAATATTTTGTTGTAGATAAGATATTTAATAAAATATAGTCTTAGTTTGAATAAAATTTATTTATACTGGTAAATTTAACATAACAAAATCATCTGTATTGAATAGTTTTGCAGAATAAATAATTAGCACCAAAGAAACAAGCTTTGAAATTGCTGGGCTCATCAAACTGGAACACAGTAATGCTCTCACATTACTCCTTGGTGGCAGACTACACAAGCAAGTGGTGGTACCCACCCAGATGGACACTCGCAGAAGAGTTAGTCCGACCTTATTAAACCGTTGGGCTTAACTACACAATTATTTGCAGACATTGTGGAAATCGAATCCGTAACTCTTACTCGCTTAGAAGTAGTGTCTATTAAGCTATCAACAAGCCACAGGGCTGTCATAGAATTAATTTAATTACTAGCTTTTAGAGAGTGTAAACAGGCCCCATTCGTCCTTTTTCGAATTTTGGTTAAAAAGGAAGAAAAGTGTCGCGCTATATGATCCTCCTTCTGTTTCACAGACGATGGTTATGTGTATGAAGATGGTGAACACGTGCGAAGCGCGCGATGTCAGCACGAGCCACGCCGCCGCCGCCACCGTGCGGCAACTGCTGGCGCTGGTGTTCGAACGAGCGCTCCAAGAGGCTGAAGGTAACACAGGCTAGTTACTAGTCGTTTCCTGTTCCTACACTCCTAGTGTCATCATCAGGTGGATCACGGATGCCAGGTCAGGCCGCTCGTTGATGAAGTGAAAAACAATTAACGTGATGGAAGCTTAAAATAGGCTACCTGATGACATTTTGAGTGCATCAAGCACAGCAGCCTTTATATCCAGATGTTAAATAGGAAAAGTCTCCTGAAACACAGTGTATACAAGCTGTAGTTTTAAACAGACTGACTTGTATAATTATAATAATGTGGGAAGCTATGGATTCATAAATATCTATATCTAAATAAATGATTTGTATTTAAATGTAGAAAGAGATAATGGTAGGGAGAGAGGTTACGCTGGTCACGTCATTATATAATAATGTATCTTTTTTCAGGCACACTGAAAGTGAACCCGGCTGACATCAGGCCACAGACTAACAGTAAAGCACCCAAAGATCTAAAACCGTGCGCCGTTGATGCCTATCTTATAATGCAGGTAAGCTGACTCTGAAAAAAACAGTCAAATTACTAGATTTTTAATTTCATAATGAAATGGGAATGGGTGTACATGCAAAATTATTTTTTAGTAGTGCTGAGTCAGACATTTATTACACGACTGCACAAAAAAGGAGTGTAATATTTTAGGGTTTATGTATACAATCTGAAACATAATTCCCTACTAAGTGCCGAGGCGGGGTATTCCACACGTCATGGCGGTGTATGTGACTTTCTTTATTCCACCATAACTTTTAAATGTCTGAACAGATTTGGATGTATGGGATATCGTTAGAATCCTTACATCATATGATCATCCCGAGGTAGTGTGCTTGGTAACAGATTATCAAATTGAGGGCGTTAGCTAGACAGGCGAGCGATAGAAAATACCGCTTATGTGCGTTGTCGTTTTATGTTTTTTTCCCATCGATAGTTCAAGCTCATTGTAGGATACGTGGGCCGTGTTGTCCCGGCGTTTATTAGTACCCCCCATCTCTTCATTCGAGTGCGGCGAGTGCCGTAAGAGCCCCCCACCCCCTCCGTTTTGTGGGGGAGGCCTATGTTCAGCAGTGCACGTTTTCCGGCTGATAATGTAGGAAACAAACTCTCGACCGTCAGTGGTTTCAGTACAACTGAGACATCATTACTTAACACTTTAACTGCTATAGGTTTATTGCAGGATATAATCCAGCTGATCAACGGTGATTCAGCCCATTGGCTAGTGGGGCTTATGGATGTGCCAAAGACATTCGGTCTGGAGCTATTGGATACAGTACTGACCGATTTCTCGCCGATATTCTTCAAGGTAATCTTTTATGAGAATATATACACTCATTTTGTTTGGAGTTTAGACTCCGTTGTGACAAATTATGCAAAAGTGAAAAATCTTTGCTGAGATATATCTATATACACAGGTGTATCTGGATTCAGAAGCCAAGGCAGAACAAATGAAATAAATCTGGTATTCAAATAGTAAATGTAACCGTGAAAATTAATCGGCATCACATTTACAGCTTAGTTTTGTCTTTACAGATATCGGAGTTCAAATTCCTACTGAAAGAACATGTATGCGCACTTATAATAAGACTGTTTTCGCCAAATGTTAAATACAGGTAAATCTATTTTGCAATCTATTCTGCTATTTTACTATGTAAAGAACATTCCAATTCAAATATTTGAAGATGAAATACCTATTTTGTTTAAAAAAACTAAAAGACACCCTTTCAAATCTATTGAACTGGTCAAAACGAATCATATTAGCACAAACTCGGGGAGTTACTTGTAGCCACTGAAGAGTTTACTAGCCACCTCCTGGCTCCATCATCAGATACACATTATTGTATTCTTATCTAAACTACATATACGTACACACTTTTATTTCGATACGACAGTTAGAAGTAGGATAAAATTAACCTCCAAGATTTGATTACATATACATATGAAGACATAGTTACAAATAAAGCTAATAAAAACATGTTAAAAACTAGTTGAAAATTCAATAGAAAAACACCTATATTTTTACAGGGCAGCATTCACTTCCCTACACATACCGGGGGCAGCTCCCCCGTCGAACCCGAATGGACAAGGGAGTCCGGCTGCGACCGAACGACCACACTTCCCTGTGACAATGAGGCTACTGCGGCTCGTATCTGTTATCGTTCACAAGTACCACGCAGCTTTGGTATGTTATGCTTTAGAAAACTAGCTCTAAGATAAGTTGGGTAGTAACCACTACCTTCTTGAACTCATGGAGGGTCGGGCCAGGTAGTTTTGCAGCAACTGAACGAATGATTTTGAAACTGTCAAATAATAATGTACCTAAACATGAGTGTCCGTCACAGTCTGTTTGACAAGTAACATACTTCCTTATTATATTGCGGTAGAAGGATATTTAAGGTAGTAGTTACTACCTCATTGAACTCAAAAAGAGTAGTGACGTCTCATTTCACGCAATTCAGTTCTACTTCTAAACAGAAGTAGAATTGAATTGAATTGATTAAATTCAATTATATTCAATTCTACTAAACAAATAATTTAAAAATGACAATGGTTTTGTCGCACTTTAGCCACTTTCGGTATTTTTAACACAATCGGTTTTATATGGTCGCCTATGACAAAGGCGATCATCTATAAACCGTTGTTAATTTTCGTATGCTCTTCATCACAGTGATCAGTTGGCGACGGAGCTATTGGCATTTTTATTTAGTTTAGTAGAATAGAGGCCTTGATAGCACCAGGCAACCAGCTATGGTATGGTTGCTTTTTGTTTCTTGCGAAAGTCTTAAAGTATGTTTCTTACTCATTTACGATTTTGGTAGTAAGTTAGTAACTCTATCCATTTTATTTTAAAGACCTATGTGCCCACTAAAATCTTAGGTGCCAACATAAAAATAGATTGTGTATTCTAGGTGACCGAGTGTGAAATCTTCCTGTCACTTACGGTAAAGTTTTTGGACCCCGACAAACCACTGTGGCAGCGAGCGCTGGCCTTGGAAGTCCTGCACAAGATGTCTATACAGCCTGGTAAGTGCAAAAAATGTAAAAAACTAGTTTTCTATACTTGTCCAATAATGTAAACTCGGCGTATGCCAACCAATAGCTTCAATAGTGATCCGATCGCCAACCGATGACATGATTCGCATTTAAATCTATTTCACAGCAACGCGTAGAAGGTGGTGGTAGGACTAACTCTTCTGCGAGTATCAGTCTGGGTTGGTACCTCCGCTTTGCTCGTGACGTCAGCCGCCAAGCAGTAATGTGCGAGCATTACTGTGTTCCGGTTTGATGAGCAGAGTATTATAGCCAGTTGGGCTTATGAGGCTTAATACCTAATGTCTCAGGGTAGCGGGCGCACTGCAGTGCCGCGCAGGAATTTGTGTTTCAAAGTTCTGAGTGGCACTGCAATGGTTATGCTTACCATCAGGCAAACGACCAGTTCGTCTAGCTATCAAATAACATAAAAAAATATGATTATTAAATTTTATTATTAATTAATGTTATAATTTTTATCCCTTTTTTCTAGTCTCTTTCTAATATAAAATTATATATGTTACAGAACTGCTGAAATCGTTCTGCGAGTGCTATGATATGAAGCCTCACGCGACGAAGATATTCCAGCACATTGTGAACGCGCTCGGAGCGTACGTCCAGAGCTTGTTCGTCGCGTCTAACGTTAATATACCTGCTGGTAAGTGGCACTCGTACATCAAAAACCAAACAAGTGCGAGTCAGGCTTGCGCAACGAGAGTTCCGTACATACGTCTCGAAGATTTTCCCGCTTTTTCCGAGTATCTTGTAAGTTTTCATACAAAATCAGTCCTCTAAACGTATATTTTTTTTGTTGTTACTACACATTTACGGTTTTTTAATTTTTCGCTTTACTTGTGGTATAAGACATTGCTTCTTGCCAAACTTCATGATTCTAGGTCAACGGAAAGAACCCTATACGTTTTTATTCCTGGTCTAGACACAAACGGGCAAAGAAGTGAGACTAATTTTTCATTCATCCGATTTACACATGTATGTAAAATTTCAGCTCAATCGAACACCAGGTCGAATTTAGCTTGTAAGATTTGATATACAAATATTGCAAATTAAATCAAAGCTTGTAATAATAAAAAAGGTCATATAGTTTACAAACTCTACCCTATCAAGTGTAAGAAGCTTTAATTATGAAAATTAAAATAATCGTCGGGGTCGCGCACTCTCCCCACAGCATCCACGCCATCATTACCCCCCTCGTCTCTGTACATGATGCTGGTCATCACGGCCTCGTCGCCGGAGTACTCCTGGTCTCCATGGTCGAGGGCATCTGAGGAGCTGGATCTGAGGTAGAAAGATCCTTCGCGCCTAGCTTGTGTATCTGGAAGAGATTGGGTTTCGTTAATTGAGTACTGAGTTGAAAAATTCGTCCTGATATGCTACAACCAATGGAGATGGTACCCCCATGCAGGTGACCACCAAGAAATGTCTATTAGTTATCATAAAACAATACCTTTTTATTGCGCTCCGACGTGTACAAGGAATAAATAATCAGAATAATATCAAACCCCCTATACACATGAATTCCGTGTCGCAGGTGTAATGGACATACACATCACAAACATCCAAGACCTGTAAACAAACTTTATGCTGGATAGACAAAGTTCTCTCCGGCTGGGAGTCTAAACCGGGGCTTGTGTTTCAGCAGCCAGTGACATCTCTCAACAGTAGACGCTAATGTAATTATGTCGAACATTCAGAGTTATAACATACTCGTATTCCAATGTTATAAAATATTAAATAAAGTAAAAGAAAACATTTTTCCCGTTATCAGAAAAACAAGTGATACGCACACAGTGTATTACATTTACGTCGCCACCCATAACTTTGAAACGCAAAGGCCTGCGTTGCACAATACTAAAGGATTTACGATGGTTGCACTGGAGTGCGGTCTTTACTCTGCGAAATCAAGTATTAAAAAGACGTATGAAGAAGACGTCATAATATGTCCACAAAATGTAACTTACCCGATCTTTCTTTCAAAATTAACCTGCTGGTGTCATTATCGCTCCCGAAAGACAATATTTGCAAGTACAGATCCACCAGCGGCTGGCAACGCAGGATGCAGACATCATAGTTAGTGAATCGGTTGGTGTGGAACGATTGCGGGCAACCGAGCCTTTCTCTGAAACCCAAAACGTATAATTATGTCCAAAAATCGCGTACATACTTTCTTAATTCTGACCCTTAACTATAAGATGAGCTGTCTACAATTCTCAGACATGGGATAAATATTTGCAGTAAAGTTCTAAATGGCACTGCAATGGGGAGAATTCACGCCATTTATCCCGCTTGGGGACGCTGTTGTAGATGGCGACTTGTCATCCCGTGACGATTTTTAAAATTACATGCTGAAATTAGGGAGTATTCTTGCCATTTATCCCGCTTAGTCACCACTAACCGCACCTACATCAGCACCCGTTGTAGGTGCGAGACCCGGTACCTGGTGACAATTTTTAGGACTACTGAAATTATCTCCCCAATGGAGAAAATTCTCCCCATTTATCCCGGCTGGTGGCGCTGTTGTAGTTATCTCCCCATTATTATTGGCTAGAGAAGACTTCTGCTCACTGGGCAGACACCAACCAACGAGCTGCAGAGAAATGAGGTTTACCAGGTGCTAACTCATCTGCGAGTGTCCTTCTGGGAAGGTACCACCGTATTGCTCGTGTAGTCTGTCGCTAAATAATTATGTGCAAGCATCACAGTGTTCCGGTTTGATAAACAAAGTAGTCAGTGAAATTACTGGGCTTATGAAGCATATATATACCTAACTGTACAAGTCATTGGTATTCGCATATTTACGTAAACATCCTGCAAGATTGGGTTAATTTTAAAAATCTATTATTGGCGATTTCACTATACTGAATAACTGTCAAAACTCATAGTTTCAAATTTGGTCTATCGCAAAATATCACTCATAGGTATATAATAATTGCATTTCGTAGACTTACGTGCAGTTCATGATCTGGAACTCGAAGCTCCAAACGCTAGACACTGGTTCAAAGCAGGCGCCTGGCGTGAACCTGCGCGTACATCGGTGCTTGTACTGATCGTTCCTTACCTTATCTTGTATCAATAGATCAACTGCTGAAAGAGGAATAATATCATTCACTTCACTTTTTTTATATATATTATAGGCTTGCGTTAAACAGAGACAATAAAACATTGTGTAACTATTCAACCGTTATATAGTGACGAAGCAAGGCTAAGGTTACGGGCAGTATATAATGAGCTACAGAGTAAGGAACCTCCTGTTTCTTGTGCACGTATTGTGTCCTCATAATATGTGCCATTGTCACGTTCTGGACTGGATTATTGTCTTAATAAAATGTAAGCTGCACTATATCTGTATTCAGTGACACTGAAGACGGTTTATCGCTTTTTTAAAGCAATTTCACTTGTATTACCAAGAAATAAGACAGTATGAGTTTATTTTACCAATAAATAATACGTTTCATCAGAAAAATACCTGACGTTTGAGCCACCAAGGTTGCAATCAAAGTCACAAATAATATGCACCAATTGTGAACTGACATCTTAAATTACATGACCTTATAGATTAGAATATTTTTAACAATAGATTACAATTTTATTTTTTATTTTTGGGTTAGTGTTTTATTGTTATGGTTCTCAAGATGAAAATATATCACCAAAGTAGTTTGTTGTCAGTTTATTTGGTAGCTCTCAGCTCAGCTTTTATGCTGTGATAAATAATTAGTTGATGTCACAATTACAGGTTCTCTAATAAAATATTACGCAATTGTGTCTCATTGATTCTGTTGTTTCATTAAATATGGCTTCTGCCCGCGGCTTTGCACGGATGGGATCTGGACAAAAAACCCTATAGAACTCAGGGATAGTGTAACTTTGAATAGGAAACAATAATAAGGTGAATCGGTAGCATCCTTACATCATCCCAAGTGACACTGGCCAGGGCAGTCGTGTTTTTTAGCTTTTTTGTTATTATCTTGTTACATAGGCTTATTTCTTTTTTTTGCACTTTCCATATTGATCTATTGATCCCTTGTAAGTAGTGAATTCCTTTTCCAGGTTCGTCTGGCATCCCGCAGCAATCAGGTTTCTACTGGAAAGGAGTCTGGTTACCACTCTGCGTCACCTTCGAGCCTGGCACTGCTAAATCTGTGTAGTAAGTTATTTTAAAATGCTTTTAGTTAACTTTCGCATCAGATTGTCTACATGTGAAATCTTTTAAGTTGATTTTTGACGCACTTTCCTATCGGTCATTGAAATTGGGCCTACATTTGTGACAATAAAAATAATGTACCTAGATGTATTATCATAGATTATAATTACGTAATTAGGTACAACTGTCATCAAGTCTATACCTAGCCTACCTGTAACCAAGTACATTGCAAAATTTTTAAAATGTCGATAGTAAAAGTACAGTCGGCTCCAATAATAAGTATAAACTTTCAGATATTCAACTGTAATACATACTGATTTACATTTCATTAAACGTACGTATCTCTTAATATGAAAACGTAAGTCACTACACTTATATTCCCAAAATCGTTTAGTTACGTACATTTGTAAATCTGAAAGTGTATGCTTATAATTCCAAGTGTATACTTATTGATTACCCCCAAACTAGGTGGACCGATGACCTTGTCAAACCGCGGGGAGCCGTTGGATGCAAGAGACGAGTAGTCGATCCAAGTGGCGTTCTATGGGGGAGGCCTATGTTCAGCAGTGGACGTCTTCCGGCTGATGATGATACTTATTGATGATAGTAAAACTAAATGTATTAAATTTTCCCTTCCAAACGTGCCACACGTAGACTCTAACGTGGTATTGGAATCAACGTGTTATAACAATTTTAAACGGCTAGAAATTACTATGTACTTATGTATCTCTCTCTTATGTATTTATTGTTTTATTTTTTAATTCCAGTATTGAAATGCTGGACCGCACGGAGGCGCCGGCCATTCAGGACGGCTATGGGATATCTGTAGCGTACGCCTGCCTCATGGAGGTTATCCGTTCCATCGCTATCACCGTTGAGGGAACCGAGTATTTCAGGTAAGTATATAAACTTTAGGCCTTTTTTCTGAACGTTCTGAGTGGTATTTCAATTGTTATTGGCTGGCGTTACGCTTACCATCAGGCAAATTACCCACTCATCTCGTTATCTAATAGTATAAAAAAACAATAAATAGACGACCGTGTCCCCACATAAGGCGTACAACAAACCCGCACCCTGCGCTTCATAAGCTATGTCCATCAACTTTACCACTGTCAATTTTGTTTCAGACTTCAAGAGCTATACGAACAAAACGACACTCAGAACGAAACCGAAGAGAAAGAGGTCAATTCTAACAAAACTGCTAACAACCAAAAAGGTAAGCTGTTATTTTATTGTCCTTGAAATCTAGGCAATTATTTTTTATATAAAAATGTAAACAGGACACAGCTACACCATAGTCCATCCGTACTGTTATTATAAATACTAAAGTTTGTTTGTTGTCATTCTTTCACGCTGTCATAATTTCATGCTAAAATCGAGTTCGCAAATTTTCGACCATATTTCATGTGATTCAACTTTTAAATTTTCATACCAAAGGACAAATGTGTATAACTCTATTCTAAAAATAAATAATGTTTCCAGATGCAGAGAACAAAACAAAGGAGATAACGAACAACGGGCACGGCGAGGCGGATCAGAACTCCAACGTCGTGCAGAAGATCGAAGATGTAGAGGAGAAGGAGTTACAACTTAGACTGGAGGTAAATTCTCATAATTGCCTTGTTATTTATCTCTTGTCAAACTTATGTGTACCGCACGACCAAAGAGACGCGAAAAAAAACTTGCAACCCCGTTCCTTCAAAAGTGGTCAAAGAAATAAATAAATATGTTTAGTTAAAAATATTTTTAGTATTTTCTTAGGTTTTCATTTACATATTCAATTAAACAACTTTTAAAGATTTCTATCGTGTATATTACATTAGCTTCTGCCCGTGGCTTCGCCCGCCTGGTATATATATTTATAGCCTATTTGTTATTTCAGAACTTAAACTATCTACATTAAAACAAGATTATATAATGTGGGTAATTTATAGTTTTAATTCCGTTACATCTACATTCCAAATTTCATCAAAATCGGTTTAGTTTTTACGGAAATACGTGGTGACAAACATTCCCACGCACAAATTTTAACATTTATAATATTAGTAGGAAGTAGGATAGGATTATTTTAATTTCCGAAGTGACCACGAACACTGCTAAATTTACTTATATTTTCCGTACATACATTACAATATTTTCAAAAATGAATGGTCATATTATGTTGTTGTAGCTCCTGAAATCGTCGTGGTGTGGCCTAGTGTGGGGACTTTCAGTGTTGGCTGAAGCCAGCATTGGGGAGTTGGAGAACATCCTTCGCGCCATCCAGACTTTGGCACGAGTCAGTGGAAAGGTAATAAATAGTTTTCAGCTACCCGACTACGCAGCCTATGAATGATTTCATTACTTCCACGTTGAAGTTTAAACGTCCTAATCGATTTAGATATATTATTGATTATTGATTGTTGTTGTTTGATTTGGCTTGGTTCTTCGGTAGACAGAGTATAGCTGGCAAACTTTAGTTCGTTCCCACTAGACAGGGAAGTGTATTTTGTAACAATCATGGAACAAAAAGACAGAGCTAGAGCATGTCTCGACTCGAGTCAGTTAGAAAAGCAACTTACTTTGGTTATCACTAAAAATACTTGCTAATCCTTAGTCAGGAAATTGTTATAAAACCTTCTTTTTTTACCCTATTGGGTAACGAGACGAGCTGGTCGTTTGCCTGAAGGTAAGCACAACGCCACCCCTTAACAATTGCAGTGCCACTCAGAACTTTAAAAACACAAAGGCCTGCGCGGTACTGCAGTGCGCTCGTTACATTAAGCCCAGTAATTTCACTGGCTACTCTGCTCATAAAACCGAAACACAGTAATGCTTGCACATTACTGCTTGGCGGCAGATTTCACGAGCAAACCGGTGGTAACAACCCGGACGGACACTCGCAGAAGAGTTAGTCCTACCACTAACAAAAATGGTGAATTGATGGTAATGTATTAGATTGTAAGGGGCTACAGTTTGTATTGGGTTGTAGGTGGGTCACAGCGTGGGCCGCGACGCGTGCATCGCGGCGCTGTGCCGCTGCGCGCTGCCGGCGCAGTACTGCGTGGCCGCGCTGGGCGCGCTGCCGTGCCCGTGGCGCCGCGAGCTGCCGCCGCCGCCCGACCCGGACTACCGCCACCAGGTGGTGTGGGTGGGCACGCCGCTGCCCACCCCCGCGCCGCCCAACGGTGAGAACACTGCACTATAGAACACTGAAGTGCACTGCACTGTTGTGTAGTAGCTCTCCTAAATGATTTTAATGAGTAATCTATATCTATACAAATAAATGAAATTGAAGTGTCTGTTTGTAATATCAAAATAATAGCTTTTTTACCAAATGTATGTGAAAGAGTATACAGTACCTATAACAGAACAACAATTTTTGAAATTGTTGTCTCTGTCTGTTTGTTCCGGGTAATCTCCGAAAGGCTGGGCCGATTTTGACGATACTTTCACTGGCAGATTGCTGATGTAGTAATTTTTATTTTAGAAAAAGAATTAGGGTCCGCGCACTATAATAATCCAATACCTCCACGCGGGTGAAACCGCGGGGAGCAGCTAGTTTATTATAATCATCTACATGGCACTGCCTTGTGACATCGACGTCGTTCTCTCCGCAATGCGCCAAAGTTACTGATTACTCCGCGAGATAAGTGCGTACGTGTGTGTGTGTGTGTGTGTGTGTGTGTGAATGCGGGCACGCTTGCTTGCTTGCGTGTGTGCGTATTTGCGTACGTGCGTACGTACGTGCGTGAGGGAATGTGTTTGTGTTCGTGTGTGCGCACACTTACATGCGAGTGAGTGCGCGCACGTATATGCGTGCGTACGTATGTATCCACAACTGGGAACGTAATGAGCTGACGAATTTCCACATTGCAGGACAGCAGCAATCATTCGTGATGGTCAGTTCTCGGCACGTGACCGCCATGAAAGCGTTACTGTGCGCCGCGCAGAGGGACGGGGACACCATACAGCAGGCCTGGCTGCCAGTACTCACCACACTGCAACACCTGGTGAGTACCAACCACATTACAACTTTTTGTTTTGTAGGCAATTTATTTGTATTGGAAATAACTATACAGGACGCACTTTTTGGAAGGGACAGTAAAAGTAGCTAGGTCTAATCGTAGCAGGTACTCAAACCTCAATTGGAAAAGAAACAGGATCCTTTGGTATCAAAAACAGTTTCTGTGTAAACTGCCTTGCTGTCTGTACATTTTTGCCGAAATGTTTGAAAGCAGATCAAAATATCTTCAAAGGTTAAAATTGATCTTCTAAGAACGTTTTCGTGTAGCTACAATTGCTAGGGTAGGCCTACCTACACACTTACCGTGCCAAGCAAGACATACACCCTGTACACTGTCCTTAGCACGACTCCTGCGCAGCAGTTTGTGGGCCCAGCGGAGTGGGCGTGTGTATACTCAAACCGGCCTTAAAGTTTTGGGCTTCTGAATAGGAGGGAAAAGAGTTAAAAAAAAGTTTATTTTGAACTAAGGATAAACCTTGATACATCGAAGAAATGGTCAATGTAATACAATGATATTGTATAGTTCTATGTAAAAATATTAATAATAGGGAAAAGAGTAAAAGTATTATTTGTCATTTATCGCCATTTTGACAAAACGAACGTCTGCCAGACGGTTTCAGGTTTTTAAATCGCCCATAGGCATACACTCATTATTTCTGCTCTTTTATCTTATCTATTTTTTCTCAGGTGTGGATCCTAGGTCTGAAGCCGTCAACAGGTGGTAGCATGAAAGCCAGCCGTGCTAGTGCTGACGCTAACGCGGTCATGAGCACGTCTGCCGTCATGGCTGACCTACCCGGTGAGTAGATACTGCACTTAGATTTAATTACATTTATGCCTCTTATATTGTATACAAATGTCATATTTGTGGAATATAAAAGGCCTCTCAATATCTATCATGAGTATTTTGCAGCTAACTCTTGTAACTCGCTGTTGTATTTATACTGTTTCTCTGTTATCTATTTTCTTTTAGTTTATGGTGCTTAGGATGTCTGTTTTGCATTTACAAACTTCAAACTGAACTAAGTTACTTCGTGTTCCTTGAAATAAATTGTTATGTCATATTTTAATATTATAGGTAAGTATATATTGTTTGAATGTCAATGTGCTGATCGTTAGCATTCCTCTCAGAAAGGGATGGGCAAAACGCCGACTATTTCTCTGAATTTCAAATGTCCACAGATTCTCAGACTTAGCTAATGAAGGGTTAGAACTGCACAGAGAATTCCAAACACTATCTTCGACCCATAATTCGCGATTTCCAGAAACTTTACGCCCCATGTATACCTGCACAGCGGCGCAAGTACGGATCTATTCGGGTCGATAACATTCGATAACATTAGATAAAATTGACAGTTAAAATCAATAAAGTGGGTTTTATTCGATAAAATTGACAGTTAAAATCAATAAAGTGGGTTTTATTCGATAAAATTGACAGTTAAAATCGATAAAGTGGGTTTTATCGATTTTAACTGTCAATTGTATCGAATATTATCGACCGAAAAGACCCGTACTCGCGCCGCAGCTTCGTTCTTTCTTATTTTGCATACATCGACCAGTCAAAAAGCGTTCAAAATTTATAGATTGTACCTGAACCTTACTGCACGTAAATTGTCTTGTTGTATTTCTGTATGTCCTTGTAAATACAATGAACCACAGCGATGTGCCATCGAGTAAGTGTATGATTGTTTCGCTAACGATGTATTTCAGGTCAGCAAGTTCCGGTCGCCGAGTCACTCGGAGTCATGAGTGGTATAACGCTAACTTTTATACACAGAATTGTATCTACTTGGAATTATGTGTTATGTGACTTTAATGATTGAACTTCACTAAAGTGTATTATTGTTTCACACAACACCTAAAATATTCGACAGAAATTATTTTTTTACAAAGATCTTTTAACGAAGAAAGTTATCATCTCAAGAATTTCGGCGCTCACATCGCTCACTCTCATAGTTTAGATGGTTAAAGCGTCTGGTGTTTATAACCAGAAGGCGTGAGATTCAAATTGTAACAGCTTCAAAAATTTGACAGTCCTAGACCTAGAGTATTTGTCGAAAGCCTGCTAGTTAGTACATCCTTTGTTGAGAGCTTACCTACTTGCTTGAGAACGTATGACGTGACGTATGACAGAATATTATATTTACTATTTCTAATAATTTTATCTGGCAAACACTCTCAAGAGTTAGAAGCCAGCTTGAAAGCATATAAGTTGGAGTCCCAATAGGTTGAAAACTTTTTGAGTAAAAGTGAATAAATCACAGACTTAACATATCTGTGGAATAAATATATAAGAACAAAAAAACATAAGACATGTAATCTAATATGACAATGATACGTAATACATAAAAATAACAAAAGATTAGAATGTCCTGTCATAGTCTGATTTCCACCTGTGTCATGTGCGCATTCAAGTCTAACTAGGGAAGTGTTCTTAGCTGTGGTCGAAGGCTTCAACCGCATCGCCACTTCTTTCTACGATATTGTTAAAAGGCTAATCCAATATTTAAAAACAGTTGTTGGTATAATAATATCTTATGTGTGGGGTAGCTAAATTCAAAAAGGTATTTTTATAAAGTTAATAGATCCAAATAGATGCAACAATCTAGGATACAAGCTTATGTTCGTCACGACGCACTGGGATGGAGCTTGCTGGCCGTTTGTTTATGGTTTTGTTTTTATGCACCTTTTGTTTTACTGTGACTGTCCTAGACTAAGACACGTGTGCCGTTCCAAATAGCGATATACACAGCTAAGCACTGAGGCTAAAATTCGGAGACGAATCTAAGCATGGACTTATGCTTTTATAGGTCAGACTGAAGACAGAAATATATATTCGAGCATCACTGATTTGATAACGAGACGAGCTGGTCGTTCGCCTGATGGTAAGCATAACGCCGGCTCATAACAATTGCAGTGCCAACCAGAATTTAAAAACACAAAAGCCTGCGTCGCACTAGCAGTGCGCTCGCTACCCTGAGACATTAGGTATTAAGTCTTATAAGCCCAGTAATTTCATTGGCTACTTTGCTCATCAAACTGGAACACAGTAATGCTTGCACATTGCTGCTTGGCGGCTGAATACACGTGCAAAGCGGTGGTACCAACCCAGGCGAACACTTACAGAAGAGTTACCTACCACCTAATAAAACTAGGTATTAGTAGTATTACTGGGCTTACGTAATTTGATACCTAATGTCTGAGGGAAACGAGCACAATGCGGTATTTTATGTTCTGGGCTGTGGTGCTGCTATTGTTATAAGCTAGCGTAATGATTGTCATAAGGCAAACGACCAAACAGTCTAGTTACCCAATAGTATTAAGAAACTGGTATATAGAACTTTGACATTTGGCAGCATGAGTCCACGCAAGTTATCTCTGAATCATAGCCTAAGAAACGCTTTGATATGATTGGAATTTACATTGTAGTTATTCACTTACTGAAACCGCTGAACTAAAACATATACAAAACTAGTATTTCGCGCGGTGCGCGGGCTGCTAAAGCAGCCCGCGTGCTGTGGTTGTGTCCGTTTCGGGGTCAGGAATCCTAATTCTAATTTTTTTGAACTCTATTGGGGAAACTTATTTTCTGTTCGCAATTTGGCCGCCGCGAGCTGTAGTGGGCCTGCGCGGGCCGCAAGCGGCCCGCGAGGAGGCTTTATCATGTAATTGCCAACACTAAAGAGGCTTTGTTATCGTAATCAAAAATCCTCAATGCCTCTGAAGTTAAAATCAAAATTTTGGAGCAAGCTTGTTTTTGGCCGTCGGTGTTGCCACTATATATGGCCGCCGCGAGGCTTTTTGAACCTGCGCGGGCCGCAAGCGGCCCGCGAGGTAGGTTTGTCTCTTACTTTTAAATTTGAACCCGATCGGAGCATCTTTACTTTTTTGCGTTTGACCCCTACTTTGCTACCCCATTGTGGTCACTGATTTCGGACGCCCCAAAAGGGTATTGTTCCTGCGCGGGCTGCAAGCAGCCCGCGAGGAGGCGCAGGCAGCAAGCTGCCCGCGTTTTGAAGTTTGCGTTCAACCCCCATTGTGGCCACTGATTCCGGACGCCCCGAAAGGACTTTGCTCCTGCGCGGGCTGCAAGCAGCCCGCGAGGCGGGCGCGGACAGCAAGCTGCCCGCGTGTTGAATTTTGCGTTTAACCTCTATTGGGTATTGTTTTGCGTTTGGCTGTTGTTGTGTCCGTTTCGGGGTCAGGAATCCTAATTCTAATTTTAAACTCAATAGAAGAAACTTTAATTCTGGCCGCAATTTGGCCGCCGCGAACAGTAGTGGGCCTGCGCGGGCCGCAAGCGGCCCGCGAGGAGTTTTCGCCAGACATGGCCAACCCTAAATAGGTTTGGTTATCGAAATCAAAAATCGTCAAGGCCTCTGAAGTTAAAATCAAAATTCTTGAGCAAGTTTGTTTTTGGCAGTCGGTGTTGCCACTATATTTGGCCGCCGTGAGGCTTTTTTGCCCCTGCGCGGGCCGCAAGCGGCCCGCGAGGTGGATTTGGCTCTTACTTTTAAATTTGAACTCGATCGGAGCAACTTTAGTTTTTTGCGTTTGACCCCTACGTTACTACCCCATTGTGGCCACTGATTCCGGACGCCCCGAAAGGGTATTGTACCTGCGCGGGCTGCAAGCAGCCCGCGAGGAGGGCGCGGGCAGCAAGCTGCCCGCGTGTCGGATTTTGCGTTCAACCCCTAATAGTAGCTACTAATTCCGGACACCCCAAAAAGATTTTGTTCCTGCGCGGGCTGCAAGCAGCCCGCGAGGTGTGCGCGGGCAGCAAGCTGCCCACGTGTTGAATTTTGCGTTTAACCCCTATTGGGTATTGTTTTACGTTCGGCTGTTGTTGTGTCCGTTTCGGGGTCAGGAATCCTAATTCTAATTTTAAACTCAATAGAAGAAACTTTAATTCTGGCCACAATTTGGCCGCCGCGAACAGTACTGGGCCTGCGCGGGCCGCAAGCGGCCCGCGAGGAGTTTTCACCAGACATGGCCAACCCTAAATAGGTTTGGTTATCGAAATCAAAAATCGTCAAGGCCTCTGAAGTTAAAATCAAAATTCTTGAGCAAGTTTGTTTTTGGCAGTCGGTGTTGCCACTATATTTGGCCGCCGCGAGGCTTTTTTGCCCCTGGCTCTTACTTTTAAATTTGAACTCGATCGGAGCAACTTTAGTTTTTTGCGTTTGACCCCTACGTTACTACCCCATTGTGGCCACTGATTCCGGACGCCCCGAAAGGGTATTGTTCCTGCGCGGGCTGCAAGCAGCCCGCGAGGAGGGCGCGGGCAGCAAGCTGCCCGCGTGTCGGATTTTGCGTTTAACCCCCATTGAGTATATCTTTTGCATTCCGCCCCCATTGCGACCACTAATTCCGGACGCCCCGAAAGAACTCTGTTCCTGCGCGGGCTGCAAGCAGCCCGCGAGGTACCACCGCTTTACTCGAAATCCTCCGGTCCCGTTTAGGCAATGGCGGCGCTCAGGAGCCTTACTCCGAAAATCTAACGTCGAAGCTTCGGCTGACGGATCGCAGTTTTCCACTATGAAAGTGTTTCGGATCCAACGTTCACACTTGACATTTTGTCTTTCATGATACGAAAATGTCGATCCCTCAGCCGAAGCTTCGGACTTTCAATTTTCAGAGTAAGGCCCTACGGTGCGCTGTTCGTGTTTTGTTTCTTTTGCGAACATAAAGTACTATTATGATGAAAAATCGGAAAAAATCTTCCCGTTTTAAAGTTTCCGAGGCATTATGTGGCCATATGGTTAGAGCTATACGAAAACAATGTATGGAAGAAACGTTCCCCTTGAAGTGATTTACAAAAAAGTCCGCGATAGCATATGTCTATGTATTCGGGTTTGCTTGCAATTCGCGTTTTTACCATTTTAAAATTTGGCCAAAAACGGTACTTTATTTGCAGCCGTGTTTTCACCTACACGATATGAATCCTTATCTAAATAAACACGTTTATCACCGAGAGTGTTTCATCGAGAACAATATTGCTGTTTACATCGTTCAATTTGGATGAGTATCTTCGGAGATATAGCGAAATTAAAATAAAGCGGCGACGCGGGAATTAATTTTTTGGTCGAAATTTTTTGTCTCTTTTTTTAATTTTTTTTTTAATTTTCGGAAATCCCTTGCCCTTCTCTATAACATTAGTTCGAGCACCACCTTCCTAACTGCTACCGTTTTTGAGATATTAGCTTCTACTTTTTGTATGGCGGCCATGTTTTTTTGTTTGGGACCCATGTTTTTTTTTGGTGGGTCAAAATCTGCTCAGGGTCCTCTCCAATATTAGTTCGAACGCCACCCACCTAACCCTAACCGTTTCTGAGATCCGAGGGGGTACCCTGGTGTACCTTCCACATTCAGGTCACGCGCTACTTTTACCGTGTTCACGAGGCCGACTTGAACACTTTTCCAGAACATTGTTGATACCTCAGCACGCTACTTCCGGCGCAAGAAGACATCGAAAATCCGGACAACTTTTTGTTCGGCAGCTATATTGAAAAATGGAGTTTTTGAATTTTTTTTTCGAATGGGACCAACAGCACCCCAGAAAACCCCCGGATGCCAATTTTCAGCCCGGCCGGATCAAAATTTTTTTTCGGCCATTCTTTTCGGCCACTTTTTCGGCCATTTCAGAAAGCCCTTGCGATCTTCTACAATATTAGTTTGGGCACCCCCCGCCTACCTCTTGCCGTTTCGGAGCAAGGGGCGTCTACTTTTTGTATGAAAAAAAAGTTTTTTTGTTCAGCGGCCATCTTTTTTTTTTGTTTTCCTAAATCGGCTCAGGGTTCCCTCCATTTTTAGTTCGAGCGCCACCCCCCGTTCCCCTACCGTTTTCGAGGTCCTCGGGGGTATTCCATTCGACCTTCGACTTTCTTCCATTATCGGATTTTTCTGGTTGGTTCTGGAGCATCCTCTATACAACGGTATGCAACACCCCACCCCACCTATACTCCTTCCCGGAGATCAATTCTGTCAGTCAGTGAGTCAATGGTAATCGAGCTTTATATAATATAACTAGTATTTCGCGCGGTGCGCGGGCTGCTAAAGCAGCCCGCGTGCTGTGGTTGTGTCCGTTTCGGGGTCAGGAATCCTAATTCTAAGTTTTAACCAAATCGGAGAAACTTTTATTCTGGCCGCAATTTGGCCGCCGCGAGCTGTAGTGGGCCTGCGCGGGCCGCAAGCGGCCCGCGAGGAGTTTTGACATATTAGTGGCCAACCCTAAATATATTTGGTTATCGTAATAAAAAATCCTCAATGCCTCTGAATTTAAAATCAAAATTTTGGAGCAAGTTTGTTTTTGGCCGCCGGTGTTGCCACTATATATGGCCACCGCGAGGCTTTTTTGACCCTGGTGGATTTGGCTCTTAGTTTTGAATTTGAACCCAATCGGAGCAACTTTAGTTTTTTGCGTTTGACCCCTACGTTCCTACCCCATTGTGGCCACTGATTCCGGACGCCCCGAAAGGGTATTGTTCCTGCGCGGGCTGCAAGCAGCCCGCGAGGAGGGCGCGGGCAGCAAGCTGCCCGCGTGTTGAGTTTTGCGTTTAACCCCTATTGGGTATTGTTTTGCGTTCGGTTGTTGTTGTGTCCGTTTCGGGGTCAGGAATCCTAATTCTAATTTTGAACTCAAAAGAAGAAACTTTAATTCTGGCCGCAATTTGGCCGCCGCGAGCTGTAGTGGGCCTGCGCGGGCCGCAAGCGGCCCGCGAGGAGTTTGGGCATAATAGTGGGCAACCCTAAAGAGGTTTGGTTATCGTTATCAGCAATCCCCAAGGCCTCGGAATTTGAAATCAAAATTTTCGAGCAAGTTTGTTTTTGGCCGTCGGTGTTGCCACTATATATGGCCGCCGCGAGGCTTTTTTGATCCTGCGCGGGCCGCAAGCGGCCCGCGAGGTGGATTTGGCTCTTACTTTTAAATTTGAACCCGATCGGAGCTATTTTCGTTTTTTGCGTTTGACCCCTACGTTGCTACCCCATTGTGGCCACTGATTCCGGACGCCCCGAAAGGGTATTGTTCCTGCGCGGGCTGCAAGCAGCCCGCGAGGTGTGCGCGGGCAGCAAGCTGCCCGCGTGTTGAATTTTGCGTTCAACCCCCATTGCGACCACTAATTCCGGACGCCCCGAAAGGACTCTGTTCCTGCGCGGGCTGCAAGCAGCCCGCGAGGTGGGCGCGGGCAGCAAGCTGCCCGCGTGTTGAATTTTGCGTTTAACCCCTATTGGGTATTGTTTTGCGTTCGGCTGTTGTTGTGTCCGTTTCGGGGTCAGGAATCCTAATTCTAATTTTGAACTCAATAGAAGAAACTTTATTTCTGGCCGCAATTTAGCCGCCGCAAGCTGTAGTGGGCCTGCGCGGGCCGCAAGCGGCCCGCGAGGAGTTTGGGCATAAAAGTGGGCAACCCTAAAGAGGTTTGGTTATCGTTATCAGCAATCCCCAAGGTCTCGGAATTTAAAATCAAAATTTTGGAGCAAGTTTGTTTTTGGCCGCCGGTGTTGCCACTATATATGGCCGCCGCGAGGCTTTTTTGATCCTGCGCGGGCCGCAAGCGGCCCGCGAGGTAGATTTGGCTCTTACTTTTAAATTTGAACCCGATCGGAGCAACTTTACTTTTTTGCGTTTGACCCCTATTTTGCTACCCCATTGTGGCCACTGATTCCGGACGCCCCGAAAGGGTATTGTTCCTGCGCGGGCTGCAAGCAGCCCGCGAGGTGTGCGCGGGCAGCAAGCTGCCCGCGTGTTGAATTTTGCGTTCAACCCCCATTGCGACCACTAATTCCGGACGCCTCGAAAGGACTCTGTTCCTGCGCGGGCTGCAAGCAGCCCGCGTTTTGAATTTTGCGTTTGACCCCTATTGCGTGTTGGTTTTGCGTTCGGCCCCATTCGCGCCACTAATTTCGGACGCCCTGAAGGGGTCTTGTTCCTGCGCGGGCTGCAAGCAGCCCGCGAGGTGTGCGCGGGCAGCAAGCTGCCCGCGTGTTGAATTTTGCGTTCAACCCCCATTGCGACCACTAATTCCGGACGCCTCGAAAGGACTCTGTTCCTGCGCGGGCTGCAAGCAGCCCGCGAGGTGTGCGCGGGCAGCAAGCTGCCCGCGTTTTGAATTTTGCGTTTAACCCCTATTGGGTATTGGTTTTGCGTTCGGCCCCATTAGGGCTATTAATTCCGGACGCCCTGAAGGGTCTTCTTCCTGCGCGGGCTGCAAGCAGCCCGCGAGGTGTGCGCGTGTGTTGAAATTTGCGTTGTTCAACTTGCGTGCGTTGCGTGCACTGTTCGTGTTTTGTTTCTTTTGCGAACATAAAGCAGCATTTTGATGAAAAATCGCAAAAAATCTTCCCGTTTTACAGTTTCCGAGGCATTATGTGGCCATATGGTTAGAGCTATACGAAAACAATGTATGGAAGAAACGTTCATCTTGAAGTGATTTACAAAAAAGTCCGCGATAGCATATGTCTATGTATTCGGGTTTGCTTGCAATTCACGTTTTTACCATTTTAAAATTTGGCCAAAAACGGTACTTTATTTGCAGCCGTGTTTTCACCTACACGATATTAATCCTTATCTAAATAAACACGTTTATCACCGAGAGTGTTTCATCGAGAACAATATTGCTGTTTACATCGTTCAATTTGGATGAGTATCTTCGGAGATATAGCGAAATTAAAATAAAGCGGCGACGCGGGAATTAATTTTTTGGTCGAAATTTTTTTTTCTCTTTTTTTAATTTTTTTTTAATTTTCGGAAATCCCTTGCCATTCTCTACAACATTAGTTCGAGCACCACCTTCCTAACTGCTACCGTTTTTGAGATATTCGCTTCTACTTTTTGTATGGCGGCCATGTTTTTTTGTTCGGGACCCATATTTTTTTTTGGTGGGTCAAAATCTGCTCAGGGTCCTCTCCAATGTTAGTTCGAACGCCACCCCCCTATCCCCAACCGTTTCCGAGATCCGAGGGGGTACCCTGGTGTACCTTCCACATTCAGGTCATGCGGTACTTTTACCGTGTTCACGAGGCGGACCTGAACACTTCCTTTAAACATTGTTGATACCTCAGCACGCTACTTCCGGCGCAGGAATCCATCGAAAATCCGGACAACTTTTTGTTCGGCAGCCATATTGAAAAATGGACTTTTTGAATTTTTTTTTGGAATGGGACCAACAGCACCCCAAAAAACCCCCGGATGCCAATTTTCAGCCCGGCCGGGTCAAAATTTTTTTTCGGCCATTCTTTTCGGCCACTTTTTCGGCCATTTCGGAAAGCCCTCGCGACCCTCTACAATATTAGTTTGGGCACCCCCCGCCTACCTCTTGCCGTTTCGGAGCAAGGAGCGTCTACTTTTTGTATGAAAAAAAAGTTTTTTTGTTCGGCGGCCATCTTTTTTTTTTGTTTTCCTAAATCGGCTCAGGGTTTCCTCCATTTTTAGTTCGAACGCCACCCCCCCATCCCCTACCGTTTCCGAGAACCACATGGCTGTTCCATTCTACCTTCGACTTTCTTCCATTATCGGATTTTTCTGGTTGGTTCTGGAACATCCTCTATACAACGGTATGCAACACCCCACCCCACCTATACTCCTTCCCGGAGATCAATTCTGTCAGTCAGTCAGTCAATGGTAATCCAACTTTATATAATATAACTAGTATTTCGCGCGGTGCGCGGGCTGCTAAAGCAGCCCGCGTGCTGTGGTTGTGTCCGTTTCGGGGTCAGGAATCCTAATTCTAAGTTTTAACCAAATCGGAGAAACTTTTATTCTGGCCGCAATTTGGCCGCCGCGAGCTGTAGTGGGCCTGCGCGGGCCGCAAGCGGCCCGCGAGGAGTCTTTATCATGTAATTGCCAACCCTAAAGAGGCTTTGTTATCGTAATCAAAAATCCTCAATGCCTCTGAAGTTAAAATCAAAATTTTGGAGCAAGTTTGTTTTTGGCCGTCGGTGTTGCCACTATATATGGCCGCCGCGAGGATTTATTGATCCTGCGCGGGCCGCAAGCGGCCCGCGAGGTGGGTTTGTCTCTTACTTTTAAATTTGAACCCGATCGGAGCAACTTTACTTTTTTGCGTTTGACCCCTACGTTGCTACCCCATTGTGGCCACTGATTCCGGACGTCCCGAAAGGGTATTGTTCCTGCGCGGGCTGCAAGCAGCCCGCGAGGAGGGCGCGGGCAGCGGGCTGCCCGCGTGTTGAATTTTGCGTTCAACCCCTATTGTAGCTACTAATTCCGGACGCCCCAAAAATACTTTGTTCCTGCGCGGGCTGCAAGCAGCCCGCGAGGTGGGCGCGGACAGCAAGCTGCCCGCGTGTTGAATTTTGCGTTTAACCCCTATTGGGTATTGTTTTGCGTTCGGTTGTTGTTGTGTCCGTTTCGGGGTCAGGAATCCTAATTCTAATTTTGAACTCAAAAGAAGAAACTTTAATTCTGGCCGCAATTTGGCCGCAGCGAGCTGTAGTGGGCCTGCGCGGGCCGCAAGCGGCCCGCGAGGAGTTTGGCCATAATAGTGGGCAACCCTAAAGAGGTTTGGTTATCGTTATCAGCAATCCCCAAGGCCTCGGAATTTGAAATCAAAAGTTTTGGAGCAAGTTTGTTTTTGGCCGCCGGTTTTGCCACTATATATGGCCGCCGCGAAGCTTTTTTGATCCTGCGCGGGCCGCAAGCGGCCCGCGAGGTGGATTTGTCTCTTACTTTTAAATTTGAACCCGATCGGAGCAACTTTACTTTTTTGCGTTTGACCCCTACTTTGCTACCCCATTGTGGCCACTGATTCCGGACGCCCTGAAGGGGTCTTCTTCCTGCGCGGGCTGCAAGCAGCCCGCGAGGTGTGCGCGGGCAGCAAGCTACCCGCGTGTTGCATTTTGCGTTCAACCCCCATTGCGACCACTGATTCCGGACGCCCCGAAAGGACTTTGCTCCTGCGCGGGCTGCAAGCAGCCCGCGAGGTGGGCGCGGACAGCAAGCTGCCCGCGTGTTGAATTTTGCGTTTAACCCCTATTGGGTATTGTTTTGCGTTCGGTTGTTGTTGTGTCCGTTTCGGGGTCAGGAATCCTAATTCTAATTTTGAACTCAAAAGAAGAAACTTTAATTCTGGCCGCAATTTGGCCGCAGCGAGCTGTAGTGGGCCTGCGCGGGCCGCAAGCGGCCCGCGAGGAGTTTGGCCATAATAGTGGGCAACCCTAAAGAGGTTTGGTTATCGTTATCAGCAATCCCCAAGGCCTCGGAATTTGAAATCAAAAGTTTTGGAGCAAGTTTGTTTTTGGCCGCCGGTTTTGCCACTATATATGGCCGCCGCGAAGCTTTTTTGGTCCTGCGCGGGCCGCAAGCGGCCCGCGAGGTGGATTTGTCTCTTACTTTTAAATTTGAACCCGATCGGAGCAACTTTAGTTTTTTGCGTTTGACCCCTACTTTGCTACCCCATTGTGGCCACTGATTCCGGACGCCCTGAAGGAGTCTTCTTCCTGCGCGGGCTGCAAGCAGCCCGCGAGGAGGGCGCGGGCAGCAAGCTGCCCGCGTGTTGACTTTTGCGTTCAACCCCCATTGTGACCACTAATTCCGGAAGCCCCGAAAGGATTCTGTTCCTGCGCGGGCTGCAAGCAGCCCGCGAGGTGGGCGCGGGCAGCAAGCTGCCCGCGTGTTGGATTTTGCGTTTAACCCCCATTGGGTATAGGTTTTGCGTTCGGCCCCCATTAGGGCCACTAATTCCGGACGCCCTGAAGGGGACTTCTTCCTGCGCGGGCTGCAAGCAGCCCGCGAGGTGTGCGCGGGCAGCAAGCTGCCCGCGTGATGAATTTTGCGTTCAACCCCCATTGTGACCACTAATTCCGGACGCCCCGAAAGGATTCTGTTCCTGCGCGGGCTGCAAGCAGCCCGCGAGGTGGGCGCGGGCAGCAAGCTGCCCGCGTGTTGGATTTTGCGTTTAACCCCCATTGGGTATAGGTTTTGCGTTCAACCCCCGTTGTGACCACTAATTCCGGACGCCCCGAAAGGACTCTGTTCCTGCGCGGGCTGCAAGCAGCCCGCGAGGTGGGCGCGGGCAGCAAGCTGTCCGCGTGTTGGATTTTGCGTTTAACCCCCATTGGGTATAGGTTTTGCGTTCAACCCCCGTTGTGACCACTAATTCCGGACGCCCCGAAAGGACTCTGTTCCTGCGCGGGCTGCAAGCAGCCCGCGAGGTGGGCGCGGGCAGCAAGCTGTCCGCGTGTTGGATTTTGCGTTTAACCCCCATTGGGTATTGGTTTTGCGTTCAACCCCCATTGGGTATTGGTTTTGCGTTCAACCCCCATTGAGAGTTGGTTTTGCTAAGTTTTTGTAAAGATCTACTGTATGAGATAGGTACCACCGCTTTACTCGAAATCCTCCGGTCCCGTTTCGACAATGGCGGCGCCCAGGAGCCTTACTCCGAAAATCGAACGTCGAAGCTTCGGATGACGGATCGCAGTTTTCCACTATGAAAGTGTTTCGGATCCAACGTTCATACTTAACATTTTGTCTTTCATGATACGAAAATGTCGATCCCTCAGCCGAAGCTTCGGACTTTCAATTTTCAGAGTAAGGCCCTACGGTGCGCTGTTCGTGTTTTGTTTCTTTTGCGAACATTATGATGAAAAAAGGACCATTTTGATGAAAAATCGGAAAAAATCACCCCGTTTTACAGTTTCCGAGACGTTATGTGGCCATATGGTTAGAGCTATACGAAAACAATGTATGAAAGAAACGTTCATCTTGAAGTGATTTACAAAAAAGTCCGCGATAGCATATGTCTATGTATTCGGGTTTGCTCGCAATTCGCGTTTTTACCATTTTAAAATTTGGCCAAAAACGGTACTTTATTTGCAGCCGTGTTTTCACCTACACGATATGAATCCTTATCTAAATAAACACGTTTATCACCGAGAGTGTTTCATCGAGAACAATATTGCTGTTTACATCGTTCAATTTGGATGAATATCTTCGGAGATATAGCGAAATTAAAATAAAGCGGCGACGCGGGAATTAATTTTTTGGTCGAAATTTTTTGTCTCTTTTTTTAATTTTTTTTTTAATTTTCGGAAATCCCTTGCCCTTCTCTACAACATTAATTCGAGCACCACCTTCCTAACTGCTACCGTTTTTGAGATATTAGCTTCTACTTTTTGTATGGCGGCCATGTTTTTTTGTTCGGGACCCATGTTTTTTTTTGGTGGGTCAAAATCTGCTCAGGGTCTTCTCCAATATTAGTTCGAACGCCACCCCCCCAACCCCAACCGTTTCCGAGATCCGAGGGGGTACCCTGGTGTACCTTCCACATTCAGGTCATGCGGTACTTTTACCGTGTTCAAGAGTCGGACCGGAACACTTTTCCAGAACATTGTTGATACCTCAGCACGCTACTTCCGGCGCAAGAAGACATTGAAAATCCGGACAACTTTTTGTTCGGCAGCCATATTGAAAAATGGACTTTTTGAATTTTTTTTTCGAATGGGACCAACAGCACCCCAGAAAACCCCCGGATGCCAATTTTCAGCCCGGCCGGATCAAAATTTTTTTTCGGCCATTCTTTTCGGCCACTTTTTCGGCCATTTCGGAAAGCCCTCGCGACCCTCTACAATATTAGTTTGGGCACCCCCCGCCTACCTCTTGCCGTTTCAGAGCAAGGAGCGTCTACTTTTTGTATGAAAAAAAAGATTTTTTGTTCGGCGGCCATCTTTTTTTTTGGTTTTCCTAAATCGGCTCAGGGTTTCCTCCATTTTTAGTTCGAGCACCATCCCCCCATCCCCTACCGTTTCCGAGAACCACATAGCTGTTCCATTCTACCTTCGACTTTCTTCCATTATCGGATTTTTCTGGTTGGTTCTGGAGCATCCTCTATACAACGGTATGCAACACTCTACCCCACCTAAACTCCTTCCCGGAGATCAATTCTGTCAGTCAGTCAGTCAATGGTAATCCAACTTTATATAATATAACTAGTATTTCGCGCGGTGCGCGGGCTGCTAAAGCAGCCCGCGTGCTGTGGTTGTGTCCGTTTCGGGGTCAGGAATCCTAATTCTAATTTTGAACTCTATTGGGGAAACTTATTTTCTGTCCGCAATTTGGCCGCCGCGAGCTGTAGTGGGCCTGCGCGGGCCGCAAGCGGCCCGCGAGGAGTTTTCGAAAGACATGGCCAACCCTAAATAGGTTCTGTTATCGTAATAAAAAATCCTCAAGGCCTCTGAATTTAAAATCAAAATTTTGGAGCAAGTTTGTTTTTGGCCGTCGGTGTTGCCACTATATATGGCCGCCGCGAGGCTTTGTTGATCCTGCGCGGGCCGCAAGCGGCCCACGAGGTGGGTTTATCTCTTACTTTTAAATTTGAACCCGATCGGAGCAACTTTACTTTTTTGCGTTTGACCCCTACTTTGCTACCCCATTGTGGCCACTTATTCCGGACGCCCCGAAAAGGTATTGTTCCTGCGCGGGCTGCAAGCAGCCCGCGAGGAGGCGCAGGCAGCAAGCTGCCCGCGTTTTGAAGTTTGCGTTCAACCCCCATTGTGGCCACTGATTCCGGATGCCCCGAAAGGACTTTGCTCCTGCGCGGGCTGCAAGCAGCCCGCGAGGTGTGCGCGGGCAGCAAGCTGCCCGCGTGTTGAATTTTGCGTTCAACCCCCATTGCGACCACTGATTCCGGACGCCCCGAAAGGACTTTGCTCCTGCGCGGACTGCAAGCAGCCCGCGAGGTGGGCGCGGACAGCAAGCTGCCCGCGTGTTGAATTTTGCGTTTAACCCCTATTAGGTATTGTTTTGCGTTCGGCTGTTGTTGTGACCGTTTTGGGGTCAGGAATCCTAATTCTAATTTTGAACTCGATAGAAGAAACTTTAATTCTGGCCGCAATTTGGCCGCCGCGAGCTGTAGTGGGCCTGCGCGGGCCGCAAGCGGCCCGCGAGGAGTTTTACCATAATAGTGGCCAACCCTAAATAGATTTGGTTATGGTAATAAAAAATCCTCAATGCCTCTGAATTTAAAATCAAACTTTTGGAGCAAGTTTGTTTTTGGCCGCCGGTGTTGCCACTATATATGGCCGCCGTGAGGCTTTTTTGACCCTGCGCGGGCCGCAAGCGGCCCGCGAGGTGGATTTGGCTCTTAGTTTTGAATTTGAACCCAATCGGAGCAACTTTAGTTTTTTGCGTTTGACCCCTACGTTGCTACCCCATTGTGGCCACTGATTCCGAACGCCCCGAAAGGGTATTGTTCCTGCGCGGACTGCAAGCAGCCCGCGAGGAGGGCGCGGGCAGCAAGCTGCCCGCGTGTTGAATTTTGCGTTCAACCCCCATTGCGGCCACTGATTCCGGACGCCCCGAAAGGACTCTCTTCCTGCGCGGGCTGCAAGCAGCCCGCGAGGTGGGCGCGGGCAGCAAGCTGCCCGCGTGTTGAATTTTGCGTTTAACCCCTATTGGGTATTGTTTTGCGTTCGGCTGTTGTTGTGTCCGTTTCGGGGTCAGGAATCCTAATTCTAATTTTGAACTCGATAGAAGAAACTTTAATTCTGGCCGCAATTTGGCCGCCGCGAGCTGTAGTGGGCCTGCGCGGGCCGCAAGCGGCCCGCGAGGAATTTGGGCATAACAGTGGGCAACCCTAAAGAGGTTTGGTTATCGTTATCAGCAATCCCCAAGACCTCGGAATTTGAAATCAAAATTTTCGAGCACGTTTGTTTTTGGCCGTCGGTGTTGCCACTATATATGGCCGCCACGAGGCTTTTTTGATCCTGCGCGGGCCGCAAGCGGCCCGCGAGGTGGATTTGTCTCTTACTTTTAAATTTGAACCCGATCGGAGCAACTTTACTTTTTTGCGTTTGACCCCTACTTTGCTACCCCATTGTGGCCACTGATTCCGGACGCCCTGAAGGGGTCTTCTTCCTGCGCGGGCTGCAAGCAGCCCGCGAGGTGTGCGCGGGCAGCAAGCTGCCCGCGTGTTGAATTTTGCGTTCAACCCCCATTGTGACCACTAATTCCGGACGCCCCGAAAGGACTCTGTTCCTGCGCGGGCTGCAAGCAGCCCGCGAGGTGGGCGCGGGCAGCAAGCTGCCCGCGTGTTGGATTTTGCGTTTAACCCCCATTGGGTATTGGTTTTGCGTTCGGCCCCCATTAAGGCCACTAATTCCGGACGCCCTGAAGGGGTCTTCTTCCTGCGCGGGCTGCAAGCAGCCCGCGAGGTTTGCGCGGGCAGCAAGCTGCCCGCGTGTTGAAATTTGCGTTCAACCCCCATTGTGAGTTGGTTTTGCTAAGTAAAGTATAAAAAAAAAAAAAAAGTTTTTGTAAAGATCTTCTGTATGAGATAGGTACCACCGCTTTACTCAAAATCCTCCGGTCCCGTTTAGGCAATGGCGGCGCCCAGGAGCCTCACTCCGAAAATCGAACGTCGAAACTTCGGCTGACGGATCGCAGTTTTCCACTATGAAAGTGTTTCGGATCCAACGTTCATACTTGACATTTTGTCTTTCATGATACGAAAATTTCGATCTCTCAGCCGAAGCTTCGCACTTTCAATTTTCAGAGTAAGGCCCTACGGTGCGCTGTTCGTGTTTTGTTTCTTTTGCGAACATAAAGTACCATTTTGATGAAAAATCGGAAAAAATCTTCCCGTTTTAAAGTTTCCGAGGCGTTATGTGGCCATATGGTTAGAGCTATACGAAAACAATGTATGGAAGAAACGTTCATCTTGAAATGATTTACAAAAAAGTCCGCGATAGCATATGTCTATGTATTCGGGTTTGCTTGCAATTGGCGTTTTTACCATTTTAAAATTTGGCCAAAAACGGTACTTTATTTGCAGCCGTGTTTTCACCTACACGATATTAATCCTTATCTAAATAAACACGTTTATCACCGAGAGTGTTTCATCGAGAACAATATTGCTCTTTACATCGTTCAATTTGGATGACTATCTTCGGAGATATAGCGAAATTAAAATAAAGCGGCGACGCGGGAATTAATTTTTTGGTCGATATTTTTTGTCTCTTTTTTTAATTTTTTTTTTAATTTTCGGAAATCCCTTGCCGTTCTCTACAACATTAGTTCGAGCACCACTTTCCTAACTGCTACCGTTTTTGAGATATTAGCTTCTACTTTTTGTATGGCGGCCATGTTTTTTTGTATGGGACCCATGTTTTTTTTTGGTGGGTCAAAATCTGCTCAGGGTCCTCTCCAATATTAGTTCGAACGCCACCCCCCTAACCCCAACCGTTTCCGAGATCCAAGGGGGTACCCTGGTGTACCTTCCACATTCAGGTCACGTGGTACTTTTACCGTGTTCACGAGTAGGACCGGAACACTTTTTCAGAACATTGTTGGTACCTCCGCGCGTTACTTCCGGCGCAAGAACCCATTGAAAATCCGGACAACTTTTTGTTCGGCAGCCATATTGAAAAATGGAGTTTTTGGATTTTTTTTTCGAATGGGACCAACAGCACCCCAGAAAACCCCCGGATGCCAATTTTCAGCTCGGCCGGATCAAAATTTTTTTTCGGCCATTCTTTTCGGCCACTTTTTCGGCCACTTCGGAAAGCCCTCGCGATCCTCTACTATATTAGTTTGGGCACCCCCCGCCTACCTCTTGCCGTTTCGGAGCAAGGAGCGTCTACTTTTTGTATGAAAAAAAAGTTTTTTTGTTCAGCGGCCATCTTTTTTTTTTGTTTTCCTAAATCGGCTCAGGGTTTCCTCCATTTTTAGTTCGAGCACCATCCCCTTGCGGCTGATAGTTTCCGAGAACCACATGGCTGTTCCATTCTACCTTCCACTTTCTTCCATTATCGGATTTTTCTGGGGGTCACGGGACCCATCCGAGTACGATCCGGTATGACACTCCCCCCCACCTAAACTCCTTCTGGGAGAACAATTCTGTCAGTCAGTGAGTGAGTGGTAATCGAGCTTTATATAATATAATATGAGGGTTTAATTATAGACTTTAGATATTCTACTACTTAAGAAACTGTGCATATCTACTATGTATGGGGTACATTTTTGAAATTGGTTTGGATGGTTGATTTGACAACTGAGGTTACGGCTAAAATTTTGCAGTTGTAGTTAAAGGATCAATTGCAATCGAATGTGACCTAAGCCGTTTCTTGGTTTATAAAATAAAAAACAATCGAGGAAAGGCTTCCTCAGTCTATAATTTTTGAATCCCTTGTTTGAACTGAAAAGAAAAACTTCCCAACTTCAAAAAGTTTTATTAGATGTTTTAAGTTTTAATAAGTTTTATTGTTCATGTACCGCAGTTTTAAGTTGTATTTTTTTGGATTACCATCAGTGGTGGTGGAGCTGGTGATGACAACTAGAACTAGACGACCCTAACCTTTAACTAAAACACTGCTTACTACGTACAACAAAATCAAAAAATTTAAAAATTGTTAGAGTATTATAAATCATTGTACCGAGTGCTCTGGGAACATGGTCTTCATAGATCTTGACTCCCTAGAAATAGGGGTCAGAACTATGTATCCTTTAGTTATCATGTATTTTTATAAAGTATTATTTTCTCAGCGCTGTCAGCTATGTTGTCGAGAGTCTTCGAGTCGTCAAAGAACTTGGACGATGTGGCGTTGCATCATCTCATCGATGCGCTTTGTAAACTGTCAAATGAGGCGATGGAATTGGCTTATTCTAACAGGGTAAGTAGTATAGACGGTAGAAACAGAGGAATGTGAAACGTTTTGTCTACTTTTCGTAGGTGTAATCGGTCTAATGTGTTTCAGGAACCATCACTCTTCGCGGTGGCCAAATTACTTGAGACTGGCTTAGCGAATATGCACAGGATTGAAGTGATGTGGAGACCTATCACTAATCACCTTCTGGAAGTAAGTCAATTTTCATCAGCTATTTAAAAATATTTGTTCTGCAGAACTCAAACTATACAATACTAAATAGTTTATAGCACACCAGACCAAAACGTAATAACACTACAGAAAAAAAACTGGCAGTGTTCAGTAAAGTTACTGGGCTTAAATGAGACTTACCTAATGTTTCAGGGTAACAAGCGAACTGCAGTGTCGCAGGCCTTTGCTGTTTCAAAGTTTTGGGTGCTACTGCATTTGTTTTGGACTGGCGTTACGCTTACCATCAGGCAAACGACCCGATCGTCTTACTTATAAATATAAAATCTTGTTTTAGGTATGTCAACACCCACACATAAGAATGAGGGAGTGGGGTGTGGAAGCTATCACTTACTTGGTCCAAGCGGCGTTCCAATATCATCACAATAACCCCGTGCTAGTCAATGAGGTATGCATTTGGTTATTGGTAGGCTAGTTTACGGCCGCTTTCTTAACTGCTTCAAGGTTCTGATTGCCACTGCAATATGGATGTTGACTCCATTTTTTTATAATGTCAATCAATCCACTTTCACACAAATTGGACAGAACATCTGACGTCACTTGTTCAATGCGGGCCGTAAAGGTGTACTGAAACATGCATTCTGTTGATTTCAGCCGCATAAAAATGCGTTTAATTACATAGTTGTCATACATTTTTTAATTCATACAGATGTAAAGAATCTGATGGTATCTTTTAAATTACTATTGAATGATTAAAAAAAACGTTGAATTCGTGAAACTTTTAGATTCAGTATCTTTGTGGAAATTATATATTTTTTGTGAATTTCAATTTTATTGTGGTAATGTGATGTTCTATAACGACAGTAATTATGTATTTTGTGCGTCATGTAATATCCTTATTGTTATGGGCCGGTGTTATGCTTACCATCAGGAACACGACCAGCTCGCTTCGTTATCAAATAGTATAAAATAAAAAAATAGCAAGTGTTTATGTTTTGGACAACACAAAAGTTTTGTATGTCTTTTTCACGCTTCTCCAGGCTAGAGAGAGGCTTCTTTTAGAGCCCTTATCAGAACTGTGTGCCGTCCGGCACTGCGACGTGCGAGCGAGACAGCTAGAGTGCGCCGCGAGACTACTGCACTCTAGGGGGGAACAGCTTGGCGCAGCGTGGCCTCTGATGATGGAGATCATCTCTGCTATATCCTCACATCACAGGTGCTAATTCTAATATGCCACGGTGGCAGAGAGTTAAATTGTTAGGTAAAACTTATTTTATTTTTAATATGATGCCCTGCGATTTGGCCCGCGTGAAGATTTTCACAGGAGCCTTCCATATTTTCGGGAAAAGAAACGACAAGTCGTCTCGTCCAAAAGTTAATATGTAATTAATCGGCCCATGAACTAGCTCTATAATAAATTCTTGTCGATACATTGCTCCGTTGCTAATAAGAAAGAAAGACAAACCAACAAACACACTTCCGCATAGTGGTGCCGTAGTGTACGCCGGCCCTACGCCATGTGGACCGACGACCTGCAGGCGTATTCTCAACTCAATCCGACAGGAACCACATTTTTCGACTCGTGTCGTCCTGAATGTAGATGAGTGAGATGCTAGATGTGGATCCGAACGGAATTCGGTCGGATTGAGTACTGAACATGCCTGCTGGTCAACCGCGGGGAGGCGATCCAGGTGGCGTTCTATGGGAGAACTGAAAACCCTCAGCATTGGTCTACCCCTTTGCAAAGGATCTCCGGATCTTCTACGTGATCCTCCAACATTTTCCTGCAGCGCATGCTCAATCCAGTGGTTCCGCACAGATTAGTGGTTAAAACACGTGTGTTTAGTTAGTTAAGAAAATAGATTCACACAACTTGTCAACCATGGTCCTAGTCTTTCCCTTCCGGGATGTCATACCAATTCAAGCTCACTATATATCTTACAATTTCTTATATTCTACTGCTTAAACTAAAACTAACCCAAGACTAACATCCAGTCCTCGTGTCTCCAGTGAACAGCTGATCCGTTCAGCGTTCCAGTGCGCCCAAGTGGTGGCGGGTGACTTGCTGGGCTGCGCCGGGCCGCGCTGCCTGCGCCGTGTGCTCACCACGGCGGCCGCCTTCGCGCTGCAAACCAAGGAGCTCAATATCAGCCTCACGGCTGTCGGACTGATGGTAAGTGTTGTGATGATAAGTGTATACTTGTTAGTGGTACAGAATGCAGTAATCACATTACTAGTAACTTTTAAACTTTCGCAATTCGTAAACATTGTTTACTTTTAAGTCTCGTTCAAGACTCGTAGACTTAGTTGTACCACCTGGTAATAACTTCGCCTCAAATAACATTATTGTTTCCAGTGGAACATATCGGACTACCTGTACCACAACCGCGACAAGTTGGTGGTAGCCCTCGCCAACGACACGGCGGTGTGTCCCGAGGTCCCCAACCACGCCGAGTTGCCACCGCTAGACAAACTGTGGATGTGCCTCTACATCAGGCTGAGTGAGTCATACTAAAAGCAACCTTGAAACTTAATTGTTTTGATCTAATTTGGTTATATAGTATGTGTCGGCAAAAGAGTATCTTATTAGTATTTATTGTTTTATAGTACTTGTATATTGAATATGAGTTGAAACATGCAATGAATGGTGGAATTTGTTTTTTTCACTAAAAATCCGCATATAACTGAATATATAATTGGGTTGTTGACTGTATTCAAATAAAAATATAATTTTGCCGCGAAACGGTAGTTTTTGTGACAGAAATCCTATTAAGCACAATATTTTTGTTTATTTTTAAGGAATTTAATTTAAATTAAATAATCAAAATGTAATCACATCAATCCGAAGTCACGTGACCTAAAACGCCCGTGACGTCACTGTTTCAATCGGAAGGAGTATATATTTTTTTTTGTTTTGTTTTTGGCTCCACGTGATTTGTGCATTTAACTAGTGTCAAGTTATATATATAATAAATCTCTAGTTTTGGTGCATGAAAGTCGTCAAAGTCACGTTAAAGTTTAGTCTAGGCGCGGTCGAGTCGAAGTGACGCTTCAGTAAATTGGTGGATAGTTTACTGAAGCTTCTATGGAGTTTTGGATAGAATACGAAAATACACGTTTTTCGTCTTTGTACTATTTGCCTTTCACTCATGCAAGTTTACGAACACTTAATGGTTAATAATCCACTATTATTACACATTAACACTCTATAAAACAAAGGTTTTAGTAAATAACACAAAATCAACAACAGCACATTTTCGCATTCCCGCCAAAACTCCAATGAGTATATAGCTCGTTGCGCTTAACTGCTTAGTATTTTAGAGTGATTTCTGTGATTATTTATCTGTGCTGTGAATTCCGCGCCTATTTTTCTAAATTTATTTCGACTCTTGAATATTCTCCCATGATGGAAAGTGGCTTCATAAAGGCAAATAATTCCAATTTGCCGAGAATTGATTGTTTTACGGTGGCCAATTTCTTCTCGACAAACGATAATTTCTGCTCTGCTGAATTTAGAAATGTGAAGACCTCCGTGTAAGTACCTACTTATTATACCAAAAATCATTATTTCTATAACCAACAATGAATATATAACAGTAATCGTAGATTCTAAGATCCAAGGTATTAATTAACCAAAGCATATATATAAATCAATAAGCTCAAAAAACTTAGAACTCATATTTTAATACATAACAATACATACACAGAAAGCATCGAATGAACTTGTCACTAAACGTAGCACAGACTAGGTAGTAGTGGTTATATTCTCTTTGCTTGTCACTTTACAGTGTTATAGAAAATTACTCTGTGGTAATTGAACACGTGACGTCACTGCCGTTTTGGAGCAAAATTTAAAACGGCATTTTAAATACATGATAATTAAAATATTAGTTGTTTTAAAAAGTAAATTTAAATATTTTGGGTTATATTAGGCCCATACGCATCGTTTTAAACACTTTCCCAAAATCAGTCAACATCCCAATTTGATAAGTCATTTGTGCGGGCTGAGCCGAGATTAGAATTATGGTGCGTCGGAGTGAAAGTAGCGTACGCTCCCGCTCGGCCACGCTCGCTTTAACTTTAATTTGTAAAGTTGATATTGTATTTTAAAATGTTCATCCACACTACCGGGTGTTTGTATTTATGTAAAAAATGCTGTTTAATTATGCTCGATTGATTCTACAGGCGAGTTATGCACGGAGCCCCGCGCCCCAGTGCGTCGCGCCGCCAGTCAGACGTTATTCAGTTGCATCGGCGCGCACGGCACGCTGCTGAGCAAAGCGGCGTGGCGGGCGCTGCTGGCAGTGCTGTTCCCTATGCTGGACCAGGTATTATCATCATCATGCTGCTGCCCTTTCCCTTGATATTCCCTTAGCCGGCTCTTACGGCACCCACGGGAAGACACGGGGTGAAACCCTGAAAACCATAACAAACAACAAGAAATTTTCAGCCACACTCCTATCATAGTCACAGAAGCGATTATGCTCCAGCTGTTCTGTTACATTAAGAAGTTGTTTGTAGTTATAAGATCATCCCCTGTACAGCGTTATTACGGTTATGAATTTGTTCGAAGTTATTTATGCCTTAACTTTTTTTTCAGGTCCAGAAACAATCGAACATCGCGAGCTCCGAGAAAGTGGACACCGGAGAACACATATTGATACATCACACGAGAAACACAGCACAGAAGCAGTGGGCGGAAACTCAGGTAATATTACTATGTCCTTCAAACAATTGTTTTCGTACATCAGTCTATACTCGTAATGCATATCAAGCTCGAGACATAGAGTGGAAACCTAAATGGAATAGGAGCATGTAATATTGTTGTCCCCAGGTCCTGACGCTTTCGGGCGTGTCGCGCGTGTTCCACTCGCGCTTCCAGCTGCTCATGACGGTGGGAGACTTCAGCCGCTCCTGGGCCGCGCTGCTCGACTATATCACGGACTTCGCGCTACGGAGGAGCCACGAGGTCTGTACCACTGACACCTGCCGTGGGACCTGGAGCCGAGGTACTGTCCTTGGTCTTCCGGTGGAGAGCACAGGCGAGGGAGTGAGATCTTCCCCCACGGGAAGTGATGCGGTGGAGACAGGACGTCAGAGACGCGGCTCTGGAGTCCTGAAAAAGATGGCTCCTCACGGAACTGTGAGTGTCTTCCAGTTGATAATGATGTTGAACGTGTTCCACTCGCAGGTGTCGGTGGCGGCGCTGAAGTCGTTCCAGGAGGTGGTGTCGGCGGCGGGGCGCGCGGGCGCGGAGGCGACGCAGCGGCGCGTGTGGAGCGCCGCGTGGGCCGCCTGGACCAACATCGCGGCCGCGCTGCCCGCCAGGACCACGCGTGAGTCACATCACACATGTATAACGCTGCAGGTGTCGGCGGTGACACATATTGACACATTTTTTTTTTAATTTTATTAGGTAACGAGACGAGCTGGTCGTTTGCCTGATGGTAAGCATAACGCCGGCCCATAACAATTGCAGTGCCACCCAGAACTTTGAAACACAAAAGCCTGCGCGGCACTGCAGTGCGCTCGTTACCCTGAGACATTAGGTATTATGTCTCATAAGCTCAGTAATTTCACTGGATACTCTGCTCATCAAACCGGAACACAGTAATGCTTGCACACTACTGCTTGGCGGCAAACTTCACGAGCACAACGTAACATGACCAAACGAAACATAGGTACCAACTTTTATCCTTTAATGACACTTTCACTGTGTCGAGCCAAATTGCGTCGTATATTTTTCTTGCTTATCCGGTCGGCAAGCGTACAACCGGGCCATTCACGAAGAGGCTGCATTTCCACATTCGCTTACTTTTAAAAATTAATGAAGCAACAATCTAGATACGCTATGAACACGAACGAGGCAGATCTTTGATCTTGGTTTGACATGTCCCCGCGATAAAAAAAAAACTGCGTTCGTAATTTTTCGCTAGATGTTATAAACGTTGCCTCTGACGACATCATTTCTAACGTTTTTCTATTATTTTATGGTTAAATACCACAAAACCATAACTTAATCATAGATGTTCATATAAATTCTTGTATTTTTTGGCAGCTGGAGAAGACAGCAAAACGGGTGAAGTGTACGCGCCTTCCTTGGGCTTCCTCACGACATTGGTGCAGATATTCCCGCTCATCTTCCAACATATACGGCCCACGTGAGTATCTTAATTTTCGTTATCTTACGTAATAATCTTTACTACATGTTTTTTCTTTCTTTACTGTCATCACACCACTACCACAACCATCTCCTTTGGGCAATAGTCTGCTTCAGATATAGCTCCAGGTATTTTTTTTTTCTGAAACCAATTCTTTCATTAAAAATAAACACTGTTGTTACTTAAAAAAAGGCTACCTGTCTAACTCCCACATACTAATATTATAACGTAGTAAAGTTTGTGAGTTTTTGTTTGTTTGTTACCGCTAATATCTGGAACCATTGGTCCGATTGTAACAATTATTTCACTAATAGGAAGCTACATTCTCCCTAAGTGCTATAGGCTATTCTGACACAACGCGTGCGAAGCCGCGTGCAGGGGCTAGTCCACAACATATCCGCAGTGAAACCTATTGTACAAAATGTAAACCGCAACTCCGTGACCAGGTTCACAGCAGCAGACGTGCAGAAGCTCGGCGAGTGTTTGTCTTTGATGTGCCGCATAGAGCCGACGACGGGCGCCGCCGCTATGGAAACACTCGGCACTACGCCGGCGCCTGTCAGCCTGCACGCTCTGCGTTGCTTGGACACAGTGCACAAGGTAAGTGATAATCGTGGCGGTTTACGTGATAATTTACATGCTTTTACGTGGTCATTTGCGGGCTTAATTTCACTTGTCCCAAGCGGAAAAATCCGCTTGCCCTCCCTCGGGGGATATGTTGATAGGGCCAGGTAAATAGCCCGTAATTACAGAGCGAGTGTACGCACGTTTTGACCTACCTACATTAGGTGAGTAGGGGTGCGCAGAGAGGGGTCGTAACGGAACAGCAACACTGCGTTCCTAAAAATATCCAAAAAGCAGCAACAATATAAAAGTATGGTGTCATCGTCACGTCATTTTTGACAGTTTTGACAAATAATAAGCTGTGTTGTCATCTGTTCTGTCAATTTTTTTATCGTCTATGCTATTTATCACATTCAGCCAAAAAAAGAAGCTGAAAAAACCGTTTCGTTTCGAGAAATTGCGTTCCGTTTCACGTTACTAAAAAGAAACCATGTATTTTCAAGAAATCGCGGCCTATAAAATTGTGATTTCATTTCAGAATATCTAGATTTTGAGAGCTCATTCCAAAAAACCAACTGATAGCCTGGTCCAATTTTAGTACCAAAACGGAACAACTTTTTTCTATCCATGTCATTGGTTGGTGCGTCGTCATGTGTGTTTATTGGAAACGTTTGTGTTGCGACATGCGGTTGCAGGAAGCCCTAGTCCGCCACGAGTTACTACCGGCCATGTTCACTGCACTAACGTCCCTGGCGGACGCCTGCGACGCGGGGGGCAGCGGGGGCGGCGCGCGCTGCCTGGCCGCCGCCGCGGCTCTCTACGAGGCGGCGCCCGAGCCTAGCGCTAATGTACTGCCGCAGCTATTGCAGGTAAGCGTGGATGTAGACTTCACCAGCAGGGCTAAGATGTGCGCCTTTTTGTCTATGAGATAGAGTTATCTCATATGTCTACTTATGCTAACATGCAGCGCAAAGGACTCGTCTTGTTACGCGTTATGTCAAATTTATTTATTTATTTATTAGGTACACAAAACAGGATATTCTCATAGCAAAGATTATTAAAGTAGGCAAAAGTTTGCCCAGACTGCCTCAGATGGACGGCATGAATAATTCATACTTTGCTAATATTTTTTTCCACACAATCTAACAAACATGAACATAAACAAAAAAAAGTTACTATTCTTTCATAATAGTATGGAGGTAATTGGTCTTCGACCGGCTCCGCTTTCGGTTGATGGTAGAAACTGGGACCTATTGAGATTCCTTGGGAATCTGTTGGAACCCCAAATTTAAATGTGTTTCAGGAGAGCGCTCATGAAATTTAAATGACTAAGTGTCCGTTCCAAGTACCAAGGTGCAGTATCAATAGCTATACGCATGTTGATTGCAGGCGTTACACTCCTCAGTGGTACAGTGCGCGCAGGACAAGCGCCGGCGCACCAGTGAAGTCAACGAGGACGCGGCGCAAATATCGGGCCTTTTGTTGCAGGTAATCTTTTACTACCACTTTCTTCTAATACCTACATACATAAAAGCATGGCCTGGGGCCGGTTTCATAAAAAATATTAGTCTAATATTATGATTTTTTTGTTTTCTTTTTTCCATATAAAATATGAGATAAATACTCATAATATTAGACTAATATTTTTTATTAAACAGGCCCCTGAACTATTTATTTAAGACGTTTTAAACATTGGTGTCGATACTGTCGTTTCATACCTAAACCTAATTTTAGTTTCTTTCCAATACATAACATGAGAAAGAGATGAAAGATTTTTGAGAGGTCTAAATTTCATTTTCCATCCTTGATAAATTAGACGCCACTAAATTGATTGCCGGTAAGTTTACAGTAGACACAAGCAAGTGGATTTATTTGACAGGTCTAAAATGTATTCCGTCTCTTTCTCATGTTCTCAATTAGAATGAGAGATTGAAACTAAAATTAGGTTTCGGTGTAAGATGACAGAATTGTCTAGTTTAAGAGTTACAATAAAGTAGCCTAGTCTATGCCAATATTACTTTCTTTTAGGTGTTGCAAACCGGTCTTCCATTGGCGAGAGAGCAGCCTGAAGCTTACAAAGAATTTTGGGAAACTTTACCCAAAGTGCTGGAGACATTCCTTTTCGAACCACCGTAAGTCAACACCTTGGGGGTGTCCCATGTTAGTACCCTGAGAATTTATAATATTTTAAGAAATGAAATCAATTGAAAAAACTTTATTTAATACCCATTATAACTTAAATGTGAAACAAATCAGAGCTCATAGCATCATGAACCTCTACGCTAAACGAAGCTTCGGCTGACAGATCCCAGTTTATCTAGCAAACCGCGATTGAAAGCGAGCCGTAACTTCGACGTTTTATTTTTTAAATAAGATCCCTTGTTCCGTGATGTAAAACGTAATCAACGTCACGCGTCAGTTAAACGGGGTAATTTGAAATCTGATCCAATTTATCACGGTTTCCTTTAAAATAATGTCTTTATTTATTGTTAGTGGGAGGACTAACTCTTCTGCGAGTGTCCGTCTGGGTTGTTACCACCGCTTTGCTCGGGAACTCTCCCGCCAAGCAGTAATGTGCAAGCATTACTGTGTTCCGGTTTGATGAGCAAAGTAGCCAGTAAAATTACTGGGCTTATGAGACATAATACCTAATGCCTCAGGGTAGCGAGTGCACTGCAGTGCCGCGCAGGCCTTTGTGTTTCAAAGTTCTGAGTGGCACTGCCATTGTTATGGGCCGGCGGTTCTTACCATCAAGCAAACGACCAGCTCGTTTCGTTACCAAAAAGAACAAAAATAAAATTAAACAATTTTTTTAAATTACTATATATAAAATAAAAGCAGTTCCGAAAATATATCAATATGGCTACTATTGTGTCCCAGTGTCGGTGGGGGCCGCGCGGCCCGGTCCCTAGTGGTGGCGGTGCGCGAGCTAGCGCTCCGCTCGCGGCCGCGGCTGCCGGCGCCGCACCTGCGGGCTCTGTTGGCGCTGGTCCGCGCGGGCTCCACGCACGCGCAGCCGCACGCGCCTATACGTACGTACCAGGGAATGGGAGCTGAACGAACAAACAAACTACACCCTGTCCCGTAATCTTAGATATTTTTTGTAAACAAAGAAATGTCATGAAAAGTCACTGTCAAAGTGACGTGCCAGTTGCCCAAAACATTTGTCACTTGTGTGTGTGTTTACTCTCGCGCGGCACAATTGTAACGTAACAAGAACCAACAGCAAAAACTTAAGCAAAACCACTGCAAAATAACAAGATTTCTAACAACAACACATACGCAGCAAGATACACACTCGAGTTCGGAGATTGGAGCAGATCAACAGACAAAAAGAAAATGGCGGCGATTGATCAAAATGTTTCAAATCTGTTGTGTTCCCAGTCTAAGAAAAATAACCGCACGAAAAAAACTTCCTTTTATTATAGTTTTGTTTAAAATAACAATGTGTAAAAACGATCCATTTACGATTTTTCAATAATTCAAGTTGATTACCCTGCTATACGCTGCCTGCTGCACGCTTGTCAGGCGTCTTGGTGATCGCAGTAGATTATAATATTGATCGAGAATGCTGCTGGCCATTTCCTGGATATCCCTTTGCCCCCACGGGAAGATATGGGACGGTACTATTGTTAAACGGAACCATACGGCCACACAGCAAAACTATGTATTAACTAAAAATTAGATAGTCGTGTGGACAATATCTGCCGACGACATGGTGCTGCTGGGTGCACCTGTACAAATAAAGTTGCCTTTTTTAATCCACACGTAGTCAGTAAGTAGTGTTTTCGTGTGTTTTTGTAAAAACAATAAAAAAAAAAATATTCTCACTTTGATGAATCTTATTTAGGTATTAATTCTAAGATAAATTAAAAGAATTTTAGTAAAAGAATCTTGTTTCAGAAAACGAACAAGAACTAAAAGAGAGAGAAGAGTTCGCCCGGACGTGCTTCGAAACTTTACTACAATTTTCCATGTTAGAGGACATAGAACTCACCGGTGTTGAAAGTAAGTACATAATAATTTATACACATATAGAAATAAATAACATTGAAATGTCTTTTTATAATGTCAAAATAACTGGTTTCTACTTAATGCATATGAAAGTATATACGGTATATATAACAAAAAAAACCCTTTTTAACTTTTTGCCTGTCTGTTTGTTCCGGAAAATCTCCGAAACGTCTGGACCGATTTTGATGGGACTTTCACTGGCAGATAGCTGATGTTATAAGAAGTCACTTAAGCTACTTTTATTACGTGAGCAAAGCCGCGGGGCATTGCCGGTTTGCACATAATATTAGTATTTATAACAAATCAAGAGCCATTGCCCTTTTTTTTTCCAAAAAAAACATGTATTTAAGAGTTAATAAAAACATTTGCTGTTTGTTTCAGACGACACGGATCCATTAGCAATAGTAGCTCTCCTAGATAGGTTCCAAGAAGTCATCTGCAGGTACACGGAGGATGACGACAACACGGAACCTTTACCAAGGTAAAAATACAAACTGATACCGGACGCTCAAATAATTAAAATAAGTCAAGCAGACAAACGATTGAAACAATACATGAAACACAAATTTTAAATTACCTAATGTTATATTTTTGCATTTATGTCTTACTAGCTTCTGCCCGCGGTTTTCACCCGCGTTCCCACAGGAACCGTGCATTTTTCCGGGATAAAAAGTAGCCTATGTTACTCTCCGGTCCCTAAACTATATCTATGCCAAAAATCACATCGATCCGTTGCTGCGTTACTGCGTGAAAGAAGGACAAACCAACAAACACACTTTCGCATTTATAATATTAGTATGGTTGTCCCGGTTTTGAATAGTACCACCTCAACTCTTTCCGTGGGTGCCGTAAGAGCCGGCTAAGAGATTAACCATCAGGGTATGAGCAGCATTCTCCTCGGTCAACATTATAACCAACTGCGATCACCAAGAGGCGTGCCAAGCGTTCTGTATTATGGCAAAATCACCCCTTTCATGGAGGAGTTCGATGTTAAGCAGTTGACGTTTTCTAGCTAATGATGAGTGTAACAACTTTAATGTACAGCCTTAGTTTGAGTTGGTGTTATCACGAAAGGGGGTCAGTCTACTCCTGGAGGTCAACAACATTTGTATTACAAGTTTTTGAAATTCGGAACTTTTCATTGAGGAAATGGCATTCAAAGTCAAAATTCTACTACAGAGTTTCTTGGTATCCACAAAAAAAAAATTAGAAAATGCCGCGCACTTCATGTTTGTAATTGAATTAATTTTTTTATCACAACTTGTGGACAACCATTCAAACTCACACTGTTTATGTACTTAATTGAGTTATAAAATTGTTTCACAGGCATCAGTTATCCGAGATATCGTTCGTGCTGAAGGCGATAGCGACGCTCACAGAGAGTATGAAAAAAGCTCCTCCGGGCAAAGTGGATCCAGTGGCGTGGCAGAAGTTAATAGGTAAGTAACAATAGGGTAGTTATCAAATAGAATAAAATAATAATAATTGTAGGACGAAGGACTCCACTTACGTGCGTGTAACCCTTAATCTTAGCCATTTTTTTAACGAAATTTATGATGCGAAAGGGTACTTGGACCCACGGCCGTTGGAGTACCGATATGTCGCTAACAGCTAAAGCCATCAACATCATACATCTTAATTTTGGTGTAGCGTCAGCAAAAAGCTTGACTGTTGGAATTGTTCAGCAACCGCAAGTCGTACTGACTGCCGCTTTTTGTGCGTTCACAAATTGCGTTGGTCGTTCATTATCTCGACAGGGTTCAATGTCTGTCATTGTTGTTGCAGGGCTGTACCCTCCCCTGGTGGCGCTGGCGAGCGGCGGGCGCGCGGGGGGGTGCGGTGCCGCGCTGCGGGAGGCGCTGCTGCAGTACGCGGCGCTACTGTCGGCGCCGCTCTAGCGCCGCGTGCTCTACACCATCCACATATAGAGCACGCGCCTCTAGCGCCGCAGGTTCGTACAGTACGGCACAGTGGATTTGCTCACAAGTTATTCTACGACATATTGTGAGTTGTGACGTGTGGCCGGAAGCAAGACGTAGTTTATGCGTCGACGACTCTATGGCTAAGTACCCTGCCTGCAAAACGAGAAGGGGCCTCGGGTTCGATCCCCGGCTGAGACGTGTGCTGAGCAAGTTTGTTCTTGAGGCATTTTGTTCTCATTCAAATTCAAAATAATTTATTGCAAAGAGTGTAGGTAGAAAAAAAGATGGTAATAAATGTGATCCTCAATCTACCTCCTTTGAAGGTGTACCATTTTTGTATTTAAGATTAATTATATTTATATGAAAACTATTATATTTCACAAAATGAATACGCAAAAAAAGTATCACAATCGTAAAACTTATACTTTTATCAATATAGATCTATTCTATGACCCTTGGTATAATACAGGGAATCCCCGTTCATGGTTGATCGTGTGACGTTATTTGTAAAAAATAATATAAATATTTCCCATTTCTTTCCAGCCGTCAACAAACTAGAGACGAGCTCGCTCCGCGCATCGCTGCTAAGCGTTAGTACTACACGTAGTCTTAGAACGAACGTTTGCAATACATACCTGACAGTTAGTTGTAACGTAACATGCCGCGATACCGTGCGAACATTCGTGCGGTCACCCTGCCACGTGGAATGACGTCACTGAGACGCGTGGCGGCCACGCGCACTATCTTCGTGCCACGTGGAAAATTGGGGTGAGAAGGAAGCTAGATAAAATGTGAACTACTCGTGTGTGTATAGCGGTGAGCCATCTGTGGAGTGGATAGTTCATACGACGCCGGATTAGTGGAGCAGCTAAAGTGTGCAGTATTTGCGTACGCCTCGATGGGCCGGCGACGTAACTTTTCCACCTAATAGGTGTTTCTCGTTGGCTGGTAGTATATGCGGCATTTATGAGTTTATCATTCCTGTGTGCGTTAAGGAAAAGGATGAAGTAATTTTGAAGTTGAGTGAGCCTAAACTTAAAAATAATAGTACCAAAGGAGATAGTTCTTGCACTAAAAATAATTCTAATGGATTTAATGTAAGCAATATTTAGAATTTTTACAAGTCAGGCAAACAATATCGCTAGAAATATAAAAGAAAAGTTATGCGTAGCATTATTTATGTGTGTTTGTAATAATCTAATAATGTAAACAAAGCACTTGTACCAAATTTGTATGGAGCTTGGTACTAAATTTCCTGAAAAAAATAATTAGCCTCATTTTTTTTTCTAGTTATTGACCCGAAACTTGGAGCTAGCAAAATAATAATAAAAGATTGTGAGGTCTGCGTTTTTTATTAAAACTGGCTTGAAAGAAAAGCGTAGTAGAACTGCTAAATTAAGTAACAGCAATACTGCGTTCCTAAAAATATCGAAAAAGCAGCAACATTACAAAAGTATGGCGTCATATTTGACAGTTTTGACAAATAATAAGCTGTGTTGTCATCTGTTCTGTCAGTTTTTTTTTAATGGCTGTCTTCGTTGTTACATTCAGCCAAAAGAAGAAAAAAAGCTGAATCCATCATCCATGAAATCCATTCCGTTTCGAGAAATTGCGTTCCGTTTCACGTTACGTACAAAAAAAAAACTATGTATTTTTAGGAAATCGTAGGCCTATAAAATTGTAATTTCATTTCAGAATATCTAGATTTTGATAGCTGTTTCCAAAAAAACAACTGGTTAGTTTTTACATCTACTTTAGTACCAAAACGGAATAACTGTTTTGGCGCATGCTAACCAACAACATAGTGATCAGCCCTCCTAGACAATCCACGCGCCTCTTTTCCGTTCACGCTAACATCATGGAGTAGAAAGCCAATACGACCAATACCATCCACCAATTTAAAAACATTGACATGACATGATTCTAGTTAGGGTTTCTATGTCATTGGTTGGTAATCTGCCATATGTGTTTATATTATTAGACAAGCATAAAAATCCTGACCTTAGTTCTCGGAATTCAAGTCTATTTATTAATATGGGCCTTATCATTCAGCACGCTATGTTAATATTTATATTCAAAACCAACTTCATCGTTTTCCTATATTTGTATGAAAAATATCAATATTGTGTAATTTTTTGTAATTATGAGAAATCTCACGATGGCTGTTATTTATAGATGTGTGTTTACATGCATGAATGTTGCTAGTTAGGCGTTTTATTGTATTTTGATGAATTTTAAGTTATTTATTGCACACAGCTGTTGAAATTTTTTCTCTAATTTATGTAATGGGATAGTTGACAGCTTTTATTTAAAAGTTGCCTGTTTTTTGATACATTGAGATGATAAAAACAATGAGATCACGCTTTTAATTTAAAAATAAATAAATACCAAATAGTTTTTAAAATTAATTAATTCAAATTGCGAGCATGTCGCTTAGTGGATGGCAAGCGCAAGGCCAAAAAATTATCGCAACGAAATTTTTTATTAATTTCATACACTGTCTCACTCGCACGTTGAGCCTTTTGATATAATTTTACAGAAATATTGTTAGTTTTTTTTTGTGGCAATATTTAAATGTCAACTATCCTGTTGACATAACAGAGAGCGCTAAAATAGTCTCACAACGCAACTGTAAAATGAATAAAAAATTAAAGTGAATATAATGAATTGATATGCGGTTCCATAACTTCCTGATAGGACTTCATGACGCTGGTTCGGTTTAAGGTTCCATAGCGGCTAGTTTGACTGGAACCGGTCTCGTCAGGTCTCCAAACGTAGCATAGTCTGTTTTGTAAAAGTCTGTTACCAACTACTTTTACATACTTGTATAGATTCGATGTCACTGTTAAGATTTTGCTTAATTCTTTTACTTAATGATGTTATAACTTATGTAATATAGAATTAACCAACAAAATATTCTTAAGAGCGTTTACGCCCTGCAGCTTTTCACACAAACGTTCATGTCCTTAATCTCCGAATTGAATGAACCGATTTCAATGAAACTTTATATAAATAAGCAGGATTCATAGGACTAAGTAATAAGCAGAAAACATTTTTGAAAAAGAGCATAAAGACTAAAAAATAGAGCAATTTTAATTTTTTCCATACAAACTGAAAATTCCAATTATCTGTTATAAATTAAACATTTCAAAAATGCTCCTTAACTATTAAGATCTATGTATCGTAAACGCTCTTAATTCCTCTTATTCACATTGTACATATACGCATATAAAATTGCTTAGACATAATTGATAGTATGACTGAAGACTCTTCGGTCTTCTGTGTTGTGATGATGAAGTATCACAACTATTTTTTAAAATAGGTTTAGGTACCTACCTATCGTACTGTATGACTGCAGCTGGGCAAATGTTGCTATATACCGAACCGAATTTAAACACGATTCAAGTGGAGCTATATAGGTTTTCCCAAATTGCGCCACGCCACGCGATGGTGCCAATGGTTCGAAAAAACATTGTCATAGCGTGGTGGTAGAGTATTTTCGAGTGCTTTCTGGCTAGCTACGACCTCAAGTTGGAAATTGGTCGCCAAACACCTATAGGAGTGTTCCGTCAGCCACGTGTATTGTTCCATATTTTAGATTTATTAAATAAATAAACGCTTACACTCCAACCCCCGCATTAGGATTCCCTGTGTCGCAGGTGGCATGGACACACACAGATACACATCACAAACATCCAAGACCCGAGAACAAATTTTATGCTTACATAAAATCTGCCCCGGCCGGGAATCGAACCCGGGACCCATCGCTTTGCAGGCAGGGTTACTACCAACGTAGCTACGGAGCCGTAAGTTATCTACTAACTGAATTTGAATTAAATTTTGTGTTAGTAATTGTTTGGTCATCATTAGAACAGCATGCCAAAACATCATATCCTTAAATATTAAATAGTATTTATTAAATAATAGAAATAAGCACTTTCCTCTCTTGATAAATTTAGACTTAGTTCTTGATATATTTTCTCAAGATGTAAGCATTATTTTGACGGTGACATCCATTGTTGCTCAGAATTAGTGTATTTTATAATATAACATTAATAGTCTCTTGTGCAATGTCATTAGTATGATAGCCATAGTTAGCTTTACATAATACTTTCTATTCGTCGCAGAAACAAGGATTAGAAGATTGTGAGAATATAGAAATATTTCACCCTAAATGACAGATGTAGGTACCTACTTCTATTTTTACCGTCGTCGTGTTTACCAGCTCCTTAAAATAGCTACTTTGACTTTTGCCGTCTCTATTCCCCGCTCACATTTAAGAAGTTGCATACATTCGACAAATTATAGTGGAAAAAACCCATAGACGTATAAAAAAATTCATCTTGGTCCTTGTATGCTTATATCCCCCACTCTGCTCAGTATTCTCCTGTAGGATCCTTTGCTCCTCTCGGACTAACTTGGTCCCTCGAATTAAATTAGTTTTTTTCACTTGTTATAGTAAAATAATCTACCTGGGTAGTAATTCTTTCTGTGACGAATTAGAAAAAAAAACCTAGCTCCTAAGCTTCCATTTTACTGTGTGAATAGAGTTTTACTTACTTCCAAATGTTTTTTGATGTAATGAGATTACATCATGATGTGCAGTATTTTTGTAAGGCGACCGACACACGTGGTGATACTCAGGCGAAGGAAACCAGTTTTGTTTATTGCATTACAAGTTATTTGGGCAAGCAATATTTTAATTGTTATTTTGGCGTTGGCAACTAATCTATTTATATTAAAGTTATAAAAGATTTCTCAACGTTTTACATTTAATAAATTGCCCATGTTGTACAATCATGCAAAGGTTTTTTAACGTCCGTTCTTCTCACCTGTCTGCCGTTATATTGTCATCGAACGGTCAAGGCATTCGAGTTGGCAGCGTGTGATTTATGAAATAACGTATAAAAATTATTATTGTACCTACTTTATAGTTATGAAATAAAACCAAATAACCATTTAGTTCCGTAAAAAATTGATGGCAATGCTGCCTTGTCGTGTTATCTGCATTATTCTAATCGCGCATGATGGCAATAACAACTCTTGTCTTCGCCCGTCTATAAATAGCTTTACACGCGTGACACAGCTGTTTTTTTAGTCTGTGGTTTAGAAAACACAATGATCATCCTTCACCAGGCTCCACTATAGACTTACTGGAGATGTTTACCAACATTCAAGTACATTTTCTTACGTACATTTTGCCTGTAAAAAATACGGAACTTTATGCTTATGATCACAGGCTGACAGCTGTCAAATGTAACGCGTATCAAGCTTTTAACAAACAATAGGTATATTCTACGTCAGCCATTGACATAAATCTTTATCGTTTTCAAATGAGTAAACAATACAGTCACAAGCCTTTTGAATACGGATTAAGTGACATCACACATACACAATTGGTTTAGTCGCGTGGGTGTCGCCCGGTGTGCGGACTGCCTAAAGAGGCCATAGCCGTCGCGCGTCGGCTGAATGTTTAGCGTTTTATATTTTATAATTTAAGCGTATACTTATATATTTTTATTATTATTATATTCGGAGTTACATTATTGTGTTGTTATTTTAATAAATAATGATATTGTAATATGAATTCGTTTTTTAATCCTTGGAATATAAAATGCCTTTAGTAACTTACTAACTCCATCTGATTTAGCTACAAAAGTGATTTGTTTATATCTACAGACTAGGTGTTTAGGTACTCTTTAGATGGTAATACAAATGTTCTAGCACGCTACCATGCAGTCGGCAGCGTACCAAGCATGCTGGCGGTATCGTCTCGTTCAAATGCAATATGTACTGATTCGTTGAGCAACATTAGTTGATCAGCATTACAGCATGTCGTTCGGCTGATGGTCTGCGTCACTACTCATGGTTGCGTTTAGGGGTTTCTGCCCTATTGGAGTCCATATTGATGGCTCCAGAACTATAAATTAGAGTTCTGTGCGGCCCTGCTTTAGTCTCGGTCTTCCTGAGACATCAGGTCTCAAGTCACCAGATCATTAATATTTCACACTACAGCATAATTAGTATGTTAAAATTTCACCCAATGCCATAATACGAATTACAGTAGGTAGACATACATAGCTGACACCGTTCCGCCTGAGGAAAAGCCTAGACCGGCAAGAATTTGATGCCTTGATCTACCTATTGTTTTTTTTTTACTCTGAACGAATACTTTGAATCGAGAGGCAGAAACACAAGGTCGAGGGACGGTCGATACATACGTAATTAATAAATAACGCTCAAAAATCTCATACATAGACATTATTAGACATAGGCCCTAATGTAGAAACTGGGTTCCCAGTATTTAAGAAATATTGAGGACCTTGGTCCCTAAAAACCAACGCACTTTACTGCATTACTGTCGTGTATGTGTGGCGTGTAGGTATTTGTTAAGTGCACAAATATTTGTCTCGGCAGGCATCGAATCTTTTTTAATGAATCCTGCCGACTACACGTAGGTAATAGAAATGCGAGCACAGACGTAACAAAATAGAAGACTATTTTTTCTTCCTGCAAACGATTGAGGATACAGCACTAATAAACCTAAAAACACAGAATACACAATAATACAAGTAGGTACTAAAACTAAACAGATCAACATGGCCAGCTCCCGGTTAAAATTAACCAAGAGTTCGTTAACCCGCGCTTCCCGCTTCTTCCAGAAATAGCGACAAACTCCAGTCGAAACTGTAGGTATCGATTTTTATTTGTAACGGCTATTCATGTGATTCTGGAAGAGACGAGAAAGTTGTACCAGTTCCAGGCTTACATTTTACATTTTTTTTGGTACCTAGGTAGTTAGTTGTAGCTTTCTTTTGCAATCGATAATTATCTTCAATTTTTTAAGGCTTCATTACGCTGCGATTGTTTTCTAGGTAGGTAGGTATACCTAGGTAAGTATTGTAAAAAGAAGTCTGGTTTTCTTCTGGTGAAAGTACCTACGTACTCTACATACTAAGGAATGTATCTAGCCTAGGTAATCTCAGTATTGCCAAGCTTATTTATGACCCTCCGTACATGCAACAAGTATAATTATTAACACAAAAAACACGACTTCCCTGGCCAGTGTCACTCGGGATGATGTAAGGATTCTAACGATACCCCCACATCTACATCTGTTTAGGTCACGTTTAGGTATTTAAAAGTTATGGTGGATTCACATACGTACATGAACCCTGAAAACATTACACCTAATTGTGAGTGTAGCCTAATTTTTTAGCTGACCTTGCTATTTAATTGTTTTGTATAGGTTCGGTTTACTTCATACTTGATTTGGTTTCTGACACTAAAGTATGTGTACTAATCTGTACCTACCTATAACTACTTACACCAATTAATTAATAGTTGTATTACAGCTCTCAAACCTTACGCACATCGTGAAGATTGGATAAATTTGAATTTCATGTAGTGTACCTAGGTAAGTAGTTTTCCTGTTTTCTGGTACAGTGCCTACAGTTATATAGGTTACATACAATGCAATTACCTACCTTCTCAGAACAACATGTTACGCAAAGGCTCTTCTCATTACGGACAGAAACTCGCAAACAAGTCCTCGGACCTCAGATCATAGCCAAATGCGGCTCAGTGGGCTAAATGATGTCATTTCCCCGGTACCTACTGGCCACTTCACAGAATATTGTACTCTATGTACCTGTCAAGATTACGTCAAGGTGTAAGTGTAAATTAACTCTAGGTCGTACATCTGTGGGCAGCTGTTCAATTTTAGGTGGTGTTTTTGATCGAAAGGTAGGTACCTAGTCGGTTACCTTGGTGACCACCTACGATGCAGTAGGTGTAGAATGTAGATACAATGGTTAAATGAGTTTATCTACATCAGAATCAGAACCATTGAGGCATCATCTCGGATAGTTTTTGCACAGTATTATTGTAAAACGGATTTATGTGCTGCTACTATCAACTATCGAGCCAGTCTGGCTGCGAAAAGGTTAAACAGGTAGATAGGTAGAACCTAGATAGATCAGACACAATTAGTAAGGTAGGTACGGTTTACATACATAGTAGGTACTTTTCTAAATACTGAAAAGCTCAGAGCTACGGAAAAATAAATTTGTCTCTATGTAGGGTGGTACTACACCTAATACCTCTACATAAAACAAAGTGCGGTGCGCTATGCGCTAGCATATAAGTATGTACTCCCAGCACACACCTAGTCTACTAGATTTAGCAGTCTGAATATCGCTATATATTACCAATTATATACATTATCTATCCTATATAGTTCATCTATATTGGAAAGAAAACCTATGGAAAACAATCCCCCCACAACTATATTCCACTAGGTATCCTAGATTATGTTTGGGAAGGCCTAAAAGAAAAGGAATTCAAACGACAAAGTTAATCATAATTGCATGATTTATTTCAGTTCACACGGAATGTATCGGTGTGAGATAGCCATCAAACATATTTACTGGCTTAGTACTCCTCGGCACCCTCGCCTTCGCCCTCAGCGGAGTCCATGCCGACCTCTTCGTAGTCCTTCTCCAGAGCGGCCAAGTCCTCACGGGCCTCGGAGAATTCTCCCTCCTCCATACCCTCACCGACGTACCAGTGGACGAAAGCGCGCTTGGCGTACATAAGGTCGAACTTGTGATCCAGGCGAGCCCAGGCCTCCGCGATGGCGGTTGTGTTGGACAACATGCACACGGCACGCTGTACCTTGGCCAAGTCACCGCCGGGCACCACGGTGGGTGGCTGGTAGTTGATGCCGACCTTGAAACCGGTGGGACACCAGTCCACGAACTGGATGGTACGCTTGGTCTTGATGGTGGCGATAGCCGCGTTTACGTCCTTGGGGACTACGTCGCCTCTGTACAACATGCAGCACGCCATGTACTTGCCGTGACGGGGGTCGCACTTGACCATCTGGTTGGCGGGCTCGAAGCAAGCGTTGGTGATCTCGGCCACAGACAACTGCTCGTGGTAAGCCTTCTCGGCGGAGATGACGGGCGCGTATGTGACCAGAGGGAAGTGGATACGCGGGTATGGCACCAAGTTGGTCTGGAACTCGGTGAGGTCGACGTTGAGAGCGCCGTCGAAACGCAGGGAGGCCGTGATGGATGACACGATCTGACCGATCAGTCTGTTGAGGTTGGTGTATGTGGGACGCTCGATGTCGAGGTTGCGGCGGCAAATGTCGTAGATAGCCTCGTTGTCAACCATGAAAGCACAGTCTGAGTGTTCCAAGGTGGTGTGAGTGGTCAGGATAGAGTTGTAGGGCTCGACGACAGCAGTGGACACTTGCGGGGCAGGGTAGATAGCGAACTCCAGTTTAGACTTCTTGCCGTAGTCTACGGAGAGACGCTCCATGAGAAGAGAAGTGAAACCTGAACCGGTGCCTCCTCCGAATGAGTGGAAGATGAGGAAGCCCTGGAGACCAGTGCACTGATCGGCCAGCTTACGGATGCGGTCAAGAACCAAGTCTACGATTTCCTTGCCAATGGTGTAGTGACCACGGGCATAGTTGTTGGCAGCGTCTTCCTTACCAGTGATAAGTTGTTCTGGATGAAACAACTGTCTGTATGTGCCAGTGCGGACTTCATCTGTTAACAAAAAGATATTCAATTAGTTAAAGAACTTCATACCTTGACTAAAAGTAGCACGTTTTAATGTGATATTTTTGAAGATCTTTCAGAAAGATGCTTACCAACTACTGTGGGTTCAAGATCCACAAACACGGCACGAGGGACATGCTTGCCAGCTCCGGTCTCGCTGAAGAAGGTGTTGAAAGAGTCATCACCACCCCCGATGGTCTTGTCAGTGGGCATCTGGCCATCAGGCTGGATCCCATGCTCCAGGCAGTAGAGCTCCCAGCAGGCATTTCCGATCTGGACTCCAGCTTGGCCGACATGTACTGAGATGCACTCACGCTGTGGGAAAAAAGTAGGTTAAGTATGATTCAGTAACACAATACTAATAGTAAAAAGTAATTGATGAGCCTCAAGGCACATACATCAAAGCAGCAATTTGTAGATAGGTAATATAATAATAATAGATTTTCTCAAACAATCATAATGCTGCATAATGCGACATTTGATAGAAAGAATTCCTGTAACGGCGAAACATGCCCGTCAATGTAGATCTTTACTGAGAAATATAATCCCAAGTCAAGAGAATCCAACGGTGAAAGCAAGTAAAAAGAAAGTAGGTGCACCTATTGCAAGTGAACGCCTGGCCTACATGAGCTCGGTAATCTTAGCAAGTTCTCACGAAGTCGTACCATGAGTCATTATCAATAAGTACCTACCTCTTCACGATTCAAGGCCAAATGCAAAAAACTATCGTATAGACTGTCGTTCGATTGAAAACAAGATGAGATCACTAACTTCGTCAACCTTAACTGAGGTCATCGACCACGTCATCAATAATGAATTGAATTCTTAAATGATTCCGAGAATTAGGTATGTACGCGTTACCTACCTAATTAACCCGAATGAAAGTTTTGATGAAAAGCTAGAAATACTTGGTTGAAATTATAGTGTCACGAAAAATAATCAATAACGGGGTGTGGCGGCCGGTGAAAAATTCTTTAGCTCGCGCTCGGTCACGGTAAAAAAACAATCAACTCGGCAACAGTGTGAACAGGCACTTGAGGAAAACAATATCATCTTATAGCAAGTTAGCAGAGGCGAATAATCAGTAAATCAGTAATGTTTCTAAATTTGAAAAATATTAATGATAAATTGAAAACGTGAAGGAAGTCTAAAGAAACCGTCAGCTCATTTAATATTTTCAACTTGGCCGCGTAATACGCCGACAAAATGGTGGCGTGGCCACCCGGTAGTTTGGATGAAAGGACACATGAAATGGAATTCTTAAATAGATATGCAATTTCAGATGAAACTTAACGAAAGCAATAGTTTACTTACCATTTTGAATTGAGTTTGTTGAACTTATTCGTAGAAAATAGAAATAAATTAAATCAGTCGTCGTTCAGCGCGACCGGTTAAGAGGCTTGCCAAACGAATGTGAACGACAAAAATTCCGTTACGATCGCTTTTATACCACCGGCGTTACGGGGGAACGACGCTTCCGTCTCTGCGCCGTGATTGGTGAATATGTCTGCCGCATAGGCGTATCGACCAATAAGGTCAAAGCTGTATTATATCACCATTGCGGGATTATGTGGGTTTGGTGAATCACTCGAGTAATTCAAATTTAGTGATGTCGTTCAGATGCTTTATCGATGAACATAAAATTAATAATCTAATGGACTCTGAATTAATGAAACCCGCCTAGAGCTCAAATTAAAGACATTGTGGCCAACTCTGTTATCATTCAACTAACATAAACTTAAAATAAATATTAATTTCGGAATAGTTCCAATTTTACGACCTCCACAGCCGCTAATGCCTCTTCAGTAGTATGCCAAATATTTGTGATTTGAGAAGCAATTAACACAACACATAAACATTTTTATATTACAACCAAGTATTTTTGTCTAATTATTCAATAAATCAAAAATAAGGTATTAAATTAATTGAAAATAATTGTTAATTATTATTATGTTTTTTATTTTGTGTTTATTAGAAGAAAAGTAAGTTAAGTGGCTCACTGACCTCATTCAAAATACGATACATAGACCCATTACAGTATTTACGCTCCTTGCAGGCTTATCAAAATTATTTTTACAACCTACTATACTACTTTTTAGGTATACATTATAATGGGATATTATTCATAACAACGGTAAATATTCCAATTTTAATAAAGTACCTAGTGAATAATCGTGAATGTTTAAAACCATGTTTACCTAAAACTATACCATCTTATTTTATACAAATCAATATTCGATCATTGATATTATTATACATACATTAACCAGTTACGTCCTACTTCGGGATAAAGGTCTCTGTCATCCTTCAGACATTTCTTAATTTCACTTTAGTTACAACGCAACGGTAACAATATTAATTAAAAATTGATATATATTTGAATAAAATAGTTCTAATCTACTCATAATAATTCGTCATCGTGTTAAGAAACTCGTTAAGTAATACGAATCTTTCATGCTCACAAACTATAGTAGAAACATGTGAAATGTGTAAACTACTGAGCATGAAAAAAAGATAAATATTAATTAAGGAACGAATCAACAAGGTACCAATTCAATTAGCTATAAACAAAAGTAAAATCTAAAAGTATCGAAAGTTAGGTAGGATCTGCCTATTTTTCGATATATCATAGTTGGCGAGCGTTACAGAACATCACTAAACTAGAAAATCGTTATTTTCTTTGTGTGAGGATGGCGACACGGCGCGCCCGCCCGGCAAATGTTAATACACACGCACATTTTCTTATGTGTGCGTGTCACAGTCTGGGCCAGTTTACCGTAATATATCAATAAATATCTATTATTTTAAAATTAATCTCACATAATTAAAAGCAAAAATGTAGTGTTTGTTTAACTACAAGTCAGAATTTGTATACGTTGCGTATATCTTAAGATATTTACAAAAACCCATTCTGTCGCAGGCACGCACACATTGACTAATTTATTTCATACCCATATTGGGAGCATTGTCGGACAACGGAAGGAGACAGCAATGGTTCTCAAACTTCGTAAGCTTTGAGTACCAATATCTGGGTAAAAGAGTTGAGAATGGTGTTGTTAAAAAAAATGTTTGTGTAAAATTGCGGTTTCAAGTAGAAATAAGTACAATTAAGTATATGTATTACAAGTGAAATATCCTTGGAATTTATTAAACTTAGTAAAAAGAAATAAAGAGAGAGTGTGGCCAAGCGAGAACTTATGCGACTTTCAATCTGACACAACATATCGAATTATATGTGGATTTACCACACTCACTCTAAAAACGATTAAGAAAAATAGGTACTTATCGTGAGGAAACCCGCATTCGATGACATCCACTCAGCCACCAAGCTGCACTCGTCACGTGATGGATTATGGTCCATACTCAGAATTCCCAAGGAGGACTGGAGTTAGACAGGCTACAGCTGTAAAAAAATATACACCCCTGGAGGGTGATTTTAACACTCGGAATGATTCCGTGTAGAAAGCAACTGTTTCTAGTCGTTATTTATCACTCGCATCCATTCAATCAATGGACTCGTTTCAGTTCCAGTATCATGCGTTGTATTCGTTCAGATAACGAATCAAACTGACATTACACGTATACGAAACATGCGGGTAACGAAGTGAGTTTGTGAGTAACGTTTCGTTACTTCGTGTCAGGCGATGTACCCGTTACTCGGTAACGAATACATACGGTTTGCTACAGTTCTAGTTATAATATAATAAATATGAGCTAGGGTTATAAATTATAAAATATTAGCTCACCTTTTACTCAGTCATAACTCATAACCCTATAAATATATAAGCTTTGCTCATCCGGCCGCCCAGTAGGTACAAAACTTCGTACGTAGGTAGGAACCTAGTAATAAAAATTCTGTAGTGCAAAGTTTGATAACCACTGAACAGATACTTATTTTTAGATATGATTTCATACAGTACCTAACTAGTAAGGTAACATGTACAATTAGCTTATTAATTAATCCCATAGCATTTTTGTATCAAAAGTAGTTAATTAATAATCATTAAAATATTTTATTTGAATTAGGATATGTTTTTTAGCGCCATCTAACAGGCTTATACTACAACTTACAAGCTCGTTAAGGTATACAGCTGTACATGACGCATGATGTACAAAGTTATAAACGTCTATTTGTTACAGAGCCATCTGTTGTTACAGAGAAGCGCTAATAAAATGACCTGAAACTTTGTAGTGTTCAAGTTCATACTTCAGAGATTCTAAAAAATTATGCTTACCGTCTGCTTTCAGAAACTTATAGAAAAACACAAATACTTATAGGATTACACATTGATATACGTTTAAATATTTTATGATATATTTCTCTTTTAATATTTCTAAGATAGATAATTATAAAAATAGATTTTTTTTATAAAAGTATGGTCACAGGTCGTGTGGTCCATTCAGAAAAAACAGATTACGATAAATTGAACTTTAATACAAGGAAAGAGAGGTGATTAAGCTCTCCACAGAGTAGATTTATTTTCTTTATGGCCCATACACCGATACTTATTTCCGTTTCACGATTACTGCGCGCGCGATCATTCGGCGCGCGAACGTTTCAACACGCGTCGTTTTTCGATTCGAAATACGAAAATTCAAATCGTGAAATTCTAATAAAATTGTTTCAGTGTATGTACTATAATGGTATAACATTAACAAGGTTGCCATTTGTAAATAGTGTTTGTGTGTGTGAGTAGAAAGTGTAGTGAATCTGAAAAAGTTGTTTTGGATATTGTGAAGCGGTAAGAAATATTTATTTACATTTTTTGCGTAGTTTTTACGACCTTGCGTTTGAGATATTCAGAGAATGACATTTGGGCAATTGCAGCGTAGGTATGTGTTATTCAAAGAAATATCGCGTCATGCCTTTTTAAGGCGAGCGTTGCCGTTAGGCAGTAGGCACTATTATGGTGCTAACCCTAGTAGTAAGTGTTCTAGGATCTAGACTAGACTAGCTAGAGGCTGAGTTGAAAGTACTGTATTGTACAATTTTAGCTAAGCAGTAAGGTTGGATCAACTTTCTATTGAGTATAGATATTTGTTCATAATTCATACAGCAATCAGCATTAATAAATATTACATGAAATATCTGTGCCCGTCCCAGAAGGATTAAAAAAAACTAAAGTAGAACGTAATTGATAAAACAAACTTAAGATATTTCCTAGTTTAAAGTGAATAAATCTGTGGATTAAATTTATTTTTGTAAGTAGTTCATCTATAGCTCAATGCGGCCCAGATTCTTTGCATTCTTGGAGGAGAAATAAACTATAACGCAATGTACCTGGTATCGAATTCTTAAAACGGCGTATAAATTAGAATAGGTACTTTAACTTTCTCTTATCTTTTTTCAGTTTATTTTTTCGACGGAAAAAGGACACTAATCTAGCCCAGTATTCGGGATCGTTTCGGTACGCCGCGCCGCCGCGCTCCGCGGGTGTACTTGATGCATTTAGTTTAATTTAAAGTCTACTCTTTATTCTATGGAACCTCTATTTCCAGCTCTATATTCTGTGTTTAAACTTGACACTGACTAAAAAGGAAATCACGTGATGACAAATAAAAAAAAATCGATAAATAAAATATTATGCTTAATTGGAAGCTGACAATTTTGCAATGCGAGGTAGTTGCAAATATAGAATTCTCCCCAGTATCAGGGGTTCGATTTTTTCTTACTGTCAAATAATTTAGGAACAAGTCATCGCTGATATTTCGAAACCTGCTAATCCCTATAGGTGCATTTCCTGTCATCATAAAACCTTTGCCGTATTTGCCATTGCACACCAACCCACGATGGTGATAAACAGTTGGCGTGTCGTGGGAGGAAGTCCGGACATGTAGGCAGGCGTTAGGAAATCGAACCAGTTGGTTTACAAGCTTACGTACTACCTACATATTCTGTATACGTAACTATACAGTCGCCCCTTTTTTATGGCTTTGCTTTCGATTTGAGGCTTCACTCGTTTTCCCGTGGGACTTTACAATGTTTTCAAATGTACGTTTCTAATTTGCAATATTTTTTAATGTTGTTTTTTAATTTCAATATTATTTTTTATCAGTACGACTAAGACTGCCCTCGTGGGATAGGTAGATGACAAGTCGAGGGATTCTGTGATGCGTCAGGTAATCAGCGGGGCTGGAGTCCCGAATCATAATAATGAATCATATTACGATTCGTTCTAGAGCGAGTGTGGCCGAGCGGGAACTTGTGCGACTTTCAATCCGACGCACCATAGTTCGAATCTCGTTTCGGCCCGCACCAATGACTTATATCAAGTTATGTGCGGATAATTCACACTCGCTCTAAAAGGGTGAAGGAAAACATCATGAGGAAACCGGCATGTTCAAGACCCACAAAATTCGAGGACATGTGACATCCACCAAGTCGCACTGGGCCCGCGTGGTGGATTATGGCCCATATCTCTCTCTCTCTCTCTCTCTCTGAGAGAAGGCCGGTATCCCAGCAGCAGGAGCGTAAAAGGCTGATAATGATATCTCTTTCCGATAACTAACACGAATAAGGGATGGGAGATGTTTGATAGGCCTGAGTTTAGTTTTACAGCTGTCAAAAAATGAAATTGAAGATATTAAATTTAAATTTCGGCCTAGAACACAATGCTTGCACATTGCTACTTGGCGGCAGACTAAAAAAGCAAAGCTGTGGTGTGGTTGGTAAGGTACATACCTACTTACCCACCCAGACGGACACTCGCAGAAGAGTTAGTTCTAAGAAATGTTGTAAGCTTTGTAAACATGAATCAAATTGTAATGAATTCCAGGATTCAAAGTGATACACGAATAGGACCTTGTTCTGAATACTCGCCCACGGCTATTTCTGAAGTTTGTGAAAACAGTGTGTTCATACCATCACCGCGCGATGCGTCACCACCGCATCATAATGCACTCAGAATTATTGATTGTTTTGAGTGCCTGCACAGTCATGCTTCGAAATTTAAAAAAGTAAATATTCTTTTTAATGGGTTGGCACTTGGCAATGGGCCTCTTTTAGCATTAAAGTGACAGAATTTATCTTTTTGTTATTGGTTTGAAGGTTTTTATGATATATCGTTTGATATAATTATACGAGTATTATTATTATACACGATGAAGTATATGACCACATTACAAATCTGTGATGACCACAGCACACAGGCATACAATCTTGACGTACATAGGTACCAAAGAGAACATAAACACTGTCCAATTAATACAAACATAAGAAAGTGATTTCTATTTAAGAAAATTGAATAAAACACTGATTTCATCCTTATATTATTATTTACTACGGATTTCACCATCTCTAACCTCAAAGATGAGGTTGTAAATTAGTCCTTTTATTTATTTATTTATTTATTTATTTAATAGCACACAATACAGAATGTAATCCATACATGATAGTGAAATAATAATCAAAAATTATTGTTCTTAATTACATTCCAAGCTTTTGAGTGCCTAATTGCATCTTTTAATACCTATGTCCTTTGTGACGAAGATTCTTGATAAGCTTGTTACTACTTTACATTAAAGTAAAAAAAGTCTATCATTCAAAGTTTCGCAAATTCGCACAGTGAACTTGTATAATATCATCATCAACATTTAATTTAGTTTGCGTCAATTTTTACAAATTTTTTTCTCATGTGTTATAATAATAAGAACTAGCTAAGACAGAGTTTTAACAAGTAGTTATAATTATTAAAACAATTAAATAATACGACTGTCCTAGCCAGTGTCACTCGGGATGATGTGAGGATTGTAACGATACTTCCAAATGTGTTCACGCATTTAAAAGTTATGGAGGAATAAAAAACCCCATGCATTATAACGTTCATATGTACATGAACCCTGGAAACATAACACTCCTTTTTGGGCCAGTTGTAAAAGAAACGTGATTGGAGCCCTAAGACAAAACTATAATTTATAAAAAAAATAACAATACCTTTTAAGTCGTACCAAACCGCAGACAGCCTGAGTCAAGCGTGACACCAGAGTTCGAGATATGCCTAAATGCTATATGACTGTCACAAGGTTCTATTCTCGGGCCGATGTTATTCAATTGATATGCCAGCACATTTTTATTCCTATCCAGCGAAACATGACTTATGATTATGTAAATATAAAGTGGAATAGCAAAATAATATATGTTTATATGAAACCTTTTAAAATTTAATAACATAATATTTAATAATGTGTTTTCTGATTGCTGGAATGGAGGCTTCTATTCAATTATTTCTAGGCGAGCGTGCGTCATCGTCAACTATCTGCATATTTAGTATATGTATAATGTATATGTATACTACATGCATATGTATACTATATGTATATTGTCGCTTATCAACATGTGTGAGTTGACATTGAGTTGCAAAATGCACGATACAAAATAGAACAATTACAGGTGATATTGTAGGTGATAAAAACAAGATTGAATAAATAGGTACCTACTGCAAATAAAATGTAACTCAGAGAAGGTATATATGTACTCACTATTCACAACAATATTTCCAAGTGAGTTACAAAGTCTACAAATAGACATGAATATAAAATCCCTCGGAATAGTTACCATAACATCTGTATAGTAACAGTTATTGTAAAGTACTTAATATTATTATAGATGTTGTTAAAGTACCTATACATAATTAAGTACTGTTGAGGTTCTGACACAGAATAGATACTATTCTGATATCAATCAGTCTTCATAGGTAACGTGAAAAGGATGAAAAAGATTACGCCCTTTATTTGTAAACTAGCTTCTACCCGAGGTTTCACCCGCGTTCCCAAAGGAACGGTGCATTTTTTCGGGTTAAAAAACCTATGTTACTCTCCGTTCCATAAACTATATCTATACCAAAAATCACGTCGATCCGTTGCTCCGTTACTTCGTGAAAGAATGACAAAACAACAAATTAACAAACGTACAAAACACACTTTCGCATTTATAATATTAGTAGGAAGTAGGGTAGTAGGAAGTAGGATAGTAGGATTAAACACCAATAACAATAATTAACCAGTTAACAAATTCGTCAAAATCAGCACACGATTGTTAAATAAAAATACAGATTTTGCTTTGTAGAGTAAACAGAACGGTCTATGACATCATCGTATCGGAGGCGCTATATTAAAACCTGGCATAGAGCCAGGTTACATCGATATGGATCATAGGTATGGACCATGCGAATACGAGTATAACGACTCGAAATACGTAAGAAAAAAACATCTTGTTAATGTTGAAAATTCTTAGAAAGTCTATAGAGTGTGTGAATCATTCTCGGTGCTAATTTTAGCGTCAAAAGTGCTTTTAGATTTTTTCTTTAAAGTGTATGTAATATATGCGATTTATCACTTATTTTACGTAGATTCTAAAGGACAGTCAACTTTGACTTGACGACATTGACTGCATTTCCGGCATTTCAAACTATTGCCAAACTTATGAGAATGCTATCACTTGACCATTTCCGTGATAAAGCTTCACTAACTTTCATTTATTCATTTCGAAGATTTCGGATTTGAGAGTTTGAACGTCAAGCTATAGAGCTAAAGGATAAATAGACTAAGATATATTATGTAAAGATGGCATGCCAGAATTGTACCCGCATGTTTATACAGCCCTAAGTTTTCCAGCTTTCTTACCAATCGATGACCAAATCTTTGGCCGACGTATAATTGTATTTTTAAAAAATATAAAGGCAATCACTTGTGCATATATTAGTACAAGCTTTTGCCCGTGGTTTTCACCCGCGTTCCCACAGGAACTGTGCATTTTTTTCCGGGATAAAAAGTAGCCTATGCTACTCTCCGGTCCATAAACTATATCTACTTATGCCAAAAATCATGTCGACCCGTTACTGCGTGAAAGAAGGACAAACCAACAAACACACTTTCGGATTTATAATATTACTAGTATAGGAAGTAGGATAGTAGGATTACAGTGGATGCAAGCATGTTATTCTTTAACAAACAAATTAGCATGTTTAGGCCGCTCAGTCGAAGATGCTGCGTCGTAGAGGCCGCAGAGCTTGCTTTGATGTACAAACTTTGTTTTGTCAGATTTCATCATGACATTCCCAACTTGCATTTTAAATTTTACTGAAAATAGGAGCGATATGGCTTAGTATTATAAAAGTAGTTAGCTGATCTAGGCACGCTGGCCTGGGAGTCGGTAAAGAAAAAAAAATCGTGATTTAATCATACCCCATCATGTGGAAGGACCAATTTTTCTGCGTTGTTCTATGAGTGTCGATCTGGGTGCCACCACTTTGCTAGTGTGTGTTTCGGCTTGATGAGCAGAGTAGTCGTTACGAGCTCTGTGGAGGGCCGGACAGGCCTTTGTGTTTTAAAGGTCTGAGTGGCACTGCAATTGTTGTGGGCTGGCACTATGCTTACCATCAGGCAAATAAACTGCTCGTCTCGTTACCCAATAGTAAATAAAAAATACTGAAGAGCAGGACATTTTCTAGAGCTCGCCTTGTTAGCTGCCACGCTCTTGTTGAAAATAAGTCGCCGAACACCTGTCAGTGTGTTCCAGGCTCCGGCCGGCAGCTGCACTTGAGACTCCAAGGGTAAGATTCAGAGACGAATCTAAGCGTGGACTCACGCTTCCATACGTCAAAATTCTATACAGTTTTGACATATGGAAGCCAAAGTCTACGCTTAGAATTGTCTCTGAATCTTAGCCTAAGTCTATAGGCTTGTTGTGTTCACCGTTCACCTCTTTTCGATTGTAAGTCAAATTGTAAGCTATATCGAGTGAGTAAAAAAAATCGTAGACCGTATAATATGCAGATAATTCAGCAATCCGTTTATGTTATTGCCTTATTCTAAAATTGGGTTCAATTAAGTGATTTATCGTCTGTTTTGGCAGCAGACCTGTTCTAATATAGTCTCTAGTCTACCTTGAACGTTTAATGTTGTTCGTAATTGTTGTTGTGTTTTAACAGGTGGTTAGTACTAACTCTTCTGCGAGTGTCGGTCTGGGTGGGTATACCACCAGTTTGTTCGTGTCTGCCGCCAAGTAGTAATGTATAATCATTATAATGTGTTCCGGTTTGATGAGTAGAGTAATCATTGAAATCACTGGGCTTATGAGACTTAATACCTGATGTCTCAGGGTAACGAGCGCAATGTTGTGTTGGGCAGGTCTTTGTGGTTCAAAGTCCTGGGTTGCACTGCAGTTGTTGTGGCGTTATGTTTACCATCAGGTGTGTGGCCTATTCGTCTCGTCGTCGAAGACTCGAATCTTACAATGAACTAGAGCGTTGGTGACGAAAAATATCGTTAGATAGCATCTAGTATTATAGGTAGGGCATTTTCTAGCGCATTGTCGCATCAGATCAGACGAGACTATCTCGTATCGAGTAGGTACTCGGCGACTGTCCTATAAAGTCGACTAGTCTATTTATTTTAATTAATAATATATTCTGATCTAAGTCCTTATTTTATTAATTATGTAATTTGTATCTGCACACTACCTTTTTTTAAAATCACACGTCTCTAAACATCCTACGGTTGCCTGGAAGAGATCGCTGCTTAGTGATAAGGCCGCCGATTGTACTAATTTGTAAGAGCTTTTGTAATTATTATTTTTTCCCTTATTGTGCAATAAAGTGTTATCTATCTATCTATCTAAAGTACTGTTAGTAGAAAAAAAATCTCTCTTCATTTGGAATATTTTCTAAGACTATTTTTAGTTTTCAAACCGATCAACGTAGTTGTCAGCTAACCTAACTGTTCCTACTTAAATATTCTAAACCGATCGCCAATTCCGTTATCTCAACAAACAATATGCAAATATCCGAAAAATCTTGTCAATTTCTTGTATTTGCTCTCATGACGGGATCCATTACTATTCGGTCTACATTTGGAACCTGGGAACTAAAGACGTGGGCAGAATTACAACATAATGATATAGCTGAACTATTTCATATAATATACTACTGGAGATCGCTTTTAGCCATACTGATTTTGGTGTACATTAAAATACTTTGTTTTGATTTAGAGTTATAATTATTGTACTAATCCGCAATATAAATGCTAAAGTGTTTTTTGGTTTGTTGGTTTGTTTTGTGCTTCTTCGACGCAGCGCAGCAATGAAGTAATGGATCCATCAGGATGTGATTTTTTTGCATAGAGAAAGTAACATCTATGGGCGGGTAAAAGTGGTAAAACTACACAATATATTAAATCGTTCCTACATTTATAAATATAATATAGCTGTGTATATATTGTAAGTAAAAATAAAAACCTTTTTACATTTTAACCTTGCTATTTCGTGGTAGTAAAGTATTTTTCCTCGTCTTTTAAAAGGTCATTTCGCAGCTGTTATTCAATTGATACAATACATGGAATAAATTAGTCATTCCGCAGTTCGTGCATGACATGTCTAACAACCTTGGACAAGGAGTCAGGGCCTTCAAAGATGGTTCAGAACCGAGCAGGACACGTAATACATATTCAATGAAATCACCAAGTTAGATTTGTGTTAGTGGACACAGGATGTTGTGACCATTTGATAGCTTTACTTGTCCTTTCAAAGTTGCTAGAGGATTGAATATGCATCAAAAGGTAGCTAAAGCTAGATCTCTAGGTAGCCCGCCGATATTTAGGAATCGAATCGCACAATAAGATTGAGCTTCCGGCGGTGAAAGAAATCAATAATCATTCGATCTAACCACAAAAAATTAAACACACCCTAAATATGTTTCTATCTCCTAAACATGCCTCAGTCGCGTGTTTAAAATCTATACAAACAAATAAAATTGAAGTGTCTGTTTGTAATATCAAAATAACAGCTTTTTACTAAATGCATATGTAATTATATACGGCACCTTTTTTATGTTATTTGGTAACGAGACGAGCTAGTCGTTTGCCTGATGGTAAGTATAACGCCGGCCCATAACAATTGCAGTGCCACCCAGAACTTTGAAACACAAAAAGGCCTGCGTGGCACTGCGGGGCGCTCGTTACCCTGAGACATTAGGTATTAAGTCTCATAAGCCCAGTAATTTCACTGGATACTCTGCTCATCAAACCGGAACACAGTAATGCTTGCACTCTACTGCTTGGCGGTAGACTTCACGAGCAAAGCGGTGGTAACAACCCAGACGGACACTCGCAGAAGAGTTAGTCCTCCCACTAACAAAACAACCATTTTTAAAATTTTTGTCTGTCTGTCTGTCATATTTTATCATGTCAAAACATCGTGAAACTACTCCAAGCAATGTGTCTAAACGTGGTCTAAACCATAGTGAACCACCATGAACATATCGTAAACGATGGAAATCGCGACGGGAAATTGAAAACAGATGCGGAAACGCGGATCCACGGATCGGTTCCACATAAAAGAAACAACAATAACATCAAATCTGACTCGTGACTCGTGTCCCATGCTCCTATAGTTCTCCGAAATGAGTCGCGCGGTATAATTAGTTACTTACTATAACGTTATTTCCGTCACCTGTACACTGCCAACTGGGTTCTCATCAGGAAGTTACATCATGTGGACTAATTGGAAGGTGATGTAGGTCTGGAAAGACAGTGTGACTTGTCTGAGTTTTGTTTCTCGGTTTTATATATGTATATAGGTGTTTGGCCACTATTTCACCTGGAATAAGGTCAGTATCTACAAACCTTACCAAGTCAGACCACCGATCGCAACCTAGACCTGCGGCGCGAGTACGGATCTTTTCGATAAATAAAATTCGATAAAATTGACAGTTAAAATCGATAAAACCCACTTTATCGATTTTAACGGTCAATTACATCGAATAAAACCCACTTTATCGATTTTAACTGTCAATGTTATCGAATTTTATTTATCGAAAAGATCCGTACTCGCGCCGGTGATCGTAAGATTTGTGTCGTATAAGATGTGAATACGCTTGCAGCCACCGGAAAGAAGTTTCAACTTGAAGGTGCTGGTGGACCGATGGCAATAACGAAGAAATCCGAGAAGGTTCATCCCTTTCTACTCTCGTTTAGATCGGGCACTAAGATTATGACGTCAAAATTGTTTAGAAATTTTTACCCATGGAATCATGAGTCCGTGCTTAGACTCGTCTCTGAATAGCCTTTATTAGTAATTTATCTTTCCTGATTTCTTTGCGATCCCGTGTGATTCGAGTACCTAGTTTCGAATTTAAATTTACGTTGGCAGCTCAGTGACTTTTAAACAGATCTAGTATGATGACGCAGAGGCTTATTCGTTTATGCAATGTCAAAGCTTATGGTATGAAGATAGCGTCATGATGTCCTCCACGACATTTTCATCAACAGCAAACCTGGGGGTCTACTCGCAAAATCGATAAACTATTCGTGTCGTACCTTACACTAAGGATAAGATTCAGAAGTCCACGATTAGAGTCGTCTCTGAATCTTAACCTAAGTTTCATCGATTTCATTGTCGTATCGGCGATAAGGTACGATTCCAGTTTGACAGTAAAAAAAGACTTGTGGTAGAATCTCTTGTTATAGTAAGGTAAAGCCGGGTGTTTCGGGGCATAGTAAAGTCGGGGTGGCGTGTGTCGGGGTAAAGTTTTACCTACTGCAGAAGCATCGATAGGTGAATTTGAAGCAGAAGAAATTGTGAAGGCAGACGCACGCACTGTCCCTCTAAACGTCTCTGAAATCAAAAGGCAGCATTAGAACCACAGATTTATAATCAAAGATTAGTTTATAATCAAAGATTAGAACCTTATTCTTTTAATTTTGGCCAGTTTTAAATATATTTGAGGAAATCGTAAATTTCATTACTTACCTATACAATTATAGTTATCAAGTGTGTTTTTCACTTAAAAGTGCTCATTAATTAAATTACTGTTAATCTAACCAATTATAATGTCAAGGTCATAACTTTGCTGCGTTTATTATCGGTTTCCTAACAACTTTTGTACCTACCTACCTACCTTGAGGAAAATTAACGCCACAAGAGAGGAAACCTCGAAAATATTATGACTAAGTTTTTTGACCAACCAAGAAAATCTAAAAAAATGTGCTCTCAAAAAATCAATGACTGGGTGTTGCAGGACCATCGTTCTCATAGTTACTGATTCATTATGGGAGTCGTTGTGCGATATCTCATTTATTTCTTCATAACTATTAACAAAAGAAAAATAAAGGATATTCAAAGCGTTTTTGAGAGTTAGGTTAAAAATGTAAGTATTTGAAACCACCAATAAAGCGCCTTAGAATTCGAAGTTTGAAAACGATTCCCCGAAGTAACAAGTTCTATCACCATAAATTTTAAAGTTTCCAGAATATAAATAGCCCAAAAGAACCGGTCAGCCATGTTTTGCATCCACTTTATTTTTTGCCAGCGAGACTGATAGCCTTGGGCGTCACAGACTAAATTATCTCTTATTGCTCTATTTATGGTTGTTTTAATTATTACTAGTGATGTAAGCCAATTAAATTGCATGTGGAGTAAAAAGTGGAATTACTGTTGATGTAGTTACGAATGGTGATAATACTGGCGATGACGGTTGAAGTAGTACCTAGTGAAATCGTTTGTTGTCTGTTCTCTGTAGCTCCAGATTTCGAATCCACTGTGCTAACATCGATAGCTAGGTATGTCGCTAGGTGACCTATAGGCTCTAGTCTAGCTGGCTGTACACGCTTATGCATGTTTGTGTTTTGCTGTCAAAATAACCACGATTCTGCAACAAGTCCGGATTACGAAGTAATACAACCATAGAAATAGAAAGGAAGAATACAACATCATCAACATGATTTAAAGACAACCTCCCTGCGTGACATTCACAGATCGCCTTGTACTGGTACATAACCGTGTTTACCTACGTTACGTAACCAACAATTATTCTGTATTCATTCATTAATTTTACGAACTAATCCTCCTTGAAACCGATGTAGGTGTGAAAACTTACCAACAACTCACATGCAAGAAAGAGACGGAGCTGTAAAGGTGTGCTGCGTAGGCGCAACTGTTCGCGTATCCGTTAAATCTATTTGAGTTTATTCTATGTAAATAGGAATAGAAACAGTTTACGAGTTCATACGCGACACAAGTGATTTTCTGATCGTTTTATTGTTATTATTTATAAATTATGGATATGAGTGTGTATCATCGCTATGGGGCCCCGTTAGACGCAATGTATGACTGATGGGTGAATGGGGTAAGCATAACGCCTGCCCATAACAATAAATAGCTGGCAGTGGCACTTCAACTATACGAAAACATAGAAATGAAATAGATAATTACAAGATTTGTAGATTCACAGATAATGTGGAAGTTGACTCAGTTTTTTATGATGTCAATAATTCGTTTGCTCATGAGAATCAAATGTCTATGTACTGAAAAATTTGGGAATCGAACGCTATAATTAGGACCGTCAAAAATGAGAGTCAAACTCAGAGGTCTCTACTGAGCGCTAAAACGCCCCATACAAATTAGGCAGAACATCTGACGTCACTTGTTCAACGCGGGCCGTAAAAGCTGTTGATTTAGACCGTAAAAAAAATGCGTTTAAATAGGCCTATGCCAACTATGTAGGGTATGCCTACATACATTGACATATTATATGAGTAAAAAGCTGCCCGTTAGGTGTTGGGCATGTGGTAAAATTGAAACAGAAATTGAGATTTCGGTGAAGATCGTCTTGATATTAGGTATTGGTGATACAATCAAAGCATGGTAAGCAATGACTAGTTACCTCCTTGATATTTCATGGTAGGGGACTGTCCATTGTACTCTTACCCTTTTGAGAATCCGTCCAGTTACGAATCTTTCTGAACGAGGTGAGAATCTTTCCATTTGGTCTGGAGCGGTTTTTTGGTGCTCTGGCTAACGACTTACTTCCCGCAAGTTGAAATTAAGTCGAGGTTGATAAATAAATGAAGAGTTGTCATTTTTCTCTAAATACTTGGAAAACGGGCTCTCCTGGGCCCATGCAATAAGATTTTTGCTTTTTTGAATAGTCAAGCACCTATACCCAATTAGTGAGTTCCGGCAGCTGCACCTCTAGGGCTCTATATAGACATACATAGATCGTAGATACTCGTAGTGGTCAAACTCTAACGAATGGAGGATAAGAAACCGCTCGAGACCACGCTTGATCTCGTCTTGGGATACCTATCTACATGATGTATGTTAAATCAGAACGTTTGCTTTAAGATTATAACATCACATTATACAAGTAGATCCCATTTCGTGCGTCGGGAAAAAAGTTTATTTTCGTTTCAACCTTCGCAGCACCGAATCTGGAGCAGGGCGAATGTAAAAACAGTATAAAGATTGTAAAAATAACCTTTTATAGAGCATTTTGACTCTCGTTTGGTAAAGATAAGAAAATATACAATGCAAAATCGATAGCCTCTGCATGGGCCTCTGGAGAGCGCTCCTGAAACTGAAATGTTTCTATTGTATACTAAAACCGATTGAATCGAGCAAGGAACGGGCCGGATTCTGTTATTATTTTTTTTCTAAAATGTTTTACAGTGTTTGTACCTAGTGCTAACAATTATTATGTACTTATTAAGTTTAATTATATTATTATTTATTAATTTTGTTTTTAATTGAAAAATTCTTAGTTTTTTAATTATCCATCGTCTAATTTAATTTGTTTGCATGTTCTTCTTCTGTTTGTATGATAATGTGAATGTAAATTAAAAATTAAAGTTACTATGTAAAAAAAAAAAAATTATAATATAATTAAATATTAAAATATAGTAATCGCCACAAGGCTCCTGAGCTGTTTGTTTCCATCTTAAATTCGTCTCTGAATTCAGTCTAAAAAAACTATCCAAAGACGTCGCTTTGAGCCCAGGCAGGGCTTCGAGGGAGTGAAAGGGACTGCACCATCAGCCGTATTGCAGTTCTTGTCTGTTTCGTGGTTTTACTTCAAGCCGCAGCTGAGCTGAGCGCGTAACCAGGAACCACCTTGTAATCCGCGCTTGTTGCAATACCATGGTTATTTTGACAGCAAATCGCAAGGCGACATTAGCCGCTAATGCATGTATAAGCGTCAAATACCGCCCTAAAAAGACTATTCACATACGTAACTACTTTAAATTCCAATTAACATTCAATTTATTCCAATCATGCTAATAGCATCGATCTATTGACCATTCGCGCGATGACCTAGGTCATTCGTCATACGTACACAGAATACGTAATACTAGCTGGTAATTCTGAGTAGGTAGATGCAATCATCACGTCGTCGGGTGAACAATTGTGACTGATGGGATTTGCACCTCATACAAGCAATAGTGGTTACTATGTAATAGGGATGTTACCTCCATTTTTTATGATGTCAACTATTTCGTTTTCTCATGAGAATCAAATGTCTATACATATCGAAAAACACTGGAAATTGAACTCTAGAAACGCCAAAAATGACAAAGCCGGGAGTATAGCACTGAGTGCTAAAACGCCCAATACAAATTGGACAGAACATCTGACGTCACTTGTTCAACGCGGGCCGTAGAGCTGTACTTAAAATATGAATTTTGTTGATTTGGCCGTTAAAAGTTGCGTGTAAGTAAATAGTTGTCGTACATTTTTTATTCACTAAAATGTAAAAATGTAAAGAATATCCTTAGGCGACGGTAGCTGCTTACCATCAGGCGGGCCGTCTGCTTGTTTGCCAAATATGGCATAAAAAATAAATAAAAAGAACTGGCTGTATTGCTGATAATTTGCTGTTCTTGTCTGTTTCGTGGATTTTTGATGGTTCTACTTCAATCCGCGCTTGTAGCAAAACCATAGTTATTTTAACAGCAAAACGCAAATATATGCATTAGCTTCTATGGCCGCGGCCGGCCGGCCGGACTTAGACGCGGAGCCGTCCGAGTTCATTTCAAGGCTTCGAACCCTCTACTTTACAGATCGGCCACCACTGAGTGATAACATTGGTAGCGATATCAGACGCATCGGACATTTCACCAATGGCAATGGCAATAATCAAATAGAATAAGTTCTTGTGACTATGACATCATGCCAGTTAACAGCTGACAGACTGTCAGATGACAGCGAGGGGTCAAGTGTTACTCTGGCCTTATTTTATATTTATTGCTATCTTTAGTTTATTATAATTCTTTCGATAAGGTAAAAAATGCTGAAGGCCTTGCAAATAAATTATGAATAAATGGAATTTTCTGATATTAGCTATATGTTTTATAAAAATTAAGTTTTGCATTTTTTGTCCAAAAAATAATATACAAAGGAAACATAGGTTCGATTACAACGACATAGAACAATTATCATATTCATAACTGCCACAAATTATACATATATGAGAGATACTACGTATAACTGCTGTGGCTGCCCTACACCAAAGAATACAAATACCTACTACCCTAACCCATGTAGTGGCCGTATTCTTTTTTTTTACGCTTGTTAGATTAGCGATTGACCGACTGGCCATTATTTCACCTGATTTCAACTGACAACACGGTCGAATTGCTAAACACGTGAAACTTATGATGAGAAGTGGCGTTCGAAAGCGGCTCCCGGAACACACAGATAGGGACTTGGTGGTGTCAGAATTTCATATTGAGCGTGGTAGCTAGCCAGCAAACACTAGAAAGTAGCCTTTCACCATGCTTTGGTTGCATCACAATGTTTTCTAACATCAAGCTCAGTTATTGTATTATTCGAATCTATCGATCTGCTGCGACTCTACGACCTCACTTGATCCTATACTAGACCAAGGAGATCGGTTTGAGCCTTGAAAGCGAGTGCTTGTATGAACGGATCGAGGGAGGTATCGCGTATCGAGGAACTGTCATTACGGTATGAGAGTAACCTATTTCCCTGTTTAAATCTTAAATGACTAGTTGGTATTATAATACTCGTAAGAAGACGCTCCTGACGTTAGTGTAATTTCTACTAAACTGACTTTTGTGTAATCAGAATTAAAATTGTAAAGTGTATGAACGTAGAAGAACCAAAAATCGTATTAATTGCATTGAACATTCTATTATTAACTTATTAGTGTAATAATAACTATTAATGTAAATTTTTGTAATGTACATATCTACCTTATTTTTTGTAAAATAAATCTTTTGAAATCTTTAAATCTTTTTTAAACTAGTAAATAAACGTATTATGTCCATTAAAAAAGCCTTAGTTATCCAAGGAGCCAAAGAAAAACATCTTTATACTACATTTTATCAGTATAATGAGTAGGTAGCCTCGCCCTGCCGCGAACCGGTCTTGGTCTACAACTGCTTATCTGTACTTGGTTACCTATACATACCTAATAGATAGGTACATGGATATCCTCAGCTGGTGTTTCCGTGCAAATACTTATTTTGTTTTATTTGTTCTGAGTTTGAGCGTCCTTTGTTGGATTACTTGCATAAAGCATTGTTTTGCGAGTGAACCAAAGATCTGTGGTGTGAAGATTTCCAAGATACATAGCGTTACCAACTTGCCGCTTGTCCCACTTTTCAACCATCTCGGGATGCGTCGCACCGACTTCAGCGTCGGCCATCCTGAACGGGACGCCCAAAATCCCGCTTTTTAGGCATCTAAATAATTGAAAACCAATTTCTAGGTTTCATGTGTTAGGGTCAGCGTAGACGCTTATGCAAACGTACGTTTGCTTGTCAAAATAACAACGCTTTTTTAATAGTGTAAAATTAAACTGCATAATATTGTTTTCAGTTCAGGCAAAAAAGAGGTCAGCATGGCACTGGCACTGCAATTGTTACGGGCTGGCGCCTGGTGTAATGCTCACCATCAGGTCAATGACCCGCTCGTTATCGAATAGTATAGGTATACACGAAATCAACGTGCCGGCAACTGATGCAATTTCAGAACAACGGTGCGACATGGTTGACAAAAAACTTATCGCTAGACCGGTTGTACATGACTCTATAAACTGTTGCTTTCTGTGCACTCTTTATAACCACAACTAATTCACATTTAGCGATGACTCACTCATTAGCAAAGAAAGGCGTATTCACCACATCGGCCTCACAACCCATACAGTGTTAATTGTTTTCGAGATCGTTGCCCGTCTGTGATGTTAACTTATGTTGAATTAAACAACTTGTACCTAACGGGTTTACGAGTATGTTTTACACTAGCTCCTGCCCGCGACTGCGCACGTGTGTAAAAAAGTATCCCTGATAGGCATCAGGGATAGTGTAGCTTTCAGCTTTCTTTTAGGGAATTTTTATAATCGGATCAGTGGTTCCAGAGATTAGTGGACAAAGATACAAACAAACTTTACCTCTTTCTTTTTTCGCTTTTTTTCTCCGAAAACAACGATTTTTTTATCATCCAATAGTAATTTTAGTACAGCTTTGAACAAGGGACGTCAGATGTTCCGTCCAATTTGTATAGGGCGTTTTAGCGCTCAATAGATTCGCCCGACTTTGACTCTCATTTTTGACGTTTCAAGCGTTCGATTTCGATGTAGATATTTGATTCTCCTGAGAATTGAATTGAATGACATCATAAAAGATTGAGTCAACATCCCTATTGAAACATAGGCTAGACGTCAAAACCTCTGTGACAATATTCTAACCTTCATTATTATGTAATATTCGCATGTTTGCCAACTTGTCCTCGGATCTGTATATAGGTACTTACGTATATACCTAGTACATAGGTATCACACATCGTTCAACTTATCTCACCACAGATGCACCCTTGACCGCTATTCGTCTGCATGACATCATCTTAGCCGTTCTTGTTTTATTTCGCGAAGCTGAGAGTCGTGCCCGTAGACTGACAGGAAAACGATGGACGGAGCGCTGTTACCTCGCTAGTGAAGCAGCCAAAGTAAGCCAGCAGGTATTTGCACCACAATAAACACAGTTTCACATGAAAATTATACCAACCCTGAAACCTTAGACATACATAATAGATAAAGCTTTTAACAATAGGTATTAATTTTTTAATAATAATAAATGTTGTTATTTCATAACCAAATTCCATACGAGAAATTAAAAGAAGCTCTACTCTCTACCGAAAGAAAATATACAGTATATATACTTAATCGATAGTATTATAATGTTTAGATGTAAGTAGCCATAAAGTTATTAAGGGGCTAGGATCGCCAAAACGACTACTTTCTCCTCCTAAAACTCCCACACGGCTTGGTTTAACGACTTGAAAAAAATACTACCTGAATGACCAATTCAAGGGCATTAATTTCACTGATTGATTTTTTTGTGTTACCATTACTTATGGCTTGAAAAAATATTTAACAGCATGCTGTTTTAAAACTATTTTCCCTAAAACTTCTAAATGACTTAGACGTTTGGGATTAATTTTACACCAAAAAATAAGGAAGAAAATTTTCTATAAACTGGCCGTTTCATTTGTGCATAGAGCAATATTTCGCAAAGAAATGATAAAAAAACTGAATTCCAAATGTACAAGTCTCAGAGGTGCTCTGCGCGGGCGCGCGCGGCAGTCATGCACTGGCATTCAGACGGGGAGGTTGTGTCGCTCGTTGCTCTGCAAACGCTGTCCGCCGACGTTACATATTTGTGTGCGTGAATGATATACAATACAAGTATTTGTTTTCGTGTGGGTTTGAAGCTTGCTCAAAGAGTAGCGTCTAGAGCGGTGAAATGTGATTCATTCCGTGATTTGCGCGTGGACGCTCCTCGTATACATATTGAATGGGTTACATTTTTGATTACAATTTCTTGTTTACGTACTTACATCATTTTTACGAGTGGAAAATATATGTATTGGTAAACAAATTATTAGCGGCAGCTACAGGAATATCGGGAGGTTTAGAACTGTTTAAGAAAGACTGGAAATGAAATTGAAAAGTAAAATTACTCAGGTTAACGAGCACAATGCGGTACTGCATCTTTTTGTTTCAAAGTATTTATTGGCACTGCAATTGTTATGGGCCGGCGTTATCTTTATCATCAGGCAAACGACCACCAAACGATCAGGGCCATCTACAGTAAAAATGATATCGAAAATGATAACAATTTTAAAATCCAAGATATCGGACATTTTTATTTTTCAATAAAATGGTATGGGTATCATTTTCGAGATTTCTCGGGGTGCTGATTACAGAAATGACAACCATTTTTAAATTCAAGATGACATTTTTTTAGGAAATCGATAATATGGGTGCCATTTTCTAGGTTTCTCGGGGTGCTGATATCGAAAATGACAACGATTTAAAATCCTACATAGCGGACAATATTTTTTTTTCAATAAAATGCTATGGGTGTAAGTTTCGACATTTCTCGGGGTACTGTGTACAAAAATGAAAAATTCTTTTATAATCCAAGATGGTGGACAATTCTTTTGTAAAATGATATGGGTGTCGTGTTGGAGGTTTCTCAGGGTGCTGATTTTGAAAATGACTACTATTTTAAAATCCAAGATGGCGGACAAATTTTTTTAGTAAAAGGATATGGGTGTCTTTTTCGAGGTTTCTCAGGGTACTGATAATGAAAATGACAACGATTTTAAAATCCAAGATGGCGGACACGTTTTTTTTTTTTCAATTAAATGGTATGGGTGTCATTTTCGAGATTTCTAGGGGTGCTGATTACGGAAATGACAACCATTTTTAAATCCAAGATGGCGGAATTTTTTTTAGGAAATCGATAATATGGGTGCCATTTTCTAGGTTTCTCGGGGTGCTGATATCGAAAATGATAACGATTTAAAATCCATTCAAGACCTATAGGGTGGTTCACGGAGACCTAGAGCAATAGACCAAGAGACTAGAATCATTAAATTTGGCAAGAAGTATTGTCTTATACCACAAGTAAAGCGAAAAATCCGAAAACTAATTATGTATAACACACACACGCGCACGCGCATGCACACGCTAGCGCAAGCGCACGCACGCACGCATGCACACACATGCTCACGCACACGCTCGCACACGCGCACACGTGCACACGCGCAAACGCACGCACGTACGCAAGCAAGCACGCACGCACGCACGTACGCACACAAGCAAGCACGCACACAAGCAAGCACGCACGCAAGCAAGCACGCATGCACGCACGCACGCACTCACACACACGCACATTATCAATGAGTGTATTGTGTACAATTTTTTAGGGTTAATTATTTTGTTGAATGTAGCTGTAAAAGGACCTAACGATTCCAGTCTTGAACGAACTATTTACATGCTTACAAGTCTTTTCGGAATCCTCGGCGTGCGAGTCCAACCCACACTTGTCTATTTTTTCTATTGTATTGGTTAACGAGACGAGCTGGACGTTTGCCTGATAGGAGTCATAATGCCGGCCCATAAAAATTGCAGTGCCATTCAGAACTTTGAAACACAATAGCCTGCGCGGCACCGCAGTGTGCTCATAACTAAGTCTCATATCTTAGTAATTTCGCTGGCTACTTTGCTCAACAAACCGGAACACAATAATGCTTGCACATTACTGTTTGCCGGCAGACTTCATGAACAAAACGGAAACCCAGACGGACACTCGCAGATGACTCGATACCTCGTAAATGACATCAATATAAAAAACATGACTACAAAAGTAAAAAATAAAAAATAACCCGAAAATCATTTATTTACGTACACGTTCGTTTTTGGGTCAAAAGGTGTAACAAATTTCAACGTTACGGAGCAAATTGGCTGTCTGTACTTTTATTATAGTCCACAGCGATGTTTTGAGATAAATCTCAACGTTGTATGATCTCATGTGCGTCCGTCCCGTTTATTTACGAACTAGCTTCTGCCCGCGGTTTTCAACCACGTTCCCATAGGAACCGTGCATTGTTCCGGGACAAAAAGTAGCTTATGTTATTCTCCGGTCCATAAACTATATCTATGCCAAAAACCACGTCGATCCGTTGATTCGTTACTGCGTGAAAGAAGGACAAACCAACAAATCAACAAACACACTTTCGCATTAATAATATAACTAGCTTCTGCCCGCGGTTTTCACCCGTGTTCCCACAGGAAACATGCATTTTCCGGATACAAAGAACCCTATGTTACTCTCCGGTCCATAAACTATTACTATACCAAAAATCACGTCGATCCGTCGCTCCGTTACTGCGTGAAAGAAGGACAAACCAACAAATTAACAAACCAACAAACAAACTTTCGCATTTATAATAGAGTAGGATATAGGATATATTTAGTATGGAAGTATGGATAGTATGGATAATGATGATCAAACTTCACTTTCAATGAAGAACTTTCCACTAAATGAATTCAAAGAATTATAGGCAAAGAAGATGCCGTGCGCGCTACTCGCACGCGCGTTCGTTCATCCGCGTATTCTATGACGTTAGGTTTTGCGATGTTCTTGAAAGACGAAGTGTGGACCGCGCGGGTGAAGTGGGATTGACTCCACCCATTCGAGCAAGGCCATTGGCGCCTAGTAGGGTCTTAAATTATAATATTATAGTCGCAGCACTTCGTGTAATGTTAATCAGTAGTGTATTATGTGCTGTATTAGCTGACGTATATCTCGCTTGTTATTACATCCCCTTTCCATCATCAGACAACTAGACAAAAGGCGAAGCGTTTTGCTTCCAAGTTCATTTGGTGTACCGCACGTTGCCTGAGTCTGTTTTTCGTGATCGCTATTCGCTCTTACTTGTTGTTGATTCAATTTGAACCTAAGAAGTTTCTAACCGTTCGTTTATCTTTTAGATTACTGTCTAGACCTTGATCTAAACGAAAGTCTAACCGTGATCTAACTCACTTCTGTTGTGCAATTTCTAATCATTTTACTTGTGAAAGTTGTACGTTTTATATACCTACTGTGTAGCTAAACAGGCGTCTAAATGTTGAATTTAGTGGTAATAGTGAAAGCTCTTCTCAACGTTTTTTTTTTATATTAAAACCAAATTATAATGAAGTAGGTATATTAGTGTATATTATTCCTCCGATGTGACAAACGCTGTTATTTTACACCTAAAAGGGTGTCGTCATATTCGCATTCATTTCTGTAAAATATAAAACCATAAAATTAAAACTTCACATTTGGGTAAGCACCTATAAAACGTGGGATGAAATCAATATTACCAAAAACCACGACAGTTCTCGTTCCTTATTTGGGTAGCTTAATCCTCGACAAGAATGTAAAAATGTATATATAGATTATATAGGTACAAATATACTGGTTTCAATATATTACATTTAGTTAAGTAGGTACCTTAATAACTTCTGACCAATGAAACAGTGATTTCGACTCAGAGTAGTAGTCCTTTCTGTATTCTGAGGAGTTCGAAAAGAAGCGTTGCTCGGTGGTAACGCTGATCACCATCCAGCCACTGCTGAACATAGGCCCTCCCGCAAAATAGGGAGGAAGGCGTTGCCGTAACAGGTACACCACACTTGGTAGGCGCTTTGATGTCTATGATGATAGATGTTCTGAATGCTGTTGCACATTCCTTGCATATTCCCTCAACCGGCTCTAACGGCATCCACTATGCACCATAAGTTTGTAAGTATCGTTCTACCTAAACCTATCATCTATTCAAACATCATTGAAATAATAAATAATAATTAATTTGTATTTCTATTTTGTACGTATCCTAGGTATCCTACTTCCTACTATAATATTATAAATGCGAAAGTGTGTTTGTTGGTTTGTCCTTCTTTCACGCAGTAACGGAGCAACGGATCGACGTGATTTTTGGCATAGATATAGTTTAGGTACCGAAGAGTAACATAGGCTACTTTTTATCCTGGAAAAATGCATGGTTCCTCTGGGACTGCAGGTGAAAACCGCGGGCAAAAGCTAGTACAATAATATTTGAATGCAGTTGTGAAGGCCAGAAATATAAAGACGTTCAGCAGGGTGATTTTAATTCACTCGGAATTATTCCATGTAGGAAGCAACTGTTTCTAATCGTTTATATCTCGGAAACTGCAGAGAAATATTGTCGGGATTATGTCCATGTTATGCAGCTGAGTTGTCGTGTCTCAACGGAAAATTTCTCTAACGATTCCAAAATATAAACGATCAAGACTGTGGCTTCCGACACGGACATCATTCCGAGTGAAATAAAATAACCCCGCAGATCGAATTGTCCTTTCACATTTTTACACCGAGAAATACCTATATGATTAGTACTAGGTACTACGAGTAAGTTTAGATCATTTGTTCATATGACTTCATTGACTTGCAAATTAATTACGTCTCGCATCCTGGATTTAGATGGCTGATAAAAACGTAGATGACTACAAACAATCTTATAATTATATTGCGAGAGATAATGTTGAATATTGTATTATCTAAGAATTATGCAGCCTCTTCGCGCTTATGTTGATGTTGTAAGGTTCAAATTTGAAAAGAAAACCGGTTTACTTTATTTTCTACTTGTACTAAAGTGATTGATTACTGTCATAATACTTAGCTGCTCTCACATTGCACAGTAGGTACACCTACCTGAGCACCTACCACTTTGCTATTTTCCCGAAAGTTTTTGAGTCTTTATTGATTTGAAGATAGATAGGCAGGGATCTTTTTTTTTTAATGTTATAAGGTATCGAGACGAGCTGGTCGTTTGCCTGATGGTAAGCATAACGCCGGCCCATAACGATTGCAGTGCCACCCAGAACTTTGAAACACAAAGGCCTGCGCGGCACTGCAGTGCGCTCGTTACCCTGAGACATTAGGTATTAAGTCTCATAAGCCCAGTAATTTAACTGGATACTCTGCTCATCAAACCGGAACACAGTAATGCTTGCACACTACTGCTAAGTAAGAAAGTATCATAGTTGCCTGATAGCATATACCTAGTTTGAAGTAAGAAAGTTTCTTAGTTGCGTCGTTTTCGTCTACTCCGACGCCTTTAGGCAACTTGTCCGTATATATGATCGAAGGCCAATGCGTTATTGCATCCAAATGTCTAACGAATATATTGAGTTACAACGTCGTACAAGTCGTACAACCTTTCGCTTGTAAAGTAATCCTGTTTCCCTACAACAAATACCTACAAACCAGTAGTAAAGTACGGTGCGCGGTGTGGGCGGTGCTTGCATACTTCCATGAATGGGTGACGCAATGCGCCCACGCATCTTTTCTGACGCCATGCGCTATTCCTCAATCCTCGCAGCTTTATGCCGAGGCCCGGGGTTAGGGTTGCCAGGCTCAAATGTAGAAAAGCCTAATGGCCCTGATGCAAACATTTGACCAAAAAGCCAGACTATATTAATTGGAAAAACACTGTTTATGACCAAAGGCTTGACATGTAAATCATTGACAGGACACGACTGTAAAATGCCGGAAGCCGGGAACCCTAGCCAAGGCATTTTTATACGATGACATATAATTTGGTATTCGAAATAAGTGTATAACGCCTTCTTGAAGGCATTTTTGATTTTAATTATAAACTAGTCATAATATTATTCTGATTCCATATTCAAGTATTATTGATTTTACCTATTTGACGATACGAAGAATTTAAACTGGCTGTCAAGAGCAGCTGCCGAAACACACCGATAGGTGCTTGAATTTTCATCGTGGTATCTAGCTTAATGAGCACTAGAAAATGCCATACCACCAAGCAACGGTTGAAACGTAGACTAATCGAATCAACAAACAAGAATAGGGTTGTTGATTCCATTCTTTTTATGATGTCAGTCAATTCTTTTTCTGAGAATAAGATATCCATTCTGTGAGAATAAAATGTCTATATCGAAAAAACTGGAAATCGAACACTAGATACGTCAAAAGTGAGTGTCAAAGTTGGACAAATCTACTGAACGCTAATACACCCCATACAAATTGGGCAAAACAAGTGACGTCACATGATTTGCGCGGGCCGTAAAGCTGTACTAAAACATGGACTTGGATAATTTTGGCCGTGAAAAACTGCGTTTAATTATATAGTTGTCATACATTTTTTATTCATTGAAATTGAAAGAATCTGATATTTTCTGGAAGATTTAAAAATTCGTTCAATTCGGGAAACTTTTAGATGCAAGTATCTTTGTGGAAATTATTTTTTTTTTTTAATTTCATTTTTATTGTGTTATTGTGAGTAACGACAGTAATTGTTATATATTTTGTGTTTCATTCAACATCCCTATTATATCGCTGCCGCTATTAGCCCACTAAACTCCACAAATTATAAATGATCATCAATTTTAAACCACCAAATTAGAGAAAATTAGGACAGTATTCCCGACACGTATCTACCCAAGCCTTTGATGTGAGGTCTTTAAAAAGGTTATTTTTAAAACTAAAACATACCAAGCGGAAAAAACCATCTTTATTTTTTACTCAGGAAACTTCATCTTTTTGTGTTAGTAACTTTTATTTTGAGAGTGATAGAGTGCATTTTCGTCTGTTATGTTGTTTGGAGATTGTAAGTAGCTGCGTCTGCGTCGAGAAGTGCAAATGAGACGTTGGTTACATCAGCGTGTTTGTTGGTCATGGTTTATGGTTGTAAAGTTTGGTAAGCTGTCTGGTCACAGGTAACGTTGGCCGAAAATATAGATTGATTTATGATTATACACTACTAGCCGAATCATTTTCTTTATCAATGCCTTCCCCTCCATCCAAAGGTTGCCTGGAAGAAATTTCTATTGAGCAATAAAGCTTAGTTTATTCTACGACTGAAATTGTAATAGATGTCATAAATGTTACGAACAGACATAAATTTGCACCGACATGTTTAACTGACAGTCAGTGGTCAAGAACCCGGTATGTTCCGGGGGCTGCAGTTTTTGTAACGTTGGAATCTGTAATCAGTAAATTTCATTACGAGACATTATGTAAATTGTAATACGAGTCAGGGATACGATCACGCTGCAGTGCCAACAGCGGCAGTGCCGCGCAGGTCTATGCTATGAGCTCCATACCTCTAGGCGACAATTGCTATGGGCAGGCGTCAAGCTTACCATCAGACAACCGACCTGCTCATCTCGTAACCTTGTAAAGCCATTTAGAATAATAAACCTCAATAATTATTTTTCACAATTCTCACAAATAAATAGTTATCATAAAGTGTTTTCAAAATATTAATTAATAAATAGCTTATTTGATTTTTACTCTAAGATTCATCATAATTATTTAGTCATCAATAAATTAATCACAAACCAATTAGTCACTGGTTGACATGATCCAAAGCACACTTGGCGCCAAAGGATTCATTCTTGTGTACAAGTTAAGGGGCTAGGGACGCCAAAACGACTACTTTCTCCTCCTAAAACTCCCACACGGCTTGGTTTAACGACTTGAAAAAAATACTACCTGAATGATCAATTCAAGGGCATTAATTTGTGTGATTGATTTTTTTGTGTTACCATTACTTATGGCTTGAAAAAATATTTAACAGCATGCTGTTTTAAAACTATTTTCCCTAAAACTTCTAAATTACTTAGACGTTTGGAATTAATTTTACACCAAAAAATAAGGAAATAAATTTACTTTAAAGTGGGTGTTTCTTTTGTAAATCAAGCAACATTTTCTCAAAGAAAATAGCAAAAAATCTATTTCCAAACGTCCAAGTCTTGGAGGTGCTCTGCGCGGGCGCGCGCGGCAGTCGTGCGCTAGCTATCAGACGGGGAGGTTGTGTCACTCGTTGATCCGCTCGCGCTGTCCGCCGACTACGTGCATTTGTGTGCGTGAACGACAATCGACACAAGTATTTCTCTATTCGTGTGGGTTTGAAGACTAGCGTCTAGAGGGAAATTAGATAGGAACTATTTATATTGTGTGTGCGCATGGACGCTATATTTATTATAGTATATTTTGAGTTACTTTTTTTTTATTAGGACTATTTATACGAGCACAATGCAGTGCTGCATCTTTTTGTTTCAAAGTATTGATTGGTACTGCAATTGGGATGTTGACTGTATTCAAATAAAAATATAATTTTGCCGCGAAACGGTAGTTTTTGTGACAGAAATCCTATAAAACACAATATTTTTGTTTATTTTTAAGGAATTTAATTTTAATTCAATAATCAAAATGTAATCACATCACTCGGAAGTCACGTGACATAAAACGCGCGTGACGTCACTTGTTCAATATATATATTTTTTGCTTTTGGCTCCACGTGATTTGCTTATTAGTAAATAACACAAAATCAACAACAGCACATTTTCGCATTCCCGCCAAAACTCCAATGAGTATATTGCTCGTTGTGCTTAGTATTTTAGAGTGATTTCTGTGATTATTTATCTGTGCCGTGAATTCCGCGCCACTTTATCGAAATTTATTTCGACTCTTGGATATTCTCCCATTATGGAAAGTGGCTACATAAAGGCAAATAATTCCAATTTGCCGAGAATTGATTGTTTTACGGTGGCCAATTTCTTCTCGACAAACGATAATATTTGCTCTGCTGAATTTAGAAATGTGAAGACCTCCGTGTAAGTACTTATTATGCCAAAAATAATTTTATTTCTATAACCAACAATGAATATATAATAGTATCATAGATTCAAAGTGTATTAATTAACCAAAGCATACCTATATATAAATCAGTAAGCTCAAAAAACTTTATTTTAATACATAACAATACATACACAGAAAATATCGAATCAACTTGTCACTAAACGTAGCACAGACTAGGTAGTAGTGGTTATATTCTCTTTGCTTGTCACTTTACAGTGTTATAGAAAAGTACTCTGTGGTATTGAACAAGTGACGTCATTGGCGTTGTGGAGCGAAATTTAAAACGGCATTTAAAATATATGAAAATTAAAATATTAGTTGTTTTAAAAAGTAAATTTAAATATTTTGGGTTATATTAGGCCCATACGCATCGTTTTAAACACTTTCCCAAAATCAGTCAACATCCCAATTGTTATGGGGCGGCGTTATGCTTATCATCAGGCAAAGGACCACCAATCGATCAGGCCCGTCTACAGTAAAAATGATATCGAAAATGATAACAATTTTAAAATCCAAGATGGTGGACATTTTTCTTTTCAATAAAATGGTATGGGTGTCATTTTCGAGGTGCTGATTACAGAAATGACAACCATTTTTAAATCCAAGATGGCGGTAATTTTTTTTAGGAAATCGATAATATGGGTGCCATTTTCTAGGTTTCTCGGGGTGCTGATATCGAAAATGACAACGATTTAAAATCCAACATAGCGTACATTTTTTTTTCAATAAAATGCTATGGGTGTAATTTTCAAGATTTCTCGGGGTGTTGTGTACAAAAATGAAAAATTCTTTTATAATGTAGAAGGACCTAACGATTCCAGTCTTGAACGAACTATTTACATGCTTACAAGTCTGTACGGAACCCTCGGCGCGCGAGTCCAACCCGCACTTGGCTATTTTTTCTATTGTATTGGTTAACGAGACAAGCCGGACGTTTTCCTGATGGGAGTCATAATGCTGGCCCATAAAATTGCAGTGCCATTCAGAACTTTGAAACACAAAAGCCTGCGCGGCGGCACCGTAGTGCGCTCATAATAATGCCGACCCATAACAATTGCAGTGCCTCACAGAACTTTGAAACACAAAGGCCTGCACGGCACTGCAGTGTGCTCATAACTAAGTCTCATAAGCTTAGTAATTTCGCGGGCTACTTTGCTCATCAAACCGGAACACAGTAATGCTTGCACATTACTGTTTGCCGGCAGACTTCATGAACAAAACGGAAACCCAGACGGACACTCGCAGATGATTCGATACCGTAAATGACATCAATATAAAAAACACGACTACAAAAGTAAATTAAAAAATAGCCCGAAAATCATTTATTTACGTACACGTTCTTTTTTGGGTCAAAAGGTGTAACAAATTTCAACGTTACGGAGCAAATTGGCTGTCTGTACTTTTATTATAGTCCAGAGCGATGTTTTGAGATAAATCTCAACGTTGTATGATCTCATGTGCGTCCGTCCCGTTTATTTACGAACTAGCTCCGCGGTTTTCACCCACGTTCCCACAGGAACAGTCCATTGTTCCGGGACAAAAAGTAGCCTATGTTATTCTCCGGTCCATAAAATATATCTATGCCAAAAATCACGTCGATCCATTGATTCTTTATTGCGTTAAAGAAGCACAAACAAACAAATCAACAAACACACTTTCGCATTTATAATTTAACTAGCTTCTGCCCGTGGTTTTCACCCGCATTCCAAATTCAAATTCTAAATTCAAATTCAAAAGTCTTTATTCAAATAGGCCCCAAAGGAGCACTTATGAAAGTTAAAATGACTCTAACAGCGGTTCCCACAGGAAACATGCATATTTCCGGATAAAAAGTAGCCTATGTTACTCTCCGGTCCATAAACTATTACTATGCCAAAAATCACGTCGATCCGTCGCTCCGTTACTGCGTGAAAGAAGGATAAATCAACAAACCAACAAATCAACAAACACACTTTCGCATTTATAATAGAGTAGAATATAGGATATCTTTAGTATGGAAGTATGGATAGTATGGATAATGATGATCAAACTTCACTTTCAATGAATAACTTTCCACTAAATGCATTCAAAGAATTATAGGCAAAGAAGATGCCGTGCGCGCTACTCGCACGCGCGTTCGTGTATCCGCGTATTCTATGACGTTACGTTTTGCGATATTCTTGAAAGACGAAGTGTGGACCGCGCGGGGGAAGTGGGATTGACTCCACCCATTCGAGCAAGGCCATTGGCCCGTAGAAGGGTCTTAACGCGTTACGTACCTATACTAACTCATCAAGATTATTATATTATTTATTTGTAATAATTTTATAATAATAATTATTAGTTATAGTGTTAGTTTTATATATAATCAATTATCAAAGAGGTAATTATTATTGATGCGTGGTGTGTTCATGAGTGCAACATTACAGACAGTGTTTTTTTTTAGTTTGTTGTTTATAGTCCGTGGCTTGTGAAAGAATCGGACTGATAAGAAAAGCCACTATAATACCTATTGTAAGTAGCACATTGTAAGTAGTACAAATTTATAGGATAAATAGCTCCGTTTTTATACGTATTTCTCAAAGAAAGAATAACTACTTAGTTCAAACCGTAATATAAATCTATTAAAATCTGTCTTGGTCTGCTTTTAAACATAAAAAAACTCTTTTCTTAGCGCAGAATACACTCTATTTGGATTTGTATGCACTCATCTAAGCACTTTAGTTGATTTTCGTGATCTGCTCTAAAAGTGATTTTGAACAAGTAAGTACTTACTTACCTATAACTTACCTATAATAAAAAAAGTACAAAAGCGGGAACCGACTGCAATGAAAAACTACTGAACCGATTTTGATGACATTTTATTGCTGAACGTCTTTTTCTAATTGATAACCAGGCGAGATTGTCGTTTGCCTGATTACTTACAAATAACTGGTTACTAGATTATCATTTGTAAACGTAAAACGAACAAGTCAGTCAGAGCTGCCACAGGCAACAGCAATAGGGTTCCGTATGGATTACTATGGACCCAAAGGCCTCACAGGTATCGCCCTCGGGCCTCGGCGCGCCAAATCTGGCTTTGTTTAGTGTGTCATGGTTTCTCACTTGTCACAAACACAAATGCCAACTGGTTTTGCACCCGTTTGTTTTAACAACATTCAACAACATAAATTATGTTGATATATAGGCAGGGCCGGATTATCCGTAAGGCAAAGTAGGTAACTGCCTAGGGGCCCAGCACCGACAAGGGGCCCCGGGAAAAAGAATTGAAAATGTTTCTTCGAGTGAAAATTAAATTTGAAGATTTGTATGTAACAAACCCTCAATGACCATATTATTAATATTGCGTTGTTTTTTATATCGTCCATATTACATGTCAGAACGCATTTCAAATTATTATAGCTTAATATGATTATGGTTAGAAAAGTAGGCCCGCGACGTGCATTGCCTAGGGGCCCGACATGGTTAATCCGGCCCTGTATGTAGGTGCAAACTTAGACTTGGGTATGTGACACAGAATATATACCTAATAGTCTTGTGCCTGACTTTGACCTCAGGAAAAAAGATCCAAAGCAGACGTCATGTTACTGTTTTTCACAAGCTATTGTTTATCTTGCAATGTTTGTATGTACGTATGTTTGTTTAAACCAAATCTTTCAAGTTGCAAGCTACATTTGACCTACTTTCCTGTTTTCGATTGAGCCAAAATTTTACATACATTTATTATGTAAATCGGATGACAAAATGGAATGAAACGACGTAACCCCATCGAGTTTGGGCTTGTTTGATGAGTTAGGTACTTATTTTTGCATGCATTAGGCCAAGCTCAAGTTTTATTTTAAACTAGCTGTGCCCCGCGGCTTCGCCCACGTAGCCTAAGTTACTTCTTATAACATTAGCTATCTGCCAGTGAAAGTCCGGTCAAAATCGGTCCAGCCGTTTCGAAGATTACCTGGAACAAACACACAGGCAAAAATTTTAATAATTGTATTTTTTATAGGTACCGTTATATCTATTACTTTCATAATTATGTCTTTAGTGAAAAGCTGTTATTTTGATATTACAAACAGACACTTCAATTTTATTTATTTGTACGTATAGAAGATGTATATACATATAGATTGAAAATTGCAACTAACAAGTTCATCGCCATACCACAGTTGTAAAATTGTGGCTATACATACATAAAAGAAATATAGGTCTCATTTCAAGTTTAGTCTTCCATCAAAGGTCGAGAGTGTCCTCTAACACACACCTCTACCCAAATTGCTTTTGTTCCTGGATAGATGTCGCTACTATACATTTAAGAAAAAAAACTTTAATGTTTTGCATTAATTCTTCATCCAAATAAATAACGAAGAAAATAAACCAGTACAAAATAATTAAGAACGTCATCATCATACAAAATGATAACAAAAATAACAAGAAAACAGATAAAAATAAAATTAGGAACAAAAATCCTGAATCGCGCAAGTGATTTTTTTGCCCGAAGTCGGCATCTATACAACACCAAAAGTGCAACTTTCGGGGTCCGGCGTTTCAGGGGGAACCAGTCTGTCGAACTGATCTAATTCGACACCGTGTAGTATCACAAAACGACTCCAAAACATATAATTTACACACACACCAAGCAATACGCGCCCCTACCTAACCAAACCACCTTGAAGTGATATATAGCCGAAAGGCTGGATTCGACCCCATTTTTGCATAAAAAATACTAGTGGCTAATTATTCTTTTTTATGCTATATATTGGATAAAGAGAACGACCTGATTGTAAGAATAGCTCCGGCCTATATTGCAGTTCCACTCAGAACTTTGAAACACAAAGGTCTGCGCGGCACTGCAGCGCGCTCGTTAGTACCTTTTTTTGGTCACCCAGGGAATAACTCGTTTGCGAGCTTACCCCTCCGCGCCCCGGGGGGAGCGACGGAGTGTGGGACTCCCGCCCGCCCACTGCGCAGCGTCCTACCCACTAAAAACACTGGGACACTTTACGGTTCAGCTTGCCGACGACGGGGTAGCGTATAGCCTATAGGCCGTATAGTATATTATTATAATTACCTATGTTCTGTGCAAATGCCAGAAAAAAATCGAAGTCTTCTTTTCCAAATCGCTCTCACGGAGGAACACAGACATAGGTAAATCAGCTATCCTACTTAGCCAAGGTCAAAAATAACCCATTTGCCACTGATGCAACTGTTCACTACAATCACAGAGCACTGGCCACTATGGTTACAGCATTCTATTGTGACTGGCTTTTTGTCGCCGCAGACCCAGACGTCTCTTGACATTTGAGAAAAGAAAGGATTCAAGTGCGGCACATAGGTACTAACTGTTTTATTCGAACATGTCGAACCATTTTGTTTATGATAACACTTTCGGGAGCGGTTTTTTCGTCGACTATAGGTAATAGGATTGAAACTGACTTACGTATATTCGCAACTAGATATTAATTTTAGTTCTTCAATTAGAGATTCTGCTATATTTGGCAGTAATATTACATCTAAAGAGAACCTGAAATTCATTGTGTATATATTACGATTAATATTATTCAAATTTACCTAAGTGTCACAAACTTAAACGAAGAGAAAAACCTTACAGAACAATATAGTATAATATTAATCGTGGGTTTATCGACTTTTTATATAATTTATCGCGCCTTGATACAACCGATAAAAGTTATCGATTAGCTAGGTCGAATCCAAAGAGAATATAAAGCTACTACCATACTTTACGATCAGACTTCGGTACGCGCAACATTCGATAAATTTATCAGTTTTATCGATTCATTATCGAACCGACTTCCGTACTTGCGACGCTGTATTCACAAGAACACATCATGCAGTTAGTAGTCAACCATGACCCAAAAACAGATGGCGGTCTGACAAAAGTGTTTTTACACTCTAAAATATATTTTATACTACACTCTCCCAATGTCAAGACTATAATAAACATGTTATGGGGTTAGCCCAATGTAAACACAATCATTCAGACATGTCAAGCGAACAAACTTGTAAAAGCAGTGTGTACACTGTACTCATCCTACATCTCAAGTGGTCGGAAAGCTCCCTCCCACGCGCCGACGCCGACCGGATTAGGTTTCACCACCAAACTTAGCACGGCATATGTAATGGTATATTATACGTTTACTGCATATACCTATTGAAATTACGTGCGCTATGTTGATAAAAAATCATGTAGCGAATGTGATATTGAAGGATGCTTTATATTCTCCTCTAGTAGTAGCTTTTTATAACTGAAAGGACCTCTTGTGTCTGAGGTTGACGAGCGACGATAGCTCTGTGAAGTTCCACATTATGTAAGGGCACATTATCAGCCTCTTACGCTCCCACTGCTGGGATACCGGCCTTCTCTCAGAGAGGTATGGGCCATGATCCACCACGCGGGCCCAGTGCGGCTTGGTGGATGTCACATGTCCTCGAATTTTGTGGTTCTTGAACATGCGGGTTTCCTCATGATGGTTTCCTTCACCGTTTTAGAGCGAGTGTGAATAATCCGCACATAACTTACCTTCTATAAGTCATTGGTGCAGGTCGAGTCGAGTTTCGAACTAATGGTGCGTCGGATTGAAAGTCGCACAAGTTCCCGCTCGGCCACACTCGCTCTCGACAGGGGCACGTTAGATGCGTGATTGATGATTATGCATCAGTCACGCGCAAACCATGGAAAAACACGATCACCGCCGCGCGGCTTTGAGGGAGTGAAAGAGGAATGAAAGAGGGAGTGAAAACTACTATTTCTGTTCTGGTCTGTTTCTTGGTTTTACTTCAAGCCCCGCTAAACTTTATTAGCAATTTACTCATCAGCACCCTTTTTCTTTGTACACAGGTAGCTTAGTGTGAAAATGGCGACGAAATCTTACAATAAACACAAGGAGTACCGGGAATACTCCAGCTCTGCAAACGCTCCGGGATATACGGATGAGCAGTTAGGTAAGGACTCTTCAGCAATTATTTTTCACAATAATGCTTGCACATTACTGATTAGTGGCAGATTTCACGAGCGAAGCGGTGGTACCAAGCAGACGGACACTCGCTGAAGAGCTAGTCCTACCACCTATAATTTTTTACTGGAAAAAATTCTCCTGGCGCTGTCTCGCCTAACTTTTGCTGTCACCCACTAAAACGTTATTGGAGAACAAAGTTACAAATAGACATCAATAAAGCCGGCTACGCATAATGCATCATTTCTCATGAGACAATGCTTCTACTCCGTGCCGAATCATGATCAATTCGTTCACACATTATAATGGTATTCCCGTGAACATGATGCTTGCAACAGCGTCGAAATATCGGGTGCTCATCGCTCAATAATAATCACGGTAAATATCCCGTTATAATGTGTGAATTAGTAAATAACCGTGAAAGTCTAAAACAGTGATGATCAATTCGTTCATATTTCCCCGATTCTCGAAGGTATCTCATATAAAAGCAAAAGTCTCAGAGCCAAACATTTTATGATAAACGAGTAAAATTGTTTGTGGAGGGGAGAAATAATCCCAAACAAACATGATCTGACGATCTACGCTTCTAATAAGCTCGTCTTCCACCTCTCTTTCAGATATGATAAAGTCCAACCTGCTCCCAAAAGGCAGCAAGCTAAACTCTCTCGACCGTAATGGTGGCGGTGGCATGAGGGAGTACCACTATGAGTACAAGGAGGAGAAGCATCCTTCAGGAAAGTACGACAGGAAGGATATGCGTACTGTTGAGGTAAGCGCAATTCAATAGTATCAACAGATTAAACTTAGTGCTGCATAAAGGCCTCCGCTTAGACTGTATGTTGAATCTAAAGTCTTGTGCGAAATGAAATAGCTGACCCGACTTACATAACAACATTATCAACAGTCTTTTCCCTTTAAGTGTGGAGCATGATTTAGCTGCTGTATATATGACAAATAATGACTTTACTTTGATTATAAAACCTTGTACACATAATCCACGTAGATTTGTAGTTTGAACACGGTCCATTGGAAATCTACAACAGGAAAAAAAACAATTATATCCAAAGTTTCATCTGTACAGAAAATAAAGTGGGATGTATACTTAAATGTTGTTTTGCAGTTTTTTGTCTCATACTAATACAACTAATTACCACTAACTAGGATGCCGAGGTGACTCAAAGCGTAGGTACTTCAGTGACAAGACGTGAAGACAACACTTTTCCTTGTCTTCGCCTGGTCCAATTTCCATTTCAGAGTTTTCCGAAAAGCATCAAAAAACAGCTTGATAAGGTACTTCCTTCCATGAGTTCCAGAACTAATCCAAAATAATGATAACATTCTAGCTGGTCCCGAAAGGGTGCAAGCTCGAACGCAACAGCCCAGGCAGGGAGTACTGCTATGATTATGATGAAAAGCGTCCATCAAGGAAGTACGACCCAAACGACATGTTTGCTGTCGAGGTAAGGAACTGCACAACTGGCTTGGGATTTTTGGGAAAGCTTTACCTTTTTCGGGTCCTCTTTGATTCTATTGACAGTATGCTCAGGGCGCTCTGAATCCTAGAAACAGAAAACTCCTGAAAATCTCCAGACAAAACCTGTGCCTGTGGTCTACTTTCCTCTTTGCATGAAAAGCTCTGGTCGATTAGTTACACCTTCCTTAACAATTCAAACTACACGTATTTAACATTAGGATGTTGTTTTCGTTTCAGGAGTTCACGGTACCGCCTCGCATCGTCCCCAAGAACTCGGAGACCAGTGCGTACTACTACGAACGGGAGGAGAGGGAGCTTCCGTCCATCAACACCGGAACTCGCACTTACAACTATGAGAGCAGCACCAGTTCTACTCCAGGTGAGGTGATGGTGCCGCTGAAAGTTTAGTATTTTCTATTGCTGACCGGGCTAGCAGATTTTAAGGTTACCACCTTAAAATCTGTTAACAAGCACTTATCGGTGTGTTTCGCTCTCGGTTCACCAAGTATATGAATGAAGGTATTTCAGTGAGTGTCGAGATTTCAAATCTGGAGGTGTCAGTAAATAGTAGCCATATTATTTTTCATTCTACGGTACAATATCTTAATTGTACGATCGTTCTCAACGAAGTCTGTAAAATGTTCCTCTAAATGTTGCAGGATACTCAAAAGTGAAGAGTTCTAAGGCGACCAAGGACCTGTCTCACAATGTTGAAGAGCTGGACTCTCTTCTGGATGACCTGCAGAAGGACCAAGAAAGGCAGCTTTACAAAAGTAGGTCTCAGCACCTTTACATAAAGGACACATTTTTAATCGCCTCCCGAAAGATCCGACTAAAGCAATTATCCAGGGCATAAGCAGCAGCATTATCCTCGGTCACCTTTAGGGGCAGTGTAAACGTACGTTTGCATAAGCGTCTACAGTCTGCATTAAAATATACTACGATCATCATAACGCCTAGCATATATTGTACGTTATAAATAAATAAAACAAAAATCATTTATTTCGGATCACTCCACTCCACGAAACCATTGTCATTTTTACACAATTTGTTTAGTAGAATTGTTACGAAACGAAAAGTTGAACTTTCATTATTATGGACAAACTACCCTCGCCCACGGTTTTCACCCGCGTTCCTACAGGAACCGTGCATTTTCCGGGATAAAAAGTAGCCTACGTTACTTTCCGGTCCATAAACTATATCTATGCCAAAAATCACGTCGTTCCGTTGCTCCGTTACTGCGTGAAAGAAGGACAAACCAACAAACACACTTTCACATTTTAATATTTGTTTATTCTGATGGAACTCTTTACAAGAGTTGGTTTTAGTCCATCGACTAAACCCCACCATGATGGCTGGTTCGTAATGTTTTTTTGTTCTTCCAGGTGGATACGCGTCGGACACCGCGGAGAGCACATCTTTTGACTACAGGAAAGGGTAAATATTTCTATCCATACATTAATTACCTAAAGTCTGAACGTGTTTTGGAGATATTAATTCAATGATTTTGGTAACTAGTACTTAAATTAATTTTGACTTGTTTCGTTTATAATTTATTTTTTAATGCGAGTGTCCGTCTGCCGTTCCGCTTGTCTCGTGTAGTCTGCCACCAAGCAAGTGTAAGTGTTCAAACTAGTCAGTGAATTCACCGAATGCCACATGCATAACGAGCGCTTCACTGCGGTGTCATGCAGGTCTTTGTGTTTTACAGAGTTCTGTGTGGCACTGGGCGTTATGCTTACCATCAAGCAAACCTCTCGATACCCGATAGAATGTTAAGGAAACATCCTCTTTCTTCCAGGACTCCAATAAAAGCCCCTTCAAGTGGCTACTCAACCCTGAAGCGTGAGGAACACGTGGAGAAGTCCTCGTGGAGCTCCAGCCCCCCTCCGCCTCCCTCCGTCACGCGCGCGGCAGAGATCCGGCAGGAAGTCTACCGAGAGGAGAAGACAGGTAAACTAATAAATTAGAAGCTCTCCTTTTCAGCTGAATCTTTAACTTTGTATTGATTTGTGCTTTAAAACTCCAACCAATGCGAAGAGAATAATTTCTTTAATCGATCCACTGAAGATGTCATCGAATACCTACTTACTAAGTTTGTTACTAGCTTCTGTCCGTGGCTTCGCACGCGTGTAATCAGATAAAAGGTCTATTGCTGTTTGTCATAATGTGCCTTCGTATTTGGGCAAGAAATTTTAGAATATTAGAATTATTCTTATTATTTATTATTTCCAATATTTTCACACCATTAGTCTTTTTATATTGTTTACTATCATACTCTATACGTTTCTGGCAAATAAAATACTAGAGTATCTACGTCTAAAATTAGGGTTGTTTCTCAAGAGTGGTTGTCTTCTACATCACTTGTTGGTTAGACTGCTTAGTGCTTACATTTAACTTACTTTACTTAAATATAGATGGTGCAACGCAGCCTTAGTGCCACTTATTTATTACGGAATGAATTTATGCGCAGATTAAATGAAAATACGTAGTCACTATATTTTCCATCATTCAAAGGCACAATGAAAGACCGGTAGATGTCCTCTTTCATGATATATCATCACATAGATTTTTCTTTAATATAAATTATAATTGTTTTTTCTAGAATCCCGGGTGATCCCGTCCCAAATATCCCCGGCAGTGCCCATAGCAGTGCCGCAACCAGTCTGCCATCACTGCCATCACGTTACCAACACTGGCACTGTAAGTAAGATTAGTGTTGGCACTTTTGTGTCATTTATTTAGCTATTTGCTTTGGAGGAGAAATGGTGTGTCGCAATACCTATTATAATCAGAGCACTTTAACCTATATTTGAGACCCAGGGACTTTAGGATGATGGGGCCCTTATGCAGATATTACAGAGGTTTGACGTTTTTATAGAAACAGTAATACAAAAATAGTAGGAGCTATCTTTACATGACATTTTCGACCGCATCAGGTGAGATGGCGATCAAACGCAAGCCTTTATATGCTATTAAAAAAACCTGGGGCCCCAACAATTACGAGGCCCTGGGCACTTGGCCAGTGTGGTCAATGGGCAAGAGGGCCGTAGGAGGCAAACCGTGAAACATTTCTTACGTAAATAAAGGTAAAAATCGAAATTTTTAAAACTTAATCAGTTTGTTTAAAATGTTCCGACGGTTCTTGTTCTAGTTGTCCCGCACGAGCACTCCGATGAACAAAGTGACAACCACAGTGAAGACGTACACGTACGAGGTCCCCGCCGACCAGGACCCCGCCTCCGTGCCGCTGCCGCCGCTCGCCGACCACGAGCACACGTACCTCTCCTCCGAGGACATGCGCTCGTGAGTGACACACACACACACACACATACACGTATGAGGTCCCCGCCGACAAGGACCCTACCTCCGTCCCGCTGCCGCCACTTGCCGTGCACACGTGCATGAGCATGTGTGCGTTCGTGATTGACACACACAAACACACACGCAAACATACACACACACACACACACACACACACACACACACACACACACACACACACACACGTATAAGGTCCCCGCCGGGCGCCGACCAGGACCCCGCCTCTGTCCCGCTGCCGCCACTCATCGTCCACACGTGCATGAGCAATGAGCATGCGTGCGCTCGTGAGTGATACACATACACACACGCACACATATACACACACACAAATACACACTCTTACAACATCCCCCAAACAATATATAACGCCTCCACACACACACTGTATACACATTTAGTCTCTCACACGCCACGCCCATTTTATGGCAAATTATGCTTTTTGCATAATGATGGATGCAGTCATACGGATACCCAAATAGCTTTATGATCCAACCAAAAGTAAAGGAGCACATCGGTAAACTAGTAGACTTTGTAGTACATACTCATTTTAGATTGGTGAGACAAATAGAGTACAACAGTTGCAGACTGCAGTATTAACTAATCTTTTAACAGCTAAGTCCGGCAGCGGACATCCAGACGGCCTTTATACCTAGCTCTTTAAGTAAAACTATTTTTATTTATCTTTTCACAGAACTAGCACTTTAACAAAGTCGTCTCCCTCCCCCCGGCCAGTGACCCTGTCCCCTGTCCCCGGCCCCCCTGGCCCTCCCGGGCCCCCCGGCTGCCAGCACTGTGCACACTGCAACTCGCACATCCGCGAGTACACCACGCATGTCACCAGCACTGATGGTAAGTTACACTTTAACTGAAGAAATGAACTGGGAATATTTGACCAATACCTAGTATTGCACAAAATTCAGATTTGCGAGTATCGTATTTCGAGACGAGATACGACTTACAAACTAAGAAGTACGAAGGCTGGCTTGAGGTAGCGATATAGGGAAATTTGGAAGAAAGTCATCATCACCAGCCAGAACACGTCCACTGCTGAACATAGGCCTCCCCTTAGAACGACAATTCCATCGGTCCACCTAATGGAGGGTCGGCCTATTCTACGTCTTCCGGTTCGCGGTCGCCACTCGAGAACCTTTCTTCCTATTGGTTGTCAGTTCTGCGAGTGTGGCCTGCCCATTGCCATTTCGACGAGCAACGTCCGTGACTTTCGGTCTGCGGATATCTTCGTTCCGGATTTTATCACGCAGGGAAAGCCCGAAAACCCTCCCCAACTCGTTACAACTTTGAGCTTAATAATGAGGCCAATGGTAAGAGACCATGTCTCAGAAGAAATTAGGGAAGGTTTTTGCTAAGCAGTGGGACAGTAAACACGCGAGAGTGACTCAAAGTGTGAAGTTATAAGTTCTTCTTTAAACCCTCTCTTAACTCGTTAGTTACAGACCGCACGAGCACGAACGAGCGCATGGTGTACCCGAACCCGGCTAATGAGACCAAGCAGCTGCCTCCATCGGAGCCCCACAATGGGCACGGACCGCATGTAAGCTCTCTTTATATTGACTTTTTTAGAAGGTGATAAAATAAAAGAAAGGTACTTCGTATAAAGAAATAAAAATATACTTATACCTACCTACTTTACAGTATGTTTTTGTTAAGGAATAAATAAACTTTATACAAATAATTATTGTTCTCAGGGCCCTTCTACCTACAAGTACTCCGAGACGACGTACTCCTCGTCAAACTCACATGATTACCCGCGCGGGGGGAGCCGCCCTCCCGCGCCTTCCCCATCCCCCTTCCCGCGCCCCTCCACCCCGTCGGCGGGGAACCAGCAGACACCAAAGCGACTGGACGATCTAATGGCTGACTTCCCTGAAGCTGTAAGTATTTTGTTCTTATATATCTTAATTATATGTATGTAGTTAACTATATTTATATTTTTTATGGCATTCCAGCGATTCCCAACCCAACCCGACGGCATCACGCGCCGTAAGGTGGAAGTGACGCACGAGAGTCAGCAGGCGCAAGCGCGCACTCCCCGCGACCTCTCCCCCGCCTCCCCCGCCAGTCTCCCCACGGCAGGACACAAGAACGTGGCCGGGCCCGCCGTCTACTACCCGCCGGGACACACACCCTTCGTCAAAAAGGACACCCCTGTCGGCGGTGGAGGGGGATACGAAGCTAGTTCTGTGAGTAACATAAGCTTTTTAATCCTCGCTAGGTTAGCTGTGTGCAGTGCCGTAACATGTGCCAGCGGTGCTCAAGCACAGAGCGCAAACCCTTGAGGTGCGCAGAAGTAATAAGACTTAGATTAGATCATTAGTGCGCAGTTATAGAAGGTACACCGGGCGCACAAAAGACCATTAGTGCGCAATTATAGAAGCTCGAACCGGACGCACAAAATACCTTTAGGGCGCAATTATAGAAGCTCGCACCGGACGCACAAAAGACCATTAATTAGGGCGCAATTATAGAATCACGCACCGGACGCACAAAAGACCATTAGGGCGCAATTATAGAAGCACGCACCGGACGCACAAAAGACCATTAGGGCGCAATTATAGAAGCTCGCACCGGACGCACAAAATACCATTAGGGCGCAATTATAGAAGCTCGTACCGAACGCACAAAAGGCACTCGCTGCATGGTTCTGTTTATGAATAGCACCTACCACTGCATCTCCTCCCGTGGGTGGCGTAAAATATCCAGGGCCAAATATCCAGTACCATTCTCCTCGGTCAACATACAAAAGGTTTATTTTCAAAATTCTTACTGAAAATTATCTATTCTATGTGAAAATTGCAGCATGAATAAATCCAAATAACTCTTTTCCTCAGGCGATGCAAGCCGGCGGCGGGCGCTACGCCTCAGGCCGCGGCATGTACGAATACGAATCTGGCTCCCGCAGCAAGGAGAAGCACTCCGAGACCAAGACTGCCGTGCCCATCTGTCTGCCGCTGTGCTGCGCCATGCCCTGCGTCATTATGTAACAGAGCCGACACAGGACAGGCATCACACACAGACCAGCTGCCTTACCGGCTAATAATCTCGTCTTCGTTTTCGATTCCAAACCGATTAAAACCAGCGGTCACTAGTCTTCGTGTGGAAAGAGTTGTCTAGAGTTTCCGCTTCTTTTCGTTTTGTAACAACTTGTTTCCTAAAATGAGAACCAGCGAAAATTCTAGACTATTCCTTCTAGCCGAAGACCTAGCGACCAAAACGAACACGAGATTGTTAGCCGGTAAGGCTGGGCCCCAGGGGCATGATACACAGATCAGCGAGCTTACTCTTGATACTCGATTCCAATCGTAAATTGGAATCAAATTCGCGCAGTTTGGTACTCTTGAACGCATCACTAGCGCACGATTGGAACCGATTTCAGTGGAATTTCTTGGAACCAAATAAAATTATCACTATTTTGGAGTCATTTTGACATTTACAAATATTGAAATTGACACAGAGTTCAAGAGTAACTAATTCCAGGACTATTTAAAATCGCAGTTATCATCCAAATGTTTAAAATAAAATAAAGGTGCCTATGTTTACAATAAGTAACTGCGGTATACTTTTGAGTTTTGTCAAAATGCAAAGCAGCTAATTGGATAATAATTAATACATAATTATTATAGGTACTCGTAAGTGCGATTCACGTTTCAACTTTAGTTTGTATTTGATCATCACGAAAAAAAAAAGATAGCGTGTTTTCGGGTCTCTGAATGTGTTTTTTGAAAAACTCTCTTGCTAGCTTATATTGTGTAAATAACTTAAGAAAAGCAATAGATATGGAAACCAATTCAGTCACTGAATTTGTTAACGGAGCGTTTTTTCGACGCGTTTCAGTTATTAATGTAAACGTAGCGTAAAAAACGCGTGCAACGCACCAGAATGTCTTGTAAAGCACGAATGAATGTAATTCTAATCGTCTAAGATCGATATTACTAGCAAGTTATATAATTGGCATTTTAGTACCTAACTAAAAAAAAAAAGTTTTATTTCTATAACATCGAATCTCTATTTGTATCATCATTGTTGTTTATTATTAAGTATATAGGTAATGTAAAGCTACACTAACAAAAGTGCCATTAATGATATTTTTAGTTTAAGCGGTTATTACACGCTGCGTTTTGATGGCAAAATGCAGAGTGCTAACCTTTTTGAATTAAAGTACCTTATTTGTGTATAAATTGTAATTTTTATCTGATATTAATAAACATTAAATAACAGTACCCAATTGTTTCATTTTGAAACCCACCTACAAAGGAAAATGGGCATTGGGCAAGTTGGTCTACATACTCAATACTAATGAGTAAGACATTATATGTATGTTAGGAAGCTCGCGTTCCTTCGAAAGCTAAAGTACCGAAAATATTGTCCACTTACAACTTTTTTCAAGCCTATATGTAATCTAAATATAAATAAAGTCATTGGTCTATACTCCAAACCCTACCTCCATAGAACCCTATACTGTAAAACTAAATGTTGGTGGAAATTTCATTATGACCACAGTGAAACAGATTTTAAAATAAAACATGTAATCGTAATAAAAACACATATATTTTGCTTTTTATATTTTACCAAAAGTTTTTGGATCAAGTCCAACAAGGCAGTCTGCGGGTATTTCACACAGGATATACAAGCTCTGCGCTCGGATTTACCCGCGCTTACACGTAAGGCCTTTTGGTTCCGCACCCTTCCAGTGGATCTGTCTCATAAGAAAACAAATAAGTGAAAACTAATACATACTAACAATTATTTAGAACATGTTTTTAGAAACTTGTAATACATAGATTGTATAGAATAACTGGCAAGACTTACAAACAATTTTTTTTATCACACGCAGCGACGATTCTTATATTTTCCTTAAAACGATACTTTATACAAAGTAATACAATTATAATTTTGTACGCTTTTACACTGTATTCGATTGACTCCAAACAAACTGAAACTTTTTGACTTAATTCCAAACTTTAAATTACATTAAAACTACAATCACTTTAAACACAATTACTTCATTGAAAATATTGTAACCATTTTTATTATGACCATAATTAAACAATAATCAAAAACTTTAGAAATATCAAAATTGCAACATAAATCTGCAGGTTTTCCAACTGTATTTATTTTAATAAAATCATAAAAAATAACAAATATAATGTTGTGCAGATAACCCACATTTTACATAGAATATGAATTGAAATACATAGCAAGTAACATACCATGTAACGGTATAGTCAACAATTTTATAAAAACCAATATTCCAAAATTACTATTAAATACCAAACAATGTAATTCAAAATTTAAACAATTTTGCAAGCGTTTCTAAAACGCAATTTAGAGGTGTGACGACAAAAACCAAATAATATCTAAACTAATATTGTGCATAAAAATCTGAATAACAATGATTTAAAACAGATCCACTTTTCAGGCACTGTGGCTGTGGATTAAAAAGGAAGACCAATCTTAATTTCTCTTTTAAACCACAGTTTCGCTTCCGAGGCCCCCATCCTTCCCCAATGCTACACCATACAAACAACCACTTCACAACAAAACAAACAAAAATACAAATAAAAAAATGTGGGCCGCCAGAAGCGATTGTCTACTCAACATTTTGTATTCACTCGCATCGCTCCACGATATTTTCTATTTGAAAAATAACAGCTTTTTGTGTTTCAATTTGTGTGTATAATCATAATTGTACAGTCAATTGGAGGGGATCCATAGACTAAACCTACAAAAATTATATGTTAAAATCTAAAATAAACAAACATAAATTGTAATCAGAAAAGAAAAAGTTTTACACAAACAGCGACAAAACGAGCGGGCTCTTAGCTTGATGGTGAGATAACCACACAAAGAGAGATGGCGGACAAAGCAACCCTAATTATTATAAAAAAAAGGAGGTTGTTCCATTCTAGCAAGGTACACTGTGGTGTAAACAATGCACTGAAACATGAATATTACTGTATTTTCCAGATAAATTAATTCAGTTTATAAATCCCCACCACTAAAATTTATAGCTGAGCATGAGAATTGAATATATTCCAACAAGCTTTGGCCCGAAGCACTCATGGTGGTAAGATAAACGGTAAGCAAAATGCTTGACTAAATCTAACGGTAAACTAATACAGGTTGAAATTTGTGAAAGGTTTGTATAGGTAATTTTTTTTATTCCTATTAGAGTTTACATCACAATTTCAACCTCATTATTATTTTCGTCTCTAAAGGGACTTGAATTCGCGTCTTTTTCTCACTGGTCAGACGTTTCAGACATAAGATGAAATAAACAAAAAATTAACGACTAAATTCTATGAGACATCGCCTTTTCTGGATAAGAAGCTATTGACTCCATCTAGTAAATTCTGGTAGAACCGGTTTACGGTGAGACTTATTTATAATGTACCTGCACGATGGAAGACCTAAGGAGACGCCATCATTCTACAGACACTTTCCAATAACAATGAATGTAGTATGTTTAAATTTCAAATTACTATCAGCGTAGTACAATAGATGGCCTGGCATTTTAGGTGCACAGAAATATTGTGGCAAGCGTTCTGAAGCATCAAAATTGATTACACATCGTAATAATTATTATAGTTATTTGATTTCTACTAATCTATACTCAATGCTCATAGTCACCTATAGTTATAGCACTTTATACTTTGGGGAGCTGATTGTATTGATGTTAAACTTTTTTTTGTACTTTTTATTTATTTACATCATAGCAGTGATTGAAGCTTTAGAATAAAGTTTTAAATAGTCAATAGTAAAAAATTTTCTATTCCGGAATGGGCCAAAGATTTATAATATTATGATTGATTATATGATTGTATTATGTAGGTAATTAAAATGTATAGGAATAATTATGTAAAGCAGTAATTAATCATCTTTAGTTCGAACATTCTAAATAAAGTTAATAGTTTATACTTTTGTATTTTTTTTAGGTTCAGGTGACAAGATGAGCAGGTCATCCACTTGATGTTAAGCGCCACGCCTCCTCATAACAATAGCTGTGCCAATCAGAGCTTTAATGACAAAATTCTACACAGCACTGCACAAATTCTACTACATCGCCCTGATATAATAAGCTCTCGTGATTTATTTTGACCTTCTATCCGGGACACAGTAATTCTTGCACAGTACTGCTCGTAGCATAATAATACTACTTAATGTATATAGATGAAAAGGAAATAATCGTAACAGTACACATTTTATTCATTTTCCAACAAGTTGAACACTAACAACAACATCAATAAGCTCCCCAATTTACTAATTTTGATATAGTTGCAAGTTATTAAATTTTCAACACATTTTTATATTGATATTCTCACATGATATACTGTTATAATATGTATAATACACAATTGGATCTCCTATTATTATTAATTACTTAATTTTATTATCTTTTCATATTTAAAAAAATCACAATGGGTAACAAGACAACTTAATATGCAACAGTCTAAGAGTTTACTTTTCGCCTTATTTGGAAAATTTCATTATACAAAACAGCTGGTGGATCGGTGGTGAGAATGTAGAATGAGTTCACATAGATTGGGTTTGTTGTTTCAAGAGGGTAGATCCAATGTTTTTGACTTAAGTATAAATCTATAAAAAGTTGCAATGTAATCCAAAATGTATGAACAACTATTTTTGAGCTAGTAGGAAGTTTATGCGAGGTATGCAGTGAAAATAAGACTTTGGTATCATATCTTAGAAGCTTATGTTTGAAATTAGGAGTTTTATTTGTAGGCTATGTGCCAATTTTATTGACAACACAACCTCAGTTCAATTTTAAAGTATTCTCAGTCAGGTTAACTCTTGAAACATGAACAAGTCATCCAAAAACCAATAAATATTTGGACAACGCAGCATAGCATTAATATCACAACAAAGTGAGACGATCCACCCATACAAACAAAATTTGTTAACCACCTAAAACGAATACAAAATAAATACATGACTAAAACTTGGACACATGACTATTTAAATACTAAATAAAATTTCTTTAAACTAGAAAATAATAGAAAAAGCGTCCAGTGCGGCCGCGCGGTGTTCTTGAGCAGCCGCAGGACGAAACAATCAGATAATATATATATCGACATGTGTCTCTCAATCATTTGTTTGCCTAACTATATTAGCTAACTTACAAACTGTATGTACATATTCGAGCACTTAAATACTCTATATACAATGGGATACTCTTACGACTAAAGTAAGGACACTTGGAACAATACGATGACAACGGAGACGTTTTGGCACTACACAGAACAGTCTGACTTACGGCCAGTTCCCGCCCGCGGCGACGCAAAGGCAACGTTACTCGCGCAGTTTCAGAACGCTGCAAACCGTATGTAGCTGGACATAAAGTTGAAAATCCTTTGCGTTCAAGGCGAGAATTGGTATAATATATCACAGGGTCACGTCAGTCGATCACCACATACGGTAAAGCTATGAGTTCGCCCAGACGAGCGCATTCGTGCCACTCTGAGAAGTTGGTCGGGCGCGGAGGCCGGCCCAGCGCGTCGCGCGTCGTCTGCTCCTCCGCACCGATCATGGCCTCCTCCAGCGTCTCGATCGCCTGGTACTCGTCGTCAGGCAGCGTGACGACCGGCGTAGAATAAATCTGCTCGTACTCGTACGGCACTCTATCGGACGCCTCCCTAAACATGTCAAACAAAGCTTGTCCGTTCATCGCCTCTTTCGTCCTCTCGACCGTTCTGTGATCCTGGTGCTCAGTCTCGAAAGAGTCCTCCACCTCCATCTTGGTCGCACCCTCACTTTCGATGAACTGAGTTTCGTCGTCGGGCGTCAGGATCGGCGCCTTGAGCCTTTCGCTCGGCTCGAGGCTGGGAACGCTGACCATCTCCGGCTCGACCTTCGCGCACAAAACGTCCACTTTCTCCTCTTTAACGTTCACACTTTCACTTTTTACTTCACAATCTTCGCTCTCTTCCCTCTTCTCGGTCTCATCCACAGGGTAGGGTCTCAAGGGGGGCGGGGACGGCGGAGGGGGGAGCTCGGGCGGGCTCGGGGCGAACTCCGTCCACGGCAGGTGAGTACAGAGAGGCACTTTGGACATGTTCTTACAGCAGTAATCGTCAGCGTAGTCGGAGTACTTGTACAGGGGGACCACGCTGGTGAACAGGCCCGGCTTGTCGGGGTCGATGGGCTTGCGGACGGCGAACTGGTGCGGGTGCGGCGGCGCCCGCGTGCCGTTGACGCCGGGCAGGTAGGCGTGGTGCAGCGCCAGCACGTGCAGCGGGTGCACGGCGGTGCGGCGCGCGGCGGGGCAGGCGGGCTCGGGCGCGTCGTCCCCGCAGGTGCACTCGTAGTACTCGCGTGCGTCCTCCAGCGGGGGCGGCGGGGGCGGCGGGGACGCGGGCGCGGGGGTAGGCGGCCGCAGGGTCGCGTCGCCGTTGCGCAGCGGGGAGTCTACTTTGATCGGACATGCTGGAAGTAAAAGTGACATGTGTTACAATTTTGTTGGAATTATCTGTTGTTAAAATCGCTGCTTCTGGACAACCGGTTGCAGATAGAATTTATGAGTTTAGTTACACTAATACTCATGAATTAAAGAATTTTTGTGATAGTGGTAGGACTAACTGTTCTGCGGGTGTCCGTCTGGGTTGTTACCACCGCTTTGCTCGAGAAGTCTGCCGCCAAGCAGTAATGTGCAAGCATTACTGTGTTCCGGTTAGATGACCAGAATAGCCAGTGAAATTACTGGGCTTATGAGACTTAATACCTAATGTCTCAGGGTAACGAGTGCACTGCAGTGCCGCGCAAGCCTTTGTGTTTCAAAGTTCTGAGTGGCACTGCAATTGTTATGGGCCGACGTTATGCTTACCATCAGGCAAACGACCTGCTCGTCACATTACCAAACAGCATAAAAAAAATTCAATGAACAAAACAGGACGAAGTAGCGAGGTAAGTAGTGGCCTAGAAATATTTCAAACAGTTCCCTTGCCGGTGTCCATTAAGGATATGTTAAAAGATTTTTTGACGAAACTTGCGTGAGTTTGCAAGTCACTCCAGAGAGACATCTAGTGGGTATGAGCCTCGGGCTCATACCCACTAGATGTCTCTTTTCATCTTCTTTCGTCATCTTTTCTACCACAGACAAATAGTTTCTTGGTTATGGTAACAACACTGCCTGCAAAACAAGGGCTGGATTCACAAAGTTTGCTCTCGAGGTCTTCGATGTTTTGCGTTGTACATCTGTGCGTGTCCATGCCACCTGCGACACAGGGAATCCTGTCAGTGAATACTCACAGTCAGGTTCTATGAGCATGACGTCGGGCGAGTGCGGGGAGGCGGGCGAAGCGGGCCGCGCGCCGCGGGACTGAATCTGTTCTAGCAACTCCTTTGTAGTCTTTACCTGGAATAGAATGATTCATTGATAAAGTTGTAACTTCAGTATCTTTATGGAGATTGTATGTTTTTTTTATGTGGTAATGTGATGTTCTTAAACCTGTATAACCAAAGTAATTGTGTATTTGTTATCTCATGCCACTTTCCTATTAGCTACCGCGAACGATTCGCACCCAATACTCACAAGCAACCTAAAATATGGTTATACCAACCTTCTTGTCTCCGACTTTAGGCATCCGACTGACCAACGCCGAGTAGGGGTCCAGCGCACCCTTCCGGCATCCGTTCCGCCGTCGCTCCGCGGTGCCGTTCCGGTCACGCCAGGGCGGCGGCAGTGGGGCGGGCGGCGCCCCCGCCGGGATAGTCACGCCGCCCGGAGCGCCCGGGGCTTCCGCGCCTGTGCCCGCGCGGCTGTGGCCCCTGGACAAACAAACGGAACTGACTATCTGCTATATATGTTTAAACGACTGCACAAAAAAGGAGCTTAATGTTTTTAAGGATCATGTATGTATGTAAGTTTCTTTATTCCCCATAACTTTCAAATGCCTGAACATATTTGGATGTATGTGGTATCGTTAGAATCCATACATCATCGCGAGTGTCACTCGCTGGGGCAGTCGTGTTTTTTAAAGTAACTTATGTTTCATCGAGTTGTTTGATATTATTGGTTACTTGACGGCAAGACATAATTGCAGAGCCACCTAGTAGTTTGAAACCTGCGCGGCACTGCAGTGCGCTCGTTACACTGAGACATCCGAAGTGTTGAAGTTAATTGTAACCGAGTTATTTGATGTTAAGTTATATATGAGAGTCTGGCAATCAAAACAGAATTCCGATTATCCTACAGACTGCGCCAAAAGTTGAAACTTCATTCCATTGTTCATTTTGTTGGGTAATTAGACGAGGGAGTCGGTTGCATAATAGTAAGCATACGTTGTTTATTTTGGCGATTCTGTATAGTATATCATGGAATCATGCAATCATCAATGGAAAGCAATCAATAGTCAGACAGTACATAAGTTTTTTTTCTTAAAACCTTTTTCCATGTGTCTGTCTCGATGGGTACTACATTACCATATATTCGTCCCATGCAGTAATATGCAAATATTAATGCATTGCAGTTTGAAATTACTGTCGGGCTAAAAAACTCACATCTCAGGGGTCTCAGCCCTCAGGGCTCGGCTCGTCACAGCGTACCAAAGGTCACGTTGGTTTTTGGCATCAGATTTGAGCAAGAGGTTTACAATGGTGTCGATTCTGTCGTTTCATACCAAAACCTAATTTTAGTTCCGCTCTCTCTCTTTTCAATACAGAACATGAGAAAGAGATGGAAGATGATTGACAGGTTTAAATTTAGTTTTAGACCTATTAATTGCCACCAAATTTGCACTAGACGCAAACAAGTGGATTATTTGACAGGTCTATAATATATTGTCTCTTTCTCATCTTTTAATTTAGAAAGAGAAATTGAAACTAAAATTAGGTTTAGGTAAGAGATGACAGAATCGACACAAATGATAAATTAAAGCCACGCCAAAGCCAAGCTCTCTACTACGTGACACAAAATAACCACAAAGTTAAAATTCACAATTAAAATTTTACAAAGAAAGAGTAGACTTACCTTCATTCAGCCCTTAGATTTAAATGCACACTAACCTTCTTTTCTTAGGTTTTTTGTCTCGTTTCGCTTTCTTTTCATCGTACAGGGGCTCCGGAGAGGGCGGCCTTTTGACAGCTGAAATAAAAATACTACAATTCAAACAGGTTATAAAACGTGACCTATATTGTCTTTGACAGTGATTGAGAAATTGTCTCACACTTGTGTCCCAATCGGAAGCCTCGGAAGAGAAATATTTTTCGGGATTATATCCGTGTTTTTGCAGCGGGAGTTGTCGAATATAAACGGGTAATTTCTCTGCTATTCCGAAATAATACAAAAGAACAGAAACAGTCGCTTCCTCCACGGAATCATTCCGAGTGAAATAGAATTACGCTACCTACGCTGAGGAAGGTCGATATTCATCAGAGGACGTTTTCCGGCTGATATTAATGATGAAACCGAGAGAAAGGAATAAGCATGTGAATTAAAGACTTTATATACATACTGTATTGAATTAGTGTATGTAGGAGTGTTAAAGTGTTAGTGTAATGTAGCAGAAGTATCCATAAAGACCACATTTACATCAACGCCTTTAAAGATACTATAAGAAAAGTGTTATTAGACACATTCTTAAATATTGATCTAGTAGTTTCAATTAAATTGCTTATTAGCCTAATTCTTTGGCTAGATTATAATATAAATACGGTGGATTAGGTACATAATTAATCTTAAGGGAATAAGTACATACGTGGTGTGACAGGTTTGTGTGCGTTCACGAGCGGGGATGGTGCAAGCAGTGGGGACGGGGCGGGGGGGTCGTCGTCCACCAGAATCACGTCCTGGGAGTCAGATTCGTAGCCACCCCACGCTGTGGACGGAAATTTTTATGATTATTTGAGTAACAACTATGTCTTACATACATGTCCTAAGCCGTCTATTGTAGACGTTTTAAGCAGTGTCTGGGTGGTGTAAAAGACACATACCTACACTGATGACTATAATCATAAGCCAACGCCATAGCGGCATGTACGTCCACATCCTGTGCAGACGCGTGTTGCGATAAGTGGTCTAGAGCCGCTGTTATGTTGTCTGGCTCATTTCCCAGCAAGAGTCCGGAACCAGGCCATAAGTGCTATGTCAATATTGAAAAACAACGCAGCCTAACCTAAATAATTTTTGGAGCTATTAAGTGGCCACATCTATTGTCTTTGGTTTCCATAAAGGCGGGTTTACATTGAGCCAGTTACCGACGCGACGATAGTACTGACTTCGTTAACTGACTCACACTGTTTACATATAGTCAGTTAGTCATGGTTATTTCTTCAAGGTGTGTGTAACTTTCATCATCATTTTCACTGCAAAAAGACGACAAAACTACTGAATTCGTTGTTTACACAAGCTCGGCACCAAGTCAGTGCCGAGTGCCCACTCGACATCGATCCCCTCCATACCCTAGTTAGTTAAGGCGTCTGGTCTAGATTACCAGAAGACGCAGGTTCGTATCCTGTTGGAAGCGATATTTTTGAGATGTATATATATTTATATAATAGTAAATGTAATATTGCGTCATTGAGATTGGAAAAACCGAATCAACTACATAATGAAGGGGCTATATTACAAATCTTTTCTTAGTTTTTCTAAACAATTATTGTTTATTGGACCGTGCAACTCACCGGGTCGCGACGTCGGTCGTGGACTCGGCACCGCCGGGCTCACGACCTGCTGCAACGAAAAATAGGGTAGTTGCATGAAACACAAAATACATAATACAGGTTTAAAAACACTAACACAAAAATTAAATTCCCAAAAAATATATAATTTTCATAAAGATACTGGATTTCAAAGATTCCCGAATTCAGTGATTGTTTTTTATCAAACGATAGTAATAATTAAATGTTCACTTTTGTCTTGAAGACTCCCAAATTGTAGAAGAAACAAGAATGCAAAACGCGTTGCAATAAACTTAAGCCGCTTTTCCATTATGCAAGAATCCTGCATGCAAGTTGCACGCAACTTGAGTAGTGGTAAAGTAAACCTGCATGCAGGTTACATATACAAGCCGATTTTAACTTGCATGCAAGTGTAACGTCGTATACCTATACCTGCAAGCAAGTACTTGCATAATGGAAACGCAGCTTTAGGCGATTCCTAACTTTATGGCACCGATTTTGCAAGTCCTAACGCAAAGCAGGCGATTAACAAGTGATATAGTAAAATAAACTATTCCATGTCAATTATTTAAAATTCGCGCATGCCCCATTTGACTTTCAGTGTCAAAACCAACTAAACCACAGAGTAATACATAATTATAGAAATGTATCATACTTTCGTTCATTTAATTCCCTTATGAAACGTCAGTTGTAGGAGTATCTAACGTAAACTTGTTGGTGCAGAGGAATTTAGTGTTTAAGTCAAGACTTAGTTTCATTATTGCTTATATAAGTTTTCTTTTAGTTGACTTTAGTGCAGACGGGCATAAGTCTCAAAATCCCAGTAAGATCTCAGTTAAGTTATTGCGCACTAGTATATTTGACCACCGTTGTGGACGGAAGATGCTTACCCGCGATAGTGCTGGTGAAGTGAGCGGGGTGCCTCCCAGTCGGCGCACCGAGCGCTCCGCTGACGAACGGTTGGATCCTGCGGGCAGATGTTTTACTCTTTATATGGCTCGGTGGTGATCTGGGCGTCCGCTTGATGATAAGCGGCGCCGAAAATGCATCGAAAATTGTTGAACATGAAAGATATCAACCGATTATTCAATCGCATGCAACTGTGAAAAAATAATAGGCAAAAACTCGGAAAATGTTCGATGCTAAAGGGATTCGAACTCGCATCTTATAGTTATCCGTGCCAGCCACTGTCCCAAATGAGCTACGGTGATGTTAGAGGCGTACTTAATTTTTGAAACGGATGTTTTCTCCCATTCTATATAAATCTGAGAACGAATTTCTACCTATAATGTATCACAAAAGAGCTGCACATTTCTCAAAAGTACGTTTTGTGCGTTTGGAACGCTAAAATAAACGTTGAGGAGTTAGAAGTATTGGAACGTCATTGCAGACCTAACCGTCTGATCATACTAATATTATAAACGCGAAAGTTTGTGAGGATGCAGGATCGATGGATGTTTGTTGCTCTTTCACGCTAAAACTACAAAACGGATTTTGATGAAACTTTACAGTAACATAGCATATACATCAGAATAACATATAGACTACAATTTATAAAGATATATAAACCACGCGGGTTGAGCCGCGTGCGGAAGCTAGTTTTGAATAAGAATAAAGAGTAGACCAACTTCATAGAATTTATGTTTAGGAAATCCGCGAGCATTGCGTATTCCTCAACACTAGTAACAGTGCGTAAATCAATCGATCACGAGCGATGGTTGGCCAACGCGATCTTGACCCAGTTGGGATCGGCGACTGCATTTTAGGTAAACTAGGTCACCAAATCATCAATGAGATTTTTGTTTGAGACCGAGGAAGCATTAATAACCTTTTTCTTTCTATAAAATAGTACAACGGTTACGTCTACAAGTGCAGTTGCCAGGAACACAACAATACGTGCTCGGTAGCAGATGTTCATCGTGAGTGTGGTAACTAGTCAGGCGAGCAGTAGGAAATGCCCTACCGTCACGTTAATACCCAGTACCCTAAGTACCGAGGCCTCTCTATAACCAAAGGGAGGCCCCCTTTGGTACAGCCTTTCTTTTGGTACGTATAACGGTTGGTAGTACGTAAATTAAACACTTCGGATCGATTGTCGTTGTGTACGACAGAATATTTTCCTATTGCTGAAGGTTGCCCAGGCAACCAGACATTATAAATATTTATGAACTAAGTCATACTTAACGGGATATTTACCATGTATATTATTTGTTTTGAATTTCCAATATTGAGTGAGGAAGAGGGTAGATCGATACGTCTGCCCATAATTGTTAACACCGCCCACATTTTTTCCGTTTAGCCGAGAACATGGCGCTTACAACAGTTTCGAAATATCGGAAACTGCAGGGTTTATGAGACTTAACCTAATGTCTCAGGTTAACAGAATTGTGTTAGACAACGGTTAGACACTACTTATATCAGGATTTGTGGTTGCTCATATTTAATCGCGCGACTAAGGCATGTTTAGGCGTGTTAGTTGTTAGTGTTTAACACTGGTTTAACGTGTGTTTAATTTTTTTGGGGTAAGACCCTTAGACGTTTATCTTTTAGTCACTGCCTAGCTAAAGAGGCATCTAAAAGTTTTTTTTTTTGTGGTAACAAATGTTTCCTTGTGATTGTAATGTGCATTTTCTTATAGTTTACCAGTGTGTCCGGGGGAGGCGACCGTGGGTATGACCAGGTCGCGCCACCGCTTCACCAGCACCTTGGCTCGGCGCGCCAGGGTCGGGTCTGAGGTCTTCCGTCGGAGTTCGTTCACGTGTTTACCCAGTCGGGTGGTCTGCAATACACACGTAAATCGTTAATTACATTAATTAGGACTTACTCTTCTGCGTGTGCCCGTCTGCGTTGGTGCCACTGCTTTGCTCGTGAAGACTGCCGCTCAGCAGTACTGTGTTTCGGTTTGATGAGTAAAGTAGTCAGTGAAATTACTGGGCTTATGATGTTTAATACCTAATGTCTCAGGGTAACGAGCTCAACTGCAGTGCTTCGTAGGCCGTTGTGTTTCAAAGTTCTGAGTGGCACTCCAATCGTTATGAGCCAGCATTATGCTTACCATCAGGCAAACGACCAGCTCGTCTCGTTATCAAATAGAATTTACAAAAAAAAATTGCTTTTAAAACATCTGGACCAGACTTAGGCGTAGATATCGCGTTATATGAAATTTCAGCCCCAATTTTTCCACCTTCAGGGGAGGTATTCCATGAGTTTTTTTTAAAGGATTACCCTCGCGATGTACCCTACCTCATGAAAAAAGGATTCATTGATATTGGTTGACAAATGGCGAGGAAATTGAGTAACATGTCCACACAAAAAGAAAAGAAATACAGACGAATTGCGAACCTCCTCCTTTTTGAAATAGGTTAATAAATGGAATTGCATTTTGTACGTGAGGTTTAGAAATTTTTAATGAATCCTGTTTGTACTATAAGATCTAGTATAAAAAATGGCAGAGGAAACGTCGTGAGGAACCCCGCATGTTCATAAAGCACAAAATTCGTGGACATGTCACATGTGACATCCACCAAGTCGCACACGTCCCGTGGATTATGGCCCACTCTCTCACTGAAGGTCCCTAACCTCCTCGGTGCTCCTCTGAAGGACCTTAGGATCAGTGGGACTTGAGAGTATAATAGACTCATATTCTAGACCATATTCTTTCTATTATACGAGCGACCCGCTCGTCCGACTCCTAATTGTATTAAAAAATCTAGTACATAACACAGCTCTTCCATTGGAACATTATTCAATAGGCAGGAAAAATTACTAACAGAAGGGTCTCTATTCATGTATAGATTGCACGAGCCTTATCGAATTGACACAATTTCATTCAGCACCATGCTACAATGTATGGAACTAGTAAGTTTTTGGAGCACGCGCACGTAAAAATGTTTAAAAGTTTTATTTAACTTCGATTTGTATTATTTCTTTGTTTGTTAAGGTGCATACACATAATATGCTCATATTGAGCATGCTCTAGCTGCGGCTATTCAGATTTGCTAGCAATATGGCAACCATTCACGATCGTTCCAAATCCATCGCTCTGCGCATCGTGCAACGATGGCCCAATTGCGAGCACACAGACGGTCACTCCATTCTGGGCACGCCATCGATCACTCCATTTTTCGGTTATTCTGTTTCCGAGTCTCGAGTACTGCCAACCGAGCGCGAAATGGATCATTGTATCAGCCACACATCACCATGTGTGGCCGATACAACTCACCAGTTGGAACATTGGATTTGGAACGTTTGGATATCCGATATTCCTATCACGTAATCCATCTGAGATTCACCGAACACGGGAGGTTTCTGGAACGCTGGCGTGGAAATCGTGGAATGTTACGGATTGGACCGCTCGTGTATGGGGGCTCTTAAGCATGCTAGTTCCCTACTAGACATACCAGCATGCTCATGCCAACCGGCGGCCATACCGACTAATAACATGGTCTTCGTTTTAGAACCCAACCCGATTAAAACCAGCGGTCGCTTGTCTTCAGGTGAAAGAAATTATCTAGAGTTCTCGCTAGTTTTCGTTCTAGAACTTAATCATATTAAGGGGACGGGTTGTTTCAGAACGAAAACTAGCGAGAACACTAAACTGATAGCAAGATGCCTTATTACCACTGTGCCATCATCGCCTTAAGAACTAAGTATTTAAGCCGAATCCAATAGTTAAACAGAAACTTTAGTCTTACCTCCAACAGCTCTTTTGTGATATTGAATTTCTCCAAAATGGATATGATTTCGTTAACGGTATGCATGTTGACAACCTGAAAAAGACAAACAGCTATATTAACCCTTTTTTAGAAACCTTCTTTGATGTTCCTTTGTTTTTTTAACAGGAAGTGGGCTGAATTGCACAACTGCCTTCAATTAACAAAACAAAAAGGTATCCTTTTAAAAAACTTCTGTTGTTCTTTGGAACTTTTTTCATGGTTATGTTTTAGTCAATCTGTAGCTTTGTTTTGACATGAAACGTGGCAGCTCCCGTGGTGTAGTAAGCTCGATGGAATAAACTCCAGTAGCACGTGAGAGTTGCAGGTTCAATTCCCACAACGCGCAACGGGACGAATTATCATGTACGCAAAGTGTATTTATTTTAAGTGTATTTATTGCGTATTTGGGTGCTGGGTGTGTCATTGAGGCACGGATCATACCAACAAACTTTTAGATAACCTATAACAAAACCGTTTCGAGTCGGGGGTCTATCAAAACCTCTTTATTTATGTTAAGGTTTCTTTCAGACCAGAGACGCGCAAATTGTCACGTTTTGAAAGCTCTACAACACACTGGGCCAACATGGCCGATAGGCCAAGAGGAATCCTGGGCCCCAGCCTACGGTAAAACATCTGATAACTTTCCAACAAATTTACCTAACAAATTGCTTTGCAACACAAACATAAAAATCTACCTATTTACACTAAAAAAATATATATTCCATAACACGAAACGAATTTAATTCGCTTTATATTTCCAGCTATTTTACGTTCTTTCGTAACAGATCGAAGGAATATGCAAAACGAAAAAAAAATTGCAATCAGCCATTGTGTATTGTGATAGCATTCAAGTATAGGATTGCAAAAAGAATGAATGAATTTTTCATTCATGATTTCATGAATCTGATAAAGAGGAAAGTTCATTTGTGAATATTTTTTATTCAAAAAATAAGGCAATTTGATTAGTTTAAGTATTTTTATTTTATTTAATTGTTTTGTGTTGGTCCATCAAGGGCACAAGACAGGCTTAGACGATAGAATGCCATATACATATGCAAATTTGGTGTGGAGTAATGAGAACAGACAAAATAAGGAATAAAAAATATAACATGTTCTAGTCGACCATAGAAACATAAAACTGTCAGTCAAAGAAACATCAAAAACACAGCAGTTTTCATACTTTTTTTAAGGCATAGGAATTTCCCTAACATTAAGAAAAGCCCCATGTGGTTGTCATACCTACAAATAGATATTAATTATCTGGGTTACCAGAAAACTGATTTTTGTTGACGTATATTTTATAATAATATACATCAAATGCAAATTTTTAACCAAACAAATTTATTAAAGGAGACTTCATTGCAACAATTATTGCACAAGCTCTGCCACACACGAGGTAATCAATCAATGTGGGTCCCAATGTGTTAGTAATAAAACTGTGATGCAACAGTATAATTTATAAGATTGGTATTTGTACTAAGTTTGATATAAGTGCCAGGATCTATGAAGACTGTACCGAAATGCTAGTTGGTAAAGTTAGCGACCTAAAGTGTATGTAAATATTGAGTTGATGTTGATTATTAGAAATAAGTGTTGTTGACCTCATCATCACTTACCAGCAGGTAAGATAATGCCAACTGTAAGCTTAATCTGTATACTTAAATAAAGTATGAAAGGGTTGAATGAAGTGTTATACCCTTTACACAAATGCGAAGGAAATGATGATGATAGTACCCTAAGAATTGAACAGAACAACCGTTTTGCTTACGCAATTTAAAAAAAACAAATGCAGCGAAAACAATTAAATTCAAATTGAGAGTTCAATTACTCCAATAAATTCTTTGCCATTCAACTAATATTGTAACTGAAAAAGTTTTCCTTGTTATGCAATAACTGCCTAATTCATTTCAATATGTACAGTCCATGGACTGGACCCACAGATAAGAGGACCATAGCCCAAGATCGAAAACAGTAAAACTAAGGCAGAGAGTCCTTGCCCCGCAGTGGGACATTACTGGCTCAACATAATAATAATCGTACAGTCCATGTCATGGATTAAAAAATGCCATATTTACAATGTAAAGTTTTTTGTCAAAGCAAGAATCTAAGAGGATAAAAATTCTAGGTAACATATAATTGGTTTTTTGTACAAATGTTTTGTGCACAAGATGTTATTGTACTGTAAACTACTTTTGCAATAATAAAATCTAAAGGGAAATTGGGAAAACTAACAGGCAGCGCTACTATGCACAGCCATTTGTTATTACATAACATACCATATCATTTTGCTGACACCTAAATAATGAAAAAAACTATGTCAGTGAATAAGACTTTAAAGTATTCAGTTGGTGTGTTCTGCAAGTACATCATTGTAAGTTTCTATGTAATTTGATACACACTTGTAAAACTATACACAATAACTGATAAGGCAAGGTGTTTGTGGTCTTTTGTTACTGTTAAAAGTGCATAGGAGGTACAAAATTAACAAGTAGAGTTTTCAACGAAATGCATAACATATGGTATTTTCGCTTAAATTTGGACTTGATTTAATAGATCATGACATATTTATAGTAAATGTATAAGAGAATAAACGGTGAATGAGGCATAACATAATCACCCTATTTATTAGTAGTAGGACTAACTCTGTTGCGAGTGTATGTTGGTTGGTTGGTTGTGTTCCGGTTTAATGAGCAGAGTAACCAATGAAATTGCTGGGCTTATGAGACTTAATACCTAATGTCTCAGGGTAACAAATGCACTGCAGTGCCATGCAGGCCTTCGTGTTTCAAAGTTCTGAGTGGCACTGCAATTGTTATGGGCCGGCGTTAAGCTTTCCATCAGGTAAACAACCAGCTCGTCCCATTATCAAATACCATAAAAAAAATTACTTCCACTGCTAGAATTTAAACCAGTTTTGAGAGATGGTATGGTAAGATTTGGTAAAGTATATAAAAATGTTTGGGACCATCTGAGATAATTACTTTGGCCAGTACAATTATACAGGAGACTTCGTTTTTCAGAAAAATAATATACTTAATGCTAATTAGCTTATGTCCTGAAGTAGTTTTACATAATTCCTTTAGACCTACATATCCACACATATTACATATTACATGTTCATTCTCCGCAAGTCTAATCCTTTAGTAATTAGGCTTTGTTCATAGCAATAATTGTCTCCCTTGGATTGGATTAAAAAATTGCATTTGCTTGACACTCACTCATTTTTTATATGAAATAGCTAATACTGAAACTCCTGGGGTGACCTGGGCGGGTTTTGTCGCAAAATGATCACTTTATGCACTTTCAGTATTTTATACAACTATAAATACCAATAATTCACTACCACTAAACAACAATAATGCTTATATGATTTCGAGTTACTAAAATGAATATTATAAAGTTGTAATATGCAAAAACTAATCGACTAAGACAGAAGATCACAATCAAGATACCTCGGAACTTGCCTGATGTTTTGGGGTTATATTTTATCACATTGAGAAATCAAACATAACAATTTGACATACAATAATAAACAAATTTCTCAGAACTGCGTCCAAACAATAAAACAGTTCAAAATATTCTTGTAATCAAGCTTAATGATATCAAGATCGGAATAAATGATAATGATAAGAACCAGGAAGATAATGACTATACACAACACAACACAAATCCTTCACCAAATATGCACTTCTTTCACATGAAGTAAGAAATTAATGTTTCAAATTTCAATAAAAAAATAAAGTGTTGTATGTATGTGTCCACTCTCCAGAGTCACAGGTCATACACTCTGTAGTGGAAAGCTGTAGGAGTTAATCAGAGGCAAGTTCAAATGTGTAAGTGAACTATTTTGATCAGTTAAATTCCTGATGTTACAAACATTTATTATAATGTATTTAAATATTACTAGCATTGGAGAAGGCTGTTCTCTTGTCTAGTTAATTTTTATATCCTTTGTAGCTCAAAAGTTATTCCATCGTTAGAACAAGAGTTTCCGAGGAAGTTTAACTGACTTCATCACATCTTGACTTTCTCAAAACCTAGGATACATTTGATACAGTAATGCAAGTTTATAATTGTCCTTGTTAATATTATTAGTGTGTCATACTCACATAAACTTTCATAGTAAAAAAATTCTAGCAATAAACTTGTTTGAGTGCACTTAGCTTAAAATAGAAAACAATTACATTAGAAAAAAAACACCAAATTATTGTTACCTGTATACCAGCATAATCATGGAGGATTGAACCCGAAACACTTTCTCCGAGAGCTAAGTTTTATCAGTGCAACGGTTACATGTGATCTTTAGGAATCTAATCATGAACTCCGGCGGATGTTTCTTTACTATTAGAAAGAGCAGTACCTAATCATCTGCCTTTAGTTATGATTAGGTACACTACTGTAAGAAAGTAGTGTGACGAGATTGCATTTACGGGACCTACTATAGCTGTGGCAAGATTACACAAAATACAGCTGGATTTCAGTACAATTTATCCTGTCATAGGAGAAGTACAAAATGATACATATACTAGCAACTTGATCTTTTCTTTTTATCTTTTAGCTTTTAAAGTCCCAATTACTTTTAAGATGTTTTTTAAAGTATTTCTGGTCTATCAATTTAGCATTTCAATTGAATTCACAAGTGATTTACAATGCCTTTGAATGTGTCAGAAATCATAGCAAATAATATAAACTTGTTACTTTACCTCTTTCTTGGATAAAAATTCTTCTGGTATGTATTGCACAATCAAGGCTTTTGTGATCTTCGATAGAATAGAAAGGAATAAAATACAATAGGGATGTATTTCAGGGCAGACTGGTCCCACATGGTCCCAGCCACACCACGGTATCCATCCAGTACTCACGTAAGGTCATTCGGTACAAATAATGCCTTTTCGGCCCAATCTCGTATTTCGATTCACGAAATAAACGGGAAAGGTCACGCGTGGCACAATTCTATACTTTCACATTGCAAAATTTTTGGCACTAGGGAAGGCGCGCGAGGGACGGGGAGAAATAGCGACGTCAGTGCCCCGCGGAGCTCGCGACGCTCACCAACCACACACTTCAGACGTTACCGTCCCGTGACCCGCACTATACTCCCACTTTCGTAGTAAAACTGATATAAGCACTCCTTAACAACTCTTCGCACAGCAACGGTAACTCCTGACCCAACCTCCCAAGTGGCCAAATCGCAACATCGAATCGGGTGTCATGGGCTCGTGGACCGTTTTCGTATCACGGCTCATTTTTCCAACTTACGAGCTTAAAAACTCGAAAACTTACATTGTAATTGTTATCCAACGCATTCAGAAGTCGATTACTTAGTTCATGAGCGTTATTACTCATTTATAAACGAAAATATTGAACTAAATACGACGAACGTGTCTTCGGCTGCGTCGTAATGGCGGACCGACGACTACGTATGCCCGTGCCAGGGCATTTTAGCCGAATAATTCAGCTGATATCTACTGAGGCGACGCACACTCGTGTTTTTCCGTTTCTTTTGACGGAATAACTACATTTTGCAAATTTTGCTCGCTAGATGGCACCACAATGTAGTAAAGTAAAGCCCTAAATAATTTAATAATAATTATTAACCTAGTATACAATTATAACTAAATTAATTGTATAAAAACTAAAACAAAAATAATGTAAAATTTGTTTAAAATGAAAAAGATATAAAAGTTTACAATTCATGGCAATGGCAATATTATTGAAAATTATTTTGGGTACTGGCAGCCCAGTAAATGAAACTTTCAACAAACTGAGCATAGATGGCGTGAAATTAAAATTTGAGACTTGAGACCGCTACGTAATTTTTCTCGCTCTTTTCGTAAACTTTACCAGGTGAAAAAAATATAATATATTTTTTTAGTTGTAGTAGAATCTTACAAGTTTGACAATTTCTTCTAAAAAAGGAATTTCAGGCCACTTCAAATTTGACATAATATTAAAGTAAGATTGAGAAACTGACTATAACTATAAGATCAGAAAGTACATCGCTGTAACTTGAAAGAAACGAAGAAACGAGCTTGAAAGTATAATAACATTGACCGATGTTAAGAATAGGGTAAAATATACTGCAACGCAATTATAACCTCATGCATAAAATGTTTACAAAGTTGGTAATCTTGAAACAAAGCCAATGTTCCCCTCATCTCATGAATTCCCTTTCAATTTGGTAATGATAAAATATTATTGGATGACTGGTATGCAGCTGCAGAGGCTTTGATGAAGGATCAAAAGCAACTGATTGTAGAGGCTAGCATGTTAAACCGGATCTAAGACCATCTCGAAAGTGATTATAACTTCCCTTTTGCCGTCTCAACAGTAGGGGCCTTCGACGTAACGTGTACATTTTTTTTTTCTGGAGCCAATTCAATATACACTACAGTTATACACATTTTTTTCAAGTTTCTAAGTTCTATCTATTCAGTATAGGGTGCCACTCGTTACTTTCACTATTGCCTCCACGCATCTTGTTTATTTCTAGTATTTAAATCATGTACATCACCTTTTAAGTTAAATTTACTAATATTTTTCCGTCCATTTATATTTTCCAAAATGTAAAGCGATGGCAAGGTTAGGATGACTATTTCTTTGAAAAAGTCTCTAAGAGATTCGCGTGTATACATAACATAGATGGCATACTGACATACTGTGCTCTCTTTTGTAATATGAAAATGGTATCTATATCAGCAGCAGATACCCAAAGTGGGACACCATAAGACATTAAACTATGAAAACATGTAAAGTGTGCCATATCAGACAGTTGTCTAATTTTACGCACTGCAAATGCAGCGGAACTCAAACGACCCGAAAGGGCAATGATGTGAGTTGCATTTTGGAGTCAATAGTTAAGCCTACGAAAACAGCAGGTCAAGTTGTTGCCAAGGTATTGCTTTCCAATACGACGTTAATAGCCCACATGTGGCACGTTTGGAAGGGAAAATATTTTAACACCTAAAACAGTAATAACAGTATACTGTGACTATAAATATTGTGGAATTAAACGTAATCTGAAAAGATATGTTATCGAATCAAATATCTGAAAACTAATGTAATAAGAAATAAAACTAATCTAAACTATAATAATAATTATTTTTAATACGTGTATATTTAGTAGTTTATGCGTTATATTTTTATATATGTATTGGAATTTGATATATATAATTATTGCATTTATATTTTTTACTGTACACCGCCGTCTACCTTTTTAGTTCGATACTGGCCATCCAAAGGTTGTCTGGAAGAAATCGCTTTAAGCGATAAGACCGCCCATTGTATTATCATATTTAAGGACTAATTATTGTAGTATGCAATGTATGTATTTTGTGGTATGCACTAAAGAATTTTGTACAGTATTGTATTGTATTATTTCTATGAATTTTTACTATTATTCTCATTTGTCAGGCTTTTTTAAATTTAATTATGCTTCTATGTCTTAATTATAAAAGGTTGATAAATCAAACGCAATGGCCATGTCCGCCAAGCTTGGCTAGTGCCTGATCGATGCGTTTGCATTTCTAGTAAGTCTTTGGCAGTTGGCTATTCGGAGCATACCGATGCGTTCAAAAGTATGTAAATTACTCACAAATGTGAGCCTACTGCCTAGCATTTGTATCGGCTTTGGGTTTGTGACCCTTGGAAAGCATGGAGACGTAGATCAGGTTTTTTCAAATTCTTAATTGTCCGAATTCTAAATTTTCTACATTTTTTTTTGTAAACTCTAATGTAAAGTTTCAGTACATAGAAAAGTACTCTGTGCACATCACATGGTGTTGTGTGGCCTAGCTTTATGTGTTTCTAACTCTATTCCAGATGTGCGTCCCATTAATAAATTCAATTATTTATTTATTTAATTTTTGAATGAATGAAAGTTTAATGAAAATGAACACGAATACAATTGACTAGGGCTTCATAAGAATTAATAAACAGTTTTAAACGGTGGTTTATTTAAACTATGTTTGGTCTATGTTGTTCTTTGACAATTTTAAACTGAATCACTATTCAACCGTTTAACACTGTTTATTAACAAGAAGCCTAAGTGAAAAACGTTATTTGTAAAAATAATATTTCTGGACATCGTATAATTTTTCAACCTGCAACGTAGTTGGGAAATTATTTTAGAAAGTAGCAACACCTTAAAGCTTTTCAACTAGGCGTTAGGACTTTGTATCCAGGTCATGAAATAAATTAAAAAAAAAATTTCAACTAGGCGTGGGTCGTAACGTGTTGTGCTCGTAATCGATTGTAAATAGTTTCGTGTATACGCATAACGAGTTTCGAAAATGGATATTCTAATATTTTTCATAGAGCGCGGTTTTTCATCAAACTATTTTTACGTATGAAATGTGAAACATTCTGAATGTAATACCTTTTTATATATTTATGTAGGTATGGCTAAGCTAAGCAAAACACCGTGTTTAAAGATGTCGAACTGAAGTTGGTTCATAACGCAATCTTCAGACGTAACGTGTTTTCCCCGTAAACGATTTTAGAAAAAGTTTCATTTCGAAGTAGATTATTTTTTCTTACAAATCAAGTTAAATTCAAATTCATTTATTCATTACGAAAATAGGTACAATAATTGCTAACAGTGGTATTAGAAAAAATACAGAACGTCTTATTCGAACTTTCGCCATGCAATATACACCAGAAAAATATTTTTTAATACAAAATTCATCTTCTATGTTAGTCATGAATTATGATCATATAGGTAATCAATATACTTAATAAATTTTAAATGTATTAGAATAAAAATACTTAGTTAATAGTGATACATAATTAAGTTGAGTCTTTATAAAAAAAAATCTTTAATACTGTAGTAATAGTAATAAACCTTGTCATGTAAATATATTTTAAGTTTAAATTTAAAAATATGAGTCAACTGAATCTCTACTATGATTTTTGGCACGTGATTGTAGAAGATGGGAGCAATACACATTATATTGCTATTGAGTATTGTTAGTGGGAGGACTAATTCTTCTGCTAGTGTCCGTCTGGGTTAGTACCACCGCTTTGCTCATGAAGTCTACCGCCAAGCAGTAATATGCAAGCATTACTGTGTTCCGGTTTGATGAGCAAAGTAGCCAGTGAAATTACTGGGCTTAAGAGACTTTTTACCTAATGTCTCAGCGTAACGAGCGCACTGCAGTGCCGCGCAGGCCTTTGTGTTTCAAAGTTATGAGTGGCACTGCAATTGTTATGGGCTGGCGTTATGCTTACCATCAGGCAAACGACCAGCTTGTCTCGTTACCAATAACATAAAAAAAAGAGTTATCTGTTCGATTAACTGGACAACGAATTTTATGATTAATGCGATCACTATTAAAATGAATAAACAGATCTAAATTATTTCGAACAAATACCACGACTTATTATGTTATTGTGCTATGATTGGGCTCCTATTGGTTCGTTTATATTATGAGAGTTCTAATTGGTCCGCTTACGCACTGCTGCACTGAACGACCACTGGCCGATCAGCAATGTGATTTTAATTCACTCGGAGTGATATCCATCTTGGAACTGACTGTCTTGATCGTTTATATTTTGGAATCGCATCCCATCAGAGAAATTTCCCATTTAGATTCGATTTGTCTTCGGGATGCGTTTTCAAAATATTAACGATCTAGGTAGTCACTTCCGACACGGATCTCATTTCGATTGAATTAAAATAGCCCTGCTGATGCCGAATGGTTTCTAGCGAAACGTAACACAGTCTTCGGGCGTGAGTCTGAAACGTAATGTGTGTATATAAAACTGCTTACGGAAAATATTGCATACGCGATTCGCATGAAACTATTTATAGGGTTATGAGAGTCGTAAGTAGTTTCTCGAATTGATTATGTTATTTAACGCCCACTACTATCTACAACTCAACAATCAAAATTGTCACGTCGTTACGCAGTAACTCTTTTGATATAGTTATTTTCACAAACTACTCAGAGATACTAGTTATTTTACTCTTTGATCTCTATATTCTCTAGTATGCAGTCTGTCACTTTGTAATCTGATTGTATTCTGAATCTGTGAGTTCTGAGTTCGCGTTCGGACTGTTTAGAATTTCGATTTGTGCGAATGCGAATTCGTGCATCGCACTCTATTTACCTATCATGGCATAGTAAGAAGATATTTGCATAAACCGAGAGAACTGCAATCGTGATCGTTATTAGCGCTCGGTCGGCATTGTCGTTGTGATGTATTCATACCGCGGGATGGAGAAGTGATAGTGTGGGGTGTTAAATGGGGGATAAAATAGTGAATTTGTGAGAGTGACGATGGATCGTCGGTGCTCCCAGTCGGTGAGGACGCTAATTTTCGACGATTCGGATTCTGACCCGCCTAAGAAGGGCCAGAAGAAGGACCTGGTGGCGTCTGCAGCCCCGCCATCCCTAAATCAAAGCGCCGAAGGTCGGTAACGCACGTAATATTTAGATCGCTGAGGGCCGTACTTTCGTAGTGTTTTCAAGGTTTAATCGCCGTTGTTACATTGCGAAGACGTGTATGAAAGGCCCTGCTCACTGGTGGAAGCCTATTTGTGTGATAAATGCTTAACTGATGTCCCAAATGATTGTGCTCCAATTTTCTGACCTACCTTCCTAAAAATACTCTGGACAACTTTGAATTTTTATTGCCTCGTAAATTTAAATTAACATGATAGGGGTGCGAAATTGGGGTAAACAGAAGTTAACTGTTATTCTTCACATATATTGTTGGTGTATTGGTCATTGTACATAGCCAATGTTATGAAAATATGTATTGGTTATCTTTTAAACATTCCACATATGACTTGCTAATAAATTTACACAATTTTTCACGACCTGTACATTGTTTATTGGTAATAAGGATTACTTCATTTATTGAATAATGGATACCAAGTCCTCAAAATGTGTCCCTTAATACGCCAGCTGAACACATGCCATTGTTATTTATTACTAGCTGTGCCTTACGGCTTCGCCCACATAGCCTATGTTACTCCTTGTAACATCAGCTATCTGCCAGTGAAAGTCCTGTCTAAATCAGTCAAGCCATTTCAGAGATTAGCCAAAACAAACAGATAGAAAGGAAAATTTTCAAAATTGTTTTTTTTTAAACTTTATGAAATATATTTTATAGTGTTAACCGACACTAGCGGATGTTCACATAAATATATACATCACAAAAATTTTTCACGGCTTGTAAGCCGAAAAGAAATACATCATATCAAGAATTTCGCAATCAACATTAATTGTTTTTTTTTGTTTTATGTTTGGTATATACACTTTCATATGCATTTAGTAAAAAACTGTTATTTTGATATTACAAACTGATACTTCAAATATATTTATTTGTACAGATTAATTAATTTTGAATTCATTTTTTTGAGTTTTAGCAGCATGGAGATTCTCCCAGGAACCATGTTCTAGGAAAAAACTGTCACTCTTCAGCCCTAACTTCAAGTTCTTTTTATGTGGCCTTTTGCGGGGTTGCAGCAATTGTGCCAATATCATGCTAGATAGAAAGGAGAACAAGCGATGGAGATTGTAGATGAAGTATAAATGTACTGAATGGATTTTGAAAAAGTTGTTTTGTTTCTGATAACAATCTCTATGGAAAAAAACATGTTGATCTGTTCCTGCATGAAAGCAGGACAAACAAACAAACCCACTTTTGAATTTACAATTTTAGTAGGGATTATCTATGTAAATATTATTGTCCACTAAATTTCAACATTCTTATCTATTAAACTGCATTTGCAGCAAGGTATTGCTCGCCTTAATGTAACACATAAACTGCTATCTCATAGTAGCCAACTTATTTCAATGATGGACATGTGAATCATGATGTCTTTGTAATTGTAAAACTTGAAATGCACTGCAATTTTTCGATTATCTGTTAGGTAAATTAAACATAAATAGTGGACAAATGTTCAAATGTTTCAATTGGTGTGTGATAATAATGGGGTAATATGTTAAAATGAGATTGAAATCCTATTACTATGCTTATCTAATATAGCTCGAATTTTACTAACCAGCCAGATATTGGATAGTAAGTAAATATAGTAGATACCGGATGTTTAGTAATATTTATTTATAGATGAGCACCATGTGAGCTGATATAATGTCTATTTCACACAGTGAAACATATTGTCAACAGAAATTTCAATTTGTGTATGGGACATGAGCTTTTCTGTCCCTTACACCTTACATATACATAATTATAACAATTACATTTAATTTAATTTATACTCTACATTAAGCAGAAATAAACCAACAAATCTTTATTTCAAAACAATGTACATTAAGTATTCCTGAAGAAAAAAAATCATGAAATGGTTTTAAATGTAAAAGTATATTATTATAAATATATAATTATAATCATGCTTCTATAAACAAACTGAAACCAACATGTTCGTTGTCGAAACCAGCAGAAATTTTACATTTACATTTTAAATACAGATTATACAACCTCTTATTCTCATTCTTATACTAATTATAGGTGGGGGTGACAAGGCCTGCACTGTCATCCCGCTTAGGGAGTATTGTGCAATACAACCTCTGTATGTTGGCACTACTTTGGCCTAGATTGTAACTTTTGCTGAGGATAATAATAATTATGCTACACTTGGCATGTTTCTAGTATCATTAATTAATATTGAATGATTTTATTGGATGGTACAATCTAATCTGCCAAACAATAACACATGACTATCCTTAGTATTATTAAATATGAAAGTGTGTTTGTTCATTTATGCTTCTATCATGTAGCAACAAAGCAATGGATTAATGTCAACATCCCAAGGTCCATGGGCCTATCACATTCATCATGCCCATGGCAAACAAATAACCTTGCCGAAAGAACTCTGAAAAAAGTAAGCGATGACATTAGAGGGCTTTTGCAAACCTTCAGCAAAAGGAAGTGCGAGACCTACTATGCCATCACTTGGAAGTGGAACAACATGGTCTGTGGAAGAAAAGTATGGATTGCAGATAATATGCAAAACCTAAAATATAATCTTACAAATAACCTTCTGAAACTGCATTGGCAGTATCTTTCACTTTTCATCACCGGTCACGGAAATTTGAATTTATCTACAAAGGATTGGTGCAACAGGCAGTCCTGTGTGCCGGGCCGTATGCATGATAAGTAATATAATTTAACACTATAGAAGTTTAGGGGACATTTCCTACTGATGTATATTCTGTCTGGTTCATTTACTAATTAAATTGATTTTTTATTCTCGATATCCCTTCTAATTACTATCAATTAACATCGCTTGTTTTGGTTCTATTCTGATAACATTATGTGTGTCATTAAACCAATTATTGTTTCAAGCATTATGTAAAATGCGTCCCGACTTTTGAGCGAAGCTCTTACGCAATTAGACTGTTATTTGTGACAGTACCATGACATAATGACGCAGTGTTATTGCGCGAGCTAGAATGAGATAGCTATTTACCCTTCCATAGCTCTGTGAACTCCTGTGAACTTCAGAGATGCTTTTTCAATGGCCTGTTTGTACCTACAGACTAGTGGTCTGTTTATTTCGTTTGCCTGATGGTAATCATAACACCGGCTCATAACAATTGCAGTGCGCCTTCTATCCTGAGTATTAAGTCTCATAAGCCCTGTAATTTCACTGGCTATACTCTGCTCATCAAACCGGAACACAGTAATGTTTGTACATTACTGCTTGGCGGCAGAATTCACAAGCAAAGCGGTGGTACCAACCCAGACGGTCATGGTCTTCTTTAGCTGTTTGATTCTAAGGCGTGCCAGTTTGATCACTATGTTTTCCGTACCCATTTTGAGCAAATCGATTGTTATTAAAAAATTCTCACGCCAGCTACCTACAAGATATTGGAATATACCTATACAAGAAGGAAGGAAGGATGCCATTCTCAGTTCCCATTAGCAAATGCCTGTACTTCCCCATTGTCTGTGTAGGAATAATAGTTCTTTCTATCATCGAGAATTTGTATCATATTTCGAGAATTGTCTAGTTAAACATGACTTAACTTTTGTAGTGTTGGCAAGTCAAGCGCGTAATCGTAGTGGATTCGGCTGCCGGACCGCGACATGTGGTCTGCGATCCTCGTAATTTCTTTTCTCTAGGGACTAGATAAAGAGAATCTTTGATTGTGGTCCGGATCTTTATATTATGTGCTTGTTAAACAATATTTACTTACTTCCGAATCTAGCTTTGCTCTTTTCACGTTCGTCGAAATAGTACACTGGATGAGTTATAGAGATAAACCTAAAGCGGTAAAAAGGGAAAACAAACAGTCCCTATTAATTATATTTTGCGGGACTGTGGGATAGGCAAAACAATCCACTTCTGCGTATAACAATATGTTTTTAAATAACACACATCCATCCTTATTTGATTTCCTCGCGAGCGTGGATCATGATTCACGGCTGTTGAACAAGTGCCGCCGCACATTGGACCACTGAATGCGGCCACTAACGCGACCACAACCTGCGGACAACTTTTATCAAACATTTTATATGGCATCGGCGCACACTGAGCATTTGAGTGGCCGCGGCCTGCGACCGGGCCATACCCTAAAGGGCACCTTAGGCGCTCATGCAAACGTACGTTTGCTTGTCAGTATAACAACGCTTTTGCGTCAAGCGCGCATTTCGAGTATCACGAAATCCGTGCTTGACGCAAAACCGTTGTTATTCCGGCAAGCAAACGTACGTTTGCATGAGCGTCTAAGGTGCCCCTAAGGCGAGGGCGGTGCGGTGGCCGCGTTTGTGGCTCGCCCGCCGCGCACACTCGATCACATTACGCCGCCGGCTGCTCACAGAACAGACAGCGAACAAAAGGGACGCTTGGGCGCTTAGGCATGTCAAAAGGCGCCCGAGCGTCCCTTCTATAATAATTCCATTAGAGTTAGTTATAGTTATACCACCCGGTAAAATTCAATTCGATCTTCAAATCCGACGTTTTTGTTTATTTAGTTTAAAACCTTCACGGTGTCTATTATCTAATTGCCACAAAATCGACAACCTTCCAACCTTTTCACACCTGTACGCTAGATTAACCTCGTGGATAAATACTCATCGTCAAGTTTACAATAATGTTTCTGAGAATAAAATTTGCATAGAACAGTGAAAGTTTGCTTTTACTAGCTCACGTCAATTTTAGATAGGTACGCGTAACGGCGGCTTGTTTCCTTTGTACGTCTTTATTGCCTCCGAACGGGTTTTGGCTCCACTTTCTCCAGTCTGCTTTAATCCCGCGGGAGCTATATTCCTGCTCGAAAAAATTGCCTTTTCTGTTCAACATTACTCTTTGTTTATTTTTTGAAGCGGAACATTTTCTTCGCTTTCCTGACCTTCACCTTTGAGGCCCTGACCTGAATAATCAGATCATTAACGATTTCATGTTATGGAACTTTAGATAGTAGTACCCTTTGAGAGTAATAAATGTATTCTAATCCATAAATAGTGAAAATATGGATCAGATCACCAAAAAAAAAATCACCCGTCCAGTCCACTTTGGGATAGAAATCAAGGACAACACTTCTTTTTATTCTTAGTAAATTACAATATATATACATACTTAATTTGATGATGATGATGATGATGGAGATTTACTTTTATTGCTTCATCAAAAGCTTTCAAAACTTATATATATATAGGATAGGTAGGTACAGGCAGCCAGCCAGTCGTGAGCTTCATTCAGTCGATCCTTAGTGCTGCCGCACATTGGTGCGATCACAAGCTGAGGACAAGATTTTTCATACATTTTGTATGGCGTCAGCGCAAACTAAGCTTTCGAGAGGCCCCGACCGCGACACAAACTGAGGCGGTGGCCGCGTCTAGATGCAGCCACTAGTCTAGTGGCCGCTTTCGGTGGGCTATGTGAATAAAGAATTTTGAATTTGAAGATGATGCTTATTAATGGTTAAGATGAGACCTCAGTTGTTAATAATAAGAATAATATTAATAATAGTTTATTGGGCTTTAACAAACATTATCTTCAACATAAACAATCATGACAGAATAAAGAACATAATTTTTATTCCTTGCTGGAAAACATTGGTACCCATACTAGGAAGACCTATGTTATGGCATACCAGTGCCTTCCGCCGGACATGGTGAATTAACAATACGTTCTCAAGCTGAAAATTTAAACATTAAAAGGAAAGCTACAGTTGCTGATCACATGTGTGGTTACTGGTAACACAGTCCCATATTTAGATACCTACATCGTTCACCACACGCCCAGCTGTGACATCATACTTACAAGGCAGTTGCGAAAAAAAGTATAATTGTTTAGGTCCGGGGCCGGTCTAGACGGGTCTACGAACGTAGGCTACCTAGGTTTATCAGAGCGGAGGCGGTTACGCCCCGTGGTCGCATTGTCTCGTGAAATTTAGCTTGTTTACATACATCTACAATTTGAGTTAGTGTTTTTGATGGTTTATAGTGAACGAGTTTGCGAATGACAATAGATCTATTATATGCACGATACATCCATAGCGGAACATCATCAGTGCAGGCCTGATTGCCAGACTCTACGAAAGAGATATAATAACGCTTTATTGCCCAATAAAGGCAAAATGAAGGACGGCTCCGTAGCTAAGTTAGTAGTAACTCTGTATCTAGTCCCGGGTTCTATTCCCGGTTGGGACAGATTTTGTGCGGTGAGCATAAAGTTTGTTCTCGGGTCTTGGATGTGTCTTGTGTATCTGTGTGTATCCATGCCTCCTGCGACACAGGAATCCTAGTGCAAGGGTATGACTTTATTGTTTTTTTAAATAAACAAAAAAATACAACATTTTTTACAAAGCACGTAGTACATGCGGCAATTTTACTAAGCAGCATCCAGCAATCTTTTCCAGGCAAACCTAGGCTGTTTCCAACATAGGTAATTTAAATTCATACTCTTTATGGAGAACTTGTGAAAGTTAAATTTTCCCAAATGCAGCTATCGGAACATACTGTATTCCAGTTTGTTGAGAAAAGTAGTCAATGAAATTACAGGGCTTATGAGACTTGATACCTAATGTCTCAGGGTAACGAGCGCACTGCAGTGTCGCGCAGGCTTTTGTGTTCATAGTTCAGAGTAGCACTGCATTTGTCATGGGCCGGCGTTATGATTACCATAAGGCAAAGTACCAGCTCGTCTCGTTATGAAATATAATAGAAAAATAGTCCTGAATGGCAGGGGATCGAAGAACTTTGACGGTTTTACCGTATTTCCCAATAAACCTTATTCGCCCCGTTATCACAACTCGGTCACCCATCCGCCGAAATAAAACCTCTGTGGAATGATCGAAGCAATATAAATAAAATTCTCCGTCACATTTTATTTCTTCTGCAAGGGAATCGATTCGATATCGATATTGAGGACAAAAGACAAATCCCTTTGAAATCGTGCAACTGTCTGTGTCTGTGTGATACAAGGGTACGACATCAGAATATGGTCTGTTGAGCATATATTTATTATATCAAGATACTATTTTTCTCGAAAGAAAGTTTCCTTGGAAGGATTAAGAGAGTTTTTATCCTTCAGCTTTTTATACAAACTTTTGAGTCCTTATCTCCGAAATGAGTGGATCGATTTTAATGAAACTACACATATTAAGCAAGATACGTCACAGTCCTTCAGTCCTTGGTTATGTGCTGAGTTGAGACTACTTGAGACCTGGGGTGCAATTTTTGAATGTCACCGAGTGACTAAATATCAGCGATATGACCGATAGTCACCGATTTACAAAAAGTCGTATTTTTGAATCTAAGTGGATGACTAAACTTCTCATACCTATGATATCGTTTACGAATGGGTACCCCCACTCGTAAACGATATCATAGATACGAGTATTTAGTGCCAATTTTGACTTGAAAACAATTTCCAACTTAAAAAATAAAATTAAATAGAACACAATCATAAGTTTATCTGTGATCAAAGCTGAGAAATAGTTGCATGTTAGTAACACAGGGTATGACTTTCAAAAATACGACTTTTGCAAATTACTGATTTCAAAGTCATCGCTGAGAATTTTGTCATCGGTGATTTCGAAATCACTCCTGACTTTCAAAAATCGGTCCCCTGTTCGTGATGTCACGCTGTCCTGTTTTGTTTCATGTCCGTTACTTGTTATATATATATGTATTCGTATGATGTTGTGTGTGTGCATAAAATGTATTTTCTTTCTGTGTTCTAAGCTATAATAAACTATTAGCAGCAGTTTACGGTGATGCCCACAGGAACCGTGCATTTTTTTCCGGGATAAAAGGTCTATGACCTATGGCCGGACTTGTTTTTTGCTTTTTGCTGTCAAAATAAACATGGTATTGCAACAAGCGCGGATTACTAGGTATTACAAGCGCACGCGCGCCTTGAAGTAAGCTATTAAAAATATATATATATATAAGAAACACACAAGAACAACGATACATCAGATAGTGCTGTCTCTTTCACTCACTGCTAGGCTTTACGCTAAATAGTACATTTGGCTATATTATATATATATATATAGGTTTATGTCTCTGCTTTACATTTTACTCTCCTCAAAACTCTGTCACTCAAAAGATTCGACAGCACTGCAATTACGTATTATTGACAAGCGCTTACCACCAAGCGAACGAACAGCTCGTCTCATCATTTATGTGTATCAAAATCACTGGTGAGTGGTGATTGCAGCAAACGAATACATATTGAGGTAAAACCTACCCATATTGCAAACGATAATTATATCTTATCAAATTTGCCTTTTCGGCATAACAGTGTTTAGCAAGTGCTGTCGAAACTCGAATGCAGTTATCGCATCGATAACATGAAACAAACAATGACTGCACTCCACAAACGGATTAACTGTAAGTCCGTTTGGTGATTGTTTGTTTTATTCTGCAATTGCTGTTGTTCTGGGAAAAACGTTTGGATAAGCTTTTGATTGTCACTAAGGCTAAGATTCAGAGACGATTCTAAGCGTAGACTTTGGCTTCTATACGTCAAAACAGTATAGAATTTTGACGTATGGAAACATGAGTCCACGCTTAGATTCGTCTCTGAATCTCAGCCTAAGATTCTGGCGTTGTCGCTAGGAACACCAAAAACTAAAGGAACAGTACTAAAACTTAAAAAATTACTTTCATTAACACATGTATTTCTTTAAATTCTACAACAACAACAAATTATATATTCTATTCTATACAAATATTGAGACATTAGATATTCAGTCTCATAAGCCCAGTAATTTCACTGGCTCTGACACTGGCTCATGAAACCGGAACACAGTAATTCTTGCATATTACTGCTTGGCGGCTGTGCAATGCGGTGGTACCACCGGCTAAATAATCTGTGGGTGGTACCTACCCAGACGGACGAACTATTTTTGGTCTAGCGGCCTTTACAGGGTCACGATCGTCAAAGGAGCTGTCCTTAAAACAATGTTTTTGCTAATTATCATTCTGTAATTACTTCGGTTCAGAACTGCCAGTCGCTTTCAAAGTAATCAAGCTGGCGAGTATTTTAATTACCATATTTAATTTAGCAAGTAATGCACTAACTATTTATTTAATCAACGCGTACTATTTATTTTCATTGACCTCCTCCACCCATTGTTTATTTAAAAATAACTCAACGAGTGATTACATAATTAATTAAGTACCTGTGCGTTGAAACTTGTTATACAATGTCTACAAGAAGCAAATAATAGCACCTTGTCATAGTAAGTTATAATCAATTTGTTAGGCCTCAAAACAAAATAGATAGTAAATTAAAAACCAAACAATTTCCTGTACATCTTTAGGGGCTGTTATTTAGGTTGGTGTTATTGTAATAAGGGGCTATCAGGATAGTTTCTAGCTGTTTCTACCGATGCTGCCATAAATAAATGTTAATTAATGAATGCAGATTACGAAGTCGTAATAGGTAGTTATATTTTTAGTTCATGGTCTATTTGGCTGAATTATGCCGTGTCACAGTGCAGGGCTATCGAGAAAGACTAGTCTCGAATTTAGTTCAAGCGCTTCGGTTGTTCCTTATAAGAAACATATTTGTTGTTGTTTTAAATTTCGGCCACATAATTATTTATATACTTACTTAGGTATTAACTAGTGAAAAACAAAATTAATAAAATAATTAGGCTAGTTAGGTGAGCTCTAGAAAATACCCCACTACTATGGTCACTCCGCGCCGCGTCGCCGCCCGCGCCGTACAGTTCACCATTCACGATCACTCCAATTCCATCACTCCGCGCATCATTGATTGAGAGGAATGATGGTCCAATTTTCGAGTCCATTTTTCGCGAAATGAATTGTTGTATGGCCACATACGATGATTTGAAGTGTCGTGGAACGTCGGATTTGGAACGTTTGGAAATACCCGCCACGTAACCCATCTGAGATTCCCCATACGCGGTCGGTTTTTGGAATGTTGTGGAGTGGACCGTTCGTGAATGGTGAATTTACGACGTTTTCACTACCACTGAGTCATAGCTTCATAAGTTCTAGTTACCTAATATCCAAAAGTCCTTGGCAGTCTTGTCAGTTAGCTAATTTCCTTTTTATTTATCTCTCACGGAAATATCTTTCATCTGCTTACCTCGCTTCATCGACGATAACCTTGTTTCCTTTCCGTTTTCACGAAAGATCAGCGTAACTGTCACTGATATGAGATTTAGCCTCGATGGGGGCAAGTGTGTTTGGAAAAAGTGTGCACGTACGGCATTGCTGCGATGTGGGGTACCTACTGTAATTTTTTTGTACTACTTTTACACGTTGGGTTGATATCAGCGTCTGTGCACTTCGATTTTTTTAGGACAAAGTTGACTTTGTTTCGATTTTGGGGATTGCATAGCAGGTTATCTTACAAAAAATATCAATGTCGTTCATGTTAAGGATTCGATGCGCCACAAACTATTGGAATAAAATATAACTAATCAGATTGATTGTAGTTTATATCAGTTTTAAGAGCTTTCTTGGGCAGGTCGTTTAAATCATAAATTAGTATTGCTGGAAAATGGTATATTATATTATGTTTTCTTTTCATAGGTTTTAAGCGAGGCGCCCTGTACCACAACTAAAACATAATCTACTGCTCTCGTCGCAGCTGTGATACAGATGGACACAGTGTAGCTCATAATAAGCCCGCCCTGAACGGCACGACATTATGAAATTAATTCTCATAGGGCCCGAGGCGTTGGTATAGGGTTGCCTATTCTTGCTAGTAGTAATAGCACAGAATAGATAATAGTTGGTAATAGTGAGGTTAACATAACATTTTGTTATCTTAACCTCGGTTTTGGTTGATGAGAGAATACGAGTTTACATAACAAAATAGATACCATGTTCAGCAGGGCTAACATGCGCGCCACGACAAAATTTTGTCTACTGTTTTGTCTCGCTCTTTCTCTCGCGAACATGAGAACAATGCACGGCATAAGCATCGAGAAAATTTTGTCACGGTGCGCGTGTTAGCCCTACAGGTTTCTATTTACTTCTATTAATTCGAGTAGAATCGATTTAGCAAAAAATATATATATTGTTTGATGTTGAATTAAAGGCTTTAATCAGTTTTAATATCATATATGCCCGATCCGCCGTATGTCTTAGTGCAGGGTATGAGTATGTAAGTTTTATCTCAAGACTTTGCCAATAAAGATCTGGACCGCATGAGCAAACTTGACGCATAATGCGCGAACAGCCTCGTCTCGTCAACTACTTCAACAAAAAGAGTAAGGCTGATTAATCCAGCTGACTGATTGAGACACTGCAATATTGTTATCTGCAATCTTGCTCGTGGGCTGCGCCCCACTTTTCATCGGTTGATTCCGACAGTTGATTGGAAGGCAATCCGATATTGGAACGTGTTCGCAACTGCTTTCATTATTTTTATTAGTGGGTAGTTGTCGTTTGATTACTGATGTTGAATTTAAAACGACGACAGTGGCATGTTCCTTGAACGGCTCGTAGTGGAACTGATGAGTCGTATTACGACCGGTTAGTGTTTGGATGGGTGTCTGCTGTTTGCAACACAGGAGAGAGGAGTGAGTCCTTAGTGTCTGTTTAGTGGTTTGCAACAATTCAGCACTTGTATTTCGGAGGCCGAGTTTAGCTGTTAATCGTGGTTTTAGTAAACAATAGTCGCTTGGTCATACGAAAATGAAGGAAGTACTGGCGTCCTTGGATAAGTTATGAGTTCACAAAACAAAACTTCGAAGGAAAGCGATCACTGTGACCGCCACTGGCCATTCAAAAACTGACAGGTGGTCTGTTATTTCCCCTCATTGATCCGCTGATCCAACTAGGCTGATGCAGACATCATACGGCCTTTCTGAGAACACCTCAGGTCTTTGATTAAGCTTTCATACCAGTCTTCAAAAGCACAATGCCTCGGGCAGCAACTTTCGGGTTGTAACTTTCATTATAATTTCCTAAGTGTCCATAAAATTTGAAACATGAGTGAGTAATAAAATATGTTAAGTTACAAGGCTGATACAATTATAAGGGGAGAACGGGCGATCACGGTCTACATTAACATAGTTTATGTTAGACGAGCGAACTAAATGTTCTTGAAGTATTCCATTACGTTTTTATTAAAATGGAATGAGAAAGAAATCTGTTGTGAAACTGGAGTTCAAAAAATGTTAGCTCGGTTGTATGGATATTTTACGGCGTCGAAATTGTTTTGAAAGCTTTTTTTTTTCGTTCGACGCTATTGTTACTGACCTAGTTCGGTTCGATTTGAAATGTCAACATTTTTAAGATTGGAAATTGGTTCATTTTTTCTATGAACGCTAGCCATTTTTTATATATGAGCATACTTTTAGCACGTGTGGTGTAGTAGGTCGATGAACTTTATTTATATGGTCGTTACGGTTGCAGGTTCGATTTTCCGCAACAGGATAAATATTTGTGTAGGTACATATTAAAAATAACGTAAGTATTTGTTTCGCCTATGGGACTATAATCGGCATAATTCTGTTTTTTTCTACTTAGCAATGGGACGTTTGCTTTATGGTAAACATAACGCCAGTGTAAAAATTGCAGTGCCGCCCTGAATTTTAAAACATAAAGGCCTGCGCGGCGCACCTTTGCCCTCGTTACATATTTCCAGTTTCTCTGGCCCTAAATAAATGGGGCATCTAATTAGGAGTCACTTTGTGTTGATCATCGCGTTATTCATTTTATTATTATTTATTATATCGTATATGTATACTGGGGTCTCAATATTAATACTAAAAAAGCAGGTGGACCTCTCTCATTACACGAACATCTCCGATCTGTTGGCAGAGGTTTCAATGTCGTCGCGTTTGCGTTGCGTAACGGTTGAGCGAAAATTTTGTTTTGGTCGGAGTCGGAATGTGCAGTGAGCTAAGTCTGATTTATACTATACTAGCTTCTGCCCGCGGTTTTCACCCGCGTTCCCACAGGAACCGTGTATTTTTCCGGGATAACAAGTGGCCTATGTTACTCCGGTCCATAAACTACATCTATGCCGAAAATCACGTCGATCCGTTGCTCCGTTACTGCGTGAAAGAAGGACAAACCAACAAATCAACAAACACACTTTCGCATTTATAATATTAGTAGGACTATAATATACTGTAGAATTAGCTGTTCTTATGTAATATAAGCATTTATATTATCACTAGCTGCTGCCTATGGTTTCACCCGCGTGGAGATTCCCATAAGCACCGTACATTTTCCGGATAAAAGTGTTACTCTCTGGCCCATAAACCACATCTACGCAAAAAATCACGTCGATACTTTTCTCCGTTGCTGCGTGAAAGGACAAACCAACAAATGCAATTTATAGTTGTATGGATTTATACTTATAATTATATATTTTAAAAACGGGGTCTAGTGCTTGTCTGGCTTGCAAAATCGCTAGCCTGAAGTTGGAAATCTGCTGCCGGGCATCTCTCTCTGTGTATTCTACTTAAGGGCCAGTTTTATTCTAGGTTTAGCTATAACTGCAAGTATCTTTGGGGATAAGCTAAATAGAAGGGACCACTAGATATTTCATCTATCCTTTCCACTATTTCATCTTCTTAACTTTCACTTCAATCTTTGGATGCATTTATAAGGGCAGTTAGCTATTTTGTTTTTGTTAAATGTAACCTTATGCTTAATTCTGTTCGTTTTGAAGTTTATGTACATATGTTTTTTAAATAAACAGATTATTACACCATCCGAATCTAAGTTCACACATTGCAAGTTGAGTTACTGTTAGACATTGTATTGCAGATGTAAACAATAGGAATTATTTAGCGTAGCTTTTATTGCCAATCTTGATTAGGTTAGGGTCAGGTGCCGGCCCGCGATTGGTGGACGGCCAAGACTGTGCTGAGTGACTAACGAAGACTAATAGCTAGACGTCTAAACAATGTCGCTTGTTGTCTACGATCTACCAGACTGCGTTCAGCTGCTGCTTTTGACAACATAAAACAGGGCTGCGTTCACTGCCTTTAGGCGTGGGTGTTCGGTTGTATTTTACATTCGCTAGAAACTCCCGAACGACTCAGAGCATTTGTACAAGAAACTTCTACGATGTTGTCAATTTTGACACAAATTTTGCTCCCACCGATCGCTTTTAAATTGTATTCTTAAATTTATTTAAAATACTCTAAAGTTCCTTACTTAATAGCACAATTAACATAATTTACGAACCTTAAAAGATATATTTGGCTTCATAAATATTACATAATTATAATAAATATTGACATAAATTTGACGATAAAGTTGATAGACGTCAAAACGTTAAACAACCTTCGTTTGGAGTGGTTGTTCAGTTGTAATTAACTGAGGTTCTGAACTACCTAGGAGCGTTACAATCGACGACAACCGAACGCTCTAATCGAGCCTCTGAACGAATTAGAGCGTTCGGTTGCAACTGGTGTGTAGGCACGCAGTGAACATAAAACAAACATCCAATAGTAAATACTTTCTAAACCAATTTCCACTATCAAAACACGTATTATTTCAACGTGGGCATCATATATAAACATTACATAGTATGTTAAATACATTATACATTTCATCGTACGCATTCGAAATGCTTAAAGCTGGAAAAGCATCCACTATGTTTGGATGGCGGTATCAAAGAATAAAATATAATATCTGGACGCGAGCCAATTTGGGCGGCTTCACCCACGTGCCGTTATTTTGATATTGGTTCGCGAATACTGGAATGGTGGTACGGTCGGGAAATAATGTGATTTTTATTCTAGTATTTAAATTAGATTAAAATAGCTTATGTTTTTTATTTTACACTAGCTTGTGCCCGCGGTTTTCACCCGCGTTTCCCACAGGAACCGTGCATTTTTCCGGGATAAAAAGTAACCTATTGTCTCCGGTTCATAAACTATATCTATGCTAAAAATCACGTCGATCCGTTGCTCCGTTACTGCGTGAAAGAAGGACAAACCAACTAACCAACAAATCAACAAACACACTTTCGCATTTATAATATTAGTATGGATTAACTGCTGCCCGTGGTTTTACCTGCGTGGAGAACATCTTATAGGCACCGTGAAATTTCCAGTTAAAAATATACTATGTTATCCAGCTTTTAGACATTTGTTGCATAGAGTTATACAAAAAAAAACTGATGCATTATTGCTGAGTAACAGAAGGACAAACCGCAACACACCAACAAACACAGCTTCGTATTTATAATAGTACGGGTTACTCTCATTCCCATAATTTATAGCCTTTTGCATGGTCACGTTTTAATCGTTGGGTCACATTCTCCAAAATGTAACTGAAACCTTTTTAGCGCGCTTTCTATTCTGATTGTATACATATTTTGTCATTCGGCTAGAGTAGCGTGGGGTAAGGCCACATATCTCTTACATAAGGCTAACGCAGCTTGCGAGATTAACGTTTCTTGCTTGCCGAGGAATTGGAGAAATCAAGAAACTGGCTAGTTTCTACCCTCGAGTTGTTTCGGAAGGAGAAAACTAAAAGACCTTGCATTTTTTTTACTGAGAAATGAAGTAGAAGTCTATACCTAGAATAGCTGTCAGTGTAATAAGAAATACCCAAAATACCCAAAATAGAGAGATCAGAAGGGGCGCCTGGGCACCTAAGGACTGCCTTAGCGCCCGAGCGCCCCTCCGGTTCTCTATTTTGTGGCTACCAGTGGTTGTGATTGGAGACCGTACCCAACCACTGGTGGCCGCGTCTAGTGGCTGCATCTAGTGGCCGCACTCAGTGGGCCAATGGTGCGTCCTTTCTGCTCTCTCTTCGCTACGGTGGAACATACGTAAATACAACTTGCATTTATATATACTGCTAAAAACATTACCTTTCCTTTTGGGTTTGCCGTTGTCCGGTAAAAGTCGATTGGATCTGTCTGGTCGGCCTCTAATTTTTATGCTTCACGTGTTATTATTACGCTCTTGATATTCTTGGCGCGGCAGGGGTGTGCCACATGAGTTTTTTATTTCCACCTCACAATCGCTTACTTACGTCACTAGGCCGGTTACACCTGCCTTTTTATATTATAGAAGAATAGAGTAACTAAACAGCAATACTAATAATATTATACAAGTGTGTATTATCTGATCAAATTTGTTTGAATGTTATTTTTCTATTTTATTGTGTGCTGAATAAATTTCTATTCTAATCTATTCTTGATGTCTTCCGCCTGATGATGATGATGAAGTCATCTTTAAATACAATGGTCTGCGCGGCGCTGCATTGCACTCGTTACACTGAAACATGAGTGGATATTCTGGTCTCATAGTAACGCTAATGACTACTTTGCTCATCCGGAACACAGTAATGCTTGCGCACCACTTATTTTTTCGTCTCTACACGAGCAAAGTGGTGGTACCAAAGAATATTGTGGTGCAACAAGGTTGTTTTCTTTCAACGAAAGTTCAAACTTATAAAAACAACTATTAAAAAGTACTTGCGACGTTTTTAGCATCAACAATTTGCGCAAATCCTTACATTTATTACCAGCAGTACGCAAAAATACTCCAAGTCAATTTATTATCAACTCGGCCGTCTAATTTTGTAACGTTTAATGCCGCATTTATTTTATAAACGACTCGGATTTGCGCAAAAGATACGATTACTCATGCAGGGAGTGTTGGACTTCTTTTTACAACTACAGAGTAGATAAATCGATATCTAAAACCGATATCGTTGTCCACAGATGCGGGAAAAACACCGAGATCCAATCTTGTGCGCATGCGCAGATCGGCGCTCGGGAAATCGGCGCCGACGCTCTCCATTCACGTAGTGAGTACTTATTTGTGTTTTTTCATCATCAGCTTCGCATGCACTATCGAGAGACGTAAAACGCTAACCTGTGCCCGTAGAGTAGAGCATATTATAATGACAGTAAAAAAAAATTACATAAATTCAGGATTTGGATTATGGACGCATTGCACGTACATATACAGATACTTGTAGTATTACTAATTCTGTGGTACTTTTTTTTCGTATAATTATTAAATCAAAAATCTTTTTGACGAAACCAAAAATGTTTGTACATTTCATTTCCCTATAATCTCTTTATTACCTTTACCGCAGAGCCTGAAAACCATGGTTTTCAACCAGTGTGTGTTGCTAATGATGACTCATTACACAGAGACGTGGATTGTTACTGTACGGTCTCGTTAATAAGCTCCAACAAACTATGAAAAGGGCTATGCTCGGGGTTTCCCTGCGAGATAGGATCCGGAATGAGGAGATCCTCGGGAGAACGAAGGTCACCAACATAGCTCTCAAGTTAGCGAGTTCAAATGGCGATGGGGCAGGCCACATCGCTCGCAGAACTGATACCGGATGGGGAAGAAAGGTTCTCGTCTGGCGACCATGAATTGAGAGACGTAGTGTTGCTCTCTTTAGGGGGACCGCTATGACCTTGTCAAAACCGCGGGGAACCGTTTGATGCAAGAGGCGAATATAGCCGAACGAAATGGCGTTCTATGGAGGAGGCCTATGTTCAGCAGTGGACTTGTTTCGACTGATGATAATCTCTACCTGACTAACTTAACACTTTTAATCGTTTTTTTTTGTTCAAAAGCCCGTAACGGCGCTGTCTTTCGAAGAAACTGATGATTTATTTTGCGTACTCCATTAATTTTAAAATAAATGCACCTGACAAATATCAACTGTCACATTTAGGACGGCGGAATGTTGGCCGGCTTCCAAGACTTGCTAATGATATTTACTAAACAAACCTGACGTGGGCCTGCATTTCGGTTTCGTTAGTATTACCACAAAATAAAACTTATATATTCATATATACTTCCTAGTTCCTAATAGCGTCTTAGGAAAGCGCTCATAAAAGTTAACTCTAGGTGTCCATCTATTACTAATATGATAAAGAGGTAAAGTTTGTTTGTTTGTTACACCGCTAATCTCTAGATCCGCTGGTCTAATTATATAAATTCTTTCACTAATAGGAAGCTTGGCCGTGTAGTCCCGGCTAAGAGTAGTACCACCCCATTTCTTCCCGTGGATGCTGCAAGAGTCGACTAAGGAAATATACAAGCAATGCACTGGTATATCTAGGGAATTCTCGTCTATAAAGTCCTTCAAAAGGTTTACAGCTTGTCTATCAAAATTTTCTAGTATACATTTTTGAATACCATTAACCACGCAACAAGTGACCTTTACAACTCTCCGCTTGCGTTTCAATCCATTCCAGCCACAGTGAAATCTTGGAAGTAGGTGAAAGTTGCGGAAAACGCCCCCGACCTCTCGCAGGCAGGCAGGGAACCGCGCGTAGGCGGGACGAGACGAGTTCCGATAGCGGTGGAATATTACTTTATATTTTTGTAATTCGTGAATTGGATCGCTTTTTGTTCGAAATTGTTGTAGTAGTTTCAAGACGAGCGATATCATGAGTAATAATAAAACAGACTAGCTCTGGCCTGCGGTTTCACATGCGTGGATTCAGGATTTTTAGACCGGATCAGTGGTTACAGAGATTAGCTGTGACAAATATATTTTCATAAATAAATTTATGGACCGGAATGAATAACATAGAGACATTCTATCCCGGAAAATACATGGTTTCCGGGGGAATCTCCACACCTTTTGAAACCGTGGGTATAAGCTTGTGTATAAATAAATCAACAACGTACCATAATTGATTTCACTCAAACACGGCAACTCTCAAATAGGATGCCCTGAATATAAGAAAATCTCAAAGATCATCCAGATCAAAATTACGCACTGGAACTGCTTGGGAATAGAATGAATTGCTTGGAAAGGCGTGATATACAACCATTTGTTTCTATAAGTTAACAAAAACTGCCAGTACATAATAATATCATCAACATCATCATCATTACGCTCCCACTGCTTCCACCGGCCTTCTCTGTGTACGGGCCATAATCCACCACGCGGGCCCAGTATAGCTTGGTGGATGTCACACGTCCTTGAAATTTGTGGTTCTTCGTAATAACATAATGTTGACTAATTCGGTGTTGTTTTGTGATGCAGAAAGAATCATGCGCCGTGTCAAGGAGGCCATCGCGGCTGCCGCCGCCGCCTCCACATCACAGACTTTCACTCGTGGTAAGTACACCTAACCTTGATGGCAGTCCATACAAATTTCAACAAATCATAGTTATCTTTGGTGTAAATTGCTGCGTCCGTACCGCGGTGAATCTGTACCGTAAGTCTTGAGCCAGTGATGCATGAAAGTGAGAACGCCAGTCGATTCGGTGGTTCGACAGTTGAAGAGCCTGAACGTCAGGCGAAAGGAAACATCGTGGTGCAATGTTACGTATGGTTAGAAGGCACCTTGATAAAGCTTATTATGTGACTTGATGGGTCGTAAACTCGTGTTACGAGTTTACGACCCATCAAGGTGCGGTAATTGTCTAAACTCTAAAGACATGTATACTACCGGCGCCCTAGTGCAGCTGTTCATTGTCCTCGTAAGTGATGGGTGAACTTATTATACGGTCCATTTATTTCTTTATTTCAATTTTGAAAATTGTTTGCTCTTTATTTAACTGTTTATTATTTTACCTACGCTCATAGTTTTGAGTTGCGCCGTGTGGTCCCGTCTAGGAATAGTACCACCCCACCTCTCACTGTGAGTGCCGTAAGAGCTGACTAAGGAAATGTCCATGAAATGGGCAGAAGCTTTCTCCTCGGTCAACATCATAAACTACTGCGATCACCAAGATGCATGCCAAGCGTGCTGTATTATAGCAAAATCCCTTCATGGGAGAGCGCAATGTTCAGCAGTGGACGTTTTCCGTCTGATGATGCAAGGTTTTGAGTTGCAGTCCAGCTCTAAACCCTATGTATTTCGATATTATGTTTTGTACCAAACTTCCTTCGTTATTCCTAAGTTCAGTTGGCTAGAGCGTCTACTACTAAGGCTCTACTTCATGGTATGGTATGTCATTGCGTTTCCCACTCTCTGTAATGTCTGTTCCAAATTATTTTTACACAACCATGTCACTTTGCATCTTATCTGTCGGTTCACATATAACACGATTCGCTATCAAGATTAACGGATAAATTGACACGTAACTTTGATGGTTATATCATAATAAGGAAAAAAATTGGCTGGTGGCCTCTCTGCCTATGGGCTTAGCGTCATGGGAGTTGGAGTGCAGTAAGGTAATAACTCCAAATCTCCTTCTTAGTTCTCACCTTCATAGTTGGACTGTGGACACTTCTCAGAGTTGCCGTCGTTGTGCAAGTATAGTGGTAGTACAGGAGCGGTCTTCATCGTCATCGCTCTCTTTGGTGAGGGTTGTTGTTTTGATAGTGTTTCTCCAGTGGTGGTTGTCGGTTGGCAGCATTGGGACGTCACTGGAACGATTTGCTTTTCCAAAAAGGTGTGTCCGGTTTTCGTTTACATTCGTCATACGCGCCACTGAAGAGCGGAACCATACGCGCCGCTGAGGAGTAGAAAGAACCTCTTACAGGAAACTATTTCCTGATGGATATTATCCGTAAATTAATAAAATTCCCCATAGTCGAATGTAACATCACTAGTCGAAACTTATTGTGGGAGGTCGTTTGCAAATATTACTACGAATACACACAAATATTCCGTATTTGCGACCACTGTGTCGGCTTCTCGGCGTACATCTTAGGAACCAAACCGTGTGTGAAGGGAATACTTCCAGTTTGCTGAACTGATTAACAGTCATTGTCCATTATGTTATCTACTTATCATAGCTACTTTGTCCTTCGCTAAACCGCGTCTAAACGTAACGTTAGATGCACTTAGCGGTGTTATATTTGTGTGTCATGAGATTCATGAGCCTGCGGTCTGGGCTTGTTTTGTTTTGTTGCTGATAAATGAGATATCTATGATCTATATATTATACTAGCGTCTGCCCGCGACTTCGCACGCATGGAATCAGGATAAAATGTAGCCTATAGCACTCAGGGATAATGTAGCTTCCTATTACTGAGAGATTTTTTAGAATCGGACCACCGGTTCCAGAGATTAGGTAACATATAAAAAACTCACTTTAAGACTTTAATCATTTATAATATTAGTACCTATAGAAGGTGAAGAGCCAAGGAGATCGTTTGCCAGAAGGTATTATTATTATAATAAGGCTGGCTCATAAATTGTAGTGCCACCTACAACTTTGAAACATAAAGGTCGGCGGGAGCAGTGCGACCGCTAAGAGTTATATGCTTAGTAATTTTACTCACTCCTTCCTCATCAAACCGGAATATAGTAATGCATGCACGCGACTGCTCGGTGGAATACTACACGAGCATAAAGCGGTGGTATCCAGGTAGATGGAACCTCACAGAGACCAATTCATCTGGTAAATCCAATAAGGGTTCTTTATTTTCATGTATGCAACACTATAAAGTGAGGTGTATTCAATCGCGATTGCTGATTCTGTAAACGTTTAAATCTTTACAATAATAATTACTATAGTAATGATACATATTACAATACAGTATTCAGTAAGTAGGTAATGTATATCTTAACAGATTTCATGAAGATAAGGTACATTTGATATTAGCATTTGGACTTTGGCACGGTTTATTATGTCGTGATTATCTTGCATGCTTTGTTGACGTTGCTTACTGACGACGGTGACTTGCCAAGCTTAAACGCGCCTCTGACGATCGTAAAACCCATATGCATAGCTTATAGTTTTAAGATTTGGAAATTTAATGCTATGGTTGACAGGGTCGGCTGGACGGATAGACAAACTGGACTACAAATAATTCCTGGTTTTAGAAAGAAAGATAGCATAGATACATTCAGAACATTTTTTGTTGTACCTAAAAGGCTTGCGTTTTACCACTATATCTCACCTGCTGGAGAGCGACGATGCGGTCGACGATGAAGTTAGATTGCCTAGAAGATACCTATTCACTCACGCCTTGAAGCAGCCCAGGCTATAAGCTAACGGGTAATACAGACTCGGGCAAGGAGTTCCACTTCCACTCCATAGCTGTACGCACAATAAATGTTGAAGCAAAACGCTTCGTACGTACATATTGGCTGACATTACCACGGAACTCTTAAAACTATTTGAGAAAAGGTACTTTTAGATGCGTTCAAACAAATTAGAAAAAACTAGCTGTGCTCACAACCCATATAACAAAACCGCAGTAAAGCAACTCGCTTGTTACTCAATCACCAGTACAATGATTTCTGTTTACGTAATACATGTAATCATCGATAGCTCACAAGGTCAGGTTTTACGTTCGTTGTGAATAATATAGTATCTTTGTTTACAAGACTGCATTTGTCGCGCGAATATGGTATAAATTTTTCAACATTTTTATTTCATATTTTAGCGTTTGACCACTTACGCGCCTAATCTTTAGTGACGATGTGGTTTCAATAAAAGAATGGAACGGCTATCTCAAGTGCAGTTGGAAGATAGATGCCTGATGATAGAATTTCAACTTGACGGTGGTACACGTCGTAGTTCTGTTCTTTCGAAGGGTTGGGCTTTCACAGCTTTTGCTTCGCAATCATATTTTTTCTTTTTTACTATTCAATTATGAGTCGAGCCGGTTGTTTGCCTGATGGGAAGCATACGGCGTTATGCTATGCCCATAACAATTGAGTGCCACTCAGAACTGCGGAACACAAAGGCGCGGCATTGCATGCAGTGCGCTCGTTCCTCTGCGACATTAGATATTAAGTTTCATAAGCCCAGTAATTCCACTGTCTACTCTGGTCTTTGCTCATCAAACCGGAAGACAGTAATGACATTACTGCTTGACGGCAGACTTCCCGAGCAAAGCGGTGTTACCAACCCAGGCGGACACTAGCAGAAGAGTTTAGTCCTGCCACATAGTGAACATAACGCCAAAGAGGGTTTGTTAATTCGTGATTGGGAACAACCGTACTATCGTTATTTCCAGTCTGTTATTTAATATTACACTCGTGTTCTGGCTGTTACACTTTTTTTTTTTTTTTTTTTTTTTTTTAATTTTAGTACATTACACTCTATGGACACGTGGTCCATACTCTTATAAGATTAGGTCATATATTAATAGAAATAAACGATATAAAGAAAAAACATCACGACGGGAACTATGGTCTTAAACTAAATTAAAATAGAACTAAATTACAAGACAACAGAAGGATTACAATTGGAGTTGACCAGACACCACAAGCGGCACCCGTTCACGAGTATGACCCATGTGCCAGCCATCGCTCTCCTCAACCATTACCGAGGGAAGAGGGCGACCCGCCACACGATGCCGCCGCGAGCAGAATCCTTTTCGTGAGCATGACAACTCCAGTTGCTTACATAAATGAACATAGTTTTATATACATAGGTACCTATATACTAGGGGATTGCAGGGTGATCGGTGACTGGGGATTATCGGCCGTGGCTCCCGCATTTCCTAACCTCATAAGCGCTTCAACCACTTCTTCATTACGGTGTTGTATGGCTTTTCGGAGGTTGTAGTCCACGATCATCTGTGGTGTCGCAATCATAGCCCGCTTCACAAATCTGCCTATCGCGTACACTGTTACGGCTGTTACACTTTAGAACCAGTCATATTGTAAGTATCTGCCAACTCTGTTTTCATCTTCGACAACAGCATCATGAGATTGGTCAAATTATAGCTAAAATTCTTACTATTGTGTGTTTGTGGGTTTGTTGATCAGTTGGTTTGTCCTTCTTTTACGCTGCAACGTAGCAACAGAACGACGTAATTTTGGCATAAATATAGTTTATGGACCGGAAAGTAACACAGACTACTTTTAATCCAGGAAAAATGCATGGTTCCAAACAGTGGCGTATTTTAGGATTCAGCGCCCTGGGCCTGCAGGCCCCGCCGCCCTTTTTGTTTTACAATTTTAAATTGTATCTAAAGAGACAAAACACAGTTTAACACTGTTCATTAATAAGAGCCTTAGTTAGGTATTCTTTTTTAAATTTCTTCTGCTTGCACCGCCCCTAGCAGCCTGCCGCCCCGGGCCATGGCCCTTTTGGGCCTAGGGTAAATACGCCCATGGTTCCAAAGGGAACGCGGGTGAATCCGCGGGCAGAAGCGAGTGTTAAATACGATTTTCACGTGTACCTATCATCTTTGTACTGTACTTCGAGACTTGCATTCATATATCGCACTATATCTGCACCATGGCAACATATACGATTTCTCATGTGACCTAATCCATATAAAAATTCTCGGGCCTTGTATTGAATAACTCCCTCGTCATTGTACGAACAAATTTGTAAGTCACATTCGAAACAAATAACGGTTCAATTTAATCTCAATTTAAAACAATTTTCCGCAATATCAATATTATACCAGCCGGCAATTTAGCTTGTTAGTTATGATTGTCATCGCGACGCCCACGGTACAGTGTAACAAGCAGTAAGGACACTGTACAATCAGTCTGATTACTGATGAGTCATGCAGTTAACATAAAATTGACAACATATCATTTTTGGAAAGATACCAAATTCGAAAACCACTTGAGGTTATTTTATGTCATATAAATCTATACAAATAAATAAAATTGAATTGTCTGTTTGTAATATCAAAATAACAGCTTTTACTAAATGCATATGAAAGTATATACAGTACCCATAGTAAAACAAACATTTTTAAAAATTTTGTCTGTCTGTTTGTTTGTTTGTTCCGGGTAATCTCCGAAACGGCTGGACCGATTTCGACAGCACTTTCACTGTCAGATAGTTGATATTAAGAGGAGTAACTTAGGCTAGTAGATACTTTAATTTTAGAAAAAGAATTAGGGTTCCGTGCAAAAAAATGAAACCCATGAAATCCTAAATCTCCATACGGGTCAAACCGCGGGCAGCAGCTAGTTTTATATGAAAAAATAGGAACCTCATGCTAACACAGGAATAATGAGGTGTAGTTACTTTGCCTAAAGCGATATTTAAAAAGTAAAAATATGTGTCGCCATCTGTTTATTTTACCCCGTTAATATCATAAAAGATTTCAAACGAAGTGTGGTGATACTATAACGTAATGACCATAAGATTTATATATATCTCTATGGTAATACCGTAAAAATTACGTAAGTTCTACTTACGCCGATCCTAGCCTGCGTGATATTATATATTTTCTTGAGTATAAAAAATATTACGCGGGTCTAAGCATGTTGTGACAGTATGGCCTATGCCATATTTGTAAACGCTGAATTGGTCTATGAACGCTTAGCTTTTTTTATTGTTTTGAAAAGGTTTACGAAATCCCTATCTGCTTAATGTTAAACTAAGTAGCTATGTGGTATACATACATCATGTGGATTACCCTCTATAGGGTAAAACTCACCTAGACCGCCTATTATGAAGGCTGAAACTCATAAAAACAGCTTAAGTAGTTTACCTTCCCCTTTCCATCATCGGACGACCAGACGTACGGCAATGCGACATCAGCTTATGGTTGACATTCCTCCTATCCGTACTAAGCGCTACGCTTCCACCTTCATCATGCGGACTGCTAAAGAGTGGAACTCATTGCCGGCATCTGTTTTTCCTGAGCACTACAATCTGGGAGTCTTCAAGAGACGAGTGAACAGGTATCTTCTGGGCAAACGTGCTACATCGTCGACCGCGTCGTCGCTTAACATCAGGTGAGACAGCGGTCAAACGCAAGCCCATTAGCAATAAAAAAAAAAAACATTAGCTCGTGTTGATTCTATGCCGAAATTTTTCGTGATGCCCTTACTGCAACTATACGAAGGTCTGGTTAATATGTTTGTACGGGAACGCCCCTAATCACCAGTGTTTATCGTCTTGTGCCTGCCGATACGGCTGATGGTATATTTAACCATTCGGCTATCGATTTAGGTTCGTTAATAATATTTTGTAAATAATTTGTTTAGATATGAGTTTTGCAACGCATTGGGTCGCTTTAGAATTTAGAAGGACGATGGCGCAAAGGCCGACCCAGAAAATCGTGGAACGATGACTTTGATACACACCGAGAAAGCTGGCTTGAGGTGGCCGAAGATAGAAATGCTTAGGACTAGAAGAGGCTGGTCGTCCAACGCTAATAATTCTTGTATCGGCCTAAGCATACGTTTCTTAAAAAATGCCTTTGAACAAGCCTATTTATTGCTTTAAGATAAATAAAAAACACCACTACCCTATAGTCAGTGCCACTCAGGATGATGTAAGGATTCTAACAACGCCTCATAAATCCAAATCTGTTCAGGCGTTTAAAAATTATGGTAAAATAAAGAAACTCACACACACATTAATCCTGAAAACTTTACATTCCTTTTTTAGTACCAGGCAGTAATGTAAAAATGTATCTGTGATTCGATGTGCCATTAAAAATGATCAAAATTATTATCACGAACGTTGGTTCAAGTAAATACTAGATTACATAAATATATAAGTACATCACAAAAATTTCGCTTCCAACAGGTTTCGAACCTGCGTCTTCTGGCTATCCGGGCCAGACGCCTTAACCAACTAGGCTACGGGAGCAATCGATGTTGACTGCGAAATTCTTGATATGATGTATTTCTTTCCGGCTTACAAGCCGTAGCGTAGTGTCGGTTAACACTATAAAATATATTTCATAAATACTAGATTACTCTAAATTCTGTCGAATCCGAACAAATACGAACTTTTATTACGACGGGATAGTCTACTCGCAAGTCGCAATACAGTTCTACTATATTACACAAAGCTGTGTGAGTAACCGTAATAAAATAAATCTACTCGAAGCCGTTATAGGGGTATACATGTTATTAGGGTACGTACACGTTTTCTTTAGTTGGCCCTTCGTATCCTTGTTTGTGTCTAGGCGACGTATCTAGATCGACCCCCAATCCTTTTTAGGGTTCCCTCCCTCAAAAGTAATTAACGAACCCTTAGAGTCTTACCACAAAAAAATAAACGCGATTAAATATGAGCAACCACAAATCAAGAATCAAGAAATTCTGTAAGAAGCAATGTCTTATACCACAAGTATAAGGGAAAAATCTGAGAACCGTAAATTTGCAGGTTGCCTACATCACAATTTTTTAAATTACCTAATTGTTTTGGTGAATGTAGCTAATTACTTAACTATTCCCGTGATGGACGATCTTTTTACATACCTACAAGTTTGTACGGAACTCTCGGTGCACGAGTCCGACTCGCAATTGGTCGGTTTTTGTAAACTTTGTAGGTTAGCGTTTGATCACCATCTCGCCTGATCTTAGGCGACGATGTGGTCGAAGATGGTGAATATGGTAAACCTAAATTAGAACTGGATCTCAAGTGCAGCTGCCGGAATATAACGATAGGTGCACGGCGGTAGATTTTCAACTTGAGGGTTTAGCTAGCCGGGCGAGCACTAGAACTGGCCTTTGGTTGCTTTTTTATGTTATTTGGTAACGAGACGAGCTGGTCGTTTGCCTGATGGTAAGCATAACGCCGGCCCATAATAATTGCAGTGCCACCAAGAACTTTGAAATACAAAGGCCTGCGCGGCACTGCAGTGCGCTCGTTACCCTGAGTCTCATAAGCCCAGTACAGTTGCACATTACTGCTTGGCGGCAGACTTCACGAGCAAAGCGGTGGTAACAACCCAGACGGACACTCGCAGAAGAGTTAGTCCTACCACTACTATGTTTTCCTTTACCGAAAGCTTATAAGCTAATTGTAGGATTCGAACCATCGACCTAGAGTTACCACTGAGCTATCATCGCTTTCATAAAAAAACTTGTTTCGTGCTGTAAAATGATTACATTGATTTTCATAATGTACCGTCCTGGTAAGTGCGGATTCCATGGCCAGGAATATCTTCGTAAATTGCGTTTACCGTTGGGTTGACCAAGGAGCTTGTTGTATAATTACTTTTTGTGAGGGGCCCTGGGGCCCCGCATCGCCTCAGAATATTCGCCTAATAGCTCCAACAACGCTATCAGATTATAGTTAAGATCCCAAGGGCTGAAATCAGGATTTCGTTAATAGAACGGAGTTCAGCAAATAGTATGTAACTGTGTCAAGTGTAAATACAATTTGTTTATGCTGGAACATTAAAAATTTATTACAAAAAAAAAGGAAAGATATTTATTTGTTAGACTGGCAAAGGACATACAGTTCGGTCTTGTACAGTCGGCTGCAATTATATTTATTTATACTATACACTTTCAGATTTTCAGATGTAACTAAATGATTTTGCGAAAGTAAATGTACCGATACGTAATTAATTCATAACTGTAAAAGGTAACGCAGAACACTTATTTTTGCAAAATCATTTAGTTACATTTGAAAATGTGAAAATATATACATATTATTGCAGCCGACGATACCAAGATATAATAAAGTGGTTCCTTATAGGCAACCATGTATATCTCCGACTTTATGACGTATGTCAGATGGGCTAGCAAAAACCAATTAACGTCTATGAACACGGACAGAGTCCGATCTCCGACTCATCGCGCCAATGTCCCTTCTTATCAAGATCGTACATCTAAAACAATACGCACAATGGCACATTACATTTATAACAGTTGCCACGACATGCGACACTAGGCTCATAAACCGGCAGAGTCACGACCCACTTAACTAACCGAATGACAATGGGAAGATAAATAACTGCACCGTGTTAGAGAACTGTACATAAGAACTGGATTAAATGCGTTCCCATAAAAACAATAACAAACAGCCGAGGTTGGATTAGTTAATGAGCGACGCGATGGGCGGTGTTGGATTATCCGTAATAATAATCCAAATAATATAATTGCGAAAGTATGTTTCACGCAGCAATGGAGTAAAGGATCGACGTGATTTTTTGCATTTAATCGCTGCAATATAAATCTCGTAAAGCTCATTGTTGTCATTCATTTCGGGATCAGAACGAAGTATGACAAAAATAGGTTTCTTCCAAAATTTAGTTCTTACACCGCCTTCAGTGGCGTGGCGAGGTTAGGCCTCGGGAACTTAATCCCTTTGCCAAGGCTGGACTGGGTTCTGGACGAGCAGCTACGACCTTGTCTGGGGGGACTGCCTCTCAGCGGCTCTATTAATAGGTAGACGGGCTACGTCTTTCTTATATGGTTTGGAAATTGGTTTCAAATCGCTTTAACTTACCACTGTCCAACACCCTTAAGGCCGCAGTCGTAAGCACTTGAGCGCTAGTACCGCTGTACCGCAGGCTGTGTGCCATGGTGACTCACTTTGTATAATGTCAAAGATCTACGCCAAGGTGAAACGCGACGGCAAAAAGTGTAGCTGATTCTCCAAACACGGCTTGATTGATTTGGATCGAGTTAGAAAAACATGTCGGTATCATATTGCAGGGGAAGGATTTTTTTGCTCTCAAAAGGCTTTCCTTGGTCATTAGATACAGCGTGTTGCGTGCGTACGATACATGGTTATACCACAGAACATATAGTTATGTTAGAATATCGTACGGGATTACATTTTTTTTCTAATATGAGTAATCGATTATTTTCTGCCCTCTGTATCTTTGGTTCGTGTACCATCGAGGAAGGTAAGTTTGATTTAGGATCCTAGATCTTATGCTGTGTACAGCTGTGATACTGATAGGGTATCATACAAACTTAGTTACGCTTTGTGTCATCATCAGCATATTATACGCTCCCACTGTTGGGAATCTGGTATACAGGCTTTCTCTCAGAGAGAGGATGGGGGCCATAATCAACCCGGCGGGCCCAATTTCTGCTTGACCTCGAACTTTGACGTTCTTCAACATGAGGGTTTTGTCACTTTGTTTTCTATCACAGTTTTAGAGTATAGTAAATCCGCACATAACTTGAAATAAGTCATTGATGCAGGGAATTCGAACTGAGATTCGAATTCTGGTGCATCAGATTGTAAGCGCACAAGTTCCCGCTAGGCCACAATAGCTCGTAAGCTTTGTGAAGCGGACTGCAATTACATATTCAGTCGTTCTTAATTACTAGATAATTAACTACATTAGTCCTTTTTGTTGCTGGGTGAAAGAAGAAAAAGCCAACAAATGCTTTGCATTTAATAGCAAACAAGAGGATAATATTATTGCGATGTTGTATATCAATTATTACTTGAACGTATAAGACAGCCTTATTGAACGCATCACATGAAATTGGCTGTGCACGATCGGCTGAATAAGTATGTACAGGCACAAAAACTCTAATCGATAGGAATCGGTCATTCGCAACGAATGGTGTTCTTGTTTAGAAGGATTGACTGTTGTACAGTCGTGGTACGGAAACAAGTTTTTGTGGGTAGGAACTGGCATGGCCAATTAGAAGTGGTAAAAAATTAGTCTTATTGCTTTGTACTTTAGTTTTTACAGGCCTGTTCTGATAAGTTTCCTCCGATCTGAACTTGTTGATGTTGTTAAAATGTAGTTTTATCTGTTCCAGGTGGGGTCAGGCCGGTGCAGTTCCCCCGGCACGGGGCCCCTATCCCCTGCGGAGGGGCCGCGGTGGCCCCACGCGCACCACGCACATCCCTTGCATCACGCGTTGCTATCGTCGAGCGTGAAACGAGGGAAAGAACTGTTAGTAAGCTGTGTATAACTTTAACTGCACAATAATGCGTTATTTGACACTAATTAAAAACATTAAAATATCATCAACAAAAAAGGCCATTAAAGCGAGTCACTTCAAAGTGTGGCGATTGTGATACGCCTTGGGAATGTTATAGTTTCAACACTTAGATTCGCTTTGTCGTATTTTGCATTAAGTGTTATCATAAAGTATCTTTTAACGTTAAAGTATTGTTTACATGTCTAACCGCATTAGAACTAAGGATATGTAAGTATTACACTACAATGAATACTGCTCACGGTATTAGGTGTTACTTGTTAAGTAACACCTAATACCTAATAGTAGCATAAAAATATTCGTTCATACTAATATAGTTCTTACTGCACGGTTATTGAGTTCGTATTCGCCGGAGCTGTTGTTTTGTACCGTCATCTGGCAATCTAGATTTTATAGAGGCTTGTAAATTCTGTATATAAACAGTATGGGTATTTAATCTAAAATATGCTATCCTTAGTACGTAAAGCGCGAAGTTTATTTTCAAACAAATAGCGATGTTTGTTTACGGAAGTAAGGTGTTCGCCAACCTTAATTATATGGAGTTTGGAGTGGTTACGAAAACATCAATTTAGAACAAAGAAAAGGAGATGGGTAATGTTTTGCGTTGTCACGTTAGTCTTCGTGTATCGCAACATCTCACTGTACTGTCATAGATCAACAACGTTATCGTTTGGTGATGATATAAAGGTCGATATACCAATAGAATTTGTTAGTGGGAGGACTAACTCTTCTGCGAGTGTCCGTCTGGGTTGTTACCACCGCTTTGCTCGTGAAGTCAGCCACCAAGCAGTAATGTGCAAGCATTACTGTGTTCCGGTTTGATGAGCAGAGTATCCAGTGAAATTACTGGGCTTATGAGACTTAATACCTAATGTCTCAGGATAACGAGCGCACTGCAGTGCCGCGCAGGCCTTTGTGTTTCATAGTTTTATGATGCACTGCAATTGTTATGAGCTGGCGTTATGCTTACCATCAGGCAAACGACCAGCTCGTCTCGTTATCAAATAAAATAAAAATAAATAAAATAGAAAGTTTCTTTAAAAAAACAATAATGCTAGCTAACTGTCGTGTACTGTACCTACGTATATATGTATAATATAGATAGATAACTTTTGGGCTCTCACGATGATAGTACATTACTTTAGTATAAATATAAAGCGGGATTCAGATTAATTACTGTGTCGGTGTGTGTCGTGGCGCGACAGAATGATATTGAATACATACATTTAGTACTAGCTGCCGCCCGCGGTTTCACCCGCGCGGAGATTATGGATTTCAAGGTTTTTATTTTTTGCACGGAATCATAATTATTTTTCTAAAATAAAAGCATCCTAAGTTACTCCTTGTAACATCAGCTATCTGCCAGTGACAGTCCCGTCAAAATCGGCCAAACCCTTTCGGAGATTACCCGGAACAAACAAACAGACAGACAGACAAAAATTTAAAAAATGGTTGTTTTGTTATGTGTACCGTATACACTTTCATATGCATTTGGTAAAAAGCTGTTATTTTGAAATTACAAACAGACACTTCAATTTTATTTATTTGTATAGATGGTCAGGTTCACACTAATGTGTTGTGTGGGAGAAAATTTCCTTTGTATGAATTCGATATAGTTCTGACGCCCCGACACACCCCGAAACAGTAATCAACTATCGATGTGATCCGACAGTCGCTCTTGAGAGCTATTTCTATTCTACGTTTATTATACATACTAATCATTACATACTAACCAGCACCATTTTTGTTGAAAAATTTAATCACTTGTTAATTACAATTGCTTGCGGTCCGTGTATTGTAAATTGTAAACTAATGTTAGGTGTTAACTACTGTTAACCCATTTAGAAAGGCTGTAATATCTGTTTGAGATGCCGCCCATACTGCATTTATATTGACAAAGACCACGTAAGCGCCTAATCGTGATTTAAAGCTTGGGCTCTAGGTTAGGTTTTACTTTCAAGATTATCTTACGCCGTTCTTCTAGGTTCTAGGTAATCCCAGAAGACATGAAATATAATTTTATTACTTATGTCAAGTCAAGCTGGATCGTAGTAATAGCATCGTTCAGACTTGTTGAAATTTCATCTTTATAGAATTCTTCAAAAGTAAATGTGAAATATTTAATTGATGAGTTAGATATCTGTGGTTAGCCGTAGTACCTAATTCATCAATTATTAACTTTTTTTTTAAATTTATGTTGTTGGTAACGAGATGAGCTGGTCGTTTGCCTGATGGTAAGTATAACGCCGGCCCATAACAATTGCAGTGCCACTCATAACTTTGAAACACAAAGGCCTGCGCGGCACTGCAGTGCGCTCGTTACTCTGAGACATTAGGTATTAAGTCTCATAAGCCCAGTAATTTCACTGGCTACTTTGCTCATCAAACCGGAACACTGTTATGCTTGCACATTACTGCTTGGTGGCATACTTCACGAGCAAAGCGGTGGTACCAACCCAGACGGACACTCGCAGAAGAGTTAGTCCTCCCACTAACAAAGTGTGTTAGTGTCTCAAGGTGTTGTCGTTTAATTGTCGAAAGACAAGCGTTTGACTGTACTATCTATATCTTAAGGTGTGGTAACAATGTGGTCCAATCTAGTGACCTACATTACTACTGGCTTTCACATGTAACTACCGGAATACAGCGATAGGTGCTCGGCGACAGATTTTCGTCATCTTATGAATGGTTCCAGCATCTCAACCATCATTGCTTCAAATACCATTCAATGAATCTCATGTTGCGCCATTCCCGCATTAATCACGTCACTCGTAAAAACTATCCGAAGATTGGTTAATGATCACACAGATTAAGATACTAGGGTAATGTCAGTAAAATAAGGTCGGTCAAATCATTATCACAGACTAGAAAAGCCGGTCAAATTTTACAACTGTTTTTTATACTAGTACCAGTACCCAACCGATTGAGCTGAAATTTTTCATGATTGTGATTTGTATATGAGTAATAAATGAAAGGATTTGTTAAACATACAAACAGAATTTATTTATTTACTTTATTTAAAAAAAGTAGAGCTCTTAGATAAAAAAAAATTAAAATATCTATAGACTAATGTTACAGCCAACAAACAATCTCTCACTATAAACGCGTAATACGAGTATAGCTTTTCCATTCCGTCGTGGGTAAAAAAAAGAAGATTGACATTTTATAAAAACCTTCGACAAAAAGAGCTGATTATCATAAAACGGCTGAACAGATTTTCTTGAATTATATCTTTCAAACAAAAAACAACCTAAATCAAAGTGGGTCCTTCCAAGCGGAAGCTGCGAAGCAGCAGCTACCTACAATGACATGGACGACACGTTAAACTTATAACTTCTCTCCTTTTTTGGGTCGATGATTAAAAAGAAATACGATAAGTAAGTGATGGAAAATGACCTGACGGTATGACCCTTGTTCCCTGGAAGTTGGGACGGCCCTTAGTGTGGGATACTACATGCGTTGACACCATGTTGACACCCTGGCACCTTCCTATCTTTCAGAAACTGCACGTATGGCGGGCGGTGCTGCTACAGCGGCAGAATTCCTCAAACGGCGCAAATAACAACCAACCTTGATAGTGGTTTTATATCTTTCGGCCGTTTGGGGTAGAGACGTTAAGCCTTTACTTGGGGACCGGGAGCACTCGAAATTTATAAAGATTTGGCGGGCGGGTTGTAGAAACGACGCGTGACCAAAATGCTGGCTTTTATCTTGCTCAAAGGATCAATCTTGGCATCCAGCGAGGCAACGCGGCCAGCATTTTGGGAACTCTAGCTGATAGTAAGGATCGTCTATCTTTTGACCATTTTGTTGTCTATAGATATTTCAAAAGGTTTTTAATTATTTTCTTCCTATTGATAAGAGTTACAGTTCTGTTTTAGTTTTTTTAATTTTTATTATGTATAATATGTTAAATGAAGTCCACAATTGACAGAGAATTCATACAAGATAAATAAATATAATAGTGATGTAAGGTTATAATGAAAGCTTGGTTTTGAAAGAATAGTTATTACCTATCGCTTCAAATAAACCTAAACAAAGTCAAGAAATACGTTCCATCGTGATATTCCCAGTCGTATTTCAAAGGGCATGTGAAGCAATGAAATATTGGAGCATCAGTCAACCTGTCAATTAGTGTTCAATAGGACTGGGGTCCGGGCGAGAAATATCGACAGCTCAAGGATACAGTTTACTGAAAGTGTTTTCATTGAAAAGACGAGACTTTGAGACAATAGGAAAATAAACGCTTTTTATTTATTGAAAGAGAACATTTTTTTTTCAAGGATTGAAATGTAATGCAATATGCTACAAGTCTGATGGTTAAAATCAATATTTTTTAGACCACTGGAGGTGACAGAGTCAGTAGGGTGAATGTAAATAAAAAACAGTATATTTTGCTGCGAGTCTGGGTGTTGTGGGACCTTGTAGATTTCGTAAGATTTTCCTATGGGTTTGAAAGAACCATAAAGCGTTGTTTTTATTATTGCCCAAATATAAGGAGGAGATAGAATTTTAATTCGAGTAGCGCGATATTTTATATTATAGGTAAGGTTTCATACATACACTTAAATATAGTTTTAAACTAGCTGCTTCCCGCGGTTTCACCCGCGTGGAGATATTGGATTTCATGGTTTTTATTTTTTACGTGGAACCCTAATTCTTTTTCTAAAATAAAAGTAGCCTAAGTTATTCCTTGTATCATCATCTATCTGCCAGTGAAAGTCCCGTCCAAATCGGTCCAGCTGTTGCGGAGATTACCCGGAACAAACAGACAGACAGACATACAGACAGACAAAAATTTTAAAAATGGTTTTTTTGTTATAGTTATCGTATATACTTTCATATGCATTTAGTAAAAAGCTGTAATTTTGATGTTACAAACGGACACTTCAATTTTATTTATTTGTATAGATGGTTTGTTTTACTGTTGATATTTATATTGCAGTGACGGTCGCAGGTGGTCGGTAGCGTCGCTGCCGTCCTCGGGCTACGGAACCACGCCAGGCAGCTCCAGTCTATCGGTAAGCGCCACACTTGAGTTACTGCTTGCTAACTGTATATTGCAGTGTGAGTATTGAGATGAGTGTAGATGGTTTCTTTGCATTCCTACCTACCGGGATGTATTGGTGTACACTTTTACACAGAAATAGATAGTGACTAATTTTCTCGGAACGAGTATATTAGTCTAATGCTTAGGAAAGTGTGAATGAGTGCATGAGAATGTATGTAATGCATACATCACTTTTCAGTCATAATCTAATCTCATAATGTTTTAAATCGATGGTAGTTTTTAATATTATAAGTTTGCTTTTGACTATAATCTTAACGATCACTCGATGAGGCAACAAGATAGGTACGTATTCAGATTCATTCTCGCCTTGAAGACACCCAGATGGTAGCTTTCCGGAAATACTGATGTCGGTAAAGAATTCTTTAGCTTATAAGGGACAAAATTCACATATGTCTATATGGACATACCTATACTTAGTTAATCAGAAAATATTACAGATAATCGGTTTTACTTAGGTAATTAATACATTCTAATAATATACTGAATGATTGTTAGGTAATCTAGTATTAATAATAATAATTGAGTTTCGATACAGGACTTATATTCTGTCACAACACACATGAAGAAAAGGCTCAGCTTCAGTATATTCCCGATGAGCTTGCGCATTCATTTTTTTTTCATAGATAGCCTTGAATATACGCAGTCAAATTACAAAAGCACAAAGGGCGGGTTAAATAGTAGTTAAATAGTGTTTGAGAAAATATTTTTTAAAGTTTTTAATTTTCATACAAATTTCACATTAAACGAGTTCTTGGCATAAAACGAGAACAAAAATTCATTTTAGGGTAAAATCGTAATAGTTCAGGACATTACAGAACCGAATCTGCCAAAACTGAATAGGATAGATTATATTAATTACGGTCACAGAACCTAATCTGCCCACCCCGATTCCACGACCACGTGGTCTGGTCAGTTTTACCCCTAGAGTGTATATAAAAAGCCGGAGGCGCGAAGTAGCTGCACTTCGCGCAGCGCCGGAGCAGTCGCAAATTCTAAGGTGAAAGTAATGAATCCCTCAAAAAGTTAAACGGGGTTGAAAAAGAGGGGTTTCGCGACCCTCCTTTTTGGGGGAGGCTATTACCCATCCCCCTCTTAACCTCCCGCTCACCGGGAAAATCCTAAAGTCCTTCCATGAGGGCACTAAGAAACTATGGACATATCTTTTGATAAAAAATGTCGGTATGTCGCTGTATCATTCACCAACTAAGATCTTTCCTGCAATCACTGTACGACTTTTATGCCTTTTCATCTATTTGTCGCAAATATTTACGTTTGGGATCCGATCACAATCTTATCACTAATCATGTAAAATGATTCGGAAAAACATGATTTTTATATAACTGAATTTTCTTTGGAATAAACAATCACACCTGCCTACTTATTTTATTTTCTGACACAGCCGTGCCATGAAAAAATAGTTTTATTTATTGGCAGGTAGGATATATTTTACCTTGACACACTGTTATCATATCTTTTGATTGTCGTCCAAGAAAGTTAAGTTTGTTATCAACGATGTACATCGTTGATCGATAACACCCATTTATAAGGTATATGTTTTTTGTTTGCTGAAATTCAGGTCTAAAAATAACTTTTAATGTTATTTTTGGATTATCATATTAAGTATAGTGTTTGTTAAAACGACTACGTACCTAACCATCAACCCAAAATGTTACGGTCGTCTAGAAAAATCACTTTATTGCGTTGTACACAGCAAGTCAGTACAATATAACGGTATTGATTTTATTAACATTAATCTTGTAACGACACTAATTACTTCGGATTATTGAATTAAGTTTCGATTTCTCGATATATTTTTGTATATTTTGTGTTACTGTGCTATTATCAAAATGGAGCCAGCCGGATAGATCAAACATAGCAGACTCTTTAACAAACTGTGATCTTAACAAAAAGTAACAACGTAATCAATCGTTAACAAAAGTAATCTTTTTGTAGCTTATAGTTATAAACCATCGTCCAAAGCACACCACAGCTGATGGTAGACAATCATATGTGCTCTACTGGAGTCTATATAATTTTAACTTCGTAGTCTCCCTGGTTGAGCCGGGAGTCGTAATATAAAACTGCTCTGTCCGAAGTCTTTACGCATTACGGCTGGCTGGAAATAAATCATGTGTAAATCGTGTGAGCGTATACTCTCAGCTGAATTACTAAGGTGCTGATTAGGGTACAAAACGGCTCAAAATTCTGAGCCGTTTTGGCCCTCTGAATGCATTATCATCGGTGAGCCGTGTACGTTTTTTAATTTAATTACGGGTTTATTTTTAATATGTATTTTATGTAGATTTTCAGGCACCTGCAATAATAAGTGTATAATAATTATTCATTTTTGTCATTACGGCCATGATTTTATGGATCGACGCTATAAGCACCCGTTTATGGTTACATTAAAGAGTTTTTTTTGGTACATGACATTGAACACCGTGGTAAATTATGACAATCATATTGAGATGGATGGTTAATTACTTATTATTACATTACTTACTTATTGCAGGCCGTTGACTAATGTGCATGGTCATATAATTTTCATATTATTAATGGCTGATATTTTTATCCGTTACGGTCTTTAATTGGCTCCCTGTTTTGCAATATATTTTGTCTTGATAAAAATCAACTATAAAATGTCCTATAGTGCGGTTTCTTATATCTGAGGAGTGTATGATAATGTGCGACGCCCTCTTCCTGTTGCAGTCGCAATGCTCGTCGCAGGAGCGGCTGCTGGCGGTGCAGGCGTGCGAGCCGCAGCCGCGGGCGCCGTGCCCGCACTGCCACCAGCACCAGAACTCGCTCAAGTAACTACACAACCATATCAGTCTATTTAATTTTTATATTCCTAGGTATCGGGCGAGTAATTTCACACCGTTGTGCTCATCAAAAGTGGAACAAACAATGCATGCTAAATACTGCTTGATAGCATGCACGGACTGCAGAGATGGTGTACCCACCCGACGGACCGTCACTTAGCTGACTTAGTACTACTTCTGATGTATGACTTTGACTATTTACTCGAAAAAATTGCTTTAAAAAAGCGATGAACCGACGTCAGTGACAAACTACTGAGCCGATTTTGATGAAATTATGGGACCAATCTGACTGTATATTCTTTAAAAAAAAAAAGAAGTTTCCAAATCGGTTTATAAATGACGGAGATCTGAGGTAACAAATATTAAAAAAAAATACCCACCTAATTGATAACCTTCTCCTTTTTGGGAAGTCGGTTAAAAAAAGAAGAAGCTATCAGAAAAGATTTGTGCGTCTAGTCGTATCACAAGCCTCCAGCCTCGGCCTCTTCGTAATATTTTCTGCAATCTTAATTCTCGTGGCCAATACTAACATTTGGTATTTTCTAAACTTGCAGCAGCTCGCAAGGCAGCGGCATGAACAACTGGGCTTCGCTGTCAGACAGCGGTGGCAGCGGGAACGCGGCCGCGTCTCAAAGCCCATCGCGGCGCGTTCGCAGCCGGAGTCTCAGGTGAATATGCAACTCACGGACACACACATACACACACACAGATACTGCCTACTAAAACTGTATCTTCGTAACTCCAACAAAAATATTATAACAATTAATAATGTTGTAACAGAGAAAAATATGTCTAAACCAAAAAAAAAAATGGATTTTTTTAAATGATTGGATAACGAGACAATTTGGTCATTTACCTGACGGTAAGCATAACGCCAGCCCATAACAATTGCAGGGCCAATCAGAGCTTTGAAGAAACACAAAGGCCTGCATGGCAGTGCAGTGCGCTCGTGGATATCCTAATTTGCAGCTGGTCCCAAGTGCAACAGTGCACATATAGTCTGTAGTACGTTCTCATTCTTCTCCAGCTCGCCGTCGCGGTCGGGCGCGGGCTCAAGCGGCGGCTCGGGCTCCCGCGACGACGCCGTCTCCGCCATGTCCTCACTATTCGCCGCGCGCTTCCCCGCGGCTCAAAGAGCTATGGACGATAAGTGAGTACCATATACTGTTGCTAAGAGCGAGTGTGGCCGAGTGGGAACTTGTGCGAATTTCAATCCGACGCACCATAGTTCGAATCTCGACTTGGCCAATGACTTATATCAAGTTATGTGCGGATTATTCACACTCGCTCTAAAACGGCGAAGGAAAACATCGTCAGGAAACCCGCATGTTCAAGAAGCACAAAATTCGAGGACATGTGACATCCACCAAGCAGCACTGGACCTGCCTGGTGGATTATGGCCCATACCTTTCTCTCTAAGAGAAGGCCGGTATCCCAGCAATGGACGCGTAAGAGGCTGATAATGAGGTTAGCGTTCACTATCTAAGAACTGACGATGTGCCGATGATAAGACGCTGTAATGGTAACTGGGTCTTAAGTGCGACTGCCGGTAAACACCGTTTGGTCTTGGCCACCGATTTTTATCTTGAAGGTGCTACCAGGCGAGTACTAGAAAGTGCACTACCACACTAAGCTATAGTCGCATTACGATCTTTTACTGAAAGGTTTAAGGTCATTGTAGGATAGATTAGGCTGTTTGGGAAAAGTCGGCCGCTAATATCTATTAGTCCTTTAGTCGAATAACGTTTCAGGTTGCGGGCGTTGATCGACGAACTGACTGAATTAGATAAGAAGCCCGACCGGCCGCCCATCGAACGATTTGTGCAGAGACAGGTGCGTACCACGTCGACTTTTATATCCCAATGCCGAATGATTATATCGTCTTTCGTTGTATCGTTCGCAAAAATACAGTCCACTAAATTTATCAAAAATTCAAAAGAACAATAAAATGACGCCCAATCCATAACAGTAAATAAAATAATATTTTGTGATTTTACACGTAACACAAACATTCTATAATTTATGAAAAAGACTTCATACCAAAAGAAATGCAACGGTAAATTTATACATGTTTCTTAACCGCTAAAATAAAAATAAAAAGTTGTGGGTAGATTCTGGCTCGGCAATGATTTGTATTTATACTTCTGCGCAGCAAAAGCCTCTCTAGTCCCTACCGCTCTTGATTTGGATTGAGTTTATTTATATACAAAAAATTGTTTCGGTTCTAGGTATTGGAGATGGCACGAGACTGCCTCCACAAGTCCGAATCGAAGCAAGTGACGAGCAGCTATTTCTACGACATGGCCGATAGCTTGGATCGGTTACTTGCTGAGGTAAGTCCCTGTACGTCTAGATGGGTACCACTGTCGTATCTGAACAAATAAATAAAATTGAATAGTCTGTTTGTTATGTCAAGATAACAGCTTTTTACTAAATGCATAAAAGTATACAAAAAAAACGATTTTAAAAAAATTTCTCTGTCTGTTTGTCCCGGCTAATCTCAGAAACGGCTGAACCTTCACTGGCAGATAGCTGATGTTATAAGCAGGAACGAGTAGGCGAAGCCTCGGATCAAAGCTAGTTGATAATAACTCAAACACTATACAGACACGCGAAAAATCAGCGGACGCCGGCGCGCAGGTAGCGCCGCTTGTCACGCGGCTGATACTGGCGATGGCGCGGCCGGCGCGCCTGCTCGAGTGCCTGGAGTTCGACCCCGAGCGGTTCTACCGGCTGCTGGAGGCGGCCGAGGGACACGCAAGGACCTTGCAGGTGACTGAAGTCAATTGGGGACATGGTACAGCGGCTCAAGTTTATAGGGGCCCGGTGGCTCAAGTTTATAGGGGCCCGGTGGCTCAAGTTTATAGGGGCCGAGTGGTTCAAGTTTATAGGGGCCGAGTAGCTCAAGTTCTGCCTGGCTAGGGTTGATTGGCCTAATGTTGCTTAGCTGGGATTAGTTGGCTCAAGTTTTACTTATCTCTATAATCTGATCTGAAGGAGCGCGTTTGTATAAACTGCCATCAGGCAGGCGGTCATGGCGGTCAAACGCAAGCCCATCGATTATAAAAAAAAATAGATTTCAGTGAGATTACAAAAATCAACGAAAGCCACCGCACAACTAGCGCTGCTGGGAACGCGACTGATTCATACGATGGCGCAGCACACCAGGGCCCCAACTATACTAAACAAATGGTTTGGTTAAAAGATCATTTTGAAAGATTTTTTTTTCGTTCGCCCATTTTTGCAGTCTAAAGTAGTGAAACCATACCGCCTAGTCTTACGTAGTATTAGCAAAGAGTTTTATGCGGCTAAATAAAGGAAACATTTTTTTAATCAGTAAATCGTTTCTCCTTAATTATGATAAAAACAAATCTCTTTATTTCCTCGCAAGTGTGTTGAAAAACGTCGTATGATACGCAGCAAAAATAACAGACTTGTAATATTTTTACTGATAAATGTAATTAAAATTATCAATTCTCTACTACGGTACATTCTTAGGCTGATATTCAGAGACGGGTCTAAGCGTGGACTTTGTCTTCCTTATGTCAAAAAGTAGTGCTTACGCTCTAATATTTTGTATTCAGAGACATTTGGAACACTACTTAAACTAAGCGCATGCTAAGCAAAGCCTGAGTAGGCAATATCGACTACTTGAGCCGCTCTCAAAACAGAAGTGGCGCCACCAAATGATAACGGTTGTAACCATAGTAACCAAACATTGAAATGTCAAACTTCAAAACTAAAATGTTTCATTTATTATAATATCGAAATAGATTTATACCATTAATATTTCTGTTTCACTCACTCCAGTGACATTTTGTATATCACTATCTCTGTTGTATTGGTATTCATACATAAGTGATAAAACCGGTAAATGTTCCGGTGAAAAAAATAAAAAATTGAACAGCCATAGATAACAGCGTGATCTTAGCTTAGACCTTACGCGAACTTTGTTTCTGAATACGAATGTGATTGAGCGGCTTAGCCGATGCTTTGCTAAGACTGTTCTTAGATCTTTTTACGGTGTTGTCTCTGAATATTACTCTTAGTCATGCTGATCTGAATCTTATGTCCAGGGAATAACGACAGATATACCGCAGTACATTATACACAAACTGGGGCTCTCGAGGGACCCGCTGGCGGAGATGAACGTGCCCCCCGCGCCGCCGCCCCCGCCCCCACCCCAACCGCAACACTCATCACCTTCGAAGTAAGAATATTTGATCAACGGATCAATTGGCTATTTGACAATGTTTGAAAAAATGTTTCATTTGTTCTGGAATCGTGACGTCGCCCGACAATGTTTCCTGTCCCGGTCCACCCTGTTTCGGTTCTAGTAAGCTACAGATTATAATAATTAATATGGATTGGAATTAATTCATATAGAATATTACACATTATTGTCCTGTCAAGTAGCCGATTTTAGGATGACTTAAACAATTTTGTTGTTTTTTTAAATTCGTGCATTATGTAAATTATTTCGTTAATTTTTTTGCTTTTATTAGAATCCGAGGCCGGCAGTCCCCGCCCGGAGCGCCCGGCAACAAGGACGGCGCTCCGCCCTCGGAGAGCGACTACCAAGTTATCAAACTGATCTCAAACGGAGCTTATGGCGCCGTGTATTTAGTCAAACACAAACAGACGCGACAGAGGTGAGACTAACTACCAAGTTCTAGACAAAAACCGTGTTACCACAAAAAACACTTTTAGACGCCTGTTTAGCTAGACAGTGTCTAAAGATAAACGTAGAGAATGGAGTTAGACAACGGTTAAACACTACGTAAATCAAGATTTGTGGTTTCTCATATTTAATCACGTGACTAAGGCAAGTTTAGGAGTTAAACGCTGTATAACACAGGTATAAGGTGTGTTTAATTTTTTTGTTGTAAGACCGAAAATGTTTGATTGCTGGAAAAAATCGATATTCCCGAAATCCCCACTAACTTCCCCGCCAGGATGGAAATTTAAATTGCCAGCGTTGTGGTGGGAATGTTAGAAATATAACTTAAAAAAGGCATTTTTGTTCCAATTCATTATTTTTGTCATAAAAAATATCAAAATAAGATCATAATAAAAATTATTGACAATAGAAAATAATTTTGAAAAAAGGCGTGTATATTATGATTGTTCGTTCAATTCTCGCAGTAGAACAATGCGTCCTGCGCTTAAAATAACAGCTGTGGTGGTCTAAGCTACATTAGTTGTGTATTTAATATAATGTAATTTTCAAGTAATTACCCTCAAAATAGCGCTCAATTCATATTCGTACTATAGTTTGTTTGAAGTTGAGTTTAAATACAGTTTTCTATATGTTTACAGGTACGCAATGAAGAAGATAAGTAAAAACAATTTAATACTGAGGAATCAAGTGGAGCAAGCGTTTGCGGAAAGAGACATTCTTAGTTTCGCGGATAACCCTTTTGTGGTAAGTTATTCCCATTTTATTTGCGTGTTTTTAACTGACTTCATTGATTCACTGACGCGGTTCTGATTTCGTCTGTATTTTTTTGTGGCGATGTTACTCGTGTTCTCCACGAATTGTCAAACGTTTGAATGATTCTTGTTTCATGAGTAGGGTAATAATATAATTTTATCAAAGAATACCACCCGTATAATTGGAAAAATGGGGTGATGAAATTTTATAATTACTTATATCTTTTGTATATCGCGATGTTGTCATCTAGATGGTCTGTAATGTTATGTATATTTAATTTAACCTTAGAGCAATCCCTGTATTCAATATTTACCTTCAATAGTCCTAAACGACGCTATTAAATAGAAGACGGAGTGAAAAAAAATAATAGTTCAAAAATGCTATTACGGTAATTTTACCCCAAATACGTGCAAAATTTTAAAAACTGGCAACAGTAACATTTGTCGAGTGACGTCATCGGTCAGGTGCGCTATGATTGGCTTATCAATTTACGTTCCGTTCCACGATCTTGAAAGTGCGATATTTTGCAAATTATTATAATTAATAATAACATAACTACTAAATTATTCCTTAACGAATATGCCTTTTGCATTCACTCTAACAATAAAATAAACTTAAATTTTTTATTTGAAAATCCATGCCACTTCCCCATTACTTTTTTAATATCTCAATCTTGTTCGTATAGAGTTATTGCATTATTCAGTCCTCCATTTCTCTCAATAGGTAACAATGTACTGCTCATTCGAGACGAAGCGCCACCTGTGCCTGATCCTTGAGTTTGTGGAAGGCGGCGACTGCGCCACGCTGCTGCGCGCCGGCCCGCTGCCACATGACATGGCGCGGCACTACTTCGCAGAAGCGGTGCTGGCCGTGGAGTATCTACACTCTTACGGCATCGTGCACCGAGACCTGAAGCCGGACAAGTGAGTGTTGACAGAACGATGGCGTAATCGCCTCTGTTTGGTGACTGTGAGATGTCGTGTTCAGTGCTTTACTGGAGTTTGATTCCAGGCATTACCATCAACTAAATTTTATTTTGCAGTTTACTCATCACAGCGACCGGACATATCAAACTAACCGATTTTGGTCTTAGCAAGATGGGCTTGATGTCCTGTAAGTATTACACCTTTTATTACCGGATACAGACGTTTCCTTCATCTAGAGTATGGGCCATCATCCACCACGCTGTCCCAATGCGGCTTAGTGGATATCAAATATCGCCGAATTTTTGTGATTCTTGACCATACGGGTTTTGTCACGATGGTTTCCTTCACCGTTTTAGATCGAGTGTGATAAATCCGCACATAACTTGATATAAGTTATAGGTGCGTATTGAAAGAGGCACAAGTTTCGCTCGGCTACACTCGTTGTCTCTATATAATAGTATTTACTATTTTATGTAAAAGTAAAGTGAGAAGTTGTTTATTGACATTTTATATGAATGGATTTCATAAATTAGTAGCAATTAACTGTGTTTCAGGAGCCAGTGTTTGTATTTGACCCTATAATTCTATATACTATACATAAAGTAACAACTGAATAGTGATACAATTTATATTTTCTCATTTGGATGTTCGTCTTGAATTCTAAATAATATTTTTTTTGTGTAGTGGCGACGAATCTTTACGAAGAGTACGCAGATAGAGAAGCGAGGCAGTTTTCAGATAAGCAAGTATGCGGCACGCCGGAATATATCGCACCGGAGGTTATACTTAGGCAGGTTTGTATTCTATCTTTTCTTCTTATTTTAACACGATTATGGTCATATATATGGTCATAGCTAATCCATTTAGACTAAGAAACCTGTTTGAATATCGAGTGTTACTACGTGTTTTCTGATATTCTGATGTTCTTTCCAGGGTTACGGCAAGCCGGTAGACTGGTGGTCTATGGGCATCATTTTGTACGAGTTCCTCGTGGGCTGTGTGCCTTTCTTCGGAGACACTCCTGAGGAGCTGTTCGCTCATACCGTTAATGGTAAATTAATAACTTATTAATGCTACTTGATCTTAGGCAGCTGCTTTCAACAGTAAGTTACTGTCTGTATCCGATATAAATGTTAGACACATGTTATGAAAGTAGCCAGCATGCAACTTGAACTGTGGAAACATATACCTGCATACAAGTTGCAGGTAACATACAAGCCGATTTTCATGCAAGACTTGTATAATGGAAACGCGTCTTAATTCACAGAATAGCTAGGTACAAGATGAATGTCGTCGACGCATCTATAATGTGAACAGCTCAGAGTATAATGATAAATGTACACTAATAGTTATCTTATCGAAACAGCAAATTATTTTATTCACACAAATATATACATCACAAAATTTCGCTTCCAACAGGATTCGAACCTGCGTCTTCTGGCAAGCCGGGCCGGGTTTTTGTGATGTATATATTTGTGTGAACACCCGCTAGTGTCGGTTAACACTATAAAATATATTACATAAAATTATTTTATTTTTAGAAAAAAAAATAAAAACTATTATGCTTAGCGGAAATTAAACACACATGTTTTATGTTCCTGATTAGTAGCAATACAATAGAACACATTGTATTGCACTTCAAGATGTACAAGTGATTGTGAAGTGTACAATTTTGCAGACCAAAAGATATCAGTAAAGCTATAAATATAAAGGTACAATGGAAAGCCTTCTTTCTTCGTATTTTATAAATAATAAATATGCTTTACTCGACAGATGACATTGAATGGCCATCGGAAGAAGATTTCCCCATAGCCGTGGAAGCCAGAGCTATTATCACGGAACTACTGGCTCGGAATCCTAGAGACCGGCTCGGTACCGGCGGCACGCATCAAGTCAAAGTAAGCATTTTTTTTTAATTGACACTGGTGTATTTAACGACTACACTGGCATGAGTTTGAATTGACACACGAGCAAGGCAGTGATCCCACCCAGACGGACACTCGCAGAAGAAATAGTTGTACCACCAGGTAAAACCACATAGTAAGTTAGTTAACAAGTAAATGTTGAATCGTAGGCGCGACTAAAGTGCTAACAGATCGAGTCATGGTCCTATCAATCAGTACATTATAGTTGAAGTCTTTTTATACAAATCCAATATAAAACATTTTGCATATTTTTGTCAACAGGAGCACATTTATTTCTACGGCTTAGACTGGAATAACCTTTTGAGAAGGAAAGCAGAATTCATACCTCAACTGGAGAATGATGAAGACACCAGTTACTTTGACAGTGAGTTAGCTTCTTGTTTTTTCGGAGCTAGATAGGCGATTACTAGATAACGCTCTGCCACCAAGCTTTAGTTCAATTGCGATGCTATTCTTCACCGAAACCTCAAGCTCTGTATAGAATTTGAACCTTTGAATATCTCATTAGACTTTGATATTTGGGTATAACAAAGTCTAATGAAATGTAAGATTATAAAAGTACGATTTTGACATCTAATTTCCAAATTTGCGTCAAAACGATAAGCCACGTGAATCAGCAGAAATACAAAATCACACTTTTGTATCACACGGAGATGTAAATAAATGAAACCCATAAAAAAGTCGCGAATCACCAGACCAAGACTACTACTACAAGTTTACTAGACCAAGTGGCGACCTCTACAAAAAGAATTATTCCTATGTACCACCTACCAGGCCGCTGTGACCGCTACAACCACAGCGAAGTGGACACGGACGAAGCGGCCGAGACCGCCGCGGAGCCGGCCGACGAGGGCGGCGTGTTCGCGGCGTTCTCCAGCACCTCGCCGCAGTGGCGCCGCCACACGCAGCACTCGTGTCAAGAGCACGACTCGAGGGTAAGAACCGAGTCTACCACAGAACCACCCTGAAAAATACACCCTGCTTTTAGGAAATATCCGTTCCTTAGTCTACGGCTCCGTAGCTAAGTTGGTAGTAACCCTGCCTGCAAAGCGAGGGGTCCCGGGTTCGATTCCCGGCCGGGGCAGATTTTGTGTAAGCATAAAGTTTGTTCTCGGGTCTTGGATGTTTGTGATGTGTATCTGTGTGTGTCCATGCCACCTGCGACAGAGGGAATCCTAGTGCGGGGTATGAGTGTGTAAGCGTTTTTTTTTATTGAATATTAATATAACTCTTGTATTTCAGAGCACGGACAGCTGGCCCGGAACCCCGGACAGCGCCGGTCCTCCCACCACTCCTACTGCACCGCTGCACCATCATCCGAAGTGTCCTGTAAGTTCGTTTATTGGTTCGTTTGAGAGATGGAAAAATATCACTTGTCTGTGTTTTTCCTTGTGGGATTCGTTGCATAAATGAATTGTTCTGCTAGTTACGGTTTTGAGAGTAATGATTTCATTTTTCACTACCGGTTTTGTTATGTATGAAAATAGTACATGGTACTCGGTTCGTATGTCTTCTCTTTTAGCATTTCTTTCTGTATTAAACTGGAATATAGGCTAACCTCCACGTACTACTTCTTCACGATTGATTAAACAAGTGAATTCCCAGTGTGTCCAAGTAATTTCTATCAATTACCTTCGTAACATTAAATGCAAATTCTAAAATGACTCAGTGGTAGTCAAGTCTATGGGTTTTAGTTTTTTTATCAACTTTCAAGTCTGCCTCAGCTTATTTTTAATTTTAGAGCAATAACAACTTGCAAAATAGGGATGTTGCATAAAACCCAAAATACATAACTACTGTCGTTAACAGGTCATTAACACAATAAAAATCAAATTCACAAAAAATGTATAATGTCCCCTGCAAAAGTTTGCCGAGTTCAACGATTTTTTTATTATCCAATAGTAATTTAAATGAAGATGTTTTTAGCGTAAGATTTCCAGTTTTTGACATTTTTGGCTCTCATGAAAAACGGATTGATTAATATCATAAGAAAATGGAGTCAATATCCCTATTAACGGCAAAGCCCGTAATTTGATAAAAATAACCAAAATCCATAAACTCCAGTAGCACTGAGTCATGTTAAAGTTGGTATTTAACGATACGAAGGTGAGACTACTAGGTGGAAAACAACGTTTATGACTAGCTTAACCGATGACCGAGGGTAAATTCGTTCTCTGCTACAAATGACGGCACATGATAGTAGCGTGCCTCGTGTGCAGATAATGGGAGGCAGCGCGTCGACGGCGGAGTCTTCTCAGACGGACAGCGACGACGTGTCGCCGTGCGCGCGCCGTCGCCCGCGCGCGCTGCACTCCTCGCTGCACGCGCCGCACGCGCACCTGCAGCCGAGCCAGCTGGCGCACCACCCGCCGCCCGCGCCCAAAGTGTGAGTACACACATACATACAGACGGACGGCGATGAGCCATACTGCGAATCCTAGGGTTGAGCTTTCGATGAAGAAAGACATGATGCAACCATAGCACAGTGGTCTAGCACCTCTAATGCTCGCCGAGTAAAGCTATAGCTTCGAGCTGAAAATGTATCGCCAAGCACTTATGGGTCTGTTCCGGCAGATTCAGACCCAATCCTATTATAGTTCTAGAGTATTCGCCATTTTCGACTACTTCGTCGAATCAGATCAGGCGAAAGAGTCAAATGCTAAACTATGGCGTGTAAAAATAATAATCATAGAGTGGTACCGAGCGCGGTTTGTACGTTCGCGCTAATACTCACGCAGCACAGGAATGATATCTCAGCTCTATGAAGTTGAAGCTATTTACTGTACTATTTACTGTTTCTACTATGACCCGAGGTTAGGATATTTGCGCCGGTTGAGTTGCACAGCTATAATAGCCGCGGCCAGCCCAGATTTGGATCTCGGAAAGATAGTGCGCCGCTTGAGCCGTTCATATGTAGTAGCCGCGGCCAGCCGAAACTTGGATCTCAGAAAGATTGGATGGCGTAATACTGCTAGATCTTAAAATAATCAATGTTTTTCAGATCGGAACTTCCGAGGAGAGAAGAGAGAAGCTTCGACCGGCCGGACAAGGCTGAGAAGTCGAAGCCGACCACTATCGTTGCCAAATCGATGCGGCGGTCCGCCAGCACCTCGGGGCTCTCGCTCGTTATACACCCGGGTATGTAAGGGTCAAGGTCAGGGTCTCGCAGCTAAATATTACCTTAAAGGGTTTCAAAGTGAATACTCCTATTCACTGATAGAAAATTCATTGATAGAAAATTTTATCACAAACAAACAAAATATTGTTGTTGTGTTAGATTAACTAAGATAACTAAGATTTCACCAGGTGGCGAGACTATCTCTTCTGAGAGTTTCTGTAGTAGACATCGCTTTACTCGTGTAGCCTGCGACCAAGCAGTAATGTGCAAGCATTACTGTTCCGGTTTGATGAGGAAAGTAGGTCAGTGAAATTACTGGGCTTATGAAACTTGATACCTAATGTCTGAGGGTAACGAGTGAACTACAGTGCCGCGTTTCAAAGTTCTGATAAACTCTAAAACGTGGTGGTACTCAAATCAAATCAGTTATTTGCTTGAATATGGGTACAGTACTCATAGTTTTTTTTGCAGAGCTTTGTTATTGTTCTATAACCACCTTTACAGTAAATAACTACTTTATTCACTGTAAAGTGAATTTGTTTAATAACTTAACTTTTGTTTAATAATTAGTTTTGTGTGTGTGTTACAGCAGATGACAGCACACTGAGTGGCGGCGCGGGATCTCCGTGCGCTGGCAACACTTCCTCAACAAATTCATCACGAGATTCCTCGCCGTGCCGCGATCCACCCTCGCCATTCGCCCTACCACACCACTCGTGAGTCACACGACAACAAACTATACTCCGTTCAACCATTTATTTTACTTTTGACATAAGAACGCTCATTCCATAATTAATGGAGTCGATTCTGGCGTCACAAGCAAAAAAACAATTTTAGTTTCGCTCTCTCTTTCCAATAAATAACATGAGAAAGGGATGGAGGAGCTTTGATAGGTCTATATTAAATTTGGAGCTGTCAGATGTCTTCCATCCTTGACAAATTAGACGCCACTAAATTCATGACCGTTAAATTTACACTAAACACAAGCAAGTGGTTTCATCTGACAGGTCTTAAATATATTCCATCCTTTCTCATGTTTTTATTTAGAAAGAGAGTGAAACTAATCGACCATTGACAGGTAACTAATTTATTAATAATTAATTTATTCGTTGAAAATAAAAACTTACATATATAGGGAGTTTGTATTTGTAATATTATGATAATTGTTTAAGATATTGTCATTATTTCCACTTCCAGATTGATCCAAGCTTCCAAGCCTCCGATCGTGGTGCGGCGCGGCCCGGGCGGGTTTGGGTTCACAATCCACACGGTGCGCGTGTACTACGGGGACACTGACTACTACACCATGCATCACTTGGTGTCGGTGAGTGATTCTCATACCGAAAGAATATGCTGCTTAGACGAGATTCAAACTTCCTTTTCATGCTCGAAAATATTTTTGAGGCCTGCGTTTTTTTAACTAGGTTTAAAGAAAAGCGTAGTAGAAATGCAAAATTAATTAACAGCAGCACTGTTCCCAAAAAATATCCAAAAAGCAGCAACATTATAAAAGTATGGCGTCATCGTCACGTCATTTTCGACAGTTTTGACAAAATAATAAGCTGTGTTGTCATCTGTTCTGTCAATTTTTTTTATTGTCTTTGCTCTTTCTAACTTTCAGCCAACCAAAATGAAGCTAAAAAACAGTTCCGTTTCGAGAAATTGCGTTCCGTTTCACGTTATTTAATAAAAAAAAGCTTTATGTATTTGTAGGAAATCGCAGGCCTATAAAATTGTAATTTCATTTCACAATATCTAGATTTTGAGAGATTATTAAAAAAAAACCAAGTGATAGAGCCACGTTAAATTTGAGTACAAAGACGGAACAACTCTTTTGCATTACTAATGATTGTCGTCATATATCATGAGTTTATATACTACTACTACACTATCTACATAATATACTATCTGAATCACACTGGGATAAGCGTATTTTGGAAAAATCATATTGTAAACCGCAAGAAGGCAACGCAAAAATATAACCAAAATCCACAGACATGTTCGTCATAGTAAGTTTACAACCATCACTGATCATAGTTTTTGTCTCCCAGGCTGTGAGCGAACAAGGAGCCGCGTGGGCGGCTGGGCTGCGAGCGGGCGACCTGATAACTCAGCTCAACGGGGAATCAGTACAAGGGTTGCTGCACACTCAGGTAAGGTCACCGCTTATACCAGTCCACTATTGGACTAAAGCCGAATACAAGGTTCAGGCACTGCAGTGCGCTCCTTACCCTCAGACATTAGGTATTAAATCTTAAGTCAGTAATTTCACTGGCTACTCTGCTCATCAAACCGGAACACAGTAATGTTTCCACATTACTGCTTGGCGGCAGACTTCACGAGCAAAGCGGTGGCACCAACCCAGACGGACACTCGCAGAAGAGTTAGTCCTACCACCATAGAGTAATACTATAATAAAAGGCCTACCACCTAGTCAGGACTTATTCGATTTATAGGGAAGATTTTGCCGATAATCGCCACGTTGGACACGCTGGTTGACGATCGCAGGGCTATTTCCACTATTGACGTTGCGCTGTCATTGGCAGCCTGTCACATTTAGTTAGTTACGTCACATTTAGTTCTGATTCGAAACAAAAAAAACTGAAAAACTCCTGTCCCTGTCATGGACTGTCAGCATCCATGGACTATCCCCGTAAAATACCTGTCCCTACCATGGACTGTCAGCATCACAAATTAATATAGGTAACAGTAAAATTGTTTTGTTGCTTTTTTTTACTTATTATATTGCATTTACGCAGGTACTGAGGTTGCTTTTGGCAGCGCCTCACGCAACTCTACGTGCGACGCCGCTGGATCAGACCACGATTCAGGTGAGGATCGTTCAAACAAGTGTTTTTATAGTGATGAAGAGTAACTGGCCGCCAGACTTATTTGCGAGCCAATCTGGATCAAGGTTTAGAGTATTAGCCATCTTCGAAGACGTCGACGCTTTGGCCTTCACATATTAAATAAGAAATATTTATATTTTACAAAATATTCAAATTCAAAATTCTACATTCACATGGGCCCCAGGGGAGCACTCATGAAAGTTTATTAAATAACTCATAATTGGCTGTTCCAAGTAGATACAGACCCTCCATCCCTCAACATTCACATTCATCACACTCTTAATAAGCCTTTCATTCCTCCGTACCGATAAAAATCAAACACTATTCTACGGCTAGAGTTATCGCTAGTTTTCGCTTTGTAACAACTCGTTTCCTTAAAAGTTTGCGGACAGCTAAAGAGTGGAACTCATTGCCACTATCTGTTTTTCCTGAACATTTCAATCTGGGAGTCTTCAAGAAACGAGTCAACAGGTATCTTCTGGGCTATCGTGCTATAACGTCGACCGCGTCGTCGCTTAGCATCAGGTGAGACAGCGGACAAACGCAAGCCCGTTCGCAAAAAAAAAATTGTCGTTCGTTTCCAAAACGAAAGCCGCGAGTACTCTTAACAATTCTTTCCGTCAAAGTAGATCGCTGCCTGGTTTTAATCGGGTTGGATTCGAAAACGAAGACGACTTTATTAGCTGGTAAGGCAGCAGCTCCGTTTTATATGTGACTCGCGTACCTGCTTCAAGAATCTTGAGAGCTTGAATAGTAGTGGTGGTTATTTTCAAGGCGGGCGGTAGGAAACGCGTGGGCTGTGGCCGCCGCGCCTCCGCGCCTCCGCGGCCGCGCCCGCGCCGCCGCTGCTCGCTGTTCCGCAGAATCTCCACCAAGCGAGCCTCGCAGGAAATGCACCAGGTACACATCGGCATATGTACAGTCGCAGTAAGAGATGATTCGTCATCTATGGGCTATTTTTGCTTGTTGTTTTGTGTTAAGGCCCATTGCTTAATTGTATTTGTCTAGTCTATGCCAGTGGTGTTTACCGTGACAATACTTCTGTAATATGATTTATGAACGAAGAGAAAATTAATGGGGAGATGCAAGTAATATTGACAGAGATAAATAAAACAAATTTGATTTATTTTTATAAATAGCTAGACTATTATGGTTTTATGTTGATGTAAACTAGAAATTGTTCAAAGGAGAATGCTATTTTAAGCTTTGTCATCACTGCATTAAATAATAGTATTCTATACATATAGTAGTCTGCTAACTGCAGTAAGATTAAATGATACTAAGTGTCCTTACGTGATTAAGGAAAGAATTTGGAAACGGACGAGGGTATTTTTACCGTGACTGTACAATGCTTTTTGGCGCAACTTTGCAGCTTAATTATATTTAAACACGTATATCCTTTTGTTTGTTATCTTCTTTGTGTTGTTCTATGTGTTATATTCCTTTTAATTGTGTATTGTCCAATAAACTTTTTTTTTACCTAATAGAAGCTGCAACCTGCAACCATTTTGAAAGAATTGTATTATAGTTAAATTGGACTTTCACGGGGTCTTATCGTTATCAGTAACTTAACGTTCCCATTGTTGGGGTACAGGGTTCTCAGAACCAGGTTTAATTTAGTACATCCGCTGTTGTCAGATGGTGTCGATGGCGGACTGTGCAGCCGCCCCCTCCCCCGCGCCCCCGCCCTCATCCGACAGCCCTGCGCATGCCAGCGCCGCCGCGCACTACCAGCGGTAAGGAGCTTTATTTATAAAATCAGTTTATCGGCAGTTTATACGATTAATCTTAGCGAGTGTTCTCAAGAACTGCAAAAGTCAACCGTTTCGCTTCTACATTCGTCATGCGTACCGCTAGGGAAAAAATACTTGAAATATTATCTATACAAATAAATAAAATTGAAGTGTCTGTTTGTAATATCAAAATAACAGCTTTTTACTAAATGCACATGAAAGTGTATACGGTACCTATTATAAAACAACCATTTTTAAAATTTTTGTCTGTCTGTCTGTTCCGGGTAATCTCCGAAACGGTGGACCGATTTTGATGGGACTTTCACTGGCAGATAGCTGATGTTACAAGGAGTAATTTAGTCTACGTGAGCGAAGCCGCGGGGCATAGCTAGTAGAGAATAATTTGGATTTGGTTTGGACGTGTGATTGAGTGTCACTGTCCCACTGCAGGCCATCCTCACTGCACGGCCTAAAGCACAAACTAGTGGCGGGTGGCGCGGAGGTCCGCCGGGCATCTCTGCAGCACATGCCGCTGTCTCCGCTCGCGCGCACGCCCTCGCCCTCGCCGCAGCCACAGCCCGCCTCGCCTACCAGGTAAGACTCGTCTACTACCTACTCCATCTCGTCTATTAAGTACCCCACCTAAAATAAAATCATTTTTTTTTATTGTACACCTGTCAGAAATTAACCACATTGCCAAATCTTAAATTAACCCAGCTCGTCTATCAAGTACCCCGCTTCGCCTATTAGGTATCTCTACCTCGTCTATTAAGTATCTCACCTCGTCTATTAAGTATCTCACCTCAACTATTAAGTATCTCACCTCGTCCATTAAGTATCTCACCTCGTCTTTTAAGTACCACACATCATCTACTATGTACACATCTGTCTTTGTTGAAAGAAATAGCTCGTCTCGTTATATAATAGAATAAATAAAAAAACTGTCCCACTACTAATACATACTTCATTTATGTTCATTAGTTGTGGCTCTGAGAGATAATCAGTTTGTATACTGCAAACAAGAGTAAACAAACAGGTCGTTTGTGTGATGGTAAGCACAACGCCTGCCCATACTGAGCTTTGAAGCTTTTCGAATCCAACTATTTACTAATACTATAACTTCTATTATTATGTTTGAATTCGATAACTCAAGTGAACTCTCTTTGCCACAACTCAACATGTTTCCACCATTGTGACTAACAACCACCCCCCCCTCTAGCCGCGTAGAGGCTCGCAGCCCCTCCCCCCTGGCGTCTCGTGAGTGCAACACGCGGCGAGCGTGGCCGCGCCGTGACCCAGCGTCACCGTTGCTGCGCCGCGCATTATCACCTGACAGGTAAGAGCAATTAAAGCTCCCATACATAGGGATGTATATGTAGAGGCCTTGCCGGATAGTTCGACATGCACTATCCGGTCAGTCACAGACAATACGGTCAGGCGGACCTGTGGAGAGAATTCTGGCAATGAATCCCGCTTGACGGCGCTGTTGTAGGTGGAAACCTACCACCTGGTGACGATTTTTAAAATACTGAAATTGGGGAGAATTTTTGCCATTTATCCCGCTTGATGGTGTTGTTGTAGGCGGAGTCGTGTCACCCGACGACTATTTTTAGAACTACTGAAATTGTGGAGAATTCTTGCCATTCATCCCGCATGGTGGCGCTGTTATAGGTGGAGACCTGTCAACTGGTGACAATTTTTAGAACTACTAATTTTAGTTTTAATCTCTCTTTCTAAATGAGATAATGAGAAAGAGATGGAATATATTTTAGACCTGTCAAATTAATTCACTTGCTTGTGTCTAGTCTAAATTTAACGACAGTGAATTTAGTGGTCTAATTTATCAAGAACGGAAGATATTTGAGAGCTCTAAAACTAAATTTAGACTTGTAAAACTTCTTCCTTTCTTTCTCATGTTATGTTTTGGAAAGAGAGAGAAACTAAAATTAAGTTTACGTATGAAACGACAGAATCGACATCTTTTTATCCTAATTCCAGTGAGAAGCCGAGGGCAGAAGCTATAGTGTAATACTAATAATATTATAATTGTGAAATTTTAGATTTTAACATTCAACAGGTTTATAACAAAGGGGTTTATAGACAAGAGTACAACTACTACTACTTTTACAAGCAGGACAAAAATGTGATTAAAAAAACACTTTAATAATTATGTTAGAGAGCTTGTTTTCTATTAACCTTTTCAGCAAAAAACGAAAAATGGTTTTGCTTTGCTTCCTACGCCCTTTGTTACGAAGCCCTCGATATAATTATTTTATGTTAGTAGGATGTGCATCTTTATTGCTAATCGGTGTGGCTTATTCGATTTGATAAACTAATATGAATACTGTCTTCACAGGCTGCATCCCCGTTCAGCGGAGTCGAAGTGTTCAATCTCCCCGCTGTGCTGCGGGGGCGTGGCGGCGGTGGCGGTGGCGGGTGGCGCGCGGCGGGGCGTGGTGTGGCGCGCGCCCGCCCCCGCGCCCCCCACGCCCCCTCCACAGGACAAGCCGGACGAGCCGCCGCTACCACGCATCGCAGAGGAGAAGGACTCGCCCACGCACCACGCGAGGAACCTGCCCAACAGGTGGGTGTGGCACCTATAAATATACCTGCCTTTTTTATAGCACATGGGCTTGCGTTTGACCTCTATCTCAACTGATGTTAAGCAACGATGCAGTCGATGATGTAGCTTGCCTAGAAGACGTTCACTCGTTTCTTGAAGGCTCCAAGATTGTAGTGTTCAGGAAAACAGATGCCTGCAATGAGTTTCACTCTGTAGCTGTCTGCATGATGAAGGTCGAAGCAGAACGCTTAGTACGGATGGGAGGAATGTCAACCATATGCGGATGACGAATTGCCGTACGACCTTCTTTCGAATATAATCCAAGTGGGAACGTGTGTTTGTTGGGTTGTCTTTCTTTCACGCAGCGTCGGAGTTACTGATCGAAGTAATTTTTGTATAGATATAGTCCATGGAGCGGAGAGTAACGAAGGATACTTTTTATCCTAAATAAATGCATGATTCCTGTGGGAATCTTCACGAGGGTAAATTCGCGGGCAGAAGCTAGTAACAAGACTGTATAACAAGTTACTAATTCCCGTTTCAGAACACCAGCCAAGCAGTCGACGCCGAGCATTTTCACCTCGTCCCCTAAGACAAGTCTGGACAAGACGGTGTTCGACGCGACGGCGTCGTCGTTCGCCTCTCTATCGTTGTCTGACGAATCGTTCGTCGACACGTCAGCTGATACTTCTATGTTGGATACCTCACGAGAGTTATACTTGGGTAAGCCTTGAGTCAGTTATACTTTGATAAGACATAAGTCAGTTGTACTTGGGTAAGTTATAGTTCAGTTACATTTGGGTAAGTTATAAGTCAGTTATTCTTGCTTAAGTAAAAAGTCAGTTATGCTTTAGTAAGTCATAAGTAAGTTCAATGTCGATGTGTCATAAATTAGTAGTATTTGGGTAAGTCATAGATCAGTGATTTTTGGGTAACTTATAATTCAGGTATACTTGTGTAAGTCTAAAATCAGTTATAATTAGGTAAGTTATAAGTCCGTTATTAATGTATACGTGAGTCAGTTATACTTGGGTAAATCATGTCAGTTAAACTTAAGTAAAGAAAGATTTAATATCCCTTATATTTCGACAGATGATAGCAGAACAAGCTTAGACTCCACTCTACCAACATTCGATGACAAATCAAAGCTGACCAAGCAAGACCCACCTATAGACACCCAACCCAAAGCCCGCAAGAAGTCAGACTCCAGTCTCAAAGACGAGGACATGAAAAAGAAGAAGGAGTGCTTCAAAGAAGAACAGAAGATCAAGAAGCCGGAGCTGAAGAAGCAGGACTCGATAAAGAAGCAAGATTCCGTGAAGTGGGAGAAGGAAAGAGAAGAAGTGAAGGTAGCTGAGATTAAGATGGAGGATAAATCTAAGGTCAGTTATTTGACTTTAAAATGTTTTGTTTTGATGTTATTTGATTAAAAGATAGAGTTTTGTTAAAGTATATATTTTAGTAGCGATTTCAACCCTCCTTAGGAATTCTGAAAGTATATGCAATAATCTACCACGGGGGACCAATGCTTGGTGGATGTCACAATTATATTCTCGATTTTTTTGGTATAATCGTCTATTCTTCAAAAGTAGTGTTTGAAGCGATCCATAGAAGGCTAGTAGTGTGCTTTTCAGCGCAATTGTTTAGTCAAGCATTCGAATCCTACGATGAACTTGAGCTATCGATTGTGAAGAAAAACATGGGGAGGCAAGGTTAGTATGATTGGACGAAATTTTCTAGTTAATCTTACGTAGTTGTTCGTTTAAAACTAACACGCTCAATTATTTCAACCAGGTCGAGAAAGTAATGGAGCGCACCGGCTCAGTCAAGAAATCGGAGAAGCAGCAAGATAAAGAAGCCAAGAAGCAAGAGAGAGCTGAGAAGAAACAAGAAAAAGAAGCAAAGAGAAGCGAGTCAGTGAAGAAGTTTGAGGGACTAAAGAGACAGGAGTCGGTTGATGCAAATAAGGTAAGAAATTGCGATATGTGTAATAACTTAAATGTCCAGGTTGCCAGTAAGACTAAGTTGATGATTATGAAATCATCAACACTATTAATTATTTTGCGTTTTGTTTTGCATCTATATTAATTTAGGTCCTCCGTAAGCATAGCGCTTGCATATCGTAAACTGCCGGAATAACGTAAACTCAAATCAAATACCTAATACTTTATGTCTCAGGGTAACGAGTCAATGCAGTGCCGCGCAGGCCTGTGTTTCAAAGTACTGTGTGGCACTGCATTTGTTATGGGCCGGCGTTATGCTCACCATCATGCAAACTCGTCTCGTTATACAAAACTATAAAGAAAAATTATAAATGGCGCATATCCTGTTTTTTTATTAATATTTATGTATATGTTTTAGTCACCAGAATCTGAATCGGTCAGCATCGCCGAGAAGACAAGAAGTAGCAGCAGCAGCATGGTCAGCAAACTGCTCGGAGTCATGGGACGGAAGCGGGACGAGGACGACCGCCCGCCCAGGAGGCACGACAAGCAGAAGAAGAAGGTAAGAGAAGACCGAGAAGACCATTGATGTATACTGATGAATAAAAGTTGGGCTTTAAAACTCCGTCTAGTGATTTTAAATTAATAGTGTCACGTGATTTTAAATTTTTAACCGACTTCGAAAAATTCGTAGATTATAGTATGTTCGACAGTATACATTTTTTATTACGTATGTTTACCGATTTTTCGCTTCAATTGTGGACCGATTTTGAAAATTTGAAAGGGTATACTCACGAGGTGGTCCCATATACATTTTATTGAAGAACACCTCAGGTGAAAAAAGGGGTGTTGGATTTTCATAGAAATCGGACCGCGCTTTTTTAAAAGCAATTCTATTTGTAGAGCATTCTCTATAATGCATACGTATATTATAGTTCTACGTAAAAACTAGCTATCAGCAAGAGTGAGACGATATGATGCACTCTGTTACACTCGTATGTTAAGGGCATCGAGATACTAACCTCAAGAGCTGCAGTGACGTTTGGATTGAACGAAATGAAATCCACCATTTTTACCTAAATATAATGCGCTCTGATTGGCTAAGCCACCGCAGCGCGCCGGTTTCCTGTGCGCTGATACGCTGATATAAGTTATAGCAAAATCAATACATTGTTGTGAGATCGGATCGTCCAGTATTTCATCTCTGCCTTTGCATCTTGATAGCTGTCAAACATAAGCTCATGTTTTTTTTTCACAGAGCGGCAGTCTACCTCCTCCCCAGCAACCGCCAAAGCCCGAAACACCAATAGAGAAGACCACAGATAAAGAAGAGGAAAAGAAATCCAGGAAAGGACGCGGCAGGGCGTCCAGCTCGTCTTCTGGGGAAAAGTGAACTTTACCACTTAGTTCTATCATAAGGACTTGACAAATGTGAGTGTATTTTATGTAAATCATTAGTGGAGTGATTAAAAAATTATTAATAATTAATTTATTATATTTTTGCGAATGTTTTGTGAGCAACTTGTAACAGTTTAACGTGTATATTTGAAGTTATTTCAATTCCTGCGACGTATCGACGCTCATAATCGATTCGGCTTCGATTCTGTTTTCACAAATCTCAAATGATTTTACCAACACTACGTCTCTTTTCAATTAATGTTATAAGAAAATAATGGAAATTAGTTTGACGGGTCTACAATAAGGTAAAATCAGCTGTATTCTATCGCTTTTTCTTTCAATGACAAATTAGACGACACTAAATTCGTGGCTGTTAAAATTACATTAGTAACGAGGTGGGTTCATTAGACAGGTCTTGAATACATTCCATCCCTTTCTCAAGTTCGTAATTGGTAAGAGACTTAATGATGTTAAAAGTATGTTGGTGACGACAAAACCAAGGCTTATGAAATATACGCGATAAAATGTTAGAAGTTGTTCAATTCAATGTGAACTAAATCTGTGAATGTATTGAAGTATTGTTGATTTTAACTTCAAAGGCATCAGATAATCTTACGAAATTATAATGAAGTAGAACAGATTTGATTTTTCCATTATCATAATAATGAACTGTGAGAATAAAGTCTATCAAAACTAAACTTTAAGAGACTTAGCGCACGTTTAATGCTGTCTCAATACTGCAGTTGAGACAAAACATTTCGGGTCTTACCACAAAAACATACAACACACACGTTAAACCTGTGTTAATCACTGTATAACGCCTAAACAGGCCTTAGTCGCACGATTAAATATGAGCAACCACAAATCCTGATTTAAGTAGTATCTAACCATTGTCTAACACAATTCTGTTGTGACATTTCTGATAATTTTTGACGTTTATCTTTAGACGCTGTCTAGCTAAACAGGCGACTAAAAATGTTTTTTTGTGGTAACACTACTCAAATCTGTAACATTTAAATTAACTTCTTCATCCTTTTATTTTCAAAAAGTGATGATTCCTGAGTGGTATTAACTTCAGGGACGGTACTCTGAAAATCGAACGTGGAAGCATTGGTTGACGGATCCCAATTTTCCTACCACGAAAGACATGACTTCAAGTTAAGAACATCGAACCAAACGGATCGAACGGAATTTGGATCCAAATCAGAAACACTTTTATAGTAGGAAAACTAAGATCCGTCAGCCGAAGCTTCGACGTTCGATTTTCGGCGTAAGCCCCGCAGCCACCGATCTTTGGAAAAGTTCGAATCATCTAGTAAGTGGTGGTACTCCACTCATCAAAGATATTTGTCGAAGTAGCATTTGATTAAAGAACTTGGATGACTTCATCGAAGTTTGATCAAAGTTGTAGGAACATCAAAGTTTGATCAAAGATTATGACAACGATAATAGCAGCAGATAAGGTTTTTATTGTAATTATTATATATTTATTATGTATTTATGAGTGAACACATTTGAATCAAAATAACAGTTTAATGGGCTTACATACTAAAACTATTCACGTTAAAGATAATAAAATCAGTACGTTACTCTTTAAAGAATCGCCAAATTGAGAAATTAAATCTTAGAACGTTCCAGGTATTTATCCACAATGGATAAGACAGAAAATATCAAAATATTGAGTATCCAGACATTGATCATAAGTCTACTGATGACTATTAAGATCATGAAACGGGGTCACACGAGACTGTATAGACATAATATTGTTGTACAGTCTGTCATCTCATTCCTAAACCTAATTTTAGTTTCAACTCTTTCTAAATGAGAACCTGAGAAAGAGATGGAATATATTTTAGACCTGTCAAATTAATCCACTGGCTTGTGTCTAGTGTAAATTTAACGGCAATGAATTTAGTGACGCCTAATTTTATCAAGAATGGAAGATATTTGACAGTGCTAGGTTAAATTTAGATCTAATTAACGTCTTCCATCTATTTCTCATGTTATGTATTGGAAAGACAGAGTGAAACTAAAATTAGGTTTAGATATGAAACGACAGAATCGACAGCATTATCATGAAGTGAGGTATCGATTGTGATGGTTTTAACACATTAAATCAAAGTTGGATATGTGACTGTATCCTTAATATGTATATATTGTATGTATATTTTCTTACTTCTATCTATTTTTCTATATTCTATATAAAAGGTTACGCGAAAACGTCTCTAAAGATTTCGACGGTAATCTCGAGAGTTAGGGTTTTTTAAATCGTTATGTTCATTTTCAGGAAATCGAGCATAGCTCAGTGCCTAAGCACGCAATGTTTTAAATTTAGATTCATTTCAACAGGAATCAAGGAAAACACTTTCGGGGAATTAGAAAGAGACATGTAAAAGACGGGGTATGCCATGAAGGAGTAGATTATTGGATCTAGTAGAATTCAAAACGAATAAAATAGCAGAAGTAAACGTAGAAGTAAAAAAAAATATTAAACGCTTACGTGATCTGTAAAAGTGTATTGGGGTATCTATCACCACGATCGTAGAAATGTAAAAGATAGAAAAGAACGTTTTAAAAATAAAGAAATAGTGGATCAGTAAAGTAGTAAGAATTTGAATTGTTAAGAATTTTAAACGTGTAGCTAGTTGGGATGTGTGAAAGAGATGCGCAGAAAGAGAGAGAGGGTGAAACAGCTTGACGCTTGAATGGCTTTCGGAATATATTGAGTTATGCTATGCTTAAAAATATCATATCATTTAGAGATGAATGTATTTAGCGGGTAGGCTTTTAGAGTCTGTAATTCAATATAGATAGTACTAGATAGGCCCCACTTCTCCAAAGTTTACATTCGGTAATTTTGGGATTTTTAGATAGTAGAAGATTTAAAAAAAAATTGGACTACTTATCACATAAAATAAACATTATAAAGACCCCTGATAATGGTCCTGGTTGAAGACCATACTGTCGTTATCTTGAGCACTATTATTACTACCTAACACTTTTTACAATTGCAAATTCTAAATCGGATTTAATTTTAGCAACCTTTTTTACATTATAATTTATTTAAAATTAAAATAAAAAACATAGCATAACTCAACTATGAACGTATTCTTATTTATGTTCCATATAAAATTAGTAAGTATTAGGATCAGAGGCAAATGAGAGGAAAAGAATAGGATAGATTTGTATCAACTCGTTTTTTATCATGTTCTTTAAGATTGTATGTTTATATTATAAAGGATTTGATTGTAAATCAAAAACCGTGACAAATAATCAGAATAAAGCATTCGATTGGCGTTTGGTTAAAATTTACTTTATTTTTGATATTTTTTGTAATAAATATTTGTGATACTTATAGCAGCAATTGCAAAAAATAATTTGTAAAAATATTTTGACCATAAGATGGAATTAAATCATATTTTTTTTTAATCGAACACAACATTCTAAATAAGGTGAAATCAAAACATGATTTTTCAATACTTTTGATAAAATTCAATATTGGACGCTCTCTAAAATACCAATCGGTGTGATTTACCATTAAATCCGTATTTTTCGCAACTTGTCTTATAAATTGTGTTTGTAAAAGTACATAATTCATAAGCAAAGTTATTTTTAGCTCATATTATAATGTCTTAAACATGTTTCCGAAGTGATAAAAACACTAAAATATTTTGAAAACATGTTTTGCCATTAATCAGTGTTCGGTGTTGTGTATCTAAACTTAGCTAGCCCCTCACTCGACATTTGCCAAATAAAAAGAGACCAAACATCTTATAAAGTCGCCTTTTTTATTTGGCAAATATCCTATAAGGAAATAGCGTAATATTAAACAAAACTTTGTATAAAAATTGCTGTAAGCTTCCTGACTGTCGGTAGTTTTAGTAAAGATTGTGAAAACGTTAGTATGATTTTAAAATCGCTTTTTATTAATTTCAGTATTAAAAAATGTTGAGGCGTCAAAAAACAAATAGGTAATTAGGATTCGTTACTGTTTATTGAAATGATTTCTTGGACACACTAACCTTCGTATCTTGAAATGTAAACTTCAGCATTACTCGACACAATGTTATTCGGGTCTTTGGGTTTCGGGTTTTTTTACCAACTTGCGAGTCTGTCTCTGCTTATTTTTAATCTTAGAGCAATCAATAGTTGCAAAACAAGTACAATTCAAAAAAATAAAGACACGACTGCCTTAGCCAGTGTCATATACGGATTCTAACGATATCATGTACATTAAAATCTGTTCAGGCATTTAAAAGTGATGGTGGAATAAAGAAACACACAATCAAAAAATCAAAATCAAAAAAAAAATCAAAATGTTTTTATTTCGGTAACCAAAAATGTATATACATACAAACAAGTATTACATACAACCTTCTTTTAAGTATGAAAATACTTGTGCCAGAGGGCCCCGCTCTTCCATATCCATTACAGAATATTATAATTTATAAGTAGGTTAAATGTACAGTCTATTACAGTATATAAAACAAACAAAAAAAAAAAACAATATACATGAACCCCGAAATATTACACTCCTTTTTTGGGCAATCGTGTAATTAAAGGCAGAGATATCCCGCGTATAATCAAATACCATGAAGTCGAGCTATGTTGGAATTTGCATTTAAAGATACGAAGGCTAGTGTAATGTTTGACAAGAAATATTAATATTGAGAAATATTGGTGGTACAGGAAAATTAATCAATGAATGCGAAATTTTCAGTAGTTTCTCACTACCTGGCCACTTTTGAAACTAAGAAAAGGTTTCTTTAGGGTCCAAGATCATGAAGTCATTTTTTAGTCAATATCTTCTTTAAACCACAGTCAAATTTTTTTTAGTCCTTTTTGTTAATATTTCTTGCCAAACATTCTAATCTAAACAATTATTATGTTTGTAATTCTTTAATCTCATTTTTAGCCTAGTATTTTAGTTTGTAGAACGAATTTTGTACACATTTCGATTAGTCGTTAGTTACGGTATTTTTGTGATATATTTTAAATGGAAAGCTTCTTGGCTGTATTTGAATGCAATATTTTTAGTGTGTTAGGTTTTTCCTGTGTATTACTTATTTTTTCAAACGATTATGTCGTTCGTTTTGGTATTTATAATGTATACCTTGTTTCATAATCTCTGGATATTTTATTTGACAATTAAAAATTAAGTTTTTATAGTTTGTTGTTAAGGGCATAGATTAAAAAGGGTAATCTGTTATTGGCATTACACACCGTTTTATTACTTGATTTTAATGTTTTATTTACTATTTTTTAACACATTTATTTTAATTTTCTATTATTATGTTTTCTTAATAATTGTTTTTAACCCGAATCGTTCGATTGATGTTAAGAGCCATGAAATAACGAATTTATCATATTTCTGTAATAACCAAAAGTCATCTAACATTCCATATAACATATTATGTACACCATAGGAAAACCTCGACAGAGAAATATTTCTTAGTCAACAAGTAAAAGAAAAGAAAAAATCGCCTCATAATTTTCATGACATTTACGTTTCTATAGTCGCCGCGAAAATAGATTTTCAATTTGAACAAAGGCAACAATGAATAAACGAAATTATGCTACGGCTATCTCGTATTGTTACTTGAATTAATTAAAAAACTGTTTTTAATTCGGAAGTATTCTTTTGCGGAGACTAACTTCTAGAGTTGCACCGTGTCTTCCTAAATTTGATTCTTGTTTTCGTTAACATTGATTATTGTTAAAAGCATAATAATTGTATTACAAAATTATGGATAAAACTTATCTTTGAATTCGCGGACGTTTTCAGCATTTGCGCAATGAAACTTTAAATGTTATTTTGTAATACAAAGGATGCTTTCTTTAATTATTGGTTTGGAACACAATTTACTAATTTGCCTTTCGTACAAAAATTTGGCTATATACATACGTGAATATGTAATTATATGTTATGTGAATTCAAAAACATTCCATGCATTCATCTAAGTACGTATATATGTGTATATATTTTCAGTATGTAACGTAAATACTGATTGTATTTATATAAGTTTATCAATAGTTTTACTTGAAGTAAAATTGTATTGTGATTTCCACTATAGGTCACTTACCTATTCTTGTATGATTGTAAGAATGAACAAAGTAACCTATTTCACCCATTTAGGTACATCTTACCACTTCCTGATAAATTATATCTGTTAAATAAATTTGAGACCTGGGGCCTGTTTCATAAAAAAATATTAGTCTAATATTATGAGTATTAGCCTCATATTTTATATGAAAAAAGAAAAAAAAGCTCATAATATTAAACTAATATTTTTTTTGAAATAGGCCTTAGGGACTGTGTTAAAGTAGATTTTTTTAGCTAACTTAAAAATAAAATGAGTTTGAAACATTATTCAAGATAAATGTTAAAATTTATTCAAAGCTGAGTGACCGGCTTTATATAATAATATATATTTATATAATATCTTATTACTATGCAGTTTTATCTTCTTAATGTTTTGGTTTTCTGGTGTTTATATCAAGATATTTATTTTACAGATAAGATTTACTTGAGAGTTGTGAAATGAGACCTAAACTGTACTTTAAATTTTGAATGCAGCACTGCTGAAACACGACTTTAATTAATTTGTGTTACTTTTAAAATTGTATTGTATTAAAAGGCTTAAGACCTTAACAATACTCATTGTTTATATAATTTTAATGTAAATTAATTATATTTTGTGCATGGTAATACAGGGTAAAACAGTTCAAATTACCCTTCATTTCTACTTATTTCGAGTTTGGAAATTTCGCCATCTGTTTGTGACGAGACCAAAACATGAAACAAGGAATTTTGCCTAGAACTCTTACAGCATCATAAGAAAAAGGAAATTGTTTTGGGACCATAATTTCGTAGTTATTTTGCTAATTATCTCATAAAATGTGAATGCCAGATATTTGTTGATGCCAAGCGAGGAATTGGCAATAATTATGTTTGTGTAACATAGATCGATTTGAAATGGTCTACGGTTCATGTGACTACAAGATAACAAACGTTCATTTTGCTATTAGGATAGGCGCATTTGAAGGTCTGGTCGTGGCGAAAAATTGTCTCAAGCTATTGGTCGCTGGCTGTTTATTGCTAAGTACGCGCATACCAGTAGTCTTTGGAAGTCGCGATTAGACGCATTCATTTTTTCCCCGTGACACTCAAATAAAAAATAAGTTATAGATTTAATAAGTTTACTACTGGATGTGATATTTCGTAGTCATGGGGAATGAATGACGACATAACGCCTGCCTTCATAATGAACAAAGCAAACATTTCATGTTTTTTTTGTGAGCATAGTAAAACATGGTAAAGCAAGTTTCTCTAAATATAGATCATTTAAAAAACTCTCGATGTAATGTAATTTGTATAGCCTGCCATAAAATGTACTGCGTTTTAAATATGTAATAAAATTAAAACAGCGTTTAAACTATTAAATGTGATTTATAAATAAATGTGTTTATAGCGAGGTGGGGAATTATTTTCTCTAGGATAATTATGTGTACGAATTGATATCGATAAATAAAGTCATGAATTAACTGTTCTTATCACGTGTTTGATTGTTTGGGAAGTCCTGTATTTAGGTTTAACCATTAGCCTCTGCCCGCGGCTTTAGACGCGTGGAATCACAATAACAAGTAGCCTCTAGCACTCAGGGACAATGTAGCTTCCTATTAGTGAAATAGTTAGGTAATTGGAGGTGTACTTCGAGATTAGCAGTAACAAACTTCTTTTTAATATTATCATCAGCCACCATCAACCCTTTATAACCAACAGCTGAGGATAGAGCCCTCCTTTTTTTAAAGCACTAGGTACTCTATAGATTCCTTTGATAATATTATCATACTAGATATGTTTTTGCTCATTCCCTCTAGTACACTCGATTAGTTCAATCGTTTAACTAGTGAGTAGCCTAATCAGTTTGGCAAACTAGTTGGCCACAAGGAAAAGTTATAGCATTTTTTTTTTTATGTTATTAGGTAACGAGACGAGCTGGTCGTTTGCCTGATGGTAAGCATAACGCCGGCCCATAACGATTGCAGTGCCACCCAGAACTTTGAAACACAAAGGCCTGCGCGGCACTGCAGTGCGCTCGTTACCCTGAGACATTAGGTATTAAGTCTCATAAGCCCAGTAATTTCACTGGATACTCTGCTCATCAAACCGGAACACAGTAATGCTTGCACACTACTGCTTGGCGGCAGACTTCACGAGCAAAGCGGTGGTAACAACCCAGACGGACACTCGCAGAAGAGTTAGTCCTCCCACTAACAACAGCATAGCCATTTCACATCAAATGTAATTGCAGTAGCATGCACGTCAACAGTTAAAAAATAATATATTCTGTGTAGAGTTTACAGCATTAATTTTTGTCTAGGAGATAATCTAGGTATGTAAATGAAACGGCAAACTTTTTTCAAATTTTATTAAGGTGTCCATTTTGATGTAACAACAGAAAATCACACGCTATTATAAACCCGTAGCAAAGCTAAAAATGTTATAATTACCAGCTAAGGGATCACTATTTCTATCAATTCAATCAGGAAGGGCTTAGATCCAAAAAACAATATTTTTGTGCGCAGAGAAAGTAATTAGGAACATAAAAATTGTTATCCGGATATTCGAGGTACATCCAGATTTTACTTTAACATTTTTGGATTTTGGAGATGAAGGCCCTTACATTTAAGATATCATTAAGGATTATGTAACCAGACATTTACCACTCCTAAATACAATATATACTCAGTACAGTTCTAAAATACAGATAATTCGCCATGCTGTTAGTACACCAAGTTTTCTTATAACTGAGGGTAGGATGGAATTAGGTTATTTTGAATCTAGAATCCACGACTGTTCAGTCTCATGACCATATCTGATGTTAAATTAACGTCAAGCAACGTTGCTTATTCAATCAAATTGCAAAAGTTCAATAATTGAAACTAAACATCTTTTCGTTTATGTTAACAGTGTAGTTTAACCAAAAACTCTTTAACCAAATCTACGAATTAGTAAAAAATCTATTTAGACGGATCTCTCAGGCAAATCTCTGAAACTTGGCGCACTAAAGGTACGGTCCAAAAAGCTTAAAAAATAACATCGAATCTCTCAATCAAACAAACTTACTAACATTATGGAAGGATGCAAGATGGACTTCGATAGGAAGTAAACAAAAATTGCGTTTTAAATACACTACACAATTATTTTGCTAAGAGTTGCTTACAAAAAGATGTCGAGTGAATTTCGTTCACAATGTTAGTTATTCCTTCCACACACACTTTCATTTTTATAAGATTGAAAGTTTTTTTAAAAATGATGAGGCCTAAGGCAAGATAGCTGAGCCGAGGCAAATAAAGAAGGCACTTACTTGTCTTGCCGCGCCTCAACTGTCGCCTTAAATTTAATTAAATAAGAAATTCGCTAATTTTGTATTTAATTAGATAAAGTAGACTTAGAAGTAGCTATAAAATTAGGGGTTCTACCACCATCCATGGTTCTCTAAAAATAATTCATTTCGAACCATAGAGAAAGCGAAATTACGCGCTTATTGAATGATCAATAGTGAGGATTCAAAGGTGTTCATGGACTATGAGTATAACCATTGCTTTTTCAAAACTGGTGGTAAGCTCCCTAGTAACACAAATAATTCCGTAGCCCCAATATGTTCACGTCTATTACAACATCATTTTCTAATTTACCCTGTCTCTACGGATATTAAAAACATCATAGTTTAACATTATCAATAAATTAAATAACAAAACTTAACAACGGAAAAACATTTAAATAATTTAATATGTCTATTTATATCCAGAAAATGAAAGCTTGTCAAGTACATTTTTGTATAAAAACTGATTTGACAGTTACTTTAACCCGAGTGTCCATATACCTACGAATAATTACGTAAGTATAAATATAAGTATGTAAGTAAATACTTTTATATATTAACATAGAATAATCAGCAATTTAATAATCAGATCTTCCAAAACATTTGTCCCTCACACGTTTCAGAATATTATCATCTGGAGTAAGCTTCCAATCTAAAGACCTAGGCTCGGGATCATCTACATCCTGAGACTGAGACTCAAATAGATCCCGCGAGAGATGCCGAGTTGTCTCCTTAGGCCTCGCAAATTTTTCATCCTTTCTCTCCCGTTTTTCAACCTCTCTGGGCGTCTTCCACACAGGCTCGCTTACTTTTTTCAACACTTTAGGCGGCGAGAAGTAAGAAAAGAATGGACTAGAAGTTTTAGCCTCCTTTTTCTTTTCAGGTTCCAGAAACGAAAAAGTATAGTCTGCGTCGAATACTTGCTCTCGCACATATGAGGTCACGTGACGCCTATTAACTGAAGTTTCTATTTGCCTTGGTTGAGCTAACTTAATCTGAGATTTCTTTACAAACATAATAAAGTCATAATACCTCTCTATGTTCTCTGCGCATTTGTAGCAGATTGTGTTGAATGTGTCAGTTTCTTCAATAATCAACTTTAAACATACGAGGATCTTTTCGACCGTGTTATTTCTTCGACAGTAACTCCCGAAAAGAGAAACATTAAAATCGGACTCCGATAAGCAAACGCGACAGGATTTCCGTGATAATTCCATTATTATAGATTTTTTTCTAATTCGACGCCGCCATAAAAATTTAGGTTTTCGTGAATAAATGTCAAATTTCCCGCCTAAATTAAACAGTTATGCAGCGCGTTCAAAAACTACAACTCTGTAAGCCAATAAAGACTACATTGGACTTGGACGGCTTATTTTTTGTCATGTATACTCAGCCCTTAGTATTTCTTCGGGGTTTTTGGAGCAGGTATTCTAATAAAAAGGAAAAATTAGTAAAGAAATATTGTAAAAATATTTTTTTGTTTATTTCATTGCTTGTACTTCGTTGCGTTCGAAATTAGTATGAACGCATCTGGCCATCTGACGTTAGATGTAGAACGTCTTACGTAGGTAGTATTTGTAGGTATTCTCTTTGGTAGAACGTACAATAACTTGTTTTGACTCGATTTTGCTTTTCTTATACATTTTTACAAATTTTGCTTTTTGCCAGTAAAATTAATATAACCTTTGTATGAAAGCTAAAAAACATAATTTTGATGTCCCGAGTGTTATGTGTCGAACTAGAACGCTCATAGATTTAACGTTATTAATATTTTACTAAACGTTTAAAGATTTTTATAAGTAGATACTTACCTAAATAAATAATTAATACAGCAACTCAAAACATTAAAACAATTTTTTTAACAAAGTTTAACGAAACGACGTTTCAAGTCTTTAAGGATTTTTAGTTCGAATTCCATACCAATTTCGTTGCGAATTTCCATAAAAAGATATGGACCTACGATTCATTTTATTGCACTGAAAAGTAACAAAAATATTTAATAAATAAATAATGAAAAGTCTAACCATTCTCAATTGATACTTCTATCACAAGCTACCACATTCCTAATCAAATACATAGTGATTGTATTTAAATTACTAAATTAATACAATACAGTCGTCATTATAAAGCGAAGCTTTTTTCTTGATTTTTTTTAACAGTTTCAACCACTGGTTTAAATTTTTTCCTACTTCATTTTTATGTCGATAACTTCTAACTGCAAATTGTGTTAATCTTTATATTGCTCAGTTAAAATCGCACTCTCTGTGCGCAACGGGGTTATTCTTTGCACGAGCTTAGTATTGAATACGTAAGTTTTCAAAGATCATAATGTTAGTCACAATTTACATTAAAAGTAATTTAACATCAGATCTATTAAACGTTGTCCTCCTCCTTCTTGCCCCAGAACTTGTCGAATCTCGTGCGAGCTCTGTCTAGGACCTCCGAGGCAGTTAAGCCACCTGTAGAATCGTTCACGACAGTGGTATCAACCACTCCTGGAGCGATTTGAGTCGCTTCAGTCGACTTCTTCATAACTTCCTTCTCATGTATGAGCTCTTGTGTTGGAGTTTCGGGAGTCAGCTCATTGCTGTTGACTCCGTTAACTCCGTTGACTCCGTTCATTCCGTTCAGTTTGTTCATGTCTAGAGCCTTGGTTTCGTCGATGGGTGTGAGGCTGATCGGCGTAGTAGGCGTCTTGTCAGTGCGCTTGCTTAAACTAGTCGGAGACTCGCTCTTTTTAAGCGAGCGTATCGGTGACATTTGCTGGTGGTGTATTGGAGCGATTTCTGGAACAGTATTGGTAATTTTGATACGGCTGACAGCTAGCTCATCATGTTTTTGGGAGATTCAACTTTAAAATCATTCAAATTCAATTTTTATATATGTATTACTTCATTCGATAAAACTAATCCAAATTCAAATTCAATTTATTTATTAATATTTTTTGTTTGAAGCTCCCAAAACTTAGTTTTTTACCAATTAAAGCACACGTAAACGTTGTTCCTTAAAGGTTGTAACAGCTACAGTAGAAAAGTCGTCTATATAGAAATGAAATTAAAAGATATTGCAAGGCGTAGAAAAACTCTCGTTTTGAAATAAGTAGGTACTTACACAAGAAGATTAATTTAGTGTTGTAAAACTCCTAGTGACTATAATTTATCTACATGGCTATGATTTATTTTCAAAAATAGCGTCTGAGGTGCAAGATGATTCTCTAGGTTCACCTCGTTTCAATCACCTGAACATGCTACCTTTATAAAGGAGAATATGAGACATAACTTTCAGAAATATAATTAAATCCATGCTTATTTTGTTCCACAAACAATGTGTTTTGGAAGGTATCATGCAAACTATCTGTTAAGTTCATGGAGATTATGGGATGTCGTAATGATGTATGAGTAGCTAACAATAACCCTCAACAGATTCTTTCATAGCTTATTATTCCTATGGTTATAGCTTCTTACTTAAATTCAACTTTGAAAAGATGCCATCGAGTTACAGTAAATATTTTGTAGAAGTTAATAGAAGCAAACACCGAAACAGCATCTTTCCGAAGACAGAAGGACAGGCAGCATGCAAAAGTGAAAGAACGACAATGAGATGGGCAAACAACAGATATAATTCAAGTGCCAAACAGTGACAGTGTACGCAAACATCGATACAGACACACACAGACAAGTGTATACATACGTGTTAGACGCCTCAGCGGAGTACGGTCAAAATAAATAAAAGCATTTCAATTATTGGAATAACACAATTTAATCATGAACTATTTAAATATAATTAGATATAAAACAGGTTATATATTTTTTCTGGTGTCGATCGTGTGTCGTGCTAATGTGCCAGTGATCTCTGGACGGTAAGCCTCGTCTCAGGGGTCACTGTCGCATGGCTGTCTGTCACACTGGTGGAGGTGTTTATGGTCGATGGTCTAGGCGGTGGCTGTGTTCGTCGTACCTGCCAGCTTCACGGTGGCGCCCTCTTCGGCCACGGAGCCACCCTTAAACTCAGAGCTAGGGCGCTTAATGCTCTCATCTGAAAATGAGCGATCGTATGGTCGGATGACGTGAAAGTTACGTTCTATGTCCACAGTGAGTGACAGTTAAGCTTTTTAATTTCTTTATAACTCGCTAGGCGGTTCTAACATTCATCCAAGAATATTTTTTTAACTTTAATATTATTAAATTATCTAAAGCTGTAGATATAGACCGATTTTAAAATAAATACCAATGATCACAAACACAAGATGTGAAATGTATGTATGGCTGTATGAGTGTTCCTACAACTACTTAATATTTAAATTTATTTAATTTTCTATGCACAAATGATTTAGTGTTGTGTAAGTGTAGCACAAGCTCTACGTTTTTGTATTACTTGTGGGTGACCAGACTCAAAAAAAATAATGAGATGTATTCTACTGTGTAATGTATGGTGGATGAGTGTGATGGTATCATTTTGATTTAAACATACTTTCTATCCCTTAATTATTCCTAATACAATCATTAAATTACACGTATAATAATTACCAAAAGTTGAAAGAGTATCTTATTCATAAGCAAAGTATTGCCAGTCTAAATAGTAACAGTTTTTATACATTGCAACACCTTTTACCAAGCGCGAGTAAATAGTATGAAAATTGTGCATCGAAAAAGATTGTTTTAAAGTAAAGAAAAAGATACTCCTTTGTACATAAGTTTCCCAAACATGGAACTGAGTGTACGACACGAGATCTCCATTGACGTTCTGATGCCTTGAGTCTTAAATGGGTTTCAACTTAATAATCTTAGTGTAGCTTAAATAATTTTGTAATAAAAATAGAGAAGAAGTAAATATTATGTATTACTGTAAAGAAGATAAGTAATGTAGATAATAAGTAACTAAAAAAATTAATCACATAATATTATTATGCCCAATAACCCAAACAGAACAGCGCTATATGTATATATGGGTAATTATTCAAAACAACAAAGTATACATACGATATGAATCTGGAATTCTGACTTTTTTAATATATATATATATGGCTAAATGGATAATACAATATTTCATCGTAAAAATAATTACTACCTATCTCAATAATTTAATAATAAACGAAGATATATAAATAAACATTTCCACTAAAAATTTCAAAATACCGCAAAATAATTAGACCCCATTCAGACCCAACAAATGTTTAGCATTCGGCATCGCACGGGCCGTGCTGATAAAAAACATCAGCATCAAAAGAGATCGTACACCCAGTTCCATCCCCGGCCTAGCTGCAAATACCCAGCTTACTGAGAGTCCTGCACTCACCGCTTTTCACGTTCTGCGTCACAGTGAACGTCTTGCCAGTGTCCAGTGGGACAGTCCAGTTAACTGGGTCGGGGGAACGCATGTTCAGTTGTTCGGGTGATTTAACCCTGGTCGGCTCCGGCGGCGATTTCACGACGGGAGAGTCGTCGAAGAAATGGTCTTTGGCAACGGAAGCGCTGCGGTGCGAAGGGATTTCGTCGTCTGGAAGGTCGGGTAGACGGTTTCTTTAGAATTTGGATAAACATTTGGGTTGAGTTGTCAAATAGACAGGTATGGAACCAGCCAAGTGACTCACTGGATTCTCTGTAGTTAAGTTTTAGTTCAAATTTACTGCAGTACCTACTCTATGTATTTTCTAATGTACCTACTTTTGCACCAAACTGAATGAGTGCGCACTGTAAATAACTAATCATAACTATACCTTATTTTGACCAAAATGACAGTTAATTTAAATAATTCTGGTAATAGTATGTAGATACTCAATATCGGTATATCCCGTACCCTTTGTCGTTATTAGGTATATTTGTGAACTTTCAAAGTCAGTCTGTAAATATAGTTTAGCTGAGAAAAGGTATAATAAATTGCTTTCAGATTTAGTTGACATGCATAGATTTAATTAAAAAAAAAAGAGTCTCGAATTAAAAACTCCTTCTGTGCTAATTCTTCCGAGATAGTGTAGCTTCATTTAACTAATGACCGTAGTAGTTTCACTAATAACCGGGAAACAGTATATGTACCTAATGCTTGGACACTACTGGGGGTAGTACATATGAGGAACGTGGTGGTACCCACCCAGACGTGCTGTCGCAGAAGACCTACCATAACTTGACAAAACTTATTAGACTAATCGAGGTTTTTTCTCATGAATTTATCTATTTTGTGAAAAAAGAAAACAATTTCAAAGTATATTTAGAAAGGCACACACAAAGATACATAACTCAAGACTTTACAAAAGAAGGTGAAAAACATCAACTAGTAAAGTATTCTAAACTAGACACACATCAATCAGACTTGCATTACTAGTTAGTCATTCATACATGCATGCAAACATCCTACCTAGTCAAACAAATGTGTAAATACTTACCAAGTTGGTATACCTGAAATGTATAATGTGCCTGAAAACCTACGTAGTATCTACTATCTAACACTTACTATAACTTTACATATCCCTAGACTCAATTAATTTCTGTTTTTTTTTTAATATTACAACATATTTATTATTCAGAATAAAATGGTCTAATCTAAACTGTCTAAAATATACAATATTTTGTTACATAAGATTATTTTCACATTGGTTATATCTTACATGTTTTATATTGTATTACAGATCTGGATTTTTTCTATACCCATGGCTATTACAAAAACTACAAACAATACAAAATTATTCCCAGTTACCCCAAAATTTGTGTCCCAAATTGCCCCAAGTGCATCGAAAATTTACCAAACTTTGTTCCGATTTACCCCAATTTTAAATTTGCAAAATTCCCTGTTACCCAATTTTCAGAACGCTCACAACTACAGTGGTCAGTGCAGGGTGTACACAGACGGACAATCACACCACGTGACGAGTGAAAGCCATTCCCGCCGGTGCCAATGCTCTGTGACGGATCGTTGCGTAGACGCACTGGAGGATTAAAAATTTAGAACAAACAAAAAGCTGACACGACACAAAAAGCTAACGAACGTAAACTTCAGCTGTTTGTATTATTTTACATGTTAGAGGATATCAAACGTAATATTAGATTTAACATTTGTGCTGTCTCTTTTGATATTATTCAACGTCATAAGAAAGTAAGAAGAGAGTATTGTATCTGTAGTAAAAACATGTGAATTTATATACCAAAAGGGACAGCGATTCAATGGCAAGAAGCCGAACAGGCTGAAAACAAAAACCGCACATTGCCAATTTTTAATTAAAAGAATAATAATAATCAATCACTCAAGCGTCAGACTAAAAGCGCGCCAAATTTGTAATAATGCACAGAGCGTCGACGCAACTGTCACCGTTTTACGCACCCAATTTTATTCCGACTTTTGACACGCTCCGACTGCGGCGGCCCCGCGCTGGTGGCTCATTTGTCCCATTTGTCAGGGGTGCACCGGTCGCCCCAGTTGAACCAGTCGCCCCAGATGCCCCGGTCGCCCCAGGTGCCCCAGTTGCCCCAACCCCAGTTTTGGCAGGCGCTGACGGTGATCGACCGCCCCTTGATGTAGACCTAACTCTATGACTAGTTCCTCTACTCAACGGCAAACCTACAAGAAATTATTTCTACTGAACTTTTTGGCTGATGAGAATTGGCTCTAGAAGTAAGATATGTAAGGGTAAGGTAGACAGATACTATAGTGAAGCTATTGAAAAAGCTGAACTTGAATGATCACATTAAAAAATAAAGAGATAATAGAACAATTTAAACAAGGAATGTGTGAAAAACGAAACATAAACAGATTTCATCAAGGCTTAATTATGCCATAAGAGCCAAATTCTCATAACTAGCCACAGGATAAAGGAGCAAGCATCAGGCAGGATACACGACAGTTATAATAATAGTATTAAACTAAACATCAACATTTAGCAAATAGAGAATATAATTTTGAAACAGCAATCTAAACTGAGAAAGTTAGCCCTAACTTTGCTACCAAAATGCATACTGTCTTTTTTTAAGACCTCTTTGCAAATTTAGCAATGGTATTAGGAAGAATGAAGGTAAAGAACTGAAGAATTTACTATGTATATATATCCGTTACCCCAGGAGGTAAATATGTAAGTAATGGGAATAACAGGTCATTTGACTGTTTGATTCTGAATTAATATCGAGGATACACTCTAAATAATCCGCACTAATAGAAATGATCAGAAAATGGCGTTGATATCGTTGTCTGTTTATTACCAATTCCAATGGCTCTCATTACCTCTCATAATTATGTTCGGTTTTCTTAGAAGTAATCCATAATTGTCTTGTCATATTATTGTTTTTATACAACTAATTTACGACACGAGAGATTCCTGGTGAGTACTATTGGAACTGGTAAATGACCAGCTCGTTCGACCAGCTCTCGTATGTTCTGTTTTCTTAGATATGGAATCGGGATACACGTGATCATTGGACATGGCCAATGATCACAATCACCGTATTAGATGAAACATATGTTTAAATGGTATTTCTCGATCGTTTCTTTTCTGCTCTACCTTACACTACCACACATAAAGCTTTATACTAACCAGTAGGTTTCACGGGCCGCGGCAACGGCTCGTGTCCGTTCGGCAAGTGCTTGGCGTGTGCCGGCGCGGGGTCTGCTGAGCGAGGCCGCCGACGCGGAGAACGGAACGCCGCGTTCTCACCGGATTTTACTCCTGAAATGAGAGATTAGAGGATTGAGACCAGTTTTATTTTAATTTTAGTTTGGCTCGTCGTGAGTTACGAAGATTGAACAAAGTCCAAATTTTGTAGTTATTATTATGTCAGTCAACTCCGAGTCTAGTCTAGTCACGGTAAATTTGAAATCATGCTCCAGTAAAGCAGTGAATACTTTACTGAAAGCTTCTAGGAAATTTTGTTACCTTACACTCGTGCACGTCCACGAACACTAAATGGTTAATATTCCACTAATATTACACAAGGAAAAGTACCTGGAATTTGGTATTTTTTCTGAGGTCCTTAAGGCAGGTGGTAATCCTGTCCTTAAAGACCTGCAGACCTACTGTTTAATTCCGTGTTAAGCTGTGGGTGAACTCCACATGCATAGATCAGGAGTTTAGTGGCACTGTCCTTCAAGAAAGGGAATAAAACCTTGCTCAAAATCTTGCTCTATAATAATAGACCTATCTCATTCCTAAGCCTAAGTCTACAAGTTGTACTCAAGGGTCGTCACAAACCGACCAACTCGAATGTTTGACGAATTGTAGACACTCGAACAGGCCGGGTTCCGAGGAGGATAATATGGCATCTATATGGTGGATCTCCACAGTATGCCAAATTACACAGAACTCTGAAGGCTACTATACTTCGCTTTGATTCCATCAAAACCGGGTTTATTCTGGACTCTTTGCAGCGATGTCAAGTTGATTAATTTTAGATTTTTTTTCGACAGCATAAGGCCTACTGTGAGTTTTGCAACAAGTTAACGCCTGGTACAGTGACCGCGTTTACGCAGATTTTGTATGAAAAAATGTACAGCACCCCTAGGCCACGTTTATTCACTATCTTCGCGCATGCTTTAGTACGGCGTTAACTCGACAAACGCGGTAAAATTTAACTGCGAAACTCACACTCAGCTTACAGTATGATGTACTTTTTTACCGATTTTTCTAAAACTTAATTTGTGAAATTTGTTTAAAACAATAATTTGTTTGTCAGAGAATCTGATGTGTGGTAGCTAAAACTGTCTTCCTGTGCTTTTACCATCTTGTGCTGGTCCCTCATCAAAGCTATGTCCCTGCAGCTTCTTCCTCTGCTTCTGAGGCGAGGTCTTGTGCGGGGACCGCTCCAACGCCTTTTGCTCCTGCAGCTTGACATGAATAGACTGGTGCGGAGCGGAGCGGAAAGAGCGGAACTTCTTGGGCGAAGTGCCCTTCGAGTCTTTGCCGTCTTTCTCGTCCCGAGGTATAGCCCTGGAGAGAATAGATATCAAAGGAATGTTACTCTTTGATTCGATCTACGGTATTTGCTGTAAAAAATGATTGCGTAAAGTTTGTAGCATTTTGAAAAGCCTATGTATAAATTTAGCATGAATGATATTATCTCAGCATCAGTTCTTACATGTAAGTGTTTAATTATAGACACATCATTGTACACTTTTAGTATTTCGTGATCACAGATCGCAAGCTTAAAACTAAAACGGTATATTATTGTTAAAGCAAACTCAAAAAACATAAGTAACATCTCAACAATCCTTTTCACCTTTCAGTGTCTCAGAGTTGAAATATGGTGAAAATATCAAATCGCTCCTGATCTTAGGATATGAATTAAACATTAGTAGAAGTCGAGATTCGGCTGATGATAAACTACACTACTAGTGTATGCATGTAGGATGGCTTGTGTAGCCATTCAAGCCATTCTTTGCATCAGCCTTACTGCCTCTAATACTTATGATAGTACTAACTAATTGGAACGATATTCGGCCTAAAGGATCTCTGTTCTTCCACTTGGTACGAAAGCTATAAATTTGTGCAGACGTATTGTGACAGATTAACATTAGCATTATTAACAGTATTAGTGCTATATAATAACGCGCATATTCATAAGAAACACAACAACAAAAGTCTGCTGTACAAGTTGAATGAAAGATTGTATTGACCATGAATATGATTTGATGTCACCGATTTTTTACCACCTTTGAAAGCTTCATGATGATGGATAAACCGTTCGTTAAAATGATGAAGACAGTGCAAAAGTTTAAAAACGACAACGATCCTTGAAGCCGAACCTAGCTCCGCCATTCAGTGCATCACTTACTTGTGATTGGTGGAAGCGAGTGATAAGGCCGACAGCGAGGACCGACGGGATACCTGGTACCAGAGCTCGATTTGCTTATTGTAAAGCTGCGTGATGTGTTCTGGAGCTAGTTCTGTGCCCCAACCGCGGTACTGTCAAATTAATGGCAAGTTTGAATATGGAAGCATGATCATGGAAGCGTTGGCGTATAGTGATTTTGAGATGTAGAAATCGATATCCATCTCTTTTGATGTGATAAGAAGCAACTCTTTCAATAACAGAATATTCCGTGCCTCGATTTCGATGAAAATCATCTTTTTAGGCCAACGTCACATAACGCATTTGATTTAATTAATTCTCAACTTTTTTACTACAGGTTACCGTTAATTTTTTTTATCTCTTCTGTGTGTTTTATCTAATATTTCAAATTTGATGATACGCTTTACATTTTTACGTTACCTACAATTCAGTCGTAACAAAATACAAAGTGCTGAGGAAAACGCAGAACAAAGATCTACACAAAATTAAAGGACCCTATTACCAAAATGACAATCGTTCAGCATTAATAACGCACATTAAATTTAATGTTAATTGTGCTGAACACAAACCAGAAAATTTAATATTTTCGTGACTTTAATGCTCTATAACGTCATTAGAATATATTTAGCAACGTTGACCTAGCTGTCGCCTCCAACCAGGTACCAATATAAATTCACGTTCACATTAATTCACGACACCAACGCTATTAAATTGTTTATTCACGAATCTTAATGCGTTCCGAGCTTAATTACTCCAAAATAGTGACACAGTAAACGGAATAAATGTACGTTCAAATTTCTAGAAAGCTTTCAGATTTCGTTTATTTGGGTGACATATTCATTAAACTGACTTTGATTGCCGTTCAATTTTGCTTGGTAGGTTCGAAAATCCGGGATACAATACTTTACGTAATAATGTTTAAAACGTAAGTCACAAAATGAAACTCATTTAAAGTTTATTTTAATGAGTTTACTTATATACCGCTAACGTTTTACTTGTTGGGTAAAATCGATTGATAACAATTTTATTTGTGGCAACTTAATGTGTCAAATTTTCTTTGTTCTGTGTTTTATTTAGAATCTATTTGTTAGTTCTAGGGTGGTTTATATATTATATTAGTAAGTGGGAATACACATGCTCAAAACAGACATAGTTTAATTTGAAGTGCCTTTAAATTCATCTAGTGGGCAAGTATACTGTGTATATTGCTCACTACAAGAGTTTAAATCATGCTATTACGTTTATATATTGTTAATTGTCCGTAGTTAGATTAAGTTTGCATGTGTATCCGTCGTGTCGCAGTAAGAATGCGGACCGCAGACCTTGTATTCTCCGGCACGCTTCCTCAGGTCCAGCACCTCGCGATACCAGGAGTCACCCTGCGCCAGTCCTAGAGGCTGCAGCCCAGCTGCTCGCAGCGTGCTGGCGCTGTCCTCACCAACGCCGGGCACGCCTGCCGTGCGTGCAATGCCTGCCGTGCTTGCAATGCCTGCCGCGCCTTTCGTGACACCCCCGCCCGCCCCCGCGTTCCCATCACCCAGCATCCTCTCGCTCGCCTCGTCATTCGACTTCCCTTTACCCCTGCATTTCGTAAATTTCCCTTTAGACGCCTCGTACACGTATTGAGAGAACGGTCTAAATTTCTTTTTGTACTCGCTTTTGTAACGTTTCCTATTATCTTTGTTACGATCCTCCCCGTTGGATATGAGGGCCGATAGCGCGTTACGGAACGTCGATTTTCTGGAAAATTCCATTTTATCTCTTAGAACTGGCCTTTCTCTCGTGTTCTGCGATGATGATGCGGCAACAGAAACGGCTCGCGCCGAGCCGGGTTAGTAGAACAGACATGCTTCAAATAATTGTTAAGCTCGCAATGGTGAGGGATGTTCAACGCAGAAGACTAAGGACCGACAGAGGTGAGACAGAGGGCGCGCACCCTGTGACGCTAGAATTCAGTGTTGGAAGTGTGGTGAAACATCGACATACATATCTAATCAAAACAGTATCAATGAACGTTCACATCGACAAAAGTGCAGGACACATTGAAATATCAAAAAAACTATTTTAGCTGTCATTCCGTACTAAATGTTAGTTTTGAACTAATCTACTCGGCCTAGACACCGCCACCGTGAGGACAGTTGAGATGTTAAAGCAAATATCAAAAACGAAATTTAGACTTTGTTCTGCTTGAAAAAGTTTGATTTAAGACTTAGGGGCAGAACAGAACCTTGAAGGAACCCTTCACCGATAATAGGCATATTAACTTTTACAACGAAAGCTTATTTCTACAAAAATGGAATGAGTTTTGTAGAAATGCAGCAATGAATACAGAAAGTAAAATATTTCACAAAGTATATTGTTTTTCTATTAAAATTTTAAATTTACAACACAGAGAAACTCATAACGTAGAACATTCCACAGTAAGTAAAACAAAACTCGAAGAAAATGAGGGAAATAATGCAGCACTTATTTCGAGTAGATTGCTAAATGTAAAGAATACAGAAAATGTTTTACGAAAAGAGTTTTATGTAAAATTTGCTCTACGAAGTGTAGGTACGTACAAGTATTCCGGATAAAAAGCTAGTGGTTCTTGTAGTCTCATAATTAGGTAAAATAAAGTTGCTAAGACTTGAGTGCTGTTACTGAACGTTCAAGTATCTTCTGGATAGTAATATAATTATGTTTTGAATAATTATTCAATTATAATTATAACAAGTATACTTGTCCTTAGTATAAACTGTAGAAAATTATAAATTGTGTTAATGAAAATATTTAGTGAAGCAAATACTTGAAATATAAAATACTCAATAGAGAAATTATTTTGTTTAAGCTGTTGTTAATTTATGTGTAAAAGTTTCCTTCAAGACCAAGTTAGTAAACAAAGCTAAAGACACAGGAATATCGAAAGCTTTTAGCAGTTTAGTAAAAACAGAAATCTTCACCTGAAATAGTTGAGGGATTAATTTTTTACATTGTTAATATTTGAATACATACACATAGTTACAGTATTTACAGAGTTTCATACATATTTTACGTTTACAATATCTGATGATATTTGTCCGGATTTTTACGGATTTTTATAATCATTTGACATGTTACAAAATTGTGTATACGTGTGTAGTGTTTTTGAGAATTGGCTAGTATAACAGGGGGTACTTTTTAACCCCAGTTCATATGATATTTTCAATGATTCCAATTGCAAAAAAGCAGCTGCGTTAGCTGAAGCAGAAGCTTTTGTGATTAATAATACTATTAGTGAATCAACAACGAATTATTTGTTTTGTGATTGGGCAGTTTATAGACTGTTTCTTGAAAATCCAGATTATAATTTAGAAATTTGTTCATGTAGTATAGTAAAGTATTACAATACTACAACATGCTAAGAGAAGTGGGTAAATAAAATGAGTATAAATGAAACAATCTATAAGTTTGAAATACTAGAAGTAATTATGAAGCTGTACATGATTAAAGTGATAAAGCTAAAGCTAGATTTATCTCAGAATGTGTTTACAGAAGGATTGATAAACAAAATACTTTATTACAACAACGTTTTGCAAATTATGACTGAAATTGATTCGTAAAAACATCCTGAGAAACAAATGGTTAATTCTTATATAGGAAATGAAATATTGCTACTGAAATGTCAAAACTGATTCATGATTTGTGAACCATATACTCGTAGGTAATAAAAAAGTTGTGGTTAAATAAATGTAACAATATCAAATTTTATGTATTTGTTCGTAATTATTTTACTATTACGCGAACAAAAGTAATAGACTTGCTGATAATACTCAAAACAAATATTTGTGATAACAGTGGACTTGACTGTTTGCTTTTTGTGACAAATCATGAAACTGACATTTCCAACGTAAAACCTCGTCTAAAATGTAAAGGCTCACCTCTGCACGCCGGGTTTCTGTCCATTCCAGAGGTAGTCCTCGATGTAACGCTTGTGGCCTTCGTCGTGGTCACCGTCCACGTGGTTCATGAGCGGTTCTGCTTCTACTGAACCTGGAAATGTTATGGGTTCTCCCTTACAAGAGGCAAGATTGACAGAATTTTAAGGCCCATACTTCACGAGCGTCACAATTTACTACGATGTCGCAATCTACACTGCGTGGTTTCCTGCCGCGGCCGCTGTTCATAGTAAATCGAGTCTGCTGCGGTTTAGATGCGGTTTCCCGCAGCGCGAGAACTGCTCGTGTAGTATGGGCCTAAAAGCACCGTTCACTGCAGTCAGTTTTTGGACGGCTATGTGTTATTTACAACTGAGCGCTTCCGCGCTTGCCGTTGATCCCAGTTTTTATCATTAGACTACAGTTGCCAACCATGACTGGACAACTGGCTATATGTATAACAAGATCAGAACTTTTGACGGTCTTACGCAGCTAATGGTCATTAAACTGGGGCTTATGCTATAATTGCTTCTTGTTTCTGATTTTGAGATAATCCTAATTATAATGTTTATGACCGCCGTAATTGTTACTATCCTGAATATAACCTGGGTTGTTTTTGGGTTCTTATATTTATATATCTACCACCATCCCACTTTTATGTTTTCTTTAGCTTTAGGGTTGTCTGGAAGAGTCCGTTACGAGCGATGAGACCGCCTATTGTGACATTTAGTTTATAGGATTTTAGTTTTTAAAATATATTCTTTGTTTTGTGGTGTTTCAACAAAGAGTTTATGTATCTATCTATTTGTATTCGACATTACAGACTATCGAGGCAATCTCGGTAAAAAGATTCGATAATACACCGTACGGTAACAACGTGCAATTGTTCAGACCTACTCTTGGATATTAGCTTTCGAATATAACGTCGACGCGACGTCAAACGCCAACCTACAGACAATAAAACAAAAAAGGTTTCTTTGATATCTGCAAAATTCGGAATCTGCACTCTTGATGAAGAAATATCTACAAAAGCTTTCAGAACTTGAGCCTAATAAACCCTAATTATTTGGTTTAAGGCACCGATTCTAAACAGACTTTTCTCAACAGCGTACCTGTGAGGTGCGGTGCGCTCCCAAAGGCAAATATTAACAATCAATTGTCCGGCGATATTTGTCAGACCTAGTGGGGCAGCTAATTGGGGCAAATTGCCTTCTATATTTCTGTTTCTACCCGATTGCGTCATCAGACCAAATGACGTCAAATTCTAGCGCCAGACGTGAGAAGCCATAAACAATAACACCTTTTTTGGATTGTTATTTCAGAAGGTTTTTTGCATGCATGCCCAAAACCATTTGTAGAATAAGGTCAGAGTGTCTTACTTTGAAATAACAGGACTATCATACTCCATCCAGCCATTTATTTTACTTTTGACAGCTCGAGTTAGTGTTCCAATTCGATTAATCTTATAACAATCGATTTTATTTATGAAGAAGTTTTAATCAATTTAATACCAACACGACACGGGTTACTCGTATCGAAGTGAGGGCTCTTTTAGAGGCGTTTTTTTTCATGTGTAGGTATTTAAACGCCATTATAACTTGAATTTCAAGTATGTAGTGTAATTTATAAGCATTAATTATGTGCTATCTGCTGTACAGTAATAGTGTGTTAAAATACTCTTTGCTTTACTTTAATAATCATACAATGTATCTTATAATTATCTAATGTATTTTTATATCATATATTATTTCAATGTGTTTGAAAAAAATGTTTCTCAAAAAATTTAACTAAATGCGTAAGAATATCGTGATACATTTAAAACGTGTGAAATTGTCGTGTCGCAATTTAACGTGTAGAAGTTAAGCACTAGATTGTATTTAGACTGCAACACTACCTTGTTTCACAAACTATTTGAGACCTAGGTCTTTGACATTCACCTCCGTTCCAATTCGGAGAACCGTTGCAAAGGTTAAATTCTATTCGCGGAAGTTAGCTAGTTCGCTATTCTCAATTTAAAAAGAAAGTAGTCAGTGAGATTATTGGGCTTATGAAACTGTCTCAGGGAAACGAGTGCACTGCACTGCCGCGATCTTTGTGTTTCAAGGTTTAGGGTGGCACTGCAATAATTGTTTTGGGCTGGCATTCTGCTTACAATCACGCAAACGGCCAAACTCGTCTCGTTTTCCATTAGAATAAAAAGAAAATGTTGTTGATAAACCATGACCACTTCGACATTTAAGATCACGTGGGGTAGGTTTCTAGTCAAAACCAAACTTATCGAGATTAACAAAATGGTAAACTTTAGTTAGATAATAATGTCAACTTGATTCAACTTGATAAATAAAGGAAAGATAGATAAACAAGAGTGAGTAGGTATTTACTGAGCAAGCGTGATGCGCCTTCGACCACCTCGTGGTTTTATTACAGCGACAGAAGTAGTCCCCGTATAGTTATACTTTTACATTAAAACTAGGACAAGTATAAAAAAAATAAGCTAATTGCTACAAAAAATATGTTTACAAAACGATACGGTTGTCTCTAACCGTAGTAAAAGGAGAAACTATGCCCGAACCGACGTTCAAAAGACTCGGGAAACGACCCACAAATCGTAGGAACAGCTCCTAAAATCGAGGCCTTTCACAACCGAACAGCTTCTAAACAATGTCCAGCAAAAAAACGTCCAGTATTCGCCCCAAACCATCCTCGATTCAAAAGACTGCTTATTTTAAAAACGAGTCACGAATTATGCAAATGGCCTACAAAAGGATTTTAAAATTACCCTTTCAAAGTGAACTACAATTTTCATAAATCGCCTCGGATTTCCTGAAAATTGCATTGAAAATTCGTAATCTGGGTCATACTGAGAGTACAATTATAGCTACCGCTTTCGGGTGATAAACGTTTTATTAATGCATTAATACTCGAAATTAGAGATAGGATATGCCACAGCTTATTTTATACTTCGCTCGCTATGCTGCTCTTGAAGTCTGCTGCGAAGCAGTAATGTGCAAGTATTACTGTGTTCCGGTTTGATGAGCAGAAGTAGCCAGTGAAATTACTGGGCTAAATGGCAGAATTATTATACAGAGAGTATTATTGTCATAGCTCTTTGGTTTGGCCATATTTTTTAAACCTTTTAGCGATACACGCACACAATAAATTTACGATCATGAATTGCTACCCCGGTATCACGACCCCGCGCGACCGTGATAAATATTCGTTCAGCTTTATATACCGGCATATACAGCGTGTCCCACAGCCACGGTACATGGATGACAAGTATGACGTTTTACTTACTCTAGCGGGTCTCTGTAACGCTCATCTACTCGAGATCAGACTAAAACTAATGATGACCTTATCAGAACTTTGTATGCAGTATTACTTTAAAAAATAAAGGCAAGTCTCTCCAAACTTAAAGTACTTGTCCTCAATGTAGGTACTATAGGCGTGGGACACACTGTATATTTCTGTCCCAAATATATTCCAGCCTCGCTATATCTCGTCTGAATAAATAAATCTCGTCGATCACACCAATCGACACCAGTATCTGAAGCACTTTCAGACGCATCAATAATTCAGCACGTTTCAGGTTGGGTGAGGACAGGCCGTGTCGTACAAAAGGTAATTTAGTATTTGTGGAGGGGAAAATACTATCGATACTTAATATCATAAGTACGATTATATCGGTGGTATCGAGTCTGAGTACTCGATTAGTAAAGTGAATGAGTATCGATAGTCATGTGGTCCCGAAAGTGTCGAGTACTGATGGCTTTTGAGACTAGATTCCGTTGTGGTCCACAATGTCTAGTGCCGCACGCTTGGTCATAAGGTAGTAAGAAGATAGTTTTACGGGAAATGCAGATATCGATAAAGAATTCCACTCTTATAGCTATCCTCATGATAAAGTTCGAAGCAAAACGCTTGGTGTAGAGAGATTTATGTTACCATAAATGGATAGCAAAATGCCGTACCGTGGGGGAATCAAGTTGTGCAATTACAAGTGTGTATAGGAGATTAGATTGGATTGGAGAGCGCTCCAAAGTGATATATTACAATCTGCCTCCACTCACTCTGTGGTAGACGGTAATACTTTTTATGTGGTTGACTTTATAGTTGGTTATTCAGAATGTATTACCTGCCGCTATCTATCAATGAGTTCGATAACAGACAGTCACTAGGTTACATTGGCTATCATAATATTGAGAATAATTCCACTTAGTGTTAACCAAATATCAAGTACTTATCTTAAACAAAGTATCAATATCAGTAACAATATTACTCAAATATTCCCTTTTCTGGATCGGTTCGGTTCAGCGGACGTGCCGTTTCAAAGGTAATTAGCTGTCGATAACTGTTGGGACTTTAAGGCGTGTCTGACACGGTTCTGTTGGGAATGGTGTCATAACAGGCTGGTAACCTTTGGGGGCTTGGGATTATAAACTCGTGGAATAGGCGGTTTTTATAATGAGAACAGCTACCAGGTGTATTATAAAAAGAGGAGGTTCTCAATTCAATTTTAATTTTTTTTTAATCTAAGATCTCTGTCATTTCTAAACCGACCATCTGCAACCCGCGGTTTGAACCGCGCCGAGATATTGGATTTCATGGGTTTTAATTTTTTTGCGCCGAATCCTAATTCTTTATCCAAAAAATAAAAGTAGCCTACTCCTTATAACATCAGCTATCTATCTGTGAAAGTCCCATCAAAATTTGTTCAGCAATGTCGGAGATTAGCCGCAACAAACAAACAGACAGAGACAAACAATAATTTTAAAAGTTGTGCTTTTGTAATTAGTATCGTATATACTTTAGTAAAAAAAACAGTAAACGTAAACAGATAATTCAATTTTATATAAGTATCTTGTATAGAACACTTGGAAAATTCGTTTTTTCTTTGTAAGAGGAAAAATGTAAAGATATACTTTCAAGTTGGTTCCATAAAAGTTTCATCAAAAACGGTTCAGTAGATTGTCACTTAAGTTTGTTCGTCACTTTTTAAAGCAATTTCACTTGTAATTGAATACTTAGCTAAACGCTTTATTGCACATACTAAAGAAAATTACAAAAAATATTACATTTAGTTCTACAATGGGCGGCCTGGCCTTATCTTAAAAACCAAGCTGAACACAGTACTGCCTGGCGGCCATCGAGATGGGGTTAGTATGTTGGCGAGTGTCCGTCTGGGTTGGTACCACCGCTTTACTCGTGAAGTCTGCCGCCAAGCAGTAATGTGCAAGCATTACTGTGTTCCGGTTTGATGAGCAGAGTAGCCAGTGAAATTACTGGGCGTATGAGACTTAATACGAGTACCTATAATGTATCAGGGTAACGAGCACACTGCAGTACCGCGCAGGCCTTTGTGTTTCAAAGTTCTGGGTGGCACTGCAATTGTTATGGACCGGCGTTATGTTTGCCATCAGGCAAGCGACCAGCTCGTCTCGTTACCAAATAGCACAAAAAACCTACCTTCAGCGACAGCAGCCTTCTTCAGCGCGCCCATAGAGATGCTCTTCCTCGGCGCTGGATCGGTGTTGTCCTTCGGCCACGCGAACTGATTGCGGTACTCGGTGCTGGCCATGCCCATCTCTGGCTCCTTGACTGCTACCACCTCCCCCATGGCTGTGGTTGCCTGGACGAAGACAATGTTTCAATAAAAATCTAATGGTTTTACCACAAAAAAATTAAACACGTGAATATTTACGTGAACGTCCGCTAGTGTCGGTACATACTATAAAAATATATTTAATAAAATTAAACACTGTTTAAAACAGTGTTAAACAGTGTTTAACTCCTAAACATGCCTTAGTCGCGTGTTTAAATATGAGCAACCACAAACCCTGATCCGTCTAACTAACTGTAACTGTAACTGTAAAACTGTTGTCTAACTGAATTTTGCTGTGATATTTCTAATCATTTTAGACGTTTATCTTTAGACACTGATTAGTTACACAGGCGTCTAAAATTGGTTTTTGTACGTTTTTTTGTAGCGTTTATTATTTATTTAATTGGAATTACTTTTAAAACAACGAGTCCAACACTTATGATGAAGGTTTCTTAGATTAAACTCTTGTGTTCTGGTTTAATGGGCAAAGTAATGAGTAAAATTGCTGGGCTTATGGGATCGAAATATGAAGCGAAGCTGTGTTGTTCCGGTTAAGTTCCGTCTCTTCCCGTGGGTGAAGTAAGAGCTGACTATGGGAATATCCATGGAATGGGCAGCAGCATTCCTTGATCAATATCAAAATTTACTGCGATCACGCCAGCGAAGCGTGGTGTAGTGTTATGGCAAATACTCAAAAAAAGGCCGATGTTAGTTAGAAGATTTCTTCAACAATGGAGGTTTTCCGATTGGTGATGATGATGATGAAGTGATTAATAGAGAATTATGCATGTTTTTTGTACCTTGGGCTCCACGGTGTCGGTCCACCGCGGCTGGCGAGGTCCCTCCGACTTGCTGCGTCTCCCTGCGCGGTCGGCGTCATTTCTTTGCGCGCTCTGTAAGGAAACACATTTTAAACTATCTACTCACTACTTCGCCTTTCTCACAAGTAGAACGTATGAATGTTAGTTGCGATACCTCGTTTACTAAATTTATTTCTTGAGTACACATCAGTTCGCAGGAGAACGAAAGTTACCGACATAGCTCTCAAAGTTAGCAAGTTGAAATGGCAATGGGCAGGTCACATCGCTCGCAGAACCGATAACCGATGGGGAAGAAAGGTTCTCGAGTGGCGACCACGAACGGGAAGACGTAATGTAGGACGGCCCCCCACTAGGTGGACCGACGACCTTGTCAATACCGCGGGGAACCGCTGGATGCAAGAGGCGAGTAGCCGATCCAAGTGGCGTTTTATGGGGAGGCCTATGTTCAGCAGTGGACGTCTTCCGGCTGATGATGATGATACATCAGTTGTAAGTATGTATGTAGTTGATGGCACGGTGGGGTTAGTTGTACTAGCCGGAATGTATGTCAAAGGGATGCAAGTAAATTGCTGACCCACGGGAAAACGCCCATGATAACATTTTATGTAGTTTACATAAACTATACCTACTAGTGGTTTAAAAAGTCTTGCTGTCTAGCACTGCATATTTTATTCTAAGATGTCGATTCTATTGGGCTACAAAGAGCACTGGTGGAGCAACGTGATTTATTGCATGTAGATGGGTTAAAAGTCGGTGGGTAACATATCCTATGTTACTCACCGATTTTTTATCAGTGAAATTACTGAGCTTATGAGAACTCAGTACCTTATGCCTCAGGGTAAGAAGCGCACTGCAGTGGCACGCAGGCTTTTATGTTTCAAAGTTCTGAGTGGTACTGCAATTGTTATGGGCTGGCGTGATGCTTACCATCATGGAAACGACCCGCTTAAAATGTACGGTTTCTGTTGGAATCCTAACGCGGGTGAAACCGCGGAAAGCACTAGTAACCTATGTGTCTGTTAAATGAGAATAGGGTATAAAAGCTCGAAACGTCAAGCGTCAAGCAAGGATTTTTCCATTTGTGCGCACTCAATTCAATTCAATTCAATATGCATTTATTCAAGTAGGTACATACAAAGTACACTTTTGAACGTCAATTACAATAATATAAAATATCCAATATTAACAATAAATATAAATGGAATCACGAAGTCATATAAACTTAACTTGCTCTAAACCAAATTCATCAACATTTTGCCATGCATCTTTGTCGCTAATAAATTCTTGAATAGAATAGTAGGCCTTTCCAAGCAGCATACGTTTCACAGTTTCATACGTTTCACTGTGGGAGAATTCACATTAAAACATTGCAGTTTGCTGGCTCCAATGACTTACGCTAATGTAGGTACTGTTAACTGACCCCATTCCACGGAAAGCTGAAGTTTTGTTGTTGGTTGGTATTTTAGCAGGCGTTAGGACAAAACGTATCATACGCCAAACCAGGGCCTACCTTAAACGAGGTATCTGTGATTATAAAATTCTAAATTCTTTATACAATTGGGCTTAGCGGACCTGCGGCGCAAGTACGGATCTTTTCGGTCGATAATATTCGATAAAATTGACAGTTCAAATCGATAAAGTGGGATTTATCGAGCCTCGAAACAATCGACAAAAGTTATCGAAAAGCTAGGTCGAATCCAAAGAGAATATAGAGCTACTACAATACTTTACGACCAGACTTCGTTACTCGCAACATTCAATAAATTTGTCGAGTTTTTCGGTTCGACAAATTTATCGAACCGACTTCCGTACTCGCGCCGCTGGAGCGTGTTTAAGAAAATTAAATGATTCTAGGTGCTCTGACATGTGCTGATACGGTACTAAACTTAGTTTTATTAGACAGCTAGATTCAGAATAGTGTGACGCGATCAATACTCAGTTGGCGCCAGTTTATAAGGTTCTATTGTATGACATTATTCACTTCATCTCACGTAGTATCTAGCACGCAGTGTCAGTGAACCCTCACGTGTTATAGATAGAACCTGCAGTAAAGAAGTTACTAACCCTTGCTCTCTCAAATGCGGACGTTTGGTGTGGCCTGATGTCATCAGCCGGCGCCGGGTCGAACAACTCGTTCGTTTTATACGCCACTCCGGGGTACTTCTTGCGACGAGGTATCGCCGGCTCCATGGGACCTGGAGACAATATAACAGCTATTGTTAAGATTGCGATTACTAAAATATCTATTGTTCTGATCCTGTGACCCAAAAAGATACGTCTTATCTTTGTGTTCGTGATCACCCAGTATCTAACACGAATCTATGAAGTTAGTGAGCATATTAAATATCTCAACAAGTTGTCCGTGATGTTTTTATCCAAATGCTTCCTTCGCCTTTTCTGTCTTAAACACTGCCTACGTAAAGGATTATGTTTACAGATATGGCACACATATCAGCTAGCTTATCAGCCATGAATCAGCACAGGCGCTCGGCACTATTTGAAGCATAAGAACCTTCGACAACGAGTCAGATTCGTTTAACACCTTTTGATATCCTTTGACACCGGCTCTATGTAAATTGGGACAGGCTGGCCTGGACTGAAAGCCCTTGAATGAAATTGATAAGAGAATAGTGCTGATAAATTCACAATGACAATAAAAAAAATACTTTACTTTATGCGTCTTACGATGTATCGCAAGACGCATAAAGTATAGTAAAGTATCAGAATCGGTCAGGCATCTTGGGGATCACAGTAGATTTTGATGTTGCTCGATTTCTACCCATTCTTTTGATAGGGAATCTAAGATTGCTCTGAGGATTTGATAAGTACGTACCCTTGGATAAGGGCAGCACAGAGGGTGGTGTGGGCGCGGGGGCAGGCTGCTTCACTACGCCCTGCTGCTGCTCCTTGTATTCGTGCCATTTGTATGTGCTGCGGTATTCGGAGTGCAGCTAAAACAAACAAAAATACCGTTATTGTCATGGAAATGAAAGTACTTCAAACCATCTTATTTGTTCATAATCTTTGATTTCGGTGACGTTGCAATATCCAGCATTCCAATCAGCTCTGATTGGTTCATTTCACTAATAACAGTGCAATGGATCAATTGCTAATACACAGTTGCTTCAACTGGCATAATATCGGCTGGAGCAATCAGTTTGCCAAACTTCCAAACTGCCAAAAATCAGGTTTTGATGATGAGTACATATACCATGACAAAACGTGGTACAAAACATGTCTACGTAAGTTCTACTGTAGATGGGTCAATAAAACTAACTTTCTTGAATGCCGTTCCTTTTTTACGGATTTGTATAATTTAAATTGTATTCTAATAAAATGGTTCCCACTTCTTTAAAATCAAAGCAATTTTCCATGTAAAATAAATTGTCCTTCCCCCTTCGTGCAAAGTCACAAATAATCACGTAAGTAGCAAACCGCACACATTATTTTTTATTCAAGCATAAAACCACTTTACTCCAGCAAAATTGATTGCCACAACTAATTTTCTGAAACCCCAGGATATGAAGTTAAGTACTAGGGCGGTTGATATGGGCAATCTATTCGTAGACTAGAATATACCTATCTAGCTGGGTAGTGAGAGGATTACAGGGCCGCTGTCAGGAGTCTGATACTAGGGGAATGATAAAGGTGGTACGATTTTCATACTAACATATTTTTCCATTTCGGGCGAAGAGTGTACAATTTTACACTGTAATGAATGTTTATTTTAGTATGGACTAAAATTTAAATGTGATTTTCGCTATTAAAACACTGTTTTCTTCAACTAAATATGATTTGCCGCAAATAAATACCAATATAAAAGCCAAATACAATAATTTCTCAGCCTTTAATCACGGAAACCTTACCAGTTTTTAAGCAACCTGGATTACTTTGAGCATCAAAAGGCCCTCACAAACTACATACCCAGTATAAACGACAAGATAATGAAGACATTCTGTATAATCTTACACTAAGAGGAGGCACGGGGTTTAACCCCTACACTCGCCCCTCGTTACGTGCCGGAGAGCCTCCTAGATTGTAATAGATATCCTGGACGGGGTAGTTTTCCGTCTGACGGCCTCGTGCTATCGATATTGGTCGTACGGAAAACTTCGTTGCGTTTTAGTGATGTGTAATATATCGATGCGCTGTGATGCTGTTTATTACTTTACTAGTCCCGAATCGATTCAACTTGCTGTGTAGTTTTTCTGTAACAATTTTTCATCGGGAAATAATAATAGTCTGATATGGTCTATGCCGTTCTTAAATCAGCTACCGGAATACACTAATATGTGCTTGGCGACTGATTTTTAATCTCAGGATGGTAGCTAGCCAGTCGATAATTAGAAAATATTATCATGATATAAGTAGACGTCACAATATTTTCTTTCAAATCATTGACCTATCAGTAGGCACCGTCTGACCACTGACCCATTATCATTTTAATTTTGTTCATGTCCACATCAGTCTGCATACTGATCGTGGATGAATATACAATCAAAAAAAACATTCGACCATCGGAACTCGTGGTTCACACAAACATCCTCACCTTTTGCTACCAAAATTGATATATTTTGCTCCGAAAAACAGCCACATTTTGGTACAATACATTTAATATCCTCTTACAAACCCCCGGGGCAAAATCGCATTCTTCCACGCCGGCGGGCTGGTAATCACGCGTGAAACATCGATAGAACAATGTTGATCCTTTTCTGTGGAACCATTGATTTCCTACATCCCTTCCCAGATAGGGTTTCCACTCGTCTAGGTTTGGCCGGACATGTACCGGAAATGTATGGGCTCCGGCTAAAAGCAATGCAATCTCAGTGCACGCCGCCGATATGCAGGTAATGGTTGGAATCTCACAATGAGTTCTAGCTTTCGGAGAAACCTCGTAATGAAGCATGGTCATCATCATCATCATCATCAGCCGAAAGACGTCCACTGCTGGCTACTCGCCTCTTGCCATCAACGGTTACGGTTCCCCGTGGTTTTGACCAGATCGTCGGATCACCTAGTAGGACGGCCTACACTACGTCTTTCGGTTCAGCGTTGTCACTCGAGAACTTTTCTTCCCCATAGGTTATCGGTTCTGTGAATAATGTAGCCAGCCCATTGCCATTTCAATTTGGTAACATTGAGGCTATTAGTCCGTTGAAAAAAATTGTTAGCAGTGTTTGTTTTCTCTCAGATTTCCCAAGGAAGGTCAGCAAAGCTGTAAAAAAATTGCCAAAACCTAAAAGTAAAGACGCATAGCGCCGACCCCATGTAGAAAAGGGGCAAGGGTAGAAAGGTGGAGAAGTGTTTGTTTGCCAATTAAAAGATGTCCGGCTCTCTACTAGAATGTCCGGCCAGATATAAAGCTTTGCCAGACTTTTCTATTACGCAACATTATTTCCAGAGCAAGGTAATCATGTGAAAACTTTTGGCCTTTACGAATAATTTATAGTAGCAGCATATTATATGTTCTGTGGTAGAAGTTTCAGTAATTCTTTGTAAGGTAACTTTTCGCTGGGAGGAAATTTGATTCGACACACGGACAGGTTCACGCAAGGCATTTGCCTGATTTGTTAGTTCTTTTTGCCTTTAAATTGGAGTGCTTCTCTTCAATACTACTTTCCTATATATACTATTATAAATACCAAGTGTATTTATAATAGTGGCACAAACACACTTGTGTTGGTTGGTTGTTGTTGGTTACTTCTTGCACGCAGCAAAGGAGCCACGGATCGATGTGATTTTTTGCATAGAAATAATCCATGGGCTAGGGATATAGGGATATATGCTTTTATATCGGAAAAATGTAGGTACAGTTCTTGTGTTAACCTCTACGCAGGTAAGATCGAGGACTGAAGCTAACCAAAAATAGAATAATTAAAAAAAAACACACTTGCTCTAGCCAGTGTCACTTGGGATGAGGTAAGGATTTTAACGATATCCTATACATCCAAATCTGTTCAGACATTTATAAGTTGTGGTGGAATAAAGAAACTCATACATGAACCCTGAATAAGACGACCTTACACGCTTACATTTAAAACGTACTACTTAACATTTCTTTTGACAATTAATGTGTTTTACATAAACAAAACAGGCTTGACCTTTACACCCGCAGAATAAACAACAGCAGAAGGAAAAGTTCAAACATTAACGAAAACAAAGTTAACGAGGAGACATAAACTCGATAACACAAACATTCAAGGCACGTGGCCGTCGGACGGCGCGATGTCTCATAAATTTGCACGGTATATCGGACAGTAGGGTGACCAATTAATACATTTTTGAAAGTTTTGTGCTGTTGATATAACGGCTTTTCCAGCATCATCGAAAGGTGGGAGAACGCCTAAGGCTTAGCCATATATGATATGTTTTTTTCTAATCTCAAGACAAGATACAAAAAGCAAGACAGCGTTGCAATATTTTCACAATAGCAATTGTGTCGAAAAAAATACGATGGATCCTGAAAGCATCGGAAGAACTTGCACTAGAAAGTGATATTTTCGAGCAAAATCTCGAGTGGTTAAGATACTTGGATTGATTTGCTGATAATAATGAGTTATCAAGGCTCAAGATCTTATTGATAGTAGATAAGTCAAACAAGGAAAACATATTTAACTGAAATAAAATATCTTTCCAAAAAAGTTTACTTTGATAAATTGTGATGCTCTTTGATACCAGGTTTTGTGTGGTATTTTTGAAAACAATATCGATTATGTTACATCTAGCGGTTCATATACAATATCGATTTCTCAGTCGTTTTTTTTAAATTAGCGTTAGACCACTATCTACGAGATGGTGCTTCAAAAATTCAAGCTCATTAGTAAAAAGTAAAACGTTATGAAATTTTATTTAGTAATTGCAGGATTCAAACCTTCAATCTACGGATCAAACTACTACAGAGCCATTACTGCTTCAAAATGTAAACGTAGGTGACACGCTACGCGTTGAATAAGATATTTGCTTGTCATCACGACAAGTCGTTTTCATAATTTTAAATAACTTTTTGTAACTCAGTTGCGTGTGGTGCCACTGTCCTCGGAGTTTTAGACTCATTCGTTATAGAAAATTATAGTCAGCCGTCAGAACTACTGTTATTCATCACATGATCACTGGTAATAGAATTTAATTGTGTCTGGTCCACAGGAATAGCAAACCGAAGTTGTTGGCTTTTGTTCTTATTAGCATTTGACTATTGTCTTACCTGATCGATGTGACCTAAAGTTTTAGACAACATTTACCTAGAATGAACTGGGACTAGGTAAAAGCTGTAGCTGTCAGAATAAACCTTTAGGTCCAACGTATTTACAACTTGAGGTCATAGTTAGCGAGTTAACGAGGGTCGTTTGCTTGGAGCATTTATATGCGTGAGTCCATAACAATTGCAGTGCCACTGAAAACTTAGAAACACAAAGGCCTGGGTAGCACAATGCACTAGTAACCCTGAGAGATCAGATATTAAGTATTAAGTCCAGTAATTTCACTGACTTTCCATAGTTTAATTTCTATCTACTCGACAACAACCAAATCAGTCAAATGATGGTCACCCTACCGATAATGGACAGCACATTCAATTACACAGCGAGTATGTAGCCCACTGCGCCAGTGGCCTGGTTCTCGCGAGATTGCCTACTGCACTGGTTCCTAGAACACTGAGTCACTTTTGTCCACTGTGGCTTTTGGTGTCTAGCTGATCCTTTTGTCTGGTCAGTTTTGTAGGTTTGTTTACGCTGTGGTTTGGTGAATGTGGTGTCTGAAGCTATTTGATTTTTGACTGTTTGTCTCATACGGCCAGTATTTTAACTGTCTGTTTTCAAAATTACAATACAATAATTTTACTTAACGCTTTATTATTCATATGAATAAAACTAATAGGTAGAATTACCACCAGGTGAAATTGTGGTCAAACACACGCCTATAATGTATAAAAAAAAACTTTGGATGGAGAGCTAAATGATGGGATAGATGGGAACTAATGAAAAACCTTTGGTCCAGTTTTGCTAGCTATTAAAGATCTTTTCTTCACTGGAAGCGAGAGAGGTTGGAATTATCAAAATCTATTTTAATTACTTGAGTATATGGAAATTTTAAATTTTGGGTTGGTACTAAATTTATTGTTAATATATTCGCGTTATACTCCCATCTCAATGGGGTCAGTGATAGAGCGCGCGTTCCTAGAAAAGAGTTGAAAATGTAAGGAAGGCAAGGTTAAAAGGTAGCAAGATAGCAATTAGCCACCGCCACCTGCCGTACCTCGTACAAAGTTGATGGCCTATAGTGATTTTCAAAGCCTGACTGGATTCTAGCCAAAACGTTCTATAAATAACAGATCGACAGTCTATGTGTAAGTTTTATCTAAAATCTATCGACTGGGACCTATTCACTGGATATTTGCCAAATATTACCAGAAAGCGATGATCGGGCGAAAAAGGCACACCTAGACTGCTGGCTACTATACAATCTGTAACAGAAAAGTGTAGCAATACTGAAACCAGGCGAGTTTTGATAGTGGTAGGACTAACTCTTCTGCGAGTGTCCGTCTGGGTTGGTACCACCGCTTTGCTCGTGATGTCTGCCGCCAAGCAGTAGTGCGCAAGCATTGCTGTGCTCCGGTTTGAGGAGCAGAGTATCCAGTGAAATGACTGGGCTTATGAGACTTAGTACCTAATGTCTCAGGGTAACGAGCGCACTGCAGTGCCGCGCAGGCCTTTGTGTTTCAAAGTTCTGAGTGGTTATGCTTACCATCAGGCAAACGACCAGCTCGTCTCGTTACCAAATAACATAAAAAAATACAGGCGTCTATTTTTTTCCCACAAAACACAGAATATAAAAAAGTTCTTTAACCAAGAAGTTATGGCAATTCAAAGTTTTCGGTAAATTGACTTAAATGCACCCCTGAAATTAGCTGGACAAACGACTTAAAGGTGGGGCCAAAATTTAGATAGAAACAACCCACCTCTATCATAAAACAATAATAAAATCTAAAAAACCACTCTCCGCTTTACTACAATGTTACAATTGTTCAGTAATTGAATTATTGTTTTATAATATAGATGTTAAGTACAACATCAAAATTAAATCAGTTTACTATGCTTCCCGTTTATCAAATTAGGATAACTCTCATACTCTCTAAAGTTCAATCTGAGAGCCTAGTACAACGCTAGTTAAAAAAGGAAACTTTACGGTTAAATTGAAAATGTACACGAGGTAAAGTGGCCAGACGCACTTGATATTATCCGGGCTACGTGCCCGCTTGTAACCTATTGGAGCTGAAGGAGCTTCGTGAAAATTGCCCGCGTCGGTAGCACAGGAGTTTCAGAGGTAAACGTGATTGAGCCGCACTTCGATGTTTTTTTTAAAATGATTTTTACCCGCGATCAATGACGAAACCTGGCGTTCTAGTAGCTAGTGGCGTTAGTACAACTATCGATTTTACGAATAAAATCGATAGTTGTACTAATAGACAACGTGGTTTAAAAGTCTTGCTCAGGAAATAGCTGAATAGACCAATAGCGACGCAGGTACACGGTACTCACGTCTGCACAAGATGTGGACATGGATGTCACTCCCGTGTTGGCCTATATACCTAGCCACCGGTGGAAGTGTCTTTCGCAGAGATTTTAGCTTTCTTTTCCATGCTATACATATGTGCTATCTATAGTTTGTGTCTATGGGTTTTATCTTGAAATAGCTTTATATAAATACTAGCTGCTGCCCGCGGTTTCACCCACGCGGAGATATTGGATTTCATGGTTTTTATTTTTTTGCGCGGAACCCTAATTCTTTTTCTAAAATAAAAGTATCCTAAGTCACTCCTTATATAGGAACTATCAGCTATCTGCCAGTGAAAGTCCCGTCAAAACCGGCCCAGCCGTTTCGGAGATTACCCGGAACAAACAAACAGACAGACAGTCAGAGAGACAGACAAAAATTTAAAAAATGGTTGTTTTGTTATAGGTACCGTATATACTTTCATATGCATTTGGTAAACAGCTGTTGCGTTTGATATTACAAACAGACACTTAAATTTTATTTATTTGTATAGATTCGAACCCTGACCTACAGATCGCTTACCCAAAAGCTGTTTCATTTTCTGGTTTTCATAAATTCTTATCATTATCTACTGCGTCCTCCAAGACGCCTGCTAAGTATGATGTATAATGGTAAACCTGCACTACTAATTCAGTGAACTGCAATACGTTGACAGTGTTCCATCACCTATCTATTGTAGATAAAAAATAATTTTATCTTAAACTTTTCACGCAATAATAGTACTCGTATAGAGCTCTAACTGCAATAGTAATGGCCACACCCCTTTCTATGATGTCACAAGTGTTTAGTATCCACATCAAAATACATCCATATCGTTAAAATGTTTTGGCCTCAACCTTACGCTATCCTCATACGTCGTCTAGAATTGGGTCAGCCTAGTGGTTATGTCACATTACGCCGTCTAGAGTCGTAGAGCTATGTAGAGTGCTCTCACGCGGTGTAAGTGTCCATAGAGCACACTAACGTTTGTTCTTTGTGCTTTAGCGATGCATGTTTGTGGAGAGAGGGATCTAAGTTTCAGTTTGTTTCGTTTATTTTATGGCAAGCAGTGCATACGAAAACAGCTTGTCAAGCAAGTTAGCTAGGCTAGTAGATACTGGCAAATTTCTAGTCCAAAATTTTTTAAATGTACCTACGGGCTTAGATCATTTCATACAACAAGCTTGCGAGATCGGAAGTTCTAGAACTTTCCATGTCTAGAACAGATACTTGACGCAGGTGCAGCTCTTATCGCAGCTATAGATGAAACCTTGAAGTTGTGAAACTTATCGGAAGAGAGTGCTCTAAAACTCTAAGATAAGATTATCGAAACGAAGTGCAATTTTAAATCCAGTATTACTTTTAGAGTCTTTTAGTCTAAAACTAAAAGTTTACTACCTAAATGTGATAATCTAAGGTATAATATAAGTGCTTAATAGGTACATTGTAACGGGATATTTACCGTGGTTATAATACTCAGAATTCCCGTGAACGGGATACTTGCAACAGCGTCGGAATATCGGGAGCTCACCAGCTCATAATAACCACGGTAAATTTCCCGTTACAATATATAAAGTAGTGAATAACAACAGCAATAACAAAACTAACACTGAGCCATCATAGCTTCAAAATAATCTGTCAGTGAAATTACTATCGGGCGTATAAAGCCAGCAAAAATTCAGATTTCACCCGCAAGCCCTTTTTCCCCCGCTCACTGAACACGCAAATACACGCTTTGAGGTGCTACACAAGTTAACACGTCTTTTGCCTACTATTACCTATTCTGTGACATCGCTCGATAGCTGTAGTATACGCAAGCAACCAGATGAAACGGTTCCTTGTGCTATAATCTTTTGGCCTAATTTTTGTCTACCAAAATGTGAAGCGAGTTTACGCGAATAATAATTAGATAGGTTCTTACTTAATAATTATACTTTTTAGATTTAGGACAAATCTCAAAACCTTTTTACTCCGTCTCAGATATTTAAAATAGATGAATGATGGTTCTAATTTATGTTACTGCATAGTAAACTATTATACCTTAGTATAGGTACCAATAATAGGGTAATTGCGTTAGTTTTCGGCCTTTTAGTGCATTAAGTAGACTTCAACTTTAAAGTTACCAGAATAAATACATTGCATAAATTTACCTAATGTCTCAGGTTAACGAGCGCAATGCAGCGCCACGCAGGCCTTTGTGTTTCAAAGTTCTAAGTGGCACTGCGATTGTTATAGGGCTGGCGTTATGCTTACCATCAGGCAAACCTGCTCGTCTAGTTACCCAATAGCAAAAAAATATGTTCAGTTATAATTAATGGTACGTCATAATAACACGAGAAGCGATGTCTATGAAGATAACTGCTCTACCTCGATTTGTAGGGGAAAGTTATGGGAAATCGTACACAATAGCCAATTGAATACAATAGTTAACGGTTAGGTGTGTAGGATAAAACTTAGATTATTTTAAAACGATGGTTTGAATCTTGGAATCGTCTACCAAAACCCGTCTAACAGTTGAGGCTAAAGAGCGTGCCAAAGAAAATAGACATATAGGTACAGACAGTTTCTCGAAAAACATTACCCTTCTCCTTACATAGTCGGGCAAAAATAGGTCACTTTTAAATTCATAAGTGAAAGTCATAAAAATAATTTCATATTCCTACCACGAACGATTTAATATGCAAATCACTAAAATTATATTAATACCCTGTCATAAAAGGTCAACATTAGTCATTGAATATCCTAAAGAATACAATAGACTATTAAATTTTTTTAATTCTCTGTATACTGGGTGAGTATGAATTGGTATGTTATCCCGGAAAGGGATGCTTATGACCTTGGTTGTCGACAAGTTGTGAGAATCACACAAACACAACACATGGTTTAAGTGAATCAGCTGATCTGGGGCTACCCGGAAATTATCTTGTAGAATTTTGACTTAAACTTGAATGCCAATCAATAGGCCAATACCATAAAAAGCTAGTAATAACATAATTACACTATCTAGGTATCTTGATAGATTGGTTTATTTGCCTTGTAGCAATGAAAACAAAAGTAAAACACGAGAAATTGACCTCGGACCACGTAGCCAATGGCGCGTTTCACTATAGACCTTGCTCAAACAACCGAAATGTTAAGAACTCTTGCCTGGCTAGCAACCATTCTGAAATTTATAATCTGTCACCTAAAACCTATTTGTATCTATGTTGCCAATGGTGTAGAAATTTAAGCTTTGGAATGACGTACCTATAGAGTTATTACAATTTCCACGAGCATATCTGTGAACAGCCCCGCGCCAGCCCTGTAGTTACTTGTATTTACGTGTATTTACTTATATTTACTTGTAGCCACTGAAGAGTTCCATTATCCACCACGTGGCTCCATCCTCAGATCAGCTCCGTGAAACCAAATTATTGTATTGTCATCCAAACTACATAATATACATACAAAGTTTCATTTTGATACGCCAATTAGAAGTAGGTTAAAATCGAGTTCCAAGATTTCATTACAAACCTATATTTATATACAAGTAAGACTATACTGGACATTTTATTAGTTGTCCAATAATAGGAACAAACTCGGCGACTCACCAACCAATGTCATAAATAGAAATTCAAATTCGAATCATGTCATTGGTTGGCATCCGAGTTTGTTCATATTATTGGACAGGTATCGAAAACCACAACGTACCTATATAAAAAGATTTTTCTACCAGCAGGCGTTACTGAAAAACTATCAAACAATAGTAGTTGCACCTTTTTTGTTGCCAGATAGTGAGTATTTTCTTGGAAACAGGAAATTGTTTATTGTGAAAAACCAACAAATTAAGTATTTAGAGAGGGTGGCGAAGGGTAACCTTTGCCAGCTAGCGTGGTCGATAATGGGGCGCACCACCCTGAAACTAAACGTCAGCCTTCAGTCAACATGTTTACTTTGAAGTTTGATAGCTGTCAAAACACTGCTTATACCATAGACACATAATATATCATTTATGGTTTACACATTTGTATATTAGAGTGGACCAATGTCGACTTGGAGTGGGTAGAGTAAGTAGTATGTAAATAATTTCTTTTTTCAAGAACAAGTCTTAATGAAGGAAATAGGGATATATGTTTTATGAGACACAATATAAAAGTGGGAACAATATAGAAGATAAGAGTCTTCTCTTTTTAATCAAGTTAGAGTACCTAATAACGATCACGTTAACGGTTTAAGTAATAAAATTGCTTTCAATAAAGCGAAAACCGACTGGTGAAAATATCGTCGTTGTTTGAGATTTAATCCCCATTTTCCACCCTTAGAGATAAGTCTTCTTTCATAAAATGAATTAAAGGACCATCCATTCTCATTCATCATCATTCATTCTCCTTTCTCATGAAAAAAATTATCATTCAATTGGCGGAGAAATTAAGTAACATCGCCACAAAAAGTGCGGACGATTTGAGAACCTCCTCCTTTGTTTTAAAGTCAGTTAAAAATAAATTTAAAATCTATTGTAATCTGTATTTCTTTTTCGGCAGTAAATATTTTTGTATTTTGTATTGTAAAATAAAGTAATGCTATCGAGATAATATTAAATACAATTATTATTTATTACTAGCTGTTGCCCCGCGGTTTCACCCGCGTGGAGATTTTGGATTACATGGTTTTTATTTTTTTGCGCAGAACCCTAATTATTTTTCTAGAATTAAAGTAGCCTATCTATGTTACTCCTTGTAACATCAGCTATCTGCCAGTAAAAGTCCCGTCAAAATCGGACCAGCCGTTTCGGAGATTACCCGGAACAAACAGACAGACAGACAGACAAAAATTTTAAAAATGGTTGTTTTGTTATAGGTACCGTATATACTTTCATATGCATTTAGTCAAAAGCTGTTATTTTGATATTACAAACAGACACTTCAATTTTATTTATCTGTATGGATTGTTATAATAATTACAACAGCCATGAAATTTGCTAAGGCAAGCAATAAAAACAATATGACATGTTTATGAGCAACAGTTAAGCAACCATTTAAAAAAATACAGTTATACCACAATAAACTACATAGCATTTTGTTGAATCGATCACGCGAATGATGTCATAACTTCTAGTTCATATTTCAACATGTGATAAGCAACAAATTTCAGGAAATATACCACGAGGTAGGAAGTAAAGTCAGACATACAATGACCCCGATTCTGTTGTGTCAAACATAACTAATTTTAGTAGCACTATCCTTTGCATTTTTTTTAGCTGAATACATAACATACTGAATACATTACAAGCTGATAACTGAACAAATTAACTGAATACATTACAAAAGCCGAAGACGGACAGAATTGGGTTTCGATGCCTTTACCCGTAGAGGGATTCTTGAATAATATAATTAATTAATAGTTATAAATATGCAAGAGAATTAATAGTTAAATATTAAAATCTAATAGACTTTCCATAAAATGCAATTTAATTTTGAATTCAAATAAAAGGCGTAATGATTTTTATTTATTAATATTACGGTCTATCATTAAATATAAATACATCAACTCAGTGCTACTGGAGTTTATCGAATTCTAACATTTTATTTATACCTACTAACCTAAGAAGACCGAACTACCAACTTAAGAATAATTTGACCACCTATCTCGTATAATCTTTAAAGATCTGGGGTCAAAAATGGTGAATACGCTAAACCTAACTCTCTGGCTCTCAATGTATGCAGCTGGAACACACCGATTAGCTGGTGGTAGCTATAGCCAGACTATGATACAAATGACTCGCTCGTCTCGTTTACCCGTTTCTGTTGGTAAACGTAACTCCAGCCCGTACCACACCTCAGACACACATCAATTAGAACATTGAACACAAAGGCCTGCGCGGCACTGAATTGCGCTCGTTACCACGAGACATCCAGCAGGGCTAACATGCGCGCCACGACAAAATTTTGTCTACTGTTTTGTCTCGCTCTTTCTCTCGCGAACATGAGACAAATGGACGACATAAGCATTGAAAAAATTTTGTCAGGGTGCGCATGTTAGCCCTACAGGTGGTAAGCCTTAAACTCAGTAATTTCACTGACTATTTCGCTCATCAAACAGGAACTTAGACAATGCTTGCACACTACTTCTTGGCGGCAGACTTACCGACCTAAGCGGTGGTACCTAACCGGTAACCTAATAATAAAAACAAGTCCCGATTGGTCGTTATAGGTACCTAATATTAGCGATTCGAAATGCAAAAATCCGTTTTGAAGTAGAGTGAAGTCGAAAGATATTAAGGTACGTCCCTGTTATATTCAAACTGTGTAAACAATGGAAGAAATTTTAAACCTGTCAAATTAAAAACAATTTATTTCGGTATATATTCTAAATGTAACACTGGTGTCTACAATTCCTGTCCATCGAAACGTTGCCTGTTAGATATTGCTTATAGTCATAAGGACGACCATAGTATAATCTTATAAATTTATATTTGATGTTAATTGTTGTTTCCTTTAATTTACTGACAAATATGTATTGTGTTGAACTAAAAACAAAATTGAATCGATCGTCAGCCTAAAGGTACTAAGCTTTGGTAACCTGAGAATGGCTACTTTAAATAATCATTAAAATTCAGAATCGTACAAACGAGATTTAAATCTCTCAAACACCAGACACAGATCGTGACTATTGTGATAAAGATAAGCAAAAAACACAATAGCCGTACTGTATAATGGCCAATGCCACAAAATTACTTAAAGCCGAGAACTAATAAAACATAAATTTTACCGCAACTCTTTAGGAGTCTTTAGTCTATTCACACCATAAACAAAGCTAGACGTTGACGCTATGTTTTTTTTAAGAGCGGAGGTCACAGGTCAACGCATTCAGCCAAAGTTCTACTTACATTCGAAGCCCAGTGTACGTTCCTCGTCCCCGCCAAAACACTTCTTTCCATTATAACACAAAAACAGAAAAAAGAAAAAATCACATCATCTCACAACACTGGCAGTCATTAACACCATAAAAAACAAATCGAAAATAGAACTCGGGACGGAAAAAATCGTATCGTTTCGTTTTCTAGACAGAAGCGCCGATCTTGTTTGAATTTAGAAAATTGTTAACGCAAAAAGTGTAATTGGCCACGTCCGCGCTTGCGCTGTCCGCTCGTCTGACTCACTGTACCAATGTTTCGCTATTCCACGCCTCTATGACGTGATTCTATGCAAAATTTCAAGCATTTTTCTTGTGTTTATCTCTGAAAAAATCACCACTATCTAACACGGGCCGCGTCTAACAGCTGGCTGATAGATAGGTAAGAAAAATCCTACGCTCGATGGGCTTTGTAGGACGTACGAGACAGGAATATATCCATTCTCGCTCTGCCTGGAGGGGCTTAGATAAGTAGCGCGATAATAATTTGCATCTGATAGCCGGCTGATAATAATTTCCTTTCTGCAACCTATTGTTAAAACGGAGCGTTACGGTGAAAGCATTTCGAAATGCAGTTATAAAAATCAGTGCACGTCTTGTCTTAATTCAAGCACGAGCGCCGATGTTGTTTTGTTTACTTATAAAAAAAGAAACTAGAGTTAAGCGTCGGAGTATTCCAGTTTTAAATTCAAAGTTAGAACAGCGCATATCAGCCGCGCAATTAGGAAGTACAGCCCGTAAATTGAGATAATACCCATTGGGGCCGCGTGAATCACCTCATTGCGTATTGGGAACACTGCACAAAAAGCTGTACACTTCTCACGGCACTTGCAAAAAATGTTATTGCAAAACACGTGGTCGAATTTGCAACGTCGCTAGTCGCGACTCGCGTCTGGCCGACACGCAATATTCGAATTGGCGTTCGACGTTTGAATTACGCGGCAATTTCGTATTTGACAGTTCACTTTTCTTTTTAAATCAACTTTTTAATTTAGTTTGTTGTCAATGCAATGTTTTTGTTAAGTGGTTTCGTGTCGCGGGGCGATGGCCGACTAGAGTAAGAATTGGAGCGAGTGGGAGTGGTGGTCGGTAGACGGCAAGGTGGTGGGATCGATAATGTGGGGCGCACGCACTGACCGCTCGCGTGCTGAGGAAAACTATATTTCGACTATAAGGGCGGTTTTATTATCTGCCTATGAAAATATATGGGATTGTCTATGGATATTTTGTGGTTAATAAATTGGATACCACGTTAAATGTTTGTTGAGGGATGGAACTTGTTTTACAGTACTAGGTGTCTCGAGTGAAGAAAGCTGCACTTCACGAACGAATTTTCAACTAGGTACTACAGCGCTCAATTGCGGAAGCAAGATGCAAGTATGACAAACCTGTATATGTAAGCGGAATAGCCGATACCGGTGGTATTGCAATACCTTTATCGCCAAAATCAAGCTCAACCAGGCAACTTTCGATGGAAGTTTTTTTATATTAGTTGGCTGTTGAACAATATGAATTCTGAAACTCATGTTTTTTTATTCAAGATAGGTTAGCGTTTGACCACTATATCTACTGGCTTTATATAGTCGAAAGCGGTAAACAGTTACACTATACCACAGAATAAGTAATAGTTCAGAGCTGTACCTAAGAATAGAAACTAAGTACCTTTCACGAGCAATTGTTGCTAGGTTTTTGATTTTCAACTTGTGGGTGGTAGCCAACCAGACGAGGACTAGAGATTGTTTTACCACCATATAGCTGCATTACGATGTCTCCTTTTATAGAAAAAATCAAGCATACTCTAAGGGGCAGCTTAGACGCTCATGCAAACATACTTTTGCTTGTCAGAATAACAACGCTTTTGCGTCAAGCGCGCATTTCGAGTATCACGAAATCCGCGCTTGACGCAAAAGCTTTGTTATTCTGACAAGCAAAAGTATGTTTGCTTGATCGTCTAAGCTGCCCCTAAGATTCAATGGTGAGTCGCAGTACAGTTTTGTACACAAGCGTTATTCGCACAACCATTTATCGAGCTCACATAGTATACACTCTGGAAAATCAGCCCAATAAGGAACACAGCAAATGCATTCAAATTTGAAAACTAATCAATGGTTTCAATTCATTATTCAATTAATATTTGTAAGAGCTGCAATTTGCAATTAGTTCCGCATAAGTACTAATTTCTAGGAAATTAATTGAATTCGATTTAACTGTAGTAGACAATTTTAGTGTTACCACAAAAAACAATTTTTAGTCGCCTGTTTAGCTAGACAGCGTCTAAAGATAAACGTCTAAAATGATTGGCTCGTCGTTCGATAGACGACAAAGCTTCCAGCTGGTACTTGGAAGAACCATCCCAGTGCGAACAGTACTCCATACACGACCGGACTTGTGCTTGGTAAAGTTTGAGAAGCTGTCCCGATGTGAAGTACCATCTCACCTTCGCCAAGATGCCCAGCGTCTTTGCAGCCATCTTGGCCTTGGACTCTAAAAGTGCCAAAATTGAGACTGGGTCTTAGAGTAACACCTAGAAGATCAAGGTGGTTGACGATCGGCAAGGATACATTTCGAAAAGTGGGAGTTAAAGGAAACTGACAAAGTCTTTTCTAATCCCTTATAGTCCTAAATCACTTATTCCAAGTCCTATAATTCAGTACACAATGCGTGGACGCTCTCTCTGTCAGTGTAGGGACTAGGGACAATTGGGATAGTGGCACAGAATATATAATAGTACAAGTCAGTGGGCCTTTTGTCGGATTGACAAATCGTTGCTACAAATATTGTGATTGGATTCAATTTGTTAGGAAATAGTTTTTTGCTCGTCTTTCGTGGTTCGTTCGACTGTGGGAGAGATTGTTCGCTTGGTCTATTTTATACAGTGTGGATGATTTGAAGAGCTTTTCGATCATTTAACTTACTACAAAGTAAGAAGTTGAGCATGTGTCGTTTGCCCGATTCATAACCCCTACCTATAAAATTTGCGGTACCACGCAGAAACACAAAGGCCTGCGATGCACCGCAGTGCGCTCGTTATCTTGGGACATCAGATATTTAGTCCTATATTTTGACCGCATAAGTGCTGCCGCACCTCGGGCCACCTGTACGCAGCCATTAGACGTAGCTATACAAGACGCATGCTACAAGACGCATGCCACTAGACGCGGCCACTAGTGGCTGGATGCACCCTCCAGTCGCAGCCACTGGTAGACACAAAATAGAGAGAACGCCACTCGAACGCCCAGTTTGCGCCGATGCTATACAAAATGTATGAACCTTGTCCGCAGCTTGTGGTCGCGTTAGTGGCCGCGTTCAATATTCTATATTCAATACATGCGGCTGCACCAATGGGCTTATTCACGCTCAAGTTTATACATTTTAAATTTCAAATATTATTCCGGTCTTAAAATACAGCACAAAGGAATGTATATAAGTTACATAACACTAGACGGATCAAGTGTACGTTGTTGGGTGTGGGACAAGAAGGATGTGTGGGATGACTAAAATAAGAGTAGACGCGTGTTTCACATTTCTTTACTACATTCTTTGACCTTTTCTTTTCGCTATGTCATTTTCCCTGACAAATTTCAAGCGGACATTGTACACAATTTTAACCTTCTTGCATTGTCATCAAAGAGATTGTGCTGAACAATTTTTTATTCATTTTCATTACGGGCAAGTAATTTTGTTTTTACGATGGGGCAATAAACCCTACTTTGTGTTAGTACAGACTTGCCAACAGTTTTTATGTATGTACGTGACGCAACTTCAGTATTTACTTAAGTCTGTTTTAAGTTGTATTCTTTTTAAACAAGGTGTTTTTATACTCGAATAGCTTCTGCCCGCGACTTCCCACGGAATCAGAATAAAATTCTAGCCTATATATATAATAGCACTCAATGATAATGGCTTATTATTATAGTGAAAGAATTTTCTGAAGCTGATCTAGTGATTAGCGGTACCTAACAAATAAACAAATAAATAAACTTTTCTCCCACTATCTCGGAAATAGCTTCTTTATTTAAAAAAATAAAGGCTATCGGATCTTTTCGGTCCTCAACGAAGTAACAGGCCGGCAATGTAAAACACGACAGTAATGAGAAATTTACAGAGAGTTTTTTTTTAATTTTTATATTGCAAGCGTAAACGAGGTTACACACTACATAAATTAGGTGTTATTTTCAAAGATATAAGTAATTTTAGGTCTGTGTTTATTTAGAGGCGGCATTTTTTTTCTTATTCAATATGTACATAAGCTAGCTACATATTACTGATCTGTGTTCAATAGTCTCACTTTTAACTCCTCTATCTACGTTGGAATATTTGCGCCGTTTGAGAAATTCTGACGTTGTAGTGGCACCGCTCGCCATATGTGCAGTTTCTGAAAGACGGGAAGGTGCCAGTGTTTCAACGCATGTAGCATACGAAAATTGATCATCGATTTAATTTTTTTGCCAAAAAGTTTTTAAGGTCTGTAACCATTTGAAGCGTTTGAAACTTATAGTCGTCCGTGTTTGAAACAGACAGGTACCAAATTCTTCGAAGTAGGTAAAACATAAGACTCAGTAATTCATCAAGAAACGTAATTAAAACTGTATTTGGAATATTTTCAGAGCAATTTATCTTGCTCACACAAAAATTCGACCTCTACTCGTAAAAAGAACAAGAGTTGTGACGGTATCCGGCAATTTTTATTGATTATTTTATCCGGCAAGTTTTTGTACAGCTTTATCTCTTTAAGCCGTACCTGCATAATAATCTGTTATTTTATGCTCTATAAGTCTATAGGTTATAAGAATGTTGAGATGGATGTGTGGAGCAACGAGAATGGATGTAAAATAAGAAATGGGTATATTAGCGGGAGTCTGAAAGTACCAGTGACAGAGAAGTTGAAAGGGAATCGTTTGACTTGGTACGGGCATGTTATGATGAGGGACGCATATTACTAAGAGAGTGATGAATATGAATGTTGAGGGATGGAAGGGTAGAGGACGACAAAAGAAAAGATGTATGGATTGTGTAAAGGCGGGTATGAATGAATTGAAGTGCATGAGATGTTGATGGCTTACAAGGGAGAGTGGAAGAAAAAGACTTACTGTGCAGACCCCAAATTAATTAGGATAAGGGCAAGACGATGATTTCGATTATACATTTCTGTAGATCAGCTTTGCAGCTTCACACGTTGTTGTTATAAGGTGTTTAGTAAAGAATGATTAATCTATCTAATTTTCATTATTATTATTAGCTATCCGGCCAAAACATACGGTACATCCTTAGAGCACCCCTGAAACGAGCCTTCAAAAGTTCAAGGTGATTTCCCGGACAAGGTCGTTGCCCTCACGGGGCACCAATAAGGGCATCGTGCGCCCTCCGACATAAATAAATCGACCAATCACAGCCCGGAATGCCGCACCGTTATTGGACGATATCACAAAGCCGATTGTGTCGTGTGAAGAGCTCGGAACGTTGATATGTTAAGTCGTATTGAATTTTCGTGTTCCAGGAATAAAATGAAGGCTTTTTATTGGATCTTTTTATAGCAGCCGATGTTTTGATCGACCGCCGAGAGGTAAACTGTGTTTAGCGACAAACTGGTTACCAGGTGGTAGGACTTACTCCTCTGCGAGTAGACACTCGTCTGGGTGGGTACCACCACTTTACTCGTGAAGCCTGCCTTCTTCTTGACTTCTTCTGAATCCTTCCACTTTATTTTATCTATTTTACAATGAGACGAGCTGGTCGTTTATCTGATCGTAAGCATAACGTCAGCCCATAACAATTGCAGTGGCACTCGGACCTTTGAAACACAAAGGCCTGTGTGGCACTGCTGTCCGCTCGTTACCCAGAGACATTGGTATAATTTCACTGGCTCATCCAACCGGAATACAGTAATGCTCGCACATTACTGCTTGGCGGCAGACTTAACGAGCAAAGCGGTGGTACTAACCCAGACGGACACTCGCTGAAGAGTTAGTCCTACCACCTAGTAAACATAAGACGGTATAGAAGGAGATGGCGGCGTGAACTGTATCTCTACTGGAAGGATTGGCTAAAATAGTCCGAAATATCAACTGCACCACTGAAGCTGTCAAATAAAAAAAAATATAATATGTAGTTTAAAGAAACTAAACAACACTCTTCCACCTCCTGGCTCTATCATCAGAACCTCGACACCAAGTGCAATCTATTGGACTCGTCAAAACGAATCATATGAGATCAAACTCGAACGGTTTACTTGTAGTCACTGAAGAGTACCACTGTCCATCTCCTGGCTCCACCATCAGATCAGCGTCATGATACCAAATTATAGTTTTGTCATCCGAACTACATAATTATACTTACAAAGTTTCATTTCGATACGAAATTTAGAAGTAGGTTAAATTGACTTCTAAGATGTTATTACATTGTTTTTCATTTAGTTAATTACATACAAGTGAAGCTAAAACTTTGTCGATTGTATTCAAATATGGTAAAAAGTTTCTATTGTTGTTTATATCTCAATGAAAAACACGTTCGGCCATTAGCTACCCTTAGTAGCCAACAAAAGGGAAAAGGGTTGCTTGTAAATTGTGACAATGCCCCAGGGAATTTCGATGTCAATTTTGTAGAACACTAGAAAAAGTCTTTTTCCGTGTAAGATAACAAAGGAATATTAAGGTTGTAAATATTACTTAGGTGGGGTTAGATCAGACCTCACCTCCTAGGGATTAAAACGCAAATAAATTATATTATGCTTACGCTGCAGTCATATTGCTAGAATTCATATATTATAATTATGTAGGTAATTACTAGGTTGCAAAAAAGGAATTTGAGTCCCAAAGGAAATCGAAGTTTCTTGATACACGTGACTTTGAAACAAGAACCTATACTGCTAGAAGTTGTATAAAAACAATATTTCAAGCGAACTTAATTTTATTTCTTCTCCAGTCGCAGTTTGTTCCCTCAGGAACACACAATTTCAAGTTAAAATGACGGCTACTAGAAAATATAGCATTATATTTACTACTAGCTGCTGTCAGCGGTTTCACCCGCGCGGAGTTATTGGAATTTATGGCTTTTTTTTGCGCGGAACCCTAATTCTTTCTCTAAAATAAAAGTTGCCTAAGTTACTCCTTGTAAAATCAGCTATCTGCCAGTGAAAGTCCCGTCAAAATCGTCCCAGCCGTTTTGGAGATTACCCGGAACAAACAGACAACAATTTAAAAAATTGTTGTTTTGTTATAGGTACCGTATATACTTTCAATTTACTTTTAATTTAGTTTTAAAAGTTTGGAAATCTATAAAACGGTTAATTTAGGATTTTCAGGTAGTTTCCTAGACTAAGGCAATATTAGTTTTTTAAAGTTTAGAATGAACATAAATAACTTTTCTAGGCGTCCTAACTCTGCATCTAGATCATAGCCAGCTTAGGCACCGATTAAGCCTAGGATTTGTATAATACGCGGAAGCCCTACGGCCTCTGACGGCTCTTTAAAGTTAGTGCCGGTTTTAGATCGATCAATAAGTTATTACCAGACGACGCCCCACTTTAGTGCCTACGCGGAGCCTAGAGCACTTGTACCTACAGATGCCGAATCTGGCCCTCATTACTAATTTTAGTTTTGCTCTCTCTTTCTAATTACTAACACGAGAAAGGGGTGGGACATGTTTGATCTGAATTTAGTTTTACAGGTCAAAATCGCCTATCTTTGACAAAATATTAGGCTTCACTAAATTCATGGCCTTTTTTACACTAGATACAAGCAAATGAATTATCTGACAGGTTTAAAATATATATTCTCTCTTTCTCGTGTTCTTATTTAGAATGAGAGTAACTAAACAGTGAGAAAATAAAATTAAGTATATGGGTATGAGACGCTAGAATCGATACCATTACACAAAGAGTTCCATTTAAGACGTTTCTTTTACCATTCTACTTTTCTTGTATATTTGTATTATATAATATAGTACAATCTGTATAAGTAGTGCAATATTAATTATTAATTTATCTATAGGCCTACTAGGGCTTCTAGATTATCCAACTGTTTTTGTAGCTAGCTAGGTTAGATGTAATGTTTATTTATGTATTAGCTAGTTAAAAAAGGCATTTAGCACGGTTAAAAAATAATAATAATTATTAATTATACTTATAACAATATTATGGTTATTTATGACAGGCAATAGTACTAATCACTAAATGCCTTATTTTCATTGTATAGTACTTTATTTGTTACCGATGACAATAAATTATTCTATTCATATCTTTACCTAGTATAATAAAAAACAAATTTCCCTTTTGTCTCCGTATGCCCCCAATCTAGAGAGGCGATTGTCCCAAGTGCCCGCCCGGAGACAGATCAGATGGAATCCCATTCGTCATTGACCTCCATTAGCATTGCCCCGGCCATTGTTTCAGGAATATCATACATTTACGAACCCTCCTACGGGATTAGTTTTGAATTCCCTTCGCATTGTGTTTGAGCTATGTGGACTTTCTCTGGTCATGTTTTTATAGATAATGAAATGTACATTTGCTCTTGGTGTCCGGAAATTTTTTGAAATGATGTCAGTGTAATGTTAGTCTAAGTAAATTTAGTCTGATTACTTGTCTGTGTGGTCCAGACTCCAGTCCAATACCCCGTATAACAATACTATACTAACTTTTCCCGTGGGTGCCTTAATTTTCTTGCTGTCTATACATTTTTTTTTCAAAATCTGCGAATGTAGATCAAAATCTCTGCAACTTTAGCTATAACGGTTACCCTACCCTCACTGCCACTTCTCAAAAATACACCCTGAATTGTAATGTCTGTCAGTCTGTTTTCTTATTCTTTGTTTACTTCCAAGAGGGCACTTATCCCGTGTTTTTCTAGTGCGAGAAAGACAATATGAGCGCCTGAAAGGCTATTATGTCATTATGTGTATCGCCCACTCTACCATTATGGAGTTAAGTTACAGGGCTCCAGAACTACTATTCGATTATAATAATCGACAAAAGATACTTATGGAGAAGTTCTACTCGTTGAGTGTAATATTGTTTCTTTGTTGAGATGACTTCTTGATTAAGTTGGGAATCGCTCTGTCTTCAAAACTAGGGGCTCCGGGTTCGATCCCCGGATGGTGCAGACTTAATAGACATCATATGTACATCATTAGCCGGAAAACGACTTTTGCTGAATATCAGCCTTCCCCATGAAGGAGGAATTTGCCATAAACACTGCACGCTGGTATCTTGGTGATCGCAGTAGATTATGATATGATATCGCAGTTGACCGAGGAGAATGCTGCTGCACATCCCCTGGATATTTCCTTAGCCGGCTCTTGGATGAGCCATGGGGTGGTACTATTCTTAGCTTGGACCAAAAACGTTTGGCAAATATTATAATGCAAATATGTTGGTCTTGGGTGTTGGTGTTATGTATCAGTGCGTTCGGATTTCGGAAGACGTAATATAGGTCACCCAACACTAGGTGGACCAAAGACCTGGTCAAAACCGTGGGGAACCGTTGGATGCGCGACGCCAGTAGCCGATCCAAGTGGGATTCTATGGGGGAGCCCTATGTTCAGCAGTGGACGTCTTCCGGATGATGATGATCAGTGTTATGTCCACGCCTGTGTTGCAGGGTAGTCTAGTGCATAATGCATTCTAGGCTATTCTAGAGGTATGAGTATGTAAGCGTTTATTTGTTTGCTTGACTCAATTGTTTCCACTACGTCGATGTACAGTCAATATGGAATTAGCCAAATGATGATGGCTCAGTGATTGTGACGTCGCCAGCCGATTTGTATGACGAAAGGGAATAACCATTGAGATTTACTAACTGTTATAAGGATGTCAGATATCTACGCCTCTGTCTCATCTCTCATCTTGTATCATTTGTGAAATTTTTCGGCATATATACCTACCTGGATATTTCAGAGTAATAAACGCACTGCACCTCATGCGTCTTTGTTTCGAAGTTTTGGGTGGTACAGCAATTATTATGCGATGTGCTTACCATCAGGCAAAGCAACAAACCTCGTTGCAGTATAAAAATACATCCACTGGCAGACCACAATTCTGCACGTAGCCCATGGGATACATTATCATAGAAACTTCTATTACGTTTGGTCTCCTGTGAGGACGGCAATGCAATTAATAGTTTTGCTAAGATGTAGAGTATTTATTAGGGTCTGACTCCTACGAGAGTGTTGCCTTGAGCGAACATCTACACCGACCCTAGGTGCTTTAAAACATGATAGGGATACTTAAATACTATTTATTCATGCACTCAGTTTATACGTCAATATATCCTATGTAGATGTCTCATGGTAGTGGATTTAATTCTCTTTTAACCATCAATTGAGTGGTTTTCTGATTCTCAAGTTCTCAATCGTCTTTCTCGTTGAGGTTGTAGGTATCTGCACTGATGGTTCTTTATTTAAACCTTCCTTAATTAATAAACTTTAAACAAAATCATTTAAAGCCACCGTGTATGTATATTTTATTAAGAAAATATTCCTCTACAATCATGGTTGTCTGGAAGAGATCGCTTTGATCGATATATCTCCTATAGTAACCTTATTGTTACGTAGGTATAGTTCTAAAATATGTGAAGAGTCTATGTTATTACCTATATTTAAATACCGTCATTTTCAACTCTTTAGTGGCAGAATCTGTACCAGCAACTCTAGGTACAGCTGCCTGTGCTGGAGCAGTTTTTAAAGTGTTATGGTGAAATAGATGATTTGGCGTTAGGTCGTAATTTATTGTGCAAAAACATTGATCACCCTCGAAGTACTTGATCAAAGTTCCAAAGAACAAACTCTAAGAGGCTGCTCAAAAATTAAACGCTTCTTTGCCGTCTGTTTCTTTTAGAGCTTCATTCATACAGACTACAGGCAACTGTGAAAATGTATAGACGTTAGAATCTCAGCGTCTTACCTTATCGACGGGCATGGAAGGGCACGCACGGCACAAGTTCCAGAATGAGCCGATCATCTGGCGTTTGCCTCCGGGCCGGCTCGATGTGTGGGGAACAGTTCACGCCCCGTTGTTTCAGGGCTGGCGCATCCGCTGCTGGAAAGAAAAGAGAGACTGATGATATAAGGTCAAAGAACTTAGACAATGGAAGCACTGATAATGGAGCCAGTAAATTCAGCGCTGATTTTTTTATATTGCAAGGTAAATGGCATTAGAACTAGCACATCCCTTGCCTCAAGTATCTGCCAGTAACAATTGCAGTACCACCCTTGGCACTGCGGTGTGTTCGTTGCCCTGCACATCAGTAATCAAGTTCCTCAGAATACACGAGTACAGCTGTGGTATTTTTTCAGACGGGCACTCGTAAAAGAGTTAGTAATACCCAGATATATTCTATTTCGCTGGTAAAACCCCAAAAACGTAACCACGCTGTCATAGTTGCACCAATGATGTGACAGGTTGTAAGACTTGTAAATCTTGATCCTTTATCAAAATTCGACTATGCAATGCATATTGCTTTAAGCTGAATGTATATCGTTATATGATTGTAAGCACCTTTTAAACATTCACTTCAAAAGTATGAGGTCCTCAGAACTTTCAAAGAATCTTAACCAAACCCTTGAAAAATTCCAACCTTCAACATAACTGCCATGTTTTTTAAGTAATTGGCTATACGTCTACGACCTGTGATATTCAAGGCACTTTGATAGCCATTCTCGTACAATACGGCGGTGAATTTATGGAGAAATTCTTAGAAAAATCTGGCTGGCTGCCAACTGTACGATGCAATCTACTTGGGTTTTTTACAACATGGCTGTCCTGTTTGGGATTTGACGCGTATGGTGCAGTCAGCGGTATTAATAGAGGCAGTCTAACGTGTCGTGTTTACAAAGACGCTCGTCCAATTACTTCTAATGAAATTAAAGTAGGGTTTAGAAGAGTGCTTTTTTATTTCACGATTGGTCAGCATTTGACCAGTATCTCACATCACCTATGGTTACGTTAGAAGGTGGTGAATGTAGCAAGAAAGGCGAGGACTAGAAAATACCCTACCACCATGTTGTATCATGAGTTTTTTCTCAAAGCTCCCTCAAGATGAAACTTTTGTCGCCAAGCACATGACGATGTGTTTCAGCAGTCGAGCTTGAGAGACAGTTCCCAAGTTTCACGTATTTATCATTTTCGACCCCATTCTCAAATAAGCCTACTGTGGTAGGACTTACTCTTCTGCGAGTGTCCGTCTGGGTTGGTACCATCGCTTTGCTCGTGAAGTGAGCCGCTAAGATGTAATGTGTAGCATTATTATGTTCCGGTCTGATGAGCAAAGTAGTCAGTGAAATTACTGGGCGGCTTAAGTACCTAATATCTTAGGCTAACCAGCGAACTGCAGGTCTTTGTGTTTCAAAGTTCTTAGTGGCACTGCAATTAATATGGCCGGTGTTATGGCTACACTATCAGGCAAACGACCCGCTCGTTTCAAATCAAATGCTAACCTATCAAATTGAAAATCTTTTCTTCAAGGATTCCATTTATTGAAGGCATTAAAATGCATGCGTGGCATGAACGCAGTTGTCGGACTACTGAGTTACTAACCTCTATGCCGACTGTATTACGCCATAAAAATTGTTACGACGTTCCATAAAATATCAAAAAAGTACGTTCAGTTTGTTGAGGTTGAAAGAAAAGTTTACATTATGAATATAAAGGATTGGGCATCGTTCCATTCGCTTGGATTGTTTGTGAATTAAACCACTTTTTTAATTATTTTTTTACTGTTGACAGATTTAGCGTCAATAAAAATGCAGCGCACATCGCATCACATCTGGCCCTAAAAATATTAGTGCTACCAAGAGCTTTGATTAGAACAGTCTTGAGCGATACTAAGAGTACATCAGCTTTCATCCAGTTATTTCACTGATTACTTTGTTCTTCAAATCGGAACATAGTTGTTAAGCTTGCCAACTATGTGGTAAAGCCTTGCATAAAATGTACGGGAAGCGAAGGGCCGTAGCTATTAGGTACCTACTAGTGCCAATATTGCGTGCCGTTTTTGACTTTGTTCACACTTTTAGCTTCTCGCGCGCTACGCTGCGTTTATCATCGCAAATGAAGTCGTCATTCGATAGGTGTGGAGCAAAACAAAAGAAAAGAAGCCCAATGACCACATCCGTATAAATACGAAAGTGTGTTTGTTTCTTTGTCGTTGTTTCACTTAGCAATGGTGTAAAGGATCGACATGTTTTTGCATAGTGTTAGTTTATGGACCGGAGAGCAACAGAGGCTACTTTTCATCCCGGAAAAAGCGTGGTATACGAGGCATTGTTACGTACTAGGCGAGCATAAACGTGAAAGAGGCTAGTAGTGTTAGGACAAAATCGAAAACTTATCTCTTTATTTTATGATTTTATTTATTTTATTTTATTCCAAAAACATACAGTCATATAAGACTAATTTAATAAACACCCATTTACAACGTTTTCGTATATTGAATCTACAAAAAACTTGTTTGCCTCTGTTTATCAATATACAATTTACATGATAGGCTGGTATTTGTGGTAGGTATACAGTTGTTATAAATACAGTTAGGTTCAGTTACTTTTTAAATAACTCATGAAATATAAAAAATAAAAAGAGATGTGATCCATGGTAGACTTTTTTTTGCCATTTGACAAAAGTTCTGCTCCGCTGATTGTTAAAATAATTTCATAACGACAGTACTTTTTTAAAACATTTGCCCCAAGTCTAATCGAAAGCCCTCAAGCCAAAACAACGTTTAAAAATACTACAGCTTATTAGCTTTACAAGATTAGCGAGAGAGAACGAAACGAATTACAAAACAGCAAAAAGGCAACCTGGCTGAAGTAAATAAAACATCCCTTGCGGGCATTCGGTGCTTCAAAGTAAAGCTGAAATAGTTTCGTGGAGCGACGCCAAAACGGCATCGATTTGGGCGTATTGGCGTAAAGTCGGGACATAATTCGGTTCCTTCAGGCTGTACTGTTTATCTGTACGTTTAGGTAAAGGATGTGAAGATAAATCCTCAGGTAAGGATACATAAATAGCGCCCAAATATCGCGTGCGTAGTCCGTAACCTGTGAATCATTTCCTTGTCTACGTAATGCTTCGGGCAGTGTACGTTCGACTTTAGTCGAATTGGTTGGTGTGACTCGCAGTGACTTTTAGCGACGAAAGTCACGTTCCAATCCGACGTACCAATTTATCGTAACAATTTACTGCGAGCCAAGGTACTAAGTAACAAGTAGGCGTACTAAGTGACATGTACAATTGTACATTGTACACGTTGTTACATTCCAATTTGCTGGCTTGCATTAGATAATTACATGCAAAGCCGGTCTCTTCAACCATTTTTAACCGACTTCAAAAAAGGAGGAGGTTCTCAATTCGTGTGTATTTTTTTGCGGTGATGCCTCTCTTTTTCTCCGCCTATTGTCACCCGATTAAAATTCTTGGGACAGTGATATCAAAGGTGGCCTGATAAATTTTATGAAATTATACCACTTGGAAAAATGTATGATGAACTTTCATGTATCGCTACATTTTCGTCAAAGTCCGTTCCCTAGGAATCAATAATTTTCATAAATAAAAATAAATTTGTAAGTCATTTTAGACTGCGTCAATCTACAGCGTCCATGATTCACAGTCGATTTAAAGATTAGTCTTATAATAGGCTAGTCAGCTTCCACAGACGGTATGTCGATCCCACTGAAGTCCAGTTAGTCATAACTTTTTTGTGCGATGATCGAATCGTGTCAAATCGAGGACACGCTTCGGTAGAGATTTGAGGTATTTTTGGCATGAATTTGTGTGCAATTTATTGACTCTGGAATAAATTTATGTGCTTTAAATTCCGAAGGGTCCCTGGAGAGCGTTCATAAAAGTTACACGATCCTAGGCCCGTTTAAAGAATCTCGTTGATTTTTTTTTCAAATCTTGTTTTTACATTGTTTATAAAATAAGGTATAAAACAAATTCAACGACGATCATGCATTCCGAAACTGTTCACTAACTCATTGGAGATTGTTTTTCTTACTGGAAAGGATCTGATATCAGCACTACCCTTCATTTTGATGATGATATAGTGAAAATGACGCAGTCACTCAAGTACTAGCTGAAGTTACAAGGAGTAACGTTAGGCTACGTGGGCGAAGCCACGGGGCACAGCTAGTCTTCTATACAAATAAATCAAATTGAAGAGTTTGTAATGTCAAAATAACATTTTTTTTTGTAAATGCATATGCAAGGATATACGGTATCAATAACAAAAATAAACAACTATTAAAATTTCTGTGTGTATGTTCCAGCTATTGCATAAAAAGCTGACAACGAAATCTGAGCTCCAGAGAAGCAACACCACACCAGCGGACTTCATACTAGTCACAGCCTAATTAGTCCCGAGCTTCATCAGAGCAAGTATCTATAATGTCATTTAACAAAACTAGCAAAAGCTGGCAATATTAGTTAATGACGCTTGGCAAGTAACCATGTATCTTTGCCAGACTCCCAGCAGAGCCAAAACGCATAACATCGTGTACTTTAACACTTTAGAAGGGTTCATTAATGAAATCATTAAGCCGTAAAATTAAACTTGACTTTGAAAACTTTATAGGTATCTATTTGTATTTTTTTATAACATACTGAAGTGTTAATTTGTCCATAAACGTTAACGTTGGACGCCCGAGCTTAGATGAACTGTGATTGTGTGTCCAATGACAACCGTATAAAAGGGGAAGACACTCTATACGCACGTATAGAGTCTATACATGCGTATAGAGTGCGTACGTCTATACATGCGTATAGACACTCATGTATAGATCGATAGGGATCTACGTGTTTTTTTTTTCTTATGTTATTTGGTAACGAGACGAGCTGGTTGTTTGCCTGATGGTAAGTATAACGCCGCCCCATAACATTTGCAGTGCCACCCAGAACTTTGAAACACAAAGGCCTGCGCGGCACTTCAGTGTGATCGTTACCCTGAGACATTAGGTATTAAGTCTCATAAGCCCAGTAATTTCACTGGATACTCTGCTCATCAAACCGGAACACAGTAATGCACACTACTGCTTGGCGGCAGACTTCACGAGCAAAGCGGTGATAACAACCCAGACGGACACTCGCAGAAGAGTTAGTCCTCTCACTAACAAAATAATAATACCTTAATAGAATACAATTGAAACTACCTCTTTCCAAAAACTCACATAACGTACCTACACACAAAATAAATACAGACGAATTGAGAACCTGCTCCTTTTTTGAAGTCGGTTAAGATTAGAAGCAGTGATACGAAATTTTGAGGCCCTGATATTTATTGTGACTTTCAAATTTAAACTTATCAAAATGCTTCATTCACATGGGCCCTAGGAGAGCGGTCATGAAAGTTAAATAACTTTAGTTGCCTGTTCCAAGTACGCAAATGAACGTAAAGAAAAAAAATAGTCTAAGTATTAGAGTAGTCGCCAAGAGGTGCATGATCTATTCAAATTACTATCACCACTTGAAGTCAAACCATTATTATTTCAACCTAAAATTATAATTTCAAACTAAAAGGCTTTGTATGGGCTCTTTTAATGAACCAATTAGGATCCGTCACTTAAAGGTTAAGCTGCATTCTGGAACATGATACTTCAAATCTTCTAGGAAACCAATCCGATGTCTGTAACAACATTTTGACTTCTCAAGGAAGTCCTTTTCTTCTTCTTTATAACAGCAGTTATCTGAGGGATGTAAACCTCTGAATTCTACTAACTATACAGCATGGTTATATCACCAAGTCACTTGACAAGCGTGGTTATGCCAATAACTTCCCATTTTTTTATTCTATTTGGTAACTAGACGAGCGGGTCGTTTGCCTGATGGTAAGCATAACGCAAGCTTATAACAATTGCAGTGCCACCCAGAACTTTGAAATACAAAGGCCTGGTCTGCACTGCGTTGCGCTCTTTACCCTGAGACGTTAGGTAGGTATTAAGTCTCATAAGCAGTGGCGCTGGGCCTGCAGGTCCCGCCGCCCTTTTTTTGTCAATTTTAAACGTAATCGAAAGAGCAAAACACAGTTTAATACTGTTCATTAAGTAATAGCCTTATTATAGTTCATTAAGTAAGAGCCTTAGTTAGATAGTCTTTTTTAAATTTCTTCTGCTTGCACCGCCCCTAGCAGCCTGCTGCCCCGGGCCATGGCCCTTTTTGCCATAGGGTAAATACGCCCCTGCTCATAAGTCCAGTTTTTACTGACTATACTTTGCTCATCAAACCGGAACATATAGTAATGCTTGTACATGAAATGGTGGCAGACTACACGAGCAAAGCGGTCGTTCACACCCAGACGGACACTCGCAGAAGAGTTAATCCTCTACCTGGATAAACATAGGCTGAACATTTTTCCAGCAGTGGAGTTCTTCCGGATGACCACCCAGACTAGCCAGTCAGTTAATGCGCACCACGACAAAATTTTGTCTACTGTTTTGTCTTTGTATTGCACGATATAAGCATCGACAATATTTTGTCACAGCGCATGTCAGCACGGCACGAGTAGCAGTTGACCAAACAATGTTTGTTCCAAAACTTTTAGTAAATAATGAATGATTTTTTCTCCTACACAATAAAATTTGTTATTTATTATGGACGGCTGCAACGTTGTTCTTTGGCGAGAGTAGGTATGGAAACATTTGAAACCCGAGGAAGCGAGGGTTTCTAAGATTGAATCGAATCTTTTGAAAAAAATTAAACAAATAAGTAGAGTATTAACTTTGAATTAGAGCTATTTTAAGTTTTCTATACCAACAGATAATAATATTTTTTAATAATTATTGAAAATGTGCTCTACTAACTATTTACACGTAAGTATCCTGCCTATGTATCTTGCTAATGCTTATATCAGTTTATCTATTTCGGAGATTTTAGACTACAAAGTTCGTACGAAAAGCCATGAGGCGTAAACATTTGAACTACGACTTATGAAAAAAATTATACCTAGGTAACATAATACATTGGTGGATAGAATGGTCACAATATCGCGCTGGAACTTTTAATTTACCAGGGCTGAAAAGAAATTATGAAAGTATTCAAACTATTCCGCAGAACAGTAATTTTTTTAGTACTCCAAACACTGAGTAGTGTTATTAAAAAATTAACTTTTATGACGCCCTTTTGACTCTCATAACACGGAGCTCTCTATTCGAATTAATTTTGCTGGCATTGTATTTAAAGCTAACGACGGGTTGACGACATTTACTCAGCAGTAATTTTCCCGTATGTTACTGCTCTTCAAACCTAAACTGTTACTATTTGAAACAGTTAGGTACCTACCCGCACAGCAGCAACCCTCAAGTGTATAAATCAATGTATCTGTGATCGGTAGCTCACCAACCAAACATAGATAGAATTTCAACTTCGAATCATATCGTTGGCGTTGGAAACACTATTGATGTCATTGGTTGGCATCAGTTGAGTTTGTTTACATTATTAGACAAGTATAGAAAGCCAGACTGTGCTTATATTCGTATGTTTGAAGCGACGATGGCTCAGTGGTAGAGATGTTGGCCGCCAATCTGTAAGTTGATGGTTCGAATCTTATGATGAGCTTGAGCTTTCGGTGAAGGTCATCTTCGTGATGTGTAGTTCCATGACATGGTGGTAGAGCATTTTATAATGCTCGCAGCCAGCTACAACCCGTTTGAATCTGTCTTCAAGCATCCATCGGTGTCTTCTGGAAACTGCACATGCGAGCCCGTTCTGGAGACCTACCACCATCAGCAGCAGTATTACTTTAACTTTACATTGAACATTTTAGTATACGAATTTTCAAAGTAAGGTTAAAGTAATACTGCTCTAAGAGATGGTGATAGGCCTCCTGATCTATAGGTTTAGCATATCCGCCACATGTACAGTGTACACACTGGAGACACATACAATAGAGCAAGCCACGTACCTGATACATATGTTTTTTAGTTTTGCCACAGAATATAATATAATAGACCAAAATGCACAGCGCATTTTGTCGCACTATTAAAGGACTCCTAGAAAAAGACTGGCTTTCAAATGCCGCCGCTGGAGTATGTTGCTTGATGTCAGATGTGACACTTGCTGATGGTAACTAACCAGGTAATGACTAAAAAATCTATATTTGGTACCAATACGTAGAGAAAGGTCTACGTATTGGTCCCAAATCGATTTTATTTATCGATTATTGACTATAGAAATAGAAAATCCTATATAGTGAGTGGCCAGGATTTTGTATGTAAACCTGCGTTGATTGTTTTGATAACCTATTACAGGGATTCTTAGTAGTTTCTATTAAATAATTATATATGTTCGTAGAGCGTCATTTAATTATGTTATTTTTTATAAGTATACTTACATTTACTCGATAAGCTAGGTTTACTAGGACTAACTCTTCTGCGAGTTTCCGTCTGTTAGGTTTACGATAGGACTAACCTTCTGCGAGTGTCCATCTAGGTTGGTACCACCCTTGTTTTATAATCTGTGGTACCACCGCTTTGCCGCCAAGCCGTAATGTGCAAACATTACTGTGATCCGGTTTGATGAGCAAAGTAAGAGCAAATAAGTTACTGGGCTTATGAGGCTCAATACCTAATGTCTCAGGGAAACGAGCGCAATGATGCCAGGCAAGGCTTTGTGTTTCAAAGTTCTGAGTGGTATATATATACTGCAATTGTTATGGGTCAGCGTTATGCTTACCATTAGGCAAACGGCCGGCTCGTCTCGTTAACAAATGGTATACAAAAGCTGCCATTTGATCACCATCTCGTCTGATCTTAAGCGACGATGTGGTTGAATATGGTGACAACATGCCAAACCTGCAGCCGGGTTATAATTAACCCTGTTGTCAAGTGTGTAGCTACTGGAACACACTGACAGCCGTTTCTCAACAGATTTACAGCCAGGTGGCTAGCACTAGAAAATGCTCTACCACCAAGCTATTATTGCTATACAATGTTTTTCCTAAAGCTTTGTACTACTATCTATTCTGTGGCTTATGCTCATTGTAGGATTGCAACCATCGACCTACTCATCAGCAATCGACATCACTACCAATGTGACCAACCATCATTGGGATTGGGTCTGTTGGTGTCTTTGTCATTTATTATGTTCTGATAAAGACAGCATTAGTTTTAGTCTGTGATTCGGGTAGATGAATGTTGCAGAGGCCCGCTGTTAGAGTCATTTTAACTTTCATAAGTGCTCCTTTGGGGCCTATTTGAATAAAGACTTTTGAATTTGAATTTGAATCATCTCGTAATATTATAAACTTAACCTTAACTTGGCTCACGAGGTAACCACCATGTGGGGTGGTCACTCGACGATCATTGTGCCGATAGTTGTTTCGGCGAACGGCCTAATAGCGAAGAGCCTCGGACAACATCCCGAGAGGCTCTCGCTAGACGGTTGGATCAAGGATCAGATGTAGAAGGCAGTACAAGTACTGCCTTCTTCTTCTTCTTGTACGCATGTCAAGACACGGCGCGTATTGTCAGGAGGTTCCTCACTCTGCAGCCCTAACCACCGGTTGGACCCTGTGCCGCTGCTGGAGGCAATCTATGTTAAGGTTTTTAAAACATTTTTTATTTTTAGGAATATTGTAAAAAACCTAAATTTCAGGTTACAAATAAAGTAAGTGAATATAAACTTACAAGTAACATGCAAGAGTGCAATTTGAAGCTGGTACAAGTGACCATTGCTGCAGGCGCACACTAGCAAAGTCCAGGCTATTTCCAACACTGTAGTTATGACAGAGGAAACCGCTAACCCAAGCCATCTGCTTCAGAAAACGTTACGACCTATAAACCGGCAGCGTCCCACAGAATTAATCACATAATTTACTTGCGGCGTAACGACCAAACGTGACAGATTTTCCAGCCTTAATTGCATACCATGATGCCATCCCCCGGGATAAGCAAGGACGGTGACGTCATACCCTGACGTCATGAAGACATCTCCGCATCCTTTGATATAGAATGCCCAATCGATTCGTGGTGGCAAACACGACCGCCACACTAAACCAGCGTTGTGTATGCATCCTGGGGGATAAACCAGTGACGGACAGGCGCTGGCGTGATTTGAACGTGTGATAAGAAATAAATTATAATAAAAAAAAAGGAAAGTAACAATGAATGTTCATCATATTGTGGCGAGGAACAGATATCTGAAGCCCCCTATGGATAGATTGGTAAGTCCTTAATTCATAACTGTATTACCCTACACGCTTTTCATATTTTTATCTGCATTTAAAAATATTATATTCGAAATTCAATTTTGACGTTTAATTGACCGGGCGTGATCAGCTGATACTGGCTGGTAATTAAAAACATAATTGCGCAGTCTAAAGCTGAACAAGGAGTTTTCTAGTTCCGTTCTCAAACACAAAAGAAAACCGGGATCCGCAATAAAAAGACTCAATGACACATAAAACTGATTAAAATGGAGCCTTGGCGAGAAAAAAATGACAGATGGTTCAACACTTACGATATTGGTATCCCAGCACAGAACTGCACACTTTCTTACGATTACCGAACAAATGTCCTTATTTTTTCGAAATAGGAGTGTTAGAATTTGAATTTTGAAAATGGAATTGTGTTTTTTTGATAACGCGAGCGCGATTCAGATGTGTTTTTCGCGCTGGACACCGGCGTGCAAGGAGACTGCCGCAAACTCAACGAAAAATCAATAACTACCCCCCCGACTTGCCCGCATGCGGAACTCAGCACAAAACGTAACAACTGCTCACCCGTTTCCGTATTATGTAACGGAGAGGAAACGAGATGGCTATAGATCCGTCCGTTTTTCGCCGAACAACCCTCGCGGCGGCCAATCAGCGATCCCAATATGGCGGATGACGTTTGACGTTTACGCGCCAAATGTGACAACTCTGCGTGTTAATTCGAAGTCAAATCGTTGGATTATCGATTCAAATGTCTTCATTTAGCTCGTAAAATTGTTAAATAATGATTTCCGTGCGCAAATACGATTGATAGCACCGCAGCTTAAATTCGATATTGCCAAAAAAGCATTCAAATCTCACGATAAATCTGCACAGAATCGCGTTCTTATTCCGAATTAAAAAGTTGATAGGTACAAAGTTGAATGCCTTATTATTGAAATAGTTTCTTGTATTTACTATAGCGAATGCTTGGCGCAGTGCAGAGGTTGTACCAAAGTCTGCATTGGTTAGTTCTAGGTCAGCTAATGTTGTAGAAACGTAAATCAGAGCCAGGAGACGTTTAAAACATTATAAATTCAAAGCTTTCAATGAGATAGGCTGTTCATTTCATCCGAGAGGGTTGAGTTTGGAACTTAAAGTGGGTTTTACTTCTTAGTTAATGATGCTGATTTATTCTGCTGTACTTTGAGGTTACTTATCTTCTCCTTGCTTCAAGTCAATGTAGACTCTACGTAAACTTTTTTGTTCCAAATTCAAAATAATAGTCCCTAACGTGTTTACTTTTTTAAATTTGGTGTTTGGGTTAGTGCACAACGTGCCTTGTGGTTTCTGTGTATCAATAATATCACCCTATCTAAGCCGTAAGAGCCGGATAAGGGAATATTTAGGGGATGAGCGGCAGCATTCTCCTTGGTCAACATTATAATCTATGTACTGCAGCGATCACCAAGACACCTGCCTAGCGTGGTGTACTATAGTACTCCCCCTCCTACCCCTACTTTACGGGAGTGCCTATGTTCTGATGGACAACGTTGAAACAAAGGTACCTAAGATTTTAATATTAAGTTTTAAAATGGCGAATACTGCTAATTTGAAATTTTTTTTTTATCGTGAAGTGAGAATCCAACTAACAAAGACTTGTCACATAGTTGTCCATAAAATGTTTTTTAAAAAACAATTGGTGACAGTAGGTACTATTAGACGGCCATATAACGTTTACATATCCGGTGTTCGGCGAAGACACATCACCATCCAGTGATGTAGTGTTTCTATACCAGATACAGTCATGACATTTTTGCCCTGTAAGATTGACATAATACGTAATTGGTACTTTAATCATGTGGCCACTTTCCGGCTCTATCATCTGGGCCCTGGACATCATCTAGGATCAGAGTACTTGTATACCTAAAGACAAATCTGCAAACAAGCCCAAACTAGGTCCCTCAGTGTTTATTTAGAGACAAGGTGCAGCTGAAATTTCGACGCTGTGGCAAGCTTCACGGGTATTCCCATGAACATGAAGCTAAAATGTAAAACAAACTAAATTAAAAAAAAAGGAATCTAAAACCAGCCAGTTACATAATAATATCAAAAGTATGATCGCCAACAAGTAAACTTAGTATAGTTTTATATTCAATATTTTATAACTCTGCATAAGTGCTCCTCCACCTACTTTCAGCTTTATCTTAGGTAATAAACTCGGTGTCTAGCTAAGGAATGCTTCCTACTTCACAACTTAGATTGTAGTAGGTATAATACCTAGGTCTGACCTAAGACTAGCCAATGCGACAGAAATAGCCTAAATACACATTCAGGTTGGCTAATTAGTTAGGGTTCATATTCATTTTGTAGACTACTAGGTGGAGTTCCTAGGTGTTGTTATCTATTATTTTTAACTTGCGTAGTCAAAAAGACAAATATCCATGATAAAAAAAATATGCGTTCAAGTCACATAGAAAGCCGGATAGATACGTAACAAAAGCATTTCTAAATGATGAACGCTTTGTGTCTAGTTGGGATGCATATTATTTATCTACTCGTACCTTACTACCTTAGTAGGTACTTATAGCTATCTCTATCACAAAACCATTAATTTTAGGTCTCCCATTTAGGCCACACGAGGAAAGATCAAGCCAAACACCTACATTACAATCATCCATCTAATCGTGAGTGGTTCATCAGAACCACTCACCTTAAAAGAAAGAGGGCAATCAATCACAAAAGTTCAATCACACTGGGTTGAACATACTCTTGAGATGCTGCGGGCTTTTGGTTTTGTAACTAGTTACGCCATCTGTGATTTTAGGAAGACAACTTTAGCGTCGCGAGTTTCTCGACTGATGAGGAAGGAAGGAACATTGAAGAAGCAGTTAATAGGGTAAGGGATAGATGGCACTCTTATTAATTGAATGCGTTATTTTTATTCGCATTATTATTATTATCGTTGTTTAGTTAAATTATTATTTTCATCGCAAAGTATTATGAAGGAAAATTTACATATATAAGTATAATATAACATAATACATTTTGTTCATGTAGAAAATTCTAATTTATGAGAAACATTTCTATTTCAAAATTAGGTAGGTACCTACTGTTTTTAAGAGCGGAAAACCATCGTTCATTGCATTTTCTTTGGAGTTAAACATGAACATCAATTACAGATCAGGAGGCCTACCACAATCGTCACGATACGAAATCGTTTCGCATATCGAGCTAACCCTACACAAATGTTCCTCCAAGTCTTTTTTACAAACTTTTATTTAACTTGCAATGTTCGTATGTATAAGTTGTCCATTTCAAAATTTGCTAACTGTTTTTCAACCACTTGTTGGTATCCGATTGAGCTGAAATTTGGCAAACTTAGGTATGTAAGTCCGACGACAATGCAATATAATGATGTCACAGGGCTGGTCTGGTGATGGAGCCGGAAGGCGGCCACAGGAACTGTGTAACGAAACGACGTAACTCCATCGAATTTGGGCTCGCTTGATTTGTTTTTACAAGTAGGTATTCGGATCCTAGATATGGTGACATAACTTGATATAAGTAATTGGAGCGGGCAGAGCCGAGAATCGAACTATGGTGCGTCGGATTGAAAGTCCCACAAGTTCCCGCTCGGCAACACTCGCTCCAGGTCTATTTTTGTATTTTTGTTTATTTTAGGCTAATTAATTTCGGAAGTACCGAACCCTAAAAATAAGTATTCCAAGAAAATAAAATAAAGAATTAACAGCGGACCCCTAAATAAAGTAAAGCAAAATTGACATCCAGTCTTATCACTAAAAACAAATAGCCAAAGGAAGACGTGACAGAATCATCGAAAAAAATGCCATTAATCATGATTAAGATATTTTCGGTTGTTTATACCTAGAGTATGTAGGCAGTATAACCCTCGTTAGGCGACTTTGATGAATGGCACCTCTTTGCGACCTTCACTTTCACCTTGACCTTGGACCAAAAAGGAAAACTTTCGGCAATAATTTCTTATTTTCCTTTCTCTATAGAGATAGCTCTATATATATGAATATGATATAGAGCTAGATCACATTTCCTCTTTTTCCTCTACTTATACGATATGCTATATTAAGATACTTTTACACTCGTTAGGTAAGCATTTGACCACTATGATAAATAAATAATTATCGCGAAACCAAAGTGGCTAGTAGACAACCAGTGAGAGTAGTTCAGCGATTGGGAAAGAGGTCTGTTCTCAATCGCTATAATCGGGGCATCTTTAAATCTCGCGTAAATAGAGGTATCTTCTGTGCGCGATCTTGCGCTATTCATATCTCTATCGTGCTGAATGTTCATCATCGTCGACCACAAGGAAGTTCAGGTAGTGCTTGACCCCAACCCTACCATGGCTACACTAAATTAATGAAGTGTTAATGATCTGCCATCACAATAAGTTAGTCGAATGCCTTCCCCGGCTTTTAAGTTTGGGGCCAAAAAGGCCATTAAGCTGGAAATAACTAACTAGGTCACATATGAATAATGACTGTGGCATGACCACAGACCCCACTATAGGGCCTTGACAGGCTAGAGCAGCCCCGGAGGGACAAAGGGAGTTCGGTGAACCGATGTTTGCTTTCCAAAATGTAATTTGCGGTCACAGGGGAGAAAATTAATAGTAGGTTAAGTCCATAAAAGAGGCATTTTGTTTATTTCGGAACGTACGATATTCTCCGGCGCATTATTATCTCTATGTACGAAACCAAATTCTGTAATATATTTTCAACACGTATATACAAAGGTAGCAATTTATTTAGTGTTTCGTGATTGTTACACATTGAATTATACAGATTCAAGTCAAAGCTTAGACAGTTGAGATAATTGATAGGTTGGAAATTGATATAGACTACTTTTTATTCCGTAAAAGAGGCACAGTTTCTTTGTGGTGAATATCCACGCGTGTGAAAAGTCCGCAGCTAGTAAATAAATATAATAATAGCTTTCTAACACAATATTCAGTAAAATAAATAGATTATGATTGACGCGTCTTGAAGGCCAAAAATTTCTCTACTGTTTTGAACTATTCTGTGGTCTCGTCTGACGTCACTGCTTCCCTATTAAAACTGTACGCATAACCATATCGGTATACACAGCGTTGTTGATGACTGGATTTAATTTTATAGCACAGCATTTATGGCAAATCAATGGTGTCAATATGGCTTTACGAGAGAGAGAGGAGGATAAGATTTAGACAACGTCTAGGCAGAAATGTGATCCTGTATTTCAAATTCAAATTCAAAATTCTTTATTCACAGGGGCCACAGGACAGCGCTTATGAAAGTTAAATGTATAATAGCCTGTTGCCGACCACTGATCTATACTATCTAATTTTGTAAAGAGGTAAAGTTTGTTTGTTACTGCTGTTATCAGAGATTCTAAAACTTCTAATATAGGAAGCTACATGCTTGTAGTGATGAACTTAACTTAATATGATTTCTGAGCGCTATAGTAGTGGTATAGTAAGTTTAAGTAAATATCTCTCGTAACTATATCCTTATACAAATAAATATCCTCACATTATATAATCTTAATAAAAATATCCTACTTAAAGCGATGTAGCACGTAATGTATCTGATACTGTATTTTACGCACTATGTGATTGTATACGTAGTATAATGAAGTAAGTCGACGGCTCCGTAGCTAAGTTGGTAGTAACCCTGCCTGCAGGGCGAGGGGTCCCGGGTTCGATTTCCGGCCGGGGCAGATTTTGTGTAAGCATAAAGTTTGTTCTCGGGTCTTGGATGTTTGTGATGTGTATTTGTGTGTCCATGCCACCTGCGACACAGGGAATCCTAGTGCGGGGGTATGAGTGAAAGCGTTTATTTAATTAATTAGTAGCTTAAGTCACAATTATGCACGACGTTTCGTTATTGTTTGTGGAGTGCCTTAAAAGTTCTTAATAACACCTAATTATGCAATGGCGAAAAATTATAATAGTGTAATAAACTTAGCCCTATCACTCGCTTTAAAACTATGAAAGAAAACATCGAAAGGAAAGCAGTAAGAAATTCGAGGACATGTATTTATAATCATCAAGCCGCACTGCTGGGCCAACATGGTAGATTGTGGCCCATATTCTCTTCCTGAGCACAAGCCTAGCACAGCGTATTGGGCTGAAGATGGAACCTGAGCGAAGATTTTTCTCCGAGCCGTCTTCAACGAGGTTTTTCTGATTACATAAACATAATGTTTACACACTCATTCCAGCACTATGATTACGTGTATCATAGATGGCATACACACACAGATATACAACACAAACATCCAAGACCCGAGAACAAACTCCGGGGCTTCACTTTGTCGGCAGGGGCTACTAAGCCACTACGGTATATTCACAACGTCCTCACCAACCTCCCCACCAGAAGGGACGATAAAAATGCACATAGCCGCTATGATAATTTAAATTCCCAGCGCCCCCTTGGTGGGGAGAATACTGGGGCCCAAGCACACTAAACCACAATGGTCAAAATAGTAATGGTTTGCGATAATTATGACGACAACTGACACTATTGGTAATGTACTAGCCACAATGGTGTCGGCCATCTCCAGAACGCTTTTGACAGTTTGGTAAATCATTATGATATCAATTTCCCTCCGGCAATATCAACTATGACAGACATGACATTACCGTCTTTTGCACTATTGCTAGTTGTGATGGATAATGGCACCATTGCCATCGCAATTTTAGTTTAGCGTGCTTGGCCCCCTGAAGATGTTGGGAATATACCGTCAATACGGACCGGAAGAAGCACCTGTCTATCTTCAGTATCTTTCCTAGTCGTAGCTATCTTCAGACTCTAATATAACTTCATTTATTCTCTCGTAGGAAACAAGTCTAGTATTTATTACGCATACACATTCATCCATCTATCGGCGCTGTTCACGTGTGCACTGAATCACTGTATTGTACATGACACGGTGTCGGGGTGGTACTGTGCGTTTTAGAATTGAACAACGGGAAAATCAATCTCGAATTTGAACGAGTCAAAATGAGCTTGATGATTTCGGTTGTGTCGCAATTTTCATTTCAAATTCAAAATGCTTTCAACGAATTCATAAGGGCCCCAAGAGAGCACTCATGAAAGTTAAAACATATGAATCTAAGTGCCCGTTTCAAATTGGTATAGGCCGATCAAAAAGTTCGTCGGCATTCTTTTTAATTATATATTTTTTTCGATGTAAAATTTAGGTTAGACTACGGTACGATACACCGTACACTCAATCTATATACAGAGTGTCTATGTGTGCACAAAGCTGTCTAAGTTTAGACTTCGCTACTTTAGACTACATACTCAGTTTATACACCTACTAAATATCGGCTGTTTATGTGGCTACACGGTTGTCTCGAACTTTGGACCCGATAGTTTCGCTACAGCCGTAAGCCGCTGTGTGAACACGTTGTGAGTTGTAATCAAGTATCTCTTGCGGTTAACAGACAACCTAGTGGCCTTTTTAAGGCATCGCAAAGACGTCGAGGACATGATATCTAATTATGAGGACACTATGCAAAATAAATTAAATCAAATGAATTAAATTAGACACAGCACAGAACAAGAACCTTTCGAACTCAAATTCTTTTGCAGCAATCTACAATGAATGTTCATACAAACACAAGCGCTAAATTAAATTCTAAGATGTCTTTATACCAGGTTCAGAATTAATGAATAAAAAAATTCATAGTATTAAGTATGTTTCGTAGTTCACATTTAGGTACATACTCAGTTTTCAGAAAACAGTTAAATTTTTCTACACACGAAAAACTGAAGCGTGATTATTGAAAATTAACAAAGTGTGTTTCTTATGTTATGTGCATGATTGTGTAAAATTCCAAAAATGTAATTACGTTGAGTATTGATTCCAAGCAACTAACATAAAGGATTGAACGGTTGAAACTGACTCTAATTTCGGATCTCTGATTCATAGTGCAATGGTAGCATCCCAGATCAGCCAATTATTTTCAGTAAAATACCGAGTGCTGCGATCTACGTAAACGCCGTCGAGTCTGCCAGAAGGGGGCTTGTATGTGCAAGTGGCAAAGAATAAGGATGCGAACAGAATATTTTGCGACTTCAAAATTGCTCATCAATTTATATTTGTTGAGATTTCTTTAAGAAGCCAAATTAAATGTATCCTTGAAACAAATTATAAAAACCATTAAATTTCCATCCAAATACAAATCTAACTTTCATCTGGTAATTCCAGCTCTATAATATATTTAACGATAAAAAAATAATGTGTCCTCAAAAAAGTCCATCCAAAGCACATTCTCTCACGTAACATCACTACGCAGACCACGTCGCTTGCATTCCACTCATCTTAGCACGCATGAACTCGTAAAACCGTCTGGAACTTCTGAAAGCTTACATAATCTGTGACAATTTCCCTCGTTCACGCTCGCTCTGCGCATGTGTGCGTTACCCGCGGATTCTAACCTAAATTCGAATTTCGAGCTTCGGTTTACGCGGACGCGCGCGCCCAGCCGACAAACAATTTAAAAATAAAACATTTTTTTTTTCTTTCGCCCGCTGCCGTCCTTCCAGTCAGTGCGAAAGTTTTAATTTTTGTGTCAAAAAGTGCGTTTTCTATAGAAAATCTGTGGTGCAATGGAATAATGGTTAAAAATAGTGCGTTTGCGAGACCTAGTGCAGACAAGCTCGACGTATTTCGGTGACAAATCTTTTCGGCCTCGGGTCGCGAGCTTTATGGCCTATTTTTTAATAGCACATTTTTAGTGATGTTTTATTTGTGATGAAACGAAGGAAGTGCTCATATTTTTGGATTTATTGTTGAAGACTATTAAAAGGTAACCTTTTAATACTTTCTTATTTTTACTATTTTTAGGGATCCGTAAAAGTATTTGAAAACAAACAAAGACGAAAGTTGAACAAACTTTTTTTCAATATGTAGCAATTAGATTTACGCAAACAAAGCCGAAAGATGATCAAACTCTTTTTTCAATATGTAGAAATTAGATTTACATTTATTTGTAAATAGTCAAATGGCCCAGATTGTTAGCCAAAATAAACCGCTATTTCCAAAATAGCCAGTGACAAAAATACTCTCGTAAAATGTATTTATGCACTGATACCTGAGTAAAACAGATACGATACCCGGCATAGAAGTAATGTGAATAAGTGAGTGAGAAACGAAGTTTGTTTACATTTTCTCGGCTGGAAAACTGCAGTTTACGCAGGAATTTATCAACAGTTTGTGTTTAAATTATTTCATTCATCTAGTTTTACATACGTGAAATAATGAAGCAAATATTGGAACATGTTCTTGTTATTTTTAATGTGCTATGATAACATGTTTGGTTATAATAATTATAAGGAAACTATAAATATAACCATAGATATATGTTTAAGTTATGTAAGGCTATTAATAATAATGATTAAAAAGTATTATTATTTATAGTAGTAGTAAAGGTTGTATTTCATTCAAAAGTTCATTTGCTGATTTACATTCAAATTTTGCTGAAATAGCCAACCCATTTACATATTATCATCGTTAAATCTTGATATTGATATAATTTTTTTCATGAACTGATTAACAGTTCAGTTAAAAAGTTTTTAAGTCGGAGATTAGATTTTGTTAAAGAAAATAATGTTTTTTTATATTAATTACTAAATAGAAAATATTTTCTTCGAAACAGTTTAATTGTTTTTCTGAAAAATAAACGTAGTCATGATACTTATGGCACACATCTTAAAATATATATGTTAATTTAAGAATTATTGAAGTATTTTGTAAAAAAATACGAATAATTTGATTTAGATTTTTTATTTTATGCCAACTTTTATGATTCTTTTTATGCTGCAAAAAATCCCATAAGTAGTAAATAAAGTGATATGATTAGATATTTAAATAATATAATATTTTTGTACATACCGTTTTGTATAGTGAACAACTATCTGTCTATGTTTTAGTAGATGTTTGTTAATGCGTTTGAAGGTGGGTCACTTTAATTTATATGATACCTATAATATACTTTCGTGACTTGAATTCAGTGTCTAGGCAAATGTACGACACTTATATATTTAGTATATTATTAAAAATATAATTATGTTACGATTACCAGATCTAACGAAAAACACACGATCTTTCATAAAAAATAATAATTTAAATGAATGCGGAACCCAATTGCGTTTCTATTTTGGCAGCCTTGACCACAATCTTAAAATGTTTATGTAAAGGAAGATTTTAATCTTGGCACAGTTTGGGTGTTATATGGAACAATACTGAATATTTATGTTTATGGGCTAGCCCCTCTCCCTTCCTAAAGAAGGTAACTAAAGGAACGGTGTTTGCAACCCAGGCGTCCTAGTTTCATAATATATTTTGGAAAGAATTGTGAAAAGTTTGTTACTACATTCATCTCAAAGTCTTTACTTGATTAAGATGGAAATTGGTTTGGGCTTGAGTAGTCTACAGTAATGTTTTAACTCTTTTTTTCTGTTGAATTATGAATTGTAACGTAAAAAGTGATAATGTAAAAATAGTGTCTATACTTACAATGTTACATCACAAAACAAGACATTGTAACAAAAGTTACATAAAAAACACGACTGCCCTATTCAGTGTCACTGGGGTGATGTAAGGATTCTAACGATACCCCATACATCTACATCTGTTCAGGCATTTACAAGTTATGGTGGAATAAAGAAACTCACAAACATACGTATGTATACATGAACCCTTAACACATATAGGTAGGTACACTCCTTTATAGTGCAGTTGTATAAAAAAGTCTAAAAGTGTAAAATACTCGGAAAAAGCGAGAAAAATCTTCAAGGCTTGATTCCCGTAATCGACGAATTATTTCCATACCTACAAGTTTGTATGGAAGCCTCGGTGCTCGAGCCTGACTTGCACTTGGCTGATTTTTTAACATAACATAAACAATTATACAATCATGCCCATGCACTACGATACCTTGTGTCGCAGGTGGCATGGATATACGCAGACACATAACAAAAAAATCAAAACATATAAACACAAAATCTGCTCCAGCCGGGAATCAAACCCTGGGCCCTCGCTTTTCAGGAAAACTACGGAGACGTTTACACTAAAAAGTACAATTACAGCGGTACTGGGACAGTGAACTCGCGGTGGTGCGGTGCATAACATTAGGTCATCATCATCATTAGCTGGAAGACCATCATCGTAAGCTGCAGAACTTATAGGCCTCCCATACAACGCCACTTAGATCGACTACTCGCCTCTTGCATTCAGTGGTTCACCGCAGTTTTGACCTTTTTTCTGTTTCCTTTAGTCGCCAATGCACTTTTATTTATTATGCTTTTTTACTATTAATGGATTTTCGTTTGGCCACATCTCACCTGAGGGAAAGCGAGAATGGGGACGAAGGTGCATGACGCTTACCAAAAAAAAACATATTTATATAATCGCTACAAACAAATTATAGCCTTGTTTAATTAATTAAATTATTTAAATAAATTATATCACAGTGCCTGCCGTAGAAACATTTTAAAACATACACTTATAAAATTGCTAATTTGATTACATCTTATTCGAAACCCTGTATAGCTAAAATGACGCACGTTATGACGTCACAGTGTGATCCGCTAAGCTCAACCGGGGTGCTCATGCGTGGTATCATAAATTATTGGTGTAGGTAGAGCTGGATTTTGCATCTGTATCTCTGATTGGATTCGCTTAAGTAACCGTTCTGCCACATTCGTTCCAATTAGTTGGCACTTTGGCAGCACTGTATAAAAGCGTGCCGGGCTACCTTTGCAGGGTTCAGTAGTTATTCCTTTAAAATTTTCTAAGTAGGATAGGATAGTATTGGTAAGCATTATCTAGTGCCAACCTATTAAAGTATTCAAGGGATTCATACTAATTAAAATTTGAACAATTAAATAAAATTAAAACTTTAGGTAGCTACAGAGCCATCAAATTCTATTATTACTTATCTTACAGATAACCATCTTATAGCTTTCAGGCAACACAGATGCCGAGAAAAATCTATTACATAGCTGTCCGTATGATAAGGGTTCAACAAACGCTTGATGTAGATAGGAGTTATGTTATGTTACCTTAAAAGGAAGACGTAGTGTCGTAAGTACATCTGATAGACCCCGGATATATTGAAAATGTGGTATTTAAGTAGATACAATGCGATTAAAATAAGAAAAGGATGGGCTCTTAACTAACTTCACTTCAATATCAGTTCAAAGTACAACAAAATTGTACAGTACCTAAACACAGAAAAACATTGAACTTTGAACTGACATTGAAGTGAAGTTAGCCGAGAGCCCGTCTTATTATATATAATATATAACCATGCCTGCATTATATAACCATGATCTTGAAGTGAAACACGCCAAATACTCCATATACAATTTATTTTTCCACTTCTTACTTTTATCCAATACACTTTATATAACTTATATATCCACTTCTTGCTTATTATAATATTATATAATACTTTTATAATACAGTACACGTGTTCAACTATATAGACGCCGTCGCTCTCAACTCGGAACTGACTGCCGTTTTATTTTTACCCCAGAGCACAACTAGCCGGAAATACGCTTGTGATGGCCCGAAGCTATAGTCCAATCATAAGCGAGTCAATGCTGCCAACAGCAGAAATATTTACAAGTATAATTTACCAAAGAGTCAATTTAAGACTTTTTACTTTGTAGAAACATTGAAAATTATCAAGATTACGACATTCGGCCATCCGACAGCGAGCAGCCTCCCGGCGCTCGTCAATCTGGCAGTCAATTCCTTTTGTAGCAACGAGTCACTATCCAAATTCTAGGTTATATATGGTATTACTATTATTTATTTTAAACAAGTACTTCTAAACAACTTTCAATTTATAAATAACTTACAACTTATAAACAAATAAAATAAAAGCTTCCCTTATTACTATTACAAACATTAAATTAATTTACCTAGCTTTATATATCTAGTGCATAATCTACAATAGTTACTTTAAACAAACAATACTCTTCAAAATGTTTAGAACCTATAGGTTTTTAATCATGTTAACCGATTCATTTAAACTTATGTATATTCTAATTACGACATTCGGTTTGAAATTATATAATTTTCATAAGCATTTATTACTATTTGCGTTGCTGCAGCATAGACAAGGGAGCATCATCGTCGCTATTGTCACTTGCCGAGTTAGTAATATAATCTGTGTTGCCATCTGCATTAAGAATTGAAGAATTTATATTTATCCATGGCCTCATTCTGTCAGCTGCAACAACGGTTTCAAATTTGCGTTTGCTATTATTAAATCCAGGTACATTAGTTATTTTATACCTATCATTACCTAAAGATTCAACAACTTTGTAAGGTCCTATGAACTTTGATAAAAGTTTTGTGCTATTACCGTTATTATAAAATTGTGTCCTAGTTATTTTTATTAAATCTCCTTCTCTGTAAACAGCAGCAGGGGTTCGATTGGCATCATGCTTGAGTTTTTGTTTATCTTGAGTCATTTTTATTTTTTTTGATACTTTATCCCTTAGCAATTGTAGAGGCATAGACATGTTACTTGTGTCAATGTCTAGTCTATTGGTTAAACTGTCCCGAAACCTGATACCGAATAAAACTTCCGCTGCTGTTTTCTGTGTGGTACTGTTTACGGTATTATTAATACCCCATTGTACATTTCCCAGCAACGTGTCCCAGTCGCGTTCACTTTTACCGAAACAATGCTTGGTTAATGCATTTAAAATAGTTTGGTTAAACCTTTCAGCTTGACCGTTTGCTCTGGGACACGCAACGGCGTTCAAAATATGTTTTATGCCGTGTTGATCACAAAAACTTTTAAAAGCAGCAGAGGTAAAGGATGTGCCACGATCGGAGATTATTCGAGCTGGTATACCAAAATCTTGAAATATGTTTTCTAAAACTTTAAGAGTACTTTTAGTTTTTGTGTCCCTCACGGCTTTTGCAAACAAATATTTGGTGAATCCATCAACAACAGTTAGAATGTAAGAGTTGCCCTTTTTACTTCTAACAAATGGGCCAAGATGATCTATATGCACAGTATGCATGGGGATGCTTACTTTTTCTATCGGGTATAAATGGCCAGCATTCTTTTTCATGGAACGATCTTTATTGTAAGCACACTCTATACAACTGCGCAGATACTTTTTGATAAAACGACGCATCTTGGGAAACCAGAATTGACTTTGAATTTTCTCAATAGTTTTTGTCTCACCAGGATGACCTATATCATCATGATTACATTTACAGATTTGCAACCTTGCACTACGGGGAACTACCAGATATAGTTTATCGTCAATTTTTCTATAAACTTTATTATTTTTAACTGCATAATGTAATTTAATATCTTTGACTTCTTCGTCTGTATTGGGTCTAAGAATTTTAACAATTCGGGAGATGTCTGGGTCCGTCATTTGTAATGTTAGGAGCCAATTTTCTTTATCGGTCTCTATACTGTATACTGTAACCATGGATTCGTCAGTCCTATCAATTTCTAAAGTAGTGTTACGACTCAGAGCGTCTACGTGAGTCATACGAAGGCCAGGTCGATATTCTATGCTAAAGGTAAATTCACTGATCTGGAGCCACCACCTTGCAATACGGGGTACGAGATCCCGCTTAGTGAGTGTAGTACGGAGTGCATGACAGTCGGTAACGACTTTAAAATTGATCCCCAACAAGTACACTCTAAATTTTTTTAAGGAACAGACAATTGCAAGCGTTTCTAGCTCATAGGAATGTAGGTGTCGCTCTTCGGGAGTTGTCTGCCGGCTGAAGTAAGCCACAGGTTTTAATACACGAGGATTCTCTTGCCACTGCATAAGTATTCCACCTATTCCTAACGCACTGGCGTCAGAATGAAGCTCTGTTTCAAACCCGTGGTTATAAAGAGCTAATACTGGACGGCGTACTAACTTTTCTTTCAATAAAGTGAAAGCTTGTGATGTGTCTGTGGTCCATTTAAAAGGATAGTCCTTTTTTAACAGGCATGTAAGGGGCCTAGCAATTTCACCGAAATCTTTAATAAATTTTCTAAAATAACCAGCTAAACCTAAAAACTGTCGCACTTCATGGATGTTTTTAGGAGTAGGGAATTCTTTAACCGCCAGTATTTTGGTTTCACTCGGCCTCACTCCGGTAGCAGATATTTCATATCCTAAATAATTTATGGAGCTATCAAAAAAACGACACTTAGAAAGTTTAAGTGTTAGGTTATTTTCCCTGATTAGTTTGAGAACATCCTCCAACCTCTTGAACCCTTCTTTTAGATCTACAGATGGCACCAGAATGTCATCTAAATAAGCTAAGGCAGAATCAAAGCGCTTTGAGCCAAGCATATCATTGATGACCTTTTGAAATACGGCTGGTGCATTAGTTAAGCCGAATGGCATTCTTTTGAATTGAAAATGGCCATCAGGTGTAACGAAGGCTGTAAGATGCTGACTTTCCTGTGCCATTGGAATCTGATAATACCCAGACGCGAGGTCTAAAGATGTAAAAACTGCATTGCCACTAAGATTAGTTAACTGGTCCTCGATTAACGGCAGAGGAAAACAATTCTTTTTAGTCTTACTATTAAGCGCTCTGAAGTCGACGCATAGTCGCTGTTCACCGGTTTTCTTTTTAACCATTAAAATTGGGCTCGCGTAGTTTGAGCAAGACTCTTCTATGATTCCGTTTTTTAATAGATCATCTACTATTTCGCTAACCTTTTCTCTTTCACTATATGATAACCGATAAGGCCTGTAAACCACTGGTTTTTCGTCGAATAAATCTATCTTCATTTCCGTGCCAGTAAAGCACCCTATTTCAGACAAATTTGACGCAAAACAATCGCGGTATGATTGTAACAGTTCGTAAAGTTTATCAGTTACATCATCACTAATACCCTGTCCAACTTTTATTTCGGATCTTTCTAGTGGAGTAAGGGCAGATACGTCTTGATAAATTCGATTAACGCGTCTTATTTCTTTTTCTACGAAAGAAGTTGCCCTAGCAACAGGCGTTCCCGCATTTAACATCAACGGTTCATTTGCTAAGTTGGTTATGACTAAGTGTCCTTTACCATTATCTACGCGATAGGCACCCTGATGTAAGCGATATTCCTTACCAGGTTCACCGCACGTATAACCTTCCACATAGACATCGCCACTAAAATCTGGCCTGGACGTAGATACAGCAACAAGACCTACGTTAGAAACTTCGGTAGTGTTTAACACAGTCATTTTTAACGTGTCTACAGCTTCAAAACAATCATGCGGGTTTTTGTAGAAAATTAATCTATTGTTGTCTTTAAGAACGGTCACAAATGGGAGCTCGGTCAAATCTTGTCCTAATAGTAAAGGGGTGTGCAGAAATTCGTCACTAACGACAAGTAATTCGATTCGAGTATCGATTTCATCAATCTTTAAGTTTACCATCGTTTTGCAGATAGGTACTACAGTGGAATTCCCAAAACCTCTTATAACAGGGAGATTGGAGTAGCATTTTGGTGATTCTAAGTAACGCGCATCGGATTCCCTTATCAAACTGCTATCACTACCAAAATCTACATAAGCGACAAAGCAGCGACCATCAATCTCAGTTTTTTTGAAAAACTTGTCGTTTGCATTTTTTTGAGCATGTATCACTAATGTTTTACGTTCGTCATTTTTAGAAAACCTAGGTTCGGTGTGCGACCCTGAAGGGTTAACAGGGTCTAGTTTGCATGTATCCGAGTTATGACCAACTCTCTGACACTTTTGGCACCTTGTGATGGGTTTAGTACATTTGAAGTAAGGGTGACCCTTCGACCGACAGTTGAAACATATCACAGAGCTATCATTAGAACGGGTTACTGAACTAGTAGTTGGGCGATTTGTGAAATTATCAAAGCGTCTTTTATTTTGGGGTAGTACGTCAGTGGGGGATTGATAATTAAGAAAATTCAGTAAGTCTTCTGGTTCTTTACAGTTTAAGGCTTGTGCTCCATTCCTAACAGACTTATCCAATATTCCATGTATAATACAATCTACAGCGTTTTTTCCTACTATTCTGCATCTATTCAATAGTGTTAGTTTATCATAAAAGTAATCACGTAAACTTTCATTAGCTCGTGAAGTACGACATAACATTTCTTCCAAAAGCCGACCATAGTTTTGCTCATCAGGAAAAGCCTTTTCTAATTTAGTTTGCCATTCCGCCCAGTCGTTTACTACTGACGGAAGGGCTTCAAACCATTTCTTGGCAAGACCTGTTAATTTTTGAAGAGCAAAATGTATGGTTTGCTTTTCGTTCCAATCGTAAATGATGGCACATTCATTAACCTTCCTAATCCAGCTATTTATGTTCTGAGTCTTGTTATTGGGGTCAAACTCGGGGATCACATTATTTAAATGATTATTGCTAATTTGCTGAGATTTCTGAAAGTCTGATGTCGACGGTTCTGACGACGATTTACCAAGTGAAGATAATAACTCGAGTACCTCGTCAGCAGTAAAGGATCCTTTCTGCTTCTTCCTCACGGGGCTGGTTTCTGGCGATGGCGTTCCAACTGGCTCAGCATCTGGTAAGCTCTCCACGATCCAGTCTGACCGAGTTTTCATTTTTCTACGAGCCCGCAGTCGCCCTCGTCGCGAGCCACTGGCGTCGCAGACTTCATTTTCAGTCGGTTTCATGACCTCAGAAAATAAATGAAATTATATATGAGCACAATATCAAGTAAAATAATGTAGAAATTTTAAGTAATCTGAATTCATTTCAAATTTAAATTTAAATTCAAAATGCTTTATTCAAATAGGCCCCAAAGGAGCACTTATGAAAGTTAAAATAAATGACTAACAGCGGGCCTCTGCAACATTCGTCTACCCGATTTAAAATAAACCATAGGTGATATAAGAACAATAAAACTTGAAATAAGGCATCTAGTTTGGTAATAGTAATTTTATAGTGGCACACTTAGCCGCAATTTATAGAATGTACTGACTCGCTACTTTTTAATGGCATACTTAGACCATGGCACACAACCACCATACATACCCACGTGGACGCGCTTGGTTCACTACCAATAATCACAGCGTACTTAACCGGTGGCACACATAACCACAAATGTCTATGTGAACGCACTTGGTTCTCTACTAATAATCACGGCATACTTAGCCGGTGGCACACATAACCACAATATCTATTTGAACGCACTTGGTTCACTAATAATAATCACGGCATACTTAGCCGGTGGCACACATAACCACAATATCTATGTGAACGCACTTGGTTCACTACTTATAATCACGGCATACTTAGCCGGTGGCACACATAACCACAATATCTATGTGAATAGATCATATAGAGATGATGAAGGTACTTGGATTAACTTCAATATCAGTCACAATTTTTACTTAGAAATCTTAAAATTCATAATGCCCAGCCTGTAGTCTTAGATATCGCTATCAGAGGGTAGCCCCGACCAAACGATCCAAAACATAGGCCTGGCTCAGATATGTATCCAACTAAAGTAGCACGGGCGGATAGTCTCGGGGCAATCCCGACCGACCTATGCTACTGAAATCTTCAACATCAAATTCAGTTGATAATTATTGTAGTGTGTAAAGTAATGATTTTATTAGGTTCTAATATTTACGATGTTTGACTACATTGCGTAAACTCGACTGAAATTGAAGTATTCTATAATATAAATGCTTAGCATAATTATGTCAGCACGATCGGATAGTCTCGGAGTGTCCGACCGGCCGCGCTGACAAATTTTACTATTTCATTTTTGAGATATACAATTAAATTTGCGTGCACAGTAAAATGCGTGGGCATAATCTTGAGGTAAAAAAAAAACTATATTTTTACATACCTTGGTTCAATCCCACTTCTGAGATGAAGTGAAACACGCCAAATACTCCATATACAATTTATTTTTCCACTTCTTACTTTTATCCAATACACTTTATATAACTTATATATCCACTTCTTGCTTATTATAATATTATATAATACTTTTATAATACAGTACACGTGTTCAACTATATGTTTAGACGCCGTCGCTCTCAACTCGGAACTGACTGCCGTTTTATTTTTACCCCAGAGCACAACTAGCCGGAAATACGCTTGTGATGGCCCGAAGCTATAGTCCAATCATAAGCGAGTCAATGCTGCCAACAGCAGAAATATTTACAAGTATAATTTACCAAAGAGTCAATTTAAGACTTTTTACTTTGTAGAAACATTGAAAATTATCAAGATTACGACAATCTACTGTCAGAAATTGACAAAACGTATCAAACGTAGATAGGTACCCTGGGAAATAGGGCGATTTATAACCTCTGAATGTGGACACATTCACATGTGGGGTACATAGAGGAGAACGCCCATAAAAGTTATAGGATTCGATGTACCCGCTCTACCGTTATATGTTACAAAAAAATGCTAGAATAAGGTACATTTTGTTTGTTGGTTACCTCTAATCTATGGAGCCACTATGATCCATAAATCTTCACATTATACTTGAGTGCTATACCCTATAAGTACTGTATACTGATTCCACACGTGTGAAGCCCTAGACAAAAGCTAGTGTGCAATAATTTTACTGACAACCTACCTTGTCCTTCAACCAAAATCATATTCGCCACAGAACATGAGCAAAGTGGTGATACCTACTCAGACTCTATTACCTATTCTGTGTCCAGACGAACATACGAAGAAGTAAGTTCTACGACTAGTAAAAGTCTAATATACCTATCTCTAGTTTAAAAATAGCTCGTTCCTCATCAACTGGCGTATTTATTGAGATTCCTCGGGGAATATAACTGTTCTGTAGTTCGCAATCCAATCAAATCGGGAGTCATCGATCCTTATTTGCTTTATAGCTGAGACTGCTCTGTCTGGGCTTCCTTAGGTCAATGTGATATGCTATTATTACATAGACTATCGCAAAGTAATCTTTTTGACAACATATTTATTATAATGGAAATGCTAGTGACGTAAATCGTATTTCCAAATTTTTTATTTATGTAACTACTAGCTTCGTCCCGCGGCTTTCCCCGCTATTTATATAGCTGTATAAATTGTAGTCTATGTGTTATTCTGATGTATAAGCTATATTACTGTAAAAATTCATCAAAATCTGTTCAGTAGTTTTTGCATGAAATAGTAACAAACATCCATCCATCCTCACAAAATTTCGCGTTTATAATATTAGTAGGCTAGGATTATTACTTCTTATTTTATATACTTATTAGAACTGTGTGTTTATACAGTTTATCTGTAATAAATGATTAATCTATACAAATAAATAAAATTGAAGTGTTTGTTTGTAATATCAAAATAACAGCTTTTACCAAATGCATATGAAAGTATAAATTGTTGTCTATGAGTTACTCTGATGTATATAAGCTAAGTATATTACTGTAAAATGTCATTAAAATCCATTCAGTAGTGTGCGTGAAAGAGTATCAAACATCCATCTCGTTCTCACAATCTTTCAGGTTTACAATGTTAGTAGGATTATACGACGAGGATTTTGACAACTGCTGTCAAAGCTAGCTTTGATTTTTTTTTAAACCGTCGATTTGCAATTAATGGATCGGATTTGCGTCGTTTGATCGGACAGCAATTAGCAACTTTAATTTCAACTTGTGAATTGAATTGCATGCGGATCACGTAAACGTCGTTCGTTTTACATTTGATGACGGCTAAACGAAGCGAAAAGTGGAATCTCGTGGCATGTAGTGACCACCGGCAACAACAGTGTGCGGAAAGCTCACATAAATTGTATGAAAATTGCAGTCCGCATCGCAGTATGGTGGCAGCATGTGCCTCGTGTGCGAACAGGCTTATCCCCCGGCTAGTCGATCGGTAGCACGTTATACCAGTAAGGAAACAGAAAAAAAACATGTCGCTCGGACCCGCATCGGTCGGCATGGAATTGAAAGCTCGAGCCATCCGCAGACGCAACTGTCAGTCACATTAGCAACACAATAATCTGTCGGTCACCGGATTGAGGGTATTTGTATGAACTGCGAACAGCCACAATCTGCGTAGGCTCACTTGTCATTTCCATACAAAATGAAACCACCGCGGTGCCATCCATCCGTACTATATTATGTAAAAGTGCGTTTGTATGTTTGGTGGATTGTCCTTCTTTCACGCAGCCACAGCAAAACCAACAAACGTACAAACTTATTAAAATACTAGCTTCTGCCCGTGGTTTTCACCCGCTTTCCCACAGGAGCCGTGCATTTTTCCGGGATAAAAAGTAGCCTATGTTACTCTCCGGTCCATAAACTATATCTATGTCAAAAATCACGTCGATCCGTTGCTCCGTTACTGCGTGAAAGAAGGACAAATCAACAAACCAACAAACACACTTTCGCATTTATAATATTAGTAGGATAGGATATAAGTATAGATCGTTAGAATCCATACATCATCCCGAGTGACACTGGCTAGGGCAGTCGTGTTTTTTATTTACGTAACTTCTGTTACATCGACTTGTTTTTAAAGATATTTTTGCTCAGTGGTAGTGACGTCGGATCCTGGGGCCTTACTCCAAAAATCGAACGTCGAAGCTTCGGCTGTTGGATCGCAGTTTTCCTGCTTCGAAAGCGTAGAAAAATATCAAGTACGAATATCGAAACAAACATAAAACAAAACACACATCAAAACACTTTTATGGTAGGAAAACTAAGATCCGACAGCCGAAGCTTCGACGTTCGATTTTCGGAGTAAGGCTCCACGGGCCAAGCAAGCTAAACAACTGAAATTACGATGGCAGTGGTGCCATTCCATCACAACTGGCAATAGTACCAAAAGTCAGCAATGTCATGTCTGTCAACTATGTTGTTATTGCCGGAGGGAAATCGATATCATAATGATTTACCAAACTGCCAAATTAGCGCAATGGTGATGGCCGGACACCATTGTGGCTAGTGTGTTACCAAAAGTGTCAGTTTGCGTCATAATGGTCGCAAACCATTACTATTTTAACCATTGTAGTTTAGCGTGCTTGGGCCTCTGATGTGATGTACGTCGATGTTTTGAATGTTAGAATGAGCTTGAGATTTAAGTGAAGGAAAACCATCGTTATGCCGACACAGCAAGGTGCAATGTCATTTTTTGTTGCTCACCTGACTAAGACCACCCTCATGTTGAAAATCTCTCATCAAGACCTATTGTATTCCGGCAGCTCCACTTGAGAGCCATTTCTATAATCTTGGTTTAGCATATTCATACTCTTCGATCTCATCTGTCTACTAAACTATCGAGAAAAAAAACTCATCACTGCATAGTCCATATCATAAAAAAATCGGTCGAAATTGAGAGCTCCCACTTTCAGTGTGGCATTGAATTGGCATAAAATTAGTAACAGGTGGCGTGGCAGTGACAAAAATAGCTTTTTGTTCACGGGAATCAAACTATTGTTATAAATTTGTGTCACCATTAGCCAAAGATTTAAAATACATTTAACGTTTCGATCCAATGAGCTTCGATATTTTTATTTTATTTTATTTTATTGATTTAACAAAATCCAAAGCTCTAATTCAATAAATTGTTAGGACTTACTTCTATAACTTAAAACCAATACAGATTAGTTTAAAGTTTAAAATTTAATAAATAGGCGTAACCTTGGCTTATATAAAATACTAGCTTCTGCCCGCGGTTTTTACCCGCGTTCCCACAGGAACCATGCATTTTTCCGGGATAAAAAGTAGCCTATGTTACTCTCCGGTCCATAAACTATATCTATGGAAAAATTCACGTCCGTCCGTTGTTCTGTTACTGCGTTGAAAGAAGGACAAACCAAACAAATCAACAAACCAACAAACACACTTTCGTGTTTATAATATTAGTAGGGGTTATATAATTATATATTATATAAGTAGGATATCATTAATTCCGAATACACAAAGTATATTTTTCTAGCTTTAAAATCAAAACCAATATTGTGAGTCTTTGGATTGTATCAGCACAATCAGTTTATTATTCACTCGTACATAAACAAACAATCTATAAACTTCCTGCATTGTGTTACATTAATCTGTATCAAGCTGTTGAAACCACAAAACGGCGGTCACTACTCTCATATAGGTACTTCGATTGCAATAGATAAATCATATCTATAAATATATTTAAGACTATAATAGCATTGTAATCAGACTGCGGAAAAAAATAGAGACCACGGCTGTATTGGACTGTAACATCCGTTATATTGAATTTGCTCGTATAAAATGTAGCCTATCTCACCCAGACTATAATAATGATTAGATTCACACTTTGCTCACCAAATAGGATGAGTATTTTTGGCACTACGGTGGAACAAACGTAATTACAATCATATATACATACACTGCTGAAAACATAACCCATCGACTTTTCCATAGTCGGGTAAAAACTATAAAAACATGCGCAACATCCCGCACACTCATAAATCTATATCGAGTAGCTGAAACCACAAAACTGCGATTACTATACTCGGTTTGCATTCTACCGTAAAACAGCTCTATAAATATATTATTGATAGTGCTTCTGACCCCATTCCGATCGTTTACTGGCTATTTTGGACCAGGGGGAGCAATGGAGCTTGCGGTGAAGTGGTTGCGTGGACTCAAGTATTGCGTGGAAGTTTGACTTCCAGCGCTTGAAACTGAGAGCCGCCGAATACCTCTTAATTGAATACAAAACAACATAGGAAGTGGTTCGAATCTGGCAAAATTTCCAGTGAAGGAAAACATCATAACCATGGCAGCATTCGTTCGTACTACGAGTATTATTGAATATTATACTATGTACGAAAGTTTGTTTGTGTTTGGGTATGTGTGTGGGTGAGTGCGTGCATGCGTGCTTGCATTTGTGTGTGTGTGTGTGTGTATGTGTACATGAGTGGAGGGGAATGATTGTCCAATTTCGAGTACATACAGTATAGTTTATGGGCCGGAGAGTACCATAGATTTCGATTCTGTCGCCTAAACCTCATTTTAGTTTTCTCTCTCTCTTTCCAATACATAACATGAGAAAGAGATGGAAGATTTTGCCACGCAAGCGCTTGTGTTCGAAAGCTCTGCGTGGTACTGCAATTGTTATGGCCAGTGCTACGAAACACCCATATATTCGATATTTGTACTGAGATGAGTGGTTCTACTGACAACTTGAGAAAATAAACCAACATAACAAACACAACTAATTTTCAAATTGACATTTGACGTCAACTGACATTCGATTTTGACTCGATTCACTATAATTTGTGGATTCACTACACTTCTATCATCTGTGCACTCTGTGATGTAAAATGTAAAAGTAATCCTGTATTACAATTGGTTAAATCGATATTATCGACGGGAATCGATATTATCGATTCGAGTCTCAAATCGATTCATCACTAAAATATTCGCAGCACTAGTTTTGACAAGTAAAAGGTAGGTCGTTATGTTGGCATCCATGTTTTCCTTTCTAGGTTGGTGTTGTAGCCACTCGATTTATATCAAATACTCTTTGGAATTAGTATGAAGTTCCGCCTCTTACTCTTATATACTCTTTGGTTATGGCATTATGCATATGATCAGGCAAAGGACGCGGTTGTTATCCAATAGAATAAAAAAACAAGTCAAGTATTGTAAAGCAAATATGAACGGGTCTATCGATCCCAAAATTATCTTTCAGAACCATTTCAGCAAAACTCATTCCATCGCGAGTGCCCTACTAACTACTGGAGTCGACTCTACATAATAATAGACTACATTTGCCAATTGGAATGCTCTACTGCAGCTATGGGCAACCTTTTCGAAGTGGGGTCTAAAATTTGTGATGTGTATAGAATTTGTGACGACAAATTCGCGGGCCGTAGGTAAGTTTGATGTAGACAATTGCGTATAATGTAATGAGATTATCGTTAGCTTGTCAAATACAAATTTCTTAGTCCACTTGAGTGTAATGTTGGGGTTGTGTGGTGGAGAATGTAAAGACAACCTTCTTGTATGGAGTCAGTTTAATCTCTATTTAACATAAGGAATTCATAATATAAGTAAAACGAAGACTAGTAGTCAAGAAATTAAAGCCAAATCACGTCGCCACAAGGCCAACACTCTCTCTCTTAGTGAAGGCCGATATCCCTGCACCAGTGGGAGCGTAATAAGGCTGATGATGATGATCTTGGCTCAGATTCAGAGACAAGAGGTTTCTGAGATATTTGCCTGCATGCATCTTAATCACTTACATAATATTAATTTAATAATGCCCAGATACATTGTATATTGTATAAGTATAATAATGTTTATTGGTATAAAAATTCTACAGTGTTTTTATTCTTTTCTCATGGAACTAATACGTTACTATTTTGGAGCGCAATTATAGAGGATTTTAAAATTTCAGCCGGCAACAGCGGGCCGCATCTGGCCACCGGGCCGTGGATTGCCCCAGTTTGCCTCTACTGCCTCTACTAGAGCTACGTTCCATTAGGTAGAGCACTTTTATAACTTTCATCAGAGGGTGTACTCTATGACTCTACTTATTTGCTTGGTTGGTATTGGATATTAGGTTAATTAAAAGTTGATGTTTTGATCTTTTATCGGCATGTCAGGTTTTTGTGGGTACAACGACTACACGGATGGTTGGACGGACGGTATGGATTACACGGTGGCTCGGTAGTATTGAGGTTGACGATCGATTCATGAGTCATCATCATCATCAGCCTATCATCAGCTACCACTGCTGCGATACCGGCGTTCTCTCATAGAGAGAGTACATCGTGTATGTACGTAACAAAGTAGTCAGTGATAGTACTGGTACCATATTATCTTATTGTTATGTTATGTTTATATGTTGATTAGGTATTGTATAAGTAACCCTACTTACACAATACCTATTTTATTCCATTGACCGAGTTCGGGTTCGGTTGGTAGCCAATTATGGGTACCTACCTATGCCCAATAGTATGTTTTCGTACTCATTTATGGTACCTATAATCTGAATAACTATTTATATGGAATTATGTAATTTTTTGGTATTAATAAACACTTCTTCTTTCTGTCTAATGTCTCAGAGTAACGAGCGCACTACAGTGCCGCGCAGGCCTTTTGTGTTGATAAGCGTTTAACTGGCGTTTTATAATTAAAAACCTCTCTCTTGGAAGTGTGTTAAAAAACTCAATTACGCCAATTTTAACATCAATAACTTCCACTTGTCGTGCCCACAAAGTAACCTTACCATTTTTCCACACTACCAACTTAATAAGGCTAAGTAACGGGCAGATAAGTAACACGATAGCTTAACAACACCACCTATTCCACTTAAAATGCTCTATAACTTACTTGACTACACCCTGTGTAATGTCAGTGGTGTCTAGACGCTATATAGAGTGTCCTTGTAACGTATAGTGTACACTTATTTCGCACCACGGGGGGTATTAGGAAAATTGAACTTTTAGTGGCTGGATGTAAGACTAGTTTTCTGCGTTCGTTTGAGTGGGTATCATTGCTTTGCTCGTTTAATCTGCTATCACATAGTAGTGTGCAAGCTGTTTTGTTAGAAAAGCAAAGCAGTTCTGCCTAAAATTAGGCAAATGGTCTGTTTGTAGGACTTCGTTTTCTGCGTACGTGGAAATGAGTATCATTGCTCAATGCTGGTTGTAGGACTTAGTTTTCTGCATTTGTATGAGAGGGTATCATTGCTCGTTTAATCTACCGTGAAATGGTAGTTTCGTTGCGTTTTGTTTCAAAGGTAAAGTAGTTCTGCCTATCATTACGCTAATGACCTTTACCTTGTAGTATAAAAAAATCACGGTAACGGAATTTTAACTGCTGCTGGTTGTCACCAAGGCGATCCCCAGTCCGTTTATATTTAGCTTCGTCATTCATCCCAGCGTCCAACGTCTTCGACCCAATCTAAACGTACTTGGAAGACGAGACTTTGGTCACAAAATAGAGAGAGAATAGAAGGGACGCTTAACACTTGGCACGCCAAATGGTCACGTGGCCGTACGTCACCCGCGTCAAGGATTTTTTTTACTAATTAGTAACGAGACGAGCGGGTCGTTTGCCTGATGGTAAGCATAATGCCATAATAATTGCAGTACCACCCAGAACTTTGAAACACAAAGGCCTGCGCGGCACTGCATTGCGCTCGTTACCCTGAGACATCTGGACCAGTAATTTCACTGATTACTTTGCTCATCAATCCGGAACACAGTAATGCTTGCAGATTGATGCTTGGCGGCAGACTTCACGAGGAAACCAGTGGTACCCACCCAGGCAGACACTCACAGAAGAGTTAGTCCTACCATCTGATGGTCAGACGGTTTCAACAGACTCTCCCTTTGGAACCGTTTGGTATTTCTTTGACGAGGATGATGCAGGCTCAACGTAAATGTTTAGCGCGTCAAGTATTAAGTGTCATTTCTGCTCTTAATCTATTTTGTGCTTTAGTGGTGACGTAAACACTGTTTACGGCGATCTTCTGTTTTAAAATACACACAATTTTTGGAGATAATGTAATGAGCGATTTTGTGAAGGCCTTGAACCAATTCGTTCCGAGTGGGACGATGGGAATAATTATACCCAGCGTCCTCTTCTTTCCAACTAAACTCTCCATCTGTGGGAAAGTTGCGAGTGCACGGTAAGTTTTATTGAAAGAAAGAAAGAAATGTATTTATTCGCATCATCAAGTATACCCACTACGTAATGTAAGCGCATCTATACCACAGTTTTTACTAGTTCGGCAGCCTATGGGTTCATTGATAATTTGTGCAAAAAGTTATGTCAATAAATGATTTTTTACTTTACTTTACTTTACAATGAAATGCCGTATCAAGAAAAGAGACATTATATAGGTAAGGTATTCTGAGAATTTTGTGGTGAACATAAAACTTGTTCTCGGGTTTTGGGTTTACCGTTTGTGTTATTTATGCATCTGTGTGTGTCCACAGCACAGGGAATCCAAAAGCGTTTAAGTGCAGTTAAGTGTAGTGCAGTTGTGCAGTGCAGCACACACGCCGATATGTGATTGGCGATAGATTTACTAGCCAGGCGAGGAATCGAAAATGCCCTACCACCAAGCTAAAATTAATTACTCGGCATTGGTGATCACTCCAGCTTAGTCATCCACTTCAAATTATTCTTACCATTATCTATGATTATAAATAAATAAATTATCATACTTCTGAAGCATAGTTCGTCGCAGAGTCTTCACTCAATATAAATGTTAATACACCAGTAAAGCTCGTCCAGAGTGCGGGCCTAGCGCGGCCGCGGTGGCGATGGCGGGCGCGAAATGTCAAGCGTAAGAAAACGAATTATTCCCTAGAGGTACACTTTCCCCGTCGAGACACTTTTAGAAAAATTACGCTTCTGTTGCTTAGAGATCTATTTTCGGCTACTACACTAAAATAAAAAAGTTTTTAATCCATATTTCGTTCCATATTCCCCAGAGATACAGTTTCCCATGCGAACCAAACTGAGAAGAGACTGTGGCGTTCGGGACGAGCGATAGTTCCATGTCTCATAGTGTGCGGTAATTTTACATGAACCTATCCCCTATTAGCGGCCACAATGACAGGTCTAACAAGGTTCCGCAAAGAAAAACACTATAAAACTCGCGGTGCATTGTGGCCATGTAGTCACTCTAGTCTCCATATACACCGAGCTCGTGCCAGCCCTAGTCACCGCGTGTTTACTCTGGACGAGGCTTTACAAGCCGTAAAATGGGTTCCATATTTTGGTATTCTTTCGACGGCACTCGCAGATATTCCCATCTAGACTTCTAATCTTCTGTCTAGACTTATTATGTGGCCTTATTTCATATTATTATATATTATTCATTGTGGCTTAGCATTGTTAGATAGTATTTTTTATATTCTATTGGATAGATATAGAGGTAGTGCAGTTAGGTATCGCAGCCGCTTCTACAATATCTATTTTTTTTTATCAATTTTGTAGTCTCTGCTTGCCTCAGCTTATTTTTAATCTTAGATCAATCAAAACTTACAAAATTGGAGACAGAGATAGCCTGCGTAGACTCGAAAGTTGATAAAAATAACCAAAACTCATCGACTAAAGTCGAGATATAGGCTGGAGTTTGCGTTATAGGGTATATATACCTACTTACGGAGGTTAAATACCTGATGTCTCAGGGTAAGGAGTGCAATGCAGTGCGGCGCAGGCTTTTGTGTTTCAAAGTTCTAAGGTGGTACTGCAATTGTTATGGGCCGGCGTTACACTTCCCATCAGGCAAACGACCTCGCGCTCATCCTGTTGTTAATTAGTATAAAAAAAAACAAGTGGGTTATGACTGCGGCACTGTGAGCTGGTATTCTGATGAGGTGAGATAGTCAAACGAACCAAAGAGACACGTTAATCAAAAAACAACATTTAAGAAGCTTTTCAGTAATGTAAAGAGGAAAGTCATTATGAAAATTTAAGGAAGGAAAGTCAGTAAAGACGAAATTCAGTATTTCAGAGGAAAGTCAGAAAAGTGGAAAGTCAGTAACGAGTAAAATCAGTAAAAAAGGAAAGTCAGTAAAGAGGAAAGTTAGTAAATAGGAAAGTTAGTAAATAGGAAAGTCAGTAAAAAAGGAAAGTTAGTAAAAGGGTAAAGTCAGTATGTGTGAATATCTCTGCCTTTATTTATTTTGCTACCTATACTGAAGTTCTTCCCTACGCCCACGCTCCTTAGGCGGCTCGTGAAGTCTGCCGCCAAGCAGTAGTGTGCAAGCATTACTGTGTTCCGGTTTGATGAGCAGAGTATCCAGTGAAATTACTGGGCTTATGAGACTTAATACCTAAATGTCTCAGGGTAACGAGCGCATTGCAGTGCCGCGCAGGCCTTTGTGTTTCAAAGTTCTGGGTGGCACTGCAAACGTTATGGGCCGGCGTTATGCTTACCATCAGGCAAACGACCAGCTCGTCTCGTTACCATATAACATAAAAAAAAAAAAATTCAAACGAATTTGGCAATTTTATGAATTCACCCTCTGCTCATTGAATGGCCCTATTAGATAAAGTACACGATCGATCGCTGCGTATCTACCACGAGGATTACCAGCTTGTTTAATGATAAGATATCCTTGTGCGTAAGCCGCCTTACATATTGCCGACGCAGTGGCTAATTTGATTATGTTAGCTGCCAAAAACTGGGGTTGCTATTGTTTTGAAACTCGATAGTAAAACAAAAGTTCTGTTTAAATATGAATAGATGTGTTAATTTCGTGCAAAATCTAAACACTACCAAAAGAACCGCGGTTGTTTGAAATTTGGTCTTTTACTTGTTGCACACCAAAGAGTAACTCGATTACTCGGGGTATTACTGATACTTTGCTGACCTTTAAATACTCTGTTCACCCTTCTTTTGATGAGCCTCATGTTGTAGCTTGACGGAAAGACCGTAGGGGGAGCTCAATAGACAATTTGCATGACCTCGGCAGTAGTACGACTCAGTTCACGACAGGAAATCTCTGCCAAAGGTATGGACAGATGTGCTCATTACTAGCATGCAATCATGCCGCTAATGAGCATTTGCTACTTAGTAGCATGTGTGTCAAAACATTGGTAGTAATGAGTATGCTTATTTTGAGCATGCTACATAAGGCACGAGTGGGAGGTAGCATGATTAGCAGGTCGGCTTATGAGCATGCTAGTATTGCTAGTATCGAACGAGCTAGCAATAAGCATTTATTGCTAGCATATCTGAACATCTTGCTAGTTTTAAGTATGCTTTTTTATGAGCATTTGTGTATGTACTGTTAGGTCCAGAAATGAGACACTGGGTTTGAATAATTGACACGTGTTATATCGCTCGTAGTTCAATGAGGACTGCCGTCCTTCGCCGCGTCTTCCCCTTGCGTAGCGCTGGGACGACTACGGCGTAGCACAGACTTCATGACGTCATAGCGTAGCACCCAGCACCTTACCATGCTCTACCTTTATTCTTACAGTACCTTAAAAGCAACAGGCAAACGATTAGCTCGTCTCGTTATCAAAGAGTATAAAAAAACACGCGTATTTATATTTTTACCTGCTGCCCACTCGTCGATCCACGTTCACAATTATTATTTTTATATTTAAACTTTACGAACTGTATTCAAGTTTACGATTCTGCAGCGAATCGTAAACTGTTGTAGTCGGTGTCAGTATCACACACAGACTTTGTTATGTTTGTTGTTTTACATATTATTATTATGTTTACACTAAAATATTAATGTACAAAATGCGCAAAAGTTTTTCGCCGGACTAAGACTCTTTTCTATGTGTGCAAACTCAAATTTGCGATGAAGGATGAACTTGAGTTCACTGTAGAATTCAGATGGTAGGACTATGCAGACCGTAGATGCCTGCGAGTTGCCCTCTAGGTGAGTACCGCCACTTCGCTTTGTATAGTCTGTCGCAAAGCAGTAACGTGCAAGCATTACCGTGTTCCGGCTTCATGAAGACTTAATACCTAATGTCTCAGAGCAACGAGCGTAATACAGTGCCGCGCAGGCCTTTGTGTTTCATAGTTCTAAGTAGCACTGCAGTTGTTATGGGCTGGCGTCATACTTAGCACCAGGCAGGTGGCCTGTCTCAATCCTTATTCGATTCGATATCGAAAAGTTCAATATAAATAAAAAAACAGTGCTGTATCGACTATCAATATCTGTGCGATCACACTTCATAGAATGTACCTTCGTCCTTCAATAACCACATCGATTGGCAAACTAACAGTCGCTAGTGTTTAGAAATTAAAAAAGCAATGGCTACGCAAAAATCTATTAAAAGCGAGACTGTAAAATTAACGTTCATGACGGTAACACGAAACAGACCAAATTAATGGATGACGTTTACATTCCAAATAATTTTCTTCGGAAATAAAACGTCCGAAGATTTCATGAGCTGCATTTGTTTCGCATGAGTTTTTTTTAACATAATAGTTTTTCGGTACTACAATGCACTTTTTGTCATAAAACACTATCGGTCTTTCCACAAAAAAAAAAATTGAACACACTTTAAACCTGTGTTAAACACTGTTTAACTCATAAACATGCCTTAGTCGCGTGTTTAAATATGAGCAACTACAAATTCTGATTTAACTAGGGTCTAACCGGTGTCTAACACAATTCTGTTGTGATATTTCTAATAATTTTTGAAGTTTCTCTTTAGAAATTGTCTAGCTAACCAGGCGTTTAAAGTGTTTCATTTGTGGTAACCATAGATTATTTAGCCTGAACACTGTTAAAGTCTAAAATGACTAGTCATTATTTATACAGGTGAATTTGTATTGGTATGTTAAGGGGTGATTAGAGCCATGGTTGTCCAGAAGTTGTAAGAACCTCCCTTGGTAAAACGTCGTTCAAAATTTCCAAAAAAAATTAATGAAAAAACTTCAAACGTGAAATTCGTGGCGTTTTCTATATATTTTTCTAAGTCTATTCCAAGCAACGTTATCATTTAACAAAGTTCAACATAGTTCAAGTGTATCAGCTGATCTAGGGCTGCCCGGAATTTCTGTAGTTGAATTTTGAAGGAAACTTTAAATGCCTTTTCTTCAATGAAATATTTCGAGTTTTAAAAACTCGTAAAACAAATATTGCTGACCTCCAGGAATAGATTGACCGCCTTTCAGGATAACATACCAATTTAAACTCAGGTTGTATAAGTACCGACTTAGTGAAACTGAACTAAGGACCAACCCCCATATACCCTACACGTAATAAATCCAGTAATGATCGATTTACGACCAATAAAACCTATTTCGAAACAAATGAACAAATAAATAAGAGATTTGGACTCACTCGGAGCGCGTAATGCATTCATTAAATATGAATCGCATCATAAATTGTTTAGTAATCGTAAATCATTGATGGAACATCAAACGGCGAAGTTGAGTGAACGGAAATATTAATTTGGAAGGATGTTAAGTCTTCCGTATCAGAACAATGTTACGATTACTTGGAATTTGGGATAATAATACAATTTACGAGTGAGTTAAAGAATTTCTTCCTTCTCCTTTGTTTTGTGTATCTGTACGTATCCATGGCACCTGCGAGACAGGGAACCTAGTGCAGGGGTATGAATATGTAAGCGTTAATTTTCATATTCATTCATACTAATATTAATTAATTGATGTCACAGCATTTTTTTTACTGGATAAGAAGGTCTCACCGGATATTTTTTTATGCTAAGTATTGGATAACGAAAGATCTGGTCGTCTACCTGGTGGTAAGCATATCGCCCGTCTATAACAATTGCAGTGCCACTCAGAACTTTGAAACATAAAGGCCTGCGCGGCACTGCAGTGCACTCGTTATCTTGAGACATTATTTATTAAGTCTCATAAACCCAGTAATTTCACTACTTTGCTCATCAATCCGGAACACAGTATTGATTGCACATTACAACTTGGTAGCATACTAAGCAAGACGAGCGAAGCGCATCCAGACGGATAAACTTTTATAAAACTGACAAGCGTTTATAAAAATATGTAATTGATACTGTAATCTTGTGACCACTTTCCGGTTCAATCATCAGGGCCATGTACCTACGTCGTCTAGGATCAGAGTACAAGCCCATAACAACTCTATGGGGTTAAGTCATTTAGTTACGGAGTTCCTATGGACGCCTTCCGGCTCCATCATCAGACCAGCTCTGTGACATCATTATATTGCAATGTCATCCGATTTACATATGAATGTAAATTTTCGTCTCAATCGAACACCGGGAAGTGGGTCAAAATTAGCTTGCAAGATTTGTCCTAAACAAACATACATACATACAAACAAACATTGTAAGTTAAATTAAAGCATGTAATAATAAAAATGAAAGCAGAGTTTACTGAAAATATCAGCATGATCTGCAACCCTGTACGTAGTATGTAGTCGTGTATAGTAGAGTTCAATAAACAGACGTCCCGTGGGCAGTCTGAGAGCGTTCACTGATCTAGTCACGCTGTGGCTCTACATCAAAGACCCGACTATTTTATCAATAGAGATATTATAAAGAGCAATTGTGGCGTTGCAAGAACTTTTTTTTACTTATAGATAACGAAGCGAGTCGGTCGTTTGCCTGATGATAAGTATAGCGCCAGCCCATAACAATTGCAATGCCATTTCAGAATTTTGAAACACTAAGGCTGGACCGACACTACAGCGCGCTCGTGACACTGAGACATTAGTCCAGTTTCACTGACTACTTTGCTCATCAAATCGGAACACAAAAGTGCTTGGCGGCAGACTATATAAGCAAAGCAGTGGTACCCACCAAACGGACAGTCGCAGAAGATCTTCTCTCTTCAATATAAATATTCACATCTTACAATAATTCGAATACTGCGTTATGGATCGAAGAAATGTATAAATGGTTTTATCGTCGTTCGCCACTATTTTCACACGAAAATCGCTTCGAGAAATTATTTATCCGGCCAATGCAATGAAAATTGAACTTCATTGTGTAGGAAATGCAATCGATAACAGATTACAAGTAAAACTTGTCGTCGTCGTAAAACTAGTTCCGTTTTTGGGAAAAAGGTTGTGTTTCCTTTTGAAAAAGACAACAATGATCTACCTATTTCTAATTTTAACTTATCAAACTGTCAATTTAGCGATCCCTATGGATAGCAGAGTTCCGTACTTGCGCCACAGGGTTGTATAGTTTAATAGGATATATTTCCCCTTACATACTAAGCTGTGGCAGATTTTTAATAGTAGGTATATCTATGTAGAGTCTACTCTAGATAGAGTTCAATAAACAGACGTCCCGCCGGGCGTCTGAGAGTGTTCGATGATCTATTTACGCTGTGACTCTACAAGAGCCTGATTATTTTATAGAGAATATTTAGAACAACTCTTTTCTTATATTTCATTAAATACCTACATTTATCGACTTTTAAAAAGATTGTAAGACATAGAGACAATGGTGTCAATTCTATCATTTTATAACTAATAAACTAATTTTAGTTTCGCTCTCTCTCTTTCCAATGCATAACATGAGAAAGTGATGGAATATATTTTAGACAGTGTCAAATTAATCCACTTGCTTGTGTCTAGTGTAAATTTAATGGCAATGAATTCAGTGGCATCTAATTTATCAAGATCGAAAGATGTTTGACAGCTCTAAAACAAAATTTAGATCTGTCAGACATCTTCCGTCTCTTTCTCATGTTATGCATTGGAAAGAGAGAGAGCCAAGCTAAAATTAGTTTAGGTATGTAATGATAGAATTGACACCATTATTTATTTTTATTAGACAATTATATTTTGAGTTGCACCACCGCCCTCTCACACTCCATTAATGTGTGAGAGACACTCCATTAAAATTATAAAAATAAAATAGGTAATAAAAAATAACAAACGCTTACACTCATACCCCCGCACTAGGATTCCCTGTGTCGCAGGTGGCATGGACACACACAGATACACATCACAAACATCCAAGAGCCGAGAACAAACTTTATGCTTACACAAAATCTGCCCCGGCCGGGAATCGAACCCGGGACCCCTCGTTTAGCAGGCAGGGTACTACCAACTTAGCTACGGAGCCGTTAATTATTATTTTTCTATCCAACTTATAAAACGCCAAAACAAAGATATAAGTAGATACCTGAGAACCTCAAAAGACGCAAATATTGTCTTGATAGTAGCTACATATTTGAGCGTTTTGGGGTTGAGACACTTGGACCGTGGGGACCTGCAGCTCGTCGAGCTTTTAAAGAACTTTCAGGGCGTCTGGTCGAAGCTACATGTGACCATATTCTACTTAGCTCAGAGATTAAGCATTGCCATTTAACGTGGCAATGCTGCCAGTATTTTGAGAACGTTGCCCACTGGTAGCGGATTATTAGATAATATTGCAAATAGATTTGTGAGTATATTATATAGTTTAGTTTATTTTGATGAATTTGTTTAGTTAGTTTAGTTTATGTTGTAAATAACACAAGCATTGATACAACAAAAAAAGTACCTACAAGTTTGTAGCTCATTGTTATCTTCATTTCAAGGAGAATTTGAATCACTATTTGATTGGACTAATAGTTTACAAATTTTATCGAATGATGATATCCTACTGGCTCAGTGAATCAGCATGCTGTGCTGAGTTATATAATGCTGTCAACTGGTTGTGTGCTAGAACATTTGGATTATCTATAGGCCTACATGACCAATGGCCTATAGATTATGTAACTGTTTTTGTAGCTATGTTAGGAGTAGTATATGTTAGGGTTAGTATAGCTGTATTTATTCACAACATAAACTAAACTAATGGAAAACTCAAAAACGTATAAACATAACAATTCTACTTAAATAATTAATTAAAGATAAATACAAAAAAGTCAATCAAATACCTAGTAAACCATCACCCGATGGCATATAATTATTGTAGTTAATTAAGACATTTAGGTCTTTGAAAAAAGTATTACATAGTACGCAATCGTATATCTTATGTCGTGGCGGACTGCTTTATGGAGAATACAGATTTATTGTATAATAAACATCATTTTGTTGGGAATGCGAGTGAAAATATCTGGGAATCTTCAAGTCTGGAATAAAATAGTCTAGGAGTATAATATACGAGTACCTACATACCAAAAAGAAAGTATGTAGTTATAAAAGTCATTCAGTACAAAATTAAAAAAATAGAAAAAACATATTTTTAATTTATTCCTATATGTATATTTAATGCTACTTCGAGGTATGTAACCCTCTTCAATGTAAAAATTTTCCATTTCAAATTTTTCGGTTCCAGAAATTAGCGGTAACAAAGTAACAAAAAACTTTACTTCTTTAAAATATTACTATAGATTTACTTGAAAGAACATAGCATATTACACTTTTTAAAATGCTATACAAAATAAATAAGTCCTAGTATTCAACCTGCATGCAGACGTCCATATGTTAGGTACTACACACTTGTAAGTTGCAACGAAGAATTTACCAAAATAAAATAGTGAAAAAAACAGAATTCTAAAAATTAAAAATTAAGAAAAAAATCCGCTGACTCCTTCCAAATACCTAAGTTGTAAAAAATCTTTTCTTCTTCCAGGTCAGAATGGCGACCATGGACGCTGGCGCCACTACCCCCGGCGCGGACTCAGTCGGCGACGCGCCTGCCCCGCCGCCCCGCAAGCAGGCGCGCCCGAGGGGAAAACCGCAGCCTGAGAAACCAAAGAGAAGTCTTTTGTGTCTCGGGCTGAAGAACCCTTTGAGGAAGCTGTGCTATGATATCGTAGAGTGGAAGTATCCTTTTCAATGTCAAAGTTTAAAAATATAATTAGTATCATAACTTACAAAGAAGGCAAGAAGTAACATTTATGTGCAAGAATTTAGTTCCCTATAAAAATGGATATAAAAAAGAAAAAGCTAACTGTCACAAATTGGCCTACATTCGAAATATAATGATTTTGTTAAATACCTTTTATAATATACAGCCTGAGTTTGAATTGGTATGTTGTTCTGAAAGGAGGTCAATCTACTCCTGGAGATCAACAACCTTTTTTTAAGAGTTTTTGAAATTCGTTTTTTTTTATGCCATATGTGGCAAGCAGGCAGACGGCCCGCCTGATGGTAAGCAGCTACCGTCGCCTATGGATATCTGCAACACTCGGGGTATTACTGATACGTTGCCGACCTTTGAAGACTCTTATTGTATTGGAATTATTAATTGAATCTGAACTCTGAAGCATAGTAAAAACAGAAAAGTATGTTATCTTCATAGAAAGGTACCAAGCGGCTTGTTACTGTATTTGTGCGCGCTAGTACGCAAAATAACCACATAGATAACATTCATTCTCGCAGGAAATACTCGTAGAACAAGACATGGTTAATCTGTTAATTGTTATGTTAATTAACGAAGTTAACAGATTTCTTAACGTTTTAAAATTAAACCCTTCGGCGGAGTGCAAACCCACGCGACACTATAGATTTTCTATTGTGTTTGGAATCGCAATACGTGAGTGGTTAAATAAATAAAACGTTTTCCATAACGGTTTTCTCAACTTCCGTTAACTTTAGTCAATTACACTTGGTTATTAACGTGATTTTGTTTGAATTGAATGCCATCAAGCCAAGGCAATGCCACATTCGTATGTATATACACTTAGCACATTTACGGTAGTCTAATACTTGTTTTATTTACCTGTGAACTAAAGACAAGCCTATTCTATTATCTTTATTACACATAATAAGTAACTTAAATAGCAATACAACTTTGAAGTGATTAACTTTTAACGGATAACTTTTACTTGCGTTAAATTTTGACCAGTTAATCCTTTAAAGATTAATATAGTTCACTTAACTTAGCCCACCTCTAATGCTCTCTGAAGAACACATACCTACTCTTCTATTTCCACTGCGACTGAATCACGGTTTTAGGATTTACGTTGGAGTGTTTGTCGGTGCGTCTGTAGGCGTGACGCGTTACTTGTTGATCGTTTGTGGATTTCTTGAAACATATTTTTTTGTTGTCGAATCGATTTGGTTGTTGCCATTCGTCACTCACAGAAGGTTGTTTTTGTTTCTAGTCGTTCAACTCTGTGGGTATAGCAATTTTCCTGTTTGCTTCTGTGTATTCTATTTGTTAAGCCCAGTACAGATTTTATTTGCAGCACAACATGCAATGCAACATTTTTAATGTGTTCGCGAATGCACTAAAAACAACTACGTGCACGCTATGTAAATTAGTCCATATACATTCGCGTTAGAGTGTATACATCTGGCGAATGCGCCTGTACATGTGGTGTTGCAAGTAGTCTGTACCTACGGAGTTTTAAATGTATTTAATTTATAAAATGTTAGCGCAGAATAAACACGTTTTCTGCAGGACTTGAGCTAATAGCTCAGAGTTGGAATTACGTGGTTCAGAGAGGAGTAGCACAGGGTTCGAGGCCCGTTAGGAGCAAGATTTTTCAAGATAATAATTTTCTATGGTTATAGGTATAAATTAACCTTTATTAGCTTCACTTGTAACTAACTAACAAACAATGTAATAAAATCTTAAATGAAACTTTGTATGTATATGTAGTTTGGAAATAAACTATAATTTGATTTTATGAAGCTGATCTGTTAATGGAGCCAGGAGGTGAATAGTTTAACTTTTCAGTGGCTACAAGTAAACCTTTCGAGTTTGGGCTCATATAATTCGTTTTGACGAGTCTAATAAATTGCAGTTGGTGCCGAGGTTCTGTTGATGAAGCCAGGTGGTGGAACTATCTTTAAACTACATATATCTTATTATTATTGAATTTGATTATCCTTAGCGAATGTGTCCAGACCGTTCGAGTACATGATATTGACAACTATCTTCGCGAATTGTATAGCTCTAGCGATATCGACGCCGTACCCTTCAGGAGACACAAATCACACGAATCAAATATTGGTAAGTACTTTTTTTATACGCTATTGGATAATGAGACGAGCATGTCGCCTGGTAAGAATAAAGCTAGTCCATAACAATTATTGCAGTTCCACTCAGAACTTTGAAACACAAAGGCCTGCGCGGCATTACAGTGCGCACGTTGTGCTGAGACGTTAGATATTAAGTCTCATAACCCATTTCACTGACTACATTTCTCATCCGGAACCATTGCCAAAAACACTCACAAAATACAATATAAAAAACCGATAAGTACTTGCATTTTTTTTTAAAGAGCCATAATGTACATTTTTGTATTTGTGTAGCTACGAGAAAAACTTAATTTCAGTACAGTGCAACCGCGGGTTTGATTTTCGTAACAACAAAAAATATTTGAAAATTAGAAAAGTACATAATCAAATATTTGTCTCGTATCTGTAAAAAGGTAGGCATTAAAGTAATATAGGGAGAATTCGAAAAAAAAATTATCAAAAAGATGCGACGGAATTATAGAACAACATCCTTCTAAAAATTTCAAGACCTTTTTACAAAAATTTTAAACCACCTCAGTTATTTTGAGCTGTTGTTTTATAGTTGATGTAACAACTAATAAGTGAGCGTTGACCTTCCATTACTCTCGTCACCCTGAGATGTGAAGGTCACGTGTCAGTTAACCCCTAATCTCATTACGATCCGGGATCCAGATATAATAATATACAGTACATTATATTTTATTTCATCTCAAATGAAAAAGTATGGTGATTGAGTAAATACGTGAAAGGTCGTGTTTTCATACGTTTGTATCATGCGTGTGTGAAATGTGAACGACCTTTTGGTATTCATTGCAGCTATGTTATTTTACTAATATTGCAGCTATTTCTATACATATTATACTTAACGTACCTAATATTTTTCTTTGTTTGTTACGGCTAATCTCTGAAACTGCTAGTCCGATTCTAAAAATTATTTCACTAACAGCTACATTCTCCCTGAGTGCTATAGGCTACATTTTATTCTGCTACATTACGTGTGAAGTCACGGGCAGACGCTAGTGTTTTATATGGTATTTTTTTCTCCTGTCGATATGATTTTATTTCGAAGTGTTTATGGTTAAGATTTTGATGGCCCACCAAACCACTGGCCAAGGGTTCGAATCCAACAGAATCTTGACCTAACGTGAATTATGAAAATGCAAACATTGCTTGGTATTAGGATATTTGATTGTGCTCGTCTCGCTAGTAACACAGAACACTTTAGTTAGTGGGAGGACTAATTCTTCTGCGAGTGTCCGTCTGGGTTGTTACCACCGCTTTGCTCGTGAAGTCTGCCGCCAAGCAGTAGTGTGCAAGCATTACTGTGTTCCGGTTTGATGAGCAGAGTATCCAGTGAAATTACTGGGCTTATGAGACTTAATACCTAATGTCTCAGGGTAACGAGCGCACTGCAGTGCCGCGCAGGCCTTTGTATTTCAAAGTTCTGGGTGGCACTGCAATTGTTATGGGCCGGCGTTATGCTTACCATCAGGCAAACGACCAGCTCGTCTAGTTACCAAATAACATAAAAAAAAACCAAATAATTGCACATTTTAAGTGCAAAATTATTTGTCCCATTACGAGAATCGAAACCGCGCTTTGTAGGAATTATTACATATATAATAGGCTGCTTTAATATTTATTCAAAGACTCAAATTGAAATTCAGTCTTTTGTACTCTTAAATTAGTTATGTCTGGTTACTTCAACCATAACAGATTGAAAGCTTTATAAAGTAAAATCATATGGAAGTGCGTTGTTGGTACGGAAAATATAATTATTTTTAATCGAATTCGAAAACGAAGCTATGATATTTGATATTTATTTACTTACTAGCGGCTCGGCCCGACTTCGCACGGGTGGCTTTTTGACAGTGCCTCATTTTTATGTAAAGAAATTCCTTCTCTTTTTTACAGTGACTGCAGAAATGCCTCATTAGTGAAGTTCAGTTTTTCTTATAACAATTTCCGACTTTTCCCGTAAATTTACAAAATTTTTTTTCATAGTGTCATTTTCTTTACAACAACAAAAAAACTCAGCCCAATCAGTCAAGCCGTGGTCAAGCCATCTTCAAGTGATACTCCGTCATACATGTGGCAATTTAGTTTTACAAATACAGGGAGGGTATATATATTTTTAGATGGGACAGTTGGGGTAGGAACCTGTTGGAGCTACAGATAAACTTGCTTAGAAGATTGACTCTAACTTTTGATGACATTTTGATCTGCATTCACAGATTTCCATAAATATGTACATTGTGCAGTCAGTAAGAAAATGGGCAGTTTATACAAAAACTTTTTTTATGCATTGGACCCTGTTTCATATTTGAGATCAAAAGACTCTGCCGGACAAACTGAGATTTGAGTACTAATTAGGTACTAGCAAAGTAAGAAATCGCAGAAAACCTGCCCCATACATTTCAGTCCCATACAAATCACTGTAGATACCGAAAAATGCTTTTAGAAGACTATCCTTAATTTTTAACCGACTTCCAAAAAGTGGGTGTGTGGGTCTACGTCGCCTTAGACCCACGAAATGGGGAGCAACCTTTAGTTCAAAAGATAGAAATGCGAACATATGAAATTGGTGCCTATAAGAATTACAACTAATAAAAAATTAGACTGCTGCAAAATATTATAAAAAAGTTTTAAATTTGGTCTCGATTCCAGTTCGATTTATCCGATTTATTCGATACGCATATTAAATGGATTTTATTTACATTTCAGGAGTCAGTGGAATGGATTTTCATGGGCATATTCACAGCCGAGTGTGTGATGAAGATCATAGCATACGGGTTCTACTTCCACCCTGGAGCGTACCTGAGGAACGCGTGGAACACCCTCGATTTCACCATCGTCACTATTGGGTATGAATATTTTTAACCTACAATACACGAGAATAATATATGAGGTCCGGTTTTTTAAAATAAATAACATCAAATCTAAAAATCAGCTAATTTCTCATCTTTGATTACGTCGTGACTTAAGTCTCTATCAAGTCTCCATGGAGTCAGCGTTTTATTCCAAATTCTTAACTTTCCGAGTTCGTTTCTCTCCACATTCTTATTTTTGTAAATTCTTATTTTTTTTACCTACGGCGTAAGATAATAGCGTAGCGTTATATCAGTATTTGTATTCTCTTACAAATTTGTGTTCATTACTGTGTTCCGGTTTGATGAACAGAGTATCCAGTGAAATTACTGGGCTTATGAGACTTAATACCTAATGTCTCAGGGTAACGAGCGCACTGCAGTGTCGCGCAGGCCTTTGTGTTTCAAAGTTCTGGGTGGCACTGCAATTGTTATGGGCCGGCGTTATGCTTACCATCAGGCAAACGACCAGCTCGTCTCGTTACCAAATAACATAAAAAAATAAAATAAAAGATAAATCACACATATTTTTGAGTTATCAAAGAGAGTACAAATGTATATACATTTACTAGCTTCTGCACGCGGTGTTAACCCGCGTTCCCACAAGAACCGTGCATTTTTCCCGGATAAAATGTAGCCTATGTTACTTTCCGGTTCATAAAATATAACTATGCCAAAAATCTCGTCAATCCGTTGCTCCGCTACGGCGTGAAAGAAGGACAAACCAGCAAATTAACAAACCAAAAAACAAAAACAAAGTAGGAAGTATGATTTACTTGAACATCCCCCTAGTGTATATTTAATAAAGTTAAATTAATACAAATCAATAAAACAATAGAAGTTTTTATAGTATTAAAGATCGAGATGAGCTGATCGTTTGCCTGATAGTAAATTAATAAATTTTTTTAATAGCCTTAAAGTTTGACCGTGATTTTCCCTAATATTAAGTGATATTGCGGTCGACGTCGTATTTTTTGAAGAACTCTATTTATTCTCACCTTGAAAACTCTCAGATTAATAGCTATTGGGAAACACAGAAGCTACCAAAGAATTTCACTCCTTAGCCGTCCGTATAATGAAGTTGTAAAGCAAAAGGCGATTATTAGGAACTCTGGGGACCGATTTTTGAATGTCACGAGTGATTTCGATATCAGCGGTGACAAAATTCTCAGCGATAACTTTGAAATCATTAATTTGCAAAAGTCGTATTTTTGAAAGTCATACCCTGTTTACCAACATGCAACTATTTCTCAGGTTTAATCATAGACAAACTTATGATTGTGTCCCATTCAATTTTATTTTTTAAGTTGGAAATTGTTTTATGCCAAAATTGGCACTAAATACCTACTCATATCTATGACATTGTTTACGAATGGGTACCCCCACTCGTAAACGATATCATAGGTATGACAATTTTAGTCACCCGCTGAGATTCAAAAATACGACTTTGTAAATCGATGACTATCGGTCATATCGCTGACATTTAGTCACTCGGTGACATTCAAAAATTGCACCCCTGGCCGAACCGTCTTTTATATCGTTTTATTGAAATGCTTTTTAATTTTGTTTCAGTCTAGTAACGATGATACTTCAGGACCTGACAAATGATCTAATTGACGTGAAGGCTTTAAGAGCTTTCAGGGTGCTCCGACCTTTGAGGCTGGTGTCCGGAGTACCAAGTAAGTAGAGTAAAGAAAACTAAAGAAGGTAGAATTGTATTATCAGACTCAAGACGTGGTCTACACAAGAAGGTTAGTGGTAGGACTAACACTTTAGCGAGTGCCCGTCTGGGTTGGTACCACCGCTTTGCTCGTGAAGTCTGCCGCCAAGCAGTAGTGTGCAAGCATTACTGTATTCCGGTTTGACGAGCAGATTAGCCAGTGAAATTACTGGGCTTATGGGACTTAATACCTAATGTCTCAGGGCACTGCAGTGCCGCGCAGGCCTTTGTGTTTCAAAGTTCTGAGTGGCACTGCAATTGTTATGGGCCGGCGTTATTCTTACCATCAGGCAAACGAACAGCTTGTCTCATTATTAATTAGGATAAAAAAGGAACAACTTTGTCAAGAATCTTGGTGATCGCAGTAGATTATGATGTTGACCGAGAGGAACGCTGCACATTCCCGGGATTTTCCTTTAGCCGGCTCTGACGGCACTCACAGGAAGAGGTGGGGTGTTTTATTCTTAGCTGGTACCACAAGGTCTCGGCCACGGACTGAATTTAACTTGATTTAATGAATAAGTGCGCATCCAGCCAATGCTTTATAAATTTGAAAGTGCTTTGTTGGATATAAATTATTGTTTTTAAGTACACATTATCTAAGATTATATAATGTGGGTAATTGATAGTTTTAATTCCGCGATAAAGAATGTCTAATGGCCTAATTTTGATCTACACTGAATTTAACCAAACGTAACGCGCGACGCTGGACAACGAAACCTGGGTTAGTTTGTTATAAAAATAATAAACTTTCTTGAGCTCGCAACGATGGACTTTAACACCAGCAATTAGTATTTTTTAGTTAGTTAAAAACCCTTGGTAGGAATATGTGAACCACCTCCGGCACGGCTGGAACTCTAAACGCAGAACTCAAAAAAGTTAGTCAATTTGCCATTACGAGAACTTGTCCTTTGTAGAATTTGCCATTTGTAGAATTAGTCCTTTTAAGACTCATATGCCATTTTGAGAATTGGACATTTTGCGCCTAAACCATATAAAGTACGAGAAATGATTTTGATTGCATTTTTAAGCTGGTTTCTAATATAAAAAACAATATTCAGTGTCAGTGACATTTATTTAGTGGATTTATGAGACATCTCAGGGTAACGAACGCAGTGCAGTGGCGCACAGATCTTTATGTTTCAATGTTCTGGTTGGCACTGCAACCCAGAACATTGAAACACAAAGATCATTCTGAACATGAGCGCTGGCAGGTTTGACTGCCCTTATATCCGGCACTGTAACGGCAGACAAGTCGCCTACACCGACGGTTAGATATAATATATATTTTTTATGTTTTGTCTTTGTGTATTTTGGTTTATTTGTTATTTTTGTTTATTTGTCATAATTTCTGTATCACGTTTGTTTGTTTTTCTCTATTGTTGTTATGTGTCTATGGATTGTAGCCTGAATTGATATTCTATTTTTATTTTATTTACTGCAATTGTTATGGGCTGGCTGTTTGCTTACCATTAGGCAAACGACCACCTCGTAAAATATTTCAATATTTAATAAGCAAAAAAATTTTTTTAAATCTCTTTATAAAAAGAATGACGTGGTTTTGGATACATGTATAAATTTAGTTCTAATTTAACAGCAATATTTTTTTATCACATCGATATATTATTCATAATCTTCATCATCAGCTGTAACACTTCCACTGTTGAACATAGGCCTCCGTTATATAAAACCACTTGGATCGGCTACTCGCCACTTGCATCCAACGATTCCCCGGTGTTTTAAATTTTATTCAATATAGTCATATTATTAATTTTCAGGTCTCCAAATCGTGCTGAACTCAATCCTCAAAGCGATGGTGCCGCTGTTCCACATCGCATTCTTGGTCCTGTTCGTGATCATCATCTACGCGATCATAGGCCTCGAGCTGTTCGCGGGAGTGCTTCACGAGACTTGTTTCAAGAACAACACTAGTAAGGAACACCTCTTTTCGGACCTGGATACTTTATCCGAGGTCAAAGTTATTTATAGTTCCTGTTTTTCTCGATAGGTTGCTGTTTTTTCCCTATCTCGCATGGTCTTAAGGGGCAGAAAATGGCACACCGCTATCTCTCTCACGCACCTCAACATTTTTTAAGATAAACAATCACTTAACATAATAATGAGAAATCGCATTCGGTGAAGTTGTTGGTTACAAAGATACAGCAAAAGTATAATTTTGAGAACTAGAATGGATCAAAATGAAATTATTGTTTAACTTTTGTAATGTTATTGCTAGCAATTTCACCGAATGCTATTTTTCATAATTGTATTAAGTGATTGTGTATCTCCAAAAATGTTGAGCACGAGCGAGATAGAGGCGCGCCATTAACTGCCCCTTAATCGACGATGTAGTAAGGTCATCACCTAAACCTAGATTAGGGCTGGCTCTCTTATCCACCTTCCGGAGTATCTGATAGTATTCGGCGCCAGATTTATCCCCTTAAGGGTAGTAGCTCACCAAGGTAAGCACTAGAAAATACTGCACAACCATGATAATATGGTAACATCACGATATTTGCCCACGCTGAAATCTCTAGTTCGTTATAGGATTTAGACCAGCGACCTGTAGATTGGCGGCCGACCTCACTATCACTGAGTGACACTAATCCATTATCGCTATGTGTATTATGGAACTTTTCAGACTAAGATTATCGTAATTTTCATGTAGTCCATTTCAAATTTCAGATGAAATGTCAGACGACCCTGGACCCTGCAATAGTAAGGAAGACATTGGAGCGAAGTGTGATGAGGGAATGATCTGCAGGGGGTATTGGAAAGGACCCAACCACGGCATTACCAACTTTGACAATATCGGCTATGCTATGTTGACTGTCTTCCAATGCATCACGCTTGAAGGCTGGACTGATATCATGTACGCTGTGAGTGTCAAAATTAAAATCACACGATTGATGCTTATCCATCAATCATATTTAGCGTCTAATGGGCCCTTGTAAAATAGCGATACTTTCGTAGTATTGCTTGGTGGCCGAATATATGAGCACAGTCGTGGTACCTAGCCAATCAGATGAACTTTCCCAAAAGAGAAGCCCTAAAATAAATACGTACCTAAATCTAACTAAGGTTCGGGATCGCTCTCTACCATTCACTAGCCCAATTAGTGTAGAGATTTTTTTCTCCTGCCCTGCACAGATAAATATGTAAATCACATTTGATATGCCTACTAACACATAACTAAAATTAGAATATTATGGACGCATGTGAATGAACTGGTATAATAAATTGATATCTTTTTTCAGATAGCCGATGTTAAGGGCAACACTTGGGTGTGGATATACTTCGTGACGTTGGTCATATTTGGCAACTTTTTTGTCATGAATCTTATTCTCGGTGTGTTGTCTGGGTAAGAGTAAACTGTAATTTTAAATTTTTTTAAATAGGTGACAAACAAGCTTGCGCTCCACCTGATGTTAAGTGAATACCGCTGCCTATGAACGTCTGCAATACCAATACCAGGCACAATCAGCGCCTACCCTTCGTTGTAACCCTATTTTTGAATTTCCAGTGAGTTTTCTAAGGAAAGAGAAAAAGCAAAGAATCGAGGAGACTTCCAGAAGTCACGAGAAAGACAACAGATAGAAGACGATCTAAAGGGCTACCTGAACTGGATTACTGTAGCTGAAGAACTAGATTTAGAGAATGATCAGGGCCAAAAAGATAATGATCAGGATTCACAAGGTAAATTAACACATCGTAAACTACATTTGTACTACTATTTTTTCCATTGTTTTCAACTTTGACCATTTCAGGTAACATGAAAGAAAGGAGGAGCAACGAAGGGTCACAGAGCAATATCAACTTTAACGGAGATCAAAATACACAATCGTCCACCTGTAAAGTATACTGCAGGAGGTTTGACAAGGTACCGTACTTGGTCCACCTTTATAAATAATTGTTAAGCATCAAACATTTGTATCTTAATTATATTATTTGAAAGTATATTTGAAATGTGTTTGGATGTCCGAATCCTTTTGAATATTGCAGCGTTGTATTGTACTCGTCACCTTATTATCACGCAATGGATTTCTTTTTCCGTTGCTTCAAGGATAAAAATAGATAAATAATGTTGTTTCTAGGTGAATCGAAGATTGCGGCGAACGTGTAGGAAAGCAGTGAAGTCACAAACATGCTACTGGGCCATTATAGTTCTAGTGTTTTTGAACACGCTTGTATTAGCCACAGAACATTACGGGTAAGTGGAATATCACTATCACCCTTATATGTGTCTATAAATACATTTTTTATATTATTTGATAACGAGACGAGCTGGTGATTTGCCTGATGGTGAACATAACGCCGGCCCATAACAATTGCAGTGTAGAAATTTGATACACAAAGGTCTGCGTGGCACTGCAGTGCGCTCGCTATCCTGAAACATTGAGTATTAAGTATCATAAGGCCACTAATTTCACTGGCTACTCTGCTCATCACACCGGAACACAGTAAAGCTTGCACATTATTGTTTGGCGGCAGACTTCACGAGCAAAGCGCTGGTACCGACCCAGACGTACACTCGCAGAAGAGTCAGTCCTACCACCTGATTACACAGGACATCTTGGTCGTCTAGTGAAAGGTGTCAGAAATCACTGCTGGTATATAATTCACAAAGATTAATTTTGACATTGACATCCAACGTGCCAATGCCCCCTGGATTTTACATTGCCTTACTCCCTTATTCTGTGTTCCGTGGTCGCTACGTTTTCCTCTTCCATATAATTGTCCCTATTGGAATTCATCTTGGTATTCAATCCTGTCTTACACGTGATATTTTTCATGTAATCCATCCATACTTTCTTTTCAGCCAACGAGAATGGTTAGACTACTTCCAAACCTACGCAAATTATTTGTTCGTAGTGTTGTTTACAATGGAAATGTTAGTGAAAATGTATGCATTGGGAATCCAAGTGAGTTATAATTTCGTTTTTATTTTTCAATACGCGTTAGGAATCGGTGTGGTTCCAGCGTAAGAATAGTACCACCCCATCTTCTCGCTTATGTGCTGTAAGAGCCAGCTAAGGCAATAACCAGGGAATGGGCACCAGCACTCTCCTCGGTCAACGTCATAATCTACTGCGATTACCAAAACGCCAAGAGTGCTGTATAATGACAAACCCGCCCTTTATGGAGCATTCACTCAACACATAAGACTTGATAAGACCCTTAATAGGTGGTACACCAGTACCTTCATATGTCAGCAGCGATGACATATTATGGCAACGTGTACCGGCCTTCTGTCACTGACGCGGGCGCAACTCGCGCCGTGATTATGTAAAGACGTGGAGTGGATTTATGACGACTTCTGCCTGATGGCAATGATGATGAAGCCTAAGTTCGCATAGTGGAACCAAAAAAGCTCAAAATTGTCATTATTTAAAGATGTTCTTTAATAATTGTTTCAATCAAATATTTTAGCGCATGCTAAATTTATTTAGCACCCAAAAAAATCACGACTTTGAATTCTCGACTTGTGGAATGTTATTTCATTGTGCTACAGAATAAGGTCGTTCAGTTTCTATAAGCCAACTGAGGCACTCTTTTTATCGTTTTACTCTACATGCGTTACAGTTTAGAATTATACTTAAGGATTAAAGTGGATTTAGCTCGTATTGCTTATTGGTTTTGTAATAAAATTAAAATTAATGGACAATTCAGTCCCATCCATCTCAGTCTTTAAGACCAAAGAGTTGCGATCAAACACTAGTTTTTTTTTTGTATAAGGTTGCTGCTTTCTCTAATATTTCATAAAAATGTGTTCAAAGGCTAAGCTTAGAATACGGATTATCCTCAAGTCCCTAGTATAATTATGTTAATAATTAAGAATTAATTAATTATTAGTAGTGTCGATTCTGGCGTTTCAAACCTAAATCTAAGTTTAGTTTCGCTCTCTCTTTTTAAATAAGGACATGAGAAAGAATAGTATCTATTTGCTGCATAATGTTGTGTAAATTTAAATGCCATGAATTTAGTCGCATCTAATTTGTAAAAAGTGGAAGATATTTGACAGCTCAAAATCTAAATTTAGTAATCCATTTTCTGGAAGGTTTGTTGACTTTGAGCACGGATTGGGTCTGTTGGTGTCTTTGTCATTTATTATGTTCTGATAAAGACATCATTAGTTTTAGTCTCTGATTCTGGTACACGAATGTTGCAGAGGCCCGCTGTTAGAGTCATTTATTTTAACTTTTATAAGTGCACCTTTGGGGCCTAATTGAATAAAGTATTTTGAATTTGAATTTGAGACGTCAACATTTTCCATTTTTTCTCATGTTTATTTATTAGAAAGAGAGATCGAAACTAGAATTAGATTTATATTTTTGATTCCAGAATCAGCATCAGTATCTAATTTATAATCATTTTTCAGGGTTACTTCGTCTCACTGTTCAACCGCTTTGACTGCTTCGTCATGGTCTGTTCCATTCTGGAGTTGTTTCTCACGTATACCGATCTCATCCCACAGCTGGGTATATCTGTGTTGAGATGCGTTAGACTGCTAAGGGTGTTTAAGGTTACCAAGTAAGTTACAATAGAAATGTTGCATGGAACACAAATTACATAGGTAATTACTATCGTTATACAGGTTTAAGAACATCACATTAACGCAATAAAAGTTAAATTCACAAAAAATATATAATTTCCATAAAGATACTGCATCTAAAAGTTTCCCGAATCAAAATTTTTACTATCGTACAATAGTAATTTGAATGATACCATCAGATTCTTTAAATTTCAATGAATAAGAACATGTAAGACAACTATGTACTTAAGCGCAGTTTTTTTACAGCCAAATTAATATACACATTTGATTCTCGTGAGAAAATGAATTGAATGATATTATAAGAAAATGGAGTCAACATCCTTATTATAATATTGTCTTTTAGATATTTTTTGTTGCTTTTTGTTGTCTAGATCAAAATCTAGACACGTCATGATTCCGTGTAGGAAGCGACTGTTTCTGGTCGTATATTTCGGTATCGCATCCAGACAGAGAAATATTATTGGGATTATATCCGTGTCTATGCAGCTGAGTTCTCAAACATAAACGGGATTTTTTCTGATGGGATGCGATTCCAGAATATATACGATCAAGACAGTCGCTTCCGACACAACGATATGTTCAAATTTCGAAGGTGGAAAAAACGTTTAATGGAGACTGGCTCTTGTTCAGGAGCAGGAAGATACTGATAGGTCACCAAGCGACAGATTTCTCACCATTGTTTTCCTTCATCAAAAGTCAAGCTCATATGAACTAAAGACCTATGGATCGACGTCATTACTCATGAGCCATCATAAGTTCAAAAGTAATAAAAAAAGATTTAAAGCTATTTTCATCCCACACAGTTTCAGGGGAAAATAATCTTAAAGGATAGTTAGCGCATTAGCAGCGCGTGAAAGAATGGGTATCTGACGAAAATCTGGGAAATATTGGATCCTTGGCTAAACTACACTTATAACATCAAAAACTATCAAAAATTACTTCACATATAAAATTCCCTACTACCTTATCTTACAGATTACTTTCTATTTCAGATATTGGCGTTCACTCTCCAACCTCGTTACCTCTCTTCTCAACTCTATCCAGTCCATCTTCTCTCTCCTTCTTCTGCTTTTCCTGTTCATTATGATCTTCGCGCTCTTGGGGATGCAGGTCTTTGGAGGGAAGTTTGACTACGCTCCTGAGGTGGAAAAAGAGAAACACAACTTTGATTCTTTCTGGCAAGCAGTGCTGACGATGTTTCAGGTAACATTGTTATCGTTACAGACTTATAATACCTGCGCTTCGTGGTACCAGCCACGTTCAAGCTATGGAAATCACAGTGTACCTCGTTTAATGTGACTGGTTGGCAACCGATCGAACCCACTTGCCACTATATCGCCTGATTTAAAAATACAATTCCCAGATCCTGACCGGCGAAGATTGGAACGTAGTTATGTATCATGGAATCAACGCGTACGGTGGAGTGGGATCGCCCGGCATGCTTGCTTCCATCTACTTCATCGTTATCTTCATCTGCGGCAATTGTATCCTTGAGAATGTATGGAGTACTGTTTTCACTTGTGGAGCCATCACGGGGTCCAATTAGGGGGTTCACCAAGAAAACACGTCACCTCTATGGAGCGGTAGCGCTCGGTTGTAAATAAAAAAAAACAATAATAATAACCATAAAACCTATTTAAGTGCTGACCTTATTAATCGTTGAATTTGAATTTAAATTATGTATTATAGGTCGATAAAATATTGTAATATCCCAAATTTAAACATAATAATATCAATTTCCTTAATAAAGTGTCAGACATCCTATTGAACGTGTTCTTGGCTATCGCTGTCGACAATTTAGGAGACGCTGAGGAAATGGATGAAATACAAAAAGAAGCTGATGTAAGTAAAACTATCACACAACTGTTTGCTATACCATTAAAATTTCAGGGACACCAAAAAATGCACGTAAAATATTAGTAGACAATTATTTGCTCTCTCAATATTATCATAATAAATTATGATAATAATATTTTTTATACTATTTGGTAACGAAACGGTTGTTTTGGCTGATGGTAACCATAGCGCGCTTCCATAACAATTGCAGTGCTACTCGGAGGTTTGAGACACAAAGGCCAGCGCGGCACTGCAGTACGCTCGTTACCCTAAGACATTAGGTATGAAGTCTCATAAACCCAGTAATTTCACTGGCTACTCTGCTCATCAAACCGGAACACAGTAATGGTGGCACATTACTGCTTGGCGGCAGACTTCACGAGCAAAACAGTGATACCAACCCAGACGGACAATCGCAGAAGAGTATAGAATAGTATTTCCATTTACATATTTGACATTCAATTTTAAACAATAATGTTAACCTCGTATTTTCTAACGAATAGGAAGCAGCAGCAGAAAACACAGAAGCTGGCAACCCAGTACTGGATGAGAAGGGTGAAACGGATGACGAATATGTCAATGAGGAAGAAGGATTTACTAGTGAAGGGTAAGCAAACTTCTTTATAAACATGTGATCATTGTATAACATTGTTTTTACAAGTGTGATGATTTCTGATACTAACAATTTAATTATTTTGATATAGCAAGCCTTACGAAAAATATAAGAGAGTGCCCAGGTAAGAAATCTAATTATGTTATTTGAAATTAAATACTAAAATAGTAAATTCCATACTCATGCACTTAGGTCCGAGTGCACCAACTATTTTGACCCGAAGTTCAAGTAGGAAGTAGGACTAAATATAGCTTGATACTCGTGATAGCAGATTTTTAACCGACCTTAAAAAACGAGGCTGTTCTATGTTCGACTGTACGTATATTTTTAGTATGTTTTTTGGTATGTTTACTGATTTCTCTCTCCGTCAATTGTGGACTGAAAGAATACCTTTTATGAAAGTATACTAACCTAAACGTGGGAAAATGGGGGATGAAATTTCATATATCGAGATATTTTCATCGAAGTCGGTTTCCGCATTTTTAGAAGCTATTGTAACTGTTATAGTTTCTGGTTAAGAAGATCCTACACAACCAATCACAACACACAACACATACAAAATAATTATTTAAAAAAAAAGAATTCTCGTATCTTTGTTTAGACAGAACAAAATGAGTCTGCGTTTTAAATTAACTGTTATTATAATGATAATTTCAGGTCTGAAAATGAGTATGAAGAGACTGGCTCCGAAGAAGAAATAGAGGAGCACGAACCAGAAGAAACGGACAATGTTGACGATGCACTCGTCACCAACACGGAAAAGAAACAAAACGGTACAGACAAAGCACCCATACTTTCTACTGTTACCGTAAATGGAACTTAAAATCCGTAAAAAATAAATGCTTATATTAACATTATCTTTGTTGGCGTTAATAGTTAAGTGTTTATTAAGGTGGTTAGGCTATTTTCAGAATAAATTAATTTTATTTTTATATTTTCGACTGGATAAATAAAATAATATAAACTACTAATAGCCGCCCGCGGTTTCGCCTAGCTATGTGGCAATTTCCACACGAACCATGCTTTCTGGAGGCAGATAGCCTATGTCACTCTCCAGGCGATAAATTACCTCAATGCTCCATTGCTGCGTGAAAGACGAATAAATGCATTCGCGAGAATTAGATTAAATTCTTTTTTCTTCTCTTGTTAGTGTTGATATATGTTACTGGGGGAGAGGGGGAACGGGCGAGTTTGAATCCAACAGGCATAACACACCCTAAAGTCCATTTTATCACTGTTTCTGCTTTCCCCAAGGTCCAACAATCACTGACATTTTTTGAAAATTTTATAGGGGATATAATAAAAGAAGACTCTCTGGTGAAGAAGCAGCAGGTGGGCATCTCCGCTCGTCCTCGGAGACTTTCTGAAGTGGAGATCAAGAACCAAGAGAAACCGATACCTGATGGAAGCAGCTTTTTTATATTCTCTAAAACTAATTGGTATGACAAAAATAGTGCTTTATTAGGCATCAGTAGATGAAAATATGAGTTTTAAAATTTGGCATAGGCTTAAAAATTAAAATAATGTCGGGTATGTTACCGCATTAAAAGTGATTTGATCAGTATATTTTATTAGCTCTATTTATTCATTTACTTAAATCGTTGACTTCTTGGTTTTCATAGACTACTTTGCCCTTTTAAGGGGCTAGGATCGCCAAAACGACTACTTTCTCCTCCTAAAACTCCCACACGGCTTGGTTTAACGACTTGAAAAAAATACTACCTGAATGATCAATTCAAGGGCATTAATTTCACTGATTGATTTTTTTGTGTTACCATTACTTATGGCTTGAAAAAATATTTAACAGCATGCTGTTTTAAAACTATTTTCCCTAAAACTTCTAAATGACTTAGACGTTTGGGATTAATTTTACACCAAAAAATAAGGAAGAAAATTTTCTATAAACTGGCCGTTTCATTTGTGCATAGAGCAATATTTCGCAAAGAAATGATAAAAAACTGAATTCCAAATGTACAAGTCTCAGAGGTGCTCTGCGCGGGCGCGCGCGGCAGTCATGCACTGGCATTCAGACGGGGAGGTTGTGTCGCTCGTTGCTCTGCAAACGCTGTCCGCCGACGTTACATATTTGTGTGCGTGAATGATATACAATACAAGTATTTGTTTTCGTGTGGGTTTAAAGCTTGCTCAAAGAGTAGCGTCTAGAGCGGTGAAATGTGATTCATTCCGTGATTTGCGCGTGGACGCTCCTCGTATACATATTGAATGGGTTACATTTTTGATTACAATTTCTTGTTTACGTACTTACATCATTTTTACGAGTGGAAAATATATGTATTGGTAAACAAATTATTAGCGGCAGCTACAGGAATATCGGGAGGTTTAGAACTGTTTAAGAAAGACTGGAAATGAAATTGAAAAGTAAAATTACTCAGGTTAACGAGCACAATGCGGTACTGCATCTTTTTGTTTCAAAGTATTTATTGGCACTGCAATTGTTATGGGCCGGCGTTATCTTTATCATCAGGCAAACGACCACCAAACGATCAGGGCCATCTACAGTAAAAATGATATCGAAAATGATAACAATTTTAAAATCCAAGATATCGGACATTTTTATTTTTCAATAAAATGGTATGGGTATCATTTTCGAGATTTCTCGGGGTGCTGATTACAGAAATGACAACCATTTTTAAATTCAAGATGACATTTTTTTAGGAAATCGATAATATGGGTGCCATTTTCTAGGTTTCTCGGGGTGCTGATATCGAAAATGACAACGATTTAAAATCCTACATAGCGGACAATATTTTTTTTCAATAAAATGCTATGGGTGTAAGTTTCGAGATTTCTCGGGGTACTGTGTACAAAAATGAAAAATTCTTTTATAATCCAAGATGGTGGACAATTCTTTTGTAAAATGATATGGGTGTCGTGTTGGAGGTTTCTCAGGGTGCTGATTTTGAAAATGACTACTATTTTAAAATCCAAGATGGCAGACAAATTTTTTTAGTAAAAGGATATGGGTGTCTTTTTCGAGGTTCCTCAGGGTACTGATAATGAAAATGACAACGATTTTAAAATCCAAGATGGCGGACACGTTTTTTTTTTCAATTAAATGGTATGGGTGTCATTTTCGAGATTTCTAGGGGTGCTGATTACGGAAATGACAACCATTTTTAAATCCAAGATGGCGGAAATTTTTTTAGGAAATCGATAATATGGGTGCCATTTTCTAGGTTTCTCGGGGTGCTGATATCGAAAATGATAACGATTTAAAATCCATTCAAGACCTATAGGGTGGTTCACGGAGACCTAGAGCAATACACCAAGAGACTAGAATCATTAAATTTGGCAAGAAGTATTGTCTTATACCACAAGTAAAGCGAAAAATCCGAAAACTAATTATGTATAACACACACACGCGCACGCGCATGCACACGCTCGCGCAAGCGCACGCACGCACGCATGCACACACATGCTCACGCACACGCTCGCACACGCGCACACGTGCACACGCGCAAACGCACGCACGTACGCAAGCAAGCACGCACGCACGCACGTACGCACACAAGCAAGCACGCACACAAGCAAGCACGCACGCAAGCAAGCACGCATGCACGCACGCACGCACTCACACACACGCACATTATCAATGAGTGTATTGTGTACAATTTTTTAGGGTTAATTATTTTGTTGAATGTAGCTGTAAAAGGTAACCTAACGATTCCAGTCTTGAACGAACTATTTACATGCTTACAAGTCTTTTCGGAATCCTCGGCGCGCGAGTCCAACCCACACTTGTCTATTTTTTCTATTGTATTGTTTAACGAGACGAGCTGGACGTTTGCCTGATAGGAGTCATAATGCCGGCCCATAAAAATTGCAGTGCCATTCAGAACTTTGAAACACAAAAGCCTGCGCGGCACCGCAGTGTGCTCATAACTAAGTCTCATATCTTAGTAATTTCGCTGGCTACTTTGCTCAACAAACCGGAACACAATAATGCTTGCACATTACTGTTTGCCGGCAGACTTCATGAACAAAACGGAAACCCAGACGGACACTCGCAGATGACTCGATACCTCGTAAATGACATCAATATAAAAAACATGACTACAAAAGTAAAAAATAAAAAATAACCCGAAAATCATTTATTTACGTACACGTTCGTTTTTGGGTCAAAAGGTGTAACAAATTTCAACGTTACGGAGCAAATTGGCTGTCTGTACTTTTATTATAGTCCACAGCGATGTTTTGAGATAAATCTCAACGTTGTATGATCTCATGTGCGTCCGTCCCGTTTATTTACGAACTAGCTTCTGCCCGCGGTTTTCACCCACGTTCCCATAGGAACCGTGCATTGTTCCGGGACAAAAAGTAGCTTATGTTATTCTCCGGTCCATAAACTATATCTATGCCAAAAACCACGTCGATCCGTTGATTCGTTACTGCGTGAAAGAAGGACAAACCAACAAATCAACAAACACACTTTCGCATTAATAATATAACTAGCTTCTGCCCGCGGTTTTCACCCGCGTTCCCACAGGAAACATGCATTTTCCGGATACAAAGAACTCTATGTTACTCTCCGGTCCATAAACTATTACTATGCCAAAAATCTCGTCGATCCGTCGCTCCGTTACTGCGTGAAAGAAGGACAAACCAACAAATTAACAAACCAACAAACAAACTTTCGCATTTATAATAGAGTAGGATATAGGATATATTTAGTATGGAAGTATGGATAGTATGGATAATGATGATCAAACTTCACTTTCAATGAAGAACTTTCCACTAAAGGAATTCAAAGAATTATAGGCAAAGAAGATGCCGTGCGCGCTACTCGCACGCGCGTTCGTTCATCCGCGTATTCTATGACGTTAGGTTTTGCGATGTTCTTGAAAGACGAAGTGTGGACCGCGCGGGTGAAGTGGGATTGACTCCACCCATTCGAGCAAGGCCATTGGCGCCTAGTAGGGTCTTAATGTTTGTGCACTTAGCGGTGGAATCTCTTATGAGCAAAGTGTGTACTACCCTCTCAAGACAGATTCTCACAGAAAAGGAATTCATACGTATTGCCAGGTTCTTAAAGATCTTTCATCACATTCTACGATTGGGGTGGAAAATATAGGAAATATTAGTCGTTAGTCAAAAAGTCGAGTCTGTGCTCAATCTGAATGTGTGTTGATATATTTTAATCTCTACAGGTTCCGAGTAACCTGCTATAAGGTGCAAAACAATTCTTGGTTCAAGAATCTGATCCTGGTCTGTATTCTGGCGTCTTCCCTTATGCTGGCCATGGAAGATCCAGTAGGGACCGAAGGAGGAAAGACTGAGGTAAAATATTTTACTAGTTGTCTTGCAGTGTTTCTCTACACAAGGTCTTTATTTAGAAGAGTTAATGAGAGTGAATATTGTGATATACCTATTAAATAATAATATATGGTTTTCAATTTAGCAGCTTTCAAGGTGGAAATAATGGTTGATAAGTTGAAATAGTGATAGAAATAGAAATATTGTAATAGGAATGGTGGTAAATAAGATACAACTTCGGAAGAGGTTAACATTTAAAGACAAAAAATATTACAAAAGAAAACCCATTTTTTGGGATTGAGTGCGACTACAGGGTGATCCATAATTATGGATACAAAGAAATTAATTCCATTAGTTTCAAACCGACAACCAAAAAACCTGTGATCGTGGCTATCAACAGAAACTCAAAACAAATAATATAGGTACATGTTAAATATCCCCTTAATTGTGACTTTGTTAGTTAAACCAAGATATTCCTATTTTATATTACTGGATCAGTTTTCAAGCGATAGTTTCTCAGTGTTAGCCACCTCCTGATTTGTTGATCGAGGGTATGCATCTCCAAGTTTGATTCCAGTAAAAGGTTATGATGCAACCATAGCACAGTGTCACGAAGTACTATCACCGCTCTTTAGGATTGTGTGTGTGCATACTGTGCATGTATGTATTGTGACGTCGGCTGAACATCTCCATTTCTGGTTCCAGGTTCTTCGCAAGGTAGACTACTTCTTCACAGCAGTGTTCACGATCGAACTCGTCCTCAAACTGATCACTTACGGGTTCATTATCCACAAGGACTCGTTCTGCAGATCAGCTTTCAATCTCCTGGATCTGCTGGTCGTGATTGTGTCTCTTATTTCTTTGACAGGGTAAGTTTTAGCTAACGCCGTGTTTGTTAGAAGAGTCATATTTCGCTGGAAGGGTAACTTGTTGGAGTATCTCTTTTTTATAGCTTTTTAAACTGGGTCATCAGCAATTAACGGATACTAATCACAACAGGTTATGTAAATAACGAGATATTGCCCTTCTGCTGAGCTTTTGAAGCGATGATGGCTCAGGGGTAGTGACGTCAGCCTCCGATCTGTAGGTCGATGGTTCGAATCATACAATGAGTTTTCATTGTGTGGTGATGGCAAACGTCGTGATGTAATCATAGTGTGGTGGTCAGGCATTTTCTAGTGCTCATCTAGCTAGCTACCACGCTCACGTTAAAAATCTGTCGGCAAGCATCTATGGGTGTGTTATGGCAGCTGCTCTTGAGAGACAGTTTGGATTCTAGGTTTAGCGTATTTGACCATGTCACCAATCAAGGTTACATAAGAATTGAAAAAAAAAATGCATTTTGATTTTTTCTTTATTTGTTATACAGGTCTAGTACGGTGTCTTTCATAAAGATTTTAAGAGTATTCCGAGTTTTGAGGCCTTTGAGAGCTATCAACAGAGCGAAAGGATTGAAGGTCAGTATGTATTTCTTATATTATTTTCAAGGTTCCTAAGAAATGGCTGTATAATATTGCCATTGTGCTATTAAATTTTAGTTCTAGTGTTAAATTTCACGTAAGAAGCTGACGCAGAAGACGTCCACTTCAGAATCTAGGCCTGCTCCACAATGGCATTCGGGTTGCCTAATACAGATACGCTTGGCAGGCGTCTTGATGATCGCAGGAGATTATGATGTTGACTGGGGAGAATGCTGCTGTCCATTTCCTTAATATACCCTCAACTGGCCCTTACGGCAACCACGGAAAGAGATGTCTCCCTATTTATATCCCGCTAATAATAAAGCCGATAAATATCTACAGCTCTAGTCTAATACTTACTTAAATTTGAAACATGACATTTAGCATTAGACACTTTTTAAAAAAGAATGCCAACGAGTTTCTTGTCTTTCTTCTTGATCGGTCTATACCAATGTGGAACGGGCACTTTGAGTCATTTATTTTAACTTTCATGAGTGCTCGCTTGTAGCCTATATGTGAATAAAGGATATTGAATACAATTTGAATAGCTCACTACAGTTTACTATGTTACCTCAAAAGTTGGGACCTAGGTAATGAATATTATCAATAAATATATGAATATGAATAGGCCATAGTAGGTCCGTTGATATAAGTATAAGTGTTCCAGTTTACTTCGAGTTGGTAAAATTATGTTTTGTCAATTTTTAGCATGTAGTACAGTGCGTGATCGTAGCTATAAAGACCATCGGAAACATATTGTTGGTGACAAACCTTCTGCAATTCATGTTTGCAGTCATGGGAGTGCAAATGTTCAAGGTACGGGACAAATAAATAAAATAAAAACATTTGTTTTCAACGAACGACACCTTTGGGTCATTAATTTAACATTTAGAGTAAGTATGTGTGCACTTCTAAGACTTTGCACTTGTCAAAAATCATCTGATTTCGTTTCTATGTGTGGTGCTTCATGCATTTTTTTTACGATTTTTAGTTACTAACCGTTTTCCGCTTTTTGTTCGTGGGTCCAAAAAATTCTAACTAGGGGTTTGCACGCTTGTTTTTTCCCGTTAAGCCCAAAGGTGTTGTGTGTTTTTGTGATTTTTTGGACTCAGAAAGAGCTTTAGTGTGTTTTTTTGCACAGTATGCCCTACCTGGACATTTCACTCGATACTAGAAGTGAGGTACTTGGTTTGATAACTGTGTTGTTTTCGTTTTTTTTTTGTTTACAATATTCCACAGTCAGCACAGGACACTGGCAATTTTTTTAAGTAAAAAAAAAACAATTTCTTTCTCAAACCCAAGGACTAACGCAATGTAAGTAAGTAGGTGAAGAATATTGTTTTACTGTTTTTTTAACATTTACTTTTTGCATTTTTTGCACAATATATACATCGTGCTACATGTACACTCCTACACACATGCGCTTGGGATGGAATGGGTAAAAATAAAACTGCAAATGGGTAATGTTTTTTTTGGTCGGTGTTGCTTGTCTTAATATTTTTGTGCTTTAGTATGTCGTGAAGTGTGTGATCGCTTCGATAAAATCAATTGGGAATATATTTGTCATAAATCATATGCTTCAGTTCATGTTCTCTGTGGTCGGCATTCAGTTATTCAAGGTATGTTATTTTAAGGGGACGACTTTTAATGATGTGAGGATGTTTCCTTCACAAAAACAGCTCTGTTATAGGATGGGCCAGGTTTTTTCAGAGCATCTTTTTTGCAACCTGTTATTTAATTTACTACTTAGTATGTTTCAAAGTGTTATCACAAAAAACACTTTTAGGTGCCTATTTAGCTAGACAGTGTCTAAAGGTAAACGTCTAAAATGATTAGAAATGTCACAACAGAATTGAGTTAGTCAACGGTTAGACACTACCTACTTAAATCAGGATTTGTGGTTGCTCATATTTAAACACACGACTAAAGCATAATTAGGAGTTAAACACTGTTAAACACAGGTTTAAAGTGTGTTTAACTGTTTTGTGGTAAGCCTCCTTAGGAATTCTAAGGGTCATAATACACCACTCGGGCCCAAAGCGGCTTGGCGGATGTCATAATAATTAGATTTTTTGCCATTGCATTTTTCAGTAGAATTAAAAAAAACTATTAGTCCTAAATTGTGGGCGAAATGTACTGATGTGGTTTGAAGGGGGAAATGGAAAGCATATTTCGGTTTTTTTATTTCATTATTTCCGTCCTCACGTCATTATTGGCGTCCTTTTAAATACATTTAGTGGAGTCTGTATCTCAATAACTTCATTATTGTAACCTTAATTATTTCATTTTGGTGCTTTTGTTAGTTATAGCCGTAGAAACCGAGGTCAGGTGATTATGATCTACTAAAACTATGTGTTTTAATTATGAAATGTATTTATTCTTTGGTATAAGAACAGTAGAATATCGGTGGGTAGAAACAATGACGTGCCAAAAATAAACATCACCCTATTTCTACATAAAATTTCGCATGTGTTGCATTAAAAAAAAAAAAAGATATTTTGTAACGGGATGAGCTGGTCGTTTGCCTGATGGTAAGCATAACGCCGGCCCATAACAATTGCAGTGCCACCCAGAACTTTGAAACACAAAGGCCTGCGCGGCACTGCAGTGCGCTCGTTACCCTGAGACATTAGGTATTAAGTCTCATAAGCCCAGTAATTTCACTGGATACTCTGCTCATCAAACCGGAACACAGTAATGCTTGCACACTACTGCTTGGCGACAGACTTCACGAGCAAAGCTGTGGCAGAGCAAAATAATGTTTATATACGCTATATAAACCGTTATAAGTTTTTTAATTCAGTTTAAAAAATAGATTATATTTCTATTTAAAGTTCTGAAACATCTTGCTGGCCCTTGCGTAGCAAAAAATACAATAAAACACGTCACGCATATTTTCGTACCATATTCTGCTGTACTTGTATCTTTTATGTGTAATTCTTGGTATGTGTGTTCATTGTTTGTATAATTTAATCTGGTGCGTTATTATTTTTTATAATTTCAGGGTAAATTTTTCAAATGTACAGATATCACAAAAGTAACACAGACGCAATGCCGGTAAGTTACATTACATTATTTAATAAATTAAGATAAATGTTTGATCAATGAATAATGTCAAGTTCTGTGAGGATTCGTCACACTCGCTCTAAAATGGTGAAGGAAAACCTCGTTAGGAAACTCGCATGTTCAAGAACTATAAAATTCGAGGACAACAACATTCACCAAGCCGCACTGAGCCCGCGTGGTGGTAGGCCCATATTACTCTCTCTTTGAGAGAAGGCCGGAATCCCAGCAGTGGGAGCATAATAGACTGTTGATGATGAAATTGTCAAGGATTGAAGACATTTTACAGCTCTAAAACAAACTAGTCTTGTCAAACACCTTCCATTCCTATTGAAAATAAAATTGGTTTAGGTATTCAATGCAAGAATTAATTTTATGCGATTAAACAAAACCTTGTTACCATAAAAAAACACATTTAAACGCCTATTTAGCTAGACAGTCTCTAAATATAAACTTCTAATATGATCAAAATTGTCAGAACACAGCAGAATTGAGTAATCTGTTAAACATCGGTAAGACACTCTTTTGTGGTTGTTCATATTTAAACACGCGACAAGGCATGTTTAAACTTAAGCGAGAGTTTAAAACATGTTACTAGGTGGTAGGACTAACTCTTCTGTGAGTTTCCGTCTCGGTTGGTACCACCGTTTTCCTCGTGAAGTCGGTTTGATGAGCATAGTTATAGCCAGTGAAGTTAATGAATGAATAGTGAAATTCAGGCTTTTGTGTGTAAAAGTTCTGAGTGGCACTGCAATTGTTATGGGCCGGCTTACCATCAGGCAAACGACCAGCTCATCTCGTTATAAAATAGAATTAAAAAATGTAGGGCGTAATTTTTTTTTGTGGTAATACCGCAAAACAAAACTTTGTGACCATTTATAGTATTAGAATCTATCCGTTTTTTAAAATCATAATGTTTTTCATACAAGTACCTACATATAATATGTTTTATTAATTTGTAGGGGAACCTACCTGGTCTTCAAAAAAGGGAAAGCCTCAGTTGCAGACCGAATTTGGATTAAAAATAAGTTCAACTTTGACGACGTGCTCAGTGGAATGCTCACTCTATTTACCGTCTCAACATTTGAAGGGTGGCCAGGGTAAGGAAAACTTTAACGACTTCGAAAAAAGAGGAAGTTCTCAATTCACCTGCATTTTTTTGTACGTTATTTTTTTTCCGCCTATTTTCAACCGATTTTTTTTAATTTATGTGTGTGTCGTTTAATTATTTTTTACAACATGCAACCCTTCAAAAAGAAGCTGAAATATCCTTAGGGTTGTAATTAGTGTTGCGATTATTTGGAGTCGTGTTCCGTATTTTTATGCTTTAATCGCTTAAAAATGGGAATAACAAAAAGGTATACCTAGTTCGGAAATGTTTTTCATTTTTAATCCCCGACGCAAAAAAGAGGAATGTTATAAATTTAACGAGTGTTTGTGTATCTATGAGGCTGTCTGTGGCATCGTATTTCCTAAACGGGTGGACCAATTTTGATTTAGTATTTTTGTTCGAAAGGTCACTTGATCTAGAGTGTTCACATTTAGGATTAAAAAAAATGTTTTTATTGTTTTAGGAATATAAGGCTATTTTAGTCGGGTTTTTAAAAAATAAAAATTTTATCTTGTTCAGATTGTTATCAACTTCAATGGACTCCAACGAAGAAGACCATGGACCAATTGAGAACTCGAGGCCGCTTGTGGCGTTTTTCTATATCAGTTACATTATTGTCATTGCATTCTTCATGGTGAGTTTATATGGGATACCTACTGTAGTTACATGCATATGCCTTCGTGAGTGCCGCTGGCATGCGTTTGCGATTTCTTCATATAAATGTGTGTCATTTAAACCACATTGCATTTCGTCTTTATTGTTCTTTATTATCCTTAGGGCCGATTTTTCAATAGTCAGATAACGTCCTGTTAGATAATTCCCTGAATCATCTAAATCTGGGGAGAAGATAGACGTAAATAAATTTATGCCATTCTAAAGAAATAAACCTTAGTTAGCTAACGGTCCATTAAGTTCAAAATGAAAGGCCTGAAAAACATACTAAAATTTACTGACTCAATAGTAATCAGTTCGATTTGAAAGATCGGCCTATAGGCTTACGTTTGACCAATATCTTACCTGGTGGTAAGCGACGATGCGGTCTGCTTGCCTAGAAGGTACCTATTCACTCGTGCCTTGAAGCAGCCCAGGCTTGTGACATCGTCTTTGACTTCCACTAATGTATTTATGGAACTGAAAATATAAACGTAGGTATTAGTTTTTATTAACTATCCTTTCTTAACACATTACCCGTTATTAACTAGCTCATACATAAACACTATATTTAACCTAGCTACAAAAGCAGTTGTACAATCAACGAGATGTAGGCCTTTATATTCCAAATATTCTATCCCACTACCTGGCAGTGTACCCAGCATGCTGGCGGCATTGCCTCTTTGAATCGAAATGCTGATCCGTTGAGTCAGATATGTGCCAGCATTTGGTTACGCGTCGCATCAACCAAATTTATAAGTTGAAAGATAATATTAATAATAACAAAACCTATACACAAAATATCAAAACTAAAATTAAGGTGAACCAATATATAAAGAGAGTTGCCAACATTCGTAACTAGACGGCGCTGCTTGTATTTTACACGGCTGCCCAAAAAAAGGAACGTAATATTTTTAGCTTTCATGTATGAAAGTGAGTTTCTTTATTCCACCATATCTTTTAAATGTCAGAACAGATTTGGATGTATGTGGTATCGTCGCAATCCTTATATCATCCTAAGTGACATAGTTAGGGCAGCCGCTTTTTTTAAATAAAATTATACACGATAATAATAAAAATGAATTTTTAATACTTTTCCATAACTCGGTTTCAGGTGAATATCTTCGTAGGTTTCGTCATAGTAACATTCCAGAAGGAGGGTGAACAGGAGTTCAAAGACTGCGAGCTCGATAAGAACCAAAGGAACTGCATCGAGTTCGCATTGAAAGCTAAGCCGGTTAGAAGGTAAGGAAATATAATAGAGAAGAAAGAAATAAGTAAAAAAGAAAAGCGTTTATTCGTAGCAAGTTACTAAATTATACATTTAGAAAATTTAACAGCTATAATACACATCTGAAACCTTACCCACATAGACCTTACCACCCCCACATAGACCTTACCGCCCCCAAATAGACCTTACCTCCCCCACATAGAAACCTTACCCCCACACATCTGACAATTACATTCAGTTGCATATCTGTAGTGCATTACTACTCTTCATAACCAGGTAACTGGAGTTTGCTCAATTTTTTTACTCCCCGTGTGCGCATATCTTAGAATCTAATATGGATCATTTTGATTATTGTAAAATTTTGCATTTTCGCAAATTGTGTTCCAGATACATTCCAAAGCATCGTATCCAATACAAGACTTGGTGGTTTGTGACGTCAGAGCGGTTCGAATTCGTCATATTCTTCTTCATCGTGCTCAACACTATCGCTCTCATGATGAAGTTTCATTCATCTTCTAAAGAATATAGAAAGGTCAGTTGGCTCGATTAACTAAACTTTATTCACGTAGCTGCATTACACTTATACAATAAGCTTCAGGTTTCAGTAACTGATTATATAGCAGGAAAGTGTGGAATTGTCAATTTGACATAAAGATTCGTTAACTTTATCAATGTCTTTTCAGCGAATTCTTATGCTAATTCCATACATTTTTCTGCAATTGTTAACGATAGTAGGAAATCATTTTGTCTAGACGCCTTGTTAAGAAAAATTCATATAATTTTGGCATAGTGGACAATTGGTAGGTACTACATTTTCTTCGACCCTTTGAAATTCTGCCCCCAAAACCCATCGTATTCCAACTCATAACAACTACCTTCGAATGAAGTACTAATACATATTTTAGGTTCTTTTTTAAATCGGGTGAACTAGCCACTGTTATTAAAATTACCATTATGAAAAATAGGAATCTGGCTTCACCTTCAGAACCGTCAAGCATTGAATTTTAAATAATGTCGAGTCCCTTACAATTGTCAATGACTGTTGATGTATGAAAGCAAAAAAGCTTTTACCTTTACCTTTTACTTTCATTGATAACATCTTAAAATTCACTGGAATTCTTTATATTTAGCCATTCTTTTTGTTTATTGATAATGTCATTTTTCAGGGCCTTGACTACGTCAACATGGTACTTACAACTGTGTTCATGCTAGAGTTTGTTTTCAAACTAGCAGCATTTAGATTTAAGGTAAGAACATATTATTTTAGTATAGTTATAAAGCCTAAGAACCTAGTTTTTTGAGTCACAATGCCGTCCAGCGTACCTCACCCCGCACAGCGATGTGGATGTAAGGCAGTAAAACTTGCACAGAGCAACGTTAGCGGCGTTATTTGAGTTTCTTATCCATTATTAGTATTATTAGTAAACATAAACCAAACAAATATTTTGCAAGTTAATATTGCAGATTCTTTTAAATGTTCTTGTTATTTATTTATGTTAGTAGTGATAAGTAATTGGAGAGAAAAAGAAAATATAATTTGAGACAGTGTCGATTCTGCCGTGTCGTACCTACCTATTTTATTTTGAATTTGGAACACTTCTGCGCGAGAAGTTACTCGTGAAGACATATATTTACACTTGAAGACATTATCTCACGGTACGCATCTTAGCCCTGATAGTGCCGTTCTATGGGGGAGGCCTATGTTCAGCAGTGGACGTCTTCCAGCTGATGATGATGTATTAGTCGATGTTATGGATGATGATGATTCATTAATAAAACTGTTTCTGTTGCAGAACTATTTCGGCGATGCCTGGAACACGACGGACTTTATTCTTGTAATAGGAAGTTTTATAGATATAGTATTTACACAAGTTAACGAATTTGTTGATGTAAGTATTACAGTACTTGGTTAAAACATTTCATAAATGCTTCGAAATAAATTGTTGAACAATAGGTGATAGTGTCTATTGGTGGTCTGGTACCTTCGAGTTGAAAACTTTTAGTTACCAAATTGTTCTCACAGATGACGTCAGTTTAAAGATGTGTCGAGTTTACTTGAGAGCCGATTCCAAATAATATAGATTTAAGGCCTTACTGATAAACATTGTATAACGCCGGTGTAGTTACAATGTGTCTTTGTCATTCTTTGACAATCTTAAACTGAATCGAATGAGACGAAACATTCTGTAACTATTTAACCATTATTCTGAGTTTATTAGTAAGGTTGTTATGTGTGTTCAATCACTATTATCTATCGAGAACAAAACAATCCTTAAAGTCATTTTCTGCTAACTACTACAACTATTTTCAAAATAAATGATATATTCTGTTCTATATTATCTATAGAATTTCATGTTTGTATACAACTCCTCATTTAACGAACCCTTATTATCTATTTATTATCAGTAGGTAACGTTTTCAAAATACTGTCATCTTACCCAAGTTCAATGACTGTTACTATATCAGTTAAAACACATTTATACAAAATTACTTTGTTATTTAAATTTTTGTTCAATACCTAACTTTGCGTTTTCTTTTTTCAGCAAGGAGAACAGAAAGTGGTAAGAAAAAATTCCAAAACAATTTCCTAACAATAATATACAGTGCCACTAGCATACCTGATCAAGTGGGCAAAATTGGATCTGCAATTTTTTATGTATTTCTTAAGTAGCAATACCAAATATTCCACTAGCGACACTGTCACCTGAACAGATAAGATGGTGGGATTGTACTCTTAATTTATAATTATATAGTTTAATGGAAAGTTGAAACAGTTAATTTGTATTATATTGAATTATTTATTAACTTTTTTAATATTTTTAATCTCTTATTTCTATAAAATATAATTTTGTATTCTATTTTTTATTTGATTTGTATTATTTTATGAACCAAGGTTCTTATAGCTTACACTTTGGGCTATTTTAAAGAGCATTTTGACATCTTCTGTCAGAATTTGAAATTCAACTGACGATCACGTGAACGTCGTTCTTTTCACGTTTCGTGAACTTTATTGGGTTAAATACATTTTCCAGGGTCCCGGTCCACTAAAATATATTACGTTCTTCCGTTTGTTCCGAGCGATGCGACTCATCAAGCTGTTATCCCGCGGGGAACGAATCAGGACGCTTCTCTGGACGTTTATAAAGTCATTCCAAGCGTTGCCTTACGTCGCGCTTCTGATCGTCCTTCTGTTCTTTATTTACGCTGTGGTAGGGATGCAGGTGAGGGTTTATTGGCGGTTTTTTAACTGACTTCAAAAAAGGAGGAGAATACTTCTGTTTTTCTTATATACGCGATTTCTGGCAAACAGCTTAGGTAGCCTGTTTGAATGGTTTAAACTGTATTTAATGTAGATACTGAGGTGGTTCCAAATATATATTTTGTCGAGGTCAGATGATGCACTCCGAAGCTAGACGATGGCAGTCAGTTACAGTTTTTTTTTGGAGCAATTATTTTTTACTCGTTTACTATTTGACCACTATCTCGCCTCATGTTAACTGATGATGTGGTCGAAGATAATTGATATGCTAAGCCTAGATTAGAAATAGCCTTCAAGTGCAGCTGCTGGAACTTTCAACTTGAAGGTTCTACATTCACGTAGAGCTCCAGCTCATTAGAAGATCCAAACCTATGATCAGACGGCTATAACAGCAACAATCCTACGACTGAGCCACCATGTCTTCTTCTTCATCTGTAAATTCTTATCTTATCTTCTATTCTTTCTGATGAATTTCCACTATGAGCGATCAGAAACAAGTTAAAAAAACATATTTTTTCAGTTATTCGGCAAAGTTTACCCCGACGATGAAATAATAACAAGCAACAACAATTTTCAAACGTTTGGTGGTGCTCTTATGGTCCTGTTTAGATCTGCCACAGGTAAGATTTTGTTACTTGTTTGGCGGTTTCACAGGCGTGTAGATTCCCGCAGGAATCATGTATTTCCTGGAAAAAGACGTCTATGTTGCTACAAGGAATCCTAGTGCAGAGTATGAGTGTGTAAGCGTTTATATTTTCTCCCATAAAAATGCACGGTTCCTGTAAGAAGCTCCGTGCAGTCGAAACCGCTGCCAGCAGCTATTTTTTGACTGGCTTTTAAAAATGGAGGTTATCAATTCGACACGTAAATTGGAACTGCAATATATCCACATTTAGTGCTTCCAAACAAATATACAAAATTTAATAAGTGTATGTGTGTTTGTATTTATAAATATTTGTTTGTCTACATATTTCTCCGAAACTGTTAATCGGATTGTAACTGTTCTTTTTTATTGGCTTATACTTCAACTTGTGGAACAGTTACACTGTTTTAACATTATCGGTTCAGTAGTTTAAACAAAAAAGATATGAACAGAAATTTTGTACGAAGTCCGTTTACATTTATGTAATATTTGTAAGACTTGTATTGAATAGAATGTAAATATTAATAAATAAATATAATTATAAGAAGAGAATAGAATAGAAAATCTTTTGCTCAGCACACACAATGATAACATAAAAGTAGGTACACAGAAAACATAAATGAGAAGAACAACACACATACATAGAGGTATAGATAATATAGATATAATTATGTTTATATGTACAGAATTCGCTAATTACTTGAATATAACCAGGTGAAGCATGGCAGGACATAATGATGGCGCTGTCGAAAAACGATGACGAGAGACCAGGGGACCCGTTAATGTGCATCAAGTCAGTGGATGCTAACGGAGAACTGGTCAAAGACCAAGTGGAGAAGTGTGGCAACTGGTTGGCTTTCCCTTACTTCATTTCCTTCTCGCTGCTCTGCACTTTTTTGGTAAGGAATAATAATAGTCACATGTATAATGATAAATATGTTGTATAGACCAGCTCTGGTACAGGAAAAATTTTGATGGATGTTTATGTGGTGTGTCGTGACAATCCTAGACTTTTATAACGCCAAATGTGGGTAGTTGGTGACAGCACTCACATTTTATTGATGCTGACACCCGCATTCTTCAGTCTTATTGTGACCACGATGAATGCAACTTGATCGAAACGTCGAGGCAAATAAAAACCTGTGTTTTTATCGCCATTTTTATTGTAATGATAATAACTATTGTGATAATAATAATTGTTGTAGTAAGATAATATACATAATAATACTAGCTTATTTAAATTTAATAATTAATCACTTTGTGTTATTCTTTCAGGTTATCAACTTGTTCGTAGCTGTCATCATGGACAACTTTGACTATCTCACAAGAGATTGGTCAATTCTGGGACCTCATCATTTAGACGAATTTGTCAGGTATATACAATTAGGACAAAATAGCTTTTACATGAATAAAAAACAAACCTAACATCCTCTGCCTTGACCGGTTATAATTCTTCAATAAATCATTATAGTTAATTTTTCTTCGTCAGTAGTTTTGGGACAAAGTGGCCACTAATGTATACTTATTAATATAATTTCAGATTATGGAGTGAATACGATCCTGATGCTAAAGGCCGCATCAAACATCTTGACGTGGTCACGTTACTTAGAAAAATCAGTCCTCCTCTTGGTAAGTAAATAAGTAGCTAAACAAAGAAAACTTAGAAATTGAATTTCAAATTTGTTTATTCACTGGGGCCCCAGGAGAGCACTCATTAAAGATAAATTAAATTACTCTAAGTGCCCGTTCTAAGTAGGTATAGTCCGATCGAGAAGAAAAGATAGAAACTCGCAGGCATAACAATTGTTTTTAAAATTTACGTTTATGTATTAGAGTGGTCGCCAGGGCTCCTGATTTATTTGTCTCCATGCATGAATCTTTGTCATTTAAAATTGACTAGTAAAAACCAGAAAGGATTGCTTAATATTATGAATCCTCGATGGTTAAAGGCTCCGCAGCTAAGTTGGTAGTAACCCTGCCTGCAAAGCGAGGGGTCACGGGTTGGATTCCCGGCCGGGACAGATCTTGTGTAAGCATAAAGTTTGTTCTCGGGTCTTGGGGTGTTTATGATGTATCTGTGTGTGTCCATGCCACCTGCGACACAGGGAATCCTAGTGCGGGGGTATGAGTGTGTAAGCGTTTATTTATTATAAATTGAATCGATAAAACACTTGTCTATTGTTACATCATAAACATCAAAATATATATATGAGAACACAAATATCTTTAAAATAAGGAGCATGTCTTAAGCATTCTTCATTTATAGGGTTTGGTAAACTATGCCCCCACCGAACGGCGTGCAAGAAACTCGTATCAATGAACATGCCTCTAAACTCTGATGGCACCGTCAACTTCAACGCAACTTTATTTGCTGTAGTGAGAACACAGCTCCAGATAAAAACAGCAGGTATGATTTAGATTATAATGGAATAACTAATTTTCCACCTACAGTATAATTAATATAATATAGCTACACATATTACCTACATATTCACATAATAAACTGGCTGTAGAGAAGCTGAGTTGTGACATCTAAGCGGGAAATTACTCTGACGGGATGCGATTCTGACATGGATATCATTCCGAGTGAATTAAAATAACCCTGCTGGAATAATCTTTATTTTGTTAAGTGACATTTTGCAGGCAACATTGAAACATTATTGACTTTGATATATCTAGGTATCATCGACACTTGCAACACGGAACTTCGAGCCATTATTAAGAAGATATGGAAGCGGACGTCTCCCAAGCTTCTGGACCAGGTAGTGCCACCACCCGGTGACCCCAATGAGATCACCGTTGGAAAGTTTTACGCCACTTTCCTTATTCAAGACTACTTTAGGAGGTAAGTGCTTTTGGATGTGTGAGACTTAGTAGCTGTTTCTGACACTATGAAATCGTCTATGTAAACTATATTAATTTATTCATATTTTTTTATTATTTAAATGTTTTTGAGGTAAAGTTTGTAAGTAAATTGTGTATGTAATCAAAGTAGTTGGAATCTTAATTATACTGTAATCCAAACCGTAACGATGCTGTAGTCATAGCAATATTTAAGCAGTCTTTTTCTATAATATCTTTTGAAGGTATTCACTTGCTAAATCCATTAAAATGTAGTTTTATAATTATTTTTCAATTTTTAGTATTTTAGCGTACATTATTATATTTTATCTGTAGTTTCAGTTTAACTTAGTAATTGTACTTTATTTAATCCATGTAATTTCACTGTAGTTTATATACATTTCCATTTATTATGTATGTCGACATTTTAATATTATTTAGTATTAACACATCCTTTCTATTTTTTAGGAACCATGCGTAAGTCATTCAAGTTTTAAGCAGCATTTGAAGATTTATTACGCTGTATTTTTGCTTGCTCTTTTTTGGCAAAGATACAAGTTTTTTACAAGCCATGAATATAGCTTGAACAATTTTTCCACGAGCAGTTTGTGGATGATGCTCCTTTGACTGGTTTCAGATTCATACAATCCTCTATTTGGTTACTTCGAGCATGATGTAAAATGATGTAATGATGATTGTATGATTCTTGTGATTTTGTTTTCAGCTTTCCTGCAAATAAAGGTTTTATTTTTCTACCATGAAGCTTGCCCAAAATTTTTGAGCATGTCTTTTTGAGATTCAGTTTTGGAAATTCCAAAGCATGTTTCCACCGCGTATAACCTTCATTGGTGTTTTACAATCACTTGCTTTAAAACCGCACAATCTTTTTACATATATTTATTTTTCTTTCTTGTTTCTTTTTGCGTGTTTTTTTTTATAGTTTTCTTTGTGTTTGTAAGTTTATGCATGAGCGAAAGAAGCAAAGTTTTGTAAGAATTGGCTTTAAGTTACAATATAAGTTTTACCAATGTTTAGGCAAATGATTGTAAGGTTCTACCGGAAAGACATGAGTTGGAACACTATTTTGTATAAATAAAATAGTTCAAAGACCAAAAATTTGGTGTCATATGGAATTGAAGCACTTTCGATAATTTTAATTAGTTCACTTAGTTAACAAATAAATGCAATAGAAAGTACAATAATCGACGAATTTCATACACACGTCTATTCTAAAAATCATATGTAGTTAAAATATGTTATACTAAACGGTATAACAAACTACAGGTCCAAAATAATCTATATGTTATAGATCTAAATGAGGGCCTAAAGGCTAACATTTTGTCTGTGGTCGAGAACATAATAAAAATGCTCTTTTTTTAGGAGTCTTAGCAAATTCACGGCTTCACTAGGTACTGAACCGATTGTGTATAGCTTAGCCAGAAAAGTAGGTCAGAGCTCAATGATATAGACTATCAGTTAATGATACATAATATATCCTTAAAAACCCTACCTTGGTAATAAAGATCACTGAATCATAAAAGTAACAATATAATTTCGTGACAAAATTGTCTGCTCTCATTATTACACATGGTACTTTCAAAACAGCTTTATCTTACAATATTTAGGATCTAACCAATTCCCGCATCAAAAACTACCAGGTTCAGAAAACGCAAGGAACAGGCGGCTGCTGCCTCTCTCCAAAACAACCAGATGACGCTGCAAGCTGGTCTCCGAACCTTGCATGAAGCTGGTCCAGAACTTAAGAGAGCTATATCAGGAAACCTAGATGAACTAATTGGAGAAGTCGTTGAGCCTATGCATAGGGTAAGTGGAAATGAAAGTCTCAATTCAGTTCAAGAAATAATTCGTTTGAAGTCTATTTATAAGCCCGCTTCTACCCGCAAAAATTACCGGTACATGCAAACCTTATATATTTTTTTAATATTAGCATCGACTGTCACTAGTATCTCAGATAGTATATTTTCAGTGAAATTACTGGGCTTATGAGAATTAATGCCAGATGTCTCAGGGCTCGCAATTCAGTGCCGCGCAAGCCTTTGTGTTTTAAAGTTCTGGGAGGTTAGCGTTATGTTAACTAACAGTTACAATGACTGGCTCGTCTCTATTAAACATAATTAAAAACATAGCTGATAGAGTGTATGATTTGACGATCGACATTAGTTTTTAGTGTTCCCAAAAGAAATTTTGATGAAAATAATTAAAATAACTATTTAAGCACAGATCGTCATCCACGGTACTCTAGATACTAGTTTATACAAAACTAGCTTCTGACCACGGTTTCACCCGCGTGGAGATTCTCACAGGAGTCGTGCATTTTTCCGGGATAAAAACTTAAAACTATCAGCTTTTAAACTATCTCTATGCCAAAAATCACGTTGATTCGTTGTGCTGAGGCTACGTTAAAGGTCAAACAAATACAATAGCAAGCACATTTTCGCATTTATAATAGAATGGATAACGGGATATTTACCGTGGTTATTATTAATTGATGAGCTCCCGAGTCCCGATACATCAACACTAGTATAGCACGTATCATGTTCTAGATACAAGGTTTGCATATTTGTATTAATCGTTCTTAATTTCCTTTTATGTTAACTTTCAGCGTAACCACAGCCTGTTTGGTTCTGTGTGGACAAGTATCAAGCAAAAAAGCAAAACAGGCTTCTACGGACGCGACAACAATAACATAAAGGCAGCGCTCACAAGCCCGCCTTCTCTCAAGACGAACGGTAATGATATTAGTATATGAATTTCTTCTTATAAACGAGTATAAGAGTGGTATTTTGCTTCCGTATATCAAAATTATATATATAGTTTAGACATATGGAAGCAAAAATCCGCACTTGTTAGTTGATGTATCTGAACTATAGTGTTAGGGAGTTAGTAATGAATACAAAAAAGACTTGACCAATGACAGCGAAGATGATCTTGTTATAGTAACAACATTTAACATTTCAGGTGAAAAGAGTCAATCACTGAGCGTCATGATGAGACGAGAACTTGGTATGGACGGGCAGATACCAGAAGAGGAAATGTAAGTAATATCATGGCAATGGTTAGAAAAAAAAAATGCCGAATACATTTTTACAAGCTTAATATGTGTATGTTACTTTAGGTATGTCAGATCTTGCAAGCTAAATTTAACCCACTTTCCGGTGTTTGATTGAGCCCAAATTTTACCACATATGCAAATCGGATGACAAAGTAATATAATGATGTCACAGAGCTGGTTTGATGATGGAGCCGGAAAGTAGTCACAGGAACTCTGTAACGATAAGACTTAACCCCAGCGAAGTTGGCTCGTTTGACTTGTCTTTTCAAGTACTCTGATCCTACATGATGTCCAGGGTCCTGATGATGGAACCGGAATGTGGCCACAAGATTACTGTACCAATTACGTAGTACTTAATAGCTTGTCTGGTATTTTTCCACAAAAAAAATATTTTATTAAGTGTACGTGGATGCTGTTAAACTTTAGAGTTTAGAACCCCGAGCATAGTACATAGTTTAGTTGCCGATTTATCGGTATATAAACTACTAAATGGAGGATGGAATTGCAAAACGTAATCTCTCATTTCCATTATATTTTATTGGAAGCGTCTGTTGCATTACCCATTCACCGTTTATCTCTTATCTGTACTTATCCGTTTCGCTTCGACTTAAATTTTTTGCATTACTAAGAAGTGAAGTTCTTTGCCTGATCCCGATCACTATAATCTGAGTTCTCAAAACCTGACTAACCCAACCTTAAAAACTTCAAAGCAAACCTTCAATCAACCCTTCTAAGTAAGCGTGTCCATCGTCTACTGTATCGTCACCTGATAGAGACTGCAACCAAACGTGATCTTATCTAACTAAAAATAATATGGGTACTCATGACTAAACTAAACAGTTAGTATTATTGTAAGTTTAGGTTACAATTTAAGGTTGATTTTTCTTTCTGCATCCCGCTCTAGGTATCCTATGCCTTATTTTGTGGGTTTGGTCTAGTCTTAGGTGAGCATTTTTGATAGGTTATTTATTGTTAGGTACTTAATTTTAAAACTGTCGTATAACCTCATACGGCTTGACCGCTATCCGCATTAGGTATTATTAAATGCACATCTATTTTTTGTTTACCCATTTTACCTTGTTTGGTGTATTTTACACCTTGTTTATTTCTTTTTCTTTTCACCATTGAATTTGTTTTTTTACAGAAAAGAGGATGACGCCAACCACAGTGATGAAGAAATCGCGATGCAGCCTTTACTTCATGGAAAAGACTCTGAAAGGATATTCAAAGCTATCGAGTAAGAAACAGTATAATTCTTGTCCTTTAAATTCTGTTATAATATTTTAATTTTCGTCCGAGTGACATATAAACACGCTTTAGATGGAATATTTTGAATATTGTGTCGTGAATTTTACTTTTATCTCTATTATTTAATCATGGCACATTAAAATTGTTATCCAAAAAACGTTATACAGATGCAAAATAAAACACAACAAAATCAAAATAATGGAAATTACTGAAAGAGCCCTCCTAAGTAACTTCTCTCACGGCTCTACAGAATTACGAGTCCAAAGTGAAAAGTTAGAAATATTTAGTAATTCTTATTTTTTAAGCAGTAAGGGTTAAGGCAGTTAGCTCCATAGTTAGTTGACTAGGGACCGCTGATTATAAACACAATGTAAAAAAAACTGGCATAACACCAATTTACACTGCTATATTTTAAATATATATGTGTAGCGCCATCTATTGACATTTTTATAAAAGTCTCCTCACAACGCCATCTATCCTACTGAAAGCTAATAAACACGGTGCGTAGTTATTGTAATTTGCAGGAGTCGGGATTAAAGTTTACAGTGTCATTCATGATTTAGTTTCAATCGGTCCATTAGATGGCGTTAACTATTTCAGTAGTCACCTAAAATTGGGTTGTCGTAGAAAATTACAGTCATTTTAGACTACTATTTTTTCAAATTATTCTTGCCTTGCGTTTCTTCTCGGTGGTGTAGGCTTTGGAAAGCGGCAGCAACTTGCATGAGCGCTACATTGGGCCTAGTTTTACCGAGACTAGGGCCCACTTTAAACAGATATATATTTTCCTGAGCCCCATATTCAAGCGACGCCCCAAGCCGAGGTTGCTACTGCATAATACTCCTTCAGTGCATTGAAGTAGTCGCCATAAACAATTTCTTAGCTACATATACACGGATATAATCCCGACAATATTTCTCTGTCTGTCTGTCTTCTCTAAGAAGAAACTTTTCTAGACTTGGACTTACATTTTTACCATTATTGTTAGCATTAGAATCAATGCAAAATATATTATGTTGGAAGAAAAGTGAACACTGAAGAATTTCTTGCTTTTCTTCTCCGTTGTATATTTGGAACGGGCATTTAGAGTGATTGAGCGCTCTCTTGGGGGGCCATGTCAATAAAGAAATCTGAATTTGAAACAAAGTGTAATGTTGGTACTATTTTGTTGTGTTTCCTGCATTTGTATAACGTTACATGAACAACGCTGTCGTTTCAGACAAACTTCCAACGATTTAATGCAGAGTATGAGAGACAACTGTAAGTTGGGGTTTTAGTGTGTTGTGATTGTGCTTATATACATAATTATGTTATATTTATTAGTATATGTATTATGAAATTATGTATTTTCAATGTTTTTGTAAAATTAGTTTCTTGTGTTTTCGGTTCCTATTTATTTATGCTGTAATGGTATGGTTTTTATTTTAAAATGGAATGCTGCTGTTTTGCATATAAAGGTTGTATTAATAGTGTGTTGATATTGTTTAATTTTTTATGTATTTAACAATAATATTCAGTTATGACTATGGTAGAAAATTACAAAATTCATTTTTGGATTAACTAATAACGCGATGTTCGGAATAAAGTAACACCATAAAATATGTAAAATTTAAGTGCTGCTGAATTTAAGATATTACTCAGGAAATTAATACATTAGATAATAGTTTACTGTTCCTATAAAATATTAGTTCTAACTCAGTTTCTGGTCTTATAACTTATTTGTCATTTTCGTGGTGTACCTTTAATTTGCGATACTATGTTAATCAAAACAAAGTGATCCTTCTGATGTACCCTTTCGATCGGTATGATGAAAATACAGCATGATTTTTTTTCTCATTTAGCGGGTTTGATACCAGGCAGGCTAGACAACTGGCTTAAAGATTTATGCAGTATTACTTACTTTAAAAAATAAAAGAATGTCTTGATTAAGTAAAACTCTCTACCTTCAATATTCACGTATCTTGGCCGTGGGACACCTGGTATAGTGCATGATTAGCATGTAGATGGTAAATTATTTTGTTCTACGGTAGGTTGCATGATGATAATACAGTTAAATTTTTAGTGCTCCCGCCATCTACCGGTGTATTTTGGCAGGTGTATTTAAGAACCATTTCAATCTTTACTAAGCATGATACTGATAGCAGCATCGCCACTTAAGAGGGCATATTTAAGCATAAGTTCTAATCCTCGATTTTACTACCCTACTCTAGATCTAGTCAAGATTTACTGAGTGATTTTACTAGGGATTTTGTGGAAATACCTTTAGTTATAACTATAGTCATTTAACCTGTAGGTAGTTATCTATTTATAGCTATAGCACAGAATATGTAATATAGAATATATAATGGTTTTACCCAAAAAAAGCTTTAAGCTTTGAGACAGGGCTAAGGGCTTTTTGCTGGCTTTTAGCGCTCTCTTAATATAAAGCGAGCGGTCAAACGATAAAGAATCTTATGCTTAAAAGCTATTATTATACAGAGGTTGTAAAGCCAACCATTTAGGTTAATTTCTACAAAGAGCTTAAGATTTATTAATTGAGTTTTCAAAGAGGGAAAACATCAATCATTTCCTAGTGTCGTATGTTGTTAGTTTCGAAAAAAAAAGCAAAAATTTGGCAAACTATAATATTAGGTAGCATGAACTTGAACAGTTTAGCTAGCAAAATGATGGAAGGATAATATTATGAGGTGCGGGTTCAATGCTCGCTTGGAGATAGATTTATTCTTCGAAAATGTTTAATACAAGACTCTCTATTGCACTCTAAGATGTACAAGTAGTAAATAAAATAAAACAAATGATTGCAGTAAAGGTACAATAGACAGCCTTATTGCTAAACAGCAATCTTTTCCAGGTAACATTTGGGTAGAGATAATTGCATGGAAAGAGTAATATTTAGTTAGATAGGTACATAAATTATTTAGTTTGGCTTAGAATCTACATTTTGTTATTTTTACGGGCACAATGCAGGCGTGTTTGCTTAAAAGAAGTTTATTTTTGGAGTTTGATTTTGAAGTAGATAAACATTTTGAGAAATGGTCTCAGCCATGGTGATTAACTCATTTTTTATTAATTTGTAGCTCGTGACAAATTACCAAGACAGAACAACAACGTGCCTTATTGTGTAGAAAATCCAGCCGAGAACCTTATTACTCGAGTAAGTATCAGTACAGGTAAACACATTTACAAATATACCATAAACTAAGTGTCCCAAAGTTCTTATTGACTAAGGCCTATGTTCAGCAGGACGTTTTCCAGCTGATGGTCATCAACATGATAAATAACAATTATGGTAGTGAAAACTGTTAACGACCAGTCCACGAACACCTATAATGGAATCATTAATAGTTTTTGTTAATGGTAGGACTAACTCTTCTGCGAGTGTCCGTCTGGGTTGTTACAACCGGTGTGCTCGTGAAGTCAGCCGCCAAGAAGTAATGTGCTAGCTTTACTGTATTCCGGTTTGATGAGCAGAGTAGCCAGTGAACTTACTGGGTTTATGAGACTTAATACCTAATGTCTCAGTGTAGCGGGCGCCAAAGAGAATATAATCCCGGCAGTGTCGCGCAGGCCTTTGTGTTTCAAAGTTCTGAGTGGCACTGTAATTGTTATGGGCCGGCGTTATGCTTACCATCAGGAAAACGACTCGCTATCAAATATAATTTAAAACAAATGGAATCAATAATAGTTATGTACATATCTCATCGGTTACGAAAACGTGAACGAGTGCTAGTTATAATATTCAACGCTCGCTTCGCTCCCTCCGCACCATCCCTCTCGCTTCGCTCACTCCACTCTGACAACTAATATTTCTCCAGGTGTTGACGCAGCAAGGTCTCGGCAAGTACTGCGACCGCGAGTTTGTGCAGAGCACCGCGCGTGAGATGCAGGACGCACTGGACCTCACGCAGGAGGAGATGGACACGTGAGATCATATTCCATCTCTTTCTTTTTCAGTTGAGAAGAAAAGGGATGGATATAGCTGAGGATTTGATAGGAATAAAATGTCATAAAATTGGAAACATTTGGCGTGTGGTTTATTTGTACTTCTTGACCATTACTTTTCGTTAGTGGTAGGACTAACTCTTCTGCGAGTGTCCGTCTGGGTTGTTACCACCGCTTTGCTCGTGAAGTCTGCCGCCAAGAAGCAAACATTACTGTGTTCTGGTTTGATGAGCAGAGTAGGCAGTGAAATTACTGGGCTTATGAGACTTATTATCACTCAGGGTAGTGGGCGCACTGCAGTACCGCGCAGGGTTTTGGGTTTCAAAGTTCTGACTGGCACTGCAATTTTTATGAGGCAAACGACCAGCTCGTCTCGTTAGCTTTATTCCACATGGCGGTCACCGACCCAAACCTACCAACGAATGTTGTTTAATTTAACGATATAATATTTTGATAGCTAACCACTTGTTTGTGTTACAGCGCCGCCAATCAAATTATTTTGCAAGAAAGAACAATGAGTTTGAGGGCCCGGAACAGGCCGACCGACGTGGTAAGGCACTTTATTATTATTGCTATCATCATGATACGCGCAGGAGAGGGAAAGCCACTTTACTCTTCTACCCTTGTAACTATTTCTGTTCATAAACATTAATGAATCTGTTAATGATTTTTCACCGACTTCGTGTTTCATAGACAATCTTTGGAAGCCCCCGGTTTCTGTTTTCAAATGCTTCCACCCTATTTCCCCTTCGTCTTCTTTTTTTTCGTATATTTGTCACTCATTTTCACGATATGCGAAAACTGAACTCACCTTGCTAACTTGTCACTTGTAGTGTTATTACACTTACACTGTTATGACACTTCCACTGTTATGGCACTTGTACTGTTATGACATATACACTTTTATGATACTTACACTGTTATGACACTTGCTCTGTTATGACACCTGCTCTGTTATGACACTAGTATTGTTATGACATATACACTGTTATGACACTTGCACTGTTATGACACTTACACTGTTATGACAGTTGTACTGTTATGACACTTGCACTGCTACGAAACTTGCAGTAATTTCAGTTAACCCTGGCTTGCCACCAATATCTTCGTTCATGACTTATTGTACAATAGTTGTTAGGAATTCAGGAGAAACTATGAAAACGTCAAGATATGTTATTATAATTATTTTCACATTTCAAAATTTTTACTTATAGATAACAAAACAATTTCAGAACTATTTATAACTTGGGTTAACAAAGTCTTGTGCCTAATACACTATATTACCCTGAGACATCAGGCTTGCAGTCTCCAATGCTCAGTAGTTTTTTGCAGCCAATGTCGTGTAGACAATAATATAATGCTCCCTAAATAACCTATTTAGCTCATGCCAACTTATTTTTTGTTACAGGAAAGTATATTCGCTCGCCAGTATCATCCCTTCCATCAACCCCCAATGCAGCCCCCGATGCAGCCCTTAATGCGACCTCCAGTATCAGCGAGACGAATAAATAAATAACATTATATTAAAGTATTTTTGGGCTAACTTTATTAACCCATCGGTTGACAACCGCAAGGTTTTGTATTATCCCTGAAAAAGGGTTTTGTGTCAGGCCTCGGGTAGAGGCGATGTTTTTTTGATGATTTGTGTATATAATTATTTATTGTTAGTTATTTAAAGAGAGCTTGTTGCTTCGAAATGAACTTGATATGGAAATGTTCTTCTTTGTTAAATTTTATGTCCCCAATTATATTATTTACTCTAGAGTTATTATTGTCCAAGTTCTTTGATTTTAAGAATTGACCCATTTTATCTAATGAATTTAAGAAATAAGTGCCCCAACTTATATGTATAGTTAAAGCAAAATCTCGCTTTGTTTAAAAAGCTGGAAGAATATGGGACAGGTTTTATGGGCCTGTATTCGAGGTCGCTACTTTTCCAAGCGTTTAGATTATATAATAGTGAAAACAGAATTTAACACCACCAAATGAAAAAAAAAAAGTTATAATACGAGTACGTCCAAAGTAGAAATATTATTATAATCATAATATTATTCAAAAGTAGCGACTTTATTTAGCTTCGCGTGAAACCTGCTAATGTCCCTATTTTGGCAATATATGTTTTTACCCCAATCTAGCCATAATTAGGGTAAATATTTCGGAATGTCAGGAGTGAAATAGTTTTGATAAGTATTTGACAATTTTAATGGAATGAAATAAGAATTTTTATATGTATTATATTAAAATTGAAGTGAAAAGTATTTATTAGTGTGGCAATGTGCCTTATTTATTCGAAAATGTATAATATATGGGAATATTATGTGCCAAATTTAAATAAAAAATTATGAAAGTTTGCCTTGGTAAAATGTTTATTTATATTGCTTTGGATAGGTATCTACTTGTGCACTAATACATTGGTTACATAATTATATTCTTCTAAATTAGTATATATATTATATATTACTATTTACTATACAGATAATTATATTATACTATATACTTCTAAATGAATAATTTATTTATAATTAAACTGATTGTTTGTTAATTTGAGTATCTTCTAGTCAAGTATGTAAAAGTTGCTTGCTTATAATATTTAATTGTGAATAATGTGGATGTAGAACGAGATGAAATATTTTGTATGAAATATAATTGTTATTGTGAATAAACTGTTAAAATATCTTTTGAATCCGTCTGTTTTTAATTTAATGAAATTTAGCTACCTACCTACAATACTATTAAAATAAGAATGTACTGGCCTAAAACTGGATTTTGATAAGGTGTTAAAAAAATGTGTTAAAGAATTAGGTATATATCTTTTTTACTTATTATAAATTTATAAATATCATAATAACATAAATTATATTAGTCCAGCCAGTCAAATAAGGTAAAAAAGAAATCAATCTCGGAATGAAAGATAATAAGCTATAAACTTGTATATACCTTCGTTTGGGCCTTTTAAATAAATATCTTGTGACGTGGACACGAGATTATATGAAACTTATGAACCAACATATAAAATGCCCAAATGAAGGTGTATACAAGTTTATAGCTTATTATCTGTAATTCCGAGGTTGAATCCCAATTAGTTGGATTGTAATATTATAAGTAAACAAATTACCATAGGTAGGTAAATTGTACAGTCAACATAGAAAAAGACTAAATAATTCCTCTAGTTTGTAGTAATGTTTATTACTGTGTTCCGGTTTGATGAGCAGAGTAGCCAGTGAAATTACTGGGCTTAAATAAGACCATAAATATGTGACTTAATACCTAATGTATCAGGGTAACGAGCGCATTGCAGTGCCGTGGAGGCCTGTATTTCAAAGTTCTGAGCGGCACTGCAATTGTTATGGGCCGGCGTTATGCTTACCATCAAGCAAACGACCAGCTCGTCTCGTTACCAACTAGCATAAAAAATAAATAAAAAGAAAGCCAGAAATGGGGCAAACCGCGAACATACCATATTGACTACAACTTGACTTACTGAGGTGTTGCTGAGTCGTCACTCGTGACCAACGATGTGATTGTAATCGACTATTACAAAACTTTACGATAAAACTTGAAACTTGATAAATCCAAATATTTAACACTGGCAATAAATACATTGAGTATGACGTCATATCGCCGACATCCCGTACAAGGAACAAAGAAAAATAATCGAATTCATGTGATTCCTTGAAAATTACCTAATTACGTTGTTCTGCCGACTGTACTTTACGAGTGAAGATACACTACACTGTATATCTTTTATTTCAAAACAAATAAAAATATCAAAAAACATCAAAACTTCCCAATTTAATTTATTAGAAGAATAATTTTAAACTATATCTTCGTCAGATTTATTTAAAACCCTTTCATCGTTGGTTTCCTTAAGATGTTCAGTTTTTTCAATTATTTCACTCTTTTAACTCATTGATTAGATTTTGTATATATTCATCATGTTTTTCCATATTTCGTATACTTTTCTCTAACCGAGGTTTATCGTCATCATCGTCACTCCAGAGTATGCTAAAATTTCTTCTTATTTCTGAACTTTGGCCACTTATATTTTCCTCAGTAGTAACTGAATAGTTGATACCTGATAATCGATCAGCAAGATGTTTTGACTGTTCTGATAAAATTAAGCTAACATCTCTAAGCATTATAGGATAGATGTGACTAGTATTATTACGTGATGTATTAGTATCATCCCTATGAGTTTTTGTGTCAGGTTTGTCTTCGATAGGCACGTAATTTTCATTGGCACGTTTATCAGCATTGTTACCCATCTCAACAATTTCATCCTGTAATTTTTTTATCAGGGTTTCTAATTCCGTTATTTGCTTGTCTATATCGAAAGATGCATCTTCATTTTTTACTGTAGATTCTATTGTTAATTTTCTTGTATTTACTGTATCATTTTCTGATCTTCTGAAGCTTTTAATCTTACCTATTAGCTCTTGTATGCTAGAATTTTGATTACTGTTTATGATATGCTTCGAATAGTCATCGGAGTTGTTTGTCAATTTGTCCATTATTCCAAATACCTTTTCATTCTCTCTTTACATTCCTTTATTTTTGCTCTTTTTATCTGTTCTTGACAGAGGTCTAATTCCGGAGGCGGTGGTGGAAGAGGGGGAGTTACGCAGCCAGGCCAAGGTAAATCAGGATGTGCAGCAGTAGCTTCTACAATAGATTCACAACGATCTAATCCCGTTTGCTCCTTCTCAACTTCACAAACTACAAGATCGTCCGAGTTTGCAGGTACATCTGGGTTTTTTATTTTTTCGATGCAAACTCCGAGGCAGGCGGGCGCCGGTGGCGGTGGTTCAGGAGGTTCCTTAGGACATAGTATGATGCCAGCTTTCTCCTTTTGTTGTATTCGCTGTAGCTTACAAGGGTCGGGAGGGGGTATAACTGGAAGTTCTTCTACTGTGCACTTTTTTGTATTCATAAGTGCTAAGCACCCGATATAAGTTTATTGTGGTGGATAAGTCTAACTATTACAAAAAAATAGATGGGTTGGTTGTATAAATTGTGGCGATTTTTGACTGCTGTCATGAGAAAACCATGTTTGAAAACTGCAGTAAACAAATTGTAATAGAATTTGTCTGAGAATTTGTTTGATTACAAAAAGTATTTATTCACCTGAAAAAGTATAATTATGTGTAATAGCTGAGGTTTGTGATAACTGCTTATTATTTTGACAAGAGTGTGTGACCATTTCAATGATTAAAGAAATAACCTATGTACCACAAATTATATTTAGGTATCTATGTACATTTTCTTAGTTGTCCAATGTAAGCAATCTCGGCGGCTTAGCAATAACATATAAAGAAATTCAAAATCGGATCATGTCATTGGTTGGCGATCGAGTTTAATTGATGTCATTAGGTAGGCATCACCGATTTTATTTACATTATTAGACAATTATATTATATTATCTTTGACAAGAATAGAAAACCAGACTGTAGTATACTAATATACTATGAAGTAATCAGAAAACATAGTTCCTTTTTACATGACTGTGGTTGAGAGACTTGCATGAAAGTAGAAGAAGCAGACGAAGATTCGTCATGCATCTCGCTGGTGTGGGAGAGGTATTATCTGTCAGTTAATAATAATGTGTGTCTACTATCTGTTCTCTATTTTGTGGAACGACAGAAATTAAAAAAACAGTGTAAGTTCAACGGGGTTTATTTGCTTTCGTCACATGATGGATCTGGTTTTCTGTGATACTCCGGATTTTTGATCCTCTCTATGCACAAAGGAGGCTCTATACAAGGTAGCTTCTTTGCCCTCTCATAAACAGTTTTTTCGCTGCAAGGAGGAAGTACGTCACAAGGGTGGGGTGGTTCCACTTTGGTGCAAGTTTTTGCATACATAAAACTACCTTGTTTGCATGTGGCTGGAACAGAAAGAGTTAAAATATATTATTGAATAATTGAACACAGTACTTCAAACTGTATTTCTCTTGCTGAATGTTTGTGTTGTTTTTGTTCTGCCGCCTGCGACACAGGGAGACGCAGTGAAAGGCTAGGAGTGTTAAAAAAATTAAATAACAAAAGCCTTTTTTATGCCCGATAGTCTAGCATTTGACCACTATCGTATGTACTAAACCTATATTAGTACTCTCAAATGTAGCTGTACTCGTAAGTGTTTGGCGACAGAAGTTTAATAAAGCAAGTATTCTCACTGATTTCTCCAGGAACTGCTGGATTTTTAATTCTCTCTTGGCATATGTATGGTGTCGGACAATCGTTTAATTGGAAGTTCGGGTCACAGGGCTCGGCAATGTCGCATGGGTGTGGTGGCTCTTGTTTGGTACAAATCTTGACGTCTACCTCGTTATTCATATTGGTATATCTGTAATAATTTTTGCTCAAAATCTGTCATTATCACCAGGATCTATCATTATAATTATCTATCATTTGGAGATTCTTAGCCAGAAAATCTGACGGTCGACTATCATGCGATATACAAAAACCCTTAACTACGAATAAAGGGATAACGCTTTTTGGAGACAAATAATTGTCCAATTTCGACGAAGTTTCCACCCTTACGGTTCGGTCAAGTACCGTACCTTACGTGCAAGTACATTGCGCTATCAACTACACCACGGAGGCCGGATAAATTTAGTAGTATGTGTCTGAGTCAAAGGAGCTAGATAATCTATGACGTATTCTAGATATTCTTTAACGTATTCGTAATTGCGGAAGGTCGTGCCCATTCTGGAAGGTCTTGATGGAGTAGCTGAGTAGCTGCTTCCACGCCACATTGTATTCAGCTTGTGTGAGAGCAGCTGTAACGTGGAATCCCATAATCGCCTTCATTATGTCAGACCAGCTATATGGAGGTCTGTTCTCTTCTACCTTGTCCTAATAAGCGTTTCCACTAGATGATGCCATGTCTTTTTAGACGAACTACATTACACAGAAATTGTCACTAATGGCTCATTTTTAACCGACTTCTAAAAAAGGAGAAGGTTCTCAATTCAGTGTGTATTTTTTTATATTTGTATCCTCAGATCTCCATCATTTGTAAATAGATTTGTAAAATTCTTTTTTATTTGAAAGGATATATTTTCAGATTGGTCCCATAGAAATTTCATTGAAATCGGTTCAGTTATTTGTCATCGAAGTTGGTTCGTCGCTTTCTTAATGCAATTTTTAGTAGTGAAATTAGATCCCACATAAACTAAACATAGGTGAAGGTATTTTCTAAGATTTTCGGGATTATAAAACAATGAATTTAACTATTTTTTATCTCGTGACCATGGCGCCTGGTGACCTGTACAAAGATTTCGAAATGACGGGAATTAAAACAATATAAGCATACTCAGTATAAACTATTACAATTGGTTAATTCAAAGTATATACTACCTGATGTGGTATCGTGTTCAGGTGTTTCTGAAGAAGTTCTTAGTTCTGTTGATGGTTGTCATTTTTGCAGCAAGGTTTCTCATAAGTGCATTTGCAGTGGTCAGCTTTATGGTCTAGGGGTGGTTTCTTCTCATTCTGGAGGTTCTTTATAGCTTCTTCATCTGGTGTTAAACAGGGCAAACATTGAAAGTTGTGCTTGCAATTATTCTTATTGCATATCTTATCTGGTTTGTCTGACATTGTGTTGTTGGTTTATTTTTATCTGGTTTGTTACATGGTTTTGTTTTATGATCGTATCTTCTGCGCTGCGGATTATTTTCTGTTTTGCTGACTCTTTGATTTTTGGTTGATGTGAAAGATGTCAACGTCAAAGCAGTTGATGGCCAGTAACAACGACGGAAAAGTTTCATCTACGCAGTGGTGATGAGTCAGCTTTGAGTCAGTGGGTAGAAGTCAGTGATTAAAGATAGAATCTCTTTGGTGGAAGTACAGAAAAGTACTGACACACTGTATATTTTTAAAAGCGTGTTATTAAACTTGAAATTGGCAAAATACACAAACCGTGTCTGGCCACGAAAGAAGAAAAAAAAAGCGTGTTATTTCAAAATGTGGCAACAACACGCGGTGCGATTCTGACTGGCGCAGACGTGGCAGTCTTGTTCAGTCTTGTTTATTCTTGCGATGTGTGGATACTGGATAGTACCTAACGCGTAATACCACAGATTACTATATATGTAGCTAGCTACGTAATACACACATACAACCCATGTTCGTAACCCTCTATGAAGATAACTTACCTAAACACTGTTTTAAACTTTCATGATTATTTACTAATTCATACATTGTAACAGGATATTTACCATGATTATTATTATTATTGAGTATTCCAGTGAACATGATGCTTGCAACAGGCTCGAAATATCGGGTGCCCATCGCTCAATAACAATCACGGCAAATATCCCGTTAGGTACAATATATGAATAACTTACGTTTCTACAATGGAAATCAGCAATAGGATGCAGAAAGTACAATTATCTTCTGAGCGTCACATCTTAATACGTAACAGTTCGTTTCTCTGCGTAACATGCTTGTATTAAAATTAATTAGATAATGAAATTTAATAAAAGCATGTTTATGTAACTAACTAGTAACCATTAGTTAGTAACCGAAAGACATCCCATGAAAGCCTCTCTTACAGATCTAGACATCAGTTTAAAGGCTTCTTATATTTTATCGTACAAAAACTAACATGAACTGTGATATTCCTTTCTTGGTTAAAACCAAGGAGAATACAAATACTACGTATTAAAACTGCCCAGTTGTTGCCATTAGTGAAGAAAAAGAAGAACACATTTCCCTCATATCTGATATAGGTTCATAACTTTCATAACACCTGAAAAAACTGATTTAGGTATAGCACGTTTTTTTATTTATAGACAGTTTCTTAGAAATATTTGTACCTTACAACGTACACGCTTCCGACTTCTGTGTAACATATTGCGTTGGCATTTTGAATTACTCGTATGAAATTAAACTGACATACTTCTGACCAGATAATTTTAATTCAATAAAATGTCAATAATTTAATACTCATCATCAATATCGTCTTCATTGAATGACGATGACGAGGTTGATAAGTTCATTGGTGGTTTTTCCGGTTTAGGCGATGCTTCGGTAAACATAGAGAAAATCTTATTTTTGAGGGCAGAAAATACGCTATTAGAAGCGGGTATGGAATCTGGTGTTACATTTTGGGAAGTTTCTTTTGTAGCCTTGGGTTTGTCGAAAGGTGAACTCATGTTATTGTAACTAGAATTATGAATGCTGTCTACACTTTTAGATATATTTTTACTGACAGCTTTGAAAGCTGAATCAACAGTAGTAAGGATTTTACCAATTACTTTTTTTGTCGTTGATTGGGGCACATCGGTTTCTTCGGAATCTAGGTCATCAGTTTTACGGAAAAAGTAATACTTTAGTAGTGTTTCTGAGCGTTTATCTTCATTAGCCTTTTCATTATCATTAGCCACATCAAAAACATTGAATTTTTCCTGATTATTTGCGGTATTTAGCAACGTTAAATGTGTTTTATAAGCTTTTCCTACGAGATCTTTCGCAGCTGCTTTTATAGTTGCCAAACGTTCGTCGTGACAATTTTCTGTTACAGAACACTTCTGTTTCTTTTCGCTTTCGAAATCATTTGATGAAACCTTTTCTTCGTCAATGCTTTCTTCAGTTTCATTTGTCTCAGGATTCTCATCAGGACCATGTACTAGAATTATATCTGTTACTCCATCACACTTACTCTCACTTTCTTTGGGACATACTTTTTTTACTTTAGGCTTGCAGACTATTTTCTTTTCGCATTTAGGTCTTGTATGAGCAGGTGGGCCACAGGGAGGTTTTTGTTTAGGGGAACTTGGTGCTGGTGTTTCACATGCTTCTGAAGGTGAACATGTTGAGTCATCTGGATCACAGGGCACACATTCTTTGCTGTTTTTTTTGTCCATATTAAAAAATGTAGTATGTACCTTGTTTTTACTATCACTTGTTATAGCGGAAGCTTCTGTTATGTCACTTGTTTGTTTTTGATCAACAAAATACGCTAAAGAAGTTTGTAAATCTGGAAAATCATCACTTGCAGAATCAAGTGCTTTTTTCAGTAGTATCTCGTTAGATACAGAACCGTGTGTTACGTATTTCAAATATGGTTTGATAACTTCTTTGCAGTATTTGTATCTGTTCGCTGTGTTGTTTTGCCCTGTAGACTCAGACGGGTGCTTGATTGTTTCTTCAGTTATACTTTCTTTTATTATTGTCACGGACTTGGGACACTCAGGGTCCTGAATTACTTGGCACGATTCAATGACTTTAATAAATCGCTTGTTATTGAAATCAGTGATTTTTTCATGTGACTTGTTTGAGTTTGTAAGTGCTCCGCTTGTCTGAGTATGCTGTTCTTTTTGTTGAGGTCCTAAATTACTAGGTTTGTTCCCCGAATATTCAGACTGCATAGTATATTAAAAACAGAATTTAAAAATTGTTGGAATAGTTAATAACTAATCCATTGTATTGTGTTACTTTAAAACCACATTTGAAATTTTTATAAATTTCTTTCAAAAAATCAATTTATGGGCAATGTCACATTTTTATAGTAATCAATGAGGTTATATAATTACTATTATAGATGTCACTATATTCACAGACTGACAATTTCATACAGAAAATATGTCAGCTTAGAAAGAGAAATAGGCTTAAATGAGAATATTCCACAAACAAATGTCTGTGGAATATTCTCAAAGGTAAAAACAATGTTCTACAGAAACTACGATACAAAGAGAATTACACACGAATTATCTCTATAAAATTACGATTGACAGTCGCTACCGGCTCCAAGGTTTCTAACATTAAATATTATTGACAATAATTTGCGTCTCAGTATGTTTGTGGGTGTCTGGGAACTATATTTTTTCGATATCTATACAAATAAATAAAATTGAAGTGTCTGTTTGTAATATCAAAATAACAGCTGTTTACCAAATGCTTATGAAAGTATATATGGTACCTATGACGAAACAACCATTTTTAAAATTTTTGTCTGTCTGTCTCTCTGTTTGTTCCGGGTAATCTCCGAAACGGCTGGACCGATTTTGACGGATTTTCACTGGCAGTTAGCTGATGAGCTAACTGCCAGTGAAAATCCGTCAAAATCGGTCAAAATAAGATGTCACAAGAAATAACTTAGGCTACTTTAATTTTAGAAAAAGAATTAGGGTTCCGCGCAAAAAATAAAAACCCTGAAATCCAAAATCTCCACGCGGGTGAAACCGCGGGGCAGCACCTAGTCATCAATATTTTTAACATTATTATTTTAAGATCATAGATAAATGTATTACTGGCGTATAGGGATACCATAGGATAATGGGGTAGGATTGTATCATATACAATACCATTCCACGTCTTTCTGACCAAAGACGAATATATACCTACTGACGCTTTTGAGCATCTTTTGAAGTTCAGTGGTAGAGACGGCGGCCGCAGATCTATCTATACGTCGATGGTTCGAACTATACAGTGAGCTTGAGCTTTCATTGAAAGAAAACTGATGCTATAGCTTGGTGGTAGAGCTATTTGTAGTGCTCACAAAGCTAGGCTACCACCTTAACCGCCACCGCTTAAAATGAAAATATGTCGTCAAGCCCCTATCGCTATGTTCCACATAACTTATCTATACAACTTAATAAAATTGAAGTGTCTTTTTGTAATATCAAAATAACAGCTTTTTACTAAATTCATATGAAAGTATATACGGGACCTACACCAAAACAGCCATTTTTAAAAATGTTGTCTGTCTGTTTGTTCCGGGTAATCTCCGAAACGGCTGGGCCGATTTCGACCGGACTTTCACTGGCAGATAGCTGATGTTACAAGGAGTAACATAGGCTACTTTTATTTTGGAAAAAGAATTAGGGTTCCGCGCAAAAAAATCAAAACCATGAAATCCAATATCTCCGCGCGGGTGAAACCACGGGGCAGCAGCTCGTATCTAATATTCCAATAAATAAAAGCAGGGTGCAACGCGCGCAACGAACTTAGACTCGCTGTTTCAAACGCTTGCAGAGCCAGTGTTTGGTTCCACTTAGTCCCGTTCTGCGTGCTATAGCCAAAGCTTAGCTAAATAATGAATAGAACTTAGAAGTGCAGCTTAAAATAAATATACCTCCTCAGTCCTCCCCTTCCAGACCCTTTTGCTATATTGTGCTCGTTGTTGTTGTATTGTTGTTGCTGCTATGTGCTGCCTATATAATTATGTTCCATGCCGTGGACGAGGTCGCGTGCAACAGCTAGTACTGACTATCGATAACAATACTATTGTTTCCGTACATTCTAATGCAGTGCAGGGGTGAAAATGAATTATCCGTCCACCCACCAGTGGGAAAGTTCAGTGGGTGCACGGGTCTAATGTAAAGAAATGTAAAATTTGTCAAGCAGTAAGATCATAGTCAGAATCAAATAAAATAATTAAATATTTTGCTTCAATTATTTAATCCAAAATTATTTTAACAAACATTTGAGCAGTTAAAAAAGTGTGCTTCATGGCTGGTGGAACCATAGCTCACATAGCTTCTGATACATAGGGAATGAATACTTGTTAGTTCTCCAGATCTATTTTTGTGATTTTTGGGATACGGATTCTTTTTGTACTTGTTCTGATCCACAACTAATTTCGTCACCCTCGTCGTTGCATGGCAAATTAACAGAAGTGGCATCAGGCTTAGCCTGACTTTTACTATTCCCTTTGGTCACTTGTGGCATCTCTGACGCACAATCGTCTGTTTTTAAAGGGCACATGGGAGGTTTGGGTCTTGGACTTACCTTTATAGTTGTGGTCTTATTACACTCTTTAGATTTAACAACACTTCCGCATATGTTTATAGCCGGTGGACAATCTCTAGGATCGTTGGTTACAGGCTTCGGGCAACCTTTCTTAGTAACATTGGATGCAGAAGTGGACTTTTCTTCGTTCTTCTTCATTGTGTCTTTTTATGCTTAATTTAGGAATTTGGTTAAAGGATTTAAGTTACGTTTAAGGTAAATTTGTGGTGCAATTTGGTGCGTCTACATGTTTTTTATTGAGAATTTTAATTTATCAGTGCTGATGAAATACTTTTTCTAACAAAATGTCATTTCTGACAATTTATGGACATTTGCCTGAATGATCGACAAACAAAAACTTTTAAAAGGTACCTATAATTATATAGTAATATTTCACCAGAAAATATAATACAGATAACACAGACTACTATTATAGTACACTAGTATTGTATATGTGCCTAACCGGGATTATATTCTCTTTGTGTGCCTACTTACACAGATAGATGAACGGTGTCCGCTTGGATAAACTGATGCTTCCTATTCTATAGGTTTGCAATGGTGTACTATATTATAGGAAAAAATATATGAAGAAAGAACAAATCTAGATACCTACCTCAGTCTTGGTTTCCTAGTACCTACCCTGGTCAACCCAGTTCGCGGACCATATACCTACCAGTTGGTAAAAACGATACAAAAATAATATTAAGTCTACTGGAGATTTTAGCAACTATTACTAATAAATTGATAAAATAATAATTATATAATATATTAATAACGCCTACATGCATACACTGACCACTAACTAGAAGTGTCTAGGACTCCTTGTATATAAGGAGATAGGAAATTTGAAATCTGTGATCTCACAATATAACCACAAACCACACAACAGAGATTTAACTGTATTGTGCCCAAATACGGAATGAAAATTTGACCTTTTCATATGCATAAATATTTTATACCGTCGAGGAATTAAACCCACGTCCCTAACTGTGATATTTTTCAATTATATCTTCCAAAGAGAATACAAATACTACGTAAGATAGCTTCTGACTCGGATTTCATCTGCGTGGACCTCCGCGTGGATGAAACCGCAGGCAGAAGGTCCCCACAGGATGGGAACCTTCCCACAGGAACCGTGCATTTTTCCGGGAAAAAATAGCCTGTTTTACTATATGTCCGGTCCATAACTATCTCTATATCTGCAAACCAACAACCGCACTTTCTCATTTAGGGGCATATCGCACTTTCGCTACAGGATGCAGCTAACTTTTCAAACAGCTTGAGAACAACATCGCAGAAAACTAATTATAGTATGTTACATTATTTATAAAAAAATATAGATGGATTTAAAATAGACCTAATTAATAAAGTAAATAGTAAAACAAACATTTCGGTTGAAATTTCATTTCCTATTTTATTACAATCGATTTCATTTTGGCTTTCCACAACGAAGATGTTTATCGGTATCAGAGTCTATACATTTGTATGCTCGTTTCCCCTCATCCTCTTTTTTGACTGGAATACAAGGATTTTTAGCATTCTTGCAATCTGGAGGTTCCGGATTTGAAGACCCTTGTAAGTTCTCTGGTACTATAGTATTACAGGGGGTGTTTTCAGGTGCTTTTTTTTCTCGGTCAGTCATTTTTTTCTAAGCTTATTTCACTAGTAAAATCTTCGATAGTTGTTTGGCGTGTATCAATTTTTTTGTGAGACTTGTTGATTAGTATGTAATTTGAGGAACAGGAATATGATTTTATATGAAAAACTACATTTGATTACATTGATTACATATTTTCTATCAATGTATTTTTTTAGATGCACTTGGATGCACTCATGTCACTATGCCACTTGTCAATCCATAGACCCCCGTTTATACTCATTACATTCATAGTGGTATATGCATAGACCACTATTTTTTTTTATGCCAATCGTTGGCTTTTTTCGTGGTCCTACTTTTTTGTCATGCTCAATGCTATTCCTCGAGGTCCTACTGCATTCTTATGAAATTTTTGCCTACCCCTGTATACAGACTAATCGTAAATAAAATTAAAATTCTTCTTTTATAAACTCATATGCCTTTATTTCGTACTGGTGCGTTTTTCTTACAAATATGTATACTTATTACAAATTAAACAAATTCATTATTACTTTGATCTATTAATAATACAATGACATAATCGTTATCACTTAAATCGATATGCTTTCTGAAATTAAAAGCGAAATGCTGAATAAATAATAGACATAATACGAAAACAAAATTACTTATATACATACGAGTAGCGTTATTACTTATACAGTTTTTTTTCCTTTTTCTGGTAGAAATAAATTAAAATACCTAATTTTTAATTCAATTATGAACTCTACAATTTATTTTTTTAACTAATAGGTAACGAGATGTTTGCGTGATGGTCCAGCAAGTTTTCTACTTGGCCATTCAAATCGGAATACAGAAATAAACGCACACTACTGTTTGGATTTACATCGACTATTTATGTGAGAATCAACCAAAACACGGTAATAGATGTATTATTGGTTAATGCTAGTAAAATGTATTCATGCAAATTTAATTTAATTTATTTTATGATTTACACATTTCGCCAAAACGAAATGATAAGAAACTATAATTTTTTTCTGAATTAAAAATATGGAATTCACACAAGAAATTATACTAATGTGGTCATTATAGCTGAAACATAAAAATATGGTGAAATAGCAGATTTAAATATATTTTAATTAATAATTTAAATTGTTTTTATTAATATCTACCAGAAAAAGTCCAGAATTTAGGTCTTTGGTGATAAATTATTGCTTCATTTACATATAAAAAGGTAGACTATATACTTTCTTTACTGGGATGTTAGTTCAAAGTCTTTGGCGTCTCTCTAAACTGTATGACTTTCATATAAATCATATATTTTAATAATGGATTAACGATCTATGGAGACTAATACGTATCAAGTACTAAGGCCATATTTACATTTTAAACTCAATTTAAATAAAATGTAAAATAATAATACTTAAAAATGGACGGAAACGATAAGAATTGCAACTAAAATCTTCATAATAATTATTAACATAATAATATACGTACATTCTAACGCAGTTTTGAACAAATTGTATATATTATTATGTCATACGGCATTATTGCAACCGTATACATTTAAATTATTATTTTCATATAAAAAGTAAAAAAACACAAATAATCTCAATAGTAATTTCAAAATAATCTAAATATATTAATAAGCAGTTGACTTGTACATTTGTTCTATGCTTCAATTTAAGAAGCATTTTAAACAGTATAACATAAGTCATAACTTAGATAATAAAGATAACGATAATAAATGAGAAAAAACAAGATATGAAATTGTGCATTTTTGACAGCTCATGGAAGTATCAGCTCAAAAAAAAGTTACAAAAGTTAAAAACTATTTCAAAAATTAAAATGAGGTAAAATAAATGAGAAAGTCTTAATCCTACAATGACATGATTACTTATACAATAACGTTCATTATTTACATCACACAAAGAATTTTGTCAACACTTTGGCTCTCTCATTTAAACACATATAAATTAAATAATAATGAGTATAAATGAATGCTGCGAAATGAAAATATATTTCAGGAAAGCAAAGTAGTTACTGACCTTAATCATACAAAAGTAACATTAAAATTGAATTGTACATATCATTATATTATCTATCTACACAATATGAGATTTCCTAAAGGAATGAATAAGGGTTTAACTAAAATTGTCACAAATCTAAACTTAATAAGTGTCCAATATCACTTTAGTTTTGTTCGTTGTTGGTCGCTGGTAGCTATTGCTCGCACAGCGTCCGTTGATATCTGGAAAAAAAGAAAAGATGTTATTTTAAAGTCTTACTTAAACGTTACATATTTTTGGATTTATTTAGGAGTCTCAAAGGCCCGTCGTCAGGGTGGTGAGGTTGACTACATTACTACTGCCCATTAGTAACACCTTAGCAAACACTAAGAGGTATTTTGGTTTTAGAGAGAGTTCTGGTCTGGAAAGTGATAAGATGGACTGTTATTAAACAGCTCCTAAAACGCCTGGCTCTTTTTTAAATTACTTTTTTCATATTACTACTGTTAATCACGAATATAGATTACTGAAACGATGACTATGAAATAACTTTTAATCTTGGAAATAAATAAACTATCACAGCATTAAACAAGATAAATGAAGTACTTTCAAATTTATAGGATATAGTATACATTATGTACATTGTACAAGTATACATTATTATTTTTTATAATGTTTTCTCCTTGCTATTTGGGTGTGCGCTCAGATTGGATAAAAACAACGTTGCATTTCTTTATCTTGGCAATATATAATGTCAATTATTTTTAAAGGTCTATTTCATAATAATAGGTAGGCAACAAATATTGTGTTGCTAACGTAATACGTTCCATGAAAGATCAATTCAACATTCGTGACATTTCAATCACGGCACCCCATTAAAATAATAACAAATGTATTAATCTAAAAAAAATCAGAAGCACAATACATTCTTTCGCACATTTGTCGACGTGCACCGTATTGGTCCCTGAGGGCTCTCTGACAAAGGGCCGGGTACCTCCCATGGGCCCAAGGAATAAGTTACAAGGGGCATTAAATTTAAGTGATTCCACTGCGAACACTTTAAAAGTTGTCTAATGAAAGGGATAGGGGCACTGAATTGTTTCTTTAGGGCTATAAATTGTGAGGCAGGCAGTTGGAGGATCAAATGTCGATGCAGTCAATTCTTTACACGTCAATAACGCCGATTTTTTAAATGTTATTTGGTAACGAGACGAGCTGGTCGTTTGCCTGATGGTAAGCATTACGCCGGCCCATAACATTTGCAGTGCCACCCAGAACTTTGAAACACAAAGGCCTGCGCGGCACTGCAGTACGCTCGTTACCCTGAGACATTAGGTATTAAGTCTCATAAGCCCAGTAATTTCACTGGCTACGTTGTTCATCAAACCGGAACACCGTAATGCTTGCACATTACTGCTTGGCGGCAGACTTCACGAGCAAAGCGGTGGTACTAACCCAGACGGACATTCGCAGAAGAGTTAGTCCTCCCACTAACAAAAGATTTGTTCAGAGATGGTAAATTATAATATATCAAGTTTAATATTGGAAAATTAAATCAAAATGAATTCATTATTAATACGATAGCAAATAGATATGTCACATAACCATACATTTTAATTATTTGTTTATCTTATTAGTTTTATTATCATATTATAAATATTTGATTTGTATTTGGAAAGCATTTCTTTTGTATCTTTCTCGTTAACGATCATCGTAGTTATCAGTAACATAAACATCAGGCTACTTAAAATTAAAATGTTTTATATCTAATCATTGACTTAAAACTGGGTGGATACTTTATAACATACACAGGAGAAAACTTCCTTTTTAAAGTCGGTTATAAAAATATTGCAATATTTTGGTACATTTTAGAAGAGTATTTTTTCGTCAGTAAAGCCTACTGGATTCTTTAAAATCAGTTTCTCTAAAAGCGTCGTAGGCACTTATTCGTCTCTATGTCTGATACATTACGGATCAGAATCCTTTATTACTTCGGTGTGTTATTTTTCCATGGTGTTTTTCTACAGCTTTGATGTATCACCCATGGGATAGGGATTCCATATCTAATTTGATGGTGGGATCAAAACAGAGGACTGTGAGAGAGATCATTATTTTATCCTCAAAGTAGTTTTGATCAATTGTTGATGCTGAATTTGCTACTCGATAGAACTTTGTTATTCTATTTTATTGATTTGGTCGTCACTATGGAAGAGTGGGATACTATTTTTTGTATTATATTCTATAGGCTCACGTTTGACCGCTATCTCACCTAATAGTAAGCGACGATGCGGTCGACGATGTAGCACGTTTACCTAGAAGATATCTGTTCACTCGTTTCAACTCTTGGAAGACTATATCTAGATTAAATCTTTCGGGAAATAGAGACGCTGGTAGAGAATTACACTCCTTAGCAGTGCGCAATAGAGGACGAAGCAAAACGCTTAGTGCGAATAGGAGGGATATTAACCATAAAGGGGTGATGAACTGCTGAGCATCTGGTTGACCGCAGATAGAGCGAAGCTTAGTTGCGGATAAGTAGCTTAATTGACACAAAAACAAAGACCTACGTGAATCTTCACCCCTATTATTTTATAAGGACATCATAATTGTTAAAGTAGGTTTTAAAATCCATTTATGTATGCTTGTTTCCATAAATATTATATGTGACTTTTTAGCAGCAAAAATTGTAGCAATCTATACTTTTTCTAAAGATAATGGGATCATTTAATGGAAAAAAGTATCCAGGTAAAATTAATCTGCCATCGACAACAAACAGTGCAGGTGCTAACAAGCGTCCCTGAGGCACACCTGGGCACCGTCCGTGGTTCCGAGTGATAAACCGTTTCAGATTTATTCAGCACACACGGTCGTTTGTTTTACAGCGGTTGGTAAACTGCCCAACAGTTAAAAGGCTGTAACATCTGTGAAACTTAATGTGTTTGCGGTCAGACGCTTTTGTGTTTTCTGTAAGTAGATTAAGATCTCAGAAGGGAGCTGTCTCTTAATTTATTTCAGATTGATATGGTGATTTACGGATCAGAATCCTTTATTCTTTAATGGATTTGTACACTTAAATTATAATTCTTCAAATTTTATATATTTTGATACATAAATAAAATATGAAATATTACTGCCACCACAATTAAAACGTAATGTAAATAATTATGTATGATTAAATAAAAACATGCAATAATTTTAAAATTAGGCGTAATACACATTCTTATTTATATTTCAAGAATATAAAAGATTATTAAATGTGAATTAATAACAATTAAATGTCATTGTACGTAATGGATGTAGACTAGGTCCACGTAAACACAAGCTCTCGAAGCATCCAAAAGAAGTGAAGCACAATACATGCTCATGATTGACGGAGAAAGAAATCGTCTATCTAACAAGCTACCTAACAGCTAAGATTTTTGCAAAAAATGAATTGAATTTTATTTTTTGACAATTGTGATAGTAAATAATATAGTATCGAATTGAAATCTTTTTAAAATTATACGATAGGTACAGTGATTTGTTTTACTTAAAATTGTAACACTTAGTTAATGATCATGTGATACAATACCTACCATTTGATAGCCTCAGTGTTTTTCTGATTTCCTGTTAACCGTTTTATCTGGTCGATGTTAAACATTAAAGGTGATGAGATCAAGGTAGCAGAGAGTTGATAGAATTACCTTAGGGTAAAATTATTCCTAGATTATAAATAAATGTAGTAAGGAAACTAAACTAAACGAAAATTTTCTAGTTGTACGTCTCGTAGCAGGATCAGACACAATTATATTATAATCTGTTCAATTTGAATTCTACAGAATACCTACTGATGATGTATGATGATGATTACCTGTACCATAACGTTACCACAGTAAAAATAAATGAAAAATTAAATGCAGTTTGTCATGCAGAAATTGTCGTAACTGCAAATAAAACGATAGAACATGAAATGAATGGCCTGGATTAATGTATTGTTTATCACTAAGACGACATTTTTAGGAAATCCAAAACAACCACTAACTTTACTGCTTTGAGTTTGCTTTGGTTCTCTATAAATACACTGCTTAACCCTCGACCCGCTTTATTAACCCTTAAGGCCTTTCACTTATTATGCTACAACACAAGAGACAGGCAAACAAGTAATGATCATGAAAGATAAGTTCCATTCGTATGGCGTAAATTTGCCATTCAAAATGTGCAGTAACCAAATCTCGGTATAATTTTTCTTTGTTTAGCGTACATAATGAACATTACACAAATGAAGAATAGATAACTTACCACTTAGACAGCAAGCCGGTGGCTGCAGAATGGGAGTACGGACCTCCATATGGTGAGTACTGTGAGTAGGGAGCAGCGTACGCGTACTCGCTTGCTAGTGTTGTTGTACCTGAAATATAGAAATTATTCCGTTGATATAGTTCAATATCATAATTTAAATTCGACCCTACTTATAAACTTGGCAACCATTTTAAGGTTTTTACATTTTGTAACAAATAATTTTTTGCAATAAAATTGAAATTAGTAATTAAAATGATTTCAGTCTAATGGATCTTTATCGTTTCTTTAATATTTATAAATTCATGAACAAAGATAATTAAAATGACTTGGCAAAAATTATAAGTTTTTATTTTGGTAAGTTTTCAAATGTTATTTGCTTTTGTATCTTAATTAGTAATGGACAATCGAAAATATACGAACCAGGCCTACGAAACAGTCCTGAACAAAATAAACATACAATAATCAAAAGCAAATCTATGTGAGTAGGTTTACATCGCGGTGGTAGCAAATTGACTCAGAAATAGTTCACAGTTACCAGTTTTTATTGATATTATTTAGGTTCACTAACAGTTGATATGTTATTAGCTCATGTTCATACCACTCGCAGGAATTAATAAAAAATACTAGGCCATCAAACTAATACAAATAGACACCTCTAAAGATTTAGTTATGAAAGTTGTAAATCAAAGACAAGTAAGGACTCTTATAAATCTAAATATGTTATCTGATTTGTTCGTGTTCGTATTATGTGTTATGTATCGTAATCTTCGTCAAAATTACGATTATATTATCTACTCATAATCGCCACGCCCGCAACAAATATGTTACCATCCCGCCTCTACGTAACGAGCTTTATACGCGTAACCACTCCGCCCTACCACCCTCTAAAAGTGACAGTTTAATATTTATAACCGAAGCCTACTACACCCGACGTACTCACAACTCTCAGAACCACTTCTGTCGCATCGCAAACTCGTGACAAGGTTCGTTAACCACTCCAGACAAAGCCATACGATTCCCCCCTCTAAAATTATTTGCATAGAACCCCGAATGAGCTATTAAAGATGTCTACCTCCCCACCCGCCGCCCCCCACTCGGGATAAGCAGATTGCGGTAGATTAAAGACCGAAAGCATAAAGAGAAGTGCGGTCCCCAGACGGCGCCCTGTGGCACTCCATTTTGAAACCTCCCTTTAATATGCATAAGTGCTAAAACTCGGTGGATCTCTATGATATTTTATGATGTTATAACACAGAGAATCGGGTGGTCCGACGAGAAAATTAGATTTTCCTCGGAGTGCTTCGGAGTGGTGTACTCGACTTTGTCGAAAGCTTTATTCGAGTTTTTTTTTCACCGTGATTCTTGAACTGTTTTTCTGTTTGGCCACTTTTGTTTTAGCTCTCTCTCATTGTTTTATTTCGGTGCGTGGATCTTTATTGTTGTCTGTAAGTGGTGAATTGGGGCGGGGATGATGTTTTTGTATTCTTCTTTTTCCTTTGAACACTGTATAACATATTTAGGAGGTGTTTTATTTTCTTGGTTGCAGATTAAGCTCAAATATTACGGCTGTTTTCTTGTTTATATTAGTGTAATAAAAAGGTTTCTTCATTCAAACTTTCATTGTAAACATAATTATGCGGTTATTGTCTCAAAACTATATCACTATCAAAATGAAATTTGCGTTGACCCTCGACCGATGTTAAGGTCGTTTAAGCCTTTTCATAAAAGAACAACACTTGCGCGGTCATAGACGGACACTTGATAAGAAGAATCGTTCGAAAATAGTAGTTTTAAAAGTGAACTTTTCTGACGTATAATATGTAGTTTTGAATAAATTATTGTGTATGTATAACGATGACCTATCTACACTATCTGTTTGACGCTTAGTATAGCATATAACCACCGTTAACTACATTACTATCATTTTAAATAGTGTTAAAATGCATGTCAAAGAGAGAATTTTATAACTTAGTACATACAATTGAGAAGAATTATAGGTATTGCATATCAATATACAAGTTGACAGTAAGAGGCGAGTAGCCGATCCAAGTGGCGTTCTATGGGGAAGGGCTATGTTCAGCTGCAGACGTCTTTCGGCTGATGATGATGCAACTTACCATCATAGTGAGCATATGGAGGGTATGGAGGTGCGGGGGGTTGGAGTACGACCAGTGCTGCCGCGTCCGGACTGGCGGCCGCCGACGGGGGCTCTCCACCGGCACCACCGTTGGACCCTGTTGAGTCGTTGGTACCTAGGAAATGATATAGAAATCAATTAAAATAATATTTTTTAGCCAACTTCCAAAAAAGAAGGAGGTTCTAAATTCGTGTATTTTTTTGTGCGATCTTACTCGATATCTCTGTTAATTCTCAACCGATTTAAATGATTCTTTTTTTAATGACTATTAGGGTATATTTAAAATGTGGAGCTTTTATAATATTGAATTGAATTAACGGTAGAAAAAGGGGTATGAAAATTCAAATATCGTGATATTTTGGTCCAACTCGGTTCCCGCTTTTTTTAAATATTTTTTTTTATGAAGGCTCAGTGGCTTTCTTTGTAGTAATCCTTCCTGACAAGCATAAGCATAAGGCCAAGGATCCGACACCGAGGCGAGTTACACTTGGTACGGTGAGCATAAAGATATATTGGTAACTGCACAATATAAACACACTGCACAACAAATATAACACATTATTAATTAATAGTTTTATTTCAACGTCTCTGCTAAATGCTAAATGGTATTTGATGACAGATTTCCAACTTAAGGGTGCTAGCTAGCCAGGCGAGTCACCACTGAGTCATCACTTTAGAGATCGCATCAAATCTGTCAATATAGGCACGTAATTCGCTGTGCTACATTCCGAAGGCCCTTAACACCACAAAAATGTATGCCACGAGACAATCGGAAGCCCCGTTAATTCGTAGACACCGCAAATTTTCAGGGCGTGACAGGTAATGGTAGACCACGGTGTTTTATAGGAAACGCGAGAGGATGAGAGCCGTTAGCTTCGTCGTCACGAACACTGGAAGTGTTTTGATGAAGGTTATTAATTAAATTATCGTTTCTGGTATTTTTATATGCATATTCCTCCTGCCTTGCCGTTGTAGCCCTAAAATTTTATCTCTGCTAAGTTTTCGGACTACTGTAGTTTTTAAGCCGTAATACTTGGTGGTAGTTGCATGAGCGGGTGTGGCCGAGCGGGAACTCTTGCGACTTTCAATCTGATGCACCATGCTTCGAATCTCGGCCACCCCCGCACCAATGACTTATATCAAGTTATATGCCGTTTTATCACACTCACTCTAAACATCATGAGGTGATGGAAAACATTGTGAGGAAACCTGCGTGTTCAAGAAACACATATGACATCCACTAAGCCACACTAGGCCCGCGTGGAGGATTATGCCCCATACTAGGTATACATAGAGGAGGCCGGGTAACAATGTGACTTGTAGGGGGATTTTTGGGAACCCACCCGGTATCCCAGCAGTGGGAGTGTAATAAGGCTGAAGATGAATCGCTAAGCCTATATTAACTCTGGCTGTAATCGCCGAAACACACATATAGGTGCTTGGCGTCAGTGCAACTTATTAAGGGTGTTAGTTAGCCAAGCGAATAGGTACTAGCAAATTCACTACCAACATGCTATATTACATCACGTTTTCCTTCAAAAATATGATTTTCAAGATTCTGGGCCATTTCTATGTTATGCTTACCACAAAGCAAACGACCTCGTCTCGTTGCCGAATAGTATAACAAAGTTAAAACAAAAACAAACGTTAACAACAGTTATACGGCAAAACTACACTCAGCTGACACTTTCATTCACAAAACCTGCTTCGAACTCCAACCACATCCTCCATGTGAATGTACCTGTTCCATCCCTCTCAGTAACACAAGACTGTAAGCTGACACCATCATCCAAGACACCTGCTCTATTGTGACTTCCCCGTCGGAATGGCTTGCGGTTGTCATTGTACATTTTTAATTGTATGAATGATGAATTAAAGAGATGGCTCAGTAGTGAGGTCACCCACCGGGTTTGAATCGTAGAATGAGATATATTTATACTCAATAGGCGGACTGTTTATATAACTACTAACTATCTCGCCTGGACCCCTATTCTACACAACAATTTAAACAAATGGTTTAACAAGTCATTAAGTAACAAAAGTTACATAAAAACACTACTGCCTTAGCCTGCAGTGTCACTCGGGATGATGTAAGGATTCTAACGATATCCCATACATCCAAATTTGTACAGGAATTTACAAGTTAAGGTGGAATAAAGAAACTCACCTACATAGGTACATACATAAACCTTAAACACATATATTTACACTCCTTTTTTGTGCAGTCTTTTTTGTTAAAAATATATTTTTTTCCAGACAAGCTTTTATAAAATACGTAATTGATGTAATCTTGTGGCCACCTTCCGGCTCCATCATCAGGACCCTGGACATCATATAGGGTCATAGTAAGTACCTACTTGTAAAGACAAATCAAACGAGCCCAAACTCGACTGGATTGCGTCGTTACAGAGTGGCACGTGGCCGCCTTCCGGCCCCATCATCAAACCTGCTCTATGACATCGTAATATTGCATTGTCATCCGATTTACATAAATGTAAAATTTTGGCTCAATCGAACACCGGGAAGTGGTTCAAATTTAGATTGCAACATTTAACCTAAACAAACTAACATATCTATACATACATGCAAGTTAGCTATAAGCTTGTAACAATGATTCTCATATGTTAATACAACAACTAAACAATCAATATCAATGGTGGTTAGTTGTGACCGCATAATGACTTGCGGTTAGCATCGATAGGTGATTGCCATGGGAATCTTCCATTCATTCAGTCTACATTCATTCATGGTTGGTTTAGGTGAAGTGTGCAAGATTGTAAAGTATTTTGAAGTAGGCAAAAGTGTTCAACATTTAAAGAATTGAAGAGATGAATTCAATGAATTGAATTGGAGGTTTAAACTCTTAATGAAATTAAGAATTAGGTAGGTATGTTAATGATAAAGAGGCATGGGGCAAATAGCTCATTACGAATTAGTATAGTCGCCAGGGCGTCCTGGTAATAAGACTTTATTTTTTAACATAGGTAGGTGCTATTTGTTTTATTCTTATTCCTAAATCTATTTTTAGTTTCACTCTCTCTTTTCAATAGTTAAGACGAGAAAGGGATGGAAGATGTGTGAAATTTAGTTTCATAGCTGTCAAATATCATCTATCTTTGACAAATTAGGCGTCACCAAATTCATGGCCGTTAAATTTACAATAGATACAAGCAATAGGTACAAGCCAAAGTAGGCCTGGCCTATAGATACCTCATCCAAATGTTCTAGCCCCACTACCAGTTGGAAGCGTAATTAGCATGGCCTCGTTGAACCGCAAGATATAGAGAAAAAGATAAAGAAATTATAATTTGAATATTACAGAATATTTGAATATTAAAAAACGAGTGTGGCCGAGCGGGAACTTGTGCGACTTTCAATCCGACGCACCATAGTTCGAATCTCGACTCGGCCTCGCACCAATGACTTATATCAAGTTATGTGCGGATTATTCACACTCGGTCTAAAATGGTGAGGTGAAGGAAAACATCGTGAGGAAACCCGCATGTTCAAGAACCACAAAATTCGAGGACATGTGACATGTACCAAGCCGCACTGGGCCCGCGTGGTGGATTATGGCCCATACCTCTCTCTCTGAAAGAAGGCCGGTACCTTAGCAGTGGGAGCGTAAGAGGCTGATAATGTAATAATCATTAAACTGGTCCTAGTTAAGAATAGTAACACCCCTTCTCTACCCGTGGATGCTGTAAGAGCCAGCTAAGAGAATATCCAAGAAATGGAGAGCACCATCCTTCACGGTCATAATCTACTGCGATCACCGAGACGCCTTCCAAGCGTGGTGACTGTGATTCTGAGTCCCTAAACATGCTGTACAATCTCAAAATACTCCCTTCATAGTGCAGGCCTGTTCAGCAGTGGAAATTTTCCGGTTGATGATGATTGACTTACCAGAATGAGGTGTATAGTGTGGATGCGCCGCATGTTCGTAAGGTGCGTCGAATAGTTCTCCGTAGTACCCTGTCGCGCCGCCGGCGGCGCCTCCCAACTCCGTTAAAAGCTTATACTCGTCTTTTAGGCTCCATTTCGATGAGGACCAGAGCTGGAAAGAAAAGATTTTGTTAATTACGATACTTAGTAGTAAAATCACTAAAGAACAAAATGGCATGGGTAGATATCCGTATTATGCGTCGCACAAAGAATATTGTATGTTTGGATTTTGATGGTTTTAAACGAACAAAAAATGTTCATTACATAGTGTCGTAAAGTGTCACGTTATGGACATAATTAGACATAAAGATTGCAAAATGACTCTAAATTGTGTTTTATTTTTTAACCGACTTAAAAAAAGGAGGTTTTCAATTTCATCTGGATTTTTTTTTGTGGCGATCTTACTCGATTACTCCACCTTAGGTACATGATTATTTTTTTCATGAATAGAGTACATATATCTAAAGGGTGGTCATTTAATAAATAATCTGAAAGAATAAGGGTTAAAAAATGGAGGATGAAATTTAGTGACAGATACTATATTTTTTAGGTCCAGTTACCTTCTTAACGAAGCAATGTCGGTTAGGTTAGTGAAGATACAACAATTAACAAATCCAAACAAATTAAGAGTCACCGCACACTTTACACTCCTGTTTTCTGCCTGAAAGCTCGATTACACCTCATCAGTTGCGATGTAATGGCGGACGGAAGTGACATCACGAACGCCATTCGTCACAAGATGGCCGACGCGTTTGCGCGCCAATTCGCGCTTCATTACAACCAATGCGGTTGTAATGAATTTCCCGGTCATTAGCAGTTATAGATTTTTTTCCTTCATAAAATCTTTTATTTACTAATTAGTGCCGGTTTTTATTAAATTTTACTTGTAAGTGGGTTTGTTTTTTAAATCTTACAAGTACAATAGGACCTAACGTTTGGGTGAGCTGTTTGCAGACTCTGTAAATTATACCGTAGGCAGTAGTACAATCACGGTAAGAATACCTTCGTCACTTTCCTTTATCACGTAAGGACACTTAGTACTTTTTGATTTTACGGCAGTTATCAGACTACTGTATAGAATACTATTATTTAATGCAGTGATAACAAAGGGTAAAATAGCATTCACCTTTTACCAATATCTAGTTTACATCAACATAAAACCTTCTTAATGGCCTGGATTTTTAGAAAAATAAATCTAATATAATTTTTTTTTGTTTTTTTTTTGGCTCCACGCGATTAGCGTATTTAGCCAGTGTCTTAAATCAGTCAGTATCACTTGCATCTCCCCATTAATTTTCTCTTTGTTTGTAAATCTTGATAACAGAATTGTTGTCACGGCAACGCAATACTGGCATAGACTAGACAAATATACGTTTAAATAAGGAGTCTTAACACAAAACAATTACTGCGCGAACAAAAATAGACTTTAAGGTGACGAACCTTGGTAACCTCGTAACAGGCATGTGGTCAACTTTGACGTCAACTACCCGAATCCTTCTACCATGGCTTAACGACCGTCAACAATCGGGACCGAGGGCTTAACGTGCCCTTCGAAGCACGACAACTAGCAATGCTTCGTTGTAAATCGGTGAGTCGAGCAGTGTGAATAATCACACTGGTGTGAATTCACATGTTAACTATCGCTAACGAAATTAAAATTATGATGAACAATCTGTCAAGATACTCACGTTTGAGTATATTTGGTCACCATTGTAGTGACTTCTTTGTCTTTTCACATCGTCTTCTGAATGGCTGTTGAAGTCTCTATTCTCATCTGTAAACAAAAATAAATTTGTTAGATGAAATTTTTGAGATGTAACTATTTTAAACATCCCGTTAAGAATATTTACGTACGTTTTTTAACCACATTAACTAGTGAACATACGCTAGCTAATCGAGAATTAATAAAAAGCTACTCAACTTTTTACTATCTCAGAGCTCGTATTAGACGAATAAAATCTCCATATTATCTCAACTAGAAGTTATTAAGTCACAAAGCAGTTGAATTTTAGAGAAGTTGAAATAATAAGCCACAGTTTTAGCAGTAAATTTAATCGCACAGTAAATCTTGCCCGTCTCGGTTGGGGAGCGCTGGCGTGGCTGAAAAGATTAGTGATGTACCTGATTGTAATAATTATCGATATGCATCGGTACAGAATAGTTATGGAATAAAATCGAGTTTGGTATTTTTATGTATTGATGACTACATCGACTAGTCGTCTACTTTTGAATTAATATTATGTTATCTTGTCTGTTTTGATGATACGTCATTAATTATTGAAATTAATTATGAACATTTTTTAGATTTTACCTAAATATTGAATGTATACTGATATTATAAAGAGTTTAAATTGCAACGCTTGCTATCATCACACTAATTCCTGTTTTGAAATTTGCAAAATTATTAGCAGTGAATACAATTTTTTTTTCATGTTTTACTATCGAAAATAAGCAATCATGTAAGCATATTATTGTTAAAAAAAACATTGCTTTCTAAATAAAATAAAATAAAATACACAGGACGCAGAAACAGAAAGGACTTTGTTATATATATTATAATCAAAATTTTAATATAAGCAATAATTTTAATCATGAATAAAATATCGATAAAATATTATTTCTGATGCACATCACTACCTTTTAAAGGCAAAAGGAACATCTTCACGGTGCAAGTACGGCCCCTAGTACCATAACTTACAAGTTTTCTTCTTGTAGTCGGTGTTATTGGGCCCGTGTGGCTCATAGAACGTAACGGTTTTGATATACGCAAAGGAGTTTTATTAAGTTTTGGAATTTTGGAAGGAAATTAAGATCATAATTACGGACTGGCGGGTTATTCCTTGTCATTTTTTCATGTGTTTTTTCATTACTATCACAGGGTTATAATGATATGATCAAATGGGGCACTAAGTCGTCAAGGAGAAGGCTTAGTGCCAGAATACATAATAATACATAGCTACTTAGCGAAAAAAATTAAACTACAAGCAAAATCATTATAAAGAAAATCAAAAACACGTCTGCGTAATAAAAATCGAAAAGAAAGAAAAATTTAGCTAAATCATTATAGAACAAAATGATCATTCGAAATGAAAAATGATATGAAAACCTAATTTAGATGATTTTCAAATACCTATTCAGTTCTTCCCCACTTAACATACTTATTTCGTCAATTTCGTTTTTTTTTTCATAATATGCCGTCTGGTTGTCGCCATCTTTAATTTTGATTACTGTCATGTTTTTAGCGACACTTGCAAGATTTAGAGAAATCGAACAAACATATCATATACATAAATATATATACATACATAACTATATACATAATTACATTCATACATAGTTATACATAAGCTCTATTATTTAGCAATTTACGTAAAAGAGAAATCTAGCTTCTTTCATAAGCTAGTTCTTCAATTTCTAAATTATTTATTAGTATGGGGCTAAGCCAATCAATAATTATTGGCGTTCTATGGGGAGGCCTAAGTTCAAAAGTGGACGTCTTCCGTCTGATAATGATGGACTCCAGGGTGCTCCTCATAAAAGTTTAATGACTAGGGTAAAACCGGGATAGATGCCGCAGTGGGATAGACGCCTCGTGTTCAAAAAACCTAATTTCCCAAACTCGCAACTAAGAATTAATAATTTAAATAAGAAGCGCAGGCGTCCCACAACTTTGTCCCCGCAGGTTGTCTTGCAGAGCGAAAGTGTGTCGCTTGTGCGTGTGATTATCTCCGCAGCAAACGCCGCGTAAGCCTAAAATTTTCAAAAGTAAGTATTTGCCGTGATATAACTTTATAATTAGCAATAAATTCTGTTATATTTTTTATTATTTCAATACACTGGTTCATTAAGTGTACACCTAGGTGTAAATAATAGCTCTTTTGTTTTTAGTTTATTTAAGAAATAAAAGGGCAACTATCCCTTTCAAAAAGGATAGTTGCCCTGATTTTTTGAGGTATAGGTGCCCTTAGAGGCATCTATCCCCTCATACACATATACACATGACATTCTTAATGTTTTTTTATGTTGTGTCCGGTGACACAACATAAATCTTTAGGAAAATATATGAAAGAAAAGAAGATTTCTGAAAGGATGATAAAACAAATAAAAACTAAGTTAGACAAGAGAAACAAGACTCAAACTACAAACAAAAAGGCGAACTTAAAAAAACAAATAAAGGAATCAAAGATAATAATGATAAAAATATGAAATTAAAAATATATTATTGTAGTGAAAAAGACGATAACGAATGGACTGATCTTTATGATAAAGAAAATGATAATGATTTAAGAGTAAATAAGGGTCGAATCTCACGAAAAAGACAAATTATGTACAGTTCAAACAGCGAAGATGACGAAAATCCATCTAAAAACGACTATAAAAGTAAAGGAAAGACAACTAAAGATTTAACTGTAAAGCAAACTAAAAGAGATGAACGAGAAAACGCTTTGGAAACTATAAAAATCAAAATCCATAGAAAATTTTAAAATTTAATATTTTTGTTAGACAAATTCTTAAGTTTATTATGGTTATGCGTGTCATAATAAAATTATCTTTTAAAGATTACTATTAAATTTTTTTTAAAACAATGGATTTTTCTTATTTTATTCGATTAGGCATCTATCCTATAATACAGGCATCTATCCTTCTTAGCATTTTCATGGTGGGGCATCTATCCTCAAAAATAGGCGTCTATCCTCAAGAGACATGGTCTGCAATAAGTTAATTTCTAAAAAATCTGTAATTGTTAGGTCAACAAAAACAAGTGATAAAGTAATATAAAAGATTAAACTAGCTATATTCATAGAGATTATTCATGATCAATTAATATTTTAGAAATTAGGAGCGTATTTCAAAAAGTGCGGCATCTATCCCGGTTTTACCCTATTGGTTCTGGCATGAAGGTTGCCTAGTAAAAGAATCACTTACCCTGGTCTTCGTGTCGTTTCCTCTTCAGCCCCGTTGTGGTCCCGTTGTGGAGGGCGTCTACTTGTTCTATTCCCAGGATGCCGTTTATGCTGTAGCTGCCGGTGTTGGTCACATGCTGTTCCGTTGCAGGGGAGAGGACGGCGGTCGTGCCGGGAGCGTTTCCTGCGTGGGTTATCACCTGTGGAAACAGCGTTGGCTTATCTTGAGGGTTCTTGAAGAAGCTTCTAATGAATAATCGCTAATGTACGGGCAATTCTAGGCTCAAATTAGCTAATAGGGAATCGTAGTGCAGGGTTATGAGTGTGTGAATGTGTTTAGTTTTATTTAGTCTTCTTATGTGCCTTGGTCTACCGTCCGGATTTGATCACGCCAGAAAACCCCGATGGCAGCCCTCTTCATAACTTGTTGCGCGAATTTAATCATATAGGTACTAATGAAGTCAACGGCAAAAGACCACGTCTCAGTGATATAAGTCGTCAATGGCAACAGGCACTCCTTTCTTAGACGTCGATAAAAAATTTAAGAATAAGAAAGAAAATACATTTGGGTAGTTCATGATATAGGTACAGACACAAATACACTGACACAACTATCAGACAAAACACAACGTGACTGTTGCCTAATATTATGAAGTTCCAAATCAGCAGTGGTCTCTAACGTGAAAATTCGGAATCGATATAGTTGCCTCTCAAATCAGTAAATTTGTACACAAAAACTGAATACATAAAAAAACAAAGTGCGCAGCATACAGCATGGTTACTGATTTTTAATTAGAACCTTAATCTAATGATACCACGCCCGCAAAGAGTGGTTGGGAGCATTGACTCCAAGAGGCTATTACTTACAGAAACAACACTCCCCTGCGCTGAGCTGATCTCCTGCTCCTGTTGTTGTTGCTGTTGTTGGTTGTGCGCGTGCTTCGCTTTTTCAGCTGCTTTGTTACGGACAATCCTGAGGACAAAAAAACATATTATCAGTCACTGGAAGGTTAGGACAACCTTCAGTCCCTTCAGTCATTTACTCGGAGGAGATATGGTGTTAGCCCGAATTTGTGTCTCAAACGAGACGTTTCTGAGCTATCGACTCAAGTGGCATACTTACCAGTGTCCACCTTTTTCCGTAGCTATTTTTACCATCGTCACCAAGGCCGTTCAGTTCGGTTAGTTTTTTTTGTTTTGTTTTTGGCTCCACGCGATTTGCGTATTTAGCCAGTGTCAAGTTATATAAAATGTATTAATATGTAATAAATCTCTAGTTTTGGTGTGTAAAAGTCGTCCAAGTCACGTTAAAGTTTAGACTAGGTGCGGTTGAGTCGAAGTGACGCTTCAGTAAAGCGGTGGATACTTTACTGAAGCTTCTATGGAGTTTTGGATAGAATACGAAAATACACGTTTTTCGTCTTTGTACTATTTGCCTTTCACTCATGCACGTTTACGAACACTTAATGGTTAATAATCCACCATTATTACACATTAACACTCGAAAAAACACAGGTTTGAGTAAATAACACAAACACAACAACAGCACATTTTCGCATCCCCGCCAAAAACTCGTTCGGTTAGTTTCCCCTAACATTTATACTTTGAATATTTTCAGACTGGTAGTAAATAGTTTTTATTCTGTGTTTTAGAAGTGGAACGAGAATAATAAAGAAAAAGCTCTTGAATTTATTGACTAATCTGTAGCTGAATAAAGTTGTGGAAAAATTATGTTAATAACGAGTTTAATTTTCAAGTTATGTTCATACAAAGCACACAATTAGGCGCAATGACATGAATAATCCATTACCGTAGAGAGGGGCCCTAAAAATGTATTCAAAGACCTCGTCTGTGAAAAATTGTGGCTACAAATAGGGTTGGGAAAGATTGGTCTTGAAAATTAACAAGACTGTTTAAAGTTTTGCACAAAATAAAAACTGCCATGATAATGAAAAAAACACACTAAAGAGTAAGCTTAATAATTAATATGGTTTCTAGATATTGTTTCTGTTTCTATTAATTGATTTCTCTTACCATTTTTAATATTTGAAAACCCTGGTTTGAAAAGCCATGTTAAATCCAGATAAAATTGCATTTACAGATTTTCTGACTGTGAGTGAGGTCTGGCTGGGAATGGTGTAATTAATCATGTCGTAAGTTTACAACCAATTTTTGTAATATGGTGAAGAACGTATCTATCACCGAGGCGACCCCAACGGAAGACCAGGGCCGGTAGAATGGCTGGCAAACGCTGAGTTGGGATCGGTTTGTGGCAAACTATTAGGTAGGGTATCTATAAGATAACGCTCAAACACACTTAAGCTATTGAGATAACGTGTGCCTAAATTTGTTAATTATTTTCTGTAATGTACCTATTTGCTACACATAAATATTTTTCTTTCTTTCTTTCTTTCTATTGCAATGCCACGCAAGACTTTTTTATTCAGTTCTGGATAGGCAGCTTTACAAAAGCAGGTCTAAGAGCTTACCTGGTGCGGGTCTGTTACCTGATGGTAAGCATAACTCCAGCCCTTAACAAATGCAGTGCCATCCAGAGCTTTGAACCAAAAGGCCTGCGCGGCACTGCAGTGCAGACATTATATTTAAGTCTTAGTAATTTCAATAACTACTTTGCTCACCAAACCCGAACACAGCAATCCTTTCACATTACTGCTTGGTGGCAGACTAAACGAGTAAAGCGGTAATACCCACCTATAGACGGACACTCACAGATGTGTTAGTCCTACCTTCTGAAGCTATGATATTGTCAGTCTGGTTTTTCACATCACTAATTTCCTTATAATATCAATACCGCAATGAATCAGGCGGCACGCGACGCGACATCCTTCTGCAATATACCGAACTACGGCCACGATTAGTTACGCTTCCGTCGCGGATAAAAAACGCGTCGTCTGTGGGAGACTTTAATTTGGTAGCAGTTGTTGGTAGCTTTTCAGGGAGGATAAGAGCTTGCGTTATTTTGCGAATTAGTTTATTATTGTCACTAGGAAAAATATGTCATAGGTAATTTCATCATACTACCGATAATCTAGTGATCATAGTGTTTCTTGAAATCGATCAAATAAAAATTACAACGTTACTTTTAAAAATAAGTATACAATGAAATATCTCTGTTATTTATAAAGGTAACATTATTAAAATTAACTAGACTTACGTATATAATGTCACAAAAAAATAATTAAATCTCATCCAATATTTCATCTCGCAATCTGGGGATCGGCGATCGAACTAATTTTCGCGTTGTGACATCTTACCTATTATTGCGATACGGCATCGGCAACGCCACAATATATTTCAGCCGTTTGTAAGCAGTAATTGTAAGAGGTAATTTTTCTTCGACAACGCAATGATATTTATATCAAAATATAAATAAAATTACAAAAAGCCGACACACCCACTGACTTCCTTTCATAAATCAGGAATATTTGGCAACAATAAAAGCACTTGCATACATTTCTGTCTAAAATTAGAAGCAACGTGGAAAGGGCACTGTAACGCTTGCACTTTGATTATGAAATCAAACATGCCTATAATGACAAAATTGAAAATAGATAGTGTAAAGAAAAAAAAGAATGGCTTAGAATAGTAATGAAGTAAAATCCGATAAATTAGTCTTCGGTGAAAAAAAATATCGTGGTGTAACCATAACAGCGGTGGTAGTATTAATTCTTCTGCGACAGTTCGTCTGGGTGGGTACCAGCGCTTTGCTCGTGTAGTCTGCCGCCAAAAAGTTATAATGTGCAAGCGTTACTGAGTTCCGTTTTGAAGAGCAAATTAACCAGTGCAAATACTGGGCTTATCAAACTTAATCTAAAGCCTCAAGGTAAGGAGCGCAATGGCCGCGCAGGCCTTTAAATCCATAGAGATAAATAAAATTGAAGTGTCTGTTTGTAATATCAAAATAGCAGCTTTTTACTAAATGCATATGAAAGTATATACGGGACCTACACCAAAACAGCCATTTTTAAAATTTCTGTCTGTCTGTCTGTTTGTTCCGGGTAATCTCCGAAACGGCTGGGCCGATTTTGACCGGACTTTCACTGGCAGATAGCTGATGTTACAAGGAGTAACACAGGCTACTTTAATTTTAGAAAATAATTAGGGTTCCGCGCAAAAAAATAAAAACCATGTAATCCAAAATCTCCACGCGGGTGAAACCGCGGGGCAGCAGCTAGTAGCAAATAACTTTATGAACACAAGATATTCTCCAAACCAAATTTAAGATCGAGCAACACACTGGACAAACATTAGTTGTTGAGTATAAAAAATTAATTGCACCTATCTATTACGTACTTTACTGCATACATTTTAATTCAACCATACTATCGCGTCGATTCTAGTTTCAAACAAACTGTAAAGGATACCATTAAAACGTTAGGGTTAAAACATGACCGCTACTGGTAACCCTTGCCACCGGAAACGGATATGATCATCGTGCTTTTTGCGGTGCTGCCGACGCTCGCAATTTTACATTTTTGCGGGTAAGTGGAATTTATTAATGTTTATTACATGTAACATATTATTATTTGGAAACTTTAAGAGATAGTGCTGACGTAAATATTATATTAAAGGCATTAATTACGCATGTATAAAATAATAATCTTCCTTTACAACAAGAGCCTTCGTTAGGTACCTACCTATATAGGTATACCTATCAAAAGAAGAATATATCAAAATGTATGTGACGTAGAATTTTTGGACATCGACAAAATCGATTTGTATTATTTATTAGTATATACAAAGAAGCTACCTGCCCGCGGTATTAACCCGCGTTCCCACAGGAACCGAGCATTTTTCTGGGATAAAAAGAACCATGCTACTCTCCGGTCCATAAACTATATGTATGCTAAAATCACGTCGATCCGTTGCTACGTGCTGGCTACGTCAAAGAAGGTCGACCCAACAAGCCCACTTTCGCATTTATAATATTAGTAGGATGTTATAATTTGCATAAAATACGTTCATGTTGGCAGATTTGAAGGCTGTGGTTAGGTTGGTACGCCTGAACGATGAATGAATGATAATTATCTGTCAAGATGGCGTCAGGGCGAAAAACGCAGGCAGTCCGTAGTACTAGTACCTATAGTTGTGCTCGCAAGCTTGCTACCCTTGACATGCAATTATAATTAAATCTTCAGACCAACCACATAACTTCAAGGGCTGCCTAAAATAAAACTACACCACACATCATAGCAAAAAAGCAAATAAACAACACCCAAAATTCATCTTCATAAACAAATAATAACAATTACAGCACCACCATCAATCAACATCTCCGCGACGAGTCTATTACACACCCTAATCTGACCTTTTTGATGAGTTTTGCGAAAGACAATTTTTGCATATGTCAACCCTCGAGGCCCGGCCGATAATTCAACGCGGAGCGCGCCGCTATCCATCATGGCGGAATGAACTGTCAGACGAGCGCGGGAAAATGGCGCGAATCAAAATGGCGGATAGTTGTCTAACTTTCATGTTTTCAGTGGAATTCTGAATAGTTTGAGTGAATTTATTGAGTGAACTTTAAAGTTTATCTGTAGTCTTTGCTTCACTTATGGGCTGGACTTAATAAAACATGCAAATTATTGAATACAACATTAAGGCTAAGATTTAGAAATGAATATAGGCGTGGACTCCACATATCCTGAACTCATGCTTGCATAAAGACAAAATTTAAAAAAAAACGCCATTTAATTTTGGCATAAGAAAGCAAAACTCCGCGCTTAGACCTCTTTCTGAATCTTAGCCTTCAGTGGCAGGGCCACAGACCTAAAATTACGCTACGCAGGGCTCTGAAACCTTTTTTATGAAGTCTTCAGCTTGTTTTCAAATAAACTTGCTTCTTGGAATTTGCCAAAAAGAATTACATAACATTTACTTATTACGCCTAATTTACTACTAAAAAAGTAACAGCCATCTGCGTTGACACCTAACACCCTAAAAATCTAACCCAAATTGCGCACCAACAAATTATTCAGCTTGCCAGTGCAAAAAATTCAAATGTCAAACTGGGGCTGCCAGAGTTATAGCTTCAATTACCCAGTGGCGGGACCCGATTAAAATGTCTTGGCGTTTTGCAAGTTGGCTTTTACGTTATTTTTATAGGCAGGGAGTTTTTTTGGTTATGATTGGTGGACCGTTATTGCTGAGTATGCACTGTGAAATTTGTAGTCATTTTTTGTCTAAAGAGAAAAGAATACGTCCATTACATCCATGTACATCATGTACATCCATTAGAATACATCCATGTACACAAAAATAGAATACTTAAATTTTAAGTCCCATATGCTAATAAAATAAAAAAAAAAACAGAACTTACGCAAAAAGTTAAGAAAATTATTGAAACATTAACATGTTGATAATATACAATTTTTACTTACACCAATTTAAGTTATTTACTTTGTATATATAGTTTTTTAATTTTATATTTAATTTATTTTATATACGACCATTTAATTCAACCACCGACTGCACGATCTTGTAGATTCTTATACAATACAAGTTCTGAATTCGAAATAAAAAGACGATCGGGCGGGTAAATACTCCCAAATTTATATAAATTTAGCGTATCTTCAATTTATTGTTAGGGCAGAAAAAGCAAATTTTATCATTTTGTCAATTAGAGGAGACTTCAGCATGCAAATTTTCTATCGATGGTTGGCTGTTGTTCATGGCCAGTTCCGATTACTATTTAAATGGCTTCGATCACTTTATCATTTTTTATACTTAACTAGCTCCACCTGCTACTTCGCCCGCGTATTATATATCTTTATAAATTGTGGTCTATGTGTTATTCTGATATATAAGCTATATCACTGTAAAATTTCATCAAAGTCTGTTCAGTAGTTACTGCGTGAAAGAGTAACAAACATCTATACATCCATCCATCCTCACATGCAAACTTTTGCATTTAATATTAGTAGGAGGAAGTAAAAAGTAGGATAAGCTAGCGTTTGACCACTGTAGGCAGCTGACGTCAGTACTTACTACTGACCCATTATCACTTCTTTATCATTTAATATCAGGTGAGATAATGGTCATCCCCAACTTATCAAAGAAAAGAAACACTCCCGCTTCCACACGACTAGATCTGTATTTCACATCAAGTGACCACATTCGCGAGTTCCGAGCTACATTAGCTGCACGCGCCGGATCCTTCCCGGTCTCGTGTCGGGTCCTTACCCGTCCCGTCCTAGTCTCGTGCCGGGCCCGTGCCGGCCACGTGTCCGATGCACTTAGGGGTCGCAATCGTCATCGTATTGAGACGGAAATGTGTTTAGAATATAGTATTTTGGTTTTTGTTAAGTTTGATTGTAATAGCGTCTGCAGTTTTTTAATTGGATAAGCGGTGGTAATTATGGGTCTGTTAGATAGTAATCATGATTGAAACACCATAATAGGCGGTTCCGTTGCTAAGAATATTGTGTTTTTTTTTTGTAGGCAACCGTGATTATTATTGAGCGATGAGCACCCAACGCTGTTGCAAGCATTCATGTTTACGGGATTACAATTCAAATATCCCATTACAATTTATGAATTAGTATATATAACCGTGAAAGTTTAAAACTAGTTTCGAATTGTCTAGTACTAATAATTACAAGAAACCTATTGTCTAAAACCATATTTTCTTGCATGGCCAGAATGACTGACGTAAATATAAGGCTGGCTATAAATTTTTATATAGCTCTAACTTTCGTATTTTGTACAGTAATTTGCGTGCGTAAAGTACAATAACTAGAATATTTAGATTATGTATAGAGTTTCAATGAGTTATAAATAATCCGACTGTTTTTGTAGGTAATAAAGACACAATTTAGTTATAATATTTATGAAGTAACTAGTTAAAATACTTTAGGCTTAGTGATTGTGTAACTCATAGAGCATTTTTCGGCCAAAAATATGTCGAACACTTTTCGAAGACGCTTACACTTCACCACCCTCTAGCATCTCAATACCGATTCAAACTCACCCCGGTCCATTTCAAATCGGCTGAGGGGTGCAAGTCCATTATTGAACAATAAACCAGGATTACCGGCGTCGGGGGTTACTTTAAATCGTATTACTTTGACTCTATTTGCCAATTTTTGAGCTGGACTTGGTTACATTTGTGATAATAGGTTTGCGACTTTCGTCATGTACTTCTCTTGTTCTTGTAACTAGGATTAGCTTATACGAGTCTGAATTACTTTCTAATTAGCTTACTAGCTGCTGAAAATTCGTGTAAGAGTCCTAATTTTTTCTGGGAAAAAGTAAAGCCTATATAACAGACATAAAAAAATGCACTTAACAAAAAAGAAACCAGAGAATAAATAAGGGCTAATAATAATGCCTAAAGATACAATCTTAGTTTTGGTGTGGTGCCTAAAGGGATTTATTTCAGCATTGGTTATACATTGACGATTGCGTATTGCGTTGCAATTGAGAGTCAGTTTCAATGTAGGTTAAGCCTATGCCACCGTTTCCACCATACACCATCTTCGACTTCAGGCGAGACAGTGGTTAAAAGAAAGTAACTTAAACAAGTAAAAAAAAAGTAGAGTAACCTCAAGAGTTTTCACTCCCTAACTCGAATCGTAACACTGCTGTGAAGCTTGTCCCGCATCTTCCTTCCAAATTGATAATTATAAACAGATTTATCTTAATCTATAGAAAAAATAGCAATTACAGGTCGTCAGCACAATTAACTCGATAACCCATTTCCCCAAAACACTCGACATCAAGTGCTGCCAGCTTACAAATCCACGCGGCTAATTGCGTGTTGCCAGATAAGATAAAACTCCCACTTTAAAGGGAGTCGCGGTCTCAGGTTATTAGTCAGTCGACGTGTGTCAGTGGTTATCGATGCTAATCTACATGCTACCGTTTATTAATTTAGGGTTTGGAACGTTTATCTAATTTATTATTGAGGATGTCAACGTGAGACTACCAATTACAATCAACTCGTTGTATAACAATATGCTTGCACACGAAATGTGGTTCATTTTTAATTTATTAAACTATTTGTATACTGTTGGGTAAAGAGACAAGCGAGTCGTCTGCCTGATGGTAAGCATAACGTCAGCTTATAACACTTGTATTGCCACTCAGAACATTGAAACACAAAGGCCTGTGGCGGTACTGCACTCGTTACCCTGAAACATTGAGCATTATTTCATTGACTACTTTGCTCATCAAACCGCTACACACAGGCATGCTTGCGTATTACTGCTTGGTGGTAGACTACACGAGTAAAGCGGTGGTGTCCACCTAGCCTAGACAGACATTCGCAGAAAAGTTAGACCCACCTGGTGTAATCGCTTTTATATATATTTCTTAAATCTACCCATTTGTATTTTATCATCTGTCACTGTGGTTTTTTCAAGACAGTAAAGTACATATTTTGATTTGATTTGATTTTTATTTTTAACCATTTGTTACTACTCCACCTCCATCGTTACTGTTTGACACCAATTGAAGTAACAACATGAACAAGAAAACCCCGTCACCTTTTAAAACAAAAGAAAAACCCGTAGGCAAAACAAAACCTGAAATGAAATTATAACCTACTCGCTTCTGCACGGGGTTTTACCCGCGTTCGCACAGGAACCGTCCATTTTTCCGAGATAAGAAGCAGCTTATGTTACCTTCTGGTCCATAAACTTTATCTATGCCAAAAATCATGTCGATCCGTTGCTTCGTTGCTGCGTGAAAGAATGACAAACCAACTGACACACTTTCATTTATTATAGTACTAGCTACTGCCCGCGGTTTTCACCCGCGTACCCACAGGAACCGTGCATTTTTCCGTGATAAAAAGTGGCCTGTGTTACTCTCCGGTCCATAAACTATATCTATGCCAAAAATCACGTCGATCCGTTGCTTCATTACTGCGTGAAAGAAGGACAAACCAACAATCCAACAAACACACTTTCGCATTTATACTTAATATTAGTATGGATTAATCTAATGACACCTCATATTATATTTTAAAATTCATCAAACTATTTACGCTTCAGAGCGTGCCAACGGAAAGGGACATGCGTATATTACTTACACACGTACAATCGTACATACTTTCACTCGAGAACATTACATTACCTTCCTTTCCTTCGGCAGTCGGGTAAAAATCGAAAATACAAAATATGATAAAACGTATTTCCCTATATCAACATATTCTTTACCATATTCACCATACTCGTAGTAAACACAAAATAACAATAACACCAAGTAAGTAAACCGTTTCTGCCAAGGAACTGAACAATGATCCTTTTAGGGATGAAACTGGGAAAACTCCGCGGCACTTATTGTAATACCAACCATCTTACATCAAGTTACGGTTTAGTTTTGTTTGCTTGATTGAATGGAAGCGAAAGAGTTAGTGGGGCTAGGGAGTAAGCGAGAAATAAGCATGCATTACTACTCAGTATTTTCCATGTTGTCTATTTATATACGAAAAAATAAAAAAAATGTTCATCAGATCTGGTGACAGGATGGCGTTCGGCCATCTTTTAACCACTTTGTGTAGTCTGCCGCTATGCAGTAATGTGCAAGTATTATTGTATTCCGGTTTGATGAAAAAAGTAGTCAGTGAAATTACTGAGCTCATGAGACTCTGTACCTGGGCTCTTGTTAATAAACAGTGTTAAACGATGGTCTTTGTTGTTCATTGACAATTTATAACTGAATAGAAAGAGACAAAACATAGTTTAACTATTCAACCGTATAACACCTTGCCTTAAGAAAAATAAAATAAATAAATTAATAAGAGCTCTAATTAATATCTCAGGGTAACATTACAGTGCCACGAAGGCCTCGGTGTTTCAAAGTTCTGAGTGGCACTGCCGTTGTTATGGCCTGGTATTATGCTTACTATCACGTAAACGGCCCGCCCGTCTGTTACCAAATAATATAAAAAACAAAATTAGTGAAATGAGCAAGATAATCAAGCCGTTTAGTTTGGTAACGAAACTTTTAGAACGGTTTAGTAAAAGTAATGAAATCACTTTCCAAGTATTCCGTCGCCCGCTCGGGTCGCGGCCCGTCAATGGGTTGCGTGACGGAACGAAGCGCACCGGAAACGCACACAGGGGGAGCAAAGATGGCGGCCCCGGCGTCACCGGAAGTCGACACGTGCTCCCAACGCACCGGACATCCTACCTACCATCCATTGAATTATTATCATTCCAACAATAAAGTAATAAAGATGAAGTTATATAAAGTATCTCGAGTTCTAATATTTTTGTGATGTGGGTAGGATAGGTACACGAATTTTCGATTAGCTAATGATTGCGGTTTTTGTTGGATTATTGATAGATGTATTGTTGAGAGATATAAGTAATAATGCGAGCGGGAAATTGGGAGAAATATCTGTAACCGTGTACTTGTACTATTATCTATTCTGTGACATGGGCGAGTAGATCACGTACTTTTTTATAAATTTCTATTTAATTAGATCTTCAGTGGATAGTCACATAAGATTCAAATTCAAAAGTGTTTTGAGCAGCATTACAATCCGTCCGTATTATTATATCCGAGAGTGTGTTTGTGAATTTGTCCTTCTCTCACGCAGCATTGGGGCAACGGATCGACGTGATTTTTAGATGAAGGTAGATTAAAACTCTCTACACCATGGAAGTTGCTGCAGGTTAAAAAAAAACGATTATGCAATGACTTACCTATTAATGCTTGACACAGAAGGCACATTATCCTGGCTGCAGATCCCCTCACTGAGCAGTCTGTCCCTGATCTCCCAGGCGAACATGGTCGGGTTTTCCCTCTTATACGCTGCGATGGCATCCACTACAGGGGGAGTAGCCACCTTGGGTTTGGAACCGCCGATGACACCAGCTTTGAAGCTCCCAGTTTCATAGTACCTGGGAAAGAAGGAGAGAGCTAGAATAACGGTCAGAGATTTAAAAAAAATTACTATTTGTAAAGGAAATACATGTAAAGTGTTGATCCACACAATATCAGATACTCTTTCATAATATCAGTTATTCTTTCACAAAACAAATATTGAACGGATTTATAGCCAGAAGACGTGAGTTCGAACCCTGTGGGGCTGAAATTTTTAAGAGGCTTATATTTACAGAAATTGACTACTGAAGTTTCGAGCACTACCTTATAAGAATTTAAGTATGTGCGTAGACGAGTGCATAATTTTTGAGGGGGTAGGGGCTAGCCAAACGAGCACTAGAAAATGGCCTACCATCATGATAATTATGATTGTGTCAAGTTTGCATGATGGAATTCATTGTGGGTCAAACCCTCGGCCTGCGAATGGGCTGGTTGTCATTAACAAAGAGCTATTTATTTATTTATTAAAAGACCAACAGCACAAATGATAAATACCGATAAAGTACATAAAAGTTTCTAGCTATCATCGCTTCAAAAGTATTTGGTAAAACTTAACAGAAACTGTTTCCTAATTATAAGTCAAAATTTCATTTTTCAGGCAAACAACCCGTTGGTATTGTTATCGAATAGTATAAAAAAATCCAAAAACAATTTCTAGTGCATAAATTTATTGCAAAAAACTGCACTCTCCAATTTAAAGAATCCAATCAAAAATAGCAACTATCTAAAAAGAGCAACATAAATCACCCACAACAGTGCAAGGGGTGAAAACAACCCTCTATACATTTAATAATCTAATTGTCATAACGCCGTTGCATTATTTTATTGATCAGAAATTTAATTTCGGTGTTCCTAATGCCATGTCCCAAGAGTAAAGGCGTGAATACACTCAGAGCGGACCGTCCCACTGTCCCGCTATCCCGTTTATTGTTCGTCCCGTAAAGTGTCCCGTGTTTTTTGGAGGGGTGATTATGGCTGATTTGGGATTTCGATTGTGATAACAATATGGTGTGATTTCGTGGATTTTGGACGGATTGTTTTTTTTGGGCACGATTTGTTTATTACAAAAAATACTTTAACATTAATTTGAATCGCTATAAATGGTTTTTGTCGCAAATATATTACACTAATTTAAACCCTTGTTTTGAGAAATTGCAGTTTTTGTGGTTACTATGCTCATTCAATAAACGGCCAACATCATAATCTAATGTGTTTATATTATATTACACCTGGCGTGGTTATATTATGGCAAAATCCTTCATGGGACTGATATCCGACAATGGATGTTTTCTAGCTGAAATTTTAAAATTGATTTTATCATAACGTTAAACTTGCAAGCAAAATCACAGTAGGCTTCACAAATAAACATTCAAAAGGATATGTTGAGGTTAGTTAAACAAAATAGACCCATTTGTTGTTTTGTTAACGTAGTTACATTTTCAAAATGTTAAAATTCAAATTCAAAAATTCAACAAATGGTAACATGTCAGCATTACACTTCTTGTTAAACAACCGTTTGATCACAAGAAAAGTATCAACGATAGTATCAAAATTTTATTCTATGTCTATAAAAAAATGTTTCAATAGAAACTACCCTTGAAACATACCCCCAGCTACATTACGATAGTGTTAGCGTCCCGGTGGACGACACCAGCACCCTTGTTTTATGCACCCCAGTATACAGGTACAACCACATACAAAATTGCTTTGAAAATATTATTTAAGTACCTCACTAGGTATAAGAATTAAAAACAAGATATTTTATTGCCGTCTTGGAGACAGCATAGATAAAAGGGCGATAAGAGTAACTTAAAGGAAAGTCAAATACTCATCTATATCTATACAAATAAATAAAATTGAAGTGTCATTTCGGGTAGGTCAATGAGTATCAATGAAATATTAATTAACAACATGTGGGATCGTCACTACAATGTGTAGCTTAGCGATCTACTATATAGTTTATATAGTCTAACTATATAGTGGATGTTTTATTGTTAAATGCAATTAATTACTATTTGCCATTCAAACATTTAAAAATCTAATATGATTTCTCAAAATTAATTTCAAATTAACCACTTTTCTGCTCAATAGTATACAATACACTCTCACTTAGGGTGTGATCACACTTATAATTGACTTATCTCGATGCTAGTGAGCTCTCCAAACACCCGTCTGCACGAGCCCTTACACCAAATTGGTTAAGTGCGGTTCTATCCGGTATAATGTTTTGGATTACATTAATCCATGGTTTGAAATTAGCTTAAGTTTCATTATTAGCTGGCTTTCATGTTTAAATTGGTGGTTTGCTCGTGGTCTGGGCGAATCGAACTGAAGTTGGAATTCTGAAGATTTAGCCAAACAAAGTACATGCTCTGACGGATGAGGGGGGAGTAATAATAAACTAAAAGGATGCCGACGAGTTTCTTGACCCTTTTTCTCGAACGGTTGTGTGAGCAGAACGGGAATCTAGAGTCATTAAACTTATATGAGCGCTCTCCTTGGCGCCGATGCTTTTTAACAGTCTTCAAAAAAGGAGGAGGTTCTCGTAAACCGCGCTTATTGGAAAACCATGATTATTTAATTTTTTTATGTTACTTGGTAACGAGACAAGCTGGTCGTTTGCCTGATGGTAAGCATAACGCTAGCCCATAACAATTGTAGTGCCACCCAGAACTTTGAAACACAAAGGCCTGCGCGGCACTGCAGTGCGCTCGTTACCCTGAGACATTAGGTATTAAGTCTCATAAGCCCAGTAATGTCACTGGATACTCTGCTCATCAAACCGGAATACAGTAATGCTTGCAATCTACTGCTTGGCGGCTGACTTCACGAGCAAAGCGGTGGTAACAACCCAGACGGACACTCGCAGAAGAGTGAGTCCTCCCACTAACAAATTTTGACAACAAAACGCAAACATGATAAGCGTGTGAGGCTGGCTTATCTCATCAGATTTTTGCAGCGATGTGATAAGCAAAATAAACTTACTGGACTGGCTCTCAGACAATATATCTGCCGGAACATACCAACCTATAAGAGTTTTAGGGGCTTGATTACTGCCTATAGTTAAGATTACAGGTGTATACTGTCAGATTTTCGAGAGGGTGGTAGGTAGCCAGGTGATTACTAGAAAATATTCCTCTATGATTGCGTTGAAATATTGTTCTCATTCAATCATTTTGGGATTCGAACCATAGAGCTTTAGATCAGTTGCCGACTTCAATTGTACTTGAACTATAGAATAGACGTCACATAAAATGTTGCGGGGAAAAGAAAAACATAACAGCGATCCGTAAGCCTATTCTAAGCCAATTGGTTCGCCCTAAGCCGACGTAAGCTACTTGTAAGCCGTGATAAGCTTATTACGCTCCCCCGCTGCTATCTAGATCGGCAAATATGTTAGATACTCGATACCCGTGCAAATTGATTTAAGTGTTTATTTTAATGTTTTTAGTGACATAAAACACTAAATAAAAGTGACGAAACGACTTCAGTGACAAACTACTGAACCGATTTTGATGAAATTTCTACGGGACCAATCTGAAAGTATGTCTAAATGGTTTAAAATGTACAAAATGTAATGTGTGTATGTATTGTGGTTTCGTCACAAATTGATCACTTTGATGAGCGTACGAGAGCTAACCATGGCGACAACCATGATCATAGGCGACGATATGAAAACTATTATACCTATAAATACCGAAAGTGCCTAAAGTGATAATTTTGCGACGAAACCTTTTTTCATTTTTAAACCATTTGTTTAGTAAATTAGGGCCATAATGAGGCGTGTTACGCATGAGTCGTGTCGCAAATATGGAGAGGCAAAACGCTAGATTGCATGTGAACGGAATGTATAGGTAAGCTTCTAAGGTCTTACCACAAAGAAATTAAACACTTGTTAAACCTGTGTTATTCACTGTTTAACGCCTAAATATGCTATTTGATGGAATCAGGCGTTACTTTGCGGAAATCCATTTTAAATAAGATTATATAAAGTGAGTAATTTATAGTTTCAATTCCGCGATAAAATTTATCGCGGAATGCCTTACGACGCTGTCTAGCTAAACAGGCGACTAAAAATGTTTTTTTTTTGTGGTAACACTATAACATATCACATTCGCGCGATCGGCTACGCACAACTCTACTCGCGCGTAACACGCCTCATTGCGACGCTAGCATCAAGGCCGTCATTGTATAGTAGTTATTTCAGTTTATTATATTACTTATTAATCATTATAAAGGCAGATTCACCCTATCCCCTTCGAAAATGATCATACTCAACGGAAGTAGCACACTGCTGCCGGTCACGCTTTCTGCGCCGCGTACGTACACACGGGCAGACGGATAAAACCATTTAATTGTTGGGACTGTACTACTTTCCAGATTTAACGTTTACAGATTGAAATATCTGATTACGATTACTGTCTTATTGCTCGGTTTATTGGATCTTTATTTGAGACTGGACTCGTTCGGTTTGAGACGCTACGGACAACGTACCTATCAGGATAAAATAAATTTTACAAATATTTTATTACAAAGAGTGAAAGATGAAGTATAAGGAAATGTAAAGAAAGATACTTCAATTTATATATTTACTACAAAACTACACTATGCTTCGACCTGCAGGCTCGCCCGAATGGTATACATCTTTTTATAGCTATTATTACTGGACAATTTCATCAAAATCTGTCAATAGTTATTGCGTGAAGGAGTAACAAACATCTATCCATCCATCCTCAGAAAGTTTGCATTTATAATATTATTTAGCTGTGACCCGCGGCTTCGCTTACGTAGCCTAAGTTACTCCTTGTAGCATCAGCTAGATCTGCCTGTGAAAGTCCCGTCAACATTGGTCCAGCGGTTTCGGGGATTACCCTGAACAAACAGACAGAGAGAAAGACATACAAACATATTAAAAATGTTTTTATAGGTACCGTATATACTTTCGTATGCATTTAGTAAAAAACTGTTATTTTGATATTATACAAACATACACTTAAAATTTATTTGTATTGATATAGTACCATACTATATTATACACTAGCTTCTGCCCGCGGCTTCGCCTACGCGGTATGTATTTTTATAGCCTATGTGTTATTCCAGAACCTAAACTAGTTACATTCCAAATTTCATCAAAATCGGTTTAGTAGTTACGGAAATATGTTGTAACAAACATTCACACACACAAACTTTCGCATTTATATTAGTCAATATTAGTAGGAAGTAGGAAGGATGGGATCGCAATTATAATATTAGTAGGAACTAGGCAGGATAAGATCGCATTTATAATATTAGGTACTAGGAAGTAGGAAGGGTAGGATAAATATAAACAATATATAATATGTAAATAGGTAGGAGGATATTCATACAAAAAGGATTCACGTTGATACATAGAGTTATAAACTGCTAACCAAATAATATATGATTGTGTTCAAATTACCTACTCATTAGCCTAATTTGTGGCTAGATTGTAATATAAGTAGGTTACCTTACAAAACTAAACCTAGACAAGATATGAAAAATCGAGATGAATGCCATTTGTATGCACTCTCCTGTGGTAACATTTTAACCTCCCAAGGATACAAGTAAAGGTTACAAGTAAAGTAAAGGATGAGTTTCCCGTTTAAAAAAAAATTGCTTTAAAAAAGCGAAGAACCGACTTCAGTGACAAACTACTAAACCGATTTTGATGAAATTTCTATGGGACCAATCTGAAAGTATACCCGTTCATTTAAAAAAAGATTTTTCCAAATCGGTGTATAAATGACCGAGATCTGAGGTAACATACAAAAAAAAATATCCGACGAATTGATAACCGCCTCCTTTTTTGGAAGTCGGTTAAAAATGCGGTATGAAAGATCAGAAACATTCGATTAACTGAGAGCACAATCAGAATAAGTGAGAAACAAACGAACGTTAGGCCGAGTGGGGCAAATAAATTGAATATCAAAAGCGAGCGTATTCAGCGATGGCCGACTGTCCCCAGGGAATAGTGATGGGAAAATGCGCGGATTTTCCGAGATTTTCGATGGACTCAGTCTTTGTTATATAAAGCTTTTTTAGGAGTGATGAATCTTTTCGTCTCTCTTGCGAATCAATCGACGCGTCCACGCCATCAGTTGTTCGCATGTCCCACATGGCATGCTAAGGTCAGTATTTTCATACTTGTAAACCCATTTAGCGGATGCAACCAACAAATGACATAGATAGTAATCTCATCGCCAACCAATGACACGTTTCAAATTTCGATTTCTCTCTATGTCATTGGCCTATACCAATTTTGAACGGGCACGGTGGGTTTCTGGAAGGTTCGTTGACTTTGAGCACGGATTGGGTCTGTTGGTGTCTTTGTCATTTATTATGTTCTGATAGAGACAGCATTAGTTTTAATCTGTGATTCGGGTAGACGAATGTTCCAGAGGCCCGCTGTTAGAGTCATTTATTTTAACTTTCATAAGTGCTACTTTGGGGCATACCTATTTGATCCGCCATATTTATTTATATTATTGGACAAGTATAAAAACACGGACTATGTCAATGCGTACTCAGCGGGCGCTGTCTCTTCTGGACGCATTTGTTTAGTAACCTTTCTAGGGTCACCGGACGGTGTAGAAAAAATCAGCATGGACAAGTTTAAATTTAATAGATTGATGATGTACAAAAGCAAAAATGTATGCATTAAATCCTGGGTTTAAGTATAACAATTTATTTTTGCAATCGAATTTGAAGCTCTACAGGCCATTATATAATAGGACAATCAAAATGCTCTAGCCCACTGCCAGTTACAAACATACCCAGCATGATGGCGCCATTATCACGGATAGGTAAGTACTATCATTTTGGTGACTTGTCGCAAGAACCCGGCACTTTTTATCCTGTCCCATCACTAGTACAGGTCAGTTTTCAATTTAAAACGGACAATGCCACGTCCCCTTCCCATACTCGTTGTGTATTTTAAATCGGAATAATAGCGTCTATAGTTTGCAGTGTTTGAACTATTTTTAACCTTTGTAGGATGCGTTTGAACAGTCGAACTGTGAATCGAAGGTTGTAAATCGCTAAACTTAAAACCGGGACTTGCTCTTCAAGGATGCTGGATTACTCTGATAGTTGCTTGGGAAACGATTTTTATCCGAGGGTGGTAACTAGCCATGTGGTTTGCACATTTTACAACCCTATTTTATTTACATTTAAATTGTTTCCTTTGTACTTTTTGATGTTTTCAATAAAGTTTTATATTGTATTGTACTACATTATTCGAAAATACTCCACTGCCGAGACAACGTTGCATTAAGTTTTTAACCGACTTCAAAAAGGAGGATGAAGTCATATGTTTGACTGTATGTATTTTTATTTCATTGTGTATGTTCAGCGATTTCTCCGTCAATTGTCAATCTTCATTTCTTTCAATCGCCAACTGTTAATCTTTTTTTTATACCGTTTGATTACGAGACGAGATGGTCGTTGGTGGTAAGCATAACGCCAGCCTATGCCAATTGCAATACTATTCAGAACTTGAAACACAAAGGCCTGCGCGGGACTCTATTACGTTAGTTATACCCTAAGACATATCTCTTCTTCTTGCGGTGCCTATCTACTACTGAAGGCTGGCTGTCAGCTCCGCATGGTCATCTCTATTTCTTGCCACGTGCCACAGGTGTTCTACGCTGGCGATGCCGGTCCATTCTCTAATATTACAGAGCCATGATTTCTTTCTCCTTCCAACACGTCGCTTTCCCTTGATTTTGCCCATCATAATAAGTTGGAGAAGATAGTACCGCTCGTGCCTAAGCACATGTCCAAGGCATCCCACTTTTCAGACATATCTATAAACCCACAATTGTCACATCTACACTACTTAACTTACGATTACACTAAGCAAACATACATTCCAGAACCTGTATCCTATCCTGCGGTTAACTTAACTACAGTACTGTATTATTCCGGTTAAGCATTGGTTCACCACAAATGAGCGCCGCTTAGCTCGCTGCTAAGATTTGTGACGCGGTTGCAATGATTAAGCTGGAGTTAAGTTGCTTTTAAGTTAACCTGTTAATGGTTGTATTGTGTATCTTGTTTGTTAATCGTGGATGAGTGCCACGTCGCCGCTAACAACTAAAGGTTCAAATTTTGTAACATTTGAAAAATAATAATTTTAGTTTTAGACAAGCTATAAGGAATAATATTACATAAAAACACGACAGCGTTAGCCAGTGTCACTCATGATGATGTAAGGATGCTAATGATATCTCATACATCCAAATTTGTTCAGGCATTTAAAGGTTAATGAAGAATAAAGAAATTCAGATACATACATAAACCCCGAAAACATTATACAGTTTTTTTGGGATGTCGTGTAAAAATCTTTCACAAACAGGAAGCTTACCCCTGAGTACTAAAAACTACATTTTGACCTAAACCAGCGAAGCTGTGAACAAGATGGATCTAGAGTACTAGAGATACTAGAGTGGGCTTGAGCTTTGGTGAAGGAAGTATCGTGACGCAACCGTTATAGAAAAATTGCTTGATGAATGAATGAGAAGTTGTGGCTTCGGGCCCCAACTTCTGTAGATTTTGGACCGGAGAGTAACATAGGCATTTTAACTCGGAAAAATGCACGGTTCCTGTAGAAATAATCACGCGAAACTACGGGCAGAAGCGGGTAATTATACTACAGAAGCTTTCATCAAACTTCAGTACTCTCTACTTGCAAAATTGATTGCTCAAACTCATGTTAACACATAAAATAGGCAAAATGGCCACATTTGAGAAATACTACTGTAATCACGATGATTGTAATTATGATACAAAAGATTTTATCGCTTTGTTCGAACCTAGTTAGAAATTAGAATACGTTCGTTTTTTTACTTGTTTGCGTGAGAAGGTTGTGTGGTTCCAAAGTTCCGTACAATTTACTTTTTCTTATATATACTATTTTTTTATAGGTTTTGTTGTAAAATGAGACGAGTGGGTCGTTTGCCTGATGGTAAGCCTAACAGCAGCTCATATCAATTGCATTGCCGTTCAGAACTTTGAAATAAAAATGCCTACGATGGCACTGCATTATGCTCGTTGAGACATTATATCTATTAGGAATTATAAGTATGGGTTTTTTTATAGAAAAGACTTACGTTTGACCACGTCTTGCCTGATGTTTCTGGTACCTAAGTATTTAAATATATTTTACTTTTTGAAGTAATAATTTAATAGCGTTGTTGTTTGGCAATGGTAAATAATCTGCCTCACCAAACTAGTATAAATGTATGTCAATTGTCTTATAGATCAAATGTAAATGGATTGTATGTATGTAATGGAATGTATTTTATTGAACTGTTTTTATAGTAACACGACGAGTATATGTCGATGATCTAATGATAAGCATAACGATGATTACCGACAACAGCAAGGTCTTAAAAACAATTATTTTGACATAAACATGTATTTTAAAAAGTTTATTGTGAACAATGGCTTGCAACCTCATCTACGGTACTCTAAAACCGTCTGGCTCCGAACGAGAACAAAAGAAAATGACATAAGTGCGGGTAGCTATTGTCTGCCGGACGCGCACGCGCCGCTCTCGCGCGACCGTGACGTACCGTACGGTAAATGGAGAAAAAACGCAATACGCTGCCAGTCTGTGATACATTTATACAGATTCTATAAGTAGTTACACTTACATTTATACAGCTTCTATAGGTTTGTCAGAAAAGATTGCTTTGCATGTTAAGATTAGGACAGCCTAGCACTTATGAAATTTTCGCAACACTCTCAACATTGTTTTAGTAGGTAGATTAGTGTTTGGTGTAGGTAAACCTAAAAGTAGAATGACTATCAGATGTAGGTGCCGGAACACCGGTAGGTGATTGGTGACAGAATCAGCTTTGCTCTTATAGTCTGCTGCCAAGCAGTAATGTGCATTACTGTGTTCCGTTTTGGCGAGTAAAGGACTTTGTGAAATGACTGGGCTTATGGGACTTAATACTTAATGTCTCAGGGTAACTATCACAATGCAGTGCCGCGCAAGCCTTTGTGTTTCAAAGCTCTGAGTGGCACTGCAATTGTTATGGGCCGTCGTTACCAGACAATCGGTTTTCTCGTCTCGTTATCTGAGAGTATAAAAAAAAACCTTTATCTATACCGATTTCGCTCTATGTCTCGATGTTATTATACGAAATTCAAATTATTATCAGCCGTATGCGCACGCGCCGCTCTCTACCGGAACAGTGACGTACTGTACGGTAAACTGAGAAAAGTCCGGTTTACTTCTAGCACTTCGTCCGTTTCAATTTAAAGCTTTCATTGTATATCCGTATCTTGAATTTATCGAGGTGTCTCAAAATGTAATGTAATCGGGAGTCAGGTCTATGCTCTGTCATACATCATCATCATTACTATCAAACGAAATAGTGCAAGTGTCACCTACAATAAACGTGCTAATATGATGCCGGAGATTGTAGTGTCGCCTGGATTGTAGTGTCGACGCTAGCATGTAGTGTGACACTTTGCATCTCTGTTTCACGTAGAATCACAGAGCAACACTCAAAAGAAATTCTTAAAAGTCAACTTGCAAGATAGCTTGTCTTTGCTGTTGTTATATAAAGCTGCCATTACACGGTAATATATTTTCATACTATTTGATAACGAGACGAGCTGGTCATTTGCCTGATGGTAAGCGTAACGCCAGACCATAACAATTGCAGTGCCACTCAGAACGGCACTGCAGTGCACTCGTTTCCCTGAGACATTGGGTACTAAGTATCATACGCCCAGTTAATTTCATTGGCTACTCTGCTCTTCAAACCGGAACACAGTTAAGCTTACACATTATTGCTTGGCTGAAGACTTCACGAGCAAAGCGGTTGTACCAACCCAGACGGACACTCGCAGAAGATTAACTAGGTGAAAAAAGCCTCCGTCTCGTTAAAAATGGTCACGTTACTTATGACTAAACTCTCATTGATGTGTTAGAGAGCTACCTATGCGACGCTCACAGCTGTCGACTGACATCGTTGAAATTTGTCGTACGACATCGGTCAACAGTCTCCTGCGAGCAGTCTACACATCCTAACACTTACCTAGATAGTATCTTAGAGACGCACCCATGCGACACCCGCAGTTGCCGACTTATGTCGCAAGGCCGCACGCCGCTGTGCGCGAGCTCCACTATCCTTTGTCGTACGACATCGGGCAACGGTCGTCCGTTGACGAAGACGCCGCCTAGCTGGTTGACTCCTCCGTGACCTGAGGAATTAATTTTTTTGGTTACAAATGTGGTAATATAATATTCAGGAATTTGGCAGCCTATGTGTGTTGTAGATATCATGTGTTGTTTGTTATGTTGTAGATATTCTGCACGCATGCCACACGGAGTGTTGGGAGGAGCTTGCTTCGCATGATCGTTTTGGCGTTATATAAGACTTTTGAAGTCAATTCAAATTCAAAATTCTTTATTCAAATAGGCCCCAAAGGAGCACTTATGTAAGTTAAAATAAATGACTCTAACAGCGGGCCTCTGCAAGATTCGTGTACCCGAATCACAGACTAAAACTAATGCTGTCTTTATCAGAATATAATAAATGACAAAGATACCAACAGACCCAATCCGTGCTCAAAGTCAATGATCGAACAATGAAAGGAAACACTGGGCAAAAAGCGCCAATTACAAAAAGAAAGATCGTAACCCGCTTTTACACGAAGCAGGGGGCCAACTCAACTGCCCAAAGTGTGACCAGATATTAAAACCAAACTTGGCTTAGCAAGTCACATTAGAGCTCACGCTCGAAGATAAAGGTAGGTATTTTACGGGTTGCCGTCATCGAATTCGATGAGGCCTATACGTATGATGTCTTGATGAGTATGGAAAAAAGTAAGTAGGTAATAATATGTCTGTTAAAGAAGTTTACTTCGCTGACCTCATCTAAAATAGGACAAGGGCAGGAATAATGTAATAACATATCAGGTAGGTATATTTATTGTATCTATTTTTTGGGGTTTCGTACTTAACTTTAAATAAAAAACGCGACCTTTATAGAATTACTACTTCGTTTTCTTTTTTTTTCTGCCTAGATCTTATTCTTGAATCAAAACTATTGATATAGATATATTAAATTACGATAGGTTTTTGACCACAATCTCATCTGAGTATATACTCGTAACTGATCAAAATACTTATGGCAGTTACCTAGAAGCGATTGCTGCTTAGTGATAAGGCCGCCGATTGTACTAATTTGTAAGAACGGTTGTTATTTTCTTTATTGTGCACTAAAGTATTATCTATCTATGACTGAATTTTAAAAAGACTTAAAAGTATTTCAAACCTGGTAAGTAGGTACTTATTAAAAATGTAACAAACTGAAACGCCTACATTACATTAAAAAAACAACTTATTTCAGAGGTTACACCCGGGCTCATGGCATCCCGGTCACAACTAAACCTTACAAAGCTGAATGATCGCGCCATCGGCCGTCCGGTCGTGGTTGGTTGCAGCCACACGCCCGGTTACGCCCGGGCGCCTGGTCGATACCCGGTTCATGGCTGGGACTAGCGTCCATTAATAATAATGTACAGTATTGTCTAGTAGCTAAAGATGGAGGTTACAGAGAGGAATAAGAATGATTCGTTTTATTTACTATCTGTACTATGTACCTAAATGCAAAAATGTGTTTGTTGGTATGTCCTTCTTTAAGCAACGAAGCTACGTTTGCATAGATATAGCTTATGGACAGAAGAGTAACATAGGCTACTTTTTATTACCTATCCTACTTCCTACTAATATTATAAATGTGAAAGTGTGTTTGTTGAATTGTTGTTTTGTCCATCTTTCACGCAGTAACGGAGCAACGGATCGACATGATTTTTGTCGACGATATGGTTTATGGACCGGAGACTAACATAGGATACTTTTCACCCTCGAAAAATGCATGGTTCTTGTGGAAACACGGGCGAAAACCGCAGGCGGAAGCTAGTATACCAATAAATAAATACACCAATTTTATACCAACTTTTTAAGGTACAATACGAAACTTTTCTTAAGAACAAGAACCTTCTACACCCGGATAAGAAACACTTTTCCCCGGTACGCCCGGGTGGGGCGCGAGGCGTGACGGCATCGACCGGTCACGCCCCGTGGGCAGGATCGATACCCGGGTACCCGGTTGTACTGTTTGTTTTGATTTGTATTGATATTGCTTATTTTTGCAAGTTGAGTAGCTTTGTACTTAGGTATGTTAGCCTTCTTGTTCAGCATAGTAGTAGGTCATATGTTAGACCTAGCTACCACTCTGGACTTGAAACTTTTTGCCGAGCAATTATCGGTGATCTATTTTAGGTTTAGCATGTTCAATAATGTTCATACGAATCTATCACCTCTATTACGAAATCATAAGAGGCGATGAATCTGAGTACTGGGCCCCAATTATTCTACTGTACAAATGGTACAAAAGTGACAATTATTTCGTCGCAAAATTATCAGTTTAGGCCTTCGACTACATAATACCGTCAAAACTTTAGGTACCTTCGGTATATATCGGTAGCGTAGCTAATCATTTTTCTATGGTCACCTATGACCTGATCTAGTCAGTGCTTTTGACAATGGCGGTCATCAATAAGCCGTTGCTAGTTATCTGTATATATCTGTATATATGTCTGGGTGTGAAGAGTGGGGGAGGTACCCACGCGGCAGTACACGCTCCTGTGTTAAAAATCTGTAAAAAATATAAGAATGGCACAAAAAGCCCCAGAACCTACGTTACGTGACGTGATTAAAGTTGTGAGTGACTTGACATCTAAAATCAGTGAGTTAGAAGCCACAATAATTAATCAAGGAATTATAATAAAAAATCAAGCTCAAGATATAAAGTGCATAAAGGTAGCTATTGAGGGTAAGTCGGAAATAATCGCACCCAAGCCAACAACTGTCGCGGCCGGGCCGGCTCCACCGCCACCGGCGACACAGAGACCTGTGCGTCAAGTACGCTTGAACGCTGTCGCTAGCACTGGTGCCGCTAAAGGACACAGCACAGCGAGTCTCAGATCAACTGGAAAACCTCGACTATCTTTATCCGACCAAGTTAAGACGCCGGAGGTTATCCGGCCCGATACGGAAGCTTTACCTCCCACTGCAACTATGCCTATGATTACGAAACCGGTTCAGTGTGTGGCCACTAAATCCGCTACACAGTCCGCCGATGTTGCCGTAATCAATGATAATATCGAAGGTACAAAATGGAAAAAGGTAACGAAGAAACCTTCTAAGAAACGTAAAGTAATAACAGGCTCCGGCATAGAAGATGACGAACTCCAAATTGTGGAGAGACTTAGGTACATCCAGGCTTGGCAGTTCAAGCCTGAGACAACTAGGCAAAATGTACTTAACTACATTAACAAATTAGTCAAATGTGACAAATACTACGTTGAAAAAAGGCAAACTAAATCTGACTGGCATGCTGTTTTCGTAATTGGCATGCCTGATAACTTATACGAACAGTTAAGTTCGCCAACTTCGTGGCCATCGGGAGTTCGAGTGAGCGATTGGGTTTTTCGCCCGCGAGCCTCGGCCGCCGGGCACTCGCAGAAGTAGCCCCGACCGCCGCACACGCACAAACTACAAGGAATGCCCTGCTGCGACCAGCGGCGGTGTGTCATCATAACAACCAGCGTACGCTAGAATATACCCAGATTTCGTGCGTGCCCACAAATTGCACATTAATTAGTTCGAACTCGCTAGTAGGAAGTGACTTATATCCCGCCATAGTGAATAAAAACGCGGGTGATACTCAAAGTTCCCTTGTTTTGTGCCACCAAAACATAGCGTCAATAGATAATAAAACATATAAATTAGAAGTTTTACTAAAAAGTGATATTAAATGTGATGTACTAGCATTAACCGAGCACTGGCTTTCTATTGACAAATTGCAATGTGTTGAAATAGATGGTTTTAAATTAGCGTCGAGCTTTTGTAGAAAATCAATTAAACACGGGGGATCGTGTATTTATACGAGCAATAGAACAAAATGTATTGAAAATGTAGATTTGGTGGCACTATCAAGCGAACAACATTGTGAGATATCTGCTATTGACCTGATTGACTATGATATTACAATTGTATGTATTTATAGGACAAATTTAATTAGTGCTAGTTTATTTCTGGACAATTTAGAGCATCTGCTCGATAAAGTTAGCGAGCTTAGTACAGATTGCATTTTGGTAGGTGATATGAACCTAAATTGGTTAGGTAATGCGAGTAGTGATTTGAAGCGACTATCAGATCTTTTGTCAGCCCATAACATGACGAACGAGGTTGATTTCCCCACGCGCATAACCGCGACCACATCCACTAGCTTAGACCACGTCTACTCGAACCTGCCCGCGGGCTCGGTGAGCGCTACGCCTGTTGTCACAAACCTCAGCGACCATCTCGCTGTGCGGAGTGAGCTCGTGTGTAGGAAACGCACGCTCGCACATACTCCACGCTACAATAGAAGTTTTTCGGTGATGAACCAAACCAACTTCATTGCAGCAATTAATAGCGTTGACTGGGCTGAGATACGGGCACGAAGTACATCGGCAGTTGATTTGGTAAAGTCGACAATTAATATAATTAAAAATAAACATGACATTTGCTTTCCAATGAGAAAGCTGCGTAATGTAAATTCTGACTCATCCTGGGTTACCCCAGATGTTAAAAACTATAAATTATTAATATTTGACATTATTAAAATAAGTAAACTAGATCCGAGTAATGATACAATTCTATCGCTGCTATCTGACATGAATGAATACTATAATAATCTTACAAAGAATAAAAAAGCTGATTTTTACGCAAGGACCATAGTAACTAGCCAAAACGCGTCTAAAGCGATATGGACAGTGGTAAATAAAGAGCGTGGAAAAAATAATTCTCCTTTCTTGGACTTCACAGAAGTTTTAAAAGACTCTAACGGGAGGACGTTCAAAACAAAGAAAGAAGCTGTGGACGCCATGAACGAGCGGTTTTTGAGTGCCGCCGCCGCCTGCGGTGCGCCCAGCGCCGACATCGCTCGTGTGAGCGCCGCTCTGTGCACGGTGCGGCCGCTGGCTGACCGTTCATTTAGGCTGCTTTCATTTAGCCCTGATGAAGTCTACCGTATTGTTACCACTAAAATACCGGCAAAAGCATCAAAAGATATATATGGCCTGTCAATGAAATTAATAAAGCTTGCTATACTCTCGTTAGCTCCAGTTTTAGCAGACTGCTATAATAAATGCATTGATGATGGAATTTATCCTACCTCGATGAAGATAAGTAAAATATCTCCTCTCTATAAGGGTAAAGGGAAGCGTGAGAGCATAGATAATTATAGGCCGGTATCTATTATACCAGCAGTGGCAAAAGTGTTTGAGAATGGACTTAGTACTCGTCTCATAGCCTTCCTGACATCGACTAACGCCCTCTCCGACCGGCAGTACGCTTATCGTGTGGGCCGATCGACTACGTCCCTGACGCGCGAATTGATTCGCCGAGTGATGGCGGCTCGCGAAAGTAAGCAGCATGTGGCGATCGCATGTTGCGATCTATCAAAGGCTTTTGATGTGGCTGACCATAATGTCCTGACTGTTAAGCTACGGCATTATGGTATAGGGGGTAAACCACATGCTCTGCTGACAGATCTTTTGCGAAACAGATCTCAGACAGTAGTAGGGTGCGCTGGAGCCAATAAATCTGATCCTCTAAATTCAGTCATGGGAGTAGCGCAGGGTTCATCCGTCTCGAACATATTGTTTTCTTTGCTCTTGAATGACCTGCCGGGCGCTGTGACCGCTGCTGAAGTTTAAATGTACGCCGACGACGTGGTCGCGATTGTCGTTGCGCCTACTGTCGATCGTCTAGAGCAAAGACTAAACGAGACGACTACTCAGCTGGCAGGTTGGTTTCGGGTAAACGGACTAGCCCTTAATCTATCGAAAACTCACTTCGTCCATTTTAGTATGTCAGGACGACCATCGCGGTCTCTCTCAGTATTCATAGAAGGTAGCCAAATTGAGCAGTCTGAAACGACTACATTCCTGGGCTTCGAGATTGACCGCGGACTAAAATGGGACATACACATTAGCAAACTATGTGGTAAACTGGGTAGTGCATGCTATGCACTAAGCCGAGTCGCGAGAGTGGTTTCTGCTGGTGTGGTACGGTCATGTTATTTTGCTACTGTACATTCCCTGTTGCAATACGGCACGGAACTTTGGGGTCGAGCAGCTGAATGGCAGCGTGCCTTTCGACTGCAGAAGCGCGCTGTTCGGGCAATCGTCAAAATCCCACAAGACGAATCAGCTCGGCCACATTTTAAGAAGCTTGGGATCCTCACACTGCCAGCACTAGTGATATTCCAAGTTGCGGTATATGTAAGATTAAACCAAGTTTCTTACTTAACACACAGCAATGTGCATTCGTATAACACGCGGAATAAAGATAAGCTCTCGTCCGTACCTCGAAGATTGACTAAGTCGTCTAAGACGTCGCATGTTATGGGCCCAACAGTCTACAACAGGCTTCCAGAGCAGATCACTTCGGCCTCTAGTCTGGGCTGCTTCAAGTCGCGCCTCAAACGCTGGCTTGTCGAGCAGACGTTCTATAGCGTTGAAGAATTTTTAGATCGGAAGCTATGACTTTGGAGGCTGTTTAATTTACCTACTATTATTGACATTACGATTATTTTGACATTTTATTCATGTAATATTAATTATATGACATATTGAAACTATTTTTTTGTTTCCGCCTTTGTTTGTTATTTTTTGTTAATTATTGGAAATTGATTTAGATCACTATAATTATTGTAATGAATGGTTACCTAGACTATGTTAACATCCAATTGCTTACCTATTTAAGTGTAATTTTGCTTTTTGTAAATTACTCAAACTAATTTTCAAATATGACTTGTAATAAGTATTACCAATAAATTGATTATGATTATGATTATGATTATGCTCTTCATCAAAGTGTGATCACTTTGATGAAGAGATAGATGAGATGATTTTGCGACGAAACCATTGTCATTTTTAATCAATTTGTTTACTAGAATCCGGGCCTGGTGGTGGAACTTATCTAAGTATATCTATACTACAAATAAATGTGTAACTACTAACTACAACTACAAGAGTCCACTGAGTGGGTGCTGTGTTCCTGTTTGAACTTCTTAATTGTAGAGTTCTATTTTTGAGCAGTATTCTGTTACATTACTGGGCGCATAAGATGTGGAAGCTGATCAAAGTAAAATCAAAGCTTAAAATTTTTAATTCTCTGTGTAGCAATGAAATTTTTTCTCGGCATTTTTTGTACTATTGGTTTGGGTTACGAGAAGAGCGTGTCGTTTACTTGATGATAAGCATTACCGCCGCCCTATAACAATTGCAGAGCCACTCAGAGCTTTGACACACATAGGTCTGCGCGGGACAGCAGTGTGCTCTTTACCCTAGGACGTCATAAGCCCAGTAATTTAATTGACTAATTTGCTCATTAAACTGTAACACAGTAATGCTTGCGCATTTCTGCTTGGTGGCAGACTAGGTACTTTTTACATGACTTACATTCACTGCAGTAAATCCATCAAAAACCCATGAAAACGACAAGAACAGCAATAGGACTAGATAGTACGCGGTCTCTTTCATCAAAGCCCTGCCTTGGCTCAAAGCGACGACTGCCCCGCTTTACACATGCGGACCACTGCGTGTTTACCGCGGATTCAGCACATGCAGTGCTTGTGTAACATTTTTTTGAGTAAATGTCATTGAAGCGGATGCCATGCGTCTCTTTCACTCCCTCGAATATCAAATTTAACTCTCGGACTACATTTTCATCAACCACCACACTATAAACGCTCCGATACTATACGTCAAGCTGTAATCGTGGTTTTTCCATGGTTGGCGCGTCATGCTGTACCATGTACCTAAGTCATGTAACAGGCGCCTTAAAACAGAACTGGTTCTCAAGTATCTCAGCTGCTGAGGTAGGTACACCACAACTATCATGGGCAGGCTTTACCTGCGCTTAACATCAGGAAAATGACCTCTATAATAGTCTATTTAAAATTATATTTATATACAAGCAGAGCGGTACAAAAGAATTTTATCTATACCTACATGAATAAATAATTATAATTTAATCTCAACATACGCTTAAAATCTTCCCTTAACTACTTATGAAGGAAAAACTAAAAATAAACCTGGAACTAAACCACCCCTGGTTTAGGGAGTAATTAACCTTAATAGAGAACAAGATGGCGGACCGGATGCTGGGGACTGAAATGTTGTACAGTCAGTTGCACAATACTATGGAGTTTGTTAGGGAAATACATTTAGATTTAGTTGAGAGCTTGTGTCTGGCCCGAGGGCATAGGTTGAGTCCCTTTGGCAGCAAAACGTTTGGTATATTTACAAAATTACTAAAATATCACGTATATAAGTTTATGTTCATTAAATGTACCATTAAGTTAAGTACCACTTGAAATTGAAAATCTGTCGCAAAACTTCTATCATTTGTGCTCCAGCAGTCGCGCTTGAGAGCTGGTTTTAGGCTTTTAGCAAGTGAAAAATATTATAATATATCACTAGCTTCCACCTACCCGCGGCTTCACCCGCTTTGTGTCTTTATATAAAGGTAAACTCTGTACAGTGTGTACTGTAAAGTTTCATCAAAGACCCTGCTTCGATGCCCCCGGCTCTGAAGCCTGGCGTCAACAAGTGCATCGTTGCCAAGAAGTCTCGTCTTTCAAGTTTCCAAGGGATCAAGCTGGCTGAATTATCCCACAGGTGAGAACAGTATTCCATACAGGATATTAGCATTTCTTAAATAATAATAATATTTATTAAAAGCCGTTTTGATAACCTTTTTATATGATAAAAACTTGACATTTAGCTATAACATTTTTAAAAGGTTCGTTTTACAGACCGACATGGATATTTTTGAACGTGGATGACAATTGTTTGAGGGCGCCACTGTAATACAGAGAAGTTTTTGGAACCAATATAACGCGGTAAATGGCAAATAGTGATATTGCCCTGACAACAGCGTTAGTTCCATCATTCGGCCACGTTCATAAACATCTGTCAAACTGCACATGTTCGACTTTTTGTTTGTAAATTTTTGAACCTGATTGTACTTGTTAAAATGGCCCTACAGGTGTTCAACATAGTCGTTATTCTATTTTCCTCTAACTAAAATATGCCTTTTGGAGGAACGGACCAGCTTCCCTTCATTTTCCTTGTAGCTTGAGACTGTTTTGAGTGGATTTGGGGAATGCTTTATATAAGAATAATTTCGTTCTTAATTTGAAATACTATCAGAAGAGAGAGACAGGGATCTCATATGTCAGTCTCTACTATTTGCGAAAATTGAACCTGACTCGTAAAGGCATGGGGAGATTTGGAAATATTATCCGTGTAAAAACTGTAATGTTGTGTGATATGCTGAAATAAATATAATGTTTGTTTGTCACTACTAATGTCTGCAACTACTATCTAGGTAAACCGATTCTACACAGTCTTCCACTAATAGGAAGTTTCATTATCCTTAAGTGCTATAGGTTAATTGTTATAAGGAATCTATGTGTGAAAAGTCGCAGGCATAAGGTAATAAACCATAAATCAAAGCTAAAAAAAGCCACAGCTCTACAGGCCAGATTCTCGACAGAGGAAACGAAACCGGAAACGGTCTCCCTCCGATTTAAATTGTACGTCCAGAGCGAATGTATGGTAGTTATATTTATAATGGTTATAAAATAAATGATACTGTATGTGGATACATAAAAATGCTGTAGTCGTTTCATAGGAATTTTTTATACAGTCTGTTTTTGTTTCACTCTTGAGACCGCTCTCTCACTATCACCGTCCTATAGTATAGGTGGTAGGACTAACTCTTCTGCGAGTGTCCTTCAGGGGGAGAACCACCGCTTTACTCGTGTAGTCTGCTGCCAGACAATATTGTGCAAACATTACTGTGTTCCGGTTGGATGAGCAAAGTAGTCAGTGAAATTACTGGGCTTATGAGATTTAATACCTGCTGTCTCAGAGTATCGACCGCACTGCAGTTCAGCCAAGGCGTTTGTGTTACAAAGTTCTGAGATGGCACTGCTAACAAGGCCTGGATGGCATTTTGCTTGCCGAAATGACTTTATTTGTCCCGTTATCAAATAGTACGAAAAATTGCGCTTCACAGCCAAGTCTATTGTATGGTATAGCGTCTTCACCATCATCGATTATATTCATCATCACTTAACAATAGGCAACATGTAAGAGCAAAGGAGAGAAAAAAAATTGCTTATCAGCAAGCTGCTTAAACTTCCTTTCAGTGGTTTCCTTCACCAAGATCGCAAGATTATTGTAAAATTGAACCCCTCTAACTAAATATTGGCAAGCGATCTCATCATCAACCGAAGAATGTCCACTATACTGAACATCGGCCTCCCCATTAAGGATATTGCCATAACACAGCCAGCTTTGCAGGCGTCTTTGTGTTTGCAGTAGAGGATTTAATCGAGGAGAATACTGCTGTGCATGTCAGGGAATACCCGGCCCTTAAGGCACCCATGGGAAGAGAAGTGGTGGCACTATATTAGCTGGGACTACACGGCCTCACAAAACTCACAACCACAACCGGCATAGCTCAAACAAACACACGAAACGTGTTTTTATTGAGCTAAAAGCACACCCTGTACACAGGTGCAAGGACGTCATGCGCCGACGCACGCCCTCCGGCGGTAAACGAGTGTAAATGTTAACCTGTGACTCTCACTTGACCCGGCGACCGACGCGACGGTTAACTTAGTTAGTGAATATTTTATCACACTAATTATAATTTGCCTGATGGTAAGCCAGCCCATAACAATTCGTGCAGTGCCACTCAGAACTTTTAAACATAAATGCCTACGCGGCATTGCATTTTTACTCTGAGACATCAGGTATTACCTATGTCTCATAAGCCGAATAATTTCACTGATTACTTTGTTCATCAAATTGGAACGCAGAAAAGCTTTGACATATCTGCTTGGCGGCAGACTACATGAGCAAAGTAATGGTCAAACGTTATCCAATACTGAATGAATAAAAAAACCTTATGTTATACCTATTTTAGCACTAGAAAATGTCCCACAACCACGCTTTGCTTGTATCACGATGTCTTCCGTAAACTAAATCGTATCGTAGCATTCGAACTATCGATGCCACTGAGCCAACGCTTCAAGATCACATCAGCCCGTTCCGCTCTCAATGAGATACCGGCCTTCTCTCAGAGAGAATATGGGCCATAATCCACCACGCGGGCCCAGTGCAGCTTGGTGGATGGTACATGTCCTCGAATTTTGTGGTTCTTGAACATACGGGTTTCCTCACGATGTTTTACTTCACCACTTTAGAGTGAGTGTTATAGACTATAACACTCATTTCAAGTTTACTATAACTTTTAGTAAAGATACGCACGTAACTTGATATGTCATTAGATCATGGAATAAGCTTTTGGTCGCGTCAGCATAGAATCTAATAAAGATAACTCTTACTGAAATAACCGGCGAATTCACAGACTAACCGCGTGGTCAGAAAGGAAGCGCATTACCATACGCCGACCGGAAGCGAGCCCGACGCCATTGTCGGCGCCATCTTGGATGCAGGAAAAGCTTTTTGTTTTTTTTTTTAATTCTGGCCAGTGATATTTATTTTTTTCGGGTTTAGTATTTTTAATAGGTAAGTATGTCCTTTTTGTGTTGCTTCAAAAGAAAGAGGAGAGTAACAGAATTATTTTGATAATTTGATCATTATTTTTCTAGATATTTTTTTAACTTTATAACAAACTCGATTTTTCAAACTTTATCAGGAAAGTTCGTTTACCTAACCATCAATTCGTTCGTTTTTATGTCTTATGAACGATAGAGTATTTTAATGCAATAAGTAATAATTTGTTATACGTATTGTAGGTAATTGTGATGGTTTTGACTTCTATTTGTTAGCAGAAATATATCTAAACAAGCTTTCGCCTGTGATTTCGCCCTCTTGGTATATATGTTTATAAATTGCTTTTTATATTTTGTTATTTTGACGTATATATACCTACTACGCTATACTACTGTAAAGTTTCATCAAAATCCGTTCAGTAGTTTTTGCATGAAAGAGTAACAAACATCCATTAATCCATCCTCACCATATGATATGCCTATACCATATGATATACCGTCAATATCTACCTACCTAAATATATTAGGTATTACCTACTACTAAATTACTGGGCTTATGAGATTTATAATCTATTATGGGCTAACGTAATACTTACTATCAGGCAAATGCCCCGCTCGTCTCAATATTCAATTTGATAAACCATTTTTTGGATTTCTTTTATTATAGATTTACTGCAAAAATTGCAATTGCGTTGGATACAACGAGGCGAGTAGCCGATCCAAGTGGTTCTCTATAATGGGGGAGGCCTTATAGGTAGGTGTTCAGCAGTGGACGTCTCCCGGCTGATGGTGACTACAAAAATCCTGATTAATTATGAAAATAATTTATATGCAGTCTTACCTAGATATTTTGCAATATTATTTACATAACAAGCTCCAGCTATTCTAATTGGGCATCGCTAAAGCCGGCCACGCAACACGACCGGTTTTATTACAAAAGACCTAATTTTCCGAGCACCTTTCTAAAAATCTCCACAATTTACCGGCAAAACCCGTTCCGAGCGTCAGATTTGTACGATTATATGCGTACGCGCAGGCCAATCACAGGCCGCGGGCGCGTGTGTGCATGCGGCGTTAGTGTACGCTGTCCGTGTGATTGTTGTGTGATATATGATATAGAGCTGCTCGTAATCTCGTATTACAAACTTGATACTTTAATTTAGCTTTTGTAGGATTTTCGACTTTATAACTAAAGAGATAATGTTGGAAAGTTTTTTGAGATGTTGCTTTATTAAGTTTGCCGGTCTGATGTCATTCACTTCTATTGTATCTTATGTATTGTGCTTATTTCAAGTGAACTATGGATGAGTCATATGTGGCAGGAAGCAGTTAAAATTTTAGACTTTTTTTTGTTTGTTTGTTATAATTTTATTGTTGTGGGCGACATTGTTGTAAGTTTTGTAAGTGGGCTGTGGCTTATGAGAGTTTAAATGGTTGGTTCTTGCATCGTTAGCTATTCATGTGGCTTCCTATTTACTAAACGCGATGTTTATGCAATGGGTGTGTAATAAGATGTAAGGTGCGGAAATAATTATATACCTACAATCTACATACATAGTTTTTAAATTCAAATTGTTTACTCATGTGGACCTTCAACTCATGAAACTAAGTTAGGTATTGAGACTTAGTTTTGATGAGACTACAAACAAATACTAGATACGATATTATGGTAGGTAGGTACGTACTAGACACCTAAAGTCATTGAAATTTCATAAAGCGCTTTCCTGATGCCTTGATACAATATTTTGAGTTTGGATTTGAATTACGTACCTATACTTATCTATATAAGTATGTTTGATGGCCTATAAAAAGTACTTAGCTGGTTTAAGGTATGGAAATCATAATGGTGGTATAGTACTTTTTATATATTATGGAATAATGAGAAAAGCGCAGTTCGTTAACCTGATGGTAAGCATGACACCAGCCCATAACAATGGTAGTGCAACTCAGAGCTTTGAAACACAAAGGCCTGCATGGGATTGCATTGCACATTAGGTAAATCTCAAAAGTTTTTTTTTTTTTATTCAAGATAGGCTTGCGTTTGACCGCAATCTCACCTGATGGTAAGCGACGATGCGGTCGACGATGTGGCACGCTTGCCTAGAAGATACCTGTTCACTCTTGACTTGAAGACTCCCAAATTGTAGTATTCAGGAAATACAGATGCCGGCAATGAGTTCCATTCTTTCGCTGCAGTCCGCATAATGAACGTTGAAGCGAAACGCTTGGTGCGGATAGATGGTATGTCAACCATAAATGGGTGACGAAACACCGTGCGTCTTGTCGTCCGATGGTGGAATGGGGATGGTGGAAAAGTCCAGTAATATTACTGACTGCAGCTTCATGCTGCATCACACCGTAATACAGTGCCGCTTGGTCGCCGACTACACGGACAAAGCGGTGTTTCCCACCCAGACGGATATTCGCAGAAGAGTTAGTCTTCCCACCTGGTAAAACTGCCTCCCAAAAGTTGTTGCATGACCGAGACAGCAATCGGTGGAAATGGCAATAGATTTTCTTCTTGAGAAAAACTAGGAAGGCATGCATTTTAAAATGCTCATTTATAAATAGAAACCTCTTATACCTACGCTCCCACTGCCGGGATACATGACCTTGCCACAGAAATAGAGGAGTATATCTAGGTATATATGGACATAATCCATGGCACGTGCGGGTCTTATAGTGCGGCTTGGTACACCTAGATGTCACGTCTTCGATTTTTGTAGTTCTTGAACATGCGGGTTTTCTCATGATGTTTTCCTTCACCATTTGAGAGCGAGTGTGACTCCACACACAATTTGATATAAGTCTTTGGTGCAGGGCCGAGTCGAGATTCGAACTAAGTACTTAAGGTGCGTCGGATTGAAAGTCGCACAAGTTCCCGCTCGGCCACACTCGTTAATATTACCATTAAGATATTAACTGACTGACGATATTATGGTATGGTGTTGTTCTCTCCACTAAGTCGGTTACTAAAACAGTTTGATAATAAATACGATCATCGAATTACAATTTGTGGACGAACAACTCCTAGGCCGCCATTACTCGGTCATGGATATTTGCGATTTGCTGTCAAAATAACTATGGTTTTCTAATAAGCGCAGTATTACGAAGCGTTACCTCATTATCAAAGCTGTGTTACCGACCCCGATGGACATTCGCCCTAATCGCCTTTGGATTGAGTCCTAATCACCGTTAACCTGAAAATATATCGTCAAACACCGATCAGCTGCACCTGAGAGTCAGCTCTGATCTACCTATGTTTATCATATACCTATATTTTGTCATCATCAACTGTACGTCGTAGCTTTATATCACGTATAAAACAGTATGGTCCAATGCTAACCAATCGCGAGTAAGTACCTACTTACAAATATCTATCTACAACTTCCAATGATCTATATCTTTAACATATAAGTATAGGGTTGAATCACAATGTTTTTCTTTATCATCAAAGCTCAAACTCATTGAAGGGTTCGCTGCACTCTCAACCTGATCACAGGAACACATCACTCGCTTTAGGTACAGCAAACAATATAAAGAAAATTAACTATCGATATCTATCGAGGCATTTTAGATAAAAGCTGGAAAACAAGCTCTAGCTTCAGATAAACTTAATGCACATTGATATTACTATTAGGTAAAGCTACTAAAGATCAAAGAATATATTAGCTTCGGCCAGATTTTAATAAAATATATAACTACAACTCAATTTATCCGAATTATAAAAGGGAGTAAGTAATTTTATGTCTAAATTATCATAGAGATGACCTTTTCTGAACGATGTTAAGTATCTATATATATTCCGTGTAGGTACTTATTCAAAAAAGATGATGATTTATAGTTATAGGATTTATATAGAACTCATCTACGTATACTTCAAGCAAACATTAGGTAGGTAGGCAACAACAAAACTGGCTACAAAAATACTGATCATTTCTAAAGTTCTTTAAAAAGATAACATTATTTTAGATACAATATTGCGACACCGGAAACCACAATTTGTCAATATCAAATTGAACATCGTAAAATCTAATATAGACATCATCTCACGGAACGTTCCAAAACCGTTCCCAATTTGCTACACACATTCGACACATGTAAGGCAACGGCGCAAACCCATACAGCCTCCAATCCTCCCAATTAAACGGAGTAAAATTCTGAACGCACCTACGCACACAAGTAAACCACGCTCCGCCCACTAGAAACCAACCAATCAGAGCGCGATGTCAACCCTCCTGCGCGTTCGCGGCCTCGTCATTGGTCGGTTCAGTAACGATCTAGATTCGAAGGGAATTTTCGGGTGTTTTATGAAATCTCGGGGTACGCAGAAGCGACGGTTTTGGTACTTTTGGTACTTTATAGAGGCGCGATTGTGCGGGTTTTTATGTTTGTCGTTATGATAATATCGTTATGGATGATGCGGTCGTTGTTTTTGCGTAATGGGCGCGGGGATGGCAGATTTTTTTATATGGATAAGTGGGTAGAAAGGTTTTATTTTTGTAATGCTTTTATGATAATGCTACAGGTAGTAACAATGTTAGGTGGTGTATCTACCCTTTCCATGTTATTATACACTCTGTTTAGTTTTGTTTCAATAAGGTATTTAGGTACCTATATGATTTATGTAAATAGGTAGGTACTTACCTATACATACCTATAATTATCTTTTTAAAATCGTCTAGGTATATCCGTCTATAACATCCATTTTAAAACAAAAAAATGTAGGTAGTGGAAAGAAGAAAAACAATAGGTATTACCTACCTATCTAGGTAATACAAAAGTAAAAGTTTTCAATGATATATAGGTACCTAGGTAATATACAAAATCTTGAATTTTCTAATACGTACCTAGTACTTTAAGTTAGATAATTAAACTAAATATGACTTTTTTTTATTTAATATGTACCTTACATACTAGCAGATTATACCTAAGGTAATTTACTGATAGATGCCATAATCGGATTTACCTATCTATCTATAGGTGATTAGATCTGAGAAAATTAGAGAAAAAAGAGCAAATGAATGAATTTTCTTACGTCGTCGTAGAAACTTTATGAATTAGCTCGCTGTGTAACGACTACAAAGCAATGTTTTAAGTAGGTATAGAAAAAAATTAAAATTACCTAATCGTTAGAAACACACTAGGTAACAAAAAAGGAAACAAATATTTTTTTTAATGTAGGTATCTATTCCCAACCTTTAATGTTTTGCAAATTTAAAATGTTAATCGACTGCATATATATTTAGCTACTTATGTCTGTAACTACGCTGAATTAAAATGTAATATATCGCACTCTTAATTAAATACTGACCTAATCCAAAATCACTAACTTTTGGCAATTGACGTTTAAACTTTTAGTGTAACTAGCGTTTTTTTTTAAATTGCTGTAGAATTACAACTAAGTATCGTAAGAAAAAACTAAAAACACGGACATTATCTTAAGAATATTACTTTTCAGATGGAGCAAAAAATTTAACAATTTTTTTGTTGATTAATTAAAAAAAGGAATGTTAATTAAACCCAACACAGTTGAGTCATTATTTTACAAACAAGAGATAGGAAATTGTTGACCTAACTGAAATTAGGTCTATGTTTTATTCAATACTTCTAATAAAACTCTGACCATTTTTAAATTAAGTCGCTATTCTTTTAAGTGAGTATAAAATAATGTGACTTATAAAGAAATAAGTCACTTTTCGATAAAATATCTAACTACTTTGTGTGACTCATCTAATAAAAAGCGTAACATAAAATAAATTGCTCCATAGGCAAATTAAGAGAATGGAATTAAATGAATGGATTTAAAGAAAACCAACATAATAAACAAAATCGATAAGTAATCAAATGACTTTGATCCGCAAATTGTAACGCAACAGGGTATATATAAACCTTAGCAAGCAAATAATAAAAAATATCAAAAACTAGCAAATACTAGCAAGTAAGTATTAACATTCAAAATTACATCTTTATTTAAAGTTTAAACATAATGAGTAGGTAATAGCATAAAATTAGACAGAAATAAACTCTTTAAAAACAATAATAATAATTATATTAGAATTAACCTTAACAATGCCTAATCTGCATATTAATCAAATAATCAGTACATAAAAAAGTGACAGGTCTTACGATAGAATGGAAATAAATTCTTATACAAAAATAGTTAAAAACTTTACACTACAAATTACCAAGGTAATTTCTATACTAATATAATTTGGCACAACAATAAAATATCTATAAAAATGAGTTAAACTCTACAAAGATACCAAACCCCATTTATTTGTAATTTTTTACATTTACGAAATCTTCAAATGTGAAACTTAGATTTTTTTCTATTTTTTTGGCACTTTTGATGGGAGAAATATTGGTCTGGAGAATTTTATATTGTGCCTGCTTTTAAATATTTCTTAATTTCATTTTCAATTATTACCTCTGCGAGTCTGCGCGTTGTTCTTTTCATTTTGTGTATATCCCTTAATTAAGTACTTGTGGGTACAGTTCATATATTTTTGTATAGAGTCAACTGTCAACGCATACATAATAAATTGTGGCAATTTATTAACAAACTGTTTATTAACTACCTTTTAATAAATTCAAAACGCAAGTTGCAATTCCAACTGAAGTTTCTTGACCATTAGTCTCGCCATAAGACTAAGTATCAGGATCGTGCTTTCATTTTCTGTGACCTTATCGACTAATAAAATCGTCTTCGATTCCAATCCGATTAAAATTAGCGGTCACTTTTCTTCTGCCGGAAGGAATTCTGTAGAGTTCTCGTTAGTTTTAGTTCTAGAACGAACGATACTAAGGGAACAAGTTGTTCCAAAAGGAAATCTACCGAGAACTCTAGACAATTCCTTCCAGCCGAAGACTAGCTAGCGACCACTGGTTTTAATCGGGTTTGAGTCGAAAACCAAGACGATTTTACTAGCTGGAAAAATAGCTGGTTTAGCACTCTGGTGTTGTTCGATCAACAGCCAAACTTTCAGGTGGTGACGACGATGAAGACGTAAGACTTATGCTTCGACGAGAAGGATACCTTAAAAATAGTGCCGCTGGCCGTTTATGGGCACTTTCCATTATGTCATATCTGAAACACACTATGTGAGATCCGGATTACTTTCGCCAGAATTACGGTGTATCTTTATTTTCGTCAAATTCAATAGAAGGGAGTCATTTATTTCAATGGCTGGTCGTTTTTGGCGTACGGACGTGATACCTACTAAGTTTACTTTTTATTGCGAAATGGTTAGATTAATAAATTTTAAAGATGAATGATTTTTCGGTCTTGAAATAATATACCACATAATATTATAGAAATTGGGGTAGGAGTAAACGCCGTTCATAAATGGTTTTCAGATTATTTTATCAATGGTAAATCATGAGTGGTTATTGGAACAAATACGTCATAATATGGACGTTCCTCTTCCAATACAATTAAAAAAGATGTTTCTGCTTTAGTAACGAACTACATTGGGCCGTATTTTTTTATATTCTTGTACAGGTGATGCGAGTTTTGTTGTGTATATTATCACAAGAAATATTACGGAGGTGCCATTTTGTTAGGTAGCTCAACAAGAACCGTTTTCCCAGCCCTAAACAGGAACACCACAAACAACCTACTAAAGTTACAACGGCACGATCTTCGACTTTTAGTAGGGCTCATCACAGGCCACTGCGACATAAACTATCATCTACATAAGATTGGAGTGACAGACAGTCCTCTATGTCGGGGCTGCTTGCTGGAAAATGAGACTGTGGAACACGTGATGTGGCAATGCGAGGCCACGGAAGAAATAAGAATAACTACCGGAATGCGTGAGCAGCTGACGCAACAACAGCAGACGACTAACGTTCAGACATATAGTACAACAACAACATCAACGTTACTGGAGCAGTTTTGCCAGCGCCCCAAGGCCGCACTCCGTTACATAAAGGAGTTGGGCTGGCTAGGGTAAACGCTGGCAGGGGGAAATGCACAATACACGTCAGTGCAGGCCTTATCGTCCCCACCTAGAATAGGTAGCATATACGTTGGCTTACATTTTAGCGGCAGATAGGTAAGAGTAATTGCTTAGAACATTCTTGAGTCTTGTTCAGGTATCGGAGATGTAGTAGTGGCAAGTGTTTGCAAAGAACTTATTTGGTTATTTTTTCAAGCAATTTTACGCTTTTGTTGTGTATAGTATGCAGAGTAATATAATCGTATTCAGTTGTAGGTAAAATTTTATCAACTGAGAGTTTATCACCTGGATATAACAGAGAATTCTTTTGAGAAAAACCTTTGTTTTTAGGAAACGTGCGGTTGTGTTATATTAATTACTAGCTTCTGCCTGCAGTTTTCACCCACGTTCCAACAGGAACCATGTATTTTCCGGGATATAAAGTAGCCTACGTTACTTTCCGGTCCATAAACTATATACATGCCAAAAATCACTTCGATCCGTTGCTCCGTTACTGCGTGAAAGAAGGACAAACCAACAAACCAAGAAAGACACTTTCGCATTTATAATATTAGTAGGATAGTAGGATAACTAGCTTCTGCCCGCGGTTTTCACCTGAGTTCCCACAAGCACCGTGCATTTTCTGGGATAGAAAGTATCCTATGTTACTCTCCGGTCCATAAATCTATATCTATGCCAAAAATCACGTCGATCCGTTACTCCGTTGCTGCGTGAAAGAAGCACAAACCAACAACCACACTTTCGCATTTATAATAATAATTATTAGTAGAAGTAAACTAGTGGATAGTGGATAATAATGTAGGATAAGTAGGTTTACTCATAAAAGCTGTAACCATTTTCACAGTTGAATTGTATAGATCTGTGTCAAAAACTAGCTTACAGCAAACTCTTTTTTATCTCCGAAATGTTTGTCAGTGTATGACATTGCTTTACTTTCTGTAACAAACTTTTCATTTTAATCCAGGTTTTTGAATATCTCCTTCATACGCTGTTTCTTCATGATGAAAAACAAGATCTAAAATAGAAAATAAACAACTTATTTCAGTAGTAATAAAATATTATATTTTGTATTAAACCAAAAAATAAATAAATTACACGATACTTTAATATCTCCTTCATACGCTGATTCTTCATGACGTAAAGCGAGATCTAGAATAGAAAATAAATAGTTGTTTCTCAACGGTATTTTGAATTAATCCAAAAAAAATATTAAAATTTACATGATACAAAGACTTATTTTTAGATACACCGCCGTTCTACCTATATTTTTTACATAACAAAGACTTAACTATAAATGCGCCAAAGGAATAATTTTATTTTTTAAACTACAGAGACCTATTTTGATATCGTACAAATTAAATTTACGATTTTCAAAACTACACAGACATAACTCTAAATTGGTCAATTAACCTGTTCTAAGTTTTAAAAAAATACTGACTCAATACAAAATGAGTCAACCAGGCTACTTGGATACTTTGTCGAACAAAGACCTATCACAAAATCGGTTGTTATTGTAGAAAAAGTTTATAATGAACTTACCTTAATTTTTATCGAAATAACGACGCAGCTCAAAATCGGTCACTGTTCAATAAACTCACCACATACACCCGCCGGCGTAAGACTAATTCGGCCACTATTCGACAGATGTAGCATGGGCACGGGGAAAGGAAAACATAGACTCTTCTAATTTTCTACCTTATTACAAACAAAATTAGGGTTGTTTTTATTAGACTAGGTTATCGGACTTGCTTTTTTAGGTCACTATTTCACTTTAACTCATTTTGGCCAAATTTTGAGTTAGGTCGGTGTTTAATTAAGAGTGCGATATATGCTTTTTAATAAGATATTTCGTATACAACATGTGCGAAAAACAAATTACCAATTAAGATTTATTTTAGAAACCTTATCAATAAAAATCCTAGGCAACTTACATGTGTAATATTCCATCATGTTTTGGTTGTATCTGTACGCGGCGGACAGGTCCACGCCGCCGCCGGCCCTTAGCCCAAAAAGGGCCGCAAAAGTGGCCTTACTTTGCCCCTCCAGCTTGACCAAGATCACTGCACTTTCACTCAAAAAGTATCAAAATCACTTGTTTCTTTTACCACTAGAGAACTTATCGTAATGTCATATTGTTTTAAAAATAGAGTTTCAATTTTAAACACATCATTTTGAACTTGGTTAACGTTTTGTTTAGTGTGGGGGCACTAACTGTTGATGTGTTTATCGATAATTTAATTTTCACATTTTTACGATTTTTGTACAGTCTTACATAAATCCAGTATAAATCTGCTCTCTCTCTGAACGATGTAATTTTGTTTTATCTGCATTAAAAATAACTTTAATAAAGCAAACTAGTAATTGGTGAGAATAAAAGTAAATTGCCTACAAATGAAACATTAAAATTTGTGTCACGACCAACGTAAGCTCGACTATCTTTCAAACTAATAAATAGACTTAAGATTAAACCAATCAGAGATTAAGATCGAAAGAAAAATCTTTATCCGGAATAAAAACAATACCTATTTGTCAAAAGCCAACCGATTTGGTTGTTAATTTCAATGCACTAATGGTTTCCACGAAAAAACGTTTTGACACCGTGAAAGTAGCATAAAATCGGAGTGGCTTCGATTGGTTGACGTAAAGAGGCTTGCTTTGGACCGATTAAATACCGGGAAAATTTTACGGGGTTTGACCGATTTTACCGGTTTTTTGGGCGATTTTCCGCTGTTTGACCACTGCTTTTCCGGTTGGGTAGTGGCAGGTGGGCTAACCAGTGTGCTTTTCTCACGAGAATGGCGATTTAAATGGTCTGGCGATTAAATGACGAAATAGAAATTAATGCGATTAGCTTTATATGATACTACGTACTGAGAAGGGTTTTGGTAAGAATTTAAAGCAAGGAATAGTATTTAGTAAATACGAGAAACATTGCAAAGAAGCAAGTTACATGTTAACACAATTTTGTAAATTAAAAAGTTATATATTCGAAAACAATGGATGTTTACAAGTTATACGTTCTATAATCATATTCTTTTTCTACGTACCTATTTACTGTTTCAACGTTCATTTAACAGGAGTAGAAGAATAATGTATATAAGTCTATTTTAGTAGATTTATTTAATAAAGAATATGTTTGAAAGAAGTTAAAAACTGTCGCGAGCTCACCGGAAAGCATTGGAAGGAGAACAATTATGCAATACCTACCAAAGACGGCTGGTAAGATAAATGATCACTTTAGCACTTTCACTAATTTCAAAAATCACACTTACGCAGTGTTTATCTATGTAAACTAGACACTATCCTTTTGGAACATAGATACAGCAAATACTATACATTTTTACTTGTCACTAGTAGGTATAGGTATACCAGCACCAAAACTTTCCTTATATTCACGCTTTCACTGAATGTCTGTTTCGAAAAGTTAACACTTAAAATATCTGTTAGTGAAACAATCACCTAATTATTGAACACTTTAAATTAACATAATTAAAATACGTCCTAATCAGCCAATCGACGATTGTGTACAGATGACTAACATTGATTTTGAGGTATATTTTACGGTTGGTAAGCGCAGAATCGATGGATTGTGACACGGGGTTCGGTTTCAGATATCTTAGATGTTGCTCCGACGACGCGACCGTGGGATTGGCGTTTTGACAGTTGTTTTTTTTAATTACGTCACTTTTTAGTTTAAAATTACATTAAAGCAATACAAGTATAAAAAATACTTCCTATTCCTAGGTGATTCTTTTTGTGAACATTTTGTTTATATTGCAACACCATTTTCAAATTTTTCATTTAGGTACTCAGGGTTAACCTCTTGGCTCCTGGCTAGAGTCCAACATTTATTACAATAGCTAGGTACCTACCAACAGTTCTATTGGTTTTTATTTCAATTTTGACCTTGAACCAAACCATGCGCATGTTACCTTATTTAACTATTTAGATAGATACCTAACCTAACATCTAACCACTAATATCTAAGTCTGTTTAAAAAATAAATAATCAATAATATTTTCGATGCTAACTATTCGAAAGAATGTTATGTAGGTACCTATTGTTTTCAAATTTTTTTTCACTGACAGCATTTAGGTATTTAAATAACTAGGATTTATATTTAAGGTATTTTTTAATTCTTATGGTATTTATTAGGTTTTTAGCAATTATTAAGACAAGTATTTATAAACATAGTAGCCAAGTTTAAACGTAGTTTAATTCAATATTATCCATTTACTTGATATAGGTAATAAATGTTTTTGACATATAAAAGCATTAACTTCGATCTGGCCATTACCACTTTCAACGTGATACGTTTTTATATAGCCTACAGTTGCCTGGAAGAGATCACTGCTTGACAAGACCACCGATTGTAGGCACTAAAATAATAATAAAATAACCTAAAATTATTTCTAACAATTTACTGGATTTTTCATTTGAAAACATCTACCTATATTACTGATCTAACTGACTAGTGGTTATTTGCTCTAGCGACGTAGGTACTTGGTATGTAAATTCACACGACAGATCTAGTAACGCGATATGCACAGCTCTTATTTAGACGGGTATCAGAATTACATGCCGTATTGATTTACATTGTCATGTGTTCCCGCGTTGATATTACACAGATATAAAGGATTTTATTATACTTGTAAGTCCTAACTTATGTTTAGTTGCAATAAATTCATAGTATATTAATCATATTTCATTATACACATAGTTTTCAAAATTACTAACAGTGTTCTATTTCAATTGATTACTTTGTTTATATGTTTGTTTGTTTGTATATGTATATTATTTCAACAATGGATGTTTTTACTACATTTTGTCAAATCACTATTTATTAAAAGCAATTATTTTTATTTTCACTCGATAGTAACGTTTCACATCACTAAATTTATAAACATCTCAACCTTTAAAATGTAAAAAATCGTCTTCAAAAATCGAACGTCAAAATACAAATCTCGCACTGAACATTAAAAAAAAATACGTTTAGAATTCACTTCTATCAAAATCCACCGGAATCCAACAAAAATATTTAAAAACGAATGTCATAATCCAAATATTCGAAAATGTTCGAATATAGAACGCGTTGAGTTTCCCGCGCGTTTCGCTCGACCGCGCGGCGCGGCGCCAAAATGCTCTCTACCGGCACGTGGCGGCAGAGGGTTCAGAAATTCGCCACCCGAGCGAGATTGCGTTGATATGATGTACCTATATCATGGAGGGTCGAAGTTAAATAATAATCATTATAAATTCTCTTCGTTTACCTTTTTGTTAAATATCGTTAACTTTCATAGCAACTGCTAGGTGTTTGATCCTAGTGATTTTATAAGTATTGTTTTTTTTTGCTACTTAAGGTCAGGTGACCCTAAGTAACTAAGTGACTAAGTATTTATCAAAATTTAATATTACCTCAAAATATAATGATTAAGAAATTAGCATAAAATTAGTAGGCATCGCGTAGGTAGAGTACCATTTATTTTAGAAAATCGTGTTTATGATTTGATGCAATTAAATGCTACTAGTAGGTAGTTAAAGGTACTGTTATCCTTTTATCACTTATAAATTAATAGCAAAAGTTCAACTTGGGAACGCTTGTAGGTCAGAATTTTATAAATCAGCACAGAAAACACTACTGTTAGTATTAGCGATAATCAATCTGTGGCTTTGTGGTAGGTATCGTGTAATCGTGTCCAAAGGAGAACCCTGTGACCTCACAATACAGGTAATCCTAATGTGGGGGACAGAGCTTCAACCAAGGTACATTATTGGATGTTTTTCACTTTAACTTCACTCTGATATTATTGTCAATAGTATAATAATATATACCTAGTTAATAATTTACAACGTATGTACCTACCAAATGCTCCATTGTTTTGAATGAATAAAAGTTTTATTTATTTATAGTAAACTAGCTGCTGCCCCGCGGTTTCACCCGCGTGGAGATTTTGGATTTCATGGTTTTTATCTTTTTGCGCGGAACCCTAATAGAATTTGCAACAAAATAATATTGCGGCTATATAAATTGAGAAGTAAGCTATCCTATCTTTTAAGTTAGATCAAACTGCACACGGTGTGCAAATTTGATTAAAATCGGTTAAGTAGTTTAGGAGTCCATCGCGGACAAACAACGTGACGCGTAATTTATATATATTAAGATAAATATCATCATATTGTTCCTAACTGTGCCCTGCGGCTTCGCCCACGTACCTGCCCTAAGTTACTCCTTATAATATCAGCTATCTATCAGAGCAGTGAATTTCCCTTCAAAATCGGTCCAGCCATTTCTGGTATTAGAAGGTGCAAACAGACAGACAGACAAATATTTTAAAAATTGTTTTATTTGCTATTGGTACACATGTAGGGTAATTACATAAGCATTTAGTAACAGACACGTCGATTACATTTATTTGTATGTAGATTGTAGGTAGATAGATTTTCAATTACGAATGTGTTGTTACGAATTTTTGTGGTTCTTGAACATACTTACGGGCTACCTTATACGATGTCTTCCTTCACCGTTTTTAGGCCGATCACAGAGTGTGGAAAATCCGCACGTAACAACCCCCTATTGTCATATTACCTACACAAGCATATAAGTAATCATTAAGTGACTATAATACCTACGTAATGTGCCTAATTAATCTAATACGTTCAAAGGCCGCTAATGCATGCCCCCATTCAACAAATTGATTGATAATATCGGCTCGATGATTCAATAACCGAGCAACAGATTAATAATGTTATTGTCAAGCGAATCTGTCAAATTCGATTCCGCAAATAGACTGTTTTAGTTATCTGTGGTTATAGGTAGTTTGTTTTTATTTTTAATAGACTTGCGAAATTCTCACCTCGTGTTCGAAAAATTACATTATTGCATGTTTTATACCAATATTCTACATTAGGGTGATAGCTAGCAAGGGAGTAGGTACAATAGTGTAACACCATGACGTAATGTCGACATCACGTGGTTTTCCTTCATCGACCACTCGCGATTTTATTTAAAACTAGCTGCTGCCCGCGGTTTCACCCGATGTTGGATTTTATGGTTTTTATTTTTTGAGCGGAACCCTCATTCTTTTTTCAAAATAAAAGTAGCCTAAGTTACTCCTTATAACATCAGCTATCTGCCAGTGAAAGTCCCGTCAAAATCGGTCCAGCCGTTTTGGAACAAACAGACAGACAGACAAAAATTAAATTTAAAAAATGGTGGTTTTGTTATAGGAACCGTATACACTATCGTTAGTGGGAGGACTAACTCTTCTGCGAGTGTCCGTCTGGGTTATTACCACCGCTTTGCTCGTGAAGTCTGCCGCCAAGCAGTAGTGTGCAAGCATTACTGTGTTCCCGTTTGATGAGCAGAGTATCCAGTGAAATTACTGGGCTTATGAGACTTAATAGGTACCTAATGTCTCAGGGTAACGAGCGCACTGCAGTGCCGCGCAGGCCTTTGTGTTTCAAAGTTCTGGGTGGCACTGCAATTGTTATGGGCCGGCGTTATGCTTACCATCAGGCAAATGACGAGCTCGTCTCGTTACCAAATAACATAAAAAAAAACATAAAAAAAAACACTATCGTATGCATTTGGTAAAAAGCTGCTATTTTTTGATATTACAAACAGACACTTCAATTTAATTTATTTGTATGGATAGTGATGTAATTACATACAGGTACCTATAATCACATAACACCTACATAAAAAATGGGTCACATAACACACATTAGAAAACTCTGGAAAAAATGAACACGGAAACCAACGCAGTATAAAACTATGCTTAAGTTAATTATTTAGTTTTCTTTAAAAAAGCTCGTTCAAATTTTAACAAATGTAGGAACTACTCTGGTACTTTTTATGGAAGTCTAACAAGCCAGTTTAATGTTATGCCATTTTAATATCTATGTTGAAGGCTGTAGAATAGAAAATGGTCGGCTGGTCGTAGTCACTTAGGTCGTTTTGTCATTACAACTGAGCCCTCTCGATAATATCCATGTGACTTATCTGAAGAGGTGCGTGGAACCAAAAATGAACCTTATGTTCTACATTACATGTTTAACTGAAAAATCAGGTCATACTTTACAGAAATTCATGATAATAAAGTTGCAAAGTATTAAGTTAATTTGTTATTTTTACGACTAAATAGAAAAGTAAATTTTATTATTTCTACTAGCTTCCGCCCGCGGTTCCTGTGGGAACGCGGTTCACCCGCGTTTCTACAGGAACCGTGCATTTTTCCGGGATAAAAAGTAGCCTATCTATGTTACTCTCCAGTCTATTAACTACATCTATGACAAAAATCACGTCGATCCTTTGCTCCGTTACTGCGTGAAAGAAGAACAAACCAACCAATCAACAAACCAATAAACACACTTTCGCATTTATAATACTAGTAGGATTAGTAGATACCTGCACACTTATCTATAAGATTGAGAAAAAACTAAGAACAATAAATACTTTATTGAGAAACTTGTACGCTCTCCTGTTTAACAAAAGTATGTTTAACAAAAATTAGTAGAAGACACGAGCTGGTTGTTTGTCTGATGGTAAACGCCTACTCAAAACATTACAAACATTAAAACAGCACTGGTTGTATACCAAAGCCACGTGTGTTCCATTTTGAGGTATGGTTTAATCATGTGGGGAAACTCAACAGATGCTCAGAGAGCTTTCATTGTACAAAAAAAAATGTATTAGATCAATTTTTGGTCTTAAATTGACAGGATCATGCAAGCCTATATTTGTGGAACAGAAATTGCTTACACTACCTAATCTTTGATGACTAAGTCTTGAAATCCACTCGTCACCCTGAGACAGTTCTCATGGCTCATAAGAAGTACCTAGTTCACGTAACTATACCTACTGAGTAGTTTCCTTAACTACTTCAATTCCAAACCATTACCCAAAACCACTAGGTACTTATCTGGCGAGATTTTTGTCTTACAGAAACCGCTTTAGTTTGACCAGTATCTCATTTGTTGGTAAGTAACATCAGGTGATAATATTGATAATCGCAGTAGATTATATGATGTTCATAAATGCGAATGCAGGCGATCATTCCCTGGATATTTTCTATGCCAGCTCTAACGGCAATCCGCAGCAAGAGATGGGGTCTTAGCCAGCACCATTTCGCTTACCTAGAATATATTACATATCTAATCACTCACGACATGAAGAAGTTCAGGTTCTAGCGATCAGAAACAGGGCAAGGAGTTCCACTCTTTAGCGGTACCTACGCAATTATTGTTACAGTAAAAACCTTTGTGCATTAAAGGTGGAACATCCTCGATCGATGGCACCTTTTATCTGGTCGTCCCTTGATTGAAAGGAGTTGAGGGATCTGTGATATTCCACACTGGCCGTAATGCATTCGATGAACACAACTTGATGGTCAAGGTTTTGTAGCCTTGCCTCAAAAGTCAAGAGTCGTTGACATTGAGGTCACTCAAATGACTCCATGAGCCACTAGCTGATACTTGACTGAGGTATTTTAGAGCTAAGAACATTAATTCCCTAATTGAATTAACTTTCCTATATGAATAGATGTACCTACGAGTACGTCAACAACACGTAATAGTGAGTATGGTGCTCACCTGACAATTTGTTAAAACAGGCTAAACCCATAAACAAAAGTAAGTAAATAAATTAATTTGAATTAAAATCACTTCTGTTGTCGAAACGCTCAGGAATCAGGATATAAATTATTATACCTATAGATTATAAAAATGTATTATGTAATGAGTACCTACTTATTTTTCATAATCGGTATATTACGTATCTATAATACTATTAAAAAAGAAGAAAACATGTAAGCGACTGTAATGACTTAATGAGAGATCAATCTCTTCTATCAGCTACCAAAATCATCTTTTCCTATGTTAATATTACCATAAATTAATAAAAAAAAAACAAATTGCTCTTAAAATTAACTATAATAAATTTATTTTAAACTGAAAAACTTTGCAGTTACATTACTTTGCTTTACTTAGCAACTAAGGCAGTGCATTACTTTGCTTCACTTAGCAACTAATAGGTATAGCGTCCAAGCACTAACTTAATAAAAGAATAAGATCTTTCATAGACCTTCAAAAATACGTTAAGCTTAATTTTCGTTCTAACAACGCTTGTCGCTTACGACATTCTTCCACAAGCCAAAACGTCCATTAGTACCTAATTCTGATTGGCCGAACAACTGTCAAAATGACGATCAAGGCGGGACTAATGGAGTGGAACGCGTTTAGTACGACGACGGTCTCTTTCCTTCTAATATTAGGAGTTAGGACACTCCTAGCTTTAGAGAGCAAGGTTCCATGGTTCTATGTAATATTTTAAAAGGGTATTTCAAATGAAATAATTTATTAGCAAAAATACCTATCATATAAATCTGAAGTAATTGTTATGTATCTAGTCTTGCAAGCAGACTTGAAGATATTTTAATACTATAACTGATGCCCGTGACTGCGTATAGTCACTTTGAGAATAGTTACTTTGAGTAGCCTATTATGAAATGAATGATGAATCCATATTCCACACGCCTTCTCCACTCACGTTTACACCAATTCTATACAGTATCTACCTATCAATCAATAAATGCTTTATTTACAAAAAAGGTTATACAATTTTCTTTATGATAAGAAAGGTTCTTATTTTAATTATAATAAAGAAGTCTTTTTTTTTTTTTTTTTTTTTTTATCCAAAATAGGCTTACGTTTGACCACAATCTCACCTGATGTTGAGCGACGATGCGGTCGACGATGGAGCACGCTTGCCTAGAAGAAACCTATTCACCTATTCAGTCGATCATCAATGTCGAATACAGACTCATTTTCAAGGACCCAAAATGTATGGGAAAGACATTAGCTTGCGAGATGTCACGTGACTGTTTTTAAATTGGTACATGAAGGTAACTGTGGTCGTATTGGTTTTTGCAAGTTTTTATTTCACTTGCAACGTTTGTATGTGTAGGTACGTTTCTTTAGTTCAAATCTTGCAAACTAAATTTGACCCACTTCCCAGTGATCGATTGAACAGAAATTTTACATACCTACATTTGTAAATCGGATGACAATGCAATACAATGATGTCACAGATCTGGTCTGATGATGGAGCTGGAAGGCGGCCATAGGACCTCTGTAACGAAACGACGTAACTTCACTGAGTTTAGGCTTGTTTGATTTGTCTTTACAAGTTCACTGATCCTATAGATGATGTCCCAAGTTCCTGATGATGGAGCCGGAAGGTGGCTACAGGAACTCTATAACGAAACGATTTAACCGCATCGAGTTTGGGCTTTTTTTTCTTCTTTGATTTGTCTTTACAAGTATTAGGTAAGTACCTACTGTGATGTCATCTAGCTGCATGACATCCAGGGTCCTGATGATCGAGCCGAAGGGTGGCGACAAGATTACAGAACTAATTAAGTATGTATATTATAAAAGCTTGTTTAGAAAAATATATTTTTTCGCAAAAAACTTGTTACGCTGTTGTCAATAGCACAGAGTACCTAACAGTTCCGCTCACGGTAACTGCAATGCGTTAGCGTGAGCGGCAAAAGAAACGTGAGGATTTTGCCTAAAATACCTGTAGGTAACGGTATGACTTAGACCTACTGAACATTTTATTTACAACATCTAGTAGGTATACGTATTATTTTAATGTCAAACGGTTTTTTGGTGTTAAGTAAATTCCTCCAGTAAATGAATCTAATTTCCACCCTAAAAATATTCAAATTAAAACTCGAATGATCGGATCAAAACGTCGACTTCCGGCACGGGTCGCGGGTTCGAGTCCCGGTGCGGAACTAATTGCGATGACTGGCGAACAGGTTCTGACCGGTTATGAGAAATTGTCCTTTTTGAGTTTTTGTACCTATATAACTGAGTTGTTTAAGGCCGGCCATACACTCTTATGCATGTTTGCGTTTTGCTGTCATAATAATGATTTAGCAACAAGCACGGATTACGAGATCATACACGCGCAAGCGCGGCTTGATTTAAATCCATCAAAAATCCACGAAATAGACAAGAACAGTAATACAGCCAGATAGGTCTGTTTCAATCCCTGCCAGAGTGACGACTCCTCCGCGTTACGCTACATACTATCCGCACTTGCACACGACCTCGTATTTACTGCGGCTTCTGCATAGAACACGCAGTGATTGTGGAACTATTTTTTCGTGTTAGACATCTTAGAAGCGGTGTGGTTCGTCTCTTTCACTACCCCTGACCGTGGTACGGTTAGCACTCGGACTATATTTCTACCAAGCTCCATAGACGGTACGATATGCGTCAAGCAGTGATCGTAAGTTTTCCATGGTTTTCTATTGGTCTGTGATTGATGCTTATCCATCGGTCATGGATTAGGTGTACGGGCTGCCTAAGACTGATGACACCATACAATGTAGCACACTGATTGAGAGGAAATGGTATTGACCCTTTGCCTCAGGAAGGTATCAAGTTGAAATTAATATCAAATACTCAAATCTGCAATCCCTTGGATCTGTAAACAAATCATGTAAGTTAGATTTGTTTACAGCTTAACGCAACGTCAACTCAATCAAAAGATACGGCCGTTTACACCACATATTTTGACATTCGTAAGAGAATCAAAACCTATAGGATACTTCCCGTTGACCTAGAATCATGAAATTTAGCAAGAAGCAATGTCTTATAATAACACAAGCAAAGGGAAAAATCTTTAACCCGTAAATTAGTAATAACAGCACAAAAAAATGCATTAACCTTATTTCCCTTATTTACCTAATTTCTCAGGGTAACGAGCGCACTGCAGTGCCGCACAGGCCTTTGTGATTCAAAGTTTTGAGTGGCACTGCAATTGTTATGGACCGGCGTCATGCTTACCATCAGTCAAACGACCAGCTCGTCACGTTATCAAATAGTACAAAAGAAGTTTGTAGCTGTACAAAATTCCCAAACGATTTTTGTGATGGACGAACTATTTATACATAATTATACCAACAAGTTTGTACGGAACCTTCGGTGCACAAGTCAGACTCGCACCAGTTGTTTATTTATTATAATTATTATTTAGGTGATAACGATTGAATAAAGTAGAAGGTAAGTAAGGACACTGTTACCTTCTTGGGAATCGTTATTAAAACAAAAGCAAGTCCGTGTGTAAGAGCGGCCGGCCGATTCCCAGGGAAGTGCCTGCGGTTGGTGTCCATTACAATCGCATTACGACCGGGCTAGAGTGGCGAGACTCCATTCACAAAAGTGAGAATCGTGCTCCAATAATGTGGGACATATTTTTCTCTAGTAAGGGCGGAGAATTTCTAATCTCTTTAACTGGTTGTAGGATAACTCTTCGCAAGTATCCATCTGAGTGGATACCATCGCTTTGCTCGTGTAGTCTGCCGCTTAGCGTTATATTGTTCACGCATTACTTTGTACGGTTTGATGAGTAAAGTACCTAGTCATTTAAATGCAGCTCCCCATAGATGCCATTTGGAATGCGACTAATACTGTGAAAGTGACGCTTAAAATGAGCTTGTCTTGTCGAGCGATTTTTTGAACAAGTGTGGTCGAGGGGTTCTTATTTTTAATAAATGAGCTTGCGTTAGACTACCACATCACCTGATGTTAAGTGGCTTGTGCTACTTTAAATCTGATGGACCACAGTTCAAATCCCGGCTGGGCTCCGCACCAAAGACAAGTCATGTGTGAAGTTACCCCTGCAGTAGCTCAAATTCAAGAATCACAAACAAAATCGAAGACATGTGACTTAATATCCACGAAGCCGCATTGGGCCCACGTGATGGATTATGGCCCCATACTCTCAGAATTCTCAAGTGTCGACAGTCGGCTGACAGTAAAATAATTGCCGATAAACCTATAAAAGTAAAATGTCTCTATAAAGACTTAGGAACTGTGCTGACCCCATGCATATTAATTAGAAACGAAGGGGGAGAATTTTCACCCCGTCTTCGAATAAGAAAGTCTAAGTGACGAACCCTAATACTATGGTGGTAGGATTTATCTAAGAAATAATTACTAGGTGATAGGACTAACTCTTCTGCGAGTGTCCGTCTGGGTTAGTGTCACCGCTTTGTTCGTGAAGTGTGCCGCCAAAAGGTAATGTGCAAGCATTACTGTGTTCCGGTTTGATGAGCAAAATATGTATAGGTACTTATGAGACTTAATACCTAATGTCTTAGGGTAACGAGCGCACTGCAGTACCGCGCAAACCGTTAAACCTCGATTTGAACTGGCTCTCAAGTCGGTCGAAACACACACTACTTGGCAATAGATTTTCAACTTGAAGATAGTAGCTAGCCAGGGACTAGAAAATGCACTAGCATCCTGCTACGCTTCACGATGTTTTCTTTCACTTAAAGCTGAACGGTCGACATTCTAGGGTTCGGAACCATCGACTGTCAGATCGGCGACCGACTACCACTGAGCCATCATATAATTTAACGGACTTGCTTCTACTTAGCTGGTCTTTAGCTCCTACCGTCTGATCGCTTAGTTTTTTGTCCCGCCAGCTGCGAGTTTCGCTTTCGACGCGCGTGACCGCCGTGCCCTGTCTGACTTGTCTGTGTGTTCGTAGATGTTGTGTGCGTGCGTGTGATGTGTCTGTCATATCGATCAGTATATATCTATATTGTGTAAGCTTTTTGAATAATTTGTACGAGTATATATTTTTACAAGCTTTTAACAAGAAAATAACACAGTTTTTCAAAGTTTAAGTCACATAAAAACAGAAGAATTGTTAAAGATCAATATTTAGGCTAATACATTGCTAATATATTATTGGGAAAAGTATATATATACACATATTATTTGCTAACAAAACCATAAATGGTAAATTAATACAAACTCACACACCCAAAACTCACATACACATACTCACATAAGTCACATACATAACACTAAAAGTCTAGCATCCTGGAAGAGAACTAGCTCTTGCAAACTCAGGGTATCCTACCGTGAGAGCTAGGGTTTCTCAAATCTGTTACTTTAATCTTTAGTTGAGATTTGGTTATAATTATTTACATTGCCATATTGTGATATAATTGTTTTACTTATGAGTTATGTTGTTGTTAAAGTAACCTTAAGATGCATTTTTGGATCAATAAATGATTTATTATTATAATTAAAAAACTTGCTATCTTTTTGTTTTGATCAAATCTTGCAAGCTGAATTAGATCCACTTCCTGGTTTAGTATTGAGACGAAATTTTACATGGATACATGTGAAAATCAGGCGACAATACAATATGATGATGTCTGAGCTGGTCTGATGATGGAGCCGCAAGACGGCCATAGTATAACTCTGTAACGAAACGACGTACCACCCATCGAGTTTGGGCTCGTTTGATTTGTCTTTACAAGTATTCTGATCCTAGATGATGTCCAGGGTCCTGAAGAAGGCCACAAGATTGCCAATTACGTATAAAAGCTTGCCTGGAAAAATAAATTTTTCCACATAAAATTATTTGTGATTAGTTTTCAAAATCGCCTTTTATGATTTCGAAAATCGTGTCGTAGGTATGCTTTAGAGTTATGATGTACTTAGTATATTGGCATACGTTAAAGAAGAATTCGGATAACCACAGAAGAACGGAATGAAATTTAGTGATTCTCAATGTTCATATTCGGTCACAAAATAGCTCGCTCTTTTCCATAAGTTCTCTGACCAAGGAAACCCCATGGAAAATTATCTTTACTAACTTGAATGAAACATTAATTTAGCAGCATTGTGAAATTCAATATGCCATGTGGAGTTACATCTCATAAGCCTACTAATTTTATAGACTTCTTTTTAAACCAGAACACAGTAATGCTTGCGCAATACTGTTTGGCGGCAGAATTAACGAGCAAAGTGGTGGTACAAACCCAGACGGATACTCGCGGGAGAGTTAAGTGACCATTACACGCTCATGCATGTTTGCATTTTGTTGTCAAAATTATACCATGGTTTGCTTTACACGCACAAGCGCGATTTGAAGATAAGCCAACAAAAATTTACAAAACAGTAAAAACAGCAATAGGGCTGTCTCTTTCGCTCCCTGTTCCGGTTTTCGCTACATAGGTACATCACGTATGCACCACCGTTTACCGTAGCTTGTAGGTACCATGTAATGACTATCTTAGTCCTAACACCTAGTAAATGTAAGGTCATAGATGATCATGTTAGGATTCGAACCATCATATGGGTATACGAGTAGATAGCAGCGAGGCTTAATCGCTTCAAGTGATGGAAAAAACAACATTCGTAACAACAATAACAAAATAAAACCTATATTCAACAAATCACATTCAAATTACACACTAACAACATTTTCACACCATCGCATTCCAAAAAATGACATGTCATCAGAGTCCGAGACAATTTCTGTCCCATTCATACAGAAAATTTCACTAGCCCACGTTCTGGGAGCGGTCGAGTAGCTCGCCGAGTGAATGGATCGTTTTTTGTGCGAGTACACTTGCCTAAATCAGTGTGAAATTAGTTTGGCTGGCGACGGTGGAAGAGTTTTGTTATAAGGGCTTGGTTGGAGCTATAGCGAGTATGTGATTTGTGATTCGTGGCTATGAGAAAAAAAAATAATAGGAAAACTTTTTGAAAAAAAAAAACACTTTTAGAGTAGGATATTTTCCAGGTGTCCATCTGAAAAGGTACCACCGCTTTGCTTGTGTAGTCTGCTTCCTAGTAGTAATGTGCAAGCGAATGCTAAGTAATTTGTGTTCCGGTTTGATTAGAAAGAATAGTCAGTGAAATTACTGCGCTCATGAAATTTAACGCTTGTTTTTCCCCGGTGTGGAAATCTTCTGAAAATACCCGGCTGCCATGAGGAGCAGCTGGGTTATGTGGGATTTTTACCCACTAAAACCTCCCCGGTTCGGTCTGCCTCGGTGCTACAAAGGGATCTCCAATGGACCACACCGGTGCCCCCCAGCACTGCGCCCTCCCTGCCGACCTTCATCCACGACAGTCCGTGCCACAACGAACTGGCGTCACTCCAGGGCTTGCTTGGTTGGGTGGTTAGAGCCCCATCTCCAACCACAAGCCCAAAATGTCCCCTTTTAGTCGCCTTTTACGACAGGCAGGGGATACCGAAGCCCTATTCTTTCGACTACTTGGTTGGAGACTTAACACCCAGTCTCAGGGTAGATATCAGGGAGATTTCAGAGTTCTAAGTGGCAATGCAATTGTTATGAGCTGGTTTTATACTTACTATCAGGCAAACGACCTGATCGTCTCGTACCTAAGACAAACCTATCTATGATCAAAAACTGTACCCTACATAGTTAATGTTACCTACCTGTAAAACTGTTTTATGTATTAAACATTGTTTTATGGTCAGGTAAATAAATCATCATCAAATATCTAATAAAAGTTCCAGAGACATGCAAGAGTTACCAATTAAGTAATTCAAGACAAAACTTCATAGTTGGCTCACAAAAAATTGATTTTATGATAAAAAAAAAAAACATTGTTTTAAAAATAAACAACGCTGAGTGTAAATCAAGCTCTGCTTATCCACACGCGCGCAAACGCACCATACCTTACTGATATCAATACGTGCACACACACCAACATCAACTCCCATCACCACACGCTGCATCTGTGTGCATCCCATTGAAAAAAGCGCCCGATCTTTCACACTTTTTCTTTTGAAGAATAGCTGATGACAGTACACTTTAAAACATGTTTGGTTGTGATGGTTATCAAAGTACTGGTTTTAAGTTATGATTACTTACGATACTATGATCCATAGTTGCTATTGGTTATTTTTGTGACAGGTAGTTGACGTAATGTCATTTGGAAAGGTAAAATAGTAAGGTGTGATCATTATCATTGACCGTGTTGTCTCAGCTAAGATTAGTAGGAACCAAAGCGGCAGCAACACGTTGATTGCAGTAGATTATGTTGCAAGCATGTTGTATTATAAAAAAACCTCCTTCATGAGGTACGCTGATGTTCAGCAGTGTATGTATTCTGGCGGATCATGATGATGATAATTTACATTTAGAAACAAAAATGTTTTTATTTTCCCAGTCCAAATGAGATTTTTTTAGCTTTTTATTGGAACTTCATTGGAAATAATTTATTTGAGTAAGTGTAGTTTTTACCCGAAATAAAATAATGTTTTTAGCATTATATTGTACAAGTAAAGTTGTAATTTATAACTACGAAAACTACGATTTAAACTCTCCGTAAAAATACTATCTACTTCAAAAACAAGTTTGTTTTCAAGTAGAGTATTAAAGATTCAGATCCGGCAACTCATTATTAATACTTTACAATTACCGGTAATTTAAGTCAGTAGGTGGAATTCAAAAAGTTTATTTGTTAGTGGGAGGACTAACTCTTCTGCGAGTGTCCGTCTGAGTTGTTACCACCGTTTTTCTCGTGAAGTCTGCCGCTAAGCAGTAGTGTGCAAGCATTACTGTGTTCCGGTTTGATGAGCAGAGTATCCAGTGAAATTACTGGGCGTATGAGACTTTATACCTAATGTCTCAGGGTAACGAGCGCACTGCAGTGCCGCGCAGGCCTTTGTGTTTCAAAGTTCTGGGTGGCACTGTAAATGTTATGGGCCGGCGTTATGCTTACCATCAGGCAAACGACCAGCTCGTCTCGTTAAAAAATAACATTAAAAAAAAAAACGTTCGTTTTTTTTTTCACAACACAAGGCTATGTTGCAGAGTTACTTTCTATAATCGTTATCGTTAGTAGAAAAGTTAAAACTGTACGGAATAATAACAAGTCACATTTAAAAAGTAACTTAGTAACATATACTTTTATCGTTTCATGCATTCTACGTTGTATATTATTTATTAATTACGAAAGTTTACTCACCATCTCCGCTCTGGTTGCTGCTGTGCCCGTGGTAGTCATCTGAAAAGTCGTACTCTACGTCAGATAAGACACATCTGCTCTCAATAATCAGATTCATTTCATAAAAATTATAAATAAATTTACGACTTCAAAATGTAAAAAATACATAGCATTAGAGAAATTTATATCGCATTTTTTTTTCTTTTAAATAAGTATCTATTATTTTACTCGAACAAAAAAAAGTTAAACTACTAAAAATTTGTTAAATAATTATTATGGATCTACTTTAACAACTAGAAATCGATACACAATAAAATTGCTTTCCAAAAAACGGAAGCCGACTTCGACCAAAATGTCGCAAAATATCGTAAAATTTATTCCTCTATTTTCCACACTTATTTTTTTTTTCATATAATTTATTAAAGAACCACTCTTCAGATATACCCTAATCATGAAAAAAAAACATTAAAATCGGTTATCGGGAGAAATAGAGTATATCCCCACAAAAAAAAAAACAGAAAAAACGAGCACCTCCTTCTTTTTTTTGAAGTTGGTTAAAAAAGATAGTGTTTAGGCATCTCAATGACTAGCATGCTCAACCTTACTGCATCTTAGCTTTATATCAGACAAGATGAACAGTTGTAGTGCTCATGTGGTAATATACCTGATTGTCTTGCCACACAAAACAAAAATCATAAATATTTTTTAAGGAACTAAGCGAAATAAGTGCTTTATATTTAGCTTGATTCCTTAAATATAATATTACCCATAAAACACTCACCTCCATTCCGATGATCACCCATCAAGTCCTGTCCCTGCAAAGTTGGTGCATGGATCAACACCTTCTGTTGCGGACTATGGGGATCCAATCCTTCCACTTCCAACAATGGGGCGTGATGTTCATAAGAATGCACAACCAGAGGCGGTGCGTGCAGATCCATTGTCAATAAAGAACTAGCACATCACAGAATTTTTGTCTTTCTTTCCTAGTTTCACTTCAATCCACGAAACACTGTACTTAGTTCCGATCACTTGTAAGTCACTTGCACTTTTTTAATTAGTTTTTGTTTATTTTTAGTGGCACTTTTCGGATGATTTGTATCGATGATTTAAAAAGTTCGTTGAAGCTCTATTCGTTTTTAGTGCTATGATTTTGACAGTTATACAGTTCTAAGTGTTCGTACGTTTTTCTTCTTTGTTTTTGATTGGCACTTCTATGTTTCTAAAGACTATAGAGGAGAATTTTAAGAGTATTTTAGTTTATAGTAAGATTACTTGCTTTTTATTTTGTCACATCGTTGGTTTTTGTTAAAGAAAGGTGGAGTCACCGACGTTTTTTCCGGATTTTCTGATGCTTCACCATTTTTGTACCTGAAAATGAAAATAATATAAATTTTAAATGTACGAGTCCATCGATCTAAGCAGAGTCCAATGATCTAAACTAGAATTCCCTATATCTTAGGTAACATATAGTGGAGATTTTCTTACTTGTCCAATAATGTAAACAAACTCGGTGGCTCACAAATCAACCAAGTCATTGGTTGGCGATCGGATCACTATTGATGTCATTGGTTGGCATCCACCGAGTTTATTTACATTATTGGACAAGTACAGAAAGCCAGAAATGTAGCTTGAAATTTGATTTTCCTTGTTGCGAGAATAAATCCCACAATCTTAAAAATGGGAGCATAGTTGCAATGCTTGCATGTTACTTTTTGGAGGCAGACTACACGAGCAACGTGTTGGTCACCCAGATGGACATTCGCAGAAGAGTTAATCCTGGTAAAAATATTGTAGTTAGAAAATATTACAATATAAACAAATGCAGTCAAAATATTTGAATATGCAAACAAAGGGTGTTTCTGTAGAAGCCTGCATTACGGATGTACTGTATAAAGTAGATACATGCAGCTAAAAATATTCAGATGTGGTTAAATCTTTATTTCCTAAGACTGCCCGAATTCGACGATTTTTCTTTATCATCCAATAGTAATTAAAATAATACTATCAGATTCTTTACATTTCAGTGTATAAGAAAATGTATGACAATTATGTAAATACTTAAACGCAGTTTTTCACAGCCAAAATCAAGAAAATGTATGATTTTAGTACAGCTTTACGGCCCGCACAGAACATGTGACGTCACTTGTCCTGCTAAATTCGTATGGGGCGTTTGAGTGGTAAGTGAATACGCCCAACTTTGACTCTCATTTATGTTTAATTTCCAGTTTTTTCGATATAAACTTGAAAACATAAAAAATAATGGGTTCGAGATCCCTATTGCACAAACCACCACCTCCAATTTTAACACGTTCACTCGTCCACGGGCCTCCACAAAACAATAGGGGTCCCGGCCACGAACCTACGACTGTCCTTCGTTAAATAATACATAGGTACACGTATTATTTTCATACATTCATACACATTTATTTGCAAAAAGGAAGTTTTGATTTATATTTTAGTTTTGCTAACTCATTGTTTCCTGGGAGCATTGTTCTTTTATGATAAATTCGAAACTCAAATGGAACCTACTTCTTCATTAGTTAGTTTGTAGGTACCTATGTTAGGTGAAATTTGTAGGTCTAATATTGCAACTGAATTTTGAACCAGTTAACTGGTTCAAACTGCATTCTATTGAACTGAATACCAGGTGGAAGGACTAACTCTTCTGGATGAGTACCACCGCTTTGCTCGTGAAGTCTGCTACCAAGCAGTAATGTGTAAGCATTACTGTGTTTCGATTTTATGAGCAAAATAGTCAGATAAATTAATGGGATTATGAGACATAATGTCTCGAGATAACGGGCGTAGTTCAGTGCCACGCAGTCTTTTTGTGTTTCAAAATTAACGGTGGCAGTGCAATTGTTATGGACTGGCTTTATGTTTACCATCAGGCAAAAGACCTGCTCGTCTCGTTATCCAGTAATACTTGTTTAAGCTATGATTGCATCACAATGTTTTCCTACACCGAAAGATAGATCGGTGGCCGACGTCACTAACACTGAGCCATCATCATGTCTATATTCACCTCAGTCATATTGGAAATCTGTAAAGCTGACCATCACGTCGGCTGGTTGTTTTTGCACAATGATTCAATCTATGAGTCAGTGATACGCGATTCACACGGCCGTGTCGGTAGTAATCTGTTTAACTCAAATCTACGTTCAAGTGTGTTGACCTTGATGGACTCAAGGAACTGGACGTTTTGAACTGTTTTTCAGGAATTGCTTTTTAAGTTCAAGAATAGGATCTCTCTATCTCTTCCCATGGGTGCCATTAGAGCCGGCTAAGGATATATGCAGGGTATGGACAGCACCGCTCTCCTCGGCCAACATCATAGTCTACTGCGATCACCAAGAAGCCTGCGCCGGTGGTGTATTATCGAAAAATCTCCTCTTCATGTGGATGTTCAACAGTGGATGAATTCCGGCTGATGATGATAAGTGGAACGGTACGGGAAGACGAAAGAAAGGTTGATGGATTGTGTAAAGGCAGATATTTTCCTTCACCGATATCTGAAGCTTGTACTCTACGCTTCTATTACTCAGTAGTTTACAAGACTTGCTTCTGCATTGTAGAAGACCAAATCCTATCACCATTAATTGGGTTCATCGCTTTCACGGTTGCTCGAAAACGAAATACTCTTACCTCGTCCAAATTAAATACATCATAATACCTAATATTATCACATACAGAACGTACGTAAGTCTGTCCGTCCGTACAAAAAGGTTACCCCGATGCGCCGCACAAGGCTATGGGAATCATTTGACAACACAATACAGTGGTGTCGGAACCACAAGGGACACAGTCTGAAGATGTGTCTGAGGATTATTGGAGTTGTTAGTTACAATTGTTACTTGTAATTTGAATATCTGATGTCGATATATATTTTTAATTACCACATTTATTACACTTTAAATTAAACAAAGGCTTTGACTCTAGAATAATAAGGTTTTGTTATTGTAGTATACGAGTATGACCTTAGAGGTATTTTATACCTCATATTTTTTACTGTATTAATTTTTGGTAGATACCAAGTACATGTATCGCAACTACACAATAACTTGTTTTTTTTATGCATTTAGGACTTCAAAATTATTGACATGGTCAAAATTTTTGTAAATTGATTTTGACCTCTCTCTACTAAAATGTAGTGGTCGCCTACTTACGGTGAGATTTTAATGTTGTACCTGATTTATATAAAAGTACACATTTTGGAAAAAGTGCATGCGATTACGATACTGTCTACGAGCCGCCTTTACATATAATATCTTCAGACATTATCTTGGCTGTTTAATACATTGTGTAGCGGTGTTTCCCACGTATTCACACGTATCCGTCGATCTGTATCTTTTTGTATATAAATAAATGTTTTTGTACATTATTTGAGTAAATTTTGTTAAGTTATGAAAGTAATAATAAAGTAATGAAAGAAGCCTCTTTTCTTGACCACTTTTACATTAGCATCTACGTAATCTAAATCTTAATCGTAAAGCTGTACTAAAAACATGCATTTTGTTGATTAAATAAATAAACTGATTTGACGGCTCCGTAGCTAAGTTGGTAGTAACCCTGCCTGCAAAGCGAGGGGTCCCGGGTTCGATTCCCGGCCGGGGCAGATTTTGTGTAAACATAAAATTTGTTCTGGGGTCTTGGATGTTTGTGATGTGTATCTGTGTGTGTCCATGCCACCTGCGACACAGGGAATCCTAGTGCGAGGGTATGAGTGTAAGCGATAAAAATAGATTTAGCCGTGAAAATCTGCGTTTTTTTTTTTTTTATGTTATGTGTAACGAGACGAGCTGGTCGTTTGCCTGATGTTAAGCATAACGCCGGCCCATAACGATTGCAGTGCCACCCAGAACTTTGAAACACAAAGGCCTGCGCGACACTGCAGTGTGCTCGTTACCCTGAGACATTAGGTATTAAGTCTCATAAGCCCAGTAATTTCACTGGATACTCTGCTCATCAAACCGGAACACAGTAATGCTTGCACACTACTGCTTGGCGGCAGACTTCACAAGCAAAGCGGTGGTAACAACCCAGACGGACACTCGCAGAAGAGTTAGTCCTCCCACTAACAAAAGCGTTAAAGAACTACATAGTTGTAGTACATTTTTTGTTCATTAAAACGTATGCAATGAAACTGATGGTATTATTTAAATAAGTAGGTAAAGGATCATAATAAAAAAATTGAATTTGGAAAACTTCTAAATGCAGTAGGTATCTCGGTGGAAATTATATATGTTTATGAATTTCATGTGCTCTTCTTAAAACTGTATAACGACCGAAATTATGTATTTTGTGTTTCATGCAACATCCCAATTTAGGCATTATTCACTGTCACAATGCCTGACAGGTTGAAACTAGTTATCAACGCGATTTGTGGTTTTTGTAAGGTGACCATTGCTTCTAAATTTTACGGACAAATTAATAATTATTACCTATGACATTTGAATTATGTATACTATCTGTATTAAATAATATGATCGAAATATTTTTGTTTAAAAGATCTACTTAGCATTTATGGATTAAAAATAGTTTAAAAAAGACATTGTTTTAGTTTATAAAAATAGATGTCAAAAATACACCTAGTAATAAAGTAAGCAATAAGATCTAAACTTTCACATGAGAAAATATGAAACGGTCCCCCTTTGAAGTCTGGACAGCTAAATAGCTTCACTTAAGGTGAAGATTCATGACCCGCCTAACGCAAAAATCCTAGAACGCAAAATTGGCATTCTGAAAATTTTGAAATAAATTTCCAAAGAAAATTTCCGAAGACAATTAGTCCGTGGTAATTTCCTAAAACGTGTTTCTGGAAATACGTATTTTTGAAAACGCCTTACAAGTTTGTGAAAAATGTGTTTGTTATTTAGAATCTCCATTACATGTCCAAGGATTATATGGAAGTGTTTTGTTGAATTTTATATTTATGAGGACACTGTGAACGGCCAAAGTCAAGGTAAAATTTCTCCAAAAAAGCTGATTTTTGAAGGCTTGTACTGAGTTGGAATCTCAAAATTTTACATTTTTGCTCCCACGGAATCCTAGACATAGAGCACATGATACCTATTTGCTCAAAACATCTAAAGAAAAATTTATTAGGACACTATAATCGCGTACGAGCGTTTGTATGGAAAGTATGTCATGTAGCAGCCTCTTAAAGGTTTTTGAGCAAAATAAGGTGAGCTTTCTATGTCTGGTAAAAATATGTAATTATTCATCATATTACCGATAATCTTGATGGGATTAAAACACACGTCTTCACTAAATTAAAACACACTTTTTGATCAAAAAATGACAAAGGTACATCTAAAAATAAGTTTGTAATGAAACATCTCTGTTATTTATGAATTTATATTGCTGGTCGTGGTATATTTTTCACTAGGCATCTAATTTTGAAGTAAATACGCTTTTTTGTTTTTTTTTTTACTCAATTTCAGTGGCGCGCGCGGACTTCCTTCTCTTTTACGTCAACGCAAACCGACAAGGATAGAATGTTGAAGGTCTTTGGCTCGGGGAGGTGCCTTATGGCGGATGACGTTATAAGCACTTTTGACGGTTTAGCGCGCTAAGTTTTAAGTGTCCCTTCTTTATTATTATTTCATTAGTATACTTAGATTATAACATTGGCATAGACATAGAGAGTAGACACCCTATCCATAATTAAATAACGCCTTTGTCTAACATTTCGGTTGTCTGCGAACAATTATCTTTTCAATGTCATCGTTTTTTGTCCACTTTATAATATATTCAACACCATTTTGGCGGCCATCTTGGACGTGTGGTGAATGAGTAAGCAGTGGAAAAGTATGTTTTTAAAAAGTATTAAGGAACATTTTCAATTTTTCCTTTGTCATAATGTAGCATTTGGAAATAGATAAATACCTACTTAAATTTGGCCTATTTATACCTCCTTCTTCCTGCCCTTATCCCATTTTACGTGGGGTCGGTGCAATACGTCCTTCTTTTAGATTTTTGTAATTTTTTTTACGCGCCTTACATTTTGACTCGAGGTGGATTAAAGCCTATATATAGGCGTATAATATATAGGCCATAATCCACCACGCAGGTCCAATGCGGCTTGGTCGATGGCACAATCATTATCGCCTCTATTATTTTTTTGAGGTTCTTAAACATGCGGGCTTCCTTATGATTTTTTCCTTCACTGTTTGTGGAGCGAGTGTGGTAAAACTTCGTTGATTGAGCAAGGATTTAAACTTTGGTGCGTCAGATCGAATGTTACTCAAGTTTCCACTCGGACATACCCATTTGGCTTATTTGTACGTCAGTATGTACTTAGTTAGTATAAAACTTGGCCTTCTCAACTTTTGCAACTCTGTAGAGCGTGACTCTCGAATGGAAAAGTAAAAATTACTTATTTTGTAAACAATCGCAATTTAACGGTAAATTTAACAAGTTACCCCTGCGTAAGCGCAACTCGGACTACGGTAATTGGGAGTTTACCCTCAATTTATATTAGGTACTACCACTAGTGCGTTTCTCGTTTAAATATCCGATAGTAAATTACCATTTGTCAAGGTGTAATTTGAAGCGAGTTTGAAAAATTGAGATTAAATCAAATTAAACCAAATACTTTATTGGATAGTGTAAAACCACAATAATAGATCGTAAATTAAAGTACAACGGACGGACTTATCGCTAAAAGCGATTTCTTCCACAAAAAAAAGATACATCTAACAAACCTAGTAAATTTCCATGAAAATTGTTAAATAAGATTATATAATGTGGGTAATTTATAGTTTTAATTCCGCGATAAAGAATGTCTAATAGCCTAAAACTATAAATTACCCACATTATATAATCTTATTTAAAATGGACTTCCGCAAAGTAACGCCTGATTCCATCAAATATATGAAAATTGTTCAAAATATACTGAAGACGCTTATTCAGAAGGTTTTTATATCCCTTAAATTTTGATAAATCATAGTTAAAGGTAATCTAGAAAACGAATAAAGAATTTTCCAAAGCTTCAATATCATCACCATCATCGTCAGCAGGAAAACGTCAATGATGAACATCATGGGGAACCCATGAAGGAGAGATTTTGCCGCAATACGCCAGGCACGCTTGGCAGGCGTCTTGGTGTTCGCAGGATATTCCCGGCTCTTACAGCACTCACTTGAAGAGGCAACGCATTCAAATCCTTTTCAGTCTCCGTAATTTATGCTCACTAATTCAGTGTCGCTATTCACGAACTCTCCATGAAACAAATGGTAACCACGTTTCCACACGATAATTGACACCCCCTTGCAGTCATTACCCTTGCATTCCTGCAGTCGACAGTTGAGTCTACCCCTTTTTATTACTGCATGTGAGTTAAGCTGATTTAACTTTAATTATTAATAGGGCAGTTATATATTTAATATGGTAATGTGCGAGGGAGGTTTTCGTTTCCGGCTCCGTGGCTAAGTTGGTAGTCCCCATCTGCAAACAGGGGGTCTTTGGTTAGATTCCCGGCCGGGGAAGATTTTGTGTGGTGAATGTAAAGTTTGATCTCGAGCCTTGGACGTTTGTGTTGTGTAGCTGTGTATGTATATACCACTTGTGACACAGGGAATCCCAGAGCACGGGAAAAGTCGAAAAAAAATGAGGAAAATTCATAAGAAAAACTAATACAAAACTGAACTTCATTGATGAGGCATTTCTGTAAAAAAGGAAGGAATTTCATTACGTGTAATGAGGCACATGCTATCACTGTCAAAAAGCTACCCGTGTGGATGACGAGGCGGGTCACTAGACTCACTAGTAAAGATTAAAAAAACGATTATTCTTACTATCTCTATTCTCCAAATTATCTACAAACACGTAAAACAAAACACTGTCAATTTGATGCCCTCAAACAACAGAACATGTGAACCCAAAACTAAAAACAAAAGCTCTAACGACTCACCGACATGACCCAAGAAAGCATTTTCCTTTCGCGCTCATGACATAACATTCACATTACAGAATACCAAAGAGTCAGTATTATATCATTGTGGCCAGTTCACACGGGCGGCCTAGACATTGCCCGTGGGAATCGTGTGAATCGGCATTTATTGTTGTTTTCTAGGTTATTTCCATAGTGGTGCACTTTTGTTGTCGATGACGTGAGTTCTCATGACAAAATTGACATAACACTTTTAAAGCCTGGTTTTAGTGCATTAAAGAATACGTTTTTTAACGTAGACCTTATTGGATTAATTTAAAATATCAGATGTCCTTAACAGTACAATTTCATTGGCAGATAGCTGATGTTACAAGGAGTAACTTACGCTACGTGGGCGAAGCCGCGGGGCACAGCTAGTTTGTAATGAAATTATTAAACTAGTAAACTCGCGTGTGACGATATTGTTTACAAAGAACGATGCATATTATTAGTATAGTATAGGTAGTTATTAGTACAATAAATACAGGCCGTTCAACATTTATTAACCGACTTCCAAAAAAGGAGAAGGTTATCAATTCGGTGGGTATTTTTTTTAATGTTTGTTACCTCATATCTCTGTCATTTATAAACCGATTTGGATTTTTTTTTTAAGTATATACTTTTAGATTGGTCCCATAGAAATTTCATCAAAATCGGTTCAGTAGTTTGTCACTGTAGTCGGTTCGTCGCTTTTCTAAATGTTTTTTTTTTTTAATTTATTACTTTACATTACTTTAAAGTCGTTCAACATACCACGGTAGTAAGCACGGCTGTTAAAAATAAAATAATAACTGGACATTTCCAGATTACAAACCGTCAAAATAGCTTCAGACAACTGGCAACACTGCCAGTGTAGTCGCGACCTTGAAAAGGCGCGCCTTCCCAATAACTATTGTACGGAACACGCGGAAACCGTGTATTACCTATCAGTTTAAGAGGCTATAAAACTAAACGAGTGTTCTATATTACCTCTGAAGTCATCGTTATCGTTGTCAGTCTGTAAATCAGCCTAATTTTGTAGTTTCCTTTTTAACCTTTTAGTAGCGATGAGCAAATTTTAAAACTGTAACAATGGTCCTGCGGAATCCTCTGACAATAACACACGGATATAATATTTTCGTTGGTTATTGGATTGGTAAGGCTACCCGCCGTTTTTAAACGACTGCACAAATGTCAAAAGTGTATAGAATTGTGACATAATATAGTGGAAGCACTAGCTTCTGTGCGCGGTTTCATCCTCGTTCCCACAGGAACAGTACATTTTTCCGGGATAAAAAGTAGCCTATATTACTCTTCGGTCCATAAACTATATCTATATACCGTTACCAAAAAAAAAACACGTCGATCCGTTGCTGCGTGAAAGAAGGACAAGCCAATAAATGTACAAACATACTTTCGCATTTATTATAGTACGGATGAGTCCCCGCATAGATTCGTCACTAAATCTTACGCTAAGTGCCCGTTCCGAATAGATTGGCAGTTCTAGTGGAACTATAAAAGGTTAGCTTTTTTCACAATGACTCCACAGTCCACATCCTTGACTCATCAGCTAGTAGGATTTCAATTCTCGGTAGCAAGGTAGTAGTTTCAGTGAAATTACAGGGCTTATGAGACTTAATACCTAACGTCTCAGGGTAACGAGCGCATTGCAGTGCCGCGCAGGCCTTTGTGTTTCAAAGTTCTGGGTGGCACTGCAATTGTTATGGGCCGGCGTTATGCTTACCATCAGGCAAACGACCAGCTCGTCTAGTTACCTAATAACATTAAAAAAAAAAAAAAAAAAAAAGCAACCTGCCATAGAGCCACTATCACTTCAGTCAAATCTACTGCCAAATACTGTACGAAAGTAGAACGCCCCGACGGTTATTTTGCCCGCGTTCTCAAAAGACCGTTGGGCTAGTATGTGAGAAAGAAAGTCCGTTAGCAACATTTTTGACGATAACGCAGGAAATGTTAGATAATGGGTTCTGCGGAGCACTTTCGACCCCTCGCAGGCTAGTTACACTTATTCTTACTTATTTTTAAGGTTCCGTGCCTCAGAAGGGCCAAAGGAACCCTACTACATCTAACATAGTTACCAAAAAACAGTTGGATAATACGATCTACAAGCTAGGCCTTCACATAACTCAATTGTTCCAATTGGCAGAGTTCCTCACTGCATCGCAATGCTGATTGATGCTTTTGCCAGATAAGTACCAGCATTTTGGTTACGCGTTACATCTACCAGGCACTCCGACAAGATTTTTAAAATATTATTAGCTCCCGGATCAAAAGTATTAACCGGGAAACATTTAATCACTCTCGAGATTACCACATACTTTATTATACTGTTCAACTTTTTTAGAGTTTTCTGATTTATATAAAATCAACAAGAACTTTGGAGTACAAAAGGCTGCACTGCAGTGCGCTCGTTACTCTGAGACATTAGGTATTAAGCCTCTTGGATCCAGTAATTTCTCCGATTTCTTTGCTCTTCAAATCGGAACATAGTAATGTTCACATTACTGCTTGGTGGCAGAGTACACGAACAAAGCGGTGGCACCCACGCAGATGGACACTTGCAGAAACCTAGTCTTAGGCTAAGATTAAAGAAAGCAATCTAAGCGTGGACTTTTGCTTCCATATGTCAAAACTATATAGAATTTTGACATATGGAAGCATGTGTCAACGCTTAGATTCTTCTCTGAATCTTAGCCCTAAAGTACATCAGCGTCTGTTGATTTTAGTTTTGCCACGTTCAAGCCTTACGTGATCTTACGTGGATGTACACACGTGAACCAGTCTAACCCATTTATACGTTCCCTAATATTTCCGTTAGTAATCGTATAGTAGAAAAACTATCACGCAGATAACAAACCGGCATACCTTATCAGTAGAGTTCTTTGACCTCTAATTACTTCATTGTAATACAACAGAAACGTAATAATTATCGGATAATTGTGGATAAACAAAGAATAGTTTTTCTTTTGCGTGTGCATCTTTAACCTTGATGGTTATGAATGGGAGATATGATGAGGTAAGTAAAAGTGATGGATGTAGCGATAGGACAACCTGACGACTACCTATAAACTTTAACCAGCTTTATATAGTATGAATATTTGACTTAAGTTTTTAACTGTGTTACCACAAAAAAACACTTATAGACGCCTGTTTAGTTAGACATAATCTAAAGATAAACATCTAAAATGATTAGAAATGTCACACCAGAACGGAGAGAGACAACGGTTAGTCACTACTTATCTATTCTGTATCACTACTTAAATCAAGATATTTGGTTGTTCATATTGAAACATGTGACTAAGGCATGTCTAGGAGTTAAATACTGCTTATTACAGGTTTAAAGTGGTTTAATTTTTTTGTGGTAAGATTTTGCTTAGCTTGACTAGTTACCGCACTCTAGTTAAAAATCTGTCGCCAAGCAGAACTTGTTATGTATAAGCTATTCAATATTTATCTTTTTAATATATATCTATTTAATAAAACAACTTACACCTAATTTATTTTAATGTATTTATGCGTGACGAATGGTAAAAGGCCTGGCCAAATGATGCTCGTTACTTGGAAATTGGGGCGGCCCCTAGCGTGGGACGCTACTTGTGTCGACACTTTGGCATCGTCTCATATTTCTGAGACACAAATTAGGCGTGGCCGTGGCTGAGCGACTCAAGCGGTGGAAATATGCTAGCTTCGGGAACGGTTACATATTTGAGCCATTTGGTGTTGAAACATTGGGTCACATGCTATAAATTATGCTTATGATCGCTTACTACTGTTAGAAAGTATTGTATTGTGTGTTTTTGTTGTAGTAAACTACACCACAGACTAACTAGTTTATTTTTATCTAAATATCTTTTATTAAAAAATAAATCATATAATCTCAAAAACTTTCACTCTCATCCGTTATTTATCACCAAATCTTAAAAAAACTAACAATCAACCTGTCGGATTGCTACCCTAAGGTCATTATACCCACCTGCGGCAGTAGGGGCAGGGGGGATAACAGCTGACGTAACGGCGCGCGCGCACGTGCCAGGGTGTTCCCGCCAAATAGGGGTGGCAGTTACGTAGGTCAGTGTTGGTATGTTGCGCTTTGAGGTATTTGGTTCTTTTTAAGGACACTTAGATTGATTCTTGAGATATTTTAACACACTTTTATTAGCTTGACTTGTGACTATTTAATGGAATTTTGGAAGTCAATTTAAACCTATTTCTAATTGTCGTATCGATATGAAACTGTATGTATATGTAGTTTGGATAACAATACAACAATTTGGTATCATGAAGCTGATCTGATAATGAAGCGAGGAGGTGGATAGTAGATCTCTTCAGTGGATACAAGTAAACTCATCGACTTTGAGCTCATTTTTTTTTTGACGAGTCCAATAGATTGCTCTCGGTGTCGATGTTCTGGGGATTGAGCCAGGGATGGAAGTGTGAAGTTTAGTTTCTTTCAACTATTATTTTACACTAAATAACAAGCTTTATATATTATTTTATACTCGCTAGGCACTTGACTACTATTTCGACCTTAATGTCGATGTGGTCGAAGATGGTGCATACGATAAGACTGTATCTCAAGGGAGCTGCCGGAACCCACCAATAGATGGTGCTTGGAGACACATTTACGGTCTTACCACAAAAAAAATACACACATTAAACCTGTGTTAAACATAATTTAACTCCTAAGCATGCCTCGCGTGTTGTAATACGAGCTACCACAAATCCTGAATTAAGAAGTGTCTAACCATTGTCTAACTCGATTCTGTTGTGCCAAATAGTATAAAAAGTAGGTAAAAATATTAACCAGTTTTTGTTATGTCACCTATATTTATATTTACTAATAAAACATGATCATTGAATTAACACAATAAACATAAAATTCACAAAAAATATAATATGCCACAAAGATATTTCATCTAAAAGTTGCACAAATTCAACGGTTTATTTTATCATCAGATTCTTTATATTTCAATGAATAAAACGATGTCTGACAACTAAACTTAAACGCAGCTTTTCACGACCAAATCAAGAAAATGCATGAAGTTAGTACAGCTTTATTCGGTCCGCGATGAATAAATGACGTCAGATGTTCTGCCCAATTTGTATGGGACGTTTTAGTGCTCAGTAGATACGCGTGACTTTGACTGTCATTTTTGACGTTCCTAGCATTCGATTTCTAATTTTTTCAATATTGAAATTTGATTCTCATGAGAAAACGAATTGATTGAGATCATAAAAAAATTCCCCATTCAAAATGATATAAATAACACAAGTTACATTAAAAAGCGCGGCAACAAATGTCATTAACATTATCATGCATTGCAGTAATGTAAAAACATGCAACGTAAGTATATAAAATATGTAAAAACGATGGTAGATATGCAAATCCAACGATTCCCACATAAATTCTGCACCTGTTGTTCAAACTAAGCTATTTAAGTTATTCAGCGGTATTTAAATTTCAAATAGTGACAGCCCTGCGCTTTGTGTTTATGATTGTGGCAATACAAATAGTGGGCAGTTAATCAGTTATACCTATAGGTATATTGTTGCCATTACAGAAATAAAAAATAAAAATAAAATATTTAATAGATAATGTAGCTACAAATACCTCATATTTCAAACGAATCAAACATTTTACTATTAGAACGGTAAAAAATCCAAATTTTTTAGTTGATAATAATATGCAACAAAATTTTTTTTTATTACTTCAAAACTCAAACAAGTGAAGACCGTTTAAAGTGTAACTACCTATGTCAACTTACAGTTATTTTATTGCATCTAACTTTATTTTCAAGGTGACATAGAATCGATATGTTAAATTAATTTCTTTCGTTCCTTTAATTTCAAAACTTCACAACTATTCATTTATTTCAGAGTTTAGCTGGCATTTTTAAAGACTAACTATCTATTCAATCGCTTGATGATAAGCTTCAGGCATCAGATCGTTTTTACAGGCAGAGTTTGAATGAAAAATGCTATGCACACTGCGCTTGTCACCAGACAAAAGCTGTCATGTCTCGTACTCTCAGTATTATATGAACAAAAATGTAATACAATGTGTATTTATTTGGATATATGGCTAAAAATTAATAAAAGCACAAATATGCTACAATGCTATTTTTCCTATTTCAATTGTTATTTTCACAATATCATGTTGAGCACAGATCCATATTATAATACAAGCTTTTGCTTAGCTTAGGGATCTGAGGCTTATTTTTTTTATTTATGTTAGCATATTCAGAGACGATGTACTTATAGTTAACTAGCAAGTACATCAAATCAGTGCTTACTTTGTGTTGTTTTTTATAATTATCAGTTATTGTGCTACCTGTCATTTTAATTGTAAAAATTAAATAAATTTATTTTGTTATTATTTAGTCAAGTAGAATTATTAAGTGTATGAAGTTTTGTTACTGTCTGTGTTTATAAATTGTTCCAGGAGGAGGGGGCAGGTATTATTTTAAGTATAACGCGTTAGATCTAGTGGGGGTGTTAATAGTCTTTTTTTGGTTATGACAGTCCCAGTGATTGGAAAGAATGTCGTTGCTTTTCATTCGAAAATTTAATATTGAAAAATAAAATAATAATAGTAGTCAGAACTTGCCAACCCAGAAACTATGACCGCTATAATATATAAAACATGGTATCTATATAGGTATTTAATGTTTATTTTTATTACATCCACACACAACATATAGAATATCACGATTCATGGTAACAGATTTTTGAAAAAAGAAAAAGAAAAAAGTTTTACTTTAAAGTAGTTTTAGTCATACTTTATACATAAGTATATATAATAATAAGTTTTTCGGAATTTTCAATAACTTCAACATAATTAAAATAAAGTCTAATGATGGGAGAAGCCACTGGTTGCTGAAACACAGTTGTCACTAGTTCGGCAGCCTAATGGGTTCATTAAAACTGTGAACAAAAAGTTATGTCAATGAATGATTTTTTACTTTACTTTACTCTATTACGTGTATATTTATTAGTTTATGCGTTAAAATTTTTATATATACGTACATATTGGAATTTAATATATATTTAAGTTCAAAATTTGAATTGCATTTTTATTTATTTTTTGTTGTGCACCGCCGTCTACTCCTTTTTAGTCCGATACTGTCCATCCAAAGGTAGTCTGGAAGAAATCGCTTTAAGCGATAAGACCATCCATTGTATTACTATATTTAAGGACTTATTAAGTACTGTAGTATGCAATGTATGTATTTTTGTGGTATACAATAAAGAATTTTGTATTGTATTGTGTATTCAAATTCTCACTTATGACCATCTAGGTCGATGTTTTGAATTCTAGAATGAGCCCGAGATTTCTGTGAAGGGAAACCTCATGATTCAATCATAGCATTGTAGTATGACGTTTCATAATCATCGCCGGCTATCTACTATCACCCTCTAGTTGAAAGTCATGAAGAACATATCGGTCTGGTCCAGCCGCCCTTGACTTAGAGTACAACGGCTCTTTTTGAGATAGTGGTTCGATAACTACTCCGTGGTTCGATAACCGATCGAGTTAAAAAACCAAGACAGACTCTACACCTAAGAATCTATGGCAAAAAAATTTATTAAAACGTATGTGTGTTTATTTATGGAAGTGCAAATAATTAAACATAGCTATCAATTAACTAATTATAAAATTAAATATTCTTTAATTAAGCGTAACCTTTTTGTTATCAAAACAGTTTAACCGAAAAGGCGTTTCAACGCAAAAAACTGCAAGCCCTCGTTAAAGGCATTAACAGGTGGTAGCCCTAAGCCACGTGGTACACAGGCTATGTAGCAGTTTGTACGCGTGATTTTTTTGCGACGCGAAATGTCAACGCAGGTCAGTTGGGGTCTCTGACCTGCGGTAGGGTTGAATGGAAAGGGTTTTTCTTACTGTTGTGAATTTTAAAAAATAACTTTGCTTTGTTGAGTCATTGATGAGGTTGAAAGGATGACGCACGAGCTGTTTTATCTATTTTTTATAGATTATTATATAGATTTTTTATGCTATTGAATAACGAGACGAGCGTGTCGTTTGCCTGATGGTAAGCATAACGCCGGCCCATAATAATTGCAGTGCCACTCAAAACTTTAAAACACAAAGGCTGGCGTGGCACTGCGTGTAATCTTTACCCTGAGACATCCAGGTTAGAAGTCTCATAAGTCCAGTAATTTCACTGACTACGTTGCTCATCAAACCGGAATACAGTAATGCTTGAACATTACTACTTGGCGGCAGACTACACGATCTAAGCGGTGGTAACCACCCAGATGGACATTCACTCGTTAGTCCTGCCACTTGGTAATATATGATTAATGTTTTTTAGATTTCATATCGCCCTAGACTAAATGGTATCAAAATGAGAGAGCAGGTCAATTACCTGATGGTAAGCATAACACCTGCCCATAACAATTGCAGTGCCACCTACATAAAAAAGCCGTCTAATTGTCTTTCCCGCCAATAATAACGTTAAAACATCTAATTGACATACAGGATGTTTTAAAACCGTTTTCCGTATCATTGTCATCGCAGGAAATGACTTCACCCTCTATAATTGGGAATCCACGCGTCAAGAAAGAAAAAAATCTATTAAATTTGAATGTAGCATGTGCTGAACGTTAGGGGCTTTGTAGGTTTAATAGTTTATCGATATTTAATTGCGGAATAACGGTCTTACGTAATAAAGAATACGTACAAAGAGAGTATAATTATAATTTACTGTGTACCACGTCGTAGGAACAACTCTTCTGGGAGTGGCCGTCTAGGTGACCAGTGCTTTGCTGGTCGTTCGCGATGTATGGCTAAGGGTTACTGTGATGACCTGTCAGATTACTGAGCTTATGAGACTTATTACCTGTCTCAGGGTAACGAGCGTACTGCAGTGCCGCGCGTGCCTTTGTGTTTCTAAGTTCTGAGTGGCACTGCAACTGTTATGGGGACTTACCATCAGGCAAACGAACAGCTCGTCTCGTTATCAAATTGTATATAAAAAAAAGTTACATAACATAGCCGAAGTAACCACTACGTCGCTTAAATTATTTTTCCAGATAATATTTTATAAAATACGTAATTGGTAATTCTTGTAGCCACCTTCCGTCTCCATCATCAGGACCCTAGACGTCATTTGGAATCAGAATACTTGTAATACAAATCAAATTATCCCAAACTAGATGGGGTTACGTCGTTTTGTTACAGTTTCTGTGGTTGCCTTCCGGATCCATCATCAGACCAGCTCTGTACCATTATTATATTACATTGCCATCCGATTTAAATCTATGTAAAATTTCGGCTCAATAAAACACGGAGAATTGGGTCAAAGTTAGCTTGCAAGATTTGACCTAAAGAAACATGCAAACATTGCATGTTAAAAACTTGTAAAAATAATGTTATTACTTGTTACTAGGTGGGTCCCACAATTTCAGCCCCGTGAAGTTTTCTACAGGATCTGTGGAATTGTAGGATTTTGGGATGAAGAGTAGCCTATATCACTGTTCCATGCTCAGTGGCCCAAGGCACAAAAAAAGACTACGCAAAAAAAAATTAAAAACAAAAATAGACCGATCTTAATATTGTTTTTAATGATCTTGTACAAGCCTTATGAAAACAAAAACTTAGTAACTCTACAAACTTCCTAGTAGCAACTGAAAGCAGCTAATCTTTAAACCTTAGCACACAATCTACGATTAAAACACTGCATTTTGGTCCCTATCAGCTTAACAATAAGAATGATTATTAACAATTATCAGGCGTAATATACTTGATAAAAATACAGTTTTAAACCAAACAAATTGCCGATAAACCGCATTCAGACACAGTATTTTGGATGTTACATTACTAAGTTTAAGAACCATTTTGGGAATTGTTGAACTGTATCAACATTTTGTAAGAAACAGCTGATCGTGAGGGTTGATCAAGTATTTTTTTTCTAGTAACTCTCATACGAAGGGATGTTTTTTTTTATTTTTAACGGAAGGGCACACCTGTCGATAAGGAAGGTTTAACGCCCTTAACGTTAGAAAGGTGAGGTCAAGAAAGTACGGGTTAGAACTGACCTTTAAACTTGGAACTGAATTTCTTACACGACTGTCCCAAATAAATAGTGGATACCTCACACACCCTTACATCATCCCGAGTGAGACTGGCTAGGACGTTTCCATAATATATTTTTGTATCTAAATTCAAACTGGTCAGTTTAGTAAATATATTTTGTTTATAGGATATGTTTGCAGAGATGTTGGCACAGTGATAGTGAAGTCGGCCCCAAATATGTAGGTCAATGGTTCGAATCCTACAATGAGCTTGAGCATTCATGTCCCACGGTAACGAGTGCACTGTAGTGCCGCGCAGGTCTTTGTGTTTCAAAATGAGTGGCACTGCTATTGTTATGGACCAACATGTTTGTGCTTACCAGCATGCAAACAACCAGCTCGTCTCGTTAGATGATGATCGCTCGTAGATGGTAATCTCTGTGGAAATTATATATTTTTTGGGAATGTGTTGTCCTTAAACTTGAATAGCGATACTAATTATTTATTTTGTGTTTCATGTCACATCCCTATTGTTAAGGGCTGGCGTTACGCTTACCATCAGGCAAACGACGCGCTCATCTCGTTAGCCAGAAGTATAAAAGTATTGAAAAAATATAATAGTGAAAATAATTCAATCAAGTAAGTAAAATGTTAGCATCAAAAATCCCGCTATTCAAATACTTAACCAACAGCCTAAGGCTAGGTCTAGACCGTAGCCCAGTTCTGCTAGATTATACGTTAGGCACTAAGTAAACAGTACCTTAGGCTGTACTTTCTTTAGTTTAAGGTCCATCGATTTTAAGCTTGAAACTTTGCTTATAGTTGTACAAAAAGTCTTATATAGTGCAATTTTTTCAAACTTATTGGAATCAATATACTAACATACAAACAGTCATTTTTATTATAGAAGTGTTTACATCTGGTTCCACAAAAGAGAGGGTTGATAGAACTCTTGATATATGTTATTGGTGTGGAGCCGCGCTGGGATTCAAGCTCAGGTGCGTTAGGCGGTTTTCACATTGTTCCGCGCTACGCGACAGTGCGCGGAACAACGTAACCGAAGTTGACGCTCAGAGAGGTGTTGTCAGTGTGTTGTACCGCGATTGTTATCTATACAAACTGAGATACTTCGTTTCAACGTTAATAATAATTATATTATGAAGTTAAAATAAATTAAAAAGAAAACGATTACTTCTGGCTCAACCATTACACCCTTGACACCAAAAGCAATCTATTGGACTCAATCAAACGAATCATATGAGCCCGAACTCGACGAGCTCCACCACTGAAGAGTTCCACCTATACATTTCCTGGCTCCATCATAAGATCAGCTCCGTGAAACCAAATTATTGTAGTGTCATCCAAACTACACATACGTACAAAGTATGATTTCAACACGACAATTATTAGGAGTAGGTTAAAATTGACTTCCAAATACATAGATAGATACTGTTACAAGTGAAATTAATAAAGGCGTGTTAAAAACGCGTGACGCGCACACCATCGCGTCGCGTGGAGTGGAGCAATGTGAGAACAGCCTTAAGCGTGTACTCAGTTAGAGGTGTAGTACGTAATCTGGTATTGTATCCTACGCATGTATCGCACCTACATACTCACTTGCTTGATACAGTATCAGATACGTTACGTGCTACACATCTAAGTGAGTACCCTGCTTTAGATTGAAACACGCACAAATTTTCGCTCAGCTTTTGAATACTTGCTCAATTCAAGGCTTATTGTAAAGCAGTCCTCAAATTGACAATGACTTTCTCTAATAACCCCACAGCCTTCCAGCCCAGCATCTCCACGTAACTGTTCATTTGATTACAGTTCGACAGCATCGCAGACATCGAGATAAATTCTTAGATGCACTTTGTTTTCTGTCATCTCACTTTGTTAGTTCTCTATCCAAAGACTTTGCTTTTAGCGACAAGTACGCCTATTGTACTTTAGTGTTATGATTTTTTGTACTTATGTTGATTTTTAGCAGGGTGTAAAATTTAGTATTCTTATATCTAAGCCCAATTACCTGTACTTTGAAGGTTCATATCATATAATTAATGTGAGCCTTGTATCAGCTTCACCATCATCATCAGCCGCAAGACTACCGTTGAACATAGGCCTCCCTCATATGCAGACCATAGAAGCTTATGCAAACGTGCGTTTGCTTGTCAGGATAACAACGCTATTGCATCAAGCGCGGATTTCGAGTATCTCGTAATCGATGCTTGATGCAAAAGCATTGTTATTTTGACAAGCAAACGCACGTTTGCATAAACGTCTACGGTCTGCAATAGAACGCCACTTGGATCGGCTACTCGCCTCTTGCATCCAACTGCTCCCCACGGTTTTAACCAGATCGTCGGTCCACCTAGTAGGAGGCCGGCCTACACTAGGTACACCTTGCAGTATGTACTCGCGATCCTTTCTTACACATCGGTTGTCAGATCTGCGTGAGAAATGGGCTACCTATTGACATTTTAACTTGCTAATATTGAGAGCTAGTTGGTGACTGCTGATCTCCCTGATGCAGTTTTTATCACGCAGACAAAACTTTCAGACTTATAATATTAGTATAGATAATCAAACAAATGTAGAACAGCTAGCAGCTAACCGCTGAACCAACATCAATTCGTGTGAAGATTTATAGCAGATAGCCGCCGGCGGTTGCCGTCGAAAATGGTAAACAGCCCGATAATTGTGTGGTTTCACGTAGAGAGGGGACGACGCGCACGTATCGATAATAATAAATTAACTGGTTATGCAATTTTAACGTTGGGTTAAAAATATTATGGTCACAAGGCACTTCGCATTTGAAAAATAATAATAATTACCAGCAGTCAACTTACGTAGTCGATATCGTGAGTGAACTGCCAAACAGAAGAATATTGTAACGGGATATTAATCATAAATGTGTTTTGTTGTCATCAAGTGTTTTCACATTCCTATAAAAAGTTTGAAATAACATCGATTTAAGCAATTTTTAACAGTTTTTAATGCGTTTATTTTACATTATATCTAAACCTAACACATTTCAGGATGCTGTTCTACTTTTGACCACACATACAACCAAATTATCAGCTGTCCAACGTATAATAATTGCGAAAACTTTTCTCAACATGTGTAAAAATAATTGCAAATTGTGAACTTTTCCATTTTAAAAGTCAGTAAAAAACTATTCGTTATTAAAATCGGTAGACTGTCAACAATCAATTTGATTTATCAATCCATTAACGGTGAGTATCTTCCACCGTGAAATATTTATTTACTTACGCTTATTGTGAACTCGTCATGAAGGCATTGCAAATAAAATTTTCTGGACGGAATCGCAAATGTAAAGAGCAGAGCTAAAAAAATCTTTTAAATTTAATTGTTGAGATTGAAAATGATGAAAATTTATTTAAATCATTTTTGATATCGTTTAGGTTATATTTAATGATTAACCCCCTTATTCATAAATGCTCAATAAGATAATCTATGCTTTAACTGCTCTGTCAAGTTCTCGTTGACAGAAAGTGTTACGAGCGAAAACGAGACAAAACACTGTCTATTAATTAACTAAGTTACGGAACGTTTATGAATAAGGGGGTTAGTGATATAAATGTTTCGGTAGGTTATGCCAATTAATTTTGACAATTAATAATTGCAACTATTCTTACTCAACTACAACGAAAAAAGCGAAAGATTAAGTCTATTTTGGTAAATTAATGGTGCTATTATAAATACATCAGAATAGTTTCTAGAATTAACCAGATTATCTACCACACTCAGGATAAAAATAATGTAACTCCAAGCATTTAGATATCGGTGTTCCCCGCCCGGATTTTGTATGAAAAAATATATCATGGTGTTTATGAACTATCATTGCCATGATTTTAGTATGGCGTCGACAAACACTACGACCACGTTTATCGTACTTGGATTTTAACTGAGGAACTTACACTCAGCATACATGTGAAATCGTGATCAACGCTCACTTACTAGGAATAAAAAACACATTACCTAACAATAAAAGTACATTCAATTTTGTACCACAAATATCGATATTAGTTTATATTTCCCGCCGTCGCATCCCTAATCAATTGGAACACCAGTGGCTAGAAACACAATATTGGATTTGATATTGACTTTTTAATGTTTTTATTTGCAGACGATTTGTTTTATACTAATAATGTTATTGAGAATTTGAGATTATAGAGTCTACAACCAAAATCGAGCAGAAACAATTGAGAAGAAAATTTAAATAAAATTGAACCTGGGTTATACCAAGGTTGAGCTTTCGTTTCAGGAAACATTGTAATGCAACCAAGCATTGTGATAGCGCATATTCTGGTATTCGCCTGGCTAGTTACCATCCTCAAGTTGAAAATCTGTTTTGAGAGTCTGCATTTGAGAGTCAGTTCCATAATCCCTATCTTTGACAACTTTGTCATTTAAAATCAAGTGAGATAGTGACTTTGACAACGTTGTCATTTAAAATCAAGTGAGATAGTGACTTTGACAACGTTGTCATTTAAATGAGATAGTGATCAAACGCTAAATATAAAAAAAATGTTTGGATTCATTTAGACAAGAGATCGTGTATGGCTTTCATAATGCTCTTTGTTTTGTGGAATTATTTTTGGTGTAGAGTAATAAAAAAATAATAAAAAAATCTTGCTAAATATGTGTGGTTTCTCTTAATATCGCACCAGGTGGTAGGACTAATTTAACTCTTCTGAGAGTGTTCGTCTGGGTGAGAGTTAGACACCTTAGTTAGGACACGAGGAAGCGCCCATTTTTAGGGGGACCTAAGGAAAATTGGTTTACTTTTTATTCGTTTGAACATTTTAAGCACAAATATACGAATTCCAGTTCACAAATAATGTCTAGAGCTTATAAACAGGTAAATCAATACTTATCTCCAAGAAATGATTACTTGAGAAGGTCGCCAGCCACGGAAGCGGTTGTGGTCGACACCACCTGCCCGCTCCGAGATTTACTATTTCGACCGAGTAGGCTTTCTGTTTCCTGTCTACGGTCTTAATGATTTTGCTTGAATTGGAATTTTTAGCTTAATTTTTGTTAATGCTAAACTTAAGAATTTTTAAGCAAATCCTCTACGTGCTTAAGTTTGTTTTAATTGTTAATAAACTGCTAAGATGTTATCTGGTTATTAACAGATCACAAAAGGTTTGGTGGCAGATTTTCAACACGAAGATGGTAGCTAACCAGGCAAGCATTAGAAAATACGACGTTTTCCATCATGTAAATCTCAAACTCATCGTAGAGTTCGAACCCTTGACCGGTGAGTGACTTCCCTACTATTTAGACCACACTGACGGGATTTTGATTACATGCACATTATTACAATATTTTCGTTAAAATTTTAAAAAAAGTTTAATCAGATGCTTAAAGTGTTATGCTGGGGCCACGTTTAATGTCAATTACCATTATCGCGAAAACAACGGCGCAAAATAAGTCGATAAACTGAGTGACCAACATGGATATATTAAATGCATGGTGGTCACACTTTTAGTGCCAAATAACAGGACCGTGATCGGAGCTATCGCCAACTTCAAACGCTAATGTAAATGCCGTTGTCCAATTTACGTGATAAGTTGTGGTTACACTTACGAGTTTAATGGCCATTAAAGCGTTAATCAACGGCATTAGCCGTATAGGTATGGCCCTAGTATTACCAACTTCAAATGACAACATTCAATTTTCAGCTTCCAATAATGAGTCTACTTAATCACCGCCCGAGTAAACCATAAAACTCGCGATCAAAACAACCAATAAACATTGGAAACAATAAACCAATCTAGATCAACAACACGGCGATTTTTACCGCGCTCACTCATCGTAACGTCTTCACCGGATGTACCTCCATTGCTCGTTCGACCGTTCAAATTCAAAACGGAGCCGTTTCCGGTGTGACGTCACCGGCCGCCATTTTGTCGTATGCTCTCCGGGCGTAACCATGGGAGCGGATAAAATGGATTTCCCTCAGGAAAGGATGTGAATTTTTATGGAGAATTTTAAATGGTCATGTCTCGGATTTTTTGTTTAATGTTGATTACGAATTATTGTTATAGTTATTATGAGAACTTTCTTGTAATTAATATTAAAATGAGAGTCTATTACTACCATAAACTCTTGTTCCATTCTTGGCATAGACGAAGCTGTAAGTTTGGTTTGATGTTACTATATAGGTTTTATCTAAGTATATATTAACTATAGTTTTGATATTATTAAGCAGCTTTTCAAGTAGCTGCACTCGACAGCCAGACCTAGTCCAGGTTTCTCATACCACTCAAGTAATTTATAGATTAGGTATAAGTTCCTTGATACCACTGCATTTGACCATAGTCCAGCGAGTTATCAAATGTCAATTGCTAACTTCTAAACTAAATAAAAATTATATAAAAAAGTTTAGCTAAGATCGAAGATCGGTAAATGTGAAATGAATGATGATCACGTGAACATCAGATCAATTCCCAATTCTGACAGCAGACGTCAAAATGATATTGATCTGTGTTTAAAAGAATTATATTTTGAAGCTATGAACGTCAGTTCATGAGTTAAACCTACCTACTTTTTTATGTTATTTTGTAACGAGACGAGCTGGTCGTTTGCCTGATGGTAAGCATAACGCCGGGCCATAACATTTGCAGTGCCACCCAGAACTTTGAAACACAAAGGCCTGCGCGGCACTGCAGTGCGCTCGTTACCCTGAGACATTAGGTATTAAGTCTCATAAGCCCAGTAATTTCACTGGATACTCTGCTCATAAAACCGGAACACAGTAATGCTTGCACACTACTGCTTGGCGGCAGACTTCACGAGCAAAGCGGTGGTAACAACCCAGACGGACACTCGCAGAAGAGTTAGTCCTCCCACTAACACAAACTAACTTCAACTTTGGATCAATATGCTTGGAGAACTATAGGGCCTTAGTTTACCAGTTTACCTCAGTTTAGCTGTTTAGCTAAATTCAAAAAACATCCTAGATAATCACAAGCAAGATTTACTCAGCTCTTTATACCCTGTTTATTTTATTAGTAATTGTATAAAAATAACGGAATGACAATGAGTTGAATAAAAAATCCGGTGTGGACAATCGAGCGACCTTCTCAAGTAGTAACATTGGCCTAACCTCGGATGTTAGATTATTTGTTACTTTATAATACTATTTTGGTAGTGATGAGAGGTAGAACAGATTCGGATTTTAATGCAATTGCCGGAGGAAACCAGGCTACTTCCAATCTGTTACCTACGTACGCTAAGCTACTTTGATCAGTAAGACAGCCTGATAATAAAAATTTGTTAGTGGGAGGACTAACTCTTCTGCGAGTGTCCGTCTGGGTTGTTACCACCGCTTTGCTCGTGAAGTCTGCCGCCAAGCAGTAGTGTGCAAGCATTACTGTGTTCCGGTTTGATGAGCAGAGTATCCAGTGAAATTACTGGGCTTATGAGACTTAATACCTAATGTCTCAGGGTAACGAGCGCATTGCAGTGCCGCGCAGGCCTTTGTGTTTCAAAGTTCTGAGTGGCACTGCAATCGTTATGGACCGGCGTTCTGCTTACCATCAGGCAAACGACCAGCTCGTCTCGTTACCAAATAACATAAAAAAAAAAAAAAAAAAACCTCGATAAACTGGTTGTTGTGGACAAAGCAGACACAATAAGCATTCTAGGCAGATCATCTGACCACTGGTCTCTCTGGGCGTAGCGTAACCTGAGTAAACGTTGACGGCTTTGACGGGCTTTGGCGGGCTTTGGCAAGTTTGACGGCTCCGTAGCTAAGTTGGTAGTAACCCTGCCTGCAAAGCGAGGGGTCCTGGGTTCGATTCCCGGCCGGGGCAGATTTTGTGTAAGCATAAAGTTTGTTCTCGGGTCTTGGATGTTTGTGAAGTGTATCTGTGTGTGTCCATGCTACCTGCGACACAGGGAATCCTTTTGCGGGGGTATGAGTGTGTAAGCGTTAATTTATTTATTAATTTATTTATTTTTTTATTTCTTTATTTCTTTATTTAAATATGTAAATGATTGTTCTGTGATGTCGCACTATGATAGCGTCGGATTTACTTTTACACACCTTTTGCACGAGTTGTCTATTGAGAAGAATGCAAGCGTTGGACTGTAGATAATAGAAATTCGACGTGCCACATGATTTTAATTTTGTGTGATCAATGTCCTATCTTGATGAGGAGAGTGATGTGATGGCTGGTACTAATTATTTTTTAGGTTTTAGTAAATTATCTGCATCATTATAATGTTTTATTAAATTAAAACTATTTAACTTAATTTTTTTTTCACTTATTTTATTTGCAATTTTTTAGTTTTTTTTTTATTAGATTCTTATTACATGGTGTAGGTACTACATCATATATCTATGTCATACTAGTCCAGATATTTCATTTTGAAACCCATATTGAGGTTGTTGATAAAAGGTATGTAATCCGCCATCTTGTGGCGTTGGCCATCTTGGATTTTTTCATGTACCTACTGTATTCTTCTAGTCAAGTCTACTCTTATATGCTCTTTGGTCAAGCCCTTTCGTTTGGTACCCATATTGAAGGGGTTGAAAAAGGGACGTAATTCACCATTTTGTGGCGGCAGCAGTCTTGGATTTACAATGATACTGAACACAGATAATTGTATTATCATCAGAACTAAAGGTATGTACCAATTTTCAGATCAATCGGTACACAGGAAGAGAAAATGTCAATTACTAGATTTGACCCGCACAAAATAGAAACAAGGCAAGCTAAATAAAACCGTTTAAAAATCTTAAACCAATCCCTGCAGAAATAAATAAATTGTAACTCTAATATCTAGGGCAAATTTTGAAATCTAGACCAAAACAAAGTCAGGGCTGTCCCAAATTAGCTCATTAATACTGACCCTAATAACAGCAGCAAAAAATTGGTCCATCGCAGCATCCTAGGCAGAAAAACCATCGACCTCTGTTTTTTTTCTAATAGTTTTTACCTATACAGTAACAAGGCCAGGCAACCTTAGGTAGCGTTTGCGCAACCTGCCCTGAAAGTTTGTGTTAGTTTCTGTACCTTTGTTGAAATTATTATTACGTATTTAAACTTAACAACTGCTTTTTTATATTTTTTATATTAGGGTAATGAGACGATCGGGTCATTTGCCTGATGGAAAGCATAATGCCGGGCCCATAACAATTGCAGTGCCACTCAGAACTTTGAAACAAAAAGGTCTGCGGGGAGCTGCATCGTGCTCGTTACTCTGAGACGTAGCCTGTAATTTCACTGACTAATTTGCTCAGCAAACCAGAACTCAGTTACGCTTGCACATTACTGCTTGGCGGCAGACTACACGAATAAAGTAGTAGTACTCACCTACATGGAAACTCGCAGAAGAGTTAGTCCTGCCACCTCACCGAAAGCTCTTTGTAGGATGTCCTACCACTGAGTCCTCATCGGTTCACTATTATTTTGTGTATATCCAAAAAAAACATTACATTTTGTCACACTTTAGCTGACCCGACGTCTAACCTTCATTCAAAATTACGTACTACAGCAACAGTCACGCTAATCTAAAACTTATTTCGTTATACTCAAAGCATATTTTCAATTAAATACGTTAATCTAGCGTTTAATTGTTACCGCATCTTTATCAAGAAGATTTACATTCAATTGTCGATTTTTCAAAAACCCGAATGTAAATTAGTAGGTATCTACGTATCTCTTAGTAGTCTGTAGTAGGTACCTAAATTTAGTAGACGAGAGATACAATGTTAAATTCTTCTATTTGTGTACGGAATTAATTTTCCTTTTATCATCGTTAATATGAACTTCTAAAATGTCTAGGTACCTTATTACGTAAAATTACCAACAAGCAATAGCAACGAAACGGTTACTATCGCTGTCTGTCAAATCTCCCAAACGCCAAACTCCCGCAAATGTACTTTTAAAATAATTGAATAACGAATTTAGGCTGTCATAATTTTTACAGTTTGACTGTAATACTATTTTCACCTTGATTTTCTTCAATTAGATCATTTAATTTTGATCACAAATATCATCGCCCAATTGTCACTTGCCTCAAATTTTTAGCTACATAATACGTACTACTGTACTATACTGTCGTGGATCTAAGTTGTTATTTTTTTTTCGTTTTAAATAATTGTTTAAAATTTGATTGTAGCAATTTTCAACCTACTTCAAAAGACTCTGTGAATGTAAATGCCTATAATTCCTCCACGTTGAATGAGTCAACAAATCATAGAAATTATTGTATGACAATAACAGACAGTAAGCATCGCATTTTTTCAGTAAATTCGTTAAAACACTGCAAATGACCTTAAACCGTAAAACACGTACAAACAGCGGTCAAACTCCAGTGAACTCAAACCAAAAACCGTACAGTTGATACTCAGTGCGTGAAGTACCAGCTGAATGGGCCGCTGAGCCCACGTGGGACATGCTCTACTGAAGCATTCAGGACACAACAAACGTCTGTATCATAGACAACCTCCGTGGTCTGCTAGCTGGGGATGTCTTCACAAATAGCAAATTTTGATGAATGAATTATTTGGTACTAACAAGATTGCTACTTTTAGTTGGTGATACTATCCTTGCAAGTTCTGAATTCTCATAGGGAATCCTTGTTACGTTTACTATGAGAAAGTAGTCCATTAAAAATAACATGGATCTTATACTAACAATATTATTCCTAGACGCTGTTTTCTGAGTACAAATTATCCTAGAGATTGCACCTCACCTTTTACACCCTGAGTCCATTAAATCATCAACGTAACTCCACCACGGATGTGTTCAATTTCTTAATATCCAGCTAGTTTTTAAAGCTCTACTTGAGTTCCATAAATTGTAACTGCAGAAAGTAGAAAGACTTAAAGTTGTTCTCAAATCTCACTTGACCGAGAACACCTTTTTCAACAGTACTCGATTGTTTTGTTTACCTCGTCCATTCATCAATACTAGCTCGGAAGCTCTGACCAGCGCTGGTGAGTGAGCACGGAGCGCAGTCACCGAGCGAAACTCCTGAATGCTTCAGTGGAGCATGCACCACGTGGACCCAATGGCCCATTCGGCTACAATGCTTCACGCATCTTTACTACGTGAACTGTATTTAGTTTTTTTTGTGCCGAAAGCTTGCTTGACCGCTCACCTCGTGTCAGTGACGATGTGGTCAAGATGATGCCGTATTTTGGCGCTTTTCTCATAATTTTATGGAGTGTTTCGCAGGCATATATATTAATTCTCTTACTTCGTAATAGCTTTTTTCTTCTAGACAAGAATCCAGTCCTAGTGGAATCAAAGGGTCTTCGACTTCCTTTACTACGACAACGTTGCCGTCGTGGTACTTATGGTTTTATCTTCTGAAATACAGAAGCACTTAATGGTAAACGGTGACCCATTAAGGCAGGCTGGCAAGGCTTTGACCTTAACTGCCTGCACTGCAGTGTCGCACAGGCCTGTATGTTTCAAAGTTCTGTTTCAAAGTTGTTATGTGGTATGGGCCGGTGTTATACTTACCATCAGGCAAACGACCAGCTCGTCTCGTTATCTAATAGTATAAAAAATCTCAACGCATTGTAATTTCTAAAGGCTATTTGTAATTTCTTTTACGTATTAGGTATAATAGTACCCAGTGACAGGGAATTCTCAGGTCTCCTATTTGCATAGTCATTGTTAGCTTGATTTGCTAGATGTAGAACTCAATAGGCAAGGTATTTATTTAGTCTTCATCCAATCCGGTGAATTGCTCACAAACATAGGAACTTACTCTGTGTCTACAAAATCATCGAAGCAGCATGAATGCGAATGCTCCAATGACGTATCATCACGCACGTCCACACAGCACGTCAGATTCAGCGGTTCGGATCGAGCGCCCAACCATGACTCCTGTCAGTACCCCCCGCTTCCAAACTAGCGAACTTGACCTTTACATCTTCAATAACCACTGGGGTAGGAGTTTTTAAAATGAAAAAGGATCTACGCATCATGGAGAATGTTTTTGTACCCGTATAGGTAATATGTGAATACCATTAAGGGCATGGCGGATACATGTAGACGTAGTGTCGGAATTGTTTACCCCATAGAATTACTACTACAACCAGTACCGACAGCTAAACGAGCCATCCAGCACGGTAACTCATCTTCAAATAGCGGTCACCCATTTAAATACCGACCACAGCGATCGTCGCTTTACCGATCGGTTAAGAATATCCGATACTATCAATATAATCAACCAAACAAACCTGAAGACAATCTAATTGAAATTCGCCAGTCCACAGCCGCCGGTTTTAGAAAGCTGTCCGCTTTTGTGGTTCTTTTACTATTTTTCTATAAAAAGCGATCGAAAGGTGCCTCTGACGCCGCTGCGGACATTGATGTGTTTGCGTTTGATTTTTATACGATCAATTTAGATGTAAATAAATATTTTGTAAAAAAAATCGCAGTTTGCAGGATTATATTGCAGCAGAGATGCACCAAAAATTACCACATTTTCGGAACACTTTTGATGTGATTATTAGTCAAACAAATAAGCCCATACCAAGCAATAAGCCAAGCTTATAAAAAAAAGTACCTACACTTTTTTTATAAAAGTTTAGGCTTACTATAATGGCTTTACTAGGCTCCAAGCGTTACTATTTGAAGTTCAAGTATGTAGTCTAGGCAACTTGACTTTCTGTTATCGTTAACCATAGCAGAAACATTAAAAATGTATAGAATTGACAGACTAGGTGGTAGGACTAACTCTTCTGCGAGTGTCCGTCTGGGTTGTACCACCGCGCGCATATCTAAAGAATTCTTAAGTCAATTCCATATAAGTATAAATAACTTTTCTGCTGTCGTTTACGATTGAAGAAACTCATGTGTGTCAAGACCCTTTGTTCGTCCGTGGTTATAAGCGTCTAATGTCCGAAACATAAGATGCCTCATGCCACAGATGCGCAAAAAGATAGACACTACAAGTCTAGTAGTAAGTATTCTAGGACTTTTCTCTTTTTAAATTTGTGTGGTATTCCGTCGCTGGCCGCTGCGGTTAGGATTTTTATGCATTACGCACGTTTAGGTTGTGTAGTCGAAGACGCACGCCGATGAACGATGATTAAATTTTTAAGTTAATAATGTTACATATACGAGTGTATCGAATCTTTGAAGTTTAGTAATTTAGTACCGTGATGGGACAAGATAGTAAACTGTGAGCCTAGCGAGTAATTATCAGGTAAAAATTGTTTGTTGGTTACCGCTAATCTCTGGAACCAATATGATTCTAAAAAATTCGGCAACATTATCTCTGAGTGCTAAAAATAAGCAAGATATTTTTATTCTAATTCCACACTTGTGAAGCCGCGGGTAAAGCTGAGTACTTTATACTTTAGTACCTAACCGTCTAACCCAAAAGGATGTAGAGGGGTTATCGAACTATAAGAATTTACAAAATAAAGAATGTGGAAAAATACGAACTCGGAAAATTAAGAATTCGGAAAAAAAATAAGTTAATCAATTCAAGTATTTAAATATAGAAAAAAGATATAAAAATGTAATTAAATTTTTGTGTGACTTTTTTATTTTCGGCTGCATTCAGTTTTTTTTTTGACACTGGCACATTAGCTGTCACGAAAAGAAAAAAAAAGAAAAATAACATTCAGCAGGATTTAATTTAACCTCAAAACTTTGGCTGAATTTGGTTGAGGTTTTTAATTATTTTTAATTTTAGGAATAAAAAAAATATTAACTTGTATAACTAATAAAAAAGTAAAGATGGTGGGGCCTTGGGCAACTATCTACTCGTAGATTTGAGCGTAAAGGTAGGCCTTTAGAAAATAATAATTGTAAAATACTGGAATTATTGTGTAACCATTGAAAAAGTGTGGAATAAACGAATTCTAAGTTAATTTTAACGACGTTCTTTATTTAATCTCTTAATACCCCACAAACAGATAGGTTTCGCTCCCGCTTATTTACTTTTAATTAATATTCTTAATTATTATTCACTTTATTTATTTAAGTACTTACTTATATTGTTTTAGATCTAAGTTTTATTATTATTATTCAGCCGTCGAATTTAGACAAATAAACCAATGATTTATTCAAACTACTCATTCCATCGAGTTCGCGTCAACCATCAGTAGAGTCATGAGAACCTCTAAGTTAGAACAAAGAGTAACCTAGACCCGGTACCTCGGGTTCCCACACTTGAAGTTAGATAAAAAAACGTGTTTTCACTTACGACGGCTTATGTAAGCTTTGTCGTTTTCGGTGAGTAAAGAGGTTTTAATTAAATGTTTAAGTAATTTGACAATTTTTGTTTTGAAATGCTTAGAGAGAGTAAAGATTTTTTTACTGCACTAAGACCTGATTTTACCAACCCTTTTGAACCGAGATTCAACTATTCAGTTAGATTAGGTTAGGTTTAACTAAACCACTGCTAAGAGTTTATTGATACTGTCTTACCACAAAAAAATTAAACACGCTCTATCACAAGTTTTAAATAGCGTCTACCCCTAATCACGCCTTAGTCGCGTGTTTAAAAATGAACAACCACAAATCTTGATCATTTATTTTTTGATTTGATTAAGTAGTATCTAACCGTTGTCTAACTCCATTCTGTGGTAACAATTCTAGTAATTTTAGACATTTCTATCTTTAGACCCTTAAACAGGCGCCTAAAAGATGTTTTTTGTGGTACAGCTTAAATTTCAGAATATTTTAAGCCAGCTTGACAACCTCGTCTAACCATCGCGTCGGTTACTCCATATTATGACATTACCTAGCTGTCAAAGCTAGCTCTGAATGGTTCGTAAGCCGTCGATTTGAAAATCTTTTAAACCATTGAATTTTTTTTTTAAATCGACCTCTTTTATTCTTTTAAGTTACATATTTAGATTGGGCCACAATTTGGTTAAAAAAAAACAATTAACATAATATCACATAGCCGCGTTATGGCAATTGAGTTCAGTTCAATACTTCCAAGAGAGCATCTTTTTGGAACCTTTATGTCAACTCACTCTTTGCCGCCCGTTGAGGTATTTCAATTCTGCATGTTCATTAACGACCGAAACTAACAAATTGATAAAAATAATACAGAAAACTACGATTACGTTACTGTATGCATGAAATTATCTATTAAAACTAGTGTCCATGCAACATTGTAAACAATTTTGCCAGGTTTATATCGGTTCTTCACTTACAATATAAAAATAAACAAGAATGAATCTCTATAACTGTGGTACAACTCCGTCGGCGAAAATTCGTAATCGATTTCAATTACGTAAAAGGCAATGCAATCAAGTATTGTTGCTTAAGTGTTGAAGACTGACAAGTGATGAAAACAATATACTTACCTCAATGCGAAATTCTATTGGACCTTAACAATGAAAAATTTTAGAAAAGAAGAGAAATGAGAGATAAATTTTTGGTGGTTGGAATATAAAACTTTTTAAGATTAAGGGCTAAGCTTTTTTAACTGTTAATAAATTATTCCTCTTTGAAAGACCGAAAACCGAATCTTTTTTCCTTTCCGAATTTAAGTAGTTATTCCCGGTAAAAAAAATATGGCGGAGATGCCAAAATACGTAAATAAGACACTGGTTAGATTAAACCTTCTTTTATGAAAATAAAATAAAAGTAGTCATTGCATCGCTATCAAACGTCCTTCTCTAATTAGTATAGGCTTTGCTAACAATTTCACTCCGATAATTATTAACACTTCTTGTATTTCATATATCTATTAATGAATGAACGAGAACTGAAAACTCGCGATGCAATGCACAAAACTTATATGACTTTAATACAATTCTGGTGTTTATTAATTTACGAGATAATAAGTTGTGAAGAACAAAGTATTTAAATACTTTTTCAGATAAAGAAGTTATATAAATACTTATACTTAGTTTGTCTATGGTCCGCTATGGTTGTTGTTTTTTTACTTTAGCCTGCGCTTCTAACAAGACTTTGAAGTTTCATTTAGCCCGTGTATAGACAGTGTCAGTGACAGAGTGTCATAGGACACTCACAACAATGTTAAAGTATTCCGGCATTAAAACAATATCACATCAAATCTCCGGTTTATAATCAAAACCGATGGCTTAGCCACAGATTATAAACATTTCCAGTGCGAATTAAAAAGGTACTTTCATATTACACATTCCGTAAAAGTTCTAGAAACGTGCAACAAAAAAACGAGTTTCCTGAAAACCAAGTAACACGGAAAAAACCACTTTCGTAACAGCGAATGAAAAAAAGAGCATACCAAGTCGGGAAAAATTGGCTAATCACGTAACTTTACTTTCACAGTTCACAGTCAAAGACACACTGGCACAGCACTGAATGTTTTTGAGTTTAGAACGGAGCGAGGCACACAACTACTCGGCACGGTGTCTCACACTGAAATGCGACTAAGTGGAACAGCTTATGCGCGGGCGCACTGGCTCGCGACTGGTCGGTTATTCGTGTGCGTATGAACACATGTGCACACACCCATACAAGCTTAGCTTATGTAAGGCGGATCCTTATGTAAAGTATATAATTTGGACGGAAAAGCGCGATTACCTTTTCGTGATGGGATTGCTGATGACAGTAGGATTTAATTAAAGTTTTTTGAAGGTTTCTCGTAAGGATGTGAATTCAAGGCTCCTTTTAAGTATCAAATTGAAGCTTCGAAAGGTTTGGCTGCGTTCAATAACTCTTATAATATCTTTATGATGTTACAAAGTCTGGTGTGCTACTTACAAACAGTGCAGCAAATAGAGTGCATTTTGTCTTGGTCGAACCACGTTGTGTGAGATTTCTGGTGTGATACGACTATAGTGGCACATAACATATAATAATACCACGTAGTGGTTAAGAATGATAGGCGCAATTCAGTGCAGTGCGTCTTCCAATAATACAAAGTAATTCTGATTCGCATTGCAATGTTACGGACCAGTTCATCAGGAAATAATACCTATATTATCATCAACATACTAAATGAGCAATAGTTTTCTTTGTACTGTCCTAAGTAAAAAAGTCCTGTTAATATGTTGACTAGATTCTTGCTTAAAATTATAATTGGCAATAAATATTAATTGTACTAACGTAAAACTAACGTAAATTTACTAGAAATAGTAAAATTGCGAATACCCTAACAGGGTCCATGTATTTACCTACTAACCATAAGACTAAGACCTGCTTAGATTTAAGAACTTGTTTCTAAGGTTTAAGGCATTTTTGAAAGTGCATGGTAGCAATAAATAAATAAATAAAATTTAAGTTAGGTTTATCCAGATAATATATTTTCGTCTATACCACATTATCTGCTGAAAAAAGGTCTACTGCTAAACATCGTCCACTCCCTGATCAACTCATCGATCTGTTGCTCTGTTGTTGCGTGAAATAAGGACAAACGAACAAACGTGCAAACACATTTATTATAGTACAGATTTAACCTGGTTTTATAAGGAACACATATATATCCATTACCTATATAGCCCTTTTCTTAGCTTAGGGTTCTGAATCTTAACATTTTATTTATATCCAAATTCAAATTTATATATAATATTTGTTTTCACATGGGCCTCAAGGGCACTCATGAAAGTTAAAATAAATGACTCTAAGTGCCCGTTTCAAACTGGTATAGACCGATCAAGAAGAAGAGCAAGAAACTCGTCGGCATTCTTTTCATGTTCATCATGTTTAAAATTTAAGTCTAAGTGTTATTTATTTATTTATTGCATTCATGTATTAATAGCATTAGTAAAAAGATCTTATGGATAGATCTTGATCTTGGATGGATCTATTGGATTATATGATATGTATTAGTGACACATGTATGTTAGGGCATTTGCAATTCAGTGCTCGCAGTTAACAATTTCAAAGCTAAATAATAATTAATCACTTTGTTACTTATTTTATTTATTTAACAAATTCTACATATCCTAACGAAAAAAAAAACACAATTAAAAACTACAAATAAGACTAAAACTCAATTACGGATTAACTTTATATAGATAAATATATTAAGAGCATGAAAGAAAAGGAATCAGGTACAGATTTTCATCACGAACATCGGTCGCTTCCGTAGCTCAGTTTTTTTTTTTATTTGGTAACAAGGCGAGCTGGTCGTTTGCCTGATGATAAGCATAACGCCGCCCCATAACAATTGCAGTGCCACTCAGAACTTTGAAACACAAAGGCCAGCGCGACACTGCAGTGCCCTCGTTACCCTGAGACATTAGGTATTAAGTCTCATAAGCCCAGTAATTTCACTGGCTACTCTGCTCATCAAACTGGAACACAGTAATGCTTGCACATTGCTGCTTGGCGACAGACTTCACGAGCAAAGCGGTGGTAACAACCCAGACGGACACTCGTAGAAGAGCTAGTCCTACCACATAAATATCCGATAAATATATAAATATATGGATCTATTTACTTTACAATAATGAATACTAACCTTTTAATCAATTACCTTATTTAATTCTCTTTCAAAGGCATTTAAAAATGTAGAGGTTAAAAAACAGTTGCGAATCGTTAAAACACATTCAACCTTCTTGCATGAAGACGATAATTATCTTTTTAATGAACGACTAATTAAAAATTTAAATGAAGCCTTTAAAGTCATTAAGAACGGATTCGGAATGAGTTTAGAAAAAGTAAATCACGGTTAGCAAAGTTTTAAGTATTTTATATATATTATGTAGATTTTTATTTTTATTTTTTACGTCTGGGTACCGTTTTTCTAGTCTGTAGAGTAATTGTTTGGAAAGAATACAGTATTTTAATTCAACACTGACTGATATTGAAGACACAGTTACATTGCCTCTGATATTTTTCTAGTGGTAGGACTTATAACTATTGTGTGAGTCTGGGTGGGCAAAACGGTGGTACCGCTTTGCTCGTGTAGTCTGCCACCAATCGGTAATGTTCAAGGATTACTGTGTTCTGGCTTGACGAGCAAAGTAGTAAGGAATTACTGGGCTTATGAGACTTAACACCTAATGTCTCAGGGTAACGAGCGCAATGCACACGCAGTGTGATACACGCAGAATGTTCATTACTCAAAACGTTCAAAATTCCGAATGTTCAAAACTCAAAACGTTCAAAACGCAGAATGTTCTTTGCGCAGAATGTACAAAACGCAAAACGATAGATTTTGCAAACGCTCCTCGTTCCTGCATTTTTTCGAACTACACAAATTACATAGAAATCTTGGCCAAATACATTCACTGAGTGGAATGAACATCCCCCAAAGAAATTTGATCAAATATTGGACATCGTAATTTGACAAAGATATTGGATGAATGGAATACCACCTTACCCGATCTTAAATTTTTTTTATGTTATTGGTAATGACACGAGCTGGTCGTTTGCCTGATGGTAAGCATGAAGCCGGCTCATAACAATTGCAGTGCCACTCAGAACTTTGAAATACAAAGGCCACATTACTGCTTGGCGGCAGATTTCACGAACAAAGCGGTGGTACTAACCCAGATGGATACTCGCAGAAGAGTCCTCCCTCTAACAATCTTAAATGAATGATGTTGATAATATGATGATTGTTGATTGATATAGGGACTGGCTTTCAATTGCGACTCACTGATTGGTTTCGACTATATATTTTCACCTTGACTGTGTTAGCTAGCCAGTAAAGTACTTGTAAATTAATCTTAATTATTTATCTGAAGTAAGACTTTGCATAATTCGGTTTAAGAAAATGTAGAGCTGTGTTGTCTTATGTTTTTTAGCAGCGGAAGACCTTCAACCTTATTAAAAAATTAATGGAAAAGAGTAATCTTTTAACCTGCTGTAAAAATATTAGATATCCATGGAAGTCTACTTTCTTTGTAAAAGACATCAACGCGCGCCACTTCGCTTTCTAAGAAGAAAGCTGTACGCTTTTGTCATCAATTATCACATTTAACGTTTTATATTTATTTTTCATTAATTAAATTAATAACACTAATTTGAAATAAAATATAAAAGCTAAAACCATTGTTTTAAAGTGACTGGCCTTTATTAGCCAATAACCCTGAGAAATGGAAGGAAGATAGATACGGAGATATTTATTTGCCCTTGCAGTGTGACGATACAAACTGAAAATAATTAACACAAATATAAAAATAATAATATTTATTATTGACACAAAAACGATGTGTAAAATAATGGTGACTAGAATACTCAATAAAATTAAAAACATAAATTGTTCGGAAAATTCACAAGCACACACAAATTGGTACTCATAATGGGAAGAATAATAGATAAATTATTCACGTTCGTATTACTTTTTCTAAGTAGTTAGAGCCACCTCAATCTTAAAAAATGGTGGCATTAAACTAAATCATAATTAAAAACACTTCAATAGCATAACTTCAGATATTTCACCATTACCATTGTAATTAAAGATTATAAAAGTGGAGGAGAGCAAAAAACGATGCTACTAGACAGGTGGAATATATCTGTCTCTTTCTAATTGATGCGAGGGGGTGTATAGCTGTCTCTGTCTACCGGAAGACAGTGCTGATGGGTAAACTGTAACGGCCAGTTGTCGTAACTGACTTTTGTTTCGCTGAGGCTCTCAAACATTAAACTAGAGTTAATAAAAGTAGCATAGGAACCAATTAGTTTATTTCTGACCAGACCTGCAAGTATGAAACTTTACGATCGATAAAATTGACAGTTGAAATAGTTAAAATTAGAAGTAGCTTGGTCGTTGTTGATTTTTTCGTAAACTAATCTCCGAAACTAGTTTTGCGACGACGACAAGTTTTACTTGTAATTTTTTATCGATTGCATTTCCTACACAATGAAGTTCAATTTTCAATACATTGACCGAATAACTAATCTCGCGAAGTAACATGTGGAGACCGTTCCGAACCACGATAAAACCATCTTCGTTCCATAAAAACCAGTAATTGAGGTGCAAATATTCACCTCCTATTGAAGAAAGTAGATTTGGCTTCGTTTTCGAAAAAAAAATCAAGGACTACGAGTACCTATCTGTAATTTAAATTTATAACCATTTGAACTGTCAATTTTATCTATCGAAAGGATCTTGGTACTTGCACTACAGTTAGGATAAAGTTACGCATACAAAATAATTGTAGTACTTAAAAAGATACCGAAAAATATATACCGATAAAAGAAAAGTTTGAGCACCTCTGGTGTTATAACAAAGCCTACGCGCACGCGCCACTCCATCAGACGGTAACTCTCCACGCGTACCATCGAGTGGTGAACTAGATCACGATAGTCTCTTAACTTTTTTGCGATACTTTTACGTTAAGCGAGCGGCAGAGTCCATTAATTATTTTTTTCAAAATTGATAGGTTCGTTTTTAGTACTTACTATCTTGACTGATCTTATGTGAGAATGCAGTTAAAGATGGCAAATACACTAGATCTAGATTAGGACTGACTCTCAAGTACGGGAGCCGGAACACACCGGTATGTGCTTGCCGACATATTTTCAACTTCAAGGTGGTAACTATCCAGGCGAGCATCACCTTGCAAGGGTTCCCGCGTTCCGTTTCATATATCACCCTAAGCTATCAGTTTTTAAGTTTGCCCAGAACTTTTATTGACTACTTTGTCATTCAATTGAAAAGGCGTTATTTCTTTTGCAGCATGAACTTTTATTCAGTATAGTAAGTTCTATTACCTGATAAAATATTTTATCACTGAGCTAGATGTTTGCACTGTTACTAGCAGTGACTAGAGGAGAAGAGCTGAAGATCGGGCTCAGTGGCACCCTTTGGGAGATGCGGTGGGATAATACTGGCTGATTATATTGATAGTCATGAGTGAGATGACATGCTCAGGACGCTACTGCTTGACAAGGCATATTACGACATACGTGAATTCTTTGCAGAAAAGTTCATTGATCCACACTGACCTAGTACTAATATTAATTGTTGTAGGTAATATTAATTTAAATAATAATTTGTAATATCTGTAGTAGACGTGTAAGAAAAATCTTATAAATAAATGATGTTTTATTTTCCGGGCCGGCACAGTACGTCTTTACAAACATACTGCTTTTTAGGTTATGGTATTTTGTCCAGCCAGCCATTGCCTGTGCCAGGGTAGGCACAGGCAAGAGCCTACCTTCCTTGAAAATCCTGATAATTATGGGCCAGAATCGTCCAGTCGAATCCCAATTTCACATATCCTAGAATTTGGTGGTTCTAGAACATGCGGTTTTCCTGACGAGATTTTCCTTCATCTTTTTACAGTGAATGTGATAAATCCACGTATAATTTGATTTAAGTCATTAATGTGGGGCGAACCGGGATTCGACTCGGTTTGAAAGTCTAAGCGATTCCCACTCGGTCACACTCGCTTCTAATTTGATAGAACCTTTAGTGAAATTCACAACTAGGGCGTTCTTGAGCATCAGCATAAATTGTTATTGTAGGCAACAATTTTACAGCCTACTGGTGGCCTTCTGTTCGTAAACAGAGCTAGTCTCTTTCATGTATCCGGAGCTAATTCGTTGACATCCTTCAAGTACGACGAAATACGTAACGAATCAATTGGAAACTCAATCATAATGATTAGTTTAAACGCTACGATGGAAAATACGTAAATTCAAACATATATCCCTTCTTCTGGGTGTGCCTTATTAAGAGAGAAGTGGAACAGGCAGATTTGAATTACTGGGCTTATAACAAAGGGCAACAAGCGCACAGCAGTGCTGCGCAGGCCTTTGTGTTTCAAAGTTCTATGTGGCACCGCAATTGTTTTGGGCTGGCGTTATGCTTACCATCAGCGCAAACGACATGCTACCCAATCGGAAAATAATGATGCTTAAATAAAAAATTGTTGGATACTGTTTTGTGGACTATGGGCGTTATTGCTTGTTATAATCAGCCAGTGTTCTTATTATTTCTCATAACAACACGGGTCTCGTTATTCCTATAGCCCCTCAGTTTTCCCTCGAAGACTAGTCCGTTACGTCGGTTGTACTTTCTTCGTTGCGCTCCGCCGCGTGCGGCCGCGCACCCGCCGCTAGTGTTGGGCTATGTCGATGTTACGTAAGATAAGATTAGTAAGTACTTCATGGCTACTAGGGCTAGGTAGTATATTGATTATGTCATAGCAAATGTACAGGATTTAAAGAAAGAAAATAAGGTTAAAGAAAATAATTCATTTCTTACTGCTTAATCTCAGCCTAAGATTTTAAGATTTGCAAGAGAGACCTCATGGACCCATTTTGCAAAAAAAAATGGTGTCAATAAGCCCTAATTCTTTTATATTGGAACAAGGTTGAAAATGACGATGGGGTGCTATGCCGGGTAACCTCCACGCGGTGCATCCTGGGTACCTGTCAGCAACCTCTCCTGGTTGACTGATTTCGGTCCCGGAGAGGTTGCTGACAGGTAGCTAATAACCCGGGGAGGTGGGCCCCTCCGCGTGCCCCTCTGAATGGGTCAGCAGAGGGCTCAGCGGACGGGGCGCAAGGGCTGTGCGGGGCTCGAAGCCCGCAGGGACGGGTAGGGTGATGAAGAGGTGGGGCGCGCTGTCTTCCAGCGTAGGACCAGGGGGAGGGATCCTCCCCTGCTCCCGCTGGCAGCGCACCAGGGAAAAAAAAATGGACGTGACCAGGTGGAGAGAACCCCGTCCTGACCGGCGCGCCCTGGCCGTCGTCTGGGATCGGGGTTAAAGAGGTGGGGCACGCTGTCTTCCAGCGTGGGACCAGAGGTAAAGGAGCACCCCTGCTCCCGCTGGCAGCGTGTCAACTACGGACGAGAGGGACCCCCATCCTATAAGCGGTTTAGCTGTACCCGTGGTGGATGGGGGTTGTGAGAATGCTCTGAAGAGCATGGAGACGGGGGCGTGGTACTCTACGCTCCCCGTCTCCACTGGGAGGGCCCGGGGTGCCGGATGCGGGGGCATCCGGCGTCCCGCACCTGTTTAGGTAGGGCCATCCCGAGGTGGAGGCGATGCGTTCGTGTTCCGGCGCATCGCCTGAGCCGTGCGGGGGAGTTTCCTCTCCCCGCGAGGCGGGTCCGTCCTAGAGGACGGACGACGGCTGACGGGGTCGCGAGGAGTGTGTTTACGGGCCCGTGACCCCGTCCGAATGCTGAGCCGACAGGAAACACCCGGTGGTTTTAGTGGGTAGGACGCTGTGCAGTGGGCAGGCGGCGAGTCCCACACTATCTCCGCAGCCCCCCGGGTGCGGAGATGTGCGTGAAGGCATTTCCCCGGGAAACCAAAAAAAAAAAAAAAAAAAGGTTGAAAATGACGATGCTTTTAATTGAAGATTATTTTGTAGTTTTTAATTAATTAAGAAAAAGTGACACAATAAAGTTTATATATTTTTATTATTTTGTCTTTAAATGATTAAATTTCCTTTTTTTGGCTACAAAAGATAAGATAGTTGTCGCTCAAAATATTGAGCATTTCGAGACAAAAAAATGTTACGGGATCTTTTCTACGATTTTTTTACAAGATTCTGGGCCATTTTTATACGCTATTTTATAGTTACGTCTTTTCTATAAACACTTGGCTATGCTACTGTATCTTTTTTTCTTATAATATCTATAAATAAACGGAGATTTATGCGACGAAAAACAGGACTTTTTCGGACATTTTGCTTTAGCCCCGCCTTAATGGCGCCAGATCAGTAACCAAATTAAGACGTTAACGTCAATAGTTACGTATACTTACGTGTTTTACTAAGTATTAAAATATTTTGTATGGAAGTACCTTTTATTTTAATATTTTTGTCTTCAAGTAACGCACAAACAAATAAGTTTAGTGGCAATGAAATGTCATGAATATATCATAGGAATAATATAAACAGTTTCATAACACATAATTATGTTTTTGCAGTGTTAATTATCATATTTATTTTGAAAACCTGTAATAGTAGATATTATCTTTGAGTTTTTGTTTCGACCTTCGAAATAGAGGTCTTACGCGTGTTGAGAGAATAATCTTTAATATTTATTTTATTTTGTTTCCTACAAGCTATGATAATAGACATTTGAAATATCAAAGCACTCCGAATAATATGTTTTTGTTCTTTAATAATGTTCACTAAATAATGCTGTCCTACATGATAATTTTCTTGCAGTTTTTTTGTTCTAATTCGAAAAAGGTTCTCTTAGTCTTTTTTTGCATAGTTGGTATGTTTCTCGATATCTCCTCTAATTGTCAGCCGATTTTACTGATACTTTTTTCATAAGTAGGACATATCTTAGGTGTGGTCCTTTAATAATTTTTAGGAAAGAACTCCTATGTGTGGAAAAATGGTGGATGAAACTTCTTTTATCACGATTTCTTCGTTAAACGGAAGTTACCGCTTTTTTAAAAGCAACTTGGTGGATGCCAACCAATGAAAGCAATAGTGATCTATCGCCAACCTATGACAGGATCCGAATTTGAATTTCTATTTACGTCATTGGCTGGTGAGCCGTCAAGTTATAGGTATGTTGTGTTTACGGCAGAGAACACAATATAAAAAATCGATATCGATTCCTTGTCACCCGTATCCCATCCCTAGCGTCCTGCAGCGGAAGTACAATAATTGTGAGTCGTCTTCCCCTCACTCTGACCAGCGCACTTTCTTATTATTACAACCTTGGTTCTGTTATTTTTTAATCCTTTATGAAATAAACTTCTTTTTGTAAGTAGAAAACAGGCTCCCTCATATTAGGGGTGAATAATGGAGTTATTATATCAAACTATCAATTATTATTATTATATCTTGAATACATTGTTACGGGACAATCCTTACATTATAATTGTTTATATAAATAGACAGTTTTATTGTTTTACATTTGAGAGTAACGTACAATTTTAATAAAACACACTCCGCTCTAGATTCTCTCGGGATCCAACTTGAAATACAACGTCGAATTAAATTCCCTTTTTTCACTTGTTGTGTATATTAATCTAATATTTTGCTACAAAGGATTCTCGAGGTGGTCCCATATAAATTTTATGAAAGAACACCTAAAGGTTGAATTTTCATATATCGCGGTAGTTTCATCGAAATCGGTCCCCACTTTTTAAAAGCCATCTACTTGTAGTATGTTTGAAGGTTGTTAGATTTTTTTTTAAATCTCTGTCATTTTATTATGGTACTAGCTGTGGCCCTACGTCAAAGAGGCTTTAGTCCTAGTTCCTACCACCATCCCAAATATTTTTACTATGCTGCAAGCAGATACTTCAAAAAGGTTCCTAACACATATAACTATGACCTCAGATATAATCAAAAAACTACACCGTCTGCGTCTAAAGAATAATATTCAACATACATCCACTTAATATGATGATACAATCACGACTCTAGGTATTAGTCACAACAGAACGGGTAACGAACGGCCAGCAATTATATACAAGAGTAAAAGAGACAGATACATCAAAATAACTGGAGGAAACGAGACAGGGAGAGTCATCTTTTATGTGGCGTAAGTCGGCGCACGCGCGCCTTTTTATTTAACTCACACATGCATTCCTCCACACATGCTGACGCACACATGTGTGGTGGCTGTGTGCGTGCGTGATATATGTTTACAACGGAAATTTCTAGTTGTGATTAATGTCAGACTTGACATTATGAAGATTCTGATCTGAAAATTGGTATATAGGAACTGCGGAGATTACTATTTTGGATATAAAATGCTCGGGCTAGTCATGTCGTATGTAGGTATTATATACAACTTATATGAATCTAACCACACATAAGAAAAACCCATTTAGGTAGGTATCTTATATCACTAAAGTTACATGATTTTTCACAAACATACATAAGTACATACGAAATATTTTGAACATATTTTTGTACTATACTTATTTATTAAAATTTAAGTCTAAGTACCTATTACAGTATAGTCGCCAGGAGGCTCCTGAGGTGTTTGATTCCATGCATCTTTATCATTTACATAATCCTTAACTTTACAATACGCTTTTTAATTATTACATGCTATACGTTTTAAACTTCCCTTGTGATAACTCAGTTAAATATTTTAGGAAGTATGCTGTAAAATCCAACACCATTACACGAATAATTTATTAGTTTAACTTAATTTAACCCCGATTATTACAATTTTATGTTTATTACTAGTATTTAAGTAATGTAAGTACTTTTTAACTTAAATTTACTAATATTTTCCGGTGCATACATTATATTTTCAAAAACAAAACAAACCTAGCCATAGCAAGGTTGAAAAGTCTCTAAGACATTCAGATGGACCTATTATGTTGTTGATCGCACGTTAGCAGCAGATCCTCGAAGTAGGATATCATAAGACATCAAACTATGAAGATATGCAAAGTGGTATAGGTACTTTGCATATTTTCATCGCCAAATCAGTCAGTTGTCTAATTTTACGTGCTTACTGGAAATGCAGCGGAACTCAAACGACCCGATAAGGCATTGATGTGAGGACCCCATTGCATTTTGGAATCAATATAGTTAAGCCTAAGAAAACAGTATTATTGACCAGATCGAATTTGTTGCCTTCCAATACGACGTTAGAGTCCACATGTGGCACGTTTGAAAGGGAAATTGTGAAACGTTTGGTGTTGATCACTGTGACATTTTAAAAAACTTTATGATTAACTAGCTTTTGCCCGCGATTTCATCCTCTTTCCCACAGGAACCGTGCATTTTTCCGGGATGAAAAGTAGCCTTTGTTACTTTCCTATATCTATGCCAAAAATCATGGCGATCCCTTGCTCTGTTGTTGCGTGAAAGAAGAACAAACCAAATGACCAACGAACCAACAAGCCTGCAAACACATTTTCGCATTTATTAAAGTACGGGTAGTATCAATGACTATAAAATGATCTGTGGGTAGTATGGATTAATTAACGAACCTTCAGGGTTTTTTCTCCTAATGCTAGCTTTGTATCTAGAAGATTAGGAAGTAGGTATAAATAGTAGATAAAGTCTTAAAATCCAGAAGCCAACAAAAACAAAACCCACGAGCAATTACTCGGGTTTTTTTCCATTCAAAAACTTTTGTCCTATAGAGTAGATACTCCACATAGTTCAACCCTAACAAAGCGAGAAAGGGTCTCCTCAGGAGGACCATCGTTGTCAGGGCTGTGGAAGTGGTGCGAAGTAGCTACGGCCCTGGCACAAAGCTATGGGAGAAAACACCGTCGGTTTTTAGTTGTTAAGGTGGTCTCAGTAGCCGCGGAGCTTAACATAATCACCATGCTGCAGCCGCTACTGGTGGTATCCGTAACGCAGTGGGACCACGAGTAAACCTTGATTTTTGTCGACGATAAAAAGCCTTACTCCACAGACGAGGGAAGACTTCAGGTTATTACCGTCAGGACTATTCCTGCCAACAGCATCTTGTACATAGAACAACAGTACACCTGCACAAGTGTGTTGACCCGAGCGCACGTGCGTCGTTTATTTATCAATTACGAGCTGGAGATTTGAACTTCTCGCTCTGCCGGCCAACTGTGGCCAGTCGGAACGGCGGCCGCTATGAACAGGCGCTGGTTGTAATGGAACGATTGGGAACTATACTTTTACACAATCTAAACTTTTTATTGCTGATAGTCTCTACTTTCCGTATGGTGCATCCCTCTGCTAGCGTTCACCCAATCCATTCCAGGTTCTTTGTCCTTTGAGACGAGCAAGTTGTTATGATAATATCCCAAAGAGAAATTTGAGACACAAAGGCTTGCGGGGTTCTACAGTAAGCTTGTTACCCTGAGAAATAAGGTACAAGTAGTACGATAGGTTGCTGGTAAAGCTGCAGTGGCATAATATTTTCCAAACTTGGCATGGAAAAGACAGCGAGCTGAGAAGAAGCAAATACCGTTAGCTCTCTGGTGATATTTCACATCAAACTTTAAAATAGAAAGCCTTCAGACTCTACTAAAGTGTAGGCCTAACTCATCAGCGAGTGTCTGTCTGGGTTGGTACACCACTTTGCTCGAAAGGTCTGCCGCCAAGCAGTAATGTGCAAGCATTATTGTGTTCCGGTTTGATGAACAAAGTAGCCAGTGAGATTACTTATTATGAGACTTAATACCTATATTCTCAGGGTAACGAGCGCACAGCAGTGCCGTGCGGGCCTTCGTGCTTCTAAGTTCTGAGTCACACTGCAATTGTTATGGGCCAGCGTTATGCTTACCATCAGGAAAACAACTAGCTCATCTCGTTGTCAAAGAGGATACTATGCTTAAAGCTGTGTTTAAAGAGTCTTATATGCCACTGGTAGCCTCTTCCGTTGTGGCAGACACGCCTCTTGACTTGACTATAGATTAAAATAATTATCAATATTTAAGTTTCATCTGCCTATCTGTTAAGTATGAAAAATAGAGTCGGTATGGTTATTTCTAGTGAAAGAAAACCACATGATGTTAATAGTAGTAAGGCATTTTATTGCGTTCGCTTGGCTATGTACCATCTTAGAGCTGAGAATTTGTTACACGCACTCATAGTCTTTGCTAACAGTAGTTAGCAACGTCTATAAGTGCGTGTCTATAAGTTAGTAGCAACCAATTACCACATCGTCACTTAAGATAATAATAGTCAAACAATAATAGGTACTTACTATATTGTGATTAAAAATGAAAAATAGACACGACAAATGAAAAATGTGTTTATTATTTTTACACTAGCATAATCTATTGTTTTAGTATATTATATTTACTTATTGCAGTAAGAGTAAATAAAGCAAAAGATTATTTATTTATATAAGTTAATACTCTAACTAGTAAAAACCATGTTTCAGGCGCCAAACAGTATTACAGTGGTTGTGCCTTCAATAGAACAAGCTGTGTAGATATTTAATTATTGTAAAATCCAGACTCACCAGCGGCTTTACCCACCTCAGCGCGAGCAAGTAAAGCACACTTAGCGCAATTTTTTTATATTCTCTCCACAATTACACTACACATGTGTGTCTTTATATGCATAAAAGTACATGTAAGCTTGTGTGCGTCCGGGTTAACTGTAACTCGAAATGGTTGCAATATAAAACCCAAGATGTTAAAGTCTACTTTCGAGATTGGTAGATGGCTGGATCAGATTTTAGAGCAAGATTCTTAAGGTAATGTAGAACTGTGAATGAGCCAGTAAAGTCCAGTTCTGCTCTACTAGGTACAGTCATAGTAAGAAAAGTTTCGTCACCTTAAGATCTATTTTTGTTTGCGCAGTAGTTGTTTTCTGTTAAGACTTCTTCTCTCACTTAAGCCTATTTGTCTAGTCTATATTATATTCCGTATTGTGTTACTGTGGCAAAGATTCTGTAATAATAAGGTTTATGAAATAAGAGAAAATTAATAGGGACTGACTGTGACGTTGCTGACTGAATTTAACGTTTTATGTTGATGTAAACTATATTAGACATTGGTCAAAGGTGAATGCTATTTTAACCTTTGTTATCACTATATTAGATACTAGTATTCTATTGCTAACTGCCGTAAGACCTAAAGCATGTATGGGCAACGCCCCACCCTCAGGCCGGATATGGCCCACTCCGTCTCCTTGATCCGGCCCGCGGAATACCACGGAACATTTTAAAACTGCACGCGAAAAAAGCTTAGTTCATTCCAACAACAGAGTGAGAGTAGCATTCTTCTAACTAGATTTTAAAAACCAGGTTTAACAGTTGTAATATCAAAATAACAGCTTTTTACTAAATGCATATGAAAGTATACATACCTACGGTACCTATAACAACACAACCATTTTTAAAATTTTTGTCTGTCTGTCTGTCTGTTTGTTCTGGGTAATCTCCGAAACGGCTTGACCGATTTTGACGGGACTTTCACTGGCGGATAGCTGATGTTACAAGGAGTAACATAGGCTACTTTAACATTAGAAAAATGATTAGGCTTCCGCGTAATAAAATAAAAACCATGTAATCCAAAATCTCCACGCGGGTGAAACCGCGGGGCAGCAGCTAGTTTATTGTAAAAATAAACACTGGGTTTGGGTAGATTAATTGTGCAATCCTAATTTAAAAACAATTTTCGATAATAAATGCTTAGGTACATTTCTTTTTCATGTACGCAATCATAGTTACAATAGCTTCGAAAAAGCTAGCTGTACAAAATATAAAGTATTCAGTAAGCATATAGGTAGTAGCAAAATTAAAATACACACATCATCGTTGATCAGTGGTGCGTCAAAGAAGGCGATTAATATGCGTCCATATTGAGCGTGTTTTGCTACCGGTTCCGAGTGGCCAAAGAATAATGGAGGAGAATACCTATCACGAAAATGCAGACTTCTTTTACATCGAGTTTCTTGCCCAATGGTGTATAAGACAGGCTTTCAAATGAGGCAACTAGAGTCAATTTTACTTCAGACTTCACGAGCAAAGCTGTGGGTACCCAGACGGACACTGCAAAAGAGAGTCAATGAACGCAGTACATTGTGCCCGTGTTAAGGAGCTTTAGCTAGACTAGAATAAACATCAAACGTTGGTATTTCACATCACCACCAGACGGTAAGACTAATTCTTCTGCGAGTGTCCGGGTCTGGGTATCTCTGGCACCTTTTGCTCGTGTATATAGTCTGCCTGAAAAATATGTCTGAAAAATTCGTAATATTTTAGGTACAACACGTCTAAACGTTCTGTTATTCTTTGATAAACTGATTTTCTTGTCGGAACAATACCTCGTTTATTAAATCATTGTTCTCCTTACATAATCAACTTTGTTTTTGTGTAGGGTACCTACGTGAGCTAGGGAGTCCATTATCAAGCTTAACCTCTATCTAATAAGTTACCTACATTTAATACCAAAACTGTTTATTTTTGTTCGCACATAAATGTTTTAGCCTATTCAGTTGGCAGCATATAAACCGACGAACAAAGAAATTGACCAGTGATACGCGAAATCGCAAAAAAATATCCAAAAATATACGACGCGAAATGACTTCGAGGGACATCTATGATTTATATTATAAAATATCAATGCAATTTGAACCTTCAACTGACGTACCATTAAAGCTTCAAAAATGGAAGCATAGATGGCGCTCATCTAAATTTGATACTCCTATTTAAAATCCTAATGTTAATATGCTAATCCTATTATCCTATTTAATATATTATAAATGCGAAAGTGTGTACATTTCTTGGTTTGTCCTTCTTTCACGCAACAACGGAGTAACGGATCGACGTGACATAGATATAATTTATGTACCGGAGAGTAACATAATATTTTCGTGGTAGGAAAACTGCGATCCGACAGCCGAAGCTTCGACGTTCGATTTACGGAGTACCTAAGGCCCATGTCTCCAGTAGGTAATATTCTAAGTATGTTTAATGTTTACGTGCTACTTTTAGGTTGTTAAAAAAACGATTTTAAATTGTACAATAATATTTATTTTCTGTTTTCAATATAACAAAGTATTTTTAAGCTAAAGGTTCAGAACCGAGGATCTTAAGTTTAAAACATTGAATTTAAAATTTTCCATACCTAAAAATTAACAAAGTTTACATCCACGCACCTTTAGACCGCTACACGCGCGATCTCCATTCCAAGATTGGTCCAACGACAATCATTCTTAGATCATTTACATGTGACAATTTTAATTTGTCAGTAACGTTCTCTGAAGTACCTATATGCAGCGAAATATATTTCCTAGTTTGCTGAGTACCTATACAATGTTTTAGTAAGGGTAAGGCCATAGATTTCGTTATAGTAAAGGCTGGACGTTCAAACAAATTAAAATTGTCACAATGCTATTTTGTTCCGTTCACAACACTATACAAAGTTAGTCATTTTACATAAACGATACAGTCTTTAGAACGCACTGTAGTTTAAATAAATTTATTACATAATTGGCTCCAATTTTTTTTTATTCACAAACTTAAATATCTAATTTAGAGCTGACAAATTAATCCATTTGTGACCAATGTAAAATACAGTAGGTAACTAACAGGTTTAAATACCTTCAATCTTTTTCTCATATTTTTATTGGGAAGAGCCTTAGTGATATTGAAACTAGTACAGATTGTAAAGAAAAAAATTGGAACCATTAATTATGACAAATGTACTATGATTTATTTTGCTCGTTTTTTCATAGGTATTATCTTCGCTAAAAGAAGTTTTATTTTTCGCAAGAACCTTAAGAGTGACATGGAGCGGGTTTATTATCCCACAGCAATTTAAAATTTTATCATAGGGGCAATTGTATGAAGGTAAATATATCAGAATTAATATTATGAAAGTGAAATTGAATACAGATATTTAGTAAACAACGAAAATTTTTTTCATTGATTTATAATCGAATTTGTATAATAACTGCCGGACAACTGTATACGAAAATATTTCAATAAAAGAAGAATAAAATTTAAAAATAAAAACTTAACAATTTTAAATCTTAAATTATTGACGAAACAAGTAATTTATTAATAACAATATAATTACATCAATGGACTGGTAAATAAATTAATAAATGGTAAAACAGCCATAAAATCACAGGGAACAGTAAACGTTGACTTAGAGGACGTTATTTATAATGTTAAGATAACTATCAATGAGAGCTGGCAGTTAAAAGCTAAAAACACAACATATCTGGATAATAATTACATCAAAATAACAAAATATGTAATAATTTGACATAAGTTTTAAGCCCTTAATGACATCATTACACAGACAACTCCGATACTTTCAAAACACCGTTTAAAAAAAAATTAAACGTAAATAAACTTGTAAGGAAAGCAAAAGATCCAAATATTATAGGTAACTATATTTTATAACTATATTTATAACTATATTTTATATTGTAATAGTTATATTTTTGTAAAACCCAGAGGTTAACCCAAAAACTGATCCAACAGCAGGACCTATAACCTAGGTAACGTAATGTAAGGTCATCAATGCACTGCAGTCTGCACTGCATCACTGACTGCAGATTATTGTTAGATAAAATTGGTAGAGTTGACCACGATGCTAAGCAGCAAGTGGGTGTAGATAACTCTTTATTGTACAGTGTACACCAACATAATCCAAAGGTTAGATAACTAAATATAGTATAGTAAGTACAATGGGCGGTCTTACCGCTAAATAGCGATCTCTTCCAGACAACCTTTGGATGGAGAGGAATTCAGAAACGGTAAACGACGGTGGTGTTTTAATTAGGGTGTAATACGTTTTATATCATATTACAACTGCGTCTTAGTCATATTTCATCCACGCATGGTTCTTATCTCATGCTAGTATAAAGGTTCTTAGTTCACTTCTAACATCTCCCAAAAACCAAAATTAAGAAGTATGTAAATTATTAAGAGCTATCGGTGACAAATCACACAAGATAATCATTATATTAAAATACAAAATCTAAAGTCTCTTAAAACCACTACTTTTGCCTGATGGTAAGCATAACGCCAGACCATATTAACAATTGCAGTGCCACTCAGAACTTTGAAACACAAAGTCCTACGCTGCACAGCAGTGTGCTCGTTATCCTGAGACATCATAAGCCCAGTAATTTCATTGACTATTTTGCTCGTCCAACCGGAACACAGTTATGGTTGCACATTACTGCGTGGCGGTAAACTACACGAGCAAATTGGTGGTTCCTACCCAGACGGACACACGCTCAAAAATAGTCTTATCAACTGACAGTTATTGAACTGTATTGGCTGGTATTGACTCGAATGAGTGTACCACCTTTACGTCTTAGAGCCAGCACATTCCAATTAAACTTTTTTCCTCACCGTATTTCGTATTTCAATCTCAATAACCCATTTGCCTATCTATATGAAAGGAATTACAAAAATATTGACCTATTAAAAATATATTAAATTGAAGTATATTTACAACAAAGTAACTGGCCAGCTCTCATTAAACAAAATTAAAGTGAGAAATTTAAAATTGGTAAAACCATCCAAATGGATTATGATCGTGATCAATAGCAATATCACTTTGGCTCAGTACGAATACACAGCGTTTAAAAATTCAGTATTTAATTATAAAAAAAATCAATCGAATCCACTACATCAATTTTATTAATTACGACGTAATTAGTATTTAATTAAAATTTTAATGAAATTGAATTTAAGATTTTACTTCGATTCTTAATATAGGTACTTATACATTACCAAATTTGAGTATTACATTTTTTTTATAACGTTTAATAGAAATTGTGGCAATAGTTTGGAAGAATTATTTTTAACATCGAATTCGGCTTAGTAACAACTACAAAATTAAATTATTATTAAATCCTACGAATACCACATTAAAATATCATGCATTCAATGCAATACATTCAAGTTATTATATTTATATCTCAATATCTTACTCTAAAATTGTACATACAATTAAATAATCTTCTATATTTTATAACCACATAAATTCATCTAGGTATATAACATTTTGTGAACTATTGCATTCATAAGACCTTTTATAACTACAATACTATATTAATCGAGGAGTCACTAAGACACATCCAAGGATGTCACATAATTTCATTGTCCGTTATTCATTGCTCGATAGCAGCACTTGTGATCATCAAACGAGTCGTCGCAACGCAGCATTCTGCCGCATTCAATACATTTACACCAGACTATTCCTAATCCTTCACTAACACAGAGCAACGACTTTAATGATTATTCGGATATATAACCAACATCGAAGGCACTAGAGTTCTAGTGGATACACTCAGGAACTAAATTAACAACTGCAATTACATTTGGAGATTAACAAGTGCGGTATTCAGATTAACGTATCACACTGTACAGTTCTAGACTCGATGAAGTCCTGGTTAAAACTACGGCTAATTATTCCATAGCCGAAATAGATTTTAGTTGAAGAGAGAAAACTATTCTTAGTTGAAGTGACTTAGATAGTTCCTTCGGTACAACTATTTTATCTGCCCTAACTGATATGATTCGAATAACTATGGACTATATTGAAATTTGAAACTATTTGTCTTTTAACACCACCTAATTTGCTCCGAATCCAACATTACCTCGTTGTCCAATATAAATATTCTGTTCCATCATTCACCGTAATATTAAAATCTTATATAATACTGCTTCATTATAACTATATCGATAAAAGGAATCTACACGGAGAGGACACGAAATAACTTTATTCCGAACACCATTCGCTTTTCTTCTAAGACTGTCGCAAATTAGAAACAACATGGCACTCAACTGTTTACTTACGTCAATGACTGATTTTATATCACCATTCCTGTCAGTTCTATTTTGCAACATTCACATGCATCTAGAAACGCTACGCTATGCATTTCTAGTTCTGGCTTCCATTTCATGACTCATTCCCTGCTTGCCTCCAATCTGCTATCTAAAATGACTAGAACGTTCACGGAATGATACTTGACTATAAGACAATTCTTGTAAAACGGAATGATTCATGAAATGGAGGGCACAGTTCTCCGATCTCTCGACCAATCGCTGCACTTCCAAAACTGCTAGTACAAATCTGATATTTTCAACTTTAGGCAGTATCGTGTTAGACTTACAAGACATTAAAATTACACAGACTCGTAACCTAGTAATTGTTGTTCTAGTTCATATACCGCCGTTGGTTTGGCAAATGTTTCTTGACTTGTCATAGCCATGCACTAGTTTCAGTATCTTCATCGAAGATTCGCCTCAACCTTGACTCAGTCCAAGACGAGGGTTACACATAGCTTTCCACAATATGGGAGCTAGTGGATGGACCCTAAAATGACGCTTCAACTAAGTAAGTCCCATCCATTGCAACACCAGTCTGATTTCCCTGCACCGTGCTGCCAGCGGGAATGTATTTGCCGCACGCTTGCTGTAACACAAAAAAGTTAAAATTATTATTTCATCAGCTCTCTTGATCGTGTGTTATGCTTAGCTTACACATACTTAGCCTACTTATTTTCTATCTACATACCCGAATAACACATGTAAGCTGAACATCGATAAAAAGCTATATCAATCTTCAAAAAATGCACAAGACACCATATCGAAAGTAAAACATCGAGATGAAGTGTAAACAGTCAACAGCTGTGAGAGAGTAAAGTGTATGAATAGTGGAGTGTGCTTTTCATGCTAATAATTTTAAAACGTAGACCCATCAACGTGTAATGTAAATGTATGATGGTAAAATATATGATTCTGTTAGTGCCTCAATGTTAAAATGTTGATTTTGTGGATGTCGACAATAAAGGCCCTAATTTCTTCAAATTCCATGACTTAAGACTCTTGGAAAACCCAATTTTAATGTTGTATCAATTCCCATGAAACTACGGCAAAGGAATAAAACGGCTTCAGATACTGCAATTTAGTTACAATTTTGCCAATTAGTCAAAATGTGTGCAGTGTGTTGGCATATAAATATCGAGTAAAACTGTATATTACAAAGTAGTAAGTTATATAATTACTTTATCAAACACTTGTTGCAAACAATAATTAAACAATCTGACGACATCCTCACACACTGACATATAAATATATAAGTATATATTTATCTACATTTACAAACACTTCTGGATCTACTTCGCAAAAAAAGTCACTCCATTCTTGCGAAAAAAAACAGCGAAGAATGAAGCGATTGAAATATTATTATCAGAATATATTCAATAAAAAAAATAATAGACATTTATTGTACAAAAAATAAAAACATTTGCTCAACAACATCAGCACGAATAGCGTAAGCCCATATAATTACGTCAATACAACATTGAAATACAAATAATATATTTATAATAAAAGTTTATATAAAAAGCGACATTATTTTGGCAGCCAACACCCTGCAGACATATAAAGCCTCAATATATTTTGTACAGTTATTACCACACAGCGATAATTTTTTTTTTTTATTTGAAAACCTATAAATAAATAATATAGAATAGCCAATTGAATTTACGTTTAAAATCTTATGATGATTTTACCCGTGTAAGGCCGTAGCTTGTATTTATAAACTTTATTTAATAAATTATCGTAAACTCTGTTCTTTTCCTTTTCAACTTTCGCGTATATATCGAAAAAATTAAATTTTACCTTTTATTTTCTGTTTCCGCTCAAAAACTGGAAAATTACAAATTGTGCTATAAATTTTAAAATAAAAAAATTTGGTAAATTACAAAATTACAAATATAAAAGTTTTAGAGACATACTGAATACACTTTTAATTACTATTAAATTTTTTGTTATCTTTCATGTTTCTATAATAGCTGTATTGAAAGTAACGAACTACATAAAGCCAGTCATACACGGCCCGACATCGCTGCGTGGTAACAACTCGCGAACGTACTGGTAAGGGATCTTCGCTGGGCGCTGCCGACATGGAAGTGTCGGACGGTCGAGAAGTCGACGTGTACCGTCGCACACCTTTCATCCGCCCCTTTCTACTCGAATCTAATAGCAGGACCTGTCAGAGCCAATCACTCAACTGAGATTTCGAAACATAAGTGTAAACTTATCAGAGAGTGAACTTTTAGGACGAGTCAATAAAACAGAACTTGGAAAAAACGTGTTCTTTTAACAGACATTTTCGAAAAACAAAGTGTCGTGTCCAACTAAAGTGTAGTGTACAAAATAATTTTTGAAAAGCAAAAGAAAAGATCTAGACGATGCTACCAGATCCTGTTTTCTAAACGAATAGAAGTTTACATTTTCTATTATTTATTATTTCCATAGAAACATACCATTGCATTCAAACATAATATGTAATAACAGCGACCTAGCCGAAAAATATAACGTTCAACCATCGCCCATGAGCGTTTTTACCTTTCTCCAACCTTACAATACTTACCAATATATAGCAGCAAAGCATTATCGTGATATAAATGTATATAATTAGCGCTGTATAGTATAATAGATACGAGATATTTAGCCATTATAAAATATTATTACACATTACTGCAATAAACTGTGGTGTAGTCGTATAAAGCTAGATTAAAATGTTTACTTTGAAGTAGTTTTTAGCGTGGCAAATATAGCTTAGCCACACATGACACTCTGGCGACGATATGGCAAAAGCCACACGACATATTAAGGGATACAATTCACGTGATATTGTTTTTAATAAATTTCACTCAACAAAAATTTTATTTCTCGATATCTGCACTTGCTACTTTAATTAAAAAAATATTTTCGGACAAAGGTACTACGACTAAAGTCACAACAAACGAAATTAATATTTGTGATGTATATTATTTGTCTATTTAACCGAAATCGGGTAATAGTACCAAAATATCGGAACTCAAAACAAATAATAATACAATGATAAATATTCCTTTAATTGTGACTTAGTTTGTAGTGTTTGTAACAATTTAAAAACCTACAAAGGTTTTTTATCTTTGTTGAGTTTTTGTTAAGAACTTATTATTTGATTATACTACATAATTATATAAATGGATCTATCTTCATTCTGCAGCGGAGTTCCCTATTGCTCAAACCGTGACATTTGTCGAGCAAAAGCGAACTTTGGCTGTAGAACGCAAAGTAATCCGCTTAAACGTAATTATGTATCAAATTTACTAAAGTCATAGCCAAAAAATACTAGCATATTCACGTAAAAGGATCCAAACACTGTGCCCAGTGAATAGCACAATTATTATGTCACTTGAATGTACCTCACGGAGTGATCGCGCCGAAATCGCAAGTCCGATCGGACTGACGCATCGGACCGAACGACGGCGTTTCTGTCGTGGAATGAATAGCCAGCTTTATTTGGTGTACAATGTAAAATTTTGTGTTAGTTTGAATATTAGTGTGAAACAGCGTCAGTGAATACCCTTGACGTCCAAAAAGTAAATATACTTTTTACTCGCATGTTGACTTAAAAAATAAGGTTTATAGTTCACACCTAGACGCGACGCGAAGCAGTGCCTAATTTTAAAGATAGCAAGATAAACGCAATATAAAACTTGTTTAGAATAGAAAAAGGCGTAGCATCCAGTTCAGTTTTGCGCTTACACAACATTTGAACCTTTAGTAGGTAACTAAAAAAGTTTAATATTCCGTTGATATCTTAAAAGTATGACCACCTTTAAGAGAAGGGTGAAGAGTGAAGAGATTCTTCTCTTGGAAGGTTGGCACCGTGGTGACTATGCCTTAGGTAATGCAGATGTTCATAGGCAGCGGTAGCCACTTAACATCAGATGGGCTACTTGATTGTTTGAAACTTTGTAATGCATTTCTACAAAAAAAAAGTGCGCGACACTTCTCGTCGCGTAGCGTCTTGCTGTGAGCTGATGGTAAGGTTCACATATGATGACGTACTGACACATGCGTCTAAAACAATAAAGATGGACGCAATAATTTACGAGACTGGGGTAGACACATACACCTGCGTCACCGTATATGAACCCATTCTATACCCTGAAAAGAGGACTTGATACAAACCAATCATACAGCTTAAAAACCTCACGTTCGTCCTTCACGAGAGAGTCTGCTGTGTTCCCAATATAAGTACGTGTGGTGATTACTTAACTTTTAACCATAAAATGAGTAAACTAATGGGTAAAACTGCAAAGTGTACCTAGTTCCTGATAAATACAGTATATTTGAGGCATAATTATAGCTTTCCGTGGTGAAGTAACAAAATCATAAGTATTATTCATCTTTATATGTATTTAACCGGATTCACTTACGTGGTACAGCCGTACCACGTAAGTAAATCCGGTTAAATACATATAAAAATCATAAGTTAACACACCTATAATATTGTTGCGATCTTTTATCTTCCAGGCAAGCGTGCTATACCATTGACTGCATTAAATTTACCTCTCATTATTAACATCAGGAGAGATTATGGTCAAACGCGAGTTTATTTACGATTAAAATATCCGTCACATTCTTATTGTTTTTTTAACTTGTCTTATTTATAATCTCTGTCTTATGTATCTATGTGCACAAAACGTGTTGGTCCATACAGGTTCCTTACGCATTGCTCCTCCTTGAGGTAAGTAATAAAGTTTATAGCTACTGTATGAAAATGTATGTAATAATGTATGAATAAAAGAAATAGTAAGTGGTATTACATTAATAGTGACTTAAATATTTAGGCGCCTTAATATGGGTTGGATACGCTATATGGTCTAGTTTATTTCATTTATTATTTATTTCTTTCGTTAGAAGTTCTTGCAAATAAACTCTTTGGTTTGAGAGTACAACTCTTATAGATATATAATTTGATGGCAAAACATAGGTACTTACCTACTAAAATTTAAGTAACAACAATTTTGGTCCTATTTCTTTACTGGAAATAGTTTGGTAATGTATAGTGTCGTTGGCGTTGTAGAGATGGTTGTTTTGCAGCCCCTCTTATTAATTAGATGATATTTGGTAATGTTCTTCTAGTGGTGCTATAAGTAATTCCTATTAATTTTGTTTATCTACGATAGCTAACATAATTGCGGGCAGTAATAATTACAGTATGTCGTATTAGAAGAGAGATGCGATGAACTGCCTTTTGTATTCGGTATTAAGCTAATCACCATTACCGTGGTCTGTGTTATGATATGTGAAACCTACAGCATTGCCTTAGAGTAAAAAAAATTCTTACAAAGTTCGCATCGTCAGTAACAGATGGTGCTAATGTGATCCCGCAGCCTGGCTTTTAGGACGAGTTAAACTATTCTAGTTCGCTTCTAATGAACTTGTCGAACTGATTGTTGTCACATAATAATGCAGCATGTATGGTTTCGTTGTTATATCATTGTAGTTTAAATATGCTAACAACAGATGGCGTTAGCGTCTAACTCAACGATTTCACATTTCGCCTGCTCTATAGCTCTGTTAAAGAGCTCTCATTCTCGTGAATCTGTACTTTCAAGCTGCCTCAAGTTACTGCGAGAACTAATGATGACGTCACCTGATACTTCTGCGGGCAGCAGCCACAGCGTGCGCAGCAAGCGAGCAGGGCAGGCGCACGGCCAGAGTGGGCGGGGGACGCGAGGGGTGAGGGGGAGCCTGGTCGCTTCGCCGCACCGTTGAATGGGTTCTCCATTTCGACGAATTCTCGATCCTGGAACATGATATCGTTTGAGTTAAACTGTGAACGTAATTTGAAAGTCAACTGATCACAATAACTTAAAACCAAAAACAGATTGAAATGTCTCTTAAATTGGGTTAAGGGTTCTTTTCACCTCAATAAAGTATCCTTGATCCAATTTAGATGGCAGTCCAATCATTTTAAACTGCATCGATGCTAGCTTTGGTTTAACTGTTATCAACAGCCTCAATTATTATTTTTCGGTTTCATTTGTAGTTGTAGAAGTCTGTTGGATGATCATGCATGATTCCTACAATGTAATGATGTTAATACCCCGGTGTCAAAAGATTTTATTAAATATAATTATACACAATAAGTATTAATAGCATAGTCGATTTATGCTTGTAAAGCTTGTCACTTTTAATTTGAACGCACAAAGCGTTCATTGACCTATTGAAATTACAACAGGTAAGTAAGTGTGATTTTCACAATGTTAAATGTTGTAAACACACAGGAGTCGTCATTGTCATTGCTGCGATCAGCACTGACACAGTTTCGCCCTACAGCGGAAATCTATTTCACAATTTGCGAGATTGGTTTTAAACAAAAGAAGATTCAATTTACAAGAACATAATAATACTAAAACAACGACAGAACATGCTCTCAAAAGTGCACACCTTGAACCTCATACAAAAACACAACACATATATACAAGACGTTTCATTCAGTTAACACAAGGTCTAATTTGCAAAGACATTGCTCGTTTTAGTAGAAATTATCAACACACTCTATGACTAACCTCAAATGGTGTTGGGAAGGACACTTGGCAAGACGGTAGGTCCGTGGGTGCAGTACAGCCCTAAGGAAAAGTGGAGTGTAGTAAACACGAAGCGAGATATAAATTTATAAGATAACAAATTTTGAAAGCCAATTCCAATTATATTGTAAACGAAATCCAAAAACAAACACAAATTATTTGTCAGTTCTTCAAAAGAGCTGTAAAATCGTACCGCCATGTTCAGAATAGATATTAAATTTGTCATTTGAGCAATGCAATTCTGCAGATTGTTATAGCTAAAACCTAAACTAAAATGCAAATGATCGTTGCTTGACTTTGCAAATATGTATAGCAAATATGTATAATGCATCTAATTTGAGAACGACTGAACTGAATTTCGAACGCCTAGGGGTGGATATAGATTATTTGCAACACAATATGTAATGCAAAGTGCAATGCAAACTCACTGAAACATTTGCGTGCACGGTACGTGCATTATTAAATATAGTTTCACTTTGCATTGCATTTTGTGTTGCAAATAGTTTCGAAAAGCTTTAACGCTTGTGTAAGCATTATAGAAATCATATATTCATTTCTTCTTTGACTTGCAACGAACGTTCGAGCAACAATCCAATTGAGACCCAATTCCGATAAACTAGACTAATTCGACTATGGGTATATCAAAATCTAACCCAAAGAAACAAAAAAACCACTAATTGAAGAAACTTCTTAACTTACAGCCCTGAATACACTTATAACACCAAAGACATGAACGATGTCTTTGCAAATTCGAACGAATTGCAGACAAAAGCTTGCTCCTGAACATAAAGACCGGCCAAATCAACTCACCATTATATTCCAGAGTTGTTCATCCTAGCATCATATCAGTTTCTTCAGTATCCATCGACTGGCCTGTGAGCTTGACTTCATTCTTCTTAAAGACGAAAGATTTGGTACTTATTTCAGTCACATACACTTTACCAAGAGCACTTACCGTTGTACGTTCCAAACACCTGAGGAGATGGTGGTGTTGCAATTCGAAAATGTCTTCATCTCGACCGGCATCGTCGAGTTCTACCCCTGATTCCTGGGCCGCAAGCCTGGCTTCAGCAGCCTTCTTCTTGGAGACGAAAGCGGCACCGGATGAAGCTTTGGCAATGCGAATACGGGCAAGACGGGCTTTCTGAAATTGAGAAAGATTTTGCTAAGTATAAAATGTATAAAAATAAATTATGTATTTAAAGATTTTTATTAAGTAAATTCCTCGATCAACAATAATTTTTTTTATAAAGAACAATACAGACATTTTTTGGAATGTTAAATTTTATGACATGATACGATTTTTTGGCACTATAGAGCTCATAATAAGTATTTTATACTGATTTCAACATCGTGTCTCAAACAATTTACTAAAAAGACCCATAACAAAGAGAAAAACGTTGAAAGACATTACAATTTTCTAAATGATTTTCGGTAAGAATTTGGTGGAGCCACGTTTAGGCCAAAACTTACCTATGATGGCCCAATAAAAAGTGTTTCTAATTAAATAATTAACTTCATTTGTTTGGTACATAATGTAAGAGCCACGTCTATTTTGCGTTGTCAGTGTTTACCATCCAATCTTTAGCGCCATCTAGTTTCCAATCAACACTAACAAACAAAAAAGCTTACCCTTTGCGCCTTGCGTTTGTCGGCTCGCTGGTTCTGGTGGTAGATCCGGGAGAAGTTGGACACGATGACAGGCACGGGAAGAGCGATCACGAGCACTCCTGACAGGGAGCACACTCCTCCTACTATCTTCCCCGCTATAGTGCCTGGGACCATGTCTCCGTAACTGTGGGCAAAGAGGAAAAACATGTTATTATAATGTATTTATTTAGTACATGTTGAAATGGCAATAGGCAGGTCACATCACTCGCAGAACCGATGGGAGAAATAGGTTATCGACAGGCAACCACGAACCGATAGACGTGGTTTCGGCCAGGCCTCTATTATATCAATCGTCCAAAGACCAGGTCAAAATGGCGAGAAGTAGCTAGATACAAGTGGTAAGTAGCCGTTCAAAAAAGCTTTTTATGGAGTTATGGAGCAGGCCTATGTTCAGCAGTGAACGTCTTCCGGCTGATAATGAATAATGGTACTGGTGAAAGTAATACTTCCTGGCCCTCTAGTGCATCTGCGAGAAAATGCAGATATTTGTCTCTAATTGTAATTTAATTACCGTAGGACCGTGGGGACCTAGACCTCATCGAGTTTTTAAATTTAAAGACATATCAGGGCGTCTGGTTGAAGCCCCACATGATCAAAATGCTGGCCTCTACTAACTCAAAGATTAAGCATTGCCGTGACAATGCTGTCAGTATTTTGGTAACGTTGCCTACTGGTAGCGGATTATTAGATTATGATTATGAATAGTTTTGTCTGTATAATGTATAGTTATATTAGTTTATTTTGTATTAGTTTATGTTGTGAATAAATATCATCCATTATAGTTTTGAATTTGTTGTATAATTGTAACCGATGAAGGATTTTGTAAAAAATAAAAACAAATATAATCATACATACCTATATGTTTTTAAGGTCTCAGAAGGGTTAGGCGTACTTGTATGCATGGTTACGGTTCCCCATGAGATGTCATACACTTTGAGGGCCATGTTAAAAAATCCTCTCTCGACAAAATATATTTTGTGACATTGTTCGCCCAGTATTTGTGTTGCGCTCACAATGTTCTCGTATAAAGGTCATCGTCATTTGGAATATCACTACAACATTTTGTGATGAAAATCTGCCCTATGCAACGCTTATTTTATCCTCCCAAAATCCTCAAATCCTGCTCTAATCCCTATTTACATGGGGTCGATGCAGCACGACTTTTACAAATAGGTATAATGTTTTTTTAAGTTTTGTTTTTTTTTTACAGCCAAGGCAGGCTGTACTTACCCTAACGCTCGTTAAAAATCTTTCAAAAACCTTTCCAAAATATTGCTATCAAATAGAGATAGTTTTTTTATAACGTCAATAAATCGATTCCACAACACTCACAACCATTATTACCAACGTTATCCTTGACACAATTCTACAGTTCGTTTACGATGTTTTTATTTCAAAACATATAGTAAAGAAATTTAACAGTCACACAAACTTGATAACTGCAATAAAAACCTAGAACGATGACTTTAATGATGTGGTATTGAGAAAGATTTTATTTTGAAGCTTTCAGCGGAATAAAGTAACTATGGATGAATGAAATGAGTATGTTACGATAGTATCCATATTCAATTTTGATTATATTTTACCATAATTTGGCTTTTCTTGATTTGCGTATGTATCCAGAATATAAATGAAAAAAAAATATTTTGTCAATTTCGAGTCAAAGTCACGTCCAAGTCTAATACAGCCACGGTCGAGTCAAATTCAAGCTTCAGTGAGGCGTTAGAAACTTTAGCGTTCTATGAAGTTCTGGAGAGAATATAAAATAAAAAAAACAAAATAACAGCTTTGTAAATGCATATGAAAGTAAAAACAGTACCTATAGCAAAAAACAATTTGTAAGATTTTTGTCTGTCTGTCCACGAAGCCGCGGGACACAGCTATTTTATACTATAATTGAATTCGTGGCAATTGGGGGCTGAGAAGAAACGAGTGGCGCATCTCCCCCGCTATCACAATCTACGCCTCACCGACGTTCAATTTCGTTCTGTCCTAGACGTCTACCAAGTTCTCTTTATCGTAAATTTATCTAGTACACGAGTACATTCTTGGCTTCTCAGGCTCATGTCTAGACACCGGTGCTTTTTATGTTACAAGGTAACGAAACAACTCGTTTACCTGGCTAGCATAAGGCATATTAACACATAACCAGAACTTTTAAATAGCATAGGCTGGTCGCAAGATAAGTAGTGATCAAATGCTATCCTAATCCGAGCATAAAAAGTAGTGAACGTTCATGAGTGGAACAAGTTATTTGAGTTTGTTTTTTCCGAATAAATACAGCCTTACGGCTTTAGGTACTTGTCTGGTCATCAACGTCATCAAAAGTCCCTAAAAATAGTTAACCTTTTAACCGTTCCAACGTGGAATGGAGCAACAAACGAGCCCCAGCTTCCCTCGGGCAGTAAAACACCATTTTCAAGTACCGCAATAGTCCAGGGACGCGTTGACTCAACCTCTTGGAATATCAGGGTTTTAGTAGGGTTACGCCATGGAAAAGAATGGATTTTTTTTTGTTTTTTGTTACGTTTTCTATTTTCATCTACGCTGTGGGTCATTGCTTGTAAGGTAATTTTTTAATCGGTTAAAAAAATAAGGTTCCTGACTTTATCTGATGTGTTTGGCTTTCTACGAGAAAAGTTTGAAAAACTGTTACCCAACTGAGGAAAGAAGAAAAATTCAGAAACCCCTTCTGTTTGGATGTAACGTGCGACATATACATTTTTATGTGAATTTTTATCGAATAATATGTCATCCGGTCATATAATATATATGTAACGAATCCAATAACACCATATTGATCGATTCTGAAATATAAATAATCTGATGGTATCATTTAAATTTACTAAAAGATGATAAAAAAATTGTCGAATTTGGGAAAATTTTAGATAAGGACAGTATCTTTGTGGAAATTATATATTTTTTGTGAATTTCTTTCTGTGTTTGTGTTAATGTGATTTTCTTAAAATCGTAAAACGACAGAAATATCTATGTTGTGTTTCATGCAACATCCCAATTACAATTATCACCGACATTTCCAGTGATGGGAATTGGTCCATGAAACAGAGGTACCGTGTTAAAAATTCATCGTGTCGAGTTGCTGGGGAGGTTCTTAGATAAAAACATACGGAGTAAAGTTACGGGCATCGCGGCTTATGATTTACATACATTTGTTTACATGGTATATCAAATAAAATAAACAAATAAATAAATAAACACTTACACACTCATACCCCCGCACTAGGATTCCCTGTGTCGTGGCATGGACACATACAGATACACATCACAAACATCCAAGACCCGAGAACAAACTTTATGCTTACACAAAATTTGCCCCGGCCGGGAATCGAACCCGGGACCCCTCGCTTTGCAGGCAGGGTTACTACCAACTTAGCTACGGAGCCGTCTAAATAGGAACAACTCGATGTAACAAACGTTACATTCAAAAATACGACAGCCCCAGCCATTGTCACTCACGATGATGTTAAAGATTCTAACGATACCGCATACATCCAAATCTGTTCAGGCATTTAATAGTTATGGTGGCATAAATATAACCCTAAAAACATTACACTCCTTTTTTTTGCAGTCGTGTAAAAATATTTAACAGTTAAAGCAAAAAGTGCCGTATTGCTCATCACTCTTATTGTTTGATTGTTAGATAACGAGACGAGCGGGTCGTTTGTCTGATGGTAAGCATAACGCCAGCCCATAACAATTGCAGTGCCACTCAGAACTTGAAAATGCAAAAGCCTGCGCGGCACTTTATTGTGCTCGTTACACTGAGATATTAGGTATTTCCCCCAAGCCTACTAATTTCGCAGTGATTATAATAATTTATATAGCGGATATTTTCATTATTTTTGCATCCGACTTTTCGACGATTACTTATTTGTAGTTTTCGTGGTCACACGGTATACTAAACTATACTTCTATACTCATATTATAAACAGATGAAGTTTGTATGTAATAATCGCGAAAACCTAAGACAATACAATATCAGTAAAATTAAACAATGAAATGGCTCCTTGAAGCAAATTACAGCTAAAACATTATCTAATTGGCAATGACCTATAAACCTACTTGTAGTGAAACCTGTACCTTATTATAAAGGTTTTTGTTATGAAAATTAGAGAATCACAAGAATCTTTACAAATAACAATCTTGCAAATACCTAACTTTTACCATCGAGGTTTTGGTGGAAAATGCGCCATTTTTAATTATCTTATAATTTTTAGTTTCAAAAAATTGTACATTATAGGTACTGAATAGGCTGTGTGGTAGTGACGTCACCGCCCATCTGTAGCTCAATGGTTCGAATCTCACAACTAGCTTGAGTTTTCGGTGTGACGGAAAATATCGTGATACAATCATAAGGTGGTAGGGAACTTTCCAGTGCTCGCATAGCTAGCTACCACTCAAAGTTGAAAATTTGTCGCTAAGCACCTATCGGTGTGTTGGCAGTTGCACTTTAGAACTAGTCGTAACGTATCCGCCACCATCGATCACATCATCGCTTAAGGCGCTACCCCGAGCTAATACCATTCACCATTCGGTTCTTGTTGCACACACTGTCGGTTTGCGTTGATGTAAAAGAGAAGGAAAACCGAGCGGGTAAAATTGGTAAAAACTTGTATGAATAATGACATATATTTTTTCCAGTGCCAGAAGCCTATCTAATTTTACTAAAAACCTTTTAAGTGAAGCTATTTAGCTGCTATATATGCCTTAAGATCCGGCGAGATAATAGGTCAAACGCTAAAGTATCAAGTCTAAAAAAGCCAAACTAAAAAATGTTTACTATCAAAATTTGTTTCCGTGTATTTTCATCCCAAAGGTTATTCTCCAGGGTCAGCCCTTTGTTGCAATAAAATAAACTTTATTACATTTGCCGTAGACTTAAAGTGGCTTGAAGTGTTTATTGCATAAGTCTTTAGTGTATTATAGGAGTTTTCCTTCGTTATTTGTACAATAGATTTTATTTATTCAGTACAGAAAGTTGAGTGGAGCATAGGTCTTCAAAAGCAAGTTTGAAACTTGAGTACTTCATATTTACAATTCTAACTTTTTTCTACATTTGACTTCCAAAAATGAATGTACATAAACATTCCGTACTATCCATCTGTAAGACATTAGGTATTAAGTCTCAAATGACCAGTAATTTCACTGACTACTTGTCTAGACTAGATCGTATGGATCAGTTATTTGTTACATTCTTCTTTTCTACGTTTTAGGTTTTGCAAGAAATGATTTGACTTTTATACTGACCTTCATCGCGAAGAACCCGCTCGCTATCACATAATCAAATCCTAGAAGTCCCGTAAAGCCTGATTTATGCCGCAGACTCGCAAAATGTGGCCCGAATCAGCAGATTTTCAGCCGTACAAAATAGAATCTTCCAAGAATTGTGTGAAAAGAATCTTACAGTGCCGGAATTACTACATTCTTCAGGAGAGTTACTTTAATGCACTGAAATACAGAGTAACGTGTTTCATGCGAATAATTAATTAATTTTATTTACATTATTTATGCGTATTTAATTTAAATCCGATGTAGGGAAGGTTGATTCTACTATATAAGGTAAAAAAGGTAAAAAAGAGGTAAACTTCAGAAGGGAAAATAATAACCTATAGATTAACTTGTATATACTATTATCTTTGTTTTGTCATTTTATGAGTTGACTCAATAAGTCTCATATAATTTCGTGTCTACATCACAAGATATCAGATATTCTTTCTTTTTTGTATAATTTTGATTTTTCCTCAAAATGATATTTGACGTTATAAAAAGGTTGTAGAGCATAAAATTCTCTACAAATTTAGTTTTAGACAATATTTCATACAATCAAAAATACCAACACAAAGATAATAATTATACAAATGGATAGCTTATCTTTTATTCCTATGTTGAATACCTGTTAGACGGTACTGTCAGTTGGTAATTTGACAACGCATTTTATGCGTCTATATAAATTAAGCCTGAAAATATAAATTTTAAACTTTATTTTATCTAAATCATCGACATATTATAATCATTATTCAAGTATAGTACGTGTATGTTCAATTTACGTTTGCTGATAACTGCTTACAGCTAAGAACGCTAAAAGTACTAACTAAAATAAAGTAACATTATTGAGCAATAAATTGTTATCTATTTATTCAAACAATACCATTTATCACCACCAATAAATCACTATGTAAACGTCGAAGCAATCCAGCTGCTCGACCACACAGATAATTATAGTGCAAAGAAGCCGTTCGAATTAGTGTAGTGTTAGTGTAATATATACAGTACAAGAGTTACCTGTAAAGAACACATAAACAAAATGTTTTCTTCTTAATAGAGACATAAGGATAGTGTTAATGGATATATCCCCAGATCAGACATACCAGGGAGATATGCCCGTTCAAAATATGTCTCCGTTTTTCATACATTTTTTTCACTAAGTATTATGCCAAATCTGTAAGTACGACAGGCACACCTCTATTCATTTTTTATGCACACTAAGAGAGTTACAGCCACACAAATAAACTTTTTAATAGACCACAGGCAAAAAAGGCACAGCAAGGCCGCAAAGTGAATTCGATTAAACGTATCTGGCCTGATTTGGGCATGATGCTTTTGCACCCGCTGCGTACGCCTTACCACATCTCTTTGTTTCTATGATCTGTGGATATATCCCGAATTGATCTAGAAATTAAAGTAAAATTTAAGTTACTTATAGTAGCCAAATTAATGGAATACTATTGTTTCCGTATACTGGGGCAGTGGGGGGAGGGGTAAACGTGAATTACCCGTTCATCCACCAGTGGGAAAGTCCAGTGGGAGGACGGGTCGTGATCCAAAAAAATAGTTTACATTACTAAGATGAAACCTAGAGTAGGGAAAAAATCCAAACAATACGAAGAAAAACAGAAGTATTTATTTTTATAAGAGTTGTTTGTTACTCAAAGCCCCGTACTTCCTATATCCTTCACAAACACAGGAAATTATAATTAGGGATGAGGATCTATACGCAATCTTTAGTAATTATTTATATGTTGTAATGTTACGAGTTTATTCTCGCCAGTACCGGAGCTGATAAACAAGGTTTGTTATAGTCCTTTGTTCTTGCACCTATAATTCTAGAGCATAAACATCTACGACTTTGTTAGGAAAATAAGGTAATAATAATAATTTACCTTTATTTTATTTATTAAGACGAACAACAACACAATTTACATTATTTCTAGCTTATAGACTGTTCAAATATACTTTCCTAGTGCTATTATTATTATAGGTATAGACTACATCAAAAAAATTAGTAGTTGAATAAAACATTCAAAAACATTGCAACATAATATTGTGATTTGAAAAATAAATAACAATGACAAAGATAATAATAAAAATGTTGAAAATATTGAAGTGAATAACAAAAATATGTTAATATAGAAATAATGATTATTTACATCCCTTGGTCCCTTTTTTATACATACTATTGGATAACGAGACGTGCAGGTCGATGGTAAGCATAACCCTGGCTCATAAGAATTGCAGTGCTATTCAGACCTTTGAAACACAAAGGCTTATTTGTCTTTAAGAATTTTATTAATACTATCTTTAGTATATTTTTTATTCAACTGGTTTAGTATATTTTTTATTCAACAGGCAGGACTAACCCTTCTTCTAGGGTCCATCTGGGTAGATACAGCCGCTTTACTGCGTTAGTTTGTCCGGTTCGATGAGCAACGTAGTGAAATTACTGAGCGCACTGTAGTGCCATGCAGGTCTTTGTGTTTCAACGTTCTGAGTAGCGCTGCAATTGTTATGTTATTATCGTTATGCTTACCACCTGGCAGACGACCCACTAGTCTCGTTATCCAATAATATAATAAAAAAACTAAGCATAGCTTATTTTCCTTTTCGGCCACCGGTTACTTAGAATAACACTATCACAATTCACAACCACAATTAGTAATATTCTTTCGACAAGTTACTTGGTCAAAAGAATATTACTATATTACACTTCTTAACCTCCGCCCACATCTAACTTAAAGCTAGATGAGATAATGGTGATGAACCCTACAAACACGTTAAAATTACTGTTTTTTTTTTTTGTTTTTCTATTACTTATTTTTGATACACGCCTACATTCCATTTCTTATACAAAGAATAAACTAACTAAACTAAACTTATCTTAAATGAACTTACTTAAACATTTAAAACTTGATGTCAGTATAAAACCGAATCAAGTTGGTCAAATCGAAGGGCTTACTCGAAGGAACAATAAAATCATCACAATACGACAGTGCTCCGAATATTTATTTATTTATTTATTTTTAAGGAAAACCAACAGCTGTATTACAATAACTTATAAAACTATATTAAACTAAACCTACTATATGACAAATGTTCCTATGACAAGTACTTTTTATTTGTCAAACTGATATAGTTTGGCCGGTAGGTGCGACAGAGAAATTGATGAAAGAGTAAGACACAAAAATTGCAACAGTATATCGTTCAACGATTTGGCGAGTAGACCTCCAAGCCTCAAGTAGCACTCCCGGGCCGAGGAATCGATCAGGACCGCGGAGGTTGGCAATCTCGTTTATCTCGACTTCTTATCTGAATTGGCAACTTTCTGCGGTCGGTAATCAGGTTTCATTGCATATAACTTTTACAAAATATATTTCTACTGCCATGTGCTGCTTGTATGATGAGGAATAATTTTTATTTTGTTTTTTTTTATTGCAATACAAAAACTCTTTTTAACATCTTAAAATTTAAATATTTGTCTGTGTTCTTATCTCTAAATAGCTACTTTTTCCAGACAACCGTCAGATGGAGAGGTTCTCCGAAATAATCGGATTGTGGCCGTTTATTTGTATTGGCATACGTTTACTTCAACTTAAAGAACAGCGTAAGTTTCATCAAAATCGATTCCGTATTTTAAAAGATATGGACCAAAATGTTATGTGAAGTCTGTTTACATTTATGTAACTTTTTTCACGTCGACTTATTAACAATGTGGTTGATAACCCTAGGTAGCACCCTATGCTGTGTTCTTGAGCCAGCTAGCTAAACAGTAAACCTATAGCCGCAAGCTACCTACCACCTCTCAATATTTCACTAGCTTATAGCCCAGCCGTAATATAAAGCTATCCGCGCAGCTATTCCCAAACAGACGGTTTAAATATAGTATTTAATGCTCTTTGAAGTTACTTCAGTGGTTTAGTTTATGGAGCTAGCAATCGGTTGATACAAAGTAGGTATTATGGTAAAGAGATTATTGGTAGGATACATTTTGAAGCGATGATGGATGAGTGGAGAGGACGCACGTCGATCCTAAGGCCGTTATGTCGAGAATTATTCTTCATGCTTTCGGTGAAAGAAAACATTGGCACGTCATAAGAACTTTCATCTATACTTTTATGCTAATATTATAAAGAGGTAAAGTTTTTTTTTATGTTATTTGGTTACGATACGAGCTGGTCGTTTGCCTGGTGGTAAGCATAACGCCGGCCCATAACAATTGCAGTGCCACCCAGAACTTTGAAACACAAAGGCCTGCGCGGCACTGCAGTGCGCTCGCTACCCTGAGACACTAGGTATTAAGTCTCATAAGCCCAGTAATTTCACTGGATACTCTGCTCATCAAACCGGAACACAGTAATGCTTGCACACTACTGCTTGGCGGCAGACTTCACGAGCAAAGCGGTGGTAACAACCCAGACGGACACTCGCAGAAGAGTTAGTCCTCCCACTAACACTACCACTGTTACCACTAAGCTCTTGAACTAGTGGTCCGATTTCCAAAAAATTCACTAATATAGTAAGCTATATACATTATCCCTGAGTGCTATAGAAAAAAAAGAAAAAAGAAAGTAAAAGGAAACGTAAGGAAACACTCGCGTATTAATGAACAACTTATTTAATATTAATACTGTAGTGCTGGAGCTTCGAGACTTATTAACTATACATCCAAAACTGTTATTTATATGAGACATACTGTTATTTATATGAAAACCTAGAAAAGACACGTGTAATACGAAATATAGATAAACAAAAAACTTAATGGCACAAACAAAATTGCATATAGGTATAGAGCAATCTTAATAAAATGATGTTACATGGGTTCCAGGAGAGCTCTTTTAAAAGTATCATAACTACAGATGCCCGTAAGGGGCACCTTAGACGCTCAAGCAAACGTACACTCGAAATGCGCGTGACAGCGTTCTATTCCCCAGAATACATGATAGTTACTAAGAGCGATAGAGTTACTATAAACGAACCTGTAATTATTAAGACGAAATGTTTTATAAGGAGTGTGCTCTAAACTAGTAGCCCGATTAGACGTTTAAAAACTAATTATTTGTTAATTTATTAATACCCCTTGTGTCACGCGCTTGACGCAAAAGCGTTGTTATTCTGACTTTAAGCAAAAGTACGTTTGCTTGTGCGTCTAAGGTGTCCCTTACAAATATAAGACCAATCCAGAAGAACGGCAATACACTCGTTGCCACAAAGCTTTTTTCTAATCCGTTTCGATCTAATACGGTGATTTAAAACAGTAATGCAGCTTACTTAAAACGTTTTATACGAAGAAAGTTACTAAAATTACATACAATTTTTATAGTAAAACTAGCTTATGCCCGTGGTTTCACCCGCGTTCCGAATACAACCGTGCATTTTCCGGGATAAATTGTAGGCTTTGTTACTCTCCGTTTCATGAATTATATTTATGCAAAAGCTCATTTCGATCCTTTGCTCTATTGCTGCGTGAAAGGACAAACCAACAAACGCACAAATACTGCACTTTCGCATTCATTAGTACGGATATATTGCTAAAGAGTGGAATTAACCAGCGTCTGCGTTATCCGATAAGCATAATTTATGGCCCTTAAACACCTTCTAGGCAAACGTACTACATCGATCACAATGTCTTAAAGTACTATCGGGCGAGATTGCGGTTCAACGCGAGCCTATTTTCATATCATCACTATCATCTCCTTGCCCTTATCCTATTTCACTTGGCGCAGTAAGTCGTTGTCATCGGTCCGTACTATACTAAATACGAAAGTGTGTTTTTAGGTTTGTTGGTGTGTTGGTTTGTTTTTCTTTCACGCAGCAACGGTACTACTGATCAACATGATTTTTGCATAGATATAGTTTGTAGACCAGAAAGTAACATAGGTGACTTTTTATCCCGGGAAAATGCACCATTCCTGTGGGAATCGCCACGCGTGTGAATCTAGCAGACGCTAGTAATAAACTTGATTGTGATTTAACCTCAATTCTACCAATTTGTTAGGTTTGTTAGTGGGAGGACTAACTCTTCTGCGAGTGTCCGTCTGGGTTGTTACCACCGCTTTGCTCGTGAAGTCTGCCGCCAAGCAGTAGTGTGCAAGCATTACTGTGTTCCGGTTTGATGAGCAGAGTATCCAGTGAAATTACTGGGCTTATGAGACTTAATACCTAACGTCTCAGGGTAACGAGCGCATTGCAGTGCCGCGCAGGCCTTTGGGTTTCAAAGTTCTGGGTGGCACTGCAATTGTTATGGGCCGGCGTTATGCTTACCATCAGGCAAACGACCAGCTCGTCTCGTTATCAAATAGTATAAAAAAGAAGAAAAAGGAGTGTTTTGATGGGCCATCCAAAGTAAGTAAGGGACGGTGATACCAAATTATGAAGTCAACTCCCTCATTCAATCTAGTTTATTGGTGATAGAAGCAGTAAATAAGTTTTTATTGCACACAGACTTCGTTTCGGTGTCTCATAGTCACATCATCAGTACATAAATTATTATGTATTTGATGTAAAATATAATGACACTGACTTGCATCTTGTGTACCGCTTAATATTGTAGTGTTTTTGGAAACAACCTGAAAAGTCCTGAAGGATTAAAATTGAGCTAAGTATACATAACTTACTTTGGCTATATAATTTAAATAAGTACTTAGATAGTTGTGCGTCGCGGCTTTGCCCATGTAATAAAAGTAGCCTAAGTTACTCCTTATAACATCAGCCATGTGAAAGTCCCGTTAAAATCAGTCCAGCCGTTTCGGAGATTAGCGGAACAAATAGACAGACAAACAAATATTTTAAAAATTGTGTTTTAGTTATACGTATCTACATATACTTTCATATGCATTTAGTAAAAAGCTGTTACTTTAACATTACAAACAGACACTTCAATTTTATTTATTTGTATAGATCAGCCATACTCAAAGTGTGTTCCGCGGAACTCTAGGGTTCCGCGATACACCAGTAGGGGTTCCGCAAGAATTTAGAAAAAAATCCATGGTACTTCTATTATGCTTATTATTAAAGAATACACTTTTAATAACAAGTATTGTTTTATTGTAGGGTTCCGTCAAGTATTTCGCTTTCCAAAAGGGTTCCGTCACCAAAAAAGATTGAGAACCACTGGTATAGATGTATAGATTACATATTAGAAAATTACAATATAAATAAAAGAAGAGAGAGAACAATGAAAACTATAGCTTTCTCTTTTTATAACTTTCGGCAATTGTACAAAAACTACATTCCGAAGGTCTTTTTTCTTAGTAGAAATCCCCTTGAATCAAGTCGGTAGGTGTAGTTTCCCTGAGCTATTTTATGACGCGACTTCCGACATTTTTTACTGGTTCCAGCGGGCATTGTTATTGTTTTTGTAAAGTGATTACGTACTTACGTTGATTAACTACCCATCCAGATGTTTCCTAATGTCTGTGTACGAATTTAAAGCTCTGTGGCGGAGTGGAGGTGAAAATAGGATTGATTTTGGATATCTGTATACTATTCTGTTCTGTCAATTTTATTTTAACACTTTCCTCAGACTCGTCCATTAGACAGCAATTATAAAAACATGTTTTTATCTTAAGAGCCTTACTAATGAACAGTGTATATGGGGTGGTATATTTACACAATGTTCTGTCTTTGTTGTTCTTTCAAAACTTTAACGTTTAAAATCAGTCCGCTTTAATCCTACTAGTCCTACTAATTATAAATGCGAAAGTGTGTTTGTTGGTTTGTTGATTTGTTGGTTTGTCCTTCTTTCACGCAGTAACGGAGCAACGGATCGACGTGATTTTTGGCATAGATACGTGATTTTTGGCTACTTTTTATCCCGGAAAAATGCACGATTCCTATGGGAACGCGGGTGAAAACCGCGGCCAGAAGCTAGTTAAATAATACATCAAGAAATGATCGTCTGGAAAGCATAAAAAAACGATTTTATAAATCAGTTCTTTTGTAAGTCTTTTTCGTGTTCATATTCAAACGCACTCGTAACTTTAAAAAGCTCATTCACTTTCATCGGACTGTAACCAACACCCGACTCACAACACGTCAAACGTTTCTAAATCAAATGAAAACAAGAAAACAAACGGCTACCTGAATCTTTTACCACTAAAAAAACATATGAACTCGATAGATTATTTATACATTTTTAACCATCGCTTTGTGGACCGTTCCAAAGTAAATACTAGCCGACAACAAGAAAAATAAAAACAATGTCGACGCGCTGCTGTTTTTGTTGGCTGGAAACGGGCATAAATACGATATGCAATATACATAATATTTGTTGGAGAAAAAGGGGTCGGATGGGGCTCTCAAGGTACATTATTTTTATATAATACTAGCTGCTGCCCCGCGATTTCACCCGCGCGGAGGTATTAGATTTCATGGTTTTTATTTTTTTGCGCGGAGCCCTAATTCTTTTTTCAAAATAATTTAATAATGGCTGTTTTACTGTTGGTCCCGTATATACTTTCATATGCATTTAGTAAAAAGCTGTTATTTTGATATTACAAACAGAGACTTCAATTTTATTTAGTTGTATATAGATGTAGGTATATTATAAAATATATATTTGTGTTAATTTAAATTCATATTGATTTATAAGTACCTACTTAATAACTGAAAGCCACCATCCCCCTTTTATGCTTTTCGTTAGCCTTTGAGTTGTCTGGAAGAGATCGCTATGAGCGATAACATCGCACATTGTGACATAGTTTTTAAGATTTTACTTTTAAATATTCCTTGTCAGTAAACAAATAGACATAGGTACACAAATACATACTCTCGAAAAACATTATCCTCTCCTTCGGCAGCCGGTTAAAAATAATATCTGTAAGTTTATATTTCCTATCAATTTGTTATCCAAATAGATCGACACTAAACAAAGAAACAAAAAAGTAATCTACTTTATTGCTATATCTGCATGAAGAACTAGAATTTAATCGTGATAGACCTGTCAGTAAATAAGTACAATACACTTTATTAGTTTCTACATGTCAAAGTCACGGTGTCAACTCTTCCCGTTTGTAAAGCTAAATATACCAGTCCGTTATACGACCTATAAAACATACGGAACGCGACATGGAACAATAAACATTACGTTTGGTAAACGCATTAAACTTTGCCACTTCGGATACAAAGTCACATATAAAATTATGTAAACAATGACTCTTTTAAAAAGCTGAAAGCCAACTTAGTCTTATCATTCCGTTATCATATTACAAGAATCTTAAAGGTTTTACACGCAGAATTTTCCATACGCTAACGTTCAAAATGCTAAATGTTCAAAACGCGAAACGTTCATCATGTAAATTAGTAATTCTGCACAATGTCCAATGCGCAAAAAAATTAGAATGCGGTGTGGACTTAAATCCCATTATCTGTTACATTCGCGATCTACTTTTCTCCGAGCCTTACCGCCTATAATTAATTTCAAACAGATTCGCGACATGTTTCTGGTCCGATCTAGGAATAGCTTCAGATTGTGCCAGCGGTATCAATGTAACTCTATTCTGACGCACTCCGATTTGTCACGTTGCACAAGCCTATGACGTCAACTGATACTGTAACGTTCAATAGGAACGACTGACCTTACACTTTTAACCGTGCGAACCACCCCATCTCTTCCTATGGATACCGTAAGACTCGACCACAGACCATTAAACCTATAGACTCCGCTTAGCCGGGAACCCCTGCTTGTTAAGGTTAAGCATTCCCGATTTCTTTGCTATTGTGCGGTCTCGTATCGCGACCTTTTGGGATTCGATACGTAGATCACACAATATTATTTTACAATGACTCTCAGATAACCTGTGTTGTCCTATTTTTAAACATTGGGCGTCTGTTCACTAGATTGAGAACCGCAAATAAGTTGACATATGAGTACATGCATTTTTATGTGTTGTATTATTCATTTTAAGTTGTAGGTATCTAATGTAACTTCTATTTCTATTCTATTATATTTATAAGGAAAGTATGGGTTTTTTGTGCCTGAAAATAAAGGATTATTATTATTATTATCACTGCGTAACGCCATCCAGTCGAACCAATCACAACAGGCCATCTACTTTCGTCTGATGTATGAATTTTAAACTGACCAATCACAACACGCCGTGTTCTCTCGTCCCCCGCCAATATTTCACGATTGTGTTCTAATGCAAAACTTGGACTATGCGGTGTCTACTGATCTGTGGAGTCAGCTATTTAAATATCCAGAGAATTAGGAAGCAGCATTCTCTTCGGTCCACATCATACTCTACTGCGATCTCCATATACCACAAATACTTCAAAATAATAACTAGTCTCTGTATTTTTGCCAAAACTATTTTTTTTAAATATAATTTGCAAGTAAAGACGAAAGTAACACCTACCCGTAAAACCACCCTAAACCTACGAGCCTTACGGATGAGTAATATTCGTAAAATAAACAACCCCTTCGGTCCAGCTTTCAAAGGGAACAAAGGAGGGGGTGAGAACGTCTGTCCCGGTAATGGATTGCCAACTGTATTGTATTGTATCATCCTATGATAATATGTACCTATTATAATATAATCTATGCCTTATGTTATCACAGAATTCATGCCCTATATTACAGTATAGGGGCGGAAATCGTGACTGTCTGTATTATATGTTATAAAAGAGTCTTTCCTTTAGGGTGTCCAACGAGAAGAGCGGTTCGTTTGCCTAATGGTAAGCCTAATGTCAGCCCATAACAATTACAGCAAAAAACAAAAGCGTCACAGCAGTGCGCTCGTTATACCCTGAGATACAAGGTAATTTTATTGACTATTTCGCTCATCAAACCTTGCGTTGCTATTTGTGTTTGGCGAACATAAAGTTTGTTCTCGGTTCTTGGACGTTTGTGATGTGTGTGTCCATGCCACCTGCGGCACAGGGAATCCTAGTGCAGGGGGGGGGGGGTTATGAGTATGTAAGCGTTATTTATTTATTATTTAGTTCCGACTCGCGCCACGTCGATAGTTATTTCGTACAGTCGACATCTAAATCTCGATCGACAATGTTAAATTCAAATAAGATTAGCGCTGAACCGCGAGATTAAACTGTTGAAGTTACGCGCCAAGTTTGTGTTCGTAGTCTTAGTTTTGTTTGTTTGTGACTACTAAAACGGAATTTATAATGTAGGTACAGCCGTGGGCAATAGCCCAACGGCTTCGCACCGCACACCAATGGAATCAGAATAAAATGTACGCTCTTTATATTAGTGAAAGAATTTATAGAATCTTACTAGTGATTACAGATATTAGTGGTAACAAACAAACAAAATAGTAGTAAGCAGAGTGACTGAGTGACTGTAGCGTTTTTAAGAGAAATACAACATACAACCTGAGTTTAAATTGGTATGTTATTTACGAGTTTTTGAAATTCAGAATTTTTCGAAGAAAAGCTATTTAAACTTTACGTCAAAATTCTACTACAGAACTTCCGGGAAGCCCTAGATCCGCTGATTCACTTGAACTATGTCAAATGATAATGTTGATTAGAAGAGACTAAATATCCTCATAGATACCACCAGCCGCAAGCAGTTGGCAGTTATGTTGGACTCCGGCTAATGAGGGCGACCTTACCAACTAAAACAACCGACGTATGTTCCTCCTGTGCGCCACAATGTCGGGCTACGTGCCCATGTTATTAGCCAACGTCGGCCCAGCACGTGCTGGTCCCTGCTGGACGCCACCTCCAGCGACGACGTACTCAATGTACGCCATTGCTGTACACACCTCCCAAAGGGGTGCACGGGAAAACACGCGCGCCACCTTTAGGCTCAAAAACTGAGGGTGAACACCCTCAAAAGGGGCGTGTGGGCTCGTAAGGACTGCCTAAGCGCCCGAGCGCCCGTTCTGCTTCTCCCAATTCCGTGGTTACTGTTGCTGCGACTGGAAGCCGCACCCAGCCACTAGTAACCGCATCTATAGTGGCTGCATCTAGTGACTGCATCTAGTGACTGCTTCTAGTGGCTGCATCTAGTTACTGCATCTAATGGCTGCATCTAGTGGCCGAGTTTTATGACCCAATGTGTGGCAGCACTAAACGAAACAAAGCATAATGTGTATTGTAATAGTACCTAGGTATAAGTATTATAATTATGACACAATAATAATATCTCTTTCAATAACCTAGGATCGGTTTAAGCAAATAGGTAATGTAAAGATTTTCCAGACAACGATTTTTTTTTTAAGTTATTTGGTACCGAAACGAGCTTGTCGTTTGCCTGATGGTAAGCATAACGCTGGCCCATAACAATTGCAGTGCCACTCAGACATTGAAACACAAAGGCCTGCGTGGCACTGCAGTACGCTCGTTACCCTGAGACATTAGGTATTAAGTCTCATAAGCCCAGTAATTTTACTGGATACTCTGCTCATCAAACCGGAACACAGTAATGCTTGCACATTACTGCTTGGCAGCAGACTTCACGAGCAAAGCGGTGGTAACAACCCAGACGGACACTCGCAGAAGAGTTAGTCCTACCACTAACAAAATTAGTCTTCGGAAACTTATTCTTCGGATTTTAGGTCAATTGTTACTATGGCTGTCGGAAAATTGACGGGTCCGATTTTATATCTCCGGAAATAACCTGGACGGCAGAACGGAAATTTAGCTTGAATTTTTCATAGCTTCGTTCGATTGCGCGTTCTGATATTTACATATTCAAATTGCTTGAAAAAAGACTGTAGTTTTTTATGCAAATGGGTGAAGAAACAAAGAGGTCGTTCACCTGCACATAATAATAACAGTGCTGATGGTAGTGACGTCTACTGAGCCTTAGTGCTGCACTTTACTTTCAATGAACTTTCAGTAAAGCATAACAGAATTGAACGGCATGTTCCCTAATGCCAAACTGGTTTGAAACTTAATTCCTCGTAGCCAAACTCTACAAATAGGTTGCCAAACCAGTTAGGCCACAAGGAAGTTTAATTCCTCATAGCCAAAGTATAGAAACAGGTTGCAAAACCAATTAAGCCACAAGGAAACTTAATTCCTCGTATAGTCCAACTTTGTAAATGGTTGCCCAAACCTGTTCCTCATAACTAAACTGTTTCGCTAAACCAAAAAAGAAAAAGTAAACATTACGGGGAACAAAAAATTCAACATTTCAGGAAGTCAACATAACGGCCCTAAAGGTAACCAAAGTACAAACAATAAATACACTCAAGTACCCACTATAGAATTATCTAATGATAACAGTGTTGCATAAGGTAAAAACCAAAATTATCTACAATTACAGCAAGTTACAATAGGGTAGAGAACGAATGTCGCTGACCGGGAACTTGTGTGACTTTCAATCCGACGCACCATAGTTCGAATCTGCACGACTCGGCCGGTTAGATCGACGGATTTTCACACTTGCTCTAAAATGGTGGTGGAAAACACCGTGAGGAAACCCATCGTCTATAACCACAAAATTCGAGGACATGTGACATCCACCAAGCCGCACTGAGCCAGTGTGGTGGATTATGGCTCATATTCTCTCTTTCTGAGAGAAGGCCGGTATCCCAGTAGTAGTAAAAGGCTGATAATAATGACAATAGGATAGGTAATCAAATTATCTAATTACAACAATAGGTCCAGAGTTCACACCACTGTATGCCGTCAGTACCGTCCCAGAATAGGTACAGTCAACGACAGATCCAGGTTATGTTTTGATCGAACATAACATGCCGTGCTCTAAATATATCATGCATATTAAACGTTGTACACGCTTCGTACAGTTATAGAACACACACGCGTTGCAATTAACTTCTACTTGTTACTTTTGATTATGTGTGAGTGAGCTGTTTGTGCATCATAGAAATTTAATAGATGCACCTTTGCTGTTAATAATAAACAAATAATGTTGTATAAACAACTGCACAAAAAAGGACTGTAATGTTTTATTAGGGTTCATGTATGTAGGAATGTATGTGAGTTTATTCCACCATAACTTTTAAATACATGAACAGATTTGGATGTATGAGGTAACGTTAGAATCCTACTCATACTGAGTGACGCTGGCGCATATAATTATAAAGTACAATTTTATTTCTTCGGTGTGATTATGTCTGAAATAAATATTTTATTGTTAGCTACCTAATTTGACGTTTGAACTTTGAACATAATGATGTTCGTGACGGTATAATCCAAGGTACTTACACACATGTAAAAGCCGTGTTCTGCGCAAACCATATAAAGACCAAAGACGCATTTAAGTTTGGCACTCTACCTATCCAAGTAATATCTCACCAAGCGACCTTACACGTCGCGACGCGTCTAATAAAACTCTTGTCATTTCTAACACATAAGTACAAACACACACATAAACACGTCTATAGTTCACATGTAAATAAACAACGTGTCGGGAAGGATTCTCGAGTGATGTGACACGCTGGATTTGGAACACGTAGTTACGGATATCTGTTACAGAGATAAAGACTACATGTTACGGATTATAAATATGATGACATTTTGCTGTGATAGGTTTTCAGAATCAGATTATTATTGGTTGTCAAACTAGGTGTTATTAAATAAATTACTTCACAACAACTTAATCATTACAATACTTGCTGATAAAATAAACTGCAAACAAAACAATATATATAGTTTATTCCAAAATAAAACAGACCTCTACTTATTAGGTATTTCAATTTACTCGTATATTATCAAAATAGGTATTCTTATATAGGTTGATCAGCTTTAGCACTAAGTGACGTTTATTTTTTCTCTTTTTAATTCCAATGGTTGGCTTTCATACATTTTCTGTTATATACTTCTACATACTTATTACTTATTTACTATACCGACTCAACGCAGGTGCAGGCCTGCCTGATCTTGTAGACCTTATTAACACCTCATTAACAATTGATCGAAACTTCGAACCTATAACGTCGTGATTTTCTGCTGGCAGCGATTTGTGTGATGATTGAAAGAATTTTAATTTGTTTTAACATCAGGTTACACCATGGTCAGGCGTAAACCTATATTAAATTTAAAAACCTACAAAATTAATAATGCATCCATTTTATAAATTAGTTAAAATAATTGAATATCAAAGTTGTATACTACTTTTTTCTTTCTTTGCAAGAGAATTAAAAAATACAAAGCTGGAAATAAATACATTTTTATCCACGAGATTTTGTATAAATAAGAATTTTAAACTTGATAAAACTTCATAACACTTTTTCTATTAATAATGGTGGCGGTTTTAAAAACTGAGACGCCTCTATTTAAATACAATACCTAACTTCTTATGTACAAATTTTAGTTATTTGTTTGTAATGCATCGATAATGTATATATTATTAGAATGTTATTAGCATTTAAAGTTCGTTTGAACATGTTCTCACTAAAGATAAAGTAAGATAGTGGCCAGACCCTAATATTTTATCATGAATAAAAAAATCCGGAAACGTTAATAGCAAATAATAAAAACAAACTTTTTTACTATTAAAATTTTCGTGAGTATCACACATTATAAACCATTAGAAACCTAGGTCGACAATATCGACAAATGACGTGAGTTATAGCCGGTTTTTTAACAATTTAAAAAAACAAACTTGTTGAGAAGCCCCTCTTATTATTATTCGGATACAAACCACATCCCTATTCAAATCCGGATTTTTATTAAACTCGCCCGCGTACTAAATCAAGTGATGTGCGTACGATCGACAAGAATGCGCGCGTAAAGATTTAAGTAGGATTCCCGAGATATTTTGCATATGGCATTATTTCAGAGCCCACTGAGACTGAGACTTTGAGGAGAGGAGGGCTTTATAGGTTAAATTATTAACGATGAAACACTTGAATTTTAAAAAGCTACTTTTGCAAATCGACCGCATCTCAGCAGTATGTTGATAATTTGGTCAACGCGGCTGGTCTTCACTTGGGACTGTTTGAGTTATATTATTCACTATTATAAAGACACAATTACACTTTTTTTTACTATTTGGTAACGAGACGAGCTGGTCGTTTGTCTAATGGTAAACATAACCCCAGTATATAACAATTGCAGTGCCACTCAGGACTTCAAAACACAAACGCCTGCACAGCAGTGCGCTCGTTATATACCCTGAGACATTATATAGGTATTAAATCTCATAAGTCAAGTAACTTCAGTGACTACTTTGGTCATCAAATTGGAAGACAGTAATGCTTACACATTACTGCTTGGCGGCAGACTACAAGAGCAAAGCAGTGGTACCAACCAAGACAAGCACTCGCAGAAGAGTTAGTCCTACCACCTATAGTAAACCAAGAGGCGGGTTCCGGCAGCAGAGATCCATGTCTCAGACTAGGCTGATCGTATTTACCATCATACACCACATCTTAACTTAAGATCGTGCTCAAATGGTTCTCACCTTAACGTCGCTTTAATCATCATCAGCCTTATTATAGTATATGATCCCACTTCTAGCGTACCGCCCTTCTCTCAGAGAGAGAGTATAGGCCACATAATCCACCATGCGGGCCTAATGCGGCTTGGGGCTTGGCTCGAATTCAGTGGTTCCTCACGATGTTTTCCTTCATCGATTTAGAGCGAGTATTGTAAATCCGAAGCTTGATATAAATCATTGACGCGGGGTCGAGTCGAGATTCGAACTATGGTGCATCGAACTGAAAGTCGCATAAACTCCGGCTCGGCCACACTCGCTCTTTTGAATGTGGATTTTTTGTGATCGTCCCGCGTACATAAACATACACACATATATTTTTCACAAAAGCACTGTACAGTACAAACACACAAAAAGATTACCTACCATTATAAAAGGGAAACCTCCTATTTGTCACTCTCTGAATATAACAACGGTAAAGTACAGTCGGCAACACAAACAATTGAATTCACGTTTAAAAAAGAAAAACGTTTACTACGCGACTGTCCGAAACAGGAGTGTTATGTTTTCAGGGTTCATGTATGTATGTATGTATGTATGTGTAAGACAATTTTCTATACTTACTTGTCCAATAATGTAAACAGACTTGGTGGATGCCAACCAATGACACGTTTCGAATTTGAAGTTCTATCTACCTATGTCATTTTGTTTATATTATTAGTATAGAAAATTGTTTTACATGTCTGTGAGTTTCTTTATTCCACCATAATTATTAAATAACTGAACTGTATCATTAGAACCCTTACATCATCCCGAGTGACAACAGCTAGGACCGTCATGTTTTTAATTTTTTGAATTATACTCTCTTGAAACCATTTCGCCGCTCTATAAAACATTACCAAATTATTATCTCCTATAGAGTTACAAACTTGAGAATCTAATGAGACTTCCTTGCTGACCGTACAAAAAAGACAACCCCCTTAAATCTCCCACTAATAAAAATTTAAGGGCAATTCCAGTAATTCCTTCATTTTTCTTTAAAGTACTGTTCCTAAATGTTTTTCGGCTTTGCTCATACAATATCTCATCTTGTTATACACGTAAATAAATAACGAGGGAAGAACAAATTTGTTACTGTTTACAGTAGGATATTACTGTACTTACCTAAGTTAAATTTTGCACTAAAAATACTTCTACTCAATAACACAATTATAAAAACAAATAAGTTGTTGACCCCCAAGAGCACATTGACCCCGTTTCGGTAAAACATACCAATTTAAACTCTTTGTATGAGTAAGTGCGATGTCAGGAGAAAATTACGTGAAAAGTCAAATAAAATTAAAAGAAAATAATTGCTCATAATAAAAGCGAAAACCTCGCCCTCATTGGCTGGCCGTTAAAAATAACGATTCCATTTTCCCGCACAAAAATAACGGCCACCCGATAACGTTCCGAATTTAAATTTAAATTGACAGTATCGATGGATTTAACGCGTTCGATATGTATGAAACAGCTGGAGTTATCGTTTGGATGTTGGTATTAGATTTGAGCCAGAAAACATTTTGAGCTTAGGTATTTTTACACGCGAGGGAACGGAGAAAGTATAAGTGTAGGTATGCATCTAGGGTGACAGGCTGTTTGTTTAATATATGTTCACACGAATGGTCCCATTTATCTCCAAAACGGTTTGACCGATTTAGATACGGTTTTCTGTATAAGGTTTATGATTCATCGGCAATGGTTCTCAGACAGGTTTTATGGTGTTAAAAAGCTAGAGGGCGCTGCAAATTAAAACAAAATTAAACACTTTGAAAAAATTTCAAAACGGATGTAAACGTGATTGAAAAATAATAAAATAAAATGTTTGAAAAGCCCCCGACTCCCAGTAAATCCGTCGGGGGGCTACCATTGCTATATCTGTTCCCAATTTCAATTAAAATGTAATGGTAGGGGTTTGCGCTGACGGAAATTGCCTGCGTGAGGGAGTTTTTCAAAAATATTATTTTATCTTTCTTCAATCGCGTTTACTTCCGTCGTGAGTTTTTAGTTGATCCAAGTGGCGTTCTATAGGAGAGGCCTATGTTCAACAGCGGACGTCTTTGACTAATAGCGAAAATAAAAACTCCGAAATTCTTAACAACCTAACTAACACCCATAACAATACAAAGTGACATAATGTCTATAACTATGCCTTCACGAAGCAAGACATAAAATCGGTTCGTGTCATAAAACAACACTAACGTTGAAGTGTAATAAAACTCTGCGAGACGGCGAGTGTGTGAGTTCACGGTAGACATGTTTGAACAATGCCGTGACCATCTTAGAAGAAGCTTTGAACATGTTCAAGGTCACATTTGAATGTGTTCGCGCCACTTATTGGCGCTCATTAAGGTCCTGTCCGAGCTGCAAGGCGAAAACTATTGCTTCCAAACTAGGTAAAAATATGAAATAAAAAATTACAGCTGTATTATTTCCGCATTAAAGTCTAGTTCAGAGTTTAAATGCAAATTGATTTACACCATTTCGGGAATCGAAATCGCACTGTTGCTGTCTCCACCGCGTCTACCTTCAAGTCAATAAAATGCATGTATATTACCAACTTAGGTATAAGTGCTATAACCTAAATACGGAAGAAAAGTATAGCGTACCGAAGTTTCCCCATAAAATAGCAGTTACATTCTAAACTTTATGTCGTAAGCAATAAAGTTGCTAATAAAATGCACAAAATTCATGCTTTTTACAAAGTTTCACAAAGAAAAGCCAACATTGTGAGGTAATAATGTACAGAAATTGATACTGCTTGGGAAAGATTTTAAGATTAAAGAAAAACTAGGGTTTTCATTTATACTAGTATTTATCTATTCTAATATTATTATACAGGGATAAAGTTTGTTTTTATTATTTGTTTGGTAACAGCTAATCTTCTTATAAATAATAAAAATTATTTCACCAATATGAAATTACATTATCTTGAGTGCTATTTATAGGTTATATTTTATCCTGATTGAAACACAGACACCATATACTGCTTTCGTTACCTTGAGACTGGTGTCGTTGCTGTCAGTCAGACACTTTTCTTGCCCTTCTTCTCTTAGACAATATGCATTTCATTGTCATGATTGCTCTCCTGGAGAATAAAGAACTTTAAGTTTGGGAAATATTTAATCATCATCAGCGTTACGCTCCCACTTCTGGGATACCGGCCTTCTCTCAGAGACAGAGTATGGGTTAGTATGGTATGTATAATCCACCACGCGGGCTCTTTGTGGCTTGGTGGATGTAAGAAATAAATAAATATAAGTAAAAGTCAGAAATGTGTATCCTTTTATAATTTTACACGATTACACAAATCCAACAAAATAAATAAACGGTAAGATAATATAAAAGTATCTAGACAGCGACAGTGTGGCAACCAAGTTCGCAAAGCAAATGGGCGACAAATGGGCTGATGGTTATAGTTACGCGAACAATTTCGGGTCACTTCCGATCCCCATAACTTAAAATATATTCGAAAGACTTGTTAGCAAATAAAATAACATATTATCATTTAAAGCAATGCAATGCAAACGTTATGCATGTAACTTCGAAAGAATTTGGGATCCAGTTAAATCTCACTTCTTTTATTAGTGTAGCCGTTTTCCGAGTACCTGCTTATCTTGCTTAGTTTTGTTATTTTTACGAACTTGGCTTTCTTTCTTATGATTTTGACGGGATTCAATATTATACCGAATTATTATTCTCATTGAAAACTTTGAGTAGGTAAAAAATATCTCTCTCAATTCAAAACTGATTATGACACAAGATAAGAAAATACTTTTCTTGCCCCAACAGAGTAGCTTCACAAATACGTCCGTTATAAAGGAATGAAAACTTTAAAATGCAACATAAAACCACATATATTAGGCACGTATTATACTATGATTTTGCTATTAGATCACAGCTATGGTAAGCATTACACGCTTATTCATGACTGATGGACTTCCATCATGTATTGTTTTGGGGTTAGCCGCTGTCATTCACCATGGCATTAGACGGTATGTTATGCGTCGATTGGTAATCGTGGCATTTACATCAGTCTTGAATAACTAAGGCCAAAACACATCCGCAAAGTTAGCCGTCATCCCCAAATTCAAGTTTTCCGTTGTTTCACCGAACATCCCCGAACTTTCCCGAAGTAGTACCGAATTTCTTTATTGAATATTTAGATGACAACATTAAGACGTTCAGATGGCGGCAGAGAGAATGGCTAATGAGGGCTCAGAAATAGATAAGAGAAGCAATTTTTGTTCAAAACTCGATCAGAAGGCAGAAAATACCGAGTAATAACATAATAATTCTACTATGCTTTTGATAGCTAAGTATTCTTTGTTTATGTCAAGAACAAAAAGTTTTTTTATAATATTGGATAACGAGACGAGCTGCTAGTTTGCCTGATGGTAAGTATGACGCCAGCCTATAATTATACTGCACACATAACTTTGAAACCCAAAGGTCTGCGCTCCACTGCAGTGCGCTCTTTACCCCGAGACATTCGGTATTAAGTCTAATAAGCCCAGTAATCTCACGACTGCATACTTTGCTCATCAAACCGGAACACAGTAATGCTTGCAAATTACTTTTTGGCGGCAGATTACTTTTTGTTAGTGGGAGGACTAACTCTTCTGCGAGTGTCCGTCTGGGTTGTTACCACCGCTTTGCTCGTGAAGTCTGCCGCCAAGCAGTAGTGTGCAAGCATTACTGTGTTCCGGTTTGATGAGCAGAGTATCCAGTGAAATGACTGGGCTTATGAGACTTAATACCTAATGTCTCAGGGTAACGAGCGCACTGCAGTGCCGCGCAGGCCTTTGTGTTTCAAAGTTCTGGGTGGCACTGCAATCGTTATGGGCCGGCGTTATGCTTACCATCAGGCAAATGACCAGCTCGTCTCGTTACCAAATAACATAAAAAAAAAAAAAAAGATCACACGAGCAAAGAGGTGGTAGGTACTCACTCACCCCGACAACACTCGCAAAAGTGTTAAAAGTAGTTTAAATTCAAGATTATGTATTCAGATGTACTCCAGACAAGCGCTAATGAAAGTTAAATTACTCTACAACTATATAACCAATCAAGAATAAGAGCAAGACTCGTAGGCATTCTATTTTCAAAAATGTTTTTATAATGTTTATTTATCTGACTTCATGTTTTGATAATTTGCATAATAATTATGGTTAGGAAGAGCTTTAGATAATTTACTTGTACGACGCTACGTTATATACCTATAGTTAAATTCTTAAATCACCATGATATATACCGTATATACTCTACCACATGCTATATACCCCTTTCGCACTAAAGGAAATTACAAGCTAACTTTCAGTTATAAACCCCAGCATCCCTTTAAAACAGCTTAAACATGATTACCATTAATAAATGACGAAGCCAGTGTTAATGAGCGTAATGAATTATCCACCCTGACATGCTATCCCACCCTTACGTAATAGAAAGATATATATCGAAGTAGATTCGTAGCTTTCCACGGGATTTTACTTATAATGAAGCAGTGAATTTGCGTTCTATAATGTCTAACGGCATAACATATGACTATTTCTGAAGTTCAAGTTACGATAAGTATTCATTGGAACGGGTAAACTTCACGTGGTGCACCCTGAGTAGATACCCAGGTGAGTTTTATTCGCTGACAGATGCCAACAACCGTCTCACGGTTGTTGTCAGATAGCACTACGTATAACTTGAGGTGGGCGTCTCCACCAACAGAAAGGAGCAACAGAGGGCTCAGTAGATAAGGCACAAAGGATGAGCGGGACCTGAAAATCCGTAGTGAGGGACTTGAAGAGGTAATCTATCTATCTATTAATGCTAAATAATTTTCTCACATAAAATCCGGAAGTAGAAATAGAAGTATCAATATAAATGGATTCACATTGTTTGAGCAACGATAATTATTGATGAAAATAGTAATCGATACACTTTAGTGCGCATCTACCAATTCGTCATAAACAATTCGTCACAAAATTAACTTACTACCATTTCTGAAAACAATGAAACAATTCCAGGAGGGCAATCGCGTTAAAATTTATCAACCAAACCGCTACTAAACCACGACCGCATCACAGCTTTTTGACCGTTTCGTATCGCGCTAATAGTTTTACCAAAAGTTGAGACGTTTCTCGACAACAACTGACAGCGTTAACTGTCAGTTGTTGTCAAAAAGCTGTAATGCGGTTGTGGTTTAGTAGCGGTTTGGTTGATAATTTTTAACGCGATTGCCCTCCTGAAACAATTAATCTTTTTGTACATTTGGGTGAGAAACGTGCATGTTGACTACGCCGCTTATGAACATCTGCAACACCAGAAGCATAGTTAATACGTTACCTACCCTTCTCGAAAAAAAAACATACAATCTTTTCTCAGAAAAGTCCATATTGTCTTTATAAATTAAATTGATTCTTTGACGATTTGTTAATGTAAGTTTTCAAAAGTAGATGTCCTGACTGATCTGAAATCTGAGTCAATTCTGAAATATATTTATAAAATTAAATTGTATTATGTACTTACAGAAAAATATTTTTACGTTATGTATTTTGTTTTTCTAACCAATAATTATTAACATAGAACCTGATTTAAAACAAAAAGAAATCAATTTTTACACGACTGCACAAAAAAGAGCGTAATTTTTTAGGGTTAATTATGTATGTATGTATGTCAGTTTCTTTATTCCACCATAACTTTTGAATGACAAAAAGGAAGTGTACCTAATGTTTTTAGGGTTCATTATGTATGTAGGTATGGGAGTATCTTTATTCCACCATAACTTTTAAATGCCTGAACAGATTTTGATGTATGTGGTATCTTTCTATCATCCCGAGTGACACTGGCTAGGGCAGTCGTTTTTTTTTTTATTTAAGTATGTAACTTTTGTTACACCAACTTGTTACTCTGCTAGTGTCTACTAGAGGTTGGTCATTATTTTTTAGAACGAACCGTGTTTCACACAAAGCGCGTTGAACTTTGGCACATACTATACAAGCTGGTTATGTCACATAGTATTAAAAAATCAATATGTATAATTAGTACCTTCACCGACTATTTTCGTCTGTATCCCAGTGGGGTAAGGTTCAATTTGCAGCACCCACATGTAAGTACAAAATTAACTGGCTCATTCTGATATTCATCGGGTCATCCCATCAAATATATATACACAAATATCGTGTATAAATTGTTCGTATACTTTTAGTGGATGGAGAGGTTCCTAATCTAATCCTGCTTACCTACGGATGAAATTAGTTTTCACATACAACCTGAGTTTAAATTGGTATGTTAATCCGAAAGGGAGTCTATCTACTCCTGGAGGTCAACAACATTATTATACGTGTTTTTGAAATTCGGAATTTTTCTTTTAAGAATTTATATTTTTTAATTGAAGGCATTTAAAGTTTATATATACAATATTTCTATACAGTTTTAATTATGTGACCGTCTAAAGTTAGTTTATAATTTTGACTATTTAGATTTATTTCATTTTTGTTTATAACCCAAAGAAGAAAATGTTAAATACACAATCGTAGAAAAAAAGTTGATATTATGCCCAAATATAATACAAATACTTGGTTTTCACGTGGACATCAGGTGCATTTGAGTGGTTGTAAATATTTTGCCAATATAAATACGACACAATTTTTTACTTATTTTTACATTTACATAATTTTTAATTAAACCAATAATTACGTCCTCTCCTCGTCCCTCCCTATTTGTTCGAATCGGCGATGAGCGTGAACAAAATTCAATTAATTATTCATCAGCCTAGTACACAGCAAAGGCAGTAAGGTCTTGACTCCATGCTTAATAATGTATTGCAATCATTTGCGCAATCGCCTTCAATATACACTCTTTAATTTTTTTTAAATTATGTCACAAGACAATATTCACAAATATAAAAAAGACAAGCTCTAAATAATGTTACCATTAATTATTTGAGTAAGTATTTAATTCAAAAATATTCACAGTGATCCTACTAATATTATAAAAGCGAAAGTGTGTTTGTTGGTTTGTCCTTCATTCACGCAGTAACGGAGCAATAGATCGACGTGATTTTTGGCATAGATATAGTCTATGGACCGGAGAGTAATACATAGGCTACTTTTTATCCCGGAAAAATGCATGGTTCCTGTGGCAACGCGGGTGAAAACCGCGGGCAGAAGCTAGTAACAATATAAATTTGTGGCAAACTCATTGTCATTGCGACTGCACCTTCGTCCGGCAACGTGATTTCGAGTCAGTTTAATACATTTGAACTTAAAATCGTTGATTTGTACTGAACTTATAATTTTCGGGAAGGGCCCATACTGCAACTATCTTTACTGCGTCAATAAGATGCTAATGACAATCGCAAATATTCGCCAGCCCACTAATTGACGTGATTCCGTGAGTTCCGGACTTTGCGTCAAATATTGAAATATTGAAATTAAACATTTCGTGGTATAGTTTGAGACTTCCATAAATTATGTACACTTGATGGCTCCGTGGGTAAGTTGGTAGTAATACTGCCTGCAAAACGAGGAGCTCCGGGCTCGATTGCCGGCCGGGGCAGACTTTATATGGCGAGCATTAAAGTTTGTTCTCGGGTTTTGTTTGTATAGCACAGCACAATAGAATAGCTACTTCGCTGATATAGTGTACCTATCTGTGCATGTCCATTATTGTGTATGGGTCTTACTAATAAACAGTGTATAATGTCCAGCCGTTTTGGAAATTACCCGGAACAAACAAACAGACAGACAGACAGAGAACATTTTAAAAAATGGTTGTTTCGTTATAGGTTCATATATACTTTCATATGCATTTAGAAAAAAGCTGTTATTTTGGTATTACAAACAGACACTTCAATTTTATTTATTTGTATACTATGTATGTATCCATACAGATAAATAAAATTGAAGTGTCTGTTTGTAATATCAAAATAACAGCTTTTTACTAAATGCATATGAAAGTATATACGGTACCTATAACAAAACAACCATTTTTAAAATTTTTGTCTGTCTGTCTGTTTGTTCCGGGTAATCTCCGAAACGGCTGGACCGATTTTGACGGGACTTTCACTGTCAGATAGCTGATGTTCCAAGGAGTAACATAGGCTACTTTAATTTTAGAAAACTAATTAGGGTTCCGCGCAAAAAAATAAAAACCATGTAATCCAAAATCTCCACGCGGGTGAAACCGCGGGGCAGCAGCTAGTAGATAATATAATCACGGTGTGAAGCTGAAAAAATTCATCAAACGCAGAGCAAGGGTAGTTTCATTTCGTCGTGACGTAACGCTAGGGTGCTACGGCCCCTTATTCCATCCCCGAGTGGCATATGTCAGCACAAAAACTGCGCTCAGTGTGACACCCTTTTGTTAACCGCGCATTGTGACCTAGATCTGTATAATACAGATAGTTACAGTAGTCTGTATCTTCTCATCAAATTCGTTAACGACAATCTACCTGTAGCGTATTATTAGATTAAAATTGTAAATTAGTATGTGTTATCATCATCGTTAGCCTGTTACGCTCCCACTGCTGGGATACAGTATTTCTCTCAGAGAGATAGTATGGGCCATAATCCACCACGTAGGCCCAGAGTGGCCATAGATGTGTATAATGGATATATACTAACACTTCTGCGAGTCTCCGTCTGGGTTGTTATCACCCCTTTGCTCGTGAAGTCTGCCGCCGAGCAGTAATGTGCAAGCATTACTGTGTTCCGGTTTGATGAGCAGAGTGGCCAGTGAAATTACTGGGCTTATGAGACTTAATACCTAATGTCTCAGGGTAACGAGCGCACTGCAGTGCCGCACAGGCCTTTATGTTTTAAAGTTCTGAGTGGCACTGCAATTGTTATGGGCCGGCGTTATGCTTACCATCAGGCAAACCTCCAGCTCGTCTCATTACCAAATAGCATAAAAAAAGAACTTTTTATGAAATAAAATCCACGGAAAAAGTCGGAAAAACCCTAATTTTTTATAAGAAAACAAATTGAATATCAATGGTGAGGCATTTCTGCTGTCAATGTCAAAAAAGAAGGAATTTCATTTCCTGAAATGAGGCACATACTGTCGCTGTCAAAAAGCTATACGGGGGGAACAAAGAGTATCATTGGGGGGAAGCCTTGGTGGGTCGCTAGTAATCTTTGACAGCATACCTAACGCCAAAAACAAAAATAGATGGACAAGCAGAAAACAAGTGCGTAACTTGGTAAAACCGTTATTTTTAAGCACTTCACTAACTGTCATCTAAACTTTTGACCGAGCATACATTTACGAGTTATGAAGGAATATAAATCCTGAAGCAAGCTTGAAGTTTCAGACATCGTTAGGAGATATAACCTACTTAACTCACCGATGTAAGATAACGACGTAGGACCGTTCTTGCGACGTGTACATGCTTGTATAACAGGCCGTATAGTCTTTGGGTAAGATGACGCAGAAAAGAAACAACCTCAAATTGAAAATCTATTGTTTTGTAGATATCACTTGAGAGTTACCATTTCCGACTAGCTTTTAACACTTTGAAAATTATCAATAAAAACGTGTTATTTACCATGTATATTATTTGATTTGAGTTTCCGATATTTCGGCGCCGCTGTTGCAAACGCCATGATCACGGAAAAACTACCGTGATCATGGCGTTTGCCATGGCCATGACAGTTTAAAAACCTATATAGCTTTTAACACAATACCAATGTATGGGAGATACGTAGTTGTCAAATATTATCACAACAAAGTCCCAACTTTTATTCTAGTTATTTGTATCATCCACGACGTTTGAATCTTATTAAACTTGAGTTTTTAGTGAAAGAGAACTTTATGGTGCAGCCATAGCGTGGTGAAAGGGCCTAGAACTTCCAAATAAACCTAAGTTTATACAAGGAAAAAGATAAAATTAAAAATCTACAATTCTACAGCCAAGCAGTTTCGGTATGGCACATCACAGCTATTTCATACCTATGTCAAAAGTGTACGTTGAAAATTGGATATTAAAAGAGTGAGACAGCATGCACCGAAACGAACATCGACCACTACCTACCACTGAGCCATCATCGCTTTAAAATTTATCCCTATTACGGTAGATATTGTGAAAGGACTTGTACCAAATTTGTATGGAGCTTGGTACTTTATTCCCAGAAAAAATCAACTAGCTGCATTTTTTTTCTAGCTATGTGCTGGAAATATATAGCAGCGACAGTGACACGTGAAAATGTTGTGACCTTCTTCTCAAATGTAATTTTTTAATTATATAATTCAGACAGCAATCCACAGATTACTATATATGTAGCTAGCTATATATAGCAATCGAGCTCTCGTTTTGCAACCGGTTTGCTGTCACTTTGCTACAGTTACTGCTATCGCTACTGCTATCAGATATATACGTAATCAGCCTGTGGGATGAAATTGGATTTTTTGATAGTGGTTTTATAAGTACTATTATTTAGAAGCCTGAAAAATATTTCTTTGTTTTGCATATCGCTTCTTTTTTGCGAAAAAATTTAGCCTGGCAACATTTCAGACCGTTATAAGTTCTGTGGTAATAGAATGAGTAGGAAAACGGCCTTTAAGTGTGTATAAAACTTAAGTGCCGCAAAATTGCGACATTTATATATGATCCCACTGCTTTTTCCCACGGTTAGACACTAACCATGTGATAAATGTTCGTCGAAAAGTTTTTCTGTTACCTTTTTTACATGTAAAATATTAGAAAGCCGCACATTGTGCCACAGCCGTTAGATGTAGCCTCCAGTAGCTGGCATCCAGTTGCAGCCACTGTTAGCCACAAAACAGACAGTATCTACAAAATATCTCAAAATCCGAACTATCCAACACAACATCTGTCGATCCTAAATTACACTAACGAAATCTAAATATACGCTTCAAGCAAAAATAGCCTCTAAAAATAAAAAGCAAACGTAATAAAGTAGTAATAAATCATGCAAGAGCGGGAGTGATTCCCGTGATGATTATTCGTCAGCCACGCAAACAAACCCGTGTGTAAATTGTGCCTAGACTTGGAAACGGTTGTTAAACTAATGCGTTTATTGAAATGTAAAGTCTTTCGAAGCTTAGGGAATTTATTTTATTTTGAGCTGTTTTTTTTTATCTTTTGCGCATGGATGGAATTTAAAATCGTTATGTGGGAAGGATTTTTTTGTGTAATTTATATACCAAAAGCGGCTTTTTCATTAATTTTTTAAAATAAAATATTTTTCAAAGAGTTATATTTAGATATTTGATGGAATCAGGCGTTACTTTTCAGGAGTTATATTTATGTAAGTACATATGCTAATATGTCAAATATTTTATGTTCTTCCAACAATCATAACAAATACCCCAAACTAGGACTCACTGTACTTTTAGAAACATGAACAAAAATAACCTAGCTTATATCACTATTAATAAATAATAGATATTAATAAAATCTTTAAAACTATGAGGTCCATGGTTCACAATATCCAAACACGAAACAAATACATACACTTTTTTTTAATGCACAAATAAATGCAGTGAAATTAGGTATTAACTGGGCTTATGAGACTCAATACCTAATGTCTCACGGTAACGAACGCACTGCAGTACCGCGCAGGCCTTTGTGTTTCAAAGTTCTGAGTGGCACTGCAATTGTTGTGGGCCGGCGTTATGCTTACCATCAGACAAACAACCGGCTCGTCTCGTTACCAATAACATATAAAAAAAAACTTTTTGTCCTTTTGCCACAATACACGAAAAAACTAAACTCAATCGAAGACAGTACACCACGAAAGCGGTAAAGCTTAGTCACTGTCTTTCACAACACACAAATACGCTAACCGGTAACGACATACCCACCGATTAGCGCACAGTACTTACGATATGTAACCTGAGCCTAATGACGGACTGACATAATGCCGTGATGAGATTACGTATTTGAGCTGGAAGCACTTGTTTTGGTTTCCATTAGGGGCACTTTAGACGCTCAGGCAAAAGTACGTTTGCTTGAGCGTCTAAGGTGCCCCTAAGTTTCATTCGCTGATATGATTTGGGGCAGCGGTCAAGTTTTCTTAGCGAATGGTTTAGAGTGGTGTTTGAAGGAAGTTGAAGTGGATAGATTAATAAACTTATACCTACTATTTGATAACGAGACAAGAGGGTCGTCTGCCTCTTGGTAAGCATAACGCTGGCAGTGCCACTCAGAACTTCAAAACATGGAGGTCTGCGCGGCACTGCAGTGCGCTCGTTACCCTGAGACATTAGGTATCACGTCTTATAATTATAACACTAGTAATTCATTGACTACCTTACTCATCATCCATCCTTCTAATCCTACATCATATACTAATCCTACTTCCTACTAATCCTATCCTGCTTCCTTCTTTATTTAACATTTTTATTATAAATGCGAAAGTGTGTTTGTACGTTTGTTGGTTTATTGGTTTGTCCTTCTTTCAAATCAACAAACACACTTTCGCATTTATAATATTAGTAGGATTAGTAGGATAAAACGTAGCGCCGTAGAACCAAAATTACGTAACGCTTTACCTAATCATAATTATATAAATTTTTATAAAAATGTGCTTAAATAAAAATACATTACAAACATTACACTCCTTTTTTGTGCAATTTGTGCAGAAATAAGAATGATAATAAAGTTAAAAAGTAACTCGTCCACATGGACGGTAACTTACATTCCACAGAAGCCAGGAAATAAAGAATTGAAGTTGGACGGTACCTTATGTTACGTTCAAAAGATTGTTATAAAAAATTCAACCAACACCTATCGTCTTCGAATGTTACTAATTGTTTTTTCCGCGCCGCACGCCGTGGCAATTGGGTATTTGGCATTCAGCCATTAAGGCCAAAACCCACTGGGCCGGGAATGCAATGAATTGCAATAAATACCAAAGAAATACTATTTAGAGACAGAGAAGTGCTCCGCATGTTTTATTCAAATGTATTGTCTTGTTTAAGTTCTAAAAATAGTAGATGAATAGTTACAAAACTCTATTTACACTTTTTCACGATGACTAAGACTTTTCGCGCGTCATGACTTTTCTTCTTTTCTGGCCAGACACGGTTTTTATGTGTTGCTAATTTCAAATATAAAATTAAAAATCATGACTTGTATACACATATTTGGCCTTACCACAAAAAAAGTTAAACACGCGCTAAGCAAGTGTTAAACTGCGTCTAACCCCTAAACATACCTTATATTATTATTATTACATATTTTATATTATATTTATATTTCAACATACGACTAAGGCATGTTTAGGAGATAAACGCTGTCTATGTTTTGGGTGTGTTTAATTTTCTTGTGGTAAGACCCGAAGTAATTGATAATATTTGATAGTAAACGTTAATTACAATCCTAGTGAGCTTATAACCTCAGATCTAGTATGAATTAAAGATTGATATCCGAGGAAGGAAGAAGGCGTGTTGTTTAGTTTTAAAAATGGAATTGGGTGAGTATGCGCGCCGCTTTACAAGGTCGAGGCTAAGCCAGTTTGTCTGGCAACATTTCTGTAAGGTCTGCGAGCTTTATTAGACTACTTTCATCATAAATGAAGTTAGTATGCCACTTATAGCACACAGACCAGTCAACCTAGACGCGGCATAATCCAAGTTTTGCATAAGAAAACAATCGTCAAATATTGGCGGGGGACAAGGGAAGACGGCGTGTTATAATTGGTCAGTTTAAAACTTAGTCATCAGAAGAGTGAAGACGACGTGTTCTGATTGGTTCGGCTGGGCGACGTTAAGCAGTGATAATACTTAACCTTACCGAGTAGGGGAGCCGTGCTAGGCAGATTCTATAGGTTTACGTAATGGTCTGTGACCACTAGTAACCATTTAGTAACATAGTAGTTACCTGTGGTAACATTTTTTTTATTTTATCGGTGATCGGATCCAGGTTTACTGGCCGTATAGTCACGGCTCTGAATATAATTAAACATTTGTATTCTCTTTGAATAGGACCACCCCATCTCTTCCCGTGGGGCCGTAATAGCTGGCTAAGGGAATATCCAGGAAATGGGCAGCAGCATTTTCCTCGGTCAACATGAATTACTGGGAGAGCGCAAATGGCACTCAGACACAAAAAAGGTGTGTGGCGACTAGCTCTAGGGGTGTGCTCACCGCGCACCACGCATTGTGATCCTCGTCTTGGGCCATCGCCCGTACGGGGGCTTGGAGAAAATAGCCCCGGCGCACGAATGCGTCCCTTTGAATCTAATCTAGCTAAAGGTCCAAGGTCAGAACACAGGTCCAAGGTGAGCGCTCGCGGTAGTTGTAGTGACGCTAGTTGCCTCGTTTCAAAGCCATCGAGAAGAAGGGCAAGAAACTCAACGGTAGAGTGTAAGAGTGGTCAAACGCTGACCTGATCTTTAGCGACGATGTGATTGGCGAATACGCTTAATTTAGGATAGAAGGTTCTGAAAAGCGGCTCCTGGAATACATCGGTACTAAATCTGTTGCCCAGCATGTACCGATAGCTAGCTAGCAGCTAGACAATGCCCTCACACCATGCTTCGATTGCATAACGATGTTTTCCTCCACCGAAACGCCAAACTGATTCTAGAACTCTAACTATCAATCTATATACAGATCAGCAGCCGACAACCACTGAGCCATCATCACTTCAAAATTAAACGCATTTCCGCAGATACTTTCCAGTCCAAACTACAAATGCAGCATGCCTGATATTCCAAAATCTATCACTGATTCGATTGGTAGGTAACTTGGTATGCAAGTAGATGAAAGTCGATGTAGCGCGTTGACCTACTCGCTAGTTGCAGGACAAGTTTCGATATAGTGAATAGGAAATGATCTGGAACTTTGATAAAGTAATAGAGCTATCTTTTGAGCTCAATACTAGGCTATTATAAGTTTTATCAAGCCCGAATATAAATTTAAGGAATTTATTTGATCGGTTTTCGTTTGATTACATCTCACCCGATCTTAAGTACAGCAGTTGGAACTAAGGCTAAGATTCAGAGACGATTCTAAGCGTAGACTTTGGCTTCCATATGTCAAAACTGTATAGAATTTTGACGTATGGAAGCGTGAGTCCACGCTTAGATTCGTCTCTGAATCTCAGCCTAAGTATCAAGAGCGGCTATCTGAGCGCATTGATACGTGCTTGGCAACTCATTTTTATCTTGAGTGACTTATATACGTAATTACAACAAATGCTCTACTCTCGGTTATGAATGGTCAATGCTGTGGCAATTTTTTAAATTAATGTTTAAAACTATAAAATAAATTATGTATCTATTGCTCTCTTTAGATGTGGTGTATCCCTGCCGTAATGCTCGCACGGAAGCCTATTTTCAGCATTAAAAATAAATTAAACAAGTCAATGTAACAAGAGTTACATAAAAAAAACACGACTGCCTTAGCCAGTGTCACTCGGGATGATGTAAGGATTCGAACGATACCCCATACATTAAATAAATAAATAATTAAATAAACGCTTACACTCATACCCCCGCACTAGGATTCCCTGTGTCGCAAATGGCATGGACACACACAGATACACATAACAAACATCCAAGACCCGAGATCAAACTTTATGTTTACACAAAATCTGCCCCGGCTGGGAATCGAACCCGGGACCCCTCGCTTTGCAGGCAGGGTTACTACCAACTTAGCTACGGAGCCGTCGGATACATTGAAATCTGTTCAGGCATTTAAAAGTTATGGTGGATTAAAGAATCTCACATACATACATACATAAACCCTAAAAACATTACACTCCTTTTTGTGTAATTAAAACTATAAATAATTGTGTTGTCTCCATCTCCGAGCTCCGGGAGTCCGGACGTTTTTTTATTAGATATTTTTTCCTCATTTAGTATGTTTTTCGATTGCCCTTATCACTTCTAATTTTTAAGCTATCGCCAATTAAATTGACAGTGATCTCTTAAGCTCTTATTAATAAACAGTGTTAAACGGTTCAATAGTTGAACCATGTTTTGTCTCTTTCATTTCAGTTTTAAATGATCAAAGAACAACAAAGACCAAACATATAGATTAACTAAACCACCGTTTAATGATCCTTATTTTCCCTGCTCTAGAGCTCGAAGAAAAAATGGCTACGGCCTCGGATATAGTCATGAATATTTTTCTTCAACGAAAACTCTGAACTCGTTGTGGAATTCAAATCCTAAACTTACAAATTAGTGGGCAACTATCAGTTAACCATCATCGCTTCAAAACTCTTGAATATATCAAACTAGGCCTATTTTAGGCTATTCAATTTCTTGACGTTTTCATCGCCCGAGCTCTTCGTTCTAACGTTTTGTCAAGTACTCTGAGGTCTACAATAACTCTTCAGTTTCACCCAGCCGACCTGTTAAGTCCTCAGTTCTCTCCTCAGAATCTCGCGATAAAATCTCAGTCAGCTATTGTAGAGATGTTCTCAACACTTTTGGGGCAAAAAAAATGCCTACTTTGACCTTATAGTGGCTGTTTTACAAGCTTCAAGTTCGTTAGGCAAGTGACTGGATTGGTAGATTTAGTAAATTGTCCAGTATTTCATTTTTTTAATTACAAAATTAATATAACGCGTTTTTCACAGAGACAAAAGCACAATACTTTTGTTTAATCCAGTTTCAGGTAATCAAAATTTTGTTAGAGATGTCTGACATGATATTGTGAGATTCCATTGTGTTGCCAGAAGTTCTTTGGTGGCCTCCTCGCTAAGATTTCTAACAGGTATACAAGAGTTATTTTGTTATTTGCCCAATTTTACATTAAACTTTCTGAAATCGAGATCATAGGGATGTTGCATGAAACACAAAATAGTTAATTATACAGGTTTAAGAATTTGTATGGAGCGTTTTAGCGCTTCGTAGATACGCCTGACTTTGACTCTTATTTTTGACGTTTCTAGCGTTTTGGTTTCAAGTTTTTTCAATACAGACATTTGATTCTCTTAAGAAAACAAATTGATACACATCATAAATAATGGAGTCAACATCTTTATTTTACAACACTTCTCTTCTTTTCCTATATTTCATCTTATTAACATCAACAACCAAAATGAAACAGATACCATAGCGATTTCTCAGTTCTAAACAGTTGATGTAACAAAAGATACATAAAAAACACGACTGCCACAGCTAATGTCACTCAGCATGATGTAAGGATTCTAACGATACCCCACACATCCAAATCTGTTAAGGCGTTTAAAAGTTATGATGGAATAAAGAAACAGACATACATAGCTACATGTACATGAGCCGTGTAATAAATAGATAAGAATTTGTCTTTTTTATCGCTTCAATTTAAATATTAAAAAGCTTTGTAAAAAAACTCACTTTGAAATTGAGCCACCGTTCGATCAAGTCACTAAGTCCTTGTAAACCAGCCGCAACAAAAAGTGCTCTCCCAGCTGCTGTCGAGTACCATTATCTGAAACCGAGCGATATCGCTGACGGTGGAAGTGTGCCATGTAATATATAGCTATAGCTTTAACTCCCAAGAAGGGTCAAGTTAAAGACAAATAAGTAATAAAAGCTTTTATCAAAGTATCAAGATTTTGTTCTAATTGCTAATGTTCTGAATATATTCACAATAGTACTTTTAAAACTATTGGATTTTTTCCTTGTCTAGGTTTCATTTTGTAGCGTAATCTAGTTTTCAGAGCCTGTATTGTAATGTAACTAATATTACAAATTCAAATTCAAATTCAAAAGTCTTTATTCAAATAGGCCCCAAAGGAGCACTTATGAAAGTTAAAATGACTCTAACAGCCGGCCTCTGCAACATTCATCTACCCGAATCACAGACTAAAACTAATGCTGTCTTTATCAGAACATAATAAATGACAAAGACACCAACAGACCCAATCCGTGCTCAAAGTCAACGAAGCTTCCAGAAACCCACCGTGCCCGTTCCAAATTGGTATAGGCCGAGCAAGAAGAAGGGCAAGAAACTCGTCACGGCATTCTTTTTAAAAAAAGTAGTTTTTTACAATGATTCTAATGCTAACAACTAACAATTTAAAGTTTAGTAGTCGCCAGGAGGCTCCTGAGCTGTTTGCCTCCATGCATCCTTGTCATCTACATAATCCTTAATTTTATAATACGCTTTTTTAATTAATACACTCTTGACTATACGTTTAAACTTTCCTTGTGGTAATTCAGTTAATACTTTAGGAATTTTGTTGTAGAATCTGACACCATTTGCCAGGAACGATTTGTTAGTTTTACTTAATCTGAACCCGGGTACAACAATTTTATGTTTACTTCTAGTATTTAACTCATGTACATCACTTTTTAAGTTAAATTTAGTAATATTCTTCCGTACATACATTATATTTTCCAAAATGTATAGCGAAGGCAGGGTTAGAATACCTATTTCTTTAAAAAAGTCTCTTAGAGATTCGCGTGGACCCATGTCATAGATGGCGCGTACTGCTCTCTTTTGTAATATGAAAATGGTATCTATATCGGCAGCAGATCCCCAAAGTAGGACGCCATAAGACATCAAACTATGAAAATATGCAAAATATACCAACCTTGCCGTCGCCACATCAGTCAGCTGCCTAATTTTACGTACTGCAAATGCAGCGGAACTCAAACGACCCGATAGGGCATTGATGTGAGGACCCCACTGCATTTTGGAGTCAATAGTTAATCCTAAGAATACAGTGTTATTCACCAGGTCAAGTTTGCTGCCTTCCAATTCCACTTTAGATTCCACGTGTGGTACGTTGGGAAGTGAAAATTTAATACATTTAGTTTTACTAGCGTTAAGTAGTAGATTATTAGCAGCAAACCATTCTGAGATTTTGTCAAGGTTATCATTTAATTCCTTTAGTTCACTGTCTTTCCTATCAGTTTTAAAAATGAGTGAAGTATCATCAGCAAACAAAACTATGTCCAATGCTATATGGTCTGTCATAAAGGGTAAGTCATTTATATATACTAGAAAGAGAAAGGGGCCCAGTATTGATCCCTGCGGCACGCCTATCTTCACTGAACACAATCTAGGCTTCGAAAACTAGGCTAATGAGTATTTTAAATGTAAGTAAACATATTATACTTGTAGATATGAAAGAATGTATGTGTCCATTAACATTTCTTGTTGTTTCCATTAAAAGGAAGATACTATACGATAACGATATAGGAGAAGGAAGATACGATAAGAGATACGATATTTGTGTTCTTTAAACTAGTAATACTAGTTACTAGCTTCTGCCAGCGTGAAGATTTCCACAGGAACCGTGCAGTTTCCGGGATAAAAAGTAGCCTATATTATTGTCCGATCTATAAACTATATCTGTGCAAAAAATCACGTCGATTCGTTGCTCCGTTGCTGCGCGAAAGAACAAACCAACAAACACACTGTTGCATTTATTAGCACGGTTAAATAGTTCTCATGACTACAATCAATGCAAGTTGCGCGCACGGTGACACTCTGACTGACTTGTTCGAACTAGGGAGGGGGCGCGCGTCGAACTAGTGCTGCACCGCCCTCGTTTGTGAATCGATTATATTCTTAACAGTACATTTAATTATTATTTATAATCACAATAAACTTATGCTGTTTGTTTCGAGTGTCGTGTTTGGTGCGTTCAATAAGAAGCCAGGCATATTTGTAAAATCATAGGTGCCTTGTTCTCCAGTGGTAAAAAGACACAAAATTCAAACATAAATCGGGGTTTCGTGCTATAGATGTAGATAAGGGTACTGTTTCAGAGTACCCTGTTGATATAGAGTTATTAGAGTTCACGTGGTTTACGACTAGAGTTATTAGGTAAAGCGTCCCTTAAAATCCGTCAAACCGTTCAGGTTGGTTGAACGGTTAGGGTATAATATTTTTCTTTCTGTTTTATTATTTTAGTTTTTACTACGCAGCCGGGCTTTTTTAATTATTTTGCTACTTCATTGTTACACGACTGCACAAAAAAGGAGTGTAATGTTTTTAGGGTTCATGTAATGTATGTATTTCAGTTTCTTTATCCCACCATAACTTTTAAACGCTTGAACATATTTGGATGTCATCGTCGTCGATTTCAGGTCGATGATCAGGATTAATGATGTGATCTCAGGGCCATTCAAACCTGAAAAAGGTGTGCGTCAGGGATGCATTTTGTCCCCTCTCCTTTTTAACATTTATGGGGAGTACATCATGAGAAGAGCTTTGGATGATTGGGATGGAGGCATTACAATGGGTGGCCAAAAGATCAGCAACCTCAGATATGCAGATGACACCACACTTTTTGCAGCATCAGAAAGTGAATTGGCTCGACTGTTCAAGAGGGTGGAGGACGAGAGTGAATTGGTTGGGCTCTCAATCAATAAGGCGAAGACCAAAGTCATGTGCGTAGACAGAGCTGGCCATCTCTTGCAGACCGGAGAAATGTCATAGTTGGAATTCGTCAATGAGTTTATTTATTTGGGATCCATGATCAGTGACCAGGGAGGATGCGACAAGGATATTCGACGACGAACTCAGATGGCCAAAGCTGCAATGACCTAGCTTACAAGAATCTGGCAGTATAGAAAGGTTTCCAATGTCACCAAATCGAGACTTGTGCGAGCTTTAGTCTTCTCGATATTCTTGTACGCATCCGAGTCTTGGACGATCCGTGCGGTGGACAGGAGAAAGATCGACGCGTTTGAAATGTGGTGCTGGAGGAGAATGTTGCGTATACCATGGACAGCAAAAAGGACCAATAAATCTATTCTCGACCAGCTAAAGATTGACACTAGGCTTTCCACAATCTGCTATCAACGCATACTAAGCTACTTTGGTCACATAGCTCGAAGACAGTCTGATAACCTCGATAAACTGGTTGTTGTGGGCAAAGTAGACGGAAAAAGACCTCGAGGCAGATCGCCTAACCGCTGGTCTGATATAGTGAAGGAGATTACGGGACTCCCTGTTACTGCTGCTCTCAAACAAGCCGAAGACAGAGTGGTGTGGAAGCAGCTAGTCAGCTCCTCGACCAAGGCGTTCCAGAGCAGGCACGACCTTCAGTAATGAAGAAAACGACAAAGAAGAAGAAGAATCCATACATCAGCCCGAGTGACATTGGCTAGGGCAGTCGTGTCAATTCCATCGTCCCATCAAACACACCACCAAGGATGTCTTAGAACTATAACAGTGTTGTTTTACCTAGGGGTACATACTAAAACCGATTCAACAGTGGCACTGCAGTGCTCTTGTAAATACTTTCAGTCCAAACATTAATTAATACAAAGTTTCAGCCGAAAAGGGGATCGTTTCAGTTAAGGCATCTCATAAAGCTCAGCATTCCAACTATCTCAGAGGTTCAAATAGTGTTAAACTACAAACTACAAAGGTTTGTATCGGGGGAGAATCTAGGATATACTTCAGGGGCGAGTTAACTCAAAGATTTCTGACTTGCAAAGGAGGGGGTTCTCAATTCGTCTGTATTTTAGTGGCTTTGTTTTTTTTACACGACTGAACAAAAAAGGAGTGTATTGTTTTTAGTACCTATGCATACTGTATGTATGTAAGTGAGTATCTTTATTCCACAATAACTTTTAAATGCCTGAACAGATTTGGATGTACATACACCAAAAGATACCACATGGTATCGTTAGAATCCTTACATCATCCCAAGTGATGCTAGCTATGGCTAGGGTAGTCGTGTTTTTTTATGTAACTTTTGCAAAACTTTGAATGTAACTTTTGTTATATACGAGACAAGCTGGTCGTTTGCCTGATGGTAAGCATGACGCGGCCCATAACAATTGCAGTGCCACTCAGAACTTTGAAACACAAAGGCCTGCGCGGCACTGCAGTGCGTTTGTTACCCTAAAACATTAGGTACCTATTAAGTCATACACTGGCTTCTCCATCAATTCTTAACCGATTTAATTGTTTTTTTTTTCATGAGAAGGTATATATTTCAAGGTGCTCCTTTTATAAATTTTATTAGGGTAGGTCTGAGAGGGTGGAACAATGGAGGATGAAATTTCAAATATCGCAAAATTATCGTCGAAGTCGGTCCCCGCTCTTTTGAAAGCAATTTTTAGAGTTTTAAAAGTAAACTGATTACGGGAAAAAAAACAGAAAAAAGTTTAGAATAAAACCATAGGCTCTCAAAAAAAAGGTTTTTTTAAATGTTTCATCCGTCATACTGACTTTAGTTAGTATTAAATGCTTTACCATCATATTACAGTTGCATCTAATGTTCTTTTTTTCAACAATAACTTAAGCTTATTATAGGATTCGAACCACCGACCTACTTCTCAATACCACTGAGCCATCGCCACTCTTTTCCTTACTACGCCCATAGTCCAAATATTCACAAACTGCTACTGACAGAACTTAAAGAAAATATCATGAAGCCAGAGCCGACCTCCCCTAAATAAGGGTTGGCAATTAATTACACCCGTGGCGCTTGTTGCTACCCTTCAGGCTAGGGTTGTTCTCTTTTTCTTGAATGTTGGGGTGGTAGGGTAAATTAGAGAAAATAAATCCTATTCTAACCGATGTGGTATTTTAAGGTGAGTACAGAATGAGAATAAATGATATGAAAAATAATATTTTTTACATTAATAAATACATAGTACATACATATAAATATAGATGGATATATTATTATAGTTCCCCAATATTAAACAACCAAAACTGAAAATAAAAACCTTAGTATGATGGACGGTCTTATCGCTGTAAAGCCATATCTTCCAGAGACAACTGTCAGCTAGGCACCATCGAAACATGGTTGTAATACAACTTTACGAAGGAAAAGTTTTTGGTTCAAAATTGCGTACCGCTAAAGAGTAGAGTAGGGCCCCAATTCTACTAAACAAATCCGAAGACGTATGGCAATACGACATCCATTTATGATTGACATTCCTCCTATCCGAACTAAACGTTTTGCTCCCACCTTCATCATGCGAACAGCTAAAGAGTGGACCTCATTGCACACTACAATCTGGGAGTTTTCAAGAGTCGAGTGAACGGATATCCTCTGGGCAAGCGTGCTACATCGTCGACCGCGTCATCGCTTAACATCAGGTGAGATAGCGGTCAAAGGCAAGCTCATTTATTATTTTTTATTTATGCAATTCAAAAATGACAATGGTTCCCTCGCAAAATGATCACTTTATACACTTTCGGTATGAAAAAGGCCGAAGTGTTGGTAAACAACAGGGTAGGCAACCCTACTACAGCCCTTAAGGGTTGCGAGGGCGTTCCGTTAAATGACTGCGAATTATTTTATAATTTTGTCGGTTCTCTCAGGCGTTTATGTGTTTCTTGAAGGTCAATTATTTTAGGGAAATGAAAACAGATTTTTATTTATTTTAACCTAAATCATTTTTTTATATACCCGTAACTACAGGGTGAATGGAAATACGGTACATTACTTGCAAGGGGTTAAAGTAGAGCAAATTTGCAGATAATTTGATCATGCCATACCATGTCCGCAAGTTGTCTTTTTCTGAGTTATCAAGATTCAAGAATCATATTTATTACCATTACCTTTTTAGTGAATTATGTGTAGGTGCGACATTTTATTTATTATTTTGTTACTTTGTAATAGGCAAACAACCAAAAAGTCATTTAAGACCAAAATTAGCCAGAAAACACTGCTTTTTTAGTTGAATCTAAAAACAAAGTGTTTTTTTTACGAAAAAAATCTTGTGTTGCAGACATGGTATCACATGATTAAAATAGCAACTAATAGGCTCTATTTTAACCCCTTGCAAGGAATGAATCGTATTTCCAATCACCCTGTGTATTATGTATATTTTTGACGATTATCTCACCTGATCGTAAGTCACGATGCAGTCGATGATTTATCATGCTTGCTGCGAATATACAATATACATATATAATACATATTCACTCTGGACTTGCAGACTCCCAGGTTATATTGAGCGGAAAACATAGATGGCCGGTAAGGAATTGCACTCCTTCCTTGTTCGTGTCATAGACAAACAAGTTGATGTAACTAAAGTTACATAAATATAAACCGACCCATAAATTTTAAACTACTGAACCGATTTTGATGAAACTTACGCTGTTCCCTAAGTTGAATGTAAGCGAATAAAAAATAACGGTTCAATCCAATTAATATTTTTGGAGAAATGCGTGGACAAACAAACAACAATATACAAACGTACATACATACACCTTCAATAGTTTGGAAGTCCTAATAGATTATTTTATGCATGTAAGTATTGCAGTTCCAATTATTACATACATATTTGTTGCATTGATAAGCTCTTTTTTTGGAGTCTGAAACTTTTTGATACCAGTGTATTCAGAATGGAGGAAACATGATGGTGCTCATACTTGAACCGCGGCAGGTACAAACGTTAACACTTACTTCGTCATGCACTTTACTAATTAAAGTAATTACTCAATTCAATAACCTACATTAACGCATAAATGCACAAGTAATGAATGGATCTGGAACGCGCCCCTAGTCGTAGTCCCGCTCAATCACGGCTGGCATTCGTATTAAAACAGGCTGCGTAGGCGGAGAGCTGGACGTCGTTTTGTATGAGCTATTTTTTAGTTTATTTTGTGCTAAAAACTTAGGTGACGTTTAAACAGGTTTTTTTTACCTCCTTATTATCTGGTGGTAGGACTAACTAGTTCTAACACCAGAAACAACACTTGCAGAAGAGTTCTTCTGCGCATGTCCATCTGTTGGTGTGTAGCAACTACCACCGCTTTGGTATTCAGTTTACTCGTATATTCAGCTGCCAAGTAGTAATGTGCAAGCATTAATGTGTTCCGGTTTGACCGCACTCGTCTCGTTTTCCAATAGTAAAACTTAGTGTCTACAGACTTGAGCAAAGCGATGGTACCCACTCAGATGAACATTCGCAGAAGAGTACCACCAGCTGGCCTAGCATGGCAAAGTAGCAATATGGCGCGCGCGCTACAACAAGATTTCTCGCGGACGACGTTTTAGTCGATTATGCTAACATGGCAAACACGAGAGACTATTATCTCTTCGAAGACAATGGACGCCAAACCAGTGCTGCCATGTGATTAGCAACACCGGTTTAGTTCATTCAATTTGTCTTATTTACTATAGTTTTATTTAATTTGCTGTGTGAACGCGTTCATAACAATGACATTTTAGTGAAGTTGACAAGTAAATATCGGGAATATGACTTTTTTTGTTTGTTTTGTATTTGGCTCCACGCGATTTGCGTATTTAGCCAGTGTCAAGTTATAATAAATCTCTAGTTTTGGTAAATAAAAGTCGTTAAAGTTTAGTCTAGGCGCGGTCAAGTCGAAGTGATGCTTCAGTAAAGCGGTGGATACTTTACTGAAGCTTCTATGGAGTTTTGGATAGAATACGAAAATACACGTTTTTCATCTTTGTACTATTTTCCTTTCACTCATGCACGTTTACGAACACTTAATGGTTAATAATCCACCATTATTACACATTAACACTCGATAAAACACAGGTTTTAGTAAATAACACAAAATCAACAACAGCACATTTTCGCATTCCCGCCAAAACTCCGGGAATGTGACTTATCTGGCTGTTGTGAATTTGAATTTTATTAAAAAAATAAAACCAAACAAATATCTAAATAAACAACTGTTACAGCTCATTGTGACATGCAAATATTAGAATAATTAACTATCCTTGAATTGAAAATATTACAAAAAACGAATGACACAATAATCGTAACACAATTCATATTTCATTTCCTATAGGTACTTATATATAATATCAAATGTTATTATTTTTCTTATTAATTATACTAAAGTGTCAAAAAATAAAACCAATAATTTAAATAGAATTCTAGAAATTCAGTGGTCAAATGAATTACTTTAAAAATTCAGCTATAGTACATATGTATAGTAACATTTTTAATTTTTTATTCGTCCCTACCTACTTTCCTTTGAATTTTGCGTCGCTCGCGCTCTTCATTTATAGTTAAAACATAATTCTAATATGGTACTGCCATTATCACGCTTTCGGACACAGATCAGTATGTATGCTTTCGGAGATAGTAGTTGGCAGTAATAGTCACAGAACAGAAACACAAATTATATAGGTATCAGGGTATCACAGATCACTAGTTACCGTGTTACAGTTTTACTCGTCCTCAAAAAGTTCGACGACAAACTACTCGTCAAAAGTAGACAAATAATGAGAAAACTTGACGCGCCATGTTAGCGTTTGTCGACAAAAGAGACACAGATAATAGAACCGTTCGTGTTTGTCGTCATATGACAAAACGAAACGACAAACTCGCTAAGCCATGTTAGCGGTTGTCGAGAAGACTAGTTATCTCTTCTTTCCACGAGATAACGCCACGAGTAAATTTTGTCACGGTGCGCATGTTAGCCCTACTGGTAATTTTAATATGCTTAATTCCTAAAGAGTAAAAAATATTCAATATGAGATGAGATTGAAAAAATCAACTCCTTCAATTCAACCTTTACAGACAATTTACACATTATACGAGTAATTATAAATTTATAGACACCCGAAAATGGAGACATACATAGTTTGTTACTGCCCCAAATTTTTAAACTCTTTTGATAGTGTAATGATTGTAAAGATAATTATATATTTTAAAGTGCTTTCATAAATACACATCAATATTACAATGCAATTTTACAAATCATAATATATACACTTTTTGATATGGTTGATAATTATTTCTCTGCTAGTAGTAATTTTGTTGGCTGGCTCTCAAGCTATTCTATAAAGGTTATCAAGAACAGTTACCAAGCTGCGCCTTACATGACTACGTTTTTATTTGGTTAGGTTTTAAATCTAGCACGAGGTGTGGTGACCTCAGTGCCTGAAACGCTATAGAAGCAAGTAGACGTACTACTATTAGTTCAGGGTTTCTATAAGACATCAAAGGGGTAGTAACATTTTTCTATGAAGCCTGGCATAGTGTCATCCGCTATCTATATTATATTTTTGAGTGCGACCACCTTTTAATATTATATTAATCAATAGCAGTCAATACAAAAAACAAATGCCATTCATTAAAACCCCATAAAGAGTCAGGTTTGGCTGTTAATTGATTGTTGAAATATAAATATTTGTTTTATTTAATTACTGTCAAATATCAAATTTAAAGTTGAAAGATATGATGGATATAGAACTAAACTGATGTAATCTGCAATGTGATAAATTCTAATGAAGTATATCAGGCTTGTATTTAAATACGATCTTGACATACTGATAAGGTTACTCACGGGTTTATGGCGAGAAAAGGAAGCTGTAAGCGTTTTCTTACTACATGAAGAGTACCTAAGGCCACGTGTAGTACAGGATAATATGGTTTAAACTGATAAGCAAAGTTGGGTCGGTTGATTAGTCCGCTACGTATATAAGTTTTTTGGGAAAAATATGTTTACCAAACAAGCTTTTATAAAACACGTAATTGGTATTGTAATCTTGTGGCCATCTTACGGCTCCATCATCAGAACGCTGGAAATAATCTGGGTTCAGATTACTTCTAAAGACAAATCAAACCTACCCAAACTCAATGGGATTACGTCGTTTCGATACAGACTAATGACCAAAGATTAGCTTATTCTCTGCGGGATTTTCTGACAACACCAGCGGGAGATGAAAAGCCCGCGCCTCTCGAGGTACCGTTACCATTTATCGAGGTGGAAGTTACACAGTCTGGTGACAAGCATTTTTTAGGACCATAACGTATTGGGATTTGAATTCAGCTGCGTCGGATTGAAAGTAGCACAAGTAGTCAGTGAAATTACAGGGCTTATGAGACTTAATATCGAATATCTCAATATAGCGCAATGCAGACCGACGAGGGCCTTTGTGTTTTTAAATTCTGGGAGGTACTGCAGTAATTAGGGATGGCGTCATTTTTACCATCAGGCAAACGATCGCTCGTCTCGTTATCCAATAGTATAAAAAAAAGTTCTCGCTCGCCCTCACTTACTCAAAACATGAAAGGCAAACTCATTTTGATTCAATTAAAGCAACGCTTTCACAAAAGTGCGTGTTAAGCCTTAAGGAAAACGGTTACTTACCTACTTATCATTAATATAGTTCTGTCATCGTTAACTATCGCAAGTCAGGAATAACCTCATTCCGTCAGTATGTATAGGTACTAATCTTGAATCTCAAATAGGGCTCTATATGTTTAGAGGAATTGTACAAAGCTGTAGGTTCTTTCTTTTAAGTCAAAGTCCCAAGTCATCATTCCAAGAATTTTAGGGATCACAACGATTTTGAGTGTCTGGTCAAAATAACCCAGAGTGGGTGAGAGATTGGGTTCCTACCCCGTTGGCAGCAAAATTTCTGGAATATAATTATTTACATGAATACAGCCCTGAAAATGTACCCGTTACAACAGAACCACTTTGTACCGATAAAGCAAAGAAAGTTGAATTGTTATTTTCATTTGTATGTGATCATTTAGGCTTTTTTATTAATTTTTCTCGCATATTGACGACTTAAAATCTCAGTAATTCAACCGAAAATTTGCGGTCATAAAAGACGAAGGAAAACTTCCCTGACAAATTTATTCAAAATTGACCCTTCTGGTCCAAACAAGCGAAAAACTTCAAATATTCTTCATTCTTCACAATCTATCTCTCTTCAACTCTTCATAAATTAACTTAGTTTATCGGGACGACTCATTAAGCGGGGCAAATGACAGGGAAAACAAGAAATGTGACGACATTTCCCCGCGAAAATACAATCAATAATACGCTGATGTCTGGTTTTGTTTACTATTTTGCTGGCGAGATTTTTGCGTTGCGTAACAAAAGGAGGAAAGAGCGTTGTGGACGAACTGTGGGTGGTTGTTTCCTGTGTGTATTTAATACGGAATGAAAGAGATTTTTTCTTAGATCACGAGGAAAGGAAATCGTGAATGTATCTGACTGGTAGTATGTTTTATACGTGATAGTTCACCATTATGCGACGCAAGTACGGAAGTCGGTTTGATAAATTTGTCGAACCGATAACTCGATAAATTTATCGAATGTTGCGAGTACCGAAGTCTGATCGTAAAGTATTGAAGTAGCTCTATATTCTCTTTGGATTCGACCTAGCTATTCGATAATTTTTGTCGATTGTTTCGAGGTTGGATAAATTATATAAAAAAATCGATTAAACCCAGTTTATCGATTTGAACTGTCAATTTTATCGATCAAAAAGATCCGTACTTGCACCGCAGAAAGCTTAAACAAATAGTATTTCCCATCGAAACGACAATCGCTATCGAAAGACAGTCGATAGTGCACAAGTCGAAAATATAGGAAATTAAGTTAAGTCACTATTGTTACCATGGCATTACCAGGTGGTACGACTAACTCTTCTACGAGTGTCCATATGGGTGAGTACCATCGCTTTGCTCGTGAAGTCTGCCGCCAAGCAGTAATGTGCAAGCAATACTGTGTTTGATGAGTATAGTAGTCAGTGCAATTATTGGGCTTATGAGACTTAATACCTGACGCCTAAGGATAACGAGCGCAATGCAGTGCCGCGTAGGCCTTTGTGTTTCAGAGTTATGGGTGGTACTGCAATTGTTATGGTCTGGCGTTATGCTGACCATCACGCAAACGATACGGTCGTCGTTATCTATTAGTATAGAAAAAAATCCTTGTAACTAACTCAATTTCATAAAGGTTGTTAATTAACGAATGTAAAATTAAAATCGCTTCGAAGTGAATGACGTTTGTCCACAATCTAGGCCCTTTGATCTTACATGATGATGTGCGAAACTGAAACATGATATACCCAGAAGTTTGGCTGTCTTGACAGCAGCTGCCGAAACACCATAGATTTTCAGCTTGAAAATGGTAGCAAGCTAGACACGCACTAAAAAATTACTTATCACCAAGCTACGTTTGCACCTGCACGAGCTTTTCACCTTAATTTGTCCTAGCAAAATTATTTATGTGTGGAAAGTGGACTTGAAAGTTGAATATTTTAAACTTTCTACTTTCAAACGCAGTGGCGCCCCCAAAATACTATTCCCAGTTGAATACACGAATTTCCCTACATCCACAGAATCGATCGTAAAACCCGCAATGGGAACAAATTAAAATTTTAAAATCACAAAAATAGTTCACTCTAAATGGAACCAGAATAACCTCCAATTAAGTTAGGGGCGAGAGTCCCGGGAACTGGGTCAAACGTTTATCGCTGTTACACCTATACCGGGCCCGGGGTGGAATGCATTGCATAGGAATTAGCGGAAGCGATTGTTTATTTTTCATAGGGGTCACCATCAGCTGAACATAGGCGTCCCCCATAGAACGCCACTTGGATCGGGTACTCGCCTCTTGCATCCAACGGTTCCCGGCGATTTTTACCAGGTCGTCGGTCCATCTTGTGGTGGGCCGGCCTACACTACGTCTTCCAGTTCGTGGTCACCATTCGAGAACCACCTTGTTTGTATGTATATACATTTATGGTTACAGAAATTAAAATAATAAATAAATAAACGCTTACACTCATACCCCCTGCACTAGGATTCCCTGTGTCGCAGGTGGCATGGACACACACAGATACAGCTCACAAACATCCAAGACCCGAGAACAAACTATATGCTTACACAAAATCTGCCCCGGCCGGGAATCGAACCCAGGACCCCTCGCTTTGCAGGCAGGGTTACTACCAACTTAGCTATACGGAGCCGTCACATTTTGAGTTTGATTTTTTGAAAGCGTATGTTCAGCAGTGGATGTTTTCCCGCTGTTGTCGTATTTTGTTTTACGACTAAAACCAGGGCTGACGGCTTAACCTGCGCTCCAAACCATAATAGCATTCAGTTGTATTGTCAGACCACAAAGCTACCATACATACTGACCGCAGTGAAATGTGCTTAACTTTATTGATCGGTATAAACGGTTATTCAAGCTACGCTCAAGCCAAATTATTTATCCTCTAGAGCTGCATAGGCTGCTTTAAGTTCATCTGGTAACTTCAGAACGTGCAGGAGAAAGTCAGATTATCAGCATCGACTCAATTTGGCAGAACCATTTCGGTAACAATCACAAACTAGTATCTAAGTTCCAAGGTGTGCCGAGCGCATTGCAGTATCTAGAAGGATATTAGCATAGTAATATGTTCTACAGTACTTAAATGGAAATAGCCTTCAACAAAGAAGAGGTTTACAACTCAGCGCACGCTTCAACTTGCAGCTTACAATATACAGTGTGTCTACAATTTACAGTACCATAACTTCCCACAAATTTTTTTGCTAAAATTTCATTAGACTTTCTATTCCTGTGGTTATTTTAATTATAAAAAAACAGCCAAGTGCGAGTGTGACTCGCGCTACGAGGGCTCCGTACAAACTTGTAAGTAGGTAAATAGTTCGTCGATCACAGGAATCGTTAGGTAATTGTATAGTAATTGTACGTTCACCAAAATAGTTAATTTCAATAAAAATATCATGTTACTACACATTTACGGTTTTCAGATTTTTTCCTTTACCCGTCCTATAAGATACCGTTTCTTGCCAAATATAATGATTCTAGGTCAACGGGAAGTACCTCACAGATTTTGATTTCCTTGCGAGTGTCAAAATATGCATCATAAACAGTCGCATCTTTTGGTTGCGTTGACTTAGAAGTTTGATTATTTCACGGCTCCAAGGGATTGCAGACTCAAGTCTGTATTTTATTTTAATTGCAACTTGATACCTCTACGCGTTTCTGATAAAAAGGTCTTGACAGACAGACAAACAGACGGACAACGAGGTGAGACTATAAGGGTTCCTGTTTTCCGTTTGAAGTACGAAACTCTAATGTTTTTGCTTATATTTAAAGTATCATAACTTCAGTTGGTCCGATAGTCTGTTGATCATAAGGATCAATAAACGTTTTTATGTAAATTGCCCGTTTTAATTTCGTCTAGGCCTAAGCATAGGGTAGATAAGATAGTGGTCAAATGGTTACTAATCAAGAGTTAAAAAAACACTTGACGCTTGTGAATTTCACCTATATTTCTAAGTAAAGCAATCATTACATTTTTTTTCAAACGTCTGAAACCTTTTTTTACTAACTACTTCATAAACACTACGTCTAACCTAGCTACAAAAATGTTAAATAGTTAAATAATCTACAAGCCAATGTAGTAAGCCTAGATAATCCAAATGTTCTAGCGCACTACCAGTTGGCAGCGTACCCAGCGTGCTAGCGGCATTGCCTCGTTGAATAGCAATGCTGATCCGTTGAGCCAGATAAGTACCAGCATTTTGTTACGCGTCACATGAACCAGACGCTCTGATACAACTTGAAAATATCAGCTCCCGGCTATCAATTAAAACTAATGGCACTTCTAATTCTAATTCAAAAGCTTAGCTTGAACATTGAATAAGTAAGACTAATTATTGCTTTCTGATTAGTACACTAATACTAATCGATAGTGCTGCAGCTGAATGATACTAATTGCTCAATTATCGGTCTATTATAGTCCCAAATATACACGTAAGACATTATAAGAAGTCTTGCACACGATAACGAATAGTCGTGCATTGCAAGTTGTGCTTTTGTTTTTTAGCTTGGTAAAGCTTACAACGAAAGCTTGGTACGTCAAATATAAAAGCAAAGTCAGGCGTATCTAATGAGCGCTAAATCGCCCCATACAAATTGAGCAGAACAAGTGACGTCACATGTTCTGTGCGAGCCTTGTACTAAAAAAATACATTCTGTTGATTTTGGCCGTGAGAAAACTGCGTTTATGTACCTACATGGTTGTCGTACACTTTTTTATTCATTGAAATGTAAAGAATCAGATAGTATAATTTAAATTACTATTGGATGATAAAAAAAATCTTTGAATTCGGGAATCTTTTAGATGCGGTATTTTTATGGAGATTATGTACCTATATATCGGAGCAATGACGTCACAGGCGAGCTTCATGGACGGTGTAAAATGACAACAATCAAAACATGTTAACTTTGGTTTACTAATTAGCGTTTAGAACCATAAATTACTCATTGGATTGTTAATAATTTCACTTAAACTTTGATTAACTAATTAATGTTTGCTAACCGTAAATTACTCATTGAATTGTTAAAACTAGACAAATGATTGTTAAACTGAACAAATTCACTGTAAACACAATTTTTAAAAGATTGCCGACAAGTTTCTTGCCCATTCTTCTTGTACGGCCTATTACTTGGAATGGGCACCTAGAGTCATTTATTTTAACTATCATGAGTGCTCTCCTGGGCCCCATGTTAATAAAAAGTAATGAATTTCAATTGAAGATTTAAATCTAAAGTAGAATGACAAGATCTAACAAGTTTTATAAAGATTCTTTGTCACAATCTGTTTTGCTATAAATACGAGCGACCGACTGTTGGAAACATCCAGTATTGCGCCTACCGTCGGACCGTTCAGATCTCCCATATAACCTTGCCGAAATAAATGGTTGAGATAAAATGGAGCTACTTCGTGTTTTCTTTCTACGAGGGGTGAGCGGTCACCATGATGCTGAAGAAGTTGACGTCACCGGTGGTGACGTCACCGTTTTTAAAAAGACCCCTGGACTCGCCGCCCCGTCATCAGAAGTGGGATTGGAACGGAACAACCTAGCTTTCCAATCCTAGCCTTCTCACCCGCTTGTCACCTGAAGGACCAGCACAAATGGGCAATGCAGCCGAGCCCAGTCGCAGCAGAGGTCCCCACATCAGACACCAGCTCCTGAAGATTATGCTGACACACCACCATATTGGCGAGAGATGACCCACCACTACCAGCTCCTGAAGATTATGCTGACACACCACCGTATTGGCGAGAGATGACCCATAACTACCAACTCCTGAAGATTATGCTGACACACCAGCCGCGTCCGTGGTATCAACACGAACTGGCCAACACGTGCAACCAAACCAAGAAAAAGGCGATGGAGACATGACATCAGAATACAGGTGAATCGTAACTTTTTCTACCATATTTTAACTTTAGACTTGCGTGCGCATAAACGCAACTTACAACTTACAAATAATCCAAGAGATTACTTCTAATTTCACGAGATTTCTTAGTTTCTTGAGTTTTATTTTTAAAAAGTTTTTCACGAGATACCCACAAATACCAAAAATCTACGAGTTATCCGTGTGCTGTCCGCGAGTTATCCCGAGGTATCCGCGAGTTATCCCGGGCAATCCACGAGTGATCCGTGAGTCAATCCAAGTGATAGCCGTGAGTTAATCCAAGAGGTAGCCGCGAGTTAATCCAAAGAGATAGCCGTGAGTTAATCCAAAGAGGTGGCCGCGAGTTAGTCCAAGAGATGGCCGCGAGTGATCCGTGAGATGTCCGACGAGATATCCGACGAGATATCCGGAGATATCCGATGAGATTGTCACGCGATTTCCACGAGATATCTACGAAAATCCATACCTAGTAATTCTAACTCAACTTAATAAAAAGGCCTCCAAATCTTTTCAAGTATGACAGTGTCTTTAATCGACATCACAATTCTTAATTATTATTATCACTGATTATTTGTCTTTGAGGTATTTTTGTGAATCTTGTGCAATTTATTCAAGGCGAAGTGCCTGTGTGTATGCTAGTTTGAAAACTTAGTGGCACTAGCGTTCATAATGTTGTTTGTATTCCGATACGCGTAAATGCGCGATGTGGTAGTTATCAAAATTCATTGACGATACTGAGCTTTCATTGAACTAGATTCGCAGCGTTAGCAACTGCGCGAGGAATGTTACAGATAAGTGATATTCGGTTAACAATTCGGGATCCGAATTATAAAACGCAATAGTTTTGAATCATCTGTAAGACTGTACAGATTATTTTATTCCTTGTGTACCCTCTATTTTCGTCATTTTAAATTATTTTATTCCTTGTGTACCCTCCATTCCCGTCATTTTCAGAGCCTCTGCGGACCACGGTCATAATAATAAGGCCCAGACCGCAGCATCGACCTGTATCCCATTTCCTTTAGAGCCTCTGTGGACCACGGCGTACAAGACCGCCCAGACCACAGCAACATCCCTGTCTCCCAGTATCCCTGTCTACGAGAATTTAAAAATCATGCAATGATGCGTGGAGCATTTGCATTGAACCTATAATAAATCTATTCATGCAATGATGCGTGGAGCATTTGCATTGAACCTATAATAAATCTATTCATGCCATGATGCGTGGAGCATTGGCAAAAACAAATACACACTCTGCTCACATTCCCTTGTGCAGCAAATTTATTTATGTTTAACTATGAATGTTTGCATGTGAACCATTATGTTTACAGAATATTACTAAGACGGTCCGAAAAGTTGGCTGATAATTTTGTTACGTGAATACTGTTTCACTCTAACGTAAAATTAAATCTTGGCAATATGGAAAGTAAGCACTGTAACTTAATTTATGCAGTGATGAGAAACAAAATTACCAGCTAGTGTACCGGTGTACGGGTACCTACCTCAAAACCAAATTTCTAGTTTTCAGAAACACCGTGCCTGGTGCAGGGCGCGCACCACCTGTCAGAATGGCCGAGTCGGCGCGAAGCGGGCTACGTTTACGGTGTTGAGCAGGGCAATAGGAAACGTAGCATGTTTACCTACTTTGATTAACTAAATGTTTACCTACTTTGGTTAGCTAAATAGTTTGCTCATTAGATTGTCGAAACTAGATAACTTCACTGTAAAGATAATTGATCAAAGAAAAGAAAGCAAAAAGGAAAAGAAAAGAAAAAGAAAAGAAAAAGAACAAAAAAAAAAAAAAAAAATTTCTTTTCTCTTAAGAATGCAAACTATTACCCTTGCAAACTTAACTGCAAGCAACGGTGGTTGCTTACAGATACCAAACTCAGAGGAAAACGTCTCATTGTTTCAGAACATAACTGGACTGGTGCAGAGCACGCACCATCTATCAGAATGGCCGTATCGGAGCAATGACGTCACAGGCGAGCTTCATGGACGGTGTAAAATGACAACAATCAAAACATGTTAACTTTGGTTTACTAATTAGCGTTTAGAACCATAAATTACTCATTGGATTGTTAATAATTTCACTTAAACTTTGATTAACTAATTAATGTTTGCTAACCGTAAATTACTCATTGAATTGTTAAAACTAGACAAATGATTGTTAAACTGAACAAATTCACTGTAAACACAATTTTTAAAAGATTGCCGACAAGTTTCTTGCCCATTCTTCTTGTACGGCCTATTACTTGGAATGGGCACCTAGAGTCATTTATTTTAACTATCATGAGTGCTCTCCTGGGCCCCATGTTAATAAAAAGTAATGAATTTCAATTGAAGATTTAAATCTAAAGTAGAATGACAAGATCTAACAAGTTTTATAAAGATTCTTTGTCACAATCTGTTTTGCTATAAATACGAGCGACCGACTGTTGGAAACATCCAGTATTGCGCCTACCGTCGGACCGTTCAGATCTCCCATATAACCTTGCCGAAATAAATGGTTGAGATAAAATGGAGCTACTTCGTGTTTTCTTTCTACGAGGGGTGAGCGGTCACCATGATGCTGAAGAAGTTGACGTCACCGGTGGTGACGTCACCGTTTTTAAAAAGACCCCTGGACTCGCCGCCCCGTCATATATATTTCTTGCAAATTTCATTTTTGTTTTATTAATTTGATGTTCTTAAACCTGCATAACGAAAGTAACTATTATGAATTTCGTGTTTCGTTCAACATCGCTATTGCAGTGCTACCCAGAACTTTGAAACACTAAGGCTTGCGCGGCACTACATAACAGATTACACGAGCAAAGCTATGGTACCCAACTAGACGAACATTTGCAGGAGAGTTAGTTTTTTTTATTTATTTTTTTATTTTATTTGATAACGAGAAGAGCTCGTCGTTTGCCTGATGGTAAGCATAACGCCGGCCCATAACAATTGCAGAACTTTGAAACACAAAGGCTTGCGCGGCACTGCCGTGCGCTCGTTACCCTGAGACATTAGGTATTAAGTCTCATAAGCCCAGTAATTTCACTGGATACTCTGCTCATCAAACCGGAACACAGTAATGCTTGCACACTACTGCTTGGCGGCAGACTTCACGAGCAAAGCGGTGGTAACAACCCAGACGGACACTCCAAAACACTGTTCTACCACCCTGTAAAATATAGCCTCGCATTGTGAATATAACCAGTCAATTCTATAGATTTTCTATGATAGGACTATTTACTAGACCGACGTAAACGTTAGACGTAAAAATATGTATCCGACTTGAGAGGAGGTAGCTAGGTAAGCACTAGAAAATACTCCTTGCTTTGTTTGCAAGGTTTTCTTTCACTGAAACCTCGAGCTGGAGTACTCAAATCATCGACCTAATCAGCCTATAGAACATCGGCCAATTTCACTACTGCTGAACCATCATTGTTTCTAAAGAGACTACCCCGAGCCACAGAATAGATAATAGTACAACCCGAGCGAAAGATTTTGAAGCATTCTGTGATCTTTGCCCCACCATCCGGCCTTCACCCCTCTATAATACATCTCAAACAAACTACAGCGCAACACAGCGCTTTGTATCTATCCTTTTCTAGAAGCTAACATCTCCCTGAAGTCAGTCCCTGGTCTTTCACTCTAATTAGTCATAAGCTTCGACCGATCACCTATTAATACCTAGAGCTAGTCATTAATTGAGTGATTGACCTAATACCTAGAATAGAACTATAAACCACGTGGGGGAACTCGTGGGTTAATTTGTAGTTCGCGTTTAAAAGAGGTGTGTAAAGTTTTGTCAGTTTTCGCCTGCCTGTTACGACAATGTTTGAATGTTGAATCAAAATTAGAAACGTATTTAAGTCCTCTAAGGTGTGTTAAGCGAGCTAATTAATAAACATATGTATTTATTCGTTTGAAGATATATTTTGGTAAACTATACCTAGGTACCTAATTAATTTGAGGTGTCTGTTTGTAATGTCAAAATAAAAGTATTTAACTAAATGCATATGAAAGTATGTACTGGTACTTATAACATCAGCTATCTGCCAGTGAAAACCCTGTCAGAATTGGTCCAGCCATTTCGGAGATTAGCTGGAACAAACAGACAGAAAGAAAGAGAAATTTTAAAAATTGTTTTTTGTTATAAGAACCCTATTTACTTTCATATGCATTTAGTAAAATGCTTATTTTGTATATTACAAAAAAAAGATGCTTTTGACAGCTGTCAATAAATTAACAGCTGTCAATAAAATTTTAATGTTGACAAGTTGATTTAATTTGACACATCGGTTTGAAGGTTCCTGTGGGAACGCGGGTGAAAACCGCGGGCAGAAGATAGTAAATATATATATGCGGTATTCGAAATTTTATTCCCAATTTTTCTACCTTTAGGGAGTGATATTCTTTTATAAAATTTTCAAAATATAAAATTAATTTATAAAACCGGTACACAATTGACGGAGTAATTACATAAAAAATACATACAGTCAAACACCGAACTATTTGAAGACGGTTAAAAAATTACAGACTATTTGACAACCTCCCCTTTTTTATACCGTCAGTTTAAATATAACCTTTCATTCTATAAACAATCTTTTAACTACACACAAAAATATCCGCCTAAGACCGCCACCTAACTTCGACACAGTCCCAATACAAAAAAAAGCATAAAAAACATCAAACAGTTCTTCTGAACATCATTTCGAAAATCAATTTCCCATCGCTTATTTAATGCGCAATATTTATAGCCAATCTGTTTATCTTTAACCTTGTCTGACATAATCAAGCCATGTTAAATACCTACGTTACTGAGATCAAAGTGGGGGAAAAGAGGGAATGTGACTTTAACAACGGTTAAAAGATTTTGTAATAATATTGGATAAGGAGAGGACTGTTAGTGGGAGGACTAACTCTTCTGCGAGTGTCCGTCTGGGTTGTTACCACCGCTTTACTCGTGAAGTCTGCCGCCAAACATTAGTGTGCAAGCATTACTGTGTTCTGGTTTGATGAGCAAAGTATCCAGTGAAATTACTGGGCTTATGAGACTTATTACCTAATGTCTCAGCGTAACGAGCGCACTGCAGTGCCGCGCAGGCCTTTGTGTTTTAAAGTTCTGGGTGGCACTGCAATTGTTATGGGCCGGCGTTATGCTTACCATCAGGCAAACGACCAGCTCGTCCGTTACCAATAACATAAAAAAGGGGAATTTCGTATGCCTGATAGTAAGGATATATATAAACGCCGGCTCGTAACTATTGCAGCGCCATGCATAACTTTGGAACACAAGGGCCTATGCAGCACTGCAATGCGTTCATCTATACATACAAATAAATAAAATTGATATGTCTGTTTGTAACATCAAAACAAAAGCTTTTTACCAAGTGCATATGAAAGTATATACGGTACCTATAAAAAAAAACATTTTTAAAATGTTTGCCTGTCTGTTTGTTGCGGATAATCTCCGTAACAGCTGGACCGATTTTGACGACACTTTCACTGGCAGATATCTGATGTTACAAGGAGTAACTTAGGCTACTTTAATTTAAGAAAAATAATTAGGGTTCTGCGCAAAAAAATAAGACCCATGAAATCCTATATTTCCACGCGGGTGAAACCGCGGGCAGCAGCTAGTTACTAATTAAAATTAATTATTAAAACTAATAACCCCGTAAGCCTAAGAAATAATACCTACTTTTTTCGACCTCATATTTTAAGCTTCAACACTACAAAGTAAACTAAATTTCGAGAAATTAAAATCTTTTCTCTTGTATGAAGATGTGGAGCTTCAATAATTTGAATTCTGTTGAAAAAAATCTAATTTAAATATTCATGGCATCAAAACGACGTCCCATAAACCATCCGTTTCATTTTCTTTTTAATTGATTTACATCAGGCGAACGACCTTTTTGACTGTCATATTCAAATTCAAGAAAAAATAATTTATTCGCTTCAGTTATGGTAACATATATTAAGATCTCAGGTTTTTTAAAGGAACGTCATAACTTAACCATTGGCATGCGAATAATAATAAAATATCACAGATATGGACATTGACAATTTTGCCTATGGTATGGATAAGACTAACGGTATCAGAATACATAGCCTATCACACAGGGATAATGTAGCTTCCTGCTTCATATTAGTGAAAGAATTTTTAGAATTGAATTGGTTATAGTCCCAGAGATTAGCGGTAGCAAACATTCAACAAACATTTCCGAGGTAAAGTTTGAATTGGCGCAATTTTTTTTTAACTTGATTATTGATTGCCGTTTGGCCATTGTATGAGGCGAAGATTAAGAGGCGAGTCTTTTTTTTAATTTTAAAACCATTCAGAGTTGGCAAAATCTTCAGCAAAGAGGATAAGTTACTAATGCTAGATTCATAATTTGAAACACGTCATTGGTTTTTTTTACTGTAACGACATACTTTACATAGTCTTCTTTGGAGACAGAGGAGGATTTGGAATTCTAACATTATTACATCTAGGTACTTCTTACGAGTACAGTTATTACATTTATCGTCTAAGTTCATATTATATTTTTAGTATCTGGTTAGTATTCATAACCTTAAAATGCCAATGGCATAATTATATATAAACGAATGTGATCGTTCTAGAATTTATGACGAGAAATGTGGAGCCATCTGCTTCGAATAAATTACGAAATCCAGAATCTCACTTATACACTTTTTCTTGAAGGCATTTTGCAGAGATGGAATACGTGAGTGGCATGTGAAATTTACAACCGAGATAAAGACAAGGGACGAGTAGGCATTTACCTACAAATTGTTTCTTGAACTAGTAAGTTTACAAAATTAATGATTATGTAAATGACAAAGAGGCATGGAGTCCTCAGGATCATTCAGGCTCTAATATTTTAGATATTTCTAAACATAATTGTTAGCATTACAAGCATCGTAATAACATGTGTGAGACAAGGAATGCCGACTACTCTCTAGCCTTTCTTGTCAATCGTTTGTATACTTGGAAAAAACGATTAAATGTTTTGTTAGTGAATAATTTTAGTCTTTAAATACCAATAGGAATAGTGCTAATAATGAGTGTACAATCATGTACATGTACGGCAAATATACCTTTTTTCTCAAATAAAAAACATCCCATTTAGGTACCAGGACAAAATTGTTTTAACTTGAACAGTTTCAAACCGCACAAAAACGATTTTTTTTATCTTATTTGGTAACGAGACGAGCCAGTCGTTTGCCTGATGGTAAGCATAACGCCGGCTCATAAAATTTGCAGTGCCACCCAGAACTTTGAAACACAAAGGCCTGCGCGGCACTGCAGTGCGCTCGTTACACTGAGACATTAGCCCAGTAATTTCACGGGCTACTCTGCTCATCAAACAGGAACACAGTAATGTAAACAACCCAGACGGACACTCGCAAAAGAGTTAGTCCTCCCACTAACAAAATATCCGTAAAGTAAACCACTTGGTAACTTTCCAACATTTGGTTTTACAAAAAAAGTATTTAAAACTATTCCAAATTCAAAGTCGTCCAGCAAAATTACAATAAATTTCAACTATATATTATATATACTTACACGGAATTGGAAACCGCTACACCGTAAAAATATTTGCTTATCATTGAAACCATCATCGTTATCAGTTTAGCTAACCCTTACCGCCAGTTTACCTTACCCCCTACTGACTCCTTCTGGTTCTAAAAATAAACCATATAATTTAAACAACCTTGTAAAAAGTATGCATTAAAAAGATGGACGGCTCAAATGCCCTTAATATAAGGCCATCGCCTGCACAAATAATCCCACCTCTAAATCTTCCAACAGTTAAAACTTCACAAGAGTTCATCGCACTTATGTTTATTTTCCAAATACCGACCGAGATAACAGATCAACTAATAATTTATTATAGGTTTAAAATCAACAGACTCGCTTAAAGATTTCCCTTTATAAGTACAATCAATTTTTTATGCAAAATATATTTTTCCATCAGGTATCTTGTATAAAATACGTAATTGGTACTGCAATCCGATCAGATTGGGTCCAAACAACATAAATCTAACGAGTCAATTAAAATAAACATGTGCGTAGTCATACAGTTACTACAAAAAATTTCGCAAGATTTCAGCAAAATCGTTTAGGAGCAACATATTCTAATTCAGTTTTCTAGATTAAACGCTAAACAAATTAACAATCATTGCAAATTAAATAAAACATTGTAAAAAGATCTGCGTTTTATTGAATTAATAAGTCGGTAACATAGAACCAAGACAGGAATAAAATCTCTCTCTGTTCAAAATTTCATCAAAATGATTACAGCGTGACGGGCCAAAAACCAAAACAGATTATTAATCCACACTATAATCAATTTGAAAGTGTGTTTGTGCATTTGTTGGTTTGTTGATTTGTCCTTCTTTCACGCAGCAACAGAGCAACGGATCGAGATGATTTTTGGCATAGATATAATTTATAGATCGGAGAGTAATATAGGGTAAATTATATCCTGAAAAAATGGACGGTGCCTGTGGGAAAGCGGGTGAAATCTCAGGCCGAAGCTACTCTATAGATATTTTTTGTTATCAGTAGGATTATGATCCGCTGATGGTTGAAGGTTATTCTAAACTGAGTATGATCTCCACTGACGGACAAAGGTCAGGAATAAGGTATGCGATGGGATTTTTATGAGTTAATTTCAGTGGGTGTGTGCGTGTTTCGTGAGTTTACGAGTGCGTTATGATTATGTTATTTTTCACCTTTGTAGCGTACAAGTGCGGTTTATTTTTTTAATCATTTTGTTTTTTCGTCATAATCTATCGTTTTTCTATGATTCATAAGCTTCCACTTCACATTAATCAAGCGTGCCAGATTATTAACAAACAAAATAGCTGCAACTTGCAGCGCATGCACCAGTAATCTGAACAGTCATCAAAGTCAGGTATAGGTATGTGGCAACGGGGTTCTAGTAATTCATCTTCAGCCTATTATGCTCTCACTGTAGCTGCGATAATGGCCTTCTCTCGCAGAAAGAGTATAGGCTATAACCTACCACGCATGCCCAGTGCGGCTTGGTGGATGTCACATGTTCTCGAATTTTGTAGTTCTTGAACATGCTGTTTTCCTTACGAGGTTTTCCTTTGCCGTATCAGAACGAGTGTAAAACCGCACGTAACTTGATATAAGGTGCGGAGCCGAGCTGAAGAAAACCACACAAGTTCCCGCTTGGCCACGTTCGCTATTAATTAATAATTTTGACTTTACTGCTCCACGAGAGTCTATCTGGGTATTTGAAATGTGTTCAAAGTAGTCTGTGAAATTAGAAACTATCTTCAAGAATTTCAAACGCGTCACACAAAATCGAGTCACAGTTTACTCTGTTGGGTTATTTTACTAATCCTAACGAGTCACAGTGTGACATTTTCTGGTGTGACTCGTGGGCACACTGGGCCAGCGTGGTGGATTATGGCCCACACTCTTTCTCTCTGAGAGAAGGCCGGTATCCCAGCAGTGAGAGCGTAAAAGACTGATGATGACGTACTCGGGTACTATTCTACCTTGTGACTTATTCAAATAAAAAACATCAGTAAGTTTAGGCTTTAATCAGAGGATTGATGAGCAGTTTCTTAGAGCAATGACGGCCCTTAACACACACGGTTGTCGGTTTATACAACGTACGCCTTCGACGTAAGTAATTTAAGACTTTGTAATCATTACCACGTTGTACTCAAATACTATTCAAAGACTATTGAAATGAACAAATCCGTCAAACCAATGAAAAGAAACTAACACGTTGCCAAGTCTGGGTGTCCACAAATCGATCATATTTAACTAGCTCATTAAACGTTGTTTACAACATCGTAAACAATTGAAAAATTCTCAAAACCTTGTAAATATTTCGTAACAGCCATAGCGACTAACAAGTAGGTCAGTGTCAAGCTTCGTCAGCAGACCAAGGTTCGATTCCTGTCACACATATATGTAATGGAAATTTTCTTAGTAGTCCAATAATGTATACAAAATCGGGGGATGCCAACCAACGACAGCAATAGTGATCCGATCGCTAGCCAATGATTCGAATTTGAATTTCCATCTATGGCATTGGTGGGTGAGACGTCAAGTTTGTTTATATAATTGGACAACGGAGAAACTCTCGCTTATACATGAACCGATGACTACAGTAGTATCGAAAGTATCCAAATATTTTTGGATATTTTAGAACTTTTTTGAAACTTGACACACATATGATATATTATATACATTATACACTTATAAAATATATAATATATTTTATAAGTAGTGCTAACCGACACTAGCGGATGTTTACACAAATATATATTCATCACAAAAATTTCGCTTCCAACAGGATTCGAACCTGCGTCTTCTGGCTGTCCGGGTCAGACGCCTTAACCAACTAGATTATGGGAGCAATCGATGTTGACTGCGAAATTCTTGATATAATGTATTTCTTTCCGGCTTATAACCCCTAGCTCCATCTAGTTGGTTAAGGCGTCTGGCCCGGATAGCAGAAGACGCAGGTTCGAATCCCGTTGGAAGCGAAATTTTTGTGATATATATATTTGTGTTGACACACATATTTAAAACATCGGTTTACTTTTTCGTTAAAAAAGCTTTAGACCTAGGTGATGGAGACAGCTCTTTCTTCATAATTTTTTAAAAGTAAATTCACATTAGGTATACCTTTGGTTTGCGACTCACCATCATAAACTTCCGCAAAATCTCACACAAAGCTTTTACGAATATAATAATTTACCTTTAAAAATAAACCCAAAATAAGGTAACATAAATCAAAATTAAAACAAATAATTATGAGGGTAGAAACCGTAATGTTAGCGTGTGTAGAATCAGTTCGGCAAATATGTGCGCCTGGAGGTCAAACTTCACAGTAATATTGTATTTATCACGTGGACCTAATTAAATATTAAACTATGATTTCTATAAAGGTTAAGTAATCAGTAAAAGGAAAGTAGTCAGTGAAATTGAGGGAAACGACCCGCACGTCTCGTTATCCAATAGTATAAAAAAGTTTAATTAAAGGCTTTCTCATACTAATTAGATAATTTTTTTCTTTATTCTATTGGTTAACTAAACCTTATGGTCGTTTGCCTAATGGTAAGCATAACGCCATCCAATAACAATTGCAGTTCCACTCAGAACTTTGAAACACAAAGGCCTGCGCGGCACTGCAGTGTGCTCGTTACCCTGAGACATTAGGTAAGTATTAAGTCTCATAAGCCCAGTAATTTCGCTGGATACTCTGCTCATCAAACTGGAACACAGTAATGCTTGCACGGTACTGCTTGGCGGCAGACTTCACGAGCAAAGCGGTGGTAACAACCCAGACGGACACTCGCAGAAGAGTTAGTCCTACCACTAACACAGCACTACAGTGCGCGCTTACTCTGAGACAGTAATTTCACAAACTATTCATCAAACCGGAACAAAGTAATACTTGCACATTACTACATGGGCAAAGCGGACTCACTCAGACGGATACTCGCAGAACAATTAGTCCTACTACCTAGTCATGGTGGTAGGTATGTTATAATGACTAGGTTTTTGACTCAGATTCATTAGGGTGTCTATTGCCATTTCTTTCATGATCATTCTTCCGGGGTCTACGTGAATAAATCATCATTATAAGTGTTTTATATTAATTATATAAATTACTGTGTACTTAATAATTTCTTGTGCACTTTACATGCGGCGTAGACATAGCACAGACGTAGCTGCATGGAGTTGTATACGTATATTTAAAGGAGGCGTAGCTGTATAGCTCCAAGGTTAATATAAAGCTACGCATACCTCTACGAAAAGAAAAACAATTACTACGCCCTTATTTATAAAAGCTCAATAAGATAATCTATGCTTTAAACTGCTCTGTCAACTTCTCGTATCGTTTTTAATTCTTTCTCTTTGATATTTTCAAACAAGCCTTTTTCTTTTGTACGTTATATTCTCTTTGATTATATTTACTGTCTATGATTGGAAATGTTCACCAAAAATCTCGATTCTCGCCATAGCGTAGTAAAATTCTCGCATTCCCTGACAATAGTATCTCTGTATGTATAGTTCACAGATCAGTAACATAAACATAACATAAACGCTTACACACTCATACCCCCACACTAGGATTCCCTGTGTCGCAGGTGGCATGGACATAAACAGATACACATGACAAACATCCAAAACCCGAGAACAAACTTTATTCTTACACAAAATCTGCCCCGGCCGGGAATCGAACCCGGGACCCCTCGCCTTGCAGGCAGGGTTACTACCAACTTAGCTACGGAGACGTGGCTAGCTATAGTTTGTGTCTGACAAATATACAAGAAAAGTACAAATCAAATAGAAAATAATGATAAGTTGTACCTAAAATGATCTGTTCCAGAGAGCTATGGACAGTGAATCCAGCTTGAGGCGCTGGAGCCAATTGAGAGACGAGCCCAGAAGCTCATTGGTAATGACTCGTGAGTTAAAGCAAGGCTACAGACCCTTGAACATCGCCGTAGAGTAGCTAGCTTAACGGTTTTTATCGGATACATTTCAGTAAGTGTGTTTTGGACTTACACGAGCTATTTCCCCCATCATCCATCATCGCACGACGAGCCAAGCGCCATCGATACATAGTGGATATTCCACTTTTACTCATGAAGCATTTTGCTACAGCATTTATTATTCTTCCTGCTAAGGAGTGGAACTGTCTGCCAGAGTCTGTGTTTCCAGATAACTATAACTTGGGCTGCTTCAAGACGCGAGTGAATCTTCTAGGCAGGCGTGCGTCAACCGCATCATCACTTATCAGCAGGTGAGATAGCAGTCAAACGCAAGCATAATACAGAATTTAAAAAAACCACATAATTTAATTTTCAAATTAATATATAATTAACTTTGTACATTCTAATGAGATATTCACCGTGATAGTTTTAATCAATTAAGTATTAATTTACAATAATTTTTATATGATTATCTTTCATCCCAGACATAAAAAAAAGGAATGTACGTATATTATGTATGTCTAAAGTCCTTGTTTGTCTGTGAGTAGGAGCATAAAGCACCAGAACGGAAAACCAATATAAACAAATTTTTTATTGCTTGAGTAATCTTTGAAACGAGTGTTTGATGATTTTAATTTTTGAAATGGAATTCAAAAGTTTCAGAAGATTTTCGTCTTGTATAGCTTATGCTTTTATAAATATCTAACTTCTGTCTGCGATTTCACCCGCGATTTATCCGCGTTCCCACAGAAACAATGCATTTCACTTGATTTTCAGACGGGAACTCGCAGAAGAGTTAGTCCTGCCACATGACATTGTAGTATTCGATTAGGTGCCTTTTCTAAAATTTAAACATCGCTTATCTGCACACTTTCGGTGTTTTATCCACGGGTCACCTTGGCACACGCTAAATTGCAATAAATTACTGTAGCCAAGGTTCACGTTTTGGAGCTTATTAATTGTTTTTAATTCAAATACTGTATAAATAGATAAACTTCGGTACATTCCGGCAGGAGTTCCTTAAGGGAACTTTGAATTCTAAATAGTCAATACAGACTTGAAGATTTTATAGGTATCTCTAATAAAGTGCGCAAATTACTGCTACCCATTCACTACGGTCATATACTTCGCAATAGGGTAAACAATCCGATTGTGTTGGGTGCTCTCGCGTTATTAGTACCTAATATACCTGTACTGGGCGCCGCCGTCAGCATCAGTGGTCGCTTCCCCCGCGCCACCCATCACGTTGGCAACGATCCTACACAGCGAGCGTTATCAGTGTTGAACTCTTTCACGCATAAGATCCACATGTTGGTTGTTACTAATGCATGCCATTGTCACTAGCTTAAAATTATATCTATGTGTTAATTGAAGATAGTTCGTGTTTTCATGTAAACTGTAAGCTTATAAAACTGTTGTTTTTTTTATACAAAAATCTCTAACGTTTCCAATTCGATTCGAAAAAATATTTTTGCTGGACTTCAGGCGAGATAGTGGTCAAATAACCTATCATATAAAAACACTAAAATATATTTGATGGAATCAGGCGTTACTTTGCGGAAGTCCATTTTAAATAAGATTATATAATGTGGGTAATTTATAGTTTTAATTCCGCGATAAAATTTTATCACGGAATCAAAACTATAAATTACCCACATTATATAATCTTATTTAACACTAAAATACTTTATATGAGTACAAATATTTACTACTAGCTTCTGCCCCGCGGCTTCGCTCGTGTTGTGTATATCTTTATAACCTATGAGTTATATTCCACAACCTACACTATCTACATTCCAAATTTAATTAAATTAGGTTTAATTGTTAGAGACATGTGTGGTAACAAACATTCACAGACACACACACACACACAAACATTCCCATTTATAATATTGTACGAGTAGTAGCAGTAGGATAGAATAAAAAAGGTCACAATTTTTTTTTTATGTTATTTGGCAACGAGACGAGCTGGTCGTTTGCCTGATGGTAAGCATAACGCCGGCCCATAACAATTGCAGTGCCACCCAGAACTTTGAAACACAAAGGCCTGCGCGGCACTGCAGTGCGCTCGTTACCCTGAGACATTAGGTATTAAGTCTCATAAGCCCGGTAATTTCACTGGATACTCTGCTCATCAAACCGGAACACAGTAATGCTTGCACACTACTGCTTGGCGGCAGACTTCACGAGCACAGCGGTGGTAACAACCCAGACAGACACTCGCAGAAGAGTTAGTCCTCCCACTAACAAAATATCATCATGGTCTTAAAATTTTATGCGTTTATTACTCATGTCTTATAAATACTTATCTTTAATGAATATTTACATTGACAAAATGAAGCTCGTATACCTCGCACCAAGCCTCAAAATCCTGTTAAGTTACTCAAGCGGAGTCGAGGCGACACCTAAGTAACGGCTAAGCATAGCCTCTCAGGGCTTGTCCACTTAAGCTACTGATTAAGTTATACGACATGAGGTACACGGTACTCGCCCTCCAAGGACGGTTTATGCTTGAATGATACACGTGGAAAATATGTGTTTCCTTTTACCTTTTGTATTAATCAAGAATACAGCGGATGGTATGTATTCGGATATATAGAGCTTTTTTTATTCTTTATGGTAACGAGACGAGCTGGTCGTTTGTCTGATGGTAAGCATAACATCGGCCCATAACAATTGCAATGCCACTCAGACCTTTGAAACACAAAGGCCTGCGCGGCACTGCGTTGCCCTGAGACATACCGGAACACAGTGATGCTTGCACATTACGCTTGGCGGCAGACTACCGCGAGCAAAGCAGCAGTGGAGAAGAGTTAGTCCTAATGTTAGGCACATTTCATTTTCATGAGCGCTCGCCTGGGGCCCATATGTGAAATTTTTAACTTCAATTCATCATTTGGTTTTCAAAAGTTTTTTTAGTACAAATTTCTTTCAGACCACCCACAACAGATAAATTACTAAATCTTATACGGAGACGGAAGCTGCATCTTGCAGTAAACTTGCATCTAAGTAACGTTTAATCAAGGCATGTTCACTTAAACTGCTGATTACAAGGTGACACATGAGTTAGGGATAGTTTACACGGGGCGAGTATGCAGTCGAGTTTACTGGCATCCGGGAAGTTAGGAAGTGGAATAACTGGAACTTAAAGTAGGTCAAACTGTAGAGTTAAAGCGAGGTAGAGCTATTGAGGTTTACTTGATTTCATACATACTCTACTAATTTTATACATGCAAAAATGCATTATTTTACAACTAGCCACTATCCGCGGTTTCACCCGCGTCGAGATTCCCACAGGTTCCATGTCTTATTCCGGGATAGAAAGTACGTTCAGATCCATAAACTATATCTATGCAAAAAAATTACTTCGATCCGTTGCGCCGTTGCTGCGTGAAAGAAGGACAAACCAACACTCCAACAAACATACTTTCGCATTTATTATAATCCGGATATGGATAATTTAGAGAGTCACAATACAGATCCAAATATGCGTTTATTCTACAATTCTTGCGGAACCAAAGGCTGCCAACAGTATGTTATTCCGGTATCACTATCCTAAAGCTAATCTCCCTTCTCTACACCAAAAGAGCCAACGTTAAGCACCTGACTGAAATAGCTTTCCTATCGTAAGATAGCTTATAGCTACGTGTAGGTCGCGCAGATTAGTAAGAGAGAACGTAGTAGAGTTAGTTTACTCTATGTACGTATATATACGTACGTATATGTACGTACGTATAATGTACGTACGTATGTATAATATGAACTTTTCGTATCTTTATTTACGTTATTCTTAAAGGCAAATAATCCGTACTATAATAAATGCGAACTTGCGCTTGTATGTTTGTTGGTGTGTTAGTTTGTTGGTTTGTTCTTTCACGCAACAATGGTGCAAAGTATCGACGTGATTTTTTGCATTGATATAGTTTATGGGCCGGATAGTAAAATTGGCTAGTTTTTAAACCAGAAAATACACGGTAGAACCGTGTATAGGAACTTACGTGTACAGGCCATAGCTAAAATAAAATTCGAATTTTCTAATGTGAAAGTATGTTACCTGCCCCTCAATACCTTTCAAAGTTACCTGACGGTTCAAGGGTACCTGACGGGCCTATGAGTGACGTCACGCACAAAACTTGGCCAAACTTTGCTAATCTTGATTGATTGACATTATCTGACGGGCACGCGGAGTAGTCCCTATACCTCTCCCATCATGATTATTTCGTAATTAAAAAGCTTTGACGAATGTATTAGATTTTGGCAAATTATAACACCTTACCAGGTCGTTGGACGAACTCTTCTGCGAGTGTCCGCCTTAGTAAGTACCACCACTTTGCTCGTGTAGTGCTGCCACCAATAAGCAAGCAATATACTGTGCAAGCATTATTGTGTTCCGATCTGATGAGCAAAACAATCAGTGAAATTACTGAGCTTATGAGACAATACTTATAAAGTTGTATGTGTTTAAATGCTAATAGGCACACATCATTTTAGAATATAATTTAGACCTATACCTTATGAATCGATGAAAATCGATTCATCGAAACGATGATCATTTCGATCGATAGTGATCCAGAATCCCCAATTTCCTACTACTTACCTTAATTTTTAAATTTTTATACTTAATTAATAATATTCTGTATTGCGAGCTATGAAATAAATAAATGTCTCAGGGTAACGAGCGCAATGCCACGCAGTCCTTTGTGTATCAAAGTTCTGAGTGGTACTGTAATAGGGATGTTGACTGATTTTGGGAAAGTGTTTAAAACGATGCGTATGGGACTAATATAACCCAAGATATTTAAATTTACTTTTTAAAACAACTAATATTTTAATTATCATGTATTTAAAATGCCGTTTTAAATTTTGCTCCAAAACGGCAGTGACGTCACGTGTTCAATTACCACAGAGTAATTTTCTATAACACTGTAAAGTGACAAGCAAAGAGAATATAACCACTACTACCTAGTCTGTGCTACGTTTAGTGACAAGTTGATTCGATGCTTTCTTTGTATGTATTGTTATGTATTAAAATATAAGTTCTAAGTTTTTTGAGCTTATATTGATTTATATATATGCTTTGGTTAATTAATACACTTTGGATCTTAGAACCTACGATTACTGTTATATATTCATTGTTGGTTATAGAAATAATGATTTTTGGTATAATAAGTAGGTACTTACACGGAGGTCTTCACATTTCTAAATTCAGCAGAGCAGAAATTATCGTTTGTCGAGAAGAAATTGGCCACCGTAAAACAATCAATTCTCGGCAAATTGGAATTATTTGCCTTTATGAAGCCACTTTCCATCATGGGAGAATATTCAAGAGTCGAAATAAATTTATAAAAATAGGCGCGGAATTCACAGCACAGATAAATAATCACAGAAATCACTCTAAAATACTAAGCAGTTAAGCGCAACGAGCTATATACTCATTGGAGTTTTGGCGGGAATGCGAAAATGTGCTGTTGTTGATTTTGTATTATTTACTAAAACCTTTGTTTTATAGAGTGTTAATGTGTAATAATAGTGGATTATTAACCATTAAGTGTTCATAAAGTTGCATGAGTGAAAGGCAAATAGTACAAAGACGAAAAACGTGTATTTTCGTATTCTATCCAAAACTCCATAGAAGCTTCAGTAAACTATCCACCAATTTACTGAAGCGTCACTTCGACTCGACCGCGCCTAGACCACAGATATGTAATATAGGCCTAGACTAAACTTTAACGTGACTGACGACTTTCATGCACCAAAACTAGAGATTTATTATATATTATTACTTATATAACTTGACACTAGTTAAATGCGCAAATCACGTGGAGCCAAAAACAAAACAAAAAAAAATATATACACATCCGATTGAAACAGTGACGTCACGGGCGTTTTAGGTCACGTGACTTCGGATTGATGTGATTACATTTTGATTATTTAATTTAAATTAAATTCCTTAAAAATAAACAAAAATATTGTGTTTAATAGGATTTCTGTCACAAAAACTACCGTTTCGCGGCAAAATTATGTTTTTATTTGAATACAGTCAACAACCCAATTGTTATGGGCCGACGTTATGCTTACCATCAGGCAAACGACCCGCTCGTCTCTCTATCCAATAGTATGAAAAAACCTTAATTGGGCCCTCGGAGCCCATTGTCTCGGAACTCGTTGATATGACGCGCGGCCAAAATGCTGGTACTTGTTTGGTTCAGCGAATCAACATTGCAATTCAGTGGTTCAATACAGACAGTATACTGGCCCAGCATTGCTGGATATGTTAGAAGGGAACCGGAATATCTACTTATACTAGGTCATATATAATTTATTAATTTTTAAATCAAATCAATTTTCGCTAATATACATATACTTAGGTCTTCATTATAGTCTATGGCACATTGTATTTGGTGTAAACATTTCATATTATTTAATTATTATTATTTTTAATATGCGATTAAAATAAGAATTTTTTTTTTTTTAACGCTTACACACTCATACCCCCGCACTAGGATTCCCTGTGTCGCAGGTGGCATGGACATACACAGATACACATCACAAACATCCAAGACCCGAGAACAAACTTTATGCTTACACAAAATCTGCCCCGGCCGGGAATCGAACCCGGGACCCCTCGCCTTGCAGGCAGGGTTACTACCAACTTAGCTACGGAGATGTCAAAAAAAAAAAAAATTCTATGCTAAATTTTAAATATATAGATAAAAATTAGAATAGGATTGGCTCTCGGCTAACTTCATTTCAATGTCAGTTCAAAGTTTAAGAAAATCATACAGTAAAAACTGACATTGAAGTGAAGTTAGCCGAGGGCGGTATCCTATTCTTATTTTAAATGTACGTCCAAAAAAAAATACCCTGAATTTTGTCGTCACAAACTTTCATAATATTACGAAAAGTAGCTCAAAGATTATTGAAACAGATAAGACACGAATTCAATCACGAAATCATAAAAATAACCGATAAAATTACCTAAATTATGCAAATGCCGGGAATATCGCCGTAAACGCTATTGCTTGCTGGTGTGAGTATCAAATTGTGTTTTGACGTATTACTAAATTAACTTATCAGTTTTTTATTGTAATGTTAGTAGATTATATTAGGTTAGATAGGGTTCAACCACTAAATTCTTACTAACTGGATTTGGTATCAAGCTTCCTACTATGAAATCCTGTAAAACTTACCTGTCCTATACTTATCGGTTATCGGCTAGCTTATCGGTTTTTTACCGGATACATTTCGGTGAGTGTGCTTTGGAATTACACGATCTAATTCCACCATCCCCCTTCCATCATCGGACAACCAGACTTTCGGCCAAGCGCCATCGATACATGGTGGATATTCCACCTTTACGCACGAAACGCTTTGCTTCATCATTTATTATGCGTACCGCTAAAGAGTGGAATTCTCTGCCAGAGTCTGTGTTTCCCGATAACTATAACTTGGGCTGCTTCAAGGCGCGAGTGAATAGGTATCTTCTAGGCAAGCGTGCTTCATCGTCGACCGCATCGTCACTTACCAGCAGGTGAGATAGTGGTCAAACGTAAGCCTATACAGAATAAAAAAAAAAAAAAAAAAATACTTACTTGTCCTATAATGTAGACAAACTCTGCGGATGCTAACCAATGACAGCAATATTATAGTGATCAGATCGTTTACCAATGACTTTGTTCGAATATAAATTTATATCTATATCATTATTTGGTGAGCGGTCAAGTTTGTTTTCATTATTGGACAACTAAGAAAATCTCCACCACGTACAGTATTTATATTTTTAGTACCGATGATACCGAAAAGTGAAAATTTGATTGATACCAACTAAAAAAATAAAAAAAATTACAAATTTAATAATAGGCCAAGAAATAATATTTGACCGTTTTTTGAAGTAAATTTGTTACACTTTAATGGTAACCTTTCCGAGTATAAAGAAAGAAGAAAATGTAGAAATCGTAGTGGTCTAGTAATTATACCTGGGTGACCAAGATTCGCACAGTGTTTATTTTTGTTTAAAAATACGTTTTGCAGATACCAGATAAGTATGAATTATCTATCTAGACGTCATCTGACATATAGCTTTGCTTTGTGCAAACACGAACAAACGAACCAGCGAAGAAACTTTTTTTTGTGTAAAATAGCGTTTTTTCAAGAAATGCGACTATATAGGTAAACAAAACCAGCAAAGGTAAGTAAAACCTTATCTACCTAAATGCAAAATTTCATCGAAATTGTTAGAGCCGTTTACGAGATAGCTGAAATAAATTGCTCGATTAAAGTTATAAGATCACTATCTTTTTACTACTATGTTATATAAATATTAATATTATTTTTTACGATCTCTCGTAATTTGATTGGTGACATCAATAAAATCTTCAATTAATAACACGTTTTTGTAACGTAGGTCCACCTCATCTCAATACCACACAATAAAAGTTCTCATATCAAACACAATCATAAAACTTAGTGCCAAAGATTACCTACCTACTATTATTACTATTTCATTTAAATTTATCATTATGATTAATATAATGTGATAAATTAACGTTAATATCTATTTAACTTAATGTCACATTAATTGCAAAAAAAGATAAATTATCCCGATATAAATCATTTCTGTTTTATTAATTATTCATAAGGCATATTGTATATATTATGCATACTATAAGAAGAACATCTGTTTAGATTCAGAACACCTAAAAATTTTTCAATAATATCAACATCAACTGAATATGATAAATCATCCCTACCAAAATGATTAAAAGAAACTTCAAAGTTGTCTATTAAAATGTATCAATTGTTCCTATTTGTACAAAGAAGAAAGTTCTAACGCCCCAAAGCATTTTTGGACCAGAATTTGATAGGGGTAAAGACGAAAATATAAAACAAAAGAATCACGTATTTGGGTTACACATTAAAAACAATGTGTGCCTCAAAACATATTGAAATCCGCAGTAAAAAGTGCCGCATCCAATTTGACCGCATCAAAAAGGTGCGTGTTGAATCCTTCAGAAGTTGTAGCTAGTAAAGTTGTAAACAACGCCGCAGCGTATAAAACAAAACTATTTGCTAAGACGCAGTACGACACCAGACGAGAGAAAATGTCAATACTAGACAGAAATCGTTTAAAATCGACGCACCACATGTTTTCACGCAACAGCGCTCGGTATACAAACCATTCGTCATGTTAAATGGTTTACGAGAATTACTGGTCATCTGGAATGTACCTAACCACTTTGCAAATGAAAATGAAATTAACAGGTACTGCCGCTTTATACCTTTTATGGTGGGAATCGTAGCCGCCATGATAGTTAATTTCCCGCGTCAATTTTTAATGTCGCCGACAGGTGTCAGCACGGGTTGTTGAGATTTTTTGATGACAAACAACACTACGCTTTCATCATATCGTTTCAAAATACGTATAGATATCGTTCTTTCAAAAATTACGAGGTAGTTTGTAATACAAAAAGGACTTACCCAAGCGTGGTCATAGTCACGATGGTGTACCAAAATGCAGCAGGAATGGAAGTGAAGTTTGTATCTTGTTCGTTTTTCTCAGCGTAGAACATAACAGTCGCAAATATGATGATAGCCATGGCCAGTGAGAAGACCAGAAAACCCAACTCGCTGGCACAAGACTTTAAGGTATACCCCAGAATTCTCAGTCCTTGGGAGTGCCGTGAAAACTTGAAGATACGGAACACTCTGAACACTCTTAGGGTGACGAAAGCACCTGACACGTCGTCATTATCAGTGATCCCCAATCCAATATAGTACGGTAATATGGCCACAACGTCGATAATGGACATGACTGACCGCACGAATTTGCATCTATCCGGAGCTGCGAAGAGCCGGAGTAAGTACTCTGCTGTGAATATCATCACACAAGCAGTGTCTAGGCAGAAGAACACTATCTTATATCTCTCTCCGCAAGGCAGAGTTCCAGCCTTGCCAGGCCTATGCCCACATGGAACGGTTTCCACCACATTAGCCATCACAGAGACGGCAATGAAAAATCCAGTAACATAGTAAAACACTAACGCAGCCGTCGACGTGTGAGGGTTCTCGAAAGCCCTCCACATCTTCTGTCTTAAGTCAGTCAACTGTGGCAAGCTCTGATCTCCTGCCTCGCTTAACTTATCGTCCATCAAACGCTCAGCATTCTCTCTCTTCCTATCTCTATAGTCCTCATAACAACAATCGCCGATCACATCAGGCAAGATCCCGAAGAACGCGAGCTCCTCATCGTACCCCGTTAAGCACTCGTGTTTTGGATAATGCAGCTTTCCAGTTCTATAATAATTTAATATATGTCTGAATATATCGGGGTCTCTATCAAAGAAGTATTCTCGACTGTCCTCGTCGTAGAAAAACTCTCTTTCTGAGGATCCCAGTAAGGAATCGGGGTATTTCTCGAGGGTGTTCCTCCATGTTTCGAAGCGTCGTCCGGAGACGTTGATGAGGAGTTTCTCGTCTTCAGCACGGCGGCGATCTTTGGGAACGGGTGGTGGGGGAAGCGGATGGGTTGCAATGGGGACCCAGCCGATGGCGGCGGCCCTGGCGAACGGGAGCCACGCGGCGACGGACGCCATCGCGACTGACAACGCCGCCGGCGTCGCGCACACTAACTCCCCCCGCAGTTATTTCGGGCAGCCCGCCCAGATGACGGTAGTATTGCCAGACGTGGGACTACAATTACCCGACGCATTACCCTGGGCTATTTTAAAACATTGTTGTTGTTTATGATTACACGTTTGATGTTTAGTCTGATGTTAATTGAACATGAACAGTCGACTGTTATTGTCAATGGTAATGTTCAACTATGTAGTGGGTGGAGAGCTTTTACGAGAAAACAGCTCGGCTGCCAAATAGTAAATTCCGCGAACCATGTTTTCCTATAGTGTGCTTTCTCGAAATTTGTACTAATAAAAGTTAATTCATTTATGTAATAAATAAGTTTATAACTTTACTGTAGTAATATCTACTTTAACTGTTAAACGCAATGGTTAGTCACTTTGTTGACTTGTTTCTTGCGGCCACTCTTATTGATAGCATTTTTTTCTTAGTAATTATTAACCTATGAATGAAAGTATCTTGTCACTATTTAGCAAAGTTTTATTAAATGTACAAGTTTTTAGCCTATATATTAGTTGCAGCATTAAACTTCAAACTTCAAATCCGAATAGTAGAGACACCAGAAATAGGTACGTTTATAAATACAAAATATTGCTAAACTCTATTTAGTATTATTAATAAGAATATTGTACTTACTTACGTCACGCTGTCGCGGCTTTTCGCGGTTGCTACACTTTAAAATAACTTTTAACGCTTCCAAAACCAAAAGCCTCCCGAGCCGAAAGTATCGCAGCTTACAACTGGTAACCCTATCCCGGGAGAGGACTCATTGCGCATGCGTACTCCGTGACGTCACTGCCTAATAAATTGATTTTCATATACCCAGCTCTTTTCCTCCTACACTTTCTGACATTTATCTATCTCGTTCTTACAGCTTAAAGCTCCACTGACCTTTTGTATATTTTTCTCAGCTTTTAAAGCGTTTTTCAAAGGCTTTTGTCTTGTGGAAGTGAAAAGACCTGAATATAGCTTGCGGCGTCCTTTCTTTTTTTATGTGTCTGAAGTTTCAGCCTTAGCGCTTGTAAATAAACCTTATGGTGGAATCGCGAGTTAAGCCCTCTGTGAGGCAGGTCATTAATAGGCATCGATGCAAGTTTAAGTATAGCATGACCTATCCCTACCTAATTTTATTGCCTTTGATAAAACATGAGTGAATGGAAATTGAGATTTTATGTTGGATTGGGTAGCAGATGGGTTATTTTGTCGTAAGGACTTTTTTCGTACTTATGCAGTTGATCAAAACACCACTTTACTTTGCCAATGTTTTTTTCTACATGTGTGTGTAACTTAAAACTTGTATTTTGATGTCAAACAAATATGATTTTGTAATAGGCATAAAAAGTTGCCTATTCACCTTGGGGATTTAATTCCAAGGTGAACAAAGGGCACCATTTATGTCAAATCAATTCACCTAGGTGATATGACCTAAGTGCAATAATTCCTAGGTGAAATAAAGACACTATAATTTTCACTTTGTGAAAATTACACACCCAGGTGATATCACCTAGGTGAACATAGTGGAATAAACTATAGCTATGATGGGGCAGTAGGTTCTGTAAGTCCAGGTTTGAATCCGATAATCAGCTTGCTCCAACTTTTGGAAAAGGAAAAACTCGTGTATCAACCCTAATGATGTCTCTCTTTCGTATCCAACAGTGGCAACCTCATTGTTTGATTCCTGGCATGGCTGGCTAAACCAAATTTAGTTTTAAATATCCGGTCATATGTATTGCAATATTACTTACTAAAATAATATGTGTAATTGTAGGAGGTCTTGGATTGGGTTTTACGAATAGGGCGCTATACGTCCAGATCGTCAAATTAGACAGACATCATAGAATTTAATACCTTTATTTAGTTAAGTATAGAAAATAAAGAAATAGACCATGTCTCCTGAGAGGAGCTAGCATCGAAGAAGTCCAAATGGCGCTTTATTATAAATCAATATGCAACCATAGCATGGCGGTAAAACATTTTCTAGTACCTCTCTGGCTGGCTACAGTTGAAAATTCGCGCCAAACATGCTTCTGTGTGTGACATCACAGTTACATCTTCGACCACATCATTGCTTATGATTATGAGAGAGAGGGAGAGAGAGAAAAAGGGAGAGAAACTCTTTATTGAAACACACAAAAGTAAAAAGAAAATTTAAAAAATAAAATCTTTTTAAGTCACTGTGGTGCTGTGGGCGTACTTCCAGACAACTCACAAGTAATAAACAACTATAAAAATATGGGACGGTGGCTTTCAGTTATGGATGAGCATGGGCTATTATCCACCACGCGGGCCCAGTGCGGCTTGGTGAATGTCACATGTCCTCGAAATATGTCGTCAAATCCATGCCTATCAAATGTAACAGAGTAACTATTCAAATGGGTCATCTTATTTTAGTAAGGTATTTTATACTGTCATGGTCATCAACACTACGAACACAGGGAGAACTGCTGTGAGTTCTCCCGTGGCGCTTGCTTACAACTGTGCTGAAATATCGGAAATTCATAAAAAATAATACATGGTAAATATTCCATTAATTGTGACTTTGTAAAGTATTTCTTAGATAATAATGTTTATGTAAAAAGGCAATGTTTAGTGCTTTTATAAGGCAGTCATTTCAGTTAAGGTCACAACCAGCATAAAACTGAAGCAACGGACAGTCGGACAGCTCTCTTTGCTAGCACCTCGCTTTGCTCGTGAAGTCTGCCGCCAAGCAGTAGTGTGCACGCATTACTGTGTTCCGGTTTGATGAGCAGAGTATCCAGTGAAATTACAGGGCTTATGAGACTGAATACCTAATGTCTCAGGGTAACGAGCGTACTGCAGTGCCGCGCAGGCCTTTGTGTTTAAAAGTTCTGGGTGGCACTGCAATTGTTAAGGGCCGGCGTTATGCTTACCATCAGGCAAACGACCAGCTCGTCTCGTTACCAAATAAAATTAAAAAAAATTAAAAAAAACCTGCATAAAACTGAAGCAACGGACAACTCTCTTTGCTAGCACCTGCATAAAACTGAAGCAACGCACAGCTCTCTTTGCCGTGACTACATGCATGGACACCAGACTGTGGAACATGTGCTGCTACATTGTACGGCCACGGAATAAGATATCAGAGTAAATCCTGGCTTGCAACGCGGCGAATCACTGAGAGAGGCTCGACCGAGATCGGACTCTAGCACCGAGTCAAAAATGGCTTTACTCTAGCTGCGTGCTTTCCAACTGATATAGAGAAGAGAGCTCCAAGAAACTCTTCAGACATTTACTTACTAGTTTTTTTGACCTGCGACGCAAAATAGAGAAATGTTATAAGTTTAACCTGTGTACATTACTAGAGTCGAAGTGAAGTATGTTAGGTACACACAAATACAATGTTCTTGAGCGTCCTCATCTGACCCAAGTAAAGTTTTAGCTACAATAGAGCCCACTTCCAACGGATGAGGTTTTCGCATCTCCTACAGCGACCTTGAGCTAGTCTCTAATGTCAGTTTGAAACACAAAGGCCTGCGCGGTATTGCAGTGCGCTCGTTATATACCCGAGACGAAAGCTCAGTAATTTTACTGACTACTTACCTCAACAAACCGGAACACAATAATGCTTGCACATTACTGCTTGGCGGCAGACTACATGAGCAAAGCGATGATACCCAGACGGACACTTGCAGAGGAGTTAGTCCTATCACCTTGGATTGAGCGCCTATTGTACTCTTTCACTTTTCAGAGACTCTGTAAAGGTCATTAATCAAACAGTAGGTATACGACCCTTATACGACGCCAGGGAATGGCAGCACCATTCTCCTCTATCAACATCTACTACGATCACCAAGACGCCCCCAGTGGTGTTTTGTGGCAAAATCCACCTTTCATAGGGAAGCCGATATTCAGCAAAGGATATTTTTCGGCTGATGATAATGAAGATGAAGCGGGATTCGACGATTAAGAAACTAATGAATGATAAATTTTACCAACTCTGAAAAATTGAACACCGTTTGAAGAGTTCAAATTTCAGTTTTTTCACATTCTTATTGTTAAGAACTCCACGTTGCAATTCATGCAGGCGCTAATTACACTGCTCAATGCACACTGACATTTAAGTTTGTCAAGTACCGTACCTTTTTGCTAGATGGCGCTGTTTTTCTGCTGCTAACACCACCGGAAAATTATTAATGGTTGTTGAAATGAGTACATAGTAGTCAAAGACTATAAATCCTGATAGTAGTAGACTTCCTTTTTATCCTCGATATGATCGATCAGATCTCGGATGCGAATTTACCTAAAATTCATGGGTTGACTAGTATGGAGATCACTACTCTTTTCAAAAAATCCCACGTTTCCGGGATAGATTGATTTAGTATTTGTTAAATATATTTTAAAGTGTTAACCGACACTAGTGGGATGTTCACGTAAACATACATCTGAAAAATGTTTCTACCAACAGGATTCGAAACTGCGTGTTCTGGTTATCTGGACTAGACGCTTTAACCAACAATGCTTTGGGAGCCTGCATAGATGTTGATACCGAAATTCTTGAGATGATGACTTCTTTCACACGGCTTACAAGCCGTGGCTCCATCTAGCAGACCTCACTTTGCACTGATTGCCTTAAGTTAAATTATTTATACTTTACTTAAGTACTTTACACTTTTACTTAAATAATATAATACTTCACTAGTATAAAGTACCTAGTGCAACTGTTTTGGACAGATTATTTGAGGAGTAGGCGAACAAAACGTCACTTTTCCATTTTTAACGTTTTTATTTTTTTGATTGATTCGTGTTGGCAACCCTGAGACACATCGTTTCATGCACAGACTTTACTTTAAAGTCTGTGGTTTCATGCGTTAAAATCTCGACAAAAAGCTTTTTTTATCGTAGAAAATCGACTTCAAAACACAACTACTCCTTCAAAATACTTTTTTTGTTTCTGTAAAAAAATTAAAAATGGAAAAGTGACGTTTTGTTCGCCTACTCCTCATTTGGCTACATTGTCTAAACAATTGTCTAGAAGAGTCTAGACACAATATCTGTGCAATTTTAGCGAAACCAGAAAAGTTGAAAATTTATGGAATTGATAAAAGTATTCGTATAAATATAAATTACCACCAATATAAATTGTAAATTTATTTTGTAATAGTATTTAAATTCTCTAAAGGATTTCCACCAGATGATCAGATGTAGTCAAAGCTTGTGGCCTAGAATGAAATCTGATAATCGCGTGTAGCTCCGTGATGAAGAGGTACTGAATACCTCGAAACCGGTCGAGCAATCGTCGCGAAGCTCGGCTGTACCACGTAAGTGAATCCGGTTAAATACATATAAATATCTGATTAACAAGTGTAGCTGCCGGGATACACTATAATATTGATTACAGATTTTCAACTAAAGGATGGAAGCTAGCTAGGCTAGCACTAGAAAATGCTCAACTACCTATAATACACATAATATTGTTTCCATTTCCGTTAATCTATGAACGAATCTAATAATGGTATGGAACACGTCTTTTTTTTTTTTTTTTGAAGGACCGTGCTGTTGGTCTTGCGACCTCTACAGCGTCACCGGGGAACACGTCTCTGTAGTGTGTAGCGTATTATACTAATTAAAAAAACACAATTCACAAAAAATAACTACCTACTAAAAGTTTTACTTTACAAATTATAGTGACCGTTCTATATTCGGGGCACAAAATAACATTCACAGAATCTTTGTAAAATGTACATTTATTCTTACGTTTAATCACGAACTATTTACATTTGAAAGCATACTAATTTTTATACTATACATACACAAAAATACTTTTTTCAATCGTGTACACATCAGCAGATTCACGTAAAAATCATTTCTTTTTTACTTTAACAAATCGACAGCGAAAACAATTTTGGGTTAGTACATTCAGTCAAGTTTTTAAAATACTTATTAAATTGTGCGCAATTTTTGTAGTTAACAAAAAATTGCATACGAATTACATTTATTGCCTACTTTAATTTTATTAAACTCTATGTGAAAATAACTGAATGTATGAAATCGTCCAAACAAAAAGATGAAAAGTTTAAACGTAGGTACACTTTGCAGACAATCGACTAGATTTACGAAAATATTTAAAAAAACTAAAATCAAACTTTCAAAAACTAAAGAAATAAAAATATTTAAGTTAAAAATGGTTCATGTAAATAAAGGAATGAAAATATTTGAACGCATACATATACAAATATGAACGTAAATAATTAAAACAAATTGCACAAACTCTTTGGTGAAACTTATAAATAAAATTATGCGGAGACTAGCTTTATCCAATAAATTAACTTAAGTTAATACATTTTAACATATTTTTAACCATCAATCAAAATGCAGTAGGTACAATGAAACATTGTCTTTTAAGTCTCATCGATTTTCAATAACATTCCTAGACATCAAAGGCTCCAATTCTATCTTGCTTAGCGTCCACATCTTACTCATTCGTAAGCGGCAGCGTACACGCTTATGCAAACGTACGTGTGCTTGTCAGAATAACAACGCTTTTGCGTCAAGCGCGCATTTCTAGTATCACGAAATCCACTCTTGAAAGCGTTGTTATTCTGACAAGCAAACGTACGTTTGCATAAGCATCTATGCTGCCCCTAGATAACTCGCTGCTAATATTGAAAAATTTAAAGCAAAAGTTGGGTACGATCTGGTAGAACTATGCCACATTTACTCACAGAAATTATATAATAACTAATAAATTACTATTATATTATATTTTATATTGTATATAAAATTATTGTTGTAGGTATATTGTGTTTATAGGTATTGTATTTGATATCGAGATTGACAAAATTCTTGTTGCAATTATAAAAGTATATTTGAAAAGATATTGCACAGTTGAATAATAACAAACTCAAAGATCGTTCTACTAGTGCTAAGATTTGCAATAGAAAGTGTACATCTCGGAAGTCATAAAAATGTTTTTAATAATTATTATGATGTCTAAAAAAGCACCAAACTATTGTAACCACAGACTTCAAATATGTTTTTTTTTAAATAAAAGGAAACTCTGTTTGCTAATATTTTGGAGAGGATTACACGAGTTTTGCTGACTTAGATCGACTTCATTATATTTTTTTAAGTATATCACTATACATTTGAACACATTATATGACTTCTAAAATGGATACTTAATTAAGATGTTATTTAATATGTATTGCAAGTGTTAAGTGTCAGACAATTCAAAAACATCAACCCTTGCAATTTTTTATAATTATACGGGCCAAGCAAACCTTGAAATTGTATTAAAATAATTTAATTACCTTTCACAAATCACCAAGTGGGAGGTCTAAAACATCTGCAAGCGTGCGTCTGGGTGGTTACCACCGCTTTGCTCGTGAAGTCTGCTGCCAAGCAGTAATGTGTAAGCATTACTGTATTGCAGTTTGACAAGCAAAGTAGTGAAATTACTGGGCTTATGAGACTTAATACCTAACATCTCAGGGTAATGAGCGCACTGCAGTGCCGCGCAGACCTTTGCTTCAAAGTTCTGGGTGGCACTGAATTTATTATGGGCCGACGTTATGCTTAACAACAGACAAACGACCGGCTCGCATCGTTACCCAATAGTATAAGAAAATAATTAACCAAGATAAGACTTACTTAAGCTGTTCTTAAATAATAACATTATTATCTAATTATTTATATATTATGTACTATTTAAGTAATATCACGCGCGAAAATAATTAACGGCGCTTCATTACGGTTTGACCACATTTGCAACTTGCGACTTGACCACACTTGACTACAAATCTACCCGGACACCACTGACGACCTAAAACGGTCGACTTCTAAAGAATTTCTGAAATAAAAAAAAGTATTAAATGCTCAATGAAATCTTTGGTTTTCATTATTAAAATACCTAATGTAGAATACGCGATAAAAATCTTTGACAAAAGTTGTTAATTTAACTAATAACGGTTTTTTCAGCTAACTAAACGTATAATGACAGTTAATTGAAATGTACGTACTTACGTAGGCAAGTGAATTTAATATATATACTACTTTGTCGTACATTTTTACATAAGCACTCTTAGTGATATTTCTAGACGAAATGTAAGAATGTACCTACCAAGTATACATACGATACGACAGAGTCAAGTAAGTATAATTATCTTGGTCTGATATTCGGCTAGACTAATTGAAATCAGTATAATATAATTTCATATATGTGTAATATAACTTCATATTTCTTATATTTTCGTGAAATAACATCGGAGTTATAGCAGAAAGATTAAATTCGCACTTGAAATAAAATATTTTATTCAACAATCTTGAGAATTGCTATCTAGTATCTATATACAAATAAATAAAATTGAAGGTGTTTTTGAATTATCAAAATAACAGCATTTAATTACATTCATATGAAAGTATATTGGTACCTATAACCAAAACTCAATTTTTAAAATATTTGTCTGTCTGTTTGTTCCGGGTAATCTCCGAAACGGCTAGACCGAATTTGACGGGACTTTCACTGGCTGATAGCTGATGTTATAAGGCTACGTGGGCGAAGCCGTGGGGCACAGCTAGTGGTAAATAATTATCAATATATATATATATATATATAAAAATTGCTTGTTTAATGTTATTTGATATTTATTTGAATTGGTCAAGCCTCTAGTTGAACTGTCAAATTAATTTTAGTAAGTCTATATTTTATTATGCTTTTGGAATGTAATTATTAATCGAGGTATGACTAGAGAAATAATATTTGTTTTAATTTTAAATAGTTTTTCACAATACTGATAAAACTTAGCAAATAATCACGAAAAATGACATCATATATGCCATTTTGTAAGATTACAACTACGAAGGCGCATATTACATTCCATAAATTTATTTTTTGGTGAGCTTGTATTTGACATTATGTATAACATGTTACTTTTAAAAAACTTATATTTTTTACCATGGTCCATAAAATATAACATAAGCTAAATCAGAATTCCTTTCTACTTTTGGTACAGTCGGCTGCAATAATATTTCATATATTATATATGTATAATGTATATACATATATTATATCAAATATTACATTTACAGTTACATTTCACAATTGATTTAGTATTCCGTAATATGAAAACGTAACAAAGTATAATTTTTTTCGCAAAATTACTAACTAAATTTTAAAATTTGCAAGTGTACATATTAAAAATTATTGCAAGGGATTTTATATGGCATTAAGATGAAAACGGATCTATTCGCGCACAAACCAATAATATATTACTTTAGTTTTGACTAACCTCATTTCGATCAAATTGCACTGATCGTTGACACGAAAACACTGGTGAGTAATGGGTATTAGAGACCTACACTTTATAGTTTTTTGACAGTAGTATCAACGCTCAATTTGTGCTCGTATATATAAAGTTTTTATCTTAAAATCATTCTGTATGTAATTTCAATTCGCGAAATTATAAAAAGTAACTACTTTCTACATCCGAAAAATGTATCCGATTTGATCGGATATTTTAGCTAAACACTTTTAAAACCGCTTTGTTTGCACGCATTACATGAATTAGCTAACCAACCACTTAAGATGTCATAAACTTTACAGGAAAATAATTTAATGTACCTACATTAAATAAATTATGTGTATAAAATGACTAGAAGTTACAAATTTTCACTTCTTCATCTCATATTATTACACTAGATTTTTCAAAAATAGATGGAATGTTCAAGAATACTTGTGTTTTTATACATCATTAATTCTACACTCTACATTTCAAATAGAGAAAAATAAATGGACACAGATAATGCAGAACAAAAAACGAACCTGCGTTCATACTTAAATAAAATGTCTGTATTAATAGAACTAAATGACTACATATTTCACGTTTGACTAGCAACATTTTGATAAAGAGATCAATCCAGTTACTATAAAAGGCCGAGTTTATACCAACATGCACCAACATTTAGTCTTGATAGGAATAAGTCTTGCGTGGACGTTTGCTATTGCTGTAAATTCTAAAAAATCTATGAAAACATGTGTAATACGTGGTACTTATATTGCTGTTAGGCACTGAAATAACAATCAAAATGACATATTATAATATAAATAATAAAACTGAACATCATTACTGTCAGTTTCTAAACACAATTTTTTTGGTAACAAAAGATTAATAATAAAGTGAAGAGAAAGTAAACCGAAAGTTCGATGCTACAATTGTATTACCTAAAAACTTGACAAGACTGCAACCTGACATAATTATATGTCAAATTAGAATGACCAAGCGCAAGAAGACCTTCTGTCAATTTGTCCTTATCAAGCGTTAAACTCGCATAACTGCACATCAAGTTTACATGATGGTATAAACGGACCTTTCCGTATATACATCTAATTATTACTTAGTTATTTCCGCGTCGCACTAATGTTCGTAACCATTATCTTTCAACTGCACACACATCTTTTATATTATTAGCGGCTGCCGAAGATTTCGAATGTTCATTAGATATTTCTCTGGGTTAATAGAAAAAGTAATAACAGAAGTAACGGAACTCCATAAATAAGCGGGTAAGAAACAGAAAATTAAAATAAACTCCAGATATACAAAAAAGGGAAAAGTATCCTAAAAAATAATGGTATTATAGAATTAGGTAAATAAACTGAAAAGGAAAGATAAGTCATCTTATAATAATATTACAGACCGTAATTAATTTCTTCAATTTATATGGAATAGATACATCATGGCATAAGTGATCATAACAATATGATAAAAAGGAACTGAAGAACTATATCTGATTATTATTGTATTATGGTCATATTGATCATCTCAACAATTTTGTGAATCATATGACCTTTACTGGATAGCCAGAGCATAAAGTGAATTATAACACGGCTAAAGGTGAAACTATAATAGTCAGGACCACCCAATCAGAATATTATCGAAATAGGAAACCCAGAATATGAACTAAATAGAAAGCAAAACTTGGTAAACCCGAAAATAGTTAAACTGAAAAATTATCAGAATCCACCGAACACTCATAATCTCCGACAACCACTGGCTTTTCTCAGAGCACCAACAACTGCTGCTGATGCAGACGGCGTCACAAAAGATGATCATCATGTTCATCGTGGTCCTCCTCGGAGTCCGCAGAGTCCAGACTAGGGACTTGATCCATGTCCTGGCCGTCACAATTCTCCAGATCATTCGGCGCGTCGTCATCTTTCCACTTATCCATGGATCGTCGTCTTGCGTTCATGAAGAAGTTTCCGACGGTGGTGGGCTCTAGGCCTAGCTGCCTGGCTATGGTCACTTGCATCTCCTTTGATGGTCGTTTTGTTTCCTGGAACACGAGAAGGCGAAAATTAACATGCTTTAATTGTATGACCACGTAAGCAGAATATGTTATTTCCAGCTTTATTTTTCTCGTCTTTCGTTTACTTACAACAGTTATCAAAACAAAATAGTATTGTGTTCTAAAGTGCAATTAGCAGGTAGGTGGACCAACGACCTGGTCAAAACCGTGGGAAGCCGATGGCTGCCTTTGCATTACTTGCATCTGAGATGCAAGTAGCTGATCCAAGTGGTATTCTATGGGCGAGGCCTTTGTTCATTAGTGGACGTCTTCAGGCTGATGATGAAGTAGAATTGCATGCTGCCATCGCCTCTCGCATTCCGCTAACTATACTCTGCACTCGTTACGGCTGGAAGACGTTCACTGCAAAACCTAGGCCTTACCCAAAAATGGGGTGGGTTGCCATACACTGTGTTTGGCAAGTGTCTTGGTCATTCTAGTAAATTTTGATGTTGACAGAGGAAAATTCTGCTTGTCATTCCCTGAATATTCCCTTAGCTGGCTCTTACAGCATCCGCGGGAAGAAGCGGGGTGGTACTATTCTTGGCCGGGACCACAAGGCCAGATTAGCATAGATTAGCCATTGATCATTGGTGAAATGGAAGCGGAATCTGACGAACTAAGCATTGGAGTAGATGCAGAGACTTTTATACATATAAATCAATGAGTAGATAGAAATACTTCATTGTTACACCACTTGATTCATAGAAGCGAATAAATTAATTTTGAATGTGTTTTACGCAAAAATTTATATTTACCTTAAAAATAGCCTGTAGAGTACGCCGCTGGAGGTCTGTGAAAACCAAACGTGGCTTCTTCGGGGAAGGATGGGTATCCGAACCCATGTCCTCCTTGCGTTTGCAACCTGGAAGGAAACCAGTAGCAAAGGTCAGACCGAGGAGTTACCATCCAGTATTGCTGACAGCAAATTAACAACAATAGCAGGCTTAGACAAATATCAATTGCTTTGGAGCTATTCTAATGCTGCAGGTTTTGTTAACCATTGAATCTTATGTTATTAACAAAGTTTGTATGAAAATTACCATAGTATATTGATAACTCTAGTGACATAATGTTTCCCTATATTTTTGACTTTAGTATTATTGAAGATGATAATCGCTTCAAAACGAGTACCGTTTGTCTAGGGATCATGTACAAAGTATTGAACTGTGCATTTATAACTAGACATCAGGCCATAATACTACTATCATCAGTAACTATCAACTCCAATTGCCTTTTATGAACATATCACTTCATTTCATCTTTTCGTCCTCCCATCACTTCATCTGCATCCATCAAACTTTTCATCCACTTTCGCTGCTGACTTGTTCTCGTTACTTCACCATTTATATTTTATTATTGTGACTACTATAAGCAAATTCATTTTCCCAAGCGTATTTATATACCTTCCTTACTTACAGTCCTACCGCGTTACTAAATATTCTGGTATGAAGGTGCTTGAGGTAGTTGTACGATGCCGGAGGGGTGAGAAGCCTGACTGAGGACACCCTTCACGTTATCGTGCACCCCTCGACCCCACAACTACCTCCCGCACCCTTCACGCACTGCGCAGCCGCAGTATGCCTGTATAATATATTCTCCTAGCATACTTTTACCTAATGCCTTAAAATACAAAATGTAGTTTTTAATCTTGTCATTATAAGGTACACTATTTAGTGTAGTAACATTTTGTTGATTAGGTATTTGTTAAGTAATATTAAACGCCGTGACTTGAGCTTCTACTATTTTATATCACTTATGGGAAAGTTTGATTTTATCCTGGCTTGATATTTTGTAATGTTTTAAAAGCTACAACTGTTGTGTCAATTTATGATGTTATGTCTGGAGGGAAAAGACGATTACAGTCAAATATTAACAAAAAACTATTATAATAGTTATTATTAAAAATCTATTATTATTATTCAACATATGTATATTCCTCGGATTGTGAGCGTAAATAATAGAATAAAGCTCCAGGAATAAGTTACAGTTAGCACTAAAAATATATGAAACATAAGTTGAATTGTTGATAACAATTACGTCGTGGCGTGATGGTTGTGAATTGTGATTGCATCACTTAATATAACGTAGCCTGATTAGAAACGATGACATTTAAAACACCATGCTATGATACAGTCTTTTTGAATGTGTTAAAGGAGCGAAATAAATATATTTACACACAGTGTTGTGCAACTTATAGCTTTAAAATTAGAAAGAGTATATAGTTTTCATAATAAATACTTACTGCCTCTCTGAGGAATCTGGGCCGCTGAAACAAATGCAAACAATTTATTAGCCAGTCATTATATACCTGAGTTTGAAAGCGTCTCTTGCTTTCTATTCGTGACCATCAATGCCTTTCAATCTAGAGACAACAAACATGCTTCTAAACATGTACTACAATACTGATTTTATACGCAGTAATATGAAACATACTACAGTACAGTTATGAAATCTAATAAACTACAATTTACTTTTTATATTGTTTTGTAACTTGAAAGACTAAGGCTTCTAATATTTGTAGTAAGTTTGGCGTACAGCGTATATCATCATATTACTTTCATATATCACAAGGAATATCTAGCACACGATGAATATGCTAACACAAATCTTGGGTCTTCTACAAAACAGCACCCAGCACGTTTGTACGTATTTCCAGAATTTTATTCGAATTCTCCACATTTTTATGAGTTTTCTAGTTAATTCTAAGTTAGACATTTTGAAACAAGTAATTTTCTTCCAAAATCTATAATCTTTAGTAAGTACTACGTATAAGCATACAAAAGTATTTCTAATGTCAAGGAAGGCTTATTCGAAAATGTCTGACACCTATAAACATAAAAAATATTATGTAAAAAACGCATACCTGGCGACAATGTAAACAACATTAACAAAGGGTTCTGAAATCACGCAGGCACCTAAAAATCATATTCGAAATAAAACTATGGCAGCCCGGGCGGAGGTAAACAAAAAGGGAGGGAGGGGGCAGCGGTAGCAGTCTAACATTCATCTTGGCTTCTCGAAGCTAACAAAATACACATACCTACTGCTATAAAATAATCTTTTAAAAACATCTTCTAATACAATGACTGTATAGGCAGTATCTTTGCCAATCCCAAAAATATATAACATTATAAAAGCAATCGAGTAGAGACTAATTAAATATAATAAGCTCTGGAAAGGATACTGCCTATTAAAATGAAACGACATCTATAAGAGCAAATTTCTATACATTTTACACATTTACATTTTATGAGACATAAATAATGAATAAAGAAAACATTCAGACATTCTCCTCTCAATCTAAATAAGGCTTGTCATAAAGCGACCTGTTTGAAATAAAGAAATAAATTAGTATGAAGTTTCCTTACACGATACTTTCTATATATAAATATATGTAATTATAAGTGAATCGTTACCTTTGGGACAAATCTATTTACATATATTTAAATACCTATAAGAAACCAAGTCCACTGCTACGCAGCCACGGATAAGGTACGGAAAGGATAGAATGAAGGGTATTTTCTATAAATCTGAACTATAATCAATCAAATCAATCAACGTTTATTGAAAAGAAAAACTTAACAGCATTAAAAAAATACTTGAAGATTATTTTTACACAATTTAAAATAATAGCGTCTAAATAAACAAAAAAATAAAAAACTTTATATTGACTGGAATAACAATTATTTTATTGTTTATATCTGTTAAAAATAAAACTGAAAAATTACCCTACCCTACTAATTAAAAACAATTTTGAAAAAATTTGAACAATGAGAGACAGGAATGGAAAAGGGCGATCTGTTTGGAATCAGGATTGAAATCAAGAGGGGAGGACTCACAAGCAAGAAACATCCCCGGCTGGTTCGTATGGTGTTTCCCAAGGGGGCGTAGGCCCAGGTGGGTACATGGAGTCCTGGGGCGTCGGAGGAGCAACCTGGTACTCCCGGGGCTGACAGTAAGCCTGCTGCGGCATGTTGTTTACATTGTCGCCTTTATTTGTTTGATGTTGATTTGGCGTATCTGGAAAGTTAGATATCAGTAAACAATCAATGAAAATGTGTACGAAGCTTAATTTCATAAGCTTTTTCTCAGTGGTCCGTATTGGGAACTTATACTTGTTCTGAAATTTGAAGCTTATCAAGTTTCCTACAGAATTTTCTCTGCTCGATGGTGTAGTTTAAGAATTCGCTCGGGATCATGAAATCTTTTGTGACCAAAATGGTGAGGCTCGAAAAATCTTCACTGCCCAAATTTAACGGCCTTAACTAGCAGTTTGGAAAATCTATTGAAATGGAATTTCTAGTGAAATGGATTCAAAATAATTACGTGTGTAATCTTCAGTACCAAATTACAAACAGTTAAGAAAGTTTATAATAAATTCTTTATAACTGTAGACGTTGAGCAAAGAATGTTTATTTATGAGCTAAACGGTTTTCACTTGGCTACATATAATTTACATCACGTGCAACAGTATCAATTGACGTTAAAGAAATAAAAAGTGACTTTCAAGAAGAGAGGAAAGTTGTGAGAGAAAAAAGTAGTAAAAACAGATAAACGTGTTAAGTGAGTATATTAGTAAGAATGCAGATGTAAATTTGTCGCAAATCGTCGGCGAATAGCATCGTAACTTTGAACTTTTGAAAGAAATCTATACAGATATATTAAATTAAATTATTTATCTGTATAAATTTCTTTGGCATGCTCTGTACAGCCTAAAAGGTTAAAATTTTTAACACATCATGCACAGTTTGGAATGTTTCTTTTTAATTATGATATAGTTTATGGAGCGGAGAGTAACATAGGCTAGATTTTCCCGGACAAACTCTCCACGGGGGTAAAATCATGGGCAATATCTAGTACGACTATAATATAATAATATCATGTTATAATTTACGTATTCAAAAGCTTTGATTGCATTATCACTTAACAGGTATTGAGATAGTTGTCAAGCCCTAAGCTTTTATTTCACCTTAGACAGGTGTCTAGGGTGAAAAAACATACTGTCTTACCACAAATCATAACGTTTAGACGCCTGTTTATCTAGACTCTAACAATATCTAAAAGTTAAACACCGCATCACAACTTTTACAAGTAAAATGATTTGAAATCTCACAACAAAACTGTGTTAGACAACGCTTAGGTATACAATCATGGAACAGACATTATTTAAAAGATACACGTCTAAAATGATTACAAATTTTGCAACAGAATTGAGTTAGACAACGGTTAGACACTTCTATTAAATCAAGATTTGTGGTGGCTCATATTTAAAAACGCGGCTAAGAGTTAGACGCGAATTTGAAATGTTTAACACATGTATAATAGGATATTTTTAATTTTTTGTGGTAAGGTAATAATTTTTTTTATCCAAATTCGCGTTAAGTGCATGGCGACATCCTTCTAACACGTGGGTTAGAAGTAAAACAATATCTACCTACAAATTGAGACCTTTATCGAATGAGATATCTTTCAAATCTGTTTAAGGGTGGGGAGGACATTTTTGCTATTGTCTTTTATACATCATTTATTCAACAAATTATTCCAATTCTGAAAAGCTTGGTTTTTATTTTCCTTCTTCACCTTTATAATCCAATAGGTAGGTACGTCTCTATTTGACCATAATTCAATGGGGAGGCACAGGCAAAGCTAATCTCAGATGGCGCCACCATCTCTAGTGCTTGTCATTGATGTTTACTTTGAGGGTTAATGAATTAAACTATAAACAGTAAACATGCTCGCGTCTTAAAAACCATTAGATTTGAAATGGTTACTACATAACCTACTACAGAAGAATAATTGGTTTCCAATAATTTTTGATGAGCAATGCTTTGATCCACAATTTCCTTTTTTTTTCTCGTCTGAAGGGAAACGTGTGTATCTTAATTTTACACTGAATTCCACTTTACAGAAGCATATGTACTTTATTGCAAAAATATTTTTTTGTTACCTTACTAAAATTGTATAATGAAGTTTCATAGTGAAACACCACCAGCGATAATGCGCCACCTAGCGGGCGGGATAAGTAAGCAGTGTGGCTCCCCATTCAATTCATTTGTTCAGTAATCGTGTTTGATATAATGTTTTATATGCAAAATAATAACAATAAAAACAATTATGACTGGTTCAATAGGTCAATAGGATCACAAGTAATATTATTAACTAGATCAAATTCAGTCAGAGATTATTAAATTAAGAAAATATGACAAAATTTAATACATTCAAACATGTCTAAGATCACATTTTTTTCCTCAAACCAAAACCACAGTCCTCGTTTGCGTCTGAAGCCGTTCAAAATCCCAGCAACGCAAAATCATTTATACCGTTTCAAATTCCAAAATCTCTAGTAAAACCTTCGTGATGGGAAAGGTAAAAAGCCCAAGAAGACCCTCGGCGCAACTAGAGCAGTCGGCGGGGAGGGCGCAGTGGGGGGCAGGGGTCGATCGATAGCAGGGGCAGAGGAGGTGGGGGTGTGACGTCACGAAGCAGGGGCGCCATGTACGGTGTCGGTGTACCGTTCATGAGAGATTACGTTCGAATTATTGCCAGAAATTAGCACATCATAAATATGCTGTAGGTACTGTTTGATTGTACTATAAGTGGTACAAAAGGGTATAAGAGAATTTCACTTATTCTTGCCCCTACTAATGTGTTTTTTTTATCAATGTTGTCCAAAACCAAACAAAACAAATCTAGTTTCGTTAAAACTGCAGTCGTTGAGTTTCATGCATGCTCTGCTCGGTGCCATTTTCAAACAAATGTGATGCGAAATATTCAGTATCATCTTGTAAACAATGTATTTCTTAAAACACAATAATAATTACTTTAAGTATGTAACAACTTATAAGTTTAGAATTCAATGCACATAGAGCTTAAGGTGTCTGGTAAAGAAAAAATCATTAATACCACCCTAACTATTGGTAGTTCATTTTATATACTTAAATGACTAGCTACCACTTCTTATGTTGAAATTCTGTCTTGGTAAGTTCCGACCAGAGATATAGGAAGTTGGTTCCTATTCAGGTATAGAGTACTTACCTTCGGCCATATAGTCACTAAAGATCACGTGAGATACCTAGTGTATAAATAAATTAAAGTTCCTTTATATATAGTGTAAAAAAAACGTATATAATGACTTAAAATCATTCATTCACCGATTATCTCATAATAAAGCGACACGTTTATCACGGTGAAGGAAAACATCGTGAGAAAACCCGCGTGTTCACACAAAATTCCAGGACATGTGACATCCACCAAACCGCTCTTGGCCTGTGTGGTGGATTATGTGGCCCATACTCTCTCTCTAAGAGAAGGCTGGATCACGGCAGTGGTAGCGTAATCTTGAAGACATATTTATTACTTCACAAGTTAACACTGAAAATTAACTTTCAGAATTTTCATGATACTTATGGTACGATAAACAGTTTGAAAATAATTAGTTTGTAACAGCCAATTATTTTGAATGAGACACGGGTGCCGGTCAATTTCGTCCACATGTTAAAATATTTACACGGGTATTGACACATGGTCGCGATACACTAAACGGACCCTCAGTAATGGCCGCCACATTTGGTGCGGATAGCCATAGGTTTTGAGACTTTTGAAAGGTGTGCTACAGTTTCACTAACCCGCTAATGCCTTTATTGTTCCCACCTTGGACTTTTGAAACTTATCCTTTGATCCTCTCATATTTTTGTTAGGTACACAAATATTGATTCGTAAAAAGCTCAGCTATCTAGTAGTCTGTTTTAAAGATGTATTTGACCGTGATTCAAACAATATTTTTATTTGACAAAGTTATATTCATTGAAAGTTCAGGTCTGTTACTATTAACCATCGTCTGATAATCGAAAATGTCCTATTCGCACGAAAGTTTTCTCAGTTTATAATCGTGTGCAATCAAATTCGTTTACCTGAGCAAAAAGGAACAAAGTAAACAACATGTTGATTTAGTTTCGTATTGTACTTTTTCCATCTCTCGCAAGTGCTAGTGACGACCTCATCGATCGGCACCGTAACCCGGGACGTCGAGAATCAGGACATCGATTGTCTACAATCGATGCTCGCAGCTGAGGTCTACTCGTAAAATCGATGAACGATATATCGTTGCATTTTTCGTGTCGTACCTTACTCGAAGTTTCATCGATTTCACTATCGTATCGGCAATCGAACGAATGATATCAGTTTGACATTTTGTCCTACGGCCTTACTAATAAACACTGTATAATAGTTACAGCAATGTTTCGTATCTTTCGATTCGGTTTAAAATTGTCAAAAACAACAAATAACATTGTGTAACTACACCACTGTTTATTAGTAAGACCCTTAGAAGCAATTTTGTGTTAGGGTTAGTTCGATATATTCGGATCAAAGTCGTAATGTCACATCGTGACGATTACCATACTCCATGTATTAAAAAAAATAACTGATGATATTATTTAGGAGATCAGAGATGTGCAAAAGAAAATATTACACCTTACTAGGTGGTAGGACAAACTCTTCTGCGAGTGTCCGTCTGGGTAGATACCACCTCTTTGCTCGTGAAGTCTGCCACCAAGCAGTAACAGTAATGTGCAAGTATTTCTGTCATAGTAATGCTGAAACACAGTAATACCGTATTCCAGTTTAATGAGCAGAGTATAGCCAGTGAAATTACTGGGCTTATGAGACTTAATATGTGTAGGTCGGCGTTATGCTTACCATCAGGCAAACAACCACCTCGTTTCGTTATTAAGTAATAGTATAAAAAAACCTTCTCTAACAAGTGTTAGTAACGCCTCGCATCAATCAGCATCGTAACCCGGCCAACGAAACTTATCGATTATCGACATTCGATGCTCGCAGCTGGCTTAGACAAAATTGTCCGTAGCTCCTCGCTGGGCTTATTATATACTTTTTCTTATGGTATTAATAAGACATTTAATTTAAATATTGTTTCTTTAAAACCGTGGAGACCACCCATCTTCTACGCAAATTTCCCCTGCATTATCAGGTCTTGGTTACAATAGTGGCCAAATACTAACCTAAAGGACTAAAAGTTCTATTTCGTTGTGTGTTGGTGCAAGAGGCGAGTAACCTAGCCGAGTTCATTATGCATTCAAAGGGGGAAACCTATGTTCTGCAGTGGGCATATTCCGGCCGGTGATGATGATGCGTGTGGTGAAAATTATTCTATTTTTATTTCTAAATTATAAAAAATGTTAAGTATCCAGGCACACGTTAAAATACACTGGCCCTCATCTAAGCGCTAGTGACGTCCCCGCATCGATTGCGTTGAGCAGTGCCGTCAAAACCGGCGTATCGATTGTACGCAATCGATGCCCGCAGCTGACGTTGATAACACTCATAAGTTCAATGCACTCTTGTTTTTTATTAAACAGAATTTAACTGTTGCTAACTACAACTATATATTATATGTAAACGTATTTATTATACTTATAAATAGATATATACTTATAAATACTTATAAATAGGCCATAATATGCAGAGAGGGTACTTATTTTTATTAGATTTGCCGACATTTTAACGTTTTTTAATGTTTTTTCAAATGTTTGTTAGTTCATATTTAAAGGCACTTTCCGCAAAAATGTTGAACTACTGTCCCGAATATAGAATATCAAAACAACACCAGACGTTGTAAGTAGGTACACATTTTTATTTACTTTCATCAAAATTAGGGCTTCACTTGGTTTCGATTTGCAAGTAAGTACCGCCTTCTATGGTTGTTTGATTCTAATTATGATATCATTAAGAAATCTTTAGGAGAGTATAAAAGCTGTTTAATTATGTAGGCCAGGTAAGTCCAACGTTTTATACACGGGAAAATAGTGATCTACGGAAAAAGGCGCAATTAGTAAATTTGATCTACGTCTGGGTGTGGTGGAAATCATCGTCCTCTTAATATCCATATGTGAGAGGCTTCAATTTAAGCTTTATTTATGGGTAATTAAGATAGCTTTTTATATATTATCGGATAATGATATGATAGGGTCGTTTGCCTAATGATAAGCATAACCTATAACAATTGCAGTGACACTTAAAACTTTGAAACACAAAGCCCTGCGCAGCACTGCGTTGCGCTCGTTACCTTGAGACATTAGGGCTTTAGGTATTAAGTCTCATAAGTCCGGTAATTTAAATGACTGACTAGTTTATATTTTTTAAACTTTCACCAATTGAATTCATAGTAGGTATTAAGACGAAAACGGGTTTCGTAAATTGGAGTCTATGCGCGAAAAAATCCGTTTTTATTTTAATAGCATAGGTTTAACCACTTGACTTTGTGAATGTGTTGTCGAAATTGGTTTATCATAAAGTTTCAAAAACCGGGAATTGGAAACAATTATACATTAAATAAGCAAAACTAGCGCACGTCCAAAATTCATATAAAATTTATAAACAACACCCTAAATTTAACTCCCCTAATTTATTATCCCCTTCTATTTTATCGCGACCCCTTTTACGAATAGTGATGTGACGTTCGCATCGACCGCTCACAGAAAAGCATCGATAGCTCAAAAATGGATGCACTCACCTGACACAGGTCGTGAAATGCAACGAATCTAAAACAGATAGAGAAGTTTCTTGGCTTAAACTTTTGTTTTAAATGGATTACTTAAATAAATTTATGGTGTGCTTTTTGTTTTAGTAATGTACAAAATATTAAAAAATCTCGAAAGTCAAATGTTAGAAAAATATTTTTCTGTCAAAAATAGAAAAAATGTAATGTTTTTTGTGGAGATTCCCATATTTTCGAGATAAAAAGTAACCTAGGTATATCACGCTCCAGCCCATACCTACACTATCTTTATACAAAAATATCATGTCAATCTATACTCCGTATTTGCGTGAAAAAAGTACAAACCAATAAAAAAAAATCACATTTATTTAGCAAAAAAAATAGGAAATAATCACTATAATCGGCGAGATAGAATGAAAGTCTATTGATTTAAAAATTATTTTGCTTCTGGCACAACACTCTTACACTTAAATCACTCTCTTACGGAACACACCCAGCTCAAAACGCAACGCCACAAAATTTACAAATCCGCATCTACAGCCAAAGTTGGCCTACTGTACGCAAGGCGCAGGTACGATCGCGAGTCGAGTGTTGTGACGCTGCCGATCGACCGGTGTCGCGTCACTTCGCGTCTCGGCGCATCGATTGTCCGACAATCGATGCACGCAGCTGACAGTTACGTGTTTGTAAGCTAGGGTGTTGCTTTTAAACCTCTATCGCGTAACGTAACAATATGATCCTGAAATGATATGCTTGGAAACGGGGGAGTTAAGCTACTAAAATAAACCAGCTACGCCTTTCTTTAATACACACTCGCATCAAGCGAATAATACACAACACTATTATCATCTTATCTATTTTGAATCAAGACTCATTTACCACCTAGATATCAACGTAGTAGTCCTGGGTTTCATGCTCTGGTAGCTCGGTGTCGACCTGTCTGTCGTAGGATGCAGGTTGGCAAGTAAGGATAGCAAGTAAGGACACAGTGCTGGGGTTATGTGATCTTTGGTATAGTCCGGGGCCGACATCGTTTTGCTGCGATTGCCTATTCTGTGATACTTTTCAGCACCAATCAAATGGAGAGAGAGTCGCTCTATTTAACCTTGTTATTGTTTTTTAAACTGTTACTGTGTGTAAAAACACTTTAAAATATATATATTTATAATTAACTGTACAATCTTCTTATTTCGAGTCAGTTGTTGAAATTGGCTCCATGGCTAAGTTGGTAACCCTGCCTACAATCTCCGGGTTCGAATCCCGGTAGGATCAAAATTTGTGTGTTCAGTTTATCGTTTGTTCTCCGGTCTTGGATGTCCGTGTTGTGTATCTGTATCATGGAGGTTTTTTTTATTCTGAATTGGCTTACGTGTGACCACAACTGAAGGTAAGCGACGATGTAGCACACTTATCTATAAGATAGTACCTGTTCACTCTTCTCATGAAGCCTCCCAAATTGTAGTAATCAGGGTATTCCCTGATTACTACAATTTGGGAGGATGCCGGGAAAGAAACATATCATGAGGTGTCATTACATTCGTTTTAATCGTGGAAGTGACATATCATTTCTTTTCAGTTGTAATTACGTAGGATTTTGTTTTTTTTTATAGTAATTGACGGTTCAATTTTATTTTATCTAATGTAAAAACGAGGATGTGGCGAACGCACGATAAGGCTTAAAGACGTGCCAAAAGAAAAAGTCTGGTGATATATTTCCAACTTGAAGACGATCAGAAGTTAGACCTAGAATACCTAGACCTAAATCACCCTGCCATACTAATACTGTTCAGTTCACACTGAGACCTTCACCCAAATCCAAACGCATTATGGGTTTAATACCCTCGACCTACAGATTGGCGATCGATCCCTATATGATTGAGTTAGCATCGCCCTAGATATAATTATATTGAAATAGAATTCAAATTTAAAAAAAATTGCTTTCTCGCCTGGAAAGCTACCACCCTTAACTTGAAAATCTGTCACCAAGCAGATATATGTTTGTTTCCGTAGCTAGTAGTAGCTAGTTTCATTTAAGTATAGTGTATATAACAATTGCTGTGCCACTCAGAACTTTGAACACAAAGGCCTGCGCTGCACTGCAGAGCGCTCGTTACCCTGAGACAGTAGAGGTGGACAGTAGGAATTAAGTCTCATAAGCCCAGCAATCTCACCGACTACTATAATGTATCTCGTTACAAAAAAGCGGAAAATTTTAGCATATAAAAGATTTCTGGATTTTTATGAATCAATTATTTTACATAATAATTCACTATTATTTGTGTAATCAGATTTAAAACATTAATCTAGTGACGGCTCCATTACTCCGTAGCTAAGTTGGAAGCACAGACCAGTAAATCTAAATGCCACTTAATCCAAGTTTGGCATGAGAACACTATCTCTAAATGTTGGCGGGGGACGAGTAAAGACGGCGTATTGTGATTGGTCAGTATAAAACTTATACAATCATCAGACGAGTGAAGACGGCGTGTTGTGATTGGTTCAGCTGAGCGGCGTTAAGCAGTGATAATGCTTAAGCTTGATTAGCAAGGATGCCCGGCTAAGCGGAGGTTGGAAGTAACCCTGCCTACAAAGCTACGAGCTATGGGTTCAAATCCCGGCCGGGGCAAACTGTATGGTGAACAGAAAGTTTGGTCACGTGTCCTTGATGTTTGTTGTTGTTTCGTTTGATAATGTACCTGTGTGTGTCCATGTTACGTGCGACACAGGGAATCCTAGTGCAGGTGAGTGTGTAACGTTAGTAAATATGTAGGTACTTAGGAAGTGATGTATAACAGAATTTAGAACAAAAATTGTATGAAGTGTTCTATATCTCCTAAAGAAGAAGCAGGTATTGCCATCATTTTGGAGTACCTATATTCATAGGAATTATAATACTTATATTCATACTTATCATAATATATTCATATTTAATTAATTTATATTCATAAGATATGCTTTGGAAAAGAGATTAGACCTAATAATTAGCTCAAGGCTAATCATAAAACAGTTCCTATAAGAGGTCAAAGGGCGCCTGACCTGTTAGGATGACCTATCACAAAAATAAACAAGAAATATTATTTGAATAAGACTGAATCAGAGGTCATAATGCTTCCTAACGAAATATAGAAAGGAATAACTTCACCGATACATTAAACGTTAAGGTAACTTTCCGTTGTAGATTAAGCCCGTAGCCTAAAGTATTAGACACCTACACATTTAATCACATGTCTAAAACAAAAAACAAAACGATAAAGTATGGACGTTAAAAAGCGTCATGCAATTACCTGCTAGCCTAAGCGCCGACATCCTTTGGAACTCCGGCTCCTGCAGCCACTTCCACATCCTCCTAAACGTCTCCCTGCCAGATTTGAGCTTCGACCAGGGCTTCGGGTTTCTCAACAAATCGCTGAGAGTGCCTTGGGACCGACACAGCACCCTTTGAGCAAATATGGCCTGAGGGATGGAATATCGCTTCAACTCTCCACTTATCCTCTGCGCGAGCTCTTTTGTGTTAATCTCTTCGATATCGCTCTGCGATTGCTGCTGAGCTTGCTGCTGTGCATGTTGCTGTTCTTCTCTTGCCATTAAGGCGGCATTGAGGTCGAGCCCGGGGCTGGGCAGCGGCGGCGTGGGCGACCGCCTTTCGAACGAGCTCGGTGACACGCTCCGTCTGCTATACGCCGATTGTGGAGACAGTGGCTCATTGTAAGGAGCTGGTGACAGCGCCGCGTATGATTGCTGCTGCTGGATGACCGTGAACGTCCCGCCTGCATGGTACGCGAACTTATCCGAGACAGTGCTGATCGGTGGTAGAGGCAGCAGCGGCGTCAGAGTCGCGTACGACGCCGGCTCGAGGCCAGGCGGCGTGAGGCGGCCGTTGACGGCCGACAGCGGGTGGAAGGCGGCATCTCCGTCGGGGAGTAGGTCCGCGGGGGACAGGCGAGGCGGCGAAACGTGGCTGGGAGCGACGATGACGGTGAGCGGCACGCGGTCGCGCATCCGTGGCTCTTCCATGGCGCGCGGCCGGCGGCAGCGGGGTCGCGCGCGCGACTGGACCACGCCTGCGCGACGCACCCTGCCACAGCGCCCCGCGTCCTGCAAACACCCCTGTCCTATCACCCTTAGCTCAAACGACTTATATCTCACCCCTCTTTCCAACAATCGTACTTTGTACCAACGCGATAAAGTTTATATTCCTTTGAATGGCACCTTTGCTTCAGCTGTTTAAAAGCAATGCTACACAATGCACCCTTAACCTACCCTCGGGCTGAAGCGTCCGTCTTTCCGACTGTTTGACTAGGTCCCTATCTAATGCTGCTCTATAATATTGTCAAATATATTTTGAACCTCGCAGCTAGCAATGGTGTGTGAGGCAAATGTTTCGAAGATGGTTTGCTAGCTTGGTAAGGGTAGTGGCCTGGTTCAAGCGTTCCTGTCACGTGATTGCTAACTGTAGGCTAGCTCATGATGACTGTTTAACATAAATTGGGTACTGGCTTTGGACTCGAGCTTCGTGCATGAGTTTCTTGTTTAAAATTTTAGATAGACAGTGTCTAATGATAAACATCTGAAATGGTTAGAAAAGTCACAACAGAATTGAGTAAGACAATGGGTAGACACGCCTAAAATCAAGGTTTGTGGTTGCTATGTATATTTAAACTCGCGACTAAGGCATGACGGAGATATGAGGTACCAAACATAAAAAATACACATCGAACTGAGAACCTCCTCCTTTTTTGGAAGTCGGTTAAAAATAATTTTAATAATTATCATTTTTTAGTTAATTATTAAGTTAATATTAGATAATCATATAAAATATAATGAATACACCACCGTTTGTTACCGTTTCTTAATCCCTCTCCACCCAAAGGTTGTCTGGAAGACATTGCAGATAAGACCGCCTATTACCTATACGTACTATACCTACGCTATCTATATATTCTATTGTAAAGAAGTAAAGTCTATTTGGTTATTATCCTAATATCTTCAACCACTGGTACGATTCTAAAAATTCTTTCACTAAGAGAAGAACATTATTGTTGAGTGCTATAGCCCTATAGGCTACATCCGGTCCTAATTCCACGCATGGAAAAGCGCGGGAAGAAGATAGCAACAAATGCAATTTCTTATCATTATATGTCAGTGAAATTACTGTGTACCTAATGTCTCAAAGTAATAAGCGCAATGCAGTGCCGCGCAGGCTATTGTTCCAAAGTTCTGGGTGGCACTGCAATTGGTATGGGCTGGCATTATGCTTACCATCAGGCAACCGACCCGCTCATGTCGTTAGTCAACAGCATTAAAAAAAGGTATAATTCTTTTGTTTCTTACCACCATAGACCATATTAATGTTTAATGGTATTATGTGGTTACCGCTAACGCTCTGGAATCTATGGTTCGGTTCGAAAAATATTTCACTAATACAAAGCCACATTATTCGTGGTACAGCCTATATTTTATCCTTATTCCACGCGTACGAAGCCGCGGGCTGGAGATAGTTTTTTATATTTTTTGTTATGATACCTACTTATAACAAGAACAAGTCCCTTCTAACATTATGGGCCCCAAAACCCCACATGTATCATTGTAGGGTAACGTACGGCAGCCAACGCACACAAGCAAACATAATGACCCGAGCTCGACACCTGGCTCGTGACAAAGGGCTCCTAGGGATGGGGTCGAGGGGTCATAATTATTGAAATATCGATATCCGTGATTAAGACATGTGAATTTTATAACACGTACTCTTTTTATGAAGTAAATGTATTTTCTTTCTTTCTTTTTATTAAAATTGCATGAGGATTACATTAATCAGAATCCCCCAATAATATATTATAAAACATGATTTAATTATTTCCTATAATTTTAGTCAGAAGCTAACTTAGTACACTAAGGGCCAATCTTTCAATTGAAGCGTTAGTGGACTGATTGCTAGTGAACCGATAAATTTTATTGATCCGTTATGTGCTTGTCATTTTTTTTCGGGTCTTTCAATACGAATTTAACAGACCGTTAGCTACCTAAGGTTTATTTCTTTAGAATGGCAACAATTTATTTACGTCTGCCTTCACCAAAAAGTTACTATAGCTCTGATGATTCAGAGAATTTACGAAAAGTTTTTTTCTTGGCATTATATTGTTGGAATCCTTTTCTTATTTGCAATAAATACATATAGCTATCCTGTAGTCAAGCGAGCGAGGCAGCCCGGAACATATCTGGTTAAACGTCGTTTTTATGTCACTTCTACGTGTTGTTATTTGCATAGCGACCGCTTCTCCTTGGTTACTTGTTGTTTTTTTGAGTTTTTTCATTGGATTTAAAATATCGCTTTTTGTGTGGCGAACATACCACAGAAGCCAGGAAATAAAGAAAGAAGAATATCGCTTTTACCGTGAGGTTCAAAATGAGTGAAAAACTGAACGCAAAATTACCAAAACGAAAAGAAAAGGGCTGTAAATTTCCTCAATGAACAAAATAAGTTTCGTCCCATTTGCATTCTTCCCAATGATCAGTGCGATTCCGAACAATATATTATGGGGGCATGCGTTGCTGGTTGATATTTTGCAAGCGAGGCAAAACGCGCACTTGGCGCCAGTCACATCACTTCAGCTTCCACATATTATTTATAATGTTAGATTTTTATAAGTTTACAGTGTTTTGTATATAATTATATTTATACTTTTTTACAATTGTGTTTCTGTAAAACTTTTTTTCAAAATGAGGAGTGTTGATGTGGGGTCAGGCGTTGCAGGTTGATATTTAGCAAGCGAGGCAAAACGCGCTCTTGGCGCCAGTCGCACCACCACCCTGCAACCGCGTGCCCGGCAGCCCTCGCTTTTATGTTTACGTGTGTCGTAATAAATGAGCATTAATTAATGTGACTTCGGGCTTATGATTTCCTATCTAGTAGAGTGAGCACATACCTATAGAGACACATACCACCTAGCACCTACAACTAAAATATTCTAATCAGTGATCATCCTATTCCTCAATTATTATCCATTTAACTTCTATAGAAACTGTTATAACCTTACTAGCTTCTGCCAGCGGTTTTCACCCGCGTTCCCACAGGAACCGAGTATTATCCGGGATAAAAAATAGCCTATGTTACTCTCCGGTCCATAAACTATACCTATATAAGTTTGTCAAAAATCACCTCGATCCGTTGCTTCGTTGCTGCATGAAAGAAGGACAAACAAACAAGCCAACAAATTAACAAACAGACAAACACACTAGGATAAGGTAGTTTGGCTTTGACATGACGAGTTAGCGAGAGAATAACAACCTTATCTGGCCATAAAACAGTCCGATAAAGTTATACCTCCGCTACGTGTTTTATTCCTCCGTTAACTCGTAACTGTCACTTGAAAGATTCAAATTTCTTCTATCAGAGCAATAAGTCTTAGTTGATTCTTTAACGCTAGACTAAGGACGTTATCTCACTCTTGAAAGATCCGCCCTTAAAACATTAAAATTGGTTCAATTATTTTATACATAATAACGAGATATTTACCGTGGTTTTTATTAATTGATCAGCTCCCGATATTATGACAGTGTTACAAGTATTCACGGGAATACACATACATGATACTTGATTATTTATCGCTTTATTTTACGAGATTTTTGGACTCCTAAATACTGTGCTATAAATACTTACCGTTAATTCAATTTTCCGCTGCGATCGAAAAAAATTTCATGATAAAAATTATCCTTAATTATGTCAGTATACACCGCTGCATACAAATCCACTCTGCATAATTATAATACCTATAATCTTTTTATTACGTGTAGATATATACCGAATTACATTTAAAAATGAAGAAACAAACATGCCTTACTACTCATTTATAATGTTAATTATATCTATAAACGAAATTTTCATTAAGTTCAATTACTATCCAAACTATCGATACTAATATTGTACTTAGGTGTAAGGCACATCACTAGTAACGAGCACGCGCGCCGGCTGCCGCCCCTCTCCACTGAAGCGGTGTTAACTTACAGTTACGTCACTATTTCTTTTTAAAACGCTAGTTTTCTAACTATTGTATCGTCAAAAATACTAAATTGAATTGCGGTTCAAGGGGACATCGATACTAGCATGCAGGGTTCAAGCCCACGTCAGGAATGCATCTACAATAAGGATTTTGTATGAAACACAAAATAGATAATTACTGTCGTTATTCAGGTTTAAGAACATCACATTAACACAATGAAACTGAAATTCACAAAATTTATATAATTTCCACTAAGATACTGCATCTAAAAGTTTCCCGAATTCAACTATTTTTTTACTATCCAATAATAATTCAAATGATGCTATCACATTTTATATTTTAATTAATAAAAAATGTATGCTTTTACGGCCAAAATCAACAAAATGCATGTTTTTAGTATAACTTTAAAGTGTAGTGTTCAAAATGTGTCTCGCGCTCAGTTCAATTTGTATGGGGCGTTTTAGCTCTCAGTACAAGACTTGGTCGCTCATTCTCATTCGCGTTCGATTTCCAGTTTTTTCGATAAAGACATGTGGTTTTTTTATACTTTGATGTTGGTATTTGACATCGAGATGAGCTGGTCGTTTACCTGATAGCAAGCATAACACCGGCCCATAAAAATTGCAGTGCCACAAAGAACTTTGAAACACAAAGGGCTGCGCGGCACTACAGTGCGCTCATGAGAAAACAAATTGATTGACATCAAAAAATGGAGTCAACATTCTGTTTAGCTCACAAGAATAACCAGAACCCTTCTCACATATATCCTAGCCACCCTCCAAACACAAACAGCACACGTCATTCAGACAAAAAAAATTCTTTTGCGTGCCGAAAAATAGATAAATAAAAAATAATCTAATCACCCTTTATGAATCACCCTAGTTTGCATTTGCATAACAAGCTTTTTGGGTTCCTCACTCAAAGAGCCCGAACGTGGATTGTTGTCACTAATCTATCTTGAATTTTTACACGACTCCACAAAAGGGAGTGTAATGATGTTATGGTTCATGTATGTATGTATGTGAGTTTATTTATTCCACCATAACTTTTAAATGTCTTACCAGATGTGGACTTAGGGAGTATCGTTAGAATCCTATTATCATCCTGAGTGATACTGGCTAGGGCAGTCGTGTTTTTTTATGTAACTTTTGTTACATCGACTTGTTAAAATCTACGTTAAAACGGTAAAAGAGAATCGCCATCCTGATTAACATAGCATGGTTGTAGGGCTCTTTCTAGTACTAGCCTTGCTAGTTACCACCCTCAAATTAAAATTCTATCGCCAAGCTCTCATTGCTGTATTCCACTTGAGATCCGGTCCTATCTAGATTCAGCGTGTTTAACATCTTCGACTAACATCATTGCTTAAAGTTAGACGAGTGGTAAAAGTTAACATGCCAAGAATTACAGAAAACAACTACTTAAGTAACTAAGCAATAGATAAGCCTAATTATCTATACTAACGAAGTGAATACTTTCAAAAGTGAATTCCATACAGAACCCTACGCAAGCCGCGACTCTTATTTCGCTAGTAAAAATAATTATCCCCGGTGTTAGCGAGTGACAGCTGCGCGCGCGGCGGCCATGTTGCGTGACGTCAGACATCGATCTTTTGTGCTACAATCGATTTTATCGACCGCACACCTGTGCGGCTCGTGCCACGCACTACTTTCCGGGTGCATTGAACTTTTAGCTTGTTTTTTTTTCTTGAAATTAAGATTAGAGATGCAGTTTCTTCTGATTTTCAAAAAAGTAAGGGTGCGTTGTGCAATGTATGAAAAGAGATGCAAAGTAATCCATACCGAAATGAATTATTAGAGGAGGTCCACAAAAATGGTTGAAAATGGCTACCTAAACAAGAAAAAGAAAGAAGCGATTAAGACTTAGTGGTTCATTTATGTATGTTTGTATGTATGTATGTGAGTTTCTTTATTCCACCATAACTTTTAAATGCCTGAACAGATTTGGATGTATGGCGTATCGTTGGAATCCTTACATCATCCCGAGTGACAGGGGCTAGGGCAGTCGTGTTTTTTTATTTAACTTTTGTTACATCGACTTGTTTCCGTAGTCGGTTTCCGTTTTCTCGATTCGTTGTGTTTGTCTTAGAAATTATGTAATCTGTGGTTTAATTAAAACTCAGTCACACAGATACGAAGCCCTAGAAAGGTTTCCCCGCAGAGGAAGTACTGGCCAAGGGCTGGCACCCTCCGTTACCGCATCCTTATTAATACGTACTTATTAAGGGTGGCTCGTAAGCACGTGTCTTTTTTTATCCTCGTTGAAACAAATAGTATTTTTTTAGTTTATGTTCGGTACATGTAGGCGAGACACCAGAAAGAAAGACCAGACATTTAGGTGCTGACTAGATTTAAAAATGACCACCTAAAGCCGGATAGGGTATTGGCCAAAATGGTATCCAGTCAGTAGTATTGGCATAGGTAAGCATAGGTAGGGTAAGTACAGGTAGTTAAAAATGTATTAATTAAAAAAGCGTGTGATAAAGTTAAGAATTATATACGAGTAGATCACAAATATCAATGGAGGCAAACAGTTCAGGAGCCTTCTGGCGTCTGCTCTATCTTAACTTCAATTTTAAAGTTGATTAATAAATCTTTTTTTGAAAATAATGCCAACGAGTTCTTCTTGATTGGTATATACTATACCAATTTGTAACGGGCGCTTAGAGTCATTTATTTTAACTTTCGTGACTGCTCTCATGGGGCTCACGGGAGTAAAAAATTTTTAATTTAGTTTTGAATTAGCCCATAAAAAGACCCGCAAGATGCAAAATGGTATTTTTACACTTTTTTTATGTTTTCGGTAGCAATCCAGCATACGGCCCACCTGCAGCGCAAGTACCTACGGATCTTTTCGATCGATAAAATTCGATAAAAATGACAGTTCCAATCTATAAAGTGGACTTAATCGATTTTTTATATAATTTATACAGCCTCGATACAATCGACCAAAGCTATCGAATAGCTAGTCGAATCCAAAGAGAATATAGAGCTACTACAATACTTTACGATCAGACTTCGGTCATCGCAACATTCGATGAATTTATCACTTTTATCGATTCAACAAATTTATCGAACCGACTTCCGTACTTGCGCCGCTGATGGGAAGCGGTCTCCGTAGCCTATGAACATCTATAACACCGGAGATGTCTCTAATGTATTGTTTACCCTGCTGTAAGGCTATTTTTACCTTCCTTTTAAATAGCTCGGCAGAAGCTCATTCCACATTTTGCAGACGTTCGGCAAAAAAGAACGCCTAAATCGAGTTGTGTGCGATTTCCACGACTCAATAATAGGCGGATGGGCTTTTTGCCGGTGACGGGGGTGCGATGGTGGAAACACGTTGCCGGTATTAGGTCGTATAATTCGTCAGAACATTCCCTAAATTCGGTAGAGCATACAGAGAGACCCAATGTCTCTGCGTATACTGAGAGGTTCTAGGTGTTGAGTGTGTTTGGGGTCTTCGACAATTCGGACGGCTCTACGCTGTATCGAGTCAAAAGGCTGGATGCTCCATTCCAAACGTGAGAGCAGTATTCCACGTGAGGTCGAACTTGAACTTTGTAAAGTAAAAGTTTCTGACTTGGTGTGAAGTACCGCATTGCCTTGTTGAGCACGCCAAGTTTCTAGGACGCAAGGTTAGTCCTGCTCGCAATGTGGCTGCGGAACTGTACACGGGCAGAAATGTCGACGCCCAAGATCTCCATACTCTCCGAAACCGTAGGTATGGGGAACATCCTGAATCCGGGGGCTACAACAAAAGGAGCTTTTTTGCGGTGAACGCGCAAACTTGTGTCTTAGTTGGGTTGAATTGCAATAAATTCAGTTTTCCCCAATACGATACCCGCTCAAGGGAGTCTTCAACTTGAGAAACAAGCTTCTTCCTAGATTCTTCAACTACCGTGCGAGGGGTCTTTTCACGTGCGGTATATTGTACCTTACCAGTAATGTCATCTGCATAGCAATGCATGTCGCTAGTTTGCAACATATCATTAATATGCAGAATAAACAGCGTTGGCGATAGCACGGACCCTTGAGGGACGCCAGCATTGATAGACATACAGTCGGAGCAGGGGTGCAATTTTTTAATGTCACCGAGTGACTAAAAATCAGCGATATGACCGATAGTCACCGATTTATAAAAAGTCGTATTTTTGAATCTCAGCGGGTGACTAAACTTCTCATACCTATGATGTCGTTTACGAATGAGTACCCCCACTCGTAAACGATATCATAGATACGAGTATTTAGTGCCAATTTTGACTTGAAAACAATTTACAACTTAAAAAAAAAAAAATAGAACACAATCATAAGTTTATCTGTGATCAAAGCTGAGAAATAGTTGCATGATTGGTATACAGGGTATGACTTTCAAAAATACGACTTTTGCAAATTAGTGATTTCAAAGTCATCGCTGAGAATTTTGTCATCGGTGATTTCGAAATCATTCGTGACATTCAAAAATCGCTCCCCAGGAGCCCTCGATAACAACTTTAATTCTTCGATTAGAGAGATAATTGGCGACCCATTTACATAACTCCTTGGGTAGGCCGTAAGACGGGAGCTTCGACAAAAGTGAGCCATGTCAGACGCTGACTAGCTACCACCCTCAAGATGAACAATCTTTAGCCAGCCTTAATCTAGGATTAGTCTTCTACCACATCGTCGCTTAATATCAGGCGAAAATTATTTTATGCTTCATTATTACTTGACCTAATCCTCAAAGGCCAAATAATCAAGGAGCGTGGAATTTTGTTTCCGCAAAACAATAAAACACGTCATCCTGAACAAAGTATAAAAAATGTGTTAGACAGCATCTAACTCCAGTCGCGTGTGTAAATATAGGCAAACACAAATCTTGATTGAAGAAGTATCTAACCGTTGTCTAACTCGATTCTGTTCTGAAATTTCTAATCATTTTACTTGTGAAATCGATGTTTATCTTTTAGTCACTGTCTAGTTAAACAGATGTATAAAAGTTGTTTTTACTAGTAACATGGTAGGTATGTATCAAAGCAGACCATTTTGACAGAATTATTATAAATCGAAGCTAGTGTCCAAACTTAGCTTCCTCTCTGAATCTTACCCTATCTTATACGTACCTACTCAATTATTAACTCCGTCACATAGTGGACGGCCACTATCTAAGTATTAGAATCGAGAATTATTGCAAAAATCGATATGTCAATAAATTTAAACTCCTGATTAAATATAGTACTCTACGATAAAAAAAATACAGTTCTACGTCTCTACGCGCTCTACATACTATACGATGAAAATCATTAAATATCGATTAAGGATCGATATTTTGTTGTAAATCTAAGACTTTTACAACGGTTAAGGTTATTTATGGCTTAGGTAAGTAGCCTTAAAATGCTTACCATCTATTATTCAAACAAGATTTTTCTGTTCAAATCGACTGTACAAAAAAAACCATACCAGACTTACAAATTGATGTACAACAACAAACTAGTACCTATCTAATATTCCAAAAAATTTAACCTACAAAATTCCATGTTTCCAAAAATAACCATCGAAAACCTTACCGAATCGATACTTTGATCGTTTCCATCAGTATCTAACGTAAAACTTCCATAATCAGTGCTGATTTCCACGGTTTTGTCATTAACAAATACTTTTATGATAATCTCCGACATTGCTAAAAATAACCGATATTGGTAAAAGAGATCGTATTGGAAAAATATCACCCTTGCCAGTGTGCGTTGTCATAGCAACGCCACGACCGGCGGCCCTAACTGAAACCGCAACAAACACTGACATCCATCTCGTTTTTTCTTAGGGGTTTTCCTAATGAGTGTAAGCGAGACGTGGGTAACGAAGTCGTTGCGTTTGAATGAAAGCGGCGCTTGGGAAAATCGATATCGCACAAGGCTAGGCGTCGATTATCCGTTCGTTTGCGTTCAGATCTAAAAGGGCTTAACTGCATGTTACGTTTACGATAATCTGATGCGTAAGTCTTAAAAATTAAGGTTGAGTTTACTGCTATGAAGTTTGCTTTAAAGGTTTTTATGAAATGGAAAGTGTGTACTAGGCATTCGCGTGGCACACGGAATCGACTATTGATTTTCGCGATCCTACGTAGAGAATTGCGTTGTTTTTCGATTTATTGGATTGTTTGAGTTTTTACTCGATTTTGTTTCCAGCGAGTAGAATTTGCTTGCTGATTTTGGTTTGTTTTTGTACATGTTTTGAAATAACTAAAAGTACCTTCCTGCTTATAATAAATATATTTTAAAACTATTTTGTGAATGCAATTAGGATTTATTTTTAATTATTTTTGGTCTGGATTCTGAATAAAAACTCATTTTGGACGAGTGTTCCAAATATAATTGTAGGAAGAGTATACTGACTCGACTGCTCGTAGGTACCTAGGTTCTTAAATTACGTTTATATGATGTGGTGGAGTCTAAACTAATAAGCTAGGTCAAGCAAAGGTCGGACTGGACAAATCTTGGATGGGTGATCGCTATATAATTTAGAACTTAATAAGAGCTTCTGTGCTGCAGAGCGCTTGTTAGCTGGATGTTGTGTAGAGATTGCTGATGGTTCGAATAATGTGTTTGAACTTTCGATTAAGGCGTTGACAATGCCATTTATCATTCTATCCTCTTTACACATACTGTCAGTTTGCATTGATATGATAAAAAAAAGGTCGCGCGCGCGAATAAATTGAGTAAAATTAAAAAAAACGTAGTTACTTCAAAATTAAATGCCTAATCTAAAATGTACCACAACTAAGTTTTTTGTCATTATAAACGTAAGTTTTGTTAATTTTTTCTATATACATTTATAAATTACGCAGATATTTCAATTCAATCTTATTTTTAGATGTAACTTTGTAAATGTTTTTATCGAGTAAATTTGTTAGATCCTGCGGATCTCCACGTGTTGGATTTTATCACGCAAGGAAACCACCAGCATAGCCCTCTCCATTGATCACTGCAACTCTGTTCTTCCTAATGAGGCCAACAGTATGAGACCAGACCTCAGTGCCATAACTAATTACAGGCAACACACACTGGTTGAAAACCATGCTTTTCAGGCTCTGCGGTATTGTGGACGAAAAGATAGGTCGAAGCTTCGGTCCGCCGTTTCACCCGTGTAAAAACTCTCATAGGAACTATGATTTCTTTTTTAAGAGTAGCCTATGTATCTTTCGGGTTGTTAATCTAAACAAAATGATTTGTGGAAAAATAGATTTTGCCAACAAGCTTTTATAAAATACCTAATTGGTACTGTGATCTTGTGGCCACGTTCCAGCACCAACATCAGCACCCTGGACATCATCTAGGATCCGAGTACTTGTAAAGAAGAATCAAATGAGCCCAAACTCGATGGGGTTATGTCATTTCGTTACAGAGTTCTTATGGTCATCTTCCGGTTCTATCATCAGACCAGCTTTGTGACACCATATTGCATTGTCATCTGATTTACATAATTATGTATGTAAAATTTCGGCTCAATCGAACACCGGGAAATGGCGCTTGCAAGATTTATTTATTATTTAACAAACAAATGTATACATACAAACATTGCAAGTTAAATAAAAGCTTGTAATGACATCGATTCAAACACACCAACAAACACACTTTTGCATATAAAATAGCACCTACGTCTTATTATTACGAAGTAGGCATTACCGTCAGAATCCTACATACACTTTGGGGAGTGTACTCAGGAATTACAAGACCTTATTATACCTTGGTCACGACAAGGCGAGGAGAATCATTGCATCCTTACATCGTGAACATTCCACCAGTCCGTACCAAACGTTTCGCAGATTATTATTTGAACTGCTAAACCGCTCTACCAGGTACCTACCGTGTTTCCAGTGAAATGTAGGTAATCGAAGTAAAAAGGCACCTCATGGGTAAGAATTCTCTAGCTTAGACTGCATCTTAGCTTTACAGCAAGCGCGCGGCTATTTCACGTAAAAAACAAAGGTTTATGCAGTTTTAGCACTGGATTTCGAAAAGTGACTGGAACTAGATAGCCCGATTTGCCTCTGTCAAACAAGCAGCTGCCTTATCAGCTAACAATCTCGTGTTCGTTTTCAATACCAAACCGATTAAAACCAGCGGTCACTAGTCTTCGTGTGGAAGGAGTTGTCAATAATTTTCGCTGCTTTTCGTTTTGTAAGAGCTTATTTCTTTAATAACGTTCGTTCGAAAATGATAACCAGCGAAAATTCTAGACTATTCCTTCCACACGAAGACTAGTAACCGCTGGTTTTAATCGGTTTGGTATTGAAAACGAACACGATATTGTTAGCTGATAAAGCAGCAGGTCGATGTTAAATAAAGACTTAAAAACCTATTAAGGTACAAATTAATATTATAATTATCACGTTGACCACAAAACGAGGTCTGAAGGGACACATACCTACTTGGCGTGCTTCAAAGAAATATTAGACTATTTCAGAAGAGTCTTCACTCTCTCTGTTTTGTGTCTTCACACTCTCGACTATCCTCGACCTTGGAATGAGACATTCAACACGTTTACACATTTTTAAATACCATTGAACTTGCGAATGTTAAAAAATACTAGGTTAGGGACTAATAAATAAAACTCAACTTTTGTGTTTGTTTGTTTGTATTGCATCAACTGTAACTCTTTCAGTTTCTTCGTTATTGAGCAAATTTACCTACATTATTATAATTGCTTGCAACGATCACATCAAATTGTTTAAAAAATATACACACCTGTCATTGAAATAATTGAACGCAACAACTTTGTAAGAGCGGCGTTAAAATTATTATTTTGTAATAAATTGACCAAAAATATGATTGAATTTTTTTTAGTAATAAATACTTAATTCAAAATCAATAAAACACAATAATTACCAGGTAGGTAAAATGTATGATGTATCAAGGAAATATTTATCATTCTGTTAATAATAAATACATAAACAATTCCATGTGAACCTGCAAGCATAACAACGCATGCTATGTCAATGCTCGGACCCATGACAATACACACCGGCACTCGCCGTCTCATAATTGTTTTAAGCTTTAAGCACCAATTTTCTTTATAACAAGTCGTTCGAAATAATTAAACGACTAAAATTCTATAAATATCTTACTATAATATAGGTTAAAAATACATGTTATAACATTTTTACAAGTCTATCTTTAGTTTATTATCAAACAACCCATTCTAAAATTGGTGTTTCGTTTATTTATTAGAATAAGTTATTTGATACGCGTATCTACTAATAAAAAATAACTTTAAAAAATTGTAAAAACCTATACGAAAATATGAAAGCGCGGTAAGGACATGGATTGTGACAAACAACACAATATTAAATTAATTAAATTCGTGTACTACTGTTAATATTACCAATAGACAATTATAAATACACTCTTCGGAACATATTTACATACAATTATGGTCATGGACACAATCAAAATTAACTAAAATAATTAATAAATTCGCTAAAGAAAAACATTGTTAATCATAATTGCACATCAGATGAACTAACAAATTCATAACTAGGAGTATTCTTCTATTGGTTAATTTTATTATTCTTATAATTATTTCCTATTTACGTATGTAAGTTATTTCAATTTATGAAATCCACAAAACTTAATAATAAGACGGAGTTATGTTCCATAATATTAAACTTAAGGAGGAAATTAAAAGAAAAATAAAAGTTATAGGATAGAAGATTATGGGTTCACTTGGATAATATCAAGAAGCCATGCGAGAATCAAACTCGTTTCCAAGTATTTTTTATTAAAACATAAAGCGTGCCTAATTCAAACTTTGCGAAGATTATGCCAGTAAAGTATATAGGTACTTAAATGGGTACAGTGTATGTAATCACTAAAATTATAGAATATAGTAGAATTATTTAATATTTCAGCGCAACTACGCTTAGAAGCGTTACTTAATCGTACAATAATTTAACATTAGAGGGTTACAATACAAACTCTGGATTCGAAACAAAGTTCCAGACTGCTGGGTGCCCAGTTTCATTATAATTTCGAAATGTAATACAAAACAATTCACAAAATAATAGTGCTATAAAATTCACAAGGAAAAACTAGCTTTGAAAGTAAAAGGATATTGAAATCAAATAACAAAGTATACATAAAATTAATTCATACGATTGGGTAAACATTTTAGGTGAGACTAAATTTTGGGGAAGATTCATAGAGACAAGCTTTTGCGGAAATGAATTCTAACAATGAAGATAACCATTCAAAGTTCAGGCATTCAAAATAACGTTAATTATTTATTTCTAGTTAGCACGTTGTATAGAACGCATCATAAATATCATACAATATTGTTGTATCTAAGGCACATAATGTTTAGGCTTTCAATTATTACTCCATATCGTATCAATGGTGCTAATTAATAAAACAAAATAAAAAATAATCCTTGTGACGAATACACAATTTTCTAACTAATGAGTATCAAATTTTGGTAACATCAATTTGAAGATTGTTCCGATGGCGTACAAATTGTAGTATTTGTCACATCAACAAATAATTGCAAAGCTATCAAAATAAATACCGTTTCTACATACGCTGAAAATAAAAATATAACTCCCAGCTTTTCTTTCATGTTACATATTTTTATTACAATATCAACAAATGCATCCATGTTTATTCCAACAACATTTTTATATTACAGTTTTTTTACCAATTTCCTTAAGCACTGTCCGTGCATTATTTGCCAATCATACAAAACAACTATTTCAATATAAGACACGTTCTGAATGAACAATTGAATCACAGTCTAGAAATTTCGGCACCAATGAGCTTTTAAATTCGTCACCTTTATTACGTTGCCTTTAATCTCAAAAGGTCGTCACTTCCAGATTTTACATGACGAAATCGAGTAATCGAATCAATTTCAACAAGCCTTAGTGTCAACTCTATTATATTCATCTAACTGTTTTTATAATCTTCTAATCTCGTCTATAGCTAGCAATTGACTAATTTCCGCCTCTGCCTAGTTGAACTATTACAGCTGTTAAATATTCTATTATACTCTTGTTCTGTGAAATAGCTATGTAATAATTGTACCAAAATGCTTTCCTAACTTTATATTATCAATTTTATTCGTAGAATCCAGTCTGTCCTGCCACTCTTTCTATAGAAAAAATATTCTGCGAATCAACCTTTACGATTATAGGATCATTCTAATTTCAGTACCAATCTCTAGCTTCTCTAAAGCTGTTTTGTAATTATTATAATATTATAGTTAATTATTGCTTGTCATTTATTGCTACGTTCCCTACAAACTATTTTTCTATATTTATAGAACATACCAAGGCATTTCTGTTATTATATGGTTACTGAAATACGTAATTAATAATGTCGCTAGTGAGTTTACATTGGAGGCCTATATGTGGATGAAGATGAGTTTTAGTTGATGACATCTAACGTTCTAATGTAAAAACAAATCGAATATTAATTACTCTGATATTTCATTTGCTTGATCTTCAAGTCACATTGTGTTATTACCAACTTTTAGCTACAAACGGACAAACTTAACCGTATCGTACTTACATATCTCTATATCTATAAAATCGTGTATATATATTTGGATTTCATTACGTGTAATTTGGCCACAATTTTAGTTTCGACCCCTTACTAATAAGCGTAAGGGGTAAATAATTGTAAATATTATTTTTTAAGTAACATTAAATTTACATTGTAACTCTAATGACTAGCTTTTCTCGTATGGCCACGGTGTTCGCGAAAGTAATATTTTTAATGAATGATTAACTGAAGTGAAATCTACAAGGGTTTTAAAGAGAAGGGGTAATATATATAGTAGGTACATAAACTCTAGTGCTGAAGAATTATCTGAACCTACTTTTCTTCAACAGTAGAATTTCTTAAGTATTTTAAAGGTACGAATAAAATTGTTATGGTAACAATTTATGAGCGGATGGATTTATCAAAAGAACACTACAATTTACAAATCCCTAATACTAAACGTAAGTTATTATACGTTTTCTTATGAAAGGCACCTATAAAATGTCCCTCGACGATTGTCGATCTACCAGATTCATTATTGTTTTCGATTCGACCTTCATAATTTGCAAAATCTCGAAGATTATGAAATATATTTCTGAGATCACAATGTTTTAAGTACATTTACAATTAATACTGGGAAATGAGTACAATATTTTTATTTGTTACTACAAGTTATTAAACTTCAAACCGAATCTAAAAACAATAACAAATCTACTGTTAGCTACTAATTTACAACTAAACTAATCTCTTAAGCAAGGCTCGTCTTTCTTAAATATTCAATAAATTAAAGAAAAATATTTTTTAAACTAATTGACGCTTACACTAATTTCTTTTTTATTACAAAACACACAACAACGAAACAAAAAACAACTTATAATATCACACTTTCGTCAATTTCAATCATGTTTTGACGCTAAATGGAAGCATTTTACTTTCAAAATCCGCTTTCTTAACTGTCTCACAGCTCAGCAAAGAATAATTTGAAGCTGCACTTTCAATACTTTTACTTCACTAAATTACTGGAAGGCTCGATCATAATGATACATTATTTTATATTCTATAAAAATATTAGAATATAACGTTTATTTTTTATTTTCGTTACTTTGTATTTTATTACATAATCATCGTTGGAGTATTTTGTTCGCCTTAGTAATAAATGAATGTTGTATTGACCGCCTGCAACGTTGTCCTCACTAGATGGCGCTGTTATAAATAGCACAAGCCGCCGCGACAAAGTCACATCGGATTGCAGACGTCCAATACAGTGTGCGATCTATTTTTACAACGTTTATTTACAAGCACCCCATACCGCCGTCTTGAACTCAAGTGCGATGCGAGACCGGCCGCCAGTGCGGTAGCGGGGCGGGCGTCCATCGCAGCACCGTGGAGTTTGTCGCAAACGCATAAGTCGGGTGTTCTGTCGCAAGCAGCTCTGCGGTCGACATCGCTGTAACGTCCGACAAGTCTGCGTCGCAGGCGGCGGGCGGGGGCGTGGATCACGGGGAGCGGAGGTCGGGCGCGGGCTTGTCGGGCGCGATGTCGTCGGACGTGTCGACGACTTGCCCGACCGAGCCGGTCGTGTCCATGGCGGTGGCTTCTGACGTGATCACGCTGGATTGGAAGAATCGCTCTGTGGAGAGGACTAATTTTTAGTTCGTTATGGCAACTGCCTGTAACAGACGTGATTAACTTACGTATAATAAACGGGCAATATAATTAAGTTATAATGAACACATGTAATTTTATTGTGGCTTTCTTTACGGTCTTAACTATCGTTTTCGTTTAAAATGGCGATAAAGACTGCTGATTTTATCTGGAATGGATCTATCATGGTCTAATCTTTGTTGTAATCTGGATCTACTATCTTAGTCAAATAATTTTATTAGGAGATTTTGTCCACAAATAGTTTAATAGGTAGGTACTAATATTTCATCGATTACAAACAATTTTTAAAGAACTACACTAGGCACCTCTACGAGTATCGACTACCGTCTCCTGTTAAATTTTGTTACAATGTTATCATAGACGCTTTACCAATTTAAAGGGAAGAAAGCAAAGTGTGTTAAAACATCTTTGAAAGTGCATTTATATAGCACCTTTTCTTTTAAGGCACTTTTACAGCGTCACAGGGCGGTTTTAAAGCTCTAGTTTTAAGATTACAATTTTCATAGTTGACACTTGACTCCGCCTACCGTTAAATGACAAAATTTTGAAGCTGATAATAGGTAGGTAAGTATTCTAAATCAACCATTTATTTTATCACTGAAAGCATCTGATCTAAGAACCTATACATTAAAATAAAAATAAAGTTTGGCTGACATATCGACTCTTTTGGAGTAATTTCAGAATTCCATTGTCTTTATTTTCTTTACCAATAAGATTCATAAAAAACTAAAGACAGTCATTTTATGTGCCAACTTACCGTCATCCAGTAGTACGACATGGTCGGGCCCCGCGGGCGCCGCCATGATATTGAATTCTTCTTCAAGGGTGGGGAATTGTGCGCTCCACCTGTAAAAAATACAAGTTCAAAGTTATTCGACTATGAAAAAAGAAGCATTTCTTGTTTTAAATGCAAACATGTAAATGAAACTGAATATTACTTTAAACGAACAAATGCTTACACGTTCAGGGATCCCTTTGTTTCGCATAATTATGTTTCATTCCTATTTGACTTTGGCATAATGAGTTACTCATAACTTTTAATGGTACATTGGTACTAATGTATATATATTTTTATAATAGGATAAGATATGATATGCTAATTAAATGTAAAATAAAAATGGCTGCCCTGAAAAATGCATTTTCAATTTGTCAACGTATTCACGCCTTGTACGGAATATGTTATTACCTTGGTGGCGCTCTAGTAGAAGCTCTCGGCGCGTAAAGTCCAAGTCCTCCCGGGGGAGACACGCCCCCTCCCCCAGGCAGCACCGCCCCACCGCCGCCCGCACCACCCCCTATGCCGCCCAGAGATCCGTAGGTGAACATCTGGAAAGAGACATTGATACTCAAATAAAAGTTAAAACCTTTTTTTCTTATAATATGTATGGAAACGGATTATTATATGACGAAAAGCAGGATATTTTGCTTTGGACAGCGCCTTAACTTAACGTGAAATAGTGGTCAAACGCTAAAAATAGTTAACTCACCTGTTGAGGTTGCGTGTGGAAATGATTGAAGTGCGATATTGGTGGGTGGCAGTCCGTGCGGTAGGGGTGCGGGGAGCGGCGGCGCGGGGAGGCGGGGGGTGACCGCACCTCCGGGGACGAGGGAGACGCGCCCCCCGCGTTATTTCCTACCAGCTCGCTCGCTGGAAACGTGTAAATATCTTTTGGGAAATCAAGTCAGACATTCAAAGAACATTAGGAAAGAATATAGAGAGAAAAAGGAAAGAGAACAAGGAAGAAAGAAAGAAAAAAAAATGTACACTCAAAAAGTAATTTTGACATATAGAAACAAAAGAGATGAGACACAACAACAAGTCGCAAGCTGAAAGTTCTCATAGGGAAGCGTGCTATACAGTTGGCCGCATCGTCACTTTACATCAGAACAATATCCTAAGAGGCAGTTGATTATAAACAGTGTTTCCTTTGAATTCGGTTTGTTATAGAAATTTTGGTACGCGTCTAAGTGTAATAAAAACTTATCTTTTTTAATAATAGCCTTTAGACTTCTGACAGAATTAGCCAGCCAAATAAATATAAAAGGATAAAACTGAAGTGAAATTAAGGTTGCATTGGTAAAGTTTTCATCCATATAGACATTGGGATTTTTGCAGTGGAATCTCATACTACATAAGTATGGATAGCATCATACCTGTTGATCTGATGATGGCAACCGGTCTGGCCATCGGGGGGAGCGGGGGTGGAGGCAACATGGAACTGCTGAAGTACGGCGGCTTTGGACTCCTAGATAAGCTATGCACCTGGAAAAGATGGCAAAAAATTAGCCAAAGGTTAGTTCTAATTCAACTTTCTTGATTTCCTTTTTCATGTTATTTTAGAAATTCTTGAATATACTTGAGGTGGACCGACGACCAGCGCTCTGGAATGAATGATATTAAGGGATCAACTTGTTCCAAAACGAAAACTAGCGAGAACTTTAGAGCAATTACTTCCAGTTGAAGACTAGTGGCCGCTGGTTTTAATCGGGTGATGATGATTTTATTAGATAATTTTATTAGCCGGTAAGGCAGCTGGATAAAACCTCTGGGAGCGGTTGGATACAAGGGGCAAGTAACCAATCAAAGTAGCGTTCTATTGTTCTATCTAACGAGGCGTCAGTCTTTATGTAGGTATGTGATAGTTCTGTTCAATGATGCTAAACTACAATTCTGTAACATACAGTCAAAACGAAATTTGGTTTAGTGAACCATATTAGGGTTCATGCCAGGAAGCAGTCAATAAGGTCACCATTGTCGAATACAACACGACATAATCGTGTGGTGTAAAATCTAAGATCATCATCATCAACCGGAAAAGGTCCACTGCTGGCCTCTCCCATGAAGGGCGGATTTTGCCATCGTACACCACGCTTGGCAGGCGTCGCCGTGATCGCAGTAGACTATGGTGTTGACCGAGGAGAATGCTGCTGCACATTCCCTGGATATTCTCTTAGCCGGCTCTTACGGCACACACGGGAAGAGATGGGGTGGTACTATTCTTAGCCAGGACCAAACGGCCATGGTCTAGGATAATATAATAACCTGCAACTGCTGGACATCACTGGGCTCCTGGCACACGAAGGTGACAAAGTCCCCGAGTGAGTCCTGTGGCGCTGTGTCGTATTTGGCGCTGCCGTGCTGACTCGACAGCGAATCTGATGCTGGAACAGGTTCAAAGGTTAGATTTTTATTTTATTTACACTTGATCTTACGCTTCATCCATTGCCGTGGTAAACGTAGGTGTTGGAGGGAATTTTCGTCATGCGTTACGAACTATTGGGTGGTGGGACAACAGATGCAACTGTTATATTTTATATTTCATCTTTTTCCTTGTTTGAAGAATGAACTGTCAATTTATATTTACGCCTATAAAATGTGTGCATTAGGACTACATTATGACCTTGGATTATGACGGTTATCTTTACTGCTATACTAATATTATAAAGAGGTACCTACAGTTTGTTGTCCAGATTGGTCTGGATCCGCTGATCCGATTTTAAAAATTCTTGAATGCTTATACTTCGCTTGGCTAATTTTTATTCTAATTTCACGCGTGCGAAGCAGTGACCAGTAGCTGGTATTAAATAATTTGTAGAATGTTATAATAAGTCACTTGTAATTCATAAATTTTAATATAGTTACCTGTAGGGTGTGTTTCGGTGGGAGGTGGTGCGTGTTGATAGAATATTGTATTTGACGGCACGAGGGGAGACTGGCTCAGGCCCGCCGAGCTGTGAGGTATGCCTGCAACCAACGACACATGCCTGTGAGACAAAAGTAGAACAATACTTATAATATTTTAGATCCTTTTTACCATAATACGGCAAGGCTTATAGGAAGGCTTATGTTTTAGAAATCTATGTATGTTTGTATTTACTTATGTTCCACGCCTAAACTACTCATCCAATTTTGATGAACGAGATGTCAATCGATTCGTTATTATGATCCGGGTGAAGTAGGCTACATTTTTATATGAATAAAATCAATATGACGGATGTTATATCAATAAAAGTGTGGTTCTCTGAATATCAGACTTATAGGTACTCTATAAGATCTATAGTTATTTTTAGGATGTTGTATTCTTGCAAATAAACTTTTGATTTTGATTACCTACTTAATATGTACAATGATGTACGTGCGTCAATGCTTGAACCATGTGTTCTATCACGTGTGATCAAGTCTTACAGGTGCAAAATGCAAGCCTGAGTCTTCGCTTATGATATGACTTACTTACCTAGAGGCTTAAGATAATGTCAGATATGTACGCTCTAGCCCACGCAGGACATATCCGTTTTATAAAAAAAAAATAGTAGGTACATTACTTTCCAGTCCAAGTAATAAACCAATCGACGGCGGATATTTGAAGTTATCGGGTAAGGACCCGCACGTCTCGTTACCCAACGAAATTCTAGCCGATTTCTTTCTAACTAAACGAGGTCACTAATTTCTATACTTGTATAGTGCTTTTCTCCGAGTGTGTCTTTTGTCCGAGTGTTCGCCTGCGTGGGTACCATCGCTTTGCTCGTGTAGTCTAGTGCCAAGCAGGAATTTGCAAGCATCAATGTGTTCCGCTTTGACAAGCAAAGTAATCAGTGACATTACTGGGTTTATGAGATTTAGGGGTGTTACCACAAAAAATAAAACACACGTTAAACCTGTGTTAATCACTGTTTAACGCCTAAACATGCCTTAGTCGCGCGATTAAATATGAGCAACCACAAATCCTGATTTAAGTAGTTTCTAACCATTGTCTAACACAATACTGTTGTGACATTTCTAATCGTTTTTGACGTTCATCTTTAGACGCTGTCTAGCTAAACAGGTGACTAAAAATGGGTTTTTTGTGGTAACACTATTAATATCTAATATCTCAGGGTAACGAGCGCAACGCCCGCGCAGGCCTTTGTATGTCAAAGTTCTGAGTGGCGCTGCAATTGTTATGGATCGGCACTTTACTTACCATCATGGAAATGAAACGCTGGTCACGTTAGCCATAAGTATTAAAAAAATCTTTTATAGATTTAAATGTATAGTTTCGTAATCTTAATGGTGTAGAATAATTTATAGGTATAATTGTAATTTCACAAAGCGCACAGTTCCGCCCACTCAGGCGCCGCTCAGTATCGCGTATCATCAACGAAGCTGACGATCCCAGGGTTCAATAGCACGCTGATTCACAAGTTAATTATATTCCGCACCGATTCAAACCACTATATTTAGAGCGACGGGTGCATGTAACACGCGCCACGCTTTGAATGCTAATTGTGCGATTGTTATTTGTTGTTGAAATTGGTTTTGATTGTTTTGTGATTAGGTAAAGTTTTCTTTCTTTTATAGAGGGTATTTGTCTAATAAACCGTGCGCGAATAGATCCAATCTAATTTTACTAAATAGATAGGGTCTATTAGAGTAAAACTGTTTTCACCTAGAAACCAGCTATCTATACTAGCATTATAATAAGTAGGTACCTACAGTCCTACATAGATTGACATGCCATCTGTCAGTTGGAGAGAATCAACTGGTGACGTGTTGAAATGTCTATTTCGCTTTTCTCCCTATCCAAATTTACCCAAATTTACTAGGTACCTAAAGATCGTTAGCTTTGGTCAATAGACATCTTCTATCATCTCCAAGTCCTGGTACCTCTTTTGTGGCAGAGAGAGAAAAAAGAACGCCACTTCACACTTCACTTTACACACTTCACAAACTTCACGTCACAAATCTTTGTATTTTTCTTTCACTTCACGAACATTCAATATTAATTTACACACACTGTCGCCATTTAAGTTTACTTTTAATCCATGCTTGAACACATATATTTTACTTATCCTTTAGTGCGCTGGTTTAGTAATAAGTTAAGTAGTAAGCCTGGTCTACTTCAGCCTCTCCTTTCAAATTTCACCATCTTTTGATCATGATTTTGTCAGATTTCCCTCCTTCCATAAGGGTAGCGAATTAAGCTTAGGTCTGAACCGACCTTTACAATGCCCTGTATCGCAGGTGGTCATAGTCACGCACCACAACACAAACATCCACTTTATGCTCATCGCACTAAGATTGCTCCGACCGGGGATCGAACCCAGTGCCCCTTGCAGGAAGAGTTAACAACTTAGCCACCAAACCATTTCAAAAAACTAAGCTAGTAAAGATACAGGTGTAAGATACAGAACTCACTGAAGCACTGTCCGACGAGCATGGCCGAGGGAGTGGCGCGCTCCGAGGGAGGCTCGAAGGCCGGGGGGGCGGGGCTGTTGTACCCGCAGTAGTACCCCGACTCCAGCTTGATGCCGCCCCCGCCAGACCCGCTGGGAGACTCGGAGCCCGTCTCTTGGAGGATTGAGGCTGGAAGATGGGAAGATGAAGGTTGATAAGAGTATCTTTAGAGTACAACATTGCATTTTTGTTCTGAATAATTCGTTTCACGGCTTTTCATACAAACTTTCACGTACTAAACTTACGAAATTAATGAACCAATTTTAATGAAACTTTATAGACGTTGGCAAGATTTAAGAGAATGATACTAAATCTTTTTTAAATATCTAATTTTAAAAAAAACCAATTTTATTTTCTGCTTAGATAGAGATAGATTATCTAACTGTTTTTGTAGTTAGGTTAGATGTAGTGTTTATTTATGTATTATAGCTAACAACTTAACCAAGACTATTAGCCCATTGAAAAATAAGTTTTAATACTCTACTAACTGTATAAAGTTTTAATGAAATCGGTTCGTTCATTTCGACTTCAAAGTATGAAAAGCCGTGACATGTAAACGCCCTTAATAATAAATACTGAAACATTGTAAGCACTTGCATTTTTGAACGTTTTGAGGTCGAGAAACAAATGAAGGGCAGACATTTTTAAAGAATTATTGGCGCGTCTGTTAGAAGGAACACGTGATATGTTGTGACTAAAATGCTGGCGTCTAATTGGCACAAAGATTAAACTGCGTCAGGTGAAAAGCTATGTAGTTAAGATAATTATTATATTTTCGTGAAAGAAAGACTGAAGGCTAAAAAAACAAAAACGTAAATTGTGCATAATAAAAGTTTTAAGAAGTCTACTGTTTTAGATTGCTTTTCTTTTCTTTTAGTGAAGCCACACATTGGGCCACCGTATGCTGTCACTAGACGCCGCCACCAGTACAGCTGGGTGCGGCGTCTAGTAACCACTCTCTCTATTTTGTGCGCGCGGGGAGAAGCCGGCATTTGTGGTCGGGTGGTCGTTGTGCGTGGGAGGCGAGCCACAAATGCGGCCACTCGAACGCTCGATTTGCGCCGAGACCATACAAAATGCATTAAAAATCTTCTCCGCAGTTTGTAGTCGAGTTAATGGCCGCGCTCGGTGGACCAATGTGCTTCCCAAATTTTCAGTCATTGATTTCGCCCAGAAAGTACTGTTTGAGGTCAAAATAAAATAATTATTACTTAACAGATCGAAGGGCTGAGCATTTCAGATTGTTATTTAAAAAAACAGCTCTAAAGCAAAATAAACAAGCGAATTAAGAACAAAAACATACCTTTAGATAACTTCCATAGTTCCTTCGAAGAGAAGACGCCAGTTGCTAGAATAATATCGTTGCAAATTACGCCGTTGTAAGGATTGTGACTATAGCCTGAAACCCACCATTTCAGACGTTATACTATCAGTTACACTTTTAACTACACTTCAGTATAACTTTCGTCAAACTTTCAGTTAAACTTCAGTCATATTTAAGTCAAACTTTCAGTCAAACTTTAAGTTAAATAATACCAGTCAAATATTAACGGTCAGTCTAATATTTAACGTTGGTCATCTCTGTAAACAAACTATGGAGTGGATTTTGCAACTATTCATACAAAATATTACATCATACTTATTACGTTAAAAATACGACCAAAATTTCCATCAAAAAAATTAAATAGTTAGGTTGGGTTTCAATGATACTTAATATATTTCAAATTCTTTAAGAGGACTGAAGGAACTTATATCAAATAGGATATTGATTGCTGATTCCACCAATAAAGCTTAATCAATCGATTGAATGCATTAAAATTTGAAGGGTTGAATACCATCTTTACCCTAGTTTTGTTTTTATTGTAAATGCCACTTAACTGAAGTGAAACTTTTGATTTTAGACAAATCACACGCGACACTAACGATAATGCGCAAACCTTTACGTCAATCGAACCTTATAGTACCTAGGTAGGTACGTACTGATTTTTAAATACGGCTGAAGCAATGACGAATAACTTTGCAGACTCACTAGTTTAAGACCGTGGTGACCATTATGTGGTGAGAACCGAGTGTGATCCATCTACGTGAACTTTTAGAGCGTTATCAGACTAACGATTTCCAAGCGTGTTTCGATCGGTCAACGCGCTCGCTGCATGTGCGTAAGTTGCGCAACATGTTTGGTGTGACACCGCGTTCTCTCAATATTTTACACTTGAGTGCGCAAGACCGCACACGTTGTGAACACGTTGCGCAAATGCGGGGAGCTCGCTACGCTTACATGAGTCACGAGTCGAGCGCTTTGACAGATCGCCTCGCTTGAAACACGCTCGAAAAAAACTACTGTGATAATGCACATAAACAAACTGATACTTTAATCATTGTTGGTGAATTCAGCCTTTAGTTGAATGTTCTAAGTGGGTAAGGGTCTAATGACGCCTGTTCGTTAACAGGTTTGGACATGGTTTCACAAAAAGCCACAACATCAATCAAACAATTAGAATTGTCGTAATTTATTAGATATCAATGCCATTATAATCAATGCTCTTCTATATCGTCACTATAACCAAATACTGCATTGAAAGTGGGTGGATTCGAGTCTAAGATTAGGATTGCGTCAAAATTTATCGATATTGTTTACTTTTTTTTGGTTTTAATCACATTTTAGGCGGATTACATACGATGACATTTTGATGCATTTTGCGACAACGCCCCCCACGTTTTGTGCAATCACAACGTTGCCGTTCGTTCATCGCGAGCTATCGGCATTAGAATATGAGTGTGTTTGTACAACTTTATACCTCAGCTTTCTGATTTCATGACGTTCGTCTTAAGAATCTGTTATAATAGCATTGACGTCACACAAGATAATCAAAAAAAACACCGAAAAAGAGAAGGAACACCGACTACATACAAAAACTGGACAAACGAGCATTACATGTTTTGCAAACCCGATTTTTTTTGTAAAGCATAGTGTGAGTGCAAGCCAATACTGGATTTCAACCTCAAAAATGCAGTAAAAAAATAATTTATAAAATATTCAGGAACACGTGTTTTTGTGCAGTGCCAATCACAAACAGGAAGTTTCTTAATTTGGAATTTGTGGCAATCAAATTCTTGTATGTCTTGAGATCAGAGCATATGCTCTGAATATTTTCTTGAGATCATCGGTTGTGTGATTATTTCTACAGACTAAATTGCAAAAAATCAGCATGATCAAATGGACGACATGGCGCCCAACTTGTACTTTATGCTTCACGTTGGGCGCCAAAATTAATTTCCGGTATAAATTAGTCATTCTTATCAATTCATGCCTACAGGGACTAATTTCTAATTAAAATAAATGAGTATTGTGCCCACAGAAACAGGTTTAAATTTTCTCCCAATAGAAACGAACATGGGAGATGTTTACCCTCAGGCATTTATTTAAGCATTATTCCAACAACATAATAACCATTGTTAATTATATAAGTGCAACGTGAAGCTACACATTTATTAGTATTAACTAGCCCCAATATATCATGTTGCACAATAATTACGGTTGTTGCTGAATAAGCCCCCGTTGTCTGTTCGACTCTAATCCACTGAAGAAATCCATAAACACCGCCAAGACTTCCAAAGTAGGATGTTCAGTTGCCCAAAGAAGGTTGTACACGATTACTTCCCATAGATAATAAACATTTTTGAAAAGAGAAGCCTGATAAGTGTCTTGCCTTTCTTCTCTAACGCTTATATTGTGTCAGACTGTCATTTGATGATTGTTTTACACTACAGAGATAGGCGCTGTCTAACTTTAGTGCAGATGGACATAAGCCTAGGTTCTTTCTTCCTTACTTACACTAAATCTTAATTTTAGCGGTATTTCAACGTAAGATATTCAGGAGTGCCCTCCTGGGGCCCAAGTGAATAAAACATTTCAAATTTGAATCAAATAACAGTATTCAGAAGAATCAGATTGCCACAAAACTACGACAACAACAACACCGACGCCGTCTGCCGACTGGCAAACGGTGGTTACCTTTGCTTTTAGCGTCATGTTCGTTCTCTTTATCCCTAGGCTGGGGTGAAAGCGAACCGCTTAGTATATCTGAAACATGACCTTAGGTTGTAGATTGTTAGTTGTAGATCGTTAGTTGTAGATGGGATCTTGGACCACTTTTGTAAATACATAGTTATATTATAATCTTGTTACTTACACAGGGTCATTGGAAACGTTCTAACAATTTCTTAAACGCAACTTGAGTAAAAGTTGTTAACAAATAACTTTTGTTTCACGACTTTCGTCAAAATCTAATCTTTCCATCCCGGCTCCCGAATTTGCCACCGTAATTCTTTCTCCTGAGGCCACATCACCATGCTGTTTGCGTTGTGTCCTATTGCTTATTCTGTACCGCCTAGTTTGCGTACAATGACTACTGTTTAGATTGCCTAATATTCTTTTCTTATTTTGTATGGGGACTAAAATCATGAATGATTAAAAGTAGAACAAAGATTTATTGCTATGATGATGTACAAAAGTTGCTCGTAAGAGGTTGTTAGCATTTTTCTTATAACCTTGTATAGTCCAAATTACATTTAAAATATTGAATGCATCTGAAGACAAAGTACCTATATACTAGCTTTTACTTTATTTCCGAATGTATTGCTTTGTCTTGAGTTAGGATATAATTGATTAAATTTGACAGAAAAGCTTTTATTTAGCTTTTTAATTTCTTTTTTTATTGCTTATGTTTTTGTCTCCATCTGTCAAAATTTCTTCAGATGCATTGGCTAAAATAATTAGTTTTGTAAAATATTTTTAAATGGTGAATCTAGTTTTTCTCATAAATAATAATTTTGTTACAATACTATTACAAATATTAAAATATGACTAACACAACAAGAAGATTAAAATACATGAGCAAAGAAATTTCCGAAGCCTGACTAATAGTTTTATAAAAATAGTAAAGAATGAATTATCAAACAGTTTAGCAAATTAAAACGGTTTTTGAAATCGAGTGTTTATGATGTACAAAACGAAATGAATTTTATTGTTTATTTATGTTTATGTTTTTAAGCAACAATCATAAACACTCGCTTGCACGGTCTATACCAATTTGTTATACATGCGTTTCGCTGAAAGACTGTATGAATCCTAGGGTATTATAACATACACAAAAATACAACAGTTGGAGTTAATTTTAATGCGATGATAGCTTAATAGGTAAGGTTACTTGCCGATCTATGGGTTAAGGTGTTACAACCTACAATGCACATTGCACCTACTATATAGCGTTATTCTCTAATCACAATATTTGTCTTGAACGAAAGCTTATTAAGCTTGTGGTGGAATCCCGACTTTGACTCTAAAGATCGGCGAGCGATCCCATTACCACTGTCATCATTGCTTTAAATGTAAATATTTACGCTGATACCACATAATTGAACTGAACTTACAACAAATTGGTATAAACCATGCAACTGTGAAGCATAAAAAGTAATTGAGCGAGAGACCTGGCAGACCGTCGCTCCCATTACCGTAGCTATTGATGAAATTGGCGAGGTAAAGGTCCAGCTCTCTCACGGAGACGTTGATGTGGTAAGGGTTCACGCAGAGACCTGGCTGCGTGCATTCTGGATGCTTTTCCAGGCGTTCGCCATCTGTGCTTTCCAGGGGTATGGCTTTGAATAGGATTACCATTACTAGATCTAGTCGCCACACCTGAAACGTAAAAGAGTGGATTTTTATATTGTGTGTATTAGGTTGATGATGTACCAATTTATGCCAAATAGGCATTTATGATAATATATTCCAATTAGATGTATTTGATGTCTGTGACTCCAATAGCAGATTCTGTACCTCTATTTTTCTTAACCTAACCACAGCCTTATAATTAATTTCCAATGTCTCGCCTTGACAGCTGATTTCAAGCAATTTACAGTACCCATATAACCAGCCTATTCTTGGTGAAAATCTGCATTAATTAATTAGGATTAGTCATAAACGCTAACACTTATTGTTTAATTAATTATATAAACCCTATTTGCGATGAGTTATTGCTTGCATAATATCAGTTCTGTTTCTATTTAAATTTACTATGAAAATCATCTTGTTAGGTTGTTCAAAGGCCATTATTTTCATATTACCGTTCTTGCCAAGTTTGAACAGTACAAACAAACCTCTTCCAATGGGAACAGGTTTGTTGTCACTTTGTGGTCACCCATAATGATGCTTGACCACAAAGTATTCAGTACGCTCTTGCGTGATTTTATAGCATCAGTTACAAAACGAACTGCTACAGTTAAAACCAGGTTTATCCTTGAACAAGACTCTCACCTTATCGGCCTGTCTCAGACAGTCTATTCTCCTCATCTTGCCCTTCTGGTCAGGATTGGACAGCACGCACACCGCTGGCCGCTTCCCCGTGATGCTGAGCACGAAGTCTTCCCGGCAATCCTGCGTGATGTCTTTCCGCAGTTTGCCGAGAAGACGCGACGCCCATTTCTGTTTGACTTCTGCTTTTTCGTTCTGGAACACGTTGGATGATGATTTTAGTAAATGTTTTGAATATAACTAAGGTTTAAAAAACCATCGCTTCCATAGTACGGAAAGAAGCTTGCATTTTCTTTAGTTTTAATGTTATTGAGGGAACTGTAATCTTTATCAGTTGAATTGTGATCTTAATCATTCTCTGGCAGCCACCATTTCTATTGGTTTCTTGTGGGCTCAAACATACTTGATTATTGTAGATACTCACTAGATAACTAAACATTGATGTGCTTTACTTTGTATACATATTACACAAACATATCGATGCTTAAAGACTTACCAACCAGCTCTCATCTTCGACAGTCTAATCTTACCTCATAACCCAGAAGATTGTCACACACAGACTAAAAACTGAATTAAAATTATTTTACCTGTAACTCATATTTAGTATGCCGTTCCTCCTCGAGACTCATCCGTTTTTCGTGTTTCTTGTAATATTTCCGTTTGGCCGCTTGTAAATTGAACCAAGTATACGAAAAGGACTTTACAAATGGCATCAGGGCCTCTATGAACGGATGGAACTCGTCCTGTGAACAATCAAACAGTTTACAAAGCTAGTTTTAGATTTGGTGTAACAGTGGCGCCCAACGTGGGGCAAAATTGATCGTTTAAAACTTGGATTTGTATACTCTACAATTACGGGATTCTTTTTCCATAGGTGAAATTGTAGCTTAAGTCTGGTGTGTTACTTCAATCAATAGTAGATAATTACCAGCTTCTTGGTTCAAAAAATATCATAAATCACTTTAAATGCATTTTCTGATATACGTAAACTTCTCTCCAAGATGTGCTCATTTAACATTCTATTGGAAAAGCTTTCTCATGTGTAAATAAATAAGACATTTAAGATATAAATTCTTTAGGTCATGGAAGTAGGAATTCTATTTATTTCATAAAAACTCTGGCATTAATAATAGACATTGTTTGAACTCAAGAGCCAATTTCTCAATACAAGACATAAATATCTGACATTAAGACAATGATTAATATCGAAGTATAAAACATTTATATTTACATACAAAAGCGCTTGCAAACAACAAGTACACATCGTTCAGGGTTACACAATCCAGACGTCAAACCGAATAACAAAAATATTAAAATCAATCTTAATACTTTAGACGTGTTTTCGAGGCAAGGGTGTGTGAAGTAGTTTTGCCGATACCTTACGCTTTTATGTCTCTTATATAGGACATAATTATTTTGTAGAAATTGTATAGTCTAAATAAACATTACGGCAGCAACGTCCTGTAACGCCTCGTCTTACAACAAGCTTGGCAGGTGTCTATGTGATCTAGATTATGTTGATCGAGAAGAATGCTGCTGCCCATATCCTGGATATCACGGTATACACCGTGAGCGCCAGCTAAGGGAAATATTCCTGTGGATACAGGAAGAGACGGGGTGGTACTATTCTCAAATCGGGACCATGTGCCACGACTTCATCAAAGGTTAAAGTGAAATTAAAGAACGTGTTCTCTGGGTCCTTTGTCAATTGATAGTAGGCTAGAACATGTATCACACCTATAGGCCTACTGCAATGGACTGTAGAGTATTCAACCGATTTCGCAGATCAGTTATTTGCAACCAGCAGTAGTATTTATGTAGTAGCTATATACGAGTATATAAAAACATGCTACCCGTTAACAAAAAGTCGAAAATACTATAAATTATATTATTATACACATTCTTTATATGCTGTTAATTTGTATTGTTGTGACAAACAGCCTCAAAATATTTATATATTTATCACCTAAATGAGAATAATGTCACAATTTATCTTCCAAAATACTTTAATTAAGACAAACTCTTTTTTTCATCACAATATCGACTTTCTACCTTCTAAATTGAAACATCTCACACAAAACTGGAGCAAACAATCCTATTTAACTGCCTCACGAATTTTATGGCCGTTCCAACCCATTACAACTATAATTATATCTTAATGCTAAATTCGAAACTATTTGGTTTGGGAAACGAGGTAGCCCTATTAACTTTTAACCTCTTTTGAGCAGTTAAAAGAAAACTTTTTTATATCTTGGAAAAATATAAATTGCTTTTTTGCTTCGTTTTTGTACGTGATATGCAATGAGTGATTACCACAGATGCCCGTACAGTTATCTGTGGCCTGTCTGCACTAAAGTTTAACAGTGCCTAAGTCGACACTCATCTCTCTAGGAGGTATTTAGAAATTCAAACGCGTTGCACTAATTTTAGGTGATTCCTAACTTTATGACACCGATATTACAAGTCCTAACGCTAAGCAGGCGCTTAACAAGTGATAGAGTCAAACAATACTGTCATGTAAATTATTTTTGAGTAAATTGTTTTTCAGTGTCAAAAATTCATAACCAACTAAACGAAAGAGTACCTGAGGAATACAAAGGAACGTATCATACTTTTTAATTAAAAAAAAACTCTTGAAAAAATTCTTTGCATAATCTAAATTGACATAAACATTTATAACCTAATTCTAAACATGTATAAAACTAATGAGCACCATCGCCAAACTCGGTCACTCAAGTTTTTATATACAAAACAGAAGTTATAACTAATTCCGCATTCATAACACACGCTGTACAAATGTATTATAGTGTATCCACTTGAATCATAACTTTATGTATTCATTATGCGTGTGCGATTTGTGATTTATTAGGCACTCGACACTGGTAACACCGTATCGGAATTTTCGATTGTTTTATCTGACTGCGTGAAAGTATTCGATTTTCGCAGAATTGAGGATGAAGATCGTATCTGCATTTTGATTTTATGTAGGGTACCGTTGGGTACCTTTACGTAAAAAGTTTATAGTTTTCCTTAATTTGTGACTTCGGTTCACTAGCGTAACTGTTTCTTAATGTGTGTCAATCTTATGGCGTTCCTTTTTTCTGCTGATTTCTTACAAAAAGCTAAACTTTGCTTCGGATTGGGCAAATATGACAGAATCAAGATAAATTCAGAAATATTGGAGCAAATTCGAGAATTTTCCGTTCAAAAAAGTGTAGAAATTATTATAAAAGCATTACTTAATTACAGCATGTAAAATATTTCACAATTATATTCTAAACTAGATCGCTCTTCACATGATAAAAACTGTCGAACGTCACAAAGACTTGACTACTGCAATACATGATATAATAATTTTAAACCAGCAATTCTTGTATACAATAAAAAAATCACGTATCTTGGAAACAGCTCTAACGATTTAGATGAAATTTTATACTTAGATACGGTTTTGATTTTTAAGTTTACTTATCTAGTTTGTATTTCTTGTGAAAATGCAATTTTATACGAAAAGAAAACGTTTTCTTTTCAAAATACCCAGATCACCCAGATACTAATAATATAAATATTATATTCTGTACCAGCATCGATTAATACACAACATGACTTTCTGCAATTGCTAACGATACCAAAACTTAAAAAAGTACGTAATTGACACAATGATTGGTTATCATGTCATCTAGACCCCTTATTTCTCAAACGCTAAAGTACCTATCGAAGGTTAAAATAAAATTAGCAACAGTAGGTACCTAATAAAAGACACGACTGCCCTACCAATGTCACTCAGGATGAAGTAAGGATTCTAATGATACCATACATCTAAATCTGTTCGGGTATTTAAAAGTTATGGAGGAATAAAGAAACTTACATACATTCAAGAACCCTGAAAACAGTACAGTCCTTTTTTGATCCTGCCTCACTAGTGTAAAACATAGCAAACAGTAAGTCAAGAAGTCCTAACGAACGACAAGTCGCTGTCGCGTGCCTCTCCAAAATGTTTCGACAAAACACCGTCTACCATGGACATAAACAAAGACGCAGACACAACATTGAGTTGGCCGCCACCGCAGACGTCTCTGCCAGATCCCGGGTAGCAGTTGGCAGGACCTCGGCCACGTGGAGTCTCCATTGCGAATTGGATTACAATATAGTATTTTTACAGGTTTCTTGTTGCCAACTGGACCAAACTTTCAGCTAAAATAGGCTAGCATGACTAGATCTTGAAGTATTTTAGGGCTTCTGTCATATTAATCGCTACTTTTTTATGTCCATTGTAACTATTTAACTTTTACAATTCAAAAATAGTTTACTTTTAAAACACGGGATAATGCATGCATACATTCATGCAGCGCAATTTCATTTTTAATTTTCAACCGACCAATGGCATAATATTTGCCACCTATATTGATGCTTGCAACCCAAAAATTGTTTTTAATTTTCAGGGTTACACGCGCACTCACTGGCGCGTCAGGTGAGAGAGAAACGTTACGCTTAATGAAAAAATACTACGGATTTTTTATTGGCGCGTTCCACTGCCTTTCTATCTGAGACCATTGACCTCACCTATTTGGGTCATCCGCCAGGTTTTCACTATGCACCCGCGATGCCAGGGGATTCCGTCTAAGGTCCTGCCAACCGGGTAACCCCAACCTGGCAGCCACGTCTTTGGCACGTTCAAGTTTCTACTCGTACTGTAGCCAATGTTTTGACTGGGCACTGCTGTCATCAGATATCTTGGAGTTAATTCATGTCATGTCTACGACGACTAGCTATGTCTGCATTATCGTAATATTTGTAGCCAAATGATCGTTTGCAAGGTGCTAAGACATGATTGCATTTAATAATTGTAGTGCCACTATATAGTACATAGTCTACGAAAATAAAGTGTTGCGTGGCACATGCAATGCATGCATCATCATCCTGAGCGGTTGGTATTAAAACAAGCAAACTCTTGAATTGAAACTTAGAGTTAAGGCAAAGAAGTTGTTCATGCCTAGAAAAGCTGTTTCAATTTCCTATTAATTGTGCACACACTGACCTAACATACGCACACATAGAAGGAGTCAGAACGTAAGTAGTCAAGGATTGACATATCTTGGAAAAACCAAATTTTGTCAAGCTATAACTTCAGAAACAAATGTTACTGTTGTGTATATTTTTATCCCAGAAGTCTCAACCACAAGGATAAAGGTTATTTTAAAAAAATAGCAAAAACTAAGAAGTTACTATTATAAATTTAATGTTTCTGCTGTTGAAAAACATTGTAAAACTGTACAAAAGACGAAGACATTGTAGCAAACAGGTTAATAAAATAAACATTTTAGCTACAGAGTTGTACATAAAGAACTGCGTATAGTTCTTTATTTAATTTTAAATGTACAGCTCAGTTTAAAATACTGCATTTCTAATAATTCAGCTCAATTTAAGAATCCATAAAACCTCAAAAATGACCAACAGAACCTCAAACCCGGAGCGCGCCAAAAAAGTGCGGTAAACAATAAAAAAAGCAAAATACAAAATGGTGTCATAAAACTATCAGAATCGCGCGATAAGGTGCAAATATTTGGCAAATATAAGAACAACACTGGATAGTAAGATTGTTGGCAAAGGTGCGGGTTATAGTGGAATCCCCTGATCCCAAACTACGTTATTGGTAGGCATGAAACGGTTTGTTGCTTACATTAACCGGCGATCAAGGATTTCGGCTTCCTCCAGTTTTTTTGGCTGTTTGATTTCTTTTTTCAGGCGGCCAGGTATTTTATAGCATCGAGATGTTTTAGATGAGTTTTATGAATGAAGCTTTCACGTTATATAACGTACACATAATATGTACATAGACTCTGAACTTAAATATATTAGGTATGTACTTTTTAAGGCATTTCTGCTATTAAATTAACTAAAATTGGCATTGATTCTATTTTATGTTGACTAATTCAACGTTTACAAACTATATGGCTACTGATAGTCGATAAAACTATGCCTAATCGAATCAAACAAACTATTAGGACCACTTCCAACAGCCGGACCATGCCAAAACACTGGAGTGCGTTCACCCAGAACATTTTGGCGGCAAATCTCACCGCGTGCTGACGTTTACTTCATTATTATTTTTTTCCGGCATTATTTCGCGGCGGTCCAATTTATTTTATAGATATTGGCGCTGGTTCATTGGGGATGCCCGCCTGTTCTTGGCCGTGGCACCGGTTGGCGTACCTAACTGGGGCACCTACGTCACAGAAACATTGGCCAAAATCACGGCACACGCGGAAAGAAAAAAAAGTTACGCATCGACGCCATCTTTGCCACGCGCCGTTTTGGCGCGTGAATGCAACAAGTAGCCGGCTCCAGAAAAGCGCATACGATTTGCGGACAGCGCACGTAGTTCTACAATAAATCCTATCGTTGTTTCGCATGCATAATGCTTGCAAATTCGATTATATGTATTTGGGTACTTAAAGGAACGCATGCAGAATTTGCCGCAAGAATCCGTAAGAAATGTCACGTAGTTGGAGTGAAGGACGAACTATGTAGTCGCAGTAGATAATAACAATAAAGTTTGTTTGATGTGACGTTTGGTGGCAGGTTGCTGGGCTTGACTGCAGCTGACTTGAAAGCAAATGGTTAGGCGAAAGAGATCTAGGGACTTTGATAAGAATCAAATGACTACATTGAAGTAGTTCTTGGTAGGTATTTCGTTTTGATCCTACGAAACGGTTGCTCCGTTTTCTTGTGAGGATGTTTGTGACTTTGTGTTTCTGCAGATTAAATTAATAATAAAGCCTTATTCATTTGTTTATATTATGTATATCGGTGATATTTGATACCGTAAAAAAAACAATACATCAATCGATACAACCATGAAGATACGTTTTTTTTCTGAGTGCTAAAATCACTGATGATAATCACGAAATATTATCGATCGCTCATGAAAATATATTTTCCTGAAACTGTTCTAATTTAAAATCCCATAACCATAAGTTGTATCAACCTCATTTGAGCTATTGAAAAAAACACGACAATCTGCTTATCTACCCAACAATTTCACTTTTTTAATCTTCATCAAACCTGAATGAAATCTTCAAAGCAGAATTTCTGTTTCCAGCCTATTTTTACAGCTCCACCGACAATTTACGATGAACATCGTACGTAGTAGGTAGATATATTCCGTGGCAAAAAAACAATAATTCAGTACAGATTCCGGTGATGAGCAAATTGACGTGGGATGATCAATGACTGATGCAAGGCTATAGCACCTATTTCTCTGTAGCGCTCATGGCGTAGGTATATAGCTCGACTAATTAGCTAAAGCTAAAGGTATATAGCTCTATACATCTTAACCGATTTTGGGGCCTATAGTTTGCATGAATCTAATATATTATGAAGGCCATGATAGTTTGTAAATACAGCTTGTAAATATAGCTTGATACGCGAGACAGCCGTCAGCTGTCGTCATGAGCATGAAGTTCCGTATTTTTTTACAGTCAAAATGTACGCAAGACATTGTAGTACATTATCTTCATTGTATTTTCTTAACCATAGACTAAACAATCAGCTGTCACATGTATCAAGCTACATTTAACAAGCTAGGTCATACAAAGCCTTTCCTACAATTATTAGCAACAGAAGAAAAGTTAAAATAGTGTATGAAATTGACATAACAAATCGATAAGTCACATGTTAAATTAACGAATCCTTATGTCAATACCATTTTTAACTTTACTGCTATCGATAAGGATTGTAGAAAGTGATTTTTTCTAGTATGTAATTTAAATTGTATCGGTTGAAAAATTATAGGGCGAACGAGAAACAGAACATTTCTTAAAAGTATCACACATCATGTAAACTCTTCTTCTTCAGATTATGGCTTTTAAACAAATAGGGCTGCCAGGTGGATGATGTTGACACTATTGTTGATTATGACAGTGACAGTCACTATAAGATTAACGTTGTCCACCTGGAAATTTTGATTATATGAATTATTACTGTCCGGAGGTTCGTGATGTCATAGGTGTGGGTTCCGACTGAAAATCAGTTATTAAGGTCCTTGGACCTTAATTGCATGCTGAATGAGTCGGGAGTCGGGACCCTTATCATGGCATCACGCAACATTGGATTTTTTTACTTATCTACTTGTCTGTCCCTTATTTTTATTTTTTATATGTGTAAAACTGTAATGTTGTGTGATGTCCTGAAATTTCCTGAATTTTCTTTCTATCTTTCTTTCTTTCATCATAAGTAAAAATATAAAATGACTTGACCAACAAACTCCAAGATACTAACTACCCTTCAAATAAAACCACACAAGACTTAAATGACTTGGACAGAGAAACATTTTCCTTCAAACAATGCGTCGTTGTCCCAACATTGTACTGCTAATCGAATATAAATCTATCCAAGCTTTATGGACGTATATATATGTATACCGGCATACCAACAAGTTGAAGTATGGTAACAGCTGAACTACTGTGCAGAAATAGAAAATAGTTTCAAGAACTAAGGACAGGGCAGTGTTTTTAGCGGGTAATCGTTTTTGCTGTACGTACTCGCCTTGATAGTAATAATACATTCACTAGGTCGACTTGTTGAAAAAGTTATGAAAATAATTAACTAATATTATTGTATTTTAAAGTTCAAAATGGCGCTGCAATTGTTACGGGTAGGCGTCAAGCAAACGACCAAGGCGTCTGATTCCCTAATTGCATCAATAAAAAAATCTAATCTGTAGAATTTAAAACGTTAGTTTCCAGCTTTTAAGTTTACAGTTTCTTTTCATACTAAAACTGTTTGCTCTGCTCATTACGACAGCCTCCCAGAGCCGAAATAAAATCTCTTTAGACACGCTATCAAAATAGATAAATGACAAACGGACAAATAACAAAGCTACAGCTGTCAGTACAGAATTCATCTCAAAAATCTCTCGCTATCTTTTAATTTATTTTTGTACGTCCGCTACAGACGTATTTTTAGGAGAATAAAATTTAAACGATGAATGTGTCTTCGCAAGTTAATATGTGAGATAAAAAGACAGTCATTTGTTTCTAGGTTTAATTTAGGTTAATAACTTTTAAAATTGTTTTGCTTTCAGTAAGACATATATTACGCGCGTTACAGCAAATTTGTAGCAGGCAGTGTTAATTTAATTTAGAAGAGGGCAAATCGTACGATTTTTACCGAGCATTGAACATTCACTAGAGACACCGCGTATTTTTTTTTATCAAACTACTTCTGGACCTGTGTTTCAGAAACTAAAAAGCTTGTTGTCAAACATACGAAAATGACTGGTTTTTTTTTATATTATTGGGCAATGAGACGAGGGGATTGTTTGCCTGATGATGCAAAACAGAGGGTTATAACAATTGCAGTGCCATTCAAAACTTTGAAAGTCAAAGGCCTGCGCGGCACTGCAGTGCGCTCGTTACCTTGAGACATTAGGTATATCAGTCTCATAAGCCCAGTAATTTCACTGACTAATTTTATTGAAACACAAACCAATAAACAGTTTAAAAATAGGACAATTCTTAGTTAGACAAAAATCCCTTAACAAAACGCTCATAGCTCCATCTGCTCGCTACGCTAACTCCCCGCTAGCACTCCCACCGCACCCCACGTGCAATCGGGCCGACCTTCCAACTCTATCGGGTCGTTCCATTCAAACTCACCGAAGCTAATGCAACTCCAGCGTTTCCATTACAGTTTTAAACTGGTCTGATATATTCTTGGATAGGAAACTGTGAACTATAGAGATCATCGGTTGTTCTATTACGTTCGAGGTGCTACGGGGTATAAAGGGTAAGTCCACTGACAAGCAATAATGTGCAAGCATTACTGTGTTCCGGTTTGATGAGCAAAATAGTCAGTGAAATTACTGGGTAATATACATGTCTCAGGGAACGAGAGCGCTGTATTGCCGCGCAGGTTTTTGAGTTTTAAAGTTCTGATTGAAACTGCTTTGTTATGGGCTGGCGTTATGCTTACCATCAGGTAAACGACCCAGTGCGTCTCGTTACCCAATAGTAGAAATTTGTCGAACACAATAAAACTTTTTTTAAGCTTGACAATATGCTTGCGTTTGTGCGCTTTCAGAGTCACCAAAATGCTTTGCGCCAGTGTAATAACTAATAAATACTTTCTCCCATGAGTTACACTCAAAAGCTGGGAACTGCGGACTTCAAAGGGCCATAATATATGTAATATCCTGATTGAACACTAGGAAAACCCAGCACGGGACGCGGCATTAAAACGCAAGAGGCATTAGGATTCCACCCGTTCGGCGAATTTATTAGCCGGGTACACTCGGGGGAACAATCAAGATACTTCGGCTAGTGCTTTTCTTCTGCGGCTTTTTGATCCTAACTTTCTTGCTATGTTTTAACTTATAGTTGGGAACTGAGTCAGTTGTGCTTTTATACTATTGAATAGCGAGATGAGCAGATTGTTTGCCTGAACTTAAAGAATACTGTATGTCTATCTATTTTTTTAGTTAAACACTTTTTAGGTGATGTTAAGTGACAATGTAGCCAGAGGTATTTTATACTATTGTATAAAGAGACGAGCAGGTCTTTTGCCTGATGGTAAAATGTAATGAAACCTCATATGTTAAAATTCGTCATACCGTTTAGAGAGAGAGAGAGACAAAACTATAGAAATCATACGTAGGTACACATACGCTCGAAAAACATTGCCATCTTTGCTTTCGACAGTCGGTTTAAATACTCGATAAGATTCTAAATCATGAATCTAATCAATGATTCTAAATATGACCAGTCTGTAAAAATGTTCACAACAAACATATTACTTCAACCTATTTTCTGCAGGCGATAGTCCTCGCTATCACAGACGCACAGTCTCCCGAGATATCCGGGAGCTGTTCACGACTGTGTTGCCATGCTGAGCGTGTCTCATTACTATGCTCTGTATAGTATTGGGAATCGATTGTACTTACAGTACACTGGTGTTGCTGCAGTACGTAAGTTCACCTAGATAGGTTTTGTTTTTAAATTACAAAGGAACAAGAGCAGCAAGTCAGGCAGAATTTGGGAACACAAAGTCCCCCGTAGCACTACGATGCGCTTGTTACCCCAAGACATAAGCTATTAAGATGCATTGTGTTTCTGGGTCCAGTAATTGACTTACTACTTATTACACTTATAATGTGGAACTTGTCAGCAAACGTATCATGTTGTTCACGACGAACGCAGAATATTTGACGAGTTTGAGTTTAAATTTCTATAAAATGCGAGGCGTGCATTCTACGGCAGATAAGAGCATGAGTTTGGATTTGATTTCGTACAAAACATATCGATATGTCACCTAAGTTCAAATAATGGGCAATAATTACTTTCTTGGTTTTCGATCGATTTTCTTGCCTAGAAGACTACAAAGAGTTTACGTAGAAATTCATTATTACCTTTGGCAATTCGTTACTCATATTCAGAAGATATCTTCCAGTTTTTGCCATCACTTAATCATAAAAATTGTTACCTATTAATTTTTATAATTTTAAACTTTTACTATTATTTTTACATTGCCATTATTGCGCGAAATAACAAAGATCACAGCGAGCATATAAGTAAGATTGTACACGTTTTCAGTACGACTACTTTTCAGCTACCACTTTTTTACCGCGTTCACCAGGTGTAAAGACTAACTTTTCTGCGAGAGTCCGTCTGGGTAGGTACCAGCGCTTTACTCGTGTAGTCTGCCGCGATGCATTACTGTGTTCTGGTATGATGAGCAAAGCAGTCAGTACTGCTGGGCTTATTAGACTTAAAACCTATAATGTCTCAGGATAACGGGCGCACTGTTGTGCCGCGCCTTTCAAAGTTCTTAGTGGCACTCTATATTTGTTATGGGCTGGATTATGCTAACCATCAGGGCAAAGAAGCCGCTCGTGTCGTTACACAATAGTAAAAAACACGATCATCATTTAGCAGAGCTTATGTACTGCTTGACAATTCCATAGGAAGTTTCGCATCAGCGTACTTCCCACGTTTACTACTAAAAGTTGAAAGCAGTTGTAATTAAACGACGTTTGTAAGCTGCGGGGCGTCGCGTAGTATTCATAAGTAACGGGCCGGGAAGGACTGCGGATACGATTCCTATACTTGAGGGAAAAATGTGGCCACCTGGGATCTATCGCCTTATGGAACACACGGAGGGACGAATTGCGGAGGTGGTTCCTACGAGAGGGAAAATGTAGCCATCATACTTCTGTATGTGAGACGGCTTCGTGTGATCTGACAGCGAACGGAATGTGTATGTGACAACCCAGTATTGCCGGGTTTTAAAGAATAAGGCTACGATATCCCCTGCCTGTCGTAAAACGGTGAAAAGGGGACCTTAGTGTGGTTGGAGGTGGGGCTCTGACCACTAATCCAAGCTAGCCCTGGAAGGACGGCAGCTCGGTCTGGCCAGAGCTGTAGTAGGGTGGAGGTTGGCATGGAAAGTAGCAAGGCAGTGGGCTACCGAAGTAGTCCTTGAGGCCTTTTTATATGTAGCACCGAGGCAGACTACTGGGAGAGTTTTACCACGGCTGCTCCCGACGGCTGCCGGATATCTTCAGAAGATTTCGATCTCGACTACAAAAAAACCCCGTAAGTGAACCAATGTGTGAGAAAAATTTGGCCATCTGAAGCCTGAATGGCATATAGGACATTTCACCTAATGGGAAGCAATGCTTCTTAATTTTTGTTTTACTTTTAACAGCGTTACATTTACCTTTACCTGCGACATCTAAATCATAATCTTAGGTCCCTAACCTACCTCACGTCTAACTGGATGGGTTTCTCCACGTTATGACTTCTGCATTTACACGATCCATCATTCCCTATACGGTGATTGTTACGTCATAATGTCTAGGCTCAATGTTATAAACCTAAATCTAATTTGCATTGGCAACGGAGAGCAGTTTTGAGGGAAAATGTCATTTGAATTTAGGGTTTAGGCAATACCTATGTCGCAAATAACTATCAACTTCAGAAATATTTCTTAACAGAATTATTTTGTTAAGCTCGTTGTAGGATTCAAACCATCGACCGGTCGAATCGGTGGCCGACGTCACTATACCACTGAGCTATCAACGCTAAGCACAGCACTTACTTGTATAAGATTACTTTATACATAATAGTGCCGTGCCTTATTACAAACCAAATTTAATTTCTTTTTTGAATTTTCCCACTCGATTTTATTTTAAAACAAGTCACTTTTACAAAAGCGAATACCGACTTCGACGAATATATCGCGGTATTTGAAATTTCATCCCTCATTTTTCCAGAATCAGGGGAGATATACTTTAACACAAAAATTTAATGAATATATATAGAATAGTTAGTTTATTTAGTTTAATTATTAATTAATTACTATTCTTATTTCATCCTTAAGATATTTAAATGATTATTTTATTAATACTCATTAAAAAAAATCAGTTATCATAATATATTATTTAAATGACTCTTTTTTAATGCTCATTTTAAAAAGAATCATCAAACTAGATTAAAAATTGACGGAGAAATCGAGAAAAAATGTCAAAAAGAAACACAGACAAATTGAGAATCTCTTCTTTTTTCGGAACTCGGTCTTTTTCAGACTCAAATGCGGTAGGTTAGGTTGATCTTTTACCATTACCTCATCTAATCTCAACTAAAGGTACGCGAATGGTGTCACACGCTAAGAAACTACTCTATTTTATCAAGAAATTTTATGAAGCAATACAGTGAAACTTATTTCATTGCTTCCTTTAATAAAATCGGTCCAATTCATACGTCGCATCGATCGACACTAAATTGGTGCAGACTTGCCATCCGACTTTACGATTCATAGCTTCTGAACAACTAACTAGTTATAGTCGAGGAGCTACCGGTCGCACTTTTCAATATCCTCACATAATCACCGTTATAGTTCCTGCTAATATTAAAAATGCAATTTTTTTTGTTGTTTCAATGATTTGCCGTTTCTTGACGCAACAAAAGAGCACGCGGCTAGCCCTGATTTTTTGCTTGAAAATTATGGGCTAGATTGACATAGAAATACATACCCACTTTATACAACTCTTGTTGAAAAAGAAAATTTGAAGCTATTGTTACATAAGAAAAATGTGAGATCAGTTATTCGACAAATGAGCACAGACCTTTTTTGAGATATTTTAAACTAATCCGAGTTATAATTCTACTATAAGTTAACATTACTATAGCATTCACAATTTATGATGTATTATCTTGTAAATGTAGTGATGAAAATGTATATTTAATATTCAATATAATAATTAACATTTGACTATTTCGTTCGAAACCAAATTCTTTATTTATTTCAGTTTATTTTGCAGTGAAAAATTATTTATTTATTTATTTATTTAATTATAGACGAGCAGCACATGTGCTGATATGTCTATATTACACAGTGTTGAAAGTCACGATTGTTCACTTTTGTAGTAAGGAAGTATTGTTTGTTCGTAACCAGTTGTCAAGTTTATTCTTAAAGCAGTTTATTGAGGATGCAGACACAACATCCTCTGGTAGTCGGTTCCAGTTGTGGACTACTCTGGAAGCAAGGAAGTGGTGTGCAGTGTTGGTTTTTGATGGGGCACGTATTATTTTCGTCTGATTTCCTCTAGAGGATTTTATGGTTTCCTTCAATATATATAAATTTTGCAAATCTGGTAGATTGTAAAAGCCATTTAGAATCTTGAAAGTCTCAATAAGGTCACCACGAAGGCGTCTTTCTTCGAGAGTAGTGAGGCGTAATGCGCGGAGTCTGTTTTCATAGGATTTACGTCGTAGTACCTGTGGTACCTTAGTAGCTTTTCGTTGTACACTTTCTAATAGGTTGATATCCTTGTGGAAGTAAGGACTCCAGATTTGAAAACCGTACTCCAGCAGTGGTCTTATATAGGTTTTATAGATCTTCAGGAAAACTTCAATTGTCATTGTCGTGAAGGATCTGCGTATGACATATAAAAATGAGTTAGCCTTTTTGACTATTGAGGTGATGTGTTCTTCCCACTTTAAGTTTGATGTGATTAATATACCAAGATCTTTTTGGACATTTACGTTTTCTATAATATTCCCATCCAGACTATATACAACTTTGGGGTTTGTATTACCCAGGTGAAGGACACTGCATTTCGATATATTTAGTTTGATGACCCAATCTTTGGTCCAGTTTTGTATGCGATTTAGATCTTCTTGCAGCAGACCAGAATTGATAAGGGGGTTAGCAAAAAATTTACCATCATCAGCAAAAAAGGCTGATTGACATTCAATAATATCAATCAAGTCGGTTACATAAATTCCAAACAAGTGAGCAGAGAGCACAGATCCCTGTGGTACCCCACTTAGAACTGGTTTCAGTGATGACAGTGAGTTACCAACTCGCACTTGGAATGTTCTATTTGCAAGATAGTTCTCTATCCATCTCAGAAGTTTACCACGTATGCCAAAGTGCTCAAGCTTCATTAGAAGTCGTTGATGGGGGACTTTGTCAAATGCACGTTCAAAATCAAGATACACAACATCCACGGGGTCTTTTTTGTCTAGGTCTTTTACCCATGAGTGTACACATGTCAATAGGTTTGTAACAGTTGATCGCTTTTCTATAAATCCATGTTGTCTGGTGGATATTATGCATTCAGTGTTAAGAAATTGTGTTAATCTTTTGCTAATAATTTTTTCGATAATTTTCACAATTATACTAGTAAGACTAATGGGACGGAAATTAGATGGCTGTAATTTATCTCCTTTTTTAAAGATTGGTGTAACTAAAGCATGTTTCCAGTCCTGTGGTAGATAACCGTTTTCAATGGACATACTCATCAGAACAGCGAGTGCCGGAGATAGGGTCTGAGCACAATTTTTAAGGACACAGTTGGGTATTTGGTCAGGTCCAGGTGAGGACTGAACATTGAGGTTTGATATGACCTTTTCAATATCATTAGCCGTAAATGAGATATCGTTCAAGCTATTTTCTACACGGGTTACAGTAGTGAGATTATTACAATTAATTATAGCTGGCTCATGTGAGTATGCTTTTTGGAATTCCTCCGCAAAAGCATCTGCAATGTCATTGGGCTTCGTTACAAGGTCACCTCTTTGGTTTCGGACTGCTGGTGGAATGCTTACTTTGGTAGTAGTAGATTGGCGAATGTAAGCGTAAAAGGACTTGTCACCATATTCAAGAATTTTTGCTTCATAGGTACTTCGCTGTTTCCTAGTGAGTGCCACACATCTATTATTTGTTTCTCGAAACAATTTATAGTCTTCATCCTTACCTGACGATCTGTAAATATCCCAAAGATTTTTCTTTTCCGTCACTAGTTTTAAAATATCACGCCATTTAGAAATTATGTCATGTTACGTTATGGTAGAAAATACAGAACTTTCTCATAATGTAGTCCATCTGTCATCTTTATGTCCTATGTTCATGAAATTGAAGATTTAAAATGTAGAAGGTCCTACCTTACTTATAGAGGCACCCACCTCTCTCACTATTATTTTAAAGAAGAAACTCCCAAGTTCGAGACTTGTAGAGAGCTAATATTTTATTTGGCACTTGGTCAGCCGTTGCCACAGAATACACAAGAGTGTATTACAGTCTCGGTTTCAAGGTTGTTCTAACAATTTTAGAATATATTTTTAAGAATTATTGAGTCTCCATATTTTGTTTAGCGATCTAAAGATTATAGTGTTTAGATTTCGGTTTAGAATCGGTGAATGGTTAACGCAATGCAGATGCATTTGGGTGATTTATTACACTTTTTACGTGTATTAAATAATGTATAATGTTCTTAACAAATCAGCAATGCTATTTAAGGCGTATATAGCAGCTAAATAGATTCACTTGAAAGGCTTTTTAGCAAAATCAGATGAGTTTTTGGCACTGGAAAAAATATACTATGTCATTATTCATTGTATTACTGATAATCTTGATGTGACCAAAACAAGTTTTTACCAAATTTAGTAGATTAAATAAAAAGTCAAGTTACCTCTAAAAATAAATTTGCAATAAAATATTTGTGTTACTTATAAATACTGTATATTGACAAAAGTACATAACAAGAATTACGTATTATATTATGACATAAAAATCATGGTTGTGTCAAACTCACAATCTTTACTGCTTTATAATATTAGTACGAGTGTAGATAAAGATACACGCTAAACTGCATTCCAATATTTTTCTTTAGCACAAGCAACCTTATTAAGGTCTTCAATCACTTTACCTATTACTAATCGGCGGAGAAACCTCACTCCCACTGATTACATAACTGTGATAGGTTTCAAACTACAGGAACTGTTACAATGCACCATTTTATTCGAGAACGTTCTAATAAATCTGAAATTCATTGGACGCAATGCAGTACCTGTCTTGTTTGAAGCAAAAAGGTAAGTTTCACCTAGCAGTCAGGGCATGATGTCCGCTCAGTTTAGTGGTACCCTGGGGTGGGATAAAAATAATTATATTATATGTTCTACTTTAACTGGGGAATAATTTAGTAACGAATTATCATTGTAATATATACGGCGTCCTATATACTTAGGTCAATCAATAAAAAATCAAAAAGAAAATAAAATCAAACAGATTTCAGAAATTGGATCTTTGTGATTGGTCAGATTTTGGTTTAAGTACTATAATCACTATACATAATAACTAGTACCTAATAAACAAGTAAAATTGTTTTTAAAAAAGCGCGAACCGACTTCGATGAAACATGAAACATGAAATTTCATCGCCCATTTTTCTACTTTTAAGGCGTTGGGAAGCTCTACTGAGGTCGTTCAGCATTGTATCGAGGTCCTCGAGCGACTACGCCATTATGACTATAAACTTATTCAAAAGTTATTCAATGCCGTTGTCCTTGAGACAACGGAATTGAATAACTTCTGGAGGACCACAACTACTGGTATACCACCCGCTCTCAGAAGTTCGATCGTAATTCTGTCCTCACCTGGTTTCTTGTTAATTTTGAGCAGTTTGAGAGTTATTCTTATCTCGTACAAGCTGATGTTCGAGCTGTCTTCGGTATAGTGTAGATAATCCCACTACCAATGAGCTAGAACATTATTATGATTAGCTTTTGTCCAGCCGTGGATATCAATATAAACTGAATATGAAATAAGTATGGCAACCCTACCAAGTGAACGAGTGAAATCGCAGGCGATAAGAGACCTTCGCGAGTAACGCAATGCAGTTAGCACTGCGTAAACTTTTATCGATGCCTGCTACTGTCTGCATGCTGGATAGATAAAATCTGTGTGTATTATGTTCCGGTTTGATGAGCAATAAGTAGTCACTGAAATTACTGGCTGCTGATGTCTCAGGGTAACGAGCGCGATGCAGTGCCGCGCAGCCCTTTGTGTTTCAATGTTCTGAGTGGTAATGCATTCATTACGGGCTGGCGTCAAATGGCCCGCTTGTCTTGTTATCTATTATAATTAGTATAGTAAAAAACATCTGCCGCCGATCTGTAGTTCGGTGGTTCGAATCCTATCTTGAGCTTTCGTGAAGGAAAATATCGTGATGCAACCATATTATTGTTGATTATAGTTGGAGCGCATTTTTAGTGCCCGCCTAACTAGCTACCACCCTCAAATTGAAAATGAAAAATCAATGATCGATAGTTCGCAAAATAGTCTACAAAACTTTTTGCTCAAATAAATACACGGTTCCTACGGGAATCTCCACGCAGATGAAACCGCGGGCGCCCGCTAGTGTCAATACAAGTACTTAATCTAGATGATTTAAATTAAAAAAGTACTTTTTTAAACCGTGCAGTGCGAACCTCGTTTTTTAATACTTTTTTATTACGAGTGGGTATAGGCTATAGTGGGGTGGTGGCTATAGTCTCATCATGCACATAACGCCAGCCCATAACAATTGCAGTGCCACATAAAGCTTTAAAATACAAAGGCTGCTTGGCGGCAGACTATACACGAGCAAAGCTACTAACTCAGACGGACATTCGTAGAAGAGTTAGTCCCCGACCTGGCACTTTAAAAAGTAGCTGAAAAATAACCCTTTTTGTAACAATAAATAAAACGTAACAAACATCCAAGTGTTACGTTGTAAACCCCCTTTAACACCACACAACAAGGTATAAATCGAATGCAGCTAAGTATTTACACTCTACGATTAGCGCAATCGAATCCTAAATATAATCCAAGGTTCTGACTCAGAATTATAGCGAAGTGTTTAATCTGTTATCATTAGCGAAGTACTGGTCGTTGAATTATAATAGACCTCTGAATCATTGCAAATATTTATATTATATATATTTTTTATTTTAATCATAATACATTTTTGAATCGTAGTTTTACTTTTAATCGTAATAGATCTTTGAATCATAATAGATATTCAAATTTCGTTAGACCTTTGATTCATAACTATACAATAGTAAATGTTAGAGCCGTAATAGGTCTTTGAATTATTAAGAAGTTAGTATTGAAAATCTATCGCCAAGAAGTCATTGGTATATTCCGGTTGCTCTTTAAAGCCAATCATAATCTCGGCTTTGCATATACACTATCTTCGACTAATACATCGTCACTAAAGAACAAACGAGATTAGGCTAACCTATCAAGAACAAAAATAATTATTGTACCTACCTAGTAGGTACAAGGGCTACCTCTATGCTAGTTAGTAAGACATCAACTTTTTGGTTGCTCACGGTGTTTTCTTTTACGGCAAGCTCGAGCTTCTTCGACCGATTCAGTAAAAATTACTGCATAAAATATGACAAATAGTAAAATCCCACGGCTCCAAACCGTTATACTAAACCCATTTATACCACACGATATTAGCATTCCAATTCCGTAATACAAGGTGAGCCGGGTCCGATGCACCGTCGACAATTATTTGCAAATTAAATACTTGTATTCGAAACACGTCCTTAAACTTTTTTTACAATGGCAACACAGGATTGTCCGTTGACGTTCGTATAAGTGTTATGCTAATTTTGTGCATTGTTTTGTTGCGTGTGTCAGAATTGCGTAAGATTGTGGGACGAGCAGGATATTGGTTTGATAAAAGTTGAGTCGGATTGGTGGCAATGCAATGTGCAAGTCGGGGGGTCTACTCAAAGTGCACAATATATCATTGCATTTTTCGTGTCGTACTCTGTTCGCTGTGGATTTTGTTTAAATAAAATAAAATAAAAGAAAATGCAGCTCCAAGTATTTTTTAACTAGTCACAATGACTTGAGATACCAACTACTAATTTTTTTTTAATTCTTTTGGATAACGAGACGATCGCGTTGTTTGCATGGTGGTAATTATAACGTCAGCCCAAAGTAATTTTAGTGCCACCCAGAACTTCGAAACAAAGGCCTGTGCAGAATTGCTGTGCGTTCGTTACCCTGAGACATTAGATATGAATAATTTTACAGTAATGTTTGAACATTACTGCTACTTATACAGATACATAAACAAAACGGTGATAAGAAAAGTATTTTAAGTAGTCACAAGGACTTGTGATACTACTCATAAGTAAGAAAGACTTGTATACACGTTACGTTACCTTGTAGTCATCGTAGGCGTAAACTACGATGACTTACCACCACAATGTGACAAGACTCAATACACACAGGGCTCTCTCTAACGTGGTAGCCGCGACCATTACTCCCTACATTACACACTGCAAATCGACTGAACGACCGGCATAATCATAACTCTATACACATACGGCTGTAATATCTTGTCGAGACAGGGCGGGTTAAGGACGCATTGTGGGAGGTATTGCCCCTTTTGGTAAACTGGAAACTATAAAATTATTATTGATTTAATTTTAATTAGTTAATGTAGCTTCCACCTGCGGCTATGTCCACGTGGTATATATCTCTATAAATTGTAATCTATAATTTAGTTAGTCTGATGTATATAAGCACTGTAAAGTTTTAACAAAATTCTTTCAGTAGTTTTTGCGTGAAAGAGTAACAAATGTCCATCCATACATCCATCCATCCATCCTCACAAACTTTCTCGTTTATAATATTAGTAGGAGTTAGTCCCTTCTCTTTTCCATGTTACAGAGCTTGTTTGTTGATTATCTATATAAATATCTGACGTGAGTGAATAGTAATTTTTTGATGCTATATGTTAACTATGGCGAAACTACAGCAGAGCTGTTTTGATTTCATATTACAACAAATCCCAATTATCAAGTATCTAAACCTAACACTAAACAAAACTTCTCACTGAAATGTATATAAAAATACTGGAAACGGAAAAATGTATCAAGAAATTCTTTATAGAAAGTAAACAGTAGTTTTTGATTTTTACAACCATTACCCGTAAAATATTCATAAAATATTGAATAGCATTGGAGTTGGGCGTGGCGCCCCCACAGCGTCTCCTGCATACATCCCCTAACAATATCGCACACCCCAATACACACAATATCTTACCCAAAGCCAGTGTGCTAAGTCACGGGATTAGTGATGTGGTACCGTAATCCGGGAGAACACCGGGATATTTGCATGCTATGGCCGTTAAACGTCATCGCGTATTGCGGGATGTCTTAGCGGGGTTTTGGCCGTAATTGCCGGGCTTTCTGGGTAAGGAAACGTTGTCTAGATATTCTTTGTAGGAAGACATAAAGAAACAACTGTTATCACATGTGAAGTCTTAAATGAGTAGTCAAAAACTTCATGGATAATCTGGCATAATCCATTTTGGAACTAAAACTATTTTTTGATTATGTAGACTTTAAATTTTAATGTAAGAAAGCAAGTTTTACTGCAAGTTTAGCAAATTAGAGGTACCTAACAGACTGTATAATATATCGCGCACCTTCATGGTTATTTTTAATTGCTATGTGCTTTTTATTTTATCTTTTATATAATTATAACATTAATTAATATAGTTATGTAACTTTTGCTACTAAACACTCTTTCTAAGTTTAATGTGGTACAGTTCTACGTAAGATTGTCAAATCCGCCTATCGTAGAACTTTTTTGTATTGTACTATTGTATTCATGCTGTTGTCTCGTTATCTTACACGGCTAAAGCTGCAGACCACGTGCTACAAGTAACTACATACACCCCACGCACACATATATTTCAATCTAATATAATATACAGTATTACTTTGAAATAAAAATTAGTTAAATTAAAACCGGAAGGAGAGATCAATAATCTGAGCTACCCAGCTACCTGCGTGTTTGGTAGCTGCCACAATTCAGGGTTGTTTCCGGTTGTCATTCCGCCCACGCTTCAGGGTTGCAAGGTACAACTCGACAACTTTGATAATAATATAGAAGTACAACTTTGAACTAGCAATGTACGCACACAGCGGGCGATGTTGTTTTTTTATGTTTTTTGGTAACGAGACGAGCTGGTCGTTTGCCTGATGGTAAGCATAACGCTGGCCTATAACAATTGTAGTGTTACCTAGAACTTTGAAACACAAAGGCCTGCGCGGTACTGCAGTGCGCTCGTTACCCTGAGACATTAGGTATTAAGTCTCATAAGCCCAGTAATTTCACTGGCTACTCTGCTCATCAAACCGGAACACAGTAATGCTAGCACACTCCTGCTTGGCGGCAGACTTCACGAGCAAAGCGGTGGTAACAACCCAGACGGACACTCGCAGAAGAGTTAGTCCTCCCACTAACAAGATGTCATTTCTGAATGCTTTTGTTCAGGAGTACCAACATGTCAACATGTTTACTGACATTTAAATTTTTTTTTTAATACAATTGATTAAGAGACGAGCTGCTGCTGTTCGTTGTGTTTATTTTAAGTTATTTATATATCATTATAATTTAGGATAGTACTAAGCGCTTTGGTGTTGCACTGTAAGCTTTCTATCGTGTACTATAACAAAACCAGACTGACGTTTCACCTATTGCTTGTTTTATTCGCTTCAATCAACCAATTATAGTTTCTAAGACTAGTTTTTAAGACTTCAAATCACACTACCTACTAGGTGTTAGAAATACATATACGTCCGGCATTAGTTATATTAAATTGTTACTATTCTAGCCACGTTCTAGGGTTGCAACTCAGGAATTGCAATGCCTCTCTCCTAGAGTTATTCGGCGAATTAATGCTGCCCGTGCTGTTAGGATGTGAGTAGAGTTTGGTGCCAGATATCGCTGGGAGCTGTGCATGGTAAACAGCAGTAGTGTGCAACGTGCATCCCGGTGAGAGACTTGTATAGATAGATAGATAAATAAACTCTTTATTGAAACACCACAGTACAAAGAAAATTTAAAAACTAAAATCTTAATAACTAAGTGTCACAATGGGCGGACTTATCGCTCATAGCGATCTCTTCCAGTCAACCCAAAAGCTAAAGTATACAACTAAAAGTTTGGGATGGTGGTTTCCAGTTATAGGTATATTGGTTATTAAATATATTACTTGCTTCTGTTTTTTCACAGCAAGTTTGTAGCCGACTTAGTTTTTGTTGTGTGTAGGCTGCAGGGCCGATTCCCGCGACGGGACAAAATTAAATATTTATGCACTAAAAACAGTGTTATGTTTCTGTCTCTGCATTACGTGAGCTTAATCCTCATTTTATAAAGTCGTAAGTCGACATAGTCACAATTGCAACGATAAATATAAAAAAGAATTAATGAGAAAATATTGCTTATGAGACACGATATCTAATGTCTCAACGTAACGAGCGCAATGCAGTGCCACGCAAGCCTTTATGTTGCAAACTTCTGAGTGGCACTGCAATTGCTATAGACCGGCGTTAAGTTTACCATCAGACGAACAGCCTCTTCGTCTCGTTATCCAATAGTATAAAAATAAATTAGTATTAAACCCAATATCGCCAACAAACTGAGTATGCTGCGAAATGATAATAGGCTAGAACATATTCATATATATTTACCTACTACGGCCATTAGATTCATCATAAGCCTTTTACGCTCTCTCTAAGAGAGAGAGTATGGGCCATAATCCACCACGTGTGCTCAGTGCGGCTTGGTGGATATCATATGTCCGCGTATTTTGTGGTTTTTGAATATGCGGGTTTCCTCATCGATGTTTTCCTTCACAGTTTTCAAGCGAGTATAATAAATTATCCAGCCAGTATATTATACAATTGTTTTTGTAGATAAACTAAAATTGATGTAATTATCGGTAGAATTTGTGTAGTAGTTGTGTAATAAAAACATTGTGCCCATTTGAAAAAGTCTCAATCAAATTAATAATCACTTGCAAACAATGCCGTCACATCTTCACAATATTTTGCTGCACTCAAAAATTCAACCGATTCAAAACGTAAGTCGTATGATTTGGATACAAATCCACTCCCAAGTTGGACACATCCTTTTGCAGAAACATAAATAAGTGAACAAAAGCGATGGAACTCGGAAGTTATTCAAACATACTTCCCATTTTATTCGAAACAAACAGAACGCAATGCGGTAAAGCGCAAAGATGCGGCCGGGGCGTCTTTCAGTACTCTTGTCATTCGTCAGTATTTAACTACCTTTCGGTGACGCATTTCATATTGCAATATAACTTTTTTTTATATTTATTCGATCGGCGAGCGTTTGATCTCACCTGGTATATAATATAAAATAAATGGGAAAGTGTGTTTGTTGGTTTGTCCTTCTTTCACGCAATGGAGCTACAAATCTACGTAATTTTTCCATAAAGTTTATGAACCAGAGACGCAATGACTACCTAAGTTTTAAGTATGCAGTCCTGTGTAGTACTGCTCTACGCTCGTCAGCCTTAAAACTTTTTCCAACAAAGCTTTTTAGATAAAAAATATTTTATAATAAAATATAATTAATTAAAATTACCGAAATTCAAAAAGCGGCGCGAAAAGAACAACGGGCAAATGCCACTCATTAAAATATACGACTTCAAAAAATAAAAAGTCACGTCTCCACTTTAACTTAAGTGGTCCCGTTTCAATGGACGCCGGCGTCATTAGGAGAAAGAGTAATTAAAACTCCGATAAAAAATCACGAGAGAGAACAAAAACCTCCTTCGTTCCTTCCTCTTTCAAATGAAAGGCGTAGGAAGTGTAAACATTCCATAATCAAAAAAAAATGTTGCAACTGTTGAACTATATAAACAAGATGTGTTTGGCAAAGCTGCAAGACGGGCCCGATTAGACTGCGCCATCATTCCGTTGCTTCATTCAATATTTTTTTTACCGAACTGTAATTTCTTGGCTCGAACGCATCCGTTTACATGCCAAACAATAAATTTATTAGCCGAACGGAGGAGTGGCAACACTAAACTTACGTCACACATCGGCACGTCACTCATGGCGTCACGATTTTGACATTTTTGAATTCGAATATCGAATGTGTACGATTCGCGGGCTTATATAACGCTCGCGCCGTCAAGGTGACTCGCCGAAGCTACTACTGATTCTATTTCGGTTCGAATTTCATAAATACCCCGTGACAGCGCATCTCTCCTCTCCCGCGTCTTTAGGCGGCGGGTTGCGGCGGCCATGTTCGTTCGGAATCGCCTTGCGTAATTACAGAAGCGCTGTCAGAAATATCTAGCTGTTTTGTGGACGTCCTTGCTCGATCCGAAGTCCTTTCTCAAAGTTTGGCGTTTATGAGGTAACGGGTGCGTGACGTCGCGCTGGCAGAATGCCGGACGTACGACCGAGGAAAAATCACCGAGACTCGTGCTGGTTTATATTTAGAAACGTCCCCGCGACGCACCTTGAGGGACGGCCGGTCGCCGGGAATCTACTAGAATATATATATCTGATCGCCGCTTCTATCAGACTGAAAGACGCTTCTACTTTTTCAAATCGGAAACTGCAACTCCAATATCAGAACGCTCGGAGCTCGCATAACAATCGAAATAACCATGCCGGGTATGTAAAACTAATCGTATATCAAACAGCGTATAGCCTGCAGCAGATGCGCCGACCAAAATTGCCGAGCGGCCCATCAATAGTCGACCTAATTGAATATTATACGGCAATTTGTGTTGCCGAAAATCTGGCTGGTGCCGTAATATGCGGTGTCCATATATCGCAGGGTAATGTTTTGTATGGACACGACACGCTGCAAGTTGCAGAACTATATTTAGTGCGGCGAGAAGGCCTGTTTTAGCGCGAGCTGTTTGCGCAACGCCGGGTCGTGTTCTATTATCGGAAAAATGGACGGCGACGGTGGATTGTGGACGGTTTTTAGGCGGTTTTTGGTGGTCTTAGTCTTGAATGAACGGAAAACGTACATTGTGCGGTCTTGAATGAATATTAGACCAGAAACGTATACATTGCGCAATCTTGAAAGAATATTAGAGCTTACTCTGGAAGGTTATCTTTTCGTGTTCGACTTTGGGCAGATTTTATTGGTGTCAGTCTCAATGAACAGAAAACCTACGTTTTGTAGTATTTGTATAATAGATTTTTTTTATATTATTGGATAACGAGAAGAGCCGAACGTTTGCTTGATGGTAAGCATAACGCCAACCCATAACAATTGAAGCGCTACTCAGAATTTTGAAACACAAAGCCCTGTGCGCACTGCATTACACTCGTTACCCCGAGACATTAGCTAATTAGGTAGGTACTCATAAGCCCAGCAATTTCACTGATTAATAACTTACTTTTATAAATATGTATTGGCTCTACGTAATTTCACATTTCTACTCTTGCTAATAATTCATGGCCAATTCAATTGCAGTCCCAAAGCTAATATATTTCAAGACAGACTAGCAAAAGACCTACCTAATACTTAAAACCTAAGGCCTTTGTGTTTCAAAGTTCTGAGCGGCACTGCAATTGTAACGGGCCTCCGTTGTTATGCTTACCATTAGGCAAATGACCAGCTCGTCTCGTTCTCAATAGTATAAAAAAAAATTAACAATAAAAATTAATTTCACATAAGAAATATAATTTAAATGATATTATCAGATACTTTACATTGAAATGAATCTACAGCAAATTTAAATTTAGTAAGATGTCTTGAAAGAAAATTAAAACAAGCTTTTTTGAACTTGGTCTTCAGAACCGCAGTGCAAAATTTCAGAATGATTAGATATATTGAGATAGATATAATGGTCAAAAAATCTGTACTCAGATTTACCCTTGACAAACAGGCAAGACAGACAGACTACAGATCGAGTTTGAATTTGATTACCCTTAGGAGTGGATTTTGTTTTTCAAATTAAATGCCGCCATCTTCAAGGTGTAAGTACCCTATCTAATGAAAACAGGATCATCAAAATCAGACCACACTCTAAAAAGGTGACCTTTTTAGACATAAAAAAAATATAGGGGTCTCTACTTCGTTTTTTCGTCGATTAAAAAGTGTTAAATCATAATTCATACAAACGCCATGCGAAACCTTTTAATGTTTCCTCATACATGAAAGAGTTTTAAAATTATGTTTTTTACTCATCAAAGACTGTTTCAACTTTTTAACAGTGTTTAGACGTTAATGAACTCCATTCATCGCTATGAACCATTGTATCTGCGAGGCCTAAAATTTTTCTCCAATGCTATGTATTATGTACTACAACATATTTTCTTTTTGTACTATTTACGTGTCGACACCTTTGAGAGACTTTTATGAGACTTTAAACGTTTGACTCAGTTAGCGACCACGCTTGAGCGTCATCATAAGTCAGGACAGGCAACACTGCTCAAAACCTATGTAGAATGTTTAAATAAAAATCGGATAAATCTTCATTTTTAGGTTTCCGTCCTTGAAAGGCAAAATGGAACACTTTTTGCTACAGCTCGCGCTGCCTGTCTGCCGAATCGTTCTGCTCATCGAACTCTTTCATTTGATCACCCATTTCAAATGCGTCGAGGAAACAACGAACTTATACCTAAAAGTTCCTTTTCTTGGGAGGAAATATCACCATCCAATTGCATCCGCCATATTGGATTTGAAATAACGTCCCTAATCGCGCAATGTACCTAGTCACCAACATTTTTCAAATTTTCAAAATTTGGGGAAACTGGTTTGTAATACTGATCTAAGATTTGACCCCTTCAATCTACATAGTTACCTTTTTTTATGTTATTTGGTAACGATACTAGTTGGTCGTTTGCCTGATAGTAAGCATAACGCCGGCCCATAACAATTGCAGTGCCACTCAGAACTTTGAAACACAAAGGCCTGCGCGGCGCTGCAGTGCGCTCGTTACCCTGAGAAATTAGTTAAGTATTAAGTCTCATAAGCCCAGTAATTTCGCTGGATACTCTGCTCATCAAACCGGAACACAGTAATGCTTGCACACTACTGCTTGGCGGCAGACTTCACTCACAAAGCGGTCGTAACAACCCACACGGACACTCGCACAAGAGTTAGTCCTACCACTAACAAAACTAAGACGTGAAGTTAAATGCTTGTAAAAATATTTTCCACCCAAATAAAAGCCTTGAACTGCCTCAAACCTGAAATGCCGATATAATATCGAGGGTCTCATCTGAAAGCAGATGTCTCGGGCAGGCGCAGATAAATATCGGGAAAAGTGAAATTATTTCCCGACCAGCGCAGCGCACCTTTGTGGACTTTTAAGTTTTTATATGCTAACATTTATAACTTAAAATTCCGTTATTTATCGTAATTGATTGTAATTATTATATTCTTGCACTGCTAACACAATTGAATTGAATTAAACAAACTTAACAGTTTATATCGTGTAATATTGTTACTATACATTATTTTAATTCACGATAATGTGAACAAAGAAAAAAAATAGAATTTTATTTCTAACAACCTTAAACAACAAGTAAAATAAATATTCATAAAGAAACGGTCCCAACTCAGCGTAATGCTGGTCTTAAACCAGTCTAATCTTCCGTTTTGAACACATTGCAATGTTCGTGGCCACAGGGACTGAGTGATTTAAAAATCAATGTGTTATAAATAATCACGAAAATCTAAGAAAATACCACAATATCTTCCCCTCGATCCATGTTTCATTTGCGGTCCATCTGAGAACGAGAAGACATACGCAATGCAGTGAATACACGAGAAAATATGCACCCTGATGCGGACTGAGACTCTCCTTTTTTAATTAATCCCTATATGTGTTCGTTGATTAGTACTTCTTTCACGTATAGCAAAGGACCAATGGATTGATGTCAATTTTTAACCAACTTCCAAAAAACGAGGAGGTTTTAAATTCGTCTGTATTTTTTTTGTGGCGATGTTACTCGATTTCTCTGCGAATTGTCAACCGATTTAAATGTGAGTTATTATTTGGTTCTATTCTTTATTAGTTTTGCTATACGAGTAAACTTGAAAGCTTCAAAGAAATATAATGCGATGTGATAAATATCCTAAAAATGTTGTATAGGTACTATTGGATGACGAGCTGGTCGTTTGCTTAGTGGTAAGCATGACCCCAGCCCATAACAATTGCTGTGCCACTCAGAACTTTGAAACACAAAGCTCGTGGCACGACATTGCACTCGTTCCCCTGAGACATTCGGTATCAAGTGTCATAAGCCCAGTAATTTCACTACTTTGCTCAAACCGGACCACTTTAATGCTTGTACAATTACTACTTGACGGCTGACTACACGATCAAAGCTGTGGTACCCAGAGACGGACACTCGCAATAAGTTAAATTTTTAGTGGAAAATAATGTATAATCTAATTTTATGAGAAAGAATGGCAGAAAGCCGGCATCCGTTTTGGAAAATAGTTATCGACGTCTACGAACACAGGCGTTGATAGTAAATTACGGTATTAGTAATTAGTAATTAAATTTTTTAAGATCCTTTTCACATCTTTCCAAAGTATAGCTCCGCTGAAAAGCTACCGATTCCACATTTTGCAAGTTTGTGGCAGAAAGGAGTTCATAAATCAAGCCGTATGGACTTCTTGGACTCTAATCGAGTTGGTCTAGTTGGATAGTTGGGTCATTATAAGTCATTACTTGTATGATATCTAAATATAAACATTCTCGTCTAGAATAAACAAGAATTGTATGTATTTTATATTGGTAGATAATTGTACATTTTACTTTATTGTTATTACACAATAAAGGGAACAAAATAGTAAGAAATACAGTGTCTGAATGATTCCCTGCGTAGCCGGTATGGACACACAAAGATCTAAGGGCGGCTTAATGATTTATTTTGCACTAGCTGCTGCGGCCTGGTTTCACACGCGTTGAACATCACAAAGGAACCAAGTATATTTCTAGGACAAAACCTAACATCACGTATGTCTCACATCGAGGCGAGTATAAGTCCACGCACTTTAAAACCGCGTTAAAGTTCGTGCGTCTATCTTATACTTGCGCGTACTTCAACTACTACTCGTAATGGCGTAGCGGCAAAAGTACCACTCATAAAGCACCACACCTAACAACGGTCCCATTTCCCGTACTCATAATAAGTTGGCACCACGTGGTCACGCCGCTGCCAACTGCTCCGGGACCTTGACACTGACAATGTCACTGCTACGATGATTGTGGTTTTTTTCTTTTTTACTTTTTTTAATTCATAACTCGTTGCCATGCCAAGAAACTGAGAAGAAAGCAAGACTCGTCAGAGCTAGTTTTGAGTTAGTGCATGTTGGATTAAACACGATGTTGTGACGTATGCGCTATAGCGTGTAATGTCGTGCGTCAATGTGTTAGGTCTGCGTCTTTGTGCAAATACGTATGATGGTATTCTTAGTGTAAAAGTATGTATAGAGAGCGAGCACTGGCTTACACTTATAAACTGTTGGTTTTACGTCCAACCAACCGTGTACCAGTTATATAAAGCCTCCGTGGTTTAGAGGAACCTTTTTTTATAGTTACTAGTTAATCTCTGTTTTGCAAGTTATAAGTAAAAGCCTCCGATTCCTCAGGTGTGGCCGATGTAACGGTGCTGTGAAGCACGTGAAGGGAAACCGTGAGCGGTGCCAAAAGTGCCGCCGAGTGTGAGCTTTGAAGCCCTACTTGGCATCACACTGGGTTAGTTGTAAAAAACTTGTTACGTGTTTAGAAAGTTGTTTTACGTCTATCATGTCCTACTTGATAGACGTAGAGTGTCTTTCTAGGTGGATACCACGGCTTTGTTCGTGTAGTCTGCCACCAAGCAGTAATGTGCACGTGTTACTGTATTCTAGTTTGATGAGCAAAGTAGTCAGTGAGAGAAGGCTGGTATCCCAGAAGTGGCCCCGTAATAGGCTGATGATTATGACAAAACGCCTTTAAAATTTCTTGTAAGGAAATTTCTCTTAATAACTTCTCTTTCTCCAACAGACGTTTCCAGATCTGCGAGTCAGACGCACTTCCTAATCAGCTCATGGGATCAAGCTGATGGGAGAATCATTCACTCATGACACAAAAGGATATGAATTAACGCTTGTTGTTCTATCAAGATGTCGAAGATAGATCGAAATAGATATAAAAGAAACCATGAATCACGCTGTACGAACCTCGGCTTGGGCTGTCACTGGTATTCGAATAACGAGGGTCGAGACCCGGCTCGAATGCTAAAACTATAACATTTCGTGGGCACGAGGTGGGCGCTCGTGGATGTTATATAGTGACCCTAGTTGCCTCGTTCTAAAGCCTATACCATCGAGAAGGAGGGCAAGAAATTCGACAACGGAGCGTATAAGGCTGGCCCACCATTACTTCGGATATACATGCAGAAAGAGAGTAGTAGAGATTGCATTTTGGATTCAACTGTTATAATGTTCAATGTAACTACAAATATGCAAGCGAAATCTCTAGCACCAAAGTTCCTCAACAATGCCACCCGATCCAACTCCCTTAACATTTCTAATTACAAACTTAAAGTTTTAAAACAAAATGAGGCCATCAGAATGCAGGCAATTCAGCCAGATCTGGTCGTCCCGACAATCGCGGCAACTTACTTTTAATGGCGCGGTATAAATGTTAGGCGATACGAGTGCCTGCCAAGTTGGACGGTCGGGTCTTGAGTCCTGTCAGTTTTGTTTTGACCTTGTGGCTAGGAGAGTTTAGGTTAGTTTGAATAAGGTTGATTAATTGATAGAATTTTACATCAAAAGTTATGGTAGAGTATAAAGTAAAAATATTGCCTTTTTCTAGCGTTACATAGAGAAAAGTTTAGCTTTCACCAAGTGATAGGACTAACTCTTAACACCGCTTTACTCGTGTAGTCCGGTAGTATGTGCAAGCATTACTGTGTTGCAATTTTATGACAACAGTAGTCTGTGGAAATACTGGGCTTATAAGACTTAATATCAAATACCTAATGTCTCAGGTAATGAGCGCGATATAACAGTGCTGCACAGGTCTTTTGTTTCAAAGTTCTGAATGGCACTGCAATTGTTATGGGCTGGCTGGAAGTATGGGGAATAACGGATGATTGTCACCCGCGAGATTGTCAGATTGTTGGAAAGAAATAAATGGTGTGACACCTAACAAGGAGGGCAAGATCCAATGTTTATGTACATAGTTATTATTATAAACTAGGTTTTTTTTAAACTCTTTGACGATAGTATTTGACCACTATCTCGCCTGATCTTAAGCGACGATGCGGTTGAAGAATATGCGAAACCTAGACTCGACTCTCAAGTACAGATTTTGAACTTTATGGTAGCTATCCAGTTGAGCACTAGAAAATGTCCTATAACTAAGCAACCGTCTCATGTGTTCAATAATTTAATGCCTACTTTACCCAAGTCAAACGTACGACTAACCGGTATCGGAAGCGGCGCCCCTAAGTTTCGATCCCTCGTGACGTAAGATCCGAGAGAGATCAGATTCACCCTAATGGTGTCTGTATTAACGCTAGAGCTTATATAATATATTTTAAATATCACCACGACCTACTTTAAGTTTAAAGTGAGGCGGATTAAAGTGATGGCTAAGTGGTAGTAAAGTCACACGGTTGATCTTTAGGTTGAGAGAACTACAATAATGTGGTGCAGTTGGGACTCGGGACAATAGTATCAGGTTTTTTAATATTATTGAGTAACGTAGTTAGTTAAGAAATTGAGTGCATAGTGGATCGTTTGCCTGATGTAAGTATACGCCAGTCCATAACTTTTTGTTATCCTTACTATAGTAAAAAAAACTCGTGGTTCCAACCGCAATGGAAAAAGGTTAGGTTAGAGCTAACCTGACCTCTAACCTCAGACAGCAATTTTATATTAGTAGTGGATCATTTTAGGGTATCAGGTCGGAATAGACCAACAAATGCGACGTCACTCAGAATTTTGAAAGACAAAGGCCTGCGTAGCACTGCTGTGTCTCATAAGCCCAGTAATTAGCCAACCAGTAGGTAGCCAACCAGACGGACACTCGAGATAGTCTACCAACTGGTATGGAACATGGTGATAGGACATTTTCTCGCTTGGCTACAGCTACTACTTTCCTGATAAAAATCGATCGCCAAGTCTTAAAATGGTCAATATCAGATCTCTCGGAGAAACCAGGTTTATTTCATTCAGCGAATTTAAAATCATTAGTACCAATCCTAAACGGATTACACACGACGCACAGACTTTGGTCAGTGATTTGTATTTCTCCCCGATTTGTATAAAGGTATATAGCTGAGACATAGACGCTCGGCTCTGCAGCAGTACTCGAGCAACGCATGCGACTGCGTCACCGCGTCCTCTAGCAAGCAAACGGAGCTACCGACAGATTCTATTTTTATACCTTTTATTTAACCGGGACCTACTTATAGTTTTACTACCTTATGACGTCAGATGTTGAGATGTCTCGAGATTCTTTAAAAATATATTTTTATAGATAAGTGTGGTAAACTGTTATTCTATTACGAAGTACTAAGTGGAAGGCTATCACTTTTGTGAAAGTCTGTATAGGTTTGTATACCATCGCTTTACTCGTGAAATCTGCCGCCAAGCAGTAATGTGCAAGCATTACTGTGCTCCGTTTGATAAACAAAGTAGCCAGCGAAATTACTGGGCTTATAGTACCTATAATCTGTCAGGGTAACGAGCGCACTGAAGTTCAGCGCAGACCATTGTGTTTCAAGTTCTGAGTGGCACTGCAATTGTTATGCGCCGGTGCTATGCTTATCATCAGATTAACGACCGGCTCGTCTCATTATCAAAGAGAACAAAAAATAATATGATGGTTCGTAGTTACTTTGGTAGTAACCCTGGATGCAAAGCGAGGGATTCAGGTCAATCCCCAGCCGGGGTTTGTGTGATGACTATAAAGTCTGTTCTCTGGTCTTGGATGTGCTTGTTATGTATATGTGTCCTGCATTGAGGTACAAACCCCGAGAGATGAAATACTGTACTACCCGATTCCACAACAACGTCGTATTCTGTCATTAACAAATGTCAGCGCTCAGCGTATCAGTGCTCGGGGAAACGGTGGGAGGCGGTGGCTTAGCCAATCAGAGCGCATTTATATATCTAGGCAAAAATGGTGGAACTTATTTCGTGCAAACCAAACGTTACTGCATTTCTAGGGGTTAGATCCTCGATGGTCTTCTGTGACATAGTTAATTCTAAGTGCAGGGTTCCTATAGTGTGCATGTAAGTTTGTTTGATAGATGATATTTGATATCTCACTCTTAATATGTTTTCGAATTTTTTAATCAAGGTAATTTAAACAAGGTAATCATTATGTTTAGTAAGCATATAAACCTTTAGCTCAATCTTATTACAAGATTCAAGCCATTGACAGATTGGCCTTCAACTTTAGCCATTATCGTTTTATAAAACACCGTGTTATTGCGTATATAAGTAGATTTCAAATGTTTTTCTCTACAAAATTATATCATAGAATAGTTAAAGTCACAGCAGAACTAAATTTGAATATTAATAATAGTACTTCTAGAATTTATTGTAGTTCGGTATAAATAAAAATTACATCCATCCTGCGTAACTACCTAAAATAATAGCCTAAAATAACCACAGCAGACGGCGTCTCCGCATAAAATAACCTATAATTCTCTCTACAAACACTATTATGCAGTTAAGGTTACAGTGTTGCTGCCCTGCAGAATCCATACTTATAAGTTACTAGCTGTGCCCCGCAGCTTCGCCTACGTAATTTTCTAAAATAAAAGTAGCCTAAGTTACATAACATTAGGTGTGTATGTTAGGTAGGTATGTTACTTAATATTAGGTATCGCCAGTGATGAAAGCCCCTCAAAAATCGGTCCAACTGTTTGTCCAACAGATAAAAGACGGACAGACAGACAGGCAGAATTTTTTTTTAATTGTTTTTTTTGTTGGAGGTATCGTATATATACTCTCATATGCATTTAGTAAAAATCTCTTATTTTGACATTACAAACAGACAGTTCAATTTTATTTATTTGTACAGAAGTTTAATTAATATAAGCTAGTGTATATTCAGTTTACTTATCATACAAAAAATATCCAAAAACGGTTACTTTCCGTATAACAAATCTGAGCCTTAAGTGTTGAAATTTTACGGCGTTTTTATAGACAAAACGCCTAATAAAATATTACACGCCGCATTTTTATTCTTGTATTTTTCGGGCTAACTTCCTTCCCAGCTACATTAGTATGCTGTTCCCATCTTGTTTATGGGAGGAACTTCTGTATGAGAACCATAAATCATGTCTTTTCTTATGGGGGAAATGTTAATCATCGCCTATGAAGGTCACGGCTGAAAAACACTTGTCATCCGATAGCAATTTGCGAGAGTGTGGGTGGGAGATGTCGTGGAATAATTAGGGATGGAAATAGGTCCGGAGTAGTTCGTCATGTTTTACAATTATCGTTTTGCGTGCGAGTCCAAAGGGTACGCCTCTACGTCTGCATATTCTTTTCCTTTCAGTTTTTTGTGCTCTTTATTTTTACGCGTTTGACCGATTTCTCACCTACATATTATATTATTTATGCATTCTGTAAACACGTTTCGAACCTCACAGAGCTGAAACAATTCGTAAAACAAAAAAGTATTTTGTACAACTCGATTACGCCTGAACGCCTCATTAACGAGCGTGGTAGTGAAATCGGATTCGTGTTCGAATTTTTACAGATTAACTCTATAATAGTGACGATATGGTTGAAGTTTGTAAAATAATAAATCTAATGGTAACTAGTTATCAAGAGCGGCTGGGAAGCACCTAAAGCTAGCTACCACTAAAAGCTAACCTATTCAGTATAAAATAAAAAATATTGCGGGTATAAAACATCCTACCACTCAAATTAGAACTCTACACCGAAATAAACTGTCAATCGATACCACAAAGCCGAGTTCGTCTCAACATTCAATATTACCCCAAGTAAAAGTTGCCACCAGCAAAAATACTGGAGCGAACAAACAGACATAAAGTTTACTACCGCCATAAGTGGTACACTCTTCCATTCAGTTCAGAAACGGTAGAAATAATAAAAAAGGAGGAAAAACTCCTATAAATAAAGATAGATGAAGTTCTGAGATATAATATAGTAATGTATATTATATAATTATGCTAGGTTGTAAAAGGAAGGTCGATTACTGCAGATGTCGAGATGTTACCATATATCGACCATGAATTTATGCTAAATTTACAAGAAAAACACAGTGTGATTTCCACCTACAAGCTTTATAAATGGCGTGCTATCGCTTTGAAAACTAAAATTAAATGTTCCTTGTTCTGCTACGTTGACTAAATATCTGTTACTTGCTCCAAATTATTGCTTTTTTTTCAATCAAATCAGATCTAAAAAGTTTTAGCTGGAATACCTCAAAATTGTAGGATCTTAAAATTGATAAATGGATATGTATTCAGCCCTCAAGCAGGCGTGAATTATAAGTTTATTTAAACTGTAATTTTTAAACCCAATTTGACTCTCTTTTTACTAACGCTATAAAAATCCATGCTACTAAAAAATAACTAAAAATGGCTCCATGGACATGGAAGGAGTTCAATTCAGAATAACTGAAAACATAAAAGGTGGTTGCTTTATTTCCAAAGCATTTAGTGCACCCTTTTAGAAATATGGAAACGTAAATCATAAAGGACAGCATTAGTTTTAGTCTGTGATTCGGGTAGACGAGCGTTACAGAGACCCGCTGTTAGAGTCATTTATTTTAACCTTCATAAATGCTCTCTTGGGGCCTATATGAATAAAGCATTTTGAATTTGAATTTGGAGTTATTAAAAAAGTATTCAGCAATAATGAGAAAGTAATCACACACCTGGTTATACAAGATCCTAACTTTTTTAAACCATAAAATAGGTAATACTCTGAACTATTAGCATAGGTTATACGTACCCTTTCCATTCAGTGCTCCATTATCACTTGTGCAAGCTCCAACAAATTAACGTAAAAAATACGTCAAAAACGGGTACCTGTTCCATTTCTTAATCACTTAAACCAACAGACATTACCATAAGTTTACTTCACAAACCCTTGCTGCGAAAACAGCCGATATTCAAAAATCAATTTGGCTAATGGGCACTTCGCCATCGAAATTTGTAAAATTAAAAAAAAAGAAAATCGGAAAAAGAAAATGTAGGTTCGTGCAATAAATAGTACATTCGTGGGGTGCATTCGGGAGTCATGCACATTTACATAATTAAATACTAAATTTTTGAACAGAAAAATAAATACTGTTTGTGTTTTAGGATTCAAAAAGTTTTTACTATTGTATTTTTATCGGAGTTATGCAAATGTCTCCGTTTTGCCTCGTTTATTTTGATGGAAAAAACACATAGAGAAGAATTTTATTTTTCTGGTCATAATGTGACATAAATACGGGTACAACACTTTTAAATAATATTGAAACAACTAAGTAAGATTTTTATTTAATTTATCCATTTCTTTTAGGTTAATTTTCTATTTGAAGGTGTTGTAGCAGTTAAAATAAAAATGTACATTTAGGATCATTGCGTGAAGTGTTGTTAATATCAACTTTTTATTGTTTGAGGAAATAATTTTACGGCACGCATAATAGGATCTAAAAATTAAGTCAAATACCATAAAAATTAAAAGTTTTTTTTGTTTGTGGTTAACATTTTTTTAACACTTCAAACAACAATCCCAAAATCGAACTGAACATTAAATACGAAGGGTTATATCAACATTAACAGTTAGTGAAAAAACATTCAACATCGAGAAGAGTGAAAAAGGTGAGAAACAAACACACGATAGAGGGGGATAGAAAACATCGAATATATTTTTTTTAAACACCGATGCGACGCGGGTTCGCGCGACTGCCGGCCGGGTATCTCTGGTCGAAAATATCTATGGTCCAAATTTAAATTAGACGTTTTGACTCTGGATTTTTTGACGTTAAGCTGTGCGCGCGCGCATTATGTATAAATTTAGGTCTATCGGTATACTAAGGAAAGCACCAATCACTTAAAAATACCTGTTGGACAGCCTAATGCGCACCTGCACAATAGCGTTAGGTATTTGGGTTATAGTGCGTTTTGTTAACACCAATGCGGTCGACATTTTATTAAAAAAGATTCTTTGTCGTAGTGATATGATAGTGTAAAATTAATTGATAATTGACGTATAATACGAGTATAAGCGTAAAACTTGCCTGTTTATAGTTATACAGTACCAATAAAATTAATATATTGAGCGAGTCGAGAGATTTCTTACCCTATTTACCCATTTTGAGATTTTGACGCGTTTTTTAAAGGACAAAAATTGATAATAATGTACTTTTCATTTATTCTAATCAATTAATTAAAATAATAATTAATAAACAAAGTTATATAACCACTGATGTGTTTACGATTTAATACTCATTGTTTATTTTTTTTTACTTGAAAGTTGGCGAACATAACCGATAATTAATACCAAGTATTAACGCTTTTTTGTCTAATTTTAAACAATTAATCTTTTTTGTTAATAAAACAATGAAAACTCATAACTAAGTTTGTTTTGTTTGGAGGAAGACTGTTGAAGAATGTTGATACTTTCCCGATAAAATAATAAATAATTTAAAAAGTTTAATAGTATCTCGTAATGCTGTTTGTGGCGCCATTTATTCACCTAAGAACTTTTTACACAAGTATACAGGGTCAAAGCATGATTTTATTGCTGTTCTAGTAAAATCTTGATGCTATCATTCTTTTTTCTATGGCGAGACACGGTTTGTGTACTTGTCAATTTCAAGTGAAAATCATAATATTTACAGCAAAATATAGATATCTAGGTTGTCTGGATTATAATATAATATTTAGAAAATGCTACGAGCGAAAGTGTCTTTCACAGAATTAACTACTTTAAACTTCGGTAATAGACGATTAAGGTCATGTATTTGTTTATATAGTGTACAAAACACACGTAATACTATCGATAAGATTTAGGTTTACTTATGTATGTAAATTATAAAAGTGATAATTACCTACTGCTTACTACCAAACATCTTATTATGGATGTTTTGTCTTGAAACCTTTTTGTTTAAAATTTTAAGTATGTAACTATATTTTCGAAATGGACAAAACTGTTACCACTAAATTCCTAATTTAAGCACTATAAAACTTTTTTCTTTTACTTACATACTTTATTCTATTCATTTTTCGCTACATATTCTGCAACATCTTCGAATTTTATCAAGCGAAGCTTATTTCCCTTTGCAAAGTAAAGTCCAGCGTTGGATTAAATTAGAATTACAGTAGTGGGGCTGAAATGCCAAGCAACTTGCAAGGTAAGCGGGTATCGCGCACCGGTGGCCTGTGAGCTTAATAAAACTGGCCAGTTACGCTTGAAGTCTCTCTTTACGATTGCATAATGCATATGCTTGTTTTCTTCCCGAAGATTCTTGTTTGGACTCAAAACTAAAGTAACAAATCATTTCTTGACTTTTTAAATAAATGTTTTTTTAGTCTATGGTTAAGAAAACACAATGGATATCCCTCAATGTAATTATCAGGTGAGGTTGCGGCTAAACGCAAGCCTATTCAGTATAAAAAAGTACGAGCATATTTTGCGTACCATTTTATTGTAAAATAATAAGGACCTTCATGCTAATGATGACGCTGTCAAGTGTCCCGCGTATATCATGCTATAATAATTAACAAAGTAACAAAGTATATTGCGTAACTCTATTTCAGGGGCTACTCGTATATAATAGAAGTAGTTAAATCACTCAGAGGATTTCTTAAGTTTTTTTTTTCGAGGCTTTGGCATCGCTCATCTTGCAATTTTGTGATCACTGCTACAATAAAAGTTGAACTTTTGTTAAAACTTGACACTGGCTAAACACGCAAATTACGTAGAACCAAACAAAAATAAAAAAAACATCCAATTTCTTAATGGCATAGTGTTGGCAAACAAGCGTAAATTATACAATTATGAAAAGCCGTCGCTGTAAAAGTGTACACCTACAATCAAGAGCGAAGATTGTGCGTTACAGATCTGATTATTTTTGATGGAACTATTTTTTTAAATAACGTTTTTCGAAGTTTCTGCTAAGTCCATAAACGCAATGCTAAAAAAAATAGAAGGCGGGCTTTTTTTAAACGTTAATTTTATTAATTAATAAAAAAAATTAAAAATATTTTTTGTAGAGAATAATTATTTTTCAAACCAAATCAAATCATACATTTATTTCCAAGATTACATAATATTACATATTTCAGAGGTTCCAAAATAAAAAATTTCCTTGGGATCCCTAGTGTGTATTATTTTCATTTATTAATTGTTTACATCTCTATTTCAATATCTTTACATCATTAAAAATGATTAATATGGTACAATTTTAAGCTTCACATAATTGAAATACCAAGCTTAACTTAACTGGCGTTAAGCAAGCATTGCGCACCGGCGGCACCCGTAAACGTAATAGAAATGTGGGGGGTGGTTCCGCCTTGCGAGTCTGTTTTAAGTGTACACGTTTCTTTATACAAAGTAATGTATTTCATCTCGTTTACTCCTACAAATATTTTTTTTAATAAACGTTGACAGAATTTAACCTTGTTCGGCCATAGAAGAAAAAAAGTCTAAAAGAAAAATTATGTAATCTCATCTTTTTTTTCGTCAGACATGGTTAGTGTAATGTGTCAATTTTAATCTTATATTACCATTTTAGTATTTAAATTAGGCTTGTCAAGAACGGTTTATCGATTCGTTTTAAAAATAATATTAACGTTATATGTACAAAAAACAATTGTCAATGTCATTCGTGTGTGAAAATACAACGCGATTTGCTAATAGAAAAAAAAACACTATCTATTGAATTTGCCCCTTACTCTATACTCTACAATGAGCAGCACTAACTTTAACATTTTGAATGTTGTATTTTGTAAGTTTAGAATAAATGAATAAATATATAACAACCCCTTCTTTTAGACGGGCATCTTTACAAACAAAAAAAGGCGTTAGTAAGAAAAGTTACAATGACCATTGTATAAAAATAGGGTCTAGGTAATAGTGCTGTTATGGCTTTTACATTATTTTAAAGCAGGTTTGTAAAGCTACATTAAAAAGCCAGCTAGAATTTTCAATCTCAGAAAACAGGGTAATTTATTTAAAAAAAAACAAATAGGAGATAATAATAATGACTATAGGAAACGTAAGGTAAATATAAACCTTGAAAATGTTGAATAACATTTATAATTAATTTTAACTTGACTATAATTTAGTTGTTAATATTAACTAGAATTTAAAGTAACAAAAATTATAATTATAGAGATTATGACGAAAATATTTCAATTAAAAAGTATATAAACAGCTGCATTGTAACAGATAAAACATTCTCGAAGCAGTGCAAATAATATGCTAGTATAGTGTGTGTAGTAGTGTACTAAAAAACTTAACTTCTTTCATGAATGCAACATAACATAAACCAAAAACAATACTAACAAATCAACTTTATTAACTATTTAAAAACATAAACCATTTAAAATCGGAACGCAACATTTAAAATTGGAACAATCCTGAATTAAAAACAGAACAATCGTCATTTAAAAAGAAAATATCGCAAAGAAGTAAGTTAAAAAGGTCCAATAGATAGAAATCGCTCGTTAAAGTAGATACAACTGCAGATCGCAATGGGCGTTACGCTAGAATAGCGTAGTTTCCCTGCAGTTGCCTTACATCTTCGCCATATTGATTTACCATCACATTACAAATTCTATAAGTCTCTTTCGAAGTCTGGGAATACTTTTCCATTTAATAATATTGTTTTTAGATCATAAAAGTTGGTTTAAACTGCACGATTCGTTTTTGCTTTAACTTTATTGACGTTAAATTAGCGGTATTATTTCTATTGTATTAAACCTTTTGCGTCAAAAATCTTTTTTTTTTTTGCTGTGTTTAGTAGTGTTACCAACTGAAATTGTTTACCACGTTGTATTTTTATTTAATTTAAGCTTTTTTTAAAATAATTTCGGGTAGTGATATTTACTGACATAATAAGTAAAAGTATTAAAATTAAACAGAACGTAAAACTCTATGAAAGAACTGTTGATTTGAATAGCGTCTAGAGTCTTGACATTTATGTATGTGTAAAATCACAAAACGACTTCATCATTGCGTCATTTCCTAAATAAGTTTTAGGCCTTTGATTATGATGGTTTAGTGCAAGAAAAAAAAATGCCAAATATTATTTGTTATGTACAAGTATTAATAACTATTAGCCTTTAAATACCTCCAAAAAATTTAATACGTCTAGAATAATATGAAACAAATTGAGAACAACGAAAAGAAATAGTAAAAAAATACCTTAAATTAAATTGTAAAATAAAAAGACAATGTTATAAAATTATAATTTAAAATAATATTATTTTATTACATTTTTTTACCTACAATTATTTAATATAACAGCTTTGAACTAACGAATTATAATTTAGTAGATACATATCTATCGATTGACTGAAAGTAAGTATACATATCTCAATCTTTTGTTTTTATATTTATTTTACAACAGGTTCTTCCAATTCTATATTTAAATCCTCTTGTTTACTTACGTGAAGACATTACGAAAAGCCTTTAATTGTTTTTATTACACTATAACAACATTTGTTGCCATTTTATTAGTCCAACTTTCCATTGGATTTAGATGATGACTCAAATAATCTGAAATTCTTTTTTGATGACTCAAATAATGTCGTTTCAGTATGCTTTCTCCTCGAAATGTTTTATTGGGTTTTTTATTTATTGAAATATCGAAATTCAATGTTGTTAAAGATTTGTTTTTAACACATGCGTGATTTTAGTTTTTTTCTACCGTATTTTTTATCACCCTGTAGGAACACGTTGAAATCTCTTTTAGGTTAGATTTAAGCCTTTTTATACTCGCTAATGTTAACGTTTTCATTCAATTTTTTGCTGTATACAATTTGATTGAGAAAGAATCGCTGTAATATGGAATTAAAGCACATTATCTTAGATGTTCACAGAAAGCGCCGCTCATCCTTTTTATAACTGACCTCTATTGATCTGTTTACACCGTTTGTTTCCAACACTTCTCCCATCGTCATTTCCTCTATAACTTCTTCTTGCTTCCGTTTTAATAAAACTGTTTTTACCAGGCGGAATGTTATACAGACTCCGTTGCAATATTGATTTATAGAAAAAAAAAAACTTTCTACTCGTCGTTAAAAAAGCAGGCACGAGTAGTAACGTCGCATTCAGCCAGCAACAATCACGTGGGTCCAAATCGATCTGACGGCTAAATCGCACCGAAAATACCCGGGCGGCGGTCGCGGCTTAGGTAAGCGACAGTAGCTCACAACATCTGTTAATATGATCATTGTTAATTACATATGGGTTGTGAATATATTGTAGCCACCTGTCCCGAGGAGGGCGCTTGGAGGTAAGTCGCTACGTCGTCCACCATGCAGGCGCGCGGGAGGTCGGGGAGAAACATAATACGTTATAAGACGCGCATGGCGAGTGGGCAGCGCGGCGCCCCGCGACCGACTGACTGCCGCGGCGAGCCCCACCGCCCGCACGCCGCGCACCCTGCGCTCAGGGTTGGGGCTTCGAGCTTTTCCGGATTTTCGTTTATTGATAAAGCGTGACGTGTTTTCTTTTGCCGATGGAGAAAATTACGTGTTACCTAAACAATAATATGTAGTAGTTACTTCTTAAAAGTGTCTAGGTGAGTAATTCTTTTAATACCTTATTGTGTATTAATAGTTATATTTATTATTTACTCTATGAAGTTACAAACAAATTTTTAATCTGGTTTATTATAAACTAAATAAAAATATTTCCTTAATTTAACATATTTATACATCATTTTGTAGGAAAAGCTCTTAACAATTTTAATAACTTGATATACGTATACTTAGTGTTTAGTCTCAAAAATGTAAGACATTATATAAAATTTTTAAAGAGGCAAATTTATTGAGTTCAATTGTCAGTGCATTCTATAATACAATTATACAACAATAACGTCCGCTACTGATACACGACTTTAGTCTCATTATAAACAACTACATAGAGTTAATTAAATCGAGTTTCATAAAAAATACCTGAAAATAAAATCAATAAAATTTGTGGCTTGTACAAACGAGTACTCAAGCCATATTTGCCTAATATTAAAAAAATACATGAATTTTCCTGCGTGCCAGCCCTATCCCACTACGTCGTAATGCATTCGCAGCGCTCGCCTCAGCTCGGCGCCGCTCGGACCGGATCGGTACGCGCTCGGCACTATTCGGAAAGCTTTTTCAAATTCGGAATGTAGACGTGACATATCTGTTTCTCTGTAACTCTAAACTTAAACTTTATTTCTTTACATACAAAGTTTAATATTGATTGCGAAGAAACAATCTGAAGTGTTGCATTCGACTTTAGAAATATCCTAATTTAACTTTTCTCTCTTTTGCTAATGAAAGCTCTGTATTAAACGAGGAAGGTTGGTTTTTACTTGCGCGAGCTTTTCAGCTGACGTGTCTATAAATGTCACATTTACGGCAAATGTGTGCGTGTGAAGACGCTAGTGCGGGTTAAAAACACATCTTAGGCGGATCGGCGTAGCGTTTTAGGCAGATTTTTTTTTGTAAAGATAATGTTTTCGTTATCAGTGCTAACCTAATTTTTGTTTATGTCCTGTCTCTGGAGCGGCGTCGTTTGTCTTTGGTGCAAATTTCTTGTTTATGGATGGTGACTTTGGTTTTAGTTATATTTATTATTTAGATTATGGAGGGAAAGTCATGCTTATTGAAGTTTAGTTTTGCAACAGATGATATCGGTTGTAAATGGAATGTTTCTTTTTTATGTCTTGTCTTTGTTTTGTTTGTATAATTGCGTGGCTAGATTATTTTTTAGCCAGTGTCAAGGTGTCGTTTTTAAACTACAATGAACAATCAATGTAATATGGCAACACTTTTATATTTTTTATGGCTTTGAACCATTGGTGTATTCAGCCAGAGTTAAGTTATTGATTATTCTGTTCTAATCTAATAGTTTTAGTATGATCCTTTAGTTAGAACGAATCAAGCAGTTCCCCGTAATACCTATAATTAATTTAGTTACATACAACAACTGCACAATGATCTCTCTGACACGAATATTTATTAAATAGGTACCTAAGTATATATGTATAACTACGCCATAGTTTGAATCTCGACTCGGCCCCGCACCAATGAAGTTATGTGCGGATTTACACACTCGCTCGAAAACGGTGAAGGAAAACATTGTGAGGAAACCCGCATGTTCAAGAACCACAAAATTCAAGGACATGTGACATCCACCAAGCCGCGCTGGGCCCCCATGGTGGATCATGGCCCGTACTCTCTGAGAGAAGGCCGGTATCTCAGCAGTGGGAGCGTGAGAGGCTGATAATGATAGCGAGCTTTACATCTTTAACTGAAAGCACCGATTTTGAGTTATGGATTTTGAGAGAAAAATTTAACATGCCCGTTTCACTCCATTAAAATTTTAATTTAAAAAATCGCAGTAAATATTTTTTAGAGAACACAATAATAGGCTACTATACCGATTTTCAAAATGCTAGGTATAGCAATCTGGGATAATTTTTACCTTGAAGGGGCTTAATTCCGGACAAATATTGGTTACGTTACAGTTTATTTCTTATGCATGCATTGTGTAATTTTTGTAATTGTAATCTTATCCAAAACAAAGTTTCATACAAATTTTGAACACCCCTTTAACCCTTACGGGTTGATTTTTGCAAGATCCTTTCAGCACCTTCTTCAAAAATTCTAGTCTGGAGCGTTAGCCGTTTGACCTGTGCGTTGGTTCTTGGAAACTGTCTGGTCTCTTTTATATAGAAGAAGTAAATAGATGGATATTGTAGACAGATAGATTTTATAATAATAAATAACCAAGGAACTTACACAACTGAGTTCCTTGTAAAATAACGGAAAATAAAATGAGTCATGTCAAAAGCTAGTTTTAACTGAAAGAAAAATTAACTAATTACTCTGTGGTCATCGAAAGCCTTCTTTGGTGGATGACGGGACTTACAAACTCTGAGTAGCGCTACGACCCCACCGTAGCATGTCTACGGCGTAGGGGGACCAGAAAGGATTGTCTGAGCTTTGGAGCCACAATAATTAAGGATTGTTATAATGATGTTGGTATCTAGTTTCAATTAGTGAAATAAAAGTAGAGATTAACAGGAAACAGTTAAAAAAAGTTTTCGTGTTTAAATAATGATACACAGTTAGCACAGATTTTTATGAATCTGGATATATCATTTATTTGCAATATTTCAATATGCAAGCAGGCATGCAAATGTATTACTTAATTTTATCTTTATTTACTTTTTCTTAATGACACGAGCGGGTCATTTTCCTAACGGTTTGCATAACGCCAGCCTACAACAATTGCTGTCTGCAATACAAAGAGAAAATACCTATATGTCTCAGGGTAACGAGCGCACTGCAGTGTCGCGCAGGCCTTTGTGTTTCAAAGTTCTGTGTGGCACTGTAATTGTTTTTATGGGCCGTCGTTATGCTTACCATCAGGCAAACGACCAGCTCGACTCGTTATCAAATAGTATAAAATAATAATAATCACGGTTAATATCTCGTTACAAAAATATAGAAGTAGATAAATCAGTGCCGTAGACCTTCTACAGAAGGGTCGTAGATCGTCTACGCAAGGGTCGTAGACTAGTTACGCTGAGGTCATTTGAGTGGTTCTGTACATTTAGGAGGACGTTTGTAACATGAGAACGTAAAGACAAAAACAGTTGAAAATTCACATTCTTACTTATTTAACTCTTCGGGCATGAGTGTGTTTGTAAGCGTTTATTTCTATATTTATGTACTAAGAAGTTGTTAAATAGTTGTTAAGCTTTTAGAAAAATCGTGCTGTTGACAAATAAAAATTATTGGACATTTTGTTTCCAAACTTTCCTTATTATTTACTCCCTCCTAAGAAATTGTGTTTGATACAAACAAATTTGTGTTTAACATGTATTTCATTTTATTCAAATACTAGCTGCTGGCCGCGGTTTCACCCGCGTGATATTGGATTTCATGGGGTTTTTTACACGGAAAACTAATGATTTTTCTAAAATTAAAGTAGCCTAAGTTTCTCCTTGTAACATCAGCTATTTGTCCCGTCAAAATCGGTCCAGCCGTTTCGGAGATTACCCGGAAGAAACAGACAGACACACCGACAGACAGACAAAAATTTATAAAATGGTTGTTTTGTTCTATGTACCGTATATACCTTCATATGAATTTGGTAAAAAGCTGCTATTTTGATATTACAAACAGACACTTCAATTTTATTTATTTGTAATAATATAATATAGTATAGATACACAATAATTAATTAATAATAAGTTGACGTTCCATCCGTCGTCGAATTCTGTCGCCAAATAACTATCGGTGTGTTACGACAACTACAATTGACCAGGATTTTACTAGGTGATAGAGCTAACTCTTCTACAAGTGTCCATCTGAGTACCCACTCGGTGGTACCCCCGACCGCTTTACTTATGTAGTCAACCGCCAAACAGTAATGTGAAGCACTACTGCGTTCCGGTTTGATGAGCAAAGTACCTAGTGAAATTACTGGGCTTAGACTTAATACTTAATTTCTCAGGATAACGAGCGCAACGCAGTACCGCACAGGCCTTTCTGTGTCAAAGTTCTGAGTGACACTGCAATTGTTATGCATAGACCAGCGTTTGGTCATTAAGTAAATGACTCGTCACTTTATCCAATAATAAAAAAAGAGAAACACATTATGGTCATGCAAGTATTTTAAAACAGTTCCCAGTTGTCACCCCTAGGCACAAAAAAGGGCGTAACAACTGGGAACTACCCCTGTGAACGTTGCTGAACTTTATAGACTGGTTACACTATGAGCACTACATCGCAGGAATACAGAATCCCCAGTCTCTATATTTCAGTCTGTATATAACTTGTGCAGTTCTAAATTTATGTATGTAACTGATTAGCGACATTATGTAGGCACGATGCAGTGTAATGTTATTGCAGAGGCGGCGCGCCGGCAGTCTGTGTAGGGTAGCCAAGGGTTAGAGGCAGCGGTTACATAAATGGTTTGCTTTTATTTACTAGAAACAGGTCTACTGCTGAACATCGGACTCCTCACGAAGGGAGGTAGCCATAATACAGCTCGCTTGGCAGGCGTCTTGGTGATCGCAGTAGACCAAGAAGAATGCTGCTGCTGCCCATTCCCTGGATACTTCCATAACCCCTCTTACGGCACGAGCGGGGTGGTACCATTCTTAGTCGGGACTTAATTTACATAATTATGCTACCAGTTATATAAGAGTTTACAGGACTTACCTCATTTCGATTTAGTCATATACAAGTTTTGAATAATACTAGTTACATATGAAACTTTTATTTCATCTATTTACACCATTGTCCCATCTCACTCGGTAGATCTCTCCATCCAAAGATTGACCGGAAGAAACTGATTTTAGAGATAATTCCGACCATTACACTTTAGTGGTAAGATTTTTTCCTGGATAGTTGTTACTTGTTGGTCTGGTGTGAGTAGATACAATAAATTATTTTGAATCGTAACTTTAGTTGAAACGGCAATTATTATCGGCAGTTGAGGCCCTGTACCCTATATACCAGGTGGCAGGATTATTACCTCTTCTGCGAGTGTCTGTTTGAGTGATACTACCGCCACTTTGCTCATGTAGTCTGCCGCCAAGCAGCAATGAGATAATCACCGGTTTGATGAAAATAGTCAAATTACTGACCTTATGAGACTTAGTACCTAATGTCTCAGGGTAACGAACGCTATGCAGTACCACGCAGGCCCTTGCGTTTCAAAGTTCTAAGTTTATACACAATTTAACCTCATGGTAATTGAGGATTTGATCGTAGTTACAAGACAATATAAACAGTAGTAACAATATAAACGTCCAATAATTCAAAACCACTCAAATCTCCAAACAATCCCACGCTCATCAAACGCGACCTTGAACCGCTCTGATCTATTCCCACCGTTTCCGTTTCCTCTGCCGCACACTACTCTGCAAATAATCAGAGAGTACTAAATCTAATATAGCACTAGCGTTCACAAAACCAGCCGCGTATATTATATTAGGCCAAGAACAGTGCGCCGGGGTAAATTCCGCGCAGTGTGCGCTCGGCTTAATGCGAGATTTGATTCGAGGCGCAATCGATTGTGAAATTCTTGAGATTCAGTTCAACTTTGTTTTCAGTTCGTTTACTTTGAGATAGAAGTAGGTTGTTTTTTACCCAAATATTTAGGTACACTTGAAAGGGCTTTGACTACTATCTCACTGGTACTTAAGGCTAAGATTCAGAGACAAGGAAATTGTGCTGAGTTTTGACATATGCAAGCATGAGTCTACGCTTAAACACGTTGAATTTCAGCCTAATACCGGCCATACACGCTACGGTATACCGGAGCGTGTATGTAAACAGACCTCTGAAAGTCCAATCCAATACGTACCGCAGTCTACCTGCACAGGTTCATCTGGATAGTTAGACCTTCGGTAGATCTCCGGTAGATGTAGCGTGTGTGGCCGGCTTAAGCAACGACGTCGGTGAAGGTGTTGAATACATTCTATATTTCTGTGGTGAGCTTAGCAATAGCGAATTGAGAGTGCTGGTTAGCATGGCGAACACTGATTCATCGGCTCGGCTCTGCACCGACTTATATCAAGTTTGTACGGCTTTATTACACTCGCTCTAAAACGATGGAAAATATCGTGAGGAACCCCGCATGTTCGAGAACCACAAAATTTGATCGAGGGTTTGTGACATCTACCAAGGCGCCCTGGGCCCACTTGGTGGATTATGGCCTATATTCTCTAGGTCTAAGGTTGTTATCCGCATGGTATAAGCAGTGAAAGCGTAATAAGGCTGATGATGATGATGGTTCACAATGGTAATGGCGTCGGTTGCTAATCTGTAGATCGATGGTTCAATGAGCTAAAGCTTTTAGCGAAGGAAAAGATCATGACGCAAACATAGCTTGGTGGAGATAAGGCATTTTCTAGAACTCGCCTGCCTAGCTACCACCTTCTAATTGAAAATCTGTCGCCAAGGACTTATAGTGTCAGTTCTAATCTAGGTTAAGAATACTAACCTTCTTCGACCACATCTTTGCAGATAGTGGTCACACACTAAACTTTTTATAGAACCTGGACTATCGACCTACAAATATGTGGACAACCACCACTACCACTCCTGCATCATAACTTCACAACCAAAGAAAAGTGCATTCTTTGACTTCTAAAAACCTACCCACTGACTACACTCCCCGTCCCACTCAAATCGCGAACGAAGTAGTCCACTCGCTGCACTCATTTCCCGTTCTCATAAACCTTACCACTCCTTCAAAAAACAGAGTTCCCGCGACCCTCCAGGCGGTCTAGGGCAGTTATTGACCGTTATTCTTTTTAATTTCCCCAGTTTGACTTTATACGTTCAGATAAATGTGCATTTCGCCCGGGGGCTTCTATCGGGAACACATCGTTGTATAGTTATTTGAAAACATGGTCGGTTATTGCAATAGAGAAATAATCGCTATCGGTTATGGCCCATTCTGTAGATGATAAACAATTCGTGAACAGATTTTGCAGTGATTATGGGGTGGATGTTTAGGGGTGGTAATAGGGAAATTTGATAAATTGTGCTTTAGTATGGTGATTAGTAACTTAAATGTTACAATTAAAAATAGTTTGATTTTGTTATAGATATGTTCCATAACAGTATGTTATACATCCATCCGTACTAAATTAAACGCAAAAGGTTGTTTGGATGTTCGTCCTTTTTTCACGCAGCAATACGAAGCTACGGATCGACGTGATTTTTGGCCTAGATATAGTTTATGGTCCGGAGAGTAACATATGTTACTTTTTAACCCGGAAAATGCAAGGTTTCTGTGGCAACAAAGCCATGCATTCGTATTCGTTTAGAAATGCAATAACAATTAAAAACATTCATAAAATTGGCCATCCTAGAAAGTGGTGGAGGGACGACCTCAACGCCTTCAACTGAGATTGGATGGAATCATCTAGGGACTTTAGCCCAGCAAAGTCAAAGTAAAAGTCATAATCATCTATTGCGAGAATGTTGTACATATTGGCGACAAATACCATAATAGATGTCGTTGAATAATAATTGTTTTTTTGGTAAGTTTAAAATTCCAATCGTTAATTTAAATGTTTAATTTAGTTTGAAATTGTTATTGTCTATATTCTTGGTAATTTAAATATCTAGCATTTCACAATGGGACACCGCTAGATAAAAAAAATACCTAGTAACAATCACCTATTAGGTACTTGTATAATATGTTAGTTGCTACAAAACGGTCCAAACTGAGCATAATGCTGGTTATAAACAACCAGCATGTAGATATGCCTACACGCTACTCATAACTACCATCAGACCAACCATAAGGGTAACTTTAGTCTCCCATGTCTAGATATCTATATATAGAAAGTGCTAACTCGGTTCTTGCCTGCATCAAATGATAATCTTCCAAACTATAGAACTAGGAACAACCTAGATGAGCTTATTTTTTTTTAAATAACGCTATTCTGCTGCGATATCTGCTAATCTTAAGTTTAAGTATTCGATGAGATTGAAGTTGGTAAACAGAATGGGCAGCTATTGGGATACGCTGATAGGTGATAAAATAATTTCAACTCGAGGGTGATAGCAAGCTAGCTGCCATACCATCATGCTGTGACTGCATCATGATGAAATTTAGCATGACGGCAAGACTTGTAACACTAATGGCTATAAGTAATTTTTGAAATTGTAGAATGTCTACGTGTTGAAATATTTTTAAGGTGAGATTAGGGTCATGAGCAAGATGAGCGTGAGCGTAAGTTTATTCAGGAAAAATAAAGATAACAAGACGATTTTCTAGGTTCCTTCTAGACTACCTAAGCACATTGCAGTAGGCTAACCGCGTTATAACACGTAATATAAATTCCTATCCAATATTCACAAATTCTGTAGAAACATAATGTTCAAGAAAATTGCAATTTTCTCAGCGTTGTCGCGTCTCGTAAAACATTTAGGGAATATTTTTATAAAGTGGCTGCAGTTTTAAGTTTCGAAAGGAGAAAATGGTTGAAAATGTACCGAGGAATCAAGGAGTTATTATTCAGTTTATTTTACTTAATATTTAACGAAAGGGTAACGTTTTCGTTTCATTTGATATTTAGCGCCAAGTGATCGAAAATGTTGAAAGATCTAAAATATAACTCTTAGGTTCTCAAATATTGCTTGCAAAAGACACCAATAGATTCTTATGGTAACAAATTTTCAAGTTGGACTTGCTCGTTACCCATGATAAGTTTCCTTTCATAAATTTGCGGATGACTTCAGTTCGCCATCAACCCATTAAAAACAGTAAACTTTACAGAACCGCTATGTATGTAGTTATCATTACCGACTAATTCTTGCGTAATCTATATATTGCTGGAGTCAGTGAATGTGCTACGACACAACCTACGAAGAGTCTACGAATTAGCTACGACGGTAACGATGCTATGTAATAATAATGGCAATAAAACGTATTGAAACGAAAGGTAGATGAAGCCATATACAAAAAAAAATGAAACCATGTTTTAACCGATAGAAATTATTATTTTTTTAAACTGCCTTCAATTGGTATTGTTAGTACATTACCATCGATCAATTCAATGTCCTGTACATTTTCTAACTGTTTTTGAGTTAGATGTCATTTATCAGTAGCATTTATGTAGTTAGTTAAATAAGCAAGTAAAAAAACGTATCCTTAAAAACAAAGTTGCACCATTCACAAACTAATTTACATATAATATTGGATAACGAGACCGCGGGTCGTTTGCCATGACAAGCTTATGCTTACCATGAGACGTAAAAAGAATATTCGAACGATTTCGAAAACGTATGCTCTTTTGAAAACGCAAGAGGGACAGCGATCCAGTAACGTGTAACAACGAGCGAGACAAAGTCTCGAGAAGGCATTTTTCGGCGGAGGCTGCGGGTGCGTTCAAGAGATTTATGTGTCGGTTATCTCTCGGCTGAATTTATTTGTCTGAGTGCGCTGCACTGATGCCCTGGTACTGGGATCTAGGAATGGTAAGACACGGCAGTTATTTGAACGCTCATTGTAACGCTCGCCTGGCTTTAAAAATCTGCCGCTTAGGAATAATCGGTGTTTCAGTTGTGGATTTGAGAATCAAGCAGTGTCTTCGACTGCATCGTGGAATAACATCAGTTGAGATAATGCACACCTACCTATACTAAAAAAAAATATAAAACATTATTAACTTATTGCTATGTATACTCATTGCTTCCTAATCAATGTACACAGGTGCTTATTCTTAAATATCCGCACCTAGTAATTTAAGTTAAATTTAAATTAGGTAGTAAGTAGTTTAGGTACTCATAACCCCAATTCTTGGTAAGTATTATAATTAATTACAGTTGATTTATAATGAATCCTAAGGAAAGAAAATCTTATTGTTTCTGATTCTGGGATTAAGATAAGTCATTTTCAAAAACGTTTAATTTTCAAGTTTTATATCAGAAACATTACATTTGTAAAATGTCTGATCAAAGCAACTTTCCAACGCTTTCTTGTTACTTTATATCTTCATAGCTTCCACCCGCGGCTGAGCCTGCGTGTTAAGGTGAAAATACACGGTTCACTTTTGTCTTTCAATTTGGATGAAGCCTGTCTTTCAATTTCCATGTAAACTTATAAGTGAATCATTCAATGTCATTGTAACAACAGCATTCCTTTAATTTCTGCTCCATTCAACCAAAGTGATTCAATTTGGTTGAACCGTGTATTTTCACCTTTATATATCTTTACAACCTATGTGCTAATCCAGAACCTAAACTATTGTTAGTAATAATAAAGATGCGTGCGCGCGGCTGCGTCCCGCGACGAGACCCGTCAGCCGATTATACCACTTGCCATTGAACACACGTATTGTTATTTCCCTATGCCCTCAAACACTAACAACTATCTATATCTTAAATTACATCAAAATCGGTTTAGTAGTTATGGAGACACGTGGTAACAAACATTCACGCACACAAACTTTCGCATTTATAAAATTAGTAATTATAAATTATAAATTAGTAAATTAGAGTAGGATAGTATAGTAGGATAGGATGAAAATAGAAGAAAAAAAATTCTTAAAAATTCGTTTAAAATAAATTATTGCTAATACTGTCGCCTACAGCTGATATCAGTTGAACACAAAACATCTTTTGTTTTGCAATTTAATTTTGTGTGTGTGTATGTGTGTGTGAGTTTTAAGTGGTAATTTAATTTCAAAAGTGATTTAGTGGTTAGCCACTTAATATTAAGGCATTTAAAAAAAAAACTAATAAAAATCAAAGCCATATCTATTCAATTTCATAACCCTGCGCAGTTGCGCACCCAAAGTCTCGAGGGCGCGGGTAATAGTACAAATTATAAATTTGTGACCGACTGTACCGGATTAAAACGCGGCGGTGTCGCAGCCGCAACGACGACGCAACGCAGCCGCGCCGCGCCGCAGCGGCTATGTCGTGCGAGCGGAATAATATGTGGACGCCCGGGGGTGCGCGGGAATTTTACAGCTTTTTAGTTTATCTTTTGCGACATTTTTTGCGGTACAGAAAAGTTATGTTATTATCTTTATACTCAGTTTTATGTAATACAAATAGCTTATTGTACTAAAGTAAAATATAATCAGTAATGAAATTTTAAACTGCCATGACTGGACCGTGTCTGTGATTCTGAGGCACAGACCAGTAAACGTACATAGACTCTTCTTAGCCAGACACCTATGCTGACCAAGGGTATGCATTATCACTGCATATCGCCACCCAGCCGCAATTTATGTAAACTAATTACAACACGCCATCTTCCCTCGTCTTCCGCCTACCATCTAGTAAATTGACCATCATAATAAGCCTGTGTCTATCGGTCCACTAAGAGTCTTCTGCTAGACATAAGCCCAAGGTGCGCCAACAATGCCCCATCTTTAGCTCTTCTTCTCCAGATACTGGCTGCGTATATCGTCGCATCATCTAGTCGCAGAACGTCCTAAATTACGTTTGTAAATTCGCGCTCTCCACACTTCTACACACTACACAGTTCTGCGGAAGATATGAGCAGCACACTGCACTTCAGCTTGCTATAATTCACTCAGCTATTATTTTTATTCTCCTGGTTATCCAGTCGAGACGAGTGGGTCATTTGCCTGATGGTATACATGACGCCAGAGCGTACCAGTTGCAGTGCCACTCAGAATTTTTACATGGTGGCATTTTCTAGTGCTCACCTGACACTCTCTATACCACCTCTAATTTAAAAATCTGTCGCCACCTATCGGTGTGTTTCACCTATCGCTGTCTACACTTGAGAGTCAGCTCTAATCTAGATTCAGCGTATTTCCCATCTTCGACCACATCGTCACTTAAGATCAGACGTGATAGTGTTCAAACGCTAACTTATTAAAAATTCAAACTTTGCTTTTATAGCGAAAAACTTCGTTGTGAATTTAATTATTCTAAGATACAACGAACAGTTAGCAGTTAGCACCATATCTAGCTATGCGACTTTAAATTAGTGTCAATACACATACCCACCTAAAACGCTAGCTACGTATACATACCTACCAGCACAATTACAAAAGTCGACACCACCACCGACGACGCTCGCAGCGTATAGGCTATAGCAGTGCTAGTAATTGCGCCCGCAGACAGGAAGTGCCTAATATCCCCGCCTGAGGCGCAGTTTCACTGAATTGCTGTTCGTTTTTTTGCAGGCGCTTGCTGTACAGTATTGTCCATTTAGTGTAAGTAATTAAAGAACTTGGATCCAGAATTGATAGTGTAATTCATTGTTTACTAATTTTACTCTTGGATTAGTGTAATGTGCTCTGTGTTACAGTCAACATTGGAATTTGGAATACTTATTAATATTTCGATATTTTATTTTTACTGTTATCCCTATCTGACTATTGAAGCCCGATTCTACTAAATAAATGGTTAAAAAATGACAATGGTTCGTCACAAAATGGTCTCACGGACACTCGTCGAAGAGTTAGTCTTACCACCTGATAAAACCACCTACCACTGAACTACCATCGCTTGGCAGGTATAATACAAGCGAACTTTATCCTTTACATATGAGGACTTAACCAAGCGCGATTTGTCTAAATAGGTACCTCAAAACTCAATTACCAAAACACAAGCGCATCAAACGCATAAGGCCCACAAACGGTTGTCTGACTCTCACTCGGAAATCCCACAAACGGCTCGCTTTGTAAAACTAACTCGGCCCGTAACGGCGCAGCAGTAATTAGCGCGGGAAAAACGCGGCGATATGGCGCGAGACGAATCAGACGCGGTCGGGATGTACTAGGCGAGGGTAGGTGAACAGCGGCGCAAGTACGGATATTTTCGATCGATAAAATACGATAAAATTGACAGTTCAAATCGATAAAGTGGGTTTTATCGACTTTTTATATAATTTAACGAGCCTCTATACATCGACAAAAGTTATCGAAAAGCTAGGTCGAATCCAAAAAGAATATAGAGCTACTACAATACTTTACGCTCAGAATTCGGTACTCGCTACATTCGGTAAAATCGAGATTTTCGATTCGACAAATTTATCGAACCGAGTTCCGTACTTGCGCCGCAGGCCCTTAATAAGTTCAGTTGGCTTACTCTTTTAGTTTCAGAGTTCCTACAGCCACCTTCCGGCTCAATCGAACACCGGTTGCAAGATTTGATCTAAACAAACAAACGTAAACGTAACAAAACTGCACAATTTCGATCTTAATCCCAATTTACGATTGGAATCGCATGTCAAGAGTAAGCCCACATTTCTTTACAAGTTAGGTTTCCAAGTTAGTCTGACGTATGCCCTATTGATATGTTGTCACAAACATACTACTTCTACTACTACTATATTGGAGCAAGCGATGGTAAGCATAACCATATTAATTATAATTAATTAATATTACACTAAACATATGTGTTTGAGTTTTCACGTAGATACGGTTAAATTCTAGCTTGCTAAATTTCTAATACCTCCTCCAAATTCCTTCGTGGCTCGACGTCTCTATTGCAGTTAGCTGCCGAGTCGAAGTTGCACAACGTGCGCCGTTACTTTTTACTTCTAGGGCTCAAATGTTAAATACCGAAGCACTTCTGCTACATATTACATGGCGGTTCTGGTGTATGTACACACTGTACCTATCTCTAGTAATTCTGAGGCAGCTGAGGTATAAAAAGAACTACCTATATCATTATAGGTATGTATGTAGTTGTACCTACCAACTACATTACCGAACCGTGGTAGTGTGCGGCTGAGTGCTTTATTTTATATTTTTGCTTTGTTAATAATTATTGTTCTCATAGGTTATGTACATATATATCATAAGTAATATGTACTTTTGGTATGTGACAAGCAAGTAATTTTTGGTTACAAGGTTATGAGACTAGCAGGGTAGCAGGTCGTTTGTGTGATGATCAGCAGTACCTATAAAAATTACCTACAGTGCCACCAAAAACATGGCCTGCACAACTTTGCAGTGCATTAAATTTGCTATCTTGAGGCATCAGGTCTCGTTATTACTACGCCCCGTAATTTCCTTTTGCTCATCAAACCGGGAAACGAACGCCACGGGAACCGAACCTGATCTTTTTCGAATAAAATTATAGCTTATATTATTACGGAAATCCTGTCTGTTGTAACAAACAAATATTGCTAAGGAACAATGTACATGAAATATAGATCTTAAAAAGCTGGAAAGATTGTCTTAATTATAAAACGAAACTTATTTTCATTAGTTCAATTAAGTCTTAATAATTATACAGACAAGTACTGAAGCCAGGCAAGCCTTTTTTTACATGTAACAAAAATAAATAACATCCAAGAACAATACAAAACTTTATTTCCCTTTATTTTTACCAAACTTAACACTCTTGTTTGACTTTATTAAACTAGTAGCATCATCATTCAACTGTTGGAAGAACGCTTTAGACGTCTTCAAGGACCTATCATTTGCTTCCACACCCTTCTTAGTATTTCTGTGGTCTGTAATCTTTGAAACTTGCCCACCTTTGGCACGCTGGAACTTCTTCTTTTTCCTTCGCTCCCTATTCTTGTCTGTCTGAGTGCGCTCTTCTTTAGTCATCAACTCTCCTTTATGTTTCTTTTTAACTTCTTCCGGAGCAAGCAAAGCGGCATCACTAGTAGCAACTGGAGCAACCTCCTCCATCGAAATTGCTGGTGTATTGGACACAATTTTAACTTCAGCGCTTGCTGCCTTGGGTGTGTAGTGATAATGGCACAAAGCATCGAGTTTAGCAAACAAATGACGCATAGAGTCACGAATTTGAGTGTGTGCTTCAGGTTCTTTTTCCTCTTCTACATCTCCAGATATAGCTTGTTTCTGCTTCAGATATTCTGCTTCGTAAACTTGAGCCAAACTTAGCTTGCTCTTTGACTGATCCAGAATTTCTGTCTTACGGAAACTGAGCTGATCATCAACAGGCTTTTCCTTCTTCTCAACATCATCCCAGGCTTTGTCTTTGATTCTTTGTCTTATTAAATCTTCCAATGTTAATGTAGTTTGCTCGGTTATTATTGGTGCAGGGCGAGATGTAAGATCAAAGTCTACTACTTCTTCTAGCAATGAATTTTGTGGTCGCTTTGAGGCATCAACTTCACCTTTAAGTTGCCAAGGGGCTTCTTTTAATGTTTTTTCTTCTAGTCTATCTATAGTCATCTTCAATCTTTCTTGCCTCATTTCAAACTCCGACTTCTTCTCATATGGTGTTTCTGAAGGTTTTTTATCAGCTACTATATCATTCACATCTGATTCCGAATCATTTTCTGATGATGAAGCATCAGCAAATCTGACTTTTTTATCTCTCTTTTTTGGTTCTTTTATTTCTTCTAGGCCCCCATTTTGAACATCATCATCTATGTCATTTTCATCATCATCTATGTCATTTTCATCATCATCTATGTCATTTTCATCATCATCTAATTCATTTTCATTGAGTTCATCATCATTACTATCAATTTTTTCACCAAAATCATTTCCATTTTCTTGGTCATCTTCATTATCTGCGTCATCAAAGAAGGAGGAGTACTTTACATTTCTTGCACCCTCCCCTTCTTCTTCATCCGCTTCGCTATCAATGTCCTCAAATAAATCAATGGATTCCTCATCGCTGTCTTCTGGAACAGCTTTACCACCATTTCTCTCTTCCTTCAGTAAAAACTGCTCCATTTCCTGCAGTTTGAAAAATTTATCATCTACTACAGACGATTTTACTTTCGGTTTTAATTTATTTTTCTTTTTCATTTTTTTATCATCTCCTTTATTTATTTGCTTTTTATTTTGTTTGAGCCCCTTGCCTTTTGTTATTTTGACTGAGGGTACAGCAACTTCTTCACTGTCAACGTCGTCTTCTGGCGAGTCTCCGGCGATGGAAACTGGAAACTTTAAATCATCTTTCAAAGACATACAGTTGGCTACCTCCCATACAAGTTGGTCCCAACACTCATTGTTTTGAAGCTCAATTTCTTGCCATATCTGCTCTTCGTCGAAATCTTCAACTATAAGCTCTGGTAAGGCACCTTTCTTTTGTTTTTTCACATCCTTTTCTTGCACCTTAGTAAAGTCGTAAAGCGATTTTACTAGGTTTTTGATATCGTCTTTTACCTCAGTTTGAACTGTGAGAAACTTTACAGGTTTCTCTGTGAAAACGTTAAATTTGTCAATTAAACTCTCGATTTTAGGGCAAGCCATTATAAAATACTTTGTTATACTGTTCTGTACAGGATTTTTTCATGGGGAAAATTGCAAAAATATCCAGTAATTCTTTAAACCAAAATAGCACGCGGTGTGATTTGTCATTTCACAATGTAATGTCATGTGACATGTCAGGCAGTGATGTCATGTCAATGCAATCAAATGTGTCAAGAATGTCAGAATGACAAGCACAGACTCAATGATTAAAGAAAAGTAGAGGATATGAAAATAATATGTACCTAATATAATAATATAAATATTGTGTTCTAGATATCCATACAATTAATGACTTACGCATGTCCCACCCGTCGTCAGCCGATTTTTCAAGGCCGACATTTTGGTTTCTTGTCCAAATGTGAGTATTTGAAGTGTCACTGAAGTCTGACTAAATTATATAAAAAATAGTTCTATAGAACTATTAATGCAAGTGAGAAGTTGCATGTGATACAGGCTACCATGCCAAAGTGCTATCTAAAGAGCCCGAGATTTGACGCCATTTTTGTTTCTGTTTCGGCGCGCAATACGTACCTTTAGTTCATATCCTCTACTTTTCTTTAAATCATTGCTTAGTAGTTTGTGCAAGTTGTCACTTGTTGTCTAATTAGTCTGTGCCTCTCGTAGATTAGAGTATATAAATCGTAGACGGACAATCTATAGACGACTGGTTTCCGTGCCGCATGTGAGATAGAACGATATTGGGTGGTGTTGCCATATCAAAACGTTTACCCTGGTTTTTAGCAATGACAGATTTACTCCATAATTTATCTAGAGATCAGGGGTGCAATTTTTGAATGTCACCGAGTGACTAAATATCAGCGATATGACCGAGAGTCACCGATTTACAAAAAGTCGTATTTTTTAATCTCAGCGGGTAACTAAAATTATCATGCCTATGATATCGTTTACGAATGGGTACCCCCTCTCGTAAACAATATCATAGATACGAATATTTAGTGCCAATTTTGACTTGAACACAATTTCCAACTTAAAAAATAAAAATAAATAGAATACAATCATAAGTTTATCTGTGATCAAAGCTGAGAAATAGTTGCATGATTGATATACAGGGTATGACTTTCAAAAATACGACTTTTGCAAATTAGTAATTTCAAAGTCATCGCTGAGAATTTTTTCATCGGTGATTTCGAAATCATTCGTGACATTCAAAAATAGGTCCCCTGTTCTGTAATTTACTAGCCTACGCGTTACCCTATAGGAACTGGATTTTTTGCGATCTAAAGTTTGCTTTCGTGGTTATAGAACTTAATGCAAATATCATTCAAACCATTCAGCTACTTCAAGGGAATTGGTGACAACAATTATATTACAGCACTGCAATCAGACGGTTCATTATTAGTTCATTTCTGTATTGCATCTTTCATTCAAAGTCACATTTTCACACTTTTCTACTGGCTACTTTTTACCATAACGTTGGCGGTTTCACCCGCGCGGAGATATTGGATTTCATGGTTTTTATTTTTCTGCGCGGAACCCTAATTCTTTTTCTAAAATAAAAGTACCCTAAGTTACTCCTTGTAACATCAGCTATCTGCCAGTGAAAGTCCCGTCAAAATCGGCCCAGCCGTTTCGATGATTAACCGGAACAAACAGACAGACAGACAATTTAAAAATGGTTGTTTTGTTATAGGTACCGTCTATACTTTTATATGCATTTGGTAAAAAGCTGTTATTTTGATATTACAAACAGACACTTCAATATAATTTATTTGTATAGTCTAATCAGTTCAATTTTATTTATTTGTGTAGTAGTATTTGTATAGTGTTTATATATTTATATGACATAAAAATACGTGGTCTGGGGAAAAATAATTTCGAATGCAGGCAACACCAAACTGAGATATTTTTTGGTTGAAGGATTCTAACATTGATTGAATTCAACTTTATTGCATATTAATGAACAAAGTTCTATTCTAAATGTTGTTGTCTAGAGTTTTTCTATGTTTAACAATCAATTTTGAAGCCTAAATATGATCCAAAAGTACTGTACTTACGAGTGAAAAGACAAATCGGGAAGTTTTTGTTCACTGTCACTTTTGCATCCTAACACACTGTACCGAACCATTTTCTCATAGTAAATTTGTTAGGGAAATTGTTATTCACAATTTGGAAGTAATAAAACGTGTTCACAGTCTGGTTTTAATTAATAAAAGCGTCAAAACTGCGGCGAACTCCAGAATATAGGGCGAACTGTCAATGTTTGTTTCGCACAATAGTGTGAATGACCTTGGAAAAACCGGCACGCGACATGAAACAAAAAGTCATATCGTTCTATCTCTTTTCTTTACATGAAGTATGCATAAGTGGTTCTCTTTCTTGTATGAATGAGATGCAAGCTATCTAGTCGTCTATTACCTCTCTGTCTAGGATATAAATACATTCTCCGTTATTTGAGTAATATTATTCGAAGATACCACAGACTAGGTAGTTGGAAGATACTAACTAACTGCCATAGACTAAGTAGTATACTATGCTAACTGCTACCAATATTCTATAACGAAGTAGGTACATATATTTGTGTTCCAGCTATTTTACTCTTTGTTAATTGTTATATTCTCTTCTCTTTGTCTATGACTGCACTGTTGTGAAATTGTGAAATGAAAAACAGATAAAACATTTCTATGTATGTATGTACAACATATTATTTAATTATTTTTAAGGAAAGTCTTGAAAATTGTATTCGTGTCTTGAAATACGATCAATGTCAATCCAAATACGCACAAAAAGTGCCTATCCTCGCAGTGCTTCGACCACATTCTTCCAAATGTGAGTAGAATAGATACGATGCACCGTAACTGCATTCGTGGTGTTTACTGTTTTCTTGGATTTCTCACCTCACTGACCATAGCGTGGGCTTTTTTGTGTACTCAACGCATTGAGTCACCCGCCCACGCTATGTATTAACCTGCAACTGAAGTTGCAAGAAGAAGAACAAGTTTTTAAAGTGAAAGGATAAGTTATTGATTGGAGAGCCAATGGTTGGTCCTTTTAAGTAAACATCAAGACATCAGTATTCTTACAAACACATTTTCCAAGACTACAAAGCTCTTACCTAGTGCATATAACATTTAGAACACATAAACAATTTTTATTGTAGTAGTACCTACCTCAATAATAAATAATAGTGTATCCATATGGGGTTCCAGTACAATGGAAGGACAAGACATGGAAATGAAGTTCAGTGGCAGTAATGATGTTGGTGGACTGGAGCTGTGCATTGTGTGTGGAGATAGGGCTTCGGGAAGGCATTATGGTGCTATTAGTTGTGAAGGTAAGATAAAAAAGATTGCAATTTAAATAACTAACAAGGTCCACTTACACTACTTACTCTAATTATTTTTTTTAATGAATGAAGCCTCTCAACCCATATACAAACAGTAGCGGTAAAAAAATGACAATATAACTATGTTCGCTTTGTAAAATACCAATTTTTGTGTTGCTATGAATATATTTTGTTCAAAAACACATTTGTCTAATTAGCTAGTTATTTACTATATAACAAGCTCCTGTCTGCGGCTTACCCGCTTGGTATATATAATATCTTGAATGTGTTATTCTGATGTATGATCTAGGCTCACTTTAGTATATTCCCAATGAGAATGCAAATTCAGTTTTTTTTCACAGATAGCCTTGAATATAATCAGTCAAATTCCAACAGCACAAAGCGCAGATATTAATAGTTTTAGAGAAAATATTTCATAGTTTTTAATTTCCATACAAACTAGCGCCATCTTGTGGGTTCTTTGGTAAGAAAACTACAACATAAATCCATTTTAAAAGCTAAAAGATAAGTGTCCAAAGCAAATAAACATAACTTATATCATTTTCAACTTATTTATGTTAATTTTGTCAATTGTAATATTTCACACTGTTACAGAACCAAATCTGCCAACCCCAAAAAGAATAGATTAGGTTAATTATGCTCACAGAATCAACCCACCCCAATTACCCCTAGGGCCTAGAGTGTATATAAAAAGCAGGAAGTGTGAAGGGAGTGCAGCCTCAGCCCCGGAGTGGTACATATCTTTATAAATTGTAGTTGTATGTGTTATTCTGACGTATAAGCTATATTACTGTAAAGTTTCATTTAAATCCATTCAGTAGTTTTTGCATGAAAGAGTAACAAACATACATCCATCCTCACAAACTTTCGCATTTATAATATAGGAAGGATTAGGGGATAGGATATAATAGTATGTTTTTAAAAGCATTAGCTGAGGTGGGAGCTTCTGTAAATAGTTCAGTCTTATTGTGAACCTATTGTTGATGAAATGATGTAATGGAAAAGTGGTAATATTGATTAAAAAAACACCATAGGTAAGTGGATTTTAAGCCACACAGTAAAATAAAATTAAACATTTTAATAAATTGGTACATTAGGCAGTTTTATTGCTAAACATGACCTCTTCCAGACAACATTTGGATGGAAAATATTAAATAGTGTTAGGCTATGTAGTTTTCCCTCCATAACTTATATTCTCATTGTAGGATATGTAAAACTATAAAATACAAAACTGCAACCCTTATAATAGATAAAAAAAATAGTTATACATCTAAGTTAAACTAAAGCCTTTTTTAAATTAAATCTTATAATATCATTTTTTTTTCACCCAGGTTGCAAAGGCTTCTTCAAGCGCTCCATTCGTAAGAAACTCGGTTACCAGTGCCGCGGCAGCATGAACTGTGAAGTAACAAAGCACCACCGGAACCGTTGCCAGTATTGCCGACTGCAGAAGTGCCTAGCATGTGGTATGAGGAGTGACTGTGAGTAAAATAGACATGTTTGTTTAATAATTTTTTGTTTACTTTCTATACATCCAATATTGACCGCTGTCTCACCAAATCCTAGTGTTAATGTTGTCAAAGATTGTAAACACACTAACCCTAAAATGGGATCTGTCACTCGATTGCAACTGCTGAAACACACCATAAGAGCCTAACTTTGTGCAGCAGTGTGGGTGTACGGATTGACTGCAATAAACACTTTTCCCTTTTTCTCATCTAATTTAGTGGTACAGAGACTGCTCCACTTGGCTGCCCTGAGTCCTGACACAAATAGTCAATGTCACAATGTTTAACTTCTCCAAAAAGCTCTAGCCCATGTAGTATGTGATCCCTATACCTACTAACCTACAAAAGCAATCAGTGCTTCAAATTATGTACCTTAAAAAATATACTTATCAAATCTATCTTGTTATAAGGGACTCCATTATATCAAATGCATAAAAAATATATAAACATAGAAAGTCTGGAGGAAAAGTATCAAAAATAAAATAAATAAAAAACTACCTAGTAACTAGCATTTTTGTTACATAATTATTATGAAAATATTATTTCTTTTCAAGACACAAAGTACCTACATCAAGAACAAGTGACTTAAAAAAATGCCGAATCTGATTGTGACTAAAATAGCGTGATATTTAAATTTCATGCCCCATTTTTCTATCCTTAGGGTGGTGGTTCTTTGGTAAAATTACATCCTTGGGACATGCACTACTAAAAAAGGATCATTTAAATCGGTTGACAATTGGCAGAGAAATCGAGTAACATCGCCACAAAAAAATAAAAATACAGGTGATTTGAGAACCTCTGTTTTGGAAATTGGTTCAAAATTGACTTATATATTGCGTCAAAAAAGATTTGCCCCAACATAAAAGCTGAATGTACAACTTGACACTGGTTATCAGATAAACCTTCGCATTATGTCCACATTCACTAGCATTTCACCCACTCTTACTCCCCCATATCATAACACCTAATGAGCAGTAATTCTTGTTCACTTTACGGCAGCGGTCCAGCACGAACGCAAGCCGATAGTGGACAAGGCGAAGGGCGAGCCTAGGGAGCATGAGCGGCACGCTGCCTACTCCAAGCTGCTTGGGCTGGCAGGACAGGCGCAGACTGCTCAAGTGAGTTCTCCAATTAATTTACGCATAGAACAAAATCCTCAGTGCTAGTTGTGTCTTATATACAAACACAGACATGTTTATGATGAATTGATTTTTGAAAGGTTCAATAGGGAGGATAGTCATGTATTTGTTCCATATTAGGGAGTTGCAGGAATATCTTGTAGTTTCTGATTCCCTAGTTATGCAGTATCTTAGGGTGTTATTACTTATTAATTTAGCTGTTGTGTTTTTGCAGATAAACCCAAAAGAAGAGCCCAGTGATACTTATGGCTCAGTGTCGCCCGCCTCTCCTGCCATCAACTTTGCTCTGGCTGCTGCAGTTGCCTTCAATAAAGGGAATCCAGGTAGGCTCCTTCTACCTCCTCCTCCTCCTCCTTCCTTCTACCTCCTTAATACCTAATGTCTCAGGGTAACGAGCGCACTGCAGCGCCGCGCAGGCCTTTGTGTCTCAAAGTTCTGGGTGGCACTGCAATTGTTATGGGCCGGCGTTATGCTTACCATCAGGCAAACGACCAGCTCGTCTCTTTACCAAATAACATAAAAAAAACGACTGAAAAGTAACCGGCTCTAAGAGGTCTTTGAGTTTGGGGTCGTAGACAATTCGGATCGCTCTACGTTGTATTGCGTCGAGTGACTGGAGTTGATATTTAGGCGCACCGATCCAAAGGTGTGAGCAGTATTCCATGTTCTGAGGACGAACTTGTGCCTTTTGTAGCACACCAAGCTTTTTGGATGCAACTCCAGCCTTACTCGCAATGTGATGACAGAACTGAACATCTTTCGAAATGTCGACGACAAGAATTCCAATGCTCTTGGCGGTTTCAAGGGGAACGCTCTGAAATCGCGGTGCCATAATAAAAGGGGACCTTGATTTTATTTGTATAAAAATGGTCATGCGTTTTTCTTCAAATAAAATCATTCATCTCTATCTTTCTAACTTTCTATAATATACAAATATTATAACAAAATTAACCAGCTACCATATAATGAAACCGCAAGACCACAAGTGTTCAATTGTTACTAGCTGGTTTCCTAAGTTTCACTAATAAATGTACGATCCCTGTTCCCTAGTGTCTTCATACTTGCCACCGGGCGCTGGTGACATGGAGGGGGCCCGGCGACAACAGCTTTTACTGCAAACTCAGCTCGCTAAGAACCTATTCAAGATGGGCCAGTTTGGAGCTATTAACGAGTACCTTCAGTCTGCCTACGGAGCGCCTGCCCCGGATGGAATATTGCCCGGGGACGCGCCGCAGCCACCGCGTGAGTACTACATAACGGAATATGGCCCTGGGTCGACAGTACACACAACATAATACGACATAATGATCTTCGAAATTCAAACTCAAACTTAGCACCCGACGCGGATACACGCCTATTTTTCTATTCTTTATATATCTCGCCATTGATCTATAGAGATCGTTGCCCATTTATATCTCGCCAGTGATCTATAGACATTGTTGCCTGTCCCTACTCAAACCGTGTCGAAGGATCTAGCGCCATCTCTGGTCATCCATTCAGCAAATAACATTTTATCGTTCCATGAGCTACAAATAGAGATTGTTGCACATTTCTCGCCAACAGATGGCGGCACTATTTTTTTGCCAGCGTAGTAAATTTTGGCCCTCTTCCAGCGAAGGCGGAGTCGCGAATTCAAGAGATAGTTGCACGTTACTCGTCAACAGATAGCGCTATTTTTAACACACTTTTTAACTACACTTCTCGAAATGAAACTCTTGATGTATATGTAGTTCAGATGACAAAGCTATTATTTGGTATCGTAGAGCTGATCTGATGACGGAGCCTGGAGGTGTATATTGGAACTTTTCAGTGGCAACAAGTAAACCCTTCGAGTTTGAACTCATATGATTCGTTTTAACGAGTCCAATAGATTGCACATGGTGTCCAGGTTCTGATGATGGAGCCAGGAAGTGAAAGTGTGTTTATTAGTTACTTTAAACTACAAATAATTATTAGTTAGTTATTGTAATAATGTAAGCGGTCCTCTTCCAGCGGAGGCGGATTCGACAGTTTTAGTAATAGTTACATGTGGTCAACAGACGGGCGCGACTTTAAATTTTGCTACTCTTGTAATAAGCGGTCCTCTTAGCGGAGGCGGAGTCGACATTTCTAGAGATAGTTGTACGTGACTCGTCAACTGATGGCGCTGTTTTAAATATAGCTAGTCTTTGTAATAAGCGGTCGGCTTCCAGCGGAGGCGGAGTCGACGATACTGAGCACGGCGGAGTCGCTGCAGCTGCTGGTGTCATTGCCGGCGGGCGCGCCGGCGGCGCTGCGCGTGCAGGCGGCGTGCGAGGCGGGCGCGCGGCTACTGGCCGCACTGGCGCGCTGGGCACTCGCCGTGCCCGCCTTCTCCGCGCTGCCGTGAGTCGCTACACTCTGTCCAACCATTTATTTTACTTTTGACAGCTCGTGTACAGTCAAGCTGGGTAACTTGAATACTTTTCTCAGATTTTTAGGGATATCAAAATAAAAATGTATCAGTCTAACTATGTCTTATTGATTGATTGCAGAGGCCCGCTGTTAGAGTCATTTATTTTAACTTTCATAAGTGCTCCTTTGGAGCCTATTTGAATAAAGAAATTTGAATTTGAATGAGTGTTCTGTCATAACCAAATTTAGAATAATTTAATTAAAATGTCGAATAAAAAATAAGTTTGCGAAGAGAGGAAATTACGTTATATTGGCCGTTCAAAGTTACCATCACTATTGGGTATCTTTGAACTTAGATAGTTTGGACAGCGAAAGCTCTTTTTATCGGCAATTTAACTGACTGGGGTAAGATTGAACTCATATTTTGAATGAACAAACATAGATCTGTCAAATTAAATCCACTTGACAACATTATAAACTTCATTGACAGCTGTCAATTTTATGTCACATTTAACACTCAGAATATTAGGTCTTTCCGTTTCACGCGATTATCAATGTTTTTGATGAAAAGTATTTTGAGAAAAAAATAGAGAATCTTCATACCCGTTTTATTCAAAGTTACAAGGAAATTCAAAGATACCCAACATGACTGTATGTTCAGTATGGGCACGTGGTCCTTACTCTTATAAGATTAGGTCATATATTAATAGAAATTAACGATATTAACATGTTAAAAAAAACTTAAAACGGGAACTATGGTTTTCAAACTAAACAAATAAACGTTCGAACTAAATTACAAGTAGACAGCAGGATTACAACTGGAGTTGACCACAAGCGACACCCAGCTCGAGTTTGTGATTTCCTAATGCATTACCGATTTGATTTTTTACATTCGACATATAATTTTATGAAGGAGTTTTGATTAATTTAGAACTTCGTAGCGCAATAAGCCATTGATTAGTCATATCCACCCATATCTACTCTTGTTTTACTGTTAACGTTTTAATGTTAGTACTGTTTGTAGTTATGTTATGTATAAATAAATGTTTTCCTTAACAAAATGTTGAAACTCATTGAAACAATACAAGCTGCGAATCACCTCAGAACTGATTGCTCAAGTGTCACAACAATTTCATTTCAGTTTCGAGATCCAAGTGACCCTCCTCAAGAAATGCTGGCCGGAGCTGTTCGTGCTGGGGCTGTCCAAGTTGTCGATGCCGCTGTCGCTGGGCACGCTGCTGCCGCTGATGACGTCACACCTGCAGTCCGTGCTGCGCGACCGCGCGCAGGGCGGGGACTGCGCAGAGAGGATCTCCGACTGCATGCAGCCGGAGGTGCGTGAACTTTTTTATGCTATTTGATAATGAGACGAGCTGGTCGCTTGCCTGATGGTAAGCATAATGCCGGCCTATAACAATTGCAGTGTCACTCAGAACTTTCAAACACCTGCAATGCGCTCTTTACCTAAGTCTCATAAGTCCAGTAATTTCACTGGCTACTCTGCTTATTAAGCCGGGACACAGTAATGCTTGCACATTACTTTATTAAATATATGTTTGTTGATGTTAGTTTTCAACGCTAGAATCAACATTATTTGCTTTTAGTGTTGAAAACTGTGTTTCAGTACATAGTTGTCATACATATTTTTATTCATTAGTATATATAGTTCCAGCCGAACCGGAGGTGGTAACTACTATTACTATACTAATTGTTGGTTTTACAGTGCATTGTTGAGAGTTCAAGAAAGTTTTTTTATATTATAACAAACTAACCCAGGGTTCGTTGTTCAGCGTCGCGCGTTACGTTTGGTTAAATTCAGTATAGATCGAACTTTGGTCATTAGACATTCTTTATCGCGGAATTAAAACTATAAATAAACCACATTATTTAATCTTAATTAAAAAAAAACTCCTCTGTCCCAGATCACTCTGTCGGACTACTCTGACGAGCGCATCTCTGAGGTGATATCTCAGCTGCTGCGGCTGCAGCAAGTGATGGGCACGCTGGACCAGCTGCGCCTCACTGAACGGGAGCACGCGCATCTGCGGGCACTCTGTCTGTTCTCACCGGGTGAGTGGACATCATTTATTTTAAAAAAAATACTGTGTCTCTTTATGTAGAAAGAAAGAAAACATATTTGTGACAACTTAAACTTAGAACAACAAATAAATAAGCAAATAAAAACAAAAGAAAAAGTGTCACAAAATTGTCCCAACTCAGCGTAATGCTGGTTTAAAACTAGTTATAAAACTATTATTGTTTTTTTAGTTCGAGTGAAGTTTTGAGATATGGGTTCGAACCCCTTTGGCTGTGAAATTTTTGAGAATAATGGTACGGTGGTATGGTTATATTGTTTGACGAATGTTAAAAGTTGTAAAATAGCCAGCAACATCACCGAAAGCGATTACCTATTCATAATTATACTCAGTGATTATTTATCTTCAAAAATGATAATATGCACGAGCGAGATAGCGGCGCGCCGTATTTGTAGCTGGTTTTGTTAAAGTATGTTTTTTGTTTGTTGTTCTTTGATAATTTTAAACTGAATCGAAAGACACACAGTTTAACTATTCAAACGTTTAACTCTGTTTATTTATAAGAGCCAATAAGTGTTGATCTGACTAGTGTCATATTAGTATTATAATATAACTGTTTTTCTTTTTATGCTGCTTTGTGACGGGACCCGCAGAACGTTTTCCTGATAGTAAGCATTACCTTAGAAAGATTGCAGAGCCACACACAAGTTGCGAGAATGCGAGAAGAGAAAACATGTTGGTTGGATGGTTCAGTACAGTCACTGCACCACTTGATTTTTTGAAATGTTGCAGATTCTGGTGTTCCAAACATAACCCTAGTTTTAGTTTCTCTCTCTCTTTTTAAATAAGAACTTATGGAAAGGATTGAATATAATATTTAGACCTGTAAGGCTGTCAGATTGATCCACTTGCTTATATATCTAGTGTAAATTTATTTATTATACCAACTGTACCTTGCGGCTTTGCTCACTTAGCCTAAATTACTCCTTGTAACATCAGCTATCTGCCAGTGAAAGTCCCGTCAAAATCGGTCCAGCCGTTTCGGAGATTACCCGGAACAAACAGACAGAAAAATTTAAAACAATTGTTTGTTTTGTTATAGGTACCGTATATATACTTTCATATGCATTTAGTAAAAAGCTGTTATTTTGATATTATAAACAGACACTTCAATTTTATTTATTTGTTTAGATGTATGTATAGATTATATATTATAATTATCGACTATGCATTTATTTGCGTCTAATGGGGAGGCACACTGCTTACTTATCCCGTTAGGTGGCGCATTATCGCGGGCGTTGTTTCACTATGAAACTATTATAAAATTTTAGTAAGTAAACAAAAAATCGTCTGCATTAAAGTATGCTACTGTAAAGTGCAATTGAGTGTAAAATTAAGGTACACACGTTTCCCTTATGACGAGAAAAAACGGAAATTTTGGATTGAAGCATTGCCCATCAAAAATTATTGGAAACCAATTATTCTTCTAGGTTATATAGTGACCATTTCAAATCTAATTATTAAGACGCGAGCATGTTTACTGGTTATAGTAATTTAATTCATCAAAGAAAACAGCAATGACAAGCACCAGCGATGGTGGCACCATCTGAGATTAGCTTTGCCTGTGCCTCCCCATTTGTCAAAGATGTAAGGTATTTGACCGCTCTAAAACTACCAACAGATGGCGTCCCAGACTTCTTAACACGTAAGCTGCAAGACTTCCAAGCTTCAGTGCTCCGGTCGCTTCGCACAGACCTGCTGGGTTGTGAAGCGCGCGCCTCCACGCTGGTGCTCCAGCTGGCGGCGCTCCGAGCCTTCCAAGGAGCCTTCCTGGAGGATGTGTTCTTCGTCGGCTGCCTGGGGGACGTCTGCATCGATGATGCCGTACCTTATTTGCTGTCACAGGAGCGTTAGGTTTAGTTCTGTTTTGTTGGGCGGGTTTTCGCTCGCTTTGCTCAGGTTCGCTTAAATTTTTTTAGCTGATGACTTCCGGGATGAAAAGTATTTAATCAAAAATATTATTATCTATCTGTACAAACTTGGGCCAAATCTGTTTACCCATTTAGCGGTTGAGCAACAAATTACGTAATGTATCCCAAAATTGCTCACAAAGTTGATTATATAATCAAAATAACATTTACTGGTAGGTACATAATATGTGTATGTAAGATGGTTTTGTATAAAATAGTTGTGTATCAATTAGAATTAAAATGGCATGTGTGTATGTTAATTATGCATACATGCAATTTTAATGTTAATAATAATAACCCACATTACGAGCAAGAGTATTGAAAAAAGAAATTGTGCTTGGAAAAAACGAAGACTTCGTTGTTCACGTACATAGTTCCAATAATTATTAATTGTATCTCCGCCTAATAAAACCACTTGGCAGCTATTGTGTAGGATATGTGCAGCTCTATTTTATCTATGGATATCATAATTTTTACTATACTTTACTCTAAACTAGGATTACCTGTATTTAGCGAATTAGGAACTATGTGAACCATGAAATCTTAGTTTTTTTACAAGCACATTTTTTTTCCACACTTGCTCGTACAGTGATTTATTATTACATCGCTTTTAGGCTCATAATCCGAGATATTAAACACGCGCGCTTTTTACTTTACATTATTGCAGTAGTATTTTATGAATATGTACCGATTAAGTTAACTTCATTGCAAGTTATCTGTATGATGGAGAAGCATATTTTTTAACGGGCTAAATGCCTTTATTAACTAGCTAATACATAAATAAACACTACATCTAACCTAGCTAGCTACAAAAACAGTTGGATAAGCTACAAGCCAAAGTAGGCCTATAGATAATCCAAATGTTCTAGCCCACTACCAGTTGGAAGCGTACCCAGCATGCTAGCGGCATTGCCTCGTTGAACCGCAATGCTGCTGCCATATCAGCTAACTATCTCGTGTTCGTTTTCAATAGCAGACCGATTAAAACCAGCGGTCACTAGTCTTCGTGTGGAAGGAGTTGTCAATAGTTTTCGCTTCTTTTCGTTTTGTAAGAGCTTATTTCTTTAATAACCAGCGAAAATTCTAGACTATTCCTTCCACACGAAGACTAGTGACCGCTGGTTTTAATCGGTCTAGTATTGAAAACGAACACGAGATTGTTAGCTGATAAGGCAGCTGATCCGTTGAGCCAAATTAGTACCAGGATTTTGGTTAAGCGTCGCTTCAATCAAACGCTCTGATAAAATTTTGCAAATATGAGCTCCCGGCCCCGACGGGCCCAATGTTTCTACACCAATATGTAACCGGTCCCGAGGTTAGCATATTTGAGCCGCTTGAGCTATGTTAGTCACTATACACCGGCTCAGTTATCGTACTCGTCTTCGGCTCGCGCGACTATTGACACCTCGTGTGTAATGTCCAACATAGCACACTGTATCATAATGTACTATTTTCCCCACAAGGGTCAAACTCCGAGCGTTCGCGTTATAGGAATTGAATCTATCAACGAGACTACAACTCCATAGGTGATAGGACCTGTCAAAATAAATAATAGGGGTCTTACCATAAAAATATTAAACACACGTTAAACCTGTGTTAATCACTGTTTAACGCCCAAACTTGCCTTAGTCGCGCGATTAAGAGCCTGCTTCATACCATACTTTCCATACAAACGGTCGTACGCGATTATAGTGTCCTGATACATTTTTATTTAGATGTTTTGAGCAAATAGGTATCATGTGCTCTATATCTAGGATTCCGTGGGAGCAAAAATGTAAAATTTTGAGATTCCAACTCAGTACAAGCCTTCAAAAATCAGCTTTTTTGAACAAATTTTACCTTGACATTGGCCGTTCACAGTGTTCTCATAAATGTAAAATACTACAAAACACTTCCATATAATCCTTGGACATGTAATGGAGATTCTAAATAACAAAAATTTTTTTCACAAACTAGTAAGACAGTTTCAAAAACACGTATTTCCTGGAACACGTTTTAGAAAAGTACCACGCACTAATTGTCTTCGGAAATTTTCTTTGGAAATTTATTTCCAAATTTTCAGAATGCCAACTGAAGGCTCTGGCGTTGTCTTTCTTTTTCCGTAATGCCTGTTTTTCTTCGATGAACAAAAAAGCCTTTAGGCCATTTTTGCGTTAGGCGGGTCATGAAGCGGCGCATTAAATATGAGCAACCACAAATCCTGATTTAACTAGTGTCTAACCATTGTCTAACACAATTCTGTTGTGACATTTCTAATCATTTTTGAAGTTTATCTTTAGACACTGTCTAGCTAAATATGGCGTCTAAAAATGGTTTTTTGTGGTAACACTGTAGATCTTATTGTGTTTTGAATACACCTTATATCACAGAAACGGTAGCATTTAGTTTTTTTTTGCTGTTAGAATTATGTAAGTGATTTTAATGTTAGACATTAATGATTTGTTTTTATATAGTTTTTAAAACAATACAATCAAAATTTTATAGTTGTCTAAAAATACTACATTCGATCATTATGATCAAATAAACTAATTTTGTTGAAGTATTTAAAATTACTATTAAAAAAGGAAAGTAAAAGTATTTTGTAGATTTCTATTTTATATTTAAGTTTAAGGGATAATTCCACGTCAAATAAAAATATCAAACCGTAATGATGTAGTCTTTATTTTAATTATGTGTGACCACCCCATCTCTTTCCGTGTATGCCGTAAGAGCAGGCTAAGGGAATATGCAAGGAATAGGCAGTGAAATTACTGAGCTTATGAGACTCAGCATAATTACTGGGTGGTAGGACTAACTTCTGCGAGTGTCCGTCAGGGTTGGTACCACCGCTTTGCTTGTGAAGTCTGCCGCCAAGCAGTAGTATGCAAGCATTACTGTCTTCCGGTTTAATAATCAGAGTAGCCAGTGAAATTACTGGGTTTATGTGACTTAATACCTATGATGTCTTAAGGTAACGAGCACACTGCAGTGCCGCGCAGCACTGTGTATCGAAATTCTGAATGGCCCTGCAATTGTTATGCTTACCAAACGACCAGCTAGTCTCGTTATCCAGTAGTAAAAAATAGCATTATACAAAAACTATTGTATTACCTAAACATGAAAAGTCATAAACACGGGAATATATTTTAACAAATTACAGTAACACTTCCTAACTTATTGTAATAAGCTAAGCGTCTATATAGCAGTTTTTAAAAACCATAGGTAGGTACAAAACCGCTGTACCTAACACTATTTTTAACTGGGATTCACACTGATAAGCGTTATCCGCATATAGTTGACCTGTATGTGGATAACGCTGTTTTTGTTTTAAATGCCATTTACAATACACAATGTGATATTGTGTTATTTCACAATATTAGTGATGTTTTACCTACAAATAAAACATTTATTAAACATACTTACCTTATTCGAAACCTAATTAATACATGAGAGTAGCGTACTTCATTATCGTTCCGTACTAGCCGTGCTGTGATTGGCCCTGCTCGTATCCGTCGTCCCGCCGTCCAATCAGCGTCGACTTCCGCTCTCTCTTAGCGCCTCCCCCCCACCATCACCACCGCGGGCAGTGCGCTGCGCGCAACTTAGCTTCATTGGTTTTCTCATGTTATGGCCACCAGGCAGGAATTTAAAGTATTAGGTTTCGAATAAGGTAAGTATGTTTAATAAATGTTTTATTTGTAGATAAAACATCACTATTAAACAACTGTACCGTTATTCGAAACCTAATTAATACATGAGAGATGTGTTTGTTATCGCCTGGTGGTGATGGTGACGCCAATGTGATTTTATTTTACTAGTGTATATAATATTGATAGAAACGAAACTTTTAAGTAAATTATCGTTTCTTATAGTACTAAATCACCGATAGGTATATATAGCAAAGTTTAAAGAATGGCAAAGTATCATTTGATAAAGTTACAATTAGGTTTTAGCTAATAGGCTCAAAGCATGTCGCGATTGATTTGAGTTTACATTAGAGGGCAAGATTTCCCTGCGATAAAACTTTGAAAGTATTGGGTGATTCCCAATTTCCTCTTGTCATTATGTCGTTGAATTTGATGTTTTCTATTCAGTTTATTGATGCGACTGCCGATCGAAGGCTGCCAGGCATGGCTTCAGTGTATGCTTCTTTAAGGATACTTTCACCCAGCCAGCGATCATGGCTCGTGTAGCTGGTTTTGGTTTGTCGTAAGTGGTAATAAATAGATAGTCTGAATTAATAGCTTCTCGCCTTTCCATTGATTATTGTATCTAGAGACCCAGTAGACTGGATCTAAATTTCGACTATTTTCGTTTTGTAAAAGTTTCCAACCCGATTGTTGTTGTTTGGAGGTGTCGGTTTTTGATTCATATGTAGGCCAAAGAACTATGCTATTTTGGGATATTTGGCAATGCTCCGCGAGTCGACGACTCTAAGGAGAGTCAAGTCGTGTATTCTTCGTACTGAGCATAGGAGGAGGATAGCAGCTGTGTGCCCTGAAGTTGCATACAAGCTCATTTTCTCGGTGGAGTTCTGGCTGAGATGATGTAACAAAGTATCGATGTTCCAAACGGGCGATTGTGCTGTTTCGGTTTGGCTAGTGAAATGATTTGATATCTTATTGATAGTGATTTTAAAACTTGTTTTACAAGCGCATGCGAACTAAGCTGACTAATGTCATTTGGGTCAGAGAAAGTCGATACCACTGGTTTGTGAACTAGTATTGTACTTAAAGATAGTTTTCTTTTTGATGTAAATCAACCCAAAAATCTAGCCAGTTGTGATCCGTCAGGTTTCCGTGGACTAACAGAGTTCTTATCGCACCATGAGAGCCACCTTTTCCAGACTGGTTTGTATGTGTTTAAGGTGGACTGTCTCCAAGCAGAAGATAGAAATTATTTCTGTTGTTCATTCCAGTCGGTTAAGCTCTGATCTCAACCCCACATCTCCAGACTTCCCGTGTCATTTCTTTTACTCTCGGCGGAGGTTGGCCGGTGGTTACGTCTATTAGGACAAAGGATAGATCCTTGATCGTAAATGGGGGGCGGGGGGAGCTCAGTGCTCTGTTTTTCAAGTCTGGTCTTCTTTGTAATGTGGGGTTACACAATCATCTTGTGTCGTGACAAGTCCAGACTTTTATAACGCCAAATGTGGGTAGTTGGTAACAACACACACATTTTATTGATGCTGACACCCGTATTCTCCAGTTTTCTCGTGACCCCGATCAATGCAACTTGATCGAAACGTCAAGGTAAATATAAACCTATGTTTTTATCGCGAACCGCGATTAAGTCCCGTTCTTTAAAATAAACAATGTATCCGAATCGCGAAAGTTTAAATATTACTATTGTTCAAGTGGTTCAACACTTTTGGTATTAGGTATGGTGGCGGGAACATCCAAGCTAGTTTGCAGTTCCGGGTCATTCCAAGGGCATCGTAACATTGAGTTTGAGAATCCCATCTATCGATCGTTCAATATTTGACAACCACGTGGGCTTGGCGGGACGCGAAAATGTCTATTTCCGGTTCGTCCCATTTCTCGAATATCGCATTCGTTACCTTTGGAAGAAGTTGCCACTCTGGGCGAGGTTTTTGGCGAGACATGTGATCTGCATCTGTGTTGCAATTGCTTGGTAGGTGATAAATTGTTATGTGAATATTGTATTAGTCTAAGATCGAGAATATCTTTTTGGCTATAAGATTCACCCATGCTTGTGACTTCGTACCGCCTTCGTTGCGAAGATATGACAGTACTGTCCTGATGTCGTATTGAAGTCGATTGGAGCACTCGATTGGAGGTAGTGACATTGATCTTGTAGGATTCTTATTATTGCAATCATTTCTTTCTGATTGCAATGAAGATTTGGTTCGGTCTGCAACCAAGCTCGTGAAAGTCTTGGTTGTTCAATTTGCCGCCCCATCCTATGTCGCTCGCATCTGTAGTTAGGTAATGTGATGGCTGAGGATGGTGTATGCAAGAACTGGTTGTGCAGTTTTTCACCCACCATTGACTGCAATGGTGGATACAGGAACTGTCCTGTAATGCCTTCGGGTTCAATATAGCAGCAAGTGCTCGGGACTTTATTAGTGTGTTCGCTTGTAAAGCGTTCGATAGTTTAGCCGTCCTCTTGGAACGACAAAAATCGCAAAGTTGAGAACTCTTGTCAGTTTTTAAAATTCTTTCAGATTTGTTGTTTTCGATTTTATCCTTGCCGACAGTTCGTTTTTGAGTCTGTTTAGTGACCTTTCCGGTAATGATTTTTCTTTGTTTATCTTCCAACCCAGGTGTTCGAAAAAGCTAGTGGCAGTTGCCACGTGGCTCTGTAGTGCATGTGGGTTCTGATGGGTTGGAAGATAATCGCCGAGATACACTAATATTCGCAAGCCTTGTTCTCGAAGCTTTTGAGCTATCCAATTGCTTACAGAGGCAAATGTTCTTGGAGCCGAGCTGAGCTCGAATGGTATGCATGTCATGGTAAATTATGTCGTCGTACATGAACCGAAGGAAGCATTGATGATTCGACGACATTGGAATATGAAAGTAGGCCTGATGAAGGTATATTTTGGCCATCCAGTCTTCTTTTGAAGGAAGTCTGGCACACGGTGAATCATCACCTGAAACCTGAAATTGTCGGTGGCGACATATTTGTTCAGGTTTTCAAGTTGAAAATTGGTCTCATCGTACCGTCGCTTTGTAGTCTGAGAAACATCGACGATACAAAGCTTGGAGATTGTTTTGCAACTTTTATGACACCTTGAGTGTGCAACTGTGCATATTGTGAATAACCCGCGTCATTTCTAGAGAATGCGGTATTTGAGTAGTGTGGTTGTTCGGCACGTTTGAAAGGTATGCGGTTGCCGCTTATTATGTTGAGAATGTAAGGCGGGGCCTCGAGCATTCTCCCAAAGAGTATAATATTTTTGTGGCTGACTGGCGTGGAATGGCTTCGAGTCAGAACTTCTGATTATTTATCTCCTATCCCGGTGGGATAAAGGGGAATTACGTCATCTGTAGGGTTGATCGTTATGTCGTCTCTGTTGTCTGCCCCCTCTTCCCCGAAAGTTGTCGTTCGAGGCAAATTGTTTAGGCACGTTCTGTTTCGTGGAAGCTTACCTTGGTATTTTCTGGGTTGATTATATGTTGGCTTTGATGAGCTCGGAACGTTCTGAGGATCAGAATGGCGTTCCTTGGGAGCAGTATGCTGCCAGAAAACATTTTTCGGCCCTCCATCCTTTTAGAGAACTAAGCTAAAAATAGACTATTGCAAGAAGGCGGAAACTTTCCGAGTGTATTTTTGAAGAATGGGTCTTTTAATGCAGAAAGTATTGATTCAAGTCTGTTTTGAATAAGTTTAGCCCTGTGTCCACATACAATCTGGAAAAAATCGCTTGTAACCTTTGCAAACTCACCGTTTGAAAGAGTTTCATTTAGTTTTGCACTAATTTCAGAGGCGTTCGCACTTGCCTGTTGTACGTTGTTTGTGAATCTGCTCAAATCTGCTTGAAGGGCTTCTTATTGTTGGAGTAAAGCATATGTCAATCATGCAAACGCGTTTTCCATGCGAGCTGAGAACTTAAAGTTATCATAATGTTTGACCTCGTTTGAGTAAAAACTTGTGAACCAGAGGGAATGAAGGTAGTAAATAAATACACTCTTACACTCATACCCCCGCAATAGGATTCCCTGTATTGCAGGTGTTATGGACACACACAGATACACATCACGAACATCCAAGACGCGAGAACAAACTTTATGCTTACCCGAAATCTGCCCCGGCCGGGAATCGAACCCGGGACCCCTCGCTTTGCATGCAGGGTTACTACCAACTTAGCTATGGAGCCGTAGTGTTTTTGAGTTTGAGAATAGCACACACTGTTCCAATCCGGCTGTCCAAAACGTTGTAGCTCTTTCAGCAAATGAGCCGACGTTGTGTTAGGGATAAAAGGTTCCTTTGTTTTTGTCTTTATAAAAAATGCCACTTGTGTTTGGTGCACAAAGGCTCAGATAGTTATCATTGTAATTTGACTCATGGTGATGATTACCTTGATTGGTATCATTCAAACAGGATTTTATTTCAACTATTTCGGTAAATAATTTGTCTAACTTACGGTTTTTCTTCTTGCGCTTGTTCCTCCTGCGTCTTCCGGAATTGTCCGATGACCAACTAGAGGTTGTTGAAGAGTCAGAACTGGATTCTGAGCTCGATTACTCACGTAACTTCTACTTCCTCCTTGGCTGTTGTCGTCTTTGATCTTCCGTCACTTCCCTCGTTGGAGCTGGGCCGCTATTATCATCCATTTAAAAAACAAAACTAAAACAGTTCAAAAAATTGGTAATGAAAGCCGAACGGTAATACCGTTAAATTGCCTACTTACCGATTGCTTCAAATATATTTATATAAATATATAAGCAAGTAAAAGATATTTTTCAATATCAATAGCACGACTGGGTTCGTAAACTATTAGTTTTTAATATTTACGACCGCTCTGGACGAAAATCCAAACGCCAATGAAGCTAAGTTGCGCGCAGCGCACTGCCCGCGGTGGTGATGGTGGGGGGGAGGCGCTAAGAGAGAGCGGAAGTCGACGCTGATTGGACGGCGGGACGACGGATACGAGCAGGGCCAATCACAGCACGGCTAGTACGGAACGATAATGAAGTACGCTACTCTCATGTATTAATTAGGTTTCGAATAACGGTACAGTTGTTTAATAATTAATTAGGTGCCTATACTTTTTGTTGTCGAAGAGGAAAACCTGAAAGATATCCAGCTGCCTTGAAACTCAGCGGGTTACGTCATGTGTGGGGTTTTTAGTTTTTAACTTTTTACCCACTAAAGTGGGGTTCTTCATCGAGGTCAAACTGATTTGTTCAATAGGAAAAAAATCCTTGTGTTCAAATTGTCTTCATGGTACCTACAGTCATTAACACAAAAAAATTAAAAGTAGGTAGGTACATATTGTGCAATCAGGATAGGCTAACTTCGTAAACCCAAATTCTATACAAAGTAATCTCATATCTAATGTAATACAAAACAAATAGGTACCTCCAAATTAACATAATTATGTCGATTCTGTCGTTTCATACCTAATTTTAGTTTCACCCTCTCTCTTCCCAATACATAACATGAGAAAGAGATGGAAGATGTTTGTTAGATCTAAAGGACATGTACAAAAGCGGACCTTGGTAACCGACAGTATAATTATACCTACCTATATCAATCGAAAACAATAAATATTCAATTATGCGGTGGCCTGCCTCTAAAGGGATCCGGCGGGATCTGCAGGAATTCTCCGGTACCTCCTAGCAGAGTGCCTATAAAATTCCACATCCCAGCAGGTTAGTCCGTACTGTGTGGGGCCGTCCCCACATCACGATTTTAATTCTACGTCAGCCCTTTGATTATAATATTCTATGCGTCGGCTCATAATTGCTACCTATCTACTAATACTATAAGAAAGTGTTTGTTGGTTTGTCCAGAGTTTGTCTTCTTTCACGCAGCAACGGAGTAAAAGAACGAGGTTATTAGGCATTTTCCGCATTTTACTATTTATCTCGGAAAAATGAACGATTCCTGTGGGTATCTCCATACGGGCTGTAGATAATTTAACATAAAATAAAATCAACAAATCACTAAAAAATAGTATTTAATCATATTACAAAAAAAATTTATGTGTTTAGAAACACTTATAACAAAAGGTTGGGAAAACATCAGTAGGTACTATACTCTATGCAACGACCGAACTTAGTACGATTATTATTTATGTTACATTTTTGTGTCTAAACCGGCACTGAGGATTCTTCAATAACCTTCGTATATTTTGCACTGAACTTTTGAACATAATGTAAATTTACTTCACTAGATGGGTGACAATATATTTTACTTCGTATAACATCAACTTTTTCGGGACAATTTGAATCCGACATCATATTTAATACAAGTAGATAAATAGCATCATTTTCGCAACCGTCAAGCATAGCGTCCAGTACATTCAACCTGTCGTAATCTATTATACCAAAATCGTCTAACACGTTACACATTGCTGCACCAAATATTAGATGAATTGACGGGAAGAAGTGTTCTATGTCGTCAGTCAGGCGTTCCAAACATATCTTGGCAAGATCTTTCGTAGATTTCTTGCGCACTTCGTTCCATGTTTCAGAAGTTTCCGAACTCATCATATTATCAATTACTTTAACATAATCAAGGGATATCTTCCATCGCGTTATCACTGAATAGAATTGTTTTACATAACTTTGTGGGCCTTCTACTATAATTGTACTTAAGTTTGTCAATAGCTGCACGGGCATTACCATCTTCTTTTCAAACACGTAGTGTGGCATCGCGCGACACAACAAACTCAACAGAAAAGTAAACTCAGTAATCAATTTCGGTTGACAATAATTCTCAACAAGAGGTCGCAATAAATTGTTATACTTTCGCGTCTGAATGCTCAAATCTTTTGAATAGAGCAAGTAGTTTGTAAGAATTGACGCATAAGGATTTTCAGTACATCCCCAATAAGTGAGCCCGGCCGGTATTTTTAAAAGTGATCCTTCAACAAAATCGCAATCTAGATATTCTACGATATGTGCTGCGTACTCAAACATAGACTTTATGATATATTCTAAACGTTCTGTGCAGGATAAGTTAGAATTCAATGATAGGGATTTTAAAAACAAATAAGTTTTAGGGAAGTAGTCTCCTATGACAGAGTAAGGTACATCTCGCACTCTTCTTTCCATCGTGAGATAAATATCGAAATTTTCTTCCGGGTTAAGATCGTCAATGAAAAAACTAAGAGTGGTCCACAATTGTTTGACCCACATTGTTATTTTCTCTTTGCACAATAAATCAAGTACTGAAGTGAATAGAAGCGTTCGTATTGAAGCGTTTCTTGTAGATTGCCATGATTTCTTCGACAAGTTGACCAGTATTTCTGTTTTAAGTTTTGCGAAACCCAGACGAATGCCATGCTTTTGTACTGATACAGGAGAATCCAATAAAATTTCTATATATTTACGAAAGTCTTTCGACCTCAAAGTGAAATAAGCTGATAGCAAAGAACGAAGACCGTACTGCAGATAGTCTCCTTGAGTGTAACGCATTATCACTTCTATAGGCAAGAGAGGACGTACCAAATGCATGTTGCTAGCGATGAGCTTCTGAATACCTAATTCGGATAACTCTGTGACGTTTATTTCGTCTTTGTTCGTCCTCCAGTTAATTTTTTTCTCGATCGGCGCGTATTTGTCTATTAGTTCTAATACTTGTTTCTGTGGTAAAACTATAAGCACACCGCGTACTAGGGCTTTATGTCCAGTTGCATTTGCGAAATTTGCTATGCTCATCTCAGCCCATTGCGAATCTGGCCAATATATGCGCAACTTTCTAAGGAATCTATTGAGAGAAATTCTGTTGTCAAAACGCAAGTCTTCCAATTCAGTGCTGTGGCGTTCCAACAGTCCTATATCGTGCTTCAGAGCGTTCAAGCAAACCTCTTCACAAGCATGTAAAACTAAAGAACTCTCAAATAAATCTTTCCTATACGGTTTCACCATGTGATATATCGATGGTATATCTATATACGGTTCAGATACCTTCACCTGCCCAAACTCATCATAACGCCGTTTGGGTTTCAGTCTCCTGCGGTAAAGACGACGTTTCTTTATGGTCTCATTCCACTTAGAATTCTTGTTAATATTACCAAATTCAACAATCTTGTCTATTACGAATCGATAATACGTTTGTTCTTTTTTCCAATCTTTGAGCAAGTTCCAAACGTGTTTCAACATTCCAATGGCGTCGCGCAATTCTGTTTCGCTGCCCGTAGCTTGACTAAGAAGTTTTGATACCGCAAGTTTGTACAAATAATTGAAGAGTTTGTCTTGTTCTTGTAAATTCAGTTTTTTTCGTAAACCGTTCATTGTTTCTGGAACGAACTTTTCCTCGACGATTTCAGGCACGGGCTGATCACGTAACACGTTGTAAACCATTATAGAAACTAAACACTCCTGTACACGATTAGTAGAGTCGATGTATACTTCCAAGCTCTTGTATATATTGTTCAGGATCTCCCAAGTAGCGTCATCGAATCTGAACGTATCGTGTTGTGAAATTACGGTATTAACAAACGTAATCTTATGGTGATAAGGTTCGTTGATATGGTTGTCGTGGTAATATTTAATGACGGTTTTCACGTGGTTGAAGTCGTAGCTGGCGCAAGTTAGCAAAACTACCAGCATATGATGTCTTTCTACGGGAGAAGACTCTGCAAAAATGAATTTCCTTATATCTGGAAATGCTACTTCAAACGGTACAAACATGTACCAAAAATACACATCACTGAATAGAGAGGGGCAGTTGCCTTCCAGTGCATAAAATAGTTCTTCAACATCACCTCGTTCCTTGATATCAGTATTAGTAGAATCTTTTTTATGCAATGAATCAATAGAATTATCAGAGTGGCCTTCAGTTTCATTGTCTTCTACCCAGGTACCATTTCTGATAGCTAGAATAGTCCTCAGAAAATCTAAAACTTCATGACGCGGCATCTTTTCCAAATATGGTGCCAAGTTATCATAAGTCCCCCAATTTTTCTGAAGTTTTGCAATTTGAATACAGAATGGTTTTATTTCATTGCTCTTTAGAGATTGCAGAATAGCTTCAGAATCAAATTTAATCTTATCCATTTGATGGTTCTGATGTATTCTTTGAGGGAAGTTCTTCAAAATGAAAGCAGTCCTTTTTTTGTCAATATTCAAACATCCTCTATAAGAAGGACTACTTTCTATTAGGTTTAGAAATTCATCTGTGTGATTTTTCAACAAAAATTTACTAATTTCATACTCTTCATTTAGTGTCTTAACATGTTTAAAAGTTGTATTATAAATCTCTAAAATTTTGAAAGATTTTCTGCAGAGTCGCATCACCACTTTAGGAGGCATTCCCATCATTTGAACAGGGTATCTTGATTCTACGAATGTTTTAGAACAGTTTTGCAGCCACCGCATAGCTTGTGCTGAATTTTTATTGAAAACATACCAGTAAAAATCTTTGACCCGTGTTTCATTTTTCAGATGGCGTCTAATAAGTAACATAAGTTTTGAGACTGCTCTTGCATTCATGTGAGGAAAGAGTTCACAGTGTAGATATGTAGGGTTGATGATATGAGCATACTGCATTTCGGTAACCAGCCAAGGAATCTTCTTTATTGCTCTAGAGACATATAACATGTCATCGCATTTTAGAACATCTAAAATGTAATCTATGTTTCTATCATTACAGGCTATGTCTATTCTGATCATGTTGTCCACATCTGTTTCAAAATAATTTATTTTGGGTAAGTCTGTTGGCTTTGTTGCTGTCATTCTTTTCACCATTGTGTTGTAATATGCATGCCTTTGGCCAAGAGTATGTCCTTGAAGAGACGTCATAATATAGTATTCTGAAAAAAAAATACATTCTATAGGTACCTACTTAAAACATGTATCTTTTTCTTCTTCAGATTATGGCTTTTAAAGGCTGCTTGACGTTTTTCTGCCAGTGTCAAAGTGAGGCCAGTGTACGGTATTAATTGCCCGATTATAAAATTTAAAACATTGAAATATAATTATAGAAAATAAATTTAAAGGCATAACATTTATTTTGTATGCTTGTTGTCTTCATTTTTCACATAATATGGGATTATTTTTAAACTTTAACAAAATTGTAGTTAAAACAAATTGCTTTAATTTATACAAAGTTACAGTACATACCATACCAGCTGTAGCCATGAGTCCTACAAGAGTTTACGAGACCCCATTATGAGTCCTTGTAGGTCATATTAAAACAGTGTCACAAAAATTGTGGGACATGGTTTTAATACGCTTATTCCTACTTAATTGTATTTAATGTTAAATGTGTGTATGTATGCACGAAATAAATAAATAAAATAAACTTCCAAATATAAGTTCCTTGGATCTCCAAGAAAACTAAAATTGAAACATTATTTTCTTTCCTGCCACATCCATGCCGGAGTTTTAAAGTTTAGTCAGCAAGAACTGGTTTGAACTGAGCTTTTGGTGATCATTTTATCATAATTATTACAGCTTAGTAGTAGCTGGATAGACACTTTTTGAACTGGACAGAAATCAGAATAGTCAGGAAACAGACCTAATTCCATAGAACTACTTAATAACACTTTTTTAGCATATTTTATTTTACATATTACAAGGCATGAAACATAAATGTAAAAAAGCTATTGTATTTCTGTATTGTAATATCTGGATTCTTGAATTTAAAGTACCAGGAGACCAGAAGTGAGTGTGTGTTTGTTTGTCTAAGTAGCCATCTTCATTTAAAATTAAAAGTGTATTCTAAATTATCTTTTTTATATTCTATATGCTCACATTTGACCGCCATCTCACCTGATGGTAAGCGACGCAATGTAGCATGTTTGCCTAGAAGATACCTGATAAATAATACCTACTAAACTTTTTTACTATTAAAATTTTCGTGAGTATCACACATTATAAATTGTTAAAAAACCGGCTATAACTCACGTCATTTGTCGATATTGTCGACCTAGGTCGATATTGTCGACCACTGGTCGTTGCGATCTCGCCGCGTGCACTCCCTGAGGAAGAGCGTCGGATACGCTCGAAACCTAGGTCGACAATATCGACAAATGACGTGAGTTATAGCCGGTTTTTTAACAATTTATAACCTACTAAACTTATGTATCAGTAATAAAGGGCCGGTGTTATGATTACGATCTGCTGCCTTATCAGCTAACAATCTCGTTTTCGTTTTCAATACCAGACCGATTAAAACCAGCGGTCACTAGTCTTCGTTTTTTTTCTTTACTATTGAGTTTTCGCTTCTTTTCGTTTTGTAAGAGCTTATTTCTTTAATAACCAGCGAAAATTCTAGACTATTCCTTCCACACGAAGACTAGTGACCGCTGGTTTTAATCGGTCTGGTATTGAAAACGAACACGAGATTGTTAGCTGATAAGGCAGCTGCTTGTTATCTAATTGTATAAAAACGATCACTTATTTATAAATTTACCTGTTATTAAAATTTGTTGATGTAATATGCAACAAATCACTAGAAACACTCACACCTCCCAATATAAAAACTACCATCTATTCACAAATTTAAACTTTAAATGACAAAGGGATTAGGGAAAGTAACCACCCACACGGTATTATTTCCACAAATTATAATTATAGTGTTACTGTTAACTGATTATTTCCTCTGTGCCATAGAATAGTACTCTGTGCTCTGTGCCATGCAACCACAGACTACTGAGAGGACTACTGGCAACCCACAATGCCCGCCCACGGGCACGGATTATAATATTCTCTTTGATCACTTTAATGCCCACCACAGATTAATATAAATGTAGCTAGCAATGCGTGACGTCAATCATGGATATCTAGAACTAGAACACAACACAATATTTCCATAGATGCCGCCTCTATCTATATATTGGAATCTCTTTGGTATAAGGTAGACAACAGATGCTAGCTACATAAATATAGTAATTTGTGCCACAGATTTACTAATCTGCAGCGCAAGTACGGATCTTTTCGGTCGATTATCGATAATATTCGATAAAATTGCGAAGGCGTTATTCATACGTCATTTTTTCCTCCATTTTGACAGTTCCATGACCGAATGGAATGAAAGGTGAATAATGTGAACGTATATAGTTATCTGTGACGTGCACGGCCGACATACATGACATCTCAGAGCAAATTTTTGCTCTGAGCATGACATCAAAATTAATTTCGGCCTGAAAGATTTTTAGCCCAAAACAGACAGTTTTTTGGGGGAATATATTATTTCGAAAGCGTTATTTGTAAGAATTTATTTTCTCCATTTTGACAGACCCACACTTTTTTAGGTAGGAAATGATGATGGTAGATGGACCAGAAATCTTCCTGGAAGATGTTTATAGACCAAAAAAGACAGTTTATTGCAAGAAAAATATTTAAAAAGTAAAATAAAACGAATTAAAAATCTTTGCTTTCACTATTTCTGATTTACAAAACTGCGAAATGAAGATTGAGACTAATTATTTATCCTGGCAATTTTAAATTCCGTTTTCGGTTATGTGTGAGTAAAAGTTCTTTCCATGTGTGTTCATTTAATCTATGATTCTATCTATGTGTGCAGTTTCTGACGTTTATAATGGTTTGTTGATTCTTATTTCACGTCATACCAAGATAATTCTGCGTTCATTAGCAGTCGTATACTCATAAAGATAAGGTCTATTATTGAAAGTTTATGTAGCTTTTTACCTTGTCGATGATTTTCCGTGTACATATAGATCCTTCCGCGTACGATTAGTGGCAATTTCGTTTCGTTAAACGCAGATTTATTAAATAATACAAATAAAAATTGAAATAGGGAATTATTTAAAGAAGATTTTTATCATATTTTATATAATTACTTTACTTTGCTAACAAATTAAACCATATTGTAAGATAAATAAATAAAATAATATATGAATGAATTTTTGCAGAAATGTTCATGTCGATTTTATGTATTTGAGTTTTATGTTGTGAAATACAAAAAACTGTTTAGTTATAAATAATTGATATTGGAATTACTTTTGTTAATCGGTAATTGACAATTTGAAATGTGACTAATACATACTTTAATGAATAACGACTAAATATATGAACACATAACGGTGAATATGGCGATTATATGATAATTTGTTAACTTACTAACCCATATATATGCAAATAAATAAACTTGAATAAATATAAATATACAAATAAATTAAATGGAAAGGTTTGTTTGTAATATCAAAATAGCAGCTTTTTACTAAATGTATATGAATGTTTATCAAAATAAAAAAGCAATTTTTCAAATTATTATCTGTCTGTCTGTTTGTTATAATGTGTGCAGTGACTGTAATTTTCGACTGAAACTTTATCAGGCAGGTACCTACATCTACATCCTTCTGATTTTGTATGTACGTAAATCTGCCCAACGTGGTTTCATAAGTACCTATGAGTGAAAACAGAATAATGCGTCATACAAATACAAGTACAGTACAAGTACAGTTCGCAAGTTTTTTATTCTCATGTGTTCTTTTTTCTGTACATACAAATGAAAAAACGGAACTTTCATAAGATCACTCATGTGTTTGTCTCCTGTTTATATATTAACAACCACAAAACTATTCAACAGGTGTCTAACCGTTGTATAATTCAATTCTGTTGTGATATTTTTAAAACACAGTCTAGCAAAACGGGCATCTAAAAGTTGTTTTAAGTGGTAACACGTTTATACATGTTACCACTTACCACACACCGAAGTCGATTAAAAAGAAGTAGATTCGAAGCAAATTGGCTACGATAGACGGATGGATACGAGAGATCATATAAAGTTTCCAATTATTATAATTCAGATGTATGGAATCAAAAAAATGTAAAAATCATAAATTATCGGGTTTGCTTGGTTTAAAATTCTCTTTAAACTAACTATCTTCGGGCCCCACTACTGCGGCGCATGCCACAGTCTAAGGCATTGAGGAATCAGCAAAAAGATTTACTTATCAGGCAAATGTCCCGCTCGTCTCGTTATCCAATAATATAAAAAAGGTATCAGACAGACTCGCTAGGCCTTAAATGAGAAAAATAAAGCCTACTCTCACGTAGGTCAAGCCCCTCCAAACCAAAATCCTGGATTTGCCAATGTTTGCATATTACTGCTTGGCGGGAGACTTCACGAGCAAAGCCACCAACCCAGACTAGCCCAAGCTTGATATTAAAGTAAATGAAGGGGGTCGTGAGGTATAGGAAGCGTGTATGAGTAGAAATAATAGCTTTAGCAAAATATATATGAAATACGTATATTATAGACAGTATTAGTTTCAATAGAATATAACAAGAAGTGACAGTTTACTCAAACAACATAAACTGTTACTATGGTAACATAGCCATAGTGACCCATTCTACAGGTTGGATATATATACAAGGAGTATCGTCTCCTTAACACTTGAAATTTCCCATTCACGGTTTTTACAATCTCAGAAACATGGCTGCACATTTAAAAAAAATGAATATAATAATATATTTAGTTATCTGTGGTAATTTTTATGCATGTCTGAAATTCCGTGAAAATAGCCACTGCCATAAAATTGACAGTTCAAATCGATAAAACCCGCTTTATCGCACTCACTTTCGCATACGGCGCTCTTGGGTTTTTGGAATAAATCAATTTTCAAAATTTCAAATACAAGTATTGGTGATTAGAACTTGAAAACAGTGAAAATCTAAAGGAAAATGACTACAACTACAAAAGTTGCTGTAGTTACCGGAGCTAACAAGGGCATCGGCTTCGCAATAGTTCGTGGACTTTGTAAGTGTTTCGACGGCGCTGTTTACCTCACATCACGAGACATCGAGCGCGGAAAGAAAGCCATCGAAGATTTGAAAAAGGAGGGTCTGGAACCAAAATTTCATCAGCTAGATATCACCGACAATCAGAGCTTAAAAAATTTCCATGACTACATCAAAGATAATTACGAAGGCGTTGATATTTTAATTAACAACGCCGCTACCGCTTTCTCAACCAAGGCTCCAGAGCCGGTGTCCGTGCAAGCAGAGCAGACACTTTCAGTGAACTACTTCTCTTTAGTAGCAGCGTGCGACACTCTCTTCCCGCTTCTAAAGAATGGTGCGAGAGTTATAAATGTTGCAAGTTCTCAGGGTCACCTAAGCGTGATTCCAAGTAAAGAGTTGCAGAAAAAGTTTTTGAATCCTAATTTAACAGTTCCGGAATTGTCTGATCTCATGCAGAAGTATGTAGATGCTGCTAAAGAAGGCAAACATGCTGCGGAGTGGGGCAATTCTTCTTATGCAGTGTCTAAAGTAGGGATGATTGCATTGACCAGAATATATCAAAGATTGCTTAACGATAAAGGTAAGATGTGACCTGTTTATTTTTATTGTAATGATGACTAGCTTTAAGATCAAACTCTATTCTCATTACAAAGTTCATATTTGTGTTTCTCATTGATAACTCATTGTTTTATTGAAATGATAAATTCAGTTGAATTATTTATCACTCAATCAATATAGAGACATCAGTTTATCTTATTAGATACTAATATTTATCAGTCAGTACAATGTGTGGGACTTAAAAAAATATATTTCGTAAATAAGCATTGAATAACAATCCTATGTAACTGTCACTGCCCAGTGCATGCAGAATTAATTCCTTAAACTACCTTATTTTTGTGGGTGTTGTCTGCACTGACACCCTGTTTGGGGTTTATTGTGCATTTTGCCTTGCAAGCATCTACCCCATTTCTATTATATAGGTGAGTATGGCTTTGGGATGCCAGCAAAGCTGCTCCAGTGGTATGATTGGCAATGATAATGATATTAATGAATGCTTGGGTCGCTCTATACTGCATATAGTCCACACTTAGGCTCTTATTAATAAACAGAGCATACATTGAACATGTTTGCTCTCTTTCTATTTACTTTAAAATTGTCAAAGAACAATAAAGACAGAACATTTTTTAACAAAGCCACTGTTTATTAATAAGAGCCTTCAGTCTGACTTGGCTTCTATCAACAAACTTCTTAATGTTGTTAATCTCTGCTTTTTCAGATATAAAAGTGAATGCAGTACATCCTGGCTATGTTGACACGGATATGTCATCACACAAGGGCCTCCTCACCATCGACCAAGGAGCTGAAGCTCCGCTATTCCTAGCCTTAGATGCTCCCGACTCTGTCAAAGGCCAACTTGTGTGGTACAACAAAGAAATTGTCAACTGGGATGGCCCGAAACCTACTGAAGTGGTGGGCTACATTAGGCAGTATGTAGGGACACTGTTTCAGGGCTTTATGAGTAAATTTTAGTGTTGATAAGTTTCTAATCAGACTTTAATATTTAATAGGATCCTCTACAACTTATAGGCATATATGTTATAGGATTTTACGGTGTACCAAATATGGCAACAGGGTTCATGTTAGAATTTTTGTTGCATTTTTAAATGAGAGTTTTATGATCATTTGAAAATACTAAATAGTAATAGTATTTTTATTTATTTTTCTGGGGGTGATGGGTAACAAGGTTTCTATTATATTTAGTAGACATGGCTTGGAAACTATAATAGTAAAAACTATTAGAACTTTAAAATTGTATAAAAGATAAATGAAATTATTAATTAAACATAGTAAAATTGTATATTATTTTAGAAAAAATGTACTTGTATTTCCATAAAGCATTTATATAATTATTGTTAATACATATTTATGTGTTTAAGTACTTGTATAATTGATTTCTAGTTATCTGTTCTACTACTATGAAGTGCTTAAAATAATGTGATAGTGGCGTGAATCTAGTCACAATTTTTTTATTTAGTAACTAACTGTTTTTCAACGGGTACAGTGTATTTTTCTGAGATGAAAAATTTAAAGTAGGTTCCCCATGAGTTAACAATAGGTAGGTTATAGGTATATCTCCCAGTATATAGCATACTATAATGAGTATAACACTTTTTTTTCGACTTCAAGCGATTTGTGTGATTTAGCCAAATAGCCAGCAATGTCAAGTTTAAAATAAACAGTACATCTGTTTTAGTGGACCCAGCCACCTTACCTCCATGGACCTAGCTGGTCTATAAAAGTCATCAGTCAGTTTAGTGATACTCACGGTCGAGGCCAAGTCCCGCTTTAGTAAAGCGGTGAATATTTAATGCTTCTATGGAGTTTTGGTGATAACACAAAGATACACGTTTTTCGTCTTTGTAATATTTGCCTTCCATTCGTGCACGTTCAAGAAAACGTGGATAATAAGATAATTCCACTGGCACATCCCTCACCAAGTTGTCCCACTGGTGGGGGAAAGTGGAATCTAAATATTATGAACAAGTCCACTTTCCCTCACTAAATAATTTTGGTGAGACAAATTCCACCTGTACAAACTCTTAAAAGGCTGTCAATATAATATTTTTACATGACTTACCAACAACCTGGTGGGGCAAAGTGGAATTCCGAATTACTCGTCAATTATCCACCATTATTTATTAACACTCACTCGAAAAACACAAGTTTTGGTAAATAATACGAAACTGACAACAGCACGGCACGCTAAAACTCGTAAATAGTTGAGTGCACAAAACCACAAACACAAAACTAAACACACTCGTTTGTGTTTTTGTAACAATACGCAAGTGCCATTATCAATTTATCACAGACTACTGAAAAGAAACTATGGCTGTAAAACTGATCAAAGAGAATATAACCACTACGTTAACTGTGATACTACAATAAGTAGGTACCTTTGGATACCTGTTGTCGATCTGCGCACGCAATTGCGCACCCCCGAGAGAAGGGGTGGGAATCCAATATGGCGTTTTTTGGTGTTCTACTTCTACTATCAAGGTAAGTCCATTTCACTATTTTGTCATAAATAATGTAAGTCAAAAATGTATTTTATAATTGGGTAACACAGAGAAAAAGGAATAAATTCATTCGACAGTGATATTTATCTCCATTAAGTGATGTTAGATAGGTAGATACATAGGTTTACTTATTTTTTTCTCGTAATTTACTATTGGGATTTGAGTGATTCTATCACAGACGTAGATAGTTACTAGAATTGCTAATTCAGCTTTTTCAAATATATTTTTTGTGATCCGATTACCATAACTCATAGCGATCACGGATCACCTATGTTGAAATTTTCGTAGAATTTTTATGTTCTAATTTAATATCACCTATTTTTTCAGAGTTGAATAAATCTCTAGAGAAAGGGGAACAACAAAGTTTTTTAAGTGCATCAAACATAAATCAATTCAGATATACCTATATGCTATAAAACAATAGAGTAACCGTTACGAAGAAAGCATAAGATAATGAATAATAAAATTCATCAGACGAAAGATGACTAGCAGTCTCCGCAACTAATCAAATAATAATAAATTATATTAATTTAATCTCCAGTTGCGCCCATCCCAGAGAGATTGTAAGTGCACAAGATGACTGCTGTCATGCGTTTCACTGCTGAAGAAGAATTAAGGGAGAGGCATTTGAGACAAAGAGTGAGGCTTTTTAATCTAAATCAGGAAGATAAATGGTGCGAACGAGGGATAGGAAAAGTGACAATGTGTTATATGGAGAAGTGGCATGGAACCTTCCTGCTGGTGACTGCGGAAACAGACGGGTCACTGATTCTGCAAAGCAAAATAAAGCCGGACACTGAATACAAGAAAGAGCAAGGCAGGTTTATTATTTGGACAGAGGATTGCATTGTTTTAGGAATGAGTTTCCAACAAAATGGCGGGTGTGACGACGTGTGGAATATGATCTGTCAGGTCAGAAAATTTCATTTTATATTAGACTAGCGACCTCGGCGGCTTCGCAGATCGCACGATGTATTACACAAGTACATATTACTACAAACCTTCCGGAAGAAATTCTTTAAATATTAGTAAACAACTAAACAGTATGAAAATCCCTTGTGTAGGATAGAAGAACATAGTTTACAAACATAGGTAGAGTACTAGATAGATACTTTGTCGACTTTGAGATAGAGGATAATGACTTTGTTGTATACTATTTACAGATCCAGAAATGAGTTAGGTGGGTAGGTATATCCCAATAATGAAATAAATAACTTCTAACGTTCTTTGCTAACATCTGTGTTTCCTGATTAGGTAGGTACTTACTTACATAGGTACCAGTGGTGTTTTTCAAGACTTAGTTGTTAGATAGTTCGAGCGTTCGCATAAATAAATAATATCTGTAACTTTCAGATACAAGGTAAAGACCCGAAAGTTGAAATCCGAGAAAATACCGGAAAAGAAGCAGTAGCACAAGAGCCACAATATATAGCTCAACAAGAAGAGTGGTTCGAAGAAATGTTGGATTTAGAACACGCCGAGCTTTCTGTGTACGAGAAAGAGGTTCTAGAGCAATTAATAGAGCTAGTTAATAGACTTGTATCTCCGGCTGCTGAAGATAAGATCCCTCCGGCTTGCGAGACCCAACTCCTCGATCTCTTCCATATGAGCGAGGACATTGAAGAGACTGAAGGACTGCAACAGCTGCACGAAACTATATTGTATTTGTTGTCGTTGAACCGACAAAAACCACTAGTGTGATAATGTGATTCTTGTTCGATCAATTCACCAAAGTTACGTGTTTCGTTTCTTCTCTACTCAAACGAATTCCGGAGCAATGATAATGTAAACTACGCTAGAATAATCCGAAGTTATGTAGGCAGTTCCAATATGACAACGCGTACGGGGGTATTACCCATGGTCCCACTGCTTTGTAATGTTTATAACTTCGTAGTATAAGGCATAGTAACTCAACTGTATTATTTATGAATGTGAAAAGGAATATGCAGGTACAGGTATCAACATGATCAACTTCGCAACTGTACGCGTTTTGTCTCACAATTCCAAACAAAAATAAGAATAGATGCAGATGATTGATGATTAGATACTCTGTACAGTGATTGCATTTTAAAGTAACCGGTTATAGTGCATCTACATATAACTATTCTGCGAGTGTCCGTCTGAGTTGGTGCCACTACTTTGCTCGTGAAGTTTGCCGCCAAGCAGTAATGTGCAAGCATTATTAATGTGTTCCGGTTTGATGAGCAAAATAGTAATGGTAATTTAAATTTCGGGGCTTAAATATCTGAGGGCACAGAATAGAATTGCACTGCAATTGTTATGGGCCGGCGTTATGCTTACCATCAGGCAAACAACCAGCTCGTATCGTTAACAAATAGTATAAAAATGTTCCTAAATATCACACATTGCCTAAGAATCACATTTAGCTAAAAGCCGCAAAAAGATTAAATTGCTTTATGAACAACTGGCGCGTTCTCCAGCGCGTATCGTGATTGAGTCTGAGAGAGAGGGGAATAGTACAGTGCGATTAAAATAAGAATAGGATGGGCTCTCGGCTGGTACCATAAATGTAAGAACTGTCACACGTTTGAAATAAGTAATAATATTTAAATTTGGTTTGATTTCAAAGCCAAACTAAGACATTTAAAGTAGCCTAACTGTTTGTTATTTACGCAAATTAGAAAATAGTCTCAAAATTATAAAAGAACATATTTTTTCAAATTTCCCTCCACCTCACGGACAATCCACGGTTTTTAGTCCCAACAATTTCCTCCTTTCGACTTCCGACGCCACCGTCGCTTTTATATTGGCGGTAAAGATGGCGGCGCACGGAGTGGGGTGCGGTTTTAACTTCAACGTCGTCTTTCGCTACGGTAATATGCGTATAATTTTTATAATTAACGTAAGTATACATTATTTAAAAAGTTTTTTTTTTAAAAACCTGTTATTTTGACGTTACAAACAGACACTTCAATTTTATTTATATGTATATATGAAGAAGAAGTTAGAAGTCTCTAATGTTGTTATTTCAGAAAACAAATACGACGAACCTTTCATGAAAAGGCATACCGATCACACAATATATTGTGTTGAAGGACCATTGTCAAATATTGTAAGATCAATCAATCAAAATCAATAAAGTAACAACTAGATTAAATTTTTTGGTTAACGTGTCTTGCAGAATGTTCCACGAATCGATGTCTTACTTTGATTGCTGGATAACAAGATAAGCGGATGGATCGTTTGCCTGATAAAAAGCATGACGCCCGCCGGCCCAATAACAATTGTAGTGCCACTACAGAGTACTTATATAGAAAGAACATTGAGACACAAACGCCTGTGTAATGTGCTTATTACCCTCTGATACCTACATTAGGTATTAAGTCTCATAAGTAATTCAACAACAATTTCCTAATTTTTTACCTAAAAGTCCTAAAATACCCTGCATCAGTGTCACCAACTATCCAGACTAGATCTTGAGCCTGATTGTACATCCATTATTGTTATCATCAATCAGGCCAGAAGAGAACGATTGCAAATCCATTCTCGTGCTTACCTACAGTGTGCCGGATGGGTGATGAGACTGGTGAGAAAGATTTTGACGAAAACTCCCTGTGATTGCAAAAAACATTTAACATTCGGAGACATAACTACCCATACATGACGGGGTGTCCCAAAGGGAGTTTAGTCAATTAAAAAATCGGCTAACCCATCCGAAAAAGCTGTCCGGTGGTTCGGCACTGTACAGAGAGAGACTAATTTATATTTGGAAAACAGTCCAAACGATAAGATATTAAAAGCAAACAGGATTTTTCAGGTTTACAGTGTTCGAACCAACAGACGGACGAATTTTTGTGTATTGTCATTTTTAGCATAAATAACTGGTGTGATACAATCAATAAAATACTGACGGGCATGAGATCAAGCGCTTAGAGAACAGAAACCTTCCAGTCTGGCAAGAAAAAGATTTTAAAAATATAAAACAAAACTAAAAATAAATATTTCCTTGTTTTATGATATCTGCCTACCTACGTTTAAATTCGGATTATGAAATCTTAATCTATGCCCTGTTTCATAATCTTAGATATTTTTTGTAAACAAAGAAATGTCACGAAAAGTCACTGTCAAAGTGCCATGCCAGTTGCCCGAAACAATTTTCACTTATAAAAAATATTTTTGTTTCTATTTCTCCGACTGCTCTCGCGCGGCACTATTATAACGTAACAAGAAACATATTACAAATCTGTGCAAGAAACAAATAACAAGAACCAACAACAAAAACTTCTTTTTTGTTTCTTGTTACGTTATAATTGTGCCGCGCGAGAGCAAAGCAGAGGGTAATAGAAACAAACATTTTTCACTTGTGAAAAATGTTTTCGTTAACTGGCATGTCACTTTGACAATTACTTTTCGTGACATTTCTTTGTTTAATGTTTACAAAAAGTATCTAATATTATGGAACAGGGTTAATAGTTGGAGTTTTGGCGGGAATGCGAAAATGTGCTGTTGTTGATTCTGTGTTCTTTACTAAAACCTGTGTTTTATCGAGTGTTAATGTGTAATAATGGTGGATTATTAACCATTAAGTGTTCGTAAACGTGCATGAGTGAAAGGCAAATAGTACAAAGACGAAAAACGTGTATTTTCGTATTCTATCCAAAACTCCATAGAAGCTTCAGTAAAGTATCCACCGCTTTACTGAAGCATTACTTCGACTTGACCGCGCCTCGACTAAACTTTAACGTGACTTTGACGACTTTCGTGCACAAAAACTAGAGATTTATTATATATTATTATTCATATAACTCGACACTGGCTAAATACGCTAATAACGTGGAGCCAAAAAGAAAAAAAAAGGGTTAATAGTTTAATACGTATTACATTACGTATCAACTATCACATTCACTTCACAGTTCACTCACTTGACTTGATTTGACCACTGATTGTTGTAAGTAATTTCGTGAAAATTCTCTCTGAAATAAATCACCAACCGTTAGGCGAGAGCAGTCAGCAATTAAAATGTCCACAAAAGTTGCAGTAGTTACCGGTGCCAACAAAGGTATCGGTTTCGCAATAGTTCGCGGACTTTGTAAGCGATTCGACGGCGCCGTTTACCTCACATCACGAGATATTGAGCGCGGGAACAAAGCCGTCGAAGAATTGACAAAAGAAGGCCTGAATCCAAAATATCATCAACTTGATATCACCGACAAGCAAAGTTTGGAAACTTTCCGTGATTACATCAAAGAAAATTACAGTGGAATTGACATTTTAATTAACAACGCAGCTATAGCTTTCAAGCACAACGCTCCAGAGCCTGTGTCTGTGCAGGCAAAGCAAACGCTCTTTGTGAATTACTTTTCTTTAGTAGCAACGTGCGAAATCCTTTTCCCGATCTTGAAAACTGGCGCGAGGGTTGTAAATGTTTCAAGTGCTGCAGGTCACTTGACTTATATTCTTAGTGAAGAATTAAGACAGAAGTTTCTAGATCCCAAACTAACAGTTTCTGGTTTGTCAGCACTGATGCAGAAATATATAGAAGCTGCCAAGCAAGGAACGCAAGCAGAAGAGTGGGGCAACTCATCATACTGTGTATCTAAAGTAGGGGTCACAGGACTGACAATGATTCAACAGAGACTTCTTAGAGACAGAGGTTAGTGCTGAAGTAATCATTTGAGCTGGTGCTTTTTGTTCTTTTTATTGATGCAACATTGGTGTTGATTCTGCCATTTCATATCTAGTGTAAGTTTAACGGCAATTAATTTAGTGTTTCTAATTTATCAAGGATGGAGGATATTCGACAGCTCTAAAACTAAATTTAGAACTGTCAAACATCTTTCATCTCTTTCTCATGTTATGTAAATAGAGAGAGAGTGAGAGAGCGAAACTAAATTAAGGTTTAGGTATGAAATGACAACACCATTGTTATACTAAGCTAAAATTAACTGAACAAAATTCTAAGCATGATGTATATTAATTATTGATACTAAAAATGTCAATATTCAATAAACAAAAGAATAGATGAAAGTGTATACAGGTATTTCAATCTTCACAAATTTTCTAACCGGGCAATTATTCTCTTATTACCGTACACTGGCCGAAAAAGGCCAAGTAGCATTAAAACACATAATCTGAAGAACACTCATGTTAATACTCATAAACACTCAAAATCATCTGATAGCAGCTATGTAATGATATTTGTGTTGTCAGTATAATAATTACTATCACTGTACTGTAAATAACACTACAAAATATAAATGATAATATCCATACAAGACGTGAATATGTTGACCGTTTCAGGGTAACCATTTTTATGAATATAGAATTTACTGAGCTTGTAATAAGTGTTTTGTTTTTTGCTTCCAGGTATTATAGTTAATGCAGTACATCCAGGCTATGTAGACACGGATATGACATCCCACAGGGGACCTCTGACCATTGACCAAGGAGCTGTAGCCCCCTTATATGCTGCATTAGACATTGCAGAGTCACTTCCGGGACAATACATATGGTTCAACAAGACAAAAGTTGACTGGAACGGAGTCAAACCTGCCTAGTGTTTTGATCACTCGTGTTGTGTTTACAAAAGGATGATAGTTAAAACAATTATTAGTGACATAATATTTTATCACTTATTAATACAGTAACTATAGGATTTTTATATCATATTTTTTATAGTATAGGACTATAGGTACTACATTTATGTTTTAATTATACCTATTGTTGTTCTAAGAAGCTTTCCGGGTTGGTCTTCAGGGTTAAAAGCCTAGCTTGTATCTGATATCAATGACAGTTTCAAACAGAGAAAGACAAGTGACACTGTTTCGAAGCTGGACCTACTCAACTGTATCTGCGGACACACTGGTACTTTAGTTGTGCTTAGATCATACTCTTGAACACTTGTGTCCTACTATCAACAAAAACGCATAAAAATACCATTTTGCGCGTTTAAAAATTGTTTTAATCACTTACACTTGGGTACACACGGGATTACTTTGCACTCTTAAGTATGATATATCCACGTTTTGATAAATAAAATGTTAATATTTTTGTTCCACCATATTTCTGAGAGTGAGTTAGCCAATGGAAATAGATGTGAAGGACACGATATAACAGTATGTAACGTCGACAAAACAAATTTCCTGTTCCACACGAAGACTAGTGACCGCTGGTTTTAATCGGTCTGGTATTGAAAACGAACACGAGATTGTTAGCTGATAAGGCAGCAGGTGAGCATTAAGTTATCTCTCGAGTCTTGGATGTGTGTGTATGAAACATATGATTAAACTTGGTAAATAATAAACACAATAAGTAGGTAATTCCTTCTTAATGTCTATTTACTAAACCATTACACATAATTTAAAAAAAAATAGACAAAATTTGATTTTAATGACTAAGTGTACAATACATTAAAATATGACACGTAATCTCAAAATATACTTTTATATGATTCTATACAATGTTAATAACATTTTGGTACATATGCACTAATCCCAAATATATAATTATGATATATTTTTTTAGAGGAGCATTTCAATTATTGTTACTTCAATTTATTATACTGACCAAGATTTTTGATTAAATTTTTTGGAAATGAATTAAATTCCTTCTTATCTACAAACCACAATAGCAGACGGAATTTATTCGAAACCGCTTATAGTACAAGATCCCACTGTTTAATATGTTTACAAATGTGTACTGGATAAGTTTCAATTTTTTAATAATATTAGATAAAGAGACGAATTGCATGATGGTAAGCATAACGCTCATAACAATTGTTGCTGTGCCGCTCAGAACTTTGTCAAAGGCTTGCGAGCCACTACATTGCACTCGTTACCCTGACACATTAGGCATTAGGTCTCATAAACCCAGTAAATTCACTAATACTTTGGTCATCTAACCAGAACACAGTAATGCTTGCACATTACTGCTTGGCGGTAAACTATAGGAGCAAAGCAGTGGTACCCACCCAGATGGCCGCTCGCAGGAGGGTTAGCCCTACTACCTGGTAAAAAACTCAAAGAATATAATATTCTTTAAGCTTTCCTCGCTTAGCACCTCAGCCAAAGTGCACTACTCAACAGTCAACACACAACACACCCGAGTTTGCGGTTGCCAACTTGCCACATATGATATAAAAAAGACTGCTATTAAAGTAACTCTTTTTCAAATGAGATAACGTTTACTTTATTGATATCTATATTCTACATGAATTTTACTATAACAAAGACCGTTCATTTTTAATAAAATCAAAGCACTAACGAAATAACACGAAAATTTGTTTATGTGTTACTTTACTTGACTTTACCTATCTTAGCCGACATGCAACAGTGTAGAAATTCTACAATGGGATCTCGAACTATTAAAGACTGCTCAATCGGTTGTTTATTTAAATCCGCAAACATAGGCCAAACGTAACATCCCAAAATCAAAAATATGAATCAGTTAATTGAAAGTACTAAACTATATATTTTTCGTACCAGCCAACATAAAAATATTAACTATTGTAAAATTTTCGATGAGGTTATAATTTGCAGAAAAAAAAATCAATTCGCACAATAAGTTACGTCAAAAAGGATTATGATACTAAATTTTAATACAAATAACCAAAATAATGAGTTATTTTTTTTGCTCGCAGAACAGTTTTGCTATATTTTATGTTAAAGGTAAGCATCAAAATATAAAGTTATAAAAATCTATCCACCATCGATATTACACAGTATGGTCTGATAACAGTGCAGAATATTTTACTGTGGTGTAAATAAAGTAACAACAGCTAAACAAATAAAAAGATTTTATTTATTGTAATGTATTTTATATATAAAATATAAACTTTCTCCGCCAACGGTATTATAGCCCGTGTCTTTTCTCTCCGTGCCAAAAGCTCTTCCAATTCACAATCTCATTTCGTTCGAGCTCTTACTATAATTGCGAGAGCGTCTTGCGCGGAGAACCCTGAACTCACGGATTGAAAACTCGTTGGCTGTGCTTTTTTCGCTTACATAAATTTGATAAAAGAAAAAACACTTTCCATATTAGATTAGCGTGACCGTAAAAAAGGAATGTTTTTTTTTGTAAAAAGTTCAAAATGTGTCTAAAAGAATCTATGCCAACAGCCCAATATCTGCACTATTATTATATTATTAACTGCACTCCTTGGGCCTGTTTCATAAAAAAATATTAGTTTAATATTAAAATGAGCTTTTTTTTTTTCTTTCCTCCATACAAAATATGAGACTAATACTCATAATATTAGACTAATATTTTTTATGAAATAGGCCCCTTTATCGATTTTAGAAAAGCTTTTTTATTCTGATTATAAATAACCTCTGCTAGATTTTTTTAATTACGTTATTACTACTTGCTGTAAGAGACTTATAAACAATAAATATAACACCAGAAGACAAGCATTATTATTGTTATGCATTCGATCCACAATTTATTAATCTAAAATAGTAATAAAAAAACTATTTACATAGTTACATTATTAAACCTTTATGACTGACTAAAAATAATTAAAAAAATTAAAATCTATCCATAAACTAAAATATAAAGAACATAAAATATATCTAAGGAAATATACTCCATCGAGACTTGATTCGTAAAGCTAACATATAATGTATAAAAATATTATTTTAATTTATAACATGAATGAACATCTGTTGAATGTAACTCTGTTATACAATTCCATTAATTTTACATCTGATATCATTTTAGCAATATTATTTGAATGATAATGAGACCTACAGAGATTGATTTGAAATGTTTAGTAAATTTACAGTAAAAGTTTGTTAACTTTGTGTTAGTGTAAATTAGTTCGTTTATTTAATTACTTATAATATTGTATTGGTTGTTACTGTAATGGTGTTATAATTGTCTTACTAAATAAAATCTCTTTGTTGTGGTTTTGGACTTCCCCATACTGAATCGTGTTGAATCAACCTGTACATTTTTATCTCCTAATAAAAAGCGATGGATGTATGTAATGAATAAAAGTACAAGCATAATAATTACATAGGCTATTCGCACAATATTGTTGGCAACAATAATATTGTGTGTGTGCCGGTAACCATACAATAATCTAATACAAACAGTATAATACAACCAGTCATATAACATTCGTTGTATACAACATTACTCAATTCCTTTGTGTAACTAGCTTATAAGTGAAACGGGTAACTTGTGTAAAAAATTGAGTAGAAAAACTTTAAAATGCTAATAAAATACAAGTTTTGAATACACTAAATTGGTAATCAGGCCTTTATACACATACTGATTTACAGAACAAAAGTGTAGAAAAATCGTTCAGTAACGCTCAATACATCTTAACCGCTGCACCGTACAATTAGGATCATACAGCTTCTATCTCTGTCACTCATCATCGTTTTAGTCGACGTTATCCCTTTCAAACTTGGTGTTGGTCCGGTGTGAATACGGTCATAATATATGTATGGCGTATGTATGTTCATTAAAAAGAAGCAAATATAATATGTAAATGTATAAAGTAAAAGTATTTCGGTCAGAAAAGAGTATATCTCCCTTCTAAATTGCCTCTTTTTTTTGCTAAATGCATTTAAAACCATATTTTCTAGTAATGGGGTTTTAATAATTTAAAATAAATTCACCACTTATTTTGAAATGCATACAAAGTCCATTCTGAAAATCTTACTTTATCCAATGATTATAATTTTTTATATGTAAATGCTTAATATATGAAATAAATACATGAGTTTCGCGTAATCTCAATCGAATTTAGCGCAATTATTCTTACTTTTGATATAATTATGTTATAGTACAATAAAAATAATGAAGCCCAGATTTTACAAAATCTAATCAGTGAAAGAAATTAGAAATCAAATTTAAATTAAAACACATGAAAGAATATTTAAATTATTGAATATAATAACTATTGTCATAGTTGTTATTCTTCACTAAAAATAAATTTAGAAATTATAAATTCCGGGCTTGGATAGTGATAGTAAATTTTTATACAAAGATTTTTAAATTTTAATGAAGTATTTCATAATTTTTGGATAATGTCACTGTAGTTATCCTTAATATCTAAATCATTGGTAATTTAGTCACCAACGTGTTAGTCGATTATGGAACATTATTATGGACTTAGGCCATAAAAACTTTCCGGAGGGTTTAGCTAGTTATATAATTAAAATTATACGATAAGCAGCTCAAAGGAATATTGACTGAAAATGGAGCACTAAGTCGCATCTGTTTCGAAGAAATCGCAATGCGTGCGACAAAAGTGACAACCAGAAAGTCTGTTCTCATAAATAAAGCCTTCTTTTTTTAAAGCGGCAAACGGATCATCAACGCCTTCTTTTCGAAGCAATCTTGATCGTATTTAAATGGGTGCTTCCATTAAAATATGGTCACCTCTCAGAGGAGAGAGAGTATGGGCCACAATACACCCGTCCCATCAATGTCCCATGTTCTCGAATTTTGTGGTTCTTGTACAGGCGGATTTCCTCACGATGTTTTCCTTAAATGTTTTAAGAGCCAGAGAGATATAACAGCGCATATTCCTCAAATATTTCGTCAATATTCCTCCGATACAAAGTTAGCTGATAGAAAACATGCGTAACACTCGGCCCAAAGGTTCGGTGGGCGTTATAAAGTCCTTCTATTACCTTATTGCAGTCGAAGATGACCTGACGGTAGTTTATATTGTTAGGATCTTGAAATAGAAAAATGCGGAACGGAAGTGGAAGTTTCATTCCATTTCATCGCTCAAAAGTCCAATTGGTAGCACCCTCTACCAACAGATGGGGTAAAAACTATATTTAAAAAAAACACGACTGCCATAGCCAGTGTCACTCGGGATGATGTAAGGATTCTAACGATACCCTATACAAATCTGTTAAAGCATTTAAAAGTTATGGTGGAATAAAGAAACTCACATACATACATACATGAAACCTAAAAACATTACACTCCTTTTTGTGCAGTCGTGTAAAAATTAAAGATTTTTTTATGCTATTTGATAACGAGACGAGCTGGTCGTTTGCCTGATGGTAAGCATAACGCCGGCCCATAATATTTGCAGTGCCACTCAAAACTGAAACAAAAAGGCCTGCGCGGCAATGTAGTGCGCTCGTTACCCTGAGACACTAGGTATTAAGTCTTCATAAGCCCAATACTTTCACTGGCTACTCTGTTCATCAAACCGAAACCATTATGCTTGCACATTACTGCTTGGCGGCAGACTTCACGAGCAAAGCGGTGGTACCAACCCAGATGGACACTCGCAGAAGAGTTAGTCCTACCACATAGTAATAATAACAAAGGGTTCTAAAAAGCTACAGTCAGGTCACCTTCCCAGGCGCGGTAGTCGTGGCAGCGCTGGCTCGTCACTACCCTGGCACTCGTGGCAGAGCTGTTTCGTCACTACCCTGGCACTCGTGGCAGAGCTGTTTCGTCACTACCCTGACACTCGTGGCAGCGCTGTCTCGTCACTACCCTGGCAGTCGTGGCAGTGCTGTCTCGTCACTTAGCTGGCGGGGCTCTCGTCCAGGAACTCAACGTATGTGAAGGGGAAGTGTCCGACGCGGCCGTTGAGCTCACCTTCCCATTGACCGTTTATATTGATTTTCGTCACCTGAAACGTTAGAAAATATTTGTTTGTTACTGTACATATATCAAAAGAATTAAAATATTAACGCTTATAAAACGGCCCATGCTATATCGAGCTTACAAATTTTACTCTGTTCAATCCTTTATTTTCTATTCGACGTTTACACGCGTATCGAATTACGTATCTTTTTGTCAGAATAAGCATATTACCTATCTTTTCTGTGGTATAACTTATTAGTATAACTTATTAGCCAGTAACAATAATTATTACTGGCTAATAAGTAAATTTAATAATTAGTCTTATTATTACTGACTAATAAGTAAATTTAATAATTAGCCTCCTAAATAATGAAAAAAATTGAAATAGCACTTAACAAAGCGGGAACCGACTTCGAAAATATTTGAAATTTCATCCCATTTTCCCAAAGGACCACCCTACTCATTACAAAAATTCTACTCATTACAAAATTACAAAAAAAAATCGGTTGACAGTTGACGGAGAAACTAAGTGGCATCGCCACAGTAAGAAAATGCAGACAAATTAAGAACCTCTTCCTTTTTTGAAGTCGGTTAAAACATAATAAACAACGATAAAAAGCTAGCACCAACCTTGATGATGTCTCCTTCTTCTAACGAGAGCGCCGTCTTGTCGTACGCGTTAGGCACGCGCGTCTGCCGCACGCGCGCCAGCGCAGGCAGCGAGCGCTGCAACCATAATACCTTATATTAAATACTAGCAATGTCCCGTGGCTTCGCCCACGTATCCTAAGTTACTCTTTAAAGTATAAGCTATCTGCCAGTGAAAGTTCCGTCAAAATAGCTCCAGCCGTTTCGGAGATTAGCCGGAACAAACAGAGAGAAGTTTAAAAAAATGTTTTATTATAGGGGCCGTATACAGTTTGAATTGGTATGTCATACCGAAAGGGGGACAATCCACTCCTGGAGGTCACCAACATTTGATTTACGAGTTTTTGAAATTCGTAATTTTTCATTGAAGAAAAGGTATTTAAAATTTACTTCAAAATTCTACTACAGAACTTCCGGGCAGACCCCGTCTGGTTAGGTATCACCGCTTTGCTCGAATGTACAAGCATAAATAACTCTATGGTACAAGCATTACTGTGTTCCGGTTTGATGAGCAAAGTATTCAGTGGCATTACTGGGCTTATGAGTCATAATACGTAATATTCTCAGGGTAACGAACGCAATGCAGCAGCCTTTGTGATTCAAAGTTTTGAGTGGCACTGCAATTGTTATGGACTGGCGTTATGCTTACCATCAGGCAAAAGAGCCTCACGTCTCGCTATCCAAAAGTATAAAAAGGACCTTTCCTATCAAAAATCTATTCAAATGGATTTCTAAAGGACGTATTCAATTTTATTCCTATAACAGTTTACCTGCATGTTAGTCTTCTGATGCGGTCCCTTCGGTGGACTCAGCGGGTCTGTGAGGTGGTTCACTGCATCGCTCGGGGGGTAAGGAACCCCAGACGGGTCGAGGATCTGGAAAAAAGTAGAAATTCGTACTGTTATAAATGCGAAAGTGTTTTTATTCGTTTGCCCTTCTTTCACACATCAACGGAGCTACGGATCGACGTGATTTTTTTTTTGTATCGATGTAGTTTATTGTAACATTGAATCCCCGTAAATGCACGGTTTCTGTGGGAATATCCCGAGTCAAACCGCAGGCAAAAGCTAATGATGAAAACAAATCATTCCGGGGTTAGGATGCTGTAGTGTCGCGCAGACTTTCAAGTTCTGTAGGTGGCACTGCAATTATTAGGAGCAGCTGTTATTTTTCAGCCAAACGATTTCCTACTCTTGTTACCTTTAAGGGAAAAAAAAATATGCGCTGTTTTTTTCTCATGTCATAATCGTTTTCTGCACAAGTCATGTCCATGAACGGAATGTTCGAAATGGGTTATGATTTCTACACGCCATAGTTGGGAATAGCTGCACAGAGATTAGAAAACAAAGATAATTCATTTACATCGTTCAAAAGAAACTGCGATTGTTCCACACGTCATACTCGGGAGCGGTTTAATTTAAAAAAAAAGCAGCGTATCTATAAAAATAAATTATAGTAGATACGTCATGCCAGTGGATAGTCAATTCGAAATGAATAACGATGACTTCAAACATAATACTCGGGAACGGTGGACGAGCCCAAAACTCACCCTCTGCACGTAGGGGACGGGGATGGACCCGGAGCGGCCCTGGCTGTTCCTTGCCGTCCACCACTGCTCCTCATCGCGATTTATCACCATGAGCCGCTCACCGCGACGGAACGGGAGGTCGTCTGCATCCTGAAAGATTCATACGAGCTATTAAGTAATAGATATTTAAAGTAACTAAGTACGCCAGAATAGTACTGGTGGTAGACATTATTCTTAGCCCCAATTTCTTATTCCCGTGGATGCAGTACATAAGAGTCGGATAAGGGAAATATCCAGGGTACGGACAGCAGCATTCTCCTCGGTCAATATCATATTCTGTGATCACGGCGACGCCTACCATGTCGCCTATGCCTGCCTGCTGTATAATGGAAGATGCGAAAGAAATATGTAACAAAGAACTTTGTAGAGTTCACGCAGCTACAGAGCAACGAATCAAAATTTTTTTTTGCATCGATATAGTTTATAGACGTACCATAGGTAGGTACTTTTTATCCCGGAAAAAGTCACGGTTCCTATGGGAATCTTCATGTCTCACGAGGTTGAAACCGCGAGCCGCGGCTAGTACACAATGATCGAACATACATACACATACAATGTGATGTGATATAATAATATACTATATAGGAATGTCCAGGCCCGATATATTAATTCGGCGGCGTACATCTGGAGCGCTATAAAAAAATATCTTCCGAGTTATTTTTAGCGTAAACAGACCGTATGAAATTAGATTTGACTGATTGTGCTCGTTCAGTATAAGAAGCGTCATACTATCGAAATATCTTGTTACATCGTGACGCAAGCGTAGGTAAGGTAGATCATGTAATTCTGTAATGTATAATGTATTCCTGGCTAGCTACTCCAAATTAAATTCTCCCGCCAAGCACAGGCCTAGACAACCCTTTCAATAGAAATGTTAAAATGTATTGAATTGACATAAGGATGTTAAGGGCTAGTGTGGCCGAGCGGGAACTTGTGCGGCTTTCAATCCGACGCACCCATAGTTAGAATCTCGACTCGGCCCGCAACAAACCGCTCTAAAACAGTGAAGGAAAACATCGTGAGGAATTCCGCATGCTCAACAACCACAAAATTCGAAGACATGTGACATCCACCAAGCCGCGGTGGGCCCGTGTGGTGAATTATGGCCTATACTCTCTCTTTCTGAGAGAAGGCCGGTATCCCAGCAGTGGGAGCGTATATAAGAGGCTGATAATGATATGTTAAGTTCCTGTGTGATTAAGGGTTATGCTTACTACCAAGCAAACGTAGCAACTTGCCCGTCTCCTCACCATGTAGTATTAAAGAAAACCGGATTGACGACCGACTCTGAATACTTATTATTATGACAGACGTAGTCAGAAATTACTGGGCATCATCTTCTTGCCCTATTCCCACTTTATTTGGGTTGGCGCAGTCTTTTTCTTCCACTCTCCCCTGTCAGCCGTCATCGTTTCATTCACTTCCAAATCATTCATATCTGCCTTTACACAATTATGTACCACAGTGTTTGTACACTGCTTAGCGTGGCTAGTACTTTATGCGACTATGGTGACTACCTAATTACTGGGTAACTAAATTTCAATAAAAGATGTGCTTTCGTTCACTGACAAGGCGTATATTAAATTGTTACAAAAATCGTGGATGAGGGGCGAGGAACAATTAAAAAATTAACCAATAGCGGCTCGTGTCTCATATATCACGTGATATCGGGCTGTGTTCATTCGTGGAAAAGAAATGTGCATATGAAACCATCCCAATGTGGCAAAAGCACGTAATCGCGAACATGCCGCCGGCCTTGAAATCAGCAGGTTTCAATGTTCCTGGAGTCGCGAATGCTCTTCATGCGTAGGTATCTTGAAACAGAGGGCAAATCTTTGCGTAGCTACGTCGAACAACGCCTGAAGCTGTATGTATATCTGCCACTCTTGAAATGCCGTCCTTGCCCGGTATGGTGGCAAGCACACGACCCATATGCCATTTTAGCGGTGGCAGATTATTGTCCTTGATCAACACGAGTGAGTTGACCTTCAATTCCTCCGACTTATCAGTCCATTTAGTCCGCACCTGCAACTCAGACACATATTCTTTGGCCCAGCGGGTCCAAAAATGTTGACGTAATTGCTCCACCCTTTGATAGCGGTTCAGCCGGTGCGTCGGGGTATCGCTGAGGTCGTCACAGGCTGGTGCAGTCAGCGGTCGACCAACCAAAAAATGGGCAGGAGTCAAAGGACTAAGGTCGTTAGGATCTGTAGAAAGAGGAGAAAGTGGTCGGGAGTTAAGTACAGCTTCTATTTGCGATAGGACTGTGTCAAACTCTTCGAAAGTAAGGCGTGCATTTCCTACTACTCGTCGCAAGTGGTGCTTGCATGACTTTACTCCTGCCTCCCACAGACCACCAAAATCCGGAGAATAGGGGGGAATAAACTTAAATTGTATTTGTTGGCTAGTCGCATATTCAATAATATTAGGGCTACATTGGCGTAAAAAATTTGAAAAGTCGTTCATTAATCCAACAAAGTTACGACCATTATCTGAATATATTTCTAACGGTTTACCACGGCGAGATATAAATCGTTAACAAATATGCATCAGTGGTGAGGTCACTGACTAGCTCTAAATGAATAGCACGCGTTACAAAGCACACAAATAAGCAAATATATGCTTTTGAAGTTTTAGCGCCCCTACCTTTGCGGTTTAGTACGAGCACCGGCCCACAGTAATCCACTCCGCATCGATTAAATGGAAAACTTGGAGTTATCCTTTCTTTGGGTAGATTGCCCATGTAAGGCGTAAGTGTTTTACCCTTAATGCGCGTACATATAACACAAGCTCTAACGATACGCTTAGCTAGGTTCCTACCACCCAAAGGCCACCACATTTCGCGTAAGTTGCATAATAATGCTTGTGCTCCAGCGTGGAGAAGCTGCAAGTGTTCGTGACGAAATAACAAAACTGTAAAATAATGTTTCGCAGACACTAAAATAGGATGCCTTTTATTATAGCTAAACTCATCGGAGTTTCCTAAACGCCCACCTACTCGCATGATTTTATCTTTGTCTAGGAAAAGATTTAGTTTTGTTAGATTACCTTTACCTTTAATGATAGCACAATTATCCAACAATTTGTACTCCCTAGGATAGCTTTCCATTTGAGACCACCGGACTAAGGTTTTTCCAGATTCATCCAACTCGTTCACACTTAGAGCGCCCGTGCGCCTATCTACTTTATTGCGAATATTATGTATGAATCGTAACATAAAAGCTACTGCGCGCTTCATACGTTTGAATTGTGAAAACCTATAAAACGGAAATAGTGGTAAATCAGATGAATCATGGGTCACGAAGGAAGATATACTAGTTGACCTAAGCTCAGGAAGATCCTCATATGTATCAACGACCCCATAATCGTTTAGTGTGTAACTGGGGCTTCGTAAAAATTCCGGCCCCTCCCACCATAAAGTAGAAGAAGAAAGTTCTTCTAAGCTGAAACCTCGTGACGCGAGATCAGCGGGATTTTCCTTACTACTCACATGGCGCCAAACAACATCCTTTGTCAAGTCGTGAATTTCAGAAGTTCTATTTTGGACGAATGTTTTTAGTTTACTTGGTGCCATGTGTAACCACCCTAAAACTATGGTCGAGTCGGTCCAAAAAACCACATGATTACACTCGCAAGTTAACGAACTGCGTATTTTATCAAGTAGCTTAGCTCCAAGCAATGCACCGCAAAGTTCAAGTCGAGGGATACTCATAGGCTTTAACGGTGCGACCTTGGCCTTGGAAGTAAGCAATCTTACTGATAACGTTTGATCCCGGTTTATAGTGCGAACGTAAACGCAGGCGGCATACGCAGTCTGCGAGGCATCGCTAAAGACATGTAGTTCTATATAGATAGGCTCGGTACCTATAACATGGCGAGGAATACGAATAGTATTGAGTTTTTGCAATGAAACGACAAACCGGTTCCATGTTCGCGCGACACTGCATGGAACTATGTCGTCCCAGCCTATTTTTAATAGCCATAATTGCTGCAACAATACCTTTGCTATAATTATTGTAGGGCTTAGCAAGCCAAGAGGGTCAAAGATTTGAGATATATTTGACAAGATAGACCTTTTAGTGATGGGCTTTCCATCATTTTGAAATTGCGTGTTAAAATAAAATTCATCGCTAGAATTGTTCCAACCTAAACCGAGCGTCTTAGAACTTACATTTTCGCTGAGTTTAATTTCTTTCGACTGGTTCGACAAATCTTCATCATCATCATCATCATCACAACGAAAATTGTATATCCATTTTTGAAGTGGAAAACAACCCAACTTTAGCGCGTCTGTGATATTCACACATAGCTTCAGTAAGCTCGATTTATCGTTACTTCCGGTCAACAGGTCGTCAACATAAAAATCATCCCTTACAACCCTTTGGACATCCGGGGATGACGATTCAACTCCTAACTGCTTTAAGCATCTCACGGCAAGAAACGGCGCGGAAGCGGTACCGTAGGTGACCGTATTTAATTTATAAATACCTAAGGGTTTCGATGAGTCATCGCGCCATAAAATCATTTGCAAGTTACGTTGACTATTTTCTACCAAGCAATTTCGAAACATTTTAGTGACATCAGCACATACCACGAATTTATGCTGTCTAAACCGTAACAAAATAGACATTAAATCACCCTGTATCGCAGGGCCAACCAGTTGCAAATCGTTAAACGATTTTCCAGAGGAAGACGGTGCGCTTGCATCGAAAACGACGCGCAACTTGGTGGTGGTGCTATGTTCGCGGTAAACACCGTGATGCGGCATAAAATAGCACGGACTCTCATACGAACTTACCGGACTCATATGACCCAAACTTTCATATTCTTTCATAAAATTTGTGTATAATAATTTATAATCAGGTGAGCGTTGAAGACGTTTTTCTATCGCGATAAAACGGCGCTCAGCTTGACAATATGAATCGCCTAATGCACTAGGTGACTCTTTTAGAGGAATGCGTACACAGAATCGGCCCTCGCTATCGCGTGTAGTAGTGCGAAGGAAATGTTCCTCACAGGCACGTTCCTCCTCGGTCTGCGTATCCTTAGTGCTGGAAAGCTCTTCAACCTCCCAAAACATACGTAGTTGCGTATCTAATGTACTACTAAAATTACAATTGATGCGTGTAATATTATTGCGCGTTTGATTAATAATAGGGCCAGAAATAATCCAACCTAGCTTGGTGTTCTGTAAGTACGGGCCCGAAGGTAGCCTCATTTTACCTTCGCTTAAGAGATCCCAGAACCTATCAGCACCTATTAATATGTCTATATTTCTAGAATCCAGAAACTGCGGATCTGCTAACCTTATGTTGTCTGGAATACAGAACTGCGCGCTTAATTGACATAAGGTCGGCATCGTAGATGTTATTTGAGATAATACAAAACAGTCAATGCGAGTCGTGAATGTATTATCGACATGCGACTTAATTTCAATGCTACAAGTTTCTGAACATTGCAGCACCGAATCACCTACCCCTCTAACTTCATGAGTGGACTGTATCAATGGCGCGTTTATTAAATTACAAAATGATTTCGAGATAAAGCACCGCTGGCTTCCACTGTCAAGCAGCGCGCGCGCGTGATGATAAGCACCGTTATTGTCGGCTACCTCGACTACAGCTGTTGACAGTAGAACTGTATGCATATCTATAGATTTAGCGCATCGACTTTGCATGTGAGCATTGTTTACGTGTATTGGGAGCGTGTCTGCGGCAGACGAGGAGGGACGGCCCGAGGAGGCCTGTGCTGCACTCGCAGTCACGGCAGGCATCTCGGCCGGAACACTCGAATGAAATGCAACTGTACTGTGTGTGTTATCGCTATGAATCAATGAATTATGTTTTTGGTTGCATTTCTTGCACGGCCCAAACTTACAGGTCTCAGGCGCATGTCCCGAACGTAAACAATTTTGGCAAAGCTTGTTCTCGCGTATTAACTTTAGCTTCGATTCTAAATCGCTGTCTAGGAATTTTTGACAAGAATAAAGTGGGTGCATTTCGTTACATTTCAAGCAAGATCTACTAAAGCGGGACTGACGGTCGTGCGGCTTATTGGTAGAAACATTGCAGTGTGAAGTGTTATGTGAATATGAACCTTGTTTTTTATTCTCGGACGGTGAAGATTGTCCTTTAGCGTGTGAAAGCTGCAATGTTTCTAGCATATCGGCCCTGTCCTTTAAGAACCCAATTAAATCACCAATTTTAATGACGCGTTTGGAACTATGATCACTAGCCAGTAAAGTGCATTTAAAGGTTTCCCACTCGCGCTCAGTTGTCCTATCTAATTTTGACACAATAATATAGTTTATGAGTGTATCCCAGCTATCGGTAGCTTCGCCTAGAATTTTGAGTGCGCGTAAATTCTTGAGTATAGTGTCAATAAGCTTTCTAATGCAAGCGGGCGATTCTTTAGACAACGCATTGATAGTAAACAACGCTTTTACGTGATTGTGTACCAAAAGTCGACTATTATTGTACCTATTGAGCAATAATTCCCATGCAACGGTATAGTTATCTGATGAGAACTCTAGTGAGTCTATAACCAATGTAGCACTACCTTTTAACGATGATTTTAGGTAATGAAATTTCTGAATATTACTTATTTGCTTAGAGTTATGAACCAACGATAAAAATGTGTCTCTAAACTCAAGCCAGTGCTCATACGATCCATCAAAGGTGGGCATGGAAATAGTAGGCAGTTTGACTGATTGTGGCTTGCCGCTGCAAGAATCATTAGAACAGTCAACAACCTCATCACTGCATAGCATAGACTCCGCCAAAGCTAAGGTACTATAGTACGAATTCTCGAACGATTCTCTACTAGACAACTGATTAGGTATCTCGCTATCGTAAACAAGTTCCTCGATTTTAGATTGAATTTCATGGAAATCGTTAAATAAGCTAGCAGCTCCTTTGATTCGTAATTTTAAATCTATACGATCGCGGGATGAAGCGAATGAGATGTTCTCGTTATTTTTTAATGATTGAACATAGTTAGTGAACTTAGTTAATCTGCCCTTTACGATTCCGCGTTTTCTAGCCAGCTCGCGAGTCAAATCAGGATCGTTACTGAAGCTAGAAGGAGATCTATCGCGAGATAGCGGTTTATCTTGATTTAGTTTAGCACTATCAACATTTAATGTAAAGGGAGACTTGTCGTGGTCAGTAGACATTTTGGTGGTCAGTGAACACAGGAGTACTTACGATTTGGAAGCTCGAATCGTAGGAAAGACACATGAGCAGTGATAGCAACGTCACCAGCTTTGATCTTGAGTGTATTTCACTTCCACGTAACACTGTTTTGCGATAAGCACTGAAATCAATTACGACACAGATCACAAAGAGAACAGGGAGGAGATAGGAAAAGAAAGGATGGTTGGTCCCACCAGATTGCGTATGATGATCGATGGAATGCCAATCCAACTCCAATTCCAATGCGCGCTTAGCCTCCAAGTAGTCTTCAGTCCAAATATTAAAATTGTCCAATGCGTATTAGCCCGGTAATGGCGGCCACGATGTCGTCAATATTCCACTAGATGCAGCTGATTCTTGTTATTTGGCGTCGAAGGTCCACATGTACAGTGCTTAGCGTGGCTAGTACTTTATGCGACTATGGTGACTACCTAATTACTGGGTAACTAAATTTCAATAAAAGATGTGCTTTCGTTCACTGACAAGGCGTATATTAAATTGTTACAAAAATCGTGGATGAGGGGCGAGGAACAATTAAAAAATTAACCAATAGCGGCTCGTGTCTCATATATCACGTGATATCGGGCTGTGTTCATTCGTGGAAAAGAAATGTGCATATGAAACCATCCCAATGTGGCAAAAGCACGTAATCGCGAACAGTGTTTTTTTAATCTTCCTCTACCCTTTCATCAACATTCGAACTGTCAGAAATTACTGGGCATATTGAGACTCAATACCTGATGTCTCAATTATTCTCAAGGTAATCAGCGCACCGACCAGGCTTTTGTGCTTCTAAAGTTCTGGATAGCACTGCAATTGTTATAGGCACTAGGCAAGCGTTATGCTTACTACCAAGCAAACGTAGGAACCTGCCCGTCTCCTCATCATGTAGTATTAAAAAAACCGGAATGACGACAAATCTGAACGCTTTCGCATAATTTTAACAGCCAATCAATATCGAATAAACGCAAATTCCGAGAAATAATCCCAACAACCTCGACTATTTGTAAACACGCGAGAACTATCTCTAAAACACCGACCGCTCAAAAGAATTTTCGAACACACTGTCTAGAATCTATAAACCTATTTTTGGAGCTAATTTTTGTGCTGGATGCTACTGGCCCTTATTAAATTTCTTGATTGCCAGTAATGGTTATAAATAGCCTATATTTAGAGACTAACCGCACGATTTTTTATATGACAGAGCAAATAGTAAACTATTCAAGGAAAAAAAGTTGTACTTTTTTTTTCTTCCTTCGCCCGCAGGTTTCCTTCCCTTTTTTAAGGACCGTGTTCCAAGCGAGTAGCGACCTTCACAACAACACTGAACAGTGGCAGAGGTAGAAGTCATTCAGTCATAAAAAAGTTTTTGAAGACTAGCTCAAGGGCACTACTGCATGGAGTGTATTATGAGTACAAACCAAGGTTTGTATTGTTTGTTACGCCTTCAGATTATGTATTCGAATTCAAAATTCTTAATTCACATGAGTCCCAGGGGAGCACTGGTGAAAATTAAAATAAATGACTCAAAGTGCCCGTTCCAAGTTAGTATAGACCGATCAAGAAGAAAGGCAAGAAACTCGTCGGCATTCTTTTAAAAAAGCTTTTAAGTACTGTTTCTAATAATGTTTAACATTTAAGTCTCATTTCAATATTTCAAATTTAAGTCTATTCTTTAGCATCATTAAAATATATCAACATTTTAACATCTGCTCGTTACTTTTACTCTTTGCTTAACCATCAATGAGTACACGTTTTCTTCGGTACATACGGATTGTAAAAGTAGTTTAGCAATTCGCAAATCTATTGTAGTTTCGATTAGAGGTAACTGCTACCTAGTTTAGAGCGACTAGCAACAGAATCGTCGACTGCACAAACCACGGTACATCTGCATAATTCGATCGTTTAGCATTCGCACCGCGATTTCGTAATGGTGGTGGTAGGCGATATGATTTTTATGACAATCTTTAAAGCGTTGCATAATTGAATCTCGAAAAGTGTACGATTGAGCGAACCAATTTTTAATGCTTCTTTATTAAATTACTGCAGGACAGAAGCAACGTTTACGACAGCTATCATCGATCTCCTACGAAAAGTATGAGACATGTTTTATTGCGATTCTTGACATTTCTAGTACTCAAACCACAGATTCGACACAGACTCTTTGATAGACAGAATCTTTTAATCCCTATGAAACGGGATCGATTCGAATCAAAACAAGTTTTTGTGTCACAATCCCATTTTCTTTCTGACTGTACATATTTCCCAAAATCTGTGAATTGGAGATTAAAACGTATTCAAAAGTTGGAATGGATCTTCTAAGAACGTTTTTATGTAGCTCCAATGGTAAGTTTTACCTACCTTTACTGAAGCGTCTACAAAATACAGCCTGTATATTAACTAGCGCCTGCCGGCGGCTTCGCACGCGTGGTATCAGAATAAAATGTAGCACTCAGTGATAATGTAGCTTTCTAAAAGACAATGATTTTTTAGAAACGGAACAGCGGTTACAGAGTTTAGTGGTAAAAACAAACAGACATAAAACTTATAAACTTGACTGTTTTAAAATATTAGTAAAGATATCGATAATACTAGCTGCTGCCCGGGGTTTCACCCGCGCGGAGATATTGGATTTCATGGGTTTTATTTTTTTGCGCGGATACCTAATTATTTTTTTCAAATAAAAGTAGTCGTAAGTTACTCCTTATAACATGACCTATCTGCCAGTGAAACTCCCGTAACAAAATCGGTCCAGCCGTTTCGGAGATTACCCGGAACAAACACAGACAAAAATTTTAAAAATTGTGTTTTTGCTATAGGTTCCGTATATACTCGTACTTTCATATGCATTTGGTAAAAAGCTGTTATTTTGTCATTACAAACAGTCACTTCAATTTTATTTATTTGTATAGATAGATTTTACCAAACCCTGTTGTTAATGGTGCGGCGCTATACCGCGTTAGATTTGTTGGAGGCGTATAGCACTCACATTGCCAGCGAAGTCGAACTTCGCGATGACCAGCTCCAAGACCTGGTGATGCGCCGCGGCGGCCTTCCCCTGCGGCGGCGGCAGCGGCCTCGTCAGCGGCGTCGTGTCCAGGTAGTGCAGCCGGTAGAACGACAGCAGGGCCGCCATGTCAGCGAACAACTGGTCTCCGATGCGGAACCTGATGGTACCGTCCGCCGATACCACTCGGTTTATTATGTAGTGGGACACGCGGTCGTCTTCTCTGTAATGAAGGTCACAATGACGAACAAAGATCACACATAGTCTGTGTGTTGTGTTACTTGTCCAATAATTTAAACAAACTCGGCGAATCACCAACCAATGACTTAGATTGAGATCTGGGGACCGATTTTTGAATGTCACCGAGTGACTAAATATCAGCGATATGACCGATAGTCATCGATTTACGAAGTCGTATTTTTGAATCTCAGCGGGTGACTAAAATTGTCATACCTATGATATCGTTTACGAGTGGGGTACCCATTCTTAAACAATATCATAGATATGAGTAGGTATTTAGTGCCAATTTTGGTTTAAAACAATTTCCAACTTAAAAAATAAAATTGAATGGAACACAATCATAAGTTTGCCTATGATTAAAGCTGAGAAATAGTTACATGTTGGTAAACAGGGTATGACTTTCAAAAATACGACTTTTGCAAATTAGTGATTTCAAAGTTATCGCTGAGAATTTTGTCACCGCTGATATCGAAATCACTCGTGACTTTCAAAAATCGGTCCCCTGAATTCAAGTGATATCATTGGTTGGCGATCGGATCAGTATTGTCACTGGTTGGCATTCGCCGAGTTTGTTTACATTATTGGACAAGTATAAAAACACAGATCTTTCATAGTTCATGATTCACGAATGCTTCACTCCACAATATTCATATTATCAATTGCCGCGGGTACAGGGACACAATTTACTTTAAAACAAACTTTATCCGGGTTCCCAACTGGGACCCCTGAACCACCGCTCTAATTACTAGAATCTAGTACATCCTGCTGCACTTATAATTTTTCAATACCTGATGTCTCAGAGTAACAAGCGCACTGCAGTGCCGTGTGCCACGAAGGTTTTTCTGTTCCAAAATTGTTATGGGAAGTCATTGCGCGTTTTGCTTACTATCAGGCAATTGACGTGCTCGTCTGTCATCATGTAGTATATAAGAAAATCAGCTACAGCGCCTGCAAAAATTTGGAGTCCATTATGCATTTCAGAGAGCGGGGTGTTACCTGACGCAAAGCACGTAGTCCCCGGTGATGGTCTTGGAGTCCCGCACTAGGAACACGCCGCTCTCCGTCTCGTTGAGCAGCAGCCGCGTCGTCTCCGCGCGGGAGAGGTCCTGGAAGTACCAGCTGGAGACAAAGGAAAGAGAACGATCATTTTTAAAAATAGATTAAGTTAGGGAGTTCAAGAACTATTGAACAATCTCCATGGCGTAGTTAATATGTCGATAGACTGGACTTCTGTAGCGCGTAAGGGCCCTCCCTATACCTGACCGTGTCGCCATCACCAGTAACGTACCTAAATATTGATGACGCGTGACGTTGCCAAACCGTCGCTAACCGAGTTAGCTATTACATACATTTCAATAAGAATTGTTTGCGTACTTAGCTGACGACGTCGCGGCGTCGCCCTGGCGACCCGATGAGTTAGGGTCCAAGGGTTCGATTCCAGCAAAGGAATAAATACAAAAAAAAGAGCAAGCACTTACTCCGGGACTTGTGAGATCAGTTGTCCTCGTGGTTCCTGGTCGCGTTGGTACCTACTGACTACAGGGAATCCTAGTTAGGGATCAGCCTCCTATGTATGGGATTCTTGGGTATTATTTACTTATCTGTGGGCGCAGTCTCCTAATCTAAGATTCTCGGAGTTCATCAACTTCGATTCTGAACCGAAGTTCAAGCGGATAGTAGTTAGTACGAATGACTTAAATATATCAGTTTGGATTCAAGTTTAGGGATTTTAAAAAAGCAGCTTTGTTGCACTTCTGGTAGACCCTTACTCTTCAACATAACTTAGCCATTATAAGTTGAACCCTTGGTGTACATAAATCATAAAGGCATCGAAAAAACATTGAGAACCGCAACTTCCAATCAGCTGATTCATAGTGGTGACAAATGACAATGTGCTTGTGGTCAGCCTGTTATGGTCACCGTTTTAATCTTAGTGCATTTATATATACTTTTAAATACACGTTTTGCAATGCAAACTAAACAATTTTTTTTTAATATTTTGTATTTATTATAGGTACCTACTTATAACTATTTCATAGAGTTTTTTATTTTATTTTAACAAGCTTTTAATTAAGTAACTAGCAAAGTCTGTGCTACTAATATAATACATATATACTCGTGCTTTCATTATATATACATACCTAAATAAATGCAAGTGTGTTGGTGTGTTAAATGGTCTTTCACGTAGCAACGGAACGACGTGATTTCTTGCATAAGTAATTAATAGTTTACTAGCTTCTGCCCATGGCTGCGCCCGCCTGGTACAGCCACTAGACGCGGACTGGTAGACGCGTGGATAGGTGCAGTCTCCAGTCGCCAGCCACTTTTTGCAGCTTGTGGTCGCATTAGTGGCCAACGAACGCGGCCACAAGCTGGCGGCGAACGCGGCCTCCTGCGCACACTCGACCACAAACGATGGCTTCTCTCCGCCCGCACAAAATAGAGAGAAAACAGAAGAGACGCTTGGGCGCGTAGGCCGTGCTTACGCGCTCAAGCGCCCCTTTTGTTCTCTCTGTTTCGTGTTCTGGTCTGAACTCTCTATTTTGTGTCTACCAGTAGCTAAGACTACAGGCCTCACACAGCAACTGGTGGCCACGTCTAGTGGCCGTGTTCGGCATCCCAGTGTGTGCTGCTACTAAAGGTTAAAATAACAGGGCTTTCGCTCCAACTAAATAAAAACAATTTCGAGAGTGAGCCCAAAATAAAAATACAATAGGGCTCGTCCCCGATCCCAGACAACATTTCTTTTTGGTCCACCTCTGTGCTAATCCACGATTTTCCCGAAAAGGGATAATGAACAAGGACAATCTTGGGTAATTACAAACAGTGATTAACGGCTCCAGTTACACAATTATAATTGCATAAATTGGGATGTTGACTGATTTTGGGAAAGTGTTTAAAACAATGCGAATGGGCCTAATATAACCCAAAATATTTAACATTATTACTTTTTTAAATACAGCTAATACATTAATTTTCATGTATTTTAAATGCCATTTCAAGTTTCGCTCCAAAACGCCAATACTGGTCACGTGGTCGATGTGACGTCACGATTCCTGGCACAGATTACTATATTCACAGAAATCACTCTAAAATACTAGGCAGAAAGAGCAATATACTGATTCCGATTGAGAAAGTGACGTCACGCGCGTTTTATGTCACGTGACTTCGGAGTGATGTGATTACATTTTGATTATTAAATTAAAATTATATTCCTTAAAAGTAAACAAAAATATTGTGTTTTATAGGATTTCTGTCACAAAAACTACCGTTTCGCGGCAAAATTATATTTTTATTTTAATACAGTCAACATCCCAATTATAATTTTATCCTAACACGATTTGCTTACAGGTCATCAATTTAAATTTAATATAAAATAGAATTTAAAAAAAATCCATTTTTTTTACCTGGTTACTGGTTAAAGAAAATTGTATGTTTTTTATAATCACCAATATCATATCGTAATACTAGCTGCTGCTCGCAGTTTCACCCTTATGTTACTCTCCAGCACATAAACTATATCTATGCCAATAATCACATCGATCCGTTGCTTGAAAGAAGGACAAACCAATAAACGTACAAATACACTTTCGCATTTAATATAATTAATGATAATTCAAAAATTTGGTAAGGTGTAGATTTTCTTAGTTGTCCAATAATGTAAACAAACTTGGCAGACTACCAACCAACCCCAAATGCTACAGACAGCTTTTTTATTCTGATTCCACAAATGCAAAGCTGCAAGGAGAAGTTAGTGTTTGATAAATAAATAATTAATCTTCTTATTCTAGGTAAAGCCTGCACTGACATTCCGTTTGGGATGTATTGTGCATTTCCCCCTGCCAGCATTTGCCTAAGCCAGCCTAACTCCTTTGTGTAGCGGAGTGAGGCCTTGGATTGCTGGCAAAGCTGCCCCTGTACATGTGTGAAGTGAAAATAATGAATTATATTGAATAGTACTACAACAAATACTTCCAGCCAATTCCAGAAACAAAATAAATAAAATCCAACAATCTTATACACACACCCTGACCACTAACTAGGATTCCCTTAGTCAATCAGAACACCGCAAACACCATAGACCGCACAAACATATACTTAGTGTCTTTTTTTCAGCGCATAAATATTTGTCTTGTTGCAGGAATTGATCCCACTCTATAATGTTAAAGTTCACTCTATCAACTTAAACTTCTACATCACAGGGGCTGTAACAATTTAAGACAACAGAGACAGAATCACTAAAGAATTTTAACAAGATAATAAGAGACTTCAAGGCTAAACTCAATAGGTTTTTAAGTGGTAATCAGGGTTTTTGTGTTGTTCATACAGATCTGTTGTCCTATTTTTTGTACCAAATCATTACTTGCATTACTTTTGCATGATTGACTGACTACTTTGCTCATCAAACCAGAAAACAGAATCAGAGAAACCGGAATACTTTGTTGAATGAAAAGATAAAATGGGACAGGTGTTAATGCATCATAACAAAGGCTGAAGTTGTAATAGATATTTTATAATGTCACAGAGACACCCACATACTGCATTATCATGTTTCTGCAATGAAATAAGTAAAAATATTGAATTAATAAGCTGTGACCAGAATTTTTTAGTTCTGATATGTTGAACTATAAGTTCAACCACTATCTCACATCTCACAGTTGCAAATATGCTAAACCTAAAATGCCAACTGGCTCTTAGACTGTCAGAACACACCAATAGGTTTTATTTTATACTATTACCCAATGAGAGGAGCAGGTTGTTTGCCTTATGGTAAGCATAATGCCAGTCCATAACAATTGCAGTGCCACTGAGAACATTGAAAAACAAAGGCATGCATGGCATGCAATGTCCTTGTTACAATGAGATATTAGGTATCATGTCTCATAAGCCCAGCAATTTCACTGACTACTGGTAATTAATGGGTAGTACCTGGCCAGAAGAGCACTAGAAAATATCCTGTACCATGTACAGCCAGTAATCTTAATTGTGTGGGAGCATTTGATAGAAACCAAATGTATTACTAACAAAGCATAAACTTCAGAGCATAGTGCTATCTTCGTACTACTACCTGTGCACACAGCAGTGAAGAAGCAAGAATGTAGTGAATGCAGAAGAAATGGAGTCTTTTCATTGGCAGCACCCTTGCCAACTGAATATGGGACAAAGATCAAGATCAAATGAGATAGTGTTAAAACACTACCTATCAGAATAAAAGATAAAGAGATTTGCTACCTGGATTTAATGAAAATGGTAGGACAAAAGATGCCATACTTCTTTGTTTGCAGATGTTGATAGACTTGACTAATTAAAGAAAAAGATAAAACACATGGCAGTATGCAAAGTTTAAACTTATTCTTATCTCGATAACTTTTTATCTGGTCTTCTTAAGGCTTGCTTAGAGCCAAAAGATCAACCCAAAGATGTGATTGAAAGCAGGATTAGAGTGAAAATTGCTAGCAACCAAAGGCTAACCTCATCTACATAATGGAGCTGGGGTGGCGTAGATATACCCCGGTAGGGGGAAATGCACAATACATCCTAAGCAGGATGTCAGGCCTAACACCCAGGTTAGAATGAGGTCGTTGATGTGACAATTAAGAAACATGTCACAAGATAAGTAAAAGCAAAGCACATACTCTTTTCTTATCTTAATGTGAAGTAAAACAATCTTTAGATTGCTAGCATGATGCTAGATTGTGAAGGTAGCCGTACTATTGGTTGATTGGCTGACTTTTGTGAGATTGACAAAAATATCAATTATTGATATTCCTTTCAAAGATTATGTAATAGTATTGTTAAGTGTGGTATTCCACTCATCAAACATCTTTTTCCTAGTTGCATTTGATCAAAGAACTTGGATGACTTCATCAAATCACCTAGGAACATCAATGTTTGATCAAAGATTATGACAAGGATAATAGCCGCTCATAAGGTTGAAATTCCTCCATTTTTTCAACGCAGAATACTGTGCAAGATTCACTAAGAAAACTTTGACAACAATCTTGGACAAGTGGAATGGGCTTCTGTCAAAGAACTTTGATCAAGTAAGAGACACATAACTTGGACTAATGACTAATTTGATGACTGGAATATTGGCGTAAATTTTATTGCTTACAAGTTGCAACATTCTAAAGGCTTAAGATAAGTAGAATACTAACTTAACACCTAGCAATTGTAGGCACCACCTTCCACTACTTATTATGTAAAAAAAAGTTTTAAGTATGAAAAGACTGAATTAGTAAGTATCATCAATTATTCATCAAGTAGGATTCAAACTAACGTTAGACTCAAACTTAAGAGTATGTATAAAGCTGCTTACAGTTATATTACTATAGTTTGTTTACAAAATACGTATGGAGCCCAGCTGAGAGCGACAATGGCCCAGAATTGAAATAATGAGAATAAAAAGGAAAAGCAGAACTTGTAAGGTGTTAACTCGACACTATTTTATGTTCTAATAACAAGGATGATGAAGACAAACCTGGTCATGTCATTGGGGTCAAAGGAGACCCCGATGCCGGGGTTCGCCATACTTTAGCCGGAATGTCACTAGCGTATGGAATCACCGAAGGAACTTCATGGCCGGAAATGCCACTCCGGTCAGGCAGTCCTTCCCACGGCACATGTACCACTTCACGACCACTTAAAAGCACCGAACACTGAAATATCACCGATTCAACACAGTCAAATACCACACTGCAGTCCTATCGACAGATAATTAGAAATTGTTGTCATAAATCTTCGCTTAGATGTTCACATCAAAACACATGTTTCCGCATTCGTTGTGCGCTGACGGAGCGTCACCGTTTACACGAGCACGTTCTCGACTAACTTTGAGACTTGTATGCAAAAGAAATCTATAATTAAAACAGAATTAAAAATAAACTTCCTCGATCACACACGCGAAGTTTCGCTGATGAGATATATACACAAATTATATAGGGTATCAGATAGACATGTCGCCTACATCCGTCGCTAGACACGAGACACGAGCTCTCGTCTCTGATTGGCTGAAGCAAAAAGATGTATGACATTTTTTTAATTTTTAATTTTACGTTTACCTAAGCTAATGCAATATTCTAATAAAGAGCAGCCTTCACTACATTATTTAATATTACCTAACCTACTTCTTTAAAATTCAGTAAAACAACGTTTTTGTATTCAATCATTTATTTTTCTTTTTCAATTTTTTCTTATATTTATTCAGAGCTTTGCTTTGCATTACTGGAATTACAGTCCTTTTCTCAGCGTATTGATGGTCATCAGTACAGTGCATGGGTTCTGGAAAACGAATAATTAATAAATCGAAAATTGAATGTATAGTATAGTATAATATGAATGATTTATTAGGAACGTAACTGAAATGTGGGTAGCTTACCATTAGTTTCAAGAGATAATGAAATCCCACTGCGAATTGCCGATTGTATAAATAAAGTAGGATAAGCACTGCTCAGTAGATATGATTTCATGTCACGAATCGTGCCTCAACATGTTTGAGACACATTTGTAGATCAGTGAGCTCTTTCGCACTCGCAAAGAATCGCAGTTGATGGCAACCAATCACTTTTGGAACCTTTCCTCGCTTTTGGGTAACTTGTGTAAAATACAGGCGTCTCGAGGGCTTACGCAGCCCGGTACACATCATTTGTGATACATTTCGAAAAATTAATCAAACAAGTTGATTGCTATAGATGTGGAAAAGAAAATAGACGAAAATTAATCGATGCACAGCTACCAATTCACTCAACACAACGACAACAATATGTAATATTGAAATTTAAGATATAATTTATTTAATAATGACAGTACAATGACAATAAGTATGAGTGGTCTGCAAAGAGATTTTAATGTGTTATGACGACGACAATGACTTCAAATCGTAACAAATATGGCGGCGGCTCTAAAGATGACGTAAGGAGGTGGGGAGTGAAGTGAGCGGGGGGTGCAAAATGTCATATGTCTTTTTGCTGTGACGTTTCTCGTGTCTAGTGTTTTTCTTAGACAGATTTATACCCGTGGATATATAGACAAATCAGTTTTTTTTTTAATTTTGACGCTCTTTCTTCTCGATAAATTGTCTATGATAAGAACCTTTCACATACTACCAAATAACGCCAATAACGTTATGTTATAACGATATTTCGGTTCTTAATGTTGGCCACTCTGATGTCATTACACATCATCTTCGAAATTTTAGTCTATGGCTTGTGTCCATTGTTTTTCTACAATGTTATTTTTCTGACTGCTGCTGGTGGACGAAAAATTAGTTTTGCTGCGTCGAGTGTGAGTTTTATCTGGTGTTCGTGTTCGATATTGTGATTTATTAGTAATAGATCACGAAGATGTCGTCACCGAGCGCTGGGAAACGTCGCATGGACACAGATGTCATCAAACTGTATCCTTTCTTTGTTATCGTCATTACAAAGGCCCTATTGCGTACAGGGCGACCATGTAAATAAGTGGCAGAAGGGCCATCAGCTGATTGTCACTAACCTCATTAAAATCGATATGGGGTGTGTTTCTGATGACGAATCTTTGTTTTACCATGCTCGGATGAGATTTGGTTTTGGTATTTTTTATGTCAAGACCTTTGGCTTGGTATGTGCGAAGGTGTGTGCATTCTTTGTATAGCTGTTGGGCCAACGTAGTATCTATATATAACGCGTAGATAAACACGTACGTTACGTTCGTTCGCAGCTCTTCCGTGTCTACTAGATTGTAGATTTCATAATTCTAATGTAGGCCATGGTCCCATTGCGCATTTTTTTTTGACGGCCTAGGCGCATAGCAACATAATTATTCTATGCATAGCAATTCATACTGTAGGTATCCTATTAATTCATTGTTCTATGTGGGCTGATTATAAACCATCACTCTTTGTCATGAAACAGCTTTGTTTCTAATTATTGCTGTTTTTTTTACATTATAAATATTTTCTTTGTTTCAATTTTATTTTATATATTTATTTTGTAGCACATAATATAAAAATAAATAGGTATGTCCGATATAATATTATATAAAAATGGTATAAAACTGTAAATTATATCCTAAAGCTTATGCTCGCGGTTATACCTAAATTCCCACAGGAACTGTGCAGTTTCCGCGATAAAAAGTAGCCTATGTTACTCTCCAGTCCATAAAATAGGTATATCTGTGCCAAAAATATTGTCAATCCGTTGCTCTGTTGCTGAATGAAAGAAGGATAAACCAACAAATGTACAAAAACACTTTCACATTTATTATAATATATGGATTTGCATATAAACAATTCCTTCTAGTTTGGTATTTGTTTTGTTTTTCACTTGTAAGGTGTAGGTATGTAACTTTGAGCAGTCCATAAATTTTAATATGATTAATTTTTGGTTTTTATAAAATAATATGTACTGCCTACTTAATTGTCCATTGTACAGCAGATTTTTACTTACAAATAAGGTAAAATTCTGAAACAATAATCTTTCATGTGTTAAATGGTTTTTAAGTATATTACTTTCGATTGAATAGGTAGTCTGATTACTATACCTGGTTATATATCAAGTTACCACAAAACTTACCACAACCTACTAAACAAACACACAAATCCATTCATGTATATATTTTGCATAGCATGCCAAGATCTCTCTAAAAATCCCCAGCAAGACACACAACACAATAGTGGATGTAAAAACTAAATTACCGAACATGTTTTTAGCTATATGTTTTTGCTTTGTCTAACATTTAAGTGTCATACTTTACATTCTAATCCTCCAGTGTGGGTTGAACAACATATAATAAACCTAACGCAAAATACATTGGACAAAATAATGGGAAAACAAAGATTTTTTGAACTACTTAGATGAAACAATTATCATGTGCAGGGATTCCAGACAGGATAGAAAATCATGTGTGTTGCATGGTATGACACTGCCATAGCATAATATATGAAGGGTTAATTTTGTATTTTATCCAATGTAATAGATAAATAAGCATGAGATCTTCAAGTACCTATGCTTTTTGGCTATGTAGGTACATTAACTTGATTTTTTGCAAATTACCAAAAAGTATTATCTAAGTTTTCGTTTCTGCAGTCTCCGCATTAGCAAATATTTACAGAAAAAGAATTTCCCAGAAACCATGGTTGTTTACTCGTTACAAGAAGGTTAAATACACAATTCCCTTGTAAATAGAAATGTTGTTGATCTCATAAATTTTGTTATTTATGTGTTGTTCATGAATTTTTGAGTTTATTGACCTGTACATACATATTTGTATATTTTTGACTGTGTTGGTGTCACTATCACTCATTTCATATCTACTTAACTATTTTTGTAGTGAGATAAAAAATAAATATCTATCCATAAAACCAAATAAAATTAATGAGAATATAAAGTTAATCAGTAGTCATGAAATTCATTTTATAAAAATACAAACAAAATATAAAGTACATACACTCAACTTAGTAGCATTGTGCAGTGAATTAAAAAATATTGAATGGTTTATATAGCATATATTTACATAATTTTAAATACCAATGTTTCAAACCCTGTGCAATGATCTTTGTTATTCATCTGGGTTTTGTGTGCTTTCTCACCAATCTTTGCAGTATTTCTGTGCCAACTTAGTTATGAATATTCAAGTATTCAGCTAGAATTAATAATCTATTTTTCAATATGCAATTATTCAGCTAGAATTTACAATTCATAGAAAATCCCTATCTACTAAAACTCTAAGGATGGAAGGTCAATCATTAGCCGGAAGACATAATGATTGACGGATTACTGAACAATGGCGTTCCCTTAAAACACCACTTGGATCGGCCAATGTATCCAGAAGTCAACATCCATGTAAATATCTTTAGGTATCACCGCTTTGCTTGTGAAATCTGCCACCAAGCATGTGCAAGCATTACTGTGTTCCGGTTTGATGAGCAGAGTAGCCAGTGAAATTGCTGGACATATGAGACTTAAGAAGGAACTAGCCGTTCATTTCTCCATACAACCATACTTGGGTGATTACTCCACTACTTGACGTTTTAAGTCTAAAATTAAGAATAATATCGATTTATCTCTTCGTTATCTAGGTTAGTACGCAAATTATACAGAAAAAAAATAACTGGCTTAAAAGTAATGAGCCTTCAAACATCTGTATTTTAACGCAAGTTTGGACGAAAATAAACAAAAGGATTACGAAAACTCCAAAACAATGTACATATTAACAAGCTTTAGTTTGTTGACATTTCAAATAACTTTGGTTTGACTAAATACATTCAGTAGTTTTATTGTAAAACCCCAAGCACAAGAAGCCAATTCGTACATTTTTGCGCGCCGGTTTTCGACTTTTCGGTTTTCGTCGTGACTTTACGAGAGTGTGTAATTGTGTATGCGCGAGCATTAGCTTCTTACTACTTATCGCTGAGTCTTACCTTTTTCCACTAACGTTTGACGAAATAGCATGCATTTTAGCCGCGCCCACCGATTAGTTCGCGGCGTGGACTAGTAGGCTCTTAATACCTATGTCTACCTAATATATCATGTAACGAGCGCACTGCAGTGCCGCGCAGGCCTTTGTGTTTCAAAGTTCTTAGTGGTACTGCAATTATTATGTACCAATGTACTACACATTGGGCGGTCTTATCGCTTAAAGAGATTTCTGCCAGACAACCTTTGGATGGACCGAAATGGTATGACAGACATAATGAAAGATGCAAGTATGCAAGCAAATACGCTAGAATAAAATGAACATTTCTTGAGTGAATTAGCTTCATTCATTTTCCCGAAGAAGACATAGGTATGATGAACTAACCTAACTATGAACAAAATAATATAAACTATTTACAAACCAATCTAACTAAAATCTAGCATATTGGTCACGTGTTCCATCGACTAATCGTTCAGAGATATCTTTAAAAGATCTCTTTCTTTAGCAGCGCTAAGGGGTCTAAAGGTCATTAAAAATAATCACGCAGTTCAAAGACTCCCAATAATACAGCCTACGGAGTTCTCTCCTTTGGGGGTCAAAAACCAGACGGGGTAACGACCAGACGACAAGGACCGGGGAAGGTAGACAGATATATGTTTATAGCTTTATTAATGGGTCTATGCCCTGTGCACTTTTCATTTTCACTTTGTCTACCGGAGTTGAGACGGTTGTAGAAAACTGGCTCATTTAGAGACGAATTTAGGCGTGGACTCATGCTTCCATAGAGTAGTACTATAATAAAAGGAATAGAGTGCGCTCTCTCGTCGATTCCACGATGTATCGCGATCAGCGCCACCTACAAAAGGGCGGTGAAACTACTTTACTATATTATATGTGTGCGTTCTGTATTTTACACACACATTCTTACTTTACTATCTATGTGTGAGTTATGTGTTTTATACACCCACTCATACTTGTTTATCTATGTGTGCATTCTATATTTCACACACACATTCACACTAATCTATGGATCCTGCTTAGTTCCTGTGAAAGTAAATGTATCTACTTATATGTGACTTATATGGAAAATAGCAGCCTTTCCCATGTTTGTGCCTAGGAGTAGGAACACAATATACAGTACCAAACGTAATATTTAGATGTAGAGCAGCAAAAAGGAAATAACAAAAGCTAACACGTACATAATAATTGAAACTCTTTATATTTAAAACATCAAGAAAAACAATGCATAATTAGACTGAAAACACTAAAACTGAGCACTTAAAAGTAACAAATACATTACTAGAACACAACAATTACTTAAACCACTAATTTATATCACTTAAACCGCAAAAAATATCTAGAAATCACAATAGTATTTTTCGAAACGGAAAATATTTTATTTTATTTGTTATCGGTTTCCATGGTAACCATTTTAACTTTGACATTTTGAAGTAACGTCAAAATAGTGCCACGCCCTTTAACAGATGGCGTTAGTTCCTGTGTCTCGGGGCTCGACTATGGAACTGTCACAAAGTGTGCCCCCCCTGCATGCTTCTATGGTACGTCAAAATTCTATAATGCATAGAGTTTTGACATATTGGAAGCAAGCTCACGGTTAGATTCATCTCTTAAACCTTTTTACATGAATATAAAACAGCATTTTCTACATTGACTTCTTGAAAGTCATGGATTTTTTACCCAAAAATAGCGTTTATGTTTAATTTTTTTTGTGAAAGAATTTCGATCGTCCTTAAATATGACCCTAAACACAATAACAATTGGGATGTTGCATGAATCGCAAAATACATAATTTCTGTCGTTATACAAATATACAGTTTTAAAAACATCACATTAACACATATAAAATTAAATTCATAAAAAATATATAAATTCCACAAAGATATTGCATCTAATAGTTTTTTATCGTCGTTTACCATCCCAAAATACCATCAAATTCTTTACATTTTGATGAATAAAATATTGTATGACAACTATGTACTTAAACGCAGTTATTCAGCCAAATCAAGAAAATGCATGTTTTTAGTACAGTTTTACGGCCCGCCTAGAACAAGTGATGTCAGATGTTCTGTGCAATGTGTATGGGGCGTTTTAGCGCTTAGTAGATACGCCCGACTTTGACTCTCATTTTTGACGTTTCTAGCGTTCGAGTTCCAGATTTTTCGATCTAGACATTTGATTCTCATTAGAAAACGAATACTTAAAAAAAATGGAGTAACATCCCTATTGCCGATGCTACTCCGAACTTTGAAACAAATGTCTGCGCTGCACTGCAGAGCGTTCGTTACCCTGAGACATTAGGTATTAAATCTCATAAGGCCAGTATTTCACTGACCACTATTTGTCTAATACTCCAAGGTAACGAGATAACAGGTCATTCACCTGAAGTTAAGCGTGAAGTCTGCCTATATAACAACTATTGGTCTATTGCAGTGCAACCTAAAACTTTGACACAAAGACATTTAGACATTGCAGTGCGTCTGTATTGCATACTAGGTTCTGCCCGCGGCTTCACCCGCGTTCCCACAGGAACGGTGGAACCGCTTTTTCCGAGATAAAAAGCAGTCTACACTCTACATACAAAATCACGTCGATCCGTTGCTCCATTGCTGCGCGAAAGATCAAAGAAGGACAACAAAGTACAAAAAAACTTAGGCAATTGTTATAGTACTTTTTAATTGTTATTGTTTTTAAGCAGGCAGGGGTTATTAACCTTTTCATTATAATAATGAAAAGACCGTATAATAATGATAATGGACCAAATTATAAGACATTTATTGGTCTTGCTCATGGACCCCCAGTACTGCACTATTGCAAGTAGGTAGGTACAGTGTAGTATTATAAAAAAAGATAACTTACTAGACTGGAATCAACTAAATAACGTTGTTCGCGAATAGATAGATAGTAGATACATGTGAACGGATAATTTATTTGAAACTTCGTTGATGAATTCTAGTGCTGCCATAGTCCGTGGGTCACTGGTTCAAAACTCTTGGTGTAGGGGGTTATTAATTATTATGTGTGTTTGTTACCATATAACAAAAGCCCTTGCGTCAGATTTTAATTTAAAAACGTTGCCATCCTCTGAAAGCGTATGCATTAGGGTTCATTGACCCGACCCGGTTAGTTTTTCAAAAATATCTTTTATGTTTAAAAGTCCGTATGAATAGATCGAAAAATCGTAGATGTTGCATGTTTGTAACATAAAGGCCTATTCGCAATCCGTACTATAAAATAAATGCGAAAGTGTGTTTGTTGGTTTGTCTTTCTTTCAAGCAGCAAGCGGCGGATTTTATTCATAGATATATAGTTTATAGGACGGAGAGTAATATAGGGTTTTTTATCCCGAAAAATACACGGTTCTTGTAGGAATGAATTCCTCACGCGGGTGAACCGCAGACAGCAGCATTAGCTATGAGTTAGGTTAGGTGTAACTATTTTATGTTATGTTAAAAGTATTTATAACGGTAATTAGTTTTTATAACGGTAGTATTTATAACGGTAATTTGGTAGTGGTAGGACTAACTCTTCTGCGAGTGTCCGTCTGGGTTATTACCACCGCTTTGCTCATGAAATCTGCCGCCAAGCATTAGTGTGCATTGCTGTTCCGTTTTGATGAGCAGAGTAGCCAGTGAAATTACTGGGCTTATGAGACTTAATACCTAATGTCTCAGGGTAACGAGCGCACTGCAGTGCCGCGCAGGCGATTGTGTTTCAAAGTTCTGGGTGGCACTGCAATTGTTAAGGGCCGGCGTTATGCTTACCATCAGGCAAACGACCAGCTCGTCTCGTTAGCAAACGACATAAAAAAAAGTTCAATTGCCTTGTTTGCAGCGAATGCGACAATCGAATGAGTATCGATTGACCTGGCGGCTGTCCGAACTTACATTATTAAAGACGTAGACACGAGTCGTTTGCATTAGATCCAGTGTAAAATAAAATGGTATTAATTTTATACTATTTAAATTTAATTAAACGGTATCAATTTTTAAGGAGGCGAATATACAAGTGATACACGAAACGAAATAATTAAAAAAAAATAGATGTTTTTATTAATGAATTACATCATCCTATATTTTTAAGAACCCAATATGACATTGTGTTTGAATATTGAGCCCCTTTACATATACAGCTCATTTACATATACATCCTGTATACGAAAATAGATACTTTTCTTATTTTTTAATTGTATTTACATTTGTTGTAAATTTTCACTGCCATTTGGACTAGAGCTGTACATTTTTTGTAATGTCAAAATAAAAGCTTTTTACTAAATGCATATTAATATATTATATACGGTACGTACATACTTGTATAACAAAAACACAATTTTTGCGTAAGTAGAGATAGTTTATGGGCCGGAGAGTAACATCGACTGCTTTTTCCCCACGCGAGTGAAACCGCGGGCAGCAGCTAGTTACCTATACTATCGCTAGTTCAGTCACATTGTATAATATTAATCAGTGTTTTGTTTATTGAATTGAATAATAATTTCTCGACTACCGTCACCGTTCAGTATCGAAAGCAAGCACGAGGTGACAATATTGGGGGGGCTCAACGAGTTCTGCGTGAAATTCTTCGGCCCTCCAGGAAGTGAGTATCTTTTATGGTGTAAATATTATAAACATCTCATCAACCATCTCGTCCATACAGATAAAAAAAATTGAAGTGTCTGTTTGTAATATCAAAATAACAGCTTTTTACTAAATGCATATGAAAGTATAAAAGTATATACTGTACCTATAGCAAAACAACCAATTTTTAAATTTTTGTCCGTCTGTTTGTCTGTCTGTCTGTTTGTTCCGGGTAATCTCCGAAACGGCTGGACCGATTTTGACGGGATTTTCACTGGCAGATAGCTGATGTAACAAGGAGTAACATTGTAACCTGTGAGCGTGAGCTTGGGTGGCGGTAAGGTGGAATGCCTCGGCTAGCAGTGGGTTCTGGGGCTAACAAACATTCAACTTGGGCGCCACGTACCTATAGTTTTAGAACCCTGGCACGAAGAGTTAAGAAATTAAAATAAAAAAATAATATAGTCTCAGTAAATAGGTATTTTTATTGCAATATTTGAATTTAACAATGAAATGAACTGTTTTCTAAAATTAAGGTTTTACTCTTGACTTGGTCACTTATTTCTACTTAAATTCTAGAGACAAATAATTCTTCTAATGCAGATGCAAACTTCTAGTAGCTCCGCCGATGCGGTCGGACAATTTATGGTTCGGTGGGTACAAATTGAACAAGATACGCATGAAATTAACAAATAATGGAGTGAGTTCACCTGGGTTAGTTTACTTAGATGATGAAGGGTGATTCAAGCTTGGGGACCTGGCCAGCGCGAGTACCCTTAGCAACAAGGAAGGCGCGGTGCATAGGTCAAGCAAGCAGTGCGCGTCGCAGCGATCCCGTCGTCATCAATTTGCCAAACCAGCATGAAAATGCCCAGCGAGGAACACGAGCGTATGCCCCGGGGAAGCGACCGAACAGATGTTCGGCTATCCTTAATTCGTTTCCAACGCGTGGAAAACTCCTTATTGGCGTTTTTTAAGTATCAATCGATACTACTGCTTCAAAATCATAAATTATTTTTCAACCATCTAGCAACGTCAATCGACGTGGCGAAATCCTGCTCCAAATTTGGAAGTTCCAGGAACACAAAGCCTCAATTTGATAGCTTTATAAAATATATTCCACAATATCTCGACGACGAACGTCTCCGATCGGGTTCACAAGAAAAAGTGATGTTCAAGTCACATCCGCAAATTCATCGACAAAATTGAGTCGATGAAAAGGTTGTTTATCGACACATTTTGGAACATTTTTGGTGAAATGTCAAGAGAATCAACTTCCTATACCATGATACTGAACCAGCAATGCATGAAAACCAGATATCAATGTAAAGAATAACCATTTTATGATGAAAAATTTAAATCCATGTTTGAAACCGATGAGGGCAGAGATTCCTCGATAAGACCAACACAGCAAACTTGAGTTCGGTCCCCTCACTAGCCGTAGTGGATTTCAAAACAAATACTTTGGATTGAAAGAGATTTGCTCTTGGAGTTTAGGCACAGTACTGCTTATGTGGTGTAATATAACTGTAATTTGTTTGGCTATTTAATTTTGTTGAATATCTAATGTGTGATACTTTATATTTCTTCATATTCATAAAAGGTGGAAATTTGACTATCACATGACACAGCAATGCTAGTTGTCAAAATTGCCAGCTGTTTAAATTGATTAAATTGTATTTTATTTCTAAGTAAGTTGAACTAATATGCTGTAAGATAATTCTATTATTTTATTTAACAAAAGAAATGATTCAGATTGGGAGCAAATTTATTAAATTAAAGTAGTGGCGCCATCGTGCGAGCACCTAGGCAGTTGCATGTCAAGGCATCGATTGTCGATAGCAACTGTGGTCACAGGCTGTACAGATGGCGCTGAACACAAAATTGTTTACTATAGATAAAAACAAAAAAAAATACCACCGAAGGTCCTTAATTTGGAAGCTAAAACTAGGATTAAAGAATGTAACGTGTCATAAAAAAAATCACACGTTACAATACCTATTTACTGAAGAGAAAAAAAATTAAAAAAAAAAGCATTTCACATATGCTTTAAATCTAACATTAGACTCGTAGAAAGCTAACATCATTTATCAAAAGTTCTAGAAATAAGATGACATAATATTAGGGCCCATTATGTCGTTAATTGACTATTAAAACAAAAGAAAATCTTTGACCGACTTAACCTAACATAGTTAATGTTTAAGATGAGCGCAAAAAAAAAAATATCCTGTGTGATGGTTGAGTTAAAACTCCCCAATGGAAAAATATCCTCTTCATGACTGAAACCCAAAGGTGGACTATAACACAAAAGACTAAAACAATCTTTTGATGTCAGCCATAAAACAAAAAAATGAGAAGTCCAACCATCAACACAAAATAAAAAAAAAAGAAATAAAAAAAACGTTTAACTAATTTAACCTAACATAACTCGTGTTTCTGCTGTGCCCAAAAAAAAATGTTCCTGCGTGATGATTGAGTTCAAACTCCCCAATGGAAAAATATCCTTTTCATGACCGAAACCCAAAGGTGGATCATAACACAAAAGACTAAAACAATCTCTTGATGCCAGTCATAAAACAAAAAAATGAGAAGTCCAACCATCCACACAAAAAAAAAACAAACCCCAGATGAGGTTGGTTAATAGGGTACAGCAGACCCACAAGACCTAATGCACTTCAAGAAAAAAAATACAGACTCTAAGTTACAAAAATATTTAATTATTATTAACCTATTTTTATTGAAGTGCACGGCAGTTTAGCGACATGTCGAGGTCGGACGATGCACTTCAAGGAAAAAAAAAATACACTTGACTCTAAGTTATAACAATGTTTATTTATTTATTTATAAATTATTTAAACTTCTTTTTCCTCAAAGTGCACGGCAGTTTAGCGACATGTCGAGGTCGGACGATCTGATTTTAATAAATCCTTAATGTGCCACCTTCCTAAAGGTTTTTTAGTATAAAAGTCTTGCAAGACATAAGTTACTGGAGAAATCTTCTCCATAATAATACACTTCTTAAATTTTGGTGCAAACTTTTTAGTAAAGAACTTATTTGCATCTGACAGTGGGTATTCCTTCTTCCAGACAACTTGTCCTACCTCATACTCTACTTCTACACGGTTCCTATTGTAGTAAATCCTACTCTTATGGTAAGCTTTCTTAATTGAGGTGTTTACCTTTTCAAATATTGGTTTTAAAATGTGACAGCATAGAAGCATACAAATCCCTGTCGGTGAACTGCAGCTCACTGGCTTCCAATTCACCAGCAGATGGATACCAATCTCCTGACAAGACTGCTTCCCTACCAAATGTCAAAAAATAAGGACTATGGCCCGTGACTTCATGTACTGCAGTATTTATTGCAAACTCTATCTGACTTAAGTCCTGAGCCCAATTTCTGTGATCATGACCTACTAGGGATGCCAATGCAGTAACCACTACCCTGTTCACCCGTTCAGCTGGATTATTTTGAGGTGTAAACCGGCAATTGTAAAACAGGTGGGGAATTTTATACTTCTCCTTAAGATCTTTCATGCACCTGGATATGTACTGTGGTCCATTGTCAGAAATTATCACTTGAGGGACCCCATGTCGCATTATAAACTGATTTTCTATTATACTGACTACAGACTTTGCCACCGAACTTCGCATAGGAAACAATTGTGTATACTTTGTAAAATAATCAGCTACTACTAACACAAACTTGTAACCAGAATAGCTACGTGGTAAGGGCCCTAAAATGTCCGTTGATATCACCTGGAACGGTCTCTGCACCTTTTTGGGATTGTTCATTAGACCTGGCAAAGGTGTGTTAGTACTTTTGTAACTCAAGCAAATCTGACAATTCCTTACATACTTCTTCACATCCGTCAACATTTTTGGCCAAAAATAGCTTTGGCTAAGTCGCTTGAAAGTTTTGAATACTCCTAAGTGTGCAGCGTCAGGCCTATCATGGCACTGGCTCAACACCTCATTTCTGAGCTCCTCGGGAACTACCAACTTCCACTCACAATCGACTGCCAAAGGATTGGGACTTCTGATTCTCTTGTAGAGTTTGTCACCTAGGATCCGCCAATCTGGAAATTTACTTGGTGAATCCTCAACCCTCTTCAACATGCTCGAGAACCAACCATCCTGGATACAACTAACCAAAGAAGGGTAGTCCTGCAGAGAATCGACAGGTGCCCTAGATAATGCATCAGGGGCTGCATTCTCTACCCCTTTTCGGTACTCTACACTGAAGTTGTACTGTGAGAGTCTGATCGCCCACCTAGCCAATCGTCCCGTGGGTGATTTTAAGTTAACAAGCCATTTCAAACTACTGTGATCTGTAAACACCTTGGTTTGGTAAGGAGAACCATCAATGTAACCTTTAAATTTCTCCAAAGCAAACAGTAACGCACCGAGTTCTTTTTCTGTAACTGAATAATTCCTTTCACTTTTAGAGAGAGTTCGACTTGCAAAAGCAACAGGGTGTTCACTGCCCTCATCATCAAGTTGAGACAAAATGCAACCAAGCCCAACATCAGAAGCATCTGTGCTGATCATAAATGGCCTATCAAATTTTGGAACACTGAGAACTGGGGCAGTCACCAGTAGTTTCTTAATATCTTGAAAAGCCTTAGCCGCATCATCATCAAAATGGAATTTTCCCCCTTTGGGTATCTTTCTAGTTAACTTGGTGAGCGGGGAGACTGCTGTTGAAAAATTACTGATGAAGCGTCTGTACCAAGAAACCATCCCCAAAAATCTTCTGACTTCCTTCTGGGAAGTGGGTACAGGAAACTCAGCAATTGCATGAACCTTATCACCATCAGTCCGCAAGCCCTCTCGGTCAACAACATACCCCAAGAACTTCAGTGAAGGCCGACAAAACACGGACTTCTCAAAGTTAATGGCTAATCCAGCCCGTCTCAATTTGGCAAGGACCTTGTTTAGCAGCTCAATATGGGAAGAAAATGAATTTGATATGAGGATTATATCGTCAACATAATAGAAAACATTATTGGCAAACTCAGGGCCGAACACCTTATCCATCAATCTCATCATCCTGGCTGTGGCATCAACAAGTCCAAAAGGCATCCTACAAAATTGGAAGGAACCCAAGCCCGGGATTGAGAAACAAGTCTTCTCACGCGAGGCCTGATCCAAATTCACTTGGAAAAAGGCACTCTTAAGGTCTAATGACGTCATGAACTTAGCATCATTCAGTGAATCTAGGATCTCCTGAACTCTAGGCATAGGATATGAATCCACCTTAGTCACACTGTTCAACTTTCGACTATCTAAGCAAAGCCTAAGCTCACCATTTGCTTTAGGAACAAGAAGAATTGGACTATTCCACGGTGATGTAGCCTTTTCAATAATACCTAACTTCAACATGTTGTCTATTTCTTTATTCACATACTCCCTATGATGGAAAGGAATAGGGTAATATTTTTGTTTTATAGGTGTACTATCCCCTGTATCAATAACATGCTGTTCAAGAGTTGTGAACCCCAACTTGTCACTTGTAGCAGCAATACTCTTGAATTTGTCAATGGTGCATTCCACAATTTGTCTCTCACCCAATGTTAGGTCGGACACCTCATGCAAGTGAATTGCCTCATTAACAAATGTGTCATATGTGGGTTCCTGTTCACAATAAGATATTTTACCTACATCTTTGAAGATATCTTGACACAAATTGAACCTTTTCAAAAAATCCACCCCCAAAATTATGGGTACATTGATATCCTGACATATAAAAAATTCAATATGCTCCACAGAATCAGCATATGCGATAGGCAGAAACACAGTTCCCAAAACATTTAACTTGGAATTATTTCCTACCGCTACTGAATTATTATTCTTTTGCAGTTTAAGATTCAAACCGTGTCCTATCAGAGCTTTAAAAGCACATTCACTCATGACAGAGACAGAGGCACCACTGTCAGCCAAAGCATTACACTCCAAGCCTAGAATACCTATAATAATGTATGGCCTAGGATCTCTACAGCTTCTGCCAAATAAAGGAGATACCTTACTGTCCCTAAAGAAACTTCTGATAAATTCCAGCCATGTTTCCCATTCACGGTCAGAAGTTGGAGAATTATTTTGGTGGGAAACTACTTCTGACCCTCTTTCAAGTTTTTTGAACAAGTACACTCTGTAGAAATCACCCCTGGCTTCTTGCATTTAAAACAGTGTTTCCCTACATACACTTTACAATGGTAGTGTGAGTGATCACCGTTACACTTCAAACATTTAATTTTGCTTGGGGCTACAGCACTAATATTCCTACTAGAAGATGCACTAGTCTTGCTTTTGCTCCTGCAGATGTCAGGTATGATTGAAGAGCTGCCTGGATTAAGGAACCCCCTGTAATTGCACTTTTGTCTTGCAAGCTCTAATTTAGCACAAATACTTTTTAACTCCCTGATTGAATGTATCTCAACTAAAGCTAATTTTGCAATAAAGAATGGATTCATGTTAGTTGTAATGATGTCCAACTGTCCTGACTCGCTAACCTTATTTGAAAGACGAGAAAACAAGTTTTGCATGATGTTTATATAAGTATTGATGCTTTCATTATTTCCCTGCAATCTAGACTGAATTTGATTTAATAAGCAGCGTTCAAAATCTACTGGCAAAAACTCCTGTTTAAGTAGTTCAACAAACTGTGAATAAGTTGTAATTCCTGAACAATTATTGCGAAACCACAACAAAACCTCACCACGAAGCAAGTGCGCTATATTCTTCAAAAGGTCAGAGTCTGAAATTCCAGATGAGTTTCTGTAGTCCTCCAACCCAAACAAAAAATCATGAAGCGGAGACTGTCCATCAAAAGATATGTTCCATTTAAAAACTTGCAAACCCTTCCTACTGCTTGTGTCAGCACAATTTGAAAAACCTGCGGGTGCTGAGTTATTCAATACCACCGGATTGACCATACTAGAGTTGCAAGAGATGTTGCTAAATGCAGACTGAGTCCTAACAATCAACTCGGTTTTCCTAATTTGCATCTCCGGAACAAAAATCATCAATTTGTCTAATCTCCACATCACATGATTCAATTTAGAGAGACACTTACGCTTGCAAGATGCAGATGAATGATTTGCAGCTAAAACCGTGTTCAATTTCTCTTCACAGAGCCCTAACTCAGTCTCTGGTTTCAAAGACAGCAAGAATTCGACAGCTTCGCTTTGATTGCTCACATTTTTACTTAACCGGAGTAATTTTCTTAAATCATCAACTGTTGAATCATCCTTCAATTCAACACCCCTGCTTTTAAGTTCAAATAATAATTCTTCCTTAATTAAATAGTCTACATCCATATTGGACACCATTTTAAAACACAATAAAGAATCAAAAACTTAAAATCTGATTGATACAAAATAAAGTATGTGTATAAAATTCTCAAAATATTTCAACACACAAAAAAAAGAACAAGCATCCAATAAACAAAAGGATGTTGTTTGAGCGCACAAAAATGTAACCAAGAAAAGAGTAAAATACTTGTAAAAACATAAAAGAAACAAAATAAAATTGAATGTCTGTTTTTGTTTTACTGAGCCCCGCCAGTTGAGGCGCCAATTGTAACCTGTGAGCGTGAGCTTGGGTGGCGGTAAGGTGGAATGCCTCGGCTAGCAGTGGGTTCTGGGGCTAACAAACATTCAACTTGGGCGCCACGTACCTATAGTTTTAGAACCCTGGCACGAAGAGTTAAGAAATTAAAATAAAAAAATAATATAGTCTCAGTAAATAGGTATTTTTATTGCAATATTTGAATTTAACAATGAAATGAACTGTTTTCTAAAATTAAGGTTTTACTCTTGACTTGGTCACTTATTTCTACTTAAATTCTAGAGACAAATAATTCTTCTAATGCAGATGCAAACTTCTAGTAGCTCCGCCGATGCGGTCGGACAATTTATGGTTCGGTGGGTACAAATTGAACAAGATACGCATGAAATTAACAAATAATGGAGTGAGTTCACCTGGGTTAGTTTACTTAGATGATGAAGGGTGATTCAAGCTTGGGGACCTGGCCAGCGCGAGTACCCTTAGCAACAAGGAAGGCGCGGTGCATAGGTCAAGCAAGCAGTGCGCGTCGCAGCGATCCCGTCGTCATCAATTTGCCAAACCAGCATGAAAATGCCCAGCGAGGAACACGAGCGTATGCCCCGGGGAAGCGACCGAACAGATGTTCGGCTATCCTTAATTCGTTTCCAACGCGTGGAAAACTCCTTATTGGCGTTTTTTAAGTATCAATCGATACTACTGCTTCAAAATCATAAATTATTTTTCAACCATCTAGCAACGTCAATCGACGTGGCGAAATCCTGCTCCAAATTTGGAAGTTCCAGGAACACAAAGCCTCAATTTGATAGCTTTATAAAATATATTCCACAATATCTCGACGACGAACGTCTCCGATCGGGTTCACAAGAAAAAGTGATGTTCAAGTCACATCCGCAAATTCATCGACAAAATTGAGTCGATGAAAAGGTTGTTTATCGACACATTTTGGAACATTTTTGGTGAAATGTCAAGAGAATCAACTTCCTATACCATGATACTGAACCAGCAATGCATGAAAACCAGATATCAATGTAAAGAATAACCATTTTATGATGAAAAATTTAAATCCATGTTTGAAACCGATGAGGGCAGAGATTCCTCGATAAGACCAACACAGCAAACTTGAGTTCGGTCCCCTCACTAGCCGTAGTGGATTTCAAAACAAATACTTTGGATTGAAAGAGATTTGCTCTTGGAGTTTAGGCACAGTACTGCTTATGTGGTGTAATATAACTGTAATTTGTTTGGCTATTTAATTTTGTTGAATATCTAATGTGTGATACTTTATATTTCTTCATATTCATAAAAGGTGGAAATTTGACTATCACATGACACAGCAATGCTAGTTGTCAAAATTGCCAGCTGTTTAAATTGATTAAATTGTATTTTATTTCTAAGTAAGTTGAACTAATATGCTGTAAGATAATTCTATTATTTTATTTAACAAAAGAAATGATTCAGATTGGGAGCAAATTTATTAAATTAAAGTAGTGGCGCCATCGTGCGAGCACCTAGGCAGTTGCATGTCAAGGCATCGATTGTCGATAGCAACTGTGGTCACAGGCTGTACAGATGGCGCTGAACACAAAATTGTTTACTATAGATAAAAACAAAAAAAAATACCACCGAAGGTCCTTAATTTGGAAGCTAAAACTAGGATTAAAGAATGTAACGTGTCATAAAAAAAATCACACGTTACAACATAGGCTACTTTAATTTTAGAAAAAGAATTAGGGTTCCGCGCAAAAAAATAAAAACCATGAAATCCAAAATCTCCACGCGGGTGAAACCGCGGGGCAGCAGCTAGTTATAGTAATATAACGAGACGAGCTGCTCATTTTTCTGATGTTAAGCATTATACCTGCCCAGTAATTGTAGAGCTACTTATATTCACAATTTTTTTGTCATGTAATTTTGTTCATGCCACCCGCTACACAGGGGATCCTAGTGCATTGGTACGAGTCTGTGGACGTCCTGTCAAGAGACGAATCTAAGGGTGTGGCCTCCTACTAAAAGTAATCTTTAGTTTGACATATGGAACCAAAAGTCTACACTTACAGGCGTCTCTGAATCTTAGCCTAAGCGTTCTTCTTTATCGTGTACGTTCCAGCTCCATACGAAGGTGGCGTGTGGCGCGTGCGAGTGCACTTGCCTGACCACTATCCGTTCAAGTCGCCGTCCATCGGGTTCATGAATAAGGTGTACCACCCCAACATAGACGAAGTATCTGGCACTGTGTGTTTGGATGTCATCAATCAGGCGTGGACAGCTCTTTATGGTGAGTTACAGTTCTTTATAATAAATTACATCTTTATGCAAAATACGTTTTTTAACTTTTCTAAAAATGTAAACAAATAAAGACATATTATAGAAATTTCATCAGCTAGTCCTGTCACCTGGTGTCGAATTGATAACATCTTAATTGTTTTTGTTTTGAAGTCGGTTAAAAATAGCTAATTCGGTCGTCCTATCTTTGCAGACCTGTCGAACATCTTCGAGTCGTTCCTCCCGCAGCTGCTGACGTACCCCAACCCCATCGACCCCCTCAACGGGGATGCGGCCGCCATGTACCTGCACAAACCAGAGGAGTACAAGAAGAAAGTATCAGGTAATTACTGCATCAATACCAATAAATAACCAACTGCCCTAGCCAGTGTTACTGCAAAAGTTAACTGCAAAAGTGTTGCGACCTCATTATAGTAAAGCTTTCTCAAATATCCAGGGCCCACTTAACCAGGTTTATCTTTAAATAAATAAGAACAGCGTTTACGTACCCAGATTCTGACCTCTAACCTGTATCTAGGGAATTTCTAGAGGCTCTGTGGCCAGGTGGTGTTTTAATAAAGTCTATCATAGTTATAGAAGAAAACAAAGATGATACACACAAAAAGTAAGGAAAACCGTTTTCGCTTGTGCAAACTCATTCCCTACTCCCGCCATCCATGCGGGAGGCCTATGTTCAGCAATGGACGCTTGCGATGATGATATTTAGTACTGAAATTAAAAGCCATTGTAATCCGCCCGTCGCAGATTACGTCCGGAGATTCGCGACCGAAGAGGCCCTTCTTGAAAAGGACGCCTTCACGGCCATGGGCGTGACCCCCGCCACCTCGGGCTCCAAACCTTCCAACGGAGCCAACAGCGATACCGAAAGCTCTATGAGCGATTTCAGCGATGACGAGGCGCAAGACATGGAGTTATAACATCAGGTAAGATATTGTGAGATCGATTATCCCACTGACTTCGCCAACCGAAGCCGGCTTACAGTGAAACAGGATTTCAGTGCTGCGATATTGCAGTGGAGTTGGCAAGCCTTACCTAAAATCGAACATCGAAGTTTCATCAAAGTGATCCTTTTGCGACGAAACCATTGTCATTTTTAAACCTATTTTTTAGAATTGGGGCCCCTGGCTAATTTTACACATATTATTTTTTACATTTCAGGTGGACGCCTCGCTCAGCCCGGCCGTGAGTGCTTGATTTGCTTCGAGGTCTGACGTTGGACATTCGCAGGGCGCTGTATATGGTCCTATCGTTTATTGTCTCTGCTTGTTCGTGGCATCTTCTAGTGTTTATGTTACAGAGGTATTTAGTATAAGGTAGATGGTAATACTTAAGGGTTTTCGGAACAGTTGGGAACGAATATTTGCTTGATCGCTTTGTAAAAACAGCAGGACGAAATGATCGTGATAATAAAGATTTGAAGTTTTTTTTTAATTATCATGACATTGCATTCTTCGTTCAAGAACTATGCTATTATGCTCGTTTCTACAAAAGTAATTTTTCTTATCTTTCTTTAACTGCATCGTTCTTTTTCGCATTAAATCTATCCTTTAGTATTTTAATTTTGACTTGGCTGGATGCCTTGAGATTGACCTACTCGTCTTTCAAATAAATAGACAGTTTAAGAAGATAGCGCTTTTGAATGCCTCTGTAACTAAACGCTGTTATCATGCCATAGATGTATTTTACCATAGACAAAAGGCAGTTTTCACAAAATATGTATCATTGTCACTGACTTTCTAAATTTCTTCTAAATAGCAATTCACTAAAGCATTTTAAAAACTATTTAAAATCGATTTCTGTCGACATCAAAGCGTATCTTGGAACATCACTGCCACTATTATAATCTCGTATTTCACATTTCGATGTGAAGATGTTGTATCGGGAAGTGCAGACGATTTTTGTCCAAATCTGTTGGTGATCGAGAAATATTTGACGCAAAATTACTTATTTTTAATTTTTGGGGTTCGCTCCTCTTGTATCTTAGAATGAAATGATGTTTGAAAAAAAAAAGAGTTTGACATAATGAATCGTCTGCGTTAACTAATACGAACACATTTTTTTCTTCTAAAGCTTAATCAACAACTGCATTGTCCAACGTTAGACCAGAGGGAAATCGTATTGCCACACGCCATGTTTGCTGTCTGAAAAAAAACACAGATTATATTTGTGGACCATGTATTGCCAACAATAAAAATTAAAATGCTCAGTGTACGGCAGCAACATGAGAACATGCTTTAAATAAGGTGATTATAGAACTTAAAAATTCGTGTTTTAAAATTTTTAGGGTGCGGTTTTGGGGGGCGGTGCGGGCAGCGTATAGTTGACTAGTGCAGTGCAATGCCACAAAGGAGTTGTAATTGGCGCTGCAATTGGCTAGTCGTAGCTTTTAACAATGCGTATCACATCACTTGCATCAAAATCATTGCGCGTTTCAACGTTACGCATTACGCTCCGCTCCGCGCCTCTAAACGCGCGTCCTTAGTCGTCGGTGTGTTAATGAGAAGTTTCAATGGTTAAAAACTAGGAGTGTCTTGGCTTGTCTATGTGTGTCTCTTACGCTTAAGATGTATCGTGCGATAATTTTATTTTGTTGGTTACACTGCTCCGAGCTACTGTACTCTATAGTACCTACTCTAGAGACAGTGACAGAAGTTTAACAGTGAGCGAGGTGTAAGTACACCGGTCGTGCCTATCCTCTGTTTTTATTTGAGATTCTGTGATACATGTTTTAACTTGTGAACTGTACAAAAGGTTCGGTTTACGGGTAATGCCCATTTTGCTGTGTAAGAAACACAGCACAGTAATTAATGTCATGCATAATTTCATTTGTAAAATATTTTTGTGAAGCTTGTAATCATTGTTGTTGGGATCCTTTGTTCTTGTTCTACATACTGAAAAACACCTCAAGCTAAAAATATATTGCTGCCAAATCTAGTTGTTTACTTTTTCACTTCTAGGCACACATAGTTCTTTAATGTGTCCCATAAATTATGCATGCCAAACCGCTATTATCTTTTGCCATATAAGGCGTTCATCGTATTCCAGGAACAAAATAAAATTGTCGTACTATAGCAGCAATATGATAGGAAGAAAAGTGTTCACTATTCAGTGTTTATGGATAGAGGTAGTTGGCTTTGACAATGGATTCTAGGGTTATACTCGGAAAGAGGTCGGCTTATGTAGTGCAATTTACCACCCAGACTTATAAAAAAAAAATCATAGACAATTCTTTTTTTTTCCTGAAATGTTGCCAATTTTACAAAACGAGTGTAATCGTAATATGATGAAACTTTGCGATAACCGTTGAACTGGCCGGAGTTGTTTATTAATTTACCTTTTTTGCGTTAAATCACAAATAATTTTAATTTTTTCAACAATGCCGCCAGATTACACTAGATTATTTTTTTAATATAGTAGAGCTTTGCATTTTTGTACAGGTATTCAATAATAATAACCAATTGTATTAAAGTTTTTTTAAATAGTATTTGATAACGAGACGAGCTGGTCGTTTGTCTGATGGCAAGCAAATGCCGGCCCATAACAATTGCAATGCCACTCAATACTTTAAAAAACAAAACCCTACGTGGTATTGCAGTGCGCTCGTGACCCTGAGACATTAGGTATTTCTCATAAGCCCAGTAATTTCACTGGCTAATTTGCTCATCAAACCGGAACACAGTAACGCTTGCACATTATTGCTTGGCGGCAGACTTCACGAGCAAAGCGGTGGTACTAACCCAGACGAACACTCGCAGAAGAGTTCGTCCTACCACCTAGTATTTTTAAAGTTTTATAAGATACAGAAAGTCAGACTTTAAAGCTTTTCATTTCATCAAATCTGGACGTTAGTGAAGTGACTCATATTGCCGTGATAAACTATCTCTTGGAGTTCCATTTTGCGCACTATTTATTAGTTACCTACATAAAGACTCACTTTAAAAAAGGGCCCTAAATTATGGGATCACCTACATTTCAAATATAAAATAATAGAATTTAAATAAAATGAATGTTGCACTACGTAATGACCGACCTTTGCACCGGTTAATGAATAAAAGTAATGTTTAAAGTTTCGTAATTACTTAAACAGTATGCTAACATGCTCGATAAATTTATATTACAGAATATCGACATGTGTAATCTAATCACATGACCCAAACGGATTGAACTCTTTGGAGAGACACGAACATTTCCTAATAAATCTGAGCGCCTCTTCGGGTTTTGAGATATTTTCGTGAATTTTAAAATGTTCAGTTGTTGGCACTGAACACATAATTTTAGAAGCTGGTAACATTTTAACCAGGATATAAGTAGCGTTATTTTAAAGCTGGCAACACCACGGTAGTGCGAATGAGCGAGATAGCATTTTGTAAATATTCTAATAAATCTGTCCCCATAGCATAAATCCAATTTAAATCTATTAAATCGAGCCCGTCACAACGGACTAAAGTCATCACTTTATTATCTCATAGGTATTTAATGTTTTTTTTATATTTAGTTCTTATTTTTAAACAAAATGTGTCATGTGTTTTGGCAGTCTCCCTCTGTGACCACATATTGTTGCTGTTTTTTTTATCGAATAGTAACACTGAATTATAAATTAAATTTGTCTATGACTGTTATAACGTTACGCAATCGAATTTTAAATGTCTCGATCTGTGATTCGCTTCTTCCCTAATTTAATAATGAGAGAAAAGTAATTGTCAATTTTGTCAAAGAAAAAGAGGTTGAGAAAATTAAAATTTAATCATTTTGTACTTAGTGTAACTGCTCTGTTTACTGCTTTTTAGATTTTATTTAGCACAATCATTATGTCTATGCTTACACACCGCCTTTTTATACTCACATGCAGGTTTGCAAATACATAGTCATCTGATAAGAACTGGCACCGATAGATAATGTTCGCAAACAGACAAGTACGCCTACCCTTGATTCAAGCAAGAAGTTATACTCACAGCTGTCTTAAAATATGTAAGACATACATAAGACTCAAATAACACCCCATACAGATCAAAAAGCGTGGGTAAGTTTAAGCCTGCCTACATTACTCGCGTTACTTAATTAAATATTGCTTCAAGTTTTCTTTTCATGCGGAAGTCTTTACGCGCCTTTACGATCATTGTCGCATTCAGGGGGTTGTGGCCAGTATTTCTTAAAATAAAAATAGCCTTGATTATAGTCAGAGAACAGAAATTCTAAAAGAGTTTTGTAGTTCAGCATAGGCATAGAAGAAACAAGGATAGGAATCATGCAGTGTTAAATTTTTAAGACAGAACGCATTTCAGGGGATTTGCATTCTAGTTTTGGCGTTTCCAGCTTTGATCACACAAGTGATGAGATGGTGTTTAATCCCTAAAGTATCTAGAGATAAAAAGCTCGTCAAAAGGCGGTGTAACAAGCTGTATAAGTTCACCAAATAACCCAGCATTTTGTTTTCAATGTTTGATGCTATGAGTCGGCTACAAGTCTTGCGCTACATCCGCCATTTCGATGGTTTTGGCTCATTTTGTGATGTTCTTTTTGCTTGAAACGAACATGCGTTACAAAGTACTTAATAGAGTTTTAAGTGCTGGCAATTGCAAATTATCTCTGCAATTACAAGATATACAATAAGATTAATGAATAATATTATTATTTACTGTTTTATTTTTATACTGGTTTATTATTACCGGATTTTTTGTTAGTGTCAATTTAATTTTCTAGTTCATTTTCGGTACATATCAGTAAATATTTTAAACAGGGCATAAAGTAAGTCAAAAAGAACATTTCAAAACTACAACTCGGATCTCTTAAAATGACACATTGCGAACTAAAAGTCTTGCAATCGTCTATAAATATAAGTTTAGGTTTAAACATAGATGTAACAAAAATATATTAATATAGAAATATTATTGTATCTTTGAAATGATAATTGATAACTCAAGCCATAATAATATATTTTGGTATAAGGAGAGTAAACATTAAAATTTTAGTTTAATTTTTCTCTAAGTTGGGTTGACAGGCTTTTGGAATAATTTTTGGGCGTTTTTTTTGTATATGTCCACCCAGCTTTCCTTTTCCGATATACCACAAACAAAAAGGTTCTCCAGATTGTTTATAATGCAGGAAACCATGGTCATCTACTCTGAGGATTATGTAATAAGCCACTTCCAAAAAAGGAAGAGGTTTTCAATTCGTCTGTAAGTATTTTGTTTTGATATTACTCGATTTTTCCGATAATTCTTAATCGATTTAAATGATTCTCTTTTTATAAGTAGGTAAAATATATCTCAAGGGTGACACTTATAAATTTTATGAAAGAATTCCACGTGGAAAAATTGGGAGTAAAACTTCATATATATCGCGATATTTTAATCAGTTCCCGCTTTTTTAAAAGCTATTTTATTTTTTACTTTCAAGTCTACAAAACTAATTATAGATATTTTCTCAATTATTATATTATTTGGCCGTTTGCTTTATGTTGAAAATAAATACACAATGACCAACTATCATAAACCGATATCGATAAAAAAAATCCTAGTCCCTAATTCGTTTTTTTTTCTGTCAACTATCAGACCGGAAGAGAATCGGAAACTATGAGGGCGCTTACAAATACTAACTTATTTCCCGGCGTGCATATTTTTAGCCTAGCAGGATCTTACAAATACCATGGTATTTGTAAGATCGTAGCCTCATGAGGCTGTTGAGAAAATCTCCATTACATTGAGCAGATTTATTAATATTAATGTTATGACAGTCTTTCGCCCATCAGAACATAATTAAAAAACTTAAGCGTTCCAAATTGGATAAAAATGTTAGTACCAATTTCCGTTGATTCAAAATCAGCGTGAATGTAGGTACCCATCTGGAGAATCTGGAGAGCCTTTGAGTTGAAAGGGCAAAGTTATTGATGCTGTCTTACATCGTTATAGCAAAGATTTTTGATTGTTTTCAGCTTATTTTAACTCCATGACGACGAAATACGAATTTCCGCATATTATAACGAATGAACATTGTAATACGTGGTAAGAAAAATGGTGCGGTTTTTTTAAAGCAAATATATTAAAGTGCGATTGTCCGGTGCAAATTATATGCCCTGGTTATTTTCAACTTAATTTTGTTACACAGCGTGCCATTTTTCTTAGCGGATACTGTATTTTTATATTTGTATATAATGTACAGTTAAAAATCTTTGCTCAGATAACAATAATTGTGACGTGATAATTTGTATCAAACACTTGCGATTACATTAATCAAAAACGTCTGATTAGTTAGTATAGAACTGTTTGATAATGTTGTCGTTTGCAAGATTTGGGAGGCAATTCAATACCGGTTTAAATTTGCATGTTTCGTTTTGAATTGTCAATAAAATAACTACACAGACTTACGCACAAACTGGCACGATCGTATTTTTAATTCGAAAAATATATAATAGGGGCATTAAACCACAATGGTCAAAATAATAATGGTTTGCGATCATTGTGACGCCAACTGACACTTTTGGTCACACCCTAGCCACAATGGTGTCCAGCCATCATCTTTACGCTACTTTGCCAGTTTGGTAAATCATTATGATATCAATTTCCCTTCAGCAATAACAACATAGTTGACAGATATGACATTACCGACTTTTGGCACAATTTGCAGTTGCGATAGATAATGACCCCACTGCCATCGCAATTTCAGTTGTTTAGCGTGCTTGGCCCCTGGTTGCTTGTTGTCACTTTTGAAGATAACCAAGTACCTACCTAATAAACTGTTTTGAACATGGGGTCTAATCTAGTCTTTAGACAACATGACATACCTACTGCAACTGCAATCGTAAACCTTAGCAGAAAATTTAGGGAATGATAAAAGGATTCGTTAAGTTAGTGTTATCTTAACGAATTCTTGTGTCAATTCCATACATTTTAAACTTTTCTGCAATAGTTAACGAGCACAGTCAAAAGTAATAATGGTCTTGGTTTTCACGAACTATTTCTCTACCACAACTCGACAAAGGGCCTACAAAATGGCGAGCCATTAAATTTTGTATCATTGGTTTAACCTTTTCAGAGCCATGAACACCTATGAAGTTCAGATTTTTGTGCCCTCCGAGCCACGACATCATTAGAAGTTCACTAAGATTATCACGTCACAAATTGTTCGTTAAGGATTTTAATCACATACCTACCAGATAATTGGAATTAATAAATAGTTGTACCAAAATAATGTAATATAATTATGTCTAGGTTTTGACCTAATTGTGGCATTGGTTATACTTACATGTAGCAGAATAAAAGTTTATAATTCTATATTTTTATTTGATTACATGTAATAAACTTACGTTATTTTTAAACTAATTTGTGTTTTATTGAAGAACGAAGTTCTGTATTTTGTAATTTTTTTATGTAGTTAGGTAGGTAGCACATTCCTGTGCTATTTACGTTTGAATGCATGTTGTTTTTTTAATACTGTTAGATAAGGGGATGAGTCGGTCGTTTGCCTGATGGTATGTAACGCCAGTCCTGAGACATTACGTAATAAGCCCAGTAATATTTCACTGACTACTTTGCTCACTAAACCGGAACACAGTAACTAATGCTGCATGTGCTGCGTTAGTTCCTGTTTCTTAAAGATATGGGATATTTACTTATGGAATGTATATACGAAGCTAAAATTTAAATAAATGAAGGTAGCAACTATAGTACAAACTAAGAAACTGCGTACTTTTTGCTGTACAGGAAGGCGACCTGCCGATCCAGACGTCAGGATGGCTGGTCAAACAAATACAGTTTCCCAAGAATATATCTCTGGTAGCTATTATTTGTGATAGTTAGCAATTCTTGAATAAAATCACAAACACCACAGGCAAATCTCTTCTTGTTGTTGGTCGATACAGACAGAGCGGTCGTGGTCATCATGTAATACTGGCGGGGGCAGATGGGCGAAACGCTATGAGGCACATGCCCTCTCTTTCTATTCAGGCAAAACTTCGGCACTGATAAAAGTGAATAGCGATCAAAAGCTAACCTATAGGTGAAGATTATTAAGTCATACTAAAATGTAATAAAATAAAACACCATATTGATTTATTAACGTAACTCTATTAAAAATAAACGCTTTAACAACAGGCAGTATGTACACAACAAATATCTACATTCATACACCACGCCTCAGGATGGCAGCTCGCGACACTATGCCCATTCCAGGGTTTGAGCGATGATAGGACCTTACCCATTCATTGCTAATGATGTTGGGGAAGTCGGTAGGATAATAGGTTAAAATGTGCTTCAATCCGCTGATAAAAAAAATGGTATTATCTACAATCTAGATGCCATTTTTTCCTAGATTCTAGATTCATTCAATTTTTTATGCATTTTCCAAGTTTACGACATTTCAATTACATATGTATTATTATACTATTGGACGAAACGAGCGCGTGGTTTGCCTGACGCTAGCCCATAACAATCGCAGTGCCACCCAAAACTGAAACACAAAGACCTGCGTGGCATTGCAGTTACGTTATTTAGGCATTACAGACTATTATGTCTGTCGTCAGAGGGGGTAAAATCGCAATCTATGGGTAAGGTCTGAAAAATTTAAAATACAGTCTTAAAAGTTGGGAGGATAGGTTTTTTCTGGAATGAGCTGTTGATCACTCTAGGACCATTTCTTTGTGCATTAGTATTAATACCAGACATGAATTGATATAACATGTACTTTACAACAGCGATAGTAAAACTTCTGACAGCTAGTGTTTCAGTAACTTGTTAATTTTGAAATGATTTCGGCTCACTAGTTATATCAAATGCGTGATTTTACTGAACTGTGTTTTTACGTAACTAAGGGCAGATTTTTCAATTTCACTTTAACGAACTGATTACTATCCCATCAATTAATTTTCGTATTTTTCGGGTCTTTCATTTCAAAATTAATGGACCGTTAGCTAACTAAGGTATATTTCTTTAGAATGCCATACAATTTATTTACGCCTGTCTTCTGTACTGTAACTTTGGCGTCCAAAAGGTTAAAAACTCAGTTCGTGCGACATCCCCAAATAAGCACTCAGTGAAAAATTCAAAACAGAATTTTTAAAATTATTAAATTTACGATTATACAATAGCACATTACAGTGTATTCATTTACTAAGCAATTGTTTTAAGCGCTTAGCACGTGTTTATAGTAAAATCGCCTAGTATAATAATCGTTTTGACCAAATACTTTAGTCTTAACCCTCGTTGCAGTTTTTAACTGAATCAACTGGCTGTATTGTTCCCAGAGTGATCACACAAAATGTCTTAAATGCTTACTGGTAGTAAGTAGCGTAAAATAGGGGTTCTATAACAAAAAAAAAATGATACGTAAAACATTCACGTACAAAACAAGAATAAAACAAAGAAATGAAACATATACATACAATGTATAAACTACATACATTATTCACATACAGTTCTTGTGATAATTATTTAATTTAAATAGTCTAATGTTGTTTAAATTGCGTGCTGAACTTTGAGAATAAATCTTTGGGGTATTTCTCGCACCAAACTTTAAGTCCGATCTGAGAATACGCCTGTCGTGTCCCTTACTAATAGCTAAGGTCCGTATTTTTCTACTTGTCTAATAATATAAATAAATCCAACTTTATATAATATAATATACCGGATAGCCAACCAAAGGCATAGATAGAAATCCGAATTCGTTTGTTTGGCAATCAGATCACTATTGATGTCCATGTCATTGAACGATATCCGCCGAGTTTGTTTAAATTATTAGACAAGTATTACAAGTGTAAAAAAACGGGCCTTACTGCGCAGGACTGCGCAGCAATCTTCACACCGGCCGTAACGTTTGGTGTATATTAAATTACAGCTATTATTAAGGCAGTTTTGTGAATAGATAAATATCTCTTAGTCATCAACGTTATAGAAATTTAATCTTTAATTTACGACACTCGCTCTAAAACGACGAAAGATAACATCGCGAGGAAACCCGCATGCTCCCAGAAAATTCGAGTATGTGACATCCACCAAACCGCAATGGGCATAGGGGTTCGCAATCTCTCTAAGAGAAAGCCTGGAACACATGCCAGTAGTGGGAATGTGGCTGATAATCATGATGAACCATTCACTTAATCAATAAATAATAATACATGCATTCTATTGGAACGCATTGATATTATACTATTCTTCATTATGACAAACCATATAAGTATCAGTATTTAGTTTAGAGAAGCTATTATTGATCACTGTTTTGTTGGCCAGCGGTGAGACACTAAATTTTGTGCCCAATAATACTACAATACAGAAAATCCCACTAGACCCAACTGTATATCTAATGGGACCACGCCCTAGTGATGCAGAAGTCCAAAACACGCACACTCACAGTCAAAACTAAAATTAACGTTGACGCATTCAAGCTAGTGATTCTGATAGTCTCTTTAGCGAGCATTGCAATTATATAACGCAATTGCAATCACATTTTTTTTAAATGTTATTTGGTAACGAGACGAGCTGGTCGTTTGCCTGATGGTAAGCATAACGCCGGCCCATAACATTTGCAGTGCCACCCAGAACTTTGAAACACAAAGGCCTGCGCGGTACTGCAGTGCGCTCGTTACCCTGAGACATTAGGTATTAAGTCTCATAAGCCCAGTAATTTCACTGTCTACTCTGCTCATCAAACCGGAACACAGTAATGCTTGCACAGTACTGCTTGGCGGCAGACTTCACGAGCACCCGCAGGATCCAATGAATTATTATTTAATAAGTTCAATTGAAAGAAAAATCCTGAAGACCTTACTCATAATCGTATTAAACATGGAATAGTAGCTTTCTCATTAACGTGTCCTTTTGGTTTAAATACCTTTGTTAGACTAAAATTCGATGTGTATTAAAGTAAGATTCTCAGCTTTTTATAACAAACATCCCAGATTGCATTATCTTCTGTCCTAAAAAATAAAGAATTGTTTAGACTAAATTATATATCGAATTGTTCTAGCTTGCCCCGTTAGATACTGCCCTAACCACAAAACATTATTTTTTATACTATTGGATAATGAGCGGGTTATTTGCCTGATAGTAAGCTTAACACCAAGAACTTTGAAACAAAGAATAGTCTGCGGGGCACTGCAGTGTGTTCAAAGGATTTTCTTAAGTCAAGACTTAGTATAAGCGTTGCTTATAAAAGGTTTATCTTAGTTGACTTTAGTGCAGAGGGACATAAATCTTAAACTCATAAGCCTAGTAATTTCACTGATGTGATGTGTATATATATATGGATAGAGTTATTGGTAGAGGCTGTATATAGCAAGGCAAGAATACATACAAATTTTATCTAAATTTTACATTTACTTCAATATAATATTAATGACCATGTCGGTAATCTTCCCAGTTTTAACACATATTATATTTGTAGCACTTATCCGATTTCACCAACAACAGATTGTTAAGCCAAATTGATTGATTACAAGCAAAAAAAGATAAAAAGAACAAGTTGTGTGAAATGTTTAACTGGGCCGCACTAATATGCTCAACATTTAGTGTTGTCAATGTAATCGGGCATAAGTGCCGACTCGCATAGATGGCCTGATGGCATATCGCTCTATATGGTTATTTATATACACACGCCCACTTGCCTTGAAAGCATAATTATAAACAACTAGCTTCTGCCCGCGGTTTTCACCCGCCTTCCAACAGAAACCGTTTTTTCCGGGATATAAAGTAACCTATGTTACTCTCCGGTCCATAAACTATATCTATGACAAAAATCACGTAGACGCGTTGCTCCGTTACTGCGTGAAAGAAGGACAAACCAAAAAACACTTTTACTTTTACACACAAAAATCTCGAACTTCTATAGGTGTTGATGGCTCATAAAGGTTAAAGCTATGCCATGCACGGTTTGCAAATCAACATATCAATGCTATAGGCAAACTGCTTGAATTACAATATTATGAGGATATATAGAGTTGAATAAATAATAATCTTTGTGAAAACACAAATAAAATATTATTATAAGTAATTCTTTGGTTTTTCAAATATAATTGTGACATCATTGTCTAAATGGGTCTCTTTCAAACTGCAGGCATCAGCTATAACAGGGCATCACAAGATTTTTACGGCCATTTCTATCTTTAATGCATATTTAAAGCCTATCTCTCTCTACAAACATATTAAAATAACTTCACTGTTAGAAATACAGGAAACATACAGATAAAAAAAATAAAAATTAGAAAGATTATATAAAAATAAGATGACAAAAGGTATCCACCTAACAAACAATATGTCTATCCAACGATTGTTTATTGGGCTGTTAGACAAGTGGTTAATGGTCCACCGCTTCAAAATACAAGCTGCAGCGCGGCCATCCAATGCGAGCCTGCCTACTCCATCATATAACAACAAGTCCACGTAATAGATGACAAACACAATCCGTTAATCACAAACTATTTCACTAAAGCTTGAACACCAGAAACTCCGTGCCATGTGTAGCCACAAAGTACGTTCAACGTACAGCATCGCAGCCCCTGTTCATTCACTTGTCTAGCCGATGATGAGTCCGCAGCCAAATTTAAACTGCTGTTTAGCCTGGTTGGCCATCCCGGAGAGTGCGAAAGTGAAGGGCAGGGGCTGGAGTTTCTTCTCAAGGACCGCACCGATGTTCCAGTTGGAGTCCACCATGCCTGCAATGGAAACATTAATTAAAGCTTTCCAATAGTATAAACTATAGTGCAAATTTTCTTAGTTGTCTAATGTACCTATACACAATTTTGTTGCTACTTACTTTTACTAGTTGTTAACTCCATGTTCGATCTCCAACAAAGCTAAGTTTCCGTAATGGGCGTGAAGTTTGTTCTCTAGTCTTAGACAGTGTTTAGATCTTCAGGGTGATTTTAATTCTCCCGGAATGATATCAGTGTCGGAAGTTACTTTCTTGATCATTTATGTCTCGGAACAAGAGAAATATTATCGGGATTATATCCGTGTTTATGTAGCGGAGTTGTCGAATCTAAATGAGAAAATTTCTCTGACGGGATGTGATTCCGAAATATAAACGATCAAGGCTGTCGCTTCCGTTACGGATATCATTCCGAATGAATTAAAACAACACTGCTGGTCTCTGATAAAAAAATTTGAAAGAATAGTGTTACCTCTAAAGACCAGGTCCGCTTTGGGGATGTTGACCTGGTAGCCGATGGTGCCCACAGATTCCATCCCTCGGAACGACGTGTCGATCTCAGCTACGATCTGGAACAGCACAATCATCATGAGTGAACACCAATGACAAAACTATAAACATCTCACAAAAAAACAACTTATAGACGCATGTTTAGCTACACTGTGTCCAGTGTCCAAAAGATACTTGCTTAAATCAATTAGAAATGTCACAACGGAATTGAGTTTGGCACTTCTTAAATCAAGGTTCGCTAATATTTAACATGCAAATAAATGTTTATGATAATTAGAAATGTCTCAATAAAAATGGGTTAGAGAACAGTTACACTTCTTAAATTAAGTTTTGTGGTTGTACTACAAACTGATACTTCAATTTTATTTATTTGTATAGTTTTACTGGTGTTACGACTAACTTTTCTGCGAGTGTCCGTCTGGATTGGTACCACTGCTATGCTCGTGTAGTCTGCCGCCAAGCAGTAATGTGCAAGCATTACTGTGTTCCGGCTTGATGAGCAAAGTAGTCAGTGAAATTACTTGGCTTATGAGACTTAATACCTAATGTCTCAGGGTAAAAAGCGTCCTGCAGTGCCGCGCAGGCCTTTGTGTCAAAGTTCTGAATGACACCGCAAGTGTTACGGGCCAGCGCTTACCATCAGGTAAACGACCAGCTCGTCTCGTTATCCTATAGTATAAAATAAAATACCTGGAGCTGTTCACTGGCTTGCTTGAAGTAACACATGTGGAAGTTGGCCGGGCTCACGGTAGCTGATATTTCAGAGTCTGAAATAAACAAACACATGAAATTGCATTCGATACATATATGGCTCGATTCTTACGACGGAATTTGTTGCAACAAAAAAAGTAACAGTATTACAAGTCGTATACTAATTATTTAGTAGTTATACTATTTAATGTAATTTGTAATATAGTTTATGTGGTGCACTACCATTCTTCAATAATCAATACAAATAAATAAAATTTAAGTGTCTGTTTGTAATGTCAAAATAACTGCTTTTTACTAAATGCATTATGAAAGTAAAAAATATTTTACGCGGTACTTATAAAAAAAATACAATTTTCTGTCTATGTATGAGTTTTAAACTGACCAATCACAACACGCCAGCAGGTGTTACAATACAATCGCTAAGAAAATTGATGTAGATCTTTTCAATACGTCATACGCATTTAAAATGAAGCGACTTATAAATGATTGCTTCTTTAACAAATGAATTAGATCTTTTTTTCTCAGTCACAGTAGGTTAATTCTTTGATTGTTTTGTTCTGTGTTAACGTTGGTTATTTCTGGACGCGTTCGTCAGTCGTATACGACGATATAATTTTTATTTAGTGTACTATAATATGTGAAAACTTTTAATTAGCCCTAAGTGAATTAGTTACGTATTTTTAATATTGTTTAAGTACCTAGCTGTGAGTTTTCCGAAGTAAATAAAATAAAATAAAATAAAATAAAATAAAATAAAATAAAATAAAATAAAATAAAATAAAATAAAATAAAATAAAATAAAATAAAATAAAATAAACTCACCGTCCATGGTGTACCGTGCGGCGGCGGACGTGAAGGCGATCTCCCCGCCCGCCACGCGCGCGCCCGACTGGTAGATGAGCTCGGCGCCGAGCGCCAGCCGCCGCGTCACCGACTGCCGACGACAAACAAACCCGTCTCACCACAAACAACTACTTTCACTACTACAACTACTACACTACTGCTTAGCTAGACTAAAAGGATGCCTTTGATTATAAACTTACGAGATACACAATACGGCCGAAGCAACGACACTAAGGCTGAGATTCAGAGACGATTCTAAGCGTAGACTTTGGCTTTCATATGTCAAAACTGTATAGAATTTTGACGTATGGAAGCGTGAGTCCACGCTTAGATTCGTCTTTGAATCTCAGCCTAAGGCTGATATTCAGAGACGACAGCTTAAAACGATCTAAGAACTGTCTTAGCCAAGCATCGCCTAAGCCGCTCAATCGAATTCGTATTCAGAAACAAAGTTCGTGCACGGTCTAAGCTAAGATCACACTCTCGTTATCCATGGCTGTTAAGTTTTTAATTTTTTCACCGGAACGTTTACCGGTTTTATCATTTATGTATGAATAGCAATACAACAAAGATAGCGATATACAAAATGTCACTGGAGTGAGTGAAACAACAATATTAATGCTATAAATCTATTTTGATAATATCAAAACGGAACACAACCCAACACGAAACCGCGGGCATAAGCTAGTAAATAAATATTCTTAAAAACTTACTTGTAAGTAATGCGTAACAAAGACAGCGGATTTGTCGCTGAAGTCCGGTTTGCCGATAGCCATCGCCAGCGTATAGTCGGAGCCCTTGTACTCGACCGTGCCTTGCGTCGCCGTCACCTTGCACTCTTGCACCTGGAAATGAGATTACTCTTTGTCATCAGCCGGGAAAAGTTCACAGCTGAAGATCCCGCCTCGCTCATGGAGGGGTGATTTTGCTATAGCTGCCGTTAGACGGTAATGCATGAATGATGGTAATGCATCAATCACCGGCTCTGCACAAACCATAGAGAAACCACGACCAAAGCCTATTCTACGACCTCTCTTTAAAAAAAAATACGTTCACGACCACCGAACACGCAGGCTCAATGCAGAAGCCGCGATAAACACGCGGTGGTGCGCAAGTGTTGTATATAGCGGAGCAGTCATCACTTTGAGCCCAGGCAGGACTTGAAAGAGACAGCACTATCTGGCCATATTGCTGTTTTGTCTGTTTCATTAATTTTTGATGGTTTTACCTCAAGCCGCGCGTGAGCGTGTAATACCTCGTAACTTACGCTTGTTGCCAAACCATGGTTATTTTGACAGCAAAATGCCAAACATTCATTACTGTTTAATGGCAGCTTAATACAGCACGCTTGGCAGGTGTCTTGGTGATTGCAGTAGATTATAATGTTGACCGAGGAGGATGCAGCTGCCCGTTTCCTAGATATTCCATTAGCCGGCTGTTACGGCCGGCCACGGGAAGAGATCCCATCTCTACTATCAGTACTATTCTTAGCCTACACCACACGCCCAGGTATTACCCTTGTTCAAAAACAATAATGATGTTTTTGAAACAGTAAGTTTATCTTTCTTTCTAGTATGCTGTAGTAGTGATTGATTAATCACAAAAATTATATTCTTGAACAATTTTATACATAACATGGTGATTTCTATGTCCTAATTATACACAAGTGATGTATCAATATTGCTAGTACTGATGGGTTGTCAGTTGTCACTCTCATATTATTTTAAAAAGACGATGTTGAAGTGAAAAATATAATTCTGTTGTTGGTCTGATTAAATCACCTGTGCTGCTCCTTTAACCCTGACTTCAGGTGTCAGCTGATGGATGACATTGAAGTTGACGTTGCCCGAAGGGTCCACATCTCCTAGCAGCACTGGGAAGGCTTCCGTGGGAGATATCTGCTTTGTACCAATATATGTTGCTCCAAACTTGTAGCCGTTCTGTGCTGAGCTCATTGTCAAAGTGTGGGAGACCTGGAATGTAATAACTTACCTTTTACACATAGTAGGGTCGAGTCTTAGGGGTTGTGCATTAATAATACTAACTGCTGTCCAAATAACATTGGGGGATAACATCACTATTAATCACAATGGCGGAAGGGCGGTTGTTATTATTACATATGTGTACATTTTTGTGCAACCATGCAGTGAATGCCTCGTTATGAACTGTCGTATGATATCACGTAAAAGTAAACTGTCAAATTTTTTCTACAAAAATGTATGTGATTTTAGACAGGTGGAGGCTGGGGTAGCTTAGAACCTCACCACATTTCACCAGGGATTTGTCAAAAAGTGGACTAAAAATCTACAATAGACAAACTCTTATAAACTACTTTAAACATTGATGGATAATTTGTAGAGGTTGCTCAACAACCTGTAAGTCTTGTGGTTGATTTCTACAACAAACTTGAGTGTTGATCATAATTCATCAAGGCTATAAACATAATTGGCATAAAACCAGTGACAAATTGATGACATTTTACAATTGCATTTAAAAGAAATATTATAATAATTACAAGACTGATCTTAAATAAAGACTAATTTACATGTAACAAACTATTTTTCATTGACCTATAATATTCCACCTACGGATATGCAGGCTTAGTGATAATGTAGAGTTTAGGTAGTTAGTTTTGTATATCACTAAAGTCACTGTTTTATTGTCAGTAAGTGATCGCCACCACTGGTGGCAATCGGGAATTAAAATTATGTAACCAGTAGCTGGCAACTGGGACTAAAATTATTCCCATTTGCTCCCATTTGCACTGGTGATTACAGTTTACATTATTGGAAAGTATAGAAAACCAGACCATATGTAGAGTGGTCTTACTTGGTGGTAGGATTAACTATTCTTTTTTTCTTTCTCTTTTATGTTATATGGTAACAAGACGAGCTGGTCGTTTGCCTGATGGTAAGTATAACGCCAGCCCATAAATAGCCAGTGAAATTACTGGGCTTATGAGACTTAATACCTAATATCTCAGGGTAATGAGCAAACTCAGCAATACAGTGCAGGCTTTGGTTTGTAACACAGTTCTGAGCGGCATTGCCCCACCCTTAATTACCTTTTTCATTCATTCTATTACCAAAACCAGCACTCCAATGTTATCTACAAAAAATGGATTGTTATCTATTGAGGAGTTTCCTTAATACATCTTGCAACATACAAGAATGAAACTCAAGAAGTAGGTCAATATTAATTATATTGATAATGCAACCGTAGCATGCAAGTGGAAGGGCATCCTCCATTTCCTTGCTAGCTACCATTTAAATTGAATTTATGTTTGCTGTCCCCATTTCACTTAGTTTGAGACCTTTAGCCATATTGTCACTTAACATCAGGTAAAAGTGAGAGCTAAATAAAGTAACCAACAAATCAACCTATAGGTTTGGTTCGTTTGTTACTTTTCTTTGGTAATTCACATCAATTAACTCAGAACTTTCAATGTGTACATATAGTCTTATGTTGATTTTATGTTACTTAGGAAGGATTTCACGAAATGTGAAATGAACAATGTTGACATGATAGTCATCAGTTGACATTTAATTCTCAATAATTCTGAGAGTAGGTGTCAAAATGGACTTTAAAATAATCCTAATTTGAAGCTATATGAACCTACCTTCATGAGTGAAAGCTGGTTCATAGTTGAACTTGGGATCAAAATGGTGGGTGAACTAGGAAAGGTTTTTAGTATCTAAAGTTCTAAATAATATGTAATAGCTATATTTATTTTACTTTAAAGTTTTACCTGGAAATGATTAGACAGTCCCCTGTTGACCATCAGTTTGCCGCCTTCAAAGTTTACTGGCATTACATCTAAAATTAAAATTGAGCATTAATTGACATAATAAGTATTAAAAAATCACCTTCACTCATACAGTGGATCTTGTATATTTATTTTCAACAAACTTATCATCACCTGTTATTGTGATAATACTGACTTCCATAATACATTGGAACTTCCTCTTTTTGATGCCTGCACAGTTTGCCTTAAAGGTGTCAATTGTGGGAAAAGTACTGTCTTTCAATTTAAACCATTCTTGATATCATCCATTCATATTAGGATTGTGTGTTTATCCTGACATATCACCTTTTGTATACTATTGGGTAACAAGATGAGCAGGTTGTTTGCCTGATGTTAAGTATAAAGCAAGCCCATAACAATTGCAGTGCCACTCAGAACTTAGACACAAAGGCCTGCCCTAATTCAAATTTGTTAATGGCTAAGACAATAAGCAGCACTCAGCAGTCGGCTGTACAGGATTTTCTGGTGGGATAGTGCACATAATATTAGCAGTTACTTATTATAATGAAGCGGATAGCCGCGCGGTCATATGCGTATTGGCTTATACTACTGAACATCTATTAGTATTATTCAATTATTATACATCTATTTACTCCTACTTTGATAAAAATCAAATAATCAGTATTTTTTTTCTATTTTTTTAATTTTTGAACTAATCGTAGGTCTGCATTTATTGTTAATATTTTATTTAATTTTGCAACAATTCCATTATCATTACATCACAAGATAACCAAACTTTTTACCGCATTATTTATAGTTTACCGCGGTTTTCTGACTGAACGTAAATTATCAGAACTTAATCACGATCGCATTTGGGATTTTAATTGGTATTGCTGGTAATATATTAGCGCTGAAATGTGGATATAAAAATACCTTTGCTTTTTTTATGGAGCTCGTCTAACGTCCCTGGGTTCTCTCGTTTATTCTCATTTTCTATGTTTTTAATATCAGCGCTTGTGAGTCCAGAGTTGGACACACGACAGATACTCGCCATAGCACCCATTTTATTGGGAAACACTCAATACTTTCGCTAAATTATACAAAAATCAATGAACATGTGCATGAAACACAAATTTAGCGAATAAAAGACAATCGAGAATCGACGTTCCGTATTCTGAGTTCTGACGTGAAGTTGACAGCAAGGAACACCAACGTAACGAAATTAATCGACGTTAAAATCATAGACAATGCCATTCCGTATTTTAACGGTATTCGTTATAACTGCGGTTTTTTTAGTCGTTATTGAAACCTAAGGGGGATGGTCCATTTCTTAGCATCTTTAGTTAGTCTGTGTGGATGGTCCCATGAATAAGCTCGATTTGTAAGCTGTCTCACCGGATGGTGCGGGAAAGTGGAATACATAACTAAAATTTTCAAGTCCTCAGAGTGTTAAGGTTTTATGTTACTCTTTGGACAGTATCTATAATAGTCTTTGGTGTGTGCGCAACTCTCAATAAAATATGGTGGTTCTATAAATTCCGTTTTATTCAAATTATTATCGCCGTAGGCTTAACTCTTCATAATATAAAACAGAGTACATAGTATATTATACGGAGATTCAAGTCCACTGTCCAAAAACTGGTACCAGTTTTTCAATGACTATAAATATAAAACTGCATTTATAGTTCATACAATAATCTTAAACCTTAATATCAAAGAGAATATAACCACTACGTTTCTTAATAAGGTTCATACTACTATGGGAACTCATTGAGATTTTCTCAAGAAAATGACATTAAAAAATATTTTTATATTTCGATGACGCGACGTAACGATCCATTAGCCTGTGCCATTAGCTTTTACATTGGTTCTCATACAAACAAAATTGCTTTAAAAAAGCGACGAACCGACTTTGTTAATTAACAAACTATTGAACTGATTTTGATGAAATTTCTATGGGACCCACAGAGGAAATATGGGACCAATCTGAAAGTAGGTAGTACCTATAATTTATCCTTTCACAGAATTTTCCAAATAGGTTTATAAATGACGGAGAACTGCGGTAATAAACATAAAAAATACAAACAAACTGAGAACCTTTTCCTTTTTTGGAAGTTGGTTAAAAACAAAGATACAAGGTTAGGTACTTTATTATTTGACAGCAGTAAATATAATCACTACGTACAGCCATGGAGATATATTATCAAGGCTTAATAATAGCTCCATGCTGACAGAGCAGTGTTTGTTCTGGAATCGTGACGTCATGCAACAATCAATCATGGCCCTACATTTTTCTTTCGTATTCTCTCTGTATTATCACTACTCTATGTTCGTAACCCACTGATTATTAAGTTATTACCTATTTATTTTCCAGAAATAAAATATCTGGATAGTTATTTATTAAAATATTTAATAGGTATCATCATCATCATCAGCCGGAAGACGTCCACTGCTGAACATAGGCCTCCCCCATAGAACGCCACTTGGATCGACTACTCGCCTCTTGCATCCAACGCAACGGTTCCCCGCGGTTTTGACAAGGTCATCGGTCCACCTAGTGGGGGGCCGTCCTACACTACGTCTTCCGGTTCGTGGTCGCCACTCGAGAACCTTTCTTCCCCATCGGTTATCGGTTCTGCAAGCGATGTGGCCTGCCCATTGCCATTTCAACTTGCTAACTTTGAAAGCTATGTCGGTAACTTTCGTTCTCCTGCGGATCTCCTCGTTTCGGATTTTATCACGCAGGGAAACACCAAGCATAGCCCTCTCCATAGCTCGTTGTGCAACTTTGAGCATGCTGATGAGGCCAACAGTAAGAGACCACGTCTCAGTGCCATAAGTCATCACTGGCAACACACACTGGTTGAAAACCTTGGTTTTCAAGCTCTGCGGTATTGTGGACGAAAAGATAGGTCGAAGCTTCCCGAACGCTGCCCAGCCGAGTTGGATTCTTCGTGCGACCTCTTTGTCGAAGTTGGACCTACCTAATTGGACAGTCTGTCCTAGGTAGACATACTCGTCAACAACTTCGAGAGTATCGTTCCCAACAATAACCGGTATAGGTGGAACATGGAAATTGGACATGATTTTTGTCTTGTCCATGTTCATCCTAAGACCAACCTGTTGGGAAACTCTACTGAGGTCGTTGAGCATGGGACCGAGATCCTCAAGCGATTCCGCCATTATGACTAAGTATATCATCGGCAAAACGAAGGTTAGTGACGTACTCGCCATTGACCAAGAGCTTAAAAACATCCTCCAATGCGTTTGTGAACAGTTTCGGAGAAATAACGTCTCCCTGTCTCACGCCTCTTTGCAATGGGATTTGTTTCGTGCTCTGGTCCTGTAGTCGGACTGACATGGTGGCGTTACTGTACAAACACTTAAACACTTCGATATACCTATAGTCAATTTGGCATCGCTGCAAGGACCGCAGTGCCGCCCAAGTCTCGATTGAATCGAAGGCTTTCTCGTAGTCCACAAACGCTAAACATAGCGGCCGATTATACTCTTCAGTCTTCTGTATAATCTGGCGTAGCGTATGGATGTGATCTACGGTGCTAAAGCCTTTTCGGAAACCGGCTTGTTCGGGAGGCTGGAATTCATCAAACCTGCGTGCGAGACGGTTCATAATGACTCTCGAAAACAGCTTGTACACGTGGCTCAAGAGCGAGATGGGCCTATAATTCTTCAATAAGGTTTTATCACCTTTTTTGAAGAAAAGCACCACCACGCACTTGTACCACGCTTCTGGCGTTGTACCTTCAAGGAGGATGGAATTGAATAACTTCTGGAGGACTACAAGTACCGGTCTACCACCCGCTCTCAGAAGTTCAGTCATAATTCCGTCCTCACCTGCCGCCTTGTTGTTTTTAAGCTGTTTGAGAGCCATTCTAATCTCGTACAGGCTGATGTCCGGGATGTCTTCGGTATAGTGTCGGACTAACTTGGCTCTGGTGTCTTGAGCTATGTTAGTAGGTAACGGGTTTACGTGTCGAGGTGTATAACTGTCCACAGAAGTTCTCAATGTCTCTCAGAATCTCAGGCTTGGATGAAATGATGCTGCCGTTATCAGTTTTGTCATTTGGCTTTGCCCAATACACGAATTCTTAGCGAACACTTTGGAGCCTTGGTTCCACTCAATTGCGGCCTTAATACGTGCAGTATTAAAAGCGCGCAAGTCGTGTCGCATCGACTTCCAAATTCGTCTATTGAGTTTGCCGTAGGCCGACATATCAACTGAAGACTGCAGCCAATAGGTATATAGTTATTAAAATATTAGCTACATATTAACTCTTTTTAACCAGTAATTTTTTTTATTTACTAATGCATTGTAGACAATTTGTATTCAAATACTTCATACTTATTCTATTGGGAGCTTAATTTAACTAAAATATGTACTTAACTATGTCGACATTTATACAAACAAACAACGTGTGTTTGTTGGTTTGTCCTTCTTTCACGCAGTAACGGAGCAGCGGATCGACGTGATTTTTGGCATAGATATAGTTTAAGGACCGGGGAGTAACATAGGCTACTTTTTATCCCGGAAAAATTCAAGGTCCCTTGGGAACGCGGGTGAAAACCGCGAGCAGAAGCTAATAAGTAAAACTGCTATGCAATGTAGTTTTGGATGCCTTAGATAACCACGCCTCCTGTCTTCGTCACAAAGTTTACATAAACTAACCAGAAAATTTCCTAAGATCTAACAGTATCATTGACACAATCATTCCAGTTGTCTGGGTTTCAGTTATAACTTAAATGACAACTTTAATGTAAGGATAAAGCTACAGCTGCATGTGCTTATATTACGTCAACTGTCTTCGAGTTTAACTGAAGTGCTGTAGAATTGGGGATTAGGTTTGCTCATCACTTCGGTGAACAATTTTTTCCACATTAAAATTGAAGCATCTTTTTCTAAAATTAGTTTTTTTAAATAAGAAATCTCATTCTGTGCTTTTTCTAAGTCCGACTTTATATGTTGAACTTCATGTACATTTTCCTGTTCACCATTTATACTTGTGATTTCCTCTTCTTCTTCCTTCTCAGAAGTTTCAGGCAAACTCTGAGAATCTAAGTCTTCAGCTCTGGACATATCCAAGCTTATATAATGGTTTCTTCTATTTTGTTTCACATCACTTTCCTGTTCACATTTAAGACTGATAACATTGTGTTTTGCTTTAATTTCTTTTCTGTGTACTATTATATGTTCAATCAAACTATTTTTGTTTGCAAATCTGAAACCACAATCATTGCATTCGTAATGCTTGTCTTCAATGTGCGATTGTAAGTGAAGCGTTAAATCATGTTTGTTTATACTTATATAGTCGCATATATCACATGATTGTTTCTCTTCAATATGTGTTAGTATATGTTTCATCAAGTAACTTTTTTTTATAAACTTATAGCCGCAAATATGACATGATAATGGTTTGTCCCCTGTATGATTTCTCATGTGTTTAACCAATTGGCCTCCTTGTTTAGCACTATAAGTACAAAGTTTGCATTTATATGGCTTCTCTCCTGTGTGTGTTCTAATATGTGATTTCAAGCAGCTATGTTGAGCACATTTATAGTCACAAATATGACATTTAAATGGTTTCTCCCCAGTATGCCTTCTCATGTGCGTTGTCAAGGTAGTATCATGAGCAAAATTAGAATTGCATATTTTGCATTTATAAGGTTTTTCGCCAGTGTGTTTTCGTATGTGTTTTTTCACAAGATATTTGGTTGCACATTTATAGTCACATTTGTTGCATGCATATGAATTATTTTTAGTGTGTTTTTGCATGTTTTGTGTCAGTTCTTGATTGGTTACTCTCTTATATTCATAAGTGTGATCATCTAAGTGTTTTTTCAATAGTCTGTTATTCGAAAATCTTTTATCACACAAATTACATGCATATAGTTTCTCCTTAGTGTGTGTTTTCATGTGTAATCTCAATGAACTATGCTGCACACCGGCATAGTCACACAAATTGCACTTATATGGCCTTTCTCCGGTGTGTATTCTCACATGTTTTTTCAAGGAGTCACTGTAGGCACATTTATAGTGACACATATTGCATTTGAATGGTTTTTCTCCATTATGTTTAGTGAAGTGTGCTTTCAATTCACTATTGGTCACACATCTATAATTGCACAAATCACATGCTATTGGTTTTTCTCCTGTGTGTACTTTTTCATGTCTTGACAAATAGCCTTTTCGAGAAAATTTTATATCACATATATTGCATTTGTAAGGCTTCTCCCCGGTATGTGTTCGCATGTGTAGAGCCACAACAGAATGTACTCGAAATTTCATATCACATAATTTACAAGCATATGGTTTCTCTCCTGTGTGCCGTCTTATGTGAGAAATTAAAGAACTTCTGCTTGGTGTTTTATAATCACAATCATTGCATTGTAGATTGGCACCTATTTTGTGTTTACGGGTCAAATGTTGTCTCAAATACAGCCTAGTTGCACATTTATAGTCACAATCACCACATTTGAAAGGTTTCTCTCCAGTGTGTATCTTTACATGATTAATTAAACAGTTTTTATTGAGTGTTTTATACTTACAAACATCACATTCTAAAGGGTTTTCTCCAGAATGCATTTTCATGTGTATGTTCATATGATTGGTGTCTGCGCATTTATAGTCACATAAATTGCATTCATACTTCTCTCCCGTATGTGTTCTTAAGTGTTTTCTATAATTACCAACAAACTTGCCTTTGTAGTTACACACACTGCATTTGAATGGTTTCTCATCGGAGTGTACTTTCATATGTTGTTTTAAGTTGCAACTGTACTTACTTGTATATGTACATATAGTGCAACCATACGACTTCACTCCATTGTAGGTCTTTGCTTGTTGTTTTGCACTAGCAGTTTCAGGTTTTTCACTCATGTTGTTCTATGTAGTGTAATGTAGAAAGATGTTTGCTGGCTGCTTCATTCCCAGTAAAACATTAAACAGGTGACTATAATATATTGTAGCTAGTTATCTGATTGATGAGATGTATGTCAACTTTCAATATATTTACTATTTATTGTTCTGTAAAGCTCACCAGGTGAGGATACTTTGAAATGTATGATTTAGAAAATGTACCATGTGATGAGTTTGGGTTTGTAATATGTGCTGCAGCTTGCAGCTGATGTATCTTTTTATAGTATTATTTCCTCCGTCTGTACCCGCTTTAAATATTATAATACATATAATCTTATAATCATTAATCACAGATTACTATGCTTATAATTAAATAATTACTTAGTCAACTTCAGTCAACTTCAACTTCTTTGAATGCACAGACTACAGATTACTATATATCAGACCAAAGAGTATAATAAGTAATAACTATCCTTAAAGGAGGCACAGACTAGGTAGTGTACTACCACAGACTACTTAGAGGTTAGAGGCACAGATCAATAACCGTTAGAGCCTGTGGCCACCTAGTAGTTTGTGTGGCCACCGTTTGTGGCCAACATTCCACACCCACAGAAGCCAGGAACAAGCTACATATATAGTAATCTGTGGCCAGGAAATAAAGAAAGAAGAAGAAGAAGATAATTTGTGATACTGATTAATTGATTATTACTGATATAATACAGACTACAATACAGTATATAGTAATCTGTATATACTCTTTGGTAATCTGTGGTCAATACATATCAAAATACGAAGCAAAATAATCCTATATAATGAGTATAAATAATAAAAAAAAAGACGATCAAACTGTCAACGGGAGTACAATTTTTTTCAAAGAAAATTTTCTAAATTTCCATATAATTATTAGTTATAAAGTTGTGTAGATATCAATTAGCTGTAAAAAGTTTAGTGTTTATATTGGTAAGTTTTCAAATAATTAGTGTAATTTCATTTTTTCACATCTATCATCATTTGTTTCGTCAGAAACAAGGATGGTAGATGATGTGTGGATGGATCCATCTGCCCCGGATCCTCCTGTCCCTCCCGATCCTCCCGATCCTCCAGATGTGTCTAAGATAACATCAGGCCCATCTACAACAGGCGCGAAGCGCCGTTTAGATGATGGTCAAGTCTCAAGCTGCAGTCCCCTTAAGAAAACGATTACTAACAAGGAAATGACAGTAGCATCCATTCAAAATTTGTATGTTCACCCAACATTGGTTGTGGGCATTAAGGCTTATACAGATATAGATCAGGGTCCTTTCCTGGTCCACGTTTCTCGAACTGAACCGGACCCTGCATCAGGAACCACTATCCGACCAATTAAATTTGGCCAATTCCTCTATCGCAACAAAATTAGAAACATTTGCCCTGATGGAGTCAAAAGAGTAGGACGTAATAAAATTTCTGTGGAATTTTTGACTGCGGCTGACGCTAACAACTTTTTGGACAATGCAGTTCTTGATATAAATAACTACATGGTTACCATCCCTACCTACAACATTACCAAGATGGGCGTGGTCCGCCAGGTACCAGTAGACCTCTCCATGGACGAATTGGTCGAGTCCATGTCACTTCCAAATGGATGTGGTGTGGTCTTGAAAGCACGTAGACTGAATAGAAGATCAACCTCAGAAGATGGGAAAACTACTTGGGTCCCAACTCAATCAGTCGTATTAACTTTTCATGGGCAGATTCTCCCTTCTAGGGTGTATTTGTTCCACAATTCCCTTCCCATAGAGACCTATCAATTCCCTACGATTCAATGTATAAATTGTTGTAGATTTGGCCATGTAAAGTTGCAGTGCAGGTCAAGCCCAAGGTGTTTCCGTTGTGCTCAGCCTCATGCTGGAGATACATGTAAGGTCCCAGAAAATGAAGCTTCTTGTTTGCATTGTTCGGGGCAACACTTTGCTAACAACAGAAATTGTCCTGAGCAGGGCAGACAGAAGTCAATAAAACTTTGTATGTCACAGGAAAACAAATCTTATGAGGATGCATCAACCCATTTCCCCAAAGTCTTGAGACCCTATTCAGAAGTAGCACAAAATTCATCTGTTTCTCAAGCTTCATTTATTTCACAACCCAATCATAATATTCACTCTTCCTCTTCATCATACAGAAAAACTGTGGTCTCTGCCCCCCGTTCCAGTCCCCTGTTGGGGAAATCTTTTGATAGGGCTTCCCATCAGGCTATTGTTGCTGATTTGCCATCGGCATTACCAAACGGCTGTGCCTTGATGTCCCAGCAGACAAATTCTTTACCTCCTTCTCAGGAGGATGGTCTTCTGGAAATTCTTCTTTCAATGATCATTAGCCTCATTTCTAGAAATAACTCTAACCTACCGTCCCACGTTGCCCAGAAACTTTCTCAGATCATCTCATTAACTAATAATTATGGATCAAGTGTCCATCCTCCAGTGGAACACCAAAAGTTTACGTCGCAGAAAGCATGAACTTGTTCACTTAATTAATAAATATCACCCGTCAGTCATTGCCATCTCGGAGACATGGTTGGTGCCTGGAACTCATTTTCGGGTTTCAGGTTACTCCTGTCTTCGGGATGACAGGGCTGACGGGTATGCTGGTAGCGCCTTACTTGTAAGGCGCTTACTTCCTTTTTCCCAAATTTCTCTTCCTTCTGTTTCCCCTGATTTCAATATTGTAGGAGTAAAAGCTTTTAACATTTCTTTCCTATCTGCTTACATTCCTCATCCTCACCCCAGCTTGATCCCTCATATAATAAACATCATTTCGTCAGTCCCTCCTCCCATCATCTTACTAGGTGACTTTAATGCTCATCACTCTTCATGGGGCTCTAGTCATGATGATGCCTTTGGCCTTGCTCTCCTTGATGTTTTTGATGAGACAAATCTTTGTGTCATCAACAATGGATCCCCTACCCGTAGGGTATATCCTTCCCAAAATCCTAGAAGTGCTCTTGACCTGTCTATATGTTCGGCTTCTCTAGCTTCTGTTCTTTCTTGGAAGGTATTGTCCCATACATATGGCAGTGACCATTTTCCTATTGTTATCTCTATTTCTAATAAAGTAAATCCTGCTCGCAATTTTTGTCCTTCCCTTAAATATAGATTATCTGATGTTAATTGGTCCTCTTTCTCATCTACTCTTGATAGTAAAGTAGAAACCCTTCCTATATGTAATGGCCACAATCTTTTTGAATGTTACTCTAAATTTGTTGATTTTATTATATCTAGTGCTGATGAATGTTTCCCTTTAAAAAACCCTTTTGATTATAAAGTTTCTACCCCTTGGTGGGATTCAGAATGTACTGCAGCAGTTAAGGAGAGGAATATTTCTGAAGAAGAGTACAATGTTGCCATGACAGAAGATAACTTCCTTAAATATAAAAAGAATGCTGCCAAGGCAACAAGACTTCTTGTAAAGAAAAAAAGACAAGGTTGGGTTTGCTATTGTGAATTATTGTCCCCTAGGTTCCCTTCATCTTTTGTCTGGAAACAAATCAAACGGTATAGAGGGTCATTCAATATTGATAATATTTCTATTAGTGACCCATCGTCTTGGCTTGAAGCCTTCGCAGATAAAATGTCCCCTTCTTTTGTTCCAAATATGGACTCATTTCCTTCCCTTTCAATCTCCCTTCCAAATCTGAACAGTTTTGACTCTTCTTTTTCATTTTCTGAGCTTCAGTTGGCACTCGACGGACTAGTTGACTCATCCCCTGGTGCAGATGGGATTCCTTACTCGTTTTTGAGGAATGCCTCAGATAAAAGTAAGAAATACTATTTGGACTTAATAAATAATTTTTTTGAATATGGAACAATTCCTCAACCATGGAAAACCCAAGTGGTTATTCCTATAGTCAAACCTGGCAAGAACCCATCTGACCCTAACAGCTATAGGCCAATAGCATTATCTTCAGTTCTGGCGAAGATAACCGAACACATCATTAAACACAGACTGGAATGGTTTGTGGAAAATAGAGGACTGCTGGCAAAATCGCAATTTGGTTTTAGGAAGGGTATGAGCACAATGGATAGCCTCAGCTTATTAACATCTGACATTCGTATATCTTTCCTAAAAAAAGAGTATCTAGTTTCCGTATTTCTAGACATTGCAGGGGCATACGATAATGTCTTGCTTCCTGTTCTGAGAAATAAGCTCATTCGAATGGGGGTTCCAGAAAAGTTGGTTAGGTTTGTATGTAATATGTTCATGGAGAGGTCTATTTCAATTAAAAATCAAAATTATTTTCTTCCTCCAAGGACTATCTGGAAAGGGTTACCTCAAGGATCAGTCCTTAGTCCTTTACTTTACAGCTTGTATACTAGTGATTTAGATCATTCAGTACAACCATTCTGTCAAATTTTGCAATATGCTGACGATTTGGCACTTTATGTATCAGAAAAGTTTTTGGGTGTAGCGGTAAGCCGATTAACATCTGCTCTCTCCTACTTGTCTGTCTGGCTTTGTCAGCATGGTTTATCCCTTTCAGCTTCTAAAAGCAATTCTGTAGTGTTCACTAGGAAACGATTTGTGCCCCCTATTAATATTAGAGTCAATGATGAGGTTATTCCTCAGGAAAATAAAGCTAAATTTCTGGGCGTATGGTTGGATTCTAAACTATCAGGTGTTGCTCATTTTGATTATGTTGCTCAAAAATGTGAGAGAAACATTAATATTCTTCGTTCTCTATCTGGTGTTTGGTGGGGTTCTCACCCTTTTACTCAAAGGTTAATTTATAATGCCATAATCCGTAGTCATATGGACTATGGTTCTTTTCTTCTTGATCCTTCCTCCAAATCAGGATTAAAAAAGTTAGATAAAATTCAGTCAAAATGCTTGCGCATTATCTTGGGGGCGATGAAGTCATCCCCTATCAATGCCATGCAAGTTGAGTGTGTTGATCCTCCTCTCCCATTACGTAGGCAATATCTTGCAAATAGTTTTTTCTTTAAACTAGTTCAAAATTCTGATCATCCTCTTCTTCTTAAGTTAGACCAATTATCTGCTCTATATGGTTCTCCTAGTTCCTCCAATGAACTTCCTTGTCTTTTACAAAGTTATATACAGTATATTAGTCTGCCCAATCCACTTTTTCAAAATCATATGCTGCCTTTATATTTCACACCCTATGATACTTTGATTTTCCAGCCCAATGTCATTTTGGACTTTGGGATTGATAAGGCCACTGTTGAAGCCAACAGGACTTTTGCCAGCAAACTTCTAACAGAATATAAAGATTGGGTTGCCTTATACACTGATGCTTCTAAATCCTCCGATAGTCCAGTTGGTGCTGCGGTGTGGATTCCTTCTTCTAAAATTATTCTGAATTATAAGTGTCCTTCTTTCACTTCTGTTTTTACAGGAGAAGCAATTGCTATTTTGGAAGCCATCCAATTTGTGAAATCTCACAATCTCAAAAAATCTATTATATTTTCTGATTCTAAAAGTTGCCTCCAATCTATTTTAGCTAATCAGTTCCGATCAAAATCTAGGTTTCCTATCATTTTAAAAATAAGGGAAGCTTTATTTCAGTGTGACACGCTTGGCATCAATATTGTGTTGGCCTGGATTCCTGGTCATTCAGGTATCCTTGGAAATGAATCGGTTGACTCATGTGCTCGGAATGCAGTTCAAACGGGCACTCTTGAACATTCCCAAATATACTCCCATGACATTTGTACCATTTTGAAACCAATATTATTTAACTCATGGACTAAGCAATGGCAAGTTTCAAAAACCTTGAAAGGAAAGTTTTATGGTGATATTCAACCAGAAATTCCCCATAAACCATGGTTTTCTCGATTTCAAAAGGCAGATAAAGCTACAACTTCAACAGTTTGTCGTCTACGTTTAAATCATTCTTGCACCCCGGTTTTCTTGGCTAAACTTCGGATTAGGGATAGTTCAATTTGCGAGTGCGGTTTGGATCTCGGCAACGTGGACCATATTTTTTTCAGCTGTCCTAATCATCAATCTTCATTGTATGATGTCATTCCTTCAAATATCCTTCGTCCTGTGTCTTTTAAATGTCTTCTCGCTCTGGTTTTTACTCCATTTGTAAATATTTTGTGTAGATATATTAGAGATAATAAAATTAAATTGTAATTCAGATGTACATAGATTCTCATCCATAGATTCATAACTATAATTATGTTTATGTTATTAATATGTAGTAGGTAGTGTATTCATATTTGTCGTGTATTTTGTTTCAGATGTAAAATTCATCCCTAGTTTTCATATTCACCGACCCAATTATTCTCTCCAAACACTGAATCTCCTTTGTTTGATCGTCTATCATAGTACCTACTTGACATTGGCGAAATTGTGGCGAACATACCACAGAAGCCAGGAAATAAAGAAAGAAGAAGAAGAATCCTATATAATTTGTGAAATAATCTTTAAAACGTGTTAGATCGCCAAAAACGAGAACGAAGTGCAAATACTGCAAAGTAGAGAAGAAGTGATATTGAAGGTACCCAGTTTTTCAAATTACATATTTTCGATTTGAACATCATAGGCGAACTTTATTAAAATGCCGAAAGTAGTATCCAGAAGCATTGTATGCTCCGACACTAAGGATCAGGAAGAGTATAATGAGACAAAACCACTTCACATCTACTATTGTCTTTGTGGTCAGATGTCATTGATTCTCGACTGTACCATCGACCGACTGCCTCTGCGACCGGCTGACGGAGCTAGAGTTATCGACGGCTCAAAACATGCTCACAAAATCACCTCAGATCCTGACGAAACCGTGTACTTAAAACGAGAAAAAGGTATCGAGCGTCAATACAGATTGAAATGCAAGAAATGTGCTATACCGATATACTATAAGCATACCCAGGACAGCAACATCCTCTTTATAATGCAGGAAGCATTAGTACAAACTGCGCCAGAAGGTGGAGTTACTGATATTTACAAGCAAGTAGCGCTAACACAGCCTAAAAAGATAATGGTTACTAAGCATACAAAGAACATGGGAAAATTCAGTTCGGTTACAGTCTCTACGATAGATGAAGAAGAAGATGAGATTGAGGCACGAGAAGTTGCTGACAGCTATGCAAATAATGCAAGAATTATTGAGAAACAGCTAGAGCGGAAGGGAATGAATAAAAGACAAGCTGAAACACCTGCTCAGACCACAGAGAAGCGAGTAAGAGGGACTTTAATTGATAAATAAACGAATATATAAAAGTCTAATGGAGTTTTTTCTGGTCCCATTAATTTATCCATTAAACTTTTGTCAAGGTTAACAAATTTTCAAGTATTGGTCATTTTAATGTACTTTTTTTATATTTCAAATCTTAAGCAGTCTAAAAAGGTTCTTCTTCAGATTATGGCTTTTATTTTTTTATTTATTTTTTATTTTATATTTATTTATTTCTAGATATCTTAGATCCATTTTGTTAGTATACACATATAAAACAAGTTTTGTTAGTAGGTACATAATAATAGAAAATAAAAATAAAACAATTAAACAGGTACAATTAATATTGAATCATTCCAGGAGGAGGACGATCAAAAAGGTTGGACCTGAGTACTTACACTCACACCCACCTCACTCAATCATTATCCTCCTGAAATGCCTCGCAAAGGGAGAGTTCAGTCTCTCTGCTATCATGGTTCTCACCATGCATGCTGTTGTGACTTGCCCGTACTTTCCTCATTAGCGACGCTACTTTTTTACGAAGGACGGCATGAAAGCCGTCAGTTCGGATTTGTGCGAACAAACGCTGCTAGATTTTTTTCTGCCAGTGTCGCGATTGCGAGAACTATGTCCGTGTTTATGTTTATACAGTTGAGTTGTCGAATCTCAACAGGAAATTTCTGACAGGATTCGATTCCGAAACATAAACGATCAAGACACTCGCTTCCGACACGGATATCGTTCCGAGTGAATTAAAATGACCCTGTAGATCTAAAACTATTTACCTACTTGACACCTCATTCATCAAAATTAGGTTAGATACCTAGAATTAAATTAGATACCAACATACTACGTAGTTTAGCCGCTACGGTAAACTTTAACTTTTTAAGATATGTGGAGCTGACTGCCAACCTTCATTAGTTGGAGAGGCACCTGAAGAAGGTATACTTTCGTAAATACAAACAGACATACCTACAAAACCCCCCTTCCTTTTGAATTTGCCGTATTCGGGTAGAAAGTGTTTGTTCATGGGTTATAATAATATATTGCCACCTGGGATGTCATGGTCCTCTCCTTGTTCGGATTAGCGTATGTGCTGGTCAGTCAGTTTCTTTGTTCATCAGTCTGATGCTTAGAGTAGTTAGGTAGCACTTGACCACAATATCGCCTATTCTTTCTTATGCGACAATATGGTTGAAAATGGTCATAAGCATATTCTTAGATGAGAACCTGCTCTCAGGTGCAGCTGCCATAACCATACACCAGTAGGTGCTTGGCGACTTATTTTAAACTTGAGATTGGTCGGTAGCGAGCTCTAGAAAATCATTGTAGGTTTCGAACAATTTGTCGAGAGATTTGCATGCTGGAAGATATCTACGAATATGTTTCTAAAATTAAAATCACTGAAAATGAAAAGGCACATGTCGTGTTTCCCACTCTTTTTATTTATATGAAAACAATTTTACATTTTTAATTTTTAAACAATATATATTGATAATAATTATTAATATCTCAACATAGTATGTATGACTGACGGAATAAATATATTATTTTTGACTTAAAATTTTATATTTACAGAATCTATTTACAAATTGGAAATAATAAGTACCTACAGCTAGCATCCTTGCTAGGATTATAAAAAATGACTAAAATGACAATTTTTCCAAGTGAAATATAATTTTGTACAATATTTACAATTACAATTAATTATATAATATTTATAAATAAAATAAAATAGGCTCGACATTTTGCCTTTCAATCTGATTACCTATACTACAAACTTGACAGGATACTTTTGTAATATTTATTTTTTTATAAGTTAAGAAATATCACACAATTTTCTAAATTGATGAATAAGAAGGTACATATCTACATTATATAATTATATGCAATCAAATGGCAGGTATATAGGTATATTTATTTTGAAAATTGTATGCTGGCTGATAGGCCAGAAAATCATGACTTAATATTTTAAAAAATATTTTGAAAGAGCAGTATGTGCCATCTATGACATGGTTTCAGGCGAATCTCTTAGAGACTTTTTTAAAGAAATAGGCATACTAACTTTGCCATCGCTATCTATACAATATACATTTTCGAAAATATATTGTATGTACAGAAAAATGTAATATGTACATGATTTAAATACTAGAAATAAACATAAAATTGTAGTACCTACCAGATTAAGTAAAACTAATAAATCGTTCCTGGCTAATGGTGCCAGATTTTCTATAATAAAATTCCTAAAATAAAAACTGAATTATATACCTACTACAAGGAAAGTTTAAACGTAGGTACTTATAGTTATATAAAATTTTAGTTAGTTAATAATGTATTAATTGAAAAAGCGTACCTATTATAAAGTTAAAGACTATAGTAGATGACAAAGATGTATGGAGGCAAACAGCTCGGGAGCCTCCTAGCGACTACTCTAATACTTCGACATAAATTGTTAGTACATATAAGAAACATGTTGTTAAAACTATTTAAAAAAAATAATGCTGACTAGTTTTTTGCCCTTCTTGATCGGCCTATACCTACCAATTTGAAACGGGCACTTAGTCTTTTATTTTAACTTTCATGAGTGCTCCCTTTGGGGCCCATATGAATAAATTATTTTTGAATTTGATATTCTAAAACATATTTTAAAATATTAAGTCATGATTTCTTAAGGAGCCTTTGGCTTGTTAATATTAACAAAAGTTAAAAGCGAAACAGAAAATGATAAATAAGTAACTACGAACATAATAAGTTTTCCGAAACAATAACAAGGAACAACTTCGTGAAAATTCCCTAAAGAAAATATTGTTGGCACTTGAAAAAGAGAAGAAAGGAAGAATATCTATAAAATACATCACTGAATTCTTTATTGGTTATTACTATAAAGCATAGTTTCAAAGATTTGAAGTTTTGCAAAAATCCTCTCAAAAGTCAAGAAAAGTTATCCAAAAACGATAAAAAATTCAGTCACAGACGATGCTGATGCTCACGCTGCATGCGATGCTGATGATCACAGGCTGATGCTGTTAAAACTAGCACTATCCGAGGAGATAGAGGATTTTGAAGAGCGATACCAAGGTTTCGCTTTACATTGTCCTTAACACTAGAGGAATGTGGATAATGGCGATGGAAAGGACATGAACTCTAAACTAGTTCGTTTTCATCGAAACATTAAAAGGGCACTTACTAGGGACTTACAGAGCTAAGGAAGGTAAGAATATGCAACACTTTCCCTAAGTACAACGAGTATTCCCATGTTAAAAAAAGGCATTTAGCCCGTTAAAAAAATGAGTTATGAAAACGAATAAGACGTCAAAAAGTAAATATTTTTTGAACATAATAAATCCTTATGAAAGTGTCGCAATTTCTCCGAATTTGACTAATGTAAACAAAGATAAGAATTATAAAATGCACAATTTGTTAAATGACCACTCGATCATTTAACAAATTGTGTAAATGCCACTTCGCACAAAAACAAAAAATGTTACGAAAATTATTCACTACTGTCTTTTATTAATAAAATAATGCAAAATTACATTCACAATTCTTAATCGTGACAAATGTCTATACATTTCATGGAAGGCGAAATTACTATGGTTTTACCATTACAAGAAAATACATAATAATATATACTTACATTGGTTTACCATTGTCATATCGATAAAAATAATACTCACCACAAAACCACAACGTGAGGAAACGTGGGCTTTGTTAACCCCACCTTGAGTAAGACAGTTGATATGATTTTTATAAAAGAAGCATAAACTATGAAACTAGGTCAATGTAAAAAATATAAACCCGACTGCGGACGAGTTTCAACTACTAAATCTGACAAAAAAATAGGTCCAAGAAAGCTTTGCGGAATCATATTTCATTTAAAATTTAAGAGTTAACAACACTTATCTATCAATCGGAAAAATAAAAAAAAGCGTTTAGTATTTTGGGTAATTATTTAAGTCATACGGCATACCTACATTATGTACCAGTGACATTACTGGGCTTGAGACTTAACACCTAATGTTTCAAGGTAACGAGCACAGTGCAGTGCCGCGCAGGCCATTGTGTTTCAAAGTTCTAAGTGGCACTGCAATTGTTATGGGCTAGCGTTATGCTTACCATCAGGCAACCGTCCGGCTCGTTTCGTTATCAAATAGAATAAAAAAAAAAGAAAAAAATATTTACTCGCGTACAATAGTCATAGTCATAATCTTAGCTGCAGTCGGGTCAAAAACATTAATAATACTAGGTAATGGAAGAAATCTAACAACCCGAAAGGACATAGAACTGCCATAGTTTGAGTATTCATAATTCATAATATAAAATATTAACCAAAACCTCCCAAAAGACGTTTAAAAATAGGTATATTCTCAGAAGATGAAAATCAGACTTCCATCTTATTACATTTAGGCGAAACTAGAGCTACGTCTAGTTTGTATAATTAGTGGTCGAAGCCAAGTATAAATTTGATTCAATTCAATTGTTTTGAAGCAACCCGTAGTTGAAAAGCAAATTTAAAATGTGTTTGTATTAACTGGCCAAAACAGTTGGCCGTTCATCAAAGTAAAAGTTAGCAGTTATTCGTTCCAGGTTTATAAGTATTGGAGAAGGCATGAAAATTTAAAGCACAGTCAATTGACTGTGCTTTAAATTTTCCTGTACATACAAGAATACGTAGTAAGAAAATACGTAGGAAAATCTTAAAAATATGGTTTATACTCGTAAAAGATTGACTAAACTATTTTTACCAAAAACTACTTCTACGAATCCAGTTTTTTTACACTACACAAAATTGGTTTTCCTAAACTTGAGGTTTACAATCAGTTCATAACAAGTCTTCCGATTTGGTATTGTCACGGATTCGGAACAAAAAAATTAACAAATAATGTTAAAAAACAACATTAATTATTGGTCTTATATTCGAAAAAAAAAACTCAAATAGGTACATTGAGTGTTTGAAACAGGAGTAAAAAAAGTAACTTCAGTAACTAGACATTTGTAATCGACGATTACGATAGTAAGCAATAGTTTTTTAACTAGCAAGTGCTTTTTTTCAGCAATCCTCGGTAATTTAATTTAAGTTAGGCACGACAAAGTAATTATTCTAATATTACATAATAATTGCAACCTGCACTTGGTAGATAAAACTTAACGCAACTCAGCCTACTTACTAATAATAACAAGAAAAATGTCATAATTATCCCTAGACATTATTGTTTAAGAGATAATAATATTCTCTCTCAGAATTCGAATATAATTTTGTCTAAATGTAACGTTTTAAAATTTTCTCTAAGGTACCCATCGTTAAGTTACATTCAGTTCTTACAGAGGTACTTGCTAGGGTACTTACAGTACAATTTTTAAAAATTTATGCCTCAATTTGCTAAGTACCCTACAAACTACGAATCTCACTTTTTCTGTGTTAGTCACAGTACTAGATTAAATAAGTTACACTTTAGTTACGCTTTGAAATTAAACGGAAAATATTGAGCATTAGTTAGAATGTACAGTGTACACCGTATCACCATCTCTGATCAATTTTAATTTAGAAGCACTTATATTTAGATCAGACATTGTGAAACTAGAGCACAGTGAACATTGAAATTTTCACATTGAACTAAAATGCAATGAATCCTAATAAAAGCTCCTTACACCAATACTGGTTTACGTTTTCTTTTTCTTCTATGGTGCGTGTGACGTTTTGCGCCGTTTTCGACGCCATGTTTAGAGTCCGCGCGGTTTGGCGCGCGTTCCATTGAGGCTGGTGCTATAATCTCTTGTAGGCCGGCGGGGGCATGGCTGCCGGCTGGTGGAACGGGTGGTACTGGCGGGCTAGGATGTCGCCCTATAACCCAAATAGTACCCTATACATTTATCACACATGTATTGCTGTTAGTTCCCTGAAAGGAAAGTTAGGAAGCAACCGGGGCTACAAGCGAATGGGAAGGAGTGAATACTTACAACTTGCGGTTGTTGGTTCTGCGCTTGTTTTAGATTTCTCTCTTGTATCATTAGCTGATGTGCCGCTCTGTAACAATATTCATATTAGATTGGATACGATCAGATATATAATTTTGTTAAAGTCAATGTTTTAGTAGATTACCTATCCATTTGTTCTTGTGTCATTTCGAGCGCCTCTTGCATCTCACGGGAAGTGTTTCTCACGAACTCAGGGTCACAGTACGCAGCTAGACCCTGCTCCGCTAATACCTGCCCAGAAAAACATGACTTTTAAAAATTGATTTTAAAAAGCTCCCGCTTTTTTTACAGTCTGACAAAAATATCGTGACATAAGAAATTTCATCCCCCATTTTTACATACTTAGAGGTGGATTTTTACATAAAATTATGAAATGACCACCCTTGAGCTACCCTACTCATGAAAAAAAGATTAATTCAAGTCAGTTGTCATTTGTAGAGATATCGAGTTGAGAACCTTCTTTTTGAAACTGATAAGTAATCAAAATATCAATATTGATATTTCATCTTCGGTTTTGATCCAGGGATATGAACAAATGCCTATACTTAGTGTAAAGTTTCCTTACCCTGGTGACCAAACTTTCTGCAGAGCCTACGACGGGGACCGAGGAGTTGTTACCACGAGGGCTTCCCGGCAGTGACACTACGCTCCGGCCTATGCTATCGCTTCCTGTAAATATGATTTTAAATATTTAGTTCTTATTATGTTTTCGCACACATTGACGATCTTTCGTTAATCGTTCGTTGCAAATATGCGCATTATTGCTATAGGTATTTGTGCCAAAGTAAGACAAATCTTAACATCGACTCATCATTCTTAGCGATCTATTCTGTTGTTTCCGACAGTTTATAGACGCATATTAATTTCACTTTTGGTTTTAAAATTTAATCTTAATAAAACAGCTACATTCGTTACATTTATGGGAATTCATATTATATTTGCCTACTTTGTTCTACTTTCGTTCTAAATTTGATCTCTAGTTAGTAAGCCTATTTAAGCTAGCCTATTAATTCAAAGCAATGGTTAAATTAGTTTTACTTACAAATCTAAATTTGTCTGTGTCCTCGTGAATATTTAATGATTTAACTTTCAAAATTAGCGATCGTGCAAATAAAAAACGGAAATCATTTTAAAAGTTTGTCTAAAAGCTTTCTAGTCCTCATCTATACTAAAATGCAACACTATTCAGCTTTTTAAATGAGGTGACATGCTTTAAATTACATGTTCATGATAATTGTTATTTTTGTCTGAATTTTTTTTTAAATAAGTATTCAAAATGTTGTTAAAAACTTGTAGTAAAAAGTAACTTTTACAAATGATTTAAATGTGTCTCTCAAAGTGCGAAATTGGTGTTAAATTTTCGTGTTCCTTAATAATATTCTTGTGAAATATTGCGAGATATGGAATTTGCAAAAGCCATGTGTGTATGTGACCATGTGTAATATTAATTGTTTCGTGTTATACCCACACATTCCTGGTACACTCGGAGATAAGAGACTTCCTGAAAAGCTTGATGTTAAATTTTATGAGTGTATTCATTTTTTTAGAAAGCTTCCTTCAAATAAATATACAAGGCATGATTGCCTACATTAATTATTATTAATGGTTACAAAATTTAAGAATACTTACTAACATTATTATACAAGGCAATGCATTCATGAAACACATGCCACTTTTAAGTTTATTCCAATGTTTTTGCTACACTTTAGATCACTAAATGGGTAGAAAATTTGGGTCTGATTAGGTTTGATCAGATCGGTAATCTGATGGAAAAGGCAAATCTTGTAAAAGATTAGGTATGACATAATCTATAGAAATAAATAAAATTGAAGTGTCTGCTTGTAATATCAAAATAACAGCTTTTACCAAATGCATATGAAAGTATATACGGTACATATAACAAAACAACCATTTTTAAAATTTTTGTCTGTCTGTCTGTTCCGGGTTATCTCCGATACGGCTGGACCGATTTTAACGGGACTTTCGCTGGCAGATAGCTGATGTTATAAGGAGTAACTTAGGCTAATTTTATTTTAGAAAACTAATTAGGCTTCCGCGCAAAAAAAATAAAACCCAAGAAATCCAATATATCCGCGAGGGTGAAACCTCGGGCAGCACGTAATCGGTTATAAGAAAGAAGCTTCCTAGTATCGTGCGGACCTGGTGAGTACGGGCGTTCTACAAGCCGAGCGGCCGGGACATGCGAGCCCGCCGCCCCCGACGAGGCGCTGCGCACCATCCGACCTGTCACCGCTGGCTTCATGGCTCGGAGACTCCGTCTCTCTCCCCCGCGGCACACGCGCTCCTTCGCGTGCGAGAACGCAAACGGCAGCTTCGCGGCCGCGTTGTACCCGTACAACGTCATCGTCTTCGATTCCGTCGTCGGTGTACACTCGCTCGCCAGCAGCGGCGATATCTTCGGTTGTATCGTTTCGAACACGTTCGGAGACGGCGTCTTATCTTCCGGAGATGCTTTCCTCGGCAACGATAGCATCTCTTTCGAGGACGTGACCGAGTCTTCCGGGTGAACTTTTTGCCGTGAGACTGATGGCTTCGGTCGTTCAGAAGAAGTCTGTTGTGTGGCAGCGTCGCTGGGTGTTGTCAAGTAGTTGACGCAACCGAATGCTAAGCCTATTTGACCGAGCATTTCGGGGTAGTTTGATTTTTGACTGCTGTTAGTACATACCGGAATCCACACGGATGCAGTGAAAGGAATGTTGTGTTAGAAAAAAATGCATGTGACTTCAGTGCGCGGTTAATGGAAGGGAAGGAGAAAGAAAAGTCCAAACCACACTAGACTACCTTGTATAGCGTTCTTAAGATCATTTGTGGTTCGTCTGTAATATAATAAGCATCACGAATTTTAGACTGTTGTACTATTAGACAGTTATGTATATTATTATATTGATATGTAATAATTATATACTATTTAGTGAGTATAACTTGTTTATAAAAGATGTAATGGATGATGTAATACTCTTTTACAAAAATAGAAGCGATACTTACTCAAGGACTTGATATATTTTTTCTGATTCTCCATTGAATATAAGCGGCCTAAGTGGTATTTGTTCTTTGGGTTGTCCGTTTGCTCTGCAAAATATAAGGAGGCATAAGTATGTAAGATTTAAAATCATTTAACCTCTAAACGAAACCAATTTTTTTTATTAATTTTGCGAGCTTGATTATTAATATTTATAAAACTTTTGTTCTATCGTCATGATTTATAACGTGGTTATGGAAAATACAAATGTTTACTTACAGATTAGGTGCCAGTGGTCCCCCGGTAGGTCCTAACTCTCTTTGCATTAGGGAACTTAAATGATTTCCAACGTTTTCTGTAAGAAAACAACAAAACAGTAGATATCAAAGTAAGTTGGCAAAAATTTTAAAGCGGACTTTAAATCTGGTATCAGGTCAATTATAGTCTTTTAAGGTTGTGGAATAATATAACGCATTAATGATTTTTATGAGGATAATAAAGGTTTTATAGGATCTTTAGAGAAGTCTTGTATACCTGGAGGAGTTTCGCCATTTTTCTTTCTATGGAACTGTCTATTTGGTCCATGTCTTCGTATACTCGACCATACGCCACCGAATAACGAATGATTTCTCTGTGAACATAATTGTCTATTACTTTACATACATTGTTTTAATTTTCTTTGTTTTGTTCAAGACTATAAGATAAAAAATACGTCTATTTTTTGTTGGTTTTCTTTTTATCTTAAAAAAGCATTTTACTAAAGTTAAAATTTTTGATGATGTTCATAGTCTTCATTGAAAAGCTATAAAAACCGTAACCAATTTCTTTCATTATCAGCCTCATACGCTCCCACTGTTGGGGTACCGGCCTTCTCTCAGAGAGAGAGGTATGGGCAATAATCCACCACGCGGGCCCAGTGCGGCTTGGTGGATGTCACAAGTCCTCGAATTTAGTGGTTCTAGAACATGCCGGTTTCCTCACGATGTTTAACTTCACCGTTTTAGAGCGAGTGTGGTAAATCCGCACATAACTTGATATAAGTCATTGGTGCGGGCCGAGTCGAGGTTCGAACTATGATGCGTCGGATTGAAAATCGCACAAGTTCCCGCTCGGCCACACTCGCTCTCAAAATCTCCAATCTAATCCCCAATTTCGTTACATGCGTCTAATTGTTTCCTTTTTCACTTACCCTATGCATAGGCACATCGCATTCCCCTCCAATATCATCCAAGTTCCCTGAAATAGCTCTCTTCAGTTCTGGTCCTGCTTCGTGCAACGTCCTCAGTCCGGCTTGTAGCGTCATCTGGTGGTTTTGCTCGTCGCTCTGTCTCATCTCTTGCTCCTTCCGCTTTTTGAACCTTGAGCCCCAGAACGTCAAGTTTAAAATCGATTAAATTAGCACCAGTTTAGTTTTTACATATATCGATACTTACTTCAATTCCTTAATTTGTGCAACTATGCTATGTGTATTTATTATAAAAGTGATAGAGAAAAAAGATATTTTTCTAAAGCTTGAAGCTTCCATTCACATGGGACTGCATAATCATGTATGATCTGATTGTGATGCAATAAATATGTTTTAAAGTAATTAAGAAAGGGCTTAATGGTTTCATTTGGATCTACTTTATCGTAGGCATTAACTTCTATGATGCGAGTTGCTATTAGGGTATTATTAATATAATACCAATACAAAATATCATTAATCTATTTTCCTGCTATAAAATGACTACATGTTTTTAAATGGGTCATTGATTTTTTTTGGAGTTGGCAGTCAACTTCTATAGGTCCTAATTAGATTCTCTCAGGAAATGGTAATTGCACTTAATGTTGTTACAACTAAATCTAAATATATGAATAAATAACAGAAACACAACATATAAAACATGGGATAACTAAAACTGGAAATATTACAAGTTTGGGATGTTTTAAACACATGCTTCACAGAATAATTGTAAAAATATGTAATATAGTTTTCAAGCCCGTGATTATATTTTTTAGGAACTTTGTTTCCATGCAGGGGCAAACTTTATATTCAACTTTAAGCCTCTCTCGGGGAGTTACCATAGGTCCACTATTATTTATTAGATCTATGAGATGTGGAGTTTATGATTTAATAACACTAAAAAAGGGTATTTCCTAACGACATACGGCTTCGTATGAAGAGTTACTTACGCGTGGTTCCTATGGAATAAAAAATATTGACGTCAGTTTTTACTAAACCAAAACAAATTGAACTTAATACAAATTATAGGTATACAATAAATAAACTAGGATTTTAACCGACTTCTTAAAGTCCTTTAAGTAATCTTCTTGGAGATTTCAAACTAATTTTGAAAGTCGTATAAGTATTTTAGCGCTTAGGATAAATAAACAGATTGTACAAAAAATAGTATAGGTACCTAAACATTCCTATCGAATAACAAACCCATCAGAAGACATAAGCAATTAGTATGATCTTTATCGTGTTGTCCTGAAACATGCCTTAAATCGTAATGTTCTGTTTTTCAAAAGATATTTTCAGAAGATGTCAGAAAAATTTATTTCCAGAAGATGGTCAAATTAAGTTTACTTAGTTTTGTACCTACTTTAAAACATTTTACTCTACAAAATAAGTCTGGGCTCTATCATATAATAATATCTCTTCTACACTTCAAAAACTCTCCCCTAAAGTACCTACAATACTTTTATAAGAGTTGCTGACCTTCTAAAGTAGTCCTGTATCAAGAAGGTCGCGTAGAACTTGCCGACCGTGATCTCATTGGGGTCCCCAGGGGGTGGTACCACCTGGTCTAGTAGCTTGGGGGATGTTCGCTTCCAGATCTTCTTGATCACAGCTCGCAGTTCCGTGTTGCTGTCATCTATGTTACCTGTTTGGATGGAGGCATGAGAATGGAATTAGGAAATGGAAGAAGTGAAGTAGAAAATACCTATAAATTCTACGATTCAATAAGACAGAATTGATCACTACAACTCATCGACAAACTATACCAATTATTTTCCTAATCACTGCTACTAGAGGATTTAAAAAAGACATGGTAATTTAAGTATTTAATTTAAGAAGATGATATATTATATAACATGTTTAAAATTGCCTAGTTGACTGCCCACGTGATAGAAATCAGAATGATGCATCAATTCTGAGACTTCATTGATTCTGAGATATAAATTTAGAATTTGAACTTACCTTCTGTCTTGATCTTGAGCGAGGTTCGGACAACAGCGAAGAGAGTGGCGTTGAAGAGAACAGTCCCGTCGGAGTTCAGGGGCATGTTCATGGACACCAGCCGCTTGCAAGCGACGCGGTGGGGACAGAGCTTACCAAATCCTAAAAGAACATATTACTAGCTTCTGCCCGCGGTTTCACCCGCGTTCACACAGGAACCGTGCATTTTTCCGGGATTACAAGTGGCCTATGTTACTCTCCGTTCCGTAAGTTATATCTATGCCAGAAATCACATTCAAATTCAAATTGCTTTATTCATATAGGCCCCAAAGCAGCACCTACCTATGGAAGTTAAAATAAATGACTCTAACATCGATCCGTTGCTGCGTGAAAGAAGGGACAAACCAACAAACGTACAAAAACACTTTCGCATTTATTACATAAAGTACAGGTGGCAGGCTAACACTGAGTTCGCTGCAAGCAGGTATCTACCTCTAGTATCTATCTACTTGCAAAGAACTAATAGCACATAATAATACTGAAAGAATTTTTAGAATCGGACCAGCGATTCCAGACTTTGATGGTAACAAACAAACAAAAAAACAACCTTACAACAAAGTTCCGCATCGTCACTTCTCACCAAGTGAGATCATAGTTAAACACTGCTATTAAAAAAAAATTTGAGGTACATACTCTGTACAGACCATGATACACATACATTCGCTCGACTGACTCATGTCATGACTGAAAAACAGTGAAAAGTGATTTTTATTTTATCGTCTTAAGAAGTTTGGCGCTTGATTACCATCTCACATAGGTAGCCCTTAAATGAGTAATGTGACAATGCGGTCTAGCTTGCAGTTAAAGTTATAAGAAACTACTTATGTCGGGGTGTTTTATGTAAAACGATCACAACTTAAACTTACCTAAAGGTGGGCTTATTTTCCTTAACAAAGTAACTACATCTAAATGTTTTATTCTACCCTTCGCGTCTGGGTCGTATTCGCTCCATAACCTGGAAGTAAACGTTACTTACATTATTATAGCAAAGCGTATCTTCAAAGTCTATCATCTATTATTACTTGGACTTACGTGGACTTGTATGTGTTAGTGACTTTGTTTTTCGATTTTGCCTTACCTACGATTAAAGTTAAAATACGTTTCGGATTCTATTTCCGAAACGTAGGTAGTACTGGAAGCACCATGAAGTTAGTTTAATTTATGCACATTTGAATACTGGGTAGCAGCTTCGGCTAACATCAGGAAATTTGCATAAAAAAGGATTAAGCCTCACCCATCGAGGAAGGTCCCCATCGATGGCCTCACCTTATAAATTCATCTAAGTGGTGTGGTCCCAGGATTGACCAGTCTCGAGTTAAATAGTCGAAATTATCCATAATGACAGCAACGAACAGATTGATGATCTGGAAACAGAAACATGGCATTTTAATCCTAACGATGGCCTACAAGTTTTAACTGCACGCTCATTGTTTGTTTTATTATGTTTAAAAATTTGCCAGTCGCCGTGCGACAAAATCTTTCTGCCTTCTGGGTCTGCATATTATATTTTTCTATCTTCATTGTAACCAACATAAAATATTTTATTATATTCTAAAAAAATTTATAAGGAGCCTTACCAAAAACGAGCAGAGCACGTAGAAGGAAATGAAGTAGGGGAAAGCCAGCACGCTGCCGCAGGAACCCACGTCCTCGTCACTCCCCTCCTCGTCGTGGTAGTTCCGGTCACACTTCACTTCGGGGTCGGGGGATACTCCCATCATGATGTCTTGCCACGCCTCGCCTGGGACGTTCGCGTAAGTTTATTTGACTTTTTTTGATGCGGTTAAACGGTTGCACATTTACCTACACGAATCACGAACTATAATATTGGAGCCGTTTGTAATTTTTATAACGTAACAGGCTTATAAACCCTGATTTAGATTATTGCGTCGGGGTGTGTCGTGACGCGACAGAACGATATCGAATTCATACTAATGTGTTGGGATGTGTTGGGGCGCCTTGTGTCATAACTTTATTTACCAGTTGGTTTGTGTATTACTTATTACATATTCATATGCGACACACACAGCATACATATATAACACATGCAATCGCTTACACAGTGTGTAAGCGTTTATATGTATTTACCTATGAGCCAGAACAAATAATATCTTACCAGTAGCAGATCTAAACAAAACAAGGATGGCCTGTGGAAATGTCTGGAAGTGATTGTTCCTCGTGATGGGAGTCTCGTCATCTATAGCTATTTTGCCAAACACCTGAAAGGAAGAAATTATTATTCGATCAATTTTAAAAATGTGTTTAATGATACCGATAGGGTATAGGTAACTAATTTTCTGTCGCTAAGCATCTATCGGTGTATCCTTATAGTTGTAGGGACTGTAGTGTACTGGAGAGTCAGTGTTTGCCGCCCTTTTTTGTTTCCTGTGGAAATGCCTTTGCGCACACCCCCGCACCCGGAGGGAGGGGGGGGCCGTATTGTGTCGAGGTAGTGAGATTCACCGCCTGCCCACTTCACAGCGTTTCACCATCTTCGACTATATACCATCAACATTACAATTCAGTATTTATCGTAAACCTAACTAAGAAGTATTACTTTTACAATCAAACCTAACTTGAATTTTTCATCTATCTGAAATTTACCTCTAAATTTTTACTAGCTTTTGCTCGTGGCTTCGCATGCATTAATTTTATCTCTTTATAATATTACTAATATTACCTGCATCCCAACAACAGCATAGATGAAGAACAGCATGAGGATCAGCAGGGCGACGTACGGTAAGGCCTGGAAGGACTTGATAAATGTCCAGAGTAAAGTCCTGATGCCTTCTCCTCTGGACAACAGCTTAACAAGCCTCATCACTCGGAACAGGCGGAAGAAATTGATAGAGGGAATGGAGTGCTCCTGCAAAGTCATGAAGTTGTTATTAATTAAAGTATTGATGGCAACGGTAATCTAATTGAGGATTTTTATTCAGGTCTGCTACAGGATATTAGCAAAGAAGTTAAATATGATAAGGATAATCCAAATACAGGTATCTAGCTCGAAGTTAATATTACCTGAAAAGGATAGGTTAGTCCGGATAGAGCAACTAGTTAGTTAATTCTGGCGGAATTATTAGCTGCAATTGTGACCTTTGCACACTATTAATTAAGGTAGAAATTCCAATTTCTATGAAGGTGTTAAACTCCTTATAATGCAATGACTAGATAACGACAGAACGTGTTTTGCCAGTTTTTTTATCTGGTTGAGGATGATGAGGCCTGTTGTATATGTGCCCATTTGCCAGGGCCTTACCATATATAAGTAATGTTCAAAGATCCGTACAGATAAGCAACCAAATACCACATTTTGGTTGCCTATCTGTACGTATATTATTATATCTTACCTATTCTTATTTTGCAAACATAGTTTCTTTACATGAAGATGCGGACTTCTATGTACATGTTTTCAAAATGTATAGCTATTTAAAGAATATAAATAGATTATGAAAAAGTGGATATATCTAATTAGTGCTATAAGTTGTGTCGGTGTGTATCGAATATAAACTATTTGTACAAGGTTGCGTAGCTTGGTGTTACTGTCCCAATTTTTTACATCTAAAGCTTTTTTACTGTTTATTTTATTTGCATCGTTTTATACAACATACAAAGCTTTTGTTACTTAATTTATGTTACGTATAACTAAGTTAGCGCAGTTTTTATGTGGTACATTGTTTGTAAGTTAAATTGTTATCAGAAATATATTAGTGTCAGCAGCAGAGTAAGCTTCTCAGGTCAGATCCTTTTGATCTTGATTCTCAAAATACGAATATGAAAAGAGATATATAAGTACTTATTTTTTTTTATTTTACCATAAGTACCTAACTGCTTAATTTGTCACTGGCTAGTGACTCTTCAAATGATTTTATTTTTGGGTTAGTGAAAATTTACAAACCTCACATTTTTATTTTGAGAAACAGCCTTTAAAAGTTATACGAACGTGTAAAAATAATACGATTTTCGTTTCGATTTGTTCTTTCGTTGTCTCTGACATGTCCCAAATAACAGCGACAAAATAAAAACACAATCAAAAGCTCGAACTGTAAATGTTATTCTAATTTGAACTCTATTCTGCAAAAAAATTGAAAATATAAAAGGTGTTATAATAAATCTCACAATTTTTTTTAAATCGAATTAATTTAGTCATATTTATGTGGGCTTGAGACGACATGAGATCATAGTATTTAGGAGCAGAATAATTGGTCTGCAGAATTGTAGTCGTTCCTCAGATTGTTTAAAAAATGTGATGTTTGTAAGTTTTCTTTTGTTAAAGACGTTTGCGTCAAGCTTTTTCCTTACCTTTACTACGTGTGCCTTGACACCGCCGGTGCCCTGAAATCAATTTTGCCGCTCAATTGTAAACCGTCCTCCATTGGGATAAGAGTGAGATTGCTTAGCATTGTTATTATTACAACATCTATCGTCCATGCTGGGGACAGTAACCTTGCTTGTTTGGGTTTGGTAATGCCTTAGAAAAAATATATTTGTTTGGATTTGAGACTTCTTGAAGTATTTTAGGAAGAGTTGTATTTGGTTTTGATATCAAATAAATTGACTATCAAGTCTCTTTAGGAGTACCTAAGTAGAAAAATAAGAATAGAAATGGAAGCTAAAATATCTTAGAAGATTCAATAAGGTTTTTTGCAAAGACTACAATTTAAGTATAGGTAAGTACTAACGTATGTAAATAGTAATTCTGATATAAATAAAAAGTACGGAAATATTGTATTCGATGATAATAATAAGAAATCATAAGAGTTTGAAAGACTAAGTAAGTGCCAGGTAAGAATTTAAGAATAAACCATAAGAGCTGTTTCAAAGGAATATCAAAGACTTTATCAAAACCAAACAGCGTAAAGTGAAGGTGAAACTAGTCAGTGTCGATAGCATGTGCTTGGTATTGGAATTACCTGGTTCTTCAGTTCATTAACTTGCGAGAACACGATGTCAATGATACTTCCCAGCACGATGATGAAGTCAAAGGTGTTCCAAGCATCGCCGAAATAGTTCTGGTTAATATTAAAACCATTTTTAAATTGTTTGATAAACTATTCAGAACATTTTTAACTTATTGCCAGGTTTATGACTTTGGCAATTGTTTACGGAATATATTTTATAGTGTTAACCGACACTCGCGGATGTTCACACAAATATATACATCACAAAAATTTCGCTTCCAACAGGATCCGAACCTGCGTCTTCTGGCTTGCCGGGCCAGACGCCTTAACCACTAGGCTATGGGAGCAATGGATGTTGACTGCGAAATTCTTGATATGATGTATTTCCTTTCGGCTTACAAGCAATTGGCAATTGGCAATTGTTGTCCAGCATTGCAAGGTATACATATAGTGCATTTTGAAATGCTTGTCAAAACTAGGTAGAATGACGCTTAAAAAGTTTTTTTATTAATTTAAAAAAATGAATACTTTAACAAGCTTATGGCTTAAGTGTCCATCGTCGCCACCAATGAAAATCTGCAACGTGGAAACACTACAGTGTTGACAATATTAGAATTTAGAAATAATTATTCGTACCTTAAACCTAAAAGCAGCCAATTTAAATATAAATTCAAGCGCAAAAACGGCTGTAAACAGCATGTTCAACATGTCCAGAGCTTTGCTGTATTCCGGTGGTTGGTTGTGGTATTTCATAGCGAGAGTGATTGTGTTTATCATGATGAGCACAAAGATGGCGTATTCAAATGGCTGCGAGGTGACGAACCACCACACTTTGTACTGGATGCGGTGCTTTGGGATGTATCTGAAACATTTATGTTTAAAGAATGCTTAACCTTTTAACATAATGGTTTACAGTGAAAATCGAGATTTTGTTTTCAATTATCAATTTACACAAATATATAACATCACAAAAATTTCGCTTCCAACAGGATTCGAACCTGCGTCTTCTGGCAAACCGGGCCAGACGCCTTAACCAACTAGGCTATGGGAACAATCGATGTTGACTGCGAAATTATTGATATGATGTATTTCTTTCCGGCTTACAAGCCGTAGCTCCATCTAGCAGACCCGCTTTATAACAGCATAAAATTATCAATTTGTCATTCTTTGGACACTTATAAATCTTACCTTCGTATTGGCTTCGCTTTCAAAGCAAATTCTATGCAGTTTCTTTGATTCTTATCTAACTCGCAGTTTTTATACTCTTGCTCGCCCTCATTTTGGAATGTCACTATGACGAAACCGACGAATATATTAACCTAAAAATAATTTTCTTTTATAGGACGCTTCATTAAAACATTAAATATATAATTATATTTCGGAAGGTACAAACCATAAAGAAGGCAATAATAATTATATAAATTATGTAATAAGCAGCAACAATTGGACGGAAGTTTGTGATGGGACCACGATCCTCAGCATTCGAATCAATTGATACATACAACAACCTGAAAAAAAAAGTTTAATAACAATAAAATACATTACAAAGGAAACTTACGAGTAAAATCAAAGAGAAAAAGTATGTTTAAAATTTTCCAAAAATCAGATACGGCGGCCCCGCACTAGGTTTGAAGGTAGCGTTTGAAATTACTAGAATTTTGTCAAGGTGTGTATGTATATTAAGATAAATCATATTTACCCTGGCCACCCTTCAAAAGTAGACACCGTAAACAAAGTCAGCATTCCTTTCATAACATTATCAAAGTGGAAATCGTTTCTTTTCCATATTCGATCTCGCACCACGTAATCTTCATTTTCGAAAACCAAATAAGTCCCTCTGAAAGTAGTTAAAATTTGGTAAAATCTAATAGCTATAGCTATGTTACAAACTTTAGAGCTTAGAACATAATACTTACTGACATTCAGCCTCTGTCATTTTAGAAATATCATTACATCTAAAAAACTTTCCCTGAAAAAGAAAACTTTAGCGATTAAATCAATGACAATCAACAAACATTAGTTCCATGCCACAACATTTAAAATGATAGCCAGTAATCGGAAAATGTTAACGAATGCCGATTATCTACGAAAGGTTTCTAATGAACTCATTTCTCATGACGTGTCCCATATTGTATCTAAAAAGCTTTTTACAGTTGCCAATCATAACATGATTTTATAATATGAAAATCAAAAGTTACGTCCTGTTTAAGTTTGATATTCAAACAACGTTTAAGCTTTCTAATCAGTTTCGTAACAGCAAGTATTTAACTCATGCAAAATTTATAATCTGGGTGAACTAAACATGCACAAATATAACGAGGTCGTCTAATAGTTTTAGTCCACCAAAAGCAGTTCCTTCTTTTACGTTAAACGTGAAAGATCTTCCAGCCACAATTATTTAGTACATCGATGCAACAACAAAATACAAGCTCACCTTAAATAACTGTACACCGACGACAGCAAACATAAATTGTAATAAATACGTAACTAGCATTATATTTCCTATTGTCTTAATTGCTACTATCACACATTTCACCACATACTACATTATCAAGGGCCAGAGAGTGCAAGTTAGTTGCAAGGATATAATGTACGTTACCACGAGCAAGGAATGTTCCAGAAAGTGTCCGGTAACCACGCAGCGTCGGAACATAGGGGACAAGCAAACCCATTTTAATTACATAGGACATAATTACAGAGGAGGCATCTATTGGGGAAAAAACTTGTTAGAAATCGTAATTGGTATTTTAAAACGCCAAGGTAGGGGGATGGTTATGCTTTCTAACACTGAACGAGGTTTAGTCATCTAAACAGTGGATAAAACTACACCTTTGGGTTCGATGGATGTTAAGTATGTCATGCTTGAAACTAATTTCGACGATACTAAAATTATAATCATCTAAGAAACATAATGGCATGATGGTTATTTTGATACTACTGATGTTTTACCTATTCATGCAGGGTTTTAATACTTGTTACTCCGAATATCCTTTGAAGTTAGTCCTTTCGCTGTTTATAGTTTCCAGAAGATAAAGAAAAAGATGAAGCAGGTCACGTCACAATATATTTAAGACAAGAAAGATAGCAAAGCTTCCCAAATATTCCATACAATGGAAGCTTCAGCGGCTCAAAAATAAAAATTGGCACAAGAGTTAGTTGAAGCTTTGAAACAGATATAGTTTGTTAAGGCTTGATGTAAATAAAAGTACATAAAATAATCATGAGAAATGAGTGAAGGGAAAGGATAGAAAAGAAGTAATAGTTGAATAGATATACCCAAAGGTGTAAATGGTGTCAAGTTACAAAACAGTGAAGATGGTGTATTCACTGCACAACTTATGTGGCCACTCGTGATATTCATCAAGAAATGGTAAGGACAAGAGACTCTGTAATGGTTGGAAATCTTGAAGAGTTGTATACTGAGGTTTGAGCCCCCTACCTTGAACATTTGCACTCCCATGACAGCGAACATGAATTGCAGTAACGACGTTACCAATAATATGTTGCCGATCGTTTTGATGGCAACGATCACGCATTGAACAACGTGCTATAATCATGGAAAAAATATCAGGAATTTTTTTCAACTACAAGTGTCAGTAATTTATAAAATTGACTTAATATTAAATAAATGTTTCAAAGCGGACTTCGATTTAAAATTTATAACAATAATCACTTCAATCTAATTTTAAAAACAAAAAAAAATGTGCTATTTTAAAGTGTCAATATAAGAATCTCTGATTCTACAAATTGGGTATAGAAGCTTTTTGTACTATTTTAACTCTTAATGTATAGTAAGTTTTACTGACCTTAAGGCCCTTGGCCCTGTTGATGGCCCTAAGAGGCCTCAGCACCCTGAACACTCGCAATATTTTCACAACAGATATACTACCAGACCTGAAAACAATAACATTATAATTCTGTCAAAATGTAAAAGCAATAAAACAATGAACGGTAGAATATTGACAAATAATTAAAAAGAGTAACTAATATCATCAATTATTATAATGAACCCGTTCTTCGTGGTTGGGTTGAAAGTGGCTCGAAATGGTTCGTGTAATAGGCCGGTGCGGTGTGTCGCTCCTTTGCTTTGCGAACTTGGCTTACACACTGCCGTGGGTCGTCCATGTGCCTAGATTATTATGATTGTACGGATTACCGCACAGTAAGCAATGTCAATGACTCGCTAATTGAGGTCACTTAGCATGTGTACATTTGCCGGCTTATTGTTTCCTACATTAACTCTCCCTGTTCCTGGCACTCATCACATCATATAAACTGTAACACACACTACAGTTTTTTGGTCCTTCGGAAAACTACAGTTTTTTTGGGACTTCGGAAGACTACAGTTTTTTGGATCTTCGGAAAAACTACAACCAACATACCTGTGCATCTCCATCGACATTTGGAGAACAGCTACAGTGCAACTGTGATCTTACACTACGGTCACTATGTGTTCTTTGTGGATTTGTACGACTGCGAATCGGTTGACTGGCTTCCCACAAGCGGGTTCCACCAGTTTATTTGGGAGGCGCACACAAGGTCGTGCTAGGTTCGCAAGGACATAGAGAGGCCCGGGTCACAATACTACAGCTCTACCACCGCTATCAACATTCAACAAACACTTTCTCGGCGACATTCGGGAAAGTAGTTATCAAACACTATCAACAATCAACAAACACTTTCTCGTCGACATTCGGGAAAGTAACTACAACATACAGTGAACTTTGTTCGTCCTCGGAGTGACACGCAGCGAACGTTTTACTTCAAGTGTTACTTCAATCACATTTAACATTGAGAATCTACCTTCAGCGCCAACACATCATCGTTGAAGAGATTAAGAAGTTAGAAAGAAACTTCAACAAGGATTCCGCTAGCAGGAAGACCCGCAAGTACTTGAATGAACGACTTGATGCCCTTGACAAATTATGGGCCGAGTTTCAAGCAAACAATCACAAGCTGTCCGACTACGACAACGACAGCGATCCATATTTTATGGAAAACCAATTCCAACAAGCTAGAACATACTTTGGTTCTGTGCGGTAATCCGTACAATGATAAACTTGTTCTTATCTAAGGACGATATTTCACTCATCAAAGACGGTTGTCGAAGTTCTATATCTCTTAAATGATCAAAGTTCTTTGATGAGAAGCCCATTCCATTCGTTCAAGATCTTTGGCCAAATTTTCTTAGTGAAATTTGCACATTATTTTGCATAGTTTGAAAAAATTGAGGAAATTCGACCTTCTATTCTCGTTGTCCGTGTGTTCGTGTTGACGGCTCCGTAGCTAAGTTGGTAGTAACCCTGCCTGCAAGGCGAGGGGTCCCGGGTTCGGTTCCCGGCCGGGGCAGATTTTGTGTGAGCATAAAGTTTGTTCTCGGGTCTTGGATGTTTGTGATGTGTATCTGTGTATGTCCATGCCACCTGCGACACAGGGAATCCTAGTGCGGGGGTATGAGTGTGTAAGCGTTTATGTTTATGTTTATGTTTATTTTTATCTTTGATCAAACTTTGAAGTTCCTACAAACTTTGATCAAACTTTGATGAAGTCATCCGAGTTCTTTGATCAAATGCAACCTGGACAAAGATCTTTGATGAGTGGAAAATCATACTAAGCAAAACTTGTTAATAAAAATAATTTAAAAATTTGATGTAGACGTAGCAAAGACAAAAAACTTACTTTAAGTTCATAGAGATGAGCGAGACGCAAACGACGAGCATGTCGAGGACGTTGAATGCGGAACGGAGGAACGCACCCTGGTGGAGGATCAACCCATAGGTGATCAGCTTTAGGAACAGCTCCAGGGTGAAGATACCCGTGAATAAAACGTCGAATTGACTTAGTAACTGTAACATAAAAATGTGGACTTGTTTAACTGCTAGTAATTGCAATTGATATACATAGCTACATAATTATACAATCAGGTACAGAAAGTCTCAGGAAGATTTGGTTGGGCAACAAATCTTAATGCGATCGAAATAAAATCGAATAATTAATTGGTGACAGAATTAACTTTCCTTCGAGTGTCTGTTTGGATTGACACCGTTTGTGTAGCTTGCCACCAAGCAGTAATGTGCATGTATTATCGTGTGTCGTTTTGATGAGCAAAATTGTCATTGAAATTACTGGGTACATGAAAAGTTATACCCGACATATCAGAGTAATGTTCCGGGCTGCGTTGTGATTGCTATGGGTTAGGCTTATGACTACGGCCTACCTACTGTCACACGACATTTATTTTAATTATTCTTACCCAGTTCCTAAACCCCTTCTGCACAGCATCAAGAGGATCCTCAGCAGCCAACATGGCTGAAGACAGCATGATGCAGACGAGGATGAGGTTGCCGAATGGCGATGATGCTGACAGCTTGTAGCAGAGAACACGAAACCTGTCATCATAGGTGATAATGATTAACTGCCCATTGATAATTATAGGAATATAGGTGGTGAAACTGACATCATGTCATTGAATGAAACAGCATTCTTACGGTGTTGAAGTATTTGTGTAGCTTATTTGGAATTTGAAATACAAAAAAATCTATCGCAAAAGTTTGCAAATTGATAATGTAATATTTAGATGATCAGTTTTTGATAATATAAGTTACGTCAAGTTTACTAACAACGAGGTGTCAGTTAGACAAAAAATACACAATTAAGGTAAAGCAGGAGAAGACAACGATATTGTTAACAGTTTATATATTGTTTGTATACAAAAGTGTTCATATTTTACAAGGTAGATTAAATATATAAGTACTCATATTATAATAATAATATGTAATGTAATGAGATAAATTGTACGTTTGTTACAACATTTAAAGCTGACACATATAATATAGGTAAATATAATTAATGTTACAGCGATAAAGCCCATATACATAGGTACACGTAACATGAACTTAACGAATTATACAATCATGTTATAATAAATATGATAAACATGCATCAAAAACTCATGCAACTAAAAATATAAGGAACAATCCATGCAACAAGTTAATTGAAATTCCTAAAACAGAAATTTTCTATTGTAACTTCTTCTACGGAATTATACGTACCCCATGCTTAGGAAAGGTTTATCTAATTAACTATCTAATTCACATCCTAAAATATCTAATTGGGGAACACCTCAAAGATACTCAGTACTCATTGCTTCAATTTTGAATTTGGATTATTCCACACATAAGGGTCACAACACTCGTGCACGACGAGGACAAATGGATGATGCTTCGAAGAGTAGGGAATCCAATGAAATGATGCCAATTGGAAAGGCTGTAGACACACAACGCCAATACAATGAGACACTGGTACCGCGGCGATGACATCACCACCATTCACCTGTTCTGCGGTGAGAATACGAAGAAACTACTAGCCATCGGTATCGGCGGCGTTTGGTTGGGCATGTTCAGTTCTGAAACGCGACGTGGACGGGCAGTTACCAGTTGCCCCTCCTCTTCATTTTCACCGCCATCTTTGTGAGAAAACACATGACCGTAGATTTTGTTTACTACTCTATCATCTACAAAGTCATCTACCTCTATTATAGTGTCTTAATCATATATCAGCTATTGTATCACTATTCCTAATCAAAGTTACTAAATCTAGTCAAACTTCAGCATTTTCAGAGTACCTTCATTTAATTTCATGCCTACAAGAAATTGCTGTGAATTCCCGTTACCTAGGCTTCCTACCTATTTTAAGAAGAAAATTAAATTGCAAACACAATAAAAGTGAGATTAGCTAACAACAGTGTGAAAACAAATATAAATATAAAATTAATCGTAAGTATTAAAAAGATCGAAGGCGAAGCGTCTGTCTCTGACGAGTTTAAAACTAGTGTGAGATAAATAAATGAAAATAACATCTAGTTAGAAACCAAAGCTGAAATAGATTTTGTGCTTTGTCCGAGTCCCTAACCTGTTGGTTTTGGAAAATATGAAGAGAGACGAAGCGTCAGGGATGGGTTTCTTAGTGTCGCAAATATCGACCTCGGAGAGTCGCCGGGGCCTTGCAGATGACGTGGTCGGTTTGCGTTTCAACCTCGGCTCTTCTTCGTATTCTGTATTCACTGTTTTTGGTTGGTTAGCTTTAATCCTAACCATGGTGGTCAAAACTCACAAGCATTCGTGAAAAAAACTCAAATCTACCTCGATTATTTCATTTGAAAAGCAAAACTTCTTCAACATAATTAAATAATTTATATCGTTCCAAATCTTCTCTTACATAAAACAAAATAAAATGCTTAATCAATTTGCTTAATCAATTTACAAAAATGACTTTCCTTTGCAGTTCTTATTGTTTTTAACCATTAATATGTTGTCTAATGTATCTTGCTATTTAATCATACCTATATGATTTCTCTGATGAATATCTTCTTCTTCCTCCTCCTCTTCTTCAATTCTCTGTTCTTCTTCAATCCTCTCCTCGTCAATACCTTCTAGAATACTCTCACCGTCTCCTTGGTCCTGTTGCTCTTCAGATGCTGTCTCTTCGTAGTCTCTATCTGAATGTGACCTGTGGAACACAATATTGTGACCCTAGTCATCATTCTTTGAAATTATTTACTGATAATTTCTCAGAAACAGTCATTTGATATTTTTGGTCCTGAAAATATAAGTCTCATTTGCTAAGCATAAACAATTTACTAAATACCTTGAATTATTTAACTGTATTCGTGGACTCTTATAAGTGGTTATTATACTTTTTAATTTTTATTATACATGTATTTGTTATGCTATTGATAGTAACTTCAACCGATCGTAAATCAAAGTGCCAAACAAGATTTTTGTGCACTTTTTAAACGACTACACAAAAAGGAATGTAATGTTTTTAGGGTTCTTATATGTATGTGTGTTTCTTTATTCTACCATAACTTTTAAATGCCGGAATAGATTTCGATGTATGGGGTATTGTTAAAATCTTTACCTCATCCCAAATGGCACTAGCTAGGGCAGTAGTGTTTTTTTATGTAACTTTTGTTAAAAACGTCAATACATGTCAGTAATAGTAATATACGTACATATCTGAAGGGTAAGCATCATCATCGTGGATATATTCATCGTCGGTATCTATTTGTCCACCGTCTGCTATCGCACTAGCAACTTCTTTTTCATCAGGGGCCTGTACAAAATCAACATGTGAACTCGGTAAAATATTGTTACTTCACATAATTGATATATATTGGTAACCGTTAACCCACACTAAGCATCGTTTTAAATAAATATCGTTTGTCTTCAAGAAATAGTTATTATAAATATGAGTGTCACTTACCCCTTCTTCCTTTTCAATATTAGTCAGTGATTCAGCGTCGGCCAAGTTGTCCACAGCGATAGCCAAGAACACATTGAGCAGGATATCTGTGTTTAGCGACTAAGAAACATTATCCTTAGCCATAGTTTATAACCTATTTCTATGGAAGACCTAGTTAGGATTCTAACTCATGAGCCATTGAGAATGTGTAATGCGATCATTTAAATTCAGATGTAACCATGTTAACTATAGAACGTATCCAAATTTTTGAGGGTACACCTTCCAACTATACAGGTTGATCCATCACGAGACACTATAAGACATAGAGCTATTTCTTTTGTTCTTAGAAACCATGTCGTCGGTTTTAGAATTATGAAAACTGTATACATAGATTTTGGAATCATCTCATAAGTACACGCTTCCGGAATCAATTTTTGGAACAAGGTCGTTGCTTGTTTTATTACGGAAATCGATATTTTAAGTTGTAAGAAATATTTTTTTCTATAGGACCCTGTGTTTAAAATAAAAAGAAAATATCTTTCTTATGCAATTTTGGAAGGTTTGCTGTCTATTATATCAGTTCATGTTATTAATCCCGCTAGAAGATGTTTTACAATTCATATATGAAATGGAATCAGTGTATTTCCAACAAGATGCAGCATTTTTATAAAATAGTGGAATCCCTTTGGACTTGGATGCAACTGAATAGATGGATATGAATGGAATTTTGAAATATATTACAAATATATAAATAAATTCCGTCAAAAATGGTTTAGTTCGAATAACCATAGATTTGCATAAAACAGCCAAAGTTGCAGAAAATGATGAAATGCAGTATTTATATTGAATTTTATGCGTATATTTCCATAACAACATTTATTCCTTATCAATTAAACTATCGATTTCCGTAATAAAACAAGCAACTTTTTTTTTCGAAAAGGATCGGGTTGGTTTCTCGTAGCGTGTATGAGGTTATTCCAAAATCTTTGAAAGCAGGTTTTAATTTTTCTGAAATTTCTCTATCTCGTATAGTTTCACACTACCCCCCCACTGACCCCTCCTGATCGATCATCACACATACCTTCCTTTCAAAATGTGAATTCACGTTTTTCCATGTCATTGTTACTTATTGAAATACCAACAGCTCAATTATTAATACAGGAAAAAAAAAGATTCTTATTTTCCGGTATTAAAACTCATAATTCTCTATTTGTAAAGGATACAGTTACCACAGATGAAGAGAATTATGAAGTAGATGCACGCCAGGATGCCAAAGGAGCCGACCCCGCCGTACGCCTTTATACCTTCGTACATGACCGCGTTCCAGTCTTCACCTGTTAGTATCTACAGGCAAAATGATATAAAGAACTCATATTAAAAAAATCGGTCTACAGATCATAAAGATCATAAAGGTGGTGACTACGACGTACGATCATTTTATAAGCATTGGCTCGATGTATTCGCATATGTTCGTTGTGAGCAAACACCCACTACACCTGAATGTTCGTCTCTCGAATATATACTTAGCGGTTTTTAACTCTCACAAACCTGAAAAACCGTCAGCAGCGCTTGCCAGAAGCAGTCGAAGTTGTGCCGATCCTTTTCCTCCACCGGGTCGTAGTTGAACTTCCCCCCGAAGACTTGCATCCCCAGGAGTGCGAAGATCATGATGAAAAGGAACAGCAGCAGCAGGAGGGAGGCGATGGACTGGATCGAGTTGAGAAGGGAAGCCACGAGGTTGGACAGGGAACGCCAATACCTGGAAAGCAATAGATAGGTTATCTACCCACCTAAACACCATAATACAACAACTGTTAACAAATAAATATCTTAGAATTAAGTGTAATTTATATATCCAGCAGTACGACGGGCAAGGAATAGCGTCGACAGGGTTGCAGAAGATTACGAGAGCTTGCTCGCAGTCTTAATAATTGGCGCCCTGTACACCTCCATGGGGTTTAAGCATTCTGGCATAACCCTTCTGCTGCCCCGTATAGTCGTTAGGTATATATCTTGTGAGGGAAATGCTCAAGGATTTCCCCATGACCAACAAGCATACTTACTTGGTAACCTTAAAGACCCGGAGTAGCCGCACACATCTTAGCACGGAGATGCCGAGTGGCGGCATCACCTCGGACTTGGTGAGAACCATCTCACTGATGGACCCGATCACAACGAAGCAGTCGAATCGGTTGAATAAGGACACGAAGTAGCCCTGAATGATTAGGAGACACTATTTTAGTAACTTTGAAGAAGGAAAGGAAAGTAAAAGAAAACGAAAGAAAAATCTGACAACATAGTCATTTATTTTTTTATTTTAATAGGATCGCCAACATAGGATCCCGACAGATAGCGACACAAAGATTAAGTTTGCAATTTCTGTACAATTTGCGCTTCTTCAACTATAGGAGACCACGTCATGCAAAAAAGATTCGATTAAACAATTAGGAAAAATTAATATTATTAATTATGTAAACAATTAAGGAGAAAATGATGGAAGCAATTATTGGTGAACTAAGCCAATTAACTGAACCAATTGGGTCTATGGCAGATGTAGCTATTAGAGCTTAAGGAATAATATAGGGTACTTAACAGGAAGTGTTATATAAGTGCAATAAACAATGAGCACAACAGTTTGGGCAACTTTAAGAAAAGGGTAAAGAGACATCCTCTCCGAGAAGGGTAGCCAACGCACTGAGAACGCATCTGGTACTGCAGATGTTCATAGGCGGCGGTAACCACTCTACATTGAGGGGGCACTTGCATGTATGTCACTCATTATCGTAACAAAAATAATGTGTATTACTATGGCTGTATATTATGGCTGTGATTAAAATCCATATCTTGGACGTTTAATGTGTTCTTACTACTTAGGTAAAAGAGTACTTACTTGTAAACCTAAGCTATACATCTTGACTAACATCTCTAAAGTAAACAGGGCAACAAAAAATGCGTTTCCGTACTCTTGGAATAGGTCGAGCCAGCTGGGTTGCCTGAAACCAAAACATACAGTTAACACTCTAAAGTAAAGAGTACTCAGATCAAACACAAAACGCTTACACATACATGCCCTGCACTAACCTGCATACAAAGCACGGAACCCCGGTTTCGATTCACAACTGGGGCACTCTTTGTGTGGTAAAAATAAAAATATGTGCGGGTTTTGGATGTGTTATGTATCAATGCGACACAGACAATCTTAAGGCCAGCGGCCATCAGCGGCACGGCATGGCAAAGTATTTTTGCAAGTGGAAATCACAAGGCGACCGTGGGATGCCACGGCAGGCTGTGTAATTTCCAGGCATCCCGGGGTAGGCTTTGGCATGTCACGGAGAAGACGGCCCACAAACTGATCGGGAGTCTTTCACAATCTTTTCTACAGTCCTATGAATTCCTTCTTACAGGATGCCCAGGCATCTTTCGGCATCCCGTGGCTTTCCGAAGGATCCCGAGCTTTCCATGCGATACCGTGCCGCTAGTCAGCGCCGGCCTTTTGTGCAGGGTATGAGTGTAAGCGTTCGTTTCACACAAAATTACTGGTTTTATGAGACTTAATACCTAATGTCTCCTCAGGGTAACGAGCACACTGCAGTATCACGCAGGCCTTTATGTTTCAAAGTTCTGGGTGACACTGCACTTGTTATGGGCCGGCGTTATGCTTACCATCAGGCAAACGACCAGACCGTCTCGTTATCAAATAACAAAAAAAAATTGGATGGTAAAGAGTACTTACTGGTAGTGTTCACTGGCGAGCACCACAGTATTGAGGAAGACGAGGATAATGATTAGCCAGTAGAACGTTTGAGACTTCACGGCGCGGCGGCAGGCGCGCTTCATGCGACGATTCACCTAGAAGGATGGGAATTATACTTCCATAGAGTCGTGATGGGTACCTACTGGTAACATGTATTTTTGTACTTTATATTATAGATTTTGTACGCAGTTTAACATGCTTGCTGCGATACCAGGTCTACTTTATCTGGTGAGTGTATTTTTTCCAACACACGCGATCTAGGGCATGAGTTTGATTTTGGCTAATAAGGTATTACCAGGTCTATCTTATCTGATCTTAAGGTTTTTAAGTGGTGTGTCTTAAGTTTCGTTGGAGTTGAAAGCACGCTATACCTAGAATGGAATAGTTCTCAAGAGCTCTCCTGTGCTTTGTATTTCTATTATTGTATACTATTGTATTTTCTATTATTGGACTTACTTTATCAAAGTCTTTTCTCCATATGACTCCTATGGAAACCTTCTGCACTTCGTTGACCTCCAGGCCTAGGTGGTCAGTGCTGTCGTGCTCGTTGTTCGTTTGACCTGCGTTAAAATGTATAAAATCACGTTTATAGAATACAGACTATACGCCTAATGAATAATGATCACTTTCTTTTATTCTGACCTTGGATCTAAATCCTATAGCAGTTTTTCAGGATATGGGTAATAATAATAACGTCATCTAAAACAGTGAGTTATGATAAAGTTATTAGAATTAGGAGTACCTTTTGAAGGCTATCTCAGCTGATAGCATTCGCCAGAGATCTCAACTGATTTTGAGAAAGAAGAAGAAAAAAGAAAAAGATGAAGATGGTAAATAAAATATAGAATGGGAAGCTCTCGAGAGCAGCTGCCGGAACACACCGATAGCTGCTTAACGACAGATGTTTATTTTAAAAGTGGTAGCTAGTCAGACAATTATAAAATACTCTATACTGCCACGCACAACTGCATCACATTTTACTGTGTTACGCCCAGCATACCCTAACACAATAAAACAAGTAGAGATAGTTGTTATATTGTAATCAGAGACTTAGGTACACTTTTATTCTATGATAGCCTGGTACTTCTAGAACAGTATTGGTTTTAATTAATGTCATTATAGCAAGCACTAATATTTATGTTTGTTTTTATTTTCAAGATATAATTTGGGAAAAAGCAATTTTCAATTTGCTTTTATTCTAACTGTATTAGCGTTTTAGCGCTCAGTAGATACGCTCGACTTTGACTCTCACTTTTGACGTTTCTAGCGTTCGATATACAGTTTTTTCGATATAGACATTTGATTCTCATGAGAAAACGAATTGATTGACATCATAAAAAAACGGAGTAAACATCCCCATTGTTACCATTACCCAATCCGTAATCCCTCTTCTGTTCGACAGGGTCGTGCTGGTCCGCCAATGGCTCCAGGTACTCTGCCTGTGTGATCCAGTCCAGGTAGCCCTTCAGGTCTTCTTCTAGCTGCTGCTTCTCTCGCAGCTTCTGGAAGTCTCCTCTGTTCTTAGCTTTTTCTCGCTCTTTGGAGAACTCTCTGGAATATTTGGTTAGCCGTTAGAATAGATTCAGTGATTCGGTGAAGATTTATTATCAGGCGGAGTTGTACAGCGAATTATGGTATTTTTTTCTAGCTCATAAATGTTGTTACAACATATTATAAGATGTAAAAAACTTCTCAAAAGATTTCACTGCCAACGGTATTTGAACACGCGTCTTCTGAGCTAACATGGTCAGACGCTAATCAAATGCAATAAATAATTCGAATCAAATGATGCTATAGGATGACGAATGATTTTAGCAATCTGAATGAGAACTTTTCATTGAGAAATAGTAACGCTTTCTTTGCAAAGTTGGTGAACGCACTAACCTCCTTTGTTAGTAATAGTTGGAAGGTTGATGGAATAAACTTCTTTAGTAAGGGTTGTGATTTCCATTACAGCAATGGCTCATAAATTGGTTGATTTAAAAAAGTTTTATTTTTTTAAATGTCTTTTAGTAGTCGTCATTTTTGGAGAGAGAACTGCTTACCCCGACAACACACCGAGAATAAGGTTCATGACGAAAAAAGCACCCAATATCACCATCGACACGAAGTATATCCACTCCCAACTGTTGCCCATTGCGTCTTGGATCTGGAAAAACAAAAGACGACGGTATATAGGTAAGCACAAGCACAGAATAGACAACCAACCTCACGTTCGCAAATCAAGAGACACAACGCTTGTTCACAAGTCTCGTCTCGTAACCAAATAGCATAACAAAAAAAAGGAAATATTCCATACTCACATGGTACATGACGTCAGTCCACCCTTCCAGCGTGATGCACTGGAACACGGTCAGCATGGAGAGGCCGAAGTTGTCGAAGTTGGTGATGCCGAAGTTGGGCCCCTCCCAGTCCTCGCGGCACTCAAACTCGTCGCCGAGCTTCGAGCAGTTGAACCCGTTGTCCACGTCGCAAGGGTGGGGGCCTTCCATGATCTCGTCTGCGGAACAGAAGGAAGCAGCGTAGTACAGTAAAAGCTCCTTATTCGCGTTTTCACTATTCGCGGATTAAAAAATTGCGACCCAATTCCTATATTCGCGGCTAAAAATTTCTTTATTCGCGGATCTAATAAGTACATACATAATAATAAAAGGATTCTAATAGGTATCCAACCCAATAGCCTTTGTAAATACAGTCAAATGGACTAATAAAAAAAGTAAAATAGATCTTATTACAACTTTGCCTAAAGTATGTTGTTAAATTAATGATATCGCCGAGAACTTTGTCATAAGCCGCCTTTGCCGCGATCGGTGTTTTTGAGAATGAAAACAAACAGAATGAAAGCAACCTTTATTACTCAATGAATAAAGTATATTTTTAAATGTTGCTGTTCCATTCTTTGATAAAAGCCGCTTTGCGTGTTTTATTGTTTCGTCTTTCACATTCATTACAAAATTGTGATCGAGTAACACGTCTCTACCGCTCTTTTTCTAATTTATAACGTCAACTAAAAAAAATGAGAAACGAGTTTCGACACGAAAAAAAACTGCCAAGCAAGATATAATTACAAAATTCTTCAAACCATTGCCTAAGCCTTAAGAGAATTAATCAAAAAGTTCAAATATTTCAATTAAATTGATTTTTTATATATTTTTTTTTATTTTGTCACCTTGGATCGTAACCCCTATAATCCCATACAAATTACCATTCCGTATTCACGGTTTCTGTATTCGCGGCATATTTATGGAACGTATCCCCCGCGAATAAAGAGCTTTTACTGTATTGTCATACGGTCTAATCGTTTTTGGCCCCATACTACAGCCATACTAAGGAGTGGAATTCTTAGTAATATTTGTATTTATATAAAACTATACCTATATGTATTTATTTATATGTATGAACGACACTTTAGTTAGGCTTTCAGAGTAAGTTTTCTTTTGTTAAATTGATGATAAGTAAGGAATTGTTAAATAATTTAATTACTAAACAAAGGGTGCGAGCCCTGGAGCTTGCAGAACAGAATTGAAAAAAAATTTAAAAATGAGTGGAATTCTTTGCGGCCTCTGTGTTTCCCAATAGCTATAATTTGGGAGTTTTCAAGACGAGAGTGAATAGGTTTCTTCTAGGCAAGCGTGCTACATCGTCGACCGCGTCGTTGCTTAACATCAGGTGAGATCGTCGTCAAACGAAGCCCATATCAGACAAAAAAAGCCCTTGACTTAGGCTAAGATTCTAAGACATATAGCGTGGTCATGAATGTGAATTGACACCTATGACTTTCAATTTACAATATATTGTTGCTTAATTTCTCAGAAAAGCATTAATCTTGAAGGGGTATAGTATACCTGTAAACTTATTATAGCAACTTTTGTGCATCTTCCCAGAGAACAGCTCCAGGCCGATGATGGCGTAGATGATGATGACGAAGATGACCAGCAGCGCGATGTGAAGTAGCGGCACCATGGCCTTGAGGATGGAGTTTAACACTATCTGAAGACCTGGGGAAAGATAAGCGTACCATAATTATTATTATGTCGTTGGGTTTTGATAAAATAGTCTGTATATTATGTAGTGTAAGAATAAAGGTAGAACAGCGGGTGGTGCTGTAGTGCTACGCTATGACGTCAGCAAGTCAGTGCTACGCCGTAGTCGTCCCCGCGCTACGCAAGGGGAAGACGCGGGTCCACATTGAACTACGAGTGAAAATACACGTGTGTCGATTATTCAAACTAAAGTTGTTTCATTTCTGGACCTAACAGTAGATATCGGTGTTAGAGTTGATATAATATCGAAGTGTAATTAGTAACTATATCACAGAACATAATTATAATAACTAAAGTATAAAATTCAATACGGACAACGCCAAATTCTTCGCCCGGTGTGAGTCCTGTGCAGTGTGAAAGGTGTGGTAGAGCGTGCAGAAATGTAATTTTTGGGCCGAGTTATAAGTTACACAAATTTAGTCCATGCCTAACATAGATTTAAACCTCTAACATGGATTTACTGTATCTAAGGAATCAGGAACTACAAAGCATGTCCAACATCATTGAGGCACGGACAAACATAGGTATGTATGTCAATATAATATATTATGTCAGTGAAATTGCTTTTGTCTCAGGGTAACAAATAAGTGCTATACTGCAGTGCTGCACAGGCCTATGTGTTTTAACGTTCTGGGTGGCACTGCAATCGTTATGGGCTGGCGTTATGCTTACCATCAGGCAAACAAGCCGCTCGGATTTTATCCAATAGTATTTTACCAAAATCTTATTTTTTTTGTCCATATATTATTTGTGGTATAATTCGAACGCGCACTCCTCACGCTACAGAAGTTAAGTCTATCGATTTCACCACGGAGGCTGTAGACGTATAAAGAGAAGAATAGCTGGTCTACTTACTAGGAACACCAGACACGAGCCTCAACGGCCTCAGGACTCTGAAGGCTCGCAGCGCTTTCACGTCGAACGCGTCTTTGAATATACTCGATAACACTGTGCTCACCATACTGGAAAAAGGAACACAGAAAATATGAACAAAAAAACACTTAAATAAAAAAGGCAATCCTCCACAGCATTACACGGCAGGAAATACGTCCTCTAAGTTTTTAACCAACGACAAAATGGAGGAGATTCTGAAATCATTCCGTATATTTTTTATCTACGCAATAACTTTTAACAGAGTAGTAGTTTTAATAGGGTAGAGATCTCGAAGCTGAAATAAGAGCCCATGAATTTAGTGTCGTCTAATTTGTTAAAGATGGACGGTATTCACTAGGTGGTAAGACTAACTCTTCTGCGAGTGTCTGTCTGGGTTGGTACCACCACTTTGCTCGTGAAGTCAGCTGCCAAGCAGTAATGTGCGAGCATTACTGTGTTCCAGTTTGATGAGCAGAGTAGCCAGTGAAATTACAAATAAATTACTACACGAGTATAATGCTTACCCAATAACAACAATAGTAAAATCGAGCAGATTCCACCCGTTTCGCAGGTACGAGCCAGGATGCATCACGAACCCATACGCGATTATTTTCATCACGCACTCGCCTGTGAAGATGACCAGGAACACGTACTCGATTTTCTCCTGAAAATCGATTTTATTTCATCATTATCAAGGTTTTAAGCGGTCGTGTTGCTCGAGAAATAATCCTAAGTAAAGTTTTTTCTTTTCTATAGTATAAGACACTCAGCACAATTAGTACCTTGAGTGTAAGCAACTATCAACTTTTTACTAGTTTTCCTAACGGATGCCAATTGCAGCAACAAAAGGCTCAGTTTAAATGCCGCGATTTTAAATAAACTGTCGAAATTCATGCTCGTCAGCCAGTTCAACGATAGGTAGAATAAGAACGATGCTGTGGTGCACGCAGCTGAAGACACTGATGTTGCCGGTTGCGGAAACCAGCCAAGTTGACTAGAAGCCGGTTGACACAATTGATACATTCAATTGCTACTTGCGGCAATTTGGAATCGATTGTCTCACCGATTGTAGCAACCAAAAACTGAAAAACCGAAACAAACAACTAAAGTTGCTACGTCTGCTCAGTATCTCAAAATTATATGAAACTCGTAAAAACGGCTAGTTGCGAGTTGCTGGTTTTCGCAACTGTGGGCTAAGCCCCTATTTACCATGGATTATTTTTCGAGACGACCGCAACCGGCCAGCATCGGCACGTGAACTATAACGCTGCAATTGCAAGACTTGCAAGTACTTGTACACGGACTACGCTCACAGAGTACGCGCAATTGGATTAGACAGCCTTCTCGGAGTAGAAACAGGATTTTACCAAGCTGTATATTGATCTAATGGGTATTGACCCTTATGATGATGAAAACATCATCATTGGACAGTCAAAGATCGATGATTGTGCCATGGGAGAACGTCATATAGGTAAGTGCCAAGAAATTTCCTCATGAGACTTAGCTAAATGTTTTCCTATCAATGAGTTATTTAATTACCAAAACTAGGTCATTATTTAGATTGATTTAGCTAACCTGGAAGTATTTTGGTAACGTTTGGATTATATCTAGGTCACATAAAAGTTTATGGGTGTTTATTTTATAAACTACAGATTCATATTTTCTTGGTCTAGATTTTGCTAGGAAAAGCGTAATCTGTTCTTCACAGATATTGGAATATATTGTAAAAAAATAATATATGTAAGGCAAGTATTTTTTAAGAGATGGAAGCCAACAGTATACCGCTAGTGGTACGGGAACATAAATAATCCCATATGTTTTATGGGCCTCAAAGGCCTATAAAAATATATCAGACTGCCTGCAATAAATAAATTATTATTCCTATTAGTATAAAGTATTTGAAAATATTCTTTTTCTTGTGCTAGAATTATTGTTTCTGGGATTTTGTTATAAGTATATTAGGAGAGATTACCTAGATTAGAACTGGCTCTCAAATGCAGCTGCCGGAACATAAATGTGGGTGCTAGACGACAGATTTTCAAATTGAGAGTGGTAGCAAGCTAGGCGAACAATAGAAAAACACACACTGTACACCACACTTACGGTGCCACGACGCTCCGTAAAAATCTACGACATCGTGCGTCGCACAACGCATCGTGGAAACTTCCGATACAGTACCGCACCGATTGGATAGAGATTTTGCCGTACTTAAGCGATGAAATTTTGAATGCGCGAGGCGAGTAGCCGATCCAAATGGCGTTCTATGGGGTAAGCATATGTTCAGCAGTGGCCGTCTTCCAGCTGACGATGTGATGAAATTTTGCGTTGCGTCAACGCATCGCATTGCGTTGCGGTGTCATTTTTGCGATGCGTCGTGTTGTGGCCATGCTTTATGAGATGTTATTATGCAGTAGGTACTTACCAGAACCCAGTTCGTGTAGTTGGAATCGCTGGCTGGGTAGGGCGTGTAGACCGCCAGCGCTATGCAGTTGGCGAAGATGGTGGTCAGGATCATCCATTCAAAAGGTCTGAACACTTAGTTAAGAAATTAATCAATCATTCGTTTCTAGAATTGCATGGAATAACAAAATATCAGCAGAGGCACAACAAAAAAAAAAATCGGCTGGCAATGCTTTAAGCAATGAAGTATAGGTATTGAAAGTATTTAGGGACTGTGAATTTTCTAAGCCTTTATTTTAATATATTTTAATAATTAATTATACTTAGTTTCTTATAAAGTGAAATTAGGTAATAAAACGAGCTTAAGAGTTAGGTGTTACGAAACTCTTGTAATGTTTGGAATGGGAACTTAGATATGAACAAACAATTACATAATATAAAGTACCACTTGATGTCCTAAAGCCTGGGTGAGTATTGGAAGCGATTGGGAAAATAAAGTAAAATGTTGGGACTACGCAGCGTCCATACTAAAAATCTCCAATCTCTAAGGAGAGTTGAATGTAGTGAAATTTTACTGTACAAATTCTGGTTCAATAGGCAGGTAGCGTTGAGTACGTGCCTAATATTAGAGACCTTTCAAACCTAATGTTGGCAAGCTTTCTTTCTAAATAGTATTGGCATGAATGAGAAGAGTAAATAGGTCAAGAATACAAAGAGAATACTATTTCAGGAATTCTATAGATATCCATCTACAACTATCAAGCTCATCCTGCCAAAGAATTCAGGAGTAACAAACATATGTGTCACGGGCCCGACCACATATACCCGAGTACCTATGAGTAAGTGCGGTATTAGGTTCTCCTACACAGGATCATTCCATTCAAGCGGTCGGTATTGTCGCGTGCGTTAATGCATAACACATTATTCAAGCACAAAATAAATACAAAAGAATAAACCGTCGATAAAAATCAAACATATTTCTGATACAAAATGACACAATAATAAATCATTCCTGTAAATCTATAAATCGAATTACCATACGAAAATAATTAAGTACAGTGTTTCTGAGCAGTGAAGTGCGGCCTAGGTGGGGTTAGAAAATATCGCAAGATACTGCAGCAGTGAACAGAACCGGGACGTAACTAACGAAATAACGCATGCGATAACATTGACCATTGAATGCACCCATGTGGGCGAGTCTTTATAGTGAAAGCGCGGTATTTCCTCTATTGTTCTTTATTTCCGTTCATTCACACATTTGTGGCATCGTTGGATTCGCGCCAGCATTTTTTATGTTATCAGTATGGAAGTTAGGATCGTGTAGGAGCTATGGAAGGTATTTTGGGGTGTTTATATGGATGTAAATGTCTTACTTTGATCGTTTGATATCTCTTTTGAGTGAAGAATTTTGGTGGGTGCATTCCTGTCTAAAGATAAAGTTGAGTTTTATGAGATTCGCGCATGATAATAATAGTCTTGTGAAGTTGTGTGAAAAATAAAAACTTTGTATATTTTACTCTTATTTTAGCGTTTGACCACTATAAAATATTATCTATTACCTGATTTGTTATCTATTACGTGATACAGGTACGTCTTCCGTACACCCATAATATCAACCAGGACCTAATGATAAATGTCATTAACTCAGGATACCGCATTAATAGGACCACTGTATTTTTCTACCAGCTTACCGCCGGCAAAAACTAACTACATACTAGCAATATAATACCGGAAAACCGCGAACGAATTTGATGAATTACTGTGGAATTCCTTGGCAATTCCCTTATCAAGAACCTATCCATACAAATTTGTGTCTGTTTACTGCAAATGCAGATTCAATTGCGTGATTACACGATACCACACAACATGTGCAGTTAATGCCTAGAGACATGTGTTATATCTTTAGAATAAACAGATATAGAAATCTAATTCACTCAAAAATGAAGCTAAAATAACTTTACCAATATAGAGAAAAATCTGGTGTACATTGCATTTCTTCATTTTGTACCTCACCACCATAGTGCCACCTCAAAAATTGATTGTTTGGATCACATTTTAGTGTGAAATGCATACACTACTTATACCCGGATATAAAATGCAAGCTCTTTGAGTGCATTAATTGAGCTATATGCGAATCTATTCGAAGGTTTTTTTCCAACTGTTGTGTAGCAACAGCAACAATCCATCTACTTATGTACCTATCCGAAGGTTGTAGCTAGGTAATTCCAGCAATAGTAACAATTATTCTATACGTATCTTTTCTAAGATTCCTACTATTTGCATGGTATGTGAATGAGCTATAGCGTCTGGGCCATTACAGGTTTTCATCAAAGGTTGTTTCCATCTCCATGATTGCGAATGGATCTCCTGTTGCTAGTGTGGCTGGGTCATTAGCAACTGGAGCTGTCCATCTATACACATAACCATTCCAAGGTTCTTTCTATCTCCACATGTTTGTGAATGGGTCTCCTGTTGCTAGTGTGGCTGGTCATCATAGCAACTGGAGCTGTCCATCTATACACATAACCATTCCAAGGTTCTTTCTATCTCCACATGTTTGTGAATGGGTCTCCTGTTGCTAGTGTGGTTGGTCATCATAGCAACTGGAGCTGTCCATCTATACACATAACCATTCCAAGGTTCTTTCTATCTTCACATGTTTGTAAATGGGTCTCCTGTTGCTAGTGTGGCTGGTCATCATAGCAACTGGAGCTGTCCATCTATACACATAACCATTCCAAGGTTCTTTCTATCTCCACATGTTTGTGAATGGGTCTCCTGTTGCTAGTGTGGCTGGTCATCATAGCAACTGGAGCTGTCCATCTATACACATAACCATTCCAAGGTTCTTTCTATCTCCACATGTTTGCGAATGGGTCTCTGTTGCTTATTGCCAGCACTTAGCTGCAATAATTCAGGTGCGGTGTGGTTTCCACGTCGCGTTGGCTCCCGGCCAGCACAACATCCGCAGCGAATTATAGATTTTCAATAAACTGGATTATATTTAATCGATCATCTGTTATTTATTAATAGATTATACTCGGGTGGTAATTGATTTTGATTAGTAATGTCTTAGGATTTTAGTAATATCTTTGAATTGGCGATTATTTATGCTTACTGAATTTTGTTGTGGATGTTTTACATTATTTTAATATCCGACTGTCGACAGTCATCAAATCTATCCTTCTACCAAAAACAAAGTAAAGAGTTACTACTGCAAATACCTAAAGATATGCCAATCATACAACAGTTTCTTAATTTAATTTTAATAATGGCGAAATCCTATTTATTATTAACCCCTCGACAGACAAGTTTGATACGTATTCAACAAAACTTGTATATCACGTGTCATTAGGTACCTACATGTAGGTAGATGTATTGATCTTTAATTAGTATATACATCTGTTTCAAAGAAGAATACATTTTAGCAAGTTTTCGCAATATTGTATATTGTCAGCAATTTCACCGAATGCGATTTTTCATAATTATATTAAGTGATTGTTTATCTTGAAAAATGTTGAGATGCGCGAGCAAGATAGCGGTGCCGGATTCTGCCCTATCTCTTCCCTCACAGACTCACAAAGACGTATCTCGAAGGAAAAAGCCGTGCTTGTGCATTTTTTTATACTATTTAAAGCTGCACAAATATGCGGATATAAACAAAAATATATCCGATTCATGCCGGCATTCAAAATAATAATCCAGCCATATTGTTGGCATTCCGCAATATCGGAATTTCGATAAAACAAACATATAAATGCGGGAGCAACGATCAAACGCAAGGTCGATGAGATTTTAATATTACGAGTCATTTTATATGTTTACTAGAGTATTCTATCTGAATAATAGGTCTATGCCTTATATTAATAACACGAGATTGCAACCACGTTTGTGTTACAACGCCACGCAACGCAACATTGCAACGACACGAAACACTGACACGCCACGGAAAGCTATCGCATGGCTATACAAAACAATATTATATATACGCAAAGCAACAAAACTGAACCACAAAATATGACATGTTAAGCATTATTGACCTCTACCACCGTAAAGGTGAAAATACACGGTTCAACCAAATTGAATCACTTTGGTTGAATGGAGCAGAAATGAAAGCAATGCTGTTGTTGCAATGACATTGAATGATTCACTTATAAGTTTACATGGATCAATTTGGTTGCTTCATCCAAATTGAAAGACAAAAGTGAACCGTGTATTTTCACCTTAAGGCATCGCCTATCTACCATCCTCATGAAAATGTGTCTCCAAGCAGCTATGAGGGAAAGTACTGAACCAATTGAGTTTAAATATGGCAGAGATGGAAGCAGGGAGAAAATATGGTGGCTCGACCACAATCAACTGCTACACGTCCACTGCTGAACATAGAGGTGTCCCCCATAGAGCCCCACTTGGATCGACTACATCCCAACGGAATCGATACGGGCGGTGGTTACATTGCAGCTAGTTATTTTATATTCAATACAGTAACAAACTACATTATCAACTTTTAGAAAAGAACGCCATAAATTGTTGTTGGTCAAATCTCCGCTTCTTATGAATTCAAGGGAGTTGTACATAAAACGGAAATAGTCGAATGTCGGATGCGTGACGATTTCCTCATTTTACGAGTAGGTAGTTACGTAGGTACATATTACAGACGGTCCGGTTGTTTTTACAAATCCATAAAAGTTTCCTTCCAAATAATGTAACCCTGTTTACCAAATTATTTCTGTGTAACTTTTAGTACAGATTGTTCTGAAGGAAAATAAAAAACTTTTTTATAAGATTGTAGTGTCCGTCTGTTCATCCAATGTAAATAACATAGTTGCAAAACACGAGAGGCTTTGGACCAGAGTTTGAATTGTTCATCGTCACGACAACTTGACGATCACTGTAGGCGGTAACTTAACCAGCTCGTCTCGTTATCAAATAGTATAAAAAAAAATTAAATATTGAAAAACACGACTGCCCTAGACAGTGTCACTCTGGAGGATGTAAGTAAGGGTTCTAACGATACCCCATACATACAAATCTGTTATTTAGGTATTTAATAGTTATGGTGGAATAAAGAAACTCACATACATAGGTACATAAACCCTGAAAACATTTAACTTTTTTGTGCAGTCGTGAGTCGTCTAACAACATTTTTACTACTACTACACTGAATCGTCTTCTGAATTACTACTTAAAAATGGTAATATCTCAAATCAAAACTGACGTTTTATGCAATGTAGGTACTTTTTCATCACCATTATCCTTCCTGTCCCCATTTGTTTATCCACCACTTTAGCCTTTACTGCTCCGGGGATGGTCCTACGCAAACGTTGAGTCGCTTCTTTAATATTATTTTTGCTACACAATGGAAGCTGAGCTGATGCCAGAGTAATTACATAATGAGGATTTTCACACAGCTTCGTAAATAAATTACGAGTTTGCATTGTGGAAGCTTTTTACAAGCTATTATTAACTTGAATTGTGTGTAACTCTGTGTCATACCTACACACTGTTCTTGTATGGCTCAAAGCTTGCGATTAAAATGATTGACTTGTTTGAACCGAAGATTGTTTTCTATCAATGATATTCAACTATTACTGTAGATACCTAGATTGCTCTAAATTGGTATGGAAGCTTGCTACTTGTCGACCGTGCTAGAATTCAAAACAATCGACTTAGTGGCACCATCACGCCAAAATAGTGTGTTGTACTTCTATTGTGGCGTCGACCTCAAAAGCGATAGAGAGAGTCAACTAATCTCAGGTGTTCGTAAAATGTTTTCTTTCTCTCGTTAGGTTATTGTTGAACACTATATTAGGACTGTGGCAATGCGGTTAAAAGTGGTAAATATGGGGTCTTAAGAATTGACTCTTAAGATATACAAGGCAGGACTGGAAAATAAACATACCAACATGCTATGGTCGCACCCTCGGCCTACTGTTCTTTGAAATAAGTACATTGTTATTGAAAAGGATACTTCCACTCTACGATATCAATACACAGCTTCCTCAAGGGATTCTTCAGAGTTAGACAGAATAGGGCTCTCTTAGGCCTCTCTTGCTGGAACTTAGGGCCGCGGCGGGGAGGTTTCCTGGGCGGTGCCGGCACGGGGATGCCCTGGGCACCGTCAGCAGGTGTAGCGGGGCTGAGCGGGGTGGTGGGTGTGCCGGCGGGGGGCGCGGGAACCTCACCGCCGACCTCCATCACGCTCATCTTGACCTGGAACGCAGAGAAAGGTGGTTCAGCAAGTCTATAAATAATACTACACGGTAAAGAGGTTAATTTTGCAAAAGTCAATTGGAAAATAGCGGAATTTAAACTATGCACATGATTACGCCTTCCACTTGTTACAAGATTACGTCACGATGACTGGATGCTGTTTATTAATCGTCATCAGTACCTATTTCACTGCAAGTTTCGTTAGTGGGTGGACTAACTTTTCTGCGAGTGTCCGTCTGGGTTGTTACCACCGCTTTGCTCGCAAAGTCTGCCGCCAAGCAGTAGTGTGCAAGCATTACTGTGTTCCGGTTTGATGAGCAGAGTATTCAGTGAAATTACTGGGCTTATGAGACTTATACCTAATGTCTCAGGGTATCGAGCACACTGCAGTGCCGCGCAGGCCGTTGTGTTTCAAAGTTCTGGGTGGCACTGCAATTGTTATGGGCCGGCGGCGTCTTAATCTTAATTTGCCACGTAATACAGTTATTTTATTTTAAACCACAGATAATGAATTGTGAATTCATTTTTTTTGCCAAGTTTAAAACTCGAATCTGCGTTTGTCACTGAATGTACCTCAAATTTAAATGTTTTAAGATGATCCATCTGGTGTATCCCCAGGATTGTTAACTTTGATCACACGCATCTGCAGATTACGGCTGTCTCAGGTTACGACTTTCCGAGTCAAGTCTGAACGTTTCAAGATGTCAGTAAGAGCTTTATGTACCTACGACGGAAGGTGCGTCGCGCAAAGTGACGAGTTGTCTCTTCATTTGTTTACTTTTTCACTGTTGTTAGGTATGTAGCTCCCATTGCTTAAAACGATGATATTCTTTGAATCTTGAAATTTTTTATAGATCGATTAGTGGTGACTTCAATATGCTGTCCCATCATGGCTTTTAAAACCCACACTTTTAAAATCTCTCTTTCCCACCAGTCTCGGCAGCAGGTAAGTCGTCGGCAGTCTCGCCCCGCCCGACCTATTTAGCCCATCATAAACATGTATTTAGCGTGAATATGAAACTATAAACAGATGTAAACAGCTCACGGCTCATTATTTATGTTTAATGGTTCCAGCGCCCTTCGCTTTATATAGGGTTCCGTTGGGTTTTTCTTGAAATCTGTGGTATAGAAGAATTTTTAAACGACATAAAAAAAAGGAGGAGGTTGATGTTCGACTGTATGTACTTTTAGGGTTCTGTAACTCAAAAGGAAAAAAGGAACCCTGATTACTTCATTGTCCGTCTGTGTCTGTCTGTTAAGAACGGTAAACTTCTCCTATAGGTTTTATAGGTACTTCCCGTTGACCTGGCATCATAAAATTTGGCAAGGAACACAACATAACACGTAAGACATCACACGTACACGTAAGACTTTTTTTGAGTAGAGAACGTAGAAGCAGCTGTTGCATTTCTTTCACTACCTCTAACCGTGGTAGGGTTAGTGCTCGGACTAGATTTCACGGTACGATACGCGTCAAGCGGTGATCGTGGTTTTACCATCGTTTTCGCGTGGTCCGTGATTGATGCTTATCCATCAATCATACATTAGGCGTACGGGCTGCATTAAACTGACTAATTTATATTGTCCTAGGTACGTCTTACACAAAATCTGCCCCGGCCGGGAATCGAACCCGGGACTCCTCGCTTTGCAGGCAGGGTTCTACCAACTTAGTTACGGAGCCGTCCGATTGGTAACAATTTTCTAAAACATTGTTAGCAACAGTAGGTAGAGCTTTATATAGTTCTAGTAACAATAAAAATTTAGTGTTTCTGGATAGCACAACTAAAGGAAAAAAACCTGCTTTAAACTTTCGTCTTTATAAATCATACGGAACCATTTCTCTGCAGTCCCATTCACCCTTTACACATTTTAGTGTCGACTGAACATGGACAGAGCAATACAGACGCACCCTGGGTAAATCTACGTAAGGCATCGCTTACAAAAGCGATGCTATAGCTTATTTACACTCGAAATTGTTCGACTGCAGTAAACCGTCAAATCGCCTATCTATAGCCGTATATCAGCGGTAAGCAACAGGCGAACCATGGTCCGTATCCGGACCGCGGCAGGTCATACTTGAACCGCTAAGTATTGTTTTATAACCTATATATTTACATACTCGCTGTGCCCCGCGGCTTCGCGCACGTAGCCTAAATTATTCCTTATAACATCAGCTATCTGCCAGTGAAAGTCCCGTCAAAATTGGTTGGTCGTTCTGTCTGTTTGATCCGGCTATTCAGCCGGAAAATTAAAATTATCAACAGTATCCGGACCTTACTTCAAACTATATTACTTGCCGATTGACTCCTGGCGTATATAATGTAGCCCGTATGACGTCGTTCCACTGTCTCATGCACTCTGGTGTTACCGTAGTTAAAACCACATTGCAGAAACAATGTGAAACACGCTCGTGAAGATAGCACTTTTCAATTTTCCTACATTATATTTTTATCCCGCAGTTTAGCGTTCAAATATAATTTTATAAATATAATCGAAGAGCCGTCTGCATGTTTTCATCGCGAATTATTCCGAGAACGATCGTGATGACAGAAACTACTCAAGCTGCGGTTATAACGCGAAATTGAAAGATTGTAATATTTTAAACCCTCTATAAAGTTTCAGATAATTTTGTACATTATTCATTAGTTTGGCGAAAGATTTTTTAATTTAAATCGTTCGCTTACTAGCATTAGTCTTTTTTAAATATATTTTAACGCGCACAAAAATTCTAATGAGTAAATTAAAATTTCGTTTTTTCCTCTCGAATTAACAATTACCACTATACAACAAAAACAACTTTGACGTCTCAATGATTATAAATTTCACAACAGAATGGAGTTGGACAACATAACATAAACATAAACTAGTCGTTTAGAGCTAGTCGTTTGCCTGATGGTAAGCATAACGCCGGCACATAACAATCGCAGTGCCATTCAGAACTTTGAAATTGAAACACAAAAGCGTACTGCAGTGCGCTCGTTATCCTGAGACGTCTCATAAGCTTACAGTAGGTAATTTGCTTGACTACTTTGCTTATTAAACCGAACACAGTAATGCTTGCCCATTATATACTGTTCTGTAGCAGACTTCACGAGCACAGCGGTGGTACCAACCCAGACGGACACTCGCAGAAAATTTAGTTAGATGAGGAAACTTACACAAATATATACATCACAAAAATCTCGCTTCCAACAGGATTCGAACCTGCTTCTTCTGGCAATCCGGGCCAGACTATGGAAGCAATCGAACAAACACACACGTGGATAAAGCGGGTCTGCTAGATGGAGTTACGGCTTGTAAGCCGGAAAGAAATACATCATATCAAGAATTTCGCAGTCAACATCGATTGCTCCCATAGCCTAGTTGGTTAAGGCGTCTGGCCCGGATTGCCAGAAGACGCAGGTTCGAATCCTGTTGGAAGCGAAATTTTTGTAATGTAAATATTTGTGTGAACATCCGATATTTCATAAAGATGAGGAAACTGTCTCTTTCATCCAAATTTTCATCCTGATGGTGGAAGCTAGCAGGGCTAAAAAAATCCCTAGCACCACGCTAGGGTTGCGTCACGACACATTCCTTTACTTAAAGCTTACGATTATTCCAGGATGCAAACCATCCAACCATGTTATGTAGAGTATTATTTATTTACTAATTGCACTCCCCGGTTCTCCGTATTAAACCCGCCTTCCGCTTATTTTGAGTTACTACTAACTAGTATTTTGAGTTCGTGGAGGATAAGGCTGTTTTAACATTTCCGTTACTACGTTTAGTTGAAACTTGTATTTACACAAATAAATATATAAGTATCTATACAAATATTATAAAACAGTTATAAAATTTGTAAGCTTTTCTTTTTGTTTGTAACCGCTAATATCTGGAACCGCTGGACTAATACTAAAAATTCTATCACTAGTATAGGAAGCTACTTTATCCCTGAGTGCTATAGGCTATATACATTTTACTCTGATTCCTTTCTCATTTAATTTGAAAATGATATTATGTGACAAAACATTTTTTTTAAATTATAGGTACGGTTCATAGGTTACGTGTAACTTTAACTTTATTGTGTTTTTTTTAATTGTATTCTATGATGAAATCTTGTTGACGCACTACAGAGGAACCTCTTAGTTCGATCGCGACCGGGGAAACCGGGCCTTTTGGTTGGTGAGCATAAGGAACTGGTCTCTGGTCTGCACAACATGATGAAGATCCACCTGAGACTGAAAAAGGACAAACCAACAAACGCATTTATAATTGTCGATCGCGAGAAAAGCACCGCAGTCGAAGAAGCTAATAAAACCCAAATTAATAGCTGATGTAATACACCCAAATCACCTGTGACTGTGTACATAAATACTTCTTATTGCATTAGGTACTTTAAGACTATTGCCAGATCTCCAATCTATTTAAAAATGTAATGAAATCTTGACTCATTCACAGTGATTAACTGTTTATTCTCTATACTGTAAATTCATTCAATCGCTTAAACGTTCATCGGTGTTTTCAAGATTGATACGTAAATAAATACTTTGCTTTGCTCGTGAAGTCTGCCGCTAAGCAGTAATGTTCATGTTTCGGTTTGCTGAGTAAAAGTCAGTGAAATTACTGGGCTTCAGGATAACGGGCGCACTGCAGGTGCCACGCAGACCTTTTGTTTCTAAGTTCTTAGTAGCACTGCAATTAAATTGTTATGGGCTAGCGTTATGGTTACCATCACGCAAACGTCCCTCTCGTCTCGTTATAAAATATTAGATATAAAAACAAACAAAACCTACCTACATAATAGGCTATATACAGAGAGTCTTGTCTTAATACAATATATACAGAGCGTGCCGAAGAAACAGAAATAAATTCGCTCGAGATACATTGCCCTCTTTTCCGTCAGCCAGTCGGGTAAAATAACAAGTCATGTCAATATTTCGTTTAGAAATGCCTTACCATGCTATATTTATAAGTTTTATAACAACAAAAGCTCAAAATCATTTTGCCGTTCGAACGCCACACTGAGGCATAATAATGAGGCAAATGATAATAATGACTCAAGTGGTTAAACAATATATTAGCTAGAACGCTATGTCAGAAAATACAAAAATGTCAAACACCTAAGGAAAACAAAAAAAAAACTGCAAGATTAGGTCCTCAGTCCTCACTTTGTAAGTAGGTATATTAATAAATACAGAATTACTAAAATCTACTTCTTTTCTTATTTATTTATTTATTGGATGCAAAAAGCCGATCCAAGTGACGTTCTATGGGGGAGGTTCTATCTTTAGAAGCGGACGTCTTCCGGCTAATGATGATGAAAAGAAAGTATATTGTTTCGGTAAGTGGCAACGTCTATTGCCTTATCTGTATCGTCCATCAAGTCCCTCATGGACCATGTCGGGACAGGAAGGGCATGCCAACAAATTAACCATCGTCTTCACCGGGACATCACATTCGCACTGGATGCAATCATCTGAAGCAAAGCCCCATTTGTGCATGTTAGTTCTTGCAGTGGTCCACCGGATTACTAAAATACCGCTATAGTATAAACATTGTATTTTAAGTTCATTGATAAATCCGGCGCACATTGTTTCAGCGAGTATCACTAATGGTTTCCGAGAATGCATTAACCTGATGTGATTCAAGCGGTGTTTTGGGTTAAGGAATAAGCGGATAGTTATTTTTGTTTTCTGGATTTATTCTCGCGATGTCGAATCAAAATTGTTTTATAAAGCTGATAAATCTTTGTAAATGCCGTTGAAGGTTTTTTTATGGTTTGGGTTGTACGGTTTGGCCATTCGTCTTAGTGTCATGACCACAAATTATATAGGGTATGTCATGCCAAAACGTTTGCTTGTGCGCCACGCCGACGCGAGTTCAATGACACAACTATATTTTTGAGCCACATACTTTCTTTTAATCTATTTTCTATCTAAACATTAAAGAATTATACTTACTAACAAAAATCGTACTCCTTGTTTATATGAATTAGGCATTTAGCTGCGAATCCTGGACAGATTCCAGTGCTCTATTTCCCGAATAATTTTTCTTCCGCTCTCTCTCATACCATAGACAATTGTCAGTCCCAGCTGCACCACACGCAGTGTAATACGAAATATAGGGCGCTGCATGCATCGGATGCGTTCTTCACTGCACATGTCACAAACATAAGAAGCATTCGAACTTCCTGGAAACTCAGCGCACCGTCCAACACATAATACAGGCTTTATACTAGTGAGGTTTTAATTCTCTATAAGTTATCTTTTGACTATTATCTCACCATAGACGATGGTGTCGGAGGTGGTGAACTAGCTTAACCTAGAGTAGAACTGGCTTTCAAAGCCGCTGCCAGAACACACTGTACCAAGTCTAGCAACAGACTCTACAATAAGTCTACCTAGACTATGTCATAGAGTAGTACTACAAAAGGAATATGTATATACTTGACTATGTAGAAACGCGAAGCTCGAAGGACCACTATAATAACAGAGTAGTCCTTCGAGCCGGGTTACTATGTAGGGTCTGTTGCTAGTTGCTAGACTCCTACACAGATTGATCGCAGTGATGATTGTTTTGCTAGTGAGCACCACTATGTCTAACTGGGTGGAAATGATAATACGTGCGTTCCGATTAACAGCTTTATTAACTGGTTACTTTAGAGTTTAGAACAATACGATTTTATTAAGTATGGAGAAAAAATATACGGTCTGCCCCTACACACACTGAGGTACTTCATCTTGGCACAAAATAGATAATAGTACAACTTGGTTACCATTTTTCATTTTGAGGGTGGTAGGTACCTAGCCGCTAGAAAATGCTCCATCAGTACCTAGTTGTAGGATTCGAACTATTGGCCTATAACGGACCTGTCGTTAATTTCCCTAGTAATACTGAGCCATCGTCGATTTCATTACTAGTACCTAATTATTAGTAAGTGTAGCGATACCCTAACTCACGTCTTGCAGCATGGCAAATTTTCAAGAATGATATTGCTATAGCGACTTTGAAGAACTGTCTAAAGCTTTCAAAGCAAAAGATTGAAGGGCAGAGTAGGATGAATGAATCACTCTGTATTACGTCTGGAAATTATTATAAGACTAGTAGAGTTACTAGTACATAATTTAGTACATTTTTAAAATGGCATACAACAGTTACGGCATAATTTATTAAGTACGTAAAAATATTTAAAATAAATTGCTCCGATTATTTTGTAAAGTTAGCTGAAATACATCCCAATAAATTAATCACATAATAAAAAGCAAGTAAAGCTGCGGAATTCAAATTAAACTAACAAGTAAATAAATCACGTGTCTCATTTAGCACTCACTAATAAATCAAAATACAGAATTTATTAAGTAACTACTCAAAAAGGCACTTGAACTCACATCGTTCCAACCGGTTTAACCGTACTAGGTATTGTCACAATAATTTAATATTACTAGTTTTATCCTTCAGTATCTACAGGCAAAGAGAATATAACCACTATGCCTACAGGTACACTGGATATACCAGAGGGCATTGGCCAGAAAAAGAGCGCGCGGCATTCAGTCTTCAGTGGCTCGCGTTGATAAATGGCGAGAAAGCTCGTTTTTGGCGGGAACACGTGCCCATGCCGACATAAACGTCGCGGTGAACGTGCTAGCGTGATTTATGCAAATTGTTAGCAAATTTTTTACTGTTTACAATGTTAATTAACTGGGATCTCACTGTTATTCTGATTATGAGGTTATAATAAGCACTTCTATATTAATTTGTTTGAAATGTGTTTTTCATATTTGATTCTCAGTCTTACGTAGTAATTGTATTCTCTTTGGTTCTCAGCATTTCAAGTTCTATTCAGACAGGTTTGACGTGTTTATTATACATATAACTTGAGTTTTTAATCGATTTTCAAACCGTAAGCTTTCATGTTTTGATTAGCTTTTTTAAAGTATTATAGGTACCTATTCTAAAATCCTAGGGTAAGGGGCAGCGTAGACGCTTATGCAAACGTACGTTTGCTTGTCAGAATAACAACGCTTTTGCGTCAAGCGCGCATTTCGAGTTTGCATAAGCGTCTACGCTGCCACTAAGTTGCTTGTAGATTATCGAACTGTTTTTGTAGCTTGGTTAGAGTAGTGTTTATTTATGTTTTAGCTATAGTTAATAGAGGCCGTAAAAAATCAACCTCAGGATGTTTACTATCTACTTATACAAATCAATAAAATTGAAGCGTCTGTTTGTAATATCAAAATAACAGCTTTTAACTAACTCTATTTGAAAGTATATATATACCGTACCTATAACAAACCAACCATTTTTTTTTAATTTTTGTCTCTCTGTCTGTTTGTTCCGGGTAATCTCCGAAATAGCTGGACTGATTTTGAAAGGACTTTCACTGGCAGATAGCTGATGTTACAAGGAGTAACTTAGGTTACGTGGGCGAAGCCGCGGGGCATAGCTAGTAATAAGTATAACTAGGTATTTAACTAAAAATTAAAATTGTGAGTAATGAGTATACTAGTGACACGTAAAACTAACATAAAAATAACATGAAAAACTTACAAAAATCGTTATAAAGCTAGCATTACAAATATTCACATTCTATAATAGTCTTTATTGTTTATAAATAACTGATTTTGTTAAACTTTCTATGGGACCAATATGAAAGCATATCCTTTGAAATAAAAAAATAATCCAAATCCGTTTATAAAATTATAAATGACAGAGATCTGAAATAATAACAAAAAAGAAATACACACAGAGTTGAGAACCACCTCCTTTTTGGAAGTCGGTTAAAAAGGTATAAGTATTAAGTAATCGTTAGAGGTTGGCATCAACATAGGTGAACATAACTAAGACGAATCAGTGTCAAAGACGAACCCTAAAAAAACGCACTTACCTTGAAGTGAGTAAACAAACCCAGTCGATTTATCTATGTGTGTGTGTCCATTGTGATGTACGACGCAAAACAACCAATACCTATCAGCCGCTATCTCCACAACCAGGTCAAAGGTCAGAGGTGAACAGTCGGAATACCCTACAACTGCATTCTTAACTCCTAAGTAGAAAGGTTCAAAATCCTGTAAACATTCGAGTCATTACGGAAGAGAAGTAATTTAAGAAGCTAAGTCTAGGGCATTAAGGTTTCAACTCGTAAGTTCTGCCGAGGTCTTGTCTTAGGTACTATCTTTTTGGCAATTATTTTTGCACTCGTTTCCTGCGTTATGTTGATAGCAGTAAGGTTCATATTTGAGGTGACGGGAGCGTTTTATTGTTGTAAAAACAACCTTTCAACACTACATAGTTCTAGGTGTAGAGTAAGCTTCAACGTTACGAAGACTGGGTTTGATCAGTTACTACGGGTGGTAGCTAGCCACGCGATCAATAGGTAGAAAACTTCCTTTTGTAATGCTGTGGTTGCAGTATTTCCTTCCTTTATCGAAAGCTCCAACTTATAGGATTTACACATTCGTACCACAGGTACAGAACTTGGGTAGTATACACAGTAGTGAGTTCGCGCCTGATCCTATTGCCGCCAAGCTATAATTGTGAAAACATTACTATGTTTTGGTTTGCAGGTTCTTAGGTCAACGAGCAGCGAAGGAGTCATTCCTTTAAAAAAAAAAAGAACCATGACATGCAGTCACATGAACAACTTTTATGGGTTGGGACATACCCACAGTTAAGCGATTACAATTTAAAATGATGTTTATATTATCAAAGAATCCGTTACATCTAAGGAATTCAGGGGCGAATTCAGGAATTCAAATTATAAAAGAAAAGACTACAATGTGTTACAAATTGTTGCTTTGATGTTGCGTCCGAAACTGCGAGATACGAAACAAATGCTACTTTAACGATGCCGATTTATAGTGCCTTGTAGTATTTGTAGGATTTTTCTAAACTATATTATCAGAGTGAGTTTGAATTAGAACCTATGTTATCCCAGAACGGGGTGAATCCCTAAGATAATGATGTATATTCCAAATTTGGCAACAAAAAAATAAATTCAACTTCAAACGTGAAATGCACGACATTTTCTGGAATCATTTCTAAGTCTCTTCTAATCAACAAAGTTCAACATAGTGTTTCATTCTATGTGATTCAATGTGAATCAGATAATCTAGGGAGCCTGCCCGAAAATTCTGTAGTAGAATATTGACGTAAATTTTAAATGCCATTTCTTCAATGAAAACTTCCAAATTTCAAAAACTCGTGAAACAAATATTGTTGACCTGTAGGAGCAGATTGACCTCCTTTCCGGATAACATCAATTCAAACTCATGGTGGAATAAAAAGCATTGTCAGCGCGAGTGTCGTGCTTATACTTGATATCCAGTTCGACTGCAAACTATGTACTAAAACTTTCGAAAATCGAATTAGATAATACCAATAGCTGGTTAATCAATTAAAATTACGATAATTACCAACAAATTAGCTCAATTTATCCACTAGTTCAAGTGTTTCTTCGGTTTTATCCGAGCGTGTTACGAGTCCGCGTTGGTTTATATACATATATTATTACCAACATACGTGTTTACGGACGGACATCATAGACATTTAGTTTTATTACGTTTTAGAAGATTAAAACTGTTTGTTTGTACAGTTTCGTACTTGGAAATGAACGGACTTTGTGTATCAACTTAATTCTGTATACGTGAAATGAAAGGAATGAAAGGTATTCTGCGAGTGTTCATCTGTATGGATACCACCACTTTGCTCGTACAGTGTGCTGCCAAGTAATATTTTACTGATTAATGTTATTATCTAATTTTTCAAGGTAACGAGCTCGCTGCATTGCTACGCAAGCCTATGTCTTTCAAAGTTCTGGCCGTCTGGTTGGGTGGGAGCACAGACCACTCCGCTTAGCGGGGCACCCCTGCTCGTCACGGTTAAGCTTTATCACTGCTCCAGCCGAACCAATCACAACAGCCGTCTTCACTCATCTGATGTATAAGTTTTAAACTGACCAGTCACAACACGCCGGCTTCTCTCGTCCCCGCCAACTTTTGACGATTGTGTTCTCTTGCAAAACTTTGATTAAGAGGCGTCTATAGGTTTACTAGTCTGTGGGCGGGTGTGACGTTTATCATTATAGGTGAATCACTTGTTCGTTTTGTTATATATCTAGCAATAAACCTTGTATAGACAAAGGATCAATTCATTGTCCATCTGCAGCAGCGTGCGTCAATCGGTTTTTTCTTCTTCGAAAAACAAAATATGAAAAAAATCGTAGAATAAAACTTTGCTAGGATGTAGGAAAGTTGAGCTAAGGTTTGTCGAGGTTTCCTGAGTTTTCATCTAATAACGCTAAATAACGCTCATCTTCATCATCAGCACATTACCCTCTCAATGCTGGGATAAGGCTTTCTCTCAGAGATAGAGAGAGTATGAGCTATAATCCACTAAGTGGGCCCAATATGGCTTAGTGGATGTTACATGTCCTCGCATTTGGTGGTTTTTAAACAAGTTTTTCTAAGATGTTTTCCTTTACCGTTTTAAAGCGATTGTAGTAATAGGTAAATCGGCTATAACTGGGATTTGAGCTAAGGTGCATCAGATTGGAAGTCGCACAAGTTCCAGCTCGGCCACACTCGCTCTTTTGCGTAGACTAAAAAAGAGTAGCAGTTTCTCTTACCTATTTGTCTCTCTCCTCAATTGAAGAAGATACCCAAAGAGTAGTAGTAGTTCATGCGCGATCTCCATCAACACTACGCAGTCATGTCACACGTCACTATACATATATACACAAGGGTAATAGGTATGTAATGCACTAGGTATAGGGTAAATAGGGAGGGTAGACTAATATTATTGTTTGACTGGTCGCTGATCCAATTTCTTCTGAAGGTTGGTCCCCTGTAACAAAAAAAAAATATTGGTGAAAAATAATCCTATGTACAATTTTTATGTTTGCTTATTCTATGCAAAGTGCTCCGATTGTTCCGTGGCTAAGTATATTAGGTATAGTAGCTGGGAACCTTGTCAGTATAGTGAGGGGCCTTGGGTTCAGACCCGGGACAAACTTTGTGACGTCATCACCATCAGCCGGAAGATGTCCACTGCTGAACATAGGCCTCTCCATAGAAATCCACTTGGATCGGCTACTCGCCTCTTGCATCCAACGGTTCCCCTTGGTTTTAACAAGGTCGTCAGTACACCTTGTAGGAGACCGGCCTACCTTTCCGAGCCGAGAACCTTTCTTCCCCATCGGTTGTCGATTCTACGAGCGATGTGGCCTGCCCATTGAATTTCAAACTTGATAATTTTGACATCTACTCGTATATCGATACTTTCGTTCACCTGCGGATCTCCTCATTTCGTATTTTATCACGAAGGGAAACCCTGAGCATAGCCAGATGGCTATGGCCATAGCCATGGCCATACATTGAGCCAACGATAGCTTTTATAGACAGAGATAAATTTCAACCTCGCTTCAGTTTACTCCAGGAGCTAAAGCCAACGCGTTAGGGGTCAAAATCGCTTGAAAAAAGAATAGCATTGTCTAACACAATAGCTGTTAGTCTGCGCCCAATGAGATGTGAACGTTCACATCGTCACCCCGTCTACTTCTATTACATCTCTTTGTATCTATGCAGCCCTGGTACTAATGCTCTGCAGAAGGTGAATTTTTTTTTCTATTGACTTTTATATTTTCATCACTAGCTGTCGCGTCGGTAAGTCATTGTTGACTTAAAATGCAGGCGCAAAATATCTCTTTGCGTCCTACTGATTTAAATAAACTGATTTTTATCAAGATCTTTTGTCTTAACTTACACTAATGATGAAGAGTAGATTATTTACATTTACACGCGAGTAGGTGATCAGTGTTACACCTTCAAACTATAAGCGCCCGACGAGCGAATCGTGTGTAAACGATCAGCATCTGCACCTACGTCCATTGTGTAACAATCTACTATTGCTCTACCTAGTGACAACTTCTTGACAATACACATATTTTTTGAAGAAATATTGTTGTAATAGCTGCGCCCCCGGCTTCGCCCACATACATCTTTATTACCAGCCAGTTACTTCTTGTAACATCAGCTATCTATCTGCCAGTAAAAGCCCCGTCAAAATCGGTCCAGCCGTTTCGGAAATTACACGGAACAAACAGACAGACAGACAGAAATCAAAAATTTAAAAAATGGTTGCTTTGTTATATGTACCGTATATACTTTCAAATGCATTTAGTAAAAAGCTGTTATTTTGAGAGTTAGATTGAGACAATTCAATTTCATTTATTTGTGTAGAAGATTTACTGCTTTATTTTTTTAAATAAATATATTGATATACCGTCGATGGACTATCTCCTGTGGGCTCTCCCCTATTAAAGCTTCATTGTTATGTTATGAGAAAATAAAATCTCACTAGATCCATTGTGGATCTATTGAGATTGAACGTTATTGTTGGACTCAACAAAATATTTTCCTCAGTGATCTATTACATCTCTTATTGCATGCAGCCCAAAATGGTTGGTACTGATTTTTCTCAAGATTTTTTTGTCTTACCTTATACTAATGACGAAAAGTAGATTATTTACACACGCGAAAAGGTGATCTGTTACATCCTCAAACAATTAACGACCGACGAGCGAATCGTGTGAAAACGCTTACCTACATCATAAAATAAGTATTTACTTACATTGACATTGCGAAAAAATCTACATGATGCAACTAGTAGGCTCGCTAGTTACCGCCTTCAAATTAAAAACCTTCCGGCAAGCACCTATCTCACCACCTTCGATTGCGTCAACATGTTTTATCATCAGTTAAAATATCAGTACCTAGGTACCTAAATGGATATCCGACGCCATCAACTCTTCAGGGAGTGTCCGTCTGGGTAGGAACTACTACTGCTTTGCTCGTGTAGTCTGCCACCAAGCCATAATCAGTCGGTGACATTACTTGGCTTAGGTGACTCAATAACGTAATGTTTTAGGGTAACGAGCGCAATGCAGCGTCGCGCAGGCCTTTGTGTTTCAAAGTTCTGAGTGGCCCCGCAATTTTTATGAGCTGACGGTATGCTTACCATCAGGCAAACGACCGTTTCTTTATCCAATAGTAACGTTTTCTCCGTACTTCCTGCTCATTGGATTCTGTGAATTCAGAATTCTTAAGGGATCGATCGATTATATAGAGGTCATTGATAGCCGCTCGTCTGATCAAACGGCTATTAGTGAAGGGGTCTCTCAGGGGTCATTACTCTCTGTAACGTTTTTCCTGTTAAATAAATTACCTTTTTATTTTACTCTTTAATAGGTTTAAGTTTCACTTCTATCGTACCTACCTGATGCTGATGCTGGCACCACGAACAAGATCTCGAAATTTTTTAAATGAACCTCGAAGCAATCTAGCGTCACGACCATACGGAAATAGTGCGAGAGTCTAACGAACAAAGCCGTTTGAATGAATGTAGTGTTATGTAGGCCAAGTGCTATCTGTAATAACACATTTCTTTTTTTTTGTACTAAGTATTCGAGATAACGAGACGAGCTGGTCGTTTGCCTGATAGGCAAAGCGTCTTCCTTTTAATAGACACAATAGGAAAAGGGTTAATGACATTTGCTCTAGAAATAAAAGTTAAATTTAAATGACTTATTAGCCAAAATAATGGCTAGATGGTAAGTATTAAAAATGGGTTAGGTGCATATAAGAACCGTTGTCGTGTATCGAAGCAGAATGAACAAAATTCCTTTACAAGTTCAGAAAAAAAGATTGTATTCTATCCCAATGTAGAGTAAAATAAAAAAAGTGGTCCGCCTTGTTTATATTCATCACTCAGCCAGATGACGTCGACCCGCCCACAACAATACAGAACAATTAAGTTCCTGTTGACCTTCGAGGCCGTTAAGCACATCCTTAGAGACCGTGGTGGTAAGCGGTAGTGATGTCACTCTTGTGACACTCGGCCGTGGGCGTGTGACGAGCCTACGAGACGAGATGTGGAACTAAGAGACTGAATATTGGTCTTTAAAAAGGGAAAATGCAGGTTTAAAACATCTATAAGTGTTCGTTTATGAGAGGTGATTCTGTGAAAGGTTGGCTCTTTGCTGTTTCGGAAAACGTTTTGGAAAACGGTTCGAAACTTGCATTGGTTATGACTTATGTGAAAAATGTCGTTATATTTTGGTGTGAATGTCATTTTTTGGTTTTCAGCTGGCTAGGAGTTTCAAGTTGAAAATGTGTTTCCGAGCAACTTTAAAATACACCATTTTCGACCATATCGTTGATATATAATACCTAGTGATCAAACGTTTAGGCTATCAAGAACGTGAAAAAAGATTTATAACCACATAGTAATATATTTTGAACAGCTTGCAGTGTTAGCAGGTCACAACTTACATCTTACAAGTAAGTACTAAGTGTACAATGTCTCTAGAAATGTTATAAAATTATTGAAATATATCGTCTAAGATATTAATTGTAAAGTAATCTATGCACGTAGTAGTCTCTAACGGTGTCGAAATGTCTTGCAGTTTGGCACTAGTCTTGACATTATTTGAGGCCCATTCTACGCAATCATTAACCGTTAGATTTACACAACTAGGGTTAATAATGCGTAGATTGTTGGTGACATAGGTTGGAGGATGACTCGCATTTACTCACAAATCGGAGTAGGTACATGTACTATTTTCTATTCTGTGGTAGGGCAGACATTTTTAACACGGGTTTACCTTGGTCATGCATGACAAGCAGAATGATTTAGCTTAAACACTGCCTTTCATAATGGATGTGTATAGTGAAAACATGCTTGAATTTTTAATCGACCTCTTGATATTTATGGTGCATTTAAGTTAAATAAGCGAAAAGACTAGCTTTTTTATGCTATTTGATAACGAAACGAGCTGGCCGTTTGCCTGATGGCATAACGCCTGAGTAGGTATAACAATTGCAGTGCCACTCAGAAATTTGAAATACAAAGGCCTGCACGGCACTGCAGTGCGCTCGTTACCCTGAGACATCAAGTCTCATAAGCCCAGTGATTTCACAGGCTATTTATTATTTATTTATTTATTTGAAACACCAACAGTACACATATTAAATAATTTCTAGTTTTACATTTACTTATTTCTAATATAGGCTACTTTGATCATCAAACCGGAACACAGTAATGTTTGCACATTACTGCTTGGCGGCAGACTTCACGAGCAAAGCAGTGGTACCAACCCAGACGGACACTCGCAGAAGTGTTAATCCTACCACCTAGTAAAAGGTAGTAAAATTGGCTGTCATATATTTAAATTAAAGAAAAACTAAACAAGTCCTAATGTTAAGTATTTGCTAACCTAGGTATTGATGTTTTCAGATAGCTGCACTTGAGATACAGTTCTATTTTAAATTTAGCAAATTTCATAATTAGTTAAGATTAAGTGAGACGCGTTCAAACGCTAACCAAGTGAAAAATCAATTTTTTGTCACTTTTTGTTAGCAGACAAGCTCACCAAATTCCGTGCCCGTGTGTCGCTCGAAGGCGATAAACCAAAAGCACACTTACAGTCACCTACTCACCGTGGGCGAGGGTGTTTAACTCCCTTTACGTCAGTCGCACGGAACACCATAAACTTGACAACCTTACAAAATAGAGTTATTAGTTACACAGGGTCCTATAGTGTAAGCTCGAATTTCGATATCATTAATCATATATTCACTGTGGATGTGGATATTTCATGTCAAGTCGCACGCAGCGACTTGAATCCACACTAAATTGTACGCACCGCCAAGGAGTGGAATTCTTTGCCGTCTTCATTGTTGCCTGTGCTTCAAGGCTAAAATGAATAAGTACTATCTTCTGAATCTACGTGCCCTATCGTCGCTAACATCTTCACTTACGGGCGAGTTAGAAAATAAATAAAATAGATAGAAATCGTAGATGATTAAAAAATATTACAATAGGTATATATAGGTAATTACCTATGCCCAATATTATGTACCTAACCAAGTTGTACTGAAATGGATATGGAAGAGCCTTCTGACCAAGATGATGCTTCTGACACAAGTATATAATTAAGTATGTTCAATTGTTCATACTTAAAATAAGGTTGACTATTATAATTTAGTAATATTATATTAATTGCGTCATAAAAATCATTAGATTACAAACTGATTACAAATTGGTCACTACATGACCTAGAAGAAGAATATGGTTTGATCCACAGCTTCCGTTTTTTCTCGTCAGAAGGGTGTGTACCTTCTACTACACTGAAATGCACTACACAGAGGCATACTTTATTGCAGAGACAATTTTTTAACTACTTACTAAAATTCTGTAATGAAGTTTAACAGTGAAGCAACACCAGGGATAATGCACCACCTAGTGAGATAAATAAGAAGTGTGTCACCATTAAAATCACCCATCCTAAACAATTTCAAGCACAATGTACGTTTTCGCTTGTAAAATTATACTTACTCTCAAGTGCCGCCCTAAAACAGTTGATTGTAATGTACCTCAGCGTAATATCATATTTAATGGAGTCTCACAAAGCCCTGTCACAGGTTCCGCGACACCTGCAGGCTCCCACGTTATCATTGGACTCTGATTTCATAAACGTTTTAGCCGAGGCTGGTAAGATCTCCCACTTTGCTTCTAATGTTGAACTTGCGTAGGCGGGCAATTTGTATTTGACACTCTAATTTCACCTTTATTACTTTAGTGGTGTTATAGAATATTGACATTGTTGCTGTGGTGTAAGGGCCAGACTGACTGACTTATTGGAAGAGTCTAACACTCATATTCTTAATCGTACCTAATACAAAACGTTCCTTATGTGAACCTAACTCTAGCCTTCTTTAAGGACGTTCTCCAAACATTCTCACAATCGATATTTTTAGTCGCTATTTCGACACTTCTCGACTCAGGATGCGGCTGAGACATGACTTGAAGGAAACTATTTTTTGAATGTAGGTAGGAACTTCAACTTTCATTCATGTTTTTTATTCTTTTTTTTAATTTGCCAAAGTCAATGACGACAAAAACACAAAAACATAATTTTTCGTTTATGGATAGGTATTAGTTGGTAGGACTCTCTTCTGTGAGTGTCCGTCTGGGTTGATACAACCGCTTTGCTAGTGAAGTCTGCCGCCAAGCAGTAATGTGCAATCATTACTATGTTTCGGTTTGATGACCAGAGTATCCAGTGAAATTACTGGGCTTTCTGCTCTCAGGGTAACGAGCACACTGCAGTGCCGCGCAGACCTTTGTGTTTCAAAGGTTTACAAAGGTGTAAGTTCAAATTGCTATGGGGTGGCGTTATCATATACCGGCTCGTCTCGTTACCAAAAGTATAAAAAAAACATAAGAGTCAACTGTTTGGGTTTTGTCATTTCGTGTTAGCCACAGCCCCGCAGTGTGACCTTTTCGTGAATACGATTGCGAGTCTGATGTATGAATGCAAGAGAATGTGCGAGATGAATGCAAGAGAAACTAGTGTGAATGTATTGTAATGAAAGGGAGGTTATATGATTAGGTTTTAAAATGTACCAATAAATAAATAATTGAATATACCACACTAATAACGATAATGATGAATGACATAAAATTGTATAATTTAAATAAGTTCTGTAATTGTTCTGTAAACAAACTAATAATTATTGTAACATTGCCTGAATACGGTTTATTATATTATATTATATTATTTGACATGTTTGTAATGCCATGGTATCCACTGTTATATTACAAATGAAGTGAATAAATGAATTGAATTGAATTGAATTCGTGTTGTTTATGTTTTTGAATGGTGGTCATGGTGTACTGATAAGCTGAGTAAAGATTACCTGATGCAAAGATTGGTTTGTAAAGATGCATATTTATTACAAGAGCATCCAATGTTATTGTAAAACAGATGAGCACAATCACTAATTGTGATCGGTGAGGTGCATTCGACCTATTTGCGGTACAAAAATAGTCCTCACACACCGTTGTAAATCTACCATCTATAATTAGTGTTGCTGTACATTAGACAAAGCATATAAACCTAGGAGAGACGCACGCCACAGAGTGAGGCCGAAAATACCTTCCTAAATTTGTAAGGTTTGTAACGAGGCAAGCAATTACTTCCTAATTTGGCCATTCAAAATCATTACATGAAAAAGAATTCACCCATTGAAGTATTTTGTGGAAAGCCGCTGGAGCACAAGATATTATCCTTAAGCGTTTTGCTTATTATCAATAGGTTAGTGTTTAAAATATGGCCAAAGGTCACAAGCAAAACATGGAATGGGTAGACCGTACCGAGAATGCAATTTATTAACAGTATTTTGTCTTAACCAGTTGCCTAATCTCCGTTGAGAAAAAACGTTAAACAAATTTGTGAAAAAAAAAGATAACTTTCGTTAAGTTTAGATAATTTACAAATTTTATCCTATAGGAATAACAGTGTCAGAAATAGTGTCACGCTCACTTCTACAAAATTAAATCTGATGCAATAAAAAAGTTTAAAATAGTTATTTTCTTTTTATGCTATTTGGTAAACTTACCGGTCACGTACGAGTATCACATACGAAAGGCTTCAACAAACATTAGTATTTTATTCTAAGTCACATCCCTTCTATTTGTATGTATTTTAAGCCTTCTGCCAATTCTCTCTACCAATGTATAATGCGTTAGGTCATCTGTCGTCACACTGTACAAAGTCGAGTGTATCATTTGCACCATGGTCTATTAAATAATTATTATCTCAAGTTAGTTTATCTTAGGTTAGTTAGGTTTTGAACAATATCCGTGTTACTACAGAAAACAACTTTTAGACGACTGTTTAGGTAGACAGTGTTGAAAGATAAATAAACGTATAAAATGGTTAGAAATGTCACAACAGAATGAAGTTAGACAACAGTTAGGATTTGTGATTGTTTATATCTAAACACGCGACTAAGGCAAGTTTAGCAGTTAGACACTGTTTAACACACGTTTAGGGTTACGTCGTTTCGTTACAGAGTTCTTATGGCCGCCTTCTCACTCCAACACCAGGGGACCGATTTTTGAATGTCACGAGTGATTTCGATATCAGCGGTGACAAAATTCTCAGCGATAACTTTGAAATCACTTATTTGCAAAAGTCGTATTTTTGAAAGTCATACCCTGTTTACCAACATGCAACTATTTCTCAGCTTTAATCATAGACAAACTTATAATTGTGTTCCATTCAATTTTATTTTTTAAGTTTGAAATTGTTTTAAGCCAAAATTGGCACTAAATACCTACTCATATCTATGATATTGTTTACGAATGGGTACCCCCACTCGTAAACGATATCATAGGTATGACAATTTTAGTCACCCGCTGAGATTAAAAAATACGACTTTGTAAATCGATGACTATCGGTCATATCGCTGATATTTAGTCACTCGGTGACATTCAAAAATTGCACCCCAGACCACCTTTGTTGTCATCCGAAAAGGTTTAAAATCGAGCACCAGAAAGTGTGACAAATTTAGCTTGTCTCTAAATTAGGTCCACTTTAGTCACGTAGTCCGACTGCTGTGTCCGACCGATCGAACGACGTCAACTTTTTTCCTGATAGATACCTACAAATATTTTTATAAGTTAAAAGCTTGTTCTGAAAAGCATGCTCAATACCTACAACTACATCATAGTAGAGCGCGAATAAACCCATCACCACCGTAAACACCAACTTATCGGACAAAATATCTAGTTATTCTTTACTGCTCGTCAAAGACAAGAAGCTCCTCAAAGATGCCCTAAACCTGAACCAATCGATAATGTTAATAACAGCAATGAAACGTGACCTCCGGCGAAATGATACCAACGACGGGAATTAGAATTTCAAGGAAAGAAATATTGGTACATGTACCAATATTTAGTATGGTAGAGTACTTTTTACGGTTCCGTATCACATACAAGTCAAATTCTTCTGCTCTAGTGTCGTCGCTTAGCTATAACCCTGCTCGTACACGAGCCTCCCGCTACAAGCTACAATCACAACCAGTTACTACCCACTTATGGACTGCAATTTTCATATATTTTGTATGAGCTCGCTGCATACCTACGGTTGCGCCTGTGGTCGTTTCACGCCACAAAACGCCGCTTCTCGCTTCGTTTAGGCGACGCCGACCACAAAACGTCGAAATAAGAATCATTAAGGGGCAGCTTAGACGCTCATGCAAACGTACGTTTGCCTGTCAGAATAACAACGCTTTTGCGTCAAGCGCGGATTTTGTGATACTCGAAATGCGCGCTTGACGCAAAAGCATTGTTATTCTGACAAGCAAGCGTACGTTTTCTTGAGCGTCTAAGCTGACTCTTAGCGCTGGCGTTGTGTCAGTAGCTATAGCGCGAGGCTCGTGTCCGAGCAGGGCTATCGCTAAGTGACGAAAGTACAGCTGTACTTACAATAGGTTCAGCTTTTTAAGAATTTGAAACGACGGTGGCTCAGTGGTAGCGACGTCAACCGGCAATCCGAGGTCGATGGTTCGAACTCTGCAATGAGCTTGAACTTCAGTAAAGGAGAAAACATCGTGACATTTTCGAGTCGGTACTATATCGGCTAGCTACCACCTTCGAGTTGAAAAACAGTTGCCAAGCACCTATAAGTATTTTCCGACAGCTGCATTTGATAGCAGTTCAATTCTGTGCGCTCACTAACTTCGACTACATCAAAGTATAAAAAAATATCAAACAAGCACAGACTTCAAGAACTCCGAAACATTTCAGCAAAGTAGCCGCGCTCCAAACAACGCAGGTCCACTTCATAATTTAAGTCGAGTAAACAAAAAAGCGGCGGGGGAAGTTTGAACGCTGCGGAGCCCTAAAAAAATAATATCCACGGCTTGTTTACTCCGTAACTTCGCGCGCCTCCGCGGATGTTCTGCGTATTCTTGTTGCTGGGTTCCGTGACTTACGTAGCATACGCAGTATGGCCAGTTCGCACTTACAAAATGGATGTATTTGTTACCCGACTACAGAAAGAAAGCAAGGTAATGTTTATATCTTATCGTGGCTTCAGTTAGTGCAAGTTCGAAACGTCGAGATTAGTCGTGCATTATTTGTGCAATAACATCTGCACTCCCACCACGTAGGAATTTATTATATTGAAAAAAATACACACGTAAAGCACGTAAATACAAAATTTCAAAGAAAATATTATATTTTTTGGTTCCATGTTTGACAAGGCAATAGGGCATTATAAGGGAGCCGGAGGGAATCGAATGTTATACGTAAAGGCAATATTGATACAGTTCTTTATTCAGTAACCAAAAATGTTTCTTTTCTTGTTTTCTCTCTTTTGTAACTTAAAGTTTCGAGCGCACTAAAACCGGTATGGGCAGTGACGCAAGTGGCTTACTCTTGAATTCAGTTTCAATCCCATCCAATTTCAGACAAAAATCCATAGAAATCTGTTCCAATCGTGCGCTACACGATATCCGATCCAATCCCAATTTATCATTGGAATCGAGACTCAAGAGTAAGCCCGCTGGTTGTCTCATCAGAACGTTCTTTGGGATAGTCCGAAAATACTGACAAAAGGACATCCCGGCTAGGTATATTCCCGTAAGATCCTGAGAGATCTCGCCAGAACCCGAAAGTTTGTACAAAATCCGGCCGTGATCCACCGCTCCGGCGTCGTGCTCGTCGATTACAATCATTTATTTACGGACTTTGGCTAATGGATATTGTTGATAGTGCCGACTTTAAGAGAGTTTTCAGGTAATGTTTTATTTACTCTTTTATACAGTGAATCTTGTATTTATCAGAATAAACACGGCAGTATATTGGATTCAGTCGGAATGGCCTGTCTTGTGCCGCACTGAACTGACTATGTAACGGAATCTTGGATGTGAATTTTAACCTACTAGAAGTAAGATTGTCGTATTATGAAACTTTGTCTGTATATGTAATTTGGATGATGATACAATACTTTGTTATCATGGAGCTGATCTGATGATGGAGCCAGGAGGTGGAAGTGTGTTTTGGTTTCTTTAAATTATAAACAAATAATTATTTACTCTCTATAACTTGGCGGTAGACACTGTCTCATCTGTGTAGCCGATGCTGGTCACACTAATATGCTGTGAAATCTGGGGCCTATTTCATAAAAAATATTAGTCTAATATTATGAGTATTAGTCTCATATTTTGTATGGAGAAAAGAAAAAAAAGCAAATAATATTAGACTAATATTTTTTATGAAACAGGCCCCTGTACTAATATTATAAAACAGTAAAGTTTGTAAACTTTTTTTTGTTTGTAACCACTAATCTCTGGAACCGCTGGTCATTTTATAAAAATTCTTTCACTAATAGGAAGCTACATCATCTTTGAGCGTTATAGGCTACATTATATTCTGATTCCACGCGTTCGAATCCGCGGGCAGACGCTAGTAAAGAAATAAAAGGGAGCTGAGCCACAAGTGCAGCTGCACATACAGACAGGGGCTTTGAAACAGATATTCAATTTGAGTTTCCATCAAAATAACAAGCCAAGCAAGCACGATACAATCCCAGCAGGCAGGGGATTTTATAGAGAGATTCTATTAAACTCTATGCGCCTTACTAATAAAGACTGTAAAACGGATGTATAGTTACACAATATATTATTATTAAAAATAAACCATTAACAAACTTTACGCCATCGTTATATTAGTATTAAGATTATTGTATTATCCAAATACTTGATCAACATGTGGTTAGACGGTAAGTAAGGTGCGGCCGACACGGAATAATAAATGTCCACACAAAATTATTAACGACTTTTTTGATCTCAAATCTGAAAAGCCCCGCTGAAATGATCACACGTACGGTTTGCCAAATTGATTGATGGGTTGATTGATTGATTGCCCCTCGCTCAGCGGCGTTGCTCAATCGAATGTTATTGACCGTTGCTGTTTGAAGTGAGAACTTTCCAACGCTTTGTAACTTTGAAAGCAAATTGTTTCTGCTAGGCAACTTTGATTAAGATTTAGGAGTAGACATTGAAGGTTTTGAAACTGAAGTTTTTAAACGAGTGACTGAAGTAGGAGACTTTTAATCAACTTGCATTATTTTAATATATTTTTGTGTATAGTAAATACATGTCTTCTAAAACTGTTTGGTTTAAAAAGAAAGTGTTTTATACTATTGGATAACGAGACAAGCGGATCATTTACCTGATGGTAAGAAGCATAATGCGAGCTCATAACAGATTCAGTGCTACCCAGAACTTTGAAACACAAAGGCCTGCGTGGCACTGCATTGCGCTCGTTACCCTGAGATATTAGTAAGCCCAGTAATTTCATTGACTATGCTCATTAAACTGGAACATAGTAATACTTACACATTACTGTTTGGTGGCAGACTTCACGAGCAAAGCGGTGGTACCAACCCAGACGGGCATTCGCAACAGAGTTAGTACTATTTAGGACCTGGTAGGTATGCCACATGGCCGTGCTCCACTACATAAAGGAGTTAGGCAGGCTTGGGGAAGTAGACGATAACTACGCCCCCAGCGGGATCTAGGTCGGAAGCTGACCACCTCACATTATCCGTACTTTAATAAACGATTTTTCATACTTTTAAAAGTTATTTTCAGCAGAGTCTTAACGCAATGTTCGTAGTTAGCAACACAAGAAAATTAAATCAGCTCTGTAACGTGGGCTAAGCTATTACGATGTTATGGGTAATACCAATTTGTATGGAGATTGGGATATTTACGGGCGTTGCATGACATTAACGGCATAACACGCTCACAGGCTCTGTTCTGGAAAACAATAATCATAATGTCGTCACAATTGTTGTGTTTATTCACAATGACATCAAATTTTAAGCGATGGTGGCTGGCACCTGCCGATCTGGAGGTTTGTGTCTATGTGCTCGAGGTGAAGGAAAACATCACGGGGCAGACATTGCCGCTAAGCACACGAGTTTTCAGTTGCAGCAACCTTCGTACCCTATAACTCAAACTCTAGCCTACCTCGACTATTACGATGGATGTTGCTTATTTTATCAATTTTCGAGGCTACACAGGCTACCTGTACCGCTAATTTTGTAAGTTTTGATTGCTCTAAGATTAAAAATAAGCAGAGGCAGACTATAAAGTCGATAAAAAACATCGTAACCTATAGGACTCGATTAGCACTGAGGGTGGAGTTTGCATTATAGAGTAGGTACGCAGGTTAGTCGTACCTGGTAAAAGCGATGATAATAGGAAGTGAATTTGTAATTTGTTTTTCACGTTTTGATTATTCATTAGAGAGGCTTTGTTTAATTTGGGATAAGATTGACGGACAAGCGGACAGAATGCGAAACGGCAGCTAACTTCAGAGAGCAGTAGTGTATTATTGGGCATTCTACCCCACCTTCGTTCGCTTTCGCTCACCTCCGTTCGCTGCGCTCACTACGGGTGGGATAGAATACCCAATAATGTAAAGTCTGTTCATCCGTTACTAAAAGGTGGTTCCGACATTGATATCCGTCTGTTGTGTCGAGAAGCTTTGGTTGTTTAGTTTCTTATTAAATATCAAGGTATAATGCAAATTACTCATTTCTCTTCCAACTTTATAGTGGTTCGAACATGTTATTTATTAAACAACCTTATTCTTTACATATAAACCCAATTTGCGGATCTACTACTGAAAATACACATAGACATGGCAAGCTTCTGCCTAGCACTATTCGATGCATCATTTGTGGTCCATCAAACTGTGGGAAAACCAATTTATTAATTGGTCTTCTATTACATGAACACGGGATAAACTTCTTGAATGTTTATATTTTCTCTAAAACTTTATTTCAACCCAAATATGTTTTCTTAGAAAATGTCTTAAACTTAGTACCTGAAATTAATTTCTATAAATTTAAAGAAAACGACAGCGTATTAAGTCCGCAGAAAGCAAAGCCAAATTCAGTGATCATATTTGATGACGTTGCATGTGAAAAACAGAATAACATACGTGACTACTTTGCTACTGGAAGACACAAACAAATTGATTGTTTTTACTTAAACCAAACATATAGCAAGATTCCAAAACAACTTATTAGAGACAATGCTAACGTTATTGTTCTTTTTAAGCAAGATGACATAAACCTCAAACATGTATACGATGAACATGTGAATACGGATATGACATGGAATCAGTTCCGTGAAATGTGTACTAAAGTCTGGAGCGTTCCTTTTAATTATTTAGTAATAAACAAAGATTGCGAAAAAAATAAAGGAGGTTACAGAAAAAACTTTGACACGTTTGTTATGCTAGATTAACTGGTGCTTTTCATATATAAGATGATAAAAATTAATTTATATTCATTTACTTTTCCATCCTTGCCTGAAATAGGGCTCATTAACATATAGCTATGACGATTACAGAAAAAAAATTGAAAGAACAAATTGTAAAATCTGCAGATGCTGTTAAAAGAAAGGTAAAACTTATGCAAAATTTAAAATCAGACAATGAGATGGCTATCGAATCTGCATTAAAACCATTAACAGATCCTCTCAACAAGTTGGTGTCAGCACGTATCTCGTCTAGTAATGGTATGTTTACGGAGCCGTACATTAAGCGCAAAAAAATGAAATACGTGCAACATAATGAGTCTGATGTTGAAGATGAACTTAATAAAAAAAATTCATGTATTGCCAATAATAGAAAGTCTGATCAAACTGTTACGTACAATTCAAACGCTGAGTCAAGTGAATATAGTTCTGAAAGTGATGAAAAAGATTCCTCAAATATAAGTGCTTCATCGTTTAAATCTTTAGAACCGGACGATATGTCATGGTCTTTATCGGAAGAAGTGTTTAAAGATGTTCCTTTTGGTGCTCGATTAGAACGTGGCAAACTAAAAATGGGAACTTTATATTTAAATGTGACTGGAGAAGAAATAAGTTTAGGAGGACGGCGCTATAAAAAAACCCGTGGGATATATGAATTACTATTTAAAAAAACTCCTGATTTAACTAAATTAACAGAGGACGACAAACAGAACTATAAACAAATGTTAATAGATACCAATGCACACCGCCGTGATTATGATCCGAAAAAACCAATCAAAAGCAACAAAGGTATAAAATACCTTAACATCATAAAACCATTTTTTAAGCTGACAAAAGATTATACAACAAGTACCGAAAGTCTTGTCAAAGGATCAGGATTACCAGTCATGAAAAAAGTTAATCCGAAAGTGGACTACATTTATTGGGATGATCCTAATGAATTGGTCGAAAGATTAAAATTATTGTTAGCTTCTCGTGACGCTGGAAACACTGGTCTAGATAATGAAATAATATCAATTATCGAAGAACTACGTGAAAACGGTACCATCAACTGAATAAAAGAAAAGTACTATAAAAAAATAATCAGTTTTATTTTAACTGCCTATCAATCAATACCTCTACTGTTATGAATATAGATAAGTTTGGCAATCACGTGCATAAACGTTTGCGTTTATCTGAAGACCTATTCAATAAATCTGCGGTAGCATTTGATGAACAAATGATTAAAAAAAGTTTTTATACCAAGCAAGAAATAGATGCAAAACTTGAACTAATCAAGAGCCAAATTAAAGTACTAATAAGTCAACATTTGAAAGAAAATCATACTGAATATCAGACAAAACATATTATTAAGCCAGTAATCAAATGAGCAAACAAGCGGTCGTCAATGAAATTCACAGGCAAGCACGCAAAAACTTTACTCGTCGCTGCGTGGTGATAAAAAATATTGATGAAACATGGCAAGCTGATCTAATAGATATACAAAACCTAAGTAACTTTAATTCAGGTTATAAATATATTCTAGTTGTAATTGATGCTTTCTCTAAATTTGGGTGGACCGTACCTGTGAAAACCAAAACAAAGTGTGAAATAGCTCAAGCTTTAGAAAAAGTGTTTAACAAAGGTCGAATACCAGTTCATTTGCAAACAGATTTGGGAAAAGAATTTTATAATGATGTATTCAAAACCTTAATGAAAAAATATAATATTAATCACTATTCTACTTTCTCTGTTAAAAAAGCTTCAATTGTAGAAAGGTTCATAAGAACAATAAAAAACAAATTATATAAGTATTTTAATTTAGTTGGAAATTATAAATGGAATGGAAAACCTTTGCAACAAATAACTGATAAATATAATAATACTGTGCATCACACTATAAGATTTAAACCTAAAGATGTTAGCTCTTCAAATAGAAATATGGTATTATTTAATATCCTAAAATCACAAAATAAGAACTCAATGAAGAAAGGGAAATTTCAAATTGGAGATCAAGTTCGTATCAGCAAGTACAAAGAACATTTTAAAAAAGGATATACGCCAAATTGGTCAACTGAACTGTTTACTATTGTAAAAATAAATACTACTAACCCTGTTACATATCATATAGAAGATCAACACAAACAAATTATACTGGGTACGTTTTACGAGCAAGAACTTCAAAAAACCAAACATCCTGGTATATACTTAATAGAAAAAGTTTTGAAACGAAAAGGTGATAAATTGTTTGTTAAATGGTTAGGATTTTCTGAAAATGAAAGCTCATGGATAAACAAAAATGCAATTACCTAAATGTATAAAAAGCTTATGTAATAAAAATATAATCATTATTGTTTAACCAATGGAAGGAGGCGGACTCATTAATAAAATTATAAACAATTTACCTTTTGAATTACATTTACCAGGATACAATTATTGTGGACCTGGTACTAGGTTAAGTGAACGATTATTGCGAGGTGACCGTGGAGTGAATGAATTGGATGAAGCTTGTAAACAGCACGACATTACATATTCAAATAAATCTAATATAGAAGATCGACATAAAGCTGACTTGGAATTATATAACATGGCTAAAAGACGAATAAAATCAAAAGATGCTAGTTTAAGAGAAAAAGCTGCTTCATGGGTAGTAAAAAACGCTATGAAAACCAAATTAAAAATAGGAGCAGGTGTGAAGCCTTTTAAATCAATAATTTCTAAAATACGTAGTGAACTAAAAAAAATAAATCCTAAAAATAATGAATCAGCTATTAAAATTGCGTATTCAGTCGCAAAGAAATTATTTTCTAAAACTAAAGTTCGTATGCCTCGTGTGATACCTATTCCTAAGACCGGTGGAATATTACCATTGATACCCATATTTGCTGGATTATCGGCATTGGGTGCTTTGACTGGTGGTGCTGCAGGTGTTGCTAAAGCCGTGAACGACTATAAATCAGCCAAACAAAGTCTTCATGAATCTGAACGACACAATCAGGCTATGGAAGCGATAGCACTAGGAAAAGGATGTTATTTAAAACCATACAAAAAGGGTAGTGGTTTATATCTTAAAGCTCCAAAAAACTGATTACGAGGCTACCCAACCGCGCTTTAACCGATATAGATATTTTAGAACATGCTAGTAATATACCATATTTCAGAGGTGTTTATATGAGAGATAGATTACCAAAGAAACCTAAACGTACAGAATGTGGTATTATTAATCTAGATGATCATCAAAATCCAGGAACTCACTGGGTAGCCTACGTAAAAAATAATGATTACTGTGAGTATTTTGACAGCTTCGGTGATCTGAAACCACCGTTAGAATTACTTAAGTACTTAAATAATCGTGACGTATTTTATAATTATTGTAAATATCAAAGTTATGATACGGTGAATTGTGGTCATCTCTGTATCAAATATTTAAAAAGCTTTTGGAAATCGCATTTAAAGTAAAGCATTACTTATTAAGTATCAGTAACACGATGTCTTTTACGCTATCTATATCTAGTTCCACTGCAATTTCATTAACCAACTATTCACCAGCTTTAGAATTAAATGGTGAATACGAATGTGGTTTATTATACTTTTCAACGTATAATTCCATACCTAATATAGATAGTGCTAATAACAAATTATATTATGGTGAAAATGAAATCATTGAAATACCAGAAGGATCCTATGAATTAAGCGATATAAGCGATTATTTACAGTTGAATATGAAAGATTGTTCTTTCAAAATGAGTTGTAATAATAATACGTTAAAAACTTCCATCGTGTGTTCTAAAGACATACATTTTGAAAAGAGTCCGTTGCTTGCAAAAGTATTTGGATTTGACAGGAAGATACTCAAAGCAAATATAATAAACGAATCTTCGCATCCTGTCAGCATTCTATCAACAACTGTGCTACGGATCGAATGTGATATCATAAGTGGGTCGTATACCGATGGTAAACCCAGCCATATAATCCACGAATTTCCTCCAAACGTGCCTCCTGGTTATAGAATTATCGAAATACCAAAAAATATTATTTATTTTCCTATTAATCAAACTAGCATTAGCTCAATTACTATCAAAATATTAGATGCTAGTAATAATTTAGTAAATTTACGAGGTGAAGACATACAGTTGTATTTTCATATTAGAAGAAAATGATTGACTTTAATAAAAGCACATCATCAATGGTAAATCACTCCATTTCAAAACGCAACATCAACAAAAGAAGACCTAAAGTAAAGCTAACAAAAGAAAATAAGGAGTTTCTAAAATTAATTGGATTATTAAAATGAGCATTCTGAATATAGCAGATTTTCCTCGCCTTGATAATACCATCGAGAGTATAGAATATCATTCATATAAACCATACGTCAATAGTTTTCGTGAAAATGATGAGATACGAATACCTATTAATCAGCAAGATCTATATGTATTACCTTCAGCAAGTACACTATATATTGAAGGAGTCGTGAGTGTTGTTAAACGCGATACAAAAACGCCAGTAAGCAAAGTGCATTTTACTAACAATCCTGCATTATTTTTCTTTCAAGATATTCGATATGAGCTAAATGGAATAGAAATAGATAGAATAAAAAATGCGGGGATTACTTCTACCATGAAATCTTTAATTTCAATGAGTGATAACGAATCAAAGATGTCAAAGTCATGGGGGTGGGACATTAACGGAACCATAAATAACTGGGCAGGAAACTTTTCGGTGTCTATTCCTCTAAATAAAATACTTGGGTTCGCTGAAGACTATAACAAGATCATTATGAACTGCAAACATGAATTAATATTACTTAGGAGTAGCACAAATCTTAATTCTCTGAAATTAGAAGCTGGAGAAATAGTTAATGGAATTGACATTAAACACATTAATTGGCGCGTTCCACATGTAAAAGTATCTGATCGTGAGCGGATTAATTTGCTCAAATATTTAGAAAAAGATCGCTCTATCAACATTGTATTTAGAAATTGGGATCTATATGAATACCCTGCTCTGCCAAAAACTACAAAACATACTTGGGCAATCAAAACAACTTCTCAAATAGAAAAACCACGATACGTGATTGTAGGTTTACAAACAAACCGTATTAGACAAGCTGATAAAGACATGTCACAGTTTGATCATTGTCAATTGCAAAACCTTAGAGTGTTCTTGAACTCATGTTACTTTCCTTATGAAAATCTAAATATCAAGTTTAATGACGATAACTACTCTTTAATATATGAGCGCTACGTTAGATTTCAACAGTCGTATTACGGTCGCCGTCCGGAGCCTTTATTGAGTTACGAAGAATTTAAAACCAAGGCTCCTCTATTCGTGATCGATTGTTCGCGACAAAACGAAACTCTGAAGACAGGACCGATTGATGTACGCATTGACCTTGAAGCTATTACGGAATTTCCAGATAACACAACAGCATTTTGTCTTATACTAAACGATTGTATTGTTGAATACAAGCCTTTAAGTAATACTGTTAAGAAGATATCATGAATCCTGGATGCATGATTGTTGATTTACAGGGATTTAAAGATTCCCAAAATAATTTCATCATGAAAGAGTTTGCACTGGCTACGCGGGATCACACCCAAGTGTTTTTAGTGAAACCACCCTATCCATACTCTCATTTGACAGATGTAGAAAAGAAACACGTTTACTGGATTGAAAAGCAACGGGGTATATTTTGGAGTGAAGGTTATATGAAACACAAAACGTTTTTAGATATTATAAGACCGGTTTTGTCAGGGAAAAATATTCTAGTTAAAGGAGCAGAAAAAGTCAAGTGGATGTACAACATAAGTCTGAATAACTGCAATGTTGTTGATATTGGAGAAAAAGGCTGTCCTAATTTTTTGCGTTTAAACAAACTTTATAGTGATGACAAGAGTACGTATAACTGTGTATTTCATAAAAAGCAGTGTGCTTTAAGAAATGTTGTTTTAATAAAGACATGGTTTATTGATAATAATATGAGTATTTTTAAATTATTTGATGGTGATGACCAGGACATAGCTATAAAAAATAAAGACGATGTCAGTTCTAGCAGTAATGACAATTCTAGCGATAAAGATTATGATTGGGTTGAAAGATGTTGTTGTTAGAATGTATAAGATTTAATTATGTAATATTTAGTTGTAGGTACGTAGGTATTGTCGTTAATATTAATATGTTTTTATTTTTAGTTGTGTAATGGTTATTTTGAATTTAATAAATGTAATTTTTTTTAAACTGTTTTTGATTTGTATGTGTACTATTCCCTAACCTACATAAAATAAAACAGAGAGATAGTTTTAACATAGGTATTTATTTTCCCTTTTTAAATAATATACTATTTACAAAACATTAAATTTTTAATTAACTTAATTTGTCATTGTTATGCTTTGACATAATTAATATTAGTTCATTAAAATATTTAATTACTTGTTTCTCTTATAACTACACAAAATAAATGATATAATAAGCTATTTACAAAACATGTTTATTTTTCGATCTTAATTAATAATAACATATTTACAGTACAAATCATATTTATTTTCTATCTTACTTAAAAATATAATATTCTTTATTAAACATCTTACTTATTTATCAATTATACAATTCTTCTGCCAATTTCTTAGATATTTTAGTTACTACATTTTCAGTAAGGTTCATTATTTCGTCTATAGGTTCCACAACCGAATATTGAACACGTATAGTTTCACAATTAGTATCTAACCTTTCATTATAATCGAAAATTTGAATTTTTATTTGACGATATCCTCTTTTTGGCGCTTTGCTAATTACGTATGAGAGAGAGTCTTTATTTTTACGTTTGGTGATTTTTACTGCCTTTTTCCCGCTTCCAACTGATTCAGTGGTGATGCGTTGCTCGTTTCTTTTGCCTCTTTCAAAGAACTCGTCCCAACCAGCCAAAGGATCTTGAGCATGGGGTAACCACATCGGATCAAGTTCTGAAGTCATAATTCTGAAAAAGAAAAAAGCCATTAATAATTTAAGTCAAATTTAATAATTTAGTCAATACAATAGAAACAAAAGAAAACATACTTACACTATATAGATGCTCGCCGAAGATTTATGTGTGGAAAATAAAAAGTATAATAATACTTTTAACTCTTGTAACAAGTGTGCTCTAGAACTGCAAGCGTGTAAATGAATTGATTTTGTAAAATCCTAAGAATACAGACAAGTACATGGCGGCGGTGATAGTATTGTGTTTCACATGAATTTCTGATGTGTTAACATACCAAGATTTAAACAGGAATCAACTTGTTAATAATATGACGCCATACTTGTTTTTATTAGGTGATTGTGAAATATAAACTGACACCTGCACAGAGACAAGAATAAACGTGTTGAAATGGTATAGGTACTAAAAGGAAATTTTAAATAAAAACTTGCATTGATCTTCACATTAAGATATTTAATTCAAATTAATTATAAGTAATTAGTACACAAAATAATTGTAAATATAACAAACTTAAATAGCACACAAAACAATTGGAAACATAACTAACTAATGTAGGTAGATATATTCACATTCTTATGATTGTTATAGTAAAGTTTTATAGATTAAGTATTGAGGTATGTCCCCAAGCAAGTGTACCTACTTTATCTTTAGCAATCAAACGCTTATCGTCATTACTAGAAAGCGCAACTTTATTTACACTTCTTGTATATACCTCATGTTTTATAGATTTGAATAAAACATTTACTTTTCGAACAATATCGCCTGTATATAAAGTGTTCTCATAGTCTGATTTGTCTAAATCACGCACTACGCAACCTTTTACGCCTTTAGCTTTTTTTATAGTACAGTCCATAGTTTTGACACAGTACAGTTTCGCGCGCAGACCTATAAATTCAGTTACTATTTTTCCTCCCATCTCGTCTTTGAATAATCCTGGCACTTTTTTATTTATAAGGGGCAGATCAAATTTATTTTTAGAGCTAAAATTACTCGTGTCGAAATACTCTAAGAATGAGTCTTTAACATCTTTATAAAAATCTTTAGTTTCTATATGGTATATGAAACTGTCCGTATCAGTGTAACACATATGTAAGCGGTTTTGATAGCGAGGTTGCATCACTGAATAGTGAAAGTCATACATGTGGCTTTTAGATAATTCTAGAACAGTAAATCCTATATATATTGGTTTATCTAGAATAACACGATCAGGTTTTAACTGTATTGCAACTAAATCCTCAGTGAATACAGATGCACTGTGGAAATTAGGATTTGCAATTAGCCTGTTGGCACTCATTTTTTTCTTCGTTATGTTCTGAAGATCATTCCACTCACTTACTAACTTTACATTTACGCGTTTTTCATTATTTTCTAACGTTTTGCCGAAAATACTATTATTGAGTAGTTTAAAGAAGTCTTGTTCAAACGTTGAATTGGCTTTTTGTCGCAAAGCCGTGTTAAAATCGATGTATTTTTTCAAAAAGGGCCTTTGTCTAAAAATAATCACGCGGTGTATTTTTTTCAAGACAAGCCCATTATTCATACAAGTTTTCAGATGAACATAATGTATGACATAAAAGTATTTGTCGTATAAGTTGGGTACAAGCTTATTGTACTTTCCTCCTGGAGGAATGCATTTTTCAGGACAGAATGGGAAATCGTTATGTTTGTGATGCAAATGTGCAGGATAGCTCAAGTCAACTTCAAGTATGAAACCATACTCAGCTTCATTTGGGATGTTTTTTACATTCAATACATCTATTTCAGATTGTTCTAAGAATCTAAAATCAGATATAGGCAATGGCTGACACATGCTAAATCCATACAAATTGTTACAATCAATGTAAGCAATGAAAGTATCTGGTTGTTGCTGATCATAATCATCTAGGTATTGGTTGTTGGCTTTAGCATGTCTGTGAGAACACATGCAAACACCACCTCGGATACCGCTTTGAATCATTCTCAGGATGTCTAAATTATCAATAAGCTCTAACTCCACATCAGTTTTCAAAAGCATTGCGTCAAAAGAGAGACTTGGTGCTGTGACATAAAAAGCAGGGTCTAACTGATAGTGCGCTTTACAAGTTTTTCTAAAATTTTCAAAAATATCTGATAGTAAAAGTACATCAGTCTTTAAGTATAAATCGGTGTATTCACCTAAATTTTGTATGTCAAATGTTGACCATACTACTTGCGCATGTGTGAAATCTTTTTCAGATATATTTTCATTGGTAAGTGAACTATAAAACAGTTCCTTAGGCGGCAGATATTCCTCATCATAACGTTCCCATTTATCCATATACTCATATGGGTAAACCCCTTTACGCATGACTAACATTAATTCATCTTTATTCGAAAAATAACTAGCCATGTGTTTAAATTCATTTTCGTTTATAGTACAAGCTAATTTTTCTAAACTCGCGCCTAAAAATTTGAAAGAGTCTACGAAACGAAGTTGAACAAACTCGTCTTTCGAAACTGGAATGAATTTTGTGAAACATATATAGTTTTCTTTAGTTTTAGGGATAATTTTGATGGGCCCAGGAGCTTCTCCCAATTTTTTTATAAATAAATGACAATCATATCCTGACAAATTATGGAAAAAAATTGGCACAAATTTGGGCACCTGATAATGTAAATTACAGTAGCTGTGTGCCGCGCCACGATATTCTCCCGATATTACATGACAGTGATCTCTGACTTTATCTGAATATAAAAAGTGACCACATATATGACAATGAGTGGCCTTTTCAAAATGTTTTGCATCTTCTTCAGTGAAAACTATCGGAACACTTGTACTTAATATTTTATGAATTTCCGAGATGTCACGATAAATTGACTCAATAAATTTGGTGTCACAGTCAGGTCCCCGATAAGAAACATAGCGATTATAGCTATCGTCAACAGAACATACAATATGATACCCAAAAGCCGCAGGTACGTGACGTTGTAAAGTAGATGTATTTGTGAAATTAGATTGTTCTTGTTGATTATTATTTTTTTCTAACAAAGATTCGAAATCAGCATAAATAACAAAAGGAATATCTTGTTTGTGGTCGTAGTTTTTAAATTTTAATACAGAACCTTTCTCTGGTAAAATTGTAACAACACCTCCGCATGAATGTTTCTTAAGCTCCGCGGTAGTATTGAAAAAAACTAAACAAGTATCGCAAAAATATAACTTTCCATGATGACTTGTTATTTGGCTTCTAACAAGTCTTGACAAATCTTTGATTAGACAATAGTGTGAAGAAGTATCATTTTCTAAAAATAACAAATGAATAGTTTTATCATCGGCCGTTATATGACTAGATTTATACAGAGGACCCGCTATAGAGCATTTATTTTTCAAACCGTAGATTATAAATTTAATTTTTGGGTTATTCTTTTCAAACCGTTGAATATCAGAAGTAGTAACAGGAAATTGCATTCCGTCTATATTCAAAACAGTTCGAAAATCAGGATAGGAAGAAACTCTCTCAGGATGTTTCTGTGCTGGATAAAGAGCTGCTGTGACGCACCACATGAAACAATAGTTATCGCTATTGTGTATATTTAGACATGCTTTTTTATTTTTTATTTTTTTAGGCAATGCAATAAAGTTTGAGCCGCCCATTGGTTCATATTTATTGATGTTTATTTCCAAATGAGAGTTATTCAAAAAAGTCCACCCACTGTCCTGTCCCATGAACTCTTGTATTTTTTTATTTAAAACACCTATTGTGTTAGAAAAAATTGAATCAAAATCGTAATTGTTGTACAAAATAATGTTTTTGGTTCCAAATGATTTGATTTCTTGATTGTTATTCTTCAACATCAAAAACATTGAGTAAAGTTCGAAGTTAACTTTCAAACAAGTATGCTTTAACAGTGATTCAGTTATAAGCGACTTTATTTTTTGACTAATAGAGTTGAAAAACATTTCTAAAGAGCTTTGTTCGCTATCCTCATGCGCTCTGATTCTATAAGTAGCCACACGAGAGCGGAATGCCGACGTCACAACATCAACACCATCGGAATGTATCACATTGTTGTCATTACATTTGTGTAAATTAGACCGTAGGTGTCCTATCCACGATGTACTCTTAACAGATAATCTACATAATGTGCAATACGGCATTTTGAAAACTATGACGAACTATAACTATAACAAATAAAGAACTTTGACTTTGACTTTGACGTAAGAATGGTACTTATCTACATAATTAGTAATCTTCAATAAATCTTCTTTAGAACATAAGAATGAGAATCTATCTACCACTTAATAATCATTTATTCACAACATAAACTAAACTACAAAATAAAAGATGGATAATTAAAAAAAACTAATAATTTTCAATTAAAAATAAAATAAAACAAAACCTTATAAATAAAAAATAGCATAAAATGTTATATCTTATTTTACAGGTCTGACTCTGAATACGACAACTCACCAAAAAATCCACTTAAATTTCATTAAAAGTTATTTAAAACAAACAATATATTTATGAGTTAAAATTTAAATTATTTTTAAAAAACCAAAATCAATATGAAAAACTTAAATTATTACATTTATTTGTTTGCTTCTTTATAAAACACAGACTCGCTGTCTTGGAAGCGCGTATGAGCCAATCCTATAAAACGCTGTATAGCGTCCCATTCGGATGTTTCGGGCTCAGTTTGTAGTTTTATATATGTTAACGCCTTCTTATACCGTTCTTCTGGCTTATACGCCAACCAGTCTTCTGTTTTATAGACTTTCAAGTCTATATAAAAATTACCGGTTAGATTGGCTGCACGCCTCACTTGGCCAGAAGAAACGCGAGTGGTGAAGCTGGAGGCAGAAGTGTTTGCTGTGGCTCGTTGTTTTGAGCAGCCAAGTTTCTCCTCCTCTTCTTTTATGATGGCGAAGAGATTTACTTTTCGCTTTTTAAATCTGTAATAAAAACACAAAAACATATATTAGAATTTGAACTTTAGCTATTTGAGCTTTGAGGGCTTTTATTTCACACAATCGTTAACTTTAAAATCAGTTACGACTTACGAGTTAAAACTGTGCACTATACTAGACAATTAGCCGAGTACTGACTATCACGATATCGTTATCGAAATAAAAACTTTAAGATGTATGAATGTGATCTCTACTACATGATACAACGAATAAAATTGTACAAGAGATACCAAAAGAATTGCTAAAATAATCTGTATTTTGAGGCAGCACCCTAAATGATTCGAATATTTGTATGATATAGGTACTTACTGAGGCGAGTCAACAGAGGTAGCAGGGGTGACGCTAACAGCGCTCAGGCTGTCGCCGGCGGGATTCCTTCTGTTAGTTTTCTTCTTCGGCTTAGGCGTTTCAACACGCACCGGTGAGTTGTCGTATTCAGAGTCAGACCTGTAAAATAAGATATAACATATTGTTTATTCTCAATGGCATAAATGAAAACCCCGATATTGATTTCAGGCGTTTAAACACTGCACTTTTTAGAATCGAATGTGAAGTTAAGATGGGAAGATTAAAAAATACTTGACAAATAACTATACTAAAAATACAGAGGATGCGTTGCTCTACGATAAAACGTAGGCGTTAACACAGTTATTGCAATATTTTTACGATACAACAATAATACAAGTTGTGTAAAGAACAAAGTTAGGTAGGTACTAAGTTATAGAGCAATAATTTTCAATAAATTATTAAACAATTTAATAATTATATTTTATTAAAAAATGGTGAAAAATAAATAAATAAAATCCACTTACTAACATTTTCAATCAGGAACTAGGAGCACTTGTCACCTTATGTAATATATTAAAATATATGGCATTATGAAGGAAACCCGCGTTTTTATATAATCAAAAATTATAGTGTCAGCATATTTAAAATTCTAACAAATCAACGTTACATTTATCGACTTAAGATCGAATACATTACCGCATAAACGATGTACATATTACGTTCCGTATTTGAGTGTATGCGGCACTTTGATAAAAGGAAACTGAGGCAAACTGTTCCCATTTTTTATTTAACACAAAAAATACTCATATCTACATTTCAAACAATTTCTGATTCTAAAAATAAATAAGGTTATTCAAGTACCCACTTACGGTATAGGGTATAGGTACAAATATACTTATGACAGTCTATCACATCAGTATTGTCAACTAATAAAATAATTCGTAGAGGTTTTGCAAAAATATTTAGACTCATTTGCAATACGTCACTTATTTAAAACATTTGTTGATGTTCTATAGTTCACAAACAAAATATATAAGTTTCATTATGTGATGTGGAAATCATTATGAGGTGCGTTCTGCTACGTGAAACAATTTGGAATTCTGTATTTAAATACATGTAATATAAATAAGTTGGTTAAATAATTAAATCTATCCGTTTACTAATCTAACTATTTACTAATAGAGATGATTTAATTTTGTTATAATTTTTGTATTCTCTCATGATGGTTCATTTTATCTCGGTCTCCCCTATGTCGCAGTCAAAGTTAAAACTAAAAATTCTAGTCGATACATGTTTTGTATGGTGTAATAAATTTATTTCAAAAAATACATACCCATTGTGATAACCGACTTTTAACAAGGTAGAGGTAGGTACTCCATATGAACTACTTTATTAAGTGAGTGAAGTTAATTACTAACTTACATTAGGTAACGTATACCTACATCCATACACTCATCGTTACTTTAATTTACATATCTTTTATCTTTTTATTATTGTTTTAACGATCAGTGAGTAGCAAAAAAGAGCAATGATATTTAGCTAATTATATTTCCATAGTGTTACATTTTTAGTATGTATGTAGTTATGTCTTAATTTATATTTTACTACAACATTTAACTTGTCTTCACTGGTACACATAAGCACCATAATTTTGCACATTCCAATTACTAGGAATGTGTCCTCGAGTGTCAATTTGATTTGTAAGCATTACTGCATAATACTGTAGTGAGCGTGTGGTGTCAATTCTGTCGTTTCATTCCAGAACCTAATTTTAGTTTCACGCTCGATGTTTCCAATACATAAAACAGAAAGAGTTGGAAGATGTTTAAACAGATCTAAATTTAGTTTTAGAGATGTCAAAATTCTTCTATCAGTGATAAATTAGACGCCACTAAATTCATTGTAATTAAATTTACATTAGACACATGCAAAGTGGATTAATTTGATAGGTCTAAAATATATTCCGAGAAGATTTTAGAAAGAGAGATTGAAACTAAAATTAGGTTTAGGAATGAGATGGCAGAATCGACACCAGTGTGTAGATAGGTACAGTCAGACGCAACTGCAAATGTTTGTCTTCTTACTTCACCTATGATTGTTAGATAACAAGAAAAATTAAATGTATTATAATATAGACGCTCAAGTTTTACATAACTTTACATAATTGTTCAAAAGAAGAAGTCAAACATAGGACTTGTTTTTAAAAAGTAAGCAATATAATGAACTTAGCTCTAGATTCATTTAAGTAATTAGAACGAGTTAATAAGAATTTATAAATTAAAAAATACTAGGTAACCATAACCACTGTGCTATAGAAGCCATTAAAATGTTAATGCAATTGATTACCCACGTTACTGCAAGCTAACATATTTTGCAGGTGTGAGTAGTTAGCATTAAACGACGTGCAACCTAAGCAGTTTCGGATCGAGTTACGTTGCTTACCGTGAGAAAGTTTAGTTTGCTAGTTCTGGTCAGTTTAAGTGAACATGGTGTGTGTTTGTGCTAAAACAATGTGTTTTTTTACGAAATATGGTGAGTTTTTATCTTTGCTAAAATAATACATTACGTAACTGTTATAATATATAGGTACGTCTGAGGTCTGAACTTTTCTCGTACTTTGTTCAAACGAAATTATTTGCATTTAAATTACTGCAAACTAGGTAAAGCGTAGGTACATTAAAACGATGAAATTATGTGGTGTGTGTACTAACACAACCTATAATTCTTATATAAAAGGGACACTAAACGAAGGAAACAATAGCCATTTAACTTTCACGAGCACCCTTCTGGAGCTCATATGAATCAAGGAATTTGAATTTAAATTTGAATAGAAAGTATAAATTCTAACAAGCATTAAAACGTTCTCACTTACAATATATTATTACCTATCATATAATATAACATTTGTATGTTTATTTTTAGTTTTTGAACCAAAAGATCTTAAATATAAAAAGATATAAAAAAGATCCTAAATTATATTATATAAAGTTGGATTACCACTGACTGACAGAATTGATCTCCGGGAAGGAGTGTAGGTGGGGGGGAGTGTTGTATGCGGTCGTATAGAGAATGGTCCAGAACCAACCAGAAAAATCCGATAATGGAAGAAAGTGGAAGGTAGAATGGAACACCCCAGAGGACCTCGGAAACGGTAGGGGATGGGGGGATGGTGCTCTAACTAAAAATGGAGGAAACCCTGAACCGATTTAGGAAAACCAAAAAAAAAGATGGCCGCCGAACAAAAAAACTTTTTTTTCATACAAAAAGTAGACGCTCCTTGCTCCGAAACGGTAAGAGGTAGGCGGGGGGTGCCCAAACTAATATTGTAGAGGATCGCGAGGGCTTTCCGAAATGGCCGAAAAAGTGGCCGAAAAGAATGGCCGAAAAAAAATTTTGACCCGGCCGGGCTGAAAATTGGCATCCGGGGGTTTTTTGGGGTGCTGTTGGTCCCATTCGAAAAAAAAATCCAAAAACTCCATTTTTCAATATGGCTGCCGAACAAAAAGTTGTCCGGATTTTCGATGGATTCTTGCGCCGGAAGTAGCGCGCGGAGGTACCAACAATGTTTTAGGAAAGTGTTTCGGTCCGCCTCATGAACACGGTAAAAGTACCGCGCGACCTGAATGTGGAAGGTACACCAGGGTACCCCCTCGGATCTCGGAAATGGTTAGGGTTAGGGGGGTGGCGTTCGAACTAATATTGGAGAGGACCCTGAGCAGATTTTGACCCACTAAAAAAAAACATGGGTCCCGAACAAAAAAACATGGCCGCCATACAAAAAGTAGAAGCGAATATCTCAAAAACGGTAGCAGTTAGGAAGGTGGTGCTCGAACTAATGTTGTAGAGAAGGGCAAGGGATTTCCGAAAATTAAAAAAAAAATTAAAAAAAGAGACAAAAAATTTCGACCAAAAAATTAATTCCCGCGTCGCCGCTTTATTTTAATTTCGCTATATCTCCGAAGATACTCATCCAAATTGAACGATGTAAAGAGCAATATTGTTCTCGATGAAACACTCTCGGTGATAAACGTGTTTATTTAGATAAGGATTAATATCGTGTAGGTGAAAACACGGCTGCAAATAAAGTACCGTTTTTGGCCAAATTTTAAAATGGTAAAAACGCGAATTGCAAGCAAACCAGAATACATAGACATATGCTATCGCGGACTTTTTTATAAATCATTTCAAGATGAACGTTTCTTCCATACATTGTTTTCGTATAGCTCTTACCATATGACCACATAACGCCTCGGAAACTGTAAAACGGGAAGATTTTTTCCGATTTTTCATCAAAATGGTACTTTATGTTCGCAAAAGAAACAAAACACGAACAGCGCACCGTAGGGCCTTACTCTGAAAATTGAAAGTCCGAAGCTTCGGCTGAGGGATCGACATTTTCGGATCATGTAAGACAAAATGTCAAGTTTGAACGTTGGATCCGAAACACTTTCATAGTGGAAAACTGCGATCCGTCATCCGAAGCTTCGACGTTCGATTTTCGGAGTAAGGCTCCAGGAGCCTTCGAACCTCCTGGGCGCCGCCATTGCCTAAACGGGACCGGAGGATTTTGAGTATAGCGGTGGTACCTCGCGGGCTGCTTGCAGCCCGCGCAGGAACAGAGTCCTTTCGGGGCGTCCGGAATTAGTGGTCACAATGGGGGTTGAACGCAAAATTCAACACGTGGGCAGCTTGCTGCCCGCGCACACCTCGCGGGCTGTTTGCAGCCCGCGCAGGAAGAAGTCCCCTTCAGGGCGTCCGGAATTAGCGATGCTCGAAAATTTTGAATTCAAATTCCGAGGCCTTGGGGATTGCTGATAATGATAACCAAACCTCTTTAGGGTTGCCCACTATTACGTCCAAACTCCTCGCGGGCCGCTTGCGGCCCGCGCAGGCCCACTACAGCTCGCGGCGGCCAAATTGCGGCCAGAATTAAAGTTTCTTCTATTGAGTTCAAAATTAGAATTAGGATTCCTGACCCCGAAACGGACACAACAACAGCCGAACGCAAAACAATACTCAATAGGGGTTAAACGCAAAATTCAACACGCGGGCAGCTTGCTGTCCGCGCCCACCTCGCGGGCTGCTTGCAGCCCGCGCAGGTACAGAGTCCTTTCGGGGCGTCCGGAATTAGTGGTCACAATGGGGGTTGAACGCAAAATTCAACACGCGGGCAGATGGCCGCCGAACAAAAAAACTTTTTTTTCATACAAAAAGTAGACGCTCCTTGCTCCGAAACGGTAAGAGGTAGGCGGGGGGTACCCAAACTAATATTGTAGAGGATCGCGAGCGCTTTCCGAAATGGCCGAAAAAGTGGCCGAAAAGAATGGCCGAAAAAAAATTTTGACCCGGCCGGGCTGAAAATTGGCATCCGGGGGTTTTTTAGGGTGCTGTTGGTCCCATTCCAAAAAAAAATTCAAAAAGTCCATTTTTCAATATGGCTGCCGAACAAAAAGTTGTCCGGATTTTCAATTTCTTCTTGCGCCGGAAGTAGCGTGCTGAGGTATCAACAATGTTTAAAGGAAGTGTTCAGGTCGGCCTCGTGAACACGGTAAAAGTACCGCATGACCTGAATGTGGAAGGTACACCAGGGTACCCCCTCGGATCTCGGGAACGGTTGGGGTTAGGGGGGTGGCGTTCGAACTAATATTGGAGAGGACCCTGAGCAGATTTTGACCCATCAAAAAAAAACATGGGTCCCGAACAAAAAAACATGGCCGCCATACAAAAAGTAGAAGCTAATATCTCGAAAACGGTAGCAGTTAGGAAGGTGGTGCTCGAACTAATGTTGTAGAGAATGGCAAGGGATTTCCGAAAATTAAAAAAAAAATTAAAAATAGAGACAAAAAATTTCGACCAAAAAATTAATTCCCGCGTCGCCGCTTTATTTTAATTTCGCTATATCTCCGAAGATATTCATCCAAATTGAACGATGTAAAGAGCAATATTGTTCTCGATGAATCACTCTCGGTGATAAACGTGTTTATTTAGATAAGGATTAATATCGTGTAGGTGAAAACACGGCTGCAAATAAAGTACCGTTTTTGGCCAAATTTTAAAATGATAAAAACGTGAATTGCAAGCAAACCCGAATACATAGACATATGCTATCGCGGACTTTTTTGTAAATCACTTCAAGATGAACGTTTCTTCCATACATTGTTTTCGTATAGCTCTAACCGTATGGCCACATAACGCCTCGGAAACTGTAAAACGGGAAGTTTTTTTCCGATTTTTCATCAAAATGGTCCTTTTTTCATTATAATGTTCGCAAAAGAAACAAAACAAGAACTGCGCACCGTAGGGCCTTACTCTGAAAATTGAAAGTCCGAAGCTTCGGCTGAGGGATCGACATTTTCGTATCATGTAAGACAAAATGTCAAGTTTGAACGTTGGATCCGAAACACTTTCATAGTGGAAAACTGCGATCCGTCAGCCGAAGCTTCGACGTTCGATTTTCGGAGTAAGGCCCCTGGGCGCCGACATTGCCTAAACGGGACCGGAGGATTTCGAGTAAAGCGGTGGTACCTCGCGGGCTGCTTGCAGCCCGCGCAGGAACAGAGTTCTTTCGGGGCGTCCGGAATTAGTGGTCGCAATGGGGGCGGAATGCAAAAGATATACTCAATGGGGGTTAAACGCTAAATTCAACACGCGGGCAGCTTGCTGCCAGCGCACACCTCGCGGGCTGCTTGCAGCCCGCGCAGGAACAAAATCTTTTTGGGGTTCCGGAATTAGTAGCTACAATAGGGGTTGAACGCAAAATCCGACACGCGGGCAGCTTGCTGCCCGCGCCCTCCTCGCGGGCTGCTTGCAGCCCGCGCAGGAACAATACCCATTCGGGGCGTCCGGAATCAGTGGCCACAATGGGGTAGTAACGTAGGGGTCAAACGCAAAAAACTAAAGTTGCTCCGATCGAGTTCAAATTTAAAAGTAAGAGCCAAATCCACCTCGCGGGCCGCTTGCGGCCCGCGCAGGGGCAAAAAAGCCTCGCGGCGGCCAAATATAGTGGCAACACCGACTGCCAAAAACAAACTTGCCCAAGAATTTTGATTTTAACTTCAGAGGCCTTGACGATTTTTGATTTCGATAACCAAACCTATTTAGGGTTGGCCATGTCTGGCGAAAACTCCTCGCGGGCCGCCTGCGGCCCGCGCAGGCCCAGTACTGTTCGCGGCGGCCAAATTGTGGCCAGAATTAAAGTTTCTTCTATTGAGTTCAAAATTAGAATTAGGATTCCTGACCCCGAAACGGACACAACAACAGCCGAACGCAAAACAATACCCAATAGGGGTTAAACGCAAAATTCAACACGCGGGCAGCTTGCTGTCCGCGCCCACCTCGCGGGCTGCTTGCAGCCCGCGCAGGAGCAAAGTCCTTTTGGGGCATCCGGAATCAGTGGCTACAATGGGGGTTGAACGCAAACTTCAAAACGCGGGCAGCTTGCTGCCTGCGCCTCCTCGCGGGCTGCTTGCAGCCCGCGCAGGAACAATACCCTTTTGGGGCGTCCGGAATCAGTGACCACAATGGGGTAGCAAAGTAGGGGTCAAACGCAAAAAAGTAAAGTTGCTCCGATCGGGTTCAAATTTAAAAGTAAGAGACAAACCTACCTCGCGGGCCGCTTGCGGCCCGCGCAGGATCAAAAAAGCCTCGCGGCGGCCATATATAGTGGCAACACCGATGGCCAAAAACAAACTTGCTCAAAAATTTTGATTTTAACTTCAGAGGCCTTGAGGATTTTTGATTTCGATAACCAAACCTATTTAGGGTTGGCCATGTCTGGCGAAAACTCCTCGCGGGCCGCTTGCGGCCCGCGCAGGCCCACTACAGCTCGCGGCGGCCAAATTGCGGCCAGAATTAAAGTTTCTTCTATCGAGTTCAAAATTAGAATTAGGATTCCTGACCCCGAAACGGACACAACAACAGCCGAACGCAAAACAATACCCAATAGGGGTTAAACGCAAAATTCAACACGCGGGCAGCTTGCTGTCCGCGCCCACCTCGCGGGCTGCTTGCAGCCCGCGCAGGAGCAAAGTCCTTTTGGGGCATCCGGAATCAGTGGCCACAATGGGGGTTGAACGCAAACTTCAAAACGCGGGCAGCTTGCTGCCTGCGCCTCCTCGCGGGCTGCTTGCAGCCCGCGCAGGAACAATACCCTTTTGGGGCGTCCGGAATCAGTGACCACAATGGGGTAGCAAAGTAGGGGTCAAACGCAAAAAAGTAAAGATGCTCCGATCGGGTTCAAATTTAAAAGTAAGAGACAAACCTACCTCGCGGGCCGCTTGCGGCCCGCGCAGGATCAAAAAAGCCTCGCGGCGGCCATATATAGTGGCAACACCGACGGCCAAAAACAAACTTGCTCCAACATTTTGATTTTAACTTCAGAGGCATTGAGGATTTTTGATTACGATAACAAAGCCTCTTTAGTGTTGGCAATTACATGATAAAGCCTCCTCGCGGGCCGCTTGCGGCCCGCGCAGGCCCACTACAGCTCGCGGCGGCCAAATTGCGGACAGAAAATAAGTTTCCCCAATAGAGTTCAAAATTAGAATTAGGATTCCTGACCCCGAAACGGACACAACCACAGCACGCGGGCTGCTTTAGCAGCCCGCGCACCGCGCGAAATACTAGTAAGTTTTATATGAATGAACCTGTAGATATTAATTCATATATGAAAACATCTAAAAGCCATTAATAATTATTTAAAGTATATCCACAATTATGGATTTTACTTTTATAGGCACGAATCTGGTCTATGAATGTAAAACAAGGAAGGACCTTTTCATTTAAATCTATATTATTATCTACATTTATTAAATCATTGTTAATTACTTGTTAACAGATCCAGAAAAAGTATATACATAATCCATTAAAACAATTTGAGAAAGTATTACTTGTGAATTTTTGCGTCAAGGTACGTACTTAGAAAACATACATTTATTTCAATACATAGTACTTTTGTATCATATCGATCAAGGTTATGAGATAAATTGTATGATGACTTTGCCCCTCGATGAGGGAACCTAGTCTCTAGTAAAGCATAATAACTTGCGATTGTGATGAAATAAATACACTTTTGTATCTCCAGGAGGATACGAGCCAACCTGGTCTGAATTAAAACTCATAATTCAGGTATCCTTGTGCTAATCTAGTCTAGAGAAATGATAGTGTAAAGTTGTGAAGATAAATAATTATAGCTTTAGACCCGTGGACCACCATATCGATCAAGGTCATAAATTATATTTTATGATGACTGTATCTCTCGATGAGGGAACCTAGTCTCTAGTAAAGCATAATAACTAGCGATTGTGGAAGACCTGAGCCCAATTGCATAGAATATTATCTATGGGTTTTCGAGCCAAACTGGTCACAGTCAATAGTTAACTATGTATTAAATACACTTTTGTATCTCCAGGAGGATACGAACCAACCTGGTCTGAATTAAAACTCGTAATTCAGGTATCTTTGCGCTAATCTAGTCTAGAGAAATGAAAGTGTAAAATTATAGCTTTCGAAGACCTTTGTAAAAAAGACCTGAGCCATACGTATGGTATAGAATGAATTTCTATGGGTTTTTCGATTCAAACTGGTCACGGTCTACAGTTATAACTAATACATATTTTCCGTCTTAAATGATCTATGAAACATTTGAGTCTAAAACGTATTGAACTAAGCTGTATATGTTTTTTGAGTCTCCCTGACCGCAGTTAAAGTTAACAATTATATTATACAAATATGTTTTATGGTTTTATTTATGTATTTTGAGAGAACTAAGCACGAGTCGCTCAACTCAAAACGTAAAAACGGTATGTCCTTTTTATTTATTTGCATTGAACTGAAACGTGTGCACAAACTTATCAACGGGATAGGTATGGAATTTGGTAACGTCGATGTGTCGTGTAGTCATTACGCTAATCAGTCGCTAACTTATTAACAGTATAATCACCTATGTTAGTTGGAATTAGCAACGGATGAACAGACTTTACATTATTGGGTATTCTATCCCACCCGTAGTGAGCGCAGCGAACGGAGGTGAGCGAAAGCGAACGAAGGTGGGGTAGAATGCCCAATAATACACTACTGAGAGCTTTTGTTTGTTAACTTTTTAATGTATTGTCCTAATTAAAATCGGAGAGAGGATTTCTTTGTTCCACGATTTTAAAATACATAATTAAATGATAAACTTCTGGTAGTAGTTTATTAGATAACTAGCGATCCGTCCCGGGTTCGCCCAGGTAGTACAGCCGGATAATAAAAATAATAATATAACAAACAGACACTTCAATTTTATTTATTTGTATATATGTATAGAATAAATGTATAGACGAACTGTAATTTATTATATAAATTTTATAAAATAAATTGTTATTAAATTTCGTTTCGGTACTGAAGTTAAAAAGCAGCGATGCTCGTCCCTGGGGTCGACAAGCGACACGCAATAACGATCTAAATAAGTAGGAAGCTATTGTAGCGAAGTGCTACACTATTACTTATTGATGCTAATTTTACATGCGTACTTAACTTTATTAATTTTAATTATAAATAAAAAAAAACTTAAAAATATTTATAAACGGACAGACTATTTTATATAGTGAAATACGCGGTGGAATGTTGTTATCAGCTGTTTACGAGACGGGCCGCCGCGAGCCGTCATTCGTTCCCGGCGCTCGCCAGTCTGCTGCTAACATATTAGAAGCGCAGACGCGTACTACTTTTCTTACAATTAACCTAACTATTGGTTTGGTCTAAATAACCATAAATAGAACAAATATTATTGTGAAATCTTAAAAACCTAGTGTTATTATACCTAGTGTCAGAATTATAGTGAATGGTGTTCCCAAACTGGGTAAGTTGTGCAATCTAAGCGTAGATAGTTTTTTGAATGTAGCCGTTATAACTTTTTGTTGAACAGTGACGGACAGTTATTGATCTAATACAGTATGGTATGGCATGTAAGCATTTCTTATTGTTAATTATTATGTAAATGCCGTACTGTACCTACTTAGTAGCTATGATTATAAATGTGCATAGATTTATTTTGTTGATTTCTAGCCTAGCATTTGTCACCGATTCTGCTTTTTCCGACCGCCCTGAATTCTTACTGCCTTGCCTCGCAAAAGTAATATTGTAACTGTCTGGTTTACTTCATAAACCTAGCATATCCCTGTATGACGTATTCTAGCCGCGTCCTAATGCAGATTCGCGTTATGGTTTCCAGGAACACTTCCTGGATTACAAAATAGAAACTACTAGAACGCAGTCGCTTGGACCTCACCCAGCGAATCCGTGACTACCTGAACCTGAACCCGGCCAGAAACTGTACCCGGGATTACTGCCAGTGGGATTGCCAGGAGAGTGCGGTATACTGGGCCAAGATATAGTGCGTGTGTGACCGAGGCTAACTTCACGACCCTCTTAAAATAAATTTATTTCATTTCTTATTTCTTTGTTTTCTTTTTCTTTCTTTGTTCCCGCTCTTCCAGCGGTGACAATGGCGCCCATATACGTGGTCTAAGGTCATGCTCTGCACTTTATCTTGATTTACATGTTAGTTTTGCTCTGGTGTCGGTTTCTTGGTGTGTTGTTGTTGTAAAGACGTTACAATTTAGTTATCAACTTGTGTGCTCTTTTATATTAAAGATATCTTTTGTTGTTATTATTAGCGTCTATATTAATGGTTAAACTGTATAACATTATTGATTAAATAGTAACCAACCAGTAAAGACTGCATTGTTTACGTCTTGGCACATAAGTTGAAGACTGTTAATTATTATATTAAACTATTAGTTTCACCTGACTTTGCTTGTTTTTAGTTATGATACTTTGTCTGTAGTGATTTATATTGGTTGCGGTTGTAGCGTTCTGTAGCAAAGTTGATTATTGTAACAGAACGGATTTTGCTTTGGCTATTTTTTATTATTATTCTTGTTCTTCTTCTATTTTATTTACTTTCGCTCAAATTTTGCACAACATACCTAGGTGGGGACAACATACCCTATTTAATAAACTGTAAAATGGCTATTCCAATAAAATTTTTATTGCTGCACAAATCAGAATTGATGTATGAGGTAGCAATTCGGGGAGAGACTCCTTCTGATAATGTAGCTGGTTTACGGCGTCAAGTTAATAAATTAACGCAATTATATTCGTCAGATGATATCGTAGATTCTGTTTATGAATACTCGGATGACGTTAAAGGTTCTCAAGAGACGTTAGTTAAGGTTAAGGCTAATCTTGAATCTTTGAATGTCAGCTATGATGAACCCCTGTTTAATAGAACAAAATCACTTTTACATCACTTATACTACAGGCTCCAAAGAATAGCGAAACCTGATAAGGCCGATGACCCATCCCTACTGAACAACATAAAGGAATATTATGAATTGTACTATGAAACACTTTTGGGTTTGGCTAAGCCCAAGGTGAAGGAAGCTAAAACTTTGACATCTACATCAGAGGAGGAGTGTAGAGAGGATAGTGTAGATAAACTCAACTTAGCTGGTCTCAACGTTTCTGTCTCTTGTGATCGTGGTATATTCGGAGAACTTTCCAAACTAAAATATGACGGTAAAACTTGTGTCCGTTCATTCGTCCAGAGACTTGAAGAATTTCGTATGTCTAAGGGAATTCCTGAAGGGAAAATGCTAGTTTCTGCAATTGATATTTTTATTGGTGATGCACTCCATTGGTATCGTAGCATGAAAGATAAAGTTAATGATTGGAAGAGCCTTATCGCGCGTCTTAAAGATGATTTTGATATTCCTGACTACGACTATCGTATGTCCATTGAAATACGGCAGCGAACACAAGGAGACGATGAGACAATCACTATTTATTTATCTATTATGGAAGGGATGTTCTCTCGCTTGAGCACTCCCCTAAATGAAGAAGCTAAACTCGAGATTCTTTTGCACAATATCCGTCCTTGGTATTCGACCATTATAGCTGCTAGTCCAAGCGTAAAAACCATTGAGGATCTCCGATTGATTTGTAAGAACTTTGAACGTATTAAAGTACGTTCTGAAAATTTTAAAGAGCCTCCTTCGGTTACGTCCACAACTTTAGCTCCTGAATTTAGCTACCAATCTTCTAAGCGAAAAAATGCTAATCCACAAGGTATTTTTTTTGGTCGTAACAATCAATTTGTTCCAACAAAACGATACGAGCCTCTCCATAATCAATCATACAAAACATCTGAACTTCAAGCGTCTGATACTCAGGCTTCTGAAGTCCAAACTTCTGTAATCTCAAATAAGTCTTATTGCCATCGTTGCCGTGTAGATACTCATTCCATGAAGGAGTGCAAGGCTGAACGAAACATTTTTTGTTTTAAATGTGGAAAAAAAGATGTTCGTTCGCCCGACTGTCCTAATTGCCATCCAAAAAACTAATAACCGAAAATTGCAGCAAACAAACAGTTCAGTTTACGGATAGCTCGGACTGGAATAACTGGCTGTTGACTATTAGAAACTTCTTTTCTAATCAAGCTAGTTCTGCAATTTTCAACACAAAACCGAGTAAGGACCCTCGACCTTACGTTAAGATCCGTATTAATAATAGCAACGATTTAAGCTTGTATGGCTTACTTGATTCTGGTTCGGCTGTAACTATTTTGGGCAATAATTGCCATGAGCGTTTACTTAAGTTCGATCTCCCCTTGTGTGTTGAAGAAAAGATCACAGTCACTGCGGCAGGTGGTCAAAAAATAACATCCCTTGGTTATATTCTCCTACCTGTGACATTTGAAAATAAGTTTTCAGTTTTAAAAGCGCATGTCATTCCAGCTATCGAAACTACCTTAATCTTGGGAATCGATTTTTGGAATACCTTTAACATTTGCCCGAAGTATTTATCGGACAAAAATAACTTATTCGCGAATGATCCTGGTCTCTCAGAAGTTTCTGAATGTTCTAATATACTCTTGTATGATTATAATAATTTAGATAGCTCGCAAAAGGCTATTGCTGACGGCATAGTGGAACAATTTAAAGATATTTCTTTTGCAGAAAAAGGCTTAGGTAGGACTCATCTAATCAAGCATCGCATTAATACTGGCGATTCGGAGCCAATCCGCCAACGATATTACCGTATGTCGCCAGAGAAACAGCGGATTGTCACTGAACAGGTAGATGAGATGGTTGCTTTAGATGTGATTGAGCCCTGTGAAAGCCCATGGTCTTCTCCGGTATTGGTGGTTGGAAAAAAGGATGGAAAACCACGCTTTTGTCTCGATAGCCGGAAATTAAATTCTGTTACTAAAAAAGATGCCTACAAATTACCGTACGTATCCGAAATCTTGGACAACTTGAAAGACGCTAGATATCTATCTAGCGTCGATTTATCTAAAGCATTCTGGCAGACCATGATCGAAGAGTCGGACAGGGAAAAAACCGCTTTCTATGTTCCTGGACGTGGTACTTTTATGTTTAAAGTCACTCCTTTTGGTCTTACTAACGCACCAGCAACACAACAAAGACTGGTTGACCTTTTGTTTGGACCTGAATTTGAACTGAAAGTGTTCGCGTATCTTGATGATATTATTATTATTAGTAATACTTTTGAGGACCATGTTTCAATGCTTTGCCAAGTTCTTGAAAAACTGCGCTCTGCTAACCTCACAGTAAACCTGGATAAATGCCAATTTTTCAGGAGTAAGCTTCGTTACCTTGGTTATATTGTGGATGAACAAGGGTTGCGCACCGATCCTGAAAAGGTGGAAGCGATTCTTAGGTTTCCCACTCCTATTAGTAGCAAAGAAATCAAACGATTTTTAGGAACCGCTTCATGGTATAGACGTTTTATTCCACATTTTAGTACCATAGCGGGTCCTCTTAACAGACTTACCTCTAATAAAAAGAACGCTCCACCGTTTCAGTGGACTCCAGAAGCTGATAAAGCCTTTTTGGAGCTTAAATCTAAGCTGGTACAGGCCCCTGTTCTGGCTTGCCCTAATTTTGAGCACGCATTCGAGGTGCACACTGACGCGAGTAACTTTGGTATTGGTGCAATGCTGGCTCAAACTATCGACGGTATTGAACATCCAATAGCATATATGAGTCGCTCCTTGAGTAAACCTGAGAGAAATTATAGCACGACAGAAAGGGAAGCTCTTGCTGTGCTAACTGCTCTTGAGCATTGGCGTTGCTACTTGGAAAATGATAAAACGTTTACTGTTTTTACCGATCATTCGGCGCTTAAATGGTTTCTTTCTCTTTCCAATGCTACAGGACGCTTGGCGAGATGGGGAGTACGCCTGTCTTCCTTTAAGTTTGCAATTAAGCATCGCCGAGGAAAAGACAATATTGTTCCTGACGCCCTTTCCAGAAGTGTGCCTGTTGATATTATTACTGAGAATAATGTCCCGGTTTCTCCTTCTCCTGTTACTGATGATCATTGGTACCTAGGAATTTTCAATGGATGTCAAAACTTCCCTATTAGATATCCGAATTATAGAGTAGAAAATAACATATTATATAGATATATGAAAAATAGGGATATCCTAACTTCCGAGTTCGCCTGGAAGGAAGTAGTCCCGAAAGAGCTGCGAAATAAAGTGCTCGTAGAATGCCACTCAGAACCAACAGCTGGGCATTTTGGCGTGTTTAAGACATACAAACGCTTAGCACTTCGATTTTATTGGCTAGGTATGTATGCAGATGTTGTTGAGTTTATATCCTGTTGTGAGACTTGTCTTGCATATAAATTACCAAACCATGGCACTCTAGGTAAAATGGGCAGGCCTAAAGAAGTAGCTCGACCTTTCCAGGTTTTATCTATTGACTTAGTTGGTCCTCTTCCAAATTCTAGGAAGCAGAACCAATACATATTTGTGGTCACATGCTGTTTTTCGAAGTATTGTTTACTTTTTCCCCTACGACGAGCTACCGCAGATGCAGTTTGTAAACATTTGGAAAATGATGTTTTCCTTGTGCATGGTATCCCACAAACTTTAATTATGGATAATGGTTGTCAATTCATAAGCCGCGAATTAGACAAGGTTCTCAAAACATATAAAGTACCTAAAGTACATTTTACCCCTAGATACACGCCTCAAATTAATACAGTCGAAAGATACAATAAAACGATTATGACTGCTGTATCTACTTTCGTCAATGATGACCACAGAACTTGGGACTTAAATTTACCAAAAATTCAGTTCGCCGTTAATAATTCAGTTAACGAAACTACGGGCTATACTCCCGCATTCTTAGTACACGGTAGAGAACTAGTGACATGTGGATCACATTATTTAGAAAACACTGACCATAGTGATTCGGTACTCCTACCACGTGATACCTATGCCGAAAACTTGGGTCATTTGTCAGTGGTTTTCAATCAAGTGCAAACCTCACTTTGGCGTGCTCATGTCAAAAATACCCAAAACTACAACTTGCGTCGTAAAGATGCAGAGTTTAATGTGGGAGATATTGTCTGGAAACGTTGTTATTTTCAAAGCGACAAGGACGCTCATTTTAGTAAAAAGCTAGCTCCTAAGTACCAAAAATGTCGAGTAAAAGTTAAACGTTCTCCATTGGTCTACATCTTGGAGGACTTGAATGGACGCGATCTCGGCGTTTGGCATATAAAAGACCTCAAGATAGTTAGTTTTAAATCCAACGCTTAATTTATTTCCTCTTGTAAGTAGTATATTTCAAAATATAGTAGAATTGCTATTAGGTATACATATTTTCTATACTTACATGCAATTATTTTTTTACTTCATTAGCTTCAGAATAGTTTTACATTTCATTGGTAAGGATGTCTTTAACGGATTTTTTTTCTAAGCAAAATCCTTTTACAGAGAGGGGGATAATGTAGCGAAGTGCTACACTATTACTTATTGATGCTAATTTTACATGCGTACTTAACTTTATTAATTTTAATTATAAATAAAAAAAAACTTAAAAATATTTATAAACGGACAGACTATTTTATATAGTGAAATACGCGGTGGAATGTTGTTATCAGCTGTTTACGAGACGGGCCGCCGCGAGCCGTCATTCGTTCCCGGCGCTCGCCAGTCTGCTGCTAACATATTAGAAGCGCAGACGCGTACTACTTTTCTTACAATTAACCTAACTATTGGTTTGGTCTAAATAACCATAAATAGAACAAATATTATTGTGAAATCTTAAAAACCTAGTGTTATTATACCTAGTGTCAGAATTATAGTGAATGGTGTTCCCAAACTGGGTAAGTTGTGCAATCTAAGCGTAGATAGTTTTTTGAATGTAGCCGTTATAACTTTTTGTTGAACAGTGACGGACAGTTATTGATCTAATACAGTATGGTATGGCATGTAAGCATTTCTTATTGTTAATTATTATGTAAATGCCGTACTGTACCTACTTAGTAGCTATGATTATAAATGTGCATAGATTTATTTTGTTGATTTCTAGCCTAGCATTTGTCACCGATTCTGCTTTTTCCGACCGCCCTGAATTCTTACTGCCTTGCCTCGCAAAAGTAATATTGTAACTGTCTGGTTTACTTCATAAACCTAGCATATCCCTGTATGACGTATTCTAGCCGCGTCCTAATGCAGATTCGCGTTATGGTTTCCAGGAACAATATTGCGGAATAGAAATGATCTTATCATCAAGGACTATAGTGTTTTTGGGCTTACTAAACCGGATGCTCTGTCAGTGGAAGTATTATCTTACTGTAAAAAACTATCAAGAACTGTGACCAAAGACGATAGCATTGTAATTATGACCGGCAGTAATGATACTAATTTTTCTAAGCTACTGTCAGAGATTAGAGCCGCTCTTGAGCTTTTGCGAAAATGTAACGTCTTTGTAGTGAATGTTATTTACAACGCTTTCCTTAAAGAAAGTAAACTTAACAAACAGTTGAGCCTTCTCACTGCCGATTTCGACAACTGTGTTTTTGTAAAGACTAGGCCGGGTATCCAGAACATTTCTCGTAGAATCATTCACAGTGTAAATTCTGTTCAGTATAGTAACACATTTTTGAACTTTACCAGGCCGAAAGGTAGAGCACTTGCTGGCTCTGTCAGTCTGTTTGCAAAGCCAACATCCAAAGAGAATGTAACGCTACCTACCTCAACGGATCTGAGAATTTCATCAGCTGTAAATTACCCTAAAAAGGGCACCATTCCGTTTTATTTTCACGAATTAGCTAATAAGCCTTGCTCTACGGCCTCGAAAGGTTTGCGGCAAAGTTTTGTTACGGAATATTTTCCTTCTGTAGGTAAAGTAAATGTTACATCCGGAAACTCTTCAGTGTCACCTGATAGCAAAGCCAAAGTGTTTTTTCGAGGCCAATGACAAGACTTCCACATTTTGCGGTGTTGCATCAAAACATAGCTGGCCTGCTGAGTAAGACGCATGAGCTCGAAGTTGTATTGGACGAATTAAATACTTCTAATCAATCTGCTACTATTGTATGTCTTAGCGAACATTTTATTGCCAAAGGTGAGGAACATTTCCTTAATATTAAGAATTACTCGTTAAAGGCAATTTATTCACGAGCGCTTCAAAGACGAGGTGGCACTTGCATCATTTGTAGAGATGATGTCCAATGTAATGAGCTTGATTTTTCACAAATCGGAGTTGACAGGCAGTTTGAAGTTTGCGGCATCGAGATTAAAGGCTTGAAGTTGTGCGTTTTGTGTATTTACAGAATCCCTAGTTCAAATCTAACCCTATTTTTTGAAAATTTACATCAAATATTGACAGATCTTGCGAGGAAATATCAAAGAGTCATAGTATGCGGGGATTTTAATATAAATATTTTCATCAAAGATAAGGCAAGTGAGCAATTTCGAGAACTATTAATGAATTATGGTATGGAATTTCACATCACTGAACCGACACGACTTGATAAGTGCATTGATAACATATTCAGTAATGTTTCTAATGTGACTGGCAAAACGTTGAATTGTTGCTTGTCTGACCATAATACAGCTCAGTTAGCTATTTTTGGCGATTTGAACATCAAGACCTCTACTCTGCCGTCGTACTAGAGAAGGGCACATCTATCATTTTCGTCAAACCGAGATAATAAGGATTAAAGTTTTCACCATATTCTGCTCCATAGTGCAGAAACCTATTGATTTAAAGAAAAAAAAATACTGATGACACTTGCGTGAAGGTTAGTACTATTATATTTTTTACATTTAAGTTTGCTAATATAATTATTTATTAAATAAATTCAAATTATTCCTTTCAACTTAAAAAAAAAATATAAAAAAAAATACCACTTACTACAAAGAAAAGGCATAGTTAACCAAATGTGACCTTTCTTTTTAATATTGTAAGGAAATTGGTCAGTGAGTCACTAAAAAAAGGGCCCATTTGTCTAATTGCGCCTTTTTAATGTAAATTTACTTAGGTCAGTACCTAGCTTTTCTACAGAAAAAAAAAATATTTTAAGAAAGTTTAATAAACTATAAAACATACTTGGAAATATTTACGCAATGTTTGTAAATGCCATTTCTGGTCAGTTTATCCAAATAAATGAAACAAAACTTAACAAATATTCTTTTAGGAAACAAAAATTTCAAGAATAACAAAGTTCTTAAACTTCAATAGTTATTTATAAATTATTAGGGATAATTAAGTATCTACCTACAATTTTCGTTAACAAATACCACGATATTTGGACCAGTATCAGAGACAGCTTTGCAAAAGTCTTCAAAGTCATACACTCGCTTCTTCTTCTTAAGGTGCCGCTTCATGACCCGCCTAACGCAAAAATGGCCTATAGGCTGTTTTGTTCATCGAAAAAAAAACAGGCATTACGGAAAAAGAAAGACAACGCCAGAGCCTTCGGTTGGCATTCTGAAATTTTGGAATAAATTTCCAAAGAAAATTTCCGAAGACACTTAGTGCGTGGTAATTTTCTAAAACGTGTTCCCGGAAATACGTGTTTTTGAAAATACCTTACAAGTGTGTGAAAAAAATTTTTGTTATTTAGAATCTCCATAACATGTCCAAGGATTATATGGAAGTGTTTTGATGAATTTTACATTAATTATGAGAACACTGTGAACGGCCAAAGTCAAGGTAAAATTTGTCCAAAAAAGGTGATTTTTGAATGCTTGTACTGAGTTGGAATCTCAAAATTTTACATTTTTGCTTCCACGGAATTCTAGATATAGAGCACATGATACCTATTTGCTCAAAACATCTAAAGAAAAATTTATTAGGACCCTATAATCGCGTACGAGCGTTTGTATGGAAAGTATGGGGAGCTGTGTCGCTCCGATGTCGCAGGCACAACTGACGCGTTTCACTCAAACCCTGCCCCCCTTTCCTCACCTCTAATCGTAAATAATTTAAAGAAAAGGCACAACTGGTTATTTGTGCCTTTTGTATGTCAATTAATCGAGACATGAATTGATCAATGATTAAGTAAACAGGGCACATCTGGCATTTGAGCCTTTTCAAAGTAGTTTTTAGAAAAATCTATATGAAGTAAATAATCACATCTACGTATTTGTGCCTTTTCAATATAATGGTAAATAAATGAGCCTTTTCAATCTATAAAACATGAATATTAATTTCATTTGTGCCTTTTGAGCGTACTGTATCTCCGAATTCCTTAAAGATAAAATTCTACAAAAAATTGAGCAGATGCGCCTTTTTTTCCTGATTCTAAATATGTATATAACTCATTTTTTTAAAAAATGTTAGTTGTGCCCTTTTTTGTTACGACGGCAGTACTGGTCACTATTTTAAATTTGTACACGATGCATGTAAGGAAAACATTGTTAAGTTCGTTGATGCCATTCGTAATTTGTCGTTTTCAGAAGTTTTTGAGATTAATTTACTGCAAGACGCTTTTAATAAATTTCACGACTATCTCATGCTTTTTCATGGTCTCTGCTTTCCTGTTATTAAAGTAAAGAATACTGTCAAATCTAATCGGTCTAAATCAATTTCGAAGGGTCTGAAAATAAGTTGTAAAACTAAAAGGATTTTGAGATATAAATATTATAAAAACAAAAACATAGATTCTAAAAATGCATTTAAAGCATATTCAAAGCTTTTGCAAAAGTGTGTGAGTAAGTGTAGACAGATGACAAACGCCAAGTTTATTGCTAGTTCTAAAAATTGCTGCAAAGCCACGTGGAACGTGGTAAATGAGGAGTTAGGCAAGACTAAACCAAAACAGTTTTTTGAAAAGATTAATCATAATGGATTGGATATTACTTCAGGGCCTCACATTACAAATATTTTTAATGATTACTTTGTTAACGTTACAAATTCCAATTTAACTTCATCACTTCCTCTAAAGAATCCTTTACTTAACATCGAGTCATCCCGTGACAGCATATATCTAGAGCCTGCGACACCTGACGAAGTAAACAAAATTATAATGTCTTTAAAAAACACTCAGTCTGCAGGTTACGATAATATCACCACAAATGTTATTAAGCTAGTTGGTCGTTATATAGCTGAACCACTGGCCTACTTAATTAATTTGTCGATTGAGCAAGGCTGTTTTCCAGATAGGCTTAAAATTTCTGTTATAAAACCTCTTCTTAAAAAAGGCTCTAGAGTAGCTGTTGATAACTATAGGCCGATAGCCCTTGTGCCCGTTCTGTCTAAAATTCTGGAAAAAGTGATGTTTAGGAGGTTGATTTCTTATTTGGATACTTTTAACATCCTTGCCAAGGAGCAATTTGGTTTCAGGAAATCCAAATCGACCACTTTAGCAACCTACAAATTGGTTCAATTGATTATGGCTAATCTAAATAGTAAAATACCCACGTGTGCTTTATTTTTGGATCTCAGCAAAGCGTTTGATTTTGTCGATCATCAAATTCTTTTGAATAAGCTTAGTTCGTATGGTGTAAGAGGTAATGCTGAGGACTGGTTTAGATCCTACTTAACAAACAGAAGGCAAATAACTAGAATTTCTATGCTACAAAAAGGTGAATCTTGCTTACAAAATTATGATTCTGAACAAAAAATCAATCACTGTGGTGTCCCGCAAGGGAGTATTCTTGGTCCCTTATTATTTCTATTATACGTTAATGATCTTCCTCTAGCTCTTAGCCACAGCAGCTTACTTTTTGCGGATGACACAACCATAGTAATTAAATCAAGCAATATAAATGAGTACGAAATGGTTATAAATAAGTGTTTGTCTGATATTATCGACTGGCTAAATTGTAATAAATTGAAAATAAACTTATCTAAAACTAAATTAATACAATTTAAAACTTACAAACGCAGATTTGAGCCCTTACATATAACATTTAATAATTCTATCATTGAACAAGTTAACAGTACTAAATTTCTAGGTATTCACATTGATTCACACTTGGCTTGGAAAGACCACATTGACTCTATTTGCACTAGATTGAACCAATTCGTATTTGCTTTAAAAAGAATTAGACAGTGTAGTTCCCCCGAAACTGTTCTAACAGTTTATCACGCCTATGTCTGCTCCATACTGCGGTATGGGATTGTAATTTGGGGAAATTCCACAGATATTTTAAGAATATTTAGAGTACAAAAAAAATGCATTCGAGCTATGTATTGCATGGGATGGACTGAATCTTGCAAGCCTGTTTTCAAATCAAATAATCTTCTTACGGTGCCTTGCATTTACATATATGAGATGGCTAAATTCGTAATGACTAATCCGTCATTGTTCGAGCTATACGACAACGTAAATAAAAGAGCCACAACGCGAGCCCGACTGAAGATGCCTGCTCCCTCTCTCGAGACATTTCGCAAGAGCTGTATATATATGGCACCTCTTATTTTCAACTCTCTTCCTCAGCAATTGGTAGACCTGCCTTTTCCGCGATTTTGCTCAGCACTTAAGAAGTGGTTAGTGAACGAGAATTTTTATACTGTGGATGAATTTTTGCAGAAGTGTTCATGTCGATTTTATACATATGCATTGTGAAATAAAAAACTGTTTACTTATTAATAATTAATATTACTTGACATTACTTTTACTAAACAGAAATTAACCATTTGAAATGTGAATAATATAGTGAATAATGACTAAATATTTGCACACCTGACGGTGAATATGGCGATCATATGATAATTTATTAACCTACTAACCCATATTTATGCAAATAAATTAATTTGAATTTGAATTTGAATTTGAATTTGAACACTTCCTGGATTACAAAATAGAAACTACTAGAACGCAGTCGCTTGGACCTCACCCAGCGAATCCGTGACTACCTGAACCTGAACCCGGCCAGAAACTGTACCCGGGATTACTGCCAGTGGGATTGCCAGGAGAGTGCGGTATACTGGGCCAAGATATAGTGCGTGTGTGACCGAGGCTAACTTCACGACCCTCTTAAAATAAATTTATTTCATTTCTTATTTCTTTGTTTTCTTTTTCTTTCTTTGTTCCCGCTCTTCCAGCGGTGACAATGGCGCCCATATACGTGGTCTAAGGTCATGCTCTGCACTTTATCTTGATTTACATGTTAGTTTTGCTCTGGTGTCGGTTTCTTGGTGTGTTGTTGTTGTAAAGACGTTACAATTTAGTTATCAACTTGTGTGCTCTTTTATATTAAAGATATCTTTTGTTGTTATTATTAGCGTCTATATTAATGGTTAAACTGTATAACATTATTGATTAAATAGTAACCAACCAGTAAAGACTGCATTGTTTACGTCTTGGCACATAAGTTGAAGACTGTTAATTATTATATTAAACTATTAGTTTCACCTGACTTTGCTTGTTTTTAGTTATGATACTTTGTCTGTAGTGATTTATATTGGTTGCGGTTGTAGCGTTCTGTAGCAAAGTTGATTATTGTAACAGAACGGATTTTGCTTTGGCTATTTTTTATTATTATTCTTGTTCTTCTTCTATTTTATTTACTTTCGCTCAAATTTTGCACAACATACCTAGGTGGGGACAACATACCCTATTTAATAAACTGTAAAATGGCTATTCCAATAAAATTTTTATTGCTGCACAAATCAGAATTGATGTATGAGGTAGCAATTCGGGGAGAGACTCCTTCTGATAATGTAGCTGGTTTACGGCGTCAAGTTAATAAATTAACGCAATTATATTCGTCAGATGATATCGTAGATTCTGTTTATGAATACTCGGATGACGTTAAAGGTTCTCAAGAGACGTTAGTTAAGGTTAAGGCTAATCTTGAATCTTTGAATGTCAGCTATGATGAACCCCTGTTTAATAGAACAAAATCACTTTTACATCACTTATACTACAGGCTCCAAAGAATAGCGAAACCTGATAAGGCCGATGACCCATCCCTACTGAACAACATAAAGGAATATTATGAATTGTACTATGAAACACTTTTGGGTTTGGCTAAGCCCAAGGTGAAGGAAGCTAAAACTTTGACATCTACATCAGAGGAGGAGTGTAGAGAGGATAGTGTAGATAAACTCAACTTAGCTGGTCTCAACGTTTCTGTCTCTTGTGATCGTGGTATATTCGGAGAACTTTCCAAACTAAAATATGACGGTAAAACTTGTGTCCGTTCATTCGTCCAGAGACTTGAAGAATTTCGTATGTCTAAGGGAATTCCTGAAGGGAAAATGCTAGTTTCTGCAATTGATATTTTTATTGGTGATGCACTCCATTGGTATCGTAGCATGAAAGATAAAGTTAATGATTGGAAGAGCCTTATCGCGCGTCTTAAAGATGATTTTGATATTCCTGACTACGACTATCGTATGTCCATTGAAATACGGCAGCGAACACAAGGAGACGATGAGACAATCACTATTTATTTATCTATTATGGAAGGGATGTTCTCTCGCTTGAGCACTCCCCTAAATGAAGAAGCTAAACTCGAGATTCTTTTGCACAATATCCGTCCTTGGTATTCGACCATTATAGCTGCTAGTCCAAGCGTAAAAACCATTGAGGATCTCCGATTGATTTGTAAGAACTTTGAACGTATTAAAGTACGTTCTGAAAATTTTAAAGAGCCTCCTTCGGTTACGTCCACAACTTTAGCTCCTGAATTTAGCTACCAATCTTCTAAGCGAAAAAATGCTAATCCACAAGGTATTTTTTTTGGTCGTAACAATCAATTTGTTCCAACAAAACGATACGAGCCTCTCCATAATCAATCATACAAAACATCTGAACTTCAAGCGTCTGATACTCAGGCTTCTGAAGTCCAAACTTCTGTAATCTCAAATAAGTCTTATTGCCATCGTTGCCGTGTAGATACTCATTCCATGAAGGAGTGCAAGGCTGAACGAAACATTTTTTGTTTTAAATGTGGAAAAAAAGATGTTCGTTCGCCCGACTGTCCTAATTGCCATCCAAAAAACTAATAACCGAAAATTGCAGCAAACAAACAGTTCAGTTTACGGATAGCTCGGACTGGAATAACTGGCTGTTGACTATTAGAAACTTCTTTTCTAATCAAGCTAGTTCTGCAATTTTCAACACAAAACCGAGTAAGGACCCTCGACCTTACGTTAAGATCCGTATTAATAATAGCAACGATTTAAGCTTGTATGGCTTACTTGATTCTGGTTCGGCTGTAACTATTTTGGGCAATAATTGCCATGAGCGTTTACTTAAGTTCGATCTCCCCTTGTGTGTTGAAGAAAAGATCACAGTCACTGCGGCAGGTGGTCAAAAAATAACATCCCTTGGTTATATTCTCCTACCTGTGACATTTGAAAATAAGTTTTCAGTTTTAAAAGCGCATGTCATTCCAGCTATCGAAACTACCTTAATCTTGGGAATCGATTTTTGGAATACCTTTAACATTTGCCCGAAGTATTTATCGGACAAAAATAACTTATTCGCGAATGATCCTGGTCTCTCAGAAGTTTCTGAATGTTCTAATATACTCTTGTATGATTATAATAATTTAGATAGCTCGCAAAAGGCTATTGCTGACGGCATAGTGGAACAATTTAAAGATATTTCTTTTGCAGAAAAAGGCTTAGGTAGGACTCATCTAATCAAGCATCGCATTAATACTGGCGATTCGGAGCCAATCCGCCAACGATATTACCGTATGTCGCCAGAGAAACAGCGGATTGTCACTGAACAGGTAGATGAGATGGTTGCTTTAGATGTGATTGAGCCCTGTGAAAGCCCATGGTCTTCTCCGGTATTGGTGGTTGGAAAAAAGGATGGAAAACCACGCTTTTGTCTCGATAGCCGGAAATTAAATTCTGTTACTAAAAAAGATGCCTACAAATTACCGTACGTATCCGAAATCTTGGACAACTTGAAAGACGCTAGATATCTATCTAGCGTCGATTTATCTAAAGCATTCTGGCAGACCATGATCGAAGAGTCGGACAGGGAAAAAACCGCTTTCTATGTTCCTGGACGTGGTACTTTTATGTTTAAAGTCACTCCTTTTGGTCTTACTAACGCACCAGCAACACAACAAAGACTGGTTGACCTTTTGTTTGGACCTGAATTTGAACTGAAAGTGTTCGCGTATCTTGATGATATTATTATTATTAGTAATACTTTTGAGGACCATGTTTCAATGCTTTGCCAAGTTCTTGAAAAACTGCGCTCTGCTAACCTCACAGTAAACCTGGATAAATGCCAATTTTTCAGGAGTAAGCTTCGTTACCTTGGTTATATTGTGGATGAACAAGGGTTGCGCACCGATCCTGAAAAGGTGGAAGCGATTCTTAGGTTTCCCACTCCTATTAGTAGCAAAGAAATCAAACGATTTTTAGGAACCGCTTCATGGTATAGACGTTTTATTCCACATTTTAGTACCATAGCGGGTCCTCTTAACAGACTTACCTCTAATAAAAAGAACGCTCCACCGTTTCAGTGGACTCCAGAAGCTGATAAAGCCTTTTTGGAGCTTAAATCTAAGCTGGTACAGGCCCCTGTTCTGGCTTGCCCTAATTTTGAGCACGCATTCGAGGTGCACACTGACGCGAGTAACTTTGGTATTGGTGCAATGCTGGCTCAAACTATCGACGGTATTGAACATCCAATAGCATATATGAGTCGCTCCTTGAGTAAACCTGAGAGAAATTATAGCACGACAGAAAGGGAAGCTCTTGCTGTGCTAACTGCTCTTGAGCATTGGCGTTGCTACTTGGAAAATGATAAAACGTTTACTGTTTTTACCGATCATTCGGCGCTTAAATGGTTTCTTTCTCTTTCCAATGCTACAGGACGCTTGGCGAGATGGGGAGTACGCCTGTCTTCCTTTAAGTTTGCAATTAAGCATCGCCGAGGAAAAGACAATATTGTTCCTGACGCCCTTTCCAGAAGTGTGCCTGTTGATATTATTACTGAGAATAATGTCCCGGTTTCTCCTTCTCCTGTTACTGATGATCATTGGTACCTAGGAATTTTCAATGGATGTCAAAACTTCCCTATTAGATATCCGAATTATAGAGTAGAAAATAACATATTATATAGATATATGAAAAATAGGGATATCCTAACTTCCGAGTTCGCCTGGAAGGAAGTAGTCCCGAAAGAGCTGCGAAATAAAGTGCTCGTAGAATGCCACTCAGAACCAACAGCTGGGCATTTTGGCGTGTTTAAGACATACAAACGCTTAGCACTTCGATTTTATTGGCTAGGTATGTATGCAGATGTTGTTGAGTTTATATCCTGTTGTGAGACTTGTCTTGCATATAAATTACCAAACCATGGCACTCTAGGTAAAATGGGCAGGCCTAAAGAAGTAGCTCGACCTTTCCAGGTTTTATCTATTGACTTAGTTGGTCCTCTTCCAAATTCTAGGAAGCAGAACCAATACATATTTGTGGTCACATGCTGTTTTTCGAAGTATTGTTTACTTTTTCCCCTACGACGAGCTACCGCAGATGCAGTTTGTAAACATTTGGAAAATGATGTTTTCCTTGTGCATGGTATCCCACAAACTTTAATTATGGATAATGGTTGTCAATTCATAAGCCGCGAATTAGACAAGGTTCTCAAAACATATAAAGTACCTAAAGTACATTTTACCCCTAGATACACGCCTCAAATTAATACAGTCGAAAGATACAATAAAACGATTATGACTGCTGTATCTACTTTCGTCAATGATGACCACAGAACTTGGGACTTAAATTTACCAAAAATTCAGTTCGCCGTTAATAATTCAGTTAACGAAACTACGGGCTATACTCCCGCATTCTTAGTACACGGTAGAGAACTAGTGACATGTGGATCACATTATTTAGAAAACACTGACCATAGTGATTCGGTACTCCTACCACGTGATACCTATGCCGAAAACTTGGGTCATTTGTCAGTGGTTTTCAATCAAGTGCAAACCTCACTTTGGCGTGCTCATGTCAAAAATACCCAAAACTACAACTTGCGTCGTAAAGATGCAGAGTTTAATGTGGGAGATATTGTCTGGAAACGTTGTTATTTTCAAAGCGACAAGGACGCTCATTTTAGTAAAAAGCTAGCTCCTAAGTACCAAAAATGTCGAGTAAAAGTTAAACGTTCTCCATTGGTCTACATCTTGGAGGACTTGAATGGACGCGATCTCGGCGTTTGGCATATAAAAGACCTCAAGATAGTTAGTTTTAAATCCAACGCTTAATTTATTTCCTCTTGTAAGTAGTATATTTCAAAATATAGTAGAATTGCTATTAGGTATACATATTTTCTATACTTACATGCAATTATTTTTTTACTTCATTAGCTTCAGAATAGTTTTACATTTCATTGGTAAGGATGTCTTTAACGGATTTTTTTTCTAAGCAAAATCCTTTTACAGAGAGGGGGATAATGTAGCGAAGTGCTACACTATTACTTATTGATGCTAATTTTACATGCGTACTTAACTTTATTAATTTTAATTATAAATAAAAAAAAACTTAAAAATATTTATAAACGGACAGACTATTTTATATAGTGAAATACGCGGTGGAATGTTGTTATCAGCTGTTTACGAGACGGGCCGCCGCGAGCCGTCATTCGTTCCCGGCGCTCGCCAGTCTGCTGCTAACATATTAGAAGCGCAGACGCGTACTACTTTTCTTACAATTAACCTAACTATTGGTTTGGTCTAAATAACCATAAATAGAACAAATATTATTGTGAAATCTTAAAAACCTAGTGTTATTATACCTAGTGTCAGAATTATAGTGAATGGTGTTCCCAAACTGGGTAAGTTGTGCAATCTAAGCGTAGATAGTTTTTTGAATGTAGCCGTTATAACTTTTTGTTGAACAGTGACGGACAGTTATTGATCTAATACAGTATGGTATGGCATGTAAGCATTTCTTATTGTTAATTATTATGTAAATGCCGTACTGTACCTACTTAGTAGCTATGATTATAAATGTGCATAGATTTATTTTGTTGATTTCTAGCCTAGCATTTGTCACCGATTCTGCTTTTTCCGACCGCCCTGAATTCTTACTGCCTTGCCTCGCAAAAGTAATATTGTAACTGTCTGGTTTACTTCATAACCCTAGCATATCCCTGTATGACGTATTCTAGCCGCGTCCTAATGCAGATTCGCGTTATGGTTTCCAGGAACACTTCCTGGATTACAAAATAGAAACTACTAGAACGCAGTCGCTTGGACCTCACCCAGCGAATCCGTGACTACCTGAACCTGAACCCGGCCAGAAACTGTACCCGGGATTACTGCCAGTGGGATTGCCAGGAAGTGCGGTATACTGGGCCAAGATATAGTGCGTGTGTGACCGAGGCTAACTTCACGACCCTCTTAAAATAAATTTATTTCATTTCTTATTTCTTTGTTTTCTTTTTCTTTCTTTGTTCCCGCTCTTCCAGCGGTGACACTATGTAGCACACATTCGGAGAAATGGCCGGTTTTGAAACGACCCGATGATGGCTTATAGTAGCGAAGTCGATCACAGATCCTTATGGGATTTTTTTGACTGTATAGGTCGATTTTTTGGTCGGTTAGAGGTAGTGAAAGAGACGCACCGCAGCCCCATCTACGATTTGTACTCAAAAAAATAGTTTCAAAACCACTGCGTGTTGTAGCCGCGGTAAGACTGAAAGAGACTGCGGTAAGAATGACTGGAAGAGATCGCTTTTAGCGATAAGTCCACCCATTGTACTTTACTGTGTTTTAATATTTCTGTACTGTTTAATTTATAAGTCTGGTGTACAATAAAGTATTTTATATTGTATTGTATTGTAAATACGCGGTGGTGTGCAAGTGATACGGACTGCAGCCAGTCCGTAGGTACTAAACAATTCACAGACTCTTTTGAACTACTAAAGAGTGGCTCATTGACAAGTATATGCTTTACTGACTGACTGCCTTTTAGTTTTATCAGGCAAGGTTTTATTAAACACGATTCCATTTTTGTGGTTCTTGCGAACATGCGGGTTTCCCGATGATGTTTTCCTTCAACGTTTTAGAGCGAGTGTGATAAAGCCGTACATAGCTTGATATAAGTCATTGGTGCGAGGCGAGTCGAGATTCGAACTATGTTTGAAACATCGGACTGAAAATCGCACAAGTCCCCGCTCGGCCACACTCGCTTCCGCCCGCTCTCGCACTCGCTCGCATCCTGTATACGGTTATGGTAATTCGAATTTACATGTACCGGATTTACCAGTCGAAAAGGGAACCAATATCGCTGGTTACCCACACGAACTACAAAATAGGTATCTATTTTGTATATCTAGTTGATATTTACGTAATAGCGTAGTAACATGTTTTTATTCAGAAAATTATTAAATTTTAAATAACACCGAAATCACTCAGTCTCACTCAATCGATCACATTTTTAATCTCGACAGATTATCGTTTCAGCACTATCTCACATCTTTATAAACAATTTTTGATGTACTCGTGAAACAAAATAACGTCGATCAGCTGCTACGTTGTTCCGTGAAATGAGGACAAACCAACAAACACACTTTCACGTCTATGATAGTTCAGATTATTAATTACCCGACTGCCGAAGGTAAAGAGGATAATGTTTTTCGAGCCTGTGTATGTATGTCTATTACTTTGGCACGCTGTGTAGCCTATACGGTTTGATGGACTTTAACATAAAATGAAATGTCATTAGATTTATTTTAATCAATTGTGGGAGGGAGCGTAGTACATATTTTTTTTAAATTTTTACTATGCTATGTTTTGAAGAGTGAGTGTGGCCGAGCGGGAACTTGTGCGACATTCAACCCGACGCGCCATAGTCCGGAATTCGCCTCGGCCCCGCACCAATGACTTATATCAAGTTATGTGTAGATTTATCACACTTGCTGTAAAACGGTGAAGGAAAACATTGTGAGGAAACCCGCATGTTAAAGAACCACAAAATTCGAGGACATGCGACATCCACCAAGCCACACTGGGCCGGCGTGGTGGATTATGGCCCAAACTCTCTCTCTCTCTGGAAGAAGGCAGTATCCCAGCAGTAAGAGCGTAATAAGGCTGGTGATGAGGCGGGTTTTTTTTATTTTTTCATGATTTTGCTTATTTGTATTTGATATATTAATATGCACATGTATGTAGAAACAAAACATGTACAAGTCGTACATGTACAACAATACGTATTACCTGTGTTTATCTGACTCTAACAAGCGGATTCTGTATAATACATAACTTCATTCTATTTGAATTATTAAACAACTGAGGATCGAAAGCTGATTCTATGGGACTTAAGATAAGGCTGATGGAAGATAATTTGCCATTAATAATATATGCGTGTCGTGTAAAAGATGGCGCAGCACTTATGAGTCAAATTTGGCTGTAGGTGCGCATAGATACGAAAACCTAGTCATTTATTATTATAAACATAAACATAAACGCTTACACACTCATATCCCGGCACTAGGATTCCCTGTGTCGCAGGTGGCATGGACATACACAGATACCCATCACAAACATCCAAGACCCGAGAACAAACTTTATGCTTACACAAAATCTGCCCCGGCCGGGAATCGAACCCGGGACCCCTCGCCTTGCAGGCAGGTTTACTACCAACTTAGCTACGGAGCCGGAGTATATAAACATACTTGTATTATTGGGAAAAGGGGTTGGTAACCTTTGTAGCTACAGGAAAACGTTATTATAGATTTTAAAGGAAATGTTTAATAATGAAAATGAACAATTTAAAAGGTTTTTTGATGCCAATTGATCTTATTTATTTAAGGAATCCAAGTACTATAAATTTCAGAAATCGCTAAAAACGTGTCCTATACCTTGTCCTACATCTTGTACAGAAATCACTGTAGCTTCGGGAAAACGTCATTTTATTCAGTGAAATTACAGGGCTATGCAGTGCAATATTAGCGCAATTCAGTGCCGCGCAGGCTTTTGTGTCTCAAAGTTCTGGGTGGCACTAAAAATTGTGAGGGGCAGGCGTTATGCTTACCACCGGGCAAACGACAAGCTCGTCTCGTTATCCAATAATATTAAAAAAAGTTCTTAGGATGTTATGCAATTTTTTTATGATAATTCAGACATTTTGGAAAAGTTCTTCACTTCTAGTAGTTAGTACACAAAAGTAGTTTGGTAACAAAAACATTTTTTATATCGATCGATCCTGTTTCTCATAACGATCAAAAGATTCTACGGTAGGTCAGAGTTACTAAAAACAACAAAAATCGCCAAAAACTTTTTTCTTGATATAATTTCATTAGTCGCTTTGCTACTCTATCAGCCCCGTTACATTTTATATGTAATACCTACACTTCATTAATTAAATCATACAACATTGTAGAGTGGCCAAAAACGTTATACCTACATACCTATTTTTTTTTTCATAAGGACACAATAATGCAAGCAACGAATGCCACAAGCAAAGCGGTGAAACCCAGAACACTTGCAAAAGACTAAGAGCAACTACCTGGTGTTAACCACCACGCAGAGAACGACAAAAAGTGGAATTCTAAGATCAAACCTAAAAAAGCTTTTTACTTAAATATTACTTATAGTTTTTACTCCCGTCGATTTTGCAAGATGCGCCATCTTGCAAAATAGAAACCAAGAAACAGTCGCCAAGAATAGAAACTTTCAAGAGTTTTTACTAGAAATGTTATGAAGCATAATAAAGGGAATAGGGCTACAGATGTACCTATCAAGAAAATCTTTTCAACCCAACGCCCGAGTGGGAACTACCCTCTATTGGCGGGGCGGGCGTGCTCAACGAACCGATACAAAACACTGATAGCTGAGAATTAAACGTAGACTTGTAGGGAACAGATTCTTACCGCAAGTTTGTGAAATTGTATAAAATTATACAATAGGGACGTTGACTCCATTTATTTATGATGGTCAATGTTTTCACCTGAGAATTAAACGTCTATATCGAAAAAAAACTGGAAACCGAACGCTAAAAACGTCAAAAATGAGGGCCAAACTAGGGCGTATCTACTGAGCGCTAATCGATCCATACAAATAGTGCTTACGCGTGATGCCACATATTCCACGCGATTTTGGTCGTGATAAACCGAGTTTAATTAGGTACATAGTTGTATTACATTTTTTAGTCATTGAAAAGTAAAGAATTAGATAGTATAATTTAAGTGCTAAATGCCTTTATTAACTAGCTAATACATAAATAAACACTAATACATCTAACCTAGCTAGCTACAAAAACAGTTGGATAATGGATAATCTACAAGCCCTAGTAGGCCTATAGATAATCCAAATGTTCTAGCCCACTACCAGTAGGAAGCTATTATTATTATTATTTAAGTTACTATTAGATGATAAAAATTTCGTTGAATTCTGGAAGCTTTTATCTTTATGGAAATTATATATATTTTGTGAATTTCATTTTTAGAACATTTATCATTTTTTTAGAACATTAACCCATAATGTTCTTATATCCACATAACCACAGTAATTATGTGTTTTGTGTTTCCAATACCCAATTTTTGAAGCGATGATGGCTCATTTGTTATCTTCATCATCATCATCATCATCAGCCGAAGAAGTCTGGTGAACATAGTCTTTGTATATAGACCTCCCGCACAGAACGCCTCCTGGATCTAAGCACGATACGATCGTGGCACGTCGTCGCTTTCTATTACACGACATCGCTTCGCAGCGTGTTGATTGTAGGTGTTTTGGTTATAATAACATATTACGAGTACTAAGCTCGTATCTTCGTGGATAATGTACGGAACTGCTTGTAAGCCGTGCATTATCTGGCAGTGAGTGTTATAATGAGATGGTTTAAACATTGTAAACAACATTTTCTTGCAGCAAATAATCTCCATCGAGTGGCGCTCTTCTTCTCAAGCGGTACAATCGGAGCGAGGCACAGAGAGTCATTCAACTTTACAAGCGCCCTCTCGCTGCTTGTCTAAATAAGGTATGTCGAATTTGAATCTGCAAATGAATCTCGAAGTGGGTGAAAATTGAGTTGCAAGATTTGTATACGTACACAATTTGGGTTACAATGTGTTAAAAGTACATCTCGAAAAATGAAACGTTTTGTAACCTTTTTTTGGTTTTGTAGCTATTGACACTGTAGCATTTGACATCTATCCTTAAGTAATCCTGTGGTTGAAGGTGGTGAATACGCATATCCTAGAATATAAGTTATCTCAAGAGCAGTTGCAATAATACACCGACAGGAGCTTGATGACAGATTTTCAAAGGTTAGGTAGGTGCCTACATAGGTAGGTAGGTGGAGCACTAGAAAAAGGCCTACCACCATCCCAATTAGTCCACGAGTGACAATTGATGTTGTGGAGATCTTTGAATACGCTAGAAGAAAGTGCTATAGTTTGTTACAAAAACCGGCCTCACAAAATCGAGGTAGGGTCCTCTATGGAGGAACGTCGCCGTCAGGGCTATGGTGGTTATTTATGAGAAGCATACCCACGGCCTTGGCACTTAGCGAGGAGAAAAGACACCGTCCGTTTTTACCCGACTGCGGGACCCAGAGGTGGTAATGTGTTTATCAGGCTATGTATGTATGTTTGTTCCATTGCGGCGCTGTAGAGGCCAAACGCGTAGGCCGATTATGATGATTCTTACGGCAATCGATTTGTCTTAATCTTGCAAGTTTCACTAAAGGAATGGCAGTAATCAACATTCAATATGGCGACAAATAGACGCCATATTGTGAAAAAGAAAAAAGAAAATCGATGAACTACATATTATGTTGTGATGTACAAGGATTTTCATTGATATTATTAAGTCCATGGTGGGATTGAATATTCGGTACCTATTTATCTTTAAGTTTCTCTTACCATTTTTCATTTAGGATCTAAAACGATTTAGGGTAGCAACCATTCTCACTTAAATTTTCAATACTTATAATAAAGCGGAGATAAAGTTATTAAAGCTCAATAAATTATCTATAAAATAATTAAAATTTAAGTGTCTGTTTGTAATATCAACATAACAGCTTTTTACTAAATGCATATATGAAAGTATATACCGCACCTATAACAACTCAACCATTTTAAAAATTTTTGTCTGTCTGTCTGTTTATTCCAGATAATCTCCGAAACGGCTGGACCGATTTTGACGGCACTTTCACTGGCACATAGCTGATGTTACAAGTAATAACTTAGTCTACATGGGCAAAGCCGCGACGCACAGTTAGTCATCACATAATTCACTTCTTACGCAGTCGGCTTTTTGATTTATTGATTTTTGTTTTTGTTAGTTAATAGGTTGGTCTCATTAGGCCAAATAGCCAACAAAACCCCCATGCTGCATCCACAGCTGATGGTATATATGAGGATCTTTGTCGACGATAAAAGAGGCTTCATAGAATAAGGACTATTTTTAGAAGCTGCCTTAGTTTTTATTACCACTAAACCATCATAATTTCACCATATCTGTCGATTACTTCGTGCTTTCTGTAAACCTAACACAGACTACGTACGATTGTAATGTAATTCTCTCAACCAGACCAGAATCCCAACTACTAACTATGTACCTACTATGTTGAAATCTGTCTAGCCAAGGTCGTGACTTACGAACTCTATATATTTAGTCTCATAAAAATGCAAATGCTGCAATGTTCTCCGATGTACTTGTGTGGAATTGATTCAATCGATAGCTAGCAGGTGTGATGGGTAACTATTTCAAAACCAAAACGATTTCTTGGAAGCTAATATTAAGTGCTGTTACAAGTCACAAACAAAACTATTAAAAAGTCGTCGAGTAAGTTGTGAATAAATAATATTATATCTCTGAGTTGGTATATTATAAACCGCTGGTTCGATTCCAAAAATTCATTTACTAATAGGAAGCTACATTATCCCTGAGTGCTACTTTTTATGCCGATAACACGCGTGCGAAGCCGCGGGTAGACGCTAGTACTACATATAGTCGATACCCCTGATATCTCTCCTTATCTACTATGTCGTAAACGTGAAAACGCGCGTTTCTTGCTTTGTTCTTCTTTCACAGAGCGAAATATCGACGTGATTTTTAGCATCGAGAGATTCAAAATTCAGCCATTGTAACCAAATAATAATAATGACGGTAAACATCCAGTTACAATGTATGAAATAGAGTGATATGTGGCGGAAGAGTACTACAATTTCCCCGGAAAAACGCACGGTTCCTATGGGGTCCTCAACGTGGATGAAACTACGAGCTGCCGCTACTTTATAAAGTAACTAATTAAAATCTGTTGTCAAGAATCTATCGGTGTGTTTTGACAGCTTTTAAAAGCAATTCCTTTTCTAAGTTCAGGTAAAGGTGAATGTCAAAAACCGAAAAAAACAAAAAAGGCACTAACACTATTAGCAACATCTCGCCAATTCCAATCCTTGGTAACTTCGCTTCATTAGTGTTCAAGAATTGTAAATAATAGTGACGAAGACTCACAGCTGGTCAGCATCACGATTGCAGCGATTTAGTGTCAGTACAACCCCTATCACTCCAATAGCATTCGCCGATCGTTGTTTACATCCATTTGTTTCTATTCTCTTTGTAGTGCGATCATTGTTTAGTCTGTCTCGGGAAATGGAGATTTTCTCGCTTACAATCGTGATGTGAAAAACAAACGGGCTTGGAAGAAATCGTTCAATTAGATCAAGGATGCACAGACCACGGCCCGCGGGCTGTGAGCGGCTCTCTCAACGTACGAGCGGCCCGCAAATTAAATAAAATGAATAGATTGAAAATGTTATTCCACAACGGGATATTCACATATATGTCAATTTCGCTGCCAACTGGATTTGAATTCGCGTGTCTACTGGTAATCTAAACCAGACGCTTCTAACCAACTAAGCTATGGGAGTGATCAAAGTTAGGGACGAAATTCTTGTGATGATATCTTTCTTTCGGCTTACAAGATGCAAATGAAACTATTAGGCATTTATGAAAATTGGTAAGCAATTTTATGTATGGCATCGTATCGTACCTATGTAGTAAAAAAATTTATCACCATGCTTGGAATCAAATATGAATATGTTTTAAATCAATTAATCCTCCATTTCTAAATTATAAAAGTAAACAATCACGGTTAACTTTGACCTCATAGTCTGCCCAAGCGGCCCCTAGTCCTAATAAGTTTGTGATCTCTGAATTAGGTTAAGCTACTATTTGTATTTTGGAAGAAACGAACACAAAGCGGAATTTGTATACAGCAGGCCTAGTAATGCTATTTTATTTTAATGATTTGAAGTGTTTAGCGCTTGACCAATACCTCAATAATTGTGAGCCTCCTAGATCTCAAGTGATGACGTATCCGAAGGTCTGGCATCAATTGGCTCTCAATATACTCTCATTGTTACCTACTTATTTTGGAACGGATTAGGCCCTTCGAAAAAGACTGCGATGGCTAAAGCGCTTTACCCGACAGAATCGTCACATCGTCACTTCACATCAAGTGTGATTGTAATAAACTACAGTCCTAACCCGACAAAAAAAAATGCTGAGTCACAACCCTCACACAAACACGTTATATTTTGCATTGTTGTAGGTTTGCAAACATGTCATTATGCTACACAACTTTTAATGTTTTTCATCGCGCATACTGTACATTATTTTAATTTCCGGCGTTTTAAACTTTTACCGCTTTCATGGTCACGGGTATACACGTAGTAAGTGTACCTGTATTAACCCTCCATTATTCGTGGTCACGGGTAGACGGGACCACGAACAAAAAGGGCGAAAATGTAAACTATGCGCGATGAAAATACATAGTTCAAAGTTTTCAATCCGACGTGGCCTTTTGACTGTTACTGTTGGCTTACTAATAAGTAAGCTCAAAGTTACGCATATCATTTACGTACATACAAATTAAAGACATAAACATAACACTATCAAGTTAAGAAAGGGCTACGAAAGAAGATCAATAAAATATGTATAACGAACACAGGACACAGGAGCTGTGCATTTTTCCGATCGAAAATTAAATTAAATTAAATTTAATAGCCTAGGTTGCTATCCAATGCGTAAACTATATCTACCTATGCAAAAATCACGTCAATCCCTTACTCCGAGTGCTGCGTAATAGAAGGACAAACCACCAAACACACTATTGATTTACAAGATCCATTAGGGATTGACCACTATGTGACCAAGGTGGGAAATACGAAAAGCTCAACATGACTGGTTCCTATAGAGTATAGATAGATGCTGGAATAATAATTGACAGGCCTTGAAACTAACCAGATGCGAACTGAAAATTCTTTACCCCAAATCACCGTGTTTTGTTTAACACAAGCGCATTGTTGTTTTCAAATCTTCGCACTTGGCGTCCCAAATGAAGATTAAATAAAAATTTAAAAACATTAAATTTGGGTAGAGTTTTTGCACCCAAAAACCACAATGAACAGCGAAGGGCGACACTAAGAAAGTTCGAAAACGACATGAAGACGTCTTTATTGGTCGCAAGAAAAAATATAGAGAAATTGCATGCTTTTCTACTTAGAACTTGTAAATGGAATGTAATTTTATGAAGCAGTGGTGCAAAAGAAACTTCTTTGTCATTATGTTTGTTATTATTGTTAGTGGTAGGACTAACTCTTCTGCGAGTGTCCGTCTGGGTTGTTACCACCGCTTTGCTCGTGAAGTCTGCCGCCAAGCAGTAGTGTGCAAGCATTACTGTGTTCCGGTTTGATGAGCAGAGTAGCCAGAGAAATTACTGGGCTTATGAGACTTAATACCTAATGTCTCAGCGTAACGAGCGCATTGCAGTGCCGCGCAGACTTTTGTGTTTCAAACTTCTGGATGGCACTGCAATTGTTATGGGCCGGCGTTATGCTTACCATCAGGCAAACGACCAGCTCGTCTCGTTACCAAATAACATAAAAAAAAACTTTTCCAGTGAAAATACAAATAATTTTGGACTCGAGTTCGGTTTATACTGAGAAACGTGGCGTCACTAACCATATTGAAAAGTGAGATTGCAGTTCGGCGTCGCGAGTAAGTAACCATTGTTTACTAACAAATTGACTAACTTTATGAGTCCCACGTTGTGAGTTGCAGCCGAACCGGAGGCGGTTCACATACGCTAGTTATCATCATGCTTTAGGGTTCGTATCGTTATGTCTCAGCAGTACGATTAAATGAACTATTGGAAACGGACGGTTCGTAGTGACGTTACTCCGAGAAATGTCTCAGGGTAGCGTTTTTATAAAATGATTTTAGAAAAAATCTTTCACTAATAGGAAGCTACATTATCCCTCAGTGCCACAAGCTACATCTGTCTTGATTCCACGCGTGCGCAGCCGCGGGCAAAAGCTAGTTACCCATACAGAATTTTCTTAAACCATAGAATACAGACCTTGAGCGGTATGATAAATAAATCATTCCATACAACCCAGATGCTCCCGCTCATCCACGTATCTAATCTACACAATTGCTTGTTTTACTCTGTCTAGTGTGGAGATAAAACAAAACTTATGGTTTTGAGTAGTTATTAATTATTACTCTGTTTATTTAGGTTTAGGTATGTTTGAACGGTATAATTTGCGGGCCAAGATTCACTAGGCTGGATTTATAAAAGTATTATATAAGTGTTGCTGAAAAACTTACTGTAGAACGCTTCTAAAAAGTCTGTTTATAATCAAAAAGATGGTGTTTAGCTGTTTAAAAAAAAACAATTACCGAAGCTAACTAGCTAGCTATGTAGAGCTGGAGAAAGCTAAAACGGCATACTCGTACAAAATAGCAGTCAGTGATATTACTGGGCTTGTGAGACTTAATACGTAATGTATCAGTGTAACGAGTGCACTGCAGTGCCGCGCAGGCCTTTGTGTTTCAAAGTTCTGGGTGGCACTGCAGTTGTATTGAACTGGCATTTTACTAACCATCAGACGAACAACCCGCTCGCCCCGTTTTGCAATAGTTTAAAAAATACACAATTTGCCGAACATTTTATGTTTATTTATTTCTATAGGTACGTTAGCGTTTTACCCATATCTCCGATGATGTTGAGTGATGATGCGGCTGATGGTCGTAAACATGCTAAACCTGGATTAGTTTCTGAAGTGCAGCGGCTGGAACACATTCTTATAGAAAGAAAGAAAAAGAAAATACATTTATTTATACACGAAACTACCGCTTTTACACGGATAATATTTTGACAAACAATAACGACAGTAAATACTTATAACAAATACGTACGGTCACAAAAAAAATTAAACAAACCCTACATCTGTGTTAAACAGCGTTTAAGTGCTAAATATGCCTTAGTCGCGTGTGATATGAGTAACCACAAATCTTGATTTAAGTATTGTCTAACCATTGACTATCTCAATTCTGTTGGGACATTTCTAATCATTTTAGAGGTTTATCTTTAGACACTGTCTATCTAAACAGGCATTTAAAATTGTTTTTTGAACATGGGTAATAGATACAAAGGCGTCTAAAGACTAAAGGTGTTTTTTGTAGTAACGGTTAATGTTACATGATGCCATGATTTAGGCTCCGATTTAGTATGCAATTAAGGTCCAAGGTCATTAATGACTGTTTTTCTATTTTTGATACATTATTCGCGTAAGGTTTCCAACTTGAAGGCGGTAGCTAGCCACAGTAGCACCTAAAAACCCTACCACCATGTTGTGACTGTGGTGGATTGTATCGTATTTTCCTTGAGTAATATTCCGTAATGTCGACATTGTATACTCTTCCTCCATTTTATCCTTATACCACATTTTACCCCAAGAGGTTGAATTCCAAAAAAACAATCAAATAAGTGAAACTTCCTTACTTTTTGACTAAATAACCACAATTTTAAAGTTACTACACAAATCCCACCCTTATTTTCAGCCACATAGAGGTCATATTTCGTAAACCTTTTCTTATCGAGAAGACGAATGTCTGAGTCCACTTTTAATGTTTATAGCGTCAGTAACTCTGGAAATTTCGTCATGAATGAGTGAGTGGTATTTGGTACGGTAAATTCACGTAAACACCTATGTGTACGTAAATAATTCCGACGTAACCATCGCTGTTTACTCCACACCAAGCTGAGCGTCAGCCCTTTTATGCCAGCAATGTACACGACAGCTATTTTTGTACACAAACAATCAAATAATCAGTTTTCCATATGTCCGGATACTTCTAAGATAGGTAAGGTACAGGTTAACGAATAATCACGTTTTTCGTGCTCCTTACCTGTGAATGTACATTAAAGAATCCATGGTCGCAACCCTAGGATCAATTCACCTGAAACCCTTATTTCAACGGATTAAGGACTATTAAGCACGTTGTATGCGTAGATACTTGAATGGACAATCCTTTAGAAAAAGCTATTCGTATACGGCTCGGTGAACTTCTACCCTTATTGTCAAAATACGTAGTAATTTTGAAAAAACATTGTAATCGTGAAGTTTGCAACCAAATTAGTGGAGGTTGGACATATAATTTATAAATTAAAATTAATACTCATTGAATGCAATCTGCAGACAGTGCCAAAGAATTGAACTTGTAATTTCGAAATAGAACGATCAACCTTACAATAGATCAGAAAATAAATACAAAAACTGGCTAACTGCTTTACTTACACAGGGTAATCCAGAGGCGAAGTTAAAACCAGTGTATTAAACCACACACACAAACACTCATATAAATTTACAATTGAAAACACACAGCAATTATCATTACACTATAGTAATCTGCTATGTCCCATACAATACGCGCAGCATAGTGTCTGCTATATACCGTTTGCACCACGACCTTTTTCCACAACACTATCTCCCATTTTTGGAGATTTAAGAAAGGGTTGAAGAACACGCCTTAATTGTCTCTTTATTTTTTTTTTGTTATATTTTTTGTGGAGGTTTTGATGGGCAGTTGAGACTAGGGCGGCAGGGCGGCGGCGCGCGCACTGTCCCGCTGAAACCCGCCCAACTTCGCTCGGGTGCGCAGTGCGCTGGCTGTGTTGTGCTGTCTGCTAACTTCAGAGTTATGTTGTGACCTGGTTTCGGTAGCGCAATTAATTATTTTCGAAATGGCAACGCACTGGACGAATGCAAAACCTTTTTTTGTACGCCCGTGTACTGATTGTTGTTCTCTTTCGTATCTTAAGACGTATTGTTATATTATTTTGATGATTACTTACTGTGGTAAAAAGTTTTATTTAAGTAAATCAGGCATAATTGCTGTATAATAAATATGGAATTTATAAATCCACCACTTTCTACTATTCATATAATGTGGTTCAAGGAAGAGGTGGAAGCTAATGTCAAACCTAGTTTTAAATTAGATGCTTATCTATAGAAATTCTGTTTACTGCACAGATAGGTACTTAACGAGTAACGACAAATCATCTTGAGGGTGGCTAGTCAGGCAAGAACTTGAAAATACAAACTACCATCCAACAAGAACAACCCGTCAATAATGTACCCTATGTCACTCCCAAAATTAAAACAAATCTAATGACACATCATATGTTCAAATCCGTCAAACTAGCTACAGAGCGTGCCAAAAAAATAGACATGCATACATTCGAAGTACATTATCATCGTTTCCTTCGGCAGTTAGGTAAATATACCCATAAATGTGCTGTTAAATAACTAAGGTATCTGTTTCTATCGATGGCTGCGAGAGACGGTGATCGTGTTATCGGAAATATGACGTACTAATAGTAACCTCCTACACTACATGGAATTAGAGAACCCAGCTTTTAGAGTGACGAACGATAAAAGCTAAGCTTCGGGATTAACCTAATATTTGAAGCGATGATAGTTCTGTCGTAGTGATGTCACTGGTATAAAACATGATTTCACAGAGGAATTAGTTTAGACTTAATACCTAACTAGCTGCTGCCCACGGTTTCACCCGCGCGGAGATATTGTATTTCATGGTTTTTATTTTTTGCGCGGAAACCTAATTCTTTTTCTAAAATAAAAGTAGCTTAAGTTACTTCTTATAACACCAGCTATCTTCTGCCAGTGAAAGTCCCGTCAAAATCGGCCCAGCCGTTTTGGAGATTACCCGGAACAAACAGACAGACAGACAAAAAAGTTAAACGGTTGTTTTGTTATAGGTACCGTATATACTTTCGTATGCATTTGGTAAAAAGCTGTTATTTTGATATTACAAACAGACACTTCAATTTTATTTATTTGTACAGAAGATGTAACAGGGCTATACTAACGCATTGCAGTGCCGCAGGCCTTTGTGTTTCAAAGTTCTGAGTGGCACTGCAATTGTTATGTTATGCTTACCATCAGGCCAGCGTTATGCTTACCATCAGGCAAACGACCAGCTCACTTCGTTAAGAAATAGCATAAAAAAATAATTTAGTGATTCGTAACTCTATAGTTTGAGCCCTACATACTTATGGTGAAGACAAATTTGATTGTATAGCATAGTGTAAGTATATTATTGGGTTTGCCTGTCTAGCCCACAATTGAAAATCTGTCGTCAATAAGTATAATGTACCAAACAGCCAAATTATTCAGTTTTAAGCAATGAAACAAAAAAGGATCTAAAGATTATTCTAATTCTGCTCTAGGGTTCAAAATTTATTTAATTTTTTTATGTTTAAGCAAGAAATTTATTTAATTTTTTATGAACAAGCAAGAAAATTTATGGAGGTACCTATTTTTCTATACGATAGCAGTGATATAATTGTCTGTTTAAGCTTTCGTTCTTATCGATTTTAGTACTTTTACTTACTTCTCATAACGCCTGGGTATTTTACCGTGGGAAGTGAGGACCATACAAGTAACCGCAAGCTAATCTTTGCCTCCCACGCTTTATTCTAACCCCACATCAGACACATCACACATCGCAAATAAACTAGACGGACTAACTAAGAACAGAATTTTTATAGATAGTTTCGAAAATCATTTTTGTAGTAGCATTGCTACGGGAAGGTCTACAGCTACGCCGTAGCCGCGTAATGCGTAGCAAGACGCTACAACGTCTACGAGACCCTAGGGACCGGGGAAACTTTGTTAGTAATTTTCTCTAAATATATAAAAGCCTTTCTCTTGTAGTTAGTATTATTTCAAAGTTAGTAAGGCGCAATAATAAAGAAAGGAGGAATTTGGGTCGTGAAGATGGACATTAATGGGTCAGCTAGTAGAACAATGGAACAATATTCTAGTCTTGCTTCATATATAAACAAATACGTGCGCTTTTTAAACATGACATTATAATAATAAGCACAAATAGTTGTGGAAAATTAAATATATCCCGATGGGAAATTTTATTTTTTTTCCCGAGAAGGAACTTTTTATTCCAACGGAAAAAAGGGAATCAATCCCGCACCTTAATGTATTAAATTAATCGTCTTGACAACTACACCACGAGGCTTTTAAATACTTCCAAATACTAAATGCAAAAGTGTGTTTGTTGGTTTGTTCTTTCACGCACCAACGAAGCAACAGATGACGTCATTTTTTACGTAGAGTTAGCTTTTTTTGTACTAAGATAACTTTTTTGTACTATTAGATAACGAGACCAGAATGTTTGCCTGATGGTAAGCATAACGCCAGCCCATAACAATTACAGCGCCACCCAGAACTTAATAACACGAAGGCCTGCGCTGCACTGTAGTGCTCTCGTTACTTTACTGACTAGTTTGCTCATCAAACCGGAACATAGTAATGTTGCACATTACTGCTTGGCGGTAGACTACACGAGCAAGTTTATGGTCTGGAAAGTGACAAAGGCTACTAGGAAAAATACATTGTTTTGTCGAGATCTCCTAAGAAGCCACGGGCAGTAGCTAGTTCTAAATATATTTCAATTGAACATTGTCAACGTGTTCCAAACAAAACCTGCCTGTAGAATCCTCGTTTTCCATTCATATCTCCCGTCACTGAATAAAATACATTAAGTAATGGTTAACTTAGCTGCCATACCTTCGTCAGCCCCCTCCCACCGCCCTTTCCGCATCCTTCGCGGTACACTCGCCCGCTACGGCAGGGCTGTCAAAACAGCTTTAGTTGGATGTTTCAATAAATTATAGATTAGGGAGTATTTTAGAAAAGTTTTATTTGAAACAATTCCGGAACAATTTGGAAAGTTTTTGAACAATTTCTTTATGAAACAAAAAACAACTTGTTTTGGTCTGGTTGGGTTGATGTCTATGATGAAAAATATTTATTTTATTTATTCTTATTCTGAAGGCTATCAACTTTTAATGTATTTAAGTAGACGCATAGTAAAAATCAAAAGTTATTTCAAAGTCGCCACTGCTAGAAACAAGCTAGATAACTTAAAATGGTACATGAAATCTAAAGTAACTATGAATAATATCATCTACAAAAACTTAGTGTATCTTTACTCAGAGTAAACTCTCTAAAGAAATTATGGCTAAGTTGCCTTCTAAGAACCGATAAGCTATTACGAAACAGATCGCGATCCTTGTTCATATCATTGCATAAATTATTAAATGGCTGACAGGTACGGTGGATAAAATTATTCTGACGGTAATTACTCGCAACTGGCGGAATACATAATAGAAGACTTTTACTGTACGATCTAGTGGGCGCATATAAATTAAACTTGCTGAGGAAATCGAGACTGTCAAGGAGCAAGAGTTTTCTTTAACAACAGGACAACCGATTGATCCCGTCGATATTTTAGAGGAAGAAAATGATAATTAGTGCAATATACGTTATAAATACAGTTAAATGTTTATGTAAATTTAAAAACACTTCAAAATTGTTCGTCTCCAATAGGATTTGAAGCCTCGTCATCTGTACACCTGACGTACGCACTACTAACTAAACTACAGAGTCCTAGACGTTAGCTAAGAAATCGTCTAGAAGTCTTTTTCGACTAACAAGCCGTTGGCTTTATCTATAGTACAACTGCATTACAGCAATAGATAACTTCGACATTTATTGTGATTTGTTACAATATCAAATGACATCCCTCTTGTTATTTGATTAATATCAAATTAATAGACAATATTAATTAGAAATGAAAAAAACAGTTCTCATATTCCCGCTGATTCCTTGGCCCCGCAAGTCCGCCTGATAACGTCACCAACCGCCACACAGAGAACTTTTGTTCACGATTGTGTGCAATGATAGCTGCTTTCAGCAATGTATTAACTACCTTACATAACATTGGTATATAAGTGTATTCTACTCACCTCACTCGCAATGTGTATAAGGTGGTTGCTCGTAACAACTTCTTATATACGTATTACGTAGGCTAAAATCCACTGCTGTACCTCTTTTCAGTTACAGTCGCCTTAAAGTTGGAAGAGCTTCTTAATATGACTTCAGCGACGTAAGCAATACCGACTTAAATTCTGCCAGAAGCTCACGCACTGCCTAAACCACCGGATCCATACACGTAGGGGCAGCTTAGAAAATCAAGCAAACGTACGTTTGCTTGAGCGTCTACGGTGCCCCGTAGACATGCACGTACCCTTGCGTTGTAATGTATGGAACTGTATGCGACATAGCACACCGCTGTACTTCTACTAAAGGAGGTGTTACCCGTGCCACTGCTTCGTCCCACTGTTGGGTCCACGGGTATTTTTTATTCCCCGTAGCCTCACTACACTAGAGAGTGAATAGCGGTGTGCCGTGTCTTATACAATTTTATCTAGACTGCTAAAAATATAAAACTTCCTCTTTGCTTTGCCGTAGCAAAAAAAGATATATAAGTAAACATGTTTGTTGACTGCGAAGCCACATCGTCCGCTGTCGTAATGTCTTTGACCTAGGTCCAATTATACAGCCTGGCCTACTGTCGCTATCACGGGAAACACGGAAGATTAATTATTTATATAAGCTAGAAATTTTGTTTTAAGTCGCCAAAATCTAGGCGAGAGATAAGACTAGGAGCGAGAAACGGTTTAGATCATATTACTAACAGTAAGATAGTAATAGTCAAGAAGCCGTGAGGCGCGTGTAAAGTTTAGCTATAATATAGCCAGTTATAATGTAGTATGTAATATAGCCATTGAAATTACTGGGCTTGATACTTATACCTATGTCTGAGGGTAACGAGCGCACTGCAGTGCCGCGCAGGCTTTTGTGTTTCAAAGTTCTGAGTGGCACTGCAATTGTTATGGGCCGGCTTTATGCTTACCATCAGACAAACGACCAGCTCGTCTCGTTATCAAATAGTATAAAAAAAATTACTAGGTGCAGCTCGCGGTTTTACTCGCGTGGAGATATCTGCATGTATCGTACATTTTCCGGGATAAAAAGTACCTATATCACTCTGTGGTCTCGGGACCATAACCTATCTCTATACAAGAACACGGTGCTGCGTCAAAGCAGGACAAACCAACAAACGCACTTTCAGGTTTACTTATATAACAGTATAGTAGTACAATAAACTACATAATAGGTACACAATACTTTTTAATTTCTTTTCATTTAGGTACTTAAAACTTTTATTTTGTGGTATACAACGAGGAGAGAAGACTTGAGGGTTATTAGGCAAATGGCCAGCGTTTACCTAATGGCAAGTAACGCACCTGCCAATAAACATTTCAAGCGACGTCTTGAACTGCATTCGACACCCAAGCACCTAATGTCATTGAGTGACAAAAAAGGTCAGTGCCGCTTTTTATGTCTATTATATCACTGCTCTTCAAATAAAAACATATAAGGAATGCTTAAAAAATATTCAATTATGTTGGAAACATTAATTTATACTTAATAATTTTTATCTGTGTGACGCTATGCATACGTTTTTATTTTGTTATAAAATCTGTGGTTTCTATCTTCTCTCTCAATACATAGACGGTGCGGTTCTGTTTTGTTTCATTTTCAATAAGGACCCAAATTTCTACTAAATTTTTGTTTCTCGTTCAAATATTCTTAATTCACATCGTCTCTAGAAGAGTGCCCATGAAAGTTAAATGAGTCTCTAGGTGTCCTTCAGCATTATTTTTTGTTTCAAATACAATAATATTACGAGTATGTCGTTTTTACAATACTTCCAAATTTGAGTGTGAGTTTCATAACCAGACTAATAAAAGAAAAATTTACAATTTATCTTCTCTTCAAAAGAACGCCACATAATTTACTTGGATCAGTAACTTTCTTTAAATAATAGTAGGTACAAGGTATAAAATTAAGCTTTAATAATAAATTTGCACAATACTGCTTGGCATCAATACAAGCCGTAGGTACCTCTAGCCATACTCTTGCTAGGGAATGTCCTAGTAATAATTTTCAAACTACATTATTTTGCACGTTTCCCGCTCTTAGTCCAAAGTCATAAAATTATTATTTGCCTGAAACGATGCTGAGACCGAATTGCGTTTGATCTCAAATAGTTCAACGATGGGCTGCTTCCGGCTACATCTCGCTGGTATTTTTGACAAGAAATGTGATCACAATTAATGTATTTGAGATGCCGTTGTCGGCGGCTTTCGACAAGCACTTATCTGTGTGTTCCGGCGACCGCACTTGAGAGTCGGTTCTCAGTACTAAACTTTTTCACACCAGAATATTAAAAAATACATATTATATAGTACAAAACGAAAAGAGGACTAAATCACAATACGTTGTGTAGTCGAAGTTTACTAGGTGGTAATTCTTCTGCTAGTGACCGTCTGGGTTGTTACCACCGCTTTTCTCGTGAAGTCTGCCGCCAAGCAGTAGTGTGCAAGCATTACTATGTTCCGGTTTGATGAGCAGAGTAGGTATCCAGTGAAATTACTGGGCTTATGAGACTTAATACCTAATGTCTCAGGGTAACGATCGCACTGCAGTGCCGCGCAGGCCTTTGTCTTTCAAAGTTACCGCTAGGCAGTAATGTGCAAGCATTACTGTGTTCCGGTTTGATTGAAATTACTGGGCGTATGAGACCTCAGGGTAAGAAGCCCACATGCAGTACCGCGCAGCCCTTTGTGTTTCTAATTTCTGAGTGGCACTGCAATTGTTATAGTCCGGCGTTATACTTACCATCAGGCAAACGCCAACCAGCAAACCAACAAACCAGCTCGTCTCGTTATCCATTATAAAAAAAACGGTCACTTAGATATCTATGACCACTTCTTATGAGCAATTTCTTATAGATAACTTAACAAAACTTCCATCTTTAATGTCTTTAAGAGTCAGAGTCTATTAGACAGTGATGTTCTCGTTTCCCTTGTCGTTGTGAATTCTGATAATTATTTATTTAATTTGCATGGAGGGCATTTTCAAAACGTATTAGTGGGCTACCTCTGAGCCAATATTACTTCAATGCGAAAACATGTCGATGTCATTGCCCTGAGCTTTTTGGTTTATAACATCTGGAATCTTTCGCATTCCTGTAATTTTAATATGATTCGTAATAATATTTCTAGTTGCCACGTTGATTTGATGTTGCTTCTTAGTATTTTCTTAGATTTTCGCGATTATTACACTTGAATTAAACTTTAAACAGTTTAAATCGCCGAAACGTCGGGAATTAAAACGATGTAATTAATATAAATTAGAGTATAGGCAATTAAACATAACGCATTTCATGTTACCATTATAATATGAAATGGTTTACATAATTAAAATCGTAAAATATATTTTACAATCTATGAAAATGAATTAACTTAGATTTTGAAACTACAATATAGAAAAGTTAACGTGATCCTGTTATAATATAATACAATTTAAAAAAATATTTCAAAATCGTATGAAAGTACAGATGAGTGAGATTTTAAAAAACCTCATTTGCGTCGTCGCTTGTCACATTATTTTAACACTATTAATTACTGTCATTACGGTTTTCAACGACTCCTATTTTTAAAAGTGAAAAAGCATTTTGTCTTATGTTACCAATTAGCTTTCAACCTTCCTTCCGAAAGAATAAGGTCAGTATTACAATGAACGTGTAATATAGGTATTCCAGATTGATTTATAGTATACTTTAAGATGGTATTCAGACTTATAAATATGTCAAAATGATTACAGATGGGCAATTTTTTCAGATATTTAGATTTTTCAGCGGTAAATTCAGGACTAGGTTGTGATATAAAATGTAGGTTGCAAAACATTTTTTTAAGTAAATATAAACTTATTATTATATCATATTTACGTGATAGTAGCACAGGTACGTGTCTACGTTATTAGTAATACTACTACTATTACTACTAATTACTTAAATACTAACAATATATTTATTTACACATATCTATGAAAACGATGAATTGTTTTTCTTAAATAAAATGTAATCAAACATATCCAATATTCACACATATAACTAAACACAATCTAAAACCACAAAACGTTATAAATCCTAAAGAAGTTAGTCAACATAATCATAAATAATAATAAGCCCGGCCCGCGTAAGATTATCACATTTCACGACTGCGTACTAAATCATAAAAATACTTGAGAAACTTCTCAAAATGAATTATTAGGTTGAAGAAAAAAATGTGAAAAATCCCCACGTGTGGCTAGAAACGTAATAAAATGAAACAAACATACAGCTAATTCATTTTATTACTCCGAACTCTTTTGATGTTTAAAAGTAAAAGTTGAGTAACAAAGGGAACTGTCTACGTTACCTGTTTTTCTCCGAATCACTTTTTATCATCACTATACACTACCAAACACTAAAACATGGTCCTTCGTCAAACTCCCGCGCACAACTAACAAAGATTTCAAAAAGATTAAATCGAATCCTAACAAAATAACTGAATCACGCCACAGAAAGAGTCATGCTTCGGAAGAAATTACCAAAAATAATCATAACTCACCTTCGGATTATTTCAAAAATGCATCACCCGGGAATCTCGAGTGAACGTCGACAACACTGTCAATGAAATCACTGGCTCTTTAATGCAAATAATAATCACTGTTTTAAACAAATTCACTCTTTTAGTCGTCTATTTCAATACAATGTCTCTCTTTAACACTGTCTCTAATCCAAAATTTTCAAATAAAGCATTTGTTTTTACTTATTTACAAGTTTTATTTTTATTTACTTATTTGTGTTTTTTTTGTGAAGGAATTTCTTTCATTTGATCGACATTTGAATAGTTTTAAATTAATCTAAACTTTTGATTTAAAGTTCTTTCATATTCTTTTTACAAACTCTCGGCGTTTGTTCCATGAAATTGTTGGAATTTTAGTAATGCTTTAAAATTTATTCCTATTTATAATATTTTCAACATGAATCGTATCGTTAATCGGAAGTATGGTTAAAAATATCACGGCGCGTGGCGGCACGCGCGCGCTTTCGAGAGTGCGATGGAACACTAGGGATGGTACTTGCGTAATATCGATAATAACTCTCACGCAGTCAGAGCGTGGGACAAATATTCTGAAAAGATCAAACAGTCATCTAGGGCCTTAATCCGAAAATCAAACGTCGGATCGCAGTTTTTCTACCACGAAAGTTACGAAGGTCGAATCGAACACGAAACAAGACACACACCGAAACACTTTCATGGGAGGAGAATTACTGCAGTCCTATTACCGAAGCTTCGACATACGATTTTCGGAGTGAAGCCCCAGCCAGCATGACCGAAATAGACCTGACAGTAAAGAAAGCGTAAAGTAAAACGTAATCGTAAAGAATTTTATATATATTTATTTCAAAATCAATATAGTAGATCATTTTCGAAAAAGTATTTTTGAACATGAATGTCGATGTCAAACATTAGGTAGTATGTATAATATGTCGATAGTATTTTCAATCGATAGCACAACACTATCTGGAAAGCTGCCGTTCTACGTATCGCTGGTATTTTCATTGCAGTTTCATCATACATTATATTCCAGATTACGGTACAATTAGATAATACGCAAAAATAAATGTTTGTGGTTGCTACTTCCTAGTTTTTAGATGGGCTAAAATAACCACAGTTCAGACGATGCATCTGTTATTGGTAATTTGCGAGTAGGTCAATGATGCTAGCAAAAAGCTCGAGGATGATAAGGAAGGAGCTTTTCGAAAACGAAAAATATTTGCTTGAGGTCTAAGGCAATTTTTTATGCTGTGAGTAGGTAAGTGTTTGAACACTATCTCACTAATTACTGGTCATGCGCTCGAAGGCGGTGAGCACGCTAAATCTGTAATAGTTCTTAACTGTAGCTGCCGGAACTCACCTCTATGAGCATGGTGTTATATTTTCAACTTTTACGATGGTAGCTAGCCTGGCGAGTACTGGAAAATATCCTACCACCAAGTACAAGTCATGCCGCGCAAGTACGGATCTTTTCGATCGATAAAATTGACAGTTCAAATCGATAAAGTGAGTTTTATCGATTTTTTATATAATTGGTCGAGCCTCTATATAATCGACAAAAGTTATCGAATAGCTAGGTCGAATCCAAACGGAATATAAAGTTACTACAATACTTTACGAGCAGACATCGGTACTCGCAACATTAAATAAATTTATCAGTTTTTTCGATTCGACAAATTTATTGAACCGACTTCCGTACTTGCGCCGCTGTCTCGTTAGAAGCAGGTAGAATGGAACGTCATTTTATTTATCTTTGCACAATCTTTACTTTTGTGTTATCAACTTGTCAACCTTTCAACGCGCTGCCGCCGGATGTTGCCGTCACAGATAACTATACCGTCATCAAATCGAAAGAGGCGATACCAATAACGGATCTCTTATCTACATTCAGTCAGAGTTATTCTAGTTCTACATCTGTGTTTCTAAGGGCTTGAATTCAGAAATCGCACTTTATGAACATACAGGCTAGATTTGTAGAAGCACTATGATAATTCACACAAGTTAACTATTTTTGTAGTGAGTGAAATTACTGAGCTTACCTTAGTGGTGACGGGCGCAATTCCGGGACGCAGGCCTTTGTGTTTCAATGTGCTGAGTGGCACTCTAAGGTCATCATATTCATTATAATATTCCAGGCTTTTTACTCATATCTTACAATAGTCCATCTGATCACTACCTCCCCAACTCATAATTTTCTATAATTTTAATTAAAAAGGGCCTGTCAATTTTGGCTACGGCTCCATTAACGCCTATCAACGGCCCAGGGGCCTGTTTCATAAAAAAATTAGTCTACAATTATGAGTTTTTCTTTTTTCGATATAAAATATGAGACTAATGCTCATAATATTAGACTAATATTTTTTATGAAACAGGCCCCCCAGGCAAAGACCCTAGAACAAATTAGAATAAGAGAATAATAATAAATACTATTAATACTTCACGCAACAGTACTTAGTATAGCAGGCCCATAGAATAAATACCTTATAAACTAACCTACATACAAAATATTTATGCTCGATAAGTTTGAAGTGGTCAACTATCTCGCTTGATCTTTTAAGCGAAGCCTCGTAATGTGGACGAAGATGGTGAATATGCTACACGTTACATAAATTAGAACTTGTTGAGTTCTAATAGCTGCCGGAAACCAATGATAGGTGCTCGTTGACTTGAGAGTGGTACTCGTAGCTAGCCAGGCGAGTGCTAAAACATGCTCTACCACAGCACTATTCTACGGTTGGAAACAATGTTTTTCTTCAACGAAAGCTCAAGTTCATCGTAGTTCAATACCACTGGCATCATCGCTTTTTCTTACAACTAAAGTGCCAATCTACTTGGTATCTCAGTACCCAAGCTACAGAATCCCCTCGGGTCAATCGTTCACTTTGACCTCGTTTCAAGAAAATACTACGAGTACAAGCCGTGCATCATGGCCTATTTCTGTACATTTAAAGCGTGGTTGTAAAACGTAACATCATGCTTCCACTCGACAACTACCGTTTTAACGAGCCGCCCTTCCTCGGTACAGCTGTAAAAATCAACTTCGTACGGTTTATGACCTTTTGAATGTAGCTGGGGTACAGCGCGGGACGTCGAATGTGGTGTAGCGAACAGCATAGACAAAGATGGTGGTAACCACGCAAAAGTTTCCTCTTGGTACAGGTAGAAAGAAAGGAAAGCCATTGTACTTTATCTTTGTACAATCTTTCGCTTTAATATCATCTTTTTTAACCGACTTCCAAAAAAGGAGGAGGTTCTCAAGTCGTCTGTATTTTTTAAGAATACGCATTTATGCGTTATTCGAAAGCTTATAATTACAATTTAATTATATAATTTCAGATTGGTCCCATAGAAATTTCATCAAAATCGGTTTAGTGGTTGGTCATTGAAGTTGGTTCCCATTTTATTATAGAAATTTTACTTGTTATTATCGACCGTATTAAATACTATCTCTACTGTTCTTAGGTGGTAAAGTGGTTAAAACTGGTAAAAGCTCTAAACCTAGGAGCTGCAGCTGAAACACATCGATAGGCTTTGCGGTAGATTTTTATCTTGCAAATGGTAGCTAACCGAGCGAGTGCCTGTATACTAGAAAATACTCTACTATCATGCAATGGTAACTTTACGATGTTTTACTTCATTGATGTAGGTTAACCTGGGCTCAGGGATGACCGAGGAACATATTACTACACAGTCATCGACGCACCAAAGTTTTTGTTCACGCATGATTTGTTTTCGTAGCTTAGAAATCTAAAAAAATTCTTGAACAAAAACATTACAAAAACTATTGTCGAATGCAAAACAATCACTACAAAGTTTATCCTCACATTTCTGCATCAGAAAAATAAAAAAAGTAGTGATTTTTAACCCGAGTCGCGTTACAAAACCTTGTCGGAGCACGACAAACGAGTAATGAGTATGAGAAATGGCACGTTCGCGCGTTGGGAGGTCGGGCCGTTAGTCAGACAAGCGGACCGGAGAACGGTTATTAGCACATAAATTGACGTGCCATATTTCTTGTCCGTCATTGTAGTGTAAATTCGGACATAGATGCAGTGTCTTGTTATCGTCATGGCAAACGTCAGAGGGAATGAACCCGGTCACTTTTCATTCCTTTGCATACATTTAACATAAAATGCGATGAAGTACAGTATAAAAATGCAGCACAAAATAGAGCTGTGTATGCACCCTGTTAGGGCGTTGTTTTCTTTCATTCTTGATAGGTTGGCGTTTGACTGAGTAGTCAAACGCCAACCTATCAACCAACCTAACATATCAATAAATATGTTTACATTCAATACTTTCTAAAAACCTAGTCTTATCCTTGCGGCACTCGTTTTTAAATGATGTCATTAATTAGTTCAAACCGTTAAGCTACAGAGCGTACCAAAGAAATATATACTTACATTTTAATACATATCTACATATGCTCGAAAAACATTACCCTCCTTTTTTCGGCAATCGGGTAAATACAGAAACCTTCGAAACAACCCAAATGTTTGTTGCAAAAAACTAGCAAACCTCCGCGTAAATCTATGACTGGCCAATTAATACTCTGTCAGTATTCAAACGCAGTTCCATCTGACAGATCAATCAATCAACTTTTCAGAACCATCAAAAAGCAATGTAAAAATCGTGAAAGTATTTACAAAATTCTGGTGATTCAAAATAACTACAACCGCTCACGTTCATATAGGTATGTTAGGGTAGGTATATGTTACTTTGAGTAGAATTTGAATAAGACCCAAATCAATGTTATAATTTTTGAAATCACGATGTCTATTCAACGAAAAAAAAAGTGAATTTAAAAAATGTTTTTCACTGTAACAACAATCCTTATACTTCGTGTAGATACCTTTAACTACCTCATAGTGAGTCAAAGCATGATATATTTGCGCCACCTGTCGTCCAATATCGGTAACTGTTTCAAACTTGCTGGCGCTGAAGCTTTGAGGTAGGCTAACGTTTTGCAGATCCAGGGCCATGAACCAATACATGATACAATGGGACTGCTGAGCAGGATACTTCTGATCCTGACGACGTTCCTACCACTTCTGGGTTTCGCGCGTTGCTGTACTAAAAAGGTCTACATCGCTTGTGGTGAACCAGCACCTTGTAGCAAGTGACATTAAAGGTAAATAAGGAAATAAGTCGTTTTTTTAATGAAAATTTGCGCATGTAGTTTCTCATACGTCTTCCCCAGACCACTCACAAACTGGTATGTGCCCCGAAAATCTGTATTCAATCAGGTTATCAGAATACTTTACCACGGCCTTTACTATTGACTTCATATTAACAATTTCGGCAACAGTCCCTTATCTGCTCAACGACACTTTGCCTATATTTTTGTAACGTAGGTACATGATTATGCAATATTTAATATGTGGATAACTTTATTATTATGAATTTTATTGTATTATAAATAAGTACATATTTTATTTAGTTTCATAATCTTTGGTATAATTTTATTCTCTTCTATTGTATTGAAATATTAAGACGATTACTGACCAGATTAGAAACTAGCTCACCTGTACACAAAGCTAACCATTTAGGCACAGTAGGACGTAGGTACACAATGACATGATATCAACAACGGGTGGCTTTAAAAGTGATCTTTTCTAGCATCCTTTATTCTCGTATAGGCATGTCAGAAAGCCCCAGGCCACCCAAAGGCTTCTGACGATTTTTTTTTTCTAGCTACTTGTACTTCCAGGTTTCAATAGGCATTACTTTCTACGTGAGCCTTTACATGCCCACGACACGCACTCCACAGATACCTTTCCTTGTTTCAGGCTGTAATATGGCACACTTCGACTTGCGCCGTTTATACACAATCCTCTTTACAATTTTCTCCGTTTTCATCATGAGCGCATCTTCTTGCTGCAAGAAGAAAATCCCTTGCACCGGACGCGCCCCCTGCCGCCGTGGCCCTTATAGATTCTAAATTATGGAAAGAATATGAAAATAACTGAAAAATCTTTAGGATAGTACACGACAAAAAACCCAACAGGATTTCCGTAATATGCGATATCTTTTAGAAGACCAAGTAATTAGAAGTCTGATGACGAATAAACCTCATGTGGAACTAACGGCACACCCGTGATCTTTTAATCAGTTTTGTTAAACGTGAAACTAAAATTTACTACATCCATTTGGACCCATTTATCAGCAGTCTGACAATATTAATTTTTACAACGTAAAAATTTGTTCGACGGTATTCACTCAATATTTTAATGTAAAGAATGTATAAATTCCGTTTTAGGTTCTTCTTCTTTTTTATTCATTTTTAAAGAAACCCTAAGAAATATAAATAAAAAATGTAAATTTCTCCACTAAGTTTTATTAATAATAATGAGTTAAACTATGTTGTATAAAGTTTCTGAAGGCGTAAAAGCATTCCCACTCTGATTCCCTCTCCATTTGGGGTGGGGCTTGATTGGAGAGATTGTGGGAGGGACCGATGGTCCTCTCCCTGGAGTCCGGGGATCGGCGCGCGGTCGCTGACCGTGCGTCGAGAGGTGGACCCCCGCCCTAAGCGCCGCCCTTGCGGGTGCCGTGGCAGGCGAGGGGCACAGCGGTGCTCAGTCGAGCACGGAGACGGGGGTGCGGTCGAACCCCTCCGTCTCCTCCGGGAGGGCCTGGGGCGTCGGATGCGGGGGCATTCGGCGTCCCGCACCTTCTTATAGGTAGGGTCCTCCCGAGGCGGAGGCGATGCGCTTGCGTTGGGCGCATCGCCTGGCTGTGCGGGGGAGAGGTTCTCTCCCCGCGAGGCGGGTCCGCCCTGGGGGGTGGACGACGGCTGACGGGGTTCCGCGTGTAGTGCGAAAGTGGCACCGCAACCCCGTCCAGAACCTGAGCCGTATAACGCCCCGGTGGTTTTTTGGTGGGTAGTCCGCTGCGCAGTGGGCGAGCGGGAAGCCCACACTCTCTCCGTGACCTCCCCCAAGGCACGGAGGGGTAAGCTCATAAAGGAGTTTTTCCACCGGGAACCAAAAAAAAAAAAAAAAAAAGGCGTAAAAGCATTGATTTGGGTCCGATTCCACCTTATAGTTTTATTTTTTTATACATTAGTAAAGTTATAGTGTAAGTTTAGTTTAGTTTGGTTTGGTGGAAAGACTCAAAACAATTCTTTTTCGTTTTCAGGAGCAAGATGCAAGTGTAAACGTCATGGCGTTTCAAACCAATACAACAAATAGAAATAAATAATGTGAGTATAATTTATTATATTCGACTGATTGGCAACATTGTTTCAGACTATTTTAAATCTTATGTACCACCAAAACTTTCAGTGTTACTGTGGTCTGTATAGTGTTACCGTCAGGAGGCTGCTTGCCTGTGGCGTTTGTCTGTGAAAGTTTATTCTAGAATTGCTACCTATTTGATACTATTTGTTACCTATCACAAATAATTGCTACCCGTGGTTATTTAGTCTTGGGAATCGGTATTTTTTTTAATCAGCCATCCTGACGCTTTCCTGTAGGTACCTACCTACACCAAAAAGCACCCAGAGTTTGTTAAAGTTTGCAATACCTATTTGCTACCTTCATGTATGTAATGTAAATTATCAGTTAGTTTTAGCTTTGGACATATAAAAATTACGATCATTCCTGTTGTCCCCCACCTGCTTGTCCACCACTGGTGGACAGTGAAGCTAATTAGCTTCACTTGTAAGTTAAGTAAAGTGTGTAAAAAAGGTGAATCTTTCAAAAAGATTTTGTCTCTGTTTCTAATAATATTTATAGTTGGCAATTATTCGTGACTAGAACCTGGTCATGTTCGTCATGGTGAAGGAACTGGCTCTAATGCTTTGGCTGCTCACCGTTTTGGTACTGAAGGTCACCGGCTGCGGCACTAAAAAAGTAATCTGTAACCCCAACCGACCGCAGTGCAAGGAATAACTTTGTTGTAAGTTACTATTCTGCCCTGTCCTCCTAAGCATAAACAGCGCAAGTGCATGGTGGTAAGTTTCGAGAAAAACGCACTTAAAATTTTTTTCCGTATTTTCATTGTAACACAAAAGATTATTAAAATATTATTAAAAAAAAAATCTGCTATTCCTATTGGTGCATACATCAATATTCGTCAGTATTCATCGCACGTCCTTCGCAAGTAATGAATCGTAGGCTACCATACGCTGTTAATCCTTAGGAAAAATAGTTATTGATCCAAATAGATCTCGTTATAGATTCCGAATATGTATGTATACCTATAACTCATTTTGGCCAAAACTGTCGATTGCTTCTTCTGCTTTGATTTTTTTTCTCACTTTGAAGTTCGTTTGGCAATGGACACAGCATTCCTGCAGGAGGTTATATTCCTAATCGTAACGTTGGTGCTCACCTACTTGGAGTCCTGCTGGGGGTGCTCGCGCGCCAGCTACGTCAATTGCAACGAGGGTAGCCCCAAATGCGATAAGAAGTGAACCCTTTACGTGTAAGTCAGTGAAATTGAATTACTATTTGATATAATAATGAGACACTTCAGCCCCTACCAGCTTTTGTTTAAATGTGTTGGTTGGCATTGCAATTTTTTACGACACTTATCGAATGTCTATACGTATTATACTCTCATAGAATAAAGGAAATAAATCTCTTTAATTAATTTTCTCTAACACAAAAGGTACCTCTTTTACGTTTATATATACTCGCCTAGTACCAAGGCCTAATAGTACTTACAGCTTTTTAGGCAGAATAAGATGGTGATATAGAAATAAATAATAGTTGACAATAATAATTTTCATTACCTACAAAATATACGCTTTCCATAAAGCTAAGTAATGGGTACACGGATATAAAGCTCGTGGACCCACTGAAATTGATCAAAATTCAATCTCTAGTGCAGTGGGACTACGGCGAATAAAAATTAGCCGAAGTCCCACCGGTGGGACAAAGAAGTGCGACCAGGGGTAATACCTCCCATCACACCTTGTCAATTATAGTTTTAAACTTTTGTCGCCTTACCCACCATTCCCCACAGCCTCATAGGGGCTCATTTGAGGTCGTGTTGTTTCTTTGAAATTAATATCTAAGGAATATACGTACTTGTCTAAACAATTCCTTTCTCCCTTCAGGCGCCACAATGCCGTATGTTAACGAGTTCTTCCTCCTATTCATACACATCTGCGTGTCCTGGTTGGACTTGTCTCAAGCTTGCAAGTCTAACAGACGCAATGGACCCTGCCGGCCTTGCTTACAGGAAGGCTGCTCAAAACCAAAAACAGCATCAGTCCCAATTGAGGAGGTGAAACTAATAATCACTCATATAGCCCTGTAGGTACCCGTATCGCAGATGACATGGACACGTGCACAGATCCGCAACAGAACATCCAAAACCCGAGAACACAGTTTATGGTCACGCTTGTTTGTGATCTAGGACTCAAAACCAATAAGAAAATAATTCAAGTTTAATATTATTTAACTATAAGTTATTTATTATAGTTATTTAACTGTAGAACCTATACCTATAGCATATCCTGGCATTCCGTGAAGTCGTAAGCCTACCGGTGTTTTACAGAATATACCGCGGAGAATGGGCGCAAGAACTCTACTACTTAAAATCCCCTATCACCCTTTTTCTACCGCACAAGACGTTCGGCTGGGCGTCACCCCTTTGTGGTGAAAATACCACCAGTTCGAATGAAGCGCTTCGCTTCGTCCTTTACATAATAAGAACTGCAAATGGGTGGAATGCTTTACCATCATCTGTGTTAAAGTGAAATATTCATTACACTGTTGCACAAACAAACACACGAGAGAATGAAGATAATATAATTATTATCATCTAAACTCCCAAACAAGCGCCAAAAGGTATACCTAAATATACTTACAATTATTGCACTTTCAGATCCATAAACGGAAAAGGTCTGCAGGCCTAGAAAAAAACTTACCTACGTGTTGACAAAAATTTTGTTTCATACCCGGGTGAGTAACAGAAAATATTAACAAGAACTATACCATTTTAGATATTGTCCAGCACAATTCTTCTTCTTCTTCTTGCGGTGCCTCTCCACTACTGAAGGTTGGCTGTCAGCTCCGCATATCTATCTCTATCTCTTGCCACGCGCCATAGGTGTTCTACGCTAGCGATGCCGGTCCATTCTCTAATATTACGGAGCCACGATTTCTTTCTCCTTCCAACACGTCGCGTCGCTTCCCCTTGATCTTACCCATCATAATTAGCAGCACAATTACAAGTACCTATTTTAAGATTAGATAATAATCCTGACATACACCTTGGTACTATACATAACAAATAACTTACTATTACCGGTAAACATATTAGGTACTATGAAATAATAAGCACCGTTTCAGTTTATTTCTTCTATCGCTGCACTCCTTGCTTCCAAGCTAGCATTTTCAGCTAGGATTTGACCTTTGCTTACTTTACGTGTGGGATCGCGATCCCACTCACACATGCCGCACAAGTAGCAGGAAATGATCTATATGTCAAGTTGATTAAGTTATCATTCTCAAGTTAGATAAACCTTTAAAAACAAACTACATTGTTTTTTATAGACAAACGTGACCGTCATGAAGACCTCCCGTTTCCGCATTCTACTGCTGTACTTCTTCCTCCTCATCGTGCACGGCATGTGCTGCAGGCGAGAGCCGAAAACTCCCAAGTACTGCCTCCCCTGCACTTATAGAGGACCTATCATTACAATTTTGGAGCCCAAGCCGGTGAGACACATGTATAATTATCATTCGGAATCTGACAAAGCCTTGAACTAATACGTACGTATATCGCTCATATTTGCGTTTTGCTGTCAAAATAACCATGGTTTTGCAACAAGCGCGGACTATGAAGTAATACACGCGCAAGCGCGGCTTGAATTGAAACCATCAAATACCCACGAAACAGACAGGAATAGCAAATCACTCCCTGCCTGGGCTCAAAGGGTTTACCTGTTTTTTATAGGGATCGGACCAACTGAAGTTTGAGTATGTACCGACTAGAAATATCAGGAAACCTCAAAAGCGTGTCCTATACATTTCATTGGAAATCACTCTATCTCATCACATGATAACTATATCGTCTCTTCACACTCTACCTTACCGCTTATGTGGGAGAGACTTATTATCACTGTGTCTTCTTATTTGCAGGGCAAATGAACTAACTAATACTCCTGGTAGTCCTGGTGCAATGCAGGCCCTTAACTGTTTTATCTTTTAAAATATTTTTGTGAATTGGCGAGCAGAAAAGGAACGCCTCGTAGAAATATCGCTGTGTTGCCCAAGCCGGCTCACGTGGTCCCAATGCTTTGCCACAACTTATCTTGTGCGCGACAGCTGTTAATAAAAAGCCAGTGACCTGTATGCAGTGCCTGTCACCTGCCTTACCGACTGACTTATGAGTCATGACGTTTACAACGGATTGCACCCCCGTGAATACGTATTGATACCCTCTATGATTGATACCTTATACCTACCTAATAAATATTAATTTTAATGGTTTTTGATTTTTATTTGTAGGAAAATAGGAGTGTCATTTTTTTGTTTGGTAGAGAAATATCTATAGTATTATATTATTTATAAAAGATTTTATTACCTAATAAAACTTACACTATCGAATACATTTTAACACTAATTAACAATAATCTCTGGAAAAAATTAACATTTTTTCTAAAACTATAGTTAAGTAGCATTTCATAAAAAACGGAAGATTGGATCTGGTGTGTTGGTAAATACATAAATAGCATCCAGCCCATATTTCAATGTATTAAGGTTCATTATTCTACAAAATCAAAATGAAACTATAATAAAGATCAAGTTAAAATTGATAAATCGAGCGAGGTTCTCACCGCGGTAGTACCTACTTAATTCGTTTCAAAATGGCTTCAATACTAACACGAAATAAGCAGTTGCGCTTTTTTCATAAACAATGCATGCGTTTCTGACACGCCATTTATAATACATTTTAGATACCTAGTATGTATCTCTTTCACCCTTCTATTTATCTTTGAATGTGTGAAAGATATTCCATGTTTAAGACTTTTCCACTTCAACTGTTATTTTGGCTGAAACGGCACGTTAGTAGAATTTAGTATCGCGCCCATCATCTCTGCGGGGTTCCAACAAGCTACCATTAGTCCATCGACCTGCTCACTGAGCCGCGGGGACTATCATATTTCTATTATCAGATTTGAGAAATAAGACGAGCATGTCGTGTACCTGGTGGTATAAGCATAATGGCTGACGATAGCCATAATAATTGGCTGTTCCACCCAAAACTTTGAATAATAAAAAGCTGCGCGACACTGCAGTGCGCTCCTTACCCTGAAACATCATATTAAGTCTCGTAAGCCCAGTAATTTCACTGACTTTTATATATTTGTTACATACAACGAGAAACTCGCTCAGTACCTACCTACTGTGTTGTTCACAAAACCAACCTAAATATTCCGCCCGTATACATTAAAAATAATAGAACAACATATTAAATAATAATGCCAATATATTTTTTATTTACACTTCAGATACATTCAAACTAAATAATTAGATACTTTACCAAATTTTAATTTAATTTTAATATCATTAGGAAAGAAAAGTAGGTACTAAACTATGAAGACTCTTTGAAGAGAATTGTAATTACATAAAATTATAACGCTACGAAAAGAACATGTAAATGTTTTTTTAACTTGTCCAATAATGTAAACAAATGTGGCGGATAACCGAATGACATGAATAGAAATGTCATCACAAATCATGTCATTGGATGGCGACCAAATCACTATTTATGTCATAGCTATTGGATGGCATCCGCTATATTTGTTTACATTATTAGACAAGTTAAAAAACACGGAGTTTAAAAATATTTACTGCAATAACAAATGACGGGGCCTTATTCACATTATACACAGTCGATCGCATCCTCGCTTTAAATCAGATGAGATTGCGTACAAACGTGTCGTCTCAAACGTGACAAACAAGTTATTTACATCAAAATAATCCAAATTGATTTACTACTGACCCCCACAGACAAACATAGCTATAGTGGAGATTTTCTCAGTTGTCTAATAATGTAAACAAGCTCGGCGGCTCGCTTAGACGGCGGGAAATTCAAATTCCTATCATGCCTCATTGGTTGGCATCAGCTGAGTTTGTTTACACTTTACATTATTGGACAAGTATATAAAACCAATGCAAATTTTGGATATTTTTTACACATGTTAAGCTATTTGGACTAACACCGGACTTTTTTATTATTGGTAGATTGTTGACCAAAGAGTAAACATTCTGACTTTTTTTTAAAGTAGTTTATGGCAAAGAACTGAGTAACCCCTAGGAAAATAACAGAGTTCGAACACTGTATTCAACAATCATACTGTACTGTTATTATAATCAAAATTTCAACCTATTACTAATGTCCCACTGATGGGAAAAAGGTCCCCTACAACCGACTCGTTACAAAAATAAACTCATAATAACTAATATTCTTCAATATATTCTTTACATAAGCATTCTTGTAATATTTCAAGGTATCAACGTGATTTTTATCAGCGTTTTATAGTAGACACAAAAATCTTTTAACTGTTCGATTTATTGCACAATATCGTATTGAAAACATATTTGTATTTACAACAATAACATTTAAACTATCGTCATTCGAAAACATTGTTCATTTGACCGGGATTTAATCGCGACAAAAAAAAACTAGGTTTTTATTTACCTCGATCGTGACGACCAATCGTGTTGCATTATGATCGCGGCAACACGATCAATGCAACTGCCAACTTGATCTAACATAAATAAAAATGTGTATTTTTATCGCGATTCCTAAAGTAAACAATTATTTAGACTTAACAAATAAGGCCTTACTTTGTCAACCGTTGTATAACAGAAGAATATATTAATCATAATTATCAACCGCTAATAGTACGTTCGATTTCTCGTTGCCACTAATGCCGTCGATATGCTAGCATGCGCATGCGCATGGTAAAAGCGCATCGTATCGATAAACTAATCGCGGGCGCTCTCTGCTCAACTCATTATATTTTTATTAAGAAATAGGTACGCTTAATTATTAATAACAATAATACCGCTCGCACTCTTGAACTAGAACTTCGTGTCGCTGTTGGCATGGATACACATATAGGTACACAGCACAACATCCATGACCCGAGAACTTTGGCTCATATTAAACAGTTAAACTATGTTTTGTCTCTTTGGATTCAATTTAATATTCTCAAAGAACATCAAAGACAAAACATAGTATAACTTTAACACTGTTATATTAATAAGAGCCTGTGTTGAACAGTTCCGGCCTAGGATCGAACCCAAAGCCTCTCGCTATGCAGGCAGAGTTACTACCAACTTGGTCACGGAGCTGTTTCTTTTTTTTTAAAGATAATAATGGACATTAGAAATCCTTACACTTCAGTTTTAAGTTATAGAACGTTTCCCATCTCGCTCTAGCTTCTGTGGCCCCACCGGCAAGGAGAATCGATCGTACTATTCATAAAAACTACTTTCAAACCTCCGCCCGGTATCAATGCGTTTTGTTCTTATCGCTATCATGAAATGATACGCGCGAAAACAACATAAAATGCATTATAGGTTCTGAATGCAAGACGATTTAAACTTGAACAAATGCAATGTAGTATTGATTTTACTGGTAATTAGTAAGGCGTTTAATATAAAATGTAACCTTACTCCAATCTGCATGCACAGGTTACATTCGTTTCGGCACTAAAATGTACATTGATCAGTCAGACACACAAAAAGGGTAAGCCATAAAAGAAATAGCGTCAGAGTCGCCTGCTGTTATTGTAAATTTGTGTTTTTGGTACAAAATCAGCTATTTATTGACTTTATGTATCATAAAACTGAAAATAAAAATGGCGCCAAATGCCGCCATTTGCATTCGTGACGTCACTATGTCGGTAACACAATTGGGATTGTATTTTACTCTGTGATCTACGATGGAAACTTGACATTTCTCTTTGACTAACGTTTGGAATCACGTGAGACAGATAAAAAACATACAATTTATTTATTAAACATTAATTTATTACAATGTATTTACAATAATTTTATGTGATATACACGACATAAAATACCAACATATTTACATAGCCGTCGATTTTTTCCTACTACTATAATCTGATCAGTTTGTTAGGCGATGCTGGCGCTGGTTTGACTTGATCCCTTCTATTTTTATACATTTGGCGACTTACAATATTGGAAGTGTCTATACTTGCTTCTATAATTATAAGATTGTGCGACGACAATGCACAATATTTTCCTAGTAGTATAGAAAGTAGTCGTAGTTTGCCGGCAACTAAAACTTTAGTTTAACCAGTTTTATAATAGCACAAAACTAAACACATCCTCCAAATATTGTGCACTGTTCTCGAACAATAATCTATTACTATAATTATTATTATATTCAAACTCGCAATGTAGAAGTCAGGCAGTGACGTTTAATTAATTCTATAATTACTTATACAATTACCGCACTATTATGAATGATGAAAGACAAATAATTATTAACATTATCAATACCTACAATTCGAATCGTTCCTTTGGCTTCCCACATTCATAATAATCACGGTGTGTAATAATATAATATACTGCTAGTCTTTTACGGCGTGGTGTTACATATTATTTCCAGAATAATGTAGAACTTACTGAAACAAATCGGAAATCCGTCAGATGTTAATACATTCAAAGCAGATACAATAAGATAATTAAACTTGCAGAATTTGTATACCTTCAGAGTTCATTTCCGGCTTTAAAATATCTAATTTTGGCATTTGCAAAAGATCCATCTGTCCGTTCGTTCATACACGTCATACCACGCTAAGATATTTGACCGAATGGGCGTTATATCATTTCCAACTTATGATGTTTGCCTCCAAACGTGACTGCTCCTTCAATCGGTCATTTTTAGATTTCATAGGTGCCACCAAACTTTGCGGTTGGACTGAATATGCGCACGCCCCACCCCTCTCGCTCTAGTAACAACCCCGCTAGTCCGATGATATAATAATTAATTAGTTACTGCATAAGAATCGCACTAATACTCATTTAGGCGACAAAATTTGGACATATCTTCAGTATCGCTTGTATTGTTCCGATGTAGTCTACGATTGGTTGTTGATTCTGGTAGAGTAAATAGTACCTTATTCACTAAGACCTAGGTTTGGAGCCGACATGTTTATATTTATAAAACTAAAGATTATAACAAATTAGTCCCAAACGTCACTACCACCGTCTGGAAGGCTCGGTTCCCACCGTGCTTGTCTGATGCGCCCGCAACGACCACAGTACTAGTGTTTTCGACCGCTCGGACTCGTATGAATTCGTATCTACTCATACGACTTCATACAATTACGAACACGCACTTGCGTGTACGTATAGCTTAATTCAAGTTTGTTTATTTTCGACGAAAAATACGCACACACGTCTAAGTAGTGTATTTTGTACTTTATATATCATTCTACTCAATGTTTCGTTTAGTATCGTACGGGTAAACTATCAAAATATCGTGCCGATACGAATTCCTACGACCCTGCGATGTACTGTTCTTTACCAATGCCGTATTAGCACTAATATACTTGAGAGTACAAAACCTATATTACTGCATCGTCAGCACTAAAGCGGTACCAGTACCTACAGTAGTTTACATCCGAGTAAAAGCGGGCGCGTACAGTGCAAGCAGTGAATCAAGGACGACGTTAAGTGCTGCTTCTATCTCAGTCGCTCGAGAATATATTCGCTATCTCCCTCTCCCTTGGATGTGTCCAAGTCTCCAAGCCTTCCTAGATCCGTCCCCCCGTAGACTCCTCCCCGCTAGGAACCGTCTACTCGTACCGGTGCTATAGCATCGTGCGTATCTCCTTGTGCACGTGGCACAGATAGTCGACATATGAAGAGCTGCCGTCAACGCCGCGGTCTTCGACCAGGAAGTGTCGGAGCACTGCCTCCATTTTGTCGTGTTGTCGCATCACGGTTAACTGGTGGAGAGAATATTTTACTGTAGTTGACATATGCTAGTGGTAGGACATATGCTAGTTTGTTAGTGGTAGGACTAACTCTTCTGCGAGTGTCCGTCTGGGTTGGTACCACCGCTTTGCTCGTGAACTCAGCCGCCAATGTGCGGGCATTACTGTGTTCCGGTTTGATGAGCAGAGTAGCCAGTGAAATTACTGGGCTTATGAGACTTAATACCTAATTTCTCAGGGTAACGAGCGCACTGCAGTGCCGCGCAGGCCTTTGTTGTTCAAAGTTCTGAGTGGCACTGCAATTGTTATGGGCCGGCGTTATGCTTACATCAGGTAAACGACCAGCTTGTCTCGTTACTAAATACCATAAAAAAATATGCGAAAGTGAAGAAAGATAACTCTCGGGGGGCCCTTTGGAGGTATTTTGGTGTTACTTCGTATAATAAACGTAAATTAAATAATAATGAGAGTGAAAGTGGACCTTTATACGGGAACAATGTTTGTTTTTAAACAAAAAGAAGTTTGGAAATCGAAGCGCATACGCTGCGCTGGATTTGTACCCATGTCATTTGTTTATCCGGCGTGACGGTCTCGCAACTCAGCTATGTTGTGGCATCGTCCAATAGATCCCTTTATATCAGGTAAACTACTTCATTTATAGTAATAGTCCCAATACCACTCGAATGACACGACATGTTACTTTAGTTGTCAAGTACATAGTAGACTTTTAAAGTGTTAACCCATACCTATATTTTTTTGTATCAAAAATTTCGCTGTCAATAAAAGCACAATTACTGGGTTTGTACATCTTTGTTTACACTGAATGGGTTAGCATTTGACCACTATCTCGCCTGTAGGGCTAACATGCGCACCGTGACAAAATTTTCTCGATGCTTATGTCGTGCATTTGTCTCATGTTCGCGAGAGAAAGAGCGAGACAAAACAGTAGACAGAATTTTGTCGTGGCGCGCATGTTAGCCCTGCTGGTCTTAAGCGACGGTATGGTCGAAGATGGCGGACCTAAACCTAGATAAGAGCTGGCTCTCAAATAAAGCTGCCGAAACATACCAGTAGATACGAACTCGGCGAGAGATTTACAACTTGGGGGTAGTAGATAGCCAGGCGAGCACTAGAAGTGTCATATCACAATGCTATATTTACAAACACATTGCAATAAGTGTGGGTGTTACCATTTTAAAATTAAAGTTGAGACAATGGTATCGATTCTGACGTCTCATTACTAAACTTAAGTTTCGCTCTCTCTTTCCAATAATTAACACGAGAAAAGTATGGAAGATGTATGACAGGACTGGGTTTAGTTTTATAGCTGTCAAATATCGTCCATCTTTGACAAATTAGGCGTCACTAAATTAAATGTCGTTAAATTTACACTACATACAAGCTAAATAATTAATCTGACAGGTCTAAAATATATCCATCCCTTTCTCATACGTATTCTTATTTAGGAAGTGAGAGAGTGAAACTAAAATATGGTTTAGGTATGAAACGCGAGAATCGACACTAATGTTCTCTCAGACGCAATAAGCACTTAAAACACCTTAAAACTAATGTAATGTTGGTATGGTTATCACGTGCGTGTAAAAGTGCGTGTTTTATATATTAAAATACATTTCATGAATGTATGAGTGTGTCTTCGTTAACGTAAGTGATAGTTTTTAATCCCAGATGCTTTAGAAATATGTGTAATGCAAAACGTCAAAAGCCCTTACATTACAAGGGATAAGGATTTAGTAAATTTGCAATCGTGTGTTGTAATGTCTTCTTAAAGTTTTTATCGGTGAACCTATAAACTAGAAAAGATCAATTAAATTTTAGCACATGCAAAAAAATAGGCAAACAAAGCTCAAACCATGCAAAACTACGAAAAGTACCGTCACCGAATATTCACTCCAAAGTTACGACATATCTGTAGATGGCGCTATAACCAATGATTTAGTAGTAGACTTATAGATGTTTTAGTACAGGTTTCCTTGACATCCTTATTAAATACTTTGAAATAAAGTCAACAGTGATAGAAAACGCCTTCTAATAACGATTTACAAAATATACCGAGAAACAAGAAAGACATAACGATTTTCACATCTATACATCTAACATTATAGTAATGGTATGGTTTTTCAGTCAAGAAAATGATCAAGAGATGTCGCTGTGCCCCAGCCAAAACCTACGCCAGCTATCACCGACAAATCGATCGTTCCCCAGCCAAAGCCCATGCCAATAGACGCCATTTCTGTGCCAATACCAAAAGTCACCGATAGATGGCGCTAAAACCAATCGCCCCCAGAGCCACCTACAGCATCTTCTGCACGCGTTTGTGGATGTCCATGAGGAAGTCCATGTACGCGGGCGCTCCGTCGGTGCCCCGGTCCTCCACCAGGAGCTCCCGGGCGACGCCTGCGGCCTTATCCAGCGCGTGCGTCACTGTTAACTGTGGGAGAGGGCAGTGCGGAACAGGTGCTTCGGAAATTCATTTTATTGCTTGCGTTCTAACATTCTGGTGGGATGGTAAGCGTTGAGGACGGGATTTATGGCTCATACGATAGCTACGTACAGTACGCGCAATGAATCAAAACCACAGCGAAGTTACAGCGAGGCGGCTTTTATCTCTATCAATTATAATTAGTATTTTTCTCGTCGCAGTCTCTTACGATCTCTCGGCCTATGTCCATTGCGCGTTCTTTACACGTTCTAAGAAAGTGGCAAAATGATAACCTAAATAGAATAGAAAAGTATTGTGCTCTTAATAGATTTGACGACTAATTCTCCTGATATTAAATTACGCTGTGGTCGAAATGTGCAAAGTTATAAAGCAGATGCAGTATCAGCGTGCCCGTTGACTCAATGTAAACAAGTACTTAAATATTACGTAAAAACTGGCTTTAAATTACATATTTGTTATATAAATGCTATCTATCATTGTGTTATACTTGTATACTCCCATCGTGATGTTTCCTTTCCCCAAAAGCCCAAGCTCAATGTAGGTTTAGAGCCCTCAAACCTATACTCTGTTCCAAAATCTTAGATATTTTATATAAACAAAGGGTTTATATAAAATACAGAACGATGACAGATAGAAAACTGTGCAATCCATAATTAAATGATAGACATTATTATTAATTGATTGTAAATTATAACAAATGATAAACTTGATTATTGAAAAAAATTGATGGGTAGTTTTTGCAAGATTGTTATTATAAAAAAATTTTTTTTCGTGCAGTTATTTTTCTTAGACTGGGAACACAGCAGAGATTTGATACATTTTGTGCAATCGCCGCCATTTTCTTTTTCTGTCTGTTGATCTGTTCCAATCTTTGTTCTTACCATACTCTGTTACAACTTACAATACCTATTTCTACTCTAGCTAGATCTATCTATAAATAAAACCCCAGAACGCACACAAAAGTTATGCAAAATATAAGAATAAAGGAGCAGTCAGACACCTCACCAACATGCATCGTGCTCCTAACATAAGAAGTATAGCATGCAAAGAGATCACAAAAAAAGGTAAAATCTGTACCATAGACCAGATACAAAATTATCTTTCAACAATTTATAACAATCGATAACTAACTACAAATATATAGACGGTTTTTCTCCTGTGCAAAGAACACTGTAATTGCATAATCGCAATTACAGTGGTGAGTGTCGGTGAGTGGTAAGTTTTGGTGAGTGGTGAGTACTGGTGAGTGGTGAGTATTGGTGAGTGGTACGTTTTGGTGAGTGGTGAGTAGTGGAGAGAGGTGAGTGTTGATGAGTATTCGAGAGTGGTGAGTGTTGATGAGTATTCGAGAGTGGTAAGTGTTGGTGAGCGGTAAATTTTGGTGAGTGGTGAGTATTGGAGTGTGAGTGCGTGAGTGGTTACCCTCATGGCGCTGCGGCGCAGGACCCGTGCGTCGTGCACCACGCGCCGCACCGCCGCGCTCGCCGCCGTCGACAGCACCGGCAGCTCCGTCACCTGTACAAGTAACATACGTTACTTTTACAACGTGTTACTAACATAACTTACTTTAATTAACAAATTACTATAAGGGCGATGTCAGCCTGTAAGTTACATTTAGATACGATTGTGTTAATCATCGACTGTGTCTAGTTTGTATGTATATGTATAATCACCGGCAGTAGCTAATAATATGAAACTGACCTGCGTGTCGATTTGCTGCGGCGAGGGCACTCCGAATACGTCTTGTACGAACTCTGGTTTGGCTTGCGAACCCACCCAGATCAGCATATGGACTCCGTTTTCTGTAATAAAGTATGGAGAAATATAAATATTAAGAAGGTTCGAGGCAATCCCTCATCTTCGCTTAGCCCTGTCAATTGCAGCTGCTAGAATACACCGACAGGAGCTTGGCAACAGATTTTTAACTTGAGGGTGGTAGCTAGTTTAGCAAACGCTTTACTTTATCTTACTTATCTTTTGTCATTCTTTACGTTAGGAGAACCTGTTTTCTTGTCGATTCAAATTTGTTGCGTAATACATGTAGACAACATAGCGGCATCGTGAGCCGCTTAGGAAATGACTCGCCAATTAAAATATGTTTTTTATAGCAAATGGGCTTGCGTTTAATTACCATATCACACACTTTCCCGAAGATACTTGTTCACTCGCGTCTTGAAGACTCCTTTATTGTAGTCACATTTGCGTATATAAAAGTAACTCCTAATAAAAAATAGACGAGTTTGATGAGTGTTGGTGAGTGGTGAGTGAACCACAGATTTCGCTGTATTGACGTTGTTAAGGCAGACCTGCGCGAACTGAACGTCGCCCACTGCCAAGAAGCAGCGCAGGACTGGAATAAGTGATGATAATAAAAAACATTGATTTAGGAAGCCTCACCTAGCAGGTAGACGCCCTGGTCGTGCATCTTGTCTATGGAGGCGCGCAGCGGCGCGGGCGGCGCCTCTTGCACGCGGTGCAGCGGCAGCAGGCGCGGGTACGTGTGCACGACGGACGTGCTCACGTCGGCCGTCAGCGCGCGGTACATTGCGCAGCTGCGGTCGTCGCACGAGATGTCCGGCCCTGCGGGAGCGGCGGTGGTTAGATCAGAGTTGCCCGAATACGCGCCGCCGGTACGTCCGAGCACTCACCCCCAGCTATTGCGTCTGAGCGCAGCATACAACTAGTGTAGAGCGGCAGCAGCTTCATGGACTCTGGTAGCACCAGCTGCCCCGCGGAGGACGGCGAGGCGCAGTGCCGCCGGTAGGCCGCCAGCGAGCGCGCGCAGCGGGACGACAGGCCCTCGCGCACCTGCCGCGGGGAGTGCTCGCGGAGCGCCCACACCGCTGCAATTGGGATGTTGAATGAAACACAAAATACATCATTTCTGTCGTTATACAGTAGTAAGTTTAAAGAAGATCACATTAAAAAATTAAAAAAAGAAAATTAAGAAAATCCACGAACGTACTGCATTTAAGTTTCCCAAATTCAACCTTAATCCATTAGTAATTTAATTGATACTATCAGATTCTTTACATTTTAATGAATAAAAAAATGTAAGACGACTTTGTACTTAAACGCAATTTTTTACAGCCAAATTAACAATATGCATGTTTTTAGTACAGCTATACGGCCCGCGTAGAACAAGTGACGTCAGATGTTCTGTCGCATTTGTATGAGGCGTTTTAGGGCCTACGCAGTAGCCCGCCCGACTTTGACTCTTATTTTTGACGTTTCTATCGTTTGATTCGATTGGGTCAACCCCTTTGTTTACATAAAAGATCTAAGATTTTAGAACAGGGTATAGTCTGTACATAATGATGGCGTTAGCTGCCGTCCTACCTTGCTTGGTGAGGAAGTTGACGCAGGTGTCCAGCTCCATGCTGCGGTACACGTCCGCCAGCTGCTGCGCCACGCCCAACGCCAGGTTCAGGATCCTCAGCCGCCGCTGACCAGATCTGCAGGCACACAACAATCGTGATCGAACATAGGCCCCCCTATAATTGGGATGTTGCACGAAACACAAAATACATAATTGGTGTTTTTATACAGGCTCATTACATTAACGCAATAACCAGGCCAGAATGAACTACGGAGAGGGCTTTGCGTGGTTTCCCTGCGTGATAAAATCTGGAATGAGGAGATCCACAGGAGAACGAAGGTCACCGACCTAGCTCTCAAAGTTAGCAAGCTGAAATGGCAATGAGCAGGCCACAGTGCTCGCAGAGCCGACAACCGATGGGGAAGAAAGTGAGATAGGTTCTCGAGTGGCGACCACGAACTGGAAAACGTAGTGTAGTCCTCAACTAGTGGGCCGATGACCGTCACAATCGCGAGGACCCGTTGTATGCGCGAGGCGAGTAGACGATACAAGTGGCGTTCTATGGGGGAGGCCTATGTTCAGAAGTAGACATCTACCGGATGATGATGATGTGTCAGATGTACCCGTTTCTTGTAGTAAAGTACCTGTGAGTGTACAGAAGAGCAGCTTGTATGTAGACGCCATCTTCTGCTGTGAGTTTGTCGTCGTGTTTGATCTCGATGCCTATCGCTTTGTCGGCGTCTGTGGAATACAATCACGATAAATAATTATATGTAGTTTAGAGAAACTAAAAACATACTTCCACCTCCTGACTCCATCATCAGAACCTCGACACCAAGTGCAATCTATTGGACTCGTCAAAATGAATCATACCAGACTAGAAGCGTTTACTTGTAAACAAAAGAATTCCACTATCCGCCTCTGTAGGTTAAAATTGACTTCCAAGACTTTCATAACCTACATAGTTATAAGTGAAGTTAGTAAAAGTGTGTTAAAAAACGAGTCTCTTTCCGTTGTTCCATTTTGCATGGGGTCGGCGGAGCACTTGTTTACAAACATGTGGTTTATGTTTTTTACGGTTTTTTTTACCGGCGGGCGTGGAAATTCCTACTGGAGCCCTGTATTCTTCCGGGATAAAAAGTATCTCCGGTTTACACCTACAAATATAATTACAACTGGCGCTTATCGCACAGCTACGGCTAGTTTAAGCCGCCAGTGACTACCATGTTGTTAACCTACTTATACATAGAACTGTACAATATTATTGTATTGACCATCTTCGATGTATCAAGGTTTATCCTTAGTTGAGTTTAAATAAACTTTATTATTTATTATTATTATTATTAACTATGCAAGAAATTAAATCGATCCGTTGCTCCGTTGCTGCGTGAGGAGACAAGGACAAACCTACAAACCATACGCATTTACACATTTTATAAAATAAGTATGTACGCATTATTGCCTTACCGACAGCCGCCAGTTCGACGTCTGTAGTGTTGGACATGAACATGTGTCCGTAGAAGTCAGTCGCGCGCACGCCGGTGGACGTGCGGACGCGCATCACTGCGTCGTGCGCGGTCTCGCGCGACACCACGCGCCGGATGTCCCACACTAGCCGAGGGCCGTCCACTTCAGCCTAGAAACAAATATAAATGTAACGTATAAAAATACATCTTACAAAAATGTGTTGTTATTTTTTAACATTTATTTTATGGTCGTGGACATCGAAGGACCGCGGGGGCGTTTGTACAGACCCCATCCCTACCCACCGCAACTTATAAAGTGCTTGTGAATATGTTTGTTAGGAGCCACAAAAAGCTTACTACTACCAGTTTCAACTGTAAATCGATGGGACTCTTTTTAATATAAAAATAAAACATGCTGGGCAAAATATATGTTTGTCCTTGTCCAAAGTCAACTTTTTCTATATGAAAGCTTACGCTTAGAAACGTGTGTACGTTAATCTTACACGGAATTGCACTTTACTTATGCATACTATATTGAAGAGCCGATTTTTTTACTTACTAAAATTGTATAATGAAGTTTCATAGTGAAACAACACCAGCGATAATACGCCACCAGCGGATAAGTAAGCAGTGTGGCTCCCTATTACGTGAACATGCCACAAGTGTGGGTTAAAACTTCGAAACATATTTCTTTTCCAATTAAAATTCATTCAATGTAACGGTAGCTAGCGTACTCACAGTGAAGTAAGTGTACTTCCGGAGCTGTCCGCCGGTGAGGCGAGCTAGCTGGCCGATGCTCGCCGCGTCCACGTACGACTGGTTGCACACGAACAACTCCACGCACACGCCCGCGGACGAGCACGCCTGCCCCACTTCGTTGTACGCAGTCGACGCGGGGTCTGCAATGGGGGGGGTGCTTTACAAAACCATTCACCTACATTTGACCCATTCTCCCCCGGAAACAGCTGCCTTATCAACTAACAATCTCGTGTTCGTTTTCAATACCAGACCGATTAAAACCAGCGGTAACTAGTCTTCGTGTGGAAGGAGTTGTCAATAGTTTTAGCTTCTTTTCGTTTTGTAAGAGCTTATTTCTTTAATAACCAGCAAAAATTCTAGACTATTCCTTCCACACAAAGACTAGTTACCGCTTTTTTTAATCGGTCTGGTATTGAAAACGAACACGAGATTGTTAGCTGATAAGACAGCAGTACTCTAAGCGATAAATAAAGACTGTAATCTGTTTACCGCATTTATTGTTGCCCTGCTGTAACTTTATTAGACTATGTATGCAGTCTTCACTTATAACTACGATGCCGATGGTATTTGTCTTTTGCTAGTAGTTTTGTTTTATCTTGTATTCTTCAATTTCAATGCACATTAATCAATGTTACAATCCTGTTGGTTGATCAATATAAGAAATATAAATAAATTTCAGCAAAGTATTGTAATTTGAGCATGACGGACAAAGTTACACCTAAGATTTTATATTTGTAGTTATAGTAGAATTGTTTCTGTAATAAACTTTCTAAACTCAGTTGTTTGAGTTACTACAAGGAAAGTTTGAATTCTATTGGACCTTGTTCCGCATCTGGTTGCAGTGGGATGGGCCACATAGTTCCCAATTCCTAAAACTAAACAAGGGGTCGGACCTATATAAATGTAATAATATGTATGCTAGTTATGTTGTATGTTGTTTAGTTAGGCCTTCGGAGTAGGTATACTTTTGTTAACTGGATAATATTTTAAGAAATTGTAATGTAAAAATAATTTAAATAGCAAAAAAGGGTGCGAGCCCTGGAGCTTGCAGAGTATAATAATAAAAAGAAAAGGTGTTGGACCTTAGTTAATATCGTCTTACTATCATAAATAACAAAGTGACATTTCAATCTTTTTATGCTATATTTTGTTACTAGTTTAACTTGTACAAAAATTAAGAAAGATTTGAATTCCTCAACTCTAAATATGGGCGGAGAAAATACACTATCCAAGACTCACTCAGTACGGTCTTCTCCTTGTCGGTGCCGAGCAGTTTCCTGTCTTCTCTGTTGATGAGTTTCCCCGGAGCGTTGTAGGTCGGGAGTGACGTGTGGAACACCAGCAGTTGCCCGGATGTGTCGGCTGCTTTTAGAGCTTCAAGACCAGCCTAGGAAAAGTTGTAAATATGAACATAGACTAATGTATTAGTCATACATAATGGGGAGCCACACTGCTTACTTATCCCGCTAGGTGGCGCATTATCGCTGGTGCTGTTTCACTATGAAACTTCATTATAATATTTAGTAAATAAAAAAAAAATCGTCTTTGCAACAAAGTATGCCTCTGTAAAGTGCAATTCAGTGTAAAATTAAGGTACACACGTTTATCTTCTGACGAGAAAAAACGGAAATTGTGGATCAAAGCATTGCTCACCAGAAATGATTGGAAACCCATTATTCTTCTAGGATATGTAGTGACCATTTCAAATCTGATGATTTCTAAGACGCGAGCATGTTTACTGGTTATAGTTTAATTCATTAACCCTCAAAGTAACCATTAATGACAAGCACCAGCGGAGGTGGCGCCATCTGAGATTAGCTTTGCCTGTGCCTCCCCATTGTATGGACACATAGATGGATACATTGATGAATGTGTATGATAAAAGAAAACAATAAAGTCAGCTCTCATTGAAGGTTTGGAGTATTACTTTACCTTCTACCACATTGTCACCTAACATCAGGTAAAATAGTTGGTTAAAAACCAACCTAACAACAATAAATCCAAAAATAGTTTTATTTACATCTTTTTAAACACTACATAGCTAACAGGTTGCTAATTATTCCCACTAAAATATTTCTTATGATATGAAGTTCCAAGTAAACGAAAACAGTTGACGCCGCCGAAAAGGTCAGTTCGCGGTGGCGTTTCATTCACGGTTTTTTATTGTTTATTGCAAATGGGCTTGCGTTTGACCACTATTTCAGCTGATGTTAAGCGACGATGCGGTCGAAGATGTAGCTCGCTGGCCCAGAAGATCCCTGTTCACTCTTCTCTTTTGAAGGTCTCTGTCTGGCAGACGTCAGATTCTGTCGTTTCATACCTAAATCTAATTTTAGTTCCGCTCTCTCTCTTTCCAATACATAACACTTGAAAGAGATGGAAATGTTTGAGAGATCTAAATTTAGTTTTAGAGCTGTCAAATATATTCCATCCTTAACAAATTAGACGCCATTAAATACATGGCCGTTAAATTACACTAGACACAAGCAAGTGTATTAAGTTGACAGGTCTAAAATATATTACATCTCTATCTCATGTTCACATTTAGAAAGAAAGATTAAAACAAAAATTAGGATTAGGTATGAGATGACAGAATCGACTACAATGTGAGTTTTGGTGTAAGTAAAAATAAACCACATGGGCTCAGATATATGCTTTTTATTTCCATGTTTTAGTTTTACACTTTTGGGTATGTGACATGTCACATGTGGGACTGTTCGTTAAACATCGAATTCAATAGAAACCATGTTAAAATGGCTATATGTAAATTATTTGTAGTATATACTAACCTGCACAGCGGGCAGCAGTATGGTCTCTGTTTCCTTATTATCCCGGCACATGGCAGGTAACTGCTGCAACAGAGATTGCAGCACTGGCCCGCTGTCCTCGGGGGTGGACAGGAACCCCTCCAGCAATGGAACGAACATGTCGCCCACGTCACCAACTAACAGCATCTGCGGCTGGACCAGGCTGCCCTGGGAACGTACAGAAAGGATTGATAAAAAACCCGCGTCTTCTGGTTATCTGGGCTAGTAAGCTGAAAGAAGTCCGTCCGAGTGTCCGTCTGGGTTGTTACCGCCGCTTTGCTCGTGAAGTCTGCCGCCAAGCAGTAGTGTGCAAGCATTACTGTGTTCCGGTTTGATGAGCAGAGTATCCAGTGAAATTTCCGGCGTTATGAGACTTAATACCTAATGTCTCAGGGTAACGAGCGCACTGCAGTGTCGCGCAGGCCTTTGTGTTTCAAAGTTCTGGGTGGCACTGCAATTGTTATGGGCCAGCGTTATGCTTACCATCAGGCAAACGACCAGCCCGTCTCGTTACCAAAGTAAAAAAAAAAAAAAGTCATCAACTCAAGTATTTCGGAGTCAACATCGATCGCTGCCATAGCCTAATTGGTTAAGGTGTCTTTGTTAGCTGCCCGGGTTTGCTCCCCACAGGGTTATCATTCTGTAGTAAGCACAAAACTGTTTTCTCAAGTCTTGGATATTAGTATTGTGTATCTGTGCGTGTCCTAGTGTAAGGATAGGGTGGTAATTTCTATTTAACGCATCCAAATAACACACTATCCAAAAGTGCCTTCAGGCAGAAGTCTTTATTGATTAAGTGAACGCGTCACGCGGGTACTGCCAACTAAGATGTCCGATAGCACTACACCAAATATAATATCTTATTGTTAAGTACATCATTAATATTACAAAAACATCAAAAAGAATAAAACTAGAAATAATACAGATACTTAATAAACTAGAGTTTATTTTGGTCTAAATTAAAAATTGATTGTAACTTATTATTGTGTTACTTAACACCAATATTTCGCAGGACCCTTAAAAGCTAACGGTGAGTTACGCTTACCTTGATATTGTAGAAGTGCACGGTGGAACTGTAAGTGATGAAACCAACGCGCGTCCAACTCTTGCCGGTCTGCTCGTCTTTGGGCATCGCCTGAAAACCACAATGACATTGTACAGACACAAATAAGCCAGATAATTATAAGGCGAACTCATTAGTCAGTATTCCAATCCAACAAGGCAGCGCAGCTATTGCAGCCAGCAAGCTGCGTCTGCTACTAATCACAGTAATAAGCTAGCTAGAACATATTTTGAATTGACTATGGGCCTAGAACGACCTGTAGTTGTCAAAGTCGTTTGACAATGACAGTTTTGAAATATGACGTAGGTATGCTTGTCAGTGGTGCGATCAACCATTTTGTAATGTGAGTTCTGACCTTCTGGCGTTACAGTCAAAACAGGGAAAGAACAACAGCCTTACCAGCTAATTATAATTGTCTTCGTTTTCAACTCCAATCCTATTAAAACCAGCAGTCACTTGTCTTCGGCTGGAACGAATAGTCTAGAGGTATGGCTAGTTTTCGTTCTGGAACGAACGATATTAAGTGCGAAGGACGATATTGTTCTATTTACTTTGTTGTAAGAGTGCCGAATAAATGTTTTTTCTTTCTTTCTTTCTTTCTATATTGATAGTGCGCTCTGAGTCATAAGATGTCTGACAGCACACCGATAAAGATTCCAATCGAATAAAAATAGGTTAATTACTTACCGCAATGATGTCCATGATATTTTCACAGATGGTGTCGAGAAGACCGCTCTTTATCGAGTTGTAGGACACGTCGATGACGAAGACTATCGCCGGTGGGTTGGGCAATGTATTATTCTGGAAATAAAAATATAAACATTAACATTTTATATTAAAAAACAAAACAAAGAAAGATAACAGTGGTGTAAAATAAATAAAGGCGCATATTCTCTTACTCACTCACACCGTCACTCTCTTTGTCTCTGAAAAATAAGCCGAAGTCCCAAGATTGAAAAAGTACAACTACGCAGATGATGACGAAATAAAGAATAGAGTACACAGGTCGCTGCTAGCTAAACGATTGTTCACTAGGTTCAGCAAAAGCTTTGTTTTTTTTAAAGCACGGTACTAGATTATTTATAGACAAAAATACACAGCGACCCTGGCGGCGCGTTCATGAACCATCTTCAAACAAAAGTATTGCGTTTACTCGACAAACGAGGTCGTCGCGTAAACGGACACTCACACTTGGCGTACTGTAGTATAAAGGATTAGCTTCAGCCCGCGTGGTATATATCTTTATAAATTGTAGTCTATGTATTACTCTGATATAGAAGCTATATTACTATAGTTTCATCAAAATCCGTTCAATAGTTTATGCGTGAACGAGTAACCAACATCCATACATCCATCAAGTATACATGAGAGCGAGTGTGGCCGAGCGGGAACTTGTGCGACTTACAATCCGACGCACCATAGTTCGAATCTCGACTCGGTCCGCACCAATGACTTATATAAAGTTATGTGCGGATTATTCACACTCGCTCTAAAACGGTGAAGGAAAACATCGTGAGGAAACCGGCATATTCAAGAACCACAAAATTCGAGGACATGTGACATCCACCAAGCAGCACTGGGCCGGCGTGGTGGATTATGGCTCATACCTATCTCTGGGAGAAGGACGGTATCCCAGTAGTAGTAGGAGCGGAGCGTAAGAGGCTGATAATGAAAATACATCCATCCTCATAAACTTTCGCGTTTATAATATTAGTAGGGTAGTAGGAACCGACTCACTCTGCAGTACTCCTTAGTAGCAACGATCTCGTAGGTCCCTAGCGCCAACTCCGCCGGCACGCGCCCGTACTGCTGCATACTGTTAATGTACTGTGTGTACTCCATTGGCACTGGAAATTTCATAATATTGTACATATTATTGTAAAATATAGGCCCTGTTTCACCATATAGAAGCACGCTCAAGTATTAGTCACCTTCAGTGGTTGCTTTACAGAACGCGCAGTGAAAGTGGCGGCCCGCGTCCACAAACTTCATGTTCGGGCAGATGTAGGCCTTGCAGCGCGAGCAGCGCACCGGGCCCAGTGCGGCGGAGCCCGACAGTGCCGCGAAGTCCAGCAGCGGAGGCCGGGGCTCCGCGCCCACGGGCTCCGCCATCGGGGACAGCTGGGGGACAAAAACATTACATACAAAAACGATCACTTAAAACTAAAATATCTTAATAATAGCTGCCGCCCACGGCCTCGTCCACGTGGTATATAACTTTATAAATGGTAGTCTATGTGTTACTGTGATGTATAGCTATATTACTTTAAAGTTTCATCAAAATCTGTTCAGTAGTTTTTGCGTAATAGAGTAATAAAGATCCATCCATCCATTTACCCTCACTTAAGCTTTCGCTTTTATAATGTAGGATTTTATTATTATTAAGATTAGGAATATTATATTATTAACTAGCTGCTGCTCCGCGGTTTCACCCACGTGGAGATTTTCGATTTTATGGTTTTTATTTTTTTGCGCGGAACCCTAATAGAATTTGCTATAAAATAATATTGCGGCTATAAATTGAGATGTAAACTATCCTATCTTTTAAGTTAGATCAAACTGCACACGCCGGTGTGCAAATTTGATTAAAATTGGTTAAGTAGTTTAGGAGTCCATCGCGGACAAACAACGTGACGCGTAATTTATATATATTAAGATTGGTAGGAAAAATTACTCAGGCAAGTAATTTGTTTCGATGTAAATAATGTGTTGCTTGGTATAACTTACGACCAAACAGAATGGCATGGCGGTCTGTTTCAAAAGGTCAGCAGTCACAGGCACTGTGTACATTGAGCTTCTGATGAATCTCGGACCTGGAAACACGAATATTTAATGAGGTAATTGGAACCAATAAGTCATCAAACATTGATGAGTCTCAAATAGGGATGTTGACGCCATTTTTATATGATGTCAATCAATTCGTTTTCTCATTGGAATCAAATGTTTACAACGAAATAACTGGAAATCGAACGCTACAAACATCAAAAATGAGAGTCAAAGTCTGGCGTATCTACTGAGCGCTAAAACGCCCCATACAAATTGGGCAGAACGCGTGACGTCACATTTTCAACGCGGGCCGTAAAGTTTAAAACATGCATTTTGTTGATTTTGGCAGTGAAAAATCACGTTTACGTACATATGTATATTTGCTGCGAGGATGAGTCAGCCCATTTGGTTCTGAGGTAACAATTTGTTGTTAACATCGCGGTGTTATAATTTCGAAGAACTTCAAAGGCGCAATAAGCACTGCGTGTCACCTTATCTAATGTGATCCATTTGACGTATTCTGTGGTCCATTGATTGCATAGCCACGCGATGCGAAGGTGTCAATGCCATCTAGCGGGTTGTCATGACATGACATCCCAACGGTCTGTGAGGTACTCACTTGCGTTTCCCTTGTCGTCGACGGTGAAATCGGTGGTGACTAGGGGCGGCACCAGCCCTTTGTCGTTGGTCACAAAGACGCCGCCTCGATTGTTCTGATCATCCGACATCACTTGGATCTGTTCATGACCAGCAATTATTTTATTAGACCATTACATATTAAAAAGAGATAATAATTTGTTCCATTCGCTATGGTTAATGATGATAACATGTAATAATGATATAAAGTGTTTGAAGATTGATGACATTCAGGAATTGAATTATAAATTTGGACGATTTTTAGTATTGAATTAAATCAAGCTCTCACCGGACTGGGCATCTGGTCCGGGTCGAGTCTCTTCTGCGGCGCGGGCTGGTACGCCTGCCCGGGGTAGCTGGGTTGCTGGCCCGGGAAGGCAGGCTGCTGGTACTGTGGGGGGTACCCTGATTGCGGCTGCTGGTACGCCGGCTGCTGCCCGGGTGCTGGCATCGGTGGCATGCCTGGAGATAGGTATAAAGAGTTATTACGTTTCTTTAACTTTTGGGTTTTGAAGGTAAACCAGGGATCTGGCTTTCCCTGAGGAGCTTAGGTGGTTGGATAAGCACACACTCATGAAGCAACAAGGGCCAACAGTATATCTAGTTCCGAAAAAGTGCTCACAGCTTGGTTTATCGAGTGAAGTTGTCATAATATCTAGAAAGAAGAAGAAAGAAAGAAAATACATTTATTTCCGGACAACACAACATCTACAACTATTATCAACAACGAAATGCATTAAATGTGGTTAGTGGTATCAGATGTAAAGATCTAAAAAAATAAAAACATTAGTAAATATTTATTGAAATTCTATATTAAGGTAAAAGATAAAAATTTATATTTTTTTTTATATTTAATTAAAATGAAATGTAAAACTTACCAGGATATGCTCCACTAGTCGGAGGACCAGGAGGTCCAGGAGGTCCGGGGGGCCCACCCTGCACAGGTGGCATGCCCGGGAACTGCTGCCTTTGCTGCGACAGCGGCGGCGGCATGTGCGGAAGCCCTGCCATCTGGGGCTGCTGAAAACCAGGCTGCGGTGGCATGCCAGGCTGGGGTGGCATGCCAGGCTGGGGCGGCATGCCTGGCTGAGGTGGCATGCCAGGCTGGGGCGGCATGCCTGGCTGAGGTGGCATGCCAGGGGGGCCTGCCATCTGACCAGGCATCTGTCCAGGTTGCGGTGGCATGCCTGGCTGCCCTGGCTGGAACCCTGGCTGTGAAGTTTGCGCAGCGTATCCTCCAGGCTGCCCGGGCATTTGACCCGGCTGGGGTGGTAAACCTTGTCCTTGCATTTGACCAGTGGGTACGCTTGGTTGAGGCTGACTGGGCATTTGTCCTGGTTGTTGTGGAAACCCAGATTGCGAAGGCGGCCTTGGCTGAGGTGGTAGCCCATGTAGATTCGATATTTGCTGCTGTGGCGGGTTTTGTCCTGGGAATTGAATTCCAGGTTGTTGAGATAAGCCAGGACCTTGAGCGGACCTTGGCTGCGGCATACCAGGTTGACCAGGCATTTGTCCAGGCTGCAGGGGCATACCAGGTTGAGCAGGCATTTGGCCAGGCTGCGGGGGCATACCAGGTTGACCAGACATTTGACCAGGCTGCGGGGGCATACCAGTTTGACCAGGCATTTGACCAGACTGTGGGGGCATACCAGGTTGACCAGGCTGCGGGGGCATACCAGGTCTGGATGGTAATGGACCTGCTTGAGACTGAGGAGGTAAACCTTGCTGCGGAGGTAAACCTGGTTGACTAGGCTGAGGTGGTAAGCCTTGTTGTGGGGGCATTCCTGGTTTGGGAGACTGACGTTGTGGCGGTGCACCAGACTGTGTTGGTAAACCTGGCTGCGTATGAGATGGCGCACTCGTCTGAGATTGAGGTGATAAGCTGGGTTGCGAGAAGGGTGGCATTCCGCCTTGATGTGGAGGCCATTGCTGCTGGACACCTGATGAACGCTGCTGCATTGGCGGACCTGGTGGAAATTGATTGTTCTGGGGTTGAAGTGGTGGTTGACCAAAAGCTTGGGGATTTCCTGGCCCTGGTCCTGGTGTCGGAGGCTTTGGACCCATCGACGGCGGAAACTGCATAGCACCACTAACAGGGGGTCTACCAGGCATTCCCCCAGGTGGTCTCTGCCCAGGCGGAAACTGCCCAAAATTTGACGTTGGAGGATAAGCTCCGGGAGGAAATTGACCAGGAGGGAGCTGTGAAGATGGAATATCTTGAGGTCCATTAATATTCATATTCTGCATCTTTTGTGTCATGTCATTCTGATCCAACTGCTTTTGCATCTGCGGTCCGTTGGGGGGCATCTGATTGTAGTTTGCATTGACTCCATTGAAATCCTGCGCCGGTGGGTACCCCATGGGATTGCTTGGTGCATTGTTGTTCTGCCCTGGTGGAGGATACTGAGGATTCATCATCTTGCTAAAGCCAACTACCTGGAAATTGATATAATGTTGTGCTATATAATGGCAGTAGAAAGTAGAATCAATCTTCATTTACTAGATGTACCCATGTGACATTGAAAATATATAAACGTGCCAATATCACTGTGCAATTGACATATACCTTAAATTTCATGTTAGAGTGGGTTGGAGTGTTAGAAATATTTTGGCATAACACCCCAAAAAAAATGTTTATTCCTATCATGTCTATATTTCAAATTAATCAAATAGGTGCGATGACGAGTGAAGCAAGTTGAGGAGGAGCGTTAGGTTATGTGACAACCTGTTGCACGAGTGAGCATCAAGCCCACTAATTTACATAGTGGACATATAATTATTTATATAAATCCATACGGGTAAATAAAATTGAAGTGTCTGTTTGTAATATCAAAATAACAGCTTTTTACTAAATGCATATGAACATACCTACGGTACATACATACATGCATACGGTACCTATAACAAAACAACCATTTTTAAAATTTGTGTCTGTCTGTCTGTTTGTTCCGGGTAATCTCCGAAACGGCTGGACCGATTTTGACGGGACTCTCACTGGCAGATAGCTGATGTTACAAGGAGTAACATAGGCTACTTTAATTTTTGAAAAATTTTTAGGGTTCTGTGCAAAAAAAATAAAAACCATGAAATCAAAATCTCCATGTGGGTGAAACCGCGGGGCAGCTACTATAGAATATAAAAGTTGAAGTAAAGTGCTTAGTATAAATAGGACAAATATCAACCAAGAATAGATGATGCATCATTGCTGTCTCTGATGATATTTATTTATTCATTCATACACAAAATAGATGATTTTCAATAATATTATAAATAACTAGAGTTTATATTTAGGAACCAGACCATATTTCTAAACATATGTATACAACATTATTAATATAACATTAGCAGAAACTATAATAATACAAAAGTGAATATAGGGTAGCAAATTATAAGTATTGAAAATTGAGTACAATAATTAGGTATTCATAATTTTAGGCAGAGAACACCATCTTTCTTAATTTTTTTTAAATTTGGTTAATTTTTGGTCAAAAATGTCAATTGAGCTATGGTGTTCTTTTGCAATTTCATTATAATATTGGCCACACATCCTAATTACAGGGTTATAGAAAGAAGTATTGTTCTTATATACTAGTAGTGAAAATGTTTTTGAATGCATATTGCATCAAAAAAACTGATTATTTTGTTGACACAACATATCGAGAATGCTTAAATCAGACTGGAGGAGTTCCGAATCCATGTCACTACGAACTTGTGAGAAAAGTTTTAGTTCATCAATAATAATATAGAATGGGGATGAGGAAATTAGGTTGTGGAATTATACTCCACACTCTCAAATCTCTTAAATGTATCCTGTAAAATCCCATTAAACTGGCAACCTTGCAAAAATGATTGAGACAGAAGCGTAACCGCAGCTAGTTTGTCACTTCTTCTAGGCATGTGTCTTAATAGACTCCAAGGTCTAAAGCTTTAAGGGGCTAGGTTACCCAAAAACGACTACTTTCTGCTCCTAAAACTCCCACGCGGCTTGGTTTAACGACTTGAAAAAAATACTACCTGAATGATCAATTCAAGGGCATTAAATTTGATTGATTGATTTTTTTGTATTACCATTACTTATGGCTTGAAAAAATATTTAACAGCATGCTATTTTAAAACTATTTTCCCTAAAACTTCTAAATGACTTAGACGTTTGGGATTAATTTTACACCAAAAAATAAGGAAGAAAATTTTCTATAATTCTTATTGATTAAATTTGTGCATAGAGCAATATTTCGCAAAGAAATTATCAAAACACTGAATTCCAAATGTACAAGTCTCAGAGGTGCTCTGCGCGGGCGCGCGCGGCAGTCATGCACTGGCATTCAGACGGGGAGGTTGTGTCGCTCGTTGCTCTGCTCACGCTGTCCGCCGACGTTACATATTTGTGTGCGTGAATGATATACAATACAAGTATTTGTTTTCGTGTGGGTTTGAAGCTTGCTCAAAGAGTAGCGTCTAGAGTGGTGAAATCTGATTCATTCCGTGATTTGCGCGTGGACACTCCTCGCATACATATTGAGTGGGTTACATTTCTGATTACAAATTCTTGTTTACGTACATCATTTTTACGAGTGGCAAATATATGTATTGGTAAACAAAGGAATATCGGGAGGTTGAGAACCGTTATAGAAAATACTGGAAATGAAATTGAAAAGTAAAATTACTGGCCTTATAAGACTTAATACCTAATGTCTCAGGTTAACGAGCACAATGCAGTGCTGCATATTTTTGTTTTAAAGTATTGATTGGCACTGCAATTGTTATGGGCCGGCGTTATCCGAAAACTGTAAATATGTTGTAATTGCAGTGCCATTCACAACTTTGAAACACAAAGGCCTGCAGGGCACCGCAGTGTGCTCATCATAATGCTGGCCCATAAAAATTGCAATGCTTCACAGAACTTTGAAACACAAAGGCCTGCGCGGCATTGCTCTGTACTCGTAACTAAGTCTCATAAGCTCAGTAATTTCGCTGGTTACTTTGCTCATCAAACCGGAACATAGTAATGCTTGCACATCTGCCGGCAAGCATATAATGCTGTTCCGGGAGAAATCAAGGACCTACCTTGGACACGGTTTTGGCAAAAATTGAAATGTTGGTTGCATGAAAAATATTACTATACTATAGCTGAAGTTTTAAAGTAATTTATTTGACCACTGAATTTCTAGAATTCTATTTAAATTATTGGTTTTATTTTTGGACACTTTAGTATAATTAATAAGAAAAATAATAACATTTGATAATATAAATAAGTACCTATAGGAAATGAAATATGAATTGTATTACGATTATTGTGTCATTAGTTTTTTGTAATATTTTAAATTCAATGATAGTTAATTATTCTAATATTTGCATGCCACAATGTGGTAAAATGTTTATGATACTTTATATTTTCTATACCTGTGACCCGACACTATTGTTGTCACCAACATTTTTAGCAAATAAATTATTATGATTAGGCTTCATGAACAAAGTGGAAACCCAGACGGACACTCGCAGATGACTCGATACCTCGTAAATGACACCAAAATAAAAAACACGACTACAAAAGTAAAAATAAAAACAACCCGAAAATCATTTATTTACGTACATGTTAATTTTTGGGTCAAAATGTGTAACAAATTTCAACTTTACGGAGCAAATTGGCTGTCTGTACTTTTATTTTAGTCCAGAGCGATATTTTGAGATCAATCTCAACGTTGGATAATCTCATGTGCGTCCGTACCGTTTATTTACGAATAATAATGATCACTTCAACACTTCATTTCAATGAAAAACTTTCCACTAAATGAATTCAAAGAATTATAGGCAAAGATGCCGTGCGCGCGTGCGGGTACCGCTTCGTAGCGGTTCATCCGCGTGTTCTATGACGTTAGGTTTTGCGATGTTCTTGAAAGACGTAGTGTGGACCGCGCGGGGGAAGTGCGCTTGACTCCACCCATTCGAGCAAGGTCCTTGGCCCGTATAACGTCCTTAAGCTGATACCAAGTAGAGCCATCCCACAAGTGACAGCAGTACTCCATATATGCAATTATTGAATCTGTGCTTAGTAAAGATTCAGAAGCTGTCCTGATGTCTTATGTCTCACCTTTGACAACATGCCCAGCTTTTTTGTCTTACTCAAAAAGAACCAAAGTTGAGGATTGTTGTTAGTGTTAAACCCAAAAAGGTCCAGATGCTAAATAATTGGGAATGATACATCACAGATATGGGAGTCACAAGAAATTGAGACTTCTTAGCAGAGAATAGATACTTGTTTTTTTTTATCTCTAATAAAGGAATTTATCACCAATTGCGAATATGCTACTCTGGTATGTTCACCTAAGCTATATCTAAAAACTATAGAGTATTTCAATTAATTTATGGTAGTTTTATGTTATTAGTTCTACATGAATTGCAAGCTTGATTTTGTATTGATTACTAAATTCATGTTAACCAAGCATTTGGACACTGCACATATTGGAATGCTAAAAACCTATAAGAAACTTATTGACACTATGCATATGTTTCTATTCTTGTCTTTAATTTCTTGCACACTCATACCTTTGCACTAGCATTCCATGATTTTGATGATTACACATAATTATTGCAGTTTAAAAGGCACATAACAAAAATTATATTACAAATAATGTCTGACCGCGGCTTCAGAATAAATGTAGTCTGGCACTCAAGGATAATGTTGTTTCCTATAAGTCAAAGAATTTTACAATCACACCTTTAGTTCCAGAGATTAGCGATAACAAACAAACAAAAAAAACTTACAAACTTTACTGCTTTATAATATTAGTATAGCTTCTGCCTACTGTTTCACCTGTGTAGTAGCCTATGTTACTCTGCGGTTCATGGACTATATATTTATGTAATAAATCATGTAGGTCCATTGCATGGTTACTGTGAAAGATGGACAAACCAACATACCAACAAACAGTTACACACATTTACTATAGTATATACATATGATGAGGTGAGATGTAAGTAATAAAAGTAGAGACAGTATAAGTAGGTAATGTCTACAAAGTATAATAATAATGGCTAGGAAAGTGTTTATAATACTTGTAGCACTAAAGCTTTTGCATTCTATCATGATTTGACAAGTGGAATTAAGACTAATAAAAAACTTTAAATCATTGTTTTCATTGAAATGGTTTGGGTTGTTAAAATTATTACAGACAAGAGATGTGGTAACTGATGTGTTTGGGTGATTGATTGATATTTTCATCTTGTACCCTTGATTCAGTGTATAGTATAATTTTATACATCTCAGTAGCATATTTGTGTGGAAACTGTGTCACTGTATCAGATAAGAGGTTGCTGGTCTATCTACCCATTTCTATAATATACAAGGATATTTACATTAGAAACTTTGTTAGTTACTAATTAAGTTGATAGCCGAATTCAAAGCTTTAATTCGTATGTAATTTAATGGAATCTCTGGAAAAACTAGAGTGAAACAATCCTGACGCAGCAAAGAATGCACCAAAAATCTGGCTCAATAGAACATTATATCAAACAGGAAATCTCACAGAGAAGACACTGAATGTTAGAATTACGTTAATTACGTTACATAATTGCGAAACACGGAAAAAATACACTAATTTACAACAAAATCTTGTTAGTGGAAAACTGACAGCTGCCACCGTTTATTTTGTGCCAAGTTTTTGCAAAGAAACACATGCATTTAGCAACTAATTTTTTTTGCATGATTATAAAGATATAACCTTTATTTACTTACGGCTTCTGAGAAGATATTTAACGAAATAACACACGAAAAAATATAAACAAGACACACAAATCGCACACAACTCCGGGGCCACGTATTCGGCGGTGTTGTCAGCCGCAAGCAGCTTATGTGGAACTTTTGAAAATATCAGACGTAGTGCGTTGAACGGAATGCAAGAATAAACAAAAACTTTTTGTAATTTGTTCATTGCAGTGAAAATAAATATTGTAATAATGATAGTAGAATTTTAGTATATAATGTAAATTATAAAGATATTCGTATGTCCCACAAATTGTATTTTATAACATTTTTATTTCATGTCAATAAATCTTAGAAGTTAGGAACGAAACCTGTTTAGGGCTATGATGGCAACATGGACTTTGTTGTGTCAAAATCACTTTTTAATTTATCAATGTGAACTGTAATTGTATCACCTTAAAACTTTATTTCGTTTGTACTAATGTATTCACTATTCTGTGCAACAAGGATTAAACGTCCATGGTGCTATCACAAATCAATGCCCAGAAGTTTTGACTTTTGCTCTTCAAAACTAGTAGGCGCTAGGTCACAGAGTACTTTGTAATTTTTGATTATAAGTAATTTTAATTCTGTTTGTAATATACGAAAACGTTTGTTTTTGAAATCATAAAATGAAAAAATTAATAATTAAAAATAACTCACGATTCCTGTTGCAAATTTATCTCAGTTTACATATTATGTAAATAGTCAGTATTTTAGAATAAATGTACGTGTTCAAGTTCTTTACGAAACCTATAGTTAATCGGTTGAAATAATTTATTAAGGCGCTGTAATTTTTTTTAAACCGATATCCAATTTATTATAAGTAATAACCACTTTTAGTAACTATTTGCCTATGTATGTACTTACCTAACACCTCACATCATTACTATAGCAGAAAACTTATAACTCTGTTTTCTGACCATATTCTGATAACTTTGAGGCTGTCCTTGGCCATGCACCTACCAGCTACCACCTTGGACAGAAAGTTGGCCAGGTATATTTAGACAAACGTTGGCTGTAGTTGGCTTAAAGTTACCGGGGATGACACGCCCCACGGTCTACGCATGCGCTAGATATTTCAGGGGCTGCTAGTGTTGCACGAGGTAAACTACCTACCGTATGACGATAATTTCTTTTCTCTGAGGAAGAATTAATTTCTTACATTTACGGTATGGCGAAATGCATCTGAAATATAACGAGTACTTAACCTACTGATTTGCTCTAAGCGGTAAATTAAAATAGGATAGGTTGCATGAAACACAAAATATATAATTAGGTACATACTGTTTATTTATTATATATTTTGTGTTTAAGAACATCACATTAAGACAATACAAATGAAATTCACAAAAAATATATAATTTCCACAAAGATACTGGTAAGTATATAAGTTTCCCGCATTCACCGATTTTTTTTGATCATCCAATAGTAATTTAAAATGATAAGTAAGATATCAGAATATAATTAAGTATCAGATTCTATACATTACAATGAAAAAAAATAATAAATACAACTATGTACGTACCACGCAGTTTTTCACGATCAAAATCAACAAAATGCATATTTTTAGTAGGTACTACAGCGTTTTAGCGCTCAGTAAATACGCCCGACTTTGACTCTCATTTTTGACGTTTTTATCGTTCGATTTTAATTTTTTTCCATATAGACATTTGATTCTCACGAGAAAACGAATTGATTGACAAAAAACCCGTTGCGTGCGCAGAGCAAGCCAGCAACCCCGTCCTAAGGCTTAGCTGGCAGGAACGTCCCAGCGTTGTTAGCGGGTAGGACGCTGTGCAGTGGGCAAGCGGGGAATCCCACATTCCCTCCGTCAGCCCCTCCTCCCTGGGGCGCGGAGGGGTAAGCACGCAAAGGTGTTTTAACCTGGGTGACAAAAAAAGGTAGGTATCGCAAAGGCACACGCCAATATTTCTAGCGATTCTGATTGTGCTTTTACGAATATGAATAGGTACACTCTCGAAATTTTCGCAGTTAGGAATGCGCATCAATCAGCAGTTAGTATGTACATCAAATAGTTTTCGTTTGGATAAATATACTTATGGGTATAATAAGTGACTCGTCAAATTCTTTGTTCGCAATAAAATCAAGACGGACACTTAGGAATTCTCCTGCAAGTAAGTAGTGGTAGAAACTTATTAGTATACATCATTATTTTGCAGAGAACTGGAATGGATTCCACAGAAGCTTATACTTACTAGCTTTTATTAAGTACAGCTCGGTACATAATACACACCACCTTTTAAAATTATCGACAGCTTCTATCGCAAACTTTTGCCCGTCTCTCATGCTACATAGGTATGATACCTACGAACCCTCTATCGATTCGCTCCACAAAAGCCTAATTTTGTCTGTTTGCTTAGAATATTCAATACCAAAACGACGTAAACTCATATTCCTAGTAACGCAACCTTGCTTCTTCCATCGAAACGATATAAAACATTCTTGATTGCAAAGAGAAGTGACTTAGTGCTTTTATTACAAAATAGTATCTCCGTAGTGTAGTTGCTTGCGGTCTCTCTCGTGTTCTTTATTGCCTTCGCAATACGACCTATTTTACTTCATGCCGTTCTTAGACGGCATTTTCATCCTAGCTGTGAAGAGAAAAGGTTTTTCAGGAGGATAAGTAATTTCTTCCTCATTTTTTACTTAGTTCTTATCTAAAAACGTGAGAAAATGGCCTGAATATCACTCTTTCAGTGATATTCAGGAAGTTGTTCGTGTGTGGTGTAGTTTCTCCAGCGTTTCAGTAATTTTCAGTTGCTGCAGTCTTCAAATAGCAGTGTAAGTGAATTGGAGTGTTTTAAAAATCTGTAGTATTTTCTACAAACGTAAATAGTAATCAACTAAAATTGTACGTAATACAGTGTAGATTTTGTACCGATTATTTAAACTAAATTAAGTGAACAAACAAATAAATTAATAATTTTTTAGTGTATGTACCTACTAACAAAAATGGATATTCTTATTATTCCTAAACTGGACTTGCCATAGGATTATTTTGTTTCATTTGAATGCCAAAATCGACAATGATTCCAGCTGGTTCACATAATGTGGATGCTGCTACTCCTGGGGCTGGTCAGCATCAGCCAGGCTGTACCACAGAAGCCCAACCTGGACGCCATCATGAATCGAAGGATTGATGTCTACATCGCCGGATTTTTTCCTTTTGGAAAAGGCGTTGAAAATGCTAATACAGGTGATTAGCGGTTAAATTATGGTTAACGAGTTAGTAAAAAAAACTTTTTCTGATCAATTGAAAAAGTATAACAAAATATTGGTTTGCGCCTAAAAAAAGAGAGAAAGAAAATTTACTTTCAATTTTTTTTTTTTGTTTTTGTAATTATTCGCTTGCGTTTATCTCATCTGATGTGGTCGACGATGTAGCATGCTTGTCCAGAAGATAACTGTTCACTCGTGTCTTGAAGTCTCCCAGATTGTAGTGTTCGGGAAAAACAGATGAAGCTTATACTTGGCTGAACCATCCCACAGGTGAGAACAGTACTACTCCATACACGGTTGGACCAGAGTTTGATACAGATTAAGAAGCTGTCCCGGTGTGAAGTACCCGCTGTCTCACCTTCGCCAATATGCCAAGTTTTTTTGCAGTCAATTTGGCTATGGACTCGATGTAGGTGGGGGCCAAAGTTCAGGCTTGCGTAAATTAATTTTAATGCTAACCCACTCTAGCGAGACATTCAGGTAAATACACCTTTTCATCAGGGCTTCGAACCCTCGTCTTCTGGTCTAGACAACCACCGCTGGTTAGAATCACGTTGGCAGCGCAATTTTTGCCATGGTCTATAGTTTGAGATTGAGATAGTGGTCAATTGCTAACAAGAACAGCTCAACTCAAGTCTACAAATGGACACACAACTAATTCTTACCTAAAGACCCTAAAGTGCTTGAGCAATGAGAATCTTACTGCTTACGACAGATTTTGTATTTACGATTGTTTTTTTTTTATAGGTGTAGTTTGTTTTCGTAGGTACCTATATTTATTTTTCATACAAGTTAATACTATCACTGTAAAACTAACTATCACAATGAATACGTAATAGCTTTATCGTTTAGTAAATAAATGAATCTATGTTTCACGCAGGACGAGGCGTGATGCCGAGCGTAAAACTGGCGCTCGATCACGTGAACGAGCACGACTCTGTGCTCAAGAACTACCGGCTGCACATGTGGTGGAACGACACTGAGGTGAGATTCGGAACAACAGATATTTATACGAATTGACGTGATGAAAAACACCTCGAGGAAAACCGCATCTTCAAGAATGTGACATCTACCCAGCCGCATTGGGCCCGTGTCACAGAACATAATTATAATAATACTACTGTGTAGTGGATTATGGCCCATATATTTTTTTCAGTCTCCGATAGTAGGCCTGATCAAACGCTAAACTATGAAATATAAAGAAAAAATCGTTATCCAAATGCAATTGTTTTTACTTAATTATATTTTTCAGTGCAATGCCGCTGTTGGTGTGAAGTCTTTCTTCGATATGATGCACAGCGGGCCGCACAAGCTCATGCTGTTTGGTGCCGCATGCACCCATGTTACTGACCCCATTGCTAAAGCTTCTAAGCATTGGCATTTGACACAGGTGGATACTTTGCTCCTTCTTACTAGTTGTGTTTTAGTGTGTACCTAAGTTTGATTGGAAGCTGTTCTAAGTTAAACCTCCAACCTGCAGTCAATTTTACAATGACTGTCGTTTCATTTTGCGTATATTGCAAAAGTAGAAAGTGCTCTTTCTGTCCACCCTTTCCCATGCTTTCTATGATGTAGAAGGTAAGTATATACTTAGCAACTGCCGAATATTGATCAAAACAGTGAAAACCAATTTGTTGTCTCTCATTCTTCTAAACAATAATTCCGTACTTAGTAGGTAGGAATTAGGTATCTGCATTCAGTAACTGCTCATCAGTGCTCACCCTGTTTAATAATTCTAAAGATCTGTGAATAATACACATTGTTCTACAAAATTCAAAGCTTTAAATATGTCTTTCTCCAGCTGTCTTACGCGGACACGCACCCAATGTTTACCAAGGAAGCGTTCCCCAATTTCTTCCGCATCGTACCATCAGAAAACGCCTTCAACGTTCCTCGCATTCGGCTCCTTCAGCACTTCAACTGGACTCGCGTCGGGACCATATATCAAAACGAGCCTAGATATGCACTGGTAAGAACGGCCTTTTTCGTCACAGCTTGTCTCCATGCCAGATCGTGACAGCCAGCAACTTGATAAAAACGAAATAAAATATTTACCAACTTTTGCTCTTCCATTGAAAGTAGGTGGTAGGGGTGGTAACTCTTCTGCCAGTGTGTTATGATACTTACTTAATGCCTGGTGTCTCAGAGTAACGAGCGCACTGCAGTGCCGAGCAAGCCTTTGTGTTTCTATGTTTTGAGTGACACTGCATTTAGTATGGGTCGTCGTTATGCGTACCATCAGGCAGACCAGCTCGTCTTGTTATCAAACAGTACATAATAAAATTATTGACGGGCTGTAATTTGTGAGTCGCGCTCGAGTGTAATCAGTTAGGTACGATCGGAAGCTCGCTTGTCAATATAGCGGCAAACATGTGGCTTATGGAAAGTGAGAAAGTGCGACATTTTCCTAGAGGTGTGAAAGAGACAAGACACGATATCTTCGAAATACACACGGTATTAATAACTTACCGATAATTAAATGAGGACCGAACTTCATCCGAGGAATGACTTTGCAATTTCGAGGACAATGGTCAAAATGTTTACATTTTCAGGCTCACAACCGGCTTCTCGCAGACTTAGAGTCAAATGGCTTCCTGATAGAAGAGACTCAAAGCTTTGCATCAGAAGTGAAGACAGCGCTAGCGAAACTGAAAGAAAAGGATGTTAGGATTATACTGGGGAATTTTAACGAGACATGGGCACTGAAGATATTCTGCGAGGCTTATAAGTAAGGGTTTCTACTTTCATTTGTAAATCTCTAATAAATAATAATATATATGTATAAACAAAACATTAAAAACATCAAATTAAATAATTACAACTAGGTACCACCTATACTAATTTAACTAAACATAATACCATAAACCATTTACAAACAAAAATGAAAACCATACAGATACAAAACGCACAATTAGTATTATGTTGATGTGGAACCATTGTTTTACTTCCTTTTGCTTGCTACAATAATTCTACAATTGTTTCTTTTTCTAGGCTCGAGATGTACGGGCGTGCCTACACGTGGCTTCTCCTTGGCACCTACAGCAACAAGTGGTGGATGCGGCGCGCGCCGTGCTCGCGGAAGAATCTCACCGCCGCGCTGGATACGACCATCCTTACTGATCTGCTGCCGCTTTCTACCACTGGGGAGCTCACTGTTTCTGGCATCGTGAGTACTTAACAAAGTTACCCACTCACTTTTAATTTTTAATTGGTTATAAAATTAATTAGCCTCCTAGTCTAGGTAATAATATATCGGTTGGAATACTGCTGTCCTTCCCTGTTTTCAGACGGCGAAAGATTATCAGGTCGAGTATGACCGACGAAGAGGCTTGGAATATTCCAGATTTCATGGGTACACTTATGACGGTAAGAACTCTTCAAATTTCTAATCACCAGGTTATCAAGATCCTATAGAACTTCCTACAGAAAATCTAAGATTCCAGCCTTCCTAAACGAATAGGATTTCTCTCAACTATAGTTATTGAGCTCAGTACATTTAACAATACGTCAAATTTTGAGAGATGTTCTCAGTTCTTATATTTAGGAAACATCTCTACTATTCAAACATGACATATAACACGTCATATAACACGTAAATGTTTTTCTTCAGGAATCTGGGCTATGGCTCTAGCGATACAGACGGTGGCACAAAGAGTGAGGATCAAGTACAAAGAGAAGAGTGTCCAGGACTTTCGGTACCGTGACGAGGAGTGGGAAAAATTGTTCCTTGAAGCACTAAGTAATGTCACTTTTGAGGGAGTAACTGTGAGTATTTCTATTCTTTCACCGCTTATAGTCTGACAGTACATAATGTTTAATTCCTAAAATAGGGCAAATAGCTCTGGCAAATTTTTAGCTATTTTCGAAAGGGTTTTTCTTGGGCAGGAATAAAATTGACAGGATTGTGTCTCCATTCCAGGGTCCAGTCCGGTTTTACGATAACGAGCGCAAAGCTTCTATCCTGCTGAAGCAATTCCAAGGTGAAGAGGTGGGGGAGGTGAAAGTGGGAGAGTACTGCGCGGAGAGGGATCATTTGGATCTGGTCACTTGGGAAGGGTTCAAATGGTTCGGGAAGTAAGTCTTGAGGTCTAAGAAATTCATATCTATATTAATCCATAAATATGTACACGTTTTATTCTTCTTTCGACAACGTGTTACAGGAATCCACCCAAGGACAGGACGTTACGTCTGATCGAGCACACCCAGGTTAACATCACGATTTACTCCATGCTGGTCTCCTGCTCCGTCCTGGGCATATTGCTGGCCACTGGATTTTTGGCCATGAATATACATTACAGGAATCAGAGGTACATAACCTGTGCCTGAATTAGTTTTCTTGTCACAAAGCGAAGAATTCTAACAGAACTGTATAGTGTGAAGGGCACTGCAGTACGTTAGCCAGTGAAGTGTGATAAATACAAGTCATACAAGAACACAAACTTTTTATACCATTTGATAATCAGACGAGCTGGTCGTTTGCCTGATGGTAACCTTAACGCCGGCCCATAATAATTGCAGTGCCACTTAGAACTTTCAAACACAAAGGTCTGCACCGCACCGCAAGTAAGCTCATTACCCTGAGACTTTATATGAGAGGGACAAGTAGAGCCCTTAAGCCTTAGAACTAGCTGTCATAATTGTTTTTTTGGAAATTCGATGGGTACTAATTTAATTTCATAAGTTTTATACAATTTTTAAATTTGCATAGGTGGTTGATGGTTGTACCATATTAGTTATCACATTAAATAAATAAATCATATGCATTTTGCGTGATTCTTATAAAAAGATGACGATCACTTCGTTTCAAAACTTCTTGCATAAAAATATAATCTGTTGAGAGCGAAATCTCGGCCTCAGAGCCCTAGGCTTTCGTACCTTTTTTTTTTTTTTTTTTTTTTTTTTTTTTTTTTTTTTTTTCCCAGGGAAAAACTCCTTTGCGAGCTTACCCCTCCGCGCCCCGGGGGGGGCTACGGAGAGAGTGTGGGACTCACGCTCGCCCACGCGCAGCCGTCCTACCCACTAAAAAACCCTGGGACGTTTTCCGGCTCAGCTTTTGGACGGGGTCGCGGTTCCGCTTTCGCACTCCGCACAGGACCCCGTCAGCCGTCGTCCGCCCCCCAGGGCGGACCCGCCTCGCGGGGAGAGCACCTCTCCCCCGCACGGCCAGGCGATGCGCCCAACGCAAGCGCATCGCCTCCGCCTCGGGAGGACCCTACCTATACGCAGGTGAGGGACGCCGAATGCCCCCGCATCCAACGCCCCAGGTCCTCCCGGTGGAGACGGAGGGGTTAGACCGCGCCCCCGTCTCCGTGCTCATGAGAGCACCGTCAGTGGCGCGCGGTCGCAAAACACGGCCGCGCGCTCCGCCTCATCTTGGTCCGGTGCAGAGGGGGGGTATCAGACCCCCCCCTCTGAAGACAAGTCCAGTGTTGCCCCCACCCCGATTATGGCCAATCAGGGCGAGGGCCCTTCTCCTACTGTGTCACGTCCGATGTTTGCGCGCTGCCAGCGGGAGCAGGAGGGTCCGTATACCCAAAGGGTCACCCCCTAATCCCACGTTGGTAGGCAGCGCGCTCCTCCTCGTACAGCCCCCCCTAAGAGGGGCTGTCCTCCTCCTACGTCACGTCCAGTCGCGCGCTGCCAGCGGGAGCAGGGGGTTCACTACCCAAAAAGGTAGCCCCCTGGTCCCACGCTGGTGGCCAGCGCGCCCCTCCTCGTACAGCCCCCCCAATAAGAGGGGCTGTCCTCCTCCTGGTCCCGTCCGGTAATATTTGGCGCGCTAACCAGCGCGCCCCTCCTCGTCCAGCCCCCCCAATAAGAGGGGCTGTCCATCTCCTGTCTCGTCCGGTCGCGCGCTGCCAGCGGGAGCAGGGGGGTCTGTATACCCAAAGGGTCACCCCCTGGTCCCACGCTGGAAGACAGCGCGCCCCTCTCTCTCACCATCGGTGTGGCGCGTCGCAAGCTGACAACGACGCGCCCGTCCCTCTCTGCGGCCTTCGGGTCCCGCTCAACCCCTCTGCCCCATCCACTGTGCCCTCTGCTGACCCAATCAGAGGGACACGCGGAGGGGCCCACCTCGCCGGGGCATCAGCTACCCGTCAGCAACCCCTCCGGGACCGAAAGGTCAACCGGGAGATGTTGCTGACGGGTACCCAGGGTGCACCACGTGGAGGTTCCCCGGCATAGCACCCCTAGGCTTTCGTACCTACTTCAACTGTCGACAGCAACATTTAGAAAATACCAAACCTATAATCCTGTCGATGTTCTCAAAAAGTGGTATACTGAGCCTTTGCCGAAATCGCGCACCTTACCTACATACTTAAAATAGCTAACTAAGATACAGCCTGTACTTTTTTCAGGTATATAAAAATGTCGTCGCCTCATCTGAATAACCTGATCATTGTTGGCTGCATGCTGACCTATTTGAGCGTTATCTTTCTCGGTCTCGACTCCAGCCTCAGCAGCATCGGTAAGAACTTTCTAGTTTCCTTCTGGTCTGGGTAATTGACCAGATCCTGGTTGAACCAGGACTCTTCGGGAATGATCACAATTTTTCTGGGCTGAGCAGAAATCAGCTGGTTCTGTGCTATTCTTTTATGCCATAATCATGTTCTCTTTGTGTTCTCTCTTACTTTCGGACTGGAGGTAAACTCATGGTTCATTCAAACTGAAAGAGGAATTGGCAAGAGTTTATATTATAGTATTACTTAACAAATCGAATACTAATAAATCTTGAAAATTAATCTTGAGTTTAATCAGATGGTAAAACCTATGGGAAATCCGTGCTACCTGGAAAAAATATAGAAATACACAAACATACAGAGTGAAGCTAACTAAAACCATTTAAAAACGGCCCCTTGTATTTTTTTAGTAAACTCATGCTACTTCCAAAACAGCTTCAAGAATAATACAGTGAAAACATAAAAAAATAAAAGGAACTAAAAAGTTATAGCACATCGATTCGCATGTTGCTGGCACAGTCACCGCTGTTCAGTCATTGATCTCATTGTTACATTCATCCTTAGGTCTTTCTCAGGACTCGCCGCGAGGAGGTAACAGCTTAATTCCACCCCTAAAGCTTGGCTTCAACCCCTGAGCAATGTGGATCCCATCAACCAAATTTTGGGAACTTAATTCTGAGAAAGACCTGAGTTTCTAGGTCACGGCAGACAGCATGTTTCCAAGTTTTGGTTTGTTCGTTCGTATGTGCATCATCCGCGGCTTTTGTTGGTCAGTGGCGGCGTGTGTCGTGGTGTTTATTGCTTCGTCATATCTGGTATGTTTCGAGCTTGGTACCCAAAGGGTAGCTATTTATTAAATCGTGAATAGTTCAATAGCAACCTAACCAACATGGGTTGTTGAGAACGGAGCTTAAAACGCTTCGCACGAACACGAGAACGAATGGTTGTGTATTACAATGTCAGGTACATATCCTATTATGCTTCAGCAGGTACATATCCTATTACTACTATATACACGTGCAGTATCATCACCTTTGATCGTCGTTAATGAGCTATTGAAGTCAAGTCGTAGCTTAAATGACAAGCTCGTTCTAGGTGTGCGAAGCACCAGATTTGACTATAAGCCTTGTCAATAATTTGACTGAAGGCCAGGCTTAGTGAGAACCCTAGGATGTCACTACTGAATTCGTTCACGTACTCGTACGATCTTATTTCGGAAGGCAGCAATTGGGTACCAAGCTTATTACACTTCTTGGATGCTTCTAACTGGTTTTCTTGGCTTATACGAGCTATGTGGTGATTTATTATTATTTATTAGAATCAATGATCCTATTTATTCAGTGCTAAATTTCTTTATTAATTTGCCTGTTTTAATTCTGTGCAAGCTTCTAAGCATTTTGCATAGGTAAATCAAAATGTTTAATGCCTCGATAATATACCTCCATTTACTTATAATATTTAACTGCGCTAATGGTTTTTAGAGACTGGATGCAGAGGATAGTGGACCTGAGAATAAAGGATGAGTCCAGTTTACTTCTAGCATTTGTACAATACTTGCATCCTTTTCCCCCTTACGTTGAAGAATGCACGATGGTCTTCGATCCTTATGTAGTAGAGTCAGTCCTTAGTACCTTAGTGAACCTTTCAAGTTCTATGAAAAGGTGTTCAGATCAATACTTTATTGAAGCATGAGGAACGTCAGCAAGTTTAAATCGGTTTCCTCTATAGGTTTTTCTGTATATAGTACTCTAAATAGCTGGACCATGCTATTTTTTGTGACACTGTCTCGTCGGAACCTTCTCTTCCTGTACTTATACCCTCCTCTTGACGATTTCCAGCTGCGTTTCCGTACATCTGCACAGCCAGGGCTTGGTTGTTGATGGCTGGCTTCAGTTTAGCATTCGGGGCGATGTTCTCAAAGACTTGGCGGGTTCACTCCATCTTTACAGACGTCAAGTTGAACAAAAAGGTAGGTGAATTTATTTCTAGACAGGTACCTACTTTTTTTATATAGAATACTATGTAATATTATTGTGTGATTTACATGGACAGGTCATCAAAGACTACCAGCTGTTCATAGTGGTAGGCGTCCTCCTCACCATCGACTTAGCCATCATGACTACATGGCAGATCGCAGATCCTTTCTACCGAGCCACGAAGCAAATGGACCCTTATGTAAGTTGATGTTACCCATCTTTTCTCTGTGGGGAGATTTACCCTTCGTTATAAGGTAAGTGAATCGAGAGTAGAAAATCTTTCAAAGTGGATGGACCTCGCTATTTGCTTTGTTTCATCTGCCGGCAAGAAGCAGTGTAAAAGTACTCCCATGTTTGAAGGGCAATGTCGTCCGTAAAATTATTAGTTAGTAAAATTTATTTCCAAAATAGCTAAATTATTTTTGCAGCCTCATCCATCAAGTGAAGATATTGTCATCGTGCAAGAAAACGAGTATTGCCAGTCGGAGAGGATGACCATCTTCATTGGCATAATATACGCATACAAAGGCCTTTTATTGGTGAGATATTTTTGTTTTATTATCTTATGGATCAAATATAGACAAATCACTTAAGCAGTCTGACCATTGCATGGGCTTCGGAATATTAATTATAACGACTTGTATGTCACGGCGACTTGACTACTGTACTGGGTACCTACACGCTTATGCTATTCTATTTATGCTTAGCGTATCAATACCTTCGAATTTAAATCAAATAAGTACATGGCCTGATATACATATAGATGATAATACCTACACGCACACATGACTGAGATTTTGGTATCCAGATCCTTTTATAATGTTCTACTCCAGGTGTTCGGAGCGTTCCTAGCGTGGGAGACGCGCCACGTGTCCATCCCGGCGCTCAACGACTCGCAGCACATCGGGCTCTCCGTCTACAACGTGCTCATCATGTGCATCATGGGCGCCGCCATCACTCTGGTGAGTGTCCAAAGGTGCTCTATGATAGAACCATGGCCACCTTTGCGGAAATATACATCAAGCAAGTTATAGAAACATTTATAGCTTTTATTCCTATCCTCGCCTTTGCCACAACTCCTCCGGTTGCCCTTTGTTTTGTACCCTACAATATGAAATCCTCTATTCTACTGAACGTGTTCTTAATTATAGCATTATTATTAGAATTATCTATACAAATAAATAAAATTCAAGTGTCTGTTTGTAATATCAAAATAACAGCGTTTTACTAAATGCATATGAAAGTATATACGGAACCTATAACAAAACAAGCATTTTAAAATTTTTGTCTGTCTGTTTGTTCCGGGTAATCTCTGAAACGGCTGAACCGATTTTGACGGGACTTTCACTGACAGATAGCTGATGTTACAAGGAGTAACTAAGGCTAATTTAATTTTAGAAAATAAATTAGGGTTCCACGCAAAAAAAATAAAATCCATGAAATTCAATACCTCCGCGCGGTTGAAACCGCGGGCAGCAGCTAGTTAAATATAAAAACACCTTTAAAAATACCTAAATAATTTTTTTTTCAGGTCCTGCAAGACCACAAAGACGCCCTCTTCGTGCTTATTGCACTGTTTATTATATTTTGCACCACGGGAACACTGTGCCTGGTATTTGTCCCAAAGGTAAATCAATTAAAAACATACTGTAAACAAAATATTCACCATCCTCGACCACATCTTCGTTTTAAATCAGGCAAGATCGTGGTTGAAAGCCAACCTATCGAGAGTACCGAATATATAAAGCAATATGTACGATTGTAGGTACGTAAATACCTAATGATGTTTCTTTGTGGAAATCGCAGGGATCGAGGGACGTCACTTGTTCAACGCGGGCCGTAAAGCTGTACTAAAACATGCATTTTGTTGATTTGGCCGTGAAAAAACTGGGTTTAAGTACATATAAGTAGTTGTCATACATTTTTTATTAATTGAAATGTAACGAATCTGAAAGTAAAATTAAAATTTAAAAAGTTTTAAATTAATATTGGATGATAAAAAAAATCGTTGAATGCGTGAAACTTTTAGATGCACAATCAATTCAATATCTTTGTGGAAATTATATATTTTTTGTGATTTTCATTTTTATTGTGTTAATGTGATGTTTTTAAACCTGTATAATGAGTTTTTTGTGTTTTATGCAACGTCCCTATTGTGCATGCATCCGTTTGTTTGGTCAGTTAGTGGAGCTCCGGCGCAACGGGCAGCCGGGCGGCAACGCGTCCCGCATCCGCGCCACGCTGCGGCCCGCCTCCACGCACGAGTGCCGCTCGCCGGGGCCCGAGCTGGAGCGCCGCATGAAGGAGCTGCGCCAGTTCAACAACCGGTACCGCCGGACGTTGCAGGCCAAGGAGAACGAGCTGCAGGTCTGTTACCTGAAGTTTCTTGCCCTTCTTCTTGATCGGTCTATATCGTATTTAAAAATGCATGTTTAGAACCATAATTTAACACAGATTTAAAGTATGTTTAATTTATTTGTGGTAAAACCGTAACTGTTTATAATAATTATAATATTTCAATTTGTCGATGAGGTGGTGTGGTCCATACTTTTAAAACCAAACCTACTAGACGGATAGCGCTAGGTTTTGAGGTTTCGAAAATATTAAAATCTTTGGTTTTTTGCATATAGGTTCTAGACCATTAGCACAACCTAATTCCTTAATTTGTGTCATTTTGGGTACTTGGGTAGGTAGATATTTAGGTATTTGTCTTTTCGAACAATATTGGACGAAAAGAATATCAGAGTAGAAAATTTCACTTTCGTGATACTAACGAAGTAGTAGCCGATGTACATATGCATTTTGTGTCATTTCCGTCCACGGGAACACTGTTTTTTAACCAATACCTAACACGTGGCCTAAATAGCTCTAAAAGAATATTCGCCTGTGTTAAATAGGTGTTATGCGTTTTAGATCACTGGTATCTGTTGTTCAAAAGAATTTGTGTCAAATTCATCCACATCTTTTGTAGCAATTTTAATTTTTTCGTAAAACATTCTGTAAAAGCCACAAAAATGTATTAGAGTTTACGTCTTTATTATGACTATAATGTAACGAAACACTATCCAAAATTTGTGTCATTTTTATCCTTGGAATCTTATTGAAAAAGAAAACAAACGTTTTGGCGCGCAACTCTTGTGTGTGTGAGTGCGGGGTCAGCGAGCGGTGCCGCAGGGCACACAGGCGCGCGGCGCGTGCTAATGTCGGAGGGTCCCAAAGGGGCCGGTGCGGGGGAAACAGGTAGCCTTAGCAATTTTAATAGCAATTCTATTAGTTCAAGCTATTTTGAACCTTATCACCACTGAATAAGGTCTAACTGTTTTTTTTTTACCTACGTGGTTCCGGCCGACATTAAGGTTCAATATAGTTAGCATTTTTATTCGATCATAATGGTTAATCTATTTTGAACCTTATCACAACTGAATAAGGTCTAACTGGTTTTTTTTGCCGCCGGACCTACGTGGTTCCGGCCGACATTTGAAAGATGAACTGCTTAGTTTATACTTTATACATAGAAGTAAAATTAATCAAAGACTTTATAGTTGTGTTGATAAGATGCGAGTTGCGAAGTGCGATGTTCATTGATTTTATTTACGAAAATGGAAAACAATAGGTGTGTAATATGTGACCAGGCACTTACATTCAACAAAGTTAACTATCACTTTGTTGAATGTAAGTGCCTGGTCACATATTACACACCTATTGTTTTCCATTTTCGTAAATAAAAAAAATAATATTGTTTGTTTTTGCAAACTAACCTCCCTACTTCCAATGAAGTCAAATACCTACCAGTCCTATTCCTATGTGAACCCACTGCGAACCTCATAGTAGGTATCTACCTACTATGAGTATTATCAATATTATTTTTACAATGACGTTTTATTGCTACTCAGCAATTTATGCTATTTTTAACCGACTTCAAAAAAAAGAGGTTTGTTAGTTTGTTAGTGGGAGGACTAACTGTTCTGAGAGTGTCCGTCTGGGTTGTTACCACCGCTTTGCTCGTGTAGTCTGCCGCCAAGCAGTAATGTGCAAGCATTACTGTGTTCCGGTTTGATGAGCAGAGTAGCCAGTGAAATTACTGGGCTTTTGAGACTTAAGACGAGGCTCTCAATATAATTTTCCCACGTTTGCTCCGCCTCCACACCCCGCAACGCGCAACAAGCACTGCCGCGCCGGAGCTCACACCCCGCTAATATTACGCGGCGATAGACCACTATCGCCGCGGCCCGAGCCGTTATAGCGTGAGCCGTTCTCGGTTGCGCGCTGGAACGTAGATGTCATAATAGAGTTTCCTTACCCTTGAATACTTTATTATTATAGTATATATTATTTTTTAATTTCAATAATAATGCAATGTTTGATGGTTTACGCTAACGCATATATTCCGCCGTTTTAAATGATGGAGAAAATAATTAGGTAAATCAAATCAATAAAAATTGAAAAGCGGGAACCGACTTCGACGAAAATATCGTGATATATGAAACATCCCCCATTTTCCCACACTTACTGATGGTACTCTATACAAATAAATAAAATTGAAGTGTCTGTTTGTAATATCAAAAAGGACGAATTGACAACCTCCTCCTTTTTTGAAGTCGGTTAAAATTGTACTCATGAGAAAAAGAATTAATGATTAAACGAACTTACCTGTAAGTGAAGTTCTATCGTAATTATTCGAGCTGTTTCGTCCGAAGAGATTACCAATAACTATTAATACACATGTAGTTACACCGTACGGTGACGCCAGTTTGCACTGATAGTTGAGAATATTTTTTTTTTATGTGGGTGCTTTATTTTTGTCCTTACACCAACTAGATAAAACGTCATTTAGTTCAGAGTTTTGAGATTTTTGACACTGGGTTATTAGGGTTGGGAGGGTTGGTAATCTCTTCAGACGAAACAGCTCGGATAATTACGATAGAACTTCACTTACAGGTAAGTTCGTTTAATAATTAATTATCCTCGCTGTTTCGTCCTCGAGATTACCAATAACTATTAATACAAATGTAGATTTTGAGAGAAATATATAAGATCCGTTTACTTTGTGAAAAATCTGGTTTTATTGACACAATAGATCAATTATTATAACATTTGTTGAGATTTACCCCAAATAATTATGTTATTGGTAGAGACTACCTGCTAATAGTAATTATTAATAATGATGAAACTTAAAATATATATGCCAAAATCATAATATTGAACTAGTGTTCTTGTAATACTTCTGATATAATTGTTCTTGCAAAAGACATATCACCTTCAGACACAATAGTCTTATTATCTTATTATAGAATTTTCCAAATGTATTGGAACTACCGCTCCAGCCAGCGGTCTTCCTAATCAAATCAAGATTAATACCTAATTTTTTAGCCTTAGATGTAACTGCATGTCTTTAAGAATGTGCTGTAAAAGTTGACACATCTATACCACATTCATCAAGGGTTTTTTTAACCCACCTACTCAAAGTTTGCGAGGTTACTTTATGGTGTGGTCGTTTTAGACTCACGAAGAGGCTACTATGATTTTTTCGTAAGGACTCAGTCGCATTAAGGTATGCTTGCAAAGTTTCGACTGGACATATTTCGGGTTTCTCGCGAAAAAGAGGTAACGATAAAATAGGTTGTGATGAGCCAATACGGGATGTCTTAATGAGATCAGGCATTTTAATTATTATGTGATCAGAGAAACGTTCAATATTATTAATATCAATTTTAGAGAACGTCTGCATTCGATGTGCTGTGACCAGAGCAAAAAGGGTTACTAATTTTTTAGAAAGATTTTCTAGACTTATTGATTCGTTGGGATACCAGTTAATCATATGATTCAGTACTAATGATGTATCCCATGTTAAATTATATTTTGCTAAGGGGGTTCGTAATCGAAATACTCCTTTAAAGAACCGTTGGATGCTATCATCAGAGTTGCTACGTAGGCCACCAAGGAACTACAACAATACCAACAGCTTTTTCTTTCTTAATTTTACGTAGACTTTTAAGTATCATCGTGAAAGGTGGGAAAGCATAAAAAAATTGCGACCAAGATACAGTAAAAGCATTTGTAGCGAACGCGTCGGGATCCCTATTCCATGAGATGTATTTGCTGCACTTTTTATTAAGTCTAGTAGCAAATATATCAATTTTAGGTGTTCCAAGTTCATTGACAATTTTATTAAAAGCAAAGCTAGCAAGTTCCCACTCAATATCTGGGTGAATTCGTCTAGACTCTGCATCTGCAATCGAATTCTCTGCCGAACTTATGTAAGAAGCGAAAACTATTATGCGCTTTAATTCACACCACTGCCATAAGTCTCGTGTAACTTGCGTAAGATGTGGAAATTGTACGCCACCCATACGGTTTATGTACGAAATGGCGGTAGTATTGTCAATCCGAAGCAAAATTTGACAATCCGATAAGTCCTTGGCAAAGACTTTAAGAGCAAGGAATGCTGCTCGTATTTCTAAATAATTAATATGTTTTGCACGTTCTAACTCAGTCCAAGCACCGCTTGCAGTTTCCCTACCACACGCGGCGCCCCACCCAGTAGTTTTTTTTTTTTATATTAATAGGCTTGCGTTTGACCACTATCTCACCTGGTGGTAAGTGACGATGCGGTCGACGATGTATCACGCTTACCTAGATACCTGTTCACTCGTGACTTGAAGAGACCCAGTTGAAGCATCACTGAAAATTTCCAACGAGTATTCATCATATTTAATGCTATTAACAGGTTTATCTAAAGCCCGAGAGAACCAGTCAAAATCGGGTTGCAGTGTGGTTGGTAAATACATATATCTGTAGTAATTGTCTGGGTCATTTAATAGATTTAAAATTTACATCTTTCAAAACTTTTGGTGTAAAGCCCTTTTAAGTACAATATCCGATACAGCTGTTTTAATCTCCGGGTTGAGAAGCGGAGCATCAATAAGAGTACAGTTGCTGGGCGGTAAGTATTTACCCTGCAGGTCTTTGCGAAGTTCTTTTGATAGGCCTGTCGTCACAAAGTGTTGAAGCCGTACTGCGAGATCGGGATTAATTTCTTTACCATACGACGTAGTTATAGACGGGTCACCACCTCACTCGAAAATACCATTGTCAGCGTCTGGTTCTACAGCCAATTCCTCCTCCGGTTCGATAAACGGGGCCGGCACAGCCGGCACACAAGCGCTCATAGACGGCGTGGGCTCGGCACTTGTTGAAGGGACGGGGTCAGTATTTAGAACTGTAGGCGCAGACCCGAAAATTTCCAGTTCTTCATTCACAAGATCTGGATCAATTTCGACCGTGGAGTCGTTTGAAATTTTGAGTTATACGAAATAACCGCTGCAATGTGTATTATATGTAGGTAGATATCGAATTATGAGCCATAAAGGTATACAAAATTATTTCTATGACACCTAAAGCCATAGATAAATATGGAGCCGATCTCAAGCAATCTGTTCTTAGAATTGGATAAAAAGATAGGTAGATAACCTATGATAATGTAAGTAGCTGTATTTTTAAAGTTAAAAAATAACTAGCTACATTGCCGCCGCCAGGACGGTGCAGCGCCTACGCGCTGGATGCGCGGTGCGAGCTTAGGCTGTTGCGCCGATAATTTGGTATGCTATTAGTTAACGTGATTATATCACCTAACTGTATACATACATAATTAAATTCTGTGACCGTATTGCCAATGATGTGAAGTGATAACACAATAACACTGGCTTATCATGTAACTGCCTACTAATACTAATTTTATTCCAGTAAAGTGTAGGCCACCCTTCCTCGATTGACCTTGTTACCGTATTGTCAGCGAAATGATAATCCTACGAGGATCGTCTAATCATATCACTGACTTATCATGTAACTGTCTGAAGGGACATTCTTTATATCAAATCATGGAGAACTAACCTTCTTTGTCTGCCAACATTGTGTCGTCGACATTAGGTCCAGAACTTGTAGAAGACGAGGAGACATGCCGCTTCTTACGGCTACGTTTAAGTTTTCTTTCCAGTTTTTTTTAACTTTTTTGCAATGTACTCGTAATTATCGTCTTTCGAGTGTTTCCGTTTACCCATTTTTTACCTGGAAAACTGACACTAATGCTGAAAAATGTACTAACTGGCGGAGCACTGCACTGTGAATGACGTTTTATCTAGTTGGAGTAAGGAGGAAAATAAAGTACCCAAATAAAAATAATAATAATTGTAATATTCTCAACTATCAGTGCAAACTGGCGTCACCGTACGGTGTAACTACATGTGTATTAATAGTTATTGGTAATCTCGAGGACGAAGCAGCGAGGATAATCTCTATCGGTTGACTATTTTATTAAGAGAGAAATCGAGAAACATCAAACAAATACGAAAAACTATGAAATGAGAACCTCCTCCTTTTTGCAGTCGGGTAAAAATTGTACTCATGAGAAAAAGAATCTCTATCGATTGACAATTTTATTAGGAGAGAAATCGTGTAACAACAAAAAAATACGAAAAACGATGTATTGAGAACCTCCTCCTTTTTTGCAGTCGGGTAAAAATTGTACTCATGAGAAAAATAATCTCTATCGATTGACAATTTTATCAGGGGAGAAATCGAGTAACATCAAAAAAATAGGAAAAAAGGACGAATTGACAACCTCCTCCTTTTTTGAAGTCGGTTAAAATTGTACTCATGAGAAAAAGAATCTCTATCGGTTGACTATTTTATTAGGAGAGAAATCGAGAAACATCAAAAAAATACGAAAAACTATGAATTGAGAACCTCCTCCTTTTTTGCAGTCGAGTAAAAATTGTACTCATGAGAAAAATAATCTCTATCGATTGACAATTTTATCAGGGGAGAAATCGAGTAACATCATAAAAATAGGAAAAAAGGACGAATTGACAACCTCCTCCTTTTTTGAAGTCGGTTAAAATTGTACTCATGAGAAAAAGAATCTCCATCTGTTGACTATTTTATTACGAGAGAGATCGAGTAACATAAAAAAAATAGGAAAAAGGACGAATTGTCAATCTCCTCCTTTTTTGAAGTCGGGTAAATATTTTACCATGAGTAAAAGAATCTCTATCGTTTGACAATTTTTAGGACAGAAATCGAGTATCATCAAAAAACAAATACGAAAAACGGACGAATTGTGAACCTCATCCTTTTTTGAAGTCGGATAAAAATTGCCAGGAATATGACTGGGTAATAGGTATATGCCAAGAAAAATAATCAGACCATAACTCCGAGTAATTACATCTTTGCTTCTCTCATTTTTCTTGCACAATCTACCAAACGGTTCTCTCTTTTGCGAACATATAATTTCTTATTGTCCTTGTTCCCTATTGTAATATCGAAAGTTGCATGCTCGCTTGTGACAAAAACAATCACAGGTCCACCCGCATCGGCGCACGGCGCTATACTGAGGACTGCTCGCTTCGGATAACTATTATAACGCGAGGTGCCAGCGTAATAAGGTCGAATTTAGTGTGCACTGTTTGAACACACTTTAACTCAGAACTAAATGACGTAAGTCTCAAATCTAATTTATTTTATTAACAGGTTAATAATTTTTCTAGGTAAATTTTGTCTTCGTCAGTAGATAGTAAAATATATTTTCTTGGTGTGAGTAATTATTTTGAAAATAAAATTTAAGCCGTTGAGTAAAAAAGTGTATTTTACACTGAAAAAAGCATAATTTTTGATAAGAAAATGTATCGAATGAAAATGTATCAATCGTGTTTTTGTCTTCAATCATAGAGAGATAAAAGTCTCATAAAACATACATGTTAGTTTCAAGTTGATCACGTATGTGGTTGACCCAGCATCTTGGTGAAAAACCCCTGAAATAAATGGAGCATCCCCTTAATACCTAATGTCTCAGGGTAACGAGCGCACTGCAGTGCCGCGCAGGCCTTTGTTTTTCAAAGTTCTGGGTGGCACTGCAATTGTTATGGGCCGGCGTTGTGCTTACCATCAGGCAAACGACCAGCTCGTCTCGTTACCAAATAACATTAAAAAAAGGAGAAGATTATCAATTCGGTGCGTATTTTTTTTTATGTTTGTTACCTCAGATGTCCGTCATTTATAAACCGATTTGGAAAATTCTTCTTTTATTTGAAAGGATGTCGTTTCAGATTGGTCCCATAGAAATTTCATCAAAATCGGTTCAGTAGTTTGTCACTGAAGTCGGTTCGTCACTTTTTTAAAGCCATTTTTAATTAATTTTAGTCAGTATCACTGGAAACATTTGGATGATAAATAATCTATATACAAATAAATAAAATTGAAGTGTCTGTTTGTAATATCAAAATAACAGCTTTTTACCAAATGCATATGAAAGTATATACGGTACCTATAGCAAAACAACCATTTTTACAATTTTTGTCTGTCTGTATGTCTGTTTGTTCCGGGTAATCTCCGAAACGGCTAGCGGCTGGACCGATTTTGCGGGGACTTTAACTGGCAGATAGCTGATGATACAAGGAGTAACTTAGGCTACTTTAATTTTAGAAAAATAATTATGAATCCGCGCAAAAAAATAAAAACCGTGAAATCCAATACCTCCGCGCGAGTGAAATCGCGGGTGAGCAGCTAGTGTAAAATATATGCGGCAATTAAAATATTTACCTAGTACAGTAAAAGCGAAAGAAACAATAAAACACGCAAAGCGGCTTTTACCATAGTACGGAACAGCAACATTTAAAAATATACTTTATTCATTGAGCAGTAAGGTTGCTTTCATTCTGTTTGTTTACATTCTCAAAAACACCGATCGCGACGAAGGCGGCTTATGTCAAAGTCCTCGGCGATATCATTCAACAACATACTTTATGCTATGTTGTAATAAGATCTATTTTACTTTTTTTAATGAAACCTAAAGGACGTAGGTACCTAAAATAAAGTTTATGAGTTTGGTAACTCCATATAGTAATTCGGTTTAGAAGCTCTGATACACCAGGTTGTCGGGTCGATTCTCGAACTTGTTAACCCACTAAATAAGAAAATTAGGTAAGTAATTCATATTGAGATTACTAGATTCTAAATAGGTACCTACGTCATTATTTTTATTTCTATACCTACCCATTTGTGCATTACGTAAAAGAGTCAATATTCCATACTACGCTATATAAGTACCTACATCGGCGCGGACGATACGAAAGGAGTCGAGCGGCGCGGCGCGGCGCGGGCGAGCTGAGTACGTAGGTATTTATACCCCCCGCGCGTCGCTGCCGCCTGTAGCTCTCGTTCGGAGAAACCACAAACGTTTGTTTGTGTTTTTTCATGTAAATCGTGGATGAAAATGACACAAATTTACACTGTCGATCTGTCATGCATTTATGATATTGAATATGTAAACTCTAATAATGGCAATACTTTTTTGAAGCTACAAAAGCTTGGAAAAGCTAAATAATTAATTATCGTCAAAACCTGTGGCTTAATTAGGCACAAATTTATTTAATGGGCATATTTAGGTGATCTGAATTATGTCGTGTCTAAATTTTCAAATCTGATTTTATTTTGGCAAAGTTTTTGCATACTGACCGTATGTCAGTTTGTAATTAATGAAACTGACACAAATTAGGTTTGCATACTACTCAGGCTATCTTAGATAGAATACCATTATATTTTTAAACTCAAAAAGTATTTTGACAGTTTTATGTTGATTTAAACAAAACAGTCACAAACCATTGAATTCCTGAAAATGCAAGTGCACGATGTGACACAAAACTCAATAATAAGCTTTTTATGTACAACTGTATCCTCAGGCAAAAAATTAGCTACTCTAGAATTATGGTAAGTTATGACCCCAAAAAGTGCTAGCGCTACCGGACTATACGTAAATCGTAGGTATCTCAGTTTGGGGTTCGCTGTAAATTTAGAACATTTAATAATTTTGTTTGTATACTTGTGTACCACATTTATTTATATCCTGTATATACCTGTATCAATATTTCGCTCTGATAAATATTTTGAATTTCAATCTAAAAGACAAGAATTATTATGGTAAAATACAAAAAGATGTGAAAAATAGTTAATTACTTACTCATTATTTTCTCACCAGTTTTCATACAACTCTTTTAGATGCTACTCAGCAAACTTGGGGATGATGCTGGATCAGACTCCTCCATCAGAGACTCCAAATCACCCGCCATGAAAAGGACAAAGCTGCCTTTGCCCAAAGAGAATATTAGTCATCCTGGTAAATATTATTTATATGATCACAGACGATTATTAAGTTTCGATGACAGGAGTTGCTGATGTTTAAGTTTCCATTTTACCAACAAACACATACATCCGTACACTAAGATTTCCTATGTCATCCTGTGGCACACCTGTGGACTGTGATACACAGTCACAAGAATTCCGAACTAACATCCAAGAATTCCAAGACCCAAGAACAAATTTTATGCTTACAGCTTAGGTACCTACCACTCTATCACATAATTTGCCCCGACCGGGGTACCTTGCATTGCAGGCAGGGCTAGGATATCAATTTAGCCGTCAAGAAAAAAAGAATAAATGGACTAGAATGTGATGGTATATGTCCATGGACATACCATTTACAGTATTAGTACACACGCAGTGCAAATAATCTTGTAGATACGGAAAGTAGAGCACTGCACGGTGTCGTCGAGCATTACGAGCTTTCTAAATCTTTTTATTTTATTCCAGAAATCAGTGACATCACTTCAGTTTGCAGCTTGAGTGCATCTGCAGGAGCTGAAGCGGAATATATCAATCTCCAAACACAGCAACCACCTGAGAAGTGAGTAACCTGGTGTTTAAAACTGATCTAAATATATACGCACTTCGATGTTATGGCAATAGTAGAATTTTATTAAAAATTAAGGAAGATAATTTACGGCAACTTAATTTATTATAGGTATACCTACCTGCCGGGGATTTTTAATTATCATACGTTAACTAATTCCTATGTTTGCAAAAATCCAACAGATTTATTAGTAACACCAAACTGCCCAAAAGTTCAATAACACAGCATATTCAAATAGAAAGAAGGGCACCGTCACTATGTTTCAGGCCAAAACCCTCAGCACCACCGCCAGAGCCAGTCCTCAAAGACCTGGCTCCCAAGGAACCGAAGAAGGAACAGCAGACCAAGAACGTCTCGTTCAAGAACCACCTGGACTACACCAGCCCGCCGGCCTCGAAAGCTGTCTGTGAGAAGGACCAGCTCGCTAAGCTGCCTTATGGGTGGACTGCGGAGGTACGTAGAATATTTTGTCCTAGAAAATTCAACGCACACAATAAATAATCCTGACTATCACGGAACGTCCCTTTATCCCATCTTGTATATAAGCTTCAGGACCTCATCGTAATCTATGGCTATTGTAGGAATACGCTTTTCAGGTGGTTCAATGGATTAAGGAGTTTCTGATCATCTCAAATCGATTGTTTCACAACCAGGTGGTTTGGCTACGGAGCAACATAATAGAGTGTGAATAAAATCTACCTAGGTAATCTAATCTTCCTCTCAGATTATTTCATGTAGGTACTTTAAATGTACCTCATGTGATTAATATTTAATTCTTTTCCCTAAAGAAAACACAGAAAAAAATCCGAAGTTTACTTACAAATCGTATATCATTCTATACTACTACTTTCAGGAGCCATCAGAACCACATAAACCAGTCACGAAGATTCCCGAGCCAATCAAAGCTGAAACGAAGACCATTCCAGCTCTCAAGACGAGTGACACGCCCACCGTCAAGTCAGTGCCGGCCAAGGTACAAGAACCGATGTACACGAAGGCTGCCGTTCCGAAGATCAATAAGGTGAGAAGTTAATGTGATTTTTTACTGGAGACAGTTTAAAAAGTTACCGAGTCATTAGCCTTTCAGAATAAAAACATTTAAAAGTGATATACCTATATATTGAGCAACATTTTCAGTGTCTGTATCTGAACTCACAACTTTAAAAGCCGCTTTTTCTCTGTGAATGTTTTAAAGTATCTCTAGGTATCCAAATTTAGATCTAAATAATCTTTTGCTCAGAATTTTTGACTACCTTCTCTATGAGACCTTCAAATTTGAACATTAAAACCACCTGGCTGATCTGAAGAAGCCAAAAACGGTAATATACACCCTGACTATAACTAGTCGAGTCTACAACTCTTGCAGAAGGCTCCCCTTAGGATTTGCTGACGAGGTCCTCACACTCTTCGCATTTCTGTTTTATTATTATCTGTGTCCAAAAAGTACATATGTTGACAAAACATATATTCCTGTTAACCAAAGACTGCTGACGAATTAAATAGTTACCTACTGCTCTATCTGCCATACCTTTTCCAGACTCCGGAACTCCAAAAGAAGATCATAAAAGCCCAAGACTCCCTCTCGAACAAGACCACGCCGTCCCGCGAGCACAAGACGCGCCACCGCCGCATGTCCAGCGTGGGCCAGCCCACACTCATGACTGAGCTCATGACCGTCAGCGTGGACGAGGACGATGGGCCGCCGCCGGACCCTGGCCTGGAGAGGAAGGTCATTGGTAAGGAACTCTATATTTATTGTTTAGCTTAGCACAAAAATATACGTATGGTAAGTTGCATTTTCTACCCAGTAATTTCTGCACATGCAAGAAAAATTGAGGTTTCTCGTTGGAAAAGCCCAGAGAAAACGAAAAATCCGGATTTTGTGAATTGCAAGAAAATCCTTGATTATTTTTTTGTGCTGTACCTACTTAAAAGCTTACGTTTGACCACTATCATGTTATGACAAGCGACGAAGCGGTAGATGATGAAGAACGTGATGAATTTGTGAGCTCGTGGCTAATGGTTAAATAAAATTATGTATGGTAAGCTGGTTTATTAATGCATATGACTATTGCGCGACGTACGATGGGTGGACAGCTAGTAGGTAAAAACTTAAGTGCGATCTACTCTACGCAACCAGACAACGATCCCAGCAAACAACTACGGTTAAAACAAGTCTCCCAATCAGAAAAATCTCTTAATTTTCAGGTCAAGAACGAGATCCAATACCAGTATCATTGCCGGTGAAACCAAAACAAGAATTAGAAGATATACTAGACATAGATGCAGACAACTACTCGTCTACTGAAAGAAGAAAATCATGTCAGTCTTCCATTAGCGCGATTCTTATATTTTTTGTACTGATCAGTCCGCACCCATCTCATGCCATAGAACCCCATCGCCTTAAACATTCTGTTCACTTCTGAAGCTGTATATAATACTACTATTAGAATCATTCTGGTAGCGCTTAAAGCTTTGCACAAAACTAAAATATAACCCTGCCTACTGTATTTTCTCAAATAGATAATTGAAGAATGCTTTTTGCAGGCCAAAGAAGAGATTCAGAAAAAAGAAAGAAGGAAAACTTCATAGTAGTGCAGAGTGACCTTTGGGACACCAATACATTCCAGTATACTTGTCAAAAGTCACCACCAGCTAGTAAGACTATAGAAATACTTATGCATTTGCAAGATTTTTTTTTCCATATTATATGTGCAGTTTTTGTAACAGCGCCCTGTCTTACTTTCAGCTACTCCTCATGTCCATTCTCCAATGCAGAGAAGTGTGTCGGAAAAAAGCAGACAGCAACCCTCACCACACCATCATAGGTAATTTTTTCCTGTTCATCTATACTTCCATAATAAATGCGTTTAGAGTGTTTGTACGTTTGTTGGTTTGTCCTTCTTTCACGCAGTAACGGAGCAACGACGTGATTTTTGGCATATATTATATAGTTTATTATGGACCGGAAAGTAACATAGGCTACTTTTTATCCCGGAAAAATGCATGGTTCTTGTGGGAACGCGGGTGAAAACCGCGGGCAGGAGCTACAAAGTAATAAGTTTTAACAATTGGTTCCAGGGAATCCGATAGCCGAACCATGGAGCGGAGAGCGTCCAACGCGTCCATCAACTACGGTTAGTATTAAGGATTTATGTAGACGATGCCAAGCCTACGACCAAGTAAGACATCCAGCTCCGTTGTGAAAATAGATGATCGATGCATAGCGACGCGACGTCATTGCAAGTTTTACCGGCAAAACGTGAAGCAAGGAATCGGACAGCCGCGTGTGCAAAAAATCCTCAAAAATGATCGATTTGTAGATGTGTTCTTCCACTTCATCAAACCCGAAATCATTCACAAGAATAGTTGCAATTTTGTTTTTGTTTGGATTTTTTTTTATGCTATTCGTTAACGAGACGAGCTGGTCGTTTGCCTGATGGTGAGCATAACGCCGGCCCATAACAATTGCAGTGCCATTCAGAACTTTGAAGCACAAAGGCCTGCGCGGCACTGCAGTGTACTTGTTACCATGAGAGTTGAGACATTAGCAGTAATTTCACTGGCTACTCTGCTCATCAAACCGGAACACCATAATGCTTACACATTACTGCTTGATGGATAATGTATTGGGTCCCAAACTCGTTGCTATCACAACAATTTGTCAGCCAGCGTTTTTAATTTATCTTTAGGTGTAGGTACTCATGTATCTGTTATAGATTCTTGTTCCTGGTTACAGCTGGTGTCACAAGAGGAGGTACACCGGAGGGGTACCGGGAGGCGGAGACATTGAGAATGACTGACAGGATAGCCAAGGTACTAAAGAACTAAACATCATTTGGTTAAAGATTTGTAAAAGTTTGTTAAAGATTTCTCCCTCTATGTTAGGTGTTTTATAATAATATTTATGAATTCTGAAGATGTTTGACTATGAAGGTAATGATGATTATGTCGGTATTTGTTTATTTTTCAGCGTCGTGGGTCGGAGTTTCCTCAACCTGTGAGCACCCCTCCACAGCAAACACAATCCAAAAGAAGGCAATCTTCGGCGTTGGTGAGCAAATAGCATCCCGACCAATTTTTAATTTTATTTTGCTATCCCCTTTTTGGGTTCTTCCAGTTCAATCCTACATATTGGCAAAAAAGTTATCGTTTAGATAGGTAATCTTAAAGATTAAACTGTATTTTTTTTACGACTCGACTGCACAAAATATCGAGTGTATACCTATATGTTTAGGGTTAAGGTATGTATATTGTATGTGTGTGAGTTTCTTTATTCCACTATAACTTGTAAATGCCTGAACAAATGTGGATGTATGTGGTATCGTTAGAATCCTTACATCATCCCGAGTGACACTGTAGGACAGTCGTATTTTTTATGTAACTTTTGTTACAATTACTTGTTTCCCTAAGCACATCTATAAATAATTCCAGGTAAAAACATATCAAGAAGAAAAGGCTGAAAAGACCGAACCCCAGCGTCGGCACGATGACATTCCTCGAAAGCCTCTTCCAGAAACCCCTCAAGAAGTCGAGACTTACAAACCTGACCCTGACACCATCAGGGTGGCTAAAAACCAGGAGTCTCCAGCAAAGAGGCTGCGGCAAGAAGCAGAGCCGTTGAAGAGGGCGAAGGGAGTGGGGGACTCTCCGAGACTGACGCAGGCCGCGAGTCAGCCGCGCCCCGACCATCATAAGAGTAGTCCGAACGTAGCGTCGAGGCATAAATCGGGTGTGATATTTACTTTTTATCATCGTGGTAAAAAAGGAGTCCGTATACCTAGTGTGACTCAAGCGGTCGATTGTTTAAAAAGAGGACCAACTCTCTTTTTTGTTTGTTTTGTGTGTTATAATATTATCATTGAGGAACTACTCCCTAATCAATGAATAATAATATGTTATAATATTAATAATAAAATCATAATATACATGACAATCCTAGGTATACCTACCTAATATAATTCATAATCATCATCAGCCGGAACACGGAATAGAGACTATATTTAGTGAACCGGTAGACGTCCCCTGCTATAAGAACATTTAGGCTCTCCCATAGAACGCCACTTACGTATGTATATGGTTATGAAGTAATATTTATTGGCTCTACTAAAATATATACTCGTTCATCTACAACTAACTATTAATCAATTTCTCTCCTCAAATTATTCCCTTTTCTAGGGTCACCAGGCAAACGAGAAGAGCGCAAATCAGCAACGTACAGCAGAAGCGAGTCCAAGCGCCAAGAATCCTTGGACCAGCGCAAGATCTACACCGCTAGCTCCGAGTCTGAACTCTTCGAGTGTGCCATCCTCCCCATCTTCCACAAACTCCTGACGGAGCGTCACAAGAGCCAGCCGCATGGCCTCAATCTTACTTACGGAGTCAGCTGTCCTAATATCTCAATTAAGTGTGATATAGTAGAGTATTTATAAGAGTAGCGTACTAGCATCTGCCCGTGTTTTCACCCGCGTTCCCACAGGAACCGTGCATTTTTCCGAGATAAAAAGTAGCCTATGTTATTATAGGTTTTAAATTTGCATGCTTACGCTGAAAAAAAGGTACAGTCACATTCAAATTTACAGGTAGAAAATATTACTTTGCCTGTAGGTATCACCTATACATGTAACTTCTACTAATACCTTCTGCAAACGAGGTAGGTATTACCATTACAAATATATAAATCTAAAAGCACTAATTATACCCACTTACACATAAATCGCTTTTTAAGTACAAATATTGTGCAAGCTATACCTACTGTCTTACTTACTAAAGTTTCAGTTTCCGTTCCCTAAATGGTTAAAAGAAGTTTTAAATATAAATAGATAGTTACTTATTATACACTAAGTTTTAATAATGATCTACTTTAATGTATAAATCAACAAGTTCGCTCACGGGTCAAAATTAGATGTAGAATATGTAGCTAAGTAACATCGGAAATGTTGAAAATCCTGTAAAATATTAGTAATGTATGTATCTAGTATGTATTAATCTGAATCAGAGTATCTAGAAAAGTACTCTGTGATCAGAATCACTGGAAACGTCGGCGCTAACTTAGAAAAGGTGGCGATAGTCATAATGTTATTACATTACTCGGACTACAATGTTACAAAATAACTGTTATTTATTTCTGTCAAAATATCTCTGAGTGACATTTTTAAAATTAAGAAACAATGACGTAACCGTTTTATTGACGTTTCGTGAATAGAAAATACACTTTGTATTGTTCTTTAAATGCAGAAATAAAAACATAATTTGTATTCTGTTAATTATTATTAAGTCAAAAATATTCTTTTTTATTTTTTTATGCACATAAGTAAAGAATTATTTTTACAATTTCGAAGATTGATAGGATATTACGTTCTATTGTACCTTTGAAATGTTAAATCGGTAATCTCTCGACGATTCTACGATAGTACCTATCTTCACACCAAAAGATCCAAAATCATCTTGTGCCACCTATCCATTTTCAATAAAATTATAATAGGTAAGTAATTGTCACAGAAACAATAATTTAAAAATTATGGAACGTATACTTATTATTGCAGGCGACTGTACTATACTTACTTTCTTGAGTATTATTTATTCATAAAAATTTCGCACATTAAATTTATGATGTAGATCTGTGGGTAGGTATGTATAAATAGTAAATACTAAGGAATATTATGTATAGTTTACTCATTATTGTAAAGTAAAAGTAGTTAATAGTTCTCTACTTACATGTACCTGCCTACCTTTCAAACTTCTTACCATGTAAGTAAACTGAAATCTATGTAAAACAATAATTTATTGTTAAATCTTTTTGCACATATTTATTGAAGACTTGATAGAAACAATGTTTAATATCGATCAGTTTAATAAATATTTCAATATTATAATTAATTCGTAATTTTATTTAAGACCTCCTTATTGGGAATTTAGTAGGTAGGTATGTCGTTGTATGGTGTACCTACTAAATTACCAAAAATAGTATAGGCAAAGCTATAGGTAAAAGCTGAATTCAAGGTTTAGAATTTGCTACCTACTGCTCCGGTCGGTGCGGCGGCGCTTCGGGAGTGCAGTTCCTTCGCCCTTGCGTAACAAAGCACAGCGGATATATCTGTACCTGCGCTTTTGTCACTAGCTGGGGCTACTCTCCACCCGCATTCCGCACCTCCGGCTTTAAATACACTCTAGAAGTATATTTTAAAGTACTCTGTGGGTAGCACACTGGGTGAACCCGCTATACTGGGTGAAGTCCTTCGCAATCGTCGCTTCCAAGTATATCTGCACTCGGAGAAAAGCAGATGACGCTGTCAGAAAAATGGCCTTCCTCAGGGAAGTGTCCTAGCCCCAACTCTGTTGAACATTTATACCAACGACCAACCTAGCACTACGTTTACAGAACGGTTTACACAGGAAACTTTGCTCTGGCTACACAGACTACCTAATATCTACGTTTGAAGAGGCGGAGTATATAACATTGAGGTAGGCTTGACGAACATGGTAAATATTGTGAAGAAAATGGACATTAAGCAAAACCCATCTAATCAGGTTAGCGTATTCCACCTTCGCAACCACCAAGCAAACTGAACGCTCAACATACATTGGCAAGGCACTCCCATCGAACACCGCTCATATATCCAAAGTACCTTAGGGTTACTACCCAGTGGACCCACCCAGTAGTCCCGGGTTCAAAAGAATTGGGCTTCGGTATCCCCTGCCTGTCGAAAAAGGCGACATTTTGGGCTTGGGTGGTAAGTGGTTGGAGATGGGGCTCCAACCACCCGACCAAGCAAGCCCTGGAAGGTCGGCAGTTCGTTATGGCATGGACTGTCGTGGATGGAGGTCGGCAGGGAGGGCGCAGTGCTGGGGGCACCGGTGTGGTCCATTGGAGAGCCCAGGGCCCTCCCGTTGTACATAGCACCGAGGCAGACCGAACCGGCGGGATTTTAGTGGGTAAAATCCCACAATAACCCAGCTGCTCCTCATGGCAGCCGGGTATCGTCAAAACATTTTTCGCCAGGAAAAAAAAATAGGGTTACTTTGGACAGGACTTTGAGCTTTGAAACCCATTGCCTTATAACCAAATCCAAAGTTGGAACGCGTAACTACCTACTCCGACACCTCATCACTACAAATTTAAATAGGGAGCAGCACCAGACGTAATACGCACGACCAGAAAAGCATTAAGTATGTTTTTCTGCTGGCGAATTTGCGTGCCCAGTCTGGCACCACTCCGCACATGCCAAGCATGTCGACCACAGCAGACTGCTCACTGCTGCAAATCCATATAAATCACAGATTAGACAGTAATATGTCTAAATTGTCTAATAGAAATAATGGGAATGGGTAGTTGGGTACTATGTGAATTATAGAATGCACACATAGCTGTTAGTAGGGTAGTTTCATTTTGACCGCCTTTATGTAGGTGGCGCTGAATGCCATAAATCGTGAAATAGAAGAGCGCACTACTCTATGGTTCTCTAGTTGTATTTTTGTATTCTCTTTAGTCTTTGGTTGGTTCAGTATTTTTCTGTCCTTTGTGTTGTTTGGTTGTGTTACTTTTATTTTGTGTGAAATTCCAATTATTTTGTGTTTATTCATGTAAATAAGTGTTCCTACCAAGGCCAGTTACAATGCCGGTGTTTCATACGAAGATAATTGAGAGTATTTTGGAGCCCGTCGCGCAACAGGTAAGCTATGATTATTAGCAAAGTGAACTAACTGAAATTATTTATAGAATGCGGGTTATGTTATGTTCGGCCTAATTTTCTCGTGTAGGTGTTTAATATCTGCGATATTGTTTACGGGCTTACGGCCAGTGATTACATCGACAATATCGGCCGATTATGTCACCTTTTAAAAAGTTGTTGAACTATGAAAAATACCATCTGAGAAGAGAATGTTTAGTGATTTTAACCTTGATGAGAGTTATGATTCAGAAACTTCGGTCTTAGGGAGATAATTAAATATTATAGTGTTCCAATCAATTGTGTTTAGTTTGTTGTATGGTATGTCATGCTATAATAAATCACATCCTTGACTTGTAGTTTGTTAATCTTAGTTTTATGATAAGTGTTGTCAATAGCCATTCTTATTGGGATTTGGTATCCAAATAACTATGTCAGAAGCTTAGAATATTTGTGTTAATATTCTAAGGGCACAACTAACATGTCTCAATAAGGACCAAAAAAGTTAAGAGTATTAAAAATAGTAATCATTTATATTTAACTGAATTAATCCAGAGTTACCTAGGCTCTAAATAATAAACAGTGTTAAAACAGTAGTTTAATTATACAATGTTTTGTCTTTGTTGTTCTTTGTCATTTTTAAACTGAATCGAAAGAGACAAAACAGTTTGTAAACACTGTTTAACACTGATAAATAATAAGAGCCATAGACTGACAAGTTGTTGTTCACAAACTTAACTAGAACACCAAATGTGCATGCAAATTTCCATCTCAATTGAATTACAGGAATTGGGTCAAAATTGGTTGGCAAGATATAAACCATACAAACAAACCTTGTATATCCTATAAACCAATTTGTCATTTGCTTTGAATATTGGACAATTTCAGTTACGGGCACAGACTAGTATAATCATCGCTTTTCATAGTATTATCATACTTGGTTTTGATAATTCTCCTCACAACGACATTGCTCTGCCTATGGATCCTGGTGACTCCTACAGTTGACCCTAGCTTGAACATGGATAAAACATCCTTATAAAAAGCAAGTTTGTGCTATTAAAAGTAAATGAATAAAAACCATCTCTTACCCTGGAAACTCTTTACCTACTTATAAATCATATATAGCCATACCATTTTACCAGCTGACTGTTGCAATACCTTTCTAGCTGCAATCTCAGTCTATCAAAAAATTCTATCCAATTCAACATTTTCTAGCATTTGGATTAGCAATGGTTTCCTAAATCAATTTAGCACAAGTTAATAAAACTTTATTATCTATGGCAAAAAATGAAGTTGTAAATGTGCTGTAAACTATAAACTCTAAGTACACAAATGATATCATCAGATGGATCTGAGTGATTGTGCGGCTGCCTGGTGAGCCGTGTCGGCAAGTTCGTTGACTTTAATTATGACAGGTTTATAAATGTGCAGCTTTAGAGTCTGCGGAACTAATTGCTGTTGGTTATTAAGGTAATGATTGATTCCTAATTATATTCCAGAGTATATATATCATTAAAAATAATTTGAATAAAATATAATATTTCTGTACATACTACTTATTACCTTAATCTAGAATAGTAGCGGTTGCAAGTTTGTAAAAAAGTGAACTTCCAAATCAGTGGCCCATAATGGAAATTTTAGCCCCATAGCTAAGTATATAGTCCTCTTCGGGGTACCTACCCTTCTTTTTGCGTTTCCAAAGGTTAAAGAGGATGTGATGTATAATAAATAGAACTATATCCTCTTATGGCCAAAAAAATATGAACTCCACAAAAATCATTTCCGTCCCAGTGTTGTCACGGTAATTAGGACAGATGCGCGGCCTCGGCGGCATCCGTTGTGCAGGGTCGCCGGTTATTTGCAGAGCCTTACATAATGACCTCTGCTCCTACATTCTTATTTGACCCTTTGGTTGTCAGGCATCATCTGACATGCTTTAAGGCCATTGCATTTCCTCTGACCTACCCCAGCTCTCTTTATTTTTATAGCCTTTTTTCGTTATACCATCAATGACCAACACAAATTTCTCATTTTCTCAATCCATCCATCCATCCCTTGCTCTACAATCCCTTGGTGGCGGTACAGCATCGAAACACCAAGGGGTTGTTTCTTATGGTGCTGGAGCTATCGAATGCCGTATATTGTAGGAAAAAAGTGGGATTAGTTTTAGAAGACAAGAAGAAAAGTATCCAATAATAATTTAAACCCTAGCCATAAACTGACAAGTCTGCGTCGATGCTCAAGGTTGCCTTGCCTAGCCTAGTCGTTTAAATGAGGCTTATTACTAGTCTTGACTAGGCAAACGCCTCAATTTGGTAGGTACCTAGGTCGCCCACTCCCAAAGATGGATGGAAAAAGTACTGCTCTCATCTTTGGGTTGTCTCAGCCGTGCTTGGCAGGAGCTGCAACCTTACGGGCTAACAAATTTGTTTTCGACTCTAACCCGATTAAAAGTAGCGCCCAGCAGTCATTTCAAGTAACTTCGTTCCAGAACAAGCGAGAACTATAGATAATTCCATCCAGCCGAAGACTAGCGACCGCTGGTTTTAATCGGGTTGGCGTTGAAAAGACGATTTTTTGTAGCCGGTAACGCCACTGGTCTTGGGTTACTGTTTATAGAAATCACTCGACCAGCCGTCTTCTGACCAGCCGCGATCTGACACTGACGTCTAGACAGAAGACAAGACAAGACAGAAGGACATAATTGGTCTCGTTAAAAAAAACTTAGCCCTTTATGTTACGCGTAATGGAATGGAACATAGCATTACATTTTTTTTTGTAGAGCTGGATAATGAAGTGGGCGAATCTTTTGCCTGATGGTAAGCACAACGCCAGCCCATAACAATTTCAGTACCACCCAAAATTGAAACACAAAGGTCTGTTTGGCACTGCAATGCGCTCGTTACTCTGCATGAGACATTCAGGTATAAAGCCAGTAACTACTTTGGCCATCAAACCGGAACAAAGTAATGCTTACACATTGCTGCTTGGCGGCAAATTTATACATTACGTAGCACCATCAGTCTTTTCTGCCTATCAGTAGAATATACTGCAATCTCTAGTAATCCCCGTGAAAGGAAATGAACAAGCTTCAAAGCCATTGTGTCCGCGGACGTGAAGGAAATGGAAACATAACAAGTTCCTTTTGAAATGGCGTGAATCGGCAATTGTGATTCTTCTGCCTTTAACGGTTGACGCCTTTTACTGGACTGTGGCGTTCCTATAACTATAACCTGATACGGAAGGTTGTAAATTATAATGTATCAAGAAAGAATTAATCGAAGAACCCTCGGTTGCCTTAGCTTAGGTCTTAATGCTTAGGCACAGAACATAATAATACTATCTATATGTATATACGGGTTAGGCTTGCTAAACCAAAATATTTTTTTTAGTGGTAGTGAGATCGTACCTAACACAGCGTACATAGGTAGAATCTCACTAGTCACTACCACTAACTGCGTAGGCTACGCAGATAGTTCAAGGGATTGAATATTACAATGAGCCTCGGTGTACTTAAACACGTGTTGCAAACATAATATTATATAATTATAATTATCATGGTGTATGGGGATTTTCTAATGTTCACCTGCCTGCCAGGCGATCATCCAACCATTATTATGTGCTTAAACTTAGCACCTTTTACATCGAATGTAAGTATGTATAATATACCTATAACACCCTTGAACACACCTTACCTTAATATCAGATATTGGTTTCCAAATGAATCCATTTAGTATGCGTGTTTTCCCTAGTTTTTCTTAAAAATCATACGCTTCGTATAAGTACCATAATAAATGCGAAAGTATTTTTCGTTTGTTGGTTTGTCCCTTTTTCACGCAGCAACTGATCGACGTGAGTTTGGCATAGATATGTAATATAGTTTATGGACAGGAGAGTGACACACTACTTTTTATCCCGGAAAAATGCACGGTTCCTGTGGGAAAGCGGGTGAAACCGTTGTGATTAGAAGGTTTATCTCATTTGCAATAATTCGATAGCAATAGGTATACAAAAGTTGTTGAGCTCGATGACATGCAGACCCGTGGGCAGAACCATTCGTTCACCGAGAAATGATACCATCGGTGTCGTCATCAGCCGCCTAATACGCAGTTACTAGCTTCTGTTAATGGTAGCTGTAAATTATGAATGAAGTGTTGGTGTGTAGAGCAGAAGTGTGAAATTACTGGTATGAGAAATCATAATTTCTTTTTCTTGATCGAATTAACGGACCGTAACACCTTTTTTCACCGCCATCTTTGTTTCATGAGATAATTTTTTTTTTTTTTTTTTAATCCAAAATAGGCTAACGTTTGACCACAATCTCACCTGATGTTAAGCGAAGATGCGGTCGACGATGGAGCACGCTTGCCTAGAAGAAACCTATTCACTCTCGACTTGAAAACTCCCAAATTATAGCTATTGGGAAAGACAGAGGCTGGCAAAGAATTCCACTCCTTAGCCGTACGTATAATGAAGGTTGAAGCAAAACGCTTGGTACGGACAGGAGGGATATCAACCATATATGGGTGACGCAGTGCCGTGCCTCTAGATGTCCGTTGGAAAAATGGAGATGCTGGAATCAAGTTGTGTAATTCTGACGCACACTCCCCAAAATGTATCCTGTAGAACACTGAGAGACTTGCAATTTTGCGTCGATGCTCAAGACTCTGTAGCCTACCTAGGTACCTAGGTAGGTAACATTTTCAGGCTAAAACGAATAGATCTTCTAGAATCTTGGTATATACTTATGTGTGCCTCGTTTTCGGCCACATCGTCGATTAGTTACCATCAAACGAATTGCTGGTCAAATTTTCTGACAGCACGGTAAGTATTTCAAATACTAAATTCTTTGTCTGGCCGTGTCAGGGTCCAGGTTGTTTTTCTTGCTATCTCTCATAACTTAAAACCTTACATTTCCACACACGAAAAGAAATAGTAGATACCGAGCTGCACTTTACTTACCAAGCAGTCCATTCGCTAAATGTGAAACTTTCCACAGTTATTTTGCTCTAGATGCTATTTCTGCACAAAATCGATGCCCACTCCGGCATTGCAGACAGCACAAAGTATTCCCGCGGTGCCGTCTATAAATAAAGACCCCCGATGCACTGCTTTGCTTCAGGCCTTTGTCCTTTCAGTACTAAATTGACGCTTGTTTTCAATAAATTAGTAGTGTCGACTAATAAATTGCACAGGTTGAAGCTGTTTACATTTCGATGTCTTCAGTCTGCAACTGACACAAGTAAACGTTGTTAGACAGCTTGGTCGATATTTATTGTTTGAAAACATTTCATCAAATAAAACGTGAGCTCGGAAAAAAAGTTAAAGCGAAAGATATGCCATGCCGTATGGAAGGGTAGAGTGAAGTGGGATTCCCTCAATTATTTATTTTTCTATTAGTGGGCGGGCATTTTCTAGGGCTCCTCTTGCTCTAGATACGCTCTCAAGCTGACGACCTGTGTCAAAGCTCTTGACGGTGTGCTTCGACAAAAGAATAAACAATTATAATAATAAAATAAAAAAGATACATGACTGCTCTAGCCAGTGGTACTCGGGATGATGAATGGATTCTAACGATACTCCATACATCCAAATCTGTTCAGACATTCAAAAGAAACTGACCTAAATATGGACTCACCTTTTTTGGGCAGCCGTGTAGAAAGTATTTGAACGAAGTCGTCCATTGTAAACGTAGTTTTAGTGTACATATAACTATATTGACTGGAAGGTGAAGCAATAAAATCTTTATAGGTCCTGACTCGGAGTAAGTGCAAGACATAAAACGAGAACAATCGTTGAGCACGTTATCGTTAGTCTGGAGCTATGTCATTCTTGAGCTCTGTCTCTGCTTATTGCTGAGATTTTTATTGCCTCAAACAATAAGACTGGGCCCCAAGTTTACTAGCGGATTAAGTGATCCAGTCTTGAATACCTCCTTTCGATAGTAGATCAAGCTAGTGTAGGTGAAAGCTACCACAGTCCGTAGTCCGTACTATACTATCCTACTGCCTACTTTTTTTTTTTATGTTATTAGGTAACGAGACGAGCTGGTCGTTTGCCTGATGGTAAGCATAACGCCGGCCCATAATAATTGCAGTGCCACCCAGAACTTTGAAACACAAAGGCCTGCGCGGCACTGCAATGCGCTCGTTACCCTGAGACGTTAGGTATTAAGTCTCATAAGCCCAGTAATTTCACTGGATACTCTGCTCATCAAACCGGAACACAGTAATGCTTGCACACTACTGCTTGGCGGCAGACTTCACGAGCAAAGCGGTGGTAACAACCCAGACGGACACTCGCAGAAGAGTTAGTCCTCCCACTAACAAAACTATAATACTTCCTATCCTATCCTAATAATATTATAAATGCGAAAGTTTGTGAATGTTTGTTATCACGTATCTCCGTAACTACTAAACCGATTTTAGATAGATTTTAGATAAATCTTGATTGTACACCAACATAAAAAGTAAATTATAACGTATATAGTAAAGTACAATGGGTAATCTTAATTAACTAACGATTTGTTCCAGACAACCTTTAGATGGAGAGGAATTAAGAAATGAGAATGGTCGGTGCTGTATTTATTATATTGCATATAATTGTCGAATAATCATATTTAAATCTTAATTTCGACCTGTAGATAGTTCATCATTGTTTTGTGACAAGTAGGTACTTACCTTTAATCTGGAGTAGACGGAGGGAGGCAGAGTTGTGTAGATTAATATAACAGTCCTAAATGACTCAATCGGATTGAAGCACCCATAACTTACGCAATCTGAACTACCAATTCAATAGTCGATGAGAAATGATTATCCGAGCGCAAACAAATTGTTCATCCAATGGCGAACCGATAAAATAATCGTAAAGCATTTTTGTTGCACGCACACAAAACAAACAGCGTTGCCAGGTGATATAATTCAAAATAGTTCCAATTTTAAACGCTGACTCACGTTTTGTTACTGGCTGCTTGTTTGCAATCGTTAGTTTTCGCGCATAGGGTTGGCGCCTAAATTTAAAATAGGAATCGACTGGCGTCCATCGTTTCGTAACCGTGTCGTGTTTTGTTTTTATTTTTGTTTTAATGAAGACGGACGGACCGGTGATGATTGCTCGATGACTTGTCGACGGAGGTGAGTCATGTGACTAGCAGATGGACTTCTGGCTAACGTTGAATGGTGATCCAGTTTGAGAAATTTTCAATGAAAGGTTAAAGTAATACTGCTCTAAGAGATGGTTGTAGGCCTCCAGGAGTCTCTAGTGTAGCTGCCGGAACACACCCATAGGTGCTTGGTGACAGAAGTTTTTTTCTAAGTTAAGTTTGGTTTAAGGTTCAAGTTCTTTTTCTTAAAAGAATGTAAAGATTTGTATATCATCAATTATATAATAACAGAAAAGAAAATAAACTAAGTGATTGTGTGTTTTATAATGATTTTACAAATATGTCTCAATAGAGTGCAAGTTACCTTTTGTCATGTACGCCATATGGTCGCCACCAACGCGCGGCCGTGGAATTATTTATTATACAGGTGACGAAATAGAAAATTAAAAGTATATTATATTCTTCGAATTTGCATACTGTGGCATGGAAATTTTACTTTTATGTTTTCTATCGGTTGACCATTATTACGATTGTTCCAGGCGTTACAGAATATCTCTGCCTGAAGCCTAATTTTGATTGGTTTTTATTTATTTTTCATTTTAAGGTACAATATATTTTTATTGTAAACTAATCGTATAATTTGTGTTTTGGTAATGTAATCCAGATCACGAATAATATTTAGCCATCTCGAGGTAACAGGATATAATATATAGACAGACAGACAAATAACAGGTTATCAGATACAGGCTTCGTGCTTAGTTTGACGTTCACCGTAAACTGTAAATAATTAATAAAGCGAGGACCATGGTTCCATAGCACCAAGTCACGGCATAAAAGGCAAAATAAAGCGTAATAAAGCTTGTATCATTTACGCTACCCTGAAAACTTAAAAATAGCATGTTATGACTTATTATATCCCCTGACCTAATAACTTATTATGTTTGGTACAAATTATGACCGAAACATACGTTTCTGAGAAACATCTTGCATACCCACACTAGCTCTACAGATAATGTAAATACTTCGCTATGATTCTGGAGTGCTACTCTGTGATGCTTGTGTAGTTTTGATACTTTTGATAGATCTCCAGAATAGATTCAGCGAATTTAGCTAAGGAAATATGTTTTTTAGGGTTCAGTAAAGATTTTCGGAAATCTTATAAGGTTCGATTCTAAAAATCTTTTCCTAATAAGAAGCTACATTATCTCTGAGTGCTACGCGGCTTCGCACGCGAGCTTATAATAGGATACATTTTGCTGTGATTTAAAATGTAGCCTATTATAGCCTATACATTTTCCTGTACCTTTTCCTACATTATACTATATATAGTCTACATTCTGATTCCTCGCGTGCAAAGACGCGGGCAGACGCTAGTACACTATATTCTAAAAATCACGTCGATCAATTGCTAGATCGCTGCGTAAAAGAAGGGCAAACCAGCACACCAACAAGCACACTTTCGGATTTATAATGGTATGGATTTCAAATTTCCCGTTTATCCTGAGCACTCTCTCGACAAGGATTCAACTGACTATTTTTTATAAATTTTATATACAGTGTAAAAATTATTGTAATCACCGTGCTTTCTAAAATATCATGTCGGTTGATGATTCGGTGTCAGAAATTATTGATTTGCTCATACTAAGCGTTGCCACGTCTTATTAGGGTCATACTATGTTATTCCTGCATATAATATTATTGCAATGATTAATTGAGTATTTAATAAAGTAAAGACGGAACCCTCGAGTCACGAGTTTTCGCACTTGACACATTTATTTTTATTCGGTAAACTGACGAAATCTGTGTGGGTGGCAGTAAGGTGCAGATAAGTTTTCTACAGTTCAGATGATATTTAGTAGGTTAATTGTCCTACTATGAAGCTTTAGATAGCTTTTGTAGGTGTAGTAAGTATAGGTAGTATTGTTTTAATTCTAGTAGTAAATGACGAGACGAGCAGCATCGCTTGTGGTTCTATTAAAATCTCCCCAAACAAATTTTTACCAATAGGTACGTGTTTTAAATTTCATGAGGCAAAAATTTCGACGTGTGCTCAACAAAAATAACTCATGGCTTACTACCTACTGTAGGTATCAACATTTTTAAAGGGATGATAGCTTAGTGATTGTGACATCGGCTGCCGATCTGTCGGTCGATGGTTCGAATTCTGCAATGAGCTTGACCTTCCGGCGAAGGAAACAATAGCCTGGTGGTAGGGCATTTTCTAGGGTTCACCTGGTTAGCTACCACCCTCAATTTGAAAATCTGTCACCAAAATATGTATCGATCTGTTGCGACAGCTGCACTTGAGAGCCAGTTCTGACCTAGGTTTAGCTTGTCTAACATATTCACCATCTTCGACCACATCGTCGAAGATCACCCGAAACAACTTTACATTCAAATCTCGTAGCGGGAATTTGTTTTTATTTATCTCGAAAGGTAAGCTTTTGAAGACTCACCTCTTAATTACAATATAGTCGAAGGTGACACGCCAAGCCTACAGAAATAGTGACTGGCTCTCAAGCGCGGAACCCACCGAAATCAAAACAAGCTCAACAATGAAACTTAAGCACCTCCACCTAAGAATGTGTCCTAAATCTTCAAATCTGTGTCGTCGCACAGCCTTGACCCGCTCCGTGACACGGCTGCAGTCAACAGCACGTACCAGCTGCCAGTAGGCGTTAATGGCCACCTGTGATGCAACACTGGTCTTAGCATCTTAGTTATGCATTCTATGTAAACACTCGCGCCGGAAAATGTAGGGCGAAATGAAAACTGGTAGTGCGGTAAGCGGTTTTGTTCAAATATTTTCTAGTAGAACAATGTATGAAGATCAAATAATAACAACTAAAATTGCTTTCAAAAAAGCGGGAACTGACTTCGATGAAAATATCACGATATATGAAATTTCATCCCCCATTTTTCCACCTTTAGGGATGGTATTCTTTTATAAGATTATATGGGACTACCACGAGAGTGTATTTACTGATCAGTAGCTCATCCCATTATCTAAAAGTTCGTGATCCACTAATGCGTGTATGTGGTGTAATATTACAAACATACGCGTTCCTTGAACGCTGACCCTGGGTTTCCTCTTGTCTGTTATGACTGACTCCGTAGCTATAAATAGAGGAGTGTTGGCGACCAGTGCTGAACACCTTGCAGCCAAATACATTTTTTTTACTTAGTTAATTATGTGTTTTACATAACAAGATCAGAAGGGATGGTGGTGCAACTGTCACAAGAGTAAAAAACACATGATACTTCATGGTAGACCCGGTTTTTTGCCTTCTATAGGCAGTGAATTCTTATCCTCTCTAACACTAAAAAGTAAGTATATCAATATTTCTGGTTGTTTCTTCACTGCTGCAATGGTATGTTTTCCTTCACCCGAAGCTCGATCTCATCGAAGACTCGCTCTGTATATTATGTTGTTAGTTCATGATTTTGTATTTACATTTCTAAGAGCTTAGGGTTTGATTCTGCGTAGCGTCACGATTTTTCCTCATTATCGGTGACTAACAGCGTTAAACAAGGTTTAAATTGAAATCCGTGACTCAACTGTCTTTGTAACCAGGAGCTTATTACTGTCGACTGCAGGGCCGTTTCAGACCAGATCCAGGGGCCTTGGGACACAAGATTTGGGGCCCTTTCAGAAAGCTATAAAAGACTTACCTACCGATATTAAATCATTTTCTGTGTTAACATGACTTCAGATTGCGCCTGTAGATCGACGCCAACTAGTAGTTTAAGTTGTATTCGTATAGAGTAGTGGTGAAAAGTTTGTGAATCTGAAGATGGCAGCAGTTTTTGCCGAAGTAAATTTCTGCAGAGAAAACTTTTGCCGAGGTACCCTGGCTATATTGGATTTAATTTGTTAATGATGTGTAGACCTAAAAAACCAAGATGTTTTACAAGCTTTGATAAAATTTCTATTCCTGTTTGTTTGTTTGTTTGTCAGGAAATTAAACTAAATTGAACAACTCATCGATCGATTTTTTTATCACTCCCGATATCCACAATAATGCTGAAATTTTGCACAGACGTTTGGTTCTGAAGACAATTTAGTATGTATAGTGTACAAAAAAATGCTTGTTCAGTGTGAAAAGAGGAAAAAATATATTTTTAATTGTTTTTTTCATTACAAAATAAATAGGCACTTGGGTACCATTGATCTAATATGTAACGTAGTACATAAAACTTCATTGTTGGATACAGGGTTTTATCATTTGGGGGACCCTCAGGCTGGAGGCCCTGGGCGCTTGCCCCACATCACATGCCTTTATGGTAAAGATTGAACTGCCTTAAGGAGCTGCCTGTGCCGTGCTATTTCTGAATCAAACTACCAACAACCTGAGATGTCGTAAACATGTCAACTGGTAGCAGTGCGTTACAGATTTCGAAGAATTACTGTCTACCTTTGATGCGATTTATGGGGAAGTCTTAAATATTTTGATTTTAGGTTCATGAGATTGATTGTGTTACGATTCTGTGGGTTGTTTGATTTTAGACGTTTATAGTGTTTGGATTGGTTTCGTTTTATTCAGTCTATGGCCCTGTCTAACTTTAATAGTAACAATGTTTCTTTCTAATAAAAAAAAATGAGAAAATGAGGGAATATATTTTGGATTATCATCGCTTCAAAATTCTAACTTTAGACAGCTAAATAGTTCTCGTAATTATGTTAGTTCTATCATGACTAGTGTAACTTAAGCCCCGTTTGCGCGTGTCTAATGATTTTCTGATTGTTTCCATTACTGGTGCTACTCGTACGTGTTGGTGTACGAGACGTTCCTTCGTGCCAGATTTAAACATTTTGGGTCATTCGGAAGTAGACTACAGGTATCGATCACGGGGCTGTTAATGTATATACTATATACATTGATCATATAGTATCTACTATGTTATCAATTTATAATTCAGTATAGTGATCCTACGCATAGTGGCAAGGTATTTTTACTACCAATCTTTAACTTGAAATCTGTCCCCAAAGATTTAAAGGTTGCGCTACACTTGAAAGTCAATTGAAGTCAGTTCTCAGTCTAGTTATTACTACCTGTTTATTCATCTTTTTGACTATCAAAGTGGTATGTGAGTGTTAAAACGATAATCTACGTTAGCTAAATAATAGTTCCATTATATCTAGGCCCACATTACAGTTTGAACGCGAAGGTCGCACGAACGCTAGACGAATGCCGCGCCCTTTCTGCCCAGCCCCCAACGCCGGACCTTGAAGGCCACATGTAAAAGTCACGCTGAAATGCTACCTTTATTGTTGGGGATGCTTACAATTCGAAGAATTGAATTAGATTATTTGTCTACTCTACGAAATCTTTAAAATTTTTGGTGTCCCATTTTGGATTAGGTACTTTTCGTATTAATTTATTTTTAAGATCGAAACCGTATGTTTTTTCAATTGCAGCACGAAAGTCTTATGATAGTGTCTGATATTGTTGAAGAAGTGCATAATATACGAGTATAGAGCATAGAAATACGAGAGACCTTTTGAATTTTCATCATAATCTTCATCAGCTGCAAAACGTCCTGAACGTCGGTCTCTCCCATACCCGATTTCATATCATTCGATCACAGACCAATAAACCTGTAGACTTCGCTTAGCGAGGCACCCCTGCTCGTCAAAAGCATTATCACAAGTAAACGATTACTGAGCAACTATGTAGATGTTTTCCTTCTCCGAAATCTTAAGTCTAGGCTCTCATTATAATTTTCCCACGTTTGCTCCGCCTCCACACCCCGCAACGCGCAACTGCACTGCCGCGCCGCAGCTCACACCCCGCTAATATTACGCGGCGATAGACCACTGCTAGATCGCCGCGGCCCGAGCCGTTATAGCGTGAGCCGTTCTCGGTTGCGCGCTGGAACGTAGATGTCATAATAGAGTTTCCTTACCCTTGAATACTTTATTATAGTATATACTACTAAATTATTATTTTTTAATTTCAATAATAATGCAATGTTTGATGGTTTACGCTAACGCATATATTCCGCCGTTTTAAATGATGGAGAAAATAATTAGGTAAATCTAATCAATAAAAATTGAAAAGCGGGAACCGACTTCGACGAAAATATTGTGATATATGAAACATCCCCCATTTTCCCACACTTACTGATGGTACTCTATACAAATAAATAAAATTGAAGTGTCTGTTTGTAATATCAAAAAGGACGAATTGACAACCTCCTTCTTTTTTGAAGTCGGTTAAAATTGTACTCATGAGAAAAAGAATTAATGATTAAACGAACTTACCTGTAAGTGAAGTTCTATCGTAATTATTCGAGCTGTTTCGTCCGAAGAGATTACCAATAACTATTAATACACATGTAGTTACACCGTACGGTGACGCCAGTTTGCACTGATAGTTGAGAATATTTTTTTTTATGTGGGTACTTTATTTTCCTCCTTACACCAACTAGATAAAACGTCATTTAGTTCAGAGTTTTGAGATTTTTCACACTGGGTTATTAGGGTTGGGAGGGTTGGTAATCTCTTCCGACGAAACAGCTCGGATAATTACGATAGAACTTCATTTACAGGTAAGTTCGTTTAATCATTAATTATCCTCGCTGTTTCGTCCTCGAGATTACCGATAACTATTAATACACATGTAGATTTTGAGAAAAATATATAAGATCCGTTTACTTTGTGAAAAATCTGGTTTTATTGACACAATAAATCAATTATTATAACATTTGTTGAGATTTACAACAAATAATTATGTTATTGGTAGAGACTACCTGCTAATAGTAATTATATTTCATAGCTCCATTCTTCAGATATATTTATATATTAATAGATATTTAGACCAGGTAGTCCTTCTTTCACACAGGTAAATTCGCACGCTTTTAGAGTCGTATCGATTAAAAAATCGATTCTATCGCTGGTACCCTCATTACAGCGCCTCCCTATAACGTCATTCTTTTTTCGTGCGCGGTAGAAGACGCACGCGTCTCAACAAGTTTCGTCGCAAAAGAATTTAAATTCATCATACCGAAACGACAAAAGGAAGATAAATTAATACATCGCTACAAGAACAAAATTAAGGAACTTGATAACAAGAAACAACAAGCCTCCCGACGTCGTCGGGTTATAACATATTCCGATTCGGAATCAGAGTCTGAGGTCGAAAGAAAAGAAGGTTAGTACCTACACTATCAGTTTCTATAAGTGTCCCAAACTCGTTAAATGCATCTCTAAGTCTGCCGGGAGGTTAACTGCGGGTTATACACGAAGGCTAGACATGATGTAATAAAAACTACAGAGTAGTTTCTATAAGTGTCCCAAACTCGTTAAATGCATCTCTAAGTCTGCCGGGAGGTTAACTGCGGGTTATACACGAAGGCTAGACATGATGTTATAGAAACCTGGAGGTTGACTGCGGGTCATACACGAAGGTTCTAATAAAAACGTTAGATACCTATCAAGTAACGTTAGATATGAATAAGGTTTGGCACAAGAAAGCTTCCACGATGCACAATTTGAGAATTTTCTCAGTTCTTAGGCGTTCTCACAGCAGACTGCCCGGCTGGAAAATACGGCTGGCTATACACAGAAGTTTTTAGAGAGATTAAAGTATCTTGCACTTCAAAATGACGCTAATTATGACACTAAATTTAAATTATCAGCGAATGTTCTACCAGATTTATACTGTTGGAGAGCAAACATTCTAGCCACAAAAAAAAAACTCGGTAGCTCCTCCAGTTTATGATTTAGACATTTATACAGATGCATCTAGGATTGGCTGGGGGTCTGTAATAATTTGTGCACAAATTGCCATTGGAAAGAAAGTGAACTGATGATAAACTTTTTAGAACTTCAAGCTGCCTTTTTCGGGCTCAAATGTTTTGCTACAAACAAAATCAATTGCGCCATATTGACGCGAATAGATAATACGACCGCTATAAGCTACATTAATGGAATCTATTTCGAGATCTATTTGGCAATGGGGTGAAGAACAAACTCTATGGTTGTTCGCTTCATACATAAATACTAAAGATAACGTAGAAGCTGATGAAGAATCAAAAGAGTCAACCCTGATATTGATTTAGAACTTTGCTCACAAGCTTTTCAAACCATTGTTCAAAAGTTTGGCGAACCTAGTATAGATGTTTTCGCATCTCGCGCCAATACCAAATGTTACACATACGTTTCATGGAAGCCAGATCCATATGCATTTACCTTTGAAGCTTTTACGATTTCTTGGCATAATCACTACTTTTTTGCTTTCCCCATTTCCATTGATTCTCAAGTGCTTACAAAAAAACTGTGAGCGAGCAATCAATCTATAATCAAAATAGCATCAATTATTTTGGTTTTAACGGAACAATTCCAAAGAGGAGCTTCATATGGCTCATTAAATACTCATCGTTCGGCTTTCTCGTTACTTCTAGGAAAGGAAATAGGCTCTGATGAAAACATATCGCGCTAGTTAAAAGGAGCTTTTAAAATTAGATCAAGCATACCCAACTATTCATATACATGGGACCCTCAAACAGTACTTAACTTTGTTTCGGATTGGAATCCTAAAGATAATTTGCCTTTAGTTCAAATCACTAAAAAAACTTACAATACTCATTGCTTTGTGCACCGTTCACCATAAACACTTTCTGTAATAAAAGTAAATGATATTATGATTACTCAAAATCAGATAATTATTAATATATCAGATATAATCAAAACATCAGCTCCCGGTCGTGAGCAGTCGATTTTGTTATTTCTCTACTTTCAAGAAAAAGAGAGTATTTGTTCTGCCGTTCGGGATAGCCTGTTCATAACCCACAAAAGTCCGCATGAATATGCTTCAGCGCAAACCATCAGTCGATGGATAAAAGACGTTTTAGCTGCAAATGGTATCAACGTGGTGACATTCAGCGCACACAGCACGCGGCATGCCGCCACATCGAGCGCGAAATCTGCTGGTTTTTCTGTTGATTCTATCCGTAAGATAGCCGGTTGGACACCAATTTCGCAAACTTTTGCAAAGTTTTATAATCGTCCAACAATTGTAGAAAACTTTGCTAGGTCATTACTTGAACCTAGACTTACTTAGTTTTTTGTGTGATTATATTGTGTACATGTACAATTAAGTATTATTTTAGTTAATTCGGTTGCGTAAGTTTTAATAATGATTCAAATTGAATAAATATATTTTCTCTTTATTCAAAAATATCTTCGTTTCATGTGCAATAACTTGATTTATTTTATCTACATAACCAAAAACTGTTTGTCTCTAAACATCTACCTGGTATAAATATCTATTAATATATAGATATATCTGAAGAATGGAGCTATGAAATATAATATATGATCAAACGAACTTCACAAGCGAAGTTCAATCATTATTATATGAATAGCTCCATTCGAAGATATAGGAACCCCCCTCCACTACCCAGTAAGTAAACAAAAGTTTTTGGGTAACTTCTCTAAAAGAATGACGTTATAGGGAGGCGCTGTAGTGAGGGTACCGGCGATAGAATCGATTTTTTAATCGATACGACTCTAAAAGCGTGCGAATTTACCTGTGTGAAAGAAGGACTACCTGGTATAAATATCTATTAATATATAGATATATCTGAAGAATGGAGCTATTCATATAATAATGATTGAACTTCGCTTGTGAAGTTCGTTTGATCATATATTATTAATAATGATGAAACTTAAAATATATATGCCAAAATCATAATATTGAACTAGTGTTCTTGTAATACTTCTGATATAATTGTTCTTGCAAAAGACATATCACCTTCAGACACAATAGTCTTATTATAGAATTTTCCAAAATATGTATTGGAACTACCGCTCCAGCCAGCGATAATAATAATCTCTATCGATTGACAATTTTATCAGGGGAGAAATCGAGTAACATCAAAAAAATAGGAAAAAAGGACGAATTGACAACCTCCTCCTTTTTTGAAGTCGGTTAAAATTGTACTCATGAGAAAAAGAATCTCTATCGGTTGACTATTTTATTAGGAGAGAAATCGAGAAACATCAAAAAAATACGAAAAACTATGAATTGAGAACCTCCTCCTTTTTTGCAGTCGGGTAAAAATTGTACTCATGAGAAAAATAATCTCTATCGATTGACAATTTTATTAGGAGAGAAATCGAGTAACAACAAAAAAATACGAAAAACGATGAATTGAGAACCTCCTATTTTTTTGCAGTCGGGTAAAAATTGTACTCATGAGAAAAAGAATCTCCATCGGTTGACTATTTTATTACGAGAGAGATCGAGTAACATCAAAAAAATAGGAAAAAGGACGAATTGTCAATCTCCTCCTTTTTTGAAGTCGGGTAAATATTGTACCATAAGTAAAAGAATCTCTATCGTTTGACAATTTTTAGGAGAGAAATCGAGTATCATCAAAAAACAAATACGAAAAACGGACGAATTGTGAACCTCATCCTTTTTTGAAGTCGGATAAAAATTGCCAGGAATATGACTGGGTAATGGCTATATGCCAAGAAAAATAATCAGACCATAACTCCGAGTAATTACATCTTTGCTTCTCTCATTTTTCTTGCACAATCTACCAAACGGTTCTCTCTTTTGCGAACATATAATTTCTTATTGTCCTTGTTCCCTATTGTAATATCGAAAGTTGCATGCTCGCTTGTGACAAAAACAATCACAGGTCCACCCGCATCGGCGCACGGCGCTATACTGAGGACTGCTCGCTTCGGATAACTATTATAACGCGAGGTGCCAGCGTAATAAGGTCGAATTTAGTGTGCACTGTTTGAACACACTTTAACTCAGAACTAAATGACGTAAGTCTCAAATCTAATTTATTTTATTAACAGGTTAATAATTTTTCTAGGTAAATTTTGTCTTTGTCAGTGGATAGTAAAATATATTTTCTTGGTGTGAGTAATTATTTTGAAAATAAAACTTAAGCCGTTGAGTAAAAAAGTGTATTTTACACTGAAAAAAGCATAATTTTTGATAAGAAAATGTATCGAATGAAAATGTATCAATCGTGTTTTTGTCTTCATCATGGAAAGATAAAGGTCTCATAAAACATACATGTTAGTTTCAAGTTGATCACGTATGTGGTTGACCCAGCATCTTGGTGGAAAAACCCCTAAAAAATGAGAGTATCGCCTTAAGCTTAATTATACAACTAGATTCTGCCTGCGATTTCAACTGCATCGAGATTCCCACAGGAACCGTGCATTTTTCCGGGATAAAAAATAGCGTAGGTTACTCTCCGGTTCGTAAACTATATCTATGCAAATCGATCCGTTGCGCCGTTGCTGCGTGAAAGGACAAATCAACAAACCTACAAAGACATGTATTCGCATTTATTATAGTACGGATTAGAACCCTCTATACGGATTAGAACTACAGTTTTTTTTGACGAACCATTCTGTTTTCTTGCGACCATTACAGCGTCACCAAACGGCAAGTCGACCTACTGAGCCATAATTGCATACTACTAAATGCCACTGTTTACACTTTACATGAATCATTAAACATACCATCGAAACCGAAAGGAGTAGGTACCTATCGCCACGTCCTTAATGACATGTCATACATAGTCATAGACAAAACCTATGAATGAACGTGTGTCCTTATCGGGTCGCGATCGGCGCACGCGCACCCAATATGGCGTCGGACGGGCGGCTTTGACAAGAATAATAAGTGTACTCAGCACCGGCGGCGTGCCCCGCCAATGAGTCCTAATTCGTTAATAATTCGCTTCATTAGAGAATTGGGTGCATAATTAAAGTAATTATGGGGTGATTGAAGTTTGAATTTGTTGTGCGATTTTAATGTAGTTACTTTTGACAGGTTAGCGTTTGAACTTGTCTGATCTTAAGAGACGATGTGATCGAATGTAGTAAATGCCAAACATAGACTGGGAACCGGCCGGCTCTGAAGAGCGGCTTCCAGAACACACTGACAGATGCTCGGCGATAGAGTTTCATCATGAAAGTGGTAGCTAGCCAGCCCACGACTAAAACATACCCTAATGATATGGATGCATCACAATGTTCTCCTTTATCACAACTCCATTTCCTGTAGACGTATTCGCCACCGTCCATCAACGTTGACACTTCAACTGATCTTATGTGACGGTCATATTTATGTGACGACGTCAAACGCGAACCTATAGAAAGTAAAAATCCTTTTAGTTTAGTAACAAACTTACTATTAGTATTAGTCTTGTGTAGTCTTACGTAGAGTCAACGCTCTATAAGGAGATTACGTGACTACCGCATTAGTAACTACGAGTCGCTATGTTAGGGTTAGCAAGCGTTCAGGATTCGAAGCTCAAGTGTGTGGTTAAGTATTGTGAATCCTACCGAAGTGTTTTTGTTGGATGGACGTGATTTTTGCATTGAGATAGCCCATATAAGGTCCGGCGAATCAATCCAAATAAAAAATGTCTTATTGTACAGTTTTGAGAAATTCACAATTTAGTAGAAAATCTTAAAATTATAGTTCAACGGGCGGAGTTATCGCTAAAAGTGATCTCAAGGATATAATATACTGAATATACATATGTCATATACTACTTTGTATCTTTTTAATGCATGGTATCTGTTGGGATCTCCTCACATGTCATACCGCGGCGCGGGTTGAATAAGGCATAGGTTTTCGCACGATTGTCCCATACAAACCAGATTCGTATCTGACTGAAGGACCTAGTATCTCAACTACTTATTGGGAGGGCTGAATACCTTTTAGAAAAGGAAATAATTCGAGACACGAAGCTTTTTGACTGAACTTTTCGACTTCACGTGGTAACCCTAGCTGTCTTACGTGTGGTACACGCTTTTATAGCTTCCATGGTTGGCTGGCGCCTCCTTATCTCGCCGTGGGAACTGGTGAAAGTGTGGATAAGTGCCGTTAATTGTTTGTGTTCGAAGATAAGGTAGTTACATTGTTCATGGTAAAGAAAACTGTAGAAAGCTTGAGAGACTCGTTGTTTATGGTGTCTAAATATTTACAGCCCTACTAATAAATACTGTATAACGGTTGATTAGTTACCAATGTTTTGTCCTTTTCGATTCAGTTTAAAATTGACAAAGAACAACAAAGATAAAATATTGTGTTAGTTATACCACCATTATGTATGTATGTTACATACTGTTTATTAGTAAGGCTGTAAGTGATGTTTGACGCATGTCGAAGTGCATGTGCGACGATTGCATTATCGAAAATATTTATTTACTAGTTGGTGCCCGCTGTTGTACCCGTGTGGAGATTCCACCTGTTTTTCCTGGATAAAAAATATCAACGGGATACAATCTATCTCTGTGCAAAAAATCACGCCGATCCGTTGCCCTGTTGTTGCGTGAAACAATGACAAACCGACAACAATAAACAAACCTTCGCATTTATAATACAGAAGTAACATTTATGAATGTTAATACGTAATAGAGTATAACGTAGTGTGATCACTGATCAGCCTTCGAGGCGTACAAATTATATTAATTATCGCCTGATCTTTAATGTGAATGTCGTTAGTGGCGGTGATATCCCTAGAATGGAATGTTACATCGATAAGTGTTCAGTAATAGATTTTGATATTAGGCTGTAGCTAGCCAGGCAATCACTAGAGGTTCATGTCTATCTGAATATATAGAGCACGTAACTCTAACAGATGAATAAATTCGATTTGTCTCTATTATCGTCTTTTTGATTTTAAGTCGTGATGAAAATGTTAATCGTTTTTCTATTCTCATCTTCCTCGTGTTTCAGGTCTCCCGTCTGGTGATACTCCATGAAGAGGCCGAAGATGGCAACGCCATGCCGGACCTGGCGCGGCCCGTGCAGGCCGTGTCTCTCGCGGTCAACAACCTCGTCAAGGTATGTATAGTACCTTCAAGCTTTTTTATAGTGAAATGATAGTCCTTGAAATCTATCCCTTGAAAGGCAGTTAAGTTGGAGCGTTGTTGTTTCGATCTTGTCAATGCCATATTCTTCTGGCAACGTAATATGGTAACGGTTCTAGGGAATATCTGATTAGATCTTATTTACTTACGCTTTTCATGTCCCTACTCTAAACAACTGACCTCAGAAAGATCTAATGGAAGCCACTAACAAAGCAATAAACGGAGGAGCTGGATGAGCGAAACAAATCTAACTATAGGTGCAAAAAAACTTACAATGTTCGGCCTACTAGTGCTATTTATAAATAAGAGCTTTCAATCCTTAGCAACCAGGTTAATCCGTTTGTTGTTGTTTGCTTTCAGTAGCTTACAAAAGTCCGGCTTCAATCTTGGTTACTGTCCCAAACGAGATGACAAGAAAGCTACAATGGTCTATGATCAGATAATGTTGCCATGATTTATACGTGACCGTTCTCTTGCTGTCTAAAACTGGTTTATGTACGAGTATTACCTATATTAACATTGCCTCATTACTAGATATAGCTCGCCACTGGTGTTCGGTGTCTAATCACTGAAGCGTATAGTTAGTACCTTTGTACAGTGACTTACAATCACTTAAATCATTGCTGTCGTTTTCATATCATTCGGTGTACATTTCCATCAGGTCGGGCACGAGACGATCGAGTCGTCTGACGACGCCGTGCTGCGCCATGACATGCCGGGCGCCCTGCACCGCGTGGAGACGGCCGCCACGCTGCTGCAGCAAGCGTCTGACATGCTGCGCGCTGACCCTTACTCTGGACCTGCCAGGTACGTCCTACTGTTACTTACGCAGTAGAAACAAGTTCAATCACATAAAAAACACGACTGCCCGAGACAGTGTCACTCAGGATGATGTAGAAAATTATTGATATATATTTGAGGTGAATAAAGAAACATCCTGTGTCCATACTGAACCCTAAAACATTACGCTCCTTTTTTGTGCAGTCATTTAAAAATAGTAGCAGCCTCGCAGTAGAGACTTCAGATTCTAACAGGTCGGTCTAACAAGTGTTTCAAATTCTATGTGTTTTTGATGTTATAAGCCGTGCAGTAGGAACCGAATACATTCTGAAGGCAGCCACACTCCTCTAAAAGCTGCTATACTCCTATGGAATCGGCTATACTTCTCTAGTAGGCGTTTAGCATCCTTCGTTGCACTGACCCCTATTTTACCAGCTACCGGTGAGAGGTACAGGATAAGTCCTGCCATGTTAAAGTACACGATACAAGGTTCAGTAAATGCCGTGCAAAAAGCTCCCGATATCCCAATACGGAATGAGTAAGTTGTCTTCAAAACAACTGTGTAATAATGATTTTGACTTCTAGGAAAAAGTTGATCGAAGGCTCCCGAGGCATCCTGCAAGGCACATCGGCTCTGCTGCTGTGCTTCGACGAATCCGAAGTTAGGAAAATTGTCAAAGAGTGCAAAAAGGTACGTTTATTGAAATGCTGAGTTTTTAACATGTCACCACTGTGAAATAAGGACATTGGGCGATGAAGATCGAGCGTCATGTTTTTTATTTGCTATCTTGCTATAAAACATTTTCTAATGTTTAGTTTCTTTGTCTGTAACTCTGTTTGTATTGCTATTTATATCATCAAGTTTTACAAAAACATATTGTAGGTATACTTACCGCTTGCGCACAATGTAGTAGTGAAACATTGAAAGATGCATAAACAGTAATTATTAAGTACCCATACTTGTTAATATAAAAGAATTTGGAATTAGTTCAAATAAAATCTGCCAGAATTTTGCATGTAGTCTTCACCTATAACTATGTAATATACTATATTACTACAAAGGCATTAACCATGTAACATTTTGTAATCTAGTCCCATTGAACTGTAAAAGCGTACATTGTGTTGGTGATCAATAAATAAATAAGTAAAATCTTTGTACTTAGTAGTTCGGTTGTGAAAATATTAAGTATATTTTTGATACTGTTAAAAAGCAAAACTAATAAATAGTTCAACGTGAAATAAAGAGTTCGAGATTTTAATTTTAACGTATTTTCTGTCTATCTAGATTTTTTGACTACATAGATACAGTTTTACACAGCTAATAATTAATCCGATCGGCAGTTTCCGTTTACTCAGAAGAGCGATTTTGACGCGAAATCGATCGACCAATAAGAGCGCAAGATTTTAGCGCACGCATTACTCTGCTTTGCCATTGGTAGATCGAAGTTTCTCGCGTTCTAACATTGGTCTACTGCGCAGGCACATCGGAAGGAATTATTAGTGGTGTAAACCGTAATTTTCTTAGTACCCTGCGGTGTTAGTAAGCGCTAGCGTGGTTGTCCATAGGTGCTAGATTACTTAGGAGTGGCCGAGGTCATTGACACCATGGAGGATCTGGTGCAGTTCCTGAGGGATATCTCGCCGGCGCTGTCGAGGGCGGCCAGAGAGGTAACTACTTTTTTATTGACTATTGGATTACAGACGAGCGGGTCGTTTGCCTGTCTATAAAAATGAAAGTGTCATCCAGAATTTTGCATAATTAAATCCCCGTTAGTGCAGTGCTTCACGTTCGCGTTGAGACATTTTCAGTCATCGTAAATCTCTGGATGGCGTGTAATTTTGGAGCGATAATTTTTTTTTTATGTTATTTGGTAACGAGACGAGCTCGTCGTTTGCCTGATGGTAAGCATAACGCCGGCCCATAACAATTGCAGTGCCACCCAGAACTTTGAAACACAAAGGCCTGCGCGGCACTGCAGTGCGCTCGTTACCCTGAGACATTAGGTATTAAGTCTCATAAGCCCAGTAATTTCACTGGATACTCTGCTCATCAAACCGGAACACAGTAATGCTTGCACACTACTGCTTGGCGGCAGACTTCACGAGCAAAGCGGTGGTAAAAACCCAGACGGACACTCGCAGAAGAGTTAGTCCTCCCCCACTAATAATGACTTAGTAGTTACTTACTTTCGCCGATCTACAGGACGAGGATTTGAGAACGATGACCTTGAACTTTCGGGAAGGAAAGCATCGTGATGCTAGCACGTAATAGCGGTAGAGGGTTTTGTAATCGCCTGGCTAGCTACCATCCACAAGTTGAAAATCTGTCGATGTGATCCACTTGAGTGCCAGTTTTCTATTCTGGTTTGTAATATGCTCCCCACCTTCGACCACGTCGTCACTTCAAATCAACTAAGATAGCAGTCAAACGGTAATTAATCAAGTATAAGAAATCCGTATCATGTGTCAGGTGGCGGCGCGCGCGTCGGAACTAACGCACCCGCCGCACGCGGAAACCTTGACGCAATGTCTGGAGAGCGTCAAGCAACTAGCCCCCGTGCTCATCTGCTCCATGAAGATATACATACATATCCTGACTGAAGGTACGTCTCACGAGTCACGTGGAATCATTTTAAACGTTACTATATAGCGACGAAATCCTTGAGAAGCACGTTTTCTCCGGCTAAGAAACCGTGGCCCTCTATACTAGTATTGTGTCTGGGTAAATTGCGACATACGAACATTGTAAATGATCATTGATCTAATTATATACTGTACTTTTCAGGTGGTAAAGGTATTGAAGAAGCGGCTGAAAACAGAAATTATCTAGCTCAGAGGATGGCCGATGAAATACATGAAATTATCAGGTAAGAGGAACGTATCAATTTGAGAATCAGTCGTCAAGCTCTTGTCGGTGTGTTCCGGCAACACTTGAGAGCCAGTTATATGCTACAGGTTAACTGTGTTTACCATCTTCGACCACATAGTGGTCAAACTCGATACTTGTAGAGAGAATATGGACTTATTAAAATGTAGTATTTTTAAATTAAATGACCTATTGTACCGAATACTGAACCTACCGTACACTGTGCTGTGTTACGTGTGTCGGCTTTCAGCTTTTCTAAAGGCCAATGTATACACTCAGTGAGGACGGCTCAATACGCTTCTCTTTTTTTTATACTATTTGATAACGAGGCATATGAGTCTTAATACCTAATATATCAGGCGCGATCAGAGCGCGATGCAGTGCCACAGTAATTATGTGTTTCATGCAGCTTCCCTATTGCAGTGCCACTCAGAACTTTGAAATACAAAGGCCTGCGTGGCACCGCATTGGTCTCGTTACCCTGAGACATCAGTTATTAAGTCTCACAAGCCCAGTGATTTCACTGCCTACTTTGCTTATCAAACCGGAACACAGTAATGCTTGCACATTACTGCTTGGCGGCAGCAGCGTGGTAGTACCCACCCAGACGGACACTCGTAGAAGAGTTATTAGTCTTACTGCCTGATAAAAAGTATAAATAAATCCCCAGAGTACTGCAGCTGACGTCGTACGTAGAGGACGGCGGGGAGAAGGACAACATCGCCGTGCTGAAAGCTTTACAGACGCAGATACATACGAAGATGGGCGCCGCGCATGAGTTTTTGAACGTCAGTACTTTCTTACCTATTCATCCGATTGATGCATAGCACACATTACAGATTCTGAAAAAAAAATACATGATTTGGCGAAGTATGTATTTAGAAGCTCCACCGAAGAGCAACTCGCGTGCGCTCCCCCTGGTCGCCGCGCATGCATAGGCATCCGTTTTTTAACATTTAATGACATAATATGTATATGAGTCTTACGAAAGTTTTAACCAGGTAGTAGTGCTAGTATTATTGTTTTTACGCTTTACTATACAAACTAGTCCCTATCTATTCTCCTGTAATTTTATCTGTATAAATTAAATCCATAATTGGATTTAAATTATGTTGATAAAGATCTGTGTGTTGGGTGTTGGATTAGTATCTAGATAAAAGATTAAATAGTCTGCACTTCGTATCATTTTATTTTTTATACATTTTATAATGTACATTATTTTATTAGTACGGTTACATTATTACTAGATGGCAAGTCAGTCTGCAGGTTTGCGATAATTCGTTGGTATGCTAGGAAGATGACTGTCAATGCAAACGGAGCGCAGGGGTGCATTCCTTTAAAATGCAATTCTGCGACTGAGTCCCCACACTATGGACTTTGTGAAAATAATATGTACTATTATAAAATGCGAAAGTGCGTTTATTGATTTGTCCTTTATTCACGCAGCAATCGAGCTACGTAACGTGACTTTAGTCATAAATATATTTTATGGACCGGAGAGTAACGTTATAGGCTAATTTTTATCCCGGAAAGTGTGCGGCTCCTGTGGGAATCGCCAGGGCAGAAGCTAGTAAATAAAGTAAAAGCAAGAGAACCAAATAGTTGAATGAAAATATTGTACGGTGTAGGACACGGGGGCGCTCCGCAACACGGCGGGCGAGCGTGCGCTGCGGTCCGTGCTCACGTCGGCGCAGCGAGCCGCCGAGCACCTGCCGCACACGCACGCAGACGCCGTCAGGAGACACGTCAGGTGAGGGGCGAGCCTGCTGTACGTTGAAGGACAAGGTGGGCGAGCGTGCGCTGCGGTTCTAAAAAGCGGTGAAAATCTATTTGTAAACCCGGGGATAATGGGGAAACTGCGGCTAGAACCGCAGCTCAACTAGTTAATTTAAAATGTTTTTCATTTACAGATCTGGCGGCATCAATGCAGACCACCTCTGCGATGAAAGGCAATACGGACACGGGAAGGAAGCTAAGGTACAATCTTATATTTTATTTCTGTTAAGGTTTAGTGAGGTGCAATGTTATCCTTCCTTTTATCTGAAAGATCCTAAAACGCGACACGGGTAATCTTAGTGCAGGGATAAGAGTGTGTAAGTGTTATTTATTAATTTAATTTATTTTTAGTTCATACTCTATGTGAGCTGTTCCTAAACATTTAAGATAACGGAACACTCAACGAAACTATTTTATTTTATGGAAGTCCACATGAATGATTACAAAAGAAAGAAACTGCAATGCATTTTTGACTATTGTAAAATTATATTTTAACTGTGGAATTATTTAACAGCCAAAAATAATGCGAAACATTGATGACCTTTCCAGGGAAACTTGGGTTTAGTGGAAACTACTTTAGGAATCGCCTAGTTCAAATAAGTACTGAGGCCTCGGACTATATGTGAATTTATTTTTACTGTTTCAATGAGTACTTCGTAGGTACCTATAAATAAACCAAGTACAAATATATTAGATAATGTTTTTCACCTCAAGCTCGGAAAGGTCTTGTTTATCATTCGAAATCTGTGTTTAAAAGTGCTATTCATCCGCTAGCGTGGAAACAACATATTTGCACGCAGACATTCGAATGATAAACAAAATATTTCCTCGCTGTAATGAGGCAAAAAATAATTGTGTTTCGTTCGGCAGCAAAGTTAATTTGCGTCTGGTACTAACCTGAGGAAAGCAAAGCTATACAATACAAGTATTTCAATTTCGAGTTTCAATTCAAGTACCCGCACCAAATAATAACTTTGAAGCCTTGCATAACAAATAACTATTAATCCTTTAGGCACTTAACCTGGCGTCCGATTTGAGGACGCAAATCAACGAGTTGGATGCAGTCGTAAACGAGGGCGTGAGGGACGCCGAGAAGCAAGGGGGGAGGACCATGCAAGCCAGGTATTACTCGTGCCGTACTACGGACGGGCTCTGAGTATGTGCTCCATCTCTCATCTGTCATGCCTGTCCCACGTTGGACTTAGAATTATTAGCTACTGTGCAGAATTTGCACGAATATTATTCAGGACGGACAAAAAGTTTGAGTTACACATTATCAGTTAAAGGACTTGTACCAAATTTGTAATGAGCTTGGTATTTTATTCCCAGAAAAAATTAACTAGCCTCAAATTTAATAAAAAAAAATCTTGAAACCTGTTTTTTTAAAACTGGTTTTAAAGAAAAGAGTAGTAGATATGCAAAATTAATTAACAGCAACACTGCGTTCCTAAAAATATCCAAAAAGCAGCAACATTATAACAGTATGGCGTCTTCGTCACGTCATTTTTGACAAATAATATGCTGTGTTGTCATCTGTTCTGTCAACTTTTTTTTATTGTCTTTGGTCATTATCATATTCAGCCAAAAAGAAACTGAAAAAACCGGCCGTTTCGAGAAATTGCTTCAAAATTGACAAAGAGTAACAAAGACAAAATATAGTTTAACTACTGCTTAACACTGTTTATTAAGAAGAGCCTGAGTTATAATAAGTATGGTTTTCCAGAATATAAAATGAAGTAAAGTAAACCCTTGCAACTGAACTAAGAGTCCCAGAGTCATTTTACTTTCATGAACGTTCTCCTGAGGCCCATGTCAATAAAAAAATAATTGTATTTGGATTTGACACAAAACTTAGACCGGTATATCAGGCCTGGCTTTTAGCCAAAGTAAAGATCTGCAACAGACGAATAAGGCCATATACGTGTATGTATTTAAAATTTGTTTTTATTTTGTCAAAATGTTAATGATATAAAAACTGTAATATCGTCTGATGTCCTGTAATAAATTTTCTTGCCTTTTCTATATATATTTATGTATGCCTATAGGATGGAGATGGCCCACAAGTGGCTGCTGCACCCGGGTGCCGACCCCACTACGAGGGTGGAGGGGCAGCGTGCCATCAACAGCATCGTGTCGCAGGGGCAAAGGGTATGTACCCATATGCATCATTGTTTGCAGCCGACCCACTGCAGCACTGCTGGGTATAAGTCTCCTTACCATTGATGTCTGGTCTATGCCAGTGATCTTTCCTGTTATTATTTGGTCAATCAATTTAGTTCTTCCAGCACCTTTTGTCGCGTGGTGAGGCCTCTGGAACTTAATCCCTTTAACAAAGCTGGACGCCAGGTGAACACTGCCCCGGAGGGTTGTGGTGAGCTACATGGCCTTGTCTGTGAGTTGCTTGTCAGTAGCGCTGTTGAAAATTGACGGACTACGTAGATGCCGTTAGAGCCGACTAAGGGAGTATCCAGGTAATGGGCAGCAGCATTCTCCTCGGTTAACATCACGTTCTACTGTGATCACCAAGATGCATACTGAGCGTCATGTATTACGGCAAAATCCCCTTCATGTGAGAGGCCTGTGTTCAACAGTGGACGTTTTCCGGCTGGTGCTGTTACGTACGTTTGTGTGCAGATCGCGGACGGGCTCCAAGGGCGCGAGAAGGCGGAGGTTCTGCAGCTGTGCTCGGATGTGCAGCGCTCCAGCGAGCGGCTGGCCGACCTCTGCGCCAGTGGGAAGGGAGACAGCGAGGAGGCCCGGGCTCTCACTAGGTGAGATTAAAAAAGTATAGGACTGATAGGGGGCAAGTCTTTCCCAAAGTGTGGGTCTGCAGCAATCATTGTCCTCATTACTTTGGAATCAAGAAAAATGTTATATGCGAAAGTGCGTTTCTTGGTAACGATAGAACGTAACCGTTTTATTGGCATTTCGTGAATACAAAATACGCATATTATTGTTAAAAGCAGACATAAAATTTAATTTATATTAGAACTAACATTAGTAACGAGATATTTACCATGCATTTTATTTGTTTTGTGCATTCTCTGAATTTTAGTCTATGTGCTAATACCGCCCCCCTACAGACAGCTAACGGAGCAACTGCACGCTCTTCAGCGTGGCGCTGAGCGCGCGGTGGTGAATCGCGTGGTAGAAGAATTCATCGATGTTGCCGCGCCGCTTAGGCACTTCGTCGACGCAGCCAACGCGCCGCCCGGTACTCATTCACTTGTTGTTGCCTTAGTAAAATACCAACAGATATGACGGTTTTTGAATACTCGTCGAAAGAAAAATGTGACTACGTTCATTTGGCGTGCCGCTAAGAAGTGGAACTCGTTGCCTGAGTCTGTATTTTCTGATCGCTATAACTTGTGTTTCTTCAAGTCGCAAGTGAATAGGTGTCTTCTAGGTAAGCGTGCTGCATCGTCGCACGCATCGTCTCTTACCAGCAGGTGGGATATTGGTCAAACGCAAGCCTCTAGTGCATAAAAAAAGACTTAGGATTGGTAGGATGTGGTTTCGTATCTAAATTGATTACGACTCGACCAACATCATGCCTGATTTTAAGCGATGATGTCATCGAAGATGGTGAATAATATGTTAACTCTAGTTTAGAACTGGCTCTAAAGTGCAGCGGCTGAATCACATGGTGTTTGGCAAGAATTTTCAATTTGAGGGTAGTAGCTAACTAGGCGAGCACTAGAGAATGCTCTACCACCGTGCAAAATATATACGATTTAGGTATCTACATTATCGCTAGCAATGCCCAGACACGTTGTATAAAGCAGTAGTAAACAATGGTCTCCCCCCTCCTCCCCGCAGGCACCCCGTCCCGCGAGGCGCAGTTCCAGGAGCGCGCGGCGGCGCTGGCGGCCTTCACGCGGCGCGCCGGCGCCGCCGCCGCCGTGGTGGGCGCCTCCGCCGGCCACAGCAAGCGCCTCGCCGACCAGCTGGCGCACAATGCGCGGCAGGTCAGCACGCACACACATTGTACACAAATTAAAATTGCTTCATTCAAATAGGCCCCAAAGGAGCACTTATAAAAGTTAAAATAAATGACTGTGACAGCAGGCCTCTGCAACCTTCGTTCAACCGAATCACACACGCTTACAAGTCGCCGTGCTGGGCACTCTAAAAGTCGATGACACTGTTCGATCCGCGCCCACAACGCTCCGTTCGAGGCATCGAGATACTAACACCGAGATATGAAATACTGTACTACCCGATCTCACAACAATGTATTATATCACAACAAAAGTTTAACAGAATCTAGAAATCAACTTGAATAATCCACGTTACTTAATCTGTGAACTCAGTAAATATCGATGTCGACAAATATCGGATAAAAAAACATTGCCGCTTTCCTAAAAAAAAAAACTGTAAAAAATACTCCATGTATTGCATATTTTGTCTGTGGTAGCCTGTCAATGATTATGGAACTACATAGGTGTGCTGTGAGTGTGCTTAGCTCTAAAGTAAAATGAATGGTTGGACAGAGTATAATTGTGTGCACGAATAGACTCGTTTTTGTCCTATTATAATACTGATTACTGACTAAAGAATATCTCATCTAATTATGTATAACAAAAATTTGTTCGTTTTCAGGTGGAAAAATTGTCACCTCAACTCATCGCAGCAGGGAAAATCCGTCTATACTATCCTGATAGCAAGGTAAGTCGCGCCGATTTTAACAATAATTACACCCTAGTTGTATTCAACTATGCCCTATTAGAAACCAAGTCGTGGACGTGTATTATAGAACTGTCAGATTAATTCACTTACACCAGTGTAAATTTAACGACCATGAATTTAGTGAAATTCAGACTTGTCAAACATCTTCCATCCCGTTCTCGTGTTAGTTATTGGAAAGACAGAGCGAAACTAAAATAAGGTTTAAGAATGAGATCATTGTATGACGTTGTAGGTAGCAGAAGAGCATTTCAACAACTTGAAGAACCAGTACGCAGAAGCGGTGTTGCGTGTGAGAGACCTGTGCGACCAGGCCGTCGACCCGCTGGACTTTGTGCGCACCGCGGGTATGAACCGTTCTAACATTATTATTATACATTATCATGTTTAGTATGGTATGGTATTAGATGGCGCTAATAATAATTCATCACCCGGAAGATATCCACTGCTGAACATAGGCCTCCTCCACGCCAATAATGTAATTAGCCAGAAATAAAAACATAAACTTCAATGTGTACCGTAGCTCAGTTTGAAGAGCGTCCGGTCCGGAGAACCAGAAGACATGGTTCAAGTCCCGTTGGCAGCGAAAATTTTTATGGTTTCTAACAAAAAACACCATTTAATTGGTTTAATAGATTCGGTTTAAGTTTAGACTATTATTTATATAATTTACATATTTTAGTTCTATAGAAACATTCTAAGCTGTTATACATGGGCTTTCTATACATTCTTAAAATACCTTGACAAGTGAGATTTTGAAACATTGTCTCGTGTTTCAAAACTTGCAAACCAGTGATATTAATTATTACAACGTGTTCCAGGTGAACTAATGCAGAAACACACCTATCTGTGCGAGGACGCCATACGTAACAACGACTCTCAGAAAATGGTGGACAATACCTCTGCCATTGCCAGGTAAGGTGACATTCTGGCTTTTAGAAGCTGTAGGACAAATCGTCGAACTAAAAGAAGGGAGTTTTTACTGGGGTATGACTTTTCTGCTAGAGAAATGAAAATGATTATTGGATTAGTATGTTTTTACCTACGTGTAAGATTTAATGAAGATTAACTAATTTTTTTCTTTTTTTTATGAAGTACAGAATTACACAATTGCGAATTCAACAATTTCTCTTTTTAACATCCATTAGTAAATAAAATGAATATTTAAATTTCAAAAAAAATTTCGATAACTTTGCATTTAAACGTAATTTTTTTACTGCCAAATCAACAAACTGCTTGTTTTTAGTACAGCTTTACGGCCCGCGTAGAACAAGTGACGTTAGATGTTCGACACAAAAGCTCTCATTTTTGACATTTCTAGCATTCGATTTCCAGTTTTTTCGATAAAGACATTTGATTCTCACGAGAAAACGAATTGAATGACATCATAAAAAAATGGAGTCGACATCCCTATTCAGGCTCGCCAACCGAGTGCTGCTGGTGGGCGGGTCGGAGCGCGACAACACGGACGACCTGGAGTTCGCGCGCGTGCTGTCGAGCGCGCACGCGCGGCTGCAGGCGGCCATCCCGCCCGCCGTGCACCGCGCCAAGGACGTGGCGCGCGGGGACGCCGCGCAGGCGCCCGCCTGGCGGCACGCCAACGCGGAGGTACCGCTCTTATTATACCATCATAATTATCACTAATTAGGTTACTTGTCAAATTTCAGTTGCAAAATTATACTAAACTAGCTTCTGCTCGCGGTTTTCACCCGCGTTCCCACAGGAACCGTGCATTTTTCCGGGATAAAAAGTAGCCTATGTTACTCTCCGGTCCATAAACTATATCTATGCCGAAAATCACGTCGATCCGTTGCTCCGTTAATGCGTGAAAGAAGGACATACCAACAAACACACTTTCGCATTTATAATATTAATAGGTTTATATTAGTAGGTTTATTTAAAAAAATACATAAATTTAGTTTTAAATTTAAAATGAACCCGTGACAAAATTTTAATATTTTTTTAGCTAAACAGGATGAATACTCTGCTTTCAGATAATTAGCGCGGCCGGCGAGGTCCAATCGGCGCTGGGCCGCCAGTACGCCCCCCCGCCCCCGCCGCCCGCGCTGCCCGAGGCGCTGTCGCGCCTGCACTTGACGACGGAGAGCGCGCCCCCCCGCCCGCCGCCCCCCGCGCAACCCGCACCGCCGCGCCCCCCGCCGCCCTCCGACACCGACGACGAGGGGGAGGACATCTTTAGAAGACAGCCACACCCCAGTCAACCCATACTGGTATGGTATATTACAATAAAAAAAACTGCCTCATTGAATTATTTGCAATAAAGTTGTTGTTTTTAGTAAATAGTTTTGCGTTTGAACGAAGTTTGACTTGATCCTTTAAGACGTCGAGATTGCAGTGTTCAGAAAAAAATAGGCATCTACAACGAGTTCCACTCTTTAGCTGCTATCCATGATGAAGGTTGAAGCAAAACGCTTAGTGCGTATAAGAGGAATGTTAAACATAAGTGGCTGAGAATTGCCGTACGTCTGTGCGGTAAATAATGGCAAGTTGTTTTTTCCGTTAAATATGCCATGTGTAAAATATGAAATACATTACCTTTTGTAGCATCTTTAGGCATAATTAAGTATTTGAAGAAAAAAAACAGGATGTCCAAAAACCGTGAAAAACAGTTCCGCTGGTGGCTGTATATGCCAACAAGGGAGCGACATCACACGTGCACATCTTGTGCAAATCGTGAGTAGCGATAGATGAACTATAACAGTAAGTCCGGTCCCACCCCTCCGCAGGTGGCGGCGCACAACCTGCACAAGGCGGTGCGCGAGTGGTCGTCCCAGGACAATGAGATCATCGCAGCCGCCAAGCGGATGGCCATCCTCATGGCGCGCCTTTCCGAGCTCGTGCGCTCTGACTCCAAAGGTACTACCCATACTTACGCATACCCATACTTGCAAATTCACTTAACTATAACACTCGCCATCACCGCTAAGCCTGTTCAAACCTGCGGCCTTAACTGGCTAGTAACAATCGTCTTCGTTTTCAACTCCAACCTGCGTCCTTACCGGCTTTCAATTCCAACCCGATAAAAACGAGCTGTCGCTAGTCTTCGGCTGGAAAGTAATTGTCTAGTGTTCTCGCTAGTTCTCGTTCTGGAACGAACAATATTAAAGGAAAAAGTTGTTCCATAACGAAAACGTGCGAGAACACTAGTTCTCGTTAGTTTTCAGATAAGAACAAACGATGTTAAGAAACAAGTTGTTACAAAACGAATACTAGCGAGAACTCTCTTCCGGAACAACTTCAGAAGGAACTGTCTTGCTTCTAGTGACCGCTGGTTTTAATCGGTTTAATGTCGAAAACGAAGACAATTGTCGTTAGCCGGTAAGGCAACGAGCGCACTGCAGTCCCGCGCAGATATTTGTGATTTAAAGTTCTCGAGTGGCACTGCAATTGTTATATGGACTGGCGTTAAGCTTACCACCAGGCAAACGACAAAAGTATACAAATTCAAATTATTCTCAAATTGAAAAACTTCAATACTCTTAATTATAAGCTATGTCATTCTTGCTTAAATTAAAAAAGAAGGGAATATTTATTGTTTACCTCGTATTATTATGTACGCACAAATCATGCTAGCACTACCATGTGTATTGACATAATATGCTATAACCATTGTAATATATGTTTCCATCTGCTTGCTCGGACAGAAGTATTTATGAACTTAAGCGGTAAGTGCTTTATGTGTGTATGTACATTATTGTAATCATTATCTATTTCATAAGCGTTTATTTAACTTCACCGTATAAGGCACCGGTTTTACGACCGACTTTAGCCGAGTATAGTAACATCAGACGTTTTTTAAAATAATAACCAAGTGGAAACTATAAAAGTATTAACCCAGGGATATTATCATTGTGTGATAGTTGAGGATTTTGTGTGTATTGTAACAAGTGTTCGTGTGCAGGCAGCAAGCGCGAGCTCATCGCGACGGCGAAGGCCATCGCCGAAGCGTCCGAGGAGGTCACTCGGCTCGCCAAGAAGCTCGCGCTCGAGTGCACCGACAAGAGAATCAGGACTGTAAGTTGGAAACAGGCTCTATTTTAGTTTTTAAAAGGTAATCGCTTAACTTGTACTGCAACCTATCGCGAGGTTTTGTAACGATGTTGATTACAATACAGAAAAGATAATAGACAAAATTAAACTTAACATAGAAATGAGCAGTCATACCTATGGTCAACTCTTAAGTGTTTTTGCATTTAATCTTAAGAATTGGAGTAATTAATATTGAGAACTTGGCTGGCACACATCCGTGTGATTAGATATAAGCGATTAAAAAAATTAATTAACTAAGTATTTTTCATGTTTTGCTACATCACCTAAGCTCGCTTTACATAATTTGATTGTGTTGACCACTACACATTGCCATCCTCATAGTGAAATATATTTTATAGTGTTAACCGACACTAGCGGATGTTCACATAAATATATACATCACAAAAATCCTGTTGGAAGCGAAATTTTTGTGATGTATATATTTATGTGAACATCCTCATAGTGGTAGAGAACGAATCCGCATCACCCAACCACCGTAAAAGGAGATGAACTCGATTGCCTTTTGTTGTTTCGTATTTCGGTGTCTACGTTTTTTAATTATAGTAAATGGGCTTGCCTTTGACCGCCATCTCACCTAATGTTAAGAGTTAAGTGAAATCTTACCATTTTAGGAACAAATGCATGACAGACACGTTCTCATGATTCCAGAACCTGCTGCAGGTGTGCGAGAGGATCCCTACTATCGGCACGCAGCTCAAGATCCTCTCCACCGTCAAAGCCACCATGCTGGGGGCGCAAGGTGAGTACACATACACACCCACACACACACATCACGTATATTAATCACGCTATGGAAAGGTACCTTTAGGCAATATTTTGACTTTGCTTAGACAATACAAAGTCCTACAAAGAAACGATTTTGTCACTGTTTAAAAAATAGGAAAACGTCATCCTTTTCACAAGTAGATAAACGGACGTGCGAGAGAGATGATCATCTTTATTAGTTTTTGCTTTAAATTTACAGCAATACTTAGTAAATAGTTTTAGCAATAAATACTTATTGAATTCGATTCTCTACTGAGATTGACAAACAAATCAATCATGTGACCGCGTTTCCAATCTAACCAAATTTAAAAAAGGTTGATTTCGTAAATTACAGCTCTTTTTTTCCGCGATTTCGATGGGTTCAGCTTTACCGCTTCTAATTGGATATTTCTGGCTTTCTAACAGTCGGCATGCCGGATTACAAAGGTAATAAGAGGCAGTTCACTGTAGACAACTTAGAAAAATTGTATCTAATGCACACAGTTTTAAGATTCAAATTAGTTGTTAGGGTGCTTACAGATTATTTGCTACACAACATGTATTGCAACATGCAATGCAACATTTTCCATGCATATATTTCTGTTTACCAAAGCACTAAAAGTAGCTACGTTGATTCGCAGCGCGCTCGTTGGTTTTGAGTGTGGGGACCGACCACATACGTTCGCGTTGCAATCCATGTTCTGTTGCAAATAATCTACAACCGGCTGCGTAACACTTATGTTTTCCTTTTGTTAATCCCCGACGTTAAAAGAGGGGTCTAGTAAGTTCAACGTGTGTATGTATGTGACTTTTTCTAGAGTGTTCTTAGCAGTTTGAAGAGCCGATTGAGGCTCTTTTTGTCGGTGGTTTTTAAATTTTTATTCACATGAAACTAATCCTGCAATCTTTTATCCTACTAATATTATAAATACAAAAACTTGGTTCTCTCATTATTTGGTATAGAGACAACTAAAGTTTCAGTTTGATTGTTGCTTTATCCTACCCCTTTAAAAGACTTGTCGTAGGCACATTAAATTTGTTATATTAGGAGTTAGAGGAATTTCGGATGTATATCGTTATCATTTTTCGGAGTAGAACCCTAGAACTCATTCTGAACGAATCATTTGTTCTAACTGTAAACTGTATAGTCCATAATTCGCACGTTATTCCCAAACTGTACTGTTATACTGTATTTTTTATGTAAGTTGTTATTTTTATTCCGCAGGCAGCGAAGAGGACCAGGAGGCGACTGAGATGTTGGTCGGCAACGCGCAAAACTTGATGCAGAGCGTAAGTTATACATCGTGTCATATTATATCTCAAAACGTTAAGTGCAGAAAAATATCGATCAATGTTTATAAAGCCAAAGGGACGTGTTCTCCTATCCTGCTGACCCTCATACCCTAAATGGGCCCGGGCGTGATGATACTAATAGTACCGTATCACACGTCATTCGATGTCCTTAGCGGGATCTCTGCTACGAGTGATGATGTCACGGCCTAATTTACGACATTTCTAATTCAATGTGAAATGTTTATCTAGGTTTTCAACCCCAATAAAACACTTGTTGTAATAATATATGAGTGGTGGTATAACACTGACTTTCCACTTAGGGTGTATTGTGTATTTTCTCGGTCGGCTTCTACCGAAGACCCCAGCCGGTTTAGTAACGCTAGCACAGAGCTCAATAAATTTAATTATGGCTCTGGGGAAATATTCCATGTGTAACACATTACACGCATATTAGACATTACTGTGAAGGCCGGAAATAAAGCAATTGACGTCCGAGTAATATTGAAAAACGAGGCGAAGCCGAGTCGTAATGTTACAATTGTTTAAATTGTGTAAATAAAACGGAATGGTCGAACTTATAATACATTTAATTCCGGACAACACAAAATTACTTCAGATAAAATAACACAACACAAAAACTAACATTGTGATGTTAGGAATGGGTTGTATTTTGTTTCTTAGCACAAAACTAAGGTCAACGACCCTAAAATCTGATATTCAGTCTGAACCCGATCCGATCGACGACATAGTCGCGATTACTACACATTGTATTAACTCCCGACTTTTGTATCCTATCGCATTCGCCGTTACAGTTTGACTAGTCTAACACGAATGCAAAGAACACGAATGTGTTTTACATTCAAAAGTCGTTTTAATAAATATTAAAAGTGTTCTTGTTTTGCCATCAACAGGTGAAGGAAACAGTGAAGGCTGCAGAGGGCGCCAGTATCAAGATACGTACGGAGCAGGGAGGATACAGGCTGAGATGGGTGCGCCGCTCGCCGTGGTACCAGATCTAAACAGCTAAGGAACCATGGACCTAACCCATCGATTGATGAGGATCTGCAATACCCGATTTAGTTGCCAATATTGATACGTGTGAATTTGGCGCTGCTGTGCTATTTTACTATCAAATACCTAAATTTTCCAAAATTGTTACTTTTGGTGCTTCGGCTTCATAAAAGGTAGTTCGCTACTCGAACAGACACGCAATGGATTTTGGCCGCCGTAAGTTAGAGTCGGACTATTTCCTTCTCTGTCACTCATCAGGTATGTGTCGTGTCACTATCTCTTGCACTCTTTTTAGCGGTCTACTTGCGTGCACTGTATAATTTTTGTTTACCTCATATCTAGCTTTACGGAGCCGATTTTGATTATTTTATATAACAGTAGCCTTATACTGGTTCTGAGTATGACTCATATTTATTTGATCAAGACAATTTGGAGTTTTCAAGATTTTCTTTTATAAAAACTTTTGACATAAGTTTCAAAGCAATTTTATTATATTAAAAGGTAATATTACAATATTTTATAGTTACAGTTATTGTTGGTCTAATTTCTGTTCTTACAACGAATGTTAATGTAATTCTTTTTATTAATTTTTTAATATTTTTTTTTAAATTATAATGAGTGATTGAGAAAGTAAGTGCCATTTATTAGTGCTTTATAACTTAGATTAAATTTAGGTCTTAACTTACAGGTATTTTATATGCACTAGATATATATGTATACCTTAATCTATAATCTTTTATATAGAACATATTATAACAAGAATTAAAATATATTTAATTGAATAGCTTATTTCCTTGAGAGAAAGTGTGAAAAATATTTCTCCTCATGCTTCTTGAAGGCTTTTCATTACTTAACGTCTAGGAATAATAATATCACCAGAAATAAGCTATACAATTTTTAATACGATATAATATTAGGAAAGGCAGTTTCTTCCATCGTTGTGAAATAGTAAAAAAACATCTATATATCTAGCATACATTTATTATCAGAAAAGACTTGAAATCAGCCACTAGTTTTAACAATATCAAATATATATTTTTATACCCTACATACTTCAAAAACTAGGTGATAATATTTTAAAATAGTATAATATGGTCATTCAATAATTGTACAAACCACAGCAAAATATAGTACAACTTATCGAAAAATTAAGATTTTTGAAAAAATAAAGACTACCATTACCATTGGGTATCTGTAATTTATATTTTTAGACCTATAAAAGATGAAATCGAATGGGATATAAACAAGATGTGTACGATATCTAAGTACGTTTCTAAATGTCGCATACATAAAACACAAAAAGCACAGTCATAAATATAAAAACTAGGCACTTTTGCTAAGTACTGAAAAGATTGCTAAAAAGCCGCGCGCTGATTTTTGTGGTCTTACTTAAAACGTTTGAATAAATGGTTTTACGAGGAGGTTCTTTTCAAGAGATAGAAATCTGTAAATAAAATAACTTTTGTAAAAAATTCGCTCGAGTTGCTACGCTATTGAGTAATAAGTAAATAAGTTCTAAACACAATTCGAGTATATATCAAATTCAATCATATGATGCATAATATCATGTTTATTGTGTACCGATGTGTAGTATTAGTCTTCCTATAACGCTTCAGATAGACTGCGAAGGCCTTATATTTATGTATTTATATCTAGCTTATATTTGTCTAGTAGTGCAGTGCCTATTATAAATTGCGAACCTGATTTTGGTGCACAGTACTACAAATGTAGACAAAATTCTAATTGAACTGGGCATGTGCGGTTCGGGGTATTGTGTTTGGTACTGTAGGATTTGTTATGATTCCAATTAACTATGATGTAAATGCTATCACTGGCTCACGGTCACACCAAGCCTTTCAATTATGTATACTTTGGAACTCGCACAGAGTGCCGCATAACCTCCGCCGTGTCCGTCTACTGGACCACAGACTATCATAGTCATATGTCTGCATCTCTGTCACTGTCAAGTATGACAACTGCTTGTGTGTGTGTGAGACAGTGTACATACCTATTTAAATAGGTACAAAACTACAAACACTACAGGTACCCTTCGTAGTTTTCCCTCCATGGCTTGATAAAGCGTGACCATGACTATTTTCACGCATAGTTTTCTCTATAGGCCACTATGGCCAATCACAGGTTTAAAGGTCACTAGAAGTTTCGAAGAGGCGAGGCGCAGCGAGGAGATATTGTCAGCGATTTTGGCTAGTTTTATCTCGCTGATGGTGTGATAGAAATGTATAATAGGTCTACCTCACTTGTAAAGACCTTTTATTCACTAATAATATATATGTTTGGATGCACATTTTTGATGCAAAGTTTCATATTATTATTCCAAATAATAATAGTATAATTATATTTATAGTAGCATGGATTTCATTACGGTTTTCCTGTTAGCCTTCTATCTTCGCTATTGAACACAGCAATAATATAAAATAGAACAAAAATATTGCCAATATGCCTTTAATAATTATATTAAACTTGTGATATTCCTATACTTCATAAAACTCACCGATCTAAAAGTACTACTAATAGTTATAGATAAGTTTTCATTGTAGCTACACAAATATAATAAAACTACTAATATTGCAAATGCGTTTTGATGTCTGTTTGAATCTTAATTATGCTCACAGTAATGATGAAATTTGATGTACAAACAGATGCTAGTTTGGATTCATACATAGGGAACTTTTCGTCGTGGGAAAACGGGTACATTGCTGGTTGGAACCACGCGCACAACTAATACAAAATAAAATTATGAAAATCTACCTAACAAACCTGAGCTAAAGGAAGGGGTACGTTTTCAGAATGCTGAGTACTTGGTTTACTTTTTTATGACAGATTAGATTAATGTTCGCCTGACGTTGAATTGCACGTCTTCCCTTATCATTATCAATTGCTTTGCCATCCGCATATCTGTGACTTGAGAGAGGCAAAACCCTGCGCGGCAATTGCATTGCTCTGGTCTCATATAATATGTACTCGGTAATCTCATTGACTGATTTGTTGATTTTTTTTATTTGTACCTTTACTGCAAAAATTTTAGATTCGTAGAGTTTTATGAAGCGTATGATAAATACATATAAAGTTGGCGTGTAGGTATTTGTCATAAGGAAATATATTTTTGTACCCTAGAGTGATTGAACGTCGGTATTTTTGTTGTGATCGTAACGTAACTGTAAATAATTTAGAAGCTAACGCTTTCATGATTTGCTAATATTATTGGTGTAGTTTTTAATTTTTCGCCTAAAAATGTACTGCTATATAATTTTATACTATTGTATAGACATGGTTTAGTTTGGTTCTAGTGGGTGTTTTCTGTAATTCTAATTCAGTAAAATGATTTTATTCTTTTTATAGCTGTGAAAATAAAGTACAAATTTCTTAAAGCTAAAAGTAAATCTAAAGAAGTCGATACAAAAGTTCATGTTAAATATATTTCTGAAAAGTTTAGGATGGAGAAAATTAACTGAGTAAAAAGGGAATATACAGAATGTATACCTATGTTACTGACCATAAAAATGCTGCTCTAACGGTTAGTAAAGCAAAGCGACCGTTTTGCTTATCTCACAGACGACAAGCTTGTTAATAGTTGCAATGAATCACTTATATTAACAGTTCGGGTTGTCCGTAACGATTCTTTAAGGAAAAATGGTTTAAATCACACCTGTGGTCGCAAGGCATGACGGCAATTCAGTAAAGTTTCCTGATTTAAAAACATAAAATAATCGTGACCTTCCTAACTTCCAACTTGAATCTAAGTAGTAAGTCTTGACTGACTCTCAAGTTCTACCGTAAAACTGTAAACGAGCTATATAAAAAAATATTTCTGAATCGAAAAATATTCTTGGAAACGACTAATGAGTTGGAGGAAATTTTATATTTAGATAAGGTTTTGCTTTTTAAGTTTACCTTTATAAGTAGTTGTTGCAATTTTACAAAGAAATAGGTTTTTAAAAACACCCGAGCGAAAGTCGGTCACCCGGATAGTATTACATAAAATTTAAATTAAATTATCTTAAATTTAAATTAAATTATTTTAAATTTAAATTAAATTATGTAAAATATTATGTAACAAAGCATTCTATCCTTTGTTTTATTTGATCTGTTAGTACTTGGTGTGTGTCCGGTACGCTGAATCTTTTTGGAAACCCGATTAGAACTGACATTTTCAAAAACCTAATATTTGATAGTGTAAGTTTTGCAATATAATCGTGTGCTTTTATTATTGTCTAAAAAATTTATACTTTTGTTATAATTTTAAGTACACATATATTTATTTAAATAAATATTTTTTATATAATTATATCGTTTTTTTATTTTCTATTTTTGTTATTATTTGTTTTTATGCTATCGTAAGATTTTTTGCCATTCTAATCTAAGTATAATATACATAACTAGTACTATAAATTCGAACCTAGCTTCAAGTTGGGTAATTTTAAAATTAAAATTTAAGGGTCACTGCTCTTGATTTTGGCGTTATAAACCTAAAGATAATAAAAAATTAATTGAGCTTCTTTCCAATATTTTACATGAGATGAGACCATGAGAAATGTATGGAAAATATTTAACGGGTCTAAATTTAATTTTGGATCTACCAAATGCCTGTCCAACCTTGACAAATTAGACTCCGCGTTTACTACTAGACACAAGCAAGTGGATTATTTTGCCAGGTCAAAAATACATTCCTCATTGTCATGTTCTTATTTAGAACGAGAGAGTGGAATGAAAAGTAGTTTTAAATTTGTGTCGCCAGAATCGAGGCTACTATCTCTTTCATATCCTAAACTATTTATGCAGAGTTACATTTGAAATACTGATAACATTAAAGTTTCCTTATACCACACATAAAAGCTTTCCACGTCTTTTCATATTTCATATTTTTTCTTTTATACAAAAATAAAAATATTTTAATTGGTTAGCCCTAAGCTACGTGGTCTTTTTGCCAATTGTTTAACATTGATTTATTGAGAAATTGTTAAACATGGTCTAAATCTTAGATTAATATGTACCTAATAATAAAATGTTGAACTTATCAATGAGCAAGTTTCCATTTGGCCTAAAGAAGTAGAACACGGCAATAAAAAATATCTAGGAGGAAAGTAGCATTTTGTAGTTTTCTTCTAAATTCTTGTTTCGATTCTTGTAGTCTAAGTATTCTGTATTCTTAGTTTGGTCCTTCTTTAAAACTTACGTATCAAATAAGCATTATATATAAGTAAGTCTAAGATAGCAGTAGTGCAATATTTTTAAAGTATAGAAAAACATATTTTCCTATTAGCTACTTAGTAAAAATAAACATTGAATATTCTTCTACTTGAGGTGTTTTATTGTACCAATTTGTCTGCAATCTTAACTGTTACAGCGTGATGTATAAGCATGATGAAACTAAGAAGTTAGTTTGCTTTCGCCCAGGATGATGTGTTAGGATTCTAACGATACCCCATTCACCCAAATCTGTTGAGGCATTTAAGTTATAATAAAGAAACTCACATACATACCTTCATACACGAACCCTAAAAACATTACACAGCTTTTTGGGCAGTTGTGTAACAATGATATGGAATTGACAACGCAATAACTACTGAACGAATTTTGATGAAACTTTACAGTAATATAGATTATTTATATCAGAATAACACATAGGCTACAATTGATAAAGGTATACGCGGAAGCGAGTATAGAATACGTAATATGTCATTCCATACATTATTTAACTTTTCAATATGATACCTAACGATTGTAGAAAGTCTTTAGTCAGAAAGTCGTCAAACGCTAATCTATCGAGTGTAAAAAAGCGCCCAACAAGTAAGCAATGAAGTGCTTGAGCGCTAGGTTCTTTAGTTATACTTTGTTCATTACAAGAGTCATAAGAATCGTGGAGCCAGTCCGAAACTGCAGTCAGTATCATTCCTGTCTATATAAAAAAGGGTCCTGACCTTATTTGCCCGTAATATCCAGCATTATCGCCAGCTAAGGCGGAAAACACGATTGTAGTACCAACAGCCGCGATGAAGTCATTTATACTTATATTTATTTTGACATGAGGATAACGGTCTAGATTTATTTATTGTAGTGACTGGAGTTGTAAGGGTGTGGTGTTTTACATATCATTTTGGATTGTTTTATTTATTGGTAAGTGAGAAATATCTATGAAACAGTGAAGTTATACAACAGAATTGTTTGCACTTTATATGTTGGTTAGATATACAAACGGTATTTTTGTGGATAGTTTTTGATCGGTATATTACCTGAAGCTTAATTTGTTTTACAGACTGCAGAAAAAAGTTGTGTAATGACGCGTGACACTGGCTAGAGCAGTCGTGTTTGTTTATGTAACTTTTTTCATTGTCTTTTTAACCGACTTTATAAAGGGAAGAGGTTTTCAATTCGCTTGGTATTTTGTACTTGTTACCTCAGAACTCCGTCATTCATAAACCAATATGGAAAATTCTTTATCTGAAAGGATATACTTTCAGATTGGTCCCATAGAAATTTCAGTAAAATCGCATCAGTAGTCTGTCATTTAATGACGTGATAGTTGCTTCTAGAAATGTATTTAAAATTTGATTTGACTTATTTTCTAGGAACAACAGCGTCCACCAAACTTACTAGAACGATGAAATCGCTGTTTTGGCACCTAGTATGCCTTATTAAATCTATATTGTGGTGGTTCGATAAAATTCGTTTAGGTATTATACACAATTCTGACGCCATTATGATGAATGAGTTTTAGTAAAATTAATAAGAGATGATTTGGTCAAGGCAATGGTTTAAGGGTTCGAAAATGCAGTTATATGACCAAGAACATTCACAATAGGTAGGTAATATTAAATGCAACGCACACAATCGTAAACTTTATATATTATAGTGGAATACCTAATTATGTCATAGAAAGAAAAAAATACATTTATTTGGAGCCAATGCTTAAAGTATAGGTAGGTACATTTTACAGCTAAAATTAAAACAAATTATTAGGGTTTAAAACGAAAAAGGCAATACAAAAAGGACACAACTCAGCATAAAAGCGCCACCGAAGTAGTGAGCTGTTTTTCAGCTGTGTCTTCATTCGTACCGCGTAGACGGTTATACCACCAAGTACTAATTCACGCATGTAGATACGTACTTACGATAAGTTATATTTATTTTTGAGACTAGCCTCATCGGGTAAATCCGGCCTAAAATAGTTTTAAGACTGATCAAACTGCTAATAACTATTTAATGATTAATTTATCTCAAATTTGTAGTTCACGCTGAATTTACCATAAAGGTATGTACCTAACTATATCTACGTAATCTTTTTCCCCATGGGATTCCGGGAATCAATGATCGATTCATATTGCGGAAGTTGTAGGTTCGGTTTTCGATTGAATATTTTGATGACAACAAGTTTGCATTGTGGAGACTAGGTACCTTTGGGAGTCGGTGGGGCATGACTTAGTCAAAACTTTCGGTTACGTACAATTTTATAATTTCATTAACCTATTTAGATCAGAGATGGCGCCACTATCGTTGAAGATAGTGCAGGACAATGGTGCCGTCACTCGCAAGGTCAAACTGGACCCCAACATGACGGTACGCGAGGCGACATACATAGTGAAAGAGAAAGCAAACCTGCCTGCAGATGCTAAAGGTAAATTAATACACTAATTTTATCAGAGATGGCGTCAATGTCGCGTCAAATCCGTGACTCCTAAATCTCACCTATATACTTGGCATATACATACTTGGCATCGTAGTTAGAAATAGATAAACTAATGCACTTAACAACCTGCAATAATTATAATTAAGGCCTTGTAATTTTATTCATTAGGTAATTTTGGATCACATATTTCCAAAGGTTTTTTTCAATGGACTAAAAGCCTTTATCAACTCTATGCTACTAAATAAATTTAATATTTATTTAGTAGCATAAATCTACTAGGTAATCCTAACCTATCTACATACTAAAACCGTTGCATAATCTACAATCCAAAGTAGTCATACCTATACAGAATCGAAATGTTCTAGCCCACTAAAATGAAATAAAAACTTGCATACAGATACGCGTGAGATGGACTTGCAAAACAGTATTTAAATACTTAGCGATTTTGTTTTCGCTTTTTAGAAAAGTATGTAATTTGTATGCAGTGTTAGCACTGCACAGACATAATACATTATAAAGATTCCTGTACTGCGATATTACATGGCATCTCAAAAATATGGAAAGGAGTAAATGCGTGGCATGGACTGAGCTTGCCTACACAGCACTTCGAAGATCGCTTCGTGTTTCACCACAGAATATATAATAATACTACGTTTGAATTCCAAAATCAAAAAAGGCAAATTTTATGTAACAACCTTCTTACGACACGACAGGCTACGCCCTGTTCCTCCGGTCTCTGGACAACGACATGGCCGGCATATGGTTGGAGGACGACCGGATCCTCAGCTACTACATGCTGAGAGACGGAGACAGGCTGGATTACATGAGCAAGATACGAAACTTGAGGCTTAGGATGTTGGATGGTAAGTGCTTTCCGAGTTTTTGTTAATGCTTTTTCTAGGTATTAGTATTTGGAAGGGTGACCAAGTCTAACATTTTTACTAACTAAATTTTTATTAACTTATCCGTGACAGGCTTATGGGCACGTTAAGCTGCCGGCTTCGGTTGCTGTATACAAGTCTTAAAAATCTAAATACATATAGTACCTAATATAATATAAATATACTAGCTGCTCCCCCGCGGTTTCACCCGCGCGGAGATATTGGATTTCATGGTTTTTCTTTTTTTGCGCGGAACCCTAATTCTTTTTCCAAAATAAAAGTAGCCTATGTTACTCATTGTAACATCAGCTATCTGCCAGTGAAAGTCCGATCAAAATCGGCCCAGCCGTTTCGGAGATTACCCGGAACAAACAGACAGTCAAAAATTTTAACAATGGTTGTTTTGTTATAGGTTCCGTATATACTTTCATATGCATTTAGTAAAAACCTGTTATTTTGATATTACAAACAGACACTTCAATTTTATTTATCTGTAGGGTTCATGTATGTATGTGAGTTTTTATTCCATCATAACTTTTAAATGCCTGAACAGATGTGGATGTATGAGGTGTCGCTAGAATCCTTACATCATCCCGAGTGACACTGGCTAGGGGGCAGTTGTGTTTTTTTTATGAAACTTTTGTTACATCGAATTGAAAAAAGACTAAAATATCTATTCCACTGCGCCAACATCTACTACGTTATACAGATACCGTGAAGACGTTCCAAGTAGACCAGTCGAAGATTGTCAGCGATCTGATGATCTCCATCTGTTCCAAGATTGGGATCACAAACCAGGAGGAGTACGGCCTGGTGAGTAACTGTCTACTGTACCCTTCATTAACATTACACCGTTTTATAAGTTAAAATTTGATCACCATATATTCTCAATTGATCTTTGACGATGTGGTCAAGGGTGCAGGCTGCACGCACCCATACGTGCATGGTGATACTGCTGATTGTACTGTTTGATGGCACTGATTTTACATTGAGCCAGGTGCCATTGTTAGGCAGGTGATCCAAACAAGTGTAATGGTTGAATCAGACCAAAAGAATTTATCATGGAGGGATTCACCTACTTTTGCATTGAGGCGAGCTCCCAGTATCGCCGCGCATAGTTCTAGACGGGGTAACGGGTTTGACAGGCGATACCGGTTCTGGTTCTTGGTTGGTCTACCATTGTGAATTGAAAGCGATTCTCAATGTTTTCCTACACTGAAAGCTCAACCATGTTGTAGTTTTTGAACCAACAAACTACGGATTACCAGGTGACCTCATTACAACTGAACCATCGTTGGACGTTATTTGTATTTGTTTTTCACTCAATGATGAATTATGGGATTGGGCTTTTGACGTCCATGTCTACTCATTCCCTTTTTACACGACTGCATAAAAAAAAGAGTGTAATGTTGTAGGGTGTATGTATGTACCTATGTGAGTTTCTTTATCCACCATAACTTAAATGCCTGAACAGATTTGGATGTATGTGGTATAGTTAGAATCCTTACATCATCCCGCGAGTGACACTGGCTGGGGCAGTCGTGTTTTTTATGTAGGTAACTTGTTAGATCAATTTGTTTCTCACCAGTGTTTTGACGAAGAGGACGAAACCGATGACGGCAAAGAGAACAAGTCACTAGCAGCGGGGCACTCAGGCACTCTAACCATGAAGAAGAAATCACAGCTGAAAGATCGAGACCTGGAGTTTGAACAGCGCAGCAAGCAGTTGAAGACTGATGATAATGGTAATTTTCCCAAAAGGTTACGTTTTATAACAAACTAAGTAGCTGTTAAATGTTTAATACAGTACAATTTTTTCACCAAATTTGAACTCAATATATGTAGTTATATGGTTATAACCGAACATCAGTTTGTGTGATACCAAAACGTCAATTATTTATTTACAACAAAGCTTTAATATTTCCACATTAAACCAATTACGTATTTACATTCTATAAGTCTGACAAACGATGGCGAGGATTCTCGAGTGGCGACCATGAATACGACGACTTGGTTTACGCTTATAATATGTGGACCAAACCGATGACCGGTGACCAAAACGATGGTCAAAACTGCGAGTAGCCGATCCAAGTGGCGTTCTATCGGAAGCCTATGTTCAGCAATGGGCGTCTTCCAGCTGATGATGATTATTCCATAGTCAAACCAGGGTTTAACGAGCACCTGTCTCCGCAGTGAACTGGGTGGACTCCCACAAGTCCCTCTCGGAGGCGTGCATCTCCCCCGCGCAGACCCTGCTGCTGAAGCGGCGCCTGTACTACTCGGACCGGAACGTGGACTCCCGGGACCCCGTGCAGCTCAACCTGCTGTATGTGCAGGCCAGAGATAACATCCTCAACTCCAGGCATCCCGTCACTGAGGGTAAAGGTTAGTTATCGCTTGCCATGTAATTTATTTTAACTTTCATGAGTGTGACTTTGGGATAAAGAATGAAGAATTTTGAATCTGAAATGTTATCATAATATGAAAATTAATATTTTTACATTTAATATTTTTGTGATTTAGTTGATAATACTTCTGCTTTCTTTTCCTTTACAATGAACTAGTTGCTGCCCGCGGTTTTACCCGCGCGGAGGTATTGGGTTTCATGGGTTTTATTTTTTTGCGTGGAACCCTAAATCTTTTTCTAAAATAAAAGTAGCCTAAGTTACTCCTTATAACATCAGCTATCTGCCAGTGAAAGTCCCGTCAAAATCGGTCCAGCCGTTTCAGAGATTACCCGGAACGGACAGACAGACAAAAATTTTAAAAATTGTATTTTTGTTATAGGTACCGTATATACTTTCATATGCATTTAGTAAAGAGCTGTTAGTTTTATATTATAAATATGTAGACACTTCAATTTTATATATTTGTATATATAGATAGGGAAAAACGAATTCGGATAATTAAGAACCGTGCATTTTTTCGGAATAAAAAATAGCCTATGTTATTCTCCGGTCCATAAATTAAATCTATGCCAAATATCATGTCGATTTGATGCTCCTTTACTGTGGGAAAGAAGGACAAATCAACAAACGTACAAACACACGTTCGCATTTATTATAGAACGGATGTGTATAATAATGTTCTGTATTGTTTACGCGAATGCATTATACATTCTAAGTAAAACGGAACGCGTGTGCGAGTGAGCGCGTGCGAATGCGACGACACGAGCCTTCCGATACGAATACGATGCGCGCGACGCTGCGACGTTGCCGATCTGTGCAAACACGACGAAACCGACACGATCGAATTGATCGGACGGGAGTCGGGAAGCAAGGCGCTTGTTGTTGTAAATAAACGAAAATAAACGCGACAATAATGCAGAAAGTATTCTCAGAAAAAGTAGACTTAAAACTAATTAGACTAGTGAAAGAAAACTCAGTGTTGTACGACTACAATGACGCGAAATACATGGATTTCAACGCAAGAGAGGTCGCTTGGCAAAAAATTGGAGACGCGCTCGAAAAACCAGGTTTGTAAAAAAATCTTAGGCTTGTACATTTTGTTATGTTGTCTTTTAGTGTAAATTGCTTTTTGTATACATAGTCGTGTCGTAAGTATGCGATGAATTAAATAAATAATCGTTGACTTTTTACATTTGACGATCAATTTGAAGTCGTCAATAAGTAAATTGAGATTATCAAGATACCTTCACAAACTCACCGAGTTCTCGATTTCGTAAGAGATAATAAGTACCTAATTGCAATATTGTAAAGCGTGTAAATAAATATGACAACCACCGCTAGTACCTATATCGTCGTAGGTAGGTACTACACATAGCGAGTTTTTGAAAAAAAAAATATTTACTAAATGTATACTAAATGAAACTATATGAATCTTATGAATCATAAGTAAGTTATGATGTATCTTGAATGATTGCATAAATTAGTTTTCTTAAATTTAATTTATACTGCTATTTAACTTAATTTATTCTAAATGTAATTTACTAACAATTTAATAAATGTAAATGTCTTTTACTAACACTATGGATCTAGTGCTCCGTTGGGGCCTATACGAATAAAGCATTTTGAATTTGAATGGTATCTGAAATAAAACTTTGAATTTGAATTTGAAAATAAATATAAATTAATAGTTGTGTGGCTAGATTATTAGGATGCATTATTAGTAGTTAAGTACCTAGTGAAAAAAATAGTTTAATATAATGATTTGTATCAAATATTTCAGCCGCCGATTGCAAAGTGCGATGGATAAACATAAGGGATGTGCACAGAAGAATGTTAAGGAAAAGCATTTCTGGACCAATGCGACCCAAACGCGCCTATAAATACGACAAACATCTAGAATTCATGAAAAACTTTTACAAAGAAGTTGTAACAGCTGAAATGGCTCAAGAATCTGATGACGACGACAAAGCTTCTGAAACCAATGCAAGTTCAGTGTGGAGTGATGTCGTAATAGAATACGACAACGAAGAAAGCTCGAATGAAGAAGAAAATAAACGATTGAAAAAACGCAAAACTACACCGAAACCTACAAAACAACTAAACAATTTTGAAGAAGTAGAATTACCAATTTCAACTTTAAATGACAAGCAAGAGTTTGACGCTTCCGACCCGGTCGACGCGTTTTTGATAAGCATCGGAGCAACTCTGAAAAGATTTTCACCGTATCATTTGAATTTAGCAAAGAGCAAAATATTTCATATTGTACAAGAACACGATTTACAGCAAATCGTCGAAAGGCAGCCCAGTCGATCAGATTCTATCTCAATTTCTACAGAGTCGCCTATATATTTTCAAGGGTAGTAGGTTAACGGTAGCGGAAGAGATGATCACTGCCGAATGGATCAGCAAATTTCATGTTAAAGTTTAACAGATAAAACAAATGTTCCAAGTACATGGTTGATGTCAAGTTAAAAATACATTTTGTTTAAATTTGATTTGCAATGTAATAAACATTACTATTGCTTAATAATTTAAGTTTTTATTGTAAACATTCACACTATAAGTAATATATACTGTATAAAGCAGGTAGCTTATGTTTATAAAGTAACAAACATAGGTTTGCTAAATATGCATACCTAATATTTTATTATTTAGTAGGTAACTTTTCAAACATACTTAACCAAAATAAATAGTATCAGATGTGTTTTTAGTACTTATATTAATGATCAATGTATAGCTGCTGCTACCCATGGTTTCACCCGCGTGGAAATTCCCACGGCATCCGAACACTCCTGGGAAATAGTACCTATTCTAGCCCCTAGATATGTCAGTCTCCTCCGGGCCATAAATTATATCTATGCGAAAATCAATTAATACCGTTTCCCCGTTACACAAAAATCAATAAACACACTTTCGCTTTTTAATTTTAGTAGGGATTATTGGTAATCGACACAGTTTCAAGCCACACACACATACCTATATAATTTAAATTTATAACTTTAAACTTAACAAACTTAGTGAGAATCGAATGAGTTGCGTTAGTAATTTCAAATGGGGTCGTCGATCGATAGGTCACCTTAGGAAAAGTCTCACCTTCGCAGGACTTCGTGTAACTTGTAAGTTGGCTGGTCAACAAAGGAAGTGATTAAATGTCTTAGCTGCAACAACGCGGGTTCGAATCCTGATACAAAATTGTACCACATTTTTAGGTAGGTGTATGGATAGAAAAGAAAATATATCTTGTGTTTTGGTTTTGTTCAAACCTAGGGCGACAACTGTCGTTTAAGTTAAAGGGTTTTTTCAGTGTGGGTTTGTTTATAGTTTCAGACATAATGTAAAGGTTTAGATTTAAGTAGGTATATTTGCGACATAAAATCAACGCTGTTTTGCAGTTTATCTTTCTTTACTATTTGACAAAGTTCGCCAAGAACTTGTACCTACAAAATCTAAAAAAATTGCCTAATCGTTGCGGTAGGTAGGTATTCACAAAATGGAAATGACCTATAATGCCTATAATAAACATTTGACTACACGCACCTAGATATAGAATAATAGAATACCTACCTACATATTGACAATTAAAGTTGAAATCTTTTCTGAAGTTGTTTAAAAAAAGTATGTCCTAAAATAGTAAGAGATTTTAGCAGTAGGCACATGACAATACGAAGTACCTATTAACAATATTGAAAATATATAACCGTAGTGTGAGAAGTCCACGACTGAACATCGGTTAACAATAGGAAAGGAAACGGTAGTAGCCCCCAGTCGACCCCGTTCCGTGACATCACGCACGGAGCGCGAACGCGACGTTGCCGCTCCGTGCAGACGTTATCGCTGAGCGCGTCCGTGAACTAGTAGAGATGAGCAGAATAAATACCGAACGTTCCGATTACCATATTAAAATCGATTAGTAAGATTGTGGCATTAGTATTTTACTTTTATCTCAATTAATGAAAATAAGCAATTGTGTTAAAATCTTACTTTTAATCTATCTTTATGCAAGATTTTTGTTTACAGTAGATATTCCAAACGGTTTAGTTGCTAGAAGTTCGAATTGCATCGCCATATTGCTATTTTAAATGCCTTAACATTTCAGATAGTTCACACTTTTTTACTACAAATTCTAAAACATTACGTTTACATTACAAATAACAGTGTACCTGCTATTGGATGAAACAAAGAGATTACAATCATTATTAAAAGCAATATTAAATATAAATAGTATGTGACAAATTCACTTTTGCCGGGATACCGTGATTATATGGCTTATCCAAATTTTGATAACGTCGTGAAATCCCATTTTTTCAACGTCAAAATCAGATCACTTGTAGCCCGACTCGCACTGGGCCAGTTATTTTTCTATTTATTTGATTAACACATAGGTATTACAGTACAGTACAGTAGTACAGTACAATCGAAAGTAACTGCGGATTAATTGATTTATTTACAGTCGATTCATTCGATAGATTTACTAGCAGTAATCGATTTACTATCAGAAAATCGGTTATTACTGCTATTAAATCGATTGATCCAAAATGAATTACCTATCTCTATTCCCGTCCCGTCCCACAGTCGTGTAATACTCGACAAGATGTCGTCTGCATTCAGCGGCCCTCTAGACTTAAAGTTAATCGAAATCGTGAAAGAAAATCCGCTTATCTATAATCCATCGCACCTGAAATATTCAGACTCGGAAATAAGAGAAGAAGTCTGGCAGAAAATTGGTGATGCATTGCATAGGCCAGGTACCTAATGTTTTGAGTTTTTTGATTCGATAAACATTGGTAGTCCCGTGAAGGTCGTCGAGTCGAAAACTAGTGATGTCTGTTTTGTATTGTCGATCTTTATATGACTTAAATAAAAATATATATTTACTCAATAATTATTATCGCATATAAATTTAACTGTCTCAAAACAAAAGTAGTTTCCTACTTTTACGCTGGTTTTTTGATGAGGGCGTCATTATTTTTGTGTTTGACTAAACAATGGCATAATATTTGACAAAACATTTTTAGCTCGAAGATGTAAACTACGTTGGGCGAATATAAGAGATATGATGAGAAGAAAAATCAGAGCTCGTCTTCGGAATCCTGAACAGCATTTTAAAAGTTACCGTTACGAAGAGGAACTAGAGTTTATGATCCCTTTTTTCAAAGAAGGCAACTCGTCGAATGACTACTATTCGGATATGTTGGAAGACAGTACGGAAGTCGAAATGCCGACGGAAGTTTATGTTGACGAAACATTGAATCTAGAAGATGACGAAGTTGAAGTTAAACCAATTTTAACGTTTCGAAAACGCAAACATGATGCATCAAGCAGTCGTGATTATCAGCCTCCGTTTTGTCAAGAGCTGAATACTTCAGATCCAGTGGATGTTTTTCTCATGACTATAGGCAGTACGCTAAGAAAATTTAGTCCTTATTACTTGAACCAAGCGAAGAGTAAAATTTTTCAAATTGTGCAGGATTATGAGTTAGAACACATTGTTAAAGACAATCAGATAGCTACAAGTTCTGGAAATAGCCGATGAAAAGTCTACCGATATCATATTAAGTTTGTAATAGTTCTTGTAATGTAATTAAAGTCTTAAATAAAATGGATACACTGCATAAACTGTAAATTTATGAATAACAAAACAATGACATTTAAGTAAAGTTAATTAAAATTACCTACATAACTATTATAATAACCTACTTAATCATAATACAATTATCAAAAACCTAGCAGACAAAAAAACTGCATTAGTCACCATCGACTACCACTAAAACGGGCACCACCGGTGATGGTTGGCCAAAATTATATTAATGATCCATGTTTTTGTCATGTTCATGACATGATTTAAAAAACATAAAAATATTTTCAACTTATCGATATAGGAGCTCTACATCGGAATGTGTCCCATCCTTATCCCGTCCGGGCCGCGCCTCGCACCCACAGTCGGCCCGGTCACTGATCGCGGACGCCATCACGCCATGCCGCAGCCGTTTAGTACACACGTAGACCTAAAACTTATAAAACTAGTCAAAGACAACCCAGTGATATACAGCACGAGACATCCAAAATACTCCGACTGCGATACTAGAGAGCTGACATGGCAGAAAATAGGCGATTCGATGGGGAAGCCAAGTGAGTAAATTAAAATATAAGTTTTTTGTGCTTCTGGTGACGTGACGTCACGGTTCGCCCCGTCAGGGAAGAGAACGGAATAGAGACAGCGGAATGTCGTCGGTCCGAGATTAGATTCGGAGATGGTTGACAGTCTCGAATTTACTCAACCGAGTTAAATATATACGTTACGTGACCTTGCCAACCCTGAAACATAAGTGTTCTGTGCCTGGGACCGTCATGCTTTTGATTTGATTAGGAATTTAGATGTCAATGTAGTGCTATTAGTCGGTGGGCGGTCATTTTTACAAGCTTTTATATTATAACTTGCAATGTTAAGGTCACATCTTGCAAGCTTAATTTGACCCACTTCCTGGTGTTTGTATAAGCCGAAATTTTACATATATGTAAAATTTCGGCATTGTCATCTGATTTTCATATGTAAATCGGATGACATTGCAATATAATGACGTCACAGAGCTGGTCTCATTATGGAGGGAGAAGATGGCCACGAGATTATAATACCAATTACTTATTTTATAAAAGCTTTTCTGTTTCATAACAATATAGTTTTCTATATACTAGGGGATGTAGGGTGATCGGTGATTGGGGATTATCGGCCGTGGATCCCGCGTTTCGAAATCAAAAAAGATTCGATTCGAAATTTGATCAAATACCTAGGTAGGTATTCAATATAGAAATTGGACAAAGATATCTGATGAGTGGAATAACAATCAGGGAAGAAATAGGAAAGGTGGTCGTGCTTTTGATTGAAATTTATGGGTAAAAAAAATTGCGTAGTAAAGAAATCGAGAGTTCAGCAGGTGCTTAAAGATATTATGCTTCCTAATTCATTATAATATATTATTTACTTTTACTTACTTCGAATTGGGTGAAACTAATATCTTCTACTACTATAAATCTACTTTCAGCCCAAAGATGCAAATCCCGCTGGTTGAACATCAGGGATATGATGCGTCGGACAATACGCTTGCGCTTGCGGTATCCCAACGAATACAATCGCAAATACCGGTACGAAGAAGACCTAGCGTTCATGCTACCTCATTTCAAACTGCCGAAAACGTCAACCGAAGATCTAACCGAGTACCTGGATGACAGCACTGAAGTAGAAATGCCGCCAGAATTCAAAGACAATTTAGAATTTGAAGAACAAGTCTCGTATCGAAAACGAGTCGAAGACGCCCCGAATCGGAGTGATATCGAAACTGTGTTCCAAGAGTTGAACCCTAGTGATCCATTGGACGTTTTTCTTATGACTATAGGGAGTACACTGAAGAAATTTAATCCTTATTACTTGAATCAGGCGAAGAGTAAGATATTCCAGATTTGTCAGGATTACGAGTTGCAGCAGATTACAGATAAACCGGTGTTGGCTTCCAGTTCGAACAGGAATGGGTGACTGGCTTTGGGATAGGTTGACTTATACAGGGTGTCCAGAAATTGGCTATAGCTAGGTGGGTGCTACAGATAGCACTATGTGCCCTCACAAAAAACATACACCTCAAATTCCTATTTCTTTTACAATTTAAGATGAATAAAATTGTCAAAATTTAAAATTGATTTTCGTCTATTGTCTAAGGTATGAAGATTATAAAAATTTTCTTGCTAATTGCATTTGTTTTCACTAAGAAAAATATAAAATAATTACTACCTATGGCACCCTCTACAATTATCTACGGGGCTATTATTTCTGGACACCCTGTATAGCTACGTTGAAAATAAAAAGTAGCTTCGTTGTTATCAGTTTTCTATCTATGCTATTAGTTCTCAATGAAATGAGTATAGTTATGTACTTAATATAAAACCAGGATAGAACTATTGTTTAAAAAAACAAAGGATAGATAGTTATAATTAATATAATATAGGATAAGTATAACACAAAAGTTAAAATATTTACGAAACTTTAGGTACTACATAAGTATAAATAAATTGTTGGTCTGTTTTATAATAATAGAGAGTTTACTGAATAACCTTTGTATTAATTCTGATATTATGTAAACACATAAGGTCAGTATGTAATTTCACTGACTAGCTACAACGGAATACAGACCATAGTAGGAAAATGCCGATCCGTCAGCCGAAGCTTCGACGTTCGATTTACGGAGTAAGGCCCCAGGTACATACGTAATGCTTGGACGTTACTGCTTGGCAGCAGACTACACGAGCAAAGCTGTGACACCCACCCAGACAATCAAACGCTAACATGTACTCTGTGCGCTAACCTAAAGACAATAAAAAAATGATATGAATCAAAAAAATATTTTTGTGCGAGTATAGGTACTCGTTTTTGTCCTAAGTGGAGTTGGTGATTAAAGATGTATCCGTTATTCCCATCCTTTTTACCTGCCTTGTCAAACCATATTAGATTTCCCTGTGTTAAAATCAAGATTCGATCGAGTAAATAGCTCTGCAACAATATAATCTATTTTCATAATAAAAGAAACTCAAAAAGCACCGACATCCCTTCTGCAAAGGGTTAGACTTAGTAATATTGCTAATGTTATTCTACTAAGCGTTTATTAATAAACGCCTACTAGAATGACATTAGCAATATTTCCATATCAATAGAAACAATTAATAGATCAATAGAAAAAGATGACGCAGCAATTTATGTGTTATCAAAAGATTTGGCAACTAAAAAGGAAGTCAAAATGGAACCAAATGTTAAAAATTACAATGTTTTATGTTTAAACTAGCTGCGGAGTTCGCTGGTATCCAGTGTCACATACAGTTCGGCGACTTCCACGAAGAAAAACACAAACCTGGTTTTATAGAAAAGTAAGTGTCCTTATAAAAACGTCGCTATTGTCTATATACAGAAGGTATGTAATAAATAAGTAAAAAAAACGCTATAAAACACATGAGACGTGGTATCTTACTGTTGGCCTCATTAGTAAACCCAGAGTAGCGCAACGAGCTAATATAGAGGGCTATGCTCCCGAGTATAGGTTCCTTACGTGATATGATCCGAAATGAGGACATACACAGGAGAACGAGTCACCAATATAGCTCTCAAAATAGTATAAAATATTATTGAATAACAAGACGAGCGGGTCGGTTGCCTGCGGTGCCACTAACAACTTTGAAACACAAAGGCTTGCGCGGTACTGCGTGTGCGCTCGTTAGCCTGATACATTAGATATTAAGTCTCATACAAGCCCAGTAATTTGACTGACTACGCCATCAAACAGGAACATAGTAATGTTTGTACATTACTGCTTGGCGGCATACTACTCAAGCAAAGCGGTGGTACTCGCAGGAGAGTTAGTCTTGCCGCTTACCACCTGGTTAGTTTACCATCAGGTAAGGAATAATTAAGTTGAAAATGTCTCCCCAAGCTATCTAAGTTACGTTCTGGCTATTGCACTTGAGAGCCTTTTCTAGCCTCGGTGTTTAGCCATCTTTGATCACATTGCTGTTCAAATGCTAGCGCTAACAGTTTCGAGTAAATGCATACGTGCGAAGTTTTATGCGGTGACATGATATTTCTAGCCTATTATAGTACTGGACGACAGGCTGCTTCGCGTGATGTCGCGTCGCTCCAAGTGGCCGTGACTTGACGCTTTCCCAACAGTCCCCGCCGGAATAGGTGCCACTGGAATGACGAAGTTGGCAAATACTTGCGTGAACTCCGAGAATTGGCAATATATGGTGCAAAACAGACCGAAGTAGCTCTTATTATCGGAGGGCAAGACTCATTTTGGGTCACTTTGCTCTCATATAGTTTATATGAATGTTAAGATGGTAGGACTAACTATTCTTGCTTGTGTTCGTCTGGGTGGATACTACACTTGTGTAGTCTGCCGCCAAACAGTATTGTGCAAGCTTTAGGTACTGTGTTCGGTTTGGTAAGCAGAGTAGTCAGTGAAATTACTGGGTTTATGAGACTTAATAACTATATATGTCTGAGGGTAAGGAGCGCCCTGCAGTGCTACGCAGGCCATTGTGTTTCAAAGTTCTGAGTGGCAATGCAATTGTTATCTGTTGGCGTTGTGCTTTAGGCAAACGACCAGCATGTTTCGTTATCCAACAGTATAAAAATAAGATTGGAAGGAATGTTTTGAAACTGTATCCGACTAACCGTATTGCTTCACTTCAAAAAATCGCCGTTTTTCATGCCTATAGGACATAGGTATAGCACAAAACTGTACTGACTAATTAACTTGTTCTTCCCAGCTTTAGCGAGTATCTCCCCGAGCCGTACTGCAGTTCATGGGGCATCGAGAAGAAGATTTTGAAAGAGTACAGCAAGCACGTGGGACTGAACGAGCTGGAAGCAAAGCATCTGTACACTAAGACAGCTCGAGAGCTGCCCACATACGGTGTCACTTTCTTCCTCGTCAAGGTAAAGTGTAGTTTCTGTTAACTTCGTGTTGACCACGTCGCTTTAAATCAGACGATATAGTAGTAAAACCTACTAGAATTAATTAGATATTACCTATTCCTGCAGGAGAAACAAAAAGGAAAAAAGAAGTTGATACTTCGTTTATTGGGCATCAACGCAGATGCCATCCTCCGCCTAGACGAGACGACGAAGGAGATTCTACAGCAGTGGCCTCTCACCCACGTGAAGACTTACCATGCAGGAAAGGGGGAGACTTTCACCCTCAATTTTGGCGATTACTCGTAAGGAATAAACACACTTAGCATCATCATTATCATATCAATTTATAATAGTTTCACCGACTAGAGAAGACGATAAATTTCCACATTTTATGCCTGCCATCCCTGTCTTGTGTTAATCTTAGCTACGCCTTTCTTTTTGTTTGCTCTTAGTTACCAACCTACCTGACTGGAGTCTTATATGGCGCCTTCCGAGTTCCAAAACATAACCATCTTTCTGCCAAATAGCTACTTAAAATGCCAGTATCACAGGCCAAGTGCCACCCATCTCATCTGCCCATCATCATAAAATACCTACAAACTGTGTCTTACTATACACGTTCTTGTGAATCTGCTTAAGAACCCTGATCTTCCTGATCTAACTCGTATGCCCAAGGAGCAGCACTGGTCGAAATTTAGGTCGCCGACATGGTTTGACTCCGACATGACAACCTGCATGCTAATTTCTACCACCTGGTAGCAAATAAACACTTCGTGTCACTCAAATCTAAAGAGTATAATTATATCATCTTATAAACATTTACTTGGAAGAGATAATATTTCAAATGTGTGCAAAACTAATCTAATAATTGAATTGACATTGTTTTTAGGGACAAAGAGTACAGCGTAAAAACCCGCGACGCCTTCCGTATCCGGGACATATTGGAGGGGTACATCGACCTCATTCGGAAGCGGAGTCTGGCCAACTACAACCAGACGCAGTGGGAGCACGGCTGCGTCGGACAGGACAATGTCTCCAGCGGACGGTGAGTATAATGCCGGAAAAATGAAGAATAATATATTGTTAGTGGTAGGACTAACTCTTCTGCGAGTGTCCGTCTAGGTTGTTACCACTGCTTTGCTGGTGAAGTCTGCCGCCAAGCAGTAATGTGCAAGCATTACTGTGTTCCAGTTTGATGCGTAGAGTAGCCAGTAAAAATTACTGGGCTTATAACACTTAGTATCTAATGACACACAGGCTAGTTTCATATAATATGTTTTTGCGTTACAGCGCTAACTTGATCCAGCACATCTCCAACAGCCCCATGAAGATGGTGGAGCAGACTTTCGTTGGGCCCAGTAAGATTGTGCAGCACGAGCCAGGTGATGCCTCTTCCCTTTCTATTTGAAACAAAAGTGATTGAATGAATTAAAATACTTAATAACTTTAGAGAGTTAATTATTGGATTTCAGGACTAGTTGAAAATGATCCGTAGGTACTATAATAAATGCGAAAGTGTTTTTGTACGTCTGTTGGTTTGTCTTTGTTTCACGCAGTAACGGAGAAATAGATAGACGTGATTTTGTGACAGATATAGTATATGGACCGGAGAGTAACATAGGCTAGTTTATATGCCGGAAAAAAGGCACAGTTTCTGGGGGAACGCGGGTGAAAACGAGGGTAGAAGCTAGTATCAGAATAAGTTGGTGAATGTAATGTAAAGGAGATACATATATTATGTGGAAGTGGACAAAGTAATTAATATAAGACAATAAAACCGATCTACACATCGGTCACTATGATCAATTGATCATCTTCACAAGTCTGCACAGTATGTGGGGATGGATACCGCTCAGGTGTTGGCTTATATAGCCGCTAGAGGAAATGTCTTTTGCAGATCTAAAACACTGTTTAAAATATCTGTAATAGGACTAAAGCCATGCGTCCGTTACAAATGTGTTTCAGGTCAAACATTATCCCACGGCAATCAGATGTTCACGGTCCAGCAAACAGTGACCTCCAACTTGGTGAACAAACAGGGCCAGGGGGTGGTAAGTTAAATTATTTGAAAGCAAAATTATAATAAAACAACACATATAAAAAAGAAAAACATTATACGTTCAGCCTACAAAATTAATGTCGGTAAACCCTAATTAAGGTTTTTCTGTCAGATCCTTAAAACCACGTGAACTTTAGCACACACACAGACATCTGCCGCCAAGCAGTAATACGCAAGCATTACTGTGTTCCAGTTTGATGGGAAAAGTAGTCAGTGAAATTACTGTGTTTATGATACTCTCAGGGTAACGAGCCCAATGCAGTGCCGCGCAGGCCTTTGTGCTTACAAGTTCTGAGGGGCATTGCATTGTTATGGATATAGTGTTATTATGTTTATCAGTTACCATCAGGCAAACGACCGGCTCGTCTCGTTACCCAATAGTAGGTTTGAAACAAGTGCAATTGCTTTAAAAAACCGAGAATTGTTTTAATTTCTCAACAGTTTCTTTCGCTTATATTTGGAATTGTTTAATTCTTGACGTTTCAAACAGCTTGCAGACTATTGTTCTTGCATTACAGATGGGAGAGGTCCCGATGCGCAAAGACATGAATATGTCTTTCACACGGCGACTGAACCGTCTCAACTCTAACTCTGTGAAGGTCGTCACTCTCCTCACCGGTGAGTTGAAAATTTTCACCATTTTTGCCTAGATATAATGCGCTCTGATTGGCTAAGACATAGCCTTGCACCGTTTACCCGTGCACTGATATACTGAGCTCTGATATTTGTTAATGATAGATCACGACATTTGTTGTGGAATCTGGTAGTACAGTATTTCATCTCTAGTGGTTAGTACCTCGATGACCGTGATACATATGCGTATGTACCATTATTTATGTCGACAAACGAGTAGAAGCAAACATGCTTCTACACGTATGGCGTACAAAACTCATGATTAATAAATAATTAATTACATAAAAACACATGAATAAAATAGCACTACTTTATTACAGAACCTTCTCAAGGCCACATAGAGGGAGCTAAGAAAATTGTGGATGAGATGAATGCCGATATGCCTCACGTGAGAGACGGTACGTCAAGTTTGAGCCATTTTCAACAATATTTATTTATGACTAGCTTTTTCCCAGCAATTTCCCAGCAAAGTTTTCGTAATTGTTTCAAAGGAGTGAAAGAGACAGCCGCTAAGCAGACCAGCGACGAAGAGAAGAAGAAGCTGTTAGACCAGCTGCACATGCTAGATGAGCTGATGAAGACCCTGTCCGAGTGTACCAGCCCTGACACTGTTGTGAGTTGCTTACTTGTTACAATTAGGTTTTGGACTACTAGGCGGTAGGACTAACTGTTCTGCGAGCATCCGTCTGGGTGGGCACTTTTTATTCGTGTAGTCTACCGCCAAGCAGTTATGTGCAAACGTTACTGTGCTCCGGTTTGATGAGCAAAGTATGAGACTTAATTCCTAATGTCTCAGGGTAACGAGTGCCAAGCAGTGCCGCGCAGACCTTTGCATTTAAAAGTTCTGAATGGCACAACACACGCTACAGAAAGCCAATCAGGAAATTGATCATACATCTATCATTGTACTACGGGGCTGTCCGATGTTAGTTTTATTAAATAATATTTGATAACGAGACGAGCTTTTCGCTTGCCTGATAGTAAGCATAACGCCGGCACATAACAATTGCAGTGTCACTCAGAACTATGAAACAAAGGCCTGCGCGCCCGTGAGCTCGTTATTGAGACATTAGGTATTAAATCTCATAAACCCAGTCATTTCAATGACTACTTTGCTCATCAAAATGGAACACAGTAATGCTTGCACAGTACTACTTAGCGGCAGGCTTTGATCGAAGATTTATAAAGCATCATTAAAAAACTTGACATAAGTATCGGTTTGTAAGTCTTATTGGCACTAATCTCAGTCTTCAAACATTTTTTCTAGGATACGAGTAAAGCAGATGAAGCGGCGAAGGAAATCGCTGATGTCACCACTCAAATGTACTTCTCTATGGATCCGAAGACCAGGAGACGAAGCAGGATTCTGAGTGTGAGTTACTTATTTTATTGTTCTTTTTAAACGACTTCCAAAAAAGAAGGAGATTCTCAATTCGTTTGTATTTTTTTGGCGATGCTACTTGATATCTCCGCCAATTGTAAACCGATTTATGTTTAATTTTTTTGATGACTAGGGTGTATCTCAAGGGTACTTTTATAACTTTATTTAACAATACCACCACAAGGGTGAAAAAACTGTGAGTGAAATTTCAAATATAGCGATGTTTTCAAGAAAGTCCAGCTTTTTTATATACTCTGGTTTTAAACACAAAATGCAGCGATGATGGTGCAAAAATCAATGGTATATCGTGTCTAACTTTATGTCCTGTCTAGTTTGCGCAAAATCAACTTCTCACAGACGAGTCAAAGTCACGTCAGTCTAGTCTAGTTACAGTCGAGTCCAAATCACGCTTTCACCATGGCGGGGTATACTTTAATGAATGCTTCCATGATGTTTTGGACAGAACACCATCGGTTTTGATCTATGTGTGTTATATTTTGCTTTCCTCTCGTGCATCACCGCAAAATAATCTATATACCAAAATATACACGTTTCGGTAAATAATACAAAACCGACAACAGCATATTTTGGAGTTGCCAAAATCTCACTGTTAGCATTGCTTCCAGAGAACTCGTGACAGTTTCATTGCCGACGAGAGAACAGAGAAGAACTTGCGCCGCGCTTCCTTTATCGTCGCCACCGCCACTGCGAATCACGCACTCGACGTGTCTAGCGAGTTGGTGGCTGAGGTGAGTTAATATTTTATTTTACACCCTTTTTTACTAACTGTAAAAGAGGTTTTTTTCAATCAAAAATAGGTAGACGTCTGACTACCAACTCGCCTGATGGTAAGCAAGATCTAGCTGAAAATGAAATACGAAGGTCTACAAGATGACTATTAATTCCATCGTGGAAGATATCCAAGTTATAATTTTCAGGAAACAAGGTAATGAGTTCTTAAAACCGTGAAGAAAAATGTCTTGAGGAAATCCGCATATTTAAGAACCACAAAACTTGAGGACATGTGACATCCATTAAACCGCACCGGGCTCGCGGGGTGGATTATGGCCCATTACCTCTTCTCTCTTTGAGGCCTCTTCAGAAGGCCTGTATTCCGGCAGTGTGAGCATAGTGAGCAAATGATAATGATGAAGAGTCCGTACTATAATAAATGCAAAAGTGTGTCTGTTGGTTTGTCCTTCTTTTCCACAACATCGGCAGCAACGACGTGATTTTTTGCAGAGGTCTAGTTTCTGGACCAGAGGATAACGTAGGCTACTTTTTATTCCGGAAAATACACTGTTCCTGTGGGAATACACGTGGGTGAAACCGCGGACAGAAGCTAGTAACTATATATAATAAGCGTCTTTATGCAGGGTTCCTTTACCCCGACGCATCGCGACGATCAGTATTTGCTTATCAATTTAGCTCGAGAGTTTTAATTTGCAGGAGTACAAGGGTCCGTCTCTAGATGCCCAGAAGATTGAGGAGCTGAAGAAATCAGCTGCTGATAAACTCGGCAAGATCAATGCTGCCATCGCACATTACTTGCTGGCTCATTCAGGTATCTTACTCTCATTTATTGTAACTAATTAAAAATTGTATACAACCAAGTTTTCTAATGGCGGTTGTGATTTTGATGAAAAAGTTAATTTAGTACTGAGTCATTTTATGCATACGTATTTCAAACTGTCAAGAAAAATATCGGTACTACTACGCTGTTTTAAAAGGTTTCAACCAAAGAGAATATAATCCCGGTAAGAGGCGGAACTCCATAGAGCGGTTTTTAATGCTAACAAATGAATTGCTTTGGCAACATAGAAGCGGATGTCAAAGAGAATATCCCTATGTTTATTATACTCTTTGGAGAATATAATGGCGGATGTGTCGAAATGTGACAGTGGGGATAGTGATGTAACTCTTGGTAAAAATATGATCGATATCGATAATAGTGTTGTACCTAATTGAATATCGATATTTGCAGTTAATTAGAATAAATTTTATGCATTTGTAAATAAAAAGCCAGTGTTAATCGGCGATAGTTTATTTAAGACAGTAATACTTAACATAGGTACAGCAGTGGCAAAAAGAAACAAAACAAACACTATTATACATTCGACATCCTGCACTAGGAATCCCTGCTATCGACACACACAGAAACACAACACAACACCCACGAACAAAAGTTGTTAAGAAAGGAATGGAATTGCTGACTCCTTGTAAGCAGCGGGAATCACATTGCCCAGGGATACATTCTTGAAACCCTCATTCTGACGGATCTCATCATCTGTAAACAAAATGTTGCGTAAATATCTTATTTAATATTTTGTAAGATATAGGTATAATGTGGGTAATAAAGAATGTCTAATGTCCTATGTTCGATCTATACCAAATTTAACTAAACGTAACGCGCCACGCTGGACAACGAAACATGGGTTAGTTGGTTATGAAATTAAAAACTTTCTTGTTTTTTTTAGTTACTTTCTACATTAAAAAAATAGGATAGCGTCTGCTATGCTTCCTCTCGTGAAGCGGAAGTAAATGCTGCTTCTTGCACCGCGCAGGATAATTGGGATGTTGACTGTCTTCAAATAAAAATATAATTTTGCCGCGAAACGGTAGTTTTTGTGACAGAAATCCTATAAAACACAATATTAGTATACATAGGGTTTTCTCCTGGGTTTTCCACTCGTATATTATTTTTACAACTGCTTTTTTGACGCCACAAATCATGCAAGATCTGTGTGCACTTTTCTTCGACATTATGTGTCCTAAAGATTAAGGGGTGTCTTTCTCTAAATATTTAACGAGTCCTATCTCAAAATAAACTAAAAATATGTACACAACTCACACTTATGCTAAAATATCGGTCTTTTCCATTTTACATGTGTCCTTTCTCACAAACGCACTAAGACACATATTTTCATAACTTTCCCAACAATATACCAAGTCAAAACACACCAAATCATAAAAAATTAGCCAGAAAGTCAACCAGTAACAACAGTAATATTCTTTCTTCTTTCTTTATTTTCTGGAACCGTAATTTTCATTTAATTTTTAATTGTAAAACGACATTTTGATTTTTGACGTCAATTTTAGTGTGGCCAGATGGACATCCTCAGATATACTTGATATTACCATCTACTTACCTGTTAAAAAGAAAAACTAAGTAAATAATACATTTGAACCTCTAGTTTGAATTAAGATAGCTCTTAAAATAATAAAATGTTACTCAAATTAATTTAACAAACACGAAAGTTAGTTCTACAGTGATTTGGATTTTACCATGTTCTTGATCGAATTTTTGGATATGGTATCATATCATTTGTTTTTTATGTTACTGAAAATATGTATTTGTCCCGATACATTTTCCTTCTGTATTCGAACTTTCGAGCCACTGGTTTCAACCTAATATGACCATAAAATGATAATGATTTTTTTCTTTTATTCTGCAATTCGTTTCGTTATTCGTTTGTAATTTCTTTATTGAACGTTTGAATTTTATCATCCATCAGTATATAATACGTGTATATTACTGTATATGTATATTGTATAGTAATGTTGATTTTCACACCCATGCGTCGACAAAGGTCGAGATATTTATAAAGTTGTTTTTATTTCAGATCCACAAAATATAGACTACGCCACAGCTGTGAACTCATTGAACACCATACATGAACTGATGCCAGAACTAGCTAAAGGTACACAAGATACCAATTTTAGTACTAATTATCTATAACGGTTGAACGGATTTTATGAAATTTTGTAGTTGCCGGCAGACACGCCGGCATAGTTAGTGTTCAGTAATTATTTTATGGGATAGGTACCATAAAATAAGTACTGAACAATAACTACGCCTCGTAGGCCACACCCCCTTGGTTTCTTTTATATATTTATTCATACAACACATGTAACTTACAGACTATTGTCCAACACATTATATAGCAAAACTAAGGTCAATCAGCAGTATATTAAGGAACGTGCTTACCGTATCATTAATCATTAAATATATCTAGATCTGCTTGTTGAGCGAGCATATCGTTGAGTAGCCATATGACCTTTTTACGTGTTATTTTGCTTTTGATTTGTGTCAAATATACACTTTTTCTTTCTTTCATTACCTATCTATATATATGTATACTATGTCAAATTCAAATTAAAAATGCTTTATTCATATAGGTCCCAACGGAGCACTTATGAAGGTTAAAATAAATGACTCTAACATCGGACCTGTCACGTTCGTCTACCCGAATCACAGACTAAAACTAATGCCGTGTTTGTCCGCTACAGACGGGCAGGCGCTCGCGAGTGTGAAGGACGACAGCGCGCAGGAGCTGCTCGCAGACATCAGGCACCTGTGCGCCGCCGCCAAGCACGTGTGCGCGCTGTCGGGCGTCGACGACGCGGACGTGAGCCATGCATTATACACACTATACACCACCTGATGCCCGCGGTTTCACCGGCGCGCGGAGTGATTGGAATTCATGGTTTTGCATAATCTAAAAAAACGCAACACTGAGATTTATGCCCGTTTTCACCAACACTAGGAGACGCCTAAGTCAGATGCCTAAATATTCAAGAGTTACCTAAGGCAAAAAAAACGTTTCACCAACCTTTAGGAGTGCTCTAATGGTTTATACTTAGGATTTCGCTTACATTAGGAGTTACTTAGGCGTCGCGTTATTCGTCGTTGATGAAAACGGGCATTACCTAGTATTCTTACCTAGTAGCTACAGCACTACTATAAATGTCATGGCCATAAGGGCACATAGTTTTAATTCAAATCAAATAAGACTAATTTCTTTGTGTTCGTGTTCACAGAAGTTGCAAAAAGCATCCGCCAATTACTCCAATGTGGCTGGCAAACTGATCTACACTCTCGGCAAAAGATCAAAGGCGAAAGTTGACAAGGAAAATGAGGTAGAATTAATTAATTAATTTAGTACTTTATAATGCCATACTAAATTAAAGAACTTCGGGCCCTACCTCAACTGGACGCCACTGGTGACGTCGCCAGCTACGTATGTAAACAATATTGAAATTATAAATTGGCGGCGTAGCCCAACCATCGCCAATCGAGTTAACTACCAAACATTTTAACTAATAGACTACTTTTCTCATCAAACCGGAACACAGTGCTGACTACGCAAGCAAAGTGGTGGTGCCCACTACCCACTCGCAAAGAAGGACACTCGCAAAATACTTACTCATACCATCTGGCAAAGAAACCGAGAAAGCTTATCACCTGGTAAGCTTTCCATGTTTCTTGTGGAACAACTTGTCAAACTCATCGAATTGTTCCAGATCATTAAGCTGGCCAAGGCAGCAGATGCGAAGACTTCCGCAGTGCTGGCCTCGTCCCAGACCCTCACGGCGGACTCGCTGTGTGAGCCGGCCGCAGTGGAGGTGGGAGCAGCCGCCGCCCGCACTGCTGCCGCGGCTAAGAGTCTGGTGGGACAAGCAGAGGTAACAACACTTTTACGCTTAACTATTGCAGAGACCCATGACCTTGGATTCTCTGAACCAGGACTAGAAAAACCATTTTCCACAACATGTTTTTTTAATTCTCAGTTATTTGTCTTATTGAGTAGCGGGGATCGCTCGAAACCTTATGCGCTACAGAAGTTAAGACAGGCCCTAATTTCTCATAACTGGAGCAAATTTTATGTTGTGATCGTAATGTTGCTCTAGGGTCTTGGACATTTGTATTGTGATGTTCATGTCACCTGCGACATCAAATTTTAATGCAGGAGTATGAGTGTGCAAGCATTTATTTGAATATATAACTTTACTAATCACAATTCCCCAGCTCAATGCCCCGACAATCGATGAGCCTCACTGCCAGAGCGCGCTGACAGCCGCCTGCGCCGAGCTGTCGTCATCAGTTCAGCACCTCGCCACCACATGGAGGCCGCTGCTGGAACAACCAGACAAGCACGAGATGGGAGAGAAGCTCCACAACCAGACCATGGATCTGGCGAAAGCATTGGATCGGCTGAGGGACGCTTACGGCAGTTTGGGAGATGATACAGGTTGGTTTTGATGATTTCATAGGCGCGAGACGTACGTAGACCTGGATAAGTTATCAGAAATAACAGAAAATGAAAGACTATATCATAAGACTGTAGTATGTACACATTCTTTTAGTTATATGAGAGCTTAAGCTACAACACATGTCTCACAAACTTTTAACTAAATTACAGCAGCACCATATCGTCCGCGTACATAATGCACTAAAATAACCGTAAATAATCACATAGTCACAAGTCACATTGTAACATGTTGTACACAATATGTTGTACGTATCCTGTAATTATTTCCAGACAACGGAGAAACGATTAAACCCAGCATTGAGGCTCAGCGGCTGAAGTTCATCAACACTCTGTCCAAGGTCGGAGAAAAAATGCAAGCTGCCGAAGACGAGCTCCAGAAGGTAATTCAGTACTTTTTTGATGGCAAAGTTTATTGCAATACTGCACCGCGGTCCGTGCCGCATCATGTCACAAGTCTCATTCGTCCAGTAACTTTGACTTACAAATCGGCATACAGTATTGCATTCTACATACTACTGTCGAGTAGTAAAAGTACCAAAATCGTTGTGTAACGAGTGCGCTCGTTATCAGGAAACACCAGGTTGTAAGTCTTATATGACCAGTAATCATACTGACTACTCTATTTTGCATTACCATGGTTAGTCGGTTAGAGTTAATTGCTTCCTACTTTTTCGGATTATATTTAGAAACGATATTATTTTAGGTCATCACTTAAATAAATACAAAGTTCTAATGCTTATAGTATATACACATCAAGAAATTGATACCTTAAATATTTACCTCAAACTGAACACCATTTCCCTATTGTTACATTTGCAGCCTCTAACAACAGAAGTCAAAGACGCGGATGAAAAAGAAGCTAAACGGCGCCTAGCTCAAAGGCTGTCACAACTGAACGCGGCCATGGCTTCGCTGCTGTCTGCCACTGCCGGTTTGTTCACTTTTATTAGCTTAGGTCGGTCCGATCAGAGACCATAGACAAAGCATGTCTATGGTCTCTGGTCGCTTCTTAAGTTATTGTGCGATAAAGTTTAATCAATCTACAATTTATATATTTATCATAATGTTTTCCCGCAGATCGTGAGAACCCTGACTATGATACAGCAGAATTAGCCATCACCACAATCAACGATCTGATGCCTGACGTCGTCAAAGGTATTTCACTATTTTATATTATTTATCATCTATAAAATATATAATATATAAGGTGTAAATACATATAACAATTATCGATCATATTCCTAAACAACATTATATTTATTGAATGAATATTTTACGAAAATACGCTTGCAAGTCTTTTGACATCGTAAATCGATACTTCTTCTGGTTTCAGAAAAAATCAAAGCATAGACAATGGGATCACGGTTGGCTTTGACCAATATATTTCAATAAATTGCATAAATGACGTACTTACTCAGTTTTTATTCGTTTGTTAAATCGTCCCAATTATTTTGACGGTCCCTATATTCTTTACGACTTATTGAGACACACTGCCAATTGTCAACCGATTTAAAGGATTCTTTTTATTCATGACTAGGCCCTAGGGTATACCTCAAGAGTAGATTGTTAATATTTTTTTTGAAAAAATTGGTATTTTTTCATAAGAGTGGAAAAATGGGGGACGAATCTTCACTATCGCGATATTTTCGTCGAAGTCGGCTCCCGCTTTTTTAAAAGCTTTTTTTAAATTATTTATAAGAATTGAACCAATAGTTGATTTTATTTACAGATTCAAAGACAGCCACAGCTAACCAGGACGACGCATCCCGAGCGGCCTTCCTCGATAACATCAGGGCACTGTGTGTCGTCAGCGACATTGTATGCGCCAGCGCCTATGGGAAGGAGCCCAAGGTGAACCAATTCTAAATTATTTACGCACACAGGCTCCATGAGACCGATCATGAAATTTAAATGACTCCAAGAGCTCCAAGTATACATACAACCGCGGCCATACCGGCTCATAACAATTGTCTTCATTTTCAGTTCCAACCTGATTTAAAAGCAGAGGTTGCTTGTCTTTTCCTGTAAGTAATTGTTTAGAGTTTTCGATAGTTTTCTGTTTAGAACGATATTAAGGGATCAAGTGGTTCCAAAACGAAAACTAGCGAGAACTCTAGACAATTCCTTCCAGTCTCACTAGTCTTTTTTTTTTTTTTTTTTTTTTTTTTTTTTTTAGTTTAATTTATTTTGCTCTGCAAGCTCCAGGGCTCGCACCTTTTGTTTGATATTTTTACATTAATATACTTGAAAAATTACTTACTTATCATCTATTTAACAAAAGTAACTTACTTCGAAAGCCTAACTAAGTGTCATACACATAACATATATAATATATATATAGTTTTATATCAATACAAGTATTACAAACTAGAATGCTGAATTGAGTACACAATCGGAGCGGACGAGATCCCACAAGCAGCACCCGTTCACGAGTTTGACGCATGTGCCAGCCATCGCTCTCCTCAACCATTTCAGAGGGAAGAGGGCGACCCGCCACACGACGCCACTGCAAGCAAGATCATTCCAGTGGCCATGGCCACTCCGGTTGTTCACCCAATTTATTTAACGTATGTTACTTGGTAACCTATATTAATTACTTCCCGTCGCCGCCCCACTCCGTTCGAACTCTGCGATGGCCTCCGCCACCACATTGTTCCCGTCTCTGATGGTTCCTCTCACTAGTCTTCAAAACCGCTGGTTTTAATCGGATTGGAGTCGAAAACGAAGACGATTGTTATTAGCCGGTTAAAGGCCGCCGGTCGAGACGAGGGTCAAGAAACTCGTCGCCATTTTTTTAAAAAGCATTTACTGTGTTTCAATCTAACTATTTATTATGTACTAGCTGCTGCCCGCTATTTTACCCGCTCGGAGATATTTGATTTCATGTATTTTATTTTTTTGCGTTTAGCCCTAATAATTTTTTTCTAAACTAAAAGTAGCCTAACTCCTTATAACATCAGCTGTCTGCCAGTGAAAGTCCCATCAGAATCGGTCCAGCCGTTTCGGAGATTAGCCGGAACAAACAAACAGATAGACAGACAGACAGACAAAAATTAAAAAAAAAATGCTCTTTTTTTAAGCACTGTCTATACTTACATATGCATTTAGTAAAATACTGTTATTTTGACGTTACAAAGATACACTTCAATTGTATTTATCTGTTTAGATAAGTATTAGAGTAGTTGTCTGTATTACATAGTATAATTATTATACATATTAAAGGGTGTGTTCAACAGGAGCTGGACGCCGCTGTCGCCAAGTTCTCTGATGTATCAGGAAAGCTCACTTACGTAGTCAACAAGCGCGCGAACCCTGAGAGAGAATCACAGGTAAATATCGTGAAGTACATAGTGCTAATAATAGATAGTTACAAAGAGAATATAGGTGATCTTTTACACACGAGATATTTTAAGGTAATAGTTTGAGGGTGTAGAATATCACCTACTCGCGTGTGCAAATAATCTACCCTTACACAACTGATAGTGTAAGACGCTCACTGATCGTACAGTTCGAACAGTCCAGTGAACGCGCAGGGTCTTCGTTCCGAGGTAACAACAATCCGAATCAAAATAAAGTATAAAATTCCAATAAGCAAGCCAAATTTAAAAGGATTTAGGAAAAGCACCAGAAAACACAAACGAAACACACATTGAAACCCCTATAACTTTGGAACCATTAAATATCGTGTACATGCAGGGGTTTTAAATCGAGACTCCTATCCGTCCACCGATGAGCCATCTCTAATATTACACCGTGCTCCATATTATAACATATGTATAACTTATATTATTTTTTTAGATTATTGAGCATGCAACAGCCGCCTGCAACCAGGCCGGTGTGCTGCTCTCAGGGGTGAAGCAGCTGGCGGAGCTGGAGGAAGAGGGGGTGCGGGCGGAACTGGACCACAAGGGGACGGCCCTGGCAGGCGCCGCGCAGGCACTGCTCACTACGGCTCAGGTTTGTTATAGAAAAAAAATGTTAGGAGTGCATTGTCTCTCGATTATTAATCAATGTCTGTGTTATAAGCAGATATAGTTTACCGTCAAGGTCCAGAAATATACAAACAAATTATTAGGCATCATTAAAATGACCGTTAAATTTAGAATCTGGCAGAATCGACACCATTATACACTGATAAAAAATTGAGGTCGACAATAAGTTTTTTCAATAAGACAATAAGTTCAGAAAAACTTTAACCATAAGAATATATATAAAAAATATTTATAGCCATAAAGGGTCATTACACACGTTTTACAGAAAATATGTATAATGCGAAGCGATCAGTCTTTTAAATGAAATTTGAAAAAGTTTTGAAGGTTCAAAAAAAAGTTATTCAATTGAAACTAGATGGCGCTGCAATTTTTTAGGTATTTACTTAAATTGCACATTGTCAGGTGACAGCCCCGTCGATCTCGGACCCTCGATGCCAGTCTGCCCTCTCCCGCTCCATCGAGCAGGCGGCGGCGGCGGGGCGCGGGCTGCAGCAGGCCTGGGCGCCGCTGCAGCACGACCCCAAGAAGGAGATGCGAGTGCGCGCGCTGCAGGGGGCACTCCAGCAACTGGATGCGCAGCTGGACAGGCTGAGAGCCGCCTCGCTGGTGCCCGACCTGGGTAAGATTTTATATAGAAACTAGCTGCTGCGCGCGGTTTCACCCGCGCGGAGATATTGGATTTTATGGGTTTTATTTTTTTGCACGGAACCCTAATTCTTAAACGAACAAACGAAAAAGTTACAAACTATACGGCTTTATAATATTAGTTATGATAATGTTATGGTGTGTTATAATTTTGTAAACTTTCTTTAGCTAGCAATAATATTGTCGCTTATTACTAGGGCGTTTCCTAGTGCTAGTCTGCCTAGCTAGTATCTTCAAGATGAAAATCTGTCTCCAAGAACATATAGGTGTTCGGGCAGCCTCTCTTAAGAGATACTAAATAGAGTTACTTAAGGGTGTCCCATCGGGAAAGAACAACGTTTTAAAACTAGCTAATTTATTTTTTCTTATAGGACGGAGTAACCGGAAACTTTTACATTTGTTGTCTGTTGTTATCGCGATTTGTTGTTAAGGATATAAGAGGGAACAATGCGTTAATATTGTTAAAATTCACTTTTGATTATTAATATTATGGATCTATTATTGTTGACAATTGCAACAGTAAACGAATGTCAAAGGGTTATTGATACCAATAAGAAGAAAAAAATGTGGCATATTTTAAAATTACTTTGTGTTCCCGATGAGACATTACCACCTGCGACCATATCGCGAGATAGTGGTCTAAAGATAATCTATCACGTGTAAAAAAACTCTTGTTATTGCAGATGTCCAAAGCTTACAGGAGTCAGGTTCACCCCAAGAACAAGAGAAACTGAAGTTTATAAACACAATAAATGGAGCTAAGAGCAGGCTGGCAGACGCACAAAAAGAACTGAACAAGGTCAGATAGAAATATTCTTATTCTGATTTGTACCTATTTTGTACATGATTGCACAAAAAAGGAGTGTAATATTTTTATGTGTGAGTGTAACTTTTAAATGCTTGAACACATTTGGATGTATCGTTAGAACCCTTACATCATCCCGAGTGACATTGGCTAAGCAGTCGTGTTTTTTTATGTAACTTTTGTTACATCGGCTTGTTTTAAATATTTCTTTTGTTTTGTTTTATCTTTGTGTCAATATAGTGGTTTTTGTATTGTTTGTATTGTATCGTAAATAATACCACATTTTATTACGTAGCACATGCTGCTACACTCTACGGCCACAGAAGATATCAGAGTAACCACTGGTTTGCAATGGGGCAAATAACTGACAGAGGCTCGACAGAGATCGGACTCAGGAAAATTTTCACCACATTACCTACAGCTACATCACTGGAACAGCTGTGCTAGTGACCCAAGGCCAGGCTCTGTTATGTCAAGGGGGACAAAATATGCACAAAACACCCCAAATGGGACGTCAGTCCAGGCCGTATCCCCACTTAAATAACAATGTTGGTATGTAAGACCAGCACTGTACTTTCATTACTTGATTTCTTAACAAATAAATTTCATTTACATATTTAAGCCCACAATGCCTGTGAAGGGTGCCAATGTCGACGACGTTGAAAAACGTCTATCGCAGCGGTTGGGACAACTGAACGCAGCCATGGCCGCGCTGCTTGCTGCCACTGCAGGTCAGTACTGCAAACTACTGCACTATAACTATATACATTACGCGAAATACTTCTTCGTTGCCGTTACGTTGGGCCTATGGTTACTTACCAGCATACTTCATATCGCTATCTCTATTAAATGCTCTGGTGTCAGTGCAGCTGTGATGTCAACTGTACTTTTAGATTTTTTTTCACTGTAAACTGATCATGATGGAATACATTTCCAGATCGTAAGATACCTGACTACGTGGCAGCGGAACAAGCAGCAGACACCATCGCAGACCTGATGCCACGAGTTATACAAGGTATGTGGAATAGTTGGGAAATGAAAGGTGTACCAATATAGGGCTCGTTCTCAAGGTTGTAAGTAGTAAGACTCTTCGATTTCTTTTATTGCAAAAGGATCAGAAGAATAGATTGCCGATTGAGTATGAGCATCACTTGGCATGGCGAAGAATAGATGGCCAATTGATTATGAGCATCACGTGTGCTCAAAATATACACAAAACTACGTGACTCTGCACTCCACTTATCTCCTTAAGACACCACTTTAGATCACAATTTTCGTCACTATCGATCAGGTCGATCAGGTGTTAAGAAGCTAAATAAAATTATGGTCTACATTAAAATTTCCAGATACAAAGACAGTGAGCGCCAGTAAGGATGAGCCGACCCGCGCCGCCATGTTGGCTCAAATCAAGGAACTGTGTGACGCGAGTCAAGGAATCTGCGCCAACTCTTATGGCAGTAACCCACAGGTAACAAGTTTCTCGTAGCAGATATTTAAAATTAACCATAGTACTTACGAATAGTTAACTAGCTCGGACATAAAATAGCATTCTCACTATTGCTAAAGTATTAGTTGGATAGCGTCCATAGGAACCGTAGTTAGTTCTATTGACCAAGATGCTTAAGTGGCCAGTTACTAGTTGCTTTCCTGTTATAAAAATACATTATACAATAGGTACATAAAATAAAACAGTTCTGTAAATTATCGATTCCGGTTCACAGGGTCTCAACGACGCAGTGGCGAAGTTTACAGATGCGTCAGGAAAACTGGTGTACGTGGTCAGCCCACGAGCCATCCCACATAAAGAAGAGGAGGTGAGTTTATAATTATAGGTTATTTTCTTCATATAAAAAACTGGCCCATATATGGACTTTTCCACATAAACTTAGTTTCCCACAAGTGGCAAATCGAGACTGATGTTCATGTTGCATTCAAAGAGTATAATACCTTGTATTTCGACCATACTTGAATTATCTTCGTAACATAATCTGTGGTCTCAATAAATATCGATATCGACAAATATCGGAGCTAAGGAGCAAGTGAATTTAAAAAAAAACCGCGTGTGGAGTACTGCATTTTTTGTCTATGGTCAATAATTAATAATTATGGAAATTCATAGGCGTGCTTATTTTAAAAGATAAATACATTGTTGGATGAAGTAGAGGCTCATCATTGCTATTCTTGTCAGATTGTCACCCTGTCGAATGCTGCGTGCCAACAAACGGCCCAACTTCTATCTGGAGTGCAGCAGTTAGCGGAGGCGGTGGGCGGCGCGCGTGGACAGGAGCTGGACGACAAGGGAGGGCTGGTGGTGGATGCCGCTCAGAACATGCTGCAGACAGCACAGGTGTGTTGCTGTTTTCGATGTGACTCAACTAATACTGAGCCACGCAATTCTATTCTCGAATTCTTAATTTTTCAGCTCACAGCTCCGTCAATGTCGTCGCCGCAGTGCCAGACGGCATTGCTGTCCTCAGTGGACAATCTGTCGACGTCAGGACAGCAGTTAGCTGCCTCCCTCACTCCGTTAGATAACGATCCGAATCACAAGCAGCAGTCTCAAGCGCTGCAACAAGCGCTGCAGCAGCTTGACGCTCAACTCGATTCGCTAAGAAAGGCTTGCATGACGCCTGGTACGTTTATTAACTTTATTACATAGGTTTTATTCTAAGCTCTTCCCAAGAGACTTTGTAGCCCACATCTGCAGGGTCTGGAATTAGAAGTATGTTAAAAAAAGTAAATAGCCATTACTTAAACTTTTTATTCCAGAAGTTGAGTCGAAAGAGCCCTCTCAAAAACTGGAGTTCATCACGACGATGCAGGGGGCCAAAAAAAGGTTGGAAGATGCTCAAAAAGAACTCCAAAAAGTAAGTCTATGCATTAATAAACTTTCTTTTGCTATACGATTGTGCTTCTCACGCTACTTACTACATATTATGATTTACTAATGTTTGACCAAAATGTGTTGAAAAATTAAGATTTATTTAAATCTTTATTCGATTAATTTGATATAAATTTTGCAGCCAACCAAGCCTGCAAAGAGCTCTGGCGTAGATGAAGTTCAAAAACGTTTGTCGCAGCGCTTGGGACAACTGAACGCAGCCGTCGCCTCGCTGCTCGCCGCCACTGCAGGTCTGTATTGAGTTCAATTATTACTCGATATAATCAATGAATGAATACTCATCACACACGTTTTTCCGCTATCTTGCTAGATGTGCGACAATATGGTAGTCGGTATGTAACACGATTATTCAGTTTTAATTCGTTCTAATAATTTTAACTAGTTCTGATTTTGATAATACACCTATCTAGTTTTTTATTGGATGAATGACAGTAAAATATCCCACGCAAAGACCAGGGCTAGCACACGTACCTACTATAAAGAAGAAAAGGGGTATAGTTTCTTAATCGTTTCATTTATATTTTCAGATCGCGAAAATCCCGACTATGCAGCAGCAGAAAAAGCGGCTACGACTATCGCTAACTTGATGCCACACGTTGTGCAAGGTACTTTTTTCAAGTTCCACTAAAATATTTGAAATTTTACGATTTAGTAATTTTGCCAACGTGATCTACACAAATTAGTATTTTACGGGTCTATTTCATTTTTGGTTATTTTGTTAGATACAAAGACGGTAGCCGCCAGTAAGAACGAGCCGACCCGCGCCGCCATGTTGGCTCAAATCAAGGAGCTGTGTGACGCGAGTGAAGAGATCTGTGCCAGCACTTACGAAAGTAACCCAGAGGTAATAAGCCACCTTTATTGTTTATTTAAAACCATGAGGGTAAAAATATTGAAATGGTAGTCCCTAACTTACCTACTTTATAAAGTTAGATGATATGGTATGTTTTCTTTTCATATTCCTATAGAAATTTGCCACTGTGCAAGTTTTAAAGCTTTATATATTGTTTGACAGGATATCAACGACGCAGTGGCGAAGTTTACAGAAGCATCAGGTAAACTGGTGTATGAAGTGAGCCCCCGAGTTTACCCGCAAAGAGAAGTGCAGGTCAGTTTACACTGGTATTTATAAATGTTCATTTGTTTCAGTGTAAATAATTGTGCCTTGTCGAATCAATATCTATAGTTCTCAACTATTTATTTAATATAATTATTGACATGCAACCATAGACAATAAAATGCAATACTCCATGGGCGCTACTTTTTTTTGGGAAGCGTCGGGCTCCTTTTCTCCGATATTTGTCGATATCGATATTTGTAGTCCTCAGATTTTATAACAGGATTATTCAAGTTGATTTTTCCATATTTTTTTGTGCCTCTGACGTATTTCCAATTCCGTTAAACTTTTGAAGTTTTGAAGAATAAAATAACTTCCAAAATAACTTCAATTTTATTTTATTATAATGAATCGCGGATTCTTGCGTGATGATTGCTTTATATTAATTAAAACTTCTTCATAAATAACTAAATAAATAAAGGTTACGCATTAGGATATCACTAACTCGAGCTGACAAAAGTTAAATAAATGGCTGAACGAACCAAGGACGGAGTACATGCGTATTATTTGAAATGATTTGCAAATATATGCATGTGGCAAATAGTTCCAATAATAGTGTTATGTTGCATTAAAAATAGCAAACCATATGTACAAAAAGGTTGCGGTAAAGCTTTAAGATCACTGTTATTTCCATCAGATTGTCGCTCTGTCGAGTGCTGCGTGCCAACAAGCGTCGCAGCTGTTGTCGGGAGTGCAGCAGTTAGCGGAGGCGGTGGGCGGCGCGCGTGGACAGGAGCTGGACGACAAGGGAGGACGGGTGGCGGACAACGCACAGGGCATGCTGCAGACGATGCAGGTGGGTTTTATACCAATGTAACCTTGTCCTATTGGATGTGACCTATGTGTATAATCAATGTTCTTTTTTATAGATCACAGCTCCATCAATGTTCTCACCAGAATGTAAGGCCGCGTCGCTTACATCAGTGGACAATCTGTCGGCGTCAGGACACCAGCTGGCTGCCTCCCTCGCGCCGTTACACAATGACCCGAAGCACAAACAGCAAACAGAAGTGCTGCAACAAGTGCTGCAGCAGCTAGAAGATCAGCTTGATCCGCTAAGAAAAGTCTGTATGACACCTGGTATGTACATAACATTTGAAGACTTTATTGATTTTAAGCGTTAGGGATTTATTCGGTATTCAACCCCAGATAAACGATTTTCGATTTTAATTTCTCCCAAGTTCAGGTGAGGTGTGGGGAACAGATACAATTAATTTTAAATTTATGTTATCTGTTCTATTACAGTTGAAGATTTGCAAGACCCCTGTAAAAAACAGCAGAAACTGCAGTTCATCAACACAATGCAAGGGGCCAAAGGAAAGTTGGAAGATGCTCAGAAAGAACTGAACAAAGTAAGTCTTCACCAAAAATTGTCTTTTAGTGTATAATTTTTTTCATCAGTATAGAGTGTAGTGAGTGTAAATTGATTGGTGTTCAAGGTTTTGTTATTATTTTAGCCTACAATGCCTGCTAAGGGCGCGGACGTGGATGCAGTCCAGCAACGTTTGTCGCAGCGCTTGGGACAACTAAACGCAGCCATCGCTGCCCTGCTCGCCGCCACTGCAGGTCAGTACTGCCATATTAAATCCAAATATTAGAATGAGGATCAGTCACGTTTTTTGTTAAGTATGCAGATTTATTTTGACACAAAAAACAATAAATACTATCAAAAAAATATTTAATCAGTGCAGTGATCCCAAAATCGCGCATGAAAAACGGCTGACCCGCTGACGTCATATATCATGACGCCACATACCAGTATCGAAACTGTCGAGCCGCCCGCAGCGCTAGTGTGCTGCATAGCAGTGCATAGCATTGGACAAGTAAAGGATCGCACGCGTAGTGAACAGTGACGTCATCGCATAAAGCTAAGTTGGAGCGCGCGTTTCAAAGTAGCCGTTAAGAAAAGTTTAATAACTTCGTAATTTCTTGATGGATATTAATCATTTAAAAAATGTAATCCTCAAAAATTTATAGCGTATACGCCAAAATAGTCAAAAAACAAATATCTGTTATGCGATTGATCCTCATTACAACTATCGGGTTTTTTTGTATGTTTTAGTAATTTAGTCAGAACAAGAAAAATTGTTGCATCGGCTTTTATGTTTATATTGTTACAATAAGTTCTAAGCCCATTGAATAAAAACCAAATACGTTTAAATGTCAACTGTTTTCTAGATCGAGAAAATCCTGATTATGCAGCAGCAGAAAAGGCAGCTACTACTATTGCTGACTTGATGCCACACGTTGTACAAGGTACACCTACAGTATATTAAGTTGCCTTTAAATTTAGAAACAAATTGACATTAAGTGCATATCTTTGTGGGCTCTATCGATTTAAAGTTTGGTTGTTTATTCAGATACAAAGACAGTAAGCACCAGTAAGGACGAGCCGACCCGCGCCGCCATGTTGGCTCAGATCAAGGAGCTATGTGACGCGAGTGAAGGAATTTGTGCCAGCACTTATGGCAGTAACACAGAGGTAACACATTTTAAGTAGTCAAAGTTATTGATTTAAATGTTTTATTATACACTGTAGTTTTATTGAATAAATTCAATAAGATTGGTTGATAGGTTCAAATACTCGATGTCTTTTGTTTTGTTCACAATTTTTTTTATTGTCAGGGTCTCAACGATGCTGTGGCGAAGTTTACTGACGCTTCGGGTAAACTGGTGTACGTGGTCAGCCCTCGTGCAAATCCAAAAAGAGACAAGGTGAGTTATTATTTTATTCGAATTTAAAAAGTATTTTATAAGAAAAATAGGGTTTATTTGTGTCTGAAATCATTCTGCTTAAAGTTTAAGAACTTTCAGCTTAGTCTAACTCAATTTCTAAACAGGACCAATAGCACCCATTTGTCTTTGGCAACTAATTTGTTTTACTTAAAGATCACTTGTTGATTGTTTTAGATTGTGGATCTGGCGAGTGGAGCCTGCAAGCAGACATCCCAAGTGTTGTCGGGAGTGCAGCAGTTAGCGGAGGCGGTGGGCGGCGCGCGTGGACAGGAGCTGGACGACAAGGGAGGACGGGTGGCGGACAATGCACAGGGCATGCTGCAGACTGTTCAGGTGGGTACATAACTTTGGCGTGGCTTCAGCTACTGCTGTTATGTAACTGTGTCCTGGAATACGTGTCCCATCTATTTTTTTACAGCTTACAGCTCCGTCTATGTCGTCGCCGCAGTGCCAGACGGCATTGCTCTCCTCAGTCGACAATCTTTCGAAATCAGGACAGCAGTTAGCTGCCTCCCTCGATCCTTTACACAACGACCCGAAGCACAAGCAGCAGTCGCAAGCACTGCAACAAGCGCTGCATCAACTGGATGCTCAGCTGGAAGCACTTAAGATTGCCTGTAAAGCACCTGGTATGTACATAAAGGACCGGGTTCGTTTTTAGCTGTAAATTTAATATTTTACTCTTTAATATTAGTCTCCAAGTCAAGAGATGCTTAACGTCAATAGATTTTTCTTTTAAGCTCTCCAATTTCCGGATTAATGTCAGAGTTTAGACCTTGTTTTTAAGTACCTACGAGCTAAGTTTTTTATAATACTTTATTTTTTCGCAGAAGTTGCAGATTTGCGAGACTCTCAAAAACAGCAGTTCATGAAGACAATGCACGGTGCCAAAGGAAAATTGGAAGATGCTCAAAAAGTGCTGAACAAGGTAGGTCTATTTCCGTGGTCCATCCAGTTTTAGCAAGTTAAATTATACGAGTTATAATGCACGGTGCCAAAGGAAAATTGGAAGATGCTCAAAAAGTGCTGAACAAGGTAGGTCTATTTCCGTGGTCCATCCAGTTTTAGCAAGTTAAATTATACGAGTTATAAGACGAATAACGTCCATAAAAAATGTGTATACTTTCGGTTTAGCTGAAGAGGTTATTGTTATTCCAGCCTACAATGCCTGCCAAGGGCGCGGACGTCGACGCAGTCCAGCAACGTTTGTCGCAGCGCATGGGGCAACTGAACGCAGCCATCGCCGCGCTGCTCGCCGCCACTGCAGGTCAGTGTTTCTGACTGTAATTAAATTCCTTAAAATATACAGAAATATTGTGATTTTTAGGATTTCTGTCACGGAAACTGCCGTTTCGCGGCAAAGTTATATTTTTATTTGAATGCAGTCAACATCCCAATAGTTATGGGCGGGCGTTATGCTTACCATCAGGCAATTTTGTTAGTGGGAGGACTAACTCTGCTGCGAGTGTCCGTCTGGGTTGTTACCGCTTTGCTCGTGAAGTCTGCCGCCAAGCAGTAGTGTGCAATCATTATTGTGTTCCGGTTTGATCAAAGACTATAAATCCTGTTGACTAATGATACAACTTCCCCTCATGCGAAAACGACATATTTAAATGCACTACTCGCCACTGCGAGTACGAGTGCAGACTTATAACTTATCGATATTCAATGTATACTTTACAATTAATATATATACTAATATTAATTATTTTGGAAAAATAATAACCTTTCGTTTGGATTTGTTAACCGACTTCGAAAAAAGAGGAGGAGGTTAAATGTTCGACTGTATGTATTTTTTTAAGTATTTTAACTGATTTCTCCGTCAATTGTGGACCGATTTTGAAAATTATTTTTGTTGTTTGAAAGTGTATCATCTCAAGGTGGTCCCATATACATTTTATGGAAGAACATCTAAAGATGAAAAAATGGTACTTGAATTTTCATATATCGCGATATTTTCATCGAAGTAGGTTCCCGGTTTTTTTAAAGTATTTCTGCTTTTTGTTGTTAGATTTCCAGACATCCCAGAAATAAAGGAAAAGTGGATAGAAGCGACTCAAAAAGAGAATTGGTTCCATACATCGCAAGTCATGGAATCCATTCAGTAGCTTCGACGTGATGCGTGGCCAAAATACAGACAGACAGACAAAAATAAAAATACAGTTTTGGCTTCAGTATAGATAGGAGTGCCATCAAAAAAAAATGTGACCTGGAGTTTTATTATAAGTAGTATTATAGATTAATTTATAAAGTAAGTATGTATTGTCTAGGTTTTCCATATAATAATTTATTATTAATCGTATATGTCAAGGAATCAAGAATGCGATGCTAACTACCTATTCAATTTTATCGATATTATTCTGTTCAGTAGTAGTCGTACCACATCACTAAATTACGTCATCCAAATGATCGGCCAATTGCAAGCATAGAATATTACCTCGCCCCCTGCCCGCGCCGGTGAGATATGTTTGTATAAGGAATTGTGTTTATGAGCTATCAACAGGCTAAATAATCTGTGGGTTTGATGAGCAGAGTATCCAGTGAAATTACTGGGCTTATGAGACTTAATACCTAATGTCTCAGGGTAACGAGCGCACTGCAGTGCCGCGCAGGCCTTTGTGTTTCAAAGTTCTGGGTGGCACTGCAATTGTTATGGGCCGGCGTTATGCTTACCATCAGGCAACCGATCAGCTCGTCTCGTTACCTAATAACACAAAAAAAAAAAAAAAAAAATTATTATTAAGTATATAATTTTAACCTCTTCTAGTGTTTTTTTCTCTAGTTAGGTATATACATTTTTTTAAAAGATTTTGAACTTACTAAAGTTTAAAACTTTTTTATGATTTTCGAATGCTACATCCTATTTTCAGATCGTGAAAACCCCGACTACGCAGCGGCAGAAAAAGAAGCTACGACTATCGCTGACTTGATGCCACATGTTGTACAAGGTAGGTCAAATTGTTTCACAATGTCTACTAAAATATTTGAAGTCTTTTCATTTAGAAGTTTCACGGAAGATCTTCTTTTGCCACACTTGTTTTTTGTAAGAAATATTAATTATAATAGTAATTATGCCTGTTACATTTAGACACAAAGACGGTAGCCGCCAGTAAGGACAAGCCGACCCGCGCCGCCATGTTGGCTCAAATCAAGGAGCTGTGTGATGCGAGTGAAGTGATCTGTGCCAGCTCAGAGACCAATAATCCACAGGTAAATCCACTTTGATTATGTATCAGATTATGCAAGGTTTATCTTTTCAGTAAAAATTGTAGAATATAACATTATAGTTTCTTTACAAAATAATTAGTCAGGTCCTCTAACATTTCACAAGTGCCTGTTAAATAAAATCAAATCAAATGTATTTATTTGCATAAATATGGGTCATGATAATAACATTGGTGTAAGGTAGGTACATATATTTCAGAGCGCCATACTTGTACCGTTAGGTGTGCAAAGATTTAATTAATGATAGTTAAATACAAAACTATAATTTATTTTAGAAACTTGTGACTGTCGCTTTTGTTGTCACGGGTTTCTGTAGTTAGTATGTTGTTTACAGGGTCTCAACGACGCAGTGGCGAAGTTTACAGACGTGTCAGGCAAACTGGTGTACGTGGTTAGCCCTCGTCCAAACGTACAAAAAGAACAGGAGGTGAGTTAATCTATTTTTAAATTAATAATTGGGAATATCGCTGTTTCGCTTGCTCAAACCTGCTTATGTTATTTAACTAACACTAAACGAGTCGTCATCTGAGACGTCGAAACAATCAGCCACAGAGACTGCTTGAACCCGCTGATGGGTCAAGTATTTCGCCGAACTTAGCCGAAACCAAAACAATAACAACCGAACCACTTCAGGGCGAATAGTAACCAGATCTGGTCGCACAGTAAAAATGACCGTAAGATTTGACTTATGACTGTTATGAAACCAGTGACTAACTACACGTGAACACTCTTCTCTGCACTCACCAGCTGTAGTTCCTGCTCAGGCGCGATACTCTTGCCCAAAGGCCTAAAAAATGTAAAAAATCATTAGCGAGTGCAAGCTTTTAACGTCTAAACAGTTGCGAACATTAGCGTAAAATATAACACTTGGTTGAGTATATACATAATTTTGTTTTGATTTTATATTCTTTTTTTTCAAAGATTTGTGTAACTTATAAGTCACCTACTCATCCTATTCAATGTGCATGTTTTACTTAAGTACCAACCTCTTCATTTAACTATGTTGGATAAGTCTTATGTTTCGTAATTTTATAATTTAATAATTTCGTAATTTTCCGTAACTATGTTTACTATCGTTTAGTTACTCAAACAATTTATGAAATGAAACAACTAGGCACAAAAATCAGTGATGTCTTAAACTGCGTCACCGATCGCCACAAGTGGCGTCAATTACCTAGTCAAAGACAAGTTTGATCGGGGCCATCATGATGAGGGGCTGAGCACAGCAATGAGCGAACGAATGAAGAAGAAACCATAATTTGCACCATTAAGACCTTTGATATTTTTATCAGATTATCGCTCTCTCGAGTGCTGCGTGCCAACAAGCGTCGCAGCTGTTGTCGGGAGTGCAGCAGTTAGCGGAGGCGGTGGGCGGCGCGCGTGGACAGGAGCTGGACGACAAGGGAGGACGGGTGGCGGACAACGCACAGGGCATGCTGCAGACTGTTCAGGTACGTTGACGTGTTCTCGATATGATCCACCTGATCAGAGTGCTGAGCCACGTAAGAAGCAGTAAATATTCAAGTTTTCTTCTGTTACAGATTACAGCTCCATCATTGTCCTCTCCAGAGTGCCGCGCCACGTTACTCTCCTCAGTGGACAATCTGTCGGCGTCAGGACACCAGCTGGCCGCCTCTCTCGCGCCGTTACACAACGACCCGAAGCACAAACAGCAGTCGCTAGCGCTGCAACAAGCGCAACAGCAGCTGGATGCTCAATTGGACGCGCTGAGGAAGGCTTGTATGACGTATGGTATGTATTTGGTCTTAAGGCCTTTCTCCTTATAAACTGACTTGGAATCCCAAGTCCGTAAGCTGGCTGACAGTGGTTTTGTGTTCTAAATAGTTACTTCCTTGTATCATCTAGGCACATTCGGTAGTTTTCACCTGAACCGGTTTGATACAAAGGACCAAAATTAAACCATGTATTCATATAAGTTAAGAAGTTAATAAGTTTACCTGAAAGTATTAACGAAGAACCAAAATTACAGGTCCGCAAAGTCAGGAACAGCAGAAACTGCATTACATCAAAACAGTGCAGGATGCTAAAGGACTGTTTGACGATGCCCAAAAGGAACTGAAAAAGGTGAGCGTTCTCTAAATAATTGAAACAACTTCGAGGCGAAACATATTAAATGATTCTTTCAGAAGATTCATCAAGGAATTCAGCTGAATTTTCACATTTAACCAAGCAACGTATTCCATTCCAGCCCGCAGCTCCCGCGAAGGGAGCCGATGTGGAGCAGGTCCAGCATCGTCTGTCTCAGAGGCTCGGCCAGCTGAACGCTGCCGTCGCCTCTCTACTATCCGACACTGCAGGTCAGAGCTCGTTGGCTTTAGGAGTTGAAAGAGACACCACGTAAACTCTTCCTTCAGCAATGATGTTGACGACTAAATTAGTGCAGGCGATGCAGGCGTGCATCAAAAATCCGTGATGACGTGTGCACAACGTGGATGGCCGGAGAAAATGTTTTAGCATTAAATAAAGCTCTTAGTATAAAATAGTAATAAATAATTATAGAGTCAAATATGATCAGATAACGTAATAGTGGCGGAACGGTGACTCGTCGATATTGAAAAATAATCTACTAGGATGTTATAAGTATCTCAATGACGTTAGGATAATCAGTTAAAAATATATTTATTCGCAAAGACATATATTCAAACACTGGCTTTATAAATATACTGGCTTTATAATAGTTTTATGACACAGGTTTTTTAATCTACTGTATACTTTTTCAGATCGCGAGAAGCCCAACTATGCAGGAGCAGAACAATCGATCAAAACTATCACAGATCTCTTGCCTCAAGTTATAAAAGGTTACTTTTATTACTGTTGTCATTTTATTTACTTTTTAAATTTTGATAGTTTATAATGAAACTAGTAAACTATATGTTTTTTTAAATACTTCCAGATACAAAGACAGTAAGCGCCAGTAAAGACGAGCCGACCCGCGCCGCCATGTTGGCTCAGATCAAGGAGCTGTGTGACGCGAGTGAAGGCATCTGTGCCAGCACTTATGGCAGTAACCCACAGGTAATTATGTAATTCTATTTTAATCACTATTATAATCTTTAGAGAAGAAGTCAATTTTCAAAATCATTACATTATCAGACAGTTGTTTTTAACAGTGATTTCGCACTTTAGAAAGCAGATAACTGGTTTTAATATGAATTAAATTTAATTCCGTTAGTAAATCCAAAGATTTCTAACATGCAAAAAATAATGTGTCGAATGAATTGAAAACAGCCTTATTTTGAAAATGGTTAATAAACAATATGCATTCCCAATCAAAGAGTCTTACGGGCTGTTTGTTCTAAAAATCGTCGCTTTAGGACCACCAGTTTTACTGTGATTTGACTCAAGTAATACTGCTCATTGACAGGCTCTCAACGACGCAGTGGCGAAATTCTCAGATGCGTCAGGTAAACTGGTGTACGTGGTCAGCCCGCGAGCAGACATACAAAAAGAAGATAAGGTACGTTTATTGAAAAGGTTACAAAATATTGAATTACTTAAAAAAAATTATTGTTACTTGTTTACAAAAATGGAATTAGAAATTGATAAAATATTTCTTTTGTTATAATATTGCAAATTAAAAGTAAGACATGTTTTTGGTTGACGAGTGGTACCGATTTGTCCTACAAAATTATAATACATGGCAAACAGTGTGTACTTATCATTTTATTAATCACTAGGCATAATTTAACGTCCTGAAGGCTCTAAAAGTAGATCAAAGGCCACCTGACTTCAGCGGGTACTCCAATATTTTAGTGATATGGGTCAGAAACTCTTCAATATGGAAAACAGCGACAGTAGGGAACATGGAGGGAAAATGATAGAGGGGTAAGAGCCCAAAGAAATTGTCAGATCAAGTGGTCGAACAACTGGCACAAAGATCAGGGAAGTCTTACATTGCGTCACCGATCGACACAAGTGGCGTCAAATAGTCAAAGACAAGCTTGGTCGGGGCCATCACGATGCTCAGCAGTGAGCGGACGATTGGAGAAGAAGGCATAATTTGGAGCATTAATACGTTCGTTACTTGTATATCAGATTGTCGCTCTGTCGAGTGCTGCGTGCCAACAAGCGTCGCAGCTGTTGTCGGGAGTGCAGCAGTTAGCGGAGGCGGTGGGCGGCGCGCGTGGACAGGAGCTGGACGACAAGGGAGGACGGGTGGCGGACAATGCACAGGCCATGCTGCAGACTGTTCAGGTACGTTGACGTGTTCTCGACCTGATCCACCTGTCAGAGTGCTGAGCCACGTAAGAAGCAGTAAATATTCAAGTTTTCTTCTGTTACAGATTACAGCTCCATCATTGTCCTCTCCAGAGTGCCGCGCCACGTTACTCTCCACAGTGGACAATCTGTCGACGTCAGGACACCAGCTGGCCGCCTCTCTCGCGCCGTTACACAACGACCCGAAGCACAAACAGCAGTCGCAAGCGCTGCAACAAGCGCAACAGCAGCTGGATGCTCAATTGGACGCGCTGAGGAAGGCTTGTATGACGTATGGTATGTATTTGGTCTTATGGTGTTTCTCCTTATAAACTGACTTGGAACGCCAAGTCCGTAAGCTGGCTGGCAGTGGTTTTGGTTTGTAAATAGTTACTTCCTTGTACCATCTAGGCACATTCGGTAGTTTTCACCTGAACCGGTTTGATACAAAAGACCAAAATTAAACCATGTATTCATATAAGTTAAGAAGATAATAAGTTTACCTCAAAGTATTAACGAAGAACCGAAATTTCAGGTCCGCAAAGTCAGGAACAGCAGAAACTGCATTACATCAAAACAGTGCAAGATGCTAAAGGACTGTTTGACGATGCCCAAAAGGAACTGAATAAGGTGAGCGTTCTCTAAATAATTGAAACAACTTCAAGCAGAAACATACTAAATGATTCTTTCAGAAGATTCATCAAGAAATTAAGCTGACTTTTCACATTTAACCAAGCAACGTATTCCATTCCAGCCCGCAGCTCCCGCGAAGGGAGCCGATGTGGAGCAGGTCCAGCATCGTCTGTCTCAGAGGCTCGGCCAGCTGAACGCTGCCGTCGCCTCTCTACTATCCGACACTGCAGGTCAGAGCTCGTTGGCTTTAGGAGTTGAAAGAGACACCACGTAAACTCTTCCTTCAGCAATGATGTTGACGACTAAATTAGTGCAGGCGATGCAGGCGTGCATCAAAAATCCGTGATGACGTGTGCACAACGAGTGGATGGCCGGAGAAAATGTTTTAGCATTAAATAAAGCTCTTAGTATAAAATAGTAATAAATAATTATAGAGTCAAATATGATCAGATAACGTAATAGTGGCGGAACGGTGACTCGTCGATATTGAAAAATAATCTACTAGGATGTTATAAGTATCTCAATGACGTTAGGATAATCAGTTAAAAATATATTTATTCGCAAAGACATATATTCAAACACTGGCTTTATAAATATACTGGCTTTATAATAGTTTTATGACACAGGTTTTTTAATCTACTGTATACTTTTTCAGATCGCGAGAAGCCCAACTATGCAGGAGCAGAACAATCGATCAAAACTATCACAGATCTCTTGCCTCAAGTTATAAAAGGTTACTTTTATTACTGTTGTCATTTTATTTACTTTTTAAATTTTGATAGTTTATAATGAAACTAGTAAACTATATGTTTTTTTAAATACTTCCAGATACAAAGACAGTAAGCGCCAGTAAAGACGAGCCGACCCGCGCCGCCATGTTGGCTCAGATCAAGGAGCTGTGTGACGCGAGTGAAGGCATCTGTGCCAGCACTTATGGCAGTAACCCACAGGTAATTATGTAATTCTATTTTAATCACTATTATAATCTTTAGAGAAGAAGTCAATTTTCAAAATCATTACATTATCAGACAGTTGTTTTTAACAGTGATTTCGCACTTTAGAAAGCAGATAACTGGTTTTAATATGAATTAAATTTAATTCCGTTAGTAAATCCAAAGATTTCTAACATGCAAAAAATAATGTGTCGAATGAATTGAAAACAGCCTTATTTTGAAAATTGGTTAATAAACAATATGCATTCCCAATCAAAGAGTCTTACGGGCTGTTTGTTCTAAAAATCGACGCTTTAGGACCACCAGTTTTACTGTGATTTGACTCAAGTAATACTGCTCATTGACAGGCTCTCAACGACGCAGTGGCGAAATTCTCAGATGCGTCAGGTAAACTGGTGTACGTGGTCAGCCCTCGAGCAGACATACAAAAAGAAGATAAGGTACGTTTATTGAAAAGGTTACAAAATATTGAATTACTTTAAAAAAAATTACTGTTACTTGTTTACAAAAATGGAATTAGAAATTGAACAATATTTCTTTTGTTATAATATTGCAAATTAAAAGTAAGACATGTTTTTGGTTGACGAGTGGTATCGATTTGTCCCACAAAATTATAATACATGGCAAACAGTGTATACTTATCATTTTATTAATCACTAGGGATAATTTAACGTCCTGAAGGCTCTAAAACTAGATCAAAGGCCACCTGACTTCAGCGGGTACTCCAATATTTTAGTGATATGGGTCAGAAACTCTTCGATATGGAAAACAGCGACAGTAGGGAACATGGAGGGAAAATGATAGAGGGGTAAGAGCCCAAAGAAATTGTCAGATCAAGTGGTCGAACAACTGGCACAAAGATCAGGGAAGTCTTACATTGCGTCACCGATCGACACAAGTGGCGTCAAATAGTCAAAGACAAGCTTGGTCGGGGCCATCACGATGCTCAGCAGTGAGCGGACGATTGGAGAAGAAGGCATAATTTGGAGCATTAATACGTTCGTTACTTGTATATCAGATTGTGGCTCTGTCGAGTGCTGCGTGCCAACAAGCGTCGCAGCTGTTGTCGGGAGTGCAGCAGTTAGCGGAGGCGGTGGGCGGCGCGCGTGGACAGGAGCTGGACGACAAGGGAGGACGGGTGGCGGACAACGCACAGGGCATGCTGCAGACTGTTCAGGTACGTTGACGTGTTCTCGATATGATCCACCTGATCAGAGTGCTGAGCCACGTAAGAAGCAGTAAATATTCAAGTTTTCTTCTGTTACAGATTACAGCTCCATCATTGTCCTCTCCAGAGTGCCGCGCCACGTTACTCTCCTCAGTGGACAATCTGTCGGCGTCAGGACACCAGCTGGCCGCCTCTCTCGCGCCGTTACACAACGACCCGAAGCACAAACAGCAGTCGCTAGCGCTGCAACAAGCGCAACAGCAGCTGGATGCTCAATTGGACGCGCTGAGGAAGGCTTGTATGACGTATGGTATGTATTTGGTCTTAAGATGTTTTTACGAAGGGCTCCTTATAAGCTGACTAGGAACACCAAGTCCGTAAGCTGGCTGAATGCTGGCTAGTAAAGAAGCTTACCTTACAAATGAACGTTTCAGGTCCACAGAGTCAGGAACAGCAGAAACTGCAGTTCATTAAAACATTGCAGGATGCTAAGGGACGGTTTGAAGATGCTCAAAAAGAACTGAAAAAGGTGAGCGTTCATTTAAAAATTGATACAACTTCGAGAACAGGGACATACTAAAAGATTCAGAAACTTGCAGAAGCCTTACTTATGCCGTGATATTAAGCTGACTTGTCACATTCAACCAAGCAATGTATTCCATTCTAGCCCGCAGCTCCCGCGAAGGGAGCCGATGTGGAGCAGGTCCAGCATCGTCTGTCTCAGAGGCTCGGCCAGCTGAACGCAGCCGTCGCCTCTCTACTGTCCGCCACCGCAGGTTAGTGCTCGTTGACCATTGGGGTTACCAGCGACAGCAGACAGCCGCTGCTTTTAACAGTGATAATATTATCGTTCCGTCTATCCTACTTCCTACTAATAAAAATACGAAAGTTTGTGTGTGATTGTTTGTTACTACGTGTATCCATAACAACTAAACCGATTTTGATAAAATTTAGAATGTAGGAAGTTTAGGCTCTAGAATAACACATAAGCTATAAAGATAATTACCACGCGAGCGAAGCCGCGGGCGGAAGCTAGTTAGAAATAAAAGCAATAAACTAAAGATTTGAATAGGTGTAATAATGTATTTTCTTGTCATTTTGAATTTTTTGTGAAGGAAAAAAGGCAGAACTATTGGTTTGTTCTGATAGCCACATATTGACAGTCAGACTATCTTCGACCGTGTCGTAAATTTATTCGCTAAAATATTCAAACGTCAGATGAAACATGCTAATTGCTAAACCGTGATTCCCAGTCTCCGTTATAGTGATTAAAAAAACAGCAACTTGGAAATGTGTATACTGTTAGGAAAATCACTTAAAACATTTTTATTCCCCTAAAATACCTTGAGTTTGTTTAGACAGTCTGGTGGTCCAACACTGGTTTTATAAGCTTGTTGACACAGGTTTTACAATGTGCTGTATTTATTTCAGATCGGGAGCAGCCCAACTACGAAGGAGCAGAACAATCGGTCAAAACCATCACAGATCTCTTGCCTCAAGTCATAAAAGGTTACTTTTATTCATTTAGTCTTTACATGTACTTTTTGGCACCTAACAGTTTCAATTGACAAAAGTTTACTAAATTTTTTTGCTATATTTCCAGATACAAAGACAGTAAGTACTAGTAAGGACGAGCCGACCCGCGCCGCCATGTTGGCTCAGATCAAGGAGCTGTGTGACGCGAGTGAAGGGATTTGTGACAGCTCTTTCGGCAGTAAACTAGAGGTAATAATATTATGATATGCAGAAGAAATAAAGATATATTTTTTCAACACACTCGCTCGTAAAGGGAGACTTTATTACCTCGCTTTTAGGCCGATAATACAAGATATTAGCACGCGTGCTTTTTACTTTTTTAACATTACCGCACTAGTGTTTTATGAATATGTCCCGAATAAGTTAAGTTTCTACCTCACTGCAAGTTATATAATGTACAATGACGAAACATTCTTAATTTACCGCGTAACAGTTATTTTAATAATACAACCAACAAAAAAAAAAATCCTTCGTTCGCCCTTTTTTCAGGCTAGAGTAGTGAAACCATACCGCCTAGTTAGTACCAACAATGAGCTGGTGCGACTAAAAAAGTTAACATGTTTTTAAATTAATAAATCGTTCCTCCTTAACTATCATAAATAAACAATTTATTTTATTACAAACAACAATGCATAATAGATTATTGTCAATGATTCTTTCATTGACAAAAATCTATTATGCATTGTTTGTCCAAAATACATCTGTTTTACCACAATTTGACCCAGAGATGTGTTTATTGACAGACTCTCAACGACGCAGTGGCGAAGTTTACAGAGGCCTCGGGTAAACTGGTGTACGTGGTCAGCCCACGAGGAAATCCGCAAAGAGAAGACCAGGTGAGAATTTAATTTAAATAAATTCCATGTCGTGGTGGTTATAAAATCGTAGTATTTTATACAGTTTGGCATTTGAGATACACTTAATAATTTTCTTTCTAAACTTTAGAATAAAGAATTCCATTTCGGAATACACAAATAAAGTTAATTGATAGTATTAGGAAGTTCAGTAGGCAAGATAGATAGATTCCGCGCCTCTATAGTGCATGCCCGAGAATCGGGGCACCGCGCATGCGTAATGCTGGTTAGGTTCTATTATTGCCAACTGCGCAGCCAATTGCAGCCTACTTCAGAGCGGTAAAGTTATACGAGTATGAGTTTTACTGTACCATAAGACAATGCTATTATTATTAATTACATAGCCCTGTGGCTAAGGCTAACCCTGCTTGTGAAGAGAGGGACCTCAGGTACTTGTACTATTATTTATTCGGTGGTTTGATCCCAGGCCGGTCAAACTATGTGGTAAGCATAAAGTTTGTTCTCAGCTTTTAGATGTTTGTCTTGTGTATCTGTATGTATGTGTCAAGTGTCAATGCCATCTATTTCCATCAGGGAATCCTGATACAGAGAGTGTGTAAGCGTTATGTGGTTTTCCAAGAATCAGGGATTAAGATTACTGTCTCTCGACATCAGATCTTCAACCTGTCGAGTGCTGCGTGCCAGCAGACATCCCAGCTGCTGTCCGGAGTACAGTTGCTTGCGGAGGCGGTGGGCGGCGCGCGTGGACAGGAGCTGGACACTCAGGGAGGCCGGGTGGCGGACAACGCACAAGCCATGCTGCAGACAGTCCAGGTATTGACAGTTACATAATATCATCTTCCATCGTTAAACCAGGCTTACCGTCATCATGTTCATGTTCGCCTACTAGATGTTATCATGGGAATAGAAAATTAATCTACAAAAAAATGTCTTTGAAAGGTTTCATGTATCATTCGAAATCCGCGCGCAAGAGTGCTTTTTATCCGCTAGCGTGGAAAAGACTAATTCGCGCCGCCCGATCCGCTCCGGCCGCACTTATGCAAGCAGACGTTTGAATGATAAAATAAATCTTTCCTCGCTGTAGTGAGGTAAAAAATTGTGTGTTTCGCTCGGCAGCAAAGTTATGTTGCACCTGTGAAAATACAAGTACTAGCGCCAAATAACAACTTTGCAGCCTTGCATAACAGATAACTATTGTTGCTAATAAAGAAACAATAAAAGCAGTAAGAAAATGAAAATCATTTGTTTAATTTGTGTAGTTTTTTTTGTGTATACCATCTTAAGGCAAACTATGTAGCTTTTGCAGCTTGTGTTTTTAATTGAAGTCGTGTTTTGTCCACAGCTTACAGCTCCGTCGATGTCGTCACCGCAGTGTCAGGCGGCATTGCTCTCCTCGGTGGACAATCTGTCGACGTCAGGACACCAGCTGGCCGCCTCTCTCGCGCCGTTACACAACGACCCGAAGCACAAACAGCAATCTCAAGCGCTGAAACTGGCGCTGCAGCAGCTGGATGCTCAGCTAGACGCGTTGAGGAAGGCCTGTAAGATATCTGGTATGTATTGTCATCATGTTATAAAAAATAAAAAAATCAATAATTCTCAGTCGCTAGCTACCACGCTCGTCGCCAAGCATAAATCGATGTGTACCTACACTTCAGAGCCAGTTCTAATCTAGGTTTAGCCCCCAATATATTCTTACTTCTCTATTCACCGTCTTCGACCACAACACCACCATGTGGTAGGAGTAACTCTTCTGCGAGTGTCCGTCTGGGTGGGTACCACCGCTTTGCTAGTGAAGTCTGCCGCCAAGCAATAGTGTGCAAGCTTTATTGTGTTCTGGTATGGTAAGCAAAGTAAGTGAAATTACTGGGCTGATGTCTCAGTAACGAGCGAAATGCCACGCCGGACTTTGTGTTTCAAGGTTCCGACCATCAGCTCGTCTCGTAATTAATTAATATGAAAAAAAACAGATGAGATACTGGTCAAATTCTAACTCGTCGAGTATAAAAATTGTGTTCTGCTAGCCTCATGGAGTATGCTACTCACTGTTTATGTTTAATGAACCACATTTCGCAGACCATGCGCCACCGAGCGTGGCGAAGACGCCACCCCTTCCGTCCTCAAAGCCGCCCACAACTGCCGCGGCTGACGGCTCCGACTACCCGCTGGCGCACGCTCTCCCTCACAAGAGACCGAGCACCGACATCACACATGACTTCTTGGAGAGGCTACGCTTTGAGGAGAGCATGGGTGAGACTTGAATATATTTACCAATTGATTTTAATTTCCAAATTTGATCCGAGACCTCCGAAACCTCTTATGATTTTTAAATGCGTAAAATACCATATGCACCTGAATACATACCTCATTATATTGGAAACATATCTTCGGAATCTTAGCTGACACTGACAAATATCAGGGTCTCCTTTGACTTCCTTTTTGAGTTATGGAAGATAATATTGACAGCCGCCGTGGTATTTAGGTGGCAACGCACTGACCTTCTCTAACATAGATTGCTGGTTCGATTTTCGCAACGGGACAGCTATTTATGCACTTGAAGAAAAGCTCAAGTATTAGTTCCGTGTCATTTATTATCTTTCGATCCGAGCTTTGCCTTTCAAACATACCATGTGACACTCCGTCGAACGTGGACCAATACACCAAAAAACAAGTATTCTTCTAGCGAACTCGCCACAGCCTCCTCAATCTCCTAAGCCGGGAGTCCACCCCCCGGCGGTGGTCGGCAAGGTGAAGAAGGCGAAGCCCGCGCCGCCGGCCAGGAACACTGATGATGACAAGCGGCAGCATCAGCAGTTCGTGGACTCCGTGGACGACGCTGAGAGGACCATCAAGCAGCACCAGTCGGCTTTGATGAAGGTCTGTGATAGACTCATAGACAATCACTCCGTATAAAACAACTATTTCCTCCTAATGGTATGAATTAACTTTTGAAACTGTTTGTAGCTCTGCAAGTCAGACACCGGCATCGGTCCAGTCCTCAGCCAGAGTGAGATGATGAAGAAGCAGGAAAGTCTTCAGCACAACTTGGCGCTAGCTGGTGTGGAAGTGGCCGGCCTGGTGTCTGCAAATTGTGAGTAGCACTGCCAACGTCGTGGACAGCACTCGTGGTATAATACGAGTAGGTAAAAATAATAGGCAAGGTATTCAACATCATGCACATGTGCGCACAATGACAAAAGCTCTGGATCCGCCTCCCCTTTTCCCTCTTGCAAAATCAATAACATTTTCGATAAACCAATAATACACTTTTTCTAATTCTTTGCACGACGTTGACAATCGTATTTTATTGCAGATGCCGATAAAATTGACTACACAGCAGCTTCTAAATCGACTAAAGCGTTGCCAGAGTTGATGACAAGCATAATGGAAGGTAATTTTTATGTTTATATTCATCTATGTTATTACTGGCCTTATGCTTACCATCACGCAAACGACCTGCTCGTCTCGTTTTCCTATAGAATAAAAAGAAACAAAACTGTAGAAACGTACTGTAGAAACTGTAGGCAAAAAAAAACCAAACTGAATTGAGAACTTCCTCCTATGGATTTTAGTTAATAAAGGCATAATATTGTTGCAGAAATTGGTTTAAGAGGTTGTTATAATTTTTAACCGACTTCCAAAAAAGGAGAAGGTTATCAATTCGGTGGGTATTTTTTTATGTTTGTTTCCTCAGATCTCTGTCATTTATTAACCGATTTGGAAAATTCTTTTTTTATTTGAAAGCATATACTTTCAGATTGGTCCCATAGAAATTTCATCAACATCGGTTCAGTAGTTTGTCACTGAAGTCGTTTCGTCGCTTTTTTAAAGCAATTTTCCAATAACTCGGTATCTATATAAAATTCCCAGACGGCAAGCAGCTGAGCGACAACGTGAACGAAATGGCTCGGAAGGCGTTCCTGTATGACATGCTGCAGTTGTGCGAAGCCAGTAGTAAGATTTGTGACGCTGCGAAGTCGGACCGGCAGGTATGCTTTCAGTTTTACATCGAATTGCTAAACACTGAAGGGTCGGAGCTCGATGTGATTTTTGAATAAGTAATTACCTTTAACGGTATTGTGTTTGCGTTCACTTATGGGATTACTTTGGCAGTGATTCTGGGTGTGACAAACCTAAAGCTAATTTTAGCTCCACTCGCTTTCCAAAAAATAACATAAGACTGGGATGTAAGATATTTCACAGTCTACATTTAATTTTAGAGCGGTGAAATATCTTTTATCGTTCACAAATATAACGCCACTAAATTAGTAGTCGTTAAATTAACACTAGTTGCCAGCAAGTGGATTAGTTGGACAGGTCTAAAATATATTCTATCTCTTTCTTGTGTTTTTATTTGGAAAGAGAGACAGTGAAACTAAAATTAAGTTTAGGCTTGTGACATCAGAATCGAGGTTATCAGAGAATGCCTATCATCTTCATCATCATCAGCCGGAAGACGTCCACTGCTGAACTTTGCATCGCCTATTATACCGGGTGTCAACTCATAGTCTAGAGAACAACAAGAAAAGTGCAAACGTATTTTGTCCAAGTCGAGATGTTTTTATCTATTATTCGGCTATTCTAAGATCTACAATTATTTGCAATACCCCCAATCTTAGATAGATTTAGATTAGATTAGAGACTTGCAATGCAAAGAGAATAGTTCAAAATTGAAGTTTTTCAGTTCCATTTTCAATTTAACATAGATTTCTGTAGTTTTTCTTTAGTTTCGCGATTATTACACGGAATTAAACTCATTCAAAAGACCGGTCTTTCTCGTGACATGAGAACAAAGTGTTGAAAACGTCGGGATATATTGTTATAAAAACGCGATTAAACCGTTAAAAGCTCTTTAAATCGGATCTACGCACTTACCTACCTCAAAACATGTTATTGGTTTCGAACTTAAACCTTTCTATAATAGTAAACAAATAGTTCAATTGTTTTTTTTATAAAGCATAGAATAAGCTAATATTTATATAGTAGACATATTTCACTATAATTATGTATTTAACTGTTTGTGTATAGAAACTGAACGACGCGGCGATTCAATTCGGCGACGCGTCAACCAAAATGCTGTACGTGGTCAGCAACGACGTCGACCCTGCCTTGGAGAAAGAGGTGAGAACACGATTGTGAACAACATGATCATTAAATACTTAATACACTGCAGGAATATATAAAACTTAAATCTATACTGCTATATTAATGTAATAACGAGAAAAGGTTTTTGTTTCTTTGTTGTTGTTTATTAATATCTGGAACTTACTGGTCCTATAAAAATAGGTAGCCACATAATCCCTGAGTGCTATAATAATATGTTACTTTTATCCTGATTTCAAGCATACGAAGCCACGGCCAGAAGCTAGTAACAGATATAAGAGATATATTTTTAATATAAAGTAACTTTAGAGTAAAGGCAAGCTTTTGAGAGCCACTTTTTAAGTTATTTTTTAAGTATCTATTATTTTTAACACGTTTTTTTTATAAATTATGTAGTGGTGTATAATAAGACTTGTAAAAATGCTAAATAATGTCCAGTTATAAATAATAAATCCATTTGAATTTATGTTTTGTTTCTTTACAGATAATATTCCGTGCGAAAGCGATAGGTGACAGTGCGTCCCGCTTAGCACTGGATGCTGCGGGTGTTGCCACTGGTGCTGCCGGTACTGCCAGCAGCACTGTACAGGAAATATGTGACGCCGGCACTGCCTGCGTGGACGCTGCTGGCAAACTCGTCTACACTGCCAAGGTATGCAGGGTACCTCCTGTTCTCAGATTGGTTTAGATCCGATTCATAATAATTTATTTATTTCAGTTCAATTTTCAATAAAATATCCAATAAAAAAAATTGAATATGATGAGATAAAATACCTACAATTTAATATAATAAGTACATGATTAAATTTGTTCCACAGCTGACAGCGCCATCTATCCACGAGCCGTCGTGCCAGAACGTGCTGGTGGCATCCACCGCCACCCTATCCACCAAGCTGAAGACCTTCTCCGACTCTTGGAAACCACTGTCTTCTGACCCTCAACAGGTCGCTATTACAGATGCAAGAAAATGATAAAAATATTATTACTAGTACCCTTTAGTTAGTCGCCAGTTGCCACACAATACTTATTATGACAGCGATTTCTGCGCTCTCCGACCGTTGGTCCGCTTGATTAAACGTCGCTAGACAAATAGACAACAGTACAGTCATGCAAACAATTATAATTAGGTATAATTAGCTCTATTATCAGACCCTCGACACCAAGTGCAATCTATTGGAATCGTCAAAACGAATCAAACCATATTTGTAGCCACTGAAGAATTCCACTATTCACCTCCTGGTGCCATCATCAAATCAACTCTATGATACATACAAAGTCTCATTTTGATACCATAATAATTATTAGAAGTAGGTTAAAATTGACTTCCGATATTTGAATACATATTTGGTTACTTAGTTACAAGTCAAGGCCAAGTAGTGGATTAACAATAGATTCTGAACTGCTTTTAAAACCCTTGCCATTTTTTATCACTTAGGCTAAAACCGTCAAGGAGCTGACGAAGGAAGCTGATAACCTGGAGAGAATCCTGGTGGGACTGAGGAGCGACGTCGAGGGGTGCAAGATCGGGCAGAGGAGGGAGATGGAACAGCTGGTGGTGGAAGACACCCCGCTGAGGCAGCTGACCGTCAAGATCTTGGATGATGCCAAGGTTTCTATAATATAAATATGGAAATAATCGTCGTAATCGTAATCTAAATTTTCCAAAATTCTATAGTGAAGTTCTTCATCATCGACAAGTTATATTACGATCCATCTGTTAAAATAGCGTGTCATTTTAATACTTGCGATGTAGTGAATGGTCATTTCAGTCACATATCATCACGCTACCCTACCTTCATCACCCTACCTTCACGTTACCCTGTCATTTTTTCCATGTCTATGAAATCAACAGCTTGCTGTTTTCACTGTTGTGACATAGATGAGTCACTGGACTCTTTTTTTCTTCTCGATATGTTAGCGTTTGACAATTATTTTACTTGATGAAGTAGTTAGCAGGCCCTCTAGACAAAGGCCACACGCTTTTTTTTCACTCACGCTAATGCCAATACAATGTAGGGGATTGTCACGTGACTGTTTTAAAATTGGTGGGTGGTAATTATTAGTCGTATTGGCTTTTTACTCTATGGTATTGGAGTTAGCGTAAGCGGAAAAAGAAACGTGTGGCTTTTATGTAGAGGTTCCAGAGTATAGTCAGTGAAATAACTGGGATTATGAGAATTAATACCTCAGGTCAGGTCATTAATGTCTCAGGGTAACGAGCGCGCTGCAGTGCCGCGCAGACCTTTCTGTTTCAAAGTTTTTAGTAGCACTGCAATTGTTATAGGCTGGCGTTATGCTTACCATCAGGGAAACGACCCGCTCGTCACGTTATCCAATATAAAAAAACCCAGATAGCAAAATAGACCTCTAACATTATTTCCAGATATACGCAGAGTCGTCGTCGCTGCAGGCCTCGCAGAAGATAGAATACGCCGCATACGCTGATCGGCTCAAGGAAGCGCTCGGAGCTTTGGACCTTGCACACGCGAGGTGCAAGAAGACTCCTCATGTAAGTTACTATATTTTAAACTTCATCATGGACCATATACCACTTGATGCCTTATTTAGTTTTAAGGAGATTTGATAGACAGATAAATAAAAGCTGACCGCTTTAATATATTTTTTATACTATCATCCATTTATATTGTAATTTCTATTTCTATTTTTTAACAAATGTACAGAGTTTTTTATGCTTGAAAATAAAGGATTATTAATATACTTGATGAGTTTCGCGGTTTCACCTAAGTGCAAATTCCCACAAACCCGAGCATTTTTTCGGAATATAAAGTAGCCTAGGTATGTTTCTCTGTGGTCCATAATCTATATTAATTATGCAAAAAATCACGTCAACCGGTAGCTGCGTGAAAGGACAAACCAACACACATACTTTCGCATTTATAATAGTACGGATTATGAATTACTCTTAAACATCAGTTAAACGAGCATTAGAAAATGCCATGCTGGCCCTTGAGGTTGGATCACGTTGAGCTCTAAGAGGTTTCTAGTTAGATTAATAAATAGTGTTGATGACCATGACAGTTTAAAAACCTATATAAATTAATAACTTCAATATTTTTGATAGAATCAGGCGTTACTTTGCGGAAGTCCATTTTAAATAACATAATGTAATCTTATTTAACTTCCATATTACAAGGACCATAATATATATAAATTTTACACTCTCGTCCACTTTTGTAGCAGAAGTCACAAAAATTAGTTATTTTTGGTTTGGAATTATAATGCCTGCCAACAGCCAGTTTTGCTTTCCGCTTTGCTCGTGTAGTCTGCCGTCAAGCAGTACTGTGTTCTGGTTTGATGAGCAAATTAGTGAAATTACCTCATGTCTCAAGAGTAATAAGCGTGCTGCTTTGCCGCGTAGGCCTTTGTGTTTCAAAGTTCTGCGTGGCACTGCAATTGTTACGGGCTGCGTTAAGCTTACTATCAGGCAAACGACCCGCTTGTTTTGTTATCCAATAATATAAAAAACCTCTGTCTCTCTATCTCAAATAATAAAGGGCTGCTCATCGAGATACTTAATCCTAATCAATGTTAGGGCTACAACAAACACCACGATAAATAGTCAAACTACTTTGTGTCGTGGATTCTGTAGTGTTTTTTTTTTTTTTTTAATTTTGTTACATTACACTCTATGGACACGTGGTCCATACTCTTATAAGATTAGGTCATATATTAATAGAAATTAACGATATAAAGAAAAAAAAAATATAAAAATATATATAAAAAATAATATAATTGGTTATGTAATTGCAAAAGTAAAGGAAAAACCGAAGGTAAGTAATTTAATAATTATTTTCTTTCACAGGACACAAACAAACGAAGAGAACTTGAGAATGCGATCCAAAACCTTCAAATGATACTTCTACAGTCGCGGCCCAGCCGAGGAGAGAAAGCGAAGTCCAATATTGTGGACCTGAGAGTGAGTTGAAATGAAGGCATGACTAGGTCCAAATCACATACAAACGAACTGTATACACAAAACGGATTAGACCAGCCCACTAATAATACTAGTACATAATACAAACTAATTTGATCTTCAATATTGGAAGGTTCCATCACAGTAAAACCAAAATACCTAATCACAGTAAAATCAAGAACCAAAATAAAAAAGAACATAGTAAATTGTGCAAATGTATTTCTTCCCAATATTCTTCTCAATGGTCTTGTTTCTCTTTAGGATTTCATCGAAGAAGTGTCTTCTGAAGCGAAGAACATGTCAGCAGCTGCAAGTGGGGTCAAAGTACCGACCGCTCAAGATAGGAGAACGTTAGAGGTAATTGATTCTACTGAGATTAAATCCTGTGAGTTTCTGGAATTTTCACAAATTCGAATTTGAGCCATCATAACATAGCAGCATACTTCTTGGTCATCATAAAAATCTACTGCGATCACCAAGACTCCTGCCAAGCGTGCTATATTAAATCCCCAATTCTTGGAGAAGGCCATCGTTCAGCAGGGGACGTTTTCCGGCTTACGACTGTTGTTCGGTGTTTTGAAATAAATGAATACATTGCAGGAAATACGAGAAAAATGCAGTAAAATCGAGACGAGCGCGTACAACCCCAACAATGTGGACAGCAGGGCCGACCTGGACTCCAACTATGATTACATCCTTGAGGTGGACCAGTTCGGACAGGTGAGCCCTTAGTTTTGATCCAATAGCTCAACAGACATCACTTTTGTATTGTGCATTAGTTTGCAACTCTCGGAAGGATACAAATATTTGAGAACATATAACAAGTGCGAGTCTGTATGTTTGTTGTATTGGACTAAGATTATCCTGATTCCTTATTCTTTATACACAGGGAATATTAGTTAAGGGCCAGGAATCTAATTATAATGCATACCACAGATGTTTACATACTTGGTTGTTTGTTTGTTGGACAATAAATTATTGATTATTTTACGTAGGAATTATTATAGCTACTCAAGATTACTCAAAGATTACAGAATAGATTTCGGCGAATGTGCGATCGAATTACATAGCTTAGTTCCTTCAACTCCGTTCTATCATCGGAAGACCAGACGCTCAGCAATGCGCCACCCTCTTATTGTTAACATTCGTCCTATACGCATTAAGCGTTTTGCTCTATCCTTTATACGCACTGTTAAGGAGTGGATTTTGTTGCTAGCATCTTGGTTTACCGATAAATATAATCTGGGAGTCTTCAATACGAGAGTGAACAGGTACCTTCTAGGCAAGCGTGCTCTACACCTTCGACCGCATCGTCGCTTACCATCAGGCGAGATTGCGTTTAAACGTGAGCGTATCGAATATAAAGAAGAAAAAAAGATGATTGAATATTTAATATTTTTACAGGAATGTGAAGATCTAATAGCGCAAATAAACGCAGATGTGAAAGGGATGGACGATATAAAAGCCAAGCGACTGTTGCTTTCGAAGCTCTTGCCTCTTTCTGAAAGCTGTAACCTGTTACGGTAAGTGTTTTTTACATTCAACAAAATACAATACAAAAGGCAATATAGGCAATATCGAAAAAACAGGTTTAATATATTTGTGGAAAATGAGACGAGCGGGTCGTTTGCCTGATGGTAAATAACGCCAGTCCATAACAATTGCAGTACCACCCAAAACTTTGGAACATAAAGGTCTGCGCGACGCTGCCATGCGCTAGTTACCGTGACACATTAGGTATTAAGCTCAATAGTTTCACTGATTACTAGTTCAAACTCTATTTCCGGTAACACTTAGGTATAGTTTTTGAAACATCGCCAAGTCACTGAAGCCTAATTGGCTTTGGTCTACGCATTGACACCCCTAAAACGTATCTTGGCTATGACCTTGGTTAGTGACTATGGATCAAAAAATACATATTATTGTAAAAAAACTCCTATTATATGAAGCGGCTATTTACTGGAAGAGGAAATATACATTACAAGAGTTTCTTTACCTTGGGACAACTAGAAAAGGAGGATTTATTTCACTCAAACGTGCATGCTTCTTTCACTTCGATCATTCATTATCCTAACTTCAACACCAACACCTATTCTCACAGGTTTGCCACAAAGAGCGGCATTTCTACAGAAGCTAGCGCTAGTCTAGAAGCTTCTCTGGATGATCTGGACGACATTGAAGCCAGGGTCATCAAGTCGCTTGTCCCTGAGAACAATGATGGTGTAACTCTGGTAAGTGGACATGATTTTATAAGCTTTTATTAAACTTCGATTCCTATATAATAGAAAACTACACAATCCTTGAGTGATTTAGACTATATATTATTGTGATACTAGCTGCTGTCTACGGTCACACAAACATACGCTCGAAAAACATTACCTTCCCTTTCTCGAGGAATATGGTAAAAACGCTTTAATTTCCTAATTAAGACCAAGAAGTTTTTATCATTTACTTTCCCAGCGTTCAAAACTGCCACCAGTTACTGGTAACTCTGCGGCCACTATCAACCTATGTCGTGAGGTGGCCTGCCCGTCGTCGGGAGTTGACTTCTCAACTGTGACAGCTTACATCGCTGATGCAGCATCGACGACTGATACTGCTAATCCCGAGGAAAGGAACAAGTAAGTTTGAATGGAGATAGAAATAACAGATTGAAATTTCGGAGGTCATTGCCCCTACTAGATGGACCGACGCGAAACCGCTGGGAGCCATTGGATGCAAAGTCGAGTAGCCGATCCAAGTTGTGTTCTAAGGTCTATGTGCAGCAGTGGAAGTCTTTCGGCTGACGATGATGCCCAATTGGTTACAAAATATTGCGATTACTGAATTACTGAAGTAATGATGTTTTGTGTGGTGCTGAGGTCAGCCTGTCAGCCAGGGTTCCTACCCTCAAGTTAAAAAAACTGCCACCAAGCATCTATCGGTTTGTTTCAGCAATTGCTCTTAAGAATCAGTCCTTTTCTAGGCATACATAACGTGTTTACCACCAGATCTTCTTGAATTGTCACAAGATCTGGTGAGATGTGGTCAAGCCATCATATTGATAATTAATAATAATTATGTCCGTTGCAGGCTACTGAAGCATTTGTACAAAGTGTTGCATATCCTGAAGACCCTGACAGTGACCAGTTCCATGCGCACCGCAGCGTGGCAGCCGGTGGACGGGCCCGCCACCGCCACCCTTACGCACAGCATACTGCAAGTCAGTGGCGCCGACTGCACTGGTCAACCTTCTGTGATACTGTTTACCTGAATAGCTCATCGTATTCTGCGCTCAAGGAATGTTGTGGAAACATTGCTGAAATTGCTGAAAGGAGGCTTATTCCCTATAAGGGTTCCTGCCGAATTACACAAAGTTGTTTTAGTAATAGCGGCTTAAGTAATCATGCCTAATTCTTTTTAACCGCCTTTTTTACCGGTCATCCATAAAAGCAGTTTTACGTTAAAATTTACATCAAACAATTTTCTGACTTACTTGAGTTTGTGTTTAAATATTAAACAATAATGGAGTAAAATTGAACATTCTGCGCTTAATTTAACGATGTAATTTATCATTAACCAAAGATGACTACCTCTTTGTTACTTTTTTCACTGTTGAGCGTGTTATTTGGTTTTAGGAAATTTACAACCCTGAGAGTAAGTTTGGAGTGAAAGCTGGTGAGACCAAGAACAAGATCATCAGCGAAACCGACTTGGCCAAACTGCTGATACCGGCGGCGCCAAAGATATTGGGAGATCAGAAGTAAGTCTATCAATTTTCGTCGTACTTTCAAAAAATTAAAAGGAATCACATATTTTGAAGTCTTAAGTTCAAGGCGATTTTTTTAGCTAGTTTTAGTTTAAAATAAGCAATCTTTGCACTTACGATTACTTTTCCTTTACTTTACGTCATCTACACTCTTTTTGTAATATGGAAAATCATTTCTCCGCATTACATAATATCCGACCACGATAACCGAGTACAATTTTTTTTAATACAAATAAGTCTACTTTTATCCTTCAACTCGCCAAACAACAAGCGAAAAGATGTGGCCCAGAATGGAACTCGTAAATCTATAAGATACCTATGACATTAATTGGTGGTGTAAGAGTTTATATTTAGTATGAAAGCGCTTATGTTCAGTGTGTAAGCGGCTATGTTCAATGTGTAAGCATTTATGTTCAGTATGTGAGTGCTTTTGTCCAGTGAGTAAGAGTTTTTGTTCACTGTGTAAGCGATTATGTTCATTGTTTAAGCATTTATGTTCAGTGCTTATGTTCAGTGTGTAAGGGTTTATATTCAGCATGTAAGCGCTTATGTTCAGTATGTAAGGGTTTATATTCAGTATATAAGCGCTTATTTTCAGTGTGTAAGGGTTTATATTCAGTATATAAGCGCTTATTATCAGTGTGTAAGGGTTTATATTCAGTATGTAAGCGCTTATGTTCAGTGTGTAAGCGTCGGTTTATGTTTAATGTCCACCTGCAGACAGCAAGAGGACAAGCTGGTGCAGCTGTCGTCGAAACTATCGTCGATGTGTGGCGCGCTACCTAGCGGCGTGGCGGCGCCGGCCGCGCTGGCTCGCTCCGCGCACGCTGCCGCCGACGCCGCCGTGGAACTGGACGGCATCGCGCGCGGCGCCAGGACCAAGGTCACTCAGATCATTACTGTAACCCCGGTCACTCACAAGCGTGCAAATATTCGTACATTGTACGAATGTTTGTGGATTTTTTTTTGCGCGAGCCTTGCCTTTTTTCACTTTGCTTTTATTGTTCAAACAGGATCCCGTCCAAGCCAAAAGAGTAGACGAAGCTGCTAAGGAGATGTCTTCCGCCACTTACAACGTTTTGAAAACTGCTGAAAGCGCCAGCCAGGTATCATTATATTTTACCACTTACCTACCTCTCGTATATGACTTATCATGCAACATCTATATAACTATACTTTCTAGATGCTCCCTTTTTTACTTTAAATGGACTTACATTTTACCGCAATCTAAATAATGTTAAGTAAAGATGTGGCCAATGGGTGTAGTACGTTTCTCTAGAAGAAGACTATACACTTTCGTCTTGGAAACTTCCAGATTATAGCTATTGGGAAACCCTCTGGGTTCTGTCTGGCAAAGAATTCCAACCCTTAGCCGTCCATATAATGAAGATTGTAACAAAACGCTTGGTACGGACAGTAGGGATATCAACCATATACGGTTGACGCAGCGCCGTACCTCTAGTCGATATCATAGCTAATGCACTGATTAAGTTTAGAATTGGCAAAGCTGTAGGCCGAGGAAGGGCATAAAGTAACAGTTTGTAATAAATAGAATCCCACTTGGGTATTCGATGGTTTCATATATTGTGTTGAATCGATTATTATTTTATATTTTGATGTTTCAGGATCCTGCCAATACCAATTCGAGGAGAAGGCTGGTTGATGCGTGTGAACTGCTCAACCAGTCCATCAACAAACTGGTAATTATCGAAGAAACCTTCGGAAAATGATTGTCGGGCTAAAAATTCTAACGCTTGAGTTGGCTGCATGCCTTTTTGTCTTTTTGAGAAGGAAAGAGTGTTAAATTTTAGACGAACTTTTTACTGTACACATGATGGAAAAATATAAAAAAAAATATCGCAATCAACAATCAGTGGTCTAATTTTTTAAAGCAATCTCTGCTGGGAAATTTTTAGATGAAAAGGGTTTATTGAAATGATAAAAGAGAGGGGTCTGAATAGATTACACAGCGCTGTGTGTGGGCAGGTGTTGGCGTCGTCCTCCGCGCCGGCGCTGCAGCAGCAGTGCGGCGCGCTGTCCCGCGGCGTGGCACTGCAGGCGAGCTGCCTGCAGCCGTACGCGCACGCTGCCGTGCCCTTCGACGGACTCTGCACTGCGCTCGAGGACCAGCAAGAACACATCTGTGAGTCACACCGCGCGTACACACACACGTACAAACATAAACAAACTCACTGGCACACACTCTCACACATACACGTACACACGCAAACGCCCGTTTAAAAGTATTTCCGTTTTAAAGTAAGTATTTACTTCACAGATAAACTGAAGAACGACCAGCCCATGCCTCGTAAGGAGTTCATGCGCAACCTGGACGACCTCGGCGCGGCGGTGCGCCGCAGCACCGAATGTGGGGCGCAGTGCGCCTACTATGTACGTATTATAATATACGACGAAAGAGTCCTGGGTTCCATAATACGGATCTTAATCCTAGTGTGGGAATCAGGTGCTCCTCTACCCTCAAAATGTAACTTTAAGCCTTTCACCAAATAAACATTTTTTCACATTTTCAGTTCATTATATTCGAATTCAGAATGATTATTTCAACGGGTCTAGAAGAGCGCTCATAAAAGTTAAATAACTCTAGGTCGTGTTCCGATATTATATAATCGATCGAGAACAATGGCAAAAACTTCGTCGCCTAAAATGTTTTTTTACAATGTTTATAATGCTAATGTAATGTTCCTGATTCCATCAAATATATGTAATGTAATGTTTTTAATGTAGTACAGTAGTCACCGGGCTTCTGAGCTGTTTGCATGTTGGTAATAAGCATATTCTTTAATTTTATAATAGGTACGATCTTTTAATGAATATATCCTTAACTAAACGTTTAATCTTTCCTTGTGGTTAAGGCCTACAAACAGGCCACAGGATCTTTCAAGGCTAGAAGAGAGTTAAAGAAGTTAGCGATGTCAACGATGAAACTCTTAAATCTTTCATACATATTCGCTGATTTCATGTTGGTAATCTTGGCTTATATACAATTTTGTTTGATCTTGCAGATAGCTATATCAGATCAGCACAAGGACGTCGCAAAGACGGGTCTGGTGGATGTGCCACAGATCCAGAAGTCGATTGAATCCATCCAAGACTCGTGCATGGCGATAATTGGCTCTTCGAGTGTTAACGACGTAAGTCAAATTATTTCTGGATGGGTTTGGTAGGGCGCCATACTGTGACATCTGTTGAGGACGTTGGAGTACTAAAAATCACGAGGATCAAGGGTCAGTGCAATGAATTAATTTACATACTTATTATGGCGTTAATGTGGTCAATTGTGGTTCCTAGATGGATGCTTCAAATGCTACCATAGGACAGCAAATTAGGAGACGGCCCTCCTTATGCAATGTAGTTATCGTCACCTATGTATAAGATCTGTAACATGTTTCACTGAAGAGTTGCTAGCACCTACTCTCTCTTTTAAAAAAAGCAACTGCTTCCAAATTGTATTATTTTTTTATGAGTCCTTGTAAAGAACATACTAACGTAACGGGTACATCCACCGGGTTATGTTACGTTGGTCGGGAGTAAAGAATGTATTCTTATCTCCCCATTTCCAGGCAAAAGACCAGCGAGAAGACCTGCACAAGCGAGTGCAAGACCTTTCCGTCGCTCTGGACAAAGCCCAGGTTATGGTGAAGGATAAAGATGTGAAGAGGACCTTAGTACGAGCGAAGAGCACCATCAGCGAGGCTGCTGAAGAACTGGAGACGGACTTGAAGAGAAATAGTGATATGGTAAGGACTTTATAGCAAATATTAACTAGGAGGTGTATTTGCAAAGATTCACGTTTATAAGAAAAATACGATGTGTTATTTTCTTATGCGAGCTTAGCAGATCCAGTTTTGAGTTAATAGATGAAAAGAAAATCTGCTGTACGTATCAAAACTACATTTACATTGTAAGACAAAAAATTGCAGTTCCCGCTGTGTAATTGATAGATTAATTTAGCTTTTGTAGTGTGTGAGGACTGTGGGATCGATTCTGCAACAGGCCAAATATTAGTGCCGTAGTAATTTTAAACGATAATATTATATCGGCAAGTGGATATTTATGTTACATATAAATATTTCAAAATGTTCATCTCTAACGGGATATGAACCCTCGTTTTCCGCCAATCAGGCAGACAGTCTTCCAACTGAACCACAGAGACAAACACTTTAGCGATTTCAATTTTATTTTTCGAAAATTCAAAGTCATCGCCTTCCTAATCTTATGTCAGCTTTGTCGTATTCACTTTTAACCGACTTCAAAAAAGGAGGAGGGACTCAATTCGGTCATATTTTCTTATGTTTGTTACCTCGGAACTCCGTCATTTATATACCTATTTAGAAAATTATTTCTTTATTTGAAAGGGTATACTTTCAGATTAGTCCGATATAATTTTTATCATAATCGGTTCAATAGTTTGTCACTGAAGGTGGTTCCCGTTTTTTTTTAAAAACATTTTTTTCTTATCTTCCTTCCGTCAATGATATCACAAATAGATGGTAACATTTCAACACATTTTCAGGGCGATATAATGCCAAAAGCTGTGAGTCTGCTGGAAGCAGTGAACCGCTCGCACAGCATGCTGGAGCAGTGCCCTCTGGTGCCGCTAGTTGGAGATATGAGCGCCAACACCAAGGACAAGTGTGATGACGTCATGAACCATTCCAAGTAAGTTTCAAGCAAGATGCAAGAAGAGTAGTGCTTATAAGAGTGCAACCTTTACCACACCGTTACTTAAACATGGTGCGCTAGTAAACTGATGACGGCGCTGGAGTCCATATTCAGTTCTCCAAATAGCCTATTATTGACGGCCCCGTAGCTAAGTTGGTAGTAACCCTGCCTGCAAAGCGAGGGGTTCCGGGGTTCGATTCCCGGCCGGGGTAGATTTTGTGTAGGCATAAAGTTTGTTCTCGGGTCTTGGATGTTTGTGATGTGTATCTGTGTGTGTCCATGCCACCTGCGACACAGGGAATCGTAGTGCGGGGGTATGAGTGTGTAAGCGTTTATTAGTTTATTTGTAAAGCAGTAATATCGATGTTTTTAGGACTCTCCTCTCTAACACCCTGGCGCTTCTAAAGGATGTGAACTCTGCTCCTGAAGAGGAGGAGACTATGACTTGGGTCACGTTCAACACTAGCAGGAAGAAGCTTCTGGAAGCATACGACGCGCTGGTGAAGAGTGTCAAGTAAGTTATTTTTTTTACTATTGGATAACTGGTCGTTTGTAATTTCACTGAAAGTTTGATGGTTGAATTTGTTATAATTATGATTAAAAAAATGTAATGTAACTCAGCTGTCAGATTGTCGTGGATGTGAATTACCTCGTTAATATTTTTTTGCAAGCTTTCATTAAACTTCTACTCCTATTTGTCTGTTTGTCATGACAAATCTGGCGGTGTATTTTTAGATCTCATCTTGATGATATTCCATCATGAAATTATGGACGCACTCTTTTCTAAGGATTATTATATTATAAAAAGCTGGATTCAAAAATATTTTTTAACAAGATTTCTTTTAAATTCAATTACGGAGATTAACTTGGCAAATATCCTATTCTTACATTATTTGTATGTTCGATCTTTAATTCTAGACGGAACGGATACCGTGCGGGAGTTTTCGAAAAGGAACCCGAAGAAGAAAAGGTAAGAGTAATATACACATAGACATAGGACTTGAAAATCACAACAAGGTTTGCTTACCGAAAACGTACTCATTTAAAGTAGGTGATAGACGAGTCCATCGCAGACTCGAACAACGGGGAGTGGGAGTAATTAACATAGGTACCAACTCATATAAGTTAAGTGAATTAAGTGAACAACCGGAGTGGCCATGGCCACTGGAATGACTCTGCTAGCAGTGGCGTCGGGTGGCGGGTCATCCTCTTCGCTTTGAAATGGTTGAGGAGAGCGATGGCTGGCACATGCGTCACACTCGTGAACGGGTGCTGCTTGTGGGATCTCGTCCGCTCCTATTGTGTACTTAATTAACTAGTAATAACTAACACTAATAATATTTGTATACAAGGCGTATACGTAAACGGTATCAATTTTTAAGGAGATGAATATACAGGTATTATTAGTATGTATACGTGTCACTTTCTTTAGGCTATCGTACTTCTATTTTTGTTAACTGGATAATATTTTAAGAAATTGTAATGTAAAAATAATTTAAATAGCAAAAACAGGGTGTGAATCCTGAAGCTAGCAGAGCATATTAAATGAAATAAAAAAATAGTAGAAGATACCAGTGGTAACTGTTTCGAAATATCGGTAATTTTTATTTTATGTTTCAGGCGGTGGTGAAGAAGAGTTATTTGGAGATTCAGTGAGTTTTCATTCATTTTCATATATTTTTAATTACTAATGTTCAAAACAATATTAAAAACCATTGTTGACAAATCAGAAATATAAATAACTAGCTGTGCCCCGCAGCTTCGCTCACGTAGCCTAAGTTACTCCTTGTAACATCAGCTATCTGCCAGTGAAAGTCCCGTCAAATTCGGTAGGAGATTACCCGGAACAAACAGACAGACACAAAAATTAAAAAAATAGTTGTTTTCTTAAAGGTACATACTTTCATATTATGCATTTAGTAAAATGTTGTTATTTTGATATTACAAACGGACTTTCCTAATGTAAATAACGTTAGAAAGTTTTTTTTGGAATTTTTTACGTAGGTACCTATTAGTTTCTACATGATTTAGCTATTAGGTAGTATACAATTTCAGACACCTTTTTGTGTATTCAAATGAATAATTTTGTATCCGCAGAGTGGATTTGGCCAACAAATGGCTTAAAAGTCCTGTTTGCAAGGCGGACGCGAAGTCCATCGGGCAGCAAGCTGTGCGGAACATAGTGGACATGGCGAGACAGGTCAGCACCGAAATTATTTTGAAATGATGTTGGCCCGAACCGTCGAGTTTGTGAATCCTATAATGAGCTTCTTGGGGTGAAGGATAACATCGTAATGCATCCAGATCAAAGTGGAACCTTCAATTAGAAAATCGGTCGTCAAGTATTCTGTTGCTAAATTTTCTGAAAACGGCATTTGTCCCATTTTAAGTTAAGACTAGTGCTAGTTCAAGTTGATATACTCCAGGTACATCTGGTACCTCGGACTCTTGGGAACCAGTCCTTGTCCAGGTTTATTCAACAGTATGGTATACTAATTTAATTATTGTGTTTAGATGTTGGAAGACCTCAAAGGGAGCGAAAGAGAAGAAGTCCGCAACGCCATCACTGAAACCGAAGATCTGCTGTGCGAGTGCACCAAGAAATACGATCACGAAAAGAACTCGTAAGTATAATGAAAAGCCTATGTATGTTTTTCTTGTTTTGACGACTCAAAACATTTGGTTTTTGGTGCCGGGAGTTCGAAGTAGTTTCAAAATGTTATCAGAGTGCTTTATTCATGCGACGCGCAATCAAAATGCTGGTACTTATTTGGCTTAATAAATAAGCCTTGAAGTTCAATTAGGCTATGCCATCAGCACGCACTTTAGGGGTTAGTGTTTCGATGGCCGTCATTGGGCTGGTATTGTGGCCAAATTTTTTATCCTGTTGGATAATAAAAAGACGGGAGGTAAGCCGCAATCTATCCTAAGCATAATGTCAGTCTTAAATAATTGCAGTGCCACTTAGAATTTTTAAACAGAAAGGACTGCGCGGCACTGTTTTGCGCTTGTTAGCCTGATACATTAGGTACGAAGTTTCATAAGCCCAATAATATCACTACTACTTTTCTCATCAAAAACACAGTAACGCTTGCACTTGATTACACGAGCAAAACGGCGGTACCCACCCAGAGGGACGCTCTTAGAAGAGTTAGTCCTTATAAGATTTTATAGTTGGTAAAATGTGTTCGCAGTTTGCTGAGCGACCGCATTAAGGAGCTAAAAAAGTCGATACAGCGTGGCGTGGTCACGCGCGTGGTCGAGGACTTCATCGAGGCGGAGGCGCCGCTCGCGGACCTGGATGTCCTCACAGATGTCGAGAAAGGTTTGTACCTTGGAGTTAGCTTAGATAGGTGATAACTTCATATATTCACCCTCGGGGCTTTACCCGGGCCTTTGATAAAATTAATGGCTAATGAAAACCAGTTATGTGGATAAATATAAGCGTAGACTAAAACGATGATTCACAATGAGTCACTCAAGATGACAACACAGCTTATTATTTGTCAAAACTGTCAAAAATGACGTGACGATGACGCAATACTTTATAGTGTTGCTGTTTTTTGGATACTTTTAGGTACGCAGTGTTGCTGATAATTAATTTTGCATTTCTACTACGCTTTTTTTAAAACTAGTTTAAAAAAACGCAGGCCTCAAAATATTTTTATTGTTCTGCTAGGTTCATTATTTCAGGCACATTATTATCTAGAAAATAATTTGAGGCTAGTTCTTTTTTTCTGGAAATAAAGTACCAAGCTCCATACAATTTTGGTACAACTCCTTAAGATCTGTAAAATATCTTCCATCTCTTTCTCATATTATCTTTTAGAAAGACAGAGACTGAAACTAAAATGAGGTTTAGGTATGAAACGAGAGAATCGACACCGGTATCTAATATTACATGTTCCCCGCAGACGAGTACAAGCGCAAGTTCCTACTGGAGCGCAAGATCGCGTCGCTACTGGCGCAGCTCGGCCGGGTCACTCGCACCGCACGCCTCGCCGCCGGCGCCTCGCAGCACCTGGGTGTGGAGCTGACGCAGTGCAGCGAGCAGGTAATACTACAGAGAAAGAAAGAAAGAAAGAAAGAAAATGCATTTATTTCCGGAAAACACAACATTACACTAGAGTACAATAACACAACAGAATTCAAAACTAACAATACACAAGGGCTTGTAGATTATCCAACTGTTTTTGTAGCTAGCTAGGTTAGATGTAGTGTTTATTTATGTATTAGCTAGTTAATAAAGGCTTTAGCCCGTAAAAAAAAAAAACAATACACAATGTAATGTTGTGATGTCAGGAAAAAATTGCTTTAAAAAAGCTACGGACCGACTTCAGTGACAAACTACTGAACCGATTTTGATGAAATTTCTATGAGACCAATCAGAAAGTATATCGTTTCAAATAAAAAATGAATTTCCCAAATTGCAGTTTTCTCCCTGTTTAAAACAATGTAATTATTTGTATTTAATAATTTTACAAGTATAATAACAGAAAAAGTAAACAACATAAACTAAAATAACTAAATAAAATACACACGAATTTATTTATAATCTTAATCTAATAATCCGCTACCAGTAGGCAACGTTCCCAAAATGCTGGCCGCATTGCCACGTTGAATGGCAAATTCAAATCGATTTATAAATGACGGAGATATGAGGTAAGAAACATTAAAAAAATACCCACCGAATGATAACCTCCTCCTTTTTTGGAAGTCGGTTAAAAAGGACCCGACTCAGCACATAACTAAGGTCAACGACCCTAGTCACTGATTTTCGGTCGGAACCCATCATGACATCATGAACGTAAGTATTACCGGCGCAGCTCGGCCAAGTCACTCGCGCAGCACGCCTCGCCGCCGGTGTCACGCAGCACCTGCGCGTTGAGCTGACGCAGTTCCGGGAGCGCATTTGTTGCGACAACGAACGAGGCGCAGAACTGCCTACCCACTATAATAATATAAACACGTAACCTAAGTACCCTACATTACAATACAGTTGATCGGCGCAACAAAATAACACGCCAGCAAGTTCCAACACGACAATTATAGAATTTTCTGAATCGTTTTTTTATTATTTAAGTTCAATAACCCTTTTTTATTTATTCCTTTTTTTAGCGTAGGTTATGCTAGCAAGTTTTTTCCTACAATATTTACAACTGTAGAGGCAGATATATGCATTTTTTTTAATGTTAAAGGCATCTGCCGTATTACTAGGAACAGGAAATCCTTAGGTAGGATTAATGTATATGATCGTTGGGGTTTATCTTTTATTTATTTTTCAGTCCGAGCTGCTCGCCCCATTGCTGGTCAAAGCTGCACAGCAACGGATCGATCATCCAGACGATAAGGTACAATATAATGTCAACTAATACATAATACATTCGAACTTTGAAGCAATGATGATCCAGTAGCTGAGTAGAAGTATTCTACTACAACAGTTGTTCAGAATTTAATTGCAACCGAGTTTTCGAGTGTTCCAAATTTTTGCTTATGTTTAATGTTTTCCAGGTCATAATAGAAAACTACAAGTCGCTCCTGGCCAAGTACGCAGAGTCCATATCGAAGGTTCGAGACCTCTGTGACCGTGCCGTCGATCCCATGGATTTCGTGCAAGCCGCTGGTAATTTAATGAACTTCTAAATAATGAGACGAGCAGGTCGTTTGACTGATGGTGAGCATAACGCCAGCCCATAGCAATTGCAGTGTTACACAGGAATTGGAAACACACGGGTCTGGACGTTTTTTAAAAACAAAATAGGCATTCTTTTGACACTCTCTCACATGATGGTAAGTGATGATGTGGTCGGCATTGGAGCACGCTTACCTAGTAGATACATATTCACTCAAGATTTGAAGAATCTCAGATTATGGCGATGGGCAAACACAGACTCAAGCAAGGAGTTCTTCTCCTTAGCGGTACGCATGATCAATGTAGAAGCGAAAAAAAAAACACACTTCGGCCGTAGTGGAGGAATATCCCAACACACACACTCTGAGTCATTAGGTCTCGAGCAATATAAAAAACCGTCATTATAATGTTTTCAGGAGACAAAATGCAACGCATGAGGGAAGACATGACTGAACACAACAACGACGTGCAGAAATGTGCCTACGCCTCCTCAGCTATTAACAGGTAACATAAAAAAGAGAGTATTAAGGTCAATATGTCTATACAGCCTGAGTTTGAATTGGTATGTTATCCCGAAAGGGGACAATCTACTCCTGGAGGTCAACGACATTTGTTTTACGCGTTTTTGAATTTCGGAATTTTTCATTGAGGAAATTGCTTTTACAGTTTACGTCAAAATTCTACTACAGAATTTCCAGCTGATTCACTTGAACTATGTTAAATGATTGAGTAGAAGAGGCTTAGAAACAATTCCAAAAAATGCCACGCAATTCACATGTAAAACTGTTTTTTTTTTAAATTTGGTGTGACTTCTTGTGGCTAAGCTTCCGCTTCTACTAAGCTCTGCATTTCAGGCACATATTTAGTAAAAACTTGAGGCTAGTTAAATTTTTCTGTGAATAAAGTACCAAGCTCCATACAAAGGTACAAGTTCTTTGCTCTTTACAGACACGTGGTCCGTATTATTTTTATATTGGGTCTTAAAAAAAGTACATTCATTAAAGTAACGGAAATACTAAACTGGCACTAACTAAAAGACAGTCACTCGCTAGGTCAGTTAGTCCCTAGGTGGTATGACTAACTCTTCTGCGAGTGTCCGTCTGGATTGGTACCTACGCTTTGCTCGTGTAGTATGCCGTCAAGCACTAATGTGCAAGCATTACTGTGTTCCGATTTAATGAGCAGAGTAGCCAGTGAAATTAGGTACTGAGCTTATGAGACTTAATAACTAATGTATCAGGGTATTACCGAGCGCACTGCAGTGCCACGCAGGCCTTAGTGTTTCATTCTGAGTGGCACTGTAATTGTTATGGGCTGGCATTATGCTCACCATCAGGCAGACGACCGGCTCGTTTCGTTATTAAATATAACTCTCTCTCTTCTTCTGTAGATTATGTAGGTAATAGGACACATATATCCCGCAAAATATACTATACGTTAACAAATTACAGACTAGCCAATCGCGTGATCAACGTGAGCATGTCGGCAAATGCAGTCCAGAGTGACCCCGAGCTGCAGCGCGCGCTGGTGGACGCCAAGCAACGACTGCATGCAGTCGCAGCGGAGAACTCGCGCGCTTCGCGACTGCACGACTGGAACGAGCGCACCGCAGAGGTACATTACATACAACACACACACATTACTATTAACTCGTATAATAATACAGGTTGTTCCATCGAGATGGATAGTAAAGTGGAAAGTATTATGAAATCCGTGTTATTCATATTCATCTATTTTGCACAACTAATCTGATACTTAAGAGATTGAGGAATCTATTCGAAGCAACCATGTCGTTGATTTTAGGGTTAATCTGCGTTCAAAGAATTTAGAAAAATCTCAATCGAACTGGAAATCGAACCCGCTTTTTTCTTCAATCGACGCCATTTCATATCGAAATTTTTTATTTAAGATCACCCTTTATTATTACAATATCAATTTTAGATAGTTTAATATGCTCAAAGTTTTCAAAAATGATGTGTGTAAAATTTTTAAATTGATTTCATCATCATTTTAATTTGTTATTTAATTTTGCTCAAAATCTGAACACTTTACCTTTAAAGCTTGTTTCAGCACTACAATTTTTAGTTTCCAAGCCGCTTGTTTCCCATGATATATTAAAAATAACGAAACACACACTACATAGCTATAATATTTTAATATGAAAATACAAAATTATTTTAGTTGAATTTTTTAAAGAAGTTTTTAAAATCTAACAATAGACAATTTATATTTTTTTCATCTGCCTCGTGTTTCTCAGATGCTGCGCACGACAGGCGACGTGGAGTCTGCTCTCGGGGGAGAAAACATCTTCAAGAAGCAGCCGACGACCGCCAATCTACCGATATACGTAAGCTTTGTGAGCGCAATAGATTTTGAAGCGATGCGATGGTGGCTTACTGGTAGTGACGCCAACCGACGAGGGTTTAAATTCTGCAACGAGTTTGACCTCTTGAACTAACAAGCATGAAAATTCAAACGCACAACACAATAATATCCAATATCCTAGAACCAACTTCATGCTCCTCACACAGTTTTCCCTCGCTTTTTTAGGAGAGGTATTTTATTATTATATTACATAAGGCAAGTGACGGAGTTTAATTTAATAGATTGCTTTCAAAGTAGGCCGCAATATTTCCGGTTTCTCGTTCTAATCACAGACATTGATAGATTTCCCGTGCCAAAAGGGAGAGCAATGCTCTTCTATCGACGCTGCTTTATCTCTTCATAGTAGGTAGAAAAAAGTGGCACGTTTGGTTTCCATACAGATTGTCATCTATTTTGATCAATGTCTTTCTGATAGTCCTCATCACTGCCCTTACTCATGTCAATGTGTCATCGTTCAAAATTTAAATTCAAATTCAAAAGTCTTTATTCAAATAGGCCTCAAAGGAGCACTTATGAAAGTTAAAATGACTCTAACAGCGGGGCTCTGAAGCATTCATCTACCCGAATCACAGACTAAAACTAATGCTGTCTTTATCAGAACATAATAAATGACAAAGACACCAACAGACCCAATCCGTGCTCAAAGTCAACGAACCTTCCAGAAACCCACCGTGCCCGTTCCAAATTGGTATAGGCCGAGCAAGAAGAAGGGCAAGAAACTCGTCACGGCATTCTTTTTAAAAAAAGTAGTTTTTCACAATGATTCTAATGCTAACAACTAACAATTTAAAGTTTAGTAGTCGCCAGGAGGCTCCTGAGCTGTTTGCCTCCATGTATCCTTGTCATCTACATAATCCTTAATTTTATAATACGCTTTTTTAATTAATACACTCTTGACTATACGTTTAAACTTTCATTGTGGCAATTCAGTTAATACTTTATACGTTGTTGTATCACTTGCGTCGTGTCGTCCGCAGTCGGTGGCGCGCGACCTGCACGAGTCAGTACGCGAGTGGTCGGCGCGCGACAACGAGATAGTGGCCGTGGCGCGCCGCCTCGCCGTGCTCATGGCGCGCCTGTCGGGGTGTATGGAGTCGGGTGAGTGCCGATACTATAACCTATCAAATATTATACTGTTTATATACTGTGCTACATCGTCGACCGCATCGTCGCTTAACATCAGGTAAGACCGTGGTCAAAAGAAAGGCAAACTCAAATTAAAAAAAAAATAGTATTAAGATATTTCGAGTACTATTGTTTGTGTGAATATACAAGCTGTGGTTTTGTGTAGGTTTCAAACTTCTCAAGAGCCAAGTACTAGGTATAAACAGCTGTTAAAAAATAGTTATCAAATCTATGTATTCTCATACATAGATAGATTTGATATCATAAAAATATTATTTTAAGAAAATCAGAATACAGCCGCACTTTACAGAATAGGGACACGACACGAGCGACAGGCGGACCAGCTGGTGAGTTCAATGAACTCGCGGACGACGCGCGACGCGCAACGTACTTTTTTCGACAACAGTATGATGTTTTTTCACCAAATTTTCTGCATAAAAATAGGCAATTTTTCGGTTATTATATTTTAGTTAATTTTCGTTTAGAAAAAGCGGTATTACTAAGTTTAATTTGACACCTGTTAAAATCACAGCTTGTAAAAATACACCTGAAAAATTTCGCTGACAACGGAATTTGAACCCACGTCTTCTGGGTTATCTGGAGCAGACGCTTTAACCAATAAGTTATGGAAGCGATCAATGTTAGCCCCGAAATTCTTGAGAATATAACTTTTTTTTGGTTTACAAACCGACTCTATCTAGCAGACATCGCTTTGCAGTGACTTCTTTTGTGCTACTTTTCAGGTGACCAATGAAATGGCGAGAGATTTCGCTTTATTTATCGTAAATTGTAAAGTTAAAGTGTGGGTAGACACTAGCGGGATGTTCACGTATTATTACATAGAACGTACCTACTTTTACACAGTCGTTTTCTATCCACACACCAGCATAGTATGGGTGAACGGTCAACGAAAGTGCCTTAAAATTGCTATGAAAGTTAAGTTCTTAAGAAAAAAGAAATATGCAAGAATATACTTTAAATTTCTACGTTGAGTCTCTTCCCCTATCTTTCCCAATCCGACTTGGCGTTATAATAATAGTGATTGGAAGTAATCTGCATGTTTAATCCCTTTAGCGAACTATGAATTAATTCTAAATCACTTGAATTATTTTTAATTTCTCAGACAAGAAAGATGCTCTGATAGTGACGTCCAAGTCGATAGTGGTGGAGTCACAGGAGGTGGCCGAGCTGGCCAAGAACCTGGCCCATGAGTGCTCGGATGTCAGGATCAAGACGGTAAGAGTTTTAACAACTTTAGTGGCGGGGATGTGAGTGTATACATTAATCTATTGTTTATTAATGTGCAGGTGCAAATAAAACAGTTTATTTAAAACGCGACGGTTCGCGCATGTGCCACATACTCAAGTAATTGTTCCATACAGAAAAATACCACGTTGGGCGCCAAAAAATAAATTAAGGTTATTAGTTTTGGTGATAATGAGGAAAAGTCACACATATAGAACGACAAGTTTAATGTATAACTTAGTATGTACAGTACCTGAGACATTTTGAAATGACGGAGACTCAGTATTATAGTAGCGATTACCGACGAATCGAAGGTCGTGGCTTCGAATCTTACAATGACCTGGAACTTTAACGAGAATAACGCAGCGCTAACGGTACATTAATGCCAAATGGTATATCTTTCAGAGTACGTAGCTGGATATGATACTCGACGCTGGTTTTCAGACAATCCGTCACAACACAGTTTTGAAGATGTTTCTATTGGAATGTTTTCAGAACTTGCTGCAAACGTGCGAAAGGATCCCAACCATCAGCGGCCAGCTCAAGATGTTGACTACTGTCAAAGGATCTTCACTGGGGCATCAAGGTTAATATCATTATGCTTTTCATACGTTGATAGCTCTGTATTTTTTGCGTGTTGGAGATGATCGGAATAAAAGAGAAAACTTTTACAAATCGGATACATGTTAGAATTTTACGATATGACTATGAATAAAAATATATTGTAATATTTTTTTATCAGGTTCTCAAGAGGACAAAGAAGCCATGGACATGTTGGTGGTAAACGCACAGAGCTTGATGATGAGTGTAAGTATATATGTATTGTATTTGGCAGCACCTCTTAGGTCCTATGACTGGACTTTCCAATTCTCACGACCCAATTCCCATCTCGCATTTCCCTTTCTCCTAGCTACCAATTTCCAGTTGCCACATCCCAATTGTATCATTTGTTATTTCCACGTCTTATCCTCAATATTTTGTGTCTTAGGTCCAAGAAGTGGTGAAAGCGGCCGCCGGTGCTTCTGTGAAGATCATGTCTCAACGAGGACCGCGCCTGCGATGGGTCCGCAAGAACTACTACTAGGCGAAGCTTATTGAACATAATCTTTGTTTTATTAACACTTTCTCGAACGTCAAATTGTATTACCTATTGCATTACCATTAGGGAAACCATAATTTCAAATAAACCCCAAATAGTTTTACAATAGTTGGCCAACTTGATATGATCAATTTAGTTATAAAAAATAAAATTTTGAATTATTATCTATATCAAACTAAATCATTAATAAAACTACAAAACATATTATTATTGCAACATAAATAATATGTACAGTCATAGTTAGAAAAGGTTCGTCACCTAAAGGTCTATTTTTGTTTGCGCAGTAATTGTTTTGTGTTAAGACTCCTTACTTAAACCTATTTGCCTAGTCCTATGCCAGTATTGCGTTACCGTGACAACGGTTCTATTATAATAAGATTTATGAGCAAAGAGAATATTAATGGAGACTGACTTTGACAGTTAAATAAAACAAATTAGATTTCTTTTTCTAAATAGCCAGGCTATTAACAAGGTTTTATGTTGATGTAAACTAGATATTGGTCAAAGGTTAATTCTATTTTAACCTTTGTTTCACTGCATTAAATATTAGTAATCTTTAAAATAGTCTGCTAATTTCCGTAAGATCAAAAGGTACCTACTAAGTGTCCTTACGTGATAAAGGAAAGAATTTGAAAACTGACGATGGTATTCTTACCATGACTGTAAACATCTTTGCCTGGCTTAGCTTACAAAGTTTAAGATTTCCACTTTATAGACACATAAGAATAATTTTGATTTAATACAATAATTAGTGAAGTAATTACTCCATCAAAATGAGTATTTTTTACCTATGAAATACATACTAGATAATATTACATATTATAAAAAAACTATTAAGTAAGTACCTAAATTGTCCGAAAACTTAGTGTTAAGTTTTATTTAACATTCCAAGTGCCATATCCAAAAGAATTTATTTTTGTAATACTATTTTCTTACCTGGTCGAGAATAAAACTTTTTTATTTACATCATGTTGTTTTTTTTTGTCACGATGAACTGCAGATTGAATAGGTTTACAAGAACTTAGAAAGTAGTTCAAAGTAGTGAAGTATAAAATGTCGCCGTCTTCCCTCTAATATGGTTGAGGAGAGCGATGGCTGACACTTGCGTCACACTCGTGAACGGGTCAGCACCCTCACGAGTGTGACGAGATCCCACATCAAGCAGCCTTCATGTGGGATCTCGTCCTCTCCGATTGTGTGCTCTTGATAAACTATTTGCATAGATAGTGGTAGTTATTACTAATAATATCTATACATATAAATAAAATTGAAGTGTCTGTTTGTAATATCAAACTAACGGCTTTTTACTAAATGCATATGAAAGTATATACGGTACCTATAACAAAACAACAATTTTAAAAATTTTGGTCTGTGTCTATTTTTTGTGGGTAATCTCAGAAACGGCTGGACCAATTTTGACGGGACTTTCACTGGCAGATAACTGATGTTACAAGGAGTAACTCAGGCTACTTGGGCGAAGCCGCGGGGCACCGCTAGTATTTATATAAAATGATATGTAATTATAAGTGTCACTTTAGTGACACTTTGGAGTAAGTATACTTTTGTTAACTGGATAATATTTTAAGAAATTGTAATAATTTAAATAGCAAAAAATGGTGGGAGCCCTGGAGCTTGCAGAGCATAATACATATATATAAAAAATAATTATAAAATGCAGTACCTAGTGTTCATAGAAGTGTTTCCACAGAAGATGGATACCTATAGGTTCAACTAGAGTTATCAGCAGCAGCAATCAATTACAAATGAGGAGCAGGCGAACAAAACGTCACTTTTACCATTTTTTAACGTTTTTATTTTTTTGATTGATTCGTGTTGGCAACCCTGAGACACATCGTTTCATGCGTTAAAATCTCGACAAAAAGCTTTTTTTATGGTAGAAAATCGACATCAAAACACAACTACTCCTTCAAAATACTTTTTTAGTTTCTGTAAAAAAATTAAAAGTGGAAAAGTAACGTTTTGTTCGCCTACTCCTCAAATAATGTAGGTAGGTACGTACTAGATATTTAATTATTATCTCTTACTGATAATGGTGTTTGAAAACAATGACAATTTGAATGGCTTCCTTGCGGGCGGTGAGGCAGGTACCCAAAGACTATAAATCCTGTACCTAATGGGGAGCGGGTTGCCATAATATCTACAACACGCTTGGCAGGTGTCTTGGTGAACGCAATAGATCTTAGTGATGACCGAGGAGGATGCCGCTGCATATTATTCTCTGAATATTCCCTTAGCCGGCTTCCACGGGAAGAGATGGGGGTTGGTTTAATAATAAATGAAAAGCAAAAATTTAATAACATAAATCGTTTATTTCTAATACAAATGTGATGATTATGTCATATTATACCTTTTCACATTGAATCGGTTTCTGATATAAATAAAACAGGAATGTCAGTGAGTAATAACTAGTGAGTGGCGTTGTGCGAGCGAGACGCAGATATAGAACTGTATAAGTGCGTCTCTCTCGCACAACTTATAATAACTAGGAGTATTTTGAAGAATTTTCGTTCCATGTCAGTTTACTTGCGTCTGCGGGCCTGGAAACAACAACAAATCATACGTTAGGAAGCTCATTGCAATACATTTTAAAAGACCTAAATGACAAAACGTATAATAATAATTGGGTACCTACTTACATAAATAATACAATTATACTTAAAATAATCCAATAAATATGACTCATTTTGTGCTTGACGCACAAATAACAACGGAACATTCAAATTTATATTTACGAGTGTAACATAAAACGTTTAACAATCTTCATCGTGAAAAAAACTAAACATTCTAACCGAGTATTGGAAATTTTTTAGTGATAGGACTAACTCTTCTGCGAGTGTCCGTCTGAGTTGTTACCACCGCTTTGCTCGTGAAGTCTGCCGCCAAGCCGTAATGTGCAAGCATTACTGTGTTCCGGTTTGATGAGCAGAGTAGCCAGTGAAATTACTGGGCTTATGAGACTACCTATATAATGTCTCAGGGTAACGAGCGTACTGCAGTGCTGCGCAGGCCTTTGTGTTTCAAAGTTCTGAGTGGCACTGCAATTGTTATGGGCCGGCGTTATGCTTACCATCAGGCAAACGACCAGCTCGCCTCGTTACCAACTAACATAAAAAAACAATAAATAAAGCACGTACCACTTCTTTCCTGCTTTTAGTGACGCAAATCGAGCGGACTCTGAAGGGGTCTACGTATCCGCACGCGCAGGATTGCTCCACGGTGTCGCGGAGCAGCTCCTGGATGATGGCACTGGAGGCTGTCTGCATGAACTGCTTCTGCTGGCCAGGGTTCAGGCTGTGGAAGTTGGTGGACGAGAACACGAACCCGCCGGACTGGAAAGGAATAAGAAATTTTAGTTTTAGTAGTTTAAACAAGGCCATCTTTAAACCTCCTTAAAATTGAAAATCTGATTCGTCTGGTAAGCATTTATTTGCTTTTAGGTTTTGTTTTAAAGCAGATTACCTTTTTTTAATAATGAAGTACTTCTCTTTGCATTCAGTTGGGGGGATTACATTATTTTCAGCGTCGTACGCTCCCATTACCGCTGGGATACCGGACTTCTCTCAGAGAAAGAGGTCATGATCCACCACGCGGGCCCAGTGCGGCTTCGTGGATGTCACATGTCCTCTAATTTTGTGGTTCTTGAACATGCGAGTTTCGTCACATGTTCTCCTTCACCGTTTTAGAGCGAGTGTGAATAATCCGCACATAACATGATATAGGTACCTAAGTCATTGGTGCGGGCCGTGTCGAGATTCGAACTATGGTGCGTCGGATTGAAAGTCACACAAGTTCCATCTCGGCCACGCTCGCTCTAATTATGAATAAATAATCAGTCGGAAAATTTTCCCTGGATATTCCCTTAGCCGGCTATCACGATACCAGCGGTAAAAGATGGAGAGGTCTTATTCCTATGACAAGACCACACGGCTCGGTTTTGATTGTATAACATAAAATAATAAAATTAGTTTCTAGATTGTGGCGTAATTAAGGTAAAAGATGTTCCTTTGACCTTGCTGACTGTAAAGCAAACTAATTTAACAATAACCATACGAAACAAGTATAGGTACTCACTTCATCGTGGAAATCGATGCATCCACTGTCAGCGTACTTCAAAGTAGACCTCAAAGCTTCAGAGTCCTTGCTTGGCTTCTTGTCGCCCAACAAGATCACGTGATTATGGTTGAAACCTGATTGAAAAAGTCACAAGGTTATTGAAGGTTTTGTATATTATGTATGAGTGAACAAGCTCTTTATTTTGTCCAAGTATCTCTTAATTAAGACGAACATCAGAGGTCATTTTAAAACTACTTTACATTATTTCAATTTAAATTGTGTAGGTATTCGTAACATTTCAAATAATTAAGGAATTTTTCGCTCGGGAACAGATCTTTCAGTTTATGCCAGGATGGAACCAAACCATGTGAGTCGACTTACCAACAACTTGTTCTGCTTTCTTGCCGTTGCCGATGAGCAGTCCGTCGGTGACCGAGATCAGAGAGTGAGAGAGCGCCATGTTCTGGAACACCTCCTCGTAGAAGCCAGCGCGGACGGCGGAGTACTGAGGGAATATTGAGGTATGAATGGTATGAACCTATTATTATATTGAAGGTCTCATCATATCGTTTGCGACCTCTTCAATCCCCCGAACCCGGTCCCCGGATCCCTGGAGTCTGGGAGTCTCTGTTTATCTCCCTCTCACCATATGAATACATAGTTATTTCGATAAGAACGGCCATGAGAATGTAGACTTATTTAAGTTCACAAAATGCATACCAGGAAGTTCTGTGGGTAGCACTTATCTCCCACAACGGCGATGAAGTGTTTGACGGCGCCGGGACGGAGGGGCAGCTCGAACAGGTTGGAGTAGCTAGCATCGATGTTGAGGATATCTGGAGAAATAGTTTGCTAGTTACTTTGGTGTTTTATAGGTCTGTAATATTTTGAGAGCACGTGTGGATTTTGTTTTGTTTCCATAGTTATTCTTTTCAATGATACACAAAAACAAGCGAACAACAATTATTGTAACTAATGGTTAGCTGGAATATTGGTATAGGACTTTTTTTATTCTATTGGTAACGAGACGAGCCTGATGGTAACATAACGCTGGCCCATAACAGTTGCAATGCCACTCAGAACTTTAAACACAGAGGCCAGCGGCGCGGCACTGCAGTGCGTTCGTTACCCTGAGACATTCCCAGTAATTTCACTGGCTACTCCACCTGCTCATCAAACCGGAACACAGTAATGCTTGCACATTACTACTTTGCGGCAGACTTCACGAGCAAAGCGGTGGTAACAACCCAGACGGACACTCACAGAAGAGTTAGTCCTACCACTAACAAAAACTAGTTCTATTGGATAATTAACCTGGATTGTTACAGGTCGCTTTGTTTTTAATTTCTGAATACAACTAGTGCTAAGCAATTCCAGAGATTGAACGACAGAGTAGACAAAATTACAAGACATATGACAGTGTGGGATAACGTTTTAGGCTCAAGGCAATGTTGAGCTTGAAGCGTATCATTGCAAACATATTTTATTAATTCGGTTGCCTTACTTTGTACCAGAAATGTAACTCTCATTTTAAATTGGCCGTCTTTGATTTAAAACACATGATTGATTCTTAGTTCTGATTTTCAATTACGCGGCAATTTTTAACGTTTTTAATATGTCTAAACATTCAAATCATGCACCATCTGGTCTTATTATCACTTGGACCACCTTTGTTTTGAAACGGGCGTAATTAATAGTTCAATATTCACTGAAAGATCAGGGAGTGAACTCACCGAACGAGGCCCTGAAGTCGTTGACGATGTTGACGAATCTGTCGAGCGCCTGGTCTACGGACGGGTTGCCTGTCTTAATGGCGCTCGCTAAGTTGTAGCGGTTCTTGTCCTCGAATGTGATCTTGGCGTTCTTCAGTTTCACTGCGAAATAAAGTTGAAAAATAATTAATTAAAAGAGTCTTATTAATTCAAGTAGCTACTGATTCGTTCCGGCTCCAATGAAATGAAATCAAAAAGCCTCCGGATTTAATTCCGGACAACACAACATAAGTACCACAACATAAAATAACAATTAACAATGTAATGTGTAATTTCAGGAATCGGTCCCTCAGAACACAATTAAGGTCAACGACCTCAGTCAATAATTTTCAGTTGGAATTCTCATCATGACATCACGAACATAAAAACAACAAGATAAAAGGCAAATTAAGCATAACATAAAATAAACAACACTAAGTTTGTTAGATTTCGTTTCCTTTAAACATTTTTAAGTTTCAAGTTAAGAGTCTGTTGGTATATTTTGTGATCTGATCGTGATCAGCGAGTGATAATTTTATTACTAGTTACAAGATTTTTTCGAAATACTAGACGTGTATCTAATAAAATAAGTCTTAGTACTTATTTAATTAATCGACCGTGCTGTATGTCTCGCGACCTCTACAAAAACACCGAATGAGATTACTGTCATTATGTGCGGCGACCAGTCGGAGCGCGCGCATTGAAATGCAACAGTGTGTATGGGGGTGATAAGTGAGATATAATGAAATAAGATGACGTATACTCACGGTCAGTGTCATATATCACGGGGTAGGGGAACTTGGAGGTGATCCCGGCGAGGTACACTTTGATGTCGGAGATGCGTTTGGCCTTCAGACCATCGATGAGCTGGGAAACTAGTGGTACTACCAGCTCCTTGAACGTCTTTTCGTTTGTCTGGAGGGGGATTAGATGTTATATTATGAAATGTTAAAAAATATTTATGTTTCCATAGATTAATGTGAATAATCAGAGGTAGTTGTGGAAACAAACTCGGTTTTTAAGTTCAGAAACAATATAGGTACCATAGTTGTTTCGACAGCGATGACGAGATCAGCTTGCTTGTTGGGCAGCTTGACGACGTAGTTGTCTCCGACTGCGCGCGGTCGGTCGCCGTCGGTGCACTGCACGCACACGTCAGGCAGCACGACGGGCAGCAGGCCTGTCGCCGCCAGCGCCGCGTACCCGCGCGCCAGGTCGCAGGCCTGGTGGAGCCCGTTGGCACTGTCGCTTGATACTGCGTGGATGCACGCTTGTCTGCGGGACGATTCACGATTGTTTAATTGCCAACATATTATAATTAAAATTATATTTCATAGCTCCATTCTTCAGATATATCTATATATTAATAGATATTTATACCAGGTAGTCCTTCTTTCACACAGGTAAATTCGCACTTAGTGTTTTAAAAGTTGGCTACAAATCCCACTTTTTATTTCTCCGACTAGGATATACCTAGTACTAGGTAGGTCCTAAGTTGTGGATTAGGATAGAGTAAACTCTATTTTATAAATTTTTCTCTGTACCTTGGATTACCAAGAAAAGTAAAAATCAGATGGTAGTAATTACGCCCACCAACCCAATAAGGGAGACGCTTCGAGTGCGATTTCCGGTCGGAGCAAACCTTTTGTGGTGCACCAAATGTTTGTTTTCGACCCTTGCATGTTTGTGTGTTCATGCCACCTATCCTGATCATGGTGCAGAGGTATGAATGTGAGAATTGTTCACCTGAAGGGCGCGACGTCGAGCGCGAGCGCCAGGCCGCGGAGCGGGGAGGTGCCTCCGAACACCTTCTCGCAGGGCTCCGGCAGCGACGCGCCGTGCAGCTGGTGGTGGTCGTGCGCCGGCGCCGTGGCCGCGGGGCAGCTGCGCGCCAGCCGGTACGCGTTGCCGAACTCGGTCTCCGACGTGCAGATCTGTAGGGAGCGCAGGGACACGGTTACAGAGGTCTCTTGCCTCATGCCCTACCATCTGCACGATGGAAGACTTAAGAAACGCTCGGCTAACGAGGACGCCGTCGCTTCAGCGATCCACTTGGCAATCCTTATATAAAAGAGTCGAATCAAGGACACGCAAAGAAGATGTAATTTCTTTATCATCATCATCAGCCTATTACGCCCCCACTAATGGTATATAGACCTTCACTCTTAAGAGAGTACGGGCCGTTATCAACCACGTGACTTAATGCGGTATGTATTTCAGTTACATGGTTCCATAGCCATATATGTTGCTTAAAACCTATACATTATCGATATCTGTAATAAAACAAACTACATTTTTTTTCGAAAAAGAGCGTTTTCTTCTCTCGATCTTGGCTTGTATGAGATTCTTCCAAACCCTTGAATGCTGTTTTTCATAATTCTAAATAAGATTCTGTGTCTTATATTTTCAGACTCCCCTCAATAAACCCTTCTGATGGATGACCATCGCGTATATTTATCATTAAAATAACTTGTTGCCAATGTTACCTTTCCGTTGGGCAGCCTGAAGTCATCGTAGGGCTCGTTGTTTCCGTCTCCGAGCAGGCCGCGGAGCTTGCCGAGGTAGAATCCGTTCACTTCGACGTAGCAGACCTGACAACATTAATTTAACATGAGAAAATAGTAGATTTTTTAACATAATTACTACCTAGTACATTTACTGCTGAACATAATAACCAGCTAAGGGACAAAAAATCTAATGGACTATGGAAAGGTAAGCTAACTATAATTTCAGATACCATTGATACCAGTGGCTTACCTACATATACAAACTATGAAAACCAAATAATTTCCAGAGTAAAACTAATAAACATAGTGTAGTAAAACTTAGAAGAATTATCTGTAAAACATAAGAATCTTAATTTCACGTACTTAACATTCAAAAACGAAAATTATGAGAATGAATTCCACTCCTTTGCCGACCATTTAAAGCAGGATCTTTGTCAGTGGTGGCTCTTATCATTGGAGCCCAAATCTCATTTTGGGCCACTGTACCCTCCTAATTTGTGTTTTAGGGTCTTTGACCAATGCTTGCGAGTGGGGAAAGATCCAAAGGACATCCAATATTGGTACTAACCTCAAGCTTGGTGGTACAGTAAGCCATGAGTCCGTAGAGGGTTCCGATTCCGATGCGTCCGCTGGCCTGTCGGAAGGCGAAGGTGTCTCCGAGCTCCACTGGGAAGCCGTGGTTAGCGCCGTTCACGGTGACCTGAAACATTATCAAGGGTTAGCTGATTGAAAGCTATTAAATATTTGTGTTGTATCATTGATGAATTGCGTGAATACTGTAATATCAATTGGTTATTAATGTGAAAGTCAAGACGAAATTAGTAAGTTTTCCACAGGAGATGTCCAGTTGGTCTACGAGGATATAAAATCGAAATCTCTTTGAGTATCTTTTTTCATCACATCAGCTATTTTGTGTTGTTGTGTGTCTATTAGTATGTGTGTCTATTAGTATGTGTGTCTATTAGTATGTGTGTCTATTAGTATGTGTGTGTATGTGTATCCATACTACCTGTGATTTAAGTGTAAGCGTTTGCTCTTTAAACTGTTAAAAGCATATTCAACTTTATAAACGATGTAAACAGGTAATCCAGGCTAAAGCCTATACGGTCTTCAAATGTATAACTCCCTACATCTGCACCGTTTGCAGCATAGTCTCTCTATATCCTGGATCTGGTATGAGAGTGTATGTGTTTGTTGTTGTTCGTGCGTTTGTTCTCACCTGTCCGTTGTCCTTCAGTTCGATGACGTTTCCATTCTTCTCTTCTAGCACCAGCGCCTTCGGTTTTCCATCTTGGAGCTGCAGCAGCAGCGTGAAGTTCCTGTCGACGTGGTCATGCGCCAGCACGTAGCGGCAGGTCCCGGGGAAAGTCAGGTGGCGTCCGTCGAATGTGAAGATGTGCTGACCATTCACAACCACCGCGCGGACTGTTGCAATAATTTTAAGTTCTATCATCATTATCAAAATATGTTTATTTTTATTTATTTTTTTTATTTCTCATTGTAGTGTGCAAATAAAGAGTTTATCTATCTATCTATCTATCATCAGACAGAAAACGTCCACAGCTGAAAATTAGACCTTCTTCATAAAGGAGGTATTATAATATAGAACGCTTGGCAGGCGTCTTGGGGATCATAGTAGATTATGATTTTGGCTGAGAATGCTGCTGCCCATTAGGTATATGCCCTTAGCAGGTTCTTCACCCACGACAAACCCACGGGAAGTGATGAACTGGACCTATTCATAAGCCAGGAACACACGATACACTACCACAGGCCAACAACCTTGAATAGTACTTACGCTTGGCTGGAATTTCATCCAGTGGGTTCAGGCTGCGAGGCCTGTACGTCTGGATGATAGAGGAGAGGCTCGGCAGGTCTCCGTTCAGGGCTTGCTTAATGAAGCTGAAAGTGGTCTCTCCACCCAGCGACGGTGCGGAACTGGCGAGGGATGACGGGTTGAAGTTGAACTGGAAAAGAAAGGGTAAGGTTAATTTTCAGTATTTATACTAATTACAGTAATAATATAAAGTTTGTTTTTTGGTTGTTACAACTTATCTCTGAAACTACTGGTTCGATTCCAAACGATCTTTCACAAATGAGAAGTTACATTGTTCTTGAATACTATATTATGCTACTATATTGTATTCTGATTCCACAAGTGCGAAGCCACGAGCAGAAGTTGAAGTTATTATATTTTAAAGTATTAATCCACACTAACGGGATGTTAACGTAAATACAAGTATAAATGCGTTTAAAAATACCATCAGATACTCACTCCAGTGAAGGCGGGTCCAGTTGGCACTCCGAATTGTCCAAGCTGGGTCCTGGCGAACTGTACGAGTGACACGATGGCGTTCACAAATCGCTGGTACACTTCGCGCATCTCCTTGTCGTCGTCGCACTCCTCTTTGCGGAGTTTCTGTGGAGAACCAGGAATGTAAAGTAAACTCTACGGTATATAGTCTAGTTCTTGGCATAATCTTCAGACATGTTTGCACATCTGGATTATCTCTCTTTTTGCTCGCCTTCCTGCTTGACTTGACTTGACTCTTTTTACTTGGGATCGGCGCAATAAGTCTTTAGACACTAAGTACTACTTTCAGGTTTTGTCAATTTTTTACAGCCGTCCTAACACCAGCCCTCCTTCAGGAATCAGAGAGATTATGTATCGAAATCTATCGTCCCAATTCCTAACAATATTAATTTGTAAAAAAAAATAGGAGGTAATTAAAGTCTTATGATTTGTCTTAATCACACATGTCTTTATATCGTATGCCATACAAAAGTAGTCCTGGCAGAGATGAACTTTCATATTAGCGACCTTTGTTATACCATTTGATAATTTAACGAAACGGTCGTTTGCCTGATGGTAAGCATAACACCAGTCCATAACAATTGCAGTATCATTCAGTACTTTGAAACACAAAGGACTGTGCGGTACTGTAGTGCGCTCGTTATCCTGAGACATTAGGTATTCTCATAAGTCCAGTATTTTCAACTCGAATTTATGATCGTTTATTCACCGTGAATATATAGCAAATACACATATGATTCATGTAATAAGCATATCAGGTAAAAGTAATTAACATCACCACACTTCAAAATGTTCTCAAGCTTACTTATTAACAATGGTCCTCTAACCTATTCACATACAGTATACAGTACTTATAAAGTATATCTTCATCAGCTCACCTTCAGGATGTACTTGTTGAGGGCATCAGCGAACTCCCTCGACTCGGGGGTAGGCAGCAACGGTAGGATAGCGTCGTGAACTTGTTGGGCCAGCGCCACCACTTGGTCGGGGACGGCCAACTCGTTGTACTGGCCAAGACAATGCATTCATTAATATTGCTTACTTGACAAACATTTCAAGTGAAGTCATCAACTAGATGCACAAAGTGATAGCGATGAAATAGCTGATGTGGCAATCCATACCAGTTAATCAGTTGTTGATAACACACATCCATGTAATATCGTCGACATAACTTAAGTGTCTTTAAATTCAAAACTATTTTTTCACATGAGCCTTAGGTGCGCGCTCATGAAAGATAAATGATTTTAGGTTCTTAAGTATACAACCAATCAAGAAAAAGAGCAACAAACTCAAAATTATTTTGTTGCAAGTGATCAGATACTTTCTTACATATTATATGAAAATACGATTACAATTCTCGCTGGTGGAAGTTTCACCTACTACCACTACAGGAGAGGCGGCATGTGGCAGACCTAACTTTTCTTGTCAATATAATCAATGGCATGATCGACTGTCCGGAACTGCTTGGTAAAATAGGTCTTAATATCCTGGTCGTTACATTAAGAAAACCTAACCTCATTTAGACTCCCGTAGTAAAATGCAATTACAGGCGGGACAGTTATATAATAAGAGCAAGCATGCAGGACGCAGGTGTTATAATACAATCGCTAAGGAAATTGATATAAATCTTTTCAATACGTCAGCATTTAAAATGAAGCGACTTTTAAATGATCGCTTCTTTAACAAATGAATTAAGTCTTTTTTTCTCAGTCACAGTAGGTTCATTCTTTGATTGTTTTTGTTCTATGTGTTAACTTTAAACGTTAATTATTTCTGTACGCGTTCGTCAGTCGTGTACGACGATATAGTTTTTATTTAGTGTACTATGTGGAAACTTTTAATTAGCCCTAAGTGAATAAGTTACGTATTTTAATGTTTTTTAAGTACCTAGCTGTTAGTTTTCCGAAGAAAATAAAATAGAAGATAGACAAGCATGCTCCTTTATATACCGCATCTTCGCTTGATCACATGAGATAGTAGTGATAGAGATCAAACACAAGTCTATCAATAAAAAAATCAATAGCATCGGACCACTGATGCCAAGTTTCATGAATTACCTTCTCCTTGATGGCAGCCAAGATGGGCAGGTCCTTGAGGTAGTTGGAGAAATCTTCGAGTGATGACGCGATCACTGTGCGGTACTCCTTGAGGTGTGCCACGAACAGGCGGGTTAGGTCTGGGGAAGAACATAGTGTTATTAGCATAAACACCTGTTTAGTCCTCCGTGCCATTATAAATGTGAAAGTGTGTTTGTTGGTTCGTCCTTTTTTCACGCAGCAACAAAGCGGATCGACGTGATTTTTTGCATAGAGGTTTAACAACGAGACGAGTTTATCGTTTGCCTGATGGTAAGAATAACGCCGGCCCATAACAATTGCAGTGCCACTCGATCAGAATTTTGAAACACAAAGGCCTGCGCGGCACTGCAGTGCGCTCGTTACCCTGAGACATTAAGTTCAGTAATTTCACTGGCTACTCTGGTCATCAAACCGGAACACAGTAATGCTTGCACATTACTGCTGGCGGCAGACTTCATAGGCAAAGCGGACCAACCAACTCAGACGGACACTCGCAGAAGAGTTAGTCCTACCACCTAGTAATTTATGAGTTGGAGAGTAACATAGGCTACTACTTTTCAATACACACGCGGGAGAAACCACGGGCTATTGTTTTTAAAATGTTCCTTTGGGACATCTCTAAATGTTATAATACACGGTGTTAAAAAAATCTAAATCTTAAGGTTTCCGCAGACAATAGTAGGTACCGACCTTTGAAGATCTCAGCGATGGTGTTAGTGAGCTCCTGTAGCTCAGGCTTGTGTTTTTCAAAGAAGTCCGACACTATGGCGGCGACGTGCGCCACCAGCTCGATGACTCCGTCGAGGTACTCCTTGAGCACGGTGGCTACCGTCTCGTACAGCTGCTTCAGTTGGGGCTCGATCTGAACACAGAAGTTTTTACTAAACACACGCTTTTACTAATATCGAGAGGTCCAATGTACCGAGTATCCTCTGACAAAGTTCTCTTTTTGGGTGAAATAAAAACAAGTTGGCACGCTTTTCTTAGCAAAGATAATATGTAAACAAAATTTAGTAGTGTTCAGTTGTGATTCTAAAGGCACAGACAAATCAAGATACATAAAAGATTGTATTGTAGACATATTGTCGTATTGTAAATTTGTTGTTACAACTCTAGGCTCCTTGAAATTGTTTGATAGTACCAAATACATAGGTACAACACACTCCGTTTTTTTCTCATTATCTTTATATCTCCATAACCCTCACCTGTTTGCTGTACATTTCCTCGATCTTCTTGATGGTTTCGCTGATGATTTTAATGTACTCCTCGACAATGGGCTTCAAGGTTTGAACCACCTCGTCGATAATCTTGGCGACGTACTTGGTGATGTCGTAGCTGCAGAAAAAGAAATAACAATTTAAACCATAACATAGCAACCAAGTTTCCATTATTGTATAGACCCTGACTCCCGGTATCTAGGGAGTTAAGAACTACGAAAACCAATGTTTCTACTACACCTATCCACGTAACATACAAATGTTTGTAGTAATCAGTGAATTTACTGGACTATTCTAGACTTAATACCTGATGTCTTAGGGTAACGAGCTCATTTTAGTGTCACACAGGCCACACTCTAGAAGTTAAATTATCAACTCCACCACGAATACCGACGAGTTTCTCCTTCTTCTCGAGTGATTGTATATTTTGAATGGACACAGAGTAATTTTAACTTTCATATGTGTATAAAGAATTTAGAAAATTAACAATGGAATCAGCCAAAGACAGTTGTTAAGCGATATCAAAATTCTTTAGTTGGCCTAAAAATATATAACAGGGCTGAACGCAGTGAGTTTTATAATCTCATCCACAATTTCTGAAATCTTGGTGTTACTTACAAAGCTTGCGACAGCTCTTGCAGCACCTTGTCGTCAGCGATCTCCTTGTAGATCTTAGAGAAGTCGTCGCTGTAGGCCTGTCCGAGTTTCTTCACGGTGGGCTCGACACGGTTCGCGATTTCCTTGAAATCGTCACTGGCCTTGCCTCCGAGCTGCTTAACACGGTTTTCAAGCTCATCCAGGTCCTTGCGAAGGGCTTTCTGCAAAGGGAACAATAATTTAATGTAAAGTTCTGTGTTAAGTTTCAATAGAATAGCATTATAATCAATTCTAGCTCAGCCGATCTGCAGGTCAAGAGTTGAATTTCTGCATTCGTTTATGCTTTGTGAGAGAAAGCTTGTGGCCTAGCAGTGGGAGCGTAGATGGCAGTGGAAGAACGTTTGTTATGGCTCATCTAGCTAACTACCATCTTTATGTAGAAGGAGTTAATTTTTGCTTTTGTATTTGAAAAACTAGCAGCGAGAAGGTAAGCACACTTTCCCGCCTCTACAAAGGTCAAACTGTCCCTTACCAAGAAGTACTCGCTGTTATCCTTAGACGCTCCATAATCGCTCTTCACCAGATTGTTCTCAAGGTACAAGGCTCCATGTGCGATGTTCTTCTTCTTTCCTCCGAGGATGATGTCAGCGGTGAAGTCCACTCTCTTCTCTGGGTCGACGCGGCCAACGATGGCCAGCTTGTTGTCGCCTTCCTCTGTAGAATGGAAGAAAGTAGGGATGAGACGAGGTCTTGGTCGAAGATTGGTAAGTAGCTGATCGCATACAAAGCGTTTACGTATTTAAGGTGGTTTTTAAAATATCAGTAGTAAAGTAGTACGGTCTACAAAATGAACTAATTTTTTTTAAATTCATTTTAGTGTTTCAAAGATGAGACCTTGTCATAAAATAAAAGATCATAAAAATGCATTGGTTCTAATCATAGAACTTGGCTTCTATCAAGAACCCTTCAATAGATATCCTCTTTCGGGCTTTAAAGTTAAACTTTTGACTTAGAAATAATGATTTACAAACCACTAAGTTAAGAAACCTAAAAAAGCCCATCAAAAGCGAATAGTCACCACTATAACCTGTAGTCAGCTCGAAGTACTGGTAGTCACGCGCGAGCGCACTGACGCGCACCGGTTTGCCCTCCAGGAGCGTGAAGTGGAAGTCGGCCTTCTGCAGCTTGTCCTGAACTGTGGCGGAGCCCGCAAGGTCGATGACCTTCACGAGAGGAGTGATGATCTGGAAGGAAGGGATGATGATAAAACTAGAGAATTGAACTGGCCTTCAAAAAATTAACAAAAAACATAAGTAATTACTACTCTCTTTCATAACGTAAGAAAATGAAATAGGAAAAAAAAACAATTCATTTTCAGCCTTGCAGTCCTGGCTGCTGAAGGGGCATTAGAAGTGGCCCAGGAAACAATTTTCCCTTTGAAATCCATTACAGTGTAGATATTTTATAACGAGTTCGATTTTCTTTAAGTTGATATGCGTTTGATCTACTCAAATTCAAGTCATGATAATTGATCTCAATCTAGTTTTCAAACATCATTTTACAAGTTACAAGCAACAACCATTAATGACAAAGATGAACTTACGAGGAACTTGACGTGGGTCGGTGAAGATTCGAACAGAAGCTTGGCCTCACGGTCCTGAAATAAAAAGGTTCGATTAAAAACAATCTTAAAAATGCTTAGTATTACAACTAGCAAGTTCTGATAGCAGGTGAAAAATGTTAGATTATAACAAATATAATAAGTTATATCATTAATTCTTGGTGACTAGCTGGAAGACATCTAATAATGAATAGAGGTGACCTCATAATTAAGCCAACCTCCACACCAGATGATTGCCAGCTTTTTTGCATCTCTGATAATATTTCTAATAGAATATGAAGAGGTGATGGTGTAGTGGTAGTTAGGTCGTCTGCATCGGCAAACGGATCGCCACACGTTAAGAGTTCAAATCCTATAACGAGCTTTTGGCGAAGAAAAATGTTTTAATGAATCCATAACATGGTTGTAGGGAAACTTCTAGATCTCATGTGAGTACTATTACCTATTGAAAATAAAAACAGTCACCAAACATCCATTGGTGTGTTTAGTTCAGAAAGTGATATATTGGTGTCGATCCTGTCATCTCATACACGGAATAAATTATTTCGTGATCTCATACATAAACCTTATTTTAGTTTCGATCGTTCTTTCTAAATGAGAACATGGGACAGAGATGAAATATATTTTAGACCTGTCAAATTAATCCACTTGCATGTGTCTAGTGTAAATTTTAACGCAAATTTAGTGGCGTCTAATTTATCAAGGATGGAAGATATTTGACAGCTCTCAAAATAAATTTAGATCTGTCGAACATCTTCCATCTCTTTCTCATGGTATGTATTGGAAAGAGCGAGAGACTAAAACTAAAATTAGCTTTAGGTATGAAACGACATAATAGACACCAGGATCTCAATCTAGGTTAAGCGTGCCCACATTGTTTAACACATCCTCGTTTAAGTTCAGGCGAGATAGTCAAACACTATCGAGCATATAAAATTTCTTTAAACAGCAAAACGTTAGTAGCAGAAGGTAAACTTACACGTCCGAGGCAGGAGTGTGCGACGAGCGCCTTGGTCTCAATCTTGATGTTGTTATTGTCGGTGCGGACGGCTGCTCCTTGGAAGACCACGAGAGCTTCCTGTAAACAACAACATTATCACATTAGTATCTTGCTTCCATTTATCTGTAATGACAACTGACGATATTAATTTGCCTAGAAAGTACCTACTGGTAGTTGGTTTAAAATCAATCTTAGACATCTGTGGCGCAAGTACGGAACTTTGTGATCCAAAGCGATCGATAAATTGACATTTGGATAAGTAAAATTAGAAATGGGTAGGTCGTTGTTGATTTTTTTCGAAAACGAAACACAACCTTTTTCCCGAGTACGAAAACGAATGTCCACAACTAGTTTTGCGACGATGTCATGTTTTACTTGTAATCTGTTATCGATTGCATTTCCTACAAAATGAAGTTCAATTTTCATTGCATCGACCGAATAACTACTTTCGCGAAGTGATTTTCGTGTGAAAACCGTGGCGAAGGACAATAAAACAATTTATACATTTACCTATGTTAAAATAGTAACTGTCTTCCAATTGTGAGATTATGCTTCGTTACGTTTTCGGAAAAAAACAAGAACTAGGTACCTATCTGTAATCTAAATTTTTAACCATTCGAACTGTCAATTTTATTTATCGAAAAGATCGGTACTTTCACTGCTGGTTCTGAGGGCTATATAAAAATAAATTAATTTATCATAAAAAAGAAGTTTCAAATATAGGTACTACAATTTTGATTGGTATTATATTATTTTCTGTGGTCGTTTGGCTAGCTGACACCCTCAAGACTAAAATATATCGTCAAGCATCTATTAGTATGTTCTGGCAGCAATTCTGCTGGGAGCCAGTCGTAGCTAGCTACATATAATATTAATCTGTGGCCAGTCCCCACTTTAAATTTTGGGTACAACGTTCGACCACAACCACATCGTCTCTGACGAAGTGATCTCTCTAGGTCTTAAATGAATCTAAAGAGGTAGTAGTCAGACGCAAACCTACAAAAATCATCAAAAAATTGAAAACAATTTGATGTGATGTTAACAGTGTAAATTTTAATATTCAGTGCATTTCGAGTATTTTCAACCCATCCTTACATAGTTCCCGTAACTCATAAAAAGACTTACTTTGTCAATCTTAGGATGGCTGAAACCAAACTCGGCAATAAAGCTCTGCTTATCATCAGAAGTCCACGTGTCCATGTCCACGAGGAACCTGGCAGCGGCCTTGTGTCCAGGCTTGGTTGTGTCCAGGTCTAGAACCAGTTCTCCCTTGATGGGGAAGGGCAGGTGTTTCTTCGTGGGGTAAGTGACCACGTGTTCAAGTAGCAGCGTGCGCTGGGGCAGCTGAATCTTGATACCGGATTTGGCATCTGGAGAATAATATGTTATAAGCCACAGGTATAAATATTCTAAAGTAACATATACTCGTATATATGGTACTTTAGAATAATTATAAATCATTTTTAGAATTTAAAGACAGAAAAATACAAATTTATAATTATTACAAATCCATTACATATATGACATGAGAATTATTAAATTTTATAGTATGAAAACTGCAGTTAAAAACATCACGTTGCAAGCGCAATGTGGTATTTGGTCATATTATACTGCTCGACCTAGTTACTGCTCTACAACTCAAACACTGATCGTCAAGCATATAATTGATGCTTTATGATCAATCAGGGCATCATCAGGCATTAAGTATCTATCAGGGTGTTCTGATTATCAGGGTGTTCTGATTATCAGGTTGGCGATTACACCATAACTAACGTTAATGAAGGGAAATAGTAGTAAACGCGGGTTGCGTTTGACAGCACTTAACCAATACTTACGTCCATAAACCGGGGTGCTGTAGACGTGGAGGTGGTACTTCTTGTCTTCCTTGTTGGCGTGGAGGTCCAGGGTGTACTGTGGGAGGGCGGTGGAGGAGACTTCGTCTCTGATGATGAGGCCCAGCTCCGGGGCTACTCCCAGCTTGCGCAGGTCGAAGCCGGCATTGATGATGTTGGCGATTACTCCTTTTTCTGTGTGTATCATTATATCGTTTTGGTTATGTCAAAAGCTAGATTTTTGCCATTTGTTGTGTGCATTTATTTTCATTTTATGAAAGCGAATTGTACTTTTGGGGTCAGTTTAGTTCATTATTTCAGCGAGGGCCACCAAAAGAAGCCTACTGTATATTTATATTATAAAAATAATATTTACATAACAAGCAAAACAAGCATTTCAATATTTTTTTTTTTAATCTATTTTCCTCTGCAAGCTCCAGGGCTCGCACCCTTTGTTTGATAATTCAAATTGTATATACAGAATATTTTTTTTTAACTTATCATCAACTTAACAAAAGTAAACTTACTCCGAAAGCCTAACTAAAGTGTCGTTGACATACATACATACATGTTATATATACTTACATAATATAGTTTTATATAAATACAAATGTTAAAAATAGAATAGTTAATTGAGTACACAATCGGAGCGGACGAGATTCCACAAGCAGCACCCGTAAGCATTTCAATATTAAAACCCCTCGTTTATAAAACAGCTATACCTATTTCGTATACACGATAAGAACTATCTTGAAAGACCATTTTAAACCATATTAATAATTAATTCAGTTGATTCATTAATTGCAACACACATTATAACAAAGAGAATAATATTATAATAACTTCAATCTTAAAATTCAAAATGAAAAGAAAGAGGAAAGGAACACTCACTGGAGACGTCAATCTTGGACTGCAGCTCGGCGTGCGCGCATTGTTTCTTCTCCTCGCAGTAGACGTGGGAGTTCTTGTACTCGTAGTTGGTGACCCGGGACTCGGCCACGTAGCTACGCTCTCCGAAGGCAACCTTGAAGAATGTCTAGAAAAAGAACACTCTGTTAAAAATAATGTTACCATATTCATATGCTAGGGTGCCCCACAATACCCGACAAACTACCATTATACTGTTGTTTGGTTCCAGAATTAACCAGCAAGCTGCTGTATGCATTACACAACCAAAAGAGAAAAAAAAACTTAGATCTTCACCTCAACACCCTTCTCGTTGCCCTCAGTGAGGATGGTGCGGATGTACTTGAAGTTGGCAGACTTCTGCTCCTCCTTTATTTTGACGGATCCGGAGCCTTCGATGATAGTCTTCTGACCTTCTTGCTTGCTGATGAACGAGGTACTGTGGAGAGAATTAAGCTTGAAATAATATTTCGAGACAGCATAATTTTTTAACCAAGTTAGGAATTTTAGGTTGAAATATGTTTCTTCCACCAGAAATAATTAATTTGTCAATTTTTTTTAATGGTATTTTGCAAGTTTGCAAGCTAGGGTTTGACAACTATCACACCTGATGATCAAAGGTATAGCGAAGCATAGAAATCTACAGCTGTAGTTAAATCCTGTGCGAAGTGTAAGTCTTGAACGAATGCTTAATTATGCCAAAAATATCTTTACTTCTTAGGTAAGTTACCCAGGGAAACACCAACCACATCTTTACTTAATATGTGTAAAATTATCAACTGCTCTATATTCGGCAATCGGAAATTCACAAAAAAATGTGTATTTAAGCTCACCTGCCACTCAAAACGTTCTTGCCGTCGTTGGTAGAGTGGAACTCTAGCCTCTTTCCACTGCCAGCATCCCTGCTCAGAATCTCTCCAACGAAGTTGTTGAATCCTAGCTCCTTAGAGTTGGCCTGGACTTTGAAGTTGACGTTGTCCTTCTGGACGCTGACTTCTGAGATCAGGTCGAGGCAGATGTCGCGGACGTTGTCGAGCTTCACCTCGACCTTGCCTTGAGTGGAGCTGAGAGAGCTTCCTTTGATGTAGATCCTGAGAAGAATGAATTAGAAGTTAGTAAATAATAAATTTAGTTATTAATTCATTATAATAAAATAGATTATTAATTTTCATAAAGATCAACAGAGGTCAATAACTAATCGGTCATGACAAAGACAAAAGTTTCTAAATTTTAATGTTACCAAAAATATTGTACTAAGGATGCATACACTTAAAAAAGTAAATAGAGATGACACTCAATTGATAAGCTACCGATAAAAAAAATACTCTACTATCGGATACTGATTGCCATAAAACAAACCTAAGATCATAATTATTACGAGAAATAAACAAATCTATAAATCAGGATCTATTATATGACTTTGTTCGCCGTTTCCTTATCCATATAATTATTACTAGCTGTGGAACGCAGTTTTACTCGCATGAAAGTTATCAAAGGAACCGCTCGTTTTCCAGGATAAAAAGTAGCATCCGGCCCTTCAACTATCTTTAAGCAAAAACTCTCCTCACGTCTGTTGGTTTGTTAATTTTTTGTTTGTGGCTTTCACGCAGCAATGGAACAACGGATCGACATGACTTTTAACACAGTTTATAGGCTAGAGGAGTAAAATAACTATTTTTTTTCCTGAAACTTTAGTTTTTTTTGACGGCTCCATAACTAAATCGATATAAATGTTGCCTGCAAAGCGAGGGGCCCCGGGTTTGATTCCCAGCCGGGCAGCTTTTGTGTGCTGGGCATAAAGTTTGTTCTTCTGGTCCTGGAAGTTTGTGTTGTGTATTCTATGTGCAACCTGCGACAAGGGAGTTCTAGTGCAAGGGTATGAGTGTGTAAGCGTTTGTTTCACTAGTGTACTTACTTGCTGGTCTTGGGGTTGCTGGGGCTGGTGTACTGCAGGTCGAGGACTGGGTGCGCCTTGGACAGCACCACGGATGACTCCGAGCGGTAGACGCGCCCGTCCGCGTCCACTACGACTGACGACGAGTACGTGTCGGGGGATGGGTTCTACGGAGACAAGTGGAACGTTGTAATTCTTTGGCACGCGAAAATTTGCTGTCGACGAATTATTTACCAAAACTTTCAAGTGTGAAATAATGACGAAACGAATGAATAATAAATTTGTATAATTGTGAATTATTAAAACATATTTGTTCAACATCGTTGGCCGGTTCCGGCGAATTGGAACCGCCAACTTTTCCAGTGGGTGTTGTAAGAGCTGGCTAAGGGAGTGTCCATGGAATGGGCAGCAACATACTATGCGGTCAACGTCATAATCTATCTGCGATAACCAAGGTGCCTGCCAAGCGTGAATTATCTTTGACAAAATTCCCCATTCATGGGTGAGGCCAATGCTCAGCAATGGACGTTTTTCGTTTGATGATGCTAAGAACGAAAACAACTCGTGGTCGTAAACGTACACGAGTCTGAATCAAATAATACATAAACGGAAAACGTTGAATGTTCGTATCCCCTCTATAACGCCATGGAAGTATTCAGTAAAGTATCATAGCTTTACTCGCAAATTTTGCGGAACCAAACTAAAACGAAAAACAAAGGTTTTTTGTTCTAACTTTGACAATCCGTAAAATAGCTATCTATTCTTTTGAACTGAAGTCTTATGCTGGAAAGAGAAATAGTAATCTGATCAAGAATGTTGTAAACGGCAACAAACAAACAAATTTAAGTGTTGATTTTGTCGTTTCTTACCTAAATCTAATTTTAGTTTCACTCTCTCTCTTTCCAATTGGGTAAGAGATGGAACGTTTGACAGATATAAATTTGGAATAATTTGACAGATCGAAAATAAATTATATCTCTTTCTCATGGTCTCATTTAGAAAGAGAGATTGATACTAAAAAGTTTAGGAAAGAGATGACAGAACCGACACCATTGTCATCAATCGATTTATACTAAAACAGTATCATTACCTTAGAGTGCACAGCAATTTCCAGTTTCTTCAGATTCTCCACCTGAGGAGTGCTAGACTTAAAGACGAGATCTTGTCCATTGGGTGTGACGCTGGTATCTACGGAGAACGCCGCAGTCTTTCCCTTGCCGTACTTCGCCTTGACTTCTACGGAGCTGTCGAGTTTGTCACCTGAGACAAAAAAAATTGGCTGGATATAGGTAAAATAATTTTATGAAATACATGCGTTCTGTGATGGCGTAATCTATACCTACATATAAATAAAATTGAAGTGTTTGTTTGTAATATCAAAATAACAGCTTTTTACTCAATGCATATGAAAGTATATACGGTACCTATAACAAAACAACCATTTTTAATTTGTTTGTCTGTTTGTTCCGGGTAATCGCCGAAATGGCTGGACCGATTTTGACGAGGCTTTCACTGGCAGATAGCTGATATTACAAGGAGTAACTGAGGCCACTTTAATTTTAGAAAAATAATTAGGGTTCCGCGCAAAAAATAACACCCTTGAAATCTAATATCTCCGCGCGGGTGAAACCGCGGGCAGCAGCTAGTGTGAAATATATTTGATTTACTTTCCGTTAAATAGGTGGTTTACTGTATATTTACAAAACAAACTTTTCAAGTAGTTTCACTGTGTCTAGTTTTGTTGGAGATTCATGAACTCGGAAGGCTAGTCCGTTACAAAAAAGATCACTCACTGGTCTTATCGTTCTTGTAGCTGACATCCAGCACCACTGGCTCCACGTGCGGCACCAGCAGCTTCACAGTGCTGGAGCCCCGCGCCGGGGACACCTTGCCGTTGGCTTCCACCTTGTACACATCCGCGTTCACCTGCACCGACTCCACGATCGTGTACTGTGGAAAATGGAAAGAGTTTTAAAATTGCTTGTAAAAAAATCGTTATATTGATGTATGCGCACTAAAAGAGCGATGATACAAGTTCTAGGTGATATTTTTAAATATAAACTGATCGCGAAGAGTAATAACATTTTTGCTCTTCTCGATCGTCCAGAAAGTATGATGGTAAGACGATTTCAAAAATGACTTTTAACCATTAGTACCTAATATAAAAATGTTTTGTTTTTTAAAATTACTCAATAGTAATCCGGTTTAAAACATGTAACATTAATGCAACATAGTAACATATTATATGTTCTTTGAAGAGAAGAGGGTTTTTTAAAATTATTTTTATCGAATTTGGAAACTGTTAAAGGCATTTTTTTAGAGTGCGTTGTAGTCTTTGTATAAATGAAATTATTGTTAACAAGGCAGATACTCACTTCAGCGACATCCTGGCCGTCGGGCATGTGGAACAGGATAGTGTTCACATATTTGATGTCACGAGACTGCTCGAAGGGCAGGCGGACGGCTACCGTGAAATCATCTAAGTACCTGGAAAATAGAGTTATAACCTTAGTTCTTATCAAAGATCTAAGTACACAATAAATAATCAACGATTCAGATGATATTGCTATTTGTGGTAATGTTAGATCGTCTCTAGGAACTTAGTTATGCAAAATAAATGAATATGAATTATTACGACGAAATGAGGAGTTGACATTTTATTGGAATATTATCCATAAATAATTAAACAGATTTAGAACTTCGAATTATTAGAGTTTACTATTTGGTAATAGTTTGGAAAAGATATGATCTACTTTTTATGACTAGGTAATATGTAAGGTTTATTAACTCAGTAAGATTGTACATCACGCTTTGTCATCGACCTATTATATATACCTTAAAAGTAATGACTATACATGAATTTCTAACATGATGCACGAAGGATTTGTCTGAAAAAAATACCTCTAACTGCCTAATAGCGTTAAACTCAATGCTAGCATTGAATTTAAATGTAGTAGACACAAGGTGTCGCCAATTCGCACTAACAGTAAACTCAATGGTAATCTTTTCAGACAAAGCCTTCGTACATTATGATAGAACGTCACGTATAAGTAAGTCGTATATTCATTTTATGGACCAAGAGAGAGAAGATTGCTCACTTCTTATCAGCGCCCTCGTTAAACTTGATCACCCAGATACCAGCAACCTCGACACCGATGTCAGATCCGTAGTTGGCCTTCAGGTCGTAAACATCGTCGGTGGAGGAGAGGGAGTCCAGGTAGACGAGGCTGGTAGACAGGGAGGCGGGCTTGGGGAGGATGTTGCCGGTTACGTCGCTCTGGAAGATAAATACCCATGGTTAAATAGTTTCTAACTTAGGGGAAGCAGGGGTAACGCCGCTCACTGGGTAATGCCGCTCACACCTATAACTCAGAAAACACAATGCGTAGAAACACGGGACGCAGTGCGAAGCGTGGGGGGTGTGACGCGCGAGCAGGCAGTTACATCTTTTGCCATTCCTTTAGCAGTGACAGAATGTAAATCACTCATGTTTGTTTTCGATCGCACTCATATAATTTTTGGCCTAATCTTTTTATCGGTAAGTCCAATATTTCGATACTTTTCTGTTATTACTATTATTCATTTAGGTAGTTATCTATTGTGTTTAGCAACAGTGTAAAGATTTGTGGTAAATTTTAACCCATTGACGTAAAATTTTAATCCAAAAGCATAACGGTCGTTTGGGGTTATACCGCTCACAGTGAACGCCATAACCCTAAGGTGATTTTTTTTCACATATGCCCAAAAATTGGTCCAGAACCACCGCAAAAGCGGCTTAGAGTGAATAAAACCTGCTCAATGCAAAAACTGCAGTTGAAAAGGGAATGTCAAAAAGAGAAACAGCTAAAACACACAACATCCCGCTTACCACATTAAGAGATGGGCTGAAAAATGAAAATATGAGCAGTCCGCAACTAGGACGTAAACCAATTATTAATCAACAACAAGAACGAGATGTAGTTGGACAATTTAAGCTTCTGGAATCGCCATACAATGGCTGACCATAGCAGGTTTACGCAAGCTTGTTTTACAAATACGCTGAGCTTCATAATATAAAAACTAACTTTGATACAAGCATCAAAACAGCTGATTGTGGCAAAAATTGATGGGGTGCAAGGCTTGAGAATACGAAGACAAAGCCAGAATTGAAGTTATTCGTTTTATTCATACACAGAGGATTGAGCGTCATAACCCCATTACCTGAGCGCTATTACCCATAGCCAGGGGTAATGGCGCTCAAACCTGTTTTTTTATAAATGCTGAATTACTAATTATTACTGAAAGTTTCATAAGTTTTGTGTCAAAGTGCTGATTACAGAATAAATGAACCTTACTTATTGCGCCCTAATTTTAAAATATAGTTAAAAATATAGCAAATATAAAGATTCTTCCTTAAGTGAACGGCATTCCCCCTGCTTCCCCTATATACCTAATTTTATTATTAAGTAAAATCATCAGACGAAAGTAATTTCATTATAATGTGAATACGGTACCTGTTTGTTGAATAATCTTATAAATGTATTTCGATTTAAATTATTTGCAACCACATATTATTACACTACAATAAATAATATACATTATTATTATGGTCTGGCAGCAAAAAGAGAACTAGTTACAGTTACTGCATTCTCAACAAGTTTCTAACAAAAAATTGGCGTACTATCCAGTTTACCAACGTCGCATAAAATACAGATGTATAAGATTAACATTCAGAGATGATCTTAGCTTATCTTAGAGCGTAGACTTATGCTTCTATATGTCAAAATTCTATGTACAGTTTTGATATATTATGGAAGCCAAAGTGCTATGTACGCTTCTGTTTATCTCTGGATCTTAGCCTTAGATGCTATAGAAATATAGACTTACCTTGAAATCAAACTTGAACTTATCTCCCTGAGGAATGTTCTTAACGCTGAAGGTGTTCTGCAAGTTCTTGCCATCCTTGAGCTTCAGTTCGATCTGGCCTTCATAATCTATGGTGTTCTTCTCATAGTTAGTGTTGGTGACCTTGCCGTTGTAAGAGATGGAGGAGGCACCGGCGCCGCGCTTGGGAGCGTCAGAAAGGACCACTTGAGCGTTGCCATTGTAGTACTGAGGAAAAAAATATCTCTTAGAAAAGTTTTCAATGGATTTCTGAATAAAGTTTTTTACTATTTTTAGAGCCCTAATTTTTTGTATATTCTTTAATTATCTGAAGGATGTGGTTTAAATTCTATCTAGTTTAGATCTTTTTATATAGTGCGTATTTAATCAATTTTAATTACAAAAAGCTATTTCTACACAATACAATACAAATACAATGTCTCGTCCTAATCTAACTGCCATCACAATCTTTGACCATGTCGTCGCTTAGGATTAGGCGACATATCAGTTAAATGCTAACGTAGTAATAGAGTATACAAAAAAAGTAGGAATACTTACTCCATCCTTAGTCGCGATCTGCCGGTCCACCTTGAAGGTGAGGCACCTCTCAGTGGGCAGAACAATTTCCACGTTTGCACTAGTCTTGCCGCTCAGGCCATACACGCCGTCCTTGTGAATGTTCAACTCGGAGGTCTTGCCGCCATACTCCAGTTTGTTCCTTAATTAAACGGGCCAGTGGTTAAGTTGGTAATAACGCTGCTAGCGAGGGACCCTGGTTTCGATCCCCAGCCAGGACAAACTTTGTGTGGTGATCATAAAGTTTGTTTTCGGGTTATGAGTGTTCGTGTTGTGTGTCTGTGTGTTCATGTTACCTGCGACACCGGGATTCCTGGTGTAGTCCAGAATGCCAGTACAAACTTGTAAAGTGCCCTTTCAACAATGATTTATTTTCCGTGAAGCGATGATGTCTCAGTAGTATTATTTCTGAAGGTCGACTATTTGTACTATAAGCTTGTGATTTCATTAAAAAGAAAGATAGTGATGAAAAAATAAGTGTTTTGGTAGGGCGTATAGTCTAAAAGATCTTTTTACAAATTATTTTTCGTCGAACAATCTTGGCTTTAGACAAGAAAGCTAAAACAGTTAAAAACTTACTTAGAGTCGATGAGTTTCTCAGTGGCCTTGTTGTTGGTGCTGAAGCAGATCTTGTCGTTGTTGTCCTTTTCGTAGTTCAGGTAGATATCGAAGTCGGCGTTGAAGACTGGCTCCTTGGCCACGAACTTGACGTCAGCTTTTACCTTGCGTTGAGACTAGAAAATAGATAGGTAGAGATTTAGTAAATAAATAGAGGGTTAGATTAGACGGATTATGATAAATGCTATTTTGGGGCCTGCGTCAGGGATAGTACAAATACTATACGTTATATACATTCTTTGATGAATATAAACGACATTAATGGAAATGATTAAAATTAAACAAAACGTAGGTATCCTACGTAATTCCTACTTATATATTATATCCTATCCTTCTACTTATTATAAATGCAAAATGAAAGTCTGTTTGTACGTTTATTGGATTGTTGATTTGTTGGTTTGTCCCTTTTTCACGCAGAAACGGAGCAACGGATCGACGTGATTTTTGGCATAGACATAGTTTATAGACCGGAGAGTAACATATGCTACTTTTTAGCCCAGAAAAATGCACGGTTCCTGTGGAAACGCAGGCGAAAACCGTGGACAGAAGCTGGTTATATCCTACTATAAATATTATAAATGCGAAAGTGTGTTTGTTTTGGTTTGTTGATTTGTTGGTTTGTCCTTTTTTCTCGCAGTAACGGAGCAATGGATCAACTTGATTTTTGGCATAGCATTGTTTATGGACCGGAGAGTAACATAGGCTACTTTTTATCCCGGAAAAAATGCGCGGTTCCTGTGCAACGCGGGTGAAAACCGTGGGCAGAAGCTAGTACTCCATGTATTTCTTAATATGATTTTGTGGAATAAAAAGTACAATATTTTATTTTAAAATAAAATACTGTAAGAACAATACTTTTTTACTGTAAAGACAAGGAAATAAGTTGTTTTTTTATTTTTAAAATAAATAGACGTGCTTAATCGAGCTTAGCTTTAGCTTTGCATGTAGATTAACCACATTTACGGACCAGATCCACAGAATACCCTGACCAGATCTATAACTATTTTTGCACATATTGAACTTTTTTACCAGGGCAGATAAACATATTTAATATTTATTTATGTTCAATAGTTTAATACTAAAACATAAAATCATTAGTAGGAAAAGAAAGATGGGAATAAATAAATAAATAAATAAACGCTTACACTCATACCCCCGCACTAGGATTCCCTGTGTCGCAGGTGGCATGGACACACACAGATATACATAACAAACATCCAAGACCCGAGAACAAACTTTATGTTTAAACAAAATCTGCCCGGCCGGGAATCGAACCCGGGACCCCTCGCTTTGCAGGCACGGTTACTACCAACTTAGCTACGGAGCCGTCTTCAAAATGACAAAAAATCAAAATTTTTTGATAATACTTTAACACTAACCTGCTTAAAATCAACGATGATCAATCCATTGCCCTTGCCGTCATTGTCGGTGACTTTGAACTGTCCATTGGCTGCGATGGCGTCCTTCAGCATAAACTTGAGCTGTCCGTTGGGGTTGGCGCCGCGAGTGACCTTCAGCAGGTAGTCGAGGATCTCCCCTTGGCTGCTGCCCACCTTCGCGTGCGAGGAGTACAGGCTGGGGTTGCGGATCACGCCAATGTCGAATCTGATAATCAAGGAAAAGATTAAGAGACGAACATAGTAGATTACGCACAAAGAAGTGTCTTATAGTCACGGGCGCATCTTGAATCCCAAACGGAACTATAAGTATTATATAATTTCTACTTACTTGATATCTTCATTCTTTGCACCAGTGATCTTCAGGTGCCCAATAGCTCCAATATTGGAATCCTTAACTTGGTTCCTGTGCAGGACGACTCCAGAGAGCTCGTACTTTGCAAGTCCTTTGATGGAGATGAAGTTCTCAAAGTTGGATTTGTCGGCATTGATGATGTCTCTCTTCGAGAATACCTCGACTTCACCCTTATTAGCAGCTAATAGGAGTTTGAAGCTATAATCTTCAGGTTTCTTGATGTGGCACCTTGCTTTCAATTCTGCTCTGCCTTTTTGGTTGGGGGATTCAAATATCAAGTCGGACTCGATTTTCTTGGGGTCTACGTCTGCGTCGAACTGAATCTTGAAGGGTACGCTGACGATTTCGACTGAAAAATTAGTTGTATGTTAGAGAATGTCATTAGGTTGCTTAAAAGTTACCGAGTTTGAAGGTGAGATATACCAAACGATTAGAAATTACATTATTGTTGCCATGCCACAAGCATAAAATCATTTGATAATTTAGGTACTGTGGAAAAGAACGCAAACAAAATATGTTTTCGTCTGAATCAACCTTCAATTGAAAACTCGGTTCAAATGAAAATTTCCTTATAATAATAAAGTTAATCCCAAGGATGGCCAGCTTACACTTGTTCTTGGAGATGACGTTGTAATTTTCAGGTTTATCAACCCTGTACTTGAGGTACTGGCTTATAATCACACGTTTGCTTTGGTCCCTGCAGTCACCAGAGTGCACGATATCAATCTCGTTCTTGATCTGTTGGATAAATCACTTTTGTAAATAATTTGGGCTAGATTTATTTAGTTTATGTAGTTCATGAATATCGACTGCAATATGTTATGAATGGAACTAGTTTAATTTCTTCAGAGATGTAGGCTCTATATTTTTTTTATCATTTAATTAAAGATGGATTTATGTTCGAACACCGACACTATTATTAATTGTGGATATTAAAATTAAATAAAAAGTAGGGTTCACGAAACTATAAGGTAGGATTTTATTAAATATGATATTCATTAATGGGGATATTGTAAAAAACTTACCAGATCAGCAAACTCAGAGTGTCCCTTCAACTTGAAGTTAATCAATGGGTTGAGCTGGTTCATAAACTCAAGTTGCAAGTCATTGTTCTTCAAGTCACCCTTCACGTTAAAGTAATCAGTCACCAGCGACCATTCAATATTCCTGGCGTTAGCCTGGTTCGAGAAGTAACCTTCAATGCTTATTGGCTCCTGGCTACTTGGAAGCTTAACCTTAACATTATCGAAAGCGTACTTTGTAATAGGTCCGTTTGTTTCTTTGACGATTTGTCCGTCAATCTGGACTGATTGCTTCTGTTCTTCGGGGAGCTGGTATTCGAAGACGGGTTTGTACGTGCTACGTTGCTCGTTTCCTTGAATGTTGAAGCCAACTAGTCCGTAGTATTCTTGAGCATCAATCGTAGCGCGAACTAAGGCCGCCATTGCTGTTGGAGTCTTGCGTGCAGATATCTCTCCAGACAGAGTCTTTATGGGAGAAACAAGTGCTAATTTAAGACCAACTTGGTTGTCAGTGTAGATCCTCTCTCCAGTGAGCTGGGTGCGGCGATTTTGGGAACCTGATGAGAGATATATCAAAGTACATTAGCATCCAATAAAAAATTATACTTTGGCAAGAAAAACTTAAACTGTTTTCAGACTTATCAATTGGTTTATTAGTGGTCACTTCCTGCTCTTTTTTAAAGACATGAAAAAAGAACCATTGAAATCAGTTGACTATTGGCGGTAAATAAAGTAACATCGTCATAAAAAAATACAGCTGAATTGAGAACCTTCTCTTTTTCTTGAAGTCGTTTAAAAAACGTATACTATACATTAATTAGCTTACCTTCAGCGTCGAATAGTAATTCAAAGCTAGTCCTGCCAGCATCCTCACGAACCACTCCTTTAATGTGGTAACCCTTTAGGTCGTTCTTTTCCAGAACCAATTTGACCTTGGAGATGCCGGTGATCGGGTAGCGAGTCAGATATTTGGTGATTGAAGCCTGGTTTTCGGGGCCTGGGAAAATCAAATTATTTGATTACTAATTATGCCATGTGATATAAATAATGAAAGTACTATGAGAGCCTCCTCGCAAAATTTTTGAACCATTTATAATCAGCTTTTGGTGTAATGTAATTATATATATAGCTTAAATTTTACTTACCATTGACAGCGAACGGCAATACGATTTCACCGCACAGAGTCAAACCGAGCAATCCTGAAAGCTGGTCGAAGCATCCGGCATACTCTTTTTTGTCTCCATCAGTCGTAATTTTTGTTTGCTTCTCCTTATGCCCCTTTTCAGCCGTGAAGTAGACCAAATCATTAGAGGCAACTATAATCTCTTGCTTGTCAACCGGCAGACCCAGTTGGAGGTCGAAGCCTTTGCCGTTCTCCAAGACCTTAGCGATCACATGAGCTCCAGTCGAGGAATGCAGATTGGTGATGACTTTAAGACCAGTTGCTACCGAGTCAGCGTCGACGAGTAAGATTCCAGTGATCTCGATATCAGAGCTAGGGACGAGCTTGATGTCGACCTTGGCGTTCTGAGGGTTCCTGAGGCACTCGTTGATGTCAAAGTTGGAGGAAACATCAATGCGAGCGGTGGCGGAGCCTGTAAGGTCCAACCGAAGGGGAAGACCGGTGGAAGTGGGGTAGGCCAACTCAGCATCGATGAAGAGGAGGTGGGTGCGGAGCTCCTTCTACCAAAGGAAGAGGATTTATTTCATAAATGTTGACTCTAAAAAATTGTTTTGATTATATTTTATTTGGTATGTTATAAAATTGCTTGGATTATATTTTCTTGTATGTGAAGTATTAGCCTTTAGTAAATTTAGGAATACGAGATAGAAATATTAAATGTACAATTACAGGCTAAAATAGCCTAAGTATAGATTTTCGATTTAAATATATTTGTGGAGTAATTATATGGTACCGTTAAGAAAACTTTCTATTCACTATAAAACTAAGTAATTAAATTTTGTTGTTTGAAGAGGTTCTACTATATTTTTTCCAGCTGCCAAATTTTTTTAAGTAGCTCAATGCTTTACGAAGGCCTTTTGTTTTAAAATCTGTATCTAATTGGCCCTAAAATTGTGTTTAACAATTTTTCTTGTTTTATAACTTACTGATAAGTGCTTGGCTTTGTCAGTAGCACCAACAATGATGTCAATGAGCTGGGAGACAGCATCGTCAAAGTTGAAGCCCTTGCTGTTACCCAGAGAGAGAAACACGGCATCAGTTCCGAAGAGCTTCAGGTAGATGTCCAAGTCGAGCTCGTTATCGAATGCGGTAGATTCGGCCTTCAACTGAAATGGAAATTGTAATCGTTAGTTAACATGTATTGTTAGTAATTAGGTACTTTATAGTTACTTAAAGATAAATATATTAAATATTCAAAAAAGTATAGTGGGTATTTCAGAATATTAAATTTGAATACTATTAAAATAGTTGTAATTACTCACGTTCTTATCAAAAGCATCAATCTCGCTCTTTACGCTTCTTCTGTGTCTGTTCAGAGCCGACTGAACCTTCTCGCTGGACTTGGCGAAGGACTCAAAGAAGGTATCGTAGAGTGCTTGGGCTCCCTTCGTCCGAAGGATTCCCTTGGGGCCCAGGAAGTGTTCCACCACCAGGTCGAGGTTGCCTTGGCGACCGCCGAGCTGAAAATTAAGATTGACTTAGTTGATAAATATAAATAAAAATAATATAGTAAGTTATGCTAAAAGTATTATTTTGGAATATTTGCAAAATAATCAAATGTTCTAGCAAATTGTACCTATACGCTATTTTTTACTAGTTTGTAACCTGATTTAAATGTACCAGATATTGCAACATAAAATCCTCATGTTCATTTCTCATACAAACACGCTTCTGGATGTCTTATACTAACCTCCAAAATATTGAAGCTATGTCCGAAGATCTGGGTAGTCAGGTTGAGAGCAGCAGAGCGAGGGAGGAAGGAGTCTTGGGAGAAGATCACAGTTTCGTCCACGGAACCACCGATACCAAGAGCGTCGATGTTGAACGATTGCTCCCGGTAGAAAGAGTATTTCCTGTGAAATAATACAATTCTTGAATGAGTATAACTAAGCAGCATCCGAAATAGCTCCAAAAAGGTTGAAATGCACTTCGCATCTATTTACATTAGTTAAATTGCAATAATATACTCTTGAAGTAGTAGAACTGAAAGTTTCTCGAATTCAATGATTTTTTTTATCATCCTATAGTAATTTAAATGATACCATCACATTATTTTTATTTCAATTAATAACAAAAATTATGACAACATGTACTTAAACGCAGTTTTTCATGGCCAAAACCAACCAAACAAGTTGAACGTTGAACAAGTGACGTCAGATGTTCTGTCAAATTTGTATGGGGCGTTTTAGCGTTCAGCAGATACGTACGACACTCGACTCTCATTTTTGACGTTTCTAGTGTTCGATTTTCAGTTTTTTTGACACGATGATTCTTTCGGCTAATAAGCCAAATTTTTTGTATGTTTACGAAGTAAAGTTGGTATAAAGTAAGAAGCTGTACCTGTCGTCGATGTTGAATTTGTTAGGGATGCTGATCTGTCCGTAGTGTTGGCGCGCGAGGTACTTGTCGGGGTTGGCGGAGGCGCGGATGGCGCGGAGGGACGACGTGATGAAACGGCCGACTGTATAAATAAGTACAAATTTATTTACTTATACTTACGGTTGATAACGGCTAAGCAAAAAAAAAGTAATAAGTTCAGCGGAATAAGTTTAAGTAATTATTAAAATTTCACTAGTATAATTTATGTTTTTATCAGTATCAAAAAGACAAAAATGAATGTAGTTATTACCTTCTTTACTGTCCGGATTGGAGTCACAATTCATTTTTTGATATTAATATTCTCAAATAGTACCTAATCGATTTTCAATCCAATTTAAGGCGCAAGAAACGTGACACATAAGTTGAAACAAGTATTTTCATAGATCTATACTTGATGAAAAAGGAATCACATGTTATTACGTAGTGGTGCATAAATAGGCATCATCTTCAGACATTACTTGCCATGACAACAGAGGTAGAAGTCATACCTTGGTGAACAGGCTCCGAGTCCAGCAGGTTCTTGATCTCGTTGGCGGAGCGGCTGCAAGGACACGCGGTCACGGCGAGGTACGCCTTGATACGGATCTCAGAGTCTAGCTGACGGTTCTTCAGGATGTCCAGGGAAGTTTTCTTTATCTGTTCCAAAATTCAGAGTTTAAATACGTTATTTTAAAATAATTTATTATTTTTAAAAAAGAAGGCTATATTCTGCTGATTTTTTTAAATTTTAACTAAAAATTTTAATTAAAACTAGTTTTAATTTTTTCTGAGTACATTATGTTTAGTTTATTTTAATCTCTTGTCATGTTGTTTTTGCGATTCTGATTGCATGACGGGTTCAGAATCGGTGACTGGGGTCATTGACCTTAATTGTGTGCTGAATCGGGACCACATCTCTTCTTGTTTAGTGGTGTATGTTTGTTGTATTTTAATGTAATGTGTTCTTTGAAGACCATCCATTGCAAATTATAAGAAGAAATAATTCAAACATATCACTAACATGTTAGATAAAGGTAGTACTGTGTATATGTAGATTTTTGCGATACTTATTGTGCTGTATTTCCTCTCCTTAAAAACATTTGGTTACACATTCTCTCTGAGAGAAGGCGAGTCAGAACGCGATTTCAGTAGTACGAGCGTGATAGACTAATTATGATGATGTAATGTTATTTTTCTTTTACCTTAGGACTGCATGGGTCAGCCAGGAACGCCTCGAGCACAGCGGACTTGACGCGCGCCTTAACGTTGTGGTCGAGCGCCGCGTGCACCAGCTTGTCAATCAGAGAGTCCTCCAGGTGACGGATGTTGCGGATGCCCTTCAGGGTCGCTACCACCTGGGACATAATTCAATCAGTACAGGTCGCTGAGTAGTGAGTATGAGGATATTTGTTGATTGTCAGATTGTTTGATTTGTTGTGAAAAGAATAAATAATTACTACAGTAACATAAATACATGATTTTGAGTATGGATTAAATGAAAAGCTACACATAAGGATGTGGAAAAATGTCAGTAGCGTAAATTAAAGAAAAAGTAGGACGTTGCTATGTTAATTAAACTAAAAATTATTTATAAATCAAATTCTAAATACAAGGAAGGAACGACGTAACTTCTTACTAGAGAAACGTTTCGTATCGGACTGGTAATTGCAGAGATTAACGGTACCATAACAACAAACACAAAACGACGTTTTCCTCTTGATGATATCAGTACAGATTGCACTCACATAGTCTTCCTCGAGCTTGTTCTTCTGCTTGCAGTTGCCGAGCTTGGCACCCAGCTTCTGGCTGAGAGCGGCGATGCCAGTGGAGCGTGCGGAGTGGCAGCGGTGCTGGCGGCAATACGCGCCGGCCAATGCACCAACGCCCAGGTACAGCTCCTTGGGAATGTTGGGCTGGTCGAGGAGGCTCTGTGGACAAGTTAAACATTGCTTTCTTACTTACTTCATTGCTTGCTTACTTGCTTCTGATTAAATTTACATGTTCTCAAAGTAGAGTGAACAGTGATTCAGATTCTGTGTTCTATTGTGAGGACGAGTAATAAATGGTCACCATTGACGGGTGCTCAGTAAAGTTAAAATACTTGATTCGCATGTTGATGTAACTAAATTACAAACAGTCACTCGTTCACAAATAGAAAGTCTTGATTTAGTCGCCTGTTAAGCCATGGTCTCTTGATCGATACCATTTGGAACGCACCGCTGCGTATGTGATATCGGACACATTTTCCCCTAACTACTGACGCATACTGCGACGGAACAAAATGCCAGAAACGTTAGACGTTTTTCAGACGATTAGATTTCCGACACCGCATACCGCTGCGTTATGCCTTCCGATCAAAAGACTCACAGCTTGCGAGATTTGATGCATCTTCCGTTAACCGAACATTCGAGATATCAGCCTTTTCTCTATTACTCAATTGGAGGGAAAATAAGATATACTCACAGTAGCAGCCTTCAGAGCCTCATCGCTGACGTGCTTGGCGTTGCCCAGGGAGAGGTATACGAGCTGAGTCTCCAAATCGTCCAGGTTGTGTCCCTTCAGGATCTGGATGGAAGCCTCAATAGAGGGACCGGTGCCGGTGCGGAGAAGACCGTCCAGATATACTCGCCTGGTGAGAGAGGGGTGGAATTATTAAAATCAGTTTTGCAAAGATAAGACGATGGATAAGGAGATTTCATTTACAAAGGTCATGATGAAAAATCACACTCCTGAAAATCGCTCTCCTGTTAAATCTTTGGATGATTAACTATAATGACCCACACATTTTTCATTTCTTTGGTTCTTTTTCTTTATACTATTAGATATAATTAAATGGGGTTTGGAGCAGGCTAATGGTCTGCCTGATGGCAAGCAAACGTCAGCTCATAACAATTATTTCCATACATATATGTGTTTGTCACATTCGAGTAATCCTTAGAAAAATATTTTTTACTTTATTCCTCATTACTATTCGCCAATTTCCCATGCAAACATATAATTACAACCATGGACGATGGAGTCTCTGGTGGGTAAACACAATAAAACTTAAAAAATGAGGGTTAATTGGTTTTCAAGGCTTTTAGGGCAAGGGTTTTCAAGGCAAGGGTTTTTATTTCATCATTTTCAAATGATTCAATCTAATGGCGGTAGCTAGTCAGGTGATGACCAAAAATTATACATTATAATCACTATCAAATAGTTATTTAATATACCTATACAATCACATACTCAGGTAGGTAATAATCATCAGAATCTTTTGGAAAACTTACTTCTCCAGTTGGTTGCCCTTGACCTGGTTGAAGACCTTGATCAGATCATCCTTGCTGGTGGAGCGGAATATCTAAAAACAAAATTGATCAATAATTAGACAAAATATAATAAAAAAAAACATTTATACAGGGCAGCGATATTAGTGATCGCAACCACTAATATCGCTTCAGGCTTGCTTTCACGCTCCTTTTGACCCTTAGGTTGAGTCTACAATATTTAATTTTTCCACTGCTGATTCCATCTCTTCTCAGATTTATAAGTGTATCAGTTTGTGTACTTAACAATATTTTTAGTTATAATAAGAGAAAAGAAGAGGAAATAAAAAAAGAGGTTGGATACATTTTTTGCCTTCGTAAAATGGGTTCCGTGTGGAGATGGCAGTAACCCTGGCAGAAAAGCGAGGACCTTTGAGGGATTCCGAAGGCCTCCGAAGCAAACTTTGTGTGGTGAACATTAAGCGTAGGTTTTCTCTCGGCTCTTTGATGTTTCAAATTCAAATTTTTTATTCACATGGATCCTAGGAGAGCTCTCATGAAAGTTAAATGGCTCTTAGTGCCCGTTCTAAGTATATAACCGATCGAGAAAAAGGCCAGGAAAGTCGTCAGTATTATTTTTTTCATCGTTTGTGTAGTACATCCACGTGTGGCCAAGCTACCTGCGACACAGGGCATCCTAGGGATATGAGTGTTTAATTTTTTGTTCTTCGTTGACTTACCCTAACGAGCTGAGCGAAGCTGCCAGCAGACTTCTCGTTGGCTTCAGTGCTGACGGCTTTGGCGGTTTCCTTTACGGCCGCCAGCGCGTTGTTGCCATTGTTGGGGGCCGTGGAGTCGCCGTGCGGGTTCTCGAAGATGATGGAAGCGGGAATGGTGCAGTGGCCTGGTATGGGGAAACAGTTGTTAGTATAGTGAAAGATATCAAGTAATAATAATGTTTAAGCCGTAAACGAGCTGTAGTGTTATTATTTTTGCATTTGTTATAATCGATAAGTTAGAAGTTGACCATCATCTCGCCGACGATGGAGCTCAAGTGCATCTGCCAGACCATAGGTACTTGGCGATAGATTTTCAACTTGAGGGTAACCAGACATCAGAAAAGCCCTAAAAATTTTCTACCACCAACCAATTACCAGTATTTCTTAGAATTTAATAATTTCTATTCGCTAAAATAGTAATTATTCTCTGGTATCATAAGGTAGGTACTTACTCTGAGGACCACCACCAGACTTGCCAGTCAGCGTCAGCTTGGTGTGGACTCTAGCCCTCGCTCCATTGCCACCTACAGCGAAGGGTCTGTACAGGTACTCTTCAGCAGCAGATATCTTCTCAGGTACGCCGTTGTTGACCTTGGATTCCACGCTCAGGCTGGACTGGAGGATCTGGCTTTCTTTGATTTCCTGTGGTGTCGGAAGTATTTTTATTACCCACTATGGATTTAATAAGAGAAATCTAAAAGAATTTACCATCAATAAACATTTTTTTAGAATTTTAAGACAGAACCTCTAATATCAAAACTAAATTTCATAAGGAAGCCAAACAGACTATCAATCAGAAAAAATGGGTTCCACAAGGAAATTCATTACCCGCGTATATTACTTACAATTTATCGAGGGTGGCACCTAATAGGATCATAAGGCTAGCGACTCAAACGATACTCGCAGTACGCTAGTTGCCCATTTTTCAGAAATCAGTTAATGTTTGGTTTTGCAGTCTACTACATATACCCATAATATAAAGTTTCCGTGCTAGTTTTCTACTTCATGCTGTTATTATGCTGTTATGCTGTTGTTGCTTATGAGTTACTTAGCTGAGTTTAAGGCAGTACTCACCGCGCCAGGATTGAAGACAGATGCAACCAGGTCGTTCCTGCCCTGTTCCCTGTGAGCACAGCGAGAAAGGTCACGAGTTCGGTGGACCAGGACCGCGCTTCCCTCCTGGGAGTGTGAGATCTCGGTCGGGCAGGCTCCGAAAATGTCATACTAAAAGAAGAACAGAAATTTAGAGATTTAATGGTGACTTCAAAATATATAATCCAACCTATGCAATGATTTTGAAACAATGATGACTCAGCAATAGTGAAATTGGTCATCGATCTGGTTCGATAGCAGTTAACTTTCGGTGACGGAAAACATCGTGATGCAACCATAGAATGGTGGTAGGTCAGTATAGTGCTCGTCAGATCTATAGCCAAGCACCTAACGGTATATTGCACTGGAGAGCCAGTCCGAATCAACATTTAGCGATCACATTGTGGTTTAAGATCAGACGAGATAGTGGTTAAACACTAACCTATTAAAAATTAAAAAGCAGATTATGGACTCCAAAACTGTCACTGTTAAAAAATCTGTAGGTCTAGTCTAGGTACACATAACTCCTGCTTTCTCATATCACCATCAGCGAAATATGACGGTTAATTTTATTTTGCTGGTTACCATGCCGTAAGTAAGGTGGTGCCAGCGATACCCAGACACAGAACACAGGCCCTGGAGGGGGCAGAAATGACAGAACCTGGGTTAGATTAGAACAGTAGCAGTTAATGAAGCTCGCACTGGGCGCACAAAACTAGTAACGGACTGACGTGTTTGTTATAAATGTTTACCTGGGTGTTAGATTTGGTCTCGGTCTGCAGCAGCGAGATGATCGCTCTCTTAATGTTGAGCGAGCGGCGCGTGTCTCCATCCTCAATACAGATCTCGGCGCCGAGGCGGCCGTCTTGCAGTGAGAACTGAATCGGTTTGTCTATGCCGGGTGGGCTCTGGTATTTCTGGAAATGTTTAAAAAATCTAATTAATTCAAGATTTCATTTAGTTATATGTACCTCTTAAAATGATTTGCTGTTTCAACAACTCGTTTATAAACTATATAAAATATGAAATGATGTATTTTTATCATTTATATTATTCATGGGAAATTATTCATGTGAGATTACTGCGTGCTTAGGAAACATTTTAAACAAATTAAAATATTAGACAGTAGATTTAAATATTATTCCTGCACATTGCAAAGGGGTCTAAACTGTCAGAATTTTAAATATATATCTAATAAGACCCGTTAAAATTTCTGATATGTTCGTCAAGAGTTTTCAATTCCTTAGTAGCAACAATGCCACCAACCTTGCCATCAGGCCCAGAGATGACCAGGTTCTGCACAGCCAGTTCATGTCCACAGTTGCCGATGGCGGTGACAGAGACCTGACCGAGCAGCTTTACGCTCGTCTCCTGCTTGTCAGCTCCGGTCAGAAAGATGCTGACTGTACCTTCCACGCCATAGTTGTATTTCTGTCCGGGGGCGAAATGCTGAAGTTGTGGAGCTGGAAATGGATTAGATGGTAAGTTTTATCTCATGAGGTTTGTGCAAAAATTTGATATAAACTTCTGCCCGCGGTTTCAGCCGCGTTTCCATAGAAACCGTTCATTTTTCCGGGATAAGGGGGATAAGGAGCCTATGTTACTCTCCGGTTCATAAACTATAACTGTGCCGCGTTGCTGCGTGAAAGAAGGACAAACCAACAAATTTACAAACACATTTTCGCATTTATTATACAAAATAAGGTATATGTATGGAAGTATGGATATCACTTTCAGTCCGTCGTTACTTTTGAAATAACTAAACTGTATAGGAAATTATAACATTGTTGTTTAACATCACTATTATAGTATTGGTACCAAAATATAGTACTTCCTGTAAAGACCTACATTGCAAGTATTCATGTTGAATAGTTATCGATTTATTAATTTTATTGATCAGAGAGAGAGAGAAAGAATAAAACAAAGTTCTTTCTTTCTTTCTATTTATTGATCACCAACACAATGTACATTTTTACAGTGCAATAGGACTGGTTACAAGGTTAATGCCATTGCTGTTATAGGTGAAAACGACTTACTAGTTGAATACTTACTTTTACACTTATATACTTACTTTACTAGATGAATTGGAACTATTAAAAAAATAAAAATTAAAAGTACTTACATCCATTACATGCTATCGAACATTTATCTGAAACAAACAAAGTAATTCACGTCAGTAATAATTAGTTAAGAATACAATAAAGCCACAATAAATAATTATAAATAATAAAACCAATGAAGAATAATGAACTCATTAACTTATTATAACCATTATTGTTATTGTTTATAACACGCGGGGTGGTAATGACTCGTCAATTTGCTAACAAAGTGATCAGTTAAAAATAGAACAGAATGAAAACCCTTTTGACACTATCTATGCCAACAAGGTTGACCCAGATTTGATAACTTATTAAGTACAAAACAACCTTACCTAATTAACCCTATTAATTAATTACTTAGCAGTAAGAATGGGTAAACAGTAAACATATTGGTTAACTCAAACAGGAATTTAGGTTCAACAAAGAATCTTTTAAGTGCCAACTTGATAATCATAATTTAGTTCCATTTTAAGTAAAATTTTAATCTAAACAGTATAAGTTAAGGAAGCCATAAAATTCTTGCCAACTTTATTTTAAATGAGTTTAATTATTATAGTAAAAACTATTGCATTACATACAAAATGTTCTAATATAAATCGAACCACATTCGGTTATCTGAGTTCAAAGTCAAAAACTAATTACAAACTTATCAGCAAGCAGAGCAAATAATTAGAAATGTATCAACAAAGTTGAGGGAATATTCCCTCAACTAAATAAGTTGATGACGAATTAGCAACATATTATGTAGATATCCGGATCAAACGGTCAAGATGGTAAATGATAATGCATTTATCTTTATTGAATAATGCTACATTCTAAATAGGTGATGTTTACTAATTGTGATTGTAAATTTAAATTTAGGAATATTTTTCCTCGATTATACCAAAACCTTTTCATCAAACATCTCTTTTCATTTACGTTGTATTCGTTATTTTTCTCTATAAAGAGGATTTTGGATAATATCTCGTCTCGATAAACCGAGCAACACACCTTAGCAAAATCATATGATAGAATTCAAAAGCACGGATTTTTGTTTGTTCGAAGTTATGAAAGGAATTGGCTGAAATCTGGACATATAGTAAAGAATAGTAAGTAGGTCTTTTCATGTCGGTAATCATATCGTTCCAGGGGAAACGAATTGAATTGCTAGTGAAATCGTGGAAAGTAATAATGTTAGTGTTATTACTTATAGATACTATATTATCTATAAATATAAAACTAACACACAATAACTTCTATACTTATAACTTCTATTGGTAGCTTTAAGGTGTAGCTTTTTGCAGCACATTTTCCGTCACCACCAATTTTTCTTCCCCACTATATAAATAACCACACAGTCAGCTGTTTTAGGTTTTTGGAAACAGTGTTACGTCAAAACAATATTTTGAAAATTATAGTCACTGTTCAAAATTCCCAAAATACAGGCACAAAATCATCAATATATTCATATCATTATATGAAGTTACAATGATAGCTCTCAGCAAATACTCGGGACCACGGCGCGCTGCGCAATTACTCAATTTGGACTCCCTAGGGGAGGGATCGTCAAACTGTTTGAGTTCGCTGTCCCTGAATGCTCTGGGTCGATTCTAGAAAAATCTCTACGGATCATGTCAGTGTGATGCAAATTTTTTTAAGCGTGTCATGTAAAAAAGAAAAAAACAAGAATTGTAGAGCATATAAATTTATGAACTAACTAACTCAATCACTAAACAAGCCTCCATACTGCTTAGATTATCAGCCACTGGAATCTTTTAATATGATATTAGCTGTTTAATTATGCAAACTTGTAATTTATGTAAACCTTTTGAAAATGTCTACAGTAACTCAACTATCATATGTCAGGATAAGTGCTCAGTCCAGAAAAGCTTAAAAAATACTAGTTAGTCAAGAATACGATTTTGTTAATTGCAAATCCCAATATATTTCTTCTTTCTTGCACTTATATATTTTTTTAAATTTTATTTATTTCCATAATCTGCGATGAATAATGGAAGCCATTATTCAAGAGTATGTCAATGAAGCCACGTTCAGTCGTCCAATTACGACGGCGGATGTGTACGGATGCGTCGCTTAACGATGAATTAGCGTGTAGATATCAAGTCATCCGCTCCCGGGAGGATGTCTGGGTATTGGGAAAAATGATCACCGTGATATGCGACATGTCTTTCGTTATTATCATCACCTTACACGTTAGTGGTAGGACTAACTCTTCAGCGAGTGTCCGTCTGGGTTGTTACCACCGCTTTGCTCGTGAAGTCTGCCACCAAGCAGTAGTATGCAAGCATTACTGTGTTCCGGTTTAATGAGCAGAGTAGCCAGTGAAATTACTGGGCTTATGAGACTTAATACCTAATGTTTCAGGGTAACGAGCGCTTTGCGGTGCCGCACAGGCCTTTGTGTTTCAAAGTTCTGGGTGGCGCTGCAATTGTTATGGGCCGGCGTTATGCTTACCATCAGGCAAACGACCAGGGCCCCGATCGCACTAATTTGAAATGACAGCGTACAGTTATGGTTTGGTTGTGGTTTGATACCAACTGTTATTTAGTTTCGGTTCAGGCGTGTGGAATTCGATATTGCCGTTCATTTGACAGCGTTAACTGTCAGTTGTTGTCGAGAAACATCTCAACTTTTGGTAAAACTATTAGCGCGATACGAAACGGTCAAAAAGCTGTTATGCGGTCGTGGTTTAGTAGCGGTTTGGTTGATAATTTTTAACGCGATTGCCCTCCAGCTCGTCTCGTTACCAAATAACATAAAAAATAACCCACTGCTGGTTGGATTCCATTTGTTTTTTCTTTTATAGTGATTTAAGAAGGAACATTTCCACTACTACTTCTTTCCCTCTTTTAGGTAAAACGACCTCCACTGTAATTTATTTGATTAAATTCTAACAGAATACATGAAATATCTACTATGACGAACGCTTGATTAAACGACTGATTGCAATAAAGGTTTTTCAAGAGACGGCTATTCCCCTAAGGATCTGATTTAAGCCACAAATAGAGCAAAAATTGACGAACCAAATTGATCTACTTAATAAGAATATTATTTCAAAGACTCAATTAAACATCATTACCTATTAGATTTTTGAACATAAATTATTTAAATTATTCTTTATAAAATTTCTTTGTAAGATAATGCTGTTGTTATCAGTGGCAATAATAAGCTCTTTACTGATACATCAGTCAAAGGTCGAGGCGAGTAAAACAAAGCACAGTGCGCGATAAACGAAGATAGGGAAGTGAAATTCGTTGAAGTCACTGTCAAGGCGAATGATTACTTGAAATAGAACAAACTTATAGATAAAAACGTGACGACAAATAAATGCAAATAATATAAGTAAATGAAAAATTACTCTAAAACAATGGAAGTTAAATTCAAGCTCTCCTTTGCAATCTGTTTTTGTGCTAGGAATGCAAATATATAATTTGAATTTACATGTTTTAGTACTGGTTATTTATTAGTTACTAGGAAAATTTTCGGTTTGACTGGAATTAATCCTTGCTAAGCGATATTCGTCAATCATAGCTTGTAGATTTTTAGGTAGTGCCCGCATTAACTTAAAGCCCATTCTGTTATTATAATAAAGCCCATTATAAGTTTTTAAACTTTCATGGTCACTAACACAAGAGTTTAACTCTAAAGCCCATTAGTATAAACGATCATTAAATTACAAGGTACGAAAGTGAAATAGTTTTAAGATCACCAGTAAAAAAGTTTAACTATCAAAAAATCTTTTTGTAGTACATAAAAGTCATTTTTAAAACAAAGAACGCAACGTATTCGATGGCAAGAATTTAGTATAATTTATACATGAAAACCTACTTAAAAATTCTACCAAATATTTACCTATCCGACATTGCTACCTATACTTACGAGTAACAATGTTGACATTTAGATAGTACAATCTCAGTTCAAAGTTGAAGCAACTATCTTTGTTTATTGCAAATAAACAATTTAATAATATTATGATAGTTTACAATATGAGAACGGTTATCACTCGGCTTGGCGACAGAGTCTAGATAGAGGAAAGTAGGTACCTATATTCTTAATTATCAATTTCTAATCTTTACAAAAGCTTTTATTTTAGTTTGACAGCTGTTACTGTGAAGTTTTGTAAGTGAATTACCCTTGTTGTAATTAACCGATTTAGTTTAAATTTTGCGCAAATGTGTTGTTTACGACAATTGAACAAGAGCAGCGGCGCAAGTACGGAAGTAGTTTCGATAAATTTGTGAATCGAAAAAACTCATAAATTTATAGAATGTTGCGAGCACCGAAGTCTGATCGAGAAGTATTGTAGAAGCTCTACATTCTCTTTGGATTCGGCCTAGCTATTCGATAACTTTTGTCGATAGTATCGAGGTTCGATAATTTATATAAAAAGTCGATAAAACCCACTTTATCGATTTGAACTGTCAATTTTATCGAATTTTATCGATCGAAAAGATCCGTACTTGCGATGCTGATCTGACGATTTGCGTTAGTAGTACTCGTATGTAGTATTACTACATTTCATTTGTCGTTTAATACAGCATAAAATATCTAACTAATAAAATAGCTACCCACTTTAATATAAGTACCTAGTCAGATAGATAATGCTTTCTGGTTATACAGACGCGCCGTACCGGCCGGTAATATAATTTAGATTTTGGGAAGATGCGCCGACGCGGAGCAAGGCTACCAACATAAGTAGTCACTTCCATGAAATGGACGTCCATCCGTACTATGAAAGTAGAATATAGGTAAATTTGTATAATTGATAAAGACAAGAAAACTCATGTCCTTAGGTCCTAGGCAAGAAATATAGAAAAAAAGTAGAGCAAGATAAATAATTAATAGTAATAAAAATTATTAAGTAATTTTTAATCTGAAAATAAGCCCAATAGCTGACCGCTTCAAAACAATTTTATATAACTATTTGATATCAATAACGTAGTTGTTCCATCATCAAACTTTGATTGCAGAGAGGTAGTCATCACTGTCATCATCACTCATTGATACAAATCAAACTTGCTCAACGGATATTAGCAATTAAGGAGTTTTCATCAGACCAGGGTCCCATTTCTACTAAACAAATGGTTTAAAAATTACAATGGTTTCTTCGATAAATGATCATTCTGATGAAGAGCACACGAAATTGAAGAATAGTTTATTGATGATCGCCATTGTCATAGGTAGAGATGACCATAGAAAAACGATTTTGTTATAAAATAATCGAAAATGTTATAGTAATCACTTTGTGACGAAACCACTGTTATTTTCAAACCATTTTTTTAGTAGAATCATTTTACTGTCATGAAAAAGTACCATAAAAACTTGCAGATGATGCTTTATTCTTTTCTGCGTACAAAGATAAAGAGAACTAAACCCTGACCCCTGGCTAAGATTAAGTTTTGCCTTCTGGGAAGTTGTAGGTAGTTTAAAAATTAACAATACGGACTATCAACTGGTATAATATATATTAGGAAATCGAAAGGCAAGGCTTTACAATCCTTATGTCCTTTCTAGAAGTCTCTTTTTATAGATCTTTCGTTCTCATGGTTCTTTTGTTTTGTTTGCACAGGTATTAAGGGAGACCCATTGTTTTGGCAAATAAACTACCTAAGTAAGGCTTCTATTTTTTTTATTTATAGCATAACCCTCAAACGTTTCTGCGAAATACGGTAGGTAAAGGTTTCTTCGAATGATATGAATACTTTTTATTGGCTATTTAGAGTCAGATTATTCGAAGATTAAGGTGTCAAGATTTTTAAAGTACTCTTTGCCTTCGAACTTAACGATAATCTATATAAAATATAGTTAGTTACCATGCAGGGTTCTTTAGTAATTCGTAATCAATTTCAAGAAGGTGTAAAATTAGATCTTATTTTTGAAAATGAAAGCTCTCGATTAAAAATAGAGTATAAAAAGCAAAATATAAAACCGATATTAATTAGTGTTAGTTAATATCAGAGTAAATATACATAAATCATGTACTTATATTAAAAACGCTTAAATTATTCAATACCCGGTCTCGAAATTACCCTAGTGTGAGATTTAATTTATCACACACGTACAAAAAAATAACAAACAAATTTATTTAATTATGCAAACCACTACCTAAAATTACATGATGTAGTGTGAAATATTAAATCTAATGGGTACCTTCTTCATACATGCACACAAAAAGTGAATTCTAAATAAACTGTTAAACAAAATAAATTGATCGAAGCAGGTCTTTTTTATAATAAATGAATTATGTAACCGTGTTTCGCACAAATAAATGATTTTATGAGTTTATTGTCAATGCACGGAATGATAAATAAAAAATTAGCAAATCGTCAATATTTGGAAAAGCTCTTAGTTTAGCCCATAAAAGCTTCGCAGTTATTTTGTTAAGAATATAAAATTAAAAATAAACGTCAAAATAAAAAGTAAGACCAATAGTAACTCACCATTACTGTAAGCAGGTTTCCATAAAACGGAAATCAATAATAAAACACTAAATAAACTAATACTACTTTTCCCCATTTTTACAGGGGTAAAAGTAACACTTAAAAAAATAAAGAAGTCAGTCTCCGGTCCTTACTCTAGCAATACTATATGTTGCGTCTGCGAGGGCCCGCACGCAAATGCGTTGGTCACTCCTGCGCTCCCCCTTTATAGACGCAGGAGGTCAGCCAATCAGCGTCCTGGATTGGGTTCGAAATTCAAAGATGAATTTGGTTGATTGGTGTCAGATATGGGCGATTTTCAAGTCTTTAACTGGGAATTATGGGCTTTACCGAGCTTATGAACCTCTTTTGCTTGTAACGACGCAATGTACAAGTTTTATGCTTTTGCTTTGAATTTAGTCATACAATAAGATGTAGGTAGTACTTACTGTGAGCCAATATACATTTAAATAGATATAGCACATTACCTACTATACACCTTCGACCATTATACATACTTAACTTTACAACGGTCAAAGGATAACCAGAAAGAGTAAAAGATATTTTACTAGGCATAAATTGTGTTTTTTTTACTTCCCTTTCATCCATACAGATAAATAAAATTGAAGTGTCTGTTTGTAATATCAAAATAACAGCTTTTTACTAAATGCATATGAAAGTATATACGGGACCTACACCATAACAGCCATTTTAAAAATTTTTGTCTGTCTGTCTGTTTGTTCCGAGTAATCTCCGAAACGGCTGGGCCGATTTTGACCGGACTTTCACTGGCAGATAGCTGATGTTACAAGGAGTAACATAGGCTACTTTTATTTTAGAAAAAGAATTAGGGTCCCGCGCAAAAAAGTACAAAACAATGAAATCCAAAATCTCCACGCGGGTGAAACCGCGGGGCAGCAGCTAGTCTGAAATATATTGAAACGGAGAAAACCCTTTTTACTATTGGTTGAAATTGATATTTATAACATTTTGATATTTATTTATTTAACAAAATATTTTCTAAGCGCTTATGCTCTTGCGGCGGCGAAAGTTAGTGGTTGCCGGAATATATCGGTGCTTAGTAACATATTTGTAACTTTAGAGTGGTAGATAGCCAGGTGAGCTAGAAAACCACCGTAATATGGTTTGGTGTGGCATTAGGACGTTTTCTTTTGTTTATGTTATTTGGTGACGAGACGAGCTGGTCGTTTGCCTGATGGTAAGCATGACGCCGGCCCATAACAATTGCAGTGCCACCCAGAACTTTGAAACACAAAGGCCTGCGCGGCACTGCAGTGCGCTCGTTACACTGATACGTTAGTTATTAAGTCTCATAAGCCCAGTAATTTCACTGGATACTCTGCTCATCAAACTGGAATACAGTAATGTTTGCACATTACTGCTTGGCGGCAGACTTCATGAGCAAAGCGGTGGTAACAACCCAGACGGACACTCGCAGAAGAGTTAGTCCTCCCACTAACAAAATATCAAGCTTATTGCAGGATTCGAGGCATTACCCATCAACCTAACTACCCCTGCGCTGATAGCTCTTGGTATAACGAGGATTACTTAGCCAAAACATTTGTGTAAACTTATTATTCTATTTGTTTTTCTCATCACTATATTGACTTAATTTAATTTAGGACATACTACATACGAAATTCAATTTGAATATTATAGTTTTGTTAATTACTAGCTTCTTCCCGCGGTTTTCAACCGCGTTCCCACAGGAACCATGCATTTTTCCGGGATAAAAAGTAGCCTATGTTACTCTCCTGTATATAAACTATATCTATGCCAAAAATCACGTCGATCCGTTGCTCCGTTACTGCGTGAAAGAAGGACAAACCAACAAATCAACAAACACACTTTCGCATTTATAATATTAGTAGGAAGTAGGATTAGGCATGCTAACAATTCAAACACAATGTATGTCACTGAATAAATACAATACAATGTACATGGACTCCAACTTAACAGAAAATCCGGACAGCAGTCCAGCCTCTTATATAATTTATTCTTCAATCACCTAACTTTTGTTTTAGCTAAATAAATATAATAAGATAAGTTGTGCTGTTAGTAAACAAAGGCCATCAGAATAGGGGTAAAATGCACCCCTTTATATTTTACCCCTACGTTATGCTGAGACAGTACAGAATGTGTATTTATGATAGTAGACACAAGTTGGAGTTCTTGGACTAAATATAATGTTGGCGTTTTTTAGGCATTGATATTTTAGGGTTCTATAGGAAAACTTTGTAGGCCATGAACATCCAGTTCCACAGTCCGTACCTACCTATAATCAGATTGGGTTAGAGGTATTTTTTATACTATTGGATAACGGGACGAGGGGGTCGTTTGCCTCATGTTAAGCGTAACGCTGCCCCACACCAAGTACAGTGCGACTCAGAACGTTACTGTCAAAGTTCTGAGTGGCACTGCATTGCACCATTACTCTGAGACATTAGGTATTAAGTCCCAGAAGCCGATGAGCAAAGTATAGTCATTAATTTCACTGACTACTTTGCTTACGGAACACAAGAATGCTTGCACATTACTGCTTGGCAGCTGCCACGAGGAGAAGATGAATTGAGGAAGTAAAAGTAATAGTACAGTTTTACAGAGAATCAATAAGCTGCCTAGAAAACTGTGTTTCGGCTGTCAGTGGCTTCTCCCATTAGTAGATGCTATTGTTGCTATTGTTACTATTGTCAAGCTCTCTAGAAGATAAAAAGTAGCCCATGTTACTCTCCGGCCCATAAACTATATCTATGCCAAAAACCACGTCGATCCGTTGCTCCGTTAGTGCGTCAAAGAAGGGCAAACAAATTAACAATCCAACAAACACACTTTCACATTTATAAGTAGGAAGTAGGATTAGTATGAAGTAGGAAGTAGGATTAGTAGGAGAGGAATGATAGGATTTTTATCGTTAGCAGTGAAGTAAGTGTATACACTATACATTAATAATTATGAGTGTGTGTTTGGTTAGTTTTAAAACATACATTCCCTGAACAAGGAGAGTTCTAATTAGAGGTGAGTAGGTATATAATTATATAGAATGTATATGTCAACAGGCTCAATATTTGAACATAATGTTGTATTGGGTTCTTAAAAAATATAGGAAGTAATTAAAAATCCATATCAATAAAAAAACATCTTCTAAAATGTGATTAGACTGCAAGGTAATTACTAGAGAATATGGACACCCTAACGGTAGGCGGTCAATGACACGCGATCCAGCTGTCTATGCCTCCCACGCAGCTCGCACCCGCGCGTCATATCTGTGGCAGACGTGGTGACTTTGCTTTACAATAATTAAGGATATTTTGATGAAAAAAAAGGTACACCTTTTATATACAATATACTAACTCTACCTCGCGGTTTCGCCCACGTGAAATAAAACTAGCCTTAGTTACTCCTTATAACATCAGCTATCTGCCAGTGAAAGTCACGTCCGTTTCGGAGATTAGCTGGAACAAACAGACAGAAAAACGTAAAGACAAAAACTTTAAAAAAATTGGTATTTTTTTGTGTTTATTACCGTAATATATTTTTATACGCATTTAGTAAAAAGCTGCTATTATGAAATTACAAACAGACACTTCAATTTTACGGGCTAGTGCTTAACTAGCTTTTAATTTTATTTATTTGTACATAATATATTATAATAATATAGATATCTCCGTAATCAGCCGGAAGACATTCACTGCAGAACCTAGGTCGCCCTCCCCTAAAATCCCCCCAATAAAGGGAACCTGCTTTATTGGGGAGACCTAGTGCCATAATGCACGCTTGGCAGGCGTCTAGGTGATTGGAGTAGATTGTGATGATGACCGAGGAAAATGCTGCGGCCTTCCACCTGGATAATCCCATAACTTAGAACACCCACGGAAAGGGATGGTGCTTTTCATATGCCAGTGCCACACAGCGGTGTAAATCTTAGTTGCTCGATATTATTTTTAACATTTGATTATCTAATAAAACATTTTAAAACTGCCGTAATCAAGACATGTAGAGATCAACGCACTACAAAATTTTGTTTATCAACTATTATAGTTCGGCTGGTTACATTGACATTGGCTGATAATTATGCTTTCATTTTAGGTAGTAACTGGTGCTAATTAGATAACTGAAGCGATGCTGGGTTAGTGGAGATGATGTCGACCGCCGATTTGAAGGTCGGCGGTTCAAATTCCACAACGAGCTTGAGCTGACGGCGAAGGAAAACTTTTTCACATATTGCATGATGGTGGGGCATTTGATTGTCAGGCTAGCTACCATCAGGTTGATAATCTGTGTCCAAACACCTATCGGTATGTTTCGGAAGCTGCACTTGTAAGCTAATTCTATATACATCATGAAGTGATCACATGGCTTGGACAAATGGGATTCGCTTCGAAGCGATTCTAATGATGTCTATACACTGTCATACATACATATACAAATAAATAAAATTGAAGAGTCGGTTTGTAATGTCAAAAAAATTAAATGCATATGAAACCGTATATGTACCCATTTATAACAAAAACATTTTTTAAGATTTTTGTCTGTTTGTCAGTTTGTTCCGGATAATCTCCGAAACGCTGGATGGAACATGGCTGATGATATAAGGAGTAACTTAGGCTACTTTTCAGTTGGTTTGGATCGATTGACATCAGACACGCCAATCGCTCTCTGAGTCTAACCGCCTGGTGGTAGCCACCACGGTACCCGCCAGTAACCTCCCTTGGTTGACCGTTTTTGATCGCGGAGAGGTTGCTGGCAGTTAGCAAATAACCCGGAGAGATGGGCCTCTCCACGTGCCCCTCTGAAAGGAGCAGCAGAGGGTTCAGTGGAGGCACAAAGGCTGAGCGGGGCCTGAGAGTCCGCAGTAACATACATGTCGAACATATAACATCTTTTCTGCTCCTTTTTCGAAGTCGGTTAAAAAGGTTTCTTAAGTTTTTGATAACGGAATCCCGATGAGCTTATTTGTGGTAGGCAAGGCTTATTCTTCTGCTAGAATCTGTACGTTTTGGAATGGAGTGACCACCTGTGTGCTCGAAATTGAATTTGAATTCCACTCAATCCATGACGCGCGGAGTGATGGAATTGAAGTGATCGTGAATGGTGAACTAAAGAGCCCACATACACGAGCACTCCAATCCACAACATTCCAATCTATTGTTCCAAAAACAGCCCGTGTATGGGAAATCTCAGATGGATTACGTGGAATTATTAGAAATGCACGTTCCAAATTCAACTTTCCAACTCATTGTTAGAGACGCAGCATAATCAAAAAATGGGGCGATGGCGCGTCTGGAATGGAGAGCCCGTCTCGAAATTGGACCATCCTTCCACTCAATCCACGACGCTTGGAGCGATGGATTTAGAACGATCGTGTATGGTGAACTTAATTTCACCATATACGATCTTAAGAAGTGAAACTCCTAGCCTGAGTTTGTGTTCCTCGTTACGTGTTTAAGAACCAGTGAATAAAATAGATATCTTGTAGGCTAGCATATTCCATCCTCGATCACAAAGTCGGTTATCAACAGGTCAAATACCTACTGTATAAAAAAACATCAATTATTTCCATTGCCTTCTAAAAACATGACCTAATAAAACTATTTACCTAAGAACAAAATATTCATCATAATATAACTACAATTTAGTAGATAATTACAATGTAGTTTTCCAAAGCTTGCGTTTTCTTATCAGTCTGGCGGATGTTGTGATGCGCACATGTGTGTGCTTTTCTATCTCGTTCGTGGGAATACAAATCATTTGACAGAGCTGTGATCGGAAGGACAATTTTGATTTTATAATGTTTTGGTTTTCGCATTAGGGACATGATAGCAAACGTATGGCGCGCCCGCATTACCGCAAGCTTTTGTGTTTCAAAGCTCTGAGCGGCACTGCAATTGTTATGGGCCGGGGTTATGCTTAACATCAGGCAAACGATCAGCACATCTCGTTATCAAAGAGATTAAAAAAAAACTAACGGTTTTATAGCGTATTTTTCAGTCTACATGCGATCACTCTGATTAGCTAGTTAATATCATAACACTGAGCAAGTTTAGTAGCAGAGAGTGAAGTCGCCGCGGCTAGTAGCTATTAGTAGGGTAGTAAGCGCGCTCAATGCCATCAAGCCTTTAGTAAAGGAAATTACACGTAGGTACTAAATACTTAGTTTTCTGTAGACTGACTCACAATGGTGTATAAAAAAGTGGTATTTTATTGCAGTGATAATACGAATTAGTTTTTCCGTTTTGATAACCTTTAAAACTTGGGTAAAACGATAAAATATGCAATTAATTTTCCCTGAACCTATCTCTTTAAGTTTTAATTTTAACGATTTCACCCCAGGTTCTTTGGGCAATATTTTTGCCCAGATCCAGTTCATTTTTTTATTTAACTGTTGAACCTATCAATAGGTTAGTGTTTGACCACTAACTAGCCGGATCTTAAGTGATAATGTTTTCAAAACTCTCAAGAGTGGCTACCAGAACACACTAATAGGTACTTGAAGACAGATTTTCATTTAGCCAGGCGAGCACAAGAAAATGCCTTAGAGTTATGTGGTTGCATCACAGTGTTTTCCTTCATCGAAAGCCTATTATATAAGATTTATGGATAAGCATCAATCACGGACCACGCAAGAACCATGGAAAAACCATCGCTAGACCATCGTACCGTCTATGAAATTTGGCGGTGAGAAGTACTGAAAGAGACGCACTGCAGCCGCTTCTACAATCTTTACTTGAAAAATATTTTCACAACCACTACGTGTTCAGTACAGAAGACGCTGTAAATACGCGGTGGTGCGCAAGTGATGTATGTAGCGTAAAGCGAAACAGTCGCCGCTTTGAGCCCAGTCAGGGGCTTCGAGACAGCACTATCTGGCTACAGAATTGTCTGTTCCGTGGATTTTTGATGGTTTTATATCAAGCCTCGCTTGTGCGTGTAGCTCGTAATACGCGCTTGTTGCAAAAGCATGGTTATTTTAACAGCAAAACGTATACATGCATAAGCGACAAGCGTCTATGGTCGGCCTTAGATATAATAGTCAATCGCGAACCCTGAAGCGAGTTACTAGCCAGCTAGTAAAACCACTAAAGCTATAATAATTCTGCAATCGTGTTATCTTTTGTAAAGAGTTTCGCCTATTCCCGAGTTATATAAAAATAAAATTAACCTTTGATAACTCAAGAAATTACATATCTTTCTATCATGAAATTAGGTACTAATTACCACTCAACGCAATATTCTTAAAAGTGATATAATGATTGGGTTCAATGTCGTTCATTTGCTTATTTTTAACCAAATAATGGACGTGAGTATGATAGAGCTTCGTCCAATGTGATGATATACCTACTATAGAGATTTTATTATATAACTAGCTGCTGCCCGCGGTTTCATCCACGCGGAGATATTGGATTTCATGGTTTTTATTTTTTTGCGCGGAACCCAAACTCTTTTTCTAAAATAAAAGTAGCCTATGTTACTCCTTGTAATATCAGCTATCTGCCAGTGAAACTCTCATCAAAATCGGCCCAGCCGTTTCGGAGTTTACCCGGAACAATCAGACAGACAGACAGATAGACAGACAGACAAAAATTTAAAAAAATGGTTGTTTGTTATAGGTACCGTATATACTTTCATACGCATTTGGTAAAAACCTGTTATTTTGATATTACAAACAGACACTTCAATTTTATTTATTTGTATAGACTAGCTGCTGCCCATGGTTTCAGCCACGCGGAGTTTTGTATTTGAAGTTGAGGGTTTGCGGGTTGAGTCACAAGACCTAAGTTTATCAAGTAACCTACGTGTGGTCCCTCGGTCCAAAGTGCACCTAGCTGGGCTACGTAAACACGTAATTACAACAAGGATGTTCTTTTATCAGTGTTCGATTGATTGTTTACCACCTATTTACTAATGACCGGCATTGAACTATGCATGTAAATGACCATTGGCTTGTTGTAAACGAGGTCTAATGATGTTATTTTTTAGAATGAGCGAAAGGATCATTCATCTTCAGCCCATTACACTCCCACAGTTGCGGAGGCGAAGATTCAGAGACGAATATAAGGGTAGGCTCATTTTTACATATGTCAAAATTCTATAGTTTTGACATACGGAACCGTTGTAGAACTATCTCTTAATAGATAGCTGACGAAACATAGAATATCGATACTTAGAGATAGATTTTTAATTGTAGGAGAGTCCTACAAAATGCTCAACCTTCAAAATTAGGTATGGAATTGCATAACTTAATTCTTTCAACTCCATTTTATTATCGGATGAGCAGACGCTCAGCAATGCCCCACACTTTCATGGTTGATATTTACCATCAGCTGAGATTGCGGTCAAGCGTGGCTCATGTTGAATCACGTATTGGATGTAAAAAAAAGTTTATTGGATAATTTGTAAACAGATTTTCTCTGTCTGACAGAAACACAGCTTTAGCTTCTAAAAACTTAAAGTATCAGTAATCTCGGAAAATGTATATCATGAGAAACAATGTACGTTTTCCCATGAGTGTTGTCATTTAATTTTACGTTCAGTTTTGCGATAAGTATTTACAGTGCCAAAAACTTTCAAGCATGATAGCTCATTGATAGGGATGTCAGCCGCCGATATTTTGTTGATCAATGGTTCAAATGCTAAGAGTGGTGCGCGTTTAGCACCTGCCTAGCTACCGAGTTACCTCAAGATAATAATTTGTCGCTATCAAGCCTCCATCGGTGTGATACGGTAGCTACGCTTGAGAGCCAGCTAAGGTTTAGCGTGTTCACCATTTTCGATCACACAGTCTTAAGAGCCTACTAGTCCACTGCGCGAACTAATCGGTGGGTGCGGCAAAAATGCATGCTATTTCGTCTAACATTCGTGGGACAAGGTAAGACTCTGCAGCGATGAGTAGTATGAAGCTAATGCTCGCGCATACACAATTACACACTCTCGTAAAGTCGCGACGAACACCGAAAAGTTGAAAACCGGCGCGCAAAAATGTACGAATTGGCTTCTGCTGCTTGGGGTTTTACGATAAAACTACTGAATGTATTTGGTCAAACTAAAGTTATTTGAAATGTCAACAAACTAAAGCTTGTTAATATGTACATTATTTTGGAGTTTTCGTAATCCTTTTGTAATTTATTTACGTCCAAACTTGCGTTAAAATACGTGCTAAATTACAGATTTTTGAAGACTCATTAATTTTAAGCCAGTTATTTTTTTCTGTATAATTTGCATACTAACCTAGATAACGAAGAGATAAATCGATATTATTCTTAATTTTGGACTTAAAACCTCAAGTAGTGGAGTAATCACCCAAGTACGGTTGTATGGAGAAATGAACGACTAGTTCGTCCTTAAGATCAGGCGAGATTATAGTCGGACGCTTACATATCGAATATAAATTTCAGTTCCAATACTCGGTCCGTTACGCTCCACTATTTCCACTTGCGGTCGAACACTTATAAACAACGGCTACTTTGTGTAGATACAAGCCTTTGTGCTCCATGTTTGATTTATAACGTATAAAATCACCCGCGGGGCTTATCTGAAAACCAACGTCGAGTGCTTTTTAAGGGGTGGCTAAAGCAAAAGGTCCGAAAAGGTCCTATTTTTCGTCGCACAAATCTTCGTTTTCATAAATGTTATAAGCAAAAAATACAGTAGTATAGCCAAGTGTTTAAAAAACACTTACGTATGTAATTTTACAATTTTACATTATTTAAATACAAAAAGGAGCGCCTTAACAGGAAACATTCTTCGGTTTTTTTTGTGGCTTTGTTACTCGGTTTCTCCGTCAATTCTCAACCGATTTAAATGATTTTTTTATTGAGTATTTTTATATACCGCCCCTAAGGAGTAAGTAGAAAACTGGGGGAGGACATTTCAAATAAGTATCGCGATATTTGCGTCGAAGTTGGAATGATAAGTTGAATACAGTACAATGGTGGTTTAATGATTGTTATTAGGCTATTATTTAACTAGTGACGATGTGTTGTGTATTATTTTTCTGCGCTCAATTCTATTTTGTCTCAATGTAGAGAATGGAACGGGTTCTGCCTGCAGCTTCGCCTGCTTGGTATATACCTATGAGTTATTCCAGAACCTAAACTATCTATACATTCCAAATATCTTAAAATCGGTTTAGTTGTTACGGAGATACGTACGTGGTAAGAAACATTCAAACGAACAACAAACTTTCACATTTATAATATTAGTAGGATTATGCGCACACACCACAGATCACAACTTTTTCCGTCCTGTGTATGCGGGATCCCTGTCGCTCAGGGTAAATTATTTCATCGACCAAACCACTGTTTTAACAGTTGGCTTTAAATTAATAAATGTTTTATTGTTCTTTCTTGTCTCACTAACGTACCAGAAGCTTATGAACAAAAAAAAGATAAGTGCAATACAGCACAATGGTGTTGATTCTGGATTTTCAAATCTAAACCATATTATAATTTGACTCTTTTTTAAGAAGATCAAGGAACAACAACAGAAGGGATGGAATGTATTTTACGATTATAAAATTATTCCTTATTATTATAACTTCCTTGTTTCTAGTGTAAATTTAACAGTCGTGAATTTAGTGGCGTATGATTTGTCATCTCTTTCTCGTGTCTTGTAGTAGAAAGAGAGAGCGAAACTAAAATTAAGTTTAGGTTTGTGACGACTCCAATAACTAATACAGACCGTAGACGCTTATGCAAACGTGCGTTATTTTGCACTCCAGAATGAATGTGTAATAATAATATGTATAAAAAATAAATAATAACAGCAAATGTATAATGTGTAGCCTCATTGCTTATTGCATTGTCTTGAAGGCAACTTCTGGAGGAAGAGGATTGCGTGAAAAAGAAAAATGTTCGGCTTTTAGTGCACTAAAAACTTAATGTACGCATTATTGTCTCCATAAAGGAAAAACACCCGCTTATTCACTGAACAATATACCTTTATATAAGCATCATCTTATCTCGGGGTACACTCGCGTACACGTCACTATCACGCATCAAAGGTCAAGCGGGTACAACTGAGTGCACAAGTCAATACGCCCGTTATTGGCACGTTGTGTCGGTGCAGCAGTACGTAAGGTCGGTCGATTGTGCTTTCGGTTTTTTTTATTGATAGATTAATTATTGTGGCAAAAGTTTTCGTTGAAAATACAGCCAGTAAGCCATGTCTTTGTGATGGACCCAGAAGCTCCAGTACTAGGCTGGCCGTACCCAAACAGCGAGGCAGGAGACATCTTCAACAATTACACTGTGGCAAATTGAGCTATTCGTTCGAGTGATTGTAGAGGTCACAATGACAATAAAACCTTCAGCCAGAGATGAGATCAGGGTTTTTCCATGGTTTTCTCGTGGTCCGCGATTGATGCTTATTCATCAATCATGAATTGTGAGGGCTGCCTTACGTAATCTCATAACGCCGTAACTTGTAGCAAGTCAATTGCGGCGGGTGCCGGACGTCCATCTATTTACCATACATTTACCTGGATGGAGATATGGTGCCCATAAACGTAGTGGTGATTATGTTACCTGTAGATTTTTAACGTATAGTTTGAGGCCATATATTTTTGTTAGATTAGTTCATTAAGAAAATAAAAATTTGTTGAAACTATCACAGATGGATTTTTTTCACATTTTTGTATTGTTTGGAAAACTAAACACCAAAACTTTTGGTGTTTGCTTTTCCTAACAATGAAAAATTTCAACATTTTTGTGATCTCTTGTAGACATAAGAATAATTATGTTGAATAAAGAGTTGATTACACTAAACGAATGTTTTATTGTTTTATTTAACATTTGGGCACGTTTCAACAGTCACATAGTTGTAACTTGGTCACTAGAGGCACATTTTGCTTAAAGGCCCTACAGACCCCACTTTACCAGTTACGTTTGACAAATATATGATACGATACCAGCTAAGGATTAAATTACATGGTCAAAGTTTTAACACAACAACGACAAACTAAAAAAAAACCAACCGTCAAGCCATGGTGTCGGTTAGGAATATAAATCAACAAACAAACCAGGTTTTCGGTTAAAAAAAAAAATTACTAACTTTCCAACTAGACGGCGTATTTAGTCGGTTGCTAATAGACGAATTTCTAAGCCAAGATATGGATCTTGGCTTAGAAATTCGTTCCATATTAGCGATAAAGTAAGTAGTAAGCTGTTAATTAGATTTACATTACCACTGAATCATTATCAATTTTTTTTTCTAGTTGAAGAGATGTCAGAGCGCTATGCCAACGACATAAATGCGTTGTATGTGTGAGTTAAATCAAGTCATTGCTTCGAGTTAAAGTACTGTTTTCCACTGCGTATATGTTTACTTTAGGATAACTCTAGAGTTTGTTCAAACATTATGCTGGTTCAAATTAAACAGAAGATAGAAGAACTCATTGCAACTGGACTAGTTATAGAAAGAATAAATCCCTAAATGCGAAAGTGTGTTTGTTGCTTTGTGTCCTTCCCTCATGCAGCAACGGAGTAACGGATGGATGGGATTTTTATGCCAAGAGATAGTTTATGGTATAAAAACATAATGTTTACACACTCCCCATTACACCCGCGTGTACTATGACTTTCTATGACGCTGGTGGAACTATCACACACACAACCCAAGCATCCAAGAATGACATCCGAGAACAAACTTTATGCTTATGCTCACAACACCAGTTTTGCCCTGGCCGTGGATCGAACACGAAGCGCTTTACAGGCACGATTACTTACTACCAACTTGATCACGGAGTTACATGTTTGTTTGTTACTACTAATTCTGGAACCACCGATCCGATTCTAAAAAAATGTTCACATTGCTACATTTTTTCTAAGCGCTATATACAAACAGCTTTACTAATAAACAGTTTATAACAGTGAATGATGATGTTTTATTGTATGTTGTTCTTTGACAATTTTATCGAAATCGAAAGAGACAAAACACTGTTCAACCGTTATACAAATTTTATTAGCAAGGCTGTATGTGTACTGATACCACGCGTGCGAAGCCGCGTGAAAAAGCTTCATTGTTCTTTTATATAGAATTGGTTTACCGGAAATAGGACACAGGACAATACCAAAAGCGTTATTGTCCTGTGCGTTCGTTGGCAGGCGGTCCCCATAATTACGCCTCGTATTCTTTACAGCGCTGATCGTATATCAAAAATTATGCCTTTTGCGAGGCAATAAAATTTTAAAGTTAAATTCCCGAGGGCTGTCCGGAAATTTCACAGACATAGTCAAATCCTGGATACGAATATAATGTAATACATACATATGTAGGTTTAATGGTCCGTGAATATTATAAAAGCGAAAATTTCGATGTTTGCTACTCACGTATAAACTACTGCTATTTACCTGAAACTTAGTATGGACCTTACCCTGCAATAATACGTAGTAGGTACATTTAATCTCGATTAAAGTGGCCGTTGTCCCGGGGTACGAACATTCCATCTCTTCCCGTGGGCGCCCTAATACCCAACTAAAGAAATACCTATATTCCCTATAGATATTCCCTTGAAATATGAAGAATGCTGGTGTCTTTTCCCTAGGGAATAGACAGCCTTTTCCCCGATCAACATCGTAATCTCCTGCGATCCCCAAGACGACTGCCAAACGTGGTGTATTATAGCAACCCACCTCTAACTATGGAGAAAGCCTATGTTTTACAGTGGACGTCTGCCGGCTGATGATGACGATGATGATCAGTGAGCAAATCAGTAACTAATTTATTATAAAAAATAATAAAATATATTTTATATAATTTATACTTTAACTTAAGTACAGAAGACCCACTCTTTGTTCTAAATCCGGATGAAATTTCCGGGCATGTTCGAGAACCAAATTTGAGGATATGATTGTGACATTCATCAAACTGCACTGAGCCCACGTGGCCCTCTCTCTGAGAGAGCCCAATATCTACAGTTACTGTCGTTAAAAGAGTTTGAAAACATCCCATTATTAACACGATAAAAATGAAATTCACCAAAAATATATAATTTCATTAAAATAATTTCAAAACTCTATCAAATATTGAGCTCACGTCAAAACCACATCAGTACTGAAGAGAGCTCAAGATAGACTGGGTAATTAAAAATTAACTCCGCAAGAAACGCCCGAATACTGAAACGCCACTTAAATATTTAATTTGGCGTTAAAAATTTAAGTCCCAGTTATCGTTCAAAACCGTATACAGAAAGCGTAATCAAATCATCAGTTAAAATTTAATACGTCTAGTCGTCTATGAACTACAAATGTTCTACTTGCAAGAGATCTTATAACGTATAGTAGACATTTACAGACATCGCAAGAGGTCGAGGATTCAAAAGCTTAAGAAAATGTCCATGTATGTTGGTTTAATTTTTTATTTCGATTGATACTTAGCTTATTAAAATTTTCATAAGTAGTAAATTAATGTTCTTTTATTAGGACCGTGATGTTGGTATAAATGACCTTTACAACATTAGCGAACGGAATAAGCAGAAATCACCCGGCCCTAAAAAAGTGTGTTTTGCTGACTACCTCAAGGGCACTGACCGGACTGTACCAGGTACTACGAACCTCAGCTTCGGCCAGAACACGGAGATGAAGAAAGAATACCGGTGTAATATAACCGCAATTTCAAGTTTTTATCCAACTGCCTAATGCAGACCGCAGACGCTTACGCGTATGCGTTTTGCTGTCAAAATAACCTGCATACTTTTGCATCAAGCGCCGATTATGAGATAATACAACGCGCAAGCAAACTTGATGCAAAAACATCAGAAAACCAAGAAATAGATAAGAGCGGCAATACGGCCAGATAGTGCTGTGTCGAAGCCCTGCCTGGACTCAAAGCGACGACTGCTCCTCTTTACGCTACATACATCACTTGCGCACTATCACTTATTTACCACGGTATTTGCACTGAGCACGCAGTGGTTATGAAACAATCGAGGTCGTAGAAGCATTGTAGGTTTCCATAGCGGGTGCCATGCTCGGACAATATTTCCATCAAGCCCCAACCACAACCACAATAGACGATACGATATGCGTCAAACGGGGATCGTGGTTTTTCCTTGGTAGTCCGCGATTGATGCTTATCCATCAATCACGAATTACGTGCGCGGGCTGCCTTAGAAAAGTTACGTAATGTTTTTCGACTTTATGTGTACATTTGTTTGTATGTTTGTTTTTTTGTAGACTAAACGGTTTGACGGGTTTTAACAATGAGACATCATCAGATTAGTTTTATATAATATGAGAGTTACCTAAGTTATAATATATTTCTTTCTTTTTAGTTTATAATATGCGACAGGTTTTTGTTTTTTTATAATGATTTTGCTTGTTTTATGTTCATATAGTATTTTGTTCCGTTGCGAAAATCGAAACGGCAACCCTTGCGCTAAGCTGGATACACTATACCACAGACTCCATAGGACATACCTAGAGGATCTCTTTGTATACGATATCTTGTGATGAATTGTGAAAAGTGAATGTAAGATAACTATTCTGGTGTGAGTCAGTGTGACATATAAACAAGTAGCTTCTGCTCGCGGTTTCACCCGCGTGGCGTTTCCCACAGAAACAGTACATTTTTCCGGGATAAAAAGAAACCTATGTTACTGTCCGGTACATGAACTATCTTTGCAAAAAATTGCGTCGATCCGTTGCTCTGTTGCTGCGTGAAAGAATGTCAAACCATGTGACCAACAAACCTACTTTCGTATTTATTATAGTACGGACGGATTAAAATGATACCTATCTTCAGTTATATAATTATGACAAATAATTTTGTGTTTACTTTGGGCTGAATTACGATGTGTGCAGTTGTCCTTTGTAAAAATCAAAATTTATTTTTTAGCTGGAAGGCAGAAACTTTGTCAGTCCAGTAGAAAATGATCTATGTCCCCATTCAAAAGTACTTTTGAATACAATACAATTATTAAGAAATGGATAGGGGTGAAATCTCGGAGTAAGCAAATGTTGGCAGAAGTGGAACGTTTCGCAGCTTTTGTTTATTATTTTGTCATTGTATTCAGTGTTCCACGATGTGTTAGTCACGAAATGTTGAAAAAGGGACAATAAATTATTGGCTCTGACCACAAAATAAAATTCTCATTTTTGCGTAGTGTTAAGGCGTTGTTCAGTGCTTGGGTAGATACCCAAGTTGTTTGTCACTAAGCTATCTTTGTGTTCCGGCTGCTGCACTTAAGGACGTTATACGGGCCAAGGACCTTGCTCGAATGGGTGGAGTCAAGCGCACTTCACCCGCGCGGTCCACACTACGTCTTTCAAGAACATCGCAAAACCTAACGTCATAGAACACGCGGATGAACCGCTACGAAGCGGTACCCGCACGCGCGCACAGCATCTTTGCCTATAATTCTTTGAATTCATTTAGTGGAAAGTTCTTCATTGAAATGAAGTGTTGAAGTGATCATCATTATTCGTAAATAAACGGTACGGACGCACATGAGATTATCCAACGTTGCGATTGATCTCAAAATATCGCTCTGGACTAAAATAAAAGTACACACAGCCAATTTGCTCCGTAAAGTTGAAATTTGTTACACATTTTGACCCAAAAATTAACGTGTACGTAAATAAATGATTTTCGGGTTGTTTTTATTTTTACTTTTGTAGTCGTGTTTTTTATTTTGGTGTCATTTACGAGGTATCGAGTCATCTGCGAGTGTCCGTCTGGGTTTCCACTTTGTTCATGAAGCCTAATCATAATAATTTATTTGCTAAAAATGTTGGTGACAACAATAGTGTCGGGTCACAGGTATAGAAAATATAAAGTATCATAAACATTTTACCACATTGTGGCATGCAAATATTAGAATAATTAACTATCATTGAATTTAAAATATTACAAAAAACTAATGACACAATAATCGTAATACAATTCATATTTCATTTCCTATAGGTACTTATTTATATTATCAAATGTTATTATTTTTCTTATTAATTATACTAAAGTGTCAAAAAATAAAACCAATAATTTAAATAGAATTCTAGAAATTCAGTGGTCAAATAAATTACTTTAAAACTTCAGCTATAGTATAGTAATATTTTTCATGCAACCAACATTTCAATTTTTGCCAAAACCGTGTCCAAGGTAGGTCCTTGATTTCTCCCGGAACAGCATTATATGCTTGCCGGCAGATGTGCAAGCATTACTATGTTCCGGTTTGATGAGCAAAGTAGCCAGCGAAATTACTGAGCTTATGAGACTTAGTTACGAGTACAGAGCAATGCCGCGCAGGCCTTTGTGTTTCAAAGTTCTGTGAAGCATTGCAATTGTTATGGGCCAGCATTATGATGAGCACACTGCGGTGCCCTGCAGGCCTTTGTGTTTCAAAGTTGTGAATGGCACTGCAATTACAACATATTTACAGTTTTCGGATAACGCCGGCCCATAACAATTGCAGTGCCAATCAATACTTTAAAACAAAAATATGCAGCACTGCATTGTGCTCGTTAACCTGAGACATTAGGTATTAAGTCTTATAAGGCCAGTAATTTTACTTTTCAATTTCATTTCCAGTATTTTCTAAAACGGTTCTCAACCTCCCGATATTCCTTTGTTAACCAATACATATATTTGCCACTCGTAAAAATGATGTATGTAAACAAGAAATTGTAATCAGAAATGTAACCCACTCAATATGTATGCGAGGAGTGTCCACGCGCAAATCACGGAATGAATCAGATTTCACCGCTCTAGGCGCTACTCTTTGAGCAAGCTTCAAACCCACACGAAAACAAATACTTGTATTGTATATCATTCACGCACACAAATATGTAACGTCGGCGGACAGCGTGAGCAGAGCAACGAGCGACACAACCTCCCCGTCTGAATGCCAGTGCATGACTGCCGCGCGCGCCCGCGCAGAGCACCTCTGAGACTTGTACATTTGGAATTCAGTTTTTTGATAATTTCTTTGCGAAATATTGCTCTATGCACAAATTTAATCAATACGATGTATAGAAAATTTTCTTCCTTATTTTTTGGTGTAAAATTAATCCCAAACGTCTAAGTCATTTAGAAGTTTTAGGGAAAATAGTTTTAAAATAGCATGCTGTTAAATATTTTTTCAAGCCATAAGTAATAGTAATACAAAAAAATCAATCATACAAATTAATGCCCTTGAATTGATCATTCAGGTAGTATTTTTTTCAAGTCGTTAAACCAAGCCGTGTGGGAGTTTTAGGAGCAGAAAGTAGTCGTTTTTGGGTAACCTAGCCCCTTAAAATTCAATCGCTAATCACTTTCTTACACTCTCTCTCCCCCTCTTTCCTGCCCTTGTCCTATTTTACATGAGGTTGGCGCAGTACCTATTTAAACAAACATACTATTTTAGGTCTTGGCAATTTCCTACGGCCGGCCGCCTGACACAAACTTTATTAAAAATATTGTATGTCTCAGTATCTCTATGCAAAAATTACGTCAATCCGTTTTCATGAGAAAATGACGAACCAATAATCATTCTTTCGCATTTATATTATTTACTAGGGATGGTAAAATAAAAATAATTCTTACGGAAAACAACGGCAAAAATATTTCACTGACATCGCACTAACGCGCCAAGAACACAAAAATGCCATTTGAATTCCAGAATGTTCAAAAACGCAAAATACATTTTTACGTAAGAATTGCAGGCTGTAAATCGCACGCCCTGCGCCGCTCGCCCGAGCTGGCCGCCGCCCAAATGTCCGCCCGTCCGTTGCATAACCGAGACCTGGACTGTTTAAAGACAACACTTTACAGATACCGGATCGCTGGTTAATCGGGTGATCATTGGCAATACTGATTTTGACAACTATTCATTAAATATTACTTCGGAGTTAGCGATTTTAAACTCTATTCTGAGTTATTCTTGTATGATAGCTTCTCGATTTAATAAAGGTATTACCACACCGGAATCATTTAATTCTACAGAAACCTTAAGGTTAATATTTTTTCGCTACGTTTAGTTAACGTTAAGATATTTTGAAATAAAGTGCACGACAGGCAGCCAGACTCTTTTTTTTTATAGATCAAACTCATTGTATTTTAAACTTACGATTATTGCCTAGTGATCCTAGCACTGAGTCATCATCGAAATGAGTCTATAAAGGGTTCTATTTTCTGTATTGAGCCACGAAATTCTTAAAAAAGCAGGTTTCATTGCGCTGTGATATCAGACCGCTGTGACATCGGCCCCTATATACACATCCTAACTAGCAGCTATAGTGGTAAATAAAAATAACATAATACTTTTTACGTCGGTGTCATTTGATGTATAATAAAAAGTTATTGTATTATTTCCAGAGTGTTATCGAGTAGTAGATTTTTGCGTAATATCCGAGAATCCGGGATAAATATAATAAATAATATTGTGTGTATTACTTTGAATAAACACGCTTAGAAAGAAAGTTAAGAGCGAGACACTGACGTTATTACGATGAGTTCTTACACTGTCTTCTGTGGCGTGGTGAGGTGAGGCCTCAGGAACTTAATCCTTTTGTCAAAACTGGGTGCTAGGTTACGAGGTGGGGTTAAGAACACTGCTCCTGAGGCTTAGGATGAACTGCAATAGCCTTGCCCATTGGGCTATCTGTCAACGGCTCTATTAAAACAGGCGAACTATGTATCTCGGGTTTGGCTGGGTCTTATTAATTGGCTTTCATTCTTTGGTGTATAGGCATTTGGCCAGCCTTGATTAGTTTGTAAGCCGCTTGAAAGCTTCTGAGAATGGTTAACAACTCTTGTCAGCACGAAAGCGCTCAAATATAAAAATACCACATATCTGGACAGTGGTCACCCGTCCAAGTACTGACTATATACAGCGATGGAAGAAGGCTTTATTCGAATGGATAGAATATTACCTAATATAACTAAGATTGGTGGCAAACATAATCAATTTGGTAGACTATTTTCAGCCTCACTTTTTGGTGCAACGTAGTGTTCCCCCAGAATTCATTCTAAGAATAATTTCTGGGAAATTCCCCGATTTGATCAAAGTTTATTTGAATCGTTGTTATTAGACGTATAGCGTTGTGTGGAATGCTACATCCGTGTGTCGCTGACCCAGATTTATTGACGCTGTTGATGGTCAATAATAAACGATTAAGAAATTTATTGTTTATTGTTTTTGCGTTACTTTTATATATTATCAGGGTTGATCTTTGACCGGCCAGTTTTTAGTACTGTAGTTGCAATAATGCCTTTGGAATAAAAAGTAGGTTAGGAAAGATATGGTTTAATACACTCACTTATTATTAGTACTATCTTTTACCAGGTGGTAAGACTAGGTCTTCTGCGAGTGTCCATCTGGGTGGGTACCACCCCCTTTGCTCGTGTAGTCTCCCGCCAAGCAGTGATGTGCAAGCGTTACAGTGTTCTAGTTTGATAAGCAAAGTAGTCAGTGAAATTAGTGTCATTATGAGATTTAATACCTTATGTTTGTCAGGGTAACAAGCGCAATGCAGTGCCGCGCAACCTTTCTGTTTCAAAGTTCTGAGTGGCACTGCAATTGTTATGGGCCGGCGTTATGCTTACCATCAGGCCAACGACTAGCTCATATCGGTAAAACTGGCTGGTTCCCAAGGTCAGCAAAGTGGAGGACAACGCCACTTCCCTTTATCTTTGCATACTTTCGCTTCATCAATATTCATAAATCTTTTCAGGTTTCTAATTATACTTTTTACTTCGGTTAAGCGCTTCGCTCACGATAAAGACTTGTCGAGTGACATGGAGACTAGACTTACTGTAGGTTCTGCAGGTACTGTTAATTGACACGTTTTACTATTTTTCACTTCAGATCGATACATTAGAGTTTGACAACTATCTCACCTGATACTATGTGATAAAGTGATCAAAGGTTTGATCCTACGGCGTGTCTACGCCGTAGACAAGCCGTAGCTTGACTTAAGATTTTCAACTTGAGGGTGGTAGATAGCCAGGGGAATGCTACAAAATCACCTACCACCGTGCTATATGAGCATGTTTTTGAGCAAAAACCTTTTCTTGTCCAAAGTAAATGTTTTTGCTCAAAAACATTTTCTTTGGCCAAAACCTCAAGCTTTTGAACCATTGACCTATGGATCAACTAACCTCTCTACCACTGAGCCATCATTACATCGTTTCGTACGATCTTGTATTTGATTTTAAAGTCTAAACTCACCTTAATTTCCACACCACCGTCGTTTTCAAAGTTGATGTTTGCGTTGTCACCTGATGTCATCTTCTCCTGTAGGTAATAGAATGCATTAAATATCGTGTCTTAGGGAAATAGCTAGCGAGAGTTAAATTACTCACAGTAGCTTAGGATATAAGCTACGGGGTGCATATTTTGTGGCTACAACTAAGATTCCGGGACGAGTCTATGCGTGGATTTTTTCTCCTGTGTTCGTGAGAACATTAAAACTCTGTTTTAATTGGATTACTTATTTTATTTCAAGTTAGGCACACTTACAGAGGCAATGGCGGAACGAAGAGAGAGAATCTTTTTTACACCGCAGATCATAAAGAAAAAGTAAAAATGGGCACAGACTAAAAATCGTATGTAACTATTTTAATGTGACATCCTGTATGTCAGATTTCTATAGTTTTTTTATATACTATTGGGTACGAGACAAGCGGTTTGTTTGCCTGATGGTAAGCATAACGTCATCCCATGACAATTGCTGTGCACTTAGAACTTTGAAACTCAAAGGCTTGCTCGGCACTGCAGTGCGCTCTTTACCCTGAGACAGTACAGTAATTTCACTAAATTTTGAGATATGGGAGCATTATTCCACTTTTAGACTCAGTCTCTTACTCTTAGCCTAAGAGAGATCATAGTGTAAGAGCTAGTTTATAAAGATTAATTTTGAAACAGTTGCACAACGAGCTACGGAGAGGGCTATGCTCGGGGTTTCCCTGCGTGATAAAATCCGAAACGAGGACATCCGCAGGAGAACGAAAGTCACCGGCATAGCTCTCAAAGTCAGCTGGTTAAAATGTCAATGGGCAGGCCACATCGCTCGCAGAACCGATAACCGAGGGGGAGGAAAGGTTCTCGAGTGGCGACCATGAACCGGAAGATATATGTGTAGGCCGGCCCCCACGAGGTGGACCAATGACCTTGTAATAACCGCGGGGAACCGATTCATTTTGATGAGTCCATATGTGGAGGGTCTGAAGGTGGAGCCGCGGAGAGAGGAGGATACGTGTTTTTTTAGTTTTTTTTAACTACACTTAATTATTTTGATGAGACCAGGAATTCAGAAGTCAAAGTAAAGAAAATGATACGGAAATACTAAATTAGAAAAATAACACAAAAATTAAATTATTAAAATAAGTACCTACTTACATATAGTTTCAAAAAAAGATAAGATACCTACTTTAAAGAAATAAAAAAATTCAAAACCTGAGTTAAAAAAATTATTACTTACCTATATCTTTGATGTTCCATTATAGCAGCATCTGCAATCAGACTTACACAAGATAAACAATATTTATATATCTTTAAGGATTAGTACCTATATAACATTAAAAACACATTACTAATTATTTATTTATATTTCTATTAATAAAAGAGATGGGTCATTTCACATAACAATTTTAGATATCATCAAAGTAACATAAGAAATTTCTTCTATTCGTACAATTTTTTGTTATCCACTCGAGGTTTGTGAAAACCAGCGTTACATAGGTATATTTAGTAGGTACTTACTATTTTTTTGTTAATGCACTATCACAGCTAATTTTGTACCATTCATATTTTGGTGATTCGCAATTTGCTGCTGCTTAGATAAATCCTATAGTAAAACCCTATTATTAATTGTAATTAATTTTAAAAAATAACGTCAATAGCATAATATTAACTGTAACCAGTAATGATAACGAGAAACCCAATGAATTATCAGCCAATAATTCAAAGAGTATCCCATTATATATTTTTTTATTTGCATTTTTTTATCCCTCCCAGTACAAGAGCGAATCAATTTCATTTAAAATTATTTTTCATCGATCATTTTATTAACTATTAGCTAACATCAATATTTTTATTAATATTATATACACCTAACCAATGTACAAAGACCGTTGGATTAAATATAATTATATAGTAAGATCTTATCGTTCTGAATACTTTCAAACCCCATTATCTTAAACATCCAGCAAAATTATTTATTGTATACAAATGATTATTTATTTAAGGTTAATAGCCTTTATTAACTAGCTAACATAAATAAACACTACATCTAACCTAGCTACAATTTTTTTATTGTTTAATTTTTTACTACCTGCTGTTCTTGGTTTAACCCACGTGAAAAATTACACAGAAATCGTGCATTTTTCCATGACAAAAGTCAACATGTGTTAGGTACTCTCCGTCCGGGGTGCGACGTCGGATAACCTCCTCGTGGTGCATCCTGGGTGCCTGCCAGCTGACGCCTCCTCGGTTGATCGTTCTCGGTCACCGGGAGGCCGATGGCAGGTAGCTAATAATCCGGCATATCTATATATGTATTGTGTTTATGTATTTACAGTATCTAACGTATATTATGTATATATTTATATGTGTATTATTAGTATGTATATATCTATATCTGCGCCGCTCCTATCCCTCTGCTTGCAGAGGGCAACGGACGCGGTGGACACCACTGATCAGAAGGGTCAATAAGTGGTTTTTATATGTTTATGTATCTCTTTATCTGTATTTATGGTATTATTTATGCATAGTGTGTACTTATTTACTATTAGTATGTATCTATATATAAACCAGAGGAGAAGTGCCGCTCTCAGTGGCTCTCGTCCGTGCTCGTTTTCCTAACTTGCTTTTGCAAGGGAGGAGAATGCGCGGGGCGGATTTCGCTGAGAGTGTGCCGATTTTGTTTACGCAGTGATCCGACCCGTTTGAAAAAACGGGTTGGACGTAAAACGGTGTGCTCTCTCATTCTGAGTGGCACGGGTACTGCCGGGCCACGTGTGCTCGGCAGATGCCTCTGTCGCATGGTTTGAAGAGAGCCTACGTTGAAGTGCCACCACTGCGGGTATCAATTTGATACCGCTGATCACGCCCTAGCAATGTGTCACGCATGGACACTGCAAAAGGCTGATTTGGTGGCACAACAAGGAGAGAACGACCTTTCCTTTCTGAACATCGTGAAAGCGATGATCGAAAGCGAAGGGTCGTGGCAGGCGGTCCAAGCCTTTGGCGAGGGCTTATTGCCGTGTAGTAGGCAGCGGAACAGCTGTGAGTGGACGATGTTCTCTCCCAGCCTATCCGCCGCCGTAGAGCGAGAGGCGGAAATGTTCGCTAATGCCAGATGTGGCACACACTGGGGGGTGTATGCCAACTATTCACTGGCATGAGTCGTGGCGCAATTGGTATGGAATTTATTTCATATTTTATTTGTGCCCCCCCTTTTATGGGTGAGTCTGTGACCATGTAACGTGGTCGTCTCGCACTAGGGTCTGGTTGCGGAGTAATCCTAACGGAATCCCGCGACCGACCTCCTTGCGACGCGTGCCATGCGTGAGGTGTTTTTTAGTGGGTAGACTGCCGGCTTTTCCGGCAGGAGTCCCACACTACCCCGTGCTCCCCCTACAAGCGCGGGGTGTTAGTGCGTAATGCATTTTTCACCTCACGTAAAACCAAAAAAAAAAAAAAAAAAAAAAAAAAAAAAAAAAAAAAAAAAAAAGGTACTCTCCGTCCAGTAAACTATATACAAAAAATCAATCCGAAGCGTCGCTCCGTTGTTGCGTAAAAGAAGGACAAACCAACAAATACACTTTCTCATTTATTGTACAAATTATTACAACGGTAGAACGTTGTCTAAGATTACAAGTTACAACTAATTGGTACTGTTAAGCTATTTACTTTCATCTCCACTAAATTAAAACAGCAGAAATAGATTTAAAAACGTTTTGCTATAGTGTATTTATCAGGCGCTTGTCACTTTACTGCTGCGTGCAATTTGGAGACTATATATATATATATACTATAAGAAGTGAGTCCACTTCTTAAACTTAACAAGCTCACATTAAGAGATAAATGATATGTCATAGGTACGATTACACATAAAGTACACCTAACCATACTACATTTTGAAAAATTATAACAACGAATTACTTGAAATACCAAACGGTTTTATAAACGGAACAGGCACCTAGTGTCACTTAACTTTAGTGAGTGCTTTTCAGGGGTCGGGAATAATTTGAGTTTGAAGAGTTTTTTTTTAAATTAAGTTGTATTAATCCATATATAGCCTTTCGATGTTCGATGAGAGCATTTTCCGGTGCTAGCTCGCTAGTTACCTTCAATTTGTAAATAAGCTATACACGTTGTCACTATCTTCACCCACATCGTCAGTGAAAATCAGATATAGGTCGCTGACCTATCGGGAATAAAAAACAAATCTTTTACATAACAAATTTATCAAAAATGTACTACAGGATAACGATTGCCTAGTTTTTTTTAAACTTTTCGTCCTTTTCTATCTAACTTGAAATCTGGAATGCTAAGCCATTTTAAGTTGGCCGACAGTAAAGGAAAAGCATTTATTGTCCTAAGTAAGAGATACTGCAACATTGTAAGTAGCTTGAAAACTTCTCGAGTTACAAATCTTTGAATGTAACGCGCAAAGTACAAACAGTATGGATGCTGCCTAGTTTTTTGGAGAGATAAGACGATTTTATTTGAACCATTTAAAATTGGAAACCGTTGTTATAAGGATGTTTGTGTATCAGATTATGCTATAGAACAGGGACCAGAAAAAAAAGCAACAATAGTGTTCATTTGTATTAATAAACACTAAGCGATTTTATAATGATTTGCTATCTCTTTTATATAATTTTGCTCAGAGCCTTACATAGTCGTATTAGAATTTATTACTTTAAAATCTGTAATGTTCAAATTGCTTTGCAATGTAAAAATTGCAAACTTTACACTTTACACCGGAGATTTAAATATTTAGCTGCAAAATTTAAAAAGTGCACTAAATTGAAGAGGACAGGTACGAGTAGGTACATAATTTCAAAGAAAATAATACCAATAGGTACGCGTTGAGAAAAAACCAAGCGAAAAGCGCCTAGATGAGATAAAAAATAAAGGCATAACCAAATATTTTTTTACAACCTGAAACCATAGCGTATACTGAGCAGATTGTAGTCTCTGTAGGTACCTACTGCAATGGAATCCCTTACTGAATTTACTGTGCTCTCGGTTTTAAACTCAAGTGTGCGCAACTAGTAAATAAAAATGTTCAAAATAACAAAAGTGGAATGTGTCGGTTTTTATTTTCACAGAAAGCTTCTGCTGGCTATTCCATCTCAGCTTTGTGGTCTTATACATACTATAATATGATCATAACATCAACTGGGCTGTCAAAATGGCTTTAATTATAGTAAGTAATAATATTCACAGTCATCAGTCAGGTAGATGAACTTTATTTCTGTAGCATCTATAAGTTGGGGGTTCGATTAACGGAACCGAACAATTTAAAAATATTGGTCATTGTTCTCTTAGCTCCTGATTTCCTAGATTCTGGTTAAAATGGTTACTCTATTTAGGTGACCATTGTGCATGAAAAAGTTTATGCTGCTTCTTGATGGTAAGTGAAAAATAGAGATTAGTTTGTACGTAACAGGAGTGATGTGGTATATGCTGTGTGCATTCCGTAAATTAATAAAAGCGCCAGATAAAAACACTAAGAAAACTCTGTAGAAAATACCTACTAGATTGGATATATCGAAAAGCTCCTGACAGTATTTTCCGGCTGTTGCATATGAAAGCTAGTCCCAATGTAGATTTAGAGTAATTACTTTTACATTCGGAGTAATTACATTACTTCAACAATTTATCTCTGACGATGATAGTAAGTAAGGAAGACGAAAGTTGTGATCTTTTGGTATATTTGTATTTACTTTATTCTCTCCATTTGTAATAAGCAACACCAATTTTTTCGTCTTCTTCTTCTTCATTTACAAATTACAGCTTATCGATCAAAGATACTGTGACAGTTCAATTAAAAATTTATATTTATGAATCATGGAACCAATATAAATACAAATTGATTGTTATTTTAATATCTTTATATTACAGTCTTCTTATTATTGTATTTTGTCAATAAGTAAGAACTATTATCAATGCTGAAATCATATTTATGCTTCTCAGTTTTATCAGTCTTTTTGATTGATTGATAAAAATCTTCCATCTGTTTCTACCGAACGGTAGAGTATCCTACAGACTGCGCCAACAATTTCCATAGCTTCCAGTATACCCGCAGATTTATTTTTATTTTGTTTGTGTTTTGTTTTATTTTCCCGTTTACCTGTGAGCAGTTTACCTCTATGTGCTATCGCGATGACTTCTCTCATCGCGTGTTCGTTGTCGTGCGTGTCGTGGTGCGGGGCCGCGTGTGGGTCCGCGGCGCGCGCCAGGATCTGCCGCACCACGTCGCGCGGCGGCGCGCCCAGCGGCGTCGGCCGCGATGTGAGCCCCAGCTGAGATAAGCACAGACTTTTAACACAAACATAAACGGTTACACACTCATACCCCTGCACTACGATTCTCTGTGGCTTGGACACATAGAGAAACAAACAAACATCCAAGACTCGATGAAAAAACTTTATGCTGACTACACTATGCCCCGGCCGGTGAACGAACCGCGGGCTATTGCATTGCAGGCAGGGTTGGTGACTTACTACCAATTTAGCCACGTTAAAAGTGATAACGGTAACGTCATTGTATACTGTTAGGGATAAATTGGGCATCACTGGGGGTGTACTATGCGTGAGCTGTAAACACGCATACGCATTGCTCAGTTATATGTTATATAGAAAAGTCCTACCAGTTGGTAGTATATCTGCAAGTGTCCGTCTGGGTCGGTAAAACCACTTTGCTCCTGAAGTTTGCCGCCAAGCAGTAATGTCCAAGCATTCCCGTTTGATGAGCAAAGTAATCAGTGAAATTACTGGGCTATATGAAACTTGCTCGTAATACCGACTTAATACTGCAATTGTTATGGGCTGGCGTTATGCTTCCCTTTGGGTAAACGAGGAGCTCGTCTCGTTATTCATTAGTATAAAAAAAATGTTAGCTCACGTGAACGTTTAGAGCAGCAAGTTATACCCATACCCCCATACACCAGCCAAATCCATCGCTCCGCGCGTCGTGTATTGAGTGGAACGATAGTCCAATTTTGAGCACAGAGACGGTCACTCCATTCCGAGTGCGCCATCGCTCCATTTTTCAGTCATTCTGCATCTCGAGTACTACCAACTGAGCGCGAAATAGAACGTCGTGTCAGCCATTAACGATGAGTTGGAACGATTGGATTTCTAATATTTTTCAATCACTCCACGTAATCCATCTGAGATTCCCCAAATACGGTTTTTGTATCGTTGGATTGGCATTTTGTGGATTGGAGTGCTCGTGTATGTAGGGCTGTAGGCCCTTACTCTGCACTGACCTTGGCGAGTATCTGTGACTTGATGCGCTCAAGGCGGGCGGGGTCAGCGTGCGCGGCGGTCGCTCGGCACGGCGCGAGCGCGAGCGCCGCACACACGAGGAGCCAGGCGCGCATGGGCGCCTAGCCGACGAGCGCGTTCACCCGGCGCCATCGAACCCGCGCCAACGCGACATCTCCGCGCCTGCGAGAAAATGTTTCATCTTCATCACGGAAAGCGTCCACTGCTGAACATTGACATCCACTTTGAAGCAGGAATTTTGCCATAATACAGCATGTTTGGCGGGCGTCTTGGTGATCGCAGCAGATTATGATGTTGACTCAGGAAAATGCTGTTTTTTCATCGCGTTTGATCTCTACTTCGGTATGACGATATGGTACTTAAATGGTGAACACGCTAGACTTTGAATAGGATCAGCTCTCAAGTGGAGCTGCCTGAACACACTGTCCTATAAAAAAAATATAAAACATAAATGAATAGAAAAATCACATCCTGTATTTTATCGTTGCACCCCCAAATTTGTACAGTAACATCTTTTTAACGACAAAGTTGAAAATATAAAACACGTTTGGATGTTTCCAGCTGATTTATTATCTGATACATCAGGGGCGGGAAATGAGGGGATGACACCCTTGACGTGAATATAAGTCTTAAGCTGTAGCGATGACAAATTTAACAAAATTATTTCTCTATCGTAGGTGGTTTAGCACATAATATGTGCTAAATATAATATAATATAATATTAGTAGAAAGGATATTATCCTTTCTACTAATATTATAAATGCGAAAGTTTGTGAGGATGAATGTTTGTTACTCTTTCACGCAAAAACTACTGAACGGATTTAGATCAAACTATACAATAATATAGCTTCTACATCAGAATAACAAATAGACTACAATTTATAAAGATATACCACGTGGGCGAAGTCGTAGGTGGAAGCTAGTAGGTAAATATAGTTCGCCCCGAGCGGGGTTCGAAATTTAATAGATAGATATCGAGAGAAGCCTGATGACAAGCATAACGCCATGCCCATAACAATTGCAGTTCCATCCAGAACTTTTGTGCTTACCCTCAGGCAAATGACCAGCTCGTCTCGTTATCAAAGAGTACATGAGCAAAGCGTTTACCCACGCAAACGAATACCTATGAAATAGCTAGTCCTACCTAGAGGGCACCACCTTGCTACAATTATATAACACATAATCATAATCTTAGGTATCGGAATAGATAGATTGACTGTATTATTTAGATAGACTGTACCTAAGATTGGATAGAGGATAGGAATGTAGATTCAATTTACTTTTTTCTCTACATTTGATAACAGGTAAATCTATTTTAGTTATAGCTTGCTTCAGTCATTTTTTTTTTTTTTTTTGTTTTGTTTTTGGCTCCACGCGATTAGCGTATTTAGCCAGTGTCGAGTTATAATAATATATAATAAATCTCTAGTTTTGGTGCATGAAAGTCGTCAAAGTCACGTTAAAGTTTAGTCTAGGCGCGGTCAAGTCGAAGTAATGCTTCAGTAAAGCGGTGGATACTTTACAGAAGCTTCTATGGAGTTTTGGATAGGACACGAAAATACACGTTTTTCGTCTTTGTACTATTTGCCTTTCACTCATGCACGTTTACGAACACTTAATGGTTAATAATCCACCATTATTACACATTAACACTCGATAAAACACAGGTTTTAGTAAATAACACAAAATCAACAACAGCACATTTTCGCATTCCCGCCAGTCATTTTATTTTAATTTTATTAGTACAGTATTAGCTCTGCTCGCTATTGAAAATGGAAATTTACCCATACCTAAACTTTTCTGGGAAAATAGGCCGGTATCAGTCCGACCCATGAACTATTTCTATATGCAAAAATCACGTCGATGCGGTGCTCTCTTGCTGCGTGAAAGAAAGACAAACGAACACACCAACAAACAGACTTTCCCGTATATATGTCAATGTACGGATAGTACGGAAGGGGACGTTGCCATAATACAGCCCGCTTGGCAGGCATATTGGTAATTGTAGACCGAGGAGAATGCTGCTGCCCATTCCCTGGATACTCCCTTAGCCGGCTCTTACGGCACCCTGGTATAGAAGACAACATATCATAATAATAATGAATGAATAAATAAATAAAATAAATTAGAATGTGCTCAGAGCTTGGGGACGCCCTGTATCTTAAGGTAGTTAAGTAAACATTTCCAATTTATTCTGTGAATTACTTAAAATCAAACACACCTTGAATTCTGGTTGGAATTCAGCCAAATTATGCAAGTTTTATTAAGTATTGGACTACTTTTGACATTAATCTGTCTTTATGCAAAACGGTGCCGCGCGCGGTTAGTTTTCAAGGACTTATGTGTTGAAGATAATTTTCTTTATATTATATAGACACATAGATAACTCTTTATTGTACACCAACATAATGCAAAAAAGTGGGGAAAATCACTATCTAATGTATAGTAAGTAAGATGGGCAGTCTTAAAGCTAAATATAAATCTCTTCCAGACAGTCTTTAGGTGGAGAGGAATGAGAAAACGTTAAGCGACGCTGATGTAGTCATTATAAAGAACAACAAGCAACTTTATCTACTTTCTGTCCATACTTATAAATGTGAAAGAGTATTTGTTAGTTTGTTTCTTCTTTCATGCAGCAACGGAATAACGAATCGACGTGATTTTTGTCTAAACATAGCTTCTGTCCATGTTTTCAACTACGTGGCAAATCTTACAGGAAGAACCGTGCATTTTTCCGGGATAAAAAGTATCCTATGTTTCTCTCCGATCCATAAACTACGTCTATGTAAAAAATCAAGTCGATCTGTTGTTCCATTGCTACCGACCAACAAACAAATTGGACTACAAACACACAAACAACCAGAGAATGAACTAGAGTCTATAAGGTCCATGTCGTATATATGCCTAGACTCGCAAACGTTCTGCTTCGTCGTCGGCGACGATATCGTCGCTGAGGTGTGGTAAGATTGTGGACAAACGTGAACCAATAGTATTAAAAAAGTTAACCCACACTAGTGGGACGTTTTATGTAAATATATGAAATTTATGAGACGGGTATATAATTATTATGTAAGGAATTATTTTGTTTCGCATGTACAACAATAAAACAAAACACACGTGAAAAAACGTTTAAAGACACATGTACATCACACGCTGATTTAACTTTACGACCGTCGCTCAAGACTTGTACCGAGACGGAAAAAAAATACGACATTTTTATCACTTTCCCCCACGTAAACTTTCACCTTGGCTGCACAGTTTAACTCCAGTTAGGGTCTTATTACAATTTTTTTTACTACACTTTAGGAAAATGATAAAATTGTACTCTGTCTGCTCCGTGCTTTATTTCCGAAGTTGGTAAAACTTTTTCGGTGATTTGTCGGGTGTGTAAGCCGCTTTTGAATTTAGTTTGGATCGTGTTTAGTTTTTTTTTTGTTTTTTGGGTCAAACTTTTTGAGGAATATGCTACGCTAGGGTAGGTATTTTTTAATGTTTTTCTTGTAGTCATTCGTCGCAAAGAAAATTTTGTTAGCCTATGGTGTTAGAAGTCGTCAGTAAATTCGTGAAAATGATTTGTATAAGAGTCTTATAAGGTTTTCATATTCTAACCTTTCCTAAATATTTTTTTTTAGTTTTTTACACTCTTTGATAACGAGATGAGCTGGTCGTTTGCCTGATGGTAAGCATAGTGCCGGCCCATAACACTTGCAGTGCCATTCAGAACTTTGAAACACGAAGGCCTACTTGGTGCTGAAATGCGCTCGTTACCCTGAGACATTAGTCTCATAAGCCCAGTAATTTCAATGGCTACACTGATAATCAAACCGGAACACAGTACCTAATGCTTGCACATAACTGCTTGCCAGCAGAGTTCACCAGGAAAGCGATGGTACCTAACCAGACAGACACTCGCAGAAGAGTTAGTCCTACTAGTAGTACTATTGTATAAGGAGATGATCGAGTCGTTTGTCTGATAGAAAACAAAGCGCCGCCCCGTATCAATTGCAATTCCGCTCAGAACTTTGAAACACAAAGGCCTGCATGGCACGCATGCTTACTATATAAATGTAATGCATGCATGTAATACTTGGTGGTAAACTACACGATAAAAGTGGTTGTACCCACCCAGAGGGACACTCACAAAAGAGTTAGTCCTACTACTTTGTAAAACCTTCACAATAATTCCGAATGTTCGATTTAATGAATTGTGCCGACATGATGATGAAGTCATTGTAAATGTTGATGTTGGTAAGCTTAATATATAGCACGAAGTAACTTTATGGAAAAAGAAATAAGTGAAAGTTTTCGCACTTGAAAATTTAGGTGCCTAGGTAAATAAACCGTTTTTACCCCCATTCGCGCACAAAGCGAAACTTTGTAAGTTCGAAGAAGTCCAGGAAAACCATCTTTTTATACAAACTTTTGGGGAATTTTCTAAAGGAAGTTGTAACTTTGAAAAAGTCTGACCCCAGGTGGTAAGGTTTATACCACCTACCTGAGATTAAGATATCTTAGAAAAATAACGCATAGAAGGATAATTTTTTGGTTATAACATTCGAAGGATAATTTTTTTTGATATGTTATTTTTATAATTTCATTGTTTGGTTTTCATTATCTTACCTGCTTTTAGGTAACGATGTGCCCGAAAAAGATATCATGGTAAACTTAGAATAGGATTAGCTCTGAAAACAGATTTTAATTTCCTTGAAATACAGGTCAATGGGCAACTTCATTAGCAAAAAAATTCACTGAGGCATCAACTTTTACTGATTCAAACATCCATCTTCACAAATAATGACTAAAATAGTATATAGCTTTAGTAAGGCGATGAACATTTTTAGGTAGGGTATTATTGGCTTCACTTTTGCGATAGTATTCGTTTTCTGTATGCGTATTTATTCTAAGCAACCAGTAGATTGGTTGGTGAATATACCAACTTAGATGGGCATCTCTTTCTCTTTCTCTCTCAAGGTATTCTCCGTGCTGTTTTGAGAAAATAACTAGATAAAGAATTTAGACAGCCCCTGGTAGTAGGGAATTGTCTCGTATTCGCCTGGATAGTAGTCATCGTCAAGATGAAAATGTTGCCAAGCAATATAGTACAATAAGTAAGTGTATATAGAAAGTGCATTCCAGCAGCCGCTCTTCATAGGCAGTTTCCTATAATTGACCACCTTTGACCACTCACCACCGATCACTGGTGATGATATAGTGACACTGCTATGTGCTTGACGGTCGATTTTTATAACTAACCAGGAGAGGCGAGTACTTAGGTACTTATCTGACTGACAAACAATTCTACTCCTTAGCAATAGAGATGCATTATAAAATTTAGATTAGTTTAATGATAAATTCAAATTCAAAATGCTTTATTCAAATAGGCTCCAAAGGAGCACTTATGAAAGTTAAAATAAATGACTCTAACGGCGGGCCTCTGCAACATTCTCTTCAAATTCAAATCAGTGTTACACATAAAACTACTGTGAAACTTCTGAAGTACATAAAGGTTGTGACTTCGATTCCTGTACAGCCACAAATATTTCTGCTTGTAAAAGAGCAGAAATACCTATTTGTCCAGTGTCTAAGTATTGCGGGACCATTGAATTTGCAGTTTTCTCATTCCCTAGATACAAGGAATCTTAGTTAAACAGGTTATTGACCGAGTGAGAGAAGCGAAAGAAGTCTCTGCAATAATTGACCAATTTAGTTTTCAGATGTTGGTGCTCTTGATCGTATTTTTCAACTAATCTTGATGGAACTTGGTATACACTATACACTACAGTGTTCTGAAAATGATTGCATCTCAGTTCGGTTGCCCTATCCAGAAACACTGGATAACCATCGTATCACAGGCAGGACCAAATAAAGTTGTACTAACATAGTTTTACGAAAACTGTTATTAACCAACCTATATAAATACTGGAGTGATCAGAAATAAATTATTTTTATTTTTCTAAAATTTCATAAATTTTTTTTTCATCGGCTATTTTTATTGTACTGATATTTTCCTTAAACAGGATGGAAGTTTGTTACGGTGCCAGTTTTATCGGCCAATTTTGATAATAATTGCCAGTAACATTTGGTATTCAAATTCTGAACAAGATGGTGTGAAAAAAATTCGACATGGGTTAAAAAAATAATTTAAATAGATTACGGATTTTTCTTTTCAACGGACTTTATTTATAAATTAGCTAATATATTAATAAACACTACATCTAACCTAGCTACAAAAATAGTTGGATAATCTACAAGCCAAAGTAGGCCTACAGATAATCCTAATGTTCTAGCCCACTACCAGTTGAAAGCGTACTCAGCATGCTGGCGGCATTGCCGCATGCCTATTGACCCGCAATGCTGATCCGGTGAGCTAAATAAGCGCCAGCATTTTGGTTCCTCGTCGCATTAATCAAACGCTCTGACAAAATTATGGATCGACATGATATACTGAATAATTACATCCAAACATCATCTTAAAACACAGAGTACTATACATATACTGTCAGTATTACAAAGCACCAAGTTACCGCCTCAAAATAGAATATAATACTTACATTACTTAAATCTTTTTATTATAGTACTTCGCCATGGTGGTGATACTAAAACGTAATGATACATATTAGTCAAAGAAAAATAAATGTGTAAAGAGGACAGAATGATAAAATATGTCATTGACTCCGGATAGCGCCTTAATTAAACATACAAAAATTTAATTTAGGTACATATTTCAAAACTTACATTGTAATAAATCAAATCCAAACACGTCACAACACTATCAAGCATAAAAAATTCACAAACTTGCAACAGCACACCCGAAAGCTATAAACCTCAGCAGCCTTAAAATACCCGTTCCCAGCACCCTCATTCACACAACCCTTTTCTCGGGACCGTAAAATTATAACTGAGCGAAATTCTTCAGGATCTGAAATATATACGGGGTTGAGCCCACTCCTCATATTTGGTCTATAAATAAAACGTATGGCAGAGTTACACCGGTGTACGGTGACTGGATGTGGCACTGTTACGATTCATAAGTACGTAAGTTTTACCAGACGGTAGGACTAACTCTTCTGAGAGTGTCCGTTGGTAGCATCAGCAAGTTGCAGGTGTAGTCTGTCACAAATATGGTCATTAGCCAAACGACTCGCTCTCGTTATCCAATAGTATGAAAAAGATCTAAGCGGCGTGGTGAGGAAGCCAAGTTTGCTTCGTAACTACGCTTAGGCTTCATTATTTCTTATTTTTTAAGGTATGACTCAATGGTCGATGTAACCGCTTTTTTTGAAGTACATTTGTACTTCGTTGTAATTGACGAATTTGTATTAAGGTTAATTTTATTAGCTAAAGAAAGATGATAATGGTGTTTTTGTATTTTACTACTCTCGTATGTTTATAAAAATTACCCAAGATAGATTTATTATTTTCTCTTCATTCAAAATCAGGAAATCTTAGGTAAAAACAGAAAAAAAGCGAATATTTTACTAATTATCTTTGTTATATGGCTTCACATACACGTACAAAGAAATTAAAACAATTGATTTAGTTTGATTTGAGTTTAGCCACGGTCACGGAAGAACTTCCGTGACAGTTTTTCCATGCAGTTGCATATTTCGTGAGCAGAAGAGCTAGTCTTACTAGGTGGTAGGACTAACTCTTCTGCGAGTATCCATCTAGGTTGGTACCACCGCTTTGCTCGTGAAATTTGCCACCAATCAGTAATTTGCAAGCATTACTGTGTTCCGGTTTGATGAGCAGAGTAGCCAGTGAAATTACTGGGCTTATGAGACTAATGTCTCAGGGTAACGAGCGCGGTGCAGTGCCGCGCAGGCCTTTGTGTTTCAAAGTTATTAGTGGCACTGCAATTGTTATGGGACGGCGTTATGCTTACCATCAGGCAAATGACCAGCTGCATCGTTATCAAATATCATAAAAAAATGCTTGTTCTATGTACGCTTTGAGCCATTTCCAATGTCTCTAGATCTTCGTGGAAAGGATCGCAAGCCCGTGGGCGAGCTCATTTAACGGGCTGATGCCGACGTTAAGAACGTTATTAGTATAGTTAAGGATACGGTATAATAAAGGGTAGCTCAATATTTATGTTAGAAATTGGAACAAAGCATGAAATTCAAATTTAGTGATAGTTACAGCTCTAAAGACTATGTTCACATGAGTGATTCGTGACTGCCACTATATAATAGTCAGTCACCACCAGTCGGTCAATAGACTAGTCAGATAAGAGCTAAAATAGAAAATATATAATTTACGGATTCCTATTAACTTATGAATTTAAATAGGGATGTTGCACGTATCACAAAGTACATAATTACTGTCACTATATAATACTGTCGTTTAAAACATCATTAAAAAATGGGGTCAACATCCCTATCAATATAATATTACCACTTCACATCTACAGGTAGACTAGAGTCTGCTTAACTACAAACGCTGCAAAGTATTAAAAACTTCGCGAATTAAAATAATGTTAACGTACATAGTAAAAACTATACGTTGTTTTATCCAGTCCCTACTTTCCTACTATCCTGACTACAATTTATATTATAAATGTGAAAGTGTGTTTATTGGTTTGTTCTCCTTTCACGCTTAAAGGGTCAGTAACGGAACAACGTGGTTTTTTTACATGGAGTTTTTTAAGGAACTGAGAGCTTAGACCTAGGGTATAGGCTACTTTTATCCCGAAAAAAGTTACAGTTCTTGTGGGAGTCTTTATACAGGAAAAATTGCGCGCCACAGCTAGCGCTATCACTAAAACCTACGCAACAAACGATTATCTTTTCTGTATTACCCGGCTATAATACACGTGTTGCCAAAGATAGCTTATTATAAAAAAAACTTGCTCTCGTCTTTATATTAATAAAAACTATATATCCGAGAATAGCCAACAATATGAACATACAAAATACATAAATGTGCCCCCAATGTGATCTATAAATAACTGAGCATTACTGTGTTCCTTAAACCAACAATTAAATTATACAGAATCTCATCGCTCAGCAGTTCAAATCACATAAACCCCGCATTTTATTACACTTACGCTCAAAATATCTATCAAACTACGCTCAAACAATGTGTCGCTTCTATTCTCTCTATACGTCTCTGTATTGTAACGTGGGCGGTTATGTCTTTCTGTTTTGTGGTTATATCAAGTAAATCTTAACGTTTACTTTTGCGTTATCATTAACGAACTGACGAGGTCGCAAACGATAACGACATGTCGTGCGTCACGGCAACTAGAAGTACTGTTATGAAACGATATTTAGATATTAGTTTTAGGAGGATGCTTCCATCTAACTACTGCCTATAGAGGCGTTCGAATATCAAATTATCAATGTTAATTAGATAACCTACTATTAATATGAATATTAATATAAATATTATTGTCTTTATTATTACGAAAGGTATTTTTATTCCACGTCGTAACAAGAAGCGCAAGTCGTGTCCCTGATGGTAATATAAGGGCTGCCCAACGCCCGCTCTTAGCCAACTATCTCGTTTGACCACTGTCTCTACAATCACATCATCACTGGTTTTCAGTCCAGTCATGAAGTGATATTCTAGAAATCGTTGAAAGTCACACGAAAAGATATCTTCGTGGGCGAAGTACGTCTCAACGTTATTATATTTTGACGGTTATTTTTAGTATTTACGGAGGTTTTAGGTGGCCTAGAAGCTAAATATAATAATAACCTGTGTTACGTATGTATGGATATGGAACGTGAATGTATATCTATTCATAAAACCACTCGTGTATCTAAACCCTAGATTTTGCCCGCGGCTTTGCTGTGGAATAAGCATAAAATAAAATTACAAAAATATTGTCATTTTTGTAAATTGGAAAAATGATTCTTTAGGCTTATATATCGTGTTGAGTGTGCTCAACAGCTGCACAACCTAAATCTTTATCACCATTCTTCAACTGAACTACCAGACTCTCGGCAGAGTACCCCCCTTTTATGGTGGGAAATATCGACATCAATCACTGTCGATCATCAATCTGTAGTCCACGTTTATCATAAACGAGTTCATAAGGAGTAGAACGTAGGACGTTCTTGATTTTAAGTTTCTTAAAGTAACCAGATGGTTTTTGTTTTGAAGGATCATGCTGTTTGTTTAGCGACCTTTACAAGGTCAGCGTCTCGCACCAATTTGTATAGGGTGGAGCGCTTTCTTCGTAAATAATTGGTGCGTGGTGAACGCCACACCTACGAACCTAAGGTTGGGTCGTTTGCCGGGATAAGGGGGTCGGGAGAGAACAGCCTTGGCGGACCAGTACGTCATTTTAAGTTTTTTTTAATGTTATTTGGTAACGAGACGAGCTGGTCGTTTGCCTGATAGTAAGCATAACGTCAGCCCATAACATTTGCAGTGCCACCCAGAACTTTGAAACACAAAGGCCTGCGCGGCACTGCAGTGTGCTCGTTACCCTGAAAGATCAGATATAAAGTCCCAAAAGATACCTTGCGTATGCACACCAAAGAAAAACTGAGGGCGCCTAAAGCCAGAATAATTAATGTCTTCATTTCTTCGCGCCCTTTCTCCCTTTCATAAGTATAGCATGCGATCGTGAAACAACGACATGCTTTAATTAAGTTCACGGATTAAAAATGTAGTAAGTCCCACAAGCGTTTTTTGGGTATAACTAAATAACTAATGGTGTTTCCAAAAAATCCTTAGTAAAATCACTCATTCAGGTAATAACTAGCTTATTAACTAAGTGAGTGAAAACTAGAAAGTGAGAGAGAACTAGTTATCTAAGTTTCGTTCTAATATTTTGCAGCATATCGAGTATTTATTGAAAAAATATGAAAATTAGAGGTTACTTCATGATTTTTTTTCTGTACAGAAAATTTGACTATTTATGTTTGTGATTAGATAAAAACCTTGAAAATATAATACTACTTTTATTTTGAAATTACTACGAAATTAGCATCTGTAATATCAAATCAAAGATTTGACTATGGCTTTTTATGCCCGCTTAATCCAATGTTAAAATAACCTAATTCCAGCCTTGGACTTGGCATTCAAATTTCCTTCACCAAAATGCCAATTAAGATCAAACATATTAATTCCAACTTAATTTTAGCATCACCTTTGAAATTTTCCTCATTTATATTATCACATATATCCTTCCTTCTTCCAGAAATAAACCACCCTTCTGCGCATTTCCTTGATGGAATATCTCAATGAATTCTCAAGTGATTTGTTGAACCATTTTTTAGCTATCCTAAAGCTAATGTCACAAGATACTCTGAATTAGGTGTTTTAGGAAATTATCCAGCCAACTCTCATTTTCTTTACTTTATTTCTTCTACTCGCTCTCGCGATCATTCCTTGTTGCAGGAGCAGAAAAAAATAAAGACCAAAGAATAAAGGGTCAAATAGCCAATTTGTTACGTGGTAAACCATACCTACATGTATGTCGGTGTACCCGCCAAACATATTAATATGATTGTATAATTTTCACTCGGAGCGAATCTTTGACGGTATTGTCAAAGTGGTGAATGTAGTCTCTTCAAAATTTATAATATTTATTCCCGTTGGAACAAAGGATTGTGTTTTCTTTTCTAGTGTGGTGCAAAAGTTAATTATGAAACCATAAACTTAATCATTAATAATATACTATTATATCACGTTGGTCAAAAAAAGAACCTTTATGAAAAAAAATTATGAACCGACTAATCCAGTTCAAATGTGACTGTAGCCTTATGGGCTTTTAAAGTATTATAGTTTAAAGTTTTGATAGTAATTAAGCCTATCTAGTAGAAAATTTCATGCTTCTTATCAGTGTGCTGCATATGAGACCCCTATTCTATTTTTTGTGTATTTACCACCTATGTCTACACTCTACATGGCCACGTGGTCTACATGGTCAAGTGGTCAAACTTATCTGTCGATAAAAAGTATCTTCGTCGATGGATTTCCAGGTCAAGTCAGTACGTATATCTGCAACTTTACAAATGTGAATCGACGAGTTCCGCCACGGAAGGAATATTTTCCGAATCAGGGTTACGCCTACGTTAAGTAGTATTTGGTATCAGCTGTACGGGTGAGCCGTTGTTTATAATTTTTTTTTTTTTATGTTATTTGGTAACGAGACGAGCTGGTCGTTTGCCTGATGGTAAGCATAACGCCGGTCCATAACAATTGCAGTGCCACCCAGAACTTTGTAACACAAAGGCCCGCGCGGCACTGCAGTGCGCTCGTTACCCTGAGACATTAAGTATTAAGTCTCATAAGCCCAGTAATTTCACTGGATACACTGCTCATCAAACCGGAACACAGTAATGCTTGCACACTACTGCTTGGCGGCAGACTTCATGAGCAAAGCGGTGGTAACAACCCAGACGGACACTCGCAGAAGAGTTAGTCCTCCCACTAACAATTGGAGTGGTATTTATGTATATATAATAATATGTTTCCGTCTTCCTCGTATTAAATTGTGCTGGCTTCTACCCGGTGTGCGCAAGCTAGGGCAAATGGTCATACACTGAGAGAAATTATTTGTTAAGTTAACAAAAATCTAACAAAACTTACACGTCAAAATAGCGCTAATTGGGAATTTTGTTAATAGAACAAATTCAACTTTGTTAATATCACACTTAAAAATTGTACATTATACAAATAAATTGATTAATTCTATTACTTTTTTGTTGTAGTAACAACTATTCTTTGTGATAACAACAAAAGCATTTTTGTTGTCCCAACCAATTACTTTCTAGTATTTTTTTTCTACAAATAATATTGGTTGGTATAACTTAATCATATCGGTAGTATTAAATACTGGTACAGCTGTTTGTTGTAAACCAATATTGTATATTGAAATAACAAACGCTTTTGGTAGGGTATACTATAAATGCTTGTTGGCTTTATTTTGTAATAATCATTATAACAACTAACAAAGCGGTTGAATTACTGGTTGAAAATACTAGCACAACTATTGATTATAACCAATATTGTCTGCTGAACTAACAAAGGGTTTGGGTTGAGTATACTGAAAATGTTTGTAGGATTAACTGTATAATTTTAGTAAGAAAAACCAACAAACCGGTTACATTACTGTTTAAAAATACTGATACAGCTGTTTGTTGTAACCAATATTGTATATTGAAGTAACAAACGCTTTGGTAGGGTGTACTATAAATGTTTGTTGTCTATATTTTGTAATAATCATTAGAACAACTAAAAAAGCGGTTGAATTACTGTTTGACAATACCAACACAACTGTTTATCATGACACATATTATATGTTGAAGTAACGAACGCGTTGGGTAGCCCGTACTGAAAATATTTGTTGTATATATGTTGCAACTTTGGTTAGGATAACTAAGAAAACGATTATATTTTTGATTAAAAATATTACATCTACTGTTTATTATAACCAATAATATATGTTGAAGTAACTAACTCTTTGGCTAGGGCATACTGAAAATATTTGTTGTATATATTTTGTAACTTTGGTTAGGATAACTAAGAAAACGATTATATTTTTGATTAAAAATATTACATCTACTGTTTATTATAACCAATAATATATGTTGAAGTAACTAACTCTTTGGCTAGGGCATACTGAAAATATTTGTTGGTTATACTCTGTAATTGGTTAGGATAACTAAAAAAGCTATTATATATTTGATTAAAAATACTACCACAGCCGTTGATTATAACCAATATTGTATGTTGAAGTAACGAACGCTTTAGGTAGGTCATACTATTTATGTTTGTTGGCATTATTTAGCATTTCTGGTTAGAATAACTAAGTAAACTGTTAAAATACTGTTTATAAATACTAGTACAGATGTTTGTTATAACGAAAATTGTATGTTGAAGTAACAAAGATTTAATTAGAACACACTGAAAATGTTGTTGGATTTATTTTAGAATGTTGGTTTTACTTAGCAATCTTTTTTATTACTGATGAATTAAAATAAAAACACCTGTTACAATTAGAAAAATCATTGAAGTAAGAAGAACCAAAAATCGGCCAGACTAAGGTGGCTCATTGAGAGCCAAAATGGCTCTCATAATTTGGTCAATACATATAATATAATGTAATTATATCAGGTTAGATTTCCATTCAATTATAAAGAAACAAAATTACCAAGACAACATTCTAAAATAAATCCATCAAACATTTTCAGTGTGTTCTACCTAAAGATTTACATTACTTCAACATACAATTTGTATATACTTACAACAAACAACTGTACTAGTATTTTTACACAGTAATTCTATCGCTTTCTTAGTCATTCTAATCAGAATTACAAAATAATGCTAACAAAACTAGATATAGTATATATAACAGTTACAAACAGGTTTAGTTACTTACATTTCTTTTGAACGTTTGAAACTTTTACCTGATAAACAATACTTAAGTATATCGTTCTATGGCTAATATACCTACCTAACCACTAACTGGTAACTGATTGTATTATAACACTACCTAACGTAAGATTATAGGTAAATACAAAAATAGGTAGGTATGTTTTAAACTGGAAAATAATTATAGAAATAAAAAAATGTAAGTAGGTATATAAATGAGTATTTTATTTTTAAACGGTTTTATCAAGAAGACAATGATCAAAAACATTTATATTATAAAAAAATTATAGTTAAATGATTATAAGTTAATACTAAGATAAGGGGTAAGGGCCAGAAGACCTGCTATACCGAGTATGAAGCGTGTCCAAAATAAGGCAATTTAAAACAATGCTACTGGATCAGACCCCAAGCAGTTCTAAATAAAAAAAAATATTATATACAACACTTTTTACTCGGTACTGCTATTCTATAACACCAATCAACTGAGGTGGATCAATTTCATAAGGATTCCTCCCCTCCCCCCACCAGTGGGATTATTGCGAAAATAAATGTATGGTATTTCCCCCACTACGCAAACAAAGATGAATGAGTGGGGAGAAAAGGAATAATCAAAAATACTTGTACCATGTAAAAATACAATCTTATAGTGAAACTATTTCCATTCAAATTTTAAATTAATAATAATTTTAAAATCTAACATAACATCATAATGTGGTCAAACACTTCGGTTTTTATATAAATAGTATAATATTATTTAATGTGGACATTGATAACAAATCACACAATTTAAACAATGTAATTAAAAAATATTGATATTTAATAATTATTAGTAAGCAATTAATATACTGACAATCAAATATACTGAAAATCAATGCACCAATAATAATTATATTAAGCAGGGTTTTAATTTTAACCCAAACTTTGCAGCACTAAACACATTTTATTATTTGGTCTGACAGACAATAATAATGGCTTAATTCAGTAACATTTAATTGATAAGATCTTAGATGATCATTAAATCCCAAGCAAGTAACTTTAACAGATAACAAATGCACACAATCCGCAGTCGGATGAAGTATGTATTTCACAATATAAAAGTCGTATTCAGTGGATGAAGTCAAGATAATTATATTGTTTGTAGCATATTTAATGCTATTCTGCCCATTCCACTTTGTAATCTAAACAAATATTAGGAATACATTTTACCATATCAATTAAGTGCTATTTTAAGCCTTTTCAAGCAAAAAAATAACACTTTCTTTAAGTTCCTGTCTTGAGAGCCTTTTTTCGATCCCTAGTGTGGCGCACTGAACTCTTCTTTATAGTTGGATACAAACAAACACTTACAGTTTATGCGTTTTATAAAAGCTTGATTCGATTCCGCAATTGACTTTGAATTATTTCGTCTCAGTGTCTACTTCTCAATTGTTAGTTTGTGTATGCCAGGGAACTGCATACATAGTCCAAATCTTGAATATCTGAAATAAATAATATTAAAAAATTAAAACGGATATAATTATATGTATAACCTTTAGTATTATATCGATAACTCTAGGCTACACTCTATATAGTATATACAAGTATTATAATAACTTGTGATAGTTACTATCTTTTTTAACTATTAATTCAAAGTGTGCATAAATACTTACTCTCATTGTCATCTTTTAAAAATTTCAGTTTGCCATCATCTGCAATTGCAGCATCCAGTTATCCATTAGTTTTAAAGCTTGTTTTTGGAACCAATCACATTGTTCAAACAATTTTTACGTTTTGTCTGGGTAATTGTCAAACTCGATTTCAATCTGGAAGTAATAAATAAACATGTAAACAAAATCTAAAAGATCTGAATCCGGTGAAATAGATTATTATCAAAAAGTAATTCACATGATGATAGTGAGAGTGTGTCCAAAGAATCAGTGTTCTGTAATAAATATGACTGTATTTAATTTCAACAAAATGTGCCTACAAAATGAGTGATGGAAGCTAGAGATGGGACATACTTGCAAAATCTTCCAAGTACGTCCACCCTCAAATACCAGGACACTAAAATGAATATGGGCTTTATTTCATATGACATAAGGCGTACAATCGCGTAACAAAAAGAGTACCGGTCTACATCCAAGAGTTCCAAGTATTGGAACTAAAATTACTAGATGGTAGACTAACTCTTCTGCGAGTGTCCGTCTAGGTTGGTACCACCGCTTTGCTCATGAAGTCAGCCGCCAAGCAGTAATGTGCGAGCATTACTGTGTTCCGGTTTGATGAGCAGAGTATCCAGTGAAATTACTGGGCTTATGAGACTAACGCTGAGATTCAGAGACGAATCTAAGCGTGGACTCACGCTTCCATACGTCAAATTTCTATACAGTTTTGACATATGGAAGCCAAAGTCTACGCTTAGAATCGTCTCTGAATCTTAGGCTTAATACCTAATGTCTCAGGGTAGGTAGCGGGTGCACTGCATTGCCGCGCAGGACTGTGTTTCAAAGTTCTGAGTTGCACTACAATTGTTTATGGGCCAGCGTTATGCTTACCATCAGGCAAACGACCAGCGCGTCTTGCTATCAAAATAACATAAAAAAAATTTCTAGAATTTAAATACTTGCATAAGAAATTGAACAGTACAGGTATATAAATAAGGAGTAAAATAGCGTTTAATAAAAAATCGATAAAATCGTCATGTATTGTAGTAGCTTTATATTTTCTTTCTTTCTTTCGAGCCTTGATACAATCGACAAAAGTTATCGAATAGATAGGTCGAATACTTGACGATCAGACTTCGGTACTCGCAAAATTCGTTAAATTCGAAATATAGGTACACATTACACAGAACATTTTGCATTAATGTATCTATTACTTATACAATAAATATTTTAAATATACTAATAACATATTGTATGTAAATTAACTAGGTAGGTACTTACAGAATGCACAGTCTCCATTTCTTCTAAATATTTTTTATAGTCCAGTTTAAATTTTATGCGATCCCTCAGTCGATTTTCTGGGATGAATATAGATATTTAATTCTTCTTGCCCTAGCCCTTCGAGGCATGACATGTCTTTATTGTTATCTGAAAAGTAAAATAAGATAAATACTTTCTTAGTACCTAGTAAGTAACAGACACCACACCACACGGTGGTGGGACAGTAAAAAAATGGCTGTGAAAAGACATTTTAAATCCGGTGTAGGCCACCCAATGGTACAACTTCAAACACTGTTTTTATTTGTTAGGTACATATTACGTAACCTTACACCCATATTCTTATCAGGGTAGTCAGAAATCTTGTCAGAAGTTAAATTTTATTTATTTTAATAGATGAAACGTGAGTTTGTTTAGTCCTAGAATGATTTTTGCAGTTTCAACACAATTGACGACATTTTTTTCTTAGTATTCGGAACCAACAAACACGGACGCGACACGTGGCTATGTCGCGGCATGGCTATGGCGTTCGATTGGCCGATGACGATGAGGTGTATGGCGATTGGCGAATGTATCACATCACTTGACATCACGCTTATGCTGAATCAGCATAATCGAGGTGTTTCACTTTTGTGTTTGACGTGCGACGTCGTAACTTTTTTCTTGGTTCATGAGAAATACCTACGGTTTGTTTACCTACCGTTAGATTTGGTTAGAAATACCGATTAAGTATAGTACTGAGTACCTACTATATTTGTAGAGGTAGGTTCCAATGTTCCCAAGCCTAACCAAAAAGGGGGCATACATTAATTACATGAGGCGAACACCTCATGCAGATGGACGACCCCAAATTGATTCAAGATTTAAATTCACTATCAAAGAATTCACGTGTCTATGTAGGTACCTACATTGTCGATAGTGGAATCGGTCGAGTCGAATGTAACCGTAATCGTACAAATAAGTAAGGTAATTACCTAGTAGATATATATATTATAATAATATAGGAACAATATACATACTTAAAATTGGAAATAAGTAGATAGGTACTTACTGCGGTACACGTCTATACTTTCTTGAGAAATTCCCCATTTACTAAAAAGCACTTCGATATTTTCGCTTTCCATCATTAATTACACAGCTCACACGTATTGAAAATCCACAGAAATAGGAAATAACCATTCAAACAAGAAAGAAAGAAATCAAGCCGCGTTTGCAAAATGCAAGCCGCGCGCGCACTGACTCACTGAGTCCAAAAATAAAATAAGTGTTCCGACTCCCGACTCCCGCGCCCGCCTCTTTTCCCACCCGTGTAGTGTTGCTGTCTTCGACATACATAATTTATCCGTTTTTAGGATACGTACACATTAATTATATAATAAAGTTTAGAGGTCGGATACCAATAAAATCAAAATTGTCCATTATCAAATTATCAACAGGCATTAATATTTTATATACCTATCTATGTAGGTACAGCTGACAATCTCAAGAAGTGTGACAAGAATGTTTTCGTGATTATGCCGAGACAAATAAAACCAAATTAAAAGTTAAGTTAATAAGTCTCATTAAAATGAAACGCAATCCAATGTTTACAATACAATATGCAAATTTAAGTTTAGAATGTCCCATACAAAATAACCAGGTAAGAAGTTGTCTATATTAAAATGATTTTTGCAATAAAAATCATACAATATATTGATGCACCCCATTACGATAAGATTTTGTGATTCGCGTAAACAAAAAACTATCTTTAGATACTGTTTAGCTACACAGGCGTCTAAAAATAGTTTTTTGTGGTAACACGGTAAAAGTCTAAGCAAGAAATTCTTATTATTTTTTGTCTCTAACTATAGAATAAAAATAATAATAATAACGTAGAATTTAGGTATTTTGTTTCATTGAGCGTAAAATAAATAGTAAATCTATCTATATGCATATAAATATAAAAAGGAAAGTATTACGTCGAGGAATGAAGCAAGAACTATTTAAATATCTAGAGCTTCGGTGATGATATTATGAAATTATTATAATCTACCGGCGATTTTGTTTGCCCCAAAAATGGGAACAAAGTATTATTATGATGGCTGATTATGAAGGCACGCATCACAATTTAACATTAAGGAAAAACGCCCATCACGGGACTATACCGACGTAATTATCACAGTTCAAACCCTTCAATTTAATTTTAATTTGATCTTGCAACTGTTTAGTATTTCCATGAGATAAAAGTTCACAACCAGACATAGCTTTATAATAAAATCTTTTAGCCATAACTCCTGATCTCCCCTCACTAATGGGAAATCTGTTAATACTGGCAGCACTGAAGATAACCTTCGAACTCCGCAAGACGCATGACCATAAAAGGTAATAATTTTTCCATACCCTGGCCAATCGTAGCGCACTTGTACCAATGTGGGCGGTAGTTCTACCACAGAAATTCACAGAATAGATAATAGTACAAGCGTCTACTTAATTACCTTTGTAATCGGTTCAGTTTACTAATAACAGATAGTTGCTTTTACCAAAGCAATTTGTTAGCTTTGAGAAATTGAGAATTGGTTTTTAATATGAATTACATAGGTACCTAGCTACTTACGTACCCCATGTGGGTGTAACTTTTTAAGCGACTTCGAAAAAAGAGGGAGGTTCTCGATTAGGTTGTAATTTTTTATGTTTGATCATGTCCATCATGTAAAAACCGATTTGGAAAATTATTTTTTTATTTAAAAGGAAATTTCATCAAGATCGTTTCAGTAGTTTGTCACTGAAGTCGGTAGGTTCGTCGCTTTTTTAAAGCAATTTTGTATGCATCGCTCTCTAACAAACACACTTTCGCATTTATAATGTTAGTAGGAAGTAGGATTGCGTACCAATACCAAGAAAGACGGCGCGGCATCTGTTTTGCATATTGGCTCGTTTGCTAGTGAAGTCTGCCGCCAAGCAGTAATGTGCAAGCATTACTGTGTTCCGGTTTCATCAAAGTAGACAGTGAAATTACTGGGCTTATGATACTTAATACATAATGTCTCAGGGTAACGAGCGCACTGTAGTGCAACGCAGGACTTTGTGTTTCAAAATTCTATGTGGCACTGCCATTGTTATGAGCTGGCATTATGCCTATGGTGTATATTCTGTGGTTATGCTAACCATCGGGCAAATGACCAGCTTGTCTCGCTATCAAATAATATAAAAAAACGTAGCCGAGGTTTAGCCACATTTTTTTAGTTCTCGTAATAGCAACAGTTTATGCACGACATGCTTTCTAAGTAATGACCTATTTTTTGTAACTGTGCTTAAAGAAAACCAGCGTGGCCAAAATTGGGACTGTCTAATTTCAACTCTAATAGGGTTTTTCTATAAGTTCTAATGGATAACGAGACGAGCCGGTCGTTTGCCTAATGGCAAACATAACCACAGAATATACACCATAGGCATAACTCCGGCTCCTAACAATTGCAGTGCCACATAGAACTTTGAAACACAAAGTCCTGCGTGGCACTGCATTGCGTTCGTTACCCTGAGACATTAGGTAGGTATTAAGTATGGCGGCAGACTTCACTAGCAAAGTAGTGGTATATATATATATATATATATATATACCAACCACAGATCTGTGATACCAACCCAGACGGACACTCGCAGAAGAGTTAGCAGCTACCATCTAAACAAGATATAAAATGTAAGAACTCAAATGTAAATGTAGGAACGCTACTTTGCTCATCAAAGCAGACCACAGTAATGCTTGTACATTACTGCTTGGCGGAAGACTTCAAGAAGTACCAACCCAGAATGACACTCGCAGAAGAGTTAGTCCTGCCACACAGTATGAATTTATCTAGTATATATATTCGGTTATGTTTATTGAAACTGTGTTGTTGCTTTCATCACAACTATTTTCAGGTTTAACTAAGTGAATTTGTTAATTAAATTAATAGTTGTTGTTCATATTACTGAATAGATGATGTTTAGTTTAACTAGATTAAGTTGATTGTTTGAAACAACATACATTGGTTAAATCAAGCTATATAAAAGGTAAACATAACGCAAATTATTTTTAACCAAACTCCTTGTTGTATTAACATGTAAAGTTCAATAATTTCTATCAAATATATTCGGTTTAGTTTATTGAAGCTTCGAAGAGCTGTGGTGTTACTTTAATCATCACAATTGCTCAGCTTTAGCTAAGTGAATGTGTTAATGCCATCATATTTGTTGTTCACGTTACTGAATAGATGATGTTTAGTTTAACTAGATTAAGTTGATTGTTTGAAACAACATACATTGGTTAAATCAAGCTATATAAAAGGTAAACCTAACGCAAATTATATTTAACCAAACTCCTTGTTGTGTTAACATGTAAAGTTCAATAATTTCTATCAAATATATTCGGTTTAGTTTATTGAAGCTTCGAAGAGCTGTGGTGTTACTTTAATCACAACAATTGCTCAGCTTTAGCTAAGTGAATGTGTTAATGCCATCATATTTGTTGTTCACGTTACTGAATAGATGATGTTTAGTTTAACTAGATTAAGTTGATTGTTTGAAACAACATACATTGGTTAAATCAAGCTATATAAAAGGTAAACCTAACGCAAATTATATTTAACCAAACTCCTTGTTGTGTTAACTTGTAAAGTTCAATAATTTCTATCAAATATATTCGGTTTAGTTTATTGAAGCTTCGAAGAGCTGTGTTGTTACTTTAATCACAACAATTGCTCAGCTTTAGCCAAGTGAATGTGTTAATGCCATCATATTTGTTGTTCACGTTACTGAATAGATGTGTTTAGTTTAACTAGATTAAGTTGATTGATTGAAACAACATATATTGGTTAAATCAAGCTATATAAAAGGTAAACAAACCTAACGCAAATTATATTTAACCAAACTCCTTGTTGTGTTAACTTGTAAAGTTCAATAATTTCTATCAAATATATTCGGTTTAGTTTATTGAAGCTCCGAAGGGCTGTGTTGTTACTTTAATCACAACAATTGCTCAGCTTTAGCCAAGTGAATGTATTAATGCCATCATATTTGTTGTTCACGTTACTGAATAGATGTGTTTAGTTTAACTAGATTAAGTTGATTGTTTGAAACAACATACATTGGTTAAATCAAGCTATATAAAAGGTAAACCTAACGCAAATTATATTTAACCAAACTCCTTGTTGTGCTAACTTGTAAAGTTCAATAATTTCTATCAAATATATTCGGTTTAGTTTATTGAAGCTCCGAAGGGCTGTGTTGTTACTTTAATCACAACAATTGCTCAGCTTTAGCCAAGTGAATGTGTTAATGCCATCATATTTGTTGTTCACGTTACTGAATAGATGTGTTTAGTTTAACTAGATTAAGTTGATTGTTTGAAACAACATACATTGGTTAAATCAAGCTATATAAAAGGTAAACCTAACGCAAATTATATTTAACCAAACTCCTTGTTGTGCTAACTTGTAAAGTTCAATAATTTCTATCAAATATATTCGGTTTAGTTTATTGAAGCTTCGAAGGGCTGTGTTGTTACTTTAATCACAACACTTGCTCAGCTTTAGTTGAGTGAATGTGTTAATGCCATCATATTTGTTGTTCACGTTACTGAATAGATGTGTTTAGTTTAACTAGATTAAGTTGATTGATTGAAACAACATACATTGGTTAAATCAAGCTATATAAAAGGTAAACCTAACGCAAATTATATTTAACCAAACTACTTGTTGTGTTAACTTGTAAAGTTCAATAATTTCTATCAAATATATTCGGTTTAGTTTATTGAAGCTTCGAAGGGCTGTGTTGTTACTTTAATCACAACACTTGCTCAGCTTTAGTTGAGTGAATGTGTTAATGCCATCATATTTGTTGTTCACGTTACTGAATAGATGTGTTTAGTTTAACTAGATTAAGTTGATTGATTGAAACAACATACATTGGTTAAATCAAGCTATATAAAAGGTAAACCTAACGCAAATTATATTTAACCAAACTACTTGTTGTGTTAACTTGTAAAGTTCAATAATTTCTATCAAATATATTCGGTTTAGTTTATTGAAGCTTCGAAGGGCTGTGTTGTTACTTTAATCACAACACTTGCTCAGCTTTAGCTGAGTGAATGTGTTAATGCCATCATATTTGTTGTTCACGTTACTGAATAGATGTGTTTAGTTTAACTAGATTAAGTTGATTGATTGAAACAACATACATTGGTTAAATCAAGCTATATAAAAGGTAAACCTAACGCAAATTATATTTAACCAAACTCCTTGTTGTGTTAACTTGTAAAGTTTAATAATTTCTATCAAATATATTCGGATTAGTTTATTGAAGCTGCGAAGGGCTGTGTTGTTACTTTAATCACAACAATTGCTCACCTTTAGCTGAGTGAATGTGTTAATGCCATCATATTTGTTGTTCACGTTACTGAATAGATGATGTTTAGTTTAACTAGATTAAGTTGATTGATTGAAACAACATACATTGGTTAAATCAAGCCATATAAAAGGTAAACCTAACGCAAATTATATTTAACCAAACTCCTTGTTGTGTTAACTTGTAAAGTTCAATAATTTCTATCAAAGATATAATGGATACAAAATTAATAAGTCCTTATAAACAAATTAATGGTTAATATAACTAAATACGTTACGATTTATTCAACAAATATGTAATTTGTTATTTGAAACAATATATTTTTAGCGGTTTTGTCAAATTGACAAACTAACAGTAAATATAACAAAAACAGAAATTAAACGAGTCTCTTTAATTATTTTAACATGCATTCTTCTTCATTCCAACCATATATGCAGTGGTAAGCATAAACAAAGCGAATCTGTTATTTTGACCAAGTTGGTTTTGTAGCAGTTTTGTTACTTTAAGCAATGTCTAGTATATTCAACCGAAAAAAAAACAACCGAAGCACATTTGGTTGAATGAACCAGTAGTGTTTTTTCAGTGTAGCAGCTACACTATTGCTGATTAAATATTACTGGTCGGTTAGTATTTTTTCATACTATTTGGTAACGTAACGATTAGGTCGTTTGCCTGATAGAATAACGCCAGCCCATAACAATTGCAGTGTCACTCATAAATTGAAACACAAAGGCAGGCCTTTGTGTTTCAATTTCTGAGCGGCACTGCAGTGCGCTCGTACCTGAAACACTAGGTATTAAGTCTCATAAGCCCAGTAATTTCACTGGTTACTCTGCTCATCAAACCGGAACACAGTAATGCTTGCACATTACTGTTTGGTGGCAGACTTCACGAGCAAAGCGGTGGTACCAACCCAGACGGACACCCGCAGAAGAGTTAGTCCTACCACTTAGTAATGATACTCCTACAGACACCTTGAGAAAAGATGTCTGAAGGAGTCTTATATTTGGTCACAATTCATACAGATTCCAGTGCAATAATTCATTATATGCAAATTACGAGGCAATGCCGCCAGCATGCTAGGTACCCTTCCTACTGGTAGTGGGCTAGAACATTTGGATTATCCATAGGCCTACTTAAGCTTGTAGATTATCCAACTGTTTTTGTAGCTAGCTAAGTTAGACGTAGTGTTTATTTATGTTTTAGCTAGTTAATAAAGGCATTTAGCCCGTTTAAAAAATTATATGCAAATTTATATTAATAAAATAGTCATGTTCATGAATGAAAGAAGATTAATGCACGGTCTTATAGGAAACTCCATGCGAGTGAAACCGCGGGCAGCAGTTAGTGTATCATAAAAATCAATGGATAGGTATTTAAAAAATGTTTGAGGTGAAATCAACTTTTAAGAAAAGCTTACAAAATCCAGAGATTTGAACTCAAAAACTATTCGAACTATTTATGATTTACAACACGAACACAACAGTAATCAGTTACTGCATCGAACTGCAAACTGCGCTGGACTGCCGTCATTACTCTTGCAGTATAGTTGCGATCTCGGCCAATGAGAAGGGGAACTTTCAACTGTTTTTGTAACTAGATTGGCGTTTCGGGGATTTTGGACCGAAGTTATTTTTAGTTGGGTTTCAATTTGTGGGTTATTATCTGTTCCGAAATATAAAACATTATCCGTGTTATCACAAAAAACACTTTTTGATGCCTATTTAGCTAGAAAGTGTCTAAAGATTAACGTCTAAAATGATTAGAAATGTCAGAACAGAATTGAGTATAGACATTACTTAAATCAGGATTTGTGGTTGCTCATATTTAAACACGCGACTAAGGCATCTTTAGGAGTTAAACACTGTTTAACTCAGGTTAAAAGTGTGTTACATTTTTTATTCATTGACATGCAAATAATCTGATAGTATCATTTCAATTACTATTGGATAATAAAAAAAATCGTTGAATTCGGGATACTTTTATCAATCTCTGTGGAAATTATATATTTTTTATGAATTTCATTTTTATTGTGTTAATGTCATGTTCTTAAACTTATATAACCACAGTAATTATGTATATTGTGTTTCATGCAACTACCCTATTTTAGCGATTGACACAGATATTGATTTAACGCTTCCGTTAACTATTAACGGAATAACGGAAGTTTGACGGTAATTAACGTTAACGAGGTAACGGAAACTAACGAAAACAGGCCATTAAAGCCGAAAATGTGTTTTAGGGATACTAAAACTTTACATTAATTTGTAGATGGGGTCCATATTTTACACTCGTAAAAAAGGGGTTGCTATAAGAATGAAGATTTTCACTCGTATATATTATATCTAAACTGGTGGTATTCTTGCCATCAATGTCTGCGGGCCACGCAGTATAAAAAAGCCACAAAGGCAGTCTGCTACTAATAGTCTCCATAGACGAGCGCTCCAATCCACAACATTCCACGCCAAAACGTTTCAAAAACCACCGTGTGTGGGGAATTTCAGATGGATTTCGTGGAGTGATAGGAATATTGAACATCCAAACTTTCCAAATCCCACGTTCCAACTTCTCGTGCGTGGCCGATACAACGATCCATTTCACGCTCAGTTGGCAGTACTCAAGACGCAGAATAACCAACAAAAGAAGCGATGGCGCGCCCGGAATGGAGTGTGTGTGGTCGAAATTGGACCATCGTTCCCCCCAATCCACGTCGTGTGGAGCTATAGATTTAGACCGATCGTGAATGGTGAACTTATAACGTGGGCAATGACGGGCTGGCCTAACCAACATTCAGCCAGACAATTCCAATCCATCATACCGGCCTAAAACCTAAATAGTCTAAAAGCCAGGTCAATGGCCGCAGGATAAGTCGAGACATTGTTTCGTGGTTGGCTGACTTAAAGAAATATAAAAAGTTTTTCGTAAAGGAAAAGTTTTGGGTCTCGTGTTACGGCACGGCGTCTTTGGAGAGTTTGTTACGTAAGTTATATTTTATATAATAAGAACCTATATATTTTTTGTGTTGTATATTTATCTATTTCTTTTATATGATACCGTTTGATATGCGTCGATATGGTCGAACATAGTGAATATGCTAAACCTAGTTCTTTTTTTAAACATTTCTGTTTTTAACATTTAACCTTTTTATTCTCTGACTTTGTGCACAGCGTATAGACCACCCAACACTAACAAACACTTATTCGTGAAGGAACTGGATAATACACTCGGTAAATTCGTAAGCACAGACCTTGTCTTTTTGGGTGATATAAATATCGACTTAAAGATTGATGACCCTGTCAAACAGTCATACATGAATGTTATGTGCGGGCACGGTCTTTTATGTGGGATCACAGATTACACTAGAATCGAAACACTAAAAAACAAAATATGTAAAAGCTGTATAGATCATATATTTGTGCGATCCCGCATAAAGGAAGCGTGCTGCGCCGCACTCGGCACTGTACTGGCCGATCATAGACTGACTGCTGTTACAATAATGGGAGACTCTCATGTACAGGTTGCTCCTAATTATGTGACGCGATTAGATAACATTAAATTAAACAACCTTTTAGATCAAATTGACTGGAATCCAACGCAAGAAATGAGCTGCCCAATTCAGATATACGCTTATATAAAAGATAACATATGTAACACTTATAAAGAATCTGAGTATACGTGTAAAAAAAAGGAAAGCGACTCTAAAAGGAGTAGGTATGGTTGGATTACTGAAAAGGTTAAAAAATTATGTCAAAAACGCGATGAGTTATTTTTAAAATGGATTAAGGACACTAGCAATAAACAGTCGAGAGTTGAATATAAAAAAAATAGAAATAAAACAAATAAATTAGTTCACAAAAACAGAAATAAATACTACAAAACAGAAATTAATAAATATAGAAGCGATCCTAAAATGTTGTGGAAATTAATAAATACAATGTCGGGAAAAATAAATAATTCAATAGATAGTATAATTTCTAAAGCCTTTAGTGCTGAAGGCACAGATAAAATAATAGCCAATAAATTTGCTAAAGAATTCCAAAATAATGTTAAGTCAATAATTCCTACATGCAAAAATAAGCTCCTAAACGAAACTGACTATGAAAAACCACTAGACAAAACGATATTTTACAAACAAGCTACTGATTATAAGGTGCGTAAGATCCTCAACGATATGAATACTCACAAAGCACCAGGGGCTGATAAAATTAGGGCTATAGATGTGAAAAGATTATCAGAAAAAATTGTAAGTACTATTACACGACTGATAAATGCATGTGTATCTACTGGAACGTACCCTAAGGATCTCAAAGTGGGTATTGTAAGACCTATTCATAAAGGTGGCAGTACACACGATTATGGCAAGTACCGTCCCATCACAATACTTCCTGTTATCGATAAGGTAGTGGAGAAGTATGTATGTGGCGTGATTCAAGGGTTTTATCAGACACACAACGTCTTGTCATCGAAACAGTATGGCTTCCAACCTAAAAAGAGCACGACTTTGTTGTTATCCCACTTTACCGATGATATAAACTCATGTCTCAACGAGAAGAAACACGTATTGCTTGTATTCATTGATTACAGTAAAGCTTTCGACACCTTGAGGCATGATTTATTAATTAGGAAGCTGGAAAACAGTGGTGTAAGGGGGAATCTTCTGGATTGGTGCAGAGACTATCTCGATAATCGTAGCTATAAAGTTAAGGTGGGTAACGATTACAGCGACACCATCAACGTCACGGAAGGTACAGCACAGGGATCAGTTCTGGGCCCTTTGCATTATCTGGCTTATGTCAATGATATAAACAATATTATTAAACATTGTACCGTTTATCAGTTTGCGGACGACACTTGTTTAGTATATGCAGACAAAGACATTGTGAAAGCACAACGTAAAATCCAAGATGACTTTACTGCTATCTGTAAATGGTCTCATGATGCAGGGTTAGTCTTAAACGCCGATAAGACCAAGTTTATTCATGTACACTCGAGTCATAACTTTTCTACAAAAGAAGTTAAAGTAATCGCGCATTGCCACGATTGCCTACATCAGTCTGTCATAGCTAAAACTAACACATGTACAGCAAACTGCCTACAAATACAACAAATGACAGAACTGACATATCTTGGGCTCATTATAGACAATAGGTTTAATTGGTCCGGCCACGTCAACAAAGTTTGCGATAAAATGCGAGCTATAATGGCCAAGTTTTATATTTTAAAATATCGTATCCCCTTTGCAGTCTTACTCATAATGTATAAAGCCCTAGTAGAAAGCATCGTATCATATGGCTTAACTAGCTATGGCCGTACATATAAAACCTACCTAGATAAAATATATAGCATCCAATATAGACTGCTTAAATTAATTGTACCGCCTAAAATAAAGGAAAAGTACAAGCATAACCCAAAGGGGCTGTTCAGGTACTGTGAAGTTTTACCTATACACGAAAAAGTTGAATATAGCCTACTGCTTGAACAATATTTTAGAACAGACATACAACACAAAATAGATCACACTATAAATACCAGGAGTATCGCTAAACATAAATTAAAAGTACCACGTTTTTGTAACCTGTATGGAAAACGGACCTCACAGTATGTGATCCCTCATTTAATTAACAAATTGCCAATTGAAACCCAACAAAAAATTACAGTTACCAATCTTAGGAACGTTCTCAAGCGACACTATCTACAAAACTTGTCACAATAATAGGGAGCAACCTATATATCTGCGACTGAGCGCCCTCGCCCGCGCGCCGCTCACTGCGTCCCGCGCGCCTTTTATCACTCTGATGTTTCGTCACGCGGCCAGTCGGCCAAGTATTGTATAGCGGACGCAAGGTATGCACGTTGCGCGGGGCTGGTTCGCTCGGTTGCTATTACCTACATATTTTAATTAATTTAGGGTTAAAGTTTTTAATTATATTAGAGGACCCAGGGCCAAGACAAACCTCTACGAGGTTTACCGGTACTGGTGGTAAATCACTAATTGTAATTAAATATAAGAAAGAAATAAAATAAAATAAAAATAAACACCTCGCCTTTTTATAAGTTTTTTCTAAAGTCCATTATGGTAGAATATGCTGTCTTACGACGCACAATGTGGTGAGAATAGTAGAGAGAGGGCGGTTGAGGCATTAGCAAGGGGGATAACAGTTGTCTCTCCCTCCAGTTATGCACAAACCACAGGCGTATCACCTACGTAATTGATATCTAGAAATCTTAACCCCGAATTCGGTTCCAGAATATTCACTACGCAAGTTACATAAAGTTACATCAAGTTACGTCAAAGTACGTAAAGGTAATGGATACGTGCCGTTGCGATGATATTTATGTGACTTCACGGCAGTTCTCGGACTTGTGGTGATGGAATACATTGTGATCAACTGGCCCTGAAACATGACATTGTTACCTTATGTCAAGGGGATAAGGTTCAAGGTTTGATTGAAAATATTGGATCTTACTTAAGTCTCATTTGAAAGTAGTAAGGTTGAATTGATAAAGAAATGTTTTGAAGAATAATAATCATATCACATTGGTATTATATACCTTATTGTGGAGGACTATAAGGTCGGACTTGCAGTGGTAATTAGCACCGCCTCTAAATGAGGATAAGATTAAATTTGTATGAAGCTTTTTATGGGTTCTGTGTTAGGTTGCTTACAGAGATTTAAGGCGAAATTTTGTATCTTTCAATGAATTTAAGCTTGGCAGACATCGTGACGCAACTTCATGGTAGGGTATTTTCTATTATTCGCCTAGTTACTCTTAAACATCCTTCACCAAGCACCTATAGTCTTTTGAAATCAACAACTTTTTTACCCTTTCTTTAGTGACGATGTCATCGAAGGCTGAAACACATGACGATCTCAAGTACAGCTATCCCAATACAACAAGGAAACAATTTCAACCTAACGGTAGTAAACCGCAATCCCTTCCAAGGCAATAAAAATCAATATTTAAACGCAACCTTGTTCTCAATATTCTTTTAAAAACTAATTGTGAATGTATACGACAGTTTTCTGTTTTTGTCTAATAATGTAAACAAACTTTACGGCTCACCAACCAATGATATAGATAGAAATTTACATTCGAATTGTCTTTGGTTACCAATCGGATCACTACTGCTGTCATTGGTTGACATCTCCCGTATTTGTTTACATTATTGGACAAATACAGATAATTGTCGATACGTAGGTACTCGTATTTAGAATTGAAAACGAAAATCTAGTTTAAAAAGTCAGTGATCAAAAAAGAAAGTTTACAAGAATTTGAATCTTAACACAAATGAGTAAGACTCAACTTAGAAATGTTGGTCGAAACCTCAGGTAAGCACCGAGGTAGACACTTTACTTGAATTATGAACCTTCTAACAAACGGCCAAGGTTCCACTTCCGCTAATAGAATAGTTTGATGAACTGTCCCCTAACTTGCATAGGATTATCGACCTTATTTCAAACTTGGTAAAGCCGAAACTCTGATAAAGATACGAGACATAGATCAAATCAAGAGCATGTACTCAAAGATTATATACGATTGTGGACTTTATCTCCAAGAGCGTTGAATCGAGAATCTCATTGTGAGACATACACCAAATAGAGAATGAGAGAGTGCACGGGTTGATTCATTTGGTAGAGATTTGGAGTGTCAGTGATTTTTTCCGGATGCTCTAGAGAGGCAGAGTTACGTATTAGAAGGAAAGTCAATCGGAATAAATTAGTTAGGAAACATGAGTTATCTATCATATATGGAATTTGTTGTTGTACTGGAAGAAATATTGAGGTTTTCTAGGGAAATCTTGTTGGCTGTCGTTTATTTGTTGAAATAATGAAAAAACATTTTGTTACTTTTTATGCCTGAGTACCTACATATGGACACCACTCTCAAGTGTTAAATCTTTCGCGAAGCATATTACGATATTCCAACAGGAGCACTTCAGAGCCAAGTCATTCCAGGGTTCGCGTCTTGTGAATGTAATACATCTTCAATCATCACAGTCTTGTAACGCGTCATCACTTAAGACGCCTCCCCGAGCCAACGACCTTCAGCATTCTGTCCTCATTGCACACAATGTCAGTTTGCGTTGATGGAATGGAGAAAGAAGACCACGCGCACCACTAAGATAAAATAAAAATTTAAAAAGACCGTAGCTAACTCAAAATTGCCTAATCGTAAATGTACTACAACTAAGTTTCTTGTCATTACGTAAGTGTTGTTAATTTTATCAATATACATTCATAAATATCAGATAAAGTACCGAGAAAGAGAATCTTATTTTTAGAGGTAACTTTGTAACTTTTTTTGATGGAGTAATTTTGGAGTCTTGTTTTGATCACATCAAGGTTATCGGTAATATAATAAATAATGGCATATATTTTTTTCAGAGCAAGATGCTCACCTGGTTTTGCTAAAAACCTTTTAAATGAAGCTATTTAGCTGCTATATACGCCATAAAAGATCAGGCAAAACAAAAGTTTAAAACTAAACAAAGCTAAAGAGAAACGGAAATATTATCACCATCGTATAGGTCTTGTCCTACTTTATTTGGGGTCGGCGTATATTTTTGTTCCACTCTCTAACCGTCATAGTTTCATCGAAAATATATTTTAATTCCCTTCGATTCGAAACCCATTGCAATGTTTATCGTAAAGTAACGTACACAACGGTCTTACCTCAAAAAATGTAAGCACACCTTAAACATATGTCAAACAGTGTCTGACACTTAAACATGCCTAATAACCACAAACCTTGATTCAAAAATTGTCTAACCGTTGTTCAACTCATTTATTGTGTAATAATTTCGAATACATGGGAACAATCGTCTTCCTGTTTTATTTGACTTCAGAATAGCTCCGCAACTTAAAGCTTTTCTCAATAGAATATCGCTTAAACGCAATCTTACACAACAATAACCGAGTCTAGACAGTCACAAGCTCCAATAACACATGGAAGTAATAAATAATCACATTTCCTTACATCTGTAATTGTTATTGTGCCGTAATCTGACGTCCGGTCTTTTGTGGCCTCCGGGGAGGATTGTAGGACTCGGGAAATAGCATGTAAGTGATTACGTATATCAAAAGCTAAGACGTACTACTCACTTTTATGTTAAGTTAGTAGTAGGTATGACTAACTTGTAGCGGTCCTATAATATCGTAGCAGTACTGTAGGGCACGTAGCGTAGCACTACTGTAGCGCACGTAGCGTAGTACCACTGTAGTACACCTAGCGTAGCACTACTGTAGCGCACGTATCGTAGTACCACTGTAGTACACCTAGCGTAGCACTACTGTAGCGCACGTAGCGTAGTACCACTGTAGTACACCTAGCGTAGCACTACTGTAGCGCACGTAGCGTAGTACCACTGTAGTACACCTAGCGTAGCACTACTGTAGCGCACGTAGCGTAGTACCACTGTAGTACACCTAGCGTAGCACTACTGTAGCGCACGTAGCGTAGTAGCACTGTAGTACACCTAGCGTAGCACTACTGTAGCGCACGTAGCGTAGTACCACTGTAGTACACCTAGCGTAGCACTACTGTAGCGCACGTAGCGTAGTACCACTGTAGTACACCTAGCGTAGCACTACTGTAGCGCACGTAGCGTAGCTTGATTGTCACGCTTAAAGCGTAGCTTGTGACTCATTCAGTTCTAATTCATATCATTTATTGCCAGAATGTTGCATTTACATTATAAATGGTCATCAACAACCATGTTACCACAAAAAAAAAAACACTTTAAGACGCCTGTCTGGCTAGACAGTGACTAAATATAAACATCTAAAATGATTAGAAATGTCTAAACATATTGGAGTTACACCAGGTTTAGACACTAATTAAATCAAGATATGTGGTTGCTCATATTTAAACAAGCGACTAAGGCATGTTTAGGAGCTAAACGCAGTCTAACACAGCTTTAGGGTGTGTTTAATTTTTTTGTGGTAAGACTGGAAATATTTAAAACGTATCAAGCATTCTAATGGTGTGCAAAATATTAAATGTAGCTAATGAAAAAATATCTTATTACTTGATCACAGCATTTCGATAAGTATAAGATATTTATTCAAGATTGGATGGTGTACAGTAAGTTTTGATTTGATTTAATTAAAGGTGTAACAATTATAAAATAAAATATACGTCCCAAAACAATTGAAAGTAGTTTTAAATATTATTTAAATAAATTACATTATATTTTTATCTATTCCAAGTTAAGCCTGCTTGTCACCTTCGAGCACATCGTCCCATAATATCAGAGGAGAGAGAGAGAGGGATCGAGAGCAAGAGCGGAAGCGAGAGAGGGAGAGAGAGTCAAAATGTTCTAGCCCAAAAAGTGTTAAGTATCGTAACACTAGGTATACAATACAGAAAAGATGTCGGCGAGTGTGCGATGGAATTACATAGCTTAATTCTTTCAACTCCATTCTATCATCGGAAATGCTTAGCAATGCGCCACCTTTTTATGGTTGATATCCATCCTATTCATCACACTGTTAATGAGTGGAATTCGTTGCCAGCGTCTTCCCGTTCGTCTGTTTCCCGATAAATATTCAAATTCAAATTCAAAAGTCTTTATTCAAATAGGCCCCCAAGGAGCACTTATGAAAGTTAAAATGACTCTAACAGCGGGCCTCTGCAACATTCGTCTACCCGAATCACAGACTAAAACTAATGCTGTCTTTATCAGAACATAATAAATGACAAAGACACCAACAGACCCAATAATATAATCTGGGAGTCTTCAAAATGAGAGTTAACAGGTACTTTCGAGGCAAGCGTGCTGCACCTTCGACTGCATCATCGCTTACCATCATGCAAGATTCCGCGCAAACGTTAGCCTATCGAATATAAAAAAAACCTAACAATAAAATTGTTAATATGTGTGTCCTCTTTCCGCAGGATCTTAGCACTCTAGTTCGGAAACGACCTAGTTTGACTTGATGTTGGACGGTCTCGCGATGGCTAGACGTCTATTTGGGTTACACGTGGATGCTGGGAGTGAAGATGTTGACGGAAGGGGGTTTGGAGGTCAGTTACTGCTGAACGAAACAATTATTCATAAACATTTTTAGAATACAGAGCTTTTCTAGGTAGGAACGTTGGTTGATGTAACAATTTCCGCCACAATTGGTAGTTTAATAGTTCAATCTGTATATCCTACATTCTACTAATATTATAAATGGGAAAACGGTCAAAAGATCCGTACTATAATAAATGTGAAAGTGTATTTGTTTGTTTGTTGGTTTGTCGTTCTTTCACACAGCAATGGAGCAACGAATCAACGGGATTTTTGGCATAGATAGTTTATGGATCGGAGAGTAACATAGGTTACTTTTTATCCCAGAAAAATGCATGGTTCGTCTGGGAACACGGGTGAAACTGCGCGAAGAAGCTAGTTATAAAATAATTTTGCTTCGGGATATTTTATTGCTCGTCTGGTTAGCTACCACTATCTAGTTGAAAATCTATCGCCAAACATCCACTGGTGTGTCTCTGAAAGGCTGCACCTGAAACTCAGTTTACGTTTAACATATTCACCATTTTCGACCACTCCTGCGAGAGTCAAAAGCCAACCGAGTTTTTTTTATTTTTTTTCTGTTGCTGGTAACGAGATGATCTGGTCGTTTGTCTGGTGGTAAGCATAACGCTGGCCGATAACAATTGAAATGACCACTCAGAAATTTGAAACACAAAGGCCTGCGCGTTACTGCAGTACGCTCGTTACCCTGAGACATTAGGTATTAAGTCTTCAGTAATTTCACTGGTTACTTTGCCCATTTTTTTTTTTTTTTTTGAAGGACCGTGCTGTTGGTCTTGCGACCTCTACTGCGTCACCGGACTGTTGGAGAGCGCAGAAGGCTCAGCCCGAAAATATTGTGTTTGTGGCGACTAGCGCAAGGGCACCGCATGGGATCGAACCACGTCGGTACGGACCTCGGCTTGGGCCGTCGCCGTGAGAAAGGGAGGATCGGGAGAGAATAGCCCCGGCCGCACGAGTGCAACCGTTTAAACTAGGCTCTAATCTAGCTAAAGCTACTTCTCGCGGGCCCGAGGTGGGCGCTCGCGGAATTTCATGTATGTGTGTGAGGTGTGTATGACTCTAGTTGCCTCGTTCCAAAGCCTACACCATCGAGAAGAAGGGCAAGAAACTCGACGGCGGAGTAGTACTTTGCCCATCAAACCGGAACATAGTAATGCTTGCACACTACTGCTTGGCGGCAGACTTCCCAACCAAAGCGGTGGTACTAACCCAGACGGACACTCGCAGAAGAGTTTCCTCCCACTAACTAACAAAGTAGTCATTGATACGTTTCTCTCCATTTTTACAATGACTTACTGTACTATCTTAGAGAAAAAATAATCTATTCATGCAATAACACAAGTGGTGTCCTATTCGTCACACTGGACACAACTGTTCCTGTGTTTGAATGAAGGGTTGCCAAAGATGTCCAACGACTAAATATAAAATGTTTTATTTTCTTGCGTATTTTATTATATTTCTACTAGCGTCTAAGTGTTTGCTTGGGTTATGTACAAACATTGGCCTCATTTAATATTAAATTGATTACTGAGTAACCGGTCAGTATGTGACTCTAATATCCAGAATCCTTGAAACATGGTATTTTTTTACTTTTAATGAATAGTAAATATATTGAGTTCGACAACTTTTAGCTGGAGCAGATTTCGAGTTATGGATTCGGAGTAAAAAATTTAGCACCCAATTAAATCAATATGGACTGAATGGCGACAACCACACTCGCTGTGGTAGATAGACACTTACAAGGATCCGTGGCTAAGTTGGTACCAACACTGCCGGCAAAACGAGGGGCCCGGATTCAATTTCCGGCCGGAGTAAATTTTGTACCGTGAGCATTACGTTTGTTCTCGGATCTTGGATGTTAGTTTTGTGTATCTGTGTCCGTGGCACTTCTGTCACAGGGAATCCTAGTGCAACCGTAAGATTGCGTAACCATTTGTTACATTTGACCAGTTTTCTATGACCGCTATTAGCCAAGTTAACCTAGAAACCGGAAATATAAATGAAACAAAGTAAACAAGTGCTAAGTTTGCGACACTCGACTGCCGTAACAGCCTATAAATAAAACTATCATCTTAGTAAATCTTCTGCCTTTATGACGACAGCGAGATGATAAGTGGTACCGAGGTGCTTCCACAAATTAAATATAAAGGTGGAAGTTTCAGACTAGTATCGAACGGTTTGAGACTTTGCTGAGCTTCAGCTGTTTCAGCACGCGCTTTAATGCCTTTGACAGCGATAATGACAGAGGTTTTATATACTCTAGGTATAGCATCGTTTGATTGCTACCTTGTGACGATGGAAATTATGACTCTAAAGAAATAAGTGCAGTCACTTTGCTATCGCTACACAGTTTGCAAATAAAGATAAGTGGGAAAAAACTTTATATTTAAAAAGATATACATCAAATAAACATCAAATCAGAACAGACTTGTATCACAAAACAGAGAGAGTACTTGTATTGTTATTAACTTTTGCCGACAACGGCGCACCACGCTAGCGACGCACGCACAAAGGGAAGGCACGAACAAAATCCACAAACGGCTAATATTAAAAATATAACAAACCGAATATTTTCGTATTTATAACATAGGTTATAATTTGAATTGTGAATATTTTAATATAATTAAGGAGGAACAATTTATTGATTCAAGAAATTGTTGCAGTATTTTTATAGCCGCTTATAACTCCTTGTTGGTACTACGTAAGACTAGGCGGTATGGTTACACGACTTTAGCCTGAAAAAAGGGCGAACGAAGAAAGAAAATCTCTGTGGTATTAGGTAATAAAATAACTATATTACGCGGTAAATTAAGAATGCTTCTTCATCATACGTATAAAACTTGCAGTGAGGTACAAACTTAACTTAATTGGGACATATTCATAAAACACGAGTCTGGTAAAGTAAAAAGCACGTGTGTTTAATATATTGATTATGAAACTAAAAGTGATGTATTGAAAAATTGTTTTAAGTATAGATTTAGTTAACTTAAGTGTAATAAATCGTTTCTGGTTAGTCACAAACAATTGGTACGAATATAGTAGTATATTCGTAGTATATCGTTTTCAACTAAGTAGTTAGTTGAAAACGATACTCTCGACACAAAAAGAAGTAAACACTAGATGTTTTCTTGCAACTGCATATGAGAGCCTACATTTTTCTTCTCCCTAGAAGACACAAGACATCATAAGACCCTTCTTATGATGGAACTGGACTTTAGTTAAAATCCACAAAATAATGTCAAAAATTGGTCATAACAAACATGAATAATATGTTTTCAATTTACACAAACAATATAAATTCTTTTCGTGAAACCAAATGACAAAATTCTAGGTAAACTATGAAATTACATGGCCAAAGAGGTAATCAAGGTGCCCAATAAGCTCTTTCGACTCATTCTCGATGGTATCTGAAGTAATATTGGTACCGGTAGCCATTGCCCGACGGTAATTGATCGAAGGAAACCAGGAAGGGAATGAGATTGTTATAGCAATCATTCTATGTAGTACTAGCAGCTGCCCCGCGGTTTCACCCGCATGGAGATATTGGATTTCATGATTTTTATTTTTTTTTGCGCGGAACCCTAATAGAATTTGCAATAAAATAATGTTGCGGCTATAAATTGAGATGTAAGCTATCCTATCTTTTAAGTTAGATCAAACTGCATACGGTGTGCAAATTTGATTAAAATCGGTTAAGTAGCTTAGGAGTCCATCGCGGACAAACAACGTGACGTGTAATTTATTAAGATATATTTAGTAGCAGTCACTAAGTCACTAACCGAGTACTCTAGCTAAATATAGTAATGTTAAATCAGTTGAACCATTTAGATATTGTCGTAGGCTTATAGATAATCCCAATCTATTCCACTATCTAGATTTATAAGTAGCGGGTGGCAGCTAGCCAGTTCAAATATAATTACCAACTATTTTATCACTTAATAATAATTATTATTTGTGAATTGTCTTTCCGAATTTCATGACAAAGCCTAAAAATATAACATATTATTTTGCTGTAGAAAAACATTTCTCCTTCGTATTCCAATCGGTCTTTGACGTAATTCATGCGCAATGTTGTGGTGTGGGGGATGCGAATTATTTTATTCTAAACCATAACTTGATTCCAATTTAAAATATTATATAAAGAAAAGAGATATCGTACGCGGAGCGAAATGAAAGACAGCCGGTCAGATTGACAGACAGTTTATTACTCAAAGCAGGTAAGCAGAATACGAGTATATGTATAGGTAGCTTCTTATACGTAGGTACTTAAGTTGTTTAGACGCGTACAAATGCCTCAAAAACATACGTGTTTTGTAACACCAAAATAACTTAGGGGTCTAGACAAAGTCACTTTCTACATTCGCTATCGATAGTGGAAAAGTAATAAAATGTATACAATTATATTAAATCACCATGGTTTTCTCAATTTCATGCAAACTCCGTGAGATAAATAAACTGACTATATAATTAAAACTGCTTCGAAGCGAGGTGAGAAAAATTACATTTGCGACACAAGATATCTATTCACAGATGACATACCAAACCAAGGTAGATTCTCGACTTGGCCAAGCTCAACAACTACCAAATGGTTATTGGGAGGACTAACTCTTCTGCGAGTGTCCGTCTGGGTTGTTACCACCGCTTTGCTCGTGAAGTCTGCCGCCAAGCAGTAGTGTGCAAGCATTACTGTGTTCCGGTTTGACGAGCAGAGTAGCCAGTGAAATTACTGGGCTTATGAGACTAATTACCTAATGTCTCAGGGTAACGAGCGCACTGCAGTGCCGGGCAGGACTTTGTGTTTCAAAGTTCTTGGTGGCACTGCAATTGTTATGGGCCGGCGTTAGTCTTACCATCAGGCATACGACCAGCTCGTCTCGTTACCAAATAACTGTTCTGCACAAACCTCACAACTCCAAGACATCCCTCCTCCGAGCCCCGGCCACAACTACCATGACTTGGCAGATATAGGGGACAAGATATAGGGGACACGCACTGCATTAATTTAAAACTTAACGACCCAATTTAGTGGTTAGTGCAGAATTGGCTCAGTATAAAATGAAACGGCAGTTCTTAATGCAATAAAAGTTGAGATGAAAGGCGAGCTTGAGACATGGAGGTAGCTGTGGACACAGTTCTGTGAATATGGGTGCTTTTGTATCTATTTTGTTTGTATATAAGTCAAGATGGGATCAAGAAATAGAATCTGAGCTCAATGGTGTAATACCTACTATTATAAATGCAAAAGTGTATTTGTTGGTTTGTCCTTTTTTCACGCAGTAACGGAGCAACGGGATTTTTTTTTCTGGTATAGGTATATAATTATGGATCGGAAAGTGACATATTAGGTTACTTTTCCCGAATAACGCACGATTCCTGTTGGAATCTCCACGCGGGGGGATCCGCGGGCTGTAGTGAGTATATATAATAAACTGTAAGTAGCTATGTATATCTATTGTCATTTCTTCACAGCCAAATGAAACTGAATCAGTTCAGTAATTGCCAAGTTTAATTTCGTCGAAGGTCACAAAGAAAATGTTATTGTTAACAAATTACCTTCGAAAATATCAGTTTACTTGTGAATTGAAGGTATTGTATAATTAACAGATGATAATTAAATAATATGTGTAAATAATGCTCAAAAAGTTATTTTGCTAAGCAGTAGTATGCCATTGTTAATTAGTTTTGTAAATTATTAGTAACGCTTGTATACTTGTTAGATTACGTTACCTAAGAAATATAATAGTTAGCAGTATAAAAAACATCACTAACTAAAGTAAAAAAATCAATTTTGTCCCATTGGAGAAATAAACAAGCAAAGCCGCTGGCCAAAGCCAGTTCATATCCAGCATTGTTATATAGATATCTAATTTAAAATATTTATGGTTAGTGGCGTAATTACACTAAAATAATAAAAAAAAAAAAATTTTTTAAACCAATTTTTTCTAACCAATATAATAACTAACCCAATAAATAAAAGCCTTACATTCAACTGAAAAAAGAAATCGTAAACCCAAACTCCTCAAAAGCCGAATACAAGGAACATGCTAATACAAAAAAAAACTTGTCAAAATCTATAATTCGTAATCAATCTGTGATGAAGTGGGCAGGCCTTAACCTTTTTTCGCAGACAGCCTTGGTAGGCGCCAGCATGTCTAGGCTGGGAGGGGGGGAGATACTACAGACATCTTGGTCTTGGAGTGGGGATAGTGGAACAGTAAACAGATGTAGTCGGGTAGAGATACGCACACTAAAGCAGGTGTGTATAGTTTTGTGGTGGGTTGGGCAGGCGTTCAACACGTAAATTAGGGTATTGAGGGTGTCGATTAAGGTACTAGTTGCTTTGCTACTAGAGGCTAGACTCGTATGTATAAGGCCATCGTTATTGAAGAAACACTAATAATACTGGGTAGAGCGGAAAATCTGTCGCCACCGACGCGTTCCGACAGCCACTCTTGAAAACCACTTCTCATTTTTGGTTTGGTGAAATAACTTTTTTTTATACTATATAGGGAAATGAGACGAGTGGGTCGATGGCCTGATGATAATCGTAACTCCAACCCTAAACAATTCCAGTGCCACCAGACCTTTTAACACACGTGCATCGTGAGGATCATTGAACACAGCAATTAGTCGAATTCATGAGTGCGAAGTTTCAAGTTGTATAACAAATGGTATAAAATATGTGTGTAATTCAAAAACCTTCCTTCCTTAGCATTGTTTAGGAAGTATATCAATGCTCCTTAGGTTCAGACAAGCGTCTGATAAATCAATTCAAATTCATTTATTTAGACCAACTTGTATCACATAAAACGCAAATAAATAATAATAAAACATTGCTTTTATTATTTGTTTTGTGCTCTACTGTTTATAGCTACTTAATTTTAATTTATTGAAATTAAAATTAACTAGCTACAAAAATAAAATATGTCAACAGAAAATAGATAGTGAAAGTAAAAGCAAAATATAAACTGCCTTCCATCGCTGTACCTCAGATTCTGTTATGAAATTGGGAGCTATTTTACTTGAAACAACCAAACAACACGACGTTGCACCTTTATTATAAGAAAATAGTGATTTACATCGGTATATCAATCTTAGATCAATTCACAAACTGTCTATCTATAATTAAATTAAATAAACACAAAAAAGCCTCATAAATTATATATTATTTATTGCATTATTGATATTATATTATATTTTATGATTAAATTTGTAATTATAATAAACAAATTTATTAAAAATTAAATAATCAACTTGAAATTTATCTCCCCCAGCCAAATTGTTCCAACATGCGCTACTGCCGCTCGACCATTAGCGTCCTAGTTAAATAGGCCGATAGTGCTTATGTTTGGGTGTATGTGGCTAGTTGGAGCGTAGGTCAGAGCTGCTGGCGAAAAACGGCCTATTGTTGGTCCATGATTCGATGTTTTCAATGTATGGTAATCGAACGTCTGGCTGAAACTATAATAATTTTGGGGTTGAAAAATAGTCGCGTCGTGATCCTAAACTAAAGTAAAGTAAGGTAAAGTAAATATTTACTGCACAACTGTTAGTACAGGTAGAATTTTAACATATTAAAAGCAGGTAACAGTTTACCCATATCGGGCATGCAATATTTAAGTAATTTGCACAATAATAAAATGTATATCCTAAATTCATTAAAATTGTTATTTAGGCTTCGTTTAGCATGCACATATATACTACACTAGCTTCTGCCCGCGGTTTTCACCCGCGTTTCCACAGGAACCTTGCATTTTTCCGGGATAAAAAGTAGCCTATGTTACTCTCCGGTCTATAAACTATATCTATGCCAAAAATCACGTCGATCCGTTGCTCCGTTACTGCGTGAAAGAAGGACAAACTAACAAATCAACAAACACACTTTCGCATTTATAATATTAGTAGGACTAGTAGGATTACTAATAAATACTTCAACGAGGTCAATCTGTAATCTATACCTATGTACCCTTCCATTTCAATTCCTTTGGCCCTAGGATAGCTCTCATAAAGGTTGTAACAAATTACTCCAAGTACCCGTTCCATGTACACAACCGCTCGAGAACATGGGCGAGAAAACCCTCGGCCCACTTTTTAACGCACTTTTATTAGTTCCACTTTTAATTAACTGACTATGTAATGGAATCTTGGAAGTCAATTTTAACCTACTTTTAATGGTCGTATCGAAATGCAACTTTGTACGTTAGGATGATACAATAATTTGGTATCATGGAGATGAACAAGCATTACTGTGTTCCGGTTTGATTAATTAACTTAAAATAATCTTCTGCCACTTAATGTTTGAAAATATATTTTCAAGATGCAAAATATGTGCAACCTAGCGCAGCAACATTTTTAGAAACCGCTGGAACTTGGGCATCCAAGATACAGGCTGTGCCTAGTTTGGGGCCCGTTGTAAATTTTGAGCACCTTGTAATTGTTTTTGAGAAATAAACTATATTATTATTATTAGCACATTAGTCAGTGCAATTACTTATGAGACACTGCTGCCTGCGGTTTCACCCGCGCTGAGATATTGGATTTCATGGTTTTTATTTTTTTGCGCAGAACGCTTCTTTTTCTAAAATAAAAGTAGCCTAAGCTACTCCTTATAACATCAGCTATCTGCCAATGAAAGTTCCGTCAAAATCGGTCTAGCCGTTTTACAGATTACCCGGAACAAACAAACAGACAGACAGACAGACAAAAATTTTAAATATGTTGTTTTGTTATAAGTATCGTATATACTTTCATGTGCATTTAGTAAAAAGCTGCTATTTTGATATTACAAACAGACACTTCAATTTTTTTCTGGTATAGATAATATAATCAAATGTCTCAGGCTAACGAGCGCGATGCACACAGCGCAGGTTTGTGTTTCAAAGTTCTGAGTGGCACTGCAATTGTTATATGTTATGTAATTGTTATATGCCAGTGTTATGCTGATCGCTTGCCTCAACGCAAAGTCAGGCAAACGATCAGCCCGTCTAGTCCTCATAATTATAGTATCGGTGTGTTTTGGCAGCTACTGTAGAGAACCAGTCTCCATTCAAAATGTATCCATTTAGTTTTTTACCACCTGCAACCAAATTGTCGCAATTCGGGTCTGACGGAATAAAGATTAGGTATAAGTTAACTGGTCGCAAATCATAAAAAAAAAAGTAAATGCGTGCCGTGTCATATTCCTAACCACATGTTAAAGAATAAAACGCAATAAATGTAGAACAGAACGAGAAATAGCATCTTCCATTCGACATTATGGCATCTCATAAAATGATCCTCCGATCCGTAGCAGGTGGTTACCAGCGGCTCCGCTGTACTTAAGGCCAATTTCCTTGCTAACTGTCACAAAAAATGGTCAAAAAATACGAATGTATTAGCTATATTTTTTTCCGATACTGGGATTTACGAGCTAGTTTACGATCGCGAGTTTTACGATTTTTTTATGTGTCCCATGGAAATAATGATAGCAGTTATCAGGCGGTAGCATCGTGCTATCGATTAGGGGTCTAGCCCCGGATGCATAGTTAAAGCCCCCATACACGAGCACTCCAATCCACAACATTCCACGCCAACGTTCCAAAAACCGCCCGTGTGTGGGGAATCTCAGATGGATTAAGTGGAGTGATAGGAATATTGGATTTCCAAACGTTCCAAGTCCAACGTTCCAACTCGTCGTATGTGGCCGATACAACGATCTATATTTCGCACTCAGTTGGCAGTACCCGAGAGGCAGACGATATTGACGTTACCGGGCAACTATAAATTCAGAAGAATGAAGTGGGGAGTCCAGTTGATATTATTGAGTTGGTAATTATGTATAGCGTTTTTAGGGAACTTCTAGTTCATCTGTCTGTAAAGTCCTAGTAATGTGGTATACTAAGTTTTGAAGCGAAGATATCTCACTTGTAGTGGCTTCGCCTGATCTCATCGACGCCGACATGGCGTTCCGAACCGACTATGATCTGTAGATGGTTTGAATCTTACAATGAAGTGGTGCTTTTGTTATAATAAAATAAATCGTAAAATAAAATATCACTTTAGTGCCGCGCAGGCCATCGTGCTTTAAAGCTCTGAGTGGCATGGCAATTGTTATGGGCGCTATATTTACCACCAAGCAAATGACACATTGCACTTTCGTCTCGTTATCCAATAGTATTAAAAATTGGCCCGACTAGCTGTTATTGCCCTGGAAATGTTAGCTTATTAACTATACTCAAACACATCTTTGAGATAGTGGTCAAATATTAACCTATCAAGATTATAAATATCAGAGGGGAAAAAAACACCGTGAGGATACCCTCACGTGCACGTTCGAGAACCACAAAAGTCGAGGACATGTGATATCCAGCAAGCCGTACTGGGCCCGAGTGGTGAATTATTGCCCGTACTCTCTCTGAGAGAAGGCTGGTATGCCAGCAGTAGGAGCGTAAAAGGCTGATGATTAGCTTTATCTTACAGATAGTTTGGTAAAGGACTTGTACCAATTTTGTATGGAGCTTGATACTTTATTCCCAGAAAAAAGAAGCTGAAATAACCGAGAAATTGCGTTCCGTTTCACGTTACGTACTAAAAAAAACTTTATGTATTTTCAGGAAATCGCAGGCCTATAAAATTGTGATTTAATTTTAGAATATCTAGATTTTGCGAGCTCATTCCAAAAAACCAACTGATAGCGTGGTTCAATTTTAGTACCAAAACGCAACAACTCTTTTACACGGAAGTCACATGAAAAGATAATTGTAACAATTGAATATTGCTAACTTTAAGTTAATTTATATGGTTACAATATTTTGTTATGTTTAATTATTTATTTATATATTTAAATATAATGAGATAATGAAAAAAGAATGATATTATGTACGCGTAGCACATTAAATATTACATAAGTACCTATATATCTAAAGATGAAGGGTCTTACCACAAAAAAATTAAACACACGTTTAACCAGTGTTAAACACTGTTTAACGCCCAAACATGTCTTAGTCGCGCGATTAAATATGAGCAACCACAAATCCTGATTTAAGTAGTGTCTAACCGTTGTCTAACACAATTCTGTTGTGACATTTCTAATAATTTTTGACGTTTATCTTTAGACGCTGTCTAGCTAAACAGGTGACTAAAAATATTTTTTTTTTGTGGTAGCACTAGAAGTGTGTATCTCAGCTTGTGATTTTTCTATAAACATCATGCGTGTAAACTACTGCTTGACGAACCGAATATTAATATTTGGCACAGTAGCGGTGTGTACATCAACTTTGTCTCATCTATGCGTATGAATTTCCATACGTAATGCCTTTTATCTATTCGCAAAGTGGGAATTAATATTGATAAATGTGATTCGTAATCTACTCAGAAAAAACATTTCGTTTTGTGGCGTTCATTCGTGCCATCACATCACTATAAATATCAATCGATGACAGCGCAGTGCTAGCTAGCTCGGCAACCCGTAGGGTAGTGGTTGGAATTCTGGAATGTCATTTTCTAGTTCTCCCCTGGCTAGCTTCCGTTTTCAAGTAAAAATCTGTCACTAAATCCTCTATCAGTCTTTTTCTAATCAGGATGTGTGTTCCGGCAGATTTTGAGAAAGACTTGCTTATGAATCATCGAGTTCGTCACAGAGAACGAGGACCAGCAATAGCCTGTCGCGTATAAGAAACCCAACGGAAGACCAGCGTTGGCTGAATAGCCAACACTAAGCTGAGATGGGGCCAATTTGTGACAGTTGGTTGTTTTATATCTCTTTTTGTTACAAATAAATGTTTAGCTGTCTTTATTTCTACTGGGTGAGTTTGAATTGGTATGCTATCCCGGAAGAGGTGATTAGGACCAGGGGCGTATTTACCCTAGGGCCAAAAGGGCCATGGCCCGGGGCGGGAGGCTGCTAGGGGCGGTGCAAGCAGAAGAAATTTAAAAAAGACTACCTAACTAAGGCTCTTATTAATAAACTGTGTTTTGTCTCTTTCGATTCAGTTTAAAATTGTCAAAAAAAAGGGCGGCGGGTCCTGCAGGCCCAGGGCGCTGAATCCTAAAATACGCCACTGATTAGGACTATGGTTGTAAACAAGTTGTGAGAACCTCCCTTGGAAATACGTCATTCAAAATTTCCTTACAAAAATAAATTCATTTCAAAAGTGAAGTGCGCGGCATTTTCTGGAATTGTTTCATAAGTATCTTATAATCAACTAACAAAGCAATCATTAACAAGCTAATCAATTAGCAAAGTTCAACATAGTTCAAGCGAACCAGTTGATTAGGGCTGGAAGGTTTGTAGTACAATTTTGACGTAAACTTTAACTGTGTTACCACAAAAACCCATTTTTAGACGCCATATTTAGCTAGACAGACTAGTGTAAAGATAAACGTCTAAAATGATTAGAAATGTCAAAACAGAATGGAGTTAGACTACGGTTAAACACTACTTAAATCAGGATTTGTGGTTGCTCATATTTAATCGCACGACTAAGGCATGTTCAGGCGTTAAACAGTGTTTAACACAGGTTCATCGTGTGTTTAATTTTTTTGTGGTAAGACCCCTAAATGTATTTTCTTCAATGAAAAATTCTTAATTTCAAAAAGTCGTAAAACAACTGTTGTTGACCTCCACGAGTAGATTGGCCCTGTTTCGGGATAACATATCAATTTTTAACTCAGGCTGTATACATTATTATCATACATTTCATTGAAAAAGAACATCAAATGGGACCAAAAAAACTTATGTGACAGCATAAAACGCGTAACAGGTTGAGTCAAAGACACTGAGCTCGCAAAGAATAGGTACCTACGTACACTCATTAATTATCTCGGCACCAGCTACACCCGAACAGAAATTAACCACACATAGCATTCAAATTAACACTTGTTACATGTATGTAGCAACCGTGGCTTAGCTCGACTCACTTTTCTTAACCGATCGGTAAAGTAAAGCAACGTTCGCCGCAGTAAGTACTTGGATGGGTGACCGCTACGTGATATTCACGACCGTGCTTCGGAAGGCCCGTTAAGCCACCGGAAGAACCCTTTGGTTTAATTACTAATACTTCGCAGACAAATGCAGTCAAATTTAACAAAGTAAGTAGTCAGTGAAATTACTGAGCTTGTGAGGCTTGACTAATGTCTCAGGGTAACGATCCATTCGTCTCGTAATCCAATATGTAGTAGTCTGTATGTCTCAAACGACCGCTAACCAGCTGATTCTAATCCAAAATTCTTTATTCACATGGCCCCCAGAAGAGCACCGTGAAAGTTAAATGACTCTAAGTGCTCGATAGCAAACGCATTTGTGCCATCTTTTTAGCGGTGAACGTCGTACGAACTTCAGTAATACCAAACAAATTCCGAAAAACTAGGTAGATATATATGCTTAATATGTAAAATAGCTTTTAAAAAGCGGGAACTATTAACTTCGATAAAAATATCACAATATTTCATCCCCCCTTTTTCTTAAATTCTTTTATTTAAAAATATAGGTATATGGGCCACCTCGAAAGTGTACCATTTCACACAAAAAACGATTATTCATAATCGGTCCACAATTAACGGAGAAATTGGTGGAAATACAAAAAAAATACAATCGAACATAGAAAGTTCTCGTTTTTGAACGAGAAAATTCAGTTGATCAGTTAAAGCTTAGGAATATATACAAGCGAAAAGTTTTCTTTCAGAATCCTCATAAATCGAGTTCCTATCATGGAGCTCAGACACGTAGGGGCGCTTGGCTTATTTTACGACGCTTGGCATGCGGTGATCGCGAATTTTTTTATTTATGTTTTTATAGTTTTTGATGTTCATCAACGGATGTTTTGCGATGATTTTTATTGGGTAGACGCTATAATTTGGTTATTTAAAAGTTATCGATATAATGGGGAGACGAATTTGATACGATTTTGCAGCTAAATCGGGGCAATTTTCATGATTTTAATAGATACTTTGTAACGTAAATTGAAGGCAATGTTTTTTCGCAAAATCTACACATATTACTTAGAGATTTTCTAATAATCAAGTGACGATCGTATAGCGTTTGACCACTACGGGACTGGCTCTCAAATCCGAATAAAAGAACTTATCAAACTCTGCGCTTGCTCAAAATGTTAGAAAATGCTCTGAAGAAAAGGGATTGGTCAGCGATCTCTCTCCAAATGAAGCCATTTGATTTTATATAAAAAAGTGAAAAACAGATTGACTGATAGAAACAATGTTAGTATTGTAACAATCAATAATTGCTACAATGAGCGGTTACGGTGCTCTCTATCAGACAAGTTGAAGGGGAAAAACGAAAACCTTTCAAAATTATAGTGGTGTTTCAGCTAACTTTATTTCTTCCACCTTATAAGCAGTTTTAATTTTCAACAATGATATACGACACCAACTTCGGTGTAAAATGATTCATGCTGCACAGTTAACAGAGTTCAAACTACAATGGTGAAGAACTTTCCAACACTCTCAAATACGCAGAAATCTAATTCAGTAAATCTCACTTATATAATTTTCCAATTCACTTTACATACTTGATCTACTGGAATTTGAGGTCAAGAACTTTACATGTATAAATTTACGCACTTACACAATGCTTGTGTGGGTTAGCTTACGTAGTATGAACGGATGAAAAGGTGATAACTATTTTTTCAGATATAGACTTGCGTTTGACTTTCTCACCTGTTGGTCGGTTGGTTGATGAAGCATGCTTTTCTAGAAGATATCTATTTACTCTTAAGTTGAGGAAACTCAGCTTATAGTGCTAGGGAAATCCAGTCTCTGGCTAACAGTTCAACTCCTTAACCGTAAGCATAATGAATGTAGAAACAAGTCACTTCGTTAGGATAAGATAGAGTGAAAATCTTTGCCGACATATGTCTTTCCTGAATACCATAAATATGTAGGTATTAGGTCGTTACGTATGAAATTGGCCATTAAGAAAAAATATAACGAAAAAAACTATGAAATTAAATATTTAATCAATCAAAGTATGTACCATAGCTATCTAATCACCTTTGTCATTTCATAGGCAGTTCATTGATTCCTTTGCTGAAGAAATTGATGATCCTTTGCTGATAATTCAAAAGAAATTGTGGGAGTGAGAATCAATAAAATATTTGAAGGTGGTTTAAACTGCCTCATTGAAATTGAATTTTTATCCATGCAGAAAGTTGTCCAAATACCGGAAAAAGTGATAAAGTGATCGACCAAGGTCCGGGGAATAAGGTGGGTGCCGATTCTTTGGGGTTCTACTATGGGTTCAACTATTGAGATGAGTGCTTTCGATTATCGTACACGATCCATTTTTCACGGGCATTATCACGGGTAAAGTAACGATATGTTTCAAAATCACCTCAATTGTTATAGTGCTGGTTGAATAATGTAACATAGCACTCGACGCATGTTTGTTGGTGTGCTTAACTCAATTCATGTGGTACCCATTTTTCGAGCTTATTCAATTTTCCAATTGGTTCAAGTGAATTCAAAAACTGTTTTATCGCTTACACCGAAGCCTGCCGTTAATTCTGACGTGGTTTGCTATGGATCCGCTTCCTAGGTCACTTTTAATTCTTCGTTATCAACTTGGGTCTCCGGCCGTCTAAGGACCTAATATTAGGAGTCTTTAGGATACGAGTGAACAGGTATCTTTTGGGTAAGCGTGCTATACCGTCGACCGCATCGTCGCTTAACATCAGGTGACATCACGGTCAAATGCAAGGACATATTTTGTATAAAAAAAGATAGTAATAAAGGTTTATAAAACTGTCTATCTGACAAGACTGTAGAGGTTTTACATTTTATGAGATCTCTTTAAATAATTAATATCTCTCTCTAAAACGGTGAAGGAAAACATCGTGAGAGAATCCGCATGTTCAAGAAACACAAAATTCATGGACATGTATGTGATATTCATCATGCCGAACTGGACCCACATGGTGGATTACGGTCCACACTCTCTGAGAGAAAGCCGACCATACTCCCTGAGAGGACTGGTTTTGTTATGTTAGTAATAATATCATGTTATTCTTTGTTATTCAATGATATTATTTAAAAAAAAAACAACAAAACTAGACTGATACCAGCAAAAAAGTAATAATCTTAGCAGACCCTGAGAGTCTAGAAAAGGTACTTTCTAGATGATGTGTAGACCTCCTGTCGAGACAGGCTTTGCTAGCATTTGTAACGGCTTACTGCAATACAATGTAACAAACGTTACTAAACTAAACTAAACTAGTAAACTACTCGTATCTCAACATTTTCTGCATGTAGATAAATAATAAACAAGCAGATAAGAAGCAAATCTCTCATCAAGTCCGACAAAATGAACAAGATCGTTGTCAGGACCCTAACAAGACTCCAAAGGTCATTCGTATCCAGGGTAATAGAGCAAATGATAATATTACGCAATGATGGGGAAACTTGTAGAATATAAACATATGAGAATGAGACTAAGACATGAAGCGATGATAGCTCCGTGGTAGTGAAATCGACTACTGATCCGTAGGTTGATAAATAAAAATCTTGAACTTTAGCTTATGTTGGAAAAGGTCGTGTTGCAAAAGGTGATTTCGCAGTGATCCGCTGACTAGCCGCTCTCAAGTCAAATTTGTCGCTATTCATCTATCGGCGTGTCACTTGAGAACCAGTCTCATTCTAGATTAGTCATGCCACCAAATCAACCGATTGTTGGTGAAAATGGGCATAAGTCTCATAAACCCAGTAATTTCATTAAATACTTTGCTTATTAAACAAGACTTGTAATGCCTACACATTGTTTGACGGTAGCCTAAATGAGAAAATCGGTGATACCCAAATGGGCATCAACAGAAGAGTTAGTCCTTATCACTTGGTATTATGTAAATGTGATAACTGAACTTGAAGCGTACGTGCTACAAGTCTATCTCCTTATTACCTGTAGAATCTACTTAATATATTTAACTCTTTTAAATTTATACAAAACTTCAACAACAAACTAAACTATCATGTCTCTCACCTACATAAAGGTATCAGTGACCTTAATGAGGTGAGAACACTCGTTCTGCCCCAGATTTCAACTTTCAACTCGAGTTCTAGAGATGCATCAAGTATCCGGCCAAACCATCCGGCTTCTCCCTTTAGATACTAATACTAGTTGTTTTTTATTCTTCACATTTGAAAAATGCTATTGCATTCCGAGCAAATATTGATCAGTTTTTTATGTGACCAAAACTGCAACAAACAAGTCGATATCCTGATTGTTAATATATATGTAGGTGATAATATAAAATTAAATTTCACTCGATTTATAACGATACTACCTTCCACCCGCGGCTTAGCCCGCGTGGCACATAAACTTATAAATTGTAGTATGTGTTTCTGATGTATAAGTCATATTACAGCAAAGTTTCATGAAAATCCGTTCAGATGATTTTGCGTGATAGAGTAACAAACATCCATCTATCCTCATAAACTTTCGCGTTAATACATTAGTAGGAATGATAAAAAGAGAACAATAGCTATGATATAAATAAATAAATTAACAAATTTCATAACACCTTTTACTGAGTAAGAAGCAAAACGCACATATTAGTCGGACACATTTTCGATACAACATAATATATTTAAACAGTACATTAATTTTTAAAGCAAGTATTTAATGCAAGTAAGGCAAGTAGGTATTTAGTGAAATATGACATCAATACATAACTCTCTTATCGGAATCTCTTCAATAAGTACAGATTGGAAAGTAAAGACCGAAGACTTAAACGCTCAGTTCTGGCCGGATGGCACATCTCTATTTTTAACACCTAGATTCTTGATGATATACAGATATTTCATAACTTATCCACGAAAGTGGAGAAATGCAATGTTTGTTGTCTGTATAAAGTCAGAGACCGCTTGATGGGTTGCATAAAAGAGTTTATAAGACTTTATTTTATCCTGGATAGGTTAGCGTTTGACTACAATTTTACTATAACTTTGTTGCAATGTCATTATATTAAAAATAAGCTTTTTTTCCTTGTTTCAAATTATTGGGTAACGCACTAGTACTGTCCAAGCCATTAGTGTCCGTTCATGCTCGCTATATCAGCCTTTTAAAGATGTGTTTTGCGTAACCAATTCAAAATTCTTTATTCACGTGGGCCCCAGAAAAGCGATCGAGAAGAAGGGGAAGAAACTCATCGGAATTTTTTTCGAAAATGTTTTTTATAATTTTTCTAATACTAACAATTACATATGTTTAAATTTTTCTAAATCTTAGAGTAGTCGCCAGAAAGACTTCTGAGCTGTTTTACTCTCATGTATCTTGGTCGTTTACATGAATTCTTTTAAATAATACAATAACCAGTAGGTACCAGTCTGTGTTTCCTGATCGTTATATAACCTGGGTTTCTTTCAAGTCACGAGTGAACAGGTATCTTGTAGGTAAGCGTGTTACAACGTCAACCGCATCGTTACTTACCACCAGCTCAGATAGTGGCAAAATGCAAGCAATAAGCATATATATATTTTAAAATACGTTTCTAATTAGTACATTTTAAAAGTATAAAATGTATAGTATATTCTTACTTAGTTATTCCACAAACAGAAACTAAGCAAGAATACTTCATTCTACAACCGAAACACAAAGATACAGATAAAAATCTAAGTAGATTTTTTATTTCCTAACTGCAAGTTTGCAGCTTAGTAACAGACACTGAAAAGAATTTTAACGCCACTTATTCCATTTTAAAGTAGAAATAAATCAGAGATAGCACTCTGCTGGAGTTAGCATAAAGCCAAATCGGTCAAACTATAATGTTAACTTTTTGTAAAAATAAACCTTGGGCAGCTCTCTAAACATGTATGTATATATATATGTGTCTACATGTACATAGCGCGAATTATGGGCCAGTACAGTGGAAACAGTAGTGAAGCTCGTAGTACATTTCCTCAAAGGCTTTATTCTTATCATGGCGTGGATAGAGTCCACGCTATTGTGAGAAAAACAGGTCGCGTCATGTTATTCCGTCTGCGAAACAGCCCCATTATTGTTCGGAAAATTATTGCATCACTGTTTGATCGTTCTGTTCAGAAACACTTGATAAGTATTTTCACGGACAGGATTAAATTCAATCAGTTTTACTGACATACCTAGTACCTACTTTGAAAAATGTTGCCAGCCTACCTATGGAATGTATCCGAGCAAATGTTTTTTTATTTGTTTATTTTATTTTTTTAAGAAAACCCCTTCTAGTTCTTTAAAAAAAACCTTTTTATACATTTGGTATCTTCCATTGTTATACTATTATTAAAAAAAAATGTAAATGTTCACCGAGATAAGATTTGTGTTAACCGAGATAAGTTAGAGCTCCTCAAAATACAAAATTGTAGTTCTCCTGATAGTTTTTGGGGTTGAAACGCAGACTATGGGGACCGGGAGCGCATATAATTTTATTGTGATGAGTCTCGTCGAAGCATCACGACACCAAAACACCGACTTTGCACAGATTATACATTGCCATTCAGCGTGGCAATGTTGCCATTGTTTTCAAACGATTTCACATGGGCCCGTAGTAGAGACCGAGATCACCTTTGATGATCACATAGATGATAGTGGTTAAATGCTAATTTATTGAGAGTTAAAAAAAATTAATATAATATGGGTTATGTGTGCGTGAGTAAAATCTAGCCTCTTGCATACATCTTCCGCACTGTTCGTATAGCCTGTATATAGATAGTGGCGAGCGTGCCAAAGAGGAGGGTGAATCGTTACGCACCCACACATAGACCTCGCACTCAAACAGGCGCGAGCGATAGGGTTGTCGAAGTTCAGTCGTATCGGGACTCCCTGTGCCAGTTTCATGACTTATGGTTGCCACTTTTGAAATTGATTTGTGTGGTCAAACGCTTTGTTTTTTTTAAAGCTTACTATTTAGGTTATCTTATAGTAGTTTAGAACTTAATATCTTCTGTTGTTTCTGGGAATATCGAATGTAGTAGAAATAAATTAAATTAAATTTCTTATATCTTATAATACTTGTACTTAAACTGATCTCTGTATACTTTAAAATTTTATGTGTTTCATGCCTGAAATTAAGACATTTTATTTTATTTTCTATACATACTCACTCTCTTTCACAATATCTGGTTATAATATGTGTTTGATATAGTTTCTTGCTAATTAATAAAAATGAGATAAAACTGGTTAGACAAACCTAATTGTCAAATGCGTTAGCATCTAAGTGTCAAGTAATGACCTAATTGTCTAAATGTTATATTCGCAGATCTGACCAAAAATCTTTTTCAAAACTTAGCATTTGCCAACCCTACGCATACAAGTTGTATAACTATGTATCCGTTGCATTATTGTGAATTTAATGGCCTCCCAGACAAACGTACTATATCACTTGTCACAGCGAGAACTGTACTAATACTGTCCTATATATATTTATATAGTACATAAACTAGTACTATCGAAAGAACTACAATGTATATTCAATACGATATATGTTAGTATGTATGGTGATTATGCCTCTTTTAGTTACTGTAGCGATTGTCTATGTGAGTTCTTTATTTGTTTGTAATATGTACTTTTGCGCTTGGGATGAAGGTGGTCATACTGTATTGCTTATTAAGTGTTTTGTGCGCTTTTCAGCAAAGAGGCTGCGTCAACTTAAATATCAAGGGGGTATGCACATTTCATTCTTGCACAGGAATACTTGTTGTAGAAAATAGTTAATATTTTCGTGGTTACGAGTTTTTCCGTCTGTCTAGGATATCTACACTAAACTAAAATTCATTACTTACAAGAAATGAATAAAAATTCCATAAAACTTTTAGTGTTTCGAATCTCTTTTTACTTTTTTTAAATACTAAAACTATTTTTTACTAACTTTATGCGGTTTAAGTTAGTAAGAGTTCCAAAAGTTAGAATCAAACTAAAAGACCACGGTAGGTCATAACTGCACGTGTAATTAAGTCATAAAATATTTCAGTTGGCTATAACTTGACATCTCGAGCCAGCAAATTACAACGTTACAAATTAACAACTCTTGTGAGATTGAAACGATAAATTGTAATTCGGATTGCCACGTGATAAACTTTAAGACTGTAACCGAAATTAAACGCAAAGTAGTAAAAATAGTGATGAGTATTTTTATTAAAACAAATTAACAAGACCATCTCATTAATTACAAAAAACCCGTCTGCGTAACAAAAACTGAAACGAAATTACTGTCACATCTTCACATAATGCTTCAAAACCTTTAGGTTACAATGCGTGCCAAAGAAATAGACACGCATAATATACAAATATGCTAACCTCGGGAGCGGTTACATATTATTTGAGCCGTTTGGTGTTGGGACCGTGGGGGCCGGGAGCTCATAATATTTTCAAAATGTTGTGAGAGCGTTTGATTGATGTGACTATAGTAACCGAAATGCTGGTACTTATTTGGCTCAACGGATCAGCATTGCGGTTCAACGAGGTAATGCCGCCAGCATGCTGGGTACGCTGCCAACTGGTACTGGGCTAGAATTTTTGGATTATCTATAGGCCTGCTTGGGCTTGTAGATTATCCAACTGTTTTTGTAGCTAGCTAGGTTAGATGTAGTGTTTATTTATGTATTTAGCTACTTAATAATATACATACATACGCTCGAAAAACATTACCCTCCTTTCCTTCGGCAGTCGGGTAAAAAGGGCAAAAGACATTTTATGGCATTATTCTTTTCATTTCATGTAATTAAATTTAGTATAGTAGGTACAGATATCTCTGCTCCTCTTATGTATATAAGTCAATGACCTTGATTCTGTCCAAACACATTTCTGAAACAATCCTTGTAAAAACGATATTTTTTTATATTACGAGCGGTATTTTTTATATATCTGTGGTGGCTAAAACGTTTTACGCTAAAATGTTTTCAGCTTTACACACAAAATACTTTCAAATAGATTGCTTACTACGATAACACAGTCAAATACCACGTTTTTATTGTAACCCAAGAGCAAAAGTATTGGTTTTCTGCAAAACTCAATTAGTCTTTAATCTAGCCGAAAAGGTTTTTTATTCGTTTATCGATATCGATAATGATCAAGTGCTACCAAGAGTATAAAATAGGCTTGTAAATACTCACACTCCAATTATACAACTGTTTTATTCACTATCTTTATTAACTTGACTAAAACACTGCCCTTGTCTAAGCTACCCCTAATACAGGGTTGCGTAAGCGGTTCACTTGACAACAGGGATGGCCCTAGAGGTGACCCTTTGACTTTGGACCCAGACATCTCATCTATTGACGATGGGGCCAGGGGCTGGGATGGTGACCGTTTTATTGCCAGTTGGTTTGATTAAACGGTGCCTTATCTTTCATTTTAATAAAAAAAAATGCAGTATAGCATACTTTTATAGCGCTATATTTTATATTTCTTGATTCAAGTTTGGCATTGATCTTTCAATTACCTCAAAATGTCAATAGTTTTTTTTTTCAATTAGGTGGCAAGTCCCTTTATTTTCTTGATATATGTAACGTCACACAGCTGTTACGGGTATGGTAGCAACTTTAGTATAATGCGGAGGTTTTTTAGATTGCTTAAATAAACAATTGATAAAAATCACGCTAGATTATAGACAAACCCTACTATTTAGTGTAAAAAATTGATTTGAATCAATTAAAATAAAAATAAAAGTAAAAACAAAAGAAGGAATGCTCCCCTAGGGCAATGCTCCCCTCAATATGGTCTGTCTATATTTTTATTTATTGTTCTTATTTTAGAAACTTGTCAGACTAATTTGCGGTTTGACATTTAGGTAGGGTTACGGGCTGGGGTGCGGTGCGTTGCTCTTTAAATGTTGTTTTGTGCAGAACATACTTAGGTATTGTTTTGGGCACTCATTTGAAACTGAAAGAATATTTTTAAACTAAATCTTGTTTTCTTGTGGTTGACGTGTTAACTTAGAATTTTTTTTATGTATAATTTTGTTCTATTGAAAAGCAAAAGCATAGCTTGTTTATAATATCATCACCTGATCTTAAATGATGATACTGTCGAAGGTGATAAATACTAGAAGCAGGAACTCACTACCCCAAAGCCATGAACGCTTCAAAATATTGTAAATATATACGCCTATAATAATATCATATTGTACTGTAAATAATACAAAGTAACTTCCCGTATTGTGTATCCGACTAAACGTAACCGTTCATAAGTTATAGTACTACTTATAGTACAATTTGAGTTACTAGAACGACCCGAACAGTGCTTCTCACGCAAAATGTAAATTTCAAACAGCTTCCAATACTCGCAAAAGAAATAACCAATAACAATATTCATATCAAACACATAATAATAACCCTATAAAGGTTGCCCAATCACGTAAAAGCCTATTTATCCTGCCAACATAAAAAAACGAAATTCAACCTTATACCTTGACAGTAAGAGTCTGTAGTAGTTTACTATAAGCATGGATTTATATTAAATCTATGACTATGAGCCAGTCAAAAAGCAATACTTTTTTGTTGTCAATCGGTCAGCGTTAGGCCAATATCTCACCTGATGGTAAGTGATGATGCGGTCGAAGATGGGGCACGCTTACTTAGGAGATATCTTAGACCTATACACTCGCAACTTGAAGAAATCGAGATGATAGCGATCAAGGAACACAGATTCAGGCAAGGAATTCCATTTCCATTTCAATTAATGTAGAAGCAAAACGCTTTGTGTGTAAAGGTGGAATATCAACAATGTATCGATGTCATCTTGTTCATGTCTGATCGTCTGATAATAGAAAGGGGAATAAAGTTGTGTAATTAAATTAATTAATCCTAAGCGACGACGTGGTCGAATGTGAGCATGGTAAATGTAAAATTGAAGTACCAGTTTGGAACGGGCACTTAGTCATTCTTTCATGAGTGTTCCCTAGAGGCTCATATGAATAAAGAATTTTGAATTTGAATTTAAATCTCTCGGGTGCAGCTGCTGTAACCACCGCTAGTTGCTTGACATTTTCAACTTTAGGGCGGAAGCTAACCAGGAGAGTGCTAGAAATAAATAACTAACGTCTCTGGGTAAAAAGCACACCGCGTGCCACGTAGGCTTTTGTGTTTCAAAGTTTTTGAGTGTCATAGCAATTTTTTTTCGTTGACGTTGTGCTCGGGAAACGGTTCACTCGTCTTGTTACCCAATGGTATAAAAAATGCCTTAAATGCCCATCACACTACATAGCTGTGATATCATCACGATGTTTTCACCCCATGCTCAAGATTAGGATTCAAACCATTGACTAATGGATCCCCCGTGTCACTAACACTGAGTCATCACCGCTTCACATCTCGTTTCATTAAAAAAGGGTCCGATATCAAATTTTACTTTGTTGACTTTGAAAAGTTTTATCGGAGTTTGCAGACGAGGCGAAAGTTTAAATTAACTTGTTTTGTAGTTTGGTAAAACAAACTGTTGGTATTTGATTGGGGTTTTCACTGTCCTGATGATTGATGAGGGATTAAAAGCTATTGCTCAGTTTTTTCGAGGCATTTTTCCACGCTTAATTAATAATAATAAATAATAATAATAAATAAACGCTTACACTGATACCCCCGCACTAGAATTCCCTGTGTCGCAGGTGGCATGGACACACACAGATACACATCACAAACATCCATGACCCGAGAACAGACTTTATGCTTACACAAAATCTGCCCCGGCCGCGAATCGAACTCGGGACCCCTCGCTCTGCAGGCAGGGTTACTACCAACTTAGCTACGGAGCCGTCCAATTTTTATAGTAATTCCGTCCAATTTTTTTTGTAGGAATTTAGGTTTCCTTTCTCGTCTGTATCGTATCTATGTATTTGAAACTTTACAGATGTTTGTAATTGATGTACGATGATACGATAACAATACTGTAGGTAATAATATATTATGGATCCATTGAGTTGCTCTGATGATGGAATTGGAAGGTGGGCATTAGAACCTTACAGCCAGTTTACTTATTAAATTTGGCCTCATTGATTCGTCTTTGAGTATTTATACCTAATCATGTTTTCTTAATTTAATTTATTCGAATAATACTCACGTGTTACAAGTTTACCTCATGGTATGGCATTGCCATCCATTCGTATAAATGTTTGCAATGGGACAATATTATATTGATGGAACAACCCAATTTCTCAACTAATAATAATTTAAAATGAGAGCTTTATGAGACTGAAAAACAATTTGAATAATGTAAATGTAATAAGTAATAATTATGAAAATTAATTGCTGACAATGTATAATGTATTATGACATGCCTAATATAACGCACTATGTTATAACGTGGTCAATAAAAGGAATGAAATACATGGAACTATATTTTAATTTAAAAACAATTTCACAAACTGAAATTTTGTTAGTGGTAGGACTAACTCTTCTGCGAGTGTCCCTCTGGGTTGTTACCATCGCTTTGCTCGTGAAGTCTGCCGCCAAGCAGTAATGTGCAGGCATTACTGTGTTCCGGTTTGATGAGCAGAGTATCCAGTGAATTTACTGGGCTTATGAGATTTAATACCTAATGTCTCAGGGTAACGAGCGCACTGCAGTGCCGCGCAGGCCTTTGTGTTTCAAAGTTCTGGGTGGCACTGCAGTTGTTATGGGCCGGCGTTATGCTTACCATCAGGCAAATGACCAGCTGGTCTCGTTACCAAATAAAATTATAAAAAAAAAAACCTGAAAACGACCATAATAAAGGACTTCGCCTGTAAATTAGGCAAGACGCGTGGATGCCAAGAAATCTTACTTACTAGAACTGTTATTTATTCATTTATTAGGTCGAGTTAGTTAAATGACTCGATTTTCTGCGGTTGAATTGTGAAAGCTTTAAGAAGTCCCACTCAAGACTGCATTTTACAGTTACAGTTAAGAAACTACATTCAAAGATTTCGGCAAAAAAGCGAAAATAAACGGGAAATACGTTCTTTATTCGAAATAATGTTAGTTCTACTATTTTTATCAAAACCACATAACATTTTATATTATATACCCTACTTCCTATTATATGCGAAAGTGTGTTGACTGTTTGTTGGTTTGTCCTTCAAGAAGTTTCACGAAGCAACGGAGCAATTGTGATCGACGTGTTTTTTGGCATATTTATAGTTTATGGACCAGAGAGTAACATAGGTTACTTTTTATCCCGGAAAAAAGCGCGGTTCCTGTGGGAACGCGTCTGAAAACCGCGGGCAGAAGCTAGTCCATACAGATAAATAAAATTGAAGTGTCTGTTTGTAATATCAAAATAACAGCTTTTTACTAAATGCATATGAACGTATATACGGTACCTACAATAAAACAACCATTTTTAAAAAAAATTAAAATTTTTGTCTGTCTGTCTGTCTGTTTGTTCTGGGTAATCTCCGAAACGGCTGGACCGATTTTGACGAGACTTTTACTGGCAGATATCTGATGTTACAAGGAGTAACATAGGCTACTTTAATTTTAGAAAAATAATTAGGGTTCCGCGCAAAAAATAAAAACCATGTAATCCAAAATCTCCACGTGGGTGAAACCGCGGGGCAGCAGCTAGTCTGCAAGCGACACATAATCCACAAATTCATGGTAAGAAACGATATATCCGAAGAACACCACTGACCACTATTATTAAACGAAATAAAAACATGTCCAGTTACTGTTTAACGGCTTCTCAAACCGTTTTAACGGCCAGCCAGCCGCCGAAGGTCCGCGGAATCGGTCTAGACTCCGTTACGACTAATTCTAAGCCGTTAAACATGGAATTAGTTTGTCCTAAAACGGGTTATGATCTGGACCCAAAGTCGTCAAACAAGGTGATGGGGTAATGATGACAGTTTCTTGGTATGGTCTTCTAGTCTACTATTATACAGTGAAAGGGATGGAACAGAATGAGCGAGCGAGAGATCTATAAAATGAACTTGGATTTTGCTCAAACTCGTAAAACAGTGGTGTTTTTTTAGTCTCGATAGATTTTCCGTTGAACTACCATTATGTGGTCTTATGTACGCAAAATCAAGAATGAAACTATCCTCTGCTATGGACCACATCGGTAGGTGCCTGGTGACATATTTTTATTTTAAGGGTGGTATCTAGCCGAGCGAACAGTAAGCAACGCTCTAATTTTATTTGACTCCTCATTTTTATAAACACTAGTGACTATTTGCAATACTTTATTAATATTTTAAAAAAATATTAGAGCGCCTGGTTGATTCGATGCGTAATCAAAATACTGGTACTTATCTGGCTCAAGGCTTCAGCATTGCGATCCAACGAGACAATGTCACTAGCATGCTGTGCTGCTAACTATTATACATAGGCCTACAATGGCTTTAAGATCAACTATTTTAGTAGACAGGTTAGTAGTAGTGTTTATATACCTAGACATTTAGATATAAGAGCGCTAATAAAAGTTGCATAAAATTAGGTTATTCAACTTTTATATTATTAACCTACTTCACGTATACAACCGTTCGAGACGAGTTGAAAATTATGGTCATAAGCAAATATACAAATCTCACCAATAAAAATAATTACACAACCCCTAAAACTGATAACACAAAACATTCCCTATCCTTACATTCCTCAAAAAGTGATTACACTGAAGTCACCCTGTCGGAAGTCGGTCAAATCAACCCCTAGGGTAGTCGGATGTAATTTTAACAGGAGGAAAAGGGCGAGGATGCGACGCGATGGCCGGCAAATCTGCTAATGTGGTAAGGGCGGTTTGTAATGAGATTTTGTTTGCGTAGGGGTTGGATCTTGATTTAATTTGGGATGAAGATACTTTATGTTAATCGTAGTAGTTGCGCTTGACGGGCCTGATCGGGGTTAAAAAGCCAGATTGCCCGAAACATTATATGACTAATTTCATAAATCGTTGAATTACCACATTAAGGCAATACATATTGTGGCTCACGTGCCGAATCATTGCAAGAATTAATCTGTTTTACAGTTTTCCACGAAAATTCGTAAAATGGTTCACAAATGACAAATAGATAGTTTTGTTTAAAAATTAATGTTAGTTTTTATAACACTTATATTTTATAAATTGTTAAAAACCGGCTATAACTCACGTCATTTGTCGATATTGTCGATCTAGGTTTCGAGCGTGTCCGACGCTCTTCCTCAGGGAGTTCACGCGGCGAGATCGCAACGACCGCTGCTGTGAGTTATAGCCGGTTTTTAACAATTTATAATGTGTGATACTCACGAAAATTTTAATAGTAAGAGAAATATTTTGTTTGAGAAAAATAATTTTTGTATTTGTAGACTTGTAGTGAAGGAGTAGGTCCTTTTATAGTAAAGGTGCGTAACGGGTCTAGGTTGAGATGCTATGATAGGGACTTCTCATCATGTTGATTCATCATCCTCTTGATTTATTACTAGGGTAGGTTCTTGCAGTTTATTCTTCCATACTTCTTACCAGTCTTCAACTTTCTTTTATTTTTATCCCACTTCCATAAAAACTCGCGGATTTCAATGCGTATGATTTTTTTTTTTGTGTAGATGTTACTCGATTTCTCCGTCAATTCTAAACCGATTTGAATGATTATTTTTTTAATGAATAGGGTACATCTCAACGGTTATCGCCTTTCATAAATTTTACTAACGAATACCATCCCAGGGTGGGAGAAATAGGGCATGAAATTTCAAATATCGCGATAGTTGCGCGAAGTCGGATCCAGCTTTTTTAAAAGCATTTTTTTACGATAAGCCCAATATTTTACCATCTAATAGTGTTACCACAAAAAACAATTTTTAGTCGCCTATTTAACTAGACAGCGTCTAAACATAAACGTCAAAAATTATTTGAAATGTCACAACAGAACTGTGTTAAACAACGGTTAGACATTACTTAAATCAGAATTTGTATTACTCATATTCAATCGCGTGACTAAGGCATGATTAGCCGTTAAACAATGTTTAACACAGGTTTAACGTATGTTTAATTTTTTTGTGGAAATACCCTAATAGTCTTTATTGGTCGTAGTCAAACTCAGACTGAATACACGTTAAACTTCTAACGGACACTGGTTCTCAAGTGCTGCTATCAGAACATATGTAATCTAAGTTTACCGTATAATATCAACCATAAATCATCACTTAATTTCAAACGGGGCGGTGGTCAAATGGTAACCTATTAAATGTCTAAACGTAATCCCTCCAAAATTTAAATTTCGCGAAGCATTATTATAAACAGTAAAAATAAAGTGTGTATATATCAAAATAGAGTCCAGTAGTTCCATTCCAAGAGAGTCTAGTAGTTCCATTATACAAAATCTTCTAAAGTTAGAAGAAATTTCAAAATGTTTAAACTGTAACTCAAGATATTATGCGGAATCATACTATTATATCACAATTATATTGTATAAGAAAGAAATATTAATACTATTCGAGTCTAGTCAAAATTAGATTGCAAAAAATATCAGTCATACAGACTCAGTCACCAGACAAACATAGCAAATATTTGAACTCTTTGAAAAAATCAAACTTCCACCCATAATAGAAAATTCGCAAAACCAAGTTTAAAACCGCATTATTAAAATATAACCCTTTATAATTTGCAAAAACTCTTCCTGAACGAACAGCAAAACTAGTTAATTCAACCTTCAAAACATTAAATTTCCCCGAAACATCTCAACAAACCGGCATGGAGCCGATTACACGCGGCTGTCACGTGTCCCAATCGATACTGTCATTAAAACATGCTAAAATCATTCGCGGGCAGTTTCGGCTGTGTAGCTCCGGAGCTCTGTAGGCAAGTCTGCGTTAGGAGGTCATCTACAAGGCATCAGAGGCGCGGGGCGTCGTCGCACGCAAATGATACGCGGCATCGATCGCCCATGTGCCCGCTGCCGGCCCGCAACCCCACTTTTCCCCCCTCCACCTCCCACTATCCACCCAAACCTCCTCGCACCACTCCCGAAACCCGCCAGACACAAACACCCGCACGCATAGACGCATAGCCACGCACACAGAAGCACTCGTCTAATGTGTTCTGCCAAATGATCCGTAGAGAATATTAAATCGTCTATCGTCTATGTATGCCATGTCGATAATGATAGTCATTGAAACCGGTCTTGATTTTAGATCTTATCGTTTGCCTGATAACCATATCTTTATCAATTGCATAATTAAAATTTTATTTAAAATAGTCTAATTTTGTATTATACTGAGGTTTTTTATTATATAGATTTAAAATAATTTTCAAAAAATCTGCTTATAACCTTATTCAAAGTCAATAGCTGATAAGTTGGTATAATATTTTTTAATATAATAGATTGCTGAAAATGTTTTAAAAGAAACAACCAACATTGTGTCAATTAAAGTGTAGTCAATAAAAATGAATGATTAATCATCAATTATTAATACGGCCATTGTGCCATAACAACATGTTGTACAGGTTTTCCATTAGTGAAAGCGTGCGCTGCGACCCCTCAACGGGAGGTTAATTGGGCTCACTGCCACGTGGGAGCAATTATTTACCTTTAGCCAGCCACGTGCCTCACACTTTTAGAACCATACACCATTACTACAAACTTCAAACAGTTCAACTTAATCCAAGTTTAGGTAATGTTCCACCACTAAAACTACATAAATAAAAAGTATAGGATCACTAGCGAAGCATTGCGGAGGAGCTAACTAAAAATGAAGAAATAAGATGGTGAATTTACAGACATTCGGGTTTAATGTTTCTACTGTGATATTTAACTACGATTTTGAACTTTAGAGCGATGGCACAAAGTTTAGATTTGTCTGCGACCGGCTCTACCACATAAATATACGTTAAACACTCCAGAAAAGACTGGCTTCGAATAAACGTTATGGGTTTTAGGGTGATTGCTAAAAACATATAAATCTATAATGCAATAATTTATTGATGACAGTCTCATTCAGAACCGATAAACATACAATATCGCAATAGCCTTGCGAGATCGCATGCGGTCAATACAGGATGACATTATTTTTTACAAGATGATACAAACTACCAAATGACACAGATCTACGCAAGCGATACAGATCTAGCTACGGAAGCATTGCCTAGTAAAGTAATGCAATAATGTAGCATTCGGGTGGTCCAGTGACACCACCCTATATACAGGGCACGTGATCTGCAGACACACGCTGCCGCAAAAATTTGAACTCACATTAGCCACAAACGGGTACAGTCCGAGAGAGTCTTATTCTAGATAGAATAAAAATAAATGTTGTATAAAACTAAAAGAAAAACACAGTCAACAGTAACAGGCCGGCGTTCTGGTTGAGAGCGGGGTTCGCGATATCTGGTTCCGCGGCGTACACATTTGGTTGTTTCTAGTGCGACATCGCGAGTGCGTCGCGCGGCGGGCACGGCTCGACTGAGGCGCCTTGGAGCCTCGACCCCCCCGCGCGCCGCGCCCGCGCCCCACTGCATCCTTCAAACGCTCCCTGATAATTGGGAGAAAATACTACACACAGCTGCAATCGGGACGCCTCATTCTACGCTTTTTTGGCCATGAGTCAGGCGATAATTGCATCAGCCCTCATTGGCCGGTTTTTTGACTCCAATATGCAATTTCGTCAAGAAATTTCCGCTCAAAAAGATTTAATCAGTCTCGTGGCTGTATTTTCGTGTTTTGTGTCGAACGCGTGACGAAGCTCCATCGTCGTATTTTAGAAGACTATAGACCATGAATATAGATGTTTCATTTCGTTAGACAGGCACGTTTCATGTTAAATTATGATCCGTTGCGACGAGACGAAAAAAATCAAGCTTGGTTTGTCCCAGGATAGCAATGTCAAAGGACTCGTAAATTAAATTGATTTTGTTCTCTGGTCTTGGTTTTAGTCACAAAAACTTACATGGTTCTCTAGTACCAGAGAGATTTATCGCTAAAATCATGCTTACATAATTTATGGCATATCATAAATTGTCTTCATGGAGAATTCTATACAATAACTAGTCACGACAATAGAAATAAAGGCTCCATTCATTAAATACAATAGACGAAATTGAGCACAATACAAAATGACCTAAAATTCGTAGCCAGTCATCGTAGACATAGGGTCTACGCCATGGCTACGATCGTAGCAGCGGCTACGAGCGCAGTGTTATGGTAATATTTTTGGGAGCAGTGACGTACAAACATTTTTACGGCTTAAAAATCTAGTGTCATAAATAAAAAGTAACTGCATAGTGTATTATTATGTAGATTTTTGCAAGTTTTTGTTGGATTTTTAGCATACAATGGAGTATTTTTTGCGAGTGCCTAGTGTTACTAAGTGTCGCTAGAACTTTCGGTAAACGACACTTTTTAAATATTTTTACGAATGTTTGAGACGGTTTTCGGTTTGCTTGGTGATAGTGAACGGTAGCTATAATTTTTATATTAAATTATTTACTACAAACTATTTTAAAAAAATATTATAGCAACTGTGAATAGGCAGAATCTACTGAATTTAATTTGTACGTCTCCAGAGATATCTATATAAAAACACGGATAAGACTGATTTGATGTTTTTTGATAAAATTGATTAATTTTGAAGTACAGCCCTGGCGTAAAAGTTATATTTAATTATTTATATTGAAATTCTCAAAATAAAATAAAAATATCCTACCACTCTTTCCTACTTCGTTAGATCTTTACATGCAAAGGTTGACCTGAAGAGATTACTTTTAGCAATGTCTTGTAATTTCCATAATAATCGATGTCTTTGTATTCTACTTGGAGAAAATTATTTAGACAAAAATTAGGTATCATTAAAATATTGTAAATGAGTTAACGTAATCAACTTGTAGTAAAAATAAACAGTGGCGCCCAACGTGGGTCATATTAGAAATACTCATTTTTTTGTTACATATACTAGATTAGTAGGTGTAACAAATAATTGCGTATCTGTAAAATTTTAACTATATAACTTTAACAGCGTTGATTAAAATATGGGGATATCCTGGACTAAAATATGGAAACAAGAAGCTGTTAAACACAAAAATAATGCAACAATAAATAATCTGTAAACTTCGTTTACAATATCGGTATTTCAAACGTGATAATAGAAAGACATTAAAAATAAGTTCAAATTATATTTCCCGCCTGATGTTATTTCTCGTGCACTTTTTATCCACCTAAAATACAAAATTATTCAGACTACTATCAGATATCGTAGTCGATTAGCAAACGAAGTTGTTAAAAGTCTCTTTTAAATTGTTGAATCCTTTCACACAAAAATCTCCATCAAAGCTAAAACTTCAACAGTTCAGTGACCCTGATGACTCATCTCAAATCCTTCCACACACAAGCCTCAAATTCCTACCGCCAATGTGTTACAACACTTATAAACTTATAACACAACAATTAGGGTCTAATTGGCTTCTAATTTCACCGTTTGACCTTGAGATCCTCCGGCACCCTCAGAAATCGGGTGAAGTATATTTTAACCCTAAATTAAGTGGTAGAACTTCCTTCGGAGACCGCGCCGTCGCGTCTCTTTACCCCTCCAACGAAGAAGAGCACAAATCACAAAAAGAGGCAGTAAATAATCGACCCTGTAAACTAATGGCTAAGGGTTCGTTTCATAACAGGAGTTGGAACGTTGCAGGGGTGTGTAGTGGGCTCATTCGGAGCGTCCTCTAAGAAAATGGAGACAATACGATTATAGTACCGTAGTATATGTGGGATTTAGAGATGCTATTCATTATCAGTCTCTTACGCTCTCACCGCTGGGATACCAGCCTTCTATCAGAGATAGAGTATGGGCCATTATCCACCACGCGGGCCCAGTGCGGCTTGGTGGATGTCACATATCCTCGAACTTTGTGGTTCTTGAACATGCGGGTTTCCTCACGATGTTTTCCTTCACCGTTACAGAACAAGTGCGAATAATCCGCACATAGCTGGATATACCTACCTAAGTCATCGGTGCGGGCCGAGTCGAGATTCGAACTATGGTGCGTCGTATTGAAAGTCGCACAAGTTCCCGCTCGGCCACACTCGCCCTCAGAGATGCTGACGTTCAGTATTTGCTTTTACTATTTAGACAGTAGGTAATTGTAATGGCCACTACTAATTATCCAAGTTTACTCTATAAATTTTATCTGTACTTCTATACTACGCGTCTTACTAATAAACAGTGTATAACGGTGGTATATTTACATAATGTTTTGTCTTTGTTGTTCTTTGACAATTTTAAACTGAATCGAAAGAGACGAAACATTGTGTAACTATTCAACTGTTACAAAGTGTATAATATTTGGTTGTTAAACAAAATCCTTTCGACCTGTCCGATTCAAAAAAATATTTTACTAATAGTAAGCTAGATGATCCCTGAGTTACATCGGCTTAGAAATAACAATATTTCAAGTCGGAAAAAATCAGCCATATGGCAGTTTTATCAGCGTGCCCTGACCACACGGTTGGCTATATAAGTGAACAAAATATACTACAAATGTTTTGGTCTTCATTGACCCTAAAAAATTACGCAACACAACATTCCTATATTATTTCTATGTAATAATATTTTTAATGTTTAAAATGAAAGTATAATTCCTGAGTAATATGTTTGTTACTGGGAAGACTAACTCTTCTGCGAGTGTCCGTCTGGGTTAGTACCACCGCTTTGCTAGTGAAGTCTGCCGCCAAGCAGTAATGTGCAAGCATTACTGTGTTCCGGTTTGATGAGCAAAGTAGCCAGTGAAATTACTGGGCATATGAGACTTAATACCTAATGTCTCAGGGTAACGAGCGCATTGCAGTGCCGCGCAGGCCTTTGTGTTTCAAAGTTCTGAGTGGCACTGCAATTGTTATGGGCCGGCGTTATGCTTACCATCAGGCAAACGACCAGATCGAAAAGTCACCAATATAAAAAAAAAAAGAGTGCACTTATTAAGTACACAAAATAATTATTACACAATAAACCTTTTAACAACATTTGGGAATTTTAATGAAGTTAAAATTTGCCGTTTAAAGTATGTTTTCTGGCTTATAGTTTAAAAATCATGTGAGTTGAAGACAGTGATACCTAATAACAGAGAACCGCACCGCGGTCGGGCCATGCAGCGTTTCACACATCTTAGGATACTTAAGATTAGAAACGTTAATATTTTAGCCAATAAAAAAGCCTATGGTCAGTTTCCAAGAGAGTGCACAATCTGCAAATTTTGCATATACACCAAACCGACCGAATATTATTATGTATAATACAATAATTTAGACTATCCTCCTCCCCTCTCTTTCTTTCTCACTAAAACCAGCTCTTTTATCCTTTTCTAAATCGGTCTCGCGACATTTTTTTTTTCGATTTTTCACATTTACTCTACGGCTCTGATTGATAGTGGGTAAGGGGTATTAAAAAGGGGTGTGGGGGTATTTAATGCAATCTTTTGCCAATAGATGTCACTTTATGGTAGTTTTATTTAGACTTTGGTAACATGGCTTGTAAAGGATGATTGTGGTAATGGTGGTATAGTTCTATTTTAGTGTAATTCTCTCAGTGAAAATGTAAATGTAATATACGTGCTAATATACCATATCTACTATGTTCTTGGTTTTTTTTTATAGGTAACGAGACGAGCTTGTCGTTTGCCTGATGGTAAGCATAACGCCGGCCCATAACGATTGCAGTGCCACCCAGAACTTTGAAACACAAAGGCTTGCGCGGCACTGCAGTGCGCTCGTTACCCTGGGACATTAGGCATTAAGTCTCATAAGCCCAGTAATTTCACTGGATACTCTGCTCATCAAACCGGAACACAGTAATGCTTGCACACTACTGCTTGGCGGCAGACTTCACGAGCAAAGCGGTGGTAACAACTCAGACGGACACTCGCAGAAGAGTTAGTCCTCCCACTAACAAATATAGGTGATAGTAGTACAACAAAACCGCTAAAAATAATATGTATCGCTAAAAATTAATAATCGAGTGCCACACATTTTTGTATTTCAAATTATAGGATAATTACATAATTCCAAAATTCAAGGACATGTGACATCCACCCAGCCGCACTGTGTCTATGCGTGCTGGATTCTGTCTCAGTGTCTCATGGGCCACAATTTGTGGCCTATACTCTCTCTCTGAGAGAAGGCTGGTATCCCAGCAGTGAGACCGTAAAAGGCTGATGACGTTAGCCTTTTACCGACGATCTCAACAAATCCTATGTTTGATGTTTGGTAACAGATTTTCAACGTGACGGTCTAACAAGGCGTAGGTATACTAGAAAACATCCTACTGTCATATTAAAAAACTTCAAGGTATAATACGCCATTGATATTACATTTCCAAATGTATGTAAAATTTTCCTCAATCGGGCATCTGAAAGTGGGTTAGAATAGTCTGGCAAGATGAGACGCACACATGCAAGGCTGTATAATACAGTTCAACCACAGAGTAACTAATAGCAGTACTCACAAATCTCGCAGTACTTTAAGCCCAGTTCCTATGTAGTCCGTCCGTCGTACGCGACCAATTATCCCCCACGCAGATATGTATGGCGGGGCCGTTGGCCGCTGGAAGCTGTTATTTCGTCTGCCCATTCTAGATTCAGGCGTGGACAGACGGGACTAGACCTTGAACGTACAGGCTATAGTAAACGTTTTAGACTCGAGTTTAGATTACTTTAAAAGCAATGATCTGATTTATGTAGCGTACTTCGTCTTCGAAATTAGAAACATTAGTAATTATAGACAACTAGCTTCTGCCCGCGGTTTTCACCCACATTCCCACAGGAACCGCGCATTTTTCCGAGATAAAAAGTACTTTATGTTACTCTCCGATCCATAAACCATATCTTGCCAAAAATCATGTTGATCCGTTGCTCCATTGCTGCGTGAAAGACAAACCAACAAACATACAAATACACTTTCACCTCTTATTATAAGTACGGATCTTTTGACCGGTTTCTCTTCAAGAAGTTGCCCGCACATACGAACCTTAGCCCTCACAGAACTCGGTTAAAGTGTTAGGGCGGTTGGAATATGCCCAAATTTTTAAATTTATCTGCATAACCATCTAACCTAACAATACCGTTATGTTTACTGTCTGGATACAAGAGCAGCCTAATTCCACCCTTCGATACGATCATCTTGGACTGGCAATTTGGCCCTTTTTGGTATTTGAAATAGTTTTTAATAAACTTTTATTAGCTTCACTTGTATCTAAATATTAAATAATGTAATAAAATCTTAGACGTTAATTTTAACCTACTTTTAACTGTCCTATCGAAATGAAACCTTGTGTGTGTATACATTATGACAAAACTATAATTTGGTATCATGGAGCTGATCTGATGATGGAGCCACGAGGTGGATAATGAAACTCTTCGGTGGCTACATGTAAACCCTTTCACAAAGGTCTTACCACTAAAAATTAAATACACTCTAAACACGTGTTAAACAGCGTCATACCCTTAAACATGCCATAGTCGTATACTTAAATATTAATAACCACAAACCTTGGTTTAAGAAGGTTCTAACTCATTTATGTTGTTGTTATTGGGAGGACTAACTCTTCTGCGAGTGTCCCTCTGGGCTGTTACCACCGCTTTGCTCGTGAAGTCTGCCGCCAAGCAGTAGTGTGCAAGCATTACTGTGTTCCGGTTTGATGAGCAGAGTATCCAGTGAAATTAGTGGGCTTATGAGACTTAATACCTAATGTCTAACTAACTATACGACCGGCTCGTCTCGTTATCAAATAGTATAAAAAATACAGCTTTTATGTTCTGGCAATACTTTTACAGCCCGCCGCCTGTCTGAGACGAACTCTCCTTGGTAACAAAATAAGAACTTTCTACTTTTCGAAAATCAGTTATAGATAAACAAGCCTTGTAATTAGTATTCTTTGCCAGTCCGTCTCTAACGGCGTCTAGCCTAATTCAATAACGGCGGTAGTCGCTCACTAACACAAATAGTGATTTTTTTAAGGGAGTCTTCGGTGGTAAGCTAGATGTGGTAGCCCTGTTTGGCTATTCATTGGCTGGCAGCCAGATGGGCAGGGATGTGGGCGAGTTCGCTCGTGGATGTGGTACATTTCATATTTTTTATCAAGTGGTAGGAGTCTTCTAAGAGTGTCCGTTTTTTTACCAAGTGGTAGGACTTTTCTGCGAGTGTCCGTCTGGGTGGGTACCACCAGTTTGCTCGTGTAGTCTGCCGCCAAGCGGTTATGTGCAAGTATTACTGTGTTCCAATTTGATGAAAGTGGTAATGGAGTTGGAGTTGGAGTTACTGGGCTTGTGGGACTTAATACTTAATCTCTAAGGGTAACGAGAGCAATGCAGTGCCGTGCAGGCTTTTGTGTTTAAAATTTCTTTGTAGCACTGCAATAGTTATATTGGTGTTATGCTTACCATCAGGCAAACGATCAGCTCGTCTCGTTCAAAATTCTACATTTATTTTGCAAATAACTTACATCGCCTATAATATACTTACCACTAAAATTAAAAAATATATTTCATTGATCAATTAATTTAGGGATTCCACCACAAATGGCATAATGTTTTTTTTTATTGCAAATAGGCTTGCGTTTGCCCGCTGTCTCACCTGATGTTAAGCGTCGACGCGGTCGACGATGTAGAACGCTTGCCCAGAACCTGTTCACTCGTCCCTTGAAGACTCCAACTTGATAACTTGACATGTCCAAGTACAAGCGTCAGATACGGCATCACTAATACCCACTAATACCACATCCAAATTTCATCCAGCCGCGCGTCTGACGGAACGGGCGCTCAAATTACAGCAATGTAAATTGTCAAAAATATTATTTTTAACATAGAGCAAGAGAAAACATACTAGTAGACAGAGCTACGTTAAACCTGTAAGTGAAGCTTTCAAAGTAAGCTGACTTGTAGTAAGATTGTAAACATGGTAGTACACTTTGACTTAAAGAAAGAAAGTGTTCATTTGACACAAAACAAGAGAAAAAGGAAAACATCAAAGCACATAAGAAACAAAGTAAGTAATAAAAATAAAATACTCGCGCTTAAAAATACATAACCTATGTCAATATTGCGCCAAAGAGGGTTTATCTCAGTGTGAAGCCGAGTGTACAAAATACTCGATTTTCAAATAAACGCTGCGGGTTACGGAAATACATAAGGAAATAAGATTTATGCTTTTTTTATACAACATAGGCTTGAGCTTAAGCGCAACCACCAGTCATAGTTTTCTACGACTATTTCACTTTCTGTTGGTACGCGACAATGCGGTCGACGTCGAAGCAGGTTTCACATTGAAGGTACCTGTTCACACGTGCATTGAAGAAACTTAGGTTATAGCAACAGAGAAACAGACTCGGACAAGGAAATCAACTCCGTAGCAGTAAATAATTGAGAAGCAAAGAACTTCGTGCGTAAAGGAGGAGCTTCACAATATTGGTATACAAATGTCGCTTCACCGTTTAATGTATAAGAACGGAGAATTTATCATGCTCTGTAACTCCTAGGCACACTCGCCGAAATGAAACCATTTTCAGTGGCTTCATAAGTTTGGTACCATTCATAAAATTACTGGGCTTATATGAGACTTTGTATATAATTTTTCAGGGTAACAAGTGCACTACAGTGCCACGTAGGCTTTTATGTTTCAACGTTCCGTTTGTTGCTGCAATTCTTATGGGCTGGTAGAAGTCTTCTAGTAGGTAAATTTCTAAATCCTTAGTTTCTAAATCTTTAGTCTAAAGTTCTAAATCTTCTCAAAGTCTCTTATAAAGAGGTAAAGTTTATATTTTTGTTTGTTTGATGGCTTTTTACCTCTTAACGTCTAGAACCAAGAGTCGATTCTAAAAATTCTTTCACTAAAATAGGAAGCCGTATGTAGCTATAACTGAATCCAAGCGTGCCAAAAGGCAACATATGTGTTATACTAAAGTCGAACCTCAGCCGTAGCTATTATGTAAAGGAAGGACATACATAGAGCTGCCTTGGTGGCTTCACTATTTAAAGGCCCCGTCTCTAAATAACTGTGGGTCTATTATTTTTAATTTATAGCTGTTACTGAATTACGCGGATGTTGGCTTACAAGCCTGCGGATGATATACAAGAGTATCAGTTGTGTTGTACGTCATGTAATGTGGCACGGACTGCGCACACCACTTGCCACATTACGAACGACTTTTTGATTTAAAACAACACTATACCAGGCTTTTAGGATACAATACAGACAGACTTTTTGAAAGAACTTTGATCTTAATACGTTTTATTTAATATTTGTAAGATACGATTTGAAATTACAACTAAAAGATATCAATTTAGTCAATAATTTGAGGGAGGAGAAGTTCGTGGTAAGGTTGAACGCCGATTCGTGGGTTTATTATTCGAAATACATATAAATAAGAAGAAAATTTATCGCCAGTTACCTATAGTGGTATGTTTCAGCCAATTGGGAAGATTTTTGGATAGCTAAACTAAGAATGCAGTGCAGTAAGCCCAAGCTTTAAACCATAAGCTACGCGAAAATTGGATATCCTCTAGAAATAACAGTACTCGTACTATAATAAATAAACACTTACACTCATACCCCCACACTAGGATTCCCTGTGTTGCAGGTAGCATGGACACACACAGATACACATCACAAACATCCAAAACCCGAGAGCAAACTTTATGCTTACACAAAACCTGCCCCGGCCGGGAATCGAACCCGGGACCCCTCGCTTTGCAGGCAACTTAGCTACGGAGCCGTCTATAATTATAGCCTAGAGAAGTAGAAGAAGTAGAAGTAGAAGCCTAGAGAAAGTAAGTACATTATAGATATTCCTAATTACCTATGTACATGTTCTTATAGCATGTTATTTTACTTCTAGACTATTACTGTATGAGTACGGCTATGATTCGCACCGTAATTCTATCATAGTCTCGGAGGGTTTTGCCGAATAGATTCAATATCTCGGCCTGAAACTTTCAAGGCAAAAAATACTTTGTTACATATCATGTAAAATATGACATTCCATCAAAGTTGCCCTGTTTCTCTACTGTTTACCACAAGTCTAGGTATAAATTCAGCTTGGCTGAGAGTAAAAGTAGTTTATCTTTGTCTCGGGTTCACCTGTCTTGGAAACTTTTCTTGAGAGCTATCCAAAACTGAATATAAGTCTAGCTATATACTTGTGTTCTACTATAAGTAGTAAGTCATATTTGTTGGCAGTACTCCTTAGGAACGAGCGGGGTGGATTGTTGAAATCATTTATTGGTTGCTGTTGGTACAAAACAATTCGAAAATATAGAATATTCATTCTCTCTTCGTTTACGTTTGGGCAAGTGGCCAGGTTTAAAGTAAAATTTTTAGGTCACATTTAAGGGTTGACTTGAAAAAATAAGCCTCCGTCATGACCCCAGTAGCTTTAAGTAAAGAGATATCAGAATGCACACGGTAATTACTGTACATACTTGTCTTTCATTTCCTCGGGTTTCGTTGGTATACCAAACTGTCCAACCTAGTGCACTATCAAATGAAGTTATACCATGTAACGATTATTTTGTAATAATTTTTTTATTGTTAAAAGTTAGCGATCTCAAGTGAAAATCCAGAAACGCCTAACCTATAGTGTGAATTGGTTTTGAAGATCAACTGTCAAAACGCACCTTTATGTGCTTTTTCGATAGGTTTTCATCTTAGTGGTAGTAAATATCATCACCTTCTTGCCCTCATCCGAATTCGTTTGGGGTCGGTGCAGCAAGTCTATTTTCTTCCGCGCTCCCTGTCAGCCCTTAGCGTTTCATACAATTCCAATTCATTCATATCCGCCTTTACAGAATCCATCCATCTTTCTTTGGTCTTTCTCTACCCTTCCATCCCTCAACAACATTATATCCATCACTCTTTTAGTAATATACGTTTCATCCCTCCTCATAACATACCCGTACAAAGTCAAACGATTCCCTTTCATTTTCTCTGTCACTGGTGCTACTTTCAGACTCTCTCTCTAATATATACTCATTTCTTATTTTTTTTATTTATACCCCAGTTATGGGGTATTTACCATTTAGAGTGAACAATTCTGATCACGGCGGTTGCAACAGTGCCGAGATGTAGTAAACTCAAAACAAATAATATATAATGTAATTGTACCCGTTGTACAATGTAACATTTTTTAATATCGGCAACTATCACATAAGCACATAATTATCCAGACTAAGGTTTCGTGTATTGAGAGAATAAAAAATTAAGTGAACCATGGTCTCAAAAATTCAGACAGGAAATATAATCGCACGCGTAGGTACCTACATGCGCCTTTGTTAAGTGCACAAAGGAAATGCAAAGTAAAAAAAAATATTTGGTGAAAGGTTGGTAGAGATGTAGGAGCACCTGTTTCCTACACTAGGCTCAGAAGTGAGGACTTACAACCCTTACTCACGCATATAGAAGTTAAGCCTATTAACAAGCACAGACAACCTGTACTTTAATAAATGCGAAAGTGTATTTTAGGTTTTGGACCATCTTTCACGCAGCAACGGTACAACGGATCGATGTGATTTTTAGCAGTGAAATAGTTTATTGACCAGAAAGTAACATATGCTACTTTTTATTCCGAAAAAATGCACCGTTCTTGTGGGTATCACCACGAGGGTGAAACCATGAGCAGAAGCTCGTCGTTAACAATGTGAGAAACGCCTGATCCTCCTTTTTAGTATTAGTCGTCCACTATTATTTTGACGCGTTGTTTAGTTGAGAAATAAGAGTGGCGGGTTCAATTCCCAAAATGAAACAAATATATTTCCACTCAAAAAAAAAACTACAATATTTGTCCTTGTACTATTATGGTATATGGTATGTTATTGGAATATTATTATAATTACGGTATGTTATTGGAATATTATTATTATTATAATTATCACTGTGTCAATTGGTTTTATTATTCTGTAGAAATCATTTTGATGTATATTTTAGTGTACGCAGTGTTGGTGATCTAACTAATAAATAAATAATCATCGTAATTCCTGATTCTCTTGGAACATGATAATATCCTACAGTTAGAGATCATGGTCTATGTATATTGTATGGTTATCATTATGCATTATTTATTTATTAAAAAATACTCAAAACCTAATTTATATTTAGGCAAAGGATTATTTAGGAAGTGAAAATAAAACACGCATAATTATTAATTATATTTATTACACGTAACTTAATATTAAAGTGTATTCGTTATTGCTTCATAGTATTTATTGTACATAATGTATTACAGTTTCGATGCAGATAATTTGTATTTTGTAATATACATAATAATATATTTATATTTGGGCTGAAAGTAAACCACCAGTTAATATTACATTATGATACAAGTGTGCTAAGTACTACTCGGCTCTCTTATGAACAATGAATCCTCTTGTGTTATGACCAACATAGCACACGCGTATCATACGACGTTTTTCAACACACTTGCGAGGAAATATACAGACCTGAGAGATACATATACCTAACATAATTAAGGAAAAATGATATAGGTATTAATTTTTTTTAAATGTTTCCTTTTTCCGCGTAAAACTGTTTTTGGTACTAAGTAAGAATAGGCGGTATGGTTTCACGACTTTAGCCTACAAAAAAAGGGCCGAACGAAAAAAAAAAGTCTTTGTTGGTAGTTATCTGTGGTGTAAATAAAATAACTATTACGCGGTAAATTAAAAATGCTTCGTCATCAAACATGCAAGTTGCAGTGAGGTACAAACTTAACTCAATCAGGACATGTAACACGAGTGTGATAATGTAATGTAAAAAGCGAGCGTGTTTAATATTTTCCATTATAATATGTATACGTATGATAAGTGTGTTAAAAAGGGTATTTTGGTTGGCATCCGACTTCAAGTGCTAATTTTCTAATTATACATTATTTATTTGTTCATATTTATTTTCTTTCGAATCAACTATCGGAATTTATTATTACTGAAGTGTCATGCAACTTGTTTTAATAAAACTTTTAAATCGATAAGACCAATATAAAATGCAAAAAAAAAACTCATAATAATAATCCTGTTCTTTTCTTATTATTAAAGTACATTACAGATAATTGTTTAAAATAACTGTAGTTAAAAAGAGTTGTGAAATAAATGTAACAGTGGCAAACAAAGCGCAGTAGGATTACTTGTTCTTGAAAGGGATATTATTTATTCTTATATTATTGTTAGTATACCAGGAAAACAAAGAATGGGGCTCACAGATACTATAATAATATATATTTATATCGTTGACGTTGAAAGAGCTTATAGCAATAAGATGTGTAAGATACTATGACAGGAAACAACGGCAGAACACAACGGTCGTTTACTTTCGCCCTAACGATAAACTACGTAACACTTTATTACCTTACACCAATAAGAATATTAGAGTTTATACTGTTTAGCTAAAGAAGTTCAGAGTTTTACTGATCGAGTAGATATTTTGTAGAATAATATTGTTAAAAGTAAAGATCGATTAAATGGTTTTCCATTGGTTGTAAGTTTTTTTAGACTAATGTAGTCATAGATATATTATAGTTACCAGATATATTTTACTAAGCCACATTACGTAAAAAGTTTCAATGGTTTTCAATGATTTATTTTTCTATCTGAAAGCGAGACTCCTATTGATAAAGTTGTGATGTTGAGTGAAATTAATTTAAAAACATTGGATCAGAAAATAAATAAGACAAAAAAATGCGGTCATTTGGATTTGTCAATTAGTCGATTTCACGACAATGTGAGACTCGACGAAATTGATCGTCACAACATGGTTGGCTAGATGACGATCATGAATAAATCGACTAAATTATATAAATAAATTGGGCATAAATGAAAGCAATAGAAAAAATATATCATTTATATCTTGCGAGATCAAATATTAATTTTATTATGGCTAGTAATAATATGTACACAATGTAAAATAATATCTTTCGCAAGATGATTTGAGTAACAATTTTTTTATAAACGGACATTTAACGTTTTGATACAGAATTGATTTCGTAAACTTTTTAACAGTGACGTGAATAAGTAAAAATAATATTTTGATTCTCTGTATTTTGAAACAGATATATATGGCTGTAGTTGTTTTAAACTTTTTTGAATAAGTGCCTTATAACCTCATTAAAACCTAATGACTTAAATCTTATTACACGCACAATAGTCAACAAGGAGAATAATAATAGAAATATTATTATTAGCCTTTATAATATCTATTTCCATAACAATATCACATACATAACTAGACAATAATTATTATTATAATAAATAACAATCAACAATTATTATATTCGATGATACAATGGTGTAATTACTTTCTTACTTTTTAATTCGTATATAATTTAGTACATAATATTATTATGTGCGTAATGGTTGAAAATGATCACGGTAGCGCGCGTATATTATTATTGTAATATATAAATTATTAATGTAATATATAAAAATGAATGATTAATCATCAATTATTAATACGGCCATTGTGCCATAACAACATGTTGTACAGGTTTTCCATTAGTGAAAGCGTGCGCTGCGACCCCTCAACGGGAGGTTAATTGGGCTCACTGCCACGTGGGAGCAATTATTTACCTTTAGCCAGCCACGTGCCTCACACTTTTAGAACCATACACCATTACTACAAACTTCAAACAGTTCAACTTAATCCAAGTTTAGGTAATGTTCCACCACTAAAACTACATAAATAAAAAGTATAGGATCACTAGCGAAGCATTGCGGAGGAGCTAACTAAAAATGAAGAAATAAGATGGTGAATTTACAGACATTCGGGTTTAATGTTTCTACTGTGATATTTAACTACGATTTTGAACTTTAGAGCGATGGCACAAAGTTTAGATTTGTCTGCGACCGGCTCTACCACATAAATATACGTTAAACACTCCAGAAAAGACTGGCTTCGAATAAACGTTATGGGTTTTAGGGTGATTGCTAAAAACATATAAATCTATAATGCAATAATTTATTGATGACAGTCTCATTCAGAACCGATAAACATACAATATCGCAATAGCCTTGCGAGATCGCATGCGGTCAATACAGGATGACATTATTTTTTACAAGATGATACAAACTACCAAATGACACAGATCTACGCAAGCGATACAGATCTAGCTACGGAAGCATTGCCTAGTAAAGTAATGCAATAATGTAGCATTCGGGTGGTCCAGTGACACCACCCTATATACAGGGCACGTGATCTGCAGACACACGCTGCCGCAAAAATTTGAACTCACATTAGCCACAAACGGGTACAGTCCGAGAGAGTCTTATTCTAGATAGAATAAAAATAAATGTTGTATAAAACTAAAAGAAAAACACAGTCAACAGTAACAGGCCGGCGTTCTGGTTGAGAGCGGGGTTCGCGATATCTGGTTCCGCGGCGTACACATTTGGTTGTTTCTAGTGCGACATCGCGAGTGCGTCGCGCGGCGGGCACGGCTCGACTGAGGCGCCTTGGAGCCTCGACCCCCCCGCGCGCCGCGCCCGCGCCCCACTGCATCCTTCAAACGCTCCCTGATAATTGGGAGAAAATACTACACACAGCTGCAATCGGGACGCCTCATTCTACGCTTTTTTGGCCATGAGTCAGGCGATAATTGCATCAGCCCTCATTGGCCGGTTTTTTGACTCCAATATGCAATTTCGTCAAGAAATTTCCGCTCAAAAAGATTTAATCAGTCTCGTGGCTGTATTTTCGTGTTTTGTGTCGAACGCGTGACGAAGCTCCATCGTCGTATTTTAGAAGACTATAGACCATGAATATAGATGTTTCATTTCGTTAGACAGGCACGTTTCATGTTAAATTATGATCCGTTGCGACGAGACGAAAAAAATCAAGCTTGGTTTGTCCCAGGATAGCAATGTCAAAGGACTCGTAAATTAAATTGATTTTGTTCTCTGGTCTTGGTTTTAGTCACAAAAACTTACATGGTTCTCTAGTACCAGAGAGATTTATCGCTAAAATCATGCTTACATAATTTATGGCATATCATAAATTGTCTTCATGGAGAATTCTATACAATAACTAGTCACGACAATAGAAATAAAGGCTCCATTCATTAAATACAATAGACGAAATTGAGCACAATACAAAATGACCTAAAATTCGTAGCCAGTCATCGTAGACATAGGGTCTACGCCATGGCTACGATCGTAGCAGCGGCTACGAGCGCAGTGTTATGGTAATATTTTTGGGAGCAGTGACGTACAAACATTTTTACGGCTTAAAAATCTAGTGTCATAAATAAAAAGTAACTGCATAGTGTATTATTATGTAGATTTTTGCAAGTTTTTGTTGGATTTTTAGCATACAATGGAGTATTTTTTGCGAGTGCCTAGTGTTACTAAGTGTCGCTAGAACTTTCGGTAAACGACACTTTTTAAATATTTTTACGAATGTTTGAGACGGTTTTCGGTTTGCTTGGTGATAGTGAACGGTAGCTATAATTTTTATATTAAATTATTTACTACAAACTATTTTAAAAAAATATTATAGCAACTGTGAATAGGCAGAATCTACTGAATTTAATTTGTACGTCTCCAGAGATATCTATATAAAAACACGGATAAGACTGATTTGATGTTTTTTGATAAAATTGATTAATTTTGAAGTACAGCCCTGGCGTAAAAGTTATATTTAATTATTTATATTGAAATTCTCAAAATAAAATAAAAATATCCTACCACTCTTTCCTACTTCGTTAGATCTTTACATGCAAAGGTTGACCTGAAGAGATTACTTTTAGCAATGTCTTGTAATTTCCATAATAATCGATGTCTTTGTATTCTACTTGGAGAAAATTATTTAGACAAAAATTAGGTATCATTAAAATATTGTAAATGAGTTAACGTAATCAACTTGTAGTAAAAATAAACAGTGGCGCCCAACGTGGGTCATATTAGAAATACTCATTTTTTTGTTACATATACTAGATTAGTAGGTGTAACAAATAATTGCGTATCTGTAAAATTTTAACTATATAACTTTAACAGCGTTGATTAAAATATGGGGATATCCTGGACTAAAATATGGAAACAAGAAGCTGTTAAACACAAAAATAATGCAACAATAAATAATCTGTAAACTTCGTTTACAATATCGGTATTTCAAACGTGATAATAGAAAGACATTAAAAATAAGTTCAAATTATATTTCCCGCCTGATGTTATTTCTCGTGCACTTTTTATCCACCTAAAATACAAAATTATTCAGACTACTATCAGATATCGTAGTCGATTAGCAAACGAAGTTGTTAAAAGTCTCTTTTAAATTGTTGAATCCTTTCACACAAAAATCTCCATCAAAGCTAAAACTTCAACAGTTCAGTGACCCTGATGACTCATCTCAAATCCTTCCACACACAAGCCTCAAATTCCTACCGCCAATGTGTTACAACACTTATAAACTTATAACACAACAATTAGGGTCTAATTGGCTTCTAATTTCACCGTTTGACCTTGAGATCCTCCGGCACCCTCAGAAATCGGGTGAAGTATATTTTAACCCTAAATTAAGTGGTAGAACTTCCTTCGGAGACCGCGCCGTCGCGTCTCTTTACCCCTCCAACGAAGAAGAGCACAAATCACAAAAAGAGGCAGTAAATAATCGACCCTGTAAACTAATGGCTAAGGGTTCGTTTCATAACAGGAGTTGGAACGTTGCAGGGGTGTGTAGTGGGCTCATTCGGAGCGTCCTCTAAGAAAATGGAGACAATACGATTATAGTACCGTAGTATATGTGGGATTTAGAGATGCTATTCATTATCAGTCTCTTACGCTCTCACCGCTGGGATACCAGCCTTCTATCAGAGATAGAGTATGGGCCATTATCCACCACGCGGGCCCAGTGCGGCTTGGTGGATGTCACATATCCTCGAACTTTGTGGTTCTTGAACATGCGGGTTTCCTCACGATGTTTTCCTTCACCGTTACAGAACAAGTGCGAATAATCCGCACATAGCTGGATATACCTACCTAAGTCATCGGTGCGGGCCGAGTCGAGATTCGAACTATGGTGCGTCGTATTGAAAGTCGCACAAGTTCCCGCTCGGCCACACTCGCCCTCAGAGATGCTGACGTTCAGTATTTGCTTTTACTATTTAGACAGTAGGTAATTGTAATGGCCACTACTAATTATCCAAGTTTACTCTATAAATTTTATCTGTACTTCTATACTACGCGTCTTACTAATAAACAGTGTATAACGGTGGTATATTTACATAATGTTTTGTCTTTGTTGTTCTTTGACAATTTTAAACTGAATCGAAAGAGACGAAACATTGTGTAACTATTCAACTGTTACAAAGTGTATAATATTTGGTTGTTAAACAAAATCCTTTCGACCTGTCCGATTCAAAAAAATATTTTACTAATAGTAAGCTAGATGATCCCTGAGTTACATCGGCTTAGAAATAACAATATTTCAAGTCGGAAAAAATCAGCCATATGGCAGTTTTATCAGCGTGCCCTGACCACACGGTTGGCTATATAAGTGAACAAAATATACTACAAATGTTTTGGTCTTCATTGACCCTAAAAAATTACGCAACACAACATTCCTATATTATTTCTATGTAATAATATTTTTAATGTTTAAAATGAAAGTATAATTCCTGAGTAATATGTTTGTTACTGGGAAGACTAACTCTTCTGCGAGTGTCCGTCTGGGTTAGTACCACCGCTTTGCTAGTGAAGTCTGCCGCCAAGCAGTAATGTGCAAGCATTACTGTGTTCCGGTTTGATGAGCAAAGTAGCCAGTGAAATTACTGGGCATATGAGACTTAATACCTAATGTCTCAGGGTAACGAGCGCATTGCAGTGCCGCGCAGGCCTTTGTGTTTCAAAGTTCTGAGTGGCACTGCAATTGTTATGGGCCGGCGTTATGCTTACCATCAGGCAAACGACCAGATCGAAAAGTCACCAATATAAAAAAAAAAAGAGTGCACTTATTAAGTACACAAAATAATTATTACACAATAAACCTTTTAACAACATTTGGGAATTTTAATGAAGTTAAAATTTGCCGTTTAAAGTATGTTTTCTGGCTTATAGTTTAAAAATCATGTGAGTTGAAGACAGTGATACCTAATAACAGAGAACCGCACCGCGGTCGGGCCATGCAGCGTTTCACACATCTTAGGATACTTAAGATTAGAAACGTTAATATTTTAGCCAATAAAAAAGCCTATGGTCAGTTTCCAAGAGAGTGCACAATCTGCAAATTTTGCATATACACCAAACCGACCGAATATTATTATGTATAATACAATAATTTAGACTATCCTCCTCCCCTCTCTTTCTTTCTCACTAAAACCAGCTCTTTTATCCTTTTCTAAATCGGTCTCGCGACATTTTTTTTTTCGATTTTTCACATTTACTCTACGGCTCTGATTGATAGTGGGTAAGGGGTATTAAAAAGGGGTGTGGGGGTATTTAATGCAATCTTTTGCCAATAGATGTCACTTTATGGTAGTTTTATTTAGACTTTGGTAACATGGCTTGTAAAGGATGATTGTGGTAATGGTGGTATAGTTCTATTTTAGTGTAATTCTCTCAGTGAAAATGTAAATGTAATATACGTGCTAATATACCATATCTACTATGTTCTTGGTTTTTTTTTATAGGTAACGAGACGAGCTTGTCGTTTGCCTGATGGTAAGCATAACGCCGGCCCATAACGATTGCAGTGCCACCCAGAACTTTGAAACACAAAGGCTTGCGCGGCACTGCAGTGCGCTCGTTACCCTGGGACATTAGGCATTAAGTCTCATAAGCCCAGTAATTTCACTGGATACTCTGCTCATCAAACCGGAACACAGTAATGCTTGCACACTACTGCTTGGCGGCAGACTTCACGAGCAAAGCGGTGGTAACAACTCAGACGGACACTCGCAGAAGAGTTAGTCCTCCCACTAACAAATATAGGTGATAGTAGTACAACAAAACCGCTAAAAATAATATGTATCGCTAAAAATTAATAATCGAGTGCCACACATTTTTGTATTTCAAATTATAGGATAATTACATAATTCCAAAATTCAAGGACATGTGACATCCACCCAGCCGCACTGTGTCTATGCGTGCTGGATTCTGTCTCAGTGTCTCATGGGCCACAATTTGTGGCCTATACTCTCTCTCTGAGAGAAGGCTGGTATCCCAGCAGTGAGACCGTAAAAGGCTGATGACGTTAGCCTTTTACCGACGATCTCAACAAATCCTATGTTTGATGTTTGGTAACAGATTTTCAACGTGACGGTCTAACAAGGCGTAGGTATACTAGAAAACATCCTACTGTCATATTAAAAAACTTCAAGGTATAATACGCCATTGATATTACATTTCCAAATGTATGTAAAATTTTCCTCAATCGGGCATCTGAAAGTGGGTTAGAATAGTCTGGCAAGATGAGACGCACACATGCAAGGCTGTATAATACAGTTCAACCACAGAGTAACTAATAGCAGTACTCACAAATCTCGCAGTACTTTAAGCCCAGTTCCTATGTAGTCCGTCCGTCGTACGCGACCAATTATCCCCCACGCAGATATGTATGGCGGGGCCGTTGGCCGCTGGAAGCTGTTATTTCGTCTGCCCATTCTAGATTCAGGCGTGGACAGACGGGACTAGACCTTGAACGTACAGGCTATAGTAAACGTTTTAGACTCGAGTTTAGATTACTTTAAAAGCAATGATCTGATTTATGTAGCGTACTTCGTCTTCGAAATTAGAAACATTAGTAATTATAGACAACTAGCTTCTGCCCGCGGTTTTCACCCACATTCCCACAGGAACCGCGCATTTTTCCGAGATAAAAAGTACTTTATGTTACTCTCCGATCCATAAACCATATCTTGCCAAAAATCATGTTGATCCGTTGCTCCATTGCTGCGTGAAAGACAAACCAACAAACATACAAATACACTTTCACCTCTTATTATAAGTACGGATCTTTTGACCGGTTTCTCTTCAAGAAGTTGCCCGCACATACGAACCTTAGCCCTCACAGAACTCGGTTAAAGTGTTAGGGCGGTTGGAATATGCCCAAATTTTTAAATTTATCTGCATAACCATCTAACCTAACAATACCGTTATGTTTACTGTCTGGATACAAGAGCAGCCTAATTCCACCCTTCGATACGATCATCTTGGACTGGCAATTTGGCCCTTTTTGGTATTTGAAATAGTTTTTAATAAACTTTTATTAGCTTCACTTGTATCTAAATATTAAATAATGTAATAAAATCTTAGACGTTAATTTTAACCTACTTTTAACTGTCCTATCGAAATGAAACCTTGTGTGTGTATACATTATGACAAAACTATAATTTGGTATCATGGAGCTGATCTGATGATGGAGCCACGAGGTGGATAATGAAACTCTTCGGTGGCTACATGTAAACCCTTTCACAAAGGTCTTACCACTAAAAATTAAATACACTCTAAACACGTGTTAAACAGCGTCATACCCTTAAACATGCCATAGTCGTATACTTAAATATTAATAACCACAAACCTTGGTTTAAGAAGGTTCTAACTCATTTATGTTGTTGTTATTGGGAGGACTAACTCTTCTGCGAGTGTCCCTCTGGGCTGTTACCACCGCTTTGCTCGTGAAGTCTGCCGCCAAGCAGTAGTGTGCAAGCATTACTGTGTTCCGGTTTGATGAGCAGAGTATCCAGTGAAATTAGTGGGCTTATGAGACTTAATACCTAATGTCTAACTAACTATACGACCGGCTCGTCTCGTTATCAAATAGTATAAAAAATACAGCTTTTATGTTCTGGCAATACTTTTACAGCCCGCCGCCTGTCTGAGACGAACTCTCCTTGGTAACAAAATAAGAACTTTCTACTTTTCGAAAATCAGTTATAGATAAACAAGCCTTGTAATTAGTATTCTTTGCCAGTCCGTCTCTAACGGCGTCTAGCCTAATTCAATAACGGCGGTAGTCGCTCACTAACACAAATAGTGATTTTTTTAAGGGAGTCTTCGGTGGTAAGCTAGATGTGGTAGCCCTGTTTGGCTATTCATTGGCTGGCAGCCAGATGGGCAGGGATGTGGGCGAGTTCGCTCGTGGATGTGGTACATTTCATATTTTTTATCAAGTGGTAGGAGTCTTCTAAGAGTGTCCGTTTTTTTACCAAGTGGTAGGACTTTTCTGCGAGTGTCCGTCTGGGTGGGTACCACCAGTTTGCTCGTGTAGTCTGCCGCCAAGCGGTTATGTGCAAGTATTACTGTGTTCCAATTTGATGAAAGTGGTAATGGAGTTGGAGTTGGAGTTACTGGGCTTGTGGGACTTAATACTTAATCTCTAAGGGTAACGAGAGCAATGCAGTGCCGTGCAGGCTTTTGTGTTTAAAATTTCTTTGTAGCACTGCAATAGTTATATTGGTGTTATGCTTACCATCAGGCAAACGATCAGCTCGTCTCGTTCAAAATTCTACATTTATTTTGCAAATAACTTACATCGCCTATAATATACTTACCACTAAAATTAAAAAATATATTTCATTGATCAATTAATTTAGGGATTCCACCACAAATGGCATAATGTTTTTTTTTATTGCAAATAGGCTTGCGTTTGCCCGCTGTCTCACCTGATGTTAAGCGTCGACGCGGTCGACGATGTAGAACGCTTGCCCAGAACCTGTTCACTCGTCCCTTGAAGACTCCAACTTGATAACTTGACATGTCCAAGTACAAGCGTCAGATACGGCATCACTAATACCCACTAATACCACATCCAAATTTCATCCAGCCGCGCGTCTGACGGAACGGGCGCTCAAATTACAGCAATGTAAATTGTCAAAAATATTATTTTTAACATAGAGCAAGAGAAAACATACTAGTAGACAGAGCTACGTTAAACCTGTAAGTGAAGCTTTCAAAGTAAGCTGACTTGTAGTAAGATTGTAAACATGGTAGTACACTTTGACTTAAAGAAAGAAAGTGTTCATTTGACACAAAACAAGAGAAAAAGGAAAACATCAAAGCACATAAGAAACAAAGTAAGTAATAAAAATAAAATACTCGCGCTTAAAAATACATAACCTATGTCAATATTGCGCCAAAGAGGGTTTATCTCAGTGTGAAGCCGAGTGTACAAAATACTCGATTTTCAAATAAACGCTGCGGGTTACGGAAATACATAAGGAAATAAGATTTATGCTTTTTTTATACAACATAGGCTTGAGCTTAAGCGCAACCACCAGTCATAGTTTTCTACGACTATTTCACTTTCTGTTGGTACGCGACAATGCGGTCGACGTCGAAGCAGGTTTCACATTGAAGGTACCTGTTCACACGTGCATTGAAGAAACTTAGGTTATAGCAACAGAGAAACAGACTCGGACAAGGAAATCAACTCCGTAGCAGTAAATAATTGAGAAGCAAAGAACTTCGTGCGTAAAGGAGGAGCTTCACAATATTGGTATACAAATGTCGCTTCACCGTTTAATGTATAAGAACGGAGAATTTATCATGCTCTGTAACTCCTAGGCACACTCGCCGAAATGAAACCATTTTCAGTGGCTTCATAAGTTTGGTACCATTCATAAAATTACTGGGCTTATATGAGACTTTGTATATAATTTTTCAGGGTAACAAGTGCACTACAGTGCCACGTAGGCTTTTATGTTTCAACGTTCCGTTTGTTGCTGCAATTCTTATGGGCTGGTAGAAGTCTTCTAGTAGGTAAATTTCTAAATCCTTAGTTTCTAAATCTTTAGTCTAAAGTTCTAAATCTTCTCAAAGTCTCTTATAAAGAGGTAAAGTTTATATTTTTGTTTGTTTGATGGCTTTTTACCTCTTAACGTCTAGAACCAAGAGTCGATTCTAAAAATTCTTTCACTAAAATAGGAAGCCGTATGTAGCTATAACTGAATCCAAGCGTGCCAAAAGGCAACATATGTGTTATACTAAAGTCGAACCTCAGCCGTAGCTATTATGTAAAGGAAGGACATACATAGAGCTGCCTTGGTGGCTTCACTATTTAAAGGCCCCGTCTCTAAATAACTGTGGGTCTATTATTTTTAATTTATAGCTGTTACTGAATTACGCGGATGTTGGCTTACAAGCCTGCGGATGATATACAAGAGTATCAGTTGTGTTGTACGTCATGTAATGTGGCACGGACTGCGCACACCACTTGCCACATTACGAACGACTTTTTGATTTAAAACAACACTATACCAGGCTTTTAGGATACAATACAGACAGACTTTTTGAAAGAACTTTGATCTTAATACGTTTTATTTAATATTTGTAAGATACGATTTGAAATTACAACTAAAAGATATCAATTTAGTCAATAATTTGAGGGAGGAGAAGTTCGTGGTAAGGTTGAACGCCGATTCGTGGGTTTATTATTCGAAATACATATAAATAAGAAGAAAATTTATCGCCAGTTACCTATAGTGGTATGTTTCAGCCAATTGGGAAGATTTTTGGATAGCTAAACTAAGAATGCAGTGCAGTAAGCCCAAGCTTTAAACCATAAGCTACGCGAAAATTGGATATCCTCTAGAAATAACAGTACTCGTACTATAATAAATAAACACTTACACTCATACCCCCACACTAGGATTCCCTGTGTTGCAGGTAGCATGGACACACACAGATACACATCACAAACATCCAAAACCCGAGAGCAAACTTTATGCTTACACAAAACCTGCCCCGGCCGGGAATCGAACCCGGGACCCCTCGCTTTGCAGGCAACTTAGCTACGGAGCCGTCTATAATTATAGCCTAGAGAAGTAGAAGAAGTAGAAGTAGAAGCCTAGAGAAAGTAAGTACATTATAGATATTCCTAATTACCTATGTACATGTTCTTATAGCATGTTATTTTACTTCTAGACTATTACTGTATGAGTACGGCTATGATTCGCACCGTAATTCTATCATAGTCTCGGAGGGTTTTGCCGAATAGATTCAATATCTCGGCCTGAAACTTTCAAGGCAAAAAATACTTTGTTACATATCATGTAAAATATGACATTCCATCAAAGTTGCCCTGTTTCTCTACTGTTTACCACAAGTCTAGGTATAAATTCAGCTTGGCTGAGAGTAAAAGTAGTTTATCTTTGTCTCGGGTTCACCTGTCTTGGAAACTTTTCTTGAGAGCTATCCAAAACTGAATATAAGTCTAGCTATATACTTGTGTTCTACTATAAGTAGTAAGTCATATTTGTTGGCAGTACTCCTTAGGAACGAGCGGGGTGGATTGTTGAAATCATTTATTGGTTGCTGTTGGTACAAAACAATTCGAAAATATAGAATATTCATTCTCTCTTCGTTTACGTTTGGGCAAGTGGCCAGGTTTAAAGTAAAATTTTTAGGTCACATTTAAGGGTTGACTTGAAAAAATAAGCCTCCGTCATGACCCCAGTAGCTTTAAGTAAAGAGATATCAGAATGCACACGGTAATTACTGTACATACTTGTCTTTCATTTCCTCGGGTTTCGTTGGTATACCAAACTGTCCAACCTAGTGCACTATCAAATGAAGTTATACCATGTAACGATTATTTTGTAATAATTTTTTTATTGTTAAAAGTTAGCGATCTCAAGTGAAAATCCAGAAACGCCTAACCTATAGTGTGAATTGGTTTTGAAGATCAACTGTCAAAACGCACCTTTATGTGCTTTTTCGATAGGTTTTCATCTTAGTGGTAGTAAATATCATCACCTTCTTGCCCTCATCCGAATTCGTTTGGGGTCGGTGCAGCAAGTCTATTTTCTTCCGCGCTCCCTGTCAGCCCTTAGCGTTTCATACAATTCCAATTCATTCATATCCGCCTTTACAGAATCCATCCATCTTTCTTTGGTCTTTCTCTACCCTTCCATCCCTCAACAACATTATATCCATCACTCTTTTAGTAATATACGTTTCATCCCTCCTCATAACATACCCGTACAAAGTCAAACGATTCCCTTTCATTTTCTCTGTCACTGGTGCTACTTTCAGACTCTCTCTCTAATATATACTCATTTCTTATTTTTTTTATTTATACCCCAGTTATGGGGTATTTACCATTTAGAGTGAACAATTCTGATCACGGCGGTTGCAACAGTGCCGAGATGTAGTAAACTCAAAACAAATAATATATAATGTAATTGTACCCGTTGTACAATGTAACATTTTTTAATATCGGCAACTATCACATAAGCACATAATTATCCAGACTAAGGTTTCGTGTATTGAGAGAATAAAAAATTAAGTGAACCATGGTCTCAAAAATTCAGACAGGAAATATAATCGCACGCGTAGGTACCTACATGCGCCTTTGTTAAGTGCACAAAGGAAATGCAAAGTAAAAAAAAATATTTGGTGAAAGGTTGGTAGAGATGTAGGAGCACCTGTTTCCTACACTAGGCTCAGAAGTGAGGACTTACAACCCTTACTCACGCATATAGAAGTTAAGCCTATTAACAAGCACAGACAACCTGTACTTTAATAAATGCGAAAGTGTATTTTAGGTTTTGGACCATCTTTCACGCAGCAACGGTACAACGGATCGATGTGATTTTTAGCAGTGAAATAGTTTATTGACCAGAAAGTAACATATGCTACTTTTTATTCCGAAAAAATGCACCGTTCTTGTGGGTATCACCACGAGGGTGAAACCATGAGCAGAAGCTCGTCGTTAACAATGTGAGAAACGCCTGATCCTCCTTTTTAGTATTAGTCGTCCACTATTATTTTGACGCGTTGTTTAGTTGAGAAATAAGAGTGGCGGGTTCAATTCCCAAAATGAAACAAATATATTTCCACTCAAAAAAAAAACTACAATATTTGTCCTTGTACTATTATGGTATATGGTATGTTATTGGAATATTATTATAATTACGGTATGTTATTGGAATATTATTATTATTATAATTATCACTGTGTCAATTGGTTTTATTATTCTGTAGAAATCATTTTGATGTATATTTTAGTGTACGCAGTGTTGGTGATCTAACTAATAAATAAATAATCATCGTAATTCCTGATTCTCTTGGAACATGATAATATCCTACAGTTAGAGATCATGGTCTATGTATATTGTATGGTTATCATTATGCATTATTTATTTATTAAAAAATACTCAAAACCTAATTTATATTTAGGCAAAGGATTATTTAGGAAGTGAAAATAAAACACGCATAATTATTAATTATATTTATTACACGTAACTTAATATTAAAGTGTATTCGTTATTGCTTCATAGTATTTATTGTACATAATGTATTACAGTTTCGATGCAGATAATTTGTATTTTGTAATATACATAATAATATATTTATATTTGGGCTGAAAGTAAACCACCAGTTAATATTACATTATGATACAAGTGTGCTAAGTACTACTCGGCTCTCTTATGAACAATGAATCCTCTTGTGTTATGACCAACATAGCACACGCGTATCATACGACGTTTTTCAACACACTTGCGAGGAAATATACAGACCTGAGAGATACATATACCTAACATAATTAAGGAAAAATGATATAGGTATTAATTTTTTTTAAATGTTTCCTTTTTCCGCGTAAAACTGTTTTTGGTACTAAGTAAGAATAGGCGGTATGGTTTCACGACTTTAGCCTACAAAAAAAGGGCCGAACGAAAAAAAAAAGTCTTTGTTGGTAGTTATCTGTGGTGTAAATAAAATAACTATTACGCGGTAAATTAAAAATGCTTCGTCATCAAACATGCAAGTTGCAGTGAGGTACAAACTTAACTCAATCAGGACATGTAACACGAGTGTGATAATGTAATGTAAAAAGCGAGCGTGTTTAATATTTTCCATTATAATATGTATACGTATGATAAGTGTGTTAAAAAGGGTATTTTGGTTGGCATCCGACTTCAAGTGCTAATTTTCTAATTATACATTATTTATTTGTTCATATTTATTTTCTTTCGAATCAACTATCGGAATTTATTATTACTGAAGTGTCATGCAACTTGTTTTAATAAAACTTTTAAATCGATAAGACCAATATAAAATGCAAAAAAAAAACTCATAATAATAATCCTGTTCTTTTCTTATTATTAAAGTACATTACAGATAATTGTTTAAAATAACTGTAGTTAAAAAGAGTTGTGAAATAAATGTAACAGTGGCAAACAAAGCGCAGTAGGATTACTTGTTCTTGAAAGGGATATTATTTATTCTTATATTATTGTTAGTATACCAGGAAAACAAAGAATGGGGCTCACAGATACTATAATAATATATATTTATATCGTTGACGTTGAAAGAGCTTATAGCAATAAGATGTGTAAGATACTATGACAGGAAACAACGGCAGAACACAACGGTCGTTTACTTTCGCCCTAACGATAAACTACGTAACACTTTATTACCTTACACCAATAAGAATATTAGAGTTTATACTGTTTAGCTAAAGAAGTTCAGAGTTTTACTGATCGAGTAGATATTTTGTAGAATAATATTGTTAAAAGTAAAGATCGATTAAATGGTTTTCCATTGGTTGTAAGTTTTTTTAGACTAATGTAGTCATAGATATATTATAGTTACCAGATATATTTTACTAAGCCACATTACGTAAAAAGTTTCAATGGTTTTCAATGATTTATTTTTCTATCTGAAAGCGAGACTCCTATTGATAAAGTTGTGATGTTGAGTGAAATTAATTTAAAAACATTGGATCAGAAAATAAATAAGACAAAAAAATGCGGTCATTTGGATTTGTCAATTAGTCGATTTCACGACAATGTGAGACTCGACGAAATTGATCGTCACAACATGGTTGGCTAGATGACGATCATGAATAAATCGACTAAATTATATAAATAAATTGGGCATAAATGAAAGCAATAGAAAAAATATATCATTTATATCTTGCGAGATCAAATATTAATTTTATTATGGCTAGTAATAATATGTACACAATGTAAAATAATATCTTTCGCAAGATGATTTGAGTAACAATTTTTTTATAAACGGACATTTAACGTTTTGATACAGAATTGATTTCGTAAACTTTTTAACAGTGACGTGAATAAGTAAAAATAATATTTTGATTCTCTGTATTTTGAAACAGATATATATGGCTGTAGTTGTTTTAAACTTTTTTGAATAAGTGCCTTATAACCTCATTAAAACCTAATGACTTAAATCTTATTACACGCACAATAGTCAACAAGGAGAATAATAATAGAAATATTATTATTAGCCTTTATAATATCTATTTCCATAACAATATCACATACATAACTAGACAATAATTATTATTATAATAAATAACAATCAACAATTATTATATTCGATGATACAATGGTGTAATTACTTTCTTACTTTTTAATTCGTATATAATTTAGTACATAATATTATTATGTGCGTAATGGTTGAAAATGATCACGGTAGCGCGCGTATATTATTATTGTAATATATAAATTATTATATAATTATATATGTTTTGATTGATTTAATATCTCTAATAAATTAGCAATTTAATTACGACAATATAGAATCACATACTAACACACGTATAGTTTTATAGTAGAATATAATATATTACAAGTCTGCTACGTTTTAAGACAGCATGATTTGTGGCTTACCTAACACACTAATATTTTTTATCTTTTTTTTTTATTTATTTGTATATAAGTTAAGTGCGACCAAGTCGTGACATCTTTACTTAGTAGGGCAATTTCACGCCTGTTTTGCAAAGCAACTATCGTTAAGGGAGATGAAAACTTCATAAATCGTTTTCTAATAGTTGTTTATAAGTAGTATGAAAATAAATTACGAAAACAAAAATTTAAATTTACAAAATCTGGAATATAATAATATTGTGAGATTGTATACACACATGCTAACTGCACTGCTAAGTAAAATTATCAACAGTAAGGGCCGATTTTTCAATTGTACTTTAACGAACTGATTGCTATCCAATCAATTAATTTTCGTGTTTTAGTGTGTTTTTCGGGTCTTTTATTTCAAAATTAATGGACCTTTAGCTATCTAAGGTTTATTTCTTTAGAATGCCATAAAATTTATTTACGTCTGTCTTCACCACAGAGTTAGATAATTCAGGGAATTATCTAACAGGGCGCTATCTGCCTATTGAAAAATCGGCCCTAAGTCATATAATTTAATTATCATGTTACCACTAAAATACTGGTCGATTATAAAAAGCTGATTTGTATTGCATAGCGTTCTATAATAATAGGGCTCCTTAAAAGTAGTCAACAATTAAAATATTACTAAGAAATATTTTCTATAATTCAACAAATATTTCTTTGTATCGCATTATTATAGACATATACCTAAAAGGGGTAAACTATCATAACAAAAATTCTTGACTACAAACTTGTAAAGGTTTTTTTTATCAAAAATGGTTTCATTTTAGATGAACGTTGGTATATTTTGTAGTAACAACGAATATAAACAACAATATAATGCTAAAAATATCATTTAAGGATTTATTGATTGCAAAATGTACTAAAATTATTATCTTTTTAGAATGAGGTAACTTCTCTAAAATGAAACCAGCGAACACGATTCGAAAATGGACATGGACAAGTAGCATTTTTCTAACTATTTTTAGCAGATTTTTTATATTGGACTTTTAACGTAATTAGGACAAACTACTTTGATTTTTAATTTTGAAATTACTGTGATACATATATTTGCTGTTTGAGCATGCATTAATTTAATTTTTATATGGAAATTATTTGAGGTGGTGTAACTTCACATCACGTTACAAATATTAGGGATAGGTAGTTGACTCGAGGCAGCTGTAAAGTTGGTAAAAGTGGATATGAATGTAAACTGTAAAATGGACGCCATTCTCAATTTGCAAACCTGACGGACATATTATGTAACAACTATCTAGCATCGCCAGTGTATTGTCTTTCTCCCTGTACATATGTCGTGAAAAATACGGAGTTAGTATCTACGACCGTTTCCTTTTCAGCGTATACGCAATCTGCTCCCACAAAATAGACCAATCTGTGATTGATTACTAAGGAATGGTTTGAATTTTTACTTTGCCGGGGCATAACCTTATGATTATTAAAATTTTGATCTTCAAAGTATAATTATTAATGAAATTGTTATTTTTTATGTAAAATATTACGTAGATTTTCGTTTTTTATTACGATGATCACAGTTATTGATCGTTTGTTAGTAGAGGTGTACAAAAGCGGCATAAGAAACACCCAGCTTTAACAGTTTGTCAAGTTCAGAGCAAGAATTTAATAATATGTAAAAAAAGTCTTTTTTGCTTTTCATAACAAGAAAAAAGGCCCAAATTAAAATTACAAGAGCCTACAACGTGAAAAAAAATATGATTATGTAAATCGCTATGCCAAATATATGTTTGAATAGTAACTCACTGTCAAAATTGTAATGGTAATTTCCTATAAATTACTGTTTATTTAGAATTCACAACAATCATGGCGAGATATTATCTTGAAAAGTGACTATCGGTATTATACTTACACTAAGTCTATAAATCGTGACTCTTATATTTTTAATAAATAGATACAATATATTATATAGAATTTTAAATTATCCATCTAATTTTTTAAACGTTTACGGTAATATTGTCTAAATTACATCGTTTAATTCACATACATTAAGACGTTCTAGCGAGAGATTATTATACATTTTTTTTTAATCTTTAAAATAATATTATTCTACTAGCATACTGATTTTATATCCGATATGTTAGGCAGTAGAGACACTAGGCCACATAATATTGGTAGAGGCAACTAATAATATAAATATGTGTACACAAATTAGGCATACTTATATATATAATATAACTATTAAATGTATTAACTTGTACAATAAATCATAGTAAGAAAATTATAATTAGTTTTATTGTAGTTCCAATGAATGACACAAAAGTATATGACGGTATAAACAAAAGCAAAATAATAGTTTGGTTCGAACACAAAAAAAAAATTGAAAAAATTACAATGAATATAATAATTCTTTTTTATAACAGCAACAAATTTTTAAATTCTTCCAAATGTGTCAGATTTGTAAACACATATTCATACTAATAGTAATTGAAAAGCAGTGATAAAACAAAAGAAGAAAGTAATCGCCCTGCATTTTCACTTCAAGGAAAATGCAATGGAATCGATTCACTCCTTCGCGAAAGACATGGCTTAAATAGACCCTAATAGCTAAGATATAATTATATCCTTTGTACTTAAAAGAAGTTTTACGACATAGAGTAGGTACACCGATATACAACATTGATAGATTTTTAATAGTGAGGTAAAGAAACTTAAGGAACTTATGTTAAAAGCCATTTAAGTAACAGAATAGTGTTTTGAGCACCAAAGCAACGCAAGATTACAGACACAAATACTTATCTAAAAGTTAATAGTTGTAAAGAGACGACAAATTGACAGCTTTCAGTATTTCTAGTCGTATTTGAAGTACATATAGTAATTGAGACAAAGCCTTATTTACTAAAGGCAGAAGACCACATTGAAGACGCTCAGGCACAAGAATGAGAAACAATAAATAAAATATAGCTAGTCAGCGACAATTCAGAGTAACAGCGTTACTTCATAACAAACCTAAATTGTATTTATTGGATATGCGGATGTCTTCTTTGAGATGTTTTCCTTCTCTGTTTATGAAAATTCGAGGACATAATATGGCATCCACCAAGCCGCACTGGGCTCACGGCGCACTCTCTGACCGAATTCCTATATCCTTGCAGTGGCAGGCAGGGTTATGCGCTGATGATAAAGACAAGACTAGGCCTCACATCCAAATATAAAAACCTAAAAATTTGTTTCTTTTTAAAAGTTTTAAAATGTAAAATTACCCTCAACAGCTTATTTCTAGGCAATAATTTGAAATCAAAAATTGTATCATATTTGAATCTGTTTTTCGTTGTTTGAAATGTATGCTTCATTTATTTTCTTATTATTCATATTCTACACATTCCATGTAATTTGTCTTACATTAATAGAAGTTTACCATTCATAAATGATTTTTTGATCGTTAACTGATTTTACTAAAAACATAATATAAAAAAATTAGTGTAAACTTGAAACTCATCCTTGTACCTGTGGTTGAAAATATAGCAGTCATTAAAATTGATAATATACTATAAAAATGATTAACATTGACTTACAACAATTTAATAGTTTACGTATAAGAGATTTGTGATTCTAAAACTATTAGACGCATTATTATTTATTATTGCATGATTTCTTTTTTTGAGTAACATTTTTGGTCCTATTTTTACTAGTGAAGGAAAGAAATCTAAAACTATAAGTCTATTGCTACTATGTAGGTATATTGATTGTTTATATCACATTCTTGACGACCTTATTTGAAACATAATATTTTTATAAGTAATTTACTCACAAACATGACAAAAAAAAACGATTATTATAAAATACAGTTCGTGATAGTGTCGATATCGCAAAACATAATCTAGATTTCGTCTTTTATTGTTCAACATTTATAAATACGGTAAAAATTATAAAAGATGGTATTCAAGTCCCCAAAACAACAACAACGGATATGATTCAAATTTGAAACTTTTATTTTCGTAAAATTTTCAAATTTAAACGTTTGTCTATCACATCTTGGACCCCAGATTATTCAATAGCAACAATGTAAAAACTTAATAATTTAAAAAATATTATTTCTCTGTTCAATAGGGAATTACAAAACAATCTTACACTAAACAGAAGTCCTTTTGAAGGATAACAAGCGATATTTTGTCTTTTATAGAGGTATCTATTATCTAGCAGCTAATTATGCAATTTGTGCTCATTTTGTCGCGTATTTTAACACTCTTATTACTTTCTAACAATGATAAATATGTTGATGAATCAAATTGTACTAAACACTTTAAAAAATCTAAATATTCAGATGATTAAATATAATTATAACTTAACAATGGCTTTACAAAAACGGAGCTTATTAAAAATGTGATTTTGTTTACTACGTGTAAAATCAATACAATTTGATTCAACATTAGCATTAAATACTATGATAATAATTATTATTGATAGCACACGAATCCACGGATCACCTCACAAACATGTTCTGGAAGCTAAATACATCTTACAATCTAATATAATTATAAATAAAGCAGACACACAGAGTCGAATCTAAAACACACCCGAGATTAAGTGAACACTTGTTTCTGACCAACCGTTCTTTACTTTAATGTCCATTTCGGGTCACAGACAATATGTTTTGTGACAATTTTATTTTTATTTTTTTATTTTTTGTTAGAATCACGCCATTTTTTTCTATGACATACAATTTGCAGTGCCACCGACTTAGATGTTCAGGTGGGCAAAATTGGAACTTCAGTGGTGCAAGTACGGAACTTTGCGATCCATATCTATCGATAAATTGACAGTTCGATAAGATACAATTAGAAATAGGCAGGACGTTGTTGATTTTTGTCGAAAACGAAACATAACGTTTATCCCGTAAATGAAAACTAATCTTCAACACTAGTTTTGCGACGACGACAAGTTTTACTTGTAACTGTTATCGATTGCATTTCTTACACAATGACGTTCAATTTCCATTGCATTGACCGAGAAACTAATTTCGCGAAGTGATATTCGTGTGACAACCGTGGTGAACGATGATAAAACCATTTTTACATTTATGTTAAAATAGTCTTCGTTCCATAAACCAGTCTTCGAATTGTGAGAAGCGAATATTCACTTGATACCTACTGAAGAAACTGTAGATTCGGCTTTGTTTCATTTTCGAAAAAAATCAAGAACTACCTATCTCTAATTTAAATTTTTAACGATTCGAGCTGTCAATTTTATCGAAAAGATCGGTACTTGCGCTGAGATACGATGGCGGTGTAACTTAATTTTTACACCGCTGTTGCAATAAAATTGTCACGTATTATAGAATTTTATCATATCATTAAATGTCATTATGACTTGAAAGTTTGACGTTGAGCATGCAGTGACTGGAAGACTTGAGCAATCAAAATATAATCATAAATAATGAAAAAGCAGCTTAAATAATAATCTCGTCGAAACAAACCATTATAATTATAGTTTGCTTTATAAATTAGCAAAGTCTTTAAATATGTTTTGTCTTTTTTGCTTTAATGGTTCTATAATTTATTTGAATAACATTGCTTTACGAACTATTGTGTAATCTGTGTCGTAATGTTATCAAACTGAACCTCATGGTAAAATGTACAGTGGAGCAGGGTAGCGTTCGGTAGCGCCTTATAAATCAATCTAATATTTACTTATAGACAGAGTAGCAAAATTATTAAGACTCTTTCGATGTCTTTTATGTACGATAGCTGACTGTGTTAAGTACGATAGTTCACGCGAACTATTGTGTAATCTGTGTCGTAATGTCATCAAACTGAACATCATGGTAAAATGTACAGTGGAGCAGGGTAGCGTTTGGTAGCGCCTTGTAAATCAATCTAATATTTACTTATAGACATACGATAGCTGATTGTGGTATGTACCTACGATAGTTCACGCGTCCGTGCCACACCAATCGCATTTAGAAATTATTGTATTAATTCCTGTTGGACTCTAAGCAATAAAATTTAATCTATTGCCACCTCCACAGGGCATCGCACATGATTTGGTATATATTTAGTGCACTAATCCCTCGTCGAATTTTCACTAATGCGATGCGTACGGCACGAACAATGCAGAATAATGTCTATTGAAAAAATAATAGTAATCAAAACTAAGGTATATATTATGTGGTTAATTACTAAGATTATTCACATCCTTATGAAAGGGCCACTGGGGCTTAGAATATGTCGGGGCTCTCGTCGAGAGCCATCTAACTGAACGAGGCAGGTCTTCCCTAGTAGATGAAAGCGGGGTGCAGCGGGGGAGGCGGCGCGCGCGGCTGCTTGTCGAGCGGGGCGCAGCACGCGGGCTCGCAGCACGCCGTGTACGGGGCGGGCACCAGCGCGTACTGGGTGGGCGGCGCGTACATGGCGGGGGTCGCTGGAAGGGAAAAATAGGTTTTTTGTGGAAAAATATTTTTTCCACACAAGCTTTTATAAACTACGTAATTGCCAATTGGTACTGTAATCTTGTGGCCACTGCCATCACCAGGACCCTGAACATCATCTTGGATCACAACGACTTGGAGACGAGGTGGTCGTTTGCCTGATGGTTAGCATAACGCCGGCCCATAACACTTGCAGTGCCACCCAGAACTTTGAAACACAAAGGCCTGCGCGGCACTGCAGTATGCTCGTTACCCTGAGCCAGTAATTTCACTGGAAACTCTGCTCATCAAACCGGAACACAGTAATGATTGCACACTACTGCTTGGCGGCAGACTTCACGAGCAAAGCGGTGGTAACAACCCAGACGGACACTCGCAGAAGAGTTAGTCCTCCCACTAACAAAACTATATACTAGTTACTAGTGTGGTGTCGAATAAGACATGGGCTAGCCAAAATATACAACACAAACATTCAAGACCCGAGGACAAACGACCAGCTCGTCTCGTTATCCAATAGTATAAAAAAATACTCACCACAGAAAGTTGGCCCGTCCGGGGTTCAAACCTGCGTTGCACGCAGATTACTAACGTAACATTGTTTCATATTTGTTTCATAGTTTCATACTTACTGTCGAAAGGTAGCGGGTACACGGCATATGGTGGCGGTGGCAGCTCGCAAGGCGCACAGGCCTGCATCGGCGGTGCACAAAGTAGCTGGTAGCACAGCGGGGCCTGCAGCGGGGCTGCCTCTGTCCCTATGACGGGGAGCTGGCTCATCTGGAAGTGGATTGACTTGAGGTTTACGTAGAATAATTTTCAATTGCAGTTTTTTGGATACCAAACAGGTAGTAAAACGTTTTAGAGTCCGTATAGCCAGGAAGCAGATGTTTAGTGTTATATATGGTTTAAAAATAATGCAGTCAGTAAAGTAGCTGATTGGACTTTCTGAGACATGCATCACTATGTTTCAGTTTAATAAGAAAATTAGTCAGAGAAATTACTGGGTTTATGAGACGTATCTCACAATCTAACGAAAGCAGTAGTGCGCAGGCCTTTGTGTTTCAAAGCTCTGAGTGGCATTGCAATAGATGTGGGCTAGCGTATATGCTTAAGATCAAACAAACGACCAGCTCCTCTTGTTATACAATGGTATATAGAAAAAAAACACAGACCCGATGTTTCGGAGTAAGAAGCACAATGCAAAGTGGACATTACAATGTACAGTTCTATGGTGGAACATTAATTTTCAAAACAGAAACAGTGACAAGATTCCCCCTCGTCACTTCATCATCATCATTCTAATAAACGCAACTGAACCTGGACGTCGACTCTTTTCATCTGTTTGCTAATTCATCACTTAGTATTTAGTGTATTTTTCTACAGTCAATGGATATAAAGGAGACGCGGCGAATGTGGGAAGACGGATCACTGCTGATAATAAAGTAGATCAAGGTATAGAGACGCAAATTTTTTGAATAGGCTATCGTTTGACAACTACCTATCTCACCCATGGATATAAATAAAGTCAGTTTCTATAATCGTTGTCGATAGTAGAATAGTTAAAAATGTATGCAATTGGTATAAGGATACGTTAATAGCATATTAATGTAACTGCACGAACGCACTTAGGTACTTGGCAATAGATTTTAATATTAAAGGTGCTATCCAGAAGACCTAGAAAATGTTCTATTCACCTTGCAGAATTGACTTGAGTCCATTGTCTAAACACCCCGTATATGACTTAAAACGATGTAATAGATGTTATAAACAGCATAATATTAGCTGCCACGTTTTACCGTTTTTATAGCAAATGGACTTGTGTTTGACCGTTATCTCACCTGATGTGCGACGATGAGGTCGACGATGTAGCACGCTTGCGCAGAAGATACCTGTGCACTCTTCTCTTGAAAACTCCCAGATTGTAGTGTTCAGGAAAAACAGATGCCGGCAATGAGTTCCACTCTTTAGCGTCCGCATGACGAAGGTCCAAGTAAAACGCTTAGTACGAATAGGAGATTGCTCCTACCGTCAACCATAAGCGGATGGTGAATTGCCGTACATCTGTTCATTCAATGATGGAATAGGGAAGGGCGAACCAAATCGTGCAGTACCCATTGCATACTCTCCAAATTGTATTCTGTAGAATACGTAAAGACTAGCAACCTACCTGATAAACACTGCGCACAATCTTAATACCCTCTTATAGTGATGATGGCTAAGCTATTTCAACCATACCTGTTTTCGAACCGCCTGCGCCACCCGGAGACGACCGAGGGGGGAGAACATGACGCCCCCACTCTGTAACCATAAAAAATATCATGTTTTACCATAATTACTGCAGAAGTTAATTAACTGTATAATTGCATGGGGGAATTATGTAAATTGCCGCCGTTGAAGCGTTTTATTTACGTAAAATTAAGTGAAACAAACTTTTTACTGTTCTAATAGTGTAATTGTTATAGGTTAGGACCTCTATATCTAGCGGGTTTGATTCTCACAACGGGATAAATATATTTTATGTGTAAGTACCTATCTATACATCTATGTAATTTATACAATTAAATAAAATTTGAGTATCTTTTTGTACGGTAAACAGCTTTTATTAAAAGTATAATAGTATATATATATTATAGTATACCTATAACTAAAAATATTTTTTAAAATTTTTGTCTTTCTGTCTGTCCGTCTGTCTGTGGGTTTTTTCCGGCTATACTGTGAAATGGCTGGATCGACTTTGATGTTCCTGATGTTCTCAGGTCTTGGATGTTGCTGAACTGATGTTACAAGGAGTAACATAGTCTACTTTTAATACGAAGACGAAGCCGCGGGGAACATCTAGTTTATTTGTAAGATACGACAAAGTTTTGTAAAGGGTAGACATGTTACAAAATAGTACAACAATTTGAACGCAGTCATAGTTCAAATGTAAAAGACGTAGTACCTAACAGATCTTGGTCTCCTATGTTCTACGTCTTTTACAGGAGTATGGTATATACATATTATCTTACAGAAACAGTGTTGAAGATGTATCAAAAAGCTTAAATATTAAAAAGTGATTATTGACATAGGTTTTAATAATATGTTGTAAATTATTTTAATAGGTAATAAAATGTATGAATGTACAACCTAAGTTCCTGAATAAATGTATATTTTAGTAATAAATATAGTCAATTGAAAAACCTTTTTCAAAGACAGATGAAAAATACCGAATAAAAGATCCCAAGAACACCCGTTCAAAAGAAATCAAAGCACATTTTCACTCCAAACCCTACCACTTTATTAACCATAACAATACCTTTCCTACCTTGCCAAAAATCGATAAACACCCCGCCCTCATTTACTACGACAAAGGCGCAAAGTGGTTTCCCCTGTATGCTATTTGCAACCTTGTCGCATTAAGCCTTGACCGGAACGTATACTGAAAAGCTTGCTTGGTTGATAGTTTGAGCCAGGAAACGGAGGCTTCGAGTAAATAGGTATTTTTGGTTCGACCGAAATTGGTAGAGAACGGTTATTTTGAAAGGTAGGGGTATTTTGGGAGCTTCGGATAATTATTATGCTTTCAATAAGCATCTTGTCCACAGATTATAGTGGGAGGGTTGGTAAGGGTTGGAATTAGCAACTGGAAATAGAATATGGCTGATTAATGTAACTTTGAATAGATGATTTTAGTCAGATTTTGTATACTGTAGGGTAACAAGACGAGTCGGAGGTTTGGACGGTAAGACCATATCAATTGCAGTGCCACTCAGAACTTTGAAACATAAAGTCCTGCGGGGCATTGCAGTGCTCTCTTTGCCTGAGACATTATTAGGTTTTAAGTCTCACAAGCCTATTAATTTCACTACGTTGGACATCAAACCACCATAGCACGACTAACTCTTCTGCGAGTGTCCATCTGGGTGGGTACCATCACTTTGCCAAGCAGTAATGTGCAAGCGTTACTGTGTTCCGGTTTGATGAGCCAAGTAGTAAGTGCTATTAATTATTGGGTTAAGAGACTTAATACATACTGCATCAGGGTACCGAGCGCAAAGCAGTGCCGTGTAGGGTTTTGTGTTTCAAAGTTCTGAGCGGCACTGCAATTGTTATGGGTCGGCACGGCGTTATGCTGACCATCAGGCAAACTCCGCGTCGTCGCCTTATCAAATAGTGCAAAATATTTAGTGGTCACTGGTCGGTAAACAATACTGAAATGTTCACTGTTCAACTCGCAGTGAGTGCGCCATACATTACAATGAAATGTTTTCATCCACATCTGTCGCTGACACCGACCGACGGTAGTCAAATTACTGCATTGAAAATTGCAGAACGTTCCAATTGGAAACGTGACCGTGGCTGTTGGAGTAATACGAAATGTTACTCTTTGAGTAGTGCATTTTTTTGCTACAAGATAACCAGCAGGTTGTTTGCGTGTTGATAAGTTTATACTTATCAACACGCAAACGACCTGAAGCCAGACTGCCATACCAAGAACTTTGAAAAACAAATGCTTGCGTGGTACTGCAAAACGCATGCTACCTTCAAATGTGCCCAGTAATTTCACTGACTACTTCGTTCATCAAATCTGATAGTTACCTAGAGCACGTGCACTACAGGTTGAGGGCAGACTACGCGAGTAAAGCATCGGTACCCATCTAGACCCACACTCGCTTAATAGTTAGGTTCTCTAACCATGAGGCAACGTATCAGCAAGTCGGTGTAGACACCACAATTTTTCCTCTATCAAGGCAAAGCCATTCGCGACAAACACGGTGAAGTATTTTTTATTCGCACGATCTCACCTGGTGTTAAGTGAAGATGCGGTCGAGGACAGGCAAGGCGTGCCTAGAAATGTATCTATCTGTAATGGTCTATGTTTTCAGTAAGTCTATAAAATACGCAATAACATTAACCTGAGCTGAACTCTGTGAAAGTTTTAATCCTTACTAAATAAAGTGAAAGGACTTAATAGCGAGTCAGAAATGACTAGCAACGGCCAACGGTACCATTTTGATATGAATTTTTAAATTAAAAAGTTAATACTCATATATATATATACATTTTTTTAATTCTAATGGATAACGAGACGAGCTTGTCGTTTGCCTAATGGTAAGCATAATGCCAGCCCATAACAATAATCCCAGTGCCACTCAGAACTTTGAAACACAAAGGCCTTAGGTACATTAAAAATTATAAAAAAAAAATTTCTTTTATTTTCATTGTTTAAGTACCTTCTTTTTTTATTCTATGACGTAACGAGACAAACAAGTGGTTTGCTTGATGTTAAGCTTAATTACTTGTGGTCATAGCAATTGGCATATTGCTTGAAACACAAAATACATGATTTCTGTCGATATACAGTTTTATGAAGATCACATTAACACAATTAAATGAAATTCACAAAAAATATATAATTTCCATATAGTGCATCATATACTGCATCTAAAATTTTCCCAAATTCAACAATTTTTTTTTATAATCCATTAGTAATTTAAATGACCATCAGATTCTTTGTATCAAACTCTGTGTTTTCTAATAAATTACAATACTTCGCGCTTTCCATATAATTATACTGCGCATAATTGGATTATGAATAAATCCATCCATAATCAATGTCGTTCAAATAAGAATATTATAAGAAGTGTCAAATATTCCAGAACATAAGAAAAAAGCTTAAATATTATTCAAACAGAAATATCCCACTGAAATCTGACTGAAATCTGTTAAAAATTTCAAATAATATGCTGAAATAAACCATTCGCTTCGAATATTGAAAAAATCTGATTCTCTCTATTCTCGTTCAAATCTTGACAAACCCTTAACGTTTAAGGGTCGATGCCCAAAGTACTACTTTTATCCAAAACCCTGGACGTATTATATCCTGAAGACACACAAGACCCTTTCGAAGCCCTCCAAAATATCCTTAAAACTCATTCTCAAAACGTTTTTGCCGACGTAATTGCAAAGATTTTTCGAGAAGGAAACTGAAACGATGTGCGGAAACAACGCGATGACCGTTTCAAAGAAAAGGGGTTTTTTAATAAAACTTTTGACACTAGACCACCGTGCGAACAGCCGCAGTAGGAAAAGTTCGTACAGGAATTTTGGCAAACGCTTTGCGAGTTTTCGCAATGAAATCGCATAATATCAGGTGACAATGATAGTGAGACAGACAACCATCGGTTTGGGGGTCGCAAGTTTGAATTCTAATAAAGAGCTTGAATTGTCGACGAAGGAAATTGTAATACAACTTTATCACAGCGGTAAGGCATTTCATAACGCTTGCCTCTCTAGCTCTTATCCTCGAAGCTAAACAGGTAGTCTAGTAAAATCGGTATCGGCTATAATATTGCGACTGCATTTGAAAAACATTTTCTGTTCTTAGTTTAGCATTAACCACTTTAAACAATGTGAAATAATTTTAACACAAAAAACAATGTGAATAATTGCCTCGACAAAAAATGAAAATAGATTAAAAGTTTCCAGCAGCGTCATTGCTTTGTATTTCATAAAATAAAAAGGGCCAAGCATGCCAAAGCAGTCACACAACACACATACATTTGAGTGTTGAACCCTATGGTAAAGTCACATAATTAAGGTTTAGTGTTCTTGTGATTATTCGTCACAGTAGCGAGTTCTAATAATGGTTTTGTTGCGTGTATTTTACTCGTATCATCAAAACGTTAAGTTTTACCTACTCGTATGACCAACGGTCATAGCAATAAGTGATCAAAGTTAAAAATTTGAACAATACAATTAATTATGAAATTTTTATTACTAAATGGGACACGCGACATGAAATACGTTTAAAAAATCAATTTCTATTATGTAATTAATTGAGTTTTTAATATTACAATTATTACACGTAATTCCTCAGTTTAAACTAACTTTTTTGTATTATCGATACTATATCGTTTGTATAGGTAGTACATTGATTCTTGACAATTCATGTTAAATATAGATATGTATATGTATTTAACCGGATTCACTTACGTGGTACAGCCGAGCTTCGCGACGATTGCTCGACCGGTTTCGAGGTATTCAGTACCTCTTCATCACGGAGCTACACGCGACTGCTCCGACTAGGTGCAGCCCGAGTACTGGCGATTTCGGCAGCGGCGCGAGCCGCGCGGGCCGCCGCACGCTCCGCTCGCTGTGACGTCACCGGTGCATTCACAACACTGTCTTCGTCGCTCGACGATACGTTATTAGGGTCTGTACACACTACACTAACCGTGTCCTGCGGCAAGAGATCTACAACACCGTTGTTATTTATAGACGACGAAATGTTAAGCACGGGTCTCCACGCAGGCGCCAGCACCCATCCACGATCGTGGTTGAAATTCGGGTGACGGTTAATTTCTATCGCCTCTCGTACTTTTCGTGGAACCAGGAACTTCTCCTTGGCTAGGACGGCCACCTTATCGAACCGCAAGTAGTGCTTCACCCCTTGGGCATGTTCAGCCACTGCGGATCGATCCGTGTCCACGTTCTTGACACTTCTGATGTGTTCCGTTAGTCTCGTTGCTATATTGCGACGAGTCTCGCCTATGTAGCTCTTGCCGCATTCACATGGGATCTTGTACACGCCCGGCACGTTCAGTGGTTCCCTGTCTTTTGGGGAGCGCAGTAATTGCCGAAGCCGGCTCGGCGGACGGAAAAAAGTCCGTATATTATATTTCCGTTGTAAGAAGAAACCGATTTTGTCAGTAACTCCTCTCACAAACGGTAAATAAATCGGTGCCCGGTCAGCACCAGACGGCTTCTTGCGTTCAGTCCCACTTGCCCAACGCGAACACTGTCTCCATATTCATAACCATTAAGCTCCAACACCTGCTTCATGTGATCCAGCTCCGTATCTAGATAATGCGGATCACATATATTTAGGGCGCGGTTGATGAGAGCTTTTGGTACGGCTGCCAGCTGCGACGGATGGTGATGAGAATCTGCTCTCAAGTACTGGTCTGTATGCGTCGGTTTTCGGTGCACGGCATGAGACATTGTACCGTCAGGTCGACGAATAACCCGCACATCCAGAAACGGCAGTATTCCATTCTGTTCCTCTTCAACCGTGAACTGTATATTGCCATGTACTGTGTTTAAGTGGGATGTAAATTGTGTTACAGCATCATTGGCTATGATGGCAAAGACATCATCCACATATCGCCACCAATAACGCGGCTTTACAGAAGTGCTAGTCAAAGCCACGCCTTCAAACCACTCCATAAAAATATTGGCCACAACTGGTGCCAGCGGTGAACCCATAGCGACTCCATCTACCTGTAAATAATGTGAGCCACGCCACAGAAAATAACCACTCTTCAGGCAACACTCCGCCCACTCAATGTACTCAGAGGGTAGGTCTGTATCTCTGATCAGATCGGCAATAATGCCAATAGTGTCATCCACTGGTACATTGGTGAACAGAGAGGTCACGTCAAAGCTCACCATTATTTCCGTGGGTAAAATACGTAGACCAGCTAACAATTGTACGAAGTGTCTGGAATCTCGTATGTAACTATCCGTGTTGCCAGTAAAACGTTGCAACACCGTGGCCATATGTCTAGACATCTTATAGGTGGGCGCATCAATCTGGCTGACTATCGGGCGTAAGGGCCAGTTGGGCTTGTGGATTTTAGGCAAGCCATATATCTTAGGTGATGTAGGGTTATGAGGTCGCAGGCGCGCTAACAGATCACCGTCACTACTGTTCTGTAGCAATTTCAAGACTTTCGAGGTCACTCGTGTAGTGGGATTGTAGCTCACTTTCTTGTACGTCATGTCGTCACTTACCATTTCAGTTATTTTCCTCTCATACTCTTCGGTATTGACGATCACGGTAGCGTTACCCTTATCAGCAGGTAGTACCAACAACTCCATGTTGTTCCGTAACTCCAACACAGCTGTCATTTCTTCCTTGCTGATATTACTCTTCGGGGGCTTAGCTTTACGTAACATAGTTGCTATGTCCTGTCTCAAGCACTCTGCATCATTTTGGGGAATTCGATTACGTATCACGGCATCTTCTACGCTGGTAATGATGTCCTCCACAGGTATCTTTCTTGGTGCAGGTGCATAATTCAAACCACGAGACAATACACTCAGGGTTTCACTATTAAGTTCTTGCGATGATAAATTTATTATATTATCGGTTAAGTCTGTACGTGCCATTATATTGTTGTTTACAATTTGCGACAAAGGTTCCAGTCTGTTACCACTTTTTCGTTGCAGATAGTACAACTTCTTCTCATGCCTTTTCTGTATGATATCCACAATGGCATTAGTCCTACTATAAGTCATGGCATCCAAAACCTCCCATAAATCACTCTGCAAAGTTTGCGTTAATTGGAGATGTAAGTCGTACACTTTCTTGTTAGTAAACATCAGTTTCTGACGGTACTCCGAAATAACACGACGAAGTAGTTTTTCATTTGCAATCCGGAAGAATTCTTCGTAATCTCGAACACACTTTACGGGTATGATGCGCGCGAACTTAGGTATAAGTCCGTTATCCCGGCACATCACCACATATTGTAAACCGCACTCAAGTTTCTTACGTTTGATTCGTAGACGCGCAAACTCCTTCACTTTATCTAGCCATACCGTTCCGTAACGGTTAGCTTCGGCAATTACTGCGCTCCCCAAAAGACAGGGAACCACTGAACGTGCCGGGCGTGTACAAGATCCCATGTGAATGCGGCAAGAGCTACATAGGCGAGACTCGTCGCAATATAGCAACGAGACTAACGGAACACATCAGAAGTGTCAAGAACGTGGACACGGATCGATCCGCAGTGGCTGAACATGCCCAAGGGGTGAAGCACTACTTGCGGTTCGATAAGGTGGCCGTCCTAGCCAAGGAGAAGTTCCTGGTTCCACGAAAAGTACGAGAGGCGATAGAAATTAACCGTCACCCGAATTTCAACCGCGATCGTGGATGGGTGCTGGCGCCTGCGTGGAGACCCGTGCTTAACATTTCATCGTCTATAAATAACAACGGTGTTGTAGATCTCTTGCCGCAGGACACGGTTAGTGTAGTGTGTACAGACCCTAATAACGTATCGTCGAGCGACGAAGACAGTGTTGTGAATGCACCGGTGACGTCACAGCGAGCGGAGCGTGCGGCGGCCCGCGCGGCTCGCGCCGCTGCCGAAATCGCCAGTACTCGGGCTGCACCTAGTCGGAGCAGTCGCGTGTAGCTCCGTGATGAAGAGGTACTGAATACCTCGAAACCGGTCGAGCAATCGTCGCGAAGCTCGGCTGTACCACGTAAGTGAATCCGGTTAAATACATATAAATATGAGTAATACTTACGAAAGTTTTAATCAAGAAATATAGATATGGTCAAAGGTGAATAGAATTGGGTTACAAGAGCGATTACTGCAACAATCAAATAGGTTTGGTGGCAGATTTTTATCTTGAGGATGATAGATGCCAGGTCAGCAATAAAATATGCCGCAACAACATGCTGTGCTTTGCAACACAATGTTTTGAAATGGTTGAAAACTCGAGGATTCAAACCATTGACAGGTCAGGACGATCTCTACCACAGAGCCACCATCACTTCACCATTCGACAGGTCACAAGTACCACAAATCTCAAAACACATGTATACCTACTGTTCACATGTATACTGTGACTTGGCCAACTCAACCATGAATCTTTCACACTTAACGATGGAGACATTCTTTGAAACTTTTGCTAAAATAGATTTTTATGTAACAAGAGGGGTGCGTCAAATGCAGTCCAACCACCCACTGGAGTGAGCAGGTACCATTTAATTGATGTGAACAAAACAATTGAAGGACTTGCCTCTTAGAATAAAATATGACGTCTTTTTGCTAATAAAGTGTTAATATGAAATGGTTCAACTTTTATTAAAAAATTTGGTTATAGCTTCGAGTTCCAGCTCGGTAGACCGTAGCATTAATATTACGATTGGGAAATTGTAAAAGAAATTCTGTTTCTGTTTCATTTTTATACTCCCTAGTATGTATCTCGGTAATCTGTACCTACCCTACAGAGCATAGCAGGGTGCTAGAGTAGCAGCATTTTATCGCTATCTCGCTTGATCGACTATGTGGTCGAAGATGAATACAATACACTAGGTATGGCTATCAAATGAAGCTTGCCGAAACACGCCGATTTCATCAGACGGTAGGACTCTTCTGCGAATATCCATCTGCGTGGGTACCGCTTTGCTGAAAGATTATTGTGTTCCGGTTTGATAAGCAAAGTAGTCAGTAAAATTACTGGGCTTATGAGACTTAATGCCTAATGTCTTAGGGTAACGAGCGCACTGTAGAGCCTTTGTGTTTCAATGTTCAGAGTGGCACTGCAATTGACATGGGCTGGCGTTATTCTTAACATGCAAGCTGAAGCTAGAAGGGTTCAAAACTACGAAGCTATAGCGTCGAAGGGTTCAAACGACTGACCTGCGGCAATAAGTGTTTATGAAATACGTCACGCAGAGCTTTACGGGACGTGACATATTATGCTGCGTGACGTGCGTTACGTAAGTCACGCAAAGCGACCGCAAGCCTGCCACAATATAATCCACCTACATATTATACCTATTCTAGATTTAAAGTTTTCATCACCACTTTCGATCGCAAAGTTACTTAAGGTCAGCTGATGTAGTGGTCAAACGCTAGCGTGTTAAGAATTAATACCCGAAAACCAAAATCCCTTTAAAAAAAGAAATTTTGAACTAAGTATATTTTATAACCTAACCTAACCTAACCCAGTTGCTATCATAAAGTTCGACTACGACCTTCTGAAAGCTCTTAGACATACGTAGATACTTGAAATTCGACAAACCGAAGTGGCTGACCAAGCATACTTATCGAGCCTCCTTGAATATTGCTCCATATCACTTGAAACTTGCACGTTTGAATGTGAAGCCTGATAGCTCTGGCACAGTTCACGAACTAGTTGAGCGAACTGAGCGGAGTTGAAGTGTGTGCGCCATGCGAAGAGTCAAGCTCTTCGGAAATTTTGGTTCAGTGACGTCGTCAATGTATTGTACTAAGAGAAAAACGGGTCTATTCGCGCACAAATAAAATCAAATTATAATTTTGACTAACCTCGACGTTTCGATCAAGTTGCATTGATCGTGGTCACGAGAAGTCTGAATACAATGCATTCAATTCGCGAAAGTTGAAAAAGTACGTCGTCAATGTGTTATTGCTCTGCAAGTTATACGCCCAGCACGACTCCACACCAATAACTTCAATCAAGTTATGGGTTGATTTACAACACTCGCTCAAAAACATCGTGAGGAAACCCGCATGTTCATTAATCACAAAATTAAAACACATGTGACATCCACCGAGCCACACAAGACCCACGTGGTGGACTGTTATAGCCCATACTCTTTTTCTGAAAAAAGGCGTGTGGTCCGAAGTGGGAATGTAATGGGCTGACTCTGAAGCTATTTGTGAGAGAGCAGAAAGACTTCCATCTTCAGGTGAATGAGTTTATTTTGTGTGAGCACGTGTGCCGCTGAGAGCACAGATTACTCTTCTATATACTCTCAGGCTAAAATCCTAAGGCAGTTCATGGTTCTTATCATTATAAGACGTCAGCCTCACGCTCCATAGGTTTAATATAATTACCGGAAAAGTGTAGATCTAAGGAGCAGCGACGAGCGATCCTAGTGATACTCTAACAAGCGAGAAATACTCTCTTTCCGCAGCCCTAAAAAATGATATCTTTTATATGTAATATAAAAGATATCATTTTTTAGGGCTGCGGATTCCTTTGCAAAGTTTAAGAAACATAATTAAAAGAGATTTAAGAAAATGAGGGCATATAATACCACTTTGCCTCATAATCATTATGTAGACTCGTATGATTTATGGCCGACATGACATAAGCAGCTTAGGGCGAAGCGTTTCGCTTTCACATTTATCATGAGAATGAACGAACGGCCTTTAATGGAAATAATTGCTTTCTTTGCTTTGGTATCCTACTTAATACTATAAATGCGAAAGTGTATTTGTACGTTTGTTGGTTTATTGATTTGTCGTTCTTTCACGCAGCAACGGAGCAAGGTATCGAGGTGATTTTCGGCATAGATATAGTTTATGGAACGGAGAATAACATTTCACTTTTTATCTCGGAAAATGCATTATTTGTGTGGGAACGCGGGTGAAAACCACGGGCATAAGCTAGTTTCTTATAAGTTTGTAATATTCTCCAGAGTGCTTGCGATGGCTTACAATGGGTACTGAAGTGCCTTCCATAGTTAATATTATTACTAAACAATTATGTTAAATATTGAAGTTATCAAGACTTCTTTATTTTTTAAAGTAATTTATAATTAATATTGTATTCCAGGTGTTCCTGTATTTTGTGATACTATGTTATTTAAGGAATTGGAATATTAGGGAGGAAGAAATTTATCCCTCTGATTTACCCTTTTGACTGGTGTAATAAAAATTGCTTTTAATAAAGCTTGTACCAACTTCGACAAAAAAATCGCGGTATGTGAAATTTAACCTCACATTTTTCCACCCGGGTGTTATTATTTGATAAAATTAAAGAATAAACAAAATAATTATTTTAATCTCTTGACAATTGGCGGTGACAATAAGCGCAAAAATAAAAAAAAATACAGCGAATTGAGAACATCCTCCTTTTTTTGAAGTCGGTTAAAAATATAGAAGGTAGCTGTAAGGTAGGTTAGGTGTAGTGTTTATGTAACTTAGCTAATAAATACAGAATATATAATTTTTAGGGTTCCGTACTTCGAAAGGAAAAAAGGAACCCTTATAGGATCACTTCGTTGTCCATCTGACCTAGAGTAATAAAATTTGGCAATAAGCAATGTCTTATAGCACAGGTAAAGTAAAAAATCGTAAAACAGTCAAGAGTAAATTTGTAGTCACATCACAAAATAAAAATTATACGTAGGTATTTAACGTTTTGTATTAACGTAAAACATACTCGGAAAAAAAATGGGAAAAATTATCGAGTCTCGAATCCCGAGATGGACGAACGGTTGCGTGCAAGTTTGTACGGAATCCTCGGTGCGCGAGTCCAACTCGCACTTGGCTGTTTTTTCTTATTAGCAGGTTCAAGGTGAGCAGGTAGGTACGGGCTTAATAAACCGACATTTAAAAAAATATTACCAGCAGCATTACATAGATAGATAAATTACTATTGAAACACCACAATTAAGGTATCTGACCTTAAAATAAGACAATTTGATAACAAGTGTAACAATAGGGATGTTGCGTGAAACACATTATACAAATTACTGTCGTTATACAGTTTTAAGGACATCACATTAACACAATAAAAATAAAATCACACAAAATATATAATTTCCACAAAGGTACTGCATCTAAAAATTCACAGAACTCAACAATTTGTTTTATCATCCAATAATAATATAAAAATATAATAATCCAAAAATATATGACAACTATGTACTTAAACACAGTTTTGCACGGCCAAATCAACAATATGCATGTTTTAGTAAAGCTTTACGGCCCGCGTTGAACAAGTGACGTCAGATATTCTGTCAAGTTGGTATGGGGCGTTTTAGCGCTCTGTGGATACACCCATTTTACTACGCCAAATTGACTCTCATTTTTAACGTTTCTAGAGTTCGATTGCTAGTTTTTTGATATAGATAGGTATCTTGAGAACCAGCAACAGAGAAGGCCGGTGTGCCAGCAGTGGGAGCGTAAGAGGCTGATAATTATATTAGTATAAATCGCAATATAAAAATGTCAACATTATATTTTAATACTAAAGAAAAAAAATACCTGTAGAATATTGAAACAGCGAAAGCAAAAATGAAAGTTATTTTTAATCAATCTTTTTTGTTTGTCGAGGCAACAAGAGTTACGAGGTTGAATAGTCAAAGAGTGGCCTCTGAATATATGATGAACCATTTAAATAAAAAAAACATATCCCATAATGAAATTGAGCCTTTGTTTACAGAAAAGTATGTAATGATGGCATCTTTTTAGTGTTTCTCGGTTCTAGTAGAGTAGGGTCAGAGTAGAGTAGAGTTGGGATTAGGATCGAATTCCCGCAGTATGGTACTCTTGAACGCAACACTAGCGCTAGATTGGAACCGATCTCAGTAGAAATTTTCGAACTAAATGAAATTATCACTGTTTTCATATTGTTGACGCGATTTTGACATTGACATATATTGAAATTGGAACTAAAATTGGATTAGAATTGAAACTGAACTTAAGAGCTAGCCAACTGATCTTTGAGCGATCTTCGATTAAGTGTATAAGACCCGTGTCTGTCTCCTAGTCTACGATGTAGGCATTTGTTCTGTTTGCGGAACAAAAAGCCCGAGGCTTCGCTAAATGGCCGTCTAGAGGCAACATCGGTTTTTCACGAACTTGTTACGTTATACTCTAGTTTATTTCCACGCCGCTTTTAAAATACTTTGAGGTTGTTTTTAGTAGCACTAATGTTCGGTGTGTTACTAAAAGTTGAGTTTTGTTTGATACTGATGGGTAACGAGATGAGCAAAGAGTGAGTCTGACCGAGTGAGAACTTGTGCATTTGTGCAACTTTCAATCTGATTGAAAGTGAGTTGGAATCCCGGTTCGACATCGTAACAATAGTGCGGATTTACCACATTTGGTCTTATAAAGGCTTTTATTTTTATACTAATGAATAACGAGAGGAGCTGGTCGTTTTCCTGGTGATAAGCACAACTACGGCCATATCAATTGCAGTTTAAAACAAAAAGGCTTGCGCGGCACTGCAATGCGGTCGTTACCCTGAGACATTAGGTATTAAGCCTCATAAGCCGAGTATATTCACTGGCTACTTTGTTCATCAAACCGGAACACAGTAATGTACAATACATTACTGCTTGGCGGCAGATTACATAAACAAAGCGGTGGTACCAACCCAGACGGACACTCGCAGAAGAGTTAGTCCTATACCACGTATTAGTGAAAAGAAAACGTCGTGAAACCCGCATGTTCAAGAACCACAAAATTCGAGGACATGATTACGACATCCACCAAACCGCAGTGGGCACGCGTCGCAGATTATGGCCCATACTCTCAGAATTCCACAATGTTTGTAAAGACGTACTGCGTTGACCCCATGCAAAAAAAGGGACAAAGGCAACGAGGTGAGGATATTTTTTGGTCTGATGGAAAATATTACGTTTCATTATCAGCAGAAAGAGGTGCCCTGCGGAACTTAGGCCTCCTCCATGAGAGGCAGGTTGCCAAAATACAGCACGCTTGGCGTGCCATCTCATCGCTGTAGAAAACTATGTTTTTGACCGAGGAGAATTCTGCTGACATCCCCTGAATATTCTACTAGCCAGCTCATACCGCACCCGCGGGATGAAATGAGGTAGTTTTATTTATTCGTCCGTGCCACTCAGAAGAAACACAAAATATCAGCTCGGCACTGCAGTGCGCTAGTTAGCCTGAAACATCCAGGTATTATAGTCGTATATGCCGCAACAATTACAATTTTACTGAAAATTGATATTGGATAGGTATGGATGCTCTATGCGAATGGTTACATTATAATAATAAGTCCATCAGAATTGGGTTCTTCGCCTCTACGAAACCGGAAAAGTAAATCTTTTTCAGACCACTTCAGATACAACGTGGTACATAAGCTGGTTATTTATCCGTCAACGTTATTCGCGATATGTTTCTACGCGACAGGGGGGAAGGGGGAAACAATATCAAGGCCTTTTAGCCGGCGTAGAGTCGCAAACAGAAACGTAAATCTTAGATGTCTCAGAAACAGCAACTTCTAAATGTCAAGGCCAGGGCGTTAGCTTTTCTAGAGTTTCTTACCCTTATCCAGCCTATCTTGACCTCTCTGCTCTGCAGACTCAATTTATACTAGTCATGGTAATTTCATAGTGTAACTCGTCTCAACGTTCTCCAGTCGTGAAAGTTAAGCAACGATCACTGCGGTTCCTACTTGGATGGATGATCGCTATTTAGTATTGCGCTACTGATGCTTTGAGAGCTGCACGAAGCACAAACAAGAATTTTTTGTCCCGGTTTTTGTTGTAAAACACTGACCATCGGGTGGTTTTAAAATACTTATCAACGACATAGTTGTAGGAAAGCCGTTTCAGTTTTTGTATGTATAAATTAAATAACTGAAAATCTGAAAGTATTAAGTTCATAATCGAGTGGTAGAATCGATTACACTGCATTTTAAAGCAGATCGTTTATTTTTTAAATCGCCTGTAACTGTGCCCAGTCTAAAAGTTGCAAATGCTATATGATCGTAATGAAATTGTTTGGCGAGGCTGTACATTTCTTTTTTTTTAAACTCCGGTTTGTTGTAAATGTGCTATATAATTAATACTGGACTAGATTAAAGCGCAGACAAACGTCATGTTTAACGTCACAAGAAGACTTAAGAAGTTGATTCGTTTTTTAATTTACAATAAATCCTGAACTCTCATTAGAAGAGATGTTCTCAACTTATACTAACAGCTAGTCTACATAAAATCCTTAGAAAGCCTAGTATTTTCTATAATTATGTAAATTTTATGAGTAGGTAGATACAAACGCATAAAAGAGAGCCAAAAACAAAGGCCTTCAAAAACAAGATACAAAATCAGGGAACTATACCTCATAAAAATCGAGTAAAATTCACGATCGAAGCCAAGAGCTATCGCGAAGCGGTCAACAGATTTTATAGCAATTGAATTATTCTTCATCTATCTCCGAAAGGTCGAAGGTTGAAGGTCGAGTGGCCATAGACGCTTCCAGAACTGACGATAAGAAGCATTGTAGTTAGGGTGATTGCTCTAGTGTCTTCATAATGTGGGTGCGTTCCGTCAATAATTTTGTGGCTGCCTGCCAAGTTCATGGACCTTATAGCATTGGGACGAGAGATCAGATTTCGATGTAGGTGCTTCTAGTGTCAAAAGACATTGTTAAATTAAGAGGGTACTTATGTATAGAATAAACCTGTAAAGTGCAAAAACTCCTCGTATAGGCTTCCGTGGGAAGTTATCCTACGTCAAGTTTGAAGACAGATTTACAGCTAACGGACGGTATCTCTAAAAACACCTTCAGCTTCTAGCGGAAGAAACCACCATAGCATACTTAGCAGTATTATTCAGTGGCTAGCTACCACCCTCTAGTTGAAAATACATCACCAATCCTTGGGCTAGTCCTATTATAACTTCAGAACGATTACCTCCCACCACATTGTCATTAAAGATCAAATAAGGTAGTGGTCGAAAGCAAACCTATCATCGCGTATATAAACAAAAACATAAAACGCACAGAATTTCCTCCCTAAATATGTCTCGGAATCCCAAGTCTCAAAGAGAGGGCCTGAGGAGAATGCTTTCGGTCGGCGAGTGACTCTTGAGGTATTTGAAGAGGCATCGGCACAAACCTCTGAGGACCTCTTCTGACACTCTTTGAGTTTTTCGATAGATACTGTTTCAAGAGGCGAAGGACAGCGTTTTATGTTGAAACAACGGTTTTAACGTTATTTTTTATATTATTCGTTTAAAATTCAATCGCTGCAAAGCGATGTCTATTAGATGGACCCACTGCTTGTAAGCCAATAGGATAGGATAGATAGGATTGCTAGTTAAATTAAAGCTTGTAAAATAAATAATTATTTCGAGTACAGCCTCAATTATATTTTCGGTTACCGTTGTCAACGGCCTTCACAGAGATGAGCGTCCACGCTGGAGTTAGACGCAGCAAACAACACAGAGAACAATACTTCATCATCAAAGGCTAATTGATGTCTCTGGCCACTTTGTTTTTGATTTAAACCGCAGCGAAAGAAACAGTCAAATTTTATTTTTCACGTAAACATTTACATCACAAAAATTTCGCTGCCAACGGATTTCGAACCCAGGGAAAGTCTTTTATTAAATCGTAGTATTGATGACAAAAGTAATCTATTGTCATCAATACTAGCAATATTGTCACTATATGAACGGGATATTGACCATGTGTTATTTGATTTGAGTTTCCAATATTTCGGCGCTTTGCAAACGTATGATCACGGAAGAATTAATATACATATCAAGTAATATACATGTTATATATTTCGTTTCTAGTGGTAATATGAAGTCATTAAAAAAATAATAAGTCCAAGAAATAAATTGCAACTCGACAGTACAAAATCGGTTGTAAAGCGTTTCACTTTTACACTGAAAGCGTTTAAACGCTGCAAGAAATATTATATTTCGATCCATTTTAGAGTGAAGTATTTTTTACAGAGCAAATATGCAGGTTCCATTTATAAAAATCAATTGTAACGACAAAAGACAGGCCGAAAACGGCCTGGGCCCCAAACAATCTACTCGTAGGTAACTTTCTGCCGCACAGACGGATTTATTAATTTCTGTAAAAGGTGTGGTCATAGAGTAAATACAGAAGGGAAAGTATAGCATTTCAATTTTAGAAGCAAAAAATAATTCTGTTAATACTACTAAACTAATATATATATTATACATACATTTTGTAGCGCGGGTTGCGGGTTTGATGCGTGCAACGGGGTCTGCAGCTCAAGTAACGCTCTAAGGCTGATTCAAAGACGAGTCTAAGCGTGAATTTTTCGTCTCTAAATCTTAGCCCATGTGCCTGATTCTGTACAAACAGATAATCCTAAATAAGTAGGCACCGGTTTACTTAAATGACGATGATGATTTAAATTTTTTATGACATAAATTTGGCAATATAAAATAATCCAATTTTGTAGGTTCCTTTTGTGAGCTTCCGTATACGGAAACGATAAGACCTTTCTTTACTTTATTAGAGCATAATTATAGAGAATATTCTAATTAATATTTTGACGATATCTAACGTATACTAAGAATGTAATTATCTCGTAAAGTGGAAAATTTGTCGCCAAATAACTATCCGCGTATTTCGACAACCACAAATGAGAACCAATTTACATCTCAACACTGACGTGTAGCCACAACCTACCACATCTGTAGCATCGGTTGAGAGTATGATTAAACGATAAACGTAAATAAAATTATTAACGCAAAGTCAAACTTACACTTATGAATATTTAGTTACTTTAACTAGGTAGCTAACGTAGCTTTTTATAAAAATAATTTTAATATAGGTTTATTCCATAGCATTTGACTGCTATCTGGCATGGTCTTTCTTCAGCGTGGTGGTGTGCTCAAGCACGCAGCTCCACTTGTGACCCAGTCCCAATATAGGTTTAGGGTCCATCTTCGACTACATCATCGCTTAAGATAAGTGTGCTGTGTGAGTTTCACAATTAAAATCCATCCATCTGCGAGTGTCCGTCTGGGTTGTTACCACCGCTTTGCTCGTGAAGTCTGCCGCCAAGCAGTGTGCAAGCGTGTAGTGTGTTCCGGTTTGATGAGCAGAGTATCCAGTGAAATTACTGGGCTTATGAGACTTAATACCGAATGTCTCAGGGTAACGAGCGCACTGCAGTGCCGCGCTGGCCTTTGTGTTTCAAAGTTAAGGGTGGCACTGCAATTGTTATGGGCCGGCGTTATGCTTACCATCAGGCAAACGACCAGCTCGTCTCAATAACAAATAACATTAAAAAAAAATTACGCGAATTCCCGTGTTTGTCGAGTAAACACCATAACCATAATACAAGCATGCGCGATGATAGCTCATAAACGCGGCGCTAGGGGCGCTGTAAATTTTTTTCATACAAAATCTTCATAAATGCGATCACTGTTGAACGCTTTAATTTATTGCAAAACTCACACTACGCCCTCAGGAGAGAAAGTAATAACGCTAATCTAACATGTAAAAATAGTGTCATCAGGAAGTCAAGTCGCTATAAGGCAAGTACGTTCAAATACAATTTACGTTCTATGTAAAATACTCGCTTCAAATCCAATACCAAGGCTAGAGACGTCCCGCCGATCGTCCGTAGGTACTGTATGCATTATTATTCTGTGCCGCGCCCGCGTCGAGATAAATTCGCTTTCCCCAGACGCAGCTGAAAAATATTTTATGATTCTAGTGAAGTTTCAATAACGCAGGTTTTGAGAATATCTACCGGTGGGTTTTGATTGCTTGAGGAAGAAAGTAATGTTTTATTGATAGAATATTCAGGAAGATGTTACTCGACTGTCAAAGGAAGGGAAAATAATGTTTTTCAAGCGTGTATGTTATATGTATGTATGTCTATTTTTTGGGACGCTCTGTAGTCTAAACGTTTTGAAGGATTTAAATATTAACCGTGTTACCACAAAAACACTTTTAGATGCTTGTTTAGCTAGGCAATGTCTAAAAATAAACGTCTAAAATGAATAGAAATGTCACAACAGTGTCAAATTAACACCCTAAACCTGTGTTAAACCACGTTTATCTCCTAAACATGCCTTAGTCGTGTGTTTAAATATAATTGCACCTATTTGAGCGACCAATATTTACGTATTGAACCCGATACCCTTACGCGCTACAGAAACTGAATTCATCACCCCAAACGTTACACCAAGGAGGCTGCTAAAAAAGACGTATATAAAATATCGAAGTTTTCTCGATTCGGTGTAGCGTGAACCTACCCATATTACATCTTACTATATAGCTTTAATATTTCCTTAGAACATGCTACGCCAAACAAATGGTTTTCATTTGAGACAATAGTATGCGCTGTACTACTTACTATCTAATCTATGACCGCATTAGGCATATTGTGTGAACCTTATTACTAAAACGCGAGAGTTGGAAATGCTACGCAAATTTTTGTTCCACAAATCTTGACAGGGCTATCTAGAGTGCTGTATCTTTAAGAACTAAACAATAATATGTAATAAATTTAAATAGTCCTTCAATTACTGTGACGTCTTCCTGTTCCACGCGACGACAGGTGGCGCCGCCTGGTGGATATCAAACTGAAGCAAAGAACCAGCCAATGAGAGAAAAGTATTTTGCCGCCACAAAAGTGACGCCATCATAAACATAATTTGATACCTCGCCATTTTGCTCAGTTCAGTTCTCCTTTGGATTTAGAGTAAGCCAGATCGGCAAAGATATATGGATATAACTGTATGGTTTTGGATTATATAAAGCTAAGTATTCTTCTAGTTAGGTAAAATTAATGTGCTAAATATCAAAAGTGTACTTATGTAATTACTGAATGTGTTGTCGTGTATTGAATAATAATAAGAAAAGAGTTCCGATGAGTTTCTTGCCCATTCTTCTCAACCGGACTAAAACTTTGGAATGGGCACTTAAGAGTCATTTTGCCTAGTAATTTTGAAGTATCTGGAAATACTGGAAGTACTGGAAATACAACAATATTATGCGATTTAAACTGTGTCTTATTTATTCTTGTAAGTAATGCAGGTTGTAACATTTTCAGAAGTGGGATGAGCTCATCCATTTCTGCCCGGATACGCAGCCCCATAATGTGAGATCCACCTGGGAGTCAACATCTGGCTGTTGTACTTCGATGGTGCGCACCGTGGCATCGGCTGGAATCTGAGCTTCGGGATACCGGCCTGCATGGAGAAGCTGGAATAATCTGGTAGGATCAATTCAAGTTATATCGAGTAATAGATAAAGGTGATTTTAAATACATCTCGGGGCACATTGGCCTGAATTGAATCCGGATAACAAATAATGTTTCTTTTCTTTGCAAAGTTTTGAAAGTGTTGGCTCGTACTTAATAATGTAAGGATTATAACGATACCCTATGCATCTACATTTGTTCAGGCATTTAAAAGTTCTAGTTGAATAATAAAAATTTGCATACAGACATTCATCTATACACTCCTTTTTTTTGGACAGTCATTAAAAACTGATTAGCTGTTCCGAGTTTTACAATGATTTATTTAAAATCGATGAAAAATTTATGTAATTGGAATGATTGTTTCGAATTTATTTTAAATGGATTGAAATGAAATTAAAATGTTCTTCTACAAAGTTAATATTTGGCCACATCAGGCTCATTATATACTTAAAGAAAACTTGTGTAGTTGTATCATTATGAGCTGCTGTATAGGTAATTATTAAGTAAAAAGTCTGTTCCAACCTACCCACTTTAATCATACAATTAAAATATCACAACTTTTCAATATCTAGTTTACAATGCTTCGAATTAAGCGGAAAAAAGAAAAGTATTTTGTTTTTCTTGAAAAGGCCAAAGTTAGTCGTACTGGCCAAAGGTATTTACAATTACCCTCCGAACTAGTGATACCTGTACGACGGCAGGGCATCTCGCAGTAGGAGCTGGTGTCATTCATTATACATGACGTAACATAATATACGCAAAAAGATAATAGCGAGGTTCTGATTGAGTAGTCGTTGGCATTGCGCGAAATGGTGATTACTGTTCGCAACAGTAGGAATTGGTTGATGAGTTTACCCTTATTTTGTTGGTATGAAAACTAAATGAGCCGTTGGTGCGGTGCTAATCGATATTGCTTTAACTGTGTGGTATTCGCCTGTGTGGCATTCTCCTGTGTGATATCTATGTTCAAGTTTACTGACGCTCATGACTTACGAAAAATGCTTAAAGGTTAAGTTGTGGTAGAACAATTTAATGACGAAGTGGTAGTTGAGGCTGATGAGCTTAGTGAAAGTCAATACGTTGCATTGTAGTTGCGTTGGAGGTTCAATGTTGTGATGTGATGAGCAACGTGGCGATTTTGTTTATTGGCGGGTTGATACCATTGGCAACCATGTTTTGATGTCGCAAAATAGACCTTCAGCCATATTTGAACTTGTGAATTGTTATTGTTGTAGTAGATATTCACTATTAGTAAAGTAACCACTGGTAGAGGCACTGGTAGAGGCACTGGTAGAGGCACTGGCAGAGTCACTGGTAGAGTTACTGGCAGTCACTGGCGTAATCGCTGGTAGAATCACTGGTACTCACTGGTAGAATCTCTGGTAGAATCACTGGTACTCACTGGTAGAATCACTGGTACGCACTGGTACGCACTGGTAGAATCGCTGGTAGAATCACTGGTAGTCATCGATAGAGTTGGTAGGTATAACGAGAGCCAAATTTTGAAAAACATTGTAGAGGTTGAATCAGTAGGCGAGGTGGCCACTGAAAGGCGAGGTAGCCATTTAGATATTGTAACTGCGAGGTGGCTGTTTCGGTAGTACTGACATTCTTGATGAATTAGAATATTGCATACTGACATGGAACGCTGACGGGTGAAGCTGACTTTATTGATGAATACTGACTATTGAGAATTTTGAGAGTAACTTGTGATGTAGTCGAATCTTGGCTTAGGGAGGCGCCTGGGAAAGGATGGTGCGCTCAGTAAAAACAGCGCTGGGAGCAACCCTGCACGAGCGACATCCTACTGAAGAAGTTCTCTCCACCCTGCTAACGGAAGCGGAGTACACGGTCAACAGCAGACCACTGACACACGTATCGGTCAGTGACGAAGACCCGGAGGCCCTAACGCCGAATCACTTCCTGTTGGGAGGGCCCGGTCACGTGTCGACACCAGGAACCTTCGATGAAAAGGACACAATCACGAAATCAAGTTGGCGCGCTGCACAGAGATTGGCAAACATCTTCTGGACTAGATGGATCAGAGAATACCTGCCTGAGCTTCAAAACCGGCGGGAGCCCCAAGGAAAAGGACCCAGCGTTGAAATCGGTAACCTTGTTCAATTGGTCGACAGTAACTTACCGAGAAACGTATGGGTCCGAGGAAGAGTCATCGCTACGTATCCTGGTCCGGATAACATCGTACGAGCAGTCGACGTAGCTACGAAAGGAGGAGTTCTTCGGAGACCTGTGAGAAAACTAGTGATCCTGCCAGTCGAAGACGTCGTTCCGGCACGCGAAAATGGTGCAACACAGTCGCACGGCGGGAGAAATGTGCAGAACAACGTAGCTTAAATAACGTCATTATAATTAAGATTCTTTGATATTTTGTAAAATGTGTTCGAGACTATAAACAGCCAAAATTTTCTGAAGATAGCAGGCTGTGATTGGAGACCGGAGTAGCAGGAGTCTGATCAAATGAAATACGTTGGTACGAACTTCAAAGATTTCTTCCGCAGCAGTTTTAGTAGGTATCCTTCTACAAAAATAAGTTGTTAATTTGGGGGTTTTTGTTTGTTTTAGCTGAAAGGTTAGCAAGAAGGCAGCTATGTACTACTTGAACGAGCTGGATATGTGAGGGTGATTTGATATAGTTGGTGATTATTTTAAAGCCTTTACAGATTATGCAGCTGTTAGGTCTATTGTTATCAAAAGATTGCATTAGTTAGGGGTGTTGGTGACACAACGACATAGAAGTTGGACATAGACTTGGTAAGTCATTGAGTAGATGTTTTCAAGCAGCAGCAGCGCCAGTGTTCCTTGATTTAAATGCCGATACTTTTATTTATTTCGGCTGGGTAGTATGGTATGACCTTAAAATCAATATGAGAACTTTTTCTTTTAATCTACGTTGGATATGTGTAGTGAAATATGGGGTAGTAAAACAGAATAATGGATATTGGATAATGGTTTACATAATAAAAGATTAAATTGTAAACGATAGCGAAAAATAATAGTGGCCCATGGTATAATATGGAATGTTTTTGAGAAAGTATTTATAACAAATGTTGTATTAATTCTGGGCTCGAGCAAATAAACAACAATAGCTTTCGGTTTGTTGGGATGACTAAGTTCACCCGTAAACTTGTATCTAAATGCTTGTTTAGATTTCCTATAGGAAACTACCAATAGTGTAGACCTTAAAGGAAAGATAACCTAAGGGGAAATGCTAAAGAGTGCTGGGGAAATAATAATCGCAGGATTAGTTACAGTCAATATTCTAATTTTTGGGTTCAAATATTGGGTTCTATTAGTTTTGGCGTACTCCTAATAACGATTCAAATAGATGGAACATTTAATGAAATTTACTTATAAAGTAAAATTAATATATAATAAAAACAGTTGTTAATTGATAAATATATATGGACAAGTTTTAAAGAAAATTCAAAGTTATTTATTATTAGTATTACATACAACTAAATGTAGCCTGGCCATTTTTAAAATTATTTATTGGAAAACTCAACATTGTAACTGCGAATCAATATTAGAGAATTAATACTGTTAGTTCAGTCCGTACCCAATAAATTTTGGACTATCTTATTTTGAAGGAAACTTAATTTTGCTATGGGTTATCATACTCTTGGTCATACTCTTGGTCATACTCTTGGTTATACTCTTGGTCATACTCTTGGTTATACTGTTGGGCATGCTGTCAGTAGTGCTGTTGGTCGTGCTGTTGTTCATGCTGGTGATCATGCCGTTGGTCATGCTATTGGGTCGGACAGCACCATAATTATCACATTTGGTAGTAAGGGGGTGACTAAATGTCACATTATGTTGATGTGACTAGATGTCACACTATGTTGATGTGACTAGATGTCGCATTGGATATGAAATGGGTGACAAAATGACACATTATCATAAATTGGGTGTCGAAATGTCACATGGTATTAAATGGGTGTCAAAATGTCAAATTGATTATAAATAGGTGACTAAATGTCAAATTGAATATTAAATGGTTGATAAAATGTCACATTGGATATTAAATGGGTGACTAGAGATCACATTGGATATTAAATGGGTGACTAGAGATCACATTGGATATTAAATGGGTGACAAGAGATCACATTGGATATTAAATGGTTACAAAAAGTCACATTGGGTATTAGATGAGTAAATTTATTTCAAATATTTTTAGTCACTATGGATTAATTGGGTGATCAATTAAAATTCTTAAAATTGCGTTTCACAAGTATTGACATTTTGAAGTCTTGGGCAAAACATTCTTAAACTGTGATCAACAGTTTATTGCGTTTAGTATTTTAATTATTGTATAAAATTATGTAGTTTAATTCGTTTGTTATTATTAATTGTTGTTTGGTAATGGATTTTGCTTTCTGATGAAGAAATTAACAGTTAGAATGTGATTTTAGGTTATTAAACTGTAGTTCGGTAGCGTTATAAAATCTGTGGTGCGCAGCAAACCGAGTCTATTAGAAAGGAATACCATCATTTAGGTCTTGTGAAATATTTATTTCATATGTCAAAGAATATAATACGTATTGTTGTAGTGGGCAGATATTATACGATAAAAATATATGTTATACTAATTTTTAATAGGCTACGTGGGCGAAGCCGTGGGGCACAGGTAGTCGGTTAGATATTTTTATGCACATAAGGGCCAGTTGAGTGTTAAGTACACAAGTCCAGGAGTTCGGTAGTATTAACCAGTTTTGATGTCACATACTTGTCAAAATTGGGTGACCATATAATCTTGCCTCGTCATATTTTTGACATTGCTTTGGGCATAATATGTTGATAGTTAAAATGTACTGATATATCTGTTGATGTTGACTAAATAAAAGGTTATCACTATGAATATATATATGTACACATAACTTTATCCTTTGCAGGGACGCAAAGCTATCAGGATGGACGAGTGTAATAAATTTAAATAGTCCTTCAATTACTGTGACGTCTTCCTGTTCCACGCGACGACAGGTGGCGCCGCCTGGTGGATATCAAACTGAAGCAAAGAACCAGCCAATGAGAGAAAAGTATTTTGCCGCCACAAAAGTGACGCCATCATAAACATAATTTGATACCTCGCCATTTTGCTCAGTTCAGTTCTCCTTTGGATTTAGAGTAAGCCAGATCGGCAAAGATATATGGATATAACTGTATGGTTTTGGATTATATAAAGCTAAGTATTCTTCTAGTTAGGTAAAATTAATGTGCTAAATATCAAAAGTGTACTTATGTAATTACTGAATGTGTTGTCGTGTATTGAATAATAATAAGAAAAGAGTTCCGATGAGTTTCTTGCCCATTCTTCTCAACCGGACTAAAACTTTGGAATGGGCACTTAAGAGTCATTTTGCCTAGTAATTTTGAAGTATCTGGAAATACTGGAAGTACTGGAAATACAACAATATTATGCGATTTAAACTGTGTCTTATTTATTCTTGTAAGTAATGCAGGTTGTAACAAATAATAGTAATCAGTATGCATGGGCGGCTTTGCAGCAAGCCGTCGTTGACTGGCGACACCGTGTACCCCGACTCCCTGGGGGTAAATGAGACCCCTGACAGCGGATAACTAGTTAAGGCAAGCGTGCCCTAACTGGTTGTCCGGCGTGCAGACCGCCAGAGCTAAGATCAAGCTCCAAGGCGGAAGTGATAAAAATGATAATGCACGGGAGTAACGCCTCAGTGAAATTGCAGCACACCTCTCAACACTCTTTAGCCATACATGCCAACGTTGCTTCTTTAGTCGCCAATTACTCTGGCGGCCTTTATGGGCCTGCCTACATATTTTTGCGGAATTGGCAGGTTACAGTTATCATAATATTCCGGCTTTTTACTCATATCTTACAATTTATAGTCCATCTCATCACTATCTTCCTAACTCATAAAGATCTCATAATGTTGGCTACGGCTCCAGCATTAACGCCTATCAAAGGTCTGGGCAAAGATCCGAAAACTTTAACTAACAGAATAATAATCATTTAATATCAGATAAAATGTAGAATACAGAATATTTTTAAAGTCAATTAAATAGATAGATAGATAGATAACTCTTTATTGTACACCAACATAATACAAAAGTGAACATAACTAAATAAGGTATATTAAGTACAATGGGCGTATCATTAAGGAACTTGATGGTTACACATCGAACGTGGTCATCAGTTAACCCAATTTGGATGCTCCGATATCGTAACATAGAGCATTCCTTGGGCGCGATGCCAAACAATTTGAGGGAACACGGGTTAGTTCAAAGGGCTTTCACTTTGACGACACTATATTACAGTGTCGGACTTGAAACCAATAAACAGAAAAAACCTTCACAGATGATAGCAAAAATGTCAAAACTTTAGTGAGTAAAATTACTGGGCTTATGTGACTTATTGAAATCAGGATGTTGGGACCCATGAGCTTGAGAGCTGGGTCATATGCATAGTTTTAGTTATGATTGTGTAGTGTCTTAAAACATTGTTACTTCAATTCATTATGGAATATTTAATAAGATAAATGCATTTTTCCGTGCTCTAACACCTTCAGGTAATCATCATTATGTATCAGGTTGTGCGGGCCGCCTGAGCCTCCGTAACTGTGGACTTGGGAGAAAACCGCAATAGCTAAACATTTAGTAGTCATTTTATGAATTCGTTTCGTAATTCCTTTGGCAAAACAAAACTGAATAATGAGATAATTATAGGCTTACTATCAAAACGTTTAGTTTCGTCCTCTCCCACTTTTCGAAATCTATCCTTACTGATCATCGACCACCTTGATCTTCTAGGTTTTACTTTAGCACCAAGTCTCAACTTTGTTATTGTCATAGAGTCCAAGGCCAAAGTGGATGGGACAAACTGGGTATCTTAGTGAAGGTGAAATAGTAGTACACACCGGGACAGCTTCTAAACCTTTACGAAACAGAAGTCCTGTCGTGTATGGAGTACTGTTCTCACTTGTGAGAAAGTGCCAAGTATCAGCTGGAAGTCAAGGAAACTAAAAAATACATTATAATTTATTGCGCTTCTCAAAGTTACTTGAAAATAAATAAACTGTAACAGGTTGTCCTTCTATCTGCCTCTTTGTATGGATCATTTATTTCAAACACGGATTGTGGTGTCAAGCTGAAATTAGCATCTTAATCATTGATTAGGAAAAGTAACTCATAATAAAGTCCATGCCCTTAATGACCTTAATGAACAAAATTCAAGGTTTTACTAAAGATATCTACCTAATTTCGTACAGCAGTCCGCGTCATCTGGTAAAGATCCGATAATGTCTTCTGAAGAGACGGAAGATGTTTCGCTCTTGTAATAGCCATTTATTGGCAAATATTGACAAAATATGAAATCCCGCTACTAAATAAACGTAAAAAGTATGTTTGTTGATTTGTCCTCTTCTTACGTAGCTACAGTTTATAGGTCGTAGACTGATATCTAATTTTTATACTGGAATTATGTACGGTTTATATGGGGTTATCTCCACGCAGGTGACACTGCGGGCCGTATCTAGTAAATAAATAAAGGTTCTCGTAAATACGACATCCACAAGTTGAGAATACAAGCGCGGGTCATCATTTCACTGGCATCTCTGCTACTACCGACTCTCATTTTTCTCTCAAATCTCGAACCAGCGTACCGTGAACCCTCCCTCGGCTCTCGTAATATTCCCTTTGAGCACGCTACCGGTAACAAATGGATTTCATTTGTAGGGACATTCGAGCTGTCTGTAGTATTGAGGTAATGTATCGATGTTAGGTGTGGTTTTCGCGTATACAACTGCTTAGATTCTTTAGGTGACTGTTTTGTTTTACAGCTAAACTAAAGGCTATACTACATTGTATAATAGAAGGTAATTAAACCCCCTTTGAATGACCAATCATTATGCAACTGGGGCCTTGAATTCGGCCTCCAATAAGTAGGTAAGTCAACGGGTCGAAACTTATTTTTTTTATACTATTGGATATAACGAGACGATCGGGTCGTGTATCTCATGGCAAGCATAACGCCAGCCCATAACAATTGCAGTGCCAATCAGAAATGAATAACAAAGGCAAGCTTTGCACTGCATTGTTCTCGTTACCTTGAGACATTAGGTATTGTGTTATAAGCTCAGTAATTTCATTGACTACTTTGCTCATCAAACCAATCGTATTGCTTGAACAACTTGCAGCTTGGCGGCAGACTACATACGAGCAAAGCGGTACGCACCCAGATGGACCCTCGTCGAAGAGTTTATCCTACTACCAGATGTTGCTTAAGCTTTCGATGAAGGAAAACATTGTAATAACTAGAACGTAATGCAGACCGTAGACGCTTATGCAAACGTGCGTTTGCTTGTCAAAATAACAACGCTTTTGCATCAAGAGTTGATTACGAGATACACGAAATCCGCGCTTGATGCAAAACCGTTGTTATTCTGACAAGCAAACGCACGTTTGCATAAGCGTCTACGGTCAGCATAAGGCATCTTCTAGTCCGTCCTAAGCTAGTTATAGGTAGAAACAAAATGTGTTACAAAGCAGTTCTAGCGTATTTCACCTCCGACCATATCGTGACTTCCAATGAGGTAGTGGCAAACGCTACCAAGGGTAAGAAGTGTTTGTACATACTTCAAGCGTCCTTATACACGAGTTTTGATAGCCATTACTCGCATTTGCAAAGTTTGCCAGGCCCTGCCGGCCTGGTAGAAAGGATATCATATTTATAGTGATGTACGGATAGGGTCAATGTTTGCGAAACATGTTTATAATACTCCTGCAGTGTAAGCATCGCGTGGTGCTGAAGAGAGATAGTTAAGTTTGAAGAGTGAGGAAGGTAGGAAGTGATAGGGATCATTATTTTCCCTGGATACGACGTCTACATCCTGCAGGAGAATGAAGTTTGCTAACTAATTATTATAGTCTTCACACATTGATAAAATTAAAATAAAATTTGATAGGTACACCTTCATTTTATCATTATAAAAACTACCAAACTTTTAAATTCATCTGTGTGTGGAAAATAGATAGAGGTAGAAACCTCTACCAATCTAAAGCTACCATTAGACATTAATGCATGAATTATGGTTATGCATCACAAGTCTCGAACCGCGTGCAAACCATGGGAAAACCACCTGATTTATTTATTTATTTATTCATTTCTAACTTATAGCTATAGAGTAAGGCTATAAGATTCAGAGACGAATAGCAGTGGAATTTTGCTTACATATTATGTCAAAACTGCATAGAATATTGGCATATGAAAGAGTGTGTCTACGCTTAGAATGGTTTCTGAATCTTAGCCTAAATTTTATTATTCACTTATTATTAAATCACTTTTTTTAATAAAGAGTTGTGACCGGACACCAGAATCTCTCCCTATTACGGTTTTTCCCTAAAATCCGAAATACAACATTTGCATCAAAAAGCCGACCTAAGCAGCTATTTTTAATACTGAACACAAAGGGCTGGGATCGATAGCCGTAATTAGGTCACCCTAAAAGGGAGGGCATAAAGGGCCGGCGTCCCTATGTGTGGATGAATTCACACTTTTACAAGTTTAATATTATGAAAATCAGTTATTTTACACCTTTTTCTTACCGGTTTTAGTTTTGTAGACTAGTCTTTAATCTCTGAAATATTAGAATATGGAAAGCAAGAAACAAACTATTTTTTATTTACAAGTAATTACAATAATCCATTTACTTATATTATAATAATATACATACTTTCCATACTTAAATAATAAATGCGAAAACGTGTTTGTACGTTTGTTGGTTTGTCCTTCTTTCACGCAGCAACGGAGCAACAGATCGACGTGATTTTTGCCATCGAGAGTTTATGGACCGGAGAGTAACACGGGATAAAAATGCATGGTTCCTACGCGAACGCGGGTGAAAACACGGGCAGAAGCTGTATAGAAGATAGTTACAACAAACAATAGGACAACAAAGATAGATAACAAAACATAATTATACGAACTATACCTAACAATTTAAAAATGGCAAAAGTAATAAATAATAAGAAGTAATTATTTAAAATTTTTAATAATTTTAAAAAGACACTTATTTTTAACTTGTAGGGATGAGCACTAGATCAGATAATCTTTTAAGAGAATCGAAGATCGAGATATTTTTTTACTATGCTCATTGCTCATCATATCGGAACACAATAATGTTTCCACACTACTGCTTGGACTGACATAATTTTCACGCCACCTCATGACATTTTATTGTGTCGGGATACAATACAATTGTATAAAAAAGTTAACAACTAAACAACTCTAAACTTAAAGTAAACATCTCTAATCTTCGTACCCATATGTGAAACTCCAGTGCAGCTCGACTGAGTGCTACTCGAGTTTATGTTTTGAAGAGTAAGAAACTGGTAATAACTCATTAGACTCATTTGTTCCAAAATGTTTTTCGCAATGTTTATGTTATTATTACTAATAAAATAATAAAAAAAGATTTTGTTTGTATAAAATGTACCCAGAGCGTAACGTACCGATTGACACCTCATCCATCAAAATCGGATAAGTAAGTAGTTTAGGCGTTAGGTGGAACACACGTAAATACAAACATACATTACCTATAAGACTACTTGGCTTTGCCGTAGTCTGGCAATAGAATAAAGATATCGATAGTTCTCCGCACATCCCTACCCGTCTCCGAGTCAGCGTATCGAGATACAAATCTCCGATCCGTGCAAAGGTTAGAAATTAATATTTTCCGACGATATTAAGGGCCCTTCCATTGAATGCACGCTTATACAAGCACATTGGGGCCACGATAATTTGATTCCGTATTTGGTCTTGGAATGAAATAATGTAAAAAATAAACATTTTTTTTTATAAAATGTCTTATTTTTCTAAAGGATAGGAATCCTTTAGAACCATTGTATTACTTATGTAAAATCTAAGCAACGCATACACAGTTGAAACTTTTAAGATACCTAAAACATTTTATAGGTAGGTACGTATCTTAGAGGAAGAAGACAAGTACCTACTTATTTTCGGACCAATTATTTTTAATTCTTGACTGCATCATCGTTTAACGTCAGATAAGATAGAAACCAAACAAAAACTCATAGATAATAAATACATAAATATTAATTACATGCACGTTTTCAGAAGCAAATTTCGCGCAACTTAAATCTTGCCAGAAAATTGTAACTCCTCCAATGTCAACTGACATAACAATGGTAGATAAATTTCAATTCTACGTGGGTGTTAATTTAATTGCATTTTCCCGGTTTACGAGTGCAATGAGGCTAGACTATTTGATTTTGTTTTAATTAACGTAGACACACTATATTCTTTTACAAGCCGTTTCGTTTCAGCAAGGTGTTTTTATCGCAGCCTTGGGGTAATAAAATTAGGTATTTTAGCAGAGGGGGTGCATTAGGGTGCTCTTCAACTGTAGGTGGTAAACCTGCTGTTAGCCAACGATCGATAAGACGACCTTTGTTCCGTGGGGTCAAGATATACGCCCTAAAAACGAAAAAAAATTGTCGATTATTTTAAGCGACTTTGGCAAATTTCATGTATTTTGGTTAAATTGTAGGAAATATTAGCAACTTGGACAAATGGTGGGGCGAACTAAGGGGTAACACATATGACAGATACGCGTAATAAGTATATAGGTAGTAGCTATTTTTATACTTTTCACATTTCTAGGACAATCAAGTATGAATTATGTTTACTCTAGCCATGATTTTAAACTTTCAGGTAACCGTTGTCCATATGGTCAATGGTCAATTGCAAAAACCGTTAAAATTTGTACGTGTGTTAAAACTCAACCAATTCGTTAGAGCTGTCTGTCTCCAAAGCCGTTTATTGTTCACTGGTACATCCGCCAATTTAGGAACAAAATGTCTGAAACAACATACATGGCAGCTCGGAGGTGTAGTTGCTATATCCATTGACTTAACTTCTGCAGCGTGAGCTGGGTTTGATTAATAAAAAGCGCAGGTACAGGCGCAGGGTCCCGATCGCGTTAATTTGAAATAACAGCGTACGGTTATAAGTTAGTTGTGGTTTGATTCCAACTGTAGTTTAGTGTTGGTTCACCTGTGTAGAATTTTTTTCACCGTTCATTTGACAGCGTTAACTGTCAGTTGTTGTCGAGAAACGTCTCAACTTTGGTAAAACTATTAGCACGATACGAAACGGTCAAAAAGCTGTAAAGCGGTTGTAGTTTAGTAGCGGTTTGGTTGAAAATTTTTAACGCGATTGCCCTCCAGGTCTGTTTCATGATGGTGGTATGTGATCAGGTTTCGTTTAGTTCCTGATTGTCTACATATACGGAATCCTGGTTAGAAGTCAAGATATAATATTATATGTACTTATGCGAAACTGTGTTTGAAGGTTTGTTGGTTTGTCCTTCTTTAACGGGGCGACGGATCGACGTGATTTTTTGCACAGATATAGTTTATGGACCGGAGAGTAACATAGTTTACTTTTTATCCCCAAAAAATCGGTTCCTGCGGGAATCTTCACGCGGTGGGCAACAGCTAGCTATGAATAATTGGGATCAGGCAATTTAATTTCATCTCTCTGGTATAAATTAAAGTGCTTCTAATTTGTACTAGCTTAGGGTTTCAATTTGAACGATTTACCCAAATCTGACGCATTCAGAGGCCGTTATTCAACTTTAAAAGACTTCATGAAGACATGCACATACGTCCCTGCGTCTTCTTTAAGTTATTCCGTTAAGCTAACGTAGATTGAAGTCACTGATGGCAAAATAAAGTGACTCCTCGCGTAATAGACGAAGGCGTGCAAGATATTGAAAAATGGAGATGTAGCGTGGTCCGTTTGTCAGGATAATAGAAAATCCAAAGAGGATTAAAAAGGGAGGGAAGAAATAACATTTTCCCATATTGCGTGGAATCGAAGGGACGTTGTTATTATAAGAGACGGAGAGGAAAATCTCATAATGAAGTTATCATGACGTTGTTTGTAAAAAAAATACTAAAGGATTTAACTTTCTTCGGCAGGCTTAGCTCCTTGTTCAGGAGCGGAATGTGAACGTAAATATACCTACACCCTGTTTAAACTTTTAATTTAAACACCACGATTAAGTTTCTTCTAAAATCTTTGTTAAACATTAAACAATAGATTTATTCATAAAACGAAATACTTATATGTACATTTTTAAGACTGAAATAATATAAATAACAAGAATAAAAATTAACCTAAATATTATAACAAATTTATAGAAACTATTTGTAAGCCTAATCTAGCAACCACCATGTAGTTACGCAACGTTCCCAAAATGGTCACAGCACGCCATTCGACGTGGCGATGCTAATGCTATTTTGGGAACGTTGGCTATTTATAGCCGATTGTAAAATTAAAGTAATAAAAAAAACTATGTATAATGTACATACAAAATGTTAAAATACAGTTTTGAATTTATAACAAGGTTCCTGATAGTTAATTTATTTTAATTAGACGAGCTAAATAAGTTGTATCTATGGCTAGGGTTGATGGGAAGAATTATGAGCAGTTACAAGTTAGTACAATTTCGTGATTTTGCTCAGTCCGTTATAATTTTTATGGTAAGATTTAGCAATTTGTATAATCTGTCATTAACTGTCAATAATTACTTGTAGTTAGTATACAATTTCTTGGTTTGTACAAATTATTAATTCGTTCTAATTTCGATGATAAGATTTGGCAATATGCTTGCACATTAATGCTTGGCAGCAGACTTCACGAGCAAAGCGGTTGTACCAACCCAGACGGATACTTGCAGAAGAGTTAGTCCTACCACCTAGTGAAAAAGTGTAGTAGACAATAAATGGTACTATAAATTACAAAATAAACTAGCTTATATATTACTTTATGTCCTCTCTTATAGACTTTAAGCTACTTACGTTTTGGCCAAATTGAAGCACAATCGCTTCAGTAATTTAGCCGTGAAGACGTAAAATAGGCATGGTTTCAGATTTATGATTTAATTATTGCGAGAGGAGCGTAGCGAAGCTGGAAATTATGCAACTTTCAGCCCGAAGCACAAGAGTTCACGAATCACTTCGGCCCCGCACCATCAATGACATAAATGAAATTATGTGCAGATCTGTTTTCTAAAACGGCGAAGGAAATATCCCGCAAGTTCAACAAGTTCAGCCGCACTGGGCCCGTGTGTTGGGTTATGGTCCATAATCTCTTGCTGAGAGAAGACCTGTCCCAGCAGTGGGAAAATAATTGATGTATACTGACTTGATCACTAGAAGATCTAAGCTATATTGCTAGTATTATCATAGTTCAGGAAAAAATGCTGAAGTTTTATATATATAAATAGTTTGATTAATTCTCTCCTTTAAACCAGAACACCGTAATGCTGGCTTACTATTTGGTACGCTGAAGCTAGCTAAGATTTGACCTGAGTGTGCCAGGTGCAAATAAATTTCACCGTCTGCAAAGACAATTAGTATACAAGCAGGAAGCACAAATAACAGCTGGCTCTACATCTCTAACATACTCTGCTGTACAGTCCTACATTATTCTAGCCGGAGTCCTACATGCATCTCGTTAATCTCTACAATCCTAGAGCAGCCATTACCAACGTAATTATATGCATACGGAACACGGCTCGTTGCTCCGAGTAATCCTAAAACTATAGGTGAGGAGGTGCTGGCAAGTGATATTACTTTTATTATTAGGTATTAAGTCTCATAAGCCCAGTAATTTCACTGGATACTCTGCTCATCAAACCGGAACACAGTAATGCTTGCACACTACTGCTTGGCGGCTCACTTCACGAGCAAAGCGGTGGTAACAACCCAGACGGACACTCGCAGAAGAGTTAGTCCTCCCACTAACATGTGTATAAGAGATTGTACGCCTTACAGATTTTTATTTAAACTTTAATGTCTAAAATCTCCAAAATGAATTAACATGGAGCAACACTTATAACTGCTTCGTAGCAGACTACAATTTGAGGGTAGTTGCTATCCAGTTTAGCATTAGAAATGGTCTATCACTATGCATTTTATAAGGGTACAAATATTTGCGTAGTTGCAGGAATCGATCCCAACATCCGTCCACTCTACAAAGGTCAGTCGATCAAGTCACTCGATCTATTGACTACACCACATGGGCTACCGAGTCATTGAAATATCATCGTTACAAAAATCTTCTAACATAACTGCACACCCTCGCCATGCATACAAAGATCAACTATAACTTGTACAGAAGTTGTGTGTTTGTTTTACATGAATCAGTTATTATTATAAGCTTTACTACTATACTAGCTTTTGCCCGCGGCTTTCACCCGCGTTCCCACAGGAACGTTCATTTTTCCGGGATAAAAAGTAGCCTACAGCTACGTTACTCTCCGGTCCATAATCTATATCTATACCAAAAATCACATCGATCCGTTACTCCGTTACTGCGTGAAATCAACAAACAAAACAAACCAACAAACACACTTTCGCATTTATAATATAGTATATACTATATACTATAAGTACTATGTACTATATTTTATATAGTTGAATAGACGATTTGACCGTAAAAATTGCGTTATAGATAATTTACCCGTCAAAATTGTGTTCCAAACATTTTGCTTCCGTGAAATTGCAAAAGATATGTTATGACTGTAGTTACGCAGCAACATCTGAGAAATTACCAATCTGTTAACAATTAACTTAACATTAAAATGGTGTTCAAATAACAAACTGTCTATAAAGAAATGTACTTCTAATTTAATTCACCTATAGCTCCCAGTCTAATAATCCCTAAATGTAGCCCGCAGTGACAAATGGGGTGAAATTGAAATTCTAGTATTTTCGCAGCGACAGCTACAGGGAAAGGGGATGCTTTAGCTGATTACATGACCTAATTTCCGAAACATCTTGAATTAGTCAATTTCTGAGCCATAGCCTGACGCGATATCCATTTGCTATGATGAAAATGATGTTGCGGTTTTTGGGTAAACCGTTTTATTTTATTGTTGTGATGTTAATAGTTCGAATATTTCCTCTGATTTTAAATGACCATTATGTTCAATGCAGAAGAAAACGCTAAGTCTAGAAAATGACTCACTCCTTGCAGCCACCGGGACATGTAGTTTTAGACGACAAATTTTGAGACTGATAGCTAGTGTTAGGTCTAGAAATAAGACAACTCGGTTTGAATAATCGACACAAGTGCATTTTCAATCGTAGTTTTATGAGGACTGCAGTTGTCCTTCCCCGCGTCTTCCCCTTGCGTAGCGAGGGGACGACTACGGCGTAGCACTGACTTGCTGACGTCATAGCGTAGCACCACAGCACCACACCATGCTCTACCTTTATTCTTACACTAGTTTATGTGGTGGGATCAACCCGTTCACTTCCGTATTTCATTTTGTATCTTACATCAAGTGAACATGAAATAAAATAAAAATGTATATTCAATCGATAGAACGTTCTCCCGACTGAGCGCCGTTTAAAATGGGCCCTGATCTAGCATAAGCTACTTCAAGATGGGCCCGAGTTGGGCGCTCATGAATATTTTAGTGACCTAAGTTGTCTCCCTCTAAACATGTTCCAGGGAGATGAAGGACAAGAAATATCATTTTCCGGCACATAAACTCAACGCATTTCGCTCCGTTGCTGCGTTACTGTGTTAAGGCGGTATCCCGAGTCAATGAAATTCATCATTCTGTCCTCCTTACACACACTATCGGCTTGCGTTGGTGTAAAAGAGAAGGAAGACCGCGCGGGCCACTAAAATTGAGTAAAAATCCAAAAAAAGCGTAATTATTTCAAAATTAGATGGCTAGTCGAAAATGTACCACGACCTAAGTCTTGTTAATTCTATAATATAACGTTTATAAATAACAAACATATTTCATTTCAAACCTGTTTTTTTAGAGGAAACTTTGATATTTCTTTTGATCGAGTAAATTTGGTAAAAACTTGTTTGATCACAACAATATTATCAGTAATATGATGAATAATGACATATATTTTTTCCAGTGCCAGAAGCTCGTCTAATTTTGTTAAAAAACCTAGTAAGCGAAACTATTTAGCTGCTATATAGACGCCTTAAAAGAAGGACAAACCAACTAGATAATTAAAGAATACAAACAAAACACATTTGCATTTATAATATCACTAACTTCTGCCTGTGGTTTTAGCCGCGTTCCCGTAGGAATTGTGCTTTTTTCCAGTACAAAAAGCTTAAGTTCCTCTCTAGTCCATAAACTATATCTATGTAAAAAGTCACGTCGATCCGTAGCTCTGTAGCTGCGTGAAATATGGACAAACAAACCGACAAACCAACAAACACTCTTTCGCATTTAGATATGGAAAATTAGATTAGTATGGGTAGTAGGGATAGTTCATCTCACACCATAACCCGCATAGGTGTAACACCAACGAAGTTGATGAATAATTATACTAAGTAAAACAGATGAGTGATTATTTTTAGACTTTAAAAAAACATTATAGAATAAAACTTTTCCCGATCTCACGGTAAAACTCCGAAGCGTAATATTTGAATATGTCACAGCGTATTCCCGTCCCGGTGTGGAAGCGAAGTGACCCTGACACGGCCTTAGCACGGCCTTACGGGCTACAGATGCGTAAACGGCCCCTGACTACTGTAATTGCAGTTCAGTAGGTCGTACTGAATTATGGCTTACCGTAATTAAAGTAGTCGAATTACACTTTGTGGTATTCCTTTTTATATATTGCAATACATTTTTATGATATGTTGTAAATGCATTGTCTGGTGGTAGGGTATTTTCTACTGCTAGTCTGGCTAACCACCACAAAATCAAAACCGGTCGCCAAGGATCTATCAGTTTGTTTCTACAGCCCCTGCTGTAATCCACAATTTCCGTTCTAGATTTAGCATATTTACCTATACCATCTTTTATCGCTTAGGTGATAATTATAGTTGGTCAAACGCTTACCTATTTATAGTATATTAATTCACGTACCAAAAATTTCTAAGCTAACGTGATTTGAAATTGCGTCTTCTGACTCTTAGGGGCAGCGTAGAGGCTTATGCAAACGTACGTTTGCTTGTCAGAATAACAAAGCTTTTGCGTCAAGCGCGGATTTCGTGATACTCGAAATCAAGCAAACGTACGTTTGTATAAGCGTCTACGCTGCCCCTTAGTAGTACTAAACGCCCCAGCTGAGCAATCTCTCAGTCGCAAATTATCTATAGGTATGTATTTTTTTCGTTAAGATTTTTATTAGGTACTATACTGTAACATAGTCTGTGTTTTTTCAGCTTATTATATGAACGATTCCTAAAACCAGAAGAACTTCGCTCCAGCTCAGACCAGAGTGAGGTTGCACGCTGACTTGAATGTGGTACTGGTGAGACTAACCCTACTGCGAGTGTCCGTCTGATAGGTGGGTACCACCGCTTTGCTCATGAGTCGCGTAGACTGACACCAAGCAGTAATGTGCAAGCATTATCTACTGCGTGTAGATTATTATGGTTTGATTCGAGTAAGTTATGTGATTGAAGATGGTGAACACGCTAAATGAGAATGCACTGCAATCACTAGTTTATTTATTTTGTTTATAATGCATAGAACTAAATACTTATACTTACTGCGAGTAATACGCCACTAAATAGAGCGCCATCTTCCGGACACGTTAGAAAGCGTTTGGCGTGTATAAAAGCAGCTTTTCCATTAGGTAAGTCTTGTTTGCATGCAAGCATCTTTTCTGTGGTGCAAGTTAAAATCGGCTTGTATGCAACTTGCAACTTGCATGCAGGCTATTTGCATAATGGAAACACGGCTATAGAGCGCTATGGAGTTTTTTCGCATGGAGTTTTTGTACATGATACAAAATGATTTTTGTAAGTAAATTAATTAAATTAAGTAGAACCTAGTACCCAGTGAAATTAATGGGCTTATGAAACTTAATACCTAAAGTCTCAGGGTAACGAGCGCACTGCAGTGCCGCGCAGGCCTTTTGTGTTTCAAAGTTCTGAGTGGCACTGAAATTGTTATGGTCAATAGTATAAAAAAAATTAAACTAAATAAGTAGCACATTTTTACACACGTGCTACGCCATATTTTCTTTTGTTTTCCGTTGCGACTGTGCTGTGTAATTTAGCATTTTGTTTTTGCAAATTAGACCCCCGATATTCTCTGGTTTTGTGCCCCAATGACTCCGATCGCTTGTGACAGTTGTGAAAACGTTTTAACACTTTTAAGTCGTACTCACCGTATCCCTAGACGTGACTGTCCATGTTGATAAGTCTAATTTTTTTTCTGGTCACGTCTCTTCTCATCTCGTACCTATACACAAGTTCGTGATGTCATTATGGGTTCTGTCTATGTACTAATTCAGTGACTGCGGTCATTGACTTTAGTTGTGTCGAAATAGGATATATTCCTAACATCGCACAGGTTGCGTGAAGAAAAACAATGCAATTTTGTTTTATCCTTAATTTGTTACAGATAGGTATGTACTTTAATGAATTTCAGTTTATCTTTGATGAGAGAGCACAGAGGATGTTTGATATTTTTCTTTTGTTACCTATTTACTATAGCGCACTTAAAAAAATATAAACTATTGTCAATACAAACAAAGCTTGCCTTTGTACTTGGCAAATTTAACATGGCAGCTAAATGCGCGGGAACTCAACTCAAACTATTCTTTTTTTTTAGTTTTGGCTTCAAGTAATTTGTGTATTCAGCCAGTGTCAAGTGATTTTAATACAGATTTTAATAGGTCGCTAACATCATGGGTTCATTCAATATAGGTAAAACCGGGATAGATGCCGCACTTTTTGAAATACGCTCCTAATTTCAAAAATATTAATTGATCATGAATAATCTCTATGAATATAGCTAGTTTAATCTTTTATATTACTTTATCACTTGTTTTTGTTGACCTAACAATTACAGATTTTTTAGAAATTAACTTATTGCAGACCATGTGTCTTGAGGATAGATGCCTATTTTTGAGGATAGATGCCCCACCATGAAAATGCTAAGAAGGATAGATGCCTGTATTATAGGATAGATGCCTAATCGAATAAAATAAGAAAAATCCATTGTTTTAAACATTTTTAATAGTAATCTTTAAAAGATAATTCTATTATGACACGCATAACCATAATAAACTTAAGAATTTGTCTAACAAAAATATTAAATTTTAAAATTTTCAATGGATTTTGATTTTTATAGTTTCCAAAGCATCTTCTCGTTCATCTCTTTTAGTTTGCTTTACAGTTAAATCTTTAGTAGTCTTTCCTTTACTTTTATAGTCGTTTTTAGATGGATTTTCGTCATCTTCGCTGTTTGAACTGTACATAATTTGTCTTTTTCGTGAGATTCGACCCTTATTTACTTTTAAATAATTATCATTTTCTTTATCATAAAGATCAGTCCATTCGTTATCGTCTTCTTCACTAAAATAATATATTTTTAATTTCATATTTTTATCATTATTGTCTTTGATTCCTTTATTTGTTTTTTTAAGTTCTCCTTTTTGTTTGGTAGTTTGAGTCTTGTTTCTCTTGTCTAACTTAGTTTTTATTTGTTTTATCATCCTTTCAGAAATCTTCTTTTCTTTCATATATTTTCCTAAAGATTTATGTTGTGTCACCGGACACAACATAAAAAAACATTAAGAATGTCATGTGTATATGTGTATGAGGGGATAGATGCCTCTAAGGGCACCTATACCTCAAAAAATCAGGGCAACTATCCTTTTTGAAAGGGATAGTTGCCCTTTTATTTCTTAAATAAACTAAAAACAAAAGAGCTATTATTTACACCTAGGTGTACACTTAATGAACCAGTGTATTGAAATAATAAAAAATATAACAGAATTTATTGCTACTTATAAAGTTATATCACGGCAAATGCTTACTTTTGAAAATTTTTAAGCTTACGCGGCGTTTGCTGCGGAGATAATCACACGCACAAGCGACACACTTTCGCTCCGCAAGACAACCTGCGGGGACAAATGTGTGGGACGCCTGCGCTTCTTATTTAAATTATTAATTCTTAGTTGCGAGTTTGGGAAATTAGGTTTTTTGAACACGAGGCGTCTATCCCACTGCGGCATCTATCCCGGTTTTCTATACACCCTCTACACCTCTTGTATATCTTACTAAAGTTGTGTGAGTTCAATAAAAGTTCACGTAAGGTTCTTGGAAAAAAGTAAAACTTTATTTATACGATGTTCTTTGATTTTCCTACAAATTTACGTAACGTTTGCTCCCCTGAGGCCCATGTGAATAAAGTATTTTGAATTTAATGATGATGAATTAGTCGAAGCGAAAATTCATGAACACGCTAACAGCTTGGTGTCGCTTGTCACTTCGTCGGTTGTCGCTTGGCGCCCGATGTTCAACTCTGGAAGCTAGTCAGGCGAGCGATAGAAAATTAAAACCATGTCGGCCACGGTGGTTGTCGCAATAACTTTAATAATATCGGAGGCCCTAAAACTCCCGACAACAGGGTTGGCCACTTGCCCAAACGCGAAGGTGCACAGCCTCACATGTTTTCGCCATTTTCTAATCAAAATCCCAACCTCAAATACGATAAGAAAGACCTCGTCCCGCTTGTGATATATCAACATCTACCTGTCACTGGTACAGCAATCAGTTACTGTCGAGAGATACGACGAGGTATGTACACTTGCTTGCAAAAATAAATTCAGCTTTCCCTAACTTTTAAATTAACGTTACAGTAGCACTTTCGCGTTTATTACACAATAGCTTCCACCTGCGTGGTGCATATCTTTATAGCCTGTTAGCTTCTGCCCGCGGTCTCACCCGTGTTCCTATATTATAGGAACCCTGCTATTTTCCAGGATAAAAAGTAATGCAGATAGTTTAGGTTGTGGAATAAGACATCCATACGTATAGGTATATATAATAAAAATGCGAAAGTGTGTTTGTATGTTTGTTGGTTTGTCCTTCTTTCACGCAGCAACGGAACGATGCAATTATTGGCATATATATTGTTTATGGACCTTAGAGTAACAAAGGCTAGTTTTTATCCCGGATAAGCACGATTCCTGTGGAAACTATCACAACCCCGGGTGAAATCGCGCGCTGACAGAATCTAGTGTAAAATAAACACGATAACCGTTGTTTATTTCATTGGTATCACAGTAATCAATCTACATCAATTTTACAACAAAAGCTCTAAAATAATGTTACCACTTGTAATATAGTATGCATCTGCCCGTTTTCAGTACAAATCATGTCTATCGCAATGATAACGATTTAAAATTTTTGTAACGTAGGTACCTACTACCTACTTATTATAGGTACGAACATATTTTTACAGGCAACTGTACTCTCAGTACACCTCAGATAAGTACCTACTTATCTGATGGTACACTCTTGCTAGGAAATTAACCAAGTTCAATGCCATTGGTGGAATATTTCATAAAAATTTGGTGTGAAAAGCTCCGCCATTTTTAGAACGATCGAAAAAACTGATGAATTTATCGAATGTTGCGAGTACCGAAGTGTGATCGTAAAGAAAGAAAGAAAGAAATATGTTTATTCGCAGCATCAAGTAGGTATACCTACTAAAGAAAGAAGTGTAGTAGCTTTATATTCTCTTTGGATTCGACCTAGCTGTTCTTTAACTTTTGTCGGTTGTATCAAGGCTCGATAAATTATGAAAAAAATCGATAAAACCCACTTTATTGATTTCAATTGTTAATTTTATCGATCTAAATATCCGTATTTGCGCTGTAGAATAATTTTATATCTTCTATTTTACTATTGAGGGGCTGTAATTAATTGACTTTACAGGTAATAGTAGGTACCCATACGGTACGTAAAACCTAAGCCTATTTGTTTACAAGCAAGGCTCCAAAATTTTTTTTTTCTCGGAAAAAATATTTCGAATAATTTATAAAATTGTAAAAGTATAAAACGGTACAAAATATGATTTTAAACATCAAACAGTAAAGTGTTAAAAATTAAGTACCTAACTAGCTAGTTACGAACTTAAAACTTGTGTAAGTAAAGTAAGTACGTAGGTAGCTACTATGAACTTAAAAACTTGTGTAAGTAACGTAAATGTAGGTAGGTACCTAACTCTTTACGTTTACGTTTTTTACTGCGGCCAGGTGAGACTACACCAATTATTTATTTTTATTCATTAATTTAGCATGACTGGATCCAGTGTGGTGACGGTGGCAAAGCCTCCCCCTTCCGCAATCTAAAAAGTTTACCTTCATCTGGGTCAAGACTTCCCCCTTCCCAAACTAAAATCCTGAACACCACTGAACTTTAATCGCAGTTTTTATGCTTTATAACTATTTTGATATACTTTGTAGGTTTATTAGTGCAATAGTGTAATAAGAATTCATTTCAGAATTTACGCAGTGTTTATTATTTAGTGGGAGCGAGTGTGGCCGAGCGGGAACTTGTGCGACTTTCAATCCGACGCACCATAGTTCGAATCTCTACTCGGCCAATGACGTCAATCAAGTTATGTGTGGATTTATCACTCGCTCTAAAACGGTGAAGGAAAGCATCGTGAGGGTTTCCTCATGCATGCGTGTTTACGCACGTTCAAGAATCACAAAACTCGAGGACATATTGTGGCATCAACCAAGCCGCACTGGGCCCGCGTGGTGGATTATGGCCCATAATGTCTCTGAGAGAAGACCGGTATCCTAGCAATGGGAGCGGAGGAGGCTGATAATATATAATGTACCTGTATTTTAGTGTTTTTATACATAAATGGAAATAATCTACATACATCATTTATTTATTTACAAAAAGCAAAAACGGTGCTGAACTGCTACCCAGGAGAGAAGGAATCACTATGATGATAGGGACGATTACGTACCTATCATCACAGCGATAAAACCTCTCCTTCACATAGGTACTTTACTGCTAAAACATTAGTTTTAGCAGTAAAGTAGATACCTATGTAGATTTATTACAGAAGTCCTAATATGTGGTCAGCTTACTGAGCTTACTCACTGGAAAAGGGTGGAGTAAGCTTATATACCGTTAAGGGTACCTAGAGTTATACAAAACAATATCTACGCAAAATAGGTACCTACCTTAACCTTTAATCATTTAGATACGTATACAACGTAGATACCTATAGAACGCTTAACAAAGCATTTCAATAAAATCTACCCGCGCGTAGCTTTTGACCTTTTTCTGTCAAACATTTTTTTTGCAAGTCTACGAAACGAAAGGGTACGTACTCTAAAATTGTAACCCCAAAAAGGGTATTAAACCAACTTATAAAATTTTGGCACACGTTTGAATAATTTTGGCAAGGAGATCACACATTCCACGTATTGATCAGAGCGAACAAAGGACTCACCTGTTTGACGATCAGTCTTGCCACCCTGGGGCTTGCGAAAGTGACGAATCCGTAGCACTTGGAGACGCCAGCTCTGTCGTATATCACCCTCGCTGCCGTCACTGTCGCGAATGTCGAGAAGAACTTCCAAAGGTCTTCATCAGTCGTCGTCAGGGAAAAACCACCCACAAAAATTCTATTATGAATTACTGTTCCGAACTTAGGTGCGTCCGACGGCGGCAGGGTATCATCCGTGTCATCATCAGGAGAGTTCAACAATGCCTTCAACTTTTCATGAGGGTCCGTGCTCTTTCTATTGTTTGCAGCGTTCTCCTCGACCATGTGTGCACAGCTAGCGGATTCACTTCGTATATACCTCTTAACACCACTCTCCATTTTAACAGACGGCTTTTAACTAATATAACATGTTCCCTTGTTTACTAAACTAAAATTTCTAGCGAGAACTAAACGGACACTGCTCGTACGTGAAAACAACTGTGGCCCGGAGTGGAGTATTGATTTTTTTCACTATAGGCTGTGTAGGTATGGATCTTTTGCCTTGCGCGCTACACGCGGAGACTATAGCGGGAGTATCCGAACGTTGTGATAAAAAAACAAACGAGATAAGACTGTGTGATTTCAGATTATTGTTATACGCACTAAAAATAGTGTTTGAGCTATAGTCGTCCGCTATTTTTACTGAGCGAGGGAACTAGGTCAGCTGTTGACACCTAGCTGTTAGTGCAATGGTTCTTATCTTAGTTTTATTTGCCATTTGTTAACAGTAGGTGGCGTCGTTGTTATATTTTTTAAGTACTGACCTTCATCTAGAAACGAATTCGAATACCTCCAAAATAGTCAATCTTCAACTACCTACGTATCTACCTGCAAATCCACGACGAAGTTGTTGATTTTCGTACGGCATGGGTTCCTAAATCAATGGTAGAGGTAGGTAGGTAGGTAGGTAGGTCCGTGCTATGAGAAGCGTGCGTAATTATAATTTAACTAATTTTACAAAAAGCATTCTCCAAATGTTTCTTCAAAGGAGAATTTTCAGGATCTTATTTTCAGGAGACAAAACAAAACGCTGTCTGTGAGCAGTATCAAAACGCTTGACATTTGATGTCCTGTGTTGCCTAAATGTATTCTAAATTGTTGAAGAATACTAATATCTGAAATAACTTAACATGGGATCATAAATCTTAACAAGAACAGCGATTCTATTATGTATTAGTTATTAATCCTAATATCATAAATATTATCAATTCGATGAAATGAGCTAATTAATTAATAAATAATATTTTTATGGGTCTTGTTATTTTCTCATTCGGTGCAACCTTTTAGGACAGGGATTTTTATTAATTTTGTTGTCTACTTTTTCATAATTACTGATCAATAATTATGATCGATTAATATAATAATATGATTATTATAATAATCATATTATGTTTATCGCCTTACTATAGAATTAGGTTCCGTAGACACTTCAAAATAATTAAACACAAACTTACAGGTACAGGATCATATTGTTGTCCCTCTGTTTGTCTATTTATCAATGACTTTATTTTGAAAATGTAGTATTAAATTCAGGTTAAAATTACCTATCATTGTATGAGTACATTCATGCATTATCATATTATTCAATTTTGTTTAGGTGTCTCGCATCAAGAAAATCTATAAATATGATTATCCCTTAAACATCTTTTCACCGTACCAAGTAGGAATTTGTTAGCAGTACCAATAAATTAATAAAAAAATATTCAAATAAACGGGATTCCCATCGTACCTAGCAATAATAACATAAACCATATAGGTAATCAACATAAACTAAAATAATTAAATAAAATACACACTAATTTATATTGTAAATAAACTATGTAATTATTTAATAAATTACAAGAATGACATTGTGGAATGCAAATAAAAAATATTATTATGTATAAGAATATGAATTTCTTGCCTTTAAGGAATTAAGAATGAAAATAATGATCCCATAACGTTCAGACCTCAAAAAATCCTTTTGTTTTCTACAGGATACATTTTGGAGAGTGTGTATTGGAACTACATGACATCATACCTCCATTCCCATTCAATTATCGGATGACCAGACTTACTGCAATTCGTCATCCATTAATTTATGGTTAACATTCCTCCTTACTCCTCAGCAAAACGCTTAGTGCGGTTATTAGACCTATCCACACTAAGCGTTTTGCTTTGATCTTCATCACGCGGAGACGGCTAAAGAGTGAAACTCTTTGCCAGCATCTGTTTTGACCGAACACTACAATGTGGGAGTCTTCAAGACCCCAGGGAGGAACAGGCATCTTGTGGGCAAGTGTACTAATCATCGAAGGCATCATCATTTGTCACTTAATATCAGGTGAGATGGCAGTCGTTTGACTGTCATCTCTACAGCCTATTCAATATAAAAAATACAATCTTTGTAGGGTAAGGGACTGTATACAGCCTGAGTTTAAATTGGTATGCCCGAAAGTTAATCTACTCTTGGAGGTTAACAACATTTGTTCAACGAATATATGAAATTCAGATTTTTTTCTATATTTTTTTTTGAAGAAAAGGCATTTAAAGTTTACTGTCCAATTACAAAGTCTGTTAGATTGGTCTTACAATAGTCTCCTTTGCGGTAGTTAGGTATTTAAAATGCAGTTGATCAGGTAATTTGCGTATGTATTAGATTTTGATTTAAACCTGGCAACATTTCTCATATGCCATTGTCAATGTCATTGTCAACTTGTCAACCACCTGTCATTCGTGATTCGCTTCGCTGGGCCGCTGGCTGGTGCACAATCACAAAAGTAGTGCATTTTTGTTTGTTTTACTTTCCCTGTTTTAATTGAGTGCTTAATATTGTTTATAGTTGTGTAAAGCCTAGCTACGATGTTGACCTTCATTGTGCTCTTTGGGTGATCTCTCACAGGAAATAGCTGTATTCAAAGTGGCGAGAAGTGAGGAATTTATCACCAGTTATTTGATTAGAGTTTACACAGCATACGGCAAGGCTGGGTATGTATAATTGATTTCACAATTGCCTTACATCGACCCCTTATTATGATAATTAACGGATATTGTTTCCAGTCAGTTTGGCGGTAAAATATTGGCTAAGAGACTCGTCGCTTGGTTGTGTTTATTTATTTTTTCGTCTTACCTTCATTGTATATTTGTTGATGGTGCGCAATACCGGTGGTTCTATAGACACATACAGAAGTTAAAGATACGTAAACTTGATAGTACTACTACTTTGATACACTTCGTATATGGTTACACCAAAATAAACCTAAAATACCTTCTTATGAATAAGTTTCAAGTTGTATCAATGAACCAATAAAGAGATACAATATTAGGTAGGTATGTTGGATATAATTAAAGTTTAACATACTTACTAGAATCTGTGTAATTGGTTTTCAAACAATATTATCAGCATAATTTATTTAAAGAGACAATAAGAAAGAAAAGTTACATTCTAAGATAGTTTAGATGTTTAATTTAAATTACTTTTTAGCCAAATTAACGGTTAGAAGTAATAAAAATAGCTACTTATTTACTAAAATAATGCCTAGTTGTTAGCATTTTCAACGCCATACCAACATCGTTTAAAACGGGTATGGGCAAACTTTGGAATGATCCGGGCTAAGCTTTAGGATGCCAAGTTACATCAATCAGAGAAGCTTGAACTTGAGAAACATGATAATCTATGTTGGGATCAATAATTCCAATCCAATCATTAATTAATAATACTAACATTTGAAGGAGCACAACTATATAATAAGATACCCTCACTCATAAAAATTGTAAACTCATTCAAGATATTAAAAAAACAACTTGCTCAACACCTAATAGCTGATCACAGTCTCATAAGCAAATGAATACGCTGGGTGGGTAGGTACAATCTACTAGACACGACGATGTTGTGATAATTTCATTAATGTTTAGAATTGTTCTCAAGTGATAAAATGTAATGTCTGTTTTGAGAAAAAATCGCACCCTTAGTAAAACATCGACCTAACTCAAAATTTTACCAAAATGAGCTATAGTGAAATAGCGACCTAAAAAAGCAAGTCCGATAACCTAGTCTAATAAAAATACAACTCTAATTTGCTTGTAACGTATTTTATTTTATTATTATAGGGATATTTAGTTATTATTATTATATTATAATTCTACAGCAATTTAAAAAAAATGCTAGTTACACTTCAATTGCTAAAAGTTAGTGATTTTGAATTAGGTCAGTATTTTATTAAGAGTGCGAAATGTCTTTAAACCTAAACGTAATTCCACTGTTGTGTTGGCACCGAGTGTTTTCCAAATTTTTATCTAGATGAAATAGTACTCTAGATAGAATGCTACTCTCACTCTGTTGTTGTTGTGAACTGATCTTTTTTCGTGCATAATTACTAAATTTTGTGTTCTGGCCTGCGGAACATTGCAGAAAATTTATGCAAATATTCTAATAACTAATTTCTATATAATATAAGTACATTGAGTACATTTTATCTTTCACATTATTATGATTATTTTTATTGATTGTGTGCTTTTGTTGATTAATTTAATCTCTGTATCCTAGGGCTCTTTTATTTGCTTTGTGGGTTTGTCTTTGACTACTACCTCAACTGATCTTATGTGGTTGAAGGTTAACACATTTTTGTAGATGAAAAATGCTTATTATCTATAGTTGAATCGCTTGTTTAGGATCGGATCTCTTGTCTAGAATAGGAGGATTAACACCGAGACTAAGTTGTCTCATCATCCAGCTCAAATTTTCACGTGCACATAATAATTTTGCACACTGTGGCACTGCACTCTTTACCCTGAGTCATTAGGTTGTCATGAGTCCAGGAATTCTTAAAGTAATCTTAACTTAAATTTATTATTCATGTAGTCATGTAGTCATTTGTTTACAGTCCTGACCAAGGTAGTTGTCCTCAAAGGTTATCTTAAAGTTTCTGTGCCAGCCCTGGTTAGTTTCCATGCCCTAGTAACTTACTGAGTAGGGAGTATGGACACTTTGTTGAAACAGCTTGATGGCTTAGTGATAGTAGGATCCATAGGATGACGGTTTGTCCCTTGCTTAAGAAAAAAATTCTGATGCACACAGTTTCATTATCACCATTGTGTCACCTGCAGGGTTATTTTACTCACTCAGAATGATTCCGTGTAAGAAGCTACCATTTCTGATTGTTTATATCTCGGAATCGCATCCCGACAGAAATATTGACAGGATTATTATATCCTTGTTTATGCAGCTGAGTTGTACACTTGTAGGTATGAATTTTGTAAATGAGCACAGAAAACACTACTGTTAGTATTAGCGATAATCAGGTAGTGGCTTTATAGTTATACAATCGTGTCCGAAGGAGAACCCTGTGACCTCACAATACAGGTAATCCTAGTGTGGGGGGCAGAGCTTCAACCAAGGTACATTATTGGATGTTTCTCACTTTAACTTCACTCTGATATTATTGTCAACAGTATAATATGTAGTTAATAATTTACAACCTATGTACCAAATGCTCCATTGTTTTGAATGAATAAAAGTTTATTATTATTATTATATTATTATAGTTATAGAATCTAAAAAGGAAATTTCTCTGATGGGACGAAATTCTGAAATATAAACGTTCAGAAACAGTCGCTTCCTACACGGAATCATTCCGAGTGAATTAAAATAACCCTGCTGGTCTTAAGTGACAATTGGTTGAAATTGTTGAAAAGTGTAAAATAGAACTGACTCTCAAGGTGCAGATAAAAAACAGGTGCTGGTGTGAGAGCTAGCCAGGCGATCTCTAGAAAATGCGCCACTACTATTCTACATGTATTATGCATGATAATTAAATTTGATTTGTGGAATTTTCTTTGGCCGTGCTAATTGATTAATAAAAATAAAAAAAAATAAAAAATACTAAGACTGCATATTATATTTCCTTAACATAAAGCTCAAGGTATGTTCACCTTTTTTCCTGTGTTCTGGTTAGATGAGCAAAGTATTCAGTGAAATTACTGTGCTTATGAGTGTGTTTTTATTTTAATCATCATTATTTTCACACAAAAGTAGTTACCTAGTAGTGGATGCACTTTTCACTCATCATATGATTTCAATTTTGAACGACATAATTCGGATATCTGTCCAACAGAGAATTGTCCGTTACTGATTAATCAAATAGATTCAGTTTTCGCTAAACAATTCTATCGCTAATTCTGTTTTGTGACACACTGTATTCGGTCTGCAGACAGACGACGCGACGTGTGAATGTTTTAAATTACTTATCTAACAAATTTTACTATCTCGACATTAAAATTACATTCACACTTTCGCTACCTACTCATTCGCTGTTTGTTTTAACGTTTTTAAATAACACATATAAACTACTTACCCACGCTACAGTAAGATTTTGTCCGGAGTATCTTAGTGTTGCGTCAATCGGTCTACAGACAGACTCAAGCATCATCAAGGTCTACAGTACATACCCGTATTCAATTGCAATCAGAAAAAGACCGATGTTTTTCCTAAGACGAACTTTGAATGCAACCCATACTGTCTCTTTGTACGTGGTTTACAATGTATTTTGTATTTATGCGCCCTACTATCTGAAATGTTGACCTATCGTATTGGTACCTATCCTGTCTGGAAGGCAAATTCTGATAGATACTTGACATCCGTCACACTTACAACCGGTATTTTTGGGTATGTAGACGATAGCACGGTCGTAGACAGATACATATCCAATTTACGAACTAGAGGTGCACAGATTCAGTCTTTTAGATAGGCCATAGTTGATCGAATGACAATGGACACTAAAGGCAGTGTCCAATCTTGTCAAGTTCGATGCTTTGAAAATACATCACTTGTCTACTCTCTGCTAAGCGGAGTCCATTTCTTCTGACTCCCACATTCCAAGATGTATCCTTGCCGATTACTGACCATCTGGAACTTTTAGGTGTTACACTCACATGTAACCTCAACTTTGGCTCCTACATTGATTACAAGGCCAAGTTGGCTGCGAGAAAACTACAACACACAGCAGCTAGTGTATTGGCGCAAGTGAAGCAGTACTTCACACCGAGACAGCTTCTTAATTTGTATCAAGCTCAAGTCCGTTCGTGTATAGAGTACTGTTCTCACCTATGGGATGTTTCAGCCAAATACCAGCTTGAGGCCTTGGATACCATTGAAAGACGAGCCAAAAGGGTCATTGGCAATTTTACACTCGTTGATGACAGGCTCCAGAGCCTTGAGCATCGACGCAAGGTTGCTAATCTTTCTGTCTTTTACAGGATACATTTTGGAGAGTGTTCAATGGTATTGCATGACTTGATTCCCTTTACCCAATCCATGATCGGACGAACAGACGTACGGCATTTCGTCATCCGCTTATGGTTGACATTCGTCCTCGTACTAAGCGTTATGCTTCGACTTTCATCATGCGGACAGCTAAAGAGCGGAACTCATTGCCGGCGTCTGTTTTTCCTCAACACTACAGTCTGGAAGTCTTTGCCAATTATTTAAAAAAAAAGAAGTTGGTCTTATAGCTCATGGCAATCTCCAGACTACCCAAGACGGGGAGTCTTGGGGAGTCTCCTTCCTGACATGACACATTTTACATGAGGTCGTCGCAATACCTCTTTATACAGACAATACTTTTAGGTTTTGGCAATATTTTCTTACAACTGCAGACAACCCAAACATTTTACGTTATTTATAAACTTTAAAAAGTAATTACAATACTTTGAACTAAATTAACCTTTCCATGTTTGTATTGCGATAAGAAAAACGTAAAATGAGTAATAACGGTCATTATTCTTAGCGTTGTTATCGTGCTGAGGAATTAGCCAGTTATAATTATTTTAATTGATACGCTTTGGCCTCGATTCTTATGCTCAAAACTAAAGTAACTTTAGTAACACTCCTATTATTTTAAGCTATTGGGTAGCGAGACAAGCGGGTCGTTTGCCTGATGTTAAACATAACATCAGACCATAACAATTGCAATGCCACTTAAAACTTTGAAATAAAAAGCCTTTCGCGGCACTGCAGTGTGCTCGTTATCCTAAGACCTATGTTATGATTAGGTCACAAAAGCCCAGTAATTTCACTGACTGTTTTGCTCATCAAACCGGAAGACAGTAATACTGCACATTACTGCTTGGCGGCAGACTAGACGAACAAGCGGTGGTAGGTACCCACCAAAGCGGACACTCGCAGAAGAGTTAGTCCTACTAACTTGTATAAACAAGCTTCAGTAACACTACTATTAATTTGTTTCCACTGGATTCACATACCCTACCTGCAGCTGCTATCAATTGGGCAGGTTTATTAGGTATCTTCCATCCTATTCTCAAGTTCTTAGTTGAAATGAGACATTGTTACACTAAAATTGCTTGAGTTTGTTAACAATAGAATCGCAGCCAAAAGTTGAGTTTTAGTAAATATCTCTAAATGATGAAAATCGGAGGCTTCTCATTTTGTTTTTTGCTATGTCGGGATTTCACCTCTACCGTTTGTTATCGCCATTCGTCATAAATTATGCAAGTATGTTTAGACTTTAGACGCAACACTAGTTAACACTAGTCGACTGTCGAACTACACTTTAGCAGAAGGTGAACTTCATACAGACGACCGAATTGAAAATGAACACACAGACTGAAGATGATAGACGAAAAAAAGTTGCCTTAGGTTGGAGTTCAACAAACCTAAAAATGAACGACGCCGACGTTCAATTCCCAAACCAAGTTTACATTTAAGTATTTACTGCTCACCGCGCAAATTCGATCCAAAATTTTCACATCGGCGATTCAAGAGCCATTCAGAGCTGAAAGCTAGCTCTGATCTAGCACAAATTGTTTAGTTGCTCGCCTGGCCACCTACCACCCTCAAGTTGAAAATCTGTCGCCAACGTGTTTTCAGACAAGTGCATTTGATGGTCAGTTCTAATCAAGGTTTCGCATATTATTCGCCATCTTTGTCCGAAGATCAGGCGAGATAATGGTCAAAGGCTTGTCGGTCATACCACAAAAAAATTAAACACACCTTAAACACAGGTTTAAAGTATGATAAAGCATTCACGGATAATCATCCGTGAATGCGTTATCTAGGCTTGAATCCCCGCGTACGAAACCGCGAGCAAAAGCAAGTGTAGGTATGATAATTTAAGATAAAAGATATCTTCGTAATTTATGAACATAAGTACCTATATTTTTTATTCATCAATTGGGCACACAATCCCAGGTTGTTATCTCATTTAAATTTGGCCAAGATCTGATAATAAAAACCAAAGAAAAGCGATGGAAACCAATGTTGCTTTGTTATGTCTTAAATCTTAATCAGTTTAGAATCTGCATCAACGTCTATAGGGAGTGTAATTCTTTGCTATAGCTTCTGATCCTGTTTCCCATACTACAAACTGGGAGTTTTTAAGACAAATAAAAAACAAATTTATCAAAAAGAAACATGCTTAATGTAGGAAATACAGTTATGTGCTTAAATTATTAGACGAGAGGGAATTCTAGGCAAACGTGCAACGTTCTAAGCAAAATGTGATAGTACGATTGGTCAAGTGACAGTTATTATTAGTTAACAATGTAAGGTAAGTAGCTAATAGTAGCGTGCTGGGGAAGTCCGATTTCAATGTACCGCTGTTGATAATGGTTGAGTTCGCGTCTATTGAGCTGTTGTTGTTCTGATAGGTCAGGAACTGACGTCATTGTAGGTAACTATAGTTAGTACGCAGAGTGCGTCCTACAAAATAGGGATGTTGACTCCATTTTTTTATGATGTCAATCAATTCTTTTTCTCATAAGAATCAAATGTTTCTATAGAATAAACTAGAAATTAAACGCTAGAAACGTCAAAAATTAGAGTAAATGTCGGGCGTATATATATACTGAGCGCTAAAACAATACGCCTTATACAAACGCCTTTTTTGTGATTCTTGAATATACGGGTTCCCCTCGGTGTTTTCCTTCCTCATTTTTAGAGCGAGTGTGATAAAATCAGTATTTAATTTGATTTAAGTCATTGGAATGGAGCTGAGCCGGAATTTGAACTCTGATGCGTCAGATTGAAAGTCGCAGAAGTTCCAGATATCCGGAACTAAACCTCTTTGAATTTTAGACGAAGACCTTCACGGGGTAAAAACCTTTCAATATCCAATTGAATTCCTCTTGAAAAAGAATGCCAACGAGTTTTTTGTTCTTCTCCATCGATTTTATAATCGAAACGCATACCTATAGAGATATATAACATTCATGAGCGCTTTCTTTGGTTCCATTTCCATGTATATAAAGAATTTAGAATTTTGATCTTGTTGTAATGTATTGATTAACAAAGAAAGTAAATTTTCTGAGATATCTGTGAAACACTTCCAACTTTTTAAAGGTGCTATTGTCACCCAAACAAAGTACTTAGGTACTCGTAAATTAGTCCGTGAGAAACAAAATTAGTGTTGAGTTTAATCAAATCGCTGAGGCATTGTTAAACAACACCCGTGTTACCACAATAAACACTTTTAGACGCCTGTTTAGGTTGACAGTGTCTAAAGATAAACGTCTAAAATTATTAGTGACTATGATATTTTTAGGAGTTAAACGCTGTTTAACGTAGGGTTAGGGTGTGTTTATTTTTTTGTGGTACAAGACCGTACAACGTACATATTTCCAGGTAAAATGGCGGGCGGGTACGCGTGGTCGCGGCGCGTGGGCGGCCGCGTGCGCACGCTCCGTGGGCTCGTTCATGACACACAGCGAGCTCTGCACGACGTCGTCGATATACTCACTATTGGTACGTGTGGATCTGCCATAGGTAGCAAGTCGAGCTCAGAGTATGTCTATTGTCTAGGTGCGAGCCGTAAGGTGGTTACTAAAAGAGGACCTTTGGACTACTAAAACGAAGCCTTGGGGTGCCGGGTTGGAGGTGGGACATCCAAGTAAACCCTGGAAGGACGGTAGCTTGGTGTGGCCCAGACTGTCGTAGGATGGATGTCGGCAGGGAAGTTCGCAGCGCTCAAAGTAATCTATATTGACCAGCAGACTAGCTTCCCTTTAGTGACCAGTGGCTAATAAACTCGCTCAATGTCATCGAACCTTTACCGATATTTCAGCGTCACTGACTCCTGTGTCCTAATTTCGTTTCCAGATCCAGAAGTGAACAAATTTGTGCAGGAGATCGGGAATCAGTCCCTCCGCACCACTGCTCTGGTCGTGATGGGTACCTCCCACAAAGCCAGAGCTCGGCTGCTGCACAGCTTGCTGGGCAGACAACTGCTGCCCGAGGATATGCCTAGAGGATGTCGGTGGGTGAGTATCACCTTTTGGCTAATGCCGGGTAAGAGTTAAGGCTACAAGTACAAGGCTACGGGTACAAGGCTAACAAACGAAGCAGTATATGTAACGTAAAAAGTTGTTTTGAGACATCAAAGTTGTTTAGTTCAATTATTATCTGAGATGTTCTTTTCGGACTCTGAACTGTTTTCAAAAGTTACTAAATTAACCGCTGTATACTTACCTACATCTCAAAAATTTCACGGCCAACAGGATTCGAACCGGCGTCTTCCGAGCTATCTAGACCAGAAGCTTTAACCAAGTAAGCTATGGGAGCTATCGATGGTAGCTACAATAATGACTTCTTTCGTCAGAACCATGTCTTTTATTACTGCATATTTTTACAGGTTCGTATTCAGTACGGGGGCAGCACGCAGGTGCACCTGTCTCTGGGGAACTCTGAGTTCGAGCTGGTGGAGGACCTGCAGTGCAACAAGCGGGCCTGGGACGTGCTACCAGTCGAGGTGAGGCTTTTTACTCTCGACAATTTAGAGTATTTAAGTTAAGACTATTTAAGTTGGATTCAGTTTCAATTCCAATCCAACTTCAATCTACATCAATGTCGTAATCGCGTCAACTGTCGTAAAATAGTAACAGTTTCCCTTCGAGCCAAAAAAACTTCTCTTCTCTTTCTCTTCTCTCCAATCGTGCGATAATGTGTTCAAGAGTACCAAGCTGCACGAATTGGATCCTAATCCCAATTTACGATTGGAATCGAGTGTCAAGAATCCCGCTGCTCTAAAGTCCAGTTTAGTCCTAATTTTTATGGATATTAAGTTTAAAAATATGCCACCTTATAGGCTTATTTATTAATTTTGTTTAAATAATTTATAATGAATATTTAGTTGGCATTTTATAACTTGATATTTAAATTTAATGAAATGATTATCCAAATGGATTTGTTTTTGAATCCCTAGGTCAAAATCGAACTTAAAATTTGCTTAGTTTTATCGCATATAGTGGCTATCCGCGGTTTCTCCCGAGGGCAAGTTCCCACAGGAACCGCGATTACTTCCGGGAAAAAGTAACCTATATCTCGCTCCCCCGATTTTCATCATAATGGTAGCTAGCTAAGCTAGCACTTAAAAATGCAAACATTATTTTTTTAGTATCTAAATAATGCTGACGAGTTTCTTGCCCTCCTTCTTGATCGACCTATACCAATTTGGAACGGGCACATAGTCATTTATTTTAACTTTCATGAGTGCTCCCTTGGGACCAATATGTATAAATAATATTGAATTTGAATTTGACTACGAATTTATAGATTTTGCGTCACCCAAGCGCTTGGCCGGTTTAAAAAAAAATCTAGGCTGTTAATGAAATCAATTCAATTTGTTTATTTAAAAACTTAACTATTTAGTAACTAGTTGACATTTTATTATTTGATTATAAATGTTAGCAGTTGCTTATGTTTATTTATATATTTACTATAGAGATATCCGGGTTAACAATTAATTTGTTAATCCAGACACTATAATAAATGCGAAAGTGTGTTTGTACGTCTGTTGGTTTGTTGGTCAGTTAGTTTGTCCTTCTGTCACACGACAACGGAGAAACGGATCGACGTGGTTTTTGGTATAGATATAGTTTACAAATCGGAGAGCAACATGGCTACTTTTTACCCTGGAAAATGTACGATTCCTATGGGAACGCGGATGAAACCGCGGGAAGAAGCTAGTTTTTAACCGACTTCCAAAAAAGAAGAAGGTTCTCGATTCGGTGTGTATTTCTTTTATGTTTGTTAATTCAGATCTCCGTCATTTATAAACCGATTTGGAAAATTATTTTTTTATTTGATAGATATACTATCAAATAAAAAAAGAATTTTCCAAATCGACTTTCAGCTTGGCCCCATAGAATTTACATAAAAATTCGGTTTAGTAGTTTGTCGCTGAAGTCGGTTTCGTCGGTGTCGTTCGGCTTTTTTACAGCAATTTTACTTGTGTAATAACAGTTCTAAATTTACAAATCTGAAGGAAACAACCAGGTGGTAAGTCTTCTTCGAGTGTCCGTCTGGGAGGGTACCTCCCATATATATATTTATATATATATATTTTGAGAGTAGATGTCAAAATTGACTATTGGAATCTGACGTTCACGTTCCGCACTAACACCAAACTTATATCACTTTCTCTTCTTTCAGGATCTCATCAGACAAGACGCCACAGACCTAACAACGATACTAGAAGTAGAAATCAACAACCAGTTTCTTAAAGACGGCCTCCGCATCATAATACCACCGGACATCTCCTCAGAGCCCGGCACCTCTAACTATTTACAACTAAAGAACACTCATACTGAACTGTTTAACAAACGGAGTAGTATTCTGAAGAACTTCAACGGTGTATATTTGTATGCTATTGATAGAATCGAAGCGAATTTTTTCAGTGATAGTATTAGTGAAAATATCTCGGTGTCTAGGAGTGAAGAGGATTTTTGGAGTACTTTTAACATGTATACGGGCGGTGTTAGGAGTAGCAGTGCGGGAAATGGTGCTGTTGATGATGGTGGTAAAAATGGGGATGTTGAAAGGGTGCATTGGAGGGTGAATGAGAGCGGGGAACCGGCTGTGTTCTCTTCTGAGGTAAGTTGTGAAGTTGTAGAAGTGCGTTGTTGTTGTTGAGGAAGTTGTTTGCTTTCTCTGTCGGAGGCCTTTTTTTTTTTTTTTTTTTTTTTTGGTGCCCGGGGGAAAACTCATTTATGAGCTTACCCCCCCGTGCCTCGGGGGAGGTCACGGGGGGAGTGTGGGCTTCCCGCTCGCCCACTGCGCAGCGGACTACCCACCAAAAACCCCCGGGGCGTTTACGGCTCAGCTTCTGGACGGGGTTGCGGTGCCACTTTCGCACTACACGCGGAACCCCGTCAGCCGTCGTCCGCCCCCCCGGGGCGGACCCACCTCGCGAGGAGCCTAGCTCCCCCGCTTGGCTCGGGCGGTGCGCCCACGCTAGACGCACTGCCCCCGCCTCGGGAGGGCCCTACCTATAAGCAGGTGCGGGACGCCGAATGCCCCCGCATCCGACGCCCCAGGCCCTCCCGGAGGAGACGGAGGGGTAAAACCGCGCCCCGGTCTCCGTGCTCATGAGAGCACCGTCGTGTCCCCCGCCTGCCACGGCGCCCGCACGGGGCGCCGCTTAGGACGGGGGCCATCACAATGGCGCGCGGTCGCAAGAACACGGCCGCGCGCTCCACCTCCTCTCTGTCGGAGGCCTATGTTCAGCAGTTACGACTTGTGTCTTATTATCTCGTAGTACTAGTCTCTTGCTCAGTGAATGTTAAAGTAATGATTTTATTCCAATGTTTTTTTTCATTTGGCTAACGCATGACCGCAATCTTACCCGATGTTAAGTGATGATGCGGTCGAAGGTGTAGCACGCTTGCCTAGAAAGTAACTGTTAACTCTTGTTTTGGAGACTCCCAGATTGTATTTATCGGGAAACGCAGACGCTGGTAACTAATTCCACTCCTTAACATGCGCTAACATCCTATTCCAGAACTGCCTGGATCTCCACCAGCTGAAAGATATAAACTCGGCCGCGCAGCCCCTGTTCGTTTTGCTGGCCGACAGCCGCACGGCGGGACACCCGTAAGTGCAGCTATTATATACCTAATAAATTACCTTCCAAGTTTCTTGTTCACTTGATCGGATCAAAATGATACATTTGCCGTACCTTTGTAATGTTACTGCCAGCAACTGCACTGCATGCGATAGATTGAGACGCGCGAGCGAGATAGCGGCGCGCCATATTCTGCCCCTTAAACTGAAGTCTAAATATACACTGTTCACCGCGCAAATTCGATCAAATCGGTGGTTCACGAACCATTCAGAGCTAGTTTGAACAGCAGATGTCAAAACGTTCGTCTAAAATAATCCGAAGTTTAAGCTTTATGAAACTTGGTTCTTGAGTTAAACCTAGTTCATGGTTGAACTTCGGTTCAAAGTGGTGGGTGAACTCCGACATAAGAGAAAAAATAATTATTAATGTAACGTATATATTTTCGTGTTTTACAGACCGTCAGAATCTCCAGAGCGGAATCAAACCTGTGATAACGACAAACAAAGACTTATTCAAGAACAAGTAACGTTTATGAACGAACTTATAGATCAGTGGGATTTGATGTGTAAGTTATTATTTGTTTACTAAAACATATACATCTCAAAAATGTGCTGCTAACTTGAAGAAGTCATCATCAGGGGCTGACATTGAGCGCTTCCTTCGCTATTTTTTAGTTAAGGTGTCCGGTCTCGATAACCAGTATACGTGGCTTCGAATTTCGTTGACAGCGTAATTTTGAAGTACTCGTATTTGTAGTCAAATATTAGTAATCGAGAAAAAAAACTGAAAAGCCAAGTATTGCCTTTTTCACCATCGACGAATTAGTGATATGAATTTACGAATTTGAATTTTTTTTATACTGGATAATGAGACAAGTGGGTTGCCTCGTTGTCCCTTGGATTAGACATTTCATCAAAATCGGTTCAGTAGTTTGTCACTAAAGTCGGTTCGTCGCTTTTAGCAACTTTTCGATTACGTTTACATCCGTCGTGGGTTTTTTCTATGATTAGAAATTATTCTAAAATAGAAATAATTATTCCAGGCGGTCCACCCCAGAAGCACTACATCAAAAGCCAGTGGGTGATTCTCGATGACGCGGAGCTGCCCCCTGCGCCCCCCGCGCCGCCGCCCCCCGCCACAGAGGGGGCTACGAGGGGGCGGGGGGACAAGGTCGTGCGGAGCAGGAGCGTGCTGCTCAGTGCTGTCGTGAAGTTTGCGACGGAGGCTGTGCTGAGCTACCTGTTGGAGTACTGTACGAGGTTGAGCGAGGTTAGAATTTGTTCAGGGAAGAAACCTCACTACTCACAAGAGAATAAAAAAAGAAAACATTTTTTACCATTGCCACTCGAAAAGAGGCGTTTGATTCATCGATAACATTTAGTAAAACTCAGTTTTACTAATTTGTAAAAATATTTTGAATTTTAAACAAGCACGAATTAATCGAATTATCTACATAAAAAAATAACACATACTGAATGGTACTTACTGGCTAGCTAAAAAGTAGAGAACTTACCTACACAACTCGAGAAATAAAATTTCATCCACGTCCTTGTATAATCCTCGCTCCAGTCAGAATACTAAAATCTAAAAGCTAAAATCCTTCGCTGCTCTCAGGATCCAACATTTTTCACTTATTGTGTAATCTACACTTCTTCCACTCGCTCAGAATTCATTAATTTAAAGAATACAGTAGTCGTGTCTTTTCGGTCCTCAATGAAGTAACAGGCCGGCAATGTAACGACAACAATGAAAAATTGTCGGAGGTTTTTTTTTTTAATTTTTTTCTTAGCATGCCATCTAGTTTTTAAATCCAAGGGGATAAGAACAACCCAGTCATGTCTCTCTGCCAGGTGCACATCAAGCTCCTGCAGCAGTTCATCCTGGCGTCATTTGACCTGGCGCGTGAGCTGCAGGTGGTGCCCAAGAAGATACAGTACGTTGCCGTCCATGAACAACAGTTATTTGAGGTCAGTGTTGGTGCGGTGTGCTCAGTGCTCACTGAGAGTGAATAGGACCTCATCTCTCCATTGCTTCCCGTGGGTGCTGTGTAAGCTGGGCGGGTGATTTATTTTATTTTATCATCAACTTAGGGCTATGTACAAAGAATTGACAATATAGTAAACAAAAAAAAAGCAAAATGCAAAACAACGTTTACATTGCAAAGTAAGCTTCGTTAAAAAGCTGTTTAAATAGATAAAGACGCGTTGAACAAATCAACATGTGCGTCACTCAATAATTGATTGTAGCACCTGCACGCTCCTATCTATTTTGCCTGTAATTAGACTGCACTGCTTCGTACGTCTAGAAGATTTGGCCTACAAGGGGCAGAAAATGGCGCTCTGCTATCTCGCTCGCGCATCTCGTCATTTTTGGAGATAAACAATCACTTAATATAATTATGAAAAAACGGATTCGGTGAAGTTGCTGGCAATAACAAGCTATGGCCATAAAATGTTTTTTTCCTTTGTGTCATTGAAGTGTTTTTTACTGTATTGTATTGTGGTTCTATAGGTATAGACGAAGGGGGATGTTGGGCATAATGGTTCCATTTTTAATTAAGACGCATGAAACTGTAATTTACACGCTTTTTTATAACAAAAAACGTGTAAGGACCTAACTGCCTATGTTTAACATCTAATTGAATTCTTTAACTACAATGTTTTGGAGCAAATAAATGATTTATTGAAAAAAAAATAATGCGGTTTCATCTCCAGACAATAAACGAAAAGTTCGCCGAGGGCGAGAAGAAGCAGGAGCTGCTGGAGTTGATGGAGGAGGTTCTGCAGGAGATGAAGACTGACATCAATAACATGGACTGGAGTGTCGATGGTATGTGGCTTTTTGACAAGCTTTTATTAACTTCACTTTTGTTTTTATAGTGATTACTATAAAAACAAAACGCGTCTTTTACAATCGTAAATCACTTAAAAATGTATAAGTAGTAAAGTCATCATCAGCGGGAAAACTTCTACTGCTGTATATCGGCCTCCCCAGGAAAGGGGGATTTTGCCAAAATACAGCACTGGCAACAGGCGTCCTGGTGATCACAGTAAATTATGATGAGGAAATGGGTGGTGCTTTTATTAGCCGGGGAAGTGGTGACTACGGTAGCAAAGTAAATCTATCTTATTCCAGATTTACCGTGCCACCAGGACCGTCGCTTCGCCATCTCCAACTCTACATTCTACTGCTCGACTCAGAGCAGCGCCTACGCCTCCTTGCCCCTCTCTCCTCTCCCCTCGCACCTCCCCCTCGACCAGACCCCCTCGGACGGAGAGGAGGCGACCTCCTACGACAGCTATAACTTAGATGAATACGACATTATCGCGAACCATGAGGAGAGCTTCAGCGATTGTTGTAATACGGTGAGTGATTTATTTTTATGTGACTAGCTGTGCCTCGCGGGTTCGCCTACGTAATAAAAATCGGCCGGTGAAAAACTTGTCAAAATTGGTCCAGGCGTTTCCGAGATTAGCCGGAACAAATAGACAGACAGAGAGACAGAAATGAAAAAAATGTGATTTTATTGAATTCCAGTCTCGGCCCGACGACGAATGCTCGATATCCCCTCAGACGGATATTCGGGTGGAGAACGAGACGGAGATGTTCTCCCTCTCAGCCAGCGTGTCGGCGGCGCCGTGGGTGGCCACAACCGCGCCGTGTGGCGGGGGCTCCGTGTCGCTCGCGAGGTCCACTACTGACGTTCAGCAAACGGGTAAGAAAAGAAGAAATAAAATACATTTAATTCCGAACAACACAACACAACAATACATTAGGACCCTACATCACCGGGTCGTCATGGCTGGCTACGCATCCACAAAATTCATATAAATGTATGTTAGCTAACTTATTTGGCGACGGTTCGGCTATGTCGCCAATTTAGAATTTCAATATAAATTGTTTGGATATGTAATTTGCGACGTCGCCGTGGAGACCCATAACTAACAATGTAATGTTGTGATGTCAGGAATAGGTACCGAATCGGTACACAACTAAGGTCAACGACACTAGGCTGATGTGAATTGTTGTTCCTTGTGTCAAACTAGATGGCACTTTTCTATATTTTTGTTGGCATAATTTAATTAAACACTTCCATCCAAGGAGCTACAATTCCATCTGTCGCAGGTGGCATGGACGCACAATACCTAACACGGACATCCAAGATCCGATCCCAACTTCATGATCACCTTACAAAGTTCGCCTCACTTATTATAGAGCCGGACCTCGTGTGTAAGATCGTTTTTTACGTAGTTGTGAACCATCGTTTTTATGAAGGAACAATGTAATGGAATCTTGAGTAGTAATATAATTGTAATGCAGCGTTATTTTGTTGCAGTATTAACAAGACTGAGTCGAAAAATAAGTCTGAAGCTAGTCAAGTTTTTCGATTGTCTCAAAGAATCGTATTTTGGCACGCTGCAAAGGTAAGCTTCATCGTGACACGCCCGCAAGATCGTGGGCAATGAAAGTCTAAGGTCGTTTCATAGAGGGAGGCCAAGGAGCGGGAGAGAGAGAGAGATACCCTTTTTCTCTTTCTCCCGTTCTAAAAAGCATGGAGATGGGAACGTGCTTACATCACGTCTCCATCGGGAAGGTCTTAGTCGCTAGATGCGGGGGCATTCGGCCCTGTCTTATGTAAGGCCCTTAGAGACAAGCGTGGGGGAGATTTTAAAATATAATGATTTTTTTTGCAATTTGATAAGGGGACGAGCTTTACCTTTGCCTGATGGTAAGCATAACAATTGCAGTGCCACTCAGAACTTTGAAACACAAAGGCCGGCGCGGCACTCCAGTGCGCTCGTTACTCGTTAAGTTTCATAAGCCCAGTAATTTCACTGGATATTCTGCACATCAAACCAGAACACAGTAATGCTTGCTCAGTAGTGCTTGGCAGCAGACTTTGCTCACGAAGCGGTGATACCAACCCAGACGGACATTCGCATGAGAGTTAGTCCTACCACCTAGTAAGTTTCAAGGCCAATATCAATATTGGACTTGGAACCCCATTCAAGAGTAAGCGCGGCTGGAGCAAGCCAGAAGTTAGAGTAAAAGTGGAGGTGTCCCAGGTGCCTGGAGTCCCTGGAGCGCTCGTGCCGGCGTGAGCTGGGCGGCGCGCCCGCCACCGAGGCCATGCGCCAGCTGCTGTCGGCCGGCCGCCAGGTGGCGCTGCAGCCCGCCGCCGCCTTCTCGATGCTCAGGAGCCTGCTGGACACGCTGCGCCGACTGTTCAACAGGTATCAGTGTGCTGAGTGCGAGTTTCGCAGTTAAAATCCCAACCGATTTAAAATCCAAACGTTTGTCAAAATACTAAAAAAATGCGTGATGATAGTTCATAAATGCGGCGCTAGGGGCGCTGAACCTCTTTTTATACAAAATCTTCGTAAACGTATAGTCATTGTAGAACGCGTTAACATTAATGAGCAGATGGGAATTTAACATCCCAACATCCCCCCCACTGACATTTTGCTTGAATAACAGGTTACTATAGTACAAAATTCAAAAGACAGCCAATCAAATGTAGTATTGACTTTAATTTCAACTTAACGCCTTGTGTGCTAAAGTTTCTATTTTCTTACGTGTAAAACTAAGCGTCAGAAAGAAAACACAAAAATCTATTAGAGACCATGAGGCAGACAGCAAATTTTTGGTCCACTGCTTTGTCTCTCTCTTTCTCGTGTGAATATGAGCACAATTTTTTTTCAACACGAGCTTTTTAGCATTTCTGATCCCTATTAAAAACGTTCCCGTCGTTTCAGACTTAGAATAGTTGGCGGTGAAGATGAGGAGGCGTGCTGTGTACTGAGTCCGCTGTGGCGGCGCCGCGTCGCTTTACAAACGACACAGTCGCTGAGTCCGCACCGATTGGCGAGGATCATATCTACACAGGTAACATAGAAAAGAAGGAAAATAAATTGAATTCCGGACAATAAAACAATATTTTTGAGTATAATAACGCAACACAAAATAGAACAAGTATAATTATAAAAAACGACTGCCCTAGCCAGTGTCACTCGAGATGATATAAGGATTCTAACGATACCCCAAACATCCAAATCTGAATTAGATGTAACCAACTGGAGCTGTTATCACGAAAAAGGTTCTGCTCGCGGCCACGTCGTGTAGTGGGTCGCTCTCTTCACTTAGTAATCGTTGAGGAGAGCGATGGCTGGCACATGGGTCATACTCGTGAACGGGTGCCGCTTGTGGTGTCAACTCCAGTTGTAATCCTTCTGTCGACTTGGAATTTAGTTGTAACGTTTCTTTTTCTTTAGTTTTAAGACCATAGCTGTTCCAGTCTTGATGTTTTTATCTTGTTAATATCGTAATTTATATTAATATATGACCTAATCTTAAAACAGTATGGGCCATGTGTCCGTCGAGTGTAATTTACAACAGTAAAAAAAAAACGTTCTAATGTGTTCAGGCCTATAAAAGTTTAGTGGAATAAACAAACTCACATACATACATGTAACCTGACGTTGAAGGAAAACATCGTGAGGAAACCCGCATGTTCAAGAACCACAAAATTCCAGGAAATGTGACATCCACCAAGCCGCACTGGGCCCGCGTGGTGGATTATGGCCCATACCTCTCTCTCTGATAGTGTAATGTGCAAAATAGTGTTTGTTGGTCCTTCTCTTCCGCAGCATTGGAGGAACAGGTCAACGTGATTTTTTGTATAGAGCTAGTTTAAAAACCAAAAAGCCATCATACGATACTTTTTATCCTTGAAAAATGCAATGTTTCTGTAGAAACCTCGTGGGTATAATCCTGGGCAGCAGGCTTCAAATATCACGGTGGTGTGTCCATAGATAGTAGAGCGACTGAGTCTGGCGCACGAGCGGTACCAGGCGGCGCTGGCGGCGCTCGAGACTGCGTTGGCGAATCGGCTGCACCACACTGAGGACACCAAGTTAGCTATCAGGAAGAGGTCAGTACACGGTCAACGAGACACGGGAGCGGGGCTCTAATCATCGTCATTTTGTTAGTGGGAGGACTAACTCTTCTGCGAGTGTCCGTCTGGGTTGTTACCACCGCTTTGCTCGTGAAGTCTGCCGCCAAGCAGTAGTGTGCAAGCATTACTGTGTTCCGGTTTGATGAGCAGAGTATCCAGTGAAATTATTGGGCTTATGAGACTTAATACCTAATGTCTCAGGGTAACGAGCGCACTGCAGTGCCGCGCAGGCCTTTGTGTTTCAAAGTTCTGGGTGGCACTGCAATTGTTATGGCCCGGCGTTATGCTTACCATCAGGCAAACGACCAGCTCGTCTCGTCACCAAATAACATAAAAAAAAACATCATCGTCTTCATCAGAGGGATGGCGTCCACTGCTGAACATAGACACAGAACATATAATAATACTAGGCTTCTCACATAAAGGGAAGGAACGAGGTCTTAGGAACTATTAGCTTTAGGAGGCGTTACGACAACCCCTTCCGGCTTGCCAGGTGGTAGAACTATTCTGCGAATGTTCATCTGGGTGGGTACCACCGCTATGATCATGAAGTCCAACTCAGTAATGTGCTTGCATTACTGGGTTCCGATTGGTTTGATGAGCAAAGTAGTCAGTGAAATTATTGGGCTAAGACTTAACACCTAATGTATCAGGGTAACGAGCACAATGCGGTGCCCCGTGGACCATGTGTGGTTCACCAGTAGAACAATAAAAAATATATCACACCACGCTTGGCACAGACCTTGACTGAGGAGAAAGGTGCTGCTCATTCGCTAGATAATCCCTTAGCCGGCCCGTACGGCACACACGGGTATCCCAGTATTCATAAGTCTGAATTAAGTAATAATTCAGAGATATCTACGCTTTAGCCACAGCGTGATTTTTAATCAAGAGATTCTAATTAAACAACACTTTCCCTTTGCAGGTACGCTCCATCATTCGCCCGGTTATGTCTTGAAAGCACATCCATGTGCGATCTACTTATGTATGGCACTCCTGAAATGGGAAGAGAAATTGGTAAGTGCAGAATTCTTTTTATAGGCTATAAATTAATAAGCTCTTACTTTAAAAACGTTTATTTGTTGCTGTATGTACTAAAATTTAGTAAAAAATGATGAAAATGTGGTGATTTCATCAGTGAAACCGCCATTTAGCGATAAGTATGGATTTAGCATAAATAGTGTACTTGAATCAACATAATGCTAATTAGCAATATCTACGAGTTTTTTTACCGTGTATGAAAAATAATGATTAGTACGCTTACTTGTTCAATATTGTCTCCTTTAGGCAGGGGTCAGTACGGGGTGGTGTACTCAGTGCGTGGTAGCTGGGCAGGCCACGCCCCCGTGGCCGTAAAGTCGGTGTTGCCAGCGGATGAGAGACATTACCACGAATTGGCCATGGAGTTCTTCTACACCAGGTGAGCTATTCTTTAGTGGCTGATGATCGTTTACCATTCTGAAAATCGTGCCTTTTAACTGACTTCAAACAAGGAAGTGTTTAATTAATCTGTAATTATTTTTTGTGGCGATGTTATTCGATTTCTCCGTCGTTTTGGACAATAGTTATAAACAATTTTTGTCAACCGATTAAAATTATTCTTTTTTTAGTAAGGTTATATGAAATAAATTTTACTAAAGAATACCACTCCTAAGGGTGGAAAAATGGAGGATGAAACGTCACATAATGATATTTTCGTCGAATTGATTACGTAGAAACTCGAATGTTCAAGGTATAGGCCAATCAAGAGAAAGGGCAAGAAACTCGTTGGCATTATTTCGTCTCGTCGCCACTCATCTCCTGAAATCACCCGACAATCGACGAACTAAGGAGCGAGGCATACGGCTCCTTACAAGTTTTTTTTATATATACAGGAGCATCCCGGCGCACCCGCGCATCGTGCGGCTGTACGGATCAGTGGTGCAGCGTGCGGGCCCGGGCCGCTGCGTGTTACTGGTATCGGCGCGGCACGTGCGCGACCTGCACGCTGCCGTGCGTGCCGGCCTGCCCGCGCACACGCGCATGCGCATAGCCAAGGACATCGTCTCAGGTGAAGGATTATAGCTCCTATTCCATAGACCCTAAAGTTTAGGAGCTGTGGAGTGTAACGTTAGCAAGTTGAAACGGACAGGGCACATCGCTCGGAAAATGGGCAACCGATGGTGAAGGGTCTTGAGTTGCGACCACTGGAAGGCGTAGTTTAGACTCCCCATTAATGGTCGGGTGGATCGACGCCCTGGTTAGCCTCGTCAGCAATGGCAGAGTGAATGGAGCCGTTGAGCTCTCTTGAGCCATCCAAGATTTATCCTTAGTTCAAATAATCTTACTTTTTTTATAGACCTTACATTAAATCCATTATAAATGCTTTCAGGCATCCGCTACCTGCACTCCCTAGGCCTGGTTCACCGCGATATTAAACTGAAGAACGTCCTCCTGGACTCTAACGACCGCGCCGCCCTCTCTGATCTGGGCTTCTGTGCCGCCGGAGCGCTCATGTCAGGCTCGGTGGTGGGCACGCCGGTGCACATGGCACCGGAGCTGTTAGCCGGCCCCTACTGTAGCGCTGTCGACGTTTACGCTTTCGGGATACTGTTCTGGTGAGTTCTGGTGACGTATACGCCTTCGGGATACTGTTCTGGTGACGTATACGCCTTCTGGATAATGTTCTGGTGAGTTTTGATGCCGTCTACGCCTTCGGAATACTGTTCTGGTGAGTTCTGGTGACGTATATGCCTTCGGGGTACTGTTTTGGTGAGTTCTGGTGACGTATACGCCTTTGGGATGCTGTTCTGGTGAGTTCTGATCTACGCTTTCGGGATACTGTTCTGGTGACGTCTACGCGTTCGTGATACTGTTCTGGTGACGTATACGCCTTCGGGATACTATTCTGGTTAGTTATGGTGACGTATATGTCTTTGGGATACTGTTCTGGTGAGTTAAGGTGAAGTATACGCATTCGGGATACTGTTCTGATGAGTTCGGGTGATTTATACGCCTTCGGGATAACTAAAACTAAATTGAGACATGTCAAACACTTTCCATCTCTTTCTTACGTTATTTATTGCAAAGAGAGAGTAAAACTAAAATTAGGCTATGATTTGTGACGCCAGTATCAACACCATAATAATAATTATATAAGATACTAACTACTAAGATATAAAATGTAACGGCCAGTTTAAAACGTAAGAGTTAAGTAATAAATTGTATTTCGTTCCAGGTACTTATGTGCGGGAGATGTCAAACTACCCGCCGCGTTTGAAATGTTTCACAACAAAGAAGAACTCTGGAATAAAGTAAAAAAAGGTAGATTTTATCCCTAACCCCTAATTATTGACACCCGAATTTCGAATAAAAAGTATAAGTCCGATTTCCTATGAAATTCTTGAAATATTTGTATTATTTATGGACTAGCTCTGCTTCGCGGCTTCACCCACGAAGCCTAAGCTATTCCTTTTAACATCAGCTATCTGCCAGTGAATGTACCGCCAAAATCGGTTCAGCCGTTTCGGAGATTAGCCGGAACAAAGAGACAGACAAACATTTTAAATTTTTGCGTAATAGGTACCGTATATACTTTCTTTGGCATTTAGTAAAAAGCTGTTATTTTGACGTTACAAATGTATACTTACATTTTATTTATTGGTATAGATTTGGCTTCCATTTTAGTTATCAGATATAATTCATTAAGGCATATAGTAGATTAGTCGCTTTAATCAATTCTGATAACATGAACCGTTTACATACAAAAGGAAAAAAGGAAATATAGTTTCCAATAAAATTATTGGGCATATCTGACTTAACAACTGTGTCACAAAGTAACTTGAATGCAGCAATCCCGCGCAGGCCTTCAAGTTCTGGGTAGCACTGCAGTTGTTATGCTTACTATAAGGAAAATTATCTGTTGGCTTACTGCAGAATTCAGTTTCACTTTAAATTTATGTTCAATTCAATTGGCGTACCAACGTCAAAATAGCATCAACAATAGCAAAATAGCTACAATTTCATTTAGTTCCAAAAAATACCTCTGAAATCTGTCCCAAACGTGCGCTAGTGTTGCGTTCAAGATTAGCTAACTGCACTCCACTAATTCCAATTTGCGATTGCATTTGAGTGTTAAGAGTAGTAGCGCTCTGCTCATCTCATTACCTTTTAATACAAAAATTGGCTTATTTTGTTCCCAGGCCGCCGTCCCGAGCGTCTCCCCCACTTCACAGACGAGTGCTGGACCCTCATGGAGTCCTGCTGGCACGCAGACCCCGACCAGAGACCACTGCTAGGAGACATACAGCTCCAACTACAAAGGATATTAGAGCACACCGTCGCAAACGATAGTGTGTCTTATGTCAAGTGTGATACGGAAGAAGATAGCTTGGACATGACTGGTATACATCGATTCGACATGTGAGCACGCCGATTTGAATCTTGTTGTGTACGAAATATGGTTGATTTTGCGTTGTAGCACTGTAAAATAGAATCAGTGTCTGATATCACTCGAATAAATTTTAGAAGTTATGTTGTTGTAAATAAGGTCGAAAATACTTTGGAAGTGATTAAAGATTTTTGTAGCAATTGTAGAGGATATGAAATGATTTTGCAAACGAAAATATGTCTTATGCCAAGAAGGTTAGTGGTCAGTGGAAGAGCAGCTATGATTCGGATACGTGGATGTTTCCAATCTTAAAGTGTAAGCAATAGGTTTGATTTTATGCTGTGCCAAATGCGAAATAAACCTTTTAGACCACACTCAAATCCAACGTTTGAGCTTGTTGTATTCAGTATGGTCGATATTACATTAATTGTTGCATAAGATGTGAACTTGCTTCTGAATCTTACCCTAATAGATAGATTCTGAGATGACTCTAAAGGTGAATTCATTCATCCATATTTGTCAAAATTCTATATTTAGACATATGTTTATATACAAAGAAGTTTATTAACATAAATAATATGAGAGATGGTTTTGCCGAAGCCACTGAAAATGGAAATCGACGTATATTTCATTAGTTTTGAGCAGGTCCACTTGCCCATTCTCCTTTCTACCTTCAAATGCAGGGAATATATTTGATCTTGCCTCGCGTCCGTCTAGGGTCTAAAAATATTATTTAAAAGTGGCAAATGTATATATGGTCGATATTGCGTTGTACTTTATCTCCAAATGATTTGCCTAATTGTCTATATTCAAATAATTATCTATAATATTCAAAGTCGAATAATAACAGTGATTATCCCAATTTCGATCTTGATTCCTAGGAAATAAGGCTGATATTCTAATATATAATTAATATGAAGTCACACTGTCAAAGACATTTTTGAGGTTATGTTGTCTTAACGGTTAGGTTTATTTAATGTCGATCAAGATGGAAGTAATAATTAAAAACATTCCCAGTTACAAAATATAAACAAAAACATAATCATTATATCTCCATATTTTTCCTCTTGATGATTTATCGTATGCTATCTCCATGATAGGTGTTCTTTCATAATATGTATATGTCATAACCTCGACAGTATATCATTTCGAACAAAAAAGAATTTTCAAAATCGGTCGACAGTGAAATCGGTTCGTGAAATAAAATAATTTATTTGATGTATTTTGAGTACATAATTTTGCAAAGATGTTATAGCAGTTACTGTTCATAAATTATCCATAATATTTATACAAATCCATTACGAGCTAATGCGATATTTTGTACAATCATTGCAAATTTTGTTTAGTAGTATCAGTAGAGAAGTAAAGAACACTTACTAACTATGACAAAATATTAAAAACTAAACTTAAAAAGGACAGGTTAGAATGCATTCACGTGGATTATTTTGCTTCTTGCTACAAAGCCAGCTAGCATCACAAAAGGCGCTCTTAAGTTTTGCGGGGACTGTTACTTCGAATTAGTTTTGTTCCAAATATACGTTAGACAAGAATTTGAGTTCTAAAGTTCTAACATTGTAGTGTGAATCAAACCCAATACGCGCCACAGAAGTTTCCATCTACACCGCGGTCAAAGTCAGAATGAAACCCCAACCAAGCAATAGCGTGACTAACCTTCTCAATCTATCCAAGCTTATAATCCAATGGTTGTCGGTTTCAGAATTTGTTTGATTCGGAGGTAATAAAATGAAATTTAATATGTTAAGGTCTAAAAGTCTGTGATCAAAATTGTTATGATAAGAAAGATTATTGATTATTTTGTAAGTTTTAGGTTATCGAATAAAATACACCCTGCACTTATTAATTTTAAGCACTTGTCACTGCGAAACCACATATTTCAGTCAGTAGCACCTTTGGTAAGTTATTATTTTTTTATTACTTTACGACAAATGATACTTGAAATGTTTGATAAAAATGGATATCAGAATCGCCATTTGAGAGTAGAACAGTACTCAAAATACTGGTTTAAAACGAATATAAATATCACTATTTGAAAGAAATATAGAGTATAATTTGTTTCTCGAAATGTTTAATCATTATATTTGAAAGAAAGAAAAAACGTCTATTTTGGTGTAAGAGCGTTTACACACTTGCACTACAAATTGATTTTGATTTTGTAAAAATAACATTCAAACTAAATTATCCCGATTTTTAATACAAGTAGAAAACCACAATCCTGTTTTAAAAAATTCAATAGTTAAAAAGTGCCCTCTATCTACCATTTAGATATGTATATCTTACTTATGCGTATAAAGTTCAAACATGTCTATACACTATACAGGCTGTATATGTAAACGGGCTTAATATTCGAACATAATTTCGTATAAGGTTCTTAAAAAATATAGGAAGTAATTATAAATTCATATCAATAAAAAGCATTTACGAAAATGTCATTAGACTTTGCAAGGTAATTACGAGAGAATAAATAAAATAATTACGCGATCCAGCTGTCTATGCCTCCCGAGCACCTCGCGCCCGCGAGTTAAGCCTGCGGCAGACGTGGTGACTCTGTAATAATTAAGGGTATTTTGATGACATAAGAGGTAAAAAAAGGTATTTTTGACATTGATTCGTGTCGTATATCACCTCCTTAAACATTGATACCGTTTACATATACACCTTGTATAGATCCATAAAATTAATATTTTAGATACCTATATGTTTTACTAACAGTATACTATGTATGACGTAGGACACGCAGAAAACATAGTTATATGAAAAAAAAGTGGACTTATTACCCTTTACCTCTCAACTACATAATTTTAGTAAGGATATAGATACCTATCTACGTAAATATGCAGTACGTGCAATAGCTCAAGCCGTCGTGAAGTTCCTCTATCACTGTCACTCATAAGAATGTTTCTTTTTGCTATCTCTTTCTCTGATAGAGCCTATGTCTAGGCTTCGTTACGCGTTGTAGAAAAGTCAAGATGACACTTCCAATACATATATTAGTAGGTGCTACTGACTATAGCTTTAACTATTTTCGTAACTAATACATTTGTAAAATAGTATTATGAGACAAATGTTTGTATTTGTCTAATTATGTGTCTATGTTATACTGAAATAAAGAAGTGCTTTTGATAATATGTTAGACTTTCATTTTATACTAGCATCTGCTCGCGGTTTCACTCGTAGGGAGATACATAGCAGGAACCGTGCATTTTCCGGGATAAAAATGCAAAAAATCCGTAGCTCCGTTGCTGCTTGAAAGAAGGACAAACCAACAAACTTACGTATTTTTAACGGATTCGTGAATTATTTTAAATAATGTAAATCATGAAAATCAATCAAGACTCGAAAATTATTAGTAATTATTTAACTGTTTCTACACATTGGCGCTAAATGTTGCGGCACATTTGGCCAATAACGCGACCACTAGTAGTTAAACTAAGCCACTAGTCGCAGGCACTGGTACGTAGAACCCACTGAATGTGGTCGACTAAGCGCGGGAGGCGAGTGACAAAGCTTGTTGCTCGGTCGTGGCCAATCGAAAGCTCGAGTTTGCGGCGATTCCATTTAAAAAGTATGAAAACGAGATGTATATCTCGTCTGCACTTTGAGGCGACTACTGGTGACTTTGTTGTGGCCGGTGGCCAAATGGATAGCAATGACTGCAAAGTGAAGGACTCGAACTCCGTCAGAGGCAACTGTGGTGAGCATAAATATTGTTCTCGATCGATTGGTGTGGTGACGATGCATAGGATAGAATATAGATTAAACAATACCACGTGGATGAAGTTGGTGAGAATAATCGCACCTACGACGCAGGTGGAGCGCGAATCTGAATAAAATTGGGACTGTCATCTCTACAGGTTTTTAAACTGTCATGTTCATGAATCATGAACTACGAACAAAGTCATAATTAACGGGATATTTACCATGTATGTATGTATGTCATTGTCATATCTTGCTAATGGCTTGCTCACTCCCGGACTGCTTACTAGTTACCTGAATAAACAGAAAGAAACACAAAAGTCACAAAATAAATTGACCGTTCGTCACAAAATAAAATAACCCCTGTCCATTTCTAAAGCCTTTCATTGTATCCCTGTTGACTTCCAAAATATGACGATTGTATCCATCTGTCGCATAAAGGAAAACGAGAAAAATAAAAGAAAAAAGTGTAAACAGGTTCTTTCCTTAAAATCAACCAAATCTTGTGCAAACAACCCTTTCCAAGTCGCCGGACCCCTCGTTAAGGATCGCAGTGACAAAGAATTGTTAAATCAAGGATAGAAGGGACAACGGTAATTTTTAACACACCTACAGGTACTTTTATTAGCTTCTCTCGTAACTATGTAAGTAATCAAATCTTGCAAGTCCATTTTTATTTTTAACCTGCTGCCTTACCGGCTAACAATCTCGTGTTCGTTTTCAATTCCAGCGGTCACTAGTCTTCGTGTGGAAGGAGTTGTCTAGAGTTATCGCTTCTTTTAGTTTTGTAAGAACTTGTTTACTTAATAACGTTCGTTCTAAAATGATAACCAGCGAAAATTCTAGACAATTCCTTCCAGCCGAAGACCTATCGGTTTGGAGTTGAAAACGAACACGAGATTGTTAGCCGGTAAGGCCCCTGATTATAACTGTCGTATCGAAATGAAACTATAAAAAAATTGGTTAGTGTTAAGTATACAAATAAATGAAATTGAAGTGCCAGTTTGTAATACTAAAATAACAGCTTTTTACTAAATGCATATGAAAGTATATATGGTACCTACCTATAACAAAACAACCATTTTTTATATTTTTGTCTGTGTGTCTGTTTGTTCTAATCTCCGAAACGGCTGGACCGATGTTACAAGGAGTAACTTAGGCTTCGCGGGTGAAGCCGCGGGGCACAGCTAGTACAAGATAAAATTCAACAATGATGGCTCAGTGGTAGTGAAGTCCACCACCGATCTATAGGTTGATGGTTTGAATCTTTCAATGAACATTCAGCGAAGAACCGAATTGAATGCCATACATTTTGTAGTGTCCACTGCCACCCTCAAGTTGTAAATTTGTCATAAAGCACCGATCTATTCTGCATGGTAGTTGCACTTGAGATCAACCCAACCAACCAATTCTATTCTTGGTTGGATTTGTAATACCTACACTATTATATTTTATTATTTTAGGTAGAGTTCTATCGCAATTTCTAACTGACCCTTCTAATTTCCTCTTTGCCAAACAACGGCGGCACAATAAGTAAAATAAAATTATATTCGACGAGATTCGTGCAAATATTTTGAAGAATTGCCGAAACTTCGTCCGAGTCGACGTTGGAAGGAGTTCCACTCTGTTTTACTTTCCTGTGGTAATTGTAAGACTTGTTGATGTTACGAGTTTCGTTTGAGGTTTTCTTTCTTCGATCAACATTACAAATTGCTGATGAAAATATTTAACATAAAACTTTCCTAAAATTCAAAATCTGGCTCTACCCCAATGCAAATTCTTCCACTTCTGGTGCCTTTTGCTGTTTGTACCTACCTTTGTTAGATCAGGTAGTTTTATTTATTTTGTTTCTTTTTTCTTCTGATACTTATTAATATAAATGTTAAAAATGCTCTGAAGAAATAATATTTATTGAACTATCCAATTGAAAGCGTTTCCAGAAACTTAGCCTATTACAACTTGTTTAATATCAAAAGTCATTGACTTTTAAGAATTAAAATTAATTTCCATTTATTAAAATCATGTTCAAAGTTCAGTACGCTTCCTTCCGCTTAAATTGAAACTAAACTAAAATCAACTCAGCAATCAGCGAATAAACTCAATTATTCGCGTTTGATGTTATAATTACGGCTTACATTACGACGTAATCAAATATTTGCTTAATTCCGCATCATCATAATTCTGTTAGAGTCAGTTACTTATCTTTACGCCACCTTACTTGACACTACTGGGCAGAATGATTAGAAGATAGTGGACATTTGGCTAAAATGTGGTAAATACAGACAGATAAAAAGTATACTTTATAGTGTTAACCGACACTAGTGGATGTTCACATAAATATATACATCACAAAAATGTCGCTTCCAACAGGATTCGAACCTGCGTCTTCTGGCTTGCCGGGCCAGACGCCTTAACCACTAGGCTATGGGAGCAATCGATGTAAGGCGTCTGGCTCGGCAAGCCAGAAGACGCAGGTTCGAATCCTGTTGGAAGCGAAATTTTTGTGATGTATATATTTATGAGATAAAAAGTAGTTTGAACAAATTTTGTTCCGGAAAAGTGCACAGTCCTTGGGGTACCTAAGACTTCAGGCCAAACGCTCCTATACTTGAGCTATGAAAGTACTTTAAACAGAAATAGGTACATATCTTATATAAGAGTTGGTTAAGAATAGTACCTACCACTCCAGCGCTTCCTGTGGGTGCCGTAAGCTAGTCGGCTAAGGAAATATGTAGCCGCAGCATTCTCCTCAGTCAACATCTTAATCTATTGTGACGACTGCCAAGAGTGGTACATTATGTCCCCCCTTCAGGGTGGAGGTTGATGTTCAGCAGTAGATATTTCCGTCTAATGATGATGATGATTTTAAGTTTGGGTTACTCTTTGAGAATCTACTTACCTACGATGAGAGCGGGGCTTTAATTGTTGCCAACATTATTTTGCATGTTTATCCGTATCTAATAGACATATTTGTCCAAGAACACTACATATAATACCGTAGTACATAAAAGTAAACCGATAAACGTTTAGTGTTGAGAAGTACTCAAACCATTCAAGTTCGGGAACTGCTTCCAATGTAATGCTGGTAATTCAAGTAATTCCGCATAATTGGGAAGGGGTGAATCGGCAAATGTTTGGTCAAACATGTGAGCGTCGTAGTTAACGCTCGTTGGGTCGCCTGATTGGGTTAAGACTATTATAGGATGAGAGCTGGTCTGTGTTCAGAAGTATTGTTTTTAAGGTGGTTCGATTTTCACACTAACGTAATTTTTATGGGCGAAGAGAGTATTTAATTTTACAATGAAATCATTGTTATTTGCTTTTATATTTTTTTTTATTTGATGCAAATCATATTTAGTCGAACCGCTAAGGAGTGGAACTCTTTGCCCGAGTCTGTGTTTCCTGATCGTTATAACCTGGGTCTCTTCAAGTCACGAGTGAATAGGTATCTTCTAGGTAAGCGTGCAACATCGTCGATCGCATCGTCACTTACCATCAGGTGAGATAGTGGTCAAACGCAAGCCTATAATAAATAAAAAAAAAAAAAAAAAAACAGTGGTTAAATAACGAAAATAAAATAATTATTACATATTAGTATAGACTAAAATTTCAATGTTATTTCCGCTATTAAACGACTGTTTTCTTCAACTAAATATGAATTGCAGCAAATAAAGAAAAATATTAAAGCCAACAACAATGATTTCATTGTAAAATTAAATACTCTCTTCGCCCATAAATGAGTAAAATATGTTAGAAACTAGAGTCACAGTGATTGCAAAACTGTAAGTTACCTTTCACGGATGGGTTATATTCAACTGATCTTCATTACTTTCAAGTTCATTACCGGTAGAATAGATAAAAAAATATTTTCACCTCTTCACATTATAACACGACAGTGATCACGTCAAAATCACAAAAAAATAGACTAAAAATCCATGATTAAGCCAATGTTCCTAGCCAAAACTCCTTACTCTAGTTAATAGTCACCTCCTGTACTACATCCGATCGAGAGCAAGATAATAGCATCAGCAATCATCGGACGAACGTGGCGACTCAATTATAAACCGAGACACCTCTCCGTCTATACTCTCTAGACTGTACTTATGAACTGTATTGTTCATCTCACTGTACCTGTCTTTATAGCTATGCTATAGCTACTGTGATATTCGGACCTAATACGAAAACAGTGGTGTCAATTCTATCATTACATACCTAAACTAATTTTAGTTTCGCTCTCTCTCTTTCCAATGCATACCATGAGAAAGAGACCGAAGATGTCTGACAGATCTAAATTTTGTTTTAGAGCTGTCAATTATCTTTCGATCTTGATAAATTAGATGCCATTGAATTCATTCCCATTAAATTTACACTAGACACAAGCAAGTGGATTAATTTGACAGGTCTAAAATATATTCCATCTCTTTCTCATGTTATGCATTGGAAAGAGGGAGAGCGAAACTAAAATTAGTTTAGGTATGAAATGATAGAATTGACACCATTGTCGTTAGAGCCGGGGAATGCGCAGCAGTATTCTCCTCGGTAAACATCATTATCTACTGCGATCACCAAGATGCCTGTCAAGCGTGGTAAGTTATGTCAAAATCCCCTCTATATGAAGGAGGCCGACGTTCAGCAGTGTAGGTTTTTTGCCTGATTATGATGATGATGAAAACATTTAGTCATTGATCCAACCATAGCTGTCTGTATGGCATTCTTCAGTGCTTGTCTAGCACTACCACTCCTAAATTGAAAATTCGAACTCCGCTTTTGAGCTAGTTCCAATCTATTCAGGTGTTGCCTGTTAACCACCTAAATTACTCAGTAACATTTTTGGACATAATAAAAGTTCACGATAAGTTTTTGGTAATATAAATAAACACAATAGTAGGTAATACTTAAAGCACGTCCACAAAGCATCAATGTTCAGGTAATAATCCTCCAACTTTATTAATTTCTACCACAAATGCCCACTGTAAGTACGTCAAATAACATAATTTGATTTACTTTGTAATTACTTGTACATTTTGGAATGCAATTAGGACCTCGATATTGTATGGCATCTATCAATTTCGCAACTTCTAGTCTCCTAAACGACCTTCGCTTCGACAATAGCTGTTCATCTAGAAATTCCACCACGAGAGCAAATCTGCAAAGGTAAGCGAGAGCAATTAACCCCTTTGATCTTGGCCGCCGCGCCGGCGCGTGATTGGCTCCCGATGACACGTGCTTGTGCACCTGTCGATTAGTTTACTACACACGGTTGGTTCGATGGAAGAGCTTGCTCGCCTTTCCCTTGCCAGAAAGTAAGTAACTAACGCAGGTCAGTGCAATGTGTACATATTCTCTATATATATTGGTTTGTAGACACCTACAGATCGCCTATAGATCGGTGAGCGACCTCACTACGCAACCTCACTACAACCAAGCCATCATAGTTAAAATGTCTACAACAGTTTCACTCCAACAAACCTACACACTTATCAAAAAAACCAAAACACAAAAACCCCGCCTTCATAACTGCGGAAGCTCCATTCCAAGACAAAATCCCGGAGTGCCCTCAAAAAGGGCAAAAAATCCCGGCCATTGTACATCATAATCACATCTCGGTTATTGCAGCAAGCTTTTTAATATTCATTCTCGCGGGACTTTGCTAATGTAATGAGAGACGCCATCTTGCTAACGAGCTGGGAAGGTGTTCCAGGGTTTTCTTAGCGGTGCGCAGATTGGAAATATAATGTGAAGTAGGCGAAAGGTGGGTCAAGTGGTTGGGTACAGGGTAACTTTAAAGATTCAGTTATAAAAATGTGTTCTGACTTCGTTCAAAATGGTGAAATCGTGGTGTTAAACGAGTAAATTCAATGGCATATGACGTTCACCGATAATAATTATAGTAAAAATAAAGTGTGCAGTTCTTGTGCGGTGACATAGTATTTGGAACCTACGGCAAAAACGAATCGGCTGGCTTATAATTAAAAAAAAAATAAAGACAAAATAATTTTGACCAACCTTTGAGGTTATTATGGACTAGGTTAGTAGTTGACTACTACCTTACCTTTGAAAGCTTATAACCTATCAAGAGAAAACAATGGAAGAATCTATCAAAAAAGAGCATTTTGATAGCATACCTACCTGGTCAATGCACGAAAAATCATTATTGGGTGGGTGCAAATCAACTGTTTGTTGCCAAGGGATCAATCACCGTTGTAGTGGATCAATCTATCTCCAGCGGTCGCCCAACATAATGCCATTTCACAATGTTTACTTAAACGAAGAAGCTAAGCTGATAACATCCTCTGGAGCCTGACCGAAAATTTTTAACAGGATTTTCATAATCATAAACAAACGAAGGGCTTTGGGAGGGAAAATTGAAAAAGGTCGCAGCAGTGACTTTGAGAAAATAATTAGGGATTAGGGAGTCCCTTTTTATGACTTTCTGGTTTTTAATGTGAAATTTTGACATGGGAAAATCGATAAGGCAGTTTTGAGTTTACTGTTTTTTTTCTCTTAATATACAACAAAATCAGGTGGTAGGACCTAACTCTTCTGCGAGTGTCCTTCTGGGTTGGTATACCAACGCTTTGCTGGTGAAGTCTGCCGCCAACCAGTAATGTGCAAGCATTACAGTTTTCTGGTTTGATGGGCGAAGTAGCCAGTGAAATTACTGGGCTTATGAGATGATACTCATTGCAGTGCCGTACTTTAAAGTACCGTAGGTATATACTTTCATATGCATTTAGTAAAAAGTTGTTATTTTGATCTTACAAAGGGACACTTCAATTTTATTTAGATAGATAACGTTTGATCACTTTCCTGAGAATTTACCTTCTAACCACATCTTTGTTTAAACCAAGATGTGGTCCAGAAGGTAAATTCGCTATATCTACAATGAGAGTATCTTTCTTATATTGCCTTACATTTAAATTCCCAGTAGTAATAAAAACTGCTCTATTTCAGTGATGGTACAATAGAATAACTAAAGTTACGCTATAGCAATAAGCAATTCGGCGCGGGTACTTATCAAGGGTAGTTAAATTGTATTAATATAACTTAAAACAATTATAGCAAAGTTTCGCGTCGAGCGTTATCGGGGGAGTAGTTCGCGTGAGTTTCTGTTGTACCACGATACTCTGGGGGGACAGACCAGGTGGACAAACCGGAATTATCCCTTTAACCCAAGGCATTGAAGGAAAGAAAGAAAGAAAGAAAACATTTATTCAGACAATACTGCACACAACAACAAAATACCTACAAAATAAAAACACGGTGAAAGAAAACTAGCTAAAAAGAATGCAGGCACAAATAACACAACGTAAACTAAAAAAGAACTAAATATTATATAAATAAAAAGTTTCACTACACATAACGATAGTGAAGTCCGCTTTAGCTTGACAGTTCCTACTGATATATATATCCTTATCCGCTTACCCACTTGGATTTCTCTACTACAGGCGGTATCGGTAGTGCAAAATGCTTAGGTTTAAGGGCTTTATTCATTATCATACCGTCCCAAACAACGAAAACACTCACAAATTTACATGTTATAGTTTTTCACGGTTTTGTCCCTCGCTCGAGTGCTACCCGCTTTATAGGGGTGTCGCGACAAAACGGGGTTATCTCTACATAACCGAGATAGCAGCCCTGCCACCCCTACAATTTACTACTAGGGAAATTGATTCTTGACTTATTATTAGAGGTCCTTGTGAAAAGGGAAAGGAAAATTGGATTATGAGATGTGAGTGCGCTTATGACATAGTTGCTTTATGTTTGTGGAGAATCGTGTGCGAGGTTTCTACTAGATTTTGAATCTTTACTTTCACTTGAGCTTTCAACAAGTTTAGAGAGATGTGTGGAATTTTTTTTGTTATTTTACTAACCGAGTTCAAGAAATAAGGAGGCTCGATTGTATGTACTTTTTTAAATCTTTGTAACCAATTTATGCGTCAATTGTGGACCGAGTTTGAAAATTATTTTTGTCTATAAGTATCGAGGTGGTCCAATACAAATCTTATAACAGAATATCCACCCCTTAAAGTGAAAAAATGGGGGATGAAAATTCCTATATCGCGATATTTTTTTCGAAGTCGGTATGCAAATTTTATCGCTATATTAGTGTTTGATCACTATTTCACTCAAGGAATGATGTGGTTGAAGTTTGTGGACACGCGACGCAGTAGGTACCGCAAGACAGGGACCACTTGTTACCAGAGAGATACCAGACCTTCCTTTAAACAGTGTTAAACGATTGAATTAGCTATGTTTTGTCTCTTTCGATACAGTTTTAAATTATCAAAGAACAACAAAGGCAAAATATAGGCACAACTAAACCACCGTTTAAAATTGTTTATTAAGAAGACCCTTTCGGTCTTCCCACAAAAAAATTAAACACACATTAAAGTTATGTTTAACAGTGTTTAACTCCTAATCATGCGTTAGTCACGTGTTTAAATATGAGCAACCACAAATCCAGATTTATGTAGTGTCTAACCGTTATCTAACTCAATTCTGTTGTGACATTTCTAATCATTTTAGAGGTTTATCTTTAGACACTGTGTTCAGGCAAGGATTTATTATCTGCGCCACCGCCCGCCGAGCTTGTGTCTACGATACATCAATAAAGCATACTTTTTTCTCTCTTTTCGATTTCTTCATTGGAAAATGGTGTGATTTTTGTCGATGTGTTAATTCTGATTATAAGCAGCAAGCAAAACATCGATTTTCATTTCTCTCCGAGACTCCCAGCGTCAAACCCCCGAAACGTTTGTCCATATCGAGCCGGATCACCGCTGGATGATTGTGATAAAATGAGATGAAAAATAATGGAGTTCACCAAATTCTAATGGAGTTCGTGATTTTACATTTAGATAACGTCTAGCTAAACAGGCATCTAAAAGTAGTTTTTTTGTGGTACCACGGTTTACGTTTAAACATTCCTTGTGGTACCTAACTCAGTTATCGTATTGAACTTTAGGATACAGCCATTGTTTTCACAGCGTCAGTAAGAACAAGACGGTCAGTAACCGCTTGTGAAACATGTATTTATGTACCCTTAATTTATAACTTGATGTCCCCGACGGATAGAACTCAAGCTGTGATATTGCGAAAACAATTTGGTAGCGTAGCTGCCAAATATAATCAGGCCCTGGGGCCTGGAGAGTTTACAAACTATGTCTTCGGGTAGGGCTAACCAAGTGAAATCACATACTGTCACCTTTATAAGAATTTATTGATTGCTGTCAATACGATATATTTGATCCACTATTGATATTACACGGATGGTAGTGACCATGAGAATCGTCAAAACCGCGGTCAAAAACGCAATGGATGCAAGAGTCGAGTAGACTAGCCAAGTGGGCTTCTATGGGGAAACTTTATGTTCAGCAGTGGACGATTTCCGGCTGATGATGATGATGATGATGGTGACGATGATGATGATGATGATGATATATTTCTGGTTATACCACGCAAATAAATAAGGATTTTATATATTATTCTCATTAAGTTGCCGTTAGTCCAATATCTCGAGGTACGTAAATGAACAGGCCTAATCTTGAATAAGACTCATTGAACATGATTGACTCTTATGAGCACGAGAATATTCGAACCATTGACCTACAGATCGGTGGCCCATATTACTACCACTGAGCCATCATCGCTTCAAAAATTATATAAGTTAGTGTTCAAAACGCTGCTTTATTAAATCTTGTGTAGATTTTTGTATGTAATTGGCACTGCGTACAGTTATTATCAATGGCATAACTAATATTTCATAAAATAACTATTCTTGCCCTTAGATAGTTTGCCCTTACTTAAATAGTTTTCATATTTGTTGGAATCAGGCCTTACTTTGTGGAAATCCATTTTAAATAAGACTAGCTGCTGCTCCGCGGTTTCACCCGCGCGGAGATATTGGATTTCATGGTTTTTATTTTTTTGCGCGGAACCCTAATTCTTTTTCCAAAATAAAAGTAGCCTATGTTACTCCTTGTAACATCAGCTATCTGCCAGTGAAAGTCCGGTCAAAATCGGCTTAGCCGTTTCGGAGATTACCCGGAACAAACAGACAGACAGACAGACAAAAATTTAAAAAATGGTTGTTTTGGTGTAGGTCCCGTATATACTTTCATGTGCATTTTCGTAAAAAGCTGTTATTTTGATATTACAAACAGACACTTCAATTTTATTTAGTTGTATAGATGTATTAGATTATATAAAGTGGGTTATTTATAGTTTCAATTCCGCGATAAAGCGGATCTTATCAAATCAATCTTATTTTAAATAGTTTTCATTAAAATGTGCAAATGTAACGTAAAAATATTTACGTTCGATAAAAAGTACACGTGCTACATGGCACGTGAGAGAAGTACCATTATTTAACATTTTATATTATTCTCTGAAGTTATTTTTTTATCTTTTGTTACTTTCATTTTTAGATTAAAGTTAGAGATTTTTTTATTTTGGATATTGATTGAAGCATTTATTCCGTTATTTATAATTTTATCACGTTTATTTCACATTGTTTTAATTTAAAAAAAATTGAACTCCTTTCTGTGTTCGTCATCAGGTCACTTTTAAAAACGTTTTTTTAAGTGCAGAAATCATAAGTACCTATATACTTTATGATTCATGTTCGAAGTGTTATAATAATATCTAGAATATTATAAAAACAATTATTAATAAACTATTTAGATAATATGGAAGTGATCGCAGTTTTTTTTATCTGTAAGAGTTATTTGTCTTTTTTTTGTCGAAAGGGAAATCTTGAGATACCCAGCTGCCAACAGGAGCAGCTGGGTTATGTGGGATTTTTACCCAATAACCTTCCCCCCCACAATCTGTTGGTCTGCCTCGGTGCTACATAGGACGACCAGGTACCACTAACAAGACGAATCTATTGCCTATGCACCCATAGGCCGGTAACTGGCTTTATTCACACGACACTTAAGATCAAGTGAGATAGCGGTCTAATAAACGTGAATAAAAATATTGCCATTCGTAACAGCGTCTTATTTTTATAGCTTTTTAATAGAAAAATACGTAGATTAACTTACTAGTAACATAAACATTAATATATATATTCTCTTAAAACCCTGACGTCTTTTGGTTTTACAATCGTACCTTGAATAATAGCCATGTTAATCAAATTCGATCCTGGAGTCGATCGTAATGAGTTTGACTTTCTAGATATTGTGCTTATCAATATTTTTTGCAGTCGAAGTGAAGTCATGCAGTAGTCGTATTGTCATTAATTGTTTATTATACAATAATGCTGCGTTTAGTGTTTTGTTTTGTGTTTTTTGAGGTCTATAGCAGTGTCTATAGCTTGGAAGCTGCGAATATGTCTGAAGCGTATGCCGCGTGTGAGTTTGGTTTTTCATTTTTTTGGTTCAAATGAAAAGGAAGTATCATCATCAACCTTTTAATACGCTCCCACTGCTGGGATACGGGTCTTCTCTCAGAGATAACAGAGTATGAACCATAATCAACCAAGCGGGATCAGTGCAGTTGTCACACATCCTATGCAGATGTCATATCTCCTAGAATTTTGGGGTTCTTGAACTTGTAGGTTTCCTGAAGATGTTTTTCGTCACTGCCTATGCTTCGCAATCCGCGCTTGTTGTTATTTTGTCAGCAATACGCAGACATGCATGAGCGTGTAATGAGCGCTTAGTGAGATTTAAAATTATAATAAATTCTGGATGACGAGCGGATTTTTTCAGAGCTTCTAGACTAGAGTTCTAGATACTGCAAGTTAAAGAAGCAGCTGGCTTGAGTAAAAATTCAAATACGCGACATATAAATAGTTACCGAAACGAAAAATTGTTAAAATGGCATGTACTTGTGTTTTGTTTCTTACACTTGTATGTCCTTTTTTTTTTGTTTTGTTTGTAACGCATTAGTTGAGCTATTCAGCGAGGTAATGTCGCTAGCTCTATGGACATTATACCTACAGTAGGCATCTGTATCTGTAAGGCTTTTTCATTATGTTTAAGTAGGTTAGTACAGTAATATTACTTAATTTTATGTTAATATTATGTTTAAAAATATTGAAAAAATAAGTAAATAAAATAGTAACACAGTATAATTAGGTCAGCATTCGTATTTTTACAATAGAGGTATATAATTGTATGATACGTTAATCTTTGAGAAAATTTATCTTAAAACAGAAAAAACTTGATAGTTCTGTCCTAAAGACTAGGTTTACTTTTTTAATTAGTCCCTCATTAGTACCCATTTTTCATCGTGGCTGTTATTGAGCAATAAAAACATTTTCAATTCGTCTTGCATTACAATTATAGGTAACAATTAGTCACATTGCAATTACATAGAACTCATGCTCAAATGAGGATTTATTTGTCGGTTTGCCCTTCATTTAGGTTGCAACATAGCAACAGGTCGACGTGTTTTTTTGCATAATGATAGGTTATATACCGCCAACCCAGTAGTCCCGGGTTCAAAAGAATAGGGCTTCTGCCGTAAAAGGGGACTAAAAGGAACATTTTGGGCTTGTGCTTGGCTAAGCAAGCGCTGGAAGGATGGCAGATTGGTGTGGCGCGCGCTGTCGTAGGATTGAGGTTAGCAGGGAAGGCGCAGTGCTGAGGGGCACCGGTGTGGTCCTTTGGTGATCCCGGGGCCCTCCTTTGTAGCACCGAGGTGGACCAAATCGATGAGGTTTTAGTGGGTAACAATCTCACTTAACTCGGCTACTCCTCTCATAGCAGCGGGTATCTTAAGAAGATCAACAAGACAAATAAAAAAGTTTATAGGCCGCAGAGTGCCATAGTCTATTCTTATGAAAAATAACATGAAAATATTTTGTCTTTATTTCCTCTATAAACCACAGTAACATTGGCTTAAATACCTGGTAGGTATAAAAATCAATGTAATGGCACTTAATCTTATACAAATTGTGAAAAACGATTGTTAAGTTGCAATGAAATTTATCAGTCTTCCAGAATGTTCGATAACTTAGCACATACATTGTTGCTCCTTGATAAGTACATGGATCACTTCTAACTCTTAACTAGGTTACATTTAGGTATCTGTCCTTCACTGTTCCCTAGTATAGAAATATTTTATAAAATATATACGGTTCCTATAGGAATGTCCATATAGGTAAATGAAACCACGGGATGTAGCTAGTTCAAATTCAAAATTCTTAATTCACATGTGCCCCAAGGGAGCCATCATGAAATGAGTTTGAAGTTGAATATAATATAATACTTTTTTGTGGAAAATAATATTTTTCCAGACTAGCTTTTATAAAATACGTAATTGGATAGCCGGATATTCCGGCTCCATCATAACGGCCCTGGACATCATCACATTTCAAAGTACTTGTAAAGACAATTCCATCGAGCCCAAATTCTCCACCATCTCTGTGACGTCATTATATTGCAGTGTCATCAGTTTTAAAATTTTCGGCTCAATCGAAAAAAGGGAAGTCGGTCAAATTTAGCTTCATTTCCTCAATAACTCTGCTTACAATTTTTTTTTCAGTGGAAAAAGATATAAAGGATCGGTCGTACTTCCCTAACTCGTACCGTGAGTCCATATACACAGGGAAACTTACCCCTGGCTGCATCTCGCATTACCACCGGATATACATCAACAAGATGGTACCCCCTCGCCACTACTCTTATTTCCACGAAGCTGAAAATCAGGCCATATTTAGGGGTGCAGATGGGAATAATGGTACAGATGTTGAGGTGAGTTATTTCCAATGTCTAATTTACCCTGAGACATTAGATATTAAGTCTCATAAGCCACTAATTTCACCGTTTACTTTGCTTATCAAACCGGAACACAGTAATGCTTGCATATTACTGCTTGGTGGCATACAGACACTCGCAGAATATTTTGTTCTACCACCTGGTTTGCAGAAGATCTGATTTTTTATCTGGTATGATTTCTACTTAACTTATAGCTCAACTGGAGGATCGTAGGAGGATACCAGGTGGATATCCGAAGAGCTCCGTACGCAGTCCTCTACGGGCTTTATTGTGGAGGGACCCTCATATCACCTGATTGGGTGATTACTGCGGCGCACTGTAAGTAAGTAATATCCATGTTTAGCAAACATAATGTACCGTAATGTCCGTGTTTCATTTATATTTATTTCAAGCGCTTTCATTTTCAATCACATGATGAGTACACCATCTAGTCATTTTAAGTTTATGGGTAAAGTGTAAAATTGTATTTTATTCTAAGTCAGGTTTCAGACTACTCAAAATAATTCGGTCTATATAAGAAGGTTTGACCATTACCTGTAACATGTTGGATTTTGGAACAGTTAAAATAGCACACGAAAAGTCTGATAAATCAAATAGTCGGTACGCAAGTGCTATTCACCGCCTAAGGGATGTGAGCGATAGGAGGGATACGCGATTGGCAAGACGCGCACCCCTCCGCCATCCTACCGCTCACACACCTCAGGTGGTGACTAGCACTTTCGGACACACTATACCAAAACCTGAAAAGCAGTAAACCTCTTACAGAACAAACGACGAATTCATCATAACCGGTTCTACGACTCAATTCGACGGCATCCGGTACCCCATCTGTTCCCACTTCCTCCACCCCAATTGGAACATGACGAACAAGTTGCACTTCCATGACTTCGACTACCAGCTGCTACTGCTAGAGTACCCTGTGCCAGTGACCCAGTGGAGCAGACCCATCGCTATTGGAAACGTTAATGATATCCGGGCAGGAGAGATGGTCACCATCAGTGGCTGGGGGCATACACAAGCTAAGGTAATAATTTTTAAATAAGTGTTAGGCTTCAACATTCATCATGCGGATAGCGAAGGAATGGAATTCTTTGCCGGCATCCGCATCTTCTGAAAACTACTTTTTGGGATCTTCAAGACGAAAACGAGGTATCTTCTAGACAGGCGTGCCACATTGTCCACTGCATCGCCGTTCACATTTTTTTTAATTTGAAATATGTTTCTTTGAGATAAGGTGAGACTGGGGCCATCTGGCATAAAAAAAAACCATTTATCTCGGATTACTCCATAGTATGGGTAGTAACAATGACTTTGGTTAGTAACGATGACTACTTTCAAGGCCTATAAGTTTAAAGATTACACTGAGGCTAGATCCTAGTAAAAACAGTAAGTGTGAATGAAGTTTTGGAAACGGTTTTCTAGCATGCCACAGTAAAGTTGAGGTTTCGGCGAAAGAAAACATCGTTATTTAACCATAGCATGAAAGAAAGGAATTTTCTAGTGCTCGCCTGGATGCGCATATAAAAATACTGCTTCAGCGAAGTCCCTCAGTTGGAGACGAGCTCGGTTATCATATCCAGGTACTGAACATGAAAATATGATGAGGGTTTCGAGTACATTGTTTAAATGCACTGAAAACCTTCAAATTACCATAGAAATCCTACACCAGCTGGTCTGCACTTCAACATAGAAGCAGCATATTTGCGTGTTTACTGCCCGAAAATGTTGACCGAGCCCATCGTCTGAGCATATGAGCTGGAGTCGCATTTCTGTACAGGATGTCTGGATACCCTTTATTTACAGAGCATTCAATCTTTATTTACACTCCGCTTAGTCGGGCACTCCTGCTCGTCAAGGTTAAGCATTATTATTGCTTAACGCCGCCCTGTCGAACCAATCATAACTCGCCGTATTCACTCGTCTGATGTATGACTTTTAAACTGACCAACGCAGTCTTCCTTCAACCCACGCCAACATTAGACGATTGTGTTCTCATGCAAATCGTGTGTATCTGTGTGTGTGTCAATTCTATCTGCTACTCAGGGAATCCTACTGCAGAGATATGAGTGTGTTTATGTCTTAGTTATATATCTGTCACCAAGCACTTATTGGTAGCTGCATTTAAGAGCTAATTCTATTCTAGCTGTCGATAACCTTCCAGTACGTCATCACCTAAGATCAATTGAGATTGTGATAGTCTTACCATGATTATTGTTTAAAAAAATTTCATCATTCCAAGTATGTACATATTTCTTTCCACTAGCAAAGACAGATGCAGAACGTCATCCGCCAGGTGACAGTGCCTGTCATCCCCCACAGCGTGTGCCAGGCCCTTCCACACAAGTACTACAAGACTATCACACCGAGGATGTTTTGCGCGGGGTACATCAATAAGGGAGGGAAAGACTCTTGTCAGGTAAGACTTGGCTAAAGCAATCGGCGAAGAATTGCTTCTCTAAGAAAGTGTTACGTTGTAGACTGAAGTTACGGAATATAAACACACTAATATCCCCAACATTTTCGATGTCAACGGAATTTCAAAACGCGTCTTCCGTCACTCTGGACCTTTTTGTTGCTGAGTTATGGAGACACTTGGCATTAGTGACGAAATTTTTGAAATAGTATGTCTTTTAGGGTATACAAGCAGCACCATCTAATATAAACATTCATCTTCGTCGTTATGCTAAATACTAAATTCACTTGTCTTATTATAATTTTTTCTTTGAAACATTTACTCTATTTCTTTCTATGTTCTTCTGTTGATTTATGATACTACATTTGAACTCGTATTAGTCGGTAGTGTTATTATTATTTTCACGTTTAAGACCGTAACTCGTGACGCGTGATTCGTTTTGCAACAAAACAATTTATTTTATTTACATTCATTGAAAATAATAATAGTTGCTAAGAAAATAGGATTGATAGAACAGTGAAACCGACTTCCATCTCCTTTGGTCATGGATTCCAAAGAGAGATTCTGAGGCCAAATTCTTAATATATTAGTAGTTTGAGTAGCATATTTTCTCAAATTTGCTAATAAATATTTGGCTGGCTTCATGATGTAGGTAATACGAACAGCTCAGGCACAAAACAGGTCTAAGAACTAGAATTCTTCACTGGATTCTATATTTCCCAATAGTAAACCGAATAGACTTTAAGTGAAGTGTAAGTTTAAGATTTAGCAGTTTCTAAGTCAGAATAGATTTCTTCTACACAAGCGTGCTACGCCGTAGATCGCATCATCGCTCAATATCAGGTGAGATTGCGGTCAAACGTAACTCTAGTTGACGTAGAAAAAGGTCAAACTAAAATCGTTTGTTAAACTTGTTAGACAAAAACTTTATTTCTACCACAGTATCTTTTTACACGAGTTGTGAGCTTAGTTTAGGAAACCGATGTCCTGGTGGGAATGAAATTTTTGTTACTCAAGCAATTTCCCTCAAAAAATGTAGACTTGAAAAACTAAACAAATAACATTCGTACTCTGTCTTCCAGGGCGACTCAGGGGGTCCAGCAGTGATGCATAACAAGTTAGTAGGGCTGGTGTCCTTCGGCATCGGTTGCGCAGAGCCTGATCGTCCAGGAGTCTACACCGATATACCTTTAGCAAGAGCCTGGATCAGAGAAATCACTGGCCTTCCACTCTGATCATTTATTATAAATCTTTGAATTATTATCATTATGAATTATTTCTTTAATTAAAAAATAATAAACAATCTTTGGAACTGAGGTGAAGTCACTGTGCTTATGAGACGTAATGCCTAATGTCTCAGGGTAACGAACTGCAGTGCCGCGCAGGCATTTGTATTTCAAAGTTCTGAGTGGCACTGCAATTGTTATTGGCCGGCGCTATGCTTACCATCAGGCAAACGACCAGCTCGTCTCGTTATCAAATAGCATAAAACACTAATGTTTTGATGGAAGTGGCTACGTTACTGTTTTGTTTTGTACTAGAAAGGTATCACTAGCTCACCAGCCACGCGAGTACGGAAGTCGGTTCGATAAATTTGTTGAACCGAAAAACTCGACAAATTTATTGAATGTTGCGAGTACCGAAGTCTGATCGTAAAGTATTGTAGTAGCTCTATATTCTCTGGATTCGACCTAGCTTTTCGATAACTTTTGTCGATTGTTTTGATTTGAACTGTCAATTTTATCGAATTTTATCGACCGAAAAGATCCGTACTTGCGCCGCAGGTTTTATGCTACGATGTGCTAGGTGAATATGATAACCCTAAATTTTTTTTTTTAGATTTTTGGCTCCTGGTGCTTGGAAAATGATCTTTAACTTTTTAACCCAATCTATCCTTGGTAGCGATCTGAAGAGTGGTTTAAAAGGTTTGAAGTGACCTCACTTTACTTCAAAAAATTTCTTTTCTTTCTTTTTAAACGTCTGCCTAATAAGGAGTAGGTATAATGTTTTCAGGGTTCATGTGTGATACGTATGCACGTTTCTTTGTTCCATCATAACTTTTAAATGCCTGAACAGATATGGATTTATGAGGTATCATTAGAATCCTTACGTCATCCCGAGTGACACTGGCTAGACAGTGGAGGTAATTTTTTATTTTTTTAAATGTTACTTCTTTATTTCCTTATTTTAATCTTTTACTTATGTTTGTTGGTAAACACAGCGTTTGAAATTATATTTCCTTTCATTATTTTCTGTAATTTACCTAAACAGTAGTTCTAATATCACCATAAAATATAAATTATCAAAAAAAAAAAAACTTATTTTATTTATTCCTCTCAATTTATCTTATTTTTTATTCCAGATAAGATATGGTTTGGTTACCGTCTCTTTTGATAAACGACTGCATATTGGGATTAGATAGGATATTAAGGATAGGATTGGCTCTGAAGAGGCGCCATTATTGGCGACATAAGAAGTAACATGCTGTAGATGGCTAAACGATGTTCAAAGGTGTGGCGTGACCAACAAACATACAAACACACTTTCACCTTTATTATAGTACAGATTTTAATTAACAACAAGATATTTCATGTTGTACCTATTAAGAGGCAGTATCGTCACCTCATTACTCTCGCGACCTCATACCATTTGTCTCGCCACCACCGGAACATCGGGTTAGTGACGCACCACGAGCGGTTTCACACGTCCACGCATAACTACCTGCAATCACTTGTTAACACATGCTATAATATGCTAATAACGTTTTGTATATCCTTGGTAGGTTAGCCATTAACTCTCCTGATGGTGTGTGACGATGCGGTTAGACACACGTTATACCTAGAATGGCGAATGGCTCTCAAACGCGGCTGCTTGGGCTTAAATTACTGGGCTTATGAGACTTATTACCTAATGTCTCAGGGTAACGAGCGCACTGCAGTGCCGCGCAGGCCTTTGTGTTTCAAAGTTCTGGGTGGCAATGCAATTGTTATGGGCCGGCGTTATGCTTACCATCAGGCAAACGACCAGCTCGTCTCGTTAACAAATAATATTAAAAAAAAAATAACAATATTCCTTTACAAAACCATGTTAAATTACGAAAACAATACTTACAATCAGTTTAAACATGCCGGCTAGATCGATTCGACACGATTCGTAGCTATGCGAAGAAGATGAGATTAATAATTCGAACTAAATTGTGAAAAAATAATAACAAAATGTTAAATTTTTGGTCTTTGTCTGTCTGTTTGTTCCGGGTAATCTCCGAAATGGCTAGACCGATTTTGATGGGACTTTCACTGGCATATAGCTGATGTTACAGCTATCTGCTATATCTCCTAATATTGGATATCATGGTTTTTATTTTTTTGCGCGGAACCCTAATTCTTTTTCCAAAATAAAAGTAGCCTATGTTACTCTCTGTAAGATCAGCTATCTGCCAGTGAAAGTCCGGTCAAAATCGGCCCACCCGTTTCGGAGATTACCCGGAACAAACAGACAGACAGACAGACAAAAATTTAAAAAATGGCTTTTTTGGTGTAGGTCCCGTATATACTTTCATATGCCTTTAGTAAAAAGCTGTTATTTTGATATTACAAACAGACAATTTTATTTAGTTGTATAGATTAATGTTATGTAAGATGACTAAGCTGGGTGAACTGTAAAATGTCTTATCGCCTTAACCAATGTCTGTGAGAGATTGTTTATTGAAATTTTATCAAAATCGGTTCAGTAGTTCCCCCTTTTTTAATGCCATTTTAGTTATTAGCATACATTGTGTGACGTTTCATGTATTGTAAAGAGTTTTTTTATTGTATTGTAATGTGAAATAATACCACGCTAAATTGTATCTTGCAGTTATCCAACAAATAATTATTCCATTCTATTCTTACCTAAATTGGCAGTACAGCTTAGTCAGATAAAAAACAAACATAAAAATCAGTCTCCAATCTCTTCTGTAATTTCGGTCAAAGACTTCGTTCTAACAAAAAACAATGGCACGAATCGCAGCGTCGCATCTCGCATAAAAAAATGAAATCTCATATCAAAAGCTAATAGAACCAGTCACCCTGCCACCCCGTGTCAACGCCAACCCCTTTATTTAATCATATATTTACTCACAAAGCCGAAAAGTCAATTTCGCGGCGGGCAAACAACGATCAGCAGTTGATTTTTCGTATTAGAACATCAGCCATTCACATATTCAACCCTTGTGGTGAAGGGTGGATAGTTGGGGTACATACAGGATGATGAAGTGTTACTCGTGAGATCTTTGCAAGGTTTTTTATAACGCCCACATCACGATGATTATCTATGTGTAGGTTGTAAATATTACGCGTAGTCCTACGACAGGCTTGAGTCTGCAATGGGGGTCTAATTTATCATAAATCTCGTGTTGGAATAGCGTTTTCTATCTATCGTCAGCAACTACAATATACCAATCGTCAAGCACCTGTGAAATTGGCCGCTGCAAGCCTAACATAGCAAAGTGGAGCTTCTTAGACAAATTTATTGAGCTGCTATCTTCGTTAGTGGTAGGACTAACTCTTCTGCGAGTGTCCGTCTGGGTTACCACCGCTTTGCTCGTGAAGTCTGCCACCAAGCAGTAATGTGCAAGCGTTACCGTGTTCCGGTTTGATGAGCAGAGTAGCCAGTGAAATTACTGGGCTTATGAGACTTAATACCTGATGTCTCAGGGTAACGAGCGCGCTGCAGTGCCACGCAGGCCTTTGTTTTTCAAAGTTCTGGGTGGCACTGCAATTGTTATGGGCGCTACTGCGGTAGAACCCTGAAGCAAAAATGCTCCATCTACTACTGAAGGACCCCACCGCTGCCTCGGATGATGCGGTGGTTCTGGCCACACACCTACCCAGGACAATATAAGTTTAGCCACTGACTCGAAAAGAAGAAGAAGCACCTATCAAGCTGGTAGCTGCACCTGAGAATCTGAGAGTAAGTTCTATTCTAGATTTGTAACGTCCAACCACATCTTGACTAAATATCAAGAAAGTGAGGCAGTCAAACGCTAACCAATCGAGGGTAAAAGAAAGACCAAGTTCGTCTTTCAGTTGGAGGGATTTCAAATCTGCTTCTCCACTAACTAACAGGACTATATTATATCGAGGATTATAAAAGGCGGGTCTTGATCTACAGCGGTACGGCTCAATCTAAGGCGCCGTGTATTCGCACTTGCGATCTGCATTCGAGGCGCACGCCCACTAGTGTTTTCCGTACATTTCGCGCCGCGGACGAGCGCCAACTGATTTCGTATTCCCGAAGACATGACCATGATTTATTTACCAAAAGTGGGGCAGCAGCAGTATACAATGCTTGGTTGTGAAATGGCACGCCAGGGATAGCTTAATCTTTAGTTTTTGAATAACGATAAATTCAAAAGACATAGGCTACTTTAGCACCGAAAAGTGAATGGTTCCTATAGGAACTTCCACGTCGATAAAACCGTGGACAACAGCTAGTATAGTCATAAAAATCAGGTCGATTAAGAAGTTTCTCCTTGTTTAAGTCAGTTGTTAGGTTTACAACTTCGTTTAACTGAAATCCAGAGTCTACAGTTACTTTTATACAAACTTAAAACAGTTGCTTGGGATAGTAAGTTATTTTTAACGATACTTTAGATCCTTTAGATAGATATCTCTTTATTGGAAACGTAAAACCTAACACTCTATTGTGAAGTGATATATAAGAAAAATAACTGTCAAAAAAGTTCCATAAAAACCATGACTGCCCCAGCCAGTGTCACTCGCGATGACGTAAGGATTATAACGATACCACATACATCCAAATCTGTTTAGGAATTTACAAGTTATGGTGAAATAAAGAAACTCACATACATGAACTCTAAACACATATACAGACACTCCTTTTTTGTGCAGTCGTGTAAAAAGCGGGAATCGACTTCAACGAAAATATCGCGATATATTATAATGAATTTCATCCCCCATTTTTCCACCTTTATGAGTGGTATTCTTTCATGAAAATATCACTTTTGATCTATAAGTATCTGCCCTACCTACTTATAAAAAAAAATCATTTAAATCGGCTGACAATCGGCGAAAAATCGAGTAACAAAGAAAAAATACCGACGAATTGAGAACCTCCTCCTTGTTTGAAGTCGGTTAAAAAACAAACAATTTAAATCACTTAATATGTAACTGTTACACAATATAGTTTAAATGACGGAATTAAAAAGCGATTTCTTCCACAGCAGACAATGTCTCTGCATGGAAAGGAATTAAGAAAGGCAGTGTGAATGCTACTCGTTATTTTTATAAACATAACGTACATACAAAAAGACAGCCCAAACAATATCGTTCACAATGTTCGCCATATGTATTTGTTAACTTTTGTCCTACAAAAGCATAGTCATGTCTCGCAGAACATTGGAGGCATAGAATAACAACGCATAGATGGATAGTGTTGATACTATCAGTTACTTTTGTGACTAGTGTCAGTTACTTTCGAATTAAATTGAAAAATAAGCCATTGTATTATATTACAAAACATAGAGCTCACTTAGAGCACGTGTTATATTATTTTAGGTTTGAGTATCCCTCTCTTTTCTTCCCTTGTCACATTTTAAACGGGGTCAGCGCAGTACGTCTTTATAAACATGATTGTATACTTATTTTTTTTGAGATTTTGGCATTTTTATTCAGCTAGCCTCCTGTCTGAAACTACCCTCCTTGGTTTGGTTTAAGTCTGGATATGATCAATTCAAAAATAATTTATTCGCCTCCTTTATCAATGTAAATATTTAAGTGAAGCCATCTTTAGACTGAATAATCAATTATCAATTTATTGAACAATTGTGGACAACTTACAACTGTGTGTGGAAATTCAGCTCAATTATATTTCTGGCTCGGTGGGTAAACCTTACCAATTTAGGGAAGCTATTTTTGGCAACATTTTAGCATCCGAATCGGGTTTCACTGCGTATTTATTCAAAGGCTGAAACAAGAAAACTTTCCTTGTTTTTAGTGAAGAACAAGATATAAGTTTCCTCGAGGCTCAAGCTCATTATAAAACACGAGCCCTTACAGACCTACAGACAGAGGAGAGACGTAATAATATTGTCTTATTTGTATTTCCAAGAGATAATTCAATTCTGCTATTAAGCATTTATTAGTGTTACCACAAAAGAAACATTTTTAGTCTCCTGTTTAGCTAGACAGCGTCTAAAGATAAACGTCAAAAATGATTAGAAATGTCACAACAGAATTGTGTTAGACACTACTTAAATCAGGATTTGTGGTTGCTCATATTTAATCGCGCGACTAAGGCATGTTTAGGCGTTAAACAGGGATTAGGACAGGTTTAACGTGTGTTTATTTTTTTTGTGGTCAGACCCTGTGTCTTAGATAAAGTATACAATTTTATTGAAATCGATTCCTTCATTTCGGAGACTGATATTTGTATGAATAACTCTGATATGAAAACGCTCTAATTATTACTTTAATCCGTACTAAATAAATGCGAGAGTGTCTTTGTAGATTGGTTGGTTTGCCCATTCTGTGTTCTTCGTCTGTAACGTATTACAATAGAGTAGGAAATCGCTGTAAAGCGATGTGTGCAAGATGGAGATGCAAGATGGATGGAGATCGGCTTGTAAGCCGAAAAGAAGTCATCATGTCAGGAATTTAGGAATCAACATTCTTGTCTAGAGGTAAAGGTCTAGATACTCAGAACGTTCAAATTTTCGACGGTTCCAATCTCGTTGACACCAAAATTTTTTAAATGTATATATTTCCGTGAACATCCTGCTAGTGTCGGTTAACACTTTAAAATATGTTTAATTGATGAATAAGACGAAACCTAAAATAGGAAACAAGTTGGAAATTTTACTTATCTAAAATAGGTGATTAAAACCGTTATTAACAGATGTTAATTTAATGAGTAATACTCGTAAAAGCAAATAAATATCTAGTTTGGACGTACTTTTTAAGAAACAGGCTTGTCTTGCGATCAAATTTCATACCACGCACTGTAAAAGAGGGGGCAAGCGGGAGAAACGTGACGTCTCCGTTTTTATTTATGTACGGCATACGTTCTGATTTGACAACGCACTTGACTGTTTGAAATATGGCTTCGTACGATGTATCTTTTTTGTGTTAACCTTCTAAGAATTCCGTTTGGTTGAGGAAAATATGTAAGAGTAGATTTGCAAATAACTGAAAGCGTTTGAGAACTCTGACATTGATATTAGAGAATGTTTCAGAGAAATATAATGTTACACAGGGCGTCGAAGCTATCATTGGCTTAGGGGTGAACTGCAAATAAAACTTTCTTAGTGTTTTTTCTGCGTTAATAAGGAACTCCTGTGCAAAATTTCTTGTTTTTAGAACCAATGTATTGTGATTTATTTGCAGAAAGTAGTTAGGTACTTGATGTTAAATATATCGTTGAAAGAAAATGTCATGATGAAAACATTACATTTTTTCTTAGATTCACGATTACATCAAACAATTTTTGACAGAGTGTAAAGCAGTATTGTGTACCATAGCAAGCATGACTGTGTTCGAGTTTGATGAGCGACAAAGTAACTCAAATTACTAGGTTTATGAGACTTACTACCTAATGTCTCATTGTAGCGAGCGCAATGTGGTGCAACGCAGTCCTTTGTGTGTTAAAAGTTCTGGGTGGCTGCATTGCAAATGTTATAGACTGGCGTTATGCTTACCAGGCACCCGACCCTCTCGTCTCATCATCCAATAGTTATTCCTATCTGAGGTCTCAGACTTTATATATGCTTTTTATTTATTTAAAAATACTGAAAATTTTGGAAAACAAAAGCTAACCGCGAGAGCTCCGCTGCGTCAGTCAGTAGTCGGCCGCCACCTGGGAGTGACACACGACGGTCAGCATTTAAAAAACAATTTGACACCCAAGCAATTAATAACAGCTTGTGGGGCTATGGCGATGGCGATTAGGCTAAGATTCAGAGACGAGGCTACGCGTAGAATCATGTTTCCATCCTACTATCCTACTCCTACTAATATTATGAATGTGTAATTTTGTGTGTGTGTGTATGTCTGTTACTTCGTATCTCCGTAACTGCTAAACCGATGAATGAGTAACGATTTTGATGCAATTTGGAATGTGGATAGTTTAGGTTCTGTAATAACACATAGGTTATAAAACATATACTACGCGGGTGAAGCCGCGGGCGGAAGCTAGTAATATAATAAAGAATCTACGCTTAGACAAGCCTCTGAATTTTAGCCTCAGAGTCTGTTTAGTGGCAGGCGTCTAGTAGTTTTATTTGAACTATTTTAAATTAAAAATTAAAATATCCTCTTTTTGTTTTCTTAATGAATTTCATGTTCAAAAGATTTTTTATTAAGTGGTGAGTTGAATTCTACTACCGGCAGTTTGTCAGGAAATGCTTTACTTTTGAAAACGGCTGTTTCAGTTTGAAGGGTGCCAATGTAAGTGAAGTCCTTACCTACTCTAACTTTATAAAAAATGCGAGTAAATATTTGAATTTAGATTTTCTTGTGCTGTGCATCTGTGGGCCTACGATGTTTGTGCTGTCCATCTATGTGTGTCCTTGACATCTGTGACACAGGAAATTCTAGTGTATGAGTAGGTATATGAGTATCTGAGCATTTGTCCTCCATTTACCATGGAGGTCGTACTTTGTTCGATGCCGCACTTTCGGAAGATTTGAAAGAGTAGAATGCCCAGACGCTCGTTGATCGCCTATTCCATAGCTCATAAAAGGGTATGACATCATTAATCGGCGCTGACGTGACTGCGCGTGACAACCGGCGTGACAACTGGTGTGACAAGTCGCGTGACGTGAGGCCCTTTGCTAAATGACTCCACGGGAAGCATTTGTTAGTCCGGAGGTGTCATTTTGTAAGATATAAATGATGAAGGTCGTTGAAAGAAATCGTTATTCCATTATGTTAGTAGAACACTTCCTAATGCTTGTCTAGAACTACCACCAAATTTTTCACTAAGCTCCTAACGGTGTATCCACTTTTCACAGCCTGTCATCTTCGACCACATCGTCACCTGAGATCAGGTGAGATACTGACAAGCCTACGATAAAAAATTGCTTTAAAAAGCAACGAACCGACTTCAGTAACAAATTACCGAATTTTGATGAAATTTCTATGGGACCAATCTGAAAGTATAATATAATTTCAATCAAAAAAATATTTTTCTAAATCGGTTTATAAATGACGGAGAGCTAAGGCAACAAACATAAAAAATATAACCGAATTGAGAACCTCCTCTTTTTTTGGAAGTCGGTTAAAAAATAATGAAATACCTCATCTGGTGTATCATCCCACATCTCATCACTTTCCATCAGTAAACTCCAATCAGGAGCAAGTAAAACCATCGGAAAAGTATACCGCGCAGTATTGAGCCCGATATTGTTGTCGGACGACGAAGAATTTCCCTTGGGAGCAACTCTGTTGGAGAGGTAGTGGGCATTTTGTGTAAGGTAAAAGAAGATGTCCTGTGTGATCTAGAGACACGCGCATAGAGTATAGGCTGTACATAGTACCTATATATCAGTATTTAATATGGTATAGATCAGTGGTTTACCAGTGAAAATAATAAATCTGAAATTTGAACAATAGTTTCCTTCCGTCACGCGGACGTTAGTTAGGATTGTGAAAATAAATGGTTACTTGATTTAAGTCACTTCTTAGTTTTAAGAACATAGTGATGCTTTCTCGGTATTAATGTTTCATTTATCTGGTTAACTATTTTAATTTCCATAATTTATGACCTAACTGTACGGAGCATGTGTAGAATGTAATGTTTTATAATAAAAATACCTATTTGAATAAATGACCACTTCGCTTGTTCTGAATAACGTCATAGTGTGTTTTTAATTACCTATATAAGTTTGTAATTAAGCAAGCAATGCAATCCTTTTTTTTTTATCTGAATTCTTTTTGTGGCTTTAGTCACTGAGTGCAATCCTGGATAGTAACATTATGGTATCATTATGGTATCATAGTATCGTAAATAGTTTTATGCTAGGGCATATTCTAGTCCTCATCTCTCTAGCTACAATCCTCAAATCGGTCAACAAGCACCTGTCGATGTATCCTGTCGATGTAGCCTGTAGCTTTTGACAGCTATCTCACTTGATTTTAAATGCCGATGTGTTTGACAAATGATCTATTCTGAAGTTTAGTGCGGTACCCTTAAAACAAATCGTCACTTAAAATCAGATGAAATAGTGTTCAATAGGTGTCGAGAACCATAAACAATTCTTAGAAGTTGTAATTAAAAAGACCACTAGCTCTGAAACTATATCTTCCGGGCGGCCCGGACTTCCCGCGGCGGCTAAATTAAAACCTTTATAATAGTAATGATCATGGTCTTTCAGAAAGCCGGCCTTTTTTGCTACACTCATTTTTTGCTTTTAAGAGCTTTAAGAAGTGAACGGAAATATAATACGATTTCAAATTGTTTTATTTTAAAAACTAAAGGCGCCTATAAAAAGCGAAAATGTAAATGATACTACCTACTTCATTATTTACTTTACTTTTTCTGACTGTACTGTTATTTTTGAACTCTTGATAACACCTGATCTTATATAGGACCATGTAGTAAATTGTCATGAATTCATAATTCATGACAGTCGCAATAATCTAGGTTAGACCGTTCTTAAAAGCCTTGTTTCCATAAACCGGTACTTCTACATAGTGTGTTCACACTGCTGTGCATGGCGAGAGATTCATCATCTTGTGTAGGGTAGAAAATACTCTGCCATACTATGTTTTCAACGCTAATCACTATGTCTTCCTTCAGCAAAACCCCCAACTCACTTAAGGGTTTACTCTACATCAACAACCGTTGATCTACGAATCGGCAGCAATCGACCGTTGATCTACGAATCGGCAGCAATCGACCGTTGATCTACGAATTGGCAGCAATCGACCTTTGATCTACGAATCGGCAGCAATCGACCGTTGATCTACGAATCGGCAGCAATCGATCTGTCGGCTAGTCAGGGCTGTCATTGAGCCATTATAATTGCTTTAAAATATTTAAATACCTAGATGGAATGCACACAAATGCATTTGGTACTTTATCTAAGAATATATGATGACAAAGGAATTCCTAAATACAGTGCAAAAATGCGGCTTCAGTCAACTGGAAGCATGATAAATATCAGAAGGATATGAGCTCTTTGACGCACACCGGTTTAGACGAAGAGTCCTCTTTATGGGTTACGACTGAACTACGACATATATTGTGCCATTACAGCTTTGTTAAATTTGTGCTGTTTTAGCATGTAAAGCGGCACAAAGGTTTGCTAAGATTTTTTTTATGCAAGGTTCGGTCGCAACCTGGTACTTAATGTAAAGAAATTAGAATATTTTTTGTGGACCAAGCCTCACGCGTCGTAACGCTGTGCTTAACATTCTAAAATATTGGTTTTCAGAAGCTTCGCGAGTTCATTAGAATCAAAAAGAGAAATTACTGACAGTAATTTTAAAGATGCAATATGATACCTACAGTAAAGTACTAAATGTGACTTTATATGTATACACTGATACGATTTTTTAAATGATTTTTTTATGTGCCAAAGAGATAAATAAAGTCCTTTATAATTGCTATATAAAACGGAGTAAAACTTCATGTAATAAAATGTTAACATTAAAATAGAGACAATAGATCAAAAAGCATAAAGAACAGATATATTATACACAAACTATTGAAATAATATATCGTAATCTCTAAATGTCTTGCAACCAAAATATTTTCAGGTTAGTGTATGAAATATTACTTTCGAAGTAGCAATACTATGTTTAATATGTCCGCTGGCATAATCTCATATCCTGATATTAAAAAGGATATAAGAGCCTCAAATAGGAAGCATATTTGAAGCTCTTATAAGCTTTGAATTATTAAAGACTATCTTTAGTGGATAAAATATTCTATGTATGAAAATAGTTCTTAGATTGCGTACTACTCATTAGTAAGTGTTTAATCAATACTAATACATATTATAAATGTGAAATTATGTTTGTTGTCCTTCTTTCATACAGTAACGGATGACGTATTTTTTACACATAAATACGAATGGACTACCATAAATATTGTCATTACATTTACGCTGTTTGAATTTGCGCAATTACTACATTAGCCTACTTGTTTTTTTAGAAAAATGCACGGTTCGAGTGGAAATTTCCACACGGAATCGCGTAGCCGAGTGGCCAAGCTCTCTACTACTGAGTCATCATAGGTTTAAAAACGAGTACGCAAACCATACTATGCATTTAGAAAAGTTTAATAATTGATTAAAAAAAATAAATGTATTGAAATTATCCTATCCACTACATTCAGCCCCTAAAGGGCTAATACTAGTAGTCGTGAAACATGGATGTCTCGAAAACATAATTGGATCAAAATTCCGCCTTGTCTGAGCATAATAGGTTTAGCAGAACAAGTATCGATTGACAAACTACGATAGTTGACAGAACACGACGTACAATTTATTGAATTACAATATTGTAGCTACGAGCTACGCGGTAATATGGTTACGGAGATACGGAGTCTCGTAGACGTTCGCGTAGCAAGTGCTACGGCACGTAGCTGAGTGTACGACGAAACAGAGTGTGTACATGATTGTTTACTTTCTTACTCATTTTAATAAACAGTGTATAATAATGATGGTATAGTTACACAATGTTTTGTCTTTGTTGTTCGTTGATAATTTGATACTGAATAGACAGAGACAAAACATTGTTTAACTATTCAAATGTTATACAGTATTTATTAGTAAGGCTATTAACGTAGAAAGTATTTCGATAAACTTCAATGTGTCTGAATTAGGTTAGTGGAAGAGGATTGTATAATATTGTAATGTAATTACAAATGTAATAATCTAATTGTATTGATAGGATTTTAGGACGTGTTTTTACCATAGCCCGGAAAGGCGCTTTGTCTACGAATTCTTTGACTAGAGAATTCAAGTTAGAGATAATAGAGAAGTCAAAAACATAAAAAATACATACAGTGGAACATATAATATAACCTCTTCTTCCTTTGTCGATGTTGGTTAGAAATAATTTGTTAGTTAAAAATAAAAAAGTGCACGACAAGACTTACTTTTACAATTTCCAGAAAACGAATACTAAATACTATCTAAATTTGGAACCTAGGCACGAGTTCGGCGGGTTCGAACCCTAAACGTCAACCAACAAAACCGTTCACGTGAGTCAATAAAAAAAATCCCCAACTGAAATAAAAACTACGTTGATTCGATCCCGAACGGTAACAAACTCCGTCTTTCGTCGAACTTTTTTCATTTGCCGAGTTTTTTGGTTCAGTCCGTTTGTGCCTCGATTGGACGCGACAGATCCTACTCAATTGGAATTGAGATATAAAATTGGACCACTGTTTTTTAACACTTATATTTTGTAGCTTAAGCATACAGTTTGTTCTCGGGCCTTGGATCTTTGTGTTGATTATCTGTGTGTCCACGCCACTTGCAAAATAGATAAATAATCCTAGTAGAAGTTTTATTTATTTATAGTATCACTAAAACCGGTTTATCATTTGTGTTATCCGTTATAGTATATTTTTAACTGAAACTAACTCAACTTTTTCTATTGATTCCCTGAATTGCTTAATTTATTAAAAGAGAGATGTTTTTAATGTAATTAGGTAACGAGACGAGCTGGTCGTTTGCCTGATGGTAAGCATAACGACGGCCCATAATAGAATGCTCTAATACCATGCTGTTGTTGCGTGTTTTCCTTCATCATTGTAGGACTCGTACCCTGGACCTCGGAATAGCAGTGGACTTCACTACCATTGACCATTCTCGCTTCAACTTCGCTTGCAACTACAACAAAATCAAATTAAAAAAATATTTAGTCAAAAAATTTCTTAGAAAATTCATATAAATTTTATTATCTCTATAAACTCTCAGCTAACGAGCTGAATCATTAAAATTATCACTGACACACACACAGTACGTAATACATTACTAGTTGCGACTGTAGCGCAGCCGCCTTATTTCACAGAGGAAGGCTTTGTTCATTATGCTTTCAAACGAGTGTGTTTTATTAAAGTTACTTTTTGTTTTCTATTACGATAAGGACATAATTATGTAGCACAGCACTGCTAAGTTACGGCCGAGCGCAGCGTTAGCATTTGACATTTTACGTGATCTTAAGGGACGTAATAATATGTGGTCTAAGTGCTAATCATGATATTTAATTAGCCGAAAGCTCATGTTCATTGTAGGATTCGAATCCTTATTCTACAGATTGATCTGTGATACAAATACCACTGAGCCTACATCGCTTTAAAAATACTATTATTTAATTTGTAATCGCGAAAGTGTGTTTATTGCTTTGTCCTTATTTCATGCAGCAACGTAGCAACGGGTCACCTGGGGTCACATAGTTTTTGTGGGATTCTCCATGCGGGTGAAGCCACGCGTAGCAACTAGTATATTATATTTTTCTTCCATTTATTTATTTGTTTTAAAGTCATATCACGGCAGAATATCTGCAGTTCTGTTCTTTTAAGCTATAAAATCTCGGTTCTGCTATTATATAGTGTTTTACAATTATCACTCTTTTTATTCTGGTTAGGTTTGCATGTGTTAATTAAGTGTAATAAAATTGGCTCAAGAATGTAATCTTTGACTGAAAACCATTTTCTACCTTTTATAATTACAGCCTTCCAAAATAAACTCCAAATATGAGAGTAGGTACAGGTCTCGCAAGTAATTATATGCGACAGAGGAGGAACATGCGCGCACTTCTTTATGTAGCAAGCCTTCTACTATTGAAACATTTCGTGTTTTGTTTTTTTTTTGTACCTTCGACCACTACTTTCTGAACACTTACTTCGTGTGATAGTAAGTAACAATCCAGTCCAAGGAGAAACACTAGAAGGAGTGAGAAGTGACTCTCGAATGCTATTGTTGGAATACTATACGCAGTCAGTAGTTGTTTAAATCCGCTTCATGCCTATTTTATTCCTTTCCAAAACTCGGGTTTCCGCCTAGCAATGTTAGAAATAGCTTTACGCATTATGAATTTATAACAAGAACTTATGCGATAGTTTTTCTACGGGAAGTTTTCAACCAGGTTTGTATTGGAAAAATACGACTACAATGCAATATATTTACACTTTTATCTTCTTTTTTCCAAAGTAAGGGTAATGGCGATAGTCTCTGTATGTAATTACATCATATCATACAGAAGTTGTGCGCAGTTTCAAACATACAAGTTCATTTAAATGCCGGCGACTTGGAGTCGTTTTGTTTGCACAAACTGTTTGAAGCTGCTAACTACACTGCGAACTGCTTAAGAATTATCAGATCCCTTCTAAATTAATGCTACCTCTACGTTAAAAATGGCCTTCCGTAGAATAGATTTTTTGACCAAAAAAGGTAATACAGTACGAGTACCTATATTGTGATCGGGTACTGTTTGCATAAATATGGATGATGACAATAGCATTGATGTACGGTAAGTACTTAAATTTCAGAGCGCCATACTTATACCGTTAGGTGTGCATATATTATTCCATCTTATTAGATACATAGGTAGGTGATATTAACCAGTCAAATCTAAATTAAATTATGAAATTATGAAATAATGAAATAAAATAATTATGAAACTTATACGTTTCTGAACTAACGTATATGACGGGAACAAGCATTGGCACAGAATAATATATACAGAAGGATAAGTTAGGGACTAGAACAGTACTTCTTTGCATGATTTATTATTTATTATTTTGATCAGAGTGAGATTGGAGTGAGCTGAAGCGACTTATTTTAACGAAAAAAAAGTCACCGACAAAGTCAACTGTTTCAAATTGTATTCAACGAAACAGTGTCAGCTTGGCTGTGTGTGGCTTCTCGTTCCAAATTGTTGTAAAATTTTCTTTTTTGGAGATTTATTGGAGCCTATTTTAGTATGGTTCCAGACAGTTCGGAAAAAGAAATAGATGAAAAAGACCGGAGAGTGTCTAAAATAGATCTTTTTTAACAAATGCCATTAGAAAGTAATTTAACGGACTGCTTTGGCATCACACCGGGACAGAGTAAAACTCGCTCATTACTTCTTAGTTTTTTATTGAAATGTAAATAATCCTATGTATAGACGTATATTGTTGTATATTAAATTTTTTTATATTGCTGTAAATAAATAGTATGTCATATATCAATAAAGATAAGCTGAAGTTAATTTGCTTACAAATGCCTAAAATAATTCTAGAAATTTGTGAGAAGAGTATAAACCTAAAATATTACAACCAAAAGGACACAACCAAAACTGTCTTCGAAAATATTATTAAAGTAAGATAAAAAGGTGGTATTATCCCTAAAAGCGATCCCAGTCAGGCAAATTTTACTACAATTAATATTGATATTAAAAAAACAACTACACCCACTGGATATTATTTTCTGTGGCACCCTGCTTATTACAGTTAATGAAGTCACGCGCAACACGTGGAGTGACATACTATGTCACTGTGTGCCGTCAAAGCTTGTAAGTGGAGGTAAGCAGAGCTCTATTCATACTTAATTTAGGGCGCTCTTCAGTTTCGCGCAGATGAATATTATATTTGGGAGGGTGGGTGGTCGTTAATTATTGTCAATTGGCCTACCTGTACTGTCAAGTTAGACGTTAGTCAAGAAAGACGTTTAGAGTTCCAGCCGTGCCGGAGGTGGTTCACATATTCCAACCAAGGGTTTTTAACTAACTAAAAAATACTAATTGCTGGTTTTAAAGTCCATCGTTGCGAGTTCAAGAAAGTTTTTTATTTTTATAACAAACTAACCCAGGTTTCGTTGTCCAGCGTCGCGCGTTACGTTTGGTTAAATTCAGTATAGATCGAAATTAGGCCATTAGACATTCTTTATCGCGGAATTAAAACTATAAATTACCACATTATATAATCTTATTTAAGAAAGACGTTATTTGCTGTAACTTAAATAACTTTTTTATAGTTATTATTAGAAAGAAAGGAAGGAAAATTTAATTTATTTCGTGAACACATCTGTTTGTGATTCCTTACTGCAATATTAAATGGATAAAATACATAATAATAACACTTACTTTTTTCCTCTTTGTTTGCATTGACAGAACATTGAAACACAAAGGAAAGCGTGGCACTGCAATGGGCTAGTTACAATGAGACATTAGAAAGTAATTTAACGGACTGCTTTGGCATCACACCGGGACAGAGTAAAACTCGCTCATTACTTCTTGGTGGCTGACTATTCAAGCAAAGCTGTGGTACTCACACAGACGGACACTCGCAGAAGAGTTGGTCCTACGTGGTAATTAAAATGATAGTATATAATGGAATATTTAAAATAAAAAAATATCCATTGGATTGACCGATATTAAACTTTTATTTAGACGTACCTAATTGCTTGTGTAATTTTGTGGTTTGCCCTAATTGAAGGAACACAAGTCGTAAAAACAATACGACGAAAAGAAAGGACAATTTATCCTTACGTAACTCTAAAACATCATGCAAAAAAACCTGCTCGTTACTTAGGAGTTGTAACGAATACTACATTGTAAAATGGTATACCCTTAAAATTCCAATGGCATTTCTTTTCTTTCAGAAGTTCGTTCCAGCCATCCGGTCCGGTGGAAAATTTCTCTAATTTCGTTTCGAAAATAAAAGTTATAATAGTGCAGTACCTTTCGCTCCACCTTGCACAAAAGTACAGTGGAGGATTTTATATTTTTTAAAGACATTCTTTACTAAAAGTTAGAGTGAAGTTGATGAAACAAAGTTAAACCCTCTTTAGTTGTCTTTGCCTGGTGGTAGAGCATTGTTTAGTATTCGCCTGGCTAGCTACCGGCAAGTTGAAAATCAGTCGAACCAAACTCCTATTGGTGTGTTCCAGCGGCTTCGCTTAAGAGCCAGTTTTTATTTAGGTTTAGCATATTCACTATCTTTGACCACATCGTGGTTGGTTGATATAATAGTCAAATTATAATAACCTATAGAGCATTAAAACTCGTTTAAAAATTACCGTTAAAAACCTGATTGAGCATAGGAACTATCGTGAAAATTATCATTACAAAATGAAATGCGTTCGTCCTCTACACGTGGACGTGATTTCGTTGTATTTTCCGCCACATTACACGTAATAAAGTAATGTAAGTCGTAAATATGTTTGCAGAAATACCTACCCATTTATTCCACAAGCTATTATTAGAATCAGTGGGAGCAATTTCTACCATATTCATACCAGGTGGTAGGACAAACTCTTTTGTGAGTGTTGTCTTGGTGGGTACCACCGCATTGCTCGTGTAGTCTGCCGCCAAGCAGTAATGTGCAAGCATTACTGTGTTCAGGTTTACTTCAACCTTCACTATACGGACGGCTAAGGATTGGAATTTTTTGCCGGCCTCTGTGTTTCCCAATAGCTATAATTTGGGAGCTTTCAAGACGAGAATGAATAGGTTTCTTCAAGGCAAGCGTGCTACATAGTCGACCGCTTCGTCGCTTAGCATCAGGTGAGATCGTGGTCAAACAGCCTATTTGAGATATAAAAAAATTGAGGAAAGTAGTCGGTGAAATTATTTAATTTATATATAATACTCAAATTTTTAATGTTTGACTCTCAGGGTAAAGAGCGTAATGCTGTGCACATGCCTTTTGTTTACTTATTTATTTAATTGCAAAAAATACAGAATATAATCCATACAAGATAGTGAATAAAAAAAATACTACATTTTTTTTTTTTTTTATTTATTTATTCTTCATTACTTTCTTTTGTACATAGAAATTTGCATGTTGTACCATAGAAACCAGAGATGGTTTGTCCTGGTACTCACATTCACGCTCTAGGTATACACAAACATAAAAATAAAAATACAAACAAACAAAAATTAATCTTAATCCAACTACTTAGCACTAAAAACTAGGTAGGTACATGAACTTGGCGTAACATAAAATAGTATACTCTACAATTATAGTATACTATTTTATTTACTGTTTTTTGTATATTATTTACATATTGTCTGAATTACATTCCAAGCTCTTGGATGCCTCATTGCGTAACAATAATAACTATATAACACTATAGTAAAAATTTAAAAATTTCAGTTATTATTGAAAGAACTTCAATCCTCCAATCATAGATAATTAATCATACATAATAATTGTTATGGGATGGTGTTATGCTTACCTTATACCATCAGGAAAAATTACCTGTTCTTTTCATAACCTTGTATAAAAATGTTTATTTTTAGGTTCTGATATTTCTCCCACTATACCCTCACAGTGGAAGGGGGTGGCGGAGGGTAGTAAGAGTAACGAGTCTATTGAAAGCTGTTGGACACACGCGCCGGCCGCTAAGTACTTGCCAAGTTTATTTTTGTACCGAACACTCTGATGAAAAGTGGTTTTATGATACTCACGGTCTTTTGAACTGGGCAATTTACCGTTGAAATTTCAATTTGCAACGTCTTTTCTGAAGTTTGCAGTTACAGTTTGCAGTACGAGTTTGCAGACTAAAAAGTAAAAATCTATACAACTATACAAATAAATAAAATTGAATATCAAGTTTGTAATATCAAAATAACAGCTTTTTCCCAAATACATATGAAAGTATATATACAGTACCAATAACAAAACAACCATTTTTAAAATTGTTGTCTGTCTGTCTGTTTGTTCTGGGTAATCCCCGAAATGGCTGGGCCGATTTTGACGGGACTTTCACTGGCAGATAGCTGATTTAATAAGGAGTAACTTAGGCTACTTTTATTTTAGAAAAAGAATTGGATTTCGCGCAAAAAAAAAACCCATGAAATACAATATCTCCGTGTGGATGAAACCGCGGGCAGCAGCTAGTTTGGAATATAGTAAGCAAGTGAGGGCTAGAATGTTACTCAACAAAATGCTGTGGTTGAATCGCGTATTGTTTCCTGCCTTAGGGACCCATTCTCTATAGCTTACTTTCACAGCGATACCTAACCAATGAACCATTGTCAATAGCGTATAAAAAAATAGGTACTATAAATATTGTACTGAGAGCCGGTTCCTATTCTTGATTTAGCGTATTTATCATGTCACCAGCACTTTAGGTCAAATGAGACAGTGATCAAACGTTAAAATTGTTAACCTATTGTTTCCCTAACCTTCAACCCGTATATCCCACCGACTACCCCACTCTCTCACGGTGTTTTAGTGTTTTACCTCGAGTCTAGACTTCTCAATTAATATATTATTGGCTCTAATGACGTCACCGTGATCCACTTATACCTATTAATTATGATAACTTGTCTATTCGGCTTTATTCAGACAGTCGCCTGAATCCTTAATTAGTTCGCCGGCGGGGCTTCTGTCGTTTTAAACTTTAATTAGTAAAAAGATGTTGAAATAAATGTATGTACATATTAAATTTGGGGCTTAATTGGGGATTTTAATTTATATACAGTTTATGTCTTAGCAAGCTAGGAAGCCCTGTCGTTGACATGTGTCTTTAACGCTGTTATATACTACATTTTTTATGTACTTGGTGAATGGGAAATAAAGCGGCGGAAAATTAAAAAAAAAACCTTTTTGATTGTTGTCGCTCCGAGTAAAGAAGAGTGTAGAGTATGAGAATATTTTGTAATCTCGCTATCGTAACCATTTAGGCTACTCTTAATATCTTTGGCTTTGAAAATTTAAAGCCGAACTAAGACTTTTTTCTTATCTTATAGTTGGAGCAGTAAACTTTTGTGCCTCAGAGACTAGTGTATTATACTTAGGCACCGACAATACAAGCCTGGAGATGTCCCGTAGATGAAATTAAATAAATAAATCTTTTGTCATATCATCCCATATCTATATCTATACATATTTATATACAAATAATAAATAAAATTGACGTGTCTGTTTGAAATGTCAAAATAACAACTTGTTATTAAATGCAATTATATGGTACGTAGAACCAAAACAGTTTTTTAAATGTTTGTGTATCTGTCTGTTTGTTTGTTCCGGCTAATATTCTAATGGCTGGACCGATTTTGACGGGACTTTCACTGGCAGATAGCTGATGATATTTAATTTAGGCTACGTGGGCGAAGTTGCAGGGCACAGCTAGTCTGACATAAAACTTTCAAACATGACTGGGTAGGTATCTACCGGTACAAAACGATCGTTTATGCGCGAGAATGGGTTCCAGATCAAAGTGCTCGCCGGGTATTCATCTAAATAACGAGTTCCCGCTGGCCACATGTGCCCGATGCATATTGTATGAACGTATTGCGTTCGAGTTGCGTCTGTTTTGTTATATTGTTGTTTCACAGTGTTCCTTTAGGAAGAATAATGTTTTATGTTACGAAAATGTGTAATCAGTTCTTACTGGTAATGGACTTCACTTGTTTGTCATTGAAAACAATTTTAACAATTTCTATTACATATATTATGCATTTTTTCACCAGATCACCACCACCATGCAATCACAGAAAAAACTTTCTCTGATTGCATGCTAGTCTACACCATAGTATGTGTACTACGTTTTATTATGATACTAGCTTTCACCGTCGGGTATGTTTGTGTATTATTTGGTACCACTCAACTCCGTATATGAAATTTGGCCTCCGTCTACTTGACTCCCCTAACATGGATCCCCTGGAGGATTTGATTGGATTTTTTCTCCACGCAGATCCTTAGGGTATTCATTTGTATATTTTCTCCACACATATCCCCTGGGGATTCAGTATGTAAATCGATTAGACATCGGAGTAATATGTTTTGTGCTTATGCCAAGCGTGAAAAGCCGCGGGAATAATCTAGTTTGTCTTCAAAACTGCAGTGCATTAATTTTGGGACAAGGCTAGCTAGTAGGCAAACGACTATCCAACTCGTCATTTTATCTATACTTATAAACTAATATTATAAAGAGAAAAAGTTCCCTGAAACGTTTCTTTCCTTGTTTTCCTTTGTTTACGATTTTTTTTAACCTAATCTTGTATTTTTTTGTAATGCTAGCGCAATTGACCAATGAAATATTAACAGTAACTGTAGGTACATTAATTATTAGTACCATCTCGGCTAGCTCTGAAAATTGGATATAAAATATTGTCTTTCCTACTGAGGAATTAGACAGATTGAAAGGTAAATTTTTCGTCATTAGTAATTCATTGTATCTAAGTAGAAGGGAAGCTTTTGATCCATTTGTCTTTAGCCTGTGACGGTTTCAGATACGCTAGGAAGCCTTTTAAGGCAGGTTTCTTTAGGTTATTGACCTGGAATGTCGCTCTTTGTTCTTATTTCATTTGCGTAACAAAAGATTTACTTTTATTTTAGAAAATGGAGATGAAATGTTTCGTTTCTGGATAAAATTGGCTTTGAAATTCATTTTTCCTACGAGGGCATGTACATTATTAAGTACATAACCCATTTTAAGCTTTACATCAACTTATTATAATAAAAAGTGGTTATGGTTTACTAGGTTTTTAATTAATGTGTTATATATAAATAAATAATTATAAAATTACAAGATTACAACTAATCTAAACGATATCATTCCGAGTTAATTATAATTACACTGCAGATAAAAATAAAGAGTTACACAATTACATACAAATCCAGTGTTACTTTAATAAACGAATTTTCGCGATAGAAAAGCACTAAGTTTTTTTCATGTTTGAATCAAGTAGCTGATCGTTGTCGCGAGAAGACTCAACAAGAAGGAAAAAATGTCAGAAAGTTACTAATAGGTACAACACTTTCAGTGAAGGAAAACATCGTTATATTCAACCATAACGTGGTGGTAGGAGATTCTCCAGTGGTCGCCTGGAGCTACCGCCTTTAATATAATATACGTCACCTCAAAAATTTCCCTGCCTTGACAGACAGACAGAAATACAGACAGAAGGACAACGAAGAGATCAATAAGGGTTCCTATTTCTTTTTGCGATACGAAATTACAAATAGACAGTAAAAAATTAAAATATTTTCATTTGAAATACGGTGCGATAAAAAAATCGTCTTACGTCACCGTGTGTGATCTTACTTGGTAACAATCAAACTTAGTTTGTAACTTGGTTAAGTTAGTCTAAGTTAGTACCTTAGTAAGGTCAAAACCGCAGTCAACAAGTTAACAAGCTCTAACTCTCCTGTCATCACCTATTTATCTGAACTTGGATCTAATATGTATTAAACAGTCGACTGATGTCAGCGATGGTAGAGACCTAGTAGATGTTGCGCCATTTTGTATCAGAAGGTACTTTGTAGTCGTTACTTTTTTTCGAGGTGTAAATTTCCACCCTTGCTTTCTAAACGAAAGTATAAATTCCAAATATTTTTGTTTTTTTTTTATAAATAACTATTGTACCCTCTTTAATCCTCTAAGGGTTTGTTATTTCAGAATCTAAACTATCTACATTCCAAATCTCATCAAAATCGGTTTAGTTACAGAGATACGTGGTAACTAACATTCACACATACACAAACTATCGTATTATAATAATATAAAGTAGGAAGTATAGGATAGTAGGAAGTAGGAAGAATATTAAAATAAAAAGTAGGTGAAGGATTGGACGACGAGGCGAGCAGGTCACTTACCTAATGGTAAACATAACACCTGGCCTTAAAAATCGCCTTGCCATCCAGAACTTTGAAATACAAAGGCCTAAGTGCAACTGCAATGCACTCTTTGCCCAGAAGTATCATACTCACAGTAATTTCACTAACTGCTAATTTCACTAGTTTTATCCTCCGTTCTTGTCAATTATTTAATCATCTATGCAATGATATGAACAAGGATCTCGATCTGTTTCATACTAGCTTACCAGTTCTTAGAAGGCAACTCAGTCGTAATTTCTTCAGAGAATTTACTCTGAGTGAAGATCAGTATTTGTAGATGATATTATTCATAGTTACTTTAGATTTAATGTACCACTTTAAGTTATCCAGTTTGTTTCTAGCAGTGGAGACTTGTAAATGACTTTTGATTTTTACTCTGTGTCTACTTCAATATGTTATTAGTCGATAGTCTTCCTAATATGAATAAATAAAATAAAATAAATAAATAAATAACTGCTCATCAAACCGGGACATAGTATTGCATGCTGCACATTATTTCTTGGCAGCAGAGTGCACGAGTAAATCGATAGTCCTCACCCAGAACGACACTCGCAGAGAATAATTTCTCATACAAATTCACAATAAAATCGACCATACCAATTTTAAATCTAAAAGTCCTTCTACTTAACGAATACCAGCCGGCTTAATCACTATCCGTCTCATCTCTATTGTAAAGTTTCCGTCCCAAGTGCGTAATAGCTCTGAACTTCCCAACTTTATAATACATTCTCTTAAAGTGTCTCAACTTATTAATGTCCTCACAGAAACCAGCTAACTATTCTTCTGTAGAGCTCAACATTGTCCCTTCTGCACTCTCGCACTCTGGGTGTTACGTTGGTTTATTCCGAGGGAATTTAATAAGGTTGCATTTTTGTTTTTGATTTGCTAGCGCTTGGCATTTATATAGCAACTAGCTTATGCCCGCTGAGCTGCTGCTTCGCACGAGTGGAATCAGAATAAAAAGTATCCTATATTGAAATAAGATAATTGATTCAAGGAATTAATAAAAATAGAAAAATAATAATCTATGTTGCAACAAAAAAAAAAATCTCATATAATATTGACTTTTGTATAAACGTATAAAACACTTAACTAATTAAATATACAAAAAATTATTAAAAACCTAGTAAACCATCGCCCAACGTCAACGCGCCTTTAGAATACTGGTCGCATTGGCATGTTGAATGGCAATGCTCATTCGCTGTCATAAATAAAAACCAGCATTCCGGTCATGTCAGCCATCAAAAAGACCTTTCGCTACGTCTTCATAAATCTTGTGTGCCCCTGTCCTTTATAGCCTATTATAATATTTGTGAAAGAATTTTTAGAATTAGATCATTAGTTCCAGAGATTAGCAATAACAAACGAATAAACTTTACTTGTTTACAATATTAGTATAGATGAGATGAAACGTAGTATTATTATATGTTCTGTGCCTCAGTTGCAAATGTGGACGTAGCTTAATAAATCCCTGCCTCCTACTTTGAATAATAGATGGCGCGCACTCAAAGAATCGCGCTGAATATTTGATGCGCCGTTTTGTGGGACTGCCCTCCGACGGCTGCTAACTTTTTAACTTTTTGACGAGATCATGAGCCCTGTGAAGAGATTTTGTTAAATAAATTTTTAAAGATGGTGAAAGATAAAATAATAATATCTAATATTCTTTGCAAGTTGCTTCGTTTGTTGATGAAACGTCTAGACCTTAAGTATATGTGTGTATGTATAGATGTGGCATGTTTTGTCCGTTGTGGCATTAAGATGTAATTGATACTATCACTTACGTCTTAGTGACACAATGGCAGGTCTTCCAAGACTGACCTGAGAGCTATTGTTATGCTGTGTGGCTAATTTGTAGCCTTTCAGATACTAGGCCTTTGTACAGTCTGATATTTCATGTAAAGTAATGTAAATGTAAATAGTGTTCTACTAAATAATTGCGAAGAAAAAACATCAATTTGGATATAAAAAAGAAGTTAAGTATTTGCAAATCTGTAACTTTTCATTTTATTTGTAAAGGACCAAATGCTCCTACTGATTAAATACTACATTACTATAGTTAGCAGTTGGAGAGGTTTTTTTGGGCTTAATGCTACTTTTCTTTCTTGTGAGATAGTGGTCAAACGCCATAGAGTTATTATCAGGTGATAAGACTAACTCTTCTGCGAGTGTCTGGGTTGGTACTACTGCTTTGATCATGTAGTCTGCCGCCAAGCAGTAATATGCAAGCATTAATGTTTTTCAGTTTGATGAACAACGAAGTAGTCAATGAAGTTACTTACTAATTAAGGTATCAGGGTAACGAGTGCAATGCAGTGCCGCGGTGGCCTTTTTGTTTCTAAATTCTAAGTAGCACTGCAATTATTATGGGCTGGCGTTATGCTTACCATCTGGCAAATGACTAGCTTGTCTCGTTATCAAAGAGTAATAATAAACTAAGGATTGATTAACAGTGATGATATAGAGTTAACAGTGAAGATATAGAGTCTGAATTTTAATTGAACCTTGAAATGGAATCGTTGTATCTTGTAATGATGTAATGTTTTTGTAATAATTGACCACATAAACTAAAATAATTGAACAAATTCATCAAAATAAACTAAAATAACTATATAATATACACACAAATCTATCTACAAACTTAATATAATAATCCGACCAGTAGGCCGTATAATTATGAAATTACTAAAAACAACACTATGCATAAGTATACTTGGGTAACAGTTCCCGTGGTAGTCGTCTAGTAATCTGGGTATTTGATCATAATAATCGATCTTATTCACATTACACAGCAAAATGCTAAAAGTAAGTAAAGTAACAATTTTTGCATTCATGAAATATGTTCAGTGGAGATTAGAGTTGATCCAGCTACCTTATGTGAACCATCGTTAGAGCTGGAGCGTATTCTGCGCTCTCCCGCTGAGTTACACTGTAAAGAAAACGCGAAAGCTGAACATAAAAACTCTAACAGCTGCCCTACACAGAGTACAACGTAACGAAACAACGTACTTCTTATTCTTACCTTAAGTCATATTATGATTTAATACCTCCACACAACATGAAGGATTTCTAACCACATTTCTGAACAACACCTGGCAAAAATACCTTCCACCCCAAGAAAAATTACCCTCCCACCCCCTTTCATTCGTAGAGACAATGTCGAGCAAAAAATAACCTCAACTCAGTTTGATAGAGTATAACAAGAGCGGGATTCTGTAACGCAATATCTCTAAATCCTATGAATACGGTATGACAGAGGAACTACCCGCTGTGGAAATGTGAGGCGGGGTGCGGTCACATTGTGAGCGAGGAGCGAGCCAACTTAGATAGAAATAAAGGATATTTTTTTACTATCGAGTAGGTACTTTGAATAAGGTATGATGACTTCACTGGCCATTGTGGAAATATGAGACGGAGTGCGGTCCCACTATTAGCGAGTGTCGAGCTTAAATAGAAATAAAGGACATTTTGAATACGGTATGATGTAATAACTAGCCATTAAGGAAACACGAGATTAATCAGTGTTGTCGCACCAACCCCTAACATTTAAAAATGTTTTTGATGTTTCCGAAAATAGGACTTAGTCATTTTAAGAATTTTCACAAACTGAAAGTTGAAAATCTTCGTGCACCGATATACCAAGCCTTTTTGTTTGACTATTTTAGTACACATTTACTAAAACTGCTGAGATTTCCAAGCGCTCGTTCAGACACAGCGTAAACCACATACCTACGGTTCCGAAATCTCTTATAATAGCAGGTTATATTTGGGCATATTTGTGTTACATGTCGTACCCTCGTCATTCAACGCGTCAAACAACCAGTTTATTCCCCGCTGTAAGTACAACCCCACCCGTTTCCACTATAACAAAGCGGCAGCGATACGGGAAACAATGGCTCCCGTTATGCAATGGAACACCGTAAAAACCACTCCATATTGAATGATGCGCACTTCTACAACGAATAATACTACTGATTTCCGTGCAATGAAAGATGGTAGTAGCAGGCCATTTCCTATTACTCACAAATCTAGCAAAATCAAGTTTAAACTACAAACACCGCTCGGTGTTATTTGGCAGCACTTGAGCACTTTTTCATCAGCATCAGCTTCAAATATGGTGGTTAAACTTTAACAATTTTCTTTATGCTGTCAAAGTGATCATTTGAACAACTTTCACCAAGTCTTAGGTTACGATAAACACGTTACCAAAAGTGGTGTACACGTCATGCCAAGCAAGAAGTGATGTAGTTGTCATAACACATTTTGTGGAAGCTTTACAAATTGAGGGTAACTAGCCAAAAATGATTCAAGAAAATGCCTTTACACAGTATGGTAATTGATACCTATAAGGCAATTAAGGTCATACTGTGCCATCACGTAGGCAAAGATTACACCGAGTACCTAATTGCCTGAAGCTCCAGGGTCAATTCCATTCGTTTTCTCGCCGAGCAAAAACTGTACCGCGGGATAAGTTACCTTAATTTTTTCTGCACACGTAACGAAACAGGTGACCTATTCCCGCAGACCAAGGGATGAGATACTAAATTTCATCTACGTATTGTAAATCATTGAATAATAAAGTAAGATTATTTAATTTTATTTGCCGGATTTCAAAAAACGAGATGGTTCTCAATTTGTTCAGTACTCCATCATTTATTCGATTTGGGAAATTATTTCTTTATTTGGAAGGGTAGGTATACTTTCAGATTGGTCCTATAGAAATTTCTGCAAAATCGGTTCAGTAGTTTGTCATTGAAATCGGTTCGTCGCTTTTTTTGTTATTATCAGTTTAGAAAATAAATGACTACCTACTTATATTTATTGTCGAAGGAAACTTGAATTGTCGTAAGCAGCGAAATTTATATTTTATTTTCCTAGTTCGCTGGGCGTAAGGGACAAAACTCGACACAGGAGAGCTAAAAGCTAATAATTTTTCGAAAAAATAAATTATAATATGGACTGAATTTATATAAATAATTCCAATGAAGATTACAACTATTTTATATGCTTTTATTACGTGAATGTTTCCTAAAGCACCTTATTTGCAGAAATTGTGTCCCTTACGACCTGTTTGCTAAATTTACTTGTTATTTTTAACCTTTTAGTTTAAAGACCACAATTTTTCATCTATGTGATGTTTTTACTTCATCAACTAATCTGAATAGATTACGTAGATCACATGTTTATTGAACGACAAAATTATGCTCAAAAAGCAATATGCTAAGGACGACTCGTGAACGCACTTAATACTATTATGCATGTTATGGGTAAGCGAACAACTTACCGGTTACCATCAGACAAACGACTTGCTCGTTTCTTTACGTTGTACTATAAAAGCATCGCATGTGCGACCTCAGTCAAGCCCACAATGAACGAGAATAAAGCCCCTTGCGGACTATACGGCTAATGACGACAAAAACCGGCGACAGACGGACAGAGAGATACAAACAGACACTATTATATTAACGAGAGGGAGAAAAAGATAAACTGCTTTTATGCTATATGGATTGGTGTAAAGACTTATAGTTTTCTTTTTAATTTTCTTATGAAGGGATGTTGTTTATACAAGCGTTTACTTTATTTGCAATGTTTGAATGTACTTATGTCACATCTTGGAAGCTAAATTTGACCCACTTCCTTGTGTTCGATTGAGCTAACTTTGACAAACATGATATGTAAATCGGATGACAATGCAATGTCACAGAGTTGGTCTAATTTTCTTTTTATGCTATTTGGTAACGAGACGAGCTGGTCGTCTGCCTGAGTGCAAGCATAACGCCGGCCCATAACAATTGCAGTGGCACTCTGAAATTTGAAACACAAAGGCCTGCGCGGCACTGCAGTGCGCTCGTTACCCTGAGACATTAGGTATTAGGTCTCATAAGCCCAGTAATTTCACTGGCCATTCTGCTGATCAAACCGGAACACAGTAATGCTTGCACATTACTGCTTGGCGGCAGACTTCACAAGCAAAGCGGTCTTAACAACCCAGACGGACACTCGCAGAAGAGTTAGTCCTATCACTAACAACTAATGATGGAGCTGGAAGGTGGCCACAGGTAACTAAACTAACTATGTAACGAAACAACGTAACCTCATCAAGTTTGGTCTTGCTTGATTTGTCTTTACAAGTACACTGATCCTAGATGATGTCTAGGATCCTAATGATGCAATCAGAAGGTGGCTATAAGATTACAGTACCCAATTACGTATTATAGAAAAGCTTGTCTGGAAAAAATATATTTTTCCACAAAAAACTTATTTCTTTCGATAAAAGGTAACATATTATAGCAGAGATGACGTCACATAGACGCCCCTTTTATGTCACTGAGTATCTGAACACGCTTGAGTTGACAACTCGCTAGAGTTCTATACAGGTTACGACAGAAACTCAACTTCGACTTTTTATATAACACAGCAATTAATTTGTGATTTTGATATATAACTTTAATAATTCATAATAAATACTATATTCATAATGGATACTTTGATATTTATCCACCTCTGCGGGCAGAATTTTGATGGAAATCTCCTGAATTGACACAATTGAAAACCCAAAATTCTGACAAACTATTTTCTTTTAATTTGTACAACGAATATATAACAATTAACAACAAACGATCCCAAACTTATACTTTGATTTGAGATTGTGAAATGAGAAAATAAGGAAAAATCAATTACGTGATTATTATGTACATATTTATCATGATTATTATATTCTTTCAGCGGAAACTCAAGTTCGTTACATCCTACAGCTACAGGACTCGAACACTTGACCCGGATCGGACAGATAACATTCCCGACGTCTCTAACTCTATGACCACGAACTAAAAATATTTTTTCTATTTTATTGTATTAGAACATAGTGCAAAATGTCATGAGATGAACTACTTGCAAGTTTTTATATAAAGCTGTATTAGTTCTCAATACAAACTACATTTATTAAATTATGCTTGCAGAATGAAATAAGGCACCCACACAAGTTCTGGAACTTGCTCATAGTTCCGCGCTGTTCCAATAGTTCCACACTGTTCCATATTGTGTTGTTCCAATATTAGTATATTGTTTGTGTTTGACAAGACGCCGAAGTTTTGACGAATCATGGAGGGATATCAATAGTACATATTTATGGAGGTGAAATGTTTGCACATAGGTTAAAAAAAGGTTTTTTTTTATTTTGTTTGATAACGAGACGAGCTCGTCGTTTGCCTGATGGTAAGCATAACGCCGGCCCATAACAATTGCAGTGCCACCCAGAACTTTGAAACATAAAGGCCTGCGCGGCACTGCAGCGCGCTCGTTACCCTGAGACATTAGGTATTAAGTCTCATAAGCCCAGTAATTTCATTGGATACTCTGCTCATCAAACCGGAACACAGTAATGCTTGCACACTACTGCTTGGCGGCAGACTTCACGAGCAAAGCGGTGGTAACAACCCAGACGGTCACTCGCAGAAGAGTTAGTCCTCCCACTAACAAGGTTTAGTAAGTTTTGGTCTATTGGCAGAGAAAATAATATGTAAAACAAACAGAAAATCTACACTCATGAACTTATCTACAAGTACAGATATGTTGCATTATGTTTTGTAGATTTATTCAATACAAATATTTTAGCAAAACTTCCATTTTGTCATTAGAAGATTGTCAATCACGTCGTAAGCGTAATTTTTTTCAAGAAATATTTTTCTCATTTTACCTGAATTTTTTTATACTATTTGATAAAGAGACCAGGTGGTCGTTTGCCTGATTGTAAGCATAACACCGCCCATAAAAATGGGCAAATGCCACTCAGAACTTTATGTAACACAATGGCCTAAAAATAAGATCTTTATTGTGATAACAAACTGATGTAATAGTTGAATTTGCTTACGAGATTCATTCAGTAATGAATCACTGATGTTTTGCCGAAATAAACGTCTTAGTATTACGCTTCTATACTCAATATTTGATTTGGTAAACCGATTGTAACGTATATTATATTATGTTGTTTTAGGCTCCACGGAGTTCTAGGAACTATTATGTGAGACTTAACTTATGTGGTAGTGGTGGAAGTAGGTACGTGTGGTGGATATTTTCTTAGTTGTCCAATAATGGAAGCAAGCTAAGCGGCACACTATCCAATGACATAGACAGCAATTCAAATTCTAATTATGTCATTTGGTTGGCAATCGCATTACTATTAACGTCGTTGATTAGCATCCGCCGATTTTGTTAACATTACTAGACAAGTTTAGAAAACCAGAGTATACAAACTCGCAAAGCATGGTCTGGGGAAAGTTGCGCATAAATAGTTTTGTACTTCAAAAACGACACAGTCATGCCTTCACATCTTTATATGCAAACTCCAACATGACTCAGTGCTACTCTAGTTTATGGGTTTCGGATTTCTTTGCAGTCTGCGAGGGTTACGTCTACCGCCAATTTTGTAAGTTTTGATTGTATTAAGATTAAAAATAGGCAGAGTCAAAAGTTTACAATAAAACAAAAAAACAATAAGACAAGAGTCCCAGCCGCTGCTTTTTACGGACAAACCAGTGGTAGGACTAACTCTTCTACGAGTGTCCACCTGGGTTGTTACCGCCGCTTTGCTCGTGAAGTCTGCCGCCAAGCAGTGGCGTGCAAGCATTACTGTATTCCGGTTTGATGAGCAGAGTATCCAATGAAATTACCTTATGAGATTTAATACCTAATGTCTCAGGGTAACGAGCGCACTGCAGTGCCGCGCAGACCCATGTGTTTCAAAGTTCTGGGTGGCACTGGAATTGTTATGGGCCGGCGTTATGCTTACCATCAGGCAAACGACCAGCTCGTCTCGTTACCAAGTAACATAAAAAAAACCGCATGACCTCTATTCTATGTAAGCTCTAAAATTTGAAATCTTGACCCAAAAATCGTAGACAACCTCACTACATTCATCGTTCCAATAACTAAATCAATATTACGTGTTCCTATTCGAAGAAATATTATACGCAAAGTAATCATCAAAGTGATACCTTTTCTATTCAGCATGCAATGCCTTTGACGGCCGTCAGAGGGCGCCAATGTGCTTTAATTCATAAAGTGGCCTCGGAATGATTCCACTATTCATCCCTATCAAAGGCTTTAAAATGGTGTAGACTACGCTTTTTAATATGCTAGTGCAGGCTTTTGCAGTCTTTTTTATCAAGTAATTTCAGTGAAAACATCTTTTATCATATTATACCTTTGAAGTTTATCACTTTGAGATTATACTTTATATTTTTGTCGACAAAGTAAATATGTTTGCAGATAGAGTTTGTAACACAACACAACGCTCAAAAATGGACATAACAGACATAGCCGATGATAGCTCAGTGGTAGTGACGTCAACCGCCGTGCGGTTCGAATCCTAAAAAGAGTGACTCTATATTTTAAAATTTGGTATTATTACTAGACTGAGTGTTACACCAGTAGTCGCATATTGGGCTAAAAGAGGTTCAAGCATGTATTTTTTACGACCAAAAACTGTTGTCAAATATCATGTTCAGTTGTGGTCAATAATTAAGACAAGCTCGTGGACGGAGTGTTCCAAAATGTCAAACTCCATAAGTATACGAGGTAGAGTCGAGATGAGGTAATTTCGTGACAATGTTTAAAGATACGAAGGCTAGTCACAGTAACTAGACCAGTAGGTAACTAATAAAATTCGGTCTAATTAAATAGCCAAAAATAAAACTAGCACTATCATAAAAAATCCCGTAGTCCTCTGTCCCACTAAGTGATTGCGATATTAAGTCGAGTCGCATCCGCCGGCGGTAGTCCAACAGTAAAAATATACCGCCATGCATAATGCATCGAGCCGCGTGCCTGGGCTAAACGCGGGCGGCACTCACACCGAATCGGCGGCCGAGAAACCAAATAGATAAACTTATTTTTTTAGTCCTTATTCTTAATATAGTATACAAATTGCTTTTATAAAAGCGGGAACCGACGAAAAACAGTATTTGAAATATCATCCCCCAATTTTCTACCTTTAGGTATTATTTTATAATATTTATTTAGCTACCCTTGCGATGTAATAATAATGCTTGATGTAATAAATAAAAAATAATCATTTAAATCGGTTGAGGGTTGACAGAGAAATCGAGTAACATCGCCACAACAAATACAGATGAATTGAGAACCTCCTCCTTATTTAGAACTCGGTTAAAAATGAAATGAAATGATTTCTTTGTTACAATTAACCTTCAATACAATTTCTTGCAATTATAACTTGCATTATGTTAATTGTTGCAAATTTGTCCAAACTCAGCATAATGCTTGTTGTAAAAAACCAGCGCTAGAAAGAGAGGGCAGAAATAAATTAACAAATTAGTAATTTCTAAATGTCTATCCGGGCTAGCTTAGTGCTAGATTATTTAATAATAATTTCGTCTACAACAATACTACAACTGGCGTACTATAAATGGCGGCCGACGCGACGATAAATGAGCCATCATCGCAAAAAAAAAAATAGCAAGTAAGTAGTGATAGTTAACCTAATTTTGCCACATCGGTGTAATACACGTCCATAACCGGAGTCCTCTAATGAAATTGTCCATAAATCTCAAATATCGGACGACAGTAACCACGCTCTCCTTGTTACCGACTACCCTCCGCCACCCTCTGCCGGCTGCGCGCAGAAATATTTCTAAATAACTCTTATATTTATGAATCTCTTGTTATTTTTGAAGAGAAACTACGGATTTTCATAGAGGACTGCATAACCTTAATATCGTTGGAACATTTAAATATGAATTGTTATTTACTCACCAAAAAACGGGAGTATCTGAATCTGTGTGGGCGCCACATAAATTGATGGATTGAGTATAAATAGATAGATAGAGTAAAATGCAGTATATTAACTTTTAAGAGCTGGACTTAATCGCAATAGCGTCAACTGCATCGTCACTTACCAATAAGTGAGATAGTGGTCAAACGCAAGCTTATTCTTCATAATAAAAAAGTTGCAGTCTTCTTGTGGTAGTTAATACCTGTTTTTTATATTGCGATTAAGTCCCTTTCTTAAAAGTAAACAATGTTTTCAAATTGAGAACGTTTATATGTTACTAAAATGGTGTAATTGAGCATTTACGCAATTGAACAGTTATTAAAATGACAATGTAAACGCTTACATATTTTTTATATAAACAATAATTATGTAAAATACATGTTCACGAAATACTTTAGCGAGAAACTTTACCGTACCACCAAATATAACGTCCTGTCATTTTGTTAAAAGTTAAATAAAATCGGGGAATAACTAAAAAAAACTCTCTCATGTTCTGATAAAGACAGCATTAGTTTTAGTCTGTGATTTGGGTAGACGAATGTTGCAGAGGCCCGCTGTTAGAGTAATTTATTTTAACTTTCATAAGTGCTCCTTTGGGGCCTATTTGAATAAAGCAATTTGAATTTGAATTTGAATTCTCGGATCCTGGCATCCTGGCATAATGAAATGTAACATATGTGGTTGGACTAGTGATACCGCTATTTCATACCGGATAAATACGTAAAAATATTACCATTTACGATCCTTCCTTTCAGCTTTCCAGCTTTAATAAGCTGGCCCTTATTTTGTGAGTAAATGATTCGGTTTGGTAATGTAATCGGGAAAAAGGAAAATGCAGTAGAGAAAAAGATGATTTCGTGAATATTCTTACAAATTTTGCTGTAAATTGAGCTCTTGGCGGTAGAAACTGGTAAAGTCTGGTTTTGAAATATTTTACATGTATTGTCAGTTGTTTTTATACCCGACTGCAGAAGAAAAAGCGGGTGATGTTTTCTGATTGAACGTATAGTGTATACACGTAAGTCTATTTCTTTGGCATGATGCTACAGCCTACAGGATGAACGGTTTGACGGACATATGAGGTGTCATTATATTCACTTTTATGTGAAAAATGACATAGAGTATATCATTCTTTTCAGTTTTTGTTACGATGACCAATTTTCTGTTTTTTTTTAAACTACTTTGCTTGTTTAACAGACTGATAAAAACCTGTATTAAACATTACAGCAGAAATTTTAACCATTAAAAGATTTTTGTGGAAAAAATATTTTTCCAGACAAGCTTTTATAAAATACGTAATTGGTTCTGAAATCTTGTGGCCTTGCAGGCTTAGTGATATTATTTATTGGCATGTGCTTATCCATACTAATATTATAAATGCGAAAGTGTGTTTGTTGGTTTGTTGATTTGTTGGTTTGTCCTTCTTTCACGCAGTAACGAAGCAACGGATTGACGTGATTTTTGGCATAGATATAGTTTATGGACCGGAGAGTAACATACTAGGCTACTTATTATCCTGGAAAAATGCACGGTTCCTGTGGGAACGTGGGTGGAAACCGCGGACAGAAGCTAGTTATATCATAAATACGTCTGCTGAAAATCAGCGCTCTGTTTTTAGCAGCATAATACTGACCTTAAACAATTTCAGACTTACAGTACACGATACGAACTCAAGAAAATGATAGCAGGCTATTTTATTACTTGTAGGTTTTGTTTTTAAGTTTATATCTGGTTTTCTCTTTTGTGTATTCGTTCTATTATTTGTGCCTGTGTTATTCTTATTTTCTATTTTTTTCTTTTTGTTTTATGCTGTTCTGACTAGTATTGTCTGAATAAATATACTGTTGTCGTATTGTGTGTACCTACTGGCACGCACTAATACAAGCCACGTTTTGGTGCCACACTAAGAAGATAACACACTTCTCTGTTTCTACTGTGGCCGTAGTTACTACCTAGCTCACATTATTTGCAAGTTTATACGGCAACTTCGTATTTCCGCACGTAGCATCACACGTGGCGCGTCGGCGTCACGTGACTGAGATGCCTGAACGCTCAGGACTGTGATGCCTGGGCGCACAGGTCTTAGTCCTGATATCTGAGAACGTAAGAATTCCAAGCTTGAAAAATATTTAGCGCTCAGTGAGGTAGGAAAAGATGCGACTGAAGGTTGTCAACTCGACTCTTTTTGTGAGCGAATATTGATACCTCGTTTGTTTTATTTGAAATGCCCACCTTTTTCACAAGATGGCGACACTCAGACGTCATATTGGTAAAAAGAAAAAATGAAGGTCGACGAACTATGATGTTAAGTAGGATATCGCATACATATATAGTAATCTGTGGGATATCGTTGAATAGGTGTTTGAAAATAATTTCTAAATTTCTCGTATCGTTTTCATTTCGATTGACCATGGATATATAAAGATTCAAAATTGGTTAGCAATCATACTCACTCTCAAAATATAATCACATAATAGGTTTTATTAACGCTAAAAAACAATTATCATAATAAATTATTTGATTACTTTTTATGCCGGGGTCTTTGATTTTTATGATATAAGCATATAAGTAATTTGTCCGTAAAATTCCCCATTTTTGATACGAAATCTCTAGAAGCTAAACTCAACTATTCGAAAATATTAAAATATTCGTCGATTTAAAACAAAACGAGCTATGGAATGGTATCGTACTCCCTAGACCGTGTAAGTGGCATGAAAGGAACATCACGCTGCGTCGCTCCCTTTACTGAGCCCAATGGACTGGATAATGAGGTCCATGCTTCGAGGAGATAGGTATTGTAGTAGATTGACGTAGACTAAAGCTTTTGCAATTTATTACATTTAGGTTTTAATATCTCGTTATTGACAACCAAAAGAAAGAAAGAAAAATAGTATTTAGTGTTACGTAATGATGGCTCAGTGGTGGCGAGGTCGCCCACCAATCTGTAGTAAAATTGAGGGTATGAATCGTAGAAAGAACTTTTCTGAGAGAAAGTTTCTGATGTTTGAAAATATTGTGATGCAATCATTTCATGATAAACATTTGGTAAAGCTAATATTTCTGCGAAGGTCGGTCGGGAACAAAAATGATAAAGTTACGTCTAAAAATAAGTTTGCAATGAAATATTTCTGTTTGATATAAATGTATATTGATAAGAGTGACCGTCTGTCTGCTCGAAATTGGGCATCGTTCCACTCAATCCACGACGCACGGAGCGATGGATTTGGAACGATCGTGAAAGGTGAACTTATTAACGTTGCAACAGCGCGGCCACAGCGTCGAATGTTTCCTCAATTTGCGTCTCTAAGTGTGGTATGATTCGGCACATCTGTAGCACCGTATTAAGACATCGTCAGGTCTTCCAGTATTTTTCCAATCAGCTTCTCTCATGAATTATTTAGCAACCAACCGGAGCTTAGGGAAGGGACTTGGAGTGCTGTGATTGGTCGTTATCGATGCTCTTTTTTGAGTTATAAATGTATTGTGTTCTTAGATCGATTCAATATTTGCATCATCAACTAATTTTTATAAAATGTGAATAATTTTGACAGCTTGCTGGGTACATAGGCTTTGTGGGTGGGCGTGGGCTTGGTGGGTCTATGTCTCTTAGATCTAAACATGCCTTTAAAGTTTAAACTACAAACACCATGCATCCATGTACATGAAATTCATGAAAGCTATTTGTTTTGTTTATTCCAAAGGGGTCAATATTAGCACTTGTTTTTAGAAAAAAGTTTCAAAACAACACAAATAAAATCGAACACTTGTCATATCGAAACACGCCGCCCCATCCCTACTCCCCTTCCTCCCTACGTTCAGATAAGTAGGTAAGCCCCGTTTGGTCTCGGACATAATATTTTCCTACCTCAAAATTGAAGCTTGTTTTCAATTTTTATCCAAATCCTAATGGTTTAAGTGAAAACAAATAAAGCTTAATGTTCTACCCTCTTTTTGTTATCCTTTCGATTTTTCGGTTTGTGTTTTATAACTTGAAAATTGCATAGGTACTTGTATATTAGTAAAAAGAAATAGAATAGTACGACGATATTGAAAGCGTTTTAAACATAAAATATAAAGCAATATTTAACGGATTAACACAGGTTTAACGTGTGTTTAATTTTTTTTGTGGTCAGACCTTAAATGTCTTTTTTTCAATGTGAAATTCCGAATTTCAAAAACTCTTGAATCAAATGTTGTTGACCTCCAGGAGTAGACTGACTCCCTTTTGGGATAACAAACGTACGTTTGCTTGCCAGAATAACAACGCTTTTGCGTCAAGCACGGATTTCGTGAAACTCTTGACGCAAAAGCGTTGTTTTTCTGACAAGCAAACGTACGTTTGCATGAGCGTCTAAGCTGCCCCTTAGGCTGTATGTGACTTTTTTAGTTGTAGGCTACTGTTTGAGCACATTCTCGACGATGTGGACCAAGATGGTGAATACGCTAAACCTAAATTAGGATTTGCTCTCAAGCAGCTGGCGGAACACACTGATAAGTGCTTGGTGACAGATTTTCAACGTCTGGGTGGTAACTAGCCATCAGACGAGCACTAGAAATTGCATTACGACGTTTTCCTTTAACAAAACTCAAGGTCGTTGGATTCGATCCATCGACCTTTATATCGGTAGCTGACGTCGCTACCACTGTGTGGTAACTGGCTAGATACAATCTTTGGTGGTAGGTGAGTCTGATAGCTCACTCGATTCGCTACAAAGATTCAGATTATTTAATTGGATGCACCAAGTGATTCTTTGGACGAAATGAGCCAGTTTTTAACATATAAGTATGACATATAAACCACATGAAGCTTGTGTCGGCGTTATGTGGTTGGCCTCGGCTACACGAAGCGAAAAGCGGCGTGTCATGGCGTGAAGCTACACCACAGAGGTCAACGTCTGCAGCGAGCTCATACAAAATGTATGAAAATTGCAGCCAGCAGCTCGGTGGCCACATTATGTGGCTGTAGCGCGTAAATCCATACTTACATACTTATATAATAAATGCGAAAGTGTACGTTCGTTGGTTTGTCCTTATATCACGCAGCAACGGAGCAACGGGTTAACCTGATTTTTGGTATAAATATAGTTTAGTACCAGAGAATAATATAGGCTACTTTTCATCTCGGAAAAATGCATGGTTCCTGTGAGAACGCGGATGAAACCGCGGGCAGAAGCGAATATTCGATAAGTAAATACAATATCTGTCTTCAAACCCACACTACCTTCAAGAAGAAACAAAATAGCGGCCTGTCTATACCAACTACTCGGTCCGGCGCGACGTGATTGAATGTATCTACTGGGTGTATGGATGTCAAATAAATAATAGGGAGAGAAATAACAAAGAAAGAAAGAAAGAAGAACTGAAGAAAAAATAGGCGCATACCAGGTGGTATAACTGACTCTTCTGCGTCCGTCTGGGTGGTTACGATCATTTGCTCGCGTAGTCTGCCACAGAGTAAAAATCTGCGCAGCGAGCATTATTTTGTTCCGGTTTGATTAGCAAAGTAATCAGATAAATTACTGGGCTTATAAGACTTAATACCTAATGTCTCAGGGTAACGAGCGCACTGCAGTGCCACGCAGGCTTTTAGCTAAGTGGTACTGAAGTTGTTATTGACTGGCGTTATGTTAACAATCAGGCAAAAAACTCGTTCGTCTTTGTATCCAATAGTATAAAAAACACACATATGACACTTAATGGCATGCAAGGGTGTATGCATTTTTTGTCCGGGGTTATAAGTGGTATATTATTTTTAGCCCAATTAAGTTTCGTGTTATAAAGACAATTTTTTTATAGGGTAATAGGATCGCCTTTTAACCGAGAAGAAAAACCTGGTCGTTTACCTAGTGGTGAGTTACACCCACAGTCATTATAGTAGCAGGTCTTTGTTTCAATAGCAAACTATTGACAAAAATGAACAACGATACAGTGCGATCATTACTCTAAGGCTAAGATTCAGAGAAGAATCTAAGTGTTGACACATGCTTCCATATGTCAAAATTCTATACAGTTTTGACATATGGAAGCCAAAGTCTACGGTTAGATCCTTTCTGAATCTTAGCGTAAGACATCAGGTATTATCTCTGTGCTCAGCGGCTTCGCCCACGTAATTTTATAAAATAATAGCCCAAGTTACTCCTTATAACATCAGCTATCTGCCAGTAAAAGCCATTTTGGAGATTAGCTGGAACAGACCGACAAATATTAAATATAATTATTTTTTTGATTATAAGTATATACCGCATAGACTTTCATATGCATTTAGTAAAAAGCTGTTATTTTGACATTACAAACAGACAGACACTTTAATTTTATTTATTTGTATTAGTGGATTTATTTGATGAATGACCCATAAATTTAAGTTATTAAAAAAAAAAACCTGGTGGTTAAAATAAAACCTATTTAGCCAACTTCGATATTAGGAGGCGGTCCTCAATTATTCATCTGTATTTTTTTATGATGCTGTTCCTTGATTTCTCTTCTAACTGTCAACTGCTATAAATATTTTCTTTCTTGAGTAGGGTATATCTAAATGAAAGAACACCACCCGTAAGGGTGGAAAAATGGGGGATGAAATTTTATATACCGTGACATTTTCGTCAAAGTTGTTTCCCCCTTTTTTAAAAGCAATTTTATTAAAAGTTGAAGTGTCAATTTTATTTGCTGTCCGTACCCTGTCACCGGTCACCTGTACTCTATTGGTCGTTCCAAAGGATTTGTATAGCGACGTGTGGTTTAGTTACAGGCTGAATGGAATACATAAAAGACACGCTGTTGGTTGACAGCAGAACCCAAGAAACGATGAAGTGATAACTATTTCCATTGGTAATCAGGTCAGCTGCCAACTCGTCAAGTTGACAGTTTGAATCATACAATGATTTTCAGTTTACAGCTACAACGAGATGCAACCAATTAGCAAGGCGTAAGGGCTTTTACTGCACTTGACATGCTAGTTAATTCCATCACAAAGCATCGTGTCAGGGGGACAGCTTGGTGGGAGACAGTGCAATGGAATTACTCATCAATTTGTGGGTTCCAGGAATGCACTTGAGAGTCAGTATTAATCTTAGCTTATTCAGCACTTACCACCAAATCGTCAGTTAAGATCAGGGTAGATAGAGGTCACGGCATACTATAATATATAAACACTGTGACAAAATTAGATAAAAATAGTTTACTTGGTGCATATTTTTACGTAAGATTAGGTAAGTCGTTTTTAAAGTAAACAATGTTATCAAATCGCGAATGTTTAAAATTTGTTTAAAATTACTTTGTCCGCAAAGTTTCGAGCGCAGGGCACTCTCTGCCACTACATGTCACATGTCACTACATGGACTAAACTAAATTCCATAGTCTATACAAGTGTTGTGTTTGACTTACACCCAAATGTCATAAATAGCGATATTATAATGGATAGGAAATAGGAATATGCAGTACATGTGGACGCGCAATTGGCCCAGTTCGGCAAATTTTGTGTGTGACAATAAACGACTGTCTGAATAATTATTTTAATGTACCACTCAAAATTTGGAACACAAAGGCCTGCGCAAGGCAGTGCGCTCGTTACCATATAACATTACCCAGTAATAATTTCACTATTGCCTCTGCTTCCATGACTGGCTGCACTGACTTGCTGCCAACTTCAACTGCATCACGAAGTATTCCTCCACAGAAAGTTTAATCTTGTTGTAGAATTCGAACCATCAACCTAAGGATCGGTGGCTAACTTCACTACCAATTAATCACCAACTTTTCAAAACGATCCTACTTTTGAGTAAGCATCGCTTTCAATTTGTGATTTTGCGTTTAATGTGACGTCCATACAAGCGATTCTTAAAAATCTTTCTGTGTTTTATCATTTGATAGCCACTTAAACGCGTTCAAACTGCTGAAACTCCATTTTACACTTCATTTTACTGAATTATAAAATTAACGACATTAAAAATGGCAAAATATAAGAATTTCCGCCACTCAAAAGAAGATAAAAATATAAAATTTTTATTATCAGTGAATATTTTAAGACGACGGGGGTACAACGGGTGAAAGCGGGTGGAGAGTGTCAGGAAGTGAAGCATGATCGTATTGTCGCTGGATTAGTCATGTCGCGTTTTTGACGCCTTACAGGAATTTATGCATATTTTTTATTTTTTTTTTATGTTATTTGGTAACGAGACGAGCTGCTCGTTTGCCTGATGGTAAGCATAACGCCGGCCCATAACAATTGCAGTGCCACCCAGAACTTTGAAACACAAAGGCCTGCGCGGCACTGCAGTGCGCTCGTTACCCTGAGACATTAGGTATTAAGTCTCATAAGCCCAGTAATTTCACTGGATACTCTGCTCATCAAACTGGAACACAGTAATGCTTGCACACTACTGATTGGCGGCAGACTTCAAGAGCAAAGTGGTGGTAACATCCCAGACGGACACTCGCAGAAGAGTTAGTCCTCCCACTAACAAGATTCAAGATTTGAGCTTCTTATAATAGAAGCTATTATCTTATTATTGCTACGTGCCGTGAACCTGTACTTAAAACCTAAAACCATGCTGAACCTACAAATGGGGCTGGATTGCGACAGACAACAGTGTTGCAATCAATATACAATCGATAGGTGTTTGGCCTGATGTCTAATCACGGTTACACAAGACAATTCCCTACCAGCATGCAAAAGCATTAGGCCTAGTTTACACGATTTTTATGCCAAGCATTATACGTCATGCGATGAATTTGTTTTGAATGGAAATGACAGCCCGTATCTTCGCCGCACGTGGCCGCACGTGGGCCGAGCAGGGGCCTTACTCCGTAAATCGAACGTCGAAGCTTCGGTTGACAGATCGCAGTTTTCCTACTATGAAAGGGTTTTAGATCCAACGTTCAATTCGATGTTCGCTCTTGACATTTTATTTTTCCTTGGGTAGGGGGAATTAGGGTTCCGCGCAAAAAAATAAAGACCATGAAATCCAAAATTTCCACGCGGGTGAAACCGCGGGGCAGCAGCTAGTGTAGCATATAATATATATACTACATGCATACGAACCGTTGTTGGATGTAAGAGGCGAGTGGCCTAACTAAGTACCTTTCTATGGGATATGCCTATTACAGCGGCCTGCAATTGCTCGCAGCCTGAAACGCATGCAATCAGGATAGAATGTAGCCTAGATAACACTTAGGGATGATGTAGCTTCCTATAATTATTAGTGTATCAATGTTTAAAATCGGACTTTTAGTTCTAGAGATTAGTATAACTTTTTCTCTAATATTAGTATCTTCTAATAACTAACAATGTCCAGGTGGTAGGTCTGTCGCCAAGCAGTAATGTGCATTACTGTGTACCGGTTTGACGAACAATTACTCTAGTCTCAAGGTAACGAGCGCAATCTATTGCGACGTAGACCTTTGTCTTTCAATGTTCTGAGAGGCATTGCAATTGTTATGGGCTGGCATTATGCTTACCATCAGGCAAACGTAACGCTCGTCTCGTTACCCAATAGTATAAAAATGCAGTTTCTATTCTGCCCCAGGACACACTTGACTTTGAAGCTGACATCCATAAGTGCTCATAACCTTAATTGATAAAATCTTTACGAGGAAAACAGATATACGTTTCGCGACCTCCCCCTACAGCACTTGGCGTTACGCCAAGAGCCCAAGAACCACTGTTTTATTCTATATTGGAATATATAAACATAAACTGTTGTTGGAGAGGAACAATGGTATCAATCAGGGAATGTAGTTTGTGGTAGCGAGATTTTCCTGTCAGGGACTATGTGTTTTTCTCAAGCTTTTTACAATTGACTACCGTCTGCCCGTGGCTTCGTACGCTTAAAATCAGAATATAATGTAGCCTATAGTACTCAAGGATAATCTGGCTTCCTATTAATGAAAGAATTTTTAGAATCGGATCAACGGTTCCAGAGATTAGCGGTAACAAACAAACAAACCTACAAACTTTAATGCTTTATAATAATGTTAAAAATAAGAAACGAAAACTAACACACTGAAATTGAACAATCACCCCACTAATTGTCTATGGATAGGGCGCTTCCGGTAACTCATTAATGGGTTTGACTCTGCACATTTTCAATTTGAAAGCTGGCTGATTGAATCTGCAAGCGAAGGGATATCAGTAAAAAAGGACCACAGTCTTTTGGTTTCATTTAGTCTTGTAATTATTTTTATGGTATTGCTTGGCAATTATTCTTTTTTTCATGTTTTTATTATGTATTTCTTTTATGATTAAAACACGTAGTTTAGGCGCAAGTATGCTTTGTGTGTGCATATTATTGGTTTTTAGAGAAAACTATAATTTCGGGTTTCACGAGCATCATAGATTTCATAAATTTAAACAAGACATTGCTAGTAATTTAATCTTTGTCAACGATGGTTTCGTTAGCAGTCCCTGTTCACGGAGTTATTACATCAAAATTAACTAGATGGCGTTAGTAGCCTCTTAACACACGCAAGCGCTTCACGCACGTTTGACAGGACATTTCAAATAGACAAATAAAGAACGCTCCCCTCACTTTTCGTGAGCTAGGTACCCACTTGTTTGTTTTATTTATAAATTATAGTGGTACCCCCTAGATCGACCGGTGATCCGCCGAACATTGGTCCTATCGAACCGGATTACGGAGGTCATAAGGGTAGTTTTTTGTAGTACGCACAGAGGGGGTCCTGTGTGGCTACGCGGCGTACTCGCAGTGGATCGCTGCGGCAAAAGTACGTACACCAACCGGCGCGCTGCGCAGGAGTTGGTCAGCGCAGTGCCTGAGCTGTGGCGCGCTGTGCCCAGCTTGTTGGCGCGCTGTGGGATCGGTCAAAGCCAAAGTGTTGGCAAGCTGGGGTGACCGGTCGAAGCAAAGGAGTTGATGGTGAGCTACGGAAGCAGCCAGCGTGACACTTTGGAAGCAAGAACAACCAGGACAACCCAGAACAAAAACCAGGACAAGAACTATATGAGTGAGTGAAAAGTGCAACCGTGAGTACAAGCCAAATTGAACTTTATTTCTTTGTGAGAAAAAACTTTAAATTTAGATCAACTTTATTAGTAAATTCATAGACTTAACATTATTTCTTTTAACATTTAAAATTGTAAAGTAGTCCTTATTAACTTAGAATAATTTTGCTAAAAACGGGGGAACGGGGAATCCATGCCCAATTTTGCCCAGAAGTATTTAAGTTCAAACACTTGTAAAATTTTAAGAATATTTTTCGAGTTTCAACAGTTAGTTATATTTAACACTTAAGAGTTTTGTACTGGACTTGTAATTTTACAAGTTAATTGTTTAACAGTTAATTTTAGTTCAGAAGTTTAAAGTAATTAAATATGGAAGCACTTGTTAATGTTCAGTTAAATTTGGATAGTTCAATTAAAAGAGGATTAGTAAATTTTAAGAAGAGTTCAAAAGATAGAATTACAAAAGAATATGTTGAAGCAAGATTAGAAAACTTAGAAAGAGATTGGTTATTGTTTAGATCAAACAACACAAAACTTTACGAAATATCAGAGCCTGATGTTTTATTAAGAACAACTTACGTTAGTAAAGAAATATATGAACAAACTGAAGAAAACTATTTAATGTATAGATCAACTTTGAAAATTGCACTTAATCAGTTCAAGTCAATTGAAATAGAATCAAGTAGTACAAAGAACGATTGTGAAAAACCAAGCTCGTTAATGCGTCTTCCGAAAATTACCATTCCAATTTTCTCAGGTACTTATTCTGAGTGGACCACATTTCGTGATTTATTTGTGTCTTTAGTACATAACAATGCGTCCTTAGAAAATGTACAAAAATTACATTATTTGAAGACTCATTTAACGGGTGAGGCAGGTCAATTAATAAAGCATACACCGATAACGGATGCAAACTACAGTCAGTGCTGGGCTCTTTTAGAGAACCGCTATAATAATAAAAAATACTTAGCTAATTGCATTTTAAAACGCTTGTTCGGACAAAGGCATTTGAACACGGAAACCGCGATAGGTTTAAAGGACCTATTAGACACCACCATGGACTGTATTAATGCTTTAAAAAATATTGAAGTGGACGTGAGCACATGGGACATTATCATTATCCACATTGTCACATTTAAACTCGATCATGAAACGCGTAAACAATGGGAACTGCATACTTCCAATGCTTTAGGTGCGAATGAATTGCCAACTTTAGAACAACTTAAATCTTTTCTAGAAAGTCGCTTTCGTGCGTTAGAATTTGTTGATTCAAAAAGGGTTTCGGTACAGCAGAACAGTGGTTCTTACTCAAGACCAAAGGCTTTATTGGCCACTAATACTTCTATCATGCGATGCGAGTACTGTTCCGAAAATCACAAATTATGCTTTTGTAAGGAATTTGCCAAGCAAGAATGTACACAGAGACGCGATTTCGTAGCCAAGAATTCTATTTGCTTTAATTGTTTAGGCAGTAATCACACTGTGTACCAGTGTAAAAAGCCCACCACCTGCAGAATCTGCAACAGACGCCACCATACTCTTCTTCACTCCGAAGGTATCACAACTACAACTGGTTCGACAACCAAAGAGACTGCTGCGGGTACTAGCTCATCAGCTAGCACAACCCCAATAGTGTCATGTATGTCGACTCGAAAGGTTGCAAAAAATGGACAGGTCTTACTAGCTACGGCACTAGTAAATATCGAGTCAGAATCCGGAGGAAACCAGGTAGTACGAGCCTTATTAGATCAGGGTTCACAGGCATGTTTTATAACAGAAGCTACTGTACAACTCTTGCGTCTGAAGAAGTTTCCTATCAGAGGAACTATTACTGGCTTAGGAGGAAATAAAGCGGTAACAGCGAAATATGTAGTAACTATTCATCTTAAATCGCGGATAGATCAACAGTTCAATTTAAAGGTTCAAGCTTATGTTCTTAGTAACATAACGTCATATCTACCCGAACACAAAATAGAATCGATTAATTGGGTAGATTTAGAACACTTATGTCTAGCAGACCCACAGTACAACTCCCCTAGCAAAATTGATTTGCTATTGGGAGCCAACGTCTATAGCCAAATTCTGAAGGATGGAGTAAAAAGAAGTCCTAATAGAAGTCTCATAGCCCAAAACACTACTTTGGGATGGGTCTTGTCTGGCACAGTAAGTGAGAACAACGATATTCTCCAAGCAGGAAATTCGGAGATATCGGTTATGCATACACAAATTAATGAAGATGATATATTAAAACAATTTTGGGAATTAGAAGAACAACCAACTAGGACAAAACATATACAAACAGAAGAAGAACAAAAATGCGAGGACATATTTAATAGTACAACCAAGAGAACATCTGAAGGACGCTATGTGGTGAAATTGCCCTTTCGTGACAGTCAGCCTCGTTGCGTAGGTGGTAACTCACGACAAATAGCTGTAGCAAAATTCAAGACATTAGAGAACAGATTATCACGGGAACCAGAGCTTAAGAAGTGTTACACAGAAGTCATTAATGAGTATTTAGAACTGGGACACATGCGACCTGTAAGAAAGGATGATGATAAATGGAATGAAGCGGTTTACCTACCACATCATGCGGTAGTCAGAAATGATAAAACAACTTCACGGGTACGCATCGTGTTTAATGCATCAAGTAAAAACAATTTACAAGTTTCGCTTAACGATACTTTGATGATAGGTCCTAAATTACAGGCAGATTTACGTCACTTAGTGCTGCGCTGGAGAGTCCATCCTATTGTATTGGTAGCCGACATCATCAAGATGTACCGGCAGGTCAGGATTGCTGAAGAAGATGCAGTGTACCAGCGAATAGTGTGGCGTGAAAACCCTGAAAGTGAAATTCAAGATTACGAACTAATGACAGTGACATTTGGAACTGCATCCGCTCCCTACTTGGCGGTCAGAGCATTGAATCAGATCAGTCTAGATGAGGGCAATAATTTCCCGTTAACTGCACCAAAAGTACAATCATTCTATATGGGTGACTTAATGACAGGCTGCTCTGACGTCAAGGAAGGAATAGATATCTATAAACAGATGAATGAGCTATTGATAAAAGGTGGTTTTAAACTACAAAAATCGAATTCTAATAATCAAGAACTAATATCGGAAATAAGTACAAATGAAGATCAAAAGGACAAACACAAAGAGGACAACCAAGGAACCAAGGACAACCAAGAAATTAAGGACAACCAAGATATTAAGGACAACAAAGAAATTAAGGTCAAACAAGAAATTAAGGTCAATCAAGGAATTAAGGTCAATCAAGGAATTAAGGTCAATCAAGGAATTAAGGTCAATCAAGGAATTAAGGACAAACAAGGAATTAAGGTCAAACAAGGAATTAAGGTCATACAAATAATAAAGGACAACATGCAAGGAAAGTACAACATGCTAGGAAAGGACAACATACAAGGAAAGGACAACATAAGGGACAAACAAATAGTTAAGAAAAAGGACAACATGGAAAAGGAGTACAATAAACAGGACATAAAGGACAACCAGATATTACATGGAGAGGGACATTTTAAGGACAATAGGGATAAAGTATTAAAAGCAGAAAATACAGCTAAGATTTTGGGTCTTACCTGGGATCGCAGCGAAGATCACTTCCGGTACTCGGTGAATCTCCCACTGATGACGGCCGGACCTGTAATAAAAAGATCAATTATTATATCAATAATAGCGCGTTTGTACGATCCTTTGTGATGGATCGCACCAACTATAACATTAGCAAAATGTTCATTCAAAAGTTATGGCTAACAAATACGAATTAGGATAAACTAATTAATACAAAATTAAAAAAAAAAAAATAAGCATTTGTAAAGAATTAAAAAAATATATAATATAAAAATTGTCACAACTTACTTTAGTTCATGTTCAACAGTGGTTAGGCACCACGATAGACGCCATCGCAGAATTGCAAGGATTCGCAGATGCGTCACAATTTAGCATACGCAGCAGTGGTTTATTTAAATGTAGTTAGTTCAGATCATAATAATCCTCTCCCGTTTACGCCGGGATATTTTGTTAGGTAAACTGCTGATCGCTGTACCTGAGCCCATTTAAGTACTTAGATTTTTAATGTAACTTCATTGACGAGATGGCAGTTCATTCAAACAACGGTTCAAAGCTTTTGGCGCCGCTGGTCTCAAGAGTACCTATCCAACTTAATGAATAGATACAAATGGACCTCTCGGGTACCAGAGCCAAACATTGGCGATATAGTCTTAATAAAAGAGGACGACTTGCCGCCGAGTCGTTGGTCGTATAGTCGTATTGTTGAAAAACACACGGGTATACTGATAATGTCATGCGTGTGGTCACAGTCCTGGTTAAGAAAACCATGATTAAACGGCCAACGTCAAAGTTGTGCGTCTTACCAGTTAATGAATAGTAGTCTAAGTGCATTAAAATTGTAAAAAAATTAAAAAATAAAACAAAAATTGTGTTAGGTCAAAATCTGTAAAAGGTCAAGAACAAAGTTGTATGAGTTCAATTAAAACTTGTAAAAGTACTAAAGTAAAATTGTTTAAGTTCAAATTCAAATTTGTATATAAAAGGTCATATTATAAGAGTTCAACATTATAAAAGAGTAAAATTGTAAAAGTTATAAAATTGTAATAAGTAGTTCAAAAATTGTAAAAGTTCCAAGATGTAAAAATCCAATAATTGTAAAAGATCAAAATTGTAAAACGCTAATTAGTAGTGTATAATCAAAAATCAACCGAGTTGCAAGAAATCATTTGTAAATTCAGTTCACCGAGGACGATATCAGTTCAGCCAATTTAGGCAATAAATTACTATTGTTAAGTACATTTCGTCATTAAATGTCCTTGGTGGGCGGAATGTTCACGGAGTTATTACATCAAAATTAACTAGATGGCGTTAGTAGCCTCTTAACACACGCAAGCGCTTCACGCACGTTTGACAGGACATTTCAAATAGACAAATAAAGAACGCTCCCCTCACTTTTCGTGAGCTAGGTACCCACTTGTTTGTTTTATTTATAAATTATAGTGGTACCCCCTAGATCGACCGGTGATCCGCCGAACAGTCCCTTTTCAAATCAAGTCTGTGCGAGGACATCACTAGCCCTTCCGCCGTCGATCTTCATCCAAGTTACCGTAATTAATTCACTTTAAAGACATTTTCTGAGGAACCGTCGAGACGGCGTGATGTTTATACTTTTTACTTTATAATTATGTACCGCGAAAAACAACGTATCCTATAGGTACTTTTAGATGAGCGTCACATACATCGCTTCCAAACTATGGTAAAGTTTTAACCACAAATTTTCACCAAAATGTTTTCTAACTGTGTTGAAATAGGGAAGTTGTATGAAAAAAAAATACAATTACTGTGGTTATACGGGTTTAAGAACATCACATGAACACATTACAAATGAAAGTCACAAAAAAGGAGATTCTTTACATTTCAATAAAAAAAGTTATGAACACTATGTACTTAAACGTATTTTTTCACAGTCAAAATCAATAAAATGCACGTTTTTAGTTTATCTCGGAGAACGTGTGACGTCACATATTCTGCCCAATTTGTATGGGCATTTTAGCGCCCATACGCACGACTTTGACTCTCATTTTTGCACTTTTTTCGACATAGACGTTTGATTCTCATGGGAAAATGAATCCATCATCATCTTAATATCTTAATATCTATCTATCTTAATATCATCTTAATAAAAATAGAGTCCAATTCCCTATTTTTTCACTGTAATGTCTACGATAAACAGATGTTAGGTAATATTTCTATAATAAGTTGACAAATTCATTATCAACGAGCCCAAAAGTTGAAATTAGGATGTTTAATATTTAGACATCTGGCTTAGCCTCCCGCCAACATTACGACAGAATTTTCTAATTAATAAGGATAGTGTCAATGAAGTTCATAAAACAAAGTCTTCATAAAAGTAGCTTAAATAAAAATATTAAGGGCGAATTATTTTTTATTATAGACGATGAGACAGATGATGACAGGTAGAGAGCAGAAATTTAAGCGACTTTCAGTCTCAAGAACTCAAGTCTCAAGTCACTTGCTCTAAAAACTGTGAAGGCAAACATCGTGACGACACGCATGGGGGAAGCATTTGATGGTGGATGTCTTCCGGCTGATGATGATGATTTTTGTATTTTTAAGTTGTAATGGATTAGTGATAGTGATGTTTGCCATCTATTCGAAGGTGAATGATTTGAATCCTACATTGAGTTTCAGTTTTCAGCATGACAAATGCAGGGTTTTTTAACCTACCTAAATCAATCTAACCTATCGAGCCTAAAAAAAGATTCAAAAAAGGCCAATTTCAAAAAAACACCTAAACGAAAAGAAAAACTTCTCTATAAGAGTTTTTGTTCTCTATAAGAAAGAATGGGGTTGATTGCCCCATTTTTTCTCGATAACCATAACTCACTCACCATGGACCTTTGAATAATCGAGAACAAGATTCCTTTAGCAGCTAGGTACCTATACCAAAAGTGGCAAGTTCCAAATTGTGCTTACTTCAGTAATTTATCAAAACAGATGAATAACGACTTCGAAACAAGATCACTTATGTCCCCTTTGATATATTTAGCCGCGTGCGTAGACTTACAGAAAATTATAGACGGAGCCCAAAATCACTGTAAGCCAGTATGTATTTAAGAAATTAATTTGTGTTGTTAATATATACGTCACTGTAAGGTCTGAGCTGAAAATCTGCAAAGTGCTTTTTAGCATCATACAACTAAGTTCAAACCATTTCGGACTTGGCAGCAACAAAGTTTGTTGACGGTTTTTCTTTTTACATGATTCTATTATTTACATACGACGAATGCTGCCTTTCCACCGACGAGGCTGACCAATGACGCACTAATGTACCTACGTACGATTTTTGCATGAAGATTGCAATGATTTTAACCCTTGAATTTTTTATACGATTTTATGTTTCTTAAGGTTGGCTTGCTTTAGTGGCTTCAGCCAGTCATAGGCGCTCTTTTGCAATATTTTATTACTCTAAAGTTGCGTATTACAAGTTGAGCCGGGCGTCTTTTTAAAACATTTCATGATGTCGTAAATCAAGTAAATAGGTATTTTTGGGACAAATCTGGTATAAATTAAACTAAGGTTTTTGCATAGCTCACGCCTTGGTTATGAGCTTTTGATAATTTAGAGTATGACTGTTAGGTCTAACTATTTTATTATACTATTGAATATGAACATGGATACCTAATGAATATGGAAAATGGAATTTTAATATGGAATATGGAGTAAGGGCCAGATAAAAGACCGTCAGGCCATCAGATCAGATAAATTCCCAGAAGACTAACGGCTTAAAATAACAATTTCCGCCATTGACACACAATGAAGTCTGTTATTTCCGGGTCAAGTCTATCGTTTTAAGTACTTTAGAGGAAACTTGGACAATGCCCGGCAAAGTTTCCGCTCTATGCCGGGATTAAAAAGTAATTTCTTACTGCGCACCGGGAGAAACAGTTCATTTGTTATGGGAAGGTCTATTTTAAAACCGCAGAAACTCAGTGGTAATGACGTCTGCTGCCGACCTGCAGGTCATTGGTTCGAATTCTTTAATGAGCAGCATGTAAAATATTATTATTGTTTCGCTCTCTCTTATCAATAACAAACATGAGAATAAGATGTTTGACAGGTCTAAATTTAAGTATAAAGCTTTCAAATATCTTCCATCTTTGACAATTTAAGAGTTACTCAGTTAGGCGTCACCTTATTAGTCGCTGCCCGTTGGTGAAAATGGGCATTTATTTTATTCTGAACAGCAACATCAAGGCTATTATCTATTCTTATAGCGATAGTCATAATAATAATTGTCATCTTTAATAATTGTCTGCTTCATCATTTCCGCTCCAGAAACGTATTAATAACATCTCAATATAACACGACATTAATATACCTACAACATAATTGTATACAAGGATCTTTCTCAGCCGCTGAAAGGCGTCAAACGTGAATACGAGCGTCTAGAAGCAACTTATACATATTAACTTGAGACAGACGGGTGTAGAGATTGAAGCGCATTTATTATTATATTCTATTAGGTTTTGCCGCGTCTGCGCACGCGAGGAATTTAGATAAATGTAGGCTATAATAATAGCACTCAGAGAATAGTTAATAGCTTCCTTATTTTATTCTATTTGATAACGAGACGACCCTGTCGTTTGCCTGATGGTAGGCATAACGCTGGCCCATAACAATTGCAATGCCACTCAGAACTTGGAAACACAAAGGCCTGCGTGGCACTGCAGTGCGCTCATTATCCTGAGACATTAGGTAACATTAGTCTTTATTTCAATTACACACAGTAATGCTTGCACATTATTCCTTGGCGGCAGACCACACCCACACTGACGCTATGTTTACGTAAATAATACCCCTCAAAAATTTCGTTACTAACGCATTTCAGACCTGCGTCTTCTGTTTATTTGAAACTTTAACCAAACTATGACAGCGATTGTTGTTGGCTTCGAAATTCTGGTCTAGATAATCAGAAGATGCGGAATCGAATCGTGTTGGCAGCTCAATTTTTCAGTAGTATGACCATTTCAAAAACATGATACCAGCTCAGTGATTGCCATCCTCGCCTTCCGTGTGAGCCAAGACTTGTCCACATTTTAATAGGCACCTATTTCCCACTGAACTGGGTCAAGATCCCACACGGCCATATTTCCCATGGCATGTGGACCCGCTTCTTTTGATGGAACTTTTCGCAAAAAATATAAGTCCCTAAACAAAAAGAAAGTTCCCCGACCACGGTCAAGTAATTTATTACGGGGTGGCTTTTTGCTGCGGCTTTGTTCGCGTTGGGGATCGAGCCATATTTTTTTATTTTTTTGGAGGTGAACAATTATAAAGCCGGTTCTTGTTTGGGGGCTAGAAGGAGTTTTAGGAATTGTTATTTCTTTGCTAGATAGATTACTCTAGATTGGAATTTATCACAATTTGAAATATTGAGAGTAAAAATGGCATAGAAATAAGCATTAACTAGAATAGCAAATAAGCATGGGGATGTAATTTTGTCTAGCCCTTTGGAGCTAATTGGCCGGTTTTTTTAACTAATTGATAACGAGAAGAGCTGGTCGTTTGCCTGATAGTAAGCATAACGTCGACCCAAAACAAATAAAAATGTTAGGTTTTTGGATTCAGCTACAAAAAATATGCACTTGAGAGTAGGTTGAGTCTTTATTTGTGGTAACGACACAGACAGACACTCACAGAAGATTTAATCACACCAACCTGGTCCAGGTCCACACAAATTGTAAAATATGAGAGAACTAAGTGGGAACATAATAAGCTAAATATTTTTTTTATGTCTGCTCCGTTACCTTTGTTAGAAATTTTCAGGCAACCCAAAGTCAACATACCAACCCTATATTGAAGGACACTTTTTAATTTTGCGTTAGAGGCGGATATCATAGCAAAATTATAATGTTTGTATAAGCAAAAGCACGTGAGCTCGACCAGTATTTGGTCGATGGTGCTAATCCTAGAACAGGGCTGCCTCTGAAATACAGCATATGGAACACACCGATACCTGCCGATGGATTTTTAACAAATAAGAGTTAGGCCAAATTATGCCGTACCACCTTGCAATATGAGTTTGAAACTGAACGTTTTGATGCACCATAATCAGCCTGCTATATTGGTTGGATCTCCTCTACCACTTAATCAAGATGATTATAAACTGTTTTTCTTAGAAATGACTAGGCAATAACAATTCTACCATAGCTGTAAGAACCAACATTGTGCTTGAATCAAAGTGCGTTAGAGACTGTCTCTTTTGTTATTCAAATATCTCAGGATTTATTTTATCTGTTCGCTAATATAATTTGTATCTTACCTACTTTTATATAAAGATGGTTTTGGCGTGTTTATTTTGATACGAGGAAGTTTTTCCTTTACAACAAAAAGGGATTGTATTAATTTCATCTTTTTGCAAACGCTGTATCATCGCTGATATATCTTTCATAGTTACATGTATTTTATATATTATATGTTGTTAAATCTGTAGTGGGAATTGGCTATATTTGGGAGTTATTTTTCCTCTTGCCTTTTTGTATTGACAGTATACAATAATATCTTTGGTATGTGCTACACTGACTTGGAGTTTAGAGTCAATTAATAACCCATACGCACAGTTTAGTATTTAGGTTTTTATTGGAATCATTCCCACTACAATTACTTTTTTTTTTATGTTATTTGGTAACGAGACGAGCTGGTCGTTTGCCTGATGGTAAGCATAACGCCGGCCCATAACGATTGCAGTGCCACCCAGAACTTTGAAACACAAAGGCCTGCGCGGCACTGCAATGCGCTCGTTACCCTGAGACATTAGGTATTAAGTCTCATAAGCCCAGTAATTTCACTGGATACTCTGCTCATTAAACCGGAACACAGTAATGCTTGCATACTACTGCTTGGCGGCAGACTTCACGAGCATTCACTACTTTTCTTGAATTGATTGTTTAGACTTTAGGTGGTGATATAACCCATTCTTTTTGTTACAGTACTAGCTTCTGCCCATAGTTTCACCCGCGGTCCCACAGGAACCGTGCCACTTTTCGGGATAAAAAGTAGCCTATGTCACTCTCCGATCCATAAACTATATCTATGCCAAAAATCACGTCGATTCGTTGTTCCGTTGCTGCGTGAAAGAAGGACAAATCAACGAAACAAGAAACGCACAAACACATTTTCGTATTTATTATATAAGTATGGATTCTGCTTACGTTTGACTTCACCACATACTTCCTCGTCACATTTTTATTACCGCACAACTGACCACCGAGACGTTCGATTGGGATGGTGGAAATGCTATCGATTGACACGAAGCGTTTCCCTTCCTCCTTCATAATTAGAAAAGCACAGGAGTGGAACACTCTGCCGTCGTCTGTGTTCCCTGAATGTTTGAATCTGGATATGTTCAAGAAAAGAGAGAATATGTAACAGTAATGTAATAGTATAACAAACGAACCAACAAATCTCACAATACAGACAGCTCAAGACGTTGACGTACATCATGTCGACATCTTGTGAATTGTGATCCACTTATATGTGGGTAATAAGTACTATTACTTTGGTGATTGAGGCTACTGTCCACACACGGACTCTCTATTATACTGGAAATTATTAACTAATTAATTAATAGATTCACGAGTGGTTTGGCTATGTCATTTATGTATTGTTTAATGTGAGTAGGTGAGGAGGAGGTAGTTTTTATTTGTTGTAAAGGTTTATTTATTTACTTACTTTTTTTTAATTAAATTATTTAATAATGTTTAACATTGCCCTCTTGGGGCCCATGTGAATAAAGGATTTGAATTAGAATAGATAGGTAGCAAGTTTACAGTTTTACACTAAAACACCTGCTATCTAAGATTAAAAGATAAAAATATTTTTAACCCTAAGTAGTAACAATAGAATTCATATTAATAGAATCAACAGAATTTATATTATTTGTATTACATCAAACCTCTTCTTAAGTTAAAGTGACAACGTTCGCCGAGTAGAAGCACTGCCAGCATAATATGCTAAGTTTGCGGCGCGGGACCAGCTCACAACTGATGCTGACCTTGCCCAGTACAAGTAGTAACTATTACCTAATCTGTGCCTAATAATACTCTTCATATTATGTATAATCGACGAAGTAAGTCGAGTCTTGTTTGAGATCTATATTTGGGGTTAGTTCACTTTACACTACACCTTAGTGCAATCTCGTTCTATACGCTAGAGTGAAAACTTTAAAAGCCAAGCAATAAGTACCTACAACAGGCTATTGTGGCGCCATTCTTCTCTCAATGGCGATCTCACTCGAGCGCTGAGAGCAGAAGTGTTATTGCCTCGTATACATAATATACTTAGCCCTTTGTCAGACAGCTGGACCCACGTCAAGGGCGGAGTGGAGGCGTGAAGTAATCTTTACGTTTATTATCTACTAGCCTTTTTATTAACTAGATTTCTTTTCTATTTGTCTGTGAAATTGAAATGAATTCTTGCGAATCGATTTTAAACTAATTCAGAGCGGAGACTTGAAACTTTAAACATAGGTTTTTTGAAAACCAGTATTTACCAGGTGGCAGTACTAACTCTTCTGCGAGTGTACGTCTGAATGTGTACCAAAGCTTTGCTCGTGTAGTCTGCCGCTAACCAGTGATTAACAAATATATCATTACTAAATGGAATAAAATGAAAGTTTAACAGATAGCTACCTTATCATTGCGCTTATACGCTCTAAGGGTTTGAAAAACAGCACGGTCCTTTCAAAATAAAAATCTTATCATTCCAGCCATAAAATCGTGCTAAATCCATCAATAACAGCAAATATCCAGGTGAATGCGAGTATCTCTAGTGATTTTGACGTGTAGTTCAAAGCGACTGTTATCCGATTCCTGACATTTTACGCGCATCGCTCGGCTTCCCTTTTAATATATTTCTATGTGGTTATTCAGCGAAATTCTATGAGGAAAGATGGCGAGTTTGGAATGGTGAATCCTTTAAATGGATCTTAATGATATTATATCTTGCTGTTTGTGGGGTGTTAGGGAGACGTGCAGCGTTTTCTTTTATGTTACAAGGCATTGACGAGCCGGTCGTTGCGCGCTAGTACGTCCATGTTCAACGTTTACGCTATACTTGAGTAATTTTGCCAGAGATTCAAGGCTGCACTCCACTACACATTTTCTTTACCTATTAACCTACGAATCCTAGTAAACGACGTTGTATATAGCACGCTTTCCTAAAAGACTTGTGTACCTTGAATAACTGTTCACTCTCGTCTTGAAACTCCCAGATTGTAGTGTTCAGGAAGAACAGATGCCGTTAGAGTTCCATTCTTTAGCTGTCCGCAAGATAAAGGATGATGCAAAATGTGTGCGGAGGACGTCAACCATAAAACAATGAATTGCTGTACGTCTGGTCGTTCGAATGAGGATGGGAGAGTCAAATAATGTAGTACCATAGCACACTCTCAAAAAATGTATCCTGTGGAAGGCAGAAACACTGGCAACCAACAGCTCAATGAGAACAGTACTCCATACACGAGCGGACTCGAGCTTCGTACAACTTTAGAAGCTCTCCCGGTGTGAAGTTCTCTCACCTCTCCAATACTTCATCCTCACTTTCTCCAATATGCCAAGCTTTCTTGCAGCTAATTGGACCTTTCGCAGCATAAAGGAGTCGGCCTGGCTTCGGTAAATACTTGCAAGGGTAATGTACATTGTATCCCTAGCGGGACGCCAGTATAGTCCTGATCGCCCCCACATAGGAACCAGTCGTTTGTCTGACGTTGAAAATCTGGTGCCATGCAAGCTAAAGCAGTTGAAAACCAGTCCTGTTATTAGTTTAACATGTTATACCACCTTCCACCACTTAAGGTCAGGTGAGATAGTGGTCATTTGACCTATCAAGCATAATAAAAAAACACTATAATGTTTCATGAAATAAACCACGCGTGGTGTATACTCGATACAAGTAATAAACTGCTAAACACTCGGAAACTTTGCCAGTTTTATATGAAAACATTAAACAAGGCTATTTGGTTTTACCCTATTTCGTCATAAACATTTCAGAGGTGTACTAATAAAACGCGGAGTCATTAAGAAACGTTGCAGACGAGACACTTTTGTTGGTGACTGACTCTCATCTATCAGTCAATCAATCATAATCTATCAAGTGCATAACGCCGCAAAGAGTCCATACAAATTGAATTGTCATATACGTTTATAATTAGGGCTTGGAATGTTTTTGTTTACAGCAAATAAAAATAAAAAATAATAGGTACAACAACAACTTATAGTACTAACTAATAGGTACAACAAATAAAGTAAAAGATTTAGAGTAATAATTTAGAGTAGTAATAAAAAGCATTTATAGCTTTAAAAGTAGAAGAAAATTGTGTCTTATAAAAGTGAAATGTAATTTCTTTTTAAGAAAATAAATTTTGCTTCTTCGTTAATGTAACATAAGAGACGTGGAAAAGAATACAACAGTTTAAAGTAGTCTTTCTTGTATTTCCTGAATGCCACAATCTGGGTGTTTGGGATTGCAACGAATAGGGCCGGGCAAGTGTGCTATACCTTTGACTACATTTTCACTTCAAGCCAGGTGAAATTGTGGTCAAACAAATCACCTAGACTGATGTAAAAAAAGATATTTTCTGGTAGAGCCCGCCACACACTGGTGGGCACAAGTGTTCTGTATCCGCCACAAATTGCTCGTGTGCTTGGAATACTCGCAGAACCTAAAAGTTTGAAAGTAAACCTTTCGAACAAGTCCCGTTATCGCGAAATATTGAAGCTGGCAATTTCGTCAATAAATTGATAAAACCTGACGGTTTGATAAAAATACGCTTCTTATTGAAAATTTGTAAATTAAAATTCCCTTGTAATTCTGTACTAGTTAGTTACGTTAGTATGCTTTGTTTTGAAGTCTCCAAGACTGGACTTTTTTCTTTTTCTTTAACCCATAGTACCCTAGTAAATATAGTAGGGGAAGGGGGTGCATGAAGTGGTGCATGAAGCGGTTGACGGTAGACTGAACCTTACGTTTGTTTCCGTCATGCCGCTCACATACCTCAACCGTGATTAGCACTAGTTTGCAGACTAAAGGGACTCTTTTGACACTTAAATTTATAAAACTTGACTCCTTCGACGGCTGTCATGCCAAAAGCAGTTTTTACGAGCAGATCGTTTCCTTAACGGCTTCCATAACCATTGAAATGCCACTCAGAACTTTGAAACACAAAGCGCTGCATGGCACTGCAGTAGGCTCGTTACCCTGAGACATTAGGTATGAAATCTAATCTATTGGTTGCTAAAACGTATTCGGATTTAAAAAATCTACTTATACACCACCCCTAAATTACTTTAAGTAGTTACCATTCAAACCTCGAAGGGCGCAGCTGTCGATAATCGCCGGGCTCGGGAATAGTGGCCTTTTTCATACAAGCCCAACCATAATAAATTATCAACTGTATTTATACGGATTTAGGTGTACCCACATATTTTTACCCTAGTCTTTCTTACGCTGGATTTCACTAAAGTACTATGATTTAAAATATGTTCTACTTAAGATTTTATTTAAAGCAAGTGAATCGAAGATGGCTCAGTAGTGAGGTCAACTGCTGATCTGTAGGTCGGTGGTTCGAATCTTATGACGAGTTCGAGGTTTCGGTGAGGGAAAATATCTGAGGCGATAGAATGGGTATGTCACTTTTTGTACTTAATTGGCAAGCTACCTCCCTCGATTTGAAAATTTGTCGCCATCTCCTATCTGAGTTCCATCAAAATGTATCCTTTATCGAAATTTCAAGCTCAACGTCATCGTCATCACAATGATGTTGGATCAGTTCGTTGCTGGACATGGGTCTGTCTCAAGGCACGTCACAAAGGCCGATATTCGACTTTGATACGAAATCCCGATTCACGCTATCCTTAAAGAACGCTATCTTCGGTTCTTTTCCTTCAGTCACTGCTGGCACTCGTACGTGGACCGTACACTCCGCCGCAAAACGCTCTACACATTATTCTTACTTATACACGGTCTCTTGTTCTCTAGAACACGTGTACCAGGTGGTAGGACTAACTCTTCTGCGAGTGTCCATCTGGGTGGGTACCACCGCTTTGCTTTTGTAGTTTGCTACCAAGGAGTAATTGTGCAAATGTGTTCCGGTTTTATGAGCAAATTAGTCAGTGAAATTACTGAGGCCTTATGAGACATAATACTTAATGTCTTAGGGTAACGAGTGCAATGCAGTGCCGCGCAATACTTTGTTTCAAAGTTCTGGGTAGCACTGCAATTGTGTGGGCTGACGTTATGCTTACCATCAATAAAACGACCCACTCGTTTATTTATCTAATAGAATAACAAATGACCCAATTTATTTATAATTATCATAAATTAAAAGGAATTTAAACTCTTCATTAAAGTGTACAATTGTAGAGATACATTTTCAACAGAGCTGTGTAATTAGCTCCGTGCTACGGAATCCATATTAATCTTTCACAGACTGTGATGTCCGACTTGCTACGGCACCCGGTGTCTCTCACTATTCATAATTACGGAGTACAGTTCTCACAAACATACAAGTCACAAGTTCTTAATTTAAATTATAAAAATTAACTTATAAATAAATAAACGCTTACACACTCATACCCCCGCACTAGGATACCCTGTGTCGCAGGTGGCATGGACATACACAGATACACATCACAAACATCCAAGACCCGAGAACCAACTTTATGCTTACATGAAATCTGCCCCGGCCGGGAATCGAACCCGGGACCCCTCGCTTTGCAGGCAGGGTTACGACCAACTTAGCTACGGAGCCGTCAAATTGTCAAAAACTTTATTTTCTGTAATGGGATTGGTTCAATCAGATATATTTTAACAAGAACCAGTCAAGTGCTTGTCGGGCCACGCTTATTGTAGGGTCTTATAGTTTTGGAACAACTACCAATACATGAAACTCAAAAAATTCTTCACTAAGAGCTACTAGGGTCACTAATGAGTATTTTTTTATTTTATTAAATAGAGACGGGCAAGTCGTTTGGCTGATGGTAAGCATAACGGACATTATAATTTCCTCTAAGATCGTTGACACCAAAGTAACAAGTTTCTAGGTCATATGGTTTCAAAATTACTGCATAAATCACAAAATCGCATTATTAACAAATGAATAAAATATAACTTATTTAAATATTAAGTGTTTGTTTCTATAAACTTTGTCAACTTCAGCGCAGGCATCAATAATGACTAATTAAGAAGAAATGTAAATTAATGTCTTGTCTAAACCGAGCTTTTTTACTGGTTTCATAAAATTTGGTACCAGTGACATTGTTTTACACTTAGCATTTTCAAACTGATGAAAATTACATAGATACCTAAATTATATTCTACCCAATAAGAAAAGCCACAAAATTTAATTGCAACAAATCATGGCCTAATTGCTAAAAACGATCTCTACCAGGCAACCTTTGGATAAAAAGGATTTATAATCACTTGTGAACTTGTATTTTTAGTGGATAGTTGGCCCTCTCGTATAAAACAGTATATGGAAACGCCTGTACAGACAACGTAAATTATGCAGCTGAACGGTGAACTCTGAAATCTGAACATCTTATTATATTCTGTGACTTGTATAATAAGTGTTCTGGGTGAATTGCGACTAGTTCTAATAAAGCTGGTAAAATTTCTCCTAGTTTTACGCCAAAATTATGTACGGTTTTATATTAGTTTTCATTTTTGTGGGTAGCAGTACTTGCAATATATTTAAGTCTTAACTTTTAATCTTAAACTAGTTAAATTGACTTTGATGAAAATATCGTGCTATACGAAATTTCATCCCCCATTTTTCCACCTTTATGTATTTTTATTCTATGTGAGGGCGGTAAGGCCTGCACTGACGTCCTGCTTGGGGTGTTTTGTGCGTTCCCCCTAGCTTTATCTACCCAAGCCACCCCAACTCCTTTATATAACGGAGTCTAGCCCTGGCTCGCTGGCCTGGGTTCCAGTAATGTTGCTGTTGCTGGTGTAAATTTTCTGGAGTTCGATAAAGGTCGAGCCTCTTTCCGTAATTTGCCACATTACAAGTCAGTAGTTACTCTGATGTCCTCCGTAGCCGTAGAGTGCATCAGCACACACTCCATAATCTCGTGTCCTTGCATGCAACCTCGGCCTGATCGAATGTTGTGCAGGTGATAGTTAAAGTCGCAGTGACCTGTGATTAGAACTAACAAAACGCGAAGATCCTGCCTTTTTTAGATTTGTAACACAAAGGCCTACGTGGCACTGCAGTTTTCTCGTTACCATTCGAATATGCGTGCAAAAAAACTTTTTATCCACTAGCTTGGAATGGTTTTAAAATCGAACCTTTCACAATGATACATTCAAAGAGTCCATTCTCAGACTACCCTTGCATACTACGACTAACACAACTACAAGCTAATACATATAAAACACCTTTCACATAGTAGCGGGACGTAAGAGACGAGAACCTCACAAAGGCTACCAAATTATTAGAAAACCAAACACCGCCGATCCCTCAGGAACGGTCTCAGGGGAAGGGGTGGGGGGAGGGGGTACCAAGTTGGAGGTATATCGAGTGAAACTTTAATAAGTACGCTCACGGCAACCGAGATGTTAGCTTTGCTGTACTGCTGGGGCGACTGTGACTCTGATTTTCATAGGATACCACATATAAAAACGCTAACACATTTATTTTGCAGGTGGCATGGACATTGGACATAGTGACACAACACAAGCATCCAAGACCCGAGAACATGCTTTAAGTTCACCACACAAAAACTGCCCGGCTGGGAATCGAAACCTGGGCCCCTCGCTTTACAGACAGGGTTACTACCAACTTAGACACGGAGCCGTTAAATATAGTATACTATTACTATATTATAATAAATTATCTTTTTCCCGAGGCTTCACACGCGTGGGAGATATAGGTAGATCTATGCCAAAAATCACGTCAATTCGTAGCTTCGCTGCTGCGTGAAAGGAGGACAAACCGACAAACACACTCTCGGATTTATTATAGTACGGATAGATAACAGGATATTTACTGTTGTTATTGTTTTGATGAGCTCCTAATATTTCGACACTGTTGCAAATTCACGGGAATACACCCGTGATGTGTATAAAGTTGTGAATAGCTGTGGTAGTTTAAAACTGTGTTTATTGCTTTTTGTATTCCATTGTTTATTGTGTTCCAGAAAGCGTGATGGTTGGTTCTCCTACACGTTTGGTAAACAGTAGGTACGTACACCTACCACAACCTTGGAACAATTAGGTGGGAAACTTCGTGGTTCGGGATATTTCCCATGTTTTGGTTCTAACAATATTTTGCACGCTTTTCTTTATTTATTGACTTTGAGTTTCCTGTGGCGCTTTGTCCTAAATAGAATAACAATAAGGTCGTAAACTGTTTATGGTGACATATTTTTCTATGAATAGACAGTTTAGGAGTAGAGTTGATAGCTGGTGTAAAACAATTGAAAATAGTTTTTTAATTAATTTTACTATGGTGGATTCTAGTCCAGGAACGGAATAAATATTGTTGAACAGCAAAGAGTGGCATATACAGTAGGTAATAGGTATACACCTAAAGCCTACCAACATACAAATAATGACTGTCGCAAATTTTGGAACTCAACACGGGCGATTAGGAACTCGATGGCGAGTTTTTAGCACTTTGTCTTGTCACGGTCGCCAATTTGTTAATAATAACAACTGTTATGTTAAAGATCACTTTAATATTTTGGGACGTGCGTTCAAACAACGTCGGTTCTGCGGAGCGAGTGTGAGGGGCAGCTTAGACGCTTATGCAAACGTACGTTTGCTTGTCAGAATAACAACACTTTTGCGTCAAGCGCGGATTTCGTGATACTCAAAATGCGCACTTGACGCAAAAGCGTTCTGACAAGCAAACGTACGTTTGTATAAGCGTCTACGCTGTCCCTGAGGCGTCCAACAGTCAACTGGTATGATCCCGCACACCACAGCCCCCTCACTTTCCTCATTAAACAGGTCTGCGTGCAGACAAAGACTATACTCTAAATAACCCACTCCAGACTGCCCAACTCTTGTTTTTCTATCTATCTATTTCGGGCCCAGAATCACGAGAGATTAGGCACAACTCACGACAATAACCGAGAGGAACGTTACAAAAGAGTTACGCCTGTTTACTTCAGGCTCCGATATGATATACGCCTATAGAGCCGCGGTGAAGGGCGTCGAGCGGGTGTGTTCGGGGTTCTTTATTAGCTAAGAAATCCGAAAAGAAAACTGTTTAATGACGGCAAGGAAATGGATGGAATAGATTGTGTAGAAGCGAATTTATTGGAAGTGAATGAAATACAGACGGCTGTCAGCTGAGGAGAGAGGAAGGAAAAGACATAGCTGACCCCAAATGAAATAGGATACGGGATGATGATGGTAACTAACATCTAGAAACACTGAAATTACATACAGAAAGCTAATTCAAAGTTTTCACAAATGTTTTAGACTAGCTTCTGACCGCGGCTTCATCCGCGTTCCCACAGGATCCGTGCATTTTTTCCGATATAAAAAGTTAGTCTCTGGTCCATAAACTATATCTGTGCCAAAAATTATGATCCGTTGCTCCGTTGCAGCATGAAAGAAGGATAAACCAACAAACCAACACACGTTCAAACACACTTTCGTATTTATTATATAAGTATGCATGGATTATATATAAAGAAAAAGAACAGATTATTTTACGACTTATGGTTCTAGATTACCATAGCTTCTACTCCGTTCTATCCATTCTTTAAATGAACTTAAATGGCCTCCAAATGGCCTCCTACTGCCTTCGCAAATTGCAGCCCATTCCGGATATTTATAACTACGTAATCATCAATAAACAACGACACACATTCCCTCCATCGATGTAAATATATGGTAAATAGTTAGGGAAAAAGTCTTACTAAACAAATGTTAATTCCGGAAATTCCGGATTCCGGTGCGGAACGCTAACCATCCCGATTTGTCCCCGAATATGTAGGAAAAACACAATGAAATAGTTCCTAGTTTCCGTCCAATTTACGTAATGCGATATGGCCAGAGCTGACTTAACATCCCCCTTCTTCCTTAATAGAGATTAGTGGCGCTGGTTTGGCCGGATGGTTTTAACTGGTTACTGATAATGGTGATGATAATACGCCGGATAGGACCTTTAGATCTAATTTTGTATTTTTCCTCTTTTTTCTTTGTCAGAAATTTTGAGGCGGCTCAAAATGTCCTAGAGATTTTTCTTTTTGTTTCTCTGTATACGTCGAAAAGATTGAATTATGCTCATAATACGAGAAAGGTTTGCTATATTGATAAAATAATAAATAAAGTACTTATTTTGTAATTTAATTAAAAACATTTATTTAAATCAAAATCTTATTCTGAATCGTATTAGAAATAATTAAAGCGGATAAGCTACTATTTTAATAATTTACCAGAGCTATAACTATTAAACTTTGTTAGTTTACTGATTTTTATTAATAAAGTTATATATAATTTCATTAATGTTGAGCCGGGTAAAGATTATTTGCAACACAACATCTAATACAACATGCAATGCAACATTTTCTATACAGACGGCTCCGTAGCTAAGTTGGTAGTAACCGTGCCTGCAAAGCGAGGGGTCCTGGGTTCGATTCCCGGCCGGGGCAGATTTTGTGTAAGCATAAAGTTTGTTCTCGGGTCTTGGATGTTTGTGATGTGTATCTGTGTGTGTCCATGCCACCTGCGACACAGGGAATCCTAGTGCGGGGGTATGCGTGTAAGCGTTTTATTTTGTTTATTTTAATGTGTTCGCAAATGCACTGAAAACACTACTCACTACGTGCATTCGCAGGGTTCCCATCAGGATTTGTAGTCTTTGGTTCCCACCGATCAATTGTCAGTTTTTTGACCAACGCTTTGAGTGCGCGCTGACCGTTCGCGTTCGAGGTTCGCGTTGTATAGTAATGTCGTGTTGCAAACAATATGCATTCGTCTTTATGGTTAGGTATACTAATTTTGTCAACATTATCTTATCCACATCGACTAACAGTAAATTCAATTTTGACCGGATACTAAATTAGTGTCCGGACAGTTTACCACCCCATCTCGACCCCACATCCCACCCGCTAGTTATTACCATAAGACTGATAAATATCCACATACATTTCCACATATCGATGTCAACATACATCGCTGGAAACGTACAAACCCCGAAATATATTGTGATAGTAAACCAGCGATGGTCCTCATCAAAGATTGTATTATAGATACAGAAGTGTCACGTTATGGAATCGAAGGAACTAACCCGACTTTTGACACGTTTTACGAGGGCATTGAATTTTGATGTGTGCTCGGCGCCATTGTTTCAGGATGCCGAAGAGTTTACTGCAGACTAGCATTTTGTTCTGCGGCTACGCTTGGGTATGAAATTATCTTACAAATTGTTCTTTGAAATTCTGGCGTTGGAAATGATTGCATTAATGTTTAAATGTTTTACAGCTTTTAACTGTTTTTATCGTGTATATTTAGGATGACATCCAATTCGCGTACCTACTGTACTTATAAGCTACTATGGTAATCATGGTGACGTAAATAAAGTCCCAACATTTTTTACTTTTCTACTATCGCTCACCAACCATAAATCGCTCGCGCAAATGCCACTTGCCAGCCCCGATCGCGTTAATTTGAAATGACAGCGTACGGTTATGAGTTAGTTGTGGTTTGATTCCAACTGTAGTTTAGTGTCGGTTCACCTGTGTAGAATTTTTTTCACCGTTCATTTGACAGCGTTAACTGTCAGTTGTTGTCGAGAAACGTCTCAACTTTTGGTAAAACTATTAGCGCGATACGAAACGGCCAAAAAGCTGTAAAGCGGTTGTAGTTTAGTAGCGGTTTGGTTGATAATTTTTAACGCGATTGCCCTCCAGGCCCTCAAGCGAGATAGTAGTCTAACGCTAGCCTATCGTTAAAAAAATAATGTCGACTCAGACAAAAGACATTTCTTTTTTATATTAGTAGACCGATAATGTTGATGCGGGGACATGAAACTTCTACGTTGGTAGATAGCGCGAATGTGACAGTTTTAATAACTTCTTGAATGGTTTATGTTCGTACGGTTGTATATCCCGACGTGGAAAAACAACGAGTGATTTGTAGCAGTGATAAGAATGTACCTGTGTTTGTTATCTATGTTGTGGACTTGTTCGAAATAGAAAAATAGATACCCTATGATGTTTTGTTAGGTGTAGAGAGCAGATTGTTTGACTGATGTTAAGCAGCATACCTATCTGTAACCAGGGTAAAAAGTAGGTTCGATAAATGTGCAACTTAAAAGTAGAGCCAGATAGTTAAGCACTAAAAACTGAAGAATAATCCCTTAAGGGTAGAGCAAAGCTTCACTATTATAGCTGCTATAAGCTTGATAACGGCGTAATTATAGAATATTGTACGTTTGTAATTGTTTATCAACTCTGTTCGTAAAAAACTATGTGTACTAATAAATTTGGGCCTGCAAGCCTCTTATCCCATATATTTCCCTTTGTAAAGCTCACTCCACAACGCCCTTATCCTCAAGGCGTATTGTATCATTATACGAGTATAGACTAGAAATTTAAAGAATTATATTATTATTTGACGTCTCACAAAGTTGAAACTAAACTACCCCCTGAGTTGAGCTTGCCTCTTTATTCTATCACCGGCATTTGCAAATCCTGTCACACAATTACTTACTAACTGAAACACATTACAGATCATGAACAGTAGAACATCTTCATACCTTTCAGGCAAAACAAAAAAACATTATAAATCTTTTAAACATAAAAAACCTTTGCTTTAACTTATTGTGAATAAGTATTGTTTAATTTTTATTATTAATATAATATTACTATGCAAATTGAAATCATTTATGTGCAGAATAAACATGGTATTTTTACATCACAATAACCAGATATTTTGTGTGCTCCATTTAAGTAAGCAGGTACTCCCTACTGATAGACGCGTCAAAATAATGTAGTTTCCTTACTGCTCATACTGCTGTCAACCTAAAACCGGGCGACAAAGCCCAGACCTAAAAGCAGGTCAGCCAGACAAAGGGAAAGTTTGCCTAACTTTTCTAAAACAAACAAACAACAGCTCGTTACGGACGGCAGCTGTCATAAGTGAATTTGGAATTTTTACGCCGCCTGCGGGAACATGTAAATTAAAGGCGGGGTAAACATCGGCTTTGTCAGGTAAAGAGTTGTGCTTCTGTTTGTAAGGTGTCATGATTATGTTTTTGTGACAGGAAAACAAGTTAGCTATATATATGAAAAAGTTATCTATATCACTTGAGTCATTTAACTTTCATGAGCGCTCTGCTGGGCCCCATGTGAATAAATAATTTTGAATTTGGATCATTGGGCAAATGAACCGTAACAGATAATGTAGAATGCAGGAACATATCGATATTAGGTGCTTAGTGACCACAGATTTGTATTATGTCTGTGTTAGTGACAGATTTTGAACTTCGAGGTGGTAGCTATTCATGCTGTGGCTGCAACATGATGTTTTCCTTCACTGATAGCTTGAGCTTATTGTAAGATCGAACCTTTGACGTACAGATCCATCAGCCCTTCAAAAACTTTGACATCCAGTAATCCACACTGAGCCGGCATTGTTACGGCCGATGCTTCCACCATGGCATACAATTAAGAAGGGACTAAGGGCTCGTCTACGGAGAAGCGGCGCGTTGTGCGTTACTTCGAGGGGCGCGTTCGCCGCAGGTAACGCTAGATGCTAATGCGCCAACGCTCTCATGATTATTTATTAGTTCATACAACACATGACTGTAATTTACTGTTTATCTAGTTTTAGTTTTCTCGTGACCACGATCAATGTAATTTGATCGAAATGTCATTTTTATCTCGATTAAGCCACGTTTCTTACACATTAAAGCCACCAAGCTTTAACGTGTAAGCATTATTCAAGTGGGGGCGATAAGGCCTGCACTGACGTCCCATTTTGGGTGGAAAGCGTTATTTTGTTAAATTTTGATGAGCAGTCAGTGAAAATACTGGCCTTTGAGACATAATACCTAATGTATCAGGTTAGCGAGCGCACTGCAGTGCCGCGCATGCGTTTGTATCTCAAAGTTTTCGGTGGCAGTGCACTTATGGGCTAGTTTTATGCTTATAATCAGGAAAATGACCAGCTCTTTCGATTAGCTATTATTATTATTAGGATTATTATTATTAGCTATTATTATTATTATTAGGATTAGATCTAGCTCGATATTTCAATAATATTAAAAACACAATGTTTTCGACTCGCGAAAGTATAAACAAAACAAGATCAATGTGTATATGATATATGTAATTGTTGAGTGAGGATATCATTGAGTAATATGAGCCCAAAACAGTGGTAGGGCCACACACAGCAGCAGCCTCTCATTTCGTTTGAAGTTAAAAAACGAACGCGCACATTGACGCACCCGCAAAACGCACCGTGCAATACTCCGCGTCTCCATTGACAATCCCTTAAAAATACAATCCCTTCAGCAGGCCACCGTCCTACCCCAAAAAGGTAGCTTTAAAGAGTTGTCTTACAAATTAACACGCCAGGTGTACATTACTGAACAATTTATGTTTTTAATGAACGCGCTCAGCCGGTGTTGGGTTGCACTCGTTAGAATTTCTACAAGTTTTAATGAAGCGTCGATGAAGGATCCAGGTGGGAATGAAAATAATTTTAATAGTCTTACGAGGTTGAACTAAGTCATATGACTTTCAGGCGTTGTTTAACTTTCAAGTGAGCTCTTCTGGAGTCCATGTGAATGAATGAATTTGAATTTGCCTTAAACTGTTTTTTGTACTCGATAGGTTACCATTTGAGCAATATCTCGCCTGATGTTAAGCGACGATGCGGTCGAAGATGGTGAATACGCTAAAATTAGATTAGAACTGTCTCTCAAGTGCAGTTAACAGAACACATTGTACAAATCCCAAAAAACTCTAAAACATATATACTCTTTGCTCTAAAAGAGGATCTATGAAATAAAACAAAACCTTTGGCTGTGTAAAGAGGTTGATTTATTGAATCACTTGTTAATCGTTTGACTTTCACGTGCAGAACTAGTCACCGCGATGTAGAATTTTGCCTGTCATAATACTAGCGCATCTATTGAGAATCTCGGTGAACTAACTCGAATAGTTGAAAGGTAATAAAACAAACATACTTATTTTACATTTAAACACACATCGATAGTGGTACTTGGTGATAGGTTTTCAACTTGAGTGTGGTAGCTAGCCAGGCGAACATTAAAGCTCATTGTAAGATTCGAATCTTTGACCTACAAAACGGCAGCTGATATTGCAACCACTAAGCTAAGATTGCTTTAAACTTTTTGCAGTTTTCGAAGCTATAGCTCTTGTGGAGACTGTCGATCGGGATGTCAGTGGTTCAAGTTGTCGGTGAAGGAGGACCACGTGGTCCATTTAGCATTGTGGTAGAGTATTTTCTGGTGCTTGCTTGGCTAGTTATCACCCAGTTGAAAATCAAACATCTATCGGTGAGTTGTAGAAGCTACCATTGAGGGCTGGTTGCCACTCTAGGGTAACTATGGTATTTACGAGTAATTCCACCAAGCAACCTTCTGCCACATCATCTTCATCATCAGCCGGGAGACGTCCACTGTTGAGCATATGCGTCTCCAATAGAACGTCACTTGATCATCTACTCGCCTCTTCCATCTTTCAAAAACACCTTAAAGTGCTCAAGAGTAAAAAATATGAAAAAATATTTGTAAAATAAAACAACCTTGTTTGGAAGCTACTCGTTCCCAAATATGTTCCATAAAAACCACCAAAACCGCTTTTTCAATTACAAATTGTTATTCAGTATAATTGGCAACAAGCAGCCATTACACGAGACCACAAGTATAATTACCCTAAAACAATTTCCCGGAAAATAAACCGGTTCGTACTGGAAATAATTTTAAAACAACAAAACACCTTCCAGAGTAACACACCTCCTGCCTCCCTTGAGGATCCCCATTACCCCTAAAACCTCGAAAATGCAATATTAAAGCCTCCACGTGGATTAAATAGAAATATTTTATACTGCTGTGAAAAATTCAGGATTGTTTCCTTTTAGGATAAGTACAAAATCCATCATGCGGGAGCTCTTAAATTTGGTATTTTATTATAATACATTTCTCGTTGGACAAAAGTGTACTACCAAAGTTAAAAGTAGATAAATAGATTTAACATGTTTATCCACACTTTTTTATATCATTGTATAACTAAACGAGGTGGTAGGCGTAACGCCAGCCCATAACAATTGCAGTGCCACACAGACCTTTGAAACAGAAAGATTTGCGCGACACTGGATTACCCAGAGACATTTTGGGTCTTACCACAAAAAAAATAAACACACGTTAAACCTGTGTTAAACACTGTTTAACGCCTAAACATGCCTTAGTCGCGCTATTAAATATGAGCAACCACAAATCCTGATTTAAGTAGTAGTCTATCCGTTGTCGTACCTAGTAAAGTAAGTTACGGAGTATACTAGACTACGGTGTGTGGGATTTACATAACAAAGTGGGCTAAAAATAAGTTCCAATTTAATAATAGGCTCTTTGAAATAAATATCCTCCAATTGCTGAAGCTCTCTCTGATACTCATACCTACTTCAAATAAAAATAGATTATTAATAACTTAATAATGTAAAACCGCGCTTACAATTCTAAACTAAGCTCATAAAAAAATTACCTATTTACTTCGTCACTAATTAAATATTACCTAACATGGCGGTCCTAAATGGACTCCGAGATTCTCGGAATAAAAAGTCATAATAGGAGAAAGACCACTTCCATAGAACAGTTATAAGGGTATAGTCTAATGTAGGTTATCTACTTCCTCAGTTGGCTCATCGAATAATCCTATATACATAGTTAGTACCCGGTCTAAGAGAGCGTATCCACTAATGTAATTGACCAATCTAGCCGAGCAATGGTCGACGATAAATAATCCCGGAATGGGACGTAGCCAGAAATAGGAAATATGGACAGCTGGGGCCGGTTTCACCGTTATTTTGGTAGGTGTTACCTGGTGAATAAACAAGTAAAATTTTTAGTAAAAATATCTAAATTACGTGATGAGGGCTCAGTTATATAAGTAACCTTACCCTTCGGTTTAAGATTTCTTGAAGAGAAAATATTTTGTTATTTTTTATCCAGCATGCTGGGTACGCTGCCAACTGGTAGTGAATATTTGGATCATCTTTAGGCCTACATGGCTTGTGTATTATCCAACTGTTTGTATTGTTTAACTGTTTGTACAACTTGTAGCTTGGTTAGTTGCAGTGTTTATATAGTAACTAGTTAATGAAGGCTTTTTAGCTCTTTTACGTGATATTTTTTTGGTTAGAGTGTCAGATAAAAACAATATCTAATCTAAATTGAAGATGTATTCTTGTATTCGGTGGTAAATATGCTGAATGAAGAAATGGAATTGATTTTTAGCACCTGCTGACACATGGATTTCCATACTTGACGGATTCAATTTGAGGGTGGCAACTGGCCAAACAAGCAATAAGCTATATCGTACCACCAAGCATCTACTGCGTATACATTATTTCTTATCTCTAAATTATTAACTGAAATTGTGAGTAGGTAGGTATATAGATAAACTCTCATCAGTAGGTTAAGGTTATTAAGATTTTTTTATCTTGTATAAAAATTATCTAGTAGTTGTGAAACCGGACCAATGACAGCAAGAATAGTGTCCGGCATAATCAAATGGCCAATAATAAAGTGTCAATGGATATCGGCGATATTTTAGTTTGTGATAAGTTACGATTGGGAGGCTGTATATTATTTTATATGGACCATGGTCCTCCTATTTTATTAGCCGTGACTTGAGTTATGGTCTAAATTATAATTTTGTAGAGAATTGGGTATTAGCGGTTTTTTATTTGGCATCAGTTCTTGCTTTTATCGAACGTTTCTGGTTTTCGTGTTAAATAATTAATAATTAAATAAATAATAATTTCACAGTGTATACTAGTTCGGGAGGCTATGGATTCAGCATAACTATGTAAATACTTTTATGTCAAAATAAATTATTTGTATTTATATTTGTATTTGAAGGGTCGTTGAATGTATTGCTTGATGGTAAGGATTTTTTTGCGCCCATTTGGCTAGCTACCGCACACCCTAGCCAATTTTCTTTAGGGTTGAGCGCCTTCTGCGCTCTCCCGCCCTTCGGTGACGCTGTAAAGGTCGATAGATCAACGGTGCTTAAAAAAAAAATAACAATTTTCTTGCACGACCTGGAAAACTAATTAAGTGCTAATTAAAGAATTAAATACTGCCCCAAAGGGACTGCTGTAAAAAAATTAGAAATCAATGGGGAGGCACAGGCAAAGCTAATCTCAGATGGCGCCACCACCGCTGGTGCTTGTCATTGATGTTTACTTTGAGGGTTAATCACATATATAGTAATCTGTGGGGTTAATTAATTAAACTATAACCAGTAAACATGCTCGCGTCTTAAAAATTATTAGATTTGAAATGGTCACTATATAACCTAGAAGAATAATTGGATTGCAATCATTTTTGATGCGCAATGCTTTGATTCACAATTTCCGTTTTTCCTCGTCAGAAGGGAAACGTGTGTATCTTAATTTTACACTGAATTGCACTTTACAGACGCATACTTTATTGCAAAGACGATTTTTTGTTTATTTACTAAAGTTTTTCATTGAAGTTTCATAGTGAAACAACACCAGCGATAGTGCGCCACCTAGCGGGACAAGTAAGCAGTGTGGCTCCCCATTATAATAGTGGGCTGATAAATGATGAATGTGGAATGATGATGCAGTCGGATCTAGTAAAATTTAGCCCAAAACGAAGAAAATGCTTAATTTCAGAACCAAATTAGAACAGATAACAAAACGTCTTCTGCGGTTCCAATAATGAAATGCAGTATCAATAGTGACGCGCGTATTTACGACGCGTGATTGATGCGCTAGGGATGGGCAAGGAATGATTTATACGCGCTGGCCGATCGACGGGGTGTACAGACGGGCGATTTAGTGACACCTTAAAAAGTTACAATATGATGCAAAACTGACTGTTTACTAATTTTTATTATATGCTAAAGCTATAATAATACATTTATGTATAGATGAGAAGCGAGACATAGTTTTATCATAGGTACCTAACCGTAGTATATAGTGGAGTCAGATAAGGTCCGGAATGTTTACAGGTCTTAAAATGTTTAATCTTTAAAAGCTAATAATTGTAATTTTCTGTTTGTATAGAAAACTTAAACTTGCTCTACTTTAGGATAAAGGCTCTTTTTAGATAAAAGCCTTTACTATACAGTGTGTTTTCGTTTATGAATAATTATAAAGTTTGATAGAAAGTTAATGAATGCAGCATTTTGCTGACATCTGTAATTCCAGTGTTCTGGGAATTTTCAAGACAAGAATCAATAGGCAAATTATTATCAAGCACCAACTTCAAACTTTGGTGAATGGAATTCATGGTATTAAAACAAAAACGAGTTTGTACAACGAGTTTGTGAAAAATAATAATAAATATTATGTTAAAAAGATTTATTTTACTTAATTTATAATAACAGCCAATTATCACGTTAAGATAGTATAGTAGTCACGTTAGGATAATAGTTAATCGCTAAATCTATCGAGAGAGAAAACTCAAAGCCCTTAAATTATTTTCAAATATTTTAAAACTCACTCACGCTTCCCGCAAAAGACAGCGTAAACATCATTTAAAATTTGGTCCTAACGACGTCCCGAGGGCGCTTATTTACCAGCCAATTAATGAGGTCTAAAGGCTTCCGACGTGAGACGCTTTGAAAGGTCATTTTCGGTTGATGCAAACGTGAAGCGACGTGAACAGATCGGATGAAAAATATTTTCATTCAAAAAACTTCTTTCACATGGACTCCAGGAGAACAGTCCAAAAAGTTCAATGACTGTATAGACGGTCACTAATTCGCGAATAAGGGGACGTGTCGACAGTCTTTCTTATTATATAGGTTTTAATTTTTCTAACATTGTTGTATTATGTTTATAATTAATATTATGTTTAAAATTATTAGTCTTCGCCAGGAGGCGCCTGTGTTTGCTCTTGTTCCCGGCAGAATAGTATCGCCCAATCTCCTTCCGTGGGTGCCATAAGAACCGGCTTCTAAAAAATCCAGGGAATGTGCAGCATCATTTTCTTCCGTCAATAACATAATCTACTGCAATCACCAAGATGCCTGCTTGCTGTATTATGGCAAAATCCTCCTTCATAAGTGAGGCCGATGTTCAGCAGTGGACCATTTTTGACTGATGATGATGACTTGGAACGCACATTCCGACGTCGGTTCCCTATTGCGACAGGCTATAAAAACTTGTGGAAATGCATAACGTTGTCTAAACTTTGATCCATTCTACGTGATAAGGACAAAAGAAAGGGGTCACCGTTCCCGAATTTAATTCAATTTGAAAGGCAAGAAAAGTAATTGTAAAAGTTTTAATACAATGTCGCAGATAATTGCGCAGATATCTGGATGTCAAAAAGTTAAATGAGTTATTTTTTGTCTTTGCACACTCTATGAGGCGCTTTATCGTAAAGTTGAGGGATGACTATGCTGGTATTTAATTAGATGGTTAGCGGTGATGCGGGTAAAGCTGAAACTGGTTTGAAGAAACTATTTTTTTAACCGTTTAGTAGAACGATTTGTCGTCATGCTTTGTTCGGCAAAAGCTAAACTTTGTACATGACTGCCCAAAAAAGGAGTGTAATGTTTCCAGGGTTCATGTATGTATGTGAGTTTATTAATTCCACCATTACTTTAAAGTTTTGATGTATGAGGTATCGTTAGAATACTTACATCTTCCCAAGTGATACTGGCTTGTGATTTTGTTTCAATTATATTTTTTTTGTGTACACTGCAAGCGTTTTTTCGTAAATTGAGATCTACATCTAAATTATCATATCCATTGACCAATGTCATGCATTTTTATTTATAAACGAAGGAATTATGGAGCTGTGATATACTGAGGGCGAAGGACGGACCGGAAAATCTTGTAAGAGATATAATTGTAATTAAAAACCGAGGCGACCCGTTCGCCTAAGGGTAAGCGTCTATCCTGCCCTTTAGAATTAAATGCCACCCAGAGCTTTGAATTACTAATGTAGCGCAGCATAGAACTACGTCACTTCAGCACCCTTAGACATCGGGGTCTGTGTGGAATTTGCATAGTAATTACAATTACTGTTTACCCTTCAAACGTTCCCATCGTTTGTTCATGGGTCGGCTATGACCACCGATACAAATATGAGAGCGAGTTTCCATCTGGGTTGCTACCACCACTTTGTTCGTAAAGACTGCCGCTAAGCCGTAATGTAAAGAATTACGATGTTCCGGTTTGATAAGCAAAGTAGCCAGTGAAATTACTGGGCTTATTAGACTTAATACCTAATGTCTCAGGACACTGCAATATTGCGCAGAAGCTCCTCCTTTTTGAACTCGGTTAAAAAAGATAAAAGGATCGATCCTCCGCAAACTCTATTGAACTTACCGAAACTCTGACGTTGTCATGGAAGCTAAGACGTGACCATTATTGGATCAAACAAATCGAATAATCTTTGAAAGGTAACACTGACAGGAAGGTAGATCGCTCGTCTGCTCACCCCGCAATCACATTTACATCTATTTGTTAATTCAGCATTCTATCGAAAGGCGCGATCCGTCTTCCTCCGAGCTGGTCGTCGGATACGATATCGGACCGATTTCGAGGTTTTTATTACACTTTGATAGAGCTTAGAGATGTGGAATATCCAACTTATAAAGCTCGTTGGTTTTCTTTGAAAAACAAAATGCCTTGTTTTTGTTAAAATATAAATATAAGAGAATTTACGTTTTATAGATTTTTGAAGTCCTTAATCTCCATAATGAGTGACCCGATTAAATACTCGATTCGACCGAATTGAAATAAGGTTTCATTCGAGAGTATATAGCGGGTTACTCCAGAAGAAACCGTATTTCCGTTTTTCCAACTGCTAATGTAAGATTAAGTTCTCTATTCTAGAATAAATATTTACACCACGGATTTCGGCTGCCAGTTTGCACATTACTGCTTAGCGGTAGACTACGCTACGAACGCGGTGGTACCCACCCAGATGGATACTCGCAGAAGAATTAGTCCTAACAACACTTGTTGAATAAAATAATATATTTATTGTAAAATAATCAACCAAAGTTATTTTCCTCTTACCCTAATATTGCGTTATCTTCCTATTGAAAATGGCTGTGATACTTAATCCCTAAACGTGATAAAGAAGACAAAAGCCGAAGACCATTTTGCTCCGGAAATTTGACTATCCGTCTGATAGCTGGTATATTCGGACAATTCTTAATCCACCCATCTCTTCATCCACACTTTGATGGTCTGATTTGGTCTGATTGCTTCCCCTGCTTTTGTGTTCGTTGAATAAAACATCGGGGTGAGTCTGGTATTCAGATGCGCCTAATAATGTGATAGCTGTATTAGATGGCTCGTTTTTTAGAATTATTGAAAAGGTTTCGGTTTGGAATGTATTGTAGTTATAACTGACTTTTAAAAAAGGGAAGGTTTTCAATCCATCAGTATTTTACTATGTGTAGGTGTCATGATTTCTTCGGCAATTGTCAACTGATTCTTTTTTCACGAGTACGAGTAAGAGTGGCCCTTTTATAATTTTTTGAAATAATACCACCCCTAAGGTAGTAAAAAATGTAGCCAGTGTCACCCGGGATGATGTAAGGATCCTAACGATACCCATACATCCAAATCTGCTCAGACATAATTTACGGTGGAATAAAGAAACACACATACCTACATAACTCATATATACATGAACCCTGAAAACATTACACTCCTTTTCTGGGCAGTTGTGTAAAAATATAAATGTTTTACCAATATAGATCTTAAGTGAAGGGTTAGGTACCTATGAAACGACCGGACCCGTTCGTCTCGTTATCAAAAAGTATAAAAAGCACGTAGAAGCGGACGACATAGATCATAAGCTACCTCTTGCAACTCTCGTGTACACAAGGGTAAATTTAATCCCACATTACAATTGCACCCCTACCAACCGGAAACAATCCCGCTGTTATTGATACTGGCGCATCTCGTTTCGGAAACGCCTAACAAGCTGATGTAACGGAACGGATATTAACACAACAATAGTGTTACATAATATTATGTTGTGTGTGTTAGTGTGAGAGTCCGTCTGGGGTGTACTACTCGTATAAAGTAATATTAATCCTACTATAATGTTGACGATTGATGTATTGATGTTTTGACGGCTCCGTAGCTAAGTTGGTAGTAACCCTGCCTGCAAGGCGAGGGGTCCCGGGTTCGATTCCCGGCCGGGGCAGATTTTGTGTTAGCATAAAGTTTGTTCTCGGGTCTTGGATGTTTGTGATGTGTATCTGTGTGTGTCCATGCCACCTGCGACACAGGGAATCCTAGTGTGGGGGTATGAGTGTAAGCGTTTAAAAAAAAAAAAATGTTATAAATGCAAAAGTGTTTGTTGGTTTGTCCTTCTTTCACGCAGCAACGGAGCGACGGATCGACGTAATTTTTAGCAGCAGATTATGGCGCGGAGAGTATCATAGGCTACTTTTTATCCCGGACAATCCACGGTTCCAATGGGAACGCAGATGAAAACCGCGGGCAGGAGCTTGTACTCTAATATTCATTTTCTGATAATCTTAGTTTACACATCATAATATAGTGCACGAGTTGAATAATCAAATCAATAAAAACAAAAAAGAATAATCAATAAATATTAGTTTGAACATTAACATTCAACAACTAGATCAGATACAAAATGTTTTTTAATCCATAGAAAATCTTTGGTACCCTTATTAGGAGACCTGTTTTATGGCATATCAATACCCTGCGCCGGCGCCAGACATTCAATTCAATTTATTTATTTCATATGTAACATAACAATAAATACGACAGCATTACACATACACATGGAACAATACATTATTACTTGATTTAAATAGGTAGGTATCTAAGTATTAAAAGAGAAAGCGTATAGATCAATACTGGTACATATTGTCTGCATGCAGAAGAGAAAAAGTGAGTATTGTGTTTTTTATAGTGTAAGAATAAGGTTAGAGCATGGTACGGTGCTGGGTGCTACGCTATGACGTCATGAAGTCAGTGCTACGCCATAGTCATCCCAGTGCTACACAAGGGGAAGTCGCGGGGAAGGACAGCGGTCCTCATTGAACTTCAATTGAAAATACACGTGTGTCGATTATTCAGACCGAGTTGTCTCATTTCTGGACCTAACAATAGTTTAAAGAGGTATTAATAATAATAATAATATTTCAATAATAATAATAATAATAGGATAATATGATAGTAACTTTTAAATATTTGCGATTCGAAAACATTGTTTATTTTTTAAGCATGGGACTTAATCGCGATAAAACACAGGTTTATATTTACCTCGACGTTTCGAAGACTGGGGAATGCGGGTATCAGCGTCAATAAAATGTGAGTGTTGTCAGCAACTACCCACATTTGGCGTTATAAAAGTTTATGTAGATCGAAACGTCGAGGTAAATATAAACCTGTGTTTTATAGCGATTAAGTCCCGTGCTTAAAAAATAAACAAGGATAATATGATATCCTGACACCACGCGAATGACGCTGCGGATCTTTTTATCTTTGAATCTTTTGATGTAAGATTTACAAAAATAATTTATAAAGAGCACACACATATACACACACAAACACACTTTATACCGACAACTATAGGATGCAAGCACACAATATTGTGAATGTGTAAATTATTGCCAATAATATTGTGTGCATGCGTATAGGCTTATAAATTATAAAATACCTACATGAAAAAATAAAACACGAGGCAAATTCCGAGCCCAATCTTTTTTGAAAGTCAGTTACAAAATATCAGATACCGAGCTCCAGTAAATCTTGTCTACCACCAAAGAATAATTTTATCACAAGCAAAATATATGTAAGCACATATTATGCAAATTCATATTCCCCTTACTCTATAATTCGCAATAAACTTGTAAACGGTTCCGATAGCGCTTGACTCTACAAAGTAAACGTTTATATTTTTATGTTTATTATAAAAAGTGGGAGAGTCCGTGACTGCAATGTGAAATACCGTAGAGTTGGTAGATAATGGTAAAGTAAAGCGGAGAGCGGTTAAAAGCGATCTCTATTGAAAATGTTATCAGTTTTGCCCATACGATGATATGAAATTGAATCGGAATTGGTTTCACCTTTTATCTGGAATATAAATACGTATTTCGATACGAAAATGTAAGGAGTGGATATGTTTATAAATAGGTCGTTTATTATTTTTTTCACGTTTTGTAGCTTTTGTAGTCTGGTAAAGTCTCTATCGTGCTTTCGGATATAATGTGAAGCTTGAATTGTGTAGTATAAGGCAGTAATATAAATATGTCTTTACATAACATGGAAATAAAACCACTATAGTAAGACTTCATGTAGGAGTAGATATTCAGCTTGTAAGCCGAAAAGAAATACATCATATCAAGAATTTCGCAGTCAATAGTGATTGCTCCCATGGCCTAGTGGTTAAGGCGTCTGGCCCGGCAAGCCAGAAGACGCAGGTTCGAATCCTGTTGGAAGCGAAATTTTTGTGATGTATATATTTATGTGAACATCCGCTAGTGTCGGTTAACACTATAAAATATATTTCATAAAGTTTAAATAATGCAAAATCTCTCGCCATTTGATTGGTACTGTAACGTATCACAATGGAGTAGGCATCGCTATAAAGCGGGTCTGCTAGATGGAGCTACGGCTTGTAAGCCGAAAAGAAATACATCATATCAAGAATTTCGCAGTCAATAGTGATTGCTCCCATGGCCTAGTGGTTAAGGCGTCTGGCCCGGCAAGCCAGAAGACGCAGGTTCGAATCCTGTTGGAAGCGAAATTTTTGTGATGTATATATTTATGTGAACATCCGCTAGTGTCGGTTAACACTATAAAATATATTTCATAGATATTCTTATCAAGTTTATTATAGAAACCACAATTTATATCTCTTTAATTTTTTATACATTTGTGGAACTTGTTTGATTACGTTCCAACTTAAATAATCCGTAATATAATAAATGCGATGTGTGTTAGTTGGTTTGTCTTTCTTTCACGCAGCAACGGCGCAACGGATCGATGTAGTTTTTTGCGTAGGCATAGTTTAAGGACTGGAGAGTATCATAAGCTACTTTTTATCCTGACTGTTCCTGTGGAAATTATCACTCGGGTGTACCGCGGGCAGAAGGTAGTATAAAATATATTTGAATTTCAAAAAATCTTGGCAGTTATGTTCAAGCATTATTAGTTAGTAGTAGTTATTTAGTAGATAGACTACTTATAAAGGTTAATAAAGCCCTAATGAGATTTATAAATCCTTAATGAGTGCGATGTAGTGCAGGTGCATAAAACTGCGATTCTTATGAACTAGCATTTTGCTTACTATCAGGCAAATGACCAGCGGCGGAGTACGAATCTTTTCGGTCGATAAAATTCGATAAAATTAGATAAACTTGACAGCTCAAATCGATAAAACCCACTTTATCGATTTGAACTGTGAATTTTATCAAATGTTATAATAATAATAAATGTTTATTTTCTCAACACAAAAAAAAACAGAATATGGTGCAAAACACATAGTGAAGGTTTCACTATGTGTTTTGTGTGAGACTGGTGCCTGAAATAGGTATAAAAACCTGTAGTACAGGTCACCAGGACTCCACTCCGCGGGTTTAACAAGTGAAAACCAAAAAAAATGTGGAACGCTTCACGATTTTGCGTGTCATCCTTGCGCAGGGGCCATGCTAATCTTCTCTGTATCGTTCCAATTTTAGTTTATGTACTGCCGAAGCAAGTACAGTACGTTATCGAATATTATCGACCCGAATAGATCCGTACTTGCGCCGCTGCTCGTCTTGTTATTAGTTTTAAAGCTATAACAACAATTTATACCAAAATTGTGCATAGGCTGTTAGTAAAACCCATTTGTCTCTGGTTGTCCAGCTCGTCCGGTATTTCGACCGGGCCGGATTACCGGCACGGCACCGGGACGATATTAAAACATCATGCTTTAATAACCGGGCGATTATCGTGAAAGCTTTTTACCTTTTGTTTTGTGGTATAAAGCATAAGCTTTACTTACGGAGATATAACGTGTTTAGATTTGTTTTAATATAATAAGAAATAACATAGAATTATATAATGCTTTAGCAAGTATAAAGTGAGCTTTGAGCTATGAGCTTTTAAAAACATTAAAAATTATATTATTTTAAAAGTTGTAAATTTTTAGTTCTTGCTCATTCTAAGTTTCATATCATATTATTGTAATCCTTTTTTCTTTCTATACATGATGGAAACATAAGACCACGCTTAGACTCGACTCTAAATCTTAGCCTCACTTCCTTATTAATAAACGTAAAAACATATTGTCTATTTCAATTCAGCTTAAAAAAAAACAATGACAGAAGTTACTACAGGGGTATTTAATAATCACTATAATTATGAAAACCAATAATGCTGTTGAGTCTAAAAATACCTTCAAGTCCAAAAGATTCACTTTTGATCTATTTACTCTCATATTTCAGTGTAGTGCCGCCCGCGCACGTCTCTGTGTTTCAAAGTTCTGAGTGTCACTGAAATTGTTATGGTCTGGAATTATGAGTACCATCAGGCAAACGACCTTTTGCGAACGTTTACAGGAAACAAAGATGTCGCAAAAGAATTTAAGTTTTTATGTTTATTCCATTCTTCAATATATTTTTTATACTGTAATATTTTAATTTTTGAATCTTTGATAATATCTAATGATGAAGTAGGTAGGTATTCAAAGTATTTTACGTGTACTGACCATCAAAAATTCTACAGCAAAGTTAAGCTTGCACCACTTTGCACACACACAATACTTATATAAATGTAATAATAGTATGTACTCGTAGTATGTATAATGTAATAATAATAATAGTATGTTAATTTAATAATATGTATGTATAATATGTGACACTTTAGTTAGGCCTTCAGAGTAGGTATACTTTTGTTAAGTAATAATATATTAAGAAATTATAATGTAAAAATAACTTATACAGCAAAAAAAGGGTGCGAGCCCTGGAGCTTGCAGAGTATAATAATTAAACAATAAAAATAAAAAAAAAAGCTTGCACCACAAGTCACCAGTTAATATAAACAAGCAAACGTAATATTTCACCATCATGACGAAATCGCTGAGATTACTCATTGGAAGCTGTAACGTCCCAGTAACGTTCCTGTGACGGCCCCATAACGGCCGCAAGGTTCCCCGATTTGGGTAAATTAAGTGGAATTAAGTGGATTGAAATTAATGTCGGGTGGAGTTGATGATGTTACTGTTTTGATTTTAACTGCTGTGATTTTTTACACGACGAACGTACATTACACCCGTACACAATATTAATACTCACCACACACGACACATACATAAACGACTCAAAAATACACCATCGACGCGAAGGGCTAAAAAATTTATCGGTAGAGTTGCACAGTTTAAATCCTCCATCACGCTTTTGAGTTTACGACCTGTGTGACCTTGAGCATTGGAAGCCAACGTATCACATGTTTAGGAGGTTCCAAACAAAAACAGCTATAAGTTGAATAATCACAGACGCAAACATACGAAGAAGACTGTTATTAGTAGGCCCTGGTAATATATTTAGGGACTGACGGATAAAATGGAACGGTATAAAATAAAATAAAACAAAATTGAAAAACTACTCCATCAAGAAGATAGTTTTTACGTCACACTATAAACTACATATTACCTACAGATGGCGGTAACTAACTCCTCTGCGAGTGTCCATCTGAGGGGTTACCACCGTTTTGATCGTGTAGTCTGTAGCCAAGCAGTAATGTTCTGGTTTGATGAGCATAGTAGTCATAAATTTCTGTGAGACTTAATAATAACTCAAGGTAACGAGCGCAGATGCAGTGACACGGAGGCCTTTGAGTCTCAAAGTTCTGTGTGGCACTACAATTGCTATGAGCTGGCGTTAGGATTACCATCAGGCAAACGGAACAGTGCCTCTCATTATCTCAACTATTAAGGCATGTTGGAACATCGTAGGGCATTATTTCCTACCCAACACCTGACATACACAAAATCGATTGAATCTGGTAGTTCGTACATTGGCCAAACTAAGTGGATTATAGTTGAAACAGTCAAGGAACATATTGCTGCCGTGAAGAACTGCCAGGTTAATAAATCTGCCATCACTAAACACCTAATTGAATCCGGACTTAACCGTTGAGTTTAGATTAGGTACCTGCATGCATCATGGAATCCAGTGATTGATAAATGTTCGAGTCGCGATTCGTACACAGAAAAGCCAGTGGATATAGTAAGTGTACTTTTATAAAACCAAACGTAGGTAAAAAAGAAGTAATAATAAGAATTAAAAAGTAGAGACTTTTTAGTCTTTCCTCCTCCCATCATTCCATTCCTTGGCTTGGAAATATAGGATCATTTATTCCAAAGCCCAAATGACCATCTCCTAAGCCGAGTAATAGTCTTAAAATGAATCAAACTCGCAAAAATTAATCCTATTACTGCTTTCACAAGAAAAACACAATAAATCGTCCCCACGACCTTCTTAATGGATCGCGACATTCGCAGCATCTGCTCCCAATGATTGCAAATTTTTATGTACTGCAGCTAAGCAAAGGAAGGGCATACTAATGATTGTCGTTAGCCTCTCGCCATAGTATACAGAGAAAAGTATGTTATGTTCCCAGAGCGGTAACAAAAGCAGCGTGAAATTCTAATTCAAAATTCTTTACCTAAATATGTACTTAAAAACTGTTTCGCTGCCAACGGGATTTGAACCCGCACGACGTCTTCTGGTTATCTAGACCAGACACGTTAACCAATTAAGCTATGGGAGCGATCAATATCCCGAAATTCTCGAGATGGTGCCTTTTTTCGGCTTTTGCTCCATCCGCGATGACTGCTAGATGGAGCAACAAGCCGTGGCTCTATCTAGCAGTCATAGCTTTACAGCAATTACCTAAACTACAGTTTACAGTATCAATCATGCTATTCTGCTCTGCGTAGGGTACGCACTACGCAGCCTGTTTGTCTCTTGGAACCTGCAATGCTTAATTTCCCACATTATTTCTACGTGCACATACGTACATCGTTTCGAAAGTAGTGTGTCATGTCTCATATAGTTTCATGTTCCATTACAATGCAGTGGTCCGTGCACCTGCACTAGCACGTCTACGTCTGGGTCAGGCCTTTATGAAGATGACATCCTTTTCTGTTTCTACTGTGGTCTCGCGGGTGCTGCGACAAATAGAGTAGTTAAACGCCAGGTGGGTACTTTAAACGTGATGCTACGGAGTATTGCTTAAAATCTGGTACCGGTTTAAGCTTGAGGATGGTGATTATTTTTCACATTTTGATTTTCTATAGATCATGTGATGTCTTTGTAGTTTAGATATCCTTAGCATTTATATTTTTGTGGCTAACAGTAATAAAGCCTGACATATAGGAGCAAGAGTCCACTCCTTAATGTCTCAGGGTAACGAGCGCTCTGTAGTGCCGCACAGGCCTTTGTGACTCAAAGATCTGAGTGACACTGCAATTGTTATGGGCTGCCGTTATGGTAACCATCATAATGCCGAAGAGACAAGCTTATCTCGTTACCAAGTACTATAAAAAATAGTAAGCATCGTGGAATATTTTAGTACTCACCTGGCTAGTTACCGCTCTAGAATATGAATTATATTTTTTTTTATGTTATTTGGATACGAGACGAGCTGGTGGTTTGCCTGATGCTAAGCATAACGCCGGCCCATATCAATTGCAGTGCCACCCAGAACTTTAAGACACAAAGACCTGCGCGGCACTGCAGTGCGCTCGTTACCCTGAGACATTCGTTATTAAGTCTCATAAGCCCACTAATTTCACTGACTACTTTGCTCGTCAACCCGGAGCACAGTAATGCTTGCACATTACTGATTGGCAGCAGACAACACGAGTCCTACATGTACAATAAAATCAAGCTTATCAAGTTTGCCGTCATTGAGTCATCATAATATCTTCAAGTCGCTTGTCAAGCTGTAATCCAAGCTCTCCAAAACAGCTCATTCATACGAAATACCTTCAAAAAGCACACGTATAAGTCTGAGTGTATGTTTGTCTGGCCGGCAGCCAACGTCCACTCAATGCTGGACTAATGGCCCAGCTCACTTACAGATATTGGGTTTATCCCGGAGCCTTTATGAATTTTAAACGGTAGTGTGCACTGCCAAATATTGAGATGTTTTGGAAGATGCCGATATTTCAGCTTTGACTGCTTTATGCCAAGAATGGTTGGGCATACATTATATACCTATACACATATCTATTCTTGATACATGTTTTTAGTACAACTTTACGTGCTGCATTGATTATGTGACGTCACTTTGTACGGGGCGTGTAAACGCTCAGTAGATATGACCGACGTAGGTTCTCATTTTTGACGTTTCTACTAGCACTCAATTTCCATTTTTTTCGTTATAGACATTTGATTCTCATGAGAAAAGGATCGAGATATTACCGTGATCAATGTTGACATCATAAAAAAATGGAGTCAATATCCCTATTGTTTTGCTGGCATTTATGTTTACCACGAAACCAATGACCGGCTTGTCTTTTGTCTTTTGGGTTATCCAATAGTATAAAAAAGTAAATAAAGAAGCTCCTAGTACTGTTATAATATAATATCATAAAGTGTTCAGTTTATCGACCTAACTCACCTAGCTATTTACCCAAATGGGGGTCTTTGGACGTTCCATTCCTTTACCATCTCTAGTCTATCAGACTTTGCAATATGTAATTTTAATAAAATATCTACAAAATTATCTAGAAATAATTCCACGTCTAAAATACGATTCCGCCAAAGGAAAAGTCGACTCTGACCTCCTCAGCGTATTGATATACGAACAGAAAGGTCTATTTTAGTGCTGATTTCAATACATTCAATGAATATCTTAGTAGGTTACCTTCCAACCACAGAAGTTCATGCACTGATGGCCAATTTTCAACCTTATCTAGGAGATGCAAAGTTTATTATTGTACGTAGATTTTTTGAACATTTATTCGAGTTTCGCGAAAAAATCGGCGAACTCGAGCGATTGCTTTTTTACGATTTCAGAAGTATTGATGTCAGTAATAAATATTGAATTTTACAGATGATGATCTTCAAATAGATATTCTCTGTTTTTAACCGACTTCCAAAAAAGGAGGTTCTCAATTCTTTTGTATTTTTTGGCGATGTTACTCGATATCCTATATAATTTTTTTAATGAGTATGATATATAAGATTGGCCCTTTTATGAACTTTTAATACCCCCCTAAGGGTGGAAAACGGGAGATGAAATCGTCGAAAATACCGCGATATTTTCGAAAATCGATTGCCGCTTCTTTTAAAGTATATCTTTACACTATTGGGTAACGAGACGAATGGGTTGTTTGCCTGATGTTATGCATAACGCCGGCCCATAGCAATTGCAGTGCCTGCACTCGGAACGTCGAAACGCAAAGCCCTGCGCGGCACTGCATCCCGCTCGTTGCCCTCCATTAATTTCACTAACTGCTTTGCTCATTAAACTGGAACATTAGTGTTAGAATCAAAAGTTTAAGAAGAAAATTAAATATTGTAGTGATCTCACTAGGTTGTGGCTCACAATATTTCTTGGGTTAAAAGACTCCTGTTTTCTTTGCCGCGATTGATTTTTTTCATCATCCCCATTATGAGGTTGGCAAACTAAATGCTACGTATCCTATGCAGAAAATCATTTTTCACTTAGAGATATTATTTTTTGTGTGTCCATGCCACCTGCGAAACAGGGAATCTTAGTGCAGGGTGTGAGTATAAAAGCGTTTAATTTTATTTTTATGTTCCTTGCTTATGTCCCACCATAAGCATGGGCATGGTTAGCATTTTCAGGTTGGAGTAAGACTGATAGTAGTTGAGATATATTTTATATAGAACGATATCATTACGCCAGAAGATACTCGTACCAAATATCCAAAATGAAGTCACGCACTAAACCCCGCGAGTAACATGTGTAATAACATCTCTATGTTAAGCAACACTCGGTTGGTGTAAGCGCGCATTGTATAGCCTGGTCGTGATAACCAGGCCACGATGACTATAACCTATAAATTATGTCTATAAATAGGAATGAGAAATGGAAATAGGAATTAAAGTACACATTCCCTTTTCATTTTCTACTGGTCGCCTAGATAGATGCCAACCCAATCAAGTTCAAAATATTATGCCCCCAAGCAATCATCGGTGTATGCTAGCCAGACGAATTTTAAAAAAACTTCATTTCTAGATTTAGCATATCCTACCACTTTCATACATATTCTTATCATATCGTCACTCGTCGTGAAATATTATGAAGTCCAACCGATTTGGTTTTAACCACATAAAAACAGTCATAAAAGGTGCCATAGTCATGGGTAATGCAAATATATAATTATGTCTTAAGGGTATGCTGTAAGATACGCTTAGAAAGATACTGTCTACCAATCAATCAATACTGGATTACTGGGGGAAAAGTCTAACGTTCTTGAACACATGTCAATTCATGGGCTCGTGTAACGTATAAAAAAATCACCAATAATTAGTACGAGCTTCGAGTACCTTTTTTTTTTTTTTTTTTTTTTTTTATTATTAATAGGCTTACGTTTGACCACTATCTCACCTGCTGGTAAGCGACTACCTACCAACTACCATTGATCAATAGTTATCTACAACTAGCTTCTGCCCACGGCTCCGCCCGCGTGCTATATATCTTTATAGCCTATGGGTTATTTCAGAATCTAAACTATCTGCATTCTAAATTTCATCAAAATCGGTTTAGTTGTTATGGAGATACGTTGGGAACAAACATTCACACACACACTAACTTTCATATTTAAAATATTATGTATGTTACTGTGTGTCAAATGTTTTACCATTCAGGTTGAAAATAGTTCATGTTACATTCAATGGAGTTATTGGAAACGTGGTCGTCGTGGCCTGCTAATGCTCGCGTGCGCTAAGAACTTGTCCAAAGTATGTAATCTAGAGGTCAAGAAGGTTCATAATCTGGGATCTGGCTTATGGAGCTATTGGAAACGTGGCCAGGATCAATGTTCAAAGATTATTTTGGCGAAGCTATCCTAGATCCCAATTATTACTTACTTTTTTTTTCGATCTCCCATAACAGGATTAATAACAAGTAGAATAGCTTTTAAAAAAGTTAGTCCCATCACCTAGAAAATCCCAACCTAGAAAAACACAAAGAAATCGTGCATTTTGCTGGTGAAAAAATTAGCCTATATTATATTATCCAGACGACCCTTAGCTCTAGCTACCATTTTTCTGCTATCTTTTTTACACTATACACACCAAGCAAGACGCCAGTGCAGACCTAACGCTCTCATTACGAATAAGATAGAAAATATGTTATTCTCCGGTCCTTAAACTAATATCTAAATATAATCACGTCCATCCATTGCGCCGTTGCTGCGTGAAAGAAGGACAAACCAACAAAACTACAAACACACTTTTGCATTGTTAGTATATTTATTACTATAACTATTACACAATACAAAATATAAACTAACTATAATATTATACACAATATAAACTGAAGTAATTAAACAAATTCATTAAAATAAACTAAAATAACTATATATTCCATATATCTATTTAATATATATCCACACAAATGTATTATATATCTTTTGCATTTATTATGGTTAGGAAGGTATTATAAAGGTGCTAGTGTATTTGTTAGTTTGTCCTTCTTTCATGCAGCAACGGCGCAACCGATCTATGTTATAGATTTTTATGGATGGAGAGTAACAGAGGCTACTTTTTATCTCAGTATAATAAAAGTGGACGGGTGGTGTAAGTACTAAAATTATTGGCAATCCAATATTACGACTCCTTATTCAGTTGCAACCAATTGCCGGTATCGTCACGCCACCTTGCTGCATTTTAGAAGGTTTTACTGTTAAATACGGATACCCCTCTCATGCCCTCTGGCTTATCCGTAACCGTATGTATAATTCTCATCAGAAATTCGGAAGTTTCGAACTTGCTACTTTCAAGCAATAATTTGTCCGTAAATTGAAAACGCCGTGCAACTTGGCTAATAAAATACGTTGGCTTATTATATATCTTATACTTGTATAACTTAGCTTGTATAAGTTGTGTTGAAAATGTTTTGGTAAGAAGTAAGGGCTGGGGTCCAAAAGACAATTTTTTTGATGAAATGAGAGCTGCATCTTTATTTTGATAATACTTTTAATTCATTCAAATTAAAAATTCTTCATCAACATGCGCCCAAAGGAACACTCATGATAGAAAATTAATTGATCCCTAAGTGGCAAATAGGAAACCAAGAAGAAAGGGAAGAAATTAGTCAGCATTCTTTTAAAAAAAAAAATTTACAGTTTTTCCCATGAATCACAAGTTTCAAATTTAAGTATTAGAGCTGTTGTAGTCGCCAGAAGGCTTCTGATCTGTTTGACACATATTGCTTACGAGCATTTACTTGCATTAATATGGAATCATTAGAAGTGATTAGTATTTTAGAAGCGGCGGCTCCGTAGCTAAGTTGGTAGTAACCCTGCCTGCAAGGCGAGGGGTCCCGGGTTCGATTCCCGGCCGGGGCAGATTTTGTGTAAACACAAAGTTTGTTCTCGGGTCTTGGATGTTTGTGATGTGTATCTGTGCATGTCCATATGTCCATGCCACCTGCGACACAGGGAATCCTAGTGCGGGGGTATGAGTGTGTAAGCGTTTATGTTTATGTTTATGATTATTGCTTACTATCAATGTGTTTCAATAGCCGAACATGAGATCAAGCCCTATTCTAGATTAGGCTGGTTCACCGCATTAACCACATCGTCATTTAAGATCATGTAAGATAGAGGTGCATAGGTATTTTGTATAGTATATATGTAATGCATTGTGATGTTTCTTTCACCGAAAGCAGTAATTAAAACCTGTAATCAGTGGTGCAAGTTCAGTTTGACGCTGCACCAACAAAATATCACATTTCAATAAGTGCACTCAAAAGTTGACTAACTTTAAACCCCAGCATTCGCACTCCAATAAAAGCTCTCAAACCACAACAAAATTATCACAATTAGGTATTATAATATCAACAAACTCTTAGAAAACTTCCCGAAGTGGTAGCCCACGCTCACAGTTACCTTACTGGCTTCTCTCCAACAGCGAGGTATGTAGCACCCTCCAGTGCTCATCGTGCAGAAATAACGACCACTACAGACTTCTAAAACCACTACTGGACCGCACCCAAAACCAACATTTTCAACTCTAAATCTATAACCCAGAAGATCTATCGAGATGCTGAAACTAAAGTTGCTGAGACTTGCTACAGCGTTATTCCTAAATAACCAGAACGGATTTTGACTTCAATGGCGATGATAATAAGAGCGTCGGAAGTGAAAAAATAAATTGGTGACGCTGAAGAAAACTGCAACGCTGCGCTCGATTTATACAATTTTGAACATTAAAATGCAATAAATAAAGTTGATATTGCGTCGCCAGTTATTGAATAAGAGACGTATCAGTGGAGCTGTCTCGAATTGTATTAGTTTGTTGAAATATTTTTAGTTGTGGAACAAATGGAGGACCTCGGATTTGTTCAATTTGTATTCCTTTGAAGTTTATGTCTGTAGAACAGTCGATTTGTAGAGTAGTTTCAGAAATTTATTAGTGGACCTTATTTTATTGAGATGTATTTTCTTTATACGCGGATTGTTACAGCTAGGGCCATGTTTTGAATCTTCGTTATCTGTCTTTTTTGTCTTTAGAGGATCGTTCGGTTTGTCCTAATAATCCTTTACACTAGCCAAAGTTCTACAGTCTATAAACCTAGTTACTGGGAATTTGATATTCATATATTGTTAGTGTTGTTTGTAGTTTAGTTTTTATTTGTAGTTTTGTTAGTGGTAGGACTAACTCTTTTGCGAGTGTCCGTTTGGGTTGATACCACCGCTTTGCTCGTGAAGTCAGCCGCCAAGATGTAATGTGCAAGCATTGCTGTGTTCCAGTTTGATGAACAGAGTAGCCAGTGAAATTACTGGGCTTATGAGACTTAATACCCGCTTGGCAAGCTAACTCCTCCAACTTGAAAATCTATCGTCAAGCACCTATCGGTGTGTTCCGCCAGCTGCACTTGCGTTCCTACCATCTTCGAACACATCGTACTAATACTCAAGTTCGTTGCGCAGGATTCGAATCCTTTCCACGTCACTACCAAGAGGCACCAGGATTTCGAAACTATAAAGAAAAAATCTATAAAAACATGTACATAGGTATCTTCTACCTCTGCATGCTCCATATTCAGCCACATCTTCACTTACCATCAGGCGAGTAATTGTTGGTAAGTAAATCAGATTTTTCTCGTTATATTTTGTGGGTGGGTTCCCAAACAGTCACACTGTGACTCGTTGGGAATGTTTTCCCCATCGAGTCACATTGTTACTGGTTTCCACTTTTCCACGATTCCCAACTAGTCACACCCAAAGTGTCAGTGTGACGCGTTGGGACGAAAATTCTCGACCAGTAACATTGTAAATGGCTCGGAACCCATTTTTATCCAGTACTTAATTCTAGTATGTAGCACGTTCTTTTTTAGTGTATTCTTTTAGAGCCTAAATTATAATTGGGCGCTGAGTAAACAATTTGCTTTTTATGTTACTGTAAATAGTATTATGTTATGTTTTCTAGTTCCATATATGCCTATATGGCTACAATTATTCTAGTGTGTTATAATTATATCGATCAAAAACTAAATTAAAGGTTTAATTAAAATAAAACCCAAACATCGGTAACTAATGAATTTATTTACATATTCACATATAATTATTAAATCTGTAACATCCAAATAATTAATATACAATAATAGTCTTAAAACTAACTAGTACAAATACCTCGACTAAATTATATATTATTATAATGTCTATCACAACATTCAGTTTCAACGTGATGCCCACGATTAGATACCGCTGTCCCTTTCTTAATAAAACATAAACGCTTACACTCTCATACCCCTGCACTAGGATTCCCTGCGTCGCAGGTGACATGGACACACACAACTCAAACGTCAAAGACCCGAGACCTAACTTTTTGTCTACACAAAGTGCCCCGGCCAAGGATCGATCCCGGGACTCGCTTTTGCTTACCACTTAACCACGGAGCTGTCAATATTAACTAGAAAGAAAGAGCAAGTCGTATGAAAGGGGTCCGGAAATTTCCAGTCTTCAGATTGGACGCTTTTATGGAGAACTTCTCAAGTGGTTGCAATTTTCTAGATTGAGAAATTTTTAGAATCCTGAGCAAGCAGTTTCAGATTCGCTTTCTACTGCTATAAAGAATAAGAGCGCTTGAATTTTTATCTGAAACGATTTCATTTTATAGGGTAACGAGGCGAGGTCGTTGACCTGATGATTTGTAGGCAATCATGCTCATAATAATAATTGCAGGATGAAGTAGAAACTTGTGACACAAAGTGACTTGTGTGGAACTGAATTTCTAAATCAATTTCTCCAGTCGAGAAGAAGGGCAATTAAGAGTGGTTCCGCACTGCATCTGATCCTAATCCGAGAGAACGCTGTTCGAACTGGCCACAGTACTATTTCTAAGACATGTTACGTAATAGATCCGAATCTGTCATCCATTTTCTTTCCGTCATCCGTGAATCTACAAATGGGAGCAAAATATCAACTTTTATTTTTATACTAGCTTCTGCCCTCCGTTTCACCCGCGTTTCCACAGGAATTATGAATTTTTCCGAGATAAAAAGTAAGCCTATGTTACTCTCGGATCCATAAACTATATCTATGCCAAAAACGACAACGATCCGTTGCTCCGTTTTGCTGAGTGAAAGAAAGACAAACCAACAAACACACTTTCACAATTATTATGAAAGTATGGATTATATAAAATGACGAAAGTGGACACACTCATTCGGTGTAAAATTGTACAACTTCCTGTCGTGTTGACGTAGCAGTTCGTGGTGATTGTAAAACGCTTCTTGCAGTGCGAAACCGCTATAACTCGTAGGCATTATCTTTTAAAAAAATGTTTTTAGTACTAATTTTCCTATATTAACAATATGTGCAATGCGTTCATTACCCTGAGACGTCAGGAATTAAGTTTCGTATGCCAAGAAGTTATAAATTAAAAAGTAAAATATTTATAGATACTGCGAAATACCGACAAGTTACTTATTTGCTCTTTGTCTCGGTATCAGTAAGCATATTTGGAATGGCACCTAGAAGAACTTTTTGGGTCCACATGAATAAAGAAAAACTGAATTTTGGTTTTATAATTTCTTATAGCTAAAAATGATTTTATATTTAATTTTCCGTTCGTAAAATTGTGATTCATAATTTGGCACATACAATTCGTAGACCCCTTTCAACAACAAACAAACTTAAAGCCATCTCTCTCACACCCATACAAAAAATTGACATGAAACAAGGACAGCGACAGCTGACGACGTGGCATGACGACTATTGACTTATTGACTCCCGAGTGATCATAACAACGCGCACACGCAAGCGGCGGTGAGGAGCAGGCTGCTTAGAGGTGAAGAACCTGAAACAAAAAAAAACTTACATTACAAATATTATTTTACTAACTCATCATTATCATCAGCCGGAATACATCTACTGCTGAACACTGGCCTCCTCCATAAAGGGTAGGAGGGATTACCATTACTACGATTAGCACGTGTCTTGGTGATCGCAGTAGGTTTTGATGCTAACCGGTAAGAATGCTGCTTCTCTTTCTCTCTCTTAGTCGACTCTTACGGAACCCGCAGAAAGAGATGAATGGCGGCTTCATACGCCGGTGCCTCTTCACTAAGAGCTACCTACACGCGTGCGCTCCGACTGGTCGCCGCGCAGGCACTGGAGCGAATACCTACCATGAAATCTTTTATCAGGTGTAGGACTAACTCTTCCGCAAGTGTCTGCAGGGGTTTTTACCACCGCTTTGCTCGTGTTGTCAGCTGCTACGCAGTAAAATGCAAGTATTACTGTGTCCCAGTTTGATAAGCGAAGTAGTCAATGACATTACTGTGCTTATGACACATACCTAATTACTCAGAGTAACGAGCGCGCTGCCGTGACACGCAAAGTTATGAGTGGCACTGCAATATTTATATGCTGACGTTATCCTTACCATCAGACCAATGGCTTGCTCGTCTCGTTATCTAATATAATTAAAAAGAAATCAGTCGAGCAATCGTTGCGAAACTTGTCTGTACTAACTAGGTAAGTCAAATATTTATGGAAATAATCGGTTACCTGAGGAATCTTCACCGGTAACAGATGCGGGGTGAGGGGCGTCTTCCTTGATGTACACGGGTTCGCTTTTCCGAGCGTAAATGTCGAAGATGGTCGCCACGCAGCTCAACGTAAACTGGCCGGAGGGCGGCGGGACCAGAGTGTACCTGATGGGCGAAATGCATTGAGTTATAATGTAAAAATTTGTATGGTAGCAAGGGATAATAATACCATGCTATGCTTACATCGTGATGTTTACCTTCACCCAAAGCTCAAGCTTGTTGTAGGACTCGAAACAGGTGGTAGGACTAACAGTTCTGCGTCCGTCTGAGTGTACACCGCTCGTGTAGTCTGCCACCAAGCAGTAATGTGCAAGCATTTGACAGCTCCGTAGCTAAGTTGGTAGTAACCCTGCCTGCAAAGCGAGGGGTCCCGGGTTCGATTCCCGGCCGGGGCAGATTTTGTGTAAGCATAAAGTTTGTTCTCGGGCCTTGGATGTTTGTGATGTGTATCTGTGTATGTCCATGCGACCTGTGACACAGGGAATCCTAGTGCGGGGGTATGAGTGTCTAAGCGTTTGTTTGTTTGTTTGTATTACTGTGTTCCGGTTTGATGAGGAAAGTCATCAGTGACATTACAGCTTGGCTTATACCTAATGTCTCAGGGTAACGACCGTAATGTAGCGCCACACAGGCGTTTGTATTTCATAATCTGAGTGGTAATTGTTGCAGGCTGGCGTTATGCTTACCATCAAGCAGACGACGGATGTTTCCCATTATTCCTGTTTGTCTCCAGATCTGGCCCTCTAGGGACATACCTAGCAGCGGGTCGATAGAGGCTGAGTGATACACAATACAGTTGCAAACTAACAGATAGCCCCAAAGAGCTCGCAACTGTCACACAACATAGAAGACAGACATAAACACAGTGAAACTATAATCAAATGAAACATAAAATAACATACACAGAAATAAGGCTAATATGGTCAGTATGTCACCATCCTGGATCTCCTTCAGAAGACGGTTGATTTACAGCATATTACTTATATAAAGGAACTTAATATTCGCCATACACGAGCGTTCCAATTCAACCTTCAAAATGAGTTATGCGTAGTTTGGGTGGGAGCGCCAGTAATTGATAGTGACGTCACTGACCTGCACTGACGTAATTCTGATGGCACAAAGTAGGATAATCTGCTGCGACGGATTATCCACCTGGTTTCACAACAGCATGCAGTAGTAGATCAAAAGCTCCTGGACCATTTACCTCAAAACCTCAACATCTTCCTTGTCCATGTCCCGGCTGTACACGTAGTGCTCCTGGTAGGAGCGGCTGAGATGCGCGCTGGTGTACGTGAGCCCCATCTTGTAGTGTTCGGCCTCCAGTATGGACACCTCGAGCTGGCTGAACGCCGGCCGCTCCTTGAAGTCAGCGTCCATGCTGCGCCACGATATCGTCTCTGCTATCTGGATAGAAGTAAAATAAGTTACAGTAATTTTTAATCTTTGGTGACGACACCTTTTTTACTTTAAAATCGACCTAATCTCGTAAGCTGTTATTTTGATATTAGAAACAGACCCTTAAACGTGGGTAACAAGTAACGAAATTGATTGATCTTCAAGCAAAGATATGAAACAATCAGTTATGTCAACACCCGACATTGACGCAGATAAATCGATGGCAAAATAAATCTTCTGACTCGGCAATATGAAATACCAAATATACATTTTGCAATCCATTTTAAATATTGCCACCGAGAAAGAAATAAATATTTACGTATTTCGTTATTATATCAAAAGAAACATTTTCGCTCAGAGTAGCCGTTAGTGTCAGTATGGCTGGTTGCCTGTGGCGCTTGTCTGTGAGAGTTTATTCAAAAATTGCTACCTATTTGCTACCTATCAAAAATAATTGCTACCTGTGATGATAATTACTATATTCTTGGGAATACTATATATTTTTTGGACAGCCATTCTAACGCCAGGAAACCGTCCCTAGACAGCATAGCGCACGCAGAGTTTCTTAAAGTGTATGCTTGAATATTTTTCGTACATAAAACGACCAAAAACTTTGCCTTTACAAATTCACCAGACACTTTTTAAATAAATTTTACTATACAAATAAATAAAGTTGAAGTGTCTGTTTGTAATGTCAAAATAACAGCTTTTTACTAAATGCATATGAAAGTATATAATATGGTATTTATGACAAAAATATCCTTTTTTAAATTTTTTGTCTGCCTTTTAGTTCCAGCTAATCTCCGAAACGGCTGGACCGATTTTGATGGGACTTTCACTGGCGGATAGCATTTTTTATTATGCTATTTGTTAACGAGACGAGCTGGTCGTTTGCCTCATAGTAAGCATAACGACAGCCCATAACAATTGCAGTGCCAATCAGGACTTTGAAACAGAGGCCTGCGCGGCACTGCGGTGCGCTCGTTACCCTAAGACATTAGGTATTAAGTCTCATAAGCCCAGTAATTTCACTGGATACTCTGCTCATAAAACTGGAACACAATAATGCTTGCACATTACTACTTGGCGGCAGACTTCACGAGCAAAGCGGTGGTAACCACCCAGACGGACACGGATGTTATAAGAAGTAACTTAGGTTACTTTTATTACGTATGTGAAGCCGCGCTCCACATCTATAGGTATATTTCATTAACGAAAAAAAAAGCCACGCATTGGGGTGTTTAAATTGTACTATTTGTAACCCACCTCTTCCTGCCGAGAATAGTAGGGTGACCAATAACCTCCCCACCTATCCTATTGCACTTATTTCTTTCAGACTCGTCGATCAACAAAGCAAAGAATGGAAGTAACAATCCTCTCCCGCTAATGGATATAAATCTATGAATAATGGCCCATTGTTCCTGACCCCAGGGTTACAATAAAAATACAAGTTCTCAAACTTTCCCGGAGGTTTTTAATATCTTTCGCAAGGTTTGCTTTTGAGGGAAATTAAATTTAAGTTTCAATGGGGCGTAATTGGATGGTGACCTTTAGATGGAGTCATGATCAATTAAGATTGAGCTCACAGCCGGAATCAAATTTGCGCTAACTCGTTATTCTTTTTCGCTTGAGAGCTCTTTGAGCTACTTGATTCGTTTGAATTTAGTTTTGTGTGTCTATTTTGCTTATTGTACTGTAAGTTTTATCTAATCAGTTGAACGGATGGTTTGATGCTGTTGTTGTTTAGTTTTCTTCGAGGTACTAGATACGTCCCCAACAGTAATAGGCATTACTTACTTTGTGCTCGTCCAGTATCCAGGTGATGTTGGGCGCTGGGTAGGCGTCGTCTACTGAGCAGTTGGCCCGCAGCGTGTCGCCGCGGGCGTAGCTGCTCCGTGAGATGGAAATATGGGGGGCCCGGAATGGAGGATCTGGAAGTAGAGGGCTTTGTTACCTTACCCAAGATAATTATACCTACTAGATAGAATTGTTTTAATTTTGTATCCTTAATTAGTATCAAGGATGAAAATTTAAATACTGTTTACAGTATTTAAAAAGTCCTTACCAACGACAGTGAGAGGTGCTGATCGTATGTCTGTGTGGAATAGCGGTGCGTCCGCCGACACCTCGCACTGGTACTCCCCACTGAGCTGCCTATGCATGTTCACCACGCGGACTTGCTGGTGGTCCGACTGGGTCAGCTGCATGCAAAAGTGATAGTTTTAATGTCTGTTGAGATTAATAGCTACTAACGAGAACAGTCACCTTTTTAAACCACGCAGTTTTTACTCAAACCATTTTTTTATTTTCTGAACAATTTTGTTGTCACCAACGTGCTGGTAAGGGTTATCCACTCTTTACGTCACACCCTGTACTACTAGATTACGAGACGAGTGGGTCGTTTGCAGAACGATTACAGTGCCACTCAGAACTATGACACAACAAGGCCTGTGCGGCACTGCGCTATTTACCTTAAGACATTAGGTATTAAGTCTCATAAGCCTAGTTATTAAACGGAACACTTGCTGATCAAACTGGAAAACTATAATGCTTGTATATTAATGCTGACTGCTATGCTGATGGCAGACTACATGATACTATTTCTTCAGAACCTGCTCCACTGATTCAGGTATCTCAAAATACTTACATCCACTAAAGTCCCTGGAAGAGGGAACACCAGACTCGGCGGCAGCTCCCTCGGAACATATCGATAGAACTCTGTCTCTGCTCGATACCACTTGATAGAGTACAACGCTGCGCCCTCCAGGTCGTACGAGCACCGGAGGACCACAGACTCCCCCTCGCCCGATAGGACTGCTCGAGGGACGGATATTGAGAGGTTTCGGAGGGACCATACTCCTCCTGTGAACAAGAACCATTGTTTTGATAGGCAACTCTTATATTTTGACAAACAACTAGGAACGAGAATGGGTGATCAACTGGTCATGGCATCTTGATAGAATGCAGTACTATGCATGACCATATACCACTGAGCCAATGCTTACACACTATACTAGACTGTCCAAAAAACGAGTTATGTTTACAGGGTTCATGTATGAGAGTTTCTTTATTCCACCATAACTTTTAAATGCCTGAACAGATTTAGACATACGGGGTATCCTAAGAATCCTTACATCATCTTGAGTGACACTGGCTGGGGCAATCGTGTTATTTTTTTAATTATACCTTGACTAGCTTCTACCCGCGGTTTCACCCACGTTCCCATAGGAACCGTGCATTTGTTCCGAGATAAAAAGTAGCCTTCTATAAATTATATTTATGTGAAAATCACGTCGATCCATTGCTCCTTTGCTGCGTGAAAGAAGGTCAAATCAACAAACCATCAAAGAAATACACTTTCACATTTATTATAGTACGAATTTCACTCGTGCAAAGCCTCGAGCACAAGCTAGTTCAACAATATAATGCACAATAAACAGCTTTTCAAATGTAGAAGATATTATCTAGTTTATTATATGAATCACCGCCAGACGCTACCAACACCTGCTTTAATTAAAAACTGTAGGTATGTATATATACCGTACACCGTACCTGGGATTCATAATTAATTAATTCAAAACAAAGTTGGTGAACGTGTGAATGAAAATGAAGTTTAGTTTTAAAGTTCGCGTTGAATGAGTTAAACACAGCTCAGACTTCGGGGACTTGGAAGTGAAGGTTCAATGGACAGCAAGATTTAACATTTTAAAAACCCCTGATCTCAGTAAGGCTTATTGAAATAAGCAGACATTTAAATAGGTGCTGAAAATCGTCGTTATGTACATTTCTGTTCACAATTTATTACTGAGCTCCGATAATTTTCGGCATCTCTGCACATGGCAGCGGTTTCGTTTGTTCCCCGAATGTAGTTTTTAATAACATGTCATGTTATTTGTTCTTTGACGTAAGGTATGTTGTCAAAGTTTATGTTTTTTTTTTTTCTTTTTTATCTTATTGTGTAAAATAATAATAAGCTATAATTATAGAGCCACTTAAAACCTGTCATATACATTAGTAATTACACTTGCAGGGTCAGCTCATGACAACTAATCACCTGTCACCTACGACCACGTGCGCTCGTCAGGCGTGGGCTCAAGAACGAGCTTGAGTAGGGTCTTGTCTAATGATTTATAGGTTCCTGTTATGTAGAGGTGCTCATCTATCTCGCACTCCGTATGGCGGGGTCATCAAAGTTGATGTTGTTTGGAATGTTGGACTTATTTACTTTTAAACTATAGTTGATAAATCGGAAATATAAAACAATGACGTTTTTAAAGTAAAAACAAAATACTTAATCTTAAATGTAAGATTAATCGTGTGTATTTACCCAGTGACCAGTATAATGTTCTACAATAAAAAACGTATGATCAATAATAATTATTCTTGATAATTTTATTAGCACACGTTATTGAATACCAAACGTTAGCGTACTTAGATCGTAAAGGTAGTTTTCTCACCTCTTGGTAACTTTGTTTTTTTTATATGTGCAGTAAATTTTGTGATAACGTGTTTTGGAAACAATATAAATAATATGTATTTCAGAAATATGATTAAGATTAACATATTGTTTCCCATCGCCACGAATAAATAGATTTTGCTATGAAACTATTTGACTATTATCAGCGTCTTAACAGTGTCTATCGCTTATTACGTTATTTAAATTTCCAATATTTTGAGCCCTTCTCAGAGATCGTGGTACCTACCGGGGTCGACTAGATCACACTGCCAACCATCAATAATAATCAAGGCATAAACAATGCCGATCATACATAATGTGAGAGAGGACGCCAAAGACCTTCGACTAAACCAGATCTATAGTAAAGTACCTCTAACTCGGATCTAATATGACGGCCGCAAAACCACGATTTTCCGCTCCGAAGTTCCGACGGTATCCAAGTACGGACACTTCGGTCACGGCGGGTACAGATTAGCGCAGTGACTGTGATTGTTTACAAGATTATACAATAGACGCGTGGAATCACGATAAAATGTAATCTATAAACTGTAGAATTTAAGTGTAGCTTCCTATTAGTGAAAGAATTGTTATAGGAATCGGATTATTGGTTCCAAAGGTTAGCGGTAACAAACTTTACCTCTTTATATAAATTAGTAATATTTCTGAGACCGAGATCGCTCGGTGTTTTTGAACAAGATTTGTTTTTGTGTAATATTGCGTTTGCATTGCTTGCTGATACCCAAAATGAATTGTCTGGATGACCGAGCTTCCCTCGGTGCAATACAAACAAACAAACAAGCGTAATAATGTAAAATATACGCGATAAATTGTTAAAAGCTCTATACTTAGTTCAAAGTTTTGAATTAATTTAGAATTTCATTAGTGAATTCAATTTTGTTTACAGACTATTTTGTGTAACTGCATGCAATAGTCGATATGGTTTTAATAGTGATTTGTTAACCTTAAGCTTTACTCACACATTTATTTTTATCGCTTCAAAAGGTTTTCTCAAAATGTATCCACGCAATTATTTCACTGCCTGATCTCTACAAAACAGCCTACTAAACCGCCGTACTTTCAAAATACTGCTACTTGTGTAACGCAGTAGTGTAAACCCAAACGGAACGCCGTAGAAGAGTCCCGGATCTTCCGATTACAAAGATTAATTAGAGCTGTAGTACTGGCCATTTCTCCGTAGTTACCGTCTAGGGGTGTTTTCTCAGCTGCGCACACATAAGTCCCTAACGGCCGGGGATTATGCACGCCTCCCGGGTAATTGATTGTGTGAGAACTTTATGAAATTTGTGGTCATCTTGCGGCGGCTTTGAAGTGTCTTGGGGATTGCGTCTAATGTAGACTTGGTGGTACCGATAACGAAAGTTATATAGGTAATTCGTACTATAATAAATACGAAAGTGTGTTTGTACATTTATTTGTTGGTCTATCCTTCTTTCACGCAGCAACAGAGCAACGGATCGACGCTATTTTTGGATATAGGTTATAGACCGGAGAGTAACAAAGGTTACTTTTTATCCCGGAAAATGCACGGTTCCTATGGGGACGCGGGTAAAACCGCGGGCAGAAGCTAGTAATAGTATAATTATAAACATCGTTATTCCAATGGTTCCAAATTAAGTTAGGTGTATGCATAAAATAGGCAAGCAAAGAGCAAGTACTAAACGTTCAAGTGAGGTTATATCACATATCAGAGGGTTATTATTAATCGACTCTACTCTCTGTCTGAAAACAATTTGATATCACATCAAACAATCTATTTGCTAGAATACAGTAGGTCATGGTCAGAATAGGGTCTGTGTATTCAGCTTGCAAGCAGACGTGCAAATATTTAATTTTTCTTTTAAACTTATTATTATATTATCTAATTTTTTATTTTCATTTTTTATCCTGACCAAAATAAGAAAAAAAAATTCCGTCTACATAAAGCCCCGGCAATGGTTCTCCTAATTTAATGATTAAGAAGTATCATACTCCCAATATCATCCGAATCCCCAAACAAGGAAAACCGCTCATAATCCCACCTCATCTCGAAACATATCCCGGCAAATTAGCTGTAGCTCATCAAATTGCGCACTCACTTGTAGGTAATGAAGGTGATGGATACGTAGATGCGGGCATATGAGCAGCGATGTATGGCAACCATTGAGATAATGACTACGAGTTCCTGCTTCGGATTAATTAAATAAACAAAGCTAAGCTATAGGTACGGGCAATTATTGAGGAAATATTTGAATTCCAACTGAATTAATTTGCCATTTCGTATTTCTATTCAGATTCTGTTTTGATGGATATTTCAATAATAACAGAATTTGAGTAGAGTTACAATTTTGAAGCGGCAAAAGCAGCTTTTAAATAGAATAATAACTTAACCATATTTACTAAAGTTTAGAACATTACGTCATAAATTAGGAAATGTGATTCTATAATGAATAAAATTGAATAAATAACCCCTAACGTTCATATCTATGTATATGATGATTGCGTGTATCTAGAAAATTAGGAACTACGAGGATCTCCTCATGGACTGTTGCGAATTTTCTGGTGATCACCTGGCTGGTTACTATTCTCAAGATAAAATCGGTTGCGGTGTCGGTGAGTGACCGTCGCTTCACTTTAAAAGCTTTATATAGACTAGTTTTTATTCGCGTCTACAGCGGAATAAGGACAATAAGTAACCTATAAGCACTTAGAAATAACTTGGCTTCCAATTAGTGAAATAATTTTTAGAATCGGACCAGTGGCTCCAGAAATTAGTGGTAATAAACGAACCACTGACTAGATACAAACAAACAATAGATAAAATAAGCTTCTGAAAAGTCCGTGAAAAACACCAGAATCCCCAGTATAAATAATAATCATTCTAAAAGCGGCTTTGCCAAGATTTTAGCACTCATTCATAAACCTTTTTCGTACTAGCAACCTTTTTTATACTGGCAATCTCACTCCACTCCCTAAACTCCGCCATTAGCGATACAATTCCCTAAAAAATACCAATTGTCGCTCGCGGAACATATCGGCAGCCATTACCACGCCATTCGCTTATTGCTCGACTCGGGGTCATTATCTCAATGGATGCTATACATTGCTGCTCGCGCGAACACTCCGACGCATTTGTTATATTCATTAGGTTCAAGTGAACGCGCAATTTGACGAACATGCGAGGGTTACCAGGGGTTAGGCTTTGATGGTTTTCGTGGTATGTGTTGATGAGATGTTTGATGAAATTGGAATTGTTTTGAAGTAATTCAAATTGTGTATTAGCTTTAATGATTTTGGTGAAGTATATGGATGTTATAGTACTTGGCAGAATCATCGCTTAACTTCAGGGGTAGAAGTCAATATTAGATTTATACCAAAACGCGTCATCATAGGCCTCTATGAAGCGGAGATTTTTCTATAATATATCACGCTTGGCAGGCGTCTTGATGATCGCAGAAGATATCATGTTCACCAAGGAGAATGCTGCTACACATTCCCTGGATATTCCCTTAACCGGCTTTTACGACACCCGTGGGAAGAGACAGGGTGGTACTATTCTTAGTTGAGACCACACGGGCAAGGCGAGACCTTTAATAAAATTCCTAAAACAATAACTAAGTTACAGGGAAAGTTTAAAGTAGTAGTGAAACTAAAAAACACACTTCTACCTCCTGGCTCCTTCATCAGAACCTCGACACCAAATGAAATCTAATGGACTCGTCAAAACAAATAATATGAGCCTAAACTTGTAGCCAAAAAAAAATTGCCGACGAACGAGTTTCTTGCTCTTCTTCTTCGGTTGGAACGGAAAAGTTAAAACAAATGACTCTCAGTAAATTCAAATTGGTATAGACCGATCAAGAAGAAGGGCAATAAACTCAACGGCTCTTCAAAAAAAGTTCTTAAAATGTTTCTAATGCTTACAATCATGTTTATTCAATTATCAATTTTTGTTCTAAGTATTGGAGTAGCCGCCAAAACGGTACTTTACCACCTCTAACCTAAGATTCTCACCCAGTCTCACTCTTTTAGAAGTGAAACCACTATATTCTATAGATAAGCCGAAAAACTGCGTAGTAAGAGAAAACAAAACCATCAACCTCAACCCCAAAACTACCCTTACAGATAAAATCACAACAAATAGTAGAACAGAAGATATTATCACTACAAATCCCTATTACATGTACAGCAGCACAATCACAGTAGTAAAGGACCCAATTAGGGCAATGAGGGTGGAAGGGCGACAATGGCGTTCATCCCCCTTGTTCTGGGTGTTCTTTTGATTGAGTGACGCGGGTTTATTTAACTGAGTTTACTGGTTCTGTTACAAGGGGATGAAAAGTGTTCTGAAAATTGTTGATGACGGTTTTAATAGTATGGTAGTTGAAGGATAGTTTGGAGTAATGGTTTTAAAATATTAACTGTCCGGATGCTTTTAGTCGATAAATTCAAATGGGATGCAGCCATTTGCAGTCAACCTTGTTACCTGAAGGCTTCCTGACCTTATGTTTGCAAAAAGTGGTCGTGTAGTGGTCACGCATTTAAATTAATTACCCTTTTTTCATCTAGATATGTTAGCCTTTGACCGCTATCTCACCTGATCTTAAATGATAATTACATGGTCAATGGGTAGTCGACTCTACCCTCGACCAGCCATGGCTATAAATCATCTAGATATGTAATAAAACTATTTTATTTTCATTATTCATGATTCTTAGACGAACCTGTACAATGCGCGCAGGCCTTTGTGTTTTAAAGTTTTGAGTGACACTGCAATAGTTATGGAGTGGCATTATGCTTATCATCAACCATGTGACCCGATCGTCTCATTCATCAGCCTTATTACGCTCCCACTGCTGGGATAACGGCCTCCTCTCAGAGAGAGCGAGAATAGTCCTAATCGACCAGGCGGGCCCAGCGTGGCATGGTGGATGTCACACGTTGTTTGTGGTCCTTGAACATGCGCGTTTCCTAACGATGTTTTCCTTCACCGTTTTAGAGTGAGATTGATCAAATATATAAAAAAAAACTGCTAATCGTAGTTATGGGCAAGGTCTTCATCATCTGCTGATCTTTTGAATGGTACTCTTTTGACCACTATTTTACCTAATTTTGGAGATGATACAGTCGATGACAATCAACACACTAAACCTGTAATGGTAACTAGCTCTCAAGTACACACCGTTATGAGCTTAGCCATTCATATTACTCTGCAAATGTTACAGCAAACGATAGTAAAAAATATTTTTTAAAATAAATTAGTCTAAATTCCATTTGAGTCCTGAAAAACTAATAGACGCCACGGAGCGCTACATAAACCTTTGCTTCGTGGCTAATTCATACAGTAGTTTAAGAACGCGGGGTTTGATTTGTTACGAATCAAAAATCATGTTTAGTGGAATTATAAATAACAATACAAATAAATATCGATCAAATGCTTGTGCTTCGTTCGAAGTTTTCGAATCCATATCTACTTTTATAATAATAGACAGTTACTTAGAAAAAACACTGCATAAAATTATGTCTGACGACTTATTCAAGATTAGTTATTATGTTTAAGTAACATTGAAAGCGTGTATCTTCATTCTTCAATGAGAGCTTAAAATTTACTCGAAGTTTAAAACGGGCAAGTTCGAATTTCATTGTTTAGTTGAGCTAGAAATTTAAATTTTCCTTAGCAACATGATTTGGATTTGGATACTGTTGGGCGTGAGTTGCGACATTAAATTCAATCTAATAATTCATCATGCGATATACGGCCTTAGTACATGAAAAAATAGGAAGATCAACAAAAAAGTGATCCTGGAGATTCTTATTTATTTCATTTTCAAGAACGGAATGAACTCCCTATTTAATATTTAAACTCAACGTATAGTAACCATTTATATCATCACCCTCATTACTAAGTCCATACATTCCCACATTTCCGCTTTCGGGTTATTCTGCAACTCGTATTAACTCGCTTTATATGAGTTATGGCATTTGTTGACCGGGGCCGGCACCACGCCGGTTCGCGCCCGCGGAACTTTTCAAATTTCATATTTGAACTTTCTGCTTTGGATTTTGTAGTGTTTTTGACATTTGAAATGAGAGACGACGTTTTTGCGTGTTGTGTTCTAATTTAACCGAGTTCTTTATCAATGCTTGTGAAATTTTACGTAAAAAGTACTTATTCAATTTGTTTTAGAATGGTATCTAAAGTGTTGTCGCTAAACAAACAGGAGTCGTCTAGTTTTTATAATCTTCGCGTCACGTTGTTTGTCCGCGATGGACTCATAAACTACTTAACCGATTTTAATCAAATTTGCACACCGTGTGCAGTTTGATCTTACTTAAAAGATGGGATAGCTTACATCTCAATTTATAGCCGCAATATTATTTTTTTGAAAATTCTATTAGGGTTCCGTGCAAAAAATTAAAAACCTTGAAATCCAAAATCTCCACGCGGGTGAAACCGCGAGGCAGCAGCAAGTAATCCTATAATTTTAACATCTGTAATTATCGGCGTCCATATATAATACGTTTTCACGATTTGTTTTTCATATTGTATTATATGATATATAAAGGGTGAGTTTAAATTGGTATGTTATCCCGGTAGGAGGTGATTAGGAGCATGGTTGTGTACAGGTTGTGAGAACCTCCCTTGGAAATACGTCATTCCAAATTTACATATAAAAAAATAAATTCACGCGGCGTTTTCTTGAATTGTTTCTAAGTCTCTTCTAATCAACGTGTAGTTCAAGTGAATCAGGTGATCTAGGGCTGCCCGGAAATTCTGTAGTAGAATTTTGTCGTAAACTTTAAATACCTTTTGTTGAATAAAACATTCATAATTTTAAAATCTCGTGAAACAAATGTTTATGGCGTCCAGGACTAGACTGTTAATTCAAAGTCCGGCTGTATACTAAGCGTATCTGGATAAAGGCACTGTTTTTAGTTTCATTTTAATTAGCCCATCCAACTGAACGATTGAACTTCATCTGCGATTGTCCATTGAAACATCTGTTCACTGAAACCAACAATCAGAATTAATTTACCGATCGTGCAAAACTAAAACCACTCAATTCGAACCCGTCAGCCGCTACTTAATATACCCACATCAACTTTCACTTTACTTTCAACCTTTTGCTCTACAAGTAAAAGCTCAGAATCGTTTGTGTCGCCAAGGCTATGGTAGCTGTTGTCATGGCTTATGGCAGGAATGACGTATTGCCTTTCACAGATTTCATTACCGTTTAGTTAGAATGTGATTATATGCGGATTAAAGATGAAATAGGGGCCCGAGTGTCGACCCTTGTGGCACTCCGAGTGCCAGTTGTCGGATGTTAATGATGTGATGTTTTGAGTGAATGGGTTAGTAATTACATCGCTCCCAGCGTGATTTAATTGTGTTTCAGTAGTAAAGCAGGACGATTAAGTGATTATTTTGTAAGTGACTCTTGAGTTTGTACATCAAACGCAGCGCTGAGTTTTATCACTTAAGATACAATAAATGTGTTTTAAACTTCTTGGAGACTAATGCGTACCGTCTACGAACAAAACCCTTTTTAGTAAGCTTTAAGTAGCTAAAAGGTTTTAAAAGGTTTTAAACCTAAGTCTACGTTTGTGTCATTGAGTATTACAACATTTTAGTAGGTATTTTTTAAAGTTTGTGTTTGTGGAGATTCCAAATAATTAGCTACTTATGCTTTTTTTAGCTAAGGTAGTGGACTCACTGCTTGCCAGCGGCTTTCCCATTAAAAAACCTCGTTACTCCCGTCTCTGCAATAGTACTAGGTTATAGGCCCATTATCACACTCCACGTGACCCCGCCAGCCGTCGTCCGTCCCGTCCCGAGTTAGTTACAGGAATAAGGAAACTCCGATTTTGAATCGTAATAAGTAACAAGCTCTGCCGCTTATTTAAATGTCTTTTCCTAGTTTTATTCCTCTGAGTCCTAGTAAATAATGGAGTCTAATCCGTTGATAGCAGTGGACGGCGCTTGAATACATTTCCGTAATCAACTAGCACAGGCTGCAGCATCCGCGCTGACTGATTGAATCTGAACAGAACGTAGCCGATCTAGTTAATCTCGTTTAGATTAGAGATGCAAGAGGAACTTCGGCCGGTCAGAGGGTAATGATTCTGCCGGAGCTACGACGGAATAATCGGAATAAATAGAGCTGGTGTGTCCGAGCTGGAACTTGTGCAACTTTCAATCGATCGCACCAGTGTTCAAATGCCAGATCGGCCCACACCAATGACTGATATCAAGTTATGTGCATTGTGCAGATTTAATACACTCACTCTAAAACGGTGAAGGAAAACTTGCTGAGGTCACCCGCATGTTCAAGAACAATAAGTTCACCAAGCCGCACTAAGCCCACGTGGTGGAGGTCCATACTCTCTGAGAGAAGGCGTGTATCCCAGCACTAGGAGCGTAATAGGCTGATGATGATCTATAAATAATATGAAAGTTACTCGTTATCTTGTAGGTAGCAACGAAACAAGCAGGTCGTTTGCCCGGTGGTAAGCGAACGCGTCCTCTCAACAATAGTGCCACATGGAATTTTTACAAATACATCTTGCGTGGTACAGCAGTGCGCTCGATATCTTGAGATCCGTCGACCCATTGTAGTTTGAATCTTACAGTTATCTTGAGCTTAAGATTCTCCAGTGAAAGAAAACATCGTAATACAGGCATAGAATGGTGATAGGGCAAAGGCCTGAACAGCTTCCACCCTCAAGTTGAAAATCTCTTGCCAAGCTCCTATCAGTGTGTTTTCAGTAGCTGCACTGGAGAGCTAGTTCTATTCTTGGTAGTGTAATATTCGTTCTTCGACCACATAATCGTTTAAGATCTTCCTCGGGCATTGAAACTGCTCAACGCTCTTTTCACCAAGGCCAGCATTTGGATTTTTTTCATTGTACTCAATCAGAATTTCATAGCTCAGCTATGAAGTTTGCTGAAGTGTTTTGTAAAATTAAGTAATTTTTTCATTATACTGTAATTTTTCTTGTTTTTATAACATATGTGTCTAGTTTTAAGGTGCAATGGGAAACTGTAATGCTCACACTGAGGTTATAAAAATAATAAATAATAAAGAGCAGGCGAGACAGTAGTTGGCTCACGTACTAAATCTACTAAAAAATGTTATAAAACTAGGAAAATTGTCCGGATATCCAAACTTCCAAAAACAACTAGGTGCCGGACTCGACTTCTCTAATTTAGATAATCTAATTTAGATTGATTGGTAGCATTTACATTAATTGGAAATTAGGAGAGGAAGCCCATTCAATGAAAGTTATGCAAACGTGAGATTGGTTGATTGAAGTGAGCGGCGGGGAGAGTAATTAGCAACTTAATTAGCAATTAGTTTGAATTAATTATATTTTTATGACAAGTATTAAACACGCTTGTGAAACAAATTTCTTCTCTCTATGAAGAATAAAAAAGATATTTGTATTTAAAAAATTCTTTTTTTTATTCTCAGAATTTAACCACTATTATCTTGTAACGATGTGGTCAAATATGGTAAAACTAAGCAAGACTGACTTTGTAGCACGGCTGCTGTAACTGTGTTGTTGGCAACAGATTTTCAACTTGAGGGTGATAGCTATAGCCAGGCTTGCCTTTATAATGCCAAACTACAATGCTAAGATCGCATCAAAATGCTTATCTTTACCAAACACTTCTTTCTATTAGAACAGGAATTTGCAATGATAGCCTTACGAAATCGCTAGGACTAAGCCGACCTCGTTTAAGAGCGTTTACGCCCTACGGCTTATAATAAAAAATTTCAAATCAGATGAATGAACCTACACTAAAGAAAGATACGCACATCTTACACTTACTACAACTAGGTAGTAGAGTAGAGAACATTTTTAACCGACTTCCAAAAAAGGAGGAGGTTATGAATTCGTTGGTTTTTTTTTGTTTGTTACCTCATATCTCCGTCTTTTATACACCGATTTGGAAAATTATTTTTTAGTTTGAAAGGATATACTTTCAGATTAGTCCCATAGAAATTTTATCAAAATCGGTTCAGTAGTTTGTCACTGAAGTTGGTTCGTAGCTTTTTTAAAGCAATTTTTTTATTAGTACATTATGATACAAGTGTGCTATGTTGGTCATTACACACGAGGTGTTATTAATTAACAACGACAAGGGACCCGAGTGTGTAATGAATGATCAACATAGCACACGCGTATTATACGACGTTTTCCAACACACTTGCGAGGAAATAAACAGACTCGTATTGTTAATGTTATTATCTTTTACGGAAAATGGTGCGCTGCAGGTTTTCTATTTAATAACTAGCTGCTGCCCCGCGGTTTCACCCGCGTGGAGATTTTGGATTACATAGTTTTTATTTTTTGCGCGGAACCTTAATTCTTTTTCTAAAATTAAAGTAGCCTAAGTTACTCCTTGCAACATCAGCTATCTGCCAGTGAAAGTCCCGTCAAAATCGGTCCAGCCGTTTCGGAGATTACCCGAAACAAACAGACAGACCGACACAAAAATTTAAAAAATGGCTGTTTTGTTATAGGTACCGTATATACTTTCATATGCATTTAGTAAAAAGCTGTTGTTTTGATATTACAAACAGACAATTCAATTTTATTTATCTCTATAGAAGACAGACACTTCAATTTTATTCATCTTTATAGAAGATATAAACGATAGATAAACGTATACGATATAACGTATAGATAAACGAAATAACACTGAAAATCTCACCGTATATAGGTACACAGCAATACTTTTAAACCTGTAACCATTACACATAATTACGCCACAAAAATCGCTGCAAACACAATCCACTCAGTGCTAAAACAACCCCTAAGAACCGATACTAATTACTTTGTTCAGGAAACGTACATTTTTACTGCTTTAATGTAATTGTAGGGAATGAATGGGTTTTGCAGTGAAAATAATAGGTAGGAATTTAGCTAAGGGGTAACAGTCCATATGTGTGCCCAGCATGAATCGTTTCTTATCCATACTATTATGCGAAAGTCGGCTTGTTTGTCCTTCTTTCACGCAGAAAGGAAGCAACGGATCGACGTGATTTCTTGCGAAGAGGTAGTATATACGCCGGAGTGTAACATACAACAGAAAAATGCACGGATTCTGCAATAATCTCCAAATGAATTAAACCGCTGCATACGCTTCGTAAAGGATATACACAATAATGTACCGATGTCGCTACACCCTTTTTCTCCGACGTTGGAAAGCGGAAGGAGAATTAAGCTACGTAATTTCGTGGCCTCGCCGAAAAGTATAATCGATAAAAAACTGATAAACCAGCAATTCTTCGCCAAGAACTCTGCTGCAAGCTTCTGCTATCAAGTTATTGCGGATGGGTTTCTTGGCTCGCTTCTCAATAATTGTCTCCAACGGCTCAAGCTGGTAATTGGCTGAGCCATAGCAGAGATGATAAAAATACTCCATACGTGATCGAACTTGTGCTTGATATATTTTATCATATTTTCATGACAATAATGGTAATTTTTTTTATTTGCTTAGGAATTGACTCAGCTAAAATCACAAGTAGGTAAATACAGATCAATAGTTATTATTAATCACTTTGTTAGGAAACGGTTAAAACGTTCAGCATGTGATTGCAGCGAATAAAGCGCTTTATTGTAGGCTTTGTATTTAGTGTTGTGTAATCAATGTTTATTGGTACCTATAGTATACAGGGCTAACAAGCTTTCTTAAAGAGATGATGGCTTAGTGGAAGTGGGTCGAGGGTTTGAATCCTAGAACTTTCGATGAAGGAAAACATGTTCCGTGTTCATGTGGTACCACCCTCGAATTAAAAACCTGCCCAGCACATATCAGTGTGTTTCACCAGCTGACTTTGAGAGCCAGTTATGATCTATAAGTTTAGCATAGTACTTACTATCGACGATAACATCGTCGGGATAGCAGTCATTAATAAGTCTAATAAATAAAAAATAACTGCAAACAATGAAGTATAAAAATAACGAAATGAGCGTAATTTATAGCGTTATTATTAAAAATTCCAGGTCATGTTACTATTGCAAATAGATTTTGTACCTTTTTTTATCATCAAACAAACTGCACATCTTTCTACCCGCCGCCAACAAAAACCGCAAATGTTAGCGCTTTTCTCAAAGCGTGCACTCCCATAATTAGTACTATCGGAAACAGCTGTAATGTGATTGTAGCGAATAAAGCGCTTTATGGCGCGCCGTTAGTGGCGTGTGAGCAAACAGTCGATACAAGAGAATAGGGCTGACTAATTTAGTAAATTAGGTTTAGCAATAGTAACCTTTAAACTTTCACTATTCGAAAATATTGTTTGGACTTCATCATCATCATCAGCCGGAAGACGCGTCCACTTCTGAACATAGGCCTCCCCCATAGAACGCCACTTGCATCGGCTACTTGCCTCTTCCATCCAACAGCTCCCCGCACATTAGACCGGGTCGTCGGTCCACCTAGTAGGAGGCCTACACTACGTCCTCCAGTTCGTGGTCGCCACTCGAGAACCTTTCTTCCGTCGGTCGTCGATTCTGCAAGCGATATGGCCTGCCCATTGCCATTTCAACTTGCTAACTTTGAAAACTATCTCGGTGACTGTTGTTCTCATGCAGAGCTCATCCGCAACACCTTGAGCATAGTCCTCTGCATAACTTATAATATGTAAACGTCATCAAATCGTGAAATCACACAGCGCTAGCATAAAAGTAAACATATTAATATCAATTCTTATTCAAACCACCGATGTTCTAAAGCTGTGATCAAACAGTTTTAGCACTTTGACTACATGACTCGGTTAGGCGCTCCTGAATGCGTTCGGATGGTCACACGGCTGGCGGCTTGCGGCAGCGTTGCTCTTTGTGCAGTGACTGAATACGGCGTGACCACAAACGTACAGGCTTGTATGTAGCTTAAATTGACGGTACTAAAACTAGATCCAGCTAGGTCCTACCAATTGAAAATGAATAAAAACGATTCAATAGTAATTGAACATGGAAACTTCGTAAGTATAATATTTTTTTTAAATCTAAAGTCAATATTTTTTATTGAAACGTTTTCTAACCAATTGTTTTAAATTCTACACAACTTTTTTTCTGAACCAAATTGTAGTCTTGTATCGAGCAAAGAAGTCTTCGAAGCAATAAACCCTCGTACTATTGTTATATTGAGCATCTTCGTAATATTGAGTTGTGTATAGATTTTGGTACAAATCTTCGATAAAAAAGCTTCGAGCAAACAGGTTTCGATTTCTATTATTCTATTATTCTATTCTATTATTCGACACCTAACCTATCCCATGACAGTGGTTTCAGACGTTTCGAACCCAAGACTATTATTAGTAGGTTATCAATACCTATACTTGTTTCTAATTGTATAACTTAAATCTACGAACAAATGCGCGAGAACGGTGGCATTTACAACAATACTAAAGGTCATCACTACCTTTTCTAACTAGTAGGTAAAGAACAGCTAATTATTGCAAATTCCTAGTCTAATTATATACATTTCCCAATCAGCACAACCCTAGCCGTTACTATCCGCCAGCGAAGGGCATTCAAGTGGCCACTCGTGTGGGCAATTAGAGACGCGCCGTAAACCCGCAAGACAGTTCGATAGTTATTGGAACAATTATATGGACTTTAGGCGGAGAGGTGGAGGAGAATTAGAGTACGGTGTTTGGAGTTTTAAATAATTATATTGTTATACAGAATTATTGTATTGTATTGTGCCCAACGCTAGGTATACTGGACACTGGCAATGTAGTTAAAGCTATTCGTTGAACAATAAAATTACCCTCGATAAGTTAGCATTTCACCGTGTACTTTATTACCTGATCTTAAGTGTGTTTGAAAATGGTAAATACGCTAAACCTAGATAAAGACGGACTCTAAATGTAGCTATTGGAAAACACCGTTAGGTGCACTGTGCCAGATTTTCATCTTGTGGGTGGTATCTAGCCAGAAGAGCCCTAGAAAATGTCGTATCACCATGATGTGTATGAGTCATGAGTTTTCACTAAAACTGGAGCGCATTTGATCTGCAAATCCGCGACAACTTCAATACCACTGAGCCGTAACCGCTTCAGAAGTTCACTTGCAAAAGCGTTTAATAGTTATACTGCCAGGGGCAAGTTTTTTAGTACGATATTCTCAGCTAAAATATTATTTTTAAGTAGCCATTGCGTCAACTTGAGTCACATATTCTTTGGATCACATTAGACGTTCAAAATAATGTCTTCGAAAGTCTTCGAAACACGTGACTCAAAGCAGTCTCTATCTCTTCCCTGATTATTAGTACAGTACTCCTTCAAGTCGGCTGGCACACATCGAGTTCGAAACTCGATAACAACAGTTAAGATACGCGGTTTAAAGAGGGTTCCATGACAGTTAGTGGCCGATATCTCGACTTAGTAGTTACTGTAGCGAGAGATAAATCTGTATCTAGAGTGCCTAGTCTCAGTCTGAATAAAGGTTAGATAATCTTGAGTAGGGTTGAAGTTGTTTTGTGGGTTTGAATACTTGATACCACGAAGTTTTTGTAGATAGCAAAAACAGTGGAGCTAAGTAAACGCGAAGTTTTGATTTTCGAACTATTTTGGTTTTGTTATTCTCTTCTAATATGAACACAAACATGTGTAAAATTGTAATTAGACTCTAGTTACATTTTAAAACATGTTCTTGTGTTACACATGTCTTTGCAACTAGCTGTTTCGTCATCTATATAACAATGTGGTCAATTCCCCAAGGCTACTGGTAGTGTCACACAGTAATAATTGTGCCACGGGTAAGTTACGGATTCCTATAACACCTGAATATTTGCCACCCACATTTGCCAAGTCTATTAAATTACTTTAAAAATAATGAATTTTGTGGTTTTATTAATTTAAAACAATTATTTGTTATTAGCAGTATTATTTTGACAAATCTAATTGGTTTGTAATAACAAGAGAATAACATATCCAGCTTCAGATATCAATCTTATTAGGGATTTTAAATGATCACCGCGCAACTAATTTAGCGAACCTGTGTACACCCACACACCTGTGTACCGTACGTATGTATGTGTTGTTTACAGAGGACGTAGAATAAATATGCGTAGAAGAAATTTTGAATTTGCTGTACGACAAGTTCCTGTATTATTCGATAACTTGACATTCATAACAAATCGATGTAACAAAAGCTAAGTACCTAAATAAGTCACTATAACAAAAGTAACTTAAAAAACATTACTGCGCTATCCATTGTCACTCGGGATGATGTAAAGATTCTACCGATACCACATACATTCAAATCTGTTCAGGCATTTACAAGTTATGGTGGAAGAAAGAAACTCACATACATACATGAACCCAAAAACAATACACTCCTTTTTTGTGCAGTCGTATAAAACAACTTCTAGTTACGATTCTCTTCTCTTCATTATAGTTCACCATATTATTATCACTACGTATAAGTTTTATCATGTGATATGATAATTATTTATTGTATTATTGTACTATGAAGGCTATAACAGTTTTAGCACTCATACGCGCCTGTGTGTGACCTCACATGCGCGCATGAATCAGACTTCTATACGTATTTATTCTCATACCAAGGTGTACACTTACTTTCACAGCTATATACGTGCGTGGTTGTTGTTTGCATACATACAGCCGGTAATTAGCCCTGACCACTAATTACGCCGAGAACGCTAGAGCGTACAGACAACACTGTCTTGGTCACCATACAAACAATTACGAATCCAGTACTGGACTCACTGGAGCATTAGTATTATAATGCTTTACTAATTGGGAGTAAATTAGATTTAGAAATAATTTAGCCGTCTATAGAATTCATCGTTGGATTTGAAATCTTTGTGTAGGCAGGTAGGTACTTTAAATACGACATTAGAGTAGGTATAGTACTTACCAGACCAAACACCAAACAGAAAGAGATAAACGTACCTGAAACAGAACACAATAACATTGATAAGATTTAAAGTTTTTTTAGGTGAAGGAAAATATTGTGTTACAAGCATCACGTTGCGGCAGCGCATTGCGCATTGTGCCGAGGTCGTGATGGGCTTGCGAGGTGGGGTCACAGAAGGGGTATCTGTTCATTCTTTGATTCGTGAGGCCCAGTTGATAAGGTGATGGCTTACATGAAGTAAGTTGTCGTCGGAGGTGGGGGACCAGCGCATAGCCGGGGCCACGGTTGGAGGCCCGCAGCCCTACCTAATAGCTAATGTCTCAGGGTAATAAGCGCACTGCAGGGCTTTGAGTTTCAAAGTTCTGAGTGGCACTGCAATTGTTATGGGCCAGCGTTTTGCTTAAGATCAGGCAAACGACCAGCTCGTCTCGTAATCAAACAGTACAAAATAAAATTTCGTCCAAGTCGGTTCCCACTTTTTTAAACAAACAAACCCAAATACGAAATCTTTACCGATTTCTTCCCATTCAAATATCAACCAGACAAAACCGTTCAAATCCTCACGGGAAATTTCTCCCATCCGGTCCAATTCGGTTCCATTAGTAAGGGCATTAGCTCAAAACCTAATCTTTCAAAGGCGCAAATCTGTCCGGAAAGTTGTAAAAACGGAATAACAAATGGTCGGCGCTGCCGATAGATCAGACCTCGCTGTGATGGCGTAGAAGAGTACCTTAGATTGAGTAATTTTAACTTCAAGTTTGCTTCAAGTTTCAAGGCATGACCGCACCAATTACGTATTTTATAAATGCTTGTCTGGAAAATTATATATAAAAATCCACAAAAAACTTGTGTTCTATATTTTCACCCCTTAGCTTCAAAGGGAGGCTTTTAGATACGAAAGTAATTTGGCAGCTCTCCAGATCTAGTAGGCGCCTTGCTTTTAATTCCTTGTTTTAGCCAACACAGATAAAATACCGACGACCGACCTCGATACCCAATTGGACTACCCACGTTGAGCAGTTAATCGGTCGATGGATGTTATTTCTGTAGCCTGAAAAGGTTCCCGGTTCGATATCCGCAACGGGTATTATATTTCTACACGTATTATGTGATGGGCATAAAGTTTGTTATCGGGTCTTGGATTTTTGTGTTGTATATCTATGTGTGTTCTTGACACTTACGACAGAGGGGATCTTAGTATAGGGGTATAAGTGTGTAAGCGTTTGTTGTTGGTTTTGTTTCCTGCCTGGATGTTCTGTGATCATGGGTAATGCGTAGTTCCTCAATAATTTGCCGACGAGTTTCTTGCCCTTCTTCTTCATCGGCCTATACCACTTTGGAACGGGCACATAGAGTAATTTATTTTAACTTTCATGAGTGCTCCTTTGGGTCCATTGGAATAAATTATTTGAATTTGTATATAGATCTAAATTGACACTTGAATGCAGTTATGAATTCTCCTTAAAAACTTTTTTTTGTAGCTTCAACGGTTAGGATCCCGTTTCAAAAATACATCCTGTATAACAGCAGTCCGAGTCAAAAGTAACAATAGTTCAGAATTAACAACTATGACTGGAGTTCGATCACTGCATTACAGTGCGCCATGACGGCGGCTCAGTACGGAATTAGATCGCAAATCAGTTCCTGACAGATATCTCGACCTGAGACTAGCGTGGACTTACTTTCTGATATATACAATATTAAAGCTCTTTTCTGATCTACATTCTCTTCTATTGGACAATTTGCAAATGAAAGACGCATATGTTCAGCAGTGGGCGTATTGCGAACGATGATGAAATGGGAGACGATTGTGGCCTGACTATTGAATAGTCGATTCGATGCAACCATTTCTACGTGGTGAAGGGACAAGGACTCTAATGACATTTTAGGAGATGTTTTTATTGATATGGATTGATAGATACTTCCTATATTTTTTCAAGGACCTAATACGATATTGTGTTCGAATATTGAGCCCGTTTACATAATTATACACTCTGTATATACGAGAAAATGCATTTCCGGACATATGCCAGCTTTTAATATAGCAGATTAAATTAGCGCTAAACTATTCCAGTTTATTGACGTTATAACACGAATTTTAATTAAATTTTGTATCAATAGTGCATATAAAATTATAAAAATCAACTGCAAAAGTATATCAGCCGTATTTTTAAGTACTTTCACGAACGCACGTACGAACGTACTTTCTCTCTGAGCGGCTGAACAGTAAGATCAAACGAGGTAGTGGTCAAACACTATACCTATGTAGAATAAATAATATATAACAATAATTGAAAGTAATACCCAGTAGAGGTGAATGTTCAGTGCGCCTCAGGGCTAACCCGGGGCTAGGATACCCGTATTGAGCTATTTGATCCCGGCTCTCGGCAAATATCCATTTCAACGAGCGAGATTAACTCTGACGAGAATATAGTTATTTGTTGGTAGGAAATTTGAATAATATTTTACGGTGGAAAATTGATTAATAACAAACAATATGTAGGTAAACGTAATGCTCAGATTATTCATGTATAAATTATTTAATTATTATATCGATGTATTTGATTCCTAAGAAATTCAGTGGATCATTTAAATCTGTAATTTCTTAAATTGTTTACTGTCAATGCCTTTTTTGTCGTCGTTACATGCGATTAACGCGATGTCTAAATCAAAACGTCGCAGAATTTTGCACCAGTTACCGTGACTGAAATTTTAAATTCATGTAACCTTCGTATTACTGGTAAGAAAACGATATTAAGGGCATGTGATAAGTCATCTTTAAGTACAATCCTTTTGTAAATAAATAAGGCGGAAAAAGGCAATTCCTTTTTCTTTTAGTTGTACTTTGTTTCGTAGTTTTTGAAAAGAGACGTCATTCAGTTATTATAACATAATTATGTCTTTATATGATTAAATTTCCCTTGTTTAGGCACCAAAAGACATGATAGTTGTCGCTCAAAGTATTGAGAAATTCGATAGGTACCAAAGTTTTTCGGGGTCTTTTTTGCGATTTTTTTGAAGATTCTGGGCCACTTGAGTACAATATTTTGTAGATAATTGTTTTCTATAAATACAAATACGTGGGTCAACCATGAAATTTCATTCAAACAATTCGATACATCGGCTCTATCTATGCACACCACTGATTGCACTATCCCTAGCTACACTCTAGTTTATAGTATTCATATCAGAACTGGATCCCCCATAATCCTCCCCATCCCCCCATTTAAGACTTCCTTAAACACGATATTAAACTGAATAAATCAAAGTGAATCTCTCACGGGCCACCTTAATCCGCCGTTTCAATAATCCGGGGGACCTTTAGAGGTCTTTAGGGGTCCTAATGGGGGTATAAATCAAGCAGCGACGGTGGCGACCTCTGGCGAAGCTATTGCGTAATTAATTAGGGATCAGGATAAGCAAAAAGTCGTGTCGCCTGTTGTCACCTCTTTGGGGGTCGTTTAGATGGAATAAATGAATTGTTAATTAGGGGTAAGTTATTAATTTAGATGTTAATTTGTGGTAGGGAAGTTTTTTGAGGATGGCTAATTAATAAATTTGAATTTAGGTTTGCTGACATTGGAAATTAGGTCGTAATCTGGAAGAAGATAATACATGAACGAAATATTTATAATGCTGGTAAGAATCAATTATAGGCAGCCCGTAACAATTGCAGTGCCACTCAGAAATTTGAAACACAAATTCCAGCGTGGAACTACATTGCGCTCGTTACCCTGAGAAGTTAGGTTAACATACATTTTGGCGAGTGTGTGATGGATTTACACAGCTTAATTCCCTCAACCGACCTTCATTCGACGACCAGACGCTCAGCAATACGCCACCCTTTTGTGGTTGATATCCCTCCTATACACACTCAGCATTTTGCTCCATCATTTTTTTTATATTATTTGGTAACGGGACGAGCTGGTCGTTTGCCTGATGGTAAGCATAACGCCAGCCCATAACAATTGCAGTACCACCCAGAACTTTGAAACACAAAGGCCTGCGCGGCACTGCAGTGCGCTCGTTACTCTGAGACATTAGGTATTAAGTCTCATAAGCCCAGTAATTTCACTGGATACTCTGCTCATCAAACCGGAACACAGTAATGCTTGCACAGTACTGCTTGGCGGCAGACTTCACGAGCAAAGCGGTGGTAACAACCCAGACGGACACACGCAGAAGAGTTAGTCCTACCACTAACACGCACTGCTAAGGAGTGGAATTTATTGCCAGAGTCTGTTTCCAGGTATATATATTCTGGGAGTTACCTTTTAGGCCAGCATGCCACACCTTGACCACCAAGATTGCGATCCATCGAAAGCCTATCAAATATAAATAAAAATCACATTACAGCTTGGTGGCAGACTACAGCAGCAAAGCGGTGGTACCCATCTAGACGTACACTTCTGAGTTAATCCTACTAGGGAGTGAAAATTAAATGTTTGAACTCGCATTCTGTCTCATCCTTCTTCACAATCTTGATATGTACATCTTAGCGCATCCACGTTTAAGCAACGAAAATCTTGGTCTGAGCCCCAACCCCCCACATTCCGAAGGTAACGTTTTAATCAATAGCAAGGGATGCTGGCAAAAGGACTCTAGGAATTTAATCTTCTTTGAACGAAAGCTTGCGGTGAAAATAGAACAAAATCTTTTAAGTTGTATCCGGCTCAGTAATACCGAAGTGGCTGGAAAAAGGTGTAAAAGGCTAGTGGTAGTTTTTAAGACGCAAGGGTTGTTAAGTTTGGTGACAGATTTACAAAGGAAGTTTAACATGTGTTTTATTTCACGAAAGATTCGCTTTTTGGTCACTAACTCACATAATCGTATCTAACGATGTGATCGGAAACATTTAAATGATAATGGTCATACCGCAAAAAAACAACTTTCAGGCGGTGTCTAAAAGATAAACGTCTAAAATCATTAGAAAGATCACAACAGAACCAGTCCAACCAATTCATTGAAATAAAGAATTTTCCAACTCAGTTCATAAATGACGGAGATCTGAGGTAATAAACATAGAACAAGTCAATGTAAGTTACATAAAAAAACGTGACTGCCCTAGCCGGTGTCACTCGGGATAATGTAAGGATAACGGTACCCCAATCATCGAAATCTGATCAGGCTTTTAAAAGTTATGGTGGAATAAAGAAACGCACATACATACATGAACACTAAAAATATTACTCATCGTGCAGAATGAGAAATGAGATCTCCTTTTCTGGAAGTCGTTTAAAAAATTAAGACGAATTCGGCGTGTTTAGTCCCACTTAGTTTTATGACCCAATAAACAATTGTATGACGACTGACGCAGCAGCTATAACCCAAGGTAAGGGGTCCCTAAATTGCACCCGCACACAATCCTAGGGTCAGAACTTTATCGATAACCGATATAAAGCAAGGAACCTATCGTGGGCCGTAAATTAGATGGACCAGAAGATAGTTAGTCAGGCGAAAATGAAATTAGATCGTATCCTGCAATGTGGACAGAAATCAAGAAGAATAAATACAGGGCAAGGTGTAAGGGTGATTACAGACTACACGTTTTACTATACTATATATATATTGTATGATTAATATTGAGTTATTAATATATTTGATGGAATCAGGCGTTACTTTGCGGAAGTCCATTTTAAATAAGATTATACAATGTGGGTATTTTTTTTTTTTTTTTTTTTTAATAATTTATCATCAATTGATGACTATTGTCATCAAATCAACGAATTAATGCTATATTTCAAAATTTTGTAGGTATATCAACATTATTATAAAATTATATAATTTTATTCGACATTATATGGCTTTTGATGTATATAAGTGAAGATGTTTAGCCTACACTGAAAGACATGGTTTTTATGAAATTGTTATTATTAAAATCATTAGAAGTATTAGATATAATAAATGATTTTGAAACGATGGTCTACGTTGTCAGTTTCACCTATAAAAATATAAAAGCCGGTGTTTATTATAATTTTATATTATAAAGAATATTATAAAGAAAATGTTTTGAGTTATGACTCAATAGGCCCAATAAATGTAGCTACAAAACCCATTGGTCTAGATAGCTAATTGAAATGAAAGGAAAAGATTTTATTTATTTATTTTTATTTTTATTTATTTATTAAGACACAATTATAACATCATTACAGTAACAACCAATACAATGTTATAAGATATAACATCCAATATGTTATACCTTTTCTTTTCATCAAATCAAAAAACATCGACCATTAAATATTGTTTATATCCTGTTTTATAACATCTAGACAAGGTGAGTTTTACGCATGCAAATATTTTACAAAACCTCTAAGCTATGATGCTCGGCTATAACGCTAATTATGAGTACAGTATAGTGTGCAATCACCTTAATTCTTAGAAATAATATTGTAAGGAATGTTTCAGCTATTTCTGGTTCAAAGAATTTTTTGCTGGTTTGTAGGGTGGAAGTTATATTTCGAAGGAAGTTTGGAAATGTTTTCGTAAGAAATGAAAGGGAACTATATGCTTTCTCATTTCAAACGGTACCTTTTGTTCTCGGAAAACAATGAAATAATAATATTTTGATTCGATTTTGTTTCTACTCACAATTACCTCGAAAAGGTTTGAAAAGCTAATATTTGAAATATTTTCAGGGTGCTTGGGTAGCTACCTCTCTCCAGTTGAAAATATGTCACCAAGCACCTATCGGTGTTGCCGACAGCTAAACATGAGGGCAAGCAGGTTTTTAAACATATTTCACAATTAACATTTTTTTTGTCGTAACTAACATCAACTCAAAATTGAGTTAAAACAGCCCTTTTACCTTATCACAGCAAAATATACCTTACCAAACGAGCACTGGGAAATGCTCACCATCCTGCCGAGTGCTAATTAACAGTTCTAATTAATCACAATTCCTGATATTAATCCTAATCTATTTCCGCATTCCGATACATAGTGGAGAGATGTACAAAGGCATTACTTCCACCGCACAAAGGAGATCGCTCGACAGACTACAGCTGCTCACTGCACATTGGAGTGGCGCCTGTTAAATGTGGTCACGATTTTCATCAGGACTGCAAATGACTGAGCTTTGAACGAGCTCGTAAGCATATGCTGACTATTGTATTGACTGAATTCGATCCTCGTGCTGATTGAATGTTGCGCTCGATCTAAAACGGTGAAAGAAACCATCGTAAAGAAACACTCATGTTCAAGAACCACATCTATTCACCAGGTAGGACTAACTCTTCTACGAATGTCCGTCTGGGTAGGTACCATCGCTTTGCTCGTGCAGTCTGCCGCCAAACAGTAATTTGCAAGCAGTACTGTGTTCCGGTTTGATGAACAAAGTAGTCTGTGAGATTGTTTGCTTTGCTTATGATGCTTATAATACCTGTAATTATAATGTAATTCAGTGTAAGTTAACGCTATGCAGTGTCGCGCAGACTTTTGTGTTTAGTTCTTGGTGGCACTGCAATTATTTTTATGGGCTGGTGATATGCTTACCACCAGACAAACGTCACGCTCGCCTCGATATCCATAGTATGTAAAAGAAACACTAAATACTGTTCGAGAACATATACCATCGACAAAGCCTCACTAGACCCGTGTGGCATATAATGGTACATACTCTGACTGAAAGGGTCCGTATCTCAGCAGCGGGTAATCGGCTGAGGATAATGCTTTGCTATATTTTTTAACCAAACGTTTTCAAATGCCCGGAAGTTTTAAACATAAATATAATGATTTAAATTGAAATAATATCCCCCAAAAGGGCTCTAAGATTATAAACATTAAACTTTCAAACACCTCTCAAAAAACGCGAGTAATTTTAATAGACCTTGCAAATTTCACCAACAACGATCATTTCGAAAAGAAAAAGAAATAGAACAAATTATCTTTTACAACTTAATTAAAAGTTGGTGCGAAGTAAAAAAAGAGCTTCATTACTCAGAACTGGAGGGCATCCATGCAGAAATAGGGTGAACCAAATTATAAAGAAAATGTTTTGATTATAATTATGAATGGCAAGGTAATTAGACTTTGAGGGCCACAGTAACTTGGATAATGTTTTCCAGCGCCTTCGTAAATTGGATGGTTATTTTTAACTCCAAACGGAACTGGTCAAATAGCACATTTTTAGAGATAAAGTAGATATAGCACTTGACCACTGTCTCAAGTGATGATGATGCGATTGAAGTTAGACAACGCGATAACCCTATTCTTCTTCTTTTACTATAAAACAATAAATCCTTATTTGACGAAGGGCTGTTCTTTCAATTGCACTTTAACGAACTGATTGCTATCCAATCGATTAATTTTCGTGTTGTTAGTGTGTTTTTCGGGTCTTTCATTTCATAATTAATGGACCGTTAGCTAACTAAGGTTTATTTCTTTAGAATGCCATATAATTTATTTACGTCTGTCTTCACCACAGACATAGATGATTCAGGGAATTATCTAACAGGACGCTACACTGTTAGGGATTTGCTAACAAATTTCTGCCTTGAGGGATGTAAATAGCTAGACGACCATATACTAAATCTATCTTGAGTTTTCGACATTTCTTGTGTTGCGGTGTTTTAATACAGAGTTTATATAATTGCACATTAAACGTAAATTAGTTTTTAAAATGGTGCCGTGTAACTTTTATGGCAACATAATTGAGTCAATTAAGCAGGTGCAGTATATAAATAAATATATAAAAGACCACCAGTATGAGTGTATTAGTAACAATATAAAACGTTTTAACAAATAAAATAACTAATGACCGATTTTACTTCAAAGTGGGACCAATTAACTTCGACGTATCACTATCCAATGAAAAGACAATCGTCAAAATCTCTGTAAAAAGTTATGCGTGGTGAATGATCAGTGATCATACAGGATATATGTTTATTATTACAAAAAAATACGGGTCGACTTAAAAACCTCTTCCGTTTTTTACCTTTTTAGTAAGTTGCCAATAATGCTCACTCGTTACATCACTGAGACACCAGGTTAGATATGAGGTTACATACGTTAATAACATTCCAAGCTTACAAAGTATCTAGACGCACGTAATTACATAGTTATTATTCAGACCGACCTTGTCTATAACAGAGCAACTATATTAAAATTAATTAGTCCTCCGGAGAAAGTTTTGAAGCGGAGTGTGGTCACAACCCGGGATTATTCCTGGATCATCGCCGCAGATTTCGAGGGTCATGCTTCATTTAATATGCTTTTAGGACATACCTAGTTGAATGTTAATATTGGAGTTTTCATTGACAATATGACTGTAAACGCCTAATGGGTTTTGGTAATTAGCTTCAAAAGTATTAATACAGTAAATAGTAAGACAAGTTAACTAGCTTCTGTGGTTTTCGAATATATAATAGACTGTTGTAATTTTTGAAACAAGCGAATATGACTCTGTTGTTGATAATCTATTGGACTATGAAAGAAAACATCCTGATGGAAGTATTTTAGCAGCCGCTCTTGAGAGCTAGTCCCTATTTTCACGGCTAAGATCATGTGAAATAAAGATCAAAGGGTCACTATCAAGCCTAAGAAAAACAAAAAGAAACAGTAATTAAGAATGGCCAAAAGTGTCAGATGTCGCCGACCTAATGTGTGAATTAAATTTTACATTTTTTGCTTATGTCAGTCTATAAAGTATTTCTTTATAGGCCCACTACGATGTACTGTTACCTGAAATAAATGTATTCAATGTATATTAAAGTATATTATTAAACTAAAACAAATGTACGTTCGCTTTTATTAAACAGTAGGTACATAAACCAAACGTAAACTTACAAACTGCAACAAATCTTTGTTCCTCGCTTCTGGTGCTATTACAATTCAGGACGTCTGTTTCTTTACAGCGTATAAACTTTTACTATTAAACGTTCCCCGTCAAGTCTTCAACTTTATACCTCGCCGACTTCTGACACTTTTTTAAACTTTCCATTTTCTACAGATTCACTTTACAGCTTTGATGTTGTCAAGATTTCTTTCTTTACGACTGGGTGTTATATTTCAAATTTCTCTCGGGGTCGTTTTCACTCGAACCTTAAACGGTTTGTTTACAATCTTAATGGTTGATTTAAGAAAAATATTCTGCCAACGAGAATGACATATATCGCGGAACGAAAATCCATTGAGCTCAAATTTGAACGTGTTAAGAGAGAAGGATAAAACAAAACAAAGCTCAGATCAAATATAAATAAAAATCAAAACAGAGCATTCGAGAAGTTAACATCAAAGGCACAAAATATGTAAATCTGTAAGCCCTGGGATCCAGTAAATGGATTCACTAATATATTCCAAACAACAATAGTAAATCATAATCAGTATAAAACTCACGAAGTCTCGCAAAACACACAAAAGAGTTTCATGAAAGAAATCCGGCACAAAAAATATTCCAGAAATTTCATAAAGCTACGAATAAAGGGTTTGGTACGGATTAAGAAACTAAATAAGATAAGAAAATCTTGTATTTTATGATCAAAATATAAAAGTTAGGAAGTGATTCTTTGTTGTCCTTTATTACTATAGTGAATTCTTTCGTTTATAATCTAATAGAATTTTATTGCTACTTGAGAAATAAATAAGTGAAATGTTATAGACCCTAGAACTTGCTTGTGATATCATATATCCAAATATGAAACTTTTTGGTTTGCAAAAAATCCGGTCCATAAACTACCTCTGCAAAAAGTCACTTTGATCCGTTGCTCCGTGCGTGATTGCGTGAAAGAAGGACAAACCAACTGACCAACAAACACATTTTCGCATTTACTATAGTACGGAAGTACGGATATAGATATCACGTCAGGTTCAGACCGTATGGCCTGAACTGGTGACGATGGCAGCAATGACGACCTATACTCAAAGTATAATAATAAATAACGGTCCATGGTGGGTCCAAACATTTATTCTTTTCCTAAAAATAGTAAAACTGATAACAATTATGTTTTATAATTTGATATTTCATCGCAAACCGCACAGTATAGTCAACATTGTGTTAGCAGCAAATATTTGTCCACACGCCATACAATCCATATAACTCAACGTACGTAATAACTAAACATGTAAACAAATTTCGTCCGCTATTATGCCGCGCCAAAAACAAATATATTCACAGAAAGAAAAGTGTAAGCATAAAAGGGAGGGAATCGACCGAAAAAACTGACTTATGACAAACATGTAGTGTCGCGCCTCGCCAAGATTACGGTAAATTTTATTACTCCGCTTTTTCGCTTAGAAAACGACCCCTAAAACGCTTTCAACAGGGTGGTCACAGATTCCCAATAAAATAAGGAAGATTCTCAGTGAATTCTCAAGCGTTCTCTCAGTGGAGGTGTTGGGTACATTTCGGGGTGTCGCAGCGATAGAATAACAATAGGGGAGTGACGGCCGGCCCCGCAGTTTGCTGCAAAAATTGTGTCTCGGACCGGAGTTCCACAAGGTTCGTTACTGGGGCCGCTACTTTTGATTAACGTCGTGGATGGTTCGGATTTAGACAAGGAAATTTAAATGATTATTATTAATATTATTGTTTGTATATTTTTTTTGCCAACCGATGTTTTAAGAAACAAACTATTTAAAATAATTTGTCGTTGTAATCGTAATTTGTTCAGGAATTTACGAAGACCTAGCTTCATTAAAATATGTTAGTACAAACGTCATTAGTTGGTTGCAAGCCCGACAAAAATATTTTAGTAGCGTAGGTCAACCGACTAATGACAGCCAGGGCTTACCGTAAAAAAATCTCAACCCAAAACAAAATAACGCCGCCATTTAAATCCACGAGGCTATGACCGTACTCGCAATATTTCATTCCGTCGGCATTTTCTTTGTCGCTTTATACCAAAAGCCGTACGAATCCACCACAATACGTAGAATTACACAAAGAATGTACTGCTTTGACTTCAAAAAGTTTTTATTAGTAGCCTCAGGGTATAGGTGCTCTTGGAAAAATGCCCTTGTACACTCGCGAAGAAAAATACGATAATAACGGAACGGGCAGAAGGGCACTTAAAATCGGTGGTCCGTGAGGGGAATCTACAAGTGCTTTATTTTTGGGGTTGGACGAGTGGAATGGTAACCCTTGGATGTTCAAAGATAGTGTGTGGTCGAAAATTGTAACATTCGCTTTTTGCTGTCATCTTCCTGCTATTTTAAGCCTTTATTGGGTCATTTCTTATAAAAAGAAAGATAAAAGATTTTTTGAAAATTTGTGTTGCTTAAAATTCAGGTGCAAAATACTTGGGCTCTTCAGACAATACTTTGTCAATGTAAGCGAAAACTGTCTCCCAAGGTGTTTAGTAACTGATTTTCAACTTCAAGCTAGTTGTTGGCTAGGAAAATAAAGTCTACTACTAACCAAGAAGGCAAGTAAGTTATTTTACTTCTTGTTTTTCTTTATCCCAACTTCAAAATCGCGCAAATTCACGACAGCTGAGACATCATTCCACAAAATTCAAACAAATCCCAAACTCTCATCAAAACTCTTCCTAAAAATGTAATCTCACGGAACCTTTGTATCTAAATCCACATAGCTCGGGATAGCCTCAACAACTTTCCATCAGTAAGCCACTTATCATTCAAACTGGTGTTTTATATTGCCTCTACATTGTACTCGATCAGGGCATGTCTTTATTTTATTTCATTGAGGCAACCCTGCAGATTTATGTCCAACAAGTACTGAGAACTATGGACAATAATTATATAACTAGGTACTATGTAGTTGCACTTCGCGGCTTCTGCAAATTGATGTACCGCACCCTGTCTAACCCCATTAGGGATTGATTTTCGAAAATTAGATTAGCCTATGTGTTTGTTATTCCAGAACCTAAACTATCTACATTCCAAATTTGAAGATGATCAACACTCAACACTTATAAGACTGGCTCAGTCAGCACAAGTTCAGTTGCTAGAACATACAAATAGATGTTTCGTACAACAGATTTCAATATCATCAACTATGAGGGTAGTTGCTAGCCAGGTCAGCACTAGAAATGCCCGATCCCCTCCCCCATGCCATGCAGATGGGAAAACAGACGGCTTATAGGCATTACAAAAACAAAACGAAAATTTTAGTGTAAATTCTTGTAAGAAAGGAATACATAGCAAGATTCAGAGGAGTCGAATTTTGCCAGCAACCATAACGCAATGGAAATAAATACCTAGACCAATCCAATATCTTTGCATATTATTTCAATTCATTAAATGAGTCTGCCAACTTCCCCGGGCAAGAACCTCGACCGTCACGGATGTTCGAGAAACCTTTTATTGTAACAGAATATAGATTCAAGTCTCGAGAGACTCTAAAGTCGACCGATGAAATTTACTTTGACTTACCTTTTCAGAAGTGTTTGTTTTATCGATGAGCGTAACTATTTTTGGTATTCTTTGTGAAGGTAGATTTGCAGCGCGGCTGTGACAAACCAAGGTGCTTAAATCTGGTTGACTTTTTTTTTTTTTATGTTATCTGGTAACGGGACGAGCTGGTCGTTTGCCTGATGTTAAGCATAACGCCGGCCCATAACAATTGCAGTGCCATCCAGAACTTTGAAACACAAAGGCCTGCGCGGCACTGCAGTGCGCTCGTTACCCCGAGACATTAGGTATAAAGTCTCATAAGCCCAGTAATTTCACTGGATACTCTGCTCATCAAACTGGAACACAGTAATGCTTGCACACTACTGTTTGGCGGCAGACTTCACGAGCAAAGCGGTGGTAACAACCCAGACGAACACTCGCAGAAGAGTTAGTCCTCCCACTAACAACTTGTTGCATATTATCTTCTTCTTTCTTTATTTTCTGGCTTCTGTGGAATGTTAGCCACAATTTCGCCAATGTCAAGTAGGTGTTGCATATTATAAAGATTTTGCTACAAAAAAAACTTTTATTCCATTGAATTAGCTGTGATCTTGGACATGTGTCATTAATTTTTAGCATAATTATCTTAACTAATACATTAATGATATTGGACTAAATCGAATGTATTACTATTTACTGACTTATTTTATGATCTTATTGACCTGACCTATTTTTAATTTTTTTTATTGTTTTTATTTTGCATGAAAGTATTATTTTAAACACAATTTAACTAAATTGTTACTGAATGAATTTAATTGTATGCTCTGTCGCTTTCAGTTACGTTAGTATTGAAAGGCTGACGCAAAAGTGCGAAACAATTGAATTGAACAGTGAACTCGAGACCCTAGAGTCTAGATAAGATACAATTATTGTTTTGATTAAAAACAATAATTGTTACTGCTATACCCTAACTAGGGTCATATGTAAGCTCACCTACTAATCTAAGACCTTTCTTTAATGTACATTGTACAATTGTACATATGATGCAATAAATGATTGAATATGAACACCGACTTACGAATGGCATCGTCAGTAGGCGATACAACCACTGACCTATCATTGCTGTAATTTTTAATGTTGCCTATCGTTGTCGCGGTGCTCCGAAATCTACCTTGAAATTGTTTGCTTATTTGATGTTTTATCCCAGTTCATTATTGGTTATTATTTTGTGGTTTTGCGTAGTTAGTTAAAGGAAATTGTTGTTAGCTTTTATTTTTGTAAGACAGAATTTGGAGTAGGTTGAAATATTTAATTGTTTATTTAATGTTTTGTTAGTACGATACGGTATGGTTGATTGGTACTGATCGTAATCGCTCACCATTTTGTGGTACTAGGATTTCAATTATGTAAGAGATTTATTATTCACAAAATTTATTATTTTAAAGGTGACAAAAAGAGTTCATTGACCATAAACACAAAGGTCTGGGCTGAACTGATCGTCCATTACTGATATTAAGTGACATTAGCCCAGTAATGTCACTGGCTACTTTTCTTATCAAACTGGAACACAGTAATGCTTGCATATTACTGCTACACAACGTCATCATCATCAGCCGGAAGAAGTCCATTACTGCCCATCGAACCAACCTTCGACTACATGCCGCTTGCATTCAACGGTTCCCTGTGACCTTAAACAGGCGATTTGTGCAAAGTATAGTCTGTGAATTACTAGGCCTATGAGACGTTTTTTTCATACTATTTGATAAAGAGACGAGCAAACCAATTAGCCTGACGGTAAGCATAACGCCGGTCCGTAACAATTGCAGCGCCACTCAGAACTATGAAACGCAAAGACCTGCGCGGCATTGCAGTGCGCTCGTTACCCTGAGAGATTAGTCTCATAAGCCCAGTAATTTCAATACTTAACGTCTAAGAGTAACGATCGCACTGCAGTGTCGCATAGGCCTTTGTGTCACAAAGTTCTGAGTGATACTAGAATTCATCAGGTCAACGACCTCGGCTAACGACCCAATAGTATAAAAAACATTCATGTTTAGAAAATAAATAAATAAACGCTTAACACTCATACCCCCGCACTAGGATTCCCTGTGTCGCAGGTGGCATGGACACACACAGATACACATCACAAACATCCAAGACCCGAGAACAAACTTTATGTTTACACAAAATCTGCCCCGGCCGGGAATCGAACCCGGGACCCCTCGCTTTGCAGGCAGGGTTACTACCAACTTAGCTACGGAGCCGTCAAAAAACAGTCTTTCAAATAAATACATAGCAAACATCAGGCACCCCACTTCATTCCTCATCAAAAGATGTGTAATGAAAAAGATGAAGTATTTCGCTCCTGAAAATTAACGACTTTAATAAATATTTTAATAAGTTAATGCTGAAACGTTTCCTCAATTTCCTCCTACCTGAAGATTAACTTCTTTAAAAATTAATACATTAATCTTTTTTGTTCCGCTACTTGCTATTAATTTGAATAAATTAAGTTATTTTTTTAAATTCGAAATAATATAGGGTTATGAAAATGAAATGATATGAATAAAATTATTTTCATAATTTTTTTTCATTCTTCTCGGCTATTTTCTTATTGATAGGTTAATGTTTGCCCACTACCTATCTTATTATTCTTACCTGATCTAAAGCAATATTAAAGTTGTAGGTGTTGAACATTAAGCTGGCTCTCATGTGCAGCTGTCGGACGCACTTATAGGTGTTTGCATGGTAAAAGGCATTTTTATCTCACTACCTCAGTAAGGTCTTGTTTACCATTCGAAATCTGCGTGCAAAAGTGCTCTTTATCCACTAGAGTAGAAAAAGCACTTTTGCACGCAGATTTCGACTGATAAACAAACCCTTTCTTCGTTGTAGTAAGGGGAAAAAATTGTGCGTTTCGCTTGGCAGTAAAGTTATTATACAACTGCACAAAAAAGAGTGTAATGTTTATAGGGTTCAGTGTATGTACATGTGTTTATTTATTTCACCATACCTTTTTAATGCTTGAACAGATTCGGATTTATGGGGTGTCGTTAGAATCCTTACAATCTCCACACTGACACTGGTAAGGGCAGTCGTATTTTTTATTTATGTAACTTTTAGTACATCAAATTTTGTGGCACCTCGTACCTTTGAAATCCTCGGTAAGTGCAGTATTCTATACTTGACCTTAAGATCCTTCGTTCCATCGGCTTTTAATACAAGTACTCGGACTAAATAACATCTTTGCAGCCTAGCATAACAAATAACAATTTTTAATAATTATCTGATTACCAAAATTATTCTGTTACCACAACTATCAGCATGTTTCGGCTAGTTTTATTTTCCCCCCTAGATAGTATTGTACCCTGCACAACACAGTCAATTACCGATAAACTACCTATAACATAACATCCATTAAAATTCAGTAGAGTCACTCTATTGAATGGAGCTATTTCGATGCACTCTACCTGTGCAGGGTTGCCTCGATAGAAAGGGAAATTTTAAGCAACAGAAAAAGTCACGTTTTTTTTGGCGAACTAAACTGAAACCCTTACAATTTACATACAAAAAAATGAAAAAACAATATCTTGTATTAATTTGTTTGTACATGCCTATATTATATGCGTTTTCTATATCTGTTTCTTGTTTCGTTTTTGGAGAAATCTGTATTTTATATGGGACCACACAGGCATTATTACAGCCACTATTTTTTGTATCTAGTCGTATAACATTATTATTCTTATGTACAGTCGGCTTCAATAATATTTAGAACAATACTCTTATTCTGATAATCTGAAAGTGTGCACGTTTATTAATGCAGCTGAGTATACAATTTTGAAAAATACAAATAAGCTATGCGTGGGAGGAAGATTTGTGATGAGATGGACTATTGTAAGATATGAGTAAAAAGCCTGGAATATTATAATTAATGTTTGATGACTTTAAACTGGTGTATGAAATGAGACTCAACGGCACTTGCCAATTCCAATTCCGCCTTATGTAACAATATGTAAGCAGGTGCTGACTTGCCACCCACTGAACGCCCAATAAGGGCCACCAGTACAATTGGCGACGTAAGAGGCAACGTTCATGTGGATGGCTAAAGGGTGTTGAGAGGTGTGTTGTAATTTCACTGAGGCGCTACTCCCTTGCATTATGCTTTTTGTCACTACCATCCTGGAGCATAGGGTCTTAGCTCATGCGATCTCCACCTATTATTGTTAGTTACAAAATTTCAGAATAGAACTAATATAGTAATAAACAGACACCTGGTAACCCTAACGAGCCACTACTGTACCATTAGCATAGAGACGTACCGAATGAAATAAACTAATAAAATTATTTCGCTGATAGAGAAGCGGCTTTTAGTAAATTGTTTTCTACGCGTTCTCTGTGGTTATTGTATTTCTGTGGGGTTAATGTTTCCGTTGGACTCGACGAGGTTATTATATTACGCTTTGTGCACGTGTTGGCAATTCTAAACCTGGAATAGGATTTAGGGAAATTGGAATGGGGTGGGATTTAGATGAATTGTATTATATTAATTTGTATAAAAAAAGTAAAAATAACGTGAAATAGCTTTTTGGCGGTAATTATTCGTTTATTGAAGACTAGCGTTTGCCCGCGGCTTCGCAAGCATATTATTATAGTCAGTTTCAAAAGTAACCTATACTCAATTGATATATGTAGCTTCCTTAGAACTGGACCAGTGGTCACCAGTCTGTCGGGTGAGTGGTTTGAGTAGCGAGAACTGGTTCGAAAATTCAGTTACAAAATACAATCCATAAATTCTAATTAGCCAGTTTAGCTAATAGCTGGTGAAATAAAAGCTTTTTACTAAATAAGTAGGTACCAATATAAAATGTTGATAACCAACTTCAATTAATAATTGAATAGTTTTTTTTAAATAATAGTATTTAGTGGTAAGTGGGGCAAACTGGTAGAACGCCAGTGATTCAGCAAGAGGCTTGTGTACGAGCGACGGCGCTGTTTACAAACAGTGACATTTGCATCGCGAGCTGGCTCGCAGAATATTAATGTTTAGGCTAGTTACAGACTCGCGGGGTTTTAGTTTTATTTCGCACGCTTCCAGAGTAGAGATGGCATTACATGTGGTACGACAGCGTCGCAGGGGACCAACGCCGTTAGGACCCTGGAAGAATGCGAAGCATGATTGCAGTCCTGCCAATTGGCGTATGGAAGAACACCGTATGGTAGCCTTTAGAAGTCTGGCATAACCTCTCTATTGACCTCGCGGCACGGTAGTGAGGTACCTATCTAAGAAGATTTCGCCGCATGAAGATAGCGAGTTTTAGTTTAGTGAAACATAGGAGACAGAATATCATATTTTCATAATTTTGTTAGAGTGTTTGATTGATGCGACGCGTAACAACAAAGCTGGTGCTTATCTGGCTCAACGGATAAGCATTGCGGTTCAACGAGGCAATGCCGCCAGCATGCTGCGGGTTCGCTTCCAACTGGTAGTGGGCTAGAACATTTGGATTATCTATAAGCCTACATTGGCTTGTAGATTATCCAACTGTTTATGTAGATAGGTTAGATATTATTATAGATATTATATTAGGTTAGTTAAGATATTTTCAATCGATTCGCTTTTTAGGAATGAAAAGCCTTTGAAGGTAAGATTTTGCAAGGTTTTGGAAGGTACTAGATTTACTTTGGAGATTTAAATATTGTTAATCTAAAAACATTAAATGTTTTTTTTTTTATGTTAAGAAAACAAATACTGTGCATAATTAGTCTTGTGTAAATATACCTATTATTTTTCTCAGTAGTTAAAACTTGCGTAACCGACGTTCACCTAAGTTTCATGTCACATCTACCAACCGTTCACCAAACAATAAATCCCACGCAACGATACATACCCGACTAACTATAAAGTTCACTATCAACTAACTATAAAGTCTACCATTAACATATCCCGTCTGTAACCGCCCCAACCCCTCGGGAAATCACCGACATTCACAGCGACAACGCGCTAGTTCAGCTGTAAAATTAGACGTTTAATGAAATGACTGTTCCGATGTATTATATTAGTTGCCGTAACTACCTGCCGTAGGTACTCAGTATGACCCTACCGTAGAAACGGGAATGAGGCGCGGATCAGGTAATTACAATAGTGTCGATTCTGGAGTTACCTATAAGCTTAATTTTTGTTTCACTCTGTTTTAGATAAAAACATGAGAAAGGATGGGATTTATTTTAGACTAGCTGCTGCCCGCCATTTCACCCGCGCGGAGATAGTGGATTTCATGGTTTTAATGTTATTGCGCAGAACCGTTAATCGTTTTTCTAAAATAAAAGTAACCTATGTTACTCCTTGTAACATCAGCTATCTTCCAGTGAAAGTCCCGTCAAAATCAGCTCAGCCGTATCGAAGATTACTTGGAACAAACAGACAGACAAAAATTTAAAAAATGGTTGTTTGTTATAGATACCGTATATACTTTCATACGCATTTGGTAAAAAGCTGTACTTTTGATATTACAAACAGACACTTCAATTGTATTTAGTTGTATAGATCATCGTCTCTGAATCATAGCTTAGTTAAAATACTGATAGGTACTTTGGTCATCGAACTGGAACACAATAATGCTTGTATGACTACACTCTACGACCAAATCTGTGGTACCAACCTAGACCGACCCTTACAGAGGAGTCCCGCCATCTGGTTTATCTGCCCATCTACGTGTTTTATTAAAATGTCAGTGACTGGCGGTCTGTGCTTTTTTCTATAAACAAATGAATAATTATAATCTCAGGTCCCGTTCATTCATCGCCACATATTAACATTACATTTCATCGTAAGCCGGAACAGAACATGTGTATATACGTACAAATACGTCATATATATACATGTAAATGCTAATGAGTGTAATCAAATACGTTTTGCACAGCCGCTGCCGGAGCTCATTTCATTAAAATTATCTAATTCACAGTTATTGTTTGTATTTTACTTCCGAAGAACAAGCTAACTTTGAAAATATTTGTGTTGTATAACAGGATTTTGATTGGATAACTTTGTTCGTCTAGATCGTTGGCGGTACGTTGTGGGAACTTGAACTTGGCAACTTGCTGACTTCACATGTTTTTGTGCTGATAATGTTACTATTTGACCTGACGTTGAGTGATTATGTGGTCAAACTTCGAGGTTGGTAAATTAAAAAAGGAAACTGACTTTTAACAGTGGCTGCCGAAATACTTTGATACTTTAACCAAAGATTCTTAATAAGAAACAAGCTAAAATCTTGGCCGTTTTCGCGGCTAAGATTAGTTCCACGGCATCCTTTCCGACGGGTACTGTAAGTGCCAGGTAAGGCATATCCAGGGAATAAGTAGCAGTTTCCTCCTCCGTCATCATTACAATCTACAAATATAAACATAATCAACAAGGCATCTGCCAAGCGTGCTGTATTATGGCAGTCCCCCTTCATGCGGAGGCCGATCACCAATGATCAGTGAGAACGTCGTTCTGCTGATCATAAAGTAGCTTAGCAAATATAAGAAAACGTCATTTCAACTTTTTCACCTAGTTCACATTTGATGCAAATAAACATATAATTTTCTGTTCTGTATACACTGATTGTATGGTGTATAGTGTCGTAGTCTAATCCTAAAAACGACTCCACTATCACTAAATCATAAATGGCTTCAAAACCATAAATGTTGTGTTTTATTTCATGACAAATTCCAAACAATACTTACCGTTTCATAGTTTTGACAACCATTTATTGTGTACGAACTACGAAAACATCAGCACATTATCCGACAATTGTTCCGGCCGTCTTTAGCATCCATTGCTACGCGGGTACGTTTAAAAGTTGACAGGCATTGTGTTCGGCCGGCGGTGACAATTGAATCGTGCGAAACAATCGCTTTAGAGGCGAACAGAGGAGGACAATGGTAGTGATACAATAAGTGAGGGCTGTGCCAAGCAGATTGTAGTGGAGTTCACGTCATTTTATAAATAAGTATGGTACATATTAATTTTTATGTATGGCTTTAATGTGCATTCTATAATACATTTCCCGATTGAGAGTAAATAATCTGGGAGTTTTAAAAAAGAGTGGACAACTGGACAGTAACTTCTAGGTAAGCGTGTTAGACTGTCGACTACAACCACGAGTGTAAAAGAAACTTACGTTACACAACCTAGTTTTATGACTAATGTTTGACTAGTTTTAGGCAGTTGCAACATGCAATCGTTGCAAAACTCAGTTATGCAACGACAGTTTATTTGGCATTGTAGCAGCCTACATACTCGGGCACACCGCGCAGCGCACCGCCGCTAACTGAGGCGCGCGCTGCGTGCGCGCCGTATTTACGTGTCGGCCGGAGCAACGTACCAATTTCACTCCATATGTTATGTCCATAATGAAAGCAGTAATAAGCTTTAAAAGAAATACATTTTGAAAATTAATTAACCAGAAAAACCACTGTATTATTTTACTCCAAAGAACTACACTAAAGCATCAAAGTATGGGTCCCGACGTAAACCTGTTTCTACTTGGTATGGATCTGATGGTGAATTCTGAAGACAAAATTACTGATGAAAGATGCTGAAAAAGCAAAAATATTAAAAAAATATTACAATAGTACAAAAGTAGTAGAAGAAATATTACAAAAGTAATTTTTTTTATTATTATTTCCTCTAAAACAAGCGTAGATTAAATACCCTTTTCAAAAGATTATTTAAACTAAATAATAACACTATTGCGCAGTATAATCTTTTCACTTTATAGTTCTTATTCCTAGACACAGAGCACTTTAAACCCACAATAAAATATAATAAATAGCATAATAAAGTCCTATCGCCTGTGTGAAGTGAAGCGACTGCCTCTCGAGGTAGAAGCGAAGCGAGTGAACTTGCCTGTGATCTCACAATGGAAAACTGTCATAACAGGCTTAGTGAATAATACAGGAATATCGTTTGACTTAGTATAGATGAGAAAGTTGTTATGAGTAGGAATGAAATGCATATTTGTTAGTGGTAGGACTAACTCTTCTGCGAGTGTCCGTCTGGGTTGTTACCTCCACTTTGCTCGTGAAGTCTGCCGCCAAGCAGTAATGTTCAGGCATTACTTTGTTCCGGTTTGATGAGCAAAGTAGCCAGTGAAATTACTGGGCTTATGAGACTTAATACCTAAAGTGTCTCAGGGTAACGAGCGCACTGCAGTGCCGCGCAGGCCTTTGTGTTTCAAAGTTCTGGGTGGCACTGCAATTGTTATGGGCTGGCGTTATGCTTACCACCAGGCAAAAGACCAGCTCGTCTCGTTACCAAATAGCATAAAAAAAATGCATATTACTAAGAGAGTGAATATGAATATTGAGGGATTAAAGGGTAGAGGAAGACGAAAGAACAGATGGATGAGTTGTGCAAATGGTTGTGTAATAATGACCATTTGTCTGGCTGTTAGATGATGTAAAAGAGAAGGGAGAATAATTATGCTATGTACCTAATTCCGAGGTTAATAACTAACTAGGCTAATAAATTATTATTATTAATGTACCTATTCGTTTATACCATGTAGAACGTCTAATTAGCTCTTTTTTGGCGACATGTTATATCATTAATATATTACAGTAAAAAGGCAAACCCTGAAGGGTTTCTTGGGACTTTTCTTTTCGGGCGTATTTAATAAATAACGTGGCTAGAGTCGGAAAGGTCTTTGAATCGAAAGTGGTAAATAAAAATCTCATATTAAAACTGGACGATTAGTTATGTTCGCAGTACTGGTTTTTTTTCTCTCGATCCAAGGTTAGCTTTCGACCACTATATAACCTGATCTTAGAAATAATGTGGTCAAAAATGGTAAACACTATAAAGGTAAAGAAATATTGCAGATAGACAACGACAACGATAATATTAAAACTTTTTGATAACGACACGAGCGGTTCATTTTCGTAAACATAAAGTCAGTTCATAACAATTGCAGTGCCACTCAGAACTTTGAAACAAAGGCTTGCGCGGCGTTTTACGTATAGCTCTCGTCACCCGAGACATTAGATACAAAAATAATAAAATACATATTCTAATTACCTATATATTAAAAATAAACATTTTCACAAAACAGCGGCTTCTTTCATACACCCCATATCCACTTGCTAAAGGTAAAAAATCAAATTCACAATAATTGTATAGTTAAGTAATTAGTCAGAAACATTAAAATCTTAATGAATCCCTACACAGTGAAACAGAAACACCACTGAAACAATTAATTCGTCATTTCAAAGAAAAATAATTATAGCCGTCATTTCTCAAAAAACCAATTTTTTACGAAGTTCCAATTCAATATAATTCGTTTTCCTTACAATGTAATATTTTTGCGATGAACCAAATAATTACTTGAAAGGTAACCTGTCTCTAAAAATTCATCCTTTGTTTAAATTATTTACAAAACGCATCGAATGTCTTGCCCTTCTTCCCCGCAATAGTAAGGGAAGAAACTCGACAGCGGAGTGGCAAAGCCTGTTGTATAGGCTAGCAAAGCCAAAGTCTGCTGTAGAACGAGGCAACTAGAGTCACTACAACTTCCGCAAGGGCCCACCTGGGTCCGCGAGATACCTCTCGCAGCAGCTTTAGTTAGATTAGGACCTACTTCAAAGGGACGTCCAATTCGTGCGCCAGGTCTATTATTTTTCGACCCTTTAAACTACAACAATATATGTACATATGCCATTCATCATCAGCCTTATTACGTTCCCACTGCTGGGATATAGGCCTTCTCTCAGAGAGAAAGTCGGCTATAATCCACCACGCGGGCCCAGTTGGCTTGGTGGATGTCATATGCTCTCGAATTTTATGGTTGTTGAACATGCGGATTTCCTCAACGATGTTTTCTTTCACCATATTAGAATGAGTGTGATAAATCCGCACATAGCTTGATATAAGTCATTGGTGCGGCCAAGCCGAGATTTGCAGTATGGTGCGTCGATTCAAAAGTCACACAAGTACCCGCTCGGCCACACTCGCTCCATGGGACTCGCTAGAAGCCAATATCAACACCTATTCGCACACCGCTAGCTTGTATACAATTGCAATAATTGTCGGATTAGATCACTATTACATTACTCCTCCAATCACTCGATGCCCTCATTGTCCGAACTCGTCGATTACAATCAACACATCGTTAATTAGCAAATCAGCGTCGTAGTATCAGTGATTAGTACTAATCACGCAGAGTAATCATGACTGTAATTAATTGGGATGTTGCATGAAACACAAAATACATAATTTCTTTCGTTATACAGTTTTAAGAAGATCACATGTTAGTGGGAGGACTAACTCTTCTGCGAGTGTCCGTCTGGGTTGTTACCACCGCTTTGCTCGTAAAGTCTGCCACCAAGCAGTAGTGTGCAAGCATTACTGTGTTCCGGTTTGATGAGCAGAGTATCCAGAGAAATTACTGGGCTTATGAGACTTAATACCTAATGTCTCTGGGTAGCGTGCGCACTGCAGTGCCGCGCAGGCCTTTGTGTTTCAAAGTTCTGGGTGGCACTGCAATTGTTATGGGCCGGCGTTATGCTTACCATCAGGCAAACGACGAGCTCGCCTCGTTACCAAATAACATAAAAAAAAAAACATGAAATTCACAAAATTTGTCTTCGTCTGCTTCGTCAGTTATGTTCAAGTAAGGCAGTGGACAAACGCTAAATAGGTGGTATTTTAGTTTTTGTGTACGATTTAGTAACTAATGTAACCGGTCAAATTACTTCTACAGGGTTATTTGAATTCACTCGGAATTATATCCGTGTCAGAAGCGACTGTCTTGATCTTTTGAGTGTGCGCAAGAACTTCACCACTTGATTCCCCCATCACCCTTTTTCCACCGCACAACAAGACGATCGGCTGGGCGCCACCCCTTTATGGTGGAAATACCACCAACTCGTACGAAGCGATTCGCCTCTTCCTATATAATAAGAACTGCTAAGGAGTGGAATGCTTTGCCGTCGTCTGTGTTCCCTGAACGTTATCATCCGGGTGTGTTTAAGAATAGAGTGAATAGGTATTTACTGGGAAAGCGTGCTACATCTTCGACCACATCGTCACTTCACATCAGGTGAGATTGTGGTCAAAAGCTATAACAGTCAGATGTAAAAAAAAAAATTTATATTTCGAAATCGCATTCCGTCAGCGTAATTTCCCGTTTAGATTCGACAATTAGCTGCATAAAAAAATGGATATAATCCGGACAATATTTATATGTCGGGATGCAATTCCGAGATATAAACGTTCACAAACAGTCGCTTCCTACACGGAATCATTCCGAGTGAACTAAAATCACCCTGCCAAATGTTACATAAGCAAGTTTATATACAGTTCTAAAAGTAAGTACGGCAGCATTCTTCATAAATAGGGTACATCCGGTTTCAATAATTAATTCTATTACGCTGACAGAAATTAATTAAAAAAATTAAATTAAAATATGAAAGACCTTCCTAATAACGTAAATAAGTGCTGGCGCACATTGAGCCACCGAACGCGGCCATCTCACGTGGCGGTCTAAGCACCCGAGCGCCCCTTCTTTTCTCTATATTTTGGGGCTACCAGTGGCCTTCGGCGACGATCTGCTCAAACCTGGTATCTTTGGATATGCAAACAATATATAGCTATGCAGAGTCGTTAAGAGATACATGTCGGATGCACGTTCCAGTGGAGCACACATTCAGGCTTTTAGAGAGGCCATGGTTGACCGGATGAATTTGACATTGTCGACCACCTCCCAATGGGGTGACGCTAATCTATAGTCAAGTTCAATGCTTCGAAAACCCAGGTGTCTATTCTCCGCTAAGAAGAGTCAATTTCATCTAGGTCCCACATTCCAAAATGTATTGTTACCTATTACTAACCATCTAGAGCTTTTAGGTGTAACACTGAGTCCAAAGCCCAACTTTGGCTCCTTCATAGAGTCCAAGGCCAAACTAGCTGCAAAAAAGCTGGACATATTGGCGAAGATATGGCAGTACTTCATACCTGGACAGCTTCTCAATTTGTATCAAGCCCAAGTCCAATCTTATTTGGAGTAAATGTTTCCATCTGTGGGATGGTTCTGCCAAATTTCAGCTTGAGGCGTTGGAAACCTTTGAAAGGCAAGCAAAGAAGCTCATTGGTAACGATAGGTATAATTTGGGAGTTTGCAATACGAGAACGGATAGGTTTCTTCTAGGTAAGCGTGCTACATCGTCGACCGCATCGTCGCTGAACATCAGGTGAGACCGTAGTCAAATGCAAGCCTATTAAAACAAAAGGCTGCGACTGGAGCCCGCACCCAACCGCTGGTGGCCGCGTCTAGTGGCCGCATTCGGTGGCCCAATGTGCGGTGGCACTCAATGGGAAAATGCTAAGATCAATCTATGTCAAAATGATTACTTTTTCCTTGACATAGTACATATTTCCACAGAAGGACTTCTCGCAACTTTGACCGTTGGAAACTAACGACACACAAGTATTCCTCACACGCGCCGCAGGACTCATCAAAATAGAATACAGCAACAGTACCAGCATACGTGCAGTAGCTCAACTTACAAACTGAAATTTTGAGGAAACTGATGAATTCTCCCGATCTGATTCATCATCAGCTGGGAGACGTCCACTGCAGAACTAATTGAGGGACGGGTTGCCGTAATACACCATGATTGGCGGCATCTCGGCTCTTACTCTTTTTGTTTTGTGTTTTGTTTTTACACCGAGTAAAGCCATTCAAGAAGTACTGATGCTTAATCAACTATATTGTTAGAAAAGGATACAGTTGTTAGAACTCATTAAATCTTATTGTTTACCTTTGATCACATCTCACGTATCATCAGGTAAAGGTGAGCACCAGTTTAAAAAACGTAAACAAATATAGTTAGAAAAATTACATTGTCCACTTTGATAACCAACTAAGAAAATACCATGACTTATGTTTGCCTGATGGTAAGCATAACGCTGGCCCATAACAACTGCAATGCCACTCAGAACTTTGAGACACAAACACCTGCGCTGCATTGCATAGCACTCGTTACCCTGACATATTAATTCTCATAAAGCCCAGTAATTTCACTGACTTTTTTCAGTTGTGATTCTGCACCGCGAAGCAGATATTTAAAAAATCAATAAACGAACAAAAATAATATATGCAAACGGTAGTCCCGCGTGTCTTCGAAATATTAATGCTCTTTTATCCTCTGCGTCCGCAGTACGTAGCAAGCTGAGTAACTGTTATAACGGCCCCTACTCATCAAGATAGTGGAGTAGCGTTATAAATATTCCAGTAGTTCAACGCACTCGTATTTTAAAGGCCTACTTTAGGGCTTGTGCTGAATTATTAAAGCCTTAATAAAACGAAAAAGGAAAGGAGGAAGTAATACATATATTATGTACTTATATAAATATTTTTAACGGGCAAAAATCTCGTGTACTTAGTTATTGGTTGAAGGGATGATGGCACAGTGGTGGCGAAATCAGCAGCCGATCAATTATTCGAACCCTACAATGAGCTTTTTTATATATTCTACTTTTATATAGCACAAGCTTTGATTAAGGAAAATATCGTGGTGCAATCACACCATAGTTATAGGATATTCTCCAGTGTTTGTCCGAAGTTTTTTTTCCTATTAAATACCTACTGTTAGATGAGCGGGTCGTTTGTCTGATGGTTATCATAACTCCAGCCCATAACAATTGCACTGCCACTCAGAACTTTGAAACACAAAGGCCTGTGCTGCAATCTGCGCTCGTTACCCTGAGACATTATTTAAAACTCATACGCACAGTAATTTCACTTTCTCAGTCTAAAATTTACCAAGCCAGATTTAAAATATTTTCTAGAATGCTTTGTTTCTCATTTGAAATCTGAGATTTGCATTCGTACGCATTTTCCTGTTTCATTTGATATCCACACACCCAACGCTAACTCAAACGAAGGTAGTCTTATAACAACAAAACAAGCTGACAGGAAAGAACTATTAACGAAAACTTTCCCGTACTAATACTTACTAATATTGACTATTATTAGTAAGATTAATAGTACGATATTTTGCTCACACTACATTATCCAAAGTTATGGCACGAAAATAACACTTTTATTAATAAATCAGTTTCTTGCAAGCTCCTCTGAAGTTAGAAATAAGTATGCCGTCAATGGCACAGAAGCAGTTAATACAGAAGACTAACTGCGACGAAAAATAATCAGGGATATAAACGTGGTTTGAGGCTTAATATGTTTTTTTCTACAAAAGATGTCGGAGGTCCTAAACCTGTTTTTTTGATAACGAGACGAACAGGTCGTTTGCCTGATGTTTTTTTTTTATGTTATTTGGTATCGAGACGAGCTTGTCATTTGGCTAATGGTAAGCATAACGCCGGCCCATAACAATTGCAGTGCCACCCAGAACTTTAAAATACAAAGGCCTGCGCGGCACTGCAGTGCGCTCGTTACCCTGAGACATTAGGTATATTAAGTCTCATAAGCCCAGTAATCTCACTGGATACTCTGCTCATCAAACCGGAACACAGTAATGCTTGCACACTACTGCTTGGCGGCAGACTTCACGAGCAAAGCGGTGGTAACAGCCCAGACGGACACTCGCAGAAGAGTTAGTCCTCCCATTTAGGTTAGCATAACGCCGACACATAACAATTGCTGAGTCACTCAGAGCTTGCACATCTAGATTAGTAGTAAGGTTACTCAAGTGCCACAGCCGAAACAAACTTTTTAAAATTGATGGTGGTATCTGGCAGGTAAGCACTAAGACCGCAAGTTCAAGCTCGTTTTAGGATTTGCACCTACAAATTTCCGGACGACTTGTCTACTAATGATCGTTAAAAAGTGACTTAAACACACTAAGAATAAGAACTATGAAACTTGACGGTAGAATTCGTGTCAACTGCACCATGGGCATGTCTTTATGTACGGTCTCCTATCGTAGGCATGTGAAATTAGCGGCCATTACACCAGACTAAACACTGGTGGCAAAAAACATTATACCTTTTCTTATATAAAGAGTTATTTTATTATGTACAATTAACTTTAGTAATAATTATTAATATTTTTTCGCATACTTTTTACCTGTGTGACTTGTAATAATAAATTATAATTATATAATTAATTAACAATAAATGTATGTTTATTGTCTGTATCTACTGTGTCATCATTGTAGGCGTTGGAAAAACAAACAATACAAATTTATTAAAAATACAAGAACTGAAAAATTATGGAAGTTTATAAGTTTCCACAAATAGGTAAAAATTAAAAATAAGATTAAAAACACTTGTAAATTATCTATATACCTATGTTAGTATTATTGAATGTACGTGTAGGTAGTAAAGTCTGACTTGAGTCTAAAGTATTACAAAACTTGGTAAAAAGATACGGCAAAAGTAAATCACCGTATATTTACAAAGTGTACCGCGTATGATACGCTCCGAATACGTATGATACGCTCCGCGTCACACCTGAAAGGAATACATTCTTCATTTAGTGAAATTTTCAATCTTCACACTGAATGCGACTTCGCTCGAGCAAAGTTTGTTGTTGGGGTGTGGTGTAAAAGAAAATTGTATTTTAATAAGTTAAACCACACTAGCGTGATGTTAGGAAATTATCTCAAAAACTGAGTTTGCTCAAGCAAATCTCTGTGCGACTTTCAGTCTGGGTTTGAATCTCAGCTCGGCACCACAGCACTTAGGGCCTCAAACATATGACACCACATTTGCCCCTCACCCTAAACTTAAATGACAAGAGTTTTGTGCGAAATTACCACACTTGCTATAAAAGACGAAAAACATCGTGAGAAAGCACCTGTTCAAGAACCACAAAATTCATGGCCATAATGTAACATCCACCAAGATGCTGTGCATCCGCGTGGCGGATAATGGCCCAATTGGCCTACTCTCTGTCTTTCCCTGAGAAACGGCTTTTATTCCAGCTGTGGGAACGCAATGGGCTGATGAGAAAACAAAGCTGATGATGGCCAAACACGCATAAGCGGGTAAGGCCGACTTATCAAGCGGCTTTCTTCGCCTAATAATAGACATGTTTCAAGAATTATATTAACATTGTTCGTTCCTATATCTAAGTTGGTTAAGAGTGTCAGTACATGATACCCCAGAAGACGCAGAATTAAGTGAAGTTATAAACGACATTTATTGTTTGGTTTTCTTTCTATAGTTTTAGTATGTATGTAGCATGTATGGGACTTATTTACTCAAATAAATTTTATCAAAGTTAGTAATTTTCATTTGATAAGGAAACTTCAATAAATTTTTTCCGTGTTATTTTACAATAATAAAGAAAACGTGGAAAAGCTGCTTGGAGACTATTCAACATACTTGAAACCGCTACCTCTCTTCAAACGGACCACAGCAAAATGGCATTAAGCGGAAAAGCTTCTTAACTTGAGTATTGTTTGTTAAGATATTTTATGTATCTTCACAGGTTCCGTACGTTTAATGATCTATTACCAGCGTATTCCACAACTGCCTGCGGTACCCTATCGCTTTGAGTTAGTCACATTTGGCAGGTTTTTTGTAGGTGTTTATTCGAAAATGGGGCCTTTGTGGATTGATGTCAAAGTGAACTGTGTAACGCTTGTGTGCGTATGTGGGATTTTTTTATGGAATTCGGTCGGGAACGAAAGCGGTAAAAAATTTTGATTGTATTCCATGGTTACACAATACACATGATACCAACGATTTGGTCATTTGACTTCAGGTGATGTGTGATTGAACGCTGGCTATGTATACTAATATTATAAAGAAGATTCACCAGGTGGTAGGAGTAACTCTCCTACGAGGGTCCGTCTGTGTGACTACCACCGCTTTGCTTGTGTGCGCATGCATCACTGGATTCCGATTTGTTGTGCAAAATCTGTGAAATTACTAGGATTATGAGAATTAATATGTAATGTCTCAGAGTAACGAGCGCACTGTAGTGCCGCGCAGGCCTTTGCTTTCCAAAGCAAAAGCATTTTGAATTTGAATTTCGAAGCCACGGTTAAAAACTTTTAAATCGTAAAGCTGAATGTACACGAGTAGCCTTTTCGTATACTATTGGAACGTTAGCTCACAACAATATCAGTGCCAATCCGAACTTTGAAACACAAAGGCCTGCGTGGCCCAGCAGTGGACTCATTACTCTGAGGCGTTAGATATAGTAATTTCACAAGCCCAGTAATTTCACTGACTACTGTACTCATCAAACCGGAACACAGAAATGCTTGCACATTCCTGTTTGATGGAAGACTAGACGAGCAATACGGTGGTACAGAGCCAGACAATCACTCGCCGAAGAATTAGTCCTACCACCTGGTAAACTGGTAGACTGTCAGGAATTTAACATTGATCGAGCTCGACTTTACAATGAGGTAGGTATAATGTCAAACTATCCGCGTCTTCGTCTACATAGCCCAAGTTACTCCTTATGACATCAGCTATATCTGTCAGTGCAAGACCCGTCAAAATCAGTTCAGCCGTTTTCGAGATTAGAAATGAAATGAAATGAAATGAAATGAAATGAAATGAAATGAAATGAAATATTTATTGCGGAAACTGTGTACAAGAGATGTTTAAAGTTATTAAGTCGTAGCATAATCATGGATCAACAGTTTGTCCAATTTTTGATGGACGTACAATATTTTTACATGCATGAATTAATTATACTAAAAAATAATAGTAATTAAAAGAGAAAAAACAATTATTATCACCACAGTAATTATTAAAATGTCAAACACGTATTTGTATAAGAATAATTAACCAACATAACATAAAATATGATTATTACAAATTTTTAAAATAATTCTCTTATGTCGTAAAAAGATTTTTCTGTAAGCCACCTATGAAGTTTTGTCTTGAATTGCTTAATTGGTAATTCCCGTATGTCTCTTGGAATTTTATTAAATACTTTTATGGTCATGACAAAACAATTTTTACTACTTAAAGCAGTTTTACAGGTTGGCAAAATTAACCTTGTAGGGTCTCTATTTTTTATCCTAGAATTACACTTGTCTATAAAGTGGTCAAAAAACGATGCATGTTCCCTAACAAAACAACCGATTTGAAAAATATACATCCCGGTTAAGGTCAACAATTTTAATTTTTTAAATAGTGGTTTACATGATTGTAGTGGTCCTATTCCACAAACTGCTCTTACGCACTTTTTTTGAACAATAAAAGCTCTCCTTATATGTGTTGAATTACCCCAAATCATAAGGCCATACCTCAGAACTGAAGTGACATAACCAAAGTAAGCAGTCAACGCAGTGTTTTGGTCTGATGTCCTTCTCAATCTCTTGAGCGCGAAAACAAATCTAGCTAATTAGCTGGAACAAACAGACAGGTAGACAAACAATAATTATAAAAATTGATTTTTTTTTCGTTATACCTTCGCGCATTTAGTAAAAACCAGTTATTATGACATTACAAGCAGACACTTCAATTTTAATTATTTGTATAGATGTATAATTATACATCTTCAATATGACTATCTCTATTAATTATGATAATTTTTTTCCTCATCGTGCAATAAAGTGTTATCTATCTATCTATCTGTCTATCAAAATATAGATGTATAATATATGTACATGACCATATTTTTGTATTAGTTTGAGGTCAACTTCCTTCCGTTGTTTTTCAGAACAACTTATTTATTTAACCTCGTTAGTCCAACGTTTAACATTTTCATCTAATAACCGTTCCATTATAACATTTCCATTCGTCCTTTGAAACGTCAAACATCTTTAAGAAGAACCGAGTTATTCCCAAACTTTCCAAATCTCAATAAATTTAAATTGCGTCAAGTTCAGCCCTTTCCGTAAATAACTGGACGAGTTTAGAGATGGGAATATCTTAATAAACGAAAGTTAAGACCTCGGCTAAAGTTGAAGGTTACAGTTATCAAGTATCACCGAGATGTTTTGTGGATTTTGGGAGTATTAAACTGGTAACGGAGAACCATAAAGTAAGAGAGAAGAAAGAAAGAAAGAAAAAACATTTATTCCGAACCTGCAACACGACATTACATTAAAATACAACAATCACACAATAGCACCACGTAAGAGCAACCAAGGAAGTTCCTGCACCTAATGAGCTTTCGTCAGAAGGACTGTATGCTGAACATTAGGCTCGAGGAGGAAGAAGCGGTCATGTACAATAATGACACTTGACAGGAATGACAGGACAAGATGAATCGGACAGGCCGAGTACGCTTTAACTTCCATTGAAATGATCCTATAGTAGTTACAAAATTCAGAAGATGGCGGAAATTGTTTCAGAGACTCTTGATTCCGCAGCAGCGTCGGAAAACTGGGTAGTACCGAATATCAACTGAGTAAATAGGGTCCCTGGATACAGAAAATCAACGTGGCTAGTTGAGAACTTTGACGCAGACTACGACGTTATAGTTACCACAACAACTGAGTCAGATAAAGATCGTAAGAGAGAAGAGAGAAGCACCGCATTGGAGACGCGTCTTCCGATCATTCCGACAAAGCCACGTCAGACTACGTGGCCAACAAGGCGGTAAAGAACAAGGTGTGAACTCTGACTATGAAAAATAAGGATTATTTTCTTGATTGAAACCACTTTTGATGGTTACATGATTTTAATTTAAATGTGCGAAGGGAAACTTGTGAAGGTACCGTAGTTTTTAAGTTTATTAACTAAGGCTTAGCCCTGAAAAATCGTATACTCAATACAATTTTTCAGGGTGTTTCTTAGTCTGTTTCCGCTTCTTCTCCCACATTCTTCTTCGTGACTCTCTTAAAAATATTAAAATCCTTTCTATATTGATTACAAGGTATTTTTAACCGACTTCCAAAAAGGAGAAGGTTATCAATTCGGTGGGTATATATTTTTTTTATGTTTGTTACCTCAGATCTCTGTCATTTGTAAACCGATTTGAAAATTCTTTTTTTATTTGAAAGAATATACTTTCAGATTGGTCCCTTAGAAATTTTTATCAAAATCGGTTCAGTAGTTTGTCACTGAAGTCGGTTCGACGCTTTTTTAAAGCAATTTTTTTCTTACAATATCTCAGACTTTAAACCATGCAGGTCTTCTTTATTAACCTCTTCAAGCTTATGTTAAGACGTAAAGTTAGTCTTAAAAGAGCCTATCCCATTAGTTTTCCCATCCAATCCGCCCCTAAATTACCTACCCTTGATGAAAACACCCAAATTTACATAAGGCCAGTACATATTCCTAAAGTAGTTGAAAAAAACTCCAAAAAGCTAAATCCTCTAATGACAAGCACGAGTTACTTGACTTACGCAAGTCAACCTTAATATACCACAGCATGAATAATTCAGAAAATTCCGGAAAATTCCAGAAAAACCTGGAACTTTCGAGGGTCTTCATAAGGTGAGTTGAACGGGAGCGAACCCAGAGCCATGAAATATTCATGTGAATCGTTAGCAAAGTTTTTTTGAACTACTGACAAAGGGAAAGTAAACACGGTTCTTAAGAAGCATATTGTGCCACTGTTGTAGTTTATTTACTGTGCACTAACAAGGGAATATAGTTCTGATTTGGTGGCACTCGTTTTAACAATGTTTTATTTCAAATTTTCAATTTCAAACGATTTCAAATTGAAAATCGTTAGGCAATCATCGATTTGTCTTTAATCGTGGTAATTTTGAACCGATCATGGCTCATTGGTAGTGTGGTCAACCACTGAACCGTATGTGATTGGTTCAAAGAGTTTTTGGTGAAGGAAACAATTATGATGCAACCCTAGCATGGTGGAAGGATATTTCCAAGTCACTCGGATAGCTACCCCAAGTTGAAAACTATCTCCAACCACCTTTTAGTGTACTAGCAACTGCACTTCTGAGCCTCTAAGTTTAACGCGTTCACCATATTCTCATATTCGACCACATCGTTTGCATTTCTGTATAGTTTATTATTAAAGAGTGGGAGGACTAACTCTTCTGCGAGTGTCCGTCTGGGCTGTTACCACCGCTTTGCTCGTGAAGTCTGCCGCCAAGCAGTAGTGTGCAAGCATTACTGTGTTCCGGTTTGTTGAGCAGAGTATCCAGTGAAATTACTGGGCTTATGAGACTTAATACCTAATGTCTCAGGGTAACGAGCGCACTGCAGTGCCGCGTAGGCCTTTGTGTTTCAAAGTTCTGGGTGGCACTGCAAATGTTATGGGCCGGCGTTATGGTTACCATCAGGCAAACGACCAGCTCGTCTCGTTACCATGTAACATAAAAAAAAAAACATCGAGTAATATTGGTCAAACTCTAGCCTATCAAAACGAAGATACAAAAACGCGTTCAGTTTCGTTGATGAAAATATCATTTAGTATGTACTTATTTATATCTCCAGCGTAGTGACCACATCAGGTCTCACTACCAAACATCGCTACGATAGGCACCAGTCATATTAACGCACTACATTCTGTTAATTGTTCCTATCTATTGTCATAGAAAAGCAGTATGGGTGCTAGCGTTACATCGTAACAGAGATGACAGTTTGAAGATTACCGTTTTATTGTATGTTTGGGTACTCGGAAAACCAAACGCAGTTTATGAATTTTTGTTGTCATTACGTTGACCTACTGCGCTTCTAAATTAGTCTAAGATTTGAATGTATGATGTGCCCATACTGTTTTCTCCCTTATATTGTATCATTGTTCTAATCGGCACCATTATTTCACGACCTAACGGCGTACGAGGGAAAATAAAACTAGAGATTTGTCCTGCGCTAAAGGAATGCAATTTACACTTTATTACGTATGGGTTAAGGATGAAATTCGTGTAGCATCGTAAAATTCTTCGTCAGACGTTTTTCAGGGGCTAGTAATGAGTTGAATTTATCTGCTAGGTTTTGAAGATATTGCCCGTGTGTTTTGTATGGTCACTGTTATTATGTTTCTATTTTATATGTTTTAGTATTCGAAAGAGAAAATGATATGAATTTTGTTGATTGACATTAGTTTGTTTTTATTAATGATCCGTTAGCGTATCTCACAAAAACAAAACAAGTTACTCTCTACAATAGTTAGCGATAGTAGATAAGTTAAAAATGTATGGAATCGGCATAAGGATTTGTTAAGATAACATGATAATTATTTTATATGTCGATTCCTGTCTAGGCTCAGATCAGTGAAGATGTTAGATTATAGCCTAGATTACAGCCCATTACAAACAGACACATTCGTGCGCCGGGGCAATTTATCCTGACCCCGGATACGAGACGACTCAAGTCGATGTTCGTACTACATGGTCCACCCTAAGCTGTGCCCATGAGCTAGTCACCACATGCCAATTATTAGGGCTGAGCGCCATCTGCACTCTTCCACCGCTCGGTGACCCTATACAGGTCTTTAGACCGAAACCATGGTCCTTCAAAAAAGTGCAGCTTCCGGCACAAAACGATGCTTTGCGACATGCACTAGAAAATACCCTTTCACTGTGCTGTTTGATTTCAATCTTTATATACCTTCACTAACAGTTACGTAGGATTTGAACCCAAAATACAAGTGAATGCCGATCTCACTATCATCATCACTAGACATCATCACTCAAAATTCGTTTAACATTTTTGACGGAATAAGTAAAATTCGCAAAAAGAGCGGTCTCCTCGACAATTATACAAAAACCGAGTGGAACCCAGGTTCGGCCAGGACAGCAGATTGTTATCGGAGAACGGCGGCCAGTGCGGCGATTGGTTCCATCTGTCTAATTACACGATCGTCTAATTTCGGCTCTCTATTAAGATGGCGACCGGAAACCCAGTGGCGCAGTCAGTAGGATCACTTTAGTTATTTTTTAAATTTATTCAGGTGTTTCCGACCGTGATCTCATCTCATGTTATGTGACATGTGCTTAGTACTAAAACGCTCAATGAATGGACATGGGCTTCTTAGTGCAACTTGATACGATAGGTGATTGGTAAAAGATTTTCACAATAATACTAACCAGGTGGTAGGCCTAACTCTCTGCGTGGTCCGTCTGGGTTGGTACCGCCGCTTTGCTCGTGTAGTCTGCCACCTAGGAATAATGTGTATGCATTACTGTGTACCAATTTTATTAGCACAGTAGTCAGTGAAATTACTGATCTTGCAATATTTATTACCTTCAGGGTAACATGCGCGCTGCCCATGCCTCTATATTTTTATGTTCTGAGTGGCCCTGCTATTTTGCTAGGCACAATGCTTCCTATCAGGAAAATGCCATCCTCGTCTCGCTATGGGATGGTGTAAAAAACAATCTCAAAAATTTTCGCTGCCGTCGTAATTTGAACATTTTCCGATTCTCCCCGCTGGACGCTCTCCCAACTAATCTATAGTAACAAGTCACATTAACGGCGAAACTTTTGATATGTATGCTTTCTTTCCGGCTAATCTGTGACCCCGTCTAGATGACCTACTTTATAATTGTTAGACTACCTCTTTTATGGTAATTAAGATACCATTTAAATGACAAGAGAACATGACTGTGGTGATTTAATATTCCGTTATTAGATGCAATGATCAATGAACGAACGAAGATGAATAACTTAAATGTTAGATACCTCTAATTGAGGTAGATTCTATGGACACTTAAGACGTTAGCGACAAAATTTTCAAGATGAAGAAGGAAAGACATCTCGCTAATTCGAACACTTCGTCATGCCTGTAGCTCTATCGGTAACGTTTGTATAGTGAGTAGAAGACACAGGTTCAAATCCCTTTAGGGGCGAATGTTTTTGATATGTATTTACACATTATTCTTATTTTTGCTGAGTTAGGCTTCATTTTCGTTTTTAAAAAGAATTACGGCTGCGGATGCCGATAATATCTGCAAGCAGAGCTGCGTCGACAGGCGTTTCACATCCAGAAGCCACGCCCGACATAAAAATGTACTGATGGAAAAGGATTGCAGACAAACTGCGTGCGGACAGAATCCGCACCGGGCCCGTACCCGCATAAGCCAGAAAACGCCCTTGAACATCATGTGACACACCGACCCAAGATGATACGTTTTCACGAGTTTTCATAAATCTGTGGAACTAACTCTACTGTCTTACTTCGTCCTACAGTCCTGTATCACGAGGGCGTCGCTTGGAGCTCGGGGCGCGCGTAACGGCGCGCTAAACGTAATCTTTTCCGGTCGCGCCGGATCCGCCCGCCCAGGTCGGGCCGTTACTGTGGATTAGCAGGCGGCTGCTTTAGGTTGTAGCTCACTAATTATTAGTGTTAGTGGGCAGTGAGTCTTTCTCATTTCAAATTTTGTTAGTTGAGTTTCTTTTTGCTATTTTGTGTGATGAAAGTATTCGTAATTCTTTCTCTTTAATTCTATTATTCACAATTTACCGATCTAAAAGGACCATGGTCGTGTACAAAAAATATTATATTTCTTCCATGGCGGGAAACGAACCTACATCACGAGGGCTGTCACACGCAGAAACGCAATTATCAAATGTAATATAGTTTTTATTTTGTTACTAAAAATATTTTTGTATTTCATATTTCTGGAAAACTTGTACTATATTTTTTTCTACTATAAGAATGGGTTTTTTTTCAAATATGTACAGAACTAACTTTGGAGTATCCTATTGAAAAATATCCTATATGAAAAAATAATCAAAATAATCACACGGCTTTGTAAAAAGTTAAACGTGACCATATAAAAACTACGATAAAACAATATCAATGTCAACAAAACATAAAATATTATAATAATAAAAATATATGCGGGTCGCCTTGAGAACATCCTCGTTTTTTTCCTTAAAAAACAACGAAATTTGGTCCCTAAATAACAGAAATGTAATTTTGAAATAATCACGCATTTTTTTTACTCAATTGTTACGCGCGTGCGATCTTCTTTCTTTTTTAAATCAATGCAAATCGACAGTATCTGTAAACAGCACAGAATGATAAATGACATCGACTCAGGATAGCGCCTTAAGTCGTACATTGTAACGGGATATTTACCGTGATTATTATTGAGCGATGAAATATTCCCGTGGACATGATGCTTGCAACAGCGTCGAAATATCGGGTGCTCATCGCTCAATAATAATCACGGTAAATATCCCGTTACAATGTATGAATTAGTAAATAACCGTGAAAGTTTAAAACCGTGTTTACCACAAATATTTTGTTTTTAATTATAAAAGTCAGGTCGTATTCAAGACCTCTTCTTTCTGACATTTATTTTAAGACTAAAATAATAGAAATAATAAAAATATAAATTAACCTACATACAAGCAATTAGAAACTATTTCCAAACCCAATCTAGCAAACCATTACCAGTATAGTAGCTGTAACAGACCTATTGTGTGCCAGTGTTATTAGAAAAATGCGTAAATTTCATAACCTCCTTCCTTTTCGTTAGTAGACTAAAAAAACTAATAACATTCTTTACGACTCGCACTTAAAGAATCAATAAAAAATCTGGACTTTTTCCATACCAACCTTTTATCCCCCACCCTTAAAGTTGCACCATCAATCTGCTTAAGGTGGTAAGTTTCAAGTTAACCACTCAACGTTACCACTGATTTACTTGGGGAAGTTTTTTTGTGTATTGATTTCACAGGGTGCGGCTGGTTTAGAGTGTTAAAAGAGTTTAAGGGTTTAGATGTTCCGGGACGGGGAGACGAGATATACTCTAGTAGCACAGTATACTGCGGTGAGCAGTATGGCAACTACGACTGTCCAATTATCCATGCTCAATCACTGCACTTAAATCACTATCAATATAATTATTATAATATCACTACGAATGCTGAAACATCCTAAATGAGAGCGATTTTAAACCGACTTTAAAAAAGGAGGAGGTAGTATCACCCCATCTCTTCCCGTGGGTGCCGTAAGAGCTACGGCTAAGATAATATCCAGGGCAGCAACCATGGGAAGATACAATATCCTTGGTCAATATTATAACCCACTGCGATCACCAAGACGCCTGCCAAGCATGCTGTATTATGGCAAAATCCCTCCATGAAGGAGGCTGAGGTTCAGCAGTGGGCGTTTTTCGGCTGATGATGATTAGTATATAAATTAGTGTAGTTTTTGTTTCAGAGTAACAAACGTGATCATCCTTAATGTGTTCCAGCGCAATGTCCAGGGCCCGCAGTGGGTCCGTACAAACAAAGCATTTCCGAAAGTGGCGGCCGTTTTCCGAATCCACTGAAAATTTATAGCACTCCCACTTTTTAATAAAAGCCAAGCAGACGCAGTGTAAAACAGAGTATAAGCTTAGAAACAGTTAAGACATTTTTATTTCATTTTACTTCTTTGCTTATAATATCTAAAAAATATAGAGGGAAGGCCTTTTGGCAACTTTTGTTATACTTGCGTATCTCACTGTCAGGTAAAAGTAAATACCCAATTATATCTTCGAAGCGTTCTTATGACTTATGACCAATAAACTTTACCGCTAGTGTAGTGCGTAATGATTGCCTATATTTTGTATATTATATAATATTATGTATCTTTCCATATAGTCACTGGGAAGCAGTAAAGTAGTGATGATTAAGCGGTAGTGTGATATAGATAGCTAGCAACATTTCTGGGCCAGTAAAATTAAGACTTAAAATTATCATTTCCATTATTTTTTGAGCATAGTGTACTATTAAAAAATTGCTAGGTACTAAGTTCTCAAATACCGTTGCAGAATATTTGTCACTACTACTTAGCGTAGCATTATCATCATAATTAATCATTAATGGCTTAAAAATATCTTGTCTTGTATATTAGGATTATTCAATTATACACATCTATTTTTTTTTTCCGTAAACTAAGGTACTGTACGTGAAGTATACTGTGATGAAATGCAGCCGAGTTTAGGACTTCGATTTGGGAAACCTCTTTCAGTGTTGACCCGCTGCTCTCTGGATTGATGGTTTATTTCACAACTTGTTCAAAGTATATAACCTCAGTGAAAAAGTTTATTTTTGTCTTCATTCTCTAATTTTTACAACAGAATTTTACAATGCGTATTGGAGGCTGTGGAAGCGGTGTCTGCAAGTAAATATCTTTGTTTATGTTATACATGAATAGCTGCGCATCGCGGCTCTGCGCGTGTGGAAGTGATGTCTCACACACAAACACACACACACACACACACACACACACACACACACACACACACACACACACACACACACACACACACACACACACACACACACACACACACACACATGCACACACACACATACACACACAAACACACACACACACGAGGATAGTTAAGCGATTCAATTTTTTTTATTCATTTCGACCCACGATAGTGGTCTTGAAAGTTAAATGACTCTATGTAATATTTTAAAGTTAGGAATTTATAGAGAAGAAGGACAAGACACTCGTTGACCTTATTGATCACTGTATCACCTTATAGCGAATATGGAATACAGAAATATTTATGAATTGGTACTCTAGGCCAACTACCGGAACACACCATAACTTTCAACAGAAGCGCGGTAGCTAGCCAAATGCGCAAAGGAAATTATCCTAACATACATGAAAAATAATTTCGAAAAAGAATCTTGGATCTGGGGAAAGGATCTGAGAATGAGGGTATGATTTTTTAATACTATTGGATAGTAAGACGAGCATTCTGTTTGCTTGATGGATGGCTGCGCTACTCGGAGCTTTAAAACACAAAGACTTGCGCGGCACTGCATTACACTGATTATGTCATGATATTATTTTTAACTAACAATTTGACGGTCGACGTTAGCACCATCGACATATCACCAATTCTAAAATTAAAAAAAAAATTGCCTGTATGTTTTTTTAGAGCTAATAGGCTTGCGTTTGACCGCTATCTCACCTGATGTTAGGCATGAAGGATTTATAATTTTTTTATGAGTGGTAAAGGGAAAATGTTTAAAGAAAACTATTTGTTTTGTCAGTTAATTGAATAAAACTGTAAGCTCTAAACCTTTGGCTTTATTGAGACCCTTAGTAAAACATTCGCGCAAACCACACCCTTTTCATAATCATACTATTTCCAACCCTTATCAAGTAAATGCAACCCTTGAAACTTATCCCCTTCAAAACACGACTTACCCCCTCTCTACCTGACCACAACATCATCCCTTATTAAGGCTCTATCTATTATAACTGCGGGGTAGTAAAGTTTCTACAATGTACCCGTATTTGGTACAATATTAACGCATGAATTTGGTGTAGACTGTACAGTAAGGAGTTTCAGTTTACTGGGTCACAGCCTTAATATAAATACATAGCATAATTATATAGAAATGAAAAACACTATTTATTTTATATTTTTAACCAGCTTCTGCCCGCGGTTTCATGATGTTTGCCATAGATATAGTTTATGGATCGAAAAGTAACATATTAGGCAACTTTTTATCCCGGAAAAATTCACGGTTCCTGTGGGAACGCGAATGAAACCGTGGGCAGAAGCTAGTACGTTATATGTAAGTAGTAATGCAATGTATAGTACTCGTACATTCTTATTTTCTGTTCTTAGGTTGTCTTAGAATTTTAGCCTTCACTAAAAATGTCCCACTCCAACCCCCTATTTCCTCCCCCTGCCTCCTGTAATACAACAGTTCGTTACGGAATAAATTGGCTTACCTCCAGAGAGCTTTCTGCCCGGACAAATAACTGTTTGCACTCGGACTCCGACGCGACAGTAAATGCTTACTGTTGTGTTTTCGTAAGAGGTATTCTTCTTTCAATCTATTTTCGATTTGTTTGAATGTCACCCCAGACGTAATCTCACGTCGATTAGGTCACAGTTTACCAAAATAAGAAATAAACGCAGATCACTGGGCCCAAATTACCAGACGTGGTTTAAACGGAAGTTTTAATATTTGCTGTTCCTCGTGCAAATTCGATCAAATCGGTGGCTCAGGAGCCATTCAGCTTTGACAGCAGATGTCTAAACGGTCTTTTTAACATAATCCGAAGTTTAAGCTATTAAACCTTAGTTCATGATTTCAAATTTCATCCCCAATTTTTCTACCCCTAGGGGTGTATTCTTTAGTCAATTTATCAAAGGACCATTTTTAAAATATACCCTACTCATGAAAAAAGAATCGATTTACAATAATTGGCGGCAAAATCGAGTAACATAAACACATAAAAAAATACAGACGAAATGGGAACGTCCTCCTTTCTTGAAAACGGTCAAAAATATACAGGTTGATTTGAGATCTTACTCCGTTTTTTTCGTTAAAAATTCAGTCCTGGCTCTAATTTAAGAGGAACACCCAATAACACAAATACTCGGGTAAAAAAATATCGCAAAGGACCGAAATTGAGACAAGCAAACACATTTCGCAACCACAAAGCACCGCGTTTCATGGCAGATGGCAAAAAACAATATTTACACGCACAAGAAGGTTCAACATACATGTATGTATGTCTCATTAAAAAGGTGTTACGTTCCGTTTGTGAGCGGATTTCTGATATTTATATATTATTATACGGTATGCGAAAAGGTTGGCTTGAATAAACAATAATTAAATTATTTGTTTATGGTTGAGGTGCAGTGGTTCCGTATAATACTTTGCATTTTTTGTATATAATGAGATAAACGGGTTATTTGTCTGATGGTAAACATAAATGAAAGCCGATAACATTGTAGTCTCACTCAGAACTTTGAAACATAAAGGCTTGCGCGGCACTGCAGTGCGTTCGTTGCTTAGACATTAAGTATTACCCTGTAACGCAAACTCCAACCTCAGTCGACTCAGTCGATGGGTTTTGGTCATTTTCATCAACTTTTGTTTTTTTTTGGGCTATTTGTCGTCGTCACCTGATGGTAAGCATAACGCCAGCCCATAACAACTGCAGTGCCACTCAGAACTTTGAAACTCAAAGGTCTGCATGGCAGTGCAGTGTGCTCGTTACCGTGAGACATTATGTAATAAGTCTCATAAGCCCAGTAATTTTACTGGCTACTTCGCTTATCAAACTGGAATACGGGAATGCTTGCACATTACTCCTTGGCGGCAGACTTAACGAGGATAGCGGTGGAAGACGGACACTCGCAGAAGAGTTAGTCCTACTACCTAGTGGTGGTACCAAAACTCGTCTCATATACCTAGTTATTTTAGTGCAACTGTTATGCTTACCATCAGGCAAACAATCCGCTCGCCATTATCCAACAGTAGAACAAAAAACGTCGTTTAGAAAATAGGTTTTTTTTTTTAATATTTTCGACAACATAGCGTTTAACGAAGTTTCAAAAAAGTCAATAGCGCCAAAAAGGAACCCCAAAAAGTATCATCCAGCCGGCACAATGGGTAATGTAATCCGCGTATTCTGTGTAACGTAAATACAGATACATTTTAATTAATAGATCAACACACGCGCGGGTGAACTGGATTTTCTTGTTTGAGCCCGTGTGACTTGTGACCTTTCGTGATTCGGGCTTGCTCACGTTAAACACCGTAGCCCGTAGGTCGACTTTGCTTTCAAGATGACGAAATTTTTTAGGATTCTAGCACCAAAAGACCTACACTCAATTTTACTTTCGCTGTCTCTTTCTACTTTCTTTCTTTTCAATATGAGACAGGGATGGAAGATGTTTGACATATCTAAATTTACGTTTAAAGCTATCAAATATCTTCCGTCCTTGATAAATTAGGTGCCACCAAATTCACTGCCGTTAAATTTACACTAGACACACCCAAGTGAATTAATTTGACATATATTCTATCCCTTTCTCCATCAATACATTCCATCCTTTTCTTATAAAAAAGAGATAGCGAAAAATTAAAATTTGGTTTGGGTTTGAAATGTCAAAACTCTTTTGACACTGTATTTTTATCTTATTACTAGCTGCTGCCCGCGGTTTCACCCGCGTGGAGATATTGGATATCATGGGTTATATTTTTTTGCGCGGAAACCTAATTATTTTTCTAAAATTAAAGTAGCTTAAATTACTCCTTGTAACATCAGCTATCGGTCAGTGAAGGTCCCGTCAACATCGGTTCAGCCATTACGGAGATTACCCGGATCAAACAGACAGACAAAAATTAAAAAAAAATGGTTGTTTTGTTATAGGTACCGTATATACTTTCATATGCATTTATTAAAAAGCTGTTCTTTTGATATTACTAACAGACACTTCAATTTTATTTATTTGTATAGATATATGAAGACATGAACCGTCTACCTACATCTGTAGGTCCTGTGGTCCCGTAATCTCTACCTACCTGCAATCTCTTAATATAATCATAACTTGGACATAAGATATTTTCTAGTGGTCGCGTAGCTAGACATACAACACTGAGCCATGGTCGCTTCAAAATTAGCAAACTACGAGTAGTTACTCCCTGTAACTGTTTACATTCCCAAGTGTCACTTCCATCTTGACTCTACAATCAACCCGAGCGTTGTTTACCAACAAACAGCAAACACTAACAAGTTAACCCTTCGCACCCCTATCGGCACCCCTCACCCCTCCCGATGCCTTATTAATTGCCATGATAATTAGTCCCGAGTTAACGAGAAGCCTTTTTATTGAAACACTCGGGGTTGGGTCAGGGTGGTATTTGAGTGCTCTTTTTACGTAAGGCGAGAGATATTGTTAATTATAAAATAATTAATGAATGTAAATAATTAATAATTATTAATGTGATTATATACTTGCATGTTTTAAAACGTAGATATTTACACCTTCACTTACCTGGAAATAAAATACACATTTTAGTAAAATATTTTTTTATAAAACATCAATTAAAATTAAAATTTATTAATTATTCAAATGGACCAAGACACAATGAACTAATATTTGTAGAAACATCTAAAATATCTAATTTAAAATGATAATTTGCATGTTTCTGTTTTTATTGTTCTGTTTGTAAAAGTTAAAATTGTTCCTATTGAAGTTTGTCATTGAACTCGGTTCGTCGCTTTTTTTAAAGAAATTTTACTTGTTTATCTTAAAATCATTACGTACCTATAAGCGCTGGTAGATCGGTACTTGCGTCGCAGTACGATTCGATTAATTTGTCGAATCAAAAACTTATAAATTTATCGAATGTTGCGAGTACCGAAGCCTGATCGTAAAGTATTGTAGTAGTTTTATATTCTCTGTGGATTCGACTTAGCTATTCGATATCTTTTGTCGATTGTATCAAGGCTCGAAAATTATATAAAAATCGATAAAACCCAATTTATCGATTTGAACTGTCAATTTTATCGATCGAAAAGATCTGTACTTGCGCTGCTGGTAGCTTTCTACGTGAATACGCCCTAACTCATGAGTTATACAAACTCAGTACTAGGAGTAGTTTAACGAGCGCCGATTTCCTGACTGCAAACATTAACCGATGTGAGGAGCGTTTGTCATTCCAGACTCGTCACGTTTTTAATTTCCGTTCAATTTCGTTTTATTCTGCTCAGTTTGGGACAACGTCTCAGTTGTAGAGCTTGAGTTGTCGCAAAGTTCTCAGATCAATTTGAGAAGGATAATTTATTTTAAACTGTGATAAAGTGGATTTTTAATTGTTATTGGTTTAATATTTATTGAAAGAAAGAAAGAAGAAAGTGTATTGTGTATTTAACTGTACGTACACAACAAAATTTATATATACAAAAATACACCATATACATACACACTACGTACAAATAAATAAAATTAGTTGAAGTGTCCGTTTGTAATATAAAATTAACATCTTTTTACTAAATGCTATTAAATTTTTTGTCTGTCTGTCTGTTTATTCCGGGTAATCTCCGAAACGGCTGGACCGATTTTAACAGGACTTTCACTAGCAGATAGCTGATTTTACAGAAGTAACTTAGACTACGTGGGCAAAGCCGCAGAGCACAGCTAGTAACAAATAAAAAGAATACAATTATTATAACTTAACTAAAAAACATTGAGGTTTGACTTCTTTTATTAGCCAAGCTGTTAGCCGAGTAAGTACTTTAAATCTTGCTAGTTTGTATTTGTTACGAACTTGACTTTCTTTCCATTTATGTTTTTGATAGGATATTACTTTCCTGAGCGCTGTATAGAGGTCATGTGAATAAATAATTTTAAATACGTATTTTAGTACCTATTTTAAAAAATTAAATTGGTCTAGGAATTACGTACATACAAAAGGTACGTAGATAACACACACACACACACACACACACACACATACACACGCACACACACCTTTGTGGGGATAATGTATGTGTGAATGTGAACTTAGTACAGTAAAAGGGTCCCGTATCGGCTATTCAGGCTATTATCTGAATATTATTTTAGGTATGTTGTAAAGGCAGGTAATTACGGGACAAACGGACAAAACGCTGGATAATTAGATCCATTTCGACTTTCATTTACAGTTTAAGCAGTAGGTTGACTCAAATTCAAATTCAAAATTCTTTATTCATATTATAGGCCCCAAGAGTGCAGTTATGAAGGTTACAATAAATGACTCTAACAACACCAACTCTCTTTTGAATAAGCATAGTTACTTATTTAATAACTAAAATAAATAAATAGATTAGTTCTTAATAAAAAAACGTGCTAGTCATTATTGCCTCAATAAATGAAGACGCTCTAAAATCTAATTATTGTAGCTCAAATTTTGAACGTGAAACCCATTTTTGTAACATGAATGCAGTAGCCTAGGTTTAACCAGTTTTTAGATTTTTTATACAATTGGATCATGAGACGAGCATGTAGTTTGCCTGATGGTAAGCATAATGCCAGCTAACAACAATCCTAGTGCCGTTCAGAACTTTGAAATACAAAGGCCTGCGCGGCACTGCAGTGAGCTCGTTACTCTGAGACATTAGATATTAAATCACATCAGCCCAGTAATTTCACTTACTACACAGCAACATTACTGCCTGGTGGCAGATTACAGGAGAAAATAAAAATTAAAAAAATATATATATTTTTTTCTAGTACCTACTATATGTTTGACATTAAAAACCACCAGAACTTGAGCCACCGTCGATAGTGTGTACTACCCAAAATTTTATACAAAAAAATCACCCATTTGAAGGTTGATGCCTAGTTTGATAGACAAGCAGACGGCTAACGAATCAATTTTTAATGAGCTACATTTCTTATAACCTTAAAAATACGAATCTCTAAATGTAGCAGTTTTCATACTGTATCAAATTATACTGTGTCATTTGGATAAAGGGCTCCCAGTAATAAAATTTTAGAGCTACGCGTAATTAGCTGTCGGAATTTTCATTGCGAACTGTTCCTTTTAAGGGGTTGAGAATTGCTGAAAATTAAGTCTGGATACACTGTTAGGGTAGCTTGAGCGAGCTGAGGGAGTTTTATTTTGTCTGTATTTAAAAAATAGTCATTATATTAAAACGACTTTTGTTTTCTTTTTGATTACTGTATAGGTTGTCGTTTGAAAACCGTCTCGCTTGATCTTAAGTGACCATGCCGAAGATAGCGAATATACTAATTATGTAGAGCTTGTGTGCCACTCTCAAGTCAGAAATCGGTCAACAAGTATCTATAGGTGTGTTCAGGTAGCTGCACTTGAGAGTTGGGAGCAAATCCTAATCTAGGTCTCGCCTTAAATAGATAGGTAAATAGATAGAAAACGGTTTATTGTACACAACAAAGAACAATAAGCAATTTACATAAACATCTTACACTAAGTGCTACACTGGGCGTCCTTATCGCTAAAAGTGATGTCTTCCAGGTAACCTTTGGATGGAAATGATTAATTAAAATCGTAGAGAACGGGGGGTGTACTAACAATACTGCCATACTAATAACTAAAATTATCACACAAATATATATATTTTTATGTTATTTGGTGACTTGACGAGCTGGTCGTTTGCCTGATGGTAAGCAAAACGCCGGCCCATAACAATTGCAGTGCCACCCAGAACTTTGAATAACTATAACTATACTATACTCAGAAATACTACAATGCTGTTGTTGTATCACGATTTTTTTCCTTCACACAAATCTCAAGCTCATTGTAGGATGTGAACCATTGACCTACTGATCAGTGGCCAACGTTACAACCACTGAACCATCATCACTTTTGAAAAACGAAAAGCTTACGGAGAAAGAAATCCTGATGCAACCGTAGCGCGGAAGAATCATAAATCATCTACTATTCACTTCATAAATAAATCTACGCTCTACTCTATACATGTACGTGCTCTACCGGTTTAGAAGTGAACACTAGAATCAATTCTCCGTCGGTGCCTGAATTTTACAGTTTTCAGGCTACACTGCCTTCTCTAGAGAGTTTGTAGAGGCAAGTAGAGCAAGTTGTAAACACTTTAGGACTTCGGAACTTCGTAAGTTGTACTGTTCAGTGTAGATGGTCGATTGACCAACGACACCGAGGTGAGACGTAGACAGACGAGGTGAGATGTAAACCGACGAGGTAATAAATAAATGGACGAGGTGAGAGTAAGATCACCTCGTCTAAACCTCGTCCTCGTCCTCGTCGTGAAGAGTGTCTGACAGTGGTGGTGACACCAGCTTTTAGTAGATATTGCTGGTGCAGTCTGCTATAGTCAGTGAAACTACTGGGCATGGCACACTTAATACCTGATGTGTAATGAGCGCACTGCAGCGCTGCGCACTTGACTCAGTCCTAGTCTGGGTTCAATTCAAGGTATATAATACTTATCTCAACATATCTAGACGCCAAATGTCATACGCTAAACTAAAGTATCGATTGTAAATAAACCTTTTTGGGTCACCTATAGATAGCTGGAGGCAAAGTATGTTTATTACCGTTAATCTTTAGAACCACTTGACCTATTCTAAAAGTCTCGATAATAGAAAGCCACATTACTATTGAGTGCTATTGGCTAATTTTTATGTCGATTACACCCTTACACATAAGGGTGTAATCGACATAAAAATCCGCAGGGAGAATCTAGTATTTTCTTAGTTTCAATAGCACAGAAGCGATGTCTATGTAGCACCACAGAAAACTATTTCTAATTCTAGACCACATATGATTTTCAAGACTCCAGAGAGTTCGTCCTCATTCTAGGTTTATTTTTAAGCTGTCTGTCGCGAAAGATAAAAATATTTTCGTGGATGATAAATAGATTCCTACAAAAGATATTGTCAGACAACAAGAATAGTTCAAACTTTGCTTTTATCTTGTCATAAAATTTATGTTTGTCATTGTCTTTATTGAATACTAGCTGCTACCCGCGGTGTCACCCGCGTGAAGGTTCCCATAGGAACCGTGCATTTTTTCGAATAAAAATTAGCCTATGTTACGGTCGGTAAATTATATCTAATATGGTAATACATTAGCGGTCAATTCCTTCTAGGTAACCTTTGGATGAACAGTAATCAAAAATATTTTTTTTCTAATAAAGTTATTCATTTTAAAATCTTTTTATTGTATTTTGTTACAACTACGTGGATTTTCCATCCAAGTGGCACGTGCTACGGAAAGAGTTCAGCTGAGGGAGTTCCACTTATTTGGGCCAAAAAATATATTTATCATTTAAAAGCTGTTGTCTACACGAAAAGAAGAAGAAGAACCTTAAAATTGATAATTGCCTACCTACAAAGTATGATTACATTTAAGTTTGGACTTTGAGTTTTAACTAGATTCTCGCCCACTACCACCATTATTTTTCACATTGAAAGTTTAGTATTCACTATTCAAATATTTAGTTGGGGGTAGCATGCCATTCCCCAGATAAACTCAGCGTTATATTTCCGAGTGTAAAAGCTGAAAAGTATTTGTTTTGATCCCCTCCGAGCGCTTCCGTTCTCGGTATATTTTTTAACAGCTTTCAGTATCAAAGCGAAAATGTTTTCGGGAAATGAACCTTTTCAATAGTCCAACGGAAGAGGAATATAGATATTTTATTAAATGGATGTTGGCTTACATTTAATGTGAATAATTTTACGTGCAGTAAAAGTGAATCAGACTGGCACGGTGTTTGGTTCCGTAGCTATTGGAACCAGGAAAGCACCTCTGAAAGTTAATCTAAATGATTAATTACTTACCACAAGGGGAGACAGTGGTCAAACGCAAGCCTTATGACAAGTATTATGTACTTATCTATGTAAACAAATAAATTTGAAGAGTCTGTTTATAATATCAAAATAACAGTTTTTTTTACTAAATGCATATGAAAGTATACGGTACCTATAACAAAACAGCCATTTTTAAAACTGTTGTATGTCTGTGTCTGTCTGTGTTTTTCGTCCGGGTAATCTCCGAAACGGCTGGACCGATTTTGACGAGACTTTCGCTGGCAGATAGCTGATTTTACAAGGAGTAGCTTAGGCTACGTGGGCGAAGCCGTGAGGCACAGCTAGTAAAAATATATCCGTTTCAATTATTTTGTTTATTATATTAAATAATGAGACGAGTAGGTCGTTTGCCTCGGAAGCACATATCAATTGCAGTGCCACTTAGAACTTTGAAACAAAGCCTGCATGGCACTGTAGTGCGCTGGTTAGACTAAGAAATTTGGTATTAAAGCCTCATAAGCCCAGTAATTTAACTAAGTAAGTTGCTTATCAAACCGGAACACAGTGATGTTGTAATGTGTGATGTCTAAACTGTTCTCTACCTATTTTGTGCGGCTGAGGAGAAGCCGACGTTTGTAGTCGAGTGTCCGCGGGAGGCGAGCCACAAACACGGCCACCGCCTCAGCTTGTGGCTCGGCCACGGCCACACGAGTGCTAGCTTTGCGCCGATGCCATACTACTATGTCGAATAAATTCACTGGTTCCAATACTCTTGAAAATTTGTTTATTTTATTTTTTTATTAATTTTAACATAATATGAAGTTCATACGTTTGGACACTAACGTATTGTAGGGTGGTAGATCAAAAAGTTATCAGTTTAGTTTATTAAAACTTCCAAAAAAGGAGGAGGGTTCTCAATTGGTCTGTTATTTATATATCTGCCAAGTCTCTTCCAATTTAAATAATATTTTTTTAATGAGTAGTTAATATCTCAAAGGTTGACTTAAATATTACTAAAGAATACCACCCCTGAGGGTGGAAAACGGGGGATCAAATTTCGAAAATTACGATATTTTCATAGAAGGCAGTACCCGCTTTACTTTTTAAAAGCATTCAAGCATCTAAGCGGAAACTCACTGAAAAAATATTCCAAGACAGAAACTTATTCAAATAAAAATTTAACTAATTTCGCATACCAGAGTTCCTCATTAAAACTAGACAAACATTTTTTTCCATCTGGTACAATGATACACAAAAATGTTAATTTAAAACAAAAGTTCGTTCCCAAATAATATACACACACACACACACACACTTTTGCATTTATAATATTAACAACATAAGGGTGGCAGCCAGGCAAGCACTAAAAAAATGCCTACCATTCTCCATAAAATCAAGAACAATGTTATGTCAATTATTAAAATACTGTATGTCACTCCCACATTTAAATCTAATGACAGCTCTTAAATGTTAAATCCTCCAAGTTGAGTCTTCAGAGCGTGCCGAAGAAATTATAAACACGCTTGTAAAACATTACCTTCGGCAGTCGGGTAAAAATTGCTTTTCCCTAAAAACAATAGAAATTAAACTAAACACACAAGTTCCAAGCACTGCACCACTTGAAACGAACGACGTACTAAAACAGTACCCACTCAATATTATCTCGAGTTGTGCGCGCAACAGTACACTTAATTTAATTCTCCGAGTTATTAACGCTCCGCCAATCTGCAGCAGCACAAAGGAAGGTTTTTAAAGCCGAGTCTGAGGAATCTTTCTTTGAACCGTGTTTAAAATAACATAGTGGCTCCGTTGTAACAGTATTGCAAGTTTGGTCTAAACAATTTTATTAGAAACTATTACTTTCATGAAAAACAAAACGCGGAAAAATATCCATTGCTGAACTTCAGCCTTCGCCGTGAAAGGGGGATGTTGCCATAATACAGCACGCTTGGCGGCGTCTTGGTTATCGTAGTAGATTATGATGTTGACCGAGGAGAATTCTTGCGAAGCAGTGATGCTTGTCACTGCTTCGCAAATACGCCTGATAAAAGAGGCAACACCAAGACATTCTCCAGACTTTCGTTTCTCCAAGACTTCTCACAGTGTTAGTTCAACCATATTTGTAAGCGCATTCATCGCCTCTTTAGATTCACTAGCCGGTGACAGCTGGGAAATGCTGTAAATAATAATAACAGTATAATATTTACACATTTTTGCAAATAAATAAATTGAATTTCTTTCTAACCAGTGCCCATACTGCTTCTAGCGTTAGTAGGCCCTCGAGTGCCCCAGAGTTCCAGCTCTCTCGACACTGCGGCTGACACTGCACTAGATTCTGTCGTTAGAGCTCGTATTTGTGTCGAAAGCGAAGCGACATTAAGGTATTTTAACTCTAAAACAATTATTGTTTGGAAAGTGCGGAAATGGGAAAGATTTTAGAGAGAATTGTGTTCGCTGTCGACACTTATTTTAACGGGAATTGGTCGGTGAAGCGATCGAATGGGTTTTCTTGTGTTTCAGAGATGGTTTCGCAATTTGTTAATGTATGTTACCGTATCTTTTTTTTACACGACTGCACAAAAAAGTAGTGTAATACTAACCGTCACTAACCGCCGGTCCACACGGAAGACCAGCGCTGGTTGTCAGCCAGCATGTATACTGAGTTTGGACTGATTTGTAACAATTACTTGTGAAATTTCCGTGTTTGTGATCAAGGTTTAAGTGATTGATTGTTACAAATAAACGTTTTTCATTTCATTTCATTTCAATATATAATAATTTAAGGTTCATGTATGTATGCCACAAATCCTGATTTAAGTAGTGTCTAACCGTTGTCTATAACTCAATTCTGTGGTGACATTTCTAATCATTTTAGACGTTTATTTTTAGACACCGTCTAGCTAAACAGGCATCTAAGTATATTTTTTGTGGTAACATGGTTATGTTAAAAACTCTTTTTTCACTAATATTTCGCCAGTTCTTTTGTATAATTCAAACCAAAACCGACTTTATTCACTACGGAAGCATTGAAACAAAAACATGTTCCACAATATCGTTTATCTCAGAATCACTATCTCAAACCGCCACAAAGCTATATTTCACCTCCGAGACGCGATACAATTAATACAATAGCAACACAGAAATGTTAATGCCGGGAGTGCAGCTGTCTGCAAGTGGCAACACTAAATCATACGCCCGGCTCATAGTGTGATAACTAGTGTGGACGGCTGCAGAGCTATACGTAATTTTGGGAAATTAGATTGAAACACTGGCAATATTCTATCAAGGCCTTATGTTATAAGAATTCTAAGTGTAGAAAGAAATAAGGGTTGGTCTAAATATAAAATCAACAACAAACAAGCTGGAAGAAAGACGAAAGATTTCACCAGATGGTAGTACTAATTCTCCTGCGATTGTCCGTCTGGGTGGGTACCACCATTTTGCTCGTGTAGTCTGCTGCCAAGCAGTAATTTGCAATCATAACGATGTTCCAGTTTGATGAAAAAAGTAGTCAGTGAATTTACTGGACCTGTGAGACCTATTAGAAAAAATACCTAATGTCTCAGGGTAACGAGCGCACTGCAGTGGCGCGCAGGCCTTTGTGTTCCAAATTTTTGAGTGGCACAGCAATTGTTATGGGCCGGCGTTATGCTTACCATCAGCCAAACGACCTGCTCGTCTAGATATCAAATAGGTATTATAAAAAAACTAGATAAGCTGGTCGTTTGCCAGTTCGGTCGTTCGTTCGGTCGTTCGTCTTGATTGGCTTAAAGCGCCTTGTCTAGATTACCAGTAGCTTACGCGGGTTTGAATTTTGCAGCAGCGAAATTATTATAGTTATAAATGACAGTAAAATTAAATGAACCCTGCCACCAGCACGCTGAGAACGCATACAAGTTCTAAATCTCCTAACAGCTTACAGTTGTCTTGAAAAGATTGCTGCTTAGTGATAAGGACACCGATTGTAAAGACTGTTGTAATTGTCTTTATTGTGAAATAAAGTGTGTATTTATCTACGTTGCCGACTGGCAGACCATTTGCATTATCTAAAGGTATAATTATGCCTACAAAGTCCTGTACATTATATTTTATGTTACTGATTTTATAAACTAGTTAAAAGTACTGCCGCACACTGTGCCACCGAACGCGGCTACTAGACGCAGCCACTAGTGGCTGGGTGCGGCCGCCAGTCGTAGCTACTGGAAGCCACAAAAACGATAGTACAGAACCTTTCTCTATTTTTACTGTCGCAGATGGTATGGACACACACATATACACAACACAAATGTCCAAGACCCGAGAACAAGCTTTATACCCACACAAAATCTGCCTCGGCCGGGAATCGAACTGGACGCTCCTCGCTTTGCAAGCAGGGTAGTCAAACGTTACCAAAAAGTACTTCAAACATCCATATTCAAGACTTCACATAATAATATATGTATGTACTCCACCAAGCCGGCTCATGTAAAGGACTTATCTAAACATATGCATGGGTCACTGAACCGAAATGATTACTACAGAATTGTCTGCCTCTAGTAGCCTCGCCGGAATCTGCTTCCGAGTACCGTAATAAGCCAGTCTACATGCGCCATAGCATTCATGCTGTGGCATTAGCATAGAATAATAATCTGTTACATGTACGGAACAATCCACCTTTTCTCGAAGCTAACCAAGTAAGCCTGCTCATAAATACATCCCTTACGAAAATCTCACAAAAGAAAACCTTAAGAATGAGATCTCGAAGATACCGAATCATTGTTTACTTTATAGCTTGTTAGAATCATTGTAAAAACTATTTTTAAAATGAATGCCGAGTCGGGTTTCTTGCCCTTCTTGATCGGTCTACACCGATTTGGAACGGGCACGTTGGGTTTCTGGAAATTCCATTAACTTTGAGCTCGAATTGGGTCTGTTGACGTCTTTGTCATTTATTATGCAATGTTTATTAGTGTAATTGGTTAATCCGTACTAAATAAATAAATAAATAATTAAATTATGTTCTAAATAAGAACAGCATTAGTTTTAGTCTGTGTTTAGGGTAAACAAACGTTACAGTATCCCGCCGTTAGAGTCACTCATTTTCACTTCCATGAGTGCTCCCTTGAGGCCTATATGAATAAAGCATTTTGAAGCTTCAAGAACGGGACTTAATCATGATAAAAAAGACAACGAGAGTCTTCTTGTGATAATGATCAATGCACCTTGATCGAAACGTCAAGGTAAATAAAAACCTGTGATGTTTATCGCAAATACTGTTCTTAAAAACAAACAATGTTTTCAAATCGAGAAACTTTAAAAGTTTCCCCAAACTACACTAACAAATGTAAAACAAGACCGTCAGTATTCAAATCAGAACTTTTACAAGCAACATTTTGAATGTAAAACCACTGTAAATTCACAATGAATGAGCTTAAGCCTGAAATATAATAAAGACGTTTCGCAAAACAAAGCACTGCCTGCATTCAATTATAATGAAGCTGTAATACTCAAGTGCCTTTATAAGGGACGTTTTGAGTTGTATCTGAAACAATTTTCATCATACACGTTACACAAACTAATATTATGAATGCGAAAGTAGCTCTGTTTGTTTGCTTGTTACATTTTCACGCCACTGAACCAATTTTAAGGAATTTTGGTATAGAGATAGATTAGACCTTGGACATAGGCTACCTTTTGTAGCAAGAATAAAAATTGAAGCAGGTCAAATAGGGGTATATTTCACATGTTAGGGATACGAAAATGTATTCTTATGCTTTTGGTAAGAACTAAAGAGTCAGCGTTTATGAAAAACCATCCTTAAATGTTGTACAATAATCTGTGGTGAATGCTTTCAATTTAAATTTTATCTATGTATCTGTAGTCTACACTAACCGCTGGTAGTTTTGCGATTTTTTCCGGAGCTTACATTATAATTATATAGGTACATATAGTAAAAGTGTCCGAAACATATTTCGCAATTTTTTTCAATTAGTTTATGGTGATAAATGAAACCTTGACGAAAGAATTATTCTACGCATATGAAGTACACTCCGAAATATATCCTGTAAAATACTAATATACTGGCAACCTTGCGACAATACGCGAATCTCCAAAGTTCACTACCGGGAGACCTGCAAGGCACATACCATAAAATAAAAACACAACTAAAGTAGAATAATAGCAGTAACAAGTTTGAATACAATAACGATGGATACTGAAACAAAACACTGTCTGTGTATAATTATAATGAAGCTGTTACACCACAATTGTCTTTAAAGGAGACGTCTCGATAAGTCCTTGCTATCGCTGTGTTATTAATTCTAATTGTATTTTCTCGTGTTGTATAGTTGATTATAGTAAAATGTGCACTCCTCTATCTCCTCTATCTGCGTGTGTGTGAGTACACACACGCAAATATCTTACAATGGTGATAGAGCATTTCTTAATGCTCGTCTTGCTAGCTACGTCATCACGTTGAAATTTATTTACCAAGCACCTGTAGCCAACCTGAAACCATTATGTAGGCTAAGGCCGGCTATGCATGTTTGCGTTTTGCTGTCAAAATAATCATGCTTCTGCAACAAGCACGGAATACGAGCTAATACACGCGCAAGCACGGCTTAATGTAAAACCATCAAAAATCCACAAAATAGACAAGAATAATACAGCCAGATCTTTTTCACTCCCTGCCTGGGCTCAAAGTGACGACAGCTCCGCTTTACGCTATAAACATTACTGGCACATCACCGCGTATTTACCGCGGCTTCTGCACTGAACATGCAGTGGTTGAAATATTTTTTTTGAGTAGAGATTGTAGAAGCGGTTGCAGTTCGTCTCTTTCTCTATCTCTAGTCGTGGTACAGTTCGCACTCGGACTAGATTTCTAAGAAGCATGGACGGTACGATATGCGACAAGCGGTGATCGTGGTTTTTGTGGTTTTCGCGTGATCCCTGATTGATGCTTATCAATCAATCAAGCATTAGGTGCACGGGCTGCCTTAGTGTCGCCCACCTTAAACCACATAGTGTTAGATGAGTTATACCAACTCTCTAAATGACTATATGGCTAGATTGTATCTGGAATAAAAAGTACAATCATGTCACATTGTATATTTATTTTAATTACAGCGTCTTCAACAATCTTATTTATTTTAGCAAACTTCGAAAAAGGAACAGATTCAATTCGTTTGTATTTTTTATGACAGTTATGTTACACGATTTCTCCGCCAATTGGTAACCGATATTAATTATTATTATTTTCATGACTCATACCGTTAGGGGTGGCCCTTTAATACATTTTTTGAAAGAACCAACCTTAAGGGTGGAGAAATGGGGGGATGAAATTTCATATATCGCGATATCTTTATCGAAGTCAGTTCTTGCTTTGTTAAAAGCAATTTTTTTAACAACACAAGAAAATGTAACAATTCAATGCCGTTTTGTTGCAGACTGAACTTTTGTTGAATCTAAATAGTTTAGAAAACAAATATTATTTAGTTCTAAAAACAAAATCAAATTTCTACAACCAGCTTGTTCACAAATACAACATTATTCTCACTACAGAAGTTATTCTCTGCAGAAGTTCCATTGTTAGAATAATACCCCCTCCAGTGCACTTACTGAGAGGAATTATACCAAAATTGCAGCTATTTTGGTTTTTGCTTGGTTTTTACGACGCTGGTTACAATGGAGCAGGCGGAATGGCGTGAATAAGGTTTTTACACGCGTTTATTTCCACTTGTATGTTTAACAAAGAAATAGAGACAATTCGTATTGTTGTAGCTAGGGCTTATTTATTTAGCGTGCTAAAATTGTGTTCAATTTCTGCAACGGGATACTTGAACAGTGGTTATTTTTAAAACATTATTTTAATGCTTTTTATACTGTTGGATGGATACGAGCACTGCGCATAAAAATTGCTGTGCCGCACTTTGAAACACGGACAAACGAGACAGACTAAACGAGCAAAGTGGTGGTACCCACCCAGATGGACACTCACAGAAGAGTTAGTCCTAAATAAAAGCAAAAATAAAAGTGCAATCGAAAAATAAAGAAAAAATGTGCAAATATATTAGGTGTTGGACGAGTAAGTTCATGGTCTTTATGTCTCCTAATTACCTCTAGGTACAAGGAGTTAGAAGTCTCTGTTAGGCCTATATACTTGGGTGCTATGCCGGGTAACCTCCTCGTGGTACACCTTGGGTACATGCCAGAAACCTCCTTTGGTTGACCGTTTTTGAGAGGTTGCTGGCAGTTAGCGAATAGCCCGGCGAGGTGGGCCATTTCACGTGCCCCTCTGAAAGGAGCAGTAGAGGGTTCAGTGGATGAGGCACAAAGGCTGAGAGGGGTCTGAGAGTCTGCAATGAGGGAGTTTGGACGCCATTGGACGCATACAGACGAAACCAAGGTGGGGCACGCTGACGTCATGGTGCCAGGGGTTCCACACACGTTGGTTTTATAGTTGGTAGGTCGGCCTCATAAGCTGGAGTCCAACATAACCACCACACTGCCTTCGTGGCTGGTGGTATCCACGAGGATTTTTAGCGACGTAAACAAAATTATGTCTATATACTTGTTTAAACTTTCACGGTTATTCACTACTTTATACATTGTAACGGGATATATACCATGATTATTATAAGCTGGTGAGCTCCCGATATTTCGAAGCTGTTGCAATATCGGGAGCTCACCTTATAAGCTTATAATAATCACGGTAAATGTCCCGTTACAATGTATAAAATGTCTATATACTTAATTGACGCATTATTCGTTAAATGACGCTTTCCGATGTTTTCCTTCACTAAAAGCTTGTACATATGATTCGAACCGTCAACTTACATATCGTCGACTGAAATCACTACCACAGATCTATTATCGCCAAAAACTCATTTGATAATGAGATGCAGGTTCATGAACATACACACCTTTACACTCACAAACACACACACGCTTTGAGCAAGGCATTTTAAACACTCACAGCAAACAGCAGCAATCTGCTTGACTACCGAGATACCGAGGCCATGCTTTGACTCTCAACATAGGCGTAGAAACAAACCCTTGTGACACAAACCATATTTCCTCAATTGTACACCCGTCGCGACATTTCACTTCAATTGTACGCATTCGCACTGCCACACTGAATGCACGCCAACCACCCCAAACAAACACACACACAACTAACCAATTTCCATCCTTATCCCCTCAAAATTAGAGCTGCAATACCAGCAAAGCTATCTAAGTCGAGTTATAAGCCAATTTGGCCAACTACTCGGGTGACAAGAAGGTTACATAGAAGCGTTTTGCAAAGCTTCGCGCGCAGTTAAACGTTTAATTTATTACGTTATGTGTCTTATTTCGGAGATTAAGTGGTTCTATTTTGTGTCGGAATGTGTGGGGATTATTTATGATATGATATAATGGGTATGTATGCGCCTATTGTGGACGGGCGTGAGGAATTCTGGCTGGTGATAATTCTGGCTGATGTAAGGAATGTGTTCTTGTTATGAGGGTTTTGGTAGTCTTTTATTTTAGGCTATTTTGTGTATGTGTGGTACGTACTTAACGTTGTAGTGAGTGAATAAACGGCAGTTCTTGCTGCAATATAGGTTTTGAAACTATCATGGTCATTAAGGCAACAAATTTAAAAAGTAGGTACACATAATTATTATATTATGTACTATGAACAAAGTTAGAATTAACAGGATGTTTACAATAGTGCATCAGGACATAAGAGGACCATAGCCCAAACTCGATGTTTGTGTGACCCCATTAGAACCATCGCACAATATCCTGTACCTTCAGAGTCTTATTTTCTTATTTACTACTATATCAGTCTACAAATTATGTTATTTAGGATTTAGACTACTTATTGTAATAGTTACTTAAACCCCAGGAATCCTAGTCAGAAATCGGTGTAGAATTCTGTTCACAAATAACACTGTCAAAGATATTTAGTTATATATTCACTTTGAATTTAAGGTGATTTTAGTTTAAATCCCTAACGACTTAGTGTAAACCTTGCCAAGGTATACCAATGACAACAGAGATTCGTAGCAAGTTGTAGCTTCGTAGCATGTTGTATCTCGTTACCAGTTTTCGTAGGTAACTAACTATAGTTACCTACGAAAACTGGTAACGAGATACAACATGCTACGAAGCTACAACTTGCTACGAATCTCTGTTACTGTTGTACTAACAAAGTATTAGCGCATTTATATAATGTACATTTTAATTTATATTGTTTTTAAGTATATCATTGTGGTAGAGTATTTGTTATGACTATCTAGCAACAACCCTCAGAAAAAAAGGTGCGTTAATCCACCTAGCAGAATGTTTCCACAGGAGCCAGTCCCCAATTTTAGCTTATTAGATGTTAAGATAGAACTCATATCGAGGATGAAAAAGAACGAACGTGTATTCTCTTGACTATTATACTCGTGTATATCTTATATACATTCCAGACCTATTTTAGAAATTCTGTTGAAATCCTCTCGTAAACTATGTTTATTGTCCAACATTGGTTGTATATTATGTAGGATATGAATTGCGTCGTACCTACGCGTTAGTTGGTCGTTTCACCTGTCATGTTTCATTTAGCGTATTGCTCATGTCATGTGTTGGTAATGTAGCATAATATTGCTGACTTCATATACTTATTGGTCATTTATCGTATTGGTCATTTTACGTGTTGGTCATTTATCAATTGGTCATTTCGCGTATTTATGACGATAACCATCATTGGTCATAATGCGTATTGGTCAATGTGCGTCGTAATCAAGATTCAACATATTTTGTATATTAATAAAGTGTAGTTTAACACATAAATCGTATTCTTCGCCGTCAGACAACACTAAGTTATATTGCTAAACTTAATATTATATTTTAATACTTGTGCAACTTTTGAAAGGTAGATGCATTCGTGCAGCTAACTTCAAGATGGCGACTAACTCTTGCAATAAAAATTTGAAACTCCGCCGGATGCTGTGATTATGCCTACTTCACGAAGTTTACAAGATGCTTTTATTGCTCTTCTTTGAAGGTGTTTAGGGTTTGAACCCGAGCGAAAAGTTTTAGTCTAGGCTATGGTTAAAATACTTTTATTAAGGCTCGACAGAGTTTGTGTTTCGCGTCGACGTTGCTCTGGTACGAATTTACCTTATTTTATGTTTTTGTTTATCCTTAAAGATTATGGGACGAACCAGTCATTTTCCTAATGGTAAGTATAATACCTGCACATATCACTTGTACTATCCAGAAATTTGAAAACATAAAGGCCTGCGCGGCACCGCATATGTTACTCTAATACAAAAGTAATTAGCTTATCATATTTCTGGTGAGTGACTAGTTTTGTGAGGAATAATCATACTCGCCCTAAAACGGTGAATGAAAACCTGTGGTGAAACAAGTTCAAAAATCACAATAAGTCGTAGAGATGTGACATCCACCAAGCTGCACCACCCTCGTGGATTATAAACCTCTCTGAAAGAAGGCCTCTATCACAGCATTGGAAGCGTAATAGGATGATGATTATGATAACTGGTGACTTGAAAAATGTCATGAGTCATGATGTATTATTTAATAAATCTCTGCTAATACCAAATAGCGTCTTATCCTTCATTTCACACATATAGCCTCCCAAGTACTTAAAGAAACCTTTTACATACAGCCTCTGTAAAGGTTAAGTAGGTACTAAAAGGCATTTACCTCATTGTACTTAGAAATTATGATAATAACCACGGAATTCGCGAGCGCAACGAGCTTCCTGTGTGTGTTAATGTAGTTTATATGTGTGTTTGTGTATGTAGGTACAGAAAGAAGCGTTTTAAATTCGCATCGCGATTTTGCGTTGTGTCTTAATGATGGTTATGGTGGATTCACACGATCGGTAAAAATCATGTTAAAATAAAACAAAATGAATTACAAATATTAAATAATAGTATTTAAATTCAATTTTTTTTTTTTATTAGGTAACGAGACGAGCTGGTCGTTTGCCTGATGGTAAGCATAACGCTGGCCCATAACAATTGCAGTGCCACCCAGAACTTTGAAACACAAAGGCCTGCGCGGCACTGCAATGCGCTCGTTACCCTGAGACGTTAGGTATTAAGTCTCATAAGCCCAGTAATTTCACTGGATACTCTGCTCATCAAACCGGAACACAGTAATGCTTGCACACTACTGCTTGGCGGCAGACTTCACTAGCAAAGCGGTGGTAACAACCCAGACGGACACTCGCAGAAGAGTTAGTCCTCCCACTAACAAGAAATATTTAGTTATTGCTAACATTAGTTAGAAATAATCTAAATTCAAATATAAAAGCATACCAGAAGAATTCCAGGAGAAGGACCTGCATTCTGGCAGAGTAGCCAGTGAAATTACTGGGATTATGAGACTTAATTAATACCTAATGTCTCAGGGTCACGAATGCACTTCAGTGCCTGCGCGGCACTGAAGTGCGTGGGGCCTTTGTGTTTTATAGTTCTGAGTGGCACTGCAATTGTTATGGCCCGGCGTTATGATTACCATCAGGCAAATGACCATCGCATCTCGTTATCAAATACCATAAATGAAAAGGATAGTCCTTGAGTACTTTTGAAATACACTTTAAATTATTTACAATCAAATTATTATTTTAGGTAAATGTAGTCAATTACTATGTTTAGTAAAAATATTAAAAAACAAAACAAGTTTTCCCCATAATTGCATTGTCACAGGAACTCGTAAAAAATTCTAACATAAAAACGAACTAGTGAAGTTAAATAAAAGCTTGTAAAAATAGAAAGCCACAAAACTCCCGTGTGTACGCATATTTAACGCATTTCCTTGAAGCCGGCGGTAAAACGGTGTGATTTGGTTACACTCGTCGTGTGCGAACGCCCTAATGTCGCATTTTAGAGGGAGTTACTTTATGTGATGGTTAATTTTACGGTTATTAGAGTTGGAAGAAAGCTCTCAGATTTTTCGGTATCTTATTTGAATGAAGAATAAGGAGAGGGAGTGTAGCCGAGCGAGGACGTGTGTGATTTTCAAACTGACGCACCAGAGTTCGAATCTAGGACTCTCATCAGCCGGAAAATGACCACCGATGAGAATCGACTTCCACACGCAGATTTTGCCATACATACGACTTTATTGAATAAAAGGCTGGCTTTTTTGAAAAAATTTTTGAAGATTAAGACTGGTTCCCATTTGCAGATTCCGGATCACACTGATAGGAGCTTGGCGTCACATTCTTAACTTGAGTGCGGTAACTAATATAGCGACCAACAACACTGCCCTAGGTGATCTATCATAGGCATTTTTTATACTATTGGGTAACGAAAGACCGGTCGTTTGCCCTCAGGCAAACGACCATAACGCCAGCTCGTAGCAATTACAGTGCCACTCAGAACATTGAAACACAAAGGCCAAACATAGTAATGCATGAACGCTACTGCTTGGCGGCAGGCTACGCTTTTGTTAGTTGTCTAGGCTTTTGTTAGTGGGAGTACTAACTCTTCTGCTAGTGTCCATCTGGGTTAGTACCACCGTTTTGTTCGTGAAGTCTGCCGCCAAGCAGTAACGTGCAAGCATTACTGTGTTCCGGTTTGATGAGCAAAGTAGCCAGTGAAATTACTGGGCTTATGAGACTTAATACCTAATGTCTCAGGGTAACGAGCGCACTGCAGTGCCGCGCAGGCCTTTGTGTTTCAAAGTTCTGAGTGGCACTGCAATTGTTATGGGCTGGCGTTACGCTTACCATCACGCAAACGACCAGCTCGTCTCGTTACCAATAACATAAAAAAAAACGCGAGCAAAGCGGGAGTACCAACCAGACCCACCCAGACTTACACTTAAATGAGTAAATCCTGCCAAATGCTGAAATAGCTTCAAAATAAATATAATCAGCCAGTACTACGTAGGCATAACTAATAGTTGGCAATTTATCTGGCAGTGAGCTGGCTACCGCCCGCTGGTTCATCCGCTAATTGTGATTTATACGTGCGTGAATGGCCAACAGTGATCCGGCTGACGGGGTAATCAATTACTGTAACGTAGTTTTCAATATACGTTTGCAGATTAGAGTTTGTCAGGTAAAATCAATGTGATGGTGGCTCAGTGGTAGCAACATAAATAAATAAATAAATAAATAAATAAACATTGGCCGCTGATCGTCGGTGGCTCGAGTCCTACATTGAGCTTGCTTTTGGTGAAGGAAAACGTTGTGATGCAATTAGCTTGGTGGGTAGTACATTTTCTAATGCTCGTCATGCTAGCTACCATCGTCAAATTTAGATCTCGTTAGTTTTCTTGTATGTACAAGGAGCGAAGCTCGATCATCTAGATTTTACACAAAAAAGTTTTTTCACCGAGATACGCTCTGTTACCCAGATATGGAGTTATAATATGCGTCAGTTTACTGCTCTTAATTATTATATTGTATCATATAGGTAACAATTATGTGTTATGTTTTGGTTATACATTGGTTAAACGTAATGATTTGAGTCTGCAATGACGCCAGTCCATTACAATTGTAATACCTCTCGAAACCTGGACCTTGGACCATACATTAAAGTCAATAAACACATTTGAACTTTCAGTTATGATTTCTAAAAATTGTCTTAGCGCTATGCAAGGCGTAATGCAAACAAGTAATATAGTCATCTAGACCTTACCTCTACTTGCACCGTTCCTCGCATCCCCCAGGGGGAAAACAAACTGTTAACGAGCGACGTAGCGCAATTACAAACGCGATATAAATCACAATTAGCGGACGGATGCCGGATGTTTTCAACTATAGTTAGTTGGGCCCTGCGACTTTATCCGCAGTTTACTTGTCTTGAAAACCTGGTGCGACTAACTCTCCTTCGAGTGCTCGTCTGGGTGGATACCACTGCTTTGCTCGTGAAGTCTGCCGCTACGCAGTAATGTTCAAGCATTACTGTGTTCCAGTTTTATGAGCAGAGTAGCCAGTGAAAATACTGGGCTTATGAGACTTAATACCTAATGTCTTAGAATAACGAGCGCACTGCAGTGCCGCGCAGGCCTTTGTGTTCCAAAGTTCTGGGTGGCACTGCAATTGTTATGGGCCGGCGTTATGCTTACCATCAGGCAAATAACCTCGTCTCGTTACCAAATAACATGAAAAAAAAAGATTGTGGCCACTTTTCATCACGTCTGCATGTCATGCTTTACATTTTACAAAAAAAAAGCTGGCCGCGCATTGTGAAACACATTGTTTCACGCACACTTCGCCGTTAATCACGTCAATAAATAACTGCATCAACATAAAAGAGGCGCGAAAATCCACGCATGCATCACGGGATCCCCGAGGACTGAGGGTGACGGATCGGCGACGACGTACCGTGACGGTATAGTTGATGGCAGCGTAAAATTGACGTGACGTGACCTTTATAACCGACTTCCAAAAAAGGAAGAGATTCTTAATTCAGATGTATTTTTATGTTTGTTACCTCAGATCTGCAGCATTTGGAAAATTATTTGAAAGGATATACTATCACATTGGTCCCATAGAAATTTCATCAAAATCGGTTCAATAGTTTATCAATGAAGTCGGTTCGTCGCTTTTTTGAAGCTATTTTTTACTTGTTACTAGTAGTTAACAAAGTAAAATCTTTTTCAACACACTTGTGTTGAACAACTTGGTATGAAACGCTTTTGCATTATCATAAAACAGTCGAATAATACCGCCTAGAGAGTCTAATGAGCAACATAACACACTTGTATCATAATGTACTATTCTTACAATCGGTTGAGATAGTTAATAGTACATTACGATATTAGTGCGTAAAGATGGTTATAACATGCGAGGCGGAATTTCAGCCCGAGCCGAAGGCGAGGGCGTAATTGAGCCGAGCATGTTATAACCAATACGCACGTATATCGTACGACGTTTTTTAACACACTTGCGAGTAAACAGGAAAAAAAAACATTTAAATAAACTCAATCTGTGAATGCACACTGTTGCTTTCCCGCCATTTTACCAGCGCGCTTGAATAGCAACAGCGCGCTGCTCACTAGCTGGAGTGGTGCGGCGGCGATCAGTTCCATATTTGAAATGGCAAATAATACTGTTATGGAATTTGTATGGACTATAACTTAACTATTTGCTTTGATAACACACGCGTTTTTTATGACCCGCTTTACATATTTAAAACCGGTGGAATTATATCAGCTTTACGAGAGAGGGTGTTAAAAATAAAGTTAAAGAGCTATGCGTTTAAAAATCAATTATAAAAACAGATAAGGCCTATAACGCCTTCTTAAACACCCCGGAGCAGGGGGTCAGAAAGTGCTGGTCACTTCATCTGTCCACTTTCGGCGATTCCGAGTGCGTAACGTATTAGCAAAGGTCCTGTAGAGCCAACATTGACAGAGGGCAAGAGGTCCGTCCCAGCGTTACTCGACGAAAAATAAAAACTCTATTACATAACAGAGGGGAGTCGCTATGCTATTGCGATAAAATTGAATATAATTTAATTGCGATAAAATTCGGTAAAATTGACAGTTCAAATCGATAAAGTGAGTTTTATCGACTTTTTATATAATTTAACGAGCCTCGATACAATCGACAAGTTATCGAATCCAAAGAGAATATAGAGCTACTACAATACTTTACGATCAGACTTCGGTATTCACAACATTCGATAAATTTATCGAGTATTTCGGTTCGACAAATTTATCAAACTGACTTCCGTACTTGCGCCGCTGTTGAGGAACTTGAATAGACAGAACCTATCATATAAAAATCTACGACGTTTTACAACTCGTCGTGACATGTTGCGATGTGGTGGCACACCGAACGCTCAAAGTTTTCTCGTATTGCAATGCAATTTTTGCGTTGCATCAACGCATCGAAATGTGGGGCAGCGTCGTTCTTGCGATGTATCATCGCATCATCGCGTCACCCATTTATTTTTATTACCCACTAGCTGCTGCCCGCGGTTTTACCCGAGCGGATGTATTGTATTTCATGGGTTTTATTTTTTTGCGCGGAACCATAATACTTATTCAAAATTAAAAGTAGTCTAAATTACGCCTTATAACATCAGCTATCTGCCAGTGAAAGTCCCGTCAAAATCGGTCCAGCCGTTTCGGAGATCACCCGGAACAAACAGACAGACAGACAAAAATTTTAAAAATTGTGGTTTTGCTATAGGTACCGTATATACTTTCATATGCACTTAGTAAAAACCTGTTATTTTGATGTTAAAAACAGACACTTCAATTTTATTTATTTGTATAGATTGAAGTCCAATACCATCTGAACGAGTGCTCTTACTATTTTCGTCCTACGCCTGGTAAAGAATATAATTAATCTTTTTAACCAACATCAAAAAAGGAGGTTCAGAATTCGTCTGTATTTTTTTTTGGGAATGTTACTCGATTTCTGTCAACTTATTTAAATTATTCTGTATCCATGAGTAGAGTATATCTCAAGGGTGGACCTTCAATACATGGTTTTGAAAGAGTACGAACCCTAATACTGGAACATTGGGGATGAATTTCAAATATCACGATAGTTACATCGAAATTGATACCCACACTTTTAAAATCCAATTTATGGACTAGTCTTTAATCGAGCTACTTTATTTCATGTTAACTTCCGAAGCAAACAAGGTGGGGTGTTATAAGTTTAAAGATTGATATCTGTGTCTGTCCTCCGTGTCTGTTTGTGGCATCGTAACTCTTAAACGGATGGACCGATTTTGATTTAGTTTTTTTCGTTTGAAAGGTGATTTGTTACACTAGTAGGATAGTATTTGATCGCTTTGCCTAATGATCAGTAACTATTGAAGATGCTCAAATGCGAAACCTAGATTAGAATCGGCTCTCGCTCAGCTGTCGGAGCAAACTGATAAGTATTTGGCAACATATGTTCAACTTCATGGTGGTGCCAGATGAGCACTAGAAAATGGCCTACCACCATGTTATAGTTGAATTACGATGTTTTATTTCACTCAACGTTATTGTAGGATACGAACCAACGACCTACAGATCGTAAGCCAACGTCACAACTATTACGCCAATATCGGTTCAAATTTTTTGAGTTCCAAGTTTTCACAAAATCTGTACACGGTAATTTAATTACTAGGACAACTACAGAAGCCTCACCAGGTCGTCCTGCGACACCAAGCAATTTAATGAAACGAACGCTCCAGTCGCAGTTGCAATACTTACGTAATATATACCGCCTTCAGCCATCGTATATGAGGCTCCCTCGGTGTCCTGGTGAAGGGTGCGCACACGTTCTTTCAATTTAGGACTGGATGGAGGTAGCTACGATATGTGAGTCTTTAATATAATATATTAGCGTCAGCACGCAGCTACGCATGCATGGAATCAAAATAAAATGTCAGTGTAGCTTCCTATTATTTTGAAAGATTTTTCAGAATCGAAGCAGTGGTATCGGACAAATAAAAATGTTATAAACGTTACTGCTTTATAATATTAGAGTAGAAATATGATTTGATTGAACTCTGTAACTCAAAGTAATCTATTGTCCCAAATAAAGTATTTAATTTATTTAGGTATGTTATAGAGGTGTTCTGATTCTGACTGATCTATAGATGCACATACAATGGAAACCACTGAGGGCAGACATCTGAAATTTGGACAATATATTGCACTGAAACTTCGAGTTTATAAAAAGCGTGTTAAAGTATGGAGTACAATTTTTTATGTCAGGGAATTGAATATTGTAAATAAACTTGGAAAGAAAAATAACACGTTTTTCATCGTTTTTACATAAATAACCCTAACAGATTAAAAAAATACTTCGCAGGTAGAGTCGCCAAGGACGTGCCGTGATGACACAGCGGTGTTATTCACCTGCCGATTCCACATGGAGAAGTTGGATTTTTTAATCAAATTCAAAATAAATTATTCAGAGCCCCAGAGGGCGCTCAAGAAAGGTTGTGCCCGTCCCAAGTATACAACCTACAGATAACAAGCATTCCTTTTTAACCGACTTCAAAAAAAGTCGGAGGTTTTCCACTAGTTTTTTATTTTTTTGTAACGAATTTACTCGATTTCTCCGCCAATTGTCAACTGATTTAAAATGATTATTTTTTCAACAGAATAGGGTATACATATCTCTAGGGTGGTCCTTATGAAAGAATACCACCGCTAAGCGTGTAAAAATGGGGGATGAAGTTTCACGTTTTAATAACAAAAGTGCTGTTCAAAAAGTTCTCATATCTTCCTTCAAACTCAATATGACAGCAGGTTTACGTCCATCGGCACTATATAGCCTACAATCCAAGGAAAGTCAAACACATGGAACCTTCATACGGCAGGCGAAAAGAGGGTAGTAGGAGCAGGGGGTCCTTACGTAATGGTGTTTACATGGCACTGCCCGTCTCGAGCTTCCGATTTAATTTCTGTTTTATTAGTACTTATGTTACGTTTGTTTTGGAGGATGGACGGGCCGAGTTGATTTTTGACAACGCTAGAAGCTGAAGCGATTAGAGAAGTGGTTTTGTGATTGAGAAAAATGGGTTTTAGTTTAATTTTTATTGTGGAAAAGTATTAGAAATTGCGCCATGCGCTCCCGGGTGAATTATACCACCCCATCTCTTCCTTTAGGTGCCGTAAGGGCTGGCTAAGGTAATATCCAGTGTATAGGCAGCATTCTCATCGGTTAACATTACAATATACTGCGATCAGTACACCTGCCAAGCGTGCTGTATTATATAGCAAAATCCCTTCACGGGATAGGCAGATGTTCCACAGTGGACGATTTCCTGCTGATGAAATGTTGTGATGTGTCTTTCATCAAGATAGCCTTGAAATCCGTACTGTAATAAATGCGAAAGTGTGTTTGTAGTTGTGTTGGTTTGTTGGTCAATTGATTTGTACTACTTTCACGCATCAACGGATCGACGTGATTTTTGGCACAGATATAGTTTATGGGCCGGAAAGTAACATAGGCTACTTTGTATCCCGGAAAATACACGGTACCTGTGGGAACGAGCGTGAAACCAAGGGCAGAATCTAGTAGATGATAAAGAAAGAAAACCACGGAAAATAAAGAAAACTGTTATGATGCAATCATGTCTCTGTGGTCATGACCCTTTGGCCACGTAGTCCGACGGCTTTGTTCGACTGATCGGACGATGAAAACTTTTGTTTCCCTGCTGGTTCGATTAAAGAATTGGACTATAAGAAGGGAGCCTGCTGATCTGTAGGTCAAGGGTTTGAATTACAATGAGCTATTTTTTACTTTCATTCAGTATTTGACAACTTCGAGGACATGTGACGTCCACCAAGCCATACTGGGCCCGTGTGGCGGATTGTGGCCCATACCTCTCTCTCTGAGAGAAGGCCGGTATACCATCAGTGGGAGCGTAAGAGACTGATGATGAGAATGATAATGATTTGACAACTATCTCGCCCGAACTCCCAACTCAAATAATCCGAAGTTGAAACTGTTTATGAGTTAAACCCAGTTCATATTTGAACTTCGGTTCAACATGGTTAATAAACTACGACCTAATTAATATTTTCAACGTATTCTTTCATCACTTTTCAACTCTGTCAACCAAGACCTTCATTATACGTTAAGTTTAAGTAATTAAACTTACGGCTAGAACTTACTTTAGCTTAAGTTCTGGAGTAGGTACTTTAGCTGTAGGTATATGACCGGGATTAGCATTAAGTTAGCAAGAAAATTATGTAAATGTCACCCTAGTTAATGTTACTACTTGAACACTAGTGTGGGGTTAGACTTATGATTAGTTATGTTTGGTTGTGACATAATATGTCGTACGAGTGGGAAATATTCGTTAAAGATTTTTTTTAACTATTTTATAACGAGTGGTTTGCCTGATAACCATAATGCCGGCTCATAGCAATTACAGTGTCACTCTGAACTTTGAAATACAGAGACCTTATTGCATTGCGCTCGTTGCCCTGAGACTAGGTATTAAGGGTAAGATTCAGAAACCACAACGTAAACCGATGTAAGAATAGTCTTAGCAAAGCATCGGATAACCCGCTTAGTCAAATTCGTTTTTAGAAACAAAGTTCGTGTACGGTCTTAGCTAAGATTACACCTATGGCTATAAGTTTTAAATTTTTTTATCGGTACGTTTACCACCGTAAATCTATTTTGATATTATTATAATAATGAAACACTTTAGTTTGACATTTCAACGTTTAGTTACTATAGTTACTATAACCGTCGGCTAAAGTAACCGATTTGGTGACTTTACGCTAAGCAATTTTACAAAGGTCTTTCATAAGAATTTGCAAGCAAAATGTTTGAATTTTTGAAGCAAAAGTACTCGTTTGACTCCTTTCTGAATCTTACCCTGTAATTTCACTGACTACTATGCTCATCAAACCGGAGCACATTACTGCTTGGCGACAGACTACACGAGCAAAGCGGTGGTACCCACCCAGACGGAACTCGCAGAAGAGTTACTGCTACCATCATAAATAGTAATGTTGTTTTTATCAAAATCATTAGTTATCAAAATACCTCAACACAACACAATTTCCACTATAAGTCTCAAACCCACTCTTATTACACCAGCGCTCCACATTAGCTCCAAACCAAGACGTTTCAGGAAATGCAATTTATTTCTGATCCAATACAACAAAGTGCAAATGCATTCGCGGCAGTGGCGCCGCGACGCCGAGCGGCAACTCCCGCCAACGAGGAAATGGGTTTCGAATCCTTTGCAAAGTAAGAGTCAGTTCGCACCGACACGGAAAGCCGCGCGAATGGGCGCCCACTTTTTAAGATAGCGATACTTACCACGTTTATTTTATAATTTAACCTTGGCATGGGCCGTTGGCGGTATTTTTTATTTGAAAGACTGTGCTTTTAATCTATAGCCTGAAATTGTACCTTTATTGGGTCACTGAACGGTGGGAAAGCGCAGATGGCGCTAAGCCCTAACAAATGGTACTAGCGCAAGGGCACCGTGTGCGGTGAACCACGCAAGACGAACCTCAGCTTGGGCCACCGCCGAGATACGATGCTCGGGAGAATATTATCGCCCCGGCACACGAATGCGTGATGAAGTGGGCCCTAATCTAGCTAAAACTACTTCTCGTGGGCCCGAGGCTAACGCCCACGAAAATTTTAGTCATTCTAGTTGCCTTGTTCCAAAACCTACACCATCGATAAAAAAGGTAAGAAACTCGACGGTGAAGTAGTTTAATTGTTGTTTCTCTCTCTCTCTCTCTGCAATAAATAACATAAGAAAAGGACAGAAGATAATAATATTTGACGGCTCTAAATTTAGTTTTAGTAATAAATTAGAGGTCAATAAATTCATAGCTTTTAAATAGATATAAGCAAGTAAACTAATTTCACAGGTCTAAAATATTGTCCATCTCTTTCTTATGTTCTTAGTTGGAAAGAGAGAGTGAAACTAAAATGAAACTTACGTTTGAGACAAATTGAGGTCAATTATATAAGTAGAACTTATTTTTTTCCCAGAAAAGTTAAATTTTCAATGGGAACATGAAAGCAAACTGGATACGTGTCGACGTTCGCCTTAAAACTTTTTGTGTAGTAAATACATATTTAAGTTCAAAATTTTATCTCAATCTTAAAAGTGTTCGCCGCGTTGCATCGCGTCTCTTCGCATCGCTTCGCGTCTCGGTGTGATTCGACCCCGCGTGAGCTTCCAAATGGAAACGTATATCTGAAGCTATGTACGTATTGTTTTTTTGGTGTTTCAATTTGTATCAATGTTTGAACTTTTGAACGAATATTTGTGTTTCAAAGTGGTTTTTATAATATTTTTGTCCGATTCTATCGACGGAAAGGAGTTTTCATAACTTAGTCATTCCCTGATAATACTTTTTTTAACATTTAACACACTAGGTAGGTACATCTCATACAAAAACAGTAGGATAATGTACCAGCCGCTGTTATGTATGCCTATCTATAATCCAAATGTTCTAGCCCACTACCAGTTGGCAGAGTACCCAGCATGTTGGCGTCATTGCCTCATTGGATCTCAATCTGTTAAACCAGATAAGTAAATAATTGTTTATGTCAATAGTGTTTTATAATTCCAAGAAAACGCGGATACTAACAGATTTTACTAGAGGACCACAGGTTACTGACCACAGTCATTATCGCTACGATTATCATAACAAGTGTTAGAACGCTAAGACTTCGTGTTGAAACTCCAAACATGTTTCTCGATATAATAGACTATGTCAGCGCATTACCATGCCGTTAAAGCTGGTAACTACGTTAACGGAAGCGGCCGCCCGGACTGTTTATAGCTTTTAAGACGCTCGCATGAGTTAGTTTGAAATTCTCGCTTTTGGTACGTTACATTTTAGTAACTAGATAGTGAGCAGGGACTATTGCGACTTTCAATCAGAGGAACTATAGTTCGAATCTCGACTCGGCACGCACCAATGCCTTATATCAAGTTATGTGCGGATATTCACACTCGCTCTATAACGGTGAACGAAAAAATTGTGAAGAAACCCGCATGTTCAAGAACCACAAAATTCAAGGATATGTGATATCCACAAGCCGCACTGGGCCCGCGTGGTGGACTCCGAATTCCCAAGTAAAGTTGGTGTATGTATAATGACATTTTTTAATGATAGGTATAATAAAACAATAATTTTCCAGACCAGCACAACCGAATATTCCCTACTCTATTCTAGCTCTACCTTTCACCACAAAGTGAATAACATATACACAAGTGCCCCCAGCCGAGGCTCTACAGGTTATTATCTAACTTGGCCATTAACATACCGGTTAAGTAGAGTTTAGCTAAACCATTAACGGTTAAGGCATCAGATAATATTAGCACATACCTGTTCACAGCTGTTGTCTTATGTTACTACACATACGGTTCTTCATGACTGATAGAAATTCATCAGTCATGAACCACGCTATGATCATGGAAACGCCGCGATCACCGATTGACGCATAACCTTCCGTCTAATGTCATAGTGAATGATGGTGACAAATGGTTGCATGATAAAAATCTGGATAACTTGACTGTCAGAGCGTACTGAAGGTGATCGTAGTACTTATTATTTATTTATTTATTCGGTGCGTTGACTGATGAATTTCCATCAGTCATAACCATTTCCATAAGCCTGTAATTGACATTGCAAGCACTACATGCATGCACGTAGGCGTCGCACGCCGTGCCAAAACCAAGGATGTCAAATGTCTGCCTAAGGCTTATGAAACGTTGAGATTGTTGAGAAGTTGATCGAGAAGTACACATGATGATGTTTTAATGGTAGTGAAGTAGATCATCGATTTGTAGATCTAGGGTTTGATTCCTATAATGTGCTTCAGCATTCATTGCAGTAAAACTTTCTAATGCAGCCTTGGCAACTAAGAACAAAAACATATTTTAAACTACTTTCCGGAATGCTCCGGTAGCTGCTTGGCTACAGATTTTCAACTTGAGAGTGGTAGATTGCCAGACGATCCCTATAAAATGCGCTACCACTTAGCAAATTAATTCTTTGCGATGAGTACTTACCCATCCCACATATTAAGGTGTGATCTGGTATTACTAATTGAGCAAGTATTTTTTGAATACATAACACTCCACATATATCAATCACCAATAATAATCATATCTCAAACGCCTGAAAGCGAATACATATAGCGTTACACAACACCATTCAACCAAACCGTTATCAATGAGCACGACATCCCAATCAAAGCCTATTTATCTATCCAAGCAAGTCTATTACGCCGATCCGTTAATCCATTCATTCCGTTAATAGTGTATAATAGGCTTGTTGAGGGCCTCGTCTCGTGAAACATTCAATTATGAAAATCGTTCGAGATTACGTCCTGTTACACTGTGTACGAAGCGCGACGTCGCGTCGTTAATAATGGCCGGGTGTCTCTGCTTATTAATTTTAATGATACGTTATTTATCTATTCATTATAAGTCAGAGACTATTAAACCTATACCGTGTTACTACAAACAAATACTCTTAGACGCCTGTTTAGTTAGATAGTATCTAAAGATACACGTATAAATTCTTAGAAATGTCACAACAGAATGGATTTTTGTGGTTGCTCATATTTGAATACGCGACTAAGGCATGTTTAAGAGATAAACACTGCTTAACATAGGTTTAAAAAGTGTGTTTAATTGTTTTGTGGTAAGACCGGAAGACTCCGCTCAGCCGGTCACTTCCCAAGCAAGATAGGAGTTGTAGTTCTGTTTTAGTTTTTAATTTTTATTCAGTATAAAAAACACAAATTTTTGGTTTGTTTTGTTACTTTTTTAGGTTCAATCTTAGTGCCCGTTGCTTCCTCAGGTTTCAATTCAAGTACTAACAACTCTGTAGCCTTGCATGACAAATAACTTTTTCACTTTGTAAGCTGAATTATAGCAGGGTCTATTCACGCGTACGAAATTTAACCCGTGATCCCACAGGAACCGTTTAATTTTCCGGGATAAATAGTAGCCTATAATGCTCTCCAGTCCATAAACTATATCTATGCCAAAGATCACGCCGATCCGTTGCTTCGTGAAAGGACAAACCAACAAATATACAAACACACTTTCGCGTATAGTACGGATTGTTCTAAAGGTTTTGATAAAATCCACGGTGTTTTTAGGGGTTAGTAATAGAAAAGGTTACTCTTCAGTCTAATATTCTATTAAATTCAGGAATCTTCAGAAAACGACTAAAACCCTATTGAACAGATACTAAACATGATTTACAATATAAATCTTTTTGTGAAATAAATCCTTAAAGAGCCGTAAGAGGCTCAAGACTCCTTTATTCGACCTTCATATTAAGCACTTATCTAAGCTTTATGGGGTCAAAATGCTCAACCGTGGAAGCTAGGAGCTCATTTTTATTTTAATACTATTTGATAATGAGTCGAGCTTTTCGTCTTCCGATATCAAGCCCGAAAAACAAAAGAACTACAATATCTATAAAAACTATTAAAAACCAACATCTGTACAAAAAGAGGTGCGTTCAGCACACTATTTGATAACGAGACGAGCGTATCGTTTGCCTGATAGTAAGCATAACGCTAGCCCATAACAATTACAGTGCCACTCAGAACTTTGGAACATGAAGGCCTGCGCGGCATTGCATTGATTTCACTGACTACGTTGCTCATCAAATCTATAACAAAGTAGTTGAATGCATGTATGCAATAAAAATAAAATAAATAAATAACGAGAAATCAGGTTATAATGGTCAAAAGTTAAATACTATAAAGGAGACGATTTGTCGAAGCAATACTTAACTTAAATGTTTTATTATATAAACAAAATTGTAGGTATGGTACGTAGACGAACTTAATGCTTTAAAACCTCATCTTCCAGCTCTCAGGTTCTCAATTCAGTGGGTATTTTTTTTAATGTTTGTTCTCATTTATAAACCGATTTTGAAAATTATTTTTTTACTTGATTGATCCCATAGAAATTTCATCAAAATCGGTTGAGTAGGTTGTCACTGATGTAGCAAATTTTTCAGTTTTTTTTTTTTAATTTTTTCTAAGACCAATGTATTGGTTATATATTATATAAACTATTGAATTGAAAACGCCAATCGACAATGCCCGACGAAATCCTACTAATATTATAAATGCGAAAGTGTGTTTGTTGGTTTGTCCTTCTTTCACGCAGTAACGGCGCAACGGATCGTCGTGATTTTTTGCATAGATATAGTTTATGGACCGGAGAGTAACATAGGCTACTTTTTATCCCGGAAATATGCACGGTTCCTATGGGAACGCTGGTAAAAACCACGGGCAGAAGCTAGTTATTAATACCTTACGATAACGTTTTACAAGACAGTGAAGGGAGCATACCTGAAAAAACGAAAGGTTATCATTAATGCAATATTAGTAAACCGACACAACTAATAACCTGTAATCCGTCAATACGATTTGAGCTATATTTTATGTTTTTATTTCCATAAGTGCGTTGTTAGGAGCTAGTGCATGTGGCCAAGCGGGAACGCACCATTGTTTGAAATTCGGCTTGGACCCAATGACTTATATCAAGTTATGGCACTGCAATTGTTTTGAGACGGTGTTATGCTTCCCGTCAGTAAAACGTATGTAAAACTTCCGTGGTTTTATTATTATTGATTAATATTTCGACACTGTTGCAAGTATCGTGTTCACGGGACACTTCCATTAACTTTTTTCCCTTTGAGCAACCGATAAACCGAGCAGCGGAACTTTGAGCTTCATAGCGATCGATAAATTAACAGTTCGATAAGATAAAATTAGAAATAGGTAGGTCGTTGTTGATTTTTTTCGAAAACGAGATACAACCTTTTTCCCGATAACGAAAACTAATCTCCGAAACTAGTTTTGCAACGACGACAAGTTTTGATTGTAATCTGTTATCAATTGCATTTCCTACACAATGAAGGTACATTTTCACTGCATTGACCGAATAACTAATTTAGCGAAGGGATTTTCGTGTGAAAACCGTGGCGAACTATGATAAAATAATTTGTAAATATATGTTAATAGTCTTCATTTCATAACGCACTCTTCGAATTGTGAGTTGCGAATATACATTTCATATTGTCTTCAATATGAAATACATTTCATATTGTCTTCAATATGAAATGTATTCGGCTTAGTTTCGTTTTCGAAAAAATCAAGAAATAACTAGGTATCTCTAATTTAAATTTTTAACCATTCGAACTGTCAATTTTATTGGTGGCAAAATAGTCTAAATTAAAGGTTCAAAATTTCAAACACGAAATTACCGATCAGTTTTCGCTTTTATCCAGTGGTGGCGCCACCACTGCGACCTCAACGCTGGTGTAGTTGAAGCCTAATAAATCAGTCGCGGCTCTCCGATAATGAATAGCGTTTTATTTCCATCAAACGAGAGGGAACCTTGCATTTTATACACGCCATTTTGCTTTTTGAGTGGGGCCATGGAACAAGCAGTATTGTATAATTGTGGTAGATTAACATATAGTAACAGAAAAAGTAAACAACATAAACAAAAATAACTAAATAAAATACACACTAATTTATTTACAATCTTAATCTAATAATCCGCTACCAGTAGGCAACGATAACATATTAACAAACAAAAAGATTTGGACACGCAGTGTGATGTTAATTTTTTTTCCTAGGTTTAGAGCATTTTTTTTTAATATTTTGTATTACCGGTTCGAAGGATGAGGATGAGAACTTTGCACAGCAAAGGGACTTAATAGGTTAGATAAAAAATGAATCATACTCACGACAATTTTTTTTTCTGTTTTGGTAGTCTTAAACCAGATACTAAGTTACTATTAGTTTAATAATGTGAATGTTTTTTAATACTTATAGGACAGCCAGCTCGGATCAAAAGGATACTTTTGCCGTACCTTTGTAATGTTATTCAGCGATTTCACCGAATGCGATTTTTGATAATTATATTAAGTGAAAATGTTAGGATACGCGAGCTAGACAGTCGTGCGCCGTATTCTGCCCCTTTAAATAATTCACAAGTCCTAACAATTCATAAATTCCTTCATTCATTTCTTCAAAAGTTTTCAAGCAGTCATCCAGTTAGAAACTGGCCACTAACCATTCAATAAAACTGTCGAAGTCAAATTAAACAGAACTTTGAGAAAGATGAGAGGGAACGAGAGAAGGGGTCCCGGGAGCTGCGATTTTAACTACAAACTATCTATGACTCTAGCGTTTCTCTCAAGGGACGTACCTTGTTTTATAATTTACTATTCTTTCTTCAAAGTTTCATTTTGTGGTTTTAGTTTTTATTGAGTTAAAAATAATACATTTTATTTACATGTTTTGGTAGGTTGGCGGTTGAACGCAATCTCAACGCATGTGACGATGAGGTACAATGTGATGAATACGCTAAATAATAAAACCAGCTTTTAAGTGCATGGAATAGGTATCCCAAATACTACTAATACTACATCATGTAAACCACTAGCTCATCTGGTTATCAAATAGTATAAAAAATATTATATATTGTTAGGTCCAGAAATGAGACAACTCGGTTTGAATAATCGACACACGCCATCGTATTTCCAATCGTAGTTCAATGAGGACTGCTGTCCTTCCCCGCGTTTTCCCCTTGAGTAGCGCTGGGACGACTACGGCGTAGCACTGGCTTGCTGACGTCATAGCGTAGCACCACAGCACCACACCATGTTCTACCTTTATTCTTATAATATGTATAGTCTCCCGGAAGTGTGTTTGGTGACAGATTATCTTGAGAGTGGTAACTAGCCAAGTGAACTAAAATAAAATTTCAAGCGCTTATATACTCATACCTCTGCACTGGGTTTTCTCTTTGTCGTAGGTGGGATTGACACACACAGATACACAACCCAAACATCTATGACCCGAGAACAAAATGTATGCTTACCGCACAAAGTCTGCTCCGGCGGGGATCCAACCTAATGTCTTTTCACTAAATCTTAAGCTCATTTTATGATACGAACCATTGACCTACTTAACGGTGGATGACCTCACTACCACTGGGTTCTTGAATAGTTTTAAGTTTTAAATTAGAATAATCAAGTGTTAAAAGATTGTCCAAGGTATAACAGGTTACTATAAAAAAATTAGAATTTTTTATCGCATATTCTTTATAGCCGCACTGTATTCTTTATGCTCCAAGACCGTAGTAATATCATTCCGAATAGCTAATATATTATGCACGATTTACAGTACTCATGTCATTTTCAAAGTAATATTTTGTCATGCATAACTTTTATGCAAAGTGTATGAGTTGTGCAGAGTGAAAATTGAGGTCAACGATCACACCAGGAAAAGTCCAGCTAAAAAAAAGAATATACGTTTGTTTAAATCGCTGACTCCATAGCCACACAATATTCTTTTTACTCCACTGGGCTCGTTAGTGAGATCTTTCTATGCAACAATTACAAAGATTCGCGGTTCATTCGTTCCTTCGTTCCTCCTCGTCGTTTTGTGCCGGTGGGGGCGAAGGATTTTTATACAATTTTGTTAAAGATTTAATGGCGGGTCTAGAGTTTCGATTGTTGTCTTTGTTTTGAATGCTGGTATTGTTTGAGACGTTTTGTTTTGAGTACGCTTGCTTTTATGTTGATTGAAATTATTTGCATATCGTTTAATAATATTTTTATGTACTTGATATAGGTACTTACTATTTACAGGCCGCCGAGAGCATGCGTTTCTATCTGTATTTTAAATTTAGCGAACTACTTCCGGTTATTGATACCGGCCTTTTCTCAAAGAGAGAGTTATGGGCCTTAATCTACCACGCGGGCCCAGTGCGGCTTGGTAGATGTCACATGTCCTAGAACTTTGTGGTTCTTGAACATGCCGGTTTCCTCACGATATTTTCCTTCACCGTTTTAGAACGAGTGTGAATAATCCGCACATAGCTTGAAATAACTCATTGGTGCGGGACGAGTCGAGATTCTAACTATGGTGCGTCAGATTGAAAGTCGCATAAGTTCCCGCTACGCCACAATCGCTCTAAATAATATAACGGGTACAATATTAAACTTGTTGTGGTTTGGTGTTTAATAAATTTTATTTAATTAATTACGCGATGCACCACGGGGATCGAACAAAAACCAATTAAATGGATAAGATTAAGTTTAATTTCATCGGATTTACAGTAACATTAACCTTGGTTTCATACATTAATTTAATTACTAATTTTGAGAAGTTAATTAATTTTCCATTTTTCTAATTATAATGATAATTATTCATTACAAAAAATAAATGTATTTACCACTAATCGCGTTTTTTTATTTATCCGGTGCGGCCAGAGCAAATAATTTATTTCCTGTCATTTCGCATCGCGAGAACATAATTTCCATAATATTTAGGGGCCGAAACAAGATAATAAATACCAGTTGAAAGATTTAAGGGAGTTTTTTCGTTTTAGAACGAATTCAAATGGTGTGATTTGCCGCGGCCTTTATGTGATGTGTTGATAATATTGTATATGTTTATGAAAGTTAAATGACTTTAAGGGCGCATACCAAGTGTATAATGCTTGAGAAGAAGGGCTAGAAAATCGTCAGCGTTCTTTTTTGCTAGCTTTTGTTTAACTTCCAATGTTGTCTCTGAGAAAATCGTCAGCGTTCTTTTTTGCTAGCTTTTGTTTAACTTCCAATGTTCTCTCTTTGTTTATCTGTCATTGGTTGGTGAGCCGTCAAGTCTACATTATTGGACAGCTCAGAAAATCCACAACTTATGTAGACTTTAATACAGTCTTTGTGAAACAGACGTGATACCACGTAGTGTAATATGCCTTTATATTTTCTTTTTAATCTTTATAAAGTAAATCCGTAATTGGGTGTTAGTTTTATAAGCTTTGTTTAATTAAGTTCTTTTTCTTTAAGATCTGTGGATTTTGTTAAATTAAACAAATAAATAAATAAATAAAAAAAAAAAAAAAAAAAAAAAAAAATTAATTTATTGCCATAAAACAAAAACATATAAAACCACAAATACATACAAAATTTGATAGGGCAATAGGGGTAAACTCAGCATTTGCGGCGCACACATTTTCATGTGTACGCCGCGCTGTTTTTCAGTTTATCCCTTTGCTCGGACTGATCTTCGCCGAGATAAATAGTGATAAGCGAGATACAAAAAAAAAATGCTATTACCATAATTTCTAATTAATATAATATAATGCCGTTCAGACAAAACAAATCCGTTTTAAACATGAATAAAAATACACAACACATTTTTTCTCGAACGCGCGTCTTTCGCCGACCTTGCGTTCATTGTCTACGTAAAGAGAATCTGCTCAAATTCTTACACATCATAAAACGCGTATTAAATATGACGTGAAACCCACCTCTTAAGCCGTACCGCGCCAACTTGTTCTTGACAATAAACTGACATGAAAAATCGAGTTTTACTAACAGCTTTATTTAGTAAACCTTTTATCCCTAAATAACAGAAAGTAGGTATTTGGGCGGCATGTTGCCAAGTCCCTGGCAGTATTTTTCCTAACAGTATAGGCCTGCACGGTGTAATGGGAAGACAGTGATGAAGCTTTATCCAATTCATGTTATTACGGCACTTATACTTGTAAATTTGGTGGTAGGACTAACTCTTCTGCGAGTGTCCGTCTGGGTTGGTACCACCTCTTTGCTCATGAAGTCTGCTGCCAAGCAGTAATGTGGAGGCATTACTGTATTCCGGTTTGATGAGCAAAGTAGCCAGTGAAATTACTGGTCTAATGTCTCAGGGTAACGAGCGCACTGCAGTGCCACGCCGGCCTTTGTGTTTCAAAGTTCTGAGTGGCACTGCAATTGTTATGGGCCGGCGTTATGCTTTATGCGTGCGGGTTCCGACTGAAAATCAGTTATTAAGGTCCTTAGATCTTAATTGCATGCTGAGTCGGAACCCTTATCATGGCATCACGCAACATTGGGTTTTTTATTTATGTACTTATCTGTCCTTTATTTTCATTTTTTTATGCATGTGTAAAACTGTAATGTTGTGTGATGTCCTGAAATAAATGTATTTTCTTTCTTTCTTTCTTTCTTTACCATGAGGCAAACGACAAGCTCGTCTCATTACCAAATCACATAAAAAAAAGTTTCTCTATATAAAACTATCGCTAAAGATTGCCTACTGTTGCAATAGTACATATACGTGTGTGAAATAGGCGCCTTCATGTCAAACAGTGCCAATTTGGCTCTTTGTTGCGATTTTGATGGGAGTATTGTACGTCTTTGAGTAAAATGACGGCAAGGTTTTACTAAAAAGCTATAAGAAAGATAAATAATGATGCTGAAACCTGCTACGTATTTTAGTTTTTACCTTCGAAACAGCTCATAGAGTTTTGGTGCTTTTTTGTTCTTTATTTGAGCGATTAATATTTTAGAAGCTTTTTTATGGGATATTGCGTGTGTAAGTTACGATGTTCGTATAATGCTGTTGACTAACAGGCAAACTGATAAAAAATGGATACATTTAAAATAGGCAGCATTTTTAAATGTATGTGCTGTTCAAAACGGCGTCGATGGAGGTGCAAGCATCACTGGGTTCAGGTTTGATGAGCAAAGTAGTCTGCGAAATTACTGGGCTTATGTGACTTAATATCAGCTATCGTAACGAGCGCACTGCAGTGCCACGCAGGCCTTTGTGTTTCAAAGCTCTGAGTTGGTAGTGCAATTGTTATGGACCGGCGTTATGCTTACTATCAGGCAAACGACCAGCTCGTCTCGTTGTCAAATAGTATTAAAAAAAAGTGCCATTTCTCCTTGTTTGCGTGTCTGTTGACTATTGGCGGATAAATTGAGTAAGATCGCCATAATAAATATAGACTTATTGAGAACCTCCTCCTTTCTTAGTTGGTTATAAACTAATATCAACTGGTTTTTAATTAGTCGAGATCACCTTTACGAATTAAATTATCGTTTCCGAGTTAGCAACGAGCTAACTAGGTGTTTGTGTGGTGTTTAGTCGCAGCTCTGTTTGCCGCGCGCTCGTTACGTTGGGTCGGGTCGGGTGTTAACGAATCGCTGTTGGGGCAATTAGTGATAGGCTGCGTGGGCTGACACAGTGGAAACTAGGCAGAAGGAGAACAAGTGATGATTCTAAGTGGCCGTAGATGTTTATCTTGAATTTTACCAGCTGGTAGGACTAACTCTTCTGCGAATGTCTATCTGGGTGGGTACCACTGCTTTGCTCGTGTAGTAAGCGGAACACAGTAATTACTGTAACCAAGTAGTTAATTATAACTACTTGGTTACAGTAATTACTGTGTTCCGGTTTGATGAGCAAAGTCAGTGAAATTACTGGGCTTAATACCTAATGTCTTAGGGTGACGAGTTCAATGCAGTGCCACGCTAACGCAACTCTTTCTGTTTAAAATTTTTGAGTTGCACTGCAATTGCTTTGGGCTGGCGTTATGCTTACCATTAGAGAAACGATGCGCTCGTCTCGTTATGCAGTAGCAGAAAAAATATATTCGGACGTTAATCTATGTCCATAAATAGACAACCTTTGGATAGAGATGGAAATAATCGTCTTTAGTGTCCCGTTGCACCTGTTTCATATTATTTATTCATTTTATAGTTTCTATATTCATAGACTACCACATTATAATTATACACAGCACCATTCCACCCAATTCCAAAATTCCTCACTTCACCTTTTGCATGACTCACACTGTGTCCTCAAAGTCCACTCTCGTCTATACTGATTGGGGCCACCGCAAAGCGCGGTTTGTCCCGACTCGTTATATTTAGCACCACAGAACATCAAACAGTAAACAAAGTTACGATTAGTTCCAATATAGGTCTATATTGACTTTAGAAGGGTGACTTTAGTAAAGTCTGGTACCTAAATTGGTTTCAAATTGAGTTGGGAATTTAATTTTGAGTTAAAATTTATGGATGGGATGGAATTGGAGCTCGGTTTGTGGATTTTAAACGGACTTTTACATGGAGGAATTTTGTTGATGCATTAATTCTTCAGTATTTAGGTTTTTATGCTTCTGTATCTCGAAATCAAATAATATCTTCAATTTTTTCTTCCTCCTTGTTATTTTTATTTATTATTTTTTATTTTATTAGGTTAATATTTCACCACTATACCACATGATCAGTTAACAAACTGAGAGGTGAAGCTATGGAAGATAAGTTTCAGTTTTAAGAGTAAACAAATAATAGGACTGGCTGTCAAGGCCAGTACCTGGCCTTGACAGACATTTCTTACCATACGGAATGTTCTGGCAGCTGCACTTAGGACTCATTTCTTATTGTAGTTTTACTAAATAAAATAAAACTTGGACCACATATCTGTCTAGTCCAAAAGATAACGATATCATCTTCACAATACCACAATGATATAACATTGCTCCAAATATAGCGAGCTAACCCTATTATAAAAAAATATTCTACGACAAGTCTTTTTTTTAAATCAGACTCATATTGTTATACACTCGTATCGTTCGATCGCCGATACATAAATAAAACCAAAGACTATAAATCCTAATCTGAGTGCTGAGTGTGAGTTTCGCCGTTAAAATCCGTTTACGCGAACAACAGCGTTTGTCGAGTAAACTCCATACTAGAAGCATGCGCGACGATAGTTCACAAACGCGGCGCTAGGGGCGCTGTACATTTTTTTCATACAAAATCGTCGTAAACGCGGTCACTGTAGATTGCGTTAACTTGTTGAAAAACTCACACTAGGCCCTCTGTGAGTAAAACCGATGACATGTAAGTTACGACACAACAAGTGCAACGATATCTTATAGTGCATTGATTTTTAGAGTATAGGTCTACTCCCAAGTTATATTGGATTATTCCGATATATCCCAGTGATGTCAAATTATAACAAAAATTAATAATAATACAAAAAAGTTTAGTTTCCTAAAAACAAGCTTGTTCTACTGAATATACCGTATGTATACGAGTTACTTTCCTAAGAAACATGCGCACAACTTTAGGTAAAATTCCTGAAACTCGCTCCTACAATCACACATCCGTTCGGAACTAATTAGCCAAATTACAAACTATTCGTCTAAAACTTACTTCATTAAAACTGTGTATAATTTAAAATAACAACAACTTCGTCGAGAGGTATCAAGCTAAGGGAACTTTGACTGCGAACAATTTCTAAAGCTCTATCTGTAGACAATAAATGTAATGTAGTGTAAAATGTATAAGCTTGTGTTTGACACTTACAATGAATAAGTGTGAATTGTGATGTAGTGTAAAGTGTATAAGTATTTGATACTAATCCGTTCGTACTATTATAAATTTGAAAGTGTGTTTGCTGGTTTGTCCATCTTTCACGCAGCAACGGAGCAACGGATCGGCGTGATTTTTGGTATAAATACAGTTTATAGACCGGAGAGTAACATAGGGTACTTTTTATCCCGGAAACAACACGGTTCCTGTGGGAATCTCCACGCGGATGAAACCCGGGTAGAAACTGGATGTGTAAATTGTGATGTAGTGTAAAAGGAATACGTGTTTGATACATTAGATATCCAAGACTCGAGAACAAATTATATTCTATTAACTTTTAATTTTTTCTTATTTTTATTTTATTTCACTACATAAAATCTGCCCCGGCCGGGAATCGAATCCGGGACCCCTCGCTTTGCAGGCAGCGCTACAACCAACTTAGCTACTGAATCGTCATTTTGACACCGTCTGATATAAATTTCTTTGACACCAGTGACGTAGGAACACGTGACCATTTAGCACGCCAGTGTCACATTTGACGGTCCAGACTCAGAACACACAATCGATTCCAACCCTTCCTGCCCATAATTTAGCTGTTGAACAAGTTAAATCACTTCCAGCCGTAAACATGCCAGAACTGGTGGGCACAAGATCCAGCTGTCCCAACTCTTGTAATAATGACGCATGGGACTCGCGGGGCCTGATTAATGAAGACCCGGCCCTTTGTGAGGGACTGCTGCCGGGAAAAGTTGGGCCCTGAATATGAGGTCATAAAATGTTGGCTTGAGCAAGCGTTGTGTTAGGCGTCTTGGCGATATAACTGTCAGGGAACATAAAAATTCTAAAAATTCGCCACTTTTATTTCCCTATTTTTAAACTCTCAAATAGCTCATACAAGTACGTAGACCCTGGGGCCTGTTTCATAAAAATTATTAGTCTAATATTATGAGCTTTATTTTTTCTTTTTTCATATAAAATACGAGTCTAATACTCATAATATTAGACTAATAATTTTTATGAAACAGGCCCCAGACCCTTAATTAGGATTCAGATGTATCTGAAAAATCAGGAGCTAAGAGGAGAATGGTCCAATAACACCCGGCCAAAAATCACCAATAAAATCGCACCTTTTTGTTGTGAGGACTTGATTTTCTAAATTGTTACAGAAGTTAAGTCCAACTACACCCCTGAACTGATACTGCTGGAACACACGGATAAGTGCTTGGTAACAGATTTTCAACTTGAGGGTGGTAGCTAGGCTAGAGCACCCCCTAGAATATGCCCTACCACTATGCTATAATTGCATCGACAAGTTTTACTTTACTGAAATTTCACGATCATTGTATCATGCGAGCCCTCGTCCTACGCATGTTCGGGTAACCTTTTCTTTTTTAATTATTATTTATTTTACACTCTGCAAGCTCCAGGGCTCGCACCTTTTTTTTGCTAATCAAACTATTTCTTGCAATTTTCACATCATATTTAGTTATAGTTTAGCTATTCAGCGAGGTAATGTCGCCAGCTTTTTGGGCACCCTACCTGCAGAAGGCGACCTTAATGCTGTTTTTTATTTATAAGGTTTTGTTTAATTTTGTTTTTAATTGATAAATTCTTAGTTCAAAAAAAAATCATATTATTAAATTAAGAAATAAAATACTCCGAAGGCATAACTATGGTGACATACATACATAAAAATAACTTTATATAAATACTTCTAAATTCATTTGTGAAGAGTAGTTGAGGTATCCAACTATTGTATTAATGTATAATATATTGTAATATTTATAGTTGGATGTTCGGGTAACCTTACCACCACTGAGCTATCATAACTCCGAACATTAACATATTTACTCAATCTACTCATTTGTACGTCCACACATAACAGTATGTAAATACAATAGTCAAAGTTAGTCTCATGTCTGTGTGGCGGATTGAGACACATCCCCAAACTTTGACAAATTATATAGTTTTCCTTTTACCGAAACAGCAAAGTTTGAAAACCGCATCACAGTCACAGCATCTCGTGTAATCACAAATTATCATATCTTAGCTACTATGAGGAAATGGGTCAGTAGTGGTGGGCTGGTTAGTCGGCAAAACCGATTAGTCGGCCAAATAATAAACGATCGATACTCAACCTATTGAATTATTAATAAAATATTGTACCATTAATATTAAATGTACAACTAATATTATTATTAGCTAAATAACATATTTGGCTGTAGGAAAACATTTCTCCTCTGTATTCCAATCAATTGTCGTCGCGGTCCACTCAAAATTGTACATACACGTAGGCGCCGGGAGAGCGCTCATTAAAGTTTAATGACTTACGTTAATGTTTTATGACCCGTTCCACTCATTTCTTAAGCGTTACAAATAGAATAAAAAAATAATAAAGGTTCACTTCGAATTATTTGACAGATAATTTTAACTTCTGCTGTCAAACTAACCTCTTGAATCACGTGAACGCGTTCATTTCACATTTGAAGAACTCCAACCTATCAAAAACTTGATGAATTAAAGTACACGTTCCACTTATGTGTATAACTAATTCACTATTTGTCATAATGCCATCGTCAAATACGCTAATCGTCGTAAGTGTGACGAAGTACATCACTATAGCACAAACTCTACAGTTCGAGAGACAACAGAAACTATCGCGCACAAAAGCACGAAAGTAGAGTCCTTATCATAGAGTAGAGGCCGTTAAAAACTTTCGGTAGAGCTTTCAGTTTATTTGTTTGTTCGTATCTGAGATATGTTTTGTCTTAAAACAGGGGTTGGCAGTGTCAAAGGGGATAGGGGATTGTAGAGTCGGGAGAGTTCGAAAGATACTGGGAGCTATTTTTGTGGTTTCCCGATTGTGATCGGGTATTTGCTTTTAATAGATTTTATGGTGGATATTTTTGATGTTGTTTGTTTTGTACAAGATTGTAGATCCATGTTTTTATTTATTGGTTTAAGTTTGGTTGAAACATTATATTTACGCTTTATTTAGGGTAGAGCAAGAAAATAAAAACTCATACATCTGCACTAGGATTCCCAGTGTTGTAAGTAGCATGTACACACACAGATACTCAATACAAACCAAGAACGATAAATAAATCGAACGATAAAATCCAAGACCCAAGAACAAACTTGATGTTCACTACACAAAATCTGCTCTGGCCGGGAATCGAACCTGGGACCCCTTGCTTTGCAGGCAGGGTTATTACCAGCCACGGAACTGGCAACAAAATGAATTACTTGTAATGCCTATTTTTAAACAGTAAGATAAAGGGACAGGCCACGTATAAGATGATAAGAGTCACAACTCGATCGTAACAATTACAAATTTTAATGATTTTAAAATGAAAATTAATGGAATTTATAGTATTGGAATTACAACGTTTCAACTTTGTGTCAGATTCTCAGATTTGGCCCGATTCAGCTACAAATCAAACCATTATGAACATCAAAGTTACAATCCTGTATTATCTGCTACAATCTGGTTATCCGTTTTCCGGTCACATCCAGTAAGAGCCCGATTAAGATCCTATAAAGGTCTGACTTTTGCAGAATACGATTTTTATTTTTGGAATGTCATAGTCCTTCGTTAGAGTTGGTTGATGATGTTGGGAATGAGTGCGTCTTGGAAAGATTTTTATTCTGGTTTAGTAAGAGTTTGCCTACTTCCTCATATCTTAAGTACTGACCAGTAGTGAAGCTACTACAACAAGGTGTACGGTGGGAGTAGTTAAGGCATTTTCTAGTGTTCTCCCGGCTTCAAGCCACCACCACCTTCAAGTTGAAAATCAGTCACCAAGCACAGGTTGGTGTGTTCCGGCAACTGCACTTGAGAACCAGTTCTTATCTAGGCTTAGCATAATTCACCATCTTCGTCCACATCGTCACTTAAGATCACGCGAGATAGGTCAAACGATAAACTATCCAGCCTAAAAAAATTCACCGCTATAATTAGTATAAGTGATACTTGCTGACTGGTTTTCAATTTAAGACTGGTGGCTAGCCAGGCGAGCCCTATTAAGAGTTGTCACACATTTGGCCACCGAACGAGGCCTTTAGACGCAGCCACTATATGCGGCCACCGTAGCTGGATGCGGCCTCCAGTTACACCCATTGGTAGCCACAAAATGGAGAGAAGAGAAGAGGCGCTCGGGCGCTTAGGCCGTCCTTACGCAACCAAACACTCCTTCTCTCTCTATTTTGTGCGGGCGGAGAGAACGGTTTCTCAGCGTTTGTGGTTGAGTGCGGCGGGAGCAGAGGCGAGCCACAAATGCTGCCAATACCTCATCTTGGGGCTCGGTCTCGGCCACTCGCTCATTTTGCGCCTATGCCATATAAAATGTATGAAAAATATTATCGATGGCCCACTGTGCGGTTGCACATTGGGCCATACCTAACATCACGCTATGGTTGGATTACAATTTCCTTTAGTGAAAGCTAATCCTTTATCTTATTTGATAGAATTCTGCCACGCCACAACGCCATAACGTACAAAATCCTCAACATGGAATATTCTTGAATATTCCACAAATAAAATAAACAAGCAACAACATACACATCGTACACAAACACTGCACTAACCGGTTTTACATTTATATTACAAGCGCAGGAAGTGATCAAAATTGCATCAGGCCACTGCGCCACTCCAAACATTACTTTAGGGCTAATTCGTGTAACACACTGCGAAATTTTCACCCACTCTTACAATGTTACCTACTGATTGAGTCAGCAGAATAATAAAAAGCGCTATTGGGCAATAACTCATTTTAATAACTTTTAAACTTTCGCGATTCGAAAACATTGTTTACTTTTAAGAACGGGACTTAATCGCGATAAAAACTCAGGTTTATATTTACCTCGACGTTTCGATCAAGTTGCATTGATCGTGGTCACGAGAAGACTGGAGAATGCGGGTGTCAGCGTCAATAAAATGTGAGTGTTGTCACCAACTACCCACATTTGGCGTTATAAAAGTCTAGGCTTGTCACGACACACCACACTAACTCATTTTAAAGCGCAGTGTTTCAGAAGCCACATTGCGCTACGTTTCTCATTTTGTTAGACAACAAAGGAATGTTACAATTTGTTTCTTTTTAATAAACGGAGGAAGTTCTCAAATCGACCTGTATATTATATTTTATAATTTAGATATGATCAATTGATAATTTTTTTCAGTGTAGTCCGAATTGGACGATGTTTTTGTTTCAGCAAAGTTTGTAACGTTAAATTAAAAAAAAATACGTTTAATATTTTTGATAAAATGTTTTATATTTTACTAACTTCTGCCCGCGGCTTCACCCACATGTTATATATCTTTATGGAACCTAACCTATCTATATCCCAAATTTCATCAAAATCGGTTTAGTTGATACGGAGATACGTGGTAACATACATTCAGACACACTCCCTTTCGCATTTATAATATTAGTAGGATAGGATAGGAGGAAATAGGATAGTAGTATTCACATCTGATTTTTAGTAATGATGTGGTTAAAGCAAATCTGGCTATCAAGAGAGGATACCAGAATACATCGACAGGTGAAAGATTACTTGTTTTTTTTTTCTTTAAAAATGATTGATACGTGCTTTAGGATGAAAAGCAGCTCATGTCCCGTCAGCAACAGAATTTATGCGAACTGCGTCACCAAAGTACGTTATAGAAAAGGCTATTGAGTTAGCTTACTGAACTGAGTTTCCCACGTCACGTAAATACTTATTGTAATGAAATAAAATGGTATAATTTAGCTATCATAGTTTTTATAATATATGCCTAAAAGTTTCGAACGCCGTTTTAACAAGCGCATGTCGTGCTTTCGTGCCGTTATACTCTAAAAGTGGATTCGTTAACCACACTAAGCCGTAAAGTCTGTTCACGACAACCCTATATCGTTATAGTATGAGATCCCGCAGCATAATACACCACTCTTATAATATACCATTATGTAGCTTCGTACTTGAGAACAACATGGTCGTATTTCACGCGACATGATTGACTACTTTATCCTTCGAAATGCACACTTTACTATGACACACTTTATTATGAGAAATCAAACGAACTAAGACGGATTCCTAGAAGAGGTTCTACCACCAATAGTCAGGCTTAACCTAGTTACTTCTTACGATTCACTTACCCGATAACGGAAAGGACATTTTCGTCTTTTGAATTATTTGCGCTGTCACGCGTCTCTACCAGAATTGTAATGGTTTATGGTCTTCCTTATTCGGTATTAATATTGGTGAAGTTATTCTGCCTTGGTGTCTTGTACTATACGCAAGTTGTTTAAAGTAACATCAATGTAGCGCGCATGTTGCCAACATGTTTACGCGCAAACTTGTGCCGGGAATATGCGACGTTAGAATGTTTTAGGAAAATAACTGGCGGTAGAGCCGTCGAATCTAGTAAGAGGGTATGTAGTGCTTGTAACGTAGTTCGTTTCACCGTTAACCGGTTGGTAAAGGTTAAGCAATATTCGCTGCAATCAGTACTTGAACGGGCGACCGCTATGTTGTTATAATTGAGCTTTACAGTGCTTCAAACATGTTAAGCCGTTGGTCCTAGTTGTTGTGGTCCAAGATTTATATAAGAACACAGTTACCAAGCTATATGAGAAGCCTTTCGTGTGGCTTTAAAATCTGGCTAAAATGCTTAAGGCACTGTCTAAAACAAAACGTCCTATTTTACGTCACACAAATATCCGTTTCCAGCAAAAAATGCAGTATTGTAGTCAGGTGTATAACGTTCAACTAAAAGGAAATACATCGCTTGTTTCAACCTTATTTCACTACAAAAGGATTATATCTAAAGATTGACTTCTTACATACATTATTCACTTATAGCTTCTAGCCGTGGGAGAGATTCCCTCAGGAACTGTACATTTTCCGGGGTAAAAAGTAGACTATGTTGTTTTCCATCTGTGCCAAAAAACATGTCTATCCGTTGCTCCATTGCTGCGTGAAACCAGGAGAAAGCAACACACCAACAAACACACTTTCGAATTTATTATAATACGGATGTACTACACTTTTACTTAAGTTCACTTCAGACTCCGAGTACCCTATTATCCGCACATTAAAAACCGAGAAGTAATTTCCACAATCCCCAAGCAGTTTTTACCCAACTTGCTCCATCTTCTATTCTAGTTAAAAATCTAGATTTCAGTTTAGCATAATTTGAGCTCCATTCAGAAGTTTAAACTAAAAACTGGTAAAGTTGGAAGATTTAAAAAGACACTGGCATTCGTCGGAAATATGAAAATGAGGTTTGAGGCGAGCGAGAATCAAGGAAACTGAGTCATTTGAATAGTGACTGCACTGTCGGATTTGTTCACGCGATGCTTTTGATATTTTGCTGTGAACATTTTTAAGGAGGGATGTTATAAGTTTAACGTGTGTATCTGTGTGTCTGTGGCAACGTAGCACATAAACGGATGGACGATTTTGATTTCTTTTATGTCTCAAAGTTGACTTGATCAAGATTGTTCTTAGCTATGATTCAAATCAAATCATTTATTTGCAAGAAAAGTGTCAGATGGTTGTTATAGTATTACATTTCTATATTACAACATTTTTTGCAAAAAAAAAATCTGTTCAGCCGTTTGATAATTATCAGCTCTTATAGTCAGGGGTTATTAATTTTTAGTTGTATTGCTATTATTTTCTTATGTACTTATGTTCGTCTGCTGAACATTGGCCTTCCTCGGGGATTTGCCAAAAGCACGCTTGGCAAGCGTCTTGGTGATCACCGTGGATTATGATGTTGATCGAGGCAGCTGCTTTTGTTTCTGGATATTACCATAGTCAGCTCTTACGGCACCCACAGGAAGGGATGTGGTGGTACTATGAGCCGGGAGCACACGGCCAATGTATGTATCTTACGTTACTAACCTTTACCACGTATTTCCGTAACTACTAGACCGATTTTGATGAAATTTCAAATATAGATAATTTAGGTTCTGGAATAACACATATGCTATAAAGATAAATACCACGCGGGCGAAGCCACAGACGGAAGCTAGTATAAAATATTTTTTTTTTATAAACCTTTAACCCTTGTTGCTTAAAAACATTCCATAAATTGATACATAGAGCACTTCAGTCTCAATCGCCGTCCATTCTCTTTCTTAGTCTACTGCCGTAGAGTCGACGTAAATTAAATTTTTATGGCCCGTCCAGTCCATAAAGCAGGCGTTATATTTGTTTTGTGATTCGCTACGTCAGCGATTTGCGGTGTGACCAATGTTACGTTTTTTTTTATGTTGTTTGTTTATTTTTTTTATGTTGTGTACTGTGCTTATTTTCTATGCTAGTGGGCATGACCTGCTGGTTTCCTTTCAAACTGGTGTACCTAATTTGCAGTCGCGTTATGACTTGTCATAGTGCGAAATAGACATCATAGTTTGTTTTTCATTTAATAAGTAATTAATTTTTTTTTTAATTTATTACATTTTAAAAAAATAATTTGTATTTCATTAAATTTGTGTGTCAAAGTTCTAAGTGGCACTGGAATTGTTATGGGCTGGTGCTATGCCTATCTTCAGGCAAGCTATCTAGTGCGAAGATATATGAGTGTGTACACGTTTCTGTTCATGTTACGTTACTAAAATTGCTTTAAGAAAGCGACGAACCGACTTCAGTGAAAAACTACTGAACCGATTTTGATGAAATTTCTATGGGACCAATCTGAAAGTATACCCTTTCAAATAAAAAAAGAATTTTCCAAATCGGTTTATAAATGACCGAGACCTGAGGTAACAAATATAAAAAAAAAACCCGACGAATTGATAACCTCCTCCTTTTTTGGAAGTCGGTTAAAAAGACACACTATCTCAAAATATGTAACAAACTACTACACTATCATTGAGCAGTTTATCTCCCCTCCCACATTTTAAAAGAGAACCAAACTTCACAAAGTTTAAAATCTAGATAAATGGTGAAATATTACCGTGTGCCGTTGAAAACTACCGGCTACCCCTAGAGACGTCGGCTGGTTTTGGTAAGGTGTTTAACGATAGTAAACCTTGAAGCTCATGAAAGTGCGTGGCTAGACGTTTACGTAAACAACAAAACATTACAAGCTGTACAATGTTGTAATTTTTATAATGTAGCCAAAAATATTGTTAATGACATTCGTTTCTTTATTTGGAAATTTAATTGTTATGGAACTTTACTAATTCGTATAATTTTAACGCCTAAATATAAAATATATTTTTATCTGAAAGATGTGAATGATCAGTCGCCCGCTAAACCTTAGGTCGGTAGTTCGAATCTTACACGACTCAATTATAACAACATCAATGTATACTAACATCATTTTCAGTTGGCATAATTATTCATTTGTCTAATACAAATTAAATACACCTTATCTCACAATGAGCTTATAAGTTTTGGTGTATAATAAAAAAACATTGGATTTGGTTACACCACCCTAAAATATTAAAACTCAAAATATTCCTAACGTGTTTTTGCGAATAAATTCTGAACTGATAAAATTCACCAACAAAAATAAAAAGCGCTTACTGAAACCAGTCGTGCAAGATTTGATTTAACTTCACTAATAAGGTTAAAATGTGTGGGTCAAGTTTTTCAACTAAATTTTTGACAGTTTCCATGTCTCGAATAGGTAAAATTTTGTATTTGTGTGCAAACCACACAATGAAATATTATGAGTAATAAGCTTGCTATTAATTTTTTTAAACCCTTACGTGCGTGACCGCTATCTCCTCGACCATCCCCTACTTTGCTCTTATCGCAGCCGGACCCACACCATTCCCTACAGGTGCTGTGTGTTAGTATTAGAGAGCTAGATACTGAACTAATAAATTTTCAAACTACACTTCACACCCTTTGATGCTTCATATTTTTGAGTTAAGCGTTCAGTAGATATGACCTTTGAAAATTGACTTTAACAAATGCAGTGCCATCCCATCCATTCAAAACATTTCTTACTGGCTAGGTCTGACCACTATCTTGCTTGATATTAAGCAACGATTAGGTAGAAAATGATGAATTTGATAAACCTAGATTACAACTGGCTTTCAAGTGCTGCTGTCGGAACACCCCGATAGGTGTTTGCCGAGAGATTTTTGAACATGCGTGTTTCTTCACGAAACTTTCTAAGCTATACTTTTAGCCTAGTGACATTTAATTTTAGTAAGCGCTGTCCCGGGCCCTTTTTCAAAAGTAATGTGGAATTTTTATTTGTCGTTTAAAGCACCTTATTATACATGATCGACAGCTCCTCTCGTCTCCCGGCTTACACCTTATCGCAGCCGGATACGCGCCATGCGTTGCAAGTGCTATATGTTCTAGAGTTACCAAGCAAAGATGTTTTAAATATCAATTTTCATGCAATTTTCAAGGGATTTACGTTTCTTTATAATGCACACTTAAAGAAAGTTTTTGTTCGCTGTGTTCTGGTACGGGGATAAAAGTTGAAATAGACAAATACGAACATGGGGTGGAGCATAGTCTATTCTCGAGTCTTGGATGTTCTTGTTGTACATCTGAGTGTGCCTATGCCGCCTGTGACATAGGGAATCCTAGCACAGGGGTATGAGTACTAAGCGTTCATATATAAACTGTATTTTGGTTTAAAGAGCAAAAGGTATAAACGAAAAAGATGCCAAATTGCCAATCCAATTACACTTTAACAAAAACTAAAATCACTGTATTAAATAACAAGAAATTTCAAGCAATCTTTTTCTTTGCTCTACTATTTTCTCACTATCCACGTTATTAAATTAGCTAACAGCTGTGGAGTTCAGCTTAAATATAAGGTAAATTTTTAACGTAAAATTATCGAAGCAGTCATATTATGCTAACTTCCCTACTAAAAAATAACGATAGAGTCGACTCCAGCAGATTTCAGTGCAGTGTCGTGAAAACTCTACATAACGGTACATATAACGATATAACTCTACATCTTACAGAACGGTAGAGCCGTTACCGTAAGAGCCAATTTGAGCCGCACGTGAATACATTTAGCTGAGGAACCTAAAATGAGCTACTGAGGCTTTCCTCGGTTCCTTGTATGAAGTTGGTTATAAACTGTCACCTTCAGTCACGCTACTCGTGGTTTCGTTGTCATCTATGCGAATTGACAACGACAGCATTTTTAACATACAAGTTTAACTTGTAAGGAACTATCTAACAACCAATGTAATAAAATTTTAGAGGTCAATTTTAACCTACTTCTAATTGGCGTATCGAAATCAATCTTCTTATGTATTTCGGATATGTGTTATGTAGTTCGGATAACAAAACTATAATTTGGTATCATAGAGCTGGTCTGATGATGGAGCCAGAAAGTGGATAGTGGAACTCTTCAGAGGCTACAAAAGTTTTAGAAGTCAATTTTAACCTACTTCTAATTATCGTATCGAAATGTAAGTTTGTATGTAGATGTAGTTCGATTGATAATAAAATATAAATAATTTGGTATCATGGAGCTGATCTGATCATGGAGCCATCAGGAGATAGATAGTTGCACTCTTCAGTGGTTACAAGTAATCTCTTCGAGTTTGATCTCATATGATTCGATTGGACGAGTTCCATGGATTACACTTGGTGTCGAGATTCTGATGATGGAGCCAAGAGGTGGAACTACGTTTTTTATTTTCGTTAAACTATACATATAATTATTATTATTTTTATAGAAATCAACCGGATCGTTACCCTGATTTCGTGCATAACACCAGCCTATAACAATTGCAGTGCCACTCAGAAGTTTGAAACACAAAGACCTGCGTGGCACTGCATTGCCCTCGTTATCCTTAAAAATTAGGTATTATGTCACACAAGCCCAGTCATTTCACTGACTACTTTCCTCATCAAACCGGAACTTAGTAATGCTTGCACATTATGGTGGCAGACTACAAAAGCATGTGGTAGTACTCACCCAGACGGATACTTTAAGAAGATTTAGTCCTACCACCTGATAAGACTAACCCTCCTGGCCTCATTGCTCTGTAGTATATTAAAAAACCAAAAAAACCTCAGATTAAAATCCAGATAGGTTAATCTGAAGTTGGCGTACTTAAACTAAGTACTGAAATAGCAGCAATTCTACCCTAAATTCAAATGTATCACAAAAACAGGCTTTTAACAACCACCTATCTATGTTCGATGAGCTAATTTCAACTTTAAACCGTACATTATAAGTTTTAGAATGGTTTAGCGATAGAAACGTAATATCTCAATGAATATCCAAAAGGGGCAGATAAGCGAAACGTCGAAACTAGGACTGCTTAGTGTAACTGTTATGCAGTACGTTAACTTTAGTGAACTGAAAGTGGAGTAACTAACACCTTAGTTTTTGTGCTTGTGACGGACATCCATACGAGTGTTCCTACAAGTGTTTCGGCTTTTTTCATTGGGATGTTTCCTAAAAATGATACATGCAGGACTTTGCAAGGTTTTTCCTTTACATCAAATATTTTTAACAATTTTTCATATTCAATTTTTCCACTATTTCTCTTTAGCCAAAGGTGTGTCAAAAGCCAAGCTTTAAGTCATAAGAACATCCCTTATACAACTGCTATTTCTTGGCTACATATAAGATTTTTTTGGTGTCTTATTTAATTTTATAATAAGTGGAGTAAAATAAAATGTAATGTACGGAGAATGAGAGATCAAAGCGTGCCCTGATTTTTGTCCATACAAAGCATCAACAAAGCCTTTAATCATACAAAAAAAACTTGTTGGCTTAGATACTGTCTTCATTAATGTACTGCGCCGATATTGTACCTGCCGTAATCTGAAGTTCTAATCGAATTTGCTCGGATCCAATTTGTTATCTGTGGATACTTAGAATGTTCACATAAAGAGTTGAAGACTAGGTTTTGGGAAAGTTTTGATTTAGGTCGTCTGGTTCATTGGAGATACGGCTTGGATAAAAGAAGTGGGAAGAAAAATCAATGATTACAATTGTTAGGTGCGAGTATACCGTTTACTACTGAGCAAAAGATTTTTTTCCCGTCAGAAGTTCGTAAAAGTCTTGTTTATCATTCGAAGACTGCGTGCAAAAGTGGTTTTTATCCACTAGCGTGGAAAAATAAAAATATTTTCCACGCTAGCGTACCCCTTTTGCACGCAGTCTTCGAATGATAAACCAAAACTTTCCTCGCTGTAGTGAGGTGAAAAATTGTTTGTATCGCTCGACAGCAAAGTTATTTTGCGTCTCGTACCTTTGAAAATATTGCTTTATTTTTAAAGCAATATTTTCAAAGTTGAAGTGGGTTCGTCGCCTTTTGGCGACGAACCCACTTCAGTGACAAACTACTGAACTGATTTTGATGAAATTTGTATGGGATCAATCTGAAAGTATCTCCTTTCAAATAAAATAAATTAATTTATATGTGATGGAGATCTGAGGTAACAAAAAATAAAAATATGTGATACATCCGCATTGAGAACCTTCTCCTTTTTTGAATGTCGGTTAAAACAACTGTCACGTGTATCAAACTAACAAACTATAACTTCAAATACAAAGAGAAAGTTTCAGGTGACAAACACACGAGAGACTACAAATCCTGACACAACAGAGGATAAACTCTACCTACTCAACCGTGATCAGCTAAACTGTAGAGTTCCTAGACTTAACAGAATTTAGCATTGTAGAGCGGAGCTGAGACTAATCCATTGAATGGTAGTTTAAGTTGATAGTCTAGGGCTTCACTAATAGTGTTGTAGTGACGGAAATGGAGAAGAAATGTTTTTTGTGGGTCCTTAGTTTGACATGGAACCTTACTAAAATCGTCCAGTGCGGACGTCATATTTTAATTATTACAAATACATATTCATAATTCCTCCTTGGTCGATCCTTGTTGGACAAATGACCAACAAGGTAAAATGCAAATGAAAGTTGGTAATATAAATAAATAAATAAATAGACGCTTACACTCACACCCCCGCACTAGGATTCCCTGTGTCGCAAGTGGCATGGATACACACAGATACACATCACAAACAGCCAAGCCCCGTGAACAAATTTTTTGTTTACACAAAATCTGCCCGGCCGGGAATCGAACCCGAGACCCCTCGCTCTGCAGGCAGGGTTACTACCAACTTAGCTACGGAGCCGTCAAACAAATATGAAACAAATTATTATTATTATTTTTACTATTTACTCCTACTTGGTACTTTTGAATTTTATAACGGCCCCATCGTTAAGTTGCAAGTGGCCCCTGCCTTCGATCTTCAGAGCATTAATTTTCCTCTCTAATTTTGTTTGTGCTGTGTATAATATGTGCGGTCATGCCACCAGGGAATCCTAGAGGTAGAGTGTGTTGTGTAAGCGTAATAACAGGTAGTAATTTACACAATTTTTGCAGGTTTGTACAAATATTACACATTGAAATTAACAGCATTTATCAATATTTTTGTTAATTTTTGTATGTCACACAAGGGTATTGAAAAAAAAAACACTACCATCTTAATAGAGTGGATGGTTGGCAGGTCCATCCCACTTGGTATCCTGTTCTTAAAGTAATAAAATCTCAAACCCAGCTCAAAACTGTGAAATCCCCGGACACCATGAGCGCATACTGCGTCTAGGTAGGGGACGTTTCATTTAAAATCTAAGACGGTATATTTCAATAATTGTATGACTCATTTGTAAATCACGTCAACATAAGAAAATACTACCGTCAGGAGTTCAGTTTAGGCTTACATTTGACCACTATCACACCTGGTGGTAAACGATGATGCGGTCGACGACGAAGCACGCTTACCTGGAAGCTCAGTCTGAACCTGGAAGAAATCTATTCACTCACGCCTTGAAGCAGCTCAGGATACATAGCTAACGGAAAACACAGACTCAGGCAAGGAGTTCCAATCCTTAAAGGCATAGTAAACGTAGAAGCGAAACGCTTCGTGCTTAAAGACGGAATTTAATTCAATGCGTAATAATCGTTAAAATATAATTACTCCAAGATTACTCCATTAACCATAGACAAAACAAAACGATAGATAGATTACCACTATACATAGTATAGGACCTCCACAAGTGCCGGTGGTCTCACAAAGGCTGTATCCAAACGGCTCTCAAAGGGCTCACGAATTATAATCAATTCACTGTGTATTGTTGGAGAAAGGTTTTGCGGATTGTCGTATTAACAGATAATCAATTTGAAAAAAATAAGTTATTCATCCGAAAATCAAACTTTACTTAGACAGTCAGATGATCAATACACATATTATACAGAAAAGAAACAAGACATAAAAGGTCTTACCACAAAAAATTAAACACATGTTACACCTGTGTTAAACACTGTTTAACGCCTAAACATGGCTTAGTCGCGCGATTATATATTATCAACTACAAATCCTGATCTAAGTAGTGTCTAACCGTTGTCTAGCATAATTCTGTTGTGACATTTCTAATAATTTTTGACGTTTATCTTTAGACGCTGTCTAGCTAAACAGGCGACTAAAAATTGTTTTTTGTGGTAACACTATAAGTGAACAAGAACTGTTAACAATAAAAATATATTTATAAGAAAAAAAAATACAAAAAAGGGTTTAATTTGTTTAGCTGAACGACAACTGTTATTAAGGTGCCTCATCATGGCCCGCCTAACGCAAAAAACCTAGAACTCAAAAATGGCCTACAGGCTTGTTGGTTCATCGATTTTTGCGTTAGGCAGGTCATGAAGCGGCACCTTAAGACAAAAAATATACTTATTAGATAAAAAAATACAAAGAAGGGTTTTCACTCGTTTAGCTGCACCACAGGGCTTTTATCAAATCTCAGTTGTTTTTTTTTTTTTGTTAACAATATTTTGGGTGTAAATATTATAGCCGCAACGCGTGTGGTATGTGTGCAGTACTATATTAAACTCGTCAATTATATGACTAGAGAGGGTGGTGTTTTTTAACCGACTTCAGAAAAAGGAGGAGGTTCTCAATTCGGTTGTATATTTTATGTTTGTTACCGCAGATCTCCGTCGTTTATAAACCGATTTGGAAAAATCTTTTTATTTGAAAGTAGATAATTTTAGATTGTTTCCATAGAAATTACATCAAAATCGGTTAAGTAGTTTGTCATTGAAGTCGATTCGTAGCTTTTTTAAACGTGGGTTTGGCGAAGAAATTATGGCTATGGCTGTAGAGTTTGAACCAGTAAAGAGTGTTGAAATATATTACTGATTACAAAATGACACATCCACCACGTCACACTGGGCCCATGTCATGAATTACGACCCATACTATCTCTCTCTCTGCCTGAGAGAAGGCCGGTATCCCAGCATTGGGAGCGTAATAAGGTTGATGATTATAATACAATAATACAATTGGGAACGTTGCCTACTGGTAGCGGATTATTAGATTAAGATTGTAAATAAATCAGTGTGTATTTTATTCAGTTATTTTAGTTTATGTTGTTTACTTTTTCTTAATACAATTGTATTAGACACCTAAATGTTCTCTTTAAAAAAATAATTAAAAATACCATGAAAATGATCTACATCGCAGAGCTTACGTAGTTTTTGTGAAATTGACCTACTGTTCATTTCTATACGTTGTGGTACAGCGTCCGAGCGATTTCCCAGTTGTTTGCTGGAAATAATACGTTCCTTATGAGAGGTAATGAAGTAGACAGAATCTGTTTTGATGAGTTTATTGAGAGAAAATTGCAGCTTGTTTTTATACACAACGTATCAATGTCTCTAAAGATTTTGTTTATTTATTACGATCACGTATTTGATATGTAGTTGTACACATGGAAAGTATAAACGTGGTACCACAAAAAAACTACTTATAGATGCCTGTTTAGCTAGACGTTATCTAAAGATAAACCTCTAAAATTATTAGAAATGTCACAACCGAATTGAGTTAGATAACGGTTAGACACTGCATAAATAGGCATTTGTGGTTGCTTATATTTAAACACGTGACTAACACATGTTTAGGAGTTAAACACAACAGTGTTTTGAAAAATTGAGCCCATTTTAAACCCGTGTTAAACATAACACGGGTTTAAAATGGGCTCAATTTTTTTGTGGTAAGGCCGTTAGTGTTTTGCCACATTAAACACACTCTAAACAGGTCAGGCCTAAAGGGTCAGCCCTATGTGTGCCTTCTAATTCAGCCATTTACGCTTAAGGCTTTTCACACTTTTTAAGTACTTAATCACTAAAATTAATGATCCTATTTTAATTAATGATTCATAATCAAGATTCATAGATCTAAATAGTTAGTTGTTAACATTTTAAAAATGAACCAAAAATATATCTAATTTAAGTTTTATTGCTCTGTTTTGAAAATTTTCGCTTAAAAGTTTCATTGAAATTGGTGCATTCGTTTCGGAGATTAAGGACTTGAAAGTTGATATGAAAGCCGTAAGGTGTAAACTCTCTTAAGGTCAGGTTACATAATATTATTATTTAACAGTTAACCTAAGGGAAATTAGAAACTAAGTTATAATCCTGACTTCAAATATAAACACATAATTATGAACCCTAATAAGGTGGGACAGGAGTTGCAAACAAACAAATATTTGGTTCCAACCCTCTATGGGGCTGTGGGGTCAAAGAGACCCAAGGATCAAATAGTTCGCCAGCTGTTTGCGGTCTCGGAAGCTACGCGTGCTGTCCACGAGACTGAAAAGTTAATTAAAATTGTTTTACTTCCCTTGTACCTACTTAGCGCTTTTGGGAAAGTGACGAAATACATCGGACTCTAACAATTTTATTGCAAACTAACTGTTCCAGAAGAAAGACAAGAAACTCTGTGTCGATGACCAACTCTGACCGACTTCCAAACTACGCCCCGACTTCCAAACTACGCCCCAACCTGTCTAATTGAAACACGGAAGTGGCCTACTGGTATCTAATCTGTGTCAGTAACGTCTACGCAGATTAGTGTGGCCAAATCCGATTTCTAATTTAAAGGGATCCTTCAAAATACGGGATTTATGATGAAAAAAGGGAAAATCAATTTTAACGACGGCTCCGTAGCTAAGTTGGTAGTAACCCTGCCTGCAAAGCGAGGGGTCCCGGGTTCGATTCCCGGCCGGGGCAGATTTTGTGTAAACATAAAATTTGTTCTCGGGTCTTGGATGTTTGTGATGTGTATCTGTGTGTGTCCATGCCACCTGCGACACAGGGAATCCTAGTGCGGGGTATGAGTGTAAGCGTTTATTTATTAATTATTATTTATTCAAAATCCTCCAAATTTTAATAATTTAAAAAATTATTGTTTTGAAGGTATATTTTTAATAGACCTTGCAACTTTCAAACATATCTTCATTTTGAAGCAAAAACTTATAAAATTCAGTACATATGGGATAAGTTAAAATTTGTTTTAATTATCATTTCAATCAACATCCGGTTTCTGTTTTCTGTCCAAGTGTTGCAGCATAAAGAAAATAATAGCACTAAAGCATATTGTGCTGATAAACATTCGGAAGATTTGTTAGTGGGAGGACTAACTCTTCTGCGAGTGTCCGTCTGGGTTGTTACCACCGCTTTGCTCGTGAAGTCTGCCACCAAGCAGTAGTGTCCAAGCATTACTGTGTTCCGGTTTGATGAGCAGAGTATCCAGTGAAATTACTGGGCTTATGAGACTTAATACCTAATGTCTCAGGGTAAGGAGTGCACTGCAGTGCCGCGCAGTCCTTTGTGTTTCAAAGTTCTGGGTGGCACTGCAATTGTTATGGGCCGGCGTTATGCTTACCATCAGGCAAACGACCAGCTCCACTCGTTACCAAATAACATTAAAAAAAAAGATTTGGATTTCGTATTGGTTTGGATGAATTAACGTTCACGGCCAAATTCACACCTAAATAATGGGACGTTAAAATAGGTACGTCCCGTAAAACACGGAACATCTGGCCAGCTTACCGCAGATGGTTTCTGATCGAGTTGTTCCACTTCCGACAACACTGTGAACTCAATTTGGATTAACTTTAAGGTAGGAGTCATCTATATTGTAGTCAATACAACAACGATTGAATTATTAAATTATGTATGGTAGAAACTTGTGAAAACATTACAAACATGATTTACTTTGAGTTTTTTTTATAATTATGTTATGAGTTTGCGTTGGGCCACATCTATAGAATGCGGCCAAAGGTGAAAACACGTTCACCCAGAAGAAACCTATTTACCCTTAACTTCAGAACACCCTTATCTCTTCTTCCCTTTTCTTTCTTCTTTAATGAAATTGATAAAGGGTGGGAGAATCGGGGATGAAATTTCAAATGTTACAAATTTTTCGTCGAAGTTAGCTCCTTCTTTTTAAAAGCATTTTTTTTTTTCATTTGATTTATGGGAGTTGAAACGCAGTTAGATTAATTCAATTTTAAAATTCAAATGTCTTTATTAAATAAGGGAACTAGGTACCGTAAAACGAGGTTACTTTGATTAATTTTAAAATTAAAACGCGTCTCACTACTTTATTTTCAAAGTTAAAATTATGAAATAAATACCATAATGACGACTTGATATGTAGATTTAAATACAACAGTAAAAAAAAATTTAGGACTTATACTTTCAGAGTAAAAAACTAGAATGTAGCCTAACAACCTTATATTGAAAAAGGGGTCGCTTTGATCGCCCCTGTTTCTCGACTGATTCTTATAGTATCCCCAAAGGCATGTCACAAATTTATCTGAATTCTATACTAAGTTTAAAATTTTTTTACCGGCTGTTTGACAACAACAGCGCGCACAGCTCTTGGGAAAAGATGGCAGAACTGTCAGTGCAGCCAACCCAAAAAACTTAACAATCTGCGTGTCGAAACTAGTGAAATACGAAATAAAAAAGTAAAAATTGTAGTAATCATCAAAGACGCCTCTTAATTTGAAAGTCGCCCCGTTTTACGGTATGTATTAATATCTAGTTTTGATTATCTAGATGGTCTTCTCACTAGGCAAGCCTGTATCGAAAAGACTTGAATCTAGAATAAACGTGGGGCTGTAGATATCTACAGCCCCACGTTTATTCTAGATTACACACACACTACAGTCAGACAAGAACAGTTCATCTATAAAATTTCAAAGCTGTCATTATGCTAAGAATAATAACTGAAAGATGCCAATAACCAATCGACTGAATAAAAAATGTGAATAAATTGTGAATTTTACGCAACAGTACAAATAAGCTGACTAAAAAAACACGTGAATGAGACATACGGCACTAGACTCCAGCCTTTTCATGTTTTAAAAGAATAATAAGAACAATTACGAGCAGAAGAAGACAGTTAGCAAATTGAATAAATCTAAGAAACGTCTACATTGTAGCGGAGTGAAAGAAATATATCAGCGTTACCCGCCCTGTCGTACAAAAGTCGCTGTAAATTTTCAGTTCTTAAATCTTATTACGGCGCTATAAAACTGCATTTCTCATAAATATTTAAACTTCGCAAGCATTCTGTAAATCTCCTGATGACGGGGAATTCAACGCTTTCTGTGCTTTCTTGCGAAACTCCGGAGCAATTTTACTGAAACGCTGAGAAGTAATCATGTGAAATAGAGCTATGGCTTTTCTGGAGAATTCTCAATTTGGTTATAGGCTTTATTTAACAAAATTCGTATCAGAAACAGCCACTGTTTCTCTGAATTCTGAAATACGTTTTTAAACCGGGCTAGAACATTCGGATTAAGCAGATTCTAAAAGCCTTCAAAGGTTTATAGATCATCTGAAACGTTAACGCTGCAGGGCCGCGCCTTTGTATTTCATAGTTCTGGGTGGGACTGCAATTGTGGGCTAGCGCTATGCTATATATATGTATGTATGAAGCGATGATAGGAACTCCACCAATTTGTAAGTAAATTGTTCGAATCCTACGCGTTCAGCTTGAGATTTCAATGGACAAAAACATCGTCATGTGTACAAACACCTTAAGCATTTTCTAGCTCTGATTTGGATAGCTATATGTCGTCAGAATACAATACAATTCAAAACCTATATGGATTGTCGGTAATATTTCTAATAAATTGACCAATATCAGTAAAGTTACAATGGACAGCCCATAATCTCTTCAAGCAACCTTTCACGTTCGTCACTGCACACGCAACTCAAAGCTGATGGAAGGTTTTCTATTTTTTTAAAGCGATTAGGAATAGCGTTAACTTTTAGACAAGTCCATAATCTTTCTTTTTGTATCACAAAAACATTTCCCTACACGTCCCAACTAATCCTTTCAACACTGAAGCCCTTTGCAAACGTCGCAATCAATTTGGAAAGCCAACTCTGTTAATCCTACAACAGTACCGACAGTAATAAAATTATTCTCCAGTAATTATTTAAGTAAATTAAAAGAGCCAGCGGGCTCAGAACAAAAACTATAACGTTCGTTTCGGTCATTATACGAGACACAAATCGAGTTTTTCTAGTGACAAAGTCGGTTTGGGAGACAGTTGGCCGCCGACCAAATCCGGACGTCGGGCGGTGGTGTAAGGAATTTGTGAGGAGCTACAGCGGTTTTGGATTTTTTTCATGTTTTTTATATCAAAAACTTAGTCAGGCACGGTATGGTGTCCGATTGTGATGGTCAGGGTGTCTAGCGTAATATTACATTAAAATATATTTATATACCAATAATATTATAAAGAGGTAAATTTTGCTTTTTTGCTACCACGAATCTCTGGAACTAAGGGTCTGATCCAAAAACATATTTTTTTATATATGAGACGTGTTTGCGATTGGCCACATCTCACCTGATGGAAAGCTAAAATGAGCACAAACATACCTACTGCATCTAAAAGTTTCCCGAATTCAACAATTTTTTTTATCATCCAATAGTAATTTAAGTGATACCATCAGATTCTTTACATTCCAATGAATACATACATATAAGACAACTATGTACTTAAACGCAGCTTTTCGCGGCCAAATTAATAAAATGCATATTTTTAGTACAGGTTTACGGCCCACATTGAACAAATGACTTCAGGTGTTCTGTCAAATTTGTATGGGGCATTTTAGCGCTCAGTAGTTACGTCCGACTTTGACTCTCATTTTTGACGTTTCTAGCTATTTCTAGTTTCTTATTACTAGTTGTTTTGATATAGAAATTTTGTTCTCATGAGAAAACGAATTGATAAAATCCCCTATTGTTGATTTTTATTCCTAAAAGACAATTGTAGAAGTGTATTCTCGCCTGTTCCTTACACCACGCCTATTGCCAAGAATTTATTATAAAGTGCGAGTCCGTATTTACGCAAGCACTAATATCTGGCAGGCCGGTTATACGCGCGACGGGCCCAGAGGGTAAACAGATTAGGGGATAGTTAGTTACCACTGTTGCCAGATTCTGTTGTGGTCGTTATTCCATCGAAAACATGTTCGTGGAATATTCTACTGTATGAGGTTTTTGTCTTTACTAAGAGTTAGCAGGGAACTTACAGTACAGTGTCCAACCGTAGTAAATATAAATAGATATTTTTTTAGTTTTGGCCATTATTACAAATTGATATTGTTTTTCGCAATCTATCTGTAAGCAAAAATCTCCAAAACGTGAACAAAAAACAATGTCGGAAATTATCATAAATACTAAACAGAAAGAAAGCGGAAAACTTCGTCAACATTGCAAGTTAATTACGTATGTGTGGATGTTTGTTAAAGCTAAATTTGACCCACTTCCCAGTATTCAATTGAGACGAAATTTTACATAATATGTAAATCGAATGACAATGCAATATAATGATGAAACAGAGCTGGTCTGATGCTGGAAAGTGGCCAAAGGAACTCCGTAACCCCGTCGTGCTTGGGCTCGTTTGATTTGTCTATACAGGTACTCTGATCCTTGATGATGACTAGAGTCCTGATGATGGAGCCGGAAGGTGGCCTCAAGATTAAAGTACCAATTACTTACGTATTTTATAAAAGCTTGTCTGGGAAAAATATTTATTTTTCCACAAAAAACTTGTTAAACCATTTGTTTAGTAGAATTGCGGCCCAAAGCTCTAGTTTCGGCTCGACCCGGCTCCAATGGCTAAAATCAAGTTACGTGTTGTGTTTAAATCAACACTCGTTTTAAAAACGGAAAAAAATCCTAAGGATACCCTTATGTTCAGGAATTACAAAATTCGAGGACATGACATTCACCAAGCCGTACTGGGCCCGCGTGGTTATATTATGGCCCATAGTCCAAACTCTCTCTCTCTGAGAGAAGGCCTGTGTCCCAGCTGTGAAAGTTAATAGACTGACGATGATGATGAACAATTCAAATCTAAACAAAAATAACAGCCCCTCTACCCACTACAGCCCAAAACCAATCCGCAATCAAATAACCAAAGCAATTACCGGCAAATATTGATCCCAAAAACGGATCAAATTAAATTAAGACAAGCATTCGATCTACAAAACAATTTCCAACTTGATTTCATTAAAATTAAGATTTAATGAGTGATTATATCGGTTGGAAAGTTCCAGAGTGTTCTAGAATGTTCGAGAAAGTTCGCCCGTTTCGACGTTTGGGTTATTGTATCGAATGAGTTTGGTACTTATTTATATTATCGGTGCTTTGCGGTAGTAGGGAATTCGAGTTAGGGAGTTTTGGCGCCTTATTTTATGAACACGTTAAATTGGTCACTAAAATATTTATTATTTATAAGTAATGAGTTTATATATAAGGAGCCCATTACACGATGGTTTTGCTGTCAGTTTTGCAGGCATAATTGACGCAACCTACGCCTATTGTAGTGAGTGACTGATGATTGTGTAATGAAAATTTAGATAATTTATTTGTCCTGACGATGATCATGATATTTCCATCAATCATGAATAACCGTGTATGTGAGGCCTAAAAAACATAAAACATGCTTAAATCCGTACGTATTATAAGTGTGAAAGTGTGTTTGTTGGTTTGTCCTCCTTATAAGAGCCCGTTAGATGCAATGCATGATTGATAGATTGGTAAACGAGACAGCACTGCTTGACTATATTGCTGTTCTTTTCTTTTTCGTGGAGTTTAGATGGATTTACTTCAAGGCACTCGCACGTTTAATTCCTCGTAATCGAGAGTAAAACGCAGACATGTAAGTATAAGCGTGTAAGGCCGGCTTTACAGTGGTGCGACGTGCGCGTAATTTTTTGCGTAGAGATACTTTTACGGGCCGGAGACATACTATACGCTAACATCAGGGGCGCCACGTAGCCTACATTTTCCTCAGAAAAGTGTACGATTTTCTCGTGTTAATTCCTACGCGGTTGAAACCACTGGTAGAAGCCATAATATTAAATAAATGAAATTAATTTTGAAGCGATAAGACAAGCAAGAGGCAAATAGCCGATCCAAGTGGCGTTGTATGAAGGAGGCTTATGTTTAGCAGTGGATGGGTAGATACTCGCAGGAGGATATACACAAAACACCCTAAAAGGACGTCAGTCCTTGCCCCTCACATAGAATAAGAATATGTAAGCAGTGGATGTCTTCCGGCTGGTGATGATGATGACTTACATACAGTGAGGTCACTAGTGAACTATGAGCTCGTAATTCATTCAGCAAAGTAGTTTATAGAACAAAATTTTCAAATGTAACCTTCCTGTAATTTTTGCAGCCCACTTATTTATGTATTCCCGTCACGTCTCTGAAACTTCTCTCTTACTAAGACTAATCGTCAGGGTCAACAACCCAAAGTGCCACAATTAAGTAACCATACGCACAAAATAGAGAGTAATAGTGACACTTAGTACCTACTTCACGCCTTAAGATGTCACGTGAGCCTACGTCACCCGCGGAATCATCAGATGATTTGTAGAGACAAAAACGGGTCTATTCGCGTAAAAAATTATATAAGAATTATAATGTTGACTAAGCTCGACGTTTTGATCAGTGCCCAAATAGACCCATTTTTAACCAACTTCAAAAAAGGAGGAGGTTCTCAATTCGTCTTTTTTTTGTGGCGATGTAACTCGATTTCTCCGCCAATTGTCAACTGATTTTAATGATTCTTTTTTATGAAAGAATATCATCCTAAAAGGTAGAAAAATGTTCGATGAAACTTCAAATATCGCGATATTTTCATCGAAATCGGTTCCCACTTTTTTTGAAAGCAATTTTTGTATTATTATTCCATATTCAATTCACGAAAGTTCAAAAAGTACGGTTTCTGAAAAGATTTGGGTCACGAGTCTTTTGAAACCGTCTAATATTTCCTTGACGCGGGTAAAGTAGGTTCACTTGACCGTTTAGTGCGTGAAGTACTGAGCGTCCCTTCTGTTCTCTCTCTATTTTGTGCCACACGACCCCGCTAAGTTTTACCTCTCCCTGACCTTGGAGGGCACCGGCTGATCTCTTAATGTCAGTCTTATCATTCATTTGAGACAGCTTTTCTGAGATGTGACGACCATTTTTTTAGTTTTGGAATAATTTATCTTCTTTTTGTTGTTTGGATTAAACTGGTGTTGCAAGTAAAGAAGGGCAGTTAAAGGTCGGTATAATGTTTTGGCCAGGCTGGTCACTAATTATTTTGTAAATTGAATATTTTTCAAATCAAAATACAGAATTCCTAATTAAAATAGGTCCAAGGAGAGCACTCATGAAGGTTAAATGCCTCTAGATCTCCGACTCAAGTAGGTACATAATATGTATTTAGTATACGTATAATGTAGTATAAACTACATAGGTACTATTTAGTCTTTACAACGGAACTCTTTTACAGTATCTCTGTTCTAATTTTATTTTAATATGTTGTTCACGAAGAATAGGAAGTCGTTTGCCATAACGCCTGTTCAACAACTGCAGTGCTTTTTTGGCACAAAGGCTTGTGTTGCACTGCAATGCACTCGTTACACTGAAAGGTCAGGTTCATATTTTGTCTTATCTGTTTGCATCAGGCGAGACATTGAGCAACGCAAGACCATTTCAAATAAAAAAGACAGCAAATTCAGTTCAGATTAGGTATTTGAAAATGATGGAAATTTTATACCCATTTTAAGGCATTTAAATGGCTGATTAAATAATAAGTCCACCAGAACAACACATTTTTGCATATTACTAATGGTTTGAATCTAGACAACACAGTTTTGCACGGTTTATCCTGAAGTAGGATTTTTGTTAAAGATTCAGCAACTATACGAAAGAGTAAAAACGTGTTTCAAAATCCTTTTTTAAAGGTTTTTTCTAAAGTAACATATAAAATTATAGGCCGTGAGGTCCCGGTGTAATAGGACCACCTATATCTAATAGCGGGTGCTGTAAGAGAGTATCCAGGAAACGAGCAGTAATCTCCTTAATTATAAACTAACATCAAAATCTACTGCGATTACCAAAACATCAGTGCTGTGCTATGGATTGGCAAGACGTTCCCATTATGGGTGAGGCCGAGGTTCTGCGATGATGATGATTCTGGCTGATGATGAACACATAAAACAAGATTTTAATTATATACTACCGTTTCTTGACTGATTTAAATGTTGTCTTCTGAAAAGAGAAAATATAAAAAGAGGACTCCAAAAGTAACTAAAACGATTAAAGGTTGCTTAACCTTTTTAAAATAGAGATTATTATAATAAGCAAAGATTCACCAAGTGATACAAGAAAGTAGGTATACTTAGTATCAGCCCTATCCGCCTAGCCGCTCACCTTTATCTTCCCAAAGATAAGCCTACAAACAAAACACTATAAAATCACAGACCCCTTGCATACTAATGCGGCACTTATCCGCTACCCGTTATCAACTATAACTGCTATTTACAACGCGTTATTTAACTGAGATAACGATAACGTTACAACGGTTACGTTCAAACTTCACAATAGAGCTATTGAACGCAGTCAGTTCCACTCTTATGGGGCACAGTTATACGTAGGGAGGAAGTTTTTGAGTGCTTTTGCGTTATGTGGGGTTTCGAGTGAAATCGTTGAGAGTTGGAGTGTGCTTTTTCAAATCACTGGGTAACGAGTTTTTAACATTTGCGTTGGAGGTTTTTAGAGGATAAATTTTACATTATTTTGAGAGGTCTCTGACATGAGTACGTTTTACAAATGTGTGACAGTTTCAGAAGTTAGTTTAGTGAAAACGTGTGTTGGGATAATTTTAATATAAGTATTCTAAACTGTGTTTGTGTGGCGTCATATAGATACTAAGGCAGTGTAAGAGTTGGTTTTTAAACAAACTGGTGACGGGACCCGTAGGTAGGTAGGTATATGTATCTGATAAGGGCCTGTTTTTATAAATCGTCCCAGCTCACATCGTACGGCACATCACTCGTACAGTGCCACTCAGAACTTTGAAAAACAAACGGCTGCGCGGCACTGCATTTACACTGAAATATTAGATTTTAAGTTTCATAAGCCCAGTAATTTCACTGGCTACTTTGCTCATCTAACAGTTAACCATTAAGTAAGAAAGTAAGTTCTTATATTTTTTTTTTATTCATGCCTTTATTAACTAGGTAATACATAAATAAACACTAAATCTAACCTAGCTAGCTACAAAAACAGTTGGATAATCTACAAGCCCTAGTATGGCCTATAGATAATCCAAATGATCTAGTCCACTACCAGTAGGAAGCGTACCCAGCATGCTGGCGGCATTGCCTCGTTGAACCGCAATGCTGATCCGTTGAGCCAAATAATTTACAAAGTTCTTATAATTGTTATACGATGTGTCTTATCCAGTTCTTTTTAACCCTCGGGCACAAAAAAGGAGGGAAAGGATAAGTTTAACGAGTGTATCTGTGTGTCTGCGTATCCGTGTGTCTGCTGTGGTATAGTACCTTATACGGATGGACGGATTTTGATTAAGTTTTTTTTTTCTTTGAAATGTGGACACGTATTGAGTCTAATAAGTAAATGTAAAACTAGAAATTATTTAATATGTGTACTGTTGGTGTTTCAAATAAATAAATAAATAAATAAATAATCAACGACACACTCTTTTTGTTACCAAACCATTGTGCAATCAAAGCCTTGTCCGATGAAACTGTGAAAGAAACCTGCGATGTGTATTAAAATCTGTAAAATGAGAGGAAGTACGTGACACGAGCAGACCCGCATCCTACTATCTCTTTAAACGAAAAGTGTATTGTTTCTCAAATAACGTGCCGCGGTAATACCAGGAACTGACTTACGTACGAGTAGATGCAGTAAGGGCAGTTGGTAGAATGTATTGGTTCGAATTATTTTGATGTATTTTTGCAGCAGAAGAGTAACATTTTTTTAATGATGTAGTCTGAAAGTAGTTGAAAGAAAGATTGCTTTATTCTTCTATTTTTTTTAGATAATGATAAACCAAAATTCTTTTCGAAATTACAACTTCTAACCACATTGCGGTGAAAATTTCACATGGAAATTGCTACGCAAATAATGTTTAAATTCTGAGATAAGAGAAAAAATAGGAGCGAAAGAAAATTATATTTTGGAAATGTAATATTAAATGAATAATAAATAGTATAAATCACCTCCAAAATACGTAAAAAATTATTTGGTAGGACGGTGGTATGACTCCCTATGGACGCAAGTTAAAAATGATATTTTGCACGTATTTGTCATAAACAGTCTTTACCCATAGAATTTTATTGTTTTGTAGGAATATATAGTATTATTTCGGCCATACCTATTAATAGAAAGGTAGAAAAACTGTTTATTTCCACACCACAAAAAGAATATTACATATACATAATTAACTTTACTCTATTTTTTCGTATCACCATTGAATTGTTCTAACATTTCAAATATAATGATTTACCTATCGTTACAATCGAAAACCAATTTTAGATATCGAAAACAATTCTTATACACTTATTGATGTAACATCACGACACGTACCAGTCCTTACTGCTTATAGATTACAGCTGTCACAACGAGGCCCACTCAAAGGGAAGAGGAATATTTGTGGTGACAAAAACGGTACAATTGTGGGAAACAACCCTTTTGGGGATGCGAGACAGATATTATACCTTTCTGGTGGCTTCTATTTGATCTGGGACGCTTTAACCGGAAGTGTCATGGAAATATCACAAAAACAAATCAAAATAAACAGTGACATGCAATTTTTTTAATACTGTAAGATAACGATAGGGTTGTTGTTTGCCTGATGGTCAAACGCCAGCCTATAACAATTGCAGTGTCACCCAGAACTTTGTAACACAAAGGCGTGTGCGGCACTTTAGTGCGCTCGTTACTTTTTTTATGTTATTTGGTAAGGAGACGAGCTGGTCGTTTGCCTGATGATAAGCATAACGCCGGCCCGCAACAATTGCATTACCACCCAGAACTTTGAGTCACAAAGGCCTGCGCGGCACTGCAGTGCGCTCGTTACCCTGGGACATTAGGTATTAAGTCTCATAAGCCCAGTAATTTCACTGGATACTCTGCTCATCAGACCGGAACACAGTAATGCTTGCACACTACTGCTTAGCGGTAGACTTCCGGAGCACTCTGAGACATTAGGTATTAACTCTCATAAGCTTATAGTTATGCCTATAGTTTTGTCTTAATCATCCCTTTCCGGAATAACATACCAATTCACACTTACCCTGTAGCTTAGGAAATCAGTCACATTCGAGGTAGAGATTCGAGAGACAATTTTTAGAATTGTTTAGAAATATCTTAACAATAAATGCTGTTTTTCGTGATTATGTATTCCCATGAACATGATACTTGCAACTGTGTCGATGTTCCGGGAGCTCATATCAATACTAATATTACAAGTCATTTTAACAAAAGTTACATAAAAAACACGACTGCCCTAACCAGTGTAACTCGGGATGATGTAAGGATTCCAACGATACCCCATACATTCAAATCTGTTTCAGGCCAGGGTTTGAATCCAGGTGGCAGCGAAATTTTTAAAATGTATTTATTCACGAGAATTTATTCACTTTTCGAATTTATAGTATTTAGACAAAATAAGTAGTCATTTAACAGACCCGTTTTTGGCTTAATACTAAGTTTTTTTTTATTAACAGTATAAAATTTAATATTTGAGCGTTGAAAATCCAAATAATACAAATTACCATTCCATTTGCCAACCATCCATTAATTTATCAATAATTTATTTTTGGAATTAATTCCGTTGCCACAATCGGTATTAATTGGAAAAAAAAGTTTTTTCGATGGAAATTGTTTCGAGATATTATTTGCTGAAAGAGCACATGACGTAGAGTAATCCATGCAGTACCTAGCATAACTTCTAACGTTCAAATTAGATACCTACCTATATGGTAAATTATAATTTGACAAAACTGCAATTATTTACTATCCCTACAAAGTTTATGAGTCCACGAAAATATCGAAGATATACAAATTTACTGAAAATATGATACACAATAAAAAAGCATTTATTGTTATTAAGTTAGTAATTCATTAAAAGCACTAACAAGTATTATTTATTTTTTTATACCTTTGTAAAACTTACGGTTACTTAAATATTTAATTTTTATAATTTTTTACTTAGTTACTGAGTCTAGAGGTAAAAATAATAACATGATTATAAGTATCCCTATAAAGATAACAGAAAAAAATATTTAAATAAAATGAACATTAAATTCATACTAATGTTATTCATCTGAACGTACTGACGTCTATCTGCCATATACCTATTTGCGGCTAAAAAGCCGATTGAGTATGAATTTGGCAGAGAGCCCAAGTAAGGATATCTAGAGTATTGTTTTAGCGAACGGGTCCTTTGGCTAATGGTAAGCTTAACGCTAGCCCATAACAATTGCAATTCCAGTCAGAACTGCACAGACACATGTCTGCACGGCCTTGCAGTGCGCTTGTTACTCTCAAACTTCAGTTATTAAGACTCATTTCGCGAATTTACTTACTATCAGGTTAACGATCCACTCGCCTCATTATCCAAGGATATAAAAAAACTAGTAACTTTATATGAATACGGTTAATTTTAAGTGTTTTTTTGTGTCTAAAGCTTCACAACTGCCTCTAAGTACGTATACTGTCACGGAAGCGTCGCGATTTTAATTTGCGAGCAATTTGTATAAAAATTAAAATGTTTAACGTAATGGACGGATTCGTGAAATTGGAGTCCAGAGCGACGGGGACGAGCGAAATATCATTCGGTTATTAACAAGCCGCTTTTAGTTCATTTCATTCGCTTTTATTTTATCCTTTTTTTATATTTTCACGCTCGCTCGCTTCGCTTGATCAACACCATTGATCTAATGGCATCATAATTGTGAATTATGCGTATCGCGATTATTTTGGAGTGATAATTGAGGCGTTATTTTTAGTAAAAAAATGTTGAAGCATTTTAGAGACCTCAATTTTGTGAGATTTTATAGGAAAAGGCGTAGAATAGGGACACATTTTATGATTATATTGCATTACTCGTATTTGTTGTGTTTAATTCAAGTATGTTTAATTCAACCGTGTTTGCTTATAACAAGTTGTGCAAACCAGGACTCGAGCATGTTAAACAAAATAATATAAAAATAAATACTTAGGTACACAACTCTGCCTCTACACTACGATTCCTTGTATCGAAAGAAGCATGGAGCTATACAGATACACAACAGTAACGTCCAAGAACCGAGAATAAAATTCATGCTCGCCACACCAAATCTGCCCCTACCAGCAATTGAACCCAGGGAACCCGGGCCCAATCAATATGCATTCAGAGCTACTACCGACTTACCTACGGCACGGTATAATAATGCCTTATTAAGCAAAATAATTTTATCATCATGTATGGATGCCCTTTAGATGTGAAAACCACTTGTACATCAGAAAACAGCTCTACCTTACCAGATGAATTATCACAGAAGAGTAAGTTCACCACATATAAAAATCCCGGTGAGTGAAATCCCGGTAAATAAAAAATCAAAGTTGACTACAAATTGTCTACCAAACTGCTTGCTACTATCAGGTAACAAAATTTAAACGAAACAAATAAAACAAATGCAACCCTTTCAATAAGTAAATTTGAAACGCGAACCGAACGAAACAGCCTAATCGAATTAATTAACAAACGGAAACAACCGAATGTGAAATATCGAAGACAATTAACGTGGAGTCCACAACACAGCATCCGACCAACGAGGGTTGAATGGCTGATGACAGAACTCAGATAAAAACATAATATATTGCGCGCGTTTTTAATAGCCAAGGGTACGGATTCCGGACGATGCGGAGATACTAGAAAATTGGATTTTCGATAAAAATGGTGATTCAAGCGATCGACACCGTGTTGAAATATTCGCAGGGACGCGGAAGCCGTGGCTGCAGTAAGAGCGCTTTCGATTGGGCTTATATACTGACGCCAAGTTTCAAAACCCCTAACATTATACAAGAGGAACCCATTTTTACTTATGTTAATTTTTTGAGCATAAGTGATTTGATGGTGTTTAAAAAAATACTAGTGAATATTAAAATGGTGCACGGGGCTTAATCACTATAAATACAGTTTTCTCGTAGAAAGGGTCTTCTCGTGCCAGACTAATATGTGCACCATGACTAAATTTTGTCTACTGTTTTGTCTCGCTCTTTCTCCTGCGAATACGAGACAAATGCACGATATAAGCATTGACAAAATTTTGGCTCGGCAGGTCAATGCAGCTTGATAAAATCGATGTAAATAAATACCTACTTATATTTTTTATCGCCGTTATGTCAGTAAGCAATGTTTTTAAAAACTGTGAAGTTTCGAGCTCCACATCTAACTACACTTATATGATAATAATGATAATGAATCGTTGTAAAATAAGTATAAGCAATTATTATTTTGATATGTTTAAACTATTTTTTTCGATTTACGCACGCAATATCTTAAAATATTAATTGTAGTACTTATTAATTTCACTCATCACTGTTATTGTAACGGATAATGGCAATTGTACCAATGATAGCTAAATCAGCTAAAAACATTGTAACAAAACATCGTTTATTCCTTTCAGGCGTTGTAGGGTCCTTACTGAATAAGTTTATATAGCGCTGGTGATCTATCCAGCAGCCCGGCTCAAATTAAACGTGCGAAGAGAATTTATCGAGCACTCGCGAGAGATAAAGGATACAGGAAGTTTGGAATCCCAACGCCAGTTATTAGGTCTTCATTTTGAGTTCTGTTAATAAAATACTGCAGTAAAATTTAACGAACTTGGCCGATACCCTGCAATGTGTCAAAATTTTATTATAAGTACAGTCAATGCCATAATTTAATAAATATATTTATATTTATTTACTTTTTTATTAATCTAATCGAGCACGTAGTCTTCATCGCTTCATCGTATACGTACCTCTTTTATAAATTCCGAAATTGTTTACTAAAGCGTAATGGCGTCGGAATAAATTTGTATGTGGTGGCTTATTGTTACAAAATTTGTTAAGTGTTTTCACAGGAATTTGTAGATACTCGTACGTCGATACAGCTGATCCATATAGTTCTCATTCCGCTTATCTTTCAAAAAAATTAGTACAGAAACGTTACCTGTAACAGAAGAAAACATATTTTTAACATTAATTTTATCAAATGAAAAGGTTTGATTGAATAGTTAATATTTATCAAACTCGACCAGAATTTGAGGATTTACTTGTTCTAAATAGTTCAAGGTTGATTAATTCAATTATTTGACAGTATCTTATTTGTAAATCTTAATTAATGCTATAAAAACTACGATTTTATAGACGATCTTATCACGAAGAGAAAAAAAATACATTTCAAACAACCAAATAAACAAACGTTGTTGTTAGTGGGAGGACTAACTCTTCTGCGAGTGTCCGTCTGGGTTGTTACCACCGCTTTGCTCGTGAAGTCTTCCGCCAAGCAGTAGTGTGCAAGCATTACTGTGTTCCGGTTTGATGAGCAGAGTATCCAGTGAAATTACTGGACTTATGAGACTTAATACCTAATGTCTCAGGGTAACGAGCGCACTGCAGGGCCGCGCAGGCCTTTGTTTCCAAGTTCTGGGTGGCACTGCAATTTTTATGGGCTGGCAGGTAAGCATAAGCTTACCATCAGGCAAACGACCAGCTCGTCTCGTTGCCAAATAACATAAAAAAACACATTTACAAATTAAATTTTTGTCGATTGTTTTAAATAATTTCATAACATTTGTATACATATAACCATCATCTGTTTTACCCGTGATCACGAACTACAAAGGGCTAATAATTGTAAACAGTTAATTAATTCAAATAACAAGTAAAAGTGCGTTAAAAAAGCGGAGACCGACTTCTAGGAAAATATTGCGGTATATGTAATTTCATCCCTAATTTTCCACCTTTATGGGGTTTTCTTTCATAAAATTTATATGGGACCACCTCGAGAGTATTCACCTTTCAAACAACATACAGTCGAACACAGAACCTTATTCTTTTTTGAAGTCGATCAAAAAATAAAGTAGGATAAGACATTCAAATACAGTCATAAGAGCTCACGACTGAAAACGCACATTTACATACAGACACAACAACCCACGACTGATAACGCATAGATTAATGGAGATAAGAGCAGTAGCCGTTTCCGAAATCAGCATGGAAGTCTACAAAGTCTATAATTCAAGTTATTAACGTTCATGGCAGTCGTCCCACTATTTCCGGGTCAGTATTTCTTCAGTATCAAACACTGTACCGTTCAGGTTATTTGGGATGGAAGGATTGCGGGTTCCGGATGCATGCTTTGTTAGTGAAACCGGATTGTTTAATTAAATCTCCGTATCTTATGCAACTGGACTCAACAAGACACTGGTAGGTACAGCAGCTGGGAATAACAGCTAGCTTTGTGTTTCTGCTTTAGACGTGAATGGTAATTCATTAAAGATATATTTCTATGTTGAATTAATTTTAAAAAGATAGACGGTAAAATAGTTAATAAACGCATTTTGTATGTTATGAATTAAATAAATAAAGTGGTAGGACAAACTCTTCTGCGAGTGTCCATCTGGATGGGTACAACCACGTTACTCGTGTAGTCTCCATCAAGTAGTATTTTGCAAAAAATTACTGTGTTCCGGTTTGATGAGCAAAATAGTGAAATTATAGGCTTATGAGACTTATTAATACTTAATGTGTCGTTGCTTTAAAAAATGTTATTTTTATGGAAAAACGTTTTACTTCTATAATTATTTTTTTCATGTTTTTAAATTATGTTCTATCTTTCCAACGCCCTTCAAATTTAACTACAGTATTACGTCTCCATTAAACGTGTCCTTTTTAATTAAGTCAAATTGTTCACTAATTCGAAGTTGACGGACAAAGGGGCCCCTGAATAAAATGAAAGCATTCATATTTCAAGTCCCACGCCTACTTTGTCTGCATTACCCGGACTCGCCGGCATTTTTCATAAAATATAAATGCCCAGAGGCTCCATCAACGTTTTAAAACGAAACTTCATAAATAACTGGCCGCATCCTACTAACTTTTAAACGGACAGGATTCAAAACGGCTACCATCACGTCCAAAATTCGGCCTAAAATAATAGAGGGAACGAAACGTAATATTTCAGGGTTTTCGTTTAACAAAGAAATCTGCAAAACAGTGGCATTTTCCGGTACATTAGGGCCGTTTGTTTGGGGGTGACAACCCTGGATGGAATGTGGCAGCCCTGACCCATGTCAGTGTGAGTTTTATCACTGTCCTATGTGTAGTGATGACGCAGTGACGGCAGCGCAGGGCTACCACTACGCATTTTTAAAACTGTCACTGAATTAAAAAACTTTAAATTGAAGCCAAAGTAAATATAACATTTTAAAATACAATACAACATGCCATTTTATCGTTTATAATCCGTGCCTTTCAGAACAAAACAGCATTGAAAAAAATACAATCAGGTCTATTTTGCTATCTCAGTTTTTTTTTTCTATTACGATAGTTTGACTACTGTTTGTCCTGATTATATGGTGATGTTTTCGAAGATGGTCACACCAAATTAAGAACAGAACTGGCTTTGGAGAGCAATCTGCTGCTGTTGGTATGTGCTTGGCGAAATATTTTCACCTTGAGGCTTTTACTAGCTTAACAAGCGCCAAAAATAGCTGAAGTTTTCATCAAAAGCGTGAGCTCCCATCCTACAAGGAGCATCGTGCACCAATCTGGAAGTCCTCGATGACACTACTGCTGAGCCACTGAAATTTAAGATTTACACCTAGTTCAAATATTTTAAAACTATAAGTAATACTGGTAGAAGAAATATACATTACGAGTATATTTTGCCGCATCACTATATGAAAATGACATCATAGATATATTTCCCAAACAACTGAACACCTTCAAGATTCAGCCAGCGTCCCTAAACTTATTCAAAACAAGCGAAAGGTTGACAACCCTACTCGCAGTAGGTGACACAGTTTGCATGTGGTAGTGACAGATAGCGATGTACAGTCAGGCTCACAATTTCCCCCATTCGTTGACACATCCTTTATAGATCAAAGCGATTAAAAGCCGCTGCGCTAGGATGCGTTGTAGACTCGTACGTCACTCACTATGACTACCAGCTCAGAAACATTTTATGATACTCAAAACTAGATTTGTTGTAACTAGGCCGAATTTGTCACTTTTTGACATCCGAGCCATAATTTAAATTACTTTAAAAAGTTCTAGGTATAATAAACTTTGATGCGTTAGTAAGTGAAGATTTTACGCGTCATAGTAAGCGTCACGCCTGCCCACAACATTTGTAGTAATTGCGCAGAACTATGCAAAACAATTTTTGGCCGCCACTATCTTATGCTCATTACTTTTAAAAAAAGATTCTGATAGGAACTGGACATAAGAAATTCTATTTTTAGAAAGCCGACTTCAATGCACACGCACTTTACTCAAGTTTAATACACATTGAACGATATTTTAAAAAAAGATTTTATAGAAACAAATAAAATATTCTACCCTATTAACAGAAATGTAATGTTCTATCGAATAATTATAATTGAAACTAGCTGCTGCACGCGGTTTCACCCGCGCGGACATATTGGATTTCATGGTTTTTATTGTTTTGCGCGGAACCCTAAATTCTTTTTCTAAAATAAAAGTAGACTAAGTTATTCCTTATAACATCAGCTATCTGCCAGTGAAAGTCCCGTCAAAATTGGCCCAGCTGTTTCGGAGATTACCCGGAACAAACAGACACACAGACAGACAGACAAACATTAAAAAAATGGTTGTTTAGTTATAGGTACCGTATATACTTTCATATGCATTTGGTAAAAAGCTGTTATTTTGATATTACAAACAGACACTTCAATTTTATTTATATGTATAGATGATTACAATATTACGACCAATGTCTTCTAATATTTTTTTATCTCTTCTACTAGTGACACTAGTATAGTGTAGTTTACGAAGTGGACTGTACTAAAGATTGATGTAGGGTCGTCAGCACGAGTGTAAAGTTCCGCTATTTGATGCTGAGACAGGCGCTACAGAGGGTTTTATTATGTCGGTGGAAGACGGTTACGTATAATAATGTTGCCTGGAATAGATCGTTGCATAGCGATAATATCGCCCATTTCGCTTTTTTATAACTTTTTTGGAGTTAAAGGTAGTGAAGTTGAATAGTCGAGTCGACGGTTTAAATCCATGAGTGCGTAAGTATGGTGGTAAAATAATTTCTAGATCTCGTCTGGCTAACTACCAACCAGTTGAAAATCATTCACCAAGCACCTAACGGGGTATCGATAGCCAGTTCTAATCTAGCTTTTTTTTATTTATCTATTATGCTCTGCACGCTCCAGAGACGCGCCCTTTTTTGCTATTTAAAATATTTTTACATTACAATTTCTTAAAATATTATCCCATTAAAAAAAAGTATACCTACTCCGAATGCCTAACTAAAGTGACACTTATACATTATATTTTATAAAAATATTACTAGTGTAAGTTATGACTAGTTTAATCTAGCTTAAGTAGATTACTATCTTCGGCTGGACCAATTTTGAGAGGACTTTCACAGTCAGATAGCTGGTGGTATTTCAAGTAACTTAGGCTACATGGAAGAAGCCGCGGGGCACAGCTAGTAATAAATACTCAACAAAACACAAACTGCTCCTAACCGGACCTCGAACTAAATGTAGAAAACTACGAACATGCAGCGGTCAAAACAATTCCTCACCCAATTATGTATGGATTTTGAATCAAACAGTTACGAAGCAAAATATACACTTTTGTTTTTTACCTGCACAAAAATTTCATGGTAGGGGTGGAATCCCTTTCTCTTTACGGAATTCAGATAGATAAGCCACAGAAGCTGCCATAAATGCAATCGTATGAAATTGTGTTCAAAACCAAGAAATACAAGTTTTATATCAGACTTAACATTACCATTTCAATAAGTCTCACGAACACACAAACTCACACACGCATAAAAAGATTGACACGTCCAAATCAAAGCCACAACGTAACAGCATTGTGTTATGTTAAACACTACACGTCCTGTGACGACGGTCTGACAGGGCCCGTTATAACGGAATGCTATAACGCATTGTGTAACGGCTAGGGCTGCTACCCTTCCAGCTCTGATCCAGAGTCCGGGTTTGGTAATAATATATCCGGGATAGGGGTTTGCAATTTTTTAATTATATCATGTGAATATTAGAATACGTAATGCAATGTAGTATGACTTTTTTAATATGTTTACTAAATTATCGATTGGCCATTAGCTCATCTTATGCTAAGTGATGTGGTCAATTGTAACGGATTATCTAAGCCTAAAATTAAAACTGCATCTCAAGAGCACGTCCCGAAACATGTCAACTGGTTGACGACACATTTTCGACTTCAGGCAGTTAGCTAGGGTAGCACCAAAAACTGTCTTATAACAATGATTCATTGTGTTTCAAAGTTCTGAGTGGCAGTGCAATTGTTATGGACTAGCATAATGCTTAACATCAGGCAAACGACACATTCATCTTGTTATCCAATAGGATAAAAAAACTATAATTTTGCACATAAAGTTACTATAATGTAACAAACCGTTTAAAAAAAAACATTTGATTCGAAAAATGTATGCTCTGTGAACAAGATTCCTAATAAAACATCTTCGTAAAATATATCCGGCTTAGTTTCAATCAGGAGGCAGCCCTAGTTACATCCTCCCATTATTGTGTCGTCGTGACGTATGAACAGAGTGATAAGGTGTAAAAGTTCCGCTTGTGAATAATTCGTCGGAGCTACTAACGCGCTGTTTGTGGCCAGGTTTATTTATTGTATCTTTTTTCTGTCAAATATACCCCAGGGTTCGGTAAGGGTGTTATGATGTGTATAAGTGTTGCTTTTTGATGGAAATAAATAAATTTGTTTCAAAATTTGGTACGTGGTCTTTATAGCCTTAATATATTATTGAGTGTTAATCCACATTAGTCTAAACGCCTTTTTGTATTTTTACCCCTTTTCACTATCTTAAGCGTTGATTAAAAAATAACGATGAAACACTGGTCAATTAATTTCAAAGTTCATTATTCTGACATAAAAATCGTTCTCCATACAAATTTTAACTCTTTATCCGCCTTAGGGATTGATAGGACTAAATCTTCTGCGAGTATCCGTCTGGGTTGGTAGGTTCCGCTTTGCTCGTAAAGTCGGCTGTCAAGCAGTAATGTGCAAGCATTACTGTGTTCCGGTTTGATGAGCAAAGCAGTCTGTGAAATTACTGGGATAATAAGACTTAATAGCTTATGTCTCAGGGTAACGAGTGCACTGCAGTGCCACGCAGGCCTTTGTGTTTCAAAGTTCTGAGTGGCACTGCAATTGTTATGGGCTTGTGTAATGCTTACCTCCAGGCAAACGACCAGCTACTATAATTGTACTATAAGCGTCCAAATTTCAGGTTTCAATCTTCAGTGGTTTAGAGACGTGCATCTATGGATAATTCAAGACAACTCCTTTTATAAATATTTACATTTCTCTCATTTAACCAGCGATATTTACAAATAATACAACCAGTTTCAAAACCGCTTGTTTAGTAAAGATATCGGATTTACAAAACAGTTTAGGGTAGCCGGCGGCATAATAGCGGCAACCAAACACGTTTACCGTTAACAAGTTTCGCGGAATAGTTAATGATTCAGTAAATTAACGACGAAACGGTTAATATAATTGGATCATTAAGTTAATGAACGGCGGCTGGTGATTTCGTTGGAATTATTATTAATGGGTTAAACAATTTTGCAGTGAACAATAAATCTAACGTTGCACAAACAATACTGACATTTACTGTTCTATATAAACAAAACATCAAAATATTCACTACTATTTAGAAATAGTTAAAAACGTCTGATAGCGCTTGACTACTTACTTCCCACATAGTTTAGTGACGATGCACTTCACCGGGTGATAGGTTAATTACCGTTCTGGGAGTCTCTATATAGGTGGGTGCCACCGCTTTGCTCATGTAGTCTGCCGCTCGCAGTAACGTCCAAGAATTACTAATACTTAGTTTCGGTTTGATAAGCAATGTAATCAGTGAAAATAATGGGCTTATGAGACTTAATACCTGCGGCGCAAGTTCGGAAGTACAAATGATAAATTTGTCGAATCGAAAAAACTGATAAATTTATCGAACATGCGGGTTTCCTTCACCGTTTTAGAGCGAGTGTGATCAACACATAACTTGATATAAGTCATAGGTGCGGGGCCCAACCGAGTTTCGAACTATAAGTGCGTCGAATTGAAAGTCGCACAAGTTCCCGCTCAGCTACAATTGCTCTTATAAACGTTAAATTGTAAAAGGAAACAACAATAAGAAGGTTAAATATACAATTGTTAAGACTTACTAATAAAGTACTTAATAAATATTTAACCTGGAACTTCGTTGGGCCAAACAATAAATTATAACGCCTACTATTTATAATTTAAACATAATATTTTAATTCTAGGCCTTAAAGCAACACGACCCAAGGCAATATAACCACAAAATACAACCTCTAAAATTGTAGAAAACGTACATAACTTACTTCAATACGAATTTATCATCGCTTTGTCTTAACACTGTTCAAAATTTGTGTACTTTGCTATGCGAATTTCAACCTCAAAATGTTGGACGAAGGTTGGCGAAGGTTCGCGAAGGTTTGCGTAGGTAGCGTTAACGTAACGGTTACGCCGTTATACCGTTATTATGTTAATAGCGAGCTATTATAGCAGATATCATTATCTTGGCGGGAGTAACTGCGATCTTCAGTGGACGGGTTAATTTATTAATTTGTAAGGGCGGCAAGCGGGAAAATTATTTTCTATTTTGGTCTTGGGAATTCTTGCGACATTTTCGTGTATGGTTAGCGATGTACACGTTAATTAATATAGGTTTTTTAATACATTAGGATAACGAGATGAGCGGATTTGCGTGATGTTGAACTTTGAAACACAAAAGCCGGCGCGGCGCTGCAATATGTTACCCTGGTCCCTGAGAGAGACATTATAAGTACTAAGAAGGGCCTCTGATAAGCCATCTTTAGGTACAAGCAAGAAATAAGGTTGAAATTGGCGATGCGTTTTTCTTCAGTTGAACGTTGTTTCGTATTTTTTGTTTAATTAAGAAAAAGAGACACCATTATTTTAAATATTTTTACATATTAGTTACATCTTTATATCAATTAAATTTAAATTTCAAATTCAAATACTTTATTCATATGAGCCCCAAGGGAGCACTAATGAAGGTAATAAATGGTGATAAATGATATAGGTAATGTGCCGAAAAGTGCTTTGGAACGGGCCTAACTGGTGCCTTTTCTTTTGGTCACAAAAATATGATAATTGTCGTTCAAAATACTGAGCAATGAGCATATCAAGCATCTCGGCCAATTATATAAAATATGTTATAGATAAGTATTCTATTCTAATACTTCTTCTTGGTTATTACATACATATACTAATGCATTTTTATTTCTGGTAATATGTAAGGTAACGAACATTTGTGCGATGAAAAACAGGACATTTTGCATTATCCAGCGCATTTGCATAGTAATTTCACTGACTACTCTGCTCATCATACCATAACATAGTAATGCTTGCACGTTACTTTTTGGTGGCAGACTATATCGCAAAGCGGTGGTAGCCACCGAGACGGACACTCGCAGAAGAGTTAGTCCTCCCACTAACATCGCAGAAGAGTTAGTCCTCACACGTTATATACGATACATATAACAAAACAATCATTTTTTTAATTTTTTGTCTTTCCACCTGCTGAATGTAATTGTAGTCGTAAATTGTGTTTTGATGTTTACAAATTGTTTTATAAAGCTATAATTTCACTCTTACTTGATGTAAATTACTTGTAATGTTTATTTTCACGCCCAAGTTTGGAACGTAGTAAGTTTGTAAGCATGTTTTATTGCCTTTTAATGCATTACTGTTTGAATATTTGTTTTTTTTTGCAATGCGCTAGACGAGCAGTTAATTTAAATGATGGTAAGCATAACGCCAGCCTATAACTATTCAAATATAAAATTCAAATATTTATTCATTGCTAGATAACTTAAATCTATTTTATACCTAATATTAAAAAAACATGCATAGGTATTATGTCTCATCATCAGCATTATAACGCTGGAATACTAGCCTTCATTAAGAGAGAATATGGGGCATTATTCACCACGCGAGCCCAGTGCCTCTGGGTGGTTATCACATGTCCCCGAACATGTTCAATATCCTGTTCATTATGATTTTATTGGTAGTCTGAAAAGTACCGTGACACCTATATTTTATCGATAAAACTTACGTAAAGGCATCTTTCAAAACGCGTGACAGCATAAGTTCACCACGACTGAGACAAATTGTCCACATTTCGGCGCAGCCCTAAAGGGACCGAAGCCGAAACTTGGCGCAAATGGACGCTTGTTTGTTTCGGCCATTCCACGGTGTCGCCGCCCAGGAGCCGAGGGACAGATACGGGATAAACGCTGTATCCCGGCTGATCAAACAGCTCGTTACATGATATTTCGATCTTTTTATTTAGTAGTTTCGGGGTAAGGAAGCCGAAGGTGATGTTTTACGACTGCTCTCGGGTTTGGAAGAAGTCTAACATAATCTGTGTGCTTGTTAACAGACTTTTCAGGGTTCCGAAAGTACGAATGAAAAAAATTGAACCTTTATAGGATCACTCGTCTGTCTGTCCGTCCGCCAATTTGCCACCGAATCTACTGGACAAATAATAATAATTTCTATAACCCAAAAACCAAGTGTGCAACATTTTTGTTACACTCTGGTTTTTAACAAGCTTTTATTAGCTTCACTTGTAACTGATAAAAAGTAATCAAATCTTGGAAGTAAATTTTAACCTACTTCTAATTGTCGTATCGAAATGAAACTTTGTATGTATATGTAGTGTGGATGATAATACATTAATAATTTGGTATCATGAGGCTGATCTGATGATGGAGCCAGAAGGTGGATACAGGATGTAGATCTTCATTGGCTACAATTGAACCCTTCGAGTTTGGGCTGATATTGATTCATTTTGACGAGTCCAATAGATTGCACTTGGTTTCGTGGTTCCCACGATTAAACCAGGTGGTGAAAGTGTGTTATAAGTTACTTTAAACTACATCTATCATAGATATAGATTAATCGTAGTTACGGTCATAGAAATAACAAACGAACTTTATGCGTATCACACAAAGATGGGGACCGAACCCGGGACCCATCGCTTTTCTCACTTCGCACGGAGCCGACAGAGTTTTTAGAGTTTTGATAAAAAAAGACATTTATAGATAAATCTAACTATCGCTTTACCGGAAATCGAGATCGCCTTTCCAAATATAGCCAAATATCATATTTCTCCCTAATACCTCTGAAGACCGAATTCCGAAAATTCATGAACTCCAACTTAAAGCCATAAAAATACCGCTGGCTTCGAAATTCGCCAATTAGACGGCAATTAGAACTTTGACAAGATTAGAGATGTTGTTGAATTCCGGTCAGTACTCCGCGACCGGCTTATCCTGTGATTTATATAATCCGTATAAAAATCAACTTGCATCATTATTTGCCAGGCTTTACAAAGTCGAAACCGACTGGAAAAATAGGGATAAAGATAGAGAAATAGGAAGAATAGTACCAACTATTCTCTTGCAATATACATAAAATGTATACGTTCATGAAAAATATGGTAATCGAAGACACCCAAGCAAATAGCCAGGAATAAAACTACTTTTTAATGGCTACTGAGACTTAAGCTTTAATATGAAACTAGGCATTTTTAATTTTGGGAAGTTCTAATAAACAACACTTTAAAAAATGATGCCGGTGAGTTTTTTAAGTTGTGAGTAATTCAAGTAAATTAAATCATGCATGTCTCAAGAATATTATTATTTCAAGACAAACGTGTAAATTTAACTACAGTCAAATATCATATTTTCTTCTCAACTTTGTCTTGTTGAATGATTTTATGGTTTTAGCCGGATACATATAGCACAAATGCTATTTTAGCATATCCGGCTAAAATGTACACCTGTCTTATCTCTAGTCAAGATTATAATAATTCCACTTGAGCAAGTTCAAAGTACTACAGCTGAGTTAGTGAAGTGTTCTCGAAGAAATTATTAATTTGCTTTTCCGGCTTGATACTTTGAAAGTATCTTTTCTATTGAATTCAACTATTTTTTATATTGAAGTACCTTTCAGGCCAGGAGATGGGAAACTATGATATTTTGATTTATACCAGCCTTTATTTTTAAGTTTGAATAGTATTTTGAACATTTTATTTAAAGCAAGTTATAACAGTAATTGTATTGTTTTAAACTTTCACGGTTATTTACTAATTCACACATTGTAACGGGATTCATGAGTATTCCCGTGAACATGATGCTTGCAAAAGCGTCGAAATAACGGGTGCTCATCGCTCAATAATAATCATGGTAAATATCCCGTTACAATGTGTGAATTAGGAACTGTTTTATATCATTCGAATGATTTTTTGGTTATTTTCTCTGCTACTACTACAATAACAAAATTATATGGCTTCTAAAAATATTTACGCACATTTCTATATTTTGTAACACGAGTGGCTCAGTCCAAAACGCCGTTGCTAACATTTCGAGTAGATCTTCGTTGTTAAAACCAGTCAGTACTTTGATACGTGATCACTAGTGCGTATACGAATAAGCGCTTCTATTCTGTGCTCCAATGTCGGTCCAGTGAAGGCCCAGTGTTATCGTAGAGAGTATTTAATCCGCGTACAGCTTACAGACGGCTTAAAACATTCTGACATCAGGATCGAAACTTCCCTGTATTAGAAGGAAGGAAGATTTTGTTGCTTTCTGACACCAAAAAAAAACAGACAAGTGCTAGTTGAACTCGCGTGGAGAGAGATCCGTAAGATTATCCCAAGAACATACTTAACATTGTAGTCGAAAAACATGTTATTGTATACATTCCAATTTCCAGAAAATGTAAGCTCCTGTAATCAAAAATTACTTTTTGATAGCACAAAAAGTCAAAATATTAGGCTCAGTAGTTTAAGAGATAAGTGCAGTGGAAATGGTAAATTTTCATCTATTTTCTTAAATAACTTTGTAAATATTTATTTTAAAATAAATTGAGGCCCTCACAACAAGCCCTTTTTGACAGGTTGCCACTTTACAGTTTGCAAAAAAATTTTCTTCATATTCAAAATTTATTTATTTACGTTATAAGTCCGTTTTTGGGTCAAAGAAATTCATATGTGTACCAAACTAAACTACTTAATGGGTCTTGTAGAATCGAAGCAAATTGGCAAATTGAACTGATGGCCAGACAAATACAAGTGTTTATGATCACTCATGTGTCTGTCCCTCTACTAAGATTTTTATGCAATTTTCACCCTCACGCTAATTTACATGTTGGTGTTAGGCAGCAAGAAACACCAGAGAACATGATTTTTGTAAGAGAATCAGACAAGAACATCACTACAGCCAGATATTGCTGTCTCTTTGCTTTGTCTTCCCTGCCTAGGCTCAAACCAACGACTGCTCCGTTTTACGTTACATACATCACTTGCGCACCACCGCGTATTTACCGCGGTTTCTGCACTGAGCACGCAGTGGTTGTGAAACTATTTTTTGGAGTAGAGCTCGTAGAAGCGGCTACCTTTAACTCCTTTTAACTGTGGTACGATTAGCAGTTGGACTAGATTTCCACTTAGCACGACACGCCATACTCGTCAAGCGGTGATCATGGTTTTCCATTGTTTACGCGTGGTCCATGATTGATGTTTATCCATCAATCTTGCATTGCGTTTAATGGGCCCTATGGGCCCTAATAGGGTTTCCCCACCAAACTTTATGTTTAACGGCTACTTGCTTCTTGCATTCAATGGCTCCCCGCGGTTGTGACGGTCGTCGGTTCACCTAGTGCGGGGGCCTACATTACGTCTTCCGGTTCATAGTCGCCACTCGAAAACCTTTCTTCGCCTATTTTTGTAGGTTTCAGCGATTATAATGTATTCTAAGTCCAATTTTAACGTTTCATTTGATTCCATTCCAATCAATTACGGAAGTAACCTTGTTCTATAACTTTACGGAGCGTCGTAACGCAACACCGAAACCAATCGCCGATCGCTTGAAAGTAATCTAACTTGAAACGATCTTTGTAGTTACGCGACCTCGGGGTACTGTCAGAATAATAATTTTGAGGTTAAAATTAGTTCATTAATAAATAATACCTCTTTTAGAAATATATAAGCACTTATTATAATAATTTTGTTAAAAATTTTTTTGGATGATTGTTTATTGGTTGTTAGGACTAATTATCCGTATGTGTTGGTACCATGGCTTTGCTCGTGAAGTCTGCCTCTATGGAGTAATGTGCAATCATTGTTGTGTTCCGGTTTGATGAGCAAAGTACTTAGCCAGTGAAATTACTGGGCTTATGAAACTTAGGTATTCCTTATATCTCAGTGTAAAGCGCACCACAGTGCCACGCAGGCCTTTGTGTTTAAAAATTCTGCATTGTGGCACTTCAATTGTTATGGGCCGGCGTTATGCTTACCATCAGTGTCTGGTGTCGTTATCGAAAAGTATAAAAAAGGGTGAGGCCCGACTAACAAAACTGATACTTTGCTACGCAAAACATAAAGAACCGTTTTCAAGCTTTTAACATTAAATTTTTCCTGTAGCATATTTCTGACATGTGTAATGTCCGGCATAGCAATTTCACCCTACGTTGCATCATCAGCCAAAAACAGTCCACTGTTGAACATCGGCAGCCTCCATGGACGGGAATTTTGTCATAATAGAGCACGCTTGGCAGAGTTCTTGGTGATCGCAGTAGATTGTGATGATCGAGAAGGATGCGGCTGTCCTGAATATTTCCTTTGGCGGCTTTAACGACACCCGACTGTACCCCAGAAAGCAATTACCGTGGAGTGGAGAGGAGTTATTTTCCCGAACAAATCCGCGGATTAGTTTTAATAGCTCCTAAACAGGAGTGGGAGACGCTTGCAGGGTAATTAATTTAATTCGACCGATTTGGGCGGTGGTCCTTGTGGTAGCGGGCTTTAGAGACGAACGAGTCTGTAAATCTGTCAAAGCGAAGAGTTTCCTTGTAGCCACTGGAGAGTTCCACTATGCATTTGCAGATTCCGTAAAAGTCTCCTGGCTCCAGCACCAGATCAGCTCCATGACAATACAATAATTTGACACAAATTATTATTTTATTATATAACTAGCTGCTGCCCGCGGTTTCACCCGCATGGAGATATTGGATTTCATGGTTTTTATATTTTTGTGCGGAACCCTAATTATTTTTCTAAAATAAAAGTACTCAAAGTTACTCCTTATAACATCAGCTATCTGCCAGTGAAAGTCCCGTCAAAATTGGTTCAGCCGTTTTGGAGGTTACACGGAGCAAACTGACAGACATACAGAGAGACAAAAATTTTAAAAATTGTGTTTTTGTTATACTTAGGTATCGTATATACTTGCATATGCATTTGTTAAAAAGGTCTTATTTTGATATTACAAACAGACACTTCAATTTTATTTATTTGTATAGATTATACAAAGATTCATTTCCATATGAGAATTAGAAATAGGTTAAAATTGACTTCCAAGATTTGATTACATAGTTAATTTACAAGTGAAGATAATAAAAGCGAGTTAAGAGAAAAGCTTATCCGCTTGCCGCGATCAGTGGCACCGCACCTTCGACGTCACTCTCTTGATTCAGTTAACGGGCGTCGACTCCGCGCTAAGCCTCTCAGTAATCCCTGAAAACAATGCCTTCAGACGTATTACACTGATTTTAAGACGTTTTCCCCGATTTTAAGAGGTGTTAAACAGATTCTGTAAGCTGTACAGAACTGAAACAACTTATTTACTATGCTGACATAGATAACATTTTCATATTACAAAAGAGGGCAGTACGCGCCATCTATGACATGAGTCCACGCGAATCTGTTACAGACTTCTTTAAAGAAATACGTATTCTAACCCTGCCTTCGCTATACATTTTGGAAAATATAATGTATGTTCGGAAAAGATTACTAAATTTAACTTAAAACGTGATGTATATGATTTAGATACTAGAAATAGACATAAAATTGTTGTGCCCGGGTTCAGATTAAGTAAAACTAATAAATAAAATAAAAAATATTATTCCTGGCTAATGGTGAGATTTTACAATAAAATTCCTAAAGCGCATTATAACTGAATTATCACAAAAAAAGTTTAAACGTATAGTTAAGAATGTATTTATTAAAAAAGCGTATTATAAAATTAAGGATTATGTAGATAACAAAGAAGCATGGAGGCTCAGCTCAGGAGCTACATTTTAAACATGATGAAAAAGACTGCAGAGTCGAGTTTCTTGCCCTTCTTCTTGCTCGGCCTATACCAATTTGGAACGGGCACGGTGGGTTTCTGTAAAGTTCATTAGCTTTGAGCACGGATTGGGTCTGTTGTCGTCTTTATCCCTCATCCGCGTCCTACTCAGAAAGATCGAGAACAGAACCACGGCCTCTAGGTCCCATGGAAGGGACCCGACGGCAACACAGGCGAACTCGCGTGAGAGTACGTAACTGCACCACGCACTTACAGTCATGATGCTTTGAGCCCTATAAAGGTCGGCGATCTCCCGTAATCTAAGAGATCGGGTTCAGATAGGAGCCCCATATATGGCCGTAGAGCGCAAAACCACTAAATATATTTTTTAAGTTTCTTGAACATTCCTTGTCTTATTATATAATAATATCAAGTCAACGGCGCAAGTACGGAAGTCGGTTCGATAAATTTGTCGAACCGAAAAATTCGATAAATTTATCGAATGTTGGGAGTACCTACCGAAGTCTGATCGTAAAGTATTGTAGTAGCTCTATATTCTCTTTGGATTCGACCTAGCTTTTCGATAACTTTTGTCGATTGTTTCGAGGCTCGATAAAACCCACTTTATCGATTTGAACTGTCAATTTTATCGTATTTTATCGACCGATAAGATTCGTACTTGCGCCGCAGTTGTTCTACAAGACTAAATGAAAGGGAGGCGAACAATCCGTAACCGCCACAGTACTACGGACGCGAATCCGGATTAAGGCACGTATCAATCAGAGGATTAGATAACTCACTGGATATGTGGGGATGCCGAATAAGATAAGGCTTTGAACTATAGCGTAGACTCAATGCTGTATTATAATAAAATAATATATTACGAGTAAATTATTATATTGGTTAAGTTGTATCTCATATTCTCCAGCCATTGGATATGACTGCTCTACAGAAGAACTGCTGATCTTCACTGATCGTCTTTAACTGTTTATAAACAAATTACTTTTTAACCGACTTCCAAAAAACGAGGAGGTTCTCAATTTGGTTGTATTTTTTGTTACCTCAGATCTCCGTCATTTGTAAACCGATTTAGAATTTTTTTTTTTTATTTGAAAGGATACTTTCAATTTGGTCCCATATTTCATCAAAATCGGTTTAGTAGTTTATCACTGAAGCGTCGCTTTGTCAAATATTTTTTATAGTATTGAATAACGAGACTAGCGAGTCGTTTGCCTGATGAAAGAAAGAAGATATTTATTGCGACGAACTGTACACCAAACAGTAATGGTAAGCATAACGCCAGCCCATAACAATGCAGTGCCACTAAGAACTCTTAAACCCATACACCTGCGCGGCACTGCATTACGCATGCATTTACTCTGAGACTTTAGGCAGTGAGTCTCATTCGCCGATTAATTTTACTGACTACGTTGCTCATCAAACCAGGACACAGTAATATTTGCACATCACTGCTTGGTGGCAGATTAAACCAGCAAATTTTATCCGCCAAAACTCACCCTTGCCACAAATAACATCTCCCTCTATTTGTCAGCCAGAAACAGCTATCTTTCTCCACATAAACTACATTAAAGATGCATGCAAGACAGTCAAGCCGGAAATAACTCTATATCTTTCGTGGAGTTATTCCGGAGCCTTTGCGTCACGTGCGCTTACCTATTGAGCGTAGAGCTTCCTACATCCAAGGACGGGTATGTACGTGACTAGCTTTATCACGTGGCTTTCACCGCCACAGCAGAATGGACGAAATACTAATATCACTTGTGCGTACATCTATCATTATTTTTTAAACTCGATAGGTTGAGCATTGTTACCATTGCCCAGTATCTTAACTGATCATAAGCGACGATGTGGGTTTCCCCACTTGGAGTTCTCCTGCTTCTCTCTCTCTACTCCAACGGTACTGGTAAACTCAGCAAGCAAGAGATCAGCAACATGCTTGGCGGCGATGCTAAAGATGGCGATTATGATAAATTGCTCAAAAGTATCGCTGCTGGAATACAGCAATAAACACTTGGTCACGGATTTTAGACTTGAGGGCAGTAAGTAGTCTACTCCTAAGCAAAAAGCATTCTGCCAAGTATTTCGGATTCAATTCTACGTTTTAACACCAACTCGCTTGGTAAGCGAAAATGTGCTCCGAAAATGGAGCACGTAGATCGAGATAATATTAATTCACTCTTACCCTTGAAGATATCCAGGTTATAGTTCACAATAAACAAGGAAGACGGCTAAGTGTAAAAATAAATATATTATAAGAGAGATTGTACAATCTCTCTATAATATTTTGTTTTTGCATTCGACCTTCTCTCGGAAGGTCATCTTAACTAGTCGTGCAAAAATATTCGAAAGATCAAAAGATTGAAGATACTGTGATATCAAATTTTATATCACTAAAGTTGATGAGCTTAAGGGTCTATAAAACGGAGTTACTGCTTTAGAAGTACCTTTAGTACCTTGAGGGATAACACAAGTGAATCCTACGGCGAAGTGTAAGACGGTATGTTTGTGTATTGAATGGTTTTAGATAAAAAATATCAGAACGTAGGTATTTTAGTACAGACAGGGGCTTGTTTCATAAAAAATATTAATCTAATATTATGAGTATTAGCGTCATATTTTACAAGGAAAAAAGAAAAAGAAACTCATAATATTAGACTAATATTTTTTATGAAACAGGCCCCAGACCCTCGAGCAATTGTTTTAGTGGCAACAATCGAAAATTCAAAGTCTAGGAAATCGCGCAAATCATCGCATCAAATCCATAGTAGGATTTGATGCGATGTTGCCACAAATTACCAGGTGGTGCGATAATGAGCGAAGCGAGGAGGACTGTTATACATCCTGTATAACACTCCTCCTCGCTTCGTTATACAGGATGTATACGTAAACGGACTCAATATTCGTATTGGATTCTTAAAAAATATAAGAAGTAATTATAAATCTATATAAATAACAAACATCTACTAAATGTCATTAGGCTGTGGAAGGTAATTACGAGAGAATATGGACACAAAAACGGTAGTCGGTCAGGGACTTTTTTTTGTAATAATTAAGGATATTTTGGAGATATTTAGAAAATTAAAAAAAATTCTCTTGCTCATTTCGTATATCTTATATATTCACCTCCTTAAAAATTGATACCGTTTACGTATACACCTTGTATAGGTTACTTGCGACAACCCATCGCGCGATCCGAGCGAACGAAGCAAGCGTGTCATGCGGCCGGCGAGCGCCATTAAACTTTTTTATACTATTGGCTAATGACGCCTCCGTAGCTAAGTTGGTAGTAACCCTGCCTGCAAAGCGAGGGGTCCCGGGTTCCTGGCCGGGGCAGATTTTGTGTAAGCATAAAGTTTGTTCTGGGGTCTTGGATGTTTGTGATGCGTATCTGTGTGTGTCCATGCCACCTGCGACACAGGGTATCCTAGTGCGGGAGTATGAGTGTAAGCGTGTATTTATTTATTATTATTAATGACGGTAGTGGTAATGGCGGTCTTGGTTTTGTACTGTACAATGTACATACTGTCAGTCAAGCAAGCTTAGCAGGCAAATATAACAAAACATCAGTATTCGGACGTTTGAAATATACCAAATTCTCAGCCAACTATGCCATCTTTTTTAGACTTCGTGGTCACGTGAAGCATTGTGTCACAGAAAAACTTATATTTCATAATTATAGAGCAGATAACAGAGAAAATAAACTGATAATATTTTAATACCCTGATGTACCCTTATTACTGTAGAAATAAACAGACAAGGACGCGAGCAAATACCTAGTGCTCAATATAACTAGAGCAGTGTCAAGGGAAATTAGTGCTTCAATGTCTCGGTAGAGGGGAGGAGGGTAGGGGCAAAGTGAGCAGTAATAGATTGATTTTTTTTAACTTATCGATCAAAGCTTTGATGTGGAGTCTCAAAGAATTTATGTCATTTCAAATCTTTGGGGACTAAATACTAAACAAAAAATAATGTTCAACAAATGTATATGAAACGTGTTTTATGTAACTTTTGTTACATCTACTTGTTTACATGTATAGTTATAGTTGGGCTTAGATATATTTATAACTCCATAATTATATAGTGAATCTGAATAAATATTTTTTAAGTTGACTATAAAATCCAACGTAAAACATAATAAAATGGGTACCTAGCTTCGGCCAGCGGTGTAACCCGCGTTCCCAGGAACCCTGTATTTTTCCAGGATAAAAAGAGCCTATGTTACTTTCCGGTCCATAAACTATATATATGTCAAAAATCACGTCGATCAGTTGCTCCCTTAGTGCGTGAAAGAAGGACAAATAAAAAAACCAGCAAAAGTACAAACACACTTTCGCATTTACTAAAAGTACAGATATTATTCTAGCACATAAAAGGTTAACTTTAATATAAAAAGGAGTATACATGGAAAGATTTAAAAAACCTTTTCTAAATTGAATTTACAAGTAAAATTACAGAATCCTGTCACACACACTAACACACCACACGAACAGAACCTTCAAGTTCTCCTTAATATTTGTAACTTATGAACTAAAATCACAGAACGTAGGCAATTGACCCTACAATTCATTACTTCTGCCCTCAAAAGGCAGTTAACCAAACCTCTAATGCAGCTAGTTTCGTATCAATTGCTCCCCGACTTCATTATGTGCCGAATTAATTTCGTATAAGGGCCCCCTAGGGTTGCCACTTCTAGGATAATGGACGACCCTGACACTGTTTTGGTTAAGCTATCTAGAACGATTTGTATAAATCTTTTTGGATCTGAAACGGTATAATCCCAGGGTTGGTATAAATTTGGTCTGGAGCTGATGATACCCTTTGGAGTTAATCGGAAGGTTTTTTCAAATAAATCTATTTAGGTAATGTGTAATTTATCAACACTCGGTCTAAAATGGTGAAAAACTGGTGGTGTGCATGTTCAAGAACCACAAAAATTCGTGTCATCCACCAAGCACAGGGACCGTGTAGTGCATTATGGCGTCCCACTGTCAGAAGGCCTTTATAATTTATTTGTTCCAGTGTGAACGTAATAGGCTGATCTTGACTGCTTTTTTCTTCACGTTTTTACTCTCACGATACTATGGTATCTACGACTACATACTACTACAGTAGGTAGACACCGCATTCTCCATTTCCATTCCTCCTTCATTCCTATATTGTCTATAGAATCTATCCAAATCTATTGTAGAACTATAGTCGATATACCATTCAGGGAATGTGGTGAGATGCGTGAACCATTTGCATAGCATAGCTTAGAATGTATCAGGAATGAGATCCACTGAAACTTGTCATACCCGTTCTGAAATCTAAAAATGTACATTTTGATTAATATAGATTTTCACAAACCAAGACTCGGCACTCTAAACCGTCAAAAAGGTATCAACATTGCTAGGGACAGCACCATTAATTATCGTCTCAAGTTTTATATACTGTCATTTTCATTGTCTAAGATACGATTTTTTTTATTTGTATAATACTCATGAGTATCATGCGCACTATACTATACAAAGTGTACAAAATGCAAGCTGTATTTCAACGAGTAGTTGTAATATTTTGGCCTGAATAAAAGCGAGTAGTCTGGTCAGAAGTCGACGACTCCAGCCGCTTTGCCATGTCCCCATTAAATTAATATTCATATTCATTTATTTGCATAATGTACATGTACAGAATTAATGGACAGATTTAGCATGATCCTATATAGTACTTTTGTTTATGTACATTTTACCCTACAAGAGTGTATCATTACAATTTACTACATTTATTTAGCTGCCCGCGGTTTCACTTGCGTAGAGATTTTCCAGAACCGTGAATTTTCAGTGAAAAATTAGCCTATGGCACTCCCCACCAAACTATCTCCAAGAAAAAAAAACGCATCGATCCGTCGTCCCGTTGCTGCGAGAAAGAAGGACAAACCAACAAATACATTTACGCATTTATCTATACCGATTCTATACCTACATACAAATAAATAAAATTGAAATATCTGTTTGTAATATCAAAATAACAGCTTTACTAAATGCGACTGAAAGTATATAAGGTACCTATAGCAAAACAACCTTTTTTTAAATATTTGTGTCTGTATGTCTATCTGTCTGTCTGATACGGCTGTTCACTGGCAGATAGCTGATGTTACTAGGAGTAACTTAAGCTACGTGGGCGAAGCTGAAGGGCACTGCTAGTTATTAAGTATGATTAGTACAGGAGTAGTACTAATCAATAGTTTTGATTTAATTAAACATTACAATAGTAGTACGAAAATGGTACTCACAAATAGAATTATTCGAATTACTAAGTTACATGATAAGTCACAACTCCAATTCTTAGGTCAATTTAAAATTTTCGGCTATAGATAACCAGTGTAGAAAGTGATTTAGACCTGGAAAACCATCAAAAAATCTTGCACTCAAGCAACACCGCGGGAAATATTTGTCTCATATCCCATCAGAAAAGTCCAATATCATATATTCCTTTCAACATATTACAGGAGACCTGCTGTAACTGTATTTACTCAGTCCTTCCCCGTATAGAAAGAAAAACATATTCTCTATTCCATTTATTGGGAAAATTGGATGGATTAGTTACTGAGAACTTCCATTTGCAAATGTATCTACTGTTTACTGAATAATGTAGACCTCTTGTATGGCAGTAACGTGTCTTTGCAGTGTTCATGCAAATGGAAAGCGTTACAACTTTTTTTTTACAAAAGGTTTTTTTTTTAATTTAATTTTATTATCAAATCTATTAGGCAATAATACAGGTTATAATATGAATTGTCAAACCGTTCAATAGTGATCTCTCGGCTGATCTTACTAAGTTAAAACTAGATGTGCGGAACACACTGATAGGTGCTTGGCGATAGATTTTTAACTTAAAGATGGTTGCTAGCCAAGGAGCACTAGATATTGACCATAATCATCATGTAGACGTTGCGATGATACAATTTGCGATTTTTTTTGTATTTTCTCAGGATTTTTTAAAACTATTGGGTAATGAAACGACCGTGTCGCTTGCCTTATGGTAAGCAAAATGCCCACTTATAATAACTGCAGTGTCCACAAAGACCTGTGTGTCACTGCATTGTGTTTGTTACCCGTTCGTTAATCATACTGACTACTTTGCTCATCAAATCGGGACACAGTACCTAATGCTTATACATATTTACATTAAATTTAGAAGCAGCATGGTTATATAGTCTAAAGGCTACTATTTGACTTTGAGTAGGTATAACAAAGAAATTACTTGCGCCGACCCCACGAAAAAAAGCCAAGGGCAGAAAGGACAGAGCTTACTGATCTAGCTATCTACCTCATTATGACTGAACCGTCATCGTTTCAAGAGATCGAAACTATCCCTTAATCTCCAAATTCTCCACATCTCCACACACAGTTCTCCGTAATCCTCGTCGCGGCCCTGATTGATACGCACATTATCCGCTCTCGCGTCCGTAACGCACCAGTTACGGATTATTGTCCCCTCCTTACGCGCGACTTATTCCATATAATGGCGTGGAATGGCGGATGTGTCATTCACAAAAATGGATGGAACTTAAGGAATTTATAGACTTAGTTCTATCAGGGCGGATTATTATCCGTGCCAGCCTATTGGCTGTCAAAAATGAGCTTTATGCCGTCACGGATATCTGTGTATGGCGTCAAGACTATCCATAATACGCCTGGGGTACTTAGCAAATACTAGAAATATGCAAATTTTATTCGGTGGTATGACTAACTCTTCTACTAGTGTCCTTCTGCAAGGTTACCACCGCTTTGCTCGTCGGGCCTGCCACCAAGCAACAATGTGCAACCATTACTGTGTTCCAGTTTGAGGAGCAAAGTTACTAGTGAGGGTTAGCTATTGAAATTACTGGGCTTATGAGAATCTTACACCTCGCTGTGGTTGCTTCATAAAGTAACTTTTTTTTCTGTAGTTTCTTTGTGGATTTAAACCATTGACTGGATCGACAATAAACCATCTATACAAATAAATAAAATTGAATTCTAGGTTTTTATATCAATATAACAGCTTCTTAATAAATTGCATATGAAAGTATATACGGTACCTATAACCAGAAAAAAAATGTATAAAATTTTTGTATGTCTGTCTGTCTGATTGTTCCGGCTAATTTCCGAAACGGCTGAAGAAATGATGTTATAAGGAGTAAATTAAGCTACGTGAACGAAGCCGCGGGTCACAGCTAGTCTATCTCTATTTGAATATCTCGTGTCAATCGGTTCAAGTCAAATATATCAGTACAGTAAACAGTTCACGCTTGCATGGGCTGCATGCAACTCGTGATAACAGCTTGCATCGCTACACAATAAAATAATATTCAGGAATATTTTATTCACAGCATGAACTAAATAAACAAATTCATAAAAATAGACTGAAATAACAAATAAAAAACAGACGGACACTCGCAGAAGAGTTAGTCCTCCAATTAACAGAAACTTTTACTAAAAAATTGCTTTAAAAAAGCGAAGAACCGACTTCAGTTACAAACTACTGAACCGATTTGGATGAAATTTCTATGGGACCAATCTGAAAGTATACCCTTTCAAATAAAAAAAAAAATTTCCAAATCGGTTTATAAATGACCGAGATCTCAGGTAACAAACATAAAAAAAAAAATACCCGACGAATTGATCACCTCCTCCTTTTTTGGAAGTCGGTTAAAAATAGGTTTATTCACTTCGGACATTTTGGAAGCTTGTAAACGATCTTACAAGTGTGAAATTGAGGTATGCGAATGGATGTACTTAATATAATAAGTCCATTAAAAATATACAATAACTTTGTAACCATGGTAACTGTCGTAAGTTATTTCCCTACATTTGAGAGATAATTTATCACAACACACATACCGATCGACGGACTGAAACGATCCTGTAAGGTTGCTTGTTTTATTTCAAGGTAACATATCCCTAAAATGCTCGAATTCCTCAATAGGTGGTAACAATCGGTTACACACTCCCACACCCCTAATTTCACCTCTACAAAGTCCGACTGTATGAAGGCTCCTCTGGCTATAAATAGTGCATGTGTGAATGTGTGGGTGTGTACGTGAGCGCCATTGTCGGAGTAGCAGTGTGGGGGAGCCATTGTCAATCAGTGGGCCTCGTAATCGCCGAGGTAGGAATGTGCCTTCAATGGTAGGGCTGGGGCCAGGGTTTACGAGTTTATAATAACTAAAACACACAACTAGCTTCTGCCCGTGGTTTTACCCGCATGGCAATTCCCACAGCAACCATGACGTAAAGTAACTGCTACTCTCCGGTTCATAAACTATATATAAGCAAAAAACCACGTCGATCCATTGCTCCTTTGCTGCGTGAAAGAAAGACAAACCAACACACCAACAAACACACTTTCACGTTTGCATGAACTAATTCAATTTCAAAAAATATTTTTGTTTATAATGCACATGGGTATAAAGAGAATATTAGATAGTTTTTAACACAATATAGGTATACCTATACATCAAAACATTTTTCATACTCAATAGTACAGTATTAGACCACTATCTTACGATAGTTAGTTAGTGGGAGGACTAACTCTTCTGTGAGTGTCCGTTTGGGTTGTTACCCTCGCTTTGCTCGTGAATTCTGCCGCCAAGCAGTAGTATGCAAGCACTACTGTGTTCCGGTTTGATGAGCAGAGTATCCAGTGAAATTAATGGACTTATGAGACTTAATACCTAATGTCTCAGGGTAACGAGCGCACTGCAGTACCGCGCAGGCCTTTGTGTTTCAAAGTTCAGGGTGGCACTGCAATTATTATAGGCCGGCGTTATGCTTATAAAATAAATAAATAAAATACATTTAATTCAGGCACAACCCATATACACAGACACAAATACAGACATAATATGACAAATGGACACAAATACACAACAGACAAGATACAAACAAGACAAGACAGTAAGACTAAATCTAACCAACAGTGTAAGCGACATGTCTGCCGCTACAATGCTTACCATCAGGCAAACGACCAGCTTGTCTTGTTACCAAATAACATAATAAAAAAAAGATGATTTGAACGAAGAAAGTGAATGTGTTAAACCTATATTAGAACTGGTTCTCAAGTGCAGTTGCAGGAACAAATTGGAGGTGCTTGGCTGATTTCCTCTTAAGGGTAGTAGCCACGTTAGCACAGAAATTGTGTTACGAATCGATGCATTTTTCTTAAAACTCGGCCAACCCTATCGAGAAAATTCGATTTATAATAACTAGCTCCGAGAGTCCGACATTGGATATATCGGATTCAGACCCAATAGTTGCCATAGCTATAGGTATTGCTACAGAATAGGGTACGTAATATTTTTATTTCACTATACCAGCCTCCGCCCGCGGTTTTACTCGCGTTGCGATTCGAACAGTGCATTTTTGTAGGATAAAAAGCCTATGTTACTATCCTGTGCGCCTGTGTGACTTTGGCTGCCCGATCTGTAGGTTGATGGTTCTAATCTTTTTTTTTTTATATTGGATTCCTTTTTTTATTTTGACGGCTCCGTAGCTAAGTTGGTAGTAACCCTGCCTGCAAGGCGAGGGGTCCCGGGTTCGATTCCCGGCCGGGGCAGATTTTGTGTAAGCATAAAGTTTGTTCTCGGGTCTTGGATGTTTGTGATGTGTATCTGTGTATGTCCATGCCACCTGCGACACAGGGAATCCTAGTGCCGGGGGTATGAGTGTGTAAGCGTTTATGTTATGTTATGTTATGTTATGTTATATTTTTTCTATTGGATGACGAGACGAGCGGGTCTTTTGCTTGACGTCAGAGTATAACGTTAGACCATAACAATAATTGTATTGCCTTCCAGAGCCTTGAAACACAAAGGTCTGCGCGGTGCTGTTACAGTGCACTCATTACTCTGAGGCATTAGGTATTACTTAAGTCGATTATAAACCGAGTTATTTCATTAGCTACTTTGCTCATCAAACCACAACACAGTAATGCTTGCACATTCCTGCTTGGTAACATACTACACCAGCAAAGCTGTGTTACCCACACAGACGGACACTTACAGAAGAGTTCTAGAAAACTTACTATTACTGTGATGAATATTTTTTGTCATATTTCTTACTTTGAAAAGCTGATGAAAGAGTTATAAATTGAATAAAACCGACCAAATGTAGTTTCAATGTGTGAATGCGCGGCAGTATAGGTAGTGTGGGACAAAAATCCGTAAAACCGATATAATATTAGGGATTGAAATCGGATACAATCCGGAACTATATGGATGTTACTCTGAAGAGCTTGCGTTGTTAAATTAAAAAAAAAAAAATTGTTAAATGTAAGTAGGTATTACTTGATTTTTTTTGTTATTTTATTGTGAAAAGTTGTTAAATAAAATATCTTTTAAATATGGGAACAAACATCGGCAAAGATATCACGACATATTTTTTTTATCTATAAAAGCTTTTCGAAAGGAGATCACAGCGGCGGTTTTCTCGTACAAAATTTATAAAAGGACCACCCTTGAGATATACCCTTCTGGTCCGTACTCATGAAAAAAGAATCATAATCGGTTGACAAAAATTGGCGAAGAAACCGAGAAATAGAGCCACAAAAAAAAACAGATAAGTTGAAGCTCCTCCATTTTTTGAAATCTGTTAAAAAGGAAGTTTAAATTATAATTGAGGAGCGTCTGTTCAAAAGGTTACATTTACCTAAAATAATATATTTTTTTATTTACTTATTCGGCCTCGATATCTGTAATTCAATCCGTTTTTTTTTTCGATTTCTGAAAAATTGTATAATGTGTAAATGTAACATTTTGAACAGACACTCCTCAATTGAAGCTGTCATGACTCAGTTGTCTGTCGATCCGTAGGTCAGTGGTTGGAATCCTACGATGAGCTTGAGATTCAGTTAAATGAAAGCATCGTGATGAACCACCATTTAGTGTAAGCAGTGTTCTAGTGCCTGTTCTACAAACTTTCTTCAAGATGAATAACCTGTCACTGGGTGTTCAAGTAGTCGATCTTCAGAGCCAGTTCCTATTCTTAGTGTTCGCTAATTCACAACATTGGATCAAATCATAATTTAGCATCTGCGGTGAGATAGTGGTCAAACGCCAATCTACCAAAAAATACAAATATTGTTATCTATACCTCTATATCTATACAAATAAGTAAAATTGAAGTGTCTATTTGTAATATCAAATTAACAGCTTTTTACCAAATGCACATGAAAGTACATACGGAACCTATAGCAAAACAACCATTTTTAACATTTTTGTCTGTCTGTCTGTCTGTTTGTTCCAGGTAATGTCCGAAACGGCTGGACCGATTTTGACGGGACTTTCACTGGCAGATAGCTGATGTTACAAGGAGTTACTTAGGTTACTTTTATTTTAGAAAAGGAATTAGGGTTTCGTGCAAATAAATAAAAACCATGAAATCCAATATCTCCACGTGGGTGAAACCGTGGGCAGCAGCTAGTTTTTTTTAATGTTCATTGTATTCATCTTCAAACATAATTCAGAACAAATTCAAAGCGTTACTCAAATGGTTATTAAATCTCCATTCTCCATATAACGACCGTCTGCGATGTTTTTGAAGTCAAACAATTTCGCAGCTCCAAGAAACAAACATTTGCGTTACACTCCGAAAATCAAAAAGCTCTTGTAAACAATTAATTTGCTAATGAAAAACCTCCGCGAGCCGGCCGGCCTGTCCGTCCGAGACGGCCGGGAATATTGGTGTCAAATGGGTAGATTTCGTTACGGTCCGACTTAATATTCGTTCTCTTTAAAGTCAAAAGACTAGTACCAAAGTATAGAGCTTGGCATAATTTTATTCCTAGAAGAAAATAACAAGCCTTAATTATTTTTTCTAGATATGAGCCTGAAGTAAAGGTCTTGACGGTATAGTAAAAAATTTATTCAAGCCTACATTTCTAAACCGTTTTTAAAGAAAAGTGTAGTAGAAATGTTTAATAATACAGCGTTACTAAAAATATTCAAAGGAAACAACTGATACTTTGGTTCATTTTTGCATTTTAATATTTTAGTTCCAAAACTGAACAACTCTTTTATATTGCTCTCTCTATTGTGTTGTGATTCATGTGATAATGTAAGATTTTTTTTTGCAATCTGTAATATTGGTGAAATGTGTTAGGTCTTTTTTTTTAACATCTATTGCAACTCACATTTGACGCAACTAAAGTATTTCTATTCTATACTTACAGTAAATAAGACTAACGTTTACTTCTGCTTTACTGGTGTTTCATGAAATAGTAAGCTTTTATGTACCTATCAGGAATAGAGGTTAGTGATAAAAACAGCGTAAAGTCAAACGTTTATAGATGTACTAAAATATGGTTAAATTGAAATTAGAATCCTAGAACAAAACACAAGAAAGAACAGAGGTATGTGCGTGTAAGTATTTATACCTCTGCTCTCTCTTGTCCTCTCTCTCTTTCTTGTGTACCTCTGTTGTCTGTTCAAAACAAATGAAACGTATGTCTTCTCTATAGGCATACTTAAGGGTCTGATCACTATTTATATCACCTTATTGTGGTCAAAGATGGTAATCACATAAATCTAGGATAGAACTGGTTCTTGAGTGCAGCTGTGGGATCATACTATATACTATTAGTTCCTTGGTGAATGATTTGAGACTGGTAGACAAGCGAACACTAGCAATTGTAATTCAAGCTCATCCTAGAAATACAGCATCGTACCATATTGAATGTTATGTTCATTCACTAGCCTTAATTTTTTTACAACTTTCTTAATAGATTACAAATTCTATAAACAAAGGAATTTTAGGATTTTTTTTTATGAAGAACACGAGAAGATTTACAAAACAGGAAAAAAATTAGGTAAAATAACAGAATCGTAATTAGTATTTGCGTAATTGTATTAAAAAACAAAGACATACGAGTATTATGTTGTATATAAAAAATAACATTAGCGCAAAAAGCATTTGCGATAGCAATGTTCGCTAGTGCTAGTGAAATAGATTTCGCAATCACGAATGGATCAAGGACTGCGCATGCGCAATCCTATATGAGTGGCTACAAGCCACTATTTTTTCTATTACATTACACGTGCTAATCTCTAGACTTACGCATGGCAACTAATAGGATATATTTTTTTTTTTCTTTTACACACTCATACCCCCGCACTAGGATTCCCTGTGTCGCAGGTGGCATGGACATACACAGATACACATCACAAACATCCAAGACCCGAGAACAAACTTTATGCTTACACAAAATCTGCCCCGGCCGGGAATCGAACCCGGGACCCCTCGCCTTGCAGGCAGGGTTACTACCAACTTAGCTACGGAGCCGTCGAACATTTAAACATGTAAATTCGATTTTACTGTCTGTTAAGAAATAAACAAAAATAATTAAGCATTTGCAAAATCTACCTTAGAAGGCTGTCCAAACAGAAGGCCAAATATTTAGGCTCGGCACAAACATCTGCGTGCCTGTTTGGACCCGCGACAAATAAATTAAATCCAACCTTTACGAGCGAACGTCCCTGGATTGTAGTAACTGTACACAGTTATACAGTGAGATTGGATGGCGCCCGCTTTAAAAGCAATTTAAATATTTTTTTAGGAAAAAAGTTCAAAGCATTATTTTTTGCTGTCGATGGTTTAGCTTTTTGCCAAAAGTAACTGAATGGTAGGAAGCGACCAAACTGACTGGGTGGTAATACTTTTAGTACTGATTTCGTTTGCTGAGAACAACCGATTTGTTTAATCTGTCGGTCAGTACCTATTTGATTTTATCACTTCGTATCATCCTACTTCCTACTAAACCTACTAATATTATAAAAGCGAAAGTGTGTTTGTTGGTTTGTCCTTCTTTCACGCAGTAACGGAGCAACGGATCGACGTGATTTTTGACGTAATATATATAGTTTATGGACCGGAGAGTAACATAGGCTATTTTTTATCCCGGAAAAATGCACGGTTCCTGTGGGAACGCGGGTAAAAACCTCGGGCAGAAGGTAGTTGTTATAATAATTATTATTATCATATCATTTCATTTATTTATAAGAATTATCATTGTTTGTTTGCATTTACTTTTAACACGCAGAAACGGCAAATCTGTTTTTGTGTTGCAGTACCTATTGTAGTATAACGACAATAACTAGTTAGTGTAAAGTTAAATGAATTTGTTTGCAAGCCAAGTTACCAAAGTATGATCTGGGGCCTTATATACCGGCTAACAATCTCGTGTTCGTTTTCGATTCCAAACCGATTAAAACCAGCGGTCACTAGTCTTCGTGTGGAAGGAGTTGCTAGAGTTTTCGCTTCTTTTCGTTTTGTAAGAACTTGTTTCCTGAATAACGTTCGTTCTAAAATGATAACCAGCGAAAATTCTAGACTATACCTTCCAGCCGAAGACCTAGCGACTGCTGGTCTTAATCGGGATGGAGTCGAAAACGAATACGAGATTTTTAACCGGTAAGGCCGCTGATCTCCATTTTCACCCTTAGCTGTATATTTAGTCTTCTGTTACCTAAAGCTTTTGGGTGACTTAAATACTACTAAACCATCATGTTCATAAACAAATTAGGTACTTCATTTCCATAAAATAATAATAATAACGTTTATTCACTATAATTGTTACAATTGGAACTTAAAGTCTAGGTAAATCTAAGATTGAGGATTATCACTAGGTACTTGAAGCAATAAGTTTCTTGTGTGTACTAGTTTCCACACTAGGATACCCTGTGTCGTGGGTAAAAATAAATTCTAACAAATCACCGGCCTCGTAAATACACCCCATACATGACGGGCCTTTTCCCTAAGTACAGATCGAGCTTCAAGGGCCAATAATATGAAATGAGCAAAACATGACGTAAAGGGCATCCGTTTTCAATAACAAGCCCTCTTAAGGGCAAAGGACTGCCCGCGGGAGTGCAAATGGCTGCCCGTAGTAGGGCAAAGAAGGCCCAAGAGCTGCCTCGGGCGCCGGACGTGCCTGTTTTTTACTGAGACTAATTACATCGGGAATTATCAGTTAAATTGATTTCAAGGGTTAAATAAGTTCGGTTTGGTTTTTTGGGGGAAAATAATTTTAACCTTTTATATTTTAATGAAAAATATATTTTATACAGTTTTTTTCTTTTGTTTTTTAATATTTATTTTTATACTGCGTACAAAAAAATTATGCTAATAGGTACACAAAACCCTACTTTTATACCCCATCACATATTTTTGTCAGTTTACAAATGGTAGAGCTGTCTTAGTTACACCCTTAAAAATAATTTAAACAAAATATAAAAAAACAAGATGTTTCTCCATAAATTTACACTATCATCAGATTTACATATGAATATGTATGAATATATATTTGTCTTTTGTGCAGTAGAAATGCTTGTAATGCTTTAATCATGTTGTGTATACATATTTAGGTTTGTTTCTAGATCCAAACTTTTGCCTACTTTAATCATCTTTGTTATGAAAATTTGTGTACCTAATAAATAAACAAATATAAAATTTCAGCCTATTCGAGTAACGGGAACTCAAATTTGACTCAAACATTCTTACTTACATAGATTACAAACGAATAAAGGTTAATAAAAGCTTGTAAAAACAAGTTTCTTTGAGAAAGTAAACTCAAGTTAAACTACACAAATAAACACCGCCTCAACAGGCGTTCACCACCACTAAATTATTCACTCAAGCATCCTCTAATAGCTGTGCGCTTAAAATAACACAGCAATTAATTTTAGAATTATTTGAAGCCCACAGATTATAAAGCAGCCACCGAATTTCGCAAATCCTTTCAAGCTCGTATTAAAATTTCAACAAGCAGCCGTTCTGTAAAGCCCATTCTACACGAACAATACAAACAAAGTGAAGTCTGTTTTGGCAAATGAATTTGCGGGCCGCGGCCGTCGGTGCTTACAGCAGTTTGCTGCGGCCCTTGAGTTGAGCGCTCTTGATCGTCGAGTCGCCACTCGGACGAATTTGTTCTGGTCTTCAACGGTGACAGTTCCGTCGGAACATTAACCTTCGTTGGCTGGAGGTGGGGCCAGGAAATAGTAGAATTTTAGTTCATTAACACGGAAAAGGAGTTAGAAGGTAGAAGCCCAATAATCCTATATACTCCTCTTAGGCAGACACCCCACACATTAACGTTAATTTTTCTTTTCCTTTTACAAATAGGTACATCAAGTAAAATCATTATTGAGGTTTAATTAAATACCTACTTAATATTTATTCTCGTAGTACTTATATATTTTACTTCATCCTGACTCCGTTACCCTAGAACTGTTCAGGATATAATAAGCCTTTATATTCTAGCAACCCATGTTGGCTTGAAGTTGTTATTAACATTTTCCAATAACCCTATTAAATAAATAGCGGTACATACATCAATTCAAATACAATTATCCTGTTTTTACTAGGCAAGTTTAAAACTTCCCGCAGTAATATGTAATTAAACATGAGGAAGCCGGAACGGAGCAGTGAACACTTTGTTATATCAGAAGTTGTGCAGTAAATGTGGGGTTGAGCCGAAGACTAAAAGATAATTTATAGACGGCGTGTTTGATACCCTGTATTGAAGCGACCCTTTCCAGACGAGGCATTTTACACTCGAGTCGAGTTGCGTGTTCGAATGTGAGTTTGAATTATGAACAGCAAAATGCACAATTGCATGTGGACGGAATGTATAAGCTTCTAATATCGTGCATAAAACTGGACTGGCGATCTGCAAAAAATACAAACGCTATTTATAATATATACTTGTTATGTAAAATTTACAGTAATTATAATTGATTTGCGGATATCTTAAGAGGCCTTTTGAATTTATATGCTAAATTTTAAGATTTGAATCGTCTAGTTTAGTATCTTAGGAAATAATTTTGCGGTGTTCCTCGTCCCGAGTATGAGGTGTGTTCATCATGCATGTCGTAACATAGTATACTTAGAAAATGTAGATGTAATAGAAATTGTTATTCGAAGAGCTGTGAGCAAGTGAATTGAAGAGCTTACGAACGAAGATTCTTAAATTCAAGCTGGCTTACTTTAGTGACTTCACTTCCGCGATTGAAGCGCACCGTCTAAATTATTCTGTTAGCCGTTGTATGTGCGAAAGTGGAATTGTTTTGACAACCTTTTAAGGGTCAGAATAGTGGTAAATTTAGACTGTTCTCTCTTCGCTACTACTACCATCATGCCAAGTCAGTTTTGGGAAGGTTTTGCTTCGTCGAAATTAATCAATCTTTTCATGGACTTTTCATTTTTTGACTTCGTTACTAAACCTATACAACTTGAGTTTAAATTGGTATCTTATCTTAAAAGGAGGTCAATCTACTCCTGGAGGTCAACAATATTTATTTCACGTAGTTTTAAAATTCGGAATTCTTCATTGAAGAAATTGCATTTAAAGTTTACGTCAAAATTCTACTACAGAATTACGGGCATACTTAGATCAGCTGATTCACTTGAACTATGTTGAACTGTTGATTAGAGACTTATAAACAATTACAGAAAATGCCACGCAATTCACGTTTGAAGTTGAATTTATTTATATTATTTATGTGTACAAACATGGTCCTAATCACCCCCTTCCAGGATAACAAACTTACCCTGTATAATTTGGTCCTTTAATTTTCACTCACTACAATCTCAACTATACAAATACTAGCTGAAGCCCGCGGTTTCACTTTCGTAAAGATTCCCATTAGAACCTTGCATTTTCCGGGTAAAAAAGTAGCCCATTCTCCATGTGTGTTTGTTGGCTTGTCCTTCTTCACGCAGCAACGAAGTAATGGTTCGATCTGATGTTTTTGCATAGAGAGAGTTTATAGACCTGAGAGTGACATAGGTATACAACAGATTTTTTTTCTATTTTATAACGAGGCGAGCTGGTCGTTTGCCTGATGGTAAGCATAACCCCAGCCCAGGCCTCCTGCCTACTTAGAGCCGGCTGGCTTAGTCCTACCAATTAGTGAATACGGGTAAACCCGTGGGTGGACCCCTAAGTCACATATTATAAAGCAATATAGCAAACGTTAACCAATCAAGATAAAAATATAAAAAATCAGTTAGCTTTTGTAAATTCTGCGTTAAAAATATCGTTAAAAGCAAAACCATTTTAGGCAAAAACTAGCAAGAATATGCTCGTAAAATAATATTGAAGGTACATTATGTTGATTATAATAAATAAACTTAAACGTTGTCTTTTTCCAGAAGGCTTTTAAATAAATCAGTTTATTCACATACTTTGAGGGTATAGTTATATAGTCAATGTTGACATAGCAGAGTACTTAGGTAATGTATTTGATACGGTATCCTAACCATCGTACACTGCTGTATCGTGCCTACGTACTCACTTGATACAGTATCAGATACGTACTACACCTCTAAGTGAATAATCTGCTTTAAGCTTGAGATAATTATCACAAAATAGAGAATAGAAGTGACAATACTTGCTAAGTGGTAACGTGAGCCTACGTCGCCCGCCTAAAGCGAACAGTTTCAAAGAGAGAAACTTTTGAAACTCTTTGATTGTTTACCACCTAGTGGTACGACTAACTCTTCTACGAGTGTCCGTCTAGGTGGGTACCGCTGCTTAGCTCGTGGCGCTAAGCAATAGTGTGCAAGCATTAATGTGTTCCGGTTGTATGAGCAAAGTAGTCAGTGAAATTACCTGCGGATCACAGTTTTCATACCGTGAAAGCCAAAATTTCAAATTACGAACATTGAATCGAAAGTTGGATATGAAACAAATTGCGATCAGCGTGCCGAAGCTTCGACGTTTCCACGTACGTGGACAATTTCTATGAAACAATGCACTGCATTCCGCTCGTTTCCCTGAGACATTAGACTTTGCTCGTGAAGTCTGCCGCCAAGCAGTAGTGTGCAAGCATTACTGTGTTCCGGTTTGATGAGCAGAGTATCCAGTGAAATTACTGGGCTTATGAGACTTAATACCTAATGTCTCAGGGTAACGAGCGCACTGCAGTGCCGCGCAGGCCTTTGTGTTTCAAAGTTCTGGGTGGCACTGCAATCGTTATGGGCCGGCGTTATGCTTACCATCAGGCAAACGACCAGCTCGTCTCGTTACCTAATAACATAAAAAAAAAAAAAAAAAACATTACGTATTCTTATTCTCAAAAGCCTAATACCTAATTTAACTGACTGCTACATTAAAAACAAAACACTGTCTGAAACACACACCAACATGATAATGATTGCACAATTTACCACTGTCCAAGTTGAAGTAAGAGTGATGAGCCGACGACGTTCGTTACGCCGCGCTGTACTGAATTAGAAATGAAACAGATGTAGCACCTGTCTTATGTCACGTGGAGAATGCGCAAACTTAAGATAACTCAGAGACAGAACATTCGATACTGGTACCGTAATATTGTGGCCATCTTCCGGCTCCATCATCACCCTGGACATCATCTAGGATCAGAGTACTTGAAAAGACAAATAAAACAAGCCCAAACTCGATGGGGTTACGTCGCTTCGTTACAGAGTTCCTTTGGCCTCCTTCCGGCTCCTATCATCAGCCCAGCTCTGTGACATTATTATATTGTATTGTCATCCAATTTACATACATAATATGTAAATTTAGCTTGTAAGTTTTCACCTGAAGAAACATACAAACATTGTAAGTTAAAAAGAAAAAATGTTTGTAAAAAGACTTGTCGTAGGAATGGTTATATGTAGGTATTCGGTGCAATGTCGTATCGATTTCGTATCGTGACGATTATTTCGTTATCTTTTTGCGAGTAGACCCCCTGAGGTCAAGAGTGATCGCTCCACGTGTTTCATTAAGTCTGCCATCGCCAGGGCAGCACTGAGTTATTTTTGGGAAAGTCATTAGAGAAGAATCAACAGTACATAATTGAGTTTCTGTACTTTAATTAAAATCGAGGTGCAGATCGTGAGGTATCACTCAGTGGTTTGCATTTCATTTCAAATTATATACATGTAGTTTCACAGGCCTGCGATGGTTTTATTGCCAAACGGGGTAGTGATTTCGGTATATATAATCTATACAAATAAATAAAATTTAAGTGTCTGTTTGTATTATCAAAATAACAGCTTTTTACTAAATTCATATGAAAGTATATACAGTACCTACAACCAATCAACCATTTTTAAAATTTTTGCCTGTCTGTTTGTTCCGGGTAATCTCCAAAACGGCTGGACCGATTTTGACGGGACTTTCACTGGCAGATAGCGGAAGTTATAAGGAGTAACTTAGGATACTTTTATTTTAGAAAACGACTTATGATTCCGCGCAAAAAAATAAAATCCATGAAATCCAATGAAAGGGGCGCGGGTGCAACCGCGGGCAGCAGCTAGTCTACGATAACAATATTAAAAAACGTCCATTTGAAGTTGCCCTAATCTGGCTATAATATGAAGTATCTATCTACTTCTCGCGGATCTGGCGGGTGGGCGCTAGCTGAAGTAGTAGTGACTCTAGTTGCCTCGTTCTAAAGCCTAAACCATCGAGAAAAAAGGCAAGAAACTCGACTGCGGAATGACCACGCCTCCTTCGCCAATCTTCTTTTTATACCTCCGTGGTTGCGGCTTACAGTGCTCAGGGCTGGCTTATTGTTTGTTTATTGGAAAGGGATGGAATAGGCGCGTTTATTTTATGTGCTTAGCGTTTAATTCAGGGACGATTCGGTTAGTGTTATTAGGAAAGTTTCAGTGCCCGCGGCACATATGCCGCGGGCGCGTGGCCGACTGGAATTGGATACGACTTTATGGTAAAGTCAAAATCATAACTACGAGAATATTGGAGGTATTGGTAACAAATTAGTGGGTATCGAACTATTCTTCCTTAGCAAAGGCGTAAAATTTTAAGAGTATTAATAATCTTACTAATCTTACTGATATTATATAAACGCGAAAGTTTTTGAGGATGGATTGTTGATTAGTTACACAATGTTTTGTCTCTTTCGATTCAGTTTAAAATAGTCAAAGAATAACAAAGACAAAACCACCGTTATACAATGTTTATTAGAAAAGCTCTAACAAATTATATTTATTTACAGGATGGACTGATGTTATTTTTTACAAGATTAAAGCGTCGCAGGCCACCACAACTTCAAAGAGGCAAGTAAACAAACCATTTGTATGCGGCGCGGGCGCGTCTCGTCATCCACTTCTCTCTCGCGTCATTACGGCAAGCTTCCACAGCATCCGGAGATTGCATCTTAGTTCCAAGCAATTTTATCTTTCTGCGAGAATGTTTTGTAAACACAATATGCCTGTTGTGTTAAGAACTTTAAAAGTTAATTGTAATTAATAATTATATTTTTCCTTGCATGGTGGTAGTTTTCGAAATTTTAAAACTCCTGCACTAGGATTACCTGTGTCGCAGGTGGCATTGGACATATACAGATACACATCACAAACATCTAAGTCCCGAGAACAAACTTTATGCACACCGCACAAAGTCTGCTCTGGCTGGGTATCGAACCTGGAGCCCCTCACTTTGCAGGCAGGGTCACTAACTTAGCCATGGAGCCGTTAACAGATCAAGTGTACACAAATATATACATCACAAAAGTTTCGATACAAAGCGGGTCTGCTAGATGGAGCTACGGCTTGTAAGCCGGAAAGAAATACATCATATCAAGAATTTCGCAGTCAACATCGATTGCTCCCATAGCCTAGTTGGTCTTAACCAACTAGGCTATGGGATCCGTCTGGCCCGGATTGCCAGAAGACGCAGGTTCGAATCCTGTTGGAAGCGAAATTTTTGTGATGTATATATTTGTGTGAACATCCGCTAGTGTCGGTTAACACTATAAAATATATTTCATAAAGATCAAGTGTAGTCGTCCGCCAATCAGTAATATCCAAGCATTACAGTGTTCCAGTTTGATGAGCAAAGTAGACAGTGAAACTGAATGAAACGAGCGCAATGCAGTCCGCGCAAGTCCTTGTGTTTCAAAGTTTCGAGTGGCACTGCAATTGTTATGGGCCGGCGTTATATTTACCATTAGGTAAAACCTATAGACACTAGGTCAAATCTAAACTATGCTTTCCTAACATCAAGTATAAGCCTCCCGTGCTTCAAATATACCTTGAGGCAGTGAAGTTAAATTAATTTTAATGAAAAGTAAATTAAGTCGCTGTCGTAGGCGGCGCCTACGTGGGGCTCTACCGCCGCTAATGGAGATTAATTATGGATAAAGTTTTAAAATTGAATTATTAATGATACAGATTAAATTGTAGATTACTGAATGTATCCGAGACTTAGCAGATATCTTTTGGTGAGACATATTTGTTCTGATATCGTCCTTTGTGGTTTTTTACTAAGATTGGGTTCTGTACTGCTATGTTTTAAACAGCTGATGTAAAAAAATACTCAAATTAAAAAAGAATTTACCAGGTGGTAGGACTAACTCATCTGCGAGTGTCCGACTGGTTTGTTACCACCGCTTTGCTCGTGAAGTCTGCCAAGCAGTAATGTGCAAGACCAGCTCTCACTGAACCATCATCGTTAAAAAAAGATTGAGTTCATAAAATAAATCAATCGATATGTTTATAAAAAACAAACAACGAAAAGAAACAACTTTATAACACGTCGTAAAAATCTGTCCCAAAAATTTCCTTGCAAAGAATTTAGGATCTTAATCTAAACTCTCTCAAAGTATAGACAAGAGATTCAATCTAAAAATGATTACCCGAAAGTATCCTAAAGTAAACCGACTAAAGACAAAAAAGGTAACTGTTGGCCTCTTCTCACGCACTAACCGTCCTTTAAAAGGGTTCGCCCTACAGATTTCAATCCTAACTTTTTATTTTCTCGCAGTACCCACTCTATTTCTTTGAGGATTACACTGTAATCTTGTAAGTTTTCACTAGAAAGGCCCTTTATAGGGCCAGCTTTGTGAGATAGGGGTAACGACGCACCTACAATGGGCAGGGTTGCTGGAGCCGGAAGGTGCGCTTTTGCACGTTCGGTGGGAAGGATGTTGGGGTGCATTTGGTTTTGAAAATGGAATAGCTAAGTGTTTTCTTAAAGAGATTTTAATGACATCTTAAAATGATCATCTTCATAGCTATCTACTAAGTAGGTAAGCGTGCTTCATCGCCGACTGTATCGTCACTTACCAACATAAGATTGATGCTTAACCATCTATCATGCATTAGCGTCTAATGTGTCCCTAAGGATAACAGTGTTTTTAGGTAGTGTTTCAATTGTGACTGCTGGAACACACTAACAGACAACCAGACTTGCTACATCAAGATGTTTTCCTTCACCGATCATTACAAAATTTGCACAACTGGAAATAAACGACAAGCGGGTCGTTTGCCAGATGGTAAGGATAACGCCAGCCATTACAACTAAAGGTCTTCGTTCAACCACACTGTTTATCGCTTAAACATGCCTTAGTCGCGCGATTAAATATGAGCAACCACAAATCCTGATTTAAGTAGTGTCTAACCGTTGTCTAATACAATTCTGGTGTGACATTTCTAATCATTTTTGTGGTTTATCTTTAGACGCTGTCTAGCTAAACAAGCGACTGATTCACTTATTATTGATATTGATTAGACACTTCAATTTTATTTAGTTGTATAGATAAAATCCTTTACGTATGGGTAGCCATTTTAAAATCATATTACGTAGTATTTACTATCATATGTAGTGTGTAGGTACGTCTTACGGCACCCCTGGGCGGGCGGGCGGCCGTCGGCTCGGGCGGGCGGTTCTGCGGCGATCGTATTAAATTACCGCGCGGCTCGTAAACTTGCAGATTTGTCGATTCCATTCCCGAGGGACGCGTGCTGAAGGATCAGATGAGAATTCAAATGCGTTTGCCGGTTTGAAGAAGAAGTCATGTGCCGAGAGAGATGGATGACTGAGACGGGAGAATGTGTCAATAAAGAACGTATTACATATAAATTACTTGGTATCGTTTTTATAAACTACGATTGACGTTGACCGCTGATCTGTTGGCTGATAGTTTAGAATTTAGATCTTACATTATACAGTTGGCTGATAGAACCGACTGTAGTGTATAGATATTTTTGAGCCGACTGTACTTGAGCTTTCGATGAAGGCAGACATCGTCATGCAACCGATGATCTCCTGACCTAGGTTAGAACTAACACTCAATCGTATCTGCCGCAAGGCCCCGGTACTGACAACAGATTTTTAACTAAAGGATCGTAGCTAGCCAGACGAGCTCTAGGATATGCCCTACACCATGATATGATTGGTTCACGATGTTTCATGAATTAAAGTGTTTATGGACACATACTTGGATAGTTGATCTAAAATTTCAAATTACATATTAGCAAATAAATGGTTAGGTTAAAATATAAACACGATACCTACATTACTGAGAGGAATAGAAAAAAAAAGGTAATTTTTTCGTAAGCTCAGTCCATTATAGCACTTATTGCTCGTAGTTCGGTTAAGTTGTCTGGTCAAGACTACAGAAAAAAAATATTTTCCATAGTTCAGTTGCATGAACCAACAACATACAGATCGCAGATCGACGTCACAAGCACTGAGCCATAGCTTGTAAAAATTATGCAAGAACACGCCACAATCGCTCACACGCGTTGCCCAGCGGTCGCAAACATTTTTACTCCGCGCCATAAAGCCAGGACGGCCGTGATTACATTCACCAAAAGAGGGTGGCCTCAGATAAGCGACTGCTCGCCGCGAGATCGCATTACCTTGCAGTTTGTCGTAAACTTGTGTCGAGAGGACCGGGGGAGGCTGAATGCGTCTGATGTTATCGACTCGTACGTAAATCATTTGAAGACTTCGAATGCTTGTGGGTAAGCGATTGGTCGCTGGTGATCGTGAAAGTAAAAGTTGCTTCAAAGTACGATGATAAGCACAACGCCATCCCATAACACTTGCAGTGCCACTCAGAACTATGAAACAAAGAGGCCTGCGCAGAACTGCAGTGCGCTATTACCGTGAGTCATTACGTATTAAGTCTCACAAGCCCATTGCAGTAATTTGACTGATTACTTTGCTCATCAAACCAAAATCAGAAATGCTTACACATTACTGCTTGACGGCAGACTACACGTGCAAAGAGGTGGTACACGCCCAGATGGACACTCGTAGAAAATTTAACCCATACCAATTTAACTAAAACAATTTTTGACATAGGTACATGGTAAAATATACTGCAAAACTGAAAACTAAGTAGGTACCTAACAAAAGCAATTTGATTAAAATAATACCATTTGTAATTGTAATTCATTCCGTGTTTATACTAACAATGTTTGTAGTAGTTCGTAGAGTACACACAAAAGTCCCAATAATACCTACTGCAAACCTGAATATTAGGTATTATATTATTAAAATATTTAAAGTAGGTATACATATCGGTACCTAGTTTATACCTTCGTGCCACGTCTGTGGCTGCGAAACATGTAAACTAATTGTAGACACATTATACTCATAAATCGTTCGTCATTGCCTTATTGTATTTATTCTAGACCATGGAGTAGTCTAGACTTTCTAGTACAATAGAATTGATATTGGAAATCTTTTTCAAATACTTTCAATTGTACAGACGTAAAAAGTAAGTACGCATACATGAAGAAATATTCAATTTACATTTGTAAAAGAGTAAGATTTACTAGGTGGCACGACTAACTCTTCTGCGAGTGTTCGTCTGGGTTAGTACCATCGTACACAGCTTTTCTCGTGTAGACCACCAAGCAGTACTGTGCAAGCATTACTGCGTTCTAGTTTGATGAGCAGAGTAGCCAGTGAAATGTCTGGGCTTATGAGACTTAATACCTAATGTCTAACAACGAGGGCACTGCAGTGCCACGCAGGTATTTGTGTTTCGAAGTTCTGAGTGGCACTGCAATTGTAATGGACTGGCGTTATGGTTACCATCAAGCAAACGTGTTCGTTTGCCTGATGGTAACGACGGTGGTAGCTCGTTGAGGAGCTGTTGCTCGTCTCGTTATAAAAAATATGTAAAAAAAAAAGATTTTTATACTCGACAGGTGGGCGTTTCAGCGACTCCTCTGATCGACGGTAACGATGTGATTAAAGATACTGAATACACAAGACCTGGATTAGAAATGGCTCTCAAGTGCAGGAGCCGGAACACATCTATAGTTGCTGGGCGATTTTTTTACTTGACCAGGCGAGCTTCAAGAATTACCCTTCCATCAAGCAAATTCGAATTCAAAATTCTTTATTCACGGGCCGCAATGGAACACTCATGAAAGTTAAAATAAATGACTAAGTGCCCGTTCCAAATTGGTATAGCCCGACCAAGAAGAAAGGCAAGAAACGAGTCGGCATTCTTTTTTTAGATAGTTTTTACAATGTTTCCAGTGATAACAATATTGTTTAAAATTTAAGTCTAAGTATTCGCCAGGAGGCTCCTGATCTGTTTGCCTCCATGCATCTTTGTCTATACGAGTATTATCCTTAACTTTATAATACGCTTTTTTTAATTTAAAACATTGTTAACTATACGGATAAATTGAGGCAAACAGCTCAGGAGCGCTCAGGAACCTCCTGGCTACTACGTAAGTTCTTAGATTTAAATTACAAAACAAAAGAATGCCTAGTCTTTCTTCTCGATCGGTGTCCTAGAGCTATTTAGCTTTCTTGAGCCTTCTCATAGAGCCCAGGTAAATTTAAAATCGTGAATTTGAATTTGAGTAAAAAAGTATATCTTTCAAAAATAACCTACAAAACTTCTTGTTCTTGTTCAGTAAATATGTATGTTTACTAAATTCTTGCTCGGCATACTCGCACATAACTCCTCGGAAAGTCCTGATTCCTGCGCCTAACAAACTCTCGAACTTTCATTAGCTCTCCCGTCTTCATCCCCCGGGGATACCTCTCACATCCCTTATTATATCCGTTCAGGTGATAAGCGGAAATATCCAATAAATATACGGCATACGCGGACTAGGGACCGTACGATTCTAATATCAATACTCTTTACTACGTAATATTTAGTATCTATTTGATACCGTCTAGTGTATTCTTCATTTGCGATGAAAAACTGGCAGTGGAACGCTTGGTTGTTGTAAGTAATTGTAAAACGTAATTTGAACACTGTTTTGGCAACTTATTCTAAGCTAAAGTATTTATAAAGTAGTTCCTAAAAAACTTAGTCATTTCTTCTTACATTTTATACTATAGGCATTATTTTCTTGGTAATTTTGTTTATTCGAAGCTTTCCTAAGGCTTCAAGATAATTAGATCATCCATTTCTTTGTACAACAATTTCTTTAGTTGTTTTATATTTTCATTGTTTATTACTGGTCTTCCATTATTATTTGGAACTTTATTCAATTTGTATTTATGTTATCTATATACAAATACGGTACCTAATATTCTGGACTTAGTTCTATGCATACGATATATAGTAATAAAAAGTTATTATTAAAAGATGTCAATCACGTTTCGAGAAGTATTTGAATGGTAATGAATAATGACAATGATACCTGTTAAAAACCTTCAAACACATCATCGCAATTATCAACCTATTCAGGGAGAAAATGAAACATTTTACTACAACAAATGTATTATATCAGTGTCTTTATATTTGCTCAAAACTATTATTTTCCAATGTATTGTACAAGTTCTTTCAAACGGGTACTCGATATCAATACCTGATCCAACCCCCAGGCGGACAGCGGAAACCCAAGCGTGAGTAATCAGGACGGACTTGCGCGTAATTCGTTTCATCCTGGGGTCTTACTCCGAAAATCGAACGTCACTGCTTCGGCTGACGCATCGATTCGAATGGATCCGAAACACTTTCATGGTAGGTAGGAAAATTGCGATCCGAAATCAGCGGAAGCTTCGACATTCCATTTTCGGAGTAAAGCCCCTGGCCGCGCCCACGCGCCTTACTTACTATGTTTATTGATAAATGGTGCCTTAAAATACGCATTACTCGTCAGACGAAATACACTTCAGTGCTTTCGTAATTTTTAATAGAACGGCCTATTTTGTGCGATTATTTTAGCGTTATTTTTTACTCGAAGGGTTGCCAAATTAGCTCGTAAAAGGTGAAACAGGAAAAGATATGTTTGCTCAACAGTGCAATGGAAAACGCTAGTAGTCATGATGATATTTTTAGCGTAGGTTTAAACAAGGTATAGCAGTTTTTATCGCGTGACTAAATCGATATGTAATAATCACGGAAACGTATATACGCGATACAAAAACGTTCATAGTAAGATCAGATAAGATAAGAAAAGATTTATTACTTTACGAGATGTACATTATTATTATATGTATATGTATTTATTTATGTATGTTATATCTTTATTTATTTATTTTTATGTTAGATATTGGTATGTATGTGTAATATGTATTAGTATATAGGTATATCTTTGTATCTTTGTACACCACCGACCACATTGTTTTTCATTTGAGTCCTGTCCATCCAAAGGTTGTCTGGAAGAAATCGCTATAAGCGATAAGACCGCCCAATGTACTACCATTTTAAGTTGTTGTTTTCTTTTTATTATTTTCCTGTTAATTTTTTGGTGTGCAATAAAGTATTATTGTATTGTATTGTATTATTATTTTACTTAACAAATAAAATAATATTTTACTAACATCCTGATACCACGCTGCAAATCAGTAAACAAAGAATGTGTTTGTTGTTAATACTTTTTTTGACGCAGCAACGGAGCAACGGATCAAAGTGATTTTTTGCATAGATATAATTTATGGGCCTTCTCGAAAAATTTCGAAATTTTCTGAGAGAATCTTCATACGGGTGAAACCAAGGGCAGCAGCTAATAAACTATGAGGTAAAGTTTATTTTGTATTTGTTAAAGCCAATCTCAAATTCAAATTATTTATTTGCATAAAACTTTTTGAAATGGTAATAAAGCTGTTCATTTGTAATGGTATTGTGCAAACATGTTTTTGTGAAGCAAAGTAATGATAATAACAATGAATGATATTTTAACATAAATATCATTCAGTATGGTACAGAAGATTCAAAATAATATACACAGAATACAAAGAATATTAAGATACCACTGGCTCGATTCTAAAAATACTTTAACTAGTAAAAAATGATCACTAAATGCTATGCATCCTCGTACCACGCGATCGAAGCCGCAGGCCAAAGCTAGCGTAAAATAAAAGAAGCGGTGTTCACAGTACTTTATTTGAATCCACCTCCTCGTTCTATAACTGCTGGTATCCATCCCGGGAAGTATCCTAATCGTCACCAAAGCTCGGCCCTGATACCTTGTACGTGACCACTCTAGTTCGCCCTTTTCTAATGCTTCTCCTTAAACAGATTTCAAAGGTTCCCGTTTTTTAGGGTTTTGTAATAATACAAGAGACTCTTAAGATGATAAAGTCGTACAGTACGTCCACCCTTTTACTTCAGTCCGTCAAAGCGTTGTCCAAAACGGCTTTAAGTATCTGTTTTCAACTTATCGATTGCGGAACCCAACACTGTACGTAATTGACATTTGACACGCACTGTTTCAGTCTATATTTTTTATTCTGCTTTTTGTATAAATATGACGTCTTCAAAAATGTAACGAAAGTGTGTCAGTGGTTTTTATGTTATTGTTATTTTAATATTACTCAAATTGATTTTGCTCTAGCAATTACGAGTAGAATAATATTTTCGACCATAAAGTGCCGTTTTAATTTAATCAACGATATATGATTGATATTTGAAGATAGATAGCGTTTTAATCTTCTTAATATATATAAATTACGCGTCACGTTGTTTGACCGCGATGGACTCCTAAACTACTTAACCGATTTTAATCAAAGCACACCGTGCAGTTTGTATAGCTATATAAATATAGTATAGCTTACATCTCAATTTATAGCCGCAATATTATTTTATTGCAAATTCTATTAGGGTCCCTCGCAAAAAAAAACTATGAAATCCAAAATCTCCACGCGGGTGAAACCGCGGGGCAGCAGCTAGCTAGTATTATAATATAACTACAATAAATCTAAAAGAATACCTTACTGTGATATTGTTACATTGAGCGCCCTTATTACTTATTTATATCGATCTCTTTCAGGCCAAAGTTTGCCTGTAATTTATTTATTATAATAGCATTTCCAACAAAGCATACTTATGAAATGCAAAGTTAAAAGTTGAGTGTTAGGCACAATTGGTGCTTCTTCAAAAGGAGACTACAGCAAAATAAACACAAACGACAAACAACGCCACAAGTTTGAAAATAATTATCTCCATAAAACTAACAATCATGCAGAGCCTGCAGATGACAGAGACAATTGTTCCCATCTCTATCTCTCTCGTACATCAAGCGAAGGTAAAATTATAAAATAAATTAGTAAAACAAAACGAAAGTAAAACAAGAGTAGCCGACAGGTAATCAAGAAAACTCTTTATTTATCCACCTGGAGGGCTTCATAATGAGCTCCAAATTGGACTACAGTGAAACACTCGCCTTACTTTCTATGTAATCCTGAAATGAGTTAGAAAACAACTTATTAAAAGGTCGTAATGATAATAACACTTTTGGTAAAATTACGTAGCGAAAGTTCCATTTATATTTTTTATTTTGTTAATGCAACAATTACATTTACAACATTTTAAGTATGTTTCAACAATACAAGAACAATAAGGCCACAACTACATGTACATACACAAACATGTACATAATCTATACAAATTAATAAAATTGAAGTGTATGTTTGTAATATCAACATAACAGCATTTTACTAAATGCATATTAAAGCATATACGGGACCTACACCAAAACAACCATTTTTAAAATTTTTGTCTGTCTGTCTGTCTGTCTGTCTGTTTGTTCCAGGTAATCTCGGAAATGGCTGGGCCGATTTTGACGGGACTTTCACTGTCAGATAGCTGATGTTACACAAGGAGTAACTTTTATTTTGGAAAAATAATTAGGGTTCCGCGCAAATAAATAAAAACCATGAAATCTTATTAGATTTCATGGTTTTCTCCGCGTGGGTGAAACCGCGGGCAGCAGCTAGTACATACTATAACTGCATAGATTAGCCCAAGAATATAACAGAAAAACCAATAGTTTTGTAAACATTGCTTATTTTATTTTTATACTTTTTGATAACGAGACGAGCTGGTTGTTTGCCTGATGGTAAGCATAACGCCGGCTCAATACAATTGCAGTGCCACTCAGAACTTTGACATTCAAAGACCTGCACAGCGCTGCATTGCGCTCGTTACTCTGAGATATTAGGTATTAAGTCTCATAAGCCCAGTAACTTCACTGGCTATAGTTTAAGAATGGATACAGTATTAAGAGAGAAAAAAAATGTTACAGTGTAAAAGTACGTTCTTTAAATTTTCAATGGAATTAAATTGAATTGGAATTGTGTTGCTCGAAGGGTGTGTCATGTGAAAGGGTGTATGTGCGTGTGAGTGAACGATGGTTCTGAGTTAGAGTCATGTGCGTATGTATTTTATTGTAATATGGACTTGGTTGTTGCAAATTTAGTTTGTTTTCTAAAACAAATTCGTATCTTATATTGACTTGGAAAACGCTAAGCAATCTCTCGAGACGAAGTAATAAGAAAGTTTTGTAATAATAGAAGAAACTTGTATTTTCAAGGTTTAGAATATTTGTAGTCTTGCACAAAAACGTTGTTTTTATACTTGATAAGGAGACGAGGATGTCGATTGCCTGATGGTAAGTTTAAAATCAGCCTTTGATAATTTGAAACACAAAGGCATGTGCGCAACTGAAGTGCGCTCGCTACTCTAAGACACCAGGTAGTAGGTCGCTATATGTCCAGTAAGTTCACTGAATGTGACTCGTTTGGATTTTTTTCCTATCGTGTCACACTGTTACATAGCATTAAGTTCGCCTATGTAGCTACAATTTTGCTCGTGCAATAAAAAAATCTTTACCTTTTTCGCTTTAACCGTCATGGTATGCCGCAAATATGTTAGAGAAACGCAAAAAATTCGATGAGGATAAAATGTACTACTTATATATTTTTTTTATATCAAACGCCCATTCGCTCTTCTTGTCAAATTTAACACGAAGAATGAAGATGATGGATAGTAGACCAGTGGCGCGTACTCCCAGAGGGCCGTGCCACCGCTGGTTTGCGCGAATATCGGACATATTCGGGATATTTGACTTACAACAAGTGCAAAATCATTTTGGTTCACTCCAATCGACAAATAATAAACGTATTAAATAATATCACGCGCAATGCAAAGCAGTGGAATTTTTTGTTTCTTTCTTGTGTTCTAGTTATTGTAACTTTCTAGATGCACGTGCTACAACCAAACTTATTTTTTTTTAAATAATATCAAGTTTTTACCTATAATATCGTTTACCTATAATCGTGCGGAAGCCTGCATGTTCAGGAACCATAAAATTCGAAGTCATGTGCCATTCACCAAGCCGCACTGGGCGCACGTGGTGGACTATGGCCAGCTCTCTCTCTTTAAGAGAAGGCTGGTATCTCAGCTGAGGTAGCATAATAAGGCTGATGATGATTTAAGTAACTAAAGTATCCGTCTACCTTTACGTCGATGGTCCATTCCTATATTGAGATTGAGCTTTCAGTAAAGGAAAACATATGATGCACCTACTATACCACACTAGTGTCTGTTCGCGGCTTCGCACGCGTAGAATAAGAATAAGATGTAGCCTGTAGCACTCAGGGATAATGTAGCTTCCTATTATTGCAAGAATTTTTAGAATCGAATCAGCGGTTCCAGAGACTAACAAAGACACTTACAAACTTTACTGCTTTATAACATTAGTATAGTACATATATAGTACACATACCAGGAGATAATTAAAAATATCCTACTACCAAGCTATATCATGGTAGTACGATATTTGCTAGTGCTTGCATGGCTACCATCCTCCAGTTGAAAATATTTTGACGTAGAGTTTGACAGTGTCAGTGACGGTGTGGGAATCTCATCTTGGAAACTCCCAGATTATAGCTATCGGGAAACAGAACTAGCACTGGCGTACCTAAACAAATTGGCCAAACGCCACCCTATAAATAATAGAAAAAGAACTGCTTATTATCGCATATATCGCATCGCGATATTTGAAATTTCACTCCCATTTCACCCTCAGGGGTGTAAAAGTTTCATTAAAAAACCTATTCATTAAAAAAGAATCGGTTAAGAAAACAAATAAATCGAGTAACATAGCCACAAAAGAAATGCAGACAAATTGAGAACCTCCTCATTTGTCAGTCTTTCCACAATTTTTTTTTTTTTTTTTTTTTATGTTATTAGGTAATCATAATCATAATCATAATCATTTATTTGCTAAAAATGTTGGTGATAACAATAGTGTCGGGTCACAGGTATAGAAAATATAAAGTGCCATAAACATTTTACCACATTGTGGCATGCAAATATTGGAATAATAAACTATCATTGAATTAAAAATATTACAAAAAACGAATAACACAATAATCGTAATACAATTCATTATTCATTTCCTATAGGTACTTATATATAATATCAATCAAATGTTATTATTATTGTTATTAATTATACTTAAATGTCCAAAAATAAAACCAATAATTTAAATAACGAGGTAACGAGACGAGCTGGTCGTTTGCCTGATGGTAAGCATAACTCCGGCCCATAACGATTGCAGTGCCACCCAGAACTTTGAAACACAAAGGCCTGCGCGGCACTGCAGTGCGCTCGTTACCCTGAGACATTAGGTATTAAGTCTCATAAGCCCAGTAATTTCACTGGATACTCTGCTCATCAAACCGGAACACAGTAATGCTTGCACACTACTGCTTGGCGGCAGACTTCACGAGCAAAGCGGTGGTAACAACCCAGACGGACACTCGCAGAAGAGTTAGTCCTCCCACTAACGAAGACTACTAATTTAAAGACTTTAATATAAGGTCTTTTGCAACATTTTTTTTTCATCTAGTAATATTCTAAGCACTCGAACCTACAAACTAGACGAAAAAAAAAAACAATTTTTCAAGTAAAGTAATAGAGCTCGTCCTCCACTGCCAGCGCTAAAGTATTGATAAATCGGACCGCATTAGTCTGAGTTATTCGCGTAATCTATCTTCCATCGGTCATCCCGACATTCTCGACATTCAGCCAGCGCCCAATTTGATAAGTAATGCTGTCGAGAATTTCGGAGTACTCGCTAAATATTTGATGGTGCAGCCCAGATTGAACACGCCGCCTTAACTATTTCGTGCAAGTCAAGGAAATTGGTAATTGTGACGTCTGATGTCTCAGGTTGACGCGGGGCAATGCCGCGCAGAGCTTTGTCATTCATGTACTTATTTATTTATTCAAATTGAATTACAGTTTAAATCACGAACAGTTACATTTTTTTCGACTTTTGGGACCCTTTACTGTATTTATGGACAAGGGGGATGACAGTCTTGTCTTGTCTTGATTGATTGTCAGACTGAAGGTGTGTAGTGGCATTTAGACGGCAGAATTAATAATTTCATGGATAATTTTGTAAAGACAGTGGTGTCGATGGTGTTAATTCTGGCGACACAACCTTAACATTATTTTCACACGATTGCCCAAAAACGATAGTAATGTTTTCAGGGTTCATGCCGCTCAAGCGTTTGTGATTCAAAGTTCTGAGTGGTATTGCAATTGTTATCTGGCGTTATGTTTACCATAAGGCAAATGACCAACACGTCTCGCTAACCAATATTATAAAACAATAAAAAGCAGACTGCCCTAAACAGTGTCACTCGGGATGAATAAAGGATTCTAACGATACCACATACATCCAAATCTGTTAATGCATTTAAAAGTTATGGTGGAATAGAGAAACTCACATACATACTTGAACCCTGAAAACATTACACTCCTTATTTGTGCAGTCGTGTAATTAGGTTTAGGTTTGAATCGTCATACTCGACACTATTGATGATGACAAAAATTACAACGTAGACTAGATAGTCTATACCTTGTGATTATGAACGATTGCAAAGAAACTTAGGGAATGAATATAATTATGATATTTATATGGGTATACAAGTATACCTATAAACTGTTGAAAGTTGTTTAATTCAATTTGTAATAATAGCGAAAACCTTAGAAAATACTTTGTATTACTTTGTTAAAGCTGTTACTACAAGGCGTGGATTATTTTAATCTCTAATGCTATTACTTAGTACTAAGATATATTAGTAATCCAATAATTAATTCTAACCAAAAGCACTAATGAAAATTAATTTACTTTATGTGCCGATAAATTACTGACGCGTTATTCATAAATAATTACAAACTTGGGGGCTTTCTTCTTAGTAAAGAAGAACCTATTCTTTTCAAGTAACAATACTTAAAAAGAATAATTGTATAAATTGTACATTATAATTCAAATGTATAATAATTATGAAAGTGATCACAATATGTTGTGACAAACTTTATCTTTTCAACTAGAGAAGCATGAATAGAAATTGAATTTCGCACTTCACTAAATTGGATTCTTTAATGAAATTAACTGTAAGAGTGAATTTTAATTTTAAATAACCTTTATAGTACACTATTGTATTCAAATTAACTGCAAGTATCACTGCTTTTTTTAATGTAATACTGAAGTTACACACTAGTGGGATGTTTCATCTATATAGCCCAAGGAACGTGGGCTCGAATCCCTTTGGCTCCGATTTTTTTACGATAGAGATATATTTTCTATTTAGTCACATCTCAACCTTTTTCTAATCTATAATTTTTCTTATTTAAAACAGACAAAATCAAATTTTAAAAATATCTTTATTGTTCACCAGTCCTGAGAAATTAACCACAGCAACAGATGTCAAATTAAAGATCAACGGGTGGACTTATTGTTAAAAGCGATCTCTCCCAGTTAACATTTGGATGGGAAAAAATAACGTAGTGAGAGAAATGGTGCAAACATGCTTAAAATAACAGATACCTTTACGGTACCTATTGTTGTGAAGTTTTTTAATTGTAATTGTGTAACTTTTGCCAAACATATACAATTTTTTCTTTCTTTCTGTAGGTAAAATACAAACATTATTACTATTTACAAATTTTTTTTCAGAGTCCGTCGTTTCTATTTTAATCGGTAATGCCTCAGGCTTGCTAACTACGCTACCGATATATAGTAAGCTTGAAATAAGAAGAAACCAACAAACGAACACACTTTCGCATTTATAATGTTAGTATATGAAGTAAATTGTATGATAATTAACCGGAGAGTAACATAAGCTACTTTTTATCCCGGAAAAGGCACGGTTCCTGCGGAAACGCGGGTGAAACTGCAGGCAAAAGCTAGTCCGTACTATAATAAATACGAAAGTGTGTTTTTACGTTTGTTAATTTGTCCTTTTTTCACGCAGCGACGGAGCAACGGATCGACGTGATTTTTGGCATAGTTTTTTTAATATTTATTTAATTTTACTTAGTTAGTTATTACATATATAGATATAGCTTATGGACCGGACAGTATAACATAGGCTACTTTTTATCCCCTAAAAATGCATGGTTCCTGTGGGAATGGGGGTGAAACTGCGGGCAGAAGCTAGTATTCTTTAAGCAATTTTTTTTTACTTTTTTAGATAAGTGTTTAACCACAATCTCTCCTGATTTTAAGCGACGGTGTGGTCGAAGTTGTTAGAACTGAATTTCAAATGCAACTGCAGGAACACCGATGGGTGCTTTTGGTGACAGATTTTTAACTTTAGCTTTTGCTACTAAAGCCACTGGCCTCATTTAAATATATTAACTTATTTAATTCCTCGTAAAGACCACCTTTATATAAATACTAGCTTCTGCCCGCGTTTTCACCTGCGTTCCCACAGGAACCATGCATTTTAGCGGGATAAAAAGAAGCCTATGTTACTCTTCGCCGCATAAACTATATATATATAAAAATCACGTCGATCCGTTGCCCATTGCTGAGTGAAAGAAGAACCAACCAACTGAAAAAAGGAAACATTTTCCGACTACCAATACCAGTTTAATTTTAGATTACGTGGAATTCAACCCAAATTTTCGTTATTCGGCTTATTTAATCCAACGGTAAATAAAACGTTATTTTACAGCGAAAACCTTAAAAATACACTAATTATAAATACCAATCTTGCTGCCTAAATATATAAAGTGTGAATTAATTTGTGTAAATAAATGCTAAACTGAAATATTTCTACCATGTTTTTGAAATTTTCCCCCGACCCACATGCAGAATTCATTATACTAAAATAAATAAAACAGTAAACTGGAAGTAACGGTAAATTGAATATAAACGATAAAACATTAATTAACAATTGTTAAATATAAATTAAGCGCGTCGCTAAACGAATTGAATTTGTTCACGTCCAGTTTAATTACGTCAAACGTAAGCTCATTTTTAGCCGGAAATTCGATTTTCTCAATATTACATTTTACGCTAAAAAGTCTGTTGTTTGTTATTTCTATAATGGCTTATTTTAAATTAGATTAGTAATGAGGTTTTTTTAACTGATGACAATAAATTTTTATTTTAAACTAGTTGAAATTTTATTGCAATTTCTTTGTTTAAAATAATCATGTATATAAAACGTTTAATTAAATTTCACAAAATATATTATATTGGTGTTTTATTAGCTTTATTATCTATCACTTACCGTCAAGTAAAAACAGCAATCTAAAGATGAGATGACAAATCCTTTTCATCTTGAACATTTGCAACACTTCCGCAACTTTAATATACGGACATCAACTACACGTGAGGTATTCAGGGATCACAATAAATACACTTTGGCAACAATTTATACTAACAATTAAACGTACTAACTACGTGTGGAATGATTAATATTTATCGTTAAACGTATTTGAGTATTTGTCGCGAGCGTTACGATCTCATCGTAGCGGTTGCGTAGCGTGCGCTCGGAGCGCGGTCGCATCGGCTACTGAAGCCGTAGCGCTACGGCTACGTAACTGCTACAGCGTAGAGGGCTACGAGATTGCTCATTATGCCAAAGCGAGTCAGCCAGCATTCGCTACATTATTTCGTTTAATAAAGTTCCTGGCTCATGTATGCAGATGCGTTTCCTGACGGAATTTTAGAGAGCCTACACACGACACCGGCGAAATGAAACGACGCGGATTAAAGGAGAACGGATAATGCTATGCCGTCGTTAGGGTTTATTTTGAGAGTGTATTGAACGATAAATTAACGAGGCGGCCTCCCGGGAAATCTTACCGTCTCGCGATAGCGGGAAGAGTTTCATCAAGTTACTAATGAAACTTAGGACGTGTTTACGTAATTTAATTAAATTAAGTTACTTTCTCTTTTATTTCAGTTGGTAGATAGGTAGTTGAAGTGTATATTAATAAGTACAATATTCTGAAAGTTTTCACCTATACTTATAATTTATCACGAGCTGATTCTCACTATAAACTGAGATTGAAGAGTGAACATGCCATCTGATTTAAGTTTACATTTACAGATTTAAGTTAACATCTAAGTTTACTTTGTCACTTGAAAAGCAACTCCACGGCAACCGATACTGCAAGCTCGCATCATAACTTTGATACCTGAATTCCGGAACGGGAACATATCAGTGGTTGCGTAAACCTTTTGTTTTGGTATTACCAAATGCTGGTATTGGTACATCAGGCTCATTGTACAACATAGTATAGTATTACCTTAAAATCAACAGGTAGAGAAGTGGTACAAATGATACACATACTAATTACAAGGGTAGTTATTTTTCTATAGACAGAGAGTCCTTACTAATTAGCTACCACTTATTATATCGACTAAACTAACGTTGATAAAGCTTACAAAGACTCCAAACCACATGACATTGGATCATTACACCCCCTGTCATCAACCGCACAGCCTCCTGTGATATACAATACATTTCGCCTAAACGAATACAAAGGAAATCAAGCTGCCAAACGAATGGGTTCTAATTTCGCTGTTATATCATACCAGTATTTAACAATTGAAGACCGTCCTCATCCAACCTAGCGAGGAAGCAGGAAACATAGAGACGAGAGAAATAACGTCGGGCCGGGGAGTGCAGCCTCCCTTTGTCGCATAATAAATGTGGCAATGTAGAGTATTGTATGTAATAAGGTCAATTAAATATTCTCTTAGAGCAACGGTACACGCAGACTCTGCGGGAGGTAATAACGGTGCAGAAACCGTTCACTCTTGCTGGCGTTTACCTCTCGAACTCTATGGCTAAGTTGATAGCCTTGTCTGTAAACCGAGCCCCGGGTTCGCTTCCCGGCCGGGGCTAACTTTGTGTGAGCATAAAGTTTGTTCTCGGGTATAGTATCCTAATACCGAGCTATGAGTGTGTAAGTGTTTATGGCATGGTAAGTACTTGTAGTAATGATTGTGTCGTGACCGCTGTAATGCAAACTTGTAACTTATTCATGATGCAGCCTTGTAGAGCATTTAAATGTAAATGTAGAGTATTTAAATCTTCAACTTCGTTATATTTTTCTAGTAATCTCAGTAAAATTTGTAACTGGTTGTAACTGTTTTTATTAATGTGTTAAAATTAAGTGAAGTAAAATCCTTAATCTTAATCTGGTATTGTCTTTTTTTTCAAACATTTATTGATATACATCTAGTATAAATTATATATTGGTTAAAAAGTCTAATAAAAACTCCTAACCCTTTTCGTATCCTTACTTTATGCAAACATCTTTACGACTACTTTAGGATCTAACTCAAATTTGTAGTAAGTGGCAAGTGCCGCCAACTAAGCTCCACCTAAACTTAAAGTTCGTGAAATTGTACGCAAATTTTGCACATCTCCGTACGAACGTGCAATTTGCCCGAGAAGTATACATCCTTCGGGCAGCCGGCGGCAGATTACCGGTGACGTCACACGTCTACCATAACTCAACGTCGTCGTGAGCGTGGTGGATGGCAAACTAATTTTAGACCATTTATATTCGTAGCTAGAGGAGTATGAATCGGTTTTATAAATGCGAAAGAATAGTATTTTTTAATATCATAATCTTTAGAAATTTTTCTGGCCTAGTGTTCCATTTCTAATTCAAATTGAAATATGTACGGATGCGATTTGTATCTCAACATAGTTTATAATTACGCTAAAAAGAACTGCGTTACTAACTGCTGGTAACTTTTTTCTATTTAATATTAGCTTGCACTTTCAAATACGAAGATATTACTCTAAAAATACCAGCAATGTCTCAGTTTCTGTAGGCTAATTAAATAATATAGATTACAAAACAGAGATATAGACGGTTAACTACTTAAGACGAGAAAGTATCTTACACAGTATGTTTTAATTACACTAATATTTTGTTTAATGGGAAAGAACTAGAACCAGCTCGTCTAGTAATCAAATAGTATAAAAACTGGGTTTCTTGATAGCTAGATATAATTTTTACAGATCATATTTAACGTGGTTATTATTGACTGATGAACTTCCTATATTCCCGTGTACATGATACTTGCAACAGTGTCGGAATATGGCTACTCATCAGTTAATATTAACCACGGTAAATATCCCGTTATAAAATAGTGAATACCGTAGTGATCTAAAACCGCGCTAGGCATAATAATAATAATTTAGACAATCTTCGCGCAAGTAGAATATAACATTACATAAAATCCGAACATAATGTTTATACAATTTGCACAACCCATTAAAGCAATGGGTTACTTTCCCCATACTTTCCCCATGCCACAACATCTGAATAGATTCCATTCGATCCGAGTTCAGAATAAACAACGGTTTTTTACATCAAAAACGTGACCCCACATAACTGAATTTCATTTTCACTTTTTTCCAGAACCCCGTACTATGTCACCGGTTGAACCAACTAGATACGATACATTACTCGCTGGATACTACTTTTATAAAGTACGTATAAAGTTAAAGGTGTCGAAGCAGCAATGGGTGATAAGTTGTAATTTGAGTCGTGGTGTTTGTGAGAAAAAATTGCTCATTATGAAAACGGGATCGACGTATGGCAATTTAATGGGGAGATTCATGGCTATAGCGACACTCGAGTTAAGTGCTCGGTTTACCGCTGCCGATATGAAAGTAGGCTTTTTTGTGATCTAACATAAAATTAGCTAAATGTGTTCTTAGAGCTGTGCCTTTTTTTTTTAATGTTATTGGTAACGAGACGAGCTGGTCGTTTGCCTGATGGTAAGCATAACGCCGGCCCATAACAATTGCAGTGCCACCCAGAACTTTGAAACACAAAGGCCTGCGCGGCACTGCAGTGCGCTCGTTACCCTGAGACATTAGGTATTAAGTCTCATAAGCCCAGTAATTTCACTGGAAACTCTGCTCATCAAACCGGAACACAGTAATGCTTGCACACTACTGCTTGGCGGCAGACTTCACGAGCAAAGCGGTGCCTTTTTCATGTTGAAGAACGAGCAGGTTGTTTGCCTGATGGTAAGCATACTATATAGTCAACTCATAAGCAGTGTCACTCAGAACGTTGAAACACAAACCGTGGCACTGCAGTGTGCTCGTTACACTTTTTTGCTTCGCTAAAAACCTCGTAGATACCATCCACCGCGTGGGTGCCGCGATGGTTAAGTTGGACTAAGGCTAATGAGGCCGACCTACCAATTAAAAACCAACGTGTGTTCCTCCGCGATGCCATAATGCTGCAGGCCCATGTTAGTAGTCAGACTGCAGGCCCGGTGCGCGCTGGTCCATGTCGTGGGATAACTTTGGGGACAAGGTACTTCACGTAAGTTGTCGCCTTATCCACTTCCTAAAGGGGCGCTCGTTACCCAGGTATTAGGTATATTAAGTCTCATAAGCCCATTCATTTTACGGACTATTGTGCTGTGTAATCTCTAACCACTGATGAACAAACTGTCAAACAAGCAGCTTTTAATTCAAAACTCTAGTCATCTCGATGTAACAACATCGCCACATTCTAATTCGCCAGAAATCTGCAATGACGTCGAGAGACGTCACGCAACCGGACACATAGAGTGTGTTCGCACAGTAACGAACCAGACACGCGGCCACAGTGCAGCGGGAGGCAGTAGCTGAGCACAGTAAATTGACGTGAGTGACGTCCTCATAGTTAGAGCTGACTTTGTCTGCACAGTATCGCACCAGTCACGCAGACACAAATTCAAATTCAAATTCAAAAGTCTTTATTCAAATAGGCCTCAAAGGAGCACTTATGAAAGTTAAAATGACTCTAACAGCCGGCCTCTACAACATTCATCTACCCGAATCACAGACTAAAACTAATGCTGTCTTTATCAGAACATAATAAATGACAAAGACACCAACAGACCCAATCAGTGCAGTATATAGCTGAACACAGTGAAGCAGTAGATGAACAAAGTGAAGAGATGTGTCGTCCCGTTTCACGGTGTGACAACAGAATCGGCTGTGTCTGCATTTTCCTCGGTCAACATCAAAGTCTATTGCGATTTCCAAAACCCCTGCCAAGCGTGGTGTATTTTGAAACCCCCCATTTCAAGAAGGCTTATGGTTTTTTTTATTCTATGCTAACAATACGAGCCAGTCGTTTGCCTGAGCATAACACCGGCCCATAACAAAAACAGTGCTACTCAAAACTTTGAAACTTAAAGGCCAGCGTGGCACTGCAATACGCTCGTCCTCCTTAGACTTTAGGTATTAGGTCTCATAAGCCCAGTAATTTTACTGGACACTCTGCTCATTTCTCACAGTAATGCGTATATTACTGCTTGGTGGCAGACTTCATGAGCAAAGTGGTGGTATCAACCCTGACTGATACTCGCAAAAGAGTTATTCCTACCACCTAGTAAAGAAATCTGCTGTGGAAATCTCCCACCTGATGATAATGATGATAGAGGAAATAATATCCCTACATTATTTACCTCCAGCTAACAATACTTTAACAATAAAAGTTGTTCATCTGACTCTGAAAGCTCATTCTCATTCCACTATAGTTTGTCATGAGCCCCAGCATGAGTAACACAAGTAGGTATGTTCCACTGGCATGTGTTCACTGTGACAACACTCGTGATGAGTGGTAGCGAGTGTCCGACACTTGTTGGCTCTAGCGGTAATTGACGCCCTACTGCATTGGATTGAGTCGACACTGTGCTCCTCTTCGAGCTACTGTGCACCTCTGATTGGTTGGAATCCCTACTAATATTATAAGTGTGGTAGTATGTTTATTGCTTTGTTCTTCTTTGTTCTTCTTTTTTTGGAAAGAGATAGTTTACGGGCAGGATAGTGAAATAGGCTACTTTTGTTTTTCGAAAAACTGCACAGTTCCTTATGTGATATCCCGAGAACCGCGAGTAGCAGCCAGTAAAAATATCTTCTAAATCCATACTTGTTTATGTTATGAACTAGCTGTGCCCCGTGGCTTCGCCCACGTAGCCTTATTTACTGCTTATAACATGAGCTATCTAACAGTGAAAGTGAAATTTCGGAGATTAGCCGGAACAAACAGACAGATATAAAGAAAAAAACAATGGCTATGGGCCGGCGTTAAGCTTACCATCAGGCAAACGATCAGCTCGTCTCGTTATCAAAAAGTATTAAAAAAAACTTAAATCAAATAATCTACATGGTAAATATCCCGTTTTTAGTGATCCTATTTGTAATTAAAATACAAATCATTTATTTAGACACCAAAGTTATACACATAGTCATGTTGAATCCATAGCCTCCCGAACTAGTATACACTGTGTTTCAGGAGTCAGAGTTCATTGTAGTGTGACCATGACCGTTTAAATACCTATATTGCACATTACGGAAGTAGTAAGAGTCTGTATAGTACGAGCGCCTCTCTGATTAGCATGCGACGACGACGCGAGGTGTGACTACCCGCGCGGCCACCGCATGCTAATGCGCCAGGCGATTACCGACGACTGGCTGTTTCAGTACCGCTCAGTACTCTGTTACTTATTCGTTAGTGTTGCAATAAACGCATGTGAGAAATCTCAAAATCGCGCGTGTTTTGTTTTGTACAGTAAAGTTTCTTCATGTGAGAAAATACGTCTCAAAATCGCGCGTGTTTTGTTTTGTACAGTAAAGTTTTTTTTTGCGCACGATAATGCTGACCGCAATTAGTTTTTTTTTTCAGTGAAATTACTGGGCTTATTATGAGACTTAATACCCAATGTCTCAGGGTGCAGCTCAATGCAGTGCCGCGCAGGCGTTTGTGTCTCAAAGTTCTGAGTGGTGCTGCAATTTTTATGGACCGGCGTTATGCTTACCAACGACCAGCTCGTCTTTTTATCCAATAAAGTAAAAATAAATTTGACCACTAACCTAATAGCGCTATTTTAATTCTATCGAAATCGGACTCACAGCAGCTCTTTAGTCAATTTTCAATTTTTGACTGTATAGCTCCGCAGTTGTCCATTTATGTACATCCATCTCAAAAATTAATCCTCTAAATTAATGGAGAATATTTTTTTAATCTAAAATAATCTAACGTGAAAGTTAAGCACATAGTCAACACTTTTAAACCCAATTTAATACAATTAACAACAAACCTTAAATCCTAAAAAAGTAAGGCTCTACTCACATCGACCTTGAATATTTAACGCGACGCAACCGGTCGCGGTCGCCGCTCTGTAAGCCCCTAAACAAAACGAGTCCCTATTCATTATCATAAGCTTAATTAATTCGCGGCTCCAGCCAGCGTTAAATATTATCATAAAAAAGTTAAACAAAAATAATTGTCTTTTAACTGAGGGATTCACAACTCAGGAGAAAGGACTCACTGCTGAGATGGGAGCTGTAACTGAGTTGGAGAGACTCGTGTCACAAAAGAAAATGACCAGAAGCGATAGTTATTAGTTGGCGCGCTAAACGGTTCCGAGACCTTACGTACACCCTCGTTTAGGAAATCTTAGGCACTTTCAAAAGTTGCTTCGCGAGATTGTTCTACGCAAGCGAAATGACTGACGAAGACGATGACACGTTGCGGGACGGCTCCGAGTATGAATATTGAATAGTATAATGCGGTAGTAAAATGTATTGTAATCCATACTAATCCATACTCCCATACTAATATTATAAATGCGAAAGTGTGTTTGTTGATTTCTTGGTTTGTTGGTTTGTCCTTCTTTTACGCAGTAACGAAGCAACGGATCGACGTGATTTTTGCCATAGATATAGTTTATGGACCGGAGAGTAACATAGGCTACTTTTTATCCTGGAAAAATGCGCGGGCAGAACTTAGTGTGACATAAAATTGACATCGACAGCTGTCAATAAAATTTTATAATGTCGACAAGTCGATTTAATTTGACAGATCGGTTTGACGGTTCCTGTGGGAACGCATGTGAAAACCGCGGGCAGAAGCTAGGACATTATAAATACATTTATGTATCATAATACATTTATGCTTATCGTGTGGCGTGGAGACTGTCACCAGTCGTAACATAATTTAACGGAGAATGAAATAATCAACACTCTCAACTATCAGAGCGCGTGATACAAAAGCGAGTCAATAATTTAATTTGGCACTCTTCACGGGCCCACCCGGTTTATGCGCGAGCGAGCCATGTAAATCCTGGTTAAGTACGCAGCGTGGCGACAACGGCGTGTGTCGCCTGCAACGCGCACATTTGGCAAGCGTAGGAGACGGCGCGCGTGAGGGTCGGGACACTTGCCGCTGAGCTGTCGATTTGTGCCTACTTTGAATTGAAAATAAGTGCTACGTGAAATGTTTTATGTTGTAAATATAGATAGATAAATTATTTAATAAAACACCACATAAATAAAACTAAAAAAAAATTTTAATACTTGTGGCTGCCTTGTCTTCTCACTGGTAGCTTTTTGACAGTGGCAGCATATGTCTCATTTCAAATAATGAAATCACTTCTTTTTTTACAGTGAGAGCAGAAATACCAATGAAATTCAGTTTTGTTTCTTTTAAAAAATTTTGATTTTTTACTTACTTTTCCCGTGGATTTTACAAACATTTAGTTTGTTACAAACTATTTGATTGCCCTGGCAATTGCGAACATAACAAAAATGCAGCCAAATAGCCATTTTCAAGTAATACTTGATCATAACTGGCTAGCTACCATCCTCAATTTGAAAATCTTTCCCCAAGCACCTATCGGTGTATTCTGGCAGCTACACTTGAGAGTCAGTTTTAGCCTAGGCTTAGTCTAATTCACCATCTTTGACCATGTCATCGCTTAGGTTCAGGCGAGAAAGTAATCAAATGCCAACCCATCAAGCATAAAAACCTTCACAAAATACAATCTCTACCTATAAAAGATTACACTGTTTTCAAAAAACGCAATCCAGTAATGTGCACATAGAAGTGTCCCATCTGTCAAGTGCATGCATTATTCAGTCTGTGGTGCGCCATGGCCGCCGCCAGATATTTTTTTTAACGGTGCTAGTGCGAATATTTTATGTAACGATTATGGCCCTGTGTCTTCTACGGAGCCTGCAGAAATGTCGCAAGCAACTTTGTCACAATAAACAGAATGAGCTTTCAACATATTCTGAAAGGGTTTTGGTTTTTGTTATTTCGATAAGGAGCCAAGGAGGTAACATGTTGTTGTCGCAGTACTAGGAATATTTGTGAGAATAAGCTCGAATATGTTGCACCCTTTTGTTGTTATGAAGAAGTGGCGGGCTCGGGCAAAGAAAATATTTTTCTGAGGATTATGTGGAAGATACACGAAGATTTACTTACACCCGTATTAGATCTTTCTTGTGCGTGTTAAAACACTTATAACTAACTCATCTGCGAGTCCTCCTGGGTGGGTACCACCGCCTTGCTCGTGTAGTCTGCTGCTAAGCAGAAATGTAAAAGCATTACTCAGTTAGTGCTGTTAGGAAGATGTTGGCAATGTGCGAAGAGTACGTATTGACACGTGGGTTCAGGTACAATGAAAAGAAGAGTGAGCTACTGGTTTTTCAGCCTAGTGGAGAATTTAAAGTAACGGGGGTACCACCCGTGACTACTTGCGACACCAAGTTGAAACTCATTTGATAGAACGGCTGAAAAGCGAAGAATACCCTAACTACAGTCACAATATCTTATATAAACTTAGGTAGAACAAGAAAGTGCTAAAAAACTTAAGTTGTAGTTCTGATTTATCTCGCACCCCGGAGTGCATGATTTAAGCCCGACGCCAGGAATAAAATATTTTCACAATTTAAATTTAATGCGATAATTCAAGACGCACTTCCGTCGGAAGCCGGGGAGATGTGTAAAAATAAAACATACCCGGTTTTATGTTTACACTCTACCCTGTTTCGGGTCCAACATGATCCGGGTTGTAGGCTGTGGACTTGGATGAGATTCAAGTGTGTACTAGTTTAATGTGTGAAATGTTTGAATGTAACCCAGATAACAATTTTTGTTTGTTTCAGTAACTTGGATAGATATACAATAAACTCTGTATAACGGTTGAATAGTTACACAATGGTGTCAATTCTATCATTTCATACCTAAATTATTCATAGCATGAGAAAGAGATGGAATATATTTTAGACCTATCAAATTAATCCACTTGCTTGTGTGTAGTGTAAATTTAATGGCAATGAATTCAGTGGCATTTAATTTATCAAGATCGAAAGATATTTGACAGCTCTGAAACAAAATTTAGATCTGTCAGACATCTTCCGTCTCTTTCTCATGTTATGCTTTGGAAAGAGAGAGAGCGAAACTAAAATTAGTTTAGGTATGAAATGATAGAATTGACACCAATGTTTCGTTTCTTTCTATTCAGTTTAAAAGTGACAAAGAATAACAAAGACAAAATAATGTGTAACTGTATCACCCTTATGCACTCTTTATTAGTATTACCCATACTAGTACAATTACTTATGAATGCAAATCTATACATACATACAAATAAATAAAATTGAAGTGTCTGTTTGTATATAATGTCAAAATAACCGCTTTTTACTAAATGCATATGAAAGTATGTGCGGTACCTCTAACAAAAAAACAATTTTAAATTTTTATCTATCTGTCTGTCGAACTGTGACTATTTTTTTTTTATTCTATTTACAATCGAGACGAGGTAGTCGTTTGCCTGATGGTAAAGCATAATTCCGGCCCATAATTTGAAACACAAAAGCCTGCCCGGCATTGTAGTGCGCTCGTTACCTTGACACATTAGGTATTAATTCTCATAATCCCAGTAATTTCACAGGCTACTCTGCTCATCGAACCGGAACACAGTAATGCTTGCACAAAATTCACGAGCAAAGCAGTGGTACCAAACCCAGACGGACCACTCGTAGAAGAGTTAGTTCTACCACCTAGTAAACCTATTATCACTTTCCAAAATTAATCGAAAAAGTACCATACATATCCACCTCATCATTCCAATCCAGTTTATTCGATCGACTCGAATCGCATTACAATCAGTCAACACCGGGCGCGCAAAAAACATAACTAAAATAAATAAATCCGGCGGACTTCAACTCGCCCGTAATCACGTGCATCCGAATTCGAATTAAATCTTGTGTATCCGATAATTATTAAGGATCATCGATATTTTATTTCGATTAATATTTTCTGATTACCTGTCGGTTTATTGCAGTGGGATTTTTGTTGCGGTTTTGTTCATTATTTTTAATCGCTTGTGTTTTAACGGAAATCGATATTTTTCCACTGGGACGTTAGATCGTTTATCCTGATGAGAATGATGATGTGGCGGTAGCATGTGGGATAAGAGAGTGGAGAATTCAATTGCGCCAGCCAGAATAAAAATCTTATATCCTATATCTTATCTTATCTTTCGTCTAAAAGTCAAATTTTGTTAGTGGGAGGACTAACTCTTCTGCAAGTGTCCCTCTGGGTTAGTACCACCGCTTAGCTCGTGAAGTCTGCCGCCAAGCAGTAATGTGCAAGCATTACTGTGTTCCGGTTTGATGAGCAAAGTAGCCAGTGAAATTACTGGGCTTATGAGACTTAATACCTAATGTCCCAGGGTAACGAGCGCACTGCAGTGCCGCGCAGGCCTTTCTGTTTCAAAGTTCTGATTGGTACTGCATTATGGGCTAGTGCTAAGCTACCACGATATATAAAAAAAATATGCACAATAGTTTGTAGAGTTCAAAACCTTTTAAAGTCGCGTAGAGAACACAGCTCATAAACGAAGTAGAGCTATAAATAATGAGGCGTCGTAACTAGAGCCGTGTATCGGTTTGTCTTTGCGCCCGAGGCACTCTACTAATATTGCTAGAGTCGTTATTGAATATTTCTGTCTCTGAGCATAGGGAGGGGAAAACCAATATAGTGAAATAGTCTTGGTCTTGGTTACTTACTATAATTTCTAGCTTCAGATGTCGTTTGGCGTTTAATATTTTAAAAAATACTTTTGAATAAAGCTGCACCGACTTCCATCGTCTAGCTACTGAGTGAATAATCTTATTTAAAAAAATCAGGACTACCTTCTACGTTAATATAAAACAGTTTAAATTATTGAAATCGGTCAAATCGTTTCCGAGAAAAAGCGTAATAAATGAAATCGGTCAAGCCGTTTCTGAGAAAAAGCGTAATAAATGAAATCGGTCAAGCCGTTTCCGAGAAAAAGCGTGGTAAAAAATACAAACAGAAATGAAGCCCTTCTGTTTTTGAAGCTGATGGAAAATAAATGATTTTGATTTGATTTGATTTTGATTCAGTTTTATTGAAGTCCTTAAAACCCTTTAATCTTGAAACATTAATCCCGTCTCTTGCAAGCGCGGCGGGCGTGGTGCGCGGGCGGGGGGTCTGCTTCAATGGCAAGGATTTGTTGAATCCCACGATATTGATGGGCTCGTATCGGCGCATTATGAATACCTAAACGCGATTTTGTGAGCAGTGTTCATACTCGATCGGTGTTTACTGTAATGTCTTTTGGGAGCTTGGTTGTTGTGCTATTTTTGAGTAGCATTCTTATACTATTCGATAACGAGTTAGCAGGTCATTTTCCTGATGGGAAGAATAGCGTTGGCCTGCAACAATTTGATTGCCACCCAGAAGTTTGAAATACAAGACCTGTGCGGCATTGCACTGCGCTCTTTACCCTGAGACATTAGCTATTAAGTCTCATAAGCCCAGTAATTTCTTTGATCATCAAACCGAAACACAATAATGCGTGCACATTACTGCTTGGATTTTGGTACCCAGATGGACACTCGCAGAAAAGTTAGTCCTACTAAGTACTTAGTATTTGTGGCATTTGTGAAATGGGAGCGTTCTTGAATAGTAATGAACTGAACCCGAAACTTATGTATGATAGAATACGAATGTATGAAGCAAGCGTGTTTACGCCGCCACCCTCAATCGTGTAGGTTTTGTAACGAGGCAACTAATGCCGCCTTTTGCGCTCTCTCGCGGTTCGGTGATGCTATAAAGGTCTCTCGACAAACAGCACGGTTCTCCAAAACATCAACGATAAAATAACGGAAAGTAAACAAAGGTAACAAACGCAAATATCTGAGCTAATAAATCATCCAACGCGCGATAGTGCCATAATTCGCGCTCATCGCTCACCGGTCGAAGATCACACTCCAAGGGCACTTGTTACCTATTATATACAAGTCTTGCCCGCGGCTTCACACGCTTGGAATCCGGATACAATGTAGCCTATATAACCCTCAGGGATAATGTAATATCCTATTCTGCACAATTTGTATACCTATGCGGCGTTTTAGTGGTTAGTCGAACCGCCCGACTATGACTCTCATTTTAGACGTTTCTAGGGTTCAATTTACAGTTTCTTCGATATAGACATTTGATTTTCATGAGAAAACGAATTGATTAATATCTTTTAAAAAATGGAGTCGACATCCCTATTGCACCTACAATAATAAAAACAGGTTCCTGCAATGTGTTCTGCTTCTTGGTTTCCAAATTAGGATTATTCACATATTATCTATCTTTATTCCACATCTATACAAATAAATAAAATTGAAGTGTCTGTTTGTAATATCAAAATAACAACTTTTTACCAAATGCATATGAAAGTATATACGGTACATATAACAAAACAACCATTTTTTTAATTTTTGTCTGTCTGTTGGTCTTTCTGTCTGTCTATCTGTTTGTTCCCGGTAATCTCTGAAACGGCTGGACCGATTTTCACGGGACTTTCACTGGCAGATAGCTGATGTTACAAGGAGTAACTAAGGCTACTTTATTTTAGAAAAAGAATTAGGGTTCCGCGCATAAAAATTAGTCCCATGAAATCCAATATCACCGCGCGGGTGAAACCGCGGGCAGCAGCTAGTCTCACATAAACTTATTGCTTTGCAATGAATATAGACACATTTTTATGCAATTAAGCGCCCAGAAGGTGATATCGCTGAGTTAGCTTGGATTTTTAGAAAAATCAATAGTATTTTTATGACTACATTAGGTAAATGACGTATTATTTACTTAATTGAAAAACGTTTAAAATGCAAGGTGTTTGAATTTTAACTACCACCGCTATAAACTTTCGTTTGAATCGCGCCAAGAACAATAAAACCGCTCTCAAATGATATTATTCATGTTGATCCCGTTAATGGATGAACGTTAAAATATTGATCTGGCCCTGCTCCCCACTCCGCCACTGTTATTGAATAATTTGTTATGATTTCTTCAGGCCGTTGTGTTTCAAAGTTCTGGGTGGCACTGCAATTGTTATGGGCCGGCGTTATGCTTACGATCAGGCAAACAACCAGCTCGTCTCGTTACCATATAACATAAAAAAATGATTAGTGAAATAACTGGGCTTATAAGACTTAATACCTAATGTCTCATGGTAATGAGCGCACTGCGGTGCCGCGCAGGCCTTTGTGTTCAGAGTTCTGGGTGGCACTGCAATTATTATGGGCTGGCGTTATGCTTACCATCAGGCAAACGAAAGGGTCGACTCATTACACAAAAAATTAAAAAAAAAATATGCGTTGCGGTAGGGTATTTTCTAGACAATAGTAAGCACTAGTGTTTACCTGGCTAGCTACTGCGCTCAAGATGAAAATCTGTTGCTTAACACTGAATAGTTTATTCCGGCGGCTACACTGGCTCTCAAGTTATCAAATGACCACTATTTCAACTGATGTTAAGTGATCATGTGGTCGAAGGCTGTGATAACTATAATCTTAGAATAGACCTTGCTCTCTATTGCAGCATTAGGTACTGGAATACATCGATAAATACTTGATGATAGATTTGAAGCTGCAATGGTAGCTACCTCATCCCACATCATTTAAGTCCACATGATTTAAGTCCTAAGACTTATCATTGACCGATCGACCAGTTGATCTTGCTACCACTGAACTCTTACCACTTTTTTAAGCAGCGTTTGACAGCTATCTCACCTGCTTGTAAGTGACGAAGTCGTCGATGATGAAGCACGCCTGCTTAGAAAATATCTATAACAGCCCAGGTTATCTATAACGCAAGACCATTTGTTGTAAAAAAGATAAACCAAAAGCTACGGGTTTGAATCCCGTTTACCTCGCAATCTTTGAGACGTATAAAAACATATACATAAACATATACTTCTGTACCGCCGCAAAGTCGTAGTTGTGTGCACGCTAACTCATTGTACCACATTGTATAAAAGCCTAACAAACCTCTTCAAACGCCTTCTAATATTTCTAGTTAGTTTCCTATTTATTCCGCGCCACTCGATCAATCACTCCTACCTACACCTACAAGCAAACGAATTAGGATGAAAGTCTAACTGGCACGCATTATATTTTGACCCCTGACTGAACACTAAATTATTCATTGAACCATCGGCAGCCAGCATTCGCGGATGTAATATTTATATCAATTCGCGACCGGATGCGACGCGAGGTTTTAATCCGACCCGGTTCCTTGGTTTGATTTTTAACGACTTCAAAATAGTAGAATACTAATAGTCGTCGTGGGATAAGTGATGACGCTCTTAGTCTCAAAATATGTAGTACCTACAATGTTCGTGGGAAAACAGGTGAATCCCGGGGCGCTGCTAGTTCTGTAATCAGTGTTTTGGGTCGGACGGAATAAGCGCGTTAAAGATTGTAAGCCGCGGAAATGACGTCAGATGTTGGATATATTTTTCCATTCGCCTTTTTATCTGACGCGGAGGGACGTCCGCTAACTTGGAAATATGTATTTTACAATGTCAATTAGATTTTTACATTTCTCTCTCGTTTAGAGGATCTGCAATCGTTTGTTTGCTGAATTCGGTGGAGATTGAGCGGTTGTTCTGGGTAAAGCTGCGCGTTGTTAGCTTAAAAGTTATGAATATACTACGAGTTTATACTCGTCGATGATGTCAATGTAGGTACCTACTTTAAAAAATATATTTTATAAAACTGATTCTTTTCATTATTCTATTGTTCATCATCATTCAATTATTTTTCATCATTCTGTTATTCTTTTCATATTACTTTAGAGCGTTAATAACCTACGTATTTTCATACAAAATTTAAGTTCCTTACTCTTCGAAATGAATGAACCGATTTCAATGAAACTATATAATCATGCATAATAAGGATACGTAGGTCTCAATAAGAGCATTAAAACTAAATTAAGGTATTGTTTCCATACAAAACAGTTTTTTTAAATGAGACCTTTTTTATTTAAAATTGACTTTTTTGCTATTCAAATTTATTAACTTGTTGTACTCTGTACTCGCTCTTCTTATCTTTTCTAACTGAAAATTGCATGTTGTCTTCACTTCTAATTATAACGACATTTGGCAGTATTTTAAATCAACCTTATTACTTATGCATGAACTGATGTTTGTTATATTGGTGATCAACAAATAAATAAACTTTCCCATTCGGGCTTCATCCGGTTGATTTGTAACGTGTATAAAATGTTACAATCGGTGTTTGATTTGAATTTTACAGTTACACAATTTGTAGCGTTTCAAAGTTCCTGTAAGTTTCAATCGAAACTAAAACTAACAAGAACGCTGAATTTGAATATTGAAATTTTATTCACACGATTCAAATTTTGAATTTTGTTACTGAATAATTGAACTAGTCTCAGCACTTATCTAATAAAAACACATTTATAGACCTAATTACAGAAAAATGTAATAGCTTATTCTTTGACATTACTCATAATCATAATTACAAACCAGTCTCCGTGATGTGATCAATCCATAATTCATAAAATATAGCCTTTCTCTGTATCGAGTCAATGCGGCTCCGCAAATAATATTGGCTCATATTAAACCAATAGTCCAATAAAAAAGGAAGATGTGTTAGAGCCTTTGCTTTGCCTACAGCACAACCTGAGGGTCTAGTGTGAGTTTTTAACAAGTTAACGCAATCTACAGTGACCGCGTTTACGAAGATTTTGTATGAAAAAATGTACAGCGCCCCTAGCGCCGCGTTTGTGAACTATCGTCGCGCATGCGACGGAGTATACTTAAGTATGGAGTTTACTCGACAAACGCGGTTGTTCGCGTAAACGGATTTTAATGGCGAAACTCACACTCAGCACACAGTACCTAACAACCTACAGCAGTGTTTCGGAAGTCGCTCCTCAGAGCGACTGTGTCTCTCGCTCGCGAGTAGACTCTCATTGAGTGTGAGAGTAGTCCTTCAGGTACTTGATGATAGACTTTTATCTTGAGCGGGGGGGCAGCTAGACAAACGAGCACTAAAATGCTGAGCCAACATGCTGCCATCGGAGCGTATCGAAGTTTTTCTTCACCGAATATTCAAGCTGAAGCTATGTTTCCAACACTCGACTTGATCCACGAGTGACGAGCCACCATCCCTAAAAAAAATATTCTATGTTACCAAATTGGCAGTAGCCCTGTCTGCAACGCATTGGGCCCTTTGGTGCAATCTCCGGTCGAAGCAAATTGGTCGGGATTTTTTTTTCAAAAATTTGTGTTACTATATTTCTAATGCTAAAATGTTAGTGTTAAGTATAAGTTATCGCCAGGAGGGTGGGTTCCCAACCAGTGATAAACTGCGATTTTTTTCCCATTGAGTCACATTGTTATGAAGGTTCCAGAGCTGTTTGCCTCCCTCATCATCTTCGTCATTTACATAATCCTTAATTTTATAATACGCTATTTTAATCATTGATACATTCTTTTATATAACGCATCTATTTCGTTTTATCACAGTACAGTACAAGTAAGACAATAACACAACAACGATGGGTGTGCCGATGTGTGCGGGACCCGCTGCGACGTGATATTGTGTCTTATTACGAAAATGATTATGTTTACACTAATATGTATGGGAGAGGATATATTTCGTACTGTTTATACAACGCTGTGTTTTTATTGTAATGATCCAGTAATTAGTTCTTTGACCTTTTAGGGACCTTTGCGGCTCATTTGATGTATCCAGTCAGTGGATTGCTATAACATTCCTTTAGTAATGATAATTTCTGATGTATAATAGATAAAATGTGTGAGATAATAGAATAAGCAAATAAATCTACAGCTTTTATTAATTAATTTATTATTCTCTTATGTATTATAATTCTCGGGTCTTTATCCGGACCTTTGATGAGTGTTAATGGAGAAGTAGCCAACATTTTAATAAAAGTACAAAAAAAATATGCGTGGGAGGGAAGGTTTGTAACGAGAAAGCCTGGAATATTGTAATGAGTGTTTCATGACTTTTAACCAGTCTATGAAATGATACTCCGGCACCTGCCAATTCCGCCTTATGTAAAAAATATGTAGGCAGGTGTTGACTCGCCACCCACTGAACGGGCCCCCCATAAGGGCCTCCAGTATAATTTGCGACGTAAGAGGCAACTTTGGCGTGGATGGCTAAAGGGTGTCGAGAGGCGTGCTGCAGTTTCAATGAAGCGCTACTCTCGTGCATTATGCTTCTAATCACTTCGACCCTGGAGCTTCGGGTCTTAACTCTTGCAGTATCTATTTATTATTAATAGCTTCAATTTGTGTTCCTAGGTGGTAGGACTAACTCTTCAGCGTGTCTGACTGGATGGGTACCACCACATTGCTCGTGTAATCTACCGCCAAGCAATAATAACTGTTCAAGCATTAGTGTATTCCTGTTTGTCAGCAAACTACGGTCTTAATAATAAATAATTTAAATACGCCTTAAGCATGTGTTAAACATTATTTAACTCCTAAATATGCCTTAGTCACGTGTTTAAATATAAGCAACAACACAATTTGATTTAAGGAGTGTCTTAACCTTTGTCTAACTAGACAGAATCGAATTAAATTCTGTTGTGATATGTCAAATCGTTTTACCTGTGAAAGTTGTGTTGCGGTGTTTATCTTTTAGACACTGTCTAGCTAAATAGGTAATAGGTAAAGTGCACGATGTTGTGCCGCGCAGGTCTTTGTGTCAAAGTTTTGACTGGCACTGCAATTGTTATGGTATTTAATTCTTTCGCAGAAGGTAATATCACTCATTAGACTCGTAGTCTATTACAATAATTAATAGAACTTGTAGTTTGTCAACTACCTAATTAAAATAATAAAAGATGTTAAATCCTTTTCTCGCTTTTTTCAGAGACTGGAAAGCTTAATTTTAAAAGACTAACAATAAATATAGACCCCTCTTCACCCCCCGCCCTCCACCTCTCTCTTTTCTCATTTTCTCTTCATTAATTTTTACGCCTATATAATCTTGATTTACTTATTTAAGAAACAAGCAGGCCTTTTGCTTAATGGCAACTGTAACTGCCCATGACATTTTCAATATCTTCTAGAACTTTACAGCCTCACTAGTTTATTTATTTATTTTCAATTAGGTACTCAAAAACGTATCGTTTAAAACCACTAGAAATTTTCCACGCAGTTGGATAAACTGATGTCTTAAAAATATGCAGAAGGTCGTTTTAAAAACTTGCAGTGCTGGTGCAGTCCTTTATTATAATAAAGGGCTGCACCTTTATTATAAAGGGTGTTATACTTTCTGGCCCAGTAGATGTTTGTGCCTTCAATTGCCTAACTGCATAAAAGAAGTCAGCCTGATCCATAATATAGTCCAATGCGATGCGTGACGAACATAACAATTCAGCAGCTCCCAGCTCAGCGCCTTCCACAGACAAGGTAGCATCGCTTAAAAATATGGACTCAAAATCATTTGTCAATTTATCTGTTATGGTGCCTGCTATCTGTCTGCTATGGTGACAGGACTACTAAACACTGTATACCGGTTGAATAGTTACGTGCAATGTTTTGTCGCTTTCGTTTCAGTTTTATATACATGTCAAAGAACGACAAAGACAAAACATTGTGTGATTATAACACTGTTATACACTGTTTTAGTGTAGTTGTATAATTAGCTAAAAATAAAAATATGATTATCATTGTACATTGTCACAAGCCCTTATTCATAAACGTTCGTTAACTTACTTAATTACTAGAAAGTTATTTGTCTCGTTTTCACGCGTAACAGCTTCCGTCAACGAGAAGTTGACAGAGCAGTTTAAAGCATAGATTATCTTATTGAGCTTTTATGAATAAAGGGTTATTTAGTAAAACTAAAGATCTTAAAGATGGTGCTGCATAAAAACGCTAACCTATCAAGGATAAAAAATATTTAAGAGCTAGCCCAGCACAAATGTAAGCACAATCAAATTTTAGGCCTCAATAAGCCCAACCCTGCCGTATCAGAAAAGCTCACACAAAATAAACTTTTTTAAAGCAGTAATATTTCTTTTGAGCGTTGTAAAGAGCACTTGTTAACCGTTCGATGGTTAACCACATCGGCTCCGAGCGGCAGCTGGAAAACGCCGCGAACAAAGAATAGCGAGAAATTGTCCGTGGAACGAAGTAATGGAACCGAAGCGACCGATCGGATAGTTGGGTAGGCCGCCTGTTGGGTAGCCTTGCGGTGTCGGTACACTAGCACGGGCTGTGAAAAATTAGAATATTGCCGAAGATTTCGAGAAACGCACGTCTTGCTAGCTACAATCCGCGAGCCCTTATCGGTATGTTTCGGCAGATGCACTTGAAAGCACGTTCTTATCTAAGTTTACACTATTTTTAAGAAAATATTTCTCTAATTATTAGGAAGCCTGTGTCAGCGTGGAATCAGAATAAATTAGACTATATAATTAATTTTGATTCCACGCGTGTGAAGCCGCGTGCAGACGCTAGTCGATTATATAAAAAGAAATTAAAATACTTAATTGGGAACTTGATCTAGTCCTTGACCTTATCCTAGACTAGGTTACTGCTGGAGTGATGAATTTGTCAAAGATTTGCACGAACTTCAAGTTGTGGCAGCTGGTGGCTCAAGACAGACTGAAGTGATGGCTCTTATGATCGGAGACCAAGAGTCATTTTGGGTCTTTGCACCCTTCTAATTAGTTAAGAAGCTTAAAAAATTCGTCTCATAGTGGCGATGGTCTCTTGGTAGCAAAAACGTTGCCAAAGTGTAAACCAAAAGCCTGTTCGTTTTATCACTCTTAAGTTAAATGAAAACAATTTATAACCGTGAACAATTTTATTGAATGCTCGTCAATGGTGGGTCGTTGTGGACAGTGTGGCAAGTAATATTCTTTACATATCACAGTAAGGTGTGGCGGAGTGGTACTTGTGCGACTTTAAATGTGATGCATTAAGTTTTAATTCCGGATCGGCCCCGTAAACGTCCGGATCGTATGTGGTTTCTTTAGATTTTTTTTAAGTTTCACAGCAGCCATTCTCTAAGCTGAACGGTAACAAACCAAAACCAAAAAGGAAAAACTACTACTCTCTGTCTAATTTTTAACTTGATATTCCATTGGATCATTTCGAGCTACTGGTAGGTGCTGCACTACTAGCGGGCAGCAGAGCGCGAGCCTCCCCGAATTTTTGAAGTTTTCCAAACACAATTAACAACAAGTCTAGCGCGATCGGTCCCGTTTCCTGCGGCCTGGTTGTTTTCCTGCACAGCTCACACGACGTGACTCTGACGCTATCGCAGTGTTGACTTAGCTTTGGCGTTTCGCTGTTTACCAAATCCAATAGGCCGTGTACGAGGAAATGTCCAGGGAGTGGGTAGCAGCGTTTTCTTCGGTCAACGTCATAATCTACAGTGATCACCAAGACGCCTGCCAAGCGTGCTGTGTTATGACAAAATCCCCCATTCATGGGGGAGGACCATGTTCAACTGCAGTTGACGTTTCCCGGCTCAAATGGTAACACGAACAAAGATTGTATCAATTATATCAACACCCCAATGTGTTACATCGAACTAATTGCTCTTCGTGGGAGGAAATACCACTGGTATTATACCTTAATAAGTTCCAAAAACACTCATCACAGACATCAAAGATTTTTGAAGTCCAGGACACCATAAATTTCAAGATTATTATTAAATTCGTATCGATACCGTAGGACAAAAAATGACAAAGAGAGATAGAACTCGTCATCTCTCGGTACGCCATCTTTGCAACTGAGTTTCACATAACTAATACTAGATGGCGGTAGGAGACTCGCTTGTCGTCGAGGCTTGAACGAATAGGCCCATTCTAACCAATAGCAGAAAAAATCTGGCTCGAACACCGCACCTTCTTTAAGCCCCGCAACACCACCTCTAAATCTCCGCATTATCCCCTCCACTCTCTCGCGCGACTCAATAAAAACACCTAACTGGCAACATTATATTTCGATAAAGAGATAATCCTCTCCGCCTTAAAGCCGAATCGGACCCGAAGGATGCGCATAAAAATATCGTTTATTTTTCATACACAAAAAGCTCTAGACATATTTTTTATCCGCTTATCGAGAAAATCCGTAAACACAGTAACGTAAGCCGGCGGTAGAACATAAAGGAGCCGAGAGCATATCGGCCTCCGCCTTAATCTGCCATAAACAATAGCAACGAACAAAACCTCGCAATACTAAATTTCACGAAGTCATCCGACGGAGTAATGCCTGAATTTTCTGATCAACCCCACCCTTTCAATCGATAAGCAACTTTATCACAACAAAGATACGATCCAATTTATAAACATTCCGAATCGGAACGTGGTCCTGAAAAATAAAAAGTGTCCACAGTGTAATAAACCGTAGCAGTAAGGAAATAGGGGTGGTATTGGCGCACGTCCGCTGGCGGGATGTGTCTCGCCGTTTAATCTGGCACTGTTATTTTTCCGGTAATACATCAAAGTGGCGACTTTCTACGGCAAATTGTATCAAAGTCGCTGATGTATGGTCCCGCCGCACGTGTGCGTGTGTACACAGGCGGGGCGCGCGTGTGTGCGTGCGAGTAGTGGAGTGCTAGTGTTCCTATGTGATTTGTATATTAATGTCGACCCTGATAATATATTTCGTGAACATTTGCACAGTCGCGAATTAGCTTACTGAATAGAATAGTGAATTAAGCTGAAGCCGTTTGACTCAACATTATAATTCAATTGGCGTACAAGATAATTAAAACTGGGAACTTACAAAAATGCTAATTAGTTCACTGGACCGGTGTTTAAACATTCTAGTTAAATTCAACTGGTGACTTTATTTAACACCATCAACTTGTACGAAAGGAATCTACATTAAGATTTGTAGCGATGGTAGCTCAGTGGTAGTGAGGTTTCCCACCGATCCTTATATCGATGGTTCAAACCACTGATCTTTCGGTGTTTATAAGTTTTTAAGGATCGACGGGTTAGTTGCCACCCTCTAGTTGAAAATATTATTGTACTATTCTGGTCCATCCAGAGGTTCCCTGGAAGAAATTGTTAAATCAAATTCCAATTTATTTATTTTTTAATTCATGTGATCCCCAGGAGAGTACTTATGAAAGTTAAATGACTAAGTGCCCGTTCCAAGTAGGTATAGATTGATCGAGAAGGGCAAAGAAACTCGTTGGGATTCTATTTTATGTAACACCAGCCATTCAGCCACTCAGCATCTTGAAACACAAACGCCTGCGCGGCACTGCAGTGCGTATTACATAGGTAATACAAATAAAAAAAGGTACTTTGTATATAGGACAAGTATAAATTTACAATGGGCCTCTAGATCACTATAATTATGTTTTAAAGTTCTCTAGTCTAGTCACCCAAAGATTTACATACATCATTAATAAATAATTAAGTTAGAAAACAATTGAAATTATTTTTATGTGAGGATTTCATGTACATCAAATATCAATTTACAATGCTGATTTACAAATGCGTACCTACAAAATAACAAACCATTGATTTTATTTACAGGCATTTATTAAAATTTACTAAATTTTGATTACTTTAGTCTAAAGATATTTAGTTTAAATTTTATTTAGTTTAGTATAACGATATTTTTCTATAGGTTACCAACTCACATAGGTTAAATGAATTAGTTGAACAACCGGAGTGGCCATGGTCACTGGACTGATTCTGCTTGTAGTGGTGTCGTGAAGGACGGATCGCCCTCTTCCCTCTAAAATGGCTTAATTAAGTACTCTAGTCTTAACAATTGTAATATTTGTATTTAAATAAAACTATATGTATAAATTAAATTTAACTTTAAAAAGCTATAAGTAACTAAATATAACAATAATTCACGCTACGGAGCTAAAGGTCACAGAAGTATACAGAAGGATAACCTCTGCATTTCACAAGCTGTGTCTCGGATAGTCACGAGTATCGGCGCGAATTGATTCCGTCGGCGTCGCCGAGTGTACCCGCGGCCGCGAGCTGATTTATGTTTACTTACGGTATTAAACCTCCTCACTCGTTTGTCATAACACAACCTTCTGTTGTTCACTGTGCGATACATTTTATGACAATAGTCATAGATTAGACTAGTCTGTGGTACTGCAGAAGGGTGTTGACATCGCGATTGTAGGCCAGCAATGCGACTTAGAAATGGGCTTAAGACATCTAAAAAATCGAAACTAGGTATACCTTTTCATTTGACATAACGAGAAGAGTTCTTTGCACTGCATGTTAGCACCAGTAGACATAAATAGATATAGGTATCTCTTCTTCTTCTTCTTTCTTTATTTCCTGGCTTCTGTGGTATGTTCGCCACAATTTCGCCAATGTCAAGTAGGTACTATGATAGACGATCAAACAAAGGAGATTCAGTGCTTGGAGAGAATAATTTGGTCGGTGAATATGAAAACTAGGGATGAATTTTACATCTGAAACAAAATACACAACAAATATGAATACACTACCTACTACATATTAATAACATGCACATAATTATAGTTATGAATCTATGGAGGAGAATCTATGTACATCTGAATTACAATTTAATTTTATTATCTCTATAGGTATCTCTATATAGAAGCTATGTAAAGGAATTTTGACATAAACTTTAAATTCCATTTCTTCAATGAATTTCGAGTTTCAAAAACTCGTAAAACAAATGTAGTTGACCTCCAGGTGTAGATTGACCTCCTTTTCAGATAACATACCAATTCAAACACAGGCTGTATAGATAATATTTATGAAGCCAAATATATCTTGTAAGGTTCGTATTATGTTAGTTATCCTATTAACTAAGGAAGTTAAAAATATTTTCAATAAATTTAAGAAACCGATTGGTGGGATCTAAGTCGTTCGGGACTTTCGAGCGAAGGTAAAATACAACCAAATACCCACGCCTAAAGGCAGTGAACGCAGCTCAGCTCAAATAGGGTCAAATTCAAATTCACCACCCTAAATTAAAAATGATAGTTGTCACTTCTGGTCTCGTGCTACTCTAGAGTAAGCCGGCCGCGATCGGCGCGAATTGATTCTGTCTCAAATGTAGGCACCACGCTGATTTATGTTGCCTTACTGGCGCGGCACTGTGGCTGCCGCGCTGGACGGCATCGTGATTAAAGCGGTATTCATGTCATACATTATACTGGCACTTTTTTGGCTTACGTTCAGTCGTTTCAGGGACGAAGAAAAACTTCCGGAAAATATTTTACTCGTATTTCATCTGGGGACCGAGAAAGGAAAATTTTCTACGAGAATGATGTTTTCAAAATGTGTTGCTCGCAAAAATAATAGTTTTATAGGTATTTTAATCCTCCGTATTATTGTAAATGTGAAAATCTGTTTGTCGGTGTGTTGGTTTGTCCTTCATTCATGCAGCAATTATGGAGCAAAGCATAGACGTGATTTCATTGCATGATATAGTTTATGGACCAGAGAGTAACGTAAGCTACTTTTTATCCCGGGAAAACGCACCGTGGGAATCGCCACACGGGTGAAACCCCGGACAGAAAATATTAGATTTGTAAGTATTGTAATGGAGCAATGGATTAATTAATTTTTTTTGCATAAATAACCGGCACCGAGCGTTTTGTACGCATTACCTTTTGTATAATATTCTTAGAAGCTTTAATTTTAGACTAAAAAAAACAGAAATTAGTAACAAATACAATTAATGTAATGATTTAACAAATAATTCAACAATTAAATGAAAAGCAACGATTGGAAAGGCAACCGAATCGTAAGAGCGCAGGCCGGCAAATGAGGCGGCGCTCAGTGAGCTCGCCCCTTATATAGGCGAGTGCGGGGGTGGCCAGTTGAAGAAATTTATTCTCCTAACAATATATATTGTAATGATTAGATACGATACGTTGAAATTATTGTGTAACTAGCTTCTGCCTGCGTTCACCCGCGTCCCCACAGGAACCGTGCATTTTTCCGGGATAAAAGTAGCCTATGTTCTTCTCCGGTCCATAAACAATATCTGTGCCAAAAATCACGTCGATCCTTTGCTCCGTTGCTGGGTGAAAGAAGGACAAACCAACAAACGTCCGAACACACTTTCGCAATTATTATATGAGTAAGGAAGTGTTGATATAGCTCACTGGTCTGACTGTTAGTATTATCACCTAAACATAATACAGTGACTGCTGACCGCTGGCCGCTAGCCATCTTTGTGCGGTGCCGCCGTGGCCGGGAATCAGCGTGATTGCATCCAAATGGATGTCCTTTATGACCGCGTGCCATTCGTATCACTTTCAGTATTGCTTTTATTTTAATGTGGCGTTCTCTATGAGGGTTTACGCCGTACGACTTCATACTCTTCTTAATTTTTGATTTTTAAATTTAGGGTAACGAGACGAGCTGGTCATTTGCCTGATGGTAAGCATAACGCCGTTGTTACCATGAGACATTAGATAGGAAGCCTCATAAGCCCAGCAATTTCACTGACTTAGCTCATCAAACCGGAAGACAGTAATGCTTGCACAGTGTGGCGGCAGACTATACGACCAAAGAGGTGGTACCCACCCAGACGGATAGTTGCAGAAGAGTTAATCCTACCACCTGGTTGATGAATGAACCGATTTCAGTGCAACTTTATTCACATAAGCAAGATACATATTTATTAATAGTTAGAAGTAGACATTTTTAAAATGTCTAATTTAAAAAAAAATGGTTTTTTTTTGGATAACCAAAAATTGATTTAATTTTATTATGTTAAAATTTTATTTTTTGAAAAATGTTCTCTGATAGCTGTTTAGTCCTATGTATCCCGGTCGTCCTATGTATCGCTTATGCATTTATAAAGTTTAATTTAAATTGATACATTCATTTCGGTGATTACAGACTTGAATGTTTGTATGAAAAGCCGTTCGGACTCCGTGTAGTGGTGGCTGGCGCGGCGCCATCTTTGTGCAGTGATTGTGCGGTTGTTTAGTATTTAGTCGCGATGTTTAGAGGACTGGTGAGAATGGTTATTGTTACAAATCTGTTTTTGTTTTGAATGTGATTTTTGATCTTAAATTGTGTTGTCTTTATTTGTGTTGGTATTTATTTGTTGCAAATGCACCTTGTTACATACGAAATGACGATCTCCATCAGGACTTTAAAATTGAGTTCGTTGACCAAATTAGTAAGAAGTTTTCAGAAGCCTTAGTGAGGATTTAGTGAGAAGACTAAAAATAACTAAACCTTTTGAATTAAGTAGTAAAGTGTAGTGAGTGTTAAAGTGTTAATGTAATGTAGCACAAGCAGGGCCAGATTAACAATAAGGCAAAGTAGGTAACTGCCTAGGGTCCCAGCACCGAGGGTTCCACACCGCGGGAAAAAATTGAAAATGTTTCTTCGAGTGAAAATTAAATATGAAGATTTGTATACGTAACGAACTCTCAATGACAATTTTATTGCGTTGTTTTTTATATTATATCGTCATATGTCAGTACATTTCAGAACGCATTGCAGAAACCTAAAAAGAAGTGAATTATGTGAATATTATTAGTGATATCGGAGATCTTAGTTGGTAATTAATAAATATATGTGTGTGTGAGCATGCGCACGCACGCAACCTGCCTCTTCAAAGTGTTGATATAAAATAAACATACGGCAGTACGTTGCCGCATCGCAAATTTATACGGTGCGACACCGCATCGGAAATTTGCACCTTCGTGCATCGTTTAGATGTTGCGTTGTCGCACCGCAGTGTTGTGGCCACGCCCTTTGCCTTAGCGGCCTCGCATCGTAGTCATGAATTCTGGCACTAATATGACCACGCTGGTTGATTTCACAAGTAATTCGTTAGCGTAAGTGCTTTATTTATTCATCTATATTCCGTTTTACTAAACTGTGCAATAAAATTTAATGGAACTTCTGGCAGCGAGCCATTTTATAATTGATCAGCATTTATTTCATGTAGACGACGGTTAGAATCAAGCTATTATGATAAATGTTAATGTTTTGAGACGTTGGCTTCGTGGCTGTAAGATCCTTCAAGGCCCTCTGCTCGCAGGTCCAAGATTCAAATCCTGGACATACTTTGACTCGTACGGAGTATAATGGGGAACCGCGCCCGCCGGTAATGCGCTCGGTCCTCAGCTTAAGACAATATTGTAAACGGTTAGTTGGAAAAAAGTAACACAACAATTAATGTCAATACAATACTTAGTCAATATGAATACCATTAGATTTAATTTAAACATCTCTTCTCTTTTCCTTCTTCTTCCTTTTCCTTTCTTCTTATCACCACCACAAAATTCAGGGGGGGCCTTACCTTTTTCATTACTTCCAAGACCTAGTCCCAACCAACACCCAAGCACGAAGGATAACAAGGGTATTACCGTTAGCACTCTTCCTCCACAAGCTTAACATCGACCACAAACCAACTTATGAAAAACCACTACAGATGGCCTCCTGTAACTGCACTTGAGTCAGTATTATTTAATTCTAAGGTGTATTTCCCACCTTCGAACACAATATCATTAGATGTTAGATCACCGGTTAGACCAACAAACCAGTCCAAAAATAAAACCAAACCACCCTCAAGTTTCTTCACACGGAAACACATTCACAAGAAAGTTACAACTCCACGTTTCAGTTCGTTCTTCAAACATAAAAATTTAGAATAACACGTTTGAGTCCTCGACCTGGAAAATACGTTCGAAAACCGTCACCGCGAACACTCACAATTGAAATTCACGTCGCGAGTGAGCGGTGGAGCGCCAGCTGAGCAGAAGGGAGACTCTTTGCACAGGTTTATCATAAAGAACCTATGACAATTTTGTTAAACGACTAGCTTTTGCCCGTGGATTCGCAAGCATGAAATTAGGATAAAATGTAACCTCTAGCACTCAGGGGTAATATAGCTTCCCATAAGAGAAATATTTTTTAGAATTATAGATTAGAGATTAGTGGAACAAACAAACATACAAAAAATATACTTATTTATAATATTAGTATTAACGTTTTAGTAGCCACTCTTGAAAGCTAGTTCCTATTCTATATTTAGCGCAAGTATGTTTACCACCTTCGTCGACTACATTGTCATTTAAATTCGGGTGTGGCACTGACTGAAAAATGATGACATCTCAAGAGTGGAAAAACAACACTTTCTTATGAATCCTTTAATTTTTACATAAACTTCGAGCAGCTTGTACAATCTGACCACACACCATCTGACGTCATCTCACCATAATAATGTTTCTTTGTATTGAAGAGACTCAAAGTATGGGAGAAATGGCGCTGGTTTGGTCTCAAACCATTTGCATGTTAGACAGAAGATTTTCATCTTCCGAATTCTAGAATTTCAAAATCTTTCCACTTTTAAATTATTTTTTTTTAAATAATCCGTAGTAAAGTAACTTCGGAGAACGCATACAGAAATTCGCATAAGTAGATATTTTCCTTTAAAATAATTAACTCTTCTTATCTGTGGAGTATACCTACTCTACTCGTCCCAGTGCACTATGCCACAAGTTGAGTTTGCGCATATTTGTGTAAGGTGGTAGTGCGTCACAATTTGCAAACGCAAACCTGCGGTGGCGGTGGTGGTGGTGGCTGGCATTTTTACTTAAATCATATTCTGTCAGGCGCCGCCGCTGCTTGCAGCGAGTAAAGTGTCCTCTGCTAACGGCCTAGACTCACGGGGACTATGTGACTTGTGAGATAAACAGACGTTAGTTTGGGTTAGCATATCAATAGGTTTTTGAAATGCATTTATGGAACTGTAATTGTAGATTTATATAGAAGATTGCATAAACATTAAACATACAACTAAGGTCAACGACCCTATTTACTGATATTCAGTCGGAACCCGCCAGGATATCATGAACGTAAGGACAACATGGCATGACGTAACTAAACACTCCTTATCCACCACCTGGTAGGACTAAGTGTTCTGCGAGTGTACATCTGGGTGGGTACCACCGATTTGCTCGTATAGTCTTTTTCTAAGCAGTAATGTGCAAGCATTACTATGTTCCAGTTTGATGTTCAAAGTTGTCAGCTTTGTTAGTGGTAGGACTAACTCTTCTGCGAATGTCCGTGTGGGTTGTTACCACCGCGTTGGTCGTGAAGTCTGCCGCCAAGCAGTAATGTGCAAGTATTACTGTGTTCCGGTTTGATGAACAGAGTAGCCAGTGAAATTACTGGGCTTATGAGACTTAATATATGATGTCTCAGGGTAACGAGCGCACTGCAGTGCCATGCAGGCCTTTGTGTTTCAAAGTTCTGAGTTATGCTTACCACCAGGCATACAACTAGCTCGTATCGTTACCAAATAGCATAAAAAAATACTGAGCTTATGAGACTTAATACCTAATGCCTTAGGGTAACGACTCAACTCAATGCCGTCCAGGCCGTTGGCGAAAGGCTTACCATCAGCCAAACAACGCGATCACCTCGAATCCAATGGTATAAAAAAATACTCCACTATAACCCTTATATCCATTCTATGACAACATATTATTATTTTCTACAAGTTTATCCTGAAACGCTACATTATTGATTCACTCAGTTCAGAGCGTAGTAACTCATCTCATTTTGTCGTAACATAGCGCAAAGCCATATAACACCGCGGCAAGATGTTATCACCCACTTTATTTATTTGCGACATTCCGTTTGGCCGCCAAATGAAATCAATTCTTAGATACGGCGGAGTCGAGTGTTTCAAGTGGCGTAGTTAGTGCAGAGTGCGAGCGAGCGGATCAAAACAAAGGCATTAGGATGATGTACGACGCAAGTGGGTGAGTATGAGCGGCGGCAGGCGAGTAGCTGGACGCGTGTTTGTGAAAGTTGAGACACTTACCTTGGAAAGTAAACAAAATTCACTTTAATTATTATTTTTTTACTAAGTATTAGGTAACTAGTATTGGGTTATAACATTTGGATTATCGATAAGCCTACACTGGCTTGTACACTATCCAAATGTTTTTGTAGCTAGGTTAGAATATGTAGTGTTTATTTATATTTATTAGTTAGTTAATAAAGGATATTAGCCCTTTGAAAAAAACGTAGACATAATCACCACAAAATTAAATGTAACATGTGAATTTGGAATTTCAAATATTTTAAACAATGTAGCTTTGACAACGACATAGAAATTGCTTATTAGCTAATTTAACTGCTAGAGTGTAATAAAAATAGGCTACATTTCTAAAATGAAACCTAGAATAGAGATTTGCTGTTTTGTTTTACGGGTTCATTGAAATAAAAAATTTGTTGAATTGATTTCACGAAACGTCTGCTAGCTTCGCAGACAGTTTCTCTAATTAACTTTAATAATTTCACCTTCAATTCAACAGCCAAAAAGTCATTTAGACAACCTTCGACGAGTTAAAAGGACAAAGTTCGCGCAATCAAAGGAAACAAAAAAGTAATTAAAGGAGAATGGCCAGCGCGGGCCACCGGTAAAGCGTGGCTGCAGCTTTGAAGGTGCGGATGAAAGAATAATGCAAATGAACGCCGTGATTGTTCGCAACAACAACTCCAGAACTGTAATGAAGCTTCCCCGGGGAATGCCAATTTGGAGTTGCTTAAGGCTCAATGACATTGAGCGAGTTTCCTAGCTTCTAACCGGTGTGCTTAAAAGTGAGCTAGTCAGCTAGTCAATCGATATACAGCCTGAGTTTGAATTGGTATGTTATCCTGAAAGGGGTCAATCTACTCCTAGAGTTCAACAACATTTGTTTAACGAGTTTTTGAAAAGCGTAATTTTTCAGTGAAAAAATGGCATTTAAAGTTTACGTCAAAATAAGATTATATAATGTGGGTAATTTATAGATTTATACATATTCCAACCAAGGGTTTTTAACTAACTAAAAAATACTAATTGCTGGTTTTAAAGTCCATCGTTGCGAGCTCAAGAAAGTTTTTTATTTTTATAACAAACTAACCCAGGTTTCGTTGTCCAGCGTCGCGCGTTACGTTTGGTTAAAATCAGTATAGATCGAAATTAGGCCATTAGACATTCTTTATCGCGGAATCAAAACTATAAATTACCCACATTATATAATCTTATTTAAAATGGACTTCCGCAAAGTAACGCCTGATTCCATCAAATATATTACGTCAAAATTCTACTATAGAATTTCCGGGCAGCCCTAGATCAGCTGATTGATTTGAAATATGTTGAACTTTGTTAAATAATAATGTTGATTAGAAGGGACTTAAAAACCAATCCAGAAAATTCTGTGAACTTCACGTCGAAATTTACAACGACGTATTACTAAGGGGGGTTCTCACAACTTTTGGAAAACCATGATGCTACATAACATAACATACCAACATAACATACCAAATCAAACTCATCCTTAATAATAGTCTGCTAGCACATTGTGAAGTCCCCGACAGGAAACTAGGAAACTCGCTCAATGTCATCGAGCCGTAACTTGCAGATTGTGTATCAGAATCACTATCGCACTATCTTAACTAGCTTGCTTTTAAACTCGCAGACTAGTAGTTAGTAAACTCGCACACTAGTAGTTAGTAAACTCGCTCATGTCACCGTCTTTACAGAATGGCTCGTGAAGTAGGGGTGAAGTGGCTCGCGACAAGTATCGGGCTCACGGCGGCTCGTGAATAAATTAACACTAATTAACATCGGTTGGCACTAATATTTCTGACAAGTTTAAATTAATGTTGTCACTACGCGAGCTCTTAGCCGGTGAAGGTTTTGTGTTAATTTTGAGACGTTGCTATTATGACAACTAATTGGAATTTTTATCACCATTAAAATTTTCGCCGCGACTCTAGAATTTTTTTAGAACGTTTTTTTTATAATTAGTATAAAGTTTAGTAGAGAGTATTATACTATTAGTAGTGGTAATGAGGCCACCCACCGATCCACATATAGTACATTTATAAAATAGACAACATTGTGAATCCTAATAATAGTAGTAGCATCTTTGACCACGTTGTCACTTAAAACCATATTAGATAATAGCAAAACGCTTGCATGAAATGTAAAAAAACTGATTTCCAATTTAGAAAAAAAAAACATGTTTCTAACAATTTAAAAATCTCAAAGAATAAAAAACTTCTAATAGTACGCCGAGTTACAAACAATTCAGTATCTCTATAAAAGTTGTAGATTACTTAATTAAGCTTGTAAACTTTACATCGATGAATATGATAAATTCGCGAAATTTTATCTCAAAATTCTCTTTAAAACGTAATAAGAACTCTACATTTCTCTGGAAACGCAGCTTAAAATCACAGCGTATTAATAAAAACGAATAACCAGGCTGTAGAGTTCGTAAATAATGATGGTATAATAACATAATTCGCTACGGAGCTACGGTGCTACGGCGTGGCGTAGCGAGCGAAGCGATAAAAGCGGCTCTACGGAACGGTGCGTCGAGACGTAGCGCGCCTCTACGGCGTAGAGCTCTACGTCTACACACGATAGAGAAGGCTTATTGAAAAATGTTTCGAAATTGATTTTTAAAGTCTACCTACCTCAAATAATTGGTATTTTGAGATCTTAACCACGTCAATATCGTGACGAAATTGTCGAAATTGATCGATATTGTTGTATAGAGTACATAATTAGCCTAGAATGAGCAGCAGAAGTAACTCTACATACTTTTAACAACAAACAGAACAGACTAAATTTTGTTGACTTTTAAAATACTAAGAGCCCATTTTGCTGTAATAAACAAGATAAAATCACACCTTCCTTCTACTCCTAAACAAGCTTTATGGTTTCTGGAAAGAATGTATCTTTCCAGAAACCATAAAGCTCTCTGCTAACTACAAAATTTTACTAGTAGTTTAAACATGATATCCTATCCGGAAGAAGTAATCAAATGTATTTTTAAAGTCTTTATTATATTAACTATTATTTTTAACATTCATTATTGATTAAACAACTACTGCCGCCAAGTAGTAATGTGCAATCATTACTGTGTTACAGCAGAGTAGCTAGTGAAATTACTGGACTTATGAGGCTAAAAACCTAATGTCTCTGGGTAGCGGGCGCACTGCATTGCCGCGCAGGACTATGTGTTTCAAGTTCTGAGTGGCACTCCAATAGTTATGGGCCGGCGTTATGCTTACCATCAGGTAAACGACCAGCCCGTCTCTCTATAAAATAAAATAAAAAAATATATAGATACTTCAACATAAAACGGTAATATTAAAAGTACCACATCCATGTATTATCTTCGTCGTCGATCGTTCAAAGTTGTAACGCGCATTATTCGCGGCGCGAATTTTCATGACAATGTCCCGCGCGCCCGTCCCGACACTGACTTCGCACTCTTGCTACCCACCCTTGTACCCACTTTATACCTACAGTCACGGAACCGCATAGACGGAGCTCTTGAATCCCGTTTGAAACTACCAAAGTAAGCTAGCTTGCTAATTCAAATTCAGAATTTTTTTTATTCACATGAACTCTAGGAGAGCATTAAATTACTCTATGTGCCCGTTTTATAGGCCGAGCTGGTGGTATTTCCAACATCTTTATGGTGGAAATACCACCAACTCATACGAAGAGATTCGCTTCTTCTTATATAATAAGAACTGCTAAGGAGTGCAATGCTTTGCCGTCGTCTGTGTTCCCTGAACGTTATCATCCGAGTGTCTTCAAGAACAGAGTGAATAGGTATTAACAGGGAAAGCGTGCGACATCTTTGACCGCATCGTCACTTCACATCAGGTGAGATTGTGGTCAAACGCTTTACAAGTCAGATGTAAAAAAAAACACTTTGCCAATCCTTAATAGTATATCGTACTGGTCTTGATTTATAGTAATTAGTAGTATACTTTTCATGTCGGAGTATCGTTTATTGTGTTTATATTTTCATAGATAAAAACTGGCATCCTATAAGGGATTCACTAGCAGGTCCCGAGCGCACCGTCTACATTGCTATGCCGGTTTACGATACTCTTGTGCCGAGCCGACACTCGGGAACTAATGGATTGTTTTTAAGAGATTCGTGTCCGATTTTGGTTGGAATTTGCGGAACATATTTTTTGTGAAGGAACTTATTATAAGGTGGTAAATGGGGAGTGACCTTGCTCAGAGGTTTTTGAATCGTTTGAAACTTTTAGAAATGTTTATCCTTTAGCTGCTCTTTTTTACAGGGTACGGATAACGGAGAAACGTTAGTTTCACGAATATAGGACTCTGTCCTAAATGGCGTATTGAGCGATAACTCTATTTGACATTTAAGATGGTTCTCCACAAGTTCCACAAGTTCCCGGCAATAATAACAAATCTACGTCAGATTTGTTATACTTTGGATGACGACACGAGTGGGTTATTTGACTGATGGTAACCATAACGCCAGCCCATAACAAAGGCAGTTCCACCCAGTATTTGTAAGAAAAAGGTCTTCTCGGCCTTGCAGTGCGCACCCAGTAATTTCACTGACTTCTTTGCTTTGCTCATCAAATCGGAATACAATAATGCTTGCTTGCTTGAACGCAGACTATAGTCTTACTAGCTTCTTCGTGTGGTTTTCACCCGCGTTCCCACAGAAACCGTGCATTTTTTCGTGATAAAAAGTAGCCTATGTTACTCTCCGGTCCATAAACTATATCTATGCCAAAAATCACATCGATCCGTTGCTCCGTTACTGCGTGAAAGAAGGACAAACCAACAAACACACCTTCGCATTTATAAAATTAATTAGGGAAGTAGGGATAAATATACTTGTATACAAGCAAAGCGGTTGTATCCACCCAGGGGCCTGTTTCATAAAAAATAGTAGTCTAATATTATGAGTATTAGCCTCATAAAATATATGAAAATAAAGAGAAAAACGCTGATAATATTAGACTAATATTTTTTATGAAACAGGCCCCAGAAGGACACTCGCAGAAGAGTTAATCCTATCACCTGGTTAATTTGTACCTCAATAGTAAGGTTTAAAATCAGAATTGGGTTGGACGACCGACTTCGGTTTAAACTTGCATGTTTAATGAGCAACGATGATTGACCGTATGAGGACGCGCTTAATTTTGGACCGTCTAGACACCGTCTGTGTGTGCATCGGTGTCGAGAAAATAATGAGCAAAAAATATAATTTTCGAGAGATAACGAGGTGTGTCCAACATTACTTATTCAACGGCCTAGAAGCCTCACTAGCTGCTACTTTGTTGGTTTTAGTTTATTTTTATTCCAGAATGAAGAAGAATTAAAGAATTAATTATCTGTCGAATGATAGCTAGGCTAGAACATTTTGTTTTGTGTATAGAACTATAAAGTCCTTGTTTGCTATCCAATTTGATTATCCAGCTGTTTTTTGAGTTAGGTGTTTATTAATATGAAGACGTTTGATGCTACTCGTATCACCCGATTTTAAATGCATTTTTTTTTATAACTAGACGAGCTAGCCTTTTGACTGATAGTAAGCATAACGCCGATCCATAACAAATGAACCACTCAGAACTGTAACAAAAACGCCTGCGCGGCACGGCTAGGGCTCGTTACTATGAGATATACCCAGTAATTTCACTGGCTTCTCTGCTCGTCAAACCGGAACACATTCATTTCACATTACTGCTTGGCACTTCACGAGCAAAGTGGTGGTATCAACCCAGACGGGCACACGCAGACGATTTAGGCCTATACCGTCTAGTTCGCGGCTTGGATCGAAAGGATGTGTGCCAACGTCACGTCACGCGGTGTAGCAGATGCACCCAACAGCCGTGCGCTGTTTATTTGTGCAGTGACGGGGCACCTGACGGCTGCTCGGGGACTCGTGGAGCGCTGCCAAGGGACGCCGTCCTTTTGGATCAATCTACTGGGTTCGGCTTACAGTTTTTGTACGAGGTTTTAGTGTTAGTTAAATGAGCTCGTTGAGGTTCAATTTCTGGTCTTACGATTGATATTACAATAGGAACGTGTTTATGCTCAGTTATATGACCACAGACTTACTAGAGATGCATATGTTCTCTGTGTTACTACCATAATTTCAAACTTGATTTTACTAACTGAAACATGGATCGAATTTTACATGATGATAAATGAATTTTAAAAATATAACGTCACTGAACAAAATGAAGTCTGACATCCTAGCTGTCAAAACAGCTATACGCACGCTGTTATAAAATCAACTATTTCATCTTCTTGGTTTGAAAGTCTACCGCGACATGATTACGTCTACCTTTAAGAGCCTACTAGTCCATGGAGCGAACTCATCGGTGGGCGCGGCTAAAATGCATGCTATTTCATCTAACATTCGTGGGACAAGGAAAGACTCTGCAGCGATGAGTAGTATGAGGCTAATGCTCGCACATACACAATTACACACTCTCGTAAAGTCGCGACGAAAACCGAAAAGTCGAAAACCGGCGCGCAAAAATGTACGAATTGGCCTCTGGTGCTTGGGGTTGTACGACAAAACTACTGAATGTATTTAGTCAGACCAAAGTTATTTGAAATGTCAATAAACTAAAGCTTGTTAGTATGTACCTTATTTTCGAGTTTTCGTAATCCTTTTGTAATTTATTTACGTCCAAACTTGCGTTAAAATACTTGCTAAAATACAGATGTTTGAAGGCTCATTACTTTTAAGCCACTTATTTTTTTTTTCTGTATAATTAGCAGGCTGACCTAGATAACGAAGAGATAAATCGATATTATTCTTAATTTTGGACTTAAAACGTCAAGTAGTTGAGTAATCACCCAAGTACGGTTGTATGGCGAAATGAACGACTAGTTCGTCCTTAACAGGGCATTATGAAAAATCGTCGTTTCAAAAAATTCAATTTAAAACACAGTTTTACCCAACTATCCTCTGCAACGAAGTTAATTAACTGTCCATTTGCTAAGACACGGTACGGTGGCTTGATACGGATGATTTAGCATCGAACGAAAAGAACACACCCAGTTTTGGCAGCGATCCACCGCGCGGCGGGCACAGGCGCCAGCGGGAGCGGAAGCGGATGATGGCAGGTGTTCTACAATCGATAGAAAAAGGACACAATGGACACGAGGAGCTATTTGTGATCGGCTTCAGCGACGTGGCACGTGACACGGCGGCACGCTGCGACCCTCCACGGCCTCACGTGTCACGTGGACGCCAGCTCTAACTATTCAAAGGGAAAATTGTAGTGGAATATTTTTAGGCTTCTCTGTTTTCTGTTTTATCATCTAAAGTTTTTTAACGTGTTGATGCCTGTGCTGTGGTGGTATCTATATCTATATAAGGTATTATTTACAGAAATAATGAATTAACATTTCTATTCAGGTGTTTGCCATCTTTGAATACATCGTAACTTAAGTTGAAGAGATAGTGGTCCCATAATGGTCGAGAATACAACAATAAGCAAGTATTAAATAACGATAAAACTAGTAGTTACTTAGATATTTTACATGTTTTTTTAGTTTTTATCAGCCGTCAACATTTATAAAAGTGAAATATAAGCAACCGGCACATTTAAATCCGCTAGATTCCCTGAGTGCTCAGGACACAAACAAACAACGAAACTGACCCCGCGGCGGCGAGCGACGGATTTAATAAAATAGTTACAAAATAAAAACGGGTTCATAAACAAAACGAAAGGTTTTAAAAGTCTATTTTCATTACAGACATCACGTGGATAAAGTGAATGGATGTGGCATTAGAATTTAATACAAAAACGATGACGAGAAGCGGTAATGGTGGGTCCGTCACTAAGTTGGTAGTATCCTTGCCTACAAAGCGAAGGACAAAGGGATTCCCGGCCGGAGTAAACTTTGTGTAGTGAAATTTTTTTAAACTATTAGAAAACGAGACGAGTTAGGGACAACGCCAGCCCATACCAATTGCAGTACGAATCAGTACTTTAAAGGCCTGCGCGGCTTTGCTTGTGCTTGTTACCTAGAGATATAAGGTGTTAAGTCACATAAGCCCATTAATTTCACTGACTACTTTGCTCATCAAACCGAAACACAGTAATGCCTGCACTGTACTGCTTGGTGGTAGACTACACGAGCAAAGCGCGAGCGGTGGTATCCACCTAGACGGTTACCTGCCACCTTATGATGAGCCGCCTTTGTTATTGATGCCTTGTTCTTGTTAGCTATAGAATAACTCGATATACAACATGTTAACAAATTTTGTTCTAAAAACTCCCGAAAAATAAAATTTTAGTGCTCAGTGCAAGTTGTACTTCGTTGTGCAGCCAATATCTCTAAATGTTGCGGAAATAAAAAGTTCATTGAAATGCTCCGGCGGGAGCGGTTCACTTTTAGTTCTTTGTAACAGTTCCTTGAGGAACTAATTCTCTATTTTTACAAACATCTCTGTACTACATTATTGAAACTATTTGTATACCAATATCTAAAACTATAACGGTAAGCTATGGGTTTTAAAAGGATTTATTTATATTTCTTAGTTAAAAGCTTTTTTTGATACTAGTGGTTATTATAATAAAAACTGAATCGGGAATTAATCATCACAAATTAACAAACACACTTCTACATACACCCGGGATTATATTCTCTTTGACATACACCGGGTATCCAACGGCCACAGTTGGGAAGTTTAACTTAATCTAGTGTTCCCTGAATTTTTCAAAATAAGTAATACTTACTAATTTTTAAAAAGTTGGCTGCCTAAGCAGGGTCTCGAACCAGCTAAATGAGAAAAATACTTCTAAATTTTAAGATACCGATCGAAAGGATAAATTCAGGTAGATATATAAAGATACCTTTTCACTTGTGACTTGGATTTAAAATGATTACTCAGATATAAATTTTTGTTTGCCTCGTGTCTATTTTGTTGAGTTAAATTTGACGTTGTTTTTTGATGTGTGTAATTTATTACAGTGTAAATTTAATTAAGATTATTCGTTTACCGTGCTAATTAATTAAATTGAATAAATAAATGAGATTTAAAGTAAACTAAAAATGTTTGCTTAAAAACATGCCACCGTTCCATTAGACACGGATAAACTTCTTCACAGCAAAAAATAATATGTACCTACTGCGACTTTATGATTTTAACATCTGAATTACTACCCAAACACTTTGTTTACTATTTTTATCATACCTAAAAACAGAACATTGCTGCACTACTGTAATAATTAAACAAAGTTTACAAGGGATAGGTGTTTTGAAGTCGTATCCAGCTGGCGAGGTCCGCGCGCACCGCACGGTTTGTTTGTTCTCTTTTACCCGTTTTTGCGTCGCGCCGGCCGCACCAGGCTGGACCGGGCAGGGTCGGGCTGGCCTGGGCGGGAGGTGCACTCCCACATCATTTAATTGAATTTCATTGTTTGCGTTCACTCTATATAAATATGTTCAAACTGATAAAACGTTCATTAAGCGGGGCATGATTAGATAATTTTATGCAGCGGTTTTTATTTTATTTTACCGCGTGTTCGTGCAAAATGGTAGCTGAATATTTACTTAGTATTACAAATTTAAGCTCTATCTAGTACCTAGACGAAAAAGGTAACTTGCCCGTAGATTATTATTCTTGGAATAAATTTCATATTCATGGCATCATGGTATGCAGGTCCAAGTGGCCTTTGTTCAGGAGTGGACGTCGGCTGATTTTATGATGATTGATATTCATAAACACTAAGTACTTTCGTTAGTGGCAGGACTAACTCTTCTGCGAGTGTCCATCTGGGTTGTTACCACCGCTTTGCTCATAAAGTCTGCCGCCAAGCAGTAATGTGCAAGCATCACTGTGTTCTGGTTGGATGAGCAGAGTAGCCAGTGAAATTACTGGGCTTATGAGACTTAATACCTAATGTCTCAGGGTAACGAGAGCACTGCAGTGTCGCCTTTGTGTTTCAAAGTTCTGGGTGGCACTGCAATTGTTATGGGCCGGCGTTATGCTTACCATCAGGCAAACGACCAGCTCGTGTCGTTACCAAATAACATAAAAAAGCACTACGGCCTGTACATAATACATGAAATACGATATTCACTGGTAGAGAGATTGTTATCTTGAAACTTAATTTGAAAATCATCTATAATGTTTAGCATCACAATGCTCCAAGTGACAACTGACCTTTAGCATGCGAGTGCTCGATGCGAGGTCACCTTTAGTCCACAGTCACCAGTTGAGCTGCACAATCGGTGCGCCGCACGCCGCCGCCGCACGGCTGCACATCTATAGCCTATCCGGCGCGGTCCAGCTCGGCTCGGTCGAGCCGGACAATCGCACAGTAGTGCACACAAGCGGACACAATTCCTCTATTTCCAAACTTAAAGGGCTTTGTTCATTTGAGCGAGAACAGCTCTCAACTTTGTTGGAAAAACAATTTTATCTAAAATGAAATCTTTTGCTGCCGGCGGTGCAACTTAGTTTTTTACTGCTCAAGACGTGATTCACTCGGCGGAATGAGACAGTTAACAGTGAAGTTGACTGAGCATCTTTGGTGCGGACTGATTTATCACTATTTTATACAAAAACTTTCATTACAAAGAGAAAATTGTATATTTAATCTATACGTCATACATACATATAAATAAATAAAATTGAAGTGTCTGTTTGTAATATCAAAATAACAGCTTTTTACCAAATGCATATGAAAGTATATACGGTACCTATAACAAAACAACCATTTTTTTTAATTTTTGTCTGTCTGTCTGTCTGTTTGTTCCGGGTAATCTCCGAAACGGCTGGGCTGATTTTGACGGGACTTTCACTGGCAGATAGCTGATGTTACAAGGAGTAATTACGCTACTTTTATTTTAGAAAAATAAATAGGGTTCCGCGCAAAAAAATAAAAACCATGAAATCCAATATCACCGCGTGGGTGAAACCGCGGGCAGCAGCTAGTTTCAAGTATAATTTTAAAGCATCCTACGCTAGTTTATTTTGTATGTGCGATTTGTAACCAAATATGTCACCGAGCGTTAAAAATAGGTGGTGTGTCTGACCCACGCAATGTATCAAGGCGGTCCCAGGAGTGGCGTCGGGACACGCGGCCGTGGCGGCCCCTAGGGCTCCGGAGATCTGTCTCGGCGTAGTCCCCCTGTCAGGGAACACAGCCGGCCTCGGAGGAACAATTGTTGTTGCAGAAGTACGGTCAACATTTCCAACAACGCCACAAAGTTGCGTTATCTTCAAATGAGTGCTCTGGGAAGTTGTGAGAGAAAATTGTTTACGGCAGATTGTTTAATTTGCATTTAGTGCGTATTTGTTGTTTATTTCAACCCTTCAACTGAATTTTAAATTGTTTCCTCCAGTGGGCTTTACGGTTTGACCGATTAAACTGTGCACACAATGGAGGTAGGAAGGCAATGGTGCAGACTAATTAATTGGTTTTGTGGACAAGATATGATTATGAAAGTGACATAATTTTAAATCCAATATTTCTGACTCGACAAATAGGTTTAATTCATAGACAGGTAAATAAATAGGTCATAAATAAGTTGAATTCCCTTGCACTTGCATAGGCAGTCATACTATAGTGGAAACATTGCTTACTCTTAGGAGTGAAACCATAACGGTCCGTAATAAAAATATACAAACAAGTTTTAGCTTACCGCAGTTTGTTCATACGTATCATCTAATAAAATAATAGTTAGAGATATGATTATGCTTTCGCATAAATTAAACTCGAAAAAAATCTTAAATCTGGCATTTAAATCTGTTTCAAACTTCTAATCTGTGTAATTTCCAGAGACGTTGAAAAATGGCGGCTCAAGTACGTTTATTAGCGCAATAACGTGCAAAGACGCTTGAGTTATGACGGCTGTCTCTCACTGTTGTTGACTCACGGCTGGTGTCAGCTCACGGCTGGTGTCGGCTCACGGCTGATGTCAGCTCACGGCTGATGTTGGCTCATGGCTGGTGTCAGCTCACGGCTGGTCTCGGCTCACGGCTGGTGTTGGTTCACGGCCTATGTTGGCTCACGGCTGGTGTTGGTTCACGGCCTGTGTTAGCTCACGGCTGGTGTTGGTTCACGGCCTGTGTTGGCTCACGGCTGGTGTCGGCTCATAGTAGCGAAGAGTCGCGTGTAGTCTGGCAGGCGGCATGCGACTAAGTGAGAATGTTACAAGCCGGTGATTTATTGAACAAAAGCTAAGACGATGTGTCACGATGATAATGAACTCGTATTTTTGTTGCTTTTATTTAATGATTAAACGAACTTACCTGTAAGTTAAGTTCTATCATAATTATGTGAAGTAGTGAGTTTGAAGAGATTTTATGTATACACTTGTAGTAGCACGCACAATGTCGCCTTGTCTATGCACTAAGTTCAGAGAGAGAAAAAAAAAAATATGTAGGTAGACCACACAATTTCATTATTTCGTGCGGTCGGCTGGTTCTTCATTTAGTTCAGAGCTTATCAGTTCAAGTAGATATTTCACTATTCGGGACCTATGAAATAGGTAATCTGGGTGGGCGGGATGCTATCTCTTCAAACTCACTACTTCACATAATTATGATAGAACTTAACTTACAGGTAAGTTCGTTTAATCATTAAATTATGTTACAGTATTGAGTTTGAAGAGATTTTATGTATACACTTGTAGATGTTGAGAGAAGTTGTGAAATATCTATTTCAGTTGAAAGTATTACAGAAGTAAATATATTTAATATTTCTTCAATAATTGACATAATAAATGTACTTAATCACTCAATTAAAAGGTAATGTTTCTTAAATAAACTATTAACATAATAGCTACAGTAAATTTTAGCATAAATCAATCAATTTTACTTCTAGCAAAACAATGATTTGATTCTGTATATGCTGTCTGTTATATGCCTGTTATAAAACTTGGCAAATATTGTAGAGCCGCCGGACCAACCGGCAGTCTTCCTGATAACATCCAAATTCACACCGAGCTTATGAGCTTTTGAGGTGTCTAGTACTATGTGCAGAGTACTGTGTGATATCTATTCCACAGACCCACAAAGTATACTCTTTATCCATCTGCTAAGTGTTTGGGGAGAAACTTTATTATATGGTTTTTTATAGAAATAAAAATAGAGGTGTGATGATCACGTAATGCCGCTACATTACTTTTAAATAATCCGTTAATAATTAAGCCGGACCTATGTCAGGTCTGTCTCGAAAAATTGGCAGCATCAGCGTTGGCTGAGTTGCGTTTACACTTGACGTTTTTATTAAGTCAGGGATCCTAATGGAAATATCATTCCGCCAATTTTGAAAATTTCGGATATCATTTTTGAAATAGTTTGTACTCTATGCGCTGTTACCAGCGCCAGCAGGGTAACTAGCTTCTTTAGTGATTTTTTCTAAAGAATGAGATTAATTAGGAATCCAAGTGGCTAGAGTTTCAATTACTAATGTAGTATCCCAGTGGATTCATACTTAGGTAAGGGAGGGCGAAGCCTAAATATACCCTTAAAACACAGTCGTCTGTGCTTATCTGACTTCCTAATACTAAGGAAGGTGTAGATCTAAACCCATTTAGAGTGCCGTATAGCGCTCCCGATTGAAATAACTCTGTTAAAACATGAATAATAACTGGAATGTGTAAGTATCATATTACTTAATTTAATTATCTGACAGAGACGCTATTAATGTGTCTAAAGACCCGGGAGGGAGTTTTCTTATTAGAGACTCCCGCACAATACTCCGGCATCCAGGGTAATCTGCCGCTGGATCTGGCAGAAACTGGAATGAGAGATTATTAGGTCCTCAGAAGTATGAAAAAACCAGTGGTTTAGTTTGTAAAAAACTGGTTAAATAGGGGATACCAAGTTTCAGCTGGCCATGTTGGCCCGACCAGTATGCACTTAGCTTTGTCGCTAATAATTTTTATCAATGTTTTTTTAAAATTATTGAGAAGGAAGGGAACCCGTAAAAACGGGTTCCTGGTTCATGGTATTTTTATACAATTTTGACCAATTCACAGAGAAAGCGTCAAGCATCAGGGTCTTTGTGCCATGATATGTATACAGGACATTTTTTATTTATTCAACTTAGCAATCATGTCAATCTCTAGTAGCCCGAAATTGTTAATGATTTGCTGAAAGGCAAGATCAGATAGTTCCCATTCAATATCCGGGTGAATACACCTTGATTCAGTATCTGCTATAGTATTTTCTGTAGATGGAATGTATAGCGCTGTTATAAATAGAATTCGCGCTTCACACCATTGTCGTATATCTTTGGTCAGTTTGTGAGATGGGGGAATTGGATTCCTCCCATACGACTAATGTAAAAAATCGCAGTTGTATTATCTATTCGCAAGATAATATGACAATTGGATAAATCCTCTAGACAAATTTTTAATCTTATGAATGTGAAGTTTTCTTCCTTCCCGACTTCAGCTACCGCTTGCCGTTTTTCCCGCACAGGCTATCCCCCAACCCCCCATAGTCGAAGCATCTGAATTCGTGAAATTTAATTTGATTTTTTGGATTTTCGATAGATTTAATCCACCAATCGAAATCTGACTGTAAATTTACAGGCAAATTCATGTACTTTTCATTTTTGTAATGTTATCCATACATTCGCTATAGCTATGTGATATTAGACAGGTATCGTTAAGATATATTGCCAATAAATAATCAGCACAGCGTGGCATTCTGACCACCGTTTTCATTATTTTTGTGAAGACAAAAGGTGCCGTATTGACACCAAACGGTAGGGCATTAAATTCATACAAGTTACCGTTCAAACTAAATCTTGAATATTTTTTAGAGTTATCATGAACTTTCACTTAATAATATGCGTCTTTGAGATCAATAGTTGACCTGAGACAACATCTTGAGATTAGTTTGATCATTATTCTAAAATCTTCTAATTCAAATGAACATGTTGAATGAACTCGTTTAGCTTTTTAAATTTTAGGATAAAGCGTGCTTTTCCGTTCGGTTTGGGTAAAAAGATATTGGATATCCTCACAGGGCTCACAATGAGGTATAGCACCTATAGAAATTAAATTATGTATAGCTTGATCAAATTCAAGTTTTTCTGAGTGTGCATAATTTCGGGGTTGAGGTATACAATGCTGATATGGAGTTTCAGTGAACGGAATTTCATAACCACGTATCCACGATAAAATTATTTTATCTGCGGTTATTTGTGACCATTGGTTGTAAAAAACAGATAGTCTACCGGCGTAATTTACCGTATTGTCTAGCGGCGGCCGCGACTGAAGTTCGGTCGCGATGTCCTCGATGATGGCGAGTACTGTTGCCTCTGAGGTGCAGACTCCTTCATGTTTGAGGGCGCCGACGGCTGCTGTCTGTGGTTTTGAACCGGAGCCTTCCCGTTTCAATTTCTGTTAACGACTTGATGCTTTGGTTTTGTAGCAATAGTCTTGTTAGAGGTGGAAGCTTTGAGATCCACACCTGTTTTATTGATCGCTTTTGCGGTCTTTAAAGTTTCGGCTAGTTCTTGGCTACAAGAAAACTATCTATTATCGTGAGCAGCATCTGATCTTTCAAGTCCTTCTTTAGTACAGCCAATATGAAATTTCGCCTCGTTATTGACTCACTGAGTTGTGTGTCACAGACGATGCGCCCAGCATCAATCAGCAGCTTTAGAACAGTTGGATCTTTATTATCCTTACTAAGAAGAGTCTTATAGGCTCGTCAAGACAAGCAATACCGCTGCTAATTTTGCCTTAGATTGGTTCTGTTCGTGGAACATCCTCACTGCTGGAAGCACCTTTAATCACTGGTGGTGGAGATACATCCTCCAGTATTGTCACGTTGGCTATATCCAGCGAACGATCGGAACTCGCGTGTAACGCGCTAGTCGACGGTCTTGGTTCGCGTAGCTCTTGATTTTCGTTTTCAACATTAACAGCAAATTGCAAATTTGTGTCTAATATACGTAATTATACGTATACCTTCATATTATTATCATAGGATAACCTCAACAAGTTGCTTATATGCATGGCGTATTAGGTACGCATAGGTATACAGCGAGTAAGATGAACTCGTGGCGTTGCATCGTGAACTCGAGTAAAAAATAGGTTAAGTAACAACTCGAATCGTTGGAACGTGAAACCTCGTATACATTATTATCGTTAAGTGGCAACTCGATTTGTTGAAACGTGAACATTAGAACTTAACTTATATAGTTAAAATGTTACCTTCCGGTTCGTTTCATATTATTATTATAGGACAACCTCAACAGGTTGCTACATGCATGGCGTATTAGGTACGCATAGGTATACAGCGAGTAAGATAAACTCGAGTAAAAAATAGGTTAAGTAACAACTTGAACCGTTGGAACGTTAAACATCGTATGTATTTAAGTGACAACTCAAACGTGAACCGAAGAAATTGCAAATTACTTAAATAGTTAAAATGTTACCTTTCGGGTCGTTTCATCTTTTTATTATTATAGATAACCTCAACAGGTTGCTATATGAATGGCGTATTAGGTACGCATAGTTATACAGCGAGTAAAATGAACTCGAGTAAGAAGTAGGTTAAGTAACAACATGAATCGTTGGAACGTTAAACCTCGTATGCATTATTATCGTTAAGTGACAACTCCAATCGTTGAAACGTGAACATTAGAACTTAACTTAAATAGTTAAAATGTTACCTTTCGGGTCGTTTCATATTATTATTATAGAATAACCTCAACAGGTTGCTATATGCATGGCGTATTAGGTACGCATAGGTATACAGCGAGTAAGATGAACTCGAGTAAAAAGTAGGTTAAGTAACAACTCGAATCGTTGGAACGTTAAACCTCGTATGCATTATTATCAGTAAGTGACAACTCAAACGTGGACCGAACAAATTGCAAATTACATAATTAGTTAGAATGTTACCTTTCGGGTCGTTTCATATTATTATTATAGGATAACCTCAACAGGTTTCTATATGGATGGCGTATTAAGTACGCATAGGTATACAGCGAGTAAGATGAACTCGTGGCGTTGCATCGTGAACTCGAGTAAAAAAGTAGGTTAAGTAAGAACTCGAATCGTTGGAACGTGAAACCTCATATGCAATCGATAGTTATCGGTAAATGTGCAATTTACTTACAAATATTCCCACTCCTCGTTATGTTTCCTCTTCGGCATCTTGATTTTGACGAAAAAACTTGTTAACACGGAGAAACTTAGAAAAACCAACTTTGTAGTGCGACGCGGCGGAGCACTGCAACGTGAATGAAGAACCAGCCGACCGCACGAAATAATGAAATTGTGTGGTCTACCTACATATTTTTTTTTTTCTCTCTCTGAACTTAGTGCATAGACAAGGCGACATTGTGCGTGCTACTACAAGTGTATACATAAAATCTCTTCAAACTCAATACTGTAACATAATTTACTAATCACTTCGTCACTTGAAAGCGATTACTAAATTTTTGATGATCCTGGCACGTCTGTCTCTAATTATAATGTCACTCAGAACTTTAATGACAAAGTCCTACACGACACCACACCGTATCACTCGTGTCACCTTGAGGTATCAGATCTCAGATATCATTTATCCAAAAATTATTTCTCCGTCTCCTCGCAGATTAACTAAGGTTAACTTCAAGTAACAGCCGTAATCATATCTCATACTCAACGACACCTAAAGACTTTCTTGTAATTTATGATAACCTGATACGAGTAAATAAATGAATATGAATATGAACATCTGGTGACAACATGGGGTTGCTGTAAAAAAAAGCTATCGCCTATATCCTTCTAGCAACTTAATTGACTGGTCGTTGGACATGATTCCGTTAGAGTTAGCAGCTAGTAGACCTCTAAGGCTGAGATTCAGACACGAATCTAACCGTGGACTCACGCTTCCATACGTCAAAATTCTGTACAGTTTTGACATATGGAAGCCAAAGTCTACGCTTAGAATCGTCTCTGAATCTTAGCCTAAGTCTAATAGTCTCCTCGAGTGTCTATAGCCCTGGTCCCTCACCGGACAATGCGTCGTATATTTTCGTCGCTAAATGGAAACAATTGAGTTTTTCTCCGTTCCCGGCACAAAAGTAAATTCCCTTTTTAAGGTGCTTAATGTCTACAAAAAGCCACGTGCGTCAGACAAATGACCGACATGAAAAAAAATATTACGACCTACCTCCATTTACCTGGATTCTAATACGCTTTGCGAGAAAAACCCTCCGCACCTTTTCTTTTGTAACGTATACATCGCCGCTCGTCCGACAGAGATCTTATCTCGCCACAAAAGAACTGTCAATGTACCGCGCTGGAACAGAATCTTCGGCTCTTCGTTATGGCGCTCCGTCGTAAAATAGCTCGGATTTCAAATATATTTACTTGGAAGAGCGTAAAATGAATTTTATTGAAAGGGACGCAGTATTTCCGTAGTACGAACGCGAGCGTGCGTGAACCCGATTGAGCAATACATACACTTCTGCAAGTAGCGAGGAAACTACTCTAGCCAAATGATAACATGTAGATTGTAGGTACCTATGGCAAATATTTCATAGACAACATGTAGCAGTTTAAAGGACCTCTAAATTTCCGAGTGATACGTAACTGGAGCTAAGTTCGAATCAGTGATGTGTGTTACGTCTAATACAGATAATTTGAGGTGGCTACTAATCTGCTAAGTCTTATCTCTTAGTAATTTTACGTATTTATATTGAAAGTTATAACTAAGCTAGTAACTTTAGGACATAAAACATTTTAATACAGCTGTAGTGGCTGCAGTAAACACAATCGGCTCTCAAAACATTTAAATGTTCAAAATACGTCTGTATTTCACGAAACTATATCCCAAATTACCAGAAGCGCCGAGAGACAGACGGCCGGAAGCGACAGATATTTCATCCGACGACCGGAAGCACCGTCCCGTTGCGAAATAAAAGTCAAAACAATTACGTTTTAGAGTTTTGTTTGCGAGATGCGACGCAGAACTTTGCAGGAACCATTAGGGACTAGAAGAGGGTGGGTGAAACTAGGGCTCGGACATCGATACCTACGTGTGGGAACTTGTTTCTGAAGAGCTGAGTTTCTTATACGTGCGATCGATTAGTGACAGGATGAGGAGGTCGATCGCCTGAGGATAAGTGTCATGAACATTGCAGTGCCACCCAAAGCTTCATTTATTTATTGAACGCCAACACAATGTGTATTTTTAAACTTCAATGTAACTAATTTACCAAATTTACATTGTTGATGCCATCGTAGTTATAGCAAAAAGGTGTTGCGAATATACTATGGTAAGTATTGAAAAAATTGAGAATTGAGTTATTAAAAAATATTAACATCTAGCAAAAACATTGATACTTAAATATTTTCAATTATTAAAGATTTACACGGCACTACACCGGTGTCGTCCTGCTGAGAAGTCAATCCTCATTTCCTTATTCAAGATCAGTTGCATACTTGGAGCTGGCAGTCGTTTAACTTTCGTGAGCGCTCTCCTGGGGCCAAAGAGTATAGAACTATTGAAACAGGTAGTCTCATAAGCCCAGTAATTTTACTGATTACTTAATACAAACACGAGTAATGCACGCATATTACTGATTGGCGTCAGATTTTTAGTTTGAGGTTGGTAGCTAGCCGGGCGAGCTTTAGAAGTGCCCTTCCACCAAGCTATGGTTGCCACATGATATTTTCCTTCACCGAAAGGTCAAACATTCGAACCATCAACCTTCAAATCGGCGGCCAGCATCTCACTATACGACTAAGTCATGATCAGTTGCCGTTCTTCTTGATCGGTCTATACCAACTTGGAACGGGAATTTAGTAATTTCTTTTAACTTTCATGAGTGCTCCCCTAGCGCACATATAAACATAAACATAAACGCTTACACACTCATACCACCGCACTAGGATTCCCTGTGTCGCAGGTGGCATGGACATACACAGATACACATCACAAACATCCAAGACCCGAGAACAAACTTTATGCTTACACAAAATCTGCCCCGGCCGGGAATCGAACCCGGGACCCCTCGCCTTGCAGGCAGGGTTACTACCAACTTAGCTACGGAGCCGCCGTATGAATTGTACATTTGAATTTAAAAAGAAATTTTTGCATTTAAGAGTCGTAACTGTTCCCCAAAATACTCAATCTACAAACCCTATAGTATTTTGTTATATAATCACATGAAGATTAACCCTACTCGTTTAGCCACAAAACAGTTTCCCCGAAACAATTCTTTCATCCCCAATATGCGAGTCCAGTGGCTCTCACCCTAAGCTCTCGTGTTTGTCGATCGCGATACAAAGTGCCCTCGACTTGTGGACCCACTGTAGGGCAAGGAGTGTAGGGCAAGGAGTACCATTAAAGGGGTAACTTTGGCCTACTCGTGCGTACGGACACACTTTTATTTCTTTTCTACCGTTTGAGTGATTGCCATCTGGAGGTGAATTATATTATTGTTGGAACTTCACTATCATTGACGAATGAAGGAATTTAGACGGGGCGCCGACAATCCGCTGTAAAAGAAAGCCTCTTACCATCGAGGTCTGCGTTGGATATCTTGTCCGTGCCCTGGCTTCGGGAGCAATTCTCATTACTTTATCTATTACGTTACAGTTGTTTATGATAGGACCAGAGCCCTTCCACTGATTTGTGGATCTGATCCTTAGAGCAGACGCCATCGCTTCCTGCTGCATGTGCAGATCTAAAGGCGTCAGACAAACCTCGCGGGCTAACTTCTAGTATTGAGAGATTGACTGTTGTTAAGAGAGTTTACTATTCTTCTGAAACTATAATACGCATAAGATAAGGACTAATATTTAGTTAACAGAGAACATTTCTCAAAAGGCGTATTGAAACTAAATTAGAAGTTTTCTATACAAACCGAAAGTTAAAAATAAATTTTATTAATTAAATATTTTAATTTTATTTTATCCATTTTTTCTACTACCTAGAATCTATATCTTGCTTGTGCGTTTAAAATTTCCTTATAATTAGTTTAATAATTTTAAAGATTTGGGACTTAAAATTTTGTTTGAAAGCCGTGAGACGAAAACGCTACGTCTTTACATTCGTCTCGGAGCTTGAGACGTTCCATTGTTCCTCGGCGGAGTGTAAGTACGTTCTCACTGTACACGTTTTACTGTACAGGATGTATTTTTTAAATGGGGCAGTAAGTGTAGATATCCTAACCGTGATAGCTACAGGAATACTTTCTTAGCAGATTGACTCTAAGACATTTTGATATGCATTCACTGATTTTGAAAAATTCAGCAAGAAAATGGGCAGTTGACACAAAAAAAATTTTGATTCTCATTAATCCTGTTTCTAATATAAGGAGCAAAATACTGACCAACTGTTTTAGATTAGAAAGAAGACAATAAAATAAAAACCATTTCCAACAAATACATCCTGTATACTCAAGTTTCCGCATTTCTAAGAGAAATAACTAAGCGAGAATCGCTTTGTTGTCGATCTGGCCGTCAAAACCCTTTTTCTCGGAATCGTCTGGAAGTATTAATTTGTAATATTTGATTGTTATTTATAGTATTAAGTGCTAAGGTTCCACAATACAATAAAAAACCATGAAGTAACTAATTGCTTATGACCAGGTGGTAGGACTGCGTTGTAACACGGAGTTTCATACAAAACTGAACGGGTCGATTTGAGGCGGTGATGATCCATTTTTGAGTTGATGTGTACGACAACATTAACTCTTCAGTGACTGTCCGTCTAGGTGGGAACCACTGCTTTGCACGTGTAATCTGCCGCCAAACAGTAGTGCAAGCATTACTGTGTTTCGGTTTGATGAGTAAAGAGGTCAGCAAAATTACTATAGGTATTCATTCTCATACACCCAGGTTGACAAACGCACTGCAGTCCCGCACGGCATTAGTGTTTCAAAGTTCTGAGTGGTAAGTACCTACTACAAATGGTGGGCTGGCGTTATACTTACCAGCTTCTTTCTTCATCAAATATTTAGTGGTAGGACTAACTCTTCTGCAAGTGTCCGTCAGGGTTGGCCCCACCGCTTTGCTCGTGAAGTCTACCGCCAAGCAGTAATGTGCAAGCATTACTGTGTTCCGGTTTGATGAGCAGAGTAGCCAGTGAAATTACTGGGCTTATGAGACTTAATACCTAATGTCTCAGGGTATCGAGCGCAATGTAGTGCCGCGCAGGCCTTTGTGTTTTAAAGTTCTGAGTGGCACTGCAATTGTTATGGGCTGGCGTTATGCTTACCATCAGGCAAACGACCAGCTCATCTCGTTACCAAATAACATAAAAAAATAGTATGAAAAACATGTTTTCATAGTAATTGGAACGAGTAAAGCGTACTTATTGTTAGTATTATGCGAACTGATTACGAACAGATTTTCATGAAACTGTTTCGTTTAACCGTCGAGCTATGAGAAACCGAATAAAACCACTTTTGTATTCTCATGTTAACGCACATTCTCAGGATGTTAATAACATCGAGTTCCACGAACTACGAGAAATAGATCCCTCAATTATGAAGTTGAGGAAATATCTCAACGTAAGTGTAAAAGTTGTTATTTATCCTTTTTTCAATTTGTTTCCGTACGAGGACAAGTCCGCGAATAATTTTGATCACGGGAAACATGATCGTTTTGCGGCTTCATTTTACCAGGACAATACATCTGACAGGGCGTATATATTTAACAAATTTAATTATACCAATTTGGAACGGGCACGGTGAGTTTCTGGAAGGTTCGTTGACTTTGAGCACGGATTGGGTCTGTTGGTGTCTTTGTCATTTATTATGTTCTGATAAAGACAGCATCAGTTTTAGTCTGTGATTCGGGTAGACGAATGTTGCAGAGGCCCGCTGTTAGAGTCATTTATTTTAACTTTCATAAGTGCTCCTTTGGGGCCTGTTTGAATAAAGAAATTTGAATTGAATTTGAATTTGAATAACGCTATACGTGAAGTGTATTATGTTCGGCTGCAATGATATGTACTTATGTACTTTCAGGTTAAGTCTTGTTATGAATTTATTATGATTTCCGTTCAAGTTAGCTAACTACGGATTTCAGAGTTTTAAATGAATTTAACTTAATAAATGATTTTGCGAAAATAAGTGTATTGAGATACGTTTTCATGATTATTGTCTATTTGCAAATTTCAGCTAAATCTGTTTAGTAGCTTCGCCATGTTTGAGAAAAAAGCAAACGTCCAAACTTTCTCATTTGAATTGATGTTTAATGCAATAAAGATATTTTTATTCTATTGTAAATCGCGTGTCATCAGTTTGTACTGTTTTATTCTTGGCTCAAGAATAAAACAGAACAAACTAAAAACCTGAGTCATTGATTTGTTTACCTCTCGCCCGCTCACGACGCGACGCTGCGTAGTCGAATGTTTTCAATAGGTTTGACGAGCGCGCCGCGGGCGATCCGCTGGACACGTGTCCGGCGAGGCGCGCCGACCTGTACGCACTGACAGTTGTCAATGTCACTAGAATGGTTTTTATGCTATTTGTTAACGAGACGAGTTGGTGGTTTGCCTGATGGTAAGCTTAACGCCTGCCCATAACAGTTGCATTGCCACTCAGAACTTTGAAACACAAAGGCCTGCGCGGTACTGCAGTTCGCTCGTTACCTTGAAATATTAATGTAAATCTCATAAGCCCAGTAATTTCACTGACTACTTTGTTCACCAAACCGAAACACAGTAATGTATGCACATTACTGTTATCCACTCAGACGGACATTCGCAGTAGAATTAGTCCTACCACATGGTAAAACTTCAAAAATACTTTAGAGAAGACGTGCTTGAAAGACGCAAGGAAGATATTATTAAAGTAAGCAGATCACTTTTGCTTACTTGGGTGCCTTAACTTCAAGCTCAATTTCTATTTAGTTTTGGTTTATTATTATAACGCTTAACGCTAAGCAATCTCATACTGCATACTTAAGACCGAACACCTAGCTAGGATTGCCTGTATTTATAAACTACTAACCCATTCATATATACTGTAACGGGATAATATATTTACCTTGATTACTGGTAAATATCCCGTTACAATGTATGAATTACAAAATAACCGTAGTATAAAAGTTTTTACTATACCCATGGCCGGTTTTTCAATCATTTATGTCATTTGACTGCTAATTTCACACGACTGACATCGGTTGACGTCATGTAATTCTGGAGCTAGTTTATACTGGGGTTGTACCCAATATTGAAAGTTGTGTAACTGCTAATATTCATTACACTGCGCGATCGTTGAGTTGAGCGTGGAAAAAATAATATTGCGAGATGACGGTCGCTTTCCTTTGCTTTCGTTACTTTATTGGTTTAACGCGCGGCTCGTTCGCACAGGGCGAGTTGCCGAGGCAAGTCAAGGAGGCAGTAACAGCATAGTAGTTCTGCTGCCTCCTTGACAGTAGTATAGACTTGGTAGAGGAATAAGAGTAGGTAAGCAACATTTTTTTAAATTCTATTTGATAACGAGACGAGCTGGTCGTTTTCCTGTTGGTAAGCATTACGCCGGCCCATAACAATTGCATTGCCACTCAGAACTATGAAACACAAAGGCCTGCGCGGCACTGTAGTGCGCTCGCTACCCTGATACATTAGGTATTAAATCTCATAAGCCCAGTAATTTCACTGGCTACTCTGCTCATCAAACCGGAACATAGTAATGCTTGCACATTACTGCTTGGCGGCAGACTTCACGAGCAATGGCCTCAATTACTCGTCCTTTGCATTAAAAATATTTGATTGTAGGTATGTTATATTCGCCCTGTGCAAACGGGCCGGCGGTAGCGGGTTGTGTTGTTGTGTTGATAGGCGCAGTATCAGCGCTGCGATCTGCTGTTTGATCGTCACCACTCACCACTAGTCCCGACTCTTGGCCAACAGCAATCTAAACGTTACTGTTTGCTTCGAAACGGTCGAAGCTTCGGTTTCGTAGCGAGAGCATTTCTAGTGCTGAATGTAGGTACAAAAAAATCGACGATTTTTTACTTTAAAACTGAAAACAAATTTTAAAATACAACGTTTTACCACAAAAAAAAACACTTTTAGACGCCTGTTAATCTGGGCAGTATCTCAAAGAATGATTAAAAATGTCAAAACAGAATTGAGTTAGAGAACACTTAATCAAGGTTTGTGGTATGTTCCTTGAAAGTAAGAATATGTGAGAATGTTAGGCATTCGCGATTACTGCACATTGAATTAAACAACTTTTGACAATTTTTTCACGTATTTTTAACATAAAAGTAACATTAATTACACTTTATATTATACTTATATATGCTTCAAAATAATTAAAATAAATTATGCTACAAACCTTTATATTTGCAAACAAAACACGGCGGCCTAAGAATTATCACGAGCGTTCATAAACATGCAATCGCTCAAGCACCTTATTAAAGTTCACTCCGGCCGCCGTGTGTTCCCCAAGTTCTACATTCATTAACCCGTGAGTGGGTCAGCGCAACAGCCATCCAACAGTCAGCCAGCAACCAGCAGGCAAAAGAACCAAGCAGCCAGCAGGACCAAGGCGGTGCAACGCTGGAAATACGACATGTTTTTCCTAAATTTTACAGCTCCATTCCCGAGTCACGCCGCAAAGTTTCTACAATGACATCGTCGTGAGAGGCCAGGAGATAAGCGGTTACGGTTGATTCAGACACACGTTTATGAGAATCGGAACTGTTTTCATTGATTTCTAGTACAGTACTGCACTTCTATAAGTATGTAACGGATAGGAAGAAACAAGTTACTAATTATTGATTTTTTCAATATCAAAGAGTTTGACACACATGTATAATTAACAAAAAATAACACTTACACACTCATACCTCTGCACTAATAATCTCTGTGTCGCAAGTGGTATGAACACACACATATACACAAACACAAACATCCAAGACCCGAGAACAAACTATTTGCTCACCACACAAAGTTTTATTCCACAAAAAGGGTGTCATCACAAAGCGGGCAGTATAGCCCATAGCATGACTACTCCGACATGTTGATTGGTCGTCGGTACACAGTGCGGGATAGCCTACACTACGTCTTCCGCTTCGTGGTCGGCTTTCGTAAACCTTACTGACCCTGCTGGTCCAAATTGGTCCGCTAAATCGATCCGCTAAGCCGACTTGCAGGCAACTGCCGGAACACCCCTGCACGTATCCTGTAATAAAACGCGGATATGCACATATTTGAGTAACAGGCAGTGCGCAGCGGCATTATGAGTGATACGTTATTCAAAGGACGCATCGCACTGCGTGGCCCCGCTGGTCTCGTGGCCGCGGTTGCACGGCGACATGCATAATTGACTAAATAGCCGCCATTTTGAATAGCCGAGAGCAGTCGAGACTCAACTTTCCAACTTGCTACTACTGAATATTTTGAAGGTCCGCAAAGTTCGTGGCATGTTTTTGAATCTGTGCACCATCCCATCGCTAGCTTTGAGACTGGGTCCAACGTCTTTAATTTGTTTTATTATTTTGCTAGTCTGAATAATTACCTCGTATGGTCTTTAAGCAGAAAAAATATATAAATTTTTTTATATGCTGGATGAAGGAAACACACTAAAATTGGTTGTAGATTTTCAACGTGAGGGTCGTAGCTAGCGAGACGAGCAGTACAAGTGCCCTACTAGCAGGATATAGTTGCATCACAATGTAGCAAAAGCTTCGCTTAGAGCTCTAACTCACTGTATGATTCCAATATTCGAACTTACACATCGACACTGACGTCACAAACCTACCACACGCCATCATCTCTTCAATAATCGCATCATCTTTATCCTTAGTAGACTCTGCATCTTGGATGTAGTAGCGCCACAATTAGCTCATGCTTCTATATAAATAAAAATGCATGTTAAACTTCAATTTTAGCTGAAAAACATTGAATAAAACTTTTAGTTTCGTGGAATTTTAATCCTTTCTGTAAAGTTAGCGAACTGAAATGTAAAGTTGAACTGAATAAATAAAATGGATTTAGGAATAAAGAAGTTTACAAGTTTTTAACCCCTTACTTAATCCTATTTTAATATGAGTGAATAGCTTAGCTGTATTAAATGAAAAAGAGGTCTATTCACGCACAGATTCATATCCATACTCCATACAAATAAATAAAATTGAAGTGTCTGTTTGTAATATCAAAATAACAGCTTTTTACTAAATGCATATGAAAGTATATACGGTACCTACTACAAAACAACCATTTTTAAAATTTTTACTGTTCATCTGTCTGTTTGTTCCGGGTAATCTCCAAAACGGCTGGACCGATTTTGACTGGACTTTCACTGGCAGATAGCTGATGTTACAAGGAGTAACATAGGCTACTTTCATTTTAGAAAAATAATTAGGGTTCCGCGCAAAAAAATAAAAACCATGTAATCCAAAATCTCCACGCGGGTGAAACCGCGGGGCAGCAGCTAGTTGAATATAAAACAGATACCGTTTTAATTTACTTCGATATTTCGCATACGTTGGGTGATATCGTTGACTCTCTTCCGTCTTTTTTGAATTGGTCTCACTTATTTTTATACAAACATCGCCTAAGATAAGCTAATGAAATTATGTTCTATTTCAATGAAAGTAATTCTAATTTGTAGTGAGGCGATAGTCGAAAAACGTCTAGGAGCAGAAGCCGATGCTACATTCGTACATTTCACTTACAATAATAAATACACATTCCATAATTGTAAACAAGAGCTTTTACACTCACGTCCTTGCACTAGAATTCCGTTTCTAGAGTTCCGTACTACTAACTCAGCCACGGAGCCGTCCGTCCGTCACTGAAACAAGAATTTAAAAATTATAGAATATATATACTAACTAGGTATTGCATGCGAGTGTACACCCGCCGTCGAAAGGGGATACCAGCGTGCTTATACCGACTGCATCTCGGCGCGCGTCACGCGGCGAGAACACAAAACTATATTAAAATTCCTCCTCACAAACGGTTTTCGTTCTAAATAAAACATTCCTTAAAAAAATCTCTTTGTTCCGCAGCACTGGAGACCGACTAGGAATGCAGGTGCTTTTGAACCTGGGCACGTTTAGAACTACGGCGCACCTCCTCTTTGAGGAATGCACTCGTTAACTGACCACTTAGCCTTGCTTACGGATAGAATGACAAGGTTGTCGGTTATGTGAAAGTGAGCGTGCTGCGTTGTATTGGACATGTTGCAAGAATGAATGGTATTCCACACATTCGAGACAAAAACTGTGTGCGAAATGATGTGGCAGCAAAGCTGAGATGAAGCAGCCCTTGCTAATGACGATCAAACCAAACAAACAAAACATTGAACGATTAAACAATAAACAATACTTGTGCTTATGCACATGTAAAATACGCAAGTAAATCGGTTGTAGAATAGAATTTTATGAAAAGATTGAATTGAAATTTGGGTAACTACTAAAAAAAATGCAGAGAAATTTAAAGCTATGTACTAATATTATAATCCTTACAGTAGCTCAATTAATAAAATTGTTGGTATGTTTTGATGTTAGTAAATACGTAAGGTGTACATGTACAGTATACGTACTTTCCTAATTATAAGCTGGCTGACGCTTCGTCAACTATTATTTTTTACAGTATTGGGTAACGAGACGAGGGTCGTTTCCCTTATGATAAGCATAACGGCAGCCCATAACAGTAATTGAAAATATGTCTCATTGAAACACAAAGACCTGCGCGGCAATGCAGTGCGCTCGTTACCCTGAGACATCAGATATTAAGAGCCTACTAGTCCAAAGAGCGAACTCATCGGTGGGTGCGGCTAAAATGCATGCTATTTCATCTAACATTCGTGGGACAAGGTAAGACTCTGCAGCGATGTGTAGTATGAGGCTAATGCTCGCACATACACAATTACACACTCTCGTAAAGTCGCGACGAAAACCGAAAAGTCGAAAACCGGCGCGCAAAAATGTACGAATTGGCTTCTGGTGCTTGGGGTTTTACGACAAAACTACTTAATGTATTTAGTCAGACCAAAGTTATTTGAAATGTCAATAAACTAAAGCTTGTTAGTATGTACCTTATTTTCGAGTTTTTGTAATCCTTTTGTAATTTCTTTACGTCCAAACTTGCGTTAAAATACGTGCTAAACTACAGATGTTTGAAAGCTCATTACTTTTAAGCCACTTATTTTTTTTTTGTATAATTAGCAGGGTGACCTAGATAACGAAGAGATACATCGATATTATTCTTAATTTTGGACTTAAAACGTCAAGTAGTGGAGTAATCACCCAAGTACGGTTGTATGGAGAAATGAACGACTAGTTCGTCCTTAAGTCTCATATTTATTAAGTCCAGTAATTTCACTGATCACTTTTACTATGTTAGTCTTCCCATGACGACCCGTTCTATACGAGTATCGAACCCTGAAGATTGATTTATTCTTATTTACGTAATAACGATCAGCTGCAGAAAGGTTGAAGCCTCGGCATGACAAAGGCTCCGCGTCATTCCCAGCGGACACGTGTCGTCACATGTTGTGGCGTCACGTGGCGTCACCGTCACGCGTCACCGTATCACGTGTCAAACGTTTAATTTGACAGTTTGCTTTATTACGTTTGTTGCCTGTCGTGGCGTTCTGGGGTGCGGCACATCAGCCATTTTATTTCCTTTGCGTGGTCTTTAATAACAGGCAATACAACATTTTGATACGGCTCTCAACATGACAAGATTGCCTGTGTCATCAATGTATTATATTTCGGTTTGTATTTCTAAATTGCAAATTGATTATCGTTTTATCTCGCCTGACAGAAGTGACGACCCTGTTAAGGTGTGGCTTGATTCTCGTATACTTATTCACTTGGGAGTTCGAAATTTTCTTGATAAAGATGATATTATAATAAGCGAAAAATAAGGGCAAGAAGAAAATTATGCACTTCAAATACCTACAAAATTTATGGAAAATCGAAGTTGAGAGCTGGCTTCCGGTTCGTTCCAGTTTACTTCTAGCACAGCAACAGAATTAGGAACAATGAATATTGAAGGCACCCTCTCTTTCGAAACGCTAAAAACAACAAATATAGCTAGTGGGAGAACTAACTCTTCTGCGAGTGTCCGTCTGGGTTGTTACCACCGCTTTGCTCGTGAAGTCTGCCGCCAAGCAGTAGTGTGCAAGCATTACTGTGTTCCGGTTTGATGAGCAGAGTATCCAGTGAAATTACTGGGCTTATGAGACTTAATACCTAATGTCTCAGGGTAACGAGCGCGCTGCAGTGCCGCGCAGGCCTTTGTGTTTCAAAGTTCTGGGTGGCACTACAATTGTTATGGGCCGGCGTTATGCTTACCATCAGGCAAATGACCAGCTCGTCTCGTTACCAATTAACATAAAAAAATACTTAACATTAACGCAAGTGCAGTCATGCAGTTGTTATAAATTAGAAAGCCAGCGACCTCCAACGAACAAGCGCGTGCCTATAATGGCGTTGGACAGTATTCCCATTTCTAAATGAAAACTAAGATAACTTTCGTAAAATGATTGAACAAATTGAAGCTAAAAATCACAAAATCTTTCAATTGAAAAATCTAAATCAAAGGCCACCGAAGTGCTTTTAGTTTGCACCCGAAGAATAATTGTTTTTAATTAAAATAACAAACGAAAGATCGAAACCTTTGAACATAGATTTTTTATTGGATCGCAGCCCCGCACCCCGCACTACCCCGACTTCTGCAACCCTCGTCCTGGCACACTATAATATACAGTATGGAAGCCACATCTATGAATAACAATCAAAACATACCAACCTCCACAGGTATTCGCCATAGCCGTGATCATGTCATAGTAGGTATAGGCAACCTCGTTTAAACAGTTAAAAGTCTTCAAACAAGCTAATTTATTTATATTCTTTATGTAAAACACGACAGTAATAGGAAATTACCGGACAGTGTTTTTTTTTCAAACGAGGCACACACTGTAATGTCACTGTCATTTTTACAAAGTTAGAAAAAAAACAATAGCGCGCGCGGTCGAATTAGCGGGAAAGAAAATTTGACATCGTAATGTGGAAATGTTATTGTTTCCTCGCAAGTTAGAGAATTACCCAAAAATACTATACAAGTTTCGGCCGCAACACCAATGAATGGCCTCGTATACTTAAAAAAGACTCCTTTTACAATAATTTCCGTTAGCATTCGGACAATATTACACGGCCGTCAATGGGGAGACACACTGCTTATTTTTCTTGGTAGATGGCGCATTATCGATGGTGTTGCTGTCACACTTCATTATGTACGAGTATACTAGAATTTTAGCAAGTAAACGAAAAAATCGTCTCTGCAATAAAGTATGCCTCTGTGTAGTGCATTTCAGTGTAAAAATAAAGTTACACACGTTTGCTTTCTGACGAGAAAAAACGGAAGTGTGGAATGTTATGATTACATACATCCAAAATATTATTTATTTTTCAAATGCATTAGCGCAGCTGACGAAAACCTAACTTATATATAAAATGCTCCGACGTGAAACGCGACTCGAAGGCAGATTCCAATAGATCTATCGCTAGAGGTTCACTTCGCCGATATTTCTCCGTGTCATATTATCCCGTTTTAGGTTATAGATGCCAATCGAAAGGCCAGATGTTCCAACTATCAGTTTTCATCGTCACTCTACACGCAGCCGAATTGCACTAGAGAAATGTAATCCTTTTTCGTAACGTTACATCAGTGTGAAACAATTTACCGAGTATTTCTAAATCATAATATCCATACTGTTTGGAGTCGTGCCCTTACAGGGTACAAAAATGTTCAATAGAGGGAAACAAAGGCGCCGGGCTGCGTCCGTCAAATTAAACGCAGGAATAATCCGGCCCTTGGCCCCGCTCTGTTCAATACTGTTGACCTTCTGGGTTTTGTAGTACACGTAAACAAGTTTTCTTTTATTTCTTAGAAAGCTTTTATCAATTTTAGAAAAATACGTGTCCTCCTGTCACCAGCCTAAAGCTTTATAAAACAGAATTTTAGAAAGGTGCAGCTTATTGTAAGATTCGAACTTTTGACCTGTGGTTCGATAGTTGAATTGAATTGCGTGGGAAACATTGCTCGGATATGTTACAGCAGGTCCATTTCAAAAAAGTCCTACTGGAGTGATGATAACATCACTGCGCGACTGTTGTCTGGCTTGCAAGAACCTAGTTATAAACAAGTTCGTTACTTGGGATTCTCATTTCAGAATACCTCGACCAGCCGAATTCATAATCAACATTTGTTAATTCGTCAACGTCTATCTTCTATGAACCAATGGCATTTCTTCGTTGCTAATTTATCCACGCTAGCAATATTTAATTATGAAAACTACTATCATTACACGTCTTCACAAAAAGGAGTTTTAGGGTTCGTGTATGTTGAGTTTCTTTAATCCACCATCACTTTTAAAAGCCTCAACACATTTCAATCTATAGTTAGAATGCTATGGCCGAGTGACACTGGTGTTTTTTATGTAACTTTTGTTACATCTACTTGTTTTAACCTCTAGTCCCTTAGTCGGAGAGGAGAGAATACAGCTTCTCTCTAATCTTGCTTACTTATTACGTTTCGTAATTATTCATCTTTTTTTCGACTAATATTGACTCTCCTATCTTTTCGTGCAGTTTTGTCGCTTATTCGTGCTTTTTATAATATCTACCCTGTTCTACCTTTACTTCTGCACTATTGTTTTCGTTTTTCTAAAAGTACGCGAAACTCTGCTATAGAACACTCCATTATAATAGAACACTCGTCCAGATATGAAAGCCTATTTCTACAATTTCCTTTAAGAATTTTCATTTCCATCCCGATTTCATAGCATAACCTGCGGGGTATCTCCACTTTTATGACCGCTGGCGGAGCTGCAGTTCCATCGACAATAAATACTTCAGCACCCAAACGCAACTACAGATAGGATTTTAAATATGTATACATACGAGTGTTATGTAGTATGTACGTGTAACGAACATATGGGACAACATGCCACGCCGCGACCAATCGACAAGCTGCGCCGCATGTCAGATTGTGTGCGATTGTGTGCGCGACACGTTCCGCGATCAGAGAAAGTAACTCTTAAAGGCCATTGAACCCTAATAAAAACATCACGCTCCTTTTTTGTGCAGTCGTGTGAAAAAAAGCAAATCTAATTGTAAATCCATTTCAAAAATCAAACAATACCCCCGCTGTGTGTAAATAAAACGTTTGTTTCCGAACCTTTGTAAATTTAAAAATTCATATTTTTAGTTTCATTTGTAGAAAATAAAATAGCTTGCAGCTCCCGGCCTCGGGCGCGTGACGCGAGCTTTGGCTGCTAGTGGCGGACGGACGCGGAGTGCTGGATAAATAATATTTGCAGACGTATGCAGCCGCACAGCTACTGGCAGGATGTCTGCCGCCGGCCGCGGGTACACGAATCACACAGCTTTCTATTGTTGAAAAGCTACATCTACATCGTCGTCACCAACACAGATATTTTTATGAAATATTTGTTAGTGGGAGGACTAACTCTTCTGCGAGTGTCCGTCTGGGTTGTTACCACCGCTTTGCTCGTGAAGTCTGCCGCCAAGCAGTAGTGCGCAAGCATTACTGTGTTCCGGTTTGATGAGCAAAGTATCCAGTGAAATTACTGGGCTTATGAGACTAAATACCTAATGTCTCAGGGTAACGAGCGCACTGCAGTGACGCGCAGGCCTTTGTGTTTCAAAGTTCTGGGTGGCACTGCAAATGTTATGGGCCGGCGTTATGCTTACCATCAGGCAAACGACCAGCTCGTCTCGTTACCAAACAACATAAAAAAATATATATTGTATAGTGTTAACCGACACTAGCGTATGTTCACACAAATATATACATCACAAAAATTTCACTTCCAACACGATTCGAACCTGCATCTTCTAGTTATCTAGACCAGACGCCTTAACCAACTAGGCTTTTCTTTCCGGCTTACAAGCCGTAGCTCCAACTAGCAGACCTCGCTTTGTAGCGATTGCCTACTCCATTGTGATACGTTACAGTACCAATCAAATGGCGAGAGATTTTGCTTTATTTAAACATTATGAAATATATTTTATAGTGTTAACCGATACTAGCGGATGTTCACACAAATATTATCGCCATATACGCTACACAAATATTTAGGGAGCTATACGATCATGATTACTGGTTGTTTTGGCGTAACTCAGTCGTACCCCGCTCGAGACATATTGCTTCATAACATCTTTGAGGTTATTCAGATCAAAATATTTCCTTTAATAATAAAGCAATATTTTGAATTATTAATAATAGTAATTATTAATTAATGCACCGAAGTCCTGTTATGTTGCGTTATTCCTCTTAATTCTCTTCATTATCGATTGAGCAACCTTTTTCCTAGCAAACACTGTGCAGAAGATGGCCATCTCCAGCACAAAGTATTTTCCTTCAACTTAATATACATAATATTCTATTTTTAAACTGCTAACACAAGTTTAGGGTGATTTCGTTTGACTAGCACTAGGATCACTTAGGGCTGAACTAAAAAAAAAGAATTTGAATAAAATACAATACCAATGCTCTCGTACTACTGACTCGTCAAACGCTCGAAGTCTTTTTAATTTGGTTTCTGCTATAATTCTCTTAATGAATACCGTTATTTAACTTAACGATCATTGGATTCGAATAAAATATTCCAACGATAATTTGCTTCATTACATCATATTTAGCTATTAGCTTATCAGACTGCGGTGTGGTGAGGAACACGGATATAAGCTGAGGTTCTGCGAGCGACGCACCATCCGTGCTAGGCTCTCTCCGAGAAAGGAACAATCATGCGGACCTTGGTGAGATATATTTGAGAATTTGCTATGTTTTAGTGTTTCTTTTATCTGAAGTGACTTTTTGTAAAATTTATAATTTAAAGGGTTATTTCACATTCACACTAACGGTCCGAATTCCACTGCGAATTCGACAGTGAAATTGATCGAGTTTTGTTTATATAGGATAATAAGACGAGCGGGTCGTTTACCTGATGGTAAGCATAACGTCAGCCCATAACAATTGCAGTATCAATCGATCAGTACTACTTTTAAATACAAATGCCTGCGCGGCACTGCATTGCGCTCGTTACCCTAAGACATAAGGCATTAAGTGTTACGAGTCCAGTAATTTCCCTGACAACTTTGCTCATCAAACCGGAATACAGTAATCCTTGCACATTACTGCTTGGCGGCTGACTGCACTAGTAAAGTTGTGGTACCCACCCACAGCTTGCAGAAGAGTTAGCCCTGCCACTTGCTAAATACATGTACGTTGAGATGTGACTTACTAAATGTACTATCGATACTAAATGGCCAAATTGTCAGAGAAAATTTGCAATTTTTATTGAGAGCCAGACCTAGAACAGGTTTAACGTGTAACTCCACCTTCGACCACATCGTAGCGTCACTTAGGATCCTTGATCAACTCCTTGAAGTTCCTCAGCCCTTGGGGTAAGGGACTTGAAGGTTCACTCATTATATGTATATTTTGTTATAACATTTGTGTTCTATTTCAGATACTGTTAGCGTTGGTGGTTGCCGCGGCGCACGCTCTACCAGTGTCAGCTCCACAGTCTCTTCAATCAGAAGGCAGACTTTCCTTCCTTGACAAATTACTATTGAATGACGACTCTAAAGAAAAAGACTCTCACGAAGACAAAAACAGTAACGAAGCCATAAAAAGTGACACCAATGAGAAAGATAGCAACGTAGAGGATAAAGATAAGGAAAGTAAGGAAAATTCAAATGAGGACGGTTCTTACGACTTTCTTGCGATTTTTGCCGTCATTGAGGACCCTAAATTGCACAAACCTATCATTGTAGCCGAACAGATACCGCTAGACAGGAAGAAACAAGGCCTTGAGAAACGCGCAGCTGATCGCCAGCCAGAGCCTGAGCCCGAGCCGCAGCCAGAGCCTGAACCACAACCTGATTCCAAAATTGAACCACAACCTGATTCTGAAATTGAACCACAGCCTCAGCCCGAGCCAGAACCACAGGCTGAGTCTGAGACCGAGCCTGATCCCGAGTTTGATCCTGAGCCCGAGCCCGACACGAGTGAGCCACAGCCTGAGTCTGAGCCTGAGGCTCAACCTGAGCTTGAGCCTGTGCCCGAGGCGCAGCCTGAGTATGATCCTGAAGTGCAGCCAGATCCCGAGTTAGAAAATAAGGCGCAGTCTGAGGAGCCTGAACTTGAATCTGAACCTGAAACTATTGAATAGACAATACTTAAATAACAAGCAAATATTCACGGTCGTATCATCGTCCACGCTCGTCAAAATACTTGTGCTTGAGACATAAAAACTGGTTTACCAAAGTTACGTTCTCAGCAAATCTGTGATTTTTATAGAGGCAAGCGCGTGTATCTAATTTGCTGGAACAGACATGTCCACTATTAATATTTACTATACTATAATTGTACGAAAATTCATATTCATCTGATGGGAAAATTGCCACACGATACTCACATGACAGGCATTATACTCGATAAACTCTAGAAATATACTGGCAAAACTATGCTAATTTTCTTAATTGATAAACTAATTTTCAAACGATCACCGAATCAATTAATTATTCCAACGCTTATTATTTTACTAACCACATCACATCAGATAGCGGGCAGCCATTAGCTTATCAGCCAAAAACTATACCAAACGACCGAAGAGTGGAAGGCGCGTGATAAATATGGAAATCCATATTCAACAACCAAGAACACCAAAAAGTTATAAAAGAAAACCATTAAATTTATTACCTGGTATTGACCTTTACCTCGTCAGTCGTCATACATGACATACAAAGTAAATTTGAATAAATTCTTACTTTAGCCTTTTAATACCCACCATAAATCACACAATATCAAGTAAGGTTCATGTTAGTGACGTGGTTGCAGGTGGTAGCACCGCAAGCCTTTAACAGTGGCCCAAAGCTAGTACCTAGGCCTAGTTGCTATCAGTACACTATGTAAAGTTTTGTGCTATGTTTGTTAAATCTCTTTGATTTTTTTTACCTATACATTACTTAATACAACCCTTTCCAAAAGATATCTCCCACTAGGAAAGTATCAGTTGGCTTAGTGGAGATCTCCGAACCAGTGGCAGTGGCACAGTGGTGTACGTTGCGGGAGGGTTCAATAGAATTACGGAAAGCCGCGTCTCATCGCAGGCTCGAGGCGGCTTGGGACGGCGGTTCGGGCCGCAGCCGACGATGAAAGGAAAATAAAAGCGATGGAGATTGAGGACATTATTCCGCCGTGACACGTTTTATTTACGCTTAATGTGACGTCACGGTTAAAAAGATGGATGGCGAATATAATAAAGGAGGCGCGCAAGATGGCTTTGTGAGCGCCGCCTGCCGCCGCCCGCCCTCCACCGCCACAATGATACTTTTGTGCGGGGACGAAAGAAAAGGCTTTTAGATACCGAGCGGTCATGTTCCGCAGCGAGCTCCTAGAACATCCACTACAATAAACAATTATTCTGTAATTTGATACCTCTCGATTAAACCTACGTTTGTTTACTTCGTTTTTATCCTGATAGTACGATAACGAGCGAAATAAGATTCAACAATTTCCTCCGCGGAATAACAATATGACTGATATTCGTATTTCGCCGCAATTTCGGCTAATGAGAACCGAAAAAATTCCATGAATACATTATTTGTCCGGGGATTATTTGAATTCAAATAGAGATCTGTAAATTATGCATAATTTTCCTTTTGTAAATTTTGTACAATGGCGGCTCAAATGGGGGAAGGAAAGAAATTAATAAATCGAACATTTTTCTTTGGAACAGTTCGGACGCCGCCGTTGGCGCGGCCCTCTTTCCGACAAATTAGTCGATAAATCTCCACGACATTAGACGCAACTACCGACACCAAGCCGCCGTTTGGAGACTCCCTGCTATCTATTACTATCATAGTCGCTGGAAGTTCAAGCAGCATCTTTCGTGCTCTCAAGAGATGATAGTACAACGATAAATCTGGGCACTCCCCTACAATATTTGTAAAGATATATTTGCCTGATTTCACAGGCGAGCGCGCTCGTACGGCACCGTTACATACACTTTTGAGGCAACGCTAGCTTCGTCTCAACCTATTGCCTCCGTCTGTTGGGTCTGTTGGTGATAAGCTAAGCTAGTCTAAAGCTAACACTATTAAACAAATAGTAAAAAATGCTATAAAAAAAATTGTTATTTATATATCCTGCAAAATACATAGGTAGGTATATACATACGTGACCGACAAAGGTTGATCAGTATTGAAGGATGACGCATAAGCATCATCCTCACACATAGGTGCGGGGTGCTATGCCAGGTCACTTCCTCGTGGTGCACCCTGGGTACTTGCCAGCAACCTCCCTTGGTTTACCGTTTATAGTCCCAAAGAGGTTGCTGGCAGTTAACGAATAACCCGGAGAGCAGGCCGAATTAACCATGTCGAGGCCCTTAACCCCTCGCCCCTGGCCCCTTTTTATTTTATTTTTATTAAGTAATGTATTGGGATATGTTCCTACGATATGTGCTCCTACGATGTTCTTATTTTTATTTTTATGTTGTTTTTAGCCGTGAGTATAGGTCCTATATGTTATTGGCTCACTTTTTTGTAACATTTTCCCTCAGAAATTTTTGATAGCTGTTGGTATTACCATAAAAGTAAAAAAATAACTCCTCTGTCTCGTCTGTCTGCCTGTCTCGTCTCATGCGACGCAACCAAATCCGAAAATAAAAGAATGAGACAGCTGTTTAGTATTCATCTAGCTATACTAAATATGTCTATCTCCCTCTTCCGTTGAGGTCTCAAAGCGGTCCACACAGTGCTCGTACAAATAATTATATTAAAAATAGTTTAAAGCCGTGAATTGTCATAATTAAGTGTGAAGTGCAAATATAACAGTTTATATCACATTTTTGTGTATGATTCATGGACCTCCTAGCTGCCAATCTCGTACAACAGCTATAGAAGTAAACGTAACGAGAAACAATACGCGCGACGACAGTGACTGTCGTCGCTCCGACACGACGCAGACGCGGCGCGGCCGGGCCGGGCCGGCCGCGCCGCACCGGGTGATTCCTTTCTACTGCTACTTTCCACAATTGAAACTCATTAGTGCTATCGCTAACAAAGTTAAAACTCCGACTACGATTATAATTATAATGAAGTCACCGATAAAGGGCGAAGGGCGAGAGGAGGGGTGGGTTGGTCACCCCACCAAAACATCGGGTAACTCGATAAGTGGTCGCAATTAGCCGCCGCGGATGAAACGGGGATTTCAGTTTCACAATTAAAACTTACAGCGCGGTTTATTATCTGCGCTGAAACTTTCGCACTTATTCATTTCGCCGCGGCTCGCAGCGCGGTTGGAAGTTTCCATGCTTTAAATGTAGACGAGATCGGGGATTAAATTTCATCTCATCTGGACGTCATGCTCGCCCGCCTCCTTAGTGCGTCCGTTAGCGCGCCCTTTACGAATCGGACCGGTGTGGCGTCGCGGCTTGCTGCTCCTACACTGATTAAGGAATTCCTCTAAGTGCTTCTAATACGATGGCAAACCGTCTCTTTCATTTGTCACGAAAAAAGAAGTCCTGACTGACGGCCCTTAAAATTTTCGAATCTTTAGAACTGTAAATAAAGATACGTTGGAGCATGCAGAAACGTTACAAATTAGTAGTGATATCACTCGTTGATAATTATCATTTATAAAAGCAAAGGAATGGAATAACGTTGTGTGTGTTGAATGAGTAGACATAGATTTATACCTTCAACTGCATCATCACTTGCAATCAAATGAGTTGTCAAATATGCTAGCCCGATGTGAAGAGATGATTGACATTGCAGTCTCTATAGCCCCTATAGCCTTGCTATAGAATAATATAGCCCACATCAATCCACAGAAAAGAACAAAACTTCCTAAAAAAAACTGACGCTGTTCTGTGTTATTTAATACTAGCTGCTGCCCGCGGTTTCACCCGCGCGGAGATATTGGATTTCATTGTTTTTATTTTTTTGCGCGGAACCCTAATTCTTTTTCTAAAATAAAAGTAGCCTAAGTTACTCCTTGTAACATCAGATATCTGCCAGTGAAAGTCCCGTCAAAATCAGTCCAACCGTTTCGGAGATTACTCGGAACAAACAGACAGATAGAAAGATAGATAGTCAGATAGACAAAAATTTAAAAAATTGTTGTTTTGTTATAGGCACCGTATATACTTTCATATGCATTTGATAAAAAGCTGTTGTTTTGATATTACAAACAGACACTTCAATTTTATTTATTTGTATAGATATAGATTGACTCACAGCAATGCTAGAACTAGTTTTGCAGCGACTAACGAGTATATAGTGAGACAACAAATTTCTGAGCCGCGAGTTATTATAAATCCTGTACGAGCCCTCTGTGAAGAGATCCTTTACGTTTCACAATGAAATTCACATTTTGCGTTAGCTAATCGCTATATACGTGATATTCTAGTTCCTCTGCAGCGGCCTAGATTTATAGGCCTTGTAATCCAATGAGTATGTATGTATGAGTCCTATGACTTATTGATATTCTTCAAAGACGAATTCAAATTACCAGAAACTACACTTCAATAAAATTAAATGCAGTGTACCAAATAGTGGAATCCCTCAAACGCATTCACCCGCTCGCTCGCAGTGCGCTGACGAAAACTTGCCAAAGGATTTTATCTTTAAATGGATCTCTCTCAGCACAGACGCAATATTGAAATTCAATTTAGTTGGCGTCTGCGAACACCAAAACAAGTCGTTTCTAGCGCTATCCGCTCTATTTGTGTCTTGCGCGCTAATGTAATGAATTCAGGCGCTGAGATACTCGCTGAGGCGAGAGGGCGCGGACGAGAGCGCGAGCGCGAGCCGCGCGGTGCGTGCTACGAAAAATGAGACAGATAAGTTATAAGCGCCATACCCAGACTAACTATCTATACAAATAAATAAAATTGAAGTGTCTGTTTGTAATATCAAAATGACAGCTTTTTACTTAATGCACATGAAAGTATATATACGGTACCTATGACAAAACAACCATTTTTAAAATTTTTGTCTTTCTGCCTGTCTGTTTGTTCCAGATTACCCATCTCCAAAACGGCTGGACTGATTTTAACGGGGCTTTAACTAGAAGATATCTAATGTTACAAGGAGTAGCTTAGGCTACTTTAATTTTAGAAAAATAATTAGGGTTCCGCGCAAAAAAATAAAACTTATGAAATCCTTTACCTCCACGCGGGTAAAACCACGGGCAGCAGCTAGTCGGGAATAAGGTAACAGTAACTGATGGTGGAACGCTTGAAGTTATTTTATTAAAGAACCTATATTCATATCTACAATTCATTTATGCCCCATGTAACACAGCGGTGGTGTGAACTTATATAATACAAGGCTTTTTAATTTTTGACATTGCACGAGACAAAAGCGGTTAAAATTTAAAAGAATACAATTAATTCAAATCAAAATACTTTATTGCAGCTATACACTATTTGTCTTAAGAAATTAACCACGATAGTATGATTCGACTTATGAAAAATTAAAAGCGATGCACGATGGGACATGCAAAGTAAAAAATGGAAAAGTTTTATTACTTTTTAATTTAATTTAATCAGATTATCGGCTGTTACAGTTTGGCGGGCAAATTCAGGTCGTTCCAAGATGTATTATTGAGTTCTCGACCGGGATTACAAATGCTGTAGGCTGTCTCGCAGGGGACAATTTTTTCGTACGCCCGGGACCCCGGCCGAGCCCACGGGCGACCTTCTCGCACCAAAGTTGGAAGTTCGGATTAAACTCGAGTTAATGAACACGCACTCCACAACATTGCGGGCCCCAACGAGAACATTAGCAGCGCTGTCCTCGCGCCGAATTACTAAATTAATAAATTAGCAAATTAATTAGCGCCCAATTAAAACAAAACTCGTTTTGTTAAAACACTTAAACGAAAAGGTCCAAGCCGCGGCCCCAACTTGCGTCCGCTCGCTCCAACTCGGACACAAAATAAAAGCCGTTTAGACTATTAGGGGCCCGACGTACCTCGAATTGACCCCGGCGTAGTTTGAATTTAATTAAGCTGGCGAGCCGCGGCCGCGCTGTCTCCGGCCCGCGCACGCGCCGCACCCGCGCCGCGCGTGCCGCCGCATACAAATGACGGATTAAGACTCGGAAAAAAGCGACAAATGCAAATGTGGCTCCGTACCGCCTCATTTTAATGTAGAGTGGTGTCGAGAGGCTCGCGCTGACCTGCGGCCGCCGGAGTGCCGCCGCGGTAGCGCCGTGTAGCCTCTGCCGACACCCGCGTTAGCAGCTGTTTATGAGGGGCCGGAACGACCCCCAGCGGCTGCGGACAATTGTCACGCAGGCCGTGGGAGATGTTTACGACTCCCGGCGACGTTAGGTTAGTTTCACTTTTATCCACGTGAGAAACGAAAAATTAAGGGCTAGTTCACTACCACTCTCAATGTCGCGGCTCTCAATTAAAACGTTCTGCTCGTTGGACAATACAGGAAGGGAAAGAGTCTACTTTTGCACAGGCTTTTCTTAAATCGTGATCCGGGATGAAATCCTGGCTATAATTCTTTTGTCCGCGAAATTCTTCATTTATAAAATGCAAATGGGTGGCCTTGGCGACTCGCGGCTATAAGCGGTTGTTATTTCAAATAATTAAATTTCTCAAAAATCCACAGAAAGCGCGCGGTCATTGTTGCATCTGTGAAGAATAATTAAATAAAAATACGTCGGGATTAATAGCAGCGGCGTTTTATTCATTACGGAGACAATGGCGGTCTCAACCTTATCTCCGCCAATAAGATTCCACAAAACCGGCGCGAAAAGAACCGGCGGACGCCGATAATTACATCCCGTGAGGCGCGCCACAGCGTGGCGAGCACGGCGCGCCGGGACGCGCGGGGAATCGTACCATGGTCTGGTTTTTTATACTTGTCCAAAACTGTAAGCAAACTCGGCAGACGCCAACCAATGACATCAATAGTGATCCCATCACCAAATCCATGATAGAATTAACTCTCAAATGGAATACTCAATCTCATTTTACAGGATTCGAACGATTCAACGACTAAGCCATCGACTGTTCGAACTACTTTGATTCTTCACTGGGCAGTCAGTAGTCCGTCAACTTTGTACTGTTATTCTGAGGTAGGAGTCGAGTTACTGTCTCGTTTGCTCTGTGTGCGGTCCGGACGCCCCCGGGTGGCACATTGTCCAACCGCGACCGCGCATTGACATTGTAATTCTGTAAGTGAGCGCCGCCACCACCGCTACCGCCACGCCACGCTGTTGGCTCAACATTATATGTAACAGCGCGCACCGTAATGAGCCATGATCGCTTCTCACATAACTCGGAACTACACGGTGATGCTTGAGCGCTGGCGAACTATAACCTTTTATGTATATTTAAAAAGTTAATGACCAATTTTAGCGTAACAATAAACTGCTGATTTAAATTATTGGCAATAATTACTTAACATTAATTAATTGTGAAATACTGAGACTTAATACCTGGATGTCTCAGCGCAATGCAGTACCGCGCAGGTCTTTGTGATTCAAAGTTTTGGGTGGTACCTACTGTGATTGTTATAGCCTGGCGTTATGCTTACCATCAGGCAAATAACCCTAGTCTCATTATCCAGTACCAAGTAAAAGAATAATCACCTAATTGTGTGCAAGTCTGCACTTGAACGTCGTAGAAACAAGTAGGTATGTATTAGAGTGGCGATGAGTTTAGTCTCTAAAACGAAGTGCAAAACCGCGACTGATTACGTAATTTAATTATCTTTGTGCGTGTTTGTGCGCCTTCCGCTTCGTGGTCGCCACTCGAAAACCTTTCATCCCTAACGCTTGTCGGTTCTGCGAGTAATGTGGCCTACCCATATTGCCATTTCATCTTGATAATTTGAAAGCTACGTTGTTAACAGGGCACGAGTACCATAGCCCAAATTCTTATTTCATAATTCTATTTTTATTTGCTACCCAGCTTATGAAAGTTAAACTATTTTAGATGCCCGTTCCACTTATACTAAAGTATGAGAAGGGCAAAAAAATACCTGACAATTTCCTACTGACATTCATTAAAAAAGTAATAACCACTACCTATCGATCTCTGAGATTGTGATCAACTGCTGAAAACTGGGAAGACTATCGTTACTTTCCATATGGGCATCCAATACTGTATCAGTACTGGTGTTGAGAAGTGTTTAAGGTCGTTTGGATTATAATACTTTACAGAAACTATCGAGACTGTTCTCTGTGACACCAACCGTGCTTAACGTGCCCTCTGCACCTCGACTAGGAACTGGAAAACCTGCTGCAAGCATCCATCCAACCAATCAGGCTGTATGTTCATGAGATCATTTTTCAAAAGCCGCCAAGTTACTAAGCCCACATAATATTATAACCAAAACTTCTTAATTCTATTAAATCTTCTTAAATTCTGAATCTCCCGATCTATTTCATATTCTTTAGGTACTGGCTTCTTTCATCCATTCTTTTTCAAGTATCATCATTCTACAATCAAAAACGATAGATCACAATGTGATTACCACAATTATACACGTAGCTTTCCACGTGACACCACGTCGACACAAACACAAATCACATTCGTAGCGAGTCGGCATTCAGCAAGCGTTCACAAAAGACTTTATGATTCCATCGTCCGAGCCGTTCTTTTTTGAAAGCGTCCGTGAGTGCCGCGACCCGCTAAATTTCATTTGGAGGATGTTAATATGACAAAAACGTCCACAATTTTTACAAAGCGAGTCGAGTCGAGTGTGGCGATGCTGTAACTAGCTGCTAGTTGTGGCCTCAACCTACTATATTACAAATCTGTGGCCTCAACTGCCAATTGTTTTAAGGCCAAGTTCAGAACCATTGTTTGATTTTAATTTAGTAGGATGTGATTAAAATAATTTGTTTACGGCTAGTTGATTAAAATTTACTAATCAATATATTGTATACCAATTTAAAAGAATAACTTTAAAAAGCGACGAACCGACTTCAATGACAAACTACTGAACCGGTTTTAATGAAATTTTTAATAGACTAATCTGAGAGTATATCTATCCTTTCAAATAAAAAAAGAGTTTTCTAAATTGGTTGATAACTGACGGAGATCTGAGGTAACAAACATATAAAAAATACAACCAAAATTGAGAACAACCTCCTTTTTTGAAATCGGTTAGAAAAATTATTGAGAAAGAAACATTTCCTGCAATTTAGCAACTGGTTGTAGTAATTGTTAACTGGTCGTGATACGCGATAAGGCGCCGCACTCCGGTACAGTCGTGTAAGGCGAGTGTAAGCGCGTTTAATTCCCACGGGGGGCGGGGCGGGGGGTGCTACGAGTTTTTTTCAGTTTGCGTATTCAATTTGCCGCCGTCCGGCTTCGTTAGTTAGTCTGTTTGGCTCCTAACTCAGTAAATACCGTCTTGTTTAGCTCCCCGAGGATTTGAATAATAAAACTTTTGGACTAAATAAAAAGAGTCGCGGTGCGGCATATTCCCTGAATAAATGATTTGATTCAATGAACGCGCGCGGCTCGTGGTAATCCGCCGGCAAATTGTACAGTTTTCTTTTCAAGGCTGACTGTACTTTTGCAGCGCCTACCTAGAGCTCACGACAACGCGTCACGCGACTGACATGCTGGACGGATGGACTGGTGCTGACACGCATTGATGACTGTAGTAGTATTATTATATGTTCTGTGACTGCATAGGTGAAAGGTACAATATGACTACATGGGTTCAGAGCAGTTGGGTAGTCACTCCATAAGCACTGTCTGTAAATTCTCAAGCTAATTTATTATTCTACGCTCTGTATGGTAACTTTTGTCCACACCTCCAACAACAACAATCATCCCTTTTCATGAAGATAAAAACCAAGATCACCTGTTCATTCACACGTAAAATGACAACGTTTCAGAAAAATGAATTAGCAAACAGAAGGAATTGATGTTCACTTGAGCGTGGTGCAGCGATCGCGCGGAGCCGTATCGCATTGCCGCCTCAATAAACGCAATAATGATTGTAAAAGCGCAACAATGGCTCCACCCACATAACATTGCTGAGTAGCTACGAGACTCATTCCCATAACAGCGCCGCGTAGTACTGGAACTTACACTTGTAGCTCTATTGCCTCGTAGCAATGGGACTCAACCGCGTAGTACCAGTGCGCCGTAGCACTGTAACTTACCCTCTTAGAATCGGTATCACGTAGACTCATCCTAATAATAGCGCCGCGTAGCATGAGAACTCAGTGTCAACTCCACCCACATAACATTGCCTAGTAGCACCGAGACTCATTCTCATAACAGCGCCGCGTAGCCTTGGACCTCACCCTTTAGCCCTAGAGCCCAGTAGCACCAGGACTCAAGGGAGTAGTGCCAGCGCGGCACCCCTTAGCACTGGTACTCACCCTCATAACAGCGCCGCGTAGCACTGAAACTCACGCTTGTAACTCTATTGCCCCGTAGCACTGGGACTCAACCACGTAGACCCAGTGCCCCGTAGCTTTAGTTCTTACTCTCGTAGCCTTAGCCCCGCGTAGCACTTGGACTCAACCGCGTAGTACCAGTTCCTCGTAGCACCGACATTCGCCCCATAACAGTGCACCTCGTGACAGCCGCACCAGGGAGCAGTGGCTGCGCAGGACCACCATCAGAAGCCCCACTCTACGACTGTTACCAAAGGCAACTGATTCCCCACAGCAACCGCTACCGCGTCGTTTACGGCCCGCTGCGCGAATCAACGAACCGCCCGCCCGCGCGGCGCGCCCAGACGCGGCGACGTTTGTTTCAGTAAACACGAACACGTTACTCGTATCTGCACCGACACTCCAGATATCAATGTTTACTCCGAGCTATTTGTAATATTTGCTCTGTTTTATATCATGTCGCTTCCATAGACACTAAGTTTTATACTGTAATAATAAAAAACCGAATAAGTGCTAGTTGAACTCGCGTAGACAGTGTTCAGTATAGTAGTTCAATGTAGTAACTATAAAATATATTTTCTGTATTATTTATTTTCTAAATTTTATATTCAACAGTTGAAAGCGGAAAATAAATCAAAGCTTGAAAGCTCATCCACACCTTATTGAGACGTTTAAATCTCATACTGTGCGATTCTCGCGATCTTTTCTGCCGAGGACACGCAAACTGTGGAATGAGCTCCCACCTGCGATCTTTCCGACAAGCTACAACATGGGGCTCTTCAAAAGAAGGGGTGAACAGAGTCTTTGAAGGTCGGCAACGTATCAGTAATGCCCCGAGTGTTGCAGATATCCATAGGTGGCGGCAGTTGCTTAACATCAGGTGGGTCGTCTGCTTATTTGCCACCTATGGCATATAAAAATAGGTTTCGGAGATAAGTGAGAATGGTACATTTTCATCTATTACGAAGGACGTATCATCTACTCCGTCGTGCTGCATGATCATTCTGTAGCAGGTGACGTCATCCTACCATACATCAAGTGTACAGACTTGTAAGGAGCCCAATCTAGCAACTTGGACCACAAGCTTTACTTCGGCACAAAAAGAGAAATACTGTCCAAATAAACAAGTGCGGTCGAGCGCCAGCGTAGCGTGGCGTAGTGTGGCGCGGTAAGTCACCGGTGTGTGGCGTTGCATGGCGCGGTGCATGGCCGGTATTATACACAGCGCAGCTGTTTATTATTGCTCCTCACGTTTTAACGATACCAAATTATTTACTCCATACGCGGCACCTCATTATGGAAATGCTGATTAATTGAAACGTATTCTTTTGTTATATTTACGTCCGTTTTCAAACCGAAGCTCGAAGCGACGGAATGCTATTATTCCACAAGCCGCGTGTGCTCGCCGACATGCCCGGCTGGCCGTAATTAATTATGTCAACGAATTTACATGACTCGGTACGAGTTACGGTCACCAACGTTTTCGTCGTCTTATATCATTGAGACTGCGTTTTCAGATCTAGTCCAAATTTAAATGATTCAACCTCGATTCTGAAACATATTATTAAATACACAAGTATTTAATCGAAACATATATTTAAAACAAAAACAAGACTTCTCTCTGTTCAGGTATAAAAAAAGCTATGGTGGAATAAAGAAACTCATATACATACATGAACCGTAAAAACATTACAATCTTTTTTTGAAAAACATATAATATTATATTATGGTATACCTCAAGACGCAGTTGAGAGAGATGACCCTCCAGACGACGTCTGCCTGAAAGGAGTAAATTACGTAGACCGATAAGAATGTTTCAATCAGCGCTCGCCGTCGCTGAGGGGTAGGGGTTGGGGTGCGGGGCGTGGGGAGAACGCGACGTTTGAGCGCGTCAGCACACCGATGCGACAAAAGATATGCAAATAGGGGCGCAAGGTCCTGTCCGCAGGGCTGCCTTGTGGACCCAGCTCGAGCACGAAACTATACCAGGTATAATAGTTTGTTTTTTTTGTCATCTCCAATAAAAGCAGTTGTTTTTATTTTCAAAGCGCGTTATTATAAGCTGAGACTGTACTTCTGCTGCTTTTCATCAAGCACTAGTACGTTCGAGTATAGAGTAAAGTCAGGGTCAGGGTCGACCCTGGACTTGGTGAGCTGCGAGTGGTAACCCAGGACTACAGGTACTCTTAGGTGTTTTATTTACGAGATTAAATCCGCGTATCGCGGACGAGTGTCGGGAAACTGAACATACTCGTATATACATATATATCTAAAAACACATGAGAGGGGCTAATGAGACCTTTAGGTATCAAGTAACCTTCAGCATTGTAGGTGTTTTAAGTTGTAGATCGCAATGCACATATGTTCGCCGTGCTGGCAGCCCTACCGCACCGGCTGATTGAGCTCTCCTGCCGGCCCTCCCTCGCCCGCATGCTCGCGATCACACGCATAGTACGGCTCCTATTATAGTTATTGGGAGACATTACCTCACTAGCTAATCCGGAGTGCCTGACGATGGCGTCCTTGTTGTGTATCGCACGTTATCGTGCTGTAGGAGTAGTGATGCTGCTGATCACTCCATCGGTTGGACCGACAGAGTGTTATGATCGTGAGTTTTGGGTGAAGAAAAACAAGATGGTACAAGGTGCATCTACTGCATTATGGTATGGAATTCCATGGTGCCAGCGCCATCCATACATTTTAAAATTTTCATTTTTATATGTCACGCGGACCGATGCGGTCCAAGCGACATGTTTTTTTTTTTGTTTACTTATGGGCAGATGTGGGGCCGGTCGACTACGTTCACTATCATAATCTTTTACAGCAGTCGCGGACCAGCGCGAGCGCAGCAGCTGCAGTGGCAACGGTGTACACACAGCTACCGGTAGCATCGCTTTACATTAGCATTTTAAACAGAAATTATATCATAATATATGTTTGTAGGATCTGGTACTCAATTTGACCTGTTTGTGACATAAAACACTCTCCCTTTATTTTTCGTTTTGCACATGTTTGAGGATGCTATGTCCCCGTGCTGTATCGCGGAACGCATTAAAATCTTTGTGGGGTCATAAAGCAAGAGAAAAATACATTTTTCATGGAGGTGGATGGGGGCCGCGAATAATGCGTACGACGAGGGCGGAGGTGTGGGGTGCGGTGCGTGCGGGGGGAGGCAATTAGCGGCGATGAGATAAAACGTGCAAAGTCCACCGATGATTCAAGTTTTACAATTAAAAGTTGGTGCCGCGGAGCGACAGCAGCGTCTGGTTGCGGCATGTCTCTATTTTACCTATGGATTACTAACTTCTGCTCTTGAAATTCTGCTGAAAAAAGGTTATTCTACAATAAATTGGGCCCTATGCAACAGAAAATAAAAATAAAAACCGTAGGTATGAGACCTGCATCACTGTATAATTATTATTATGACTGAGCTTTTTACGATGACGGGAGATTTACGCCCTTATTCATAAAAACTCAATAAGATAATTTATGCTTTAAACTGCTCTGTCAACTTCTCGTTAACGGAAGCTGTTAAGCGTGAAAATGAGACCAAACACTTTCTAGTAATTAAGTAAGTTACGGAACGTTTATGAATAAGGGCTTTAATCTTTAACCCGTGACAGAGGTATTAGTATTTTAAACGTGCGGAATAGTGACCATATAGCACACCTGCTGATACTTCGCACCTCCAGCGCTCGTAAGTGCGGACTACCGCCTCCGCCAGTTCGCGACTCGGTGGCGGACGTGGTACATTTTACTATCTCCCGAACTCCGCGACGACTGATTTACAATTTGATCGTAAAGATTATTGCGAACTGATGAACAACGATTAGGCTCGACTTATTCGATCTTTTGTGTGCACTCAGGCATATCTAGCTGCAAATAGGGCCGGTGGCTGCTCTCTAATTGTCGTTAGGTCACAAGTAACATCATTATGATGCGTAAATGATGAATAGAACTACAGTGCGATTAAAATAAGAATAGTACGGGCATTCGGCTAACTTCGCTCATAAAAGTACAATCGTGTGGTTTACACATTTAGATTTTAACGTCATATTAAAGTCACAACATGGGGCTAGGACAGACTTATTCTTATTTTAAGCACATAATAGGCAGCGTTAGTAAGTCAAATAGCAAATGCGAGTTAGCTGCTCAGTGACACAATCTATGGTTGAGATTACATGGTGGCATGTTTGCTGTCAAAATAATCATGGTTTTGCAACAAGCGCGAGTTACGATGCCTTACACGCTTACCCATAACTATTTGTACTACACTAAACCCATCGAAAATCCATGGAACAGACAAGCAACAGCTATAGGGCCAGATGGTACTGTGTCTTTCACTCCAGGTACATATTTTATTTCTCTTTTTCTCAATAAAAGATACTTCGTTACTACACTAGTTAGTGGTAGGACTACCTCTTCTGCGAGTGTCCGTCTGGGTTGTTACCACCGCTTTGCTCGTGAAGTATTCTGCCAAGCAGTAATGTGCAAGCATTACTGTGTTCCGGTTTGATGAGCAGAGTAGCCAGTGAAATTACTGGGCTTATGAGACTTAATACCTAATGTTTCAGGGTAACGAGCGCACTGCAGTGCCGCGCAGGCCTTTGTGTTTCAAAGTTCTGGGTGGCACTGCAATTGTTATGGGCCGGCGTTATGCTTACCATCAGGCAAACGACCAGCTCGTCTCGTTAGCAATAAAATAAAAATAAAAAAACTTAACAATCAACGTTATATAAATAAGTGTACTTAAACCGATTCCCCAATGAAACCATTGTCTCCGCTCGCGGCCAACGCTCGCGGCCCACTCCCGCGTGTTCTCCCTCGTTTCCCGCCGATCAGTTTCCGTCAATAAACAATCGCGAACGGCTCCAAATCGCCGATCGCCGTTATTATAAGTGGATTAACGTCTCGCATCACAGGCGCGTGTTCATAAAATGAGAAATATCGAGTGCTCTCTCTCGGCCGACCCGTCTACAGCCGCTCCTCGAACTTCTGACGCGCCCTCGCCCGTATGCCGAGCGCGTAAGGCTCACAGTCATGTGGACCCTCTCGGGTGGTTTACGTGTGTCGCGTGAGAGTAATCGGTTCAGCGGCGTCACTCACGACTTTATAATGCGTTGACAATAACAGTAAAGCGCGATATCGGCGTATTTACGACTCGGCGCGATCACCGGCGGGTGGGGGGTGGTGCGACAGACTCGGGGAGAAGGGGTAGGCTTACACGCACACGCTCGTTAAAGAATTCGGCCTTGTTGCCTTACAAGAACTAAGTTTTCAATGGGATGTAAGTTGTGGCGCACGGTTTATTAATTTTAACGGTTTGAGCAAATTACCCGAATAAGCGATCTGATGTATAGAGGGTATTATTTTTTAAAGCGGTACCTGATACCTATTTGTTAGTCTTCTGCGAGAGTTCACCTGAATAATTTATATGTATAAACTATTGACAAAGGCAAATTATACTCGAACCTGTAACAGGCACGTCCATTTTCAGTTCAGCAGCATCTACCACAAGCTTTTATTTAATTTCGCTCGCGTAGATTTCGACCACGATCTCTCGATAGGGCCTACAGTGTACAGTATACAAACGGTGCACGTTTCGTAACGATTATCGCTGTCGATAGTAGGCACAAAAGTAAAAATCATTTCATTTTATACTATTTGATTACGTGACGAGCTGTTCAGGGGCGTATTTACCCTAGGGCCAAAAGGGCCATGGCCCGGAGCGGCAGGCTGCGAAGGGCGGCGCAATCATCAATCATCATGATAATAAGATCATGATGATAAGTTAAAAAAAAAAAAAATTATTCTGTATATACAATTTGAATTATCAAACAAAGGGTGCGAGCCCTGGAGCTTGCAGAGGAAAATAGATTAAATAAAAAAAAAAAAGGGCGGCGCAAGTAGAAGAAGTTTAAAAAAGCCTACCTAACGGCTCTTATTAATAAACAGTGTTAAACGGTTGAATAGTTCAACTGTGTTTTGTCTCTTTCGATTCAGTACCTAGTCACCTACTGTGACAAGACATAGTATCTACCTGTTTAATTATATACGGGAGCTCAGTCATCGTTCAGAAAGTTTTACTTTGAAAGATGTTAAAGTGTGTTGCCGCGCGACGCCGCGACACGCCGTGCGACAACGCACAAGACTTTACGACTAAACTTCCTCTTCGCATAAACAATACGATTTACTATTTCTCATCCATAGACGAACAGAATGTCATAGACGAGCGTTGGAGGCCTGTTCGAGCAGCCATAATTCTAAGCCATTAAACATTAAAACCATCGCCTACACATAGGTACTAAAATATCTCACAAGTGTCACTAGCTATTATCTATCTACTACTTTTTGTAGCTAATTTTACTACAGTTATTAGCCTCATCACGCCAACCCTCCTTGAAATATAATCAGAGAGAAGGGAGCGCCATAACGCCAAGTACCAAATACAAACCACAACCAAACCTCTTAGGGGCAGCTCAGACGCTCAAGCAAACGTACGTTTGCTTGTCAGAATAACAACGCTTTTGCGTCAAGCGCGGATTTCGTGATACTCGAAACGTGCGCTTGACGCAAAAGCGTTGTTATTCTGACAAGCAAACGTACGTTTGCTTGAGCGTCTAAGCTGCCCCTTAAGAAGGAACCAGCCGTTCATTTTTCCATACAACCGTACTTGGGTGATTACTCCACTACTTGACGTTTTAAGTCCAAAATTAAGAATAATACCGATTTATCTCTTCGTTATCTAGGTCAGTCTGCTAATTATACAGAAAAAAAATAAGTGGCTTAAAAGTAATGAGCCTTCAAACATCTGTATTTTAGCACGTATTTTAACGCAAGTTTGGACGTAAATAAATTACAAAAGGATTACGAAAACTCCAAAATAATGTACATACTGACAAGCTTTAGTTTATTGACATTTCAAATAACTTTGGTCTGACTAAATACATTCAATAGTTTTGTCGTAAAACCCCAAGCACCAGAAGCCAATTCGTACATTTTTGCGCGCCGGTTTTCGACTTTTCGGTTTTCGTCGTGACTTTACGAGAGTGTGTAATTGTGTATGTGCGAGCATTAGCTTTTTACTCCTAATCGCTGAGTTTTACCTTTTTCCACTAATGTTACACGAAATAGCATGCATTTTAGCCGCGCCCACTGATAAGTTCGCGGCGTGGACTAGTAGGCTCTTAAGAGAGGACATGTCACTTTTTAATTCACACCGTGCGTTCGTGTTAAGATTCCTAACGTCATTAACAGAAGCTTTAATGCAAACACAAATAATATTTCCGCATACGTAAAGTTTGTAATCATAAGCGATTTGGCCTATTTTAGTGGTTTCTGTAGTGGGTTCGAACACTGAAAGGTGAGTAGGATGGACTCTCTCTTCAATGGGTTCGAAGCGCTCCGTCTATTTGGTTCCGTTAGTGTGTGTTCACTGGCACACGCTTGGGAGCTTGCCGACTCCCGACTACCGTCGTAAACAGATATTACGACGTGTCGAGAGTTTGAGACGTGCCACCGACGCCACCGCCACCGCGCAGTAAACAACGCTAACACACATCAATTATTCAAAACTGCGACGTTGTAAAAATCGCGGTTAAACCATATCACATGTCACCCCGCTCCCTCTTCTTGCTCCCCCCGGCATACCGGTCCACATTTGTCATCAGAAACAAAACAATTACAGTGTTACCACAAAAAAACCATTTTTAGTCGCCTGTTTAGCTAGACAGCGTCTAAAGATAAACGTCAAAAATTATTAGAAATGTCACAACATGTCACAAAAGAACAGTTAGACAACATTTAGACACTATACTTAAATCAGGATTTGTGGTTGCTCATATTTAATCATGCTAAGGCATGTTTAGGCGTTTAACACGGGTTTAACGTGTGTTTAATTTTTTTGTGGTATGACTCTGCGTCTTCGGTTGACGTTTAAATGATAGAAACACTGCTATTGACGACGGGTGTATTGCTTAATATCAGGCAACCGTGGTAACTATGTGATCGTTATCCCTAATTACAATATTCTAACAAAAGATACAAAATAAATTTAATCTACAAAAATTACCCTATGTGAATAATAAACATAATAATTATGACTCAGTCCCATGTAGCGCATGAGTACTGCGAGGTACGAGTGCTACGAGTGCTACAAATGCTACGATTAGCACGAGTGCTCCGAGCGCTACGAGCCCCACCGCTCGGCGGCGCGGCGCCCGAACTACAAGTCGGAGAGGAGAGGGTAGAGTTGTTTGTTTTTACACAATTACCCGATGTTTGCGCGTGTAATGAGCCTAATGTTTGCGAGGACGCCGCCTCATTCTGATCTCTGAATATTTGAGTTCAATTAACTTGCTCTAGCCGCTATTTGCATTATCAAATGCGAAAAGAAATATTATCGCTTAGAGACGGTGTAAAGCCGGAGTGGCTCGGTTCGTCGGCCGCGCGTGCAACAGAATAATAAATGCATTCTAAAAATTGTGTTATTTTTCTTTATGATTACAGCGTGAGTGCTGTGTAATTGATGTTTTTCTGGCAAATGCGGTGGCCAGAGATCTTTTTGTCGTGCGAAACAGAGTTCTATCAAACAAAGGTGAGACGCCACGCCGGGGTTCGCCTCGCCAATGTCCTGAATAATACTATTCTCAAGCGTGTACCTGGGGTAGTATTAGGGTACCTACGCACTTTGTGGTTAGCCGGAATCATTCGGAGGGAATGAAATGAAGTTGAGCTGGGTGGTCGAGATCCATCGCGCGAGCCGTGCGTGCAATGTGTGGAAACTATACAAGACGCGAGGTGGCACAACCGCGATCGCGACCGCGCAATTATGTTATTTGAGTTACAAATTTCTAGTTGAGATGTTCGCTTGTGTACCCCGGCCCCCGCACCACCCCGCACCGCCCGCGCGGTTGCGAGCGGGCCTTTTGATGTGCTTTGTTTCTTGTTTATGCAGATATCATATTCATGTCTTTGCTTAGGCTGTGTGAAATGCTCCAAAAAATAACTTCAATTATATAATTATATACCTAGATTTAAAAATATTATGTTGAACAAAAAAATGTTTATTTTACAAGCGATAGGTCAGCGCAATGCTGTTGTCTCACCTTGAGTTTAGTTACGGTGAAAGCGGATAGCGTATAGCTACTTGACAGCCTTTGACCTTTGAGGCATCTCAAAGGCTGTCAAGTAGCTATACGCTTATCTACACATAAAATACCGATAGATGATTCGAAACTAATTTTTTACTTCAAGACAAGCATCAAAAATTTGTCCAAAATCATGCGTATAAGGAGCATCCCTTATACTCATATTTGAGTCAACGTTTATACTAAATTACTAGCTGGCGTATGCGTAAGCAACATTGTAGGTAGGTATACATCATGCCGCGGACGAGCGGGCGGGGCGCCTACTCTCGTAGGTCGAGTCGATTTCGTGAGCGCCGTTGATTAAAAAAGTTCATCAACGCATCTCTTTTTAGTTTTACGACGGACGGCTCCTCCGACAACTTTGCTAATAAAATGTGGGAAGAAGTTAATCGGCCCACAGCCGCCGCGGAGCCACGCGGCTACGCGCGGCTGTCGAGCGTCATACGTTTGTGAACTCTGATATAAGCTCGTATTGATCCATCATCTCTGACGTTTGTAGTAGATCTAGACGACCTCAGTGGTCAATTGGACGCGAGGCTCGTAAATTACCATCCACGCACGCACGAACGGCAATACACGTTCTGTAACAACTGGCAAGACGTTGCTAGCCGCCGCACCGCGAGTCATTAGGGAGCTGCTCCCCCCCGTCGCGCCGCGAGAAGGCCGAGCGAGTCTATCGTTTTAAATAAATTGCGGCAAATCTCATCATTATTCTGATCCCGCGGGATCTTCCAAAATGCCACCGCTTGAATTAAATATCCGAGCGAGTAACGCACCGCACGCACCGCCCGCGTGGGCGCCGCGCTACAACTGATGTTTTATGGCTTCACTCCGCGCACATCAATAATTCGTCCAACGAGCGCACTCGCGCACTACATCTCGCTACACCGTTGCGGCTATTGCCAATTTCAAACTTATTCCGAAGCCGAACCAATAAAAATACGCATCTGTGTAATGGTGAATCCGATTAATGTTCAGGTTACGTTCGTCCGACTCCGATAACTTCGGACGTACCTGCGCCCTTGCGATACGGAACTGTTTCGTCGTACGGTGTACCGCCTGTCATCTAAGATCCGGTATTCGAGGTAATGAGTCCTAAGCGGCGAAGTCGTTATTAGATTCATGCCCGGGCCCGGCAGCTACGGACGGGCGGGGTGCGGCGCGGCTGCTGGCCGGTGCGGCCCAGTGCGGAGCGACTACGACGCGACGTCGCGAAAAGGTCGAGTCGAGCCGTCGAACAAAACGTCCATTGCTATTTCGGATTCTCATACAAAATCTTTGTCAGCTGTAATATTATGTAAATTCGAGAGGATAGTGAACAGAAGTCCGGAACGAACCGCCCTTTTGTGCTCCGAACAAATTGTTTTATATTCCGAGGGAATTGGCGTCGAGAGGCTCCCCTCCCCTCCGCGCCCCGCCCGCCCCGCTGATGACAGTTTTATGAACTCAACATTTACATTTAAATTGAAAGTTGTGATTTGACGCCGAACCTCCTCGCCGCGTCCATCTCAACGAGCACCACGCGCCGACAGCAGCCGATAGCAGCGGACAGCAGCAGACAGTGGCCGAGAGTGTCAATCAAATTACTGGGCTTATGAGACTTAATACCTAATGTCTCAGGGCAACGAGCGCACTGCAGTGCCACGCAGGCCTTTGTGTTTCAAAGTTCTGGGTGGCACTGCAATTGTTATGGGCCGGCGTTATGCTTACCATCAGGCAAACGACCAGCTGGTCTCGTTATTAAATAAGTAGTAAAGAAATTAAATAAAGTGGGCCTATAATATTACACCTTCAATCACATTTTTTTCTGCAACGGGTCTTTGCCTTCAATCACATGTTCTTTTCATGTCACGTATGAGGTATCTAAGGTAAACCTATAAGGAGGTAACAAATTAAAACTCAGTAACTAATTAAGTATTATAATTAGCAAATAACACGAAATTGTTACATTACAACATTAATCACTATTGTAATAATTTAATTAGTAGGAATTTAATGTTGCGTGAAATAACGTCCTAAAAGAGATTGTTTCAATCCCTCGACAGCGACGACGATGTACATTTGAATCAAATGCAATACTTAATTATGATTTTAATTATTGTAAGTATAAAACTTTTCATGGTACCTATCTTAGAGCCCGGTGCCCGGCGCGCGGCGCCCCGTCGAAGAGGCCAGTAGCCGATCCAAGTGGCGTTCTATGGGGGAAGCCTATTTTCAGCGGTGGACGTCTTCCGGATGATGATGATGGGGTGGCCCGGTGGTACTTAAGTACAAATTAGGGTTTTAGAGGACTCAGATAAAATATATGTCATCTGATTGTTTACGACAGCACTGGGTGCTGGTGCTGGGCAGCATGGCGGTGGTGTTGGGCGATGCGGTGAGGCAACCTGCCCCTGCGCCCGCCTCCACTCCCCCGCGCGCCCACGCCGGCTGGCTCGACCGCGCCGTCCACTTCCACCGCCAGCGGTTCGTCGACGACGTGCGCCGCGTCGGCGTCGTGCCCGTGCAGATACAAGGTAAGTGGTAACCAACAGTTCAACACTTTCACCTTGCTTCATCAAATTCACTAAAATTCACTAATATCTATTGCGCATATACCTACTTTTTGCGTTTATTATCCATTTTCATAAAGCCGATAACTATAAAAGAGCTAGAATAATTGGTTTTTTAGCTCATGGCTTTGCTCCGTTTTTACATTGTACACTAGAAATCACCTAGAAAACATCTAGGATAATGGGATCAGTGGGCACAGGGGGTAGTTTCTCGATGGGACAAAAGGTTTTGAAAACTAAAACTTTGGCAGGCATCGCATTTAATGATGATCTAATTAAGATTAATTAATCTTAATCTAATCTAGATTAAGCATTGCCATTCAACGTGGCAATGCTGCCAGCATTTTGGGAACTTTGCCTACTGGTAGCGGATTATTAGATTAAGATTGTAAATAAATTAGTGTGTATTTTATTTAGTTATTTTAGTTTATGTTGTTTATTTTTTCTGTTATTAAATAAAGAACTTTATGATGATCTTATAATTAAAAGTGTATGCAGACAAAAACACGCAACGCGATGCCTGCGCAGTATTTAATACATAGGTCATTCGGCAGCGTCGCTGGAGCGTGCACCGGCGGGATATCAAGACAGCGCGGCGTGGAACTACACGTCGGTGGTCCGGCTGCTGGCGCTGCTGCGCGGCAGCGAGGCGGCAGCGCCGGTGCGTCGCGCGCTGCGGCCCTATATCAACACGCGTCGGTTTATCCCCTCCAAGCAACAGAGCTGGAATCTCTTCCCCAGTCTCGGCAAGGTACGACACAACGCGCCGGGACGACCCTCGCTCTATCCTATACCACAACGTTTTCACGTCTGATGAAAGTATTGCCACGTCTACATAAAGACTTAAGACACCTTTAGATCTAAATTGTGCGGCTATGGTATTTGCAAGAGGAAGATAACTGCTTAGTATTAGAGACACGCGAGGTCTACGCAAAACTAACGATGTGTGCACCAGACCGACTTTGAACCGTATCGATAATGTTCAGTAAACCGCGTTACTTATTTGTTTACAACAGAAGCACCTCAACGAGATCTACTACGACTTCAACTCTTACTCGGAGTCGGAGACGGACGCGCCGTCGGAGGCGTGGTCCGAGCAGGACGTGGTGGTGCTGCGCAACCCGGTGGAGGCGCGGCTGCCGGGTGCCAGGATCAGTCTCAAGCTGCTCAGGTACAGCTGTTCAGGGCCGAACAACCAATGGGGTTATTTACTCTTAAGTTAACATGGATACTCTCAATAAACCGAGAGAGAAAGAGGGTTTGATGGGTTCCCAAATCAGTCACACTGTGACTATTTGGGATGTTTTTCCCATCGAATCATAGTGTTACTGGTAGCAACATTTATTTTTTGAGAAGAATTCGCATCTGGTTGCACTTGCGTATATAACAGTGTGACTCGTTGGGATGAAAATTCCCAACCAGTAACGGTGTGTTTCAGTTTATTAGATTTGTGCCGAATTTGTTTTTTTTTAAATCTGGTTAGATTAAGCGTTGGATCACAGATTAGGTAATAGTTACTCCGTTACGATCGCTAACCTAAATGATCTTGAATGATGATTTGATCGACGCTACCAAATATGTTAGGTCTAGAACGATAACTGGCTCTGAAACTTTGGCTGTCAACCTGTATTGGATTGCAAGAATAGGCAGACTGAGAAAGTAATGCCGCAGTTTAAAACTGTGGTAAAGCTAATTACTTTATTATTCAAAGTTCAAGAAATAATGTAATCTTTACCTATGGGATTTCATGAGCATATGATCAGTCGAATGAACTTTTCAGGAAATAGTTGAGTTTGTTGTTGCAGACAGATCCTGGAGGAGCGAGCGGAGGCAGCGCGCGCAATGCCCAGCACGGCGCGCTCCACCATGTGAGTCCGTGGACCGCGTGTCCAGTGTACTATTATCTATTCTGTGCCAGTGTCCACAACGAACGAACATTTAAACGAACGAGTGGATCCGACCGAACATTTATATATTTAATGTCTTTTGCAAACAGATCTTGATGTAGACCGAGGAGAATGTCATTTTCTATTCCCCTGGTATTAGGTTAGCCGGCCCTTATACGGAAATTTTAATATAGCGTGATCCTTTCTATAGGCCTGAACCACATCACAATTTAATTAATATAGCAAAATAATATTTATTATTTACAGTCCGTGGATCCCGATGAATAAAACGTCAGCGGCAAGCGCTGCAAGTAAGTCTGATAATTTTACATTTTAACGTTGCCCGGCTGGCTCAGCTCCTAGCGGGGAGTTCCAGTAAGTAAAAACACACACAAATTGTCTGTAGGCGTGTATTAAACGAGACACAATACAAATACACGTAAATAAGCACAATAAAAGGCAATAATCAATAGATATGAGAAAAACAATCAGTCGCGGTATCGCGCGGGAAGCCGGCGCTCTCGGTTACTAGCGTTGGTTCCTCTTTTCGCCGGCGAGTGGCTTTGGCGCTCGCGTGCGCGAGTTGCGGCGGCGGCGCCGCATGGTCCCTGTTTGCGCGCGCTATTTGAACTACTAGGCGACCCAATGGTACGGCACGTCACATACTCCCCCTCCAAGTTGGAAACACGTCCCGAGTCCAACTTGGGACTTAAAACACGGCGGCGTGGTCTGCCTCGGCGCTTCTTAGGCATGATAGGGACTGTTGAATCGGACGGAGAGATAAACGGCGTTAAGTCCGTAGTATGGTACTTTCCTACAACGTTGTCTGAAAGGTCAGCAATAAAAAAGGTAGTTGGACTAGAGATCTGCTTTACAACGTACGGACCATCACGTCGGGGCATAAATTTACGCGTTATGCCTTTCGATGCGTTACTTAGATCGTGCGTCCTAACCAACACTAAGTCTCCTACCTTATACTTTGGTTCCTTCTGACGGGTAGAATCAGCTACCAGTTTTCGTTTGTCCTGAGACATCTCAACTCGTTCTCTAATATCAGAAAGAGACTTGATAAAAGTTCGCAAATAAGGGGTGACCTGAGGTACGAAGTTTTCTTTGTCCAAGATACTGCGTAAATCTTGGTGCACGTCAAATGGAGTGCGTAACTCGCGAGCAAAGGTAAGAAATGCAGGAGTCTTGCCAGTTGTAGAGCAGGACGCACTGTTCATCGCAAACCTGACGTGTGCCAAGTACTTGGGCCAATCGGAGTGGGTCGTTTTCACCAACATCGACAACTGTACCTTTAAATCCCGGTTCTTCCGCTCGGCAGGGTTGGCTTCCGGATGATACAAAGGTATAAGCTCCTGCTTCACACCCAACAGGTGCATGCATTGTTGCATTACGGCGGACACGAACTGAGTTCCATTATCTGAGATCACCCTACGCGGCAAACCATAGCGTAGGAAATATTCTTCTAGGAGAACTCTAGAGCAAGTCTCAGCGGTGGCATTAACAAGCCCAAAAAGTTCAACCCACCTTGTAGCTACGTCTTCTATCAAAAGCACCCACCGCTCCCCCTGGTCTCCTTCTGGTAGCGGACCGAACAAATCGATCGCTAGGACTTCGCCTCGCTGCTGGAGAACAGGAGTTTGCAACAAACCTGCGGGTTTGTGATTCGATGGTTTATACCGAAGACAATCTACGCACTTCTTTAAATATTCCGTAACGTATCTACGCATACCTGGGAAATAGTATCGCTCTTTCAGTCGTTGCAGAGTCCTTTCGACTCCTTGGTGGCCAGCAGTAGGATTGTCATGAAGCTCCTTCAGAATTTCCTGCCTCATGGAGCTCGGCACTACTAGCTGCGCATCTTCTAGATCGGAATCTGGGTCGTAACGGTAAAGAACACCGTGAGACAATACGTACCCGCGCTCCAACCACCGACTAGAAGTCAGCTCATCAATGTCTTCCAAGTCTTCAATGACTTTCTGGATGTCAGGATCTTTTAATTGAGCGGCCCGAAGTTCAGCTGGATTTGTTGATGGCAGGTCTATGACGACAGAACATACGCCACACTGTTCAGAATCTTCTTCAGTGCATGACGGGCGACTCAAAGTGTCGGCGACCACGTTCGCCTTACCCGGCGTATATTGATAAACAATGTTAAATGATTGGAGCTTTAATGCCCAACGGACCAACCTGCCTGAGGGTGATTTAAGGGTCAGTAACCACTTGAGTGGTTGATGGTCACTTCTGACGATGACCTCGTGCCCGTCGATGTACCCTCTGAAACGCTCAACGGCCCAGACGACGGCTAATGCCTCCCGCTCGGTCGTGCTATAATTCCTTTCAGCGGACGTTAATAGTCGGCTTGCGTATTCTATGGGGCGTTCCTCAGCACCTTCGCCCTGTAACAGAACAGCCCCCACAGCATAGCTGCTGGCATCGGTCCTAACTATGAATGATTCAGAATAATCAGCCTGAACCAAAATGGGTGCGGAGGTGAGGCGCTTCTTCAACTCCTCGAAAGCACTAGCTTGTTCTGACTCCCAAACCCAGGGCTGATTCTTTCTCGTCAGGCGTGTTAGTGGCTCAGCAACGGCAGAAAATTTTGGCACGAACTTCCGGAACCACGAACACGTCTGCAAAAATGTTCTTAAATGTTTAAGATTAGATGGTGGTTTCATCTCCACCACAGCCTGTACCTTGTCGTAGTCGGGAGATACACCATCCTGTGTAATGACGTGACCAAGATACTTTACCTTTTTACGGCAGAAAACACATTTCTCACGATTCGCTTTTAGGTTAAAAGTACGTAACCCTTCGAATACTGCACGTAGAGCTTCCATGTGACCTGAGTAAGTCTCCGTGATGAGGAGCAGGTCGTCCTGGTACGCCAGGAGCGTGACGTTATCACCTTCAATTTGGCTTATAGAGCGATTTACTGAAGATCGCAATTTATCTATGAGCCGTTGGAATGTAGACGGCGCATTTTTAAGTCCAAAAGGCATCCGCGTAAAACGATAAGTGCCAAACAGCGTCTGGAAGGCTGTTTTGTCCTTGTCACACTCTCTGAGGCCTACTTGCCAGAAACCGCTTCTCAAATCGAGGGTAGACATGAAGCAATTACGTTTAGTCGACTGAACTAGCTCGTCAATAAGCGGCATGGGATAAACATCCGATTTTGTGATCGCGTTCAATTTGCGGTAATCAACGCAAAATCTTACCTTCCCATCCTTCTTTGGCACGAGCACAGCAGGGGAGGTCCAAGCAGATTCACACTCTTCAATGACCCCCTCGTCCAACATCTTCTCCAGCTCAGCCTTCATCATCTCCTTCTTAGCGGGAGTGAGCCTATACGGCGGAACCGATATAGGCGGATGATCACCGGTGTCAATATGATGTTCTGCAAAAGAGGTTGGGGCTCCCCCTGCTGCAAAGATGTCGTTATTCATTTCCAACAGGTCGGACATCTGCTGCCGTTCATCAGACCTCAGCATGAGCCCTTCATCATCACGCAAGAAGTCGGCAGCAGAAATGGCAGTCCACGGCTTAGGACTCTCGTACTCCATGGGGTACATAACATGCGTACCTGAAAAATGCCAGGTGGACGAAGCCAAGTCCAGTACGATGCCAGCGGCAACCAAAAAATCCATCCCGAGTAATGTTTCATTATTTTGAGCATCGGGGAAAATAGTAAAATTTAGGGTCACTGACCTTTCTGGGTTCACCTTTACATTCAAGGTTGAAAGCAGTACTTGGCGGGTGCTAGTGGATCCATCTGCAAGCTTGACTCGTCGAGTTGCCTCCTCGCACGGATGGTTGTGCTTGAGCAGCAGACCGTAAAGCAAAGCACCAGCAACGCTGCTTTTAGCACCTGTGTCCAACAGAGCTATGCCACGAACACCTAAAATTTGGACACTTAAAATAGGTCTTAACCTAGTCTGGTGCTCAATAGAGTCATCCAGGGAAACATTTTTATCATTAGGATTGACCGTAGAAAAATATCCATCATTATTCATGGTCACCCTACTTTTGTTTGTCATGGTCACCCTACTTTTAGATTCAGGCATTCGTAAGTCCGCACGATCCAAATAACGCATAGGTACCTCGCAAACATTCGATATAACGTCATTAGGACTAGACTTAGGTCTAACTTGAGTCCTAGGATACCTATCGTATTGACTACCGAAGAAGCGCAAAGGCAGAATCGCTTTAAAATCGGCAAGTGCGTATTCACTTGTTTGTTTTGCATCATAAAACAACAAGGGTATTGCAGCTTTAAATTGCGTAGGTAAATAACCGAAATCGTTTTGTTTACATTTGTTATCATTCACAATATTTTGATTAACCGGACTATGTACCAACTTTAGATTCGGAGAGGGAGATGTGTGATCCAATGCACTCACCTGAGCAGCTACCTTACCGGTAGATGAATCAAAACCAGAAGGGGTCCATGCAGCGTCGACGCAACCTATCGCGAAATAATCGGAATTACACTTTCGACACTGTGCTCGCGTGACACCTTTTTCACCGCACCCGTAACAAGTTGGCACAACTTGCGTATTATTATTGTCCGATTTTAACTTCGACGTCAACTTAAGTTTATGGCAATCGTCACGAACGTGTCCATACTTTTTGCAGTATACACAGAAACGATTCCTAGCTGATGCAACGTCGGCGCTCGCAGGTCGGCTCGCCGCGGGAACGAAGGCGGCGCGTGGAGAACGACTCGCCGCGTCGGCGTCGGCGTCGGCGCTCGCGTCGGCGCTCGACGTTTGGCGACGCCGTGGTATAGCAGGCGCGGGCGCGTTAGCAGTCGCGCCGCCCGCGGCACTGCCAGATGATTGCGGCATTGCCCGTTGACGGAATTGGTAGTGATTGTAGCCGGTCTCGTCGGTCGCGTCTTCAATATGTCTCGCCTTGCGCATCAACATATCGAAGGAATGCAGTTCGTCTCTTCGGAGCCTTTCGCGAACACGACGGTGTAGAAGGCCGTACAACATATCCATTTGTACTTTTTCACTCAAATCACCAGGTGGAAGTCGAGCAAACAGAGCTCGCGCTTTAGCAATAAAAATCTCAGTTTTCTCCCTCGGTCCTTGAGACATACTGAAGAGCTCCAAATATATCCGGTGAGGTGGCCGACTGTCGCCGAAGGCGCTTCTTAATGACGCCACGGCGTCGCTCCATGAGGTGATGGTAGCTTTGATGCCTTGCCACCACACGGCGGCATCTCCAGTTAATAACATCGAAAGTCCTCGAAGTGCGTTTTCGTCTGACACGCAGGTACACTCTTTAAAGGACTCGACCGCGTCGAGGAAGCCGTCGAACGTGTCGCCGGGCGCTCCGCTGAACCGCGCCTTGCATGACGCGAAGTTACCAGAACAAGCGGGCGTGGACGCCGGGGGGGAATTTGGCGACGTCGGTGACGGGGACACGCGATGAGACTCGTGTTCGAGAACTCGGTCGAGTAGGCGTTCCATCGCTGCGGTTTGAGTTTGCTGTAGTGACGCCATTATAGACGCCATGTCTTTGGCGGAGAAACTCGGCGCCGGTCCTGAGTTTGAATCCGATGCTTCAGCGTCTTGAAAGTCAGAGTTGCGCCGCGACTGACGACGTGTGCGTGTCATCGTTATATATTGTTTTTAATCGCGGGATTCACTGTGCACTTTAGTTCACAGGCCCTCGCTTGGGCTGCCAGTTTAACGTTGCCCGGCTGGCTCAGCTCCTAGCGGGGAGTTCCAGTAAGTAAAAACACACACAAATTGTCTGTAGGCGTGTATTAAACGAGACACAATACAAATACACGTAAATAAGCACAATAAAAGGCAATAATCAATAGATATGAGAAAAACAATCAGTCGCGGTATCGCGCGGGAAGCCGGCGCTCTCGGTTACTAGCGTTGGTTCCTCTTTTCGCCGGCGAGTGGCTTTGGCGCTCGCGTGCGCGAGTTGCGGCGGCGGCGCCGCATGGTCCCTGTTTGCGCGCGCTATTTGAACTACTAGGCGACCCAATGGTACGGCACGTCACAACATCTATTTAAGGCCCCTTAATATTATTTTGTTAGGTACTGTCTTACAAAATGGGAGATAGATGAATACATAAAGAAGTATTATAAGAGTGAATTTCCTTGCTTTCTGCGTATCCAAAAAACATGGAAAGCCCCAAAAAATCAGTGTCAACCATGTGAACAGCTTTCGTATGTACTTCACAGTGGTTATGTTTATTTTATGTAACGTCAGTTTGGGGGGGGATAAATCCCAACTCTCCCCCCTCTGTATACGTGCCTACACAAGTAACTCAAAGCATCTACAAGAGACACGAAAATATTGTTACAATAATAGTCTATGAAATCGTTCAGTTCAGTTTATTTTTTCACAATTTTTTAACAGACAAACCGCAGCCTGAGGTTAATGCGACGATAGAAAGCGACGGGCAACAAACGACTGCTAGTGGCGGCGCCGGCGGTTCTGGCGCCGATGGAACAGAGGTGAGCGCCCCTGGCGCCGGCGGGGAAGGCGGGGCCGGCGGGACCGACACCGGGGCCTCCGACGCTCCCGCGGTTACGGACGGCGGCGGCGATGGCACCACGGAGGCCGAACCTAGTGCCGACCCCCAGCGGGCCCTGAGCGCTAGAAGGCCTAAATACACCTTCCGCGGAGCCGACTTGCCGGAGGACACGAAGCCGGGCCTGCGGACCAGCGCAAAACTAGGGTTGCATAATATCTAGATTTATTAAATATTGCAATTTTTACTCGTATATATTTCATTTTGAAATGTCCAAAGTACTCGTTGCTTAGGTATATACCTACTATCAAAGCTATCGAAGATAATATAACGCTACCCTACTAAGATACCCGCACAGCAAACAAGAGCCACGTCCCCAACGAAAGAAACGGTCTTTACTTAGTCTATAGTCTTACCACAAAAAAATTAAACTCACTTTTCAATACCTACCTATAATCATAGACATTTGATTCTCATGAGAAAACGAATCGAATGACATCATAAAAAAAATTGAGTCAACATCCCAATTTCAGAAGTCGAATTTCTGCGATTCCTTTCAACTCGACTTGGCGAGACTCAGCGAGACTAGTCACCGTAGACTCGTAGAGTAGTTTGAGAGTAGTACTATAATAAAAGGAATAGAGTGCGCTATCTTGTCTAATTCACGATGTATGGCGATCAACGCCACCTACAAAAAGGCCGTGAAACTACTTTACTATCTACGTGTGCGTTCTGTATTTTATACACTAATTTTTTTATTTTTTTTCCTTCATAATGTACACTAATTTATAACATTATTTTATTAACCAGGCTGAATCACTGACTTATAGCTGAATACACAAAACGAGCCTTTCCAAAAAAAACTTTATGTCAATTTGACATAAGACGTTGACATATTAACATCACTACAAGTTTTTGTTCCAAGGAATCCAAGGTCACTCACATGCAAAATAATGCATTTAAAATATACCTAAGTAATGTTCTCTTTGTTTTTTGTTAGAATCATGAACAAGGACGATACCCATTAGCCATGCTGTGTTTCAGAACAGTGAGTGAAAACAACTGATAGTAAACGTCATTCGTGTACGTGTCATTTTGGCTCTTAGCTTTGACTATTGTACAGATTAATTTAGCGAATTGCAAAAATATTTATTATTTCCATAGCACCTAGGTAGGTACAAGTATAAAACATTTTGGTAACTAAACGAACATTCTTTCTAAAATCTTTTGCTTTATAAATGTTGTGCCTGTGGTTTTCGTAAAGTAAATTCAAGCTGCAACAGTAAACCGCGGCAAAGCAACAGATGTAATTTGTAAACAAAGAGTTTTTCATTGAAAACTATGTGTGTGGCATAGATTCCGGGGGGGGGCGTATATGTATAGTCTCGCGAGGAGTGTTCTCAAGGGTTGCAGAAGGAGGAAGTGCGTGAAGATGAGCGGAGTGAGCCGAGAAGCGCCGCTCGGCGTGCAGCTCATACAGAAGATCGGGAACACGTTCTGTCCGCGACTGAGGATCAACCGCTTGCGATGGTATGCCCCTACCTACCGTATCTGACAATGGCTTACCTAATAAATAGAAAATAACTCTTGAACTGTCCTGAACCGATTCTAGGATTATCTGTCTCCGGGGAAGCAGGAAGTGATTAACAATGGTCCAATATCACTCACACACATGCAAATATTTGTGCTAATTTATTCACAAATATTTAATGTACTATTCAGTATTGCAAGAGTAACAATAATTAAAGAGTAAATAAAATAATAATTTATTTTTAAAGAATTTAAATGGACGCTGGATTATGAGTTGGGAAATATTTCCTAATAAATCATGCTCTGCTCAAAATTCCTCTTAAATTACTTCAACCAAAATGGCAAGAATAATCTGAAGGTATACCTTTTTCCTTATCTTACCATTTTCAAACTCTATCGCTTATTCTTTGTTTTACCTAATGCAACATTGGCAAAATTGCAGCAACCCAGCAAAGGCCGCATGCAAAAAATTTGTAGTTAAAGTTAACTTCTTGTTACCTGAAAATAAATTATTGTATGTGTTGTGGGAGTTTAGTCCGACCCAGTCACTATGTGTACTATAAGTTTGGTGTAACAAATATTAATTTATTATATCATTATCTCCATAATTTTATTGACAATGTGATACCCTACAATCTCTATAGTCCTGGTTCTAACTAGCATTGAATTAAAGAGTTAAATTACTGCATGATTACTTTTTAAAATAACGTCTACATTTGAAACACCACAGTATTGTAGGTCAACTGGTTACAAGTAGATAGGTATGTATAATCATCAACTTTTTATACTGCTATGTAACGAGACAAGCTAACTGCTTGCTTGATGGTAAGGACTATGCCTGCCCATTATAATAATTACAGTGCCACGTAGAACATTGAAATATTAAGGCCTGTGTTGCATTTTGCTGTCCCTAACACATCAAGTACATATTATATGTTATAGTCTAACTGTACTAACTTTTCTTACTACTTTGCTCATCAAACCATCATTATCAGCCTATTACGCTCCCACTGCTGGGATACCGGCCTTCTCTCAAAGAGAGGTATGGGCCATAATCCACCACGCAGGTCCAGTGCGGCTTGGTGGATGTCACATGTCCTCGAATTTTGTGATTCTAGAACATACTGGTTTCCTCACAATGTTTTCAATCACCATTTTAGAGTGAGTGTGAACAATCCGCACATAACTTGATATGAGTCATTGGTGCGAGCCGAGTTGAGTTCCAACTATGGTGCATCGGATCGAAAGTCGCACAAGTTCTCCCGTTTGGCCACACTCGCTCTATAAACCATGCACATGCTTCTTTATTTTTGTTTTTAATCATGTGTGTAACTTGTAAGTATCTATTTAAGGACAGAGGTATTTATTTTTATTGAAAAGAGTACAGGATGGTCCTATATAATTTTTGTTTTAAACTGATAGAAATGCTATTCAAAGGTAAAAAAATAGATAGATAAGGAAAGTGGATTCAGTAAACCAGCTATTCCTAATGTACCAAGTAGTGTTCCATAAAATTAGATTTGGTCATTGAAATTTCTTGAATTGTTGGATTATTTTTGGCGATTTTTTGAGTGTCGCGTTACTTATACGTTATTATACGAAACAGTTGCACTCAAAACTTTGAAACACAAAGGCCTGGATGGCAATGGATTGCACTCGTTACTCTGAGACATTAGGTATTAAGTCTCATAACCCCAGTAATTTCACTGACTACTTTGTTTATCAAACTAGTACACAGTAATGCTTACACGTTACTGCTTCACAAGCAAAACAGTTGGGTTAAACTTTCCATTGTTGACCATCGATTTTGGGGGGGAGGGGGGGTGAGGGGGGAGGGGGGGGAGGAGGGATACCCCCCTGTACCATCCCCACCCCGCGGAGCCCCATGGTTATGGAGATATCCATGGTTAAAGTTTTGAGGTTAGACTACATTTTTCCATAAATATCTATCGATTTATGGGGCGGGGAGAGGAGGGAGGGGGTAGGGAGAGGAGAACTACCCCCCCCTGTACCATCCCCAACCCGCGGAGCCCCATGGTTATAAAGATACCCATGATTAAAGTTTTGAGGTTAGAATACAGTTTGACTCCGCCCTAGCTTCGGCGCTGCGTGAAGAGCAGCCCTTCCGCCCTTGCGTGACGAAGCACGGTCACTCGTGCTCGGCTCCGCAGCTTCGGCTTTGGTCGCCTTCGGCGACCAGCCTCCGCCGCTCCACCTCGCACGGTTCCCGTGCTTCGTCACGGCGGGCGAGGGCTGCTCTTCCTTGCGCGCCTCCGCGTTTTTATATACACTCTAGGGGTAGGGCAGACAAGACCACGTGGAAAGTGGGGTGCTCTGATTCGGTTTTGGGTATTTTTCGGATATTCATAATGACGTTAAAATAAAAATAAAAATGACGTCGCTTCACGTTCCATTCCGCAGTATAAACATAAATTCGTTATTTTTTGTGTAATGTAATTGTGTAATAAAGCACGGTTATTGTGCACATTAATTACACACCAAATTTAATAAATGAAAATAAAATTATATTTTAGAAAATATAAGAAATAAAATTTAATAAAATACACCTCTAGCATCAACGGAACGTAAATGTCAACTTTGACGTCTACCATGACAGTTTATCCATAAAAATCTTGCAAATGGCGTGTTATTTTCCAATTTATATCGAAACTTTAAAAAATTATATCTCGTAAACCGTGAATCTCCGCACCTTGAGATATTTGTAAAAAGCTTTCTATTTAAGAGTACTAACTACTATAAAAACGTGAGTTTCCAAATCGATGGACAGCAATGGAAAGTTTAGCCAACAGTTGTACCAACCCAGATGGACACTTAGAAAAGAGTTAGTCCTACCACCTAGTGAAAGTATTATAAAATAGGAATAATTTAAAACAGTGTTAATCCTGTAATTGTAGATTAAGCACTTTAATAATGTATGATGACTCATGAATGATTTTTCATTGTTTTTATGTTGATGGTGTCAATCAGTATTCTTATCATACATCCTGTGAATGTGTGCGTGAATCCTCCTATTTGACTTAGATACAAACAATCTGCTGACGGGTTTTCAGTCGACGCCACCAGTCAACTCCGCTGAGCTATTGCCGTGTCAAATTTAGTCAACGTCTCTCCTTATCTCGACTCTTCCCCGAAGCATAATCATTTTTATTTCCGCAAATACCGACATTACGTTGTCGTATTACAAGATACCGTCTACTGTCGTCGCTGTAGGTGCTTTGATACTTATGATTACACTAATTACATTTTTAATGTCCTAAGATAGCTGTAGGTGATAGATAACGTAAACTACCTAGTTAGATCAGAGCGGGAAGGTTTGATATGAAAGTGGACTTGTACCATCTTGTACACTCCATAACTTACTTCAGTGGTAGGAGTGTAGGACTAACACTTCTGCGAGTGTTCATCTGGGTGGGTACCGCTTTGCTCGTGTAGACTGCCGCCAAACAGTAATTGTGCATGCATATCTGTGACGTGTCAACTGTGTGCAGGGGTATTACCAAGGTTTGATAAGCAAAGAAGTCAGCGAAATTACTGGGTTTAAATGTCGACACAATGCACGCCATTGTGTTTCAAAGTTCTAAGTGGCATTGCAATTGTTAGACTGGCGTTATGCTTACCATCAGGCAAACGACCCGCTCGTCTCGTTATCCAAGATATATAAATGAACTTAATATGAAGTGCGTTAACTTTTTATACAATATGTCGGTTAATAATGAACAATAATGTGCGCATGTCGGTTATAAAGCGGCACCTATCTACTATCGCCTCACGGAGCTAGTGTACTATTATCTATTCTGTGGTGCAGATAAGAAATGGAAACGAGAGATCTGTGATGGAAACATAACAGTGCGACTTAAACAGGAAGTTGACAAAAGTTCCTTTGTATTTACATAGTACCTACTACCAACGTGCAACGTAGTGACGGCCGGCAATATTCTTTGTAACTTTTCGACGTATTGTGTATGTAGTAGTTGCTGTCCGCGGTTTTACTCGCGTCGTGATTCACTACGGAAACTGCATTTTCCGGGATAAAAAGTATGCCTATATTACTGTTTCCGGCCCTTACTATTTCTATGCAAAAATTCAGGTCCATCCGTTGCTCCATTGCTGCTTAAAATGAGGACAAACCAACAAACGCACTTTCGCATTTATAATAGTATGGATCCATGTATTCCAATTGAAATTTTCTGTTACTGTCCGTCTGGGTGGGTACCAAAGTTTTGCTCCGAACAGTAGTGTGCATGCATTCTGGTTTGATGAGCAAAGTAATCAGTGAAGTAACTGAGCTTGTGGTGAGCTCTCAAACGAATGCAATGTCGTGCAGGGTTTTGAGCACCATATATTTTGCCTCGTAAGCGCTCCGGCCGCGCGTCCCTGTGCGCTTGCTAAATTTTATTAAGTCAGTACAAGGTGCTTTTGTCTTGGACGCGTGCCCTGTACGCTTGCTATAGGTACCAAGGCCCTAAATGTAAAGTACTATGCTTAAAATTATTCTAGGTTATAATTTGATATAATCTCTAAACTCGAACCCGTGTCTTCCCGAATCCTGGCCAGAAGCCGGAGGACACGGGCCTGAGCAGTCTGAGATTGTTGACAAGTTTATGAATGTGCGTCGTCGTGTGTGTGACGTGTGCGGTGCGCGCAGGTACCAGGGCAGCGTGCTGGTGCTGACGTACTTCACATACATGACGTATCACCTCACGCGCAAGCCGCTGTCCGTGGTCAAGAGCGTGCTGCACCAGAACTGCAGCTCGCTGCCGCCGCCGCCTGGCGCGCCGCCCGGCGACGACACATGGTGCGACTGGCCGCCCTTCAGTGAGTAACTAACGAGTAACGACTCTCTTTCTCTCTCTATCTCTCATACTGTTTCGGGTACTTGTGCTTTGTGTAAGGACTAATGCCTGATTTACACATTATTAGTAAATAAGTGATTTAGTCTTTTAGTAGCACGGGTGAAATCGCTTGCTATGTATACCTATTCAGACAAGACTTCCTAGCGAGGCCCGAGGTTACGAAAGCGATGGGTAAGCGAATTTTTGCAGTTGATGGATTTTAGTACTAGGTGATAGGACTAACTCTTCTGCAAGTGTCCGTCTGGGTTAGTACCACCGCTTTGCTCGTAAAGTCTTCCGCCAAGCAGTAATGTGCAAGCATTACCATGTTCCGGTTCGATGAGCAAAGTATAGCCAGTGTAATTACGAGGCTTATGAGGCTTAAAATCTAATGTCTCAGAGTAACGAGCGCACTGCAACTGCAGGAACGCATTCATGGATCCTAACCAGTCACTTTCTAAAATTCACTTGTGCCAGTACGAATGTCTGTTTAAAAAAGGTTTAAAGATAGGTAAGTTATAAAAGAAGTACTTATTAATGCGATGAATAATGCGTGGAATGGTCCCTGGCTCCACATTCTTCCACATTAGTGTTCCGTTCCATGTATAGGTATATATTTGTAAGTCGCTGTTATTTCTTGTATTGTTTGAGCGAGCAGAGTTGTTTGGTTGTGGTGGCGAGCTGACGGGTCACCGGTGGTTGTTGCAGACACGACGGAGGCCAACACGCTGCTGGGCGCGCTCGACTCGGCCTTCCTTTTCTCGTACGCCGCCGCCATGTTCGTCTCCGGTAAGTGCGGAGTACAGACAGATAGACAGCACAGACTTTCACAATCACTTGAGTCCCGCCAGCCCCGACGTAGTGTAGGTTAAGTATTACCTACATCGGAGCTACCTTGAGTTGTCCGGCATTAATAACATTAGTTTTCTTTGTTCCTTTCCATGGCAGGCATGGTGGCGGAGCGTGTGGACCTGCGCTACTTCCTGTCATTCGGCATGCTGCTGTCCGCCGTGTTCTGCTACCTGTTTGGCCTCGGCCGCACATATGCCGTACACAACATCTCCTACTACCTGCTGGTGCAGGTCGGTACCAACACACACACACACATACTGTACTAACACAAAATATAGAGAGAACTGAACAGAAAGGGAGCTTGACCGCTTCGGCCGTTCTAACGCATACGCTCGGCCGTAGTGGCAGGGTTGTTAGTGCCGATTTTTGTCGAATTATTGTATTCGTGTTAAGTTTAACACAATATAATTAACGAAATATTTGTTAATTCATACCTTGCGAACGCTAATTGCGCTGCTAACGAAAAAAACGGGAACGGCAGAAAAGTACCTGATACTCAGCAATTGCAGTAACTCCGTTTTGAAATAATTGCTCGTCAGATTAAGCGATCATACTATCGCCCGCGGAACACACGTGCAAAGCAACTTATGAATGTGCCTGAGATTCTCGAGGGAAGGTGACGTAGGCTCACGTCATCGTCTAGTGCGCAACGTGTGAAGTGTCAATTCTGTTCTCTCTTTCTCTCTGTCTTGTGGCACTGTACACATACAAACACGACGAACAATGTGGTATGTGTGCGTGCGTGCAGGCGGGCGCGGGCATCGCGCAGACGAGCGGCTGGCCCGGCACGGTGGCGACGGTGGGCAAGTGGTTCGGGAACTCCAAGAAGGGTCTCATCTTCGGCATCTGGAACTCGCACACTTCGCTCGGAAACATACTCGGTAACTACCACTTTCCTTCACTGAAGGCCGACAATTTCATGTTCTCATCGACTTGCGTACGCTTACATTTATTCTGCTTTTTCAATCGGTTTTTATTCTTCAGCAAAACAGGGAGTTTTACTGAATAATAAAACTCCTTGCTGTCTTTTTTCCTCTATGTTTGTAGCCCATCATAAGCGCCAGCTACAATGTATTCTTTTTTTTTCAATGGGCTTATAAATCGCCTTTATTAACTATCTAATACGTAAACAAACACTACGGTTGTAGTTTATGTATTTTTATTGTGTATTAATTATTAAATAGAACAAAGTTTGTCTGTGAAACAACACTAGCGTTAATTGCCACCTGCGGCGCAAGTATGGATCTTTTTATATAATTTATCGAACCTCGAAACAATCGACAAAAGTTATCGAATAGCTAGGTCGAATCCAATGAGAATATAGAGCTACTACAATACTTTACGATCAGCCCCCCTATTCGCTAACTTTTACATTTCTAGTGATCAACCGAGTCTGGTTGTACACCGACAATTGATGTCAACTAATTTATCATAACTTTGGTATTGCGTATCACATTGAGTGGATAACTGGTTATAGTGACTATCGGTGTCTTTCAGGACTTCACTAGCGCAACACTATTTGTTATCGACTATTATACGACTAAGTTGTTTAATGCTTTTTGAGGGTTATGCGTGTAAAATTTTGAGGACATTTCATTTTAGACATTATACTTAAGATAAAGTGGCGGTAAAATAAAATCACAGACTATACTATAAGTATGTATGGTAAAATATATGTAAACTCTTTGGGTAAAATTCATAGTAATTCATTACGTAATCTTCATTCGAGCACCATTCTATTAATTACCTACTGTTAATCAAGTCAAATCAAATCCAGTCGTTTATTTGCTAGTATACATGTTAGCGTTTTTGATCTATGTATTCTATCTATGTAATCTATGTATCTATGTATTCACCTGCAGACAGGTGTGCAAATATTGTTAGTACCTACAATATTAGAAATTTGGTGATAGTCAATAAAGTAAGTAGGTTATGATACCAAATTAATAAAGGAGGCAAATTCAAAATCTATAGAAATAAATAAAATTCAAGTGTCTGTATGTAATATCAAAATAACAGCTTTTTACTAAATGCATATGAAATTATATACGGTACCTACAACAAATCAACCAATATTTAAAATTTTTGTCTGTCTGTCTGTCTGTTTGTTCCGGTTAATCTCCGAAACGGCAGGACCGATTTTGACGGGACTTTTACTGGCAGATAGCTGATGTCAGGGGCACCTTACATGCTCAAGCAAACGTACGTTTCCTTGAGCGTCTAAGGTGCCCCTTACAAGGAGTAACTTAGGCTACGTGGGTGAAGCCGCGGGGCATAGCTAGTATTATCTAAATTTATTCTTTATACTATTGGATAACGAGACTAGCGGGTCCTTTGCCTGATGGTAAACATAACGCCGGCCCATAACAATTACAGTGCCACTCAGAACTTTGAAACACAAAGACCTGCGCAGCACTGCAGTACACTCGTTACCCTGAGACATTAGGTATTAATTCTCAGCATAAGCCACTGAATTTCACTGGCTACTTGGTTCATCAAAAGGGAACACAGTAATGCTCGCACATTCCTGCTTGGTGGCAGACTTCACGAGCATAGTAGTGGTATACTAACCCAGACGTACACTCGCAGACTCCCATCTAATCATAAAATATAGCAAATAAATATAAAAATATAGCAATAAAGACTCCAGCATCACAATCACAACAAAATCGTTGTTGTCGATCGACGGTGTTAATCACTCGAATTTATAAAACACTGATTTTGGGTAGTGTCTATCACAAACCTCGGTGATTATCAAATTTGATGTCCACTATGCTTACATAATCGCAATTTTAAACTATCGATACAGAAACATCTGTCAAAATGAGTTATGGTGACTAACAAGTGACTAACCGCGAAACTCGGTGCTCATGACGTCATCCAAGTTGATAACTGAGGTTAGCCAATACGAAACTAGCTGTTTGACAGTTCATCGTTGTACACTTTGCCAAGTGATCATCACTTTGAGTTGTCAACCGAGATACGGAATAGCCCTGCAGATTTCGGTACTCGCAACATTTGATACATTTATCGAGTTTTTCGATTCGACAAATTTATCGAACCGATTTCCGTACTTGCTCCACTGGCGGGATAATTAAGCAGTGTGTTCATTGTAACCGTGTGCAGTAGACAGTAATGCTTGATGGTACGTTGTCAGGCACGCTGATGGCGGCGGCGTTCGTGGACGGCGACTGGGCGCTGTCGTTCGTGTACCCTGCGTTAGTGATGGGCGCCGCCGCCGCGCTCGTGTGGCTGCTGCTGGTGCCGGAGCCCGGCGCCGTGGGACTGGCGCCCGACGACCGCGAGGTAAGTAAACACCCCCACCAGCAGCATCTTCACGGAAACATATACATCCGCTGCTCGTCAAGGTTAAGCATAATCACTGCTTAAGGTGCCCCTTCTCGGCCCGCCTAATTAGAAAGCAAAAATGGCCTGGCTTGTTGTTTCATCGAAGAAAACAGGCACTACGGGAAAAGAGAGACAACGCCAGAGCCTTCGGTTGGCGTTCTGAAAATTTTGAAATACATGTCCAAAGAAAATTTCCGAAGACATTGCGTGGTAATTTCCTAAACGTTGGTCCAGGAAATACGTGTTTTTAAAAATGCCTTACAAGTTTGTGAAAAAAATGTTTGTTATTTAGAATCTCTATTACATGGCTAAGGATTCTATGGAAGTGCATTTTGTTAACTTTTACATTTATGAGAATATTGTGAATGGCCATAGTCAAGGTAAAATTCACCAATCACAACGCCGTCTTCCCTCGTACCCCGCCAACATTTGACGATTGTGTTCACATGCAAAACTTGGATTAGGCGGCGTTTAGGATTACTGGTCTGTGGTCGCGAGTAATGCACTGCCTGTCTGGTCTTTCCGTACTGTACAGACTGCCGATCTGTGGCAGGTGGCGCGGCAGTCACGTGCGTCTGATGACGACGACGCGGAATCGGAGCCGGAGAAGGACGAGCCGGCGCAGGTCGTCGTTGGAGACCAGGTACGCACACATACATACACACTCACACACATTTTTTTTAAAACATATAATTATGATGTGCTCTTTCTCCACCCGCAATATTAACACTGGATTCAGTTTGACACGTCCCCTTGTGTTTTGTTTTGATTTAGAAGATCATAACAAAATTGTCTAGTTGACTGTGTGACTTTGTTATTCATGTGCGTTTTTTAAATATGTAACTTGTTAGAGAAAACTAATAAATTCTGTTGGGCCTCATATTTCCCATGATGCGTTTGTTTGTTTCATTTCTGACACTAGGTTTTTTTTTTTAAAAGAGGGGCAAACTAATTGGTTATCCTCCCATCTTAGTAATAATTTGGACTTTTGACTCAACTTCAAAATAAGTGTTCCAACGTCGTTTAATTTTCGCAAACTTATATGTTTACGAACACTCAGCAATTAAATTATGGGAACAGAACAAGAAGTTGATATTGCCTTCTAAAAATCAGTAAAATGATGAGTCGAATAGCTTTCGGCGTACATTGCGGGCTTCTAAAGGCCCCCGCACACGCACTCACGCAGCATGCTGCACTGTTGCAGGCGGCGAGTTTGCGGCCCAACCGACATTCCGCCAACACCACCCCGGTAAGATATTATACACATTAATAATTAATATTGCCAACAAGTTACACTGTCTTTTTGCTAGAATTATTGTTGGATATAATAAAAATGCTAGGTCCACTCAATATATTGCTAATCTATAATAATTTTACTGTTACTTTTTTAATGTATGTGTTTTCGTCTGTATATATTTTAAATTTTGTGAACATTCAATACAATAAAAAATAGATTGGGGTCAAAGAAGTTTTTGTATTGTCATTTGTCATTTATAAACTTGGGATCGTCGCGCATCGGTGCGATGTTGCAGCGCGACGTGGAGGCGACGGAGGCGACGTCTCTGCTGCCGCGGCGCGGGGCGGGCGGGGGCGGGGGTGCGGTGTCCTTGTCGCGCGCGCTGCGCATCCCGGGCGTGGTGCAGTTCTCTCTGTCGCTGTTCTTTGCGAAGCTCGTCAGCTACACGTTCCTGTATTGGCTGCCGCTGTATATCAACACGTCAAGTGAGTGTCCGGTGTTGTGCGGTGCAGCCGGCAGCGCGGCGCAGTGAGTGACGGTCGTGTCGTATCGTGTTCCGCAGCGCACCTGTCGGCGCGGCAGTCAGGCGAGCTGAGCACTGTGTTCGACGCGGGCGGCGCGGCGGGCGCGGTGCTGGCAGGGCTAATCGCGGACCGTAGCGGCGCGCCCGCACTCGTCTGCGTTATTTTCTACGCGCTGTGTGCGCCCGCGGTACGTACCACACACTGAACACACGTGAACATGAGGCATTCCGAAATTACACAAACTTCAACAAATCGATCTTGCAACTCGTGTTGTATCTTGTACCAGTACAAATGATCCCAGTGCGAAAGTAGCGTAAGTCGGTATACTTATAATAACAACGTACAATACAAATCAGCTGATTCTGCGGGGTCGATGACCTGCCGCCGTCTGCCTCGTGTCTATTATTGTCTTAGGGGTGGATCGCAACGTAACTACGACATTCGTTTTAACGGAATTGAGATTAAGTTACAAAAATATGTAGCTTGATCCAAATGTGAATGCATCTAAAGATTGTGTATATGGGTCGATCGTAATTATTTTTCTATACCTAATCAATAATGCAAAAAAACTCGTCAGATGCCAGCTAACGACAGCAATAGTGGTCCGATCGCTAACCAGTGCCATGATTCGAATTTGTATCAATGTCATTGGTGAGCCGTCAGCTTTGTTTACATTATAGGACACTTTTCTTTACTGCAAGGATTTCGTAATGTAATACGATTGGGATTATTACAATGCGAGCGTTACCCCAGAAATATAACCAGATGAGGCACATACAACGGAATAAATTGATAATGTTAGACGGAGAGAAAAATAAACAAGATGCCCCACAAGTTCCGATATCTTGTTTATTTTTCTGTCCCTCGTGACATTTAGTAGTAACGTGACACGTCCCGCAGCTACTTGCGTACCAGGCGTGGGGCGCGACATCGTACGCGAGCAACGTGTGCCTGCTGCTCGCGACGGGCGCGCTCGTCAACGGACCCTACGCGCTCATCACCACCGCCGTCAGCGCGGAGCTCGGTCAGTGCCACGAGCCCATCACTCACCTACCCACAGACTTACTCGTCTACCCACTCACTCACTCGTCTACCCACCCACTCACTCGTCTACCCACTCACTCACTCGTCTACCCACCCACTCACTCGTCTACCCACTCACTCGTCTACCCAGTCACTCGTCTACCCACTCACTCAGTCCAAATTCAAATTCAAAATGCTTTATTCATATAGGCCCCAACGCAGCTAACATGAAGGTTAAAGTAAATGCCTCTAACAGCGGGACTCTGTAACGTTCGTCTACCCGAATCACAACCTAAAACTAATGATGTCTTTATCACAGTTTTATCTACCCACTCACTCACCTACCCATTCACTCAAACACCCATATATTCACTCACCTCACACCTACCCAAAGATTCACTCACTTAACTACCCAATCAAAAACGTACTAAGTCACGCACTTACTCATGCTCATGTGCATGAACAGACTGATGAATATTGATGAAACAAACGGTAATGAAAAGTGTAATGTGAACTAGTACCCGGGCTAAGTTAAGCGTAGTTACCACTTCGACCATCGTCGCAGCGAGAAAAGTAGTGGTCAAATGAAGATCTAGGTGATTATTCCACTCATACATTATTTACTAACCTTAACTTGCGCCTTAATTTTACACCCCAGTTTAGTTTGAAAACATGTGCTTGCTTCGCTCAGCTCTGTGTATAAATTTGAAGTAATGCCGAGAGTTGTTATGTCCACAGGCACGCACAGTAGCCTGGCGGGCAACTCGCGCGCGCTCGCCACAGTCACCGCCATCATCGACGGCACCGGCAGCGTAGGTACGTACCCTGTAGGCCCCGCCCGCTGCAGGCCCTGCCCCACTGTAGCCCCGGCACTAACTCAGTCCCCCGCAGGCGCGGCCGTGGGCCCGATGCTGGCCGGCGTGGCGTCGAGCGCCGGCTCGTGGTCCAACGTGTTCCTAATGCTAATCGCCTGCGACGCCGCCGCGTTGCTGCTACTGCTCAGGTACACACACACACTAGCGACTATATACAAAAATGGTCACACACTCACCAACCTGGCACTAGAATAGGGATTTTGACTCAATTTTTTTATGATGTGAATCAATTGTCTATATCGAAAAAACTGGAAATCGAACGCTAGAAACGTCTAAAATCTGAGTCGAAGTCGGGCGTATCTACTGAACGCTAAAGCGCCCTATACAAATTGAACAGAACATCTCACGTCACTTGTTCCACGTAGGCCGTAAATCTGTACTAAAAACATGCAGTTTGTTGATTTGGCCGTGAAAAAAAAACTGCGTTTTAAGTAGTCGTTATACAATTTTAAGATCACATCTTAATATTGTATAACGACAAAAATTATGTATTTTGAGTTTCATGCAACATCCCAATTATCTGTGTCGCATGTGACACGGACACAATCTTCATTTAACTTTGTTAACATTTTCCGCTTGCTTCGCTCACACCAGTGCTACGATAACAATCGTCAACGTAACTACAAAATTAAATGTATTCTTTCACTTTGGTCTCATTATTTCAATTGCCACCTCTTAGATAGGGGTGGCAATTGACTAGCTTTTGCTTCGCTTCCACGCTTTCCACCTCATATACTCTTCGTCTGAATAATTATGGCGCTTGCTTCGCTCACACCTCACATACTATCTGAATGAAACTAATGCTTGCCTCAACTCCCTCTTACGCAAGGTATTTCTTGAAAATCTATTAGACGTAATGATCTTAACAGTTCAAATTTAACAACTCGTCTGTCTGAGATACACCTTGTATGTTACAATTTTATGAGACTAATAAAGTTTGAAACATACTTTTGATTAATTTAACATTTCCACGCCTGCATGCAACCTAATCAATTGTTCTTGTATTGCTTGTAACTGCTTGCAAATAAACGATTGATTCTATCATGATAATACTACCTAACAGTGATATTATGTTGTGGTGGCGATGTATTCCAGTATGGCGGTGGCGGAGGTGTCCCGCTTGCGACAAGAGCGGCGACTCTCCCCCCCTCCGCGCGTGCGCATCGAGTGACACGCACACAGAGGCACCGCCACCCCGACCGTTCTGCCGACGGGCAGTAGTGTGCGCGCGCTCACACCTCCACGAGGGACGAGGTGACGATCGTCTCATATAGTTATATAAGTAACCGAATTTTGATCGTATTTTAGTTTACGAGTGAGCGCAGTACAAAAGCTAAACGACTCGTGCGTTGTTCGCTGCTAAGTTATCGAATGACAAAGCCGTGCGGACAGGGACGCCAGGTAATTAAATTATGCGCGAGCGAGACAGCTATAAACCTTCCGCGACTCCAAGATTCTGAGACGAGTCTAATCGTGGACTTTTGTTTCAATATGTCAAAACTGTATAGAATTTTAACGTATGGAAGCAGGAGTCCACATGGTTAAATTGGCCTTTGAATCTTAGGCCTAATGTCGTATTGTGTTGGGTGTAAGAATCGCGTTTAAGCGATTACCTACTGTATAGTAATATATTGTGGTAGGTTGCGGCGGGTAAACTCAATTAACAATGCAATCCAAATGTTGTTTATTGGTTTACAGAGTTCGGTTGCGCGCTAGCGAATTATACATAAAATAGTTCCTAACTCCCACTGTATTGTATGTATGTATTTGACAAATAATTATATTATGTTAGTAACGTATATAGGTGTATTTACACAATAGAATTGAATTCGATGTTATCAAGAATCGCTCTCAGCTCATTTAATTATTTTCTTGTATTACTAATTAAAAAATGTGCACAAAAAAAATACGCAACAATTAGGCACAATACTAGTGACGCAAAAAAGAGAAATCGAAACACTTGACAGTTTGTATCACGTATTATATACTTCGCGACAAATATTCCGATAAAAGTTGTTTAAAACCTAAGAAATTACTGAATCTACACGCACTAGCGGTCGATCGGCACCGCTGTGTACTCACCACACATTATTTTTTCGATGAATTCCCATGGTCACGGTGTATTAAGATCTCGCCGATCCAAATGTGTAACTGCATATATGTGTGTGTGTACCAAGTGGTAGCTAGCTATTTATTTCCGTGTGTAATTGTGTTAGTGGCTAGCTATTTACTTACATATAGTCATTCCACTCTGTTTGCTTTTTGTTTTTCTATACCAAGGTAATGCTTGCTCCGTACTAAGGACTTTAAAGTCCTTGCACCATACATTCAGTTTTCTAAGATTGGATGTTTTATGTTGAAAAAGCATTTGTTACAAATAAATGTTGTTTCTTTCTTTTTCGTGTAATTAGACGTTGATGTCATAGAAGTAAAATTAGTAGAATCACAGACAAGCGGCGTGTGCAAGGAGCGCACTGACGCCATAAACAACACAAACGTCCCGCGGCCGCCTCCCTTCCCACCCGTGTAGTGTTGCTATGACCGTCATTACTTACCCGTTTTTGGGGTACACATTAAATAAGATATTAAATTGTTATTCAAATGAATTCCAAAATATTTTTTGATTAATAGCTCGGCTGAACCACGTAAGTGAATCCGGTTAAATAGATATAAATATTTTCCAAAATATTCTCAAAACGTTTATCTTAACGTAGTTAAAAAAACAAGAAAATGATTTTTTTTAATTTCCCGCTACTCTCGTACCTTTCTTAAAGTATGTTTTGTCTCTTTCGATTCAGTTTAAAATAGTCAAAAAGCAAAAAGAAAACGTAGTTTAACTATATTTATTTATAATATAATTTATTTATTTTATAATATTTTTTTAAATATATCCTATTATAGATATCATATTGGAATGAAAAAACAATTTATTACAGAAACAAATTATCATAGAAAGGCACGTGTGATATATATATATGATATATACATATCATATATATATATTATATGATATGACTAGCTGCTGCCCGCGGTTTCACCCGCGCGGAGATATTGGATTTCATGGTTTTTAATTTTTTGTGCAGAACCCTAATTCTTTTCCTAAAATAAAAATAGCCTAAGTAACTCCTTGTACCATCAGCTATCTGCCAGTGAAAGTCCCATCAAAATCGGCCTAGCTGTTTCGGAGATTACCCGGAACAAACAGACAGACCAAAATTTTAAAAATGGGTGTTTAGTTACAGGGATCGTATATACTTTCATATGCATTTGGTAAAAAACTGTTATTTTGATATTACAAACAGACACTTCAATTTTATTTATAGATTTTATGTACAATCGACACAGAAAAACATAGGACTGAGTGTAGTTTGGCTAAATACTCTTTGGCCAGTTCTATTCTTATTTTAATCGCATTGTAGATTACATGTCTATCGTTTAACTAATTATTTGAATAAATACCATCGCCTTGTATTATCTGTGAAAGGACGGTGCTGGCGTAAATCGCATTGTGTACATTTTTTTGCACGATGTGTCATTCATTCAAACGATTGTCAATAGACGGGAAAGTGGGAAACCTAATTGAATTTAATGGCAACCCAACGCCTCTGTTTGTTGTCACCGGTTTTGAATAGAAATATTTGCATAAAAACACATCAAAGTGAGAAATATGTGATACGTACTTGTGGAAATGTATTATTTTGTCTTTCTCTTTAACCCTCGTGTTATTTAGGCAGAATTTAATCGCACAGCTCGTCATATTTTCTCAATATCCGTTTCGTGTAGTGACGTGCGCGGCGCTGACAGCACTGACTGACGTAAATGGAGTTAGTATGAGTCCTCACTCCTTTATTGTAGCGTCATTGTTTATCGCCGTATTGTGTATCTGCTAAGGTTTATAATCAAAGGTTGATATAATGATAACATCGTTACGGATGATCTCAACAACGTGTGAGCGTTATGTAGGCGTATTACGAACTCTTATTTCTAGTCAGTTTACCTACAGCGTAAATTGAACTGGCTGCTAATTTCGTATTATAAACTCCTAATAAATGCAGCAAGTCAGGCCGCTCATGTGACACTGCCTGGTTTTTGGCTGGTATATCCTTATTATGAGCTTCCATGTGTCGTAAGCTAACGTATATTTTACCTGTCAAAAAGTCACTTCGAAAACCAATCGACTGTCAACTGGATTGACTGGATCTTGCCTGGTTTTAGATAAGTTCATAATACGCCTGCTTGTTTAGTATCATTTGAACGTTAACTACGTATTATGTTATTAGAAAAATAAAGCCTATTAAATTATTTTATTTGACTTAAGTCTAAAAACTGTTTCGTTTTAGGCTCAAAAGATATTTATATACAATTAGTACGTTCGTATCGCTAAATGATAACTCCAACATGACTCGACCCTGTGCTACTCGAGTCTATCGGATATAATTTGTACCATAAATACAGCCTCCTTGACTTTTACTGCTATTTTAATAAGGTTTGGTCTAACCCTCGACTTATACAATATACATAGCTCAAGATTGTAGTTCTGGACCAAACGCGATGTAAACAAGTTTTTTGTAATAAGACGGTATGGGTTTTAATTTTTTATCAACTTTCGAGTGCCTCTGCTTATTTTTAAGTTTTAGACTTTAGAACAATCAAAACTTGCAAAATTGGCGGCAGAGGTAGCCCGCGTAGACTCGGAAGTTGTTTTTTTATACACAATAGGCTTGCGTTTGACCACTATCTCACACGCTGGTAAGTGATGAAGCGAACAAACCAACCCCCGTAGACTCGAGTAGCACTGAGTCGAGTCGTATTGGAGTTTGCATTTAACGATACGACAGTATTTTCTAGGACGTCTAAAATAATATGGTATCTAATCCGAATTAAAATGCGATCTATCGTTTCTGTATGTAAATCTAATTTCATGGTTATGTATTTAAGTTTTCGTTTTTTTACTGTGTGAGTGTACCCGTCGTCGTCTTTACAGATAGTAGAAGATATTGGAGCCGATTCTGACGTCACAAACTTAAGCTTAACTAACCGACTTCCAAAAAATGGAAAGCTTCACGATTTCTCTAATTTTTTTTTTAGGATCTTACTCGATTTCTCCCTCAATTCCCAACTGATTTAAATGATTCTTTTTTTAATGAGTAAAGTATCTCAAGGGTGGTCCTTTTATAAATTGAATTAAAGACCACCCTTTAGTGTAAAAAAATGGGGGTTGAAATTTTAAATATGGCGACCTATTTGTCGATGATGGTTACCGATTTTTTAAAGGTCTTTTTTTATTCACATTTGAGCGATCTGTTTCCAATACTATACTTTAAAAAAGGAAAGAGGATATTAGACATGCCTAAAGTTAGTTTTAGAGCAGTCTAATATAGTCCATCTTTGACAAATTAGACGCCACTAAATTAATTATTGCCGTTAAATTTACTCTAGATACAAGCAAGTGGAGTAATAATGACAGGTCTAAAATGTATTCCATCCTTTTCTCATGTTCTTATTTTAAACGCGAGGTTTAGGCTTGAAACGCCAGAATAGACACCAATAGTTTTCTACTTGTGGTTCTGAATAACACAATGGCTCTTATTAATAACAGTGTGAAACGGTTGAATAGTCAAACTATTTTTCTTACGATTCAGTTCAAAATTGTTAAAGACACCAGTCTGCAAACAAAGAAACGCTGAAGGATTTTACTATGGTAGTGTGTTACCATTTCCTGAATTCCGTGTGTTCAGAACTAGAAATGGTACTAAAGTATAATTTTATTAAAACAACGACAAAAAAGCATTTATGTATTCGGCTAAGGATCGAGTAATGTATATAATGTACAAAAGATGTTTTAAAATAAACAAATATCTCAATTATTTAATAAGTTTTATTTCAATTTCCACCTAATAGCTACGTTTATAATAAATATTTATTTACAATTAATAAAAAATAAGAAAGCTAAAGCTGTGTGTTCCACACAGACGCGACATATCGGTAGTCTTTGTATTTATGTATTTCCCGAAAGTTTGTTCTAATTCATTCGAATAGAATTCGTTTCGGAACTCCACGGAAATATTTCCTTCTTATAGCTCTCGGAAACTTCGAATAATTTACGCCGGATTTAGATTACTGTTACGGGGTGTGTCGTGTTGCGATAGAATGATATCGAATTTATACAAAGGAAAAGGGCAAGACAACGCGCCCCAACACAATGCAACACATTAGTGTTAACCTGACCATACCACAGAATAGATATAAAATATACGAGACCATGGGGTCTCGTATATTTTATATCTATTAGTTGTAGATTGGAGCGCTCGTGTATGGATGGCCATACACGAGCGCTCCAATCCACAACATTCCAATCCAACGTTCCAAAAACTGCCCGTATGCTTCCACACAATAAATCTCAGATGGATGTCGTAGAGTGATAAGAATATTGCATATCCCAACGTTCCTACTCATCGTTAGTGGCCGATACGACGCTCGCGCTCAGTTGGCAGTACTCGAGACGCAGAATGACCGAAAAATGGAGAGCTGGCGCGCCCAGAATGGAGTGACCGTTCGTGTGCTCGAAATTGGACCATTCTTCCACTCAATCCATGACGCGCGAAGCGCTGTATTTGGAACGCTCGTGTATGGGGGGCTCTAAGAATTCAACATCATTCTGTACACCACGACACACCCCGGCACAGATAATCTGAATCCGATTTTACATGTAAAAATTTCAGATCCATACCGTTTCACGGATTATAATCGGAAAACATTTGAATCCAAGCTAAAATAGTTTTTCGAACGAAATAGAATATAACCTTGCTGGTGTGTTGTTTTTTTTTTGTTTTTATACCTAGGTAGGTTAGAGTTTCGCCACTATCTCGAAGATGTGGTTCAAAGATGATGTGATTCTATTCTATATAGAATAGGAGTGTCACTGGATATATAGTGTCTGTATAGAAAAGACTAACACATTTTAATATTAAACATATCTGGAGGGCGGGTCCACATTGGTTACTTATTTGAAGCGGAATCGTGGTTAGTATAAACAACTTACTTAAAAGCATTACTTAGAGTTAAATAATCACGCTAAAACGAATGCTATACATTGGCTTCGACTCTGGCGCCACAAACATAAACTAATTTGTTGTTTCTGCTCTTTCCACTGACTAGCATGAGAAAGGGATGGAAGATATTTGACAGGTATAAATTTAGTTTTAGAGCTGTCCAATATTTTTCATCCTGGACAAATTAGTCGCCACTAAATTCGTGACCGTTTTATACACTAGTTACAAGCAAGTGGATATAACTTTAACAGGTCTAAACTTTAAAATATACTTATTCCATCTCTTCCCCATGTTATAATTTAGAAAGAGTGAAACTAACACTCATTTAAGTTTGTGACACCAGAATCAAGGTCAGTATTTGTAATAGATTTAGCCTCCGTCTAGTTCCAAGTGGCCTCAGTCTTCTTCGGCATGTTCAGTTTTTTTTTCAAATACAGTAAAAGAGGAACCCGAGTTCAGAGTGGCCTTGATCCGCTGTGTGTACAGTCCCACCATCTTATCTGTTCAGTTGACAGTGTCACTAGAGGAGAATTAGGTACTGCTACCTAAGACATACACGAAGTTGTAGTTCCAATTTTGCTGAACAGCTAAGTTGGTGGCAATGTACTTATAAGTAATTAATTCAAAGCGTACAAAATTGGTCTTGCGACACGTGGCGGATCATGCTTGTTACACTTGTATAATATGAGAGTGACACGCGGCATTGGAGAGTTTGTAACAACAAGTTGTTACATAATGTAGTCCGACAAGGATATTTATGAATATGATCTGTTTTGAACCGTAACACAAAGAATTACTATGAACGACTCGAACACGTCAAATAGAGATGTATCAGATTCTTAATGGTGTAACTCACACTACTTTCCGTTTTCATGTTGTAACTCCATTTAGTGGACATCGCTTTGCAGCGAAAGCCTCATCAAATCGTGTGCTTGATCGAATTTTTGAGATGTATACATATATATTTCGTTAAACATCTCACTAGTGTGGTTTAACACTTATTAACTTTAGAATCAAATTCAAATTGCTTTATTCAAATAGGCCCCAAAGGAGCACTTATGAAAGTTAAAATAAATGACTCTAACAACAGTAGTAATCAGTTTTTAACTTGGAGCCAGATTGTAAATATCCTTGTCAGACCGTAGACTGAACGTTGCATGTCATATTGCATCTCCTAGTGTATGTGTCACATGGGAGGCCTACGCTTGTCCAAGTGGCAGCACGAAGGTCAGCGCCTCCCCGGTGACGCCCCACGCCACGCGACGCGTCTGGTACAGTGCGACCCACACGCCCAGCGCGGCCGCCCACGCCGCTGCCCCGCCACCACTTAGCACAACATCTGCAGATGACAATGTTCAAACAATATGAGACTAATAATAAATGATACTGTATATTTTTTATTTATGCTCCATAGGTCAGCATTTGACCAGTACCTGACCTCATTGTAAGCAATAAATACAAATGATGTATTTGCTAAACCTAGCTTAAGGGAAAACATTTCGTGTCGCTAAGCAACTTATCCCACGAGATGGCGCTGTTTCTCCAAAAACATGTTTTTATTTATTTTACTCTAAGTAGCGAGAAATAAACTCATTTTAGGTGATTTTGCCGGATTATCAATTTGTTCTTAGCACATATCAAACATAGTTGAACCCATTGATAACTACACTTTTGAGAAAATGTTAATCAAAACCGCACTCCTGTATATGTAAATGAACGACACACACACATGCAAATGGGAAAACAGTATTATCGGTATACTAAAATTGGCCTAATTATAAAGCTACGAATTAGCGGAGTTGTCACAGCGGCAGACTTGCGATTTGAAGAACCAGAGTTCGAATCTGGAATACTATAGTCTCATTTTGTGCTGAAGAATATTTTTTCAGACATTTTGGTTATCTATTGCACTTAGTAATAATAACAATTACCTAGTTTTTGTGCTAGATTGAAAAGTAAAATGAAAGACTAGGTAACGTTTTAAAAGATTTAATGCGTGTGTCCACTTTGGAGATAAAGCATGTCGCCTATTTTTGCTACTATAAAAGTTGTTTATTGTTATTTAGTTTATTACATAGATTTTAGAATAAGTGAGACAACCACCGCCAGGATAAACTCTCCATCTCTCTCAATTTCTACTACTCTTGTTGGCTGATGAGATAAAGCACTCCAAATAATATCTCTTCATTTTGACTCTTAGCTGGCTCTGTACCTGGTAATAATAAAGTGTGATTTTTTTTTTATCTTCCCTCTTTGAATACAAGTGGATTTTATTTTCCTTGGCAGCGCTTTCGATATCTTCGATCAACCATCAACGAAGGAAAGCACTTTCATTCTAAAATCGCTTCTTCATTTGTAATCACGCCATCTGGACTTGCTCCTAGAAACCCATATCCTTCGTTGATATAGAATACAGAAGGACGAACTGCTTCTGAAAATTTTCAGCAAAACTAGTTCATTTTAGATTCATTTTGCTGACCGGACACCATATCCGTTGACAATTACTTCTTGGACGTTTTCAGGCATGGTTTGCTGTGTTACTGGTCTATTTTGTGTTATAGTCAACCTCAACACGGATCCGTCTTGATTTTCTAGCATTTTTTATTGTCAAAGGTAACACATCAGAACTTGAACTGGGTTTGACAAAAAAATCTAAGCTGAGCTTAGCTACGATGTTTTTCGCCATGCGTCTTCCCGTCTGTAAAAATGAAATAAGTACCTGCTTAGTATCTCAGAATTCAAAAATTTTTTCCATGTTTGTTTACATAGGTTCAATACTTACGAAACTTCGTCGCCATGGAAACGCTTGAGCTGCCCACAAACCTATTATCGGTTTACTTTTAGGACAGAATGAGTTTTATAACACGGTTATGATCTATTAGGTCTATTCATTTTGCTGTTATAACAGCTGGATGATGAATACAAACATTATGCTGCAAAATACAAACATTAACCTAACCTAAAAACTGCGAACTGAGAACACAACAAAATTTCTATTTTGTGTTGCCAGTACGTTATATTCAATTTGGCCAGTCTACTGAGCTGCGGTCAAAAGTAGTGTCTTGATTGATTAGGTTCGCGTACTGAGTATTGTTACAGTAAAATAAAAAATACTATTGTTATTTAAGTCACTTGAGCTCATAGCTGTGTTTCCCGATAAAGCTTGCTAGGAAATTTTCTTTAATAATAATTAATCACTTATTATCCCCATCATCACCCTGAACGTGTTCTTTGTTGATAAACTTGAAACCCCCTATTTTTTTAAAGCAAATACAATAAAATAATACAAATTAACGGTAATCTTTATGAAAAGGTCCTAAATAAAACATTCATATAGCAGGAGAGTTACGCGATAATGTCATAAGTTACTCAAAATGTTACATTCGCAAGGTCTGGCAGCACTGAGTTGTATAAATCTCGCTAATTTGAATTGTTGTTTTTTGTGGTTTTGATTTTATGTCACACGGAGCGGCAACGTCGCACGTTGCGATATAGCGCGGCTCTGCTCTTGCAAAGTAATGTATACTCGCTTGCACGCACAATCTGACAACGCACATTGCACGCACATCATGAAAATCTAACTCACACTACGAGCGCGTGCTATATAATATTGTACCACTACAAACGTAAAATTTGTCGAAATATTAGGCTAAAAAAATGTACTTCCAGGCTATTAAATCATAATATTACTGATTTTGCGGCTATATAAGCTTAAATTAGGGCTATGTTAAGTCATTATGATTTCAAAATAACAACAGGACACGTAAAAAGGTCATGCAAAGTTTGTATGGTAAACATTTAACCTTAATAGTGTCTGTTAATCTTTCCTGCCACACTATGGACCATCCAACCAAAATAACTAGGTGCTTGGTGGCAGATTTTCAACTTGTGAGTGGTAGCTAGCCAGGCGAGAATTGTAATAAATGCCCTACATCCATACTTAAATAATTATGTCATAGTGGCTATGATGTTAGCTGCAGATGTTTCAAACTTGGTTATCATCGGCTTGTTCATATTTGCTTCATCTTACAAACCATCTGAGAGCTTATATTCCAGTCAGCCTAGATTTATTGTGTATATTAAAAACACTGCGAGCTGCTGGCCTTTCTGAGAGTCTAAGCCAAGACCAACATCATAATAGTTTCAGAAAAGACCCAGCAAAGTAAGGTATTGGTTCTCAAGTTGACCTTTAGATATTTGTTTACCAAGATATCCATTTACATTTATGAATAGATTTAATAACATGAAATAGAAGTAAACTTAGCCAAGTTAGTTGACTACTGTCCCTTGCACCTGATGGTAGGCAGTAACATCAATCATTGATTATTTATCAAAGGATTATGGAATTATCAACAACCGCTATTTGGACAAAAATAGAATAAGTTTTACTATCTCACTCCAATATTTTGTGTGTAGCTTTCCAGTTCACAACTTCATATTGCTCAACAACAACAGGACATCATTTTACCAACTTTACTAGTAACATTTAAACTCACATTTTTTGATCTGCTTCTGCTCGTCATAAGGAGGCTTGCGGAATGCTTCTTTATAGAACCACACAGCATTCACCGCCCACACAAACGGTAAAAACAGGCAGCCCACTGAAATGAGGATTGTCTATTTTAGTAATTGTATGTCAAGGTATAGAATATACCGAAGTAAGTGGTTTTGGGTTGACACTATAGCCTAACCATTCCTGATAACTTTAATCACTGATTATGTAGAATATAAACCACAAAAAGAGAGTTTTTCGGTTATAGTTTCCGCCTGTCGTAACTGACTAATGAAACGGTTGGTATTAAATAAAGTTGTGACCAATACCTTTAAAATACCATCTGCAAAGCTGTAGTTTTTTTTCGTTGGATAGCCTGTTTAGGTCCATTTTCACTTGAAGGAGTATATAGGTAATTTCAGGAAAAATAAAATAGAAAATGTGTAACAAAACAACTCTCTTGTTGACTTGGTTGAATCAACCACAGATTACTACAGGGGGGGCACACTTTGTGACAGTTCCATAGTCGAGCCCCGAGACACAGGAACTAACGCCATCTGTTAAAGGGCGTGGCACTATTTTGACGTTACTTCAAAATGTCAAAGTTAAAATGGTTACCATGGAAACCGATAACAAATAAAATAAAATATTTTCCGTTTCGAAAAATACTATTGTGATTTCTAGATATTTTTTGCGGTTTAAGTGATATAAATTAGTGGTTTAAGTAATTGTTGTGTTCTAGTTATGTATTTGTTACTTTTAAGTGCTCAGTTTTAGTGTTTTCAGTCTAATTATGCATTGTTTTTCTTGATGTTTTAAATATAAAGAGTTTCAATTATTATGTACGTGTTAGCTTTTGTTATTTCCTTTTTGCTGCTCTACATCTAAATATTACGTTTGGTACTGTATATTGTGTTCCTACTCCTAGGCACAAACATGGGAAAGGCTGCTATTTTCCATATAAGTCACATATAAGTAGATACATTTACTTTCACAGGAACTAAGCAGGATCCATACAAAGAGAATATAATCCATAGATTAGTGTGAATGTGTGTGTGAAATATAGAATGCACACATAGATAGACAAGTATGAGTGGGTGTATAAAACACATAACTCACACATAGATAGTAAAGTAAGAATGTGTGTGTAAAATACAGAACGCACACATATAATATAGTAAAGTAGGTTCACCGGCCTTTTGTAGGTGGCGCTGATCGCGATACATCGTGGAATCGACGAGAGAGCGCACTCTATTCCTTTTATTATAGTACTACTCTATGGATTACTATATATTGGAATCAACAGTCATTACGTCAATGTCAAGGCGTGACGTTAACGTGATTAAAGTTTTTTTTTTTGCTTCACGTGATTTGCTTATTTAGCCAGTGTCAAGTTATAATAAATCTCTAGTTTTGGTGCATGAAAGTCGTCAAAGTCTCGTTAAAGTTTAGTCTAGGCATGGTCGAGTCGAAGCGACGCTTCAGTAAAGCGGTGGATACTTTACTGAATGCTTCTATGGAGCTTCGGATAGAATACGAAAATACACGTTTTTCGTCTTTGTACTATTTGCCTTTCACTCATGCACGTTTACGAACACTTATGGTTAATAACCCACCATTATTACACATTAACACTCGATAAAACAGGTTTTAGTAAATAACACAAAATTAACAACAGCACATTTTCGCATTCCCGCCAATATGTGATTGAAGTTGGTGGACGAATCTAGTAACAATGTTCCAAAGGTGCAGAGCAAATATTGGTTTTAAAAATTAAGAGCACGATTTGTGCGTTGTCTTTTTTACTCCGTACCAATATTGCTGACAAGGAATTTATAATATACAAGGTAACTGGAAGGTTCACTCAATTTTAATATTAAAACTATTGAACCTTATCACAACTCAATATCGTTCTTTATTTATTAAATTTAGTTATAAGGATAAAATGGTCTCGAGAGAGACTCACTTTTCAGTCACCGTGTCCCTTTCACCTAGTTGCTAAAATATTATTAAAATTGGCATGTTAGAAACAACAGGTACATTGGGAATTATTACGTAATTTCACTAAAAAGTCCCAATGATCCTTTGTATATGCAACTAAATGAATATTTTTCTTGGTAGGTGTCACGTTTAAGTATATTAAATAAGATTATATAATGTTCCTAAAGTAAGGTTGCCCTTTTAGAAAGAGACACACATCCTTAATAGTTAATTAGTTACTCTCTTTCGGACCGCGTTTTTGATATCAGTGAACTTTCCAGTTACGTAGAGTCCGTGGCACGACTGAAGTCCCACGGAACCATGAAATAAAGATGAACTAAAATCACCCTGTCTTCGCATTTATTCATGTCTTGAGATTACTTTTTTAACACTTGACACTAGCTGAATACATAAAAGCCCTCTGCTTTTAAATTAATAAATAGGTAGGGAAAATTGGAAATAGCCACATATTACTAAGCTACTACAGCGCGGCGCCATCGCCATGCCTTTCGGGCTTCCGATTCCGTGGTGCTGGTGGTGCGAAATCTTTATAAATTCCTTTATTACCCTACTATATTACAAATCTGTGTTTCTTTCCCTTTTTTCTTGCATGCTAAATAAGTTGTTAAAGTTTTGTGTAACATAATTTTGTTTCGTCCTAAAACAATAATTATGAACTGCAACAGCTCGTAGCTGGAATGCCAAAAAATATATTTTTAATCATAAACCAGGCATTAAAACGGTATTTTTTAACAACTAGTTACACATTAAATTTATTGATCGATAAACATTGTAATAAGTAATATTGTAATATTTCACCAACTTTATACTTTTTTTTTATGTTCATTTCTAAAGTAAATGAATTCACGAACGAAAGGAAACAAAAATGGCGAACTTGTATTGAATGTCAAATTCAGAAAATGTACAAAAAGTAAATAAAAATGTTTTCGCCTCAAAAACACCTGTATCTATGTGTAATTCTTTATGTACTTAATTCAGAATCATGTAAGTATTTATCCGGAAACCTTAATAACCTCGCAGAAAAGGGAATGTATATAACCTTTGGATGGCAAATTTGGAAATAAATTAGGCTGTTTTTCGGGCAAAAAGACCTTGATTCGGCATTTACAGCTGAATAATAGCCTCACTTAACAATTAATACCAAGGTTCACCATGAGTTATAAGCTTATCGTCAGGTATTTTAAGGGGAAACCTTGATTTGCTTAGGCTACAACCTCCGAATTTTTGTAGGCCTAACGGGTTTTTATCAAGTATTTTATAGATGGTCCTTTCACTTGAATGACGGTCCTTCTTGCGAAGTTGTTTAGAAATTGACAAATTATAGAAGTTTCAAGTTGTGTAGTATAACCTGGTTATAGCATCTTCAATATTTTGTTTTATTCTACATTCTAAAACTAGTAACACCTTTAAGAAAATTAAAATTTTGAATAGATTTTTAATTTTACAATTTTTTTTAGTACTTTTTATCCCCGAAAAAATATATAGTTCCTGAGGGAACGCGGGTGAAACCACGGCCAGAAGCTAGTCTATAACAAATTATTAAATAAGTCCAATTATAGATTTGCTAATTCATAATTCAATTATAACTGTAAAATTGTGGGTAATGTCTAAACATCATTGGAAAGCAGTGGGTAACATCTAGAAATCATTATCAGCCTCTTACACTCCCAGTGCTGGGATACCGACCTTCTCTCAGAAAGAGAGAGTATGGGCCATAATCTAACACACCAGCCCAGTGTGGCTTGGTGGATGTCACATGTCCTTGAATGTCTAGTAAAAAATGAATATGTGCATTTTGCAGGTTCATCGGAACCAGTTCTACCGCCAATGCTGGTGCTCTACAGTCCTGGGGACCCGGAGTACACAGATGTCCTTGTGAAGCGAGTGCATGACAACCTGACACTGACTTGTGAGCTGCGCGGAGACACTAGTCTTAGGAGCTATGTGTGGAACTATGTCTCTGCTAATGGGTCTCATACTATTGGAGCGAGGTAAGACAATGGAATAGAACATAAAAATAGTAACAATATAAATTCTTTATTTTGCTGTAATGTAATGTAATGACATAAGCCGTCATGGGAATCCTATCTATGTCATTGTTTGGTGACTCGCTGTATTTTAACACATTATTAGACAGACTGTAGAATTTGCTCTCAAATGCATCTGCCGAAACATGTCGATAGGTGCTTGGTGATAATTCAGGGTGGTAGCTAGCTTGACGAGCACAAGAAAACCTTAAATTATTATTATGACTAGCTGTACCCTGCGGCTTCGCCCATGTAATAAAAAGTAGACTAAGTTACTCCTTACATACCGTCTAAATCGGTCCAGACATTTCGGATATTAGCCGGAAAAACAGGCAGAATGACAAAAATTTTAAAAATTGTGTTTTTGTTATAATTACCATATACATTATAAATATACTTTCATATGCGTTGACTAAAAAGCTGTTATTTTGACATTACAAATAGACACTAATGGTGGATATTCATCCAATCATTCATTACTATTCGCTAAAATGCACTTGTAATGGTCTACTTCCTATTCCTATCTCCTTTCCGCATGCACGCACACGTATATAGCCGTCCTACTCTGACGGCCGACTATCTCCGAAATGCACCGAAGTGCATTCGGTTCCGCCCGCCATAACCTAAAAATAAAGATGGAGAAAATCGCTGCAACAACGTATACGCGTGCGGTCGTATAATATAATTTCTCTTATTGAACTCTTGTCATCTCCCACTGTGTTTACGCTATTTTGTGAACGTGTGAACCATCGTCGCGTAGGATACGCGAAATATTCATATAGTGCCGTTTTGTGAGCCCCTACTCGTACGACGTGGTGCCGGGTCTGAACTTGACCTAGGCGCGGAGACTATCTACCCAAGGGACTGCACCAGGAATCACCAGGTACGTGCATGCATCCTTTCCTATAAAGCTGCTGTATTGTAGTCCTGTGATTTATCCACCGGCAGCAGTGTGGTCTCCCTGTCTTTAGAACGTTACAAGTGCTATTGATAATTGTAGTTATATCTGCGACCTAGTCAACTAGTAAGGGCATCTAATTCGCAAAACATACAGTCCACTTTCAACCCTTAAAAACCAACCCTCGTTGGTCGATCATCAAACTCCAAGTGAAACTCCGATTTCACATCCCATTGTGGTGGTGAAGGAGAACTGAACCAGCTATTAATTCCCACCATGAGTTCCTTCGAGCCGGATTATTCCGTCTATTTAATTTACATATTTAATTTACGCTAAACATTTGAGCTAAATCTCATCCAAAACGGCCTATAGATATTAACTTATAATAAATCCCGCTATAATATACATTACCGCTATCACACGTTTTATATTCACACATCTATTTCATACCGCTAATTGTTAATTTTACCATACGAGTAGAAATTATAGAAGTATTCGATCGCCCATACATTATTACCAGCTACCCGCTATTACTCGTTATTATTTGTTCGTTCTCCGCTCGCTCACGATTCGTATCGCCTACCGCCAGACGCACGCTATACTAACTGTTGCACAAGCTGCGACAAATATTACGTTGTAGCTTGTATCCAATCGCAAAACTCTTAACTACTGTTCGCTGTTATCTGTGTTATTGTCGTCGCCTTTTTGTATTTTTTGACTATTTCACGCCCGCTTAATTATTGATAGTTATTATAAATAATTATTAACCATGTCAAAGGACACTTCCCCGGATGTTAAGGAATGTTATAATGAGGACGAATGTCAGCAAATTATACTCGAATCTAAACGTGAAATGCTATTTGCGCGTATGCAAGGAATTTACGATATCGCTAGGAGGGTGGATAGTGATTCTGCCAGCCTAAAGACTTTGTTACACAGCGCGTTTAATATCGATAATTTGCATAAAGACTTCGAAAGGGTATTAGATTCATATAACGCTATTTCGCTTAAAATTAACCCTAAACACACGATCAAACATCAAGAATGGACGAATTTTGACGTCATGTACTGTCTTGTTAAGCAGGTCATAGACGCTCATTCGTCATCTATAAAACATGAATCAACCCCGCATACAGAAAGTTACTCTAAAATTAAACTTCCTCAGATCGAATTAATGTCATTTAACGGTGATGTCCGTTCATGGCCGCTATTTTACCAGCAGTTTAAATGCACTATTCACGACAATGCAGAACTGTCAAATAGTGACAAGGTTTATTATTTAGTCGGTAAACTGTCTGGTTCCGCTGCGTCAGTTTGCGCTCGATTACCCGCGACCGCTGAGAATTACCCTATTATTTGGGAAGCACTAGTGCAAAAATATGACGACCCCAGATTACTCGCTAGCTCGTATTTTAATCAGATGTTGAGTTTTAAACCGCTATCCGCTAATAACGCTACTGGTCTTGAATCATTTTTAAACACTTTCGACACGTCTGTAGAAGCCCTTAGGCAACTGAGCCTTGGTGACTTGTCTGATTTTATTCTGCTGCATCTTGCGCTGCAGAGGTTAGACTCAGAGACGGTTAAGTTATTCGAAATTACATACCGCAAAGATAAACTTCCTACCTACTCAAACCTTATTGAATTTGTAAAGGAACAAAGTAAAGTGTTATCTAGATCAGCTGTGCCTACCATGCTGCCGCAAGCGCAGCACAAGGGTCGCAGTACGCACATACCTACACCTAGCAATAGACAAGGTCAGACCAAGTCGTTTGTAAACACTGACCGGGTGTATGGTACAAGCGATGAAAACAAATGCGTTTTGTGTCATCGTAATAAACATGATCATTTGTACCGCTGTCCTTCTTTTATGAAAATGTCGCCATTAGACAGATACAAATTCATAAAATCTAATTCGTTTTGCAACAATTGTCTAAGTGTGAAACATAAAACCATAAACTGTACTTCTAAGAACACTTGTTCGCATTGTCAGGCCAGACATCATTCGCTACTCCATTTTAATTCACACGCTAATATTAAAAATAATTCTATAGTAAAACCCGCACATAATTACTCACCCGCTAACTCGCCCGCTACCGCTACGAACCTTGCGCCCCAGCCGCGTAAGGTCGAATCTTATATGACCGCACCCGCTGATGATCCGAACGGTAACACGTCGCTGTGTACTGTCTCATATGATCACCATTCGCACACAATATCAACTGCTTTATTGGCAACCGCTAAAGTAAAAGTTTATGATAATTCGAACCGCCCTCACTTTCTGAGATGCCTAATCGATCCTGGCTCTCAAAGTGAGTATATTTCCGCTGCATGTAGTAAGCGTCTATCGCTTCCTATTTCCACGCAAAGCCGCTATTCTAAAGTTCAAGGAATAGGAGGGGCCACTCAGAAAATTCTGGGAGTGACGTCACTTAAATTCACGTCGCGCTTTGAGGACGGGCATGAGTACCACATCCAACCCATGGTTGTGGATAGTATTACGTCACAATTACCTGACTCGCGTGTCGACGTCTCCGCTCTGAGTCACATACATAATCTACCTATGGCAGATGATGACTTTTCTGAGCCTGGTCCCATTGACCTCCTCCTTGGAGTGAATATATACTGTCAAATTCTCCTGTTTGATAAAATTAGTGCTGACAATAATTTACCACACGCCTTAGAAACAACTTTAGGTTACATTGTTATGGGAAACGCACCCGTTATTTCCCCGCGCCCCGCTTCGCATACCTTTTGTGCATTTACTAATGACCCGCTACACCAACTTGTAGAAAGGTTTTGGTCCACCGAGGAACCACCTTCACAATGCTTTTTAAGCCCTGATGATCAACGCTGTGAAGAAATATATACTTCGACTACTACGCGAAATAAAGACGGCAGTTATGTAGTACAGCTTCCTTTTAAGGATGACCCGCAAACGCTAGGTAACTCGTATATAACCGCGAAGAAAAGGTTTTTATCACTAGAGAAGAAGTTTTTACGATCACCGGACTTACATAAAAAATATAATGAAATAATTTCTGATTACCTAGACAAAGGTATTTTATCGCGCGCTTGTTCGGACGATTGTACTTCGCCTGGCTATTACCTACCGCACCATCCAGTGGTTCGAGACGACAAATCTACGACTAAACTTCGTATTGTTTTGGACGGAAGTGCAACCACTGATTCAGGGCTGTCTCTAAATGATATTTTGTATAAAGGTTGCAACTTGCAGGCTGATATATTTAATATTTTGTTAAATGTACGCGTACATCGTGTCGCCTTTTTTGCGGATGTTAAAATGATGTATTTATGTATACATATGCACCCGTCGCACCGCTGTTATCAAAGAATCTTGTATCGGTTCTCCCCCGTTGATTCACTCGAAACTTTTCAGTTTGAGCGTGTTACTTTTGGGCTCCGTTCATCGCCAGTATTAGCTCTTCGTACTTTACGGCAACTGGCACATGACGAAAGACAAAAGTGGCCGCTTGCTGCTGACGTCATCGAAAGGGATGTCTATATGGACGACCTTGCATCTTCTGCTTCTTCAGTTGGCGAAGCAGTCAAGACTGCGCAGCAGTTGATTCAGATGTTCAAGGCCGGTGGGTTTGACTTAGTCAAGTGGACTAGCAACTCCCCTGAGCTGCTAGAACACATACCCGTATCGCATAGACAGTCTGAATCTATTTCATTTACTGCCGATGACACCTTCAAGATATTAGGGCTGCGCTGGCTCCCCGCAACCGATAATTTTACATTTTTAACTGACGTCCCAGTATCCCCCGCAATCACTAAACGCGCTATCTTATCTGTGACCGCAAGTCTGTACGATGTTTTAGGACTCGTCGGGCCCGTTATTCTTTACGCAAAATTGATACTCAGGGAACTGTGGCTTTTGCACATCAAGTGGGATGACGAGCCACCCTGTGATATCATTAATTTATGGCAAAGATATTTATCTGAGCTACCGCTAATTTCGCACCTCAAGTTTCCTCGCCATGTGGGAGTTGAGGAAGATGAGTCGACCATCTCGCTCGTCTCATTTTCGGACGCAAGCGAAAAGGCTTACGGCTGTGTTGTTTACCTACACGTGTCTAGTGGTAACCAGCCACCTAAGGTCTCGCTTTTGTGTTCAAAATCTCGTGTCGCGTCGGCAAAACCAACAATTACGTTGGCTCGGCTGGAGCTAAACGGCTTAGTGCTTCTCGCTAAGGTGTTACGCGTTGTTCACGATTCGCTGTCCGCACGCTGTCATATCGACAACGTTTTTATATTTTCTGATTCTACAGTCGCCTTATGTTGGGTGAGTTCCTCCCCGCATAAGTTCCATACTTATGTTGCAAATCGTATATCAGACTTTCAGTCTAGTTCGCCATCGCAAAATTTATATCACGTCGCAGGGGTTGACAACCCTGCCGACATGGTTTCTCGCGGCCTATTGCCTTCGCAAATTCTAAATAATGACCTGTGGTTTCACGGACCTCCTTGGATGTCCGCCTCGCTAGAAAATTGGCCAGTTAAGATTTTCTCCCCCACTCAGAATCAACTGCCTGAAGAGAAAACCGTTTCTCATGTTACAGTGGCAAAAGAGGAGAATATCCTGATTACTTTAGCTTCCAAATTCTCATCTTGGCTGAAGTTTCTGAGATCCACAGTTTTCATACTTCGCTTTCTGAACGTAATTCCTCGCAATGACGTAATTTCCGCCGAGGACCTAGAAACGGCTGAGAATAGAGTTATTAAGGCTGTTCAGCAAAGCAATTTCGCTAGTGATATACGAAATATTGAAAAGAACCAAGCTTGTTCTACCGCTTTACGCAAACTATCTCCATTTATTTCCAATGACCTTGTACGAGTCGGAGGGCGACTCTCGTACTCAAGTCTGGAATATGATCACAAACACCCTCTTCTAATGCCTAAAAATGGGCACATCGCTGAATTAATTGTAGACTGGTACCACCGTGAAAATGGTCACGCTGGTCCACAGTTACTTATGTCAATACTGAGACAAAAATATTGGTTTTTATCCGCCAGGCGCTTAGTGCGCAGCCGCATTCACAAATGTGTTCGTTGTTTTAGACTTAATCCTAAACCTACGTTTCCCGCTATGTCAGATTTGCCCAGTTGTCGCGTGGAACCTTGCAAGGCTTTTACGCACACTGGCGTCGATTATGCAGGCCCGCTATATATAACTTTAACTAGAAAACGCGGTTATCGAAGCCAAAAGGCTTACTTGTGCGTCTTTGTGTGCCTAGTCACCAAAGCGGTACACATAGAACTAGCGTCCGACCTAAGTTCCGCTACCTTCTTGGACGCATTCAAGCGCTTCTTATCTAGGCGTGGCCCATGCTATTTTCTATATAGTGACAACGGTACTAATTTTATATCTTCCCAGTCTTATTTGAAGGAGTTGTTTGAGTTTTTAAAATCTGACGAATATTATATCACTTTTAACAACGAACTCGCCAAACAAAATATTATCTGGAAGAGATCGCCGCCCCTAGGAAGCCATTTCGGTGGAATTTGGGAATCCAATATTAAAAGTATCAAGTCACTTCTTTTCCGCGTGATCGGAAAGCAGATCCTCACCTATGAGGAAATGCTTACGGTTCTCAATCAGGTCGAAGCTGTTCTCAACAGCCGACCTCTGTACGTTCTAAGTTCTGACCCTTCAGAGCCAACGGCCTTGACACCGTCGCATTTTTTATCTACTAAACCGCTAAGCTTTTTACCCGCGGCTGATGTGAGTGGAGAACGAGCAAGTCTTTTGTCTCGTCATGCTTTGATGGACTCTCTAGTCCAAACATTCTGGAAGCGATTCAAGAATGAATACCTCCATAATTTGCAAATGCGCGAAAAGTGGAACACCGCTAGTAATCCACTCACAGTAGGCACTATCGTTCTTTTAAATGAAGCAAATGCACCTCCATTGTCTTGGAAAATCGGTAGAATTTCTGAAGTTTTTCCTGGTAAAGATGGTAGAGTGCGTTGTGCGCGAGTGACAACCTGTGATAGCTCTTATATTAGGCCGACCACAAAGTTGTCTCCTCTCCCTATTCAGTAGGGTGACCACATCACTACATTGTTTCATGGATATTTATCCAACCCCGCTATTTTTAGTTTTATTTATTATATTTGTTAGTAAATCGCTTTCACTCTTTTATTATTATTACTCGCAACCTTTTGTTTTGAAGGAATACTTCAAGGAGGGGGAGATGGTGGATATTCATCCAATCATTCATTACTATTCGCTAAAATGCACTTGTAATGGTCTACTTCCTATTCCTATCTCCTTTCCGCATGCACGCACACGTATATAGCCGTCCTACTCTGACGGCCGACTATCTCCGAAATGCACCGAAGTGCATTCGGTTCCGCCCGCCATAACCTAAAAATAAAGATGGAGAAAATCGCTGCAACAACGTATACGCGTGCGGTCGTATAATATAATTTCTCTTATTGAACTCTTGTCATCTCCCACTGTGTTTACGCTATTTTGTGAACGTGTGAACCATCGTCGCGTAGGATACGCGAAATATTCATATAGTGCCGTTTTGTGAGCCCCTACTCGTACGACGTGGTGCCGGGTCTGAACTTGACCTAGGCGCGGAGACTATCTACCCAAGGGACTGCACCAGGAATCACCAGGTACGTGCATGCATCCTTTCCTATAAAGCTGCTGTATTGTAGTCCTGTGATTTATCCACCGGCAGCAGTGTGGTCTCCCTGTCTTTAGAACGTTACAAGTGCTATTGATAATTGTAGTTATATCTGCGACCTAGTCAACTAGTAAGGGCATCTAATTCGCAAAACATACAGTCCACTTTCAACCCTTAAAAACCAACCCTCGTTGGTCGATCATCAAACTCCAAGTGAAACTCCGATTTCACATCCCATTGTGGTGGTGAAGGAGAACTGAACCAGCTATTAATTCCCACCAACTAATTTTCTTCATTTGTATGGAAATTTAATTCATTTTTGTATAAATAATCTGTGTTTTCTCCAGGCCGTTGACAGTAGACCCCATTGGGCCGACCACGTCCAGTCGGCTGGTGAAGACAGACCTGCAGCTGTCAGACAGCGGCCACTACATGTGCTCCGCTCCACCATTCAGTGTCACCAAGTATGTCCTCGTGCAGACTAAAGGTGAGCTCACATCTAAATTACCGAAATTTTTGCTGTGATCCTCAGCTGGAAAATGAACATTGGCTTCCACATGATGAGAGGATTTTGTTATAATATAGCTTGGCAGGCGTCACCATGATCGTAGTAGATTGCAATGTCGAGGAGAATGCTAGAACTGAAGAATGAAGGATTTCGATGATCTCTTTTTGTTTGTGGTCCAGGGCCAGTGCAGTGCGCTCGCGGCGCGTTCTGGTGCGGCGCGCGCTGCGTGCTCGTGGCGTACGTATGCGACGGACGCGCCGACTGCGTGCGCGGCGAGGACGAGGACGTGCGCATGTGTGACCACAACATATGCGAGCGTGAGTGGCACTCAACACATACGGGTCCAACGTTAAACTGGCTAGTGCTATAGCGTTCGACTACTAAACAACAAAGTATGCGCATATGAGTGCCAACAAATTTAGGGGTTGAAACTGGCATTTGGCCCCTAAAGGTTTGTTTTAGATGTAGCGTGTTTATGGGTCAAACGCTACACTTCAGCCTCTGACTCCTAAATACACTACATCTATTATATAATTGTTTTTAAAGTAGCGTTTTTCGTAAAATATATTAAAGAACCACCCTTGAAATATACCTAATCATGACAAAAAATAATAAATCAGTTGACAGTTGGCGAAGAAAGCGAATAAAATCGCCACAAAAAAAAACTGCCAAATACGAACATATGTTTATCAGCAAAAGGTATCCAAAACTTTACTAATTCAACGCTGGCACCGGCCGACCTTTTAAATCGAGTGGTGCCAGCGGTGCTAGAGAGCTGTGCTGTGCAGGTGCAGACAAGCTGAACTGCTCCACCGGCCGCTGCATCTCTGAGAGCGCGTGCTGCCGCGGTGCCGCGCCGCTGTGCCAGCAGCCAGCCTGCTGCGACGAATTCACACGACACGCCGCCGTGGAAGGTAGCTCTCACACACACACACACACACACACTGACAAGTTCACACGACACGACGCCGTGGAAGGTAGCTCTCACACACACACACACACACTGACGAGTTCACACGACACGCCGCCGTGGAAGGTGGCTCTCACACACACACTCTGACGAGTTCACACGACACGCCGCCGTGGAAGGTAGCTCTCACGCACACATTTACGAAATCACACGACACGCCGCCGTGGAAGGTAGCTCTCACACACACACACACACACTGACGAGTTCACACGACACGCCGCCGTGGAAGGTGGCTCTCACACACACACTCTGACGAGTTCACACGACACGCCGCCGTGGAAGGTAGCTCTCTCACACACACACACACACACTGACGAGTTCACACGACACGCCGCCGTGGAAGGTAACTCTCTCATACGCACACTACTGAACTGTTCCAGTCCTCCTTTGCTGTATTTGTTTGTTAGCGCTAATCTCTGATTACTGGTCGAATTCTAAAAATTATTTCACTAATGTTTATAGGCGGTAGCCTTAGGAACACTTATACAATTCGGTGCACACTAGCACGCTGAGCAGGCAACCGTCAATGCACACTACTACTGATACTACTGATACCTCGGCGCGTGTTGCAGGGTACGTGGAGGCGGAGTACCCGCCGCTGTTCGAGGACCGCCGCGCTCCGGATGACTACGGGTTCATTCAGTCCACCATCTACACAGTCACCGGTGAGAATCGATCTCTTTATAAAATTAGGACGCATTTACATTTAACTTGTTTAGGTAAGAATTGTGTATTTCAAATTGAACATTTTTTTAACATCCATAAGTGAAAAAAAATGTTATTATTATACGTCTTATGAGCTACGTAAAGTATATTCACGAAAATGTTTCGACTTTTTCAACCCATAGACCTGCGTGCTCAGCAGCACCATGTCGTCGGCATAGCTTGTTCACTTATTGAATAGTCATCGTCGTCCATTGACCCCTAATCCAGTGCCCGTGTGTTGTCGATCATTGACCCCCCACTGTAGTGTCTGTGTGTCGTCGATCATTGACCCCTACTGTAGTCTCCGTGTGTTGTAGATCATTGACCCCGATGTTAGTTTTAATGTGTTGTCCGCAGCGTGTGCGTTGATCTTCATGATCGCGGTAGTGCTGTTAGTGTCGGCCATCTGTAAGATGCAGATGAAGCGAGCCGCGCTACGGGGGTACACGCACGCCGACCGCGCCACCACTCAACACTACAGCGTGCAGTACCACCAGGTAACACACTCTCTCTCTCTCTCACACACACAAATACGCACGAACATACACACGAGTTTCGCACATCGCGAAACCGACTACTATCGCTGGCACGAATTTTTTTGAGCTCTTGGAAAAGTAAGCACGATTGGCTCCGTTGTTTCCAGTAGCATTTGAGTACTATCTCGCCCGATCTTAAGTGACGATGTGGTCACAGATGGTGAATATCCTAAACCTTAGAACTGACTCTCTAGTGCAGCTGCCGGACAACACTGCCAGGTGCTAGGCGATAGATTTTCAACTAGAGGCTGGCAGCTAGCCAGGCAAGTACCAGAAAATGCCCTAGCTATGAGCATCACGATGTTTTCCACCACCACTTGTCCATTAGCCATCGTCACATCAAACGTTAGTACCTACTTACATAAAAACACGCGCGACAGTTTACGAATCAACTGTATCTTATTCCTACTAATATTATAAACGTGTGAGGATGGACGCATTTTGCCACTCTTGCATGCAAAAACTAATGAACGGATTTTGTTGAAACTCTACTGTAATGTAGATTACACATCAGAATAACACATAGACTATAATTTATAAAGACATATACAATGGATGGATGTTTTGTTACTTTTCAAAGCAAAATCTACTGAACGAATTTTGTACTACAAGTAACATAGCTTATACATCAAAATAATGCATAGAGTACAATCATCGAGATACTAACCCTGAGAGATGAAATACTGTACTATCTGGTTTCACAACAAAGTATTGATTTTGCTATAATTAATATCAGCGCATGGGGAATCGGCGCGAGGCGGTGGTTTAGCCAATCAGAGCGCATTATAGACATAATGCGCTCTGATTGGCAAATATGGTGAAATTTATTTCGTGCAAACAAAAAAAATACGTCAAATACATCTCTAGAGGTTAGTTCCTCGATGAGTACAATTTATAAAGATGTATAGCACGTGGAGCCGTGGGCGGTGGCTAGTTATAGTATAGTGTCGGTCCGTGGTCGCAGGCGCACCGGTTCCCTCCATGCTACGAGGCGTCACGATTGTTGGAGGAAGCACGGCCCGCCTCGCCATTGCCAGACCTGCAGGTACGTGTGCGTTTTTTATACTATATGACAACAGGACGAGCTGGTCACTTGCCTGATGGTAAGCACAACGCCGGCCCATAACAATAGCATGTGTCACTCAGAACTTTGAAATGACTAATTTGCTCATCAAACCGGAACATAGCATGTGTAGCAGATGGGGCTTTACTTTTATTCAGCACTAAAAGAAAGCAACTGCCTTTAAAATTTAACTCTTTCTCCAAGTAAAATGCTAAAATATATTTCGCTAAGTTTCCTAAAATATATTTCGCTACGCTTGCTAAAATTGCGTGGTTCGATTCGATTAGCGTTTAAACGCTACAGAAGTGGACCTATCTACATCAGAGAAAATCTGTCACAATAGTTGTGTTATGGGTTGCAGTGCCCCACGGAAATGTCGATGGACGCGCCGCGAGGCCTGGCCAGACTTTCCGCTATATTCTCCTCCAGGTACAGACAAGTAAGTACCTGCTACCGACGCGTTACAGCTGTAAGTTACCAAGTCTTCAATCGGAAGTAGAAAAGTAATTAAGTTTTTGTGGAAAAAAATATTTTTCCAGACAAACTTTTTGGCTACCTTCCGGCTCCATCATCGTAACCCTGGATCAGACTACTTGTAAAGACAAATCAAACGAGCCCAAACTCGGTGGGGTTACGTCGTTTCGTTAAAGAGTTCCTGTGGCCGCTTTCCGGCTCCATCATCAGACCAGCTCTGACTTACATAAGTATGCCAAATTTCAGCTCGATCAAACACCAACGAGTGGTCGTAAAATGGTTTGCAAATTTTGAAGCGGACAACATACATACGAATATTGCAAGTTAAATAAACGCTTGTGAAAATGTATGGAATTGACATATAAGGAGTTGTTAAGATGACAGGAACCAGGATTATCTTCATTATTTAACAATCGCAGAAAGTCATTTTGTCTAGTCCCCCTACTGATTTATCGATCGGTTATGTCAGTTCCATATTAAGTTATCCTCTATCGATTATGCTTGCAGAAAGTGACTATCTAGACCTGCTGAGGTCTCTTCAAAACTAACCTACCTCATCAACGTTTCAGGTCCCAACACACCCGACCGACGTCGAAATGACAAACGTCCGCCCCAACTCCTCCCCCACGTCCCCCAGCCACTCCACTCCCCTGCCCCTAGACTACCGCTCCCCTACCTTCTGCGACCTCAACACTGAGTTCATATTCGCGGACCCTGAGAGCCCGGAGCTGGGGCGGGACCTCAACTACATGGCGACACCCATAGAGTTCTTCAGAAGACGAACGATGAGACGGAACACACTTGAGAGAGTCATGGACCAGCTGGATCGACAGCGGCTCACCTTGCAACTTGGTGAGTTGATTTTGTTGTTATCATTATTTTGATACTTTTTGAACCAACTTCCCAAAAACCTCCTCCTTTTTCGTCGTCGATCTTTCCGCCAATTGTCAATCGATTTGAAAGATCCTCTTTACTATGAATAGGGTTATATATCAAGGGTAGTCCTTTAATAAATTTTATGAAAGAATAAATGTTGCCACCCCTAAGGTAAATTTAATTTTATTTTCCTTAGGATTGTTAAATTATATTTTCGGCGAAATCGGTTCTCGCTTTTTAAAAGCAATTTTTGGGATAAGTGCAGAGCTGAAGAAAAATTTATTTGTGTCAAAGTCACGGCTTTTTATAGGATTTTTAAGTAAAAAATTAATGAACCGATTTCAATAATATAATATTTAAATTGTTATGAGAGAATATTTTTGGTAAACAGCATTTAAATTTAAAACTAAATTAGCGCGATTTTAAATAGTTCGTAAAAATAACAAATTATAGTGTTTTATTAAATCATGTCTTTAAAATGTTCTTTTCTCCCACTTGGAAATCGCTTCATTATTTAAAAAAAAAGAATACGGCAATCTGGTACTTTCGGTCCTCATTACAGTAACAAGCCGGCTATGTAAAATACGACAATGAGAAATTGCCGGACAGTTTTCTTTTTGTTACGAGATTAAAAAAAAAACACATAAATATAAAACGACTCGGCTAGCACCACCTCGTCCTTTTCGTATATGGTTCTCATGGTACGGAAGCAAGCCGTTCCGTTACCTATTACAGACTGCATCGCATTAGGCTCGCAAATATAAAGTTCAAGGTACGCCTCTTACGTTCGTTCCTGATATTGTTAAGCGATGGCTCACATTGTCGACGATATAATTATGTAGAGATCAGTCTGTCACTCCTTCGTATCGTGTTACGTTCCAGGTCGGTTCCAGCTGTCCCTCCCGCGGTTCGGGCGCGGCGCGGCGGCGCGGCCCGACACGCCCACCGTGCCCGCCGCGCCGCTCGCACTTGACGAGCTCGACCTGTTGCGCCTGCACCCGCGTGACACATACACTCTTAACGGACGCACCATCCGGTACGTAGGGGTCGACCGCCACGCGCACTGTGAGCACAGTGTCGCCGCGGGACGCGCCGACCTGCTGCACCTGCACACACTCAAACACAACACACACAAACACAACAGACAGACAAAAACACACACAAACACAGCACACGCACACGAACACAACACACAAACACACCACACAGCCACAAACACTCAAACGCGCACACAAACACTCAAGCGCACACATACAAACACAGCACACACACAAACACAACACACACCCACAAACACAATACACACACAACACACACTAACATAAACACAAACGTACACAGTGCTCCTACTGAGCTAACATTGCTGTTGCCCGCAGACTGCTGGGCGCCAACTTCGAGGACTGCCCCGTGCTGCCCGACGGCTCCGTGCGTCCGCCCGCCTACAGCGACGCCGTCAGGTGACTCATCATCATCATCATCATTTAAATAATTTGAATCATCATCATCCGCCGGAAAACGCCCACTGCTGAACATCAGTCTCTCCCGTGAAGGGAGAAGGCACGCTTGGTATCGGTTAGTTGTCTGGTGATCGCAGTACATAATTATGACGTTGACCGAGGATGCCCACTGCTGCTGCCCACTTTCTGGATATTCCCTTAGCCGGCTCACACCATTTTTAAATTGAGAATCTGTCACCAAGCAGTTCTACCTGTAGCTTGTCTTTCACACCCTATTGTCCATTAAGATCGAATGAAATAGTGGTCAAACGCTAACCTACCCTGAATAAGGAACAGCAATTAATTCCCAGGTACAAACTATACGGCCCCCCGCCCGAGTACTTAAGCCGCGAAGCTCTAAACCGGCGCAGCGCTGACGCCGTCGACCAGGAAGCCACCAGCAACATTGAAATGCCGCCCTGCTACGACGACCTTACCAACGTTGCCAGGACCAACGACGTCGCTAACGGGAATACGGACGTTGCGAACGGGAATATTCACGTAGGTAACGGGAACGTTAACAGCAATGAGAGCCATCTGTTGGATACAGCGAGTGCTGCCACAGCCGATAACGCTAACGGTAACGTAAGCATTTCAGCCGTAACGGAAATTCCGTTACACGCATCCGCGCCGAGTAACTCCTCTCCGATCGAAACGTTGAGTTCGATCATAGACAATCTCCCTGCGATCGATAGCGATGTCAACGCCAACGACGCGGATACCGGTGTCAACAACGATCACGTTGTACGCGATAACGTTGTGAATAACGTTATAAACAGCTCTGTTATTAACAATAACGTGTGATTTTATTAGATCTCTTTTATGTAAACCACTCCGCACTAAGCCTTGCCTGACTCACTGTACAGATATATGTAGATATAGGTGTGGATGTGATTTGTGAACGAAATACACAGCACTTTGATAGTATGTGAAAACAGGTTCAAATAATAACTATCGATAGATATATCGCTTGACGATCTCTTTTAGACGACCTTTGGTTAAATAAAGATTATTCTGCAGTCGGGTATTATCGCTCAAAGCGAGTATTTCCAGTGAAATTTTAGATTTGAAATATTATTTGCTAAGCTGTATTATGTTGTGTTTAGAAAAACGTTTCTTAGTTTTGAGCGGAAAAAGACGGTACAGATCTTAATTTTGAGCATTAAACAAATGTTCTTTTAGTCAAAACTGATATTGACTAGTACTTTTTAAACTTTCGCAACTTGAATATTAAAGACAAAAACGGGTCTATTCGAATTATATTTTGATTTTATTTGTGCGCGAATAGACCCGTTTTTGTCTTAATTTTGACTAGGCTCATCCCAGAGAGACTCCTTTACTTGCCTAATAACCTGCCAGGCATTACGTAGGTCTAGGTTTTTTTTTTTTAACCTTCATTAAGGCAATGAAGTGTCCCGTTCCAAACACCTTCGTTGTGTGAATATTGTGAACCGTTGAAGTCGCGTTGTGTATTTCGTTTACAAAATAGTTAACATTAATGATATAGTGCCTTAGATTCAAAATAGTATTTATTTTAGTATCGACGTACCTTTCTACTACTTGTTAGATGCCTGTCCAGTGCAGCTGTGTACAATGTACCTACCGGCATAACTATTAATAAACAAGAAAGTTTTCTAATTGAAAGCGTCTCGTGATAAGCGCTTAAAATGAACCGCATTTATTCCGCGCCATGACGTTTGTATATGATTAAAGATTCCCCACTCGAGTACGTGAACACTTTCGATATAACACACACAAACACTGTGTCGGGAGTTACAACATATTTCAATTCGCATGGCGATAAAATCGACTGTTGTCTGTTGTGATTGGGGCCTTTATTCTGATTTAATTATATGAATAAATTATTTCATCCTTAGGCGAATGTAGCCGTGGCAGCTTCATAAACCACTTGAATCTCGTTTCTTTGTATAAAATATAGAGCCATCGAAAAGCAGCTATAAACTGAGGTCGCCTACTCGCAAAAACTATAACGATACTAGCTTTGCCCGAAGTTTTCACCCGCGTTCCCACAGGAACCGAGCATTTTTCGGAGATAAAAAGTAGCCTATGTTACTCTCCGGTCCATAAACTATATCTATGCCAAAAAATCACGTCGATCCGTTACTGCGTGAAAGAAGGACAAACCAACAAATCAACAAACCAAGAAACGCACTTGCGCATTTATAATATTAGTAGGATAATCGTTACGATAAGTCACTGCTCTATATATCGAACTAACTCTACTATAATAAAATATGTATAAACTAGACATAATTATATGGTTTGACAATTAAAAATGACGTCTGTTTTAGTAAAATTGTTTTTGATATCGTTCGATCGCTTATTCGAAAATCGATGAAACTTAGAGTAGGGTACGACACAAAAAATGCGCTGAAATATCGTTAATCTATTTTGCGAGTAGACCCCCTGTAGTGCAATTGAGATGCGCCGGTGCGGTTTCTGTAGTGATATTTAATTTTTGTATTAGTGCAAATCGTTGCCGAAACGGATAACTTATAACGACCACCATAATATTAGGTTGTTAATACTGCCCAGTTCAAAGTAGTGATTACGAAAAAGCAGATACTTTCTCGTTGTGTTACGTGCCCATTTGTGCGCCTTTTATGGCAGCTTCTGTAAACTACTCAATATTTGAGAAGGCTCTTGCCGGAAACTGTGAATAAAATGATAAATCCAGCGTTAGTCCTCATTAGCATTACTTAATTTACTTGATTTTAAAACTTAACCATGTATTTATAATACAAGGCCGGTCTAGACGAAAGTTATATCAATTCGATTTAGTAGTTAGTTTAGATAAGCGTAAGTGTTGCCATATAATCGTATAAATAGTTTTATTTGTAAAGCAACATAATTATGTAAGTGATACTCACTTTATGGTTTATAATTTTTATTTGTTAACAATGGTTGGGAGAATCCTTTTTTCAATGACAATACCTAAAACGTAAAATCTTTGGACAATGGCTCTCGTAGGTCCTAGACGCAGGTAATCTTACTATAGAAAGTATTAACAAATTTTGGATTGCCAGCATGGATAGATTAGGATTATTGCCAGATAGTGAAATTATTATGGCTTATGAGACTTAATTCCTAATTCTTAATTATAGACAGGTTATGTAGGATCATTACATTTTAGCTATTGTCTGAGAAATCAGGTCTTCTTTACACATTTTGACACGTTTCTATATTCTGTGTAAATATATGTGGCGTATAAATAGATAATCCAGAATTTAAAGTAAAAATGTATGTAAAATGTTGCATTACATTTTGCGATAATCTGAAACCACTCTTATATTTACTCTATGCATTGATGATTGTAATATATAATATCAGGTAGTATGAAAAAAAAACTTGATTATATAATTTAAACAATTTTATAATTAAAAATCGTACAAGTCGCTATCCAATCGCATAGGTTTTTGAAAACTAAAAAATTATGTAAATCAATTAAGCATGTAATTGTTATTTAAATGTTTATTTTATTCATATGTAAAAACGTGTGAAATGTGTATAAAATCAATCAGTTTGCTTTTAAAGCGATGACAATACTACTATGTATCCATATCACAAATCTTCGTTACAACGTTATAAGCTAACGTTTTATTGTTATCGTTATTTTTCGCCGTTATGTATAACCGTTATAGTTGTTATTTTTTTCTCTTCTCTTAGGTCTACGAAACAATCGGACCATATAAAAAAACTAGGTACAGTGATTGTATTATTTTTCGGCCTATCTTGTTAGAACAAAAAGTAATATAACTTCGGTAAATGTAACAGAAGCCACTATTTTCTTATTGTACTTAAACTTAAGTGATTGTTATAAGTTGTAACAAATATGATGTTAAGTTATGACTTAGTTATGTAAGTGGAAACTCCTAGCTTGTTATTTTCTATTTGACATATCAATTTGGTTACGCTTTGTCGTAAATCACACAAGTCGATGTAACAAGTGTTACATAAATGCAAACAGAATTCGTGTAACATTTTGGCTCATATCTTTTAAATTACTGAACCGATTGTGAACCTAGAAGTTGACGTAAATGTAAGCCAATAAATAAATAACGGTCACAAACCAATTAATAGTTTCGGAGAAATGCATGGACAAACTACATACAGTAATACACCTATAAAATTTTGTATATTTATTTGGAAGCCCTAATATTTTTATTTATTTTAGTGTTTAAACTATTATAAATTATTTACTCCATCATTGTAATGACAGTAGGTCGATAATTAGTGATTAGTATTCGTTTCATGTTGGATCAAAAAAGTTTTATATTTTAACCTTTATGGCCTTACACCCCTGCACTAGCATTCCCTGTGTCGCAGGCGGCATGGATACACAAGTACACAACGCATACACGGTTCCTGTATGTATCTCCATGCGGCCGAAAACGCGGGCGGCAGCTAGTATCCCTTAAATCGATTTGCATAGACCATGTTACAATGTAATATGCACAAAATAGTTCAAAATGAATGAATTCTGTTTTACCCAGTGAGTTTTAGTAGTACAATTTATTACCTATTATGGTTATTTTAACTGTTTGGACCCGTTACATTCTGCGTCCGGATTATCTGTCAAATAGGAAATAAAAAAGTACCTAAACGCTACCACAGACAACCTCATCAGTAGTTTTTCTATTTGTCTGTGGATAAATTATAAACGTTACATTGAGTTACTTAGCGGAAACAAATAGCGCTGTTGTCGATTCTGACGCCACAAACCTATATTTAATTTTAGTTTGGGCTCTTTCTTTTCTTTACATGAAATGAGAAAGTGATCGTTTTTTGTGGTTCTTGAATCCGTTCATGCGGATTTCCGCACCATGTTTCTTCCCGTTTTAGAGCGAGTACGATAAATCCGCATGCACATAACTTGAAATTGAAGTCGTTCGTGCGTGGCCAGTCCAGATTTGAACTATCGGATTGAAAGTAGCAGAAGTACTCACTTGGTCTGGTCGCGGTCACCTATCGCTGTGTGGCAATTGAGAGCAGATTACCAGACAGACGTATAGCGTGTCACTTGTGAGATCAGCGGCGCGAGTACGGATCTTTTCGATAAATAAAATTAGATAAAATTGACAGTTAAAATCGATAAAACCCACTTTATCGATTTTAACTGTCAATTTTATCGAATAAAACCCACTTTATCGATTTTAACTGTCAATTTTATCGAAAAGATCCGTACTCGCGTCGCAGTTGAGATAATGCTAAAGGCCTTCACTACTTAAAATTCGCTTACGTTAAGGTGTCTAATAATGTGAACAAAAATGGCATATCGCCAACCAACGGGGTACATTGTGATCGGATTGTTAACCAATGGCATAAATTGTGATCGGATGGATTGTTAACCAATGGCATAAATTATGATCGGATCGCGACGAAAACGAGATTTAGAAAGCCTTTCACATAACTGTTAGTATTTTAATGTCTAAAAGTGATCACTCATGTAACCTTAAAAGACATCTGTCTTTTAAGATTACATGAGTGCAATACTGACAGTACCTATATAGCACTCATCGCCTCGTCTAAAGCTTTCGTTGTGTAACTCAATGTACTCGATTACTTTAGACTCATACAAGCGTAAGTTGTGTAAGGACGCTGCACTAAACGAGTGTGTGTGAGAAATGTATGTACTACCTCTTAACTAACTCTAATCCGACCAAATATGCTTTACAACTATGAATAAATAAATCACTCAAACAGCGTTTTGTGTTTTCTTTTAAAAGTAGGAAACCACATTTTTAGTGTAGCGCCACCGAACGCGGACTGTGTTCGGGAGCGGCCTCCAGGCGAAGCCACTGGTAGTCACAAAATAGAAAGAACAGAAGGGGCGCTCGGGCACTAAGGCCGTCCATTTACTAGGTAGTGGCTAATCTACAGAACTATAGTTGCGACTACGGGGAAAAAAGTCCAAACGGCTCAACCACGTGAGCCTCGAAGTAGAGTCCGCAACGCGTTTAATGGTCTACGTGCCCAGCAGGCGCCCCTTATGTTCTCTGTGTTTTTGCGGGCGGAAAGAAGCTGGTATTTGTGGTCGAATGTGCGTGGGAGGCGAGCCACAAATGCGGCCACCGCTTCAGTTTGTGGCTCAGACGCGGCCACCTTGAACTCTCATCGTTAATGGCATCACTGCCATCGCGAATTCAGTTGTTTAGTGTGCTTGGCCACGTGTTGAACAGTAGTCAGTACACTAGTGACACTCCAGTCTATACAGTGTAGTCTACCGGTCGCACGACCAGCCGAGGGAGCTGCAGCGCAGGAACAGCCGACCGAGGTCCGAGTGAAACAGCGAGGCGGCACAAGGCGCGCGAGTCAGCCAGATGTTAGACACGGACACGCCTTCGATCACCGGCACTAGAAAAACATAAAACAAGCGAAATCATTATAAAAACAAAAATCCAGCCGCGTCATAAAAACTGAAAGGAAGGAAATATACACTTACTAATTAATCACTGTATAACGGCAATGTTTTGTCTCTTTACATTCAGTTTAAAATTGTCAAAGAACCACTATTTTACACCACTGCTTATTAAGACCGTATTAGTAATTACCTAAGACCGTATACCTATCACTTCCACAATTAAAACGACTCTAATGACACCACTTAGTTATGTTAAAATCCGAGAAACTAACTAGGCTACAGAGAAAATACACCAAAGAAATATACATCACTAAAAAATAAAGAAAAAATACCCCCATTTCCTTCGGCAGTCAGATGATACATTTAAATCATATTATATCGAGAAACATCGTCGTAATCCGCACTTGTTGCAAAATCATGGTTATTTTGACAACAAAACACAAGCATACATAAGCGTGTATGGCCGGCCTAAGTCTTGCAGCTGTTCGGATCACTTGTCCCTATACTCAGTACTCACTGATATCATTGGAGTAGACGAAGGTGATGAGTAGACTCTGCAGCCGGTCCGAGGCGCGGTGCCGCATGGAGCAGCACATCATCATGCTCGTGGACTGCTGCAACGCGCTGCTGTTGGCGGCTGCGATACTGGGGTCTGAGAAATCTGGGAAATTAATAATAATAAATACCTACAGTAAATTATATTGTCGTTGAGTTCCTTACTTAAAGCTTGTACTATTATATATTCTGTGCTTAAAGGTCTTAAATTCAAATCTCTTTATTCACATGGGCCCCAAGGGAGTACTCATGAAGTTAGTGCTCGTTCCATATTGGTATAGGTAATTAGGATTTCCTGTAAATATTTACCAAGTGTTAGCATTAATCTGCAAGTGTCCGTCTGGGTGGGTATCACCATTTTACCTACTTGTAGATAGTCTCGTAGTCTGCCGCCAAGAAGTAATGTGCAAGCATTACCGCGTTCCAGTTTTATGAGCAAAATGACTGCTTATGTGACTTAATACCGAATGTCTCAGGATATATAACGAGCCTTAGGTACCTATATGTCGCGCAGGCCACATCGCTCGCAGAACCGATAACCGATGGAGACGAAAGGTTCTCGAGTGGCGACCACGGACCGGAAGACGTAGTGTAGGACGGCCCCCGCTAGGCGCACCGATGACCTTGTCAAAACCGCGAGGAACCGTTGGATGCAAGAGGCGAGTAGCCGATCCAAGTGGCGTTCTATGGGGGAGGCCTATCTTCAGCAGTGGACATCTTCCAGCTGATGATGATGATGATGGTTACCATGAGGCAAAACACTCATTCGACTCGTAAACCAATAGTATAAAAAAACCTGACCTGTCTCATCCTCTGGCGCGTTCATCAACGCGACGTCACAGATGACCGGCCCATACAGGCGGTCGTCGCGCACTAGTCGCATCGCCATCGGCCCCTCGGCTGCGTGCCTGTACTCAAAGAACTGCTCATGGAGGCCATTCTGCCAGACGGGACAGAGGTGCTGCTCATTCACTTCTAGACCTAGGATGGCTGGAGTTTAAATTATAAATTATTTATTTATTAATTATATAACGTATTTACGCACACTGGCCGTGTGGTTCCGGCTAAGGATAATGCCACCTCTTTTCTTCCCGTGAGTGCCGTAAGAGCCGGATAAGGTAATATCCGGGGAATGTTCAGCAGCATTCTCCTCGATCAACATCATAATCTACTGTGAGTCTGCATTTTTCCGGGAGAAAAAGTAGCCTATGTTACTCTCCGGTCCATAAACTATTATATCTAAGTAGGTAAGTATGCCAAAAATCACGTCGATCCGTTGCTTCGTTACTGCGTGAAAGAAGGACAAACCAACAAATCAACAAACACACTTTCGCATTTATAATATTAGTATGGATATGGATAGCATACCTATACTTAATAACACGACAAGATAAATTTAATATTGAAACTTTCATACCGTCTTTATCCATGGGGGTTTTAAGAACCAAACGCGCTCTGAGGGTATCTGGGTACACTGAAATATAAACCAATATTAAATTAAAAAACCAAAAAACCTGCGCAATAAAGACCGGGCTATTTATTAGCTTATATTTTGTAAAAAAAACCATTTATTTTGTTCTACCTCTATATTTTAGTTTTGCATTAAATGCTAACCATCAGGCGAACGACCCGCTCGTCTCGTTACACAACATATTTGAGCCATTTGGTGTTGAAACATTGGGTCCGTAGGGGCCGAGAGCACATAATATTTTCAACATTTCGTTAGAGAGCCTGATTGATGCATAAAAAATTCTGGAACCTACTTATCTGGTTCCACGGATAGATAAGCATTGCGGTTCAACGACGCAATGCCGCCCGCTTGCTGGATAGGTACGCTTCCAACTGGTAGTGGGCTAGAACATTTGGATTATCTATAGCACTACATTGGCTTGTAGAATATCCAACTGTTTTTGTAGCTAGGTTATATATGTATAATATTGTTTATGTAGTAGCTAGTTAATAAAGGCTATTAGTCTGATGAAAAAAAATATATGTATTATAAATCACAGATACAAACCATCGGAATTACTAAATTTGGGATAAACACTAAAGCAGAAGAATATCACTGAAAACCACGTCATGTTGATATATCACTATAAATTGAAAAACAATGACATATGGGATAACTGCACGCGCAACGGATGTAGACCGATCTAGAACAGGCTTGACGTTCGAGAGAGACAGACACACGTGACATGCCCACGAGTGACAGAGATGAAAGCAGCCTGGAGATAAGTTCCAGGCGAAAGAGAACAATCGCTCAGCCATAAGTGTGAGTAATAAAATAAATAATAATACCTATACATATATTTCCTGCTTTAACTCCTGTGTTCCGATTATTCCGAAGCAGTGTTTGTGTATATTGCATATTTTACACACAAGGTTATCATATTGTCAGGGCCGGATTAACCATGTCGGAGCCCCTAGGCAATGCACGTCTCGGGCCCCCTTTTCTAACCATAATAATATTATGCTATAATAATTTGAAATGCGTTCTGAAATATGACGATGGGTATAATATAAAAAACAACGCAATATTAACAATATTGTCATTTAGGGTTTGTTATATACAAATCTTCAAATTTAATTTTCCCTCGGCGAAACATTTTAAAGTTTTTTTCCCGGGGTGCGGGGCCCCTATTCGGTGCAGGCCCCTAGGCAGTTGCCTACTTTGCCTTATGGATAATCCGGCCCTGCATATTGTACCTTGAATGTGAAAAATTTGTGTACATCACAAATTCAAACTTTTTTTCATCTATTCCATCAGCGGAATGGCTCAATAGCTCGTCTCGATACGCAGGTTTACTGGTATGTGTCTCAATAAATAGGTACTGTAATAGTGTAGTAATACGAGTACTGTAGTAACTGTAACACTGGTCAGTATTAAAAAGAAATGGCCCCCAAAGGGCTCATGAGAGAAAAATAAATGACTTTAGTGCCCGTTCCAAATTGGTAAAGATAAATCGACCAAGTGTTGCAGAGTCGTTTAAAAATTACTTAAACGAGTCATTAGTGTAGACTTCTTTTGTAAATCTACACTAAGGACTCGCTTAAGTAACCATTATAAACGGAAGTAATGTCTAAGTTTCAGAAAAAACTTATCAAAGTAGGTATATTAGTGGCCTCGATTTTTAGCTCCTTTCTTTCAATGACGCCTCAAGCTTCTTCACTAATCCGCCAGTCTTACCGTGGACTAGGTACTTACTCGTATACAATGTGTCTGGTTACAGGTGTCGGAGCCTTTAGTGGTAATAAGTATACGGTAAAATTTACAGAAAAATCCGCCCCATAAGTGAATTTTTTCTCACTTTTTTTAACAAACATCTAAAAATGAAAAAAAAGGTGAAAACAATTTTTTTCTTGTTATTTTTTGTCCTTTAATGACATAGGATTTGGAAAAAATTCCCATCGACTTATTGACTACATGTTTATCTATCAAATGAGACCACTTTTGTATTTTTAGGACATCTTCAAGGGTAGATAGTTTAGCTAGCGCCCGTGCTTCAGTACCAAAAAAACAATATGGCTGCCATTAGGCTCAGGGTTGCCGCAACAAGCATGAAGTGCGCACGCTGTAGGGACGTACGATAAGTGCACTGTCATACGGATTGTACAATTAAATCACACACTGAAGGTGTCAGCCTTTATGCTTACCATTAGGCAAACGACCTGCTCATCTCGTTATCCAATAGTACAACAAAATAGCAAATGTTACAGCTCACTACCAGTTGGTAGCATATCTTTACAGTCTTATTTTTCGTGGAAATATTGTTGGCGTAGGTCATGACGTACAATTAAGTAGGTTATTAAACATTTTCCTTTAAGTTGTTATGCTAATAACTGATTTTCTTGCATTTAGCGCTACGCGAGCCATGTTTTGGAATTTACTCGGACAGTCTTTTTTTTATACACGATATGTTATTATTTGACCACTACATATCGCACGATGTCAACGAAGATTGTGAAGGCGCTAGAGCTACTTACTATCCGGAACACACCACGACAGAATTTCAACTTGAGGGTGGTAGCCCGGTAAGCAATAGAAAATTCCTACCGCCAAGATATGGTTGATGTTTTCCTTCACCAAAAGCTGGAACTCGTTAGGTATAGGATTTGAACCATCGACCTATATAAAGATCGGCGGCCGACGTTACTACCACTGAACCATCTGCCTTATCAGCTAACAATCTAACTTCTTTTCGTTTTGTAAGAGCTTATTTCTTTAATAACCAGCGAAAATTCTAGACTATTCCTTCCACACGAAGACTAGTGACCGCTGGTTTTAATCGGTCTGGTATTGAATATGAACACGAGATTGTTAGCTGATAAGGCAGCATCAGCGATTCATACGTAAAAAAGAACAACAAGAATTATAGTAAGGTAAAGAAGGGGAAAAGCTTTGAATGGAAGACAATCCTACTAATCCTACTAATATTATAAACGCGAAAGTTTGTGAGGAGGGATGGAAAGTTGTAAGGATGGATGTTATAAGGATGGAAGATTGTTACTCTTTCACGCAAAAACTTCGGAACGGATTTTGTTAAAACTTTACAGTAATATAGCTTACACGTCAGAATAACACATGATATATACTACAATTTAGAAATATATTATATTCGGTCGAATTCGGTTAATTTGTATTAATTGGTGCGGATTATAGAGAATATGTTTAAGAATGTATTAATTTAAACAGCGTACAAACAAAGATGGAGGCAAATAGCCTAGGCACCGGCTAATACTCTAATATTTAAAATTCAAACATGATTACTACCATTATCAACATTGTGAAAACAATTTTTAAATAGAATGCCGATGAGTTTCTTGCCCTTCTTCTTGATCTTCTTCTTAGTCGGTCTGTACCAATTTGGAACGAGCATTTTGAGTCATTTATTTTAACTTTATGAGTGCCCCCTTGGGGCCCATGTTGATAAAGAATTGTGATTTTGAATAGTTCAAAGAACTGGTTGCCCTACAATAAGGAAGACTGGTGTGTTTGTTTTTCTATCTGTTTTCTGCACAATTATTTAAGATCCCAATACTAAACTACATAGTGCAGAGCAGAAGTCGAACGTGGAAACAAAATGTGGCTCGTTGTGATGGTTTTCTGTGCAGGAACTGGTACCGGCTGGGCAGATGGTTTGTTCATTTTGTCATTTTTAATTAAGTTCCAAATATGACCAGCCCATGGTAAAGTGCGCATCGTGAGAAGACATGTCGCGTAGGATATCACAAGTTTCTCGCTCAAGTCTCAAAATCTATACAAATAAATAAAATTGAAGTGTCTGTTTGTGATATCAAAACAACAACTTTTTACCATATGCATATGAAAGTATTTACGGTACCTATAACAAAACAACCGTTCCTTAAATTTGTGTCTGTCGGTCTGACTGTCTGTTTGTTTCGGGTAGTCTCTGAAAGAGCGTGCGTGGCCAAACGGGAACTTATGCGACTTTCAATCCGGTTCACCATAGTTCGAATCTCGACTCGGCCCGCACCAATGACTTATAATCAAGTTATGTGCGGATTATTCACAGTCGCTCTAAAACGGTGAAAGAAAACATCAAACCCGCATGTTCAAGAACCACAAAATTCGAGGACATATATGACATCCAGCAAGCCGCACTTTTAGTATCAAAACGAAAAAACTCTTTTCAGGTATCTACCTCATGGCCTATTTGACTGCAAATGAATTAAATATAGCAACAATGAAACCACAAAATGAAGATGGAAATATCATCGATTACTATTTCTACGACGGACAACCGACGGACTTCGAGTGTCATAAAATTATTGGGAATTACGTCATGTTATCATATGTTTCGAAAGGTATAAATAACATAGTTCTAACTATACAGGGCGATTAGAAATATGATGCATTCCTTGCAAATAAAATAGATCATAGAGAGTTAAAGTTAAATCATCTATTTGTATGCAAAGGTCCACAGGTACATTTTGATATCAATCCATACGATTTGGAATTTTTTTGATCTATTACCTATAACAAGCCACGATTTACAACGTAAAGAAACACTTGGTTTTCAGCTTTATTCAAAAATAGCAGTGGCTTTTGAACTAATTTTGCTTTTGAGTGACTTTTTGGTTTGCATATTAGAAAACAATAAGTAATAACATAAAAAAATCACGACTGCCGTAGCCAGTCTCACTCGGGATGATGTGATCTGTTTAGACTTTTAAAAGTGATGGTTGAATAAAGAACCTCACATACTTACATACAAACGTAAGTAGGTACATACATGTGGACGCGCTGAGGAGCTTATGCATTAGGCATACCGAGCCTGGGTTGATGCTTGAAACAGTAAATCGAAGGATAAGTACACGGCTAAAGAATGTCATACTTACAACTGTACTCATAGGTTCTCATTATCACAACACTACAATCTGGGAGTCTGCAAACGACAAGTAAACAGGTATCTTCTGGGCAAGCGTGCGCTACATCGTCAACCGCGAAAAGTGAGCATGTGGTCAAACGAGAGCCTTTACAATAAAAATAATTGATTAACATTTCATTCCTCATAGCTGGTGCAAATATCTCGACCGAGCTTCAACCAGCTCTCTCAGTTAAGTTGTTCATGAAGTTGACGACAGCTGCCAACAACGGTACCTTCCTGGAGTGCATCGTGGCTGATGAGGAACGCAAACGACGAGAGACCTTCCGAGTGCGTTTAGTTATGAAGGTCAGGGACAATGAAAGTAGGTGCTACCTATCTGTATTTGTCTTCTTTCTACCCTGTAAGAATATTGATTTGATAGACAAAAGACACCCACAGATCATATTAGGTACTAGCTGCTTCACTTCGTTCGCTTCGTTTCACCCGCGTGGAGATTTTGGATTACATGGTTTTTATTTTTTTACGCGGAACCCTAATTATTTTTCTAAAATTAAAGTAGCCTATGTTACTCCTTGTAACATCAGCTATCTGCCAGTGAAAGTCCCGTCAAAATCGGTTCAGCTGTTTCGGAGATTACCCGGAACAAAAAGACAGACAGACAGACAAAATTTTTTAAAATGGTTGTTTTGTTGTAGGTACCGTATATACTTTCTTATGCATTTAGTAAAAAGCTGTTATTTTGATATTACAAACAGACACTTCAGTTTTATTTATCTGTATGGATAGGTACACATAGATCCTAACTCCTATATCCCAGGTCTAGTGAGTCGGGAAAATAAAATAAAATCAAATCGTTTATTTGCTAGAATACATGTTGGCTTAGTAATTTTGATCAATGTATTCAGCCTGCAGGCAGGCGTGCAAATATTGTAATATATATAATTAAGTACATGAGTTATTAAAATTAAGTTAGAAAAATAAAATTATTGTCATTCATTGTAAGTGTAAGTATTATTTAAAATTAAGGTATTCATTGGGAAAGGAAACAAAAACAACTTTCGAATAACCACATATTATGTAGATTTGACTTAAATTTAATACCCTGCAATAATTTATTTTTTTCTGGTAAATTATTATAGGTACACATATTATATATGTACATTTTTCTTATAAACCTTTATGGTAAGTAATTGGGTGGTAAAGCAGATTTTTAAATTTTGCTCTTTTTGTCTTTAACTTGCTTTCAGTACCTGTGTATTATAATCTCTGTTTCTCTCAGCATTTGTAGGTTTTGAAGTAAATGGAATGATTATTGCCCTTACGAAGAAGGAAGAGGAAAAGGATTATTACGTGTACAAGTATTACGAAAGAGAGCCGCTAACTATTAAACTCGTTTATGACGAACAGTTTTATGAACACATTAATTGTGAATCTGGTGGACCCGTTGTGCCATATTCCATTAAAAGTGAGTCTTGATTCGTTTTCTTTTAAAAATTATAACTTTTTATAGCACTAAACCATCATTGCTTAAAATTTTGTCTTACAAATCTTATTTGAATAATAACAAAAAATTGCTTTAAAAAAGCGACGAACCGACTTCAGTGACAAACTTCTGAACCGATTTTGATGAAATTTCTATGGGACCAATCTGAGAGTATTTCAAATAAAAAAAGAATTTTCCAAATCGGTTCATAAATAATGTGTCACGTCACGTGTAAATAATATATATTATTAGTTTACTGAATTTTTATTTTCAGAATTTAAAGGATCAGATACGAAAACGTTCACTAAACCTTTAAAAGTAACGCTTAGACAAGGTAACTCACAAACATCTCTGAATTGCTCCGTGAGACATAAAAGTCGTAAATTTACGAAACTTATTGTTATAACATTCGTACAACAAACGCATGATTACAGTAAGTATATATTATATATTCTTATGAGAAAGAAAATAACAAGCAGACACCGTTATGAAACTAAAGAGAAAGACAAATATTCTAATGACACGGCCCGCATACAGTGCATGGGCCGCTTAACGAGTGCGGTACGCCTAAGAGCCACCATACACGAGCGTTCCAAAGCCATCGCTCCGCGGCGGGCGGCGGGTCGGCAAAATACAGCACTATCTGGCGGTATTGCTGTACTCGTCTGTATCGTGGATTTTTGGCGGTTTTACTGATGTAAAACGGCCAAAATAGCCGCGCTTGCGCGTGTATATGCGTAACATGCGTGTTGAAAAACATGGTTATTTTGACAGCAAAACGCAAACATGCTTAAGCTTGAATGGCCCGCCTTCTATGTTAAAACCCGTCGAACCGTTTAGGCTTCAGAACATGCCAATACATATAGTGGAGATTTTCTTAGGTGTCCAATAAGACAATAACGTAAACAAACTTGACTGCTCACCAACCAATGGCATAGAAATTTAAATTCGAATCATGTCATTGGTTAGCGATCGGATCACTATTGCTGTCATTGGTTGGCATCCGCCAAGTTTGTTTACGTTAATGGACAACTAAGAACTTTCCTCGTTTACACATGCACATCTTGAAAAACATTAGCCTCCTTTATTTCGACAACTGCGTAAAAAGAAACGCATCAAAGTAAGGACATAAAAGTACATTGGAGGCCTTTGCCTGGGAGTGGGACAGTCTGGGGTAATATTTCTGATATTTCTAGTAGGTAGGTACCGCATTTGATCCGATAGTCTTTGATCCAATTTGGAACGGGCACTTAAGGTAATTTACTTTAACTGTCATGAGTGACCTTGGGGCCCATGTGAATAAAGAGTTTTGTCTGGTCTAAATAACAAAGACACGGGTTCGAAACCTTGTTGGCAGCGAAATTTTAGAGATGTATAGATTTAAGTTATATATTTTTTCAAGGTCCTTACATCGGTGGTCTGTCAATAGCTAATGTTCTGACGCAGTACTCAAACAACACATTAAATGTAATACAGTACAAGTATATTGGAAACGAGAAGTTGCTATTGTCGTGTGAAGTACCATCAAATCCGACCAAGTGGTCCTATATGGGTAAGTAGATAATTTCCGATCACAAAATAAAATAACCCAGAAAAGACTTTACCATCAGGTGAGATGACGGTCAAATGTCAGCCTATAGAAAAAAAGGCTTCGTGAGAGTGACAGAGACATCACTATTTTGCCGTATTGCTTTTCTGTTTCATGGCTTGTATTTCAAGCCGCGCGTGAGCGTGTAACATCTCGTAGGTAATCCGCGCTTTTGTTGCAAAACCATGGTTATTTTGACAGCAAAACTAAAACATGCGTCTAATAACAGGGCCGTATTTACCCTACGGCCAAAAGGGCCATGGCCCGGGGCGGCAGGCTGCTAGGGGCGGCGCAAGCAGAAGAAATTTAAAAAAGACTACCAAACTAAGGCTATTATTAATGAACAGTTATAAACTGTGTTTTGTCTCTTTCGATTCAATTTAAAATTGTCAAAAAATGGGCGGCGGGGACTGCAGGCCCAGGGCGCAGAATCCTAAAATACGCCACTGCTAACACAACATGTATATTTTTCAGTTGATGCAGTAACATTTGACAAGACAAGAAGTTCGTTTCAGCTCGCTCCTCACACCGATAGAACTACTGTAAAGTGTATACAAAGTAACTCACGCTCTGCAAAAAGAACATTTCTTGAACTTGTTCGATTGAAAGAAGTTGAAACGGTGACTACAAAGATCTCTCCCAATGAAAACGATACCACAGGTAGAGCAGCGAGTCTCCAAATTCAATGAACGATGTGTCGTTATAGAAAGATTTCAGTTTGACAAAGACGAGGTGGTTGGACTAAGTCTTCTGCAAGAGTCCTCTGGACGGATACAACCGCGTGAAGTCTGCCACCAAGCATTTTAATAGGCTGTGTTCTGGTTTGATGAGCAAAGTAGTCAGTAAAATGACTGGCCTTATGAGACTTATGAACTAATGTCTTAAAGGTAACGAGCGCAATGCAGTGCCGCGCAGGTGTTTGTGTTTCGAAGTTCTGGGTGGCACTGCAATTGTTATGGGCTGGCTTTATACTTACCATCAGACAAACGATCAGCTCGTCTCGTTATGAATTAGTATATAAATAAATTCTCTAATCTAATTCTCAAATCTATTATTGGTGAGAGGTTATTTCCTGGTTGTGTGTGCACACAAATGTTCTCATGTATCTTCAAAACAGTTTGACCGATTTAGATACGATTTTTTGTATAGTGTTTGTGATTAAATGGCGATAGTTTTTATGTAGGTGTTATGGTATCAACCCGTATCGGGCCGCCGCTAAAAATATTGTAGGAATCCTTAAAAAAGCTTAAAATAAAAGCAAAATTCGAAAAATCCACGACGGATGTAAAAGTTGTATTAAGACAAAAACGGGTCTTTTCGCGCACAAATAAAATCAAAATATAATTTTGACTTCTCGTGACCACGATCAATGCAACTTGATCGAAACGTCGAGGTTAGTCAAAATTATATTTTGATTTTATTTGTGCGCGAAAAGACCCGTTATGAATCCAATTCGCGAAAGTTTAAAAAGTACTATGGATGTAAAAGTGACTGTAAAAGGAAGAATTAAAATGTAGCAGTAAGGGTGTCAGGGAATGGCAGCCCCCAAAGGTTCTCTCGATGTCGAGTGCTTTTCAAAAAATTATTTAATCCTTTTTCAGTCAATACATCCATCGTGAACATTTTAATTTTGATTTTATGTATTAAATTAATTTAGTGCGTATATATGTATCTGTTCGTAGATCCAGGGATAACAGGAGACTCTGCAGTTACTGTTGTCTTAGCCATATGTGGAGCCGTGCTGGTGGTGGCCACCGTCGTGGTGGTAGTCACAGTCATCCGCCGGAAAAGGAAACATGAAGATGTATGTAATTATATGTATACAGATTAGGTTTTTAAATTGCGTGGCGTTTGACCATTATTGTGATACCTCACCCATGGTCTGTTTCTAGGACAGGCAAAAAAACGGTCACTGACCTTTACGCTCGCCACTGGGGTAACCAACATTTCTTGGTGTGGTTCTTTAAAATTCGAATTCGTATCAATCGTGTCGATGTCAGAAATTAAAAAAATAACATATTTTTATTTATTATATTGCCTGTATTCATGGGAAAATTTTCAGTCTGAATAAAGTACTGGTTGTATACAATCCTACCATCCGACGTATAGGACTGCTCAGGCCAGCGTTTGTACAACATGAACATGTTGTGCCAATGACAAACAAGCAGCTAGAACGCACCTCTCGCGGTTATGTGCGGTTCTAAGTACCACATAGTAGATGCATCTCACGTCAATACCTACTATCGAAATTATTTCCAACAATTTTGTACAAGGTTCAGGATACTTACGTCTATATTCTATAGTCTAATACGATAAGTACGTTGTACTGGTGAGCAATTTGTTATAAATCAGCGATTTTTCACGCGCAATTGACTCGATCACCAAGTAAAAAACACAATTCTTTCAGCTGGATCAAGCCATCCTTTACTCCGAGACGTTACAAGCACACAACGGGATGCCGACGCAACTATCCGTCCAATGGTCGGGAGAGTACGCCGCGCCGGTCGACTCGGTCGATTCTGACACGTATAGCGTGCCATATTTCGTCGACAACTCGACCACACCGCCTCAACAACCGTCCACTGACGCGTACAGCGTGCCATACAGTATCAACAACTCGACCACACCGCGTCAACAACTGGCAACGGCTGACGTCACATACGCGGACCTACAATTCGGCTCGGAAGACTCCGCTCACTTCAATCACGGATCTAATCAAGGACGGCATATGGTTGATAATTACGTTCAAATTCTCAGAGCAAATGAAACTCCAGTCACAGGTTCTAATATTAAAAACGATGTGTAGAAGCCCTGTGTGACACTGAATGTTACGAGAATTTGGTCAGTAATGAGGATAATGCGATTGGTAACTCGGCGTGTTGCATAGAACCAACATATTGTGAAGTTAAAGTAAAAAAATGACTTAGAACTAGAATCTCGTAATGTAATGCTTAGCTACCTCAATATTCAATCATTTATAGCAATAATATCTACATTATGGAGGTGTTGTATTATTTTCTGATAACGTTAAAGAATCAATGAAGTCCTTACACAGGAAACGTTAAGGTTTAAAAAAGAGAGTGAAGGATTTAGCATTGCTATTCGATTAGCACCGTGGCAATGCTGCTAGTAGGTATATACAGCGTGAGTTTGAATTGGTATGTTATCCCGAAAGGAGTGCAATCTACTTCTGGAGGTCAACAACATTTGTTATTACGAGTTTTTGAAATTCGGAATTTTTTATTGATGAAATGGTATTTAAAGTATACGTCAAAATTTTATCACAGGATTTCCGGGCAGCCCTAGATCGGCTGATTCACTTGAACTATGTCGAACTTTGTTAAATGATGATGTTGATTAGGACAGACTTAGAAACAATTCCAGAAACAGCCGCGCACTTCACGTATATGAAGTTGAATTTTTTTTTGTATGGAAATTTTGGTTGATTTATTATCAAAGGAGGTTCTCACAACTTGTGGACAATTATGGATCTAATCATCCCCTTCAGAGATAATATATCAATTCAAACTCATCCTGTATTTTGGGGACGTTACCAACTGGTAGTGTATTATTGGATTAAAATTGTAAAAAATACGTAGGTAAGGTTTCTTTTAGTTTATCCTACTAGTCCTATCCTCCTAATATTATGAATGCGAAAGTGTGTTTGTTTGTTTGTTGGTTTGACCTTATTTCACGCAGCAACAGACCAACGGATCCACGTGATTTTTGGCATAATTATAGTTTATGGATCGGAGAGTAACATAGGCCACTTTTTATCCCAGAAAAATACAAGGTTCCTGTGGGAACGCGGGTGAAAACCGCGAGCAGAAGCTAGATTTATATATTTGTTTACTTATATTTTTTATACAGTAAGCTGTATGTGGTATATTGGATAGGTACATGGGCCATAGGGTATCGTTGGAATCCTTACATCTTCCCGAGTGACAATGGGACAGTCGTGTATTTTAGTTTTATATTATGTAGGTATTTGTTTTAATGTTTTAAGCCATTTTAAATGTATGGGTACCTAATATTTATATATATCGATTATATCTGTTTATCGATTCGTGATCTTACAGGAACTACGGGGCCCCATGGACCGCGGGGCTCTGAACACACAGAGTGGCCATGGAAAAGGCCTGAACCTAATAAAACTAATAAATACATAAAAATATGTTTATTGTGTCACGTATCTACACTACGACTACAATAGTATACATTTCAGAAACTATGTCGCTATACAAAACTATTCGTTCTACATCCATCAGATTCGTTTACGATACGCCTTGTACAGGAAATTTTATCGGGGCGCAGGGGCAGCAGTAGAAACACTATATATATATATATGTAATAGGAACATAAGCATTTTAATGGTAAACCTAACAAAATTGCCACATTTTACCGTTACTGAACCAATCTATACCTACATCTATACTAATAAATGTGAAAGAGTGTTTGTAGGTTTGTCCTTTCACGCAGCAAGGGCGCAACGAAACGACGTTATTTTGCATAGATATAGTTTAGGGACCGGAGAGTAACATAGGCTACTTTTTATCCTGAAAAAATGCACTGTTCTTGTGGGAATTTGCACGTGGGTAAACCGCAGGCAGTATAAAGAGGTCTAAGAAAAGAGGTAAAATTTTTTGTTTGTTACCACTAACCATTAAAACCACTGGCTCTAAAAAAATCATTCGCTAATAGCAAGCTTTCACCATAGTTATTAATGCTTTGAAATTTTTTTTTATTAGTTAGATTCCTACACATGTTGTTTGTGATTAATATCGGACAGGAATTATCTTTGTCATAACGTTTTTATTGTGTATGCCTGTACGACACAATAAAAACTCACAGTGCTGTGGGGCAGCACGAATATACCCCCTGAAGACGTGCCCCTGGCCAGCCCCTAGCTACGACACTGGGTACAGCCTTCGCCGCGCTTTCTAAGGCGTATCGTCTACGAAAATGACGTATGGAAATAACTTTTGAATGTAATATTTGCAGAATTATAAATATAGTAGACACGCACACTCTGTTTGTAAAGGTAAAGGCAGAAACAAACTTTTTCGAACAAATTTTACCACAAAATAGAAAAAGCAGAAGCGAAACCAAAAAATCAGTCGCTTGAAACCGTCTGATATTTCTTTGACGCGGATGACGTACGCTCACGAGACCGTTTAGCGCGCCTAGTACTAAGCATCCCTTCTGTTCTCTCTATTTTGTTCTTTAACATTGTAGTGGCAACTATCGCCCGATCATTGCGCGGCAGACGTCCATACTGGGTGATTAGTTTCCTTTTCATCTCGACAAAGAAACAAAAAAAAATATACAAAAAAAATACGTACTTGTTCGTACAATAATACTGTTAATATATAAAGCACAGACGAAATAGTCAATAGTCACCACATAAGAGGATACTGCTGAGATGTCTTACTATATGTTTTTAATAATATTCATTCTTAAACAATAAAAGCTGCCTTTTTACTCTAATGCGAGCGATGTCTTACAATTTTACACTAATTTCATTAATTACATATTATTTCTTATACTTATGCCGTTACACGCACGTTTTTTTAATTATTTGCATATTCGATTATGTATAAATATTTGCATGCCGGACTATAACAATAAACTTGCAACAATTACATTTTGTTCAAAATAAGTGGCAAAAATAATGTTTGCATAATATCTTACTACATGCGAAATGCATTCTTATTGCGCGGCCACAAGCGAGGTAATGACGTGGCAATAATGCAGTACTTATTACATCAGTAAATAGGGCATAAGCTAGTATTTACATAACAGCCTAAATTAAAGATTTTAGTGTTTTTTTACTTAATAGCATAAGTTTGACTACGAGTACGTCACCTGTAACTCGCTTGTGGCGTCGCGTTTGTTTTTAAACTAAATCTATGTTTTATGTATTTTTTACATAAATAAAATAGATAGTCGGTGTAAAAATACTGATCTAAATAACGTATTATGAACTATTTTGTTGACAAGGCCACAGCTATTATCTTTATTTAATTATACGTACACTTAAAATAAGTTATTTCTGTGTTACTGACGAAATTTCGAGACGTGACGAATTACAAAATATTTTTTTAATAACTTTGTATAATTTTATAGCTGCTTTACATTAATTTTTTGCCATTTCACTTATATGGTACGATTTTATAGTATGTTTAGGGCAAATCAGTTTGCGGAAAAAATGATAACAGATGCATAACAGTTAAATACCATTATTTTTATTTCATTAGCGCTACAATCTGCGTATGTCTCTCTATCTCTGTTGTTCATATTTATCATACGTATGAAACATGACATTGACAATTTAATTGTGTGGGATGGGTATGTACGAATGTAGTTGTTTTAAAAAAAAAAACAAGAATCTAATGAGAGAGTACCTACACCTACGCAATCTTCCTGCTTTCAATTAGGTCTATGGGTTTCAATAAGATCTATGACTTACAGACTTATATTATAAACAATACGAGCTAGGTATGTCCTTATTACAACTTAAAATACACGGTATTTTTACGACTTCTGAAGTATCATATCAAAGAAACAAATTGTGTACATAAGTGAGAAACGCAAAATAAAATTAGTTTTTCAACACCCATCACGTGTGCAAAACTGCGTCAGCTTATTTTAAAATAACATTCCAACATAATTATATATCTACAAGGAACTATCTAAATATTGCTACTTTATGATCAATTCATTTTGCAATAAAATTATAAGATTAATTCAAAATATTAAAATGTCAGTTTACAATATACTATAATTAATATTTTTGTAAATATTTAATAGAAATAAAGATTAAATATTCTAAAGGTCATACCGATAGCCCATGACAGCATGCAGGCTCACCACAGACCGAGCGACATAACCACGCCACACAGAAATCGCGGTCTTAGCATATGGCAAAACGTGCTTTTGCATAAGCGTCTATGATCTACATAAGGCCCGAGTTGGTCAAATGATGTCAAGGTGGCCATGGTCAAATGACCAACATTATGCTGAGTTGGGCCAATCTAGGTTTAACATATCCAGCATCTTCGACCACATCGTCTGAATCATTTGACGTACCTATCCAATTAGAAATGTAAGCGATTATTGTATATTTTTTATTATATGATTACGAGATGAGCTGGTCGTTTCCCTGATGGTAAACATAACGCCGGCCCATAACAATTGCAGTATATACTCAGAACTTTGAAATACAAAGTCTTGCGTGGCACTGCAGTGTGCTCGTTACCCTGATACATTAGGAATTAATGCAGTAATTTCACTGTCTACTTTGCTCATTAAACTGGAACACAATAATGCTTGCACATTACTGCTTGGCGGCAGAAAAATACAAGTTCTATGACATTTTGATTTAATTAGAATCATGCTCATTTAATAATAGACAGATATAATAATATGATCTATTCGTCAGTTGCTCCCTTTCTGACATCACCTATTACCAGCCATTCATAGAAATTGTAGCTTTTTGCCCCCTTTTTTAAATTCTATACTTTTTATGAGTTAGTGCTAGGGCTACATGCGAGACAGTGGTCTTCTGGTAACCTATCTAGTACTTATAAAAGCTTTTTATTTTGTTTTTCATTTATGTAGTTGTACCTAAATTGACATCAAAGTTTTTTTTTTTCTAAATTGTTTGCCATTGTCGGTCTGCGATTGGCCTAGCATCGGTCAGGCAACAACTAGTCTTAAACGCTGATATTTATTACACTATCATTCTACGCATTCTTACGTTTACATTCAAGTGATCATAATCACTCATATTTTTTTACAGTTCTAAATGAGATTCTAACTCTAATATACACATTAATTTACAACTAATATAGTTTTCACGTAGAAAACGTTTTTAATCGAACAAATGTTTCTGCAATTATTTTTAAAGCATTCCTAGGCTGTTTTTTTATTGAAATTTATACAAAAAATACTGTTCTTGACCGTTTAAACGAATTAAAAAAAGAAGAGGTTCTCAACTTCTCAATTCTTCTGCATTTTTTTGTGGCGGTTTTTGTCCAATTTACCGCCAATTATCAACCGATTTAAATGATTCTTTTTTTCATGAGTAGGGTATACTCTCAAGTAAGTACATTTTGTTAAATAATACCACAGCTATGGGTGGAAAAATGGAGGATGAAATTTCGCGATATTTCGTCAATATTCTCAAATCAAATCAAATCAAATCATTTATTGCTCCTTACAATATTCTCGCTTGTTTTAAAGTCACTTGTGGCATTATATTTTTGGCACGGTCACATTCTAGACGTGTTAGTGAATACTTTGAAAATTATCATTAAAAACGGGATATTTACCATGTATATTAATTTGATTTGAGTTTCCGATATTTCGGCGCTGTTGCCATATACATGGTAAATATCCCGTTTTTAATGATAATTTTCAGTGTTGATGACCATGACAGTTTAAAAACCTATAGTGTTAGTGAATAGTTTCATGTTTCTGTTTAGACGTACTTATCACTATCAACTGACAATTATCCAGCCAGAATTTCTGGCTGAATAATTCTGAGTTGACTCAACGAGTGGGCAGGCAGAAGTTAGATCTTAAGGGAAAACGAGTCGTTCATTTCTCCATACAACCGTATTTGGGTTATTACTCCACTACTTGACGTTTTAAGTCCAAAATTAAGAATAATATCGATTTATCTCTTCATTATCTAGGTTGATCTGCTAATTATACAGAAAAAAAATAAGTGGCTTAAAAGTAATGAGCCTTCAAACATCTGTATTTTAGCACATATTTTAACGCAAGTTTGGACGTAAATAAATTACAAAAGAACTAAGAAAACTCAAAAATAAAGAACATAGTAACAAGCTTTAGTTTGTCGACATTTCAAATAACTTTGGTTTGACTAAATACATTTAGTAGTTTTGCCGTAACACCCCAAGTACCAGAAGCCAATTCGTACATTTTTGCGCGCCGATTTTCGAGTCGAACCATCGCGCGTCTCACGGAAATTTTACCACCCTGGCGGGGAGAGGAGGGAAGTGTCTCACGCACACTACAGTGCCCGCTGTGTGCTGCTGTGCCATTTCAAAGTCACGAAACACCGCGATGTTTGTGACAAAGTACTGTCTCGCACCAGACGCGGTCGACCGGCCGGTGCGTGCGGCGGCATCCTATATAATTTGTGGGCGGCATTACGAACAAGCAAAGGTCAAGGTGATCGACCGAAGACGTAAAACGATATGCGTATTATCATAATTGTGTTCTATGATAATGCCACCGCCCGCTATATTGGATTCAGATTTCTTTGCCTAAATTGGATGTTTACCTATGCTTGTGAATTTGGACTTTGCTGCGTTAGAGAAGTGTTCTGTGTTTATTTTTGACTTCAGTACAACAATGGCTAAATCGTATTTTTGTAATAATATTACCTACCTATATCTTTTTCAAATACTAATAAATAGAAATCTATTAATAGAATTTAAGTAAATAGATACTTATCTATTTACGTAGAAACCTACCTATTATTATTCGATTTGTTATTATTACATATTGTGTTAGCACAAAACCAACTTTTAGACTCATGTTTAGCTAGACAGTGTCTAAATAAAAACGTCTATAAAATGATCTATACAAATAAATAAAATTGAAGTGTCTGTTTGTAATATCAAAAATATAGCTTTTTTTACTAAATGCATTTGAAAGTATACACGATACCTACCAACAAAAACACAATTTTTAATATTTTTGTCTGTCTGTCTGTTTGTTTGTTCCGGGTAATATCCGAAACGACTGGACCGATTTTGACGGGACTTTCACTGGCAGATAGCTGATGTTATAAGGTACTCCTACTTTATTTTGGAAAAACAACTAGGGTTCCGCGCAAAAAAAACCCATGAACCCAAAAAGTCCGCGCGGGTGAAACCGCGGGCAGCAGCTAGTTATGATATAAAATGATTGTGGTTGCTCATATTTAAACACGTGAGTAAGCCATGATTGGGAGTTAGACGCTGTTTAACACATGTTTAGGGTGTGTTTTTAGTAAGACTAAGACCGATATACGGTGTTATGTTGTAAGTACTTAGGTAGGTACTTATGTACTTACTGATAACTGAGTAGGTACGTACCTACTTATAACCACAGAATAGATAATAGCACAAGTCTATAACCTACCTAGTAAGTACATACGTACCTACTTGAACTAAAACCGCGTTACCACAAAAACTATTTTTAGACGCTGTTTAGCTAAACAGGCGTCTAAAAATAGTTTTTGGTGGTTTTGTCTAGCCAGACAGTGTCTAAAAGTTAAACAACGCTACACAACTTTCACGAGCAAAATGTTTAGAAATAATCATAACGGCTTGTACGATGAGTATTTATTCTATGATAAGGTCACCGTTATCTTCTAAAATGATTAGAAATGTCACATCAGCGGCGCAAGTACGGATCCTTTCGGTCGATAAAATTCGATAAAATTGACAGTTCAAATCGATAAAGTGGGATTTATCGAGCCTCGAAACAATCGACAAAAGTTATCGAAAAGCTAGGTCGAATCCAAAGAGAATATACAGCTACTACAATACTTTATGATCAGACTTCGGTACTCGCAACATTCGATAAATTTGTCGAACCGACTTCCGTACTCGCGCCGCAGAATTGAGGTAGATAATGGTTAGACACTTCTTAAATCAAGGTTTGTGGTTAATTACTTATTTAAACATGCGACTAAGGCATGTTTAAGAGTTAAACGCTGTTTAATACTTGTTTACGGTGTGTTAAACAGAGTTTAACTCCTAAACATGCCGTAGTCGCGTGTTTAAATATGAACCACAAATCGAGATTTAAGTAGTGTCTAACCATTGTCTAACTCCACTCTGTTGTGACTTTTCTAATCAGTTTAGAGGTTTATCTTTAGGCACTGTCGAGTTAAACAGGCGTCTAAAAGTTAGTTTTTGTGGTTACACGGCTTATGTTGAAATATAAATAAAAAACCAAAATAACCATGGTTTTGCAACAATTACACATATACGAGGTAAGTATTTACACGCGCATCGCAGTTTGAAGAAAAAAACATCTAAAAAAACCTCTAAAATCCACTAAACGGACGAGACCGGCACTACGGCCAGACGGTCTGGTTTCAAAGCGACGACTGCTCCGCTTTACGCTACATACATCACTTGCGTACCACCGCTTATTTACCGCAGCGTCTGTACTGAGTACGCAGTGGTTGTGAAATAATTTTTATCTTTCGTAGAAGCGAGAGTGAATCGAGAGCGGTAACTTGTGCGACTTTCAATCCGACGCACCATAGTTCTTATCTCTACTCGTCCCGCACCAATAACTTATATCAAGTTATGTGCGGATTATTGACACTCGCTCTAAAACGGTGAGGAAAACATCGTGAGGAAACCGGCATGTTCAAGAACCACAAAATTCGAGGTCATGCGACATCCACCAAGCCGAACTGGGCCCGCGTGGTGGATTATGGCCCATCTCTCTAGAAAGAAAGAAAGAAAGAAAATACATTTATTTCTCTTTCTCTGAGAGAAGGCCGGTATCCCAGCAGTGGGAACGTAAGAGGCTGACAATAATAACAATAATAATAGTAGGTAGAAGCGGGTGTTGTACTCGGACTAGATTTCCATCAAGCGGCAAGCCCCAGCCACAACCTCAATAGACGATACGATATGCGTCAAGCGGAGATCGTGGTTTTTCCATGTTTTCTCGTGGTTCGCGATTGATGCTTATCCATCAATCATGAATTAGGTGTGAGGACTGCCTTAGCGTTCGGACTAGATTTCTACCAGGCACCACCTTAGGCAGTACGTTATGCGTCAAGATCACCATTTTGGTTTTTCCATGGTTTGCGCGTGGTCCGTGATTATGCTTTGCGTCAATTCATTGCGTCTAATATTATAGCCCTTTAGACCACTTATTTTATATACATATACGTTTTTTTGCCGTAAAAAAACTACGGTTATTTCGCCGTGAGTAGATAGATAACTTTATTGTACACGTTATATAAAAAAGCTTTATATATTCATAAAAGTTCATAAACTAGCTGCTGCCCGCGGTTTCACCCGCGTGGATATATTGGATTTTCTTGGTTTTTATTTTTTTGCACGGAACCCCAATTATTTTTCTAAAATAAAAGTAGCCTAAGTTACTCCTTATAACATCAGATATCTGCCAGTGAAAGTCCCGTCAAAATCGGCCCAACCGTTTCGGAGATTACCCAGAACAAACAGACAGACAAAAATTTAAAAAATGGTTGTTTTGTTATAATAGGTACCGTATATATATACTCTCATATGCATTTGGAAAAAGCTGTTATTTTGATATAACAAATTTTTTTTCTGAAGAGATAGGGTGATCTTATCCGTGTTACCCGCACGGCCACACGGCCCTTCCTGTGATGATGATGGTGATGAATAATAAAAATGAATGAAATGAATAATATAACTCTGTAGGTAGGTCGATACGAGTAGGTATCTACTAAAATTCAATACAGCAAATTATTTGAATTTACTAGCTGCGTCACGTGATAGAACAGAATAGGTAACAGTTAGTACTACGGCGCGCTGAATTCGTGTTTGTTTTTGTGTTTGTTTTCTCGGAAACTACTGCATGATTTTCATAGCATTTTCACGAAATGGAAGAGAGATCATCCGAGAATGTGATAGGCTATAATCTAGAATTTTTAATTAGCTTTAAAAGCCGTCTGGCGCTCATGTTTTGTGTTTGTTCGGGGTAATCTATAATAATTCAGAAAAAATCGTCCCGTTGTATAGTTTCCGATGCTTGCGCTGGCCATATATTTATAGCTATAGGTATGAAAATTATGTATGGAAGAAATGCCTATAATATCTAACTTGGTGTTCCAAAAAAGAGTTTAGGTAGGTACCTTTATTATATTTAATTACTCATTTATCGGTCGCTCTGGCAATTGAATTACAGTAGGTATGAACCTATGTCTTCTATAGCTAGGTATAAGAAGTAGGTGAGTATGATAAAATACGTACTAAGCAATCAGTAAAACACAAAGGTGAAAGCATAGGTAAGCAAAGCATAAGTAGGTAAGGCTTTAGGCTACCCACCGATCTTTCTAGAACATTTTCTGTGAGAGTCCATTTGGATGAGTACCTAGGTACCTATTTTACCTCCGCTTTACTTGAAATCCTCCGGCGACGACGGCGGCGCCCGGCTGCGCGGCGCCACAGAATAGGTAAGAGTTAGTGCTTGGGCCCGCTGAATTCTACTTATTATAGTTATACCTTATCACCTATATTTACTACTCATTTATTGGTCAGTACAGTGGCATGTAGGTATGTACACTACCTATGTCTCGTATACTAAAATACCAGCCATAGTCAGTCAACTTTTTCAAAAATGTAAAATAAAAAGCATGACCGACTGAGATATTCTTCTTAGAAGATATTCTGCGAGAATTCGTCTGGATGGGTGTAGGTATACGGTCTATTATAATAGGTACATAGGTACCTCCGGCCCGCAGCGCAAGTACGGATCTTGTCGATCGATAAAATTGTCAATTCAAATCGATAAATTGGGTTTAATCAACTTTTTATATAATTTATCGAGCCTCGATACAATCGACAAAAGTTATCGAATAGCTAGGTCGAATCCAAACGAAATATAAAGCTACTACAATACTTTACGATAATACTTCGGTACTCGCAACATTCGATAAATTTATCAGTTGTTACGATTCGACAAATTTATCGAACCGACTTCCACACTTGCGCCACTGCACCGCCCGGACTCCGGTTCGGCGCGCGGCCGGCGGTAGTCCGGCAACGCCGCGCGCCGGCGCGCGCCTGGCATGCAACGCCGCGCGCCGGCGGGCGGTAATGCCGGTAACCCGGCATGCAACGCCGCGCGCCGGCGGCGGTGGCCCGGCTACCTAACCTTTGCTTTGATTATAATTCTATGCGGCGGCTTGGACCGGCTAGCTGCTACTCGCCTCGCGCATCCAACGGTTTCCCGCGCTTTTGACAAGGTCATCGGTCCACCTAGTGGGGCCGGCCTTTGTGCTTAGAAGTTTGAGTAGGTACTGCAATCGTTATGGGCGGGCGTTATTCTATCAGAGTAATATAATTATATGTGTTATACCATCAAGAAAATGACCAGCTCGTCTCGTTATTCAATAGTATAAAAAATATGGTCGGTTACATAATACAGTGTACGTGATAATAAATATATACCAGCTACTGAGTACGTTTCTATCGTACTAATATTATAAACTCGAAAATTTTTGAGGATGTTTGGATGGATGTTCATTACTCTTTCACGCAAAAATTACTGAACGGATTTTGATGAAACTACAGTACGTAATATAGAGGTTATACATCAGAATAACACAGACTATAATTTATAAAGATATTGTATTTGTACCTAAGCCAGGCGGGCGAAGCCACGGCCGGAAGCCAAGTAGGCTATATAACGTACTTACTAGAACTATAAATGTTGAAAAGTACCTTTATGTAAACAAGTCCATGTAACAAAAGTTACATCGATCATGAAAAAAACCACGACAGTCCTAGCTAGTGTCGCTCGGGATTATGTAAGGATTCTAGCGATACCCCATACATCGAAATCTCACCGAATCACGTATGTACGTGAGTTTCTTTATTCCACCAAAACTTTTGTGCAGTTTTTTGTGTTATGTTTTTAGGGTTCACGTATGTTTGTATGTATGTATATACAATCACACTCATTACATTACTCATCACACTCATTACTCATTACACTCCTTTTTTGTGCAGTCGTGTAATAAAATACCTACTTATCTAAACGAAAGGTCATCCTGGCAGGAGTATGGGTGAGACATTTTTTGTGTAGAAATGAGTGATGAGATGTAGGTACCAATGTGTGTGGGGTCGCTGACCCGCGCATTATATATTATAATGACTTGGAGGACTGTTATAATACTCGTAGGAATCACCTAAAATTATTAAGTTATGTAGGTACTTAGGTAGGTAGGTAGTTACCTACCTTACAAATATACCGCCTGACGTAGGTAACTACTCCCGCGCTGGCAGTTTTCATTCGGAAGTTATCGTCGAACACATAGGTAGGGTACTGTCTGTTACCTATAATATACAAACTTGTTATTGTCTATAGTGTACAAGTTTGATTGTTGAGAATAAAACATGAAGAACTATTAGATATTACTACCCCTGTACAGTACAGTTACTATACCCCGCGGTTTCGCTCACGTAGCCTAAGTTACTCCTTGTAACGTCAGCTATCTGCCAGTGAAAGTCCTGTCAAAATAGGTTCAGCCATTTCGGAGATTACACGGAACAAAGAGACTAAATTTTTAAAAATGGTTTTGTTTTATGTACCGTATATACTTTCATATGCATTTAGTAAAAAGCTGTTATTTTGATAATACAAACAGACACTTCAATTTTATTTATTTGCATACTTAGATAAATTTGTTTCCGAAAATAACTTCTGCAGATTTCTACGCTGTCCAAATGCACGATTATTTTATTATGTGATGATGAGGTTGAAAATTACACTGCTTTCTTTCTCAGACTTCAAACTATTTCCACACCAAATTTCTATAAAATCCGTTCAAATGATTGACAATGATGAAAAGTATCCTGTGTTCTTTCACAGGCTTCAAGCTATCTCGAAACCAAATTTCTTCCGTTCTATAGATCGACAATTATGAAAAGTGATGATGTTGTTGAAAAGTACCCTGTGTGTTTTCTCGCGCTTCTAGCTATTTTCACACCAAATTTCATTGGAATCTATACACATACATACATATATATACATAAATCCTGTCCTACTCTTCCTACTTCCTATCCTACTAATATTATAAATGCGAAAGTTTGTGAGGATGGATGGATGGATATATGGATAGATGTTTGTCACGCAAAATCTACTGAGTGGATTTTGATGAAACTTTATTTACTTACAGTAGATAATATAGCTTATTACTATGTTTGCAGCGGACTGTAGGCAAACCAAACAATTTACAATTTATACTCAAAGAAGCAAACAATGAAAAATGGCGCGCGCGGCGCGATGACCAAACGAGAGCTCAGAATAGATAATAGTACAAGTAACAAAAGCGAGCGCCATCACACGAATATTCACGAAATTTCTTTGAATGAAGAATCGCCATTCATAAGATCACGCATGTGTGCGTAGAAGCGGCAGGTCGCGACTTTACGAGAGTGTGTAACTGTGTATGCGCGAGCATTAGCTTCGTACTACTCATAGCTGCAGAGCCTTACCTTGTCCCACGAATGTTAGACGAAATAGCATGCATTTTAGCCGCGCCCACCGATGAGTTGGAGGGTTCGGCTCGTAGGCTCTTAAGTAGTCAATGGTGCCACATACGTAAACCTAATTTTAGTTTCTCTCTCTTTTCAATAAAAGCATGAGAAAGGGATGGATGATGTTTGACATTGTCAAAACTGTCAAATTGACTTAAATTTGTAGTATTCTAGAATTGTAGTATTCTTTGATAAGGGAAGGATAAGGGAATTTAAAAGGACCACCCTTGATTTATACTCTACTCAAAAAAAAGAGTCATTTAAATCGGTTGACAATTGACGGAGAAATCGAGTCAATCGCCACAAAAAAATAGGTACACACGAATTGAGATTGTCCTTCTTTATTGGAAATCGGTTAAAACACGAAACTAACTTTATAATTTTGTTCTCATTACGTATTTTTGTGACCGCCACATATTGTAGAAATATTTTATTTCTAAGTTCCACTTACGTTAGAAATGAACTGGCAAGATTTAACGAAAGGAATAATACACTTTGTGGAGTTTGTGACGTGGCGCAGTGCACTCATGGTGTTCGTCGTATCGTGATGAGTCGCGTCACTCGTGTTGTTTCTCTATAGTTTGTATCGTGATGAGCCGTCGTACTGTTAGTCTATAGATTGTATGATGATGAAACGGGTCACTCTAGATGTTTGTCTATAGCTTGTATCATGATAAGACTCAACACTCGTGCTCTTTGCCTATAGTTTGTATCATGATGAGACGTCTCACTTGTACTGATCGTTTATAGATTGTATGATGATGAGACGCGTCACTCGTGTTGTTGGTCTATAGTTTGTATGATGATGAGACGCGCCACTCGTGCAAACATGCTTTTAGATTATATGATGATGAGACGCGTCACTCGTGATGTTTGTCTGTTGCTTGTATCATGATAAGACTCATCACTCGTGCTGTTTGTTTGCCTATAGATTGTATGATGATGAGACGCGTCATTCGTGATGTTCATCTACAGAATGTATGACGATGAGACGCGTCACTCGTGCTGTTCGTCTATACTTTGTATCATGATGAGACGCGCCACTCGTGCAAACATGTTTATAATTGTATGATCATGAGACGCGTCACTCGTGCTGTTCGTCATCGTCTGCTCGTAGGGCGAGCATGTCAGGCAGCTTGTAGTGTTGCATATGGAACGGAGGCTCGGGACTGGTCGATGCACGCACCACCTGGAAATAATAATATACACATACAGTGCCGAGTGGTCCCGGCGTAAGATCTGGCTAAGGGAATATCCAGGGAATGGATAGCAGCATTACATTCAACTTCAAATCATGCTGCGATTACGACTTATTAGGCGGTTTGCAATAAGGCTATCCCCCTCCATAATTATTGAAGCTCACGGTTTGAATTTGAATTTTACTTAAAAACTGTACTCATTTCTTAGGTACTAAAGTAATCACCTGTGTGCTCCGGCCTCGTCTTCGTCTTGGCAAGATTCCTTTCCGTGCCATGAAAAACCTGAAATCACACAATTACGAAATGAAGTTAGAGTTTAGTAAATTACCTAAGCTTATTATAAAGTAAGCGCGTCAAAAGTATATAATTTCGATGTATTCTAGGTCTCAGAGCATAGTGTGGGGCCGTCCTTTAAACCACTGAAATAATCTAATAACATTTTTTATACAAATACATTTAAATTGTGTGTGTGTGCACACGATCTTGTGAGTAGTTATGCGTGTGTGTGTATGTCCTCACCGTATAGTAGAGATGGGTATGTTGAACTGCTCGGACACAGTCTGGAAGGTGAGGCCGCGCGACACGCAGTCGGCGGCCGCGCGCAGCACGCCCTCGCTGCGGCGGATGCGCTTGTTAATGTTAAAGTCGACCCGCTGGCTTTGATTTGTCTGTACACAGTAATGAAAACAAGTTACTCAAAAGTCACAGTCATAAGTAAACTTTATTTTACAACACAATGATTTCGATTCTGGCGCCAAAAAACTATACTTAATTTTAGTTTCGCTGTCTTTTACTACTAGATACGAGAAATCTTGCATAATAGGGTAGTTGACAGTGAGAAAAATATTGGGAGATTTTGGGTTTTTAGGCTAGTTATATGTCTAAAAATGTAAGATATCTATTGTATTCATTAAACTGTTAAGGATTTATTTATATTTTTGATAAATAAACTACGTAGACTAGTTTACTCTACTCATAGTCCACTAGTGTACTTACAGTCTACTGGTCAACTCATAGTCTACTGGTCTACTCGTAGTCTACTGGTCTACTCACAGTCTACTGGTCCACTCATAATCTATTGGTCTACTCACACTACTAGGCACATTGTTGGGCGCACGGTCTCCAACGTGTATGAGGTTGACGGACGGGTACCCCGGCGTGATCGTCATGATCTTCGGAGCGATGTCGGCGAACTGCAATGGACTTGTCTGGAAGAGACGGAAGCTTCCTTAAAACAGTTTTAATCCAAGTGACAGGATTAACACTTCTGTGAGTGTCCGTTTGGGCGGTACCACCGCTATGCACTCGTGTTGTCTGCCGCCAAGCAATAACGTGCAAGCATGTCTGAGTTCCGGTTTGATGAGCAAAATATAGAAATTATTGGGCTTTTGAGACTTGATATTTAATGTCTCCGGGCGATGGCCGGATGTACAGGGGGCGCTGCTGTGATGCTCAGGTCTTTGTGTTTTTAAGTTCTAGGTGGCACTGCAATTGTTATGGACTGGCGTTATGCTTACCATCAAGCGAGCGACCCGCACATATCGTTATATATAAACGTATTTTTTTGTGGAAAAATATCTTTTTCTAGACAAGCTTTTACTAAATACGTAATTAGTATCTTATAGTCACCTTCCAGCTCCATCATCTGGACCCTGGACATCATATAGGATCAGAATACTTGTAAAGACAAATCAAAAGAGCCCAATTCGATGGAATTACATCGTTTAATTACCGCCTTTCGATTTCAACATCAGACCAGCTCAGTCAGACAGGTACACAGTCGAACACCGGGCAGTGAGTCAAATCTAGCTTGCAAGATTTGACTTTAACAACCGAACACACACAAACATTGCAAGTTAAATCAAAGCTTGTAAAAACCAGCCTTTGAAAGTGGCGTTCCTCATGGCTAAGTTCAGTAGGCCACATCATATTATTATGGCTGATGATGAATGAAGGTGTACCTGATGTATAACAAACGCGGGTGGCTCGTCATTAATAGTCACAACACTGGAGCTTTCGGCCTGTCTCACTCCATACGTGTGGTCTTCAGAAGGTCCGGTCACAGAGCGGTCCTCTACTTCCGTGTCACTCGGGCTGTCATACTGACACTGCACATTCGCTATTGGGTAGTCTGTAATATATACAAGCAGAAATCATTATAAAAAATCGTGTGCATAGTAGAAATTGAAGAGAGAGAAAAATATTGTATCCTATGTCTCTCCCAGAATTAAAACCAATCTAATGACAACTCTTCCATCCGTACCTACTATTATAAATGCGAAACTGTGTTTGTATACAGGATGAGTTTGAATCGGCATGCTAGGTGTTTATAAACATTAGGATGATTAGGGACATAGCTGTCCACCAAGTTCTGAGAGCCCCCCTGGAAATACATCATTACCCATACAAAAAATAAATTTAACTGCAAATGCGAAGATGGCATTTTCGGGAGTTATTTGCAAGTCTCACCTTCAACATCATCATTTACCTAACATAGTTCAAGTGAGTTAGCTGATCTAGGGCTGCCTGAAAATATTGTAGTAGAATTTTGACGTTAAGATTAGGTCATGCATTAATAAAAATTAACGGTGGTAACAAGATAAAAACATCAAGAAGGGTGGTCTTAACTAAATAAATAAACGTTAGAAGGAAGGCTAAGATTCAAAGATGAAGCTAAGCGTGGAATCATACTTCCATACATCAAAATTCTATAGTTTTGACATGTCAAAGCAAAAGTCCACGCTTAGACTCGTCTCTGAATCTTAGGGGCAGTGCAGGGGCAGACACTTATGCAAACGTAACGTACGCTTGCATAAGCGTCTACACTGCCCCGGATTTCGTGATACTCGAAATGCGCACTTGACGTAAAAGCGTTGTTATTCTGACAAGCAAACGTACGTTTGCATAAGCGTCTACGGTCTGCATTATCCTAAGTACCTGTTCCTTTGCTTTTGAAGTCTGCCGCTAATCAGTAATGTGCAAGCATGTGCGGCTTATCAGTAGTGTGTGAATGTTTGTTATCACGTATATCCGTAACTACTAAACAGTTTTTCATGAAATTTGTAATGTAGATAGTTTAGGTTCTGGAATAACTCGTAGGCTAATCTAATCATCATCTTTCGAATATCAAGAATGTTAAACCGGGTGCGACACATAATCAATAGAACGCGGGCGAAGCCGCGGTGTGCAGCTAACACAAATAAAACCAAAAATTCACGACACAAATAATATTTTAATTACTATTCACTGATTCGATACAATCACCCGTATTTAAACTAGTATATTATTTATAAATTATCAAATACTGGCATTTCCTTTAAAATAATGACGTTCATTTGCCACACAAAAATAACTATTTGTTATATATTGTCAAGTAAGAAAAATATAAAATATTTTACAGTAATAATTTAATTTTTTTACAGTCTTTTGTAACGAAAATAATTTTTAGTATTTTGTTTTCATTTGTAACTTTTTCATTGTTCAATTAAATTTTGCACAATTGATCGAGATAATAATAATAAGAACAGTAATTTGAAATCTTATATTTGTGTGGCAATTAAGTCATTTTTTACTTAAGTAATAATTGATTAAGTACATATTTTTACTAAGTATATTTATTATAAATCGTCGTTATTATTTGGCTTAATATGGTAAAAATTACTTTGCTAGTAAAACAATGGTTAAGTATTTATTATAATAAAGTTATACTTATTAATTTATGTATTTTTACAAGTATTGTCACTTGGTAAAATATTTTTTATTCGGTAATTTGGGACACATGTAAATAATACAAATTCTAATTTGGCTTATTAGGAACGTAAACGCTTAAAGAATAGCAAACAACTAAATACATAATATGTAATAATATTGCAAAGTAACTAGGTACTTATAAATAAAAACAATACAAAAAAATATAAAGCAACCGGCAGCAGTAATGCATTTTCAAGGATAATAATGTGTTTAATGACCTAAATAAATTAAATCATTTACCTATTAGAACTTAAAATTATCATCCAATCTCAGATGTGTGAGTGAATCATTTTGTTTTTAACTTGACAATTAGCGTTTGACCACGCAGGATTCTCCGCGCCGCTTTTTCGCTCGCGCATCTCAACCATTTTTAAAGATAAACAATCACTATGAAATGACTATAATTATGGAAAGTCGCGTTCGGTGAATTTGCTGACAATAACATTACAAAAGTTTAACAAAAATTTTGATCCACTTAAGTTTTCAAACCTAAAAATGGGATTTTATGTTTTGCCCATTTTCATGTGTGAAAACCTGATCGGATCAAAAGGATACTTTTGCCGTACCTTTGTAATGATTGCCAGAATATTCACCGAATGCGATTTTTCATAATTATATTAAGTGATTGTTTATCTTCAAAAAAGTTGATGCGCGAGCGAGAAAGCGGCGCGAAGTATCCTGTCCTAAAGCTACGATGTGGTCGAAAATAGCAAATACAACTGGATCTCAAGTGCAGCTGCCAGAATACATAAGTGCTTTGCGACAGTTTTTTAATATGAGGGTGGTAGCTAGACATGATTGTATTAGAAAATTCCTTACCACCTTCCTATGGGTTTATCACGATGTATTCCTTCATCTCAGCTCAAACTCATTTTAGGATGCAAACCTTACAGATCAGAGGCCGACTTCACAACCACTATATTGTTTTAAAATTAAGTGAAACATATCTCTCTGCCGCCCAGAGAAGCCTAGAACACTACCAGAATATTCTTGTCTTCGCAAGAAAGACTTCAGGAGAGCCAAGTCCACGAAACCATTTTGAGATATTAGCACAGTATTATTTTCTTGTTTAAGTTTAATTCCTGGATTTTTTTGTGTACCCGGTCCTTTGTTTGGTATTAATGGAGCAGTAGCCAAAACTCTAAGAGGCCCTTAAATTATAATGATTTTATTGCGAAATTTTTTTTACTAACTAACTTTGCATATTTTTGACACATATATGCATTTGTTTCACACACACATCTGCGACTAAAATAACACACAATTATTATTAGACTAGAGGAATATTAAGTACAATAGCTGACTAACCCATTAATAATTATTCTGATAACTACCTTATACATATCATAAAATCATAGTAGTAACTATATTTTTACTATTAATAATACACATACCTACTAAGTTTCGTTATTATTATTTTATATAGCCCGTCGATTAATAATAAGTCTTTCAACTAATTTACAATTCTCAGATTCCATTATGTATTTTTGAATTTATTGCACATTGCGATACTGATACTATTATTATTATTACTTAATAATAATTATATTTGTATAAATTAGATATGGTATGAAAATAAATATTGTTGTATAAACTAAGTAGCACTTTATAGTATTGGAAATACACAGTTATTCCGGCAGTTGAATTTCTTTGAAGCTTAATTTTAAATTATTTATTTTCCCTGTAAATATAATAATTTAACTCAGCCTTTACTAGTGAGGCATACAACTACAATAGTACATTGCATTAATTAAATACACAATTAACAATTCAAAAATGGTAGAATTCGTTTCTAGTTGCACAGGTATTATTATAATCTTGAATGCTTACTATTATTTTTTAATAATGTTTTAAAAAATTAGGTTAATTTAATACATTATTATAAAATGTATCGAACATCATGACATTATAATAAAACACATAGCTAGAAATAATAAAATAGTTCAATTTTTAATAACTGATCAATTTTTTAAATCTATAAAAAAGTTGTCAGTTTTATGTCAATAAACAATATAATTATGTAATGGTTAAATATATTATACTTACTTCAAGCATAAGTTTTATCATCACAAAACACCTAGTAAAGATTAATATATGTAAGTTTATACAATATGTAAATATTTGATAATGGCAGTATGTTAGTACCTAGTTAATTAACGTATTTAAAATATAATACGTAATAAGGAATAAGTAGATGTACGGTACGGTATTGTACCTAATTACTCGTATGTAAACGGTTTCTGAAGTACCTTTATTTTCAAGTTTTTTTTTTATTGGGAACAGAATTTTGTAGATAATGTTTGTACAATAGGTACGAAAATTCCGTTTTGCATACCAATATGTAAAACAACGTGGATACGTAGAAAAACAATAAAACATATTTGTTGATTTTCAATAAATAAATTCGGAAGAGTCAATATTGCAAACCAAAATTATTTTATGTTTAATTAATACTGTTACGATTATTAATAACAGAATAACAAATAATATAGCATATATTATTATTTATAATAGTATGGTGGTTCTAGCTACCAAAACTTGTTATAATTATTCGAAATAAACAATATGTATACAATTCTTATTAGATGCGATTATTATAATTTTGATTAGACATATAATATACCTACATAATTTACTCAATTTTTTTAAGTACGATATTTGGCAAATAATCTTACAATATACTTACAAAATATTGATTAAGTACTTATACGTATTGCAAAATTACTAACTGAAATGACATCCGAAATCAATAATCAATGGATAGAAAATAATATGATACATTGGGTAACCGTCATTCATCGGTTATTATAAAGTATTTTTTTTACTGGATTAAGTGAAAAGGCCTATGTTCAGCAGTAGACGTCATTCGGGTGATGATTATGAAGTGAGAAGACTTCTATTACTAAGTATCGATAGAACAAAACCCTTGTTTTTCGACTTTTGGAAAGAAGAAGAGTATCAGCGGTTCCTCATACAATAATTATATGGTTCTGTGTCACCACGCAGTACGGAAAATTATGCATTTTTGAGCAAGTTTCCAAAAGTCGCAGAACGTAAGTAGTTCAGATATCGAGAAGTAACACGCCAATGAAATTAATTAATGAAATTTCATTGATTCAGTATTGTAATTTCGAGTGAAATACTGCATTATTACGACTCCAGGTAGGAGCTTTAAAAACCCAGACATGTGTATAATTTTTTATAGATTCTATAAAATAATAATTATAATATTTAAAATGGTTTGTCATATCAAATGGTATCGTGAATTCGACTAAAACGTAAATCGATTCTCAGAAACATAATTATCTGACATTCTTACAAATTTTTTATTGTTTATTGATATTGTAAGAAGGTTTTGACAAAACAATTTGAGCACATGTCTAGGTTTTACGGTCACTGACATGTGCAATTACAATTTACATATTTAATTGTGATTACTACAAAGCCTCATGAAACCTCTCGGACCTGGCTTCAGCCATCAAATCCAACGGATCTAATATCTGCGTCGACGTCCTCGCCCCACGACGCCCTTTAGAGAACTGACTTTTTATATCGTATTTTTCCATCCAATTCCTCAAAGTTTTCCTCGGAACGCCATATTTGTTTGAAGCCGCGTACACGCTATAGCCTTTTTTTACTGCGATCAACGCGTCTCTCAGATGCTGCGACGAGTATTGCTTGTATGATTTCTCTTGGAAAACGTCAGTTTCTATGTTCACGATCGCGTTGGGACGCCGGCCCACGATGCGTGGCCGTGCGTGGATGTTTAGCGGTATGCCGTGGTCCATATCGATGAAATGCCGCGTCACGATCTCCGTGGAAGTCCGCACGCCTGCAACAAGCGAGGAAAGATAACGCCCGTGAATTATTACACCAAAATATAATATACACTAAATTAGTGTATAGTATACACTAGTGTTGAGTTAGTGAGAGAGGGCGCACCTTTCCTGGCTTGTTACAGGCGGGACGGGGTAAAAAGCAAGGAAAAGTCGCCTACGTTTGAGGGGGGCTGCTTAAACAAAATCAATGCACATACTCAACACGTCGCGAACTGACAATCGATTTTGAGTCAGTGGTTAAAGAAGTAAAGCTCATTGACACAGTGGTCGTTAAACTATGTAGTTAAATAAAGTGATAAAAACTATTAAGTATTATTGATATTGGCGTGACGTGCCAGCATTGTCTTTTTGTGCTTAGTTATTATTTTAACGATGGAAAAAAGCTCGACGTTATGACACTGATGATACCCTGGAAGATGGGAAGGACTCTGGTGTGGGACGCCACCTGCGTTGATACCCTTGCACTTTCACATAATACCTATGTGCGCTGGTTTAGTAGCACTTTTACAAACACATGTGTTGTTGTAATATTGTATACCCAAAAGTAATAATACACAACTTTTGATTTAATAGATAAGTAATAGAGATAATAGAGAGAGACAGGAGACGATGGCAGTCTCGGTCTGCAATCGTTATAGTGACCGCAAATTTGTCCATTTCCGCACTCGCTATACTCTGTGTGTGAACACCATGCGTCTTAATAATACCTATGTGCGATGGTTTAGTCGCATTTTTACAAACACATGTGCAGTTGTTGTACGTTTGTGTAATTTTTTAAGAAGTTTACTAATTTATTAATTCGTTAAGTAAAGTAATAATACTACGTGAAAATTCAAAAACAATTAATATTTTCCATATCTCGTTTAATAACTCTCGTAATAATAGCAAAAACTGGTACAATCAGTAACTTCTATAATAATAATATTTAATAATTATTACAATAATTAATAAGAATCGGGCGGTTGCGTGTAGTAGACAAACGTGGAAGTATTTTGGTTCCATACTTACAATTTTATAAAATAACAAAAATCTAAGTACACATCTTTGGTTTTTTTTTATTAAAATAATTTTAGAAATCTGGAAACCGCAACAAATTCGAAATAAATATGTATTTACAACAACAAACTATTTAGCAATTAATTATTTGTGTTAACTTTTAAATTAATTTTTATTTAAGGAACCAAATCACTAATGTTTGCACATAAACTATTTTATATGACAATTAAGTACAACCAGAAAAGTAATATTTCAATACGACAAATCAATTAAATTTAAACATAATACTGTAATAATAATAAGCTATACTTACACTATATTTTTTAATAATATTACAAAAAGATTCTCAAAAAACTGTCTTTAAATGGAATATAATAAAACTGTGTTTTTTACAAATTTTTTATCCACTAAAACCGATTGAAAGTTTTGGAAATATTTTGGACCAATTAAAATGATTTTTAGATAAGAATCTAGACTAATTTTGTCAGATTAATTCATATTTTTTTATTCTTATTAAATATGTATTTGATTTCTAGCGAAATCAAACCAGATTATAAATTTTAATTTAAAATTATTCTGTAATTTATTTCGTTGTTACATTATTTGAACAGATGCTTTTAACTGAAAGTTTCCTAAATTAGGTATTAACCAGGGTTTTGAGAATCATACACGTACCGACTTACATACAACAATATTACAAATATATATTACTCAATACAATATTCTTAATTATATACTAGTAGGCACTTGACAGAGAAGGCGTATATTCTTAATTTCCGACTAGTTATTTCATGGGCATGGGTAAAAAACATGTAAGTAGGCTTAATGCATGTTTTTTTACCTAATAGTATTTTGTAAGCAAAATTTTTATGTTACCTTTGTTATCAATGTTTGGTTAGATGATTTATATAAAAATACTAAATAGTGCGAATTAAATTATTCATCAAAATGATTTTTTTTTATAAATCCCGTATTTTTTTAATTTCTTTTTGATAACAAGACGAGCTGAGCGTTTGCCTGATGGTAAGCATAATACCGGCACATAACAATTGCAGTGTCACTCAGAACTTTGAAACACAAAGGCTAATTTCACTGGCTACTCTGCTCATCAAACCGGTAATGCTTAATTTAAATAAGTGGAAATAGATAAGTAACTAAAATACCAAATTCGAGCAAAGCCCCATTAAACATCTAGTCAGATGTTAGATACACCCGCTAAACAATTGAATACAAACAAAATATAGTATTTATTATTACAAACAATGTGTATTATTATTATTATAATTATAATTATGATAAACGTGTAGGAACATAGGCGTCATACTAATATGAGGTGAAAATTAGTTTAAAATTACTACAAATAACGAAACTTCGTAGATAAACGTGTAAAATGCTGAAGGCGTTAAAGCCGTGAACATAAATATTGGAGTTAGATGACATGATTAAACTTCACCTTAAAGCTAAGCGCCCAATGGATCGGAATCGGAGACAACGCAGCATACGCAGCATCGATATTAACAAATCGCCGATAAGTGCTTCCACTGCATTCGGATTTTTAATCGGTAACATCGGCATTATTATAAACAAAATGTAGTTAAGTGCCACTGATAGAGCGCTTCCTGCGAATGACGTCAGCGGCAGAAATAAAAGTAGTATCCGGCGCGGATTTACCGATCCAGTGCACGAAGTTCCATAGAAATCAAATCAACAAATCCTTCTGCTTCGTATGCTCGATTTCGATCTAGTGGACGCATAATTTTAAGGTTTAACGGTTGACCACTATCTGTCCTGACCTTAAGTTACGATGTGGTCGCTGTTATAACATTAACCTAGTATAGGCCTAAAATACTGCAAACACACCGACAGGTGCTGAGCGATATATTTCCAAAAAAGGAGGATGTTCATCTGTATTTTTTTTTCTGGCGATGTACCTCGATTTCTCCGTCATTTATCAAACGATTCAAATGATTCATTTTAATGAGTAGGGTATATCTCAAGTGTGGTTCTTATTTAAATTTTTATTAAAGAACACCAACCCGAAGGATGAAAAAATCGGGTTTAAATATCTAATATCGCAATATTTTCTTCGAATCCGGTTCCCGCTTTTATAAAAGTTACTTGTTTAACTATAAGTTTGCTAGCCAGGCGAGGTCTATACCCATTCCAGTAAACTGGTTGCAATACGATGATTTCCTAAAGTTCTTAGCTAATTGTTGATGGCAAATTATTTAACATCGATTTACTGTCACTGAACCATCATCGCTTTGAAAGTTATTATGTAGGTACATAGACATAGATTTAGATCAATGATTATGTACATTAAATTTACTAACAGACTTCACAAAAAGAAGGTTATCAATTCGGCACGTATGTATGTAATGTTCTTGGAACTGCTATGCATATGATAATCTAATACGGCTTGCAAACATATATACAGAAATTTAATAGGTGTATGTATGTTTGTCGACGCATTTCTCCGAAACAATTAATTGGGTTGTGACCGTTCTTTATTGGCTTACATTTCAACAAAGGGAACAGTGTAAGTTTCATCAAAATCGGTTTAGTAATTTAAAGGATATGAACCAAAATGTTATGTGAAGTTGGTTTATATTTATTTAACTTTTGTTATATCGATTTGCCAATAATAGTAATTATAGCAAAGTATCTTCAATTATTTTGACGCCTCATAAAAGTATAATTAGCTTTACAATTATTGTTGTTTTAACTCGCTGGTGGGTTTTATTTTAAATAGGAACAATTTCTTTGGGTTTAGAGTTATATTGTGTAAGTGTATTACTATGTTGTGTGTTATGATACGGGCCCAATAATAATGATAATCTGTGTATTATTATGTTGTGTGGTTATGGTAAGGACCCAATAATAATAATCTGTGTATTATTATGTTGCGTGGTTATGGTACGGACCCAATACTAATAATCTGTGTAAAAGTTGACAGTGGTGTCGATTCTGTCGTTTCATACCTAAACCTAACGCTCTCTCTCTTTACACACCGATAGGTGATTGACATCAGATTTTATACTGTACTAGCTTCTGCCCGCTGTTTCACCCGCGTTCCCACAGGTACCATGCATTTTCCCGGGATTCAAAGTAGCGTTTGTTACTCTCCGGTCTATAAATTATATCATTGCCAAAAATCACAACAATACGTTGCTCCGTTACTGCATAAAAGAAGGACAAACCAACAAACGAACAAATACACTTTCGCATTTATTATATAGGTACTAGCTGCCCGCGGTTTCATCCACGTTTCATTGGATTTCATGGGTTTTATTTTTTTGCGTGGAACCCTAATACTTTTTCTAAAATAAAAGTAGCCTAAGTTACTCCTTATAACATCAGCTATCTGCCAGTGAAAGTCCCGTCAAAATCGGTCCAGCCGTTTCGGAGATTACCCGGAACAAACAGACAGACAAAAATTTTAAAAATTCTTGATTTGTTATAGGTACCGTATATACTTTCATAAGCATTTAGTAAAAAGGTCTTATGTTGATCTTACAAACAGACACTTCAATTTTATTTATATGTATAGATATATAAGTAAGTATGGAAGTATGAATATGGTAGCGAGCCAGATGGGCAATAGATAATGCCCTATCATGGCACTATATAAAAACAAAACAATTTCTTAAAATATCAATAACAATAATATAATTTTTTTATGTTGTCAATCATTTAGTTTTGTCATAAGAATCAAATGTGAAATGTAAAACAACTGAAAATCGAACGTTAGAAACGTCAAAAAGGAGAGTCAAAGTCGAACGTCAAAACATGTATTTTGTTGATTTTGGTCGTGAAAAACTGCGTTTATCTACATAGTTGTTGTACATTTTTTTATTCATTGAAATGTAAAGAATCAGGTAGTATCATTTAAATTACTATTGGATGATAAAAAAAATATCGTTGAATTCGGGAAACTTTTAGATCCAGTATCTTTGTAGAAATTATATTTTTTTTAATTTAATTTTGATTGTGTTAATGTGATGTTTTTAACCACGGTTATTATGAATATTGTGTTTCATGCAACTACCCTATTAGAATCAAAATATTATTAGTATCAATCGCTTAACCATGTGCAGTACACGACTGCAATCGACTATACACAATCGAGTCTGACTTCGCGCGATCCGTGCTTGCAAATATGCTGCCTAAAATAGGGCGTTCTTAATCGGACGTTTTGATTCTAATTTTACTTCTATGATCGGACGTAATTATTGTAAATAAATATCATCACTAACAATTACAAATTTCAATTGTATAATGTTCATTATACTATTATTCGAAGCCACGAAACAAATTTAACTAATTAAGTACATTATACATTTAATAAATTAAAATAAAATACATTTCTCTATTTTAAGCCGTAATAAATTGTAAGTAATAGTAGTTATTTTTTAAATTTGCTACTAGGCACTTTCGACGTTTTAATTTAATAAATAAAATAATAAATTTCACTAAGCCGATTTGACTTGCAATTTTTTTAAATTTCATTAATTTATGAGTCAGGCACTGCATCATTTCACCATCCCAAATTCACAAAAAAAAACAGAAAAACATGAACGTTCACCCAATTATTTTGTAAAAAAAACTTTTTTAGAAAATAACTACAATTACATCCTATTCTAAAAATTTTATAAAGTTTTAAACGCTAAAAAATTTTACATTCAAGTCTTTTGTTTATATAATTTGGACGAAGTCCTTCAAGCACACATTTTTATAAAGGCCAATCAGTGTTTCATTAATTTCCTTAACAATAATTACACTTAAATACAACGAAAAGCTTATTTATTTAATAAATAATAATTAATCTTAGCCTAGAACAATTAATGTCCTACTTTTTGGTTCCTTAAAATATTACCCTAAATTCAGGGAAATTTGGTTACTGGCAACATTTCAATTACAAATAAGTAACATTTTCCAAACTTATAGGGGCCTTTCTATCAAATTAACAGCGCAGAACAAGATTATACAACACGAAGAGCCAGCTAGGATCGACTATCTCACTCGCACAGTCACGTTGACTGTGTGAGTGACCAGTGTGTTGATTCCATGATAAAAAACATGCTTAGTCTATTAGCTCAAAAGTCGGAGTAAATTGACACATCAAAATGTCACTTGTCAAAATAATGCTATAAATTATGCAGTCGAATTACCACTTTTAGGTAGGCTTTATAATATAGAATACTAAAATAATGAAATAGATCTCTAAACTGAAATGTATCCAAAATTGCTTTACCATAGCACATTTTTTTTCGCGTGAACAAGGCAACATTCATTTGCCATTTTACTCCGTCTAATTAGAAATGGACTTTATGTACTTTACAAGAGGCTTCAGTTTGGCACGTACCATACAATGCAACCGCTTTAATTGGTAGTGATTTGATTAATGAAAGAAGTACAATAGAAACGTTTTACCTGAAATAAAACGATTATTATATACTTACCTTAGTAGAAGCTTATATATATTGAGATAGGCGACTCCATTTCCCGTAATAGCAGTCCTCTCCTTCTACCCGTATACGTCTGTCTCTTTCGCACACCTCCCCCACTCACCGGGCGGGCGAGGTTGGCGATGCCTCCGAGCTTGTTCGTCATTGCGTCGAAATACCACCAGGCAGAAATAAAAAGTAAGCTTCTACTAAGGTAAGTATATAATAATCGTTTTATTTCAGGTAAAACGTTTCTATTATACACTTGACCGTTAGTAGAAGCTTATATATATTGAGACCTGTTTGTTATCGCCTGGTGAGTTAAAGAAAAACGCCAATGTGATTGTGTAGGTATGGTACCTATTAGATATCTGCCTGTAGTATGTAAGTACATAATACGTTAGCTGGCAAATAAATAGCATGTGTGAAGAAAGAGACTAATTTTTACTATAAGTAAATTTAACAATAAATTATATATTATGCAAAAAATTGACCAGGATGGGATTGCTTACAAAGTTGCTGACAAAGTTTAGATGATCAGTTTCTGTCCTTTAGTAAATATGCAATATAATACAATAAAGTTCTTACTATCAAAATAATAATTGTAACCCGAATTTAATATCTTGACAACTTTTGCAATAATTGTACTTAATAGTGTCGATGTCAACAGACCGGAACAAAAACTATAGAAATATCATTAAGTACCAGCCTTATTATTAGCTGAAGATATCATAACTTCACGGAGATAACATTTTTGAAAAGTTTTTACTGATTTACAGTTGACTTTTTCTAAATATATTCTAGCGGAAAGTTGTCAAACCAATCCGAGTCCTCCTAGACTAGGTGGCTTCAAAGCCACTGCGGAGCGTACACTTCTCGGCGCTGCCGAAATGCCTGCTGCCTTCAGGAGTGACTTGAACCAACCAGCAATGATTGTTCTGGACGCAGGTAATGTTATAAATAAATTTGATGTACCGGAGCTCCTCCGTCTCACTCTAGAGTAGTTATTGTTTTATTTAACATTGGATAAATAAAACTTACGTATTTCCATAGGATTAAAATATTGGTTTTCAGAGTTAGCTAGAAGCTTCCACCCTGATTGTTTGTATTCTCTACGATTGTAGAGAATAGATAGATTTGTCTTTGACCCAAACTGAGGCTATAAAATAATAGAGTCATCTTTGATAATGCATTAATCACTGTTAACGGACAAAAGAGTCAAATCGTTAATTCTGCACCCTGAACAAAGACTCAACTGAGCTACTGTATGTCTAAAGGTTTGAAAAATATTTGCGCTGTCTACAGAGTAATTACTAATAACATAAGTCGGAATGTTAATGTCCCAGACAGGGGGTTTTGGAGCTTTCGGATTTTTATATTGCTTATAAAATATGTTTTACACACTTCACTTCACTTAATTTACCAGACATGTTACAGAGTGTAGAAATTACAGATTTGTGGAGAAGGATTGTGTTATAAGACAGATGCATTTTCATATATAGATCGGCTAAAAATTGTGCCAGATCTGATCCTTCATGTCAAAAGTACCCACATTGGATTTATTTTATGCTGTTTTGCCCATGACCTCCAACGATTCCATGGTACCTATCTTGTAGGTTTTTCATGTGGAAGGCCGCCATGAAGATTTACATAAACTAACCTGACTAGAACGACATGCTTTAAATTTGTCTTGCAACCCCACATTTCCAGATCTCTAGAACCATGTTCTGAACCCTGGGAGGTGGTAGCCCTGTCGTCGTGTCGGCCAGGAATCATTTCAGATTCCTTAAGGTGAAGGGCACCGAGTGATTTCAAGTCTGCGGGCCTACGATCAGATACACTCCTGTTGCCTGATTGCGTCAACATTCTGGGATTGAGGAACGGTGGCGGGAATATCCATGTCAGAGGGAAATTCCAATACATGCTGAATGCATCGTGAAACATTGCTTCGTGATCGTTCAAATCTAAGGTTGCATAGTTCGCTACTACCCGTGCGGTCTCTGATGTAAAGAGATCGATCATGGGCGTTCCATCTTAGCATTAATCATTTCCGTACGTCTTGGAGTTAAATACCACTCCGAGTTCCTTCGGTGTCTGGATAAAAACAATCCAAGTGATTGTTGAACCTCCCGGGAATGTGATAAATCTTGATTTGAATCTTATGATTGTATAGTATCTGTAGGATCTTATGTTACATTCATGAGTGATTGGGATTTGGTCCCACCCTCCTTGCGCAGGTAGGCTACTGCAGACCGATTGTCAATCTGAATGAGAACTGATCCCCGACATGCCGGCCGCTTGTAACTCTAGTACTCTCAGAATGGCCAATAAATCTTTATGTTGCTGAAGTACCGTTCCTCTGTGTTCCACTGTGATTATTGAGTTGCTCTCCCCAAGCTATACCCGAGGTATCCATGGTTAGGAAATGTTGGTGGAATATAAATCGGGGACGAAAGATGACAATTTTGAAGCCACCAATGAATTTCCTCTAACACTAAGCAAGGTAGAACGTATGTGGTCGGAGTTGCATACACAGGTATTAGAACGTATGTGGTCTGAGTTGCATACACAGGTAGAGTTAAGGAATTTCAAAGTAGTCCGATAGTTTAACCGGCCTCTGGGGACAGTGAAGCCGGCAAAATTCAGTAGTCCTACTAGGCTTTCGAGTTCTTTTAGTGAAGCTTTGCCTGTTTTCAGAGCTTGAGCCACTTTTTTGACTGCAGCGGATGACTTTTCTGCTGGTAGTTGCTTGCGATTTATCCGGGGGTTGTCAAATAATTCCGAGATAAGTGATACGTTTTTGTGGGACAAGAACAGACTTTCCGTAATTTACTTGAGAGCCGAGGATTTCCATAGGGTATCTAACAGCAGATCCACCTGCTGGACTAATATCTCTGTCTGGATCTTGATGTGCCAGCAGAACTCAGGCCCTTTTCTCAAATTTATAAAACATTTGCACGTCTGCTTGCAGACCAAATTGACATTGTACCAACAATTAATTTATGGATCCTATTTTCATGTATTTTGGCAAATAAATAATTTGATTTGATTGAAGGATTTGCGCAATCCATTCGTAAGGCACGCGAAAACTTTCGGGCCTGTGCTTACCCCAAACGGAAGGCAAGTCATTTCGAGTAATTCGTCCTTGTAGAAAAGACGTAAAAATCTCCTTTGTGACTGGGATATTGGTAAATTGAAGTACGCCTGCCAGGTCGACTTTGATCATCCAATCCTGAGTTTGGAGAAAGTCGGGACTTAAAACATTAATCGAAACCCCTCTTTTAGCACATAGTTGTTGAGTGACCGTAGGTTGAGTACGGGTCGATATGATCCATCGCTTTTTGCACTACAAACAGGGAGGATACAAAGCTCGGCGTGAGAGGTGCTACTTTTAACACGCCTTGCTGTTTCATTTGATGAATGAGTAGAGACATCTCTTCGGACTTTAACGTGCGATGACGATCGCTTTTTAGGCCCGGTTTTACTAAGGGTAGTCTTTGCAGATTAGGTATGCGATACCCTGCTCTTATCCACAATATAAAATATGGAGCTACCATCCCCTTCCACTGACAGGTGCAATGTGCTAACTGACCTGCCTGGAAAGGCTGCCAGTCATTGTCATTGTATTTTATTATTGCCTCTGTAGTCAGACGGCGACGAGTGGTGGCGTTTCTGTTCTCTTTGTGAGGATCTCGACCCTGAGATCGAAAGTTAAAACTCCTATTGTTATAGCTGTACTGCTCTGGGCCAGCATTATTTTGTGCCTTCAAATTATTATGATAGGCTTGATAGTTGCCCTGCGAGGGCTGGGTGTGATGGCAACGTATGTTGCTAGGCGCATAACCGCCGTAACTTGAGTGACCATAAGATGGCCCCTTATTACGTACTTGCCCCTGCGAGGGGAGACGTGTAGCAGTATCAAATGGTCTTGCTCGCGAAGCATTCCCACTGCTATACCTATTTACTGGCCAGAAAGCCTTCCTAACACCACTTCCTAAAACTAAAACTGATGTGAGAAACTCCAGTTTAAAAATATGTATATTCGACGAAGGAATTTTATTTACAGCCGCTTTCACTAAGGGTTTCTAATAGACCACAGATCAGTATATATGTAGCTAGCTATAATAGACTTAAGGATACCGTCTCTTCTCGTTTCAATAGTTTCTTCTCTATGGCCACAGGACATTTGTAAAAAGGTTTTGGGAGACTTTCTGTATATCACCTTTCAGAAATATTTCGTCAACTTTTTCTTTTAAATTAGCAAGAACAGCTTCTGGGGCTTTAGACCATGCAATTAAATTGCGTAAACAGTCTGATTAAAACCTCTATCTGCTTTAAGATGCAGAATGCAATGGCCACGTCGGATTTGTCGGAATAAGCTAGTTGGCGTATATTATTATACGCCCTTACCTCCTCGTTTGTTTCCATTTCCGTAAATCCTGGTGAAAACTTATATAGTTTTTGGGTTTCTACGTACTTAATATCTGCCCACGTGCGTCTAACATGTTTAAAAAATTTCAAAGGTGTTTTTGGAATCGCGGATTCTTTTAAATCAAAGGATAAATCTAGTACAGCGTCCTGGTTCTCCAAGCACTGCGATGGACGCCTACGAGGGGCAATATTCTATAATTTCATTATCTACATCGCGGCTAACACCAGAAATAAAAGATGTAATCATAATACGCCCGAGGACATTCGTAACTTTGAACGGGTTTTTGTAATATTTCTACATCTTTCGTCATACTTTCGTCAATTTTTACAATAAGATGACGGTCGCGCCTTTTGTTTCTTTCGTGACCGGCGCTGATGGCGCTGTGACCTTTTATTTCTCCTGGAACTCTGTTCCGAGGAGCTACTTCTAGTACTACTCGATGTTTACTGCCCTGTGGTTTGGCACCCGAGGTAACAGCGGTGGTAACCGATTCATTTTGGTCATCGGACCCTATGCTTAACAATTGTTTAAACGCTCACTGGTTTAATACTAAAACGAAATAGTATTACGATCATAAATCACGTATTCTAAAAGAAATTCAACTACTTAAATTATCTGAGGGTAGAAAAATATTAAAATTTTCTGGAATCGGAAAGTACCGAAATCCAATTATAAAAACGAACGATAATATCGTTACAATATAGCTATAAAGACTTGTGCACTTACGTGGAATTTTCCTTGTTAATCACTGAATTTAGTTAGTAAAATATATTTTTTCTTAGCACAAGTGAACTGCGCGGGAAATGTCACGCCAATGACGAACAAGCTCGGAGGCATCGCCAACCTCGCCCGCCCGGTGAGTGGGGGAGGTGTGCGAAAGAGACAGACGTATACGGGTAGAAGGAGAGGACTGCTATTACGGGAAATGGAGTCGCCTATCTCAATATATATAAGCTTCTACTAACGGTCAAGTGTATAATTTTAATTTTTCAAGAAGTAGATGAGTAGGTAGATGTTAAAATGTAAATGTAAATGGAGCTGGTTCTCATAAACTGAGAGCAGTGCTCGCACTACGCCGCAATCGCACGCGGAATATCGTCCAGGAGGGCAATCGCGTTAAAAATTATCAACCAAACCGTTACTAAACCACAAACGCATTACAGCTTTTTGACCGTTTCGTATCGCGCTTATGGTTATACCAAAAGTTGAGACGTTTCTCGACAACAACTGACAGTTAACGCTGTCAAATGAACGGCAATATCGAATTCCACACGCCTGAACCGAAACTAAACAACAGTTGGTATCAAACCACAACCAAATCATAACTGTACGCTGTCATTTCAAATTAGCGCGATCAGGGCCCTGAACCCTTGACGGTTCTGTCAATATGACTGATAAGCTACTTTCAGTTTTTTAGTTTATATATTTGGAAATCATCAAGCAAAGAAACAAATGTAAATACAAACTATGAAACATAAATTATAACATATTGCCCGACAGGGTGAAAGCCATAATAAATAACTTTTTTACAAATTTTGTATTTATTAATTTAGTAGTATTAAATAGAGCCGTTTATTTTTACCGATAAAAAAGTTTAGCTACAAAATGAATTGTTCATTGATTCATTTACAATAGAGCCGTTTCATTATTTATTTAAAAAAAAACAATTATAACTTTGAAATAATAACGTCAACAAGTAGGGCGGAAGCCAACCAATGACATAAACAGTGATCAGCAGGGTGATTTTACTCGGAATGATATCCGTGTCGGAAGCGAATTTCTTGATCGTTTATATCTCCGATACGCATTGTGTCAGATAAATTTCCCGTTTAGATTCGACACCTCAGCTGCATAAACAAAGATATAATCACGACAATATTTCTCTGTCAGGATGTTTCCGAGATATAAACGATGAAGAAAGAGTGAATAATAACCCTGCTGATCGCCAAGCCATGAATGACATGATTCGAGTTGAGATTTCTATGTCATTGATTGATGATCTACCATTGTTGTTTACATTATCAGACAGCTATAAAAATTAGTATAAAAAGAGTTTTTTGAGTTGAATTTAGAAGAAAAAAAGATTTGTAAAAGCAGTAAAATTTTGGCTGCGCCGTAGTCCAGGAGAACATAAAAAAAATTACAGTCGGTAAATAAAAATGTATTGTTAGCTGTAAATAATCTTCCTCGACTCTCCAATCTTTGATTACTCTTTGGCAGTTATATTCTTTGACAATTCGAATCGTATACGATCGCACGGCCAAAAACGGTTCTAATTTTAAGGCATCTCTTCTATATTTTAATTATAAACATTTTATTTCTTAACTAATTCATTTTATAAAGTGCAATGGGCCAAGGGACATGTTTAGAAAACATGCCCGTTTTTTTGTAGTGCCAAGTTTGCACTGTATTTTGTCGTATAGACTATAATAGAAAAACATTTTTTTTTTTCATGAACGTTTGGAAATATTATATTCCTACACTTTTTAAATTTTATAAGATTTTGATTAAACAAGATTTGAGCCAATATTAAAAGGCTGGACCACCAACGATCTTTCATGTGACAAAATTTGATAACATATCTTTGATCCCGATTTGTTGGAAGTTGGAACATATCTTTGGATATCACAATTTGATGGAGCATATCTTTGAATATTGTAATTTAATGGAACATATCTTTGGATCTCTCAATTTGATGGAACACATCTTTGAATATTCCTATTTGACGGAACATATCTTTGGATATCTCAATTCGACAAAGCATATATTTGCATATCTTTGGACATAACCGAACATAATTATATTTGGGTCATTACTCATGTATTGACATATTCAGCGCTGTGCTGCCATCACCACCCCCATTTTCCCCGACCTTCTCCTCATTCTTCCCACTCTCATCGCTAGAAACGTTGGAATTGAACAGGAAATGCTTTCCAAACTCTATTTCCCCATCGTATGACGTTAGATCAGTTTCAGCGCCGCTTTTCTCGTAGTTAGTGTCCATGTTGGGGTATTCAAAGGTGAGTTCCTTCTGCTTCTTGCTGTTTTCTACGAACTGCTTGAGCTGTTGCGGCATGGGGAAGGATGATTTTATGTGGCAACGCTTCATCCAGTTGCGGAGGGACTTTCGTGGGACTTTGTGGGTTTGAGCCGCTCTGGAAAAAGAATAATTGAATTTTATACAAAATTGATTGATAGTAAGTATTATAAATTTATTTATTATTACCTACATTTTTTTCTTAAAGTAAATACATTTAATTTCTAAAATGTAACAATATATTAAACACATTAAGGTTGCGGTCCACCAAATGTGAAATATCGAAGTTCACGTGTCCACCGTTCAATTTTTTAAACCTAGTTTAAACTGAAGTTTAAATATTTGTTGTTCACAGCGCGAATTCAATCAAATCGCCGGTTCACGAACCATTCAGAGCAATGTGCTGAGTGTGAGTCTTGCAGTTAACATCCGTTTACGCGAACGACCGGTTTGTCGAGTAAACAGTAAACACCATACTAAAAAAATCCGCGATGATAGTTCATAAATCAGGCGCTAGGGGCGCTGTACATTTTTTCATACAAAATCTTCGGAATCGCGGTCACTGTAGAACGCTTTAACTTGTTGCAAAACTCACACTAGGCTCTCAGGGCTGCGTTCACTGCCTTTAGGCACGGGTGTTCAGTTGTATTTGACCACAAAATTCCCGAACGACTTAGAGCGTTTGTACAAGAAATGTCAACGATGTTGTCGTTTGCCTTATTGGTGGTAAGCATAACGCCGGCCCATAACAATTGCAGAGTCACAATCTTTGAAACACATAGGCCTGCGCAGCACTGCATTGCGCTCGTTACCCTGGGGCATTAGTTATAGTCTCACAAGCCCAGTAATTTCACTAGCTACTCTGCTTATCAAACCGGAACACAGTTTATGCACATTACTGCTTGGCGGAAGACTCCACGAGCAAAGCGGCGGTACCAACCCAGACGGACTCGCAGAAGAGTTACTCCTACCCCACCTAATTATTTTTAATTGTATTCTTTTTTTAAATTAATTATTTAATTTATAATAAATGGTAAATTCTCACCTGTAAATACTTCCACCCTTCTTAACATCCATGAGAGCTGCCCACATGGCTTCATTAGAGTATCTCCTGTTGGGGTTGAACTTGCCCATCATAACCCTCTCCAAATCCTTGCGAGACAACCCCGACGAACTAATCTCTTTCCCCTCCAAAAACTGATCCAAATCCGATTTAAGAACCGATTCCCCGATATCAATATTTTTATCTTTAAAAATCGGCGGCCGCCCACGTCTGCGAATCTGCGTTTTTTCCAATAATTTAGGGAAAATCTCCTTGCTGGCGACATCTTTCATCTTTGGTATGAGTTCCACTTCTGACTTTTGGTTTTTGACGTTGACTTTTGGCTTTTTAATTTGGCTAGCTTTTAGTAATGACACTTCTAATTCTCCATTTTGTTCTAGCCAGGATTTGTAGTAATCATTTTCGGACTTATCAATGTTTTTCTGGGAGCAATCTTCGTTGACGTTTGTATTAAGTCCGTATTTAGAGAATTCGTTTCTAATTTCGACGGCGTTCATCTTTGACAGCTTGTTTAGGTAGTCAGTGTTGGCTTTGGCGAGGTTTTGTAATTTCGTTTGGAAGAATAACTCGCTTTCCGGTTTTACTCTTAGGAACTGGCGCCCTGAAAGATTAAAAGTTGGTAGAATTGATGGTAGAGATTACTATTACTAGATTACTTTAATAATTAAAAATCTAATATTTTTGTTGCCTCAAAAACTGAGATTTAATATTAATATTTTTTAAAAATAATAACCCGTTTATTACTCAAGTCTAGCAAGATAAGTCTGCATCTAGTTAATTTTAATTATCAAAAATAACAATTATTTTTGCACGATTAATGAAATAAGTAAATAATTATGGCAAAATAAAAAGTATGTATGTATTTTTACTAAAATTAAAACCCCAGTTTTTGTAGATCAGTAATTAATTTTTTTATTATTTTTACAGCTGAACCATGAATGCAGATTACATAAAAAATTAAGACTAAATGTCTGTAAGATAGTACTAAGTTTACCATTTATTACATGTTTTTAATAAATAAACAACTAATTAATGCATTAGATAACTTTATAATGCAATTAACTAAATATATGTTTTAAGACCAATTATCCACTACATTCATGGTTCAAAATTTAATTCTACAAAAACTACTATATTTAAAAAATATAACTATTAGAATAAAATTGGCCTACCTTACAGACATTTTTGTTCATTTTCTCATCACAATGTCCATTCACAATATGATCTTCACTCTATTTTGTCTTTGGTACACACTTTTGTCTATGGACCGACATTAAAACCGCGCGAAAAAATTGTTTTTAAAGAGAAAAAAATATAAAGTAAATAAAAGCAAGTGACAAGAGAGAAGTCACATTGCAAATAAACATTGAACATATTTGGGCAAAATAAAATAAATAAAAATGTTGAAAGTAATATATAAAATGTTTTGTTTCAACTTACCAGAAGTTTGTCCAAGACTGCTGCCAGGTTTGCCAGTTTCATCGTCCTGCAAAATGAACAATTAAAACGTTAAGGTTGAACTGACATCTTTACAAACATGTTGAACAATAGTTTATTACACACGTTACTAATAAGTAACGTCCACTTTCCCTATTCGATTATAACGCCGACTCTTAAAAGCACTAGATTTTTTTAATTATGACGTGATTTTTGGCTTAGATACAGTTTATGGACCGGAGAGTAATACAATAATAATATGCTACTTTTTATCCCGGAAAATGCACGGTTTTTGTGGTAACGCGTGTGAAACTGCGGGCAGAAGCTAGTGTAAAATAGAATATTATACTATTATCGACAAGAAAGACTTATTTCCTGTTTATGTTCCTTATAAAATAATTAACCTACCTCATTATACTCCAAATTGTTCACAATAATTGACCTACCAACTTTATTTCAAAAGACAAAAACAATGGAAATAATTAAGATTTAATATAAACATCTGACTGTGAACGAATTACAAAATATAATTACACTGCCTGCAAAAAGTTATGACAATAAATGTTTTTTACTTTTTACTTTTTTTACACAAACCTAATCTATCAAATTGATTGACCTACCTCATTATACTCCGAATTGTAACAGTACATTATAATTGACCTACCTCATTATACTCCATGTGATCATTGTCCAATTCGCCGTAGTACAGTCCGTCCTCTTCCACCGTCTCTTCCTTAACGTCGGGGCTCTCTTCCTTCTTCTTGGTACCGTTGGGGGGAGGGGCGGGTGGTGTCGTCGCTTTTTGTGGTGTGGGGATCGGTCCTGAATTATGTATATTTTTTTTTTATTTGGTAACGAGACGAGCTGATCGTTTGCCTGATGGTAAGCATAACGCCGGCCCATAACAATTGCAGTGCCACCCATAACAATTGCAGTGCCACCCAGAACTTTGAAACACAAAGGCCTGCGCGGCACTGCAGTGCGCTCGTGACCCTGAGACATTAGTTATTAAGTCTCATAAGCCCAGTAATGTCACTGGATACTCTGCTCATCAAACCGGAACACAGTAATGCTTGCACACTACTGCTTGGCGGCAGAATTCACGAGCAAAGCGGTGGTAACAACCCAGACGGACACTCGCAGAAGAGTTAATCCTCCCACTAACTAAATGTATTTGTTATATTTATGCTATATTTATTAGGTATGCAAAACAAGACAATATTCATAACACACATTTTAGTACTTCATTTTTTTTGATATGGATATGTTTTTTATTGATGAATGAATAATCCAATTTTTATTATTTATAATTACTTCCTATATTTTTTATCAACCCAGTTCGACATTGTGTTCGAATATTGAGCCCGTTTACATATACATCCTGTATAATCAAACATACATAATTATATACTTATAACTCACCGTTCATATGTTCGTTATTTCTCGCCGCGTTGGCTAGTAACGCGTCGCTGGCGACAGCAAAGTCTTTGCTGTCTCGGGGTGCCTCGGGGCTCGGATTGGAGTTCTCACTCGAGCATAGACCTTGGGGTTAACATATTTTATTATGAACTAGCTGTGCCCCGCGGCTTGGCCCTCGTATCCTAAGTTACTCCTAACATCAGCTATTATTATCTGCCAGTGAAAGTCCCGTCAAAAACCGTCCAGCCGACCGTCTACGGAAATTTCAATTGGCATAACCAAAAATGCGAAAATTAATTATATATATTATATTGTCGTAATCAGCTTGTTATGCATTGTTTTTCCAAAAACAAATGTTTTTTGGCTGTCCTGTAGCAGCAACAGAGCAACGGATCGACGTGATTTTTTGCATAGATATAATTTATGGACCGGAGATCAACATGTCTACTTTTATCCCGGAAAAATGTAATGTAAACGTGTGAAGAACACGGGTGAAACCTCGGGCAGAGTGTAAACAAAATAAATTCCATTTATCGGATATTTGTTCCGTACCTCTGATCTGCAGCGCTTCAGCTGACTTCAGTAGACTGGGCAACTCTTCCTGCGTGACGTTGACCTCTCCTTTGTACATGAAGTCCACCAGCGCTTGCATCTCGCTGAAGCTGAAAAAATAACCAGGGTTGATACATTTTCCTACTATCCTATCCTAATGCGAAAGTGTGTGTGTGTGAATGTTTGTTACGACGTATCGCCGTAATAAATAAACTGATTTTGATGAAATTTGTAATGTAGATAGTGTAAGTTCTGCAATAAAACATTTGCCTTTTGTCCAGCTGAGGACGTCAGGGGTGCATTGAAGTCAGTTTGAGAAAAACTTGGACTTGCCATAACTCCTTGTTTAAGCAACTTTCTGATATTCTGTTATCGTGGAATTTTTTTAAATGGGCGCTTGTTTACGTACGTGGTTTCAGTATTGCTATACTTTTCTGTTAGAGATTGTATACGTTGAATGAAGTCACAAATAACGGGGTGTTTACCATGTTTATTGTTTTATTGAGTTTCCGATATTTCGGCATTATTGCACGCGCCATGATAATGAAACTTAACAGTGCTAAAAAGTTTAGCCCTAATAATGGCAGAAATGAAAAAAAAAATGTCACACATCAACCAACAATTCCTTACCGCATATCCCTCATGAGTACGATGGGATGCTTGCAAGGGTTCTGCGAGAGCAATCTCTCTAGATACGCCGAGCAGGCCGAGAGCACTATCTTGTGGCAGCGCAGTTGGCGCGACTCGCACGCCAGCGTCACGTCGGCGAACTGCTCGCTTAGCAAGAGACGGGGGAACCATGACTGGAAGAATAGACAAAGGATGGTAAGGCACTTAGCAGTGGTGTCGATTCGTAACAAAACTAATTTTAGTTTTTCTCTCTTACAAATAAAACAACATGAGAAAGGGATAGACGCTGATTGACAGGTATAAATTTAGTTTTTGAGCTGTCAAATATCTTCCATGTTTGACAAATGAGACGCCACTAAATTCATGGTCGTTAAATTTACACTAGATACAAGCAAGTGGCGGTTCTGGGCCGGCGTTATGCTTACCATTAGGCAAACGACCAGCTTGTCTCGTTACCAAAAAGCAAAAAAAAGTGGATTACGTTGACAGGTCTAAAATATATTCCATCCCTTTCTCATGTTCTTATTTGAAAAGAGAACTTTTTTACCTCTGCCGCACGTGTTCGAACTTATATCGTTTGCCTGATGGTAGGTAAAGATAATGCAGGGGCCGGTCCATAACAATACAAGTAAAATATCTTTAAAAAAAGTGGGAACCGATTTCGTGACAAACTACTGAACGTTTGCTGAAATTTCTATGAAACCAATCTGAATTCCTTTTAAGTAAAGAAAGAATTTTCTAAATCGGTTTATAAATGACGGAGTTCTGAGGCAACAAACATAACAAATACAACCTTTTTGAAAGTTATGGCGAAATTGCAGTGCCACTCGGAACTTTGAAACAATACAGTTCGCTAGTTACTCTGGGACATCAGCAACATATTATGCTTTTTCATTTTCCTATATACGTTTAAGTATGAAATAGGTAAGTTATAAGTTTAAGTAACGAATTAAATAATTATATTTTACCTGTAAATTAGTGTGGTAGGAGTTCCATCGAACGCAAAACTGTTGTGGTGGCAGCGCCATCTCTTATCCAAAACCGGGAACTATTAGCAAACTATCATAGACATACTTATTTATAATCTTTGGCCGATATTTAATAAAAAAATTGCACAATTTAAAGTCCGAATACTATCACAGGCTATACTTAATTACACTAAATTTATAAAAATATATTTTTAAGTACATCAAATACTTTTTAAGTAGAAACTCGTTAGACTAGACTGTATATATTTTTTTTCAAATACTGAAATATTTTTCGTAAATGTACCTGAAACAAAAAAATACTAATGAAAATGCTGGCAATACTTAATTGATACTTACTATTATAGTTTGATTGGTCATTTCTATAAATATGCTATACCGGTGGTTAGAGCTGCAGATTGAGGTAGTTACCTCCTATTATGCAGCGCGTTCACCTAATGCATGATTGATGTATAAGCATCAGTCACGGATCACAAGAAAACTATGGAAAACCACGATCACCGCTTGACGCATTTCGTATCGTCTACGGAGTTTGGTAGAAATCCAGTCCGAGCGCTAACTGTACCACGGTCAGAGGTAGTGAAAGAGACGAGTGGCGCCGCTTCTACGATCTCTAATAAAAAAAATAGTTTCACAACCACTGCGTGTTCAGTGCAGAAGCCGCGGTAAATACGCGGTGGTGCGCAAGTGACGTATGTACCGCAAAGCGGAGCAGTCGTCACTTCGAGCCCAGGCAAGGAGGACCGTATTGCTTTTCTTGTCGATTTCGTGGTTTTTTGATGGCTTTACTTCAAGCCGCGTTACGCGTATATTGTCTCGTAATACGCGCTTGTTGCAAAGCATGGTTATTTTGACTGCAAAACGCATGCTTGCATAGTTACGGTCTGCCATAATACGCGCCATGTCATATCCGAACTGACCCTTGGATCCAACCAACTATACAGGAGAGAGCCTCTTTACGCAAAAAAAAAAAATCAAATTTATTTATTCATATGAAACGAACCGTAGAGCACTCATGAAAGCTAAAGTAAATCTGTAGAAGTGTACCTTTAAATTAAAAATATGAATTATGCCGTTTCTTTTGCCCGATCTGCAGAAGCGCATAAAATATGAGAACAGATTTGAATAAATGAATTGAAATTACTAAGTACCGTTTCCAAATATACAATCGTCGGTCGGGAAGAAGGGCAAGAAACACCTCGTCGTCGTTATTATTTCCGTTGTTTGTTATAACTTGTCTAAACACATAAAATATGCAAAAGTTTTTTTACACACTGTTGGTAACGAGACGAGCTGGTCGTTTGCTTGATGGTAAGCATAGCGCCAGCCCATAACAATTGCAGTGCCACTCAGAACTCTGAAACACAAAAGCCTGCGCGGCACTACCGCTGCTGCAGTGCGTTCGTTACCCTGAGACATTAGTAAGCCCAGTAATTACACTGGCTACTTTGTTCATCAAACCGGTAACACAGTAATGCGTGTACATTACTGCTTAGCGGCAGACTTCACGAGCAAAGCGGTGGTACTAACCCAGACGGACACTCGCAGAAGAGTTAGTCCTACCACCTAGTAGATTTGAATAAATGAATTGAATGAAGTGCAATGACTAAGTACCGTTTTTGTCAAATATATAATCGGATACGAAGAAGGGCCAAAGAAACATCTCGTCGGAATTCTTTTATCCAATGTGTTTTACAATGTTTCTATGATAACAATTATTATGTTTAAAAAAGTCGAGCAGTCACCATGCCTACATGCTTGGAGGCAAACGCCTCCAAGCATGGTTGTTATTTGCTGGGTAAATTGTTTTTTCTAATAAGCACAACAAATTGAGTCTCAGTTCTCATTAAATCTTTTAATATCCAGAGACGCTGGGACGGCTGGCGGCCTCAAATCCGTACCAAATATACCAGAGACCCCCGCGCGTTCTATTCACGGCATAGGGTCAATGGCCTGCCAGACCCAGACCGCTCAGTTCTCCGCAAACATTTTTTACCGGGTCTGGCTTGCTCCTTTTTCGGGATTTAAAATTGAAAGCGTTGTTTACCTTTCACAGATTAAATGTTACTTTTGTATTTACCAATTCTGATTCCAAGAACCTAGTCTATATTAGCATTCAGGGATATTATAGCTTCCTATTAGTGAATGAATTTTTAGAATCGGGTCAGCGGTTGAAAAGAATCACGTTACGCAGAAGACGACAACGTGAGAGGAAAATATTTCTCAATTGATCATTCCCTCTCCGCCAGTATTCTCAGAATGACGTTGACTCTTATCCCAAACTCTTCTGATCAGAGATGCTGTTTTTGCGAATGTTGAAAATTGCAGTGCCACTCTACCTGCATCGTGATCCTTATATCTTACCTATCCTACTAATTTTATAAACGCGAAAGTTTGTGAGGATAGATAGATGGATGATTGTTACTCTTTTGCGCAAAAACTACTGATCGGATTTTTATGTAGGTACTAGCTGCACACCCCAGCTTCGCACAGGTTAAGTAGATATAAAAAATTGAGATGTAAGCTATCCTATCTTTTAAGTTAGATCAAACTGCACACGGTGTACAAATTTGATTAAAATTGGTTAAGTAGTTTAGGAGTCCATCGCGGACAAACAACGTGACGCGTAATTTATATATATTAAGATAAGCTATATGAACCCTCTACCGCATACGAAGACAAATTTGGTTTCACATATTTAAAGATTTTTCTATAATACATAATGCATTATTGATAGCTAAATACACTTTACCAGATATAATAAGGTCTTTCTGAATACCACTGCAATATTTTTTATGTATGGTTTGATATCTATCAAATGTTAGCCTGACTTTTATGCAAGCGTGTGAAAAAACCGACACGATAATTGTAAAGTGAATGTTTGAAATTAGTTTTTGTTGGGAAAAGGTAAGATTTGTTTTGATTTCATAATTTTTCTTTGGAGCCCATAGCTTCTCCTAAATGTAAAACACTAAATTGCGTTTGAAATCTGCAAAATAGTTACTTTTATACCTAGTTTTGTGATGAAACCATATATGGTTTCGTATGCATTTGTACTCATGTATAATGAACCCAAATATGGTTTCGTATGTATTTGCTTCTGCTTCGACTAGAAAGTACCTATATCTAGTAGTTCTTTGTAGAATGGATCCTTCTCGATTTTATGGAAGCCACCAATCATGTCAATCCTATAGGTGATGGATCAGTGAGTGTCAATGAATTTGCTTCACAATCTGATAGTGAATATCAGCCCCCTCATCATTATATTCAACCTCCTAGAAGGTCATGATTTGTGCATGAAACTGATTCTGATTCAACTTATACTGAAGAAGACAATGTACCTTTGGCCAACCTATCTTCAACTTCCAAATAAAAACCTGTCAGATCTGAAAAGAAAGCTGAAAAAGTCAACTGGAAACCAGGTCACTTGGCTTCGTATGATATGAACAACTAATATCCTACTTCCTTCCTACTAATTTCATAAATGCGAAAGTGTGTATGTCTGTTTGTTGGTTTGTCCTTCTTTCACGCAGCAACGGAGCAACGCATCGATCTGATTTTTGGTATAGTTATAGTTTATGAACCGGAGAGTAACATAAGCTACTTTTTATCCCGGAAAAAATGCACCATTCCTGTGGGTACGCGGGTGAAAACCGCGGGCAGAAGCTAGTATAATAATAAAATCGACAATTGTGCCAAGTATGTTCACAGAAAACGCACGCAAAATGCCGTAAATGTAGAGTGTTTCTCTGTTACAATGACAAAAGGAATTGTTTATCGAATTTCCATGACTGATTTGATAGTAATTGTTTTGAAATGTTAAGTTTGTTTCTTGATTTATATGCATATGAAACCAAATATGTCCTGAATATTTTGGACAATAATTGTCGGTAATGCATGCGAGGCCATATATGGTTTCGAAAGCTAATTTCCAAAATATTAATTAGACAAATTTTTTTCCCTCTGATTTTTGTTAACTAGGCGTAAATAAAGCCCTTTGATCTGAAATTGATTTTTTTTTTCACTCCTATCATAATTCATGCGGTAGAGGGTTAATAGCTTATACATAAAAATAACATAGACTACAAATTACAAAGTTAACGTGGTCGAAGCCGCAGACAGAAGCAAGTTCGTTCAGATATTTTCCGTTGCATTGCATGTTGTGCAAATAGTTGTTGCAAATACTTAGTCTGTTACCGTCCTTAATCCATCCACCATCAATTTTTAAAGTATTTTGAATTTGACAATAAGTCACTTTACAACCTGTACGTCAAGAGGTACAAATACAATACATTTCGTCTGCTATCGATCTATTTCTGACTCCCCTGAGGTCAACGGCCTGCACCCTCGGACCCGCCTGTTTTTTTATCTGTACATACCTTCGCCGCTCCCTTCAGCTTATGGATCGTGGGGGTTCAAACTTTCTTTTAGTTTTTAGGACCTGACAGCTTATTCTGACGACCTCCACGGTATAATGCGTCGACTGATTTAACTTTTGTAGCGTTGAGAGTTCGATTACCACATCGCAAAAATTTGTGTACTTAAACACGTTCAAGTATTTTTTTTGTATTTGGGTGGTGTGAGATAAAATTTCTTGTAGTATTGCCTGATTCTCTCGAATTCAAAATTCTTTATTCGTGCCGGGAGAGCGCTCTGATAGTTAAATGTCTTTAGATGCCTGTTTTTCCAAGTATATAGTAGCTCTAGATACAGAATTCTAGGGTCAGGGTCAATGTACATTAATAGTATCTAAGAATTAGACGTTATTTATTATTATATTAGTCACTATTATTTAATTGTCAGTAAATGACTTTGAATTCGCGCGATTTCTTCGAGAAAAACGCGTTTTTACGAAAAGGAGCACAAAAAATTTAAGTCAAAAAATTTGAAGCGATGATGTCTAAGGCTAAGATTCAGAGAAGAGTCTAAGCGTGGACTTTTGCTTCCGTATGTCAAAACTTTAAATTTAACTGTAAATAGAATTTAGACATATGGAAGCATGAGTCCACGCTTAGATGAATCTTAGCCTAAGTGGTAGTGACGTCGGCCGCCGATCTGTATGTCGTTGGTTCGATGAGTAGGTATAAAAAGCTTCAGCTTAGGTGGAAGAACACATCCTGATGTAATCATAGCTAGCCTGTAGGGCATTTTCTAGAACTCTGGCTAGCACCTATCGGTGTGTTCCGTCAGCTGCACTTGAAAGCCAGTTCTAACCTAGGTTTAGCATATTCATCATCTTCGACCACATCGTCGCTTAAGATCACAAGAGATAGTGCTCAAATGAAAACGTATCATAGAATAAAAGTCATGTAATAAGCAAGTCATTATCAGCCTCTTACGCTCCCACTGCGGGACACCGGCCTTCTTTCAGAGGTATGGGCACCACGCGGGCCCAGTGCGGCTTGGTGGATAGCACATGTCCTCGAATTTGTAGTTCTTGAATATGCCGGTTTCCTCACGATGTTTTCCTTTATAGTTTTAGAGCGCATGTGATAATCCGCACATAGCTTGTATAAGTCATTGGTGTGGGCCGAGTCGAGATTCGAACTATGGTGCGTCGGATTGAAAGTCGCACTAGTTCCCGCTCGGCCACACTCGCTCTTTATAAAACGAGAGCTCTGTAATAAACGAGTAAATCATACGAATGAACGCGTATAAAAAAGTCTAAAGTAATATTCTCCAGTTCTACCTTCCAAGTCTTTACGTGGTCCCGGCCTCAAACACTGAGGTATTTCAGACCTTTGAAACGTCGTTTTTGGGTCACATTTGACATGAGAACTCACGCGATACCAGAGATAAGATAATGATACCTAGATGAGATTGGAGTGTTAGTGATTCATAATTCCATGGAAATAATACTTTATTTAGTTTTAGATTCGCACGAATTGTGTATTTTTTTACTCTTCATCATCAGCTAATAAACGTAGACTGGGGAACCTCAGCTCAGTCTCCCCCATGAAGAGAGGTTTTAACATAATACAGTACGCTTGGCAGACTTCTTGGTGTACACAGTAGATTATGATGTTAATCGAGGAGAATGCTGCGCCCATTCCCTGGACATTCTACTAGGTGGTAGGCCTAACTCTTCTGCGTGTGTAAGGTCTGACCATCATCTTGCTCGATCTAATGCTTAAGCTTGACAGATTTGCAACTTGAAATTACTATGAAAAGGAGTTGAGGAACTCCTTGTTATCCCTACATCCTATCCTACTGTAATATTATAAATGCGATGTGTGTGTGAATATTTGTTACCACGTATCTCCGTAACTACTAAACCGTGTTTGATGAAATTTGGTTTGTAGATAGTTTAGGTTGTGGAATGACACATAGGCTATAAAGATAAATGCCACGCGAGCGAAGCCGCCAGCGGAAGCTCGCAAAAAAACGCGAAGTACAACAACAAAACAACGTTTTATAAATGCGAAACAAAATAGTATAATTAATTGTAGAAACCTTTTTGAAACGCTTTGATTGGAAGAAGGGCTTCAGCCCTTTTTGATTGGTCTATACTAAGAGATCTGTGGTCTGTACCGACTTGGAACGTGCACTTTTTATTTTAACTTTCATGAGTGCTCTCCTGGTGTCTATGTGAATAAAGAATAATTCTTTAAATTTTTGAACTTGAATTTGAAAGTTTGCTTTTTGGTTTGTACTTCTTTCACGCAGGAACGGAGCAACGCATCAACGCATTTTGCATAAAGGTAGTTTATAGGCCCGAGTGACACAGGCTACTTTTTAACCCCGACTAAAAAAGGAGGAGTGTTATGATAATGTATGTCTGTGGCATCGTAGCTCCTAAACGGATGGACAGAATTTGATTTAGTTTTTTTTGTTCGAAAGGTGACTTTATCGAGAGTGTTCTTAGCAAAATCTGTTCATCAGCCTTTTGACGATAATCCGCTTTTAAAGTCGGGGGTTTTTAAATATTGAAATTTTTGCTTGTTGCTTGTAATTGTAGTATTGAAACCGCGGAGAGCAGAGCAGCTAATGAGTGTATAAATTCTAAAATTCTAAAATCACACAAGCTCCAAGCCAGCCGCAATGGAACCGATATGACCCAATTGAGACTTCAAAGGGGCCCGCCCATCTATTTTTACTACCAGACCCCTGCACGGTAAAAATATCAAGCATACTCTTCCTTCTCGCACAGGCATGTGGCCAGCAGTCATTTTGTAAAAATTTGATCGTTAATCGAACTCATTCAAGTGACCGAGCCCTCTTCCAAAGCGAATCTACTTGATCTTCAAACTGTTTAAAAACGATGGAAACGGTCAAATTCTGTTTGTTTTGGAGCTCAAGTGAATAATAAGTTTTGTAGAAAAATATTTTTTTCAGACAAGCTTTTATAAAATACGTAATTTGGCCACCTTCCGGCTCCATCATCAGGACCCTGGACATCGTCTAGGATCAGAGTACTTGATACAGATCAAATGAGCCCAAACTCGATGGGGTTACATTGCTTCGCTAGAGTTCCTGTGGCCGCCTTCAAGATCCATTATTACACCAGCTCTGTGACATCATTATAATATTTACTGCATTGTCATCCGATTTACATAATATGTAGGTATATAAAATTTTGGCTCAATCGAACACCGGGAAGTGGGTCAAATTTAGCTTGCAAGATTTCAACTCTACCAACAAGGCAAATTAAATAAAAGTTTGTAAAGTGAGTTTACTTATTATAGATATAGAGCATTCCTATCACTCAACAGAGTGTGAGTCAGTGTATTCACTAAGACCTTTGCTGAACTTTTTTTTTACAATAGATAGGCTAGTGTTTGACTTATATATCGCGATCGTAACGTGGTCGAAGCTGGTGGTTGCCGGAAAGGTGCTAGCCAGGCGAGCACTAGAAAGGTTTTATCACGATATTGTCCTTCACTAAAAACTCAAGTTGCTACCGACCTAGAGCTGCCACTGAGCCATCAAAGGCATCACTTCAAAAGCTAAGGCTATAATTTCAGAGACTAATCTAAGCGTGCGGTCTTGCTTTTATGAATATGTCAAAATTCTATACAGCAGCGCAAGTACGGATCTTTTCGATCGATAAAATTCACAGTTCAAATCTATAAAGTGGATTTTAACTATTTTTTATATAATTTATCGAACCTCGATACAACCGACAAAAGTTACCGAATAGCTAGGTCGAATCCAAAGCTACTACAATACTTTACGATCAGACTCCGGTACTCGCTACATTCGATAAATTTATCAGTTTTTTTCGTTTCGACAAATTTATCGTTTGGACTTCCGTACTTGCGCCGCAGTTTTGACTTACCACTTATGGAACGACGAGTTTTGTGGACAAAAATGTCCACGCTTAGACTCGTCTCTGCAATGACTATAAATCCTGCGTCTCTGAATGGAATTTTAGCTTTCATGAGCGGTTCCTCCCAGGGAAAATGTGCATAAACAATTTTGTATTTGATTTATATATTATCGTTTTAACATAAAATGGAGGAAAAATTCCACGCTAATGTAGACCGTAGACGCTTATGCAAGTATGCGTTTTGCTGTCAAAATAACCATACTTGGTTGCATGACTCGTCTCTGAATCTTATCCTAAGAATCCTCTCAATGACCGACGACTCGGCTATACCTACTGCTTTGCTTTGGAAACTAGTATGTTATTGTATTTTGGACAGACGGAAGAGAAGTTTCACAAAACGATATCTTTTCGATTGTTATCAATTTATTTTAAACAATCATACTATTATGACAATCGATAATTTCTAGATCGCTTTCCCTAAATCTTTCCAAGTTTCAAACAATTGTAAACTAGAACTAACAAGATTGGAAACTAGATCTCAAGTGTGGTTGCCGTCATACGGATAGATTTTCATCGTGAGGGTGGTAGCTAGGTACTAGAAAATTGTCCACCATAAAAGCATGATAATAAATAACGCTTAACGCGAATATTTTGTATTACCTAGTTAAAATTGGTGTTGAACACAGGCTAAGAGGTTCAGATTTCAGAGACAAGTCTAATCGTGGGATTTATCTTCTGTATGTCAAAACAGCATGAGTCCATGCTAGTGTGTTCGTAGTTTCACCCAGTAAGACCCTGAGTAAGTCTACCCATAAGGTAGGACTTTTACACATACATTATCTCAAGCTGCGTGTTTTTTAACTTGTCTAATAATGTAAACAACAATTGGCGGATCGCTAACCAATCACATAGATATAGAAATCTCACCACGAATCGTGATTCCTCTGTGCCAATCACATGTCATTGGCTGACGATCTAACCCTCTACACAAAATCTACATCCTTCTTTTTCTGCTAGCTAATACCAATACGACACAAATATGGGAATGACATTAGCTTGTGAGATGTCTTGTGATTGTTTTATTGGTATGGTAATTGGTAGTATTGGCTTTTTACTCTATGGCATAGGTGTTAGCGTGAGTGGAAAAAGAAGCGTGTGGACTTTGTCTAGAGCTAGTCTCTATTTAAATCGTTGGTTGACATCCGCCATCTTTGTTTACATTATTAGACGAGTTATAAAAAATATTCTATCTCTACCTATGTAAAAAAATCACGTCATTCCGTTGCACCGTTGCCGCGTTGCTGCGTGAAAGAAGTACCAACAGTCCAACATAGACAATTTAAAATTTATAAAATAGTGAGCCTAGGAATAGCTAAGTAGGGATTGTGTATTTTAAATAAAATAAACGTGTGCCTAATTAGGTAGGTATAAACTATAAACTTTCAGTTAACTTTATTATTCCTATATGTAAATAAAATATTTACTAACTCATTTTTAATGGTAATCCATTGTCCAAGTTATTTTCGATAGGTGTTAGTTGCTTTTTTGAGGTCTGGTAGAGATCGCTAATAAGCTATAAGCGGTAAGACCACCAAATTTGATAATTAGTGAGATCTTCCGTTTTAACAGTTTTAAATTTATTATTGAGTTAGGTAGGATAAAAGTTCAATATTTTATTATGTAAAAAATATACTTGCACCTGCTGGGTTGTTTGTTATTGTATTGTTATATCTAGGTGTAATAACTAGCAACAAGAACAGCAAACTATTTAAAAAAATACATATATAATTAACTATTTCAATTTCATAAAAAAAAACAGAGAATCCACTATTTTTCTTCTAAAGTAAAATAATGTACATAATGTGGCTACCTTACCATTATCTAATTACATGTGTTTTTGTATTGTTTTGTTACTATTTATTGAAGTAAATTATTTACGATTATTAAAAAATATTTTCACCAAATTGTTTTAGTGTTAATAACACAGTATTGCAATAATAATTTGCGCAATAAGATTCCTGCACCATTTACCGAAATTTATTTTCTTGTTATGAAATAAGACCTTTGAAAAAACATTTAAAAAAAAGTTAAAACGCACAGTGGTTCGTTTTCCAAACAAAAAATCAATTCAGAATGCTCTTATCAGGAACTATGCTGTAAACATTAGTTTTGGCCTTACAGGCGGCTGATAAAGAAATAATAAGCAAATTCAAACTTACCACAGCGTAAATTTGAAAAATGGTTATCAAAACCCATGAAGCACGTGAAGTTTTTAAACACAAATCACGGAAAACATCTTGGCTGTACCACACAACTCAGCGCGGCTCAATGATGGTTAAAACATGAGCTAAGCCAACATTTGGCCGCTCCCAAAATAGTCCAGGCCCCACTAATGTTATAAACATACGTGCACTGCGCACACATGCAAGCTTAAAACATTAAGAAAAAAATCAATATTTAAACAATTACTCAAATCTATACTTAGACGCGAGTACAGAACGAGAAAATGGTCGTCTTGTCTATCAGCCACTGAAAAATGTGACTTTTCGCGACCTCACGTCTCCAAAAAGGAGAAAATGTACCAAAATAGAGTCGAAACGCTCACCGCTTGAGGTCCTGCCGCCGACACATCACGTATGCAATTATCACGTCGCAGTACCTTTTTTAACTATGAAAAATCAATAATTTTTAGAAGCACAACAATTTTGTTCATATTTTTCCATGGGGCCTCATCGCGGTCTCACTCGGGCACTTAAAAATGAAAAACCTATTGGAAGAAAACTACGCTCTAGAAAGAGACAGACATATAGTCGATTGTAAATAATGACAGCGACGACCCACAACAAACGAGAGAGATAGTTGACAAATACTTAACAATAACAATTGAATTACGTAATTGGGCACCTTAGTTTTTATCGTGCACTCACCTATTGTCTCCTAAAACATAATCTTGAGATGTAAAAACACTTTTCACGTGGATTGTGGTTGTTTAGACATTTTAGCTGCAGCAGTCATCCGTCATGCGGACGCCATTTGCAAAAGCGTGAGAGAAACTAACCAATTTTTCTAATAAGATTAGAGAATGTGATAAGTATAATAAATAGTATTCTAATATGAAATAAAAATAATTTAAATTACACATCTTTTTTGTAACTGATACTTAATATATTGCTTAAAACTTAAATATTCTCAGAAATCGATACACCACAATCGTTTTACGATGTGGCAACAATATTACTGTCAAACTCTTGTAGAAGATGGCGATTGCCGCGAATATTCAACTTGTTTTCTGTGTACTCAAAACCAAATCTTGTAAAAATAACAATAAATAATAAGTTAAGGTTTTAAAATGTTTGATTTTTATCACATAGATTGTAGTGAAATTAACGGTAGAGTTTTCAGTGCAGTGTTGTTAGTTGCAATGTAACTCGGTACTTTGTACCTAATTGTCCGCTGAAAGGACTCAGTTTCCTCTTACTCCCACTTTCTGAAATGTATCTTTGCCGATCATCGACCACCTTGATCTTCTAGGTGTTACCAATTTTGGCACTTTCATAGAGTCCTAGGCCAAGATGGCTGCAAAGAAGCTCGGCATTTTGGCTGCGGTGAGACGGTACTTCACACCGGGCCAGCTTCTAAATCTTTACCAAGCACAAGTCCGGTCGTGTATTGAGTACTGTTCGCACTTGTGGGATGGTTCTGCCAAGTACCAGTTGGAAGCTTTGGAGTCTTTTTTTTTTATGTTATTTGGTAACGAGACGAGCTGGTCGTTTGCCTGATGGTAAGCATAACGCCGGCCCATAACAATTGCAGTGCCACCCAGAACTTTGAAACACAAAGGCCTGCGCGGCACTGCAGATCGCTCGTTACCCTGAGACATTAGGTATTAAGTCTCACAAGCCCAGTAATTTCACTGGATACTCTGCTCATCAAACCGGAACACAGTAATGCTTGCACACTACTGCTTGGCGGCAGACTTCACGAGCAATCTATCGAGTCTATTGAAAGACAGTCTTGAACATCACCGTAAAGTTGCCAGTTTAACTGTATGTATTACACAGAATACATTTCGGCGAGTGTGCGATGGAATTACAATAGGTAGGTAGCTTAATTCCTTCAACTCCATTCTATCATCGGACGACCCTCATCAATGCGACACCGTTTTATGGTTGATATCCCTCCTATACGCACTAAGCGTTTTGCTTCATCCTTTAAAATACGCACTGCTAAGGAGTGGAATTAGTTGCCAGCATGTGTTTCTCGACAACTTATAATCTGGGAGTCTTCAAAACGAGAGTGAACAGGTACCTTCTAGGCAAGCGTGCTACATCTTCGACCGCATCGTCGCTTACCATCAGGCGAGATTGCGGTCAAGAGAGCCTGGCAAAAACTGTTACATGAGCTTTTTTAATTGTTTACTTTCAAATAGGAAATTGTAATGAAGAAAGAAGTCTTGTTTTTATTGCCATTTATGGTTCAATATTAGGAATAAATTATTTACCTACTTAGGTAGGTACCTACTTACATCTAATGAATAGCCGAAAACTAGGAACAGCTGGTTTTAATCGGATTTGAGTCGAAAACGAAGACAATTTTATTGGCTATACCAGCCAATGAGTCACAATGGTAACTGTGTGACTCATTGGAGGGCGGAAAAAGTTGCATCCAGTAATGGATACAAGTTTTTTTTTAATAGGATTCCCATCTTGTCACCCTAGCATAATAGTGTGGTAGGATATTTTTTGGTGCTCGCCTGGCTAGCTGTGGTAGCTAGCCAGGCGAGCACCAAAAATATTTTCTAATAAATAAAATATCTTTAACTTGAAAATCTGTCTTCAAGCACCCATCGGTGTGTTCCGTCAGCTGCATTTGAGAGTCAGTTCTACTCTATCTAGGTTTATATTCACCATCTTCGACCACATAGAGATAGTGCTCAAATGCAACCTACCTATCGAGTATAAAAAATTACAATTTTTTACAACAGACTAGATTTCATTGAGAAAATTTCGCACTCTTAATAAAATACTGACCTAATCCAAAATCACTGACTTTTGGCAATTGAAGTGTAACTAGCATTTTTTTTAAATTGCTGTAGAATTAAAACTAAATATCCTTATACTCGTAATAATAAAATAAAATACCTTACAAGCAAATTAGGGTTGTTTTTATTAGACTAGGTTATCGGACTTGCTTTTTTAGGTCGCAATTTCACTATAACTCATTTTGGTCAAATTTTGAGTTAGGTCGATGTTTTACTAAGGGTGCGATTTATTCATGGCTGAAAGTAAAGAAAAAAAACACAACATTTTATGTTAAATTTTTATTTATTTAGTAGAATTAATGTATATGGTTCTATGCGAAGATTGAAGACACGACAGAAGAAGCGTTCCAGGGACCTGAAAAAAAAACAAAATATTTATTTAACATTTTATATGATCTGGCACTCTGGATCAACGAACACTCACCAAAGCAAACCCATCTCGTCTCCACCGCGCCACTCACACGACGCGACTAGTTCCGAAACTTACCTATGCAGTGAGAAGGTCCGGTGCGGAGTCGTGCAATAGGTCGGCGGCGCGCGCGACTGCAGTGCACCAGCCGTCCAACCGCGCCGCCAGCGCCGCCGCGCCCGCGCGGTCCAGTGCGCGCGGACGCACCCACGAGATGTACGCGATGGATGACACCTGGCGGACGCCGGAATAAATTATAAATAACGCATACATACTCATGACTCTAAACAGTGTTATACGGTTGTTTAGTTAGGTCGATGTATCTGTCAGTATTTATTTATTTATTTAATTTAATAACTAACACGGTACAACCAGTTACATTAGTTATGCAAGATTAAAAATTGTACAAACTTACAAAATTAAAAAAATTAATATAGCCACCGACATTCAAAAAATACAAATACAATAATAATAATTCAAAAACAGTAACAAAATATAAAATATGTCAAGAATTATGAGACGTCACACTAACACAAATAATAATAATTATATAATAAATCGTACAAAATTTACAAAATTATATACCATTAACTTAGTCATAATAAAATTCAAAAAGACAATTCACAAATAAAATAAATACCAATTTATGTCAAGGATAAATAATGTCATGAAGCTAAATTAACAAGAACCCTATTAGTATGTCAAGAATAAATTATTATTATCTACCAGAAGTCAAAGTCACACTGACACAAATATACCCATTCATCATCATCACCCATTTCCTTCTTCTTACCCGCTATCATCTCACAGAATTCCAGACACTTCAACTGCATACTCTTCCAGTCATCCGCAAACATGTCAAGATCAGGCGCCCAAGCCAAGAGATTATTGAACGCAGCAAGAGAACGTAAGACAGGGGAGTACCCGTGCGCAACCGTGCGGGCTGGCGGTACCGCGAACAGCTGATGGCGTCGCCCGCCGCGGCGGCGGCTGTCATCGGGGACGAGGAGCCGAGACAGCTCACCGAGTAGATCGGGAGCATCAATTTTTCCATGAAGGACTTTACACATTACCTTCATCTGGTTGTGTGCTCGTCGGACCTCCAACGAATTATAACCCAAGCATCCTAGGAGAAAGTTGGTCGGGTACATGTACGGGTAATAACCATATACACGCTTGTATAAAAAGCGAAGGAAAGCTTTTTGCACTTTTTCTAGAGGAAGTGAATAAGAACCTTCATGAGGATGCCATACCGTTGAGCTGGCCTCGAGCTTGCTGCGCACAAGAGCCCCAAAGATCAACTGAATGACATGGGTACCATGAAAGTCTCTTGAATTTCTCAGTACAAACCCCAATCTCCTATATGATTCCTTAGCAAGTGTAACAATGTGGGCATTGAAGGTTAGCTTTTGGTCAAAAGTGACTCCCAGATCTTTTATAGAAGTGGTTTTGGCAATCTCATAAGAATCCAGCTGGTATTGGAACTCCGTGGGACGCTGCCTTCGAGTAAATGTCATTGCATGGCATTTTGCTGGATTAAACTCCATTTTATTTGCCACAGCCCATTCACCGATAGCGTTCACATCACGTTGGAGGTCGAGGCAGTCTTCCATGGACTTTATCTCCTTGACCAACTTCATGTCGTCCGCATATAGAAGGCATTTTGAATGCTTAACTACAGCGGGAAGATCGTTGACCATAAGAATAAAAAGAAGAGGTCCGAGTATGGATCCCTGGCTGACCCCAGATCGTGTGTGATAAGGAGTGGAGTCATACATACCCAATCTCACAAACTGCTGCCGGTCTTTGAGGTAGTCAGCAATAAATCCCAGGAGTCCGGGAGCAAAACCGAGAGCACTTAGTTTGATGAGTAAGTGGTCATTATTAACTCTGTCAAAAGCCTTACGAAAATCAAAGTAAAGAACGTCCACCTGGCTACTACGATCCAGCCGGGCTGAGATAAAATTAGTCACTTCCAGGAGATTTGTATCAACCGATCTTTTCTTCCTGAAGCCATGTTGCTCATTGCATAGATACTGCTCGACTTGCCTATATATCTCTCCATGGATAATTCTTTCAAATGCTTTCGCTGGAGATGACATAATAGCTATGGGCCGGTAATCTGTAACAGATGACTTATCGGAACACTTGGGAATGGGAGTAACTCTAGACAATTTCCACTGTTTGGGATAGATTCCTGTGGCCAAGGCCAGGTTGAATATGTGGCAAAGTGGCTGAACCAAGAATGTAAGACCTTCTTTTAGAAACCATGGCGGAATGCCATCGGGCCCCACTGAACTATTTGGCTTGAGACCTTTAATTCCAGATGCCACATCGTGTGGGGCTAGACCAAATATATTTACATAGTTACCAGATTGGGTCTTATCAGAATGGCTTATATGTTTCGAATCTAATCCAGTATTGTGTACAGCGCCACCTATGAGTGGAGAGCGGTCACCTCGCAGTGTTTTTTAGTATTGTGTACAGCGCCACCTGTGAGCGGCGCGTGGTACCTGGTCGATGTGTCCGCGCACGAGTCCCTCGGCGAGCGCCTTCATGACGAGCAGCTCGACGTCGGCGGGCGCGACGCGCGCCGCCGCCGCAATGGACGAGAACGACAGCCGTCGCTGCGCCGTGGGGCGGTTGAACGCCATCTGTTGACAATAATTGTCTATAAATAATAAATATTTATCATACACATTTACGGTCTTACTACATATAAACCAAACACACCCTAAACGCGTGTTGAACTAGACAGTCGTGTAAAAAACATACTTGGTGAACATAGAACCTCGGTTTTTGAAGTCGGTTTAAAATAAGTACCTAATAACATCACAGTCCACAAGGTGGACCGACAACGTTGTTAAAATCGCGAGAATACTGTTGCTGAGTAGCCGATCCAAGTGGCGATCTATGGCAGAGCGGAGGCCTATGCAGTTCAGCAGTAGACATCATCGAGCTGATAATGATGACGAGAGGAGACTGAGGTCACGTTGAAACGTAAGCCTATTTTGGCTCCAAGATCCCAGCACTGACCTCCATGAGACACAGCAGCGCGATCTTCCTTCTGATGTCGGTGTCAGCGGCGCTCAAGTCGGGGTGGTCGCGCGGCGCGGCCCGCTCGTAGGCGGCGACGTCCCCACGCGCCGCGGCCCGCACTAGCGCCACGGCCCACGCGTCCGCGGTGCCCTGCAGCGACTCGAGGATGGGGTGGGCAAGCTGCAAACCACGATACATGCACACAAATTATATTGCACACACCGGATACAAAGAAAAAAGAAAGAAATAGATTAGATTGTTAAGTTTATATTTAATAAGTATTTGGTTAGACTATTATGCTCTTCTGCACTGAAGTACACTAAGCTAAAGCTTATATTATCTCCAAGTTCCAAGATACAGGTCTAGTGCTTAGTTTGGGGCTCGCCGATAATTTAAGTGTTTGTTTAATTTTCTATGTAAAATAATAATGGAAATTTCTATGGTAATAAATCTTGCAACGCTTCAACAAAATCTTGACTTAAATACCAACTACATCTGCCCTAACCAGTTTATGTTAAAATACACCTACAACAGACGTATCATAAGTGAGGAAATCAAATGAACGAAAGTATATATAACTATAGAAGCCAAATAGTATAAAAAACTATCTTTCAAAACTCGACACTCCGCAAGTCTTACCAGCTCGTCAAGGTCGTACACGTTGCTGGCTATGACGGCGGCGAGTGCGAGCGAGAGCGCACAGGCGCGGCGCTCCTCAGATGGGAGCGCGGCGCCGCCGTCGCTGCAGCCGATGTAGCGCAGCGCTGCACGGTAGTATTTGTGCATAGGGCCGCGGACTCTGCAATGTGCCAACGCTAGCTTGATCCCACGGTTACATTCCCACAGGAAAAGAGCCTTTTTCCGGGATAAAAAGTAGGCTAAATTACTCACTGGACTGTAAACTGTGTCTATGCAAAAAATAACATTGTTGCTCCATGAAACAAACATACTTTCGCATAATCAATTGTATGGATACATATTTTTGCTGGTTCTTGGTATGTTAGTATTTGATCATTATCTCACCCGATGTTAGGAAATGTTGTATAGCCAACATGGTGGATTATTCTAAAATGAGTATTCTGGTAGAAGTAGTATTGTTAATATTCATTAGTAAAAGTTTCGAGGGAAATTGAGTGAAAATGAATTTCTGCTATACCAGAGGCATTGTCACCATGTAGCCTACCCTTCTCAGAGATAAATCTCTTCACCCTATTCAAAGCTTCGTTTGTATAGTTAATACCCAATAGGGAAGCACAAGCCTCACCTGTAGTACTCAGAAGCAAGCTTGTAGAACCGTCCATGCACGGTTGTGACTCCATCGGCATCATCCAAGGTCTTCTCCAGGTGGTCTATTATCTTCTCCGTGCTGTCCAGGTCATTCAGCTGCTCCAGGTAGATCTGGCCTTGAAGGACCTGGAATATTTTAAAATTAAAAATACATAACACCCAATGACTATACTTTACTGTCGGATAATGAGATGAGCAGATCAATTGCCTGCTGCTAATCAAAACACCAGCCCATAACAAAATATGCATTGCAACTCAGAACTTAGAAGCACAAAGGCCTGTGCAGCACTACTTTGCGCTTGTTACCCTGAGATATTAGGTATTAATTCCCATAAGCCCAGTAATTTCACTGACTGCTCATCAAACCGGAACTCTGTAATGCTTACACATTACAGCTTGACACCAAACTACACAAGCAAAGTGGTGGCACCCACCCAAACAGACACTCACAGAAGAAAAAACATCATATCAAGAATTTCACCGTCAACATCGATTGCTCCCATAGCCTAGTTGGTTAAGGTGTCTGGTCTAGATAACCAGAAGATGCCGGTTTGAATCCTGTTGGAAGCGAAATTTTTGTGATGTATATATTTGCGTGAACATCTGCTAGTGCCGGTAAACACTATAAAAATATATTTCATAAACTCACAGAAGAGTTATTCCTACCACCCGGTAACCACTTCCTTTCCTTACCTTGCACAGTGCCATAGCTTCATCATTGATCTTCACTTTAGTCTCAATCTTCTCCAGAAAAGCTATAGCCTCCTTTTTATCACTGAACTGTTTCACAATGTGAACCACAATCTCCACCAAGGACAGCGGGTTTATTCTGCAAGAAAACAAACAAGTTTTGACCGTCCCTGTAGTGCAAATCTGAAATTCTTAACCTTTTCATAATGATATGCTAATAACACACATCTATCTCTTGCTACAGACCACCAAGTATGTGACAGTGTTGTATTAAAGTAGATACATAATAGAAGATAGTAATTAGAATAGAGAAGAATTTATTAGAGTAGAATACACCAAAAACACTTTACAGATTCATGAATATTTGTGAATGCCGTAACTTATTCAATACTTTGTTGACCATTTCTAAAGTGGCCAGAGAACACCAGTGGGCATCGGATCACTGGTTCAGAAACTGGTGTAACTGACAGGTGGATGACCTTAACATTTATAGAACATAATTTTTGGATTTCATTCCCACAATAGACAATATTTAACTTTGCCTTAACTATGTCTAAAACATGGGCCAGTAATTGTTTCATCTTTGGGTTGTTATTGGACCAGGGTCCTAGGAAAACCTGATTCTGCAGAAGGGGAGTCCTAGTTAGAGGTTAGTCAGGTCTCTGTATGTGATCGTTGGGTGTTATCTATTTCTATTGAATGACTTTTAGGGTTGGTGTTTAGGTTACTGTTAGCAAGTATTTAAGACTTTAACAGCAAGATTATCGTGTTGGAGGCCTATGCGTTATAAGCTTATAACTTGAAGTATTGATGCTCCCCAAGAACTGTTTGTTTTCAATGTATAGGGGAAGCAAAACATGACAGGCAAGTTTCACTCACTTGTTTTCAAATGTGGTCAAAAAATTGTTGTACAGCTGAATGAGGTTGTCGTTGGCTTGCAGTGTCGGATGTTTTACGAAGTCTTGTAATTTCAACGTTAGTTGATGCCATAGTCTGGAAAAAACAAAGGAGTAAGGTTAGCAATAAAAATTGACAATTTATAAGTATTTTACTGCTACCGGTAAGATAAAACTTACTTTTTATTGTAAAGCTCTTCTAGCTTAGCCCAGTCTGATGCTAAATCAGGCTCGGCGGCCTGTTTCTTTGATAGAAAATCGCCAACATCAACAATCGCAAACTTTACGGAGGCCATCTTTCAAATTTCGATGATAATGGTATGAAGTTGTTCACAAAACAGTATTGTCACCGTTCAACTGACAACTGACAAACTCTGCGAAACTATAGACAAGTTATATAAAATCACGAAAGGAATGCATTGAAGCTAGCAACAAGCCAATAGTGCTGCCACAAAATCTGCAATAATTTCCTTGAACTTCCAAAATTCCGTTTTGTAAGAACTGTTTCCTAACGTTCGTTCTAATATGAAAACAAGCGAACATTCTAGACAATTCCTTACAGCCGAAGACCTAGCGACCACTGGTTTTAATCGGTTTGGAGTTGAAAACGAACACGAGATTGTTAGCCGGTAAGGCCCCTGGTCAAGTATATTAGTACTATTGTATTATTTGATTGAGGCTCAATTCGACCAAATTAGAATATGGTTTTTATTCGAGAGTAAATAGTGAGTTACTCCAGAATAACCATATTTCATACGATTGTGTAAAATGTAACTTTAGATGGATTGACGTTGGATTCCTTTTTTAATTCGGTACCTTAGAGGCCTTTAATCATTCGTTCCAGATAGATATATCATATAAATTAATTTAGCATGTTATAGTTCAGCAATTTGATTATTAAATAATTTACCATTTTTGTAAAGTAAAAATCTCATGGTGGCAATTTTCACTAGTACCGCCATCTAATGGCGGATAACTATAAAATATGTTAGTATTTTTTGTTGCTCTGGCAACAAGACTAAGCAATACTAGTATTGCCATCTTGTGACGAATAGCTGAACATTCTACTTTTTCATGGTGAAACCAGAACAGTTTTTCCATCTAAGTAGATGGCACTACAAGTTGTTTAACGCAACTAATGCAAACGATTTTTTTTTTACAAATTTGCCACTAAGACCTCTTACTTATTAGGTTTCACTGAAACTAACTTACGGGAGATAGAATCCGTCAGTCAACTACACATTCGTTGTACCTACCTACCTATTAGTAGTTTCAGTTGGCTCTTCAGCCAAATCTTCAGATCGCATTCAACGACAAGTACCTGCGTCTACTTAAGTACCTACTCTAATTTAAGATCTGTTAAGTACTATCTTGATTCTGATAAGACTGGTATAACATAGTAGGTATTTACCTATATTAAATTGAATAGGTAGTAAGTTTTTTAAATATGGGTATCGAATACAAAGTACCGGGTACCGGGTGGGTGTCCATAGGTACATTATACTAGATAGTTATCTATCTATCTAAAATTATATAGGTAGGTATATAAGATCAGACCTCAGTTTAATGTCTACAAAATTAAATGCTAGATTTTTCGGTGTAGGTGCCTACCCATTTTTTTTTTTTTAATATGTTATTTGGTAACGAGACGAGCTGGTCGTTTGCCTGATGTTAAGCATAACGCCGGCCCATAACAATTGCAGTGCCACCCAGAACTTTGAAACACAAAGGCCTGTGCGGCACTGCAGTGCGCTCGTTACCCTGAGACATTAGGTATTAAGTCTCATAAGCCCAGTAATTTCACTGGATACTCTGCTCATCAAACCGGAACACAATAATGCTTGCACACTACTGCTTGGCGGCAGACTTCACTTTTCAACGTTATATAAAATATAGTTTGGTACTTACTGGATACTGTTCAAATGGATCATTTTATAATACACCACTGCCCTAAAAAGGGGTGTAATGTTTTTAATAGGCTTAATGATACATATATGTCTGTCTGCGAATTTTCCACCATAACTTTTAAATTCCTGAACAAATTTGGATGTGTGAGGTATCGTTAGAATCCTTACATCATCCCGAGTAACACTGGCTAGGGCTGTCGTGTTTTCTATGTAACTTTTGTCAAGTAACACCTTGTCACAGGTAGATTTAGATGACACACCCTAAACGTGTTAAATAGCAATTAACTCCTTAACATGCCTTAGTCGCTTGTTTAAATATGAGCAACCACAAATCTTCATTTAAGTAGCGTCTAACTCCATTCTGTTGTGTCATTTCTAATCATTTTAGATGTTCATCTTTAAACACTATTTGTTGTAATACGGTAAGAGATTTGTTTCCAAATTACACCTTCATTATGTATGTACAATATTATGGTCTGAGACGGACGGTCAAGGAGAGGAATTCTTTGTCAGTTTTGTATTGGGTATACAAACAAACTAACTTTACCTCTTTATTATTATACTAGCTGCTGCCCCGCGGTTTCACCCGCGTGGAGATTTTGGATTTCACGGTTTTTATTTTTTTTCGCGGAACCCTAATTCTTTTTCTAAAATTAAAGTAGCCTAAGTTACTCCTTGTAACATCAGCTATCAGCTTGTAATATCAGTTATTTTTAAGAATAATTTCAATAAGAAAAAGAAATCGAACCCGAACTGTGCGTCTGGTAAGCAAGACATACTAATTGTTACTCCTCCGTCTATTGAATATAGGTAATAATATAAGAAATCAAACAAATCTGTTAAACTTATAATATAATTCATTTATTTTATAAAGGTAAAAGAAAGACGACAAAAATGTAATATGATACAAATTCAATACATACATAATAGTATCTTTCGGATTTAAAAAAAATAGAGACTTTTGACCCCGAGTTTTTTTAGAAAAACCAACTTATTCTTAATTGATATTGATTGTGAAATATCTTTATTTTACCGGCGTAGTGTAAATAATCAATTGGTCAGGTGTCAATTCTATCATTTCATAACTAAACTAATTTTAGTTTCGCTCTCTCTCTTTCCAATGCATAACATGAGAAAGAGATGGAATATATTTTAGACCTGTCAAATTAATCCACTTGCTTGAGTGTAGTGTAAATTTAATGGCAATGAATTCAGTGGCACCTAATTTATCAAGATTGAAAGATATTTGACAGCACTAAAACAAGATTTAGATCTGTCAGACATTTTCCGTCTCTTTCTCATGTTATGCATTAGAAAGAGAGAGAGTGAAACTAAAATTAGTTTAGTTATGAAATGATAGAATTGACACCATTGTCTTTCCATACTTTAAACTTATTTTCATACATTTTTCTGTTAGTCTTCTTCTCGGTGCCTCTTCTTCGACGTCTTCTCACGTTGAATCGCTTCGGAGCAAGGAAAGTTAGCAGGCTATACAGTCTCTCCTATTGGTGTATTACAGTACTATACAACCTACTACCTCACCCCGCCCCGAGCGTATTTCACCTTAAGCCTTCTCTTCTCTGACGCTCTTTTCTCCAATTTTACAATTATAACAGCAATAAGTGAAATATTAAAGACAATAATTGCTGAAATTAAATTTGTAAAAATTATTTACTTTACCTTTAACAGTTATGTATTACAAACTTGTTATAATTTTAAATCAATTTTCTAAATACATGAAGAAGAGAAAGTAGTTGACAATTATTATCTAAAATTAAAATAGTAATAATATACACAATAATGATTTATTTCATATCACATTGTCAATTAGTTTTAGTATAATTTTCTGTTTTGAAATAAAATACGTAACCCACGTGGACAAAAGACTATGAAAACATTGTTTTTTTTTTAAGCACGGGACTTATCGCGATAGAAACACAGGTTTATATTTACCTCGACGTTTCGATCAAGTTGCATTGATCGTGGTCACGAGAAGATTAAGTCCCGTGCTTAAAAATAAACAATGTTTTCGAATCGCGAAAGTTTAAAAGTTACTAAAAGACTATGAATTTGAAATTACTTGCACATTTTACTATACAATTACCAAAGTTGTAATCATGTTCTACATCTAATATTAAAACAGAATAAATCTAGTATATTATCATAAATTTCTAAGTAAGCAAATGTATTTGCCCTCGATCGTCATTTCAGGAAGAAATATATACTTTTACTATACAAGACAACGATCTCACTATCTAGTAAGCAAATAAATAAAAAGTTAGATATTTTCAATACTGGTTTTTCAATAACAAATTTAATTATTATAATTTAATGTAGGTACAGCTTATAGCTTCCTTGGCATGGTGGTTGAAAAGATCGACCCATAGAACTGTTATTGCAGATTTAATTATGCTGATGTAAGCAATCCACGTTATTGAGTCTGAAAAATTCATATAAGGTATGCGTTTTATAAATGTTTAATTAATAAAAAAAACACTTTTTTTGTTTATTAATTAAATAAGGTAAAATTATAAGCAAAATAAGTAAAATCACGGATAAATGTGATTCGATAATTTTTGCATAGTTTTTGTCAAAATAGAAAACTTTAATTAACTTTAAATGCGGTACCTACTTGGCTCTCTCGGGGAGTGTGTTAACGGGCCCGTGACCCCGTCCGCACGCAGTGGGCAGGCGGCCAGACACTACACTACACATCACCCGGGTGCGGAGATATGCATAAAGGCATTTCCCCGGTTTACCAAAAATAAATTACTACTTGGCTCCGGAAGATTTTTGCTCCACGAAGCACTTAATAGGTATCAATATTATAAAATAAACCGTAGTAATTTTGGTTTCCACGATTATTACACATTTAATTAAGCAACTTTTAACTTTTTTTTTCACGTATGTTTTAAAACCCTACGCAGTACCTACCTATTCGTGGTCACGGTACATCCATGACCACAAAAACTGCAAAATGTTTGAAACACCGGGAATTTACATGATGTAAAGAGAGTGACCTATTTGCCGGCATTTGTTTTCCTGAACACTATAATCTTTGAGTGTTCAAGACACGAGTGAACAGGTATGATCTTTATGGCACTGTCGACCGCATCGTCGCTTAACATCAGATAAGATAGCGGTCAAACACAAATAAATCTATTTTCTATAACAAATGCGATAAAAATCGTTAGAAGTATGACCGATAACTCACATTTTTCCGTGATATTAGTAACAATAAAAATAAACAATAAACTAAACTAAAATGATGTAGAAAAACTGAAGTCGTTGATATTCCACAAAAACTGCGCCCACGTATCACCGAACTTGTGGGGGCGACGCGGCAAGACCGTCGCACGACCAGCCGACAAAATGTCGCACCATCAGCAACATGGCTGATCTATTCAGCTGACGAGTCAGAAAAAAAAAACCTACTTGACATGTCACAACAGAAGTGTCATACTTTAAAAAAATTATAAAAATGGAAATATAATAATTTCAATACAGTTTTCCATTTCTATTGATAAAACTATAACTATATCAGAATTGTTTTCGGTCATTTTTCTTCATCTGGGAGCGTCGTTCCATTATTAGCTAAGGAACGTCTCCTTCTTCTTCGACGGGCGACAAATGTGACAGCTCGGTGCGGCGGAGAAGCCGCGGTCGTTTACCCTAACGTCAATGCGCACAAGTTCGGATCTACGGGTTTCAGTTAAAGCGGCGTCTGCTAAAAAAACATTAACAGTGTTACCACAAAAAAAAACACTTTTAGACGCCTGTTTAGCTAGACAGTGTTTAAAGAGAAACGTCAAAAATTATTAGAAATGTCACAACAGAATTGTGTTAGACAACGGTTAGACTCTAATTAAATCAGGATTTGTGGTTGCTCATATTTAAACATGCGACTAAGGCATGATTATGCGTTAAACACTGTTTAGCAAAGGTTTAAGTGTGTTTAATTTTTTGTGGTAAGACCGAATATATCCAAAATTACATAAATATACTGATTGCGTACACCACAGAAATCTTCGGTAATAAGTATTTCTCTGACATACGCTTTGTTTAATTTTTCTTACTAGAAAAAATATCTGTGAACATTTTAAATTGAACGTGCACTTTTTCAATTGAAATTCACTTACAAATAATGTAATCATTACATAAATAATAATTATTTTTTGTTAAGTACTGTTAATGCTTCGATAGATTATCAAAACTTAAAGGACTTTAAATTTTTATGCAAGAAATTAATTGTTGATTTTTTCCAAAATGTAATGTCACATAGGATTCCTTGACTTGTTTGCTTGATCTTCTCAAATCGTTAGTTTATCATTGGATCACAATCGTACTTCATCGTTCATGAATTACATTACATTTGAAACAATTTATAAAAAGTGGTCTTAAAAAATATTGAAAATGTACACGATTTATTACGAGAGATATAGATAATGTAACATTAACCAATTGGTAGTTTTGAATATATGTCGAAATAAAGAGTTTGTGCCACTACAAATGAAATCTGAATTTGAATATAAAAAATGCTAGTTAAAATTCTAACAAGATTCCAACTTTTGCTTACATAAAGATGTTTTATAAACAATTTTTGTTACATCTCTCAAATCTATCTTACATTTGTAGCAGCTACAAGAAACAATAACAAAATAAACAATAGAAACATAAAAAGGTATGTACTTATTATCGTATTAAAACAAATTTTCATCCACCACATAGCCAAGCGGAGCTAACATGACATAAAAACTAATTCCCTTTTCAATCACTTGTTTATAATAATAATAGTAATTTATTGGGCTTTAACAAACATTATCTTCACCATAAACAATCATGACAGTAGAAAGAACATAATTACATGAACATGTTTACATTTAACAAGTGTAATAATATATGTATGTTTGTGCAATTATAAACAGTAAAGGGCATTATTGAAGGGCAGTGAAATTACTGGGCTTACGAGACTTCATAACTAACGTCTCAGGGTAACGAGCGCACTGCAATGCCCCGAAGTCCTTTGAGTTTCAAAGTTCTGCGTGGCACTGCAATTTGTCGGCGTTATGCTTACCATCAGGGTAACGACGCGCTCGTTATCCAATAGTATACAAAAAGTACAGTCAGCTGCAAAAATATGTATTCACTTTCAGGTTTTCCAATGTTTAATGATTTTGGGAATATATAGTTACGTTTATTGCGTAGGTATAAATAATAATGAAATTTGCAAAATTTTGTCAAATTGTTCCGCGGTTCTTGTTCGGTTTTTGTTACTTGTTTTTCAGGACCGAACTCCTTGTGGACGTGAACAATATGCTTCTAAATTCATGTAGTAATTGAATATAGGTTCCGTACATACGGGGCTGCATGAAAGAGATTATAAGAAGGTAAAATTAGTTATGACGTGAAAGACTAGTTAGTAAAATTAGTTGTGTAGACGACACATAAATTATTGTTCCTCTCTGTATTGAACTCTTTAATTCTCTAAGATCGAGAATATAACATACCTTTATACGCTTGTTAGTCCATAGGTGTTAGACGTATAGACCAGATAATATCTTGAGCCATTGCTGCAGTGGAGTTCCTCGATAACGGCTCAAAATCTTCTCCAGTGCTTCAGTGGAGGCTTCAACCATGGAAGTCCTTTATATGATACTATAGGTCGCCATCTTCTTTTACTTCTCCTTCATCTTCTTTGAGGTTCCAATCCGGGGAAGCCTTCGCAGAATTCCGCAGAATTCTGTGAAGGCTTCCCCCAGATCGGAGGATTGTTGCCTCCCTGTGGATTTTTGCCTTAAAGACCACCCTGTATGTGTCACCCGTTGTAAAGAATGGTACAAGATCCTTTAAGACGTGTTACATTAAGTATGCATAAATTAGTACCTATATACGCAGTTACAAAAACTTAAACAATATAGGTCTTACCACAAAAAAACCACACCCTAAACATGTATCGAACTCTGCCTTAGGGTTAACCCTGCCTTAGTCTACTCGCCCTCGAGGTTCGTCTGGTCGAGAAGAATCTCGATGGTGTAGGCCTTGAAACGAAGCAACTAGATATCGCTTCCGCGTGTATACCATACCATATACAATTATACATATATAATACATATACCCGTAGTATTGGACATCGTTTTGTTAGCTGATGACACTTCACTCTAAATTTTCTCACTTTCAAAGTGACAGGTAAGATATTGAATTAACAAATTACATAACATTTTAGAATGGTTAGCTGCTAATAATATACTTATCAAAGCTATCAAAACTAAATGTATGTCGTATGGACGGATGCGTAGCTAAGCAGGTAGGTATTCCTGTAGTACCATTAGAGATAGCGAAGTTATTTCATGTGGGCGTCACTACGGGAGATGTGTCGGTTGAACCATAACTGTACGTTCATAATTCAATCATTCACTCATTCATTAAGTCCAATCACAGCTAACCTCGACGCCACAGGACTCGAAGCAGCCTCCACGCATGCAAATCGACAGCCAAACGAAGTAAGAGTTAAAGGTACCTACATTCGTGCCGACTAGATCTCACACAACATTCAAAGGTTGACCAAAATACATTGTATTTCCAAACGTGTTCTAAGTATGAGAACGTGTACTTCAAATCGTTCGACGTTCTTTTGGATTTTGGGGTCTTAGTCATTAGGATCTCCCAGCACCCCTTACATTCCTGCCCAAACCACCATAAGCACAACTCCAGGCCACCTCATCTCACCTCCAGGTGGCCTCACCAGCTTTACATCACTCGGGAAACGTACCTACTCTCGACACAACGTTGACTGCAAGTGAGTGAGTCAATACGACTAGAGTATAGACTCTACGACGACCAAGGAAATATTGTCAGACCTCAGATTTTTGTTTGTGTATGTGTGTGTGTGTGCATTTGGTGGACATTGCCTGATTGCATTGTTATTGAAGCAAGTCGTCTTGATGCATTTGTCTCGCACGTCTTTAGGAACGCTGAAACAAAAAAAGAACCGATGTTACTGTTAGTTTCGGACAGACCCTTTCTGACTACAGTGGTGTCGATTCTGTCGTTTCAATCTCTTTCCAATACAGGAGAAATATGTTTGAACGGTGTTAATTTAGTTTTAGAGCTCTCAAATATCTTCCATCCTTGATAAATTATAGACAAAAGATTAGACGCAACTAAATTACACTGAATACAAGCAAGCGGACTAATTTGACAGTTCCGTCCCTTTCTCGTGTTCTCATTTAGAAAGAGAGATTGAAACTAAAATTAAGTTTAGGTAGGAGATGATAGAATTCTGTTAATTCGTCTCATTATCTAGTAGTATAAAAAATTTCAGCTTTTATTACGAAGGAGGTTTTTTTGCGTTTTAATACATAATTGATGGAGTTTTTGTAGTTACAATGAAATCGAAAATCAATGGAATCTTAATTTATGCTAAATACTTTTTTTTTTTATTTAATCTATTTTCCTCTACAAGCTCCAGGGCTCGCACCCTTTGTTTGATGATTCAAATTATATATACAGATTTTTTTTTAACTTATCATCAACTCAATATGCTAAATACTTAAAATCACTGAGGTTTCACTCTCGTTGGCATTAGTGTTTCTTACAGGAAACATATTTTCCCGGAGTCTATGCTACTTCACCACCCAAAACTACCTCTATGAAAAGAAACCACGTCGATCCATTGCTCCATTGCTGCGTGAAACAAGGACAAACCAATAAATGTTTGCAAGACACTTAAATACGAGAAGTTCTTACATTAAATTAATTAAAACTGCACTTAACAAGTTTTTGCAAACACTAATCGTTAGCAAAATAACAGAATAAACATAAAAACATAAACGCTTACACACTCATACCCCCGCACTAGGATTCCCTGTGTCGCAGGTGGCATGGACATACACAGATACACATCACAAACATCCAAGACACGAGAACAAACTTTATGCTTACACAAAATCTGCCCCGGCCGGGAATCGAACCCGGGACCCCTCGCTTTGCAGGCAGGGTTACTATATACCAACTTAGCTATGGAGCCGTCAAATTCACAAAAAAAACACCACCATCACGAGTCCAGTTAGGGGTAGACAAAAACCGTTGCACAAACAACGCCACGGGTTGCCGCGCGAAAAATTTCTCCAATAAAAAATGGCACAGGTGCGAGCCGAAGCTTCCTTTACGCCGTTTAAATAAAAAAGTAAAAAAACCGCCGCCGTGCAGTTTTTTTCGCGACCGTGAGAAACGGTGGCAGATGGTCTACGGAAAGATGTGGGGTGTTTTATCGTCGTAATACCAGTTGGTACTAAATTGCAGTGCAGCTATGCACTGGTGACTTTCCTACATACTTTAAACTAAATAATAAAATAATATGTACCTCAAAATTCGCGGATACGTGTGACATCCACCAAGCCAAATTGGGCCACGTGGTGGATTGTGGCTCATCCTCTCTCTCTCTCTCTCTCTCTCTCTGAAAGAAGCCGGTATTCCAGGAGTGGGAGCGTAATAGACTGATGATGATGATGATGACGTAGCTAAAAAGCATGCTATCCACCTCTTGGTTCCATCATCAGATCCTCGACACCAAGTGCAATCTATTGGACTCGTCAAAACGAATCATATGAGCTCAACCCCGAAGGGTTTACTACTTATAGCCACTCAAGAGTTCCACCATCCATCTACGGGCTCCATCATCAGATTAACTTCATGATACCAAATTATTGTATTGTCATCCAAACTAAATAATATTTAGTTCAGTTAGAAGTACGTTAAAATTGTCTTCATGATTTGATTACATAATTGTAATTAGAATTCAAGCAGAACTTTGAAAAACAAAAGCCTGCGCGGTTACTACATTGCGCAAGTTACCCTGAGATAATCTCATAAGCCCAGTAATATCACTGACTACTTTGCTCATCAAATTGTAACACACTAAAGCTTGCTCATTACTGCTTGACGGCAGACTACACAAGCAAAGCGGTGGTACCCACCCAGACGGACACACGTAAGAGTACTACCACCTTTTGAGGCTATAAATATTATTTCAACAGAATACTTACCGAGACCTTTAATTATAATTACCTTTTGAGGCTAACAAAACAAGCTTTACGTAAATCTGAAGTATTTTCAAAAAGAACAAAAGCAAATATTCTTGTCATAATAGCGAGCGGTCGGCCGTCTAGTTGCCGTCTAGACACGCGGGGTGCAGGGCGGGGGAGTCTAGACAGCTGATCGTTGCCATGGATACCGCTGTCGTGGGCAGAGAGTCACCGTCGCATTGGGAAAGGTCGTTTAGGGCCTACACATTGTACGCTTTCCACTAATTATTATATGATAATGAAATTGGCCTTGGTCCAGGGTAATAATAGTACCACCACATCTCTTCCCGTGAGTGCCTTAACAGCCGCCTAAAGTAATATCCAGGGAATGATCTGGAGCATTCTCCTTAGTCTTATTCAAAAAATGGGGGGCGTTAGGCCTGCACTGACGTCCCGCTTGGGGTGTATTGTGCATTTCCCCCTGCCTACCTAAGCCAACCCTGCTCCTTTATGTAGCTGAGGATGGTCTTGGGTCGCTGGCAAAGCTGCTCCAGTGGTATGGTTAGTGTTATTGGTATTAACAATACCATTAACATTCTCCTCAGTCAATATTATAATCTACTGTGATCACGGCGACGCCTGTCAAGCGTGCTGTATTATGACAAAATTCCCCCTTCATGAGGAAGCCGATGTTCAGCAGTGGACGTTTTTCTGCTGATGATGAATGGAATTATAATAGGTGACGTTTCTAGTACTCGCCTGGTTAGCTACCACTCCCAAGTTAAACATTTGTCGAAATGCACCTATCGTTGTGTTTGGTTTTGAGAACCAGCCAGAGGATGTGTTTACTGTTTACCTTCGTCATCTTCGACAAGTGAGATAATGGTCAACCGCTAATCTTTAGGCATATGACAAAAATTTTAACGCTAAGTAATCTTTCATCACGATCTTTTTGTTAGAAACAGTTACCGGTTTTTTAAAAACAAAAAAAAATTACAGACGATTTGGGAACCTCTATATTCATTTGGAAGTGGGTTAAAAAGAGCTAACGTCATTTTGACCGTAAGCTCTCGCACTAGCGGTCACGAAGAGGGCTCCTTATATTTTGAGGCTGCCCTGGTACTCCGACGGTTTATTACGAGGAAAATGATACGAAAATAAAACTGTAATAGGACCGTAATAATCAATTCACTGGACATAATATTTATATTCGGCTGGGCTCGCTGGCTATTTATATAATTATAGCATTTTTATTACAGTAGGTTAGAGTTTCTGAATATAATAATCTATAAACGTTGAAATTAACTTTCTTAGTTAACAGTGCCACCCAGAACACTGCACTATGCCCTCGTTACCCTGACACATATTTATTAAGGCTTACATGTAAACTCACTACTTTGCTCATCAAACCGGTACACAGTAAAGCATGCACATTACTGCTTGGCGGGCTACACAAGTAAATATATGGAATCCACCCAAACAGACACTTGCAGAATAGTCCTGCCACCAACTGCCAAGATAATTTCGACCTCAGAATAACATCGAAGAAAAGGCTCGTCACATTTCATGCCATCCTGGTACTTTCCTATTTTGCTGCTGGTACTATTTTTTTTATATTGGATTACGAGACGATTTGGACTTGTGCCTGATGGTAAGCATAACGCAGGCCCGTAACAATTACAGTGCCATACAGAACTTTTAAATACAAACGCCTGTGCCCTGTGCGGCACTGCATTGCGCTCGTTACCCTGAGACATTAGATATTAAGTCTCGTAAGCCCAGTAATTTCACTAGCTACTTTGCTCATCATACGGGAACACAGTAAGTACGCATTAGCTCGCACATTACTGCTTGGCGACAGACTTCACGATCACGAGCAAAGTGGTGGTAACAATCCAGACGGATACTCGCAGAAGAATTAGTCCTACCGCTAACATAACTTGCGCGTTACTTACTTGATTTAAAAAGAAGGTATACCTACTCCATACTTATATAAAAAATGCGAAAGTGTGTTTGCACGTTTGTTGGTTTGTCCTTCTTTCACGCAGCAACGGAGCAACGGATCGACGTGATTTTTGACATAGTTATAGTATGTAGACTGGAAACATAGGGTACTTTGTATTCAGGAAATATGGTTCCTGTGGGAATCTGCGGGTGAAACTGCGGGCAGAAGTTAGTATATTTTTAATAAAATGGGAATGCATTTGTTGGTTCGTCCTTCTTTCACGCAGCAACGGAACAACGGATTGACGTAATTTTTTGAATGGAGATAGTTTATGGACTGAAGAGTAATATAGGTTACCCACATGTTTCCTATGGGAGTTACTACGCAGGGGAAAACATTAATACAAGAACATAAGAAGTTGTTTAGTAAAATAATAGAAAGGAAAACTTACCTAAAACAAAATAATTAAGTATATCTTATTCAGTTTTTCTCAGCGGCTATCTTCTTCTGCAGTCTTCTTTCTTGATGTGTTCATACAGACGATTCTCATTGCAGTCACAATGTCAAAAACCATTGAAAGTCTTCCCAAAAAGGAAGCACATATCCATGCTGATATCCTTTGAACTTTTTTATTTAAAGATTGAACGAGACAACTTTATTGGGCATGCAATTGAAATCAAATATATTTTTATAGGGTTCCGCAGTAAAATAAAGGATCTCTTAAGATCGTCCGGGCCATCATTTCCATCTTTTCCAGTCTGTTACACGATCATACATACGTACTATCCGTACTACAATAAATGCGAAAGTGTGTTTGTATGTTTGTTTGTCGGTTTGTCATTCTTTCACAGAGCAACGGATCGACGTAATTTTTGGCAAAAAGATTTAGTTTATGGATCGGAGAGTAACAGGACATTTTTCCCCAGAAAATGAAAGGTTCCAACGCGGGCGAAATCGCGGTCAGAAGTTAGTTTATTACTAGTTACTATTATTACTATTACTTTACTATATATAGTACAAAGTGTATAGTTATATATATAGTATATAGTAATATTAAAAATGCGAAAGTGTGTTTGTTGGTTTGTTAATTTGTCCTTCTTTCACGCAGTAACGGAGCAACGGATCGACGTGAATTACAGTTTTGCGTGATTTGCGTGACGTGTACAATCACAGTTTATGAGCTGGAGAGTGACATGGGTTTTTCCCGAAAAAATGCACGGCTTCTGTGAAAATATCCACGTGAGCGAACCCCCAAGTTAGTAATTTAATATTTTTGCAAAATTCACTTTAAATCTTGACCTTTAAGAAATCACTTTGCCAATAAGGGATGTTTTTTACTGTATTACGTAGTATATCTATATTAGTGAGCAATATTAAATATATGACTAAGATAGACTTGGACGCGAATTTGACCCCTCTTATAATTTTACTAAGCTTGTTGTATTTAAAATGCGATTTGCGTATTTAGTTAACTAAACATGTATGATTTTTGACATTGACAGCTGCGTGTGTGTGAACTTCTGGGTGTTCTCTTCTGTGTCCATTCAACGCTTCTGAAGACTCTCTCCTGGACTCCCTGGAATTGAGAAACAGATCTAATTAATAAAATTCTACCGTTAACTGATGGTTAGTGACAAAAAGTATAAATTTAACCCATTTTAAAAAAAAAACATCGAAATATTTTTAACACGCTTTTATTAGCTTCATTTGTAACTGTGTAATTAAATCTTGGAAGTCAATTTAAACCTGCTTCTAATTGTCGTAAAGAAATGGAGCTTTGTATATAGGTAGATATAATTAGTTTCAAATTCAATTTCGATTCAAGTTCAAAGTTGGATGACAATAATTTGGTATCACGTACGGAGCTGATCTTTTGATGGAGCCAGGAGGTGGATAGTGGAACTCTTCAGTGGCTACTAGTGATTCGTTTTGACGAGTCCATTAGATTGCACGTGCTGTCGAGGATCTGGTGATCGAGTCAGACGCTAGATAGCGTGTTTTTTAAATACATTTTTTTACATTATACAAGTTTTATTTTTTAAGAAACATTTGTATAAATGTTTATATTTTAACATTTTTTAAGAAACATTTTGATCCGGAAAAAAACATTTCGCCTGATGGTAACCCTTAAACTTGCTCTTAAAAGTGTATAAAATTTGAAACACTAGTAAAACCGCGTGGTCCATGTTAATTCCAATATTGCTGAGGATCTCATGATCGAGTCCGAAGTTGGATAGCGTGTTTTTAAAATACATATTTTAGTTTCTTTTTTAAGAAAAAATTGTATAAATGTTTCTATTTTAACATTTGTTAAGAAACATTTTGATCCGGCAAAAAGGCACTTCGCCTGGTGGTAACCCTTCTAAAAAGTTTATAAAATTTGAAACACTAGTAAAACCGCGTGGTCAATGTTAATTCCAATTGCTACTAATGTTTCCTCAAACGTCATAGCGTACAATACATTACACGACACACCCACCGGACGTGCCACAGACATAAACAGATAAACAAACAGTCTGCTTTATTATATACTTTGTATGATCAATGCTACCAAATAGACGCGCGTGCAAGCACGGTAGCTAGCTAGTTTATCATATTCAACATAACCAAGCAGTAACGTGCAAGCAGTAAAATTGTGTTCCAGTTTGATGAGCAAAGTAGTCAACTGAGAGCATATCAGATTTAATACCTAATGTCTCAGGGTCAAATTCAAATTCAAATTCAAAAGTCTTTATTCAAATAGGCCCCAAAGGAGCACTTATGAAAGTTAAAATGACTCTAACAGCCGGCCTCTGCAACATTCATCTACCCGAATCACAGACTAAAACTAATGCTGTCTTTATCAGAACATAATAAATGACAAAGACACCAACAGACCCAATCCGTGCTCAAAGTCAACGAATCTTCCAGAAACCCACCGTGCCCGTTCCAAATTGGTATAGGCCGAGCAAGAAGAAGGGCGAGAAACTCGTCACGGCATTCTTTTTAAAAGAAGTAGTTTTTTACAATGATTCTAATGCTAACAACTAACAATTTAAAGTTTAGTAGTCGCCAGGAGGCTCCTGAGCTGTTTGCCTCCATGCATCCTTGTCATCTACATAATCCTTAATTTTATAATACGCTTTTTTAATTAATACACTCTTGACTATACGTTTAAACTTTCCTTGTGGTAATTCAGTTAATACTTTAGGAATTTTGTTGTAGAATCTGACACCATTTGCCAGGAACGATTTGTTAGTTTTACTTAATCTGAACCCGGGTACAACAATTTTATGTTTACTTCTAGTATTTAACTCATGTACATCACTTTTTAAGTTAAATTTAGTAATATTCTTCCGTACATACATTATATTTTCCAAAATGTATAGCGAAGGCAGGGTTAGAATACCTATTTCTTTAAAAAAGTCTCTTAGAGATTCGCGTGGACCCATGTCATAGATGGCGCGTACTGCTCTCTTTTGTAATATGAAAATGGTATCTATATCGGCAGCAGATCCCCAAAGTAGGACGCCATAAGACATCAAACTATGAAAATATGCAAAATATACCAACCTTGCCGTCGCCACATCAGTCAGCTGCCTAATTTTACGTACTGCAAATGCAGCGGAACTCAAACGACCCGATAGGGCATTGATGTGAGGACCCCACTGCATTTTGGAGTCAATAGTTAATCCTAAGAATACAGTGTTATTCACCAGGTCAAGTTTGCTGCCTTCCAATTCCACTTTAGATTCCACGTGTGGTACGTTGGGAAGTGAAAATTTAATACATTTAGTTTTACTAGCGTTAAGTAGTAGATTATTAGCAGCAAACCATTCTGAGATTTTGTCAAGGTTATCATTTAATTCCTTTAGTTCACTGTCTTTCCTATCAGTTTTAAAAATGAGTGAAGTATCATCAGCAAACAAAACTATGTCCAATGCTATATGGTCTGTCATAAAGGGTAAGTCATTTATATATACTAGAAAGAGAAAGGGGCCCAGTATTGATCCCTGCGGCACGCCTATCTTCACTGAAGAACCACAAGATGTTACTCTATCGATGCCAACCTTCTGCTGTCTACCCGTCAAGTAAGAATTTACAAGATCAAGAGCTGTCCCACGCACGCCGTAATGATGCATTTTTTTAATAAGCGTTCTGTGTTCCACACAATCAAATGCTTTGGAGAGGTCACAGAATACTCCAATAGCATCCTGTGAACTCTCCCAAGCTTCAAAGATGTGGGACATCAGTTTAGCTCCGGCATCGACTGTTGATCTGCCTTTCGTGAAACCAAACTGGTGACCGTGCAATATTCTATACTCGTTGAAATGTGAAAGTAACTGTTCTAATATAATTTTTTCAAAGATTTTGCTAAGAGCTGGAAGTACAGAAACTGGTCTATAGTTAGAGGGGGTGTCCTTACAACCAGATTTAAAAATAGGGGTGACTTTACTGTGTTTCATTAGATCAGGAAAGACACCCTGATCTATAGAAAGATTAAAAATAATAACTAGATAGGGCGCAATTGTATCAATTAAGGATCCTATTACTTTTACCGATATACCCCACAAGTCTTCGGTGTTTTTCACATTGATAGATTTAAACGCTTTTTTGATACTAGTGGTTGTTATGTAACGAAAACTAAAATCCGGAATTAATTTAGAAAAGCTGTTTTGCAAAAGCATTTCTGCTTTTGCTGGAGAAGAGTCTAGTGATTTAGTAGCCTCCAATGGTATGTTTGTAAAAAACTTATTAAACTCATTGGCTATATCGAGTTGATCAGTAACTACTTTATCGTTAATTTTTAGTTTAAATTCACAATCTAACGGTAACGAGCACATTGCAGTGCCGCGCAGACCTTTGCGTTTCAAAGTTCTGGAAGACACTGCAATTGTTATGGGCTGGGGTTATGATTATAACATCAGGCAAACGACACGCTCGTCTCGTTATCCAATAGCTTAAAAAAAACGTTGCTTAGATAGTGGTCAACTGCTAATCTTATCGATTAAAAAAAGCGTTTTATCCATAGGTTGTTTATTGAGTTAGTTCGTAAGATTGCATGTCTGTACGTACGTCTGGTTATGTAGAAGACGTCGAACCCGTCCGTCTGCTCGCTGCCAGACATTTTTTTTACTCGCCCACTGACGACCGGTTTCATAGGGCGCCGACTTCGTGGTGCAAGTCAAGAGCGTGTTAAAGTTTTTTTACTAGCTTTTATTTAACTTCGATTCCTGCTTTTCTGATGGACAGGAACAAATTTTGACTTTTGGTTCTGGCTATGACATAGAGTAAAACTTTTTTTTTTTATATAAAAAGCAAAGCAAGACGTAAAAGAAAAAAAATAATAAAAAATACAAATGCCAGAAAGATTGCTACTGTAATAAACTGTAGAATGGAATGTAACGTGAGAGAGATGCAAGATAAGTGCGACTATGAAAGAGTAAGCTAATTTAAAATGTATGACAGAGATAGATGTTAGAGGGACCGTTATCGGCTTTTGGAAATTTGGAATGACATATTTCTAAGGGAGGTTCTTGCAACTTGTGGACAACCATAGTCCCAATCACCCTCTTCCGGGATAACATACCAATTCAAACTCTGCATATCTTGATTAATAAGCATTTCAGGAAAGTAATGCCTTAGCTCTTCCACTATGTGCAAGCAAATCTCTCATGACTTGCGCCACCGCCAGTATCTAAGTGCAATTCTAGCGAGTTACTTATAATTGTAAGACTTTCTAGCTGACGAGCTTTTCCTAGCTTTTACTCGGAGATCTAATTAAATGACCTCAGGCCACGATTCCAATGGCACTACTTTTATGCTAATTCTGTTGCTCACTCGGAGGAGGTATCTAATCACTTTTTAGCTCGTGAAAGAGCTAGGTGTATATAGTTCCAACTCTCTCACAAATACTTGCGAGTAAAAATATTTTAGCAATTATTTGTTTTTGTGAGACAAATACTTGCGCATAAAGTGTGCAATTATTTGTGCTGTTTCTGGGATTTTTGTCAATCTTTAAGATAGCTTTCAATCCATAAATCATTCTAGGATTAGCATATGCACCTTCTTCAACCATGTCGTCGCTTAAGATCAGGTGAGATACTGGCCATATAGGTATTTATTGTTTTTTTTTCGTATTTTTCGTATGTGTGATGTCCTAAAATAAAAAATAAATGTACCTACTCTCTTTAAAATGTCGATAGCATTTGAGCACAAGAATCATTGCGCTGTAACTAATAATTTACTTAATGCTGTTAAACATATTTGTGCATAAGAAAAGACCAATTATTTGTTGCGTTATTTCATTATATTTGTTTATAATATTCAACTACTTATTTAAAGATAAGTTTCCTTGTCAGCAAAATAATTCAGGGTATCAATAATAAAACTTATTCTTTACATAATATTTGTTTAAAACAAGCTTTTTATACTACCTATATGTATATTGTATTATCTTCAAAACCAAAGGTCTGTGTGAAATTTGGGAATGATTATAGTATGCTTTTATATCGGGAAGTGTATATAAAGTTATATTCTCTTTGGGGAAGTGATCGAAAAATCAGTCGCGAGATATGTCACTGACAAATCTAGAAAAGTCTCAAGGAATCAAAGGACAAAGCTTGAATATTATAGATAATTAGTATATATGCTTGTAATAAACAAAAATCCATAAACAAAATACTTTTTTATTTATAACAAAAATAAAAAATTAGCCCGCTAAAACTGACAGTAATTGTTTTTTTTTTTAATTTTACGCCGCGGCTATGGAATCAGCTGCTCTGTCAGAATGGAGGACGAACAATAGGTAAAGGTTTTTTAACTTTTTTATTTTAAAACTTGTGCGTAAAGGGATGCGGTACAATGAATAGCTCTTTGTTTTTTTTTTTTTCTGGAAACGGTTGACTGTGCGCTGGTGTAGTATGGATTTACTTACACATTTTTTTTATTTGATTTTTTCATCTGACCTACTGTTTATGTAGTTAATAAACTAGCTATATAAATATCACTGCTAACTAAGTACAACTTCAATAAATGTAATTTTTTTTAAACTCCTGTCTAGATGGTGCTTTTATCTTCATACGGTTGAACAGATTTTTTTTAATCATGGCTAAGAACGCTCTCGTTCAAGTTTCAATAAAAAAAAAGTAAATCACAATCGTTCCATAATTTAGGAGCTACGATGCCACAGCAGAGATACAGATACGCACACGTTAAACTTATAACACCCTCCATTTTTGCATCGGAGGTTAAAACTGTTGATAATACAAGCCATAATTATGTCTAAAAATATTTTACATTTCATATTATTTAAAAAAAATCATTTTATTAATTAATTTATGAATTTTATTTTATTTTTCTATATGAATCCTACAAAGAGTTTAAGACCTCGTTTAAGGAAAACCAGCATTTTCTAGTAGTCGTAGCCTGGTTATGACCCTCAGGTTTTTTTTATATACTTATGGATAACAAGACGAGCGAGTCGTTTGTCTGGTGGTAAGCATAACGACGGCCTACACCAATTTCAGTGCCATTCGAAACTCTGAAACACAAAGGCCTGCAGCGTCTCTTAAACTATACGTTTTAAAAAGGATCGCATCCACAAAATTCTTTCGTAGCTTTTTGCAGAAACTAAAAAAACGCATAAGCCTCTGCTCTTTGTACAATGGCTAGCTCTATATGGCGTTAACCGAATGACAAATTAGAGAATTGAGTTATCGTAAGATAGCTTTTTTAGCTAGTGTGCTACGATAAAGTTTGTTTTTTAATTCCATCTTTAGCGTGGTGAGTCTACGGGGGAAAAACCCTCGTAGACCCACCAGTGGGTCATAGCAGTGGGTCAACGGGGAAACTCCGTTTTTTACATTGTATGATAGTCTAATGGAATTGAATCAAATCATAAAAAAATGATTAAAAAATAAGATTACCCAATGAAACTAAAACTTAGTAAAATGACTCCACGCTAAGATGCGTCTCTTGAATTTAGTCTTAGTGACGATGTGGTCGATGGTAGTGAATACGCTAAACTTAGAATACTAAACAGAGAGAGAGAGCAGAAGTGACGCTTGGCACTTCCATACATATATAGTAATCTGTGGGCACTTCGCGCTAAACGGTCACGCGGGTCACGTGACCATACGTCACGCACGTCAAGACAATATCAGACAGTTCTTGAGAGATTCTTGAAACCTGTTTTGTGCCAAGAATGAGCATGGTTCTCAAATGTTGATACGAAAACAAATTGACCAGGTGCTGGGCGACAGTTTTTCACCTTGAAAGTGATAGCTAGCAATACGAGCGTTAGAAAATACCTAGTGGTATTTTCTGACGCTGTGCAGGGTGCAGGCACCTGGGCTGCTTCATCTCAACAAGTCAGGGGCCTGTTTCATAAAAAAATATTAGTCTAATATTATGAGTATTAGCCTCATATTATATATATGAAAAAAAAAGACTGATAATATAAGACTAATATTTTTTATGAAACAGGCCCCTGGACTGAATTATTTTTTAGGCAAGCGTGTTTATCCGTCAACCAGAGAAAAGAATCGCAATTGAACTCTTTTGAAACCGTCTGATATATCCTTGATGCGGGTGACCCATGTGACCCTTTAGCGCGCCAAGTACTGAACGTCCTTTCTGCTCTCTCTATCCGTTTTGTGTCTATGGTTTTACCAAACATCTGCTTGCAAAAAACTGCATCGATTTTTCACCCATCACGGTACGTAATCATTATCGATTTTTTTTATTTCTTCCCTTTTTTAACCCCATTGTCAATGGAGCTCGATTTCCGATTAGGGTTGTTAGAAAGGGTGCTTTGACAAAAGTTTGCTAATTTTAAAGGAAAAAAACGGTGTTTTTGTGAAATTTTATTCGGAACATTTTTTTATCTTTTGTTCAGTAGAGAAAAACTGTTAATAGAAAAACAGTTTTTGTGCAATATTTTTTTAATTGGGCAGTAACTATTTTTTATTAAAGTTGAAATAAAAAATTGCGGTTTACAAAAACTATGGAATATATTCATACTAGGCGTGAATCGTAGCCTAAATCTTTTGAGTTTCATAGGTATACTGACAGTTCAAATCGATAAAGTTGGTTTTATCGATTTTTTATATAATTTATCGAGCCTTGATACAACCGATAAAAGTTATCGAATAGCTAGGGCGAATCCAAAGAGAATATAAAGCAATCGCACCCAAAACAACATTCGATAAATTTATCAGTTTTTTCGATTCGACAAATTTATCTTTTGGACTTCCGTACTTGTGCCGCTGGTCTGATGATAGAGCCAGAAGGTGGCCACAGGAACTCTGTAACTAAACGACGCGCGATGTAACCCGATAGAGTTAGGGCTGGTTTGATTTGTCTTTACAACTACTCTGATCCTAGATGTCCAGGGTACTGATGGTGAAGCCGAAATGTGGCCACAAGATTACAAGATAAATTACTAAACTTTTCGGCTTTTATAAAATTACGTATTTTATATGTAACCAATTACGTATTTTATAGAAGCTAGTCTGCAAAAATATATTTTTCCACAAAAAACATATTTATGAGTAGGGTGTATCTCAAACATGAATCTTTATATGAAATAATGTGGATGAATGAAGACTCTCTGTGGGTGGAAAATAGCGACAAAGTAGGTTCCGCTTTTTAAAAGCATTTTTTTAGTAGTACTATAAGTAGTACTATAAGTAGGTACTTGACAGGACATTTGACCACTGTCTGGCCTGATCTTAAGCGACGATGTGGTCGAAGATGAATGATATCGACCGTGAATAATAATCACCAAATATGGTATACTTTTTGGTATTTTGGTTGTTGTCGTGACTTATAAAACTATGGCTTTTGTCTTTTTATTGTAAGGTTTTTTATTGTGTATGTTTTGGCGTACGCATTATTGGAGATCAAATATATAAATTAATAAAAATAAGTAAATTATTTACATAATATATTCAATTATTTAGCATGGTATGTCACCCACACCATCAAGAGAGATTCGGCCACGGTTCGCTGATCGTATCAAACACGCCAGACAGCATTGAGCCAGGTCATCCGATGACCTTCGTACCCCACTTCAGGCTGTTGCCATGCCGTTATGACTCAGTCACGAGCAGGGCGTTCCACTGATAGTGAGCTCGGCAACAATTTCAATACCCTTTTAGTTAGTGTCAACCCACACTAGAGGGATTTTTAAGCAATACTATGTAAGTACATCTAAGAAATTTCGCTGCCAACGGGATTCGAAGCCACGCCTTTTTTGATTATCAAGACTCTGTTTAACTATCTAAGAGACCGACCAATGTTAGTGACCAAATTCTTGAGATGATGAATTTTCGTCTTCTAAGCCATGGAAGTAGTTCAGTGCAAATTACATGTGATGTAATTTATATAACATCATCATCATCAGCTGGAAAATGTACTCTGTGGAACATCGGCCTGCCCCATGGAGGGGGGATTTTACCACAAACAGCACGCTTGGCAGGCGTCGCCGTGATCGCAGTAGATTATGATGTTGACAGAGGAGAATGCTGTTGGTCCTTCCCTGGATATTAATTAAATGATATCCCCTGAATATTATGTACGGCATTTGTCTGTAATAATATTTTTTTATGCTATTTGATATCGAGACGAGCTGGTCGTTTGCCTGATGGTAAGCATAACGCCGGCCCATAACAATTGCAGTGCCACTCAGAACTTCGAAACGCAAAGGCCTGCGCGGCACTGCAGTGCGGCGTTACCCTGAGACATTAGGTATTAAGTCTCACAAGCTCAGTAATTTCAATGGCTACTTTGCTCATCAAACCGGAACAGATTAATGTTTGCACATTACTGCTTGGCGGCAGTAATGTGCAAACGTTACTGCCGCGAGGAAAGCTGATACTAAAAATACTATAACAATTACTAGCAAACACTAGTTGCTACTAGCAAATACTGTACATTGTGTATGATTCGCTGCACTTGAGAGCCTGTCTCAATCTAGTTTACCACCTTCGAGATCGTCCTTTAAAATGAGACAGTGATCAAATAATAAGCCATCGATAGCAAATATTAAAAAAAAAAACTTACTTGCACTTTAGGAACAAATAACTTTTGCTAAACATAATACTGCACATCACTGCACTTTTTAAACTCCCGAAAATAAATGTATTCCTCTTGTCTGTGGTTTATTTTATTACATATGAGTTAACAATAACAGAGGCCATTCACTCGTTGATATTATTTCATATTATAGGTAGCACGAAAATAAATTTGATGTTAGTAAGTATTGACAATCTGAACTATCAAAACAAACCTTTGATAACAAAACAATTTTTAAGGTTACAACTTTTCCCGCGTAAATAATTCACCGAAAGAGAAACCTCATCTCGCTATGAAGGTTTGCGACAGACTGAAATGTCTGGCCACATTGATAAAAAAGAAACGAATCAATCTATTATTCGACTTTATATCCTTTCTGTATGAATCAAGGTTCATTTTTGAATGTTTATATCAAAAGCTTATCGTCTGGCTTAGATTCTTCGTGCTAACTTAATTTGTTCCTTATGATTAGTGGGTTACTGTTGAATTTTGTTTGAACATAAGAATTTATGTCTAGACGGTGTGCTTGCATTTCAAATTCGATTTAAACTTGCAGTTGGTAAAGTTTCATTTGAACTGTTCGAAATATGAAAGTTCGTAAACGGAAGCTCTTGAAATTGGCGAAATGACTTCCAAGTTGCTTTAGGGTCGAAATGCAACGTAATCATCTGCTGAAGATTTTAAAAGTAGGTAGGTCCTTTCTTTTTGGTAGACTTATTTTTGTTCTTGAATTCTATGCCCGTAATAGGCGTGACGTATTTTTGCACACAGTTTTAGAAACATTATTATCTTTCTATACAAGTCCGGCCCATCCAAAGGTTGTCTGGTAGAAATCCCTTTAAATGATAATCCCGTCCAATGTATCATTTATTTTTCAAGAATTTTTTACATATAATAGCTTAGCGTTTGACGACTATCTCGCCTGGAGGGCAATCGCGTTAAAAATTATCAACCAAACCGCTACTAAACCACGACCGCATCACAGCTTTTTGACTGTTTCGTATCGCGCTAATAGTTTTACCAAAAGTTGAGACGTTTCTCGACTACAACTGACAGTTAACGCTGTCATATGAACGGCAATATCGAATTCCACACGCCTGAAACGAAACTAAATTACAGTTGGTTACGAACCACAACCAACTCATAACTGTACGCTGTCATTTCAAATTAGTGCGATCGGGGCCCAGATCTAGGTGCGTAGCGACAGATATTCTGATTGAGGGTGGTAGCGAGACAGGTGCTAAAAATATATAGTTTATTATAGCACCAGTTTTTGGTGCGCAAGTATTATTATTATATATGCTAAATTCGGGTTTTGAGTTAACTCAGTAATTTTGTATGAAATCATATAAGTACTTAACCTTTTTTTATACTAATTAATAACTAATAGGTAGGTAAGTATATAAATAAATACCAAAGGCCTACGTAAGTGAAATAATATTTATCATTAAATTAACGTGTTATAATAGTTTTTACAACATAACGATCGTCTAAAAAGCATAAGTCCGGTCTACGTTCTTGGTACTACGGCGTAAAAAAACACGGAACAGAATTGCATACCAACATATAATTAGCAGTAAGCACTTTATACTTGTGTAGCATACTAACTATTATAAATGAGAAAGTGAGATTTAAAAATATATATATATATATGATAACGAGACGAGCTGGTCGTTTGTCTGATGGTAAGTATGACGCCGACTCATAACAAATGCAGTGCCAATAAGAACTTTGAAACACAAAGGCCTGCGCGGCACTGCATTGCGCTCGTTACCCTGAGACATTAGGTATTAAGTCTCATAAACCCAGAAACTCATAAACCCAGAAATTTCACTGACTACTCTGTTCAACAAACCGGAACACCGTAATGCTTGCACATTACTGCTTAGCGGCAGACTTCACGAGTAAAGAGGTGGTACCAACCCGTCCGGACACTCACAGAAGAGGTGTCCTACAACCTAGTAAAAGTAAAAAAAAAGTAGTGTTTGTTGGTTGGCCTTCTTTCGTGCAGTAACGGAACAACGGATCATGCACCGTTCCTGTGGGAACGCGGGTGAAACCGTGGGCAGCAGCTAGTAATGACACACTCATTAAGTGCTACTCTGCTTGGAAGCGCCGTGGGTTCCGCATGTAAATGTTAACAAGTCTACGTTACAAAAATTACATAAAAAACACGACTGCCCTATCTGGCTAGGGCAGTAATGTTTTTTGTGTGTTTTCGTGTGTTTTTTTTACTCTGGTGTCACTCGGGGTGATGTAAGGATTCTAGCGATACATTATACATCTAAATCTGTTCAGGCATTTACAAGTTATGGTGAAATGAAGAGACTCGCATACCTATATACATACATGCATGAATCTTAACAATTTTACACTCCTTTTTTGTACAGTCGTATAAAAACCTTACTAATTGATGTTTTTTTGCCTTCCTACCTGCATTCTCGTATGAGAAGAAGCCCGGAACAATGTTGAAAGAAAACAAATTTAATCATCTAATTGCTAAAACACATGTAAAAGTAAATGTACATTCTTGAAGTAGTTGTTGGCATAATGTATTTGTTCTGCAAGCAAACGAACAATTTGTTATGTAATACTATTTAATCACAAATTACAAGAGGTAAAATTTGTTGTATGTTTGTTATCGCTAATCTCTGAAACCACTGGCCTGATTCTAAATATTATTTCACTAATAGGAAGCTCCATTATCCCTGAGTACTATAAGCTATCTGTCCTGCAGCGCAAGTACGGATCTTTTCGATCGATAAAATTCGATAAATTTGACAGTTCAAATCGATAAAGTGGGTTTTATCGATTTTTTATATAATTTATCGAGCCTCGATACAATCGACCAAAGTTATCGAATAGCTAGGTCGAATCCAATAAGAATATAGAGCTACTACAATACTTGATGATCAGACTTCGGTACTCACAACATTCGATAAATTTATGAGTTTTTTCGATTCGTCAAATTTATCGAACCGACTTCCGTTCTTGCGCCGCTGACCTGATACTACACGTGCAAAGCTACGGGCAAAAGGTAGTTATCGAAAAGAGGATATATACGTGCAAACAACAAAACAGACATACAAAATAAATATAATTTTTCTGAACCATTCCAATTTTAGCGCACAGAACCCTAAAACTAAGAAAAATCAAAGCAACGACTACGAACTTCAAAGTAAAAAAAATAAAAATGGCTCAAAAGACTTTCAGTGCAGCAAAAAGTAAAAATAATTTTCGTTCCTGACCTACCTCAACCAATCTATTGTTGTGCTTCACAATACGTACGGGCTGGTATATTTGGTATTATTATTTGCTAAGGTTTGAGGGATAAATATTTGCGCGCTTGCAAATATTTCTTTCGCGTCTGAAGGACTACTATGCTTCAGTAAGTAAGGAATAACATTTTTAGTTTTGTGCGATATCAGTATAGACTGTAGGTAAATAATCGAAGGAATCCGAATTTTTGTGACGCAGTTTTTTATACTGAATAGACTCGCGTTTGACCACGTGTGGTAGATGATGAAGCACGCTAACCTAGAAGATATCTATTCACTCGTGACTTGAAGAAACCAGCAGTATGTTTTTTGTAGATTGAAGTGTGGGGAACTTTTGTGACTTTCAATCAATTTATGTGCGTCTTTACCACTCTAGATAGATAGATAGATAGATAAACTCTTTATTGAAACACCACAATATAAGAACCTTAAATATAAAACTATTTAACAAAAAAAAAGTGTTACAAGTGGCGGTCTTATCGCTTAAAGCGATCTCTTCCAGACAACCACTCTAGCTCCACAGCGAAGAAAACCCGCATGTTCCAGGACCATTAGGCCTGCGTGAAAGTAAATTCTTATTCTATGAGAAGGCCTGTGTCCCAGCAGTGGGAGCGTAACGGGCCGATGATAGCAATGCGAATCGTATTCCCAAGAAAAAAAGCTTACGAAACTTTGATTTGAAATTCAAATTTGTTCACATCGGCCCCAGGAGAGCGCTCTTGAAATTTAAATGACTCTAACCATTTAACTATACAATCGATCGAGAAGGAAAGAAACTCGCCGGAACTCTTTTATTCAAAAAGATTTGTAGAATTTTTCTAATACCATAACATAACCATAACAATGATATTGAAAGGACATGCGTAGGTGTGGTGGCGGACTATTAATCGAAGGGCTAATGTTTTTCTAAGAAATGTTTTTCCACCCACCTACGTGTTTCTCAGGACTAGACATTCCAGAACTTTCCAAAGCTTGAAGATTGTTCACGGCAGGTCAATGACCTAGCCTAGGGATTACTACCCTTCAGCAACCCTAGAAGTGGTGTCTAGACCAGACACAATATGGAGCAGTCTAGACAGACGGCGCTATTTCTAGTATTTATTGGCAAACATTGCAGTAGAACGCAATAGGGCGAAAACTTTATAAAGTCTATTGACTTTTATCGACTTTAAACTATTTTTAAATGGTAGAGCATGTTATAGAATGCTGGGAATGGTCCGTCGATATTTTTAGAGGCCCGGAATATCTGACTGGGCCGAAAAAGAGCTGGGAGTCAAGGCGTAATACCCTTCGACTTCCAGGAGTTGTGGGAGGATCACTTGTGTCCTAAATAACTAGGGAGATACTAAGTGACCTCTCGCTTTCCTTGAGGCCAAGGCGGTGGGCACGTGGTTTATCGCCTGATATGAGCCTCGAGGTGGCGTGCGTGGTGTCTTCCACGCTACGGAGTTCACACCCCATCAAATCGAGGAGGAAAGGAGAAAACGAACGTTGATTTTTAGTTGGCAGGTTGGTCTTATTAGCCGGATTTCAGAACATCCACTTTGCTGCCCCCGTGGTTGGTAGCATACATGAGGATTTCTGTTTGCGAAAAAAATCACAAGATCCATTGCTCCGTTACTGCGTGAAAGAAGGACAATCCATCAAACCAACAAACGTACAAACACACTTTCGCGTATATATCATAAGTTTATAGGATAGTAGGATTTCATCCCCCATTTTTCCACCTTTACAATAATTACACTTTTCTATAACAAATAATAAAAATATAATATAGAAATATTTGTCAAGTGCAATCGACCTCGGACGCTGTAAAAGTTCAGTCAAGAGACCCAATGAGAACGGTAGGTACATCAAATGAAGCTAGTTTTGAATTTTAATAAAAAAAATATACCTTTGTCTTCTAGTCGCTTTCAGGTACTAGCTCTCCCAGAAGCCTCCGTGTCGCTGGAACTCCTTGATCTGGGAACAATGAAACAAAACGTTGATGACTCATGTACTTCAACTTTTTAAGTGTAAGGACCTGCTTAACTTAAAACAGTGACAACCTTTTTTTTGTTACAAAAAATATGATAGTTGTCGATAAAAATATTGAGCATTTCGCGATGAATGAAATTTTTCGGGGTCTTTCTTGCGATTTTTTTTTTTCATGATTCTGGGCCATTTCTATATAATATTTTACAAATAAATCTTATCTATAAACACTTGGCTATACTACTGTATTTTTTTATTGTAATATCTATGACAACGGAGATTTGTGCGGTGAAAAATAGAACTTATTCGGTCGTTTTGATTTAACCGCAAGGTTCACCACGGTCATTACTTGAATGGATGATCGCTAGTGGTAAGCGCTACCCTGACATCGGTCTCGTTTGTTGTAGTATTACAACAGTCGTTAGTGACCGCTAGTGGTAAGCGCTACCCTGCCATCGGCCCTGGTTGTTGTAGTATTACAACAACCAGCCAGCCAGGTAATAAGCCAGGTTATTTTAGGAGGATGACAAAATAGACGAAGCGGTGGATAATAGGTTGTACACAATAACCCAGATAATACTTCAACTCAGGTTAATTCGGCATAGTAAACAAATTACATACTTATAGAGGCTCAGTGATTTTCCACCCGGCTAACAGATTCAGTGGGGCAACGCTCCCCTTGTTGCGCAAGGTCAGTTACTCAGACGTATACCTAGTTGCCTATCGCGATAGGGTTGTAATATCTGTAAGGATTGTTTATACACTATGAGACAAATATTTTTTGTAAGAAGTGCAATTATTTGTTTTGTATTGTTGTACGAACTTGCACCGTATACACTCAGTATACGGTGCAAGTTCGTCAAAAATCTTGCAGTGCAAGTACCGATCTTTTCGATACGTAAAATTGACAGTTCGAATTGTTAAAAATTAGAGATAATAAGGTAGTTCTTGAGTTTTTCGAAAACAAAACGAAGCCGAATTTACTTTCTTCAATATAAAGTGAATATTCGCATCACACAATTCCGGAACGAGGACTATTTTAACATAAATCTAAAAACAGTTTTATTGTCGTTCGCAACGGTTTCACACGAAAATCACTTCACGAAATTAGTTATTCGGTCAATGCAATAAAAACACTTACACAATTTTAACTTATCGAACTGTCAATTTATCGATCGCAAACTTCCGTACTTGCACCGCTGATTTGAAAAATGTCTACAAATTCGCCCTTTTTTCTACTCTTTGATAATGAGAGGAGTAGGTCGTTTTGGTGATCATTTCAGTGCCACTCAAAACTAATCACAAAGGCAACAGCGTTGCGCTGGTTACCCTTTTTTTTTTTTTTGGTAACCCGGGGAAATGCCTTTACGCACAACTCCGCACCCGGGGGAGTGCGGAGATAGTGTGGGACTCGCCGCCTGCCCACTGCACAGCGTCCTACCCACTAAAACCACCGGGGATTTTCCTGTCGGCTCAGCTACGGACGAGGTCACGGGCCCGTACACACACTCCTCGTGACCCCATCAGCCGTCGTCCGTCCTTTTGGACGGACCCGCCTCGCGGGGAGAGGAAGCTCCCCCGCACGGCTCAGGCGATGCACCGGAACACGAGCGCATCGCCTCCGCCTCGGGAGGGTCCTACCAACTCGGGAGGGTCCTACCTGCGCTGGTTACCCTGCGACATTTGCTATCAAGTCTCGTAAGCCCAGTAATTTTACTGACTACTTTGCTCATTAAACTGGAATACACTAGTGCTTACATATTACCACTTGGTGGCAGACCACCCGAGCAAAGCGGTGTTAGGTATCCAGACATACACTCACAGAAGAGTAAGTCTTACCACCTGGCAAAACTATCTGTACCTATGTGTCTTATTAAACATAATTCTAATAAGATTTGACTGGTTATATTTGCATACTAATTGGATCTAATGATTTTGACCGTACCTATTATTGGATACTAAATGAAACTTACCAAACAAATTTACCACACTCACTCTAAAAAACGGGGAAGGAAAACATCGTATGGAAACCCGCATGATCAAGAGCCACAAAATTGATGTCACGTGTCCTTACACGTGACATCCACCAAGCCGCACTTGGCCTGCGTGGTGGATTATGGCCCTAACACAGATTAGGTAATAGTTATTGCCCCTGCTCTCTCTGAGAGAAGGCAAATATCCCAGCGCTGCAGTGTGAGCGTAATAAGGTTGATCACGATGACTTTATGAAACGTGAACTCAAGGATGGTAATGAAAACACATTTGCAAAACTGTCTATAAAGATTAATCAGTATTAAGAATCTAAAGGAAGCAAAGAGAAATAGCATCCCCTCACAGGCCGTGGGCTATCCAGTGGGAACTTAGAAATAGTATATGTATACGTTCCAATATTTTACTACTGGACTTACTTACATAGAAAGACTAGCTTCTTCTCACGGTTTCACCCGCGTGGCGATTCCCATACGAACAGTGCATATTTCCGGGATAAAAAGTCTGTTTTACTCTCCCGTCCTACTAATATTCGTATAAATGTGATGTTTTTGAGGATGGATATATGGATGATTTCACGCAAAAACTACTGAAAGGATTTGATGAAACTTTACATTAGTAATTATACATCAGAATAACACAGGCTACAATTTATAAATTAAATATTTCTCGATTTCTCCGTCAATTCTCAACCGATTTGAATGTCTATCACATAAGGGTGGTCCTTTTATAAATTAAATTTAATTTTTTAGAATACCTACCTCTATGGATGGAAAAATGGGGGATGAAATTTCAAATATCGCAACATTTTAGTCGAAGTTGGTTCCCGCTTTTATAAAAGCAATTTTTATAAAATTTATTCCATGTGACAGAATAATAATTTATAGTTAATTTATCCTTTCATTATTTCTCTTCACTACCATGATGATGATGACCATTTTTATTAATTGTATACATTAAAAAGATTTATGTTCATCATCAGAACTTGCCTAAATTTAAATAGAACAAACTCATCGCCATCCATTTAAAAAATAAACAGACCTTATTGGAAATTGTTTGAAAAATACCACTATCATTCTCAGCCTGTATGGACCCACTGCTGGGTTTGAATCCAGCTAAAGGAAAAAGTATGACATATTTTAAAGAAAAAATATTTTCCTACTAGTCAACAATTAATTAGTAGAAACTAATTACTTGTTGACTAGTAAGGTGGTCGGGTATTTTCTAGTGCCCAACTGGCTAGCTACCACTCTTGAACCTTGAACATCTGTCACCAACCACTCATAGATCGGCAGCTGCACTTGAGAGTCAGTCTAATCTAGGTTTAGCATATATGCACCATCTGAGACCATATCGTCGCTTAAGATCAGGTGAGATAGTGTTTAAACACTACGTTATTGCAAGTTATATTTACAAAATATATAACCAGTTACTTCCAAGCCCTATCTATGCTCTAAAAGTTAAAACCGGGTCAGACGTTCGACGCAACCCTAGTCCCTAACGCTTTCGTGTTCACTGAACAATAAATTCGGCAACCCTGCACGCACACGTACATAGACAGACATCACACACTATGACAATGCAACGAGACGACATGTATGGGATAGTATACAGCGTGATTTTTAATAGAGTTAATAAAAAAAAACCTTACATTTAAAAAGAAAGGTACATTTTTAACAGACTTCCAAAAAAGGAGACGGTTCTGAATTCAAAAAATAAACAACTGCTAAATAACGTATAGTACGTGCAATTAGAAATTATCCCCAAATAATGAACTCTTTCAGCCAACCTTTGGATGGACAGAAATTAAGAAACAGCAATATACGGTGGGATATTCTTTACATTCCATATAGTACTTTGTTTAAGGCAAAATCAGCCGAATAAATGTATATTATGTTAATAAACACAGATATAGCAATCAGAACAATCACAATGTCAAAATATCGACAATTTTGTCCGTTGAAGTTGTGGATTAGTTGTTTAATTAAAAGACTTAAAAACCTACATAGTAAAAATTCATTGCCTACCTATTCATGTAAGTTGATATAAAACTTGAAAGGTTTTACATAATAAAAGGTTTTTCTAATAAGATTTTATGTATAGTATTGAAATAAATAATTAAAACATAGATACCCAGTAATATACATATTTTATAACAAAACATTCCAGTTAGAGACCAAATCTTATAGGAAAAGTAAATACCATATAAATCCACTAAGGAATACACACCGTATACACGCAGTCACGCACACATACGAACCACACTATGTATGGACGAGTCTGTCTCGCGCACACAAACAAACCCGCGTAGGAGCGCACGCACACAGACCTGCAGTCACATACAGACGCAGCTGACGTATTTAGACGTCTGTGAAGTTCCACGCACACTGCCGCAGAGTTCGTCGACCGTTCAGTTTTTGCACGGCAAATGCAGAGATTTATACATTCATTCCGTTTGGAAACTAACCTGTGTAAGCCGGAACATACGATGGCGCAGTGATGACGTCGCGTCGGCGGTTATAGGTCAAAGATTTAGGTGAAGGAAATCGACGTGATGTAACCATAACGGTGGTAGAGAATTCCCTAGTGCTAATCTGGCTAGCTATTATACTCTCAAATTAAAAAATCTGTCACGCACTTATCCGTTTATGCTGGCTGAGTGCTGCAATTGACAGCCAGTCCAGATTTAGGCCGGAATTCCCCTCATCGAAGATCTTCGTCCAAGGTGCATTTGATCAAAGAACTTGGATGAATTCATCAACACCGATATTTGATCAAGATTATGACAACGACAATAATACCATTCAATTGTATTAACTGGAAATAGTTTTAAGTTAATTTTATGGCAACTCTCTTCATTGGCTCTCTCTTTTGCGTATTGCTGCGGGTGCGGTCAATACAAGATTGGTAAAACATCTGGAGTTTTTATTTATTTCTCTGCTCACCATCAATCACCAGCCCTGCAATATAGGAGATACAAGCCCTACTCAGCCAGCAGCACATAAGGTCAAAATTCCTCAATTTTTTGAAACTACACAAAATGTTGTGTCAAAATTACAGAGAAATTAGATCAAATAAAGGATACAAAACTTGGACACGGATTTTGTCCAAGTTTTCTGAGTGGGATACCACCCTTAGTTTTGGCTGTGCTCCCAGCTTATAATGTATTCAGCATCATCGACCTCATCGTCGCTTAAGATCAGACAAGATAGTCGCCAAACGCAAATATATCGAGAAAAACAAAATCGTTGGTCAGGCTGCCTTGAAATCCGAGTATACATTACATTACATTATCAGCTTCTTACGCTCCCACTGCTGGGATACCGGCCATCTCTTAGAGAGAGAGAGGTACGAGCCATAATCCACCACGCGGGCCCAGTGCAGCTTGGTGGATGTCACATGCCCTCGAATTTTGTGGTTCTTGAACATGCGAGAGAGAGAGAGAGTATGGGCTATAATGGCTAGTTGGCGACTACAAAATGTCATGACTAATCTCCACTATCACTGTTGTTTCAGGATGTCTCTGCAGTCAGTGAAGTTACTGGGATTATGTCTCATGGTGACGAGTGCACTGCAGTACCGTATTGCACAGGGCTTTATATTTAATCTTCTGAGTGGCACTGCAATGGTTATGGGCTGGCGTTGTGCTTACCATCAGGCAAACGACCAGCGCGTCCCTTTATCCAGTAGTTAAAAAAGACAGGCTTATTTTGTATTTTATAATGATAACGAGACGAGCTGGCTGCTTGTCTGATGGTAAGCATAACGCCGGCTCATAACAATTGTAGTGCCAAAAGCTGGTGTGTTCCGGGAGCTGCACTTGAGAGTCAGTTCTAATCTTCGACCACATGATCACAAGAGATAGTCCTCATATGAAAACCAACCGAGTATAAAAAACTAGGATTCTACTACATAATCAGTCATCATCAATCGACTGTGTGAAATCAATATAGTCACACCCTTTCCAACAGTCGGTTAAGCAACCCCCTCTCAAATGCTTTTATTGCTTTCTTTCATGATCAGAGGGTGAAAGTGATGGCAGGTTTCCATTGGTCGAACCACCCTTAGTTAGGGGTTGAAACACAATAAGGGCAAGAATAACCAATCGTTACGAGTCCGCATTCGTAGGATTAAAAAATCGATTACATTTTTTTAATCTACTTTTCGCTTGCATCTGGTGTCATGCAATAAAATCTGCCTTGCTTGTTACGAAATATGCATATTTTTTAAACACTTGTTAGGTTTTAATTGAAAAGGAAGACGATTTTGTTAACCGGTAAGGCAGCACTGCATAAGGGAATATAATTCCGAATGACCCCACTCTGAGGGCAATAATTACTAAAAAAACGTGTGAACAAAAAATTATTTTTTATTATCAGATCATTAATATTAGACTGATATTTAAGACAATTGTCATAGTTTTAAAAAATAGTACTTATTCAAAATAAATAATTGAGCTCTGCATTTTATGTGTAAAAAAGCTTGAGGTGAGTATCTAATGCAAGCAAGTGGACGTATTACTAGCATTCCATAGTACCAAAAGCTATTATTAGAGGTAGAGTCGAGATAATGTTTATAAATACGAAGATTAGTACAAAAATTTCGTAACCCAAAACAAAAGACATCAACGCGTGACAATTGTCAAACATAAAAACTTGTCACAAGCACTTTTTTTAAAAATTGCTTTAAAATAGCGACGAACCGACTTCAGTGACAAACTACAGAACCGATTTTGATGAAATTTCTATGGGACCAATCTGAAAGTATATCCTTTCAAATAAAAAAGAATTTTCCAAATCGGTTTATAAATGACCGAGATCTGAGGTAACAAACATAAAAAAAATACCCGACGAAATATATAACCTCCTCCTTTTTTGGAAGTCGGTTAAAAATACCCCATCACCTTAATAAGGTTGCATCTCAACCACAATACAGAGAAAGAGAATAAAGAGAGAGAGCGCAAATAAAATACGTAATTGGTACCGTAATCTCGTGGCCACCTTCCGGCTCCATCGTCAGGACCCTGGACATCATCTAGGCTCAGAGTACTTGCAAAGACGAATCAAACGAAACCAAAATCAATGGGATTATATTGTTTCTTTACAGAGTTCCTATGGCCACCTTCCGGCTCTATCATCAGACCAGCTCTGTGACATCATTATTTTCTATTACTATCCGATATACATATGTATGTCAAATTTCGGCTCAATCGAACGGGAAGTGGGTCAAATTTAGCTTGTAAGATTTGACCTAAACAATCATAAATACATACTTATTACATACATACAAACATTGCAATTCAAATAAAAGTTTTAAAAAAAGTTAAATACATCATGTAGCTCATAAGATTTACGATGAACAATAAATTAAATGTATATTATTTAATCCAAGCACATTTGGTATAAAGTAGGTATACCTATACTTTCAGATTGATCCCATAGAAATTTTATCAAAGTCGGTTAAGTAGTTTGTCAATGAAGTCGGTTCATCACTTTATAAAAAAAAAATCTTTTGTATTTTATCAAATGTTATCCGTCTAAAACTTTTAATATTGTGTGATGTCCTGAAATAAATACATTTTATTTCTTTCTTTCTTTCTTCAAAGATGTGCACAGCACTGCAATGAACTCATTAGCTTGAGACATCACTACATACAGCCTCACACGCCCCTGCCTACTTTTCATCAAACCGGAACACAATAATGCTTGCACACTGCTGCTTGATAGCCGACTACACAAGCAAGGGGATGGATGATGGAACCCACCCAGACGGACACTCACAGAGGAGTTAGAAAACTAAAAGTTGATTCTATGTATTTGATTTTTACGTGCACTTAGCCGTTGTATACCAGCTTCAGCCCGCGGCAGATTCCAACAGGAACTGGGTATTTTCCGATATAAAAATAGCCTATGTTACTTTCCGATCTATAAACTATATCTATGCCAAAAATCACGTGGATCCGTTGATCCGTTGCTGCGTGAAAGAAGGAGAAACCAAGAAATACGCTTTCGGATTTATAATTGTAGGGATAGCAAAAAAGCCTAGAAATTCGAAATTTGTGACACAATAATTATGTTCTAACAGCCATACTAATAAACTCTGTACAGTGGTTGAATAGTTATATAATATCTCGTCTCTTTCGATTCATTTTCAAATTGTCAAAGAACAACAAAGACAAAACATCGTGTGATGAATACCACCGTAATACACTGTTTATTGTAAGACCCTAGGCATAGAAATTTTGACAAAGGTGGGCCACTCAGCCAATAATAATTATAATTATATGGAACCCTACCTCTTTCCAGTCGTTTCCCGTAAAGTGATTCAGGGGAACCGGTCGCGGTGGCGACTACCGCGCTACGCAATGCGCTTGTGTGGGTGGGGGCCGTGTCCATTGTCACACGGCTTTTATTTTTTATTGAAATTATTCGGTGACCGCAAAAATGTAAGCAAATAACTTGCGTGTGAAAGGATAAATATTTATACATCCTTTATTACACGACTGACTGCTCAAAAAAGCAGTGTATTGTTTTCAGGGTATCATTTTAAGCGACGATGCGGTTGACAATGTAGTACGCTTGCTCAGAAGATACCTGTTCCAAAATAAAGTTCCACTATTTAGCTGTCCGCATGATGAAGGTTAAAAGAAAACGCTTCGTGCGGATAAGAGGTCAACCATAAATGGATGATGAACTGCCCTACGTCTGGTCGTCCGATGATAGGATGAGGGAACCAGATTATGGTAAATTATTTATAATAGAACTACCTATGGTATTAATAGTAATATTTTTTTAAAATAAATTTTACCAAATTTTACAAATCTAAATGTCATGAATGATACATTTAATTAAGTGTAATAATGGGTGGCAACTGGTATTATCTGAAATGTACATATCAAAATCGCACATTTACTTCCAGAAAAATATAGGATAATCGCTCTTATTATAAATGCGAAAGTGCGTTTTGGGTGAATTGGTAATGGATCGACGTGATTTTTTGCGTAGATATAGTTTGTGGATCGGAGAATATGTTACTTTTATCCCGAAATAATGCACGGTCCCTGTGTATAGGAATCATTATGCAAAACCGTGGAAAGCAGTTAGTATGGTATAGCATTATATAACACTGTTTGAATACATATATGTTATCGTACAACCTTGACCTGTGCCGTGACTCAATGTAAACGCACCTGCTACTAACAATAAGCATTAAATCAAAAGACTTGTATTGAATAGCTGTTTTACACAAACTATGTTCTGTGTCGTCCGATATTGCGTTATTCTTCTTTTGTAATTGTAAATTTTTCCGGGATAAAAAGTTACTGTCCTGTTCATAAACTATGTCTATCTAAAAAAATCACGTCGGTACGTTGTACCGTTAATGCGTGGAAGCAGGACGAACCAACAAACTGGGATAAAAAGTAGCCTATGTTACTCTCCAATCTATAAACAATTTCTATTGAAAAAATTATGCCGATCCGTTGCACCGTTGCTGAATGAAAGAATGACGAATAAACAAACCTACAAACACACTTTTAAATAAACTCCCAAATATTTTTTGCATTTATAATATAAGTAGCGTTTTACAAATAATTCAATTGTTAATATCTATATAATTATCATTGTTACACATTTTTTTAAATTGAAATTAACCTGTCGAATTTAAAAACGAAACAAAATGCACATTCGTGTTGTTGTAATATCAGCGACGATATAATATAACCCATTTAGCAACACGTCTATTTTTGGAAACGGCCGTGAAATATTAAGAGTATTAATATTATGATAGTCACTATATAACGTCACTTGCCCTCGGCCGTGATTGCCGTGCTACAACGGAAACAAACCCAAGGCAATGACACGGAGTTAGACGTCCGTGCGGACCAGTTCCAGCACTAGTGACCTCACCTGACTGCGCTCGGGTCACAGCCACGTTTAATCACCGGCCGCTCTACCAAATTGGACCAAAGATATATACTAAATCAACCTTAACTGTAGCTTTTTTTACAAATAGATAATTTAACAGGTGGTAGGAATAACTTTTCTGAGCATCCGTGTCGGTGCCTACCACCACTCGTGTAGTTTGCCAACAAATTTAAATCATTACAAACCATAAATGCAATTTTGACAAACTAAACAAAATTCTTAGAATCAAAAATCAACATAAAAAAGAGCTGGTCATATTATTTGAGCGATAAAAAGCAAATAAACGGGTAATTTACTTTCATAAAAGTTAGCCTTTTTAAACAAAATATAAACAATAGCTATAAAATTACTGCTTAAATATTTTTAAGCTTTTTTAATCATTAAAATTAATTAATTAATATAGTAATAACAACGGTTTCAAATGTCGGTCATTAAAATAATTTCGTTAGTTATAAAATGCGAAAAACTGCAGAAGTAACTTATGTAAATAGGTTTTTGGAATTATGTATCAAAATTAGACATGAAATTAAACTAGTTACTTTACACAAAGTTGTTACAATTGTCCAATACCTAATAAAAACAGCGTCCAGTCTTTCGTGCACTCGAATTTTGTTGAGATAAAAATCCCTTTTGACGCCATGAAAATGTATACTTGGTTTATTAATGTATAGTCGCAGTAAGAAAAAGTGGTCTATTTTTGTTTGCGCAGGAGTTGCTTAAACGTATTTGGCTAGTCTTTGCCAGTATTGCGTTACCGTGACAATGATTCTGTTTTATCAAGATTTATGAACAAAGAGAAAATAAACGGGGAGATGCAAGTGATACTGACAGACTTTAAAACAGCTCTATCGATTTGTATGAAATTTTGTATCTAGATAAGGTTTCCTAAGCTTAGCTATATAGTTGTATTTCTTGTAAAATTACACAAAATTACACAAAATTTGCAATATTACACAAAAAAGTTTTTTTTATTAAAATACCAAGCAAATTAAGCTCAGTCACCTAGATGCTGAAATCTATACAAATAAATAAAATTGAAGTGTCTGTTTGTAATGACAAAATAACAGCTTTTTACTAAATTCATATAAAAGTATATACGGTAGGTACCTACAACAAAAAAACAATTTTTATATTTTTTTGTTTATCTGTCTGTCTGTCTGTCTGTCTGTTTGTTCCAGGGTAATCTCCGAAACGGCTGGGCCGATATTGACGGGATTTTCACTGGCAGATAGCTGATGCTATAAGGAGTAACTTCGGCTACTTTCATTTTAGAAAAAGGAATTAAAGTTCCAGGCAAAAAAAAAAAATTAATATCTCCGCGCGGGTAAAACCGCAGGCAGCAGCTAGTTAAAAATAATAATAATAATCATCATTACGGACAGGACTATTGTTGCCAATAGCCTGATATCGTACTGGTAGATCGGTCCCAACGCCGGGCAGCGCTCGTTGACATCACCATCCCTCACGACGAGAACCTCGTGAAGGCTGAGAATGACAAGCTCAGCAAGTACCTTGACTTGGCTCACGAGGTAACCGCCATTTGGTGGCCTTATAGCAAAGAGCCTCGATCAACATCTCAAGAGGCTCTCGCTAGACGGTTGGATCAAGGATCAGATGCAGATGGCAGTACTCCTTGACGCGGCACCTATTGTCAGGAGGTTCCTCACTCTGCAGCCCTAACCACCGGTAGCTTGGGCCCTGCCTCGCTGCCAGCGGCAGCCTAGGTTTCGCCCACGTAACCTAAGGTCCTAACCTAACCTCCTTATAACATCAGCTATCGGCCAGTGAAAGTCCCGTCAAAATCTGTTCAGCCCTGTCGGATATAAGCCGGAACAAACAGACAGAACGAGAATAATTTTCAAAATTCTTTTCTGTTATAATTACCGTATATACTTTCATAATCATTTAGTAAAAAGCTGTTATTTTGACATTACAAACAGACACTTCAATTTTATTTATTTATATAGATATATGCGTGAATAGACCCGTTTTTTTACGAGCTTTGTTTAGCAGTTGTTGTATGTATGTTTGCTTAGGTCAAATCTTGCAAGCTAAATTTGACCCACTTCCCGGTTAACGATTGAGCCAAAATTTTACATATATATGGAAATCGGATGACAATGCAATATAATGATGTCACAGAGCTGGTCTGATGATGGAGCCGGAAGGCGGCCATAGGAACTCTGTAACGGAACGACGTAAACCCATTTAGTTTAGGGTCGTTTGATTTGTCTTTACAAGTACTCTGTTCCTAAATGATATCAGGGTCCTGATGATGGAGCAGGAAGGTGGATATCAAATTACAGTAATTATTACGTATAAAATCTTGCCTGGAAAAATATATTTTTCCACACTTAATATCACGGGAACTGGTACAAAATTAATTTGCATAATTAGACCCACAAATACCAACTAACAAACTAGAGAAGATAAATGAAATCTGTAACAAAATGTAATAAAATTCTACAATGTCCATTGTGTTGTGCCTTATCGCACTAATCAATTTCTTACAGGCAACCTTTGGATAGACAGGAATTTAAAAAAAAATTCTGCGGTCAATTAATAAATTATAATCGTCTACAACGTACTTAATTATCTTTATAGTACTAACTACTCATTATGTAGGTGTCATACGAGGCCGCGTCACCGCGCTATCAGGTGAAATAAAGGTCAAATCGTTTTATGGTGAGTAATGAGTAATAGAATAGTAGTAGGCAGTATTCTAGTTATAATGGAACCTATATTTTTTATAGCAAACTGGCATTCGTTTTATTACTATTATATCTCATCTGGTTGACGATGTAGCACGTTTGTCCAGAATCTTCTGAATTGTATGAACTGTACAGGTAGATACCTGTACAGTATGAACAGGTATCTACCTGTTCATACTCGTCTTTTGAAGACTCCCAGATTGGTCAGGAAAAGCAGATACCGGAAATGAGTTCCACTCTTTAGCTGTCTGCATGATGAAGGTCGAAGCAAAACGCTTAATAAGAATAGGAGGACTGTCAACCATAAGCGGATGGTGAATTGCTGTATGTCTGATCGTCCGATGATGGAATGGGGAAGGGGGAATCAGATCATGTATCATTGCACAATCTTCAAAACGTATCCTGTCCTGTATGTATTCCTGTGATAGAAATACTAGCAACCTTGCGTCGATGCTCGAGGCTGCCACGCAAGAGCCTTTTGGCTCGACTTTCAATAATCTCAAGCTGGTATTTGGCTGAACCATCCCATAGGTGAGAACAGTACTACTCCATACACGATCGAATCCGTAATCTATAATTATATCTGAGTTCCGTTGTGGGACATTTTTACTTCAGCATGAAATTGCAAATGTACGTAGGTAAGAAATGACGATATCCATCGACACCATAAAATTTTGATTAAACCACCATAAAATTTAGTTCGACGACAAAATTATCAAAAAGTTTGCAGAAGCTTACCAACAAATACTTCATCACCATGAACTTCGAAGCAATCCAGCTGCTCGACCACACGGATATGGTGAGAAGCAAAAAGAATATAACGCTACGTTAGATGAGAAGGCTAAATAGAATTAAATTTGACAACTTCAGCTAGAATACGTCCACTGCTAAACGTAGGCCTTTATAAAGAGGTTTGACATAATACAGCACGCTTGACAGGCATCATGATCGCAGTAGAATTATGTTGACGAAGGATAACGATTTTGCACATTCTCTGGATAAACAGATAAACATTTTTATAAATAACTAGCTGTGCCCCGCAGCTTCGCCCACGTACCCTAAGTTACTCCTTCTAACATCAGCTATCTGCCAGTGAAAGTCCCGTTAAAATCGGTCCAGCCGTTTCGGAGATTACCCGGAACAAACAGACAGACAAAAATTTTAAAAATAGTTGTTTTGTTATACAAGTAGGTACCGTATATACTTACATATGCATTTGGTAAAAAGCTGTTATTTTGATATTACAAACAGACACTTCAATTTTATTTATTTGTATAGATATAGATTTGTATTGTATAGATATGTTAGTGCCTAAGACATTTTGAGGCCTTTGCGAATAGGTACCTAATTTTATCTGAAACGAACGAAAGATTACTAATGCATGTAGAGTTGTCTTCCATATTATATTAGCACTGAATCACGTGAAGCCCCTTTTGAGGTAAGCACAGAGGGAACGCCCATTTCTCTCTAAATTTGCATATTTTATTTTGCTTCAATATTCATTTTCTCATGTCATTTCTTTTTTCTCAAGAAATTTACGTAGAGTTCTGAAAACGTATATGTACCTATTGAACTTTTTACTGGCAATAGTGAACAGTAGAGTGAGGAACAATTTGAAGACAATATATTTTTTTGTTCATATCTCTGTAGATCAGTATAATGTATACTGACAACGTCATATTCTGACCAGGTAATTTTTTTTTCTGTTTTCCATACATTTGAAAATATTTAGGTATTTATTTTGTTTCTGTTCAGTAACAAAATAACCTTAACCTTATACCAAATAGGTATGTGATTTATGTTACTTATTTATTTTTTGACGTCTAAATATGTGATTTATAATATTGTTATTTATTTATTTATTTACTGATGTTTAAATATGTAACTTAGGTAAAAAAATAACTTATTTATTTATATACACACAAACAAAACACAACCCATTCAAAAACGAGTACAAAGTGTAAAATTACAACTTGCTAATAATTAATTCAAATTGAACTCAACATTTTTTTGTTCCCATGGGCTCAGGAAGTGCGCTCAGGAAAGTTAAATGATTCTAGATGCCCGTTCTAACTACGTATACAACCTGTCTAGAAGAAGGATAAGAAACAAGTAAGCAATTATTTTTTTCAAAAATGTTTTTACTAAGTTTTAACATTATTACTTATATTTTTTTGTGTAAAAAGATGAAAGTCCAATATAAACTGATTTAATAATTTTTTTATCTTAATATACAACTGTATCTGTTAACAACACCAGATAAACAAATATAAACAGGTGTCTAATAGGTTAGTATAATATAATACCTATTTATATTCATATTTATATTTAGGGACCATTGGAAGGAGAGGAAGATACATTTGCCCAGCAGTGGGACAAAAATTTAAAAAAAAAAATGCACAATGTGGTCTCATCAAATGCATCATCAGCATCATGAGATCTCCATGGTGCATGAAATGCATTTATTTTTTTAGCCAAACCACTGCTTATAATTTAAATTTTGCAATTACTTTTTAGGACTGTAGTTTTGTACAGGGGATGCGTATGTGTGCTCGCTATATTCCCAGCATCTCCACTATGTCAGCCAGCAGGGCCGATGCGATTCCCAACGTCCCCTCTGGTGGGCAGGGAGGGGCGTTGGGAATACACCGTGCATTCCTTGAGTAAATTCAAATTCAAAATGATTTATTCATATGGTCCCCAAAGGAGCTCTCATGAAGGTTAAAATAAATAACTGTGCATGTTCCAAAATGGTATAGGCCGAGCAGGAAGAAGGGCAAGAAACGACATTATTTTTAAAAATTGTTTTTAAAATTATTCTAATGCGAACAATCATATTTAAATTTTAAGTCTAGGTATTACAGTAGTCGCCAGGATACTCCTGAGCTGAGCCTCCATGCATCTTTGTCATCTACATAATCCTTAATTTTATAATACGCTTTTTTAATTAATACATTCTTAACTTTATGTTTAAACTTTCCTTGTGGTATTACAGTTATTAGAAATTTTATTGTAGAATCTGACACCATTAGCCAGGAACGGTTTATTAGTTTTACTTAATCTGAACCCAAGTACTTACTATAATTTTATGTTTATTTCTATTGTTCAAATCATGTACTTTTTAAGTTAAAGTTTAAGGTATTAAATTTTTAATTTTTATGTTAAATTTACTAATATTTTCTAGTACATCCTTACATTATATTTTCCAAAATATATAGCAATGGCCCGCAATGGTAGTCTACACTTCTAATTGAGACACTTGTTAATTAAAACTTTTTATAACGAAACGACAGTACCTACGTATTGCAATGAATGTATGAAGACTACAGACTGGTATAGAGTTGGCTTTTTTGTTTCATAACCTGTCATTTAACTGATAGCTAATTTGGCCTCAGTAGATATACTTTTGTATATGTGCCTACAGGTATTTAAAAAAAAGTTTGTGTGCCAGATGTAGCCTTTTCTATAAAGAGTTAGAATTGTAGAGATATTTGTTCCTTCTGGAGTTTATTGTCTAATTAAAAATTTGAAGCGTTTGGTTGTTGCTATGCAGTTTTTAGGACACGTGGAACTCGGAGGAGTTTCAATGTAGAGATTTATGCAAATTGATAGTACTTTTCAGACTCTACCATAGACTTACCTTTTTGTACCAGAGAGTTAGTACTCTATAGATAGGCCTAAGTCACGTCACTTTCACAACACTGGTCGAAAAAAAAAACTAATAAAAATCGACGGTTCAAATGTCGAATGCCACGGTTGGCATTTCGGAAATAATTTTTATATTTCGAACAAAAATCGCGCCCCGAGCAACACCGCGTGTCACCATTCGTCGAGACAAGGACAAAAAGTTGTTACGATGCAATCTTTAAAAACAGCGCTCGTTTCGAGAGGCGGTGGACTCTTTCAGTTTCGTAGACAGAGATAGATATAAATTTGATTGTGCAGCTTCGAAATGCAGGGTTCAATGTACCGGCCTATGTCGTGGGCGCGGGCGACGAGTCGCGCTGTCTCTTTTCCGAGCGGCGTCTGCGTAGGAGTGCGAGCAAGAAGGTGAGAAGCGGTCCACTTTTTGTTCCACTGTTAAATTTCGATCGATGTAGCACGAAGAAACGGTCTTGGTACTGTATTTTTTTCATTATTTTTTTATGACGATCTAGAAAGTACATTGTTTTAGGAAAAAAGTTTTCACTATAAATGTATCATATTATGATTATCAAAGTTATAAAATGTCTTGTCTTGTTTATTGTATGTAATTGTATGCTTATATAAGCTAAATGTGACGAGAATTATTCTACACAATTAAAAAAAAATTTGTTGCATTAAAAATATTTGATTTCATGTTTGATTTGTGTATTTAATTTTGTGTATTTTTTTAAAATAATCTATTTTTATGACAGAAAAATGTAGTCCAATAAAGAGCTATGTTACCGAATATTTACCGAATGTATCATTATCTAATTTGATTCAACTTGTAAAGTACCTATATAATACTGAGAAAACTTTAATTAATTACCAACTTGTATAAGAATTACCACCAATACATGAATGTAAAAAGTTATTAATGAACCTAACAATGAAACATTGATGCATTATTGAAATCGGTTGATTGAGTATCACTTTCTCATGCATCGCATTTGACCGACTTCTGGGCTGCTTTATGGAAAGTGACGCGTGATGGCGTGGATAAAGGAAAACTTGCCTTTTCTTTCGAAGTAATTTCATAAGTTATAAGATAATATTTAAATTTTTTATTCATGATATTGATGAAGCACCCAAACTTAATTATCATGCAAGCGTGGCGCAAATTTAATTACCAACAAGTAAATGACCTGCTAAATATATAAATTATTTAATCTCCATTTTTTTAGAGTAGTCTGATTTGTTTAGAACTAAACTGTAATTTATTATTAACTAGCTGTACTCCACGGCTTCGGCCACGTAGCCTAAATAAATTCTTATAACATCAAATATCTGCCACTGAAAGTACCGTCAAAATCGATCTAGCCATTTCGGACATTACCCGGAACAAACAAACAGACAGAAGAAATTTTTTTTGTTACAGGTACCGTTTAGTGAAGTGCTGTTAGTTTGATATTACAAACAGACATTCCAATTTTACTTATTTTTATAGAAGATATTGATTAATATGTATTGATATCTAATTTTAATTCTACAGATATTAATATCAGTAGATAACTCCAGTAAGGTGAACATTTGCAGATATGAACGTAAACTAGCGATGCATGACCTTCTTAAACAATGCGATCGCATGGCAACAGTGTATTCTATTTATAGACTCTATTTATAGCCCAGCTCAATTAGAGGTCTAGACTTTAGACTACAGCTCAGTATAAAGATCTAATGTATGCATTTATGTATGGACTGTTCTGATTTAACTTTTTACTGTAGAATGTATCTACGTGCACTTATGTATTACATTGGAACGTGCTAGGTAAAGACAAAACCACTAGTGAAGAGCGTTATAATACTATAATAATACGGATATTAATTAAATCTTGAACATGGGTTCAAGTGAATGATATTTGAAAGGTCCTGGGACCTTTCCAATATCGTACCTGCTCAACTATCTTGATATCACAATTTTAGACCGCACAAAAATATCAACAACATTTGAACAAGAAATTTTAATAACCCAACTAATGTATTAAAGATAGTTTGTTCCTACTATTTATGTTTATTTAATAGTATAGTTTAAGGTTACTATTTCAACCTCTTATGATGTGATAATGTAGTCGAAGGCAGTCATACACTAGAACAAGGCCTAGCTGACTGCTACCGCAACATATGTACTATTAAATTCTTGGTGGCAAATTCCGCTTCATCAATATTATTTTAGAAAAGGGTTTCAAGCCACACGTGTCAACCAGACAGAAATATCATACAAAAATAAAAGGTGGTGAACAACAAGCCCGGCCTTGAAGTCCTTGAACTAAAAGTGGAACCTGCTCAATGTAGGCCGCTTTTTAGCTCGTCTGCATACAATTGGTAATGAATGTCAGGTGATACAATGGACTGGTCCATTGTATCGTCTGTTGTACTATTAATTTACAATTATCTATTTTTAATTATACATTTTAAAAATGTTCTATACTGACTATTTAAATCTATGTATTTTGCTTATGCGTACGAAGTTACATTAAAATTGGTCCATTAATTTCTGATATTAAGGAACTGGAAGTTTGTATGAAAAGCCGCGAGGCATAAACACTCTTAAGCCAAAACAATACTATTATTCAATTTAAGAAGGATTTTTAGGCTTAAAATTGAACGTCTGTAACGTATTTTTATGGGCATCAATCAGTGAAATCCTATTACACTGGCATCAATACGTCGAAAGCACCTACACATAATATCATATTTAGTACCTACCCAAACGACATAAAACCTACATTGTACGATGTAACTTTTTAGTACCACACAATCATAAAATGACCATAAATGTACTACATCCCACTTTTATCCTTAAGGTAATTTAATTTTCAAGACACTTGCTCGTAAAGTGGGTCTTTATTACTTGGCTTTTAGGCCCATAATCCAAGATATTAAACACGCTTTTTACTTTACACTACCCCACTCTTTTTTTTATGAATATGACCCGATTTGCAAGTTATAAGTATGATGAAGAAGCATTCTTAATTTACCACGTAATACGTTTATTTTATTTTCAGCACTGCAATTGTTATGGGCCAGCGCTATGCTTACCATCAGGCAAATGACCAGCTCGTTTCGCTATCTAAAAGAATAAAATAAATATAAAATTACATAAATTGTTTTAAAGCCTACATCTTATAATATTTCCTTGCTTGGTATAAGAGCAACACAGTTGCAATGTTTTTGGAAAAATTAATTGCTTTTTAAGATAAGACATTTTACTTTTAAAATGGAAGATTTGGTTTTTGTATGAATCTTTTGCATTATTTATTTTCTAGATTTTGGTACATTCTTACAAATGTGCCAAAACCAGCCACGTTTTAGAAATCATATATAACATAATAATATGAGAATTCATAAGAATCAAATCAGCCCAAACGGCACTAATCTACCACAAATGATCACACTGGTAGGACACACGATACAAAAGATCCAGTCATACTCCCAGAGTATATCTGTATATAGGTCATGCTCATTCGGCCTTTGTTTCTTGTTGTTTTACAGTTTTTATTAATCACTAAACAATGGTTTAACCTCTTATATGTTTCCTTCAGTAATGGTTGAGGAGAGCGATGTCTACTCCGGTTGTAATCCTTTCGACTTGTAATTTAGTTCTAACGTTTATTTTTATTTAGTTTTAAGAACATAGTTTCTGTCTTGATGTTTTCTTTATCTTGTTTATATCGTTAATTTCTATTAATATATGCCCTAACCTTATTAGAGTATGGACCACGTGTCCGTAGAGTGTAATCTACTATTTATAAAAAAAACCTCTTATACAGTGTATAGCAAAAAACTGTTTATGCAGTTTTTATTAATAAGAGTCAATAACAATACAAGTTTCTTTATTTCTTGCAAGTGTGTTGAAAAATTTCGTATGATATGCGTGTGCTATGTTAGTCATTACATACTCGGCTCTTTTTTCGCGTAGTGACCAACTTAGCACGCTTGTATCATAATGTACTATTTCATGACAATATGACATATTACATAAATCATAATATTTTTGGTTAATATTGATCATTTTGTGTAAACCGCAGGTACTTTGAACTATTTGTTGTAAGAAGATAGCACTGGAACAGCTATTTTATTTATGTAAAGGTTTCCCAACAGGAAATTTACCACATGCTTGATTGGCCATTAAATTATTTTTAAATACTCCGATATAAAAAGTACTGACCACGTGTTTGTAGAATGTAATTTTGTATAAAACCACATGTTAGATAACCACATTTTTCTTTATACATTATTTAGGCCGTGACCGACAAAACTGTTCCTTTACACCACTTCCCCAGGAAATCCAACCGCATTTCCTGCAAACCGGCTAAAGTATCAAAAATCACGGTCACCGTACAAACGCGCCCGCTTCAGTGGGAGTAAGTAGGCGTCCCGCGTGCGAGCGAGATGGCGGGAGTTCCCACAGCACCGTCCGTTTTGAGTAACGGTTCCATGCGCGGACGCCGGTCGACCTCAGACTTTTTTTAAATCAGCCTCTTTTCCACTGATTTAATTTGAAAATCGAACGAAATTACTTGAATTTGGGGTCAGGAAGAGCCTTCTTACCATCTGTTGCCGGTTTTTTACGCCTTTTTCATGTGTTTGAACGGGTGAATGTAAAGTTGGCGCGAGGTTATTTTTAGTTGGGATTTTTTTCCCAGAATTTGAAACGATTTTCCAGTTAATGCCCTTAAGGGCTACAGGCAATACCCTGCAGGTTGCTGGATGTTAGGTTTTTTTACTTTATTTTGATTTAAGCCTATTTTTGTTTAGTGTGAAAGTTGTGTGACCGCGTGGTCGAACGTCTACAATTTTGTAACTATTTTTTTAGTATCATTTATTGAGTTTTATTTTCTGGAATGCTTCATTTATAGTAATTTAGAGTGTGTTTATTTATATTTCGATTTATTTAGATCATGTTTTTAATTTTTTGCGTATTTCATAGCACCTTAATCATAGTACGAACTTTACCAAAAATATTTTTTTTAGTTTTACTAAGTTTTTAGTATAATTTAATATAAAACTACCTTATACTTAATAAAGTTGACTCTAATTAACCCATTTTAATAGAAAACGGAGTAAAAAAAATAACTGTATCATTTTTATAGAGACGCTGAAATCTGAAAAATCTCTGCCTTTATAAATATCATTTTTTTAAATTTAATTACTTATTATTTTGATCAAAATCGTTATATTTTCCGTAGCAGAAGGTATAAGTAATTCTAATTAACAATTAAAACTACTTTATGTATTGTTTTAGACTATTTAATAATGATATTAAAATCCGACAGAATCTACCACAAACATAAACTCTAATTTTACACATTTAAAAAAAAAACATAAATACGCCTACTAAATTAGGTATTAACCTACAACCAATTTAAATAGAAACAGTTATTAAAATAATAAGTAACATTTTTTTTACAATTTTTTAATATTTATTTATTTCTCATTAATTAAAGTACAAAAACTCAACGATAAAATAAAGACAAAAAACTAAAAAAATCCTAACATGCAATCAAAATCGAAAAAATCACAAATTTTAGGTAGTAACTGAGATAGCCTAGATGTCTAGGCTATCTGATCTACGCCTAGACTTTGCCGTCGGGTCTAGATTCCTAGACGCAAGACAGTGGTATCGCCTCTAAATGTCTACTGAAAAAATATGTAAAAGACGCTTTTTGAACCGCGTCCGTGTATTTTTTTTTTTTTTTTTTTTAACATAAACGTTTAAAACGTTTACACACTCATACCCCCGCACTAGGATTCCCTGTGTCGCAGGTGGCATGGACATACACAGATACACATCACAAACATCCAAGACCCGAGAACAAACTTTATGCTTACACAAAATCTGCCCCGGCCGGGAATCGAACCCGGGACCCCTCGCCTTGCAGGCAGGGTTACTACCAACTTAGCTACGGAGCCGTCATTTAAGGTCTTAATTTCTGATTCCTCAGGTACCTACAGGAATTTTAGAACTAAGTATAGGTAATGTTATTAACCTTACCATTTTTTTAAAGACCTTTCAGGGCGTCTGGTCGAAGCCACACGTGACCAAAATGCTGGCCTCTACTTAGGTCAAAGATTAAGCATTGCCATTCAACGTGGCAATGCTGCTAGCATTTTGGGAACGTTGCCTACTGGTAGCGGATTATTAGATTAAGATTGTAAATAAATTAGTGTGTATTTTATTTAGTTATTTTAGTTTATGTTGTTTATTTTTTCTGTTATTATAATAAAGATCACCTTACCATTTATAAAATTAAATAAGTTACAAGGTGCGGCAAGTGGTTTCACCCGTTCGGAAGTTGTCAAAGGAACTGTGCATTTCCGGGATAGAAAGTAGCTTATTTGACTGTCTCTACGCAAATAAACCAGGAAGATCTCTACTAATTAATTTCTACTAATTAATTTTGACTAATAAGCCTGTTAAACACACTAGTTAATTTCTACCTACTTGTGTAATCCTGTTTTGGCCATGTTTTAAGACTATTTGTGTTCATTATTTTTGTTGTAATACGCTGTTGGATTGCCTAAATAAACAAAAAAAAAAAAAAGATCCGTTGCTCCGTTGCTGTGTCAAGGGAAAACAAAATTTCGAATTTGTAATATTTTGTATCCTTTTGTTTTGTATTTATCTATAAAGTGTATTATTGTCTTGAGAACCAAAACTGTGTTCAAAATTTCAGAATGATTGTTATAAATATTTAAACTACGTATGCTTTGTTATTTAGAATCAAAAACGTAAAAAAAATTACTTAAAATGTACCATATTATTTAGTAACGTAGTATATTCCCGTGTACCTAAATGTTTATTAATTACTTATATTCATGGGAAAGTTTATTTGGCCTACTTTCACGCAGCAACGGAGCAACGGATCAACGTGATATCTCCACAGAGATATAGTTTCTAGGCCGATATTTTTTTTTCCGGAAAATGTACGGTTCCTCTGGGGATGTACAAGCTGGTCCAACCAGACGGAAACAAGGGACAAGAAAGTATTTTCTAAAAAAAATCCAAGGATGTGATGGTTTGTTTTATTTTTTACATATACATGTAATAACGAGCAATTCTTGATTTATTTAGGGTATCTCGGAAACGGCCATATCGGTTTGGATGAAGTTTTGTGTTTAAATAAGGTTTTGCTAATTAAGTTCATCTATATATAAAAAAAATCTATTTACACAAAAAAATAAAGATTTTCGCCCGTTCGTTTGTGTTTACGCCGATCGAATGGTCATCTAGATAACTCATTTGGGATATCGGTAAAAACGCAATATTATACAAAAAAAAGTTTTTTATAAAACACCGAGCGAAGGTCGGTCACTTAACATCAGGTAAACGACCAGCTCGTCTCGCTCGCTTTATCAAAAAACATAAAAATAATAGTTAGACATAAACAATTGAGAGACAATATTGTTCAGAGGTACATAATAAATTTAAAGAAAATAAGAAAATAAAAAAAAGTACGTACTTATCTGTTATTATAAGTATTACCTTTTACATATTGTACTCGTACTCTGTCTATTTGCACCACCGACCTCTCACACTCCATTAATTCTCTTTCCATTCAAAGGTTGACTGGAAGAGATCGCTTTTAGAGATAAATCCGCAGGTCGAATTAAAGTAAAATGTACTTTAATTGAAAGATATTCTACTGTGATTAATTTCTGTACACTATGGTGTACAATTTGATTTGGAAGTAAAAATGGCTTTTGGTAAGTTTTTGTGGAAAAATATATTTCTTCAGACAAGCTTTATTTAATTAAATACGTAATTGGTACTGTAATCCTGTGGCCACATTCCGGCTCCATCAGCAGACCAGCTCGTGACATCATTATACTGCATTATCATCCTATTTACAGTAAATAAGTATGTAAAACTCGAACACCAGGAAGGGGGTCTTTAGCTTACAAAACTTGATCTAAACAAACCCACATGCAAAGGTACATACATACATTGCAAGTTTTAAATAAAAACAATGTTAATAGCCGGTACTCACTCCGACAAGAAGATCGCGATATTTTAAATTTCATCCCCATTTTTCACCTTTAGGGGTGGTATTCTTTCATAAAATATGTGACCACCGACGATCTTTTTTGTTTTAAAGGATTAATTAAGGATACCAAGAGTGTACCCTTTAAAACAAAAAAAATAATTTCAAAATCGGTCTATAATAAATTGTTGACTAGAAATCAGTGAACATACATAAAAAAATCCGGCCAAGTGCCAGTCGGACACGCGTGCCGAGAATCCTTTTTTTCTTTTTGAGGTAAGGATCCCTAGAAATACATATAATCGAACATAGAAAATCCTCCTATTTTAAAGTCAGTTAAAAAAATTAAATGCCATAGTATTTATAGGTGACGACAGAAATCTATTAAGTGCAGGTGCACCGAACAAATCTCAAATCCTCTATAGTAGTCTTACGTTCGTGGTTATGTCCGTGCCTTATGGAATGTCAGCTTGGATTAAAATAACGACGTTTGCCTGGTAAAACATTCAACACCTGTACTAACAATTGCAGCAGTGCCATTTATAAACACAAAGGTCTGCGTCGCACTGCAGTGCATTAATTAACCTGAGACATTAGGTATTAAGTCTCGTAAGCCCAGTAATTTCACGGCTCATCAAACCACAGTTATGCTTGCCAAGCAGTAATATGTACTGCTTGGCGGCAGACTACACGAGCAACGCGGTGGTGTTCACCCAGAGGGACACTCGCAGTAAGTTGGTCCTACCACGGTTTCCAATTTACGCAAGTATTCACGAAAGCCTTTTTTTGTATTCGTCAACATGCGATGTAATATTTTTGCCAACTGTGTAAACTCATCAATTCAACAAATTTTGCTCTGTTTGAGAAAATCCTTATGGTGGTCCTTAGATGGGGTACTTACCAGTGGCGTAGCTAGGTAACCAAGGGCACTGGGGCAAATAAAAAATGGGGCCCCACTCCTGTCTAAACTTGTTAGGTTTTATCAAGCACATCAACATTTTATCGCCGCTAGTGTTACCACATTTAATGGAGAGAGACGAGACCAAGAACGATATTCTCGATATATTGACCAGTACTAAAAAGTTCATTGACATTAGCTTACTTACTCCTGATACAGCATTAATTTTTTACCGTTCTCGAATAATAATAATAAAACGCACATATCGCTATCCATCAAATTGACAATACTGCCAACCCACAGAAAGAATTTAGGGGAATTCCCTAGGTATAACTTTCGAATTTCTCTCAACTGAGTTGCCATGATTAAAGTCGGGTTGCAAACTGTCATATTTATTTTGAAAATGGGAGAAATTTATCAAAAGTTCAGTTCGATCGAGATTTTCTGGTAAGGATTCGAGGGTCCCCTGAGCTTGAGGGCCCCGGGGCACTGCCCCGCCTAGCCCTTAGGTAGCTACGCCACTGGTACTTACTCTATCTATTGCAATGTGAGCATACCAAATGATCTGAAGTACTTGAGTAAAATCAAACTATGTCGTATAGTACTAACTCGTCTGTGAGTTTCCGTCTGATTGGTTGGTGCCACCGCTTTGCTCACGAAGTTTCCCGCCAAGCAGTAATGTATAAGCATTACTGTGTACCGGAAATACTTAAGTAAAATTAATCTACGTCGTATAATAGCTACTAACTCTTCTGTGAGTGTCCGTCTGATGGGTTGGTACCACCGCTTTGTTCACGAAGTCTGCCGCCAAACAGTAAAGTGTAAGCCAGTTTGATGAGCAAAGTAGTCAGTGAAAACATTGTATAAGACGTAATACCTTATGTCTCAGGGTAATGAGCGAAATTCAGTGCCGCGCAGGCCTTTGTGTTTCAAAGTTCTCAGGCATGCGGCAGATAACAATTGCAGTGCACTGATGTGCCAGCGTTATGCTTACCATCACGCAAACGACCAGCTCGTCTCGTTAACAAATAGTATTAAAAATGACATTTATCCACTTACGGTGCAGAAGTTGTAGCACGTGTTTTTGTTGTTTCCTGAAACAATAAAAATAAATATTAGAAATTGCTGGTCATAGAAAAATATACGATGTTTCTTATCAGTATCACACTATTATATTTTTTCCTCAATAATTAAAACCTCAAAAACGGTATTTTTACACAACTGCCCAAAAAAGGAGTGTAATGATTTAAGGGTCCAAAGGAGCTCCTCAGATCTCCGTCATTTATAAACCGATTAGGAAAATGATTGTTTTATACTTTCAGATTGGTCCCATAGAAATTTCATCAAAATCGGTTCAGTAGTTTGTAAGTCACTTTGTCTCTTTTTTAAAGCAATTTTTTATGTATTGTTTACCGATTTCTCCGTCATTTATGGATACAGACTTTGAACATTATTTTTTGTTGGAGAAGGTAATATATTCTCGAGATGGTCAGATATAATTTTTATGAAAGAATACCACCCCTAAATGTGGAAAAATAGGTAGTAAAATTTCAAATATCGCGATCATTTTTTTTTCTAATAAAGAATCTCGTAGTATTAGATCCTGTCGAAAAAAATCAACAGACATAAAACAATACAAAAAACACTCACTTTTGCTCTCCCAAAATCACCCTTACAGAAATAAAAAACTTCCCCTTTTTCGTATCGAAAAACACATAGACGAGCAATGTAACATTTCATCTAGAGTAAAAATACAGACAAATTTGAGCGAGACAATGCTATATGAAAGAGAGTGACGGCTGCACTCCCCCGCTACAATGTATAATTGTATTTTGCGATGTCGCCACACGGCAATGTGCATACGATCTCTTTGGATACTGTTTATTCCACTTTAATAAACCTGTGAAGTCAAATTCAAGTTCAAAATTCTTTAGTCACAGGAGCCCCAAGAGTGCTATCACGAAAAGTTAAATGACTTTTTTTATGTTATTTGGTAACGAGACGCGTTGGTCGTTTGCCTGATGATAAGCATAACGCCGGCCCATAACAATTGCAGTGCCACTCAGAACTTTGGAACACAAAGGCCTGCGCGGCACTGCAGTGCACTCGTTACCTTTAGACATTTGGTATTAAGTCTCCTAAGCCCAGTAATTTCGCTGGCTTATTTACCCTGGTCATCAAACCGGAACACATTAATACTTGCAGTGTGCAAGGCGCCAGAATTCACGAGCAAAGCGGTGGTACCAACCCAGACGAACACTCGCAGAAGAGTTATAGGTGGTAACCTAGTGTAATGATTTGAACATGCGGGTTTCCTCACTGTTTTCCTTCACAGTTTCAGAGCGAGTGTGTACATCACATAACTTGAGTCATTAGTTGAGTCGAGCTGTGATTCGAACTCTGGTGCGTCAGCCACACTTTACTCTTTCACATATTCTAAGCCCAAACTCTAAATAATATTAGAATCAGTGTAATTTTTCAAAAAATAATGGCAATGAACTTCTGTCTTACAATTACAAATTACGAGCACAGAAATCGAAGCCGCACCGTATTATCCGAATTTTATGCACAGCAGAACGTGTATGACTCGCGTTTCAATTGAAGTGGACGAGCATAATATACTATGTGCTGAGACACAGTGACTGAACTGTCAGTAGGACAACTCAGTACTTTACATATATACTACCTCCTACCCGCGGGTTCGCCCGCGTGGTATCCGTACTATAAAATGCGAAAGTGTGATTGTACGTCTGTTGGGTAATTGGTCAGTTGGTTTGTCCTTCTTTCACGCAGCAACGGAGCAACGGATTGATCTGATTTTTGGCATAGATATACCTTATAAACCGGAGAGTAATACAAGCTACTTTTTATCCCGGAAAAGTATACGGTTCCTGTTTGAACGCGGGTGAAACCGCGGGCAGAAGCTAGTGTCTCTACAATATGTAGTGTATTTGTTATTCTGATATACAAGCTACTTATATTACTGTAAAGTTTCATCAAAATCCGTTCAGTAGTTATTCCGTGAAAGAGGGGGACAAACATCCATGGATTCTAACAAATTTTCGCGTTTATCCTACTAATATTATAAATGCGATAGGGTGTTTGTACGTTTGTTGGTTTGTCCTTCAGGCAGCAACAGAGCAATCGACTTGATTTTTGTCATAGATATATTTTATGGACCGGAGAGTCAAAGGCTACTTTTTATCCTGGACAAAATGTACGGTTTCTATGGGTACCCGGTTGAAAACCGCAGGCAGAAAAACTTGGTTGTGGTACATTTTCGATTAGGCATCTACTTTTGAAGTCATTACGATTTTTTGGATGTTTAATCAATGTCAGTGGCGCGCGCGGTATTCCTTCTCTTTTACATCAACGCAAACCAAAAGTGAGGTGCAAACAGGACAGAATGCTGAAGGTCATTCGCTCAGGGAGGCGCCTTAATTAAAAAAACCTTATCATGACTTGTATTTTACAAGCCAGTTGTGTTTTAATTACAATGTCCATTGTTATATTTTATTTAATAATTAACTTCCAAAATGGGGAGTGTCTTAATCAATTTCGTTCGCTATTTTTATCAAAGTCCAATTTATATTTGATTTTAATCAAGAACATCAATTATGGAACCAAAGTATATATTCTAGACTTATATGGCATAACAATAATAGCATAGCTCGACTCACCGAATCGGTAAAGTAAAAAGCTTATATATAATAGCGAGCTCGTTAAGTAGACTGTAAGGGGTCCATTAGACGCAAAGCATCATTGATGGATAAGCATCAATCACGGACTACGCGCCAACTATAGTAAAACCATGATCACCGCTTGACGCATTTCGTATCGTCTAATTTGGTGCTTGGTGGAAAATTGGAAAACTAGTCAGAGCGCTAACCGTTGTTTTCAAGAGAATAAAAGAAACACACGGCAGCTGCTTTTACGCACCTCTACTCCCTACCGATCTCTATTCTCTAGTTTCACAACCACTGTGTATTCAATGCAAAAGCCGCGGTAACTACGCGGTGGTACGCAAGTGACGTAAAGCAGTCGTCACTTTGAGACCAGGCAGGTCTTCGAGGAAGAGAAAGACCAGGCAGGTCTTCGAGGAAGAGAAAGACCAAGAGACAGCACTATCTGGCCGTGTTGCTGTTCTTTTCTGTTTCGTGGATTTTTGATGGTTTTACTCAAAGACGCGCGTGCGCGTGTAATAATAGCCACGGTAAATATTTCGTTACAATGTATAAAATTCGGAACCTTGTTGACCTAATCTGGCGGCCGACGTCATAGCCACTGAGCTACCAACGCAACGCTTCAAAAGCCTTCATGACTTCGTTACGATGGTAGTTCACCCACTGCCTCCCCGCGCTGTGACCGATGCGTAGCAAGGTCACGTGTCGCGCGACCACTGCAGTTCATTCCTCCGGTGACATAAGATACTGCGCACTGCATTTTTACTGCAGCGCATTCTATACGGACTGCGCTTTAAATAGCATAGCATGTACATAGCGAGCGGTCAAAACATAATCGTTTTTTACACGATTGTTAAAAAAAGGAGTTCTGGGCTCATGTATGTATGTGAGTTACTTTATTCCACCATAATTTTTAAATTCCTAAACAGATGTCGATGTAATGGGTAAATAATAGGTCGGGGAAAAAGTTCGTTCGCATTTTTTAAGAAAATTCAAAACATTTTTTAATATAGTTTATTTACATTTAACTAAAGTATGTTGGTACCATTTTGTTCGATAACTTTTTGCCATCTTGTAGGTAGGGACATGATCCCATTGCTATAGAAATTTTGGGACTTCTGATCAAAATACCGCGACAAGTGGTTTTGGCAGTCCTCTCGTGATGTTAACCTGACACTGCCTAAAGAATTCTGAAGAAACCGAAACAGGTGGAAATCTGAAGGTGCAAGGTCAGGACTATACGGCGGATGCATTAACACCTCCCAGCCAAACTCTCTTAATTTTTTCTGAGTGGCTAAAGATGTGTGAGGTCTAGCGTTATCATGAAAAACCATGAAATGAAAACCACACCCCTTCTGCTGATTAATTCCGGCCGCTTTCTCTCAACTTCTTGCTTTAATCTCATCAGTTGTTCGCAGTAGAGTTCAGAATCGATGGTCCTGCCTGGTGGTAACAGCTCATAATGAATAATGGCCTTCCAATCCCACCACACACACAGCATCACCTTGTTGCGAGTTAACCCGGGTTTCGCCATAGTCTGTGAAGCCTGACCGGTCTTTGACCACGACCTTTTTCGCACGTTCTTGTCGTACGTGATTCACTTTTCATCACTTCATCATCACTTTTTATCAGCTTCTTCAAAAATGGTTCGGTTTCATTACGTTGTAGTAAAGAATCACAAATGAGTACACGGTTCATTAGGATTCTTTCAGTGAGCTCGTGAGGTACCCAAATATCGAGCTTTTTTGTGTACCCAGTTTTTTTCAAATGCGCCAAAACTGTTTTATGGTCAATTCCCAGTTCTTCAGCTACGTCGTAACTACTGATATGCCGATCTTGTTCCACTTTTTCAAAAATGGCATCCATTTTATCCGTAATAGGGCGACCAGAGCGACGTGCATCTTTGAAATCAAAATTTCCGGATTGAAAACGCTTAAACCAAATTTGTGCTACTCTCACAGACACTGCACTAGGTCCATAAACATCGCAAATTTTTTTCGCGGCTTACGTTTCATTTTTACCTTTTTTGTAGTAAAATTTTAAAATGTATCGAATTTCTTCATTAGATTCACTCATTTTGACAGTACGAAAAACAAATGAAAATCACACATTTTCCTAATTTAAATTTGGAATTATGTTCTTTAAAATTTAAACTTTCATATGATACCAAAACCAGTCAGATACAAATAGTATAGCCAAAGAGATTTTATTACAAGTTCATACATACTATAATGCGAAAAGACTTTTTCCCCAACCTAATATATAAAATCCGTACATCATCCTGAGTGACACTGGCTAGGGCAGTCGTGTTTTGGGCAACTTTTGTTACATCGACTTGTTGATTGTAATAATTGTTACCTGTATTATTCCTCCTCCGGATCCTGACCAGCAATTGAGGAACTCTTCAGGTATACCAAGCAGTTGCCGAGCTAGTGCATGGTCAGTACTTCCAGCGCCTTGTAAGCAGGGCTGGTTATCTGAAATTTGTACAGCCATCTAATATAACAGCATATTTATGAATCTGTGAACCACTATCGCTTATATAGGTATGCTTTATAGCCTTGTTTATACTATTGGGTAACAAGACGAGCGGGTCGTTTCCCTAATGGTAAGCATAACACAAGTCCGTAACCAATGCAGTGCCACTAAGAATTTATAAACGCAAAAACGGCGTGGTACTGCAGCGCGCTCGTTACCCTGAGACATTAGGTATTGAGTCTCATAAGCCCAGTAATTTGACTGGTACCCACCCAGACGGACACATGCAGAAGTGTTAGTATATAGACCTACCTGTCTTATAGAAATGAAACTTTGTCTGTGTTACCACAAAAATCTTTTAGATGCCTGTTTAGGTCTGTCTAGCAGTGTCTAAAGATAATAGTCTAAATCTAAAATGATTAAACATTACGTAAATTGAAATTTGTGGTTGTTTATATTTAAACACGCGACTAAGGCATGTTTAGGTTCGACGCCATTTAACACATGCTTAGGGTGTGTTTAAATTTGGGGTAACGGTGTGACGTATGTGTATAATATGTGTAGTTTGTATGAATTAATAATTTCAATAATTTGGATGAAGCTAATTTGATGATGGAGACAGATAGTGGAACTCTTCACTGGCTAGTAAGCCCTCGAGTTTAGGGTCATATGATCCACTTTGGCGAGGAAATAGATTGAACTTGTTGTCGAGGGTCTGATGATAGAGCCAGGAAGTAGACAGTGTGTTTTAAAACTATATAGGTAGTACTAGCTTCTGCCCGCGGTTTTCACCCGCGTTCCCACAGGAACCGTGCATTTATCCAGGATAAAAAGTAGCCTATGTTACTCTCCGGTCCATAAACTATATCTATGCCAAAAATCACGTCGATCCGTTGCTTCGTTACTACGTGAAAGAAGGACAAACCAACAAACACACATTCGCATTTATAATATTAGTATGGATTACACACATAGAGCAGCTAAATCCTCTATTTGTATACACAGAACCAATCCTACCATAATAGTATTGGAGCGAAATACTCTCCATTACCAGGAGCAAACATGGCGGCGATGTGTAAAGTATAAAAAACTAAGTACAATTTATGAACCTAGTAAAGTTTAAACGTTTAGTTCTGAATTAATTAATTAAAAAGCGTATTATATTAGGTACACATTAAGGATTATGTAGATGACGAAGATACATGGAGGCAAACAGCTCAGGAGCCTCCTGGCAACTAAGTTATAGACAATTAGAAACAATAATGTCAACAATTATAAAAAAATGGCGTCGAGTTTCTTGCCCCCTACCTATACGACGACCTAGTCATTTAACTTTCATAAGCGCTCTCCTGGTGCAAAAGTGAGTAAAGAATTCTGAATTTGAAGAGTATTTCACTAGGATAACTAACCGCCAGCTCAGTAGAGCGAACACTGAGTAAAATGTGTATTCCGGCGAAGTTTTAGCTCGTAGGAAATGATTCATTAAGCGATAGGATGGTAAACACGTTTCCACGTGTCCTAGGTCAGTGTTCGTTCGTGAACGCTAGGGGGACATGAGGGGCTACTCCACATCCTTCTTACTAGAATCATTTCCTACGAGCTAAAACTTCGCCGGAATACACATTTTACTCAGTGTTCGCTCGGAATACGCATTAACATGAGGGAAATTGGTATACGTATTTCCCAATAGAACTAGCTGAGGACCGCGGCTTCGCCCGCTTAGTTTTGTAAAATAAAAATAGCCTAAGTTACTACTTATAACATCAGCTATGTGCCAGTGAAAGTCCCGTCAAAATCGGTCCAGTCTTTTCAGAGTTTAACCGGAACAGTCAGTGTGTTAGAGTAGGACTAACTCTTCTGCGAGAGTCCGTCTGGGTTGTTACCACCGCTTTGCTCGTGAAGTCTGCCGCCAAGCAGTAGTGTGCAAGCATTACTGTGTTCCGGTTTGATGAGCAGAGTATCCAGTGAAATTACTGGGCTTATGAGACTTAATACCTATATGTCTCAGGGTAACGAGCGCACTGCAGTGCCGCGCAGGCCTTTGTGTTTCAAAGTTCTGGGTGGCACTGCAAATGTTATGGGCCGGCGTTGTGCTTACCATCAGGCAAACGACCAGCTCGTCTCATTACCAAATAACATTAAAAAAAACAGACAATATTTTTTAAAATAGCTTCTTTTGTTATTTATGTACCGTACCTATATACTTTCATATGAATTAAGTAAAAACGCTGTTATTTTGACATTACAAACAGACACTTCCGATCTTAGGTACCACCCTTCAGATATACGCTACTTATGAAAAAAAATATTTAAATAGGTTAAGGATTGACAGAGAAATAGATTAAGATCGCCAGAAAAACAAAAGAATCGAGAAACTCATCCTTTTTTGAAGTCGCTTAAAAAGTGGCTTGACCGTTGTTCACTAACTAGGCTGCGTCCTAGAACTGTCAAATTGTATACATGAATACCTAAGCGGTGAATGACTCACTCGATTAGATTCTACGCCACTTGCTATTAAACATTCATCATTATTTTCACAATACATATGCTTGCGTTTGACCTCTCACTACGTCAGACAACAGTTGTTAAGCAATGTCGAAAAGATGAGATCCATTTTTGGGGGCCAATCTCATCATCAGCCCGACGATGTCCACTGCGGAACAAAGCCCTCCCCCATCCACAATTCCACTTGGATCAGCTACTGCCTCTTGCATCCAATGATTTCCGAGGTTTTGACGAGATAGTGATCAAATGCTGACCTCTCTAATATTAAAAACAAAATACAACTTAGTCTACAGTGATTCGTGCATGTTAAGCTGTCGGTTCTATACAGTACCTGTAGGTCCTATATAGTACCTATAGGTCCTGTAAGACAACAGTTCTTAAGCAATGTCAGAAGTATTCGGGGGGCTTAAGCATTCTGCCACCAGGGCTTGCCTATACGAGAAATAAGGAAGGGATGAGATCCACTTTAGAGGGGCAATCTCATTTTCAGCGGGAAGACATCCACAGCTGAAGATCCCCCATAGAACGACATTTGGATAAGCTACTCGCCTCTTGCATTCCAACGGTTCCTGTGGTTTTGATATATCTAAATTTTACTAAACAAATCGTTTACAAATGACTATCTTCTTTAAATTGGCGAATAAGGCTCACGTTGATAACAATTACGACAGTTACGTCTACTAGTTTTGATATCCAATTAAAAAAATCTAAATTTAAAAACGTTTTGTTATCATCTATTAATAAAATATTTATAAATGCCGTCGGTTATTAGCATAGTGGAAATCGAAACGGATACGCATGGCGCCTGTCTTACGAAATGTTTCGCCTTGACGTTTGTAGAGTCTGTCTGAACACGTTGCCTCATAATAATTAACAATTTTAAAAAAACGGCAGTCTAGCTGGCTGAGGCTTGGCGTGCGAAAGAGAAGGATGAAATAGTGAGAAAGAATCTGCTTGTCGCTAACTTCAGGTCAAATTAGAGTTTTTTTAATTATATGAATTAATCCGTATTACAGTACAAGTCCGACCGTTCAGCCTTAAATCAGTTGGTTTCAATCTTCACACTTACAATACATTAAAATTTTATTTAAAAACAATATTTACGAAGAAAGTGATTTTATCGTGATTTTAATTATTAAGTGAACTGATTTTGGTTGAGCCTGAGTTCAAGCTTAAAATCAGTCGTTTTCAGCCTTTACCTACATTTAAATTTGATTTAAAAAACGTTTACATTCATCAAATAAACTCAAATTATATGAAATTATAATTAAAAAATAAGTATTTACATACTCTGTATTTTTACTACTCGTCACATTGACAACAAACATAAAACCACAGCGTTTTCCTCGTCCGCCATTAGGTTTGTTTTTCATCGAGCGCCTACCTAAACGTGGTCTCAAGCTAAACCCAAGGCCGATACAAGTCAACAAGTCGCCGTGCCCAATTTAAATAGAAACGTCGAAGGGTGGCGCTCTCAGGCGCATCTCTACTGGCCCTTGAGCCCTGATTGGCCAAGCGAACGCATCGCATGCATCATAGACCACGATTGGTCTATTCGAAACTCAAACTTAATTATTTTTTTCGTTCAAGGAGTGACGCTTACGCTTGGGCGGATTTGGGTGCTATTTTTTTTCTGGCAACATTTTAGAATAGAACTACCTGAGTTATTTTAACGTAGATGTTCGGTTATTTTATGATAGGGCTACTTTTTTTAGTTTTAGGATTGGTTTATGTGTGCCGTGTGGATGACCAATGGGTTGAAGGGATTTATTTATGTATTAATTATGTATATTATGAATGAGACTGTTTTCTTATTGGATGTCGAAATGATCATGCTAAAAAATAATAGTTAGAAATAAGAGCTAAAAAAACGTTTCTATAAAATATTATTGTTTTGTTTATTTTTAGACCTAAATGAGCCAATGCAAAGGATATAAATACCATAACAGACTTTTCCTTCTGAAATCTGGGTGTCATTAAATATTGTTTAGTACCAAAATAACATTTGATATCAATTCCATCGGATGAGTTAAGAAATAATAAAAAACGTAGTAAATAATTTTTTGGAGTTACGTATTCTGGCAGGCCATCAATATGTCAAAATTCTATACAGTTTTGACATATGGAAGCAAAAGTCTCCCCTCAGACTCGTCTCTGAATCTTCTTAGAATGTTGACGAGTTTCTTGCCCTCTTTGATCAGTCTATAACTACAGGAACGCGCACTTAGAGTCACTTATTTCAAGTATCAAGAGCGCCCAACTTTTAAATTTGACTTTCTCTGACAGTTGGGCAGAGAGAACGAAGATGTACGATATAGAAGAGGTCGTACAATAGCAATCCTCTCGTTCTTTAAGGCCGGACCCTCGAAAGGCCAGTGGCACGTTATCTCTCGCGGCGGACTAATTACAACAAATACAACAGATAGTGGTATCGCGAGCAATGACCTCTTGTACCAGGGCAGGCAAGGCGAAATTTGCTACGTAATAATTGTAATATTACTATAGTTTTCTCCTACAGCCTACGCCATGCTTTCGTCGTCAAAGAAACCATGCATTTTTCTTGGATAGGTATCCCAAAAATCACATCTGATGATGGAATGGAAGGGGGGAATTAAGTTGTGTAATTCCGAAGTACACTTGCCGAAATGCAAACGATAAACAAGCAACTCAAAGCCAAATGCTCAAGGCTCTACAGCCTAGCTTCTACTATAGGTACATCATACGTCAGATACCTAAAAAGCAAATTCTTTTACCCTTTATTTCAACCTTCTTGTACTCAAGAGACTTTTAAAAAAGCGGGAACTACGACTTCTATTACAAAATCACGATATTTGAAATTTCATCTCCTATTTTTACACCCTTAGGGGTGGTTTCTTTATTATAATTTATAAAAGGACCATCATTGAGATATACCCTTATTACTAAAAAAATAATCATTAAAATTCTTTCACCAATAAGAAGCTATATTATCCCTCAGTGCTATAGGATACGTTTTATTCTAATTCGACGCGTGCGAACCCGTGGGCAGACTCTAGTATGAAATAAAAAATAAACTTACAAATTAATTGATCATAGATATATTCACTAGGTACCTAATAAACTAGAAATACAACGGAAACGGACATGATATTAGAAATATTATAATCGTTATATTTAAGATGTTTTTCTTGTCAAAGGAAGTAGTTATCTGTAAGATAATACCTAAATATTCAAAACAGTAGTATCTAACATCCTCTACACTTATATCTTATGTAAAGAGGTAAAGTTTGTATGTAATTTGTTACCGCTTATATTTCAAACCACTTCTCCGATTTTTTTCATATTATTGGATAACGAGACGAGCGGGTCGTTTCCCTGATGTTAAGTATAATATCAGGGATCGTAAAATCGTAAAATTCCCACAGGTAAAGTAGAAATTCTCTCATTTTGAAGCCTTATAAGAGCTTACAAAGTTCATATCTTCGAGTTGATTTTACACGGGCTAATTCAGTCGAAATTTAAAAATAAAAAATACTGTGTAAATATTAATTATATTGCATTTTAATTATGTTTTATCGAAACTAATTCCCTCGATCGAAAAAATCACACAGTAACCTCTAATTTTCATATCTTTTTAATTGATACTCGATATGCTGCAAACAAGGATACTGGGACAAAAATTAGATAACTAATCAGGTTTAGTAATTTTACCAGAGAGTTTGTGAAAATACCTTTAGTTATTTAGTTATACCCAGAAAACTTTATTCAATCCATGAACTTCAAACATATTATCGTTGTTTCACGATCGCTTGCTATGTGAGAGGAAGAAAGGGCACAAAGAAATGAAGTTTTTGCTGGGTTTATGCACCCTGGTAATACCTAAGAAAAATTTAGGTATTTGATCATGATCATTAGCTGGAAGACGTCCACTGCTGAATTTTTTACTGAAAGTTTTTATTAGCAGTAGACCATTAATTTGATAATCAGGATCTGATGATGATTTGTGATGAAGAACTGTGAGACGATACTATTATGTATAGAAGAGCCATGTTCAGCGGTGGATGTCTTGCGGCTGATGATGATGATTCGACGATTCAAAGGGAAGGAGCTGCTCTCCCTCCTCACCTCCTACTGAGTATGTAGAGCAGACAAGTATATATTATAATTATTGAGAGAAGCGAAAACGAAACATAATTCCAAGGACAATGCTGACTGACGTTGACATTGACATGACTTGTATGACAGTGACATGCCATAATTGATGACTGCATTAGAGTGATATAGCACTAGTTTTTCATGTATATTTCGCTAACGCTGTCTGCTTCTAACATTTTTTTTAATCTATAGAAATTAGCCTCAAAACTTTACAATTTTTATTTAAAGATTAACGCATTTTCTCAAAACAGGAGCTAGATTATGCTTTATGGCATTATATTGCCCGTCGATTAAAACCAAAATCACTGAGTAATTCGTGCCGCAGGATACTAAAAAGTTAACCCAAAATATCCACTAATTTCTTCAAACTGATTGAAACTAAAAAACATGACAGAAAAAATTCTTCAAAATAAGCTGCCTCAGAAGCTGCAAACAATCTCCTTTTCCATTATGCAAATTGAGTAAAAGTTACAAATATTCTCAATTTCCCAGAATTTAAGATAAAGCTGCAAATGTTCTCAATTTCATCCTTTTCTCCAAACTAAATTGCCTAAAAAAAGATGCTAAATAAACACACTTTAGACGCAGCAGTGATTGCGCATAATGGACTCCAGCAGAATCAAAAGTAAAAAATTCACAAAATTTACCAAAAAAAAAAATTTTATTTCAATCATTAAAAAAATAAATCAGGGTAAAACTGACATCTTCCGATTTCCTTTGTTCTTTCAATTAAAAAACTGACAAAGGTCTAGTATACCAGATTCCGCATTACATTATTTTAACATTATTTTTAATATAAATGTAACAAGCCAAAATAATTTATATTCTAACACCTATACACCATTAGTGAAATATAATGTATATAAACCATTTTCAGTTAGTGACGTACGCACCTAGTAGCGCGGGTTTGGGCGGGAGACGCCCATTTTCCAAAATGGCGACCTCTGACGTAACAATCGATTATAACCCAATTCACGTAACATCAAAAATCACATAAATTTATGGCATTTTACCGGGAAAATTAAAAGTATTAACGATAGGCATGTGTTATTTAGAGGAAAATATTGAAGTAATATGGAACAATAGCCGATGTGCTCAGTGCAAACGTATTATACACGTCACTCCTTTTAATATTGATCCATTTTATTAACAGCCTTTTATGACTTACTCAACCGACCACACATTGTTCTACGAAGAGATAACTACATGACTAACAAAGACAATAGAGTCACTCTTCGAAAAATGAAGAAAAGCTGGTCGAAAAAGGTGCGATGCAAATAAAAAACAGAAAACTCAAATTAAAAAGCAACGAATCGGAAAATGACATACCACGTTTCGAAATTTGAAAAAAAATTGGAAAGCGGTACTCACCTCGCGTCTGGCACCCCGATCCAATATGGCGGCCGAACAAAGAGCATCGGAAAAGAACTGAAATCCTATCACCGGGGTAATTAAAAACTTGATTAAATGCATTTTTGACATCACTTATAGACTTTTAATGAAGAAATTAGTTTTTTATTCCCGATTTTTGATGCGACATGCACTCGGGTAGGTGCATCCGGGCAAACTGAGGGCTTGCAGACGATGGAGGGCGGCACACGCTCGCGCCGTACTCACACAGATGCACAAATGCATCCGTATACGTACGTCTGGCGAAAGTAAGAACCCAGTACATTGCGTTTTCCATAGCAACACGGTTTTATTTTAGATTATTCAAGTTGAATTTGACCATTCAAAGGGAAGGAGCGAAACAGACTTTACCCTTTTTGAAGTGCAAAGTGAAGTGCACGTTAAATTATTTTTAGAATACTTAAACATTTTTTTGGAATTATCTCGTGAAATTAAAAAAAGATAAATACGCATAGCTCCAGTTTGCAAAGTTTTTGTGAGTAGGTACTAAAATTTTATTCAATGTTATGCTAAACCTGAAAAATTAATTTACGTGTTAAGTATACTATTTTTCTTACTTGTATTAAACAAACATTACCTACCTACTTACATAATTGAATTAAGGATTTGAAAATAGGTCTTATATGGTAGGTATATAAAATCAAATCAAAACTTATTAGCCAAGAGCTCGTCTGGGGGAAAATTCAGCAAAAGGGGTAAATCTTTCAGCGGCCAATACCTATATTTCTCTGAATGAATATAAATTTAAAGGTTTTTTTTATCAAAAACATATAAAGTTGAATAAATGCCGTAGAATGTCCTATAAGAAAGGTTTTCCATTTTAGAATACATAATAGGTATAGTGTGCTTTATTTTCTTCAGACTTCATAAACTTTTTTGTACGATTGGCGAGACGAGCGGGTCGTTTGCCTGGTGTAAGTAAAGTTTGAGTGTTAAAGTCCTTCTTCACTTAGCATTATGTTTTTGACTTAAAAATAAAAACCGTAAACACTCCATTTGTCAAACTGTGAACAGTGACGTCGGAAATGAGAGAATACGCGATAAAAACCGTCAAAAGTTGTTTATTTTAATGTGATATTCTATCAAATCAAAATATTTAAACAAGATACATACTAATCAAACAATAGATAATATACACAACATAAACTAAACTAGTTCAATTCATGAAACTAAACTAAAATATCTTACTTATGACGAATTAAAAACTGTGTACAAACCTATGTAACAAACAGCCAGTAGACAACGTTCCCATAATACGGTATTGCCAAATACCAATACCCTCCGTAGCCTACCTCGACTCAGTGCTACTCAAACTATGGGTGTTATTAATTATGGGTGTTCATATAAATATCCAGTGTCAAGAGAAACTACACTTGCGCCTTTTGAGCTTTTCTGCTGACACAAACTGTAAAACCTAGAAAATTATCTAACACTGTAAAACGACCAGCTCGTCTCGTTAATAATTATCCAATTGTATAAAGAAGGTACTACTATATAAATATTAGGTAAATGACGTAATATTTATTCCATCTACGTTTAATTGATTGCAAGCAAACGTGACAAAACGGTGGATAATTGAATCAGCTGTACTTATTTTAAACTTGTTAGTTTATTACTGTGGGAAATATCATCATCAATTAACCTACTTTATGTTATACTACACGTGAAAGTGGGTTTTTAGCTGTGAGAGGGTAGGAGACTCCCATGCCATCTGCAACACAGGGAATCCTATAATGTAGGGTTATGAGTGGGTAAGCGTTTGTTGTTTGTTGCGTGAAAGGACAAACCAACATATTATACACTTTCGCAGGAATAACATTGGCATATTGGTGAAAGTGAGGCAGCACTTCACACCGGGGCAATTTTTATAATTAGTATCATGCCCAAATCCGTTCGTATATGGAGTACTGTTCTCACCTATAGGATGTTTCAGCCAAATACGAGCTTGAAGCCTTGAGGACCATTGAAAGACGAGCCAAAAGGCTTTGGTAACGATATGTTGGTAGATGCCAGGCTCCAGAGCATCGAGCATCGACGCAAGGTTGGTAATCTTTCTGTCTTCTACAGGATCAATTTTAATGCATGACTTGATTCCAACTTACCCTTTCCATCATCAGAAGACCAGACGTACGGCTATGCGACATCCACTTATGGTTGACTTTTCTCCTATCCGTACTAAGCGTTTTTCTTCGACCTTCATCATGCGGACAGCTAAAGAGTGGAACTCATTGCCGGCGTCTGTTTTTCCTGAACACTACACTCCCAGATTGTAGTTTACCCAGGCTTACCCAGAAGATACCTGTTCACTCGTCAGTGAACAGGTATCTTATGGATATAAGCGTGGTACATCGTCGACCGCGTCGTCGCTTAACATCAGGTGAGACAGCGGTCAAACACAAGCCAATTAGCGATAAAAAAAATCTCTGACTACTTCGCTCATCAAACCGGAACACAGTACTGCACGCACATTACTGCTTGGCGGTAGAGAAATAAGCGGTAATAACCACCTAGAGGGCCGCTCGCAGAACTAATACTCACCAACGGGTGAATATAAGGAAAATATGGTAAAGCAAATCGATTTTCCTCTAAATGTTTTATAAGCAGTTTATTTTTCCTGGAAATCGTTATTGGAACACCTGTAGAATGTGGTAAAAGAATCCATAGGTCTTTCCACTGAGCTGCAGCGATGGGTCGTACCTACTAAGGAGTGTTGAAAGAGTTCTAAAACATTTCGTTGATTATATAATTTAGACGTATTTTTTTGCTGTATAGGCTTGCGTTTGACCGGTATCTCACCTAATGACAATGCGGTTGACGATGGAGCACGCTTTCTTAGAAGATACATTTTCACTCGTGACTTGAAGAAACCCAGGCTATAGCAATCAAGGAACACAGACTCAGGCAAGGCATTTCGTTCCTTAGCAGTAGTCATAATGAAAGTAGAAGCAAAGGTTTCGCGGTCGTCTGATGATGGAAAGTAGAAGGGGGAATTAAGTTATATGTAATTCCGATGCACACTGTCTAAAATGAAATTTATTTAAAACTTAATTAAGGATATAACGACCAGCTCGTCTAGTTATCCAATAGTATTTAAAAAAATTAATACAGGCAATATTGTGTTTGTCTTTATCGTGCCTAATTGCTTATATATTTATTATACACAGTGGACTACTGACTAATCCTCCTTGCGGTGGACCTACGAAAGCGCTGATACCGCGGCCGTAAAGGGATCTTCCGGATCGCCCAATATGTGCCGAGGGCGGCGACGATTAAAACACCATTTTTTTTTGACGGATCGTGCTGTTGGTCTTACGACCTCTACAGCGTCACCGGACTGATTAAAACACCACCACATTTCTATTCTGAAGTAAATTAAAACTACTTTGAATAATCGCTAGTTGCAGGAGCTCTATTTTCTTCAGCCAATCAGCGATGCAATGTTAGAACGGAATAGAACCATCTAGTTCTGAAAGGGATAAAGCGATCGATGAAGACGTAAATAAATTACTAAAGCCAATATATGTTCTGTGCCAGAGCGTTACTATAACTAAGAACGGAGCAGACATATGCCTCTTGCACAAATCAATTACTCGAAGTCTAGAATATTCGATGGCCACTTCAATCGATGCACTGATTAATAATATACTAGCCGTCGTGGGCGTGACCCTTTGTAAAGTGAATCTTTTATGAACTTAGAAGGCGCCAATCGACTACATATACAAAGGGGTTCTTTGTTAGACCTAAGCTTTTAATCAGAAAAGTGTGCGTATATATAAACCAGTACACACAGCCCCATACACATTAAACTATCTATTGATACGTAACGATGTCATCCTTCTTCATCTTTTCACCTTTTTTCATTTACACTGGCCATTCATACTTTCTAAATTCAAATTAAAAATATACGTTTGATTTTTCTTGTTGTTTCTATTCCTCCATATATTCCAGCATACTTCGTGCATACTTCTCTAGCCCCAAGTTGGGCGCCAGTGTACTGCGGCTGCTTCTACCACTGCAGCCGGTCCGCGGGACAACTTTAGCTATACTAATACTATGCAAGTATTTTACTTCTTTGGCGAGATAGCCAGCGGAATCGCTCGTCAGTCACAAGTTTTAGCTTTCGGGAAAAGGAAACATTGTGATGCAACCACATAGGGCATTTTGTAGCATAACTAGCTACTACTCTAAAGTTTGTAACCAAAGTGTTCAAAAGGCACACCAAAGGTTGTCTGGAAGAAATCGCATTTTAGCGATGAGACCGCCCATTTTACGTTATTTTACATATTTTATTGTAATTTGTACTTTTGTGAAATATTATTGTAGATAAATTAGAGAAAATATGTCGCCAACCACCTGTGTTGTGCCAGCTGCATTTAACAGACAGTCTTATTCTATGAGTTCATCGTGTTCTCCATCTTCAATTACATCACTACAAGTTCATGCGATCGTCCTTCATCTTGCGGTCAGCTAAAGAGTGGAACTCGTTCCCGGCATCTGTTTTTCCTGAACGCTACAATCTGGGAGTCTTCGAGACTTGAGTGAACGGGTATCTTCTGGACAAGCATGCTACATCGTTGACGGCATCGTCGTCGCTTAACATCATGTGAGATAGAAGTCAAACGCAAGCCCATATATTATTAAAAAATAATGGGAAATTGGGCAAACGATATAGCAGATTAAAAAAAATTTAGAAGTTTAAATGTTATCAAGAAAAATAATTATAAGTAGGTAATCTTTATAAATATCTTTATTCAATTATTTACCACACATAGTGTACATGGAATAAACTTAATGCCAAATAGCATTAAGTCATCTACCAGTTTTCCAGATCGTGTAAGTGGTTAGGGTTTGAGTCCCAACACGCTCACACGCACATCACACGCAACCAGGATTCGTACCATAAGTATTTGTGGAATTCGACAACTCGGTAGAAGTAACTTTAATCTCCGGGTGAGGGGTATAATGATCGCAGAACATTGGATTGATAGTTCTAAGTACCACTAATACGTTCTATCTATAGTAATTATCCGTGCTATAATAAATGCGAAAGTGTGTTTGTACGTTTGTTGGTTTGTCCTGTCTTCACGCAGCAACGGAACATCGGATCGACGTGATTCTTAGAATAGATATAATTTATGGACCGGAGAGTAACACAGGCTACTTTACATCCCGGAAAATGCACGGTTCTTGTTCTTGTGGCATTGTTGGTGTCCACCTGGCTAGATACCGTTGGCCCTGTGGTCCCGGATATGAATAGTACCACCCCATCTCTTTCCGTGGGTGCCTTAAGAGCCGGCTAAAAGAATAGCTAAGGAATGTGCAGCAGCATTCTCCTCAGTCAACATCATAATCTACTGCGATCACGGCGACCCCTGCCAAGCGTAATGTATTATGGCGAAATCCTCCCTTCCAGGGAGAAGTTAAAGTTCTGCAGTGGACACTTTCCAGCTGATGATGAAGCGACCTACAACCCTCAAGATGAAAATCAGTCGCCATCACCTATTGGAGTGTTCCCAGTGGCCGTGAGAGAAATTTTCCAAGTTTTCATCTGGCTGTTAACCCCTTCCTTGTTTTATGCAATGCGGCATGTGTGCAATATCTATCATTACGCTTTATAGGAGTGCAGTTGTGTGCGTATCCTGGGCAGCCTTTGAACCACAGCCTAGAACTAGCAGAAAAGAAAACACTGAACTTCCGGGGACAAAGAAATCACGCTCAAAGATCATTCCGACGTATATTATTGAGGTGTGGAACCTGGTGGGGTCAGGATCTACGAGGTCTAAGACCCCACAGAAAACAAATGGGATAAATACTTGGGATAATGGCTCAGGGTATCACACAGCAGTGCCGCACCAGCCTTTGTTTTTCAAAGTTCTGAGTGGCGCTGCAATTGCTTTGGTCTGGTGTTATTCTTACCTTCCATCAGACAAACGACCGCCTCGTCTCGTTATCCAATAGTATAAAATTTATTGATTGTTATTTTTTTTAATATTGCCGACATTTTCGCACAGAAATCTTCTCTCTTAAAATATAGGTCATGACTCATGATCCACTAAGCTAAGCCAGATCAGTGTCATGGATCCTTTTTAAAAGTGTTTCTTTAATATAAACAGCTGTCGGTCAAAATAGCCTTTAGAGTGGGAAGAACATTTCATCCCTAACAAAATACTGCTTGATGACTAGCTATAGCTACTGGGGATCATAATGCAAGAGACAGAGAATTGCCGGTGCACGAATCGGTTTGCAGGCCTAATCCAGTTAAGACAAGGCCAATGTTAAGTAGCTAATCAAAGCTGATTAACATGGGTGCCCATGGATTTACTGACTGTTCTCTCATTCCAAATCCTACACCATCGAGTAGGGCAAGAAACTCGAGGGCGGATGTAAATCTAATTCTGGGAATCCTCAACTATTTTGAGCGATAACAAATCGATAAGCTCCACTTCCTGGAGAAGAGTGTTCGGCTGTCTCCTTCACTCCTCCACTTTATCTTGCTTTTAAATATGCTTTATCTTCTTCGGCGCAGGTCTAACGCGCAGTACCTGGCCCTAGTTTGGTTTGGGGAGTAGGGAGGGGTACCGAGTGGTTATTCTGATGATTTTAGGCTGTGGTTCGGGACCTAGTTTCCTGTTTCGTGACCTTATTGAACAAAGGAAGGCACTGGAGGTACATTTGGGCGGGTCCGATATGAAATTCAATAAATTGTAGCTATATTTAGACTGAGCTAGTCCAGGCTAGATCCGCTTTTTGCTGTCGATAGATTAAAATGTGTGGTGATGTTATCGAAACGGGTGAAGCTTTCTATTGTATAGCTTTTATGGCAACCCGTTGTGTCTCAGTGCTGGGTAAACGTTTCTTCCCTCATTCTTCCAACGGTATCGGTCCTTAGGCGCTTCCATCCAATTTCAGTGGGAGGCCTCGACGCCCTCGTTTCATCATCACTAAAATAAATTATAAACGAATTGCTGAGAATCGTCATCAGCCGTACTCCGCTTCCACTGCTGGGATACCGGGCTTCTCTCAGAGATAGAGTAGTATGGGACATAATCCACCACGCGGGCCCAGTCGATTCAAAAGACTGGCATCGGCCTTCAAAATGACATCCAAAGTGACAGTCACACTGTTACACCTAACAAAGTCCTCTAAAAGGGAATTATACAAGTGGCTCCCCTCCCCCCTTATCTACGTCCATTACGTTATCAGAGGTGATAACACGATGGCCTCGGGTATATAGCTGCATGCCTTTCCCTTTATCTCTATCTCTTTCACTCGGCTGCTTTTGCAAAATGATAATTGTTTTAATAATTTCACTTTACTAGACTACTATGTACAAGTGAAGTTAGGCATTTATTTATTTTTGTAATTTTTAGCTTACAATGACGTGTAGTCTCGGCTAAGGTACCACCACTCCATCTCTTACCGCGGCTAGTTAATTAACCAGGAAATAGGTAGCATCGGCACTCGAGGATGTGTGATTTCCACCAAGCTGCACTAGGCTCGCTTGGTGGATTATGATATGACCTATACTCTCTCTCTCTGAGAGAAGGCTGCTGTGTCCCAGCAGGGAACGTAATAAGGCTGATGACGAGGTAGCAGCATTCTCCTCGGAAAATTTCGCAATTTCACTATCTACTACAATCGACGCCTGCCAAGCGTGCTATTGGCAAAATCACCCCTTCATGCAGGCCGAACAAGTATAGCCCCTGGTCCAAAGAGGAATATATTTTCCAAATCACAATTAAAATAATATATTAATCACGTTCGTAGTTATAAATGTTTTGTCTATTCCTTCCTTCCAATGTTTAGGCTACGGTTTTAATATTGTCTTTAGCCAGATCATAACATTGGTGACCTTTGTAAGGTGTGTATTACAATAGAGGCAGTAAGGGCACTTTCCACTTTGGCTACAGTAAGGCGTCCGTAACAGGGTCAAGCATGATTGATATCCATCAATCATGGACCACACGCCAACCATGGAAAAGCTACGGTCACCGCTTGACGCATATCGTACCGTCTAATGTGGTTTTTGATGGGAACGAAAAAAATAGCAATATCTGGTCCTACTGCCGTTCTTTTCTGTCTGTTTTTGATGGATTTACTTCAAGCCGTGCGTGAGCGTGTAATGCTTCGTAATACCAAGCTTGTTGCAAAACCAGGGTTATTTTGACAACAAAATGCAATCATGCATGACCGTATAATGGCGTGTAAGGCGAGGAGACGAGTCTATAAGCACGGATCTAAGCTTCCATGTGTAAAAATCTAAAAAAATCTATAAAATTCTGACATATTATGGAAGAAAAATTCAACTCTTATATAAACTACTCTAATATAAATCTTAGCCTAACACGTTCTGATTAAGAAGCCTTAGTTTTTTTAATGTATTTTACACGTATAAAGATATTTCCGCCATTTAGAAAGGGTTATTTAAAAATCGATAAATCGATGACCCTGCCAAGCATACCTATCTAGTATATTACGATAAACCCCTCCTTATAGAAGTGGCCTATGTTCAGTATTGGACGTCTTCTGGCTAGTAATTATTCAAACTAATAATGATATATGAACATTAAACATACTACGAGTAATCGAGTATGAATAGACATTTATGGCACATTTCTATGCTCAAAAACGTAAACAAAACAAAAGATGTAATTAGTCAAAAAAGTTTCTGTTCAACAACAGTGTCTAGCCGATGTAATACTGGTACAGATTAGGTCAACATCTAAGTGCTTGCTAATTGTATTTATACTCACTTTCCATATATATGATTTTTTCCTATAATTGTTATTAAGTAGTAACTAGCTGTGCCCCGCGGCTTCTTTCACGTAATAAAAGTTAAGCTTAAGTTACTCCTTATAACATCAGCGATCTGCCAGTGAAAGTCTTGTCTAAATCGGACCAGCCGTTTCGGAGATTAGCCGGAACAAACAGACCATACCTATACCTAATACCTATAATAAGTGCCTTACTGCTCTATTTGTAATTAATATCTATTGTCTTCGATAAATATAAGCAATATCGTTGTATTTCACAATATAATTACCTAGCTACCATTTCCAATGTATAAATAAGCCTGTTGTAATTGTCATTTTTTTAATAATCAGGACCCTTGTAATATTAAACTTTTACCAGCTTGCACGACTAACAATGATTTATATATTATATTTTGTAATGTGTGTTTTAACTGTGCAATATAAATATTCAATAGTAGTATTATGAAACAAGTTATTTATCATTTTATTGCTAACAAAACATTTAAATCTCTCGTTTCCATCTGTGTTTGTTATTTATTTTTTATGATTGCATAAATAACTAGGATTCCCTCTGTCAAAGTCCGGAAATACTTGATACTTGCGCGTTTATTAATCACTAGTCCAGTTGCGGGAATCGTTCCCGCAACCCTAACGCGGTACAGAAGCCATGAAGGGGGGTGTTAAGGTTATTTTCGAAAATGACTTTAGGGATCAGGTTAACATAATTATCGTAAACTAGTAGGTAAGGTCTAAAAACACTGCGAGTCAAAATTTAACATTCTAGTTCAATACATAGGCGTGGCCTTGCAAAGTCTTTTATATAAAACCTAGCGTCGGCACGCGGCTTCGCATGCGGGGATCAAAATAATATGTAGCCTATAGCATAATAGGTCGGGGAAAAAGTTCGTTCGCATTTTTTAAGAAAATTCAAAACATTTTTTAATATAGTTTATTTACATTTAACTAAAGTATGTTGGTACCATTTTGTTCGATAACTTTTTGCCATCTTGTAGGTAGGGACATGATCCCATTGCTATATAAATTTTGGGACTTCTGATCAAAATACCGCGACAAGTGGTTTTGGCAGTCCTCTCGTGATGTTAACCTGACACTGCCTAAAGAATTCTGAAGAGACCGAAACAGGTGGAAATCTGAAGGTGCAAGGTCAGGACTATACGGCGGATGCATTAACACCTCCCAGCCTAACTCTCTTAATTTTTTCTGAGTGGCTAAAGATGTGTGAGGTCTAGCGTTATCATGATGAAAAACCACATCCCTTCTGTTGATTAATTCCGGCCACTTTCTCTCAACTTCTTGCTTTAATCTCATCAGCTGTTCGCAGTAGAGTTCAGAATCGATGGTCCTGCCTGGTGGTAACAGCTCATAATGAATAATGCCCTTCCAATCCCACCACACACACAGCATCGCCTTGTTGCGAGTTAACCCGGGTTTCGCCACAGTCTGTGAAGCCTGACCGGTCTTTGACCACGACCTTTTTCGCACGTTCTTGTCGTACGTGATTCACTTTTCATCACCAGTTATCAGCTTCTTCAAAAATGGTTCGGTTTCATTATGTCGTAGTAAAGAATCACAAATGAGTACACGGTTCATTAGCAATTCATTAGGTTTCTTTCAGTGAGCTCGTGAGGTACCCAAATATCGAGCTTTTTTGTGTACCCAGTTTTTTTCAAATGCGCCAAAACTCTTTTGTGGTCAATTCCCAGTTCTTCAGCTACGTCGTAACTACTGATCTGCCGATCTTGTTCCACTTTTTCAAAAATGGCATCCATTTTATCCGTAATAGGGCGACCAGAGCGACGTGCATCTTTGAAATCAAAATTTCCGGATTGAAAACGCTTAAACCAAATTTGTGCTACTCTCAGAGACACTGCACTAGGTCCATAAACATCGCAAATTTTTTTCGCGGCTTGCGTTGCATTTTTACCTTTTTTGTAGTAAAATTTTAAAATGTATCGAATTTCTTCATTAGATTCACTCATTTTGACAGTACGAAAAACAAATGAAAATCACACATTTTCCTAATTTGAATTTGGAATTATGTTCTTTAAAATTTAAACTTTCATATGATACCAAAACCAGCCAGATACAAATACTATAGCCAAAGAGATTTTATTACAAGTTCCTACATACTATAATGCGAAAAGACTTTTTCCCCAACCTAATATATTATATTAGTATAGAAGAGTGTTTGTTTGTTTGTACTTCTTCTAACTGAGCAATACGCAACGGATCGACGTAATTTTTGCACAGGTATAACTTGCATGAAATTATTATGGGTATAGATAAAGTATAAAGCCTTTGAAGAGTAAGTAAGAAATTCTAATCTAAACCGAGTCACCCTAAATAACCGCCAAGGTCGCGAACATAAAGAGAAGCGGCCACAGCACCGAGCCCTGAGGTACACTCGATAAAAAACAAACAAAGATCGAGACTTGCTTTCTTATCAATTATTCTCAACCCGGTTTGAAGACTTGCAAGTAAAATATCAACATTTACAATGGATTATAAACTTTATTTTTCAGTTTTAAAGGTGAATGTCGAGTGAGGTAGTTTCGAAGGCCTTGCTCGAGACAAAAGTGGGGTGTGGTGAAGTCCTGTTGCTAAGTGCTAGGCGGTAAGCGCTCGCATCTTTTTTTTGTTAAGGTTACATAGTTTATTTATAGGAATTTTAATTGGCGATTCGATTTTTGACTAGGATTATCACGTGGAAAATATGCGTGGAAAACGCGTTTGTGCGTAAAGTTTACCGGTAAGAACCGGTCTTTTTCTGTGCTAGTGATGACGTGATCAAAGATGGTGTTAAACTGAGACTAGAACACAGGGCCTTAAGCTGCCATTAGACGGTAATACAAGACTTATGGTGATGCATCAATATTGATATATGTATTTTTCTAAATCGGCTCCTAGACTTCTATGGCTCTAGCACCTTCTGCCTCTACCTGTTCCCACTGTTCGGTGACGCTATAAAGGTCGCAAGAACAACAGCATGGTCCTTAAAAACCTACAGTCCTTTGAGCATCAGTATTCTATACGGATCTGGCCATCCATGCACAGTTTAAAAATTGCCTTGTACCTATACACATTTAATAATAATATTGCTGCAGTGGTTTGATACGGGCTCATTATGATGATGATGATGATATTACTGACAGCGAACAAAATGTATATAGAGGTGCGCACCTAGAACAGATATATCTACATAATACATATATATGGTGTACAGTGGTCATTATGCTTGGGCTTGGTCCTTAAAGGAAACAGTATCGATTGAAATAAAAAAAATGTTTTAAAGTGAATCAATTTTACCAGGTGGTGGGACTAACTCCTTTTCTGGGACACTCGCAGAAGACTGCGAGTGTCTGGGTGGATACCACTGCCTTGCTCGCGTAGTCTGCCGCGAAGTAGTTCAAGGTGTGTTTAATTTTTTTAGTCGTAAGACCTGATGAGTCCATCTATAAGTTCTATAAGGCGTTCTGATTCGCAGCGAACAGGCAGTATTGATCGATTCAACCTGAAACTTTTATTTATAGACGACGGTAATGCAGTAAGATATTCTTGTCTTTCTAGGAACAGAGTTCTCATATCCTCTTTTATATTGTCATCAAACGCCAAGGAGTAATTTTTTTATACTATTTGATGACGAGATGAACGGGTCGTTTGCCTGATCGTAAGTATAACGCCCATAACAATTGCAGTGCCATTCAGAACTTTGAAATACAAAGGCCACTCGTCAGCCTGAGACATTAGGTATTAAGTCTCATTAAACCCAGTCATTTCACTAACTACTTTGCCCATCACATCGAAACACATTAATGCTTGCACATTACTAAACGAGCAAAGCGCGATGGAAACCACCTACTCGCAGAAGTTCTACCACCTGATAAAAGAGTTTTTACAGTCGAAGGCATTAGAGACTTCGTGTTTGTATACCAACAGAGAGGTAACACACGGAAGTACCTGCAGGTTAACGACCTCGGAGCCTTGGCGAGGCGGGATCGGAGTGCGTGCGGAAGCGTTAGAAAAAAATTTTTGTTTTCTCTTCGTTTCAAATAGTCCCCTTATTTTTATGTTGGGCTATAAGTTCATTAAAATTCAAAATATTCGAGGATATGATTGTGACATCCACCAGCCGCATTCAGCTTGCGTACTGGATTTTGGATTATCTCAGAATTCCCAAGTAGTATTGGCAGCTGGCTGTAAAAAAAATCCAAAACCGAAAAAGTATTACTTATAATAATATACAGAATGTATATGTACGTAAACGAGTTCAATATTCGAACACAATATACTACGTAACGTATTGGGTTCTTAGAAAATATAGGAAGTAATCATAAATTCATTACAATAAAAAAACATTTACTAAAATGTCATTAGACTTTGCAAGGTATAATTACTAATTACGTGAGAACATGGACTTCCTAACGGTAGTAATCAATAAATAACACGTGATCCAGCTGTGTATGCCTCCCGCGCATCTCAAGCCTGTGGCAGAAGTGGTGACTGTGCTTTGTAATAATTAGTAATATTTTGGTGATCACCATTATCAGCCTCTTACGCTCCCACTGCTGGGATACCGGCCTTCTCTCAGAGATAGAGGTATGGGCGATAATCCACCACGCGGGCCCAGTGCGGCTTGGTGGATATCACATGTCCTCGAATTTTGTGGTTCTTGAACTCCTCCCGATTTTGGCTTCCGCACGATGGTTTCCTTCACCGTTTTAGAGCGAGTATGAATAATCCGAACATAACTTGATATAAGTCATTGGTCCATTTGAACTATGTTGAACATTGTTGAATGATAATATTGATTACAAGAGAGTTAGAAAAAAATCCAGAAAATTTTGCGCTCTTCACTTTTGAAGTTTTCTTTCTTTTTTTTGGAAATTTTGAATGACGTTTTTCAAGAGAGGTTCTCACAACTTGTCGACAACCATGGTCCTAATCACCCCTTTCTGGGTAACATACTAGTTCAAAGTCATTCTGTATAGTTTTCCGGTTTTCAAATACGTATGCTAAAATAAATAATTTTGCGAAAATATATGTATAGCTACATTTTCATATTACGGAATACGTTATAAACTGTAGCTGACTGCACCTGAAAACTTTTACAGATACTACGTCAAATTGATTTATAAAATCTGTTATATTTTTGTACATAAGAAATGAGCAACAGAAATGAAAAATATTAATTTCTTATTACAATTAAGTACAATAACTATTATAAAACAAAATATAAATTAATTCGATTAATAAGCAGTCAGTAAACTTCACTACCCGCCAGCACTCTAACCAAACCCTAAACCCGGCCAGACGGCTTACAGGCCCAGACGGGAGACTTCCGTCTCGCTCCATCCCACGCTGAACGCGTCGTCTGTCCCCCTCGCACCCACCACTGCCAAAGTATGGATTTTAGGTCCTATACATACGTATATATAATTATATCAATATGTTTGGGAACTGATTCTACTTCCTAACGAACGATCTAAAGTGAGATTTGTGTTGAAGCTTTGGTGTAGCAGTTGTTCATCTCAAGTAGAGGGGTTCATTCTCGCTGCGGCACGACCAATCAAAATTAATCAAAGAATATTTTGATGAATTTTCATTCATCATCATCATCATCATCAGACGGTAGACGTCCACGGTGAACATCGGCCTCTCCATAAAGGAGGGATTTTTCCATAATACAGCACGCTTAGCAGGAGTCGCCATGATCGCAGACCGCAGTAGTTATGATGTCGACCGAGGAGTATGCTGGTGCACATTCCCTGGATATTCCTATAGCTGGCTCTAACGGCTAAGAGATGGGATAATACTATTTACACGCCGGGGCCACATGGGAGTGGGAGACAGTAAACTGCACCGCCAAAAATTATAAAGCCAAAATTTTCATCAAGTGGTAAGAGTCTTCTGTGAGCGTCCTCTGGGTTGGAATCAGCACTTTGATCGTGTATAGTCTGCCGCCAAACAGTTATGTGCGAGAATTTGATGGGAAAGTATAGTCAGTAAAATTACTGGGCTTATGAGGCTTAATAACTAATGCCTCAAGAAAACGAGTATGTAATGCAGTGCTGCGCATGCCTTTGTGTTTCAGAGTTCTGAGTGGCACTGCAATTGTCATGGGCTGGCGTTTTACTAACCATCAGGCAAAAGACACGCTCGTCGTTTCACAGTAATATAAAAAAATTAAGAAACTAAAACCCAGAAAATTCTTGGCAGTCACACAAAAATGCTGGTGCGTTGGTAACACATTCCTGGCAGCGATGTTAATTCAATAATACCACGTTTATATGGATTAGATAGAGAAAGATTAACCGACTTTTAAATGCGTTGAAAAGAACTTTTGAGGTGATGGTAGCTTGGTGGTGAGGTCGCTTCCTGGTTGAGGGCTTAAGGGAATCTCAGAAGGAACTTAGAGCAAGTAACTTTCTACATCCTTTATCGGTAGAACAGGCACCTAGAATCACTTAACTTTCATGAGCGTTCTCCCTGGTGCCCATAAAGAATTTTGAGTTGGAATTTCAAGAAGAAAAATAAAGAATGTATGGACTTTTTTATACTCTTTGATAACGAGACGAGCTGGCCGTTTGTCTGATGGTAAGCATAACACCGGCCCACAGCCATTGCAGAGCTAGTCAGAACTTTGAAACACAAAGGCCTGCGCGGCACTGCATTGCGCTCGTTACCCTGAGACAAAGTCTAATAAAACCAGTAATTTCACTGACTACTTTTCTCATCAAACCGGAACATAGTAATGCTTGACATGAATAAATAAATTTTCAGTAAATAAAAAAGTAATAACGAATCTTTATGTCAATTCTATTCATTATTAAATTGTCTTCTGTGGATAAAGATTGTAGAAAGTAACTTTGTCAAGGCCCTAAGGTTGATTCGACCGCTTCATCACTTATCATCACGTGAGACAGTGTCCGATACAATATCGACTCTAAAGCATAGGGAGGTTAAAAAAACATGGTGAGACACGCTCTTGGCTGATAAGTAAATAAAAAAAGTATATCAAATATTTGAATTTGACGTTTCATTTAACTCAAATTTTACGTATTTCACCGAATGCAAAGTCATGAATATACAGCTGGGAAGTCAAATTCGTTATAATTTATTTATACTCAGATTCTACTGTAAGTCTGTGTTTATACTGCATTTTCATCAAAAGCAACTAAAAATTAAAAAAAAAAATGCTAAATGGATGCTAAATTAAAAATCCCTTCCAAAAAGGTCTTATTCAAACAAAGTTTCAAGAGAGTTCCAATAAAAAACCAAACTGACATAAAAGGGAATGTATCTAATCTATTAACCTTGCATAGTAAAAAAAACACTCCCGGTTCCCTCCAAAACTATCTGTCAAAAATAAATCAAAATCTCTCGCTAGAAACGCGGCAAGAGCTCCTATTGGCCCGTCCTTTTTTCTTCTAGTGGGGGGACGCATGGCCAGTTATATGTACAAAACTTATCAACATCCGGTTCTATATTTGAATAGATTTGGTTGGTAAAGGGCCCATGTTTTTTTTCTATTTTAGGAATAGATAGCCCAATGGCGGCGTTGCATTCAGCCAGCTTTTTTATCTATGAGCTTATGTGTTTAGTTGTCTATTTGGTTGTTACCTATTGGAATGTTGTTTGGGTTGTTGGCGGTATCCGATACCGATTTGATGATGCACGGGGAAAAGATTTGTATATGTTTTATTATTAAAAAGAAGTTATTATTACTTTTTGAAGGCATTATGACTCATGGTAGGTAAGCATGGTTCAGTTGAGTTTCCTTTACTGGTAAAGGCAATATTAGGGTAGTTGCATGGCTTTTTTTGTATCTGGCTATAACTACCACCTTGAACTTGAAAATGCGACATATTTTGAAATTCTTAATAATTATTATCAAGTTTGCCAAGGTTCTATTCAATCAGCTTAAAGGCTTATCATATTGCAAAAAAAAACGGTCAACTGCGTGTAGGTACACGCAACGAATGTAGAGTCCCGTAGATTGTAGAGTTAGATGATAGATGCTAACCCCGGGTTTGATTCCCGGCCGGGCATTCTTCTTGTTATTAGCTAAGGTTTGTTCTTTGGTCTAGGTTGGATTTTTGTTTACTTTGTGGACTCCGATGCATGGAAGCAAACAGTTCAGGAGCCTCCTGGCGACTCGGTCCTTACTCTAATTTTACGTAAACAATCGTTAGATAGGATGTAGTAACACAGTAAAAACATTTTTAAAAAAGTCTGCCGACGAGTTTCTTGCCCTTTTTCTCGATCGGCTGTACCTATAATTGGAACGGGCTAATCATTTAACTTTCATGGACGCTCTCCCGGGGCGTACGTGAATAAAGAAAGAGTAATTTGAAGGGTTATAAGCGTGTAAGCGTTTCTTGTTTGAGTTGAACCCTAAAAGTAGTCGTCCTTGAAGCAATCGGTGCGTAATCTATTCAAGTTTCCAATGTTCCCATTTCGACCGATAGCTATCGGTGATTGAGAGATTGGATATCAGTTCGTAATCAGAGGCCGGAGAAAGGGGCTTTCTATTTATCTTTAGAGCTGTCAGATCAGCAGGTTCTGATGGTAACTAGCCTTTCATTACCCAACTGCCGAAGGAAAGAAATTTAATGCTTTTTGAACGTATTTAGGTATGTCTATAATATTACTTTTATGACGATAGGAGGTGTCATTAGAGTTTAGTGACTTAGGAGATAACGATTGATGAGCAGAGCAGTCAGTGAAATTACTAGTCCTGGACTTAGTACCTAATCTCTCAGTGTATAACGAGCGCACTGCAGTACCGCGCAGATCTTTGTTTCTCAAAGTTCAAAGTAGCACTGCAATTGTTATGGGCCGGCGTTATGCTTACTATCAGGCCACTCGTCCCGATATCTATATATTAGTATAAAGAAATGGGTGACCACCTGCGGCCCACTGTAGTCCCACCTGGTGTTAAGTGGTCACCGCCGCCTACCCTTCTCAGAGAGGAAACTCTTCATCCTTCTCTTAAAGATGACCACATTGTACATCAGGGAGAACTGCGGGTGGAAGCCCTTTGCACATCTTGCAGGTACGTGGAAGAAATAGTCAAGTGAAATGCGAAAGGGTGTTCGTTTGTTTGTCCTTCAGTTAGGTACGCATTAACGGAGCAATGGAACATGAATTAGGTGTGAGGGTTACCAAATCCACAGCGACACACTCGCCGAAATATAACCGATAGGGGCACCCTAGACGCTCACGCAAACTTACGTTTGCTTGTCAGAATAACAACGCTTTTGCGTCAAGCGCGGATTTCGTGATACTGGAATTGCGCGCTTGACGCAAAAGCGTTGTTATTCTGACCAGCAAACGTACGTTTGCTTGAGCGTCTAGGGTGCCCCATAGAAAGCCGATACACCGCAGCAGCTCTACGCCGATGCTCGAGACTCTGAAGCCTAGCTTTAACTATAGCGAGTCATTGCTGATGGGCCTTTTCGCTCGTCTCTCAATAGACTCCAACGCCTCAAGCTGGTACTTAGCCAAGCCATCCCAGAGATGAGAACAATACTCCATACACGACAGCACTTTTTTTTATTCTGAATAGTCTTGCGTTTGACCGCAATCTCACCTCATGCTAAGCGACGATGCGGTCAAGAATTCCTTTCTTTTGCTGTCCGCATGATGGATGTTGAAGCAAAACACATGTGCTTGATATAGGATCACCAACAGTACCGGTGATGAGTGATGATGAACAGTACCGGTGTGAAGTACTGCCTCACTTTACCCATTTTGATTTAGTTTTTGGAAAACATTGGTACCTAAACTAGATATGTATTATGGCATACCGATAAAAAATAAAGTTAATACTTAATATCTGACAATCTAATCATAGTCTCTCTGATCTTATGGGTCACCAGCGCACTGCAGGCTCGCGTAGGCCTTTGTGTTTCAAATTCAAATTAACTGCAATACAGTTGCTATAGGCTGATGCTTATACCATCTGAAAAACCACCTACTCGTCTTGTAACCGTTTTATAAAAAAATTCAAGCACCACCTGCGTCTCAACAACGCCAACACCTACCTCAAAAAGAACCACATTATCCAATTTTCCCAAAATTTCACCTATCCACTATACCTTGACCCCTCGGCAAACCCCATCTCTATACAAACTGTTACCTAATCTGCGACGTTTGCGTACAATTGAAGCCAGTTTGCACTCTCGCTTCGGTCAACGTATACTGGTGGTATTTGTGCCGGGGCGTTGAACTTTGTGACGTGTTGCGCGTGTGTTAGTCACGGCCTGGATTGGCACAGTTATGCTGAAAGACAGCATCAAAATATACGTGAAATACATATAAAAGAAATATAGAATATACATAGGTACGGCTCCGTAGCTAAGTTGACTGTAAACTGCAACATTTACGAACGCTCCACTCCACAACATTTCACAATATCGTCCGTAAGTGAGGAATCTCAGATGGGTTACGTGGAGTGATAGAAATATTGAACTTTCAAAGATTCCAAATCTGACGTTCCACAACATTCCATCTCATCGTGTGTGGCCTATTCAACGATCCATTTCGCGGTAAATAGAGCGATAGCGTGCCCTGAATGAAGTGACCTTCTGTGTGCTCGAAAATTGGACCATCATGATTCCACTCTGTCCACGACTAAACTTATATGACTAAAATTATATGAGTTAAAAAAACTTACTCAAAAGCACGTTGAGATGTTTTCTCCAAGAATCTGAAACAAATTTAAAACTATATTAACAATAGGTGGTGGTAAACGAAGACATCGAGTTCGTCCTAGAGGAATTAATTGGGAGGGCACCACCCGCTCACGCCGTGGTTTAGTGTGACTGCTACTTTCATTAGACAACCCATGCGTGGTTTTACTCGATATATATGTGTTTAGAAAGCTCAAAAAAATAATATTGGTGGTAGTTTTTTAAATGATGTTATAGTGCAACTGTTTTTATAGTAAATACCTTGAGTTTGACCTCAATCTCATCTGATGCTAAGCGATGATGCGGTCGAAGATATAGCACGTTTGCATAGAAGTTACTAGGAAGTATGGTTCACTATCGTTTTGGAGGCTACCAGATAGTATCTACCGGGAACCATTGCTGACAACGAATTCCACTTCTCAGCAGTGCGTTTTATAAATAAAAGACAAAAAAAAGGATATCAACAATATAAGGGTGATGCATTGCTGAGCTGATGCATTGTCTGGTCATCCGATGATAGGATGAAGTCGAAGGAATTAAGTTTTGAAATTCCATCCCTCTCTCTCCCTCAAATTGGTTTGAGCTTGACTATTATCCCACCTGATATTAAGTGCCGATGTGGTCAACAATGTGTCACGCTTGCCCAGAAGATCAAAACGCTTAGGAAGGTCGACCATAAATCAATGATGAATTATTGACGAAAGTGTTTCTGGTCGTCTGACTATGGATTTGGCTGGAATGAGGATGGGAGATTCGCAGTACTATTGCACACTCCCTAAGTGTATCCTATAGAAGACAGAAAGACTGGCAAACTTACGTCAACGCTCGAGGCTCTGCAACCTGGCGTCAAAAAAATCACTTCCAATAAGCGTTTGGTAGTGAGTGTAGCCGAGCGGGAACTTGTGCGACTTCAATCCGACGCACGATAGTTCGAATGTTTACTCGGCCCTGCACCGATGACTTATAACAAGTTATGTGCGGATATATGACACTCGTTCTAATACGGTGAAGGAAAACATCTTGAGGAAGCCCGCCTGTTCAAGAACCACAAAATTCGAGGACTTGTGACATCCACCAAACCGCACTGGGCCCGCATGGTGGATTATGGCTCATACCTCTGTCTTTCTGAGAGAACGCTCGTATCCTAACAATGGGCGCGTAAGAGGCTGTTAATGAAGCCTTTTAGCTCGTCTTTCAATGGTTTCCAAAGCGTCAAGCTGATATTTGGCTGAACCATACCACAGGCGAGAATAGTACTCCATATAATATCGGGCTGAGTTTAATAAAGATTAAGAAGCTGTTCCGGTGTGAAGTCCTGACTCACCTACGCCAATATGCCAACTGCCAAGCTTTTTGGCCAGGTTTAGCTATTAGCTCCATGTTAAGAAAGAGTAACTTCATAGCATCAGTTACCACAAATCAAGGCCAACTATTCAGCAAATGAATTCAATTTCGTAGACAAATTGGCGCCCTCGATTCACACGATACGCGTTATCATATCTGGTGTAATCAGCACCTACTTAGCGAGTACGATAAACGGACGAGGTCTCTCATTTACACGTTTATGATAGTCGTCCGTGTGGTCCCGGGTATGAATAGTACCACCCCATATATTCGGGTGGGTGCCATAAGAGTGGGCTGTGCAGCAGCATTTTCCTCGGTGATCATCATAATCTACTGCGATTACAGCGACGCCTGCCAAGCGTGCTGTATTAAGGCAAAATCCACCCACTAACTTCATTACCGAAAGTTTTCATTTTGACCACGGGCTCCTAAGTTCTAAAAACAGTAGATAGGTACCAATGTAACTACCTATAAACAGTTTAAATATAGCAGTAGTATACATTATAGTGCAGCGTTTTATGCACTTGGCTCTCTGCCCAGGTATTCTACCCAAGTGACTTGGCAGACTCTGATTTAGGTAAATACCTTAAATACTGCGCCATCTTGAAAGTAATAAGAGCAATTATCGTAATTTTATTGAAACAATTTTATTATTTCCATCTGTATTTGTTGACGGCTCCGTAGCTAAGTTGGTAGTAACTCTGCCTGCAAGGCGAGGGGTCCCGGGTTCGATTCCCGGCCGGGGCAGATTTTGTGTAAGCATAAAGTTTGTTCTCGGGTCTTGGATGTTTGTGATGTGTATCTGTGTATGTCCATGCCACCTGCGACACAGGGAATCCTAGTGCGGGGGTATGAGTGTGTAAGCGTTTAAAAAAAAAAAAAATACACCGATGCGATGATAGTTCAGTGGTATAGTGACGTCGGCCGCCGATTGTAGGTCGATGGTTTGAATCCTACAATCAGCTTTCGGTGAAGTAAAACATTGTAATGCAACAATTATAGTAGACCATTTTCTAGTGTTCGCCTGGCTAGCTACCCTCAAGTTGAAAATCTGTAACCGTGCACTTACCGGTGTGTTCCGTCAGCTGCACTTGAGAGTCAGTTCTAATCTAAGTTTAGCATATTCATCATCTTCGACCACATCGATCAGGCGAGACAGTGCTGGTAGAACTAACTCTGTACCACCGTTTTGCTCGTGAAGCCTGCCGCCAAGCAGTAATGTACAAGCATTAATGTGTTCCGGTTTGGTGAGCCCAGTGAAATTACTGGGCTTATTGAGACTTAATACCTAATGTGTCATGGTATCGAGCGCACTGAAATGCGCTCATTACGATGCCATACCGCGCAGGCCCTTGTGTTTCAAAGTTCTGGGTGGCACTGCAATTGTTATGGGCCGGCGTTATGCTTACCATCAGTCAAAAGACCGGCTCGCCACGTTATCAAATAGTATAAAAAAGGTCAAATGATAACCTATAAAGTACCTAAACAAAAATCATAATATACAAGTGTAGTAAGTACTTCTTATATGTAAACAAATCTTGAAGGTCGATTTATCAGTCAGATGTCACGTTATCAAAAGGTTCAAGAAATGACAGAGGAATAATTTTAAAAACTCGAATTGATGATGCGGCTGAGCTCCCCGGCCCCAACAAGCTCGAGGTGTGGAGCCCCAAAGCAAGCAATTAGACGGCCCCATGGCTAAGTCAGATAGCGCCGTGGCTAAGTTGACGGCCCCATGGCTAAGTCAGACGGTCCAAAGTTCTGAGTGACACTCCAGTTGTTATGGACTGACGTTAGGCTTATTATCAGGGAAACAACCCGCTAGTCTTTTAACAAATAGTATAAAAAAATAAACGAGAAAGGCGTGACATTTTAATTACTGTCATACCTATTTAAACCTTCCGTAGAAATACGCCATCACTATTTGACAATAATTAATTAAAAATTTAAACTATACGCCCCCTAGCACGGCTGATAACGGCTAACAGTAACTTTTATAGCTCTCATTATAGAGGTAGTATCTAAAAATACAGTCGGCTAGAGTTACAGAGATAACACTGTCATTATGGCGACAATTATTATTGTAATTATCGAAGTATAATTACACTTAATAATGCGAGCAAAACGGTGCAGTAAATATTTGGGTTTAAAAAAGTTTGCTGATTACATTTAAGTTTTTTCAGTGATATGATGGTGAATGTTTAGTTTTTTTTACACTCGTTAGGTTATCATTGAGCACTATCTCGCTTGATCTTAAGCGTCGATGTGGTTGAAGATTGTGTACACGCTAGACCTAGATTGTCACTGACTCTCAAGTGCAGCCGATAGATGCTTGGCAATAGGGGCAGCTCAGACGCTCAAGCAAACGTACGTTTGCTTGTCAGAATAACAACGCTTTTCCGTCAAGCGCGGATTTCGTGATACTCGAAATGCGCGCTTGACGCGAAAGCGTTGTTATTCTGACAAGCAAACGTACGTTTGCTTGAGCGTCTAAGCTGCCCCGTAGAGTCAACTTGATATACAGGGTCAGCTGGGAGGTAGCTAGCTAGATATTTTCCTCCACCTCAGCTCAAGCTCATTGTACTCATCGACCTACAGATCGACGGTCGACGTCATTACCGCAGTGCCATCGTCACATGCAAAGCACGCTAAACAATTGAAATTACGATGGCAGTGGTGCCATTATCTATCACAACTGCATATTGTGCCAAAACTCAGCAATGTCATATCTGTCAACTATGTTGTTATTTTCGAAGGGAAATTGATATCATAATGATTTACCATACTGCCAAATTAGCGTAATGGCGATGCCCGGACACCATTGTGGCTAGTGCGTTACCAAGTGTCAGTGTCGTCACAATTATCGCAAACCATTACAATTTTGACCATTGTGATTTAGTATACTTGGGCTCAAGCTGCAGGCGTTATGTTTACCATCAGGCAAACGACTGGCTCGTCTCGTTACCAAATAGCATAAAAAACCTTCCTAAACGCTTCCAAGTCATCATAACTATTATTATTAATAGCATCATTATCTATTCTGTGGCTTAGGTAAATTCCAAATTTGGAGACATGTGCAAACGTGTTGTGACCTTGACAGCGCGACACCAGACGTCGCGGCGACGACGCCACTTTTTAATATTCAAAACAGGGAGGGCTGCGGTACATAACTAGTCGGATTTGCATATTAAAGGAATATTATTCGGATGGTTTTAACTACTGCAGGTTTGTAAAGATTGCTAGACGGGGACTCGGTGCCTGCTTGGTTATACGAAAGTGGTAGATTCAATTTTAATTAAAAAGCTCTAATAAAAATTATAGTTTAAAAAAACCTAAGAATGATTAGTAAACTCTGTATAACAGTTGTATAGTTAGATAATGTTTCGTCTCTTTCAATGATCAAATTGTCAAAGACAAAACATTGAGTAGGTAACTATTCAACCGTAAGAACATTGGTGTCGATTCTGTTATCTCATACCTAAATTTAATTTTAGTTTCAATCTCTCTTTCCAAATGTGAACATGAGAAGGAGAAGGAATATATTTTAAACCTGTCAAATTAATCCACTTGCTTGTGTCCAGTGTACGTTTAAAGGCAATGAATTTAGTGGCATCTAGTTTATCAAGGATGGAATATATTTGACTGCACTAAAATTAAATCTGTCAAACATGTTCAACCTTTTTCTCATGTTATGTATTTGAAAGAGAGATCGAAATTAATATTAGTTTTAGGTATGAAACGACAGAATCGACACCAACGTTTGTTTTTCATAATAAGCTTGATTTATTTTCATTAAACATATATTTTTACCAAAACTTGTGTTTACTTGTAGCCACTAAAGAGTTCCACTATCCACGTCCTGGCTCCTCCATCTACTCCATAATACCAAATTATTATATTGTCATCCAAACTACATATACATACAAAGTTTCATTTCAATACGATAATTAGAAGTAGGTTAAAATTTACTTCCAAGATTTGATTTCCTAGTTACATTACAAGGGAAGTTAAAAAAAGAGAGCTATATTAATATTCTCATAAAGGTCTTCTTTGGTTGTAGTTTCCTCTTGCCCATTAGCATCGTTCAAAGACGCTAGTGCTATAAAGGTCGATAGCCTAAAAGCCTTATGGGCACCTTAGACTCTCAAGCAAACGTACGTTTGCTTGAGCGTCTAAGGTGCCCCTTAAAAAATGATTATTATAGCAATTATATTCTCATAAATAAATACGAACATCGATATACAGTAATTCCTGTTTTTATTCTTGACAGTAACTAATTTGGAAAGCAGACAATTTGTTTAGATAGGCCGTGACATAATTGTATTTTTCAAAATGGCTGTCATAGTTAAATCAATAATACAAATAATCCTCCGTACGTCGATACCCAGAGCAAACAAGGAGTCGTTTTTTACAACTGGACGTAGACGTCTAAAAAACGTCTGCCTCTGATAATAGTGTACACGTGTATTATTATTATTAGAATTTACTACTTTACGCCGTGACTCGGACGAACGCCGGCAAATGTAACCTTTGTTTGATTTCGTCATTTTATTTGACAGTTACACAAATGGCAGTGAATAATCGCGTTATGAATTTTAATTCTTTAAGGCTACATTTTTATACTACTTGGCAATGATATGAACTGATCGTTTGCCTGATGGTAAAGATAACATCTGCTCATAAAAATTGCAATTCCATGGATCTTAGAGACTCAAAGGTCTGCGCGGCACTGCAGTGCGATCGTTACCCTGAGATATCTATATTTATAATAAAAGTGTAACAGGTCCAATTCTGTACGTTGAAGATATGTTGAAAATTTTTTTGGAGGTCATTCTGTAGTCGATAAACCTCAAGCCAATGCTGTAATTTTTTTCATTTTTTTTTCTATTTGTTTTGTTTGTTTGGCCGCGCATCACACCGAAACTACTAAATGGGTTCAAATGAAACTTGGCATGATTTGAGTTCATACTACGAGGTAGGACATAGGATAGGATACTTTTTATGTGTTGGAGTCATTTATTTTAACTTTCATGAGTGCTATCTTGGGGTCTATATGAATAAAGCATTTTGAAATAGAATTTGAATCCTGAAATTAGGTACAGTTCCCTTGGGAGAAGGGGTGAAAGTCAAAATGTGTACTTGGTTGTAATTAACTCATTAACGCGTCGCATCGCCCGATTACATTAATTCCCATAAATGTTTCAAATTACCTAATCAGTTTTATGCCTAGTTCAGAAAATACAGACGTCACAACCCTCAGTATTAGGTCCACTTATAATTAAACTTGTAACAAGACCAATTCTGTACATCCTACTTCCTATCCTATTCCTACTATATAATGTTATAAATGCGAAAGTTTTTTTGTGCTGTGTATCTGTGTGTGTATGTGCGTGTATTATATACGTATTTCATCAAAGCCAATTTTGATAAAATTTAAAATGCAGACAGTTTACGTTTTGAAATCAAGTAGGCTAATGTAACTTTTCAACCAGTAAGTAGGTTAAAAAATACAGAGTGATAAATTTTCTATGGAAAATTTTATTTCTTAGTTCGATTCACTCAAAGCTCGCCTCGGTACAAATAAATTTTAAAATAAATAATGAAACAAGGTATTTTAATTTTTTTCAAATCTATCCCTTGGGGGCGTACAATAGAGTTCTAAACTTTGTATAGAACATTTTATTCCTTACTTCATGCTTGCTTCAACTTCACTGAAAACTCGGTACAAATAACTTTAAAATCATCAACGCGTGGGGAAGCAAGATGTGGATCCTACTTCCACACGCGTTTGCGCCTGTGTGTGTATGTATGTGCGTGTGCGTGTGCGTTTGCGTGTGTGTGTGTGTGTGCGTTTGCGTTTGCGTGTTCGTGTGTGTGTGTGTGTGTGTGTGTGTGTGTGTGTGTGTGTGTGTGTGTGTGTGTGTGTGTGTGTGTGTGTGTGTGTGTGTGTGCGTGCGTGAGCGTGTGCGCGCGCGCGTGTGTGTGTGTGTGTGTGTGTGTGTGTGTGTGTGTGCGTGCGTGCGTGCGTATGTGTATTTCTGTGTGTGTGTTTGTGTGTGAGTCACTGGATCGGGGTGCGAGGTAAGGGTGCGAGAGTGGGATCGGGAGCGGGAGCGTGAGCGTATCTCCAAGTATCTGTGTAACAAACCAACATGAAATTTGGAATGTAGATTATTTATTATTAGAAGCTAGTTATAACAGTATTTTATATAATTATGTTTATAAAAAAACTTTACTTAAGTTAGGTACATGTTATTTATTTAACGGTAACCTTATATCTATAAAACAGGGCAAAGAAGAAAAAATAATATTTATGGAAATAAATATTTTTTTGGTCAGTGTGTATTAATAAACTTATTAAACAATCATATAGAGGTCATTCTGTAGTCGATAAACCTCAAGCCAATGCTGTAATTTTTTTCATTTTTTTTTCTATTTGTTTTGTTTGTTTGGCCGCGCATCACACCGAAACTACTAAATGGGTTCAAATGAAACTTGGCATGATTTGAGTTCATACTACGAGGTAGGACATAGGATAGGATACTTTTTATGTGTTGGAGTCATTTATTTTAACTTTCATGAGTGCTATCTTGGGGTCTATATGAATAAAGCATTTTGAAATAGAATTTGAATCCTGAAATTAGGTACAGTTCCCTTGGGAGAAGGGGTGAAAGTCAAAATGTGTACTTGGTTGTAATTAACTCATTAACGCGTCGCATCGCCCGATTACATTAATTCCCATAAATGTTTCAAATTACCTAATCAGTTTTATGCCTAGTTCAGAAAATACAGACGTCACAACCCTCAGTATTAGGTCCACTTATAATTAAACTTGTAACAAGACCAATTCTGTACATCCTACTTCCTATCCTATTCCTACTATATAATGTTATAAATGCGAAAGTTTTTTTGTGCTGTGTATCTGTGTGTGTATGTGCGTGTATTATATACGTATTTCATCAAAGCCAATTTTGATAAAATTTAAAATGCAGACAGTTTACGTTTTGAAATCAAGTAGGCTAATGTAACTTTTCAACCAGTAAGTAGGTTAAAAAATACAGAGTGATAAATTTTCTATGGAAAATTTTATTTCTTAGTTCGATTCACTCAAAGCTCGCCTCGGTACAAATAAATTTTAAAATAAATAATGAAACAAGGTATTTTAATTTTTTTCAAATCTATCCCTTGGGGGCGTACAATAGAGTTCTAAACTTTGTATAGAACATTTTATTCCTTACTTCATGCTTGCTTCAACTTCACTGAAAACTCGGTACAAATAACTTTAAAATCATCAACGCGTGGGGAAGCAAGATGTGGATCCTACTTCCACACGCGTTTGCGCCTGTGTGTGTATGTATGTGCGTGTGCGTGTGCGTTTGCGTGTGTGTGTGTGTGTGCGTTTGCGTTTGCGTGTGTGTGTGTGTGTGTGTGTGTGTGTGTGTGTGTGTGTGTGTGTGTGTGTGTGTGTGTGTGTGTGTGTGTGTGTGTGTGTGCGTGCGTGAGCGTGTGCGCGCGCGCGTGTGTGTGTGTGTGTGTGTGTGTGTGTGTGTGTGTGTGCGTGCGTGCGTGCGTATGTGTATTTCTGTGTGTGTGTTTGTGTGTGAGTCACTGGATCGGGGTGCGAGGTAAGGGTGCGAGAGTGGGATCGGGAGCGGGAGCGTGAGCGTATCTCCAAGTATCTGTGTAACAAACCAACATGAAATTTGGAATGTAGATTATTTATTATTAGAAGCTAGTTATAACAGTATTTTATATAATTATGTTTATAAAAAAACTTTACTTAAGTTAGGTACATGTTATTTATTTAACGGTAACCTTATATCTATAAAACAGGGCAAAGAAGAAAAAATAATATTTATGGAAATAAATATTTTTTTGGTCAGTGTGTATTAATAAACTTATTAAACAATCATATTTACATGCAACAATAACAGCCTATTGCATCAGAGGTGCAATAATTAATTACAATTTATTGCATTTCGTTCGTGAATGATAATTTTAATGTGATATTATTCTCGTAACATTTCACCCTTGGAATAATAAGGATAGTTGCAAGTACTTATATGTTATTGTTTTTATATACATAAACATATGCTAAAGAAGAACCTCAGTTAAATTACGGGACTTATGAGACAATACTCATGGGCGCCACACTTTGCGTTTGTGTAAAAAATTCTATATTTATAATTGTAATTTTTTTGGGCAGGCTTTATTCTTATTGCTTACCATCAGGCAAAAAAACCAGTTCATATCATTACCGAGTAGTGTACAAAATATAGCCTTAAATAATTAAAATGAAACATACAATTATTCTTCACTGTCATTTGTGTAACTGTCAAATAAAAAGTCGAAACCAAACAAAGGTTACATTTTGCCTGCGTTCGTCCGAGTCACGGCGTAAAGTAGTAAATTCTAATATACACTATCTATAATACAAATGTACACTATTATCAGAGACAGACATTTTTTAGACGTCTACGTCCAATTGTAAAAAACGACTTCTTGTTTGCTTTGGGTATACTTAACATGCAAAGGCACGTTGGACCCAAAGCAAACAAGGAGTTAAAGCCATTTTTATATTTTGTAACCTTTGATATAAAAAACCTGTACTTACAAAGTAACAAAGGGAGATTTCTGCAAGAACATGGTATTATATAACTGAATTGCTCTATCTCATTTCGATCATCGGACGACCAAGACGTACGGCATGTACAGTCACAGTAAGAATACCTTCGTCAGTTTCCAAATTCTTTCCTTTATCGCGTAAGGACACTTAGTACCTTTTGATCTTACGGCAGTTAGCAGACTCTGTATAGAATACTAGTATTTAATGCAGTTATAACAAAGGTTAAATTAGCATTCACTTTTGACCAATGTCTAGTTTACATCAACATAAAACCTTCTTAATGGCCTGGCTATTGAGAAAGACAAATCTAATGTTATGTTTTATTTAACTGTCAAAGTATGTCAGTATCACTTGCATCTCTCCACTAATTTTCTCTTTGTTCATAAATCTTATTATAACAAAATCATTGCCACGGTATCGCGGTAACGCAATACTGGCCTATGCTATACAAATAGGTTTAAGTAAGCAGAGTTAACACAAAACAACTACTGCTCAAACTAAAATAGGCCTTAAGGTGACAAACCTTTTCTTACTGCGACTGTACATACATTTTTTGTCATAATCGTCATTCTTAAAACGTCCATTGTTGAAAATCGGCCCCACGAAAGGATGATTTTGTCATAATACAGCACGCTAGTTAGTGTTTTGTTAGTGGTAGGACTAACTCTTCTGCGAATGTCCATCTGGGTTGTTACCACCGCTTTGCTCGTGAAGTCTGCCACCAAGCAGTAATGTGCAAGCATTACTGTGTTCCGGTTTGATGATCAGAGTAGCCAGTGAAATTACTGTGCTTATGAATCTTAATACCTCACGTCTCAGAGTAACGAGCGCACTGCAGTGCCGCGCAGGCCTTTGTGTTTCAAAGTTCTGAGTGGCACTGCAATTGTTATGGGCCAGCGTTATGCTTACCATCAGGGAAACGACCAGCTCGTCTCGTTACCAAATAGCATTAAAATAATCTTACTAACAAGCAAACGAACCTCGTCACACTGTCGAAATTGTTTAAAACATTATCAACTCGTCAGAGATCCGTTTTCCGTTAGCCATCGGAAAAAACTCGACGCGTCGCGTGTGACATCACGCGCTGACGTCACTCGCGGTTGCTAGTTGCCTGCACTTGGTAACAGCCGGGCTGGATATTGGGCGCTTTATAACTTACTAGCGTCCGCCCGCGGCTTCGCTCGCCTGGCATATATCTTTATAAATTGTAGTCTACGGGTCTATTAACTAGTAAGAAAGAATAAATAGTGTGAACTACTACTACTAATTTTAGGTACATGTTAACCTGAAATAAATTGATTTTATAAATAAATAAATAAAAATTATATAAATATTTGTAAATAAAATCAATTTACTAATTAAATAAAATTAATTTTATTTTATTTTAAAATCAATTTTATTTTATTTTATTAGTATTAATTAGTAAGAACTAATAAATATTGTATAACAGTGGTATAGTTACACAATGTTTGTCTTTGTTTTTCTTGGACCATTTTAAACTGAATCGAAAGAGACAAAACATTGTTTAACCATTCAACCGTTGTACAGTGTTTATTAGTAAGGCTGTGCTATTCTGATGTATAAGCAATACTATCTTTTGTCCGCGGTATTACCCGCGTGGAGATTCTCACAGTAACAGCGCATTTTTCCGGGATAAAAAGTACGTTACGTTACTCGCGGTCCATAAAAAATATCTATGCTAAAAAACACGTCGATCCGTTGCTGCATTTCTGTGTGAAAGAATGACAAACCAACAAACCAGCCCACCAACAAACACTTTCGCATTTTTAATAGTACGGACGAAATGGATGTTAAATAAAAAATTGTAAAATAAGACAACACTGCAAAGTGGTCGAGCAGTACAGAAATCAGACGATGACGTCACTCGTCTGGTCGCTTTTTGCAATAAACTAATAATAATATAGGTAAGTATCAAACATATACGTTTAGCACTAGATCCGTATGCTGGCTTCAAACGCAAATTGCCTAGATTTTTCTTAAATTTTCGAGATTATTACAAACTGAGTTTACAATTTTTTTAATGATTAATATCCGGTTTCGCATAACGGTAGGAAATTTTCTAGTTTTCGCCTGGCTAGCTACCTTCTTCAAGTTAAAAAGAAAAGCACCTTGAGATCAGTTTTTATCTAGCGTATTCACCATCTTCGAAAACATAATATAGTCACTTAAGACGCCGACAACAGCCGAAACACTTAACTATAAGTCTGCATAGGAATGAAAGAGAAACAACTATTGCATCATAGAGGGCTCGAGCGTGAAAACCCATGAAAAATAATTTATCTTTAAAATAGTTGCTTAATCAAAAATATAAAACTATGAAGTTTTAAAATAAAGTTTATAAGTTATTATTCTTAATGTTATCAGCACACGTTATACCAGACATACTTATATATTGCAAACGTAGTTTAAGTGGTAACTTCAGGAATTTTTACCAGGCATTAAAGTTTATGATAACGTTTTTTTAGAAATCATATGGATTTCAGAAATACGTTTAAGTTTAACACATTATTTGCCGCCGCCACAAACTAAATAAATTTCGCTATAAAAGGTTTTAAGTTAAGCTTATTAGCTCTATTTTACTGTTGTCAGCGTCTTCAGTTCAGGCGAGATAGTAACAACTTATATAGTCTAAAAAAACAAATAAAAATTATTTTTATACCAGTCGTGAGAAAATAACTATAGTAGCAAAACTGAAAGTACAATGGGGGGGACTTTTCTCTAAAAACGATTGAAACGCTTACACTCATACCCCCGCACTAGGATTCCCTGTATCGCAGGTGGCATGGACACACACAGATACACATCACAAACATCCAAGACCCGAGAACAAACTTTATGCTTACACAAAATCTGCCCCGGCCGGGAATCGAACCTGGGACCCCTCGCTTTGCAGGCAAGGTTACTACCAACTTAGCTACGGAGCCGTCAAAAACGATTTCTTCCAACCAACCTTTGGATGGAACGAATTAATGTAGTGTAAGAGGGTCAATGTCATCGATTTAAAACTTTTGAACTATAAATACTTTTAATAACAAAGATAGCTTTTAACCTTGTATCATCCCTCAGCTCTCATACTCCTCCAAGGTTCTTCTCACATTAAAAAAAACCTGTCCCAGAGAACAGGTTAAATCTGCTTTATCATTAAAATTATCCAAAGGGGTGAATTTTTAATTCGTTCTGTTGCTATTGGCCTGTTTCTAACGCTTTTATTTATGTAATTATGCTATTCGTCTAGAATAGGTTTATTATGGTAATTACAAATTATAGTGCCCTATGATAGGTTATGTTGTCTATGTTACCTAATATAGGTATACCTACTTAGGTGTAATGTAAGGGTGAATGTAATTCATTTACTTATTCAAATCCATACAGATAAATAAAATTGAAGTGTCTGTTTGTAATATCAAAATAACAGCTTTTTACTAAATGCATATGAAAGTATATACGGTACATATAACAAAACAACCATTTTTTAAATTTTTGTCTGTCTGTCTGTTTGTTCCGGGTAATCTCCGAAACGGCTGGTCCGATTTTGATGGAACTTTCACTGGCAGATAGCTGATGTTACAAGGAGTAACATAGGCTACTTTAATTTTCGAAAAATAATTAGGATTCCGCGCAAAAAAATAAAAACCATGTAATCCAAAATCTCCACGCGGGTGAAACCGCGGGGCAGCAGCTAGTATGACATAAAATAACTAGCTGTTAAATGAGAGAACCTACTGACTCCTGAAACACAGTGTATAGTTCGGGAGACTATAGCGATATCTATTTTATACTTCTATACAAATAATATAATACATAAAACAAATAAATAAAATTGAAGTGTCTGTTTGTAACGTCATCAAAACAACAGCACTTTACTAAATGCATATGAAATAATGATTAAAACAAAAAAAAACATTTTTGTCTGTCTGTTTCTTTGTTCCGGCCTGTTTCCGAAACGGCTAGACCGATTTTGACGGGACCTTCACGGTAGCTGATGTTATAAGGAGTAACTTAGTCGTAACGTAAAGTAGTAGGTAATAGGTGGGCGAAGACGCAGGGCACAGCTAATATAATACAATATGTAGGTCACACATTTGTGCCTAAAATAAATTATTTTTATATACCTATATTTGTATTTATCATGTTGAAACGCCTCGACGCGATGATGGCTCAATGGTAGTGAGTTCGGACGCTGATCTGTGGGTCGATGGTTCAAATCATAGGAAGCTTGAACTTTCCGTAAAATAATACATTGAGACGCATAGCATGTCATTTTGTTAGTGGGAGGACTAATTCTTCTGCGAGTGTCCGTCTGGGTTGTTACCACCGCTTTGCTCGTGAAGTCTGCCGCCAAGCAGTAGTGTGCAAGCATTACTGTGTTCCGGTTTGATGAGTATCCAGTGAAATTATTGGGCTTATGAGACTTAATACCTAATGTCTCAGGGTAACGAGCGCACTGCAGTGCCGCGCAGGCCTTTGTGTTTCAAAGTTCTGGGTGGCACTGCAATCGTTATGGGCCGGCGTTATGCTTACCATCAGGCAAACGACCAGCTCGTCTCGTTACGTAATAACATAAAAAAAAATATATTTTCGATTACTTAACTAGCTAGCTACCACCTTCAAGTTATATGTTGCCAAGCACAAATCATGTTTCGACAGCTGAACTTGAGAGACAGTTCTAATCTAGGTGATAATAACTTAAGATCAAGCGAGATAGCACTCAAATGGTTAAGTTATTGAGTATCAAAGATCTTAGCAATATTATTTTCGTCTAAGACAGATTGGGTTGTTGCATCATCAGTAGGAAGACGTTCACTGCTGAACATATTCCCTGTTTAAAAGGAGTTTTCCCACTGTTGGGCAAAGGTCTCTTTGGGCAAAGGTCACAGGTTGGGCAAAGGGACCTTCCCAACCATCTTGGCCAGTAAGTAAAAGAGTTTGCGAAAATAGGTGCATATACTGAGTTACGTTTTCAAATTAGGAAATAATTAATAGTGAAACGTAACTCGGCACAATTATTTTAGTAAAATTATGTATATTAAAAATTCTTATATAAATTTGAAAAGAAAGTATTATAGCTATAATTTGGGAGTTTTCAAGACAAGAGTGAATAGATTTCTTTTAGGCAAGCGTGCTACATAGTCGACCGCATCGTCGCTCATCCGGTGAGATCGTGCTCAAACGTAAGCCTATTCCAGATAAAAAAAAAAGTGTATGTAACACATGGACTGTATACCAACATTATAAAAAAGATAAAAAAGTTAAAACAAATAACGTAAAAAGTTCTGTGGATTTTGTGAAATAAATTAATATTTTAATTTTTCTACTTTACTTATAAGAGTACTTGTACTTTACTTATCATTATGTGCGACAAAACCGTCCGTTGTGACAGTTTTTAAACCTAGCCCGGTCATCACAAGAAAATATCTTTTAGACACCTGTTTAGCTAGACAGTGTCTAAAGAAAAACGTATAAAATTATTAGAGTCACAAACAGAATTGCGTTAGATAACATTTAGACACTTCTTAAATTAAGATTTTTGGTTGTTTATATTTAAACATGAGACTAAGGTATGTTTAAGAGTTACATTTTTAAGATATGTTTAATTTTTTGTGGTAAGACAGAGTTTTTGACAGTTCTTGTATTTTCTTGTTTCAATAAAGAGTTTATTAATCTACAATAAGTCTATATATTGGACATTAAGATGCACCCTCCTTTGTTGAAATATAAAATAGATAAGAGGGTCGCATTTTAGCCAATAGTTGTCTATTCAAATTGGGGTGTATCTATTTTTAAAAGCTTTTATTTAACTTGCAATGTTTATAGGCATGTTGGTTTGTTTGGGTCAAATCTTACAAGCTTAATTTGACCTACTTCTCGGTGTTCGATTGAGCCGAAATTTTATAATCAGAAATTATATAATATAATTTTATAATCAGACGAAAATGCAATATAATGATGTCACAGAGGTGGTCTGATGATGGAGCCGGAAGGCAGCCACAGGAACCCTGTAACGAAACGGCGTAACCCCATCGAGTGTGTGCTCGTTTCATTTGTCTTAACAAGTATTCTGATCCTAGATGATGTCCAGGTTCCTGATGATGGAGCAGGATGATGGTGGATGATGGAGGCAGGGGCCGCAAGATAACTGCTAGATCGATTTTAACAGGACTTTCACTGGCAGATAGCTGTTGATACAAGGAGTAACTTAAGCTTCTTTTATTTTAGAAAAAGAATTAAGGTTCCGCGCAAAAAAATAAAACCCATTTAATCCAATATCTCCGCGCAGGTGAAACCGTGGGCAGCAGCTAGTATAATATATAGCATAATTAGCTACTTTATAGAGAAATTATTCTACAATATGTTCCGTGCTTTTGCTGGTACTGATATTTTTTTACTAAAATAAAACATAGTTGGGAAAAAATAAAATTATAATTAAGTACCTATATGTAGAAAAAACAGGACAAGCCTTAATTACCTAGTATTGTAAAATATAATTAAGTAGTCTAAAAAGTACGTGGTTGTGCCAAACTGATCACCTACTTTACCTCTTTTAACTGAGAGCTTTTCTTGCACAATTAATTAATTGGTCGAAGCAACACGTGACCAACATGCTGGCCTTTACTTAGCAGAGAGACCATTTAGCGTGGCAACACGTGGCAATGCTCCTAGCATTTTGGGAAATTTGGTTACTTGTAGTGGCTTGTTAGATTCTTGTCTTCTTCTTCTTCTTACACAATAAGTGCTACATTTGGCGATCTTATCGATTCTTTATTTTATGTAAGCAATAAGAAGTTTCAATTTTAAGTTTTTTGCTACAGGCACCACAGGTTATAATTTTAACTTTTAATATTTCATTCCGATTATTTTATGTCTGAATAAATGATCCTAAAGAGATTTAAACAAATATATTTTAATACATAATTTGAAACCTGAAAATTAAATTTATTTGAAAAAAATCAAACATGCAAGGAATTGACTTTGACCGTGGTGGTCACCAAATTGTAACTTATATCTCAATTTCAAAAAAACCTATAGAATCAGTCGTTTCGAAGCAAATGCCTAGGCCCTCTAGTGTCAGAATTTTGAAGTCTCCCAAAGACTTCTTTCTGGCATGGATTAACTATCGTTGTTTTCTTGTTTTTTGGCAGAATGATAAAAAATAATGAAAAAAAATAACTAATCACTTGCTAAAAATGTATTATTTTTAACTGACTTCCTAAAAAGAAGGCGATTCGTCTGTATATTTTATTGTGTGGTGTTACTCGATTTACCCGTCAAATCTCAACCGATCTGCACGATTCTTTTTTCATGAGTAGGGTACATTCCAAGGGAGGTCCTTTTATAATACGGGAGGTACTTTTATACACTTTTTAGAATACGGGTGATATTCTGTAATTGGGAGTGAAAATGTGCGATTTCTTTTCTGCAATTCAAAGTGGAAAAATGGGGGATGCAGTTTCAAATTTATCGCGATATTTTCGTAGATTTCGATTCTTTTTCGGTTTATTTTTTACTTTCACTTAAGCATCTTGGACTATAAGACGCCTCTCTAACCTTTGTATGTTTAAATACAAACTCCAACATAGCTCGACTCAATCGTATTCGAGTCTATGGCTTTTGATTTTTATCAACTTGAGACTTAATACCTAATGTCTCAGGGTAACGAGCGAACTGCAGTGCCGCGCAGGCCTTTGTGTTTCAAAGTTCTGGGTAACACTGCAACTGTTATCGGCCGGCGTTATGCTTACCATCAGGCAAACGACAAGCTCGCCTCGTTCCAAAAATCATAAATAAAATGCTTTTAGAAATTGATTACAGGCACCTTTTGGATGGATATAATGAGAATTTTTCGGTTATAAATAACGAAGCATAGGAAAGAAGTCAGTGAAATTACTATATCTAATGTCTTAGAGTAACGAGAGCAATGCAGTGGCTTGCAGGCATTTGTGTTTCAAAGTTCTGAGTGGCACTGCAATTGTTATGGGCCGGCATTAAGCTTACTATTAAGGAAACGACCAGCTCATCTCGTTATTAAATAGTATAAAAAATACATTTTCTTTTATTAAAAACAGTAATTTCGCTTGTTCATTAGACTCTACAATTTTTATTAGTCCAATAAACGTTATAGTTGAAGAGAAACTGAAAGGATTTAGGATTTATTTTTAATGGTTTGTTCTTTAACCAATAATTTTAGTGTTGGACCATTTGATTCTAATTATTTAATGTTTTATAATGGTTAATTATCCAAAACATCTTATCTTTAAAATATAAAATCGAAGCAATCCTAAAACACGTTTATTTTATGGATAGCAAACTGTTACAAAGTACAGCAATTATAAGTAAAATCTAACCACATTACAAGATAATAAAAAAAAATTAAGTACAATTAAGTAGCAATGGAATATAGGAAGAGAATAATAAAAATAATAAACATACCTCTACCTACATAAAAATATATTGATTATTTTTCTAACAATTTAAATGAATTCCTTTATAAAACCTTCAGATCTGTCTTTTTTGATAGAGCATTTTTGAAATTACTTTCATGGCATTTTTTTTATTTTTTAGCCACAAAATCTTAAAAATAAAACTTATTAACTGTGAAATAGGCTTTTGAAAAGTAACTTCAGTGTTTGTATTGCAAAATGTTGGTGATTTCTTGGCTTTAAATGGCTTATATAACGCAAGAAGACACTTATGAAAGGGAGGCGTTAATTTATAGTTTTTTTCGTATATTAAATTATTTACATTTTATAAATCCTTTTATTTATTAAAAATTAATCTTTATTCTACCATTAATACATAAAAATAAAGCAGTCGGTAGATCGGTAGAGAAATTATGCTGACTTTAAAATTTTGGTAGAGTCGCCATATTTCTAAATGATGTTTTCTTATATTAAAAAAGTATTTTTATTATTTTTTGCTTAATTCTATTAGATTATGGTTTCAGTTACTTATTTTATGTCGATTTTTCTAGTTTTGATGTGTTATTGTGGAAATAATGATGTTTATAAGAACCACGTGACGTGGTGAGCGTCGTCACCGAAAAATCTTTAAAAATCCCAAAAATGCTAATTTTTCATAAAAACTAAGCTTAATTACCAAAGTAGATTAAGAATACTTACATTTCCATCAAAAATGTAGAAATAAAATCCACGTGGTACTCCGTTATTAACACTTCACCATTTCACGGGACGCTTGCGCACAGTCACTGCACAAAAACGTTCAAAAATCAAATTTTGAAAACGAATTTTTCCAAAAATCCTTTTTAAACGTACTTTTGGATGTCCATACAACACTTTTCAACAGTCTTCTAAATAGGCCTATAAGAATCTTATTGGAAAATAAAGGTCGAAAAGTTTGCAAAAATTTCGCGTATTCGCGTCCGCCCCGCGTGTTTAGGCCTACGTCGCCCGCGCGCGCGCTGCGACCGAACTAACGCCCAAACCTATAGATAAACCACACAACTGATAATAAAGGATAAAATATATCGATAAGGAATTAGGCTCATCGGCTTCCACGACAACAGCAACAAAATCACTAACTAGACACTAAACAAATTTTACCAAAAAAAAAAACTCGAAAATTTCGACACAATTTCGAACAAAACTGGGAACTTTGAAATTTTTAGAGGGTGAATATCGAAGGGTTGGCAAAGCTCGCCCTGTGAGGGTTTTGATGTGTGTTCACTATAGCGTCGGCAGACTGGCGCGCGCGCGACTTACTAGTCTAAAATGGCCGATTGGCGGGCGTACGGTGCGGTAACCTTGCTCGACCCAGTGGCTTGGAGCTCGACTAAAAGAAGCATCGGTAGGTATGGCGCCTATTGTGCGAGGCGATGCCCTAGTGACGGTACCCGGCACTGGCGGGACCCTGCGCCACGAGGCAATGCCAAAAATGGAAAAAAAAATCTTTAAAAAACTATTTTCAATTTTTTGGCTAAATTGGTATCTGTTCGATTCCCGGCCGAGGAAAACTTTGTGAAGTGAACATAAAGTTTGTCTGGTCTTGGATGTTTTGTGTTTGTATCTATGCCACCTGCGACACAGGCAATCCTAGTATAAGAGTACCTATAAGTGTGTCAAGCATTTGTTTGTTTATAATTTTCACAATAAACTTAAACTGGCAATTTTGTGACAAGCACCTTGCTAGCCAGACCTTTAATTACTAAAAGCTCATTTCATTAAATGAGCCTAATTATTATCATTATTACTGAATGTTGTGTTTTCCTGTCATTAAACTTTCAGTAGGATTAAGTTTTATTACGCCTGTATTTTTTTATTTAATTTAAGGTGTTAAGTCTGATGGAAAACCTTAATAAAAAAATACATTTTCGGCTCGTAAATAAGTGAGGGACTCACTGAGCGTCTAAGAAAAACAAATGCATAATTAGTACATAATTAGAATATTTAGAAGAATTTAAGGAGGACTTTGTCCAGCAATGGGGCATAAAAAAGTAATTAAAATTCACCGAAGATATCAACTTGGACATTATGATTGCAACCCAAAGGTCAGTCCTATTTTTCCATTTGAGAAAATTAAGTTTCCATAAAACGTGTTCGTCAAAATATGAACAAATTTTATAAAAACCTTTACATGACATATTGAAAAACGTACTTTTCCTATTTCTAAAAAAATTAATATTTTAGGTACGTCAATAAAAAGTGTATTATTTTTATTGTCTATACACACGGTAGTGTCAGCCAAGTTCGCAAAGCAAAAGGACGACACACCGGCTGAGGGCTATATTACACGAACCATTTCGGGCCCCTATCAACCTCCCCCTAAAACTTATAATCTATTCAACCTATGGACTTATTATTTTCGTGTCTAATAAGACCCTTTTAATAATAATAATAATCATTTATTGATCCAAAAATGCATCTTAAGGTTACTTTAACAAAAATAATTCATACTTAATACAATACAATATTAAAATTTAATTAACAATAACAAGTTGTAAATTTAACTACAGGTTAAAGCAACCATTTTTATAAACTCTAGCTCTCGCGGTAGGATACCCTGAGTTTGCAAGAGCTAGTTCTCTTCCTGGGTGCTAAACTTATCAGTGTTAGCTGAGTGTTATGTATGAGAGTATGTGTATGTGAGTATGTGTATGTAATGTATATGTGAGTATGGTATGTGAGCATGTGAATGTGAGTTTATGTTTGTGAATATTAAGTGTATGAGTTATGTTCTTCTTTTTCGCCTAAATGTTTATCTTTAGCAATTCTTCTGTTTTTCTGTGACTTAGATTTTGAAAAAACAGATTTATTTTCTTTTTACATATGAGTTGATAAATATCAAACGTCAATATGTCCTTGATAAGTGAAAAGAAGATAGACCAATATAATTGTTTGCAGATGCAAACGACATTGTTTCGGCGATTTTAACGTTTAATTTAGCTTATTTTGACAATGTTTATCCCCGACTACGTAGAAATATAACGAATTACATTCAAACATCCTCAAAATCCACAAAACTGGTTGGACATATTGGATTTTGAACTAAATCAATGGACATATTTGTTTTTGAAAAAAAGTCATGACCGGACTTAACAGAATTTGATTAAAAACACTGTGACGAAATAATGGCGCCACGGCTAAGGGTTGCCACCGAAGACATACTGGGGATTTAAACTACTAGAGTTAGGTATTAAATAATAATCAAAAACGATTTTGTCATAAGTTTAATTATTTAAATGGCTAAAATCTCAAAGATAAATTCAAATTCAAAATGCTTTATTATAAAAGCCCCAAGAGAGCACTTATGAAGGTTCAAATAAATTACTCTAACAGCGGGCCTCTGTAACCAGACAAGCTTTTATAAAATATGTAATGGTACTGTAATCTTGTGGCCAACTTCTGGCTCCAATATCAGGACCCTGGATATCATCTAGGATCAGAGTACTTATAAAGACAAATCAAACAAGCCTTAACTCGATGGAGTTACGTCATTTCGTTACAGAGTTCCTGTGACTACCTTCCTGCTCCATCATCAGGTCCCTGGACCTCATCTAGGATCAGAGTCTTGTAAAGACAAATCAAACGATCTCGATGGGGTTATGTCTGTTTCATTACATAGTTCCTATGACTGCCTTCCGGCTCTATCATCAAACCAGCTCTGTGCCATCATTATATTGCATTGTTATCCGATTCACAAATATATGTAAAATTTCAGCTCAATCAAACACCGAGAAGTGGGTCAAATTTAGCAGTGCAAGATTTGTCCTAAACAAACAAAAAATGTTTACATACATACGTATGTAACATACAAATTAAATCAAAGCTTGTAAATAATACAATAAAGATAGTTATGTATTCAAAATTTATAGTAGTTTACTTAGTGAGGATATCAAAATGCCATTGTGGTGGGCTGGTGGCAGCCCTGCGACTAGTTTAACTTTAGCTAAAGTAATAACAATTTGACTTATAGTTTTCGCTTTTCCTCTGCTTTCTTTTGCTACGTCTTTATATTACTTCTTTTCCTGGCTTTATCAGGGTCAACACTTTTAACATTTGAGTCCATTTTCACTAATATAAACTAATTAAAATTAATTTAAATCACAGAGCTACGCCGAGTTAGCCATTAATGCAAACACTAATTCCCGCCATCATAGCCAAACGGATTGATTTGATTGGACGGTTGGGACATATTGGTTTCTGTTACGAATGCCTTTATGGACTTAATGTATTTTGAAACAAACCGAGGTTTTCACTCGCGGTGTTCACAGCAAATAAGTGGACATATGTGTAATTTTAAAATTCCAGAATGATTAGTTTTTATTTTACTATATGTTAGTATAAAAAAACAGTTTTTTGTCCATAGTGGACATATTGACGTTTGATATTTATCAACTCATATGTTAGAAACATATGTAAAAAGTCATTTACAATATTTAGTGTTTTGTTAATTTTGTTATAAATATAGGTACCTAAATATTTGTAGCAGCGTTGTCCCATTCTTGTTTTTGTTTTATCAGATTTCCAAGTATACTTACGTCTGTCCGTTATTGGATTACTATCAAGAGTTTTAAGTTTTTTCTAATTACTAAGTACGAAATTAAAAAAAAAACCTGTTGATGACGTTCAAAAATCACTATTATCACTGACTGATTGACTGATTAGATGACTCACTCATCAAAAGTTTAGAATACTTCCACGTGACTTAAAAGGTTGAAAATTGGTGCTGAGGTTATTAGACGTATATATAGGGAAAAAACAGAAATTGACAAATTAAGGTTTGGTATTGACAAAAATTTCGAAAAAAATCAGTGTGTAAACGTAGAAAAAAGCAGTAAGATTAAACAATTAATAAACTACTATTTATATAAATAGAGGTGATATACTTGAAAAAAACAATGATTTTCACACATTTATCTTATAAACATAAATGTGTGAAAAGACAAGTTTGGAACTCTACTATAAAATTTGTTAAGTTCTTGGTACTCAACAGTGCAACTTGGCAAGATTTTACCTACCCCCAACCTTCGTTTCTCAAATCTTTGTTTTTAAATACAATTTCACAGTCAAATTCAAATTCAAAAGTCTTTATTCAAATAGGCCCCTAAGGAGCACTTATGAAAGTTAAAATGACTCTAACAGCGGGCCTCTGCAACATTCATCTACCCGAATCACAGACTAAAACTAATGCCAAGCCAACTATTATATCTACAAAGATCCACTTAATTAAATAATCAAGTGTCACAAAGTTAAGGCATGCTGTGGTATCAACGGCAAAATATCTGAAATATGAAAAACTAACTCATTTCTATATGAGCTTTGTTAATTTCAATTAAAGAAATTTAAGTAAGAGTATACTTGCCAAGTTGCACTTAGAGTAGTAGTATATAGAGTAGTATATAGCAAATTTTCGTATAAAGCAATTGAAGATAAGCATGATAGGAGCCACGATTTAAGGACCTTCGAAAGAACTTGGTACCCAGTTAGATCTCATTACTTTTATGAGCGAAGCCGGTAACCGAGTACTGTTACGAACTTGGTTTTCTTTCACATAATTTCTTTATGGGATTTCCTATACTTAGTACGAACACAGATGCTTCTGTTGCTAAATATATGTAAAAATACTTCAAAATTTTATTTTAATTTCAACAATGTTAATTTTTTTATATTACCTATTGTCAACTAAATTTGGTTTTGGAACGGAAAGAAACTCCATCGAAATTGTCATTGTCATTTTCAAAAAATTATAAATCTTATAGTGTTAAATAGTATGTACATATCAGAATCTGTATCTCTGCTGAATGCCCTGATTACTCAGAAACCAGATCTAAACTTATTTTACCAATTTTCATGTAGTTGTCAATATTTCTGTTCTTTTCTTATGTAAATTTGTCTTAATAACCTAGTTGTCTTGCTGGTATTGCGTTTTGGTGTGAACTCAATTTGCAGCAAGCAATTTATGTAAATAAATAAAATATAAATAAAAAAATTGGTGGAAATGAAACATACACAAACAAAAATGAAAAAACACGACAGCCCTAGCCAATGTCACTAGGTATGATGGAAGGATTCCAACCATATCCCAGAATCCAAATCTGTTCAGGCATTTAAAAGTTATGATGGAAGAAAGAAACATAAATACATACATACATGAACCCTATAAATATTACACTCCTTTTTGTGCAGTTTTGTAAAAAGAACTCTAGAACATATCATTAACTATCGTTTGTTTCACTATTTTAAATTGTTGTGTTAACGAATGTACTGAATAAGTATGTAATGTAGAGAAAACTCTACATTTCAATAATGTAGCTAAAATTATTAAATTATATTTAATTCACTTTTTTTATTAGGCATGCACATCGTCTTTATTAATTAGATACTACAACTAACCTATTTTTTTATTAATATTAATAATATGGTAACGACGCCAGTACTTCAAGAATAATCATACAATTCACAGCCATTGTAGGTTGTAGGCCTATGTAAATAATACAAAGGAGAATGGGCACGGACTACCTTTCCAACAATAATGAAAACTACGTCGATAAAAAGCTTATTTTCTGTACATACCTATTTTTTATATTAATTAATAAGGAGACGAGCACGGCATTTGCCTGATGCTTGAGTCGCCAGGAGGCTCTTGAGCTGCCTGCCTCCATACATCTTTATCATCTAGCTAAAGCTATTTATGAATTATTATTATTATGATGATGATACTACACGTGCTCATTGACCACATCGGGTGTCGATTCTACTTCATCGTAATCGCATCTCAGGGGTCAGGACTCACCTGGAAAATAGCCCTAGATACGCCAATGGTAAGTGACCCTTCCAAGCAAACAAAACCACCTATCAAGAAGAAGGCAAGAATATCGTCAGCATTCTTTTTGTTCAAAATAACAATAATCCTAAAATAAAACTTTGTTCTTAAAAACTCACAAGGCACGAACTTTATTTTATTAAAAAGTATGACACACCGTTTAATTGTCAATAAAATAATTGCGCAGGCGTCCAATTGTCTGCCGTCCGTGGGTCAGTCACACCACAGTCACACGTTGGACAAATTGTAAAACTAGCCATTTTAGATAAACTTAGAACGTAATGTGACAGACCATGTAGGTAATTGTTTGAAATTTGAAGCTTTTCATGTATAACTAGCTGCTGCCCCCGGTTTCACCTGCGCAGAGATATTGGTTTTTATGAGTATTCTTTTTTACGCGGAACCCTAATTCTTTTTCTAAAGTATAAGTAGCCTAAGTTACTCCTTTTTTGTTCTGAATATACTCTATATACTTTCATTTGCATTTAGTAAATAAACTGTTATTTTGACGTTACAAACAGACACTTCAATTAATTATTTATCAGTAGGTATAGATTCGTATAGTATGAGACGAGCGGGCCGTTTGCCTGATGGTAAGCATAACGCCAGCTTGCAACAATTGCAGTGTCATTCAGAATTTTGAAACTCAAAGGTATGTGCTGCACTGCAGTGGACTTATTGCCCTGACACATTAGGTATTAAGTCTCATAAGCCCAGTCATTTCAGTGACTACTTTCCGCAACAAACTGGAACACATAATGGTTGCACATTACTGCTTGGCGGCAGACTACACGAGCAAAGCGGTGGTACCCACCCAGACGGATACTCGCAGAATAGTCCTGATAATTTGGTTTGAAATAAACTTTTCGTATGAACTCAAAACCAAGAGGCTACTAGAAGCTAGAGTCAAAAAGGTGTTTCTTTTGTTTCGTACCACCAGTTTTAAAAGTTTCTCGTGGAAAAATATACTTTTCCAGACAGCTTTTATAAAATACGTAATCTCGTGGTACCTTCCGGTTCCATCATCAGGACCCTGTACGTCATCTATTCTAGGATCGGACGTTCAAATCAGCTCAATCATTCAGATGAAAAATCGTTTTTTCGCTCTCTACTAAGTACTTACAAGTTACACCACTCCTTTCCTTATTGCGATGACGGGTTAGATGGTAGTGACGACGGCCTCCGATCTAGGTCGGCTATAGGTTCGAATCTTACAATGAGTTTGAGCTTTTGATTTGATTTTGATGCAACCATAGCATGGTAGGACACATGTAGTGCTCACCTAATACCTAACTACCAAGATTGAATCTATACAAATAAATAAAATTGAAGTGTCTGTTTGGAATATCAAAATAGCAGCCTTTTACTAAATGCATATTATGAAAGTATATACGGTACCTATAACAAAAAAACATTTATTAAATTTTTTTCTGTCTGTCTGTCTGTCTGTTTGTTCCAGGTAATCTCCGAAACGGCTGGACCGATTTTGACGGGACTTTCACTGGCAGCCAGCTGGTGTTATAAGGAGTAACTTTAAGCTACGTTTATTTTAGAAAAATAATTAGGGTCCCGCGTCAATAAATTAAAACCCTTGAAATCCAATATCTCCGCGTGGGTGAAACCGCGGGACGCAGCTAGTTTGAACTGAGAGTCTGTTGCCATGCACCTATCGATGTGTTCCAGCATGCAATTGAAAGTGAGTTCACCATCTTCGACCACATCGTCGGTTAAGATCACAAGAGAATATAGTGCTCATATATAATGACTATATCTTATGTATCTAGGATCTAGGTATATAAAGGTACTTGCTAGATATGCAATAAGACTTGAGTTGTTCTTATAAGAATTATATTAAGTCTAAGATCTTTTCAAATTCAAGTTTCTTTTTTCACATGAGCTCCAGGAGAGCACTCATGAAAGTGCTCATCTATTCTATACATTCTATAGAAATAAATAAAATTGAAGTGTCTGTTTTGTAATGTCAAAATAACAGCTTTTTACCAAATGCATAAGAAAGTATAAATATACGGTAGGTACCAAAAGCAAAAAAACAATTATAAAAATTTTTGTGTGTCTGCTGTCTGTCTGTCTGTCTGTTTGCTCCAGGTAATCTCTGAAACGGCTGGACTGATTTTGACGGGAGTTTCACTGGCAGATAGCTAATGTTATAAGGAGTAACTTAGGCTACTTTTATCATAAAAAATAATTAGGGTTCCACGCAAAAAAATAAAACCCATTAAATCCAATATCTCTGCGTGGGTGAAACCGCGGGCAGCAGCTAGTTCCAAATATACAATTGACCTTGAAGAAGGACAAGAAACTCATCGGATTTTTTTTAATCCTAATGTTAGTTTAATGAGAATAGTTATTCTCATTAGAAAATTTTTCGAAATTCTCATGTTTAAAATTGAAGTCTGAGAGTTATCTATTCGCTAGGAGGTAAGTATTGCCTCCATGCATCTTTGTCAACAATCCTAATAGTCCAAACATAATCCTTAATTTTATAATGGTACGCTTTTTAAGTACTTATTACATTTTAACTAATTAGATGTTTAAACTTTCCTTGTGGTAACTCAGTTACATTACATTTTCATTTTATTTTTTTCATTATATTTTAGCCATGAGACTGCCTATTGCCTGTAAAAATGTCTCCAAGAGATTTAGTAAAGAGTGATACTTACTAGAGAGTGATACTTTAGTAAATAGTTCTAGATAAGTTAGTTTAAGTTTGCTACTAAAAAAATATATACAGGTGAGTTTGTATCGGTATATGTTATCCCGGATGTGGGTGATTAGGACCATAGTAATTGTCCACAAGGTGTGAGAACCCCCCTTGGAAAAACATCATTCAAAATTTCCAAAAAAAAAATAACTAAATAACTAAACAAAAAACTAAAAAAAAAGAAATAACTTCAAACTGGATATGCGCGGCAACTTCTGGATTTTTGAAATTTTGGTTCTTATTAATTTTGTGATATGTGAGATTAGTATGGATATTTTTAATTAATTTAATTTTAGGTGTTTATTGTACTGTTTGATAATTACGTATAGTCTATGATGTTTGATAATAATGTTCAAAGATTAAAAAATGTCCTACGAGTGGGTCCAATTTCCTTTGCCTTGTTTTATAGAATCTTCCGAGATGTTTTAGTTTTTGTCTCTAAACCTAGGTTTCTAGACTTTCTAGATTTCTCTAGTGAATATTGTGAGTTGTGAACGTATTCTAAGATTGCTGGTAGTGACATCTAGTTCAATTCTTATCAACGTTAGCTCATAGCTTAATCTAGCGCCATCTAGTGACGAGTAGCAGTAGTTATAGTTTTGTCTATGGTTGGTGATGAATTATTGTATTATAAAAAATGGTTCATGGCTGTAGCAAATAGCAATATCTATTACAATTTACTTAGTAACATTATGTAAAAACAAATAGGTAGTTGTTTCAGGCTTCAGCAATCGTTCAATAAAAAAAATACCAGGACTTTCATCTGGTTGAGTCATCCGAATCTAAATGTCAAACGAAATAAATTCTTATTTTCGTATGGCAGTTCTGCATCAAAAAGAATTTGAAGTTTTATTGGTTTCCAGATTTATTTATATTGAACTTAAATGTCTGGAGATAAGAATTAAAATTGCTTCTATTGTAAAGCCAATATAACATTTTATCATCTGAGTAGGAAATGGCACAAAAATAGGATTGCCAACATTTGAGTGACGTCACGTCAGGCTAATGGAGTCATGGAGCCATCTAAAATTACATAGGAGCTCAAGAGAAAAATAACATTTTTTTCCTGCATTACTGCTCCATAATCAAACAAATAAAAGTAGAAAGTGATGAGATACGTGTTCGACGCGAGTGATACAATATAATAATTTACTTCGAAACAAGCCAAAGTGTTAAAAACCATTGTTTTACTAGTGGACGATAGTTACTTGGATACCAGTTATTTTATAATATTTTGTGAGTATCCTCCGTATTTTCCGCTATTAAGTCCATATTTAAAATCGATAATCTTACTTTACCGTTCTAAACACGTGAGGTTTCATAAAAAAATGCGTTCATACAATGTTTATTAGAACATAGAAGCTGTGTCATGCAAAATCAGTCCGGCTAAAAATATCGACAGTGTATTTTGGGATATATATTTGGTGATATTGCGAGTGCGAGGCTGGGTGAGTCGTGTGAAAGTGATAATTACGCCTTTAGCGTGATAAAAACGCCGTATGCTTGTGGCCTTGAAGGCTCTAATCAATTATTTTTCTCTCCCACTGGTGTCGGATTTCAAAATTCCTTTTCGCTGATTCTGTTTGTTTTTATAAAAATGTTAAATCTTCCAATCTCTTTTTTGTATAATTCTCGTAAACTCCGCTGAGGTTCTAATTGAATCAATCTAGTGACCTTGACTTAGCACACAATACCTACTGAGGCACACTACAATGCTTTTGAAAGTAAAAATGGCCTTACAATTTTGTTTATTCTGTATTTGAAATTAGTTTTTTACTGATGTGGGTTAAGATTCCTTACAAATATTTATTTGATACATGTAGAATCAAGGCTGCTGGCTATGTGCAGAAATTGCATCAGTAGTACCAACTTGTATAATCCAATAAGGTTCCAGTCTTGTGAGACTTGTAAACTGTACTAAGTATGTATCTTTTGAATGTATTTGTCACACACAACACAATATATGTATTACCTCTATACAAGCATTGTCTGCATGTTTTCTACATTCTTATAGCCTATTATGCATAAATTAACATTTCTATATTTTTTGCACGATGAAATATTTCAGTTTTAATTTAAGACTATGCAAGGTCTAAAACTGAATCAAAATATATCAAGTCTTAGTATTTTCACGAGATTTTCAATCTCAGATGGACACTCGTAAAAGAGTTTGTCCTACCACCTGTAGGGCTAACATGCGCACCATGACAAAATTTTCTCGATGCTTATGTCGTGCATTTGTCTCATGTTCGCGAGATAAAGAGCGAGACAAAACAGTAGACAAAATTATGTCGTGGCGCGCATGTTAGCCCTGCTGGTAAATGCTAATGCACAAAATTTAGTTCTCGGTATTAGTTTTTTAACTATGTTACTTAGCATACCTACTTACTTACTTGGTGCGCGGGCTCTTTTCCGCAACTAGGCCGTTTATCGGCCCTTTTTGCGTATGTATGCTTAGCATACCTACTCTGCATGTTGATTGTAATAGTAGGTACCTACATAGTAAAGTTATTTATTATGACTACTACAGGCTACAGCTGATTATTTACTATAAGTACCTATTAAATATGGATTGTAAAAAGATTGCAGTTGTATACAGCCTATCTATTTGTTTAATCAAACAATGAGTTTTAAAATTGATATGATAATTCACTTAATTGCCTTGTAATGTGATTTACGATTAGATTGGAATTTATAATCAAAATTAAGTATTCTTTGAACTAAATTCAATAACACATACTCATACATTCACCTCTTGTTTATAAATATTATACTATTCCATGTAGTCGCAGCTGGCATACCCACAAACATATAATATATGTATCACACAACAAAAACATCCAAGACATATGTACATGTCTCAGGGTAACGAGTGCACTGCAGTGCTGCGCAGGCTGGCCTTTGTGTTTCTAAGTTCTGAGTGGCACTGCAATTGCGATGGGCCAGCGTTATGTTGATTAAACAAGATTGATTGCCATCAAAAAAATATACTGCCCATTTTCGTGCTGATGTACATATTTTCTACAATCTGTGAATGCAGGTCTTAAGTAAGCAAACTTAAGAATATTCTATATCAGAATATAACTTTGATTAAACTACACATTTTGTTTAAGTTGCATTGATCTTGTTCACACTCATATAGTCAAAAGATTGTCTTTTGGCTTGATTTTCGACTTGGCTTTGATTGTCGATTGGCGTAATGCTTATTCTAATAATGCTATATCATTAAGTATTTATAATAGTGTAAAAAAGTATCTATGTGAGGTTTCTACTCGTATTGCTGCTGAATTTTAGACATATCCATTCAGGCCGCTTCAGCGATGTTCAGCGTGATTGGTTAGCAAACAAACAACCAAATGGTTGAGTATAATAAGAAGCAAGAAGCTCAGTAGGTATAGACTTGTAATTTTATTTCTATCCTATTTCCTACATATTAGTAGGAAGCTATATCATTGTATATTAGCTATATTACTGTAAAGTTTCATCATGATCCTTTCAGTAGTTTTTGCGTGAAAGAGTAACAAACATTCATCCATCCATCCTCACAAACTTTCGTATTTATAATTGTAGTAGGAAGTAGGCTAGGATTAAACTAGAACTATTTTATTATTTTTCTGTCTAAATTGCAAAATGTGTAGTGAGCAGATTGATTGATGATAAAAGCAACACTCTTTTGTCTATTTGCAAAGGCAAGTGACTCTGTAGGATGTAGGTAGATATACCTAGCTTTTTAATTTAATAAACACAGTTTAAATTTCCACGCATTTTGTATGCCTACATGCAAAAATCTGTCGAGCACCTATCGGTGTGTTCCGGCACTGACTTGAGAGTCAGTTCTAATCTAGTTTTGGCATCACAGATCAGTAAACCTAAGTTAAAGATTAAGGGTCTGACCACAAAAAAATTAAACACACTTTAAACCTGTGTTTATCACTGTTTAACTCCTAAACATGCCTTAGTCACGCGATTAAATATGAGCAACCACAAATCCTGATTTAAGTAGTATCTAACCGTTGTCAGAACTCAATTCTGTTGTGACATTTCTAATCATTTTTGACGTTTATCTTTAGACGCTGTCTAGATAAACAGGTGACTAAAAATGGTTTTTTGTGGTAACACTATCACTTGTCTGTGTTTGGCATTTTCACCACTTCCATAGGCGAGATAGTGGTAAAATAATCTATCGAGGTAAAACACGAAAGATGAGACAGATACAAGCACAACCCTTCTGTAGTTTTGACGTACGAAAGCAAAAGTTCACGCTTAGACTCGTCTCTAAATCTCAGTCTAAGATCCTTAAGAAGCCATACAAAGAAGGACGATTACTTTCAGATTTCAGTACATCAAATGTCACAACGTGTATAGGTTTTGTGAATGTGCAATTTTACCTATACTAAATCATCGTTTTTTTGTTACAGAACCGCTAAAACAATGCAAAGAAAGCGTCCGCCGTCCAGACATAAGCCTCACACACACTAGCGACATTATTTAAACGAGCAACCGCTTTATAAAAGCTAGCACCATGCCCGTAGCGTCACCGACCCGTTTCTCCACCACAACCTCGAGCTTAACCGGCTCGTACCGATCCACCCTGGCCTCCTCATCCAGCTTAGACAAGCCTTATTACAGATCAAGCAGCGGGACCTACGTCTCGTCTACTTTAAGGAACTCCTACGGGGATCGTACGACGGAGTATAAGTCGCGGTACTCGATAGACGATGGCAAGAGGGAACGGAAGACATCAATGGTCGAGTACTCGAGGAGCTCTCGAGCTCCGAGCGCCACAGATTCGGATAGCGGCATCTCGACGAGGTACCGCTCCGATCGCTCCGAGTCGAGATCCAGAGATATATCGACGACTCGAAGCGAGAGTAGTAAGACGGTTGAGCCGCGGAGTAAGAGGAATTTTGTCAGTTCGGGCGCGTTGGCCATGTCGACGGCTGAGCTGTACGACAAATACTCCCCAGCTAACTACGTCCCGTTGACTCAGAGGATACAGCAGCAGCAGAACAACTATGGAGAGATCTCACGGTCTAGATCCATTTCGAATGACATCGGGAGGCCCCCGATGGCGGATTCTAAAACAATGAGGCGGGCGCGGAACTCCGCCGCTACCATCGTGGAGGTAACTATGACCTTTTTGTTGTTTGGGTTGTCTGCGAAACTTATGGTTGTTTAATTATTGTTACATTTTACACTATCCTTGAGTATTTTTTTACTTTGAAATGTAGAACCTATTTTTTTTTATTTCGTGTTATGCATAGAAAACCTCACAACTTTTAAAGAAATATTATTACTTACATAGTAACACAAATACTTATTATAGTAGCCCAAAAATAATTGTAATTGAGATCCTGAAATTAAAACCCAAAATTAGAATAATAATAAATAAGATTGAAATTCTTTATAAACACAACAATGAATCAATCCCAATGAAAAAAAAATCGGCAAAAATCACACGGGGTCTAGAAGAAAATATACACCTGAAACTAAAATAGACATAGACTAAAGTAGAATAATTGGAATGAAATATGCCAAAATAAATTTTTAAAATCACAAACAAACTATTCACGTTCAACTGGTCACACAAACACACAATCACGGAACACTAATTCTTCACAAATAAATATAAGTAATACTTTTAGGTACTTATTCAAGTATTTAATAGGATAGCGCGAGCCTTAGAGAGAGAACGTTTATATAGAAATTGTTTCTTTTTTCCTACATTTTGAAAATATTTTTTCAGTACTACCTTTGTGTGTTTCACTAGGTGGTAGGACTAACTCTTCTGCGAGTGTCCGTCTGGGTTGGTACCACCGCTTTGCTCGTGAAGTCTGCCGCCAAGCAGTAATGTGCGAGCATTACTGTGTTCCGGTTTGATGAGCAAAGTAGCCAGTGAAATTAAAGGCTTATGAGACCTTAATACCTATATTGGCTCAGGGTAACGAGCGCACTGCAGTGCCGCGCAAGCCTTTGTGTTTCAAAGTTCTGAGTAAATGTTATGGGTCGGTGTTATGCTTACCATCAGGCAAACGACAAGCTTGTCTCGATACCAAACACAATAAAAAAAATTGTTGGTATTCAGTAAGATATTGTATAAAATATATTAAAAATTTTAATTCAGTCAGTGAAGTTACTGGGCTTATGAGACTTACCTAACACCTAATGTCCCAGGGAAACGAGCGCACTGCAGAGCCGCGCAGGCCTTTATCTTTCAAAGCTCTGGGGCACTTTCGTGCACTGCAATTGTTATAGCAAGCGTTATACTTGCGACTAGCTGCTGCCCGCGGTTTCACCCGCGCAGAGTTATTGGATATCATGGGTTTTATGTTTTTGCGCGGAACCCTAATTTTTTTTCTAAAATAATCAGCTATCTGCCAATGAAAGTCCCGTCAAAATCGGTCCAGCCGTTTTGGAGATTACCCGGAACAAACAGACAGACAGAAAAAAAAATTAAAAATGGTGGTTTTGTTATTGGTACCGTATATACTTTCATATGCATTTGGTAAAAAGCTATTATTTTGATATTACAAACAGACACTTCAATTTAATTTATTTGTATAGATGTTCAGGCTTATCTCATTATCCAATAATATGAAAAAAGATACAATTAAAAAAACTAAAACATTTTCATCACAACAGTAAAAGATATGTCAAAGTATTATTTACATTCTTTCCCTGGTTTGAGGTACCTATACATGTAGGTGTGTAGGCACACACATACAAAATCATACTAAAGTTTGAAAATTTCATACTCTCATTGAAACAGTTATTTTATTGAAATTATCAATCACTTGTTGTGAATCGTTCGTTCATACATCCAACGCATGTGTTTGAACTCTCAAATGCCCGTTACATTTTTAAATTTATTTTTTTACTACTTTAATATTGGTGTAGGAAACAATAACTGAATCCAATGGTCTTTGCGTTTTCTGATCATCGTTAAATTTGAGCGGATTTGCTTGAAACTGCAATGGCTTAGTGGTTGTGTCGTCTGCCGCTGATCTGTAGGTCGCTGGTTCGATGAGTACAAAGCTTGAGCATCACCTCAGGTGAAGAAAAACAGTGTGATGCAATCATAGCAGGGTGGTAAGGCATTGTACTCCCCTGGCTAAGGAGCTAGTACCTTAGCTACTGGCCGTGGTTTAAGATTCCCACGGGAGCCATGATTTTTTTCCGTGATAAAAAGTAGAGCCTATGTCACTGTCCATAAACTCTCTCTATGCAAAAAATCACGTCGATTTTTTGCTGCGTGAAAGAAACCAACAAACACAAATTTGCATTTATAATAATAAGCATTTGTATTTATTTGTAATAATATATTAGCACGAAAAACAATTTTAGACGCCAGTTTAGCTAGACAGTGTCTAAAGATAAACGTCTAAAATGATTAGAAATGTCACAACAGAATGGAGTTAGACAACGGTTAAACACTACTTAAATCAAGACTTGTGTCTGCTCGTATTTAAACACGCGACTAAGGCATGTTTAGGAGTTAAACACTGTTTAACATAGGTTTAATGTGTGTTTAATTTTTTTGTGGTAAGACCAAAAGTGTTTTGTCTTGTTTCCGTGTGTTAAATTTTACATCAGCGCGAATGAAACAAAACGCAGTTTAACTACCTAATTAAAGTTTGAGAGATGTTTCGTTTTATGAATAAAAAAACCTTAATTTTATTGGTTTCGTTCTATAACTTTTATGCCGTTAGTGAAATGACGATGATGATAGTTACCTAGACTATTGGATTCATATTTTATTTTCGTTATTAAAATAACGTAGCTATTTCCTTCATGTGTGTTTGTGATGACAGGTATCATTAAATTATGTCTTCGTATAAAAATTACTTTGGCAGACGATAACTATTACTTCAAGTTTCACTTAAAATTAATAAAACGTATGTATTCAAAACGGCAAATTTATTTTTCATATCGTCTACCATTGTAATTCTTAAATAGATTTTAGGTATATGTTCCACCAATACGCATAGATCTAGCGGAGTGGACTCTAAATTTTAATCTTATACACTATTTTGGAGTCAATAAGACTGCATAGTTAACTCCTGGGATTACTATCCCGCTTCCGCGATTGTACATAACTGTTTGACATTCTTCAGTGACGAGCGAGATAGCATGACTTTTCTATCTGGGTGTTTTTCTTTAATTTGTCATAGAACTTACGACCAAATGAACTGGTAACTCCATCATAAATTTCGCAGACACGCAAAGTATATACACGTGTGCGTGTGTGTGTTGGTGTGTTTTACATATCATTGAATAACATCTGCGCACTAAAAGAGCCATCTACTTGAGGAAAGAGCAAATATCTCTATCTCATTCCCACAAATAAGAGGAGTGAGATAGATATCTTCTCTCTTCCTCGACGCGCGTTCAGCTTCATTTTTAGTTCTCACGTCATCTTTAGAGGCATTTAGACAAGAAATCGAAATTCTAAATTCATTTTGTATTTGGAAATTGCCTCTCATAGATGTATGCATTTTGTAGTTAATATAGAGATGCAAGATGTGGTACTCAATACCCTGTGACCTGTGATTTACGTCATAATTAAAAATGTTAATTTACAGCGTAAACATTTATCATCCATATTTCCTGTATAATGTAGCTGAATATGAATTTCTAATTATACATAAAATATAAAATTGTAAAAATATTAATCTAACAGGTAAATGAAACCATGTATATTGTTTAATATGACGCAAACCACTCACCGGTATCACAGCGTAGCATGATGTAAAACTAACACACACACACTCACATACGTCATTTAGATATAATAGAAAAGAAACATAAGCGTAAAACTTTGTAGAGACCGGAGGGACGACGTTACAAAGAAATGTCGCCGTCAACAAGCTACAGCAAAAGGAGCTCTATGTCTAACGGTATTAAGGATTCAAATGGAAATGAAGTACCATCAGTTTCAGAAATCAGAAAGAGATTCGATCCGAAAATGACGGTGACAAAATTGCCAGCAAACGATTCAACTAGGTACACAAAATCAACGGTAGAACAATATCTTAATCAACTCAAGAATTGTGAAAACGGAACGGTTGGTTACACGAAAATATCTAAAGATGACAAACCCGTGCCTGTACACCTCCCTTATGTAGATAAAAACGGAATAACGAAATGGGATGTAGGATCAAATTCTAGAACAAATTCTAATTCAGATCTTTCTATTAGCAAGACTTTATCTGAGCCGGTTTCATTAGCTAAGCCTTTAATCGACAAAAATAATTCTATGACCACATCTCTCACTGCTAAACTGCCTTCAGATCGCTTGGCGAGCATCAAAAGTCAATTAGACCCTAACAATCCAATAGGAAAGATACTTGAAAAATCCACGGTGATCCAAGTAGAAAACGGTGACTCCGATTACAAAAAGCTTAGACATAGTCCAGAAATCAAACTAAGAAACAGTCCTGAATTTAAAATAAGAAATAGCCCCGAAACAAAATCGAAGGAAGCGTTGATAAACGAAATAGAAAAGCAGGTGAAAACGCCGAAACACACATCTAATTTCGCATCTTACATCCAAATTTCGCAGCCCATAGCTACCGGAACGTCTTCTCCGAAGAGTAAAGTAGAAATTAACAATATAATTAATGAAGAGTACAGTAAGAATGACGCGAAAGAAGAACCTAGGAAAAGTAAAGTTAATCTCAAATACATAGACGCAGAGCAAGATGACAAAGCTGTGCTGAACGATAATGATATAGAATCTCCTAGTGGTACTGGATTTGAGAATAAAACATTCGAACATGAGAATTTCCTCAAGAAGCGTACGGAGAAAGTTGAAGATAGAGAAAGAGTGGAAGATGAAGTCAAGTCCATGGAGACTAGTACAGAGAGTACTATAAGTGAGCCTACCGAGGATTCGAGTCCAGAAACCCCGTCAGGCAGGAGGAGGGTATTGGACCTGAAAGATTACGACGATTCTAAAGGGGTAAGTAGCCATTTGGATTTTCCACCCTCGCCAGATTATTTCGATTTTGTTGTACATTTTCAAAATATTAATGAAATACATGCGCTTACGTAATTGTATATATGTCAAAATTTTGCCAAAAATGTCGGTTTTCAAAATTTATTATAATTCATAAGGCAAAAATTTCTTCTTTTGTTATTGCCTTTGTAAAGTTCCATCGCTATCAACAAATTGCGAGACATCAGATCTTACGAGTCCTATTTGTTTCATTTCATTAAACTCAATCGAAATAGTCTAGCAAATATATTTGAGCACTTTCCATATGATTTTGTAAGTGGCTCTTTTTTCTGTGCACTTTATCATTTCATTTCTATGTTATTTGTGTGTTGACTTTTGTTTGTTTTACTTTTAGTTTCACTATAGAGTTTTAAGTTTTAAAGCTAGCATTTCTGGGACACGTGTGTGTCACAGTCTAGAAACGTGACATAATTATTGTTTAGATGTTATTTTCTTTGCTTCGTTGGTTTAATGTAGTTGTCATAGGCTGTGATCTAGGTCTTGGAATTAGTACTTTTTCGTTTGTTTCGTATTTGATTTTAATAGGTTTAAGCTGAGGATAGGAGAGACGGTTCGCATTATGGTTATTGTTATAGTGATTTCTTCAGTTTTCTTCGATGTTTATAGTCTTTTGCAGAGTTTGTTGTATTTATTACAGCTAATCTTTTAAACCACTGCCCCGATTCCAAAAATTCTTTCACTAATAAGAAGCTACATTATCCCTGTGGGCTATAGGCTATGTACCCTGATTCCTGATGATATACGAAGCTGCTAGCTAAGAAGGTAGTCACACATACCTACCCAAGTAGGTATTTTTCTTCAAATCAACAGAAGACGAAGTGTCAAATCTATATTCAGTGTTATGTCCGCACATACCGTACTGGCCAAAAGTTCAATCACAATCTTTGTTTATAAAAAGCATAGAGCGTTCGTTGGCATTTTGCGTATTCGGGTCATTTATTTGTGTGAGTGTCTAGTATACACATGGACTTAGTAATAGAATACATCCATTATTATTCATGCGTGAAACAGATAGGTGATCTTATGAACGCTTCATGGATGCGGCATCTCACTGTTTTGGACCAAAATTATCCCAGTGCTGTAAAGTGTAAACACATTTTGGGAGCTATCGAGGTAGAATAGTCGTTCATATTCTGCCGCTTTTCTATTGTAATTCACGAGAACAAATTCGAAGGCTAAAGAAGGCAAAATCTGTGTTACATTTTCACCGACAACAGCAGATCGCTGTCGATCTATTGATTTTTTAATTTTAATATAATTAGGTCCGTTAACACGAATGCCAGCGCTTTTTTAATTTATTTCTTTATCTGTGTATAGAGTCTTTCAATCGCAATATTATAAAGGCAAGTGATGTGGTGTAGTGTTGCCACTTTTTGAGAAATATAATGATGTAAATAAATGGCACGCTATAAATCAAATTAAACTATAAAGTTGGTTTCCCTTGGTGTGCTACAAAATGGTTAACGTACCAATGCACTACCTATTCATTCTGTTATGGTACCTACCATTTATCATTATTTTGCGTAATGACATTAGCTACGGTCAATTTACTACATCAGTTATGTACGGATTTATCGTACTCGCTCTAAAACTGCGAAGGAAAACATTGTGAGGAAACTTGAATGTTCAAGGACCTCAAAATTCGAGGCCATATGACATCCACATGGTGAATGATAGCCCATACTCCTTCTCTCTCTTTCTGAGAGAAGGCCAGTATCCCAGAAGTGGGAGCCTAATAGGCTGATGAGAATTTACTACAGTCCCACCATCTTATTTACAGCGTCGCTATTGGAGAATTTGGTCTGACATATAAGAAAGCAACCAAGGAAAGGTTGTAGTTCCAATTTAGTCCACCTGAACGACTAAATTGGTGGCGCTGTACATTCTATTTACAGTCGGAATATATCTCCACACATGCGCTTACTTTGTAGATATGTGTCATTCGAAAGGGTTGGCTCATTCATTCGGATTGCATTTATATTATATTACATGAGACTTTAGGGCAGGTTACATATTATTATAGATTTTACAGTAGGTATCGATCTATGCCAGTGCGTGACCGAGACTCGTTAGTTTCCCGCTCTGGTATTATCTACGACTCTTTATTAGGTATGCTCGCCTGGTACTTTTATTTCGATGTCGTTTCAAATTTTAGGGGAAAATTGCAGCAATCAATGTGGAAAGATGTGTTTGGATTAGTTCTCGAATTTCTTCTTAGTTCTTCTTAGTTATTCTCGTAGTCTTACATTTTAATAGAAAGAGCAAAATGAAAAAAGAATGTCAGAAAATTAATAATCAAAAAAGATTCGGCAAGACTTTCCAAACGTTCCAATACCAGCTTACAAAATAAGAGAAATACTTCGAATTCATATCATAGTCCATTTTCAACTCCTAACAAATAAAAAACCGAAATAAAAGTTAAAATCATAAAATATTGACTTAGGGTTTTTCTAATGTAAACCTATGTCCATTTCCTCTTATGGAAATCTATCTCATATGGATTGTTTTTATCGGCACAAAACAGAGGGTGTCCGTGGATTTAAACTTTTATCAATTGAACGGATCAACGAAGTACTATCATAAGAATGGCTTAAAAATGGCAGACACACCTCTGCACCCGCGCCAATACACTTCAGTTGACAATCAGACCGGCGGCGCAAAGAGAATCCATAGCTAAAAATACCACAGGCATATACTCGCAACGTCTAGAAATAAAATATAACACGGGAAACTGCGCCGGCACAGTGTCCACGTTCGCCTTCGCCACGTGCTTTGCAATAAAAAAGTTTATCGGCCATTTGGGGAAAAGCGCGCGCTTTTTTGACAGATGTGAGTTTGACATGTTGACCTTTACTTTCGAATATTTTTTCCTTCAAAATAATCGACGAACCAACTCTGTATAATACTCCATACTTCTCTCACACCTACGTTCGCGGTAGTCTCGCATTATCTAGTACAGTCGCTTTATACATTTCCGCGAAATTAACTGGCGCGTCTCAAAATAGACATTAAATTAGTGGGCAGCCCAGTGGTGGGTCGGTAAAGAATAAAATTTCTCTTTATAAGAGTTTAGTATGACTTTCGATATCGGAATGTGACCTTGAAAGAAAAGTCCAGTCGCATTATTACTAAGATAGTTGTAGGTAACAAAGTATGACACAATACCTACAACATTTGTCTTCTAAATGGAATTTCCTCTTTCAATAGATTGATTTATTACTTACTAACTTCTGCCGGTGGTTTCACCCGCGGGGTTCCCACAGGTACCGTGCATTTTTCCGGGATAAAAAAGTAGCTCATGCTAATCTCCGGTCCATAAACTACGTACTATACAACTACTATATCTATACAAAAAATCACGTCAATTGACATTGACATTTGGAGTTGATTTTTGACCGACTTTGATGAAATTTGAAATGTAGATGGTTTAGGTTCTGGAATAACAACATAGGCTATAAAGATATACTATACCGCGCAGGCGAAGCCGTGGGCAGAAGCTAGTTTGTAATATGTTTATTAAAACCTTTTTAGTCAATTAAAAACTTTTTCTGCAATGCGAGTTCTAAAATCGGAAACATGTCAAACACGACACCTGTCAAAGTGATTTTCGATAATTTTTTGGTGCAAAAGTTTCTACGTGTATTAATTTGCTATAAATATTAGTGTTTGTGTTATTTCCCGAGGTCGTTAAGGAACTGGTTGTGCGGCTAAATTATATTTACTTGATTGCATAAAAAAGGAGTCTAATGTTTTTAGGGTTCATGTATGTATGTATGTATGTTTGGTTCTTTATTCCACCATCACTTTTAAATGCCCGAACAGATTTGGATGTATGGGCACAGAACATATACATATAAGAAAACTGTGTGGGGTATCGTTAGAATCCTTACATCATTCCGAGTGACACTGGCTAGGGCAGTCGTGTTTTTTTTTCTGTTACTTTCGTTTACACCGCCTTGTTTATTTATTTTAACAATGGCTTATCGTGGGAATGTTAAATTATGAAAACATTGATATTATTTTTGGCTCTCTTCTCACAGCCGTATTTATCTGTACTACGGTACGTACTTATTTGACGAGATTTTATTATGTACGCTAGCTTTTCAGTGGAACGAAAATACACACCCCGTCTGTACTCATCCCTTCGTGGAGAAACAGCGGGGCGCTTGTAGTGGATCGGAATGTACGGTTAATTTTAAATTGCATTACCTCTATTTCGCAATGTAACAAATGAACGTCTGAAATATGCTTATATCATCTGCCGTGACAAAAAGTTGTTTAGCTGTTCATGATTGAAATACAGATGTTTAGACCTACGGTTTCAGGTTATTTTTGGGATGTTTAACATCCCGGAAGTGTGGATTTCATTGGTTATTTTGCACATCACACCGAAACACCGGGATGCTTGCATTTTACTGCTTGGTGGCAGACTACACGAGGAATGCGGTGGTACCCACCAAGACGGCCACTCGCAGGAGCTAGTCTTACCACCTGGGAAATCATCATTCATCCTCGGCCGGACAAACTGCCTGGGCCTCTATTCTACTGAACAATTGGTTTAAAAATGACAATGGTTTTGTTCAAAATTATCACTTTGATGAAGAGCATTCGAAAATTGACAATGGTTTATTCATGACCCCAGTTGTCATAGGCGACCATAGAAAAATGTTTGTGTGTGAAAGAATTTTGCGACGAAACCATTGTCATTTTTAAACCATTTGTTGGGTTTATTCCGTTTATCCACCCTAAAACAGCCACCCTAGGGCGGATACTCGGAAACGTGAGTGGAATTGTAGCCTTGGTGCGCATAAAGTTTCGCTTCGTGGCTTGGATGTTTGTATGTGTATCTATATGTGTGTCCATGCCACCTGCGACACAGGGAATCCTAGTGCACGGTTATGAGTGTAGGTTTGTTTCTGTTTACATTTTATAATCGTTAAGCTGTTACGTAACATGATAATACGGAAGTAGCTATCTCCGGCAAATAGCATACAGAGCCAGGGAGGTTACGTTAGGGAGCGTGATCAAATAACGACAAAACTAGCGATTGCGTTTGTCAAAAGCTTCACTTGTCTACCATTTGTATAAAAACTTGGCGTTGAGACGTCAAGCTTTCATCAGTAGTATTTAAGTGTTCCGTCACACGTTGACATTTGTCTACGCTTATGGCGTGACGTAAAGTAACTTTTCCGCGAGTAATTTCAATCCCATACATTTTAGAGTTGTCGTATGGCGTGAACGCTTACAGAAAAGGATTTTGTCTAGGGCCACAGGGCTGCTGATCGCCGCTTCTTCAAGCCATGAAGAGCTGGCGCTGGAAAATCAACGTTCAAGTCTTTCGTTGATGACAGTAACTGTTGATCTGTTTTGAATTCAAACACGTTGCAATAGGCACTAACAAATCGAAATGCTAAAGGATGACAAACCTAAACGCCGTTCAAGATTACGTCTAGCGATTGTGAAATTTGGCAAAGGTAATTGGCCATCACACCGTCTTGCGCTACACCAGTTTACATCGCGAGCTCGGACCATTACCTAAAGGAATTAAAAAAAAAACGAAATGCCTTTCCCCGAGGGAATTACATGACGCGCTATTTTGCTCGTTTTCCCGCGTTTTTAGCCGTCAGCTTTGACAGATGCCCAATTACACAACCAGTTTCTTTTTTTTGCGTTTTCATGTGCAAAGGTGATTGAGTGTTCAAATCGAAAGTGACCTTGTGCCGTATCGGTTTGTGCCCTTGTGATTGTGGACTCTATTTATGAATCTTCAAAACTATTTTTACAAGCGATGCGTCAGTGATCTTTGACTTTGGATATATAAACTTTACAAGTGAACTGAAATGTGAACACTTTACGCAGATATTATTGTGTTGTCCTTAATTCTGTGTTAGTTAGAAACTATATAAAACAAAAACCCACTAAACCAACTAAATAAGGTGCTGAGGTCTCGTCTATTTCCGAAATTTCCTGAAAGTGGAAGAAATTACATTCTAAAGACAATGTCTAATGGCTTCTAATTCCACCAAACAGTCCCATCCCTACCAATAACCTAACCTTGGCATTCCTATTTTGAACTAATAGACTTCGAAGTTTAATCTCTATCTCTATTCTCCAATTATCTTCAATCGAGCTTAACCCAATTTGAGCTAAGATAATCATTGACTCCTCCTTTGTAAACCCAAGTAGCTGAGAAGACTTTCGGGCTCCAATCTCAACTGGCTTTTATCTCCTATTTCCTCCAAATACTGGTGTTTTTGGGACTATATATCCCAAGAAATCACTTCGTCCATAACTGGTCCAGTGTTTTATTATTGAATGTTTGAAATTTTAACACATCTCGAAGTTATTTGCATGGCTTTGCAGTAAAGTTCCATAGCTTAACATTCCAACCTCTAAAATAATTTGTACTTCTGTGGAGTCGCACCGACTTCTTCCATTTCGAATATCTTGGCTGACCGTTTAAAAGATCTGTGATAACATTCCAACCCATCCAAATAGATCAACCTTTTAATTCCTCTATCAGTTTACCTGTCTCCCCTAAAGAACCAAGCTAACTACCCAACAGCTCATCAGACATAAAGCACACCTCAAGACTTCTTTGCATTTTACCCAAGCAACACTCCTTACAAACACTTTCAAGGCCATCACACAAGCAAAGGACTTGACTTACAACAAATCCCATCACTCCAAGACCAGAAACCAAATCCTCCAGAGGCATCCTAAAGATTTAAGGAGCCAGATTCTTAAAGCCTTGAACTGTCAGAAAAGACATCCTCAAACATCTTAGACCCATCGAAGGGTATTGTTACCAAGACGGACGCCGCCAAGTTTTTCTTCCTTTCGGATCCTTGCATGCTGACTTACCTGGCGCTGGTGCTGGTGGCATGCGGCGCGCGGCTGCTGGTGCGGCATGAAGTGCGGCTGTCGGCGGCGCGAGCCGCGCGTGCCCTGTCCACGCCCGCCCGCCCCGCACCACAAGTACCATCAGGTCTGTCCACTTACCATCGTGTGCTAGTAGCAGGTAGACTAGTATGCACCTACGTTTGAGAAATATAAGAGAAGTACAGATTGTGAGGGTGTAAGCGTAAACGCACTATATTTACTATCAGGTCTGTCTGTCCATTTATTCAGCAGTCAGATTGGTACTAAGTAAAACTCAGCAGTAAAAGATTCAGACGTTAGTAAGACAAGTCTGGAAGCAATGAGAGATTAGAGAAAGGTGAGGGATTGTAACAAAAAACATAGGAAACTAGTCTGGGAGCATTTATGAAGGTAACGATGAGAGAAAAAAGCTCACCACAAGGTACCATCCAGGTCTGTCCACTTACCATCGAGTGCTAGTAGCATGCCTGCTACTACTAATGTTATCTACTTATTTATATTACGTTACCAATATACCTATTAGTAACAACATTAATGAAGTGTAAGAGAAGAGTACAGAAATCGAAGTTGTGTGACTTGATAGTTTCTAAGCGTATAAACAAAAGCGCAATACATGCACCCTCAGGTCTATGGACGGTAGTTAGCTTGGTACTTGGTAAAACAAGTCTGGAAGCAATGTGAAGATATAAAGAATGGTGAGAGTATGTAACATGGTACTTAGTAAAACAAGTAGCGAAGTAAACTATGGTTTTATGAGGAATAAGGATGAGAGATTTTAAGAAAAAAGCGCACCTATCATGTCTGGGTAACTTACCATTCTAGTAGCAATTAGAGGTACTTTTATGAAGAGTAAAAAAAATGTGAGAGATTGGGATTGAGTGTGTATGCAACAGTTGACGAATAAAACAATTAAGATCGGGAAGAAAGGTTAAGCAAACGTGCAAATACATATTAATATGTTGTTTTATTATTTTACGAGAGATGGCGTGTAAAGATCGAGGCACGCACGAGAAAATTCTGCAAGGATATTCCTATACTTTATAAAATGAAAGTACTTTTAATTTAAGTTTTCAATTCTTCTAATACGTATAACTCGGATATTAGAGCGGCTGCAGACGCAGCGACAGTTCATCGCCGTGCGGGCCTCAAATCGCCGAGTCGCCGTCAACAGTCGCGTGCACTCGCGCTATGCGATCCAACTGGCCGCGGTGACGCTCGCTCGAATGGTAACGCTGGCAGAAAAGTGGCTCAACTGTAGCGAGAGTGCTGCTCGTCTGTTTTAGACTGAGATTTGTTTTTTTTTAGTTTGTATTTGTCGTGGACACTAACATTAGAATTGATCTAATTAAACTGGCAATACAGGAATAACATCTAACCCTTATCGCACACAGGCCTCGCCCTACAGCTACAAAACGTCACATTTGTTAGTGGGTGGACTAAATCTTCTGCGAGAGTCCGTCTGGGTTAGTACCACCGCTTTGCTCGTGAAGTCTGCCGCCAAGCAGTAATGTGCAAGCATTACTGTGTTCCGCTTTGATGAGCAAAGTAGCCAGTGAAATTACTGGGCTTATGAGACGTAATACCTAATGTCTCAGGGTAACGAGCGCACTGCAGTGCCGCGCAGGCCTTTGTGTTTCAAAGTTATGAGTGGCACTGTAATTGTTATGGGCCGGCGTTATGCTTACCATCAGGCAAACGACCAGCTCGTCTCGTTACCAAAAGACATAAAAAAAAAACATGAAGCTAGTGTCAATTGGCGTAGGCTACACGAATTGAGAAGCGGCGTTTCGTGGCGTGTAGCGATCATAGGCGTCACCGTGTGCAGCGAGCTCATACAAAATGTATGAAAACTGCAGTCCGGAACTCGGTGGCGACATTTTGTAGTTGTAGCGCGTGGCCCGCGTGCGAGCATCAGTGTAAACTGTAAAGCAAATATCTGTCGAGCGCATTGTCGTTTGTCACTTATTATAATATGAGGTTGCGGTCGATCGGGTATCTAAAATAAAACGTATGATTAGGGCTGACGAGAGGAATGTCTAAATAAAATGGAGATTTTCTTAGTTTACCAATAATGTAAACAAACATGACGGTTAACCAACCAATGACAGATATAGTAGCGATCGGTTCACTATTGCTGTCATTATTGAGCAACTAAGAAAAACTCAGGCTTATCTCTAAATTTATTTTATCTTAATTTACTAGATTTGATTCATATTCTCTGAGGGTAGACTAGATGGTTTTGAGATTTGGCATGCTCTTTGATTTCTTTTTCGATTTCAAATTCCTTTCTGGTCAAATTTGTTGGTATTTTGGTTAGGATAGGTACACACGAGCAACTAGTGGACGGTGGTTCAGTTGCCAGCAGTCTAACATCACTCAATCCTCCATCCATTAGCTGAAGCGTATCTTGTCCTTTTCTTGCTATCATTAAAATGAGGCGTGGGAACGAGACAACACATAGATGTTAGAGGTTATTTTGAAGAGACATTTTTAATGTGCAATCACTTCCAACCAAAGATAATCAAATCTATCTTAAATGAAAAATAAATTAAGCTTTATATCGTTGGCTGATGGACTCTAGTCGCAAATTACAGACAATCTGCTGATGAAGTTCTATGCAATGTGGTTAATCTAATGTCATGGTTTTTGTAGACAGTCTTTGCCACACAGGGCTTAACCAGTCTGGGTTTCGACACAGTCATAATTATTCAAAATGTTTTAATTAGTTGTGTCGATTTTGGCATCTCATACCTAATTTTAGTTTTGCTCTCTTTCCAATGAGAAAGGGATGAAAGATGTTTGGTGTATTTACCAGGTGGTAGGACTAAGTCTTCTACGAGTGTCCGTCTGGGTGGATATCACCGCGCTTTGCTCCTTCCCGCCCTTGCCCCATTTTTACAATGGGTAGGTGCGGTACGTCTTTACAGACACACTTTTTGGTTTTGCAAATTTCAATGTTTTTGGAACTAGTTTAAAAAATAATCATAACAATGGGTAAGTGTAAATGTATAAATTAAGATTACTAAGCTGTTTTTGATATAGTTTTTTGCTTTTTGTTTTTTTATGCATGTTTTTCCACATCACGTATTAATTTCCATATTAATTTGAGTTTTGAAAGCACGATGTAAATATTAAAAAGCAAAGCTGTAATATCTGTTTACAAGCGCTATTGGAATAATCGAAATCTATAGACTAATTAAAAAAAACTATCGCAAAAATGCGCGATTGCATGTGAACAGTATCTTCTAGTATCCCACAATCGCGCGTAAAACGCCTCATCTGGACAAGTACTAAAAGTAACGCAGAAATCGTCCCCCGACTAAAAATCGTCCGCCGCTGTTGCAGGAGTTGGCTGGCGGTAAGAGCGGGCCGAGCGGGATCCGACGCAGCACAGAGCGCTCCGACTCGATATCGGAGTCGCGGGACAAGTCTAGTCAAACGTGCGGTGAGTTGTTTACTGATTTATTTATCGGTAAGGCCGATTGAAACCGGAAGCATCTATCGGACGCGTCCGTAAGCCGCGGCTAATGGATGCGTTCGATGAAATGTTTTCATGCTTTATAGTCGTTTTGTTTTAGACGTTGGTACTACTGTATACTGTAAAGTACAAAAAATTACTGATTAAGTACTACTTATCTGGTTTAAAGTTTATACTTTATAATTCAGGGGAGGAATATCGAGGACAATTTTGTAAATGAAAAAAAACTTTCTCATTTGGAGTTAAGAGGAAAACAAAACAATAGTTTTGGTAGTTTTTTTCGGCTCATCCCTGCTTATATATGTATACGTTATTCTTCTACATTTCTGTTTATTACTTAAATACAACTGGACTTTTTATTCAACGGGCTTATAGCCTTTATTAACTAAACTAGTAGATATTCGCGTGGTGAGAGGGGGGGAGTATCAGCCGCTACATTCCGTCAGTCTGCCGTCAACGCTGAACTCATGGTCTTTTTTCCTCGGCCTCCACCTCGCCGCACTTTCCTAAGGCGCGGTACAGCGGTTTCGGTCAAACTATAACCGAACCCTGGCATTCCGTCGCGACCATTTGGGTGACATCACCATTATACTAATCCCCACGTCCTGTGACAGCCCGAAGTGACGGCTCCTATCGGAGGCCTACATTTTGGGGCAGTGACCCAAACGTCCCCGTAGTCAGTAGCGGTGTGCCGCAGGTCTCAACGGTCTGCGCAACATCGGCAACACGTGCTTCATGAACAGCGTGCTGCAGTGCCTGTCCAACACGCGGCCGCTGCTGGAGTACCTGCAGGCCGGCCGCCACGCCGCCGAGATCAACACCACGCTGTCGTGCATGCGCGGCGCGCTCATTGGCGGTCAGTATCCTTCTGCGAGTGTCCGTCTGGGTTGTTACCACCGCTTTGTGAGTGAAGTCTGCCGCCAAGCAGTAGTGTGCAAGCATTACTGTGTTCCGGCTTGATGAGCAGAGTATCCAGTGAAATTACTGGGCTTATGAGACTTAATACCTAATGTCTCAGGGTAACGAGTGCACTGCAGTGCCGCGCAGGCCTTTGTGTTTCAAAGTTCTGGGTGACACTGCAATTGTTATGGGCCGGCGTTATGCCTACCATCAGGCAAACGACCAGCTCGTCTCCTTAGCAAATAACATAAAAAAAAACTACAGCATATGCTGCAGTGCCGCGAAAATAACATCCTTGTCGGTGGAATTACCCCAGAAAATGATTCCGTATCTCAAATTGAACTTCAACCCGTAATAGGCTGGAAGAAGTGCGTCCGAGTTGACTTTAGCAACAACTTTTTTGTGACTACAATTTTATTACTGAGTAGCTCTGTATTTACCCGACTGCCGAAGGAAGGGAGGGTAATATTTATTGTATATTTTGTTGGCACGCTCTGTAGCCTAAACGGTTTTTAACATATTGTGCGGTAACATTAGATTCGTTGTATTGTGGGAGTGATGACATGAGGTATAATTTTTCTTTCTTTTTAGTTTTTATTACGCAGGTGGCTTTTTCTATATTGATTTTGCTCCTTTCCAGTTTCATTCTTGAACTATATTTACAATGATAAATGTTCTCGATCTACCAGTTTCTTAACCTCATATCAATATTCTTTCAGCATTCGCGAGCGTTATCAAAGAGTTGTGGCGGCCCGGGGAGCGGGACGCCGTGGTGAACACGACCGCTCTCAAGACGCAAGTGCAGCGGTTCGCGCCGAGGTTCATCGGCTACAGCCAGCAAGACGCGCAGGTAATTACAATTTTTTTAAAATACCGGGCAATTGCTAGCTGAATTCGCGTGGAGAGGGTTCCGTAAGATTACCATAAAAACATTAGCATTGTAGTTGAAATATATTGTATACATTCCAACTGCAAATGTAAGTTTGAAGGCCAATTTTGAGAGATTTATCATGTTATTGTATTAAGACCATAATAGGTTTTCTTGTAGTCTAGATGTCGATATAAACGCTGATCCCATTTGCCGTGTATGTACTTTTATTTTATTTAAGTTCTGTATGTATTGTAAATTTGTATTTATTATTGGCTGATATAACTATAAGTTCACAATTGATCGATTATATAATTTGTCCTCCAAAAGTGGCCCAATTCAAAATTTATTTATTTACGTTTCACATCCTTATTTGGGTCGCAGAAATTCATATCTATTCTCAGTAACGAGCGCATCTGCAGTGCCGTGCAGTCCTTTTGCGTTTCCAAGTTCTGAGTGGCACTGCAATTGTTATGGGCTGGCGTTATGCTTACCACCAGGCAAACGACCAGGGCCCTATTTAATAAAGCTGACAATTCGACAGTTTTTCTGTTTAATAAAGCTTACAGGCGACAAAATTGTCATGGTGGAAAATTGACAAATTTGTCACGACAATTTTCTTATTGTCAGATTAAAGACTGTGGTTTTTTTACATATGTCGAGTTTTATTAAACGCGTTTTTAGATGACAAATATGTCAAGATTTCACCGGTCGATTTTTGACATATTTGTCACTTTTATTAAACAGCCTAAGCGCGACAATTCTACAATTATGTCATTTTTTGACATATATGTCGAATTGTCAGCTTTATTAAATAGGGCCCAGCTCGTCTCGATATCAAATAGTATAAAAAAATTGTCAATAATAAGGAAGCACGAGTCCGTGCTTAGACTCTGTAAGTGGTATGTTGTCTTATAAGGGTCGGGTCCGTTTGCAGGAGTTCCTGCGGTACTTACTGGAGGGCCTGCACGAGGATGTGAATCGGGTCACCGTCAAACCGAAGCCGATACTCACCGAGATCGACGACAATCTCAGGTAATGTTCCGACTTACTGCTCTTGGTGATGTATTTGTGTATGTGTGTGAGAGAGAGAGGGAGAGAGAGAGAAAGTGAAAATTGATGTGTGGGTCAGAGAGAGGGCACAGATTTGTGTATTTTTGCGAATAGAGATGTAAAGTCATCTATATAGTCAATGAATCGTTGTGGTTGACTCCCCAGCGACTCTGCGAAGGCGGCGGAGGCGTGGTCCCGCTACCTGCGCATGGAGGAGTCCCGCGTGGGCGACATCTTCGTGGGGCAGCTCAAGTCCACGCTGCGCTGCACGCACTGCCGCCGGGACAGCGTCACCTTCGACCCCTTCTGGGACCTCAGGTCAGTCACCACACACACACACACACAACAGTGACACCTGCGACCCCTTCTGGGACCTCAGGTCAGTCACCACTCACACACACAACAGTGACACCATCGGCCCCTTCTGATACCTCGGGTTAGTCACCACACACACACATACAAACACACACAACAGTGAAACCTTCGACCCTTTCTGGGACCTCAGGTCAGTCACCACACACACAACAGCGTCACCATCTGCCCCTTCTGGGACCTCAGGTCAGTCACCACACACACATAACAGCGTCACCTTCGACCCCTTCTGGGACCTCGGGTCAGTCACCACACACACACACACACACAACAGCGTCACCATCGGCCCCATCTGGGACCTCAGGTCAGTCACCACACACACACACACAACAGCGTCACCATCGGCCCCATCTGGGACCTCAGGTCAATCACCACACACACACACACACAAACAACAGTGTCACCTTCGACCCCATCTGGGACTTCAGGTGGACCGAGGGTCATGGAGAGATCCTAACGCACACGTACACACACACTCACGCACAACTATAATACACTTATACTGGTGTCTATTCTGGCATCCCAACTATGTCGCAAGCAGCAGCTGGTGTATAGAGTATCCACCTCGAGGATAAAGATGACTTCGTTTTGGGCTAACTTGAGTCACTCGCTGCAATCAAAGTTCTTATATGAAAACCCTCCCTTCGTTCGGGATTAAACTCTTAACTTTAGAATCCTTCGTTGCGCTCGTGATCCAAATACGTCCAGTTAAAATTTGTCCAAATAATTTGTTAGTGGTAACTCTTCTGCGAGTGTCCGTCTGGGTTGTTACCACCGCTTTGCTCGTAAAGTCTGCCGCCAAGCAGTAATAACGGCGCAGGCCTTTGTGTTTCAAAGTTCTGAGTGGCACTGCAATTGTTATGGGCCGGCGTTATGCTTACCATCAGGCAAACGACCAGCTCGTCTCGTTACCAAATAACATAAAAAAAAATTGCTTTATCCTCTTAGTACATAATGGCGAATGTAAATAAAAGGCTTTTATTATTTTTAGTTTGCCGATCCCGTCCCGCACCGGCAACCTGAAGATCCAGCAGTGCCTGCAGCACTTCACCAAGGAAGAGGAGATGGATGGGGATGAGAAACCGGTGAGGACCTCTCTGTTTGTATATCGGATATCCTTTCGTGCTGATATTATAAACGCGAAAGGTTGTGAGGTTTTTTTTTTTTTTTTAATGTTATTTGGTAACGAGACGAGCTGGTCGTTTGCCTGATGGTAAGCATAACGCCGGCCCATAACGATTGCAGTGCCACCCAGAACTTTGAAACACAAAGGCCTGCGCGGCACTGCAGTGCGCTCGTTACCCTGAGACATTAGGTATTAAGTCTCATAAGCCCAGTAATTTCACTGGATACTCTGCTCATCAAACCGGAACACAGTAATGCTTGCACACTACTGCTTGGCGGCAGACTTCACGAGCAAAGCGGTGGTAACAACCCAGACGGACACTCGCAGAAGAGTATAAATATAGAGAGTATAAATAATGCATTCATCAATTATTCAACCACCAGACTTGTTCAGCGTGCGGCGTGCGTCGCGCGTGCCTCAAGTGGTTCACAGTGCAGAAGTTCCCGCAGGTGCTGGTTCTACACCTGAAACGGTAAGTTACATACAGACCCTTCTTGTCCATAGTCCTAATTGTGAACAGTGTGCTAGTATTGAAGATGTTCTTGCTTCTAGAATGTGTCAAAGCTGCCTAAGAAAGGAAGGAGCTAATGGACAAGTTTAATCTAGTTCGCACAGATGTTGGTTTGTTTACAAATATTTTGGCATCACCAGATAGTGAGGCAGCAAAATTGTTTTAAGTTTAGTATTTATGTTTAGGGTACGATGGGGCTGGCATGGGAAAAGCCCTGAAATAAAAGTAGAATAAAATAAGAAAAAAAAAACGTCGACCGCATCGTCACTTACCATCAGATGAGGTGGCGGTTAAACGTGAACCTATACAATATGTAAAAAATCCGGGCTGCTTTTATTTTTATATTATTGGATAACGAAACGAGCTGGTCGTGATGGTAAGCACAACGCGAGCCCATAATAATTGCAATGCCTGTCAGAAATTTGAAATACAAAGCACTGCAGTATGCTTGTTAACCTGGAACATTAGTTTTTAAGTCTAATAAGTCCAGCGATTTCACTGACTACTCTGCTCATCAAACCGGAACACATTAATGCGTGCACACAACCGCTTGGCAGCATACTTGATGAACAAAGAGACAAGATCTACTTTCCGTAAGCCTGCACGCCTGCAGAAAAGAAAAAAAAATATGGCAAAAATCTGTCACAAATGGTCACACTGGAAGGACAGAAGATACAAAAGAATCAGTTTTTCGTTCTTTGTCTCTGGTTGTTTTACTGTTTTTTATTAATCTCTAAACAATTTAGTTATGCACTGTATAAGTGACCTCTTATACAGTGCATAGCTAAACAACCGTTTAGACAGTTTTCCATACAAATAAATAAAATTGAAGTGTCTGTTGGTAATATCAAAATAACAGCTTTTTACTAAATGCATATATGAAAGTATATACGGTACCTATAACAAAACAACCATTTTTAAATTTTTTTTCTATCGTTCGTTTTGTTCCGGGTAATCTCCGAAACGGCTGAACCGATTTTGACAGGACTTTCAATGGCAGATAGCTGATGTTACACGGAGTAACTTAACTATGTGAGCGAAGCCGCAGGGCACAGCTAGTTAGTAATAAGAGCCCAAGTTTGTAATGTTTATTTATTCATATGATTACAGGTTCTCTCCGACGGAGCGTTTTCGTGGGAAACTGAATGTCCTGGTGGAGTTCCCACTGATGGGACTTGACATGTCCCCGTATGCGGCCACGCGTGGGACACAAGCCATGTACAACTTGTATGCTGTCAGCAACCACTCGGGTCAGTTGTAACTACACAATATATTAGAAATATATAATTAGTGTGGTTATTATACAGGTTTATATATAATTTCCACAAAGATATTGTATTTAAAAGTTGTCGCTCGACTGGCCGCGATCGGGCTACAAGCTGAGGCGATGGCCGCGTCTGTAGCTCGCCTCTCGGGCACACTCGACCACAATCGCCTGCTTCTCCCCGCTGGGTTCTTCCAGTGGCTACGAGTCGTGGCTGCAACCAGCCACTGGTGGCCGCGTCTAGTAGCTTAATATAAACGCTAGTGGTCGCGTTTATTGGCCAAATGTGCAGCAGCGTTTTCATTATGCAAGTAGCCTGCATGCAAGTTGCATGCAACTTGAGTAGTGGAAGGACTAGTTAGAAGGTTGGAAGGTTAGTGGGAGGACTAACTCTTCTGCGAGTGTCCGTCTGGGTTGTTACCACCGCTTTGCTCGTGAAGTCTGCCGCCAAGCAGTTGTGTGCAAGCATTACTGTGTTCCGGTTTGATGAGCAGAGTATCCAGTGAAATTACTGGGCTTATGAGACTTAATACCTAATGTCTCAGGGTAACGAGCGCACTGCAGTGCCGCGCAGGCCTTTGTGTTTCAAATTTCTGAGTGGCACTGCAATTGTTATGGGCCGTCGTTATGCTTACCATCAGGCAAACGACCAGCTCGTCTCGTTACCAAATAACATAAAAAAAAAAAAACGTAAACCTGCATGCATGTTGCAGGTTCCATGCAAACCGATTTTATCTTGCACACAAATGTGACGTCAAACTTGCATGCAAGACTTGCACAATGGAAACGCGGCTTTAGACCATTCGAATTATACACAGTAAAAGCGGGTCGTCCGCCTAATAGTAACCGCTGGCTCTGTTTCAGGCACGACGTACTCTGGTCACTATACGGCCTACTGCAAGCATCCCTACACGGGCGACTGGCACGAGTACAACGACTCCAGGTGAGTGCGCGAAGACCCCTAGTTAAAGAGAAATTGCTTTTAAAAACGGAGAACCGACTTCGGCGAATCGCGTTATATGAAATTTCACCCCCATTTTTGTGTTCTTTCATAAAATTTACTAAAGGACCACCTTTGAGAAAAATATATTTGAGAATAATCATTAAAATCGGTTGACAAATGGCGGAGAAATTAAGTAACACACATAAAAAATAGATAATTATTGCAAGTTTAATATTTATATGGAAAACTTAAAATCGCTCTACTGAAAACGAAAATGACTAATAGAAAGGAGGTTCTCAATTCGTCTATATTTTTGTTTTGTGGTGATTTGATTCAATTTTTCCGCCATTTGTCAACAGATCTAAAGGATTCTTAGATTTTACTATTAACCTTTTCGTGAGTATCACACATTATAAATTACATAAAATTATAAATCTCATTATATAAACTGGCTATAACTCTTAGATTAGAAATGTCAACAGAATGGAGTTAGACAACTGTTAGACACTACCTAAATCAAGATTTGTGGTTGTTCATATTAAAACACGTGACTAAGGCATGTTTAGAGGCTAGACGCTGTTTAACACGTGTTTAGTGTGTGTTTAAATTTGTTGTGGTAAGACTGTTCAACTTTTATTGTGGTAAGAGGGATTGTTTTTCGTTTCCAGGGTGTCCCAAATAAAGCCACGTGACGTGGTGTCCCCGGAGGCTTACGTTCTATTCTACGAGCTGGCGCGGCCGCAGTCGTAGCGGCCCTGATGTAAGCTATCAACAACACCCTGTAGTTCTGGACAGTGGACGGTCGGTCGTGCGAGATTTGGGGTGTTTAGGGTTCTTAGCGGAGTGTTTGAGGTTCTTGGCGGGGTGTTTGAAGTTCTTGACGGGGTGTTTTGGGTTTTTGAGGGAGCATTTGTGGTTCTAGCGGGTTTTTTTTTGCGTTTATCAATATTTTGGTGAAATATTATAAGTACAATATTTATATGCAGAAACTTAGATAGATAAAATAGAAATTTACAATAAATGCATCAGGTAAATAAATGTCATACAACAATAAATAAATGTAAATTCAATAGGTAAATTTCAGTAATCTTCCCCTGTTTTAAACGATTTCTTACAGAGAAGAGATTAATGAAGAAAAATGTAATGAACGCCTATCTATTACGTCTATCGATTAGGGAATCTAAGTGAAGTGATGTTATAATGAAGTATTTACTACAAATTCGAGTAATTTAATCCTTGCTCAGGATATCGAGTATTGGGGCTTTCCGCCTTAAATGAAGTTGAGTTGATTTGGGGCCGAACAAAATTGGGGTTACACTAAATTAAAATGTTATATTTCTAAGCTTTAGATTTCAGGGTTAATTGAATATTAATTTGGGGCCGAAAAGAATTTGGCTTTTACCCTGTAGCAGGAACAGAAGTTTAATTAAAGTAAAAGAAGCTAATTTATTGAAATAATATCATATACAGTTTTTTTTAGTGAATCCGTAGTCTTGTGATAATAAATAAGAATTATTGTTTCAAATACATTTGTGCTGTTCATATTTTATTTTCCAGGTTTTTTTTATAACCGAAGTAGTATGCCGCCTTTCGAATTCTTGCATGATATTACGAATCTCGGCTGTATCTAGTAGTAACAAGCAGCGGAAAAGCTTGCTGCGAATGCCGTTTGGTAAAATTATAATAGTCTGAATTATTATACTAATGGAATAATATGTAAAAGAATACGTTTCAAACGGACACTTTGTTTCCAAGATTCACAAGCGCTAGCAACCCACGTTTGTTTACGTCGAAGGCTCTTCTTTTATTTCGTGCCTTAAAACAAAGTCCTTTTCGGGTTGTATCTATATAGCATTATTTCGAATAATAAGTTGTGATAGTGCTTATTAAAAGCTCCTCAAATAATCTAGTACAAGAATGTGCATTATTTTTATCAATAAATAATATCTAGAAATAGTTCTTAAAGTTAAAAACAGTGTGACTAATGCCTTGATTAGATATTTAAATGTTGTATAAGGATTCTTTTACACACTAATAGTACATGTGTCCTATAAGGTATCTTTAGGTGATTTATAGCACTGGTGGTAAGAGAAATGCTCCCATTTTTCTATTACTTCGGCTAGCTTCGCCCTTAAACCACATTAGCACAAAAAAACAGTTTAAAGTAGTGGTGAAAAGCTTTCTACTGAATAATTTTCTATTCGACGTTTGGGTTTGAACAATTCTAGGGTAGAACAAAATTGGGGCCCGCTCCGACTACGAGAAAAAGAGAAAACTACTTTAAAGTTAGTTATTAGAGGTTTCTGGGGGTTTTGAGCTGAACAATTTTATGTTAGGATTAAATTGGAGCCCGCCAAAACTAAACCTTCAAATCTCGCACGATGATCTAGAAAACTACAACAATATTATAAGAAATGCATTATACTAGTCTTACACTAACTAGAAACGCTTGCAGTGATATTAATAAAGTAGGTATTTATTTTGTTACAAAAAATGGTAGGTATATTGCCTAATTACTAAATACAAATATACATGAATAGTACCTACTACGCCAAATTATATTTTGGAATACTTGCCTACAAAGTACAAATACTTATACGCCATTTTACAAGTACAAGTATTAAACATGCAGACATGTACAACTATAAATATGTAGGCAAGTTTGCAAGTACTCGCACACAAGTTTAAAAGTTAGTAAACTTGTTCACAAGTACTAAATTTTAGGACAAGTTGTCAATTGGTGAATTCGATTCTCGAGTTTTAAAGGTACAAAATCAGTACTTGTGTGCAAGTTTTAACTACCTGTCGTTCTGTCTTGTTGTACAACAACCGACACCGATGAAAAATTATTACAAAGTGCAAAAGGGCCCAATCAGACGCTCAATAAATACTAAGAATTATTCTTCTATAACTCATATCTGTGAATGTTCAAACAAGTGTGTAAAGCACAACAGAATGATTGGGGCGCCATTGTGCCGAAGAATGAACATAATTGGGGCCCAGGTTCAGGTCTTTAGAACAGATTGCGACAAATGACGGGCATTTCGTAAAGTTAAAAAAAATTACATACTTAATGTTTTTTATAAACTTTAAACAAAGATTCACAACAACTAATAATCATTGAATTAAACAACTTAACGGTTTATATTGCGTACATTTGCATTATTTTAATTCTCGATGTTTCGAACCCTTTGCAGTGTTCGTAATAAGCGATATAAACCATTAAGCGTTGTTAAAAAGCAAATAAAATCTAAAATCAATTCAGGTAAAATGCGTATTTGTATTTAGTACCTAATTAATTATTAGTTACACAATGTACCGTCTTGCCTCGGCCGTTGAATCAATTATTTAATGCAATTTCGAAATATACGGGTTGTTCTGAAAGACACGTGTAGTCGTACACAGGTTGTTTAGAAAATAATTGTCAATTTTTACTGAGCAACTTTTGTTTTATTTTTAGAATTATTTGTTTTAAATCGACGAAATTACTCTTCATTTACAACTTTCACATTTACAACTTTCAATAGTACCTAGTTAAATGTTTTTTCATTATTTTGAAATAGTTTTTGTACTTATTAGAGTCGAATTGCATCACAAAAAAAATGTACTTTTTGAGTTCAATTTAATTGTATTTATATAAATTCCCTTTATTGACTTTTATTTCTTTCAGAATGACCCTTACTCGGACGTAGTATAGTAATAATAAATTGAATGAATTCGTCCTCACACTGTATATAAGAGTGTAAAGCTTATTATTAATAATAAATCTTAATAATAATTAGTGTTAATAAAATAAAATTTTGTTGGACCGTTTGTTGAAACTGCAGATATTTATTGTACAAAAAAATAGTTGATTGGTTATTTTATTACGGAAAAAGGATATAACATATAATGATATGACGTGTTTATATAGTTAAATTAATAATGTACACAACTTTAAACTTTACACAGAAAAATAAAAACCTGGTTTAATTTTTTTGTTGCTTATATTTTTTTCTTATTTTCATTTACCAGCAATCACTTTTACAATTGTTCAATTAAAAATATAAGCAATAAAATTATTAAATAAACGTTAAATCATATGAAATTGTACAGTATTTTTACACGAGATTGATAAAATATAATAATTTTCATAACAGAAAGCTCTCAGAGCGATGGGTTTCCGATACTGAACACGTTCATAATTATATTATTTTTTAAAAGATTGATTGTAGTATTGAATATTTTTTTTTTTAACAGCGTATTATGTGACCAAAACTAGTTCAGTTTTAATACTGAGCTGATATAAGCTTGGTTAAAGAACATTATGAATTATGATTACCGAACATCACATTATTAATATTTTTTATTATAACTTTAATAATTATGACAGTAAAAGTAAAATTTCTAAACAACTTCACTTATGTAAAATACGATCGAGATTCGAATGTATTAGTGAAAATGTTTCGAAGTTGTACGGATATACTTTTAAACATATTGTCTCGAAAGTTTCGTCGCATTTCGAAAAATACTTTTATTGCGTTTTGAGTTATAAAATGTGAAATTAAAATTAACATAGGTAGTTAAAATATACCTAGATTATGTAATGGTTTAATAACTTATTGTTAATTTAAATTATTAAAACCGTGTTGTCATATTTGATTAATTCTCCGCGAAAACAGCGCTAAATTGGGGCTCAGCCAGTTATGATGAACCCCATTTAATGTTTTTTTTTATATCGTGTTCATTCCGAACATGCTCGTGTTCTTTTCATGTAAAATTCGTATTCCGACTATTTAGCGGGGCATCTATCGGTGCGTTCCTGCAACTGCATTTGACAGTTGTTTTTCATTTTCATATGACATCGTGAGATGGCCGAATCTTGCGCTGACAAAAAAATAAGTCTGGCACATAATTTGTTTTGTCATAAGCTGTGAAAGCTTATGAATTTGAAACAACGTGACTTCATTCAAAATCGAACAGCTTTGGTTCTACAATAAAGCAGTTTTGCTAATAGATTGATTGACTGTGACATTTATAAAATCTTTCACAATGGGGAGGCATATGCAAATCTAATCTCAGATGGCGCCATCATCGCTGGTGCTTGTCATTGATGTTTACTTTGGGGGTTAATGAATTAAACTAACCAGTAAACTTGCTTACACATTAAAATAATTAAATCATTAGATTTGAAATGCTCACTAAGTCACTACATAACCTAGAAGAAGAATTTGGTTTCCAATAATTTTTGATGCGCAATGCTTTGATCCACAGCTTCCGTTTTACTCTTCAGAAGGGAAACCTGTGTATACCTTTATTTTTACGCTCAACTCAAATGCACTACACAGAGGCGTACTATATTACAGAGACGATTTTTTTGTTTATTTACTAAAATTCTTTAATGAAGTTTGACAGCGAAATAACACCAGTGATAATACACGCCACCTAGTGGGATAAATAAGCAGTGTGTGTCCCCATTGTTTTTTCATGAATTTTATTTTGTTACAGAACAAAAGTCGTTCAAGTATCGAACGTGAACGAACACCTTTTGATCGTCCAGAATAGCAAATAAATAAATATGACGAGACGGTAACGTTAAGTTTTTATTTTTCTTTTATAAGGTCGCCATTTTTATTCTGTTAATTTATTTTGTCGTTTATTTATTTACTAAAACCGCATCGTATTTGATACATCTTTCATGTCATTGTTTTAGATAGGTTATTTAAATATAATATTCATTTTACTTGTATGAATGTTGGTTTTTCTTTTATTTGTAAATTATGCATTTGTTTATTACTTAATAAACTTAAAACATTAAAAGAAACTGTTAAAATATTAGTTTTCTCTATTTGACCAGTGGAAAATGCAGTAATAAAATTTTAGTATTGTTTTTTCTAAATTTCTTAAGGTAAAGTTTTTATGGAGTGGAGGTGCGTTTTCTTTTTTCAAACGCAATGAACGCGTGCCGTGTTTCTGGTTTTGTATGTTACATTTTCCACCTTTATTGTAACCACAATTTTTTTTAAATAATTATATTATTTTGATATATCGTTTTGAATCTGCATTTTAGTGAAGGATGTAATATAAAATAGTGTTTTATTTGCGTATAATTGCGCTGCGTTCATTGCGACAGGAAACAAAACTCAAGACATATTTCAAAAAAATATTACCTATATTGTTCTCGAATATGCAATTTAGTATTGAATGAAACTTAAATTACGGTAAAATACGTTACTTGTTAAGTAATGTAATATATTTACCTACAGCATTGTAAAACATGGTACAAAAATAAAAAATTTGATAACGTAAAGGTTTGTGTAAGGATTGACGTTAACTCGTGGTATATCATTGTGGGTACATTATATTTGTACAACTAGCGATTGCCCGCGGCTGCGTTCGCGTTGAAATAGCCATACAGAATATTCACACAGAAAGCCCAGGCTATTTAGAAAACGAGTTTTTCATTTGTAGTCTCCCACAGATTATTTCTAACAAACAAACACCGAAATCTCTTCACACAACTGTTTTTGTATATGGTTATATTAGATAAGGGAGAAATCTATAGACCGTACATACGAATTTGCTTAGACCTCGCTCCCGTTTCTGTGCGGTGGCATTAACCGTTCTATATCTGATCAAATAACTTTGACAGATGCCCATTCCAATCGTCCATTTGTCCAAGATTTCTTCGTATGCATAGTTTGAGACAATTGAGAACTTACCTTACGACCTTATGTGCTTCTATTATTATCGTTGTCATATCTTTCATCAAATATCGGTGATTTGATGAAGTCATCCAATTTCTTTGGGCGACGATATATTATCCTTTTAAACTTTCGCGATTCGAAAACATTGTTTATTTTTAAGTTATTAAGTCCCGTGCTTAAAAATAAACGATATATTATCCATCCTTAATATCACATAATCGTTATACCGAGTCTTATAAGCCGAGATTTGAAACTACAATGTAGTAGTTCTTGGAATGATTATAGTCAATAGAAGTCGCCAATCATTGCGCTGGTAGCTCAGTGTGATTGATGTTCGAGTTAGTTTGTCTTTCATGCAGCAACGGAAAGACGTGTTTTTGCATAGATACAGTTAATGGACCGGAAAGTGACATAAGCCATATCTTATCCGTGAAAATGCACTGTTCCTGTCAGGATCTCAACGCGGGTGAAATCCGAGGGCAACAACTAGTATACAACCTGAGTATAAATTGGTACGTTATCCCGAAATGGGGTCAATCTAATCCTGAAGGTCAACAACATTTGTTTTACGAGTTTGTGAAATTCGGAAATTTTCATTGAAGAAAAGGCATTTAAAGTTTACGTCAAAATTCTACTACAGAACTTCCGGGCAGCCCTAGATCAACTGATTCAATTCTTGTTCTTCAGATTATGGCTTAGCTGATTCACTTGAAGTACGTTGAACCTTGTTCAATGATGATGTTGATTAGAAAAGACTTATCTTCACGTATGAAGTCCTTTTTTTTGGTAATATTAATGACATTTTTCCTAGGAAGGTTGCCACAACTTGTCGACAACCATGGTCCTAACCACCCCCTTCCGGGATAACATACCAATTCAGACACCCTCTATAAATACAAATTAATCTACCCGCAATAAATATAAGATTCGGTAGATAACTAGTGTTCAAAATTGTGTCTAAATTTTAAGCCGCTTCAAACGACATGTTTTGCCAGTATTTTGCTCATGTGCAAGTTTTGCTGTTAATTACTTTATGTTCGACTGTTGGCTGGGTGTAAAAGTAGCAACATTAGCTTGACTAACTGAACAACTTATGAACCTTGAACAAGATTTGAATTTGAACAATATTTGAACTTGAACAAGATTTGAACTTGTACAAGACTTGAACTTAAACAAGTTTTGAACTTGAGCCATTTTTGTAAAGTTTGACGATATTTTTGTACAAAAAATGGAATATGACCTTTTTGAGAATATTATACAGGGTTGGTCAAGTATAGTGTTAATATTGGGATTAATTACATTACATTCTGTATAAGGTTCGAATAGTGTGCAGCACATGGTGTTCATAATTTTAAAATATCAGAAAAAGTAGTTTAAATACTATTGACCGTTTGATCAAATATATTTTCATTAATTATTAATCAAGGTGTCGCAAAAGTTGCTCAACAACCAGTGAACACTATAGTAATATTGTTATTTAGCACTATTTTTGAACGTTTTTTTAAAAACCTAATTAAGTACGCTTTGTTAACGAGTGATTTTCATTTAATTTTATTATTGTTAAAAAGTTTGAATAGGTATTTATATTTTTTTTGTATCACCAAAATGAATCTTAATTTTAACCAAAGAATATTAAATTATGAAATGTTATACATATACGCTGGGGAGGCATTTTAATATTGTATTATTATGCCTGTAGCATTGTATTATTATAATAATGTTAATAATTTATTCATTAATGTAACAGTTGGGGCCCAGGGGACCGATTTTTGAATGTCACCGAGTGACTAAATATCAGCGATATGACCGATAGTCATCGATTTACAAAGTCGTATTTTTGAATCTCAGCGGGTGACTAAAATTGTCATACCTATGATATCGTTTACGAGTGGGGGTACCCATTCGTAAACAATATCATAGATATGAGTAGGTATTTAGTGCCAATTTTGGCTTAAAACAATTTCCAACTTAAAAAATAAAATTGAATGGAACACAATCATAAGTTTGTCTATGATTAAAGCTGAGAAATAGTTGCATGTTGGTAAACAGGGTATGACTTTCAAAAATACGACTTTTGCAAATTAGTGATTTCAAAGTTATCGCTGAGAATTTTGTCACCGCTGATATCGAAATCACTCGTGACTTTCAAAAATCGGTCCCCAGGTCCAAGATTATTTATATAATACGTAACAGATTGAAATTCTATCATAGAAATATATATTTAAATGATTTAATTAATAAGTTGTTTGATTTTCGTAACCGCTACTTCCAATGCATTATAAACATAGTAGGACAACCAGATAATAATAATAATCAGGTAAAAGGCCCCGAAAATCTTTTTTTTTCTATTTAGTAACGGGACGAGCTCATCGTTTGCCTGACGGTAAGCATAACGCCGGCCCATAACAATTGCAGTGCCGCCCAGAACTTTGAAACACAAAGACCTGCGCGGCACTGCAGTGCACTCGTTACCCTGAGACATTAGGTATTAAGTCTCATAAGCCCAGTAATTTCACTGGATACTCTGCTCATCAAACCGGAACACAGTAATGCTTGCACACTACTGCTTGGCGGCAGACTTCACGAGCAAAGCGGTGGTAACAACCCAGACGGACACTCGCAGAAGATTTAGTCCTACCATTAACAAACATGATTGTGCCGGGCAAAAAGTTGTGTGAATATCTAGGTAGCTACTTACATGAAAACTTTATTCCCACTGCTTTGAGCCCACAGATCTGGATTTATAGTCTGTTTGAGCCACTGGTGGGTCCACGGGTAATTTTTATTGCCCGCAGTTCAGTGGAACAAGAAATTAATCAAAGAGTACTAAAAATCGTCACCAGGTGAACTACGAATCGGTTCCCGACTTACCACTGAGCTACCATGACATTTATTGGCACTTGTCCAATAATGTAAACATACTCGGTAGATGTCCAGTGTCCACCAATGACATCCATATTGGTCCGATCGCCAACAAATTATCATTAGCTGATGATCCGCCTTTTTATATTATTAGACATAAACGGAATAAATTATTGCACAAAGTATACATTTTTCTTTAAAGCCATCTAGCGTGAAGTAGTGGCAACAAAACAATATCGAGCTTTATGTTCCACGTAACTCGCACCATACTAAATACTGCTACATTTAAATCAGCCAGTTGTCAACAGATGTCTCTCTTTTCAATTATAACTTATACAATACAATGTTTTGCGAATGAATATTCCCGTCAATGGACCGATTCATATCTTGTGATAGTATTTAGGTGTCAAATAAATGTGTTATCGATACCCTTGAATTTTTTTTCTTAGATAATCTGAAACAAGTCTGATAAGTTATTGAGCGCTTTGGCTATTCATGATTAATCAAAGTAATTCACAATGATTACGTCATAATGTTAAATTTTTGAAAAGCGTGACTTTTATCATAAAGTAAGTTTCTACATAGGTACCTACTATTACTGTTAATAAACAGTATTTAAAACATGTTTATTTACATATGCAAATTAGGTAAATCACTATATTGTAGCGTAGTAATAATTTTTTTTTAACGGGCTAAATGCCTTTATTAACTAGCTAAAACATAAATAAACACTACATATAACCTAGCTAGCTACAAAAACAGTTGGATAATCTACAAGCCCTAGTAGGCCTATAGATAATCCAAATGTTCTAGCCCACTACCAGTAGGAAGCGTACCCAGCATGCTGGCGGCATTGCCTCGTTGAACCGCAAAGCTGATCCGTTGAGCCAAATAGTAATAATTATATGATGCCCGTTTTTCCCAGATAATATCACAATTGATTGTAAAACTGACATTTAACTAAGTAGATAGAGTGGGTATCTAATTTTATACGAGTTTGAGAAAAATAGATCCACCTAAAATCTAAAATAGATTTAACAATGTGGAATAGCCGAACAGTGCTGACTCCAATGACGGAGACTGGTCAAAAATGAAAATATGTGAAATGATATGTATCTGGGGACCGATTTTTGAAAGTCACGAGTGATTTCGATATCAGCGGTGACAACATTCTCAGCGATAACTTTGAAATCACTAATTTGCAAAAGTCGTATTTTTGAAAGTCATACCCTGTTTACCAACATGCAACTATTTCTCAGCTTTAATCATAGACAAACTTATGATTGTGTTCCATTCAATTTTATTTTTTAAGTTGGAAATTGTTTTATGACAAAATTGGCACTAAATACCTACTCATATCTATGATATTGTTTACGAATGGGTACCCCCACTCGTAAACGATATCATAGGTATGACAATTTTAGTCACCCGCTGAGATTCAAAAATACGACTTTGTAAATCGATGACTATCGGTCATATCGCTGATATTTAGTCACTCGGTGACATTCAAAAATCGGTCCCCTGGTGCCCCTTCCCTGCCCGCGTAAGCAGAACGCAAAAATGGCCTAAAGGCTTATTGTTTCATCGAAGAAAAACAGGCAATACGGAAAAAGAGAGACAACGCCAGAGCCCTCAGTTGGCGTTCTGAAAATTTTGAAATAAATTTCCAAAGAATATTTCCGAAGACAATTAGTGCGTGGTAATTTCCTAAAACTTGTTCCAGGAAATACGTGTTTTTGAAAATGCTTTACAAGTTTCTGAAAAAAATGTTTGTTATTTAGAATCTCCATTACATGTCCAAGGTTCCTATGGAAGTGTTTACTTTTACATTTATGAGAATATTGTGAACGGCCAAAATCAAGCTAAAGTTTAAAAAGGATGTGTTTTAAGGCTTTTACTAAATTGGGTTGTCAAAATTTTAAAATTTTGGTTCCATAAAAACCTAGATATAATGCACAAGATATCTATCAACATATTCAAAACATCCAAAGAAGAAATTGATACAACACTATAATCACGTACGAGCGTTTGTATGAAAAATATGGTGGGTTGGGTCCTCCTAATTGAGTATCTTAAATTTAAAAAAAAAACAAAGAACATAGAGAGTGCACATAGAGAGGCGAAAAAATCGATATTTTCAGTTGACGTACGTCCCACACCGTCTAGCAATTTGAAATTGCCGCGTGTGACGTCAGCACCCAAGTCTGACGTCACTAGCCACCCGCCTGACGAACATTGGTATACCTATCTCTTTTTATCATTTGAAATGTGAATCAGCGCGAGCGAGATAGCGCAACTCGCGTAAAGGTTGTGAATCGAGTTCTTTATTTCATGAGCGAGTGATGTGCAAAGCGATCCTTACGCATTGATAACAGAAATGCTGATAAGTGCTGCTGTAAAACTCTCACTGACGTATGCGCCGTCGTTAAATCATTCCCAGTGGCAAAGAATAGCAGTTTAAATGTGAAATGAACTTTAAAATCCGATTCGATTGTTATTAAAATTGAATTAGTTAATGAAACATCGGAGGCCGCAGTTGAACGTCCCAAGGCGAATGACGTGAGAGACAGTGGCGCCTCCGTGGCAATCCGATAGAACTAAACAGTAGTCGAAAATCTCCCGATGGATATCTAACTCCGGGCCGATTTTACGCGTTTTTCACGAAAATGGCCAGCACTGTGAAGCCGATGCACAAAAGCAAACACTTCCCGATAGACCAGCTAGTGTGTGTCGGCAACTATGAACTCGAAAAGACAATCGGAACTGGCAATTTCGCCGTCGTCAAACTTGCTACACATGTTATAACTAAGAGTAAGGTGCGTACCTATCTTCGTTTCATCGCGTATTCCAGTGGTTTTAGTGTTTTATAGTGTATTTTGCCTTTATAAAGTGTCTACTACGACGTGAGTGCTGGTTTGTGTGTTGTGCTTGTTTATCTTGTTGGATGCCTTTGGTTTTTTCCACTCGGGCGAAGGTTTTTGGCTGTGCTGCGTTCAGGTTTGCCGAAGTTACACTAAAGAACCAGTTTCGTCTACTATCTGATGGATGTGGACGGAGAAAGAACGTGTTTTTATAAAAAAAATAACATTAAGCGTCTCGTTCGAAAATACATTGTTTAGCTTAGAACGTTAGTAGGACTGGCCACTTTCGTATTCAGCCGGATTACATTTGCTATTTTGTTTTTTTGGAAAAAAAATAAACTAAATCGCATTCCAAAATCGAAATTTGAATTTTTGCGTTTTGCGTAATTTTCAGTAACTAATGATGCTATCTGTGAATTTACAATTAGTTAATTTTTGTAAATAGTGTTTTTTGCAACAATTATTTATTGTTATCAATTGAGTAGTTTCTTCATCCAGAAGTCAATTAACTTGCTTGTCCTGTCATTGGGGCTATTTGTCTAATTATTTGTTTCCTTGTATGAGATGTTGCTATGATTGCTGCATTCTTGTAAGACTCCTATTGGCATGTTAAAAGTTGTTATTATCTAGTTTTATCTAGTTCTTATCGTTTTATGTAGGTACAATATTACACAGACAGCATCTGTGGTGTAGTAGGTGAGCAATTCATAAAACCATATTGTAGGTTTGATTTCTGTTATGTGAAAAAACTGTGACAGTTGATATTGGGTATAAAGTAGGTATTGTAGCTTTTGTCAATGGCCACACAGGTTCCAGAGCACTGCATTTGAATTTCACATAATTTAGAAAAATATAATGTTATACAACATGTTTATATACACAATAACATGTTTTCATTCATATTTTATTTTACAACTGTAGGTAATTCCTGAAAAAAGAGATTGATCTCTATTAGGTATGTCTGCACTAAAGTTAATTTTTGTAGCCCAAGTATAACTATTTCAAAACTAATTTGAATTCTACATATTATTTTCAGGTGACATTGTGAGTTGTGTCATGCCTTGTTTTGCCTCCTTAACCTTTAAATGAAGCACAGACAAGTAGATGAATGGTTTTAAAAAAAGCGGGAACCAGCGAGATGTACATAGATTCTCATTCATAGATTCAAAAGTATATGTATTCATGTTTTTTTTCTTGGCCAGACACTGTTTGTGTATTTTGCCAATTTCAAGATATATTCATGATATTAATGTGTAGTAAGTGGGTTGGTAGTGTATTTATATAAGTTTTGTATTTTGTTTCAAATGTAAAATTCATCCTAGCTCTCATATTCATCGGCCAAATTATTATCTTTAAACACTGAATCTCCTTTGTTTGATCATCTATCATAGTACCTATATGACATTGGCGAAATTGTGGCAAACATTCCACAGAAGCCAGGAAATAAAGAGTTGAAGTTGATGAAAATACTCCAATATATGAAAATTCAACTCCCATTTTTTTACCTGTAGATGTTCTTTCGTAAAATTTATATGGGACCACCACGCAGGTCATACACTTTCAACCAAAAAAGGATTTTCCAAATGTATCCACAATTGGCGGAGAAATCAGTGAACATACATATATAAAAAATACAGTGGATCATAATATAACCTCCTCCTTCTTTTTCGAAGTTGATTAAAAATTCATTTTTAAATTGTAGGCAGACTGAAAGAGCATGAACCTTTAAAAAAAAATTTGTTATGTGATTAATTCCCTATTATGAAAGAGAAAGTTGTTTATGAAATATATTTTATAGTGTTAACCGGCACTAGTGGATGTTCATACAAATATATACATCACAAAAATTTCGCTTACAACAGGATTCGAACCTGCGTCTTCTGGCTTGCCGGGCTAGACGCCTTAACCACTAGGCTATGGGAGCAATCGATGTTCACTGCGAAATTCTTGATATGATGTATTTCTTTTCGGCTTACAAGCCGTAGCTCCATCTAGCAGACCTGCTTTGAAAGAAGAAGAAGAAAGTTCTTTGTTGATTTTCTTTCTTCCACAGAGCAATGTATGAAGTTGATTTCGCAAATACAAAATTCTTTATTCACATCCCAAGTAGGTAAAGACCAATCGATAAGAAGAGCAAGAAACAAATCGGTATTCTTATAATAGTATTTTATACTAGCTTTGTCCGCTGCTTCGCCATATAGCCTCTAAGTTACTCCTTAGTACATTAGCTACCTGCAAGTGAAAGTCCCGTCAAAATCGGTACAGCCGTTTCGGAGATTAGCGGGAACAAACACAGACAAAAATTGTTTTTGATAGAGATACCCTATTGTAGGTGTTTTTATAAGTGCCCTGATTTCCTACTTGGGGTTTATACTGTGCAGCTAAATAAAAAAAAGGTTCGGATATATCAGGCGCGTAGCTACGTTATTGAGATAGTATTAAAAAAACTGGATACAATATGCCTACAATGTTATCACACCAATTCATATACTGGATGACCCATGTATGTCCAACTATGATTGCAATAATAAATTACCATGATATTGGACCAAAATGCAAGAGTACTAAATGCTTTAATGCCCATTAGTAAATTGCCCAAGCAATGATGATATTTGCTTGGGAGTTTATAGAGGTTCAAATTATATATAGAGCTGTTGGTCCTGCAGTGCAAGTACCGATCTTTTCTATAATTAAAATTGACAGTTCGAATGGAATTAGAGGTAGGTATACACATCGCATCTCACAATTCGAAGTCTGGCTTATCAATTTCTCTTTATGAGATGTTTTTGCATAATTAAGTCTACCTCTGAATGAAATTAGTATTGTAAGTGGAATTATTGTTTAGGGTACGATGGGGCTGGCATACCATTGTTAGGTAAAAGCCCCAAAATAAACAAGAAGATAAAAAAAAAAGTCTGGCTTATGGGACGAAGACTATATATTTCACCAAAAATGTATAAATAAATGGTTTTATCGTCGTTCGCCACGGTTTTCACACGAAAATCACTTCGCGAAATTAGTTATTCGGTCAATGATGCAACGAAAATTGAACTACATTATCGTAGGAAATGCAATCGATAACAGATTACAAGTAAAACTTGTCGTCGCGTCGTCGCAAAACTAGTTTCGGAGATTAGTTTTCGTTCTCGGGAAAAAGGAAGTGTTTCGTTTTCGAAAAAAATCAACAATGACCTACCTATTTCTAATTTTAACTTATCGAACAGTCAATTTATTGATCGCTATGGATCGGAATGTACCGTACTTGCACCACTGGTGTATTATGACAATATTTGTTAAGGAGTTCTTTGGCAGGCCCATCATCATCAGCCGGAAGACGTCTACTGCTGAACATAGGACTCCCCCATAGAACGCCACTTTGATCGGCTACTCGCCTCTTGCATCCAACGGGTCCCCGCGGTTTTGACAAGGTCGTCGGTCTATCTAGTGGGGGGCTTAGACTCAGGCTAAGATTCAGAGACGATTCTAAGCGTAGACTTTGGCTTCCATATGTCAAAACTGTATAGAATTTTGACGTATGGAAGCGTGAGTCCACGCTTAGATTCGTCTCTGAATCTCAGCCTAAGTCTTCCAGTTCGTGGTCGCCACTCGAGAACCTTCCTTCCCCATCGGTTATCGGTTTTGCCAGCGATGTGGCCTGCCCATAGCCATTTCAACTTACTAACATTGAGAGCTAAACCCCGAGCATAGCTCGTTGCGACTCTGAGCTGACTCATGAGGCTAACAGTAAGAGAGCACGTCTCAGTCCCTTAAGTCATCACTGGCAACACACATTGGTTGAAAACATTAACACCCTTATTCATAAACGTACAGTAACCCTACTATTACTAGAAAGTGTTTTGTCTCGTTTTCGCGCGTAACACTTTCTGTCAACGAGAAGTTGACAGAGCAGTTTATAGCATAGATTATCTTATTGAGCATTATGAATAACGGGGTAAAATTTCAGGCTTTGCAGTATTGTGGACGAAAAGATAGGTAATTTGTCGAATTTGGACCTACCTAATGACATACCTACTAATCAACAACTTCGAGAGTACCTATCGTTCCCAACTTTTCCTGGTAAGAGGCCTAAGAATTCCAATATCAGGAGTGTTCAGCCAACAAAAAAGGAAGCTATAGATAGGATACTTCTTTTCACTTGGCTTTGCAATTATTTTTATTGGAATCTTCCATAAAATCATTAACCCAAATCACCGCACGTGATATAGCACCTGGCAATAATTTTAAAATAAAAATATTTGTTTAAGGCAACACAGCACTCAATATTTTTATTGGCAATACCTCAAGCGTCTTCTGTTTGTTTGTTTGTACATTGAAACCGAAATAGGGTAACCACGTCAAGCTTATCGTAATAGCAGTGACTTTCTTTATTATCACTAGCTTCTGCACGCGGTTTCACCTGTGTTGAGCTTCCCTCAGGAAATGTTGATTTTTCGGGATAAAAAATAGCCTAATGTTAGTCTCCGGTCTTCACACTGTAAAGTTTAAACCAACCATATACCAAAAAAATGGCTTTGATGCTTTGCTGCGTGTCACAAGGACGTACCCATAAATACACTTTCTCATTTATAATATTAGTACTTATTGATGCTGTACCTTAAATGGCTGTAGATACCTATGCCTATGCTATTTTGTTAAATAAAATAAAAAAATAAATAAAAAAAAGATGCCCTCTGAAACTGGGAATTGGAGAGGACATTAATACGTACTACCCCGTACTATAATGCGAAAGTATTTTTGTTGGTTTGTCCTTCTTTCATGCAGCAACGGAGCAACGGTTCGATGTGATTATTGGCATAGATTAATTAATAGATTATTTGGCGTTGGAGCGTAGCTGGTCGTTGTTGGTGGCTGGTTCATACCAATGGCAATGCCACTCAGAGCTTTGAAACACAAAGGCCTGCGCGGCACTGCATTGCGTTCGTTACCCTGAGACAAAGTCTCATTAGCCACTGGATTTATAGGAAAATTACTGAATTTCACTGACTACTTTGCTCATCAAACCGGAACAAGGTAATGCTTGAACATAACTGCTTGGCGGCAAACTACAGGAGCGAAGCGGTGGTGCCCCCCAGACGGACTACACTCCCAGAAGTTAGGCCTGAGTTAGTGCGTGCATCTGTCCATTTTCAACTTGAGGGTGGTAGCTAGTAGCTAGCCACTGAAAGTGGCCAATGGAAGTGGGAAAAACACGTAAATCTTCATCATATTTCTGATATTCCAAAACAAGTACGGTCTGGTCTACTCATCACAATTACTGCTTAGTAAAAATCCTTCTAAGTTACCTTGTATATAGCATCTTATAGACTACGTTTGCAATCTTAATTAGGTATTTACGTTTTAAGTACAACATGTATTGATAAAAATAAAAAGAATAACTTGTCATACTTTACCCATCGTTCCACTCAATCCACGACGCTCGGAGCGAAGGATTTGGAACCCTCGTGTATGGGGCACCTTAGACGCTCAAACAAACGTACGTTTGCTTGTCAGAATAACAACGCTATTGCGTCAAGCGCGGATTTCGTGATACTCGAAATGCGCGCTTGACGCAAAAGCATTGTTATTCTGACAAGCAAACGTACGTTTGTTTGAGCGTCTAAGGTGCCCCTTAGGGGAATATTACGGAACCTACGGGAAGAGATGGAGTGGTGCTATTCATACACCGGGACAACACAGCCAACTACCAATTGAGAGAAGATTAAAGAGCCAAGCGGGAGTGCCTCGCAAATTTCACGAAAGTCGGTCAGTGACACCGTCTCTATTTGGTTTATATGCGTAGGTGAAATTCGGTTCGATCCCTTTCATATACCTAGTATTTACGTTGGTATTATTAATAGAAGGCTGTCGCCTTTAGTCTCATAATTAAAGTAACTAGTTTACGACTGCCTACCTCTGAATGCCGACACAACCTCACCCTCTGAAGGCTTGAGAGTGAATGACAAAATTGTATTGTTTTCACAAACGTGTATTATCCTTGCAATCTATAAAGATGTTTATTTATTTACTTTGTTAATGCACCTAATTACAGCCAAAGAAGGATGAACATTTTTTAAAAAGGAATTATAATAGTCGTTTAATGTAGTAGATAGTTGATCAGCGTGAGGTGACATATTTTATGCAGTTCATAATAAATGTAAATGTTACTTTGTTTAGGTCAAATCTTGCAAGCCCACCCACTTCCCGGTGTTCGATTGAGCCAAATTTTACATAAATATGTAAATAGGAAGACAATGCAATATAATGAAGTCACAGAGCTGGTCTAATGATGGAGCCGGAAGATGCCCACAGGAACAACAAACCCCATCGTGGGCTTGTTTGATTAGTCTTTGCAAGTACTTTGATCCTAGAGGATACCCAGGGTCCTGACGATGGAGCCGAAACGTGGCAACAAGATTACAGTTCCGATAACTTATTATGTAAAATCCCGTCTGTCAAAATGTTTTTCCACCAAAAAAGTTGTTTTAATTGTTATGTTCGCGTAACATTGTTGTTAGGTATTTACCGGTTTTCTCTGGCAAGGATTTGAGGTTTACCAAACCGAATTTAGTGATTATGCTTATCAAGAGCGTGTACACAAACTGTGGTCTTTTTTAAAATTAATAATTGCGAAAAGCTTAGAAAATACAATATTGATGAATGTTGAAATAGCGAAAAAAGTATGCGATCAAGTGGCGTTGCCTCTGCCTATCCCTACATGGACTTTACGTGATGGTGTTACACAATTAAATTATTATAACATGTCAAGACTACATCGCATCGTGCCCTATGTCCCTACCGAGGGCCGCGCCGTAATCTACGTAAGCCGTGACATTTGACCTTTCCACTTTAGGGCCAACCTTTGACCTAACATCTCTTCCCAACTTCCAATAAACAACAGGAAATGGTTTTAGCTCTGTTCGTGTCGCTGCTAAAAACGTAGTTTGCCTAATATTAATACAGGTAATGGTAGGACTAACTCTTCAGTGTGTGTTTGGGTGGGTACCACCGCGTTAATAGTGTTGTCGCAATATATACATCCCAAAAATTTCGCTCCTGTTGGAAGCGAAATTTTTGAGATGTATATATTTGCGTGAACGCCCGCTAGTCAAAACAAAAAAATATAAAATATATTTCTTAAAAGTGCGTGTTGGTGTCAGTACCAGGAGTGGCCACGTGTCTCAACGAGAAAGGACTGAAATTGTACTTTTACAATATCAAATCGTTATCCAGCAGACATTCCGAACTGTGTGTTGCATGGAACCTTGTAAAGTCCTTGACGTGAGACCCGGACCATCCTTGAGATACAAGGCTGCAGTCTGAGACTAATAGCTATGTGGACGGTGCTAGTGAAGGCGCTAAACTAAGCCGGCCTGCTTTATAAATACCAATACTTTTTACACGACTGTCCAGAAAAGGAGTGTAATATTTTCATGATTCATGTATGTATGTGAGTTTATTTATTCCAACATAACTTTTAAATACCTGAACAGATTTGGATGTACGGGGTATCGTTAGAATCCTTACATCATTCCGAGTGACACTGGCTAGGGCAGTTGTAATTTTAATTATTTTAATTAAATATATATAAATAAATAAAATTGAAGTGTCTGTTTGTAATATCAAAATAACAGTCTTTCACCAAATGCATATGAAAGTACATACGGTACCGATAACAAAACAATCATTTTTTTAAAAATTGTCTGTCTGTCTGCCCGTTTGTTCCGGGTAATCTCCGAAATGGCTGGGCCGATTTTGACGGGACTTTCACTGGCAGACAGCTGATGTTATAAGGAGTAACTTTGGCTACTTTTATTTAAGAAAAAGACTTAGGGTTCCGCGCAAAAAAATAAAAACCATGAAATCGAATATCTCCGCGCGGGTGAAACCGCGGGCAGCAGCTAGTCGTATCATAAGAAACGCAAAGAAGTGAAACGCCGCGCCGGCTTCTATGTTTCCGGCTAAATACAACCTGCTTGTGTTCAAGGCAAAGGTGCATAAGTTTCTACTAAAGAAACATGCTATACCTTCGACCGCATCGTCACTTCTCATCAGGTGAAATTCGCGGTTAAACGCTGCAACAGCCCGTATTGATAAAAAAGCAGTTAAAACATACATTCTTCTTTTATACACTGATACTCGACATTTTGTTGTGTTCTGACTTCTGGCAGCTGTAAAGAGCTAGTCCTAATTACTGCTAATATATATACAAATAAATAAAATTGAAGTACATAGCTATTCGTCTGTTAATGTCAACATAACAGCTTTTTACTATATAAATACACTAGCTGCTGCCCACGGTATCACCCGCGCGGAGATATTGGATATCATGTTTTTTATTTTTTTGCGCGGAACCCTAAGTCTTTTTCTTAAATAAAAGTAGCCAAAGTTACTCCTTATAACATCAGCTGTCTGCCAGTGAAAGTCCCGTCAAAATCGGCCCAGCCATTTCGGAGATTACCCGGAACAAACGGGCAGACAGACAGACAATTTTTAAAAAAATGATTGTTTTGTTATCGGTACCGTATGTACTTTCATATGCATTTGGTGAAAGACTGTTATTTTGATATTACACACAAAGAACCCCTTCATCTCTGTTAAAAAAAAATAGTTTCACTACCACTGCGTGTTCAGTGCAAAAGCCGCAGTAAATATGCGGTCGTGCGCAAGTGATGTATGTACATGTAGCTTAAAGCTGAGCAGTCGTCACTTTGAGCCCAGGCAAGGAGTGAAAGCGACAGCACTATCTGGCATCTGGCTGTATTGTTTTCGTGGATGTTTGATGGTTTACATCAAGCCGCGCTTGCGCGTGTATTATTTCGTAATCCGCGCTTGTTTCAAAGATAGTCTTTGTTTCAAAGTCATGGTTATTTTGACAGCTAAACGCAAATGCATATTAAGCGAGTATTTCTGCTCTCTCTCTTTCTCTGTTGATAAGGTCGAGTCGAGTCACTGACCAGCCTTCAGTTGACCTTGCCTCTAAAAAACGACTCTACAAGAAATTCTCTCAGTATTTTTTGTTGTTAATAGTTTTTGCAGTAAAAGTATTACGCGTTACTGTATCCAAGGCCCTCTAGACAAAAGCCACACGCTTCTTTTTCCGCTCACGCTAACACCACTACAATGTAGGTATGGGAATGAGATTAGCTTGCGAGATGTCACGTGAATGTTTTTTAATTATATTGACGATAGCGTGAGTGAAAAAAGAAGTTTGTGGATTTTGTCTAGAGGAGAAGGTGAAGTGGCGTTTCCTCTCTTTCTATTTCAAATTGAATTGGTGTTATGATGACGCAACTAAGGCATGTTTAACGGTTAGAAAAAAGTTTTTTCATATTCTCTTTATCATAGTTTTTTATTTAAGGGGCAGAATTTGGCGCGCCGCTATCTCGCTCGCGCGTCCCAACATTTTTGAAAATAATTATGAAAAATCGCATTCGGTGAAATGGCTGACAATAGCATTACAATAGGTTAAACAAAAATTGCATTTTGATCCATTCAAGTTTACAAACTTAAAAATGGGGTTTTATGTTTTGCCTAATTTCATGTATGAAAACTTGATCGGATCAAAATGATACTTTTACCGTACCTTTGTAATGTTATTGCCAGTAACTTCACCGAATGCGATTTTTCATAATTATAATACCTAAGTGATTATTTATCTTCAAAAATGTTAAGATGCGCGAGCGAGATAGCCGCACGCCGGATTCTGCCCCTTCCTAAAGAGCTTAAAATTTATTGGATATAAATTATTAAATTATCTATGTAACGAATAGCACATTATATTTTTACACGACTGCCCAAAAAGGAGTACTAATGCTGTTTCCAGGGTTCATAATAATTATAATATTATTATACCAATTATTGGAATAATTACTAATACCGTTTTCTTTATTTCAGGTGGCAATAAAAATAATAGACAAATCTCGGCTCGACGAGGATAACTTGAAGAAAACCTTCAGGGAGATAGCGATTATGAAGAGACTGCGGCATCCGCACATAGTTAGGTTATATCAGGTATGCTATTCGCTTTCCTTTTACATTATATACAGAAATAATAGATTATGCACCGAGGGGATAAAGCATGGTCTTACAGTCACAGGCGCATCTTGAATCCCGAGCGCAACGAAGGATTCTAGAGAAAAGGATCCTAATATTTTAATCACGAGTGAAGGGTGGGATTTAATATGAGAATACGAATGCAGCGAGGGATTCAAGGTGGAACTAATAAAAAGCAAACCGAAACAAAACAAAAAAAAACGAATAAGAACTTCTAGGTGAATAGTCTGTTTACTAAAAGTTTTAAAACAAAATGATGAGGTTTAAGGTTTAAAGCAAGTCACAAAATGCAAATATTAAAAAATAACGCAGAGGGAACAAAAGAGAGAATAGGAACTTTACCGTTTTATCAACAGGGTATGGATACGCAGAGAGTATAATTTTATTATATAAAAAATAATTATATAAACTAGTTTCTTAATTCTTTTATAAATTAATATACAAATAATAAATATTACTATTAATCCCCAGGTCATGGAAAGTGATCATACAATATATTTGGTGACAGAGTACGCGCCGAACGGTGAAATATTCGGTGAGTACTTCTTGGCAATTCAATCATGAAAACCAACCATCTGAGATTCTTCGGCCTGGCCATGACCTACAGTGACCATTATGGAGACCTCTCAACCGCCTTCGGACCCAAGCTGGCCGCTGCAGGCATGACTAAAAGGGGTTTCATAGACCAATCCCTTGAGCACCCGATCTACAGAGGCCCGAAAAATCCATATCATGCTCTACGTGCACAACAATTTGCACACTAGAGGACCTCCCGCTGCCTCAGATAATTTAGAGGCCATATCAGTGCCCTAACCACTCATCTTTCCAGAATTCTACATATAAGATTAACCATTCTCTCGAAAAGAACCAACACAACCCCACAACCTAAAAAAATTACTAACTATAATTTATTCTTGCTGTATGGTCTCGCCTAAGAATAGTACCACCCCATCTCTTCCCGTGGGTGTCGTCAGAGTCAGCTCAGGGTATATCCAGGGAATGTGCAGCAGAATTCTCAGTCAACAATAATATACTGCGATCACGGCGACGCCTGCTAAGTGTGATGTATTATGGCAAAATCTCCCCTTCATGGGAGAGGCCGATGTTCAGCACAGGACGTTTCCCAGCTGGTGATGATGATGAATCATTTGACTCAAAAAGAAGAAGACGAAGACCTAAAATATTACTATCTATAATGTATTGTCTGTCCACAGATCACCTAGTCTCCCGAGGTCGAATGCCTGAATGCGAAGCGGCGCGGGCCTTCTCACAGATGGTTTCCGCCGTGGGGTACTGTCACGCGAACGGCGTCGTTCACAGAGATCTCAAGGCAGAAAATCTTCTGCTCGACCAGCAGATGAACATTAAGGTATAATTATCATGCTTGCGAACGATCGTCATACTCGGGATTTTGCCATAATTCATCACGGCAGGCGTCGGCGTGATCGCAGTAGATTATGATGTTGACTGAGGAGAATGCTGCTGCACATTCCCTGGATATACTCCAAGCCGGCTGTTACGGCACTCATCGGAAGTGATGGGGTGGTACTATTCTTAACCCGGACCACACGGTCCACACGGACACAGTCCTTCAGTCATCGCATTATTAGGTTGTATTGAGTCCTGTATTCTATTCCAGCTGGCGGACTTCGGGTTCAGTAATGAGTACACTAGCGGAGCCCCACTCAACACGTGGTGTGGGTCGCCGCCCTACGCGGCGCCTGAGTTGTTCGAGGGACGCCGGTATGATGGGCCTAAGGCGGACATATGGGTATGTCGCTACTCGGTACTCTCTAGTTACCTACCCTACTAATATTATCTACTCTTAAGGTAAGATTTAGAGAGGAGTCTAAGCGTGGACTCACGCTGCCCTGTGTCAAAATTCTATACAGCTTTGACGTAGGGAAGCAAAAGTTCACGCTTAGATTCGTCTCTGAATCGTAGCCCAATCCAAAGTTTGTTTGAAAGAGATCACTTTGTAGCGAAAATAAAGAAAAAAGGTGTTTATTTGACACAAGAAGTAAAAGGAAAATCTATACTAATACGGATACTTAAGTCGTGGCCGTTGTTTCAAACGCGTGGCGATCCTCACAGGAACTATGCATTTTTTAGGGCTAAAAGTAGCCTATGCTACTCTCCAATCCACACATCTTGCCGTCGATACTACCCAATTGGCCAATGTTACTACCCAACTTGCCGATGTTACTACCCAATTGGCCAATGTTACTACCCAACTTACCGACATTACTACCCAACTGATCGATGTATATGGGTCCTACTAATAAACAGTAGATAACGGTGGTATAGTTACACAATGTTTTGTCTTTGTTGTTCTTTGACAATTTTAAACTGAATCGAAAGAAACAAAACATTGTGTAACTATTCTATTGTTATAGTCTTTATTTGTAAGGCTACAATTGTCTTTATGTGTTATATTCCAGTCGCTAGGTGTGGTCCTGTACGTGCTAGTGTGCGGCGCGCTGCCGTTCGACGGCGGTACATTACACGAGCTGCGGAACGTCGTGCTCAGCGGAAAGTTCCGCATCCCTTACTTCATGTCGCAGGGTGAGTCGCACCCGCTCAATGTTTTTTCGGTTTCTAGTTGTATACGGGAGGGTTACGTGAACAGAGTCAGTTTTTAAGGAGTTGGATATTCAGGTGATTTTATTATTCTTCTTCAACCATTTGCATTATCTGCATATACATTATCTGCATTATATGCATCAGTATATCTGTTCTCCTCTTTTCCATGCCATTTTGTTTGGTCCTGCGTAAGTCTCATCCATTGCAGGTGATAAACATAACAAATTAATCAAAAAATTCATGTATAACTTTTACCCCTAATGTCACCAAAATATGTACTAAGCAGAGTGACGACTCACGATATCTTACGTGCATAAACAAGGACCAATCTTGCTGTCTCATTCCCGCCTCCCGCGCACTCTTTCTCCCCGCCTGCGGGCTCTACTCGGTCAGTGACCCCGTACTTAGTGCGTCGTGCGACAGCTGATAGTGGTTTGTCATTGACCGTCAGGGATATCCTATGCTAATTGCCTTGCAACTTGTGATGTCAATTTAATCGATGCATTCTATTGATTAATTTATAATTACTTCCTAATATTTATATATGATGTTTGTGTTGTTGGCAGAGTGCGAGAACCTAATCCGACACATGTTGGTGGTGGAGCCCGAGCGGCGCCTGTCGCTGCGTGGTGTGGCTCGGCACCGCTGGCTGCAGCAGCACCAGAGATACGGTGCGTGCAACATACGACAAAAACAAAACTTATTTGGAAAAAAACAGAAATTTCTCAAAAAAAAGGGCACTAAAATACGTTGTTTGAAATACCATAATATACATTAAAAATAAAATTCAAATGAATACAGTAGTCATGACGTCCGTCCTTATTGGTTACTTTCGGACCGGATAGTAACTTTTTATCCTGAAAAATGCACAGTTCCTGTGAGAATATCGACGCTCTTGAAACCGCGAGCAGGACTAAGTATCTGTATTAGTATAGATTTTCTTTTTACTTTTTGTGTCAAATAAACATCTTTTCTTTCTTTAGTTTTCACTACAAAGCGATCTCTTTAAAAACAATTTTTGGATAGGGAAGCATTAAGGCTAAGATTCGGAGGGGAGTCTATGCGTGGATTTCGATTTCCCTACTTCAAAACTTAATAGAATTTAACATAATATGGTAGCATGAGTCCATGCTTAGACTCGTATCTGAATGTTACCCTAAGAGTAGAGAGTATTGGTAGGGTAGGGAACTAGGAAGTTGTGTGGAAATATCCGTACTAGTCCAGTTCCAGAAGCTAATTACAATCTAAAGTTTATTTTATCCCCAGCTCTAACGATAGACGTGTCCCTCGGCGAGTGTGCGTGCCATGTGGGGGGTGGGGGCGTGGGTGCGGGAGTGGGGGCCGAGGCGTGCGGGGGCGCCAGCGACACCGTGCTCGCACACATGCTCACCATCCCCGGCCTTACGCACACGCACATACAACAGGTGAGCAAAATGCACATGTACAGTTTGGGGATTCACATGTATCGTGGGGGAGTCACACTTACAGTTAGGGGAGTCACACGTACAGTGGGGGAGTCATACGTACAGTTGGGGGAGTCGCATGTACCGCGGGGAGAGTAACATGTACAGAGAGGGAAACCACATGTACATTTGGAGAAGTCATATTATGTACAGTGGGGGAAATCACATGCTCAACAGGGAGGTCAACATGTACAGTAGGGATTTTTATCTTGAGGGCGGTAGCTAGCCAGGCGAGCACTAGAAAACGCCTTACCGTGTAGATACATATAACAACAGACGCCCATGCACTGGCGTACTCGATGAATTTTCAAATCGTTTTCTTTATTTAGTTCAATTTTATTATACTCTGTAATCTCCAAAGCTCACACTCTTTTTTTGCTAATTAAATTACTGGGCTTATGCTAATGTCCCAGGATAACGAGCGCACTGCAGTGCTGCGCAGGCCTTTGTGTTTCAAAGTTCTGAGTGACACTTCAATTGTTATGGGCCGGCGTTATGCTTACCATCAGGCAAACGACCAGCTCGTCTCGTTACCAAATAGCATAAAAAAAAATATTTTTTTTTTAATTCTTATTCTAAAATCGTGTAGTTGTATTCAAGCCGTGTTGTCGCAGGCTGTTCAAGAGCAGAGGTTCGACCACGTGTCCGCCATCTACCACCTGCTCATGGACAAGCTGCAGCAGCGGACCAGCGCCAGGAACAGTCTGCAGCACAGAGGTGAGGAGCATACCGTGTTACCACACTCATTTAAACCACCCCACTTGTGCTATAGCGGCCATAGTCTGCCCCTTAGGCAGAACATGCCGCGCCATTATCTCGCTTGCGCATCTCAACATGTTGGAAGATAAACAATCAATTAGTGTAATTATTAAAAATCGCATTCGTTAAAGTTGCTGGCAGTGACATTTTACTCTATTCAAATTTGTAACCTTAACAAACAAACAAACAACCTCTCACCCTAATCGCATATACCTTCTCCGTTCCGTCGTGGGTAAAAATGGGATTTTATGTTGTGCCCATTTTCATGTATGAAAACTTGATAGGACCAAATGGTACTTTTGCAGTGCCTTTTTTTATTATTTTTTTATTGTAGTGCCTTTGTTATGTTATTGCCAGCAACTTCACCGAAGGCGATTTTTCATAATTATAATTTATATTAAGAAGGGTACGTATGACTCGCCCAACTCCGTGATGGGCTTAGCGCCGAGCGGTAAATATTGTTCCTGTTTCACTTGTAACTGGCAATTGTCGGGACTCGAGAGTTTTCGTAGCCTCACTGCGTCTCCCCGTTACCTCACCCCGCGTGTGACGAAGCGGTTGCAAAATGTCGACAATATTTTACATTTTTTTGATAACTTTTCGAAGTTCCTTTTTCATTTTGAATGGACATAATCTATTTCAATTATTATGTATTATTTTCAAAGTTGACTATATTACCGAGGGTAAGGTGCAAAAGTTTTTTGATTGAACGAGTTTATTATATGAAAATAATCAGTTCAAAACGAGTCGTTTTAGTGGTGGAAATATTGAAAATTCACTTCGCTCTAATTTGATTTTAGTGGTGTTTGAACCAAAATGAACACATTTTGCCCCTAGATACTGCTTATCCGCTTATACATGCAAAATTTCATTTAAATCTGACCTGTAATATTCAAATGAACAGGGAAGTTCGTTTGTATGGGACATTCGGTTTACGTACCTCTGTTAAGTGATTGATTATCTTCAAAAAAGTTGAGATGCGCGAGCGAGATATTGAGTATCATTACAATAATATTATAGCTCATACTTTTTCTCTGAGAGAAGGCTAGTATCCCAGCAGTGGGAGCGTAAAAGGTTGATAACTATGATGATGATGAATATAATGTTATGTTGATTGTTTCCAGACTCGTTGGACTCTACGACCGGCCAGCCGCTAGATCTCACTAGTTGTAAGGTGAGCTATTCATACATTCCGTGACCGCTCTTTACTAACCGAATTTAAAAAAGGATCTTTTAAAACATTTAAAATTTAAGAAGGAAGGGGGTTCTGAATTAAATTGTTTTTTTAATTTTATCTTTGTTACCTCAGAACTGTGTCATTTATAAACCGATTTGGATCATTCTTCTTTATTTGAAAGGATATAATACTTTTAGATTGGTACAGCTATTAGGTTAATGTTTCTAACAGATTCCTCTTCCCTGCCAGAACACAGAAGAAGAACTGATGGAGGCAGAGGACTCGACTTCACAAGACTGCCTCGTCTCCTTACCCACCGTACCAGTGGAGTATCTCACTGATACTCCAGACAATTTAGAAAAGGTATAAAACATACTAAGAATTTTTTATCGTACACTCAAATGATTTATTTTAATATTTTTTAATTACTTTTAATAATTCTAAAATGTACGGAGTGTTTGACATTATTACAATAGTATCTATTGATGAGAGAAGCCACTGGCTACTGAAACGTAGTTTCATCCTTTCATGCTGTCTATAAAGTGCAATTCAGTGCAAAAATAAAGGGACACAAGTTTCCCTTCTAACGAGAAAAAAATAGAAACTTGGATCAATATATTGCTCATCAAAAATTATTGTAATCCAATTATTCTTCTAGGTTATGTAGTGACCATTTCAAATCTATTGATTTTTAAAACGTGAGCATGTTTACTGGTTATAGTTTAATTAATTAACTCTCGAAGTAAACATCAATGACAAGCACCAGCGATGGTGGCGCCATCTGAGATTAGCTTTGCATGTGCCTCCCCATTGTAGCCTTTGTGTTATTCTGACGTACTGTGAAGTTCCATGCAACCTCACAAACTTTCGTGTTTATAGTGTTAGTAGCATAGGATGTGAATGTGTTTGTGTTGTTCCAGTTCGGGTCGGGCTGCGCGCCGGCGGAGGCGCCGGGGCCCGCGGCGGTGGAGCCCCCCGCTACGCGGCGCCACACCGTGGGCCCCGGGGACTGCCGACACGGACAGGTGCGGAGCCCTACATCATACACCACTTGGAAATACACAACTAGTTTATACACCACTTGGACTTATGCACCTAGGCCATACACCACTTGGACATACACCTATATTATATACCACTTGGACTTATACACCTAGACCATACACCACTTGGACACATCACACTAACAAACCATCCATGACACACACTATAGTACTGACGAGGCTGGAAGTAAATCAATTGACGGCCGAGTAATTTTAGAAGGAAGAGGCGAAGCCGAGTCCTTCCTAAGTGATTTTGACATAAACCTTTTTAACTAAAAGAGGCCGTTAAATGCTGTTTCGATCGAGACTTGTATAGTACTTACTCCAACTTGCGAGGAAACAATCAAATTAATCCAAAAAACTTCCACACTTTATCAAACGCTCCAGTCAGCACATGTATTACTAGTACTGACGCGTGTGCTTTCAGAACCGCAACTCCACCTGAAGCAAAACTGGTGGTAGGACCCCTCAGCAGTATATAACAAAGTTCAGCAACTGCACTCGAGAGCTAGTTTTACTCTACGTTACGTTCACAACACATGTTTACAGATACCTGAACTGAATTATCTGGACGATCGAGCTTTGCTCGGTGTTTTTGTGTTTTTACAACGAAATAAAAACAAGTATTGCTCGTTTAAACTTTAAAGTAACTAGATGTGTGTGTGTGTGTGTGTGTTGCAGGGCAGCGACCTGGCGGTGTGCGCCGCCGCGTCCGCGGAGCTGCGTCCGTCGCCGCTCTATGTGTCCACACACTTCACTGTGAGCACGACTACTTGTCATATACCTACTTACAAAATTATATTATATTATTAATTTACTGTAATGTGTAATGTAATTTTTGGGGTGCACTACCATTCTTCAATAACAATACTAACCCTCTTTCAATTCTTTTGTGGTAAGACCATTGACACATGAAAAAAGCAACAAATTATTGTATGACATTACAAAAAAAAATCTAGTCAACATCCTTATTACTTTATTTCCGGCCTGAACAGTACTCCAGTATTAAGAGCATAGTGACTGACCCCGCCTGCCCTGCCCCACAGGCCCCCTCCCCCGTGTCACTGCTGCCGCACACGAACCTGGCGGCCAAGCTGCCGGCCGTGCAGCACCAGCCGCCCGCATACTTCAGTGTCAAAGATCAACATCTACTGAAGCCGCCCATCGCCATGCAGAGCCAGAGTACGTACATACACCGACACACACCCACACACACACGCTCGTGCACGCACACACATATTGTATACGGCCACAACAATAACAAAAGTTACACAAAACAATTGTAGAATATGGAATAAACCGAAGTCGGAAATTAAGAAGTCGGAAAAACAACGCAAATACCAACATAGACAGCCTTAACCTCAGTGTCACTCGGGATGATGTAAGGATTCTAACGATACCCCAAACATCCAAATCTGTTGAGGCATTTAAAAGTTGTATGGTGGAATAAAGAATCTCACATACATTCATGAAGCTTAAATACATTACACTCTTTTTTTGTGCAGTCGTGTAAAAACGAAATAATGGTGTCGATTTTGACGTCTCAAACTTAAACTTAATTTTAGTTTCACTCTCTCTTTCTGCACAAGAACATGAGAAAGTGATGGGATGTATGTATATCAGACATCTGTCAAACTATCCACTTGCTTGCATCTAGTGTAAACGTGGCCATGAATTTAGAGGCGTCTGATTTGTCAAGAATAGAAAATATTTGACAGCTCTAAAACTAAATTTAGACCTGTCAAACATCTCCGTCCCAATCTTTTTTTTTAATGACATTGATAACGAATGTTAGGTCTATGTTTAAAAAAAAATATAAAAATTATTATTATACAAATATTCGTCTTTGTAAAGAATTCATAGACAGTAATTTATTACAAAAAAATAACTAGCTTTAATTAACTTTTTTTTTACATAAAACATTAGTTTGTAATTAGGTATTACGAATAATTTTTCGCATTTTCCACGACTGTCCAAAAAGGAAGTGTAATGTTTTCAGGGTTCATGAATGTATGTGAGTTTATTTTATCTTTTAAATGCCTGAACAGATTTTCGATGTATGGGGTGTATTCGTTACATCGTTACGGGTGACAATGGCTAGGGCAGTCATGTTTTTTCTTAATTATACTTGTTTTCAACCATGTAATAATTGATTATCTATAAAGATATTATGTACGTGTACATATTTATTGCAGCGTCTACATTCGGTCGCCGTGCATCAGACGGCGGCGCACACGTCCCGCGAGGGAGAGAGAGAGCGTGCTGTCACTCTGCGCCGCCGCATCACGTGAGTCTCTCTCTTTTTGTTATCCCTCCCACCTGCGGGACGAAGCTTCTACCTAAAAGCTATGTACATACTTGCAAATCTTGCAAGTATAGAATACTAGCTTCTGCGCGCGGTTTCACCTGCGTAGAGAACAGTGCAATTTTACCGAACGAAAAGTAGCATGTGTCGATCATTCGCGCAGCTATACAGACCAACGGCTCGACGTGATGTTTTGCATAGGTGTAGTTTATAGACCGGAGACTAACATAGGCTATTTTTTATCCCGGAAAAATGCGCGGCTCCTGTCGAAATATTCACTCCAGTGAAACCACGGGTAGCAGCTAGTGCATAAGTCGCATTTTATAAGCAATTTCAATATACATTCCAGGTATCGGACAGTGGAACCCCGACCAGACCAGAGGAATCTGAACAGACGGACGATCAATCAGGAGAATACAACACTAATCTATGCAGGTACATAGTATAGTATAAAAGTTTGTATATGTTTGAAAACCGGATTCACTCACGTAGTACAGCAGAGCTTTGCGATGATTGCCCATACGGTTTCTTTGTATTTGGTAACTTCTTAAACGGAACTACACGCATGCGCTCCGACTGGTTGCCGCGCGTGTACTGAGGATTGCCTGGTATAAAGGTTGCCTGGTGGGGAACACTATTAGTGATACAGACATTGTAACAATGTCATGTGTTTTATTGGGGTGGCACTGCAATTGTTATGGGCCGGCGTTATGCTTACCATGAGGCAAACGACCAGCTCGTCTTGTTAACAAATAACATAATAAAAAAGTACCCACTCGGCCACGCTCGCTCTGTTTATGTCATGTGTCATAATAATATGTATGTATGTATGTCCGCAGGTATATGTTAAACCGTGGCAGTAGCAAAAGGCATACAATGGCTAGTCCAGAGGACGCTCACAACTCCGCAACCGCCGGCGCAGGAAATGTGGTCAGTACTTACTATAAATCCGTGCTATTATGGATGTTAAAGCGTGTTTGTTGGTTTGTCCTTCTTTCACGCAGCAACGGAGCGACGGATCGATGTGATTTTTTGCATAGATATAGTTTATGGACGGAGATTAACAGAGGCTACTTTTTATCCAGAAAAAAGGCACGGTCCCTGTGAGAATCAACACGTAGGTAAAGGCTAATATGCGAAAGTATGTTAATTAGTGTGTTGGTTTGTCCTTTTTTTATTTTTTTTATTTATTTATATTATTTTTATGCGTGAAAGAAGGACAAACCAACAAACACACTTTCGCATTTATAATATTAGTAGGATTACATAAATATAATATAGTTCACCTGGTTTAGCTAAAAATTCTTAAGTGAATCTGTTTGGCGGCTACGTATGCCTGCCTTAATATGGGCCTAAATAAAACTTGATGTTTTCCATCACCAGCCGAGCACATCACCATCATCATCATCGAGCCTGCGCGTCCGGAGGACGGGTCTCCTCACCGTAACCGAACGACCGCCCGGTGAGTGCACACTACTACGCGCCGCTGTAGCGTAGCACTGCTTGTTTATATTGCTTGATGTTTTTTATTACAAATTAATTTTGCTCTCTTTTGATGGGAAAGTAAAGGTTTTGAAGATTAATTATTGATTTTACTAACAAACAACAAACTAAAAGGACATACATATTTTAAAAATATTGAGTATCCTGGGTGTTATCGCTCAATAGCGATATCTTCCAAACCACCGTTTTTAATCATTTCGGTCTAAATAAACAGCCTTTGCTTTTCAAAGTTCTCGGTAGTCCTGCAATTGTTATGGTCGTTGGTCGGGTATTATGCTTACCATCAAGTACGAACGACCTACTCGTCTCGTTACCTTGCAAAATAAAGTAATCTCTCTCCTTCCTGCCCTCGTCCGATTTTGCATGGGGTCGGCGCAGTACGTAAAAAAACATACAGCTTTTAGGTTTCTGGCATTTTTTACAGCCGGCCGTCTGCCTGCTGTGTAACGCCTACCATCCTTGGGAATTCTGAGAGTATAATGTAATATGGATTAAATAACGGATATTTTGATATTTATTAGAAAAATTGGATTTTTAATGGGTTTTTTTTACTAATTTAATTCATCATTATGACAAAAGTAATAAATTGATCTTCAGATCCTTTACCCTTTTCGTATCGATGTTTTTGATTTTTAATCGTTTAGCGGTCGTTGGATTGACTCAATGGACGTAATTAGATAAATCTAGGTATAATGGAAACCGGCTTTTTGGAATTCATCGATACGTGCTTGGCGACGGATTTTCAACTTGGGGGTGGTAGGTAGCCAGGCAATTGAAAACGCCTTACAACCATGCTGCGGTTGCATCAGTATGTTTACCTTTACTGAGACACATATACGCTCACACACTCTTTAAACTTATAACACCCCTTTTTGGGTAGGGTGTTAAAAATGGGATACTTAGATTTTGGTAAAAACAAAAACAGTTTATTAAAAAAGAAGTCAAACACACTTGATTTGATCGTTTGTTTGCGGAAAATAGGAGGCAATCAGGTAGTATGAATTCATTTAGTGCCTGCCAAGCTAGTTACTACTCTCAAGTTAAAAATATGTATATCGCCAAGTGCCTATCGGTTTGTCCCGGCAAGTCCAGTTGAGATCCAATCCTATTGAAAGAACAAAAAAAAAGATGATTTCGGAATTATACAATTAAAAAGTGTTCAATGATTCAATTCTCCACTAGAAGCATGCTGCCAGCATTTTAGTTTTTTTTTATTTCTGCTAATTTATGTTTCTTTTACTCACCATTTTTTTAGTCATAAGTCCCGAACTTGTTATGGAGGTGGAAGCGAGGATGAACAGAGATTACCTACCGCCTTCTATACAAAACACGTACCAGGGCAGCCAGAACGTACCTCAGTGCCCCAATCAAGGTTCGATTACAGCTGGGACCTCTAACTTTAGCCAGAATCAAGGGTCAATCACAGTAGGAACGCCCAACTTTAGCCAGAATCAAGGGTCAATCACGGCAGGAACGCCCACCTTTAGCCAGAATCAAGGCTCTATTATGGCAGGAACGCCCAGCTTTAGCCAGAATCAAGGGTCTATTACTGCAGGAACGCCCAGCTTTAGTCAGAATCAAGGGTCTATTACGGCAGGAACACCCAGCTTTAGTCAGAATCAAGGGTCTATTACGGCAGGAACGCCCAGCTTTAGTCAGAATCAAGGGTCAATCACAGCAGGAACATCTAGCTTCGCACAGAATCAAGGATCCATTACCGCTGGAATACCTTTCAGTCAGAACCAGGGGTCCAATCCAAGCTTTAACCAGACTCTGGGCTCTATAAAAGGTGGCACTCCCACCTATAACCCTAATCAGGGGCCGCTATCGCCTGGTAGCCCTAGCTTTAGTCAAACTACGCCCAGTAGCCCAAGTTTTGCCCAGAACCAAGGGTCTATAACTGCTGGTACTCCGAGCTACAACCAAGGGCAGGGAAATCAGAAACCTAGATTAGAGACCATTCCCCAGGGGTCCATGATCGGTACGAAAGGATTTGCCGTGACAGCTGCTCCGATTAGTCCTACAGTACCGTACCCGCCTAGTACGAACCCATTTTCGAGCCAAAGCGGGCCTTTACCGGGAAATTCTGGACAAAATCAGGGTTCTATAACATCTGGCACTCCTGTTGTCAATTACGAAAGCTATACCAATTACGGTAGCAATTTCAGCACAGGTAATATGGGATCTATTACCAGCGGCACGCCTGGATCCAATTTTGCCACAAATTTTGGTAATAACAATAATTTTGTTGCACAAAACACTAGTTTTGCAACAAATTCGAACGCAGCGCTCGGTTCGATCTCAAGTGGTACACCGATGACTACACAGAATTTCGGACAAACACAGAACTTCGGTACAAACAACACAAACTTCGGTACCAATACGTCGGGGTCTATCACTAGCGGAACACCAATAAACAATTTCCAAAACCTGAACATACAAGGAAACATGACCGCTATGGCTGCTGGCTCGATCACTGCTGGAACTCCAGTACAGAACAACTTCAGTACCACAAACACTAACTTCAACACCACAAACACTAGTTTCGGCGCCTCGACAACGAATTTCGGAACTTCAAATTCAAATTTTGGATCTTCACCTTCAACTTTCGGCGCTTCGAGTCCAAGCTACGGAATGAATCAGTATACAAGTACAAGACAGAGAAAGAACTCGGGACCTCAGCGAGTGAGGCTCCAAACATTAGCTACTGTTCAAGAAATGGGTAATTTTTTTAATTATTTTTGGGTAACAGGTAATCTAAAGGTGTGCGGGGCATCACTACATCTGACTGATACTATTTGGGTAAAACAATAAATTTTATTAAGGACATCACTAAAAATGATCTCGATATACTAAAATAAATTATATATTCCATTTCTAAAATCTCATTAATTACATAAAAACCGTTTAGTGAATCTTCAGTAAGTACAAATATCACGTTTTCATATTTTTGGCTAGTAATGTAGTTGAATTATTTTTGCATGTAGTTCTTGTGTGTGTTTTGCACTTTTAGTTGTGTGTGTTTGTGTGATTGTAGTTAATATTAGATTAAGAGAGGTTATCTTTGTATATGTATTTCATAAGTACGGAAAATGTTATATAAAACTAATTGACGCGAAACGAATCTAGGCCGATCGGGACTTAGATTCCCAGAGAAATAGAAGGCAAACGTAAACATGCTGATGAGTGACTGAGATAGAACCTTTCTGTTCCTCACTTCACGTCTAAGTTGCGTGTACTGCAATAAAATAAAATAGCTCAACAATATTTTAACAATCGAATTAGCATAAAGTACATAATTCTTGGCATGGAATTTGATCGCTTGCGAGACACCACGTGACCAGCGCAGTTCGACTTACTATGCATTTTACATGCACAGGTAACATGGTTCGTTGCTACCACTCAAATCCGATGCCAGGTATTATATATTGACTTTAATTTAAACTACCCTCATGGCAGTAATCTGCAATCTACACAACTTCTATACTAGCAAGAAGTTTTATTTGTTTGTTTGTTACGGTTAGTACCACCGTCTCTTCCCGTGGCGGTCGTCAGAGCCGGCTCAGGGAATATTCAGGGAATGTGCAGCAGCATTCTCGGTCAACATCATAATCTAATGCGATCACGGCGACAACGCCAAGGGTGCAGTAAAATGCTCCATCATAGAGGACGCCAGTGTTCAGCAGTGGACGTTTTCCGGCTTATGGATATGTAATTTCTACTCTAAATCCCTCCTGATATTCGTACTAACCCCCTCTAACACTATTTGTACAATAATTTGATATTCGCGTGCAGCTCGCGAGCACGCGGAGCGATATTCGCCGGTGCGGCGCGCCGAATGTTCGCCCCCGCGGCAAACGCATGACATCGCCTCCGCTCGGCTCGAGTATCAACAGTTACAGGTGAGTCCGACGAGTCTAGAATATACCTGCCTACAGGAAGTTTACACAGGATATGTCATTCGAGATAAAATACCAATTTAAACTCTGAGTGTATACATATATTTAATAGAGATTTACTTAGTTGTCCAATATTGTAAACAAACTTGGCGACTCAGCAACCAATAACATAGATTTTTTTATGTTATTTGGTAGCGAGACGGGCTGGTCGTTTGCCTGATGGTAAGCATAACGCCGGCCCATAACAATTGCAGTGCCAGTCAGAGCTTTGTAACACAAAGTCCTGCGCGGCACTGCATTGCGCCCGCTACCCTGAGAGGTTAGGTATTAAGTCTCATAAGACCAGTAATTTCACTGGCTACACTGCTCATCAAACCGGAACACAGTAATGCTCGCACATTACTGCTTGGCGGCAGACTTCACGAGCAAAGCGGTGGTACCAACCCTGACAGACACTCGCAGAGGAGTTAGTCCACCCACCTAGTATAACATAGATAGATATTCAAATTCGAATCATGTTATTGGTTGGCGTTTGGATCGCTATTGATGTCATTGGTTGGCATCGGCCGAGTTTGTTTACATTATTGGTCAAGTATAGAAAATCAGGCCGTACCAATCTTACCGTTGTGTGTGTGTGCTCCAGCGTGGGCTGGAGCGCCGCGGCGGCGCGCCGGGTGCTTCGCCCCCGCTGCCCGATGGGAGGCTCTCTTCCGTGTCCATGCCAGGTAATTATTTTAACATAATTATGTAATTGGTATATTTATCTGTTGTGTACTTTATGTACGTTGTATATGCATAGCCGCGGATTCGCCCGCGTGGTATATATCTTCATAAGTTGTCGTGTATGTGTTATTCTGATATATAAGCTACTAGCTGACTAAGAAGTGCCTAACCGTTGTCTGACTCAATTCTGTAGTGGCATTTCCTAATTATTTAAGACGTTTATCTTTTATATACTGTCTAGCTTAACAGGCATCTAATATGATTTTACAAGCTTTTATTTAACTTGAAATATTTGTATGTTTGTACGTTTGTTTAGATCAAATCTTGCAAGCTAAATTTGGCTCATTTCCCGGTGTTCGATTGAGTCGAAATTTTACACAAATGAGTTAATCGGATGACAATGCAATATAATGATGTCACAGAGCTGGTTTGATGATGGAGCCGGAAGTTTAATAGTAAAAGAGCCGGAAGGTGGTCACATGAACTCTATAACGAAACGACATAACCCCATCGCGTTTGGGCTCGTTTGATTCTTCGTTACCAAGTACTCTGATCCTAGATGATGTCCAGGATCCCGATAATGGAGCCGGAAGGTGGGATACGAGATTATAGTACCAATTACGTACTTTATAAAAGCTTGTCTGGAAAAATATATGTTTCCACAACAAAATTTTTATGGTAAATTGGGTCTTTATTTGATAAAATTGTATCCCCAGGGTCTCCTATCCACGCGATGCCTTGCTCGAGTGCTCTGACCCCCACCTTAGAACTAAACTCTGTCTCATGCGATGCGGCGCGCGCCGTGCTGTTAGCAGCGCGGCACTTACTACCCGACCCTGCCGCGGCAGAGCTGCACACTACGGCTACACTCACGCAGGTACTACCGGAGCTAAGAATAGTACCACCATCACTCCCTTGAGGTGATATCCAGGGAATAGCAGCAGCATTCTCTTCAGTCAACATAATTTACTGCGATTACCAAGATGCCTGCCAAGTGTGATGTATTATAGTAAAATCCCCTTTTCATGAGAGAGGCCTATGTTCATCAGTGGACCTTTCACAGCTAATGATGATGATGGTGAATATGTATAGACTCAGATTTTCAAATGTACTGAACTTCAGTTTGATACTATGGAATACGTAGTTATTTGTAAAACTTTACTCAGTAGCACTTATTTTTGCAAAATAATTTAGTTAGGTGATGCAAAAAAATAAATTCAAATACAAAATCCTTTTGAGTGACAACATTCCGGTCACAATTTCAGTATAAAAAAGTTTTTAGAGTACATATTTGCAGCTAAACTATTTTGATCCCACCGACTGCGCCAATAAAACATTCAACGAACTCCAACCTGTCCACAGGACCTCGCGCTAAAGATAGGCATCAACCTCCACACCTTGTGCGCCCCGCACGCCAACGTGTCGCAGGAGATACTGCAGTGCGTGCACTACCCGCCCGCGCCGCCCGCGCCACCTGCCGGCTCCCCACTGCACCAGATCACAGAGGGTCTGAGCTACCTGCACACGGGCTCCATCACACGAGGTACGTGCCTGCACACACCCACACACACACACGCACACTATACAGGGAGTATTTTTGAAAATTTGTACCAGTCTGTTCCCCAAAAAAGGAAGAAAAAACAATTTTCTGTAACGATATTCACGTGCATATTTATTTTCAGGTACCCCCCAAGCCTCGGCGACGCCACTAGACCTCCGAAGCAATATAGACATGGATACCGGCCAATACCCTACCCTCCTGCCGATAATCCATCCCCAGATACATATAGTCACGCACAGATCGCTGAACAACTCCCCTATATCCAACCCCGGCTCACCCTTAGACATGATACAGGAGGAAATAGGAAACGGGCATGAAAAAGATGTAAGGTTCCAAGCGCCTTTGTTATACACCCACCCGCAGATCAGCTTGACAGACTGCTTAGGATCAGAGATCACTTTAGTGGCATCATCTTCTGAAGATTCCATGGACAGCTTAGAGAATTCCAAGTATCCTATCCCTCAGTTCGTGATATCCGAGCCCTCAGATTTGGACAATCGGCCGTCGATAACCAAAGGGATAGGGCGGAAGGTCAGTCAGGAAGTTGAAGTTGAGAAGGAGGAAAAGAGAGAGATGGAAGTGCAATCACCTAAAGAAGAGTTGACAGAAGATTATCCTAGACGGGGCAGTGATAAGTCCTTGGGATTTAGCGACGATTCTCTGTCGAACGATTCTGCGAATGTGTCTCCGAATTGCGAGCAAAATATACAGAGTATATACTCCAATCTCGTCTCCATTAGTTCAGGGTTCAGCGAAAATCGGGGCAGTTTCTCGGAGCATCGAGAGTCGTTCTCGTTTTCGGACAGGGGCAGCTTCTCGGAAAGGGGTGATTATGGAAGGGGCTCGATTTCTGAAAGAAGTGATTTAGGGAGGGGCAGCTTTTCTGAAAAAGGCGAAACGCCTCGAACCTCGTTCTCCGCTCAGGGTACTTTAGGAGAAGTCAAAGAATACTGCGAAGATGTTTACATGTCCAAAAACGATCAAGAAATCGATAAAATACAAAGGTCCACTATGGATCTGCGACTGTCTGAAATATGCCGTCCTGCTGAAAGAATACCAATATTGCTAAGTCCACAGAAAGTGTGTTGCGTCCAAGAATATTACGAGGTTACCCTATCAACCGTGTGTTCGAAGCTAGATTCTCAAAGAATAGTAGAACTGCTTAAAGAAGCTATCAACTCCCGCGTTCCTCCTCAAAACATATTCGTAGAAACTACAGACCAGAAAAATAGCGATACGGAATCGCTAACAGGGTTTCTAAATCTGGAATATTCTGGTGGTATCCAGATAGAACTGATCGTGTGTGAAAACAAAGCGATGGAGAAGAAAGGGCTGAAAATGAGACGGATTTCAGGAGATCAAAGAGAGTATGGAAAGCTGTGCCAACAGCTGATCACAAGCTTGACGGTGTGAGACTGACAGGCGGCTTGTAGGTTTGATCAAAACTGACAAGGCTTGAAGAAAAGACGGCCGCCTCTTTAGACAAGTTTTTACAGTCCGACTGGGATGGAGATGTCACTCTGCCGTATTTTATCAAAGAAATTCTTTGTACCTTGGTGGCGCTTTAAGTGGGGAAATAATTATCCTTTTTGGACTGTAGTTAGTAAAATGGTAGGAAAATGTCAATTGACAGTGAGTAGTTAAAGTGACAGCTGACATCTGTCAGTTTGATTGTCAGCTGTCATTGGTAATTGTGAGCGAGCCTAGATAATATATTTTACTTTAAATGCATTTAAAAATATTTCTTATGAGAAATATTCCATTCCTTTTATCAGCGAGAATGTATTTTTTATTTATATGTTATATAAAAAGTACATCAGTGTAAATGACGATATTGAAATAATTTAATTGTTTATGAATAAATGTTGACACCAAATAAGAGTCTAACTCTATTTCGATGAAACTTTTGTTAAATAGTAGATTTTAGTTGTATCAACTTGAAAGTATACATTTGTGATTATAAATGTGTATAGTGCAGGTTTTATGTAGATATAATTAAGTATTTTAATTATGTATAATTATTGTAAATCGGATAATTATTGTACATAGTACCTAAGTCTGGTGTAAAATATTGTTTGATAATAATTACAATTAATTGTAATTTTTATTTTTCCTTAAAATTATTTTTACTTTGATCGATTGGAGAATAAATAAGTATTTCAGAAGTAAAAAAACGAAGCTGCATGAAAAATTATTTATTTTTTGAGACAATATAAAGTTAAAACGTATAAATATTGTAAATTCAAATCTAGACAATTTTTTTTGTATTTTAAGTACCTATATTATTTATTCCAAAAACACATTATACCCATTATTGATTTTGAGATATATAATTCCAATATATACGGATTATCAATTATTATGAAACATAATTAACAAAAATGTTTAAATATTTATGATGAATTTTTTTTTTTTCGTTTTAAAAAATGACATACTTAATTGAAATAAAATAATTCCTATTAAATACATACAATTAAATAATGAACAATTATTGTAAATATAATTTTAAGTGTTTCATTATTAAAAGTCGTTAAGGCCATGAATTACCTGTAATCAATAACCTGAATAACTTTTGTCCGAAATCTTAAACTTTATTTATTTTCCCAATTCAGCTACAGAATTTCCATAAAAAACTAAATTAGCTCAAAAGGCTTAGTTTACAAAACTTCAGCGATGTTGAATTTCTTTTTCATGTCTCGGTATTTATCGAAATGAAATAATATAAAAAAAATGCTTTAAAAAGAGAACCGACTTCGACGGAAGTGTCGCGATATATGAAATTTCATCTCCCACTTTTTCACCTTTAGGTGTATTCTTTCATAAAATTTATGAAAGGATTACCCTAGAGGTATGCTCATGAAAAAAATGTATTAAATTATTCATATAGATGAATTGAGAACGTCTTCTTTTTTTAAAAGCGCGTAAAGAAGAGTAGATTATTTTTTTAAATTCTATTTTGAAAACTGACCTAGATTTGTTTATTAATTTTGAATTCGAAACAAATCGAAAAGCTGCTTGGCATTTAAAAAAACAAATTATGAAAGTATTGAACGGTTTCAATTTTCCGAATATAAGGCATCATTTTGAACACGTGGTTTCAAATAACGCCAAGTGAACTGTTGTGTAGTTTTTGCCTTTCAATGTCTTTTTAGAAAAATGTATGTATATTATGTCTGACGTTTAACGGAAGCATCCGTGGTGTTGTGATTCAGAATGTCACTTGAAGGACTAAGGAGCGAGGTCGATTCACGATACTGCTGCCTTATCAGCTAACAATCTCGTGTTCGTTTTCAATACCAGACCGATTAACCGGTCACTAGTCTTCGTGTGGAAGGAGTTGTCAATAGTTTTCGCTTTTTGTAAGAGCCTATTTCTTTAATAACCAGCGAAAATTCTAGACTATTCCTTCCACACGAAGACTAGTGACCGCTGGTTTTAATCGGTCTGGTATTGAAAACGAACACGAGATTGCTAGCTGATAAGGCAGCTGGACAGATATATTACATTTGAAATGAACTACGTACATTTGTGTCAGAGTTTTATTGTTGACAATGTAGGACCATTGTAGGAGGCACTTAAAACGGAGTCCAGTGAGGATCTCTATTATATGTGATCCATGGGCGTTATCAATACTTGATAATGAGGCCTAAAAAAGCCAAGTAATATGTGCAATAAATACTATTTATTCTTGTCATTTATATATATAGTAAATGTAAATTATTTGGAGAAAAACTTGTTCAATTCTAAATAATTTCTTTGTTTTAGAGGCGAGCTGAAGAAGTGCGGTAAAACAAAATTGTAATAAATATTATTTATTAATTATTATTACTAATTAGTATAAAATTATAAGTATATTGATCAGAAATTTAGTATCTTACATGTATTTATGAAAATAAATATAGACTTATATTTCTGTTTAGTTGTTTGAGACCACGTTTTCTGTATATTTTTTTTGATAAGGTTTCGTATCATTGAGCAATATGAACATTGAACACGTTTTGCATAAAGCATTGAATTTACCATATCGATAATAAGCATCGATCAGTTAAATTAAGTAACCAATAAAATGCATGTATAAATTAGTTGACTATTTAATATTTTCGAACAAAAGTTGTTCAGAATTGAAACAAAAGTTGTACAAGTTTTGAAACTGATCACGTGGTTTCAATAATGCAAAAACACCGTCTACATTGTGTACCTATACTTATTCTGTACAGTGCTTCTCCAATTTGAACCTAAATGAATAAGAACTAGAATAGATTTTGCCATAAGTAAGTTATAGCCATGATATCAAAGGTATATTTATAAGGATTGTAAATATTATCAATAAATTCCGATTCCATACTGTTAATAAATTGTTTCATTTACCTTCAGTCTTCTCTTCAGCGGCCCGTACACTTTATGCATGATTCATGGATAAGTATCAATCACGGACCACGTAAAAACCATGGAAAAACCACTATTACCACTTGACGCATAGCCTACCGTCTACTAAGCTTGGTAGAAATCTAGTCCAAGCCCTAACCGTACCTACACCGGTTAGATATAGTGAAAGAGACGCACCGCAGCCGCTTCTTCGAGTAAAGCGGAGCTGCCGTCACTTTGAGGCCAAGCAGGGAGTGAAAGAGATAGCGATATTTTCTTGCTGTACCTATTCATATTCTTTTCTGTTTCATGGATTATTTATGGTTTGACATCAAGCCGCGCCTACGCGTGTATTACCTCGTAATCCGCGCTTGTAGCAAAATCATGGTTATTTTAACAGCAAATCGCAGACATGCACGCGTGTACGGTCGGCCTTATGTTTCGAATAGGCATATGCAATGTGCATTCGTCAGAGCAGCGATTCCGAGTGCCACGCCGTGGAACCCAAGGGTTCCGTGGAAAAACAGCCTGTTTATTCTGTTCTGTTTGTTTATTTATATTTACTTAATACCACAGTATTAGGTAGGTATAATGAAGCTTTGTCGATCATTTCTATTTTTGTGGTTTGAAGGTGTCATACTTTCTAGCGGTGAGATAACAACGTACTAACTTCATTCTGATATCAAACAATTGTACGAAAAATGTACTAAATTGTACGCCTAATAATTTTTTTTTTAATGTTATTTGGTAACGAGACGAGCTGGTCGTTTGGCTGATGGTAAGCATAACGCCGGCTAATAACATTTGCAGTGCCACCCAGAACTTTGAAACACAAAGCCATGCGCGGCACTGCAGTGCGCTCGTTACCCTGAGACATTAGGTATTAAGTCTCATAAGCCCAGTAATTTCACTGGATACTCTGCTCATCAAACCGGAACACAGTAATGCTTGCACACTACTGCTTGGCGGCAGACTTCACGAGTAAAGCGGTGGTAACAACCCAGACGGACACTCGCAGAAGAGTTAGTCCTCCCACTAACAAAACGAGAAAACAAAAAAATATTTGTCACCGCCAGAGCCTGCGGCGCGTGGCGGCGCGTAGGCAGGTGCGTATTTACCCCTGGGTCAAAAGGGCCATGGCCCGGGGCGGCAGGCTGCTAGGGGCGGTGCAAGCGGAAGAAATTTATAAAAGACTACTTAACTAAGGCTCTTATAAGTGAACAGTGTTAAACTGTGTTTTGTCTCTTTCGATTCAGTTTAAAATTGTCAATAAAAGGGCGGCGGGGCCTGCAGGCCCAGGGCGCTGAATCCTAAAATACGCCACTGCGCGTAGGCATCTTGTCTTATATTCCCACCTCTGATTCCTTCGACTTATTATTTTTTAATTCTTTACCTGACTTTGACTTGTATCTACAATGTTTTACTTTCTACGGCCTGCTGAATCCAGCAGGAAATGCCTATCTAACAAAAACTTGCCAACTCGGAAGCTTTACAATTTGGGGTTTCTGTCCCTTCCCTAATTGGGTGTTGTGTCGTATTCACAAAAAATATGAATAAAAACAAAGCATAGTTACCTAAGTAGGTATATTTTAATATTTCGACGTAGGTCCTAATTAGAAAAACATTTTTTTTAAACCACGTCTCGTATAATTTTATTATTTAGGACATTATCACAGCCATCAGAAACAAACAGACTTGATCAACACAAATTTAGACAATCTTTAAATATTTTAGAACTTGCCAACTCTTATAATTAATTAAGACTAAAACGTCTAAAATGTCAGAACAGAATGGAGTTAAACAAAGGTTAGACACTGTAGGGTCTTACCACAAAAAAACTAAACACACGTTAAACTTGTGTTAAACACTATTTAACGCCTGAACATGCCTTAGTCTCGCGATTAAATATGAGCAACCACAAATCCTGATTTAAGTATTGTCTAACCGTTGTCTAACAGAATTCTGTAGTGACATTTCTAATCATTTTTGACGTTTATCTTTAGGCGCTGTCTAGCTAAACAGGCGACTAGAACTAGTTTTTTTTGGGTAAGTTGTGGTTGCTTGTATTTGAACACGCGCCTATAAGGCATATTTAGGAGTTAAACGCTGTTTAAATACAGGTTTAGGGTTTTTTAATTTTTTGTGGTAAGACCAACAATCTTTATTAAGTACTTATATGATTGTTTTAACTTACTACTTAGGTACCTACATACTATAGTCACCTAGTCAGAAAAGTAAGTAAGTATCAGATTTATGAAAGCTAAAAATAGGTATTAGTAACTACTCTGTTTTATTAATTAAGTATATTTAATATTTTGTATTGAATTTAACAGATACATATTATCTATTTTTTGAAAAAAAGGAAATTAATTGGCAGGAACTATCCTAGAAGAGCAGACTGTTGCCTGGTGTAAAAACTAATAAGGCGAGAAGCATCGAATGATCTTTGCCACGTGCACATCGCCCGCAGCATTCGCCAGCGAGAACGCGAAAAAAATATGGATGTCAGGTACGGCCAACTGTTGTACAGTCGGCAGCTTGACTGTTTTTTATCACAGTGCGCTAATATGCTCATGCATAATATTATATAGTACTAATTTTATGAACTGCCCTTAAAATAGACGATGTAACATAAAAGTTACATAACAAAACATGATTGCCGTAGCCATTGTCACTCGGGATCATGTATTTATGGATTCTATAACGATACCCCATACATCTAAATCTGTTTAGGCATTTAAAAGTTATGGTGGAATAAAGAAACTCTGATACTTACATAAAACATACATATATACATGAACCGTTGGTAATGTAGCCTGTAACATTGAAAAACAAATAACATGAACAACACAACTAAAATTAGACAGATCTTTAAAGAGGAAATGATTGTATCGATACAAGAACTATAGTTAGTCAGTTACATAATATTATATTACGGACTCAGCTGTAACAACGATTTGCAAATATCTAATTCAACAAAAAATGTTTCGAATCCCTTTATTTTTTGCACTACCTGTCACAAATTTGACAGCAGCAGCATTTGACAGGATGTAGCTAATTTCTCACCCTAAAATAAGCTGTTTAGACGCATTTCGGCTTTACGAAAGATTTGTAATAGAAAATACGAGGTATTTTAAGCTTATTGTCAAGTAAAGACTTTTTCATAGGTAGACAAAGTTTTTTTTTACCTGCGTTCCCGCCATTTCCGCCCTACAATTTTTTTATCCGGAACGTGCAGCAGCAGGGATCGCAGTTCATTAGGCCGATTGTGGGCCGATTTTGTTTTTCTTTTTATGTAGCCGGAAGTTCGTCTTATTATATATTGCACAATAGTAACCGATACAATGGCAATTATTGACATGTCATATGAGAACTTGAGAAGTTTGAACTTGGTCGTATTCGAGACCCGGGATTATATTCTCTTTGCGAGACGTAATCGCGGTCGCAATCGGTTAAAATTCGGTTAAGAAATATAACTCGAGCTAGCGTACGCCCGGTGTTCACCGAAGTTCAACTATGATCATCAACCGAGGTTCAAATTATTTAAATGCGAATTTTGACATCTTCTGTCACATAGCTAGCTCTTGAAAATAAGATCGATGATGATTGGATTTGACAGATCTAGATATTAGATATAGAAATTACTGGGCTTATGAGACTTAATACCTAATGTGTCAGGGTAACGAGCGCACTGCAGTGCCACGCAGGCCTTTGTGTTTCAAAGTTCTGTGTGGCACTGCAAATGTTATGGGCCGGCGTTATGCTTACCATCAGGCAAACGACCAGCTCGTTTCGTTACCAAATAGCATAAAAAAATGACATTTCTTTCCTGCCAAAAATCTCGATTGCATCACTGTCGGATGTGTATACTGTCACCTCAGAGCAAAAATAGGTAGAGCGCGAACATCGCTCCGGTCGCCTAATGCGCAGCGTAGGCAAGTGAACTATAGCTAGTTATATTGATAGGTAAGTGACTGATAGGGATGGGCAATTGAGCGCTGCAAGCGTAGTTGTCGATAAAAGCAGCTGAACGGCACGGGACCTATTGTTATATTATGTTGTATAATTAATGTATAATGTGAAGTATATATGGGTGAGTTTTTGATAAGTAAACATTATTATTTGCTTATTTATTTTAAGGTACGAATTTATAGGTCTCGCATAATGACCTATGAATTTATATTGTTATAATTTTATTTTATATGACGGGGCGGCGAGTCCAGGGGTCTTTTTAAAAAACGGTGACGTCACCACCGGTGACGTCAACATCTTCAGCATCATGGTGACCGCTCACCCCTCGTAGAAAGAAAACACGAAGTAGCTCCATTTTATCTCAACCATTTATTTCGGCAAGGTTATATGGGAGATCTGAACGGTCCGACGGTAGGCGCAACACTGCTTGTTTCCAACGGTCGGTCGCTCGTATTTATAGCAAAACAGATTGTGACAAAGAATCTTTATAAAACTTGTTAGATCTTGTCATTCTACTTTAGATTTAAATCTTCAATTGAAATTCATTACTTTTTATTAACATGGGGCCCAGGAGAGCACTCATGATAGTTAAAATAAATGACTCTAGGTGCCCATTCCAAGTAATAAGCCGTACAAGAAGAATGGGCAAGAAACTTGTCGGCAATCTTTTAAAAAATTGTGTTTACAGTGAATTTGTTCAGTTTTACAATCATTTGTCTAGTTTTAACAATTCAATGAGTAATTAATGGTTCACAAACATTAATTAGTTAATCAAAGTTTAAGTGAAATTATTAACAATCCAATGAGTAATTTATGGTTCTAAACGTTAATTAGTAAACCAAAGTTAACATGTTTTGATTGTTGTCATTTTACACCGTCCATGAAGCTCGCCTGTGACGTCGTTGCTCCGATACGGCCATTCTGATAGATGGTGCGTGCTCTGCACCAGTCCAGTTATGTTCTGAAACAATGAGACGTTTTCTTCTGAGTTTGGTATCTGTAAGCAACCACTGTTGCTTGCAGTTAAGTTTGAAAGAGTAATAGTTTGCATTCTTAAGAGAAAAGAATTTTTTTTTTTTTTTTTCTTTTTCTTTTCTTTTTTCTTTTTCTTTTCTTTTTCTTTTTGCTTTCTTTTCTTTGATCAATTATCTTTACAGTGAAGTTATCTAGTTTCGACAATCTAATGAACAAACTATTTAGCTAACCAAAGTAGGTAAGGTAAACATTTAGTTAATCAAAGTAGGTAAACATGTTATGTTTCCTATTGCCCTGCTCAACACCGTAGACGTAGCCCGCTTCGCGCCGACTCGGCCATTCTGACAGGTGGTGCGCGCCCTGCACCAGGCACGGTGTTTCTGAAAACTAGAAATTTGGTTTTGAGGTAGGTACCTGTACACCGGTACACTAGCTGTAAATTTTGTTTCTCATCACTGCATAAATTAAGCTACAGTGCTTATTTTCCATATTGCCAAGATTTAATTTTACATTAGAGTGAAACAGTATTCACGTAACAAAATTATCAGCCAACTTTTCGGACCGTCTTAATAATATTCTGTAAACATAACAGTTCACATGCAAACATTCATAGTCATAGTCATAGTCAAACGTAAATAAATTTGCTGCACAAGGGAATGTGAACAGAGTGTGTATTTGTTTTTGCCAATGCTCCACGCATCATGGCATGAATAGATTTATTATAGGTTCAATGCAAATGCTCCACGCATCATTGCATGAATAGATTTATTATAGGTTCAATGCAAATGCTCCACGCATCATTGCATGATTTTTAAATTCTCGTAGACATGGTGACTGGGAGACAGGGATGTTGCTGTGGTCTGGGCGGTCTTGTACGCCGTGGTCCACAGAGGCTCTAAAGGAAATGGGATACAGGTCGATGCTGCGGTCTGGGCCTTATTGTTATGACCGTGGTCCGCAGAGGCTCTGAAAATGACGGGAATGGAGGGTACACAAGGAATAAAATAATTTAAAATGACGAAAATAGAGGGTACACAAGGAATAAAATAATTTGTACAGTCTTACCGACGATTCAAAATTATTACGTTTTATAATTCGGATCCCGAATTGTTAACCGAATATCAATTATCTGTAACATTCTTCGCGCTGTTGCTAACGCCGCGAATCTAGTTCAATGAAAGCTCAGTATCGTCAATGAATTTTGGTAACTACCACATCGCGCATTTACGCGTATCGGAATACAAACAACATTATGAACGCTAGTGCCACTAAGTTTTCAAACTAGCATAGAAACAGGCACTTCGCCTTGAATAAATTCACAAAAATACCTCAAAGACAAATAATCAGCGATAATAATAATTAAGAATTGTGATGTCGATTAAAGACACTGCCATACTTGAAAAGATTTGGAGGCCTTTTTATTAAGTTGGGTTAGAATTACTAGGTATGGATTTTCGTAGATATCTCGTGGAAATCGCGTGACAATCTCATCGGATATCTCCGGATATCTCGTCGGATATCTCGTCGGACATCTCACGGATCACTCGCGGCCATCTCTTGGACTAACTCGCGGCCACCTCTTTGGATTAACTCACGGCTATCTCTTTGGATTAACTCGCGGCTACCTCTCGGATTAACTCACGGTTATCACTTGGATTGACTCACGGATCACTCGTGGATTGCCCGGGATAACTCGCGGATACCTCGGGATAACTCGCGGACAGCACACGGTTAACTCGTAGATGTTTGGTATTTGTGGGTATCTCGTGAAAAACTTTTAAAAATAAAACTCAAGAAACTAAGAAATCTCGTGAAATTAGAAGTAATCTCTTGGATTATTTGTAAGTTGTAAGTTGCGTTTATGCGCATGCAAGTCTAAAGTTAAAATATGGTAGAAAAAGTTACGATTCACCTGTATTCTGATGTCATGTCTCCATCGCCTTTTTCTTGGTTTGGTTGCACGTGTTGGCCCGTTCGTGTTGATACCACGGACGTGGCTGGTGTGTCAGCATAATCTTCAGGAGCTGGTAGTGATGGGTCATCTGTCGCCAATACGGTGGTGTGTCAGCATAATCTTCAGGAGCTGGTGTCTGATGGGTCATCTCTCGCCAATACGGTGGTGTGTCAGCATAATCTTCAGGAGCTGGTGTCTGAGGTGGGGACCTCTGCTGCGACTGGGCTCGGCTGCATTGCCCATTTGTGCTGGTCCTTCAGGTGACAAGCGGGTGAGAAGGCTAGGATTGGAAAGCTAGGTTGTTCCGTTCCAATCCCACTTCTGATGACGGGGCGGCGAGTCCAGGGGTCTTTTTAAAAAACGGTGACGTCACCACCGGTGACGTCAACATCTTCAGCATCATGGTGACCGCTCACCCCTCGTAGAAAGAAAACACGAAGTAGCTCCATTTTATCTCAACCATTTATTTCGGCAAGGTTATATGGGAGATCAGGGCCCCGATCGCGCTAATTTGAAATGACAGCGTACGGTTATTGGTTAGTTGTAGTTTGATTCCAACTGTAGTTTAGTTTCGGTTCAACTGTGTAGAATTCGGTATTGCGCTAAAGTCCAAACACCAACTGTTTCAGAATCGTGACTGACACGTTACCACATGTTGGTTATTAGAGATGTAACTATTGGATAACAGCTATTTGAGCTACAAAATGCTAAATCGAGCATCGATTGGACATTTTAAACTGGTACAACTCTAGTTTTGGCAGCTGACAGCGGGACATGGCGACCAAAGAGAATATAATCCCGGCTGATGGCGACATATAATTTGTGATGGCGACTGTCAAATGCAAAATATGCAATATAAAAAACATTTTCTATCTTTTCAAGCGTTTATTATAAAAAAAACTGAGTTATGAAGTGTTTGGTTGGTGATGAAGTGTAGATACGCAGACACATTATGCCCAGAAAGTACTTGCTTTACAGTTGTGATTTTAAACACATTTAAAATACCTATGTATTTACTTCCGGAGTTAGATTATTTTAGTTGCGAAATGTTTTCGATGATAGAAGAGCGCCGCAGATGAACAACAGCGCATCAGCTAGAGCTCATGATAGAGCTTATAGAAGGACACCCAGTTCTTGCGCTGCACCGCATCCTAGCCGTGTGACGCCGCCGCCGCCGCCGTTGCGCGGCGCCCTCGTTCGGTCAGCTCTCGCGAGACGCCTCCACTGCCGTCAATGGATTGTAGGGGATGTGTGCTCTGTTTGTTATATTATGCAGCACACAGCATGCATTCTTGCAACAGCTGCCGCCGCATAATGCAGTTTTCTATGTACTAATAAACACCTGCAATTTATCACTTTTTGTATTATTAAATGCCGATGCAACCAAAACCTAAAACAAAATCAATGTTGGATATCTATATATGTTGATAGCACAAGTATAATATTACTGTAATATAAAGTAAGCTTTGCCTATCATTGTAGGTATAACCTTAACAATGGCTAGCATAATGTTCAAAGGAAACCAACCAATGTTAGATGTTGAGGTATCATCTTAGTGGTATTCCACTCATCAAAAATCTTTGTCAAAGTTGCATTTGATCAAATAACTTGGATGATTTGTTCAGTTTGTAGGAACATCACAGTTTGATCAAAGATTATGACAACGATAGCAACATTAATGGTCCAAAATCCAACTACGCAAAACACTGTGCAAAAATTACTAATCAAACTTGGACAAAGATCTTTGACTAGCGGATTGTAGACTAGTTAACATAACCTTACCTTGGTTTCAACATCCAAACCATCAGAACGTATATAGCGTGAACGGCATATGAGTAGTCAAGTCTGTGATTAATTGGCGAGTAAATTCCTTAGACAGTATATCGTTTTGCAAACTGCCTATCATTCATATTATAAAATCCACACATAAGTCTTGCACTTGTATTTTTCTTTTTCGGTTAGTCCCGAGAAACCGCTATATCGAATTCATGGGCCTTCTCCAATAAATCCAACGTAATCATCCTACGTATTAAAGTTTTTACTGTTTTAGATGAATTTACAATCAAAATTATTAAATTACAACAGAAACGCTCCGACAAAAGTTGCCTCTTTCTAACTTTGTTACAACCGTTCATTTGACAGCGTTTGTTGTCGAGAAACGTCTGAACTTTTGGTAAAACTATTAGCGCGATACGAAACGGTCAAAAAATTGTAAAGCGGTTGTGGTTTAATAGCGGTTTGGTTGATAATTTTTAACGCGATTGCCCTCCTGAACGGTCCGACGGTAGGCGCAACACTGCTTGTTTCCAACGGTCGGTCGCTCGTATTTATAGCAAAACAGATTGTGACAAAGAATCTTTATAAAACTTGTTAGATCTTGTCATTCTACTTTAGATTTAAATCTTCAATTGAAATTCATTACTTTTTATTAACATGGGGCCCAGGAGAGCACTCATGATAGTTAAAATAAATGACTCTAGGTGCCCATTCCAAGTAATAAGCCGTACAAGAAGAATGGGCAAGAAACTTGTCGGCAATCTTTTAAAAAATTGTGTTTACAGTGAATTTGTTCAGTTTTACAATCATTTGTCTAGTTTTAACAATTCAATGAGTAATTAATGGTTCACAAACATTAATTAGTTAATCAAAGTTTAAGTGAAATTATTAACAATCCAATGAGTAATTTATGGTTCTAAACGTTAATTAGTAAACCAAAGTTAACATGTTTTGATTGTTGTCATTTTACACCGTCCATGAAGCTCGCCTGTGACGTCGTTGCTCCGATATATATATTGTAGTTTTAATTTACAATAAAATTATGTTCAATTTACATGTTTTTTATATCGTATTTATAGAATCATTTACGTTATTGTAATTGAGTCAAAATGCGTTTTTATTTTTATATTTCCCCGCACTTTATGTAAAGGATAAAAACTAAATGAAACAAAGATATAAAAAAACAGGATGATATGTTATATCTTATTTATTTTTTTATTTTTTATTTAATTAACAAGCAAAAATATAATAATAACCAAAATAAAATACGCGTCAATATGACTTTGAAAAAAAGGTGCTTCAGGTTACAACCACTAGACAAGCGAGCATCAAGAAAATCTATGGGGAAGTCATTTTTTATTTATTTATTTAATACTTTATTGCACAAAAGAAATGTACAAAGGGAGGACTTAATACTATTAGTATTTTCTACCAGTCATCCACACAAAGTAGAAGAAAAGAAGGAAGTCATTATTGTTTTCTGTACTTTTTTTTAAATGAAGTTGTTACAATTAAGAAACACATGCGGGCAACATGAAACGCCTTATAACCACTCTAAATAACTAATCATATCTAAATCATTTACAAAGTAATTCTCGCAAGCGCACATAGCGCGCAGGTGTATTATAAATTGTACATATAATTGTGTACATTTTAATGACCATTTACAATTTATAAATAATGTCTATATTGATATAGTGAATATTTTACAAAATGCAGCTAAGCAAAGTGCAGAGTTTCGTTCTGGTGTACAGCGAAAAAAGCAGGTGATTGGATGGAACTATCATATTAGATGTAGCCACGATGCAGCTAGAATTAATTTTAAATGTTGGGTTCTTGCTGGTAAACCGTCAACTGGCAAGGTGTACGAAAATATGCGTAAAACTCGTAGTGTATTTAAAAATAAATTAAAATGGTGCCAAAACAACGAACAACAAATTAAAATGGATATATTGGCGACCCACAGACACAATAAAAATTTTATTAAATTTTGGAACTCAACCAAAATTAAGCACAGAAAGGCATTGCCAGTGACGGTCGATGGCTTGCAGAGTCCTGGAGAGATTGCTGATTTATTTTCTGACAGATTTAGAGTAACACCGGAGTTACAGGATAACGTAAACGAGACTTCCCAGATTAATAAAATCTTAAGTTTTAAAAATGTAACGTTTAATACGGAAGATGTAGTCAAAGCTGTCCGTAATATGAAACGCGGTAAGTCGCCGGGACATGATGGGTTAAGTCTTGAACATATTCTTTGCGCTGGGGACATGATTTATAATAAATTATGTAACTTATTTAACTTATGTCTTAAGTACTCATATCTGCCGGATGGCCTCATGAAAACCGTAGTAGTGCCAATTGTCAAAAATAAAACTGGCAACTTGAGTAGTGCGGCCAACTATCGACCAATCTCTTTAGGAACTGTGATAGGAAAGATATTTGAACGGCTTTTGCAGCCTTTACTGGTAAACAATATATGTATAGATGATGCACAGTTTGGTTTCCGTCCTGGCTTATCAACGGACTCGGCTATTTTTAGTCTTAAGCACACGGTAAACTACTACCTTACACGTGAGACATCAGTGTATGCCTGTTTTCTGGACTTGAGTCGGGCGTTTGATTTGGTGAATTATAATATTCTCTGGAACAAACTGTCCAAGACTCAAGTCCCAGAGGAAGTTGTGAACATGTTCAGGTACTGGTACGGAAACCAAACCAATGTGGTGAGATGGGGTGACACGACATCCAGTGAGTATAGGCTGGATTGCGGGGTACGCCAGGGAGGGCTAACTTCTCCGGACCTTTTTAACGTCTATGTTAATGATTTGATTGAGGAGCTGAGAAGTACCAAAATCGGATGTCATATTGGGGATGTCTGTGTTAACAACCTCAGCTATGCTGATGACATGGTGCTTCTCAGCCCCTCAATCAATGGATTGCGTAAGCTACTTGGAGTGTGTGAACAGTATGCTAAGCTGCACGGTCTTAAGTATAATGTTGGGAAAACAGAAGTACTTGTATTCCGTGCTGGTAAGGGACCGGAAAGAGTGCCTGATGTGTTTTTGTCCGGTTCACCAGTAAAGGTTGTAAGACAGTTTAAATACCTTGGCCACATTATGACTGAGAATATGTCAGATGACAAGGACATAGAGCGAGAGAGAAGGAGCCTGTCCATCAGATGCAACATGATCGCGCGCCGATTTGCAAAATGTAACGAAGAGGTTAAGGTAACTTTGTTCAGAGCCTACTGTATATCCTTGTATACATGTCAGCTTTGGATAAAGTATACGCGTAAATCCTATAGTACCATAAGGGTGCAATATAATGACGCATTTCGCATCCTTATGAAAAAGCCACGATTTTGCAGCGCGTCGGGCATGTTCTCTGATGCACGGGTTCCCGATTTCTTTGCTATTGTGCGGTCTCGTATCGCTACCTTTTGGGATTCGATACGTAGATCGCACAATACTATTTTACAATGTCTGTCAGATAACCTGTGTTGTCCTATTTTTAGACATTGGGCGTCTGTTCACCAGAGTGCGAACCGCAAATAAGTTGACATATGGGTACATGCATTTCTATGTATTGTATTATTTTTAAGTTGTAGGTACCTATTGTAATTTTTATTTATTTTTATTTCTATTCTATTCTATTTGTAAGAAATGTATGGGTTTTTTATGCCTGAAAATAAAGGATTATTATTATTATTATTATTATTATTATAAACTATTTCTCGCCGTATCGACTCAAGCGCCGAACGCGTCACATCACTATCCCAGTTGGCAATCCAAGAGGGGTTGCGGGGCGGTGCGGGCGGTGCATGTAGCCTTGCGTCCCGCGTCTCCGTCCACCCCGCGAAGCGTGATTTCTAATTTACTTAAAAGTATTAAAAAATGGTTTACCGGTGAAATGTGTTGCTAGATTTCTGTTTAGTGTGTTTCCGAGTATCGTTTTTACATGTTTTTATTGCACATTTTACCATTTTTAGCAGTTAAATAATCAAATGCTCGCCAGGAACTCGCAACGTGCGCTCACACCGCTAGTGAGCGTATGACTATTAACGCTTGCGGTAGGAACAGTGCGATGTTCTCACCCGTGCATACTGTTCCCACTTGGTTACGCGCTCTACCTATTTTTGCTCTGAGACTGTCACACACATCCGAGTCCGGATCTAATTCCATAAGTAGAGTTTTTGTCCTGTCCCGCGGCAAGGGAACATTGACCATGCATCCTGATCCTGACATCCTTTCTGTAAACAAAAGGGAGGATGCGCCGCATTTTTATGAATATTGCTTAGGAAGTTGTAAAAACTAGTTTTACGACCTCTTACGGTGGAACAGGGTGTTTTTGGGATAGGTAGTCAAGTACTGCAAAGTACAGAGATATATTCAATCTTGCTACGCAACGTAGCCAGTGAAATTACTGGGCTTATGAGACCCTATAATGTCTCAGGGTAACGAGCGCACTGCAGTGTCCCGCAGACATTTGTGTTTCAAAGTTTTTGGTGGCACAGCAATTGTTATGGGCTGGCGTTATGATTACCATTAGACAAACGACCAGCTTGTCTCGTTACCAAATAGTATAAAAAAAGCTAAATGGTGAATGAGCGCCAAAATGTAATTTGTGCTATTTTCTGTGAGCGATTTCGACGGAATCTACGGAACCACAATAAAACAAGCATTCTCTTATAATATGTAATAAGTACCTTTTTCCAGGTCTGTAAACGTAAATCGTAATTTCTACAACATACGACCGAGGCCGTATCTAGGACACGCTGTACACAATTATGCTCTTCGTTATATAACTGAATGACAAAGACGCCAGCTACAATAATCCATTTCCGGTGCGGAAGGAAGGACAGACAAAACTATTTTTTATGTCATAAAGCTTTGCCGGCGACTGGATGTCTATTGACTTCGCTTATTTTTGAATTCGGCATCGTTTCCGGTTTTCGTCTTTACTACTGCGGTAATAAAACGTTTCGATGTTTGAGTTTACAAACACAATATCTTTTCAGAAATACGTATTTAGAAACGATGTTGTTTCATTGGTGTGCCGATCGAGGTGAAAGGTTCGAATCCTACAGCGAGCTTGAGCTTTTGCTGAAGCGAAAAAAATCGTCACGTAAACCATAGTAGGTACGGTGATTGGGTACCAGGCCTGGCTTGTTACCATCCTCTAGTTGAAAATCTGTCGCCAAGCATCTATAGTTGTGGTCTGGTGGTTATAGGTACGTACTTGAGAGTTTAGCTTAAGTTTAGCGTATTCAATCTCATTCTCATTCACTCTTTGACTACATCTCACCACGTAAGATCAGGCGAAATCGGGATCAAATGCTAACGTACATAAAAAAGAGCTCAGCTTGCTACAGTTACTCACTTCCGGACGAAATTCCCTTAGACTCTCTATTTTCAAAGAACACAAATGCAAATAATAGATTGGCCAGTTGTACGTGAAAACGTGACATTTGCCAAACGGAACTAAGAAATTAAAAAAAAACACCGGTACAGTTTCTTTCTGATATTATCCTATTTACTTATGACTATTGTCTACCCCGGCAGAGCGGAAGTGCGGACAAACCACCGGACGTAGCGTGTAAACACTTTTACAACGATTATTGTAAAGTTGTAAGTTTTGTTAAATATATAGGTAGGAAGTTAGGTACCTATTTTTGTGTCACCTCACGTACGGAAATGGTGTTGTTTGTTTTGTTTAACAGAAAAGGTTCTGTAAGAAAATAGTTGTATACTTCCGTTTTTCCGTTATTAAAAGAAACTGTGATTTAGTTTGTCATTACTTAATAGAATTAATTATCTTCTTATAATTATCATTATTTCAATGCGGTCTTCATATCTAATTAACATGTAAATTTAAATAGGTACTTATGTAAATAAAAAACTATTTTTTAAAAGTTAAATTATTATAGGTTAACGTTTTTCATAATATGGGGCATCAACATTGATTTATGAAAAAGATCATCATTGTTCATAAATCATTTCATTCGTTCGATGTGAAAAGTGTTGTTTCAAAAATCGTGTTAGGCCGCCATTACTGAAAATATATTTGCGCGGGAAACCGAAATAGCGGCGGAAACACATCTCCCTAACTCCCTAATTATTACTTCACACAGACAACCTGTTCGAATTGCAAAAAACGTTTACTTTAAAAATAAACTTTAAAGTTACATTGATAGTGTACTTTTTTAAACCTGACCGATGCAGATGGAGTTACAACGTTCTGCTTTTGTAACATTGTGCGGAAACTATTTGTCTCAGTCCTCGGACCACATGCTGACAGGCAGGATGTGAGAAATTCATTATCGATTTTCAAAAGCTAAGCTTTCCGTCCTTTTCTACCCAGTTGTGATCTGTACTAGTGAGCACGAGACAGCAAAACCCGCATCCGGATTATAACGACGGCGCATGCTTGCAAAATGTTGCGACATCTCACCATAAATACAATTTCGGCCCTATTTCGTTTAAAAGAAAACTCAAAATAATATGTAAGAAACAGTGCTTATAGACCTTTTTCATAACGTAATAAATGTCTATGGACCTGCATTCATTCATAGCTTGTTTGTATAGTAAAACGTCGTCGTTCGTTTCATTACAATCCAATTCATTCTATTCCATTCAGTCTCGGGCGTCAATCGGAAGTAGTCGTGTCCTATTATCGATTTTAGAAATCGTTCGTAAATAAATAAAACATTTTATAGAAAAAGTGTTTTAAAATCGACCCAAGTGTTTGGTGTTGTGATAATCAGTTGTTGTGAGGAAGAGGATTGTTTCCTGTTTTATTATTATTAAATGGTAAGTAAAATTAATAAAACCATTTTATTAAGTTCATAATAACTAATATATTTTTTATAATCTATACAAATAAATAAAATCGAAATGTCTGTTTGTAACATCAAAATAACAGGTTTTTACTTAATGCATATATGAAAGTATATACGGTAGCTATGACGAAACAAGCATTTGTAAAATTTTTGTCTGTCTGTTTGTTCCGGGTAATCTCCGAAACGGCTGGGCCGATTTTCGAAAATAAGATCAGTCTGTGTTATTCCAGAATATAGACCATGTAGGTACATTCCAAATTTCATCAAAAGCGGTTTAATAATTACGGAGATAGTACTTATACGTGATAACGAACATTCACATACACAGTCACAAACTTTCGCATTTATAATAAGTAGGATTATGGTAGGAAGGATGAGATTATCATTTTAGAAAACTATTTCGTAGTGCATACCTATATACTTATTATGTAAAAGAAATAGTTTTTGTGGAAATTAGTTTTCTCCAGACAAGGTTTTATAAAATACGTAATTGGTAGCTTGGTGCCACCTTTCTGCTCTATCATCAGGACTGGGACCGGTTATACCTATACCAAAAGTAGACAAAATCAACTTTTCGTATTCCCTGATTCCTCCTCCAAAATTGGATCGATTTTTTTTCGTGCATTATTTAAGAAAGTGGCAGTGATCCTCTCATTTTCTTTAATATTATAAATGCCTTGAATTGGTTTGCTGGACGTCCGATCGCGGCGGTAAAACTTGTTTTTTTGGGGTTTCAAAAGGTTCATATATATTTTTTAATCATTAATTTATAAAAAACAGAGGACCACGACAGTTAAATAGTAGACAGATTTTATAGAAAAAAAATGATTTCTATTGGCATTATTCACAGAGGAAACAGGGGATTACTTTTGTATGGATTAAACGCTGACCAACTTACAGTCCTCAGTCTCTATGCCCAGTAATTTTACAGGCGCAGATAGGTATGGGAAGAATGACGCTGAGCTGATGACAGTGTTGTCTCAGGCTAGTGAAGTATTATTAGATAAGTGTAGTCAAAAAACATGGTTTCCAATCTACTGGACTCATCAAAACTTATCATAATGTTGTAAGTAGCAAGACGTTTCGAACGTTCCAAACAAACCGGCAATTCTTTATAATTGGCCCATTGTTTCCCGCCATTATCCGACAGCTGTTCTCGCGCTCTCACCCACTTCCGTTTCCGGTCGTAATGGCGGGAAGAACATTCACTAACGGCCCTAACTAGATTACACCAATTTGCATTTCAAATACCTACTACTTCTAATTATATCTTATTTATCTGCAAAAACACCTGGATAACTTGTCATGGTTAGTGTTACCACAAAAAAAAAACATTTTAATCGCTTGTTTATCTAGACAGCGTCTAAAGATAAACGTCATAAATTATTAGAAATGTCAGAAAATAATTGTGTTAGACAATAGTTAGACACTACTTAAATCAGGATTTGTGGTTGCCCATATTTAATCGCGCGACTAAGGCATGTTTAGGCGTTAAACAGTGATTAACACAGGTTCAAAGTGTGTTGAATTTTTTTGTGGTAAGACCCTGTACGTCTGTAGATAATTAAAATATACTAGCCCACTACCAGTTGGAAGTTTACCTACTTATCCAGAATACTGGCGCTAGTACCTTGTTGAAACCTGTATTGTCTCTGAGAGATAGTATATAGCATGATCCTCCACGCGGGCCCAGTGCCAGTGCGGCTTGGTGGATTTCAAATTCCCTCAAATTCCGTCGTTTTTATACATGCGGAAAACCGCATGTATAAAAACCATTGACATTTGACATGCTATTTCTCTGATTTGTGTACGCTAGTATAGACAAAATATGTTTTTAACAATACTTAAATGGCATTGTTTAGACGCATGTTTTTACAAACAAAAATTATCTTTATCTTTAAGAAGCGCTCGACAGAAACTCCGAATTAGAAAAGAGCTCTGACTCAAGACATTTAAACTTCAGACTTTAATGTCCACTGTAATATATTCTATTACATCCAATCTCAATAAAACCATGATGACTACAAGTGGCCATACCACACACAAATAAGGATGTCCATACCGACAGCCCCATTACCTTTGCCTTGCGGATGATAAAAAATACACCGACAATGCGTTCCTTTTTCAAAGCTACCGGAAGTGTCGATTTCGATTATGGCGCGTCCGTCTGTTTGGCGGGAAGACGGCGCGCGCGCTTCCGCTCATACGATTGACTTTTTAATATGAAAAATTTGATGTACGTTTCATAAACATCCTTTCGGGTAGTTAAGTTATCTGAGCTTTAGATGTTGGTTTCCGTTAGTTTAATAAACAGAGATGAATTAAATGGTAATGCGTAATTAGAAATGCCGTTTGAAGCGGTGTTGTCTTAGTAAGTAGTGATGAGGCGCCAACGAGGCCGTTGGCCGGGGTTCATATTATCAAATCTAAGTACAAGCTTAATGTTCACTAGTCTTACAAAGGAACCACAGTGAAAGATCTTACATTAAAATACAATGGAGGGACTAGTTATCGCATAGATATATATTTCCTTCGCAGCTATGCGCGAAGACATTCAGTTCCCTTTGTGTCCAATTTTTATTTTATTTATTTATTTTATTTATTTCATACAATTGCTTGCTGCACTTACAGAAAAATCCAAAGCGTACAGCCAGCCAGTATATAATAATGGATTTCGTATACTGCCTCGAATCTGCAGTTCCTCAAAAAAATGTTCGTGGACGCGCGCGTCGACGACTTCCATGCCATAATGCGAAAAAAAAACACGTCGCGTCGCTACTAAACAGAGTACGGGGCAGCCCTAACAGTACCTATCCTACAAGTCATATCTCATAAATACGATTCACCACTCAATAGGGCTTTTCTTAAAGCCCTTATGAGATAATATTAAATGTTATTAATAAATGTTTACCACTGGTGCGAACGTCTGAATAACTAACACGTGTGTTTTAAGATTTGTTATACTGTTACTAGCACATGGACCATGTTGTCTGATTGAATAAGTGATATTATTATTCAGAACTTTGAAACACAAAGATCAGCGTGGCACTGCAGTGCCCTCGTGCATCCTAAGACATTAGGTATTACTATTAAGTCCCATAAGCCCAGTAATTTCACTGGCTATTATGCTCGTCAAACCGGAACACAGTAATGCTTGGACATTACTGATTGGCGGCAGACTTCACGAGCAAAGCGGTGGTACCAACCCAGAAGGACACTCTCAAATGAGTTAGTCCTACCACCTAGTAAAAGTATTTTTTAGAAATTTAAATCGTATAGTATACTAAAGTAGTTAATAACGTAACACACGTTGTTAACGAAACTTTTGATATTTATGTTTCTTCTCTGGCTTGTTTAGCCTTAACATAATTGTCATCGTTTAGGTTGACACTTATTAATTAAAATATAGTAGTAATATTATAATTACGAGATTTTGTCTTGTAGCATAAATAAAAAGTATTTAGTGATAAATTTTGCGGGAATCGAACCCGTACTCAAGCTGATCCAACAAATACACAGCGAAAGCTGCAAGCTCTTCTAACGGTGATCCCCATACAAACAGACATAAAAACCATCAAGGTGTTACTAAGAGATATAGGCAGACAGATGGTCTCGCAGATGCGACGTCGCGTGTCGAGTGATGGCCACCTGTTGTTCTTGCATCCTTTTCAATGTCAGGGTATATTTGTATGACTAAACTATTTCATTATGCGGTCTGCTGTTATAATTTAAAATTAAAATAATCAATATTGTTTTTAATTTAATCATTTTTATTTAGTTTCTAAAAAAAGCTTACAAGCTAAAAATTGGCCACTTTTGAGAGGTTTCAAAATTAACAGGTAGTCAAAGTTTTAGAAAAGCTCAATTTTTTTAATGTGTGATGCTTTTTGATGTAGGTTGGAGTGTCATTCTGCAATCGAACCAGAACTCGCACGGTGTGCTGCTCAAAAACAAAGCGTAGACTTTTTTAAAATAAAATCCCATAAAAATTGCAGTGAACCATTCAGAATTTTGAAACACAAAGGTTATTTATATTTAAACATGGCCCGTTTTACCACAAAAATAAACTTCTAGACGCCTGTTTAGCTAGATAACGTCTAAAGATAAATGTCTAAAATGATTAGAAATGTCACATCAGAATGAAGTTAGACACTACTTAAATCAATATTTGTGGTTGTTGATATGTAAATATGCGATTAAGGCATTTTTAGGGGTCAGACATTGTTTAGCAGATGTTTAGAGTGTGTTTATTTTGTGTGGTAATACCGATTATGTTTAACTTCCGAACTATAAAACATATCACACATCAATTTTCTAAATTCTTACAATACTGAAAAAAACGGAAATCCGCACAACAGTCGGGAAACGACTACAATGCGCCGCCATCTTGGCGGAAACCGATCATTTACAATACTCCCGCCATTTTGCCCGCCGGAAACCGGACGTGGGTCACGCGACCGTACTCACGACGGATTACAATTACATTATTTAGGTAATTGAAGGATGTTGAATAGTTATTGAACGCGGGATAATAGAAAATTTAGGATTATATCCCATTATTATATAACGTGAAAGTGTCTTTGTTGGTTTGACCTACAACGGAGCAACGGATCGACGTGACTTTTAGCATAGCATTACCCTCATTAAACCGAAATACAATAATGCTTGCACATTGCTTGGCGGCAGACTACACGAGCAAAGTGGTGAGACTCACCCAGACGGACACTCGCAGAAGAGTTAGTCCTACCACCTGTAGAGCTATTATCTATTGTAAAAGAACCGTTTGTTTCAGACCTTCTCACCAGTTTCTGCCATGCCAAGCCAAGCGCGCTGTGACCGAGTTCCGCCGGCGCACGCCGCCTGCTGGGACGCGCTGGACCTCAGGGTCTTGCAGGAAGACAGCCTACCTCTAGGTAAGATATACTTACTTACTACTTACTAGGTTGGCGCAAGCGACCCAAAGTGAGTCTTGGCCTCCGATACTAGATGACGCCATTTTTGTCTGTCCTCCACCAGTTCTTGCCACGGAACAGCCTTTAGTTCACGTAGGTCATTCTCCAGTAAATCTTTCCAGCGATACTTGGGACGCCCAACAGGCCGTCGGCCTTTCGGTTGTCCCAAATACGCTCGCTTTACCGCACGATCCTCCCCCATTCTCACTACGTGGCCGAACCAGCGAAGTCTTTGGGATTTTGTTTCGCCAATTATATTCGGTTCAGCAACCAGCTCTTCTACTTCTTTGTTCTTCCTGACCCTCAGACTCCCATCCTCTCTTCGAGCCAGCCCAAGAATTTGACGAAGTATCTTTCGTTCCGTTACCATTAATTTATGTTCTTCTTTCTTAGTGAGCGTCCAAGTTTCACATCCGTACATAAGGATCGGCCGAATTACCGTTTTATATATGCGGATTTTAGTGCTCTTACTAAGAAGCTTGGAGACCAGGACCTTACGTAGAGCCGCACTGCAACGGAGAGTGTTTTGTACTCGGGTCTCGATTTCTTCCTCTCTAGAGTTGGTGTCAGTTACAATGCAGCCCAGGAGGTAAGATATAGTATAGGTGAATACCTATTTATTTATTTTTATTTATTTATTTATTTATTTATTTAATTAATTAGCACGGTAAAAAAAAAAAAACCAATTACACTAATTAAATTCAGATTACAGAAATAATATATAAGCAATTAAATTATTCAATAATCCGTAATTACAATAAAATAAAAAATACATTAAAATAAATTCCAAGATTAGATTGTCAATTAAACTAAAATTCAATAAGTATATTAAATAAAAATAAATAGAGTAAAAAATATAGATTCAGAACATTAGGTACGTGCATAACGTGATAAAAAATTACACTCATCAAAATAATAACTCTATATATACTCTATATAATAATTAATGGGGATTATCCGTACTATAATAAATAAATGAAAGTATGTTTGTGCGTTTGTTGATTTTAAGGTCTGTCCTTCATTCATGCAACGAGTGATTTTTGCAATGGGTAGTTTATGAAACGGAGAATAACATAGGCCAATTATCTTATCCCGGAAACATGCACGGTTCCTATGGGAACGCGGGTGAAACCTATGCGTTATTCTGACGTCTATGCTTTATTACCAAGAAATATCCAGGGAATGTGCATCAGCTATCTCCTGTCAACATCATAATCTACTCGGATCACGGCGATGCCTGTCAAGCGCGCTAAATTGTAGCAAAATCCACCCTTATGAGGAGTCTAAAAATCGTTGCATTGGGGAAACTTTTAGACGCAGTATTCTTTGTGGAAATTATATATTTTTTATATATTTCATTATCATTGTGTTTAATGTTTTTTTGATGTTAGCACAACGCCAGCCCATAACAATTGCAGTGCCACTCAGAACTATGAAACTCAAAGTCCTGTGCTGCACTGCAGTGCGCCCGCTACTGTGAGACATTAGGTATTATGTCTCATAAGCCCAGTCATTTCTGATATTCTTAAACCTGTATCAGCACAGTAATTATGTATTTTCTATTTCATGCAAGTACCCTGTGATCTTCACAGATCCTCGCAGCTGGTGCCGCGCGGACGTGGCCCGCTGGGTGCGCCGCGCGGGCGGGCTGCCCGAGCGGTTCCCCATGAACGGCAAGGCGCTGTGCCTTATGACCCGGGAGATGTTCGCGGCCCGAGTGCCGGATAAGGGACATAAACTACATTATGTAAGTCAAATTATTATTTTTTTTATTCACAAGGATTCCATCTTGAAGGATCTTGAATGCTATCGTAACCTAAACTTCAGGCTCGCTAAAATAGAGTCGGTATTGGATACCTATCATCCATAATTCTATACAGTTTTGGTATATGGAAGCATAAGTCCGCGGTTAGACATGTCTCTGAATTTTAGCCCGTTTTCACCAACGACGAATAAGGCGACGACTAAGTAACTCCTAAATAAATAAACTTCAAAAGGTCGCTAGGAAACTTCAGAAAGTTTCGGTTTCAGGTAAGTAACCCCTCCTAAAACATTTGTTTGCATTAGGCAACTCCTAAATATTTAGGTATCAGATTTAGGCGTCTCCCTAGATTTGGTCAAAACAGGGATAAGTGCTCATTCCAAGTGGGTATATGCCGATCAAGAAGAAGGGCAAGAAACTCGTCGGCATTCTTCAAGTTTCGGACCCTAGTTAGTTAAGTCGTTTGGACTTTTCCCTCGTAGTCGCAACTAGTTGTGTAGATTATCAAGCATCGTTTATTCAGGTTATCCAATAATGTTACTCTCAATACGTATGTACTTTCATAAAAATCATCTCAAAAATTTCACGGCCAATTGAATTCGAATCCGCGTCTTCTGGTAATCTAGACCAGACGCCTTAACCAACTAGGCTATGGGCGCGATCGATGTTGACTCCTAAATTCTTGAGATGATAACGTCTTGAGGCTTACAATCCGTGGCTCCATCTAGCATCACTGTGCAGTGATTGATATATTTAGTTACCTACTTGAAAATGACGCTACTTTGTTGTGAATTAATCAAATATATATCCCTCTTTCCAGGACTTCAGAAGACGTCTCGCCAAAGCGTTGGCGCTACAAGAGCTGATAGAAAAGATGGCTTCAAACTGAAACATTTTTGAAACTAAATTTAGAGGCTAATCTTCCACGGTCTAAACTTTGATCCATGTCGATCGATAAATTGACAGTTCGATAAAATAAAATTAGACATAGGTAGGACGTTGTTGATTTTTATCAAAAACGAAACATAACCTTTTCCCGAGAAAGAAAACTAATCTTCGAAACTAGTTTCGCGACGATGACAAGTTTTACTTGTGATCTGTTATCGATTGCATTTCCTACACAATGACGTTAAATTTTCATTGCATTAACCGAGTAACTAATTTCGGGAAGTGATTTTCGTGTGAAACCGTGGTGAACGACGATAAAACTATTTATATAGTTATGTTAAAATAGTCTTCGTTCCATAAACCAGTATTCACTTGATACTGAAGAAAGTAGATTCGGCTTTGTTTCATTTTCGAAAAAATCAAGAACTACCTATCTCTAATTTAAATTTTTAACGATTCGAACTGTCAATTTTATTTATCGAAAAGATCGGTACTTGCGCAGCAGTTCGATTGAAAGATTGGCCCATAATGAACTATTAGAGTGAAATCTATAGTCAGTACTTTCCTTTGCTCTCATCGGCGTAGGTACCTATATTATATTATACTATCTATACATTTCAAAATTTCAAAATAACAATATATATTTTTTTAACTTTCACGATTTTTCTCATTGAATTAAACAACTATTACCTGTCACTTGTTACTACGGATGGCTGATCAATTAGGATGGGTCAGTATTGTGAAGTTTGAAAATATAAGAGATAGAGAAAATTGTTTGAAGGAACTATGAATCTACTTAGTCCATGTATTTACCTAATAACCATAAGACTAAGATCTGCTTAGATTTAAGAACCTGTTTCTTAGGTTTAAGTCATTTTTGTAAGTGCATGGTAGCAATAAATATATAAATAAATAGTCGATTTTAGAGTTATGAAAAATTGCATTCAAAGATTTCGGAAAAATCTCAAGCCACAAATATCGAAACCGTTATTTTTCGAAAAAAAAAAATAGCGATAAAGTCTTGTTCAAAATCTTTGAACGCAGTTTTTGCCAACTCTAAAACCAACGACATCGTTTCTCTGAACAAATTTCTCTTGGTTTGTCTGGAGGGGTCAGGGGTCAGGGGACAGGGGAAGGGTCTTACAGACTCCTCCATGACCTTGATGGATCACCTTATAATATACACTGTCCGGGCATGAACTAGCGATAATAATCTAAGATCTGTGTTTTTATACTTGTCCAATAATGTAGGTAAACAAACTCGGCGGATCCCAACCAATGACATGATACGAATTCGGGTTTTTATCTATGTCATTGGTTGGTGATCCGCCGAGTTTGTTTACATTATTGGACAAGTATAAAAAACACATTGCTAATAATAAATAATGTTCCTTATCAATTTGTTTCATAATTTATAGTATTTGTATATTTTGTATTCACTGATTTAATTTTCTTAATGATTTGGCGCTAACTCACTAAATACTAACACTTTTAAAACGTGTAATGCAGACCGTAGACGCTTATGCAAACGTACGTTTGCTTGTCAGAATAACAACGCTTTTATGTCAAGCGCGCATTTCGAGTATCACGAAATCTCGAGTACTATCACGAAATCCGATTAGTTTGGCGAGTCCTGTTTGTAATAGACCTTTTTTTTCCTTTTCAGTATTATTTGTACCATTTCTGTTAAATTACTTTTAGTTAGCATAAGTTAGTTTTAGATCGTATGTAATAAATTTGTAGTATTTTGTATATCTAGTCAGGACTGTAAATAAATAATTTAAATACTATTCTTTTCGTTTCATTTACTGTGCGAATTTATCTGGAACAAATCTGGAAGTATTAACGAGAGCTCCGCAGTGCCACGCAGACCTTTAAGTTTTGACATGGGCGGCCGTTATGCTTACCATCACTTCTTTTACTATGCCATCAGGCACAATTATTGTGTGGTAGTCCCACTGCTTTGTCCCAAAGGTTCCCACCTTTGGGACAAAGCAGTGGGACTACCACACACGGGTGATTTTTAAAAATCCCCGTAGTTCCACTACACTAGATATTGAATTGTTGGCTAAAACGCAACGTGATTCAAAAACTGCTTACATACACTTAATAATGAAATTAATAATCACCTAAGACGTAATTGTAATTACTAGCTGATGAATAGGGAGATGCCAATCATTGTCATCAGCAATCGACCGCATCGTCGAGATGAGACAACACTCAAACGCAAGCCTATTTCTATTAATAAAGAATATTGTTAGCTATATTTATTCAAAACTAGCTGCTGCCCGCGGTTTCACCCGTGCGGAGATATTGGATTTCAAGGTTTTTATTTTTTTACGCGGAATCCTAATTTTTTTCTAAAATAAAAGTAGGCTAATATACTCCTTGTAACATCAGCTCTCTGCCAGTGAAAGTCCCGTCAGAATCGGTCCAGCCGTTTCGGAGATTACCCGGAACAAACAGACAGATCTTCAGACAAAAATTTTAAAATTGGTTGGTTTGTTATAGGTTCCGTATATACTTTCATATGAATTTGGTAAAAACCTGTTATTTTGATGTTACAAATAGACACTTCATTTTTATTTATCTGTATGGATAAATTATTTGTAGTTTAAAACAGTTTATTTCTTAGCCATTGTAGCTTTAAATGCCGCCGCTGCTGCCGCCAGCGCCTCCTGCAGCTTAGGCAGCGTGTCGACCATCTTCTTGGTGACGTCTTCTGCTGACCTCTTCGTGTCTTCTGCGATCTTCGTGACGATTTCCTTGAACTTTTCAAACTCCACGTTGTCGCGGTCGTTTACTGTCTCAAACATTTTCAGCACTTTAGCCTCGGCTTCTTTGGTTGCTTCAATAACTTTTGCTGAAAGAATGAAATAAGTTGGTATTTTTTCAACTCTAAGAGCAACTTCTGCTTCATGAGTCATAACTATGAGTGTTATCTTCTCATCATCAGCTGAAAGACGTCCACTTCAGAAGCTAGGTCTCCCATATACGCTTGGCAGGAGTCTTGGTGTTCGCAGTAGATTTTTATGTCGATTGAGGAGAATGATGCCACCCTTTCCTAGATTTGCTGGAATTAGCCTTAGCTTAGCCAGGTAGCTAAGGAAATTCCAAGAAATCATACCAGCTGGTAGGATTAACTTTTCTGCGAGTGGCCACCTGGGTGGGTATCACCACTTTACTCGTGTAGTCTGCAAGAAGTAATGTGCAAGCATTACTGTGTTCTGAGATGAGCAAAGCAGTCAATGAAATTACTGGGCTTATGAGACTTAATACCTAATATCTCTAGGTAAACAAGCACATGCACTAAGCTCGATGATCGATATTCGCTAGAGGAAAACTTTGTGTGGTGATCATAAAGGTCGCTCTCAGGTCTTGGATGTTGTGTAATGTATTTATCTGTGTGTCCATACTACCTGCGACGCAGAGGATTCTGGTGCAGGGGTAGACTGTGTAAGCGTTCATGTAATTACAATTTTTAATCCACTCCATAAGGTTGTTAACGTCGTTGGTACGTTCCTGCTTTAGCTTGTTGAACGCCTCCTCCATTTTATTCATTAGGTGAGATACATCGTGGATAAGTCCTAGGATATTTTTGGTATGTTTCACAAAAAGAAGCAAAAGACGTCATTTTGACTTTATGCTATCATAATAATTTAATCAAAGAGAATATAATCCAATTTAATGTCTTTGATTAGACTTTGACAGACAGAGTATATTAGTATTCAACAGATGGGTAAGTAGTATTTGCATTCTCTTTGGTTATTTACCACAGATTACTATATATGTGTACTCACTATGGACCAGTAATTTATACAAATTACTGGTCACATGCGACCACAGCCACACCCACACCCACACACTGGCCACAGCCTGTATAGGCTAGAGTTATGCTTACCATCAGGCAAATGACTCGCTTGTCTGTACCACAGATTTGTAATATAGTAGGTCTGTACCCCATCAATAGTATTAAAAAATGTTTGTTTGTTACGTTCTTTATCCTAGTTTGTTACTGCTAATCTCTGGAATCACTGCTCCGATTCTAGAAATCCATTCATCATTAAGAAACTATGTTTCATTATCCCTGAGTACCTACTAGACTGTTTTTATCCTAATTCCATGCGTGCGAAGCCGTAGGATGAGGAGATCCGCAGGAGAACAAAAGTCGCCGACATAACTCTCGAAGTCAGTCTCAAGGCCACATCGCTCGCAGAACCGATAACCGATGGGGAAGAAAGATTCTCGAGTGGCGACCACGAACCGGAAGACGTAATGTAGGACGGCCCCCCACTAGGTGGACCGACGACCTTGTCAAAACCGCGGGAAACCGTTGGATACAAGAGGCGAGTAGCCGATCAAAGTGGCGTTCTATGGGGGAGGCCTATGTTCAACAGTGGATATCTTCCGGCTAATGATGATGATGAAGCCGCAGGCAGTAGCTAGTGAGAAATAAACATTAAAAAAGGCAACTGACAAAAAGATTCATTGAAGTAGCACTCGCTTTATTTTTTCGTTAAAGCGTCTTTAAAACCACTCGCTCCCGCCATTAAAGCGCTAACGAGTTTGGAGCCCTCCTCTGCCAGCAACTTGCTGAACTCATCCATTGTCTTGTTCTGTTCTTGCGCAAGTTTCCCCACTACTTCTTTAAACTTCTCCAGTTCTACGTTCTGCGCGTCTTTTGCACTGGCGAACAGTTGCTTGACCTTGTCTTCTGCTTCTTTTGAGTCGTCTATTAGTTTTGCTGTAATAGTATAGATTTGTAAGTCATTATAATATTATACCTACGAAAGCCGAATACAGCTTGCGAATTCTGAAACGAGGACTTGCATATATTGTAAGCATAACGCCAACCCATAACAGTTGCAGCGCCACCCAGTACTTTGAAACAGAAAGGCCTACACGGCACTGCATTGTGCTCCTTACCTAGGTAATCAAGTCTCATAAGCCCCGTAATTTCTCACTGACTGCTCATCAAAACGGAACACAGTAATCCTTGTATATTACAGCTTGGCGGCAGACTACACAAGCAAAGCTGTGGTCCCAACCCAGACGGACATTCGGAGAAGAGTTAGTCCTACCACTTAGTGAAAACTACAATCATTACACTGTTTTATCCAATTGGTGAGCTGGTCAACGCTGTTCTTTTTGTCTCGCTTTAGCTTTTCGAATGCATCATCCATTTCACGTATGAGAAAATAATTAATATTTAAATAATAATTTGAGATTTATTACAAAGAAAATATAACTCGGCGCGTATATCGTATATAAAGCAAACTGTCAGTCATCTTGACAAAATAATCACCATCAAAGAGTATATAAGAGTATCACCATAATCATAGAAGCGCAAACTAGACTTTCATGTAGGTAAATGCCAAAGATAACCAATCATAAAAATGATTTGATAAATGATACAAACACTACCATATTATCACAGACTTTAAAGTAAAACAGACCAAACATTAATCATAGTTGTATATTTACGCAACGACAAAATCATTTTATCCTTTTCTTTCCCATTGAAACGTCATTAGTGGTATCTCGTTCATTTATGTGTTGCAACATTGACTCGCACATAAACAACAGACCGGAAGCGTTCCATGCCGCCACATTGATATTGCATGTCACGTTACGTCAACGACCAAAATTTGACAGCTCAAGTACTTGATACAATAACAGGAAGCGCATTAAGAATCTAGGAATAAAATTAGCAACAAAGACGAATATTCCATTTTTACTTTATTTGTCTGTGTCAAATCTTAACCTTGAATAACGTAAATATTATTTACATTTTCAATATGCCACTATCTATACAAATAAATAAAATTGAAGTGTCTGTTTGTAATATCAAAATAACAGCTTTTTACTAAATGCATATGAAAGTATATACGGTACCTATAACAAAACAACTATTTTTAAAAATTTTGTCTGGCTGTCTGTCTGTTTGTTCCGGGTAATCTCCGAAACGGCTGGACCGATTTTGACGGGATTTTCACTGGCAGATAGCTGATGTTACAAGGAGTAACATAGGCTATTTTAATTATAGAAAAATAATTAGAGTTCCGCGCAAAACAATAAAAACCATGTAATCCAAAATCTCCACGCGGGTGAAACCGCGGGGCAGCAGCTAGTAGCAAATAAAAGTATTAAATTTAGGAAAATAAATAAATAACAAAAATACATTGCTTGTGGAAGCTATGTAATTTTTCTTATTCCCGTTTCATCTGTACTTTTCATTCAGTTAGTAGGTATTTACTGATTCACAAATAATTTTTGTTCCAGATTTCCTACGAATGAAAGTATTAAGAAAGACTGGATGAAAAACATAAAACTCCTGCCAATCCTGGGCAACCCAGTTTGGCTAGTGTGCTGTGCGCAAAGCATTTTTCAACATGGAAGTCAACCATTTTTCACTTAACTCGCACAAAAGAGGTGCTTTTGGTTTTACGTCAAACCAGAGAGCAAAACTATGCTCTGTATGAGAAAATATAATTTTCACAGAGATAACCAATAATCTAATCCACCCAAGGAAGCACTCATCTAATATCGGTTAACTACAAGGATCCTTAACGCGGCCCTGTCTAAATGACATATATATGTGTGCGTACTTGTCCCGCTATTCAATACTTAATGTTTGGTCTGTTTTACTTTAAAGTCTGTGCATATTATAGAATAAGCACAGTGAGTCAGTGAGTTGACGTTGCGAAAGAGGCGACATGAAAAAGTTTGGTCTCTTCAATAGTTTACGTCCGTGCTATCTGTACGAGGCGAGGGGGCGTTTTTAAGTTCGCGGAATGGGGGACAAGTAGGGAAAATAAAAGCCCAAAATTATTTTTAATTTTTTCTATATATTCTCCTGCAAGACGAATACATTTTTGAGATCTTTCGATTAGTTTATTTATACCCTCATAAAAAAAGTTTTTTCCTTGTCGGAAAAATACGAGAAAACTGCTTCCTTAACTTCTTCATCGGTGGAAAATTTCATTTCCGAGAACCTCTTTTTTCATTTTTGTAAAGAGATAATAATCACTCGGAACCGGGTCTGGAGTATTTAGGGTGGGTGATTTAAAATATTGTAGTGCAAGAGGAGGAGATGTCTACTTAAGAGCCTACGAGCCCAACCCTCCAACTCATCGGTGGGCGCGGCTAAAATGCATGCTATTTCGTCTAACATTCGTGGGACAAGGTAAGGCTCTGCAGCTATGAGTAGTACGAAGCTAATGCTCGCGCATACACAGTTACACACTCTCGTAAAGTCGCGACCTGCCGCTTCTACGCACACATGCGTGATCTTATGAATGGCGATTCTTCATTCAAAGAAATTTCGTGAATATTCGTGTGATGGCGCTCGCTTTTGTTACTTGTACTATTATCTATTCTGAGCTCTCGTTTAGTCATCGCGCCGCGCGCGCCATTTTTCATTGTTTGCTTCTTTGAGTATAAATTGTAAATTGTTTGGTTTGCCTACAGTCCGCTGCAAACATAGTAATAAGCTATATTATCTACTGTAAGTAAATAAAGTTTCATCAAAATCCACTCAGTAGATTTTGCGTGACAAACATCTATCCATATATCCATCCATCCATCCTCACAAACTTTCGCATTTATAATATTAGTAGGATAGGAAGTAGGAAGAGTAGGACAGGATTTATGTATATATATGTATGTATGTGTATAGATTCCAATGAAATTTGGTGTGAAAATAGCTAGAAGCGCGAGAAAACACACAGGGTACTTTTCAACAACATCATCACTTTTCATAATTGTCGATCTATAGAACGGAAGAAATTTGGTTTCGAGATAGCTTGAAGCCTGTGAAAGAACACAGGATACTTTTCATCATTGTCAATCATTTGAACGGATTTTATAGAAATTTGGTGTGGAAATAGTTTGAAGTCTGAGAAAGAAAGCAGTGTAATTTTCAACCTCATCATCACATAATCAAATAATCGTGCATTTGGACAGCGTAGAAATCTGCAGAAGTTATTTTCGGAAACAAATTTATCTAAGTATGCAAATAAATAAAGTGTCTGTTTGTATTATCAAAATAACAGCTTTTTACTAAATGCATATGAAAGTATATACGGTACATAAAACAAAACCATTTTTAAAAATTTAGTCTCTTTGTTCCGTGTAATCTCCGAAATGGCTGAACCTATTTTGACAGGACTTTCACTGGCAGATAGCTGACGTTACAAGGAGTACCTTAGGCTACGTGAGCGAAACCGCGGGGTATAGTAACTGTACTGTACAGGGGTAGTAATATCTAATAGTTCTTCATGTTTTATTCTCAACAATCAAACTTGTACACTATAGACAATAACAAGTTTGTATATTATAGGTAACAGACAGTACCCTACCTATGTGTTCGACGATAACTTCCGAATGAAAACTGCCAGCGCGGGAGTAGTTACCTACGTCAGGCGGTATATTTGTAAGGTAGGTAACTACCTACCTACCTACCTAAGTACCTACATAACTTAATAATTTTAGGTGATTCCTACGAGTATTATAACAGTCCTCCAAGTCATTATAATATATAATGCGCGGGTCAGCGACCCCACACACATTGGTACCTACATCTCATCACTCATTTCTACACAAAAAATGTCTCACCCATACTCCTGCCAGGATGACCTTTCGTTTAGATAAGTAGGTATTTAATTACACGACTGCACAAAAAAGGAGTGTAATGAGTAATGAGTGTGATGAGTAATGTAATGAGTGTGATTGTATATACATACATACAAACATACGTGAACCCTAAAAACATAACACAAAAAACTGCACAAAAGTTTTGGTGGAATAAAGAAACTCACGTACATACGTGATTCGGTGAGATTTCGATGTATGTGGTATCGCTAGAATCCTTACATAATCCCGAGCGACACTAGCTAGGACTGTCGTGGTTTTTTTCATGATCGATGTAACTTTTGTTACATGGACTTGTTTACATAAAGGTACTTTTCAACATTTATAGTTCTAGTAAGTACGTTATATAGCCTACTTGGCTTCCGGCCGTGGCTTCGCCCGCCTGGCTTAGGTACAAATACAATATCTTTTTTTTATGATATAGGTTTTTTGATGATTTTGCATACGCAAAACCACGAAATATACAAGAACGGCAATATTGTCTCGAAGACCTGCCTTGGCTCAGAGCGACGACTGCTCCGCTTTACGCTACATACATCACTTGCACACCACCTCTTATTTACCGTGGCGTCTGCACTGAGCACGCAGTGGTTGTGTAACAATTGTTTTGAATGGAGGTCGTACAAGCGGGTGCCGTGCGAAGCAACCGTCGCCGACTAGAGTTCCATCCAGCCAAAACTACAACGACACCAGACGATACGATATGCGTCAAGCGGGGATCGTGGTTTTTCCATGGTTTTTGGTTTTCCATGGGCCGCAAGCGTTGTTATTTCGTCAAGCAAACGTACGTTTGCACACGTGTGCCTGGGGTCTGCCTATGGGAGAGGCCTATGTTCAGCAGTGGATGTCTTCTGGCTGATGATGATGATGATTATGACAAAACAGAGAGTAGTTTCATGCTTTTACACAGACGAGCTGGCGCAATAATTCAAACAAATCAACATTGACGGCTTCGTATTTTTTGCACGTACGTAATGAATGAGCCGTGATTTTTCACCATTCGTGAGCGCGCACATGAATAGATACTATGCTGAATTCTTTGAATACGGATATATAATTCTAGAAGAAAATGTGCCACTGAAAAAATAAATCCAGAAATAATAACGATTCGTCGGTGTGTGGATGAGCCGTTTAGTTCTACCACCTGGTAAAAAATCCGGTAAGAGGTAGGCGAGGGTTGTTGAGGGTTGTAAAATATGGGTCCCGAACAACGAAACATGGCCGCCATACAAAAAGTAGAAGCGAATATCTCGTAAACGGTAGCAGTTAGGTGGGGGGTGTTTGAACCAACGTTGTAGAGGACCGCGAAACTTTCCAAAAAGTAAAAAAATAATTAAAAAGGCGATAAAAAATTTCGACCAATAAAAAATTCCCGCGTCGCCGCTTTATTTTCATTTCCCGATATCTCTGAAGATATTCATTCAAATCGAACGAGGTCAACGGCTATATTGGTCACGATGAAACATTCTCGATGATAAACGCATTTATTTAGATAAGGATGAATATCGTGTAGGTGGAAACACGGCTGCAAACGAAGCACCATTTTTTGCTAAATTTCAAAATCATAAAAACGCGAATTGCGAGCCAACCCGAAAAGATAGACATACTTATGCTATCTCGGACTTTTTTATAGATCTCTTCAACGGAAATATTTCTTCCATACATTGTTTTCGTATAGCTCTAACTATAATTATGGTCAGCTCACGTCTCAGAAACTGATGACAACAGAAATGATGGGGAGAATTTTTGACTAATATCATCACAACAGCCAGCGCGCCGCAGTACTAACTGTTACCTAATCGGGGCGCCGCCGCATAGAATTATAATCAAAGCAAAGGTTAGGTAGCCGGGCCACCGCCGCCGGCGCGCGGCGTTGCATGCCGGGTTACCGGCGTTACCGCCCGCCGGCGGTGCGGCGTTGCATGCCAGGCGCGCGCCGGCGCGCGGCGTTGCCGGACTACCGCCGGCCGCGCGCCGAACCGGAGTCCGGGCGGTGCAGTGGCGCAAGTGTGGAAGTCGGTTCGATAAATTTGTCGAATCGTAACAACTGATAAATTTATCGAATGTTGCGAGTACCGAAGTATTATCGTAAAGTATTGTAGTAGCTTTATATTTCGTTTGGATTCGACCTAGCTATTCGATAACTTTTGTCGATTGTATCGAGGCTCGATAAATTATATAAAAAGTTGATTAAACCCAATTTATCGATTTGAATTGACAATTTTATCGATCGACAAGATCCGTACTTGCGCTGCGGGCCGGAGGTACCTATGTACCTATTATAATAGACCGTATACCTACACCCATCCAGACGAATTCTCGCAGAATATCTTCTAAGAAGAATATCTCAGTCGGTCATGCTTTTTATTTTACATTTTTGAAAAAGTTGACTGACTATGGCTGGTATTTTAGTATACGAGACATAGGTAGTGTACATACCTACATGCCACTGTACTGACCAATAAATGAGTAGTAAATATAGGTGATAAGGTATAACTATAATAAGTAGAATTCAGCGGGCCCAAGTACTAACTCTTACCTATTCTGTGGCGCCGCGCAGCCGGGCGCCGCCGTCGTCGCCGGAGGATTTCAAGTAAAGCGGAGGTAAAATAGGTACCTAGGTACTCATCCAAATGGACTCTCACAGAAAATGTTCTAGAAAGATCGGTGGGTAGCCTAAAGCCTTACCTACTTATGCTTTGCTTACCTATGCTTTCACCTTTGTGTTTTACTGATTGCTTAGTACGTATTTTATCATACTCACCTACTTCTTATACCTAGCTATAGAAGACATAGGTTCATACCTACTGTAATTCAATTGCCAGAGCGACCGATAAATGAGTATTTAAATATAATAAAGGTACCTACCTAAACTCTTTTTTGAAACACCAAGTTAGATATTATAGGCATTTCTTCCATACATAATTTTCATACCTATAGCTATAAATATATGGCCAGCGCAAGCATCGGAAACTACACAACGGGACGATTTTTTCTGAATTATTATAGATTACCCCGAACAAACACAAAACATGAGCGCCAGACGGCTTTTAAAGCTAATTAAAAATTCTAGATTATAGCCTATCACATTCTCGGATGATCTCTCTTCCATTTCGTGAAAATGCTATGAAAATCATGCAGTAGTTTCCGAGAAAACAAACACAAAAACAAACACGAATTCAGCGCGCCGTAGTACTAACTGTTACCTATTCTGTTCTATCACGTGACGCAGCTAGTAAATTCAAATAATTTGCTGTATTGAATTTTAGTAGATACCTACTCGTATCGACCTACCTACAGAGTTATATTATTCATTTCATTCATTTTTATTATTCATCACCATCATCATCACAGGAAGGGCCGTGTGGCCGTGCGGGTAACACGGATAAGATCACCCTATCTCTTCAGAAAAAAAATTTGTTATATCAAAATAACAGCTTTTTACCAAATGCATATGAGAGTATATATATACGGTACCTATTATAACAAAACAACCATTTTTAAAATTTTTGTCTGTCTGTTTGTTCTGGGTAATCTCCGAAACGGTTGGGCCGATTTTGACGGGACTTTCACTGGCAGATATCTGATGTTATAAGGAGTAACTTAGGCTACTTTTATTTTAGAAAAATAATTGGGGTTCCGTGCAAAAAAATAAAAACCAAGAAAATCCAATATATCCACGCGGGTGAAACCGCGGGCAGCAGCTAGTTTATGAACTTTTATGAATATATAAAGCTTTTTTATATAACGAGTACAATAAAGTTATCTATCTACTCACGGCGAAATAACCGTAGTTTTTTTACGGCAAAAAAACGTATATGTATATAAAATAAGTGGTCTAAAGGGCTATTAGACGCAATGAATTGACGCAAAGCATAATCACGGACCACGCGCAAACCATGGAAAAACCAAAATGGTGATCTTGACGCATAACGTACTGCCTAAGGTGGTGCCTGGTAGAAATCTAGTCCGAACGCTAAGGCAGTCCTCACACCTAATTCATGATTGATGGATAAGCATCAATCGCGAACCACGAGAAAACATGGAAAAACCACGATCTCCGCTTGACGCATATCGTATCGTCTATTGAGGTTGTGGCTGGGGCTTGCCGCTTGATGGAAATCTAGTCCGAGTACAACACCCGCTTCTACCTACTATTATTATTGTTATTATTGTCAGCCTCTTACGTTCCCACTGCTGGGATACCGGCCTTCTCTCAGAGAAAGAGAAATAAATGTATTTTCTTTCTTTCTTTCTTTCTAGAGAGATGGGCCATAATCCACCACGCGGGCCCAGTTCGGCTTGGTGGATGTCGCATGTCCTCGAATTTTGTGGTTCTTGAACATGCCGGTTTCCTCACGATGTTTTCCTCACCGTTTTAGAGCGAGTGTCAATAATCCGCACATAACTTGATATAAGTTATTGGTGCGGGACGAGTAGAGATTAGAACTATGGTGCGTCGGATTGAAAGTCGCACAAGTTACCGCTCTCGATTCACTCTCGCTTCTACGAAAGATAAAAATTATTTCACAACCACTGCGTACTCAGTACAGACGCTGCGGTAAATAAGCAGTGGTACGCAAGTGATGTATGTAGCGTAAAGCGGAGCAGTCGTCGCTTTGAAACCAGACCGTCTGGCCGTAGTGCCGGTCTCGTCCGTTTAGTGGATTTTAGAGGTTTTTTTAGATGTTTTTTTCTTCAAACTGCGATGCGCGTGTAAATACTTACCTCGTATATGTGTAATTGTTGCAAAACCATGGTTATTTTGGTTTTTTATTTATATTTCAACATAAGCCGTGTAACCACAAAAACTAACTTTTAGACGCCTGTTTAACTCGACAGTGCCTAAAGATAAACCTCTAAACTGATTAGAAAAGTCACAACAGAGTGGAGTTAGACAATAGTTAGACACTACTTAAATCTCGATTTGTGGTTCATATTTAAACACGCGACTACGGCATGTTTAGGAGTTAAACTCTGTTTAACACACCGTAAACAAGTATTAAACAGCGTTTAACTCTTAAACATGCCTTAGTCGCGTGTTTAAATAAGTAATTAACCACAAACCTTGATTTAAGAAGTGTCTAACCATTATCTACCTCAATTCTGCGGCACGAGTACGGAAGTCGGTTCGACAAATTTATCGAATGTTGCGAGTACCGAAGTCTGATCATAAAGTATTGTAGTAGCTGTATATTCTCTTTGGATTCGACCTAGCTTTTCGATAACTTTTGTCGATTGTTTCGAGGCTCGATAAATCCCACTTTATCGATTTGAACTGTCAATTTTATCGAATTTTATCGACCGAAAGGATCCGTACTTGCGCCGCTGATGTGACATTTCTAATCATTTTAGAAGATAACGGTGACCTTATCATAGAATAAATACTCATCGTACAAGCCGTTATGATTATTTCTAATCATTTTGCTCGTGAAAGTTGTGTAGCGTTGTTTAACTTTTAGACACTGTCTAGCTAGACAAAACCACCAAAAACTATTTTTAGACGCCTGTTTAGCTAAACAGCGTCTAAAAATAGTTTTTGTGGTAACGCGGTTTTAGTTCAAGTAGGTACGTATGTACTTACTAGGTAGGTTATAGACTTGTGCTATTATCTATTCTGTGGTTATAAGTAGGTACGTACCTACTCAGTTATCAGTAAGTACATAAGTACCTACCTAAGTACTTACAACATAACACCGTATATCGGTCTTAGTCTTACTAAAAACACACCCTAAACATGTGTTAAACAGCGTCTAACTCCCAATCATGGCTTACTCACGTGTTTAAATATGAGCAACCACAATCATTTTATATCATAACTAGCTGCTGCCCGCGGTTTCACCCGCGCGGACTTTTTGGGTTCATGGGTTTTTTTTGCGCGGAACCCTAGTTGTTTTTCCAAAATAAAGTAGGAGTACCTTATAACATCAGCTATCTGCCAGTGAAAGTCCCGTCAAAATCGGTCCAGTCGTTTCGGATATTACCCGGAACAAACAAACAGACAGACAGACAAAAATATTAAAAATTGTGTTTTTGTTGGTAGGTACCGTGTATACTTTCAAATGCATTTAGTAAAAAAAGCTATATTTTTGATATTACAAACAGACACTTCAATTTTATTTGTATAGATCATTTTATAGACGTTTTTATTTAGACACTGTCTAGCTAAACATGAGTCTAAAAGTTGGTTTTGTGCTAACACAATATGTAATAATAACAAATCGAATAATAATAGGTAGGTTTCTACGTAAATAGATAAGTATCTATTTACTTAAATTCTATTAATAGATTTCTATTTATTAGTATTTGAAAAAGATATAGGTAGGTAATATTATTACAAAAATACGATTTAGCCATTGTTGTACTGAAGTCAAAAATAAACACAGAACACTTCTCTAACGCAGCAAAGTCCAAATTCACAAGCATAGGTAAACATCCAATTTAGGCAAAGAAATCTGAATCCAATATAGCGGGCGGTGGCATTATCATAGAACACAATTATGATAATACGCATATCGTAAATCGTTTTAGGTCTTCGGTCGATCACCTTGACCTTTGCTTGTTCGTAATGCCGCCTACAAATTATATAGGATGCCGCCGCACGCACCGGCCGGTCGACCGCGTCTGGCGCGAGACAGTACTTTGTCACAAACATCGCGGTGTTTCGTGACTTTGAAATGGCACAGCAGCACACAGCGGGCACTGTAGTGTGCGTGAGACACTTCCCTCCTCTCCCCGCCAGGGTGGTAAAATTTCCGTGAGACGCGTGATGGTTCGACTCGAAAATCGGCGCGCAAAAATGTACGAATTGGCTTCTGGTACTTGGGGTGTTACGGCAAAACTACTAAATGTATTTAGTCAAACCAAAGTTATTTGAAATGTCGACAAACTAAAGCTTGTTACTATGTTCTTTATTTTTGAGTTTTCTTAGTTCTTTTGTAATTTATTTACGTCCAAACTTGCGTTAAAATATGTGCTAAAATACAGATGTTTGAAGGCTCATTACTTTTAAGCCACTTATTTTTTTTCTGTATAATTAGCAGATCAACCTAGATAATGAAGAGATAAATCGATATTATTCTTAATTTTGGACTTAAAACGTCAAGTAGTGGAGTAATAACCCAAATACGATTGTATGGAGAAATGAACGACTCGTTTTGCCTTAATTGTCCTCTTTTAATAGCTACTTTTAACCGCTTTAGGATTGTTGCGTAGAATTCTCCGGTTATAAGGACACCTTTATCCTTATAATCGATCAACAAGATTCCTTCTGAGTCCCAAAAACCTGTCGCCATGAGTTTTTCGGCCGATTAAGACACCTTAAACTTCTTCGGAGGTGAGAAATATTAGTAAATTTAACTTAAAAAGTGATGTACTGCATGATTTAAATACCAGAAATAAACATAAAATTTTAGTACTACATAGTATTTTTCATTTCATTCCATTGGTTGTCTCTGTTTACACGCGATGTCAATAATGGATGCCAATGGGCTTAGTAGATTGATCGTTATAACTTGGATTTCGTCATGTCATGATTCACGAGCCCGAAAATGTCCTCTCCCATGAAGGGGGATTTTGCCATAATTCAGCACGCTCGGCAGGCGTCGCCATGGACGCAGTAGATTATGATGTTGACTGAGGAGAATGATGCTGCACATTCCCTGGATATCACCTTAGCCGACTCTTATGGCACCCACGGGATGAGATGGGGTCCACACCTTCGAATACTCATCATCTGATATCATCTCATATGATCAGATGAGATAGGTAGTTAAGGGTAAAAAATACATAATACTTAAAAAATACATAGTACTTGAACTTCTAGTCGAACTGAAGTTCTACTCAGACCAATTGGTAGGACTAACTCTTCTGCGAGTGTCCGTCTGGGTGGGTACCACCACATGGCTAGTGTAATATGCCGCCAAGCAGTATTGTGCATACATTACTGTGTTCCGTTTTGATGAGCAAAGTGAAATTACTGGACTTATGAGGCGAAATACCTAATGTCTCAGGGTAAAGAGCGCAATGCAGTGCCGCGCGGGACTTTGTGTTTCAAAGTTGTGAATGGCACTGCAATTGTTGTGGCCCAGCTTTATGTTTATCATCAGGCAAATGAACCGCTCGTCTAGTTATCCAATAATATAAAGAAACTTGACATTAAGGCCCTCTACATTAAGCAAATTAATATTGAAAATGAAAGTATAAGTAATTAATCACTAAACTCTAAAATAATTGAAGTAATCACTAAATTCTAACATAATTCATCCATCGGTTTATAGCATAAGAACTTGTTTCGTGTCAAGGATAAGAGGACATTTACATAAAAAAAATAACTCAAAAAATCATTTAACATGGTTCTAATTCAGCCCACTATAAATGTTTACTTGAAACCAAAAAATAAGATCATCTTTCCTTCTAAAAATTTGATTAATTTTTATAAATTCTTACAAATTTTGTTTGCTATCGACTTTGGGGTTTTCGACTTTAAGACAACTAAAGTTAGGGTTCTAGTCAAATCTCTCATGTTACTCTACAGTTCGACAATCACTATCAGTGGCGTAGTCTCAGCATGGCATCACTCAGAAACGTACTCGATGTTCTGGTTTTGTTACTACCTATCAGAATACTGGGTATTTTTCTTTATATCCTTTTGCAAGAAAAACCAATTATTCAAATGTTTGCGGGAAATGGGAATCATCGATTCGAAATTGAATGTCGATAGTAATATATACAATTTGGAATGGAAATTTATGACAATAGTGTTTCTAAACATAATAATAAACATAATTGTCTGGATAGGGTATTGCTATTTTAGCAAAACTGCTTGTGTAAGACCTTTTTGGGTAATGATAATTTATTTTCTTTTATTGTTCTTTCACGATATAATTTTACTAACAAATTCTTACGCGTTCTATTCAATGTATCGTCGTTTAGCTACTTTTTCATCGAACTTAGAAAAAAGTAGTACTGAATTGGTTTACTATATAAATATATACAAATCACTTGCTGATGCTGCCGAAAATGTCAAATGCTGTTTCGATTCATTGGTAAGTAACGATTAGCGGCTTTTCCACAAAGGTACAATATTAAAATATACACACTCAGATATACAGAGTGAGTTTGAATTTGTATGTTATCCTGGAAGGGGGTGATTAGGACCATTGTTGTCGATAAGTTGTGAGACCCTTGAAAATACGTCATCGCGTCATACAAAATTTCCATACAAAAAAATTAATTCAATTCCAGCATACCATACCTACGCGGCATTTTCAGAAATTGTTTTCAAGTCAACAACATAATTTAAAAACGTTCAACATAGTTCAAGTGAATCAGCTGATCTAGGGTTGCCCGGAAGTTCTGTAGTAGAATTTTGACGTTAACTTGAAATGTTTTTTCTTTAATAAAAAATCCGGATTTCAAAAACTTGTAAAACAAATGCTGCTTACCACCAGAAGTAAATTGACCCACTTTCGGGATAAAATACTAATACAATCTCAGGCTGTATCTACATAAGTCACTGTCACTGTCACTTATGTAGCCTCCATGACATAAGCGTGTATATAGAAGACTGACAACTGCCCGAACACTAATAGTAATACTACCACGGGTATAAATCTGTCTAAGAAAAACACTAGACACGAGAAACGTCACAGCAAAAAGACATATGACATTTTGCACCCCCCGCTCACTTCACTCCCCACCTCTTGACGTCATCTTTAGAGCCGCCGCCATATTTGTTACGATTTGAAGTCATTGTCGTCGTCATAACACATTAAAATCTCTTTGCAGACCACTCATACTTATTGTCATTGTACTGTCATTATTAAATAAATTATATCTTAAATTTCAATATTACATATTGTTGTCGTTGTGTTGAGTAAATTAGTAGCTGTGCATCGATTATGTTTCGTCTATTTTCTTTTCCACATCTATAGCAATCAACTTGTTTGATTAATTTTTCGAAATGTATCACAAATGATGTGTACCGGGCTGCGTAAGCCCTCCAGATGCCTGTATTTTACACAAGTTACCCAAAAGCGAGGAAAGGTTCCAACAGTGATTGGTTGCCATCAACTGCGATTCTTTGCGAGTGCGAAAGAGCTCGCTGATCTACAAATGTGTCCCAAACATGTTGAGGCACGATTCGTGACATGAAATCATATCTAGTTCCGGTGTCGGCATCACATATTTCCATTAATAGTGTCTCTAAGCGGGAAGTACTCCAAGCTTTACAGCGGCTGCGAGCCCGTTCGTCTGCAGGGCCAGACGGCATACCTCCCTTTGTCTTAAAGGACTGCAAGTCTATTTTTATCGAGCCACTTGTGCATTTATTTAATCTCTCCATTGAACAGTCCATATATCCAGATATTTGGAAAAACTCCCGTGTTACTCCGGTACATAAAGGAGGCGACAAGGCACCTGTGGACAACTATAGACCCATAGCGGTTTTATCAGTTTTCGGCAAATTGTTCGAGTCCGTTGTTAATGCTCGCATCGCACAGCAAATTGGTATCTATCTAGACGATAGCCAGCACGGCTTCAGGGCAGCGCGGTCGACTGTAACTAACCACATAAATTTCGTTAGTTACGTAACTGCAAAGATGGATGCCGGTCTGCAGGTCGATGCAGCATATTTTGATTTCAAAAAAGCGTTTGACCGCGTGGATAACGACATCCTTCTGCAAAAATGTGCCGCTATTGGTTTCAACCCAAAATTATTGAATTTCATGGCCAGTTATCTGGAAAATCGATCACAATATGTGCAAATAGCTGGATACCAATCTCCAAATTATTTCACCAGGTCAGGAGTGAGTCAAGGTTCTACGCTCGGACCGACATTGTTTTTGATAATGGTTAACGATTTGCCGAAGACTGTTTGCAATACTGAGTGCCTTTTGTTCGCTGACGATCTGAAATTGTTCACAGCCATCGCAAACAGTGATGATTGTGAAAGTCTTCAATTAGATATTGATGGCGTGGCGGACTGGAGTGAGAGGAATCGGCTGCATTTTAATTCTACCAAGTGCAAAGTTATAACAATCTCCAGAAAACGCACCCCCATCCACCATCAATACAAATTAGACCACATGGTACTGGAACGTGTAAGTGAAATCCGCGATTTAGGTTTGTTGTTAGATTCGGAACTTAATTTTAGAACCCACGTTACTAGCATTTGTAAGCAAGCCTACAGAATGTTAGGCTTTTTAATGCGGACCTCATATCATTTTACGAATGTGAATGCTCCGCTTGCACTCTATGCCGCGTACGTCCGCAGTAAGCTCGAATATAACGCGGTAATATGGGACCCTCATGAAAAAAAGTATTCTCTCATGGTGGAAAGGATACAGCGTAAGTTTGCACGTTATATTTATAAAAAAATGTATGGATATTATCCATACTTGTTCCCATCTTTGTTTGTTGCTGGAATGGTTGGGATGAATTCCCTTGAACTAAGGCGTAAGATGTTCCTCGCCATGCACTATTACTTTCTACTGCATGGCAACGTCAACAACCCGTCTGCGTTAGAGGAGCTGCGGCTGTGCGTGCCGTCGCACTACATGCGCGGCGCCGACGCCTCCCGCGGCCAAAGACGCCAACATCGCCTATTTGCGGCGCCGGCGCACCTGCACTCAGTCCGCGCTAACAATGCCCCTACCGCCAGGGTCGTAAGGCTACTCAACGATATGCTCGCTCAACAACCAGATCTAGATATATTTAATGATAGGGTAAGCAAGTTCCTTAATATACTAATGGCTTACCTTAGTTTTGCTATGTAATGTGTTGGACAATAGTCTGTAAGTTACATGTGTTGTATGAATAAATAAATAAATAAATAAATAAATAAATAAATAAATAAATCTACTGAGCAGTGCTTATCCTACTTTATTTATACAATCGGCAATTCGCAGTGGGATTTCATTATCTCTTGAAACTAATGGTAAGCTACCCACATTTCAGTTACGTTCCTAATAAATCATTCATATTATATTATACATTCAATTTTCGATTTATTAATCTTCGTTTTCCAGAACCCATGCACTGTACTGATGACCATCAATACGCTGAGAAAAGGACTGTAATTCCAGCAATGCAAAGCAAAGCTCTGAATAAATATAAGAAAAAATTGAAAAATAAATGATTGAATACAAAAACGTTGTTTTACTGAAATTTAAAGAAGTAGGTTAGGTAATATTAAATAATGTAGTGAAGGCTGCTCTTTATTAGAATATTGCATTAGCTTAGGTAAACGTAAAATAAAAAATTAAAAAAATGTCATACATCTTTTTGCTTCAGCCAATCAGAGACGAGAGCTCGTGTCTAGCGACGGATGTAGGCGACATGTCTATCTGATACCCTATATAATTTGTGAATACTACCTATAGTATGCCAGCAGGTGCTTGGCATCAGATTTGAGAACTTGAGCGTGGTAGCTAGCCTAGTAGAAAATGCCTTACAACTATGTTATTGCTGCATCACGATGTATTCCTCTACTAAAATCTCAAGTTCCAATGAGCTTTTAGTAAAGAAAAATGAATCCTAATTTATGTTTTATAAATTACGTTCCTATTATTAGGAGATGACTGAAATGACCCACATCATTTGAACCGACGAACCATAGATTAGCAGCAGATTGGCAGCGTAGCACGGGCTGGCACCCGGGGCGGCATTTTCGGTTGCACCTCCCCCCTTCCAAATGCATACAAAGTTGAAAGCTTATTTACCCTTTTCAGCGTTGATTTACATTTTCATGCTTATATCTGAAACTACGATTTCACCTAATTTGATGATAATGTGATTTTGGCACCCTCCTGTGCTTGGTACCCGGGGAGGACCGCCCCTGCCCCCCCCCGCCCCCCCGTTTCACCGGCAGTGACTGCAGACATCACTATTAACCGAGCCATCATATTTCTCTTTTTCAGATTGTGGTGTCACTTCTATATATCATACCGGATACCATGATTACAATCTACGTCGTAGTTCGAAACTTACGGAACGAGTTGTTTTCTGTAAGTCGCTTCTACAGCTCGCAATTTTCCTAGCATACTGCGATGGATACTATTTTTTTGTTATTCTAATGGACTAATTTCACTAGCTACTTTGCTGATCAAACCGGAACATAGTAACGCTTGCACAATGCTTGGCGGCAGTAGACTACGACTACTACGAGCCATTTTTTGTAACACCTTTTCAGACAGTTCTTGCAATAAAATATTTCTGATTCTGATTCCGATAGCCAAAACTTCGATATTCGATTTATGGAGTGAGAACTCTGTTTCGTTGTCCATAACACAGACTAGTATTGGTCCATAACGTCCGTTACAATTTCGGTCGTTTTAGCCGGAACCATATATTATCTAATTCACCAGTTTTTCTTTAAAATAAAGCCTTTTTAATATTAAAATATTTTGTTGGGGTTAAAAGTCTACCTATAAAGTAAAACAGTTCCGAAATTTTGTCAACATCCCTATTGAGTAACAATTTTTTTCTGAACGATATTTTACAACCTCTTTGGGCCTGCTGTGGTTACATTATTACATTGTCTGGATGGAGGACTACCTCAACTCTTCCCGTGGGTGCCGGCAGTGGAGATTTCCGGCTGACAACGATTTCATAAAAGCGTGGTTTTATTTTGAATTTCAGTTGACATCAGTGGATATGCAATTTCAGTATATCCAAATCAGTCTCAACATGCTTTTGATTAACGCCCCTGCTTTCTTGGCAAGCAAGTGGACTACTCAAGCTGACAAAATAAAAGTTACGCTTCATAATAAGTTGCTTGAGGAGCAAGGTAAGTGTTGTGTATCCCAAGGAGAGCAGGTGCGCAGTAAATAAATGCAGGCGGGTTTAGTAACGAGTACTTATACATCGGAACTATTAAAATTCTTCACACTAGCACACTAAAAGCAGAAACATATTAGCAAAAAAAATTTCACGAGGTCCTACTGGTAGGACTATGCAGTAGGACCACGGGCAATGAATCTGATCGGACGCGTCTGTCAGCAGAGGTTTACAGTCACTACACGGTAGCTCGGATGCCGCCCGTCCTCGGATGCGTCCGAGCTATTCTGCCGTCGTAAGAGAAAAGGGCACATCTATCATTTTCGTCAAACCGAGATAATAAGGATTAAAGTTTTCGCCATATTCTGCTCCATAGTGCGGAAGCCTATTGATTCTGTACTGTATCTCCGAATTCTTTAAAGATAAAATTCTACAAAAAATTGAGCAGATGCACCTTTTTCTCCTGACCGTTGTAAGAGAAAAGGGCACATCTATCATTTTCGTCAAACCAAGATAATAAGGATTAAAGTTTTCGCCATATTCTGCTCCATAGTGCGGAAGCCTATTGATTCTGTACTGTATCTCCGAATTCTTTAAAGATAAAATTCTAAAAAAAATTGAGCAGATGCACCTTTTTCTCCTGATTCTAAATATATATATAACTCATTTTTTTTTTAAATGTTAGTTGTGCCCTTTTCCCTTTCGACGGCAGTATTTATTCTATACATATAAATAAAATTGAAGTGTCTGTTTGTAATATCAAACAGCTTTTTACTAAATGCATATGAAAGTATATACGGTACCTACACCAAATTTACCATTGTTTAAATTTTTGTCTCTTTGTATCTGTCTGTTTGTTCCGGGTAATCTCCGAAACGGCTGGACCGATTTTGACGGGACTTTCATTGGCAGATAGCTGATGTTACAAGGAGTTAGCTTAAGCTACTTTAATTTTAGATAAAGCATTAGAGTTCCGCGCAAAAAAGAAAACCCATGATATCCTACAAATAAATGTACAAGAAAGCTACAAATAAATGTATTTTCTTTCTTTCAAATCCAATTTATCCACGCGGGTGAAACCGCGGGCAGCAGCTAGTTTGAAATATTATTCGAAAGAAGCAAATCATAATAAATAAGTTTGATTATATAAATAAGTAAGTACGTATCTACTAACTTTATTCTGGTATTTTTTTCAGATCCTTTACAAGCGAAAAGCATAATAACCTTCATTGAGTACGTCGAAGCGCGTCCTCTGATATTCTACGTCTATAAATTAATTCCTCTGAGCGTGGATCTGCTGGGTATAATCCTTAACTTCTGTGTGACTTATCTAATAGTTATAATACAGTTTGCGCATCTATACTAAATTAATAAATGTTTTGTTATAGCTGGTTATGGTTGTTTAACTTAATTACACCTTGAGTATTGTATCTAGCTCCCACACGTCAAAAAATGTAAGGAATCGAAACATTGTAATAAGTACCTACACAGTTTTTTTTTTCATTGTGATTAGGTAGATACCTACGTTCTTGATTTTTTTGCGAACAATACTTTGTTACCTATATTGGAAACCTATATTAAAAATGACTTGAGACCAACTATACCTACGTTCAACCCAATTTCTTTTGTATTCTCTATCCATTCCCCTATCAACTTTGATTGAAACGCACGCAGAACACAGTCCTGCGCGCGCTGCACTGTACCTAAGAGTCCTAAGGCAGACCCCAGACATGTGTACGTTTGCAACGTACGTTTCCTTGACGAAATAACGACGCTTGCGGCCCATGGAAAAACCATGGAAAAACCACGATCCTTGCTTGACGCATATCGTATCGTCTTCGTTGTAGTTTTGGCTGGATGGAAATCTAGTCGGCGACGGTTGCTTCGCACGGCACCCGCTTATACGACCTCCATTCAAAATAATTATTTCACAACCACTGCGTACTCAGTGCAGACGCCACGGTAAATAAGCGGTGGTGTGCAAGTGATGTATGTAGCGTAAAGCGGAGCAGTCGTCGCTTTGAACCAAGGCAGGTCTTCGAGACAATATTGCCGTCCTTGTATATTTCGTCGCGCGGCTCGTGGTTTTTTGATGTTTTTGCGTATGCAAAACCATCAAAAAACCACGAGCCGCGCTTGCACGTGTAGTATCTCGTAATCCGCGCTTGATGAAAAAGCATGGATATTCTGACAAGCAAACGTACGTTGGCATACATGTCTGGGGTCTCCCTAAGAGATCTGTGACTGTACCATACCCGGAGTTTGCTCATTATTGCGGAGATTCTCTTCATCAAGTAGGTATCTTTTTATCATAGTAGTAGTAGTAGTAGTAGTTAGTATCTTATCATATGCCCAGTAATTTGCATCTTAAAGTTCCCCGTTGTTTTTTATCATCCAATAAAATTTGCATAAAATGTACCTACTATCAGCTTAACAAAATGTATGTTTTCAGTACAGATTTACGGGGCCCGCGCTAAACATAGTGACGTCACATGTTCTGCCCAATTTTTCTCTCATTTTTCAAGTTTCCAGCATTTTATTTCCTGATTTTTCGATATAGACTTTTGATTCTCACGAGAAAATGTTTTTTTTTTTATGTTTTTGGTAACGAGACTAGCTGGTCGTTTGCCTGATGGTAAGCATAACGCCGACCCATAACAATTGCAGTGCCACCCAGAACTTTGAAACACAAAGGCCTGCGCGGATTATATAAAAAATATAATAAGTATAACATTATTTATAATATTTCACGCAGCAACGGCGCAACGGGTCGACGTGTTTTTTACATACGTAGATATAATTTATGGACCGCAGAGTAACATAGGTTAGTTTTTATCCCGGAAAAATGCACGTTTCCTGTGGGAACGCAGATAAAACTGCGGGCAAAGGTAGTATATAAGTATATAAATGAAATGAAATGTGTGTAGGTACATAAGATGTAATATAACTTAATAATAATTATGTTGTAGGTACACTCGTAATATAATTACGTGAATAATCAGTTTGTCCATCTAATGATGGTGAACCTACGTTTTACAGTGACAACTTTCAATTATTAAATTATACTAGCTTCTGCCCTGCGTTTCACCCGCGTTCCCACAGGAATCGTGCATGTTTCCGGGATAAAAATTAGCTTATAGTAGCTCCCTTCCCTAAATTACTATCTACGCCAAAAATCACGACGATCCGTTGCTCCGTTACTGCATGAAAGAAGGACAAACCAACAAACACACTTTCGCATTTATAATATTAGTAGGATAATAGGATAATAGGAAGTAGGAGAGGTAGTTCACGGAAGAAAGGTTTGTGATGAGACGGACTATTGTAAAAATAAATAAAGTTCTACTCGCACTTGTCTGATATTGGTTTGTCGTTACATTAAGAAAATTAATATTGGAAAGTTAATAACAAAACTCAATCTATACATTTGGTATATAATGAACTTGTTTTGTGTCAAGAATAAGATCTAGACGTGTATTTCTTTATAAAAAAAAAACCCAACATGATTCAAGTGCAGCCCCCTAAAACGAGGATTTTATTGACACCAACAGATGAGATCAAGTTCACAACCAGTAATTTCATAAAATTTTACACATTCTTACAAATTTTGTTCAGTATCGACTTTGGGGTTTTCAACTTCAAGACAACTAAACTCCGGTTTCTTGTCAAATCTCTCATGTTAATCTACAGTTTAAATATTACTATCAGCAGCGTGGTGTTAGCGTGGCTTCACTCAGATACGTACGCAATGTCCTGGTTTTTTTACTATACATCAGAATACTGGGCATTTTTCTTAATATTTAATTGGAAGAAGAATCAATTATTCAATTGTTTGCGGGAGATGGGAAACATTGATTCCAAATTGAATGTCAATAGTAATACATATAATCTCGAAGGGAAATTTATGACAATAGTGCTTCTAAACCTATTAATAAAAATAGGTGTTTGGTTAGGCTTTTGCTTTTATGGTACAGCACCTTGTTTGAAGCCTTTATGGGTAATGATCGTTCATTTTTTTATAATAACCCTTCACGATATACTTTTGATGACAAATTCTTACGCGTTCTATTCAATGTACCGCCGTTTAGTTACATTTAAATCTAAATTGGAACATGACAGTTATGGACTGGTTTTCTATCATGGTATATACAAATCACTTGCTGATGCTGCCGAAAACATCAAAGGCTGCTTCGAAACACTGGTAAGCCAAAGATTAAGTCTTTCCATACTGAATACAATTAAATCATGTTTTTTTTTTTATTATTATTTAACGAGACGAGCTGGTCGTTTGCCTGATGGTAAGCATAACGCCAGCTCATAACGATTGCAGTGCCATCCAGAACTTTGAAACACAAAGGCCTGCGCGGCACTGCAGTGCGCTCGTTACCCTGAGACATTAGGTATTAAGTCTCATAAGCCCAGTAATTTCACTGGATTCTCTGCTCATCAAACCGGAACACAGTAATGCTTGCACATTACTGCTTGGCGGCAGACTTCACGAGCAATTAAATCATGTATGCGTGATATATTTTGTCCCCGGCGACATAATCGAAAAAGTTAACTAGATGGTAGGACTAACTCTTCTACGAGTGTCCGTCTGGGTTGGTACCACCGCTTTGCTCATGAAGTCTGCCGCCAAGCATGAATGTGCAAGCAGACTACATGAGAAAAGCCATACCCATCCAGACGGACAATCGCAGAAGAGTTAGACCTATCGGCTACCACCGGGCACCGAGCATGTTGCTGCAACATTTATCATGCGGACAGCATCATCAGCCTTATTACATTCCCACTGCCGGGACATGGCTTTCTGTCAGAGAGAAAGAGAGAGACAGTATTGGCCATAATCCAACACGCGGGCCCAGTACGGCTTGGTGGATGTAACAAGTCCACGTATTTTGCTTAGTTCTTGAACACGCAGGTTTCCTCATGACGTTTTGTTTTACTATTTTAGAGCGAGTATGTGATAAATCCGCACACAACTTTGTAAGTCATTGGGTTCGGCGCCGAGTCGAGATTCGAACTATGGTGTGTCGGATTGCAAGTCGCACAAGTTCCGCATCGGCCACACTCGCTCTAAGATTCCAATTGCTTTTCTGTTATTTCAGATTGCCGTAACGATTCTATATAGTGTACCTGACGCTATGTTCACTATCTACCATAGCCTACAGAATCAAGCGTTCGTAAGTACAATTCACTACCATCATTGAAGCATTATTATACATTTTATTTATACTTAGGTTAGCTTTTGACCACTTTCTGGCCTGATCTTAGGGGCAGATTAACCGCTTATTCGTGATTGATGGTTGTGCATCAATCACGGATCACGCGCGTAATCCGCGCTTGTTGCAAAACTATTGTTAGTTTGATTTTTTTTTGTTATTAACAATTTTGGTAACGAGACGAGCTGGTCGTTTGCCTGATGGTAAGCATAACGCCGGCCCATAACAATTGCAGTGCCGCTCAGAACTTTGAAACACAAAGGCCTGCGCGGCACTGCAATGCGCTCGTGACCCTGAGACAAATAAATAAATAAACGCTTACACTCATACCCCCGCACTAGGATTCCCTGTGTCGCAGGTGGCATGGACACGCACAGATACACATCACAAACATCCAAGACCCGAGAACAAACTTTATGCTTACACAAAATCTGCCCCGGCCGGGAATCGAACCCGGGACCCCTCGCTTTGCAGGCAGGGTTACTACCAACTTAGCTACGGAGCCGCCATTAGGTATAAAGTCTTATAAGCCCAGTAATTTCACTAGCTACTTTGCTCATCAAACCGGAACACAGTAATGCTTGCACATTACTGCTTGGCGGCAGACTTCACGAGCAAAGCGGTGGTACTAACCCAGACGGACACTCGCAGAAGAGTTAGTCCTCCCACTAACAAAACGCAAACGATGCGGTCGAAGTTGGTTACCATACACTTACATAATACCAGGCTCTCAAGTGTAGCTGCCGGAACACACCGATACTTGGCGTCAAATATTTAACTTGAGGGTAGTAGCTATCCAGGGGAGCCCTACCACCGTGCTACGGTTGCATCACGTTGTTACTTCACCTTAACTCAAGCTGATTGTACTCATAGAACTGTCGACCAACGTGCATGTCCACCTGGACTTGTACTTCGAGAGAGAGGAATCCCACAGTTTTACATTAATCAACACCACATGAATAAAGTAAAACTGTAGGAATGCCTAGCACACCACTCCTGACCGTGTAGCTTTTTGGTTTCAACGCAGCGCTGCTTTAAATAAGTAGTAGAAATTAGATGTGGTTCATTGGTAACACCAATGAACTGGATCGTTTGTTGTTTGACGCTGGTAAATCTCCAGATCGGCGGTCGACATCACTACCACTGAGACTGCATCATTTCTTCACAATATTTATTGTAACCGATATTATTACGAGCGTGGTTTCATTTTCAATTTCAGTTAACGTCAGTGACCATGCATGTCCAGTATATGCTACTCAGTCTGAACTTAGTTTTGATCATTGCTCCCGCGTTCTTGGCAGGCAAGTGGACTTCACAAGCGGAAGAGATAAAACTCATACTTCATAATAAGTGGCTTCAGGAACAAGGTAAGCTTTAGTGAAATTTTAATGCAAATGGTAAAAAAAAGGTAGCTGATGTCACAGAGCCAGCTACCAGATGAGACCAGTTCTGATGATGGAGCGGGAAGATACCTACAGGAACTCTAGCTATATAAAAAAACAACGTATTAACTCATCGAGTTTGGACTCGTTTGATTTGTCTTTACAAGTACCTACTCTGATCCTAGATGATGTCCAGGTTCCTGATGATGGAGATGGAGGATGGGTTCAGTCTTAAGATCATTTGCTTCCTCGGGTTTCAATACAAGTAGGTACTCGAACCAAATAACAACTTTGCAGCCTTGCTAACAAATAACTAATTCCACAAAAAAACATATTATCTTAATTCCACGCGTACGTTGCCGCGGATTCAATTCGATTTTAAACGATCTTTATTTAGATATAACAAAATATAGAAACATGTACAATAGGTACTAGTGTAAATTAACATTCCAGCAGTAACAAAATAAGCATTCGTCGAGTACAGTCTCATTACGAATTTATCAAGTGAGATTATTCTAATAAAGTATGATGAAATAATTAATAACAAGAGCATTAAATATTAGGTTCTAATAGTATGTAAGTTTTAGAGGAACATTACATATTTTGTGAAACAGTTTACATTATAAAATCATACATCCAACGATCCGAGCCCGCGGCATGTTCGCAGAAAACAATAGGAACTTAATACATACTAAATATTTGATTAGTACTCGTATAGGTAGACTATTTTATTATCTTTTTTGCAGATCCGTCACAAGCAAAGAGGATAGTATCTTTCATTGACTACGTCGAAGCGCGTCCTCTGATATTCTACGTCTATGAAGTAATACCTCTGAGCATGGATCTGCTGGGTATAATTCTTAACTTCTGTGTGACTTATCTAATTGTTATAATACAGTTTGCACATCTGTATTAAATTAATAAATGCATTATTATAGCTGGTAATAGTTGTTTAATTTGTTTTAAACTTGAGCGTTTTGGTCCTACCACCACGATAAGAAGCTCCTGCAGCGGCCACGAGTGACACTGGACTCCTTTACGAAAGTCTTTTCAGGTTGTCTTACAAATATACGATATATTTATTTGGTGATACCACAAAAAAATTAAACACACTCATCCATTAAACAGCGTCCAATGCATAAACATGCCTTAGTCGCGTCAGTGGTCACTTGTCTAAAGAAAAGCCACCACAGAAGCATAGTACTCTACTGTTTTACCTGGTAAAATATTCCTGTAATCGATAATTTTAATAGCCGGGATATGCCTGCTATGATACATACCTGCCTTTTTACGACATTTTATTCCATGAAAAAAAAACAAATTAGTATTGACTTGTATTATTTAATAATTAAGAAGAGCGCCATCTATCAGCTGATAGCTGAACTTATTACTATCATTGTTTTATGGTCTCGTCTTCATGTGCTATCCAAAGCAACAACAAATTAAATAGTTACAAATAACGGCCACAGGTTATGGATATGGTTACCGTAGGAATATTTTAGGTTCCGTAGCCGTACTTTATGACCTCAAACCCTCCTAAAATAAGTAGGATATTATTGTTATTTTACCTTCGTTTTCGATATTCCTGTAAATCTTTTTTTTACCAGCCGGAAAATCACTGTACCCACCATACGATAGAAATAGATATTATAGTAATTAGGAACAGTGCCATCTATCAACGTTCAGACGTTTAATTTGACCTAATATGTTAGTCATGTCAAACGCGCCAACCAAAGCGACAAAATGTTCTAGTTTTAAATATTGTCATTAGGTGGCATTAGTACCTATGATATAATTATTTTAATAACTTATTCTTGTAAGTATGTACTTAACTTTTTTATATTAGTTTTTTTTAAACTTACACAAGTATACCTCTGCACTAGGATTCCCTGTATCTCAGGTGGCATGGACACACACAGATACACAACACAACATCCAAGACATGAGAATAAAATGAACCGGAACTCGCGAACTATGCTCACCACACAAAATCTGCCCCGGCCGGGAATCGAATGGTCATGTATTGTTTTAGATTATTTACTGAAAATTCAAATACTAGGTTACACATAAAATTAAACCAGGTATAATCCGTACTTTGTACGTTTGTTGGTTTGTCCTTCTTTCACGCAGCAACGTGCAACGGAGCAACGGATAGACAATAATCTATAACTGCTAGTGCTAAGGCCGGGAATAGATAAATATTACAAGTAACATATAAGCTACTTTTTATCTCGGAAAAACGCAATAACGCAGAATACCAGAAATAGCACAGAATGCTTATTAGTAAAATAAAATAAAACTTCACACTAATAGAGGTAGGTAGGTACCTGCCCACCTAAGCTATATGTTAGTATATTATTATATGCTCACAAAAAAATTTGACTAAGCAAATACCTTCTATGGAAAGACTTAGGGACTTTATATGCTGCAGCCATATTATTTACATCTTCTTGATCTTTTCTTTTCAAACAAGACTTTATAATTTTTACAAGGTATTAAAATATTTTTCGACAAAACGTAACATTTAACATTGAAACTTGTTACGTGTAGATCGTTCTTAAAACTGACAGACGTTTCAACTTCAGTGTAAATTATACTTTAACGTATTTTAAAAACTCAATAAAAATGGAACGCTGACTTCTTGCAGTAAAACCACATGAATTTCATAATTTTTCAATTAGTCGCATTATAGGCATGTTTGATTGAAAATGTCAAATTGCTGACGTATTGTATTGGATCTTAAATTTTAAATTTTAGAGTCCAAATCGCGTTGTAATAACTTGACAGTTCACGTCGTCGGCCATTTTCCATCATGGCCGCTGTAAGCGCGACATCTATGCAGAGTTTAGTGTCATTTCGAGCGTGCATTGCTTTGGTCGTGTGTTTTCGTCGGCAAACCAAATGCCAATTGTTTGCAACCATTGTTTTAAAGAAATATACGCGAAAATCGTCATTACAATCTCAAAAATTACGCTTAGCTGCCGCTCTGTAGTTTGATTAACGCGTGTGACACAACAAATATCACTAAGAAATGTTATCAAATCGTTTTTAGTAAAAATAAGGTATTTAACGCCGCCGCAGTCTTCTGTTTGAATTGTCCTGAACCTTGTTGTGGAATCGATTTTTAGGTGTTATTAATGAAATTACTAAGGTGCTCGCGAGTGATATTTTATTACCACAAGATGTTATGAAGGATTACGAACCGTCGCTGGAAACGAGTTGTGTTGGCCATATTAATCGATCTAAGTTGATAAAAAATGCATAATTTATTTATGGTTTCGTATCGTTTCGTGTCATGTTCTTAGTTCGAATGTTGTCTTCAAAATGTGTTTTATTTTCCAGTGAACTGTGTATGTAACTCAGTGAGATAGTATTTTGTTTTATTTTCTATTGGTGTAGAAGTTTTCTTCAGTGCAAGGTCAGTAACAGTAAACAAATACCTCAAGTAGGTACTTAGATAAATTTAGACGATATTTGACTCCTAATAACTATCCTACCTAAGTGCATAAATGTACTAAGTAAAATGTTAATGCAGTTTTTTTATTGAAGGCTCTAGAAATAACCTATTTTTCTTACTCTGTTGACTTTGAATTTGTGTACACTTTTAATAAACAATTATTTTAATACCTGCTATGGTTTAGAAATAATAAGGTTATATTATCAAATTAAACAAGTAAACCTTTGATCCTAAAGGTATAAATCTGATAACTGATATGAGTAAAACAATAAATCATCTTTAATATCAAAGCAATCTTCAGATAACTGCAGAGATAGATAATAAACTCTCTTATAAACTATTTCAAAACAAATACCTTTACTCCTACTTTTCATTTGATGCAGTAAACTGACTGTAGCAGTTGTCAATTAGTGAAATAATGATACAATAACTGAACTAATAGTGCATTTGTAAAAAGGATGAATCAGTAGTTCTTTGAGTCCCAACAAGATACAGGCCTACCAGCTAGTGCTCAGTTTGGGGCTCGCTGATAAATCTGTGTTAAATTTAAGTGTTTGTTTCTTTTGTAATTGACATATTAATGTATAGCTCTCTTTTTAACCGACTTCCCAAAAAGGAGAATTTGGTTGTATATTTTTTTGGTAGTAAATCTTAGCTTAGCTCTCTCTAAATATTATTTTTACAAGTTTAGTGACTGAAAACACATAGAAAATAGCTACTTTCTCATAATTTTCACACATATCCAATTCATTCTAAGGTTGTCTGTGAGAGATTGCTTATAGTGATAAGACCAGCAATTGTTTTACCGTAATTTGTTACTAATTACTGTGTTCATTGTATGACATTTCATGTTATTTGTATGTAACATAATAGTTTTTTGTATTATGTTGTAGCACTGGTAAAAAGAGAATATATCTGCATAACATACAAAATATTGACACCTCTAAGTTCATCAAAAACTGTGTTTTAGTAAAGTGATATGTTAGATTAAAGTGAGTTGCATAAAATTTTAGCAACCTATGTGAATGGCTTGCCATGTGGCCTTCTTACTATTTGTCTGACTGAACCATCTGACTGCATTGATTAGTTCCTCATTCGTAAAAAAAAATATCATTTCATTTTATTATCTTTTTTCACATCACTATCTATACCTATGTCATAAAAAAGTGGCACTTAGTGCTTGAATTGTCTTCTTTTTCTTTTTCTTCTTCTTCAGATTACTTATGTCTTTTAAACGCTGCTTGACGTTTTTCTGCTTGAATTGTCAGTTTACTACATTGAATTAAATGTTTAAAGTGTGTCACTCAGTAGATATCCCTGACTTTGACTTTCATTTTTGACATTTCTAGCGTTTGATTTCTAGTTTGTTCTATATTATACACATTTAATTCTCATGAGAAATCAAATTGATTGTCATCAGAAAAAAATAGAGTCAACATCCCTATACCCTATATAATTTGTGATCCCTATTACCTGTGGGCGTGCTCCCTGTATTTATGTGTCCTCTATTTAATAATTTTTAATTTTGCGACTGTATATTATTATTTTTATAATATATGTATATATAACTGTACTTACGTATGGGCCTTGATGCCTGTTGTAAATGATTCTCAATTTAATTAATGATATACTAACCTAAGCTAACTATAGAAATTCCAAATCAAATCATGTCATTGGTTGGTGATCAGTTCACTTTTACTTATCTCCTTGGTTGGCTTCCACCAATTTTATTAGACAAGTCGAACCTACTACGCAAACACAAACCTTATACTATAAGTACATAACTTCACCGGTATCCATAGCATAGTTTAGGCCAATGGTGTTAAAATATTATGCAATAGAATATCTATTGTATGTGGCACAATGAAAAAAATGGTTGCTACCTGGTTGTGGTCAGTGAACAGGCAAACTTACCCTGCTAGAACTAAATTAGAGTGATTTTAAGTTTTCCATACAAAAAGAAAAAAAATCCCAGATAGTAACCAGTCCTTGTAAGCCGGAAAGAAATACATCATAATAAGAATATCGCAGTCAACATCGATTGCTCCCATAGCTCTGGCCCGGATAGCCAGAAGATGCAGGTTCGAATCCTGTTGGAAGCGAAATTTTTGTGGTGTTATATACTTGTTATATATTTGTGTGAACATCCCAGATAGTACTTCTCAGAACTGCTTATTTAGATATAATAGACCTTCTTTATATAATATAGATATATGATCTTGCTTACATATATAAAGTTTTATTAAAATTAATTCATTCATTTTGGTGATTATGAACTAAAATTTTGTTTGAAAATCAATGAGATACCTATTTAAAACTCTCTTCACTTTAGTAAGGAGTCTAATGTTGGTATGCCAGGCTCGGCTAGCAGCAGTTCAAACAGCTAAACCTAGTTTAAACTGAGATTGAAATGTATACAAATATTATATAAATTTGAACTGTCTGTTTGTAATGTCAAAATAACATCTTTTTACTATAAATGCATTATACCTACACCAAAAAAGCAATTTTTAAAGTTTTTGTCTGTCTGTCTGTTTGTTTCGGCTAATCTCAGAGAAGGCTGGGCCGATTTTGACGGGACTTTCACTGGCAGATAGCTGATGTTATAAGTAGTAACTTAGGCTATATGGGCGAAGCCGCGGGGCACAGCTAGTAAACATACTATACATCTCAAAAATTTTGCTGCCAATAGGATTCGAACCTCTGCATCTTCTGGTTATCTAGGTCGATAAACACTTTAAAATGAAAAAATTCAAATATTTGCTGTTCACTGCGGAAATTAGATGAAATCAGTGGTTCACGAACCATTGAGAGCTAGCTAGCTTTGAGTTTTGACGGTAGATGTGAATATGCTCATCTTAAGCTGCGTTTAGAAATCGTCCAGTAATTTTCACCATATGACCGTTCAAATATCACTTTAGTGAATTTTTGACATTTGCCCTGGGTCATTCATAAAACACATTGGGGAGAGTAATTCTTCATTCTTCTTATGCGGCTTCTGTGGAGGTGCTACCACAATTTCGCCAAATTTTTCTTCTTCTTTCTTTATTTCCTGGCTACTGTGGAATGTTAGCCACAATTTCGCCAATGTCAAGTAGGTTTCGGCAGATTGTTCATCTCACCTAATGATAAACAGGCACAAATTATATAGGGTAAAACAGGGTTAGGATTCTCACCTGTCAGTTACTAGTTGTCAATTATTGTCGTCTCCACTTTCATAGATTAATTTTATGTCATTTCGGTCTTGCTGTAATTGTTTGTTGCTGTGGTTTGAGTTTTTAAATTTGTTTTTTACATTATTTTCGTCTCCACCGTGACGTCTCCATAACCCAATGATGATAGTAATATTACGTAATTGCCGCCAAGTGCCTTCTATCATCCATGTTGACATTACTCGATACCCGTTCGGTAACGCGCTCGTTAATTTTTAATCTGACAGTTCACTAAGATTATCTGACAACTATTCGCTCGTGAATAATAGTTACACGATTCTGAACGCAACCTTAAATAATCCTAAGTTTAAGCTATTTCAAGTAAGTATTTGAACCTCGGTTTATGAGTTAAACCTAGTTCATAGTTGAACTGATGTTCAAAATGGTTGGTGAACGCCGACCTAAATACATAGGAACTGTGGGCGTATTGAAAACAAATTTCATAGAATTTAAGTTAAAGACTTATAGTTTTCTCGTAGAACCCGAGAATAATATACATTTTAACCGTAGCTACACGGCTACAGTATTTAAATATTAATTTATACAAAGATAATATTATAATTCAAATCTCAAAGGACGGGTTTTCGGTGGTTAGCGAGAGATCAAAAGTGATGCTAACTACACGAAGACCTCACGGCGGCGCCTTTGATCAAGTTTGATGTACTGTGCACTACTGGGGGGCTGGTCAGTTCTCTGGCAGGCTTTATGCGAAAATAGAGAAAGGAGTAATATGCCAAACCAAGCTAAAATTACAATTAATCTTTATACAAACGTCATAAAGAGGTAATGTTTGTTAGCGGTAATATTAGGTCCGATTCGAAACATTCTTTCACTAATAGGAAGCCTACCTTTATCCCTGAGTAATTTTTATCCGGATTCCGCGCGTGAGAAGCCGCGGGCAGACGCTAGTAGGTATTCTATATTATTATGTACATATTATAAAATGAAGTTTAAAAAAATATTGAAAAACAAGCTTATGCCCATAATATATCGAGGCGAAAAAGACCACGTTACCGGAATCATAATATGATCATATTATGATTCATTTCATAAATCGTAAAATGGTAAATTCGTAGATGAGTCACTTCTTATGATTCTGGTATAGTTGACCCTATTTTGTGAACCATTTTACGAATTTTCATATGATAATTTATGATTTTCTATGAAAACAAATTTGGTACACGCCGAACAACAACATGCGTCATATTATGAATTCCCTTTAATGACCATTTTACGATTCCTGAAATGGATTATAATATGATCATATTATGATTCGGGTCAAGTGGCCTTTTCAGCCCCAATGGGTATATACATGAATAATAAATTTCAGTCTATTCGAATCATGGGAACTGACACACGCACTGGCAAACATGGGAGAAGTTTAAAATTCAGTTGCAATATTTGACTTGTACACTTTCTAACATACAAACATACATTGCATAAAAGTTACATTTAATATAAATCGATTTCCTATAACATTTTATTTTGATTTCGCCGTTTTCTATATGTATGTGAAGTAAATGTAAGTATGAAGTAAGTAAATGTAATAGTTTCTGAGAAATACGTGGACAAACATACAATACACCTTAAAAGTTTATTATATTTGTTTGGAAGCCCTAATAGATTATCACTAGCTTCTGCCCGCGGTTTCATCCGCGTTCCCACAGGAACCGTACATTTTTCCGGGATAAAAACCTTAGATGTTACTCTCTGGCCCATCCATAAACTATATCTATACCAAAAATCATGTCGATCCGTTGCTCCGTTGCTGCGTGAAAGAAGCACAAACCAACAAACGTTCAAATACACTTTCGCATTTATAACATTACTAGCTTCTGCCCGCGGTTTTCACCCGCGTTCCCACAGGAACCGTGCATTTTTCCGGGATAAAAATTAGCCTATGTTACTCTCCGGTCCATAAACTATATCTATGCCAAAAATCACGTCGATCCGTTGCTCCGCTATTGCGTGAAAGAAGGACAAACCAACAAACATACTCTCGCAATTTATAATATTAGTAGGGATATATTATAGTAGGATAAATATGTGAATATATTTGCAGTTTCAATAAAATTACATTATATACCTACATGTCGAAATTACCAACCCCTTTTTTGAAGTAGGTTAAAAATAATGCTTTCGCCTCACCTGCCAGTCACATTACGGATGTATCGCATTCTGCTTCTAGAATCTCGTTGCAGGTACCTACCGAAAACGCATTAACGTACCGTATAAAGTTTCAGAATGCACCTTCTACCGACGACGTCCGACACCTTAGGAGTTGCCCGAAAGTTTCGGGTTTGCGCCGAAAATAAGAAATCTGTTCTCGTATTGAAGTTTGGTGGCATGTTTCAACGGATGGTGGATTTGGTTAGGAGTAAGCCTTGAAGCGAATCTATTTCAAGAGATGTTGATCAGTGGTTGTGTCGTAGGCCGTCGATCTGTGGGTCGCTGGTTCGATGAATACAATGAGCTTGAGTTGAGGTGCTCGCAGAATCCATAATTCCATACTTATTGCGTTTGTACGTTTGTTGGTTTGTCCTTCTTTCACGCAGCAATAGAGCAACGGATCAACGTGATTTTTGGCATAGATATAGTTTATGGGCCGGAGAGTAATATAAGCTACTTTTTATCACGGAAAAATGCACGGTTACTGTGGGAACGCGGGTAAAACCGCAGGCAGAAGCTAATACAGAATAAAACATTCAGAAAGTGGTAAGTGCGACCAGTTGGTAAGATATACTCTTCTGCGAGTGTTCGTCTAGGGAGGTACCCCTGTTTTCTTGTGAAGTTGCCGCCAAACAGTAATGTGCAAGCATTACCTACTGTGTTTCGGTTTGATGAGCAAAGTAGTCAGTGAAATTACTGGTCTTATGAGACTCGATATCTAATGTCTCGGGGTAAAGAGCGCAATGCCGCGGGGAAAACATTTGGTTTCAAAGTTCTGAATGGCGCTGCAATTGTTTAGAGCTTATGTTGCGTTATGCTTACCATCAGGAAAACGAGCAGCTCATCTGGTATAAAAAAACCATTTGAAATCTCCACCTGTAACCTGAAACGCTCAAACTCGCGACTGAACCGTCTCATATATCATAGACGCGGGTGAAGTGGACTCACGTGATCACTTAAAGCGCCAAGTGCTAAGCGTCACTTCTGTTCTCTGTTTTGTGCGTTCACCTTCCCCACTAAACATTTTCAAAATATCACTATGTATACTTCTTTTCACAGGCAGTCTTGTACGTTGGCATGTAGTTAATTCCCTAAGAGTAGGCGAACGTTACCCTGAGGCTAGGTTTACAAAGAACGAGCGTAGAGACGGGACGCGCTGACGACTCTTTGATACGTTATGCTAGTGAGGGCTTAGAATAGAGGCTTGGAAGCAACACTGTTTTAAACTATCACGGTTATTCACAACTTATATATATACCGTACGTTGTTGTTATTAACTGATGAGCTCGCAATATTTAGAAACTGTTGCGAGAATCATGTTCACGGGAATAGGGTAAAACCGGGATAGATGCCGCAGTGGGATAGACGCCTCGTGTTCAAAAAACCTAATTTCCCAAACTCGCAACTAAGAATTAATAATTTAAATAAGAAGCGCAGGCGTCCCACACATTTGTCCCCGCAGGTTGTCTTGCGGAGCGAAAGTGTGTCGCTTGTGCGTGTGATTATCTACGCAGCAAACGCCGCGTAAGCTTAAAATTTTCAAAAGTAAGTATTTGCCGTGATATAACTTTATAAGTAGCAATAAATTCTGTTATATTTTTTATTATTTCAATACACTGGTTCATTAAGTGTACACCTAGGTGTAAATAATAGCTCTTTTGTTTTTAGTTTATTTCAGAAATAAAAGGGCAACTATCCCTTTCAAAAAGGATAGTTGCCCTGATTTTTTGAGGTATAGGTGCCCTTAGAGGCATCTATCCCCTCATACACATATACACATGACATTCTTAATGTTTTTTTATGTTGTGTCCGGTGACACAACATAAACCTTTAGGAAAATATATGAAAGAAAAGAACATTTCTGAAAGGATGATAAAACAAATAAAAACTAAGTTAGACAAGAGAAACAAGACTCAAACTACCAAACAAAAAGGAGAACTTAAAAAAACAAATAAAGGAATCAAAGACAATAATGATAAAAATATGAAATTAAAAATATATCATTTTAGTGAAGAAGACGATAACGAATGGACTAATCTTTATGATAAAGAAAATGATAATTATTTAAAAGTAAATAAGGTTTTTCATCCACAATACCGCAGAGCTTGAAAACCAAGGTTTTCAACCAGTGATGACTTATGGCACTGAGACGTGGTCTCTTACTGTTGGCCTCATCAGCAAGCTCAAAGTTGCACAACGACCTATGGAGAGGGCTATGCTCGGGGTTTCTCTGCGTGATAAAATCCGAAACGAGGAGATCCGCAGGAGAACGAAAGTTACCGACATAGCTCTCAAAGTTAGCAAGTTGAAATGGCAGTGGGCAGGCCACATCGCTCGCAGAACCGATAACCGATGGGGAAGAAAGGTTCTCGAGTGGCGACCACGAACCGGAAGACGTAGTGTAGGACGTCCCCCCACTAGGTGGACCGATGACCTTGTCAAAACCGCGGGGAACCGCTGGATGCAAGAGGCGAGTAGCCGATCCAAGTGGCGTTCTATGGGTGAGGCCTATGTTCAGCAGTGGACGTCTTCCGGCTGATGATGATGATGATGATGATGATGATGAAATAAGGGTCGAATCTCACGAAAAAGATAAATTATGTACATTTCAAACAGCGAAGATGACGAAAATCCATCTAAAAACGACTGTAAAAGTAAAGGAAAGACAACTAAAGATTTAACTGTAAAGCAAACTAAAAGAAATGCACGAGAAGACGCTTTGGAAACTATAAAAATCAAAATCCATTGAAAATTTTAAAATTTAATATTTTTGTTAGACAAATTCTTAAGTTGTGTCATAATAGAATTATCTTTTAAAGATTACTATTAATTTTTTTTAAAACAATGGATTTTTTTTATTTTATTCGATTAGGCATCTATCCTATAATACAGGCATCTATCCTTCTTAGCATTTTCGTGGTGGGGCATCTATCCTCAAAAATAGGCATCTATCCTCAAGAGACATGGTCTGCAATAAGTTAATTTCTAAAAAATCTGTAATTGTTAGGTCAACAAAAACAAGTAATAAAGTAATATAAAAGATCAAACTAGCTATATTCATAGAGATTATTCATGATCAATTAATATTTTTGAAATTAGGAGCGTATTTCAAAAAGTGCGGCATCTATCCCGGTTTTACCCTACTGGTAAATTTTTTTTATGCTATTTGGTAACGAGACGAGCTGGTCGTTTGCCTGATGGTAAGCATAACGCCGGCCCATAACAATTGCAGTGCCACTCAGAACTATGAAACACAAAGGCCTGCGCGGCACTGCAGTGCTCTCGTTACCCTGAGACATTAAGTATTAAGTCTCATAAGCCCAGTAATTTCACCGGCTACTCTGCTCATTAAACCAGAACACATTATGCTTGCACATTAATGCTTGGCGGCAGACTTCACGAGCAAAGCGGTGGTAACAACCTAGACGGACACTCGCAGAAGAGTTAGTTAGTTCTACCACTAACTATCCGTACTAAAATAAATGCGAAAGTGTGTATATGTTGGTCCTTTTTTCACGCATCAACGGAGCAACGTATCGACGTGATGTTTGGCAATATAGTTTATGCATCGGACCTTAACTGAGGCCTCTTTTTAACGGAAAAATTGAACTGTCTGCACAATGATTGTATGTGACATTTCGGCTCCCTGGAACACCGGGAAGTGGGTCAAATTTAGCTTGTAAGATTTGACCTAAACAAACATTACGTGTACTGTACATACACAAACATTGCAAGTTAAATAAAAGTTTGTACAAAATTTTTTCATTGGAAAACTAGGGTTAGTTGAATATATTCGGAGCAATATCGTATAGTGACGATTGCCTACATCATTATTATTTTTTGCGACTAGTTCCCCAGAAATTTGCTCAAAGGAACGGGCTGATTTCTCATTTTCTTAAACAGCGATTAATGTTAACCGTTCCAGTTATATACATATACTATGCAAGAAAGTATCTTCGTCTATCCGCATTACTAATAAATAAGGGAGTGATGTGCGTGCATCGAATGGCTTATAAAATGTTTATGGGGATGTATTCTTAACGGTAGATTTATGGCATGGGGCTTATGTATTGTCGACTGTGTTATGTCATGTTAGTGCGCAGGGAAATATCGATAGATTGATAATAATAGGGATGTTGGATAAACACAATATGCATAATTACTGTCGAACACAATAAAAATATAGTCGAATGATGTATAGCCATTAACACAATAAAAATCAATCACAAAAAATATTATTTCTTTTATGTACATACGAGTGGACAGATACGAGTTGATGGTAAGCGTTCACCGTAGCCTATGAACATCTATAACTCCGGAGGTGTCCCTAAAGTGTTGCTTACCCTGCTGTAAGGCTCTTTTTACCTTCCTTTTAAATAGTTCCATGCTGCAGCTCTCGGCGGAAGCGCATTCCACATTTTGCAGGCAAAACTGAACATCTTTCAAAATGTCGACGCCAATTCCAATGCTCTAGGCGGTTTCAAGGAGAACGCTCTGAAATCTCGTTGCCATAAGAATGGGGGCCTTTTTGGCGGTGAACGCACAGACTTTTGTCTTCTTGGGGTTAAACAGGACTAAATTGTCACGACCCCATTCCGAAACTCGATCAAGCGAGTCCTCAACTTCATACACAAGTCTGGCTCCGCTCTCTTCAACCTCAGGTGGAGGACCGTTTGCACGATCGGAGCATTGTGCGTCACCCGTGCATAACAGTGCATGTCACATGCACGCATGTCACAAACTTGTAACATGTCATTTATATGCAGAATAGCGAAATAGCGTAGGTGACTTTGAATCTCATTTTTTTTACGACTTTGACTCTTGAACTCTAGAAAGACGTTTCATGTCTATTTCTTTCGATGTAATATAGACATTTGATTCTCTTGAAAAAACGAATTGATTGATATCATAATGCAGTCAACGTCCCTACTACTTTTTTTTGCTTTATTGAGACTGAACAATGACGGGCGAGCATAATGGGTGGTTTGGAAAACTTTGAAGGGATGATGGTTAAGAATCAATGGAACCGAGTTAGTGACGTCTGATGCAGATCTAGGTCGATGGTTCTTTGAGTAAAATGAGCTTGAGCCGAGGTGTGAAGGAAAACATCGTGACGCAACCACAGCATGGTGGAAGGGTACTTTATTGTGCTAGCCTGGCTAGCTACCAGTGGCGAAAAGTGATAACAGAATATCAGGATACCGAAAAGGAAGCGGACGGGAATCTGCTTGGTTCTACGCTACGCCACTCCTTGCTACCACCCTTTGTTAGTGGGAGGACTAACTCTTCTGCGAGTGTCCGTCTGGGTTGGTATTTATTTATTTATTTACCACCGCTTTGCTCGTGAAGTCTGCCGCCAAGCAGTAGTGTGCAAGCATTACTGTGTTCCGGTTTGATGAGCAGAGTATCCAGTGAAATTACTGGGCTTATGAGACTTAATACCTAATGTCTCAGGGTAACGAGCGCACTGCAGTGCCGCGCAGGCCTTTGTGTTTCAAAGTTCTGAGTGGCACTGCAATTGTTATAGGCCGGCGTTATGCTTACCATCAGGCAAACGCCCAGCTCGTCTCGTTACCAATAACATAAAAAAAAGTTGAAAATATATATAGTATCGCCAAGATTTCAAATAGGTATCAGTTCCGGCAGCTGCACTTGAGAGCCTGTTCTAATCTTGATTTAGGATATTCGCTTTTAGCGTACATTGCCGCGATGCCGCCGAGATAGTATAGACAAAATGCTAATCTAGCAATTATTGTTTTTCTCGCTTCCATTTGGCAATTCTTTACAGCCAGCCTGACACTAACCCTCTAGGAATTCTGAAAGTATGTGCCATAATCCACCACGCGGGCTTAATGTGTCCTATTGTATACACATGTCCTCGTATTTTGTGGTTCTTGAACATGCGTCTTTCCTCACTTTGTTTTCCTTCACCGCTTCAGAGTGTGGTAAGTCCTCACTTAACTTGATTTAAGTCATTGGTGCCGAGCCGGAATTCAAACTCTGGTGCGTCAAATTGAAAGTTGCACAAGTTCCCGCTTGGCCACCCAGCGTCCACAATTAAAGACCCTTCGATTCGCAAAAATACAGTTTTTTTTATTAATTCTGGTCGTTTGGCTGATGGTAAGCACGACGCCAGCCCATAACAATTGTAGTGCCACTCAGAATGATGGCCCAATTAGTCATAACAATGAGGCAGGTAGGAATTCAAATTCCTACCTCATAAATATATCCTCAGAACTTGATAAACAAAAACCTGCGCGGCACTGCCTTGCACTCATTATCCTGAGACATTAGGTATTAAGTCTGATAAGCCCGGTAATTTCACGGACTGCTGCCACAATGAGTCGAATCAATTGTATTTATATTTCTTGAGCTTCCGCAAAAACAGTGCCGGTAGAAATAATAAACACTTCTCCCTCCTACCCCCCCTTTCACGGGGTCTATAACCGAAAACACAGGCCGGCCCCGTGACCTTTTTTTTAAACGATGTAAGCAGAAAAAATCTTGCAGTCGCTCAACGAGAGTCGAGTGGGGTAGAGTTGGGAACTTGGGACAGGCGTTATCGACAACTTGCCAAACAAAAACATGTGTCTTTGTCTTCAACTGTCAAGTCAATACAAAAATTAAAATAAAATTAATATGACAAAGAATTTTTTATTAGTTCTAGTTTCTGTGATTTTGTATAATATAATACACCAGTGAAAGTTTTTAATTTAAAAGAATTTAGAGAAAGTAAATATTCTGCTTTATCAGTATTAAAAGTGAATTAGTTTTGTTTTTAATGACTGTTAGAACAGGTACTCTTTTAATATGAATTTTGAATTGTTGAAAGAACACATGACCAGTGGTTACAATGCAATAAAATGGGAAATAGATTGTTTAAAAATATTTTGGCTAAATTTAGCCTTAGAACAGTACCACCTAAGCTAGGATCGAGCAGAATAGTAACAGCAAAATTGATGAAAGAACACGAAACCAGCGGCGCAAGTACGGAAGTCCAAACGATAAATTTGTCTAATCGAAAAAACTGATAAATTTATCGAATGTTGCGAGTACCGAAGTCTGATCGTAAAGTATTGTAGTAGCTTTATATTCTCTTTGGATTCGACCTAGCTATTCGATAACCTTTGTCGATTGTATCAAGGCTCGATAAATTATATAAAAAATCGATATAACCCACTTTATCGATTAGAACTGTCAATTTTAACGATCGAAAAAATCCGTACTTGCGCTACATATAGTTTGACCTACATTGAAGAAAGGTATGTACATGTAACAGCTGTTTATCGATACTTTCATCGACAGTGTCCCGACCCTACGTGTTCACCTGTATAATTCGAAGGGCCCTAGACGCCCTTAGCTCTCTGCCCGACCCCTTTACCTCTGTCTCCTTTATTCTCGTGCGGCAAGCGCGCGACAACGCTTAGCTCCTAAATGCTGTATAGAAGTTGCGGTGATGCTGTACCATCGTTTTGTTACGAAAGGGGTCAATTTTGTTCAACTTAGGGCCGATCTTTCAATAGTCAGATAACGTCCTGTTAGATAATTCCCTGATTCATCTAAGTTTGTGGTGAAGACAGACGTAAATAAATTTTATGGCATTCTAAAGAAATAAACCTTAAGTAGTTAGCTAACGGTCCATTAATTTCGAAATGAAAGACCCAAAAAACACACCAAAAACACGAACATTTATTGATTCAATAGCAATCAGTCAACAGCCAAATAGTTTCACTTAAAAAGAGGGTTTATTAGCAAAATCAGATGAGCTTCGAGCACTAGAAAAATACATGTTATTATTCATCATATAATCAAAACAAGTTTCTAACAAATTTACTCGATAAAAAAAATTACTGAAACTAGATTTGAAATGAAATATCTCTGTTATTTTAAATAAATTTATATCGGAAAAATTAACAAAGCTTACGTATTTATTATATTACAATAACAAAAATCTTAGTTGTGGTACTTTTTCGACTTGACATCTAATTTTGAAGTCATCACGCTTTATTGGCTTTTTACTCAATTATTACGCGCGCGCGATCTTTTATTATTTTACATATTGATGTACACATATACTGTCGGTTTGCAAATTGGTAAACCGATAGTATGTGTAAAGAGGGCAGATTGATAATATCATCATCATTGACTCAGGATACCGCCGACTAAGTAATTTTATTAATGGGTTCACGAGGAACGGCAAAGATTTTAATACTCGTAGTCCCACCTATTGGTGGGACTACGAGTATTAAAAGTAGTGGGACTACGAGGAACGATCCCTTGCAAGATTTGACATAAACTTATCTATTCGGTGCTTAAACAAATTATCTTACAAATATTGCATGTTAAGTATTAAAAGTAGTGGGACTACGAGGAACGATCCCTTGCAAGATTTGACATAAACTTATCTATTCGGTGCTTAAACAAATTATCTTACAAATATTGCATGTTAAGTATTAAAAGTAGTGGGACTACGAGGAACGATCCCTTGCAAGATTTGACATAAACTTATCTATTCGGTGCTTAAACAAATTATCTTACAAATATTGCATGTTAAGTATTAAAAGTAGTGGGACTACGAGGAACGATCCCTTGCAAGATTTGACATAAACTTATCTATTCGGTGCTTAAACAAATTATCTTACAAATATTGCATGTTAAGTATTAAAAGTAGTGGGACTACGAGGAACGATCCCTTGCAAGATTTGACATAAACTTATCTATTCGGTGCTTAAACAAATTATCTTACAAATATTGCATGTTAAATAAAAGCTGGTAAAAACGGACCGTGTTGTGGTCGCATCAACATCAAATGCCACGTTGACCACTTCATAATTAAAGTGATAAGTTTACCGCCCACTTGGCTTGAAAAAGGCTAACTTTAAAACCAAGCGTTAATAAATCGACCTTTCGAAATTAACCTTAAAGTGTTCGCGTTACGTAAAGGAATGGAAAGTAATGTTAATGTACGTATTACGGTTTAATGTCACAGGTTTTCTCTACTCTAGTTTTGATAGAAAGCTTGCCCCGCCTTTGCAGTTCCGTTTCCTTTTACCTGCATTTTTTTAATACGCGGTTGGTTGGTATCTGACCAGTATCTCCCCTAGTACCTTCTCTGATCGTTACAGATGATTATGGTCGAAGATGGTACTAAATTAAATTTTTACCAGGACTAAAGATCAACATTCACGATCACTCCATTTCCAACGCGTCGCGCGTCGTGGATTGATAGCGGTTCAATTTTCGAGCACTCAGGTGGTCACTATTCTGGGCGCGCCATTGCTCCATTTTTCGGTCATCCTGCCTCTCGAGTACTGCCAACTGAGTGCAAAATGGATCGTGGATGTATCGGCCACACACGATGAGTTTCCAACGAACACAACGACATTGTGGAACGTCGGATTTCAATAGGTATTTCTATCACGCCACGTAATACATCTGAGATTCCCCACACATGGACAGTTTTTGGAATGTTTGCGTTGTATGATGTGTACTGGACCGTTCGTGAATGGCGGACTTAACTCTTCTGCGTGTGTCTGGGTGGGTACCGCCGCTTTGCTCGTGTAGTCTGCCACCAAACAGTAATGTGCAAGCATTCCTTTATTAGGATTTGATGAGCATAGTAATCATTGAAATTACTGGGCTTATCAGACAGGGAACGAGCGCAATGCAGTGCCACTCAAAACTGCACCAGACGACTTGCTGGTCTAGTTATCCAATAGTATTAAAAAAAAGAAGATTACAACTAGTTCTCAAGTCTGAAGTGCAGCCGGAACACACCAATAGATGCTTGGCGAGAGATTTTCAATTTGAGGGTGCTAGCTAGCCGGGCGAGCACTAAGTACCAATATGCTCTACCGCTATGTAAAATCTCAGCTGCAGCGCTTTCGCTCAGCGCTTTTTTCGCTCGGCGTACCGTGCACCGGCACCGGGCGGGCTGTGCGTTACGACTTTTATATGGACTTAATACTCTTTTACGAGATTCGATATGGCACCTAGAGGAACTAATAAATGCTTAATATGCGCACGGATTTCGTTGCGATTAAACTTTATTTGCAAAATGCCGGGGTGGGGATTATTCGGGTATTTTCAACGGGGAACGGAAACTTAAGTAAAGGTAGCTTTGGCAGTTTGGTCTTTTATGTTTCCGTTTGGAGAGTCACCGTTTGAGAGCATTCGTAGATGGTCAGTTTCTTTCTGATAATTTCTTTTACCGGAATCTCCCACCAAAGGCTACGAAACCTCAGCCAGCAGGTCGACTTGTGTGAGCTTGTGGCCCCACCACAAAGCCAGCATCGTCTCAATAAAACATACATCTATCAATCTAACCAATTAAAATACCTCCGGTGTCGATTGCGCCGTCGAATATCGTTTATTCATAGCCGTGACTGATGCGACGAGCGGGTCGCTGATTGATCAACAATGCGACCGTTCGGAACGGGCAATGAGGTCGTCTGGGGTAGGTACAGTCACTGTTCTTGTTCTCAGTTCAGTTCATTCAGCTGGCTCAACTTGTAAGCTACAATAAATGCAGCCGCACATTGGACCAACAAACGCGACCACAAGCTGTTTCATACATTTTATATGATATCGGCGCACACTGAGCGTTTGAATGGCCGCGACTGAGCCACAAGCTGAAGCGGTGGCCGCGTTTGTGGCTCGCCTTCTTCGCAAACTCCATCACAAACAGGCTTCTCCCCTTCGGCACAGAATAGAGAGAACAGAAGCGGCGCTTGGGTGCTTAGACCGTCAAAAAGCGCCCGTGTGTCGCCCCTTCTTTCTCTCAATTTTGTGACTACCATAGCTCCGACTGGAGGTTGGACAAATCCAACGTTCTAACTCATCTTTAATGGCCGATACGACGATCCATTTCGCACTAAGTTGGTAGTACTCTAGACCCAGAAAGACTTAAACATGGAGATGGCTTGCACGTCTGTGGGCTCGAAATTGGAACATCGTTACACTCAATCCACGACGCGCGGTGCGATGGCTTTGGAACGCTCGTGTATGGTGAACTTTACGTTGATACGCAAACTCAAACCGCCTCTACGTTAAAGTCGGCATCGTCGCGCGAAGTTGCTACTTGCGACGCATAACGCAACGCAAATTGTTGCGATAAGACGTCATAGTCGTTGACTGCAAATATATACGACTCTTGACAGTTCTTATTAAAAATGTGAAATAGATTAGAAATAATTATAGCGTGCAGCTGTAGGTATCCTCGATTCCCCTGAGAGAATAGTCATTGCGATTCGTGGCGGAAGTGACGTCGCATTTTTTCGTGATGTCGCTATCCTTTTTGGGAATTACTGAACTCCCAGCGTTAATAATATTAGGAATTTGTGAAATATCTTATCTTTAGTAGAGTACTTATATAAATTTGGATCGCACGTTCACAACACTGCAGATCGGAATAAGCAGTCCATAAAAATTAACGACAGATTATACCAGCCATCAGGTGTTAGTTTCTGTGTATGCAACGAAATATTCTCGCCTCTGCTCTGTTCATATTCCCAGAAAGAAGTCATAAATTTATATTACAAACATAGGCGTGGAGCAGTGGACACTTCAAAGACATTTCGAGGGGACGATTGAAACAAAATAAACAAGGAATCGGCGCGGCGTGGCTAACGTTATCGTCCGTGGTATTATTAACAAAGAACGTATTAGTTATTACAAGTTTAACTTCATAAGTTAGTCTTTACCAGGTGGTAGGACAAACATTTCTGCGAGTGTCTGGGTGGGTAGTGGATACCACCGCTTTTCTCGTGTCCAAACAGCGTTCCGAGTACCATAGTCAGTGAAATTATTGGGCTTATGAGACTTGAAGCCTGCAGAAATGCCTGAATAGATTTGGATGTATGTTTTTTTTATTTATTTAAATGCTTTTTAGCTGTTGTTTACTGAAAGAACGGGACTTGATCGTGATAAAAACAAAAACTCGGGGTTTAGTTTGTCTGACCTAAAAAATATCCATTAATATAACCTTGGCCCGAAAAGAGGTCCCTGGAAGACTCCATCTCGTTAAAAGACTATTTCATCGAACTTAGTGTCATTGTTGTGATCTAAATGAGTATTTAATGACATAATTACAGCTCTCCTTGTGCTTTATTATCATTTACTTACTAGCTGGACCCGCGGTTTCAATAGCGTGGAGATACCATTGCTGCGTGAAAGAAGGACAAACCAAGACACACACTTTCACATCATGTTTATAATAGCAATAATAGGGATAGTAGAGACAAGCTGGAAAAAAAACATTGTAATTAGATGTAGCGAGGAAAAAAAATTATAAATGAGAGCTATGCCTACAGACTTAACGGATTATCGCAACTTTCCGTCCATTTCTCAGCCTGCCCCTTTGCAGATACGGCGTGAAGATACGAACAACTTAACTGGTCGTATAAAACAAAAATAATCGCCCTCCATTATTTTAGCAGCTCCGATGATAAAAGGCGCCGCTAACTCGAAAGGGCGGGAAAAGAGAAAAATAAAACAAAATGGCGGCGGGCATTAATCATTCGGTTGACGGACGCGGACGGGACGGCATTTGTGCAGTGTTTAATGATTTTGAATGCGTTTCTGTGTGTTTGTTTGTTTGAATGGAGCGAGGAGTTGTGAAGTGACGCCTGATTTTGCTTCGGGTTCAATGCACTTTAATGAAGGTAATTTGGGTACGTGTGATTTGTGATATCTAACGGAAGATATTACTGTCGCAGTAATTATCTAATACTTACTTCCGTTCTATCATAAATGCGAAAGGGGGTATATTTTGTACAATTGGAAAACGAGAGGAGTGGGTCGCTTGCCCGATATTATAAGCATAACGCCTGCCCATAACAATTGCAGTGCGACCCAAAATATTGAAACATAAAAACCTATGCAGCACTGCATTGCGCTCGTTACCCTGAGACATTAGGTATTAAGTCTCATAAGACCAGTAAATCACTGATTATTTTGCTCATCAACCCGGAACACCGGTAATGCTTGCACATTACTGCTTGGCGGCAGACTGTGCGCGCAAAGCGGTGGTACCCACCCAGATGGGCAGTCGTAAAAGTTAGTGCTCCCACCTGGTAACGTCTTTGTCGGTTTGTTAAACTTATGTAAAACTGAATCTCATTATTTAAAATTAAACAAGCAAAACCATTATAAAAAAAATCGGCCAAATGCAAGTCGGACTCGAGCGTCTACGGTTCCGTACAACATTTTAGATAATATGTAAATAGTTGGTCTTCATTAGTTGGTGATGGTTCCCATCACGGGAATCAAACCTCGAAGACTTTTCTTGCTTTTTCCGAGTGTGCTTTAAAATTCCCAAAATCAGTCCCCAAAACGTATATATAAAACATTTTTTTTGTGGTGTAACTAAATATTTACGGTTTTCGCATTTTTCTCTTAGGCTTGTTTATAAGCCATTGCTTCTTGCTAAATTACATGATTCTAGGTCAACGGGAAGCACCCTATAGGCTACAGAGCATGCCAAAGAAACAGACATACTGTATACATACGCTCGAAAAACATTACCCTCCTTTCATCCTTTCCAATCGGGTAAAAAGCATACTTTCCTTAATAAAACTGGGTTACTCTGATAGCTTTACAAGTTTCCAAAGCGACGCCTACGCACCATTTTGGCGGTTCTATGATGATAAAAATCTGAAAAAATAAAACAACTTTATATTGGACCATAATTGTGTTTTTCTTCAAGAATCACAAACATTTAACATAATCTCAGTCTCGTCTGGGACCACGTCGGACGTCGGAATCATTCCGTCGGTCGGTCCGTTTGTTACGTAAAAGCTTTGTACTCCTGCCATTAGGGGCATGTACGCCATTCTGCCCCGGGCTTAATCCCGGGTCGTGTTCGCACGGTAACGAGCCAAGAACGAAAATGTTACTGACAATTTTTTTTTTCGCGTCTTGTCTTTCTTTTTCTATTGTAAAATAAGTAATAACATATAGCTCGAGGTTGTTTTGGAGGTTTATGGAATACTTAGATTTTTTGGGTAAGTACCAAGTAGCCAATGAAATTACTGGGCTTATGACGCTTAATTCCTAATGTCGCAGGGTAAGGCATTGCAGGCCTTTGAGTTTCAAAGATCTGAGTGACACTGCAATTGTTATGGGCCGGCGTTATGCTTACCATCAGGCAAACGACCAGTCGGTCTTGGTTATCAAATAGTAAAAGAGGTCAGATAACAGATCACTTATGTACGTATGAACCGATTTTAATGAAACTTTATACGCTATACTTGATACTTTATAATTGAGCAAGATAGATCTAAATAGTTATAGATAATATATAAAAGAGCTGTTCAAGCGTTATCTTTACCGCTGTGGGTAGATAGAAATATATCGTAAATATTTTATTTATTTTATTTTATTCTATACCGTATTGGTTTGAATATATTGATGAAGATGAATGATGTGACTTACCACTTGACCACGCAAAATTAGAAGACATTATACCAAATGCATAGCCTATTCGATTGTTAAGATAAAGAAAAAATAATTCGAGAGAAACCAAACAAAACCTTACTTTGAAAGAAAACGCCTAATTAAGTATTTTCATAATCCTACAATAACAGCCGGCAGCAATTAAGTCATTTGTTTTTTTGAAGAAAATCTAATTAAAAACGAATTTGCAGATTAATTAATTATACGCCTCGAGGTGAGTAGCTAAGCGGCTGAGAGACTTTTACGAAATGTTTAGAAAAAACTACGAAGGTGGAACTTTATCCGCTATACCTCTCAACTAAAGTATGTATTACAATCAGTAAACGAATCGTAATCGTCACCACAGTATCACGTTGACCGAGAATCATTCTGCTGTCCATACCCTGCGTATTCCTTCAAGTTCTAATTAAAATTTCTCTATTCACATGCACCTTAGGAAAACGCTCATAAAAGTTAGGTAAGTAACTCTAGGTAGGTTTCAAGTTAAAAGCAATCGAGAAGAAGGACAACAAAATCGTCTGTATTCTGTTCTCCAAAAATTGTTTTTATAATGTAATGATTATGTTTAAAATTTAAGTCTAAGATTAGAGTAGTCGCCAGGAGGCTTCTGAGTTGTTTGCCTCCATGCATCATTGTCATTCACATTATCCTTAATTTTGTAATACGCTTTTATAATTAATACGTTATTAACTAAACGTAAACTTTTCTGGTTAACAATATTGTTCAATAGAATTGAGAGAGTATCAACAGAAATATTAATGACTAGGGTTACAGTTCATCATCAGCCCGTAAACGTCCAGTGCTGAACATCAGTTCCCCAATGAAGGGAGGATTTTCCCATTAGGCAGACCCCAGACACGTGTGCAAACGTACGTTTGCTTGACGAAATAACAACGCTTGCGGCCCATAGGAAAACCATGGAAAAACCACGATTCCCGCTTGACGCATATCGTATCGTCTGGTGTCGTTGTAGTTTTGGCTGGATGGAAATCTAGTCGGCGACGGTTGCTTCGCACGGCACCCGGTTGTACGACCTCCATTCAAAACAATTGTTTCATAACCACTGCGTGCTCAGTGCAGACGCCACGGTAAATAAGCGGTGGTGTGCAAGTGATGTCTGTAGCGTAAAGCGGAGCAGTCGTCGCTTTGAGCCAAGGCAGGTCTTCGAGACAATATTGCCGTTCTTGTATATTTCGTGGTTTTGCGTACGCAAAACCATCAAAAAACCACGAGCCGCGCTTACACGTGTAGTATCTCGTAATCCGCGCTTGATGAAAAAGCATGGATATTCTGACAAGCAAACGTACGTTTGCATACGTGTCTGAGGTCTCCCTAATACATCACGCTTGGTAGGCATCGCCGTGATCGCAGTAGATTATTTATGATGGTGAGAAGAATGCTGCTGCACATTTTCTGGATATACGTATATCCATAGCTCGGCTCTTACGGCATCAACCGGAGGAGATGGGGTGGTACTATTATCACACGGCGCTTTAAACTTTATAGGCTATTATAATTCTGGTAATTTCGTATGTGAGTAAATTCTTATTTTCCTCTTACCTACATCTCATTCCAGTTAGACGGGGTTGGCTCAGATAATATCATGATTACGCTCGTTAAAAATGATTTGATGCTTATCCATTCTGTTACAATGTAATTTTGAACATATTGTACGTTTTATCTGCATATCGTTTAGGTAGATTTGTACATTTTGGCTTTGGTGCGATCCTCTTGTATTACATATCCGTATTTCTGTATTTAGGCACTGTACAATATTTGTACTGAGTTTTTATTTTTAAATTTAAATGTCGATAAAACGTTTTTATTTTTAACTGTCGGTGCAGCTGAGTTATAGTCGACATAACGATAAAACGTTTTTATTTTTAACTGTCGGTGCAGCTGAGTTATTGCCGACATAATATTCCGTAATACGAAAAAGTAACTCAGTCAGTAGTACGTACACTCATTTAGTCTAAACCTAGCTTAATTGACTTGCTTAACTTACTTCGACGTGTTTAGAAGATAAAATATTTTTTAATTAATATGCTGGCGCGCTCTCGTCCACGCCGCGCTAGCCTCGAGGTCGCTGTGATGGAACAAAAATACCGGGAAAATGGAGTGCAGTAATTACTGCATTAGCCGGCCCTTCCACTGTCATCGTAGGCCGCGAGCTTTACCATGGGAAATTAACGGGAATTATTTTTTTTACCTAATAATAAATTAAAATGTAATATTTTTCTGTCTATTAATTTATTGTAATTCAGCTCGTTGAGAAAATTAAGGTAAACACACACCGTGTTACCACAAAAAAAAACACTTAGACTCCTGTTTAGCTAGACGGTGTCTATAGATAAAAGTAAAAAATTATTAGAAATTTATGTCACCACAGAATTATGCTAGACAACGGTTAGACACTACTTAAATCTGGATTCGTGGTTGCTTATATTTAAATGTGTGAGTATGGCATATTTAGGAGTTAAACACCGTTTAAAACAGGTTTAAAGTGTGTTTAATTTTTTTGTGGTAAGACCCTCCCATAGCCTTTACGCTCTACGGCTTCAAGTCCTTACCTCGGTATCCTGTAACGCAAACTCCAGCCTACCTCGACTCAGTGCTAATCGAGTCTAAAGGTTTTTTTTTGTCCTGGTGCTTTTGGTCCTGCCCGCGACTACCTGTTGCTATGGGTTTTGCAACAACCTTTACGCTTTATAATAATTTTCCATTGTTAACATACTTATTTACCTCCATTAATATCAGTACTATAAAATTTAAAGAAGAAGAAAGAAAGAAGATTAAGATCAGGCGAGATAGTGGTTAAATGCAGTATAAAAAAATATAATATGTCATGTAACTAGCTGCTGCCCGCGGTTTCATCCGCGCGGAGATATTGGATTTCATGGGTTTTTTTTTGCACGGAACCCTAATTATTTTTCTAAACTAAAAGTAGCCTAAGTTACTTCTTATAACATCTGCCGGTGAAAGTTCCGCCAAAATCGGTCCAGCCGTCTTGGAGATTACCCGGAACTAACAGACAGACAAACATTTTAAAAATTGTATTTTTGTTTTCTGTACAGTATGTATACTTTCATATGCATTTGGGAAAAAGCTGTTATTTTGATATTACAAACAGACGCTTCAATTTTATGTATTTGTATAGATAAATTTTCCCATACTTCAGCTCTTAGACTATGCATCATTAGCAGAGCTTTTCCACCAAGATGGCGAGAGCAGAAAGTAACTTGATATTATAACAGTATTCGCTTGTATTATACGGATAATGTATCGGGCGAAGTAGATTAATACAATTATTTATACACAACATATATTATTAATTATTATGTTATTCACTACTATACGTGTTACATACATTAATCCTACTAATATAATAAATGCGAAAGTGTGTTTGTACGTTTGTTGGTTGGTCCTTCTTTCACGCAGCAACGGATCGATAAAATTTTGGCATAGATCTAGTTTATGCGGCGCGAGTACGGATCTTTTCGATAAATAAAATTCGATAAAATTGACAGTTAAAATCGATAAAGCGGGTTTTATTCGATAAAATTGACAGTTAAAATCGATAAAGTGGGTTTTATCGATTTTAACTGCCAATTTTATCGAATTTTATTTATCGAAAAGATCCATACTCGCGCCGTTGGACCGGAGAGTAACATAGGCTTTTATCCCGGAGAAATGCACGATTCCGGTGGGAACGCAGGTGAAAACCGCGGGCAGAAGCTAGTTAATCCAAGTATTATTCGAAGAAGAGTGCGCGAACATGTCAGAATACACACGTTAAACTTATAACACCTCTCCTTTTTGCGTCGGGGGTTAAAAATAAGCAGAGGGCAGACTCAAGGTCCAACAACACGTTTAAATATGTATAAGCAACCACAAATGACTTAAAAATGTCTAACCGTTGTTTATATTTCTAATCATTTTAGACGTTATCTTTAGACACTGGCCAGACCTTAATTTAAGAAGTGTCTAACCAATTTCGCTTTAATACAAAGTCAAAGTCAAAATCATTTATTGCGAGAATGTTGTACAGATTGGTGACAAAAATCGTGCATAAAAGTTCAGAACATTCTACCATAACGATGGCGTGCAATAATAGGTAACACAATATTAATAATATACAAAAATAGATGTCATTGAAAAAAAAAAACATACCCAAAAATCAATCATTAATATAAATACAAAATTAATTAATTATAGCTATTCACAATTAAACTCAATAAGATTTACATTATTTAAAAAATTCTTTGATGTCATAAAAATTATTATCATTGGATTGGAAAAGTGGTTATTGAACCACTTTTTTAATTTATTTTTAAAGTATCTATTGGGGAGCTCCCTGATTGTTCTTGGAGTCTTATTGAACACTTCAATAGTCATTACACTACAATTTCTATGGTGTAGGTTAGTTCTGCAATTGGGTAATCTTAATCTGGTTGGGTCCCTCCCTGGGAATTGTTTATTGCTATCCAATCTTTCGAATAGTTCTGGATGTTCCTTTACAAATATGCCAATTTGCATAACATATAAATCAGTCAAAGTCAATTTTTTTAGCTTTTTAAAAAGAGGTCTACAAGATTCAAGTGGACCTACACCACAAATATCCCTAATACATTTTTTCTGAACTATAAATACTTTCTTGACATCGGTGGAATTTCCCCAAAGCAAAAGGCCATACCTTAATAATGAAGCTACATAGCCATGATAGGCAGTGAGGGCAGCACTTTCGTTAACAGTATGCCGCAGTTTTTTTAATGATTAATATGATATTATATATAATAATGATTAATATTTTTAATGATAATGATGCATTTCGGTTCTGAGTTGTAACATAATCAGTTTACTTTTGAAAGTTGTGTTGCGGTGTTTTTCTTTTAGACGCTAGCTAAATATGCGTTTAAACGTTGATTTCTGTGGAAATAGGGTAAATGTTGAAAAGAAAAATTCGTTAAAAAAGCTAAGCTAGCAATCCGTAACACTAATGTTTTTAAATAATACCATTCTATCAAACGTACCATATTTTTATGGTACGTAGGTACCTAATCGGTTTCTAAGAGCGTCTCTAATGAGTTCGATGGAAATCGCGGACTTGGGCATTCCGGGGTTCACAAATCGTCCTGTCAAAAATACTCGGGAAGCAAAGCGAAGCGTTCAGGCACTTAAAATAAAGACAACGATTACGTCAAAAAACACCGAAGATTTTCACCATAGTAAGAGAAGAATAGTAAGTTAACTTCATAGAAACGAACCCATTTCGCTATACATACGGCATGTGCACGTGTGTTCCCATGCACACCGCACTACAGCTCGGACGCTTTGAAAATCCGCCAGTCGAGGTTACCTTTGCGCTCCGTGTCGCGTCGCCCTCTTTTTTTTTCTTATATTTTCGTATTAATTACTCGTAAGTTTATAAGTACTGCTTTAAATAGAGTAGAAATTTATTTCACAGGCATTAAACCTCAGTTTCTCTTGTTGCAGAAGCAGCCACGAGACCCCGCGAATGATTTCAAAAAACGCGACACCATTCAGCAGTAGACGGACTCCTGTGAAACTGAAGATCTACACGGAAATATCAGTATTATGTGATAGACAGTGTTGAGTGTAGTGTAGTTGTGTTACTAGTCGGCCATTTTGTTACGCGTCATGGCCGCCATTTTGAATGTGTTCCGCGTGGGATTTGGCGCCATTTTGGCGCGGATTGGACTGCTGTTGACGCTGGCCGTCTACTCTTCTTATGGTGAGCTTTTTCTTATATACGTTTAATTTACTGTTTAAAGCACTTAGTATTTGACACTCAACAGCTGCAATGTAACGTCCACTACGTGACATACGTAAACTTGATTAAATTATTGAGCCTGACGAAATTGTGCGTCGATTTGGCACTTATACATCTAGGGATAACGTTCTCTAAAATTTTTGGCTAAGAAGCCAAAAAGTACAATAGTTCTAGTTTAAGAAAACTAGAAATATTTTTGTTCTAAAAATTAAAAAAAGTTAGTGAGAATGGAGTTAATATTAAGTAAATAAAAATTATGTTGTTTAAATTTAGGAACGTTCTTGAATCCACTACGACTGTAGTAATAGTTCAAAATCATTTAAGTACTTATGTTTTTTAAAATGGTCTGAAAAGAATTTTCTTGAACGAAAATGTTCAAAATTTTTCGATTATTCCTCAAATTATATTCAACTATCTTTAACCGGATTCATTTACGTAATACAACCGAGCGTGCAGTTCGTGAGTGGCGACCAGTCGGTGCGCGCGCGTGTAGCTTCGTGAAGTAGAGGTTCCAAACACCTTGAAACGGTTGAGCGAGCGTCGTTAAACTTGGCTATAGATACCACAGAATAACGAATAATGATGAACGTGATGTTAAACATACAATAATCTTACGAAACTTCACCAAGAGATTCCTGAAAGAACTTGTACCAAATTTGTATGTAGCTACTAGCTTGGTATTTTATTTCCCAAAAAACAGTGCATTTGCCGGTATAAAAAAAGTCTAGTATGTCACTCTTCGGTCCATAAACTATCTCTATGCAAAAATAACGTCGTACCGTTGTATTTGTTCGTCCTCAAAGAACGCAAAAACTGCTATCGCAATGGTCGCGCAGTTGCGGGCTGTGGCGAATCTTACTGCCTACTTTACCTACTACCATTAATTAACTCACCTCCTTTTTTCAGAATATTCCTGCTGTCCTGCACTCCTGCTTGTCCTGCTACCCATCCAGTTCCGTTTGTTTCCTGACGCCCATATGGAAATTCACGATGTTAAAAAACTTATAAAATAAATTACAATACGGAATGGCAAACTTTGTGTCCGGTCTGAGTATGGTTGCTTCCTACCTCTCCCTCCTCCATCCCCTCCCCCGCTGGACCTTTAATTAGTCACTGCGCATAGGGTTGTGTACCATAGTGAACACAAACAGTACTGTTTAAAAAAGGATGATGTAAATTTAAAGTATGTAAAACAAATGATAGTAAATTGTTAAGTTGCACAAGAAGTACTAAAAATATGTCTTTAAAAAAATACTATTCATTTTCCTCCTCCGACCTATAATACTTACTTTATTTCTCATACAAAAAGTTGGCAACCCTAACTGCGCAGGACTATACCTGTTCACACTTGTCTTGAAGACTCCCATATTGTATATAACCCGTTTAGTATCAAAACATTGGGTTCGTGGAGGCCGGGAATAAATAATATTTGTAGTACCAATGTACGAGTACAACAAATCACCTTATTATTTGTGAAATTAAAATACTTATAAGTAACTTGTTAAGTTACTTGGCTAAGTTTGTCATTCTGTTTGCAGTCTTACCTTGTTTCATTTTCCAAGGAGCTTGTTCACATATTACGGCAAAGTTTCGTAGCTTCAACATCGACTTCGTCTTCGGTAGGTATTCCTGTGGTATGCGAGAAACTTAACCGCAAGCGGTTTAAAAAATCTATACTTAATACAAATAAATAAAATTGAAGTGTCTGTTTGTAATATCAAAATAACAGCTTTTTACTAAATGCATATGAAAGTATATACGGAACATGTAACAAGACAACCCATTTTAAAATTTTTGTCTGTTTGTTCCGGGTAATCTCAGAAACGGCTGGACCGATTTTAACGCGACTTTTACTGGCAGATAGCTGATGTTACAAAGAGTAACTTAGGCTACGTGGGTGAAGCCGCGGGGCGCAGCTAGTAAACAATAAAAAATGCTGTCATTTGTTTAAAATTCTTTCAAAAATTTTCCGCTTATTATAACACACACTTTGAAACACTGACTTGGAAGCAATTTGGTAGAAATCGTACAGGAATCTATAAAAACTGAATTGCTCATTAAAATGCGAGCCGAAAAGGTCCGGCCACACAGAATATTGCTTCGACAACTTTATATTTGCGGTCGAAAGTGGTAGCTATAAGTTTTTTTTGTGGCAACTCTGGTCTGCTTATATTTATTTAACAAGTAACGATAAACGGTTGCTGGTACATTGTAATGTTATCTCGTAACTGTTATAGTATTTTTTTTAATTTATTGTACATTTTAGAACATTGGAGTGGAACTCGTAGCCTGAGTCTGTGTTTCCTGATCGCTATAACCTGGGTAACTTCAAGTTCACGAGTGCATAGGTATCTTCCAGGTAAGCGTGCTACATCGCCGACCGCATTGTTACTTATACCAGCAGGTGCGACAGAGGCCAAACGCAAGCCGAAAAACTATAAAAAAAGGTCATGTTACTATGAGCTAAAGAGCCTTTTTTTATCCTGATTCACCAAAACAGTACCATAAGTTAAACCAACTTTCATAACCATACAAAACAATTTATTCCAAGGAACCATGTTGTCAGTTTTAAAGTTAACAAAATCTCCTATATGCGCATGCGCAGGGAAGCGAACCAGTTTGTTTTCTATACAAAAAATATTATTGCTTATTTTATTACGAACATCGAAAATATACGGTGTATAAGAAATAAATGTTGCCCTGATAGGACATTGTGAAATTAAAAATAACACCGCTTTTGATTAAAATAGAAATCACCACCGCACAGTGCGGTAAGAGACCCTATTTTTTACCATGCCCTTTTTATTGCAAAACCTGATAGTTTAAACTAAACGAAATGCAAGAGTAAAACTCCCAGGTATCAAAAGTATCTAGTTCCAGAAATATGATTTTTTGAAAATCGTCAAAATTTGATCCGGAAAATCGCAAAAATAAATATATCACAAAATACGTGAAATAAATCAAAAAGTTGTTCAAATGAAATGTTTAGATAGTAGTAAAACCTACGTTTTAGAGCAATCAGCAAAGTCATACGATCGTTTGTTTCCGTGTTATTACGAATTTAAACATTTTCTTTTTTCTTTTTTTTCTCGAAAAATCGGCCGTATTCGGGAAAGTTATTTACACAAGAAGATACCTCACTAACTCTTCTACCTCTCCAAAAAATATCTCGCCATAATTCCATGGACTATCGAGGATAAAGTGTTTCAAAAATATGTGCTAGGGTTATCACGAATTTTGTATCAATTATCCGGACTTTTTAGGTCATGTTGATGATGTTTTTTTATGAGTACCAAGCAGTAATAGCTACAAAAGAAGATTAAAAACGTGGTCAATCATACAATTTAATAGTCATTTTCAGTGGTGAAAACTACTGTTTGCTCGCCCAATTCGTCGAACTCTTCGTAGGATTGTGTTTCACTGAATACCTCTGAGGACGACGAAGAAGTAAGTTGAACAGAGAGTGACTCACTTGTAGCCCTTAATCGAAGTCTACATCACTGAATTAGCGACCCAATCCTGCTTCGCACGGGTAAAAGTATAAGACTTTCATAATTATAAACTTACGATAGTCCCATAGACAACCATAATTCAGCCGTCGCAAAATCCGCTCTTAGCTGACGTCTACTACCTATAAACTACCTACCTGCCAAATGTCAGTTTCATAGGTCAAGTATGTAGTTTCCGAGATGTCATGTATATGTAGTCACTGTCTTTTAATTTTTTTATATAATGATTATAGATAGATAGGTAGATAAAAATCAGAAAATTAGTCTCAGTGAGTTGACTAAATGTGCGAGTAAATTATTCTCAATGTACTAGAAATAATATCCACTTATTGTCAATAAATAATAAAAAAACAAAAAGTGTCATCCCTGAAACCGAGTAAACCGGATATACCACGTTTTGGCTGATAACTTGATTAGTCCATGGAATTTCGACGAGATATTTTGTGGAGGCGTAGAGGAGTAAGTGAGGTATCATCTTGTGTAAATAACTTTCCCGAATACGGCCGATTTTTCGAGAAAAAAAATAAAAAAGAAAATATTTAAATTCGTAATAACACGGAAACAAACGATCATAGGACTTTGCTAATTGCTCTAAAACGTAGGTTTTACTACTATCTAAACATTTCATTTGAACAACTTTTTGATTTATTTCACGTATTTTGTGATATATTTATATTTGCGATTTTTCACATCAAATTTGGACGATTTTCAAAAAATCATATTTCTGGAACTAGATACTTTTGATACCTGGGAGTTTTACTCTTGCATTTCGTTTAGTTTAAACTATCAGGTTTTGCAATAAAAAGGGCATGGTAAAAAATAGGGTCTCTTACCGCACTGTGCACCGCTTTGCTCATGTAGTCTGTCGCCAAGCAGTAATTTCCAAGCATTACTGTGTTATGGTTTGAAGTAATCAGTGAAATTACTGGGTTCCCAATGTCTCATGGTTGTACTATTATCTATTCTGTGCTCATGGTAACGAGCGCACTGCAGTGCTACGCAGGCTTTACTGTTTCAAATTTCTGGGTGACACTGCAATTGTTATGCGTTATGCTTACCATCAGGCTAACGACCACTTCGATATCCAATAGTATATAAAATAATTGGAGGTTTTGGAGTCTAAGTTGAAAAACCAGACTCTTGTTTGCTTAACGAATTGTAAAATGAAACTAAAAAAGCTATTAAAAGTTTTCAAATTTGGCCACCCGCACGGCTAACTTTGTAAAACTTTGATTCCGTGGAGTGCTTGTAAACGCATTCTGGGCAATAAAATAAATTGAGGGCACCGCGTGACTCCGTAGTCTTCGGACCACAATTTGTGGACAATTACATACAATTTGATATGATTTCCGTTTGGATGAGATGTTTCGATGCGTTTGTGAGACTTTATAAGTCCTATAGAACTGGACATGCACCGTGGTTAATTTATCCATTAAAAGTAGCTTCTGACCGCGGTTTCACACAAACCGTACATTTTTCTGGGATAAAAAGTAGCCTATTGTTACTCTCCGGTCCATAAACTATATCTGTCAAAAAATCACCTTGATCCGTTGCACCGTTGCTACGTGAAAGATGGTCAAAACAAGAAACAATTTCCGCATTCATAATACACGAGTATGGATTAGATTGCCTTGACCAAAAATTATGCAGTAGATTATCATTTGAACACTATCTCGATGTGGTCGAAGATGGTGAATATCTTTAACATAGATTAGAACTGACTCTCTGGTGCAGCTGCTGGAAAACTTCGATAGTTGCTTGGGACATACAGCCTACGGATACAAAACACCGAGAGGCTCTCTCGGTGTTTTGTGCTGTGCGGTCTCTGTGGCCGGTGTTCACAATGAAGCCATATTGAACCGAACTTAACTATTTTGAACTCATGAACCCAGATTCATGTAGCTTAAATTTCGGATTATTTTTAAACGAGCATTTTGATTTATGATATCTGCTGTCAAAGGTAGGTCAATTAACGTCAGCTCGAATCGAGTTTTGCACTCGCCTCCTCGCCTCTCTAGGTCCCCTCTGTCCCCCGACCGGGGCACAGTGGGCCCTAAGTAGTGGGCACTAAGTGATAATGTTTACAGCTATTGTAATGGTTATTTTTAACATTTAACTCACATAAACTCTACCTTATTACATAGTTCAGTTAAAATGCGAAGTTTTAAGATCTAATTTAAAGCATTTATTGAATACTAGCGGTTTATTGTTCGCATTGGAGATAACTTTGCGATTTTTTTCTATCGATATGATTTTATGAAATCGTGTTTTCGCGTCTTATACTCTTTAGAATGAATCCTGAAATATATACCATACATTTATTTCAAAGTGAATGTTGCAGTAATGTTGATACAGCATAGGGTCATGCTAAGCAGTATGAGGTAGTATGGAGGCATCTGATTCCCCGTTTGAGAGACAGCTGCCCGACCTCTTCGCACGCCTCTTTGCCGAAAATTCGCATCGATTTTCGAATGATTGATTCAAAAATTTGAAGTAAATCAATTTTTTTACGGTAAATCCATTGATGTAAACCAAATTCAGTACATAACAAGTTATAATTCAAATGGAGATGCAAGGCATCAGTGTTTTTTTCCAATCAGTTTTACATGTCAGTAGTTCTTTAGAAGCTGATTTCTTATGTAATGTTTACTATAAAAAATATTTGAAACATGCAAAATACGTAGGGAAAATGTTGGAGATTGACAGGATATTTTTAATTATTTTTATCGTCACTGAATTAACGCGATGATAGTTTTTAAACATCAGGGTTGAAATGGTTTTGCGATGCATTTATTAGAGGTTGAAGTCGGATTACGTGAACTTTGTTTATTTTACACTAGCTGCTGCCCCGCGGTTTCACCCGCGTGGAGATATTGGATTTCATGGTTTTTACTTTTTTGCGCGGAACCCTAATTTTCCAATATAAAAGTAGCCTATGTCACCTACTCCTTGTAACATCAGCTATCTACCAGTGAAAGTCCGGTCAAAATCGGCCCAGCCGTTTCGGAGATTACCCGGCACAAACAGACAGACAAAAATTTTAAAAATGTCTGTGTTGGTGTAGGTCCCGTATATATACTTTCATATGCATTTAGTAAATAGCTGTTATTTTGATATTACAAACAGACACTTCAATTTTATTTAGTTGTATACATAGAGTATAGATTTGGCGAACGCGACCTAAGAGATTGATGTTTATCAAAAAGTAGACCACTGTATTTTTTTTCTTGTATCGTTTTCTTAACATAACGTACATAACATGAGATGAGTTAAAAATGAATTAAAAGTATTTTTTCAATCGCTCATCGCATCGTCCTAACCTCTTTTTATCCCCCACCGTTTTAACATCTCTATATAAATTACCATAACAAAAGACACCTCTACACCATTCATAACTCTACGCTTCGAATAATGCGTTTTAAATGAGGTGTTGTTGAGTATAAAAAAAATAAGTACGTAATAATATAAATTACTTACGTCTGATGGGATTGGATGAATTCTTTGATATCTGACGTGTACCTATCTAAGTTTATAGAATGTCATTTTTTATTTCGTCTACACACTCAATACTCCTGGACTGGGATTCCTTGTATCGTAAGTGGCATGGCCACAGACATCTGAAGTTCAAAATGTATGCTCACCACGTAAAGTGTTAAGTACAACGGCCAGTTATCGTACTGGTATTTCCGAAGAATAACAAACCGTTCAATTAAATTAATTAAAAAATCCTATATGAACTTTCTGATTCATAATACGATAAACAATCTTACAGACAAATATAACAGTTTTTATGGTTTTCTTCTTGTTAATCATGACCTAAAAACAAAAAAACACATAAGTTGCCCATAACATTTATGTAAAAGTTCTCGAAGCTAACCAACATTTTTAACGGTGAAAGTAGCAGTTAATTTACCTTGCAGAAGCAAATCTGCCGAGTAGTTTTGCGGGAGGGGCGGCAGTTAAGACTTATACCCCTAACCACAATTACGCTGTAATTACCCGGGGGTAAGCGCAACCGCTGAATGTAGCCGGCGGGTCGCCACTACCGGGTACAATCCTATTTATAGGTATAGTGGTAAATGGTGAAGTTCGAGGTGGTTGCTAAATGTACATGCTCAAAGTGCACGTGGATTGCTTTCTCCCAATTCTCAAAAAGGTGGTAGGTGCTTGTATGTCTGGCTTGACGATCAACTATTTTTTATACCTTGTCTTGTTTGTGTCGTTTGATCACTATCTCACCTGCGGCGCAAGTACGGAAGTCGGTTCGATAAATTTGTTGCATCGAAAAAACTGATAAATTTATCGAATTTTGCGAGTACCGAAGTCTGATCGTAAAGTATTGTATAGTAGCTCTATATTCTCTTTGGATTCGACCTAAGTATTCGATAAGTTTTGTCGATTGTATAGAGACTCGATAAATTATATAAAATGTCGATAAAACCCACTTTATCGATTAGAACTGTCAATTTAATCGATCGAAAAGATCCGTACTTGCGCTGCTGATGGTAAGCGACAATGTGATCGACGATGGGGCGCCCCTACCTAGAAGATAGATATTCGCTCGTGACTTGAAGAAACCCAGGTTATAGCGGTCAGGGAACATAGACTCGGGCAAGGCATTCCACTCCATATCGGTACGCCTAATGAAAGTAGAAGCAAACCGCTGCGTGCGTATAGGAGGAATTTCCACGATGTATCGATGTCGCTTCGCCGGTTGTCTGGTCATCTGATGATAGAAAGGGGAAGAAAGAATTAAGTTGTGTAATCTGATGCACCCTCGCCGAAATGTGGAACTTAATGGCCCGGGTTCTAGCCAATGGGACATCTTGGTGAGGCAAAGTGGAATTATGCTACTCGAGCACTAAAAATGCATCATGTATGAATCATGTTTTCCTTCATGGAAAGCACAAGCTCACCTGCAGATCGTCGGCCGACTCCCATTGAGAAGCATCATCATTATCAGCCGGAAGACACCCACTGCTGAACATAGCCCTCCATAGAACTCCATTTGGATCGGCTACAATTATCTGGCAGCCCCCTCGCGGTTTTGACCAGCGGGGCTAAAAAGGACACTACTCGAATCATAATATGATCCATTTCATAAATAGTCAAGTGGTCACCTAAATCATAATGTGAGTCCGTGCCGAGTCATTTCAATAATTGAGGAGCGTCTGTTCAAAAGGTTGCATTTACACTTTTTAAAATTTTTCAGAAATCGAAAAAAACGGATAGAATTAAAGATTCGTCGATTCGATAAGTCGAGTTTTAGGTAAATGTAACCTTTTGAACAGACGCTCCTTAATTGATGTATTTGACAGTTTTCTACGAAATTTCGTAAAATGGTTCACGAAGTAGGAATTCTTATGAAGTCGCTCATATACTTTTACGACTTATAAAATGGATTCTGTGAATGTATCATATTATTCATTAGGGCATAGTGGCATTTTTAACCCTGCTGGTCCGTCGGTCGGAGTTGAAGGCTGGCTTACACTACGTTAGTTACTACACTACGATAAAACAAGCATGAACCATTTTATAAACTTAATTTTTATTTAGCTCTGATGCGTTTAGAAGGTTTGAGAACCACTGAACGCATCTGAGCGATGCCAGGAATGTGCACCTTACTACTTGGCATGCGAACTATGCAGCCTTGATATATAAGCTTGAATATCTGTATGTTATTCTATATATACGTATTGTATGTTATACTGTGTATATGCCATTGTAGTTTTTAGTCGATGAAATGAAGTACTGGGGTTATGAGACTGTGCCTAATGGCTTAGGGTAACAGACGCAATGCAGTGCCGCGCAGGCCTTTGTGTTTCAAAATTGTAACCTATTCCAGAGACAACAAATTATTAAAAGTAATTGGGATGTTGACTGATTTTGGGAAAGTGTTTAAAAGGACATGTTGTTGCCAAGCAGTGAAAAATCAATTATCATAAAATGAACATTTTGATAAAAATACCGAAATATGAAAAAAGATATATTGGTCCATTACAGAATACGCCACTTGAAAACTAATAATATTGAATCAAAAAGCCACTATCGGAACTTCAATTTTACTAATTACCACTGTGGCTTTTTAATTGAAACAAAACGTACACACGCCGCGTCTAAATTAAAATTTAAAATAAGAACATCCTAAAGTAACGGATATCATTAGCCATCAATAAACGAAATTCGAATTTAGAATGCGCCGATAACGACCGTCGGTAGTCAATAAATTAAGCCCTCAAACACTTAACACGAGTGTTGGAGACCCAACTTTATTTTTATTTTCAGAGATCTGTCTGGCGTGAGAGGAACCCTTTCTACCTTGTTTAGTCATTTCCGTTCATCCTTCCGTGCGTTGCTCGCACGTTTCCCTGTTACGCCAATGTTTACATTACGCCGCTTAACTTCCGAGTGTTGCCTTGCCGAATATCAGAGCGATATCATGAATTTATAGTTTACATCTGGCAATACTGACATAATTCGATAGTTTTATATCGCTTGCGAAAATTTTAAAAATATTCAACCTACTACAAACTAGTCGGTACCTACTGCACTAAGGTCTGTGCTTTTTAACTAATTGTCTGATAATGTAAGGAAATTTGGCGAAATACCAATCAATGACATAAATAGTGATCTGACCACCAACCTATGGCATCATTAGAGTTGGAATTTTTATCTTTATCCATGTCATTTGATCCGCTATATTTGTTTATATCATTAGACAAGTGCCAACACTATGTAAAAAGATGGGTAAAGGGCAGGGAGTAGGAGGATTAGACAAGTTATTTAACACGTTTTTTGTGGTTAAATTCAGAATAAAATACGTAATTGGTACTGTAGTCAGTAATCTCGTGGCCACCTTCCGGCTCCATCATAAGCACCCTGGACCTCACCTAGGATCAGAGTACTTGCGAAGACGAATCAAACGAGCCCATACTCGATGGGGCTCTGTCTTTTCGTTACAGTTCCTATGTCCACCTTCCGGCTCCATCATCAGACCAGTAGGGACTAAGATGAGCACCGCGACAAAATTTTGTCGATGCTTATGTCGTGCATTTGTCTCATGTTCGTGAGAGTGAACTATAAAATCATTATTTTGCTTTGTCATCCGATTTACACATTAAGCATAAAATGTCGGCTCAATCAAAGTGGGACAAAAGCTTGCAAGATTTGACCTAAACAAGCAATTTATACACATACTTACATACAAACATTGCAAATTAAATAAAAGCTTGTAATAAAAAACGCGAACCTTACTAATATTTGATACAGATACTTATTATGTACGGTCTAGGTACTTATTATGTAATTGAAGGAATTTTATTTAAGAAAGTAAAAAATATTCTAGTAAAAAAAAAATTCAGATTTTTTTTTATCTGGTTTGTTCTTCTTTCACGCAGTAACGGAACCATTGATCGACGTGATGTTTTGCTTACTTTATTATTTATTTAACTATTTGCCGAAGAGTGATGCAGGTTACTTTTAGTCTCATAAAATGTTTTGCAAGTTTGTAAACTCCTAAAAATTTTCTTTGGCAGTCGGGTAAAAAGATATGGTATCTCTTGCTTTCGCTGCTGTATGTTTTCAGATGTAATTAATTGTATAATAATTTGATAATTAAAAAACAAATACTTAGTGTACAATGTACATATCAAATACTTCGATATTCATGATCATGTTTTAGGAGAGATAGACGCAAGACGTAGCTAAAATTTAAATACCAAAAGTGGACCAGCTAATCTATACAGAACACTGAAATATTACATTCAGCATGCACGCAACCCGTTTATTATTTCTCGTTTTCGTTTTTCGAACTGTCATCGTCGATGACAGATGGAGCTCATGGCGGTTGCGCGTCACGTCCCTCCGATTAATTTCTGTTGTCTGTGTCAGTTATAATAAAAAAAAAAAACAAAAAAAGGTCCTGCCTAAAAAAGTTGTGTGACATTTGACATTAGTTTGAGTAAGTTGCCAGGTGTGGATTAGGTTTCTACGGGTACGGAATTAACTCTTGTAGTATTTTGGTGTAGACTTTATATAGTAACTGGAATGCCAGTTCACAATGTTACTGCTTGAAGTTACAATTATTATAAGTTTATTATTATTTCATGTGATTCAACATTTTAAAATGTTTTTGAGCCTTTCGTTTGTAATTTCCGATTTAGACTTTAAGATAAATAATTCATCATGAGAACATACGTTTTTTATTAAGTTTCCAAGCCAAACCTGAAGTACAAAATTATCATCAATATTAGTTTAGATATTGTCACCGGAATAAAATGAGCCCAGCATTTGTAAAATTAGATCTCAAATTGATGAAACAAAAAACTTGAATCCAATTGGACCGGTCCGTTATGGTTTCACCGGAAGCTATTTTTATAACGTTTCACTGTCAAACTCGATGACAGATGGCGCTAACTGCAAGCTAGGATAAGGCGGGGATTTGTGAAAATGCCGCCGTTGTGAGACGTTCTATATTCGAAATTAAGCAAGGAGGCACGTTTCTGCTATTAGGAGACGGGGAACTGTTACAATTTTAAATATGGAACGGGGGTGAGTTTGTTTGACGTTTGTTTTTTAATATTTATCAGCATGGTTAAGGCAAACGAAATGAGTTTGTGGTTTTGCTGTTTGAAAATTACTTCCTTTCCTTTCTAGTAGATTTTCTAATTAGGTAAATCTCGTAGTAATAATTTGACATAGAATTTTTTTGTGGTCCAAAATATAAACAACCTTAATGGCTCATCAACCAACGACCAATGAAATTCAAATTCGAATCATGCAATCGGGTCACTATTACTGTCATTGGTTGGCACCTGCCGAGTTTGTTTACATTATTGGATTTGTATAGAAAACCAGACCATAATATTATGAATTCGATTCGACGAATAGACTAATTACTAGATTTGATTTAGCAAACTACAAAAATACGCTTATGTGCCATCCAATCACAGTCTTAAGCTAATTCTAATAAAAATAAATGTTGTCTGTACAAGTTTTATGTAAACAGTCAAATCCTTAGAGTATTTGGTTTGCAAATCTGTTATAATTATATCTATCAAACTAACAAATCTAAAAAATAAAAACTTACTTTAGGGGAAACAAAACATGAAACTTAATTTTGGTCCGACTTCAAAAAAAGGAAGGGGTTTTCAATTCGTCTGCTTTTTTGTTGCCCGATTTCTCCGACAGTTGCCAACCGATTTAAATGGTTTTTTTTTCATAAGTAGCTCAAAAGTGGTCCTTTTATAAATTTTAAGATAGCATGCCACCCCTATCTGTGGAAAAATGGGGGATGAAATTTTTATATCGCGATATTTTCGTCAAAGTCGGAGCAATTTTTTACGTATAATTTATGGGCCGGAGAGTAACATAGAGTTTACTTTTTTACAGTCCAGGACGAAGAAGTCCAGGTGTTGAGTCTCATAAGCCTAGTAATTTCACTGACTGTTGTGCTTATCAAACCGGAACAGAGTAATGCTTGCACATTACTGCTTGGCGTCAGAACTCACGAGCAAAACGGTTATACCCATCCCAGATGGATATTCGCGGAAGAGTTAGTCCTATACCACCTTCTAAACTAACTGGTGTAATTAATTAAAAAAAGAAATCACTAAACTTAAGTATGGAGAGTATGTACGTACATTTTAATTATGTAGATACTGAGCCGGTTATTGCTTCCCAGAACCATCGTTATTCGTTACATCAAATAGTTACCCGAAAGACCCAATCCAACCTTCTCAAAAATTATAGGCCATACCGACTCCGCTCCTCTTTTGTTCAATTGATTCATAGCCAGGCGGGGTCCCGCAATTTATGACTATAGAACTTCTTAAAGGTCCTTAAGTACTGAGACAGTTAAGTTATTTACTTAAACTTAATAACTAAGCTTAGCCGAGATTTATGCAGGCTCCTGCTGGTTTTTTCCTGCTTGGTTGATTGCTTAGGGTGGGTAATTCGTATTAATAGATGCAGTCTGCAGACGTGTTTCGTAGGAAGGAGGAACTTGTAAGGAGATCTGTGTCTGTTGAGTCTTACGTTCAAATTTATTGGTTTTTTTTTCCAGTATATATACATAGATATAGTATATAGCGACGATGCGGTCGACGGCGAAGCATCCTTGCCTACCTACCTAAACGGTGACTTAATCAAACTCAGGCATAGACATCGTCAGAGCCACCGGAACCGGCTAGCAGGTACCTACTTTAAGTATAAAATACAAATGTGAATACTATAATTCCATGCTAAGTATTTCGTGGCATTAAAACCTCTGCAAAATACCACGAGTGTCCTTCTGGGTGGTACCACCGCTTTGCCAGTGTAGTCTGCTGCCAAGCAGTAAAGAGCAAGCAATACTGTGTTCCGGTTTAATGAGCAAAGTAGTCAGTTATGTACGGCATTTTATGAGACATAAACCCTAATATATCTCAGGGTAACGAGGTAAGCCTTTGTGTGGAAACCTTTTGAGTGGCACTGCAATTGTTACGGGCTGGCGTTCTGCTTACCATCAGGCAAACGATCCGCTCGTCTCGTTATCTAATAGTATAAAAATTGTAGCCCATCAGATCTTTGTAATACAAAGGCCTGCGCGGCACCGCATTTCGCTCGTCACCTTGTGACAATAGTTATTAAGTCTCATACGCCCAATAATTTCACTGACTACTTGCTCATCAAACTGGAATACTACTAGTATATACTATACTAGTAATACTTGCACATTACTGCTTGGCAACAGACTTCATACACAAACCGGTGGTAACAACCCCGACGGACACTCGCAGAAGAGTTAGTCCTACCACCTAGTTAACTTTTTAGGTGTAGCTATTTTGCTGATATATCTTACATCTTTATTGGATTTTATAGGCCAATGTGATCTTAGAAGATGTCGCTATGAGTAGTAAAACATGATTCCAGACCAGACAACCAGAATCTTAAGTTTTTACGATACATTTTTGCATTTAAAACTACGGACGCGCGCCTACGTATCTTTCTTGTATAATAACTGGATGTCTGGTATAAAGTCTATAAATGTAAATCCTCCTTTTTTTTCTTAATATAAAATTAAAAAAAATAAAAATTATTAAATAAATAATTGATAGCAAAATTTGTAATCTTTAATAGAAAAATATTCAGACTCAATTTTCTTAAATTTAGTGTAAGTTTTTCTTTTTAAGGTTAACTAGAGGGAATTTTGCTAGCTTATCAGAGGATGCTGGTTTTCTATTAGGCAGATAAATCTTTGTTTGCTCATCTCTGTTATTACAAAAATATTGAAGAGAAAAATTTCTTAATCAAGTATGCTATTAGAATTTTAGTTTTTATTTCATTTCTTTTTATTATACGCGGAGCTTTTAGTGCCTGTTTTAATATTCTCAATGTTTTCGTTTTTTTTATAGCATACCAATTATTACCTACTTCGGATATTGTCCATAATTTCTCGGTTAAAATGGAAGAAACGTCAAAAAACAACGCGTAAATTCCCATCACGTCACCGTCGTTTCGCGCCTAAAATTCCCGTCCATTTATCGGACGTCAAAACAAAACTCTTTCTCCGAGAAATAAAAATTAAAAGTCCCCAGCGAGTAAGAATGTCTACGCCAATGAACGTAGCATAAATAATCAGGCGGAGTACGTCTCGGCAAATTACCCAGAACGGGCGGGTTCGGAATTGATGGCAACACTGAAATAAGTGCCGCCGCCATGTCAACTATGTTGGCTGTCGGCGAGCGTTCCTTTGCCTCGTTTTTTAATGGACCTAATGGCGCGCATTCGAAATTTGAACTATTTATTGATGAGCTTAAGAATGGCTGAAGAGTTTTTTTTACTTGTGCATGTATTTAGTACAGCTTTACGGCCCACGTAGAACAAGTGAAGTAAGGTGTTCTGACCAATTTGTGTGGGGCGTTTTAGCCCTCAGTAGATACACCCGACTTTGACTCACATTTTTGGCGTTCGATTTCCAGTTTTTTCGATATAGACATTTGATCCTCATGAGAAAACGAATTGATAGTAATAAATGAAAAATAAAATGAAGTCAACATCCCTATTTGAAAGATGTTTGATTTTCGGGGCTATCTCTTTTTAGCCGACGAAACAACGGAGGAGGAGGTTCTCAAGTCGACCCGTATATTTTTATATGTTATGTACTCGTATATGATCAATCACGCATAACTTTCTACACAGTAATCTGATTTTGTTTTTTGAGTTTAAATTTGAAAAAAAAAACATACATTAAAAAAGTGGATGATTGTCTGTTCAATCACCGAATTATCTCATGAACGATTCTCCACATAATGGAGACATAAAAGAAAATAATTTCCGCTTTGCAACAGTAGGTAAGGAAAAGCCTTTTTAGTCTCATACAATATGTCGGGATAGGGATTCCAGACACCAAAGAATTTTAATTGTATTCCGTCTGGATTGCAGTGCTTGAACGGTGCATGCAATTAACTAACAAATGTTTTTTTTTTTAGTTTAGATCTAAATTTTTGTTATATTCGGTTATGGTGAGTACACAAATCCTAGATTATATAAGGATGTTGACTCCATATTTTTATGATGCCAATCAATTCGTTTTATGATGAGAATCAAATGTCTAGATATCGAAAAAACCAGAATACGAACGCTGAATCGTCAACGTAGGGCGTATCTATTGAGCGCTACAACGCCCCATACAAATTTGACAGAGCATCTGACGTCACTTGTTCAACTCGGGCCGTACTAAAAACATGCATTTTATGACCGCAAACATTTTTTTATATGTAAATAATATCTTTATACCAATTTTCACGGATTTTCGATTTCAGATGAAGTTTATAGCTGTGTCAGAGAGGGACTGGAGCTGGCGGACTGTGGACAATCTTAAAACGGTTCCTTGTTTTAATACAGGATCTTTTTCCAAGATTCTAGATTTATTGTACCTACCTACGTATTTACTTATAATACGATGCTATACTCAATATACTTAAGTATACCAAGTTATATTATATGCGGATTTACCAGACTCGTTCTAAAACGGTGAAGAATGTATCGTGAGGAGACACGTATATTTAAGAACCTCAAAATTCGAGGACGTGACATCCACCAAGCCGCACTTGGCCAGCGTGGTGGAAACTGTTTACTAGTAGAAGAGTCCAACCACCTGGTAAAATTTATTAAAGGACAACTCGTTTGATAGATCCTACTCAAGAAAAAATAATCATTTAATATCATTTATATCAGTTGACAATTGGAGAAGACGGGAGAAATCGTGTAAGGTGAAAAATCGCATCACACCTCTCTTTTTGGAGAAGACGGCTCCGTAGCCAAGTTGGTAGTAACCCTGCCTGCAAAGCGAGGGGTCCCAGGTTCGATTCCCGGCTGGGGCAGATTTTGTGTAAGCATAAAGTTTGTTCTCGGGTCTTGGATGTTTGTGATGTGTATCTGTTTGTGACCATACCACCTGCGACACAGGGAATCCTAGTGCGGGGGTATGAGTGTAAGCGTTTATTTATTTATTTTTAACCGTCTTCCAAACAAGGAGTATTTTCCAGGTTGAAACGATATGGTACGAAAAAAATTTTTTTTTGTCTCCTGTTTATTTTATTTTTACTTAACCCGACATCCCTATTTCCTGTTTCTGGCAACGGGTGTTACTCCTTTCAAGATTTACATCATTTAAATATCCAATACTGGCCACTTTTAAAAGATCAGATAAACATTGTGACCCTTTTTAAAATTCAATTGTTACCTTATCTGCTTTTAAATGCATTTGCCATGTATGTCTTTATACGGCGCCATAACATTTAGATAAGGTAGTCGACGTCCTAAGATGTACAGATGGTTTTTAAAGATTAATTTATTCACACAACAACATAAAGTAAATAATCACAGATAACTATTAAGTAATCAAAATGAACTATTAATACCTATACTATATTGTTTAAATAGTTCTTAAGTATGTACCTTTTTCATGACCGATTTGGTAGACCTTTTTTTAATTTATGGATCAGAAATTTGTAATGTTTGAAATTCTGGGTGTAAGTTCTTTTCAATCTATTTTTCTATGTACCTACCTCTTTCTATGTTTTCATTGCGTGTGCTAATGTTTTTCTAAACGTTTTTTTAATTTTTTCTGATTATAAATGATTTTCTATTCTATTTGTAAGGTATAGTCATCCACATTTAGAAATTCGGGAGATAAATGATCAGTTAGAAGAATTCAGTGGTACCTATTTCAGAAACAGTTCTAATTTTAGGTTCAGCATATTCACCATGTTAGACACCACATCGTCGCCGAGATAGTGCTCAAATGAAAACCTTAAACATTGCAAAATGGTTTTCAAAACATATCGAGTAAGTATAAAAATAAAACAGGCAAAAAAATTTTTTTATCTCCTAGCTTCTGTCCGCGGCTTCACCCGCGTGGAGAATCCCAAAGGAACCGTGCATTTCTTCGGGATAAAATTAGCCTTTGTTACTCTCCGGTCCATAAACTATATCAGGCAAAAAAACAGTTGAATCTGCCGAGAGTCCATTAAGGAGCCAAGTGGACGGAATGAAAAATCATGTCGATTCGTTTCTCGATTGCTACGTGAAAGAAGGACAAACAAGCAATTTGGATTTGAAATAGAACATACAGACAAATAGTACTGATTGAGCTCACTGCGTCGATTGGAACGTATTGATATCAAAAAAATTGCATGTCAACTTGGCGCGTCCATATTGCCTATTCACTATTGTAACTGATAATCTTGGAATTATTATACCTAATATAAATCGTCGCGAGAATGCATGAATCGGAACTATTAAATATTTCATTGATATATCCGTGAGTCAGTTATTAATAATTAGTATTAGGAACACATGCGGGCCACGTGCTGGGAATTCAGAACACATAATTATATGGAGTAGGTTATTTTCTTATAGGTAGCATTTGGTAACGAGACGAGCTGGTCGTTTGCTTGATGGTAAGCATAACGCCGGCCAATAACAATTGCAGTGCCACTCCGTACTTTGAAACACAAAGGCCGGCGCGACACTGCAGTGCGCTCGTTACCCTGAGACATTAGTTATGAAGTCTCAAAAGCCCAGTAATTTCAGTAACTACTCTGCTCATCAAACCGGAACATAGCAATGCTTGCACATTGCAGCTTGGCGGCAGACTTCACGAGCAAAGCGGTGGTACCATCGCAGAAGAGTTAGTCCTACCAACTAGTATTGTTAGATATTCTTTTTAACTTATTTATTTCAAGAAACCACAGCTCTTAAAATTATCTTAACGTTACGTATAGTAATTGTACATAGGTACAACGGTTTTATATTTTTTATAACTAATTATAATTTGTTAGTGGGAGGACTAAATCTTCTGCGAGTGTCCGTCTGGGTTGTTACCACCGCTTTGCTAGTGAAGTCTGCCGCCAAGCAGTAGTGTGCAAGCATTACTGTGTTCCGGTTTGATGAGCAGAGTATCTAGTGAAATTACTGGGCTTATGAGACTTAATACCTAATGTCTCAGGGTAACGAGCGCACTGAAGTGCCGCGCAGGCCTTTGTGTTTCAAAGTTCTGGGTGGCACTGCAAATGTTATGGGCCGGCGTTATGCTTACCATCAGGCAAACGATCAGCTCGTCTCGTTACCAAATAACATAAAAAAAAATATTTTTTTTTACAAAAACACGAAAACATGTCGCAGCGAACCCGGCTTTAGAGGAGCAAAGTAGTAAGTAAAACAACATTTACACCCATAGTTGTAATACGATGTTTTTCTTTACCTAAATTCGAACCTCTGTCCCCCTAATCAGTGCTCTAAAAGGTTTTTACTAACGTGGCGACTCCACAGTTTGACTGAACTACCTCGATGACATTTTTAGCGTCTTGTAAAGAAAGAGTTACAAAAAGGATGAGCTATGTCTCAGATTTCAAACTAATTTACACTTTTTTATGATTTGTCGCGTGATATAATTTATGACTTTTAAGCAGACTTCAAACGAGAAGGAAAGGAGATTGTTATATTTTTATTTTCGTCTATAGGTACTAATGTGATACTAATACTAACTTTTATAGTAAACTCATACTAGCTTCTTTATAAATTGTAACTTATTTGTTATTCCGATGTATAAATTGTATTACTGTAATGTTTCATTAAAATACGTTCAGTAATTTTTCGTGAAAGATAAAAAAACATTAGTCCATCTTCACAAACTTTCGCGTTTATAGTAGGTACTATCTTCTGCCCGCGGTTTTCACCCGCGTTTCCACTGGAACCGTGCATTTTTCCGGGATAAAAAGTAGCCTATGTTACTCTCCGGTCCATAAACTATATCTATGCCAAAAATCACGTCGATCCGTTGCTCCGTTACTGCGGAAAAGAAGGACAAATCAACAAACACACTTTCGCATTTATAATATTAGTAGGATTAGTAGTATATTATAATGAAGGATTATGAAGAGGTAAAATTTGTATGTTTTTTTTTTTGTTCAACCGCTATAATCTCGAAAACATATAGTCCGATTCTAAAAATTATTTAACTAGCAGAGAGAGAGAGAGAGAGAGAGAGAGTTTTTAGAGAGAGAGCGTCTACGCCATGTATCTTTATCATAAACACTAACATAGCCATGTTTGCTTACCAATGCGTATAAAATTCCGACAAAATGGGTTCATTCATTTCAGGAGAATTTGTATGGAAAGACGGACGGTATCAACTACTTTGAGACGTGAAAAAAAACTCTAGGCATCACAAAAAAACTACTCTTGGCGGAAAGCCCGCCTTGTTGCCCAGTCGTGGGCGTGGCATTGTGATCTACCGTTTGCCACCAAGTGCACAATATATCAGGCCGGGGCGTCCTCGGTGTATCTTTATCGGGGCTCGTTGGTGTAATTCCATGTCCTACCTACCAATTAGAATTGTAACTGCTTTCAGAAAAAAAAATTACAATATGAAGGCAGCCGAACTTACAGAAATAGTAATTGTTAGAATATAAAAAAAAATACTTTTTTAACCGACGTCCAAAACAGGAGGTTCTCAATTCGTCAGTATTTTTCCTGAATTGCCTATGTAAGTTTTATATATATACTTGTCCTCAAATTTTCCTGTGTTGAGGACTAGCTTCTTCATATTAACTGGCCCGTACTCTATCTTTATGCAATAAATCACATCGATCTTGGTCCGTGAAAGGACAAACCAACAAACACTCGCATGTAAAATAGTACGGATTATAAGGAAGAGATAGGAATTATACCGTCAAAAGTAGGTACGTAGTACTTAATTTGTGAAAACTGCTGTAATTTTCTTTATTGCAATAAAGGTCTAAGGGGACGAGCAAGGTCACGAGAAGAGTTTTCCTGATGCTTTTTTATTATTTTCTCTTGTAATTTAGTACAGGTACTAATTAACCTGAAATATATTGATTTCAGTTTTAGTGCCACCTAGTAACTTCGTTTCAAAATGGCACTGCAACACGTGAATTTAATATAAGGTACTAAGGCCCGTTTTTCCGTTCCAGAGAACGCGGTCGTTGACTGATGGACAACGAAGTGATCCTATAAGGGTTCCATTTTACCTTTTGAGGTACTGAACCTTAAAAAAAAATATAAACAAGCATTTTTCTAGCTTACTAGTTCATTTTTAGGTTTACACATGAATTCAAAATATCAGCCTATCCGAGTCACGGAAACAGGTTTAAAATTCAGTAGCCACAGACCCAAACATTCTTACGAGCAAAATAATAAATAATAACTAGTGAAGTTCAAAAAGCGTGTGTGGCCACGAAAGAAGAAAAAACAAAAACTAGTGAAGTTAAAAAAAAACAGAAAATGTTGCCATGGCTAAAAAAGACACCGCTGTCAACACAAAAAGGAAAAACTAGTGTCCGACTAGCCAGCCGATCAAATCGGCACAAATCGCTCGACGGGCCGTCTTGACACTTTTCTCCGGTTTAATCACGACCACATAAATTGTGCGGCACCAATCCTGCGGCTATCACTTACAGGGTGAGGGTGCGCGCACACTCGCGACTAGCCATCTTCGTTGGGAAAAATAACAATAGGGAAAGTTGTCGGAATAGCTGAAGAATTATTTAAAACTAGCTTCTGCCCGCAGTATCGTCCACGTTCCCACAGGAAACATGCATTTTCCGGGATAAAAAATAGCCTATGTTACTCTCCGGTCCAAAAACTATATTTATACAAAAAAATCACCTCGATACCCTGCTCCGTTGCTGCGTGAAAGAATGAAATATCAATAAACGTTTCTCAGTTATAATAAGGAGGATAGCAAGTGGACTGTGTAGATTGATGAATAATAATTTAAGTTTGAAGTATGTAATAAATGGGTTAAGATAATGTTATTAAATAAGATTATATAAAGTGAGTAAGTATAATGTTATTGGTGCGCGCGCGTGTTGGCAAAGGCTCTGTAGCTTCGAGACTAGTGTCGCCATCGTCCGCCGCCTCCTTCATCGGCATTTGGTAAAAGACAATATCGTGATGCCATTGCTTGGTGGTAGGGCATTTCCAACTCCTCGCCTGACACCCTCAAGTTGAAAATCTGTTGAAAATCACCTATACGGTGTGTTCCGGCAACTGCACTTGAAAGCCAGTTCTAATCTACGGTTAGCATATTCACCATTCTCGACCACATCGTCGGTTAAGATCAGGTCGAACTACCAATGAACCATCATCACTTATCCTATAATTAAAAAAGACGCATGGCCTTTGACTCATTTATGGTTGACATACCTTCTATCCGCACCAAGCATTTCGCTTCAACATACATCATGCGGACAGCGAAGAAGTGCAATTCTTTGCCGGCATCTGTATTTCCTGAATACTTCAATTGGGAGTCTACAAGACAAGAGTGAACAGGTATGTGCTAGGCAAGCGTGCTACATCGTCGACCGCAACCTCGCGGTCAAACGCAAGCCTAGAAACCAGCGCAATCACCTGCTACTTCTAATACAAAATTAAATCTTGTTCATTAAAAAAGTATCACTGCAATATTGCTACTATGCGCGGGACCTTTACCGCTTAATGTGGACATCCACCCTTGATTGTGCGGGGACACATTGTTTCATTACTACATGTTTGGTCAGCACTAGTGCTTGACCACCACACTGTGTATTATGAACCCTAAACTCAAGGACTTAAAGTCGAATTTACCTACAGAAATCCGGTCCGAAATCTCTCCTACCCCGAACCAAACCAAAATGGATTCCATTCCTTATCAAACAGAGTTGTATTTAGCTTGCTCTAGTTTATAACTTCAAACTATTCTTCGTGAGTTTGCAAAAAGTGTTGTAAGGGTTTCGACTTAAGGTTTATTTTTAGTGGTTCAAGATTCGCTTTCACGTGGAAGATTTTGCGATAATGCGACATTTGTCTGCGATTGCGGAATTTGTTTGTACATTAAAATACCTTTTCGAGGGTTGCCAGTGACGAATGAATTAACGGAATTACAGTATTGGGACGGAATGGGAGTTTTAGATAAATGTTGGGCTGTAATCTTTGGATGTAGCCGAAATAACTGAGCTTAGCAATGTTACTCGACGTAGCGTGGCAACCTGCAGGACTAAGATGCGCACCGTGAGCTAATAATTATAGCTTCGCGAGTAACTTCTCGCGCAGAAGTGTTCCAAATTCAAAATAAAATAGCTGTGTAAGGCATATAAAAATTATCTATGGTGCATTGTATGATAAACATCAAAGATCTAACAAATCACCAGATGGAACTTGGTCTACCAACAGAGTTTTAGTGATTAGGTCGGGAAAAATGAAAACCAAAACATCTATTTACTACGCCAACAACACAATTGGCGCCGTACAGGTTACTGCAAAACACTTTTTACAGTCACGCCAAAATGTAAGAGGGTCATTTGTTAATCTATAAACAAAATAACTAAAGTAGATATAATTTTGTAAGAGGCGTTAAATTGGATCACAAATGAAAAAGTGTCCTTCGTGGCGCTTTTTCATTGCCCGCATCTTTTTGACGTATTAGGCATCTGTGCGTTATATATCTTTGATAAACATTCATTTGACGTAACGAGAAGAGCGCAAAGGAACGATTTACGGGTAATATTATGTTTTTGAAATTAAAACCGATCACTAACCAAATGCATAGATATAGGACGTAATTTTAGGTCTGTGAGTAAATGAGACAATTTCGTTTGAGGAGCCATTTTCTCCGCGTTATATATTTGTATGTGACGTCTGCATAACGGTGGGAAGTGTAGAAGTAGAAACCGTTTTTTTAATTATAAATTGGAAAATCTTTGTTGGTTTGTCCTTTTTTCACGCAGCGACGGAGCAACGGATCGCTGTGTATCTTTGCATAGATATAGTTTATGGACCGGATAGTAACATAGGCTATTTTTATCCCGGAAAAATGAACGGTTCCTATGGGAATTTCCACGCGCGTGAAACCGCGGGCCACTCAATAAGTAACAAAAAAAACCAGTTTCAGTTGAAAATAAAGAAAAAGCAAGGGGCAAGTCACGGAGTCGGCCAGTGGCCCCTGTTTGCCGATAATTGTGTTCACAGTAGGTATAATTTCCTTCGTACCAAAGGGACTAATATAAAATTACTTGTACGAAGAACATTAAATTAAATAGAATATAAGATCAGAAGCTTTCGTTTTTATTACGAATGTAAAGGAACGATATTTTCTATTTTCCCTTCGCTGTTTATCTTTTATCATATTTTTCAAAGTAGATCTGTATTATTAACTATTGCATTAGATTATGAATTTTTGTATACTGTTATGTAACGAGACGAGCGAGTCGTTTACCTGATGGTAAACATAACGCCAGCCCATAACAATTGCAGTGCCAGCATCCAGAACTTTACATAAATGCCAGCGTGGCACTGCAGTGCGCTCGAGTGTAGTAGGACTACGTATAAGTAGGTAAGACTAGTTAAGTTTTATAGAATTATGCTTTAATTGTATCAATAATAAAGAGAATTCCATCAAAAACAGTCGTTTCAAGTAGGTAACTAAGATCCCCTCAATACCTTGAGACATTAGCTCAGTCAATTTTCATTTATTCAAGTAAAGTTTGCGAGTTTTTTTTTGTTTGTTTGTTACCGCTAATGTCTGGAACAGCTGGTCCGATTTTAAAAATTCTTTCACTTATAGGAAGCTACATCCAATCCTTAATTATTATTATTATATTTACCTGCCTGTATTATTAATGTGATGAAATTTTCCATTTACAAATTGTTTTGCAATCTCACTAAGCAAATTAGAAATTGTAATTACATTCAATCGGAACATAGTAATGGTTGCACATTGATGGTTTTCGGCTACATACACGAGCAAAACGGTACACGGTGGTACCTACTTAGACGGCCACTCGCAGAAGAGTTGGTCCTATCAACTGGCTCTTTGCTTGATAGTGATAGTGAATACTGAACACCACCAGTTAGTTAAGTTATAATTGGCGAGATCTCAGAGTTGTTTGGTTAGTTTCTCTGCTATTATAGTACTATGGTTCCTAGTTCCCGCATTGGCCTAGTGTTGGAACGAAGTTAGGTTAGAACTTCTATTTTAACTATGATAACATTAAGGTAAACTAATTAGCTTATTGGGTGTAGTTTTAGATGTCTCTGCTCTTTAGAAAAAATTATGTCTCTTTAAAATAGGCCTTCCACATAGGACGTCACTTTGATCTGCTACTCACCTCTTGCATCCAACGACTCACCGCGCTTTTGACCTTTGCCAGACTAACATGCGCACCACGACAAAATTTTGTCTGCTGTTTGGAGTGTTTTAAGTATGTCTGAAAGCAGTTTATTTTTATTTATTTTTTGTTTTTTTCATTGTAGTGTAAAAACAAAGAGTTTATAAATTTATCTATCTGAAATGTATCTGTGTGTCTGCTGTGGCAACGCAGCTCCTAAACGTATGGACTGATTTTGATTTAGTTTTTTTTGTTTGACAATTGATAGAGGTACGATTAAAAAAAACTCTTCAGTCGTTTGTAGATAACCGGCAATACCGGAAGGGGTTATTTAAAAAAAAATTATCTTGTCCAGTATGGCGGTGATCTCTTTTATCACTATTAGAAAAGTTTTAATCGGTAAATAATACATACTACTAATACTATGAAGAGGTGACGTTTATTTGTATACTCCTGTACGCAGTTTCACCCGTGTTCCCACAGGAACCGTGCGTTTTTGCGGAATAAAAAGCATAGGTTACTCTCCGGTCCATAAACCATATCTGTACCGAAAATCACGTCGTTCCGTTGCTCCGTTAGCTGTGTGATAGAAGGACAAACCAGCGGACCAACAAACCTACAAGACACTTTCGCATTTATTATATTACGGATTTGTTCGTTTATGACGGCTGATCTCTAGAATCACTTGGTCCAATTCTAAAATTTTTTTCACGTATTGGAAGCTACATTATCCCTGACTGTAAATAGCCTATCTTGATACAACACTTACGAGGCCTCAAGCAAAAGTAGTAAAGTAAAAAAAAATACAATGAAAAGTTTTTCGTCGGTGTAGACCACACTTCACTGAATTAATTTCAACAAAATATCATACCTAATGTACAAAATTTAAAACAATTTCAAAGAAAAATATTGCATCTAATCGCTTGGAAATTCAACTCGGGTGAAATAATCTGGTGAAAGAAAAACTTCGTGATATGTCTAGCGCATGTTTACCAATTCGATTATAACCTATCACTCGCCAGATCTACTTTGATGGTGGTGTTTTTGGAATTACAATGATCGCGTTTTAATTTGTATTTGGTATCTTTTTATCCGACTCCCGAAGGAAAGGAGGGTAATGTTTTTCGAGCTTGTGTTGTATGCTGTGTATGTGATAGGTATATTGGTATATCTATGCTAGAAATTACGTTGATCCGTTGCTCCGTTACTGCGTGAAAGAAGGACAACCAACAAACACACTTTCGCATTTATAATATTAAGTAGGATTGGTAGGATATTAGTAGGATAGTAGGATTAGTAGGAAGTAGGATGGGATCTAGGCAGGTATCTATAGTTTTAAATTTTGTTTATTTTTATTAATTTTTCTAACTAGTTTAGTTTTTGTTGTGAGTAAATCCTATTCATTCCGTAATGTTTTCATGCTAACATATATATTTCAATCCCAATTTTTATTTTTTCAATTACTTGATAGTAATTGAAAAAATAAAAATTGGGATTGGGATTTTAATTTGATAAGCAAATCAGTGTAGTTACGCCCAATGTCTCAGGGTCACGAGCGCTGCAATGCCCTGGAGGGCTTCGTGTAGTCTGCCACCAAGCAGTAATTTGCAAGCATTACTGCGTTCCGATTTCAGGAGTGCATTGCAGGCCTTTGTGTTTCAAAATTCTGAGTTGCATTGCAATTGATATGGGCTGGCGTTACGCTTACCATATGGCAATCGACCTGCTTATCTCGTTATACAATTATATAGTTAATAGTATAAAATAAAAATTGCTTTAAAAAGCGACGAGACAAACTACTGAACCGATTTTGACGAAATTCCTATGGGACCAATCTGAAAGTATATCCTTTCAAGTAAAAAAAGAATTTTCCAAATGGGTTCATAAATGATGGAGATCTGAGGTAACAAACATAAACAATACAACAGAATTGAGAACCTCCTCCATTTTTTAAAGTCGGTTAAAAAGACTGAAGTGAGTACCTACATTGTACTAAAAATGTTGCCATTGGTTATGTAAGTACCAAATAGAGAAATTGAAAGTTTGAAAAGTTCAGAAGCTTGCGGCGTTCACTGTACACTCCCACGCGGAAGGAAGCCTCGTCCAACAATGACCTTAGTTTCCCAAATATTTTTATCAAAGAGAGAATATTTTAAGGGAAGTTGGAATTTGGTTATACGCATTAACATTCAAAATACAGCCGTGAATAATAAGCTGCAGAGATATTTGTGAGGCGATGCGCCGTTTACGGGATTTTTTTACGACGTGGTCCCGTATTCGAAGTTAAGTTTTATACTACTAGCCGACCTCTCTCACTCCATTAGTTCTTTCCAGCCAAATGTTGACTGGAAGAGATCGCTTTTAGCGCAAGTCCGCCTATTGTACTTTAGCGTTGCTTAAAAAACTTGTTTTATGTTTGTTACCTCAGATTTCTCTCATTTATAAACTGACTAGCTGTGCCCCGCCGCTTCGCCCACTTAATATAAAATGCTATCTGCCAGTGAAAGTTCCGTCAAAATCGGTGCAGCCATTTCGGAATTTAGCTGGAAGAAACAGACACGCAAAAATTAATATATTTTTTGTTAGTGTACCGTTTTATATCTACTTTTATATGCATTTAGTGAAAAGCTGTTATTTTGACACTAAAACAGACACTTCAATTTTATTTATTAATATGTATAGATTTGAAAAATTCTTTGTTTTATTTATAAATGAATATACTTTCAGATTGGTCCCATAGAAATTTCATCAAAATCGGTTCAGTAATTTTTCACTTAAGTCTGTTCGTCGCATTTTAAAGCAATTTTGTATCCCTACCCAATAATAATTAAAATAATATAAGTTAAAAACATATATTATGCTATTTATATTAACTAACTTATTTATTTATGGATTCTAAAATCATTACATTTTTCTGCCAAAATAGCTCATATTACGAGTAATACCAATTTACTAAAAAAAATACGATGCGAAAACAATTTTGTATCAAAACGAGGAAAACAAACAGCACTGCAGCTACATAAAACCCGAATAAACGAAATTGGTGACATCTCCCGTTTTTCCGAGTATCGCGGGACCCCATTAAATCCTCCATTTTGAAGAAGCCCACTCTGAATTTAAATTATTCTATTTCGTTTATTGAAAAATCACGAATCAAAAATACGGATATATTTTTCCGTAAGAGGTCAAAGGAGAATTTGCCGACCAAATTGTTTTGGTCACATTTTTAATTAGTTTGTTTATCCTTAGGTACGCGTCGTAGTATGTAATATTATTGGTACTGCAATATATTCACATTTTATACATTGTAACGGAATATTTACCGTGATTATTCTAAGCTGGTGAGCTCCCGATGTTTCGACGCTGTTGCAAGCATCATGTTCACGGGAATAGTATTCCCGTGAATTCCAGGTATTCCCGTGAACATGATATTTGCAACAGCGTCGAAATATCGGGAGCTCACCAGCTTAGAATAATCACGGTAAATATACCGTTACATTTTATAAAGTAGTGAATAACCGTGAAAGTCTAAAACAATATTCAAATTTATGATAATCTATTAGGGAAACAAATATATGTTACTAGCAGACTCGGCCACGCGTTCCTGTTGCGGCTATAAATTGAGATGTAAGCTATCCTATCTTTGAAGTTAGATCAAACTGCACACGGTGTGCAAATTTGATTAAAATCGGTTAAGTAGTTTAGGAGTCCATCGCGGACAAACAACGTGACGCGTAATTTATATAGGTATATTAAGATTTTGTAGATGTAAGTATAAGTATGCATGTATGAACCGTGCATTTTTCCGGGATAAAATGTAAACTCTATTATGCCAAAAATCACGTCGATCCGTTGCTCCGTTGCTGCGTGAAAGAACAAATCAATAAACGAACAAACACACTTTCGCATTTATAAGAATATTCCCTTAGGGGTGTGATTTTTCATTAAATTTATTAAAGGACCACATATTTTGAGATAAGTAGTAGTACTTATACGTAACTCTACTCATGAAAAAAATAATCATTACAATAGGTTAACAATTGGAGGACAAATCGAGTAACATCAAAGAAGATTACAAGTCACCGAGTAATATACAAATAAAAAAAATACTGAGAACCTACTTCTTTTTTAAAGTCTGTTAATTATAAGTAAACGTCGTAGTCGATCAAAGTCATGTTCTCTACACGAACTGCGTAGTCTGACTCTTGTATGGTCTTGATAGAACGGCGATATCTTCCGCACAGCCATAAACTAAAGTAACAACTCAAAACAATATTTGGATAAACTTTTTAATTAAACACCACATTACATGAACTGTTCAGTACTTAGTCTAAAAACTTAAGCATGACAATGGGTGATTTTGTTGCTCAGAGATCTCTTGCTGGCAATGCAAAATAACAAACAATATTAAGGATATAAAATAACAATCTAAAAGAAACGGTTCATAACAAGAAATACATCGAATTCGTATATTTACTCCGGACGGCCATTTTGAATTACTTTTTTTTTCTCAACCGTCAGTGTTGACACGGCTCTTTTAATGAAATGCCAAGTTTCGTTCAGAAATTATAATTAGTTAACAAATATTTGCCTTTTGTCATCTTTTGTCCTTCTCTTTAAAGGGGGATGTTATGCCGGCACCTTTTATTGTTTGTTTTATTTTTTCAAGGAAAAGTGAACATTTTATTGATTTAACATTTCTTGCGAATAATGTAAGCAGGGTAGTAGATAATGTAGGTAGATAGATATAATACAATATGTACAAAACTATTTCGTATCAAATCATGTACATAAGTAGTAGGTATGTACAACAACGAAACGTATAACAACAAATTACGGTAAAACAAGTGATGGTTCACCTCTATTTATTTATTTGTGTTCCGACAACAGATAGTGCGATGTGAGAGCAAGCTCTGTACTATTGCAACTAACCACCACTTCTAATAACTACATCATTAATTATCATCAAATATATATATATATATATATATATATATATTATCATCATATTTCTTATCTAGCAATAAATCGCCTGTAAATTTAGCTCTAGAATAAAATTAATGGCTGAAGGAACCAAACCTGCAAAGCCGAACTGAAAAATCTTAAATAGGTAATTAAATATTTGAAATAATAAACTTTTTCTCCATAATTTTGCATTGGCACCACGTTCACACATGAAAACAAAACGTCAGCCTATTCGCAAAGAGAATACAAATAATACTCTATTCGAGTCAAGGGAACCGGTTTAAAATTCTTGCAGAACTTGACCCACACCCAAGAGAAGAAAATCTTGTAAGAAACAAATGGAGTGACACAGGACCAGGGGTGAAACGCAACCCTACCAAAAATATGATGGTCTGAATGTGAAGAGTAAAATCGATCTAAATTCAACAATACCTATTCCATGTCTAAAATTTATACAAACAATAACAATCGATATACACAATACACATATCCAAAGCACAGAAGTGAAATTAGCGCCATCGGCAAATAGTCCCGCATATGCAGTAAGGACAACAGGTACAACTACATATTATTATGAAACTAGCTTCTGGTCGCCATTTCACTCCCACAGGAACCGTACACTTTTCCGGAATAAAAAGTACCCTTGTCACTCTCCGGTTCACTAACGTCTATAAAATCACGTTGATCCGTTGCTGCATGAGATAAGGACCCACCAACAAATATACTTGGGTATTTTGCCGGTCAAGCAGGCTTACAACTTACAAGTATTGACGGCTAAAGCTATCTTGGTCGCAGTGAGAGGATGACGTCAGGAGTGACGTCGGGTTCTGCAACTCATCCAGTGGCTACTATATAATATATAGGTAATTATAGAATAGGGTACCGGATCCAAACATGGATAAGGTTGTCGACTCATTCTATTGCATTGTTTACAGTTTATAGTCGTTCTAATTTTTTTAATGTACACGTATAAACTTATCTATGGAAGCGTCTGTACTGTAATTTGTAGATTCAGCGGAAATTTAGTAGGCCAGTTTGCATCTAGGTTGCGCTGACGCTGCGGTGCGACGGAGGTGCAATGGTATGATATTCAACTTTAAAAAACTACCATACTTTAAAAAAGAACGAGCGAAGATAAAACTTTTTTCTTGTTTAGTTTTTTGTTTCAAGTTTGACGCCACGCGATGAAGTTAGCCAGTGTCACAGATATGTAATATGTAAGCCTGTGGCCAGTGTCATGTTTATAGTGGATGAATGAAAGTCGTCAAAGTCACGCTAAAGCTGTGGATACTTTCTTGCTTCTATGGAGTTTTGGAGAGAATACGAAAAATGTAACACGTTTTTCCTCTGCACTATTTGCTTTTCACTCGTGCATTTTAACTTAAAGGTCAATAATTCACATTTAACAAATAAAAAAAATATATATTTCCAGTGATGACTTATGACACTCATATCTTTATGACGCCCTTATTAGCAAGCTCAAAGTTGCGCAACGAGCTATGGAGAGGGCTATGCTCGGGGTTTCCCTGCGTGATAAAATCCGGAACGAGGAGATCCGCAGGAGAATGAAACTCACCGACATATAGCTCTCAAAGTTAGCAAGATGAAATGGCAATAGGCAGGGGCAGGGGAAGAAAGATTCTTGAGAGGCGACCACGATGATGACACATTAAAATAAGAAAGAACACATATTTTGGTACTAAAAACGACAACAGCACATTTTCGCGTTTCCAATACTTTCTTGGACTTCACGGCATAGATCGCCTGACAAGTTTTTTAAAAAACCTATAAACTACCCATACTGCTTATCACGTAGTTGTAGTAAAGCAGTTTTGTTTGCGGATGACCCCCGATTAGTACAATAGACGGACAAACAGCGCGTGTGTTTGTATTAATATATCGTATTTAGTTAAACATAAATTGGTGTGGACTGTACGTTCGCTATTTGAAAACTTGATATAGAAAGCATTGTGTCTATATTTCTATTCTGTTTCGGGTATATTGTACTTGGGTCGTCTAATAGTAGCTACTACAGGAAAAAGAAGATCGACTTTTTGAAGATATTTTGATCTACATCCACAGATATTTGATAAAAATACCTTCAGTCAAGAAAATGGGTAGCTACTACAAAAATTATTTTTCTTATGTGAATCGATCCTGTTTACTCATAAGGATCTAGACTGCGACATCAACTGAGGTTGGAGTACTAGAAACAACGATTTTAGAAAAAAAATGTCGTAGACAGTTTCTTCTTCTTTCTGTATTTCTTTGCTTCTGTGGTCGTAGATAGTTTATAGCACAGCAAGAGCACGTCAAAACTTTGCTAATTAGCCAACCTGAGTTCAATAGTCGCGTCATCGACGACGGCGTTGAATGTGTTTTGAGTTTCGGTTTTGCGTCCCGAAACCAAAACCCACGGCGTTTTGGCACGTGCTATGAGATTCTGCATAAACAGCACAAGGTTTCCAAAAGTCAAGGAATCACATTTCAATCGTGCGGCGGCGGTGACGCAGCGTGCCATTTGTAAACATCGAATGTGATCTTGGTATCTCGCCTCCCTCTTTTTTCTTCTAAAATCATTGATTAGAAACGTAACTAATCGAGTAGAGCACTCAGTCTAACTCTAGACTATACTCCGTTCAACCATTTATTTTACTTTGGACATAAGTACCACACATCATTCTAATATATTAGATATAAGTACGCCTATGAAGTTCCAAAATTAGTTTTGACAGGACTGCAAGTTGATTTTTCCATGAAAACAAGTTTCATAAGCTATTGATGAGTTTTTAATTCCGTTAAATTATTTGTGGGGTTTGAGGGGTGTATATAATTATGATCAATAACAACAATATTAAAATTCAAATCAAACGACTAAAATACTTTAATATTATTTTTCTATAATGAATCGTCGCATTCCTGTGTGATGATGTGTTTAACCGATAAAAACTTCTTCGTAAACAAATTAGATTGTTAGAAGAAATCGAATCGGTAACGTATCAGGACGTCACTAAATGGTAGGACGGATATTAGTAAATTTTGTAGATCGACTCGAGTTATAGCACACGTATTTCATTTCATTTACCATATGTATATAAACCATTTAATAATTAGTTATGTTAATAAACCATAAAAAAATATTACACGGTGTCTTTGTTTTATAAAAATAATAATACTTAATTATAAATACGCATTACATTAAAAAACAATTAAAATGTCAATTTAATTATATAAAATTGGTAAAAACTTGAATTTGTACAGTCAAAAAAATCTTGTGTTATTTTTATTTTATCACGAATTGACATTTTTATCCATCAAAAATCGAGCACAGCAGCCTACGTACCATCGACAAATAAGCCGAAACGCCCGCCGCAGCGTTGCCACGTAAAGGTATTCGATACCATTCATGCGTAAAACGATAGTGATGTGACCTTATACGGCTATAAATAATTTGCAAGAATAATATTTTGTTCCCAACGCAAGATTATTCATATCGTTTTCGAACGAAAAAGTGCGTTTTTCCCGCCCTGCGATCTGTGAAATGAAGTTGCTCTTTTTTATACTCGTACCTATATTGGGTAACGAGACGAGCTAGTTGATTACTTGATGGTAGGCATAATGCCGGGCAATAACAATTGCAGTGCCACTCAGACTTTTGGAACACAAAGGCAAGAGCTGCACTGCAGTGCGCTCCTACCCTGAAACATTAGGTATGAGGTCTCATACGCCCAGTAATTTCACTGGCTATTTATTACTTTACTCATCAAACCGGAACACAGTAAAACTTGCACATTACTGCTTGGCAGCAGACTACTGGAGCAAAGATTGATACCTATCCACAGTATCTAACAATCGTGTAAGAATTAATCCCACCTGTTTAAAATACTTTTAGCAACGCAAGATTTGAAAAATTAGCGTTTTCGAACGAAAGAGCGTGTTTTTGCGACATCCTGCGAGCTGTCAAATCGGGTTGGTCAAGGTGATTGGTGAAGCAAAAAAAGACAGACGAAATAGAATATGGAAGCGAATATGACGATGGTAAAAATGATAACAGGCGTTTGTGTAATAGGGTGGTTGTCGAAAAGGAATATACGAGCTCTGTTGTATTACGTTTATATTTATGTATGTTTTGTCAATGCTAGTTTGGGAATATTAGGTAAAAACATCTAATGATCTGTGTTCATGTTTTGCTTTGTTATTCTAGGTGAGGATAAACTATGTTTTTGGTATTATACTCGAATAAGACATTAATTAGCGTTCTCGTCTTATGCGAATCACACTTCACCCGCGTGAATAGTCCTATAAGGATACTTGCATTGTCCTGGAATAAAAAGTCTGTCACTATCCATTTAGTAAAATATAATATGCAAAAAATCAGAGATCCGTTATCTCTTGCTGCGCTTTACTCAGACTTTCGCATCAATACAATTCATTTATACAAATTATTAAAATTGAAGTGTCTTCTTGTAACATTAAAATGACAGCTTTTTGCTAAGTACATATGAAAGTATATACAGTACGTATATAACAAAAAAACATTATTTAAAATTTTTGTGTTGATCAAACAGACAGCTGTTTGATCAGCTAATCTCTGAGACGGCTGGACTGCTTTTGACGGAATTTTCACTGGCAGATGATGTTATAAGGAGTCACTTAGGCTACGTGGGCGAAACCGCGGGGCGCAGCTAGTTTATAATATGATTATTGATTACTTCTTGATTAAGATTGTAGCTGCTGTCCGCGATTTCGACCGCGTGGACGTTCTGGAATCGTGTATTTTCCCAGAGAAAAAGTAGCCTACTTATATCAATCTCCAGCCTATAAACTATTACCTATCTATGTGCAAAAAATCATGTCGATTCCTTGCTCCGTAAAAGAAGGAAAGAAGGACAAACCAACAAACACACTTTCGCATAAATAGTACGGACGGATTATCAGTATTACCTATAGTTAGAAAAAACTATCGATAGCGTGACCATCACTATAGCAGTAACTCAGTAAGCCTTAGGCAGTATGTGTGCTTTGCCTTACGCCCTTTGTCGATCGTAGAATCTACACAGTACGCTCCATAGTACGTACTGACGCGAAAATCGCCACGGGTCATAGCTCTACACCACCCTGTGAACCTCTTTTGCTTATTAGCCATAGGTAAGTTAAATCATAGGACTTCAAAGGGCTACATTTTGAGAAAGGGGGTGGTTTGATCTGCCAGAATGTGTTTGTTTACTATACCCAGGTTTTCTCATAGACAAGAACAGGTCTGTTTGCGCGCAAATTAATGTCAAAAGTAAGTTTTGTAAGTAAGTTTTGACTAACCTTGAGTCTTGACGTTTGGATTCAAGTACTACGAGTATATTCAAGTTGCATTAATTTTGTGGTCACTAGATTATAAAATGATGTTAGTAATATGATATTTTGATATTAATTTGTGAGTGAGCGTATGTGTATGTGTTATATTGGTGCCTTCATACAAATCGTCAACAAAATAAAGTTTTTTTAATTTATATTGTCTTTGGTAGGTATTCAGGTTGACATTGACAGCTTTCATTTATTGTTACCTCTCCATAGCACATGCTATTGGCAAGCCGCTGAAGCCATTATTATGCTTCGTTGGCTTCGATATTGTGTATCACCCGAGAATTGCCCGTTTCTACTATCTAGTTACATTTAGGTCTTGCCTATGAAACCTTAGGAATAAACTTGGACGGGGCCATCTTTTAAAGTTGGATATAGTAGTAATTCAAAAATCGATATAATACTATTAAAATAAGTATAGGACTGGCCTAGCGCCATATTGAGACGCCAAAGCTGGATTTTGGTACGGTGTTAAAAAAAAAGTCAGAAATATTTACCGGCCGTTAAATTTACACTAGATATAGGAATACAAGAAAGTGAATTTGACAGGTCTAAAATATTCCATCCCTTTGTTATGTACTTATTTGGAAAGAGAGAGTACAATAGGATAATAGGTTGAAGTTTAAAACGCCACAAACGAGGCCAATGTATTACGATTCACGAATTACTGTCTGCTTCAGCAACAGTTATTTAGCTCTTCCACATTAAAAAAAGAATTTAAAACAGTTAATTTAACAAGAAAGCAACTGCTTTGTTCAGACTTTAAACGATTCGAAACGTCGAGACAATAATATTTATTTTAGTCGCAATGCACCTTAGATTCTAAATTTAAATGCTCCCGCCATTTCTCAAATGTCAAAAAGTTTTTTTATTCGTTCTGAAATGGCTCCATATAATAACGTCAAAAGATTGTCGTTTGCATCGGAAAAAATTCAAAGTGATTAGTTGGAATTTTTATCGTTTCCGAATACAGTTAGCGCTTATAAGGCATTTCCGCGGTTTTAATTTACTCGTATAGAACTGAGATTGATTAGTTTTACGTTGTTTGTGATAAAGGTTTTTTATGCGTTCGTAAATTCCACAATAAATCTGTGAGCTCTAAAGGTTTTAGTACCGTGTGATAAAATTGACTTTTTTTAATGACACTGGCCGCGCCGTATACGTCCTAAGTAGGCTTGCGCTTTTTATTTCCACGTATGACGCGTCTTTTCTTCGGGCTAGTCCACAACACCGCGATGCGACAACGCACCGTAAAACTATACGATGTCGCACAACACATCTTGGAAATTTCAGATGCGGAGCCTGAATGGTTAGAGTTTTCTCGTACGATGCCGTATGCGATTCGATTTTTGCGTTGCGTCGATGCATTGCATTGTGAAAGCTTGTTAATTTATTGTGTTAACATAACATACTGCCTCTTCATTTTATATGAGTATATTTATTATAATATTACATACTTGGTAAACAAACATAATAAATAATTATATAAGTTAATTTTAGGGTCGGGTATACAACACTCGTTTCCCGCGTTGGTCTTGAATTGTCTGTGGGTGCGCTCACTTTTCTGTCGGCAACAAGTGTGGATGGTGTGTCTCTGTACTAAAAGTAAAAAGCGATTAATATTTGAAAAGGAGAAATATATGCTGTCAACAAAATGGAGTGAAACGTTATTTTCCACGCCGAAGAAGATCTTTTCCTTTCAATTGGGATCCGGCGTTGTTTTTGCAATGCGTCGTCGCACAGCTGTGTTGTGGCCTTGCCCTAAGGTGGGATCGTATTTTCTTATTGGTTTACGTTTATTGGTTTTCACAGGGGTTTTTATAGTGTCTGGGGTTGTAGAGCAAACGTCTACGAAATTGATGTAAAAATGACAGACGACCCGCTAGGATTTTATGTCGAAATGACAAAGAGTATTGACCTATACTATGATTTTATTACTGAAATATCACAATTTATGACTGTGGTAGTAAGGTATATTCAGTTTAAGACATGAAGCTGTCGTTCTCACTGACATTGTCTGGAAGAAATCATTTTATGCTATTAGCCCTTTGTATTACTAATTAAGGTTAAATAAGTATATTTTGTAAATTGTTTTTTATTGTTGTGTGCATGTGTTTGAGCAGCCGTACTTGGGCCAGTCCCTATGGTAGGCTTACTCTCTTAACACCTTACCTACCTTAGGAAACGTCGTCACTTAAATCAGTTGAGATAGAATTTAAATGAGAACATAATATCACAATAAAAACCAGAATTTTAAAAACTGAAACTACGTAACAAAAACATTTAAGATACTTTCACTTTTTGGATGTAACATTCATTTTCCTGGCATAACATGTAGCCTATGTCACTATAATAAGGAATCGATTGACACCTCATTCATCAAAATAGGATGAGTAGTTTAGGCGCACGGTGGAACATACGCACATACAGATATATAAATGTATACACATAAACTGCTAAAAACATAACTCTTTCTCTTCGTTTTGCCGTATGTAGTCGGATAAAAATATAACATCGAAAAAAAATAATTTACAACACAGATTAAACCTTCTGGGGTTTACCCTAAAAAATTAAATATACTAAACCGGTGTTAAATAGTGTTTAACACCTAAACACGCCTTAGCCGCGCATTTGAATATGAGCAACCACAGATCCTGATTTAAGTAGTGTCTAACCGTTGCCTAACTCAATTCTGTTGTGACATTTCAAATCATTTTAGATGTTTATCTTTAGACACTGTCTAGCTAAACAAGCATCTAAAAGTGTTTTTGGTAACAGAATATTTTTTAATTCTAAAACTACCAAGACAACTTTTTACTGTTACTTTTCACCCTCTCCAGGTTTGTTCAAAAAGCGTTCCACTAAACTCAAGTCGGTAGGGCTATGAACGCACCTTCCCCACCTAACTCTATATACTTACAGGCGACGGTAAGCCTCCGAACGACTCTCAGATCACGGCTCCGCTACGGTACACAGCATCTTGAGTTCTCCAATTTTCCTTTTTATTTATACTAGAAGTACAGATTATGGACTTAAAATAGGGAGTTGCTCTGCCATTTTTGGCGGAATATTAACAATTTTTAACCACCTTCTGCCCACGTTTTTCACCCGCGTTCCCACAGGAACCGTGCTTTTTTCCGGGATAAAAAGTAGCCTATGTTACTCTTCGGTCCATAAACTATATCTATGCCAAAAATCACGTCAATCCGTTGCTCCGTTACTGCGTGAAAGAAGGACAAATCAACAAACACACTTTCGCATTTATAATATTAGTAGGATTTGTTTTTTTTATTTGACACTTCACATTGCCAGTGTCAATTTACCAGACAAGATTTTGTAAAATAAATAAGTAATTGGTACTGTAACCTGGCCACCTTCCGACTCCATCATCAGGACCCTGGACATTATCTAGGATCAGAGTAGACGAGAGTAAACGAGTTCAAACCCGATGGGGGTTACGTCACGTTACGTCGTTTCGTTACAGAGTTCCTATGGCCACCTTGCGGCTCCACTTTTGGTAGTACCAAGACCAACCCAGATGGACACTAGCAAAATAAATTATTAGTCATACCCCCATCGCCTACTAATTTTGTTTTACATAGGTATTAGTGTATCATATTGTGTTACAGTTATTTAGATAATGATGCCTACAACAGCTAAGTATTCGTTCCCTTTGATCTAGGCAGCGTAATAATTAATAATTAAGTTCTTACATTATTAATAAGTTTTAATTATGTTGAAATATGCTTATTTATTACGTATAGTGTAGACTCCATTTAACACGTATTTTGATACTTGAGATGCTTAAATAGAAGTACGTATTTTAATATTTTTATGGTATCTTTCAGATGAAATGTAATTTGGATGAAAATACAATATTTTGGTATCATGGAGCTTATCAGATTTCATGGCATGGCATGCCGTGCCTATAGCTCCATCATCCAAGAGAAGGATAGTGGAATTCTTTACTGGCTACCAGTAATAATTAGAAAACCTTTCGAGTTTGCCCTCATATGATTCGTTTTGACGAATCCAATATATTTTTGTTTATATAGCAAATGTGCTTGCATTTGACCGCTATCTTACCCGATGTTAAGCGAAGATGCGGTCGACGATGTAGCACGCTTGTCCAGAAGATACCTGTTCACTCGTATTTTGAAGACTCCCACATTCAAGAAATATAGATCAGGAAAAACAGATGCTGGAAATAAGTTCCCACTCATTAGCTGTCTGCATGATGAAGGTCGAAACAAAACGCATACCATTGCACTTGGTGTCGAGGTTCTGATTACTACCTATAGAGCCAGGAGGTAGAAGCGTGCTATTTAGTTTCTATAAACTACAACGCTTAGTAGAAGTGACAGGTGACCAACGAGCTGGCGCTTACCTCGGTCAACGTATTAGTTTAGCTATTCAGCGAGGTAATGTCGCCAGCTTTTTGGGCACCCTACCTGCAGAAGGCTACCTTAATGCTGTTTTTTATTTATAAGGTTTTGTTTAATTTTGTTTTTAATTGATAAATTCTTAGTTTGTTGAATGAATAAAGTATAAACTACATATTTATTATTTACTCTAAACAAAGTTAGATGTTTCATTCCATGACGAGATACCTAGTCAAACTGTGATGCAATACATGAATCACCAACATTGAGGTTATAAACACGAGGTGTGTAAATATTGACTCGATCGCCTTATCAATACTACTCACGGTCTATGTTCTTAGAAATTCTAGACCGCCAGGAAATGCTTTGATAAGGAGAAGTAATAATTCGGAAGCGATGATGACTTGGTCACTACTGCGGAGCCGTTGGATGCGCGAGGCAAATAGCCGATCTATCGGCGTTCTATGGGGAGGCCTATGTGGACGTCTTCCAGCTGATGATGATGATGACTTAGTGGTAGTGACGTCGCACACAGTGAGGTGAAGGAAAACATTGTGATGCAATCATAGCATATTGAAAGAGCATTTTCTTGGCGTTTTCTACCAATCTTATGTTGAAACTCTGGCGCCACCTATCGATGTGTTCCGTAGCTGCGCTTGAGAGTCAATTCTATTCTAACCGGTTTAGCATATTCACGATCTTTGACCACATCGTGATGCGTTATTGCGTGGAAGAGGATCATACCAACAAACTCTTTAGTTAGCAAATAATATGATTGTGGCCGAGCGGGAATTTGTGCGACTTTCAACCTGACGCACTATAGAGTTTAAATCCCGCTTCGGCATGAATTACTTAGATCAAGTAATATGCGGATTTTATCGCCTCGCTCTAAAAACGGTGAAGGAAAAGATCGTGAGAAAAAGATTAAAAATCACAAAAAAATCGGGAAATGTGACATCAACCAAGCTGGAACCGCGTGTTGGATTTATAGCCTATACTATCAGAATTTACTAGGCAAGCGGCCATTGTCAAATTGCCAAAGCCTAAAAAATTCTGTAAAGACGTACCTATGTACTGCGTCGACCCCATATAAAACGTGACAAGGGCAGGAGAAGGATTATATAAAACAAGCAAAGTAGGTAAATCCAGGGCTCGCATCTCTATTCCATTATCGATTATTCTCTCAATAACACGAGGGAACTATAGAGTTCGCAGCGGGCCGCAGTCGAAAAACTAAGTCATGCAAGTTTAAAATCAATTACGGCCCGCTCGAAACTTCTTCCATATGCATAGGATGGTTATAATGCCTGATAATCCGACCGGGAAAGGATCAGAACAGCTTTAGGTGGCTAGGTAATTTTAGAATAGTACCAAACTTGTACTTTTTACATTTTCGCGAATTCATTTCATAGAATTCAGACAAGCTATATTAGACAGATGGCATTCATTTCGAAGAGATAATTCTGCAGGCATTTTAGGTTCTTTTTACAATCTATAGGTTTTTGTTTGGCCACATCTCACCTGGTGGAAAGCGAGAATGCGGCCGAATGTGATATACGCTTACCCAGAAAAAAACCTATTTACTGTCAACATGAAAACACTCAAGTTGTGTCAGGAAACGCTGACGACGGAAGTGAGCTCCACATCCACAACCTTGCTGTGCGTAATTTAAGAGTTCCCGAAATGGCTCGTGCGTCCAGCGAGACTAACATGCGCCCCACGGTAAAATTTTGTCTACTGTTTTGCCTCGCTCTTTCTCTTACGAATAATAATAGACAAATGCACGATATAAGCATCGACAAAATTTTGTCACGGCGCGCATGTTAGCACGGCTGGTGGAAATTCGACGACAAAGGGGTGGAAACTCTCTTCGCGTCTTGAAGTCCTATGGCAGAAAGGGGAAGGTGGAACAACCTCGTGGAGCACATTCGCCAAAGTGGAGCCGGTAAAAGATGAACAAACAGACCACTTTGCGTCTGTGTGCAAGGCTACGCTCCAATGTCAACGAAGTTTGTATGAAAGTGAGACAAGGGTTCGTGAAGTTATCATGGTAACCATTGTTAGTTGTCATATCAATAGAGATTGTACAAAATGGTTACCATGGTAACTTATTTCCGATTCAAACAAATTTCGCGCCATGATTGTAGAAATGGAATCGCTTCCAGGCGCATGCGATTTGTCTAGGCATTTTCTGACAGTTTTGGCCCCAACGTATGTCCGAATTGGCACCTAACTTAGCACGAGGCGCAGTTAAGTTTACCGCGCACAGTACCCACTATAATTTATCCTGAGTTTTCACATAATTATATTAGTGTATCTAGTGCTCCGTTGTATAGAATATAAAATGTAAAACATACTTTATCAAGTAAAAGCGTAGTAGAAATTATATCTCTGAGACGGCGTGCGGGTCGCTAAACATGGATGTGCAAGTCATGAGAGCGGAGCGGATTTCGACATTTTATTTTTATTAAGATTGATAACTATAATGAAACACCACAGTACAAAGAATATTAAACCATGAAAATTTAAAAAATATGTGACTATACGAGCAAAGCGTTGGTACCCACACAAATGCCGTCGGGCTCTGGCAGAAGAGTTAGTCTTTAGGTACGAGGAAGTCGTTGGGTGAACCATATATTATACGTTCTGTGGCTTCACGCCAGCCTATGTAGGCACGACAGAATTAGATGGAAATACTCAATTTTAGTATTATTAATTTATTATTATTTCGCAGCAAGCAACTGATTTAAAATAAATAATACATACATAAAAAACATTGTTTTCAGAGTACTCAATCAATCAGTTGACATCAACCTGTCATCTTAATTTACAACATTGTGGCAGTAAATGAAATTTAATTTGACTGTGAATGATAAATTCGAGTGTAAATATATTTGATTATTAATTATTATAACGTTGTATTCGTGTTTTATTTTTGTTATAGTGTAAATAATAGTGTATATATATTTATAAATAAATAAACTAACTTCTTTGGTGTAAGCGTGTTAAGCTAGACTACGACATTGTACACCGAATATTCAGTGTGAACACCAGGTGTCTATGATGTATGCACAGTGCATACGGGTGTCTTAAATTGTGACACGTTAATTAGTGGCGCTGCAGCGGCTGTGTGATTCGCAAGAGACACTTGGTCACAACTTATGACGAAATGTCTCTTGTGGACATAAGTAAATATTTGAGTCGCAATTTCTGTCGTGGTCTGAGCTTAGCTATAAGGTGAAATGTCAAAAGGAAGAACCAAAGGGAGCAAAAATCAATAAGGCGTCCAAATTCCGCCATCTCTTACGACTCAAACCCCAGTATAAAAAGAACGCCAGTCCAAATACAGTACAGCGCGCGGGGAATTGTATTTTTTCATGAAATTTGCGTTTGGAATATAAAATGAAGACGGTCCGATGATGGGTACGGCCCTTCTGTCTACCTTTTGTTCTAAGTACCGGAGTTATACACGTGTGGCTGGCAACGGAAATTTTCCCGCGAGATTTGAACTTTTCCCGGAATTAAATTTTCTTTTTTAATACTCGATTGCGTTTGACCACTATCTCGCCTGCGCAGATCTTAAGATTATGACTGGCTCTCAAGTGCAGCTGCCGTTACATACCGAGAAATTTTCTACTTGAGGGTGGTAGCTAGCAAGCTTTAAACCCTACCACCATGCTGAGGTTGCGTCACGTTTTCATGTACTGAGATAAATCTCAAATCTCAAGCTCATGCTGGGATACGAACCGCCGACTCATAAAGTGGACGAAGTCACCACCGAGCCTTTGAGCGCTTCGGAATAATGAAGAGCATCATAATTTCAATTGCGAACCGTTTCTATAACTCGACAGAGACTCGTACGTTTCGAACGTGCCTCCAACTCTCGGAACGTAAACATGGCGTTACAATTTATTTTAAGCTATTGTAAACAACTCTTGAGTACTTCCGTTTAACACGCTCGCGAGCTTGCCGCTCGCGAAGAACATTTACGTTTTGTACAAATATAGCAGCTAATTCTGTAGTTAACTAGTAAACACGCACACCCAATCACACACTCACACACATACTAACCTACCTATACCTGAATTTTAACCGTGAGTACCTGTTATTTTTGTAACAGAAAAAGGGCTTTGTCTCTTGCGATTATGCCGCCCTCAACTCAGGTAGGTACTTAAAATAATGATCACTATTCCACTGAAATCGGTTCCAGTGTTTAAGAAAAGTCAGATGTTCTAAAATTTCAATTTAGATTTGTGAATGGACAGTGTGAATGAGAAAAGAGGTGAAATAATGACGAAGAAGGATGACATCGTCACAGCGTTCAAGAGTACCGAACTGCATGAGTTCGATCCTATAATCCCAATTTACGATTGGAATCGTGTGTCAAGAGTAAAGCATGTACTAGTTTAAAGACGCCCGAAACTTTCTGACAGACTTAAAAGTGTAATAAGTAAAAGTTTATAAAACTCTAACCTGACTGCTCACTTCTGAATATATGCCTCCCCCATAGAAATATGGGGAGTACCATAATACAGCAACCTTAGCAGGCGTTTTGGTGATCGCAGTAGATTATGATGTTGACTGAGAATAATGCTGCTGCACATTCTCTCAATATTAGCCGGCTGTGACGGCACAAACGGGGGTGGTCCTAATGAAGTAATCGTTTCCGAAACCAGACGGCACCCGGGACTACCCGGGAGCACCTGCGACTACACGGCACCCAGAATAACTCGGCATCCGAGACCATAGGACAACTGGAACCAAACGGCGCAATTATTTTTACCCATTATATCGATAGTCTAGTATGTAACATAAGTTACATCCCTACTAAAGATCACGCGCACGTAATGAAATAAGTTCTGTATCGCGTGCCCCGATCCTAAGAAACACGTAGGGCTGGCACTGACGAGAAATATTGTTTGCGTTCGTGTTAATTGTACAATATGTATCATCATGCTAGTCTAGGTTAAATGGTAAAAATAAACAAGTAGTTAGGACTAACTCTTCTTCGAGTGCCCGTCTGGGTTTATACCACCGCTATGCTCGTGTCTGCCGCCAAGCAATGATGTGCAAGCATTACTGTGCACCGGTTTGATGACCAAAGTAGCCAGTGAAATTGCTAGGCTTATGAGACTTAATACCTAACGTCTCAGAGTAACGAGCGGAAAGCAGTGCCGCGTAAGCCTTTGTGTTTCAAACTTCTGAGTGGCACTGCAATTTTTATAGGCCGGCGTTATGCTTACCATCAGGAAAACAATCAGCTTGTCTCATTACCCATTAGTATACATTTTTTTTGTTAAAAGCGAAATACCACTTACTGATTTATAATGAAATCTTGAGTACAAACTATAAGGCTAAAATTTTGTATGCGCCTCTTGGAAAGTACCAAAGCTTTAGGTAAGTAGCAAATCTATGACGGTGTGGTGGTAATGAGGTCGGCCGTCGATGGTTCGGTATATTCTGTCAGCTGCATTCTAGGTTTATCCAGTCACAATCTAGATTTAGCGTATTTGCCGCCTACAATCACTCGTCGCTTTAGATCCGAGATGCTGGTCAATCACTAACCTAAAGAGTGTTACGAAATTAGTAGGGGAAACGGGTGAAATTTAAATAAGTTGTACCCGTATAAAGCTGGTTGGGTCACTATTTATAAATAAAGTTCAAGTTTTCTTTTTGTGATAGTGACAGCCCTACGAAGCGTGAGAGCAAAGGTACGCTACGAAAAACTTTTCTGTTTATTTTGATATTTGAAGCCGTATGTTCAACTTATTCATACAAAAAGAATATACACATAATAACATGAAAGAAATATACATTATGTACCAACAGTTATTGACTTTATTTTCAATCGATTTTGGTTGACAAAACACCCATTTTTTCCAGAGAGAGACGTAGAGTTTCCTGAGAGTGCCTAAGCTGCTTAACCATTTATATCAAAATACCAGATGAAATAAAGCTCGGAGATGGCAAGACATTGAAAAAAAAATATTATTGGTTGTTTAAAACTGTTTTTATTCTGTCAAAGAGGTTATTGAATATTGCATGAGTAATAGAAATTAATAATAATAAGTAGTAAATAGCACTTAATTGCAAATGTAATATAATATGAATTTAAATATTTGCGCGCACGCTTGCGCGGGCTGGATACCTACATCTTATCTAGTATAATGTATTCTTACATTTTTTTCAGTTTTTTGTTACTACCTCTAGCTCTAATAATTACGTCAATTTTTTAACCCTATAATAACGCGATTCTAAGGCTTGTCGATAACTTTTTGATGTTAAGTGTCCCATCTCTATTCGGTCACGTACGTTCGTACAGTGACGTTTTTTCTCAAACACAATTTGTCTTTTTATATTCGTGTGCAGAACACTGCAGCCTTCTAGGGTGGTAAGTAGTTCTCATAGCCCAGCTCGACTCGCCTTTCTTAGGCCTAACGAGCTGCTGTCCGCGGTTTCACCCACTTGGAGATATTGGATTTCATGGGTTTTATTTTTTTTGCGTGGAACCCTAATTCTTTTTCTAAAATAAAAGTAGCCTAAGTTACTCCTTAAAATCAGCTATCTGCCAGTGAAAGTCCCGTCAAAATCGGCCCAGCTGTTTCGGAGATTACCCGGAACAAATAGACAGACAGACAAAAATATTTAAAATGGATGTGTTGTTATTGTTACCGTATATACTTTCATATGCGTATTTAGTAAAAAGACAACAGACGTTAACCCATGTCAAAAGCCTTCAGGAAACATTGTACATCAGAGGGCCTAGTGTGAGTTTTGCAACAAGTTAACGCGTTCTACAGTGACCGCGTTTACGAAGGTTTTGTATGACAAAATGTACAGCGCCCCTAACGCTGCATTTATGAACTATCATCGCGTATTTTTTTTGTATGGTGTTTACTCGACAATCGCAGTCGTTAACGTAAACCGATGTGTAACGTGACATACGAAACTCACAGTCAGCACACAGATCTGGGCACACATCTATAAGATAAGGAAGGAAGGTGGAAGTATCCTCTCCACGACCATTATGATAGTCCGTCCAACCATTGATTTAACTTTTGACAGCTGCAGATTATGATGATGAAGCTGCTAATAGGTACTACACGTTGAAATGGATTGTAGTGAAACGTTTCTAACCTTTGAGACTACAACACATAAATTATTCATCATTCCATCATCTTTAAGCGTAAGCAGCTTGTTTTGAATAAATCTTGATTAAACCGGGAGATAAGGCAATTTTTCACAACATTTTTAATAGAATCGTCGCCAAAACTTTGATGAGTTTCCGTCTACCCGCAAAACAAAACGTTCTTGCGTTCTTGTGAACTTCGTTTGGGGTTCACTGTGAAGTGGCCCGGTGGTAACGACATTAACTGTTTGCAACCCTGGCGAGTTAGGGATACTCAGGGGAAGCCCTAAGTTTCGCTGGAGTGAGTGGAAACATACGGGCGGGTGTTGAGAATTGTGCCGTGGGTATGTCGTCGCTCTGTGGAGTTGGTGGAAACCATGAACGTAAGACTTTAGTTAATTGATTCATTTGCGCAATAGCTTGTTTTATTTGGCGCCTGCCACGAAATAAAAAGATAGTCAACTTTATAAACATAGGTATATCTTTATTTTGCCACTTTTTGGTCAAAACTAACGAAAATAGGGTTATTGTTGTTGTTTTCTTGAAAACAGAGATAGCGTTGTAGTTTTACGAGCAAGGACTTACTTTTGTATAAGCTTTATCGTAAACGTATCCAGAAAGAAGTTGCTTGCAAACCCTTTTTTTATCCTCTTACGAGGTTGATCACTCCAACATGTTTACTGATTTTTACGCGACTGCCTTAATAAAGAGTGTAATACCTAATGTTTTCAGGGTTCATGTATGTATATATGATATAATTACATAATTATATCATATGCTATATATATAACTTAAATGCCTGAACAGATCTCGATGTATATGGCATATCGTTAGAATCCTTATATCATCATCCCGAGTGACACTGGCTAGGGCAGTCGTGTTTTTTATTTTTATTAATTATTCTCTGTATTATCGGGATGCACAAACCAAACTGTCGAGTTTGGTTTGTGACGCTGAGTGTCGACTCAGCGTCTTTCACCACAATACAATCACGTATCTCCCCAAACTCGGGCAAGATTTCACTAAAGCCTTGTTATCAAATTATACATGCAAACAACTATTTGATGAAGCTAGTAAGTGATATGCCATTGCCCCCGGCTTCTCCCGGTTCCTAGGCTTACAGCCCCGCGGGATTTTGGGATAATTTGTGCGAGGTATTACGAAAGGAGCAGGTATACCGAAGTAGAGAAGATTGATGTGGCCATTTTTGAAATAAGAAGGGCTATATTTTATGTGTCTTCATTGTCTTTGTAGTCTTGTTTTAACGACACGTATGACGTGAGCAATAAGTGGTCTCGATAGTTTTTTTTTTATTGAACAGTGAATACCTACTAAGTAAAACTTATTCGATCCAAATTTGATGAACTTTAGGAAACAACCTTCTCACGTTGCTATGCGAATCTCCAACGAAGTTGACAGACTTACAGTACGTTTTAGATATCCAGTGTTGCATTGCAGTGTGAATCCGGAAGGCGGTAATCCGTGAGTCATTCGTAAACGCGACTTGCTAACTATATTTAGCGAAACCATATTTAATCTCGCGTTTTATACGGGTACTAATAAGCTCTATCCGTCTGTATTAGGGATGGGTATGAACAGGACACTGGCAAATCCGTCTCAATCGTCAATTTGTTGTGGTAGAACTATAAAGCTAGGTTTAAACTGAAACAGAAATTGCAAACGAAATGTCACGTATAAATTTCTATATTGTTCACAAGAGGCACTTGGTCACCATAACGTGTACAGGGTACACACAGCCGCTGTAGCAACACTAATTATTATTGTGTCACAATTTGAGACACCCGCCTGCACACTCGGTATATACACTGAATGTACGGTGTATAGTGTCCTACTTAGTCTAATACTCTAAACCTAGCTTTACTCTTGCGAGTGTCCGTCTTGGTGGATACGGTCGTTTTACTCGTCGATTCTGCCAAGCCCTATAGTGTATGTACGATACTCTGCAGGCTCAATGGCTCGCACCCTTTTACTAATTAAATTATTTGTTACAATTTCTTACATAAACAAGATTAGTAAAAGTATACTCGGAAGGCCTAACTAAAGTGACATACATGTGGGATTTATAAATGAACGATGGAACGTAAGATGATTTGTATGCAAGTATTCGAGCGTGTATACATGTATCCGAGCGTTGATGAACGAAAGAGATGGAATGCCTGAATGGTGAGGTTCCGGAACGATGGATGGTTTTTTTTACTTTACTTGATCACAATTACTTGTTGCGTATACGATGGCGAATGGAGGACGAAACGAAGAGTTGTAAAATTAATTATTAAGAAGTTACAAGAAATGAAGTGTTTATAATAAAGGCAGTGTTGCGTTTTCACTCTAACATCCCACATACATATAATTTCATACAAATACATTTTTTGTCAAGAAAAAAACATGAATATTATCAAAAAATACGTCAAAAATGCAGTATTATTAAGGTGCGTTCATTACCATTTTTCAGTTTGATGAGCAAAGTAGTCAGTAAAATTACCCGGCTTTTGAGATACCCGATGTCTCAGGGGTATATGTATACATATTTAAAAATAATATTTTGTCACACAGTAAGGGAAGACACTGCCTGCTGCAACATAGTCACTACTAAAGCGTCAGTAAGCGCTAACTATTTTGGTAGGTAATCTATTTTGTATCCTACTTGATCCTACTAATACTATAAATGCGAACGTTTGTGTGTGTTATCTCCAATTACTAAACCGTATTGATGAAATTTGGGATGTAGATAGCTGCTGGAATGACACATAGGCTATAAAAACATATATGCCGCGGGCGAAAGCTAGTATTCAACAAATAAAACGTAATTTTCTTAATAGACGACGCGGCTGGAAACTTTAGCCGGATAATCCACATTCCCGTTGTCCGGCTAAACCATGTGTTAGATACATCTCTAGTCGGTCCGTTAGTGCATTGTTGACGTATATGAGTAATACTAATTTACTCATTTAGTGTCTCACTGGAAGATCCATTGACTAACTGTACTGTATCATATCACTCCGTTAGTTCTCTTGAAAAGTTTGACTGGAAAAGATCGCTTTTAACGATAAGTCGAGAGGTAAGAGGATACGTGGAGGACCACAGAAACCTTGCGTTTTTCCGGTATAAAAGAAGCCGGCGTTACTCTGTGGTCAATAAACTGTTTCTATTGCAAACACAGATCATAAATAAATAAATAAATTCCTGCGGGGGGACTAGGGCAGTAAATTGTGAAATGTATCTATCTTATTTTTTGTGAGTAAATAATCTTTATCTTTAAAAAGCTACCGATTTTGTTAAAACAAGTCGGTTAAGGGGCTACTCCAGATATTTCAGGGTTTTTCCACCAAGATGCTGGGTCAACCACATACGTGATCAACTTGAAACTAACATGTATGTTTTATGAGACCTTTATCTCTCTATGATTGAAGACAAAAACACGATTGATACATTTTCATTCGATACATTTTCTTATCAAAAATTATGCTTTTTTCAGTGTAAAATACACTTTTTTACTCAACGGCTTAAATTTTATTTTCAAAATAATTACTCACACCAAGAAAATATATTGTACTATCTACTGACGAAGACAAAATTTACCTAGAAAAATTATTAACCTGTTAATAAAATAAATTAGATTTGAGACTTACGTCATTTAGTTCTGAGTTAAAGTGTGTTCAAACAGTGCACACTAAATTCGACCTTATTACGCTGGCACCTCGCGTTATAATAGTTATCCGAAGCGAGCAGTCCTCAGTATAGCGCCGTGCGCCGATGCGGGTGGACCTGTGATTGTTTTTGTCACAAGCGAGCATGCAACTTTCGATATTACAATAGGGAACAAGGACAATAAGAAATTATATGTTCGCAAAAGAGAGAACCGTTTGGTAGATTGTGCAAGAAAAATGAGAGAAGCAAAGATGTAATTACTCGGAGTTATGGTCTGATTATTTTTCTTGGCATATATACCTATTACCCAGTCATATTCCTGGCAATTTTTATCCGACTTCAAAAAAGGATGAGGTTCACAATTCGTCCGTTTTTCGTATTTGTTTTTTGATGATACTCGATTTCTGTCCTAAAAATTGTCAAACGATAGAGATTCTTTTACTCATGGTAAAATATTTACCCGACTTCAAAAAAGGAGGAGATTGACAATTCGTCCTTTTTCCTATTTTTTTTATGTTACTCGATCTCTCTCGTAATAAAATAGTCAACCGATGGAGATTCTTTTTCTCATGAGTACAATTTTAACCGACTTCAAAAAAGGAGGAGGTTGTCAATTCGTCCTTTTTTCCTATTTTTATGATGTTACTCGATTTCTCCCCTGATAAAATTGTCAATCGATAGAGATTATTTTTCTCATGAGTACAATTTTTACCCGACTGCAAAAAAGGAGGAGGTTCTCAATTCATAGTTTTTCGTATTTTTTTGATGTTTCTCGATTTCTCTCCTAATAAAATAGTCAACCGATAGAGATTCTTTTTCTCATGAGTACAATTTTAACCGACTTCAAAAAAGGAGGAGGTTGTCAATTCGTCCTTTTTTCTATTTTTTTGATGTTACTCGATTTCTCCCCTGATAAAATTGTCAATCGATAGAGATTATTTTTCTCATGAGTACAATTTTTACCCGACTGCAAAAAAGGAGGAGGTTCTCAATACATCGTTTTTCGTATTTTTTTGTTGTTACTCGATTTCTCTCCTAATAAAATTGTCAATCGATAGAGATTCTTTTTCTCATGAGTACAATTTTTACCCGACTGCAAAAAGGAGGAGGTTCTCATTTCATAGTTTTTCGTATTTGTTTGATGTTTCTCGATTTCTCTCGTAATAAAATAGTCAACCGATAGAGATTATCCTCGCTGCTTCGTCCTCGAGATTACCAATAACTATTAATACACATGTAGTTACACCGTACGGTGACGCCAGTTTGCACTGATAGTTGAGAATATTACAATTATTATTATTTTTATTTGGGTACTTTATTTTCCTCCTTACTCCAACTAGATAAAACTTCATTCACAGTGCAGTGCTCCGCCAGTTAGTACATTTTTCAGCATTAGTCAGTTTTCCAGGTAAAAAATGGGTAAACGGAAACACTCGAAAGACGATAATTACGAGTACATTGCAAAAAAGTTAAAAAAAACTGGAAAGAAAACTTAAACGTAGCCGTAAGAAGCGGCATGTCTCCTCGTCTTCTACAAGTTCTGGACCTAATGTCGACGACACAATGTTGGCAGACAAAGAAGGTTAGTTCTCCATGATTTGATACAAAGAATGTCCCTTCAGACAGTTACATGATAAGTCAGTGATATGATTAGACGATCCTCGTAGGATTATCATTTCGCTGACAATACGGTAACAAGGTCAATCGAGGAAGGGTGGCCTACACTTTACTGGAATAAAATTAGTATTAGTAGGCAGTTACATGATAAGCCAGTGTTATTGTGTTATCACTTCACATCATTGGCAATACGGTAACAGAATTTAATTATGTATGTATACAGTTAGGTGATATAATCACGTTAACTAATAGCATACCAAATTATCGACGTAACAGCCTAAGCTCGCACCGCGCATCCAGCGCGTAGGCGCTGCACCGTCCTGGCGGCGGCAATGTAGCTAGTTATTTTTTAACTTTAAAAATACAGCTACTTACAGTATCATAGGTTATCTACCTATCTTTTTATCCAATTCTAAGAACAGATTGCTTGAGATCGGCTCCATATTTATCTATGGCTTTAGGTGTCATAGAAATAATTTTGTATACCTTTATGGCTTATAATTCGATATCTACCTACATATAATACACATTGCAGCGGTTATTTCGTATAACTCAAAATTTCAGACGACTCCACGGTCGAAATTGATCCTCTTGTGAATGAAGAAGTGGAAATTTTCGAGTCTGCGCCTACAGTTATAAATACTGACCCCGTCCCTTCAACAAGTGCCGAGCCCACGCCGTCTACGAGCGCTTGTGTGCCGGCTGTGCCGGCCCCGTTTATCGAACCGGAGGAGGAATTGGCTGTAGAACCAGACGCTGACAATGGTATTTTCGAGTTACTAGGTGATGACCCGTCTATAACTACGTCGTATGGTAAAGAAATTAATCCCGATCTCGCAGTACGGCTTCAACACTTTGTGACGACAGGCCTATCAAAAGAACTTCGCAAAGATCTGCAGGGTAAATACTTACCGCCCAGCAACTGTACTCTTATTGATGCTCCGCTTCTCAACCCGGAGATTAAAACAGCTGTATCGGATATTGTACTTAAAAGGGCTTACACCAAAAGTTTTGAAAGATGTAAATTTTAAATCTATTAAATGACCCAGACAATTACTACAGATATATGTATTTACCAACCACACTGCAACCCGATTTTGACTGGTTCTCTCGGGCTTTAGATAAACCTGTTAATAGCATTAAATATGATGAATACTCGTTGGAAATTTTCAGTGATGCTTCAACTACTGGGTGGGGCGCCGCGTGTGGTAGGGAAACTGCAAGCGGTGCTTGGACTGAGTTAGAACGTGCAAAACATATTAATTATTTAGAAATACGAGCAGCATTCCTTGCTCTTAAAGTTTTTGCCAAGGACTTATCTGATTGTCAAATTTTGCTTCGGATTGACAATACTACCGCCATTTCGTACATAAACCGTATGGGTGGCGTACAATTTCCACATCTTACGCAAGTTACACGAGACTTTTGGCAGTGGTGTGAATTAAGGCGCATAATAGTTTTCGCTTATTACATAAGTTTGGCAGAGAATTCGATTGCAGATGCAGAGTCTAGACGAATTCACCCAGATGTTGATGAGTGGGAACTTGCTAGCTTTGCTTTTAATAAAATTGTCAATGAACTTGGAACACCTAAAATTGATATATTTGCTACTAGACTTAATAAAAAGTGCAGCAAATACATCTCATGGAATAGGGATCCCGACGCGTTCGCTACAAATGCTTTTACTGTATCTTGGTCGCAATTTTTTTTATGCTTTCCCACCTTTCACGATGATACTTAAAAGTCTACGTAAAATTAAGAAAGAAAAAGCTGTTGGTATTGTTGTAGTTCCTTGGTGGCCTACGTAGCCGTGGTTCCCTTTATATAAGAAATTTCTAGTTTCAAAATTAATTTATTTTCACCCTAGTGTTAGTCTTATATTGTCTCATTCCAGCAATCGTCAAGTGCACCACCGGCTTACACTGGTTGCCGGAGTCTTATCAGGGCGTCCATTCTAAGGAGACAAATTCCTCAATCGTCTGTGCACGTAATAATAGCGTCTCTATCTGATAACTCAATCAGACAGTATGACACGTGCTTAAAAAAGTGGTTTGACTTTTGTAAAGTTAATAATTACGACATTCTTGATACGTCTATTTCTAATGTGATAGCCTTTCTTACGCAACTTTTTGATTCAGGAGCTCAATACGGTACACTGAATACTTGTAGATCAGCATTATCATTAATTCTTGGCCCTCAAATTGGCTCTGATGATAGCATCAAACGGTTCTTTAAAGGAGTATTTCGATTACGAACCCCCTTAGCAAAATATAATTTAACATGGGATACATCATTAGTACTGAATCATATGATTAACTGGTATCCCAACGAATCAATAAGTCTAGAAAATCTTTCTAAAAAATTAATAACCCTTTTTGCTCTGGTCACAGCACATCGAATGCAGACGTTCTCTAAAATTGATATTAATAATATTGAACGTTTCTCTGATCACATAATAATTAAAATGCCTGATCTCATTAAGACATCCCGTATTGGCTCATCACAACCTATTTTATCGTTACCTCTTTTTCGCGAGAAACCCGAAATATGTCCAGTCGAAACTTTGCAAGCATACCTTAATGCGACTGAGTCCTTACGAAAAAATCATAGTAGCCTCTTCGTGAGTCTAAAACGACCACACCATAAAGTAACCTCGCAAACTTTGAGTAGGTGGGTTAAAAAACCCTTGATGAATGTGGTATAGATGTGTCAACTTTTACAGCACATTCTTAAAGACATGCAGTTACATCTAAGGCTAAAAAATTAGGTATTAATCTTGATTTGATTAGGAAGACCGCTGGCTGGAGCGGTAGTTCCAATACATTTGGAAAATTCTATAATAAGACTATTGTGTCTGAAGGTGATATGTCTTTTGCAAGAACAATTATATCAGAAGTATTACAAGAACACTAGTTCAATATTATGATTTTGGCATATATATTTTAAGTTTCATCATTAGCAGGTAGTCTCTACCAATAACATAATTATTTGGGGTAAATCTCAACAAATGTTATAATAATTGATCTATTGTGTCAATAAAACCAGATTTTTCACAAAGTAAACGGATCTTATATATTTCTCTCAAAATCTACATTTGTATTAATAGTTATTGGTAATCTCGAGGACGAAACAGCGAGGATAATTAATGATTAAACGAACTTACCTGTAAGTGAAGTTCTATCGTAATTATCCGAGCTGTTTCGTCTGAAGAGATTACCAACCCTCCCAACCCTAATAACCCAGTGTCAAAAATCTCAAAACTCTGAACTAAATGACGTTTTATCTAGTTGGTGTAAGGACAAAAATAAAGCACCCACATAAAAAAAAATTATTCTCAACTATCAGTGCAAACTGGCGTCACCGTACGGTGTAACTACATGTGTATTAATAGTTATTGGTAATCTCTTCGGACGAAACAGCTCGAATAATTACGATAGAACTTCACTTACAGGTAAGTTCGTTTAATCATTAATTCTTTTTCTCATGAGTACAATTTTAACCGACTTCAAAAAAGGAGGAGGTTGTCAATTCGTCCTTTTTGATATTACAAACAGACACTTCAATTTTATTTATTTGTATAGAGTACCATCAGTAAGTGTGGGAAAATGGGGGATGTTTCATATATCACGATATTTTCGTCGAAGTCGGTTCCCGCTTTTCAATTTTTATTGATTTGATTTACCTAATTATTTTCTCCATCATTTAAAACGGCGGAATATATGCGTTAGCGTAAACCATCAAACATTGCATTATTATTGAAATTAAAAAATAATATATACTATAATAATAAAGTATTCAAGGGTAAGGAAACTCTATTATGACATCTACGTTCCAGCGCGCAACCGAGAACGGCTCACGCTATAACGGCTCGGGCCGCGGCGATCTAGCAGTGGTCTATCGCCGCGTAATATTAGCGGGGTGTGAGCTCCGGCGCGGCAGTGCTTGTTGCGCGTTGCGGGGTGTGGAGGCGGAGCAAACGTGGGAAAATTATATTGAGAGCCTCGTCTTAAAAATCACGTCGTTTTGTTACTCCGTTGCTGCGTGAAAAGTGGACAAACCAACGCACCATTTATAATAGGACGAATTATCTAGTTATTATTACTTATTAACTAAATTGTCGATATGGTCTTGAAGGCAGATTATCAACTTAAGGATGGAAGCTAGCTACGCAAGTTCTAGAAAATGCACTACCACCATGCGTATCACGTTATTTATTCAACATTCAATTTTTATTTTCACAGGGTCTCCCTTCGATTTCGCCTACCCCTACTCTTTAATTCACAGAATTGGATTTAAAGGGGTAGAAATGCAATATAAATAATTATAGCTACAATAAACATTCAGCTGATTCAATTTGTCGGTTTTTAATAAAAAAAAAATGTTGACATTGATTGATGTTATTTTAATTTTGTCAACCCTAGGACACGGAGGTCATGTCATACAATTGATACAATGAATAATGAAAAAATGTGAAAGCGTGCTTGTTGGTTTGTCCTTCTTTCGCGCAGCAACGGAGCAACGGGATTTTTTGAAAAGATACCTACCTACCTACTTTTTATCCCGAAAAATAAGCGGTTTCTGTGGGAACCGCTCGGTTGAAACCGCGGGCAGCACATTTTACACATACTAACCGCTGCTCGCGATTTCGCTCGCGTTCCCACAGAAACCGTGCATTTTTCCGGGATAAAAAGGCTATGTTACTCTCCGATCCATAAACTAACTCCATACCAAAAATCGCGTTGATCCGTTGCTCCGTTGCTGCGTGAAAGAAGGACAAACCGACAAATCAACAAACACACTTTCGCATATATAATATTAGTAGGATTGTGTAAATTAGGGCTTCGCTAAGTTTGTGCATTCAGCCAGAATAAAAAAAATGCCATTTGATTAGTAGTAAAACGTATCACAATGGAGTGAGTAGGCATTAGGCAATCGCTGCAAAGGGATGTCTACTAGATGGAGTCACAGCTTGTAAGCCGGAAGAAATCATCATCTAAAGAATTTCGGGGCCAACATCAATCGCTCCCATAACTTAGTTGGTTAAACCGTCTGGTCTGGTAATTCTGAAGACGCTGGATCGAATCCCGTTGGCAGCGACATTTTTTGCCAGTGAAATTACTGTGATGTCTCAGGGTAACGAGCGCACTGCAGTACCGCGCAGGCCTTTGTGTTTCAAAGTTCTGGGTGGCACTGCAATTGTTATGGGCCAGCGTTATGCTTACCATCAGGCAAACGACCAGCTCGTCTCGTTACCAAATAATAATAATAAAAAAAAAGCTGCACGAAAAAAATTATAGCGATAACAATTATTGTAGTGTCACTCAGAACTTTGAAACATAATAGCCTGCGCGGCACTGCAAAGCGCTCGTTACCCAGAGACATTAGATATAAATAAGTCTCAAAAGCTCAGTAATTTCATTGGCTACTTTGTTGATCAAACCGGTGCACAGTAATGCTTGTACATAACTGCTTGGCGGCAGACTTCACGAGCAAAGCGGTGGTATCAGCCCTGAAGGACACTCGTCCTTTTTTGTCTCCCAGAATACTCGTAATACGAAATATTTTATTCATAAATACGACAATATCAGAATTATTGCCGCTGCGACAATCAAATAATGCATCTATATATCATCGGCCCTCACCTAACGGTTAGGATTACACTATTTCGATAAATAGTGCTGCGACATATTATTAAATTTTATATCGATAGATTTTTATTATTACCATATAGTTTGTTAAATTAATATAGCTTGATACGCGATTTAACTGGTGGATTTTGTATAGAAACCACAAAGATAATCTAGTAATTATAAATAACTTAATCCAAACTCATTGCTGTGACAAAACTAAACATAAATAACCAAAACTTGTCTATGATTCTGGACCGATTTCATCTATATAAAGTTCTTCGTAAAACTCGAGTCATAATCTAAAAGTAAGCTCCCAGTCTACAATTTGCCAATCAAAATATGCATAGAACGGTAAACTTCGAAAGTGTTCCAAAAATGTTATTCTAATTGGCACTTGGGTACCCAGAAACATAAAGTATTATATAACGTGGCTAATTAACACAAAACATAAGTTTGTTTCTCGAACTCTCAGTGCCAAAACGAAAACTTTTTAGATTTATTGCTTGTATACTTAATGAAAATATGAAAATTTGGGTTCAAGGCGTCCGCGTCGCGTCGTCCAAGAATACCTATGCTGTAGATTTATTAAGAATACGCGGTCGGAACGCGCGTCGAGGACGCTGTTTTAAATGCTCAACAATTATATATTTATCAAGCATTTGAATTTGTATGTAAACTTTCAAATTTTCAAATGTATAATGTAACTAAATGATTTTGGGAAAATAAGTGTACTGAGTTACGTTTTCAAATTACAATTATTGGTCATAACAACATAATTGCTGTACCACTCAGAACTTTGAAACACACAGGCCTATAACAAGCTTAATTAATTAATTTTACATCTATTTGTGCATTTTTATTATTTTAGCATATAAACTTGTATTTGAATGAAATAAATTATTGTTATTATTAAAAATTTCGCTGACTACTTTGCTCATCAAACCGTAATGCAGTAATGCTTGCACGTTACTGCTTCGCGGCAGACTACACGAGCATACCACAGCGCTGGTTGGGCTGGCTGGCCGACGGATAATATTTCGCATGTATTAACTATCGATAGCACTACATCCATCCCTAGCTTAGTGATGTCCCATTATAATAGGCGTTTTGTTTACAATGCCAAGTTGGGGGAATCCAAACCAAACCACAAAGCCAAAACGACGTAACCACCCGACAAATCCCAAACATAAACCCTCTCTATGACTCTAGGAAGACAACTGTATTTCCCTTGTACGATACAGGAGTTGTGTTATTAAAGTGCCGCGAAGCAGAAAGTTGTAAGCGACAGTTAGTGGTCAGAGTTAAATTGGTCGTAAGGTATTAGTGTTAAAGGTTGAATTGGCTTGTGTTTGTCTAACAATTTAAGTGGTTCTCTGCGGTTAGGAACAGGGAATACGTAGATCGATAAGAGAGTGTAGTTCCGTCACCTATAGAGTTTTTTTAAGGAGTGAAACGGTACTTTTGTGATTAGCATTAACGGTTTCTCAGAGTTCAGAAGATATTGTGCCTTGTTTATGTACATGTAAGCATGTATGTGTGAATTTCACAGCGTGAGAGATATTTGCGTAATATGCAATGCGGTGATTCTGGAAACTGTATTTTGCTCAGTTTATCTAATTATTATAAAGCAAGGAGTTTCACTCCTAACGTACATATTATCCTCCTCGGTACATGTTATACTGTAAGCAAAGTATTTAGTGTTTTTTAAAGTGTAATAATGTAAACAAATATCGCAGATCGCCAACCAATGATAGGGATAGAATTTCACGTCTCGATTTTGTTTATTGGATCGATCCGATTATTATTTATTCCACTGATTGATGATCCGTTATAATCCTACTAATATTATAAATGCGAAAGTATGTTTGTTGGTCTGTCCTTCTTTCACGCAGCAACGGAACAACGGATCGACGTGATTTTTGGCATAGATATAGTTTAGGGACCGGTGAGTAACATAGGCTACTTTTTATCCTGGAAAAATGCACGTTTCCTGTGAGAACGCGGGTGGAAACCGCGGGCAGAAGCTAGTCGTTTATATTATTAGAAGCTTGTAATTAGGTACTGGATATAACAAGATAATTAATATCTGATGATGTCTGTGTAACAAACCACTGTAGTGCCAAGCAAGTCATTTTGTTTCAGTGGTGTGTGCGATTATAGTTATTGTGAAAACATGGTAAACATAAGTTTAATTTTTTTTCTTGGCCAGATACGGTTTGTGTATTTTGCCAGTTTCAAGTTTAATCTCGGAACTTTGTAGTGTAAAAAAAAATATTTGCCAAAATCTTCGAAATATACATTACGTAAACTAGACTGACTTTACGGCTTCACAGGCGCGGAATCAAGATAAAATCCTATCCTATTTGCTTACTTCCTTTATCCTAACTTCCTACTAATATTATAAATGCGAAGGTTTGTGTGTGTAAATTTTTGTTATCACGTATCTCCGTACCTACTAAACCGATTATGATGAAATTTGGAATGTTGATAGTTTAGGTTATGGAATAACACTTAGGCTATAAAGATAAACACCAGGCGGGCGAAGCCGCGAGCGGAAGCTAGCGTAAAATAATAGCACTCAGCGATAACTTAGCTTCCATTACTGAAATTATTTTGAGAATCTGACCAGTGGGTCCAGAGATTCGCGGTAACAAACAACCAAAGAAAAAATTACACTCCTTATAATATTAGTGGTTGGTCTATGGGACGCGGACGCCACGGCGACGTCGCGCGTCGCCAGCTGAGTATCCAGACAATTTATTTGAAACTATCTGCTGCCCGCGGTTTCACCCGCGCTGAGATATTGGATTTCATGGTTTTATTTTTTTGAGCGGAACTGTAATTATTTTTCTAACAAAAAAGTATCCTAAGTTATTGCTTGTAACATCAGCTATCTGCCACTGAAGTCCCGTCAAAATCGGCCCAGCCGCTTCGGAGATTACCCGGAACAAATAGACAGACAGAAAGACAAAAATTTTAAAAATTGTTGTTTTGTTATAGGTACCGTATATACTTTCATATGCATTTAGTAAAAAGCTGTTATTTTGACATTACAAACAGTCACTTCAATGTTATTTAGTTGTATAGAATCAAATTGGCGACGGTGCACCGTAAGTTACCACATCAACTGAGTTAGCTACCATACATTTCAATATCATAATCAGCTTTATCAACCAACTTGCCATAAAGAGATTTATAAGAAAAATGTATATAATATGTGTATAATTATTTATAATAATTTACCAGAAAATATTAAATTGTTGCAGGGTAATAAATTTAAGTTACACCTACATAAGTGGTTAATGCAAAATTGTTTCTATAGTGTAAAGGAATACCTTAACTTTAAATAATGTTTGACAATAATTTTATTTTAATAACTAATCAATAACTTAATTTTAATAACTAATTATGACATGCACTGGACTTAAAATGTATAACAATATTTGCACACCTACCTGCAGGTTGAATACATTGATCAAAAATATTGTATAAGACCTTACGCTAACATGTATTCTAGCAAATAAATGATTTGATTTGATTTGATTTGATATGAATTTGTATTGGATACGTAGTTGCGACCCGGTGAGGGCTGATTATATACATGTAGCCGCCGACGGGTCCGCTCGTCACCACAGTTAGATCGAGTTCGGGATTGGAGCGGTCGCGCTGGAATAACTTTATTTACATTTTTATTATTAACTTTGTTGTTGCGCTGGAAATTATAGTGGTGTCGTGTGTTGCCAGTTTCATTTGAACTTTTTAAAGTTCAAAGGTTAGGTTTTACTGTTGAATTAAACTACTGTTTTACGATTAAAAAATTTGAATAAAACTTGCATACGGATATGTACTTCAAATGTTTTTTTTTACTATTGGATATCCATACTTGTCAATGTACTTGTCTGTCTGCTGTAAGCCCTTGACGTATGTACTCAATCAGAATTCATTTTTTTGATGAGGAATGGGGATCCACGCGCAAAGCTCAGAGCAGATGGCGCCAGCGGCGCGATGGCCACTGTCAAATCATTTTCGCTTTGTTTACATGTAGATTTTTTATATATTTTTGTGTTCAAACCGGTCGAATCATCATAATGGATAACGTGTATGGTACCTGGAAGCTTAAAGAATTGAAAGATGTACTGAAAAAACTAGGAGGAAAGATAACTGGAAGGAAAGCAGATCTTATTGAGAGGTAGACGTTTTTATAATAAAATATTTTTAACAGTGTTAAGTTACACAATTTACAGCTTTTCTTTAATGTAACACGTTAACACTTACTTGATTCATGCTAGGAAAATTTACGAAAAATCACAGACCATTATTTATAATAATATGTGGTTTTTTATTTTTAGGTTAGAAGCTTAAGACTGAAATATTAGTTTCGGCCATCAAAGCCCTAACAGCGTCTGAAAGCCGAGCAGTCGACGTTTCCGCTGTACAACTTTACCAAGACGTCAATAGTTCCACAATATTGCCGAAGATTATCAAGCAACAAATGCAATGTAAGTAGTTTCTATACAATTGACAGGTAGTTTCTATCTATACAATGTTAAAGGTATATGAAATCATGTTTAATACCCCTATCCGGATCTTATTTTAACATGATGGCTCTTGTTTCAGATTGTTCTTGCAACGCAGCGAATCACGGAGAGAGGCTTGACCAAGATTGGACTCCAGAAAATGTTCACCACCTACAACTTTACTGGAACAGCTGTGCCAGCAACCCAAAGCCGCGCTCCGTTATGTAAAGGAGTTGGGATGGCTTGGGTAAATAATGGCAGTGGGAAATGCACAATAAACCTCAACATCAGTGCAGGCCTTATCGCCCCGACTTGAATAAGAATAAGAAAGAATAATTATACTGTATAATAAAACAATAAAAAGTAACAAAAACTTTTATTTCACTATATTCTCTCTAAAATTACAAACCATAGCACAACCAAATAAAATCCTAGATGCTAGGGGGACATAATATGGGCTTAGTTAATTTTTTAAAATCTTGTACCTATGTCTTAACTAGACCAATAATATGTTCTATATGAACATGTTTGCTCACTAATTTCCGGTCCAGTATTATTCTAACACTTGGTATTTGTCTTTCCTTTCAAAAACATCGTAATATTTATACTAATGTCTTTTGAAACATAAAAGTTCTGTACATTAAAGCCTCTGTCTGCCATGATAGAATCACCACTGGCACAAAGATTTTCCAGTTTGGATCTTCCTATAATCTGTCTATCACTGACTGAATCTCCATAACATTCTGAGACAAGATGTAAGACCACCAGTCATAGCCCAATCATTGCCTTCACAGTATTTTTGTGTTTGTAGCTGCTAAATGTCACTTGCTGTGCTACAGGATTCACCGGCTTTGTTATGGGTATTTTTGTAGTTGATCACCAACACAAACATTAATAATTTGACTTCCCTTGTAATTTAAGTTATTACACATGTGTCTATCACCAGCATGAATTTATCATAGATTTCTAGGCCCGTATAAAAATGAATAGCTTCTTGCTTCTTTCTAAATACCGAAGGCTTCTTGATGTAGGTGTTGTTGAAACTCAAGTGCACCAAGGGAATACGCTTGGTACAGTCTCTTTTTGAGATATCTGCATATTTGAGGATCTCCTGAAAAACAATAAAAAGTTTCAAACAAACTCTTACAAGCTACTTATTAAAAATAACCACAGAGATTAAGATAAGACGATCTGTGACACTTGATGACCGAAATAAACACATAATAATTCACCTGTATAAGCTGATTCTTCTACATAATCAGATTCATGGAAATGACTCCGGCATAACCTTGTATGCTGTATAGTACAAAGTTTTTGCGACGTATAGCTTCTTTTTTATTATTGGATCCTTGGGAAATAAATGCACACCGGGGTTCAAACATCCTGGTACTGCACACAGTGGCATAAAATTAAATAAAATTAAGATTTACTGAGTTATAGGTTATAAAATGTATGAAACTGACAGTTTTCAATGGCCATGGCGACGATGCGCCACCTATCGTGATAAATTGGCAGTCAACATCCCCATTGAAGTGCGTCTGGTGGTCCGATGTTCGTGTGGGGACAGGGGTACCAAGTCATGCAGTCCAGTGCATACACTCCAAAATATATCCTGCAGAAAACATAAAGGCTGGCCATGCGTCAATGCTCAAGTCTCTGGAGTCTGGCATCAACCAGCTTATCGTTCCGGATGAGTCTTGGCTCGTCTGTTATTGGTTTCTCAGGCTGATAATTGGCATACCAAAGGTGAGAACAGAATGATTCTAGAAAAAGACAATCTTTTTATACTACTGGATAACGAGACGAGCGGGTCGTTAGCCCGAGTGTGAGCCTAACGCCGGCCCATATTTATTGCAGTGCGACTCAGACTGAACCAAAAAGTCCTGCGCAGCACTGCTCGTTATCCGCGCTCGTTATCCTAAAAAAGTAAGATGCCAGTAATTTTTGCGTACTAAGGGCCGCAGAATGAGATATACTTTCTCTCTCAAAGTTTTTGCCAGTCTTTTTTTGACAGCTGTGTATTAGGAACCACTCAGTCCTTTCTTGGTGTGTAGGTATGTTTAATCCGATAATATAATTTTGTTCTGTCTGTTTCAGGTAAGTTCAACTGAGAAGATTTCAAGTGGTAATTATTCATAATAAGTAAAAAACGTAAGTACGTTATCATGTCTTTGCCCTTATCTCGTTTTATTTGGGGCCGGCGCTTCCACTGTCCCCTGTATGCGTTTCATCCCTCTATAACTTGCGCTACCAAGTCAAGCGATTTCCTTCCAACTTTTCTGTCACTGGGTGCTACTTTCAGACTCTGTAATCTTTTCTTATTTTATACGGCAAGAATACGACAGTTTATAACTTACGCGTTTAATTAAAAACTGATGATGGTTTTTACAATAATCCAGTGACATACCTATTATACACTTATTTTGCAAAACCATTTACTTTTATAAAATACGTTGTCGGTACTGTAATTTTTTTTTCTATGTTATTTGGTTACGAGACGTGCTGGTCGTTGGCCTGATGGTAAGCATAACGCCAGCCCATAACAATTGCAGTGCCACCCAGAACTTTGAAACACAAAGGCCTGCGCGGCACTGCAGTACGCTCGTTACCCTGAGACATTAGGTATTAAATCTCATAATCCCAGTAATTTCACTGGATACTCTGCTCATCAAACCGGAACACAGTAATGCTTGCACACTACTGCTTGGCGGCAGACTTCACGAGCAAAGTGTCTTGTGGCCACCGTCCGGCTCCATCATCAGGACCCTGGATATCATCTAGGATCAGAGTATTTGTAAAGACAAATGAAACGAGCCCAAACTCGATGGGGTTACGTCGTTTCGTATAGTTCCTGTCGCTGCCTCCCGGCTGCATCATCAGACCAGCTCTGTGTCATCATTATATTGCATTACATACCTTTGTATGTAAAATTTCGGCTCAATCGAATACTGGGAACTAGGTCAAATTTAGCTTGCAAGATTTGACCTAAAAAAAATTACATACAAACATTGTAAGTGAAATAAAATGTTTATGTCTAGCCGAACGGCGCCGAGAGCAAAAGCGGAGATGTAATAATAAATATAGCAACTTTAATGTATGTACCGAGAGCGATTAGTATTAATTTTCTAGCTCAGAAACTGAGACACACTGAGAGCTCTGTTTATTAACCGACGAAAGAAACGAAATTCATGCTTTTATAAAGCTGGAACCGATTTCTACCGTCTAGCTTCGGAGTGTAAAGCCTGATCTTTTTTTAAGTTGTTACATTGCACTCTACAGACACGTGGTCCATACTCTTACAAAATTAGGTCATATATTAATAGAAATTAACGTTATAAACATGATAAAAAAAAACATCAAGACTATATTAAAATAAACGTTAGAACTAAATTACAAGACATAAGTAATTACAACTGGCATTGATCAGACACCACAAGCGGCACCCGTTCACGACACATCTGATCTTAACATCATCATCATCATTAACATATGATCTTCACAAAAAATATAATATGGATTCACCTCCGGCTAGAATACAGTTTAAACCGGTGAAATAGTTTAAGCAGTTTCCGAGAAATCGCGCAACATACTTGGTACAAAAGCCCATGCCCAAAATGTTTGCCTCATACCACCGTAACCGTATAAAATCGATAAATCGATAATTCTGTTTTCAAAAACATCACTTCATTTCAGAAATTTTCCGCGTCACGTCTGACCTGACCGCATTTGTAAATATGTCAAAGTTTATTACCGCTTCGCAGCAATCTCTCTGATTTTCAGAATGTAGGTGATAGACGATAGATTTTAGATACCGGAAACACAACTTACAGGCGCCATTAGCTTCGCACGAATCATCGCTCTACAGTCATAGATCTTCTGACGCTATGACTGTCTGAGGATAAACCATGGACGTAATATATAAATATTATAAAATCCTTGGGCTAACCATATATGGGCAACGCCCGATCCGCTCCGGCTTTTGATCCGGCCCGCGGATCACCAAGGAACATTTTATAATTACGCGCAAAAAAAGCTCCGTTCACGCCAACAACAGGGTGAGATTGGCATTCAGAAGAATCTAGCTGCAAAAGTCTAGTTTTGTAGCTAGATTTAGATTTCTTAAAACCAGGCTTGCAGATGAAAATTTTGAAAATACTCTGCGCTGGTTTATTAATGGGATCCCAACATAGATATCTTCCAGCATCTCATGTTCTGCTGATTGATGTAACTTCAGTTTTGACTTCGTTAATAATGTTAATATCCTAAAGTTTAGCCCGGAACTTTCCAAAGGTTGCCCACACCTGGGATAAACAGACGTTTATTTTACCGTGACGTTTTCACATTTCTACTTTACGTGTCAGGTGTTGTTGTCAGAATTTTCATAGTTGTCTGTAGTAGGTATTTGTATTCTCTTTGGTTGTCTGTGAGATGCTTGGCGCTCCTTTAGGAATCATTCTTTTGTATTGAAATAAGGTAGAAAATAACGACGCGTTTGATGTAAGTTGAAAATGACACCACAAAGTTTAAATATTTATACATACGTCTTTAGATAGTTAAATTTCCTTTTTTGGCTACAAAAAATATGATAGTTGTCGCTCAAAATATTGAACATTTCCAAACAAATAATTCATTTCTATATAATATTTTATAGATAATTCTTTCTAACACTTGGCTATACTACTGTGTTTTTTTTGCTTGTAGTGCAAGTGGCAGTGTCTCGAGCTTTATAAGTGACACGCATTATTTTTTTATTCGTAAAATTGATATTAAAATGTTTAGCTAAAATTAAATCAGGAATATTAAAGCAAACAAAATAAGTGAAATAAATGTTAAAAAGCTCCTGAAATTAAATCAACATGGCAGTGTATCTCAAACTTTACCCGCCCCTTAACATTATTTTGATGCTCCGCGTGAATTATTCACCAAATCATAATCACCCGGCCGCTCGCTGCCCCCCCAACCGTCATCAGAAGCATCTAAGATAATTTTGTTGCCGGGCCAAGTCTGATTGTGACAAGCATACCGCCACGCAGAACTAACCAGGTGGTAGGACTAACTCTTCTGCAAGCGCTCGTCTGGGTGGGTACCACCCCTTTGCTCGTATAGTCTGCCAAGCAGTAATGTGCAAGCATAAATGCGTTCCTGCTTGATTAGCAAAGGAGTCAGTGAAATTACTGGGTCTTACTGGAAATTATTAATGTCTCAAAGTAACGAACGCAATGCAGTGACAGGCCTTGGTGTTTGAAAGTTCTGAGTAGCACTGCAATTGTTATGGGCTGGGGTATGCTTGCCATCAAACGACCGGCAATCGACTTACCCCTGAATTTTCACCGCTTTACCACCGCTCATACCACCGATAATAAACTTCAAAATCAATATAATTCCAATAGATTTGTGTTTTTAGTATAAAATATTCCCCGCGTGGCAGCCATGTTTTTAGAACGAACGAATGTTATCATACATATTCAGCGAATAAATGTTAACATAACATGTTTATTAAAATATTATTCGTTTAGTCTTTTTTTCGGGGAGTACTTTTGAGGAAAAAGGCAGGATAAAATTAAAATAGCGCCGTCTCTCTTACACCTCTGTTTATTACTTGTGAATTTGATGGCGTTTTTTAATTGCTTAGTTAAAAATCTTCGTGTAAGGGTGATTTTGTCATAGTCCATTCCATACTTTCCACATTTGAACGTTTGTTGGTTTGTCCTTCTTTCACGCAGCAACGGAGCAATGGATCGAGTGATTTTTGGCATAGATATACAGTTTATGGACGGGAGAGTAACTAGGCTACTTTTTATCCCTGAAAAAATGCACGTTTCCTGTGGGAACGCGGATGAAACTGCGGACTGAAGCTAGTATACCGTATTTGGCAAGCGTTTTGGTGATCGCATGAGATGTATGTAATATGTTTACCATCAGGCGATCGATCTTCTCATCTTGTTGCCCAATAGTAAAAAAAACCGTACATTAGAGTACAATAACATAATCCTCCATACAGATAAATAAAATTGAAGTGTCTGTTTGTAATATCAAAATAACAGCTTTTTACTAAATGCATATGGAAGTATATACGGTACATAGAACAAAACAACCATTTTTAAAATTTTTGTCTGTCTGTCTGTTTGTTCCGGGTAATCTCCGAAACGCCTGGACCGATTTTGACGGGACTTTCACTGGCAGATAGCTGATGTTACAAGGAGTAACATGGGCTACTTTAATTTTAGAAAAATAATTAGGGTTCCGCACAAAAAAATAAAAACCTTGTAATCCAAAATCTCCACGCGGGTAAAACCGCGGGGCAGCAGCTAGTACTAAATAGAAAAAATTGCGAGAGCGAAGTGCGTGAGCTCTAACCATTTGAACTACCCCCAAGGATCCATCTCAAGTTATGTGTTAGGGTGACACGTCGGTTATAAAATGTATTAGCAGGGGACAAAATGTCGAATTACTATTATTTTCCGCTAAAACACATTTAAAAAGTTATTTTTACTGTTTAGGTTGGGAAACAGCAAATAACACCACACAGATAGATCTTGAGCCACTATATCTATACAAATAAATGAAATTGGAAGTGTCTGTTTGTAACATCAAAATAACAGCTTTTTACTAAATGAATATGAAACTATAGACGGTACCTATAACTAAACAATCATATTTAAAGTTTTTGTCTGTGTGTCTGTTTGTTCTGGGTAATATCCGAAACGACAGGATCGATTTTGACGAGGTTTCACTGGCAGATAGCTGATGTTGCAAGGAGTAAATTAGGCTACGTGGGCGAAGCCGCGGAGCACAGCTAGTTATTCACTAAAATAGGTTTACTTAACAGTCAATTATTCAATAAAATAGGTTTTCTTAATAGTCAAATTTTTAAATAATAAACCAGTTTATAGTCTAAACATAAGTTTTAGCACCAAAATAACAATATGACTTTATGCGTTTTTTCACCGAGACGCCATCTTGACAGAATAATTTATCATTCATTATCATTCATTCAACATTCAGGCGCACCAACCGAAGCACAGCCTCCAAAACTGCCAACATGAAGGTATCACACAATGAATAACTATACGTATCGATTTCTTTGATATTTGAAATATTTAACACTTATTACTTATCTCCTTAATAATATAAACAAAAAACTATATTTACCTTAAAACACACATAACATTGATTTACTACAACCAACCCAGAAGCAAACACAAACTTGTGCGTTTCCGTCTCTCGGGACGTCAAACTATGTACTTAGTTTAATTCTCGTGCGAGTACCCTTTTATTTGAAGTGTAGAAGGGTTATTACAGCGGCTAACTTAGGTTAGGTTCGAAAACGAAACAATCTTTTCCCTGGAACGATAACTAATCTCCGAAACTAGTTTTGCGACGACGACAAGTTTTACTTGTGATCTGTTATCGATTGCATTTCCTACACAATGAAGTTCAATTATTTTCATTGCATTGACCGAATAACTATTTTCGCGAAGTTATTTTCGTGTGAACGCCGTGGCGAACGACGATAAAACCATTAAATTTACACATGTATGTTAAAATAGTCGTCGTTCCATAGGAACATGGTCATCGAATTGTGAGATGCGAATATTCACTTCATATTGAAGAAAGAAGATTCGTTTTCGTTTCGTTTTCGAAAAAATCAATAGCTACTTATCTGTAATTTAAATTTTTAACTATTCCAACCGTCAATTTTAATTATCGGAAAGGTCGGTACTTGCGCTGCTGGGCTTCTTCAATTCACGAGTGAATAGGTCTAGGCAGACGAACTTTGTCAACCGTATACCAACAAGTGAGGTAGTGATCAAATGCAAGCCAATTTTTTTCTGCTTTGCTCGTATAGAAACAAAATTCGCGTCGATTGCTCTACCGGTTTCAAAATATTCGGTATCTCTTCTTGACGGAGTTAAACGCGCGCCACCCGGCTGGTCGCCGCGCACTCGCTGGCTGACAATTGCGGCAAAGATTTTGTTTTTAGCCATTTTTGTGTTTTACCTATTATTTCTATTGTTATTTTGTTATGTTACATTGTTTTGTGAGGGAAACCTTTATTCGACATAAATATTTTTTCTTTGTTTCTGTACTGTGCCGCAAGCGTGCTGCCAACGACGTTGGCGAGCACATACGCGTAGTGTCTAGGATGTCAATTTCGCTCATTTAACCCCTGTTATAAATAATTAAGTGTTCAAGTAACCGTGAAGTGATTATTTGTTAACATTATTAATATGCATGACAATCCATATTTGAACTGCGGGGATGTACGAGTAAAATGTGTATTTACATGTCTACAGCGAAACCAAAACGAAGCGTTATGTTTTTACGACGCAAAAAGGACGGGTATTCTAATTTGTGTCTGTGGTATCGGAGCTCCTAAGCGGTGGAACCACAGATATGTAATAGTCTGTGGGTGGAACCGATTTTGATTTAGTTTTTTTTATTTGAAAATTGACTGGATTGAGTGTTTTAATTGAGAGCTATGATTCAAATAAATATGTTCAGCTGTTTGAACAGCGTTTAAAGATAATTGGATATTTTGGTCCGAGGTTTTTTTATCTTGTTTCAAATAGAACTAATATGAAACTATCAGATTATATTTCAATGTAAAAAATGTATGACAACTATGTACTTAACTGCAGTTTTACACGGCCAAAATCAACGAAATGCATTTGGTTAGAACAGCTTTACGGCCTGCGCATAACATGTGACGTCACATGTTATGCCCAATTTGTATGGGGTGTTTTAGCGCTCAAGACACACCCGGCTACGACTAATTTTTGACGTTTCTAGCGTTCGTTAGCTTTCCAGTTTTTTTGTATTTATAGACATTTGATTCTCATGGGAAAATGAATTTGTCGACATCATAAAAAAATGGAGTCATATTCCATATCATACAGATTAGTCTATGAATTGAAAAAATATCATCAGCGATATGTAGGTAAAACTTGTTTACCTAAACTCTAAATAATGAAAGAATACAATCATATACCACACAACAATATATTGTATTTTAAGTGCTTAACAAAATTAACGTTAATCTACTAGTGGCGATCGACTATCATTAATCACTATGGGACATTAGTAGGGGTGCCTTCAAACGACATCAAAACCGACGCAAATGACAACCAACGCACGCAAGTAACTACTCTCTAGTGACCACTATTTCACCTGTTATGTACCCCTACTACGAGTTTTGATAGTTCATGAAACGTTTTTCTTTCGATACCTTTCCTTGCAGCGCCCCTAGCGGAAACTTGGATGAACCATAATCGACAGAATGAGTTGTGTCAACTATCATTATTCCATCATTATTATTTCTTTAGATTTTATAACAATCTCTTCCAGACAATCTTACCGAGTGGAGACAACGCGACAGTAAAAAGATGTTTTTTTTCAATAATTCTTCTCTATACAAGCTTTGATTTAACTTCTATTAATTTGTATGTTAGAATGTGTGGGTCAAATTTTGCAACTGAATTTTAAACAAGCTCCCGTTGCTCGAATAGGCTGAATTTTTTTTATTCATGTGTAAACGTGGTGACAATGCAATATCCATATCCATACTAATGCATACTAATATTTTAAATACGAAAGTGTGTTTGTTGGTTTATTGGTTTTTCCTCCTTTCACGCAGTAACGGAGCAAGCAGAAGCTAGTTGTAAATAAAAAGCTAGTTGTTAAAATCGAAATAAGCCGATAGAATCTTGTAATTTCTATCAAAAGAGACCATCCGTACGATAACATGCGAAAGTGTATTTGTACGTTTGTTGGTTTGTCCTTTTTTTCACGCAGCAACGGAGCAACGGATCGACGTGGTTTTTGGCATAGATATAGTTTGTGAACCGGAGAGTAACATAGGCTACTTTTTATCCGGGAAAAATGCACGGTTCCTGTGGGAACGTGCGTGAAACCGCAGGCAGAAGCCAGTATGTTTATATAAGTACTCCATATTAACCATTATTTCTTCTCTTCTAATCTTGAGTCCCGATGTGGTTAAATATGGTGAATACGGTAAACATAGATTAGGACTGACTCTAAAATGAATATGCCAGATCACAAGTAGGTACGTGACACCAGGTTCAACATGAGGATGGTAGCTAGCAAGATAACCATTAGAGAATGCCTTTCCACCATGTTTAGGTTGCATCACAATATTTACCTTCACTAAAAGCTCAAATGCTAGGAATTAATTTCACGGAAAACACGTTGCTTCTCTTTTGCGACAACGTAACTATCAGACGACATATTGTTGGGGATAAAATAACATTTTTGGGGTCCCAATAACTGCATTCTTGGGGTTCCGAAGTAGCAGAATGTGTTTGTCATGACAGTTGAAGTGATTTGGCACAACGGGTTCTTGTGGTTTGTGAACTGAAATAAAGTGAATGATAGGAAAAGGGGGCGTGATCATGACATGACCTCGATATCTCACCTCGTGACGTGACCACTATTTTACCTGATCTTAAACGACGAGTGGTCAATGACGATAAAAAATACTTTTCAAATTATTGTTGCGCATAGTATTTTACGATTTCCTATTTGTCGGTGGATTTTAAATTTTGCTGGACATCATATGAAATGTCGGGAGAATCCCGATTAATCGCGAACATCTGGCAACCCTAGGCCCCCTGCGCACTTGCACAGAGTGGCCAATGGAAAAGCGGGACGTGCGCTTGGCGACAAAATATAAACGTATTACATCATCTTTTTCATCACTAGTCACCAAAAGCATAAACATTCATTATCAGCCTCTTACGCTCCCAATGCTGGGATACCGGCCTTCTCACAGAGAGAGAGTTATGGGCCATAATCCACCACGCGGGCCCAGTGCGGCTTGGTGGATGTCACATGTCCTCGAATTTTTTGTGTTTCTTGAACATGCGGGTTTCCTCACGATGTTTTTCTTCACTGTTTTAGAGCGAGTGTTAATAATCCGCACATAACTTGATATAAGTCATTGGTGCGGGCCGAGTCGAGATTCGAACTATGGTGCGTCGGATTGAAAGTCGCACAAGTTCCCGCTTGGCCACACTCGCTCTATATTACATTACATTACAAGAATCGAATTCTCTAGCTGGCGACCCCAACATCGCTTTAGGCTCAAAAATCTAATGACAATCAAATTGCCCAGGTCGCGTGATAAGGAACAGTTAGCCCACCGCATCTGTTGTCCCTATTATAGGACATAACAACGGTAACGGCCTCTCTTACGAAGAATTACGTATAGTAAACCTGGAGACAAAGATACCTGGAGAGAACATGAGTAATGCTATGTTCGTAAAAAAGTTTTGATCCCATATCCCATACCTAACAGACATATGTAAAAGTGGCGTAGAATTCAATTTATTATCTCCGTTGCCCTTCTTTGTTTTGGAATAAAGCAACCAGAGTTAGTAGAACTTTTCCGTCGAATTCACACCGAAGGGTTTGTCCTACCTGGTAAGTCACGCTCTTCACGAAGTGTTTAGGCCTATAATTAAGTTTTTTTTAATACGTTAGTGGGAGAACTAACTCTTCTGCGAGTGTCCGTCTGGGTTGTTACCACCGCTTTGCTCGTGAAGTCTGCCGCCAAGCAGTAGTGTGCAAGCATTACTGTGTTCCGGTTTGATGAGCAGAGTTTCCAGTGAAATTACTGGGCTTATGAGACTTAATACCTAATGTCTCAGGGTAACGAGCGCACTGCAGTGCCGCACAGGCCTTTGTGTTACAAAGTTCTGGGTGGCACTGCAATTGTTATGGGTCGGCGTTAGGCTTACCATCAGGCAAACGACCAGCTCGTCTCTGCGGTGTATCTAGTAAGCACGGGAGCAAATGACAAGACGGTGGCTGACGGATAACTAGTTTATTTGACGTTTCACACGTAATGATATAGCAATGGGGCGGAGTGAGTACCTACGTAGCTATGCACGTATATTACAGTCTCGTTACCAAATAAAAAAAAAAAACTAAAAAAACCCTGAACTGTTAGTACCGCGCCTGATCTTGAGCGGCGATGTTGTAGAACTGCTTCTCGAGTACAGCTGCCGGAACAGACCGACAGGTGCGACAGATTTGCAACTTGAGGGTGGTAACAAGCCCTAAAATAGAAATGTAATGTGTTAGAAAATGCCCTACCACCTTGCTATGGTTTCATCACTATGTTTTTCTTCACCTCAGTTCAAGCACATTGTACTCATCGAACCAGCGACCTACAAATCGGTGGCCGACGACACTACCACTCAGCCATAATTTCTTAGTTAATTGACAGGCTTCAGCTATAGCTTAAAACATTGACAGCTGTGAGCCAATAACAAGGCGGTTAAACGCATGTAATCAGCATGTAATCAAACAATGGAATGAGATGTTAATCTAATAGTATAATGTACTAATCAATCTGATGACTTGCAAGTAAACTGTGGGGACAAACTGTTAGACTTTAGAGCATGGCATGTGTTATCTAGTGAATGCACTGCGTTGGTTAAACGCTGCGCTTATTCAGGCTTTCTTGAAAAGGATGACGGTGCACACGTAGTCTGGCTCCGGCTAGGAATAGTACCACCCCATCTCTTCCCGTGGATGCCGAAAGAACCTGCTAAGCTAATGTCCAGTGAAAAGGCAGCAGCATTCTCCTCGGTCAACATCATAATCTGATCTGATCACGGCGGTACGACGCCTGCCAAGTGTGCTGTATTATAGAAAAATCCTCCCTTCATGGTGGAGCCCTATTTTCTGTAGTGTTTTCCGGCTGATGATGAGCCTTAGTCTACGCAGGGCTTCTTCTTCTTTCCTGCTGCTGAGCCCCAAAATGAACAATGGCCTGTCTACTAATAGGTTTAAAACCTTTGACTCGAAAAGAATTAAATCTTGAGCGATCTACTCGTCATCTTTGACGAGTAGACCTATAATAATGGTTTGGTTAGACGTTTTTTTATATAGATTATGGGCTTGCGTTTGACCTCACTACCTCACCTGATGGTAAGTGACGACGCGATCGAAGATGAGGCACGCTTACTTAGAAGATACACCTATTCACTCTTGACTTAAATATACACATCATGTTATAGCGATCAGGAAATAGACAACGAGTTCCACTCTGTGTGATTCGCGCGTAAAACGCCTCATTTGGATAGGCTCTCGAATTTTACAGCGTCAAAAAAACGCAACGTCTAACCGACCCAGTGCAACTCAAATCCAAACTGAACAATGATTTATAATTCCGAAAAGGGGTCAAAAATGCAACGTCACAACAGTTAGCGGAGTAATTGATTGAGCTATTGCCCTTTTGTGTTATTTTTGTGTTTTGAAACCGTAATCCAGGAGTCGAATTTTGGGCTTCGATTTATACAGGGTGGCTAATATGTTGGTAGTTGTAGGATACCATATGCTCAAAATGAGGGTACATGTCGTGTGTTCGAAATAAGAGGCTTGGCAACAGATTTTCAAGCTACGGTGGCAGCTAGCTAGGCCAGCATGATCACTGAGTTCTTCCATCTTAACTTCTTAATGATCCTAATCGGTTTGGATGTACTGTATATGTGTGGATAAACTGTATACTGTATTAAGGTGGATCTCGAGATGAACATTTAGCGATCCATTTTCGTTAGTACAAAATATTAAACATTCTATTAAAAAAAACACAACAGCCTTAGCCAGTGTCACTCGGGTCAGTGCTCGGGATGATGTAAGGATTCCAACGATACCCCATATATCGAAATCTGTTCAGGTATTTAAAAGTTATGGTGGAATAAACTCACATACATAAGATTGCAGTACCAATTACGTATTATATAAAGCTTGTCTGGAAAATATTTTTTTCCACCAAAAACTTGTAGAGTAACAGGTTACATAGGCTATTTTTTATCCCGGAAAAATGTACGGTTCTTGTGAGAATCTGCACGCGAGTGACACCGCGGGCAGAGGTTAGTATAAGATACAGCTAAAGTAATAAACAATTAAGGAAATTAATCATAACTAAACATCAAAGGTAGCTTTAGATGTCACAGTGAAACTCGTAAATCCGTGTTTCCGAGAAATGCCCGTTTTGGTTAATATTATGCATCCGCCATTTTGCTTTTAGCTCTTTGATTTCACTGTGATTTACATTATTTATTTATAAAATGCTATGGCATGTTCGCCGTGGCCTGCTTGTTAGAAATTTGATTATTGGTTGTATTTTTCTATTTTGTCACGGAAGTTTGCGTATTTAGTGATAACAAGTGGCGTGTACGACTGTTTCATTTTAATTTGTAACGAATAGCTGACCGCGATTTCACCCATCTGGAGATGCCGACACGAACCGTGATTTTTTTCGGGACATATGTTACTATGTTACTCTCTGGAATAGACTCCAGAGAGTAACATAAACACATTCTCCATAAACTATATATAGATAGGTATATTTGATTGAGCTATATATAGATGATAGTTTATCAATCACAAGGCCAGAATAATTAATTTTTTATCGTTTATCCGTACTAATTGCGAAAGTTTCGCAAGCAACGAGGTGATTAATTGCATAGGTAATTAATCACCTCGTTACTGCGTGAAAGAAGAACAAACCAACACACCAATAAATAAACCTACGCAATTAGTACGGATAAACGATAAAAAATTAATTATTCTGGCCATTTGATTGGTAAACTATCAAAATAACGTAAATGAAGTAGGAGTAGTGTCTATTACTGAAAAGTGGTCCCGATAGATGGAGCCACGGTTTGTTACCCCGAAAAAGATATATTGACCAGCGGGGTGATTTTAACTCACTCGGAATGATATCCGTGTCGGAAGCAACTTTTTTGATCGTTTATATGTCGGAAACACATCCCGACAGAGAAATATTGTCGGGGTTATATCCGTGCTTATGCAGAGTTGTCGAATATAAACGGGAAATTTCTCTGACGGGATGCGATTCCGAAATATAAACGATCAAGAGTGTCGCTTCCGACACGGATATCATTCCGTGTGAATTTAAATAACCCTGCAGGTGGTAGAACTAACTCTTCTGCGAGTGTCCGTCTGACTGGGTATCACCGATTTGCTCGCGTAGTCTGCCGCCAGGCAGTTTATGCAAGCATTACTGTGTTTCGGTTTGATGAGCAAAGTAGTCAATGAAATTACTGGCCTAATGAGGGTAACGAGCGCACTGCAGTGCTGCGCAGGCTTTTGTATTTCTAAGTTCTCGGTGTCTCAGCAAATCTGTAATTGTAATGGGGTGGGGTTATGCTTTTTTTTTTATTGTTATTTATTTATTTTTTATTTGGTAACGAGACGAGCTGATCGTTTGCCTGATGGTAAGCATAACGCCGGCCCACATAACATTTGCAGTGCCACCCAGAACTTTGAAACACAAAGGCCTGCGCGGCACTGCAGTGCGCTCGTTACCCTGAGGCATTAGGTATTAAGTCTCATAAGCCCAGTAATTTCATTGGATACTCTGCTCATCAAATCGGAACACAGTAATATTTGCACACTACTGCTTGGCGGCAGACTTCACGAGCAACGCGGTGGTAACAACCCAGACGGACACTCGCAGAAGAGTTAGTCCTCCCACTAACGATGGTAAACGAAGGGGGTAAACAATGAGCTCGTTACGTTATAATAGCATAAATAAAAAATACAACTCAAACCTCGCTAACATCATACATAGCTAAGGCCAAGCGTCTGGCACGGATTGTCAGAAGACGCGTGTTCAAATCCCGTAGATAGCTAAATTTTTGAGATGGCTTTACATAAATATTTTAATATCCAATTCATTTCAAAGAAATATTACATAAATATTTTCATTTCAAACCGGCCCACAAAACAAGCAATATTGGAGATGAGTTGACACTTTTGAACCAACATCTGTCAGTGCCGAGGCCTCGTTACGATTTGTAACGGTTTTTCGATATTAGAATTAAATTATAATGGTTAAATGGAAACAATTACATGGTTCTTTGGGGCAGACAGAGATAAAACTTCTAGGTCATCTGCGATGAACCTGACTGCTCACCTGAAGTCCTCCGGGGGTAAAGTACATACGAATAACGGTATGTCGCCATGGGTCACATTAGCTTTTTCGTCACTATCCAGATGACCTATCAGTTTATTCAAACAAGTAATTCAATAGTTCGCACTTTGTGCATTCTTAACTCGGCCAAAATACAATAAACATGAACCACAACATTGCCGTCATTTGTTTTTCCTGAACACTACAATCTGGGAGTCTTCCAGAGAAGAGTGAACAGATATTTTCGGGCAAACGTGCTACATTGTCGACCGCATCATCGCTTAACATCAGGTCTCACCTGATGTTAAGCGATGATGCGGTCAAACGCAAGCCCATTTGCTCTGGTCTCGATTCCGGCTTCACAAACCTAAACCTGATTTTAGTTTCGCTCTCTCTTTCCAAAAAATAACATGAGAAGGGGATGGAAGATATTTGACAGTTCTAAATTCAGCTGTCAAATAACATCCATCCTTGACAAATAAGATGCAAATAAATTCATGGCTGTTGTTCTGTGACTAGATACAAGCATGTGGATTAATGTGACAGGTCTTAAATATTTCATTCCTTTCGCATGTTCTTATTTAGAAAGAGAGAGTGAAACTAAAATAAGTTTTTAGTGGTAAAATATATTTTTCCAGGCAAGCGTTTATAAAATACTTAATTGGTACAATCTTCTGACCACTTTCTGAGTTAGTACCAACTTGTAAAGACAAATCAAACGAACCCAAACTCAATGGGGTTACGTCGTTACAGAGTTCCTATGGTCACCTTCCGGCTCCGACATCAGAACTGATCTGTGACATCATTATATTGCATTCATCCGATTTACATAATATGTATATTTTCGGCTCAATCGAACGTGGGTCAAACTTATAACTAATATTTGACCTAAACAAATACATGCAAACAATGATTGCAAGTTAAATAAAAGCTTGTAATTATGAGTTTAAGTTTGTGATTATGTTGCCATTGTTCGTATCATAACATTTCTCCACCGACTCCACACAAACGGCAAACATCGTAGTCAAACGCGTGCAGTACATAATTCTAAACAATTATTTCTTTCCTGCAAGTGAACGTCTCGCGTCGGCACCTTACTACCAGGGAGTGCCATCTAGCATCCTTTAGACGGGTACTGACGGCAAAAAAATAATTAAAATCAAGCTTTTTTCCCCAACATATTGAATTGTCACCAGGTTTACACATGAATTTGTAAACCTGGTAACAATGCAATATGATGGGGACAAAACCTTGATTTTGTTTTTTTTTAACATGTATACAAAATTTCTGTCTATTCGAGTCACGGGACCATACATTACCTCTTTAAAAAAATATTACTGATGCGTAAAAGAAGGACCAACCAACAAACATGGCTGAAATATAAATGCAGACGTTTTTTTTCCGAAAAGAAAGATATTTTTCGATCGGTCGATATCTACTTGGGACGTGCACTTAATCATTTATTTTAACTTTAATGAGTGCTCTCTTGGGGCCCATATGAGTAAAGAATTTTGAATTCAACACACTTTCGCATTTACAATATTAGTAGAGATTCGTATTTTTTCATGAATTTATTATTCATTGAGCTAACATGTCATTTCTATTGTGCAGTCGGCGGGCATGAATAGGCCACCATCACAATAATATTCACCGTTGATATCTACTTCAATCAAGTTAAAAACGCCGCGCGCACCATAATTAATGATATGGCCCACGGAATAATTCATTAGCATTTATTTTTAATGCATTCATTATCTATTATTTATTAATACGTCCGGCTATGGTTGCGAATAATTTTTATAGACATCGCAATGGCTGACTCTAATATCAAGTCGTCAAGAAGTCAGTTGTGTGAATGTTTGTTCTCAAAGGCTTGTTTGTTGTAAAGTAGTCTTTAATGACATCTGTCACGAAGGCTCACGTTTTTATACTACGTAGGTTGACGTTGGTCCACTGTCTCGCCTGATCTCAGGAGCGGATCCAGCCTTGTGGGCATGGATGGGCAAGTCGACAACCCTAATTGATGTCGATAGGCCGATAAGCCATAATAAAATTAAAAAAAAACGAACTGTGTTTAAGTTGGCACGCAGCGCAGCACACACTGGTTTATTAAATTAGCAGGGATCACCCGCGGCTTTGCCTGCGGACATAGGTCCAAAGACGCTAGAGCATACTTATATAGACACTACAAGGTCTTGGTCGGGAGGCCGAGGCGTTTGGATGCCTTGTAGGAATGCAATGTATCGAATATCGATCGTGCAATGAATGAGTACGACTCGCACTTAGCCGATTTTTGAGTGGCCGTGACCAACATTTTTTTGATGGCTGGATCCGCGCATGCCTAATCTGTGGTCGAAGATAGTGAATGCATTGGATCTAGATTAGGATTGGCTCTCAAATGCAGCTTCCGTAACCGATAGATGTTTGGCGAGGGAATTTCTACTTGAAGGCAACCTTGAAGGTAGCCTAGCCAAGCGAGCACTAGAGAACGGTTTACCTTAATAATAATCTAATCATTTATTACAGGAGCCTTACTCCAAAAATTGGACGTCGAAGCTTCGACAGACGGATCGCAGTTTTCCTACCAAAAAATACAAAATGTAACGTTACGAACTTTGAATAGAACGTCAGATCCGAAACACCGAATGGTAGGAAGACTGCGTTCCGTCAGCCGAAGCTTCGGTATCTAATTATCTGGTACCAGTAGGCAACGTTCCCTAAATACGGGCAGCATTGCCACGTTGAAGGGCAGTAATCTTTGAGCTAAGTAGACGCCAGCAGTTTGGTCACGAGTGGCTTCGACCAGACGCTTTAATAGGTTTTTAAAAACTCGAGAAAACGAAATGAGTCAGCAACGAAAATTATAGGTACCTACTAAATACAATGTAAAATTAAATATTTAACTTAAAATAAGAAAGTCAAGATTTTATCTGCGAACGCTACACCCCGGTCACTTATAAGTATTGCACCGCGGCAGCCGCCGTAAAATAAAATAAAAAATATAGGAAACTGGAATACATTATTATTTATGTACCGTCGCCGGGTATTTCGCAGAGCGCCCGTTTTACGACTTTGAACGCGACATGTCGTTTTGAAAAGGGACCACAATATAAAATGATTGAAAATTGTTATTATGCTAAAGACTTTTTTACTATTATAAGTGACTAGCTGCTGTCCGCGGTTTCATACGTGTATCCACAGGAACAGAGATCTGTAACAGGAACCGTGCATTTTTCCGGGATAAACTATGTCTATGGCACAAAATCACGTCTGTCCGTTGCTCTGTTGCTGCGTGAAAAAAGGTCAAACCAACAAACACACTTTTAAAAGCTTTTATTTAACTTGCAATGTTTACATATAATATGTATATTTGTTTGTTTAGGTCAAATCTTGCAAGATAAATTTGACCCACTTCCCGGTGTTCGATTGAGCTGAAATTTTACATAAGTAAATCGGATAACAATGCAATATGATGCTGTCACAGAGCTGGTCTGATGATGGAGCGGGAAGGTGGCCATAGGAACTCTGTAACGAAATGACGTAACCCCGTCGAGTTTGGGCTCGTTGGATTTGGCTTTACAATTACTCTGGTTCTAGGTGATGTCTAGGGTCTCGTCTCGTTATCCAACAGTGAATAAAAAAGGTATTCCAAAGAAAGATCCAAATTTAAAATGCAATAAACACACGATAGCGACACCACTTCACTTCGACACCACTTTTCACCGACCGCAACGGAGCAAGCTCCCGATTTAACATCGTACACACCACTCCGGTATTCTGCTGGGATCCCGCAAATCCCGGGTTCCCGGCATTTAAGGATTACGTCCCGAATTGCGATACAATCTCCGAGTGACCGGGACAAGCAGTTATACAGATTCCGGGGCAGTTGTTAAGCTTTGGACAAAAATACAATGTTAAGTGTTACGCACATTTCTGTCTATACTAATACTAGCTGCTGCCCGCGGGTTCACCCGCATGGAGATTCCTACAGGAACCGAGTATTTTTTCGGGACGTAAAATATCATATGTTACGCTGCGGCTTTTAAACTATTCCTATGTTAATAAAAATCACGTCGATCTGTTGCTCCATTGCCGCGTGAAGGAAGGACAAACCAACAAATCAACGCAACGCAAAAATGGCTCAAGGCTTGTTGTTCATCGAAGAAAAATAGGCACTACAGAAAAAGAAAGACAACGCCAGAGCCTTCGGTCGGCATTCTGAAAATATTGAAATATATTTCCAAAGAGAATTTCCGAAGACAATTAGTGCGTGGTAATTTCCTAAAATTTGTTTCAGGAAATATGTGTTTTTGAAAATGCCTTACTTGTGAAAAAAATGTTTGTTATTTAGAATCTCCATTACATGTCCAAGGATCCTATGCAAGTGTTTTGTTTACTTTTACATTTATGAGAATATTGTGAACGGCCAAAGTCAAGGTAAAATTTGTTTAAAAAGGCTGTGTTTTTAAGGCTTTTACTGAATTGGATTGTCAAAATTTTAAATTTTATCATAAAATCCTAGATTTAATGCACGAGATACCTATTTGTTCAAACAACCCAAACAAAAAATTGATACAACACTTTAATCATGTCCGAGCGTTTGTATGGAATGTATGGTGAGATTGGCGAGGTATAGCCTCTGAAGTCACTGTATACAACTTACATTGTGCGCAAAACCGACACGACCCACCGTAATCAAATGTTGATAAATAAAAGAAGTAATACGTATGGAGGTGCGATTATTTTGGAGCTATGACTCGGCATCGGACTGTATATCAGCGACGGACTACTTCATTGAAATGAATTAAATAATAAAAGAAATAAATTATTGACGGCTCCGTAGCTAAGTTGGTAGTAACCCTGCCTGCAAGGCGAGGGGTCCCGGGTTCGATTCCCGGCCGGGGCAGATTTTGTGTAAGCATAAAGTTTGTTCTCGGGTCTTGGATGTTTGTGATGTGTATCTGTGTATGTCCATGCCACCTGCGACACAGGGAATCCTAGTGCGGGGGTATGAGTGTGTAAGCGTTTATGTATGTTATGTATGTTATGTAAATCTCGAGTACAATCGTTATTCTAGGTTTTTACCAGGTGGTATGACTAACTCTTCTGCGAGTATCCGTCTGGATAGGTACCACCGCTTTGCTCGTGCAGTCTGCCGCCAAATGGTAATGTGCAAGCATTGGCTATTGCAAATGGATTGCTATACAATCCTCGACGCACCGAGCGTTATTTTTTTTTTAAACTATTTGGTAACGATACGAGCTGGTAGTTTGCCTGATGGTAAACATAACGCCGGTCCATAACAATTGCAGTACCACTCAGAACTTTGAAACTCAAAGGCCTGCGCGGCACTGCAGCTCGTTACCGCGCTCGTTACCCTGAGACATTAGGTATTAAGTATCATAAGCCCAGTAATTTCACTGGCTACTCTGCTCATCAAACCGGAACACGGTAATGCTTGCACATTACTGCTTGGCGGCAGACTTCACGAGCAGGATATGGAACGCTCGTGTATAACTTAATAGGGTTACAAACAACTTGGCGACGGACTAGACAATTTTTAGAGCCCGCGTCGATTCACGTTTGCGACAGTTATCCTGAAAATCAATTTCCAATATTTCCTTTGCGCTAAAACTAATATTTCAAGTATCTAGTGCTACGAGTCAATAGTTATTTAGTGTTTAATCTACGAGCTGTAATCCTGAGATTCTCTCGGGATTTAGTCGGGTGTCCATATTTCAGGATCAATCGTGGAGGAGAAGAAATTGATTTATTTCTGACGATAATACCAAGTTATAGGTAGTCCTATTGAAAGGTTTCAAGCGGCGACCACGAACCGGAAGACATAGTGGAGGGCCCACTATGGTGGACCGATGACCTGGTTGGTCATCCAATCAAGATTTGTGCGGTATTACCACAAAAAAAAAATACACCAACTCATGTGAAAGAGATGAAATCCACGTCTAACTTTCAAACGTGCCTTAGTCGCGTGTTTAAATGTAACTAACAACAAACCTCGATTTGATTTAAGAAGTGTCTTTACCGTTGTGTATAATTCGCTTCTATATATTATGACATTTCTAATCGTTTTACTTGTAAAAGTTATTTAACTTGGGGAGTTTAACTTTTATAGGTACCTACAGTGTCTAGACTCCAGATAAACAGACGTCTAAATATTGAGAGGAGTGGTTGTTTATATTTAAACAGGGCTATGCGTCACTGCATTGCGCTCGACACCTTGGCACACTCATAAGCCCAGTTACTTACCTGACTACTTTCCTCAAAACGGAACACAGTAATGCTTGCACACAACTGCTTGGCGGGAGACTACACGAGCAAAGCGGTGGTACTCACCCAGACAGACAGTCGCCGAAGAGTTAGTCCTACCCAGATGGTAGACGGAATATGTTCTATATTCACACCACGTCTGACATGTTGTCCTTGTGACATTTCAGGAGGTATAGACTTATATAGAGCGCGTTTGTACTGAAGTTGTAGTTAACCGTACAGGTCAGGAAATGGCGCTGCCGTGCGAGCCATTTCAACGGGAGCAAGACCTACCGGATATGAGACGTGCAGAGGACGAGAACTTAACCTACTGGAGTTGAAGCTTGTACACGATTGTTTAAACTACTCCCAAACGTAGTACTTCAACCCTAATTACTATTATTAGTAGACTAGATGCCTGCGGGCCGCGAATACGTTCGCGTTTTCCCCATTTTCAAAAAACGAAAAACACTTTTCTAGAATTTTTATTTGCTCGGTCTATTTCCAAGTTATTACCCTGACATAAAAAACTGTGGCGTGGCGATTCACGCAGTGCATTTCTTCTGGATAAAAAGCCTATGTTACTCTCCGGTTCTTAAACTATATCTATGCAAATATCACGTCGATCCGTTGCGCCGTTGCTGCGTGAAAGAAGTAGACACCAACATCAGCAAACCTACAAACACATTTTCGTATTTATTACAGTTTGACGGATTATATAAAAACTATGGATATACATTGTACTGTATATGAATTGGTAATAAAATTCACCTCAAAACTTTTGGCTATAAACAAAATCTATTATTATTCTCCTATGATTTTTTTGTTTAAATTCAAATTTACTGAACGCTGGCTGCTATAGGCTCGTTGTGTTTCCAATTTCGCATGTTTACGCCTGAACACGAAATAGCTTATCGACAACTAAGCGATCAATTTCAAACGACATCGACGCAGCCCCTGTCTATAAATTCATGTCCAATTCAGCGGTGATCGGACAGAACATCCACTTAAACATATTAAAGTATTCATTGACGACGACGCTGGTAAGTTGGGACTCCGATAGGGGCGGTTTAAGAGCTCGTTTAGGGAGATGCGCAGCGTCTTGCGGTCGACACAAATTGCGACTTTTGAAAGCAGTACAGCTGACATCAGCTGCTGCTGTCATCATGCGCATGGAGTTCCGTATTTTTACAATCAAAATGTACCCAAGACAATGTCGTAATTTATAGGTGATGTTTATTGTGTTATCTTAACCACAGACTATAAAAACCAGCTGTGAAACGTATCAATATTTAACAAAGCATATGAAGACAAAAACGTTGAGCAGAACCGCAGGGTGTAGCTAGGCGTAAATTCAACACAAATAAAATGACAAATACGCTACGTCAGCAATAAAACAGTCCCGGGTCTAGCCGGGACAAGTCATATAAACTGTTTTTAAAAATGCATGAATTACGCCCTTAGGTAGTTGGAAGTGAGGGGTGGGTAGTGACGGATGATGGAACTGTCGGTCTGTCGCAGGCAGAGACGAGTGCGCACGCAACCACTTGGCTTAATAAATAGTATCTATAGTAGTTATAATTTTATCTTACTTTGAGATATCGTGAATAAATCAAGTTTTGTTTATACTATTCGGTAACGTGACGAGCGGGTCGTTTGCCTGATGGTAAGCATAACGCCATACCCAGGGTTTTGGAGTACGAAGACCTGCACGGCACCGCAAAGCGCTCGTTACCCTGAGACATTAGGTATTAAGTCTCATAAGCCCAGTAATTTCACTGTTTGCTCATCAAACGGCAAACCGGAACACAGTAATGCTTGCACATTATTGCTTGGCGGCAGACTACATATACACGAGCAAAGCGGTGGTACCCACCCAGACGGACACTCGCAGGAGTGTTATGTCTTACCACCTGGTGAAAAGATATAGGAAAGAAGCCGTCAACAATTAAAAAAAAACAAAAAGAACATTTAAAAAAGTTTTCTTGGCTGCTTAACCCTGCCTGCAAAGCTCGGGGCCGCAGTTTCGATTCCTGGCCGGGAACTAAATGTGAAACACAATCAATTTTAATATTTTTGAAACCTCGAAATCTAGCGCTATCGGTCTATAAGCGAGAGTTCAAAACATGTTTTGGTTGGGCGAAAATTGTTTATGATTATTTCTAGACGTAAGACGCTGTTTTCTTTTAACATCAATGTTTTTCTTAAAATATTGTCATTAGCAAAACGAAGGTATATCGCGAAAGTACTTGATGAATTAATACAAAACAAGGAAAGCGAATAATGTTTAATAGAAACATCCATTTAATTTCATAACAAAAGCAATGCACGAACAGAAATTGAACTGTCATCGACGCTCTCGCCCGAGGCCTACTGGTATAAACATAAAGCTGCTATTAGACGGTAATACATGTTTGCGTTTTGCTGTCAAAATAACAATGGTTTTGCAACAAGCGCGGATTACAATTTATTATACGCTCACGCGCGGCTTGAAGTAAAGCCATCAAAAATCCTGAAACACACAAGAACAGCAGTAGGTCCAGATATTGCTGTCTCTTTCACTCCCTCGAAGCCCTGCTGACTGCTCAAAGCGACGACATCACTTGCGCATCATAGCGAATTTACCGCGGTTTCTGCACTGAACATGAAGTCCACGTGATACTATTTTTTTGAGTAGAGATCGTAGAAACGGTGGTTATCGTGGGTTTTCCATGGTTTGTGCGTGGTCCGTGCTTGATGCATAACCATCAATCATGCATTACCGTCTAATGGCACCTCAATGATTACAAAAAAGGTGCTGATTCTCAAAATCTAGCATAGGACTTTGTGTTTTCAAAGTTCTGAGTAGTATTGCAATTGGGGTAGACATTATGCTTACCATCAAGCTAACAAGCTGCTGTTACCTAGTGTTAGGTTTTATTTAATTTAAAATACTTATTCATAAAAGAGTAATTGATTTGACTTGTCGGATATTGGATGTTTTATATTTAACTTCATTTAAAATAATTAATCGCTAAAGAGTACTTGATTTGACTTGTCTGTTATTGGATGGGAGTTGGATCGGATTGGAGGGGGAAAAACATGGCCGGTGGTAGACGGGAGACAAAAATGAGATTAGTCTGAGTTATAGCGTGGCAAAGTGAAGTCGAGTGAAGAAGTGGATTCCGTGTTTTGGTAATCCTGTGGAATAAATATTGTGTTGGTAAGTGAAAAGGAGGTTTTATTATATTAGGTAAAATTAATGTGCTAAATATGTGTAATATGATAATACTATTTACTAAAAGAGTTCCGATGAGTTTCTTGCCCATTCTTCTCAACCGGACTACATCTTTGGAATGGGCACTTAGAGTCATTTTGAAGTATCTTATTGGAAATACAAAAATATTATGTGATTTAAACTGTGTCTTATTTATTCTTGTAAGTAATGCAGGTTTATTATATATCAGAAGTGGTAAGTACCTACTTACTTTGTTAAACATTGTTATATGTAGCTATTGCTACTGTTCTAAACAATCCAGCATGTTTTCGTAACATCTGGAAATCGTGATTTATGCTGTTTAGCGGCAAATAATATATATAACGACATGTAATAGTATACAGCCTAAAAGAACTGAACTAATTTTGCTTAAATAAGGTAGCCTTAGACCCCTTTTAAAACCTAAGAGTGTAGACAGTGCTGATAGCGTTAGTTAATTTATACATTTTATTTTAACACTAGCTTTGATATCACATAATTTAATAATACCATGTACTAGGTATGCTAATGCTTCATGGTTTTGCTTACCTAAAATATAAGTGTAAACAAAAAAAAAACATTGAGGTTAGGGTTTATTATATCAGCTTATTATTTTTATTTATATTTTAACTTTTACCCCCATTGTTTAATCTTAAACTTATTTAACTTCCGTTGCTTCATTGACAATTTTAAGGTGCATAGGAAAATAAAAGAATATTTACATGTGAATTTTGTTTCTGAGTCGCAGATAATGGTGATCTACCACGACGCTCGGAGACTCCTGAGCAAGGGTCTTCGAGGCGTTTAGAAAATACGCGGCGCAGTCGCAGCCGTACGCGCAGTGGTATCAGCGTGCACCGCTACAGAAGCCGGAGCCGGCTTCGTGACCGTAGCACCACGCGTGAGCGTGAATGCTTGCACGACTGCGAACGTGACCTTGCTGGAGCTGCTTTGCTGAGCTGGAAGGAGTGCGCCGACAACGGAGCCGCATGAACAGAAGAACGACGGCGACAACTGGACACTAATAACACCGGAGCAACAACACAGCGGTTGAAGAGATACGAATGAAGATCCTCGATCAGAATGCAGGTAAGATGGCATGCCGAAGAGCATAGATATTTCATTTAAATGCTTTATTACCCTCGTAGAAGTCATATCAGTGCACGGGAACGCAAACGGAAAACGTGAGTATTCATCGATCACCGTAAATATATATTTATTCCTTGTATTGGAAGGTACAGGACCTTTAAAGTCAATGCTCAATACTGGATCAGGCAGATCACATTTGTAGAATTTCGGTTTTATTTCGGAACATATCCGACAAGAATTAGTCATACTTCTAATTTCTTCTGTAGAATACGGTTAATTCTTTGACTTTACCCAGTGGTTCATCCGCATTATTTCTGGATGACACAGTTTCATGTAATGAAATTAGTTTTTTTAGTTCATTGTACTATCGAAGCACATACCCGCGAAAGCGCGTCAGCTACATTATTCTGTTTACCTGGACGGTACACAATGTCATACTTGAATGGCGCCAAGTCCAGTCGCCATCGCAGTATTTTCTCATTCTTTGTTTTGCTCGTCAGTTTATTATCGAAAATGAATGATACAGATCGTTGGTCAGTAAAGAGACGAAACGGTTTGCCAATAAGAAAATGACACCATGTCCCTAAATACTTTGCTATAGCGTAAGCTTCCTTTTCTATAGCTGAGTGGTTAAGCTCGCTAATTTTCAACATTCTTGAGAAAAATGCGACTGGTCGATCAGATTGTGATAAAGTTGCTGAGATTGAATGGCATGCATCCGTTTCCACGGTGAATGGTGCATTGTAGTCAATAGAATTGTCGCGAAGTTCACTCTTTCGTGACCAAGGTTCAGGTATATTATTTCGTACTAAGGCGACAAAGTTAATTCGGGCATGCATCGAGAAGTCATTCTTTCGTCATTCTATGAGAGCCGCTACTAGTTCCATTGGCCTGTCCGAGAGCCACTTGACGTGGTAGGTTCCTCTCAACTACGGACAGGCTAATAACCAAAGCGTACCTCTCCTGCGCATAAGAGCCGCATCAGTTCCGTTGACCTGTCCGAGAGCCACTTGACGTGGTAGGTTCCTCTCAAATACGGACAGGCCGACAACCAATGCTCCCTCAATCAACAAACAATCGGGACCAAAGGTCCCTGGATGGTCCTCCTGCCTTCCCCATAGACCTCCCATCATGCCTCCAAAGTTACACTCTTTGACTCTGTAACTTCTCGATACATTCTTCACCATTTCGTTAATTACTAGACAATGCAACTCACTCTGGGACGTCTGTTTCGTTACTTTTTTCTCTTACTTCGTCCCGCCAACTCTCACCGTTTTTTCGCCAAGAATAAAGTCTACCTTCACTTTTTGTTTTCTTTTTTAATAAACCCTTGACCACTAAAATGTTGCTAGCGCACAAAAAAGTTTTACTTACTACTCTATGGTTGGAAATCGCACAGATTCGCGACATTCCCAACGGCAGCGAGAGCTCCTATAGTGAGGCAAAGAGCTGACGAGTCCACTCTGCAATTTTCTCGCTTGCTTTGACTGCTGCAACTCGCCCAACCCTATTCTCACCTATTTAAGTCTCGTTTTGTTCTAAACTTGGTGACTCTACCAACGCAGGAGTGTCCTTGCTCGTTTCATCAGGAAGACTGCTCTCCCTCACCTCAACTTCGTTCTCTTGTAATACGTACTCATTGGTTTCGATTCCATTTAATTACTCGAGAACCTCATTGGTCACGTCTATATCCATTGGTGTCTCAGTCTTGGACTCTGAATCACTAGTTCCCTACTTATTGTACAACATCGGGAATTTGTTCTGATAGCACGACATTACCAATGTCGTGTCAGCTTTCAGTGGATTTAGGTGCCCAATCGATTCTATAAACTCGGTACTTCCTACTCTCCCTCTAATAACTCTACACTCTCCATCCTTACTTCTTATGAGGGATGACATTTTGCCAACCTTCCAGTTCTGTCGGTTCTTAGACTCGTCTTTAATTTGTACTACAGCGCCCAAAGAGAGCATCTCGTCTGACTTCACTCTGGGCTCTGACTATGTCTGTATCTTTCTCCTGAGGTTCACAAATACTGACCTAGGATGATCTTCTTAAGCTTGTTTATGATAGTCTGACCTCGTCTCCATTCTTCAACAAGGTCTTGCTTCATCAATGTACAAGTAAGGTCTAGTCTGTTAATGCACCCATAGTCATGCATTTGCTCCTTGACAAGAAACCTGCTGGTTTCGAAACATAGTCAAGGTCTGCGCTTACACAAGTCAATGATCTTGAACTCACTACAGCTTCGACTTCTTTCATTACAGTCTGTAGCTGGCTGTCATTCAGCAAATGTTTGCCCAGCAACCGTTTTAAGCAGTTTTACCACCGATACCAGTCTTTCGTAAACGTCACCGTGCCACAGTGCTAGCTAGGGAATAAACCTCCATTAATTAATCTTGTTTTGTACACAATATATGCCAGTCAACATTTCAAATGTAAGTCGAAATTGATTGCAATTTCGTAATCGGACAGAATCAGGGTTGGCACTCCTCTGGAAGCAATAAATCTTCTGAGTAAGCACTTCTGGGCAGCCAACTCTTTTACTACCTCAAGATGAATTGTACATACTATTAAGAATGTAAATAAACAAATCCATCTCTTTTCCGTTGTCAGTTTTCTTAATCTTTGGGCCAAAATAGTTCAACCCAACACATGTACACTTGGAGCACTATATTTCACGCTCTGATGGTACAGCTGGAGTTGATGGTATGTATAAGTTCCCACTCTGTACTTATCACATTGAGGGCATCGTCTCGCTACCTTCCGAAATATTTTCTCTGTGGAATCCAGTATCTTTAACGTATTATACTCTGAGTATGTGATACTCCAACATGATAATTCTATTCATATGTCGCTCTGGTAACTTTTGTAGTGTACTCACAGTCTCTTGGTAGATGCTTCATATCATACGAGCAGCCAGTGTGCCTCATACGACCTTCACATCTCAAGAGGCCATCAACATCTACAAATAATGCTAAGTTTCTTGTTAGGTGGGTTTCTATTCCTTTAGTCTGTTCAGGAAAATATCTAGATCGAAGATATTTTATCTCTTATACCTCAGAGTCTACGTTATCTTCTTGACTTGTTATGCTCTCAACATCCATCTCTTTTGGTCTTTAAGGTAATTTCAGCAGATGGACTCAGTTTGTCCGTACGTTTCTCAGATCTCAATGTAAAAATTATTACCAAATCTCCACTGAATTTTGCAGCCTTCCAGTTTTGGAAGTCTTGCTGATACCTCCACACAATCCGGAGTTTGTATTGCAAGCTGGCAGGTTGCCTCTAAATCCACCAAGGTGTCTTCTGCTTCCATTTTCAAGGCAATTAATTCAGTCGTCCTGCAACTGGAAGAATCTTCTTTAGCAATCTGGGTAAGCCGATCTCTACTCCCATACCTTCTCTGCAGAGTTTGAGTTCCTACTTCTTGTGCTTATACATGAAACTACCAAGGATTTCCTTGCTTGATCATCACTTGGTTGTGAAGTACCACCTCAATCGTCAGCGCCGATTTAAATGCTTCGGCGACCAGCTAGGCGGCTCACCAAGCAATTACATCGACCAATGCACACTTAGGTAGATAGGTGAACTGTGGATATACGCTGCAGTCTGCACTGACTGCACCTCAACTCGTAGATGTAGCAGAGCGAAACAGAGGATTTGGTAATGAAACTGTACCTACCATTGGACAAGTCTCGGTGAATTTAGTGGTCGATGGCATAAATGCCACAGTCTCACGTCAAATAGTAGACGACAAGTTTCTCGATGTCTCTCTACTAATAGGTCAATCGTTTACTGAACTGCCTCATGTTTTGGAGTACAAAAATTTAGATAAACTGCAGTTCTTCAATATTGGCAATGAAGTGCCAGTATCTCAGTCCAAGGTAAGTGACACTCGCTCAGTTAAAGTATGAAAGTTATGGACCAGCCTCAATTAGAGCTTTTGTGGAGCCCCATCATTATGGTAGCGTATTGTTGGACAGCAAGGTAAGCCCTCTCAACAAATTACCGTCTCTGGAGGCGTATATGAAGTTAGGAAAGAAAGAGCTAACGTCAGAGTATCACCTCTCTCTTTTTTTATTTTGTGTATAAAATTGTTAATGTATAAATTATCTTGACTAACATAATTATTGTATAGATAAATGTAATAATGTAAAAGGAAATAGAATGGTACAACTCATTAATTTTAGTAATAGGATTGTGCTGAACTAGATACCAATTTGTAATTAAAAGTAATTGACATCAAAAGTGTTAAGAATAATAATGTATCGTAATATTATGATTGGTTAGAAATTGAAATATTTTAGTGCTATATTTCTTCCGTAAGAAGTGATTGGTTTACGGTAAGAAGATAGTATTAAATTGTAGTGTTGTGCTCGCAATACCGACAGATTCCATCCGTAAGAATTGATTGGTTTACGGATTGGAAAATGTGTTTTGTGAGAAATGAATGGTTCACAACACAACAAATAATGTAGGTATGAATGATCCGTAAGAAGTGATTGGTTTACGGATCGGAAAATGTGTTCTGTGAGAAATGAATGGTTCACAACACAATAAATAATGTAGTTATGAATGATCCGTAAGAAGTGATTGGTTTACGGATCGGAAAATGTGTTCTGTGAGAAATGATTGGTTCACAGATTATAAATACCTAAAATCGATTATCTTGATGTATACAAAATATAATTATTTACAAAATGTATGATGTCTAGCAGAAAAAAAATTCAGTTTTAAGATTTATTACTTTATAATGTATAAGTACATAACTGTAAGTTCTTTTTTTTTTCTCTCTCTTTCGCATTGTTTAATTTAAAACTACGACTGGCCATGTGTTAGGTAATCCTGTCAACGTGCATGAGGACATGCACGAGGTCAGGACGGACGAGTGTTAGGTTTTATTTAATTTAAAATACTTATTCATAAAAGAGTAATTGATTTGACTTGTCGGATATTGGATGTTTTATATTTAACTTCATTTAAAATAATTAATCGCTAAAGAGTACTTGATTTGACTTGTCTGTTATTGGATGGGAGTTGGATCGGATTGGAGGGGGAAAAACATGGCCGGTGGTAGACGGGAGACAAAAATGAGATTAGTCTGAGTTATAGCGTGGCAAAGTGAAGTCGAGTGAAGAAGTGGATTCCGTGTTTTGGTAATCCTGTGGAATAAATATTGTGTTGGTAAGTGAAAAGGAGGTTTTATTATATTAGGTAAAATTAATGTGCTAAATATGTGTAATATGATAATACTATTTACTAAAAGAGTTCCGATGAGTTTCTTGCCCATTCTTCTCAACCGGACTACATCTTTGGAATGGGCACTTAGAGTCATTTTGAAGTATCTTATTGGAAATACAAAAATATTATGTGATTTAAACTGTGTCTTATTTATTCTTGTAAGTAATGCAGGTTTATTATACTAGTAGCACAGTTTTACAATCCACTAGTAGTATGATATAATTTTCGACACAATTATCTACCCATACACAAACACGAATAAAATAAAAATCAATGCAATTATCTGCATTGTCTGTGATGTCTGTCTGTACTTCTAACATATTTTTTTATAATTTTTTATTTCGTTCCCCTAACGAATTTCTTTGTTAAGCTAGTAAATAGATTTATTCAAAACCACTCGAGCGGTTTTCAATTATTCTTTTATTATTGCAAATTCGTAGGGTGTGTTTTTTTTACAAGATTTTAGTTAAGGTTGAACGGGCCGTGAGTGGCAGGAAATGTGAAAAAAATATATTGTTTACTTAGGAAAACCTTTCGTTTCAAAATTCAAATCAGCGTTCCCGCGCTATCTTTTATGAGCTATTATTATTTGACAATGGAAAAGACATAAGTAGATGAAATATAGGATGTACAAGATAAACAATGACAGATCGAGAACGTTACGAAAAACTAAATTTTTTTTAATGTTATTTGGTAACTAGACGAGCTGTTCGTTTGCCTGATGGAAAGCATAACGCCGGCCCATAACAATTGCAGTGCCACCCAAAAATTTTAAATACAAAGGCCTGCGCGGCACTGCAGTGCGCTCGTTACCCTGAGACATTAGGTATTAAGTCTCATAAGCCCAGTAACTTCACTGGCTACTCTGCTCATCAAACCGGAACACAGTAATGCTTGCACACTACTGCTTGGCGGCAGACTTCACGAGCAAAGCTGTGGTCACAACCCAGACGGACACACTCGCAGAAGAGTTAGTCCTCCCACTAAAAACTTTTTATTTATTTGTGCATATATTAGTGGGTTTGAATGTGTGATAGACTATAAATGATTTGGTCTGGTATGACCGTGCCAACAAGGGACTTAAATATTAAACACATCTTTTTAATATCAAGTATTCTTCTGTGTTTCCTCGAATTTGTTTCAAGTATTTGTTGTGAGGTTCTGCGAACTTCTTACATTTCAGAAATGGCTGAAGTATTTGTTTCCACATATTTTGTGCCGCGCTGTTGCCAAGTGTATCCAAACAAACAATTGTCTAGTACACAAGTTGGAAACAGTAAGGACTTTCCGATTCTTTGCTCGGTAACTTAGAACTTAGCTAATAATACGGCCAAATATTGCTGATAATTCACCCACAGAATTTTCACTTGTCAATAGATTCCGTTGAAATATGGCACACGAAATCAGATAAATCGACGGTTTAATTATTTGTTAAAAAGTTTGATATATACACTGGTCAAATTAGTCTAGGTACTTCGTTGCAACTTGCAAGTTTCAACTGTTGTGAATTTAGTGGCATCTATTTTCCCGTCCGAGGAAAAATAAATGGAACATAATAGACAAGTTTGAAACATCATCCGTACTTTATGTTTGTAATTTGAAATATTTGAATGTTTTTCAAAATCATTATGTCGTTCATCATTCTAATTGCAAACCGTTTGAATTGAAAATGACAAGTGAGTCGCATTATTTTATTTGTTCCTTAACTTCCATAGTTTTTTGTCGGTGATAGTGTGGCCGTGGGTCAAATTTTGCAACTGAATTTCGAACCAATTTCCGTAATTTAATAAACAAATAAGCTGAACTTTGTATTCATGTGTAAACATGATGAGGAAAAAGTCTATCGTAGCGTTATATTCTGACCGCATCGTCGCTTACCATCAGGTGAGATTGTGGTCAAACGCAAGCCAATCTAGAATAAAAAAAAATTCTTTTTTCATTTTTCTGTTTAACAACGGCCCATACTGCCAGTATTGTGCTAAGGCGAGTCAAATAAATAAGTAGTTTTGTCTCGGTGCTGAATTTTAGAAGAGCTTGTGCGGAAGATGAATTACTAAGTGCTCGTCGCGAGAAATGGGTCGTATGCTTACCCGGAAAAGGAAGGGGGGGGGGGGGGTTGGAATGATCTATTCTTACTCCTTACCACTATGTCTATTAAAAGCGTTAAAAGTATGTAACCGTGTTATATCATATGTATGTAAAGTTTCATTCAAATAGGCTCATTCACTACTACCTTCCTGAATCCGCTTATTTCGCTCCGTATGAATTTAGAACCTTTTCTTTTGAGGTCGGTTAAAAATAAGCCACTACCTTCCTGAATCCGCTTATTTCGCTTCGTACGAATTTAGAACCTTTTCTTTTGAAGTCGGTTAAAAATAAGCCACTACCTTCCTGAATCCGCTTATTTCGCTTCGTACGAATTTAGAACCTTTTCTTTTGAAGTCGGTTAAAAATAAGCCACTACCTTCCTGAATCCGCTTATTTCACTCGCTACGAAAATAGAACCTCCTTTTTTGAAGTTGGTTAAAAATAAGCCACTGCCTTCCTGAATCCGCTTATTTCACTCGCTACGAAAATAGAACCTCCTTTTTTGAAGTTGGTTAAAAATAAGCCACTACCTTCCTGATTCCGCTTATTTCGCTTCGTACGAATGTATTGCACCGACGGCAGATTGCAGGCGGCAAGTAGGTCACAGCGCTAACCTCGTTACTGGCTGATCAGAGCTCATACAGCGAGTCAGCTAGTTATTGCTAGTGCTAGTGTTTATCTTTAACCGACTTCCTAAAAAGGAGGAGGTTCTCAATTCGTCTATTTTTTTGCGATGTTACTCGATATCTCCTGCTCTCAATCGATTTAAATAATTCTATTTTTCATGAGTAACGTATTACTCAAGGGTCCTTTTATAAATTAGATGAAAGAACCTTTGGAAAAATGGAGGATGAAATTTTATATATCGCGATATTTTTGTAGAAGTCTGTTCCTGCTTTTTACACGACTGGACAAAAAAGGAGTGTAATGTTTTTAGGGTTCATATATATATGTTTGTATGTATGTCTGTATATGAGTTTCTTTATTCCACCATAACTTTTAAATGCCTAAACAGATTTGGATGTATGGGGTTCGTTAGAATCATTACATCATCTCGAGTGACACTGGCTAGGGCAGTCGTGTTTTTTTTGTTACTTTTGTTATATCGACTTGGTTAAGAGTGATCATGCTCAGATGAAGCATAGAAGAAGTATTGAATCTTCAAAACCTTTTACCAGGTTGTAGGACTAAATCTTGTGCGAATGTCCATTTGGGTGGGCACTACCGTCTTGCTTTGTGTCTCTTTGCGATGCTTTATGTCATGTATGCCGTCGTGTATGTTCAGGTTTGACGAGTAAAGAAGTCAGTGAAGTGGCTGGGCTTATGAGACTTCAGGGACGTTCTTATCAACGCTCCTTGTTTTTTTGTGATTCTTAAACACGTGTGTTTCCTCGCCATGTTTTCCTTGGCCGTTTTTAGAGCGTGTGTAAAATTTTTGGTGCGGGGGCGAGGCGGGATTTGAACTCTGGTACAGCGTCATATTGAAAGTCACATGGTCTCGGCTACACTCCCTATCTAAACCGCCTTAAAGCGAACAGATATAAAATATCCTTAAAATTAATCCACAAGTTCTAGATGTAATTGAAATCGCTTCACATCACACCTCTCGGCCCCTCAAAACAAATCGCGTATTTTCAAATCGAGTAATCGACTACGCCAATCGAATTAGAAGCGTATTTCGCGATTGGCCGGATTCGATGGCATTCGATTATGTAGCTCGACCGTTTTGTTTTTCGCGGTTGTGTCATTGCATTAGACACTTTTATTTTAAAATTAGGTGGCGCCAGTTGTGATGTTCTTTTTTCAAACATTTAAAAAAATCTTGGATCACCTTATGCCCGCTCCTGGACAAAATTCACACGCTTCTTTTTCCGCTCATGCTAACGCCAATACAATGTAATGGAAATGACATTACCTTGTGAGATGTCACGTGACTGTTTTTAAATTGGTGAATGGTAATTGGTCGTAATGGCTTTTTACTCTATGGTATTGTTGGCGTTAGCGTGAGCGGAAACAAGAAACGTGTGGATTTTTTGTGGTTTAAAAAAGCTTATAATTAAAAGGTACTAAGTATTTGAAATAGTTTTTAGCCCTAATTTTCCAATGTAACCTAAATCCATGCCGTGTGGTCCGGGCTAAGAATAGTACCACACCATCTCTTCTCATGGGTGTCGTAAGAGCTGGATAAGGGAATATCCAGGGAATGTGCAGCAGTATTCTCCTCAGTCAACTTCATAATCTACTGCGTCCACGGCGACACCTGCCACGCGTGCTGTATTATGGCAAAATCCCGGCTCCATTGAGTAGGCCTGTTATTCAGCAGTGGACGTTCGACTGATGATGATTCTAAGTCCTTTTCAGTACCATTTAATGTCTACTATCGTGAAGAAACATTCTCTTTCAAATAAAAAAAAACTTGATAAATTGATCCTTCATTGTGCCATTTAAAACACGCTGAAAGGAAAACCTCGTCCACTTTGCACACTTTTAAAATGGAAGCTTTCTACTAATTACAAAGTATACAAATGAAACCAGAAATCGCAGCAGTGCTCCTTATTTCTTGTTATATCTTTTTCAATGCAGGTCAAATACGGCATCCTAGCTACGAGTGCAGATTTTAAAATAACTTCGCAGTTGGCCGCCATATTTTTATATCGATGTGGCACAGTACGTAATAACAAACAGTAGGGACACTCGAGAAAGAAAGAAGTAATTTATTCGGTGGGTGCTCCACGCGTCACAGTCGAGTCACACTGTAACTTGTTGGGATTTTTTTCCCATCAAGTGATACACCGGATGTAACTCGTTGAGTAGCCTATTGCAGGAAATGTACAACTATAATAAATAGTACAAAGTTTTGGACAAAAAAATCATGCAAAATCATGTTTGCGTGGTTTTTTGGTCCAAAAATTTGTATTATTGCAAGGCATTGGTACTAGGCGAACATAAACATGCAAGAGGTATTTTAATGTAAGAGAAATTGAGACTTATGCCGGTCTCCACTAAAATAAACTACGATAAAACTTGTATATTATAGGCAACTATTAAACTAAGTCTTGGTTGGCTTCGTCTGCCCTGACGTTTCCTAAGTACGGGAATGAAATGAATGAAAGTGAATGAAACATTTCTATGTATTACTCAGTGGTTTATTTGGTTTTGATATTGAAAATCGAATTGCGCAAGCGCGAATTTTAAATAATTGACACGACAATTTAATTTGTCTCTGTCACTTTGCTTAGCGTTAGGCCTTGCAAAATCGGTGTCATAAAGTTAGGAATCGCCTAAGATAAGTGCAACGCGTTTGCATTCTTAAGTACCTACTGGAGAATAAGAATTGGCTTAGGCGCTGTCAAACTTTAGTGCAGATGGGCATTATTCCGTAATTCTATGATAGTCCTGGTTATAGTTGTCAATTTAAAGTACTAGGAGACTAGCTAGATAGGCTAAGTGCCACTAAAAGTAAAATATGAATATTTTACAAAGTATCAAAATAATCGAACCCCTATGTTTGAAGTTCCCTTACTGGATATACTGTGACTGTTAATCTGACCCTCGCTAGTGATAACAATATTATTACCCTATTTCAAAACGGTTACTTTCGTTTTAAATGCCTTGATTGGTTTTGAAGAGGAGTCATAAGAATTATCAGTTGTTATAAAGAAGATTTATATATTTATATCTACCATAGCTTTTGCCCGCGGCTTTAGCAGTGACAATGCAATATATATGGAGATAAAACATGTTTTTAAAAATATTGTTATACTAGCTTCTGCCCGTGGTTTCACCCGCGTTCCCACAGGTGTAGTGCATTTTTCTGTGATAAAAAGTAGCCTATGTGACTCTCTGGTCCATAAACTTTATCTTAGATGCCAAAAATCACGTCGATCCGTCGCTCCGTTGCTGCGTGAAAGAAGGACAAACCAACAAATCAACAAACACACTTTGGCATTTATAATATTAGTAGGATTATATAGGACCAAATTATTTTTACATTTAAATGTGTTTAAAATTAGAAACATTACCTACCCAAATGTCAAAAATCTAATATTTTTTATTTTTGTTTTCAGGTAAGTTTATTCACACTTCAATTGTTACGTGCATTGATAAGGTAAGGGTTTCCACTCGGTAAATCCGGCAATTCTTTAAACGCCGGAACCAATCAGCTGCATGCATAACACATTATATCTATATACGAGTATACCTAGATAAACAGAAGTTTTTTCTAGCTACTACATAAACACTACATCTAATTGAACTAAAATCAGTTGGGTAATCAACAATCCAATGTAATATTAAATAGTTACATTTGTTCAAGTTATTGTAATAGTTAAATGAAAATTTCTAACTCACTACCAGTTGGCAGCGTACTCAGCTTGCTGGCGGCATTGCCTCGTTGGATTGCAATGCTGATCCGTTGAATCAGATAACTACCAGCACTTTCAATAATTTAAATAACGAAACATTAAAGATTTGATAACGATACGAGCTGGTCATTTGCGTGATGGTAAGCATAGCGCTGCCCTATAACTATTGCAGTGCCACTCAGAACTTTGCAACACAAATTTGCGCTCGATACCCTGAGACATTAGGTATTAAGTCTCATAAGCCCAGTAATTTCACTGACTACTTTGTTCATCAAACCGAAACAGAGTAATGCTTGCATATTACTCCTTGGCGGCAGACTCCATGAGCAAAGCGGTGGTACCCCCCAGACAGGCACTCTTAGAAGAGTTAGTCCTACCACCTAGTAAACGTAGTACTACATATCCGTTCCAGTTGTTTCTGTCGCCAATTTGTTTTCTCCTGCGCGATCGATACCGACCACACGGTTGCTCGTTTCCATTATCCCCCTCGTCCGACATTGCCGTGACAAACATTTTACAACAATCACATTATCGGGTTCAATTTGTATCAATTTTTTTTTCACTTGTGCCCCCAGACATCGCTCAAGATAACTGAATCTGATGAAAAGATTCTTTTGGATTGTGGCAAGTATTTATATTATCCTACTAATATTATAAATGCGAAAGTGTGTTTGTTGCTTTGTCCTTGTTTCAGGCAGTAACGGAACAAAGGTTCGGCGTGATTTTTGGTATAGATATAGTTTAATGACCGAAGAGTAATATAGGCTACTTTTTATCCCGGAAAAATGCACGATTCCTGTGGGAACGCGGGTGAAAACCGCGGGCAGAAGCTAGTCTTCTATAATTATAGGATACATTTTGAAGAATGTACAACGCCAACGGTACCGCACGAGTTTGTTCCCCCTTCCCTATTCCATCATCGGTTAATACGGCTATTCGTCATTCATTTATGGATGACATTCCTCCTGTCCGCAATAAACATTTTGATTCATCCTTCATCATGCGGACTGTTAAGGAGTGGAACTCTTTGCAGACGTATGCTTTTCCTAAACACTATATAATCTGTGAGTCAGACACGAGTGAACAGACATATTGGGGCAAGCGTGCTATATCGTCGACCGCATCGTCGCTTAACACCAGGTGAGATAGCGGTCAAGCAGAAGCCCATCCGTAAACGAGAAAGTGTGTTTGTTGCTGTGTTCATCTTTCACGTAGCGACAGAACAACGGATCGGCTTGATTTTTTGCATGATAGTTTATGGACCGGAACGTAACATATTAAGCTACTTTCTACCCCGGAAAAATGCGAAGTTCCTCTTGGAATCTCCACGCGTGTAAAACCGTGGGCATGTAGGGGTACTTCCCCTTCTAGAGGGGTAGTCTATATGTAAACTTAACCTAGAGGTAAAAGAAAACAAATTTTGTTTACCAACACCAATATTTTATTATTTTATTCTTATGTTTTAGGTTTAATAGGTACACACTTATAATAGCAAACAGTATTTTTACACTATGGTAATAGATATTGTGGTTAAGTTACTAAGTATATTTAGACAGGTGGTTTCGCTTGGTCGAGATCTTTGTGGAGGTAACAATTTGATAAATGATAAGATAAATTATTAAAAGTTGGCTCCGGTTCGAAGTCCTAGTAGCAATTGAGTTAAGTTTAACTAGTAATAAGATAAATTAAGTAAAGTTGACTGTGGTTCATATTTCCAGTGGTCATTCAAGTTTAATCCGCATTAAGATATGTGAGGTAAAATTAACTTTAGTTCTTACTTCCAGTGGTCGTTGAAGTTAAGTTAGTAGTAGGATAAATTATACAAAATTGGCATAGTTTCCAATTTCCAGTAATAGTGGTAAAGTTGGGGTACCTGGATACAAGAGTTACCCGCTGTATGAGAGGTCTGCTGAGGTCAGCCACTCCAAAATGTCAGCCGGACAGATAAATTTCTGCTAACTGAGTCTTCTTTGGTTACTGATGCCAGGGTGATGTGATCATCGACACTGGGGTAGATGTATGAGGGTAGGTAGGTAGAAAAACCAAACAAAACAAAACAGCAAAACTGAACAGAACACCATGGAACAAATCCATTGCTTATATTAGAATATGGTATGAAACTTAGGTAATGTAGGGAAAACTCACTGCGGTTAAGTAAAAATACAAAATGATAACTTTCCATGTTTCTGATGGAAAATTGGGAAGAATTAGTCCTTGATCACGGGTGCCAAGCCGTGGTAAACATTTTAAGAACCATTTGAGTCCTTCACTCCCATATGGGAAAGAGAAAATTACAATGTTATGAGTAGACTATAAAATTATAAAAATTAACACTTTTTATGAATAAAACTAGGTATTTGTTACCTTAGCACCACCACTAGGCTATAGGGCAGGTGTTGATAACTATATGAGCACTTAACTCATCAGTAGAAAGGAAATAAACTCAATGTTATGCGCCAACATAAAATCATGAAAATTATCAGTTTTTATGGAAAAACACAGACAATTTATACCTTAACACAAGCTCTGTGTTGTAGGGAAGGTTTTAATAGCTATGGGAGCCCTTATTTCACATGGGTATAGGAGGAAAATACAAAAATAGGTGTCAACCATAAAATCATGAAATTTGACACTTTTTATAAAGAAAACATATAAAATAACACTTTAACACGGGCGTCGTACCGTAGGGAAACTTATTATCACAAAATAGGAGCGCCAAGCAGTTCCTAGATGATGATATTTCAAAAAGTATGTATAAAATTTAAAGTTCATAAATCTATAAATTCGGCGATTAAAACCACATAAATTATATTCTGCCATGAGCGTGAGCTCAGGGAGAAACTTCTAGGAACCATACTGAGGTCCATGAATATATGAAAGTGGGAAAAATAACACATACCTTTTCAGGGTGCTTCTTATGTAGTATTTAGTATAGTAGTAGTATGATGCCAAACGGATGCGTTATGGTGGTCGCCAAAACGTTGGTAAAAGAGACAGGCCGATAGCAGGCGGCGGCCCGCGGTCGTGAGGTAAGCGTCTCACAATCGAAAGCCAAATGTGCTCCATCATCTTGGGTTTCTCTCGTAAAAGAAAGCTTAATTAGTTCCACGTATCAAGGGAAATGACATTACTCAATAGAGCATGACACTCCGGTGTTTAAGCTAATCGATAAACAATTAAATCGAATCAGAATCGATTGGTTAAAAGTATTTAATAGATTTCTAGCGCAAACAGAGGCTTTAACGCTCAGAAAATGAGATAAATTGATAAATTGGAGACATTTCATAAATTAGGTTCAAACTCTGAAGCCAGATTCTAGATTTTGAAGAACATAGATTATCATCGAGATCGAATCATCGGTATTGAGTCGAATACGAAATCGCAAGTTTAGAGAAACGATTATTGCAAGATTTGTACGGAATCGCAAGTTTAGAAAAACTATTATTGCAAAATTTGATTTGGCACTACAGAGTATCGTAAATGCATTGATGGTTACGTTCCGTATCTTATGACACTTCATTTTACGCATCAAGTTAATAAGTCTGAAATTTTCACGCTACAATCACCCCCGTCGTCGCCAGAATTTTTGATCGGGTACGAGAAAAAATTCAAGCTGGCCTCCAGCTTTATTCACAAGAGATCTAAGATATTTAGAATAATTGAAGTTAATACTTACAATTAAGCAATTTTGAACGTAATAGTTAATCTTAAGGGTAATTTAATTAAGTAGTATGTTTAGGTAGGTTTTTTTTAAGACGAAGACGTAAGTTCATAGTTTCAAAGGAACATACGAGCTGGTATTATAAGTAAAATATTACCTACTGTCAGTAACGGTACTAAGTTAATAACAGTATCAAAGGTATAGGTAAATAACGGTAATAAAGTTAGGTTAAGGGTAGTACAAAAATTACAAAAAGGAAATTACAATTACAACCGCTAGGGAATAAGCTAGGGTTTGAAATCTTTTATGTGCCATTTACCGAGGTATTTTCCATTTTCATCCTCTAGCACGTATACTAACGGAGACAGTTTTTTAATAATTTTGCACCGTTCGTACTTCGGAGCTAGTTTCGCAGAGAAGAATTTATCAGCGGAACTTTGTTTATAAGATTTCTTCCAAATATAATCGCCAACATGAAAGGTAATGTCTCGACGTTTCTGATTATAGTATTTAATATTGCGGTCATGAGCCTTACGCAGCATAACTTTTACTCGTTTGAAGATATCGCTTAGGTGACCTAGATTTTCGGCATAATTATCGCGAGGGCTAATAACAATCTCGTCCACGTTATCGCAGGAAGAATAAATATCACCGTCCGTGACAGCTTCGCGGCCATGGACCAACATAAAAGGGGAGTAAGAGGTAGAATCATTTATTGCCGTGTTGAGAGCAAATTGAATTTTAGAAATATTAACGTCCCAGGTGCGGTGATCATCGGTTATATAGGATGACAACGCAGTAATAATGGTACGATTATATCTCTCAACAGTGTTAACTTGGGGACAATAAACTGGACCTAAATGTATTTGGGGAATATTATATTTATGATACAAGGCCTGAATCTCATGACACACAAATTGCGAGCCATTGTCGGAGATAATGGTCTGAGGAATGCCATGGACCAGGAATACATGATCTTCGAGTCGCTGGGCGATTACTTTGCCGGTAGCACGACGCAAAGGGAAAATTAAGCAGTACTTGGTAAAGCAACACACTACGACCAAAAGGAAGGTATTTTGTAGCCGTGAGCGCGGTAACGGACCAACCAAGTCCAGACTAATGCACTGAAAGGGGCGAGAGCAGACTTTAGGGTCACCCATGAAGCCAGGAGTCTTCATGTTGCTGTATTTATGAGTATGACAAATAGAACAGGATTGAACGTATGCCACGGTATCTTTATACATACCGGGCCAAAAGTATCGTAGCTTAATACGTTTATAAGTTTTCGCCACTCCAAGGTGGGCAGCAGTAGGATCGGAGTGATTAGTTTTTAAGATATACTCGCGAGCTTCAAGAGGAACAACCTCTTTCCACTGAAAATCGCTGCTAAGTTTATTCGAAGATTTAGTATAACGGTATAATTTGCCTTGAACCAATTGGTAATTTGGACAAGCACGAGGTTTATTAGTACAGCGCTTAACTATGTTCTGATACCAACCATCGGAAGTCTGGAAAGAATCAATAGTAGAAACGGGAACTGAGCGGGATAACGCATCAGGTACAATATTTTGTGCACCACTACGGTGTTCGATTATGAAATTGTATGGAGAGAGCCTGCAACCCCATCTGGCTAATCGACCAGTCGGATTCTTAAGATTTAAAAACCATTTTAAACTAGCGTGATCAGTGATCACTCGGAAGGGTTTACTACCTTCCAGGTAAGGACGGAAGTGTTCGACACAGTGCACGACAGCCAACGCTTCGCGTTCAGTAGCGGAATAATTGCGTTCGGTAGGGGTAAGTGAACGACTAAAATATGCGATTGGATGTTCTTCTTCGTTAATCGTCTGTGTCAAGGTTCCACCGACGCCGAAATCAGACGCATCACAATGCACGGCAAATTCTTTAGTAAAATCAGGAGTGATTAACACAGGAGCACTGGTTAATGCTAGCTTTAAGTCATTGAAGGCCGACTCAGCCTCAGGTGTCCAATGGAAAGGCGGTACACCTTTTCGTGTAGAAGTAAGAGCATTAAGTGGGCCAGCTCGATGGCTGAAGTTTTTAATAAAGCGTCGGTAGTAAGATGCGGTACCGAGGAATCGCTTCACATCCTGCCGGGACGTGGGGGTAGGGAAATCAACGAGAGCTTTAACCTTGTCAGGATCAGTACTGTTATAAGACTCTAGGCTGGAGCCTTTTTAAAAAAGGAATTTTAAAATAAAAAACATAAATGAATTTTGAGACAACCGTCGGATTTGGAAGTTGGATGAAGACTGTTTTTACTAGTGAGCATGATAGCATTGGTTATGTCCTCTAGTTGGAAAGATAAGGTGAGTACAGAGGCTTCCAAACTGTTTAAAATTGAATTAATATTTTGTTTAATGCTTAAACTGTCAGAAATCATTGAAACGTTTTTTAGTTTTAATTGGAGATTGTCGATACCTTCATTAAGCCTGGCTTCATTAACTTTAATTTTTTGTATAGTTTCATTAAATTTAGACAAAATGTGAGTCGCAACTAAAATATTTTCTTTTATTAATGAACCCAGTCTTTTCTCATCACTCTGTATACTTTGTATAGCGCTGTCGTATTTGACAGCGTCGTCCTCGTCTAGGGTCCCAAAGATAGTTTTGGATAAGGTGCCTATGCCACCTATCCATGCTCCACGTCTGAATCTATTGTTACTTGTTAGGTGAGCGATGGAGGAATACTCAGAAACAATATCGCCATACCTGACTGTGAGCGGCTCTAATACGTTATGACATTCTAACTCCTTTGTGGTTTCAATTTGAATTTGACTGCATAAAAAACGAAGTGTGCCTAATATTGAGTTAATATTTTGAATATGAGGTCCAATGTAAGAAATATCAAATGGAGTTACTATATCTAGGTGTCCGTTATTAATTTTGAGTTCACCAATTGGATCAAAGTATATGCCGGAGCTTGAGTTGAGTGGTTGGACATACTCATGGTGACCTTGGGCCAGTATGCTGTAATGAAAAGAGACATTGAAGTTACTAACTACTAAACTTAACTATTCTCCTAATAACTAATATCTTTTAATTTTTAAAACTAATATTTGTGTATATAGTAAAATATGTGTATATCGGGAAATATGTGTATATAGGGAAATATGTGTATATAGGGAAATATGTGTATATAGGGAAATATGTGTATATAGGGAGAAGTATGTTTTAAGTGGAAGGTATATCGTGGACTTCCACGTGTTTAACTTCGTCATAGTGATGCTTCACATGACGTCTATTTATTAGTAAAGATAAAGTATGATTGCCATGAATCTTTACGACTTTGTAAGGACCTTTCCATAGAGGTGATAAGGCTTTGCGCATCCTAAGGTGGTTTTTTAAGTAAACGTAATCGCCTACTTTGTACTCGTCTGGGCGAGTACGTGAGTCATAATAGGTTTTTGAATTTTCTTTAGACTTATGAATGTACTCTAAAGCTTTGTCACGTGCGTGTTTCATTCGATGTTGTAGTAGTTTTACATACTCAGGATAGGTAGTGTTAGAGTTATCGTTATATACTGAATCTGGGATGTGTGGCTTATGCCCAAATAGTAGCTCGTATGGTGAATAGTGCGTGGTTGAATGTACAGCAGTATTGTATGCCAACATGGAGGTGTACACATACTGGGGCCAGTTGTCTTGATTTTCGTTCACGTATGATTTGAGATATTCCTTCAGAGTGGAATGCGATCTTTCTAAAGCACCTTGCGTTTGTGGATGGTAAGGGGACGACCATAAGTTTTTTATTTTCAGGAACTCGCACGTTTTCTTAAAGAGCTCTGCTGTGAAATTTGTACCTTGATCGGTAAGTATGTACTTGGGAATTCCAAAGAGTGAAATAAAATGTAGGAGACAGTCGCTTGCTTCTGCCGCTGTGTTACTGCGAAGGGGGTATGCTAATGAGAATTTCGTTAAGTCATCCTGCATTGTCAGAATATACTTGAGTTTGGCTGTGCCAGATTCAGGCAGAGGACCCACAATGTCAAGGGCTAACCTTTCGAATGGAGAGGTAGAAGTGGATGTGATAACCATTGGTGCTCTATTTACTTTACGCAACGCTTTATTAGTTTGACAAGACGGACAGTTTTTAACATAATTCTCAATATCGCTGCGCATATTTTTCCAGGAAAATCTTTCTTTAATGCGGCTTATCATTCTCGCGGATCCCAAATGTCCTGCGATGGGGATGTCATGGTTTTCCTTTAGGATTTTAGGAATTTCACTAAGCGATGGGTATATGATGTTATTATGGTAGATGTGAATTTTTATATTAGTGCCATCAAATAAATAGGCTATCATGTTGTAGATTTTTGCAAAGGAGTGTTTATCAAAAGGATTTCTAAAGTCCGAAATGCTAATTTCGTTTACTGTGGGATATGACATGATGATCTGGTCACGAACGTGTTTTAGGCATTTAAATATATCTGGATACGAGTGATCGTCAAAATGGTGCACTTTCGTGAGTAGGAAAAGGTAAGTTTTATTTTCGTTTATAAGAGGCAAAAACTCGTGTAATGGTCTTTCCCTTTTCAGAAATTCATCGCGCTCGGGATTTGGACAATTACTAAGTATTTCTTGAACATAAGGTATCGATTCGTCCAGGTCTATTGAAGTAGGTATTATTATTAATTTTTGTGCTCCTTTCAACAGGTCTTCATTATGTTCTGTAATGTGTGTATTATATAGTTTCGTATTTGATTTTAGGAATTTATTATAGGTTTCGTCAGATAAAGGTAAGTTTTCAGGTTCTGAAGGAGTTTCCGGATTGCGGTATGCGGATATGGATGCAGGTAAGGTTTCAGGATTTTGCCAACTAGTCGAAGGTTGAGGTTCTGTTTCTGTTTCAGGAAGCGGTTCTGTCACAACAGAAGGAGGATCTACGCGAGGAGGATCTACGCGAAGAGGATCTACGAGAGGAGGATCTACAGAAATAGGAGGAGCTATGGGAGTTGGAGGATTCAGAGGACTGAAATCAAAGTCTCTATTATCCACTGGACTAAACTCTGTTCTCAGTAGATCGTCAAGGGTTTCTTGACCGATTTCAGGAAGTGACGATTCTGATGGAATTTTGACACTAGGATTGTTAGAGTCATTAATAGGATTTGAGTTTAAGCTTTGATGATTTTCCGGATAAACCGGGTTCACGGGATATCTGGAGAGGGCGTCCGCGGCAGAGTTCAACTTACCCTTGCGGTATACGATTTCGTATTCATATTCCTCAAGCTTTAACCGCCAACGTTGGAGTTTGCTGCTAGGATCTTTGTGATTAAATAGCCATTTTAATGGTCTGTGGTCTGTTACTATTTGAAATTTATTCCCATAAAGGTAAGGACGGAATGTTTTGCAACCATAAAGGATAGCTAACAACTCTTTTTCAGTCGTGCTGTAATTGGACTCGCTCTTGTTGAGAGTGCGTGACGCGAAAGCTACGGGTTGGTCTCTACCAACTGGTCCTTGAGAGAGGACAGCGCCCACGGCGTAATTCGAGGCATCACAGGTAAGGATAAAAGGTTTGGAAAAGTCAGGATAAATAAGCAGTGGAGCGGTAGTTAATTTACGTTTCAGTGTGTCAAAGGCGAGCTGTTGCTGATTTTCCCATTTAAAGGGGACGTCCTTTTTAAGGAGGTTAGTAAGGGCTTTAGCAGTTTTCGAAAACTCAGGGATGAAACGGCGGTAGTAAGAGACCAAGCCAAGAAATGATTTGACATCTTTCGGAGATGTCGGGATTGGAAATTCGGTAACAGATTTGATTTTGTCGGGATTTGGCTTGACGCCTTCTTCGGTAATGACATGCCCAAGGTAACAAACCTCTCGTCGTAGGAACTCGCATTTATCGGGCTGTAACTTTAAATTGAAGTCTCGGATTCTTTGGAAAACTGATCTAAGGTTTAAAATCGCTGACTGGATATCATGCGCGTAGCAGACTACGTCGTCTAAATACACGAAGCACCGGATACCCTGGAGGCCTGATAAGGCTGTATTCATTAGCCTCTGAAACGTGGAAGGGGCATTTTTGAGCCCAAACGGCATTCGAAGAAATTGGAAGTGTCCTTCTGGGACGGTGAAAGCTGTTTTAGCTTTGTCGGCTTCGTTTAACGGGATTTGATGAAACCCGGATGCTAAATCCAAGGTTGAGAAGTACTTGCTGCTGCCAAGTTGGTCTAGGATTTCTGTTATCTGAGGTATGGGGTAAGTGTCACCAATTGTTACATCATTGAGCTTCCTGTAGTCAATTACGACTCGCCATTTTTGGATATTGGAAGCATCTAGTTTTTTGGGAACAACCCATATCGGTGATGACCAAGGAGAATCAGAGGGCTCTATTATATTTTGCTCTAACATTTTATCAACTTGATTTCGAACTTCGGCTTTATGGACTTCAGGGAATCGATAAGTTTTATTGTGAATCGGTATGTCAGTGGTTGTTTTTATGTCATGTTTAAGTGCATTCGTACTAGACAACTTTTCTCCTGGAAGATGGAAAATATCAGAAAACTCTGAACATAGTTCTAGAAGAGCTTCTTTTTCTTCACCATTAAGGTGTGAAGTTCGCAATTGTTTTAGGACTTCTTCAGTTCGTGAGGCACAGTCAGTTGTAGCATGTATGTGATTTACAGAAATAGAAGGGTGTTCTTTGAATGGTAAAGAGTTAATTGGGATAAGTTCTAGATTAAGATCTGATTTCAATGTTAAGGGTTCTTCAGAGGTGTTCACCACGGATATATTTATCCTATTATTTTCTTTAACACGAACTGCACAGTTCGCGATAAGTAGGGTTTCACTGAGTTTCTGATCAAGGATTAATCCTTCTTTTATTTCAGGGTTTCGAACAGAACACTCAATAACAGTCTCAGTTCTTGCAGGAATTAAGTAAGCTGGATCATAAAAGTGTAGTTTCAAGGAAGATTTACCAAGATGGAGCATATTATTAGTATAATCAATGTTGCAACTATATGCGTTGAGCATATCGGAACCTATGATTCCATCATAAGGTAGGTGTATTTTATCAATAACGTGGAATTGGTGTGATATGCTGGATTTAGGTAATTGTAGTTTAAGTTTGAAATGACCTCGGGTTTCGATAGATTCTTCTGATGAATCAATACCTTTTAATTGAATTTTTTGTTTTTCAAGCTTAGGGTGTTTTTTAATGCAGGAATATTTCAACAGGCTTACGGAGGATCCTGAGTCTACAAGCAAGGTAAGTGGAATGTCTGATACTGGAGATTCAACTAGTACATGAGGTAGTAATATTATCGCGGGGTTATTTGTAATCTCGAATACATTGGATTTAGATTTTGGCAGGTTCACGGCCTGCGCGGATACAGTGGATCTTGGCAGTTTTTCATTCTGCACGGATACGGTGAGTTTTGGCAGTTTTTCGTTCTGCACGGATACAGTGGGTTTTGGCAGTTTTGTATTCTGCACGGATACAGTGGATTTTGGCAGTTTTTGATTCTGCACGGATACAGTGGGTTTTGGCAGTTTTTTATTCTGCACGGATACAGTGGATTTTGGCAGTTTTTTATTCTGCACGGATACAGTGGATTTTGACAGACCATCATGTAGCGATGGCTGCAGAGCTTTTGTCATATTTATAGAATGATCTCCATGTAGCGGAGTCGATTCGGGTTTAAGGTCAGGGTTAAAGGTGTCGATTTTTAAATCGCGAGGTCCCGTACGACACCGGGACGAGACGGTTACTCGTTTTTTTGCTCAGCATCAACAGTGTCATAACTCTCTTCTAGGTCAGCCGGGCATTCGTCTTCAAGGGTATCAGAAACAAAATGGATACGTTGAGGTGTCCTTGATTGATTTTGATCAAATTTAAAGCGATTGTTGTTGTATTCGCGTTTACGACATTGTTCTAGGGTATGTCCTGGAGTTTTACAATATCTGCAGACTGGAGTAGAAGAATTGTTAGTGTTAGTAGGCCGATTAGGATTAAAATTGGTCCTAGGTTGGTTAGGGTTTGCAGATGATCGCTGATTCTGATCACGACGCATAGGTTGGAAATTTGGCCTTTGGAAATTTGGCCTTTCTTGACGTGTGCTAGCCGGACTCTGTTTGAATAAAAATTGTTGTATCTTTTCCTCGGAAATAGCAATATTCACGGCTTCATTAAGTGTTTTAGGCGACTTACATCTAACGATGTTCGATATACGGGTTATCAACCCCATTTGGAAATGATGGAGGGCTAATTCCTCCATGGCTGCTGTGCGTCCTATCATTTCTCTACTCTTATGACCGTGTGAAATGGATATTTCTGTGAGGAGTTGTGAAAGACAAGTGTCTATCCTTAAAGCATACTGGCTCACAGGTTCATTATTCTGTTGCCTACAATCTTGAAGGTCAGTGAGTAAATGCGCATAATGTTTCCTCTCACTGAACTGGGTTTTGAGGAATTCTTTTAGTTGTAACCAATTGGTAAACTCTTTGACTGAGCAGGCAGTTTGTGCTTTGCCCTGCAATTGGCAAAGTATATATTTAAATAAAATATCTTTTTGGGGATCTGAGGCCAACTCGTAAGCGTTAGTGCAGTTTACCAAAAAGGAGTTCAATGTCTCCCTACATCCGTCAAATGGCTTTATAAATTTTAGTAACGTTGAAAGATCAATTTCTGGTTTGCTGTTCACAGCAGTGACCTTCTTTTTGGACTGTGCCCTTGTGGCTGGGACGGAAGGCGGAGGACAAAATCCATCGTCGTCCGTGTCTGTTACAGTTAATTCAGGTTTTGGCATATTTGGACTTTGGGCTCTACTCTCGGACATTTTGGGTATTTTATACAATAAAGTGTTAAACAACAATCACAATTCACATAAGAAACAATAACGCTAAAAGATAAAATAAGGTTCAAAACAAATTAATAAAATAATGGCAATAAAAGTTTGACTATCGCAATGACCATGAATCACTTACTTGAGTGCGGACAGAGTGATAACGAAAGCTACTTGTATCATTTCTTCGAAGTTCGCTCACTGTAGGTAGGATATAGCAGGACGTAGATAAGCGTTGCACGGCTTGTCGCCGCGTCAGGTGATCGTCAGGCTCGTTGCGTCGGATGTACAATACCAATCACAGCACTAAGTTGTGCGCGGTAGTGGGATGACCTTGGCTATTTTCGGAGAAGACCGGCTACAGCACGAGCAGTGCGCAGCAGTGGGCCTTTCACGGGATGAGCTGGGCCAACTCGGTGCACTTTGATATGCACAATGGAGTGGGCACTTGCACTTACACTTACACACACCACACAGTACTTGCGCCGAATTCACTTGTAAGTAATCGGGACGGAGACGGACCGGGGATTTATTATTTTTGAAATCCCTTAACGCTGCCACCAAATGTTATAAGACTCTAGGCTGGAGCCTTTTTAAAAAAGGAATTTTAAAATAAAAACATAAATGAATTTTGAGACAACCGTCGGATTTGGAAGTTGGATGAAGACTGAAGGGAAAGCTGGTTAAATCAGACTCTATTGCAATAAATGATGACTTAGCTAGAAAAGGTAAGTAGTAGACACTAAGGGGTACATAAAATATGTATAACAGACCGTACTCATCAACGACATGACCCAAGTATTTTAGTTGTTTACGGAAAAATTGACACTTTCCCATGTTAATAGTGAGGTTAGCGCTTTGCAATTTTTCTTTAACTTTATGTAGTAAATTGATATGATCCTGGAACGTCGAATTGACCACAATAATATCATCTAAGTATATAAATAGGTTATCACCGAATTCCGGCCCGAATAATCGGTCCATTAATCTTTGCTGTGTAGCTGGCGCTGAGGTTAGCCCAAAACACATTACTTTAAAATGAAAAAGTCCTCGGGAGGGAACTGTGAATGCAGTTTTTTCACGTGATTCGAGGCTATCTAAGGGAACTTGAAAATATGCAGATTTTAAGTCGATGGAGGATAGATACTTCGCATCTCTTAGCTTATCTAGTATTTGACTTATGTACGGGAGGGGGTAAGCATCATGTTTTGAAATCTCGTTAAGTTTTCGGCTATCTAAGCAAAAACGAAGGGTACCATCAGATTTAGGAGCTAATGTAACTGGATTATTCCACGCGCTGTTACTGGGTTCAACAACATCGTCACTCAGCATCAGGTCTAAGTGTTTATTCATCTCATTTAACTTTTCAGGAGACATGGGGTAATAACGTTGCTTTATAGGAGGATGGTCCCCGGTATCGATTTTGTGAGACACCAAATGTGTCCGACCTAGTCCTTTCTTTTCAGCGGAAATGTCATCAAATTGTTCAATAATAGTATTTGCTTGTTCCCTTTCACGTTCAGTGAGAGAACTAAAATCTCGTAGGAAATTTTGCGAAGAGGCTACCATCTTTACTCGTTCCGACGAGGAAAAATAGTGGTCTTTAGGTAGTAATGATAAAACATCGGGAGCAATATTAAATTCTTTCCAAAAGTTTATACCGAATAGTAATTCTGTAGTAACATCAGGTATGATATGAAATTTAATAATACGGGTCTTTCCGAAAGCAGTAACAGGTAAAAATACGTAGCCGGAGACCGGTGAGGAAATACCATTGGCCGTTTTAATAAAATGTAAATCAGTACATGTATGGACGGTAACTATATCAGTAAAATGGGCGAGGGCATTACCTCCTACGATAGATATTTCTGATCCAGAATCTAGTAATCCTCTAAATTCTAATTCGTAAACGTTAATAGTGAGATATGGGCATTTATCTCCAGTATCAATATGTTGAACCGACGAGTTCCGATTTATAGAAGTGGAAAAATTGTTGATGAACGTCAACCAATCTTGCCATTCCTTTTTGGTAGTTTTAGTTAAGTTAGTAGGTAGAGAACGATGGGTAATAGTATTAGTAGTAGTAGCAGTAGTGCCCGGTTGTCGTCGGTTCATTGCCCGTTTTTTGGATTGGTAGTAGTAGTAGTATAATTGTTACGGGTAGTAGAGGTAATAGTAGTAGGGGTAGTAGAGGTAGTAGTATGCTTTAATGAGCATTTAGGGCAATTTTTAAAAGTTACATCTTTTTCTCCACAACGGTAGCAAACTAAAATAAAAGGAGCAGTACAATTTTTAAGATTATGACCGTCGAGGCGGCAACGTACACAAAATTCTTTATTATTATTATTGGTAACTTGTACAACATGTACTTTAGTAGTAGTTCGCTGACCTTTGTAACATAGATCAGGCGCTAAACAGGAGCTATTGGCTTTAGGAGGTTCAGTAAAACATTCAGCGCGTTGTTTTGCATGTTCCAACAAACGACATTTATTTTTGAGCTCAGCCCAAGTTTTCGCAGGATTAAGTGCCAATTGAGAAGTATAGAATGGCCGTAGGTTAAATAGTACAATATCCAGCTTATCTTGATCAGAAAGTGGTTTAGATAAACGTGAGAAATAATTTTTCATAATGCTTAAGTAGTTTATAATACTTTCATCAGAACCTTGAGATCGTTCGCGTATCTCTTTAAGTAAACGGTGGTCATGATCAAAGGGTAAATATTCTTCGATTAATAGAGCTTTGAGTTCTGTCCAATTATTAAGTTCATCACGGACACCTCTATACCAACACAAAGCCTCATCAGAAAATAATTCAGCCGCTGAGTTAAATAATTTAATATCGGTAATCCGACGCGATAAACATAATTCTTCTAACCGCTGTAAGAAAGCTTTAACACAAGATTTCCCATTAAATTTTAAGTTAAGGGTGTGAACAAAAGAATGTTTGTCCGCAACCAAAGTTTCATAAGTTTCTGTACCAGGTAAAGGTGCAGAAGTAGTAGGGGTAGTATTAGTAGTAGTAGTATAAGGTCCACTCATGCTGCTTTTAAAAGTATGTAGTATGTTATCAAGTTTAAATAGAATAGGATTTATACGCTCATTCAATACATTTACGATAGTCTGAAGTTTAACGTCTTCTCCGGGTTCAATCCGACCAATACGATGATAAAGATGATGTGCCAGTGCTTGCACACGATTAAGGAGTTTAAGTGAACAAGTTCTTTGTGTAGTACCCAATATTAGATTGTCCAAACTATCGAGTTTCTCATGTATAACCGACAATTCAGAAGATATTTCAAGATCACAAGTAAGAATTTCATCAGAAGGATAATCCTTGTTTAAATTTCGTGCCTGAGCTCTTAATGCAACAACTGTATCAGTGGGTTTAGCACCGCGTATCGAAACTTCGTACTCCAACTCATCCTTATGTAGTAAATTGAACACAATGGGTCTTTCTTCCATTTTGAAGAAAAATGTAGTAAATATATGAAATCCGCCAGTAAAACCGGGTAATAGTAGTAGTATTAAGTAGTATATAATAAGAACTCGACCATACGTAACACTTTAGTGTACAAAAGCGTTTCTTAAGAATAGCTTAAAGAAATAATAGGATAACATATGTTAAAAGACCTCGACCAACTTTTTTTGAGCAAAATGATCAGAAAAAAAATCTTTTTAGTAATTATGTAAGATTGCGATAACCACTCGTCCCTGTTCGGGCGCCATATTGTAGGGGTACTTCCCCTTCTAGAGGGGTAGTCTATATGTAAACTTAACCTAGAGGTAAAAGAAAACAAATTTTGTTTACCAACACCAATATTTTATTATTTTATTCTTATGTTTTAGGTTTAATAGGTACACACTTATAATAGCAAACAGTATTTTTACACTATGGTAATAGATATTGTGGTTAAGTTACTAAGTATATTTAGACAGGTGGTTTCGCTTGGTCGAGATCTTTGTGGAGGTAACAATTTGATAAATGATAAGATAAATTATTAAAAGTTGGCTCCGGTTCGAAGTCCTAGTAGCAATTGAGTTAAGTTTAACTAGTAATAAGATAAATTAAGTAAAGTTGACTGTGGTTCATATTTCCAGTGGTCATTCAAGTTTAATCCGCATTAAGATATGTGAGGTAAAATTAACTTTAGTTCTTACTTCCAGTGGTCGTTGAAGTTAAGTTAGTAGTAGGATAAATTATACAAAATTGGCATAGTTTCCAATTTCCAGTAATAGTGGTAAAGTTGGGGTACCTGGATACAAGAGTTACCCGCTGTATGAGAGGTCTGCTGAGGTCAGCCACTCCAAAATGTCAGCCGGACAGATAAATTTCTGCTAACTGAGTCTTCTTTGGTTACTGATGCCAGGGTGATGTGATCATCGACACTGGGGTAGATGTATGAGGGTAGGTAGGTAGAAAAACCAAACAAAACAAAACAGCAAAACTGAACAGAACACCCTGGAACAAATCCATTGCTTATATTAGAATATGGTATGAAACTTAGGTAATGTAGGGAAAACTCACTGCGGTTAAGTAAAAATACAAAATGATAACTTTCCATGTTTCTGATGGAAAATTGGGAAGAATTAGTCCTTGATCACGGGTGCCAAGCCGTGGTAAACATTTTAAGAACCATTTGAGTCCTTCACTCCCATATGGGAAAGAGAAAATTACAATGTTATGAGTAGACTATAAAATTATAAAAATTAACACTTTTTATGAATAAAACTAGGTATTTGTTACCTTAGCACCACCACTAGGCTATAGGGCAGGTGTTGATAACTATATGAGCACTTAACTCATCAGTAGAAAGGAAATAAACTCAATGTTATGCGCCAACATAAAATCATGAAAATTATCAGTTTTTATGGAAAAACACAGACAATTTATACCTTAACACAAGCTCTGTGTTGTAGGGAAGGTTTTAATAGCTATGGGAGCCCTTATTTCACATGAGAATAGGAGGAAAATACAAAAATAGGTGTCAACCATAAAATCATGAAATTTGACACTTTTTATGAAGAAAACTTAGAAAATAACACTTTAACACGGGCGTCGTACCGTAGGGAAACTTATTATCACAAAATAGGAGCGCCAAGCAGTTCCTAGATGATGGTATTTCAAAAAGTATGTATAAAATTTAAAGTTCATAAATCTATGAATTCGGCGATTAAAACCACATAAATTATATACTGCCATGAGCGTGGGCTCAGGGAGAAACTTCTAGGAACCATACTGAGGTCCATGAATATATGAAAGTGGGAAAAATAACACATACCTTTTCAGGGTGCTTCTTATGTAGTATTATAGTAAGTAGTAGTAGTATGATGCCAAACGGATGCTCGAATGAGTTAGGGTGGTCGCCAAAACGTTGGTAAAAGAGACAGGCCGATAGCAGGCGGCGGCCCGCGGTCGTGGGGTAAGCGCCTCACAATCGAAACCAAAATGTGCTCCATCATCTTGACTTCTCTCGTAAAAGAAAGCTTAATTAGTTCCACGTATCAAGGGAAATGACATTACTCAATAGAGCATGACACTCCGGTGTTTAAGCTAATCGATAAACAATTAAATCGAATCAGAATCGATTGGTTAAAAGTATTTAATAGATTTCTAGCGCAAACAGAGGCTTTAACGCTCAGAAAATGAGATAAATTGATAAATTGGAGACATTTCATAAATTAGGTTCAAACTCTGAAGCCAGATTCTAGATTTTGAAGAACATAGATTATCATCGAGATCGAATCATCGGTATTGAGTCGAATACGAAATCGCAAGTTTAGAGAAACGATTATTGCAAGATTTGTACGGAATCGCAAGTTTAGAAAAACTATTATTGCAAAATTTGATTTGGCACTACAGAGTATCGTAAATGCATTGATGGTTACGTTCCGTATCTTATGACACTTCATTTTACGCATCAAGTTAATAAGTCTGAAATTTTCACGCTACAGGCAGCAGCTTGAACCTGTATAGGTTCAAGCTGATAAAAAAATTAAAATTCATAGTTTTAGAGACAATGGAAACGCGTCGAAGCATTCCCACGCGCCCTTAACCCTGTCGTGCCTGTGGTCTGCCCCGAACGTCCGACCGCCGGCGCCGCGAGCATAGGGGTTTTTCTTTGCGCTTGTGCTATGTGGTAAATCCGTCTTAGTTTTAATCTTTGTTCCATGAAAATTTCCAATGCAGTTAAATGAGTAATCCTTGAGCAATTAATTACTATTATAAATGCGAAAGTTTGTTTGTTGTTTTGTCTGCTCCTTCGTACATGGGAATTTTTTTTCCGTAATTTGTTCCTGTTCCTGTGGTAATCTCCCTTTCAAATCGCTGGACCTAATACGTAGAGGGACTAAGTCGCACTCTGACTACATTTCATATTAATTATCTTTATGTCTAGGACTTTGTTAATCTATTTAGCAGATTGCTAACTTCGTTTTAATGCTGATCTTTATTAGATCTAAATATTCATCAATTTCGTTAATAGGATCTTTTGCGATCATCATACATACATACAGCATTAGTTTTAGTCTGTGATTCGGGTAGACGAATGTGGCAGAGGCCCACTGTTAGATTAATTTATTTTAACTTTCATAAGTGCTCCTTTGCGGCCTATTTGAATAAAGCATTTTGAATTTGAATCATCGCACAAACGGACACGTCGCACGACTGCAATGACTTGACTTGAAATGACGCAATAGTATCTTTTAACTCAAATTGCCGCTGGAAATGCTTGTGGTCATTAGCGCGACTACCACTAAGGAAATTGCATTTGCAATGCAACATCGCTTCCTTAGGAGCTTGGATCTTGGAAGACTGGCTGTAAGGCAGCCCTTACACACGTAATTCAATTCATGGATAAGCATGAATCGCGGACCACGAGAAAACTATGGAAAAACCACGATCCCCACTTGACGCATACCTATCGTATCTCTTGATTAATCGTCGCAATCGTCGCGAAGCTCGGCTGTACCACGTAAGTGAATCCGGTTAAATACATATAAGCATATCGTATCGTCTATTGTGGTTGTGGATGGAGCTTGATGAAAATCTAGTCCGCTGTCCGAGCACGGCATCCGCTTCTACGTATGCTTCTACGACCTCTATTCAAAAAAGTTGTCCAGTGCAGACGCCGAGGTAAATAAGTGGTGGTGCGTAAGTGATGTATGTATATTATATGTAGCGTAAAACGGACCAGTCGCTAGTCGTCGCTTTGAGCCCAGAAGGGCTAACATGCGCTACGACAAAATTGTGTCTACTGTTTTGTCTCGCTCTTTCTCTCGCGAACATGAGACAAATGCACGACATAAGCATCGAGAAAATTTTGTCACGGTACGCATGTTAGCCCTACAGGCAGCGCTTCGAGACAGCACTATCTGGCCGTATTGCCGTTCTTGTCTTTTGCGTGGTTTTTTTGATGGTTTTGAATTAAGCCGCGCTTGCTCGTGTATTATCTCGTAATCCGCGCTTGATGCGTAAGCATGGTTATTTTGACAGCAAACCGCATACCTGCATAAGCGTCTACGGTCTGCATAAGAGTGTAAGCTGTAATGTAACGCGCGGTTGCGCTCCCGTGGCCTGGTAAGAGAAAAATGTATGACAACTATGTACATAAACCATTGATTAAGATTAACGAAGACTTGATGCAGTTTTTCGCGGCCAAAATAAAAAAGTGCACATTTTTAGTATGCCTGAACAATGAACATTTGACATAACATTTTCTGTCCAATTTGTATGGGGCGTTTTATGGCTCAGTAGATACGCCCGACTTTGACTCTTATTTTTGACGTTTCTAAAGTTCGATTTCCAGTTTTTTCGATATAAATTAATAATAATTTGATTCTCATGAGAAACGAATTGATTGACATCACATAAAAAAAATGGAGTCTACATCCCTATTCTGTTGTGACATTTGTGTATATTTTAGATATTTATCTTTAGACACTGGGTAGCTAAAAAGGCGTTTAGGGGTTTTTTGTGGTTAAAAGGCATGGCAAAGTAAGGCGCGTTTAAAGTATGTTTGAGGAGTGTTTAAAATTTGTGTGGTAAGACAGCGAAAGTGTATTTGATTACGGGTCGGTCCTCATCCGTGACTACCCAAGAAGCAATCCCAAGCATTCAAAATCAATTATCTCTATAAAGGCACGTACACACGGTACCTGATTAGTGAGTGTGGCTTGTTAATATTCGCAATTCGTATGTTGGCAGTATTAGGGCCCTTCATGGCACAAACGTTGTTATGTTGGCACCGCGCGATGAATGTTCTCGTTAAATGGCTGTTATTTCGTTATGTTGGTATTGTTTTCTGTTTACTTGTTTGGTTCAATTCAATTTAAGGCGGCATTTTGCAACATGCAATATTTTGCAAAAACAATCCTACTATCCTACTTCCTACTAATATTATAAATGCGAAAGTGTGTGGTTTGTAGATTTGTTGGTTTGTCCTTATTTCACGCAGTGACGGAGGAACGGATCGACGTGATTTTTGGCATAGATATAGTTTAGGAACCGGAGAGTAACATAGGCTATTTTTTATCCCGGAAAAATGCACGGTTCATGTGGGAACGCGGGTGAAAACCGCGGGCAGAAGCTAGTATAAAGATAAAAATCACTTTTTTTACCAAAATATGTATTTAGCAGTTTATGTGTATTTTTATATACGTGCTACGGCGTTCGATTTTCGGTGTAAGGTCCCAGCTTGGATATTCACAACTCAATCGGAAAGAATTCCGTACACATCCACATTCCCCGTCTTTGTCATCTATACAAGTAACTAAAATGAAAGTGTCTGTTTGTAATATCAAAATAACAGCTTTTTACCAAACGCATACGAAAGTATATACGGTACCTATAACAAAACCATCATGTTTAAATTTTTTGTCTGTCTGTCTGTCTGTTTGTTCCGGGTAAACTTCGAAACGGCTGGACCGATTTTGACGGGAATCTCACTGGCAGATAGCCGATGTTACAAGGAGTAACTTAGGCTACTTTTATTTTTAAAAAAAGTATTAGGGTTCCGCGCAAAAAAATAAAAACCACAAAATCCACTATCTCCGCGCGGGTGAAACCGCGGGCAGCAGCTAGTCCTGAATATAGATGTCTGAGACGATAATGTGGATCTGCACGGAAACCTGTCCGATTGAATTGATGCGGGTGATATGTACTCTCCAAGTAGTACTTTAAGTGTCACGGCTCTCCCTATTTTGTGACCTAACGGCCTTTTTTCGCGGTAGGTACTAGGTACTCGTATATTTGCGGAGCGGCAATGTCATTAAGGGCTACACACACGGCTGGCTAACAAACAGCCGCCCGGGGAGCGATCGCCGTGCCCACCGACATGATCGATATTTTTTATTTGTTTGCGTTTTCGGTATATCATTTGGGTCGAACATTATGACGAAATGATACCCTTGTAGTAGTGTTTGCTATGGAAACAAATTGATGTTTATTACACGGACAGTGAGTTGCGTATATAGCTGATATCCGGGTGCCCATGTGAACAGAAACGAACTTTGAATTTGAATTACCTAGTGTGGGGAACACCTGAGATTTGAATATTTGTAAAGTGTGTTTTGTGCAATAAAATCTTTAAATCTCTGGCTAAGAATCAGTAGCTGCATCTAATAGAACCGCTTTACGGTGATGGACTATTACTACAATATTGCAAGCTTAAATAGAGGTCATATTCGGCTGGTATATGGTTTCTACAGCCATCCGACAGCATTTGGCGAGAGTGTGTGGTTTTGGGCAGAGTGGCCATCTGGCACGGGCAGACGCGTGTCGCCGACGGATATGGAGGAAATTTAGTAAGCGAATAATATTAGTTCCATAAGCTGAGAAAATCTGATAGGTCTCATCTCTTTAAATGAAAATGAGAACTTGACTAATACACCATTACTCAAGTTCTGTTACTGGGTAAATACCGTGTAGTCTGGGCTTAACAGTACCACCCCGTCTCTTTCCGTGGGTGCTGTTATAGCCGGCTAAGGGGGGCTATTTGTATTACCTTGCTCCGGTTTGATGAGCAAAGAAGTCATTGAAATTACTGGACTTATGAGACTTAATGCCGCACTCAGAGTCAATGTCTGAGTGCGGCAGTTAATACCCAATGTCTCAGAATAACGAGCACAACGCAGTGCCACGCAAGCCTTTGTGTTTCAAAGTGCTGAGTGGCACTGCAATTGTTTTGCGCTGGCGTTATGCTAAAATAAGGGAGCCAAGCACGCTAAACAACTGAAATTGCGATGGCAGTAGTGTCATTATCTATCACAACTGCAAAATCATTTCAAAAAATAAAAAAAATCATTTCATTTCAAAATAGTATATACATACATATAAAAAACACATATTGAATGCTAGGCTTAAAATAAATGTGTCTAGTATCTAATCTCAAGAGTCTAACATAGAGTTCCAAGTGTCTAGTATCTAGAACGGTATAAAACGGTGTCTCTCGTGAAGGCGGCTACCCTTCCATCTTCATCTCATCCCTTATTACGTTTAGGGGAGTGGCTTAAGTCATCAGCTATTAGAGGTACATGGGTGAATTAAAACGATGACGTTTAATTGTATTTTTATCTTTCCCTCTTCCATCTATGTATATTTTTATCTTCTGTGTCTTTCTATATACAGATACATTAAATACATTTTCTAATTTAGCTTCCTCTTTCATACTTGCACTTATCTCACATCTATTGGCATCTCTCTCACACTGACGTTCCATTCTACTGTTCATCGTGCTTTTACTCTTAAGTGATTTAAGTATGCCTCATTCGTTCCTTCTCTTTCTTGTGAGAACGTACGATGGTGTACAACGCTGCGCAACTCGTTTGGTGTGTCATTTCCCATAATATTCCATACATTAATTTACAACGTCATGGTGTGACCCGCGCTTTATGCGTGTTTGCATTTTGCTGTCAAAATAACTATGGGTTTGCATTTTGTAACAAGCGCAGATTACGAGGCGCCCGCGCGGCTTGAAGTAAAACCATAAAAAAACCACGATACAGACAAGAATATACAATACAGCCTGTGTCTCTTACACTCTCTGCCTGAGCTCAAAGCGACGTCCTCTCTGCTTTACGCTACATACATTTGCGCACCGACGCGTATTTACCGCAACTTCTACACTGAACACGCAGTGGTTGTGAAACTATTTTTTTTTAGTAAGTAGTAGGTATAGATTGTAGAAGTGGCTTCGGTGCGTCTCTTTTACTACCTCAATAAGTTATTCTTCTTAATTTAACCAAGTTGTTAACTACCAGAACGCAACCTCTAGCATTTTTGTGATAACTTGTTTTGTAAACAATGTCTTTCAGAAATACAATTAAGATTAAATTTTTTTCCTTTCCGCCACAAATGAAAAAGATTTTGCTATGAAAGGTTTTAAGTCCAGCTTATTTGCCCTGTTTGACTGTTGTCAGCGTCTTTAGTGTTCCATCGTGCATGTAGGCTACGAGGAAAAGAAAGAAAATGGACATCGTCTGTTATATAAACATCTTAAATCAAGCGTATTTTTTACATTTTCAATTTAATCGCCTTAAGCTTTTGCCCCAGCCCGGGGCGACATCTTGTAAATATATTAGCAAAGTGGGCATTGCTATTCAAGTCACAAGCCGCGTCGTCGAGACATTAGCGGCTACCAGGCTCGTAACAGGGATGCTCAAAACGAAGGTTGGGGTTGAACGCAAAGTCTTCTAAACTATTTGATAACGAGACGAGCAGTTTCCTCGATGGTAAGCATAAAGCTAGCCCATAATAATCGCAGTGCCACCCAGAACTTTCAAACACAAACGCCCTCCTAGCGCTGCATTGCGCTCGTTACTTTGAGACATTAGGTATGTCTCGTAGGGTAATTTCACTGACTATTGTATACTTTTAAGAATTGCAATAAAAACACAGGTTTTAATTTACCTTTTTGTTAATGGTAGGACTAACTCTTCTGCGAGTATCCGTCTACCCAGACGGATACTCGCAGAAGTTACCACCGCTTTGCTCGTGAAGTCAGCCGCCAAGCAGTAATGTACAAGCATTACTGTGTTCCGGTTTGATGAGCAGAGTAGCCATTGAAATTACTGGGCTTATGATACTTAATACCTAATGTCTCAGGGTAACGAGCACACTGCAGTGCTGCGCAAGCCTTTTTGTTTCAAAGTTCTGAGTGGCACTGCAATTATTATGGGCCGGCGTTACGCTTACCATCAGGCAAACGACCAGTTCGTCTCGTTACCAAATAGCATAAAAAAAACCTGCCTCGTTTCTATCAAAAATATAGTTTTAAAAAAAAAACTTGTTCGAAGCCAGTTAAATAAAATAATCTCATGATAAAAAAAACAATTCGGAAAATTAAGAATTCGGATAAAACCGACGCCATCCGTACACATGGTCACGAGTTTTTTCAAAACGTTAGAATTATAAAGAAGTGTATCCAGTGTCCAAGCGTCCATTCCACCCTACATTATGCAGCATCCCGTGGTCCATTCCCCTGCGCCCACCTGTCGCGAGAAAACTTCGACTAGACAGGGAAACCCTCTCTCACCCATAACTTATTTTATTGTTCAAGTTTTTGAAATAAACAGCCTTTTTAAAAGTTTGACAATCTACGATAAGGGTGTACTTACGTCAATTTTGTACAAGCATTTGAAGCCGATCCACACGACACAAACTTAATCTTTTTTGCACGAGTGCCCAAAAAAGGAGTGTAGTGTTTTCAGAGTTCATGTATGTATGCAAATTTTTTCCCACGATAACTTTTAAATGCAAAACACAACTGCCCTAGCCAGTCACTCGGGATGATATAAGGATTCTAACGATACCCGATACATCCAAGCAGTTCAAGCATTTAAAAGTTAGGGTGGAATAAGGAAAGTAACATAAGTATATACAATACATATATTATGTAGATAGATAGATATATAAACTCTTTATTGAAACACCACAGTACAAGGAATATTTAAAGCTAAAATCTTATGAAACTAAGTGTCACAATGGGCGGTCTTATCGCTCATAGCGATCTCTTCCAGACAACCCAATGTAATAATTGTACAAAAATGTAGTATTTGTTATATTGATTTTGTATGTATAAAATATAGCCCATGTCACATGGACCGTAATAACGTATTGATTGGATACCTCATTCATTACAATCTGTTGAGGAGTTTAGGCTACTATGAAGGAACATACGTAGACTGTTAAAAGCACAACCCTTCCTTTTGAGTTTTCCGTAGGTGTGTAAAAATGGGTTGAATTAAAAACTTCCACCTTCGCAGTCGGTTAAATAACTCGTACATTTCCGCTAATGCAAGATTTAACGCAGAAATAAGTCGCGCACTCGCGCGTGAACGGTGTTGCCAGGAAAACGCTCAAAATATACCCGTCAGGGTGGGAAATTGGCCGCTGTACATGGAAAACCTTTTAAATAATCGTCTACCTGACGTTCCCGGATATCCGGGAAATAGTAATGATATTACAACAATACTTATCGGTCTGCCGATATATGAGAGCTGGTAAGTGGCACAAGAAATATATTGGTGGTTCGTTAAATCAGCAATGGCAATAGAAATTATTTTTCACACGATTACGGCAAAGCCTAATGTCTCAGGGTAACGAGTGCACTGCAGTGCCGCGCAGGCCTTTGTGTTTAAAAGTTCTGAGTGGCAGAGTAGTTGTTATGGCTGGCGTTATGCTTACCATCAGGCAAACGACTCGACGTCGCGTCGTTTCATTACAGATTTCCTATGGCTGCCTTCCGGCTCCATCATCAGACCAGCTCTGTGACATCATTATATTAAATTCTCATCTGATTTACATTTGTATGTAAAATTTAGTCTTAATCGAACACGGGCGAATTTCTAAGGGTTACTTCGCGAATTTATTTTATCGAGAAAATTTATTGAAATCATGTTTTTCTGTTTACTTTCTCATTAGAAATATGGTGAAGATTAACATAGTTTTTTTTTTCGCTGCCATAACATCTATAAATTTGGCGTAAAGCATGATTGAATGGACCCAATTTGGATCTTAACTCCACCTTAAATAAAAGCTTGTAAAAACAAATCTCAGTTCGACTACCTCCGGGATATCTTATAAGGGAAGCTTCCATCCGCCCTATTAACTACAAACTACAATCATGCCCACTACAGGCTCTACTGCTCTAGTAACGAGCGCCTGCTTCTTATGTGACGGTACAATTATCTGCAGTGGTTGTCTGTTTGGTAGGGTGATAGACACAAACGAAACTAATTTTAGTAACCCTTTGTCTCTTTCCTATTAAGGGCTTAAGAACAAGATGGAAGATATTGGACGGGATTAAAATATCTTTCAATCTTTTCCATTTTTTTTTTCATTCATGCTTTGCAAACAACCAGGTGGTAGGAGTAAAGGTTCGCTATCAAATAGTCTTTGTGTGATTTGTAGTTTCAGCCGTCAAACAGTACTGTGCAAGCAAAGTGTTCCAAGTAGATGGATACATAAACTATTGAAACACCAAAGGGCAAAGAAAATTTAAAAACTAAAATTTTAAAAATAATTGTCACAATGGGCAGACTTACTGCTCATAGCGATGTCTTTCAGACAACCTAGAAGTTAAATTACTACTAAAAACATAAGATAGAGGCGTTCAGTAATAGGTATAGGCTCAAACAGTGTAACCTGCGAGAACACTGGATTAAAATAAATAAAATATTTTTCTCCACTAAAATACGGCTAAATCCTACAAAATAATATTTATTATGGTTATGCAAACGATACAAAGTAGCGCAGTATCCCCTGGATAGTTTAGCCACCACCGGTTACGGCGGACGCTGCGGTGGCGTACGACAATCGTAAATACGCATTTTCAAAAATCTCACGTGAAATTTTTAGGGTATCGAGCGAAATTTCAAGAAAATCGCCAAAATATCTTCACGTAATTAATGGACGCCCCCTCCCCCTTTGTGAATATATTGCAGTACCAATAATATGTATGCCTCAGGGTAACGAGCGCACTGCAGAGCTTCGCCGGCCTTTATGTTTCAAAGTCCTACGTGGCTCTGCACTTGCTTATTACGTCAACTGCTAGCGTGGGCTAACGTCCCGCTCGTCTCTTTATTTAATGGTATAAAAAAAAGTTGCCAGTATAAATAAAGTATAGTCGCACAAATATAAACAGTGAGATCCCTCCCACCCCCATAAATATTCCGTACGCGTGTCTCAGGCACAATTATTTATTTATTGGTTTCCTTCTCGATTAGCGACTAAAAATACCCACGTGCCTATATCACGCCGTGTTCGATAGAATGTGGGAGTTGTCCTCGTTTGTTTTAGTAACGATGGTTCTAGAAACCTTTTCCTATCGGTGAAGAAAAAGAACCATTCAGTTATTTTAAACGTTAGTTTTAGCACAGGTTTTATTGTACGTCTTTTGCTTCATCCCTTATAATGCGCACTGCTAAGGAGTGGAATACCGTACCAGCATCCGTGTTTCCCGAAAAATATAATCAGGGAGTCTCCAAAACGAGACTGAACAGGTGCCTTCTAGGTAAACGTGCTAAATCGTCGACCGCATCGTCGTTTACCATCAAGGCAAACGTGAGCCTATGGAATACTTATTAAAAAAACTTGTCTTTGGCTGGAAGAAGCTGTCTATAAGTCTAAAATTCTCGCTTGCTCCAAAACGAAACCTATTGAGACCTCTGAACAATTCCTTACAGCCGATTACTTGCGACGTAGGCACAGGTCCACCTAAAGGAGATTGGGCAAAATATATGGACTTTTACTGAATATAACTTTTGATTTTCTAAATAGTCATGATGTCTTCAACCTGCTGGTGAAGGGTTATCAACTCTTTACGCCACAGCCTGTATAGTAACAATATATTGTAAGTCGGATTGGACCGTGAGTGGGGCTTCAAGGATGACTTATAAAATTTTGTCAAAATCTGATGATATTCTCCCAAAGTAAGGCCGCTTTCCGCTTGTTTTAAACATCAATTAAGTTAACAGGCGGTCAGGGCTACATTTTGGGTCATTCTTTACTCCACGTCAAAGTTTTACATATTTAGGTATGGCAGACGGCAGTCCTTAATCATAAGTTTAGCGTAACTTTCTGCGTATCGCGGCCGCGGACTCTCCAGAGACGTTAAATGGAAAGGTCTTGTAGTACCGGGACTAAAGTCCATCAAGTTCAATGGATATACATCTGCTATGCGGTTGGAGGCGGGGAGTCGGGCTGTCTCACTGCGCACATTAGGTAAGTCCGTTTGGGTGTATTTCGTAGCGGATTGGCCGCTGGCGTTGAGTTACAATCGCGTCGCCTGTGATTTTAGTCCTTTTTTAACCGACTTAGATAAATGGAGGAGGTTCTCAATTCGGCTGTTATTTTTTTGTGGTGATTTTTCTCTTTCTCCGTCAATCCTCAAGCGATTTAAATGATTTTCTTTTTAATGAGTCGGTTATATTTATATATCCATAGAGTGGTCCTTTTTTAAATTTGACTAACGAATACCATCCCTAAGCGTGGAAAAATAGGGGATGAAATTTCAAATATCACGACATTTTCGTCGAAGTCGATTCCCTCTTTTTTTAAAGCATTTTTATTAATTCCTTATTATTCTGGTTACTAAAATGCATGTCCGTTCTCAATGCCACCATTATAAAAGTTATAAATTGTTAAAAAACCGGCTATAACTCACGTCATTTGAAATGTATTTTCTTTCTTCTTTCTTTCTTTCATTTGTCGATATTGTCGACCTAGGTTTCGAGCGTGTCCGACGCTCTTCTTCAGGGAGTGCACGCGGCGAGATCGCAACGACCACTCGATCTCGCCGCGTGCACTCCCTGAAGAAGAGCGTCGGACACGCTCGAAACCTAGGTCGACAATATCGACAAATGACGTGAGTTATAGCCGGTTTTTTTAACAATTTATAATGTGTGATACTCACGAAACATTTTAATAGTAAAATATTATAAAAGTTGGTCACAACAAGCGAGAGCCGGATGTGACCGAAATCGCGCGAGTGGAGGAGCACTCCTAGCTTTAAGCGATTTGTCAATACTGGGCAAGTTCGACCGCGGGCTCTTGATACTTTCATTGAAACAAACATTTCTTGCACGATATTCGAAACAATTCGTTTTTACTTTTCTTCTTTTTCTTTCTGTGAATGTTTTTTTTAATTGCAAGGAAAAAAGAAAATTCATTTTAGACATCCTTTACTATTTTTGACATCTTTTAAATATCATGTAGCTATATTTAAATTTATTTTGTATTATTTTGACATTTTATTCAAAATGATTTTAAATTAAACAAAAGTTTTGATTACGATTTGGCGACAAAACGGTTACTCAATGTGCCAGTATCGACCTAAGCAATCCCATGTCCTCAATGTTACGGAGCATGGCCTCGGATCGCTGGTATAACTGTTCCAGTTTTGATGCAATACGTGACAAATAAATGCCAGCATTTAGGCCTTTATTTGGCACAGAGACTAAGCATTGGCGTTCATTGCCACGTTGCGTGGCAATGCTGCTAGCATTTTGGGAATGTCACCTACAGTACTGGTAACGGTTTGTAGGATTAGGTTTGCTTTTAGTTACTAATATTGTATTTATATTTTAATTATTCCCTTCTGTAGTTGTTGAGAGTTTGTTAGATGTTGATTTCAGTCGAGTTACACAAGTCGTTACCGGCCAGGGAGCAAGTATCAAGATGGCTGGTCACGGCGAATTACGGTTGACGGATTCTGATCGTCACTACGGGTCGTTAAGTGATTGGCTCTTACGCTCTCTGGACAGACGTACCATTTTTTATATACTTAGCGATTTTTATATTTGTTTTTTTACACTTAGGTTAGCATTTGAGCAATATCTCGCCGCCCCAATTCTTCTAAACAAATGGTTTAATAATGAAAATGGTCGCAAAATGATCCCTTCGATGAAGAGCATACGAAAATTAACAATGGTTTATTGATGACCGCCATTGTCATAGGCGACCAAAGAATAAGGATTGGGCTATAAAATACTGAAAGATGCAGAAAATGTGATCATTTTGTGACGAAACCATTGACATTTTGAAACCATTGTTTTCATTTAGAAGCCATTTTGTTATTAGAATTGGGGCCTAGGCGCCAATTCTAATAAAAAAATGGCTTCTATTCGCTATGTCTAGATTAAAACTGGCTCTGTGAAGTGCAGTTGCCATAACACGTCAATAATCTTCATCTTGGAGTGGTAGCTAATCCGGTTCATCATCATCTAAGCAATCATGATAATCTGTATTATAATAAATGCGAAAGTGTGTTTGTATGTTTACCTTCTTTCACTCAGGAACGGAGCAACGGATCGACGTGATTTTTGGCATAGATATAGTTTAAGGACCGAGAGTAACCTAGGGTACTTTTTATACCGGAAAAATTGTCAGTTCCTGTGCGAACGCTGGTCAGTCCGGTGGGTGGTTGCACTAGCCTCGGCCGTAGCGTACCATCAATGTGTCACCTGTTTAGCACCACCCAGGAGCCACGTGGTTACAATGCAGGGTACGCTCCTACGGACGCGGATTACTCATCCCCCGGTTTGTTGAGCAAAGTGAAATTACTGAGCTACCTAATCTCTCAAGCTAACGACAGCACTGTAGTGTCACGCAGGCCTTTGTGTTCCAAAGTTCTTGGTGACATGTTGGTTTCTATGCGCATATAATGATAGGAGATATGATGGTGACACTGTTATTGTAATGGGCTGGTGTTATGCTTTCCATCAGGCACAGAATAGACAATAGTACAAGTCAAAAAATAAACGACAGGCTAGCTTCGCTGCCTAAAATTTAAAAAAATTGCCTTCTTGGCAGTGAAGCGGCAAAGCGAACCTTTGCGTTATTTCATTTAGTGGTATGGAACTCTAAAAACATAAAAACTATGCAAATCGTAGGTTAGCGGCACATCCAATATGTGACCTACATTTAAAGTTTATTGCACGCGGCCACAGCCTGGCACTGACTGACAGATTTACGTATATGTATGTACTTTGGCTGGTTTAGTGATTGAAGTAGTGCGAGGGATTTTATTAGTCTGTGTTTTGTCTGCTTATATTAAACTAGATTCTCCCGTGTGGGTATTCCCATAGGAACCGTGTATTTCTTACTCTCCGGTTCATAAACTATATATATCTATGTAAAAAGTCACGTCAATCCGCTGCCCCGTTGCTGCGTGAAAAAAGAAGAAACCAAGAAACACATCTTCACATTTATACGGTAAAGCTTTTAGAGGCCCCCTAAAATTTTTTTGGATCGTCTTTCGATGGACTACAAGTCATCCAGCTGCTACTAGGCAGAACCATCCCACAAGTGCTCACTTTGTTGTTAATTTCGAAGGTGATAAAAGATGGTCTAGCTAGATCAGGCAGGTCTAGGCGGCGTTAAGTCTGCGCTCTCAGTAAAGATACCTTTGCCGTGTTTATATTTGATCATTTTTGCGTCTTCAATAAATAAATAATACTGTGGGTTTCGTGCTTGTCTAACTCCGATTCGGCACGCGAAGGTAAAACAAGTATCAGCGAGCGGTTTTGCTTGTATTTTTTACGTATAAATTTTGTATTTGGTTGGGAATAAATAAATCACAGATTTAATGGCCGCTCTTGGTTTACTTATTCCCAAAGTATCCAACAACCAAAACCAAATCCAAATTAGGTCGTATATACAACCTGAGTTTACATTGGTATGTTATCCTGAAAGGTGCTTCGAAGTTCTGGGTGGCACTGCAATTATTATGGACTGGCGTTATGTGTACAGTTGTACACTCAGTCAAAACGATCTGCTTTTCTCGTTACCTACCCAAAAAAGAAGTACCTAGTAATAAAAAAAAGGTTACACATATATTACGAGGTGCTTTCTCCTTTCTAGTCGACACGTGGTCATCTCTTACTCATTTATAACAAATTGAACGCTGCAAAATTTACACTAAATACAAACAAATGGATTAATTTGACAATTCAAAACATTCCATCCTTTTTCATGTTTTTGTTTGGAAAGAGAGAGTGAAACTAAAGTTTGTTAAGGTTTTCGACACCAGAATCGGGCCCATTAGCCACTCATCCTAAATAAACACATGGTTCCTGGAGGAATGCTCACGTGGACGAAACCGCGCGCAGTAGCTAGTATTTTATTAGACCTGCGATAACAAACATTCGAAACTAATACATTATTAACGGACAGACACGTCTTACATTTTACAGCAGGCTCACTGACATCGCGGGACATTACTGGGGAATAAAACTTTCACAGTGTATTGACGAAACATCGAAACGTCTTCCTTTTGGTTACGTAACTATTCGCAAGGGAAAATAGGTCGTGTTGTCAAGGGGTAGGGTGGAGAATGGTTTGGTAGTTGAACGAAAACAATGTTAATGTTCAGGTCAGGGACGGCATAACCTAATGTTGCTTTTTTTAGATTCGCTGATAAACTTTACCTTAACTAATAGAACAAATCATTCTTAAAATAATGTATTGTCACTAGGTTTAGACATTAATACAAAATTTCAGCGTATTTGAGTCACGGGAACTGGTTCAAAATTCACTGGAGAAATTTGACCCACATATTGTAACGTACAAATTAATAGGCCTATTACACCACGCGATATTCAGTATGTCTTACTATTTACTAAGACTGTCTTTACAGTCTACTTAGACAAGCTCGCTGTTACAAAGCGCTGACTACCGCCGTAGCCCGGAATGACGATGTTCGCCTTGCGAATTGAGTTAGCGTGCGGTATTCAGGTGTAATTGGGAGATTGTCTAAGTAGACTGTAAGACAGTCTAAGTAAGACAGACTGACTATCTCGTGGTGTAATAGATCTTTAACTAGTGAAGTTAAATAAGACTGTAACAGAGAAAAGAATAGCATAAACCTGTAAGCAAAAATCATAATAATTTAAGTAATTTATCTATTCTGGTGTTATTGCAACGTAATCGTGTGTAGTTGGCGGTACGAGCTTAAAATTATCAAATGCGAATCACACAATATAATATATTCGTTGCTCAACTGTATAGATCATTAATCTGTAGTATTAAGGTCTACTACAGATTATTCGAGTGCTATTAATAACGTTGTTCTCGTTTACTTTGTAGTCTTCGTACCGCTAAATTTCTACCGATTTCAGTTTCCTGTTTTCATAGCCAAATATAAAAAAGCGATTCGAGGTAAGGTCGAGTCCTAGGCTTTGTAATGCCCTAACGACCTGAATGTTTATATTCAGCTAGTTTTATTGTCGTCGCATATATTCGATTTATTATCCTGCAATAGTTACTTACCCGTAAGTTTTTGTACCGGACTGAAATTAAGGCCATTCTTGTTTTTTTTTTCAAATCCAAAATATTCAAAATAATTTATTGCAAGTGTAGGTAGAAAAAAAGGTAATATATGATGTGTTCCATACAATCTACCTCATTTGGAGGTGTGCAATATTCGTGTTTACGATTAATTACATTTATATGAAAACTGGTTCGTTACAATAATTAATTAATTAAAATTAGTACCAATCATGTCAAAAATTTACCAAGTAAGTTACTTTTAATCTATACAAATAAATAAAATTGAAGTGTCTGTTTGTAATATCAAAATAACACCTTTTTACCAAATACATATGAAAGTATATACGGTACCTATAACAAAACAATCATTTTTATAATTTTTGTCTGTCTGTCGGTCTGTTTGTTACGGGTAATCTCCGAAACGGCTGGACCGATTTTGACAGGACTTTCACTGGCAGATAGCTGATGATACAAGGAGTAACTTAGGCTACTTTAATTTTAGAAAAATAATTAGGGTTCCGCGCAAAAAATAAAAACCATGAAATCCAATGCCTCCGCGCGGGTGAAACCGCGGGGGAGCAGCTAGTTTATAATATGAAATAACTACAATTTTTCAATTTCAACTAATTGAAATTTATTTAGGCATAACTAATTGGATTTTTAATTCAAAAACTAAGTTAAATTAAACCGGTATTAGGCTGGCAAGAATATATTTTTTTTTATGTTCTTGCCGGCCTAAAACTCGTGCATACGGTACATAATGAACGTAATCAGTTTAATAAAAAGTCATAGGGGTTATTTGAACAGGGTTCTGTAAATAGCTATTATAAAGCTATTTGTGACCACCACTTAATATAATACGAAATCGATCAGTATTTTAATCGTAGGGGTGTCTCTAGGGTTCTGTTTCTGCTTTGAGTATATGCTATGGGCACAAAACATCAGTACAGAAGTAAAGCTCATGACAGTTGTATGTACTTACTTCATTTTTTATTCCAACTCTCGGCGGTCGCGCTAGGGCTGTCGATTCCGGCTAATGCAAAAAAGTGTCATAAAAATCTCAGTGATTTATGCTATAGGGCTATTTTTAACTGACTTCCAAAACGGAGGAGGTTCTCAATTGGTCTTTATTTGTGTGTAGAAGTCTATTTCTTTGCTTATAATTGTCAACCGATTTTAATCTGTTTTCATGAGTGAGAGACAAGTACAGAAATTTATACCCACGGAACCCTCCTCCATAAAAAACAATAAACGATTCACCAAATGTCTATTTAATTGCCACAAATATGTTAAAACTTTTCAGACTGGTCATTTATCCAAATGACTGACTTCAAACATGATCTGTGACATCGTCCGGTACGTATTTCATAATTTTTTTAATAAACTATAACCTATACTCTAGAAGTTATATTCAACAACAACATCAAATGGACCTGTATGGATGTCTGTATGGAGAGTGTGATTTATGTGACGACCGCGTTTATCGAGTAAACGCCCATAGAATTACTCAAAGTAAACGCCATACTAATGAAAGTGGTAAAAAAATTTATAATTAGAAATTGTCCTTGGCAAACAGACCAACAGGGATTGATGTTTTACAAAAGCTTGTGTATGTTTTTGGATAACGAAGCGAGATGTTCGTTTACCTGATGGTAAGAATAATGCCGGCCCGTAACAATTGCAGTGCCACTCAGAACTTTGAAACGCAAAGGTCTGCACGCTGTAGTATACACACAACACACGGAATATTTATGTACAAATGTTGTACATATACATCCCGTAATACGGTTAACATTTTAAAATGTATCATATATTATTAATACTTAACACAAAATATTTTTGTCGTGGCTGTGATACTTAATCCCTAAACATGAAATCCCGATTCACGCTATCCCTAAAAAACTCTATACCTAATAAATCCGGTTCTAAAGCTTAAATACTGAATTTCTAAAACACGCTCTCCCGATTCCCGCTGTACCTAACGCATGTGAAAATCGTGATGTCACTTCCCATGCCCGATAATCTGCGAAAAGATATAGATATAATAATGATGACAGCGCTGAATCTTTCATAACAAAATAGCGGTTTATCTCGTAGACAATAAAGCTTATTTCAGCTTGTGTCACGGTGATTAATTAATTGTATGCTAATGAAGGAGGCGTACTACCTATCCTATAGACGCTACCGGGATGGATTGATTTGATCTCAAAGGGATAATACCGACACTGTATAAACTGTTTACATTGGGAGTTAAAAAATATGGAACTAAGCTTGCATGCATCAAAACTCCTTGGTCACTATGATGCAACTGTCAATGTCAACAATGACAGATTAAACGTCATGCGTTTTCGTGCCATCGGAACTGTCATCGCGCACGTTACTGGTGACGCGCGGAAATTAGTCCGAGCTCGTGACGCCATCGGCTGTCAGACCAATCGAGCGTCTGAATCAATTTTGCAGGCCGATATTTATTGCTTCTGATTGGGAATTGGAATTTAAGTGGGTATTGAAATTGATTGATAGGACTGATGGGTTCTTTGAATGTGATATTTTTTATTTATTTATTGTAAAGCGCGTTTGAGCGTAAACACACTCGATATCAAGCGTATATCCGTTTCAAATAAGAATAGGACTGGTGACTATCTTTATATGTGTTTATTACACTGACAACTATGTCAAACTCAGTTATACTTTAAAAGTAGCCTAAACACAAATACCAAGTATAAACGTGTATTTTCGCATTCCCTCCAAAGCTTCATAGAAACAACCATAAGGCTCCACTGCTTTACTCAAGCGTGACTTTGACTCGACCGTGACCAAACTTTGACGTGACTTTGACTCGAATTTAATACACTGATGCCGGAATTCACCTAATGTGAAATAAACGACGTTCTGACAGCAGATGTAAAAATACTCGTTTAAAATAACTAACCGAAGTTGAAGTTATGTGATCCTTGGCTCATGAGTTAAACCTAGTTCATAGTTGAACTTCGGATCAAAATTATTGGTGAACTCCCGAACTAAAACTTGAAATTGATTAGTTACAATCTTGATATCGGTTGGTAAATAAATACGCAAATCGCGTGGACCCAAATTAAAAACGAAAAAAATAATAGGTGGATTTCCACGGAGCACGCTTGTCTAGAATATTGTACACTATAGTTTGTTAAATATAGCGTAATATGTGTGACAGCTGTTTTTTAAGTCAGGGGCCTGTTTCATAAAAAATATTAGTCTAATATTATGAGCTTTTTTTTCTTTTTTCCATATAAAATATGAGACTAATACTCATAATATTAGACTAATATATTTTATGAAACAGGCCCCTGTTTAGGAAAACATAATGTATGTACCTCACCACCAATAAAGTACGACATTGTCTAGGGCACGCCTTGCGTACGCGGCTGTCAAAAATACAGAACCAACTTCACGCTCATGATGACAGCTGACAGCTGTCTCACATATCAAGCTACAATTTACAAACTATAGTACACAGAAACTCAGACAATAAAGCAAGGAACTTTTTTGGGTAAAAGTTCCTAGCTACAGATATAGTTATCTGTGAAAAGTTTCTTGCAATAAAGATAGATGTTTGACGCAAGGAAAGCGTATGCGGTGCAAGTGCATTTTTTAATAGTGTATATTTAAGTGCTCTCATGTTCCAACTGAAAATATTGGTACGCAACTATATACGCAACTACGTACAATAAAGTAATTTTTTAGATTTTTTTGAAAATAAAAACAGATTCGTAGGAAATTTGGTGTCACAGACGGACAGACAGAGATACACACGAGTGATCCTAGTATAAGGATTATATAAATATAAATATGCACTTGCACCAAACATGCAATAAATTTGAAGAAGGCACTTCTCACTATATATTGTTATGGAACATGTAGGGAGGTCAATCACTATATAAAAAGGACATTAGCTACTTTTAAAGCTTTCCTTCTCAGCATACTACCAACTCTACCAAGTCCATGCATATTTCAAGCAAGTCCAGTGACGGGCGGCCATTTTTACCACCATTTGTGAGAATATAGAAGTTATGGTAAACAGCAGTGCTTTGTGACGGACCTACGTATGGTAATGGTGCACTCAGGAATCTCTGAATATGTTATGAAGAATCTGAGAATTTTTAAGAGGAAACTGATTTTTGATGCTGCCTCAAGGAAGGCGCCTAGCAGCTCGATATGTCACAAGATTTTTGCAAGCGAAAATAATTTTCAATCTTATCTTCAGACCCCTATAGCACTCAATTTCGTTGAGATAGTCACAAGGCGACTGCGGGATGTCTCGGCAAGTTGCAACTGCAGTTGAGACACTCAGTGGCATCCCGCGGCAGGCTTTGGCATGACACAGAATGCCAAAAGATGCCGCGGCATTCCGTGGCGTGCCACACCGCTAGTGGGCGCCGGTCACTAGAGAAACTTGTGTGTGGCATTACAATTGTTATGGGCCGGTGTTACGCTTACCATCTGGCAAACGACCAGCTCATCTCATTATCAAATAGTATACAAGATCAATTACTGCTTGGCGGCAGACTACATGAGCAAAGCGGTTGTACTCACCCAGACGGACACTTGCAGATGAGTTAGTCCTATCACCTATCACCTGGTAAAAACATGTTTCGTTTTTATTGGACAGTACAAATAAAGAGTTAATATAAATAAATTCCCGCAACTGTTAATAATAAACCTCTTGACAAAATTAAACCCCCTCCCGGCCGTCAGTAAACATTTCGGCCACCTGAAACCGAAGCCATTTCCTTGAGCAACGGCTTAATTTAACTTGAAAAGTTTGTTTATTTTAATGCCCTTTAGAGGTATCCCTTACAATTTACTCTCATTGGCAGACCTTGAGGTCTCGGTAACTTTGAGAGGAATTGTATTGTAAAATTATATTCATCTAGCAGTTGCCCGCCGTTTTAACCACGTCGAGGTTTCAATAGGAACCGTGCATTTTCCGGGATAAAAGTATCCTATGTTAGTCTCTGGTTTTTAAACTATATCTTTGCAAAAAATATCTGGTTTGTAAACTATATCTTTGCAAAATGCGATTCTTCTAGGGATATTCAACAAATACTAACGCAAAATATGCAGTGCTCTGAGACACCGGAATATATTTTAAAATCCCATCGGAGGATAAATCCCCTCCAGTATACGGCAAAAACAATATTTGTCATACTTTGATAGATGCCATAGCTTTAGAGATGGGTGTTTGAGGATCGTAATGTGTTGTCGATAAAAATCATTCTTCCTTCTCAAGCAAGGGGGCAGGGCTCTGAAATATCAGAATTTGTAAGCCATCCGAAGGCCTTTGTCATGGATTAACGACGAACAGGTTCATCTTCTGGGCAAGCGTGCTACACCGTTGACCGCATCGTCGCTTAACATCACGTGAGATAGAGGTCAGGCGAAAGCCCATCCGTACTATAAATGCGAATGTGTGTTTGTTTGGTTTGTCCTTCTTTCACGCAGCAACGGAGCGTCGACGTGATTCTATGCATAGATATAGTTTATGGGCCGGAGAGTAACAACGATCCGTTGCTCCGTTCGCGTTGCTCCGAAAGGAAAAGAAACTAACAACATACATATATATAATTACAATAATATCGACATTCGTACTGCGTACCCCCAACACTATTACAATAGCATCGTTGCAGGTCCCGTCTCGCTCGGGGCAGAAGAAAAACGTCTTTATAACACACCTGGGCACCGCTTCTTGTGGACCGTAATGGAACAGACTAGTCTTGATACTTGTCCTTAAATTATACCTACCAACTAGTACAAATAATACTTAAAATATTACCAGGTGGTAAATTTTTGATGGATTACAATAAACTCTTCTGCGATTGTCTTGGGTGGGTACCACCGCTTTGCTAATGTGTTCCGCCTTAATGAGTAGCCAGTGAAATTACTGGGCTTCTGATACTTAACACCTAATGTCTTAGGGTATGAGCGCACTGCAGTGCTGCACAGTGCACTTGCACAGGCCTTTGTGTTAGCCTTGTTTGTGGCCTTTGTGTAAAGTTCTTAGTGGCACTGCAATTGTTATGGGCTGGCGTTGTTCTTACCATTATGTAAACGTCTATTATGTTCTATTTTCGTAACACTTTAATTATGTAGACTCAACAACGTAACTAATGTGGTTCTTTAATTTAATATAATGTTTTATACTTTTGGACAACGAGCTTATCATATCGTTTAATAGTTTCTTCACACGCGTGGAATCTGGATAAAACCCCTAGCACTCAGTGATATGTAGTTTCCTATTGGTGTTTTTTTTAATCTGACCAGTTGTTCCATACCTGGTTGAGCTATCAGCTAGCAGTAATTAACAAATAAAGAAACAAACTTTGCCACTTTATAATATTATTATAATTAACAAGCAAAGAAACAAACTTTACCACTTTATTATAATTAACAAACGAAGAAACTAACTTTACCACTTTACAATATAATTATAGATTATTTGCTAGTCCAACTGTTTGTATATAAGCAAGGTGTTGATGTAGTACGAGTAGAAGTAGATAGTTAAATAAAGCACATTGAAAAAAACACGAAACAGGATAGATAGCAAAAATAAACGATAAACATAAGACAAACAATGTTAAACCTTCATAATAAGAGCGTAGGTACGATTAGATGCATAATTGGACAAACGTCGTCATCAACGAAAACATACGGTCTGCCATAGGACAGAAAGTAAAAACAAAACAAGTATCAAACCCTCGCAGCCGCGCTACACAAGGCAGGTGTACACATCGGGACGCCTCAAAAACAATTACGAGTGAACATATTAATTTTATAGGATCTGTGCGGGTAGATTTGTTTTATTTACTGCCCGACACTTGAATTTTAATAAGCTACAGTATTTTATAGAGTTAATTTAAAATTTACTACGCTCCCGCGACCCGTGGCATTACAAGCTTTTATTTTTCGAAAAAGAGCGGGTTTTTAGTTTCTTACCCGAGGACTGGATGATCTTTTTCCCCGAGAACCCAGAAAGCTTTTTCCAAAAATCTTTGAAACAGATTTGCATTGCAAAATCGACGACATAGTTCCTTGAAACAAATTTCTCAATCCTACTCTGACTAATATTATAAATGCGAAAGTGTGTTTGTACGTTTGTTGGTTTGTTCTTCTTTCACGCAGCAACGGAGCAACGGATCGACGTGATTTTTGGCATAGATATAGTTTATCGGCCGGAGAGTAACAGGCTACTTTTTATCCCGGAAAAATGCACGATTCCTGCGGAGCGCTGGTGAAAACCGCAGGCAGAAGCTGGGCTTATAGTTTCAGACCTCTCCATACTGACTGACTGACCCGTCCTGATGGAATCATCCTGTGTATTACTACTTAAAGCTAATAATAATCTGTACATTGCTCTCATCACCATCATCATCACCCGGAAGACGTCCACTGCTGAACATCACCTCCTCCATGAAAGGTGGATTTTACCATAATACGACACGCTTGACCGGGAGAATGCTGCCTGCACATTCCCTAGATATTCTTGCGCTCACAACGGCACCAGTGGGAAGAGATGTGGTGGTACTTATCCGGGACCACCTGCCTATTATTGTCGTCTCGTATATTACTACTTAATACTAATGTTCTATACAATACACACAATCCTAAACATCGATTGTAACTCGACTGACTTTAGTTAATTCGCTACGGTGACAGTATCAAGCATCAAACACATGAGACGCTTGGGTTGTTAAAATTACAATACACCACAGTGTAATAAAAGCAGTAACTTCATTATCAGCTTATTATGTTCCCACTGCTGTGCACAGAGCAGTCCACATTATCACAGCAGTGGGTAGTATTGGTACTGTAACGTATCACAATGGAGTAGGCAATCGCTACAAAGCGGGTCTGCTAGATGGAGCTACGGCTTGTAAGCTGGAAAGAAATACATCATATCAAGAATTTCGCAGTCAACATCGATTGCTCCCATAGCCTAGTTGGTTAAGGCGTTTGGTCCGGCTTGCCAGAAGACGCAGGTTCGAATCCTGTGGGAAGCGAAATTTTTGTTATACAGTATATATTTGCGTGAACATCCGCTAGTGTCAGTTAATACTATAAAATATATTTCATGAAATTCTCTCAGAGAGCATGGGTAATCCACCACGCGGGCTCAGTGCGGCTTGGTAGTCACCGTTTTAGAGCGAGTGTGGTAAATTCGCACACAACGGAGTCACGTTAGTCACGTAGTGGTGATAGTTTCGTTAATACATTAGACCGTACCCAATCTTCCCATTTTTAATTTGATCTAAGAAGTTATTGCATTAAACTAACTTGTACAAAGCAGTACAAATAAAATTGTAATATTATGTCTGTAACTGCACACTCTACACAAGTTGACGTACTGGTCTCAACGCTACTGTGTCACAGTGTGGAACACACAAGCGTCATCAAGTATGGGAGTCGATTCGGATAATTCACTCGACAATTCTATTTGACATTTACAATTGTATAATTCGATCCGATCTCCCGTGCGAAGCTTTCAAATCTTGAGCACATGATTGCTACTTGAATCAATTGGGCTTAATTGAATAGTTTGCGCGATTTTGAGCCTTATTTAAAGTGGTGCTAGAATGAAAACGTGGCGCTTGAAGTTTGCAGGGCGTTTATATGTGTGGGAATTGGGAATTTACTAAGGTGTAGATCAGAGCTGTGTTGAACCAGAGTTTACGTGTTTGGCTCTTTCTGTGAGAATGTGGCGATATAGGGTCAAACGCTAAACCTATCTATACAAATAAATAAAATTGAAGTGTCTGTTTGTGATATCAAAATAATGGCTTTTTACTTAATGCATATGAAATTATATTATAATAATAAAGTAAATAATAACAAAAAGAAAACAATATTATTTTTTTTAAGATGATTTTCTGAGAACCATCGCAGACAACGGATTTCGTATGTAAATGCATGTTATCAGGTAGGTATATAAATAGCCAAACCCAGCTGCTACCACATACCATCAGGTGGGCCGCCTGTTTGTTTACCATAAAAATATCGGATAAATATCGTAAAGTAGGTACATTCGATTTCCAATTACGAAAATGGCGAAAACAATGAAAAAATTACAGCGAGCAAACAACGGGTTGATTCAATAAACCGGCGCCATTTTGCAAAGGTGACGCAAACAACCCCGGTGGAGGGGTAAGGGCGTGAACACACTGCGGTCACAAATTACTTAGAGAGCTGCAGAACTCAGAAGAGACGCTTAGGGCTTGTCCATCAGGCCTATTACAAACTTTTTATTTTCAAGGTTTGCTTTTTATGTTTTTTTCAATTTTATCGATATGTTATGCTTGAGTTTTAAAGTTTTATGGTGATTTTAATTAATTCAGAACCGTGCATTTTCCGGGATAAAAAGTAGCCTATGTTACTCTCCGCTCTATAAAATATATCTATGGCAAAAATCACGTCGATCAGTTGCTCCGTTACCTGCGTGAAAAACGGACAAATCAACAAACACACTTTTGCATATATTATTGTACGGGTATAGTGTTTCTTTACAAAGTTTAGATATAATTATTATGAATTTTGTTAAATTTTCTAAACAATTTACCTTTATAATATACCTTTATTTCAAGTTAATGCAATTTATTATTGCAAGTTAATGCACGTAGTAACTTCAATTTTGCTTTTGTTTCAAACTAATTCTAAAACTTATTTTTACTTTTTTTTAGTAACCATATTAAATTATGAAGTAGTCTTCACATAGAATAGCAATGGCATTAACCTTGTAACAATTTGTAACCTAGACATTATATTGCGCTGTAAAAATGTAGGTACATTGTGTTGGCGATCAATAAATAAATATACTCTTACTAGCTTCTGCCCGGGGTTTTCAACCGCGTTCCCACGGGAACCGTGCATTTTTAGAAATGCAAAATTAATTAAAAGCAAAACTGCGATCCTAACAATATCCAAAAAGCAGCAACATTATAAAAGAATTGCGCCATCGCGCGTCATTTTGACAGTTTTGACAAATAATATATGACAAAATTTGACAGATGACAACTCTTCATCTGTCAATTTTTTTATTGTCTATGGCTACCATTCCATACCCGCGCCCGCGGTTTTATCTCGCGTTCCCACAGGAACCATGCTTTTTTCCGGAATAAAAAGTAGCCTGTGTTACTCTCCGGTCCCTAAACTATATCTATGCCAAAAATCACGTCGATCCATTGTTCCGTTGTTGCGTGAAAGAAGGCCAAACCAACAAACACACTTTCGCATTTATAATATTAGTCGGGAAGTAGGGATTTCCAGTCAATTTACAAAGTAAATTGTAATGCCTAGTAATTTCGTATTATAAACTACATAAACGCAGCCAGTCAGCAGTCACGTGACACTTTCCAGCCAATGGGACCGCCAATTGGATTGCCAGGAGCATGCCTAGTTTTATATTAGTTTATAATAATAAGCCTGCTGATGAGGCAAATTACGCACGATTGTGAGATACTAAAAGCTTATACATTACGAACGCATGCAAAAAATACAGTAGTTTAGCCAGGGGCTTATAGAAAAGACTTATCTATAAAATATTAAACAGAAATGGCCCAGAATCTTCTAAAAAAAAATCGCGAAAAGAACCCGAAAAATTCATTTTGTCTCGAAATGCTCAATATTTTAAGCGACACCTTCGATAATAAGCGACAACTATCATATTTTTTGTAACCAAAAAAAAGAAAATTTAATCATCTAAAGACACACCTATGTAAAAAATATCTAAAATTTATGGTGACTCTTTTTCTTAATTAAATAACAACTACAAAATAACCTTGAACCAAAAGCAAACGCATCGCCACTTTCAACTTTATTTCCACATAAAATAATGATATCTACAGGAGGCGCCTTAAGATCCGGGAAGGTAGTTTTCAAACTATATACTATTGGAGCATAAAATAATAATGCTTCGTTGATATGCGTCCGCCTTAACTAGATATTTTCTAAAAACAACAAAAGCCTTGTTTTTCTGTTTTAATGAATTAGGTGAATGATTAATTAGACATTTTCGATAGCGGTATTGAGATGCTATTTGGTAACGTCGTTGGTAGATAACAGGATTCAAAGAACAGAAAGAAATTATTTCAATCAACATAGGTACCTACATACTTAGGTATATTTGTTCTGATTAAAATATTTTTAATTCCAGCTCTTTTTACACGACTGCACAAAAAAGGAGTGTAATGTTTTTAGGGTTCATGTATGTATGTAGGTATGTTTGTATGTATATTATATAGTATAGAAACTACGTAGGTTTCTTTATTTCACTATACGAGTAACTTTTAAACGCCTGAACAGATTTGGAAGTATTGGACATCGTTAGAATCCTTACATCATCCCTAGTAATACTGGCTAAGGCAGTCATGTTTTTTAATGTAGTTTTTATTAATAATTAACCGTGTTACCACAAAAAACATCTTTTGTACGTCTGTCTAGGTACTAGACACGATCTTACCACAAAAAAATTAAACACACTCCAAATGTGTCTCGCCTAGGCGAGACTTTTAGCTCTAAAGTTAAAAATATTTTAATCGTGAGTTTAAATATGAAAACAACCACAAAGCTTGATTTAACGAGTGATTAACAGTTGTTGTCTAAGAGTGGTTCTTTCATAAATTTTATTAATAAAAAATACCACCTCTAAGGGTGCAAAATGAGGGATGACATTTCAAATACATTTGCGTCGAAGTCGAAGCTTTTTTAAATGCAATTTTTTAGTTTGAAAGGTGACTTGATCTAGAATATTCTGTATGATTCAGTGAAATCTGTTCAGCTGTTTGAAGATCATCAGCTTTTTATGTCGGGAGTTTTTAAATTCAAAATAGGAGGTCGAAATTAGAGCCGGCGAGTAGATGTCTTGCCCTTCTTCTCTACCGATTGTAGGTACTACGAATGGGTACTTAGAGTTATTTAACTCTCATGAGCGCTAGACTGGGGACCATGTGACTAAAAAAAATTAATTTGAAAGACGGTCCATTTTTGAAAAGCAATTATTATTTATCATTATACAATAAAATTAAGTTTATGACTCGCTTACCAAAACTAGGGCATTAAACAAGACTGCATTTGGCAACCCTGCTTCCAGGTCAAACGCAGTAACCGACAAACAAACAGCTGTCCCGTTCTAACATACGCTCGGCAGAAAGAGACGGCGTCACTAAATGAGCGAAGTTCATTAGGCATTCAGAAAATGAAACTCAATCATATTTCCTGCGTTTAGAGGGGACGGGTTTATGCGGTAATGAATAATGCAGGTATACCTAAAATTGTGGTTATTTTATTTTGCTTTTTATTTATATGCTGGGATTGGTTTTGGGTATTTTATTTGGGTTGGGGTTTATTAGAAATGTTTTGTTTTAAATTTGAAATTCGTTAACAATATGAAATTCGAAAAGGGAGCTAAATTGCTAAGGCTTTGGCCTATTAGGTGAGCAATGGAGCATCCCCAATCGTGGAGAATTTTGCCATAATACAGCAAGCAGGCGTCGCTCGCCGTGATCGCAGTAGATTACGATGTTGACTGAGGAGACTGATGCTGTACATTCCCTGGATATTACCTTTGACGCTCTTACAGCACCCACGGAAAAAGATGGGGTGGTACTATTCTTACCCAGGACCACACGGCCACAAGGTTACTCAATCAAGTCAAAACTTTTGAATTTGATGTTTACGTTCCACACGATTTGAGACACGTATTATTAAATCGAGCTTACCGGTGGAGCGCTCTCAAGTCCACCAAGTTTAAATGCATTACAGTATTTTATGACCATAGACTTGCTTGCAGAGTTTATTATATGTAGCTATGTAACAAACATTCTATCATACAAATTTAGGTGGAATTCGATGTAGTCATGACTCCTGCTCGATTTTCTCTCCCTGACATCCGTGCTAGCATGCGCAACGTGACAAGATTTTATTGATGATTATATTGTGCATTTATCTCATATTCGCACGAGAAAGAGCGAGACAAAACAGTAGACGCATGCTAGCCTGGATGGGCGAAACGGCCGATTAATAATTTACTCCAGGACTTTCAAATCCATAAACTTTAATTGAGTGAAATTGTTGAGATGTCCGCACTCAACCCTTGCCATTTATATGTTTAATTCCCACGACACTTGCTCGAAGCTTTGTGAGAAAAATTTGAAGCGATGTTTTCTTCCATCTTTTAGTGCCAGACTATGTGGTAGTTTTTTTTTTATATTATTTGATAACGAAAGGCTTGCCTGATCGTAGCGTCGGCCCATAACAATTGCAGTACCGATCTTAACTTTAAAACACAAAGGCCTGCGCGGTACTGCATTGCGCTCGTTACCCTGAGACATTAGGTATTAAGTCTCATAAGCCCGGTAATTTTACTGACTATTTTGCTCATCAAACCGGAACCCATGCTTGCACATTACTGCTTTGCAGCAAACTACACGAGCAAAGCGGTGGTGCCCGCCCAGACGTATATTCGCAGAAGAGTTAGTCCTACCACATGGTAAGTACGGTTCAACGATCGAGCATAGAGATAGTTTACGCCGGAGAGTGACACATTCTATTTTTCCCCGGAAAAATGCTCGATACCTCTTGGAATATCCACGCGTGTAAAAATTATATTCATTAATCGACGGAAAAACTGAGGAGCTTCTCAAGTCGACCCTTACATTTTTAAAATTATTTTATGTATGATCAGTCTTTTTATTGATAATGATCACGCATACATTTTTAGAGTACCTAGTCCGATTTTGACGTTTCTTTTTTCATTTGATAGGGCACACTTCGACGTTGGTTCATAAATAATGAAAAAAAACGTTTCTTTTTATTTTTTTGTTAGAAAGTTTGTGTCATCTTGGCTCCATTCTACATGAGCCGGTCCCCCTAGGAACACTGGAAACACGATTAGGAAAAGCTTTGATGAGTACCTTATGCGATTATGTTCTAGACTTAATGAATAACACGTCTCTCATTAAATTACGAAAATACTAAGTTTGCAGCGCCTACAGAACAAAAACTCGTTTGACACAGATATTTGAATACTTCAAAACGATGATTGAAGGGCTCATGCCCTTCTGCACTGAAGTTTCAAAGCGCCAAGTTAACACTTATCTCTACACCACCCACCCACTATCAAAAATCCACGAAATAGACAAGAACGATCTATGCTGTCATGGTGCTGTGTCTTTCACTTCCTGCCTGGGCTCAAAGTGACGACTGCTCCGCTTTACGCTACAAACATTACTTGCGTACGTAACCGCGTATTTCCCGCGGCTTCTGGACTGAACACTGAACAGTTTTGAAATTATTTTTTTGAATAGAGATCGTAGAAGCGGCTACTGTTCGTCTCTTTCACTACCTCTAATCGGAGTACGGTTAGCGCTCTGACTAGATTTCTAGGTACGATATGCGTCTAGCGGTGATCGTGTTGTTTCTATGGTTTTAGCATGGTCCGTGATGCTTATCTATCAATCATGCATTAGGTGTATGGGCTGCCTTAAATCCTTAGTCATGTCCCAACTTTATGACACCGATATTGCAAGTCCTGACGCTAAGCAGGCTTACGTAGTCAAACAAAACTGTCTTCAAGTCACGTGTTTTTATTTCTGACTTAGCACGGTTTGTGCATTTTTCATTTTATTTATTCATTTGGTACACAAAACAAGATGTTGAGACAGAAAAAATATCTAAATATGTACATACATAATACTATTATTAAAAGCATTTCTAGTGCTCAAAAGACAAAGTTATTATCCACTGGCTTCCGCCCGCGGCTTCGCCCGCGTGGTGTATATCTTAGTAAACTCTATCCTCTGTGTTATTCTGATGTAGAACCTATAAAATTCATCAAAATCGGATAGGTAGTTTGGTAGATATGGACTAAAATGTTATATGAAGTCGGTTTACATTTATATAAATGTAAACCGACTTCATATAATAATAAATAAGATTATATAATGTGGGTAATTTATAGTTTTAATTCCGCGATAAAGATATATTTATATGTAACCTGTAATAAATCATTTCATGAACTACTAGATTGGTTACTCGTGTATGACAGACGCTTTCGAACTTGACTGTACCTTCTATCCCCCAAAATTAGTCCCGCTCTACGCATCTACTTCAATTAATAACACCCAATTTATTAATACAATTAATGAACGTTTCGCTCGCAAGATGGCGTGAATTAATAATTATATTTATTAATATTCAGGTGAATATAAAATCATAATTAAATCGTCAAAAGAGAACAATTAATATCTAACATTGCAAGAGAAAACAATTATTGCTATGACTGACGGACGGACGATTAGAATATTAATTGCAAAATCGTTTTTGGGGTGTACCTAATGGTGGCAGACGCCATTTTGGTTTCTGAAAATCATTTGTTACCGCCATCTTGAAAGCTGTTTTGAACGCATTTCGGAACTATAGCAAAACAGTGACAAATAAATATTAATGTAAAAGTAGAAAGCGTGATTTTATTTTAAATTTATTTACACGACTGCTCAAAAAAGGAGTGTATGTGTGTTTAGGGTTCATGTATATATGTTTGTAAGTATGTGAGTTTCTCTATTCCACCATAACTTGTAAATGCGTGTACAGAGGGTGGTAGCTAGGCGAGCGCTAACTACCATGCCATGGTTGTATCATGATATTTTCCTTTAGATACCAAAAGCTCAAGTTCGTCGAAATCGAACCAACCTACAGGTCGGCGGCAGTACCACTGAGCCATCGTGTCTGGATCAAAACGCTCTTGTGCCTTCTTATCTCATCTTTTATCAGCGCATCATCCTGATTTATCCTGATAAATCAGGATGATGCGCTGATAAAAGATTTGCCCTGGCAAAGCTATAAACATTCCATTATTAAGCGGGCCGGCAGTTATGAAATTACGACATACTATAAAGCCTATTGTCCGTCCTTAATGGCGGTCCCTGACGTATTGGCGTATGGTAACAGAAAGTAATATGCAGTAACACCCAAAACTCATTATTTTTTGTAAAGAACTACAGCAAGTTACTCGCTGGTAGGACTAAATCTTCTGCGAGTGTCCGTCTGGGTGCGTACCACCGCTTTGCTCGTGTAGTCTGCCGCTAAACAGTAATGTGCAAGCATTACTTTTTAGCAACAATATAGAACAGTCGCGGTTGCATGGAGATTCCAACAGGACCCGTGCATTTTCTGATAAATGGCCTAGTATGTCACTCTCCGGCCCATAAACTCTGTAGAATTCTTCAATCTTTTTTTGCACAAAGTCACGTCGATTCGTTGCTCCGTTGTCGCGTGAGAAAACGACATCAGGTGAATGAGGGAATCAGGGATACAAACAAGTGTATGTTTTTAAAATTAATTGAACAGCTCAGACAGTTCAGCTGGAAAACAACCACCATTGAGTATAATAGGCCTCCCCGATAATATGCAAGGGTGGGGGTAGCTGGTGTTGTTGTTGTTTATGTCAACCGGATCACGGAAGCCGGCTCTTTCGGCACCAACGGGTATATGTAGGAGTTCTTATTTATACGCCGGGACCCATAAAAGCCATAAAAACATATATCTGACCTACTAAGTATTTAAAAATACAAATTCGAATATAATTGTTTCCAGTTCTGCTACCGTGACTATTCTGTGGTAGAAAAGGTTTATGGGCATCGACGTTATAGCCTTTTGCTGTTATCGCATACGCGCAAAGGTGCAGGGACGTACTTTAGGACAGGGGTTGCAGGGCGAAGCGTATTCCTAATACGGTATAAGGAAATGCATCACAAATACGGCTTCTAATATGAATATTAGAAAGTTATCGAAAAGCCGCTTGTTCTTTCCCTTAGAATCTTAGATCGTCAACCGTCGACACACCATGAGGGCTGTAAAGAGTCTAGGTACCTACAGGAAAGTCGCTTGTTGTGAGTGGTGCAAGTTTTGTGGGTGTGTGTATGAGGTGCGTGTGTGTGTAAGAACCACGAGATGCCGCGTGTTTTTGTACGTGTGTGTGTGGTGGAGTGTGCATGTGCGTATGAGGGGGTTTTGTGCGTCCAAGATCTGGATCTTGGACGCTCTATACTTGAAGCAACCCTGAAAACCTTTTCAGGAGTTTTGTGTCACTGTCAACAAAATGATTTAATTGTGTTTATTATTCAAAAGGCACTTCTAACTAACCTTGCCCCCTTCCTAGGTACGCGCCTGTATTACGTTATGATTTGTTGAATATTAATAGTTAACATGGAAAAACTATCTACCTCTCGGATTTCAGCAGATTTGCACCGTAATGACTTTAAAAAATGTACAGAAGAATATTCATGAAAGATAATGACGCTGCCGTGAGAATTATGTGCAAGGAACTAAGGAACGTACGAAAATTTAAGAGATAAACAAGTCTTTATTTAAACACAGACGGTCTTACCACAAAAAAATTAAACACACTAACTAAACACGTGTTAAACAGCGTCTAACCCAACATGGCTTAGTCTTGTGTTTTATTATCAACTAAAAAACTTGATTTAAGAAGTGCCTAACCCTTGTCTAACTCAATTCTGTTGTGATATTTCAATAATATTAGACTTTGTTCAATAATATTGACACTGTCTAGCTAAACAGGCGTCTACAACGTAGAGGTTGTTTTTGTGGTAAGACTATAAAAAACCTTAAACAAAATAGGCAGTGATATTATAGGTAGGATAGTCTTGACAATTTAATCATTTTTAACCCCAACAAGAGAATTGTAATTCTTGGCATCGACATTTCGTAAGATGTTCAGTTCCATCATCACATTGCGAGTAAGGTTGCAACTGCATCCAAACAACTTGGTGTGCTGAACAAAGCAAAACGGTATTTCACGCTGCGGCAACGACTTTTGCTACGTCGGCGTCGACGACCCCAAACTCACGGACCTCAGAGCCGCTTAATTTTCGCAGAGGCGTTGGCTCCGTACATTTTACCGAATAAACAACGATTCCTGTGGGAAAGCGGGTGAAACCGCGGGCAGAAGCTAGTATTTTAATAATTGTCTTACCTAAGCTGTGGCCAATGGTGGTGGAATCGATAAACCTAAATTAGGACTGACTCTATTATAGAGAGTCTAGGGTGACGAACAGTCTGCAGTGTAACGCAAAACTTTATTATTCAAACTGTGTGATATTGTAGCTATTCCGGGCAGGCATGCACTTACTATCAGCGAACAAGCTGCTCGTCTAGAAACCTAAAAATCATTCATCCTCCTTGGATGTTGGGATTTTCTCATAATACAGCACACTTGGATAATGTTGATCGAAGAGAATGCTGCTGCACATTCCCTAGATATTATTCTCTTAGCCGATTCTTATCGCACCCGCATTTTGTTAGTGGGAGGACTAACTCTTCTGCGAGTGTCCGTCTGGGTTGTTACCACCGCTTTGCTCGTGAAGTCTGCCGCCAAGCAGTAGTGTGCAAGCATTACTGTGTTCCGGTTTGATGAGCAGAGTATCCAGTGAAATTACTGGGCTTATGAGACTTAATACCTAATGTCTCAGGGTAACGAGCGCATTGCAGTGCCGCGCAGCCTATGTGTTTCAAAGTTCTGGGTGGCACTGCAATTGTTATGGGCCGGCGTTATGCTTACCATCAGGCAAACGACCAGCTCGTCTCGTTACCTAATAACATAAAAAATAAAAAACCCACGGGAAGGGATGCGGTATTCTTAGCAGGGCAATTGGCAGCTGTTAAATCTGAAACCAAACCAATGACTTCCTGATTTAATTACTTCAATCGTAGCCCTATACTATACGACTATAGGACCCCCCTATTTCCAATTAACCACGTAAGAACAATAGTTCCAAACACAATAAAATAGAAATAAAACAAGTCTAGCCTTTATAGGCCGCCTAGGTTTTCAATTACTTATTGTTCTTTTATATTTGAAAGTAATCTAAAGCTGTAAAGTATTCTATGGGCGTTATGTTTGGTGCAAGGTGAGGGTGGAGAGCGATTTTTGAGGGTTAAATTTGGAAATAATATTTGCTTATTTGTGCTTTAGTTTTAAGCAAATTTTTACTAACCAATCTATGGAGTGATCCGAAATAAATGATTTTTATACACTTATTTTATTTTTTGGCACACGTATGCTGCTAATCCAATTTGGCGCGACAATAAATTTGTTTCATTTCGGAACTTTTCATTTTGTGATATAATATAAAAACTTTTTACAACGACGGAAAGAAGAACATACAGAAAATAACTATATTACAATTGGTGGTGCTATAAGTGTTTTTTACTGACAACCTTTGGATGGAATGGACAATTAATGTGCAAACGAGTAGGTATTACATGTACTGAGATACATCATCATTATCACTGATGAGCCGTGGAGTAACTATTACTATATTAAGCGTGGACTCATGTTTCCAAATGTTAAAATTGTATATAATTCTGATATATAGGATGAAATAATTCTTTCTTTTTTTTAACTGGTCTCTGAATCTTAGCCTTAGTCAACGTTTTCACACAGTCGAATCACCATTCGAAACTAATTAATGATCGTGTCACAACTCACAATCAATGTTACTATTCGATATTTATTTATTTTAAATCAGTTGCTTGCTGCGCTTACAGCGTTGCCAAAACGCACAACAAGCTAAACACAGCAAGTATATACACATAGACACTCGGTGTATACACTGTGTGTATAGTATAGTGTCGTAGTCTACACTTTGCTTGTGGAATAGAAGCAATTTTACACAGTTTAAGATTAGTGGATTCAATCCTCGCAAAACGGAACAAACATTTATTTACAGCAAAAAAGGTTCACGTATTTGTTTGGTGTTTGTCACTGTAGCACCATAGAGTTTAGTAAATATCACATAGCAGTTGCCCCTCCAGTGTTGACGGCAGCGAACGTTTACGGTTCAGAACAGCAAAATTAAGCGGGTTTTATCGAGGCACAAAGCAACTATTGTCTGTATACCACAGTTGACAAAAATCAACGAATAAACGAGCAAAATTATTTAGCCCCGGCTAACCTATTGTTATATACTTAATAATTATGCGTTTACATATTTGACTTTATGCATGTTTGACTTTTGGTTTGTTTGATTTTATGCGTATATTCCATACGGATCAATGGTCTGAAATAAATCAATTTAATTTATTTTTTTACTAGCTGTGCCCCGCGGCTTCGCCTAAGTTACTCCTTGTAACATCAGCTATCTGCCAGTGAAAGTCCCGTCAAAATCAGTCTAGCCGGTGTCGGAGATTATTCGGAACAAACAGACAGACAGACAAAAATTTAAAAAATGGTTATTTTGTTATAGGTACCGTATACTCTTTCATGTGCATTTAGTAAAAAGCCGTTAATTTGATATTACAAACAGACACGTCAATTTTATTTATTTGTATAGGTATAAGTAGATTTATTTTTACAGACAACTTTGAAAACGCTATGCGCCGGTGCATCAGACCATCACCCAATGACTTTAGCATTCGTCACCATTGTCCCGCAGCCCTTTGTTTTAAGAGTTGAGGCCAGGTGTTCAGTTTGTATGGCTGGTTCAGGTTGTATGGCTTGTTCAGTATGTATGGTATTCGCTTTCGATAGGGTTCCGCGGCCATACATATTAGCCGTCACGCTCACGCCACAAAACTACATACTCTAAACGTAAAATAATTGCTTTTAAAGAGCAGGATCAGAATTTCATCGCGTTACCTCTGAGTGTATAATCTGATTAAAAATATATATGAGACAGCGTCCGATTCTACCATAACTTTATCTTTAGATAACAAGCTCCAGCTATAGAAAATTAATAATGGTGAAATTCAGAGTCCAGAGTGCTAACCGTTAATTAATAATTAAAAAAACAATTAATAATGGTTTATTGATGACCGCCAAATTGTCATAAGCGACCACAGAAAATGATTGCGCTATAAAATACCGAAAGTGCCTAAGATTGGTATTTCACTCATCAAATATATTCGTCCAATGTGCATTTGATCAAAGAAATTTGGTGACTTCATCAAATCATCTAATAAACAATCTGTGGTTTTTTTTAATGGGCTAAATGCCTTTATTAACTAGCTAATACATAAATAAACACTACATCTAACCTAGCTAGCTACAAAAACAGTTGGATAATCTACAAGCCCTAGTAGGCCTATAGATAATCCAAATGTTCTAGCCCACTACCAGTAGGAAGCGTACCCAGCATGCTGGCGGCATTATTCATGTTGGAATAATGCCGCTGTGTTCAAACATTAACCTAACGAAAGTAAAAACAAAAACATTTCCAAGAGCAAAATTTCCTCCCAATTAGCAATTATTGGGTTTTGCCCCGAGCTACGTTACTTCATATATAGGTAGGTACTCCGCCTGAAAATCAAGTTTACCTACGTGGTTGTTAGGATGGACTTACTTAATTTCTGCAGCGTTCGGTTTCAAAACAATTAAATATTAAGTTTTGAACTAATTCATTCTAATAAATTGTTAAAAAACCGGCTATAACTCACGTCATTTGTCGATATTTTCGACTTAGATTTCGAGCGTGTCCGACGCTCTTTTTCCGGGTTTTTAACAATTTGTCACGAAAATTTTAATAATTCATTATTTTTCAGCAAAGCGTTCTTCATACAAATTAATTAATATTTAATACCTAAAATCATTACAAAATAGGATATAAGGTTCCCTATTACTTTTGCATTTAAAAGTCTGCCTTCACGCGATTTCCGTATTTAGCCAGTGTTGTTTATAACAAGTTCAAGTTTATTTGTAAGAATTAGAATTGTCAAAGCCACATCCAAGTCAAGGTCGAGTCAAAGTCACGCTCCAATAAAGTGATGGATACTTTAATGAATGCCTCTATGAAGAGGGAATACGATACACGTTTTGCATATTTGTATTCTTTACATCCCTGCACGTCCATTAATAATACCTCATGGTTAATATACCATTACTAAACATTAACACTCGATAAAAATTCAAACTGATGGCGGCCATTTTTCTTCGAAAAACTTCGAAGTATTATAATACAATTAAAAAAAATATCGTCAAAATGGGACCACTCTGTATAAAGTCATGCGTGATCAACTGATCGTACATAAAATGTTATAAAAACATGGGTTGACTTGAGAACATCGTTTTTTTTGTAGGGTAAAAATAAACAGGCTGTTGTAAATACCTAATACAAAATCGACAACAATACATTTTTGCTTTTCGCCAAACTCTCAATACTTGTTACTCACTTTCATTTGTCTCGTTTCCAGGCGGCGGGTGCACTTTCCCGGAGAGCTGGACGGGGAGCTGGTTCCAGTCGGGGAATCTCGGGCTCATCGCCATCAATTCCACACACATTCAGTCCAAGGGAGACTGCGCGGAGACGGACGGGAACGATAAGTTCTTGGTTTACGACAGGTGAGGACGGTTTATTACAGCGCCATCTAGTAGCACAAGCTTGCAACTAGTCTAACTTATGTTTGAAGTGAAATCTTCTACCACCTTTTAGCTCATGTCATCTACCGCCAAGGAGTACATAATGTGTAATCATTAATGTTTTCCGGATTGATGAGCAAAGTAGTGAAATTACTGGGCTTATAAGGCATAATACCTAATGTCTCGGTGTAACGAGCGCAATGCAGTGTCGCAATGCTTTGTGTTTCAAAGTTCTGAGTGGCACTGCAACTGTTATAGGTTATCAGGCAGACGACAAGCATGTCGCGTTACCCGATAGTTTAAAAAAATAATATATGTTTAATATTAACCAAAATAATAAAAGGACTAATGCGATACATATGTGTTGAATTGATGACCTCCCTTTTTTTGTAATCTGTTTTAAAACGACTAAGTCTTCAACGCTCTACAAGATGACAGAAACTTAACGCTAAACATTTTCATAATAAAACTGTTTTTATGCTCTCGATGATTATTTCAAATGGAAGTAAAATAGACCACATAATTAAGATTGTCAGAAAAGCAGCGGTTGCGATTAGTTCCTAGTGTTCGATACATAAATACAATTGGTTTTATAACAGCGCCATCTTTTGACATAACTGTAAACTATACCTAGTACGGCTTTGGGAAATATTGAATTCTTTGAACAGCAAGCCTGGATAATTTTTGTAAAGTCAATCAGTTGACAGAAACGGATTTAAAAATCAACCAGTGTTTCGAGACTACATTCACATTTTATGCAAAGATTTAATTTTTAACGGGATTAAAGCCTTTATTAACTAGCTACTACATAAACACTACATCTAATTTAGCTACAAAACAGTTGGATAATTTACGAGCCATTGTAGGCCTATAGATAATCGGGATAGTTCAAATGTCTTAAATGGATGGATAATCCAATACCAATAGGCAGCGAATCGCGTATGCTGGTGGCATTGACTCTTCGTGCAGAATTGACTCGTTGGATCGCAATGCTGAACCGTTGAGCCAGAAAAGTACCAGCATTTTAGTTACACGTCGCATCAACCAGGCGTTTCACGCAAATAATTTTATTGATCTCAAACGCATGGCTATAATGTGTAGGCATTCCTAAGGCAGCGATGCAAGCCCAATTATTTAGTCTTGAGCAGATTGGTTGAATTACAGTTGGTCGAATGGTTAACAAAAATAAATCCAATTATTTCTAGTATCTTATTTTCTGAACAAAAATTTAAGATTACTATTTTGTATTTATGTTTCAGGAGTGACGACTGCTACAGATGTTTGGTGATACATGAAAAACACAAATACGTGCTACAGTATAAAGAAAGTAAGTAAAATCCCTACTTTATTGTTGCTATCTACTATTTATTTACAAGTGAATTGTGTTTGTTTGGTTTGTCCTTATTTCTGAACGTGAATTTTTCCAGAAAGATAGTATTTTTATACTCATAAAGCCGGCGCCGTTGCGGCATTTTTTTGTGTTAGCATATTAGTATTATCACGAAAAGTAGGCGTGGCTTTGGTGTCCGCAAACACGATAACGCGTTATCCGACGCGGATGAAAAACATCACCTGCTTTCGCCGGCGCGAGGGGAGTCTAGTTCATTTTGCGTTAGTACACCTGCTGTATGCTGCAGAATATCGTCCTCCATAAAAGGGGGATTTTGCCATAAAATACCACGCTTGGTATGCCTTGGCGACACAAAACACCGAGAGTACTTGTTTTATGTTAGTGGTCAGACTAGATGTTGCCCGATAATAATGCTGCTACCTATTCCCTGGTTATTGGCTTTGCTGGCTCTTACAGCACCTACGGAAAGAGATGGGGTCTATTCTTAGCTGAGAGAACATATACATTATTGTCTTTGTTAAGGAGATCCTATTGAAGCCACCTAACATCAGATCTCATGTTTCCAGCATACTGCTCACAAAAAGACTCTCTCTCGTCGATATGCGACGTGATCACCGGTGACGCGGCTCTCTACTCCATGTTCAGGAAGGAGCCGCGGCCGATTCCCCAGCCGTGCCCCTTCCACCCAGCGCCGTTCACGTTTGTCTACAATCGGTGAGTTTACTGCTTTTGGATCATAGATGGCGCCACTTGTATACAAATGTAATACTGTTTGACTTTATGTGTGTGGTAATTATAATACTTTAGCTTAAATTTTAAACATTAATCTTCAAGTATTATAGAAATATTGTTATTTTAAATTGATAAAAAAAAAAATTATCGGTATGTTAGCAGTCACGGATACGCTCAATCTAGATTAGGACTCACTTAAGTGCAGCTGTCGGAACACACCGATACTTTTCGGCGACAGATTTTCAATTTTTTTTTATGTTTTTGGTAGCGAGACGATCTGGTCGTTTGCCTGATGGTAAGCATAACGCCGGCCCATAACAATTGCAGTGCCACCCAGAACTTTGAAACACAAAGGCCTGCGCGGCACTGCAGTGCGCTCGTTACCCTGAGACATTAGGTATTAAGTCTCATAAGCCCAGTAATTTCGCTGGATACTCATCCTCATCATGCTCATCAAACCGGAACACAGTAATGCTTGCACATTACTGCTTGGTGGCAGACTTCACGAGCAAAGCGGTGGTAACAACCCAGTCGGACACTCGCAGAAGAGTTAGTCCTCCCACTAACAACAGATGGCGCTGTGTTAAAAGTTCTTCTACCGTTTCCCTTGAATTGTTTACTACTATGTAATATAACAAAAACCTTAGCCACAGCAAGGCATGGCCGGGTCTGCTAGTCTATCTATATATATCTCGTTGTAAACGGAAGTATTGTCCCCATTCCAGCGGCACGGGCGACTGCACGAACCCCGTGTCCCGCGCGGAGTCGTGCACGGACGACTCGCGGCTGCTGCTGCGGTACATGTCGTGCCCGGACGTGCCCGGCACCGAGAGCAACGGTAAGCGCTGACCGATAACAAAACGGACGTCTGGCGGTCCTAAATGCTGCCTTACCGATTAACGACAATTTCGTTCGAAATCGAATCTTCGTTTTCGATTCCAAACCGATTACAACCAGCGGTCACTAGTCTTCGGCTGGAAGGAATTGTCTACAGTTTTCGTTAGTTTTCGTTATGTAACAACTTAGGCTCTTACCACAAAAAAATTAACACACGTTAAACCTGTTTAACGCCTAAACATGCCTTAGTAGCGCGATTAAATATGAGCAACCACAAATCCTGATTTAAGTAGTGTTTAACTATAGTCTAACTCTATTCTGTTTTGACATTTCTAATCAGTTTAGACGTTTATCTTTAGACACTGTCTAGCTAAATATGGCGTCTAAAAATGTTTTTTTGTGGTATCACAGTTAACGTTCGTTCTAAAATGAAAACAGACCTTCCAGCCTAGCGACCGCTGGTGTTAATCTGGTTGGAGTCGAAAATGAATACGATTTTGTTAGCCGGTAAAGCCCCTGCTGCATCAATACCGGTTCAACTACCTCCATTTAACCGATTTTTAAAATATGAAGGTTATCAATTCGACACGTACTCCTAAGTACGTATGTAAAATTATTGGAACTGCAATACATTCATATATTATGTCCTAATCTATTAGGGCTTCCAAACAAATATAGGTCCAAAATTTTATAGGTGAATGTTTTTTTTGTGATTTTCTATTTTTCCGAAACTATTAATCGGATTTTGTCCATTCTTTTTTGTTAGCTTACACTTACTTCAACTTACGGAATAACACAAGTTTCATCAAAATCGATCCAATTTTTAAGAAAAGGTCATTATAAATGTATGTTCACCGATTTCTCCGCCAATTGTGGATCGATTTTGAAAATTCTTTATTTGTTTTAAAATGGTATACCTGAGGTGGTCCGTCATATTTTTTTATGAAAGAATACCACCTCTAAAAGTGGAAAAAAGGGTGATGAATTTCCATAATTAAATCGTATATTTTTCCTGGTTCCAGTGGAGGAGCTGGTCTGCCTGGCGACGTGGAAGGAAGGCTCCACGCGGTACCTGGTGGGGCAGATCTCTCAGGTGCAGCGGCGGAATTCGCTCGCCTCTGACGAAGACACCTACAGGTAACTGCCGTGCTGACCACATACCACTAAGATGCAGAATTGGGATGTTGACTCCATTTTTTTATGATGTCAATCAATTCGTTTCCTCATGAGAATCAAATGTCAATATCGAAAAAACTGGAAATCGAACGCTAGAAACGTCAAAAATGAGAGTCAAAGTCGGGCGTATCTACTGAGCGCTGAAACGCTCCATACAAATTGGACCGAACATCTGACGTCACTTGTTCTACGCGGGCCGTAAAGCTGTACTATAAACATGCATTTTGTTGATTTGGCCGTGAAAAACTGCGTTTAAGTACATAGTTGTCATACATTTTTTATTGGTTAAAATGTAAAGAATCTGATGGTATTATTTAAATTACTAAATGGTGATAAAAAATATTGGGAATTTGGGAAACTTTAATTTTATTTTTTGTGAATTTCATTTTTATTATGTTAATGTATAACGTCAGAAATGATGTAATTTGTGTTATAATTATGCAACATCCCTATTATGATGTATCTTTGGCTGAAATTGAAAGACGAATCTAAGCGTGGATTTTTCCTTCCATAATATGTCAAAATTCAGTTCTGAAATTTGGAAGCAAACTTCCATTAAAGTGTCCATTTTTAGTGGTCGTTATGTCCCTTTTTCTATTGGCCACACTGGGCAGGTGCCCAAGGCTCCGCGAACCTGAGGGTTCTTTTCCTTTCTTTATTTTTCTTTGATGTGTGTTTTGCATTTTTGCATTGCATTATTTGTAATTGTGTATGAGTTTATTGCATGCAATAAAGAACTTTTTATTTATTTATTTAGTTCCTACTCTGTTTGCAAGTTGTTAATTTAATAAAATAATCCTCTGTCATATCATACTGATGGGGGAAGGCAGTGCATTCTATATGACAGAATTTATCTATAACTAGCTTCTGCCCGCAGTTTTTAACTGTTTTCCCACAGGAACCGTGCATTTTTCCGGGATAAAAAGTAGCCTATGTTACTCTCCGGTTCATGAATTATATATATATGCCAAAAATCACGTCGATCCGTTGCTCCGTTACTGCGTGTGAAAGAAGGACAAACCAACAAACACTCTTCGCTTTTATAATATTAGTAGGATTAATAACAATCTAAAACATATGTAGAATTTTTAACATATTTCCATATGAGTCCTTGCTTAGACTTGTCTCTGAATCTTAGCTTTAACGTTTACAAATTACGCGAGCGTCTCAGTCGCTAATATAACTAATCCCTTATATTCCAGGTGCTTCGTCTATAAAGGCCAGCACAGCGACAAAAGTATGACGTACAACATCGCGCAGTCTGGCGACGCGACATGCAACGGGCTCTCGTCCCCGACCGATGGCAGTCGCACTATGAAGCTTACAAATAGTACGTTTTTTGTATTGAATAAAATAAAGTAACGAGATGAATAATAGCGTGTGTGACCGAGCAGGAATTTGTGCGACTTTCAAAGCTCGAATCCCGGTTAGGCGAGGGAAATATCAGACGACTACCGCAATGCCTAAAAACGAGCATAATACAGTGTCGCGCAGTCCGTTGTGTTTCAAAGTTGTGACTGGCGCTGCAATTGTTATGGGCTGTTATTATGCTTACTATCACAGGCACAGGACCCGCTCATCTCGTTATTCAAAATAGTACCAACAAACACCAAACAAAATCAAAAAGGGAAGTTACATCCAAAAAGGATGAGTCTCTGTATATTTTTTCCGTGGATGGGTTACAGTTTTTATACATTTTCTTTTATGTGTAAAATTAATGCATATAAACGCTTACACACTCATACCCCTGCAGTAGGATTCCCTGTGTCTCAGGTGGCGTGAACACATACAGACACACAACACAAACATCCAACACCTGAGAACAAACTTTACAACAGTACACAAATTCTGCCTCATCCGGGAAACCCGCGGAGTGAGAAGGAAGAAAAGCGAGAGCGTGTTGCTGTCAGGGTTACTATAAACTTGGCCATGGAACTCTTAATTCCAGGCGACGACGAGCACAATCGCTGCCACTTCCCGAGCTGGATCGTGGAGCACCACAAGTGGTTCAGCCTCGACCACTCGCACCAGTACCACTTCACCACCAAGAACGCCACGCTCAAGGTATCACTTATTACAATATTATTAAAGTACTAGCTGCTGCCCGCGGTTTCACCCGCGTGGAGATATAGGATTTCATGGGTTTTATTTTTTAGCGCGAACCCTAATCCTTTTCCTAAAATTAAAGTAGCCTATGTTACTCATTGTAACATCAGCTATCTGCCAATGAATGTTCCGTTGAATGTTTGATATTACAAACAGACACTTCAATTTTATTTATTTGTATAGATGATATATTCCTAGTTTCTGTCATCGATTTCGCCCGCGTTCCCACAGGAACCGTGCATTTTCACGGAAGAATTCAATTCAATTCAATTCAATTTATTTATTCACTTCATTTGTAATATAACAGTGGATACCATGGCATTACAAACATGTCAAATAATATAATATAATATAATAAACCGTATTCAGGCAGTGTTACAATAATTATTAGTTTGTTTACAGAACAATTACAGAACTTATTTAAATTATACAATTTTATGTCATTCATCATTATCGTTATTAGTGTGGTATATTCAATTATTTATTTATTGGTACATTTTAACCTAATCATATAACCTCCCTTTCATTACAATACATTCACACTAGTTTCTCTTGCATTCATCTCGCACATTCTCTTGCATTCATACATCAGACTCGCAATCGTATTAACGAAAAGGTCACACTGCGGGGCTGTGGCTAACACGCCGTTCAGCAGATCGCGCGCGCGCTCCACTGGACTCAAGCGGCGCCGGACCGTGCGGCCCGCCGCGCGCGCCAGCACACCCGGCATGCGCGCGCGCAGGTGTGATATCGTGTGCATGTTGGGTACGGATAGTTTTAGAATAATTTCCACGAGAGCCACACAATCTATTTTATTTCTGATTAGCCCCAGAGCAAACTTGGCTAAGGCCAGTGACCTTCTATTTTCTAAAGATTCGTATCCTAGCTGCCCTTGAATAAAGAGAGTAGGATACAGATACGGATAATAGTGATAGGTCTTTTTATACAAGCTTCTTAAATACTTTTTTTGAATCTGCTCCAGCATTAGAATGTATTTGTACTCATGCGGGCTCCAGACTACCGCATTTGTCTCTAATATACTTCGCACGAGTGCGTCGTATAGTGCACGCGTCGCTTCGACGGACAGCGGGGCGGCGTTTCGGAGAACGAATCCTAGCCGGCGATTCGCTGCATCCGTAACGCGCGTCGCGTGCTCGCGGAGCGTCAGCTCGGGGTCGAACCACACGCCGAGGTCGCGCACGCGCTGCACGCGCGCCACCGGCGTGTCTCCTACCCGGTACTCATGGTGCTGCGCGCTGCGGCCTCGCGTGAACGTCATCGTCTCGCATTTGTGAGGATTGAAGTGCAGTCGGTTAGCTAAGCTCCACTCGTACACGGCGTCGATATCGCGTTGAAGCGCGTCATGATCGGCTGGAGTTCTACACGCCTTCACGAGCTTAATGTCATCGGCGAATATCAGTACCGTTGCCTCGCTTACTACTTCGGGAAGATCATTTATTAGTAATACGAACAAAAATGGTCCCAAATTCGAACCCTGACTAATCCCCGATCGGGTATGATAGTAGTCGGATACGTGAATGCCGTATTTAACGAACTGTCGCCTATCTGATAAGTAGTTTGCGAACAAGTTTAACAGTCTGGGAGTAAAGCCCATCAAGCCCAGCTTTAGGAGCAGCGTGTCATTCAACAACAAGTCAAGAAACGTAGCCTATGTTACTCTCTGGTCCATAAACTATATCTATGCCAAAAATCACGTTGATCCGTTGCTCCGTTGCTGCGTGAAATAACGACAATCCAACAAATCAACAAACACTTTCGCATTTATAATATTAGTAGGATGTTACTCTCCGGTCTATAAAATATATCTATGCCAAAAATCACGTTGATCCGTTGCTGCGTGAAAGAAGGACAAATCAACAAACACTCTTTCGCATTTATAATATTAGGAGGACAACATTTAACAATCACTTTTGCACTTACTACATCAAAATTGTAAATATTTTGTATTTTTACTATTTCCAGATTATGAATGAGGACGGTTCGTTCGAAGAGAAGCGACTGGTGTGTCACTCCATACTGGAGCAAAAGGAGAAGAAGCATATCAAGCTGGTCGCGCACGTCACTAGGGGCTGGTAAGGGGGTGGTCGAACCGCGGTGGTTTGTGGGGTTTAACCTCCATACCCTTATGCAAACTCCAGCCCATCTTGACTCAGTGGTACTCGAATCTATGGGTTTTGATTTCATTTTTCATCTTTTGAGTCTGCCTCTGCTTATTTTTAACCTTAGAGCAATGAAAACTTGCAAAATTGGAGGCAGAGGTAGCCTGCGTAGACTCGAAAGATGGTAAAAATAACAAAAACCAATAATATACTTGAGGAGCACTGAGTCGAGGTAGGTTGGAGTTTGCATTTAAAAGGGCGTATAAAGCAAAGTTCAAACAATTGATTTGATATTACACGGGGTACCAGTCGTAATTTAAAAATATAAATTGTATGTCTTGTTCTAAATATTATTTTTATATTATTCTATAATAATATAAATATATCTTCCTGTTGAATCTTCTTGCTTGATTGCTTGTTAACTTTTATGAGGACATTGTTTATTAAACACCTTGTATATAACGAACACAGTTCATCAATAAATGACATTCGGATTCTGATTCTCCTTCGTCCATTTATGAATATTTCCATACTCCTCTCTAATAATACTCTTTGTGCTTCCAGCGAGTCCGGCCACGTGTGCCTCAAGTTCCACCGCCGCGAGGGCAACGTGCTAGAACTACAGCAGGGCGCCGCTCTGTGGGAGTCCCCGCAAGACGCTTGCAACGAGCGAGACCACACGTACATCACGCTCATTAGTGAGTACACACACACACACACGCACGCGCACACACCCACGCACGCGCGCGCGCGCACACACACACACACATACACATACACACACTCACACACACAAACACACACACACACACACACACAATGACACATTTAATCATTTTATCATATTTAATAATATAAATTTTTTATCACGCTTTTGCCAATAATATTGGTTTGTCATCACGTTTACACATTACCAGGCTTAGTAAACACTGTACTTTTGTTAGTGGTAGGACTAACTCTTCTGCCAGTGTCCGTCTGGGTTGTTACCACCGCTTTGCTCGTGAAGTCTGCCGCCAAGCAGTAATGTACAAGCATTACTGTGTTCCGGTTTGATGAGCAGAGTAGCCAGTAAAATTACTTGGCTTATGAGACTCAATATCTAACCTCTCAGGGTAACGAGCGCACTGCAGTACCGCGCAGGCCTTTGAGTTTCAAAGTTCTGAGTGGCACTGCAATTGCTATGAGCCGGCGTTATGCTTACCAACAGGCAAACGACCAGCTCGTCTCGCTATCAAATAATGTTAAAAAAAAAACAAAAAAAACTTGTACCTATGTCATTTTGCAGCCACGACGTTGTACCCGATGCGGTGTCCCGTCTTCGGACGCTACTCCGTTGTCAGCTCGCTCTCCGACCGCCGCCGGAGGCGGCAGCAACTTACTATAGGTACCTCATTACTAGAACTTGTCCACTACTTTGTCGTTTTTTCATTACTGAAGATCGTGCCCGCTCTGGGAGGCCAAACTGCTTCTAAGCATTTTATTGTGTGGACCACAGAAAATGCATTATTATGGCGTGTGTGGAACAGCTCTTGCTCTTGTAAATTATTAATTGACGGGTAGACAGCAGAAGGTTGGCATCAATAGCGACTAACATCTTGTGGGTCATCTGTGAAGACGGGCGTGCCGCAGGGATTAATATTGCGCCCTTTTCTCTTTTTAGTATATATAAACGACTTACCCTTTATGATAGACCATTTAGAATTGGACATACTTAGCTTTGTTTGCTGATGACACTTCACTCATTTTTAAAACTGATAGGAAAGATAGTGTGTTGACTCCATTTTTTATGATATTTTATGATACAATTATAGTACCCATAGTACCCGGTCAGATTAAGTAAAACTTATAAATTATTTCTGGTTAGTGGTGTCAGATTCTACAATAAACTTCCTAAACCAATAACTGAGTTACCACAAGGAAAGATTAATAGTTGAGTTAAGAATATATCAATTAATGAAATGTATTATAAAGTCAAGGATTATATCAATGATGCGTGGATGCAAACAACCCAGGATTCGAGCCTCCTAGCGACTACTGTAAGGCTTATAGACTTGAATTTTATCATTAGAAACATTGTAAAATCTGTTTTTAACATGAATGCCGACGAATTTCTTGCCTTCCTTCTTCTTGATCGGTCTATACCAATTTGAAACGGGCTCTTAGAGTAATTTATTTTAACTTTCATAAGATTGTATGAAATGCTGTGATGTGTACGTGTATCTCAACTCGTCTAGATTAGGGCCAACTCCAAAGGGATGCTTAAAAATGATGTGAAACAAAAAGTAACTGGTAACCTGTCTCCTTTCCAGGGTCGGAGTCAGGCGGGCCGGCGCCGGCGGAGTGCGTGGCGGGCGACGTGCACAGCGTCAGCATCGGCTGCGGCGCGGGGCAGGACACCTTCGAGTTCAAGTCCGCCTGCACCAGCACCGGTGAGACACTCATTATCAGCCTCTTACGCTTCCACTGCTGGGATACCGGCCTTCTCTCAGCTCTCTGAGAGAAGGCCGGTCTCTGTACCTCTCTAGGTATGGGCCAAAATTCACCACGCGGGCCCAGTGCGGCTTGGTGGATGTTACATGTCCTCGAATTTTGTGGTTCTTGAACATGCCGATTTCCTCACAATGTTTTCCTACACCGTTATAGAGCGAGTGTAAATAATCCCCACATAACTTGATATAAGTCATTGGTGCGGGCTGAGTCAAGATTCGAACTATGGTGCGTCGGATTGAAAGTCGCACCAGTTCCCCGGTGAGACACTACCTGAGCGAAAACCACAATTTTTCAACTCTCTACAGCGAGGAAATATTTTATCAGAATATCTCCGTACAAAAGTGCCTTTTCCACGCTAGCGTGGAAAAGACAGCGGCCGGGGTGGCGCGAGACCGACAATCGTCTCCGCGCTAGGGCATAAAAAGCACTTTTGAGCTCAGATTAAAAATAATAAATAAGACATTTCCGAGCTTGCGAGGTGAAAACAACACATAGTTCGTTTGACATTCGCATACAGAACTTGTCACCGCGATGCAAAGAGAATATAACGTTACGCTAGAAGTGATGTAGGATTTTGCTTGTTTCAACCAACACTAGAGAATTATTTTCACCTTGCAAGCTCATAAAGGTCTTGTTTATCAATCTAAATTAACACGAATGTTTGCACGCTAGCGTGGAGAAAGCACTTTTGCACGCAGACATTCGAATGATAAACAAAATCTTTCCTCGCTGTGGTGAGGTGAAAAATTGTGTGTTTCGCTCGGCAGCAAAGTTGTTTTGCGTCTCGTACCTTTGAAATCTTCGCTACGTTCAGGATTCTATTTCAATCTTAGAATCCTTCGCTTCCTCGGGTTCAATAAATCAGTGTCAGAATGATTATCATTGAGTTTGTTTCTTATACTATCATTCCCTGCCCTTAGCACTCATATCATCTTATATGTTTCTTATACTAACATTCCCTGCCCTTAGCACTCATATCATCTTATAAGCTGTAACACACTACAGTTTTTTTGGTCCTTCGAGCCGTATTTGAACCAGTGACCTATGGATATATCTATGAATATTATTAATATCTGTGTGGTCCGCCCGCAGTGTACACGTGCCACGGCAGCTGGTTGAGTGGTGGGCGAGGGTACCTGATCGCGGGCGCCGTGGCGCGCGCCTCCACGCACCCGCGCGCGCTGTGTATCGTCTACTCCACCACCAGCAGGAACGGTGAGATACTCATCCTTAACTTCAAACAGAATCACAACATTACGAAGCGATGATGGCTAAAAAGAGAGAGCTAAACTAAAATTAGATTTAAGTTTGTGATATCAGAATCGACGCTGTTGTACAGTTATTTTGATAGGTACATTTTTATGAATTTGTTTATTTAGTGCAGTTTATGTTCTGAATGGTTGAATGTTTATACAAGGTGTTTTTTCCCAAATCTGAGGATGTAGGTTAAATATCTTCAAAAACTAAAACGGTCTCCAATGTTTTCCGGTACCTAGCTAGAGTGATTTTCTATGATTTATAATATAGGCCACGTTTTTTGCGATTACTGAAATTTTTAGTACTCAAACCTCAGTTGGTCCAATAGTATTTGATGCATATAAGAAAAAGGATCGATTGGCGTCAAATAAGTTTTGGCGTTAACTGCCTTGCTGACTGTACAGTTTTTCCATAATCTGTAAAGCACTTCAAAATATCTTCAAAAGTTAGAATCGATCTTCTAAGAACGTTTTCCTGTAATGGCTTAGTGTCGCGTTCTAATACAGCCTGTATAGCTTTGATGTGTATAGATACTGTATAGTAACGCGTGTTCTGTGTGTGTGTAGACACGCGCGGCGTGCCGAGCCAGTTGCTATCTCTGAGCGCCGTGTCGCGCACGTGCGACCGCGCCGTGCAGCCCGGCGTGGCGGGGGACACGGCCTACAACCTTACAATCAACGGTACGTACTACTGTCTCTGAACGACATTATACGCTGTTCCAAAATCTTAGATATGTTAACAAAAGGGTAAACAGAACAAAAAAATTGATAGAAAACTGTGCAATCCAAATTTGATGACATTATTATTATTTGATTTTAAATTATAACATGATAAACTTGAATTATTGAAAAATCGTGAATGGATCGTTTTTGTAAGATTGTTATTTTAAACAAAACTTTAATAAAACCAAGTTTTTTTTCGTGCAGTTATTTTTCTTACACTGGGAACACAGCAGAGATTTCAAACATTTTGTGCAATCGCCGCCATTTTCTTTTTCTGTCTGTTGGTCTGTTCCAAATAATTCCAATACTTCCAATCTCCGAACTCGAGAACTCGAGTAGAGTATCTTGCTGCGTATGTGTTGTTGGTTCTTGTTATTTGTTACGTTATAATTGTGCCGCGGGAAATACAAACATTTTCACAAGTGAAAAATGTTTTGGGCAACTGGCATGTCACTTTGATAGTGACTTTTTGTGACATTTTTTTGTTTACAGAAAATATCACACACAGGGTATAGGTATTAAGTGTCGTAACCCTAGTAATTACTGACTACATTGTTCATCAAACCCGGAACAAAGTAATGCTTGAACATTACTGCTTGGCAGCAAACTTCAGCTTTCAGCTTCAGCAAAGTGGTGGTACCTACCGAGACGGACACTTGCAGATGGATGCCTCCTACCACCTGGAGAAAATTTCGAGTACATATACGACTGTTAAATTTGATTTCTTTCTATTCCAGGCACATGCGAGCAAAGTAGCAAGTACAATAGTATCGCGCATCGCTTCGTTCCCGCGGCGGCCATCTTGATGACGTCACTACTGCTGTGCGTCAGATGATAAGCGAATTAACAAGCGATAGGGGAAGGGGTGGATTGCTTAAATTCAATTTCTTTAGCTAAAACATAATTAGTATTAAACAGGAAAAAGTCTAAAAACTCCAACCCGACTACGGAAATAAAATTTTCAGAGACCCCCACTTTTAGATGTAACAGCCGCCATATTGATTTTCTGTATAAAACATCTCACCCGGACTATAATAACGAATCGATTCACCTCATTCATCAAAATCGAATGAGTGTAAGCGCTACGATGGAACATACATTACGTAAATACATTTTTTTGGAATCACATGTCCGGCTACCACCCTCATGTTGAAAATCTCTCGCCAAGCACCTATCGGTGTGTTCCGGCAGGTGCACTTGAGAGCCAGCTACTTGATAGATATCTTCACTTAAAATCAGGTGAGAGAGTGGTCAAACGCTGTATTTACATATGTAAACCTAGTTGGTGACATAGCAACATTATAGAGAACAAAAACTTACTTTTCAACACGCTCTCGTAAAGTGGGTTATTACACACTTACTATCATAATGAATTATTATAGATATTTTTACACTTTTTACCTACGAGTAAGTATACATACTTTGATTTATTGTTTCAGCTAAAAGAAATTAATTTAAAACAATCCAAAACCCCTTCTCGACATCAATAGCATATTATTCTTGAAATTCATTAGTGTTTGCTTTAATTGTGATACAATTATTTTTGTAGGTACTAACTTAGATGTCTACCAAGATATTTATGTGAAGTGAAATATGGGTTTTTTTAACTTCTGTTCGTGTCAACAACTTCAAATGAAATTATAATTTTTTTTTACAATAAGTGGCCATGTTTATTGCCTTGTCAGTAACCTCCATCAAGCCCCTCGGGGAACATTTGTTGTGACAGGTAGGGCATGCCAACAAATGAGCCATCATCTGCACCGGGGCACCAGACCCGCACTGACGCAATCATTCGAAGCAAAGCACCATTTTGGGAAATAAATTAAAATAATGTTCTCGCCCTGCCCTTGTCCTATTTTGGTCGGCCCAATACGTCTTTACAAACATACTGCTTTAGGTTTTGGCATTTTTTTACAGCCGGCCGCCTACGCTCCTTAGCCATTCTGAGTATTCGTAATATGTTGATTTGCGAAATTGAAAAAACTGTGATGTGTGAAAATAGTGGCCGTATGAGGCTTAGTACCTAACATCTCATGGTAACGAGCGCTGCACTGCAGTGCCACGCAGGTCTTTCTTGGTTGGTGATCCACCATGTTTGTTTACATTTAAAAAATCTTCAAATCATTATGGCAACAGCAGTTTAAAAACAAAATTCGAATTTTACATGGCCTTTAAAAAGTATTTCATTTCTCAAATATATTGGTAGACCAATTTAATACCAGTTTTTGAAAATTGGAACATCAGCAGCTTTTAAGTAATATTTTCGGAATTGCATTATTGTACATGGCAGCACCGGTGATGGAAATTGAAGTGTTGCCATATATTAACGAATTATTTTGTGACAATATTTTTAATAACGTCAATACTAAGACAAATCTAACGCACTTACAAAATAAGTATACCAACAAGAATTATTATATCCTTGATACTTTTACTATTATATTATCTGAATTGATGTGTAATTTGATTATTTTAGCGAAATATAATCGTCACAAAATAATTGGTTACTCGCGCCATAATATTAGTATAGGTTAGGTGACAACTAAACAATGTCAAAAAGAAACGAAGCAAAGTGATCATTATTGTAAATAAGAAGATGGTATAGATACGGTAAGAGAAGGGAGAAAATATGCGATTCTTTATAATAACGTTACTTATGTAATTTAATTGTATTTTTTTTAATTAGGCTGTATACAAAGTTGTCTTTGCTACGGATTTAAAAAATTAAAAAGGGCGCGCAACCTGCGTCGGCGACGTTCTTTGTTATCTGTGGTAAAGAATAATTCTGTACAATATTTATAATATAACATAATGTTTATTTATAGAAAAAAACGCTTTTGAAGTATACATTTGTACTGTATGCTAAATATACAGATTAAAAATAAGATTAAATTAAGTTAGATAGACATAAATGTAGACAAAATATGCTCAGCAGTTTTTTCTTTTTTTGTATTTATTTAAGGAATACGTCCAAACTATGTTAAGATTTATGTGGAATTTTCACTAAAACTTAAGTAGCATTTGTTTTTGAGTTTATAGCTATTTAGTCGTTTCATTACCAATTACGGTAACTTTACTCCCAGTAATAAAATAACACTCCAAGTCATACTTATACTAATGAAGAAAGGTAATAGATGTTAAAGTTTGTAATTAAGAAGTCTCAATAAAAGTCCCTCACCACCAATAAAGTACGGCATTATCTTGTGTACATTTTGAGTATAAAAAATACGGAACTTCATGCTCAACCCGACAGCTGTCTCTCGTATCAAGCTGTATGTATTTAACAACTTATAATGATTATTTTTCTGCAGTTTTCCTTAACATTATTATGTTATAACGCCATAGTCAAGAATTAAAAAAAAATGACACTACCTACGGATACGAATACTGTCCACTTTCTCCTACATTCCGCTGTTTTGTGTGTGCAACACGGCAGATTGAATTGTGACAAAGGATTATTATTGTTCCGGGCCGTTGTCTGCTTCAGCGACTTTTTCTGTTACCTTTATTTAGGCTACATTTGGTGTTATTATTGTTGTGTATGCCTCATTTACAAAAGTGGGTAACTTTAATTTATAATGAATAATATATTAAAATAAAGAAAATCATTTTCAACAATACCTATTTAATTTACTCGCTATTTCTGCTTGGTTATTAAATTTATTATGCTTATGATACAACATTTACTACTTTAATTTTAGTCAGCGTACGTATCTACCAGAGAATATGGACCGCTTTACCTATTCGCATTATAATAATTGGGAGTAGAGTAATCCTTTTCTACGTTCTTCAAAAAAGTTGAAAAAAGACTGAAATATACTCCAATTTTTTCAACTTTTCTGACAATCATTTTAATCATTGACCAATACAATTATTTGTCATTAACGCTTGTAAAAATGTATTATTGACAATTTTTTAATACCTTGACCAACGGTAGTTTAAAAGTATTTGCTCATAATGAAAATAGTTTGAAATTTTATTTGTGATATGAAGTTACTTTTAAGGAGAAAATAATGAGTACGAGGTGTGAACATCACGACATTAAAAAATGGAACAACTTTTGTTTCAAAATTATATGATTAGGCCAATTTTTGAGCAGGAAAGAAACAACCATTTTGAAATGCCAATCAATTTTGAAACTGCCTAAATACGGCAAACGCGCGAAGTCAAAAAAAGACAAAACTAAAAATTAAATTTCAGTTGTTCTTTTTTTTCGTGGTTTCCACCCGTAATGTAAATATATTAACTAGAATCACGTTCCTGACACTTTGATTTGTCTTTAACCTTTTTGTGATAACCACTTGGGTTTAGTTTCTTAAGTCGACGAATTGAAGAATGCTTGCCTACAAATAATACTATTATTTTAAAAAGTATAAATTAATAAAAAAATATGTAGCCCAAAAGACTATTGTAAATAAAAACTAGCTGTATAATTTATAAAAAAATCATATTTTGTATGTAAGTGTGGACACATTTTTAATAAAAAAAAATACAGGACGAAAGTATTAATTTTTAATTACCGATGATAATAAATAGCGATAGATATATTGAATGGATAATTAAAAAGTTTCGCCAATTTTTAAATTTAATTTTTTTTTTAACGGTTTTAAGGTGTTAAGTGCACAGATGTTAAAATGTAATTTCACCTAGCATGTAAGGCAGCTTGACGTTTTTTTTATTTATTGTCTTTAATGTTAAGTAAAAAATTTCACTATGTGAATAAGTGCACTAACATTTTATGTAAAAAATATAATACTCTATGGGAAAGTAAATTATCGGCTTGTAAATATATTTTCTTTTGGCATTTTTGTGATATGAAAAGCGTTTTTTTTGGCGAACTTCGGTTTTCGATTTTAAGACAGGCGGTTATGGATTTTTAGGCAGCTTTTTTTGTTTTTGGAACATTTTTGGTCACGCTACGAGATACGATTGTAACTATTAATGTGTAAGCCTATTATTATATTTTGATTACTGAAATATATTTGAAAAAATACAAATTTGTTTCATTTCTCGACAGTAGGTACTATTGGAACCCATTTAGTCCTCATCTATCGACTATATCGCTCATCATTATTCTTAAAAAGTACCTACAGCCAATGACAGTTTTGCATTGATAGTAGGAAACTAAATTCAGTCTCTTGTCGTAATGAGTATAGGTACTGTCTTCTTTTTGACAATGAAATCCTAGATATAATCTTAAGGATGCTAAATATCTGACAAGCTTTGACATTGCTAAAACATTTTGTAAAATTCATTTACGGTGATGACTAGTATAAAACTGCTTTTTACCCTGGAGGAGGCACGTATCGCTTCGTAGTTACGCTTTTCGGCCTAACCCAGCGACTCGCAGACTGATTGATACTTTGTTTACTCTTATATTTGATACTTAATATGTTTTGTTGTCTCGACGACATCGTGATAATTAGTAAAACCTTCGAGAAATAAGGTTTTCCAGAAACTTTCAGAAATATTATGTTGGTCTAATCTAATTTTGAGCAAGGTCTACGTCCGAATAACATTATTTGCCGCTATTTTAGAATATATCCCATACCTACTCCAAAGAAGATGGGAATTTCCTAAACGATCGCTACGATACTGGTTGCAAGAATAAAAAAAGAACATAAGTACATACATATAAATCGCAAAGCAGACAGAGTACAGTCACTTTTACGGATTGTAAAACTGTGGTACAGACATAACTTATAACGACTGTACGATAAAATACAAAAAAAAAACTATTTATTAATTTTTGAATTGGAATTCTATATTATTGCTGACTTCTTGCGTTCAACATAGTGCGTCATGCCGCTCAATAAGTTCCTGCATCTGATGAGGAGGCGGGACTCCCCTAACTGTTCAGCTTGCAGAGTAGGTACCGGAAGATGTTTATCACTTTCTGGTTGAGTGTGTGCGGAGCGAGTCTATGAGAGCATACATGACCAGTAAATATACGTTTAATTTGTTTGATATTGGTATACTCGTATTCCAGGGCATCCTGGCCGCACCCACGAGCGAAGCGGCAAGGGCCTTGTTCTCGATGATCCATGACATTGTTGATATTTAATGATGAATATTTAAATGTAGCTATATGGGGCTGGCATAATCACTCAGTGACTAAAGCCACTAAAAGAACCAGATTAAAAAAAAACCTTAGTGCGTAGTGAGGATTAAAATATGTAGTAGGTACTTTTTACATTTCCTGAAATCCCATTGAGGAGGCAAACTTGCGCATTTCCTGAATGACCCTGATATTCCTTCGATATGTATCTCTGACTAGTTTCAAGAATAAAAATCAAATGCGTAAAATTTTTCAAATATTTTATTTTTTCAATTTTAACCAATAAGTTTCCTTAAGCAGTTTACAGTACAGGTGAATAGCATAGCGTAGGTCTTTAGAACAAGTTCTATACAGCTTAGAAAAATCTGGTCTTGCGAACAAATGGGGTAAACGGCTAATTGAGGAAAAGAGTCCGGGACGATTTAGGACATTTTGGGAACCGCCGTTATTAAATTTGTTACCATCAAGTAAAAAGGGCTCTATTACAATAAAAAAAGGCGCTTTCCACCTGATAGCACTTTATATAATTGCCCGCAGACCAAAAAGGATTACGCAATTGAGTATTTATTTTATATAAGTATATTACAGGTGACACAAACACATAATTATGTATATTAGGAGATTTAAATATACCTTCATTCACATTCATATATTCCAAAAATATATGAATTTAAATGAAACGAAGAAATATCGTAAATTTTCCTTAAAAAATTATGGGAGTACAAAATTACTTTCATTGGTAAAATATATTGTTTATTTTTAATGACATTCAGGCTTTCTTATGAATTAATTACGCATAAATTCCACTATCGAGTAACAAATAAATTACTACATATACAAAATATACAATGATTTAATACCAAGCATTTTCATACAATCTTTCATCTTATTTAAAAAATCCGTCTCAATTAAAGACTGTAACCATTTTTTTATTAGCCACATGGATGGATTATAAAAGTCAATTGCCGTTATAAAGTTACATATTTATAAACAATTATTTGTTGCGATTATTAGAAACAAATAATATCAGGTTGACTTTAAAATGGTTACAGTCTTTTAAGAGAAACTTTTATAATATATTTTAATAACATTTGGTTAATAATTAATGTTAATATATTTTGACATTATAAATATAAATGGTAATAACGTATCGTAACAAGGAAAACCTGAAAAGGCAAAAACATACAAGTCTCAATTTTATAGTTATTCTGCCTTATCACGGTTTGCCTTCCAGACGTCGATACGAAGTGATATGTGGTAACTCAGGTCGACTAGGTGTTAAGAATGACACAACTCATACATTTTAACAAATAAAATAACAAATACATTGAAAGGTCAAAAGAAACGGCGAAACGCAACATCACTATTTACTTTTTATTTAATTTTACTAGTTTGTATGTATGTTGACTAGTTAGTATGTACGTTGACTAGTTAGTATGTATGTTGACTCGTTAGTATGTATGTTGACTAGTTAGTATGTATGATGACTAATTAGTATGTACGTTGACTAGTTAGTATGTACGTTGGCTAGTTAGTATGTATGTTGACTAGTTAGAATGTGTAGGTCAAATTTTGCAACTGAATTTTGAACTAGTTCCCGTGACTAGAATAGGCTGACATTTTGTATTCTAATGTAGGTAAACCTGGGCGGAAAAGCTTGTTTTTAGATATTTTTCAAAATGTTATTTTACTAGTTTCATGAATAATTTTACTAGCCTATACTTTTCCATTGCTGACAGTTACTAAACGTGAAAGATTATAGTGGTTGGCATATGTATATAGTGGGTGTGTGGACAACCCTACCAGATTGTTAAGGTGAGAGCGTCTCAGCGTCCGAGAGACAATGAGAAGCCCATGCAATTAGCTTCTCAATTTCGTGACAGTAGCATTTGATAACAAAACATTTTTATAAACAAAGCAATAAAGAATTGACTAGCATTTACCTTAAAGTCGGAAATAGTGTAATACGTCTCGTCGGACAGGTGTGGCAATATAATATTCAAAACGTGTACAAATTTAAGAAAATACGCTTTGACTTCTCTCCAATTAGGTTAGATATTAAAAATATATATAGGACTAATATGGAAACTAAGCCGTAGGATTACCAGGTGGTAGGACTAACCCTAGAAGTGTCGGTCTGGGTGGGTACCACCGCCACTTTGCCCGTGCAGTTTGCCACCAAGCAGTACTGTGCATGAGTTACTGTGTTCCAGTTTGATGAGCAAAGTAGTCAGTGACGTTGTCTAATGTCTCAAGATAACGAGCGCAATGCAGTGAGGTTGTATTTCAAAATTTTGGGTGGCACTACCATTTTTATGGGCGGGCGACATTCCTTTTGCTTACCATCAGGCAATGGAACTGCTCATCATGTTACATTGTAGTATGAATACAGTTATCGACGTCAACGTTACACTATTTTAGGCTTGAAGGGATGTTTTAATACAAAACTATATAAATATTGAGTAATAACAAAAACCGTAATAAATTACTAACATTTTAGTCTAAATAAACGATTTTATACAAAAAGCACTTGACATAGTAATGATAACTTTACAAATTGTCTAACTAATCTTACATTTACAGCGTTTTGTCCGAAAATAGAACCGACTCTGATTAAGAAGATTATACGTAAATATTCTAAATAGATAGATAACACTTTATTGCACGATAAGGAATGAAATAACAAGACGCCCAAACAAATGAGTACAATCGGCGGCCTTATAATAAATAAGCAATCTTTTCCAGGCAACCGTAGGGAGACGTGTGATTTTAAATAAGGTTATATGCAGAAACAAATTACATAATTAATGAAATAAGGACATAGATCAGAATAGCTATACAAATAAATAAAATAGAAGTGTCTGTTTGTAATGTAAAAATATTACAATATTACCTACTAGATGTGCCCCTTACCAACGAGCCACGTAACGCCTAAGTAGATTCTAATAACATCAGCTATCTGCCAGTGAAAGTCCCGTCAAAATCGGTCCAGCCGTTTCGGAGATAAGCCGGAACAAACACACAGACAGATTTTAAAAATGTGTTTTAGCTATAGGTACTTACTTACATATGCATTTAGTAAAAAGCTGTTATTTTGACATTACAAACAGACACTTCAACGGTTTCCTGCGGTTTCAACTGCGTTCCTACCGGAACCGTTTTTCAGGGATAAAAAGTAGCCTATGTTACTCTCCGGTCCGTAAACTATATCTATGCCAAAAATCACGTCGATCCGTTACTACGTTGCTGCGTGAAAAACGGACAAACCAACAAACGTACAAACACACTTTCGCATTTATTATAGAAGTATGGATTTGGTGTCAAGCGACACCGCACCGAGACGACGATAGTAATAATTATTGTATTTTATTAATTGTATTCGCGAGTAAGTGACATTAAATAATCTTAAATGAGAAATAAAGTTTCTTTAAATTGAAAGAGGAAGACGCCATGTCGCGCCACGCGAAGCCATACCGCGCCACATCGCGCCGTATCGACTGTTTTATTGTAATTTTACGTAATTTGTATATTTTTAATCAACCGTAATTCAAAACACGAAAAAAATATATAAGACAACAAAGTCGGTTCTATTTCAAAATAGGACTTTAAACTGCAAACAATGGCGTCATTAAACATTACAGAAGTTTTCTCTAATATTGGATGAAATCATACCATTTTAAGCTAAGGCCGTGTCATCCGTCTGGGATATACGTACCAGTAAACACCGATAGGTGGCAAGGATTCACAAGCTTTTTAAACAAATTTTCAACAAATATAATACAAAAAAAATGGAATGTAAACATGTGCGTATATACCATTCACTCGTAAGTAACACAATAATGTACACTACTAAACTATCAAAACCCATACACCCCAAAAGCTGAATACAGTCCGAGTTTAAATTGGAGTTATCTCGAGAGAGGGTCAATGTACTCCTGGAGGTCAACAACATTTGTTTTAAGAGTTTTTAAAATTAAGAATTTTTCATTGAAGGCTTTTAATGTTTACGTCAAAATTTTACTACAGACATTTCGGGCAGCCCTAGATCAGCTGATTCACTTGAACTATGTTAAATGATGATGTTGATTAGAAGAGAGTTAGAAACAATTCCAGATAATTTCGCGCGCTTCTCGTTTGAATTGAATTTATTTCTTTGTGTGGAAATTTGGAACGACGTATTTGCAAGGGGGGTTCACACAAATTTTCAACAACCATAGTCTTAATCGCCGGGATAACATACCAATTCAAACTCAGCCTGTATATCGGAACACTTCATATTTCATACGGGTTATACTATAAGTATTACTTTTAATTAATTAGTTTTACTTTACAGACGTAGTAACATTACATACATTGCCCTGGTGACGGGAATCTCGATACCATAGGTAACACAGTGGTAATTAATTAATTCATTTGCTCATTCAATCATGTCATCATTTTTCATTTCATCATTCAATTCATTTCATTATTCATCATTTCATCATTCATTTATTTCAATTTATTCAATTACATGTTTTTGCAGAGTGGCTGAAAAACAGCGCGCTACTTCGGTGGCGCTTTTATGCTGAGCTGTGTCCAATTTGTAGTCAACTGCCTAACTTTTTCTTGTTCTAATTTTAGCTTTAAAATGTATGTACCTATACTTTGGGCAATGGCTACAAATAAATGTATTTCTTATCTTCTTTCTTGCTTACATGTTTGTTACATACATTTACATGTTAAAAAGGGTATATGTTTTTGTTTCGTTACCAATCTCGTCTGTATAGTATTGTTAGCTAATTATTTATAAATTATATTGTTCATTTCGGACGACGTATTTACATATTATTCACATTAAGGGTAACAAAACATACATGTCTTTCAAATGATTACTTTCAATATCATGGGTCTACGATATTTCTATTAATATGACTAGTTTTTAATCGATTGATAAAATATTGTAGCTTTGCCAGTAAACTAGTTAATTCAAAACCAGTCTACCCTGAACATTTGCCACCAAAGACGTGCCTACATTAGCGAGCACCACTTATAATGGACTTGATAAATGAATAAGAAAATTCAAACTTTGCTATGTAATAGTTTGAAGCTTGCTACAGCCAGCGAAATTAGTGAAGTACTAGAAAAATTTCTAGTTGATGCCGCTACTGTTATGACGTGGCGCTTACTATCAGACGAACGGCCTGCTCGTTAAGACACAGCCAAACACTTTACCAATCGACTGTTTAAAGCTTTTAAAAACTTGGGACTCAGGCCCGTATATACTAATGGCCACGCTTCATACATAGTTCAAAATAAAATTACTTGAATTAGAAATTTAAACTGACTACAGAAATTAGTTCATTGGTTTGATGCAAATATTAAAGGCGAGTGATAGTGTTCTTTGATAATGAGATCGATTCTTAACTTTTGGCAACAGTTTGCACGGTGAAATAACTCAAGAGTAATTACTGGGCTTATGTGACTTAATACCTAATGCCTCAGGGTAACGAGCGCACTGCAGTGCCACGCAGGCCTTTGTGCTTCAAAGTTCTGAGTGGCACTGCAATTGTTATGGGTCTCAGCTTACTCGTTACCAATGGCATATAAAAAACTTGTTTCACGTCTCTCGTGGACGTTGGAAGGGTTTATTCCATTTTGTCAGGTGCAGCTAATAATATTCAAATACAGCCAATAATAGGTCTCGATTATAGTTTTTTTTGGATGAACATTTTGAAAGTGAAAAAAGAAATATGTATGATGTATCCGTGAATGGGTGTGTATGTGATGTATGTGTGTGTATGTGATGTATGTGTGTGTATGTATGCGCGTGGGTGTAAATGGAAGGAGGTGGAGCTATAATAGCAACTACAACTACACTCCATTAAAAAAAAAGTTTAAAGAATTTTTTATGCGGGTGATTAAAATCCAAAAGAATAATAAAAGTTGCTCCTGTGCACCTTGTTGATTTAATTCAAATGTAACAAAGGACACCAATTATGTAGAATCAATTCACCCAGGTGATATGACCTGGGTGAAATGATTATTTATGACACTACAATTTCCACTTTGTTCACCCAGGTGATATCAACCAAGTGCACATAGTGGAATAAACCGATGGAAGGTGATTTCTTTGCGGAGAGCCATTTAGACAATCTGATTTAAGGTGCTGCCAACTCAATCACGAAATCCCTCCCTGTTTGCAACAAAACAACAAACCAATTTCACATGCGAACTATTTCATCACTAAAATCTAAAACTATGCGATTCAATATGGCAGTAGTCAGAAGGATACATACATACATACATATCTATTTATATATTTGCAAAAATACAGCGTTTCCCAGCTTACACTATATTAGCATAATTCAGTACATAAATGGGTAATATTTTTTTTTTACTTTTTAAATACAACTGGCCGGTTTCCTTTATTCTTTAGTTATTTTTTAACACGTACATTTAAGCTTACTAAATACAGCTATATGTATATTCTTATTATAGGAATTTTCCATGCCCCAGTTTCACATGTCGTTATTTTTAAGTGACAAATAAAAATTTGACAGTGTGTAACAGCTACCTTTTATATAATTTAAAATGTATTTTTCTGTCGTCTTATCTTTTATAGGTATCACCAAACTTTATGTCCGGTCTAAGTATAGGCCGCGCCTCTTACCCCCTCCCCCGCTACCCCTTTAATTAGCTACTCGGCAGAACTCGCTACAATACTCACACCCGGATAAAAGTTTGGTTTTACTTATATCTATCACTTAAATTTTAATCAGAGGCGGTGAAATTAGGGGTAGCAATGTTTAGGGCGCAATTAATAATTATTAATGTCAAAAGTAGATTTTTAAAGTGTCTCGCGAATGCCGAATTGGACTTTGTTTAGTTGCGTTTAAAGCCGATTTTTAAGTGTTTAAAATTTAATTTAGTGAAACAAAGTCGAATTTTAATAACTATTTTCGCGATCATCTCTCTCAAAGACGCTTAGGGTTTTCCCATTGTTTAGAAAACCGCCTATAAATAGGATTTTGGTTAATAGTTAAATTTGCAATAAAAATGAGACTGCATTTCTCTAATTGACCGTCTAGTTTAAGTTTACACGCCCATTTCTAAATAACTTTTTTTTACACGACTGCCCAAAAAAGAAGGTAATGTTGTCAGGGTGCATGTACGTATGCGAGTTTCTTTATTTCAACATAAAAACCTCAATAAAACTTGGATGTATGTAGTATTGTTATTGTTTAATTATTACTTGTTTTATTTTTTTACTTGTTATACCTATTGGATGTTGCATGAAACACAAAATATATAATTACTGTCGCTTTGGAGGTTTATGAACATCACTTTAAAATCATAAAAATAAAATCCACATAAAATATACAATTTCCACAAAGATACTGCATCTAAAATTTTGGAGAGTTCAACAATTTTTTTATCATCCAATAATAACTTAAATGATTTTTCAGAATTCAACGAATTGTTTTTATCATGCAATAATAATCGAAATGACTACCATATTCTTTACATTTCAATGAATTAAAAGTGTATGTCAACCATGTCCTTAAACGCAGTTTTCCACGTCCAAAATCAACAAAACGCACGTTTTTAGTACAACTTTATGGCCCGCGTTGAAAACGTGACGTCACGCTTTCTGTCGAATTTGTATGGGGCGTTTTAGCACTCAGTAGATACGCCCGACTTTGTCTCGCATTTTTGACGTTTCTATCGTTCGATTTTCAGATTTTTAAACATTTGATTCTCATAATAAAACGAATTGATTGACATCATAAAAAATGGAGTCAACATCCTTATTATTATGGGGCTTATGCTTATGTGCGTACGCAATGAAACGTGTCGTCTTAAACTGGATCATCGTAGTTTTTTTTCTTAAATCGAGGCCAACATAAAGCAAAACCGATGGCCCCTTTATTCTCAATTCGAGGCCGTTTTACCCAAATATAGGAAATTTCAGTCCCATTTTTACCCAAATCAAGGAAATCTCAGTCCTACCTTTTATTAGGAACGTTCCCGCCCCAATGCTTCGCGAGGATGTATTTAGACAACATTATACTTGTAATTTGTTTACCTAATTTTTACGAAAAACATTAATACATGCCCTAACGTCGAGTAAAAGTTACCGGGTCGGGTAACTTTTACCCAATATTTCGGGGCAATCTCCTCGACAGGCCACCTTAACGCATATCAGAGAAAATTTTACAGCAACCTGGCATAAATATCTCATGCATAGGATATAATATATATCATTTAAATTTCAGGTTTTGTTAGCTCATGTAATGTTTCACAAGTTAGGCTACTTTAAACCTTATTAAGGCTAATTTTAGCCTAATATACGATGTTTTCACCCAAATACAGGATACATTGACCGCAATTAGGTTTCAACTCAAAACTCAAAGCCAACAGGACACTCACCCTGATCAGGTTTTTAAAATCCAATACGCAGTCTATTATCCAGAGTTTCAACCTAATTGTGGCCCATTTTATCCCAACCAAGGCTACTTTCACCCTAATCAAGGCTACTTTAACCCCAATCACGGCTACTTTCACCGCAACCAAGGCTACTTTCGCCCCAATCAAGGCTACTTTAACCCCAATCACGGCTACTTTCACCCAAATCAAGGCTACTTTCACCCCATTTAAGGCTACTTTCACCCCATTTAAGGCTACTTTGACCTTAATCACGGCTACTTTCACCCAAATCAAGGCTAATCTCAGCCCGTCAGGCTACAACAGCCAGCTCTGATCTGTGCGTGTCCTCACGCGATGGACGTGGCGGGCGTGACGTCCCTGTCTTGCGGCAGAGCGTCGCGTCTATTGTCGCGCAGTGAGTTGTTCCGCCGCAGCGCGTCCGCGACGCAGCTGTCGCGCGCGCCCAGCCCGCGCCGCGGCGACGACGACGCGTCGCGGCACTCCGACGACGACCGCTTTGTGTGCACGCCTGCAGAATGTAACACTATGATATACTTATTGTACATGGTGAATTGGTCAAGTGGGCGTGTCTAAACCAGAAACGGCGAAAAATATTCAAAGGTGTCTTGGTCTTGAAATGAAAAAAATCGGATTTTTGAAAAATCAATATTCCCGATCAGGAATCGAACACGTTGATTACGTACTGGTACGTGACGAGGGAGGCGGTATAGTGTCTGGGTAAGTGATGAGCGATGCTGTGTAGTGTCTGGGTGTGACGAGGGAGGCTATATAGCGTCTGGGTGATGTGTGATGTGACGAGCGCTGGTGCAGTGTCCGGGCACGTGTCATGCGCTCGTGTATAAAGTCAAGGTGCATGTCATGCTCTGGTGTATAGTGTCCGGGCGTGTGTCGTGCGTTGGTGTATAGCGTGCGGGTACGAGTCACGCACTGGTGTATAGTGTGCGTGTACGTGTCGTATGGTGGTGTATAGTATGCGGGCATGTGTCACGCGCTGGTGTATAGTTTGCAAGCACGTGTCACGCACTGGTGTGTAGTGTGCGGAAACGTGTCATGCACTGGTGTAATGTGTCGTGTGTACTGACCGGGTATATCGCGGCCGCAGCTCATGATCTCGTGGTCTAGCGACGCGGAGGCGGGCTCGGCCGCGCGGCGCCGCCCGCTCTGCTGCAATCGGACGACTGATTATATATATATTGGTGTTTTTACATTAACAAAACGACTGAAACGACCCCTTTGTTAGATCCAAACGACCCCTTTGTAAGGCCAGTCGCTACATCCAAGTCTGTGCCAGCGTAATAACTTACATAAAATAAAAATTAGTTGAGGGGAAAAATATTTCTCCTGATACCCTGGAGTGGGGAGGATAGTGTTATAAGTAGCAGCAACTAGTTGACCTTTTATGGACGAGGATATCGAATTTTTCTCTCAACAAATGCGACCCAATATATATAATTTCAATGGGGACATACTCTTTCACTTTTCCACCAAATTAGTATTTTGTTCAGTAACACTTAAAAGAAACTTAATTTTAAGACTTAACGGAATAAAGAAGAATATCAACAAACAATTTGCGGGTATGGAAAGCAGCTATTAATTTCCCAAAAGTTGTTTCATTTAACGATACCTAGCACCCTAATTATTCATTATCTATAATAATTAGACCAATCATAAGCGAAAATATTGCTGAGCATACGAAGCAATGATACTTTCTTGTGACAACGCCCATTTCTAGTCCTAAAGCCAAGGATCGCTTAGGGCATCATTCATAAAATAACAAACAATTGGGATGTTGACTGTATTCAAATAAAAATATAATCTTGCCGCGAAACGGTAGTTTTTGTTACAGAAATCCTATAAAACATAATATTTTTGTTTATTTTTAAGGAATTTAATTTTAATTTAATAATTAAAATGTAATCACATCACTCCGAAGTCACGTGACATATAAAACGCCAATCAAAGCGAGTGACGTCACTCGCTCAATCGGAATGAGTATATTGCTCTTTCTGCCTAGTATTTTAGAGTGATTTCTGTGAATATAGTTATCTGTGCCAGGAATTGTATTAAGCGCGTGACGTCACATCGACCACGTGGCCAGTATTGGCGTCTTGGAGCGAACCTTGTAATGGCATTTAAAATACATGAAAATTAAAGTATTAGCTGTATTAAAAAAGTAATTTTAAATATTGTGAGTTATATTAGGCCCATTCGCATCGTTTTAAACACTTTCCCAAACTCAGCCAAGATCCCAATTGTGCTTTTATTAAAATAACACAAACAACTGTGCTATGCGTTGTTGTTAATGCGACAGTTTTTTTACCTAATAGTTAGATTTTCCTGCGATATTTGTTTAACACTCCGTTTAGCACATTGCATGTGTGCTATAGCTAAATATATAAATAACATAACAGTAATAGAAATTATATGTAAATATTTACTTTGTATCCACTGGATCCGCTTGTGACTGAAGAACTTGAGCCGAGTGGATGTGTGCCGTTCTGGAAATAAGGCAAACGCAGATTTATGAACAGGTCTTTAAAAAAGTTAAGATCGGCTACTTTTTCGCTATCGTAACCTACGTAGTTTAAAATATAAATACGATTTACGATGTTCTCGGTTCGGTGTGTCAGACATGCGGCCACCTGTAAAATATCAGGTCTGCTGTCAAAGCTAGCTGTTGAACTGCCGGTCAAGTGAACGTCATTCATTTCACATATTTGTCAAATTGCGACTTTAGTAGTTTACCTGATCCAGTTGGTCTATAGACGTATGGCTGGTGGGACTCTTGACTGTGTCGAAGACAGAAGAGTCACTGTCGTGGTCCGACTGCTGGTGCGGGGTTTCTGGACTGTCCGGGATTTCACCTGCCGCTGTGGGATATACAAATCAATTCACTATTTACTGATCAAATGTATACAGCTCAACAATAGGGACGTTGACACCATTTTTTATGATGTCAATCAATTCGTCTTCTCATAACAATCAAATGTCTATATTGAAAAAACTGGAAATAGAAACCTCTAAACTGAGTCATAGTCGGGCATATCTACTGAGCGCTAAAACGCCCCATACAAATTGGTCAGAACGCGAGACGTTACATTTTCTACGCGAGTCACGGTCACTAAACGCATACACCCGTATTCGTTTAGTGACCGTGCGGGTGTATGTGTTACTGACCGTGCGGGTGTATGTGTTACTGACCGTGCGGGTGTATGTGCCGGCGCGAGGCGCGGGGGGAGGGCGGGTGCAGGGCGGGGGGCGCGCGGCCGGCGCCGGGCGCGCGGCACACGGCGGCCTGCACCACCTCACACACGCGCCGGAAGCGACGGATATTGCCTGCAATCAGACCATCATTGTATTATAGCCATCGCCGTTGCCTTAAGGACGAACTAGTCGTTCATTTCTCCATACAACCGTACTTGGGTGATTACTCCACTACTTGACGTTTTAAGTCCAAAATTAAGAATATTATGGATTTATCTCTTCGTTATCTAGGTTAGTATGCAAATTATACAGAAAAAAATAACTGGCTTAAAACTAATGAGTCTTCAAACATCTGTATTTTAGCACGTATTTTAACGCAATTTTGGACGTAAATAAATTACAAAAGGATTACGAAAACTTCAAAATAATGTACATATTAACAAGCTTTAGTTTGTTGACCTTTCAAATAACTTTGGTTTGACTAAATACATTCAGTAGTTTTATCGTAAAACCCCAAGCACCAGAAGCCAATTCGTACATTTTGCGCGCCGGTTTTCAACTTTTTGGTTTTCGTCGCGACTTTACGAGTGTGTAATTGTGTATGCGCGAGCATTATCTTCATACTACTCATCGCTGCAGAGTCTTACCCTGTCCAATGAAAGTTAGACGAAATAGCATGCATTTTAGCCGCGCCTACCGATTAGTTCGCGCAGTGGACTAGTAGGCTCTTAACACCCGTAGCCCTAGCACAAACCATTTGCGTAATCGAATCGATAGCGTAAGCAAGCTTTGAATCCAATATGACTTTTATTAATAAAAAACAGTGTGAAACGGTGGTTTAGTTAAACCATGTTTTGTCTTTGTTGTTCTTTGGCAATTTTAAACTGAATCGAAAATCAAAATATAGTTTAACTATACAACCGTATATTAATAAAAGTCTATATTAATATATTAATATCAACATGATCTTATCGTTGCGCCTTACCTGACAGTAACGTGAAGGTAATTGCGTATAAATATTCCTTGCCGTTCTCGCCCGGCGCTTTCGTTATTGTCGATATGTCAACCTGTAAAAATATACCAGTAAACTATTTTCATATTAGTTACATTTAAACTTTCGCATTTGTAGGATTCGAACCATCAACCTATATCTAATCCCACTGAGCCACCAGCGCTTCGAATGCACATACGGTGAGATTTGCCATTGGTAGTACAATACAATACTTAGCATACTTTATTGACACCAAAAAAATAATACAAAAGTAATATTTTAAAAAATAGGCACAATGGGCGGTCTTATCTCTAATAGCGATTTCTTCCAGACAATCTTTGGATGGACAGTACTTACATCGCAGATTAAGCAAGGCTAGGATATTACAGAGATAGTAGACGGGATGTTATATTGCAGATAGCAATGTTACACTTAAAATGGTCAGAAATAATCTAAAACAATTATTATTATTATTATAATATACTACATAGACAATATTTACACACTATCAGTATCTATAATATAAATATATACAATAGGTAGGTATATAAACTACATACACATATTAAACACTTTAAAAATGTTGAAACACGAACTTTTCAGAAACGTTTAGATGCAATGCAATATCTTTGTGGAAATTATATACATATTATTTTTTATGAATTTCATTTTTATTGTGTTAATGTAGTATAACCATAGTAATTATGTGTATCTGTGTGTCCATGCCACATGCGACACAGGGAATCCTAGTGAAGGGTGAGAGCTTGTGCGTTGATGTTGTTCTCGTTACCTGGAAGCGGACGTGTCGTTGGAACATGGCGGGCGCGTTGGACCCGCGCTTGTACTCCACTCGGAATGACATCGGCGATAGAACGCTGTGCGACAGCTCCGCTATCTGTTAACAATCATCCTCATCATCACTATCGCAATCATCATCATCATGAGCCGGAAGACGTCCACAATGCTTACTATGAATACTAATTGAATAAGCGAAGAAAAAAATCTCTTTTCATAGCTAGTTATGAAAAACAGATATGTAAATGGACTAAAGGTTAACAATAAGTCGTAACGCTAAAGTTAGGAGCTTCGTAGGCGTCCTTATGTCAAAAGTAAAATAAATGGTTGGACTGAGGTTTAGACTTGCGCCAGAATCGAAGCCAAAAGTTTTTTTAATGTTATTTGGTAACGAGACGAGCTGGTCGTTTGCCTGATGGTAAGCATAACGCCGGCCCATAACAATTGCAGTGCCACCCAGAACTTTGAAACACGAAGGCCTGCGCGGCACTGCAGTGCGCTCGTTACCCTGAGACAGGTATTAAGTCTCATAAGCCCAGTAATTTCACTGGATACTCTGCTCATCAAACAGGAACATAGTAATTCTTGCACACTACTGCTTGGCGGCAGACTTCACGAACAATAGTATAATACTTACACTAAGAAACGCGTGTATAAGGTCCGCCTTGACTGTAGCCAGGGGTTTCCCCTTCACCAGCGCGGTGAAAGTCTCTTCCTTGTCGGCCGAGAGGAGAAGAGAACCGAACCAAGAGCGCTTGGTCAGCTCGGGGGACGACTCCGGCGTGAGGTGGACTTCTTCTGATGACGCTGGAACGAAATTTTGTGGTCACTTCTTTTATAATGGATAGGCAGTTCTGATTTTACCATAAAGAAACGTTGGGCTTTTTTACTCATAATGTTGCATTGTCACCATGTTAACACGTGCATTGTACCAAATTTCAGCCCATTCGAGTCACGGTACCTGGTAGAAAATTTAGTTTCAAATTTAAGACTATGGTTGAAATTGTATGACACTTTCATACAATGCATCTTAGTTGACAATAATGTAAAGAAGCTCGATGGTTCACCAACCAATGATATAGATATAAATTCTAATTTGAGTCCCGTCATTGGTTGGCCAACCGTCGAGTTTGTTTTCTTTATTGGACACGGACAGGTATATAAAACCAGACCGTATCTACATTTTTAATTTTTGTTAAAGCTGTTACAGCTCGATTCTTGATACTCAGGAAAATCTAATTGGTAATCCTTAATATAGACCATAAGGTGTCCTCACCCTGCATTTTCCGTCGGTGGAAGCGCGGCGAGCCGAGGAACGAGTTCTTGATAGTCGCCAGCCGCGCGCGCCACGGCGCTGCCGCGCCGCCGGGGCCACCGCCCGGGGAGCCCGGGGGCACGCCTGGGGTACACAAAAAAAATTACCCTTAATGTGGATTATTATTTATAAAGCACTTAATAGTCATGTTGCACGAAACACACAGTACATAATTACAGGTTTAAAACATCATATTAATACAATAAAAATGAAAACACAATCTAAGTTTCCTGAATTCAACGATTTTTTTTTATCATCCAATAGTAATTTAAATCGTACTATCAGAGTCTTCAATGAATGAACAATTTTATGCCAACTACGTTTTCCACGGCCGACGTCAATATGTATGGTTTTAGTACAGCTGTACGGCCCCGTGTAGAACATGTGACGTCACCTGTTCTTCCCAATTTGCCTGAGGCGGTTCCGTAAGACGTTAGATTGCCATTTTTTTTTTCGATACATACATTTGATTCTCCAAAACGAATTGAAAAAAATGGAGCCATCAACCTTCCGGTATTGAATAATTTATCATTAGGTCCAGACACTATAAATCTATTGTTAGTTATCAATATTTTTTTTTATATATCCATTTTTTTACTAATTACTAAAATCTTGTCTTTACTAAAACCGTCGTCTAAGATCAGAGTACTTGGAAAGGCAACCAAACCGAACCAACCTCAATAGGATTGCATCGTTTCTTTACAGACTTCTTTTTGCCAACTTCCAGCTAAATATATGTAGTACAATTATTATTTAATTACTTCTTTTACTTGTAAAGGGGTCGCGAATTCAAGAAAAACACTGCACTATAAACACGCTTCAAGCAGTTGCTACATACCTGTAATGGTCCCAAGGTTGGGAAAAAGCGAGGGTTGCGCAGTAGGCTGTGCTGTACTGGGCGGTCCGGGGAGGGAGGACCTTTCCCGCACTGGAAATAAAATCATTCCGTCAATCATTATGTTATATTAAACTTTATTTATTTATTTACTAGCTGTGCCCCGCGGCTTCGCCGACATCGCCCAAGTTACTCATAACATCAGCTCTGCCAGGGAAAGTCCCGTAAAAATCCATCCAGCCGTTTCGGAGATTAGCCGAAACAAACAGACAGACAAAAATGTTTAATATTGATTTTTTTTAAGTACCTACCTAGTAAGTATACATATACTTTCATACGAGTTTAGTAAAAAGCTGTTATTTTGACATTACAAACAGATACTGCAATTTTATTCATTTGATAGGTTACACTTGCGAGAGTTTTGGGTACACAATATAAATTGCTATGATGTTTAGGCAGGTACCTACTGCCCAACAAAATTCTGCCTTCATAGGCGTACAAATGAAAATTAATAAAAATTGTCAAAAAATAAACATGTCAAAGAATTAACCAAGTAATAACCTTTAAACCAAGCAATAACATAACAAAGAATTAACCAAGTAATAACATTTAAACCAAGTAATAACATAACCAAGAATTAACCAAGTAATAACATTTAAACTAAGTAATAACATAACCAAGAATTAACCAAGTAATAACATTTAAGCCAAGTAATAACATAACCAAGAATTAACCAAGTAATAATATTTAAACCAAGTAATACCATAATAATAAATCGTATTTCCTAACCTACTAATATTATATCCGCGAAAGTTTGCGATGATGAATTTATGGACGGATGTTTGTTACTCTTTCACGCAAAAACTACTGAACGGATTTTAATGAAGCTTTACAGTACTATAGCTTTTACATCAGAATAACACATAGGCTACAATAAAGATATATACGACGCGGGCGAAGCCTTGGGGAGAAGCTAGTGTTAATATATACCTCTGTGCGACTGCGAGGGACTGTGTGGCCGGACGGACACCATCGGAGATTCGTTGATTATGATTACAGCCTCGCCTGGCTCGCCGCCTGAGAGATCAGGGCAAACTTTCATTAATCATAAACCTTATTTTCGTTTCACTTTCTTTTGAACACACTTAACAGCTTCACTTATAACTAACAAACAATATAATAAAATCTTAGTAGTAAATTTTAACCTACTTCTAAAAGAAAATAGATTTTATTATTATTATGTTGCATGTTGTATACTGTTTTGTGATTGAATTTTTGCATGCTGGTATTAGCGACATGCGTAAGTTTATTTTTTGTTAGCATCTATTGTAACTCATATTATCAATAAAATATTTAACTCATATAGTCGATACCATAGGTTACATAGCAATGTAGTAATTCATTCATTCATTTCATCATTCAATCATGTCATCATTCTTCATTTCATCATTCGTTCATATCATTGGTTTTCATTTCGTCATTCATTTATTTCAATTTATTTAATTGCATGTTTAGCTACTCGATGCAAAAGGGGCCACAGCTGAAAAACATCGCGCTATGTCGGTGGCGCTTTTATGCTGAGCTGTGTCCATTTTGTAGTCAACTGCCTAAATTTTCCATGTTCTAATTTTAGATTTAAAATGTATGTACCTACCTATATTTTGGGCAATGGCTACAAATAAATGTATTTTCTTTCTTTCTTTCTTTCGTATTTGACGCAAACACATATTTTTATTCTATTCGATTATATACTTAGCTATTATAGATATTTACCACAGCAGATATATTATACTTACTTATGTTTAAGCTTATTGTTGGTCCAGTGGAGTTTGCTCTTTGATGATGATGCTCTCGGATCGACGGTGACGCTGCAATAATCAAATAAACAGTTTTAGAAAAACAAACATAAGAAATAAGTTACTTTTTAATAAAAATTATAAATTAAAAAGATAGAAAACACGAATGCCCTAGCCAGTGTCCTCCTGGGTAATAATGTAAGGATTGTAACGATACCCCATACATCCAAATTTAATGGTGGAATAAAGAAACTCACATACACATTACACTCTTTTTTTGGCCAGTCGTGTAAAAAACTGAGTGCACATACCTAAAGGTGAGCCGGGAGTAGCGGGCGTGCCCCCCAATGATGCCACGCGGTGCGGAGTGTGGCCAGCTGTTTGATTTATATTTACACTTTAGAAATGTTCTATAGATTTTAATATTAATTGAAAAACATAATAATTTATTTAAAAACTAGCTGCTGCAGCGGTTTTACCCGCCCGGAGATATTGGATTTCATGGGTTTTATTTTTTTCCTAGGAACCGTAATTCTTTTTCTAAAATAAAAGTAACCTAAGTTACTCCTTATAACATCAGCTATCTGCCAGTGATAGTCCTGTCAAAATCGGTCCAGCCGTTTCGGAGATTACGCGGAACAAATAGACAGACAGACAAAATTTTCAGAAAGAAAAAAAGAAAAATCATGCATCTGTACAAATAAATAAAACGTAAGTGGATGTTTATAATGTCAAAATAAGAGCTTTTTACTGAATGCATATGGAAGTATAAAGAGTAACTTAGGCTACTTTTATAACGAGAGCGAATATAATTTTTTTATTTGCATATTTTAAGGTACAAGGTTTTTTGTGTTATGTACTTGTATGGACAACTTTATTGCCTCGGTGTGATCTTGTCTGAAATAAACATTTTATTATTATTATTATAAAAGTGATGGTTTCTTACCAGGCGGGCTGGCGGACAACTGCGGACTGCTGCGGCCGTCGTGGCGCCGCCCCGATGACGAGCGGCTGAGGGGAACACGGGTCAAAACACTGCACACTACTACAGACTTAGCACTGGACGTGCTAGTGACATGCAATTGAATTAAATGACATTAAACGAATTGAATTTTTTTTTACTGTTTGGTAACGAGACGAGATGGTCGTTTGTCTGATGGTAAGCATAACGCCGGCACATAACAATTAAGTCTCATAAGCACAGTAATTTCACTGGCTAGTGAGCAGTCATCAAACCGGAACACAGTAATGCTTGCACATTACTGCTTGGCGGTTGAATTCACAAGCAAAGCGGTGGTGCCAACCCAGACAAACACTTAGTCCTACCAATAACAATGTTTCTGACCCTGTCTGAGTAATCAAAACGTAAAGTACCTGAACTGTGACCGCCTCGGTGTGATAGGAGATCCTTCGCTGATTTGCCCGAAGTGGGCCGACTGGCCGTTCACCTGTAATGGAGAATATCGGTAACTTTAATTTATATTAATCACCAGCTTTCTGTCAGAAAGATTCATCATCATCATCATCATCATCATTAGAAATGTCCACTCCTGAACATTTGACTCCCCCATGAAAGGGGATTTGTCCATAATACAGCACACTAGGCAGGCGACACCGTGATCGCAGTAGATTATGTTAACCGATGAGAATGAAGCTGCCCATTCCCTGGATATTACCTTAGCCGGTGCAGGCTGCACACTACTGCACACTTTCTCACTCACCTGGCACGTGTCTAGTCTCTACCTGGGCGGGTCGCAGGGCGCGGGCGGCTGCACACTACTGCACACTCTCTCACTCACCCGGCACGTGTCTAGTCTCTTCCTAGGCGGGTCACAGGGCGCGGGCGGCTGCACACTACTGCACACTCTCTCACTCACCCGGCACGTGTCTAGTCTCTTCCTAGGCGGGTCAAAGGGCGCGGGCGGCTGCACACTACTGCACACTCTCTCACTCACCCGGCACGTGTCTAGTCTCTTCCTGGGCGGGTCGCAGGGCGCGGGGGGCTGCACACTACTGCACACTCTCACTCACCCGGCACGTGTCTAGTCTCTTCCTGGGCGGGTCGCAGGGCGCGGGCGGCTGCCCACTACTGCACACTCTCTCACTCACCCGGCACGTGTCTAGTCTCTTCCTGGGCGGGTCGTAGGGCGCGGGCGGCTGCACACTACTGCACACTCTCTCACTCACCCGGCACGTGTCTAGTCTCTTCCTGGGCGGGTCGCAGGGCGCGGGAGGCTGCACACTACTGCACACTCTCTCACTCACCCGGCACGTGTCTAGTCTCTTCCTGGGCGGGTCGCAGGGCGCGGGGGGCTGCACACTAACTGCACACTCTCTCACTCACCCGGCACGTGTCTAGTCTCTTCCTGGGCGGGTCGCAGGGCGCGGGGGGCTGCACACTACTGCACACTCTCTCACTCACCCGGCACGTGTCTAGTCTCTTCCTGGGCGGGTCGCAGGGCGCGGGCGGCTGCACACTACTGCACACTCTCTCACTCACCCGGCACGTGTCTAGTCTCTTCCTGGGCGGGTCGCAGGGCGCGGGGGGCGCGGCGGGTCGCGGCTCGTCGTCTCGCGCGGGTCGCCGTCTTTTCCTCTCCAGTAGCAGGAAGTATATCACTTTCTCTGTGTTGTGGCTGAAATTAAAGTATTGTATGTCAAATTCTTTCATATGGGGCAACAGGAGAGTGCTCACCAAAGTTAAATGACCAACGCCAGGTTTCAGAGACGAGCCTACGCGTAAATTATGCTTTCTTATGTCAAAATTGTAATAGAGATTTGACATCTGGAAGCATGAGTCCATTGTTCTCTTCATGTTGCTGAATCTTAGTCCGTTCCAAGTATACAACTAATCGAAGAAGAGCAAGACACTCCATTTTTTCCAAATAAAGTAATTTTAAATGTACTCACTGTGCACTGAGTAATTCTTGTATAAGTTTGTCTCTCTGTTTGAAACATCCCAAACTGCATATTGCCTGAAATAAAATAGATATGATATAATGAATATAAAAGTACATATTATTTAATTATAAAGAGTATAAGTTCCAAGTTAGATGCTCCGTAGGTTAGCACTTGACCACTATCTCGCCTGATCAAGCGACACTGTGGTCAAAAATGGTGGATATGCTAAACCTAAACTAGAACTGGCTTGCAAGTGCAGCTGCTGGAACACATCCATCTATCACCAAGCACTGTACTTGGCTGAGATTTTTAATTTTAGGATAGTAGCTATCCAGGTATAAAATACCACCATGCAAAGACAGATACTATAATCCGTTCTTAGATGATATCTACAACCTATGAACTAACTACTTGCCAAATTTTTATATATGAGTTTGAATTGGTATGTTATCCCAGAAGTGGGTGATTAGGTTGATTTCCACGATAACTTTTAAATGCCTGACAGATTAGGATGTATGGCTACATCATCCCAAGTGACACTAACTAGGGCAGTCGTGTTTTTTTATGTAACTTTTGTTAAACCATTTGTTTAGTAGATTTGAGGCCCAAGTGACCTGCATACCTGTAATACATCAGGATCGATTGCTTCCGCCGATGGCAGCACCCTGGTCTGGACCACCTCCATCATGGGCAGCTCCTGTTCCAACTCCCCCCGGCCACCTGCTGTCACCCAAGGGTGCCGGGTTATTTCTGCTAACTGGAATAGATTAGAAGAAGATTACAATCACAGATTAATATTGTTTTTCCTTAGTACAAATTTAATCCTTACATTATAAATGTGAATGTGTGTTGGTTGGTTTTTTATACTATTTGATAACAAGATGAGCAGGTTGTTTACCCCATGGAAAGCATTACTCCAGCCCATAACAACTGCAAAAAAAATAGGAAAGAATTTTTACTCTTTTATGTTCCTAGTTCTCACATTTTCAAACCGGGCAATACTCATTTCTCATAATACCATATGCTGGCCTCACTTTGATACTGGCAGAAAAACATCAACAAGCATTTAAAAGCTATAACCGAAAGAAGAATTTGAAATTGGCACAAAAAACAAATCTTAGTGTCTGGACTTAAAAAGTTTTCACTCACAGTCATTCTCTTTTCAGGGTTGACCTCAATCATGCCTCGTAACAATTGCTGGCAGTCAGGAGGCACAAAGTGTGGGACATGAAATACTCCTCGCTTCACCTGGAAAATGTGAGATTGGGTCATAATTAAAACTTTGTACACAAGGAATTTTCAATCTTTTTTTAAATGGGCTAAAAGCCTTTATTAACTAGCTACTACTTATAGACTACATCTAACTAAGCTACATGAAGCTGGATAATCTATGAGCCAATGTAGGCCTATAGATAATACAAATTTTTTACCCCACTACCAGTTGGTATAATAACCAGCATGCTGGCAGCATTGCCTAAGGAATTCTTGTAAATAGGCAACATGTGTGACCATAACAAAGCCATATTAAGATGTAGGTACATATTTTTAAATTAAACAAATCTAACTATAATATAGCATCTATGCAAGTAAATATTGTTCCAAGTGAATTTGTAAACATAGTGTAAGTAACTTTGTGTATTAGAAATTTATTCTCTTTTTCTTTAAAGTCATCCAAGTTCATTGATCAATTGCAACGTGGATAAAGATCTTTGATGAGTGGAATACCACACATAAATAGTGCAAATGTTTTGGGGTTGCAGACAGCTTACCATAAACTCCTCAAGGTGTAAAAGCATGCTTTCGTATTCTCGTAGTAAAGTCTCTCGGAAGTTTCGAAATTGTACACTGGACGTTTAATAAAAAGCTTGTTTACCTTTTCGAGAAGCTGGCGGAGGTTATCATCGTCAAACGGTAAGGCTCCCACAAGCAAAGCGTAGAGGATAACGCCACAAGACCACACATCTGCGCGACGTCCATCGTATTTTTCACCCTATAACAACGGTTATGATCTTCATTTCCTGGCTTCTATGGAATGTTGACCACAATTTAATTTCTTTCAAGATAAACAAACAAAGTGTTGTTGTGACAGATAAAATTGAAATCAAAACAATAAAAATAGCGGCAAAAAGTTAGAAGTCGTTACGTTTCACGTAACGACTTTAACTTATGTTTGTCGTAATAACACAATATTATATTTTTTAAATCGAATTTAAATAAATAATAAACGAGTTATAGTACATAGTAAGATAGAATTTAAATAAAAACTTGAAGAATAATACTAGCTTTAAGACACTAATGTGTTAGTTTAGTTGCCCATAAATAATAGTACTTATTTAAAATTTATCAACAGCAACATTAAATGCGTGAAAAGAAACGTAAATGCGTTTGGTTTGTCCGTTTGGTATCCTTGGGCTATGGGGACCGGGGAGACGGTGGGCCAACTGAATAAAAAGAGAATAGGCAAAACTTTACCTGGTTTTAAGGGTAGCTTTGAGGATATCAGGGAGGCCAGGCAGGCCTAGGCATTCTATTTTTTTATTAATATTATTAATTTTATGGTAGGTTTGGGCAACGATATATAAATAATTCATTATTTATTTCGTAATTTGACAGAAATGGGTTTTATACTTTTATCTGATTATTACTATTAAGGCGCATCCCTGAGCGAATGACCTTTAGCATCAGATTCCCCGTTTGAGTGACGGCTGCCTATCGATGCCGGACCTCTGCGCATGCCTCTCTGCCAAAAATTCGCATCGATTTTTGAATGATTTGTTAAAAAAATAAAACATTATGTTAAATAAATAAATCAACTGTTTAACGGTAAATCCATTGGTGTAAACCAAATTTTGTAAGAAGTTTTAATTCATATGGAGATGCAAAGAATTCGTGTTTTTTTCCAATGCCAGTCTTTAGAAGCTGATTTCTTAAGTACGTAATCTAGTGGAGAAGCAGTGTAGGGCAGCAGCTAGTGTATAATAATAATACTATATTGTATAAGTCTACCTTGTAATGCAGTAATGAAATATTAATAATTTAACCATTTTTTTCTCATATGTTTGTTACTTCGTTATTTTTTTATGTTACTCATCATCGTCATCATCATCACCTGGAAAACGGCCACTGCTGAACATAGGCCTCCCTCATAGAACGCCACTTAGATCGACAACTCGCCTCTTTCATCCAATGGTTTCATATGTTACTCACTCATATTTTTAGATTCATGCTGGTTGTCGTCACGTATTGTGGAATTATTATTGTATTGATAATACTTTGATTTATGTGTTGGCGTACGCAGTGTTCTTGATCTAATGAATACATAAACCTCAATCTGTTTTTAATAATAAGAAACCTCGACGAACTAACACACTAACAGACAGATAGTCAACAAAGTAAGAAAATATTTATTCACAAGTTCGTCAACCTGGGTATTAAAAATTCTAAGCTAGCAACATTAACCTTGCGTGAAACGTCACCTTCCGAATGGCAGAAATTACAAACTGACAAAATCTGGTTGTTCTCCATTGTCAACCGTTACATGAAACAGCAATACAGATATCGCTCTTACACAAAAGAGAAAGCTGCTCTAAGGTACGGTTTGTGTTGACATGCAATTTTATCGTGCATTCAGCATTATTGATAATTCATCAACGACCGTTGCTTTGATTTCATTTCGATTAAACGTTGAGTTTTTAACTTTCGTGAAAACAAAGTGAATAGTGTATGTGAAATTGAAAAACTATAATATGAAGTCGGCCAAATCGAAACAGAGATTGAACGACATGCGTACGCCGGCCAGAAGCAGGCAAAACTTGGCCCAAGGAGATCGAGATCCTGTACAAGTTTTCTGCCGGCTCCGACCTATGCAGAGGGAGTCCGATGTGTCCTGTATGACGATTATATCCCCTACAACAGTATTATTGACACCCCCAGCATCAGCTATCAGCTACAGAAACGAAAATAGCAAAAGTATGAAGTACACATTCAAAGAGGTTTTCGCGCCCGAAAGCTCTCAGCAAGACGTATTCGATAAAGTCGCTTTGCAACTCGTAGAGGGTTTATTAAAAGGGAAAAACGGATTACTATTTACGTATGGAGTCACTGGTAGTGGGAAAACTTTCACAATGACGGGAGAACCTCAAAATTGCGGCATACTACCTCGAGCCTTGAATATTATCTTCAAAACTATCAACGAACTTCAAGCTCACAAATACGTGTTCAAGCCTGATAAAATGAACATGTTTGACGTTCAATCAGAAGCCGAAGCGATGTTGGAAAGGCAGCAAGAACTCCACAAATTCAAATCTGGTAAGAAAAACAACTCTAATCCTGATTTAGCCATGTCTTCAAATGATGTCACTAAAATTGGAGGCATCAACGAAGACAACCAGTATGGAGTGTTCGTCACTTATGTGGAAATATATAACAACTGTGTCTTTGATTTACTTGAAGAGGGGCCACCCAGCAGAACTCTGCCAGTCAAAATTATAAGAGAAGACGCAGCACATAATATGTACGTCCATGGAGTTACTGAAATTGAGATTAAATCTGCTGAAGAAGCCTTCGATGCATTTTACTTGGGATTAAAGCGCAAACGCATGGCTCACACAACTCTGAACGCAGAATCTAGTAGAAGCCACTCCGTATTTACAATCAGACTAGTCCAGGCACCGGTCGATGAAATGGGAGAGGCTGTTATACAGAACAAAAAGTTCCTTTCCATCAGCCAATTGAGCCTTGTAGACTTAGCTGGTAGTGAAAGGACAAACCGAACAAAAAATACAGGTATGAGGTTGAAAGAAGCCGGCAACATAAACAAGTCATTGATGACACTTAGAACTTGTATGGAATCATTGAGAGAAAATCAGATCAATGGAGCAAATAATATGGTGCCATATAGAGAATCAAAGATCACACATTTGTTCAAAAATTTCTTTGAAGGGGAAGGACAGGTTCGCATGATTGTTTGCGCTAACCCAAGAGCTGAAGATTATGATGAGACTCTCCAAGTCATGCGTTTTGCTGAAATGGCTGCAGAGGTTGAAGTTACCAAGCCACAGATTCATGATGTTGGTGCCAATATGGGCTTGATGTCTGGTAGGCGTAAAGCTAATAGACTCTTCAACGCAGCTAAAGACAACATAGCCAGGTCTGAAGCTAAAGACCTTGAGCTCGACTTGGGCTTGGTGTATAGTCTCGGACCAGACTTCCCGAGCTTAGAGCTGAACAGTTCCCAAGCAGCACATGTGATAAAAGAACTGATGGCCCATTTGGAAATGCGTATCAATCGCCGCGAGACTTTAAAAAGGAGCAAGCAATTGAAAGATGAAAGATTAAGATCTGCACTGTTGGACTTGGAGAAAGATTCAATGGAAGTGCGTTCCGAAAATATGTCGTTGAAGGCTCAACTGGCCGCTGCAGAACGTAGAATCAGAGCTTTAGAAGAACGCTTGACGGCGACTGAAAACGCAGCCCTAACTCACCAGAGGAAACTGAACGAAATGACTGAATACACATCGGCGGTAAAACGTGACTTGCAAGAAAAGGAACTTTTACTTAGTCAAAACAAACTGGATAAGGAAAAACAGAAGAAGATCCTTGAGCGGAAGTACCATCACAAAATGGCTGCAGAACACGAAAAGGCGAAAGAAATCATCAGCGAAAAAGAGCATCTTAAAAATGTGGTTGAAGACAAAGAGAATAGACTTCGCATTATCGCCGAGGCTTTACACGTTAACAATAGAGGGGATAATAATACAGATTATGTGAAAACAGACATGGCAGCCCAGACGAGTAGAGATTTTACTCCAGGATCAACGCCCCGAGCCTTACCCGCCCATCTGCTTACGCCTTTTACAAGCTCTGTGCCGCAAACTCGTGAAACTCGTGAAACAAGAGACACACCTGCATCTTCACGCCGCGGAGTTGCCATTGCTAATCCGAGGCACCGTCGCTCTTTATCCGCAGATGGCAGAGGATGGGTAGAACACGCTCCGAACCACAGAGTCCCAATGGGAACAGTTATGAAGCCTAGTATCGTGAACAGCAAAGTTGTGAGCAAACTGACGCACGTCAAAGACATCGCTAATTCTAAGACTTCCAAGTATTGTCTAATATCTCAAGAGCAGGATACGGATGGTGAGCTAGAAACAAAGCTATACAAAGGTGATGTGGTCCCAACTTGTGGTGGCGGTGCTCAAGTTATATTCAACGATGTGGAAATGCTAAAACAATTTTCACCAACAAGGGAAAGGGATAGCCAGGGTAACAGGGTGTCAGGAACATCCTGTGCAAGGCATTCTGGGAAGAGACGTGACACTGCCTGCTCGCCTCCCCTTACTCCATCTAACACGAGTAAAAAGCAGAGAGTTGATGATGATTAATTTCTAAATTGAAGCATCAACACAGTCTGGGATGAAACATGACAGGTGTGCATTGTTTTCTTACAGTTGCCTTATTGTAAAATGCAAGATTAAAACACAAAGGCTGTGCAGCTCATTTCCTGTCCCAGTCAGCGTTGTTTGTCTATTTTTGTATGTATTAACTAGGTTTTTTGTTGATTTTCAATTGAATTCGACTGATGACATAGTAATTAGTTGATGACCTTTCTCTTTGTAAAATTGGATTTTAGATCTGATACCGTTTTTGCTATGCATATTTTGAAATTAAGATCCCTTTTATTTTGTTTCTTTAAACACTTCTTTGATTAAGAAGGTTCTCATATTCTGAGATGTGAACAATGCTTGGGGAGGCTCCTTCCGCAAACAATTTGTTTTGATTAATTATTATTACACTGTTGTATTTTCTGCTCTAATTGCAATCTCAAACTAACCTTTGATTTGTCCACTACAAAATAATAATGATAATAAATAATTGTAACAAGAAGTATATATCAGTTAAATAGATACATAGCATCAGTTTTTCTGTCTAACAAGGATATGTTTTTGTTTCCAGCCCTATTCAGACCTAGGCGTTATTCGCTACCGCCTGTGGTAGATACAACCAACTGGACGCGAAACTTCACACAAATACGGTCAATATAAACGCTCGATATACCCTACCCACAACAGTAGCGAACAACGCTTAGCTCTGAACAGACCTCTGAAAACTGCTGATCGGAATTATTAGTTGTTTAAAAGTTATTTGATGGAATCAGGCGTTACTTTGCGGAAATCCATTTTAATCCATTTTTGTGTAAAAGTTGTAAAACCGTATGCTAAGTGTGAGTTTTGCAGTTGAAATCCATTTACGCGACGACCGCGTTTGTCTAGTAAACGCCATACTCATGGGCTTATTATACCACGTGTTATTCAAACTGTCTGACAGTCTGAGTATACTTTTTTTACTATGACCGAATAACAGGCTAACTCTTAATGGGCTTATTACACCACGCATTATTCTTACTGTCTTACTGTCTGACAGTCTATTTTTTTAACTATGACCGAATAGCTCTTATTACACTACAATTTAACGGACAGTCTTAGTAAGACTGTCTGAATATCACGTAGCGTAAGATTATAAACGCGCCGCTAAGGGCGCTGTACATTTTTTTTATACAAATCTGCAAAAACGCGGTTACTGTAGTAGCATTTATTGCAAAACTCATATTAGGCCCTCTGTACTGCGCAGGACGCGCACCACTATTCACACAAGATAAAAGGTATGGTTACACTTATAATAATTAATACATTTTGGTGTTGGTTGTAACACTTGTAACAAAGACTATCAAACACTCATACCAATTGATTCTATAAAATGTTTAATACACATAATTGACCTTTGTGACCTTAAGGAAGTTGGGCTCGGAATACTTCTAAGGGTCAATTAAGTTAACCTTCCTTAGCTCGGTAAACTACATGTACAGTTTCTGTCATTAATGAGTTTTTGAAATAAGTTGTACAAGAAACTTACAAATGAAATTTGCAAAATTCACTTTATCTCCTGATCTTAACGATGTGCTCCAAAGAAGTAAATTCCCTAATAGAATGGGAACTGGCACACTTGCGAGTAAACTTGTCCAGCCGTAAGTAAGAGTGCTTACTCGTACGTCTGTAAAAGCCCCCATACACGAGCGTTCCAATTCCATCGCTCCGCGCGTCGTGGATTGAGTGGAACGATGATACAATTTCGAGCACATGACCGTCTGGTCATTCCATTCCGGGCGCGCCAACGCTCCATTTTTCGGTCAGCCTACGTCTCGCGTACTGGCAACTGAGCGCGAAATGGATCGTCGTATCGGCCACCACACGATGAGTTGAAACGTTAGATTCAGAAAGTTTCGATATCCAATATTCCCATCACTCCACGTACCTAGTTCATCTGAAATTCCCCACACAAGGCCGGTTTTTGAAACGTTGGCGTGGAATGTTGTGGATTGGAGCGCTCGTGTATGGATGCTGTATGTGCCCGCTAGTGTCACATCTTTTGTCAAATTTGGTATTTAGTATTTAATTTCAAATACTCATTCTGTATGTTCTCTGGGATACCTATTATTTAGTACAGTCGCTTACAATAATAAGTGTACATTCTATAATTTATAAATTAATTCCACATTATTAAATTTCTTAAAGTTGTACAGTCGGCAATAATATGTATACACTTTCAGATTTTCAGTTACAGTACATATGACTAAATGATTTTGCGAAAATAAGTGTATTAAGTTACGTTTTCATATTACGGAGTACGTAATTAAGTGTCAAACGTACCTACACTTATTTTTGGAAATTGATTTAGTTACATACATTTGAAAACCTCTAATTTTTTTTTTAACGGGCTAAATGCCTCTATTAACTAGCTAATACATAAATAAACACTACATCTAACCTAGCTAGCTACAAAAACAGTTGGATAATCTACAAGCCCTAGTAGGCCTATAGATAATCCAAATGTTCTAGCCCACTACCAGTAGGAAGCGTACCCAGCATGCTGGCGGCATTGCCTCGTTGAACCGCAATGCTGATCTAAATTATTGTAAGCATCAACTTGTGCTATATATATAGTACATAGGTCTATACATTTTCAATAAAATCATTAATGTAAAAGCAGCAAACTAAAAAATATAGAATGTGTACTCATTATAGCACGTAACTTTTCCTATAAAATAATCCAGAATTTTTGTGATTCTTGTCAATGTTTTGACTGTGATTGTAGAAACTTGCTCATTCAAATATTACTTTTTTTTAAAAGTACAAAATAATTTAGTATTAATTTTTGTATGTTTTAAAAATAATAAAATTACGTTTAATTTTGTAATTTAAATAGAGTGTAAAAGTGATTATAAGTACCGTTATTTTATTATAATGATTAACATACATATAAAAGACAATTTACATACTCCATTATTAGATTTAGATTTGACGTTCTTTTACTGTATCATTTTCTTTACACTCGTAAGTAGGTGTGTATTAGCAATTTTTGTATGTACCTCCGCTTTTACTGGTACATAAAGTCACAGTAAACAAATTAAAAAAAAACCACTTTTAATTCAAGCATTTGCGCCATAACATTTGTCACCAGGCTTACACATGAATACAAAATGTCACCTATTCAAGTCAAGGGAACTGATTCAAAATCCAGTTGCAAAATTTGACCCACACATTTAACAACATCACCAGTCTAGTACGCTCCTACTGCTGGGATACCAGCCTTCTCAAAGAAACAGAGTGTGGACCATAGTCCACCATGCGGGCTAACTGCGGCTTGATGGATGTCACATGTCCTCGAATTTTGTGGTTCTTGAACATGCTGGTTTTCTCAAGATGTTTTCCTTTACCGTTTTAGAGCGTGTATGATAAATCCGCATATAACTTGATAATAGTCTAGGGGTCTAGCCGGAATTCGTATTAGGTATGGTGCGTCGGATTGAAAGTCGCACAAGTGCCTGCTCAGCCACACTCCCTATCGCATACATACATATACATATACATACATATACAAACTATAGTGAAGTTAAATAAAACCTTGTAAAAATTCTAAAATACCTACCATATACACCTCAGTTTTTTTTTTTGCATTGATAGTTCAACTTACTTAATTTTAAGTAGGCAAGATGTAATTGGTTAAAGGGTTTAGGGAAACATAATTGTTAAAAAAAGTAAAGATGCAATTATAAAATATTCTTAAGCTTTTGTTTTTGTTTAAGGTTTTAAATAAAGATTATACCTATATGTATCTGAAAGAGCTTGACGCGATAAACCATCAAGCTAGAAAACACATCAGTGCGATAAACAGACACTACCCCTCCGATGCTACGTCATCTTTACCCGCGTCTCAGTGTACATAATAGTCTCGCGTCAAGCAAACTTCTGAACGTTTCAGAAGACCACAGAAGACTTTATGCTCTCTGGTGGTTTACGTCTCAATACAAATTTTCAGGTTCGAAATGAATGAATCCATTTCAATGAACCTTTATACGCAGAAAGAAGCAAGATACATAGAACTATTAGAGAACATTTTCAAAATGTATAATTTAATAAGATTAATTATAATTTTCTGTATGTATGGTAAACCTGCAATTCGAGTAGTAGTACCTACTGCTCCTATTAATTAATTGCTATTATCAAAAGAGAATCAACTCGGTAACAGATCATCAAAGATTCTTTGTGCAGCTTTCAATAGATAAATTTATATTTTTTTAAATATAAAATTATTCTCAAGTAAAAAGAACTCAAAATGTATATCTTTACTTACGTACATACTTTATCACTGATTATGTGTATTTATAATTAAAAGTACTTAATTTGTTGATTTATAATTATGCTTAGTGTATTTAACGGTAATTTTGTTAAGATTTTTGTAGGTCAAATTGTAAATTGTAACATTTTTGCCGTTTTCGTGTGGACATGTAATAAATACCTACGTTTGTAGTATATTCAGCTTTTATTTATCCATAAACCAAAATATCAACATCTGTAAGGGCTTATTATATTACACCACGCGTTATTCTCACTGTCGTACAGTCTACTTTTTTTACTGAGTAAATAAGTATTGGTTTTATGGAATGTGCTTTAGGTATACTTTAAGCATAGATTAGGTCTATTGACGTCTTCGTTATTTTATTATTTTCTAGATAAGGACAGCATTAGTTTATACTGTAATTAAAGTAAATAAACGTTACAGAAACCAGCCGTAACTTATTACGCTACCTACACAAGTTAACATACAGTCTAAATATAGCGTAGCGAGAAAGTTGTATGAAAATCTCAAGGGAATTTCAGAGTCAGTACCTACTATATTACAAATCTGTGGTCAGTACCTACGTTTGAATGAAAACTCAGCATGCACAATTAATTGTACCTACAGGCATTGTAGTAAGAGTTTATTCGAAAATCGAACTGCAGGGCGATCGCGTTAAAAATTATCAACCAAATCGCTACTAAACCACAACCGCATCACAGCTTTATGACCGTTTCGTATCGCGCTAATAGTTTTTCCCAAAAGTTGAGACGTTTCTCGACAACAACTGACAGTTAACGCTGTCAAATGAACAGCAATATTGAATTCCACACGCCTGAACCGAAACTAAACAACAGTTGGTATTAAACCACAATCAAACCATAACTGTACGCTGTCATTTCAAATTAGCGCGATCGGGGCCCAGGCCACCATAGGAAAAACAAATGTTGCCAGTACGGAACGATAAAATTGACAGTTCAAATAACTAAAATTAGAAGTGGGCTTGTCGTTGTCGATTTTTTCGAAATCGATACAGCATTTTTCCCGAGAGCAAAAACTAATCTCCGAAACTAGTTTTGCGACAACGACAAGTTTCTTCCCTATTCCGATTCCTAGATTATGTAAGTATGTTTTCGTTCCATAAAACAGTCTTCGAATTGTGAAATGCAAATATCACGTCGAAGACACATTGAAGAAGTAGATTCGGCTTTTGTTTTCGAAAAAATCAAGAACTACCTACTATCGAAAAAAGTGAAAAGTAGAGTATGCAGTTCTAGGATAAAGTCTGTCTTCGTCTTGGGCTGCTTTATGATCTTGGTGCATAATCTACTATTAGGTACTCTACAAAAACGTTAAACTAATTAACGTCTTCGCAGGAAATACGTATTAAGATTAATAAAGACTTGTCAAGCAATTTAAGAACTACAAGGTCATTGTCAGTGTTGCCCTATGTAGGTATAATGTTTCTGTAAAGTCTTTGGCTTAGATTATATCATACAGTGCATTGCAGCGTGGGCATATAGGAAGTTTTTTATACTAAGTAGTTGATAACATGACGAACTAGTCGTTTGCCGGACGTTCTGCACTACGCCGGCCCATAACAATTGCAGTGCTACTCAAAACTTTGAAACACAAAGGCATGTGCGGCACTACACTGCGCTCGTTACCCTGAGACATTTATAAGTATTAAGTCTCATAAGCCCACTAACTTCACTGGCTACTTTGCTCGTCAAACCGGAACACAGTAATGCTTACATTATTACTGCACGACCAATTTCACGAGCAAAGCGGTGGTACCAACTCAGACGGACACTCGCAGAAGAGTTAGTCCTACCACCTAATGAAGTTGAATTAAAAAATATCTTTTCACGCCAATTCATCTTGCATAGGACACTAATCTCGATTGCTCTTGAATACCTGCTTCATAATGGAAACAACACCCATCTTGCCCTTATCCCATTTCCTCTGGGGCCGCCGCAGTAAGTCTTTTTCTTCCTCTGTAACCAATCAGTCGTCAGCGCTTCATGCACTTCCAATTCATTCATATCCACTTTTTCCCAATCCATCCATCTTTTTTTTTATTTGATTTCGGAAACATGAAATCTAAACCAGCAGTGGTCCAATTTTATATTGAATGAGACCAACAGCGACTCGACACTGTAGGCGCAATATATTATTCAGTCTGTTTCGAATCTCGTCCCTACAGGAAAGGAATATGGAGTTCCTGGAGTTATTTCAATATTTTTAGAGACCTAAGTACGAGCTAAGAATAGGAAAGAAAATTAAAAACTAGAAACCGGCCAAGTGCGTGTTGAGCCACGCATAGTTTAGTGTTCCGTAGGATTCCGTCCATAACTCAATAAGAATATAATTGTGCAACAAAAGAATTTCCTATCTATCTATGAATTTATTTCGCTAAAGATAAAAAAATTCAAATCTTTCAACCCAAAAAAGGTGAAACATTTTTTAGCAATTATTAATAAAAATCAGAAGGATCTGTTTCATAAAACTCACCCGTATAACTTCAGGGCAGGCGTAGTGTGGACTTCCGCAGGACGTTTCTAGCAAGCTGCCGGCCGGCTGTAGAGACGCCATGCCAAAGTCTGCTATCTTTATATTGTTCCGCTCGTCGAGTAGCAGGTTCTCTGGTTTTAGGTCGCGATGGCTGAAAGATTAAGCACATTAAAAAAAAACCAGTTTGAAGTGGTATCAGTCTCCATTAGTCTAAGGAGCTGAACTGAACTGGAAGAAGGTGACGGAAAACATCATGCAATATTACGGTGATATAGAGAATTTTGTAGTGTATGTACGTTGTACGCCTTGCTAGCTACCTTCTTCAAGTAAAAAATCTGTCAATAAGCTCTGTTCGGGCAGCTAGATCCAGTTCTATTTTAGGTTTTGCCTGATTCCTTAAATAAATAGGTACTCCTGCATACGTGGTTACTCTTAGGATTCAAGTTCTATTTGTGTGTTCATCATCAGCCGGAAGACGTCCACTGCTGAACAAAGGCCTGCGCCATAGATGGATCGGATCGGCTACTGGCTTCGCGCATCCAACGGCTCTCCCCGGCTGTGACAAGTTTGTCGTTACACCTAGTTGGGGGCCTACAAATTATGTCTTCCGGATTGTGGTAGTCGCTCGCGCTCGAGAACCTTTCTTTCTCATTGGTTATCGGTTCTGCGAGCGATGTGGCCTACCCATTGCCATTTCAATTACTGGGTGTGGCAGTAATGAGCATTTTTTTATTAAAAATAAAAGCAGTTACCATATCGAATGACTGTGACAGAAGTCGAGCGCCGAAATAATTTGTCGGAAGAACCTTCTCGCCTCCTTCGGCGTCAGCCTTCCTTTCTTTACTAAGTAGTCGAATAGCTCCCCACCACTCACATGTTCTAATACTAAATACCTGGAAATTATAACAAATTTAGTTAAAATATTGTTCTAAACAAGAAACCCGTCTGCAAAGACGTATGACCCTATAAAGGTTCCATTTTTTCATTTCGGGGTGCGAAACCCTAAAAAAGATGTCTTAATATTTTTCAACCCTCAAGGTGTTAGATAGTGTACCTATATAAATCTTTCGCCAAGTACCAATCGGTGTTCCGGCAGCTTGAGAGGCAGTTCTAATAAGTTAGGTCTACTGTTGTAAAACTGTGCTATACAGGATGAGTTTGAATTGGTATGTTATCCTGGAAAGGGGTGATTAAGACCAGGGGCGTATTTACCCTAGGGCGAAAAGGGCCATGGCCCGGGGCGGCAGGCTGCGAGGGGCGGCGCAAGTAGAAGAATTTATAAAAACCTACCTAACTCTTATTAATAAACAGTAGGCTCTTATCAATAACCAGTGTTAAACGGTTGAATACTTAGTTAAAATGTGGATTGTCTCTTGCGATTCAGTCCAAAATTGTCAAATACCAATAAAGGCAAAACATAGTTTAACTAAACCACCGTTTAACACTGTTTATTAATAACAGTCTAAATCTCGTAAGGTGGTCGTGGGTGTACGGCAGGGCGGCGGGGCATGCAGGCCCAGGGCGCTGAATCCTTAAATACGCCACTGATTAAGACCATGGTTGTCGACAAGTTATGAGAACCTGCCTAGGAAAAAGGTCACCCAAAACTAAAAAACTGGATTTTTTAGTCTTTTCTAATCAACATTATCATTTGACAAAGTTCAACATAGTTCAAGTGAATCAGTGATCTAGGGTTGCCCGGAAGTTCTTTAGTAGAATTTTGACGTAAACTTTAGATGCCTTCAATGAAAAATTCTGAATTTCAATAACTCGTAAAACATATGTTGAGAACCTCCAGGAGTATTTAACCCCTTTCAAAATTCAAAATTCAAAAGTCTTTATTCAAATAGGCCCCAAAGGAGCACTTATGAAAGTTAATGACTCTAACAGCGGGCCTCTGCAACATTCATCTACCCGAATCACAGCTAAAACTAATGCTGTCTTTATCAGAACATAATAAATGACAAAGACACAGCACGGATTGGGTCTGTTGCCCAATCCGTGCTCAAAGTCAACGAACCTTCCAGAAACCCACCGTGCCCGTTCCAAATTGGTATTGGTATGGTTTCGGGATAACATACCAATTTAAACTCAGGTTGTATAGTGTATTCCCTATCTTCGGCCATCGTTTGAGATCAGGCGAGACAGTGCTAATCGTCAAAAGGTTACCTACCTCGATGGTAAAAAAATTGGGGACCTAAAAATAATTGACAGGGGCAAATTTTGTGTGGTAAACACATTGATTAGGAAGCATCTCGATGGGTGAACATAAAGTTCTTGGGCCATGCCACCTGCGCCACAAGAAATCCTAGTGCAGGGGTATAAGTTTGTGTACCTAATACGTAATACCGACATATCACGTAGTGGGAGGACTAACTCTTCTGCGAGTGTCCGTCTGGGTTGTTACCACCGCTTTGCTCGTGAAGTCTGCCGCCAAGCAGTAGTGTGCAAGCATTACTGTGTTCCGGTTTGATGAGCAGAGTATCCAGTGAAATTACTGAGCTTATGAGACTTAATACATAATGTCTCAGGGTAACGAGCGCACTGCAGTGCCGCGCAGGCCTTTGTGTTTCAAAGTTCTGGATGGCACTGCAATTGTTATGGGCAGGCGTTATGCTTACCATCAGGCAAACGACCAGCTCGTCTCGTTACCAAATAACATTAAAAAAAAATACGTTATTAAAGAAAATTACTCACAAATATTTCTTGTTTTCGTAAACGTCTGATAGTCCTAAAACGTGTGGATGTTCTATTAATTTCATGATTGCTATTTCTCGTTCGACCTGTAACGAAAAAAATATTTGTTTTTGCGCAATCTATATTTACCTACATGTAAACAAACTTGACTTTGATAGGAAAATCTAGTAAACTCACATCTCACAAACTAGGCGAAAGTCAAATAATTTTGTTGTGGAACACCGGGAAGTGGGTCAAATTTAGCTTGCAAGATTTGATCTAAACAAACATACATTACATACAAACATTGCAAGTTATATAAAAACTTGTAACAAAAATGTCATCTTCAATTAGTTTTATTCATAGACATAGCATGTTCTATTTTTAAAAGCTTTTATTTTAATATAAATACATTATTCCACAAAAAACTTATTCAGTGCTTTGAAAAAGTTAGGTAGACACGGTACCTAAAGTCCCTATTCGTAATTTTTTTTTCAATTTCCGTAAATTATGGGCCTTCGTATACAATTTGAGCAAAATCAATTTTTTTCAAATTCAAATTTAAGTTTACCTTCATCAGTACGGATTCGCTTAGTTTTTCTCTGTTTATAATCTTGATGGCGACTTTCTTTCCTGTTACGCAGTGGACTCCTAATTTTACTAAGCCTGGAACAAGGTAAAACACATAGATAAATAAAATATACGTGATATGTACTAAATAGCTCGTTGTTTATAATAATTTTTCTTCCCGCGGTTTCACCCCCTTTCCCACAGGAACCGTGCTTTTTCCGGGCTAAAAGTAGTATTAGGTCCAGAAATTAGACAACTCGGTTTGAATAATCGACACACGTGTATTTTCACTCGTAGTTCAATGAGGAGCTGCCGTCCTTCCCCGCGTCTTCCCCTTGCGTAGCGCTGGGACGACTACGGCGTAGCACTGCCTTGCTGACGCCATAGCGTAGCACCACACCATCTTCTACCTTTATTCTTACAGTAGCTAATGTTACTCTGCGGTTCATAAACTTTACATAGTTATCTATGCCAAAAATCACGTCGATCTGTTGCTCCGTTGCTGCGTGAAAAAAGGTCAAACCAACAAACCTACAAACACACTTTCGCATTTATTATAAGTACGGATGTAATGGTACAAGAAACCGTCAGCTTAGTCATCCTTTAATCCTTTTGTTAGTGCGAGGACTAACTCTTCTGCGGGTGTCCGTCTGGGTTGTTACCACCGCTTTGCTCGTGAAGTCTGCCGCCAAGCAGTAGTGTGCAAGAATTACTGTGTTCCGGTTTGATAAGCAGAGTAGTCAGTGAAATTACTGGGCTTATGAGACTTAATACCTAATGTCTCAGGGAAACGAGCGCACTGCAGTGCCGCGCAGGCCTTTGTGTTTCAAAGTTCTGGGTGGCACTGCAATTGTTATGGGCGGGCGTTATGCTTACCATCAGGCAAACGACCAGCTCGTCTCGATCGTTACCAAAGAACATAAAAAAAAATTATGTAAGATTACCACATCTACGGGCGCAAATGGGAGATAAAGTTTCATATCTATCGCGATATTGTCATCGGAAGCGGTTATGTATGTTTTCAAAAAGCATTGTTTTATTTTACGTTTTTACTGTGTGTATTCAAGTAATAACTAATTCTCAGACTTCTGAGTTTACTTGTTAGTAGGTACATTTCCACTGAAACGAGGTGTCGGGTTGCGATGCTTTCCGCTTGTCTCGTATCTCTATAGAATTGTTAAGACACCAAACTAGCTGAGATATTGTATTATGTGGGTAATTTATAGCTTTAATGCCGCAATAAAGAATGTCTAATGGCCTAAGTTCGATCTATACTGAATTTAACCAAACGTAAAGCGCGACGCTGCACAAAGAAACCTGGGCCAGTTTGTTATAAAATAAAAAAACTTTCTTGAGCTCGCAACGATGCACTTTTAAACCAACAATTAGTATTTTTACTCAGTTAATAACGGTTGGTTGGAATATATGAACCGCCTTCGGCAAACTGTCATGATCTTTGATGAAGTCATCCAAGCATCTTGGACAAAGATCTTTGATGAGTGGCCCGCCAAACTAAAGCAACATGTTTCTATTTTCGTTACCTACTTTTGACTTTAGTTTATTTACGGATCTGCGACGAGCCTACACTGGGCCAACGTCGCTGCAACAAAAACTAAAACTATAACAGTGTTACCACAAAAACCTTTAGTCGTCTGCTTAGCTAAAGATAAACTTCTACTGTGATTAGAAATGTCACAACAGAATGGACTTAGATAACGGTTAGACACTACTTAAATCTAGATTTGTGGTTGCTCATATTTTAACACGCCAGTAAGGCATTTATAGCAGTTAAACGCTGTTTAGCACTGGTTTAGGGTGTGTTTAACTTTTCTGTGGTAATACCGTAAGTATTCACTTAGGTACAAAAGAAAATAAAACTACCAAATATGAGTCCGGAACAACGCAAAATCGCTTGCCGAGTTACATATTATTCTACTACAAGTCTACAGGATCCAGCAAAGTTTTTATGAGTTGGGACCTCGATAAAGTGCGATTGGATGGCGAGATGAATAAGTAAGCAGTCTTGCGGAAGATATCCTGGGAAGAAAGCTTTTCGCCCGGAGCGGCAACGAAAGCGATAGGTACGATAATAGTTGGTATATTTTAGGCGCCACCTGGAGAGATTCAAACTAAAACTCTGTAGTGACTTGTATTTTGCTGACATTTTTACAAGTTTTTATCTAACTTGCAATGTACATGTAGGTGTCTGTTTAGGGCCAAATCTTTGAAATTAAGTTTGATCCACTTCCCGTCGTTCGATTGAGCCATTACATAGGTACATGTTATGTAAATCGGATGACAATGCAATAAAATGATATCACAGAGCTGGTCTGATGATGGAGCGGGAAGGCAGACATAGGAACTCTGTAACGAAACGTGTAACCCCATCGAGCTTGGGCTCGTTTGATTTATCTTTACAAGTATGTACTCTAATCCTAGATGATGTCCAGGTTCCTGATTATGGAGCCGGAAGATGGCCACAAGATTACATTACCAATTACGTATTTTATAAAAGCTTGGCAGGAAAAATGAATTTTTTCACAAAAAACTTATTTTGATTCCTGACCTTACCTATCAAGCGGAAGCTTTTGATATAGCTAGCTTAAAAGTGGTGGACATGCTAAGTTTATACGCAATGGTTATTGGGCATTTGATCCAGTGTCAGCCCTAGCAATTACCCTCAACGCCCTTTGGTCGACACTTTCAGATGAAATATTTCAGTTTTTTTTTGGTAAATATAAGAGTAATAAGTAGGGTCGAGTTGCTACTAATAAATGCGAAAGTGTGTTTGTAAATATTATTTATGGACTGGAGTAACATAGGCCAAATAATGAATTGTTCTTGTGGGAGTTTCCACGCAAGTTAAACCGCGGGCAGATGCTAGTAATTCATAAATGGAAAATTCAGTAATGTAAAGGAAATCTCCTTTTATTTTCAGTCTGGCACCTCATGCCGTTTGGTACCTAGAGCGACTGCTCTTCTCGGTCTACCGGCGGACCGGTGTTAATTTGATCACTCTCTCGCATAATTGTCTATTTTGTATAAAGCACTCAAAATAAAAATGGTATAACTTACCTACACAATATTTTTTTAGTAAGCAGTAATAAAAATATATTAAAATTATAGTAATGTGGTTTCAACAGCCCTATAAAGATTTCAAAGTAAAGAAATTCGAAACTCTGAAATGTTGAAAAGTAAGCGTGCCTGTTTCATTTTCAGTCAGCTATTCGTTTCCCGTCAGTGAAACAGTTTCCTTTTCGAAATGATAAGTGCTCTTGTAAGGTGAGTGGCACACGCTTTTACAAAGGCTATATTTTGTAACAATTGCTTTTCAAGACACAAGGTGGACCGACGGTCAAAACCACGAACCGTTGGAAGCAAGAGGCGAGTAGCCGATCCCACTTGGACCTATGAAGGCATAATTTTGTTCAGCAGTGGACGTCTTCCGGCTGATGATTATGATGATTCTTTCCAAAAAGCGGGAACAGTGTTGTCAAATACGTAAACCATACTTCCATATCCATACTAATATTATAAATGTAAAGTGTGTTTGTTGGTTTGTCCTTCTTTGACGCAGTAATAAAGCAACGGATCGTCGTGATTTTTGGCATAGATATAGTTTATGGACCGGAGAGTAACATAGGCTACTTTTTATCCCGGAAAAATGCACGGTTACTGTAGGAACGCGGGTGAAAACCGCGGGCAGAAGCTAGTCTAATATAAGTTTCAGTTTCCCTTTCCAAGGGGAAGCGATAGACAATATTTTAACACCATCACTTCGACTTGTCCCGTCCCCCCTTGGGCGGGACAAACTGGTAGGGCCAGGGCCAGCCCTCAAACACTAACCGTGTTACCACGAAGCCAGATTTTGCCAGCGAAGTGTTAAGGTGTAGCCACTGAAGAGTTCCACTATCTACTTCCTGGCTCCATCATCAGATCAGCTCCAAACCAAATTATTGTATTGTCATCCAAACTACACGTATCTTCATACAAAATTTTAATTCGAGATGACATTTAGAATTATATTAAAATTGATTTCCAACCGTGCTAGCATGCGCACCGTGACAAAATTTAGTCGATGCTTATATCGTACATTTATCTTATATTCGCATGAGAAAGAGCGAGACAAAACGGTAGACCAAATTTTGTCGTGGTGCCCATGTTAGCCTGACAAGATTGTTAAGTTAAGTGCATCCAGAAAATACCTACTCCTAATTAATGGTTAGGTACAAGTGAAGCTAATGAAAGTGTTTTAAACAATTTTACTACTATTGAGCTGATCGCTTTACTTTCAGATTCTTCCTGATCTTCCTCCTCACATCAGACATTATGATGATAGCGAGCGCTCCCACGGATCAGCACACGGGAACTATACAATCTATACCACCCGGCGTGTCCCTCTCCCCGTTGGTAGACAGACATACCGACAGCTTCTTTAATATTAGTAAGTACGTACTTTAGATTTTTTTTCAACTACTACAGCTATAGCCCGTTACATGACATCTAACCTAGCTACAAAACAATTGGATAATCTACAAATCTAAAATCTATAACGGTCTTACCACAAAAAAATTAAACACACTTTAAACCTGTGTCAAACAGTGTTTAACTCCTAAACATGCCTTAGTCGCGCGTTTAAATATGAGCAATCACAAATACTGATTTAAGTAGTGTCTAACCGTTGTCTAACTCTATTATGTGGTGACAGTTCAAATTATTTTAGGGGCAGCTTAGACGCTCAAGCAAACGTACGTTTGCTTGTCAGAATAACAACGCTTTTGCGTCAAGCGCGGATTTCGTGATACTCGAAATGCGCGCTTGACACAAAAGCGTTGTTATTCTGACAAGCAAACGTACGTTTGCTTGAGCGTCTACGCTGCCCCTTAGACGTTTATCTTGAGACACTCACCCACTGATGGAGAAGTTTGTGGGGACGTTGAGAATCTACCGATTTTTGTGTCAAATCACGATTCGGTTCATAGATATTAGAACACATTCTATGCTTTTTGTCGAATCGTTATTTACCACGAAATTTTTGTTTAATCGTTTTGAATTCGGTTTAGAAATGTGAATGTCAATTTGATTCGAGCGAGTATTTATTAATAAATAACCTTCAACAACGGTTAATATGCAGGCCTTATATTATCTACTATAGTTTGATATAGGTAGTAAGCTACGAATAAATAATAACTCTATTTATTTGTAGGTAGTAAGTCCATGTTTAATGTGTGAACGCGTCATCGCTTAAGATCGCCATTGTAGTGGCCAAACGCTTAACAGTCAATACTTAGTAAAAAGTATTTGTAAGTAGGTACCTATAGTTATTCGCTTATATTTTTCACTAAAACACAATCTTACTAAAAAACGTAGGTAAACGTAGACACTTAGAAATATAGCCAACCATGGTCAAAGCCCGCGCCAACACTTCCGGTGTCAGGGCTGGTCAACCTTTCATGTCAATTCTGACCGGACTACAGAAAGAGGTCACGCAAACGGCGCACTGTTGTTTATAACGATTTATTGGAAAAACGTCCAACCATATACAAAAAGACTAATGTAAAAAATTGGGATAGTGGCCAGTGTTTTAGTACCTAAACAAAGACTAAAAGACTAAGGTCGGAGTTCACCAAATGTGAAATAAACGAGGTTTACGTGATTGGCGTTCAAATTCCCACTGAAGACACTGAAGTTCCAATATTTGCTGTTCACCGCGTTGTGTTATGGACTGGCGTTATGCTTACAATGGCGTTCTCTTTCACTCAACTTTTTTAATTCACCACGAGATCCCGAAATCCCAAAATCTTTAATGTAGAAAACATCGATCGATCGATATCGATACTTAACCTAACTCAATTCTAGTAAAAAGGTTTTCTATCGACGGTCAATATTCCACATTACAGTAGAAGTACTTATATAAGTCAAGAGGTTAAACAAACACCACAGTCGGGATATTGAAATAATAATGAGTAATGCAATAGTATCGATTGACGACGCAAATAGACAATTAATTTACTGAAAGAATATTTAAATTTACGATTTGTAAATCTGCTATGTCACAGCTAGACTGAGAATATTTTATTATAGACCATGCTGTTGGTCTAGCGACCTTTACAGCGTCACCGAACTGTGGGAGAGCGCGGCCGTTCAGAGTTCAGACCTAGAATTGGTGACTAGTCGCCATTCGTCATCTAGCCTTGAGCTAGCTCAAGGGCACTGCTGTGGTGTTGTCGCATACAAAAGAACCTCTATTTGGGCCGGGATTTATAAGCAGGTATTTAAATTTTTTATAGGTTTATATTTATATAAAATACCAATAAAAAATTTAAATACAAAAAGGCGTTTATGGTCGTGTGTGCGCGGGAGGCGAGCCACAAACGCAGTCACCGCCGCAACTTGTGGCTCGGTCGCGGCCATTCAAATGATCAATATGCGCCGATGCTAAAAAAAATGTATGAAAAATCTTGTCGGCTACTTTTGGTCACGTTAGTGGCCGTGTTCGGTGGATGGTCATCCAACTCGGCCACTCTAACCGTGCATTCAGCCGCGTATATGGACAGGTACGCGGCTGAATTTACGGTGAGAGTCTGCGAGGAATTTTTTGTATAGGTCCGGCAAGGGGCAGGCGAAGGGGCCAGAAATAATAATGATACCTACATCTGTTTTCCAGGTCCTTTTCTGACAAATACGCTACTTCAAGCCATCGCTGAGGAATCAGAGCACAAGAGGCGCGTCCAACGATACAGAGACATTGAAAAATAAAAGTTATAACCGCCATTGGTACCTATTTTGTTAAAAATCATCCTTCCTTACTATTTATAATTCCTACTATTATAATAAATGCGAAAGAGTGTTTGCAAATTTTCCTATAAAATTGCAGAGATTTTAAATTATCGGGCCCGCTGTCGTTTTACTATTAGATACTTAGATATTTTATTTAAACCCATCTAAAGCTTGAGGGACAGTAGTTCAGTTAAAAATACAAAAGCCAGCAAAGTGTAGACTTCATTTCATCCCAGCTAAAATTATTGAAGGAATATTTAAAAAAAATCCCATCGTCCCTACTGGTGGGGTTAGCGGGGACGTTGGGAATATACTAAAAATAATTACAGAAATATACCTGTTTGTCCTTTTCCCAGCGTCTTCTCTAATCTGAAAGGCCCCACGTACTGATAGGCCTCCGTGGCCGTGGCAGACCCTCCGCTCTCCATCTTCAGTCTTCAGCCCGTTCCAAATAAAAAACATTAAAACACCTGCACATTTCACTAGTTCTCGACAACAGCGACTGCGGTCGCTCTATGTCCCATCACTACTGGCATTTTGATTTTGGAACACTACGTGATTGGACGGTCATGCTGAATGTTTGCTTTTTTTTAATTTCCTGGAGGAATCGATTTGGGTTTGGAACATATTTCAATGCCAGTGCACATTACAAAAAAAAATTAGATGTGTTAATGTCGGGGTTTAGCAACCATTTTGGACCGAAGTTAGTATGAACTAGGTCTAACTCCGAGGTGCATTTTCATATTGTACGTTAGTCGGAATGTTGACTGAGGAGAATGATGTTGCCCATTACGTTAGATATTCCCTTAGCCGGCTCTTACGACACCCGTGCACACAGAAAGAGTTGGGATGGCACCTAATATTCTTTGCCGGGAATATAGATTAATAATTATCGCAACATTTTTTTTACAAGTATCTAGTATTTTTGTGATATTGATATTGCATAGAGTCAGTGCCTCAATATTTCCCAGTGCCATACATATGAATTTAACACTGCACTTGGAGCCACGCCAGAACAAGGGAACCGTCGTCTCATAACGAGATGTTTCTTTTTTTATGTTATTTGATAGCGAGACGAGCTGGTCGTTTTCCTGATGGTAAGCATAACGCCGGCCCATATCAATTGCAGTGTCACTCAGAACTTTGAAATACGAAGTCCTGCGCGGCAGTGCAGTGCGCCTACTACCCTGAGACATTAGAAATTAAGTGTCGTAACCCCAGTAATTTCACTGGCTACTCTGCTCATCAAACCGGAACACAGTAATGGTTGCACATTACTGCTTGGCAGCTGACTTCACGAGCAAAGCGGTGGTACCACAGATCTCGTAGGTGGTACCAACCCAGACGGACACTCGCAGAAGAGTTAGACATTAATACATAATATTAAGATAGTGTTTTTGTATTCTAGTGTTAAATAATAAAAGGAAATCACGCAAAAAAAATCTTACAAAGTGATTTAGTACCTATCATAGAAATAAACATAACATTGTATCTAGAGATCTGTGATTGTACGGTGTACCTATAGCCCCTGGATTTAGATAAAACTAATAAATCTGGCTTGCCCATTGCCTTATCAACTTGCTAATTTTGAGGGCTATGTCGATGACTGTCGTTCTCCTGCGGATCTCTTCATGCCCGATTTTGAATGAACCTATTTCGATATTAAAGGTAAAACGTAAGTTCATTTCAACCTCCAAATTTACGACCTTCGCCAGTAAAGTGACGTCGTTCTTACATCCACGTTTTTAGGTAAACTTTTTCTTAAAGACAGAGTAAAATGAGATTTTCCTTATCTTGATATGAATTTAAAAGCTTCGTAACGCTTGGAACAATGCCAGAACAACCAGACGATGTTTAGAACATTTTTAGGGTTCCGTATCTAGAAATGAAAAAATGGGCAATTATTTGGTATCATTATCAGCCGGAAAGCGTCTAATCCACCACCATACAGGGGTTGCCACAATACAACACAATTAGCAGTCTTCTATTTTTTAATTATTATTTAAAACCTATTATTTCATGTTTTTTATTTAATGAAATACTATTCATTACTAAAATACTATTCTTAATTCTACGAATAATGAAATGAATAAAATGGTTGGATCACTACTATTACAAACAAAATCATTTTAATGGTTTTGTATTACTTATAGGTATAATATAAGGACATATCTACAAGAATATGGAGTTTAAACGTATTTGAAATTTTCTAAGCTATTTTACCTACTCACGCTACTTTCAGTGAGGGTATGGGTATAGAGGTATTTGTAAAATACTAAAAACATCTCACAACTTCTACTTTAAAAAAAAAGGTACAAACGTATATAAAACAAGATTCGAACGTTAGTATAATTACGACATAATATGTACCCTTTAGACCATTTACTCTCTTATCTGATCTAAGTAAATAATTAAAAAATATTTGTATCCGACCCCTTTTAGCTCTGTATTTCGATACGGAACCCCTCAGAGAGCGACATTTTGCACTTAACGGATTTATTGTTAACGAGCTCATATTACTGTCCAGACGTGCAGACCTAGATCCTATGTACCTAATATTTATATTAGCTTACTCTATCTCTTTTTTTTTTGGTAACCCGGGGAAATACCTTTACGCACAACTCCGCACCCGGGGGAGTGCTGAGATAGTGTGAGTCTCGCCGCCTGCCCACTGCACAGCGTCCTACCCACTAAAACCACCGGGGATTTTCCTTTCGGCTCAGCTACGGACGAGGTCACGGGCCCGTACACACACTCCTCGTGACCCCGTCAGCCGTCGTCCGTCCTGTTGGACGGATCCGCCTCGCGGGAAGAGGAAGATCCCCCGCACGGCTCAGGCGATGCACCGGAACACGAGCGCATCGCCTCCGCCTCGGACCTTACTCTATCTCTACCCCAGGGTGCCGTAAGAGCGGGTAAGATAATATCCAGGGAAAAGGCAGGAGCATTTTCCTCAGTCAATATCGTAACCTACTGCGATCACTAAGACGCCTGCCAACCGTCTTACTGTTTGCGTTCTCATTGTAGGGTTTAAACCATCAACCTCCAGATCAGCTGACGTTAAGACCACCGAGCTACCACCGCTTTCAAGAGAGGCTTTAAAACTATCATGAGAAGAGTTCGGGAAAATTAGAACATCATGCTGGAATCAGTGATGGAGAGGTTAACTTCTCCTGAATGGAAGTACTGGATGCAGGATGATTGTGGGAAATATTATTATTGTCTCGTATGGTTAAAATATCGGTTGCAAACTGCTCCTTTTTAATTTAATCTTAGCAAAGTAGTCAGTGTAGTTACTGGGCTTTTATTCACGAGCGCACTGCAGTGCCGCACAGGTTTTTGTGTTTCAAAATTCTGGCCGTCTGGGTGCTGCTGCTATCATAATGAGCTAATGTTTATGCTTAACATCGGGCAAACAGCCCGATCGTCTTGTTATCTAATAGTACTAAAAAACCTAGCGTAAAATCAATTTGTAAGTAAGTTATTAAGTTTATTTATACCGGAAAACCGCTCTCAACTTAAATCTCATATCTATAGGTGACGTCTAAAGTATTTTACGGCAAAATTAAATATTGCAGAGAAAAATTCGTACCTACCCTACGGCAATACTAAAGCGCTAAATGTTTTCAAGGATAACACTGCAAGATGCTTTTCAATAATTAAATAAATATACCTAATTAGTAGGTTACACTACATGCGTAGTGTACAGAGACTTTGACTTGTATTAAAAACATACTGTCGTATCCTAAGTAGGTATAGATACGACAGTAAATTATATGTTTATTAATTTAGATTACATACAATTTATGTACTCAGGTTTAATATTTCCAATAAATCTGTAACATGGCGGCTATTTGCTTATATACTATTTGCTTAGCCGAAATAAAAATTGCAAAATAAAAAAAGACATAAATACCCAACTCGGTTCCAAATTTGAATCAACTTAGCGAAGAACATTGATTTTTGCTTGTAAGACTTATAATTTTTTTTTAAATTGTGTGCAGTGGCATTGAAAATTAGTTTGATTGCACCGCAGATTTGTTTGACTTCATAATCGTGTGTCACTTATTTAAACTCAAACACAAGGTATTATTTATTTTAGCTGATATAAATTAATCCGCATAAAACGTACACTGCACGTCACTGGAAAATCAATAGTTCCACCACCACGCTTGGGACACATTGTTTTCACACGCGCTAAAGAACTTGGCACCTCTTTTAAGTTTTACACATATCATACTTTTTAGCTATAATTTTTTTAAATAAAAATGGTATAGTGTTACATAATAATTGAGGAAAGGTTTTCGAATGTTTTTCGTACGGTGTTCTTACGCGCGGCGATCGGGTTTGATCGGGGTACGTCGGCTGTTTCCGTATGGGGGTGGGCCGAGTGAGTCATTTACCCTGTGAGGGGTGGTTTGCGTTTCGTTCGACAAGAGGATTGATTTCGGGTTTCCTTGCACTTTGCTAAATAAAGCATTTTTTTTAGTTTGCTGGTCACATTCTGTACTCGGTCTCACCCATTATAATCACAATAAATAAAAAGTTAAAAATTAAAAGTTAAAAAAGGTAAAAATAAAAGTTAAAGGTAAAAGTAATAGTAATATAGAGTACTTAGGCATTTACTAAGTTACATATATCACTTTAAAACTAATGTACGCACCTAGTAGTTTAGTAAATAAAATAATTTGAGACAGCACGAATGCGTGCCTATTTCAAGTATAAAATAATAAAAAAACTACTTTGAGCCGTGATCTAACAAAACGTTTATAAAGCTATTACGCATGTGCAATCTTTCAAATAAAAGCAAGCCTCATTAGAAACCTTAACCCCTTGCTATAAGGTCCAAAACGACCCAATATTCCCGTAAGTTTCATGAACTTTTCCCCGTGAAAGACAACCGAGAAGCAAAGAAGCACAAAACCATAAGCTCTCTGTTTCATTACTAGAAACACAGAACAATTATTTCAAAAACTTGTAATTTATCCGTATCAGTGCGAAGGTGTTTGGTGGTCTATCTTTCTTTCACGCAGAAACGGAGCAACGGATTGACGTGATTTTTTGCATGCGGGAGATTTTAATTTTATGGACCGGCGAGTAACATAGTTTACTTTTTAACCCGGAAAAATCATCCTGGAATGTCCACGCGGGCACTTTCTGTGACGTGGGTGAAACGGCTGACAGTAACTATGTAAACCACATGTAAACCCTGTTTTAAACTTTCACGGTTATTTACTAATTCGTACATTGTAACGGGTTATTTACCGTGATTATTATTGAGCGATGAGCACATAATTATCACGGTAATTAAGTATCCCGTTACAATGTATGGAGTATTCCCGTGAACATGTATGATGCTTGCAACAGCGTGGCGTAGAAATATGGGGTAAACGTGGGAGATACAGGCATAAAGTTCTCGTTGGTAACGGACAAAAATTTAAAAAAATGTTTTGCTTAGAGGAAAATATGCTATTTTATCCCCGTTCTGGTACAATGACGGTCGGCTACAATGACGAACTTTTTGAGCAAGGGAGTGAAATAGGAGATTGTTAATTGTTGTTATTTTGTATAACTCGGATACTATTTACACGGCAAAACTACCTTGTATCTCGTTCCCCGCGTCTTACCCTTGCGTAGCACTGGGAAGACTACGGCGTAGCACTGACTTCACGGTGTAGCTGCTGACGTCATAGCGTAGCACCACACCATGTTAGACTATACCTTTATTCTTACACTACATACAAACATTACAAGTTAAATAAAAGCTTGTAATAAAAAACCCTTGCATTGCCTTTCGACCTTATATGTATCCGTATTATAATAAATGCGAAAGTATTTGTACTTTTGTTTGTCTGTTGAGAGTAACATAAGCTACATTTTATCAGGGAAAATGGAAGGTTCCTGTGGGAACACGGGTGAATCGCGGGCAGAAGCTAGTTGTTAGGAGCAGACGCTTTTGCGTCAAGCGGGCATTTCGAGATACTCGAAATGCGCGCTTGACGCAAAAGCGTTGTTATTCTGACAAGCAAACGTACGTTTGCATAAGCGTCTACGCTGCCCCTTATGTAGGTACCTATATGTTTTCCTCCATCGAAAGCCCAAGGATTTCAATCACTGACCTACAGATCGGCGGCTGGCATGACTTACCACCAAGCCATCATGGACCCATCATTCATTGTACAACATTATCCGTGTTACCACAAACAAGTCGATTTATGTAACAAAAGTTACATAAATACGAGTTTCCTAGCCAGTGTCACTGGGGATGATGTAAGGATTCTAACGATACAAATCTGTTCAGGCATTTAAAAGTTATGGTGGAATAAAGAAACTCAGATACACATGAACCCTAAAAACATTACATCCCTTTTTTGTGCAATCGTGTAAAAATAACTTTTAGACGCCTGTTTAGCTAGACAGTCTAAAAGACAAATACCTACCGTAACACTTACCGTAACCATTCGCGAACAATTCGAAATTTCACAACAGAAGTGAGTTAGACACTACTTAAATTAAGGTCTAGACTGTGTCTAAAAGATAAACGTCTAAAATGATTAGAAAGTTTAGAAATGTCACAACAGAATTGAGTTAAACAACGGTTAGACACTTCTTAAAACAAGGTTTTTGGTTGCTCATATTTAAACATGATAGATACTAAGGCATGTTTAAGAGTTGGACACTGTTTAAGACATATTTAGTGTGTACTTAAATTTTTGACCGTAAACATAATTATAGTAGGTAGGTACTATCGACTGGTAAAAACAAAATGTAAATTACCATTGCATTGTAATAGTTTACAACGTAGCGTAGGAATATAAATCAGGAATAATTATTATAAATTAATGAATTATTAATTTAGTTGACATTTGACAATAGGGGTAAGGAACATTTTCAGATTCAGCAGAGAACTCAACGTCCGTTCTTGCGTTTGAATAGAAGGTACCATCCCATCTATCACTACCAAATAGCTCCCCATCTCTATCCTCAGGTGCTGGAGATCCGGCTAAGAAAATAATTATGCAGGGATGGGCAGCAGCAAAGCGAGTGTGGCCGAGCGGGAACTTGTGTCACTTTCAATTTGACTCACCATTTTCCAATTTTGGCTCGGCCCCGCTCTAATGACTAAATATCAAGTTATACCACACTCGCTCTAAAACGATCAAGGAAAGCATCATGAGGAAACCCGCATGTTTAAAACCACGAAATTCGAAGACATGGAACATCCACCAAGCCGCACTAGGCCCGCGTGGTGGATTATGGCACATACACACAAAATTCCCAAGGTTCATTGGTGTAAAAAGATTAATAATTAATAAGGATTGGACGGCTGTAAAAAAAGTTACCAAAACGCAGTACTGTACAAACTAGTACTGCTTAGTCTTTGTACAGACGTACTGCGTCAACGAGCTTGTAAAATGGGACAAAGGACAGGTTGGAGGACCTGCAGCATCGTTGTCGATCAATATCATAATCTACTGCAAATGACGGCTGCAAACCCCTCTCAAGGGAGAGGCCTATGTTCAACAGTGGACGTCTTTCAGCTGAAGTGATTTACGTAGTTTTTTTGCAAGCTTTTATTTAACTTCACGTAACTTTGTTTCTAGGTACATGTAGAATGTGTGAGTCAAATTTTGCAACTGAATTTTGAACCAGTTGCCGTTATTCGAAGAGGCTGAAATTTTGTATTAATGTGAAAACCTGGTGATAAAGACAGATTTCATTAAATAGGCTTACGTTTGACCTCAATCTGAACTGTTGTCAAGCGACGAGCGGTTGACGATGTAGCACGCATACCTAGAAGAAACAGAAATGTTTTTGTTGGTTTTTTTCTCAGTTGTAGAGATGTCGATGTTTCTTTGGTCGATTCCTGTAATGGCCTGGAGCTTTGCGTGAAGGAAACATCATGGTGCAACCATAGCTTTTTCTAATTTTCACCTGGCCAGTTACCACGTTCAAGTTTAATACCGCTGCTGGGCCGTCAATTAATTTAAACCGTACTCCATTACTTACACGACTGCCCAAAAAGGAGTGAACATTAGGTACACTCTTTCCAGGGTTCGTGTATGTAACATGTGAGTGTCTTTATTCCATCTCGACTTTTAAATGTATTAACAGATTTGGGCATATATGGGGTATCGTTAAATCATCCTGACACTGGCTGGGGCAGTCTTGTTTTGATTTTTTTAATTACAGGTAGGTACTTGTTTTTAAACTTTCAAATGTTGGCCGTCCATGTCTTATAATAATAATGCAAGCAGTAGTCGTTACTCAGGGCCAATTCTCTATCCATTCCTGAATTATTTTTCTGTCACTACACAACACTTAACGGTAAGTGTCTAATAAGTACCTACTATTAATTTGTACTTAATATTTTTTTGAAAATGTGTTTGTTGGTGTGTTCTTTGAAGAAGCATCGGCGTGCAATTCGGCTACTAATAGTGTGTGTGAAACGGTTCAAATTCAATTTTCTTAATTAACATGGGCCCCATCGTAATGGGTTTTGCCTTAGTCCGTGTATACTCGAAAGTTGATTAAAAAAACACAGACTCCAGTAGAGTCGAGTTTTACGATTCAGAATCGAGTCTAAGCGTAGACCATGCCTCCATAAAGGTATAATTGTGACATAATTAGCCATTCTATTATTCTCTTAGCCGTATAGTAGTCGTCAGGAAGCTCGTGAGTTGTTTGCCTTTTTGTCTCCACGCACCTTTGTTATTTACCTACATAATTATAAGTTTTTAATTCGTACCTATTTTTTCAGCCAAAGAGAACATGGCCAACATCTACAGGCAAGTTTCGGACGAGCGTTATGACATTCTCATGAAACGATATGAAAAATTCCAGAAGGGACTTGATTCGATCGACCTGGAGCCTGTCCAGGTAAATAACAACAATTTAGCTAAACGTTTTTTTACACTCGATGGTAGCATTTGACCATTATCTCGCCTGACTTTACACGAGGTTGTGGTTGAAGATAATGAACATAATAAACATATTCGGTATTACTACAAAAAAATAAACATACTTTAAATCTGTGTTAAATAGTGCTTAACTCCTAACATGCTTTAGTCACGTGTTTAAATATGAGCAACCACAAATCTTGATTTAATTAGTGTCTTAGCGTCGTGTAACTCGAATCTGCTGTAAGTAATTACTTATCAATTTAGACGTTTATCCTTAGACACTGTCTATAGCTAAACAGGTGTCTGAAAGTGTTTTTGAGAACACGGATTATATTTAGAACTGATTAGTCAGTGAGATAACTGAGCTTGTGAGAATTAATCCCTTATAATGTCTCAGGGTAAAATAAGCGCACTGCAGTGCCGCACAGGCCTTTATATTTCATGTTGTTGAGTGGCACGGGCTGCCTTTATGATTACCATCAGGCAAATAATCCGCTCGTCTCGTTATATTGAAAAAGTCCGATGCGATTTTCTTTGATAAACAAAACTGGGTCTCCGTAGAGAAGTTGGCGACTGATTTTAGACTTGAGGGTAGCCAGGCGTGCTATCTACAATTGCCCTCCCACCCTGCAAAAAATATTATTGTCGGAGAACAACCGGTTCAAGCCTTGCGGCCATGTCAGGATCAGAAGCCTTCGGGCTGCTTCACAATCCTGACACCACCATATATTCCTGAACGAGAAGGAATAAAATTTAAGTTAATATACTGTGCTTAGGAATTACACAATCTAATTCCTCGTCTCATTATATCATCGGACAACCAGACTTTCAGCTAAGCGTCATAGTTACATGGTGGACGTTCCATCTTTGAAGAGTTTTGTTTCCGCATTTATTATTTGTATACCGCAAAGGAATGGAACTCCTTGCCTGAGTCTGTTTCCGGCTAGAGAGCTATAACCTATAAGGCGCTAGGGAAAAGATATCTTCTAGGCAGCGCGTTTCAACGTCGATCGCATCGTCACTTACCAGCAGGTGAGATAGTGGTAAAACCCAAGCCTATTCTATTTTAAAAAACATTTCTTTGTTTACATAGGTCTTCGACCCGCTGTCAAAGAAACTGATAGATGAGCTTGAGCTGATCAGAGATGTCAGCAAGGATCTGCAGAAGAAGAAAGAAGAGGATCTTACTAAAGCCGCGGTATGTTCCCACGTCCAACAACTTGAGATTTGCTGAAGGAAAACACATCACATTTGCCGTCCTAAAAATATTTAGAATTAGAACATACAAATAACGCCATCTGTTGGTGTTTTTCACGTTTGCATGCGGCCGCATTTGGCAGCTATAGTTTTGCAAGGATCTCTGAACGTGGCTAAATGGCGCAACGCTTTTGTTATGGCAACGCAACGTAGCTGCTCAAGTGCAGCTGTCGGAACACACCACTAAGTGCTTGGTGGCAAATCAACTGGATGATGGTAGCTAGCCAGACAAGCACTAGAAAATACCCTCCCAACAAGCTATGATTTTATCATGATGTTTTATATTACCGAAAGCTCAAGTGATTCGAACCACCGACCTACAGACCAGCGTCACTACCACTGAGCCATGAACGCTTCAAATAATATGTGATAAAACCGTTTAAAGTTGTTTGTAAGAATCGCTATAAGGTACTCACTTAATTGCAAATTCAAATCATTTAGGTAGATATTTGCTTAAATCAGGGTACAAACTACAAATAATTGAGTGCTCTAATATTCCACGACGGCGGCGGCATACCTACCTAAAACATTAATCAAGTCAATTCATGAAATAGGTATACAAATTAAAATAGTTAAAATACAAATTAGATACCTTTATGCAGGGTTAGTAATAATTATCATCGTTCAAGCACATAATAAATAATAGCGTAAATACCGAGTTATTATTGGCATTACCCACTAACTAGCCTAGTTTGGTTCACCAATTATTATTTATTGGTACAGCAGTCAGGTCAGCACAGACCTGGCATTCGCACAATTTTATGTTCATAGATATTCATAGGTTGCCATGCCATGCCAATGTAAAAAAACTAAAGGTCAGTACTCGGTTCACCTAAGAGTAATTGGCTAAGTATCGCTGTGGGTAGCTGGTAGAGGGGAATTCGCCGGGATGTCTAAGAAGTTTCGTGCTTGATACTACGCTTGGCCTTTAAAACACTTATTTTTAGCGCTTCGGCATCGTTGGCAACCAAGTATCACAACCAGTTGTAAACAAAAAAAAACTTTAGCTGCCTACACAATCATATTATGTTGCCAAAGAAGACATTCTAATCTTGTTTTACAACCAGCGCCGACAACCGCTAAATTTCAATATTGGCAACCAACGCTATTTTATTTTGCAGCGCGCGGCTGAAGAAGCAGAAGCAGCGGCAAAGAAGAAGGCCGAAGAGGACGCAGCCAAGAAGGAAGAAGAAGCAGCCAAAGAAGTAGAAAAAGAAGATTCTTAATTCGCAACTAGTTAGCTTGAATGTTCTAATCAAATATATTTTAATTATATACATACCTATTTATTTACATTTAGAGCCATGCAATTAACGCACCCCTTCCTGCTATATTAGTTAGTTAGCCAGGCGAGCATTAGGAAATACCTACCAACAGTGCCGTAACTAGCCTTTTGTGCGCCCGGTGCGAGCTTCTATAATTGCGCCCTTAGGCCTTTCGTGCGCCCTGTCCGAGCTTTTATAAGTGCGTACTAATGACTAATGTTAGGAACGTTACGTTAGGAGGTAACGTTATATGGAAAAATACATAAAAAAAAGCTTATTCCTGCCATGTTACAATTATGGTATATGAGGAGTTTTAAAAGTAAAAAGCGCAGTGATGTTTCCATTATTTTTTATTAAAATAATAATAAACTATCCTATTAAGTAAGAATTATGTATAGCAATAATATCAAGGGCTAAATTAAAAACACAAAACATTCTTAAATTAGCTTATAAAGTATATTCCATTAATACAACATAAATGATTTAATACAACCAACTTATAACTATTATTGTTTTCTAGCGCAAAACTATTGTTAACAAATTTTATTGTACATAATATAAGAATTTCTGATCGTTTCCTACACAAATTTTTGTAGTCATGCAATAGCTTAAAATGTAAATTATTAATGGCAATAAAATCTGTTAATCACAGTTTAATAGCTTGTTTCATAACTAAAGATTCCAAACAATTGAACCAATTGAATCGCCTGAGTCCACAATGATCCAATGGAATCATCTACTCCCACAACTATCAAGTTGAACTATTTCAGCCTGCCATAACCAGATTTAATACTCCAGGCCCACAATGATCAAATTGAATCATATAAGGCCACAATGATTGAATTGAATCATCTGGGCCCAATATGTGCAAAGGAAATTGTCTGGGCCTACAATGAGATTATGAAATGTGAGGTCATATTCAAAGCAATATTACGAGTTGTCTGTCATTACTTCCTCTTCTTCTTCCTCCGGCTCAGCTAAATCCGGATGACAGACTCGGATGTGAAGATTTAAATTGATTTTCACAATGAAACTTTTACCACAAGTTGTACACTTGTGAGGTCTCTTCACATCGTCATCAATATGGGGAGGATGTGCCCTAGCCATGTGAGTCCTGAGCAATGATGAGTGTAAAGTCCGATCACATTGAGAACATTTCACGAGACAATCAATAGGTTGACCCTCGTGTGTCTGGCGATGTTTCTCCATGGTTATCTTTGACACAAATAACTTTTGGCAGAGATCACACTTGAAATTCTTAACCTTTGTGTGTTTTTTCATGTGAATTTTAAGACAGTTCTTAGTTGGGAACATATCATCACATTTCGAGCATTTAAACTTCTTGATGTCATTGTGTAACTGCATGTGCAGTTTGAGGTATGCTTGTCCGGTGAAACTTTTACTGCATATCTCACAGTTGATGGTACTTACCGCAGAGTGAGTTTGCATGTGACTTTTTAAGAATTGAGCAGCAACAAAACTGCGATCACAGATCTCACATAAGTACTTCTTAGAAGCAGCACCTTCATGCTTGCTCTTGTGTATATCAAGATGATACTGAGAGTTTACTTTTACTTCACACTGGTCGCATTTGAACTTGCGACGCTTTTTGGGACCTGGTTTCTGGACAGGCACTGGTTCGGGCTCCATTGGAGGCTCGTCCTTGTCGTTTCCGTGGAATTTCTTGTGAAGTAAAAGGTACTCCATACCTTCGAATGTCATCTCGCAAACATTGCACTGATAGCGTTTTATGATCCTGTCGTCTCCACCGTTGTATTGTTCAGCCATTTTTTCGTGTTTTACTGAACTTTTGTCACTAGTCGCCGGTTCCATCATACTTTTCATCCAGTGATCTTGTATTCCGACGCCAGTTTTGGTATCCATTAGTGACGCCACTGGCTACGGCCGCATCGTGAATGTGTTGTATTGATCTGTGTAAAACGACGAAAGGAATTTAGCGTAATTTGCCGCGAGGACGGTTTAGAAAACGCTAATCAAGCATTGTTTACGCGTTCCGTCGGCTTATTCAACGCGATAATTACACGGTTAACACAAAGCGAGCCTTGTTACAGTACCATAAATTCCAAAAGAGAAGCGATGCGCGTTACTTTTTTCGGGCGGTTCAATGACAGCAGTTTTTTTTTGTTGACAAATTGACATGTTAGTGGTTGCCAGGTTCAAAAATGATTTTCTACTATTTATTTTAGTTTCACCACCAATGAAAAGCGAGCTTTGTTTGTCAAAGTTTCAAGTCAAATCCATTTTGACAACAAAATTATTATGTCTGACCCTGTGGTCTGATTTTGGCTCCACGTTATTAGCGTATTTAGCCAGTGTCAAGTTATAGTAAATCTCTAGTTGTGGTGTATAAAAGTCGTCAAAGTCACGTTAAAGTTTAGTCTAGGTGCGGTCAAGTCGAAGTGATGCTTCAGTAAAGCGGTGGATACTTTACTGAAGCTTCTATGGAGTTTTGGATAGAATACGAAAATACACGTTTTTCGTCTTTGTACTATTTGCCTTTCACTCATGCACGTTTACGAACACTTAAAGGTTAATAATCCACCATTATTACACATTAACACTCGATAAAACACAGGTTTTAGTAAATAACACAAAATCAACAACAGCACATTTTCGCATTCCCGCCAAAACTCCTGACCGAAAGTTATACCCTGTTCCAAAATCTTAGATATTTTTTGTAAGCAAAGAAATGTCACGAAAAGTCACATGCCAGTTGCCCAAAACATTTTTCACTTATGAAAAATATTTTTGTTCCTATTTCGGCACAATTGTAACGTAAGCGTAACGACAAAAACTTAAACAAAACCACTTACAAATTAACAAGTAACAACAACACACGAGGCAAGAGTGATAAGTATTCCCGTCACGTTTGGCTTCAAAAAGACTTTTTGCTACATCTTTAGAAATCTGTATAAATAGAATCTTGTGTGCCCGGATCTTCGCGGGCCAAGTCTCTACCCCAAACATGTAGTTACTGTTGAGAAGAACACTATTTCTGTACGGTAACAAAACTTTTCATTGAACACCTAGGTAATTGAATCAATCAATATTAACAAGCAAACCAATATGTACTAAAATAATAAAAGCGACAGTGTATTTATTGGTTTGTTCTTCGTTATTTTCGCACTTTATAATTATTATAATCTAGTACCCAGGCATGTATCCAAACTTTTGGTACGGGGGGGGGGGGGGATAAATCCCAACTATCCTCCCCCTCTGTATACATGCCTGGTAGTACCTGTAATTGCTACCTTCACGTATTTAAGTTTTAGCTCATTGTGCATTGGGTAACAAAACAGCTATAATTTTTGCTCGAAAAGTGCCTGTTGAATTTTAAAGGCAATGTTTTCCTCATTTTATTTACCTAATTTGTGTAGGCGTCCACGATAAATTTTATTTTAATTAAATCTTTATGTACTTATTGCCTTACCGAATGTAGGTGCTTATGAAGCTAAAACTTAAATAAGTACATGAATGCATTCTGTAGCAATTATAAGTACCGCACAAAGAAACTGCGCGCTTTTTGCTGTACAGGGAGGCAACCAGCAAAAGTGACGTCAGAATGGCTGGTAAAAAAAATACAGATACCCAAGTACATACTATATAACACATAAACACACTGATACATACTTGGGAGTGATTATCACAGGTAGCAATTATTTGCTAAACAACACAGAGTACAAACCTTTCTCCCCTGCCTGATCAATCTCAGTAAATCCATGGGCCAGATCCACAAACGAAAATATGAAGAATATATATAAAATCTATTGAGATTTTATTTTCTTGTTGGATCTGTTTTCGAATTCATGACACAACACTAACAATATTTTTAAACCTAAAACTAACAAAGGAAATAAAGATGAAATTTGCAGTATTTATTAACAATTAAAAACAACTGTTTATACAACTTTTATCCGAGAACTATCAAGCACATACCATCTCAACTGGAGCAGTTACAGATGAGCGGAGTGCAGCTAGAGGACCAACATAATGGATATGAGAGCTTTAAAACATCATTGCTAGCAGGCTAACCCTTAAAACTGTCTTCTTCCATTACATCTGTAGGTATTAGTAACCTAAACATTTTTTATTTGAAAATAGCGGGTCATTTGCCTAAAGGTAAGCATAACACTAGCCCACAACAATTGCAGTGCTCGCCTATTGCTCAACATGCCTACTTAGAACTTTGAAACACAAAGGCCCGTGCGGCACTGCAGTGCTCTCATTACCCTGAGACTAGGTATTAAGCCTCCTAAGCAAACAGACACTAAACATATTATTTACACACTTATTCCAAAGATATTTCAAGTACTTCATCTACATTCATGTAAAAATATAAATTAAGCATTGCATTGACTAGTTTTTCTGCAATGAAGGGGCCACATTCTTGCCGAATACATTCTCTTTGTATTTCAGCTTTTGCACATTTGTAGGGTCATTTAGGGCCTCCTCTTCTGTTAAACGTTCAAACCTCTGGTCTTGAACGGCTTCTGAAATTATGACAATATTCATTTTATAAACTAAACAGTTGTTTGGGGTTAGCTTGTTTCTTAGATTTTAAATTTGTTGAACAGTGCGCATAAATGCTGACAAGAACTGCAAAGCCTGGCACAGCACTGTGAAGTTGCAAACATGTTGGTGTTCTATACATATACTACTTACTATGGAGTATGTGCAGGAACATCATCTAATTCCCTGTCACCACTTTTCTACTGCACAACAAGACATTCGGTTGGGTGTCAAAGGAACACCATTGCTGTTGTCCGTTAAATGTTATAATCTGGGTGTATAATAACCTGTAGTAACCCTGACTGTAACCCTCGTTTTACAGCTAGGGTTACGTTTTGCAGCCGTTACTAATAAATGCTACTAAATACTGTTAGATTCCTGGACAGAGCAGCAATTAGTGTAGTGAGGGGGAAGTATGTTCTCGGGTCTGGATGTTTGTGTTGTGTATATCCATGCCATCTGCAACACAGAATCCTGGTGCAGGGCTATGAGTGGTTAGCGTTTCATAATTCGATTTTGAAAGATTAAATTTGTTAAAGATTAAGTTTAATGTGAAAAATACTTTAAAATATACTTACTATTATAAGGCGTGTATTTATCCGACAAAATACTTTCCAAGTTATAACCTATTACTCCTACTACTGCGGCTATCGGTAAAGTTATATAAGGAGCGTTACTTCTCAAAAAATGCATTAATATCGGCCACATCTGAAAAGAGGTTATGGTAAGTATAGAGTACTTTTGGAATTTTAACACGAAAAAATTACAAAATGTAATACTAGGTTGGCTAGTAATAAAATTACTTTTTAAGTAGAACTTCCTTGTTTATAATCGCTAGGTCTTTATTGTAATATTGTTGCCAAAGCCAAATGAATTTAAATGAAATTGCCGAAGCTGCCTAACGAATTTCGTCTTCAGATTGTTGACGTTTTTCTGTCAGTGTCAAAGTGCGATTTTATTCTTTTATTGACGTAGAAAATATCTAGCTCGATGAGAAAAACACACTATAGAAAACAAAGAGTGTTTAATATTCTTTATCATTGATAGAAAAGTACTCTGTGAAACTATGGAGGTATATATAATTATGTCATTTATGTCAGTGTGTGAAACACACTGACGAAAAACAGCTGATGCCTGACTGACATTGATAAATGAAAATTCGTTCTTAAGTTTTATTTACTAAAGACCACTGACATAATTATATTGTATTTCTCTACTACCTATATGTATGTATTATAAATCTGTGGTATTTGCTACCTCCATGATTTGGAATCTTTTTGCCTCATGATAAAGAAAAGACTAAAGAGTATTCGTTCAAAAAACTAAGCTCCGAAGTTCAACTTGTACTATTAATTATTATCTATTCTGTGGTAATATGTAGGGTTTGAGTTGAGTCACAGAGTACTTTTTATATAGAGGTAAGGGGAATGAATGGTTTGAGTGCAGAGTGCACTGCTACCAAAAGTTTTTTTTTTTCAGTTGCCAACTTGCCAAGTTTTGAAAACAACATAACCTCAATGTGATCGATAATAATTCAAAACAAACCATTGAAATGTGTCCTCTAACATAATTTTAACGAAATTACGTTAGAAATACTTACAAAATGTTCCAAACTAGAGTACCTCAATGGTATTCAATGCAACAATTTACTAAAAAAGCCATAATCGATCAAATTTTTTTACGTAACAATGTCCAAACTTTATTACAAATAAAAAGGTCTGCATCAACTAAACAAAAGACCGCAAGTTCAGTTTACCGTACCATGAATATATTTGATAGAAAGGTGAAGGCTATGCAGCGGGAAAGGGCTGCGAAGAAAAATGATTATCACTTAGCTGAATACATTAAAGAAGAAGTTGGTTGGCAGACGGCAGACCGTGTTTTTGATATCAAAAGAACTTTTAAAAACGCCGTGGAGCTTGGTAAGTAACCACAATGTACCCTGCCTTCCTATAGCAGTTATTTAAAATATATATGATATGAAAATTAATTCATGGAACTACCTCTCAATGCTTCAATTATATTATCATGGTTGTGGTAAAAGTATAACTGCTAAAAAGCAATACCTTCCAGATAACCTTAGAGAGTAATTAAAAAACAACAATGACACAAAAGATTTCTTGAATTAATTAATTCCAGGTGCAGGGCGAGGATATGTTTCCCGACACTTCATACCGGAGAGTGTTGAGAAGGTCACCTTATGTGATACCTCGCAGACACACCTGGACAAAGCCCTTATTGGTGAGGGTGTTAAGTTTGAGAAAGTGGTTATGGACGAAGAGAATATAAATGTAAGTGTTATTAATAAAATGAATTATTTTCATCAACAATATTCTAAACTATAGTTTTCTGACAAAGCAAAGAATGGTGGGTGCATAATTGTACACTGTATATTTATAAGCTTGTTTTTTCACTTGATAGTTTTGCCTCCGACCTAACAAAGATGAGAGGGAATAGGTTTCTACTAGACAAACATACTACATTGTGGACTGCATTATCATCTAACACCAAGTGAGATCACGTTAAATCGTGACCATATACATACTAAGAAAAAAAGGACTTGTGACATCCATCTACCTGCACTGGACCCCCATGGTAGTATTTGGTCTATAGTCTCAGAATTACCAAGGAGTGTTGACACCAGGAAGGCGCCTTAAAAAGTGGCTGTAAAAAATGCTCAAAAACCTAAAAGCAGTATGTTTGTAAAGCCTTACTGCATTGATACCATATAAAATAGGACAAAGGCTGATTTTAAGCAAAGCGACAATATAAATTGGTGAATTCTAACTAATACTAGGACTGACGCTCAAGTGCAGCGACTGGAACAATCTAGGTAGAAAAATAGGGGATGAAATTTCAAATATCGGTATCTGATAATGGTGAGTGGATAGTGGAACCCTTCAGTGGCTGCAAGTTAAACCACAGAGTTTAGGCTCATATGATTCATTTTGACGAGTCCAATTGACAGATTGCATTTGCTGTCGAGGTTCCAATGATGTAGGTGGAAGTGTGTTTTTTTCCAACTTTAAACTACATATAATTATTTAAAAGCAGTCTCTTCAGTTGTTATATAAAACATAATTTATTAGGTACTTATATTGTATTAAAAAAAATCATCTTTGTTGCAGTTCCCAGAAAACAGTGTAGACCTCATGGTGTCGTCCCTGATACTGCACTGGGTGAACGACCTGCCAAAAGTATTTGATAGTGTCATGAGATGTTTGACACCTGATGGGGTATGTTTCATGGCTGTTGTTTCAACAAAACTTTTGAATTGTTAGCTTGACTTAACGAAAACGCCTGCGAAATTGGTAGCCAGCAGAACTCGATAGGTTATCATTTGAGCACTATCTCGCCTGATCTTAAGCGATGATGTGGTAGAATATGGTGAATATGCTAAACCTAGTTACCACATATTTCCACAACAACTAAACCAATTTTGAATAAATTTGGAATGCAGATAGTTTAGATTATGGAATAACACAGGCTATAAATATAGCACATAAGCTAAGCCGCTGGCAGAAGTTAGTTTATAATATTAATAAGATTGGATAGGATAATACTTTATAAAAGTAAATAGCACCTAATTGTTAATGTAATACTTATTCTTATCTTATGTGGTACCGACATCCCGTTTGGGGTGTTTTGTGCATTTCCTCATAATGTAATATTAAATTAATTTAAATGTATACACATACAGGGCTGGATACATTGTGTCTAGTGTAATGAATTATTTATTAACATCCCTGTTATATGTATTCTGGCCAATAAATATTTTGATTTGATCAGGATGTTGCTGCTACGATAATTTTATTTATGTTCTAATAAGAGGATTTCCATTTTTTTTTCACTTTTCAAACTTTCACCCGTCAGGTGTTTATGGCTTGTGTTTACGGGGGTGACACGTTGATGGAGCTCCGCCAGTCCATACAGCTTGCGGAGACGGAGCGCGCGGGCGGGGTGGCCGCGCACGTCTCCCCCTTTACCAGGATAAGGGACATAGGGGGACTGCTTACTGCGTTAGTACTCACCTTTTACCTGGGTATGCTTTTAGTACCACTAAAATAAAATTAAAATATAAAAAAAAAATATAAATTTTGTTTTACTAAAATAGCTTAAATTGTGTACGTAGTAATTAGTACCCGTCTGCACTAAACTCGACAAAGATAAAACTTTTTCGATTTATCCAATTTATTTTTATTAAGGGGCAGAATACGGCGTGCCGCTATTTCGCTTGCTCAAGCATGTCAACATTTGTCAAGACAAACAAACACTTAACATAATTATGATAAACGCATTCGGTGAAGCTGCTGGCGATAACATTACATAGGCACGGAAAAAGTAGTATTTTGATCCGATCAAGTCTTCATACATGAAAATGGGCAAAATATAAAATCCCATTTTTAGCTTTGAAAATTTGAATGAATCAAAATTAAATTTATGTTTAAACTTTGTAATGTTGTTGCCACCAAAATTCACTGAATGCGATTTTTCCTAATTATATTAGGTGACTGTTTATCTTCAAAAATGATGCGATGCGCGAAAGAGATAGCGGCGCGCCATATTCTGCCCCTTAACCAAAACGGAAGTACACAACATCCAATTACATTGATTAAATCATTAAACAAAAATTTCATTTTGATCCATTCAAGTTTTCAAAGCTGAGATTGGGATCTTATGTTTTGCCCATTTTCATTGAAAACTTGATATAACTGCTTGGTGGCAAACTACACGAGCAAAGCGGTGGACGCGCACTCGCAGAAGAATTAGTCCTGCCACCTGCCAGACTAACATATGCGCCACGACTTTTCTACAAAATTTAAATTTTTATTTATTTATTTATTTTATTTATTTATTTATTTCTTGCATACATACATTTAATACAATGGAGTAGGTACCTACTTTTGTATAAATCTATGCACCCTGTTAGGGCGTAGCAAACTTATAGTAATTAATAAAACTATGTTAAATTATGATAACTAACACTACACAACAAAAATTAATATTATTATAATATTCTATACCTATTTTTTCTACTGTTTTGTCTCGCTCTTTCTCCTGCGAATACGAGACAAATGCACGATATAAGCATCGACAAAATTTCGGCGCGGCGCGCATGTTAGCTCGGCTGTTGAAACATTTGGGATAACACTTTAAAAATCCTTTTATTATTCAACAATTTGTTGTATTATTTTCTAGTGCCGGCTTCACACTTCAGACGGTAGATGTAGATTCTATGACGATCTGGTATCCAAGCGCGTGGGAAGTTATGCGTGACGTCAGAGCGATGGGCGATTCTAACGCCGCGTTTAACAGACCACTGCGCCTTAACAAGGACGTGCAGTTCGCAGCCGCCGCCATATACGACGAGATGTACGGGAAAGTAAGTTTTGTTTTAAATAATCCGTACTATAAATGCGAAAGTGTGTTTGTAGATTTGCCCCTCCACGCAGCAACGGCGACGTGGTTTTTGCATAGACACAGTTTATGGACCAGAGAGTAAAGTGGGCTACTTTTAGTCCCGAAAAAATGTATTGTTCTTGTGTATTACACGTGTGAAACCGTGTGCAGAAGCTAGTGTTTGCAATAAAATGGTGAAATGAAGCTATTTCTTTTATTTTAAAAAGTTTTCGTTACTATAATTTATTCCTAACAACCTAAATTATCGCTTTCCGAAATAAAGCAGCGACCGATATCGAAAGCGGGGTCTATTTCGAAGTGTATTATATTTTTGCAAAATCTTTGTACGCAGTTTTTATAATAATAAAATCGACGACATGGTTCACAAAAAAATCTCTTTCTCTTACAGTTTCAGACTTCCCCCCTACTGACCCCTCCTGATGGATGACTCTATATCAAGTAATAGTTTTCGGAAAATGTTACTAACGGCTGTTAAAACTCTTCCATGTGTCCATAACAATTCCTTCCTTCTTATAACCATTTGTATGCCAGCAATGGTGAAACACGCTGAGTTACTTTATTTTCAAAAATGCCACATATTTTATTTGTGCAACAGTGTTTCGATCAAATAAATAATTTGATTTTCCTTCCAGGACTGCCCTGAGCGCAACTCAAGAGGTGTGCCAGCTACGTACCAAATAATCAACTTCCTGGGCTGGAAACCAGACCCCTCCCAACCGCAGCCGATGAAACGTGGCACCGGAGAACTGTCCTTGAAAGACCTCCATAAAATAGACGAAATAATCACAGATAGGGCTAAAGTTAAACTGACCGATGACGACTTGAAAGCATAGATTTTGTAATGACATCATCATCATTAGGCGGAAAATATCCACTGGTGAACATATGCCTTCATATCCTCCCCCACAGATCGCTACTTGGATCGTCTACTCGCATCTTGCATCCAACGGTTCGCGGTTGTAACCAGCAGCGTGATTTTAATTCAATCGGAATGATTCCGTGGAGGAAGCGACGGTTTCTTATCGCTTAAATCTCGGTAACGCATCCCGACATAGAAACATTGTCGGGATTATATCCGTGTTTATGCAGAGTTGTCGAATATAAACGGGAAATTTCTATAACGGGATGCGATTCCGAAATATAAACGGTCAAGACTGTCGCTTCCGACACGGATATCATTCCGTGTGAATTAAATTTAAAATAGCCCTTGTAGGTCGTCGGTCCACTTAGGGTATGATTTTGTAATGTGCCTAGAATGAACCGCGTGTCAGCGCCATCTATCGGCAAGTACCGTGAACTTTGACAACGGCTTTGCTCGGATAGTCTGCCGTCAAGCAGTAATGTGCAAGCATTACTGTGTTCCGGTGTGGTGAGCACACTAGTGCGCGATGCAGTGCCGCGCAGGTCTTTGTATTTCTAAGTTCTGAGTGGTACTGCATTTTTAAGGGCTGGCGTTTTGCTTACCATCTGGGAAACGACGCGCTTTTCTTGTAACCTAATACTATAAAATAAAAAGTACATTAAGTAATATTTATTCTGTTAATATCTCGGTTGTTTTTGTTCTATAATTTTTTATTTTATACATCTTGAACTCTATTTTACAAAGAAATACAATAAATTGAATAACATAAATTATTATCTTGGTTGTATGTATGTTAAAAGATAATTATTGTTAAATCCTATCCAATCCTTTTAATATTATAAACGCGAAAGTTTGTGAAAGTGAACGTTTGTTTGTTTCATTACTGTAAAGTTTCATTAAAATCCGTTCAGTAGTTTTTGTGTGAAAGAGTAACATAAATCCATCCTCACAAACTTTCGCGTTTATAATATTAAAGTAGGAAGAAGGATATCGTTTTGACAAAAAAAATCGTATGTTTTGATGGAAATAAACTTATGGAAATAAATAAACTCTTGTTTAATTTGGTGTTGTGCTGTGTGGTGACGTATCGTGGCCTCTTGTGATGTGTTCAGCCAAATTGGGTTTACATTATTTTTACATGACTGCCCAAAAAAAGAGTGTAGGCAATGTTTTCAGGGTTCATGTATGTATGCGAGTTTCTTTATTCCACCATAACTTTTAAATGTACAAATTTGTATGTATGGGGTATCGCTAGAATCCTAACATCCCGAGTGACGCTGGCTTATGGCAGTCGTTTTTTTTTTACTTTTTTATATTATACTTTTTTTTATTACATATTTAATATTACATTTTATTCAATATTAATGTACAGTAAAGGTCCAATTGGAGTAATTGGTATTAAAAATTACAAAAACTACTACTGACTCGTAACTGAAAAAGTGCGTGTAGCTATATTGATATTGATATCGATCGACATAGGTAACCTAAGCCACAGACCATAATATAAGTGTATGCCTAAGCCAAATTTTAGTTTCGCTATCTTCTATTTCTAATTAAAAACGTAAGGTATGGAAGATGTTTGACAGGTCTAAATTTAGGTTTGGAACTGTCAAACAGGGCTTTACATGCCGGTAAAACATTTGTAGCGTTACTGCGTTACCTCCACTCATCTCATTACCGGTAAATATAAATTACCGGTAATAAATTTAATGTTAACTATAACGACTTTTATTTAAACCACTTGCTTGTATCTAGCAAGTGGTTTATATAAAAGTTTGTTTTATTTATGTTGAAGTGATACTTCTTAGAATTATTAATTGTACCTGGCTAGCTTTCATAGAATGAAATTGAAAATGTAAACTCGTTCTAAATGTCAATACTTATTGTTCTTACTGCTGTTTAGTCTCTCGTCGAATAAATAGCCTGCTACAATTTACACAAACTAAACTAAAAGATACGTAATACATTTACGAACTATAATCTAAATAAGTTCCTATATTGAAATTAAAAACTAACTTATAAAACTATAAGTAGACATATTATGATAAAAAATATTTAAAACCTTTTGAACAATCTATGGACAGCAAAATAACATAAAGATAGTGTTCTAATCTTAGAGGATAAATGTACCTACGATTTATCCTGTAGGGTTCTAATATAGATTCCATCCCGTTCTCATGTTCTTATTTTGAAAGAGATAGTGAATCTAAATGTTGTGTCTCTTTCGATTCAGTTTAAAATTGTCAAAGAACAAGAAATACAAAACATTTTTTAACTCAGCCATAACATTGTTTATTAATAAGAGCCTTAAACACTAACAATGTTACCACAAAAACATTTATAGACCCCTGTTTAGCTATAGACAGTGTCTAAAGATAAACATCTAAAATGATAAGAAATATCACGATTGGAGTTAGACAACGGTTAGACACTTCAAATTCATCGATTCTGCAAGTGGTGGTCCATACCATATTTATATACCTACATTGACTAATGCAATTGCGGTTCAACGTGGCAATGCCGCCAGCATGCTGGGTACGCTTCCTACTGGTAGTGGGCTAGAACATTTGGATTATCTATAGGCCTACTAGGGCTTGTAGATTATCCAACTGTTTTTGTAGCTAGCTAGGTTAGATGTAGTGTTTATTTATGTATTAGCTAGTTAATAAAGTGGTAGTACACGGACCACATTCATATTATGTACGTTGACTATGTAAGTGGTACACATACCACACTACGCTAACGCACATCACAGCATACAGTTCAGCTCAAACCATTTCGAACTTCCCTGTACATGGCAGCAATCTAAGTATTTGTAACGTAGGCATATTTCATTGCTTGTAGGTTTTGTTTTTAGTTTTTTTAACCGACTTCCAAAAAAGGAGAAGGTTATCAATTCGGTGGGTATTTTTGTTTAATGTTTGTTTCCTCAGATCTCCGTCATTTATAAACCGATTTGGAATTTTATTTTTATTTGAACGTATATACTTTCAGATTGGTCCCATAGAAATATCAAAATCGGTTCAGTAGTGTGTCATAGAAGTGTCACTGCTTTTTTAAAGCAATTTTTTTTATAAATTTTTTTGTTTATCCGTTCTTTTATTCTTAAATATTTTGCTTCCATTGTGTTCTTTTTTTAATTGTACTGCTCTGTCCAGTGTTGTTTGAATGTTGGCTTTGGATGTTGTTCACAGGTCACATACTGTATATGTTGTAGGCTGGGAGAGGTTCATAAGTCCATTCTTCATCATCGTCATCATAGCCGCCGTCCGGGTCTCGTTCAGTGATCACATGTATCGGTTCTAAAAAAAAAGAATTTATTAATAACTTTTTGTAACTAAATCCTACTAATATTGCACGGTGAGTATGAATTGGTATGTCATCCCGGAAGGGATATAAGGACCCTGGTAGTAGTGGTGAAAACCTCCATTGGGAATATATTATTCCAAATTTCCATCAAAGTCAAAGTTCTTTATTTGCCAGAATGCAGGTATACATAGTATGATGGTAAAATATAAAAAGACCCAAATACATTCTACCACTACAAATGGTGTGCAAATGTTTGCAATAACAAATAATAATAATAATTCTAAACAATATGTATTAATTAAAGTCAATTATATTTTCAATTACGAACAAGCAAAATTCAGATTTTAAACGTTGTCTTATAATGTCAGTTTCTTATAATTTAACTTAATAATGAGATTTCAATTTAATGTCATAAAAAATAATTCAATTTCAAACGTGAAGTGTGCGATATTTTCCGGGATTTTTAAGTCTCTTCTAATCGACATTATCATTTAACAAAGTTCAACATAGTTCAACCTGATCTAGGGCTGTCCGAAAATTCTTTAGTAGAATTTTGACGTAAACTTTAAATGTCATTTGTTCTATGATTGATGATTTTTCATTGAACTAATAGATTCACCCTACGAATAATAATAAGTCAGGAAATGTAACTATGTAAAAAAAATGACCCAACAAAAGTCGTCTCCAAGTAGGTCCAAGTCGTGTCCAGCACGTCATCATTGCAAGCGAGTACACGTCAAATCTTCGCTTCAATGACTCAGCTGTCATAGCAGACATTGCAGCACGCGCGCGAACCAATTCCTTCTTTCGTTTGAACTTAAACCAATCACCAGGCAAGTCTATTTTTTAACGGAAGTCTATTTTTTGAAACCTCGGAAGCGAATTATTTGTTCGTAGGATTCACCCCCTTTCGGGATAACTATACTGATTCAATGTCAGGTTGTATAAATGCGGATTGAGTTTGTTGGTTTGTTTCACACAAGAAAGGATTGACCTGATTTTTTCCTAAGATAATTTATGGGTTAGGTACGAGTATTTGGGTATTTAGAATGTGCGGGTCAGATTTTAAACTGGATTTTGAATCAGTTCCCGACTCGGATAGACTTTGTATTCATGTGTAAACCTGGTGACGATGTAATGTTGTGCGGAAAAAGCTTGTATTTAAAAAAATATTTATCATATCGTGTTACCTGGTGCTGGTGGTGGCGGTGGCAGGGGGTGAAGTTGCTTTGGCTTGGCTGGTGGCGCTGCAAACACAAAAAATTACATGTAAATAAGTATGTTAAGTATAATAAGTATGTTAGGTACCTATAACTCTTTTGCTAGTGTCTTTCTGGGTGGGTTCTACCGGTTTGCTCGTGTACTCTGCCGCCAAGTAGTAATGTGCAAGCATTCCTGTGTTCCGGTTTGATGAGCAAAGTAGTCGGTGAAATTACTGGGCTTATGAGACTTAATACCTAATGTCTCAGGCTAACAAACGCACTGCAGTGCCACGCAAGGCTTTTGTGTTTCAAACTTCTGAGTGGCACTGCAATTGTTACAGATTATACTCCGTTATTGTTACCATTCAGGCAAACGACCAGCTGGTCTTGTTATACAATGGTATCAAACATGACAGCGTCTAAAGATAAACATCTAAAATTACTTATTAGAAATGTCGCAACAGAAGTGAGTTAGATAAAGTTTAGAATAGTTTGGACACCCCTTAAATACACAAACCTACTTACATAAATATCACAAACCATTTGTGATTGTTCATATTAAAACACGCGATTAAGTATTGTTTATAATTAACCCTGAGCGAGATTTAGGATTTAGGAGTAGTTCGTCAAAGGGTAAGACCGTATAAGTTTAGTTTATAACTTGGGATTGAATTATCTGAATATTTACTCACGTGGCTTCCATTTCAGGACTTCAGAGGGGCTGGTCATATGTCTTCCCAACTGGGGGGTGCGATTTACAATCGCAGGGGGTGTAGCTAGCGGTGGAGGCAGGCCAGGGTTGAAGGGGATGACTGCTTTTGGCGTTGGAGAAAGGCTCAGTGCAGCAGAATTTGTGCGATTCCTTATTTCTAAAGCTGGAAGAGATTCATATTTATTAAACTGTGAAATTACCCGGTATTTAGAAAATACGATGTCAAACAACCTGCAGCCGTTCACGCTCGTGAACGGAACCTGCTTGTGGGATCTAGTTCACTCCGTTTATATATCTACTTAATTAAGTACTTTAATAAACTAATCTTAACAATAATTGTATACCTAAACTACTGACCTACTCTTAAACAATTAATTTTCTTAATAGCTTTTAATTATATGCACTTTGAAAAAGAAGAAATGAAGAAAAAGAAAAGTATGAAGATACATTTATTTCAATTCTTACAAATACAAAAAATAAAATTAAAATAAGGGACAGACAAGTAGTACCTAGGTAAACTATTAAAACGCAATGTCGCGTGATGCCATGATAACGGTTCCGACTCAACATGTAATAACTAAGGTCCAAGGACCTTAATTACACATTTTGCACCCGGAACCCATATTTATATGTCGCATAAGTTAGGCTTTCGGAGTTTAGTTTTGTTCACCTAATAATGTCTTAAGAAACTTAACATAACTACCACAATAATAAAATAATTATACAGTTAAACTAAATAAAACAGCTATGTTGGCTAAGTTGTATTGACGTCGGGCTAGTAATCTGACAGCTGAGAGGTCATTAGACCTGGCTCTAAAGTATCAGCTGTGGGAACACACTCGTGCTTGGCGACAGGTTTTCAACTTGAGGATGGTAGGTACCTAGCCAGACGTGAACCAGAAAATGCCCTACCACTATTCATGCTATGGTGGCATCACGATGGCACAACATCTAAATTCTAAACCATTATTGCTACGTACAATGACACGAATTTTAAAACAACATGCAGTGAGCAGAGTGGAATTTAATTAAAAAAATTCTAAATCGTAGGTATAAGTACTTTCGTATAGTAAGACAGTGCATGCGCGGCGACCAGTCGGTGCGCGCGCGTGTTGCGCCGTGATGAAGAGGTACCGAATAAAAATAAACCGGTCGATTAATCGACGTGAAACTCGGCTGCACTTAAGTTTTTCATTATCACCATCAGTCGGAAAACGTCCACTGCTGAATATCGTCCTCCCCCATGAAGAGAGGATTGTGCCATAGTACAGCACGCTTGGCAGGCGTCACCGTGATCGCAGCAGATTATGATGTTGACCGAGGAGAATGCTTCTGCACATTCCCTGGATATTATCTCGGCCAGCTCTTATGGCATCCATGGAAAGAGATAGGATGGTACTATTTTTAGCCGGTACCACATATCCTACCTACTCCAACATATTTTTTTTGTTTTTTGGTAATGAGACGAGCTGGTCGTTTGCCTGATGGTAAGCATAACGCCGGCCCATAACGTATTAACATAACAATTGCAGCACCACCCAAAACGTTGAAACATAAAGGCCTGCGCGGCACTACAGTGTGCTCGTTACCTGAGACATTAGGTATTAAGTGTCATAAGCCCAGTAATTTCACTGGCTGCTCCGCTCATCAAACCGGAACATAGTTATTCTCGCACACTACTGCTTGGCGCCAGACTTCACGAGCAAAGCGGTGGTAACAACCCAGACGGACACTCGCAGAAGATTTAGTCCTACCACTAACAAGTCCTACTAACTAACGATGTTTAGTCTAAACAATCGATTAGGTACTTACCATGTTTAAGTTGTGAAGGTAGACCTTGTGGGCCTAGCATTTGAGGACCAGCGCCGATACTTTTGCTATTATTACTCGGCTGCGCGGATCTTGGTGTCGATTTCGTTTTGAAAGCTTTTGAAATTAAAAACATAACGTGTTACCACAAGAAACAACTTTTAGACGCCTCCTTAGCTAGACAGTGTCACAACACCGCAATACAAGTTACACAAGTAAAAATATTAGCAATATCAGAACAGAAATGAGCCAACGTTTAGATTAAATCAATGTCTAGACAGTGTCTAAAAGATAAAATGATTAGAAATGTCACAATAGTATTTAGTTAGATAAGGCTAAGACACTTCTTAAATCAAGTTTTGTGACCTTGCTTATATTTAAATAAGAGACCAAAGCGTGTTCAAGAGTCAGACGGTTTTATATGTATTCGAGAATCTGTTTATTTTTAAGCGACTCTAAAAAAGGAGGAGGTTCGCCTCAATTCGTCTGTTTTTGTGTATGCTATTTAAGGGAGGAAAAATGGGGGATGAAATTTCATATATCGCAATATTTTCTTCGAAGCCGGTTCCCGCATTTTAAACCGACTTCCAAAAAAGAAGGAGGTTCTGAATTCGCTTGTATTTTTTTATGTTTGTTACCTCTCTGTCATTTATAAACCGATTTGGAAAATTCTTTCTTTTTGTTAAGTATCTACTTTCAAATAGGTCCCATAGAAATTTCATCAAAATCGGTTTAATAGTTTGTCATTGAAGTCGGTTCGTGGCTTTTTAAAGCAATTATTTACTCTTTTTCCAAGTATTAAGATTCTGGGAAAGAAGAATATAATTAAGAAGAAGATATAATTATGTGAAGTACAAATTATGTCCCACCTTGAAACTCTTCCTTTGGCTTGACAATTTTTTTCTGGTCTCCTTTTAACTTGTCTTCTTTTTTCTTCTCTTCTTTTATGCTGTCTTCTTTTTTCTTCAATTCTTTTCTCACTGGTGTTGGACTATATTCCATAGCTAGAATAAAATAAAAGTTGATGAGCAAAGTAGCCAGTGAAATTACTGGGCTAATGAGACTTAATACCTAATGTCTCAGAGTAACGATGCGCAGGTCTTTGTGTTTCAAAGTTCTGAGTGGCACTGCAATCATCATGGTTTGGCGTTATGCATACCATCAGACACACGACCAGCTCGTCTTGTTGCCAAAAAAACTAATTTTATCCAAGGTGGAATGGTGTGACCGGACAGTAGGTAAAGATAGGTAGTCAAACCACTGTAGCTTTCAGTAAAACGGTCTAAGCAGACCGTCTTAAACTTTCGAAAATATCTGCACTTGCATTCACAGATTTTGTGTACTACCTACAGATAGGGCTCAATCTCAAAACCACGCAGTGACGTCGCATCATCAAAAACTGCGAAGTGATTCACATTTCTAATACGAAGTGACGTCACACTCGACTGCAAATTCCACCATAATTCGACTCAGTGCTACTCAAGTCTATGCGTTGTAGTTGTTTTTAACACACTGCTGATCTGATAATGAAGGATTTGGATCACTGGATAGTGGAAATCGTCAGTGGGCACAAGTATGAACCCCTCGAGTTTGGGCTGATGATTCGTTTTGGTGAGTCCAAAAGATTGGACAGCGTGTGTTTTTTAACTAATATAATTATTTATAACTTAGAGTGCCACCAATATGACGCTCGCGCGTTTCGATTAGTTCTGTTGCCCGCCATAGCACGAGTCTTCACACAGTCATACGACACATTTTTTATACTGTTGTATCACGAGACGAGTATATCGCTTCCCTGATGGTAATCATATCGCCAGCCCATCTCAATTGCAGTCATCATCGTCAGCCTTATTACGCTCCCACTGCTGGGATATAACCGACCTTCTCTCAGAGAGAGTATAGGCTTAATTGCAGTGCCGCACTCAGAAATTCAAAACCTGAACATTAACGTTGTGCGCGCTGTTTAAACATGTTCAAAAAAAGCACGTACCTTCGTAAACCTCTTCAGTTGGAATGCGCATTGGGGCACGCGTCTTTATGCGTTCTATCGTTGATCTTTTATTTTCTGAAACTTTAACAATAACTATATCAAAACAATCCTTACTAATGTCGTAGATTAATTATAGTTAATCTATGCTAATGTTATAAATGCGAAAGTGGATTGTTACTTTCACGTAGCAACATTCTTTGGTAGCAACGGAGCTACGCACAATAGGAGCTACGAATCGCGACGTAATTTATGGTATAATAAATATTATAGGTGAATATAGTTTATGGACCGAAGGCTTTAGGAGCATCTGAAAAATGCATGATTCGTGTGCGAATCCCCGCACAGTTGGATAATGAATGATAATAATAAATTGATTTTAAAAAAGCGGGAATTTATTTTGGCGAAAATATCACGAATATGAAATTTGATCCGTGTCGTGCGTAGCGTGCGTAGACACTAGGCGTAGACACCGTAGACCGGAGCGCCGTATCTACGCCCGGTGCGCAGTGGAGTATGACAGTGTATATGCTGTGTATAATAATAGTAGACCATAGACGCTTATGCAACGTTTGCTTGAGCGTCTAAGCTGCCCCTTAAGATAACTGAAGTTAAAAGGGTTCGCCGCTGACAGATAAATCAAGGAGGACATCATCAGTGCATTTTTCAGATGCTTGCCTGCTAGCTCAAATTGTAAATCTGTCGCTTCCTATCGGTGTGTTCTTTCTATATGCATACTTGAGAGCCAGTTCTAATCTAGGTTTAGCATACCTATTCACCATCTCCGACCACATCGCCACTTAAGATCAGGCGAGATAATGCTCAAATGCTAACCTGTTGTAACATGGCCTCAAGATCGATCCCAGGCTGCGGAAATCTTTGTGCGGTTCACATAAAGTTTGTATACTCGGGTCTTGGATGTTTGTGTTGTGTATCGGCCTGTTAGTATAGTTGGTGTAGATGCCAACTGCGGGATTGAGAGTATGGCATCAAATAAAGATATTCTATAATTTGGGGTATAGGTACCTGTTTCAATTTTCGGCTTCTTACTATTTGCTAAAGAGCGAGTTAATGAAGATATGAAGTTATTTGAAGCGGTTCTTCGTATAGTGGTATCTTCAATGTCTGAGTTTGTTGGAGGCTTTCTCAGCTCAGAGTTGATGGATCCAGCTGGAAATTCGTAAAATAGCTAGTGAAATTAGTACCTACTTGGCATTCTGTCTAAGACAAATTGGAGAAAAAATGCGAAAATGAGCTATATACGCTTCCTAATGGTATTGTCAAAATAGTGAATTTCAATGTAAGTACCTAATAGAATGTATGGGTCAAATTTTACAACTGAATTTTGAACACAGATATAAATTTTGAACCAGTTCGCGTGATTCGATTAGGCTGAAATTGGAATATTTTTTCAAAACTTAAATGACCCGTTTTGATGTTTTTTTATCTTGTTAATATCAACAACTTCTTTTAATGTATGACCTAATCTTATAAGAGTATGGCCCACGTGTCCGTAGAGAGTATCTAATTAATGTACTTACAAAAAAAAGGATTATATGCAAGTTAAATGGTTTTTTTTTCTAATTTGAAAATACTTCGTCACTTACTGGTTCGTGGCAACGTCTTCAGTGGTGGTGGCTCCGGTACGGCAGCGGCTGAAGACAAAAATAAAATCTCAAATAATTTGTTTGAAATGGTATATTACTCTCAGGTAGTCCCATAACATTTTTTTTTATCAAAAAATACCACTCCGAAATGTGAAAAAAATGGGGGACGAAATTTCATACGTCACTGTGTTTTCATCGAAGTCGGAAGTTTACTTGTTTTTCTCTTTACCTCTGTTTGTGAAGAATTCTACAACACCTGGTGGTAAGGCATTTTTCAGTGCTCACCTAGGTAGCTGCCACCCTCAAGTTGAAATTATAGCCTGTTAGCGTGTTACGTTAGCTACAGATATGATGTTGATAGCTTACTATGTAGGTTTAAAAGTGTTTATTGGCTTAGGCTTAGGATCGACGTGATTTTTTTGCTGAGAGACATCTACAAAAATCACATGGTGCAAGAAACTTTAGACACTTAAATCAGAAATCGTGTTTAATTATCCATTAAAAACATTTAAGAGATTTGGTGGAAGTCGGCCTTAATGGGCCGGAGACGAAGTGTGGCAACATAGGCTACTTTTTATCTCAGAAAAAAGAATGGTTTACTTATAAATTATTTTTATTTAAAAATCTACACAACGTGGGTGATAGTCTCACCGTTTTACCACAAAAACAACTTTAGTAGCCTGTTTAGACAGTGTCGAAAGATAAACGTCTAAAACGATTAGAAATGTCACAACAGAGTTGAGTTAGACACCGGTTAGACACTACTTAAATCAGGATTTGGGGTTGCTCATATACGCGTGAGTAAAGCATGTTTATGAGTTAAACACTGTTTAACACAGGTTTAAAGTGTGTTTAATTTTTTTGTGGTAAGACCGTCAACATCCTTCTTCTTAGTTGTCCTATCCTACTCTTACTATAAAATATCCTACCATATCCTACTAATACGCGAAAGTTTACTGAGGATGGATACATGTGTGGATGGATGATTGTTACTCTTTCACAAAAAACTTAACTTTAACTTAAATTGAGTTAGCTTTTGTAAAAACTGAACGGATTTTGATGAAACTTTACAGTAATGTAGCTTATACATCAGAATAACACAAAGATTACAAATATATACACGGCGGTGCTGGCGGGAGTTAGTATTCTAGAAAATTACGAGCGCATTGCAGTGCCACGCAGGTCTTTGTGTTTCAAAGTTCTCTCTTGACTCGTAAACACCTACTTAGAGTCAATTACCATCAGTACTATATTTTATTAATAATTTTCCTGTGTATTGTTCATAATTCATAAAATCATAACTATAATTTGTTAGGAACCAATAAATGGTACCTACATTTATGAGTTTATTATCTAAGCTACCGTAGGTAAAGGGTATTTACCATTTTAGCCATTTACCTACGTACTTAGAATATTATAAAATTCCTTAGTTGCATTAATTGTTGCTGACGAATTTTGTCATGAATATTAATGTGATAATAAAATGTCGTTTAGTTCTGATGGCGTGTATCTATTACAAATAAATAAAATTGAAGTGTCTGTTTGTAATATTCAAATAACAGCTTTTTACCAAATGCATATGAAAGTATATACGGTACCTATAACAAAACAACCATTTTTAAAAGTTTTTGTCTGTCTGTCTGTTTGTTCCGGGTAATCTCCAAAACGGCTGGGCTGATTTTGACGGGATTTTCACTGGCAGATAGCTGATGTTATAAGGAGTAACTTAGGCTTTATTTTAGAAAAAGAATTAGGGTTCTGCGCAAAAAAATAAAAACTATGAAACCCGATAGTACCGCGCGGGTGGAACCGCGGCCAGCAGCTAGTAGTATGTATAAATGCTACCAGTTCTTCTCTTGAGTGGTGAATGAGGGTTTCTAGTAAATTTAAACGCGTATGTATCACCGTTTGAGACCAAGAATTTTAGCAGGTGATATATCTAACTCTTCTGTGAGTGTTTGTCTGGGTGGGTACCCAGTGGGTGGTTTGCTCGTGTAGTCTGCCACCAAGCAGAGATATGCAAGCATAACACAGTGTGATGAGCAAAGTAGTCAGCAAATTTACTAGGCTTACCTAATGTTTCAGAGTAACGAGCGCACTGCAGTACTACGCACGCCTATCTGTTTCAAAGTTCTGAGTGGCACTGCAATTGTTATGGGCTGTCGTTATGCTTACCATGAGACAAACGACCCGCTCGTGTCATTATCAATTAGAAGAAGAAGAAGAAGAATAATAAAAAAAGAAAAAAAGAAGAAGAATAACAAAAATTAAAGTACCTAGCATTTCTGGTTGTTTAGTTCCGCCTGAGATGCGTGCATGTGTGGCAGCCACTCTTTGCCAGTCCTCATCCAAGTTTAAGAGCATCTACCACCGTCAAGCACATTGTATAAGAGCATTTACACCCTGTGGATTTTATACAAACTTTCAAGTCCTTCATCTCCGAAATTACTGAACCGATTTTATTGAAATTTTACATGCGCAAGCAGAATACATGGGTCTAAATAGTGAGTGGAGAAAAATTTCGAAAACAAGCAGTAATATAAATTGGAGCCGTTTTAAGTTTCCATTCAAACAGATTTTTATTTAATGGAACATTTTTGGGTCTTTGTATTCTGTTTATGCATATAAAGATTAATTGAAACCGGTTCGTTCATTTCGGAGAGGACTTAAAAGTTTGTATGAAATGCCGAAGCCCCCTTTTCATTAAACGCTCGTAGCCTGTCTAAGAGTAATAAACAAAATTACCTCGAACGGTCTCCAGTGCCTCGTAAATGCCGCTTTCTCTAGCTTCCATGCATGGCTGTATTTTTATCTTCTGTCCCGGCATCTTACTGTAGCGTACTACGAAAAGAATAATTTTACTATAATAGGCTTTTTTAATTCTATTAGACAACGAGACGAGTTGCTCGTTAGTGTGATGGTAAGCTCGCAGTAACAATTGCAGTGGCACTTAGAACTTTAAAACACAAAGGCCTGCGCGGTACTGCAGTGCGCTCGTTACCCTGAGACATTAGGTATTACGTTTCAAAAGCCCAGTAATTTTACTGACTAAGCATCCCATCATCATTATTATCTACAAAGCTTTGTTATGTTTGTACGAGTACAGGGTGTATTTTTGAGAGCAAGAATCTTAACTGTTGTAGCTACAGAGAAATGTTTTTAGGAGACCGTCTTCAGCACGGATGTTGCATGAAACCGTACTGTCGTTATACAAGTTCTGCACATTATCACAATATAAATGAAATTCTTAAAAAATATATAATTTACACAAAGATCATCTAAAAGTTTCCCAAATTCAACAATTTTTTTTATCATCTATTACTAATTTAAATGTTACCATCAGATTCTTTACATTCCAATGAATAAAAAATATTAAATAACTAAAAGCTTAAACGTAGTTTTTCACGGCCATATCAACAAAATTCATGTTTTTAGTACACCTTTACGGCCCGCGTAGAACAAGTGACGTCAGATGTTGTTTCCAATTTGTATGGGGAATTTAAGCACTCAGTAGATACGCCCGACTTTGATTCTCATTTATGACGTTTCTACCGTTCGATTTTGGAAAAATGTCAGGAAGTAAATATAAAAACAACCTTACATAAAAACTATCTAATCCTTCTGTTTAGTATAAGAATCAAAACACTATCAGACCAACTGAATATATTAGTACTGGAAAAAGAGTAGGTACTTGGAGTACTAGAAATATCAGAAAAGGCAAATGAACGTGTCCCATTCCCATACATTTCACGGAAAGAGGACACCATGCTGACGGCTGCTGGCTCAGGGAGGCGAATCTTAAACGACGATGTGGTCGAAGAATATGCTAAGCCTAGATTAGAACTGACTCTCAGGTGCAGCTGACGGACCAAACCGATAGGTGTTTGGCGAAGTTTTTTTTATACTACCTATTGGATAACGATAAGAGCTGGTCGTTTGTCTGATAGTAAACATTACGGCAGCCCATAACAATTGCAGTGCCACCCAGATGTTTGAAACACAAAGATCTGTAAGGACCAGGGCCGGATTATCCATAAGGCAAAGTAGGCAACTGCCAAGGGGCCCAGCACTGACTAGAGGTCCCGCATCCCGGGAAATAAAAATTGAAAATGTTTCTTCGAGTGAAAATTAAATTTGAAGAATTGTATGTAACAAACCCTCTATGACAATATTATTAATACTGCGTTGTTTTTTATATTATATCATCATATTTCAGAACCCATTTAAAATTATTATAGCATAATGTTATTAGGGATAGAAAAGGGGCCCGAGACGTACATTGGCTAGGGGCCCCGACATGGTTAATCCGGCCCTGGCAAGGACGGTCTAAGCGCCCGAGCACCCCTTCTGTTCTCTCTATTTTGTGGCTAACAGTGGCTGAGACTGGAGGTGGCCCAGCCAAAGGCGGCCGCGTCTAATGGCCGCGTCTAATGGCCGCATCTAGTGGCCCAATGTGCCGCAGCACGTAACGTTTGTGCACAAAATAACTTACCAGTATCTTGAACCGATTCCGTTCGACTCGTCCATTCGGCTTGTCGGCGGACAGCTTTAGCTATAAAACGAAAATAATGTTACTAATTTGTGTTTAAAAATGCGGGGATCGACTTTGGGGATGATATCGCGATGTATGAAATTTTATCCCACATTTTTCCACCCTAGGTGGTATTCTTTCATAAAATTCTGGGCAAAACATGTGACTAATAGGTTCCTACTTTAGAAGAAAGCCTACACCACGCATTTGTCGCAAATAAATATATCTCTATGATCCAGGTGCTTAAATAACTCTTCTGCGAGTGTCTGTCTGGGTGTTCCGGTTTGTTGAGGAAAGTAGTCAGTGAAATTACTGGGCTTATGACACTTAATTCCTAATGTCTCAGAGTAACGAGTGCAATGCTGTGCCACGCTAGCCTTTCAGTTTTCAATGTCTTAGTGGCACTGCAATTGTTATGGGCCGGAGTTATGCTTACCATCAGGCAATCGATTAGCTTGTCTCGTTGTCCAATAGTATAAAAAATAACAAAAGTTACATAATAAAATACGACTGCCCTAGCTATCACTCGGGATGATTTAAGGATTACCCCACCCCCCACATACCCTACATACCCAAATCCGTTTGGGGATACCCCACATATCCAATCCTGTTCAGGCATTTACAAGTTATGGTGTAATAAAGAAACTGACATACATAAATACGTACATACATAAAAACATACATACATGAATCCTAAACACATATACACTCGTTTTTTGGGCAGTCGTATAAAAATAGGCATAAATCACAAAGGCTTACCTTTTCTTCTGAAATAAATAATACATATAGTCTGTCCAACGATTATTAGTAATACTAGAACGCAAATTCCCGAAAAGATATAAGGCCAGTAGTCTCTGGCTGGTTGTATAACTGAAATAAAAAAAAATAAACAATAAAAGCACCCGCAAAAGAAAGAAAGGCATGAATAACTCAAATTCAAATTGCTTTATTCATATAGGCCCCAAAGGAATACTCATGAAGGTTAAAATAAATGACTCTAACAGCGGGTCTCTGTAACGTTCGTCTACCTACATTCTGTTCGTCTGTAAATTTATTAATATTTTTCCATTATTGACTAACCTGAATTAACTTGATACTAAAAGCCGTGTCCGATTAGGGCAATGCCAACTTGCAAAGCTCAATTTTTTGAAAACCCAGGCATGTCTATTCTCTGCTTGACGGAGTCCATCCCTTTTGACTTTCCAAGATAGATGTATCCTTGCCGATTACAGACTGTCTGGAGCTTTTAGGTGTTACACTCACATACACATCTAATCTCAACTTTGGCTCCTACATTGAGTCCAATGCCAAGTTGGCGGCGAGAAAGCATGTCATATTGGCGAAAGTGAAGCAGTACTTCACACCGGGACAGATTCTTAATTTGTATCAAGCTCAAGTTAGTTCGTGAGTGGAGTACTGTTCTCACCTATGGGATGTTTCAGCCAAATACCAGCTTGAGGCCTTGGAGACCATTGAAAGACGAGCCAAAAGGCTCATTGGCAACGATACGCTGGTTGATGTCAGCTAAAGAGTAGAACTCATTGCCGGCATCTGTTTTTCCTGAACAGTATCTGGGAGTCTTCAAGATACGGATAAACAGATATCTTCTGGGCAAGTGTGCTACGTCGTTGACCGCATCGTCGCTTAACATCAGGTGAGATAGAGGTCAAACGCAAGCCCATTTGCTAAAAAAAACGAAAAAAAATGTTATACTAACCGTCAAACTTTACAAGAAGTTGAAAGTTGCTGGTATGGTGACGAATAGGCACTGGAGTGATTTGTTTTCCATTCTGGTTTAGTATTCGGGTTTGTTTTTGAATCACGTGGAATTCACAAGTCCACGGTCCGCTGTCATTTCTTGTTACATTACGTGTTGTAATCATCTGTCATTAATACAAATACATATATAATTTACTAGCTGTGCCCCGCGGCTTCGCCCACGTAGCCTCAGTTACTCCTTGTAACATCAGCTATCTGCCAGTAGAACTCCCGTCAAAATCAGTCTAGCTGTTTCGGAGATTACCCGAAATAAACAGACAGACAAAAATTTTAATAATGGATGTTTTGTTCTAGTTAGGTACCTATATACTTTCATATGCATTTAGTAAAAAGCTGTTTTTTTGATAACTTGATTAAATTGTGATCATGACAAATAATCATTATTCTATCCCTCCTTGTAAGAGCTGCGAACAAATCTTATTCTTTTGCTGCCTTTTTTTAACCCCCGGTTCAAGCAAAACGCTTGGTGCAGATAAGGATGTCTTCTACCTTTCTTTGCTGACCATGACTATGTAATGGTTGGCAGTGAGCTACTGAGTAACAATAGTACCACCCCACCTCTTCCCGTGGGTGCCATAAGAGTCGGATAATAGGATATCCAGGGAATGTGCAGCAGGATTCTCCTCGGTAATCATCATAATCTACTGCGATCACGGCGAAGCCTGCCAGCCGTGATGTATTATGGCAAAATCCCCCTACATAGTAGAGGCCAATGTTCAACAGTTGACATATTCCAGCTGATCACGATGGCTAATTTAGTATCTCCGCCTGCGATAGCGATAGGCTTCGAGTACGCCCCGGTCGGAACAAATTTTATGAGCATGATTTTGATTTCGTTTTGGATATTTGTTTTCTGCATATGTACCTGTATCTGTATGTCACAGGGAATCCTAATTCAGGGCATGCGTGTGTTTGTTAATTTAGTGAACTTACATTTATATATAGGTTTGGTTCTTTAACAACTTTGCAATCGATGTCTGGTATGGTTTGAGATTTCAATTTGCAGCTGAAAAAAGTTTAAATGTAATTTAAAAAAGTTTAAAGTTAGGTACGAAACAATAACAATCCTACTTCCTACTATATTATATTATTAATTAATCTATCCTACTCTATTATTTATTATTATTAATTATATTATTATAAATGCGAAAGTGTGTTTGTACGTTTGTTGGTTTGTCCTTCTTTCGCGCAGCAGCGGAGCAACGGGTCGACGTGATTTTTGGAATGGATATAGTTTATGGATCAGAAAGTAACATAGGCTACTTTCTATCCCGGAAAACGCACGATTCCTGTGGGAACGCGTGTGAAAACCGCGGGCAGAAGTTAGTTTATTATACACCGAAAACAATACAAGAAAAAACGCGGTCATTGTAGAACCCGTTAGGTTGCCGCTTGCTACAAATCTCACAATACGAACTCGGATATCTCCTGCGCAATGACTGCTTCAGAATATCGACTCATCATTATCATCATAAAGCAAGTCTAGAATGAAGAAGCACTCACCTTCCAGTACAGTCTCCTTCCTCCATTTCGGAATTTAGGTTCCTCACTTTCAAATTCAGGTGTACATTTTCATGGATGGTAATGTTTTCATTGTTCTTGGTCAAGTTGAAGGATTCCGTCACTGAAACTATCAGAAAATAAGAACATGGGGTAATACACAAAGTACTTAGTACAGTTTTTCACCGAATCTTAAGATCGATATTGAACCCCGAATTGATTGCCCGTTGAAATTCTCTTAGATCAAAATTGAACATCAAATTGATTGCCCGTTGAAATTTTCTTAAATAGGTCAGGGTTCACCAACTAATTAACCGACTTCAAAACAAGGAGGAGGTTCTCAATTAATCTATGTATTTTTTTTGTGGCGATCTTAAGATCGATATTGAACCCCAAATTGATTGCCAGTTGAAATTTTCTTAAATAGGTCAGAGTTCACCAACTAGTTAACCGACTTCAAAAAAAGGAGGAGGTTCTCAATGCATCTATGTATTTTTTTTTGGCGATGTTACTCATCGATTTAAATGATACTTTTAGTAGTACATGTACTGTGTTCCGGTTTGATGAGCAAAGTAATCAGTGAAATTACTAGACATATTATTTAAATGTGACGTAATACATGACGTCTACAGTGCCGCGCAGGCCTCTGCTTCGACATTTTTGGGTGGTATAGGTTTTTAAACTGTCATGGTCATCAACACTTTGAAAATTATCACTAGAAACGGGATATTTACCATGTATATTATTTGATTTGAGTTTCCGATATTTCGGCGCTGTTGCAAACGCCATGATCACGGGAGAACTGAAGTACTGCGGGTAGATGGTGATTATGGGCAGACGTAGCGATCTACCCTCTTCCTCACTCGTTTATTACGCGTGCCACTACTATTGTCCTCACTACTATCTCGAACTGGATTCCGACACACAATACTGACCGTGTCAGCCCGCATACTCGGAACCGTATTATGTCGGTGTTTACATAACCGAACCACTGGATTCCAGGTATTCGACAGTTGAAACCCATCCTCACGATTGAAATTCTTGAATTTGGTAATTTAAATCGCTTCTCTAACCAGTCTTGGTATGTAGTGGCGTTCTGTCGATAATATCTGAGGGTTATACAACTCAATCCAATGGTTTGGGCCCGATTCCAACAGATGTTCCGCAACGGCCGACTTCTGCGAGTCGTTGTTTTTGACTGCCCTGATGTGCTCTTTAATCCGGCATGAAACAGTACGTTTTGTTTGGCCAATGTAAGAGCTGCCACAGCTACAGTCAATCTTATAGACCCCGGGTACCTCTAAGGGGAATCTGTCCTTAGGGGATCGCAGAAATTGGGCAATTTTCCTGAAGGGAGTGAAGATTGTTTTGACAGAGAACTTGCTTAAGATGTTGGCGACCCTATCTGTCACTCCTTTAACGTACGGAAGATAAGCTGGAAGACGTTCCACCTCACACTTCTTGCGCTTCCTTGAGGATCTGGGTTTTACGGTACCAGTTTTGTAACCATTTCTCTGTAGGACGCAACTCACATGTTGCAGTTCTTCTTTTAGATGAGTCTCGTCGCATAGATCATAAGCACGGTTTGTGAGTGACGTCACTACAGAGTTCAGCTGGCGCGGGTGGTGATGTGAGTCAGCGTGCAGGTAACGGTCTGTGTGTGTTGGTTTCCTATATACAGTGTGGCTGAACGAACCATTGTCACGAACGAGTGAGGAAGAGGGTAGATCGCTACGTCTGCCCATAATCACCATCTACCCGCAGTACTTCAGTTCTCCCGTGATCATGGCGTTTGCAACAGCGCCGAAATATCGGAAACTCAAATCAAATAATATACATGGTAAATATCCCGTTTCTAGTGATAATTTTCAAAATTTTTGGGTGGTACTGCAATCGTTATGGGCCAGTGACACACATGCTAACTACTAGCACGTAAGCATATCACTAACAGTAGCATGTGTGTCGGAACATTGCTAGTAATGCAGAGCATGCTTATTCCTAGCGTGCTCAAAAATCAATTACCTACCATTTGATTTTCGAGTATGCTACCTGAGGTGCGAGTGGAAGGGGCGTGCTTCGTGTGCGTCTGAACAGGGGCGTCACCGGCTAACAATCTCGTGTTCGTTTTCGAGACCAGCGGTCGCTAGGTCTTTGGTTGGAAGGAATCGTTTAGAATTTTCACTGATAATCATTTTAGAACGAACGTTATTAAGCAAACAAGTTCTTACAAAATGAAAAGAAGTGAAAACTCTAGACAACTCCTTCCACACGAAGACTAGTGACCGCTGGTTTTAATCGGTTTGGAATCGAAAACAAACACGAGATTGTTAGTCAGTAAGGCAGCTAGGTTGGCATGAGCTAGCAGGATTTGTAGTATCGAACTAACATGCTTATTACTAGCAAACGTGAACAGCTGCATGCAGGGCGTACCTAGTAGTTTTAAGCATGATCATTAGCGTGCTAATGAGCATGCTATAGTAATGAAAATGTCTCTCCGTACCTTTATGCTTACCAAGTAAACGAACAGTTTTATTACTTAGTAATAAACAAGTATTTCGCCAGAACATAACATTGTCACCACATAAATACAAAATTTCAGTCTATCCGAGTCAGGGGAACAGGTTCCAAATTCAGTTGCAAAATATGACCCGCACATTCTACCTAACATGCAACACAGCACACGCTGAGCTCCGACCATTTTATATTCTGCCATGGCAATAGTTGCACATACCTACTAGTAATGATCACCAAAGTGTTTTAGTTTTGCGCCAGCCCGAGTTATCTTATATAACTCGAGTTAGCTGCTGACATGAGAATAAATTACTATTTTGTCTTGTGTCACTAGGTTCTTTTTTTAATTTTAATCCGCCGATGTTGAACTTATTACGGATTAGTTAATCCAGCCTTTGGTGCAATTGGGCCTTATAACATTAATCAGTATTTGATTTATTGTGTTTCTTTGTTTCGTGTCTCTATGTAAAAATGTATGAACTGTATATTTTATTCTCTTTGTTTGTTAGTTGCTCAAGCTGTATGCAGATATATTCGAAATAAATTATTTCTTTCTTTCTAATAATAAATTAGTGTAAAAGTGAGCACTTACTATTGCCAGCACTAGTAAAAGTTATAGAGTATAAATGCACAGCACTAATCAGCACTAAACGATACATGTTCAATAATTACTCATGGTCCACTGACCGGACTTTGTTAGTTTTCATTTTACGATCAGGGCGTGGGAGTAGGGTGACCATTTCATGATAATATTCCTGTACATATCTGTCGCCAAGCAGGAGCAAGTCTGACGTCATCACTGTGTTTTTTACACTACTTATTAATAACAGATCATTCCCCCCCCCCCCCTATTATATACTTAGCGCTTCGTCGGGTCTCAATCATTGCCGTAAGAAGCGTTAAAATAACCGCGCTCTAGTGGCCTTTTATGCGCCCGGTGCAAGCTTCTAGAACTGCACCTTAATTTTCTAATCTAATCGGGGCCTGATCATTTCAGCGCCCCTTCCGGATCTGGCACTGGTTTCAATACAAGTACTTGCGCCAAATATGATTTTTGCAGACTTACATAACAAATAACTATTGACGCTCACATAAGAAAGGAAAAATAAACGATGAATAATGAGGTTTCATAGCATAAAAAAATCACCCTCGCGGTAGAAACTGTATTATTTTATAACATACTATAATAATATAAGTAAGGAAAACCCCAAACTCCCGTGCCTCATGGTGACCCCACAAATCACAAGTCTGAAAAGAAGGATAAATAGTCGAATTATCCTTTAATTTGTTATTTCGTGTACTTACTGTCTATTCTGTGTATCATTTATTGTTTATTCTATTACTACCTACGTATTAAAAGGAGTTTATTTAATTTCAGATAAAAAATAATAGATAAAATATTAAACCCAAAACTAGACAGTACAAATACATATCAAGCCGCGCTTGCGCGTCTATTATCTCGTAATCCGCGTTTGTTAAAAAATCATGGTTATTTTGACAGCAAAAGGCAACTTTTTTAACGAGACGAGCTGGTCGTTTGTCTGATACAAACAATTGCAGTGCCACTCAGAACTTTGAAACACAAAGGCCTGTGCGGCACTGCAGTGCGCTCGTTACCCTGAGACATTAGGTATTAAGTCACATAAGCCCAGTAGTTTCACTAGATACTCTGCTCATCAAACCGGAATACAATAATGCTTGCACATTACTGCTTGGCGGCTGACTTCACGAGCAAAGCGGTGGTAACAACCCAGACGGACACTCGCAGAAGAGTTAATCCTACCACTAACAAAATGCAAAAGGATTTAATGGTCGCTGGTGCTACGCGGCCATAGCCATAAATCCTAAATAGACACTATATTAATTATAAAGTCACAGGGTATAAACAAACGCAATGCAGGGCCACGCAGATCTATATGGTTCAAGTTCTGGGTGGCACGATTACTCTAATAAATTACAAATACCAGTATTGCAACTATTATAGTTACCCAATTCTGAGGCGGTCCAGTTCCCATTCAGTTAAGTAATTAGTACAGTCATTGTTGTGTTATTTAGACAAAACCGAAAGGAAAACCAGTGACGTCCGTCTGACGTTTGAGTGATAATAAATTGAATAAATATAAAATTACTTCAATAATATTCATTCAATCGATTTCGTTATCTGGTATATTTATTATATGAATCATCAACTGTTAAATTGGTTCATGGTGGTAATGCCGCTCGCGCTGGTTGGGTTCGCTGTCAACAATTTTTATGTAACTGGCTCTACTACCCTTGCTAGTGAATCGCGGCTATGAAGCCACGAACATTTCGTGCAGTTTTTGTTTTTATTTGTAATCTTCCTGCGTACTTGTCATTTATTTCTATTTAGAGTTAATTTAAAGATTGTATGAAAAGCCGCAATCCGTCCGTAGTCCGTACTATAAATAAATGTGAAAGTGTATGTCGGTTTGTTTGATTGTCCTTCTTTCATGCAGCAACGTGGCAACGGCGCAACGGATCGACCTGATTTTTTGAATAACTATATGTTTATGGACCGGAGAGTAGTACATGTGCCAGCCATCGCTTTCCTCAGCCTCTACTCGCGTTGCTCTGTTGCTGCTTGAGACGAACCAACAAACACACTGTCGCATTTATTATATTAGGAAGGATAGCAAACGAGTTAAATATGTTACAGTTAAGGAAAATGTAATTTATTTTTAACTCGTATGACTGTTTTCATATGTATTCGTCAGCCCCGTAGCTAAGTTGGTAGTAACCCTGCTGCAAGGCGAGGGGTCCCGGGTTCGATTCCCGGCTGGGGCAGATTTTGTGTAAGCATAAAGTTTGTTCTCGGGTCTTGGATGTTTGTGATGTGTATGTCCAAGATACCTGCGACACAGGGGATTCTAGTGCGGGGGTATGAGTGTGTAAGCGTTTATATTATGTTTATGTTATTTCATCATTTTTCATCTATACTAATGATTGAGACATTGTAACGGGATATTTACCGTGATTATTATTGAATTATTGAAGCATCATGTTCACGTGAATCAGTATTCCCGTGAACATGATGCTTGCAACAGCGTCGAAATATCGGGTGCTCATCGTTCAATAATAATTACGGTAAATATCCCGTTAAAATGTCTCAATTAGTAAATAACCGTGAAAGTTTAAAACAGTATACTAATGATATACTGCTGTCCGTATTGTAGTAGCCTTAAAATCGTCAATTCGTCACACATCTTACACGTCGTTACATACTAGCTAAGGGCGGTATTCCATTAGCCAAATATCTTTGATAGATCACATTTTAGTCGTCTAATACTTTTTTCCAAGATTTATTAGTATTTTGCACAATATTTTGCGTATAGTTTGAGAAAATGGAGGAACTAGGAGCGACTTTATGTGCTGCTGTATTTATCATTGTCGTATAATCTTTGATCAAACATCGGTGTTGCTAGATGAATTGAAGAAGTCATCCAATTTCTTTGATCAAATTTACTTTGGACAAAGAAATTTGATGAGTGGAATACCACTCTAACATATATAGATACATATATAAAGTTAGGTACTAGCTGTTGCCCGCTTATATATATAAAATTTGAATGTATTATATCGAGCGAGATGATATGTCTATCATAGAATTTCATCGCTCTTGCTAAGTTTTATCAAAATCAGTCCAGTTTGCTCGTAAAAACGTAATGATATCATTCAATCATACACCATTTTTAGGGCTGAGCGCTCTCCCACCTTTCGGTGATGCCGAAAGGTTCACCGTTCGATGCAAGAGGCGAGAGGACGATCCCAGTGTCGTTCTATGGGGAAGGCCTATCTTCAGCAGTTGACATTTAGATCTCCTTACTGATTTATAGACTAATGGATAAACTAAACCACTGAAAAAAGAAATCTGAAATTTGGACAATAGTTTCCTTTCATAATGCGGACCCACATTGAGAATGGAATTTGTGATAAGATCATGGGACGAAAGGTGCTAATTTTTTTATACCTTTTTGTTCCTGAAGTTTGAGGACAATTATGTAGCTGGTGACTTTAAAAAAACCTTTATATAGGAAAATCTTTGAAAATGGAAAACTTTCAGGTAGGGTACTGTAAATATGACTTCTGCGGCGCAAGTACGGATCTTATCGGTCGATGATATTCGATAAAATTGACAGTTAAAATCGATAAAGTGGGTTTTATCGATTTTAACTGTCATATTTATCGAATTTCATGGAATTTTATCGACACGAATAGATCCGTACTTGCGCCGCTGATCCAAATAGGTAATAGGTAGTGTATCTAGAAAAAAGTAAGGATTATTCAAATTCTGAACGTCAAACTTTCGTTCTGAAATACAAAATTACACATGATGACATGACGTCTAAAGCCCCGGCTAGACGAGCGGGCGGCGACGGAGACACACGCATGCGCAATCCACACCACCCTGCCATTCCACACACAAGATGGCTACCAGCTGAAGCGTCTCTCAATTGATTTTTTTTACCACCAAACCAGTTTTCAATACAACAATACGTCAACAGCAGTAAAATCTATAAGCCAAATGTAATTATAACCTGGCGGTGCAAACGCGGCGATTAAAAATAGTAACGTATACATAACCTGTGCGCCGATGTCTCTAGTTTACCGAAGCCGTGTTAGATGAAAAAAAGTTAATGTTCTTATTTCAAATCGTTTAAATGTGTGATAGACAAAAGTGCTTTAGTTTTTATTCTAGTGTGTCAATGTTCGTGTTTCCAGCCAGTGACGGTGAGTAAATTCATCATATCAATTTAGCCTGTCTAGTTTCAGACGGTTCGTGACCTAAAAATCTACACCTAATGCAGTTAGTAACAGTGTCATACTAATAGAGAGTTGCTGAGTGTTGCAGGTTCTTCTAATCGCATAGTTACACCCTTCAGTGAAAAAAAAAGAAAATTATAAAGCGGTAAGCATGCAAAACGCACGTTCCAAATTAGAAAATTTTCGAAATGATTTTGTAATCTCGGAAAAGAAAAAGAATTATGACATAATGCATGTACGTAATACATAATCTTCAATGATTGCCGGAGTAGCTTTCCCAGAATTTTGGGAATCCTGTCGCTGTCCCTTTCGCTCCCGCAGCATTCGTCCCTTTCTAACGACGTTCTGAATGAGAGCTAAGCATGCGCTGTGTGTTCACGGTCACCACTGAAAATTGGCGATAATTCCGCCTGTGAAAAATCTCTGGGCCTAACCCCGAAACTGAGAAAATTACGCCGCATACGAATGTGTTCTTTACTCCTCAAACTATAAAGTTCATTTTGGTTCACAATTTGTGAACTTACGTAAAAATCGACAGTGTCTGGATACGTCCAGATATTATTAAGATTCGTATAATAATATACGGTGGATATGATATTAGACCGTATACGGACTTATTATCCAGCTTAATACGGGACCTTGGCATTGTGCCCGTGCGTTAGCAAATAATAGTAAGGGGTTATTAAAAAATCAATAGTGCGTATTATTATGTCATTATGCTAATGTTTTGTCTATTATTACTATATTTTCGTGAGTTGCGATTGTACAGTATTACTTTTATTGCAAATTTGCAATTGTTTCCAATGCATATTTAAATAAGTAAGTGTATATTTATTTAACCTAAAATATTAATTTAAAAATAATGGAAACGTAAATAGAAAATAAAATTATTAAGCAATGTTTTAAAACTTATGTACCGACCTATGTATATTATTTTGTAATTATCTTTACGTACGAAGCGATTTGCTTCTACTTACATTCATCTGACGTATCGTTAAGGAGTGGAACTCCCTAGCCCGAGTCTGTTTCTATTCAAGATACGAGTAAACAGCTATATTGCAGTAGGTAAGCATGCTACATTTTCGACCGCATCGTCACTTAGCAGCAGGTGAGATACTGGTCAACCGCAAAAAACAACAGAATAAAATCATAATAATATTGTCTTGTCCCAAAATCTTTTAGAGGGCTTTCCCCTGCCAACAAGTACGTAATCAAAAATGAAATATGTTTATTTCATTTTTGATTATGTTGTATACAATGTTCTTCTTCACCAAAATCTCAAGTTAAATTACGGTTAAACCACCGACCGTGGTAGTGACATCTGAAGCCCTGACTGTGGCTTCAGACCACTATCACGGAGTCATCATCGCTTTTGGTGAGGTACATCATCAGCCTATGACGCTACCACCCACAGCTGCGTGATACCGGCCTTGTCTCAGAAATAATGTTTTTATTTTATTTTTTATACTATTTGATAGCGAGACGAGCTGGTCGTCTGCCTGATGGTCAGTATAACGCTGCCCCATAACAATTGCAGTGGCACTCATAACTTTCAAACACAAAGGTCTGCGCGGCACTACAGTGCGCTCGTTAACTGAGACATTAGGTATTAAATTAAGTCTCATAAGCCCAGTAATTTCACTGGGTACTCTGCTCATCAAATCGGAACACAGTAATGCTTGCACATTACTGCTTGGCGGCAGACTTCACGAGCACACAGTTATTCCTACCACCTAATAGTCAGTATGGGCCATAACTCACCGCGCGGGCCCAGTGCGGCTTGGTGGATGTGGATGTCACATGTCCTCGAGTTTTGTGATTCTTGAACGTGCGGGTTTCCTCACGATGTTTTTCTTCACCGTTCTTAGAGCGAGTGTGGTAAATCTGCATATAACTTGGTACATAAGTCGTTGGGGCAGTGCCGGGTTTCTGGACCCTCAGATTGAAATTCACGTTCCCAACGACACTCGTTCTAAATCTACTAATTTTTTTATATAATAAATGCGAAAGTATGTTTGTACATTTGTTGGTTTGTCCTTATTTCACGTAGCCACGGAGAAACGGATCTACGTGATTTTTGGCATATATATGGACCGGAGAGTAACAGGCTAGTTTTTATCACGGAAAAATGCACTGTTCCTGTGGGAATGCGGGTGAAACCGCGGGGAGAAGCTAGTCTACTCATAAATATGGCTTACTTTAATACTAAAAGCCAGTTTTTCCAGCCACGATCGCGTGAACACGATACCTTTCAAAAGTGATTAGTGTTGCCACCCGCGACGGACGCTAGTGCGTTTAGCCGGCTTATGGTGTACGTACACTGTACGTAATACTTTTTACAATACACACTTTAAATAAGATTATATAATGTGGGTAATTTATAGTTTTAATTCCGCGATAAAGAATGTCTAATGGCCTAATTTCGATCTATACTGAATTTAACCAAACGTAACGCGCGACGCTGGACAACGAAACCTGGGTTATACCACTGAAACTTCTATATCCATATAATATATAACATATATTTTTATACACACTTTATTATAAACTAGGTGCAGCCCGCGGTTTTACCCGCGCGGAGATATTGGGTTTCATGGGTTTTATTTTTTGCGCGGAACCCTAACTCTTTTTCTAAAATAAAAGTGGCCTTTACTCCTTATAACATCCGCTATGTGCCAGTGAAAATCCCGTCAAAATCGGTCCAACCGTTTCCGAGACTACCATAAACAAACAGACAAAAAGACAGACATACAGACAAAAATTTAAAAATTGTGTTTTTTATAGGTACCGTATATACTTTCATATGCATTTAGTAAAAAGTTGTTATTTTGATGTTACAAACAAACACTTCAATTTTATTTATTTGTATGTATATATGTATAGAAGAAGATTGTAATAGTACGTTAAGTACTGAGTCATTTTTGTTTTAAAATTTGTTTCTTCCTTTTTCCTATTAGGATTCTCAACCCAGTTGATACACTTGTTGAGGAATATATTCTCAACAAGGTTTGAATCGTCGGACAAACATCAGCCGGAGCCCGGAAGAGGTCGACTGGTGACCATAGAAATTCCCCATAGAACGCCACTTGGATCGATTACTCAATACTCGCCTCTTGAAAGAAAGAAAGAAAGAAAACATTTATTCGTGACAATTTGTGAAATACAACCTTTACAAATAGAACGGGAAAAAAACAACCAATTGTCACAAATCGGCCCCAACACAGCATAATGTTGGTCATTTGACCAACGCTGGTCTTCCGTTGGCACCGTTTGGGTGACATCACTATTGTACAATGGCATTATAAAATAACACTAAACAAAAATAATTATTGTAGTACAAATCAGACCATAGAATAGTAGTAAATATCGTAATAGGAAAAAAACATAAAACAATCAATATAATGGACACAAACAAAAATAAAAATAAACAAGCAAACATACAAATAAACTGAAATAGAAGAGAGCAAATCACATTAACAAAATGTGTTAAAAAAACTATAAGCCAGAGTGACCTGCTTAAATGGCACTTGTGTCATGAGTTAGACTTTCCTCTGCCATTTAAATCTAAAGCTCTGTAAACTGTACAGGTTCCTTATAGGTTGTGTTATATTATTCCAACATTGCATCCAACAGCTCCCCGATGTTGTAACTGTTGTCGATGCATCTAGTGAGGGCCTGTACTACGTGTTCCGATTAGTGGTCGTCACTCGGGAACGGTTTTCGGTATACCGAAGTTTTGTAATACAACACCACTATGCATTTTTGACTACAAGACCAAAACACGGAATAAATCCCATTGCAAAAAGGCGTGAGACAGGAAGACGGTTATCTAAGTTTATGTTCCATAAATTTGTAATTGTTTGTGATAATCCTAGTGTGGGGGACTTTGATTCATTCAAAACAAAGGAGCACCAAATGATTCATTGTTTTGACTGAATAAAAGTTTTATTTATTATTTATTTATTATAATTAATAATTGATAGTCACTATCCATGTATTTAAACTGATGTTCCTCTCCACGCACAGTTGTCTGGAAGAGATCGCTAGCGACAAGACCTCCTTATTGTTAAGCAGTTTAAAGTCTCCCTATTGCGATGTTTCAATACCGAATAGTTATAATCAATTCTTACTCGTACATCTTGTTCTGATTTGAATCAAAAATGTTCTAGAAAGGCATCAAAAGTCTATCTCCCGCAATACAAAGCATTACGTCAGAGGCTCTGCTGTGTGACCTTAGATTGCTAGAGGTAGGTCGTAGTCTAATCCAAGATAGGAAACAGTAGGTCGCCTAAAATGGGAAATTTACTGTTAACATTTCAGATGAAATGAAATAGGTTATATTTGATATATGAAATTCAATACAAAGTTTTTTTATGGTATTTGGTAACGAGACGAGCTGGTCGTTTTCCCTGATGGTAAGCATAAAGTCGGCCCATAACAATTGCAGTGTAACTCAGAACTTTGAAACAAAGGCCTGCGCGACATTGCTGTTCGCTCGTTACCCTGAGACATTAAGATAAGTTAAAGAAATAAATATTATCATTATTAATTTATATGTAAGTACTATTATTATCATATGATTCTCATACTAACTTTTACCTCGCCATATGTCAAATCAAGTACCTACGCTAATTGTCAAACCAAATACTCAATACTCTTTAACTACTCAATAATCTAATTACACTATGTATGCTACATTATTATTTATTTATAAACCTAAATAAATAATGAGTTACTTTGTGCTAACCAAATTTGTATAGGTATGTGTGTGTTTATAAATAAATAATTAGTTACTTTGTGCTAACCAAATTTGTATATAGGTATGTGTAGGTTTATAAATAAATAAATAATTAGTTACTTTGTGCTAACCAAATTTGTATATAAATATGTGTAGGTTTATAAATAAATAAATAATTAGTTACTTTGTGCTAACCAAATTTGTATATAGATATGTGTAGGTTTATAAATAAATAAATAAGTAGTTACTTTGTGCTAACCAAATTTGTATATAGGTATGTGTAGGTTTATAAATAAATAAATAATTAGTTACTTTGTGCTAACCAAATTTGTATATAGGTATGTGTAGGTTTATAAATAAATAAATAATTAGTTACTTTGTCCTAACCAAATTTGTATAGGTATGTGTAGGTTGTTGAGAGCGAGTGTGACCGAGCGGGAACTTGTGCGACTTTCAATCCAACGCACGAATCTCGACTCGGCCCGCACCAATGACTTATGTCAAGTTATTGCGGATTATTCACACTCGTTCTAAAACGGTGAAGGAAAACATCGTGAGGCAACCGGCATGTTCAAGAACCACAAAATTCGAGGACATGTGACATCCACCAAGCCGCACTGGGCCCGCGTGGTGAATTATGGCACATACCTCTCTCTGAGAGAAGGCCGGTATCCCAGCAGTGTGAGTGTAAGACGCTGATAATGATAATGATGTGTAGGTTTATAAATAAATAATTAGTTACTTTGTGCTAACCATGGGACCGATTTTTGAATGTCACGAGTGATTTCGATATCAGCGGTGACAAAATTCTCAGCGATAACTTAGAAATCACTAATTTGCAAAAGTCGTATTTTTTAAAGTCATACCCTGTTTACCAACATGCTACTATTTCTCAGCTTTAATCATAGACAAACTTATGATTGTGTTGCATTCAATTTTATTTTTTAAGTTGGAAATTGTTTTAAGCCAAAATTGGCACTAAATACCTACTCATATCTATGATATTGTTTACGAATGGGTACCCCCACTCGTAAACGATATCATAGGTATGACAATTTTAGTCATCCGCTGAGATTCAAAAATACGACTTTGTAAATCGGTGACTATCGGTCATATCGCTGATATTTAGTCACTCGGTGACATTCAAAAATTGCACCCCATATTTGTATAGGTATGAGTAGGTTGATAAATAAATAATAATGTAGCATAGTGTTATTAGATTAATATTTAAAGAGTATTGAGTATTTGGTTTGACAATTAGATACTATAGGTGACCTAGGTACTATAGGTGACAAGATAATAAGTGTGTTAAAAAGTATTAAATATTTAAGTATTTATATAGTGTGCAATGTTTATGTAGTAGCTAGAAAAATAAAGGCATTTGTTTTAAGGTTGTCAAATTGTTAAAACAGTATTTTACCTACTTTATTAATTCTTTTTTTAACACACTTATTATCTTCGCTTGTAACTAATAAAATCTTAGAAGTCAATTTTAAATTACTTGTAATTGTCGTATCGAAATGAAACTTTGTATGTGTATGTAGTTAGGATGACAAAACTATAATTTAGTATAATGGAGCTGATCTGATGATGGAACCAGGAAGTGGATAATGGAACTCTTTAGTGGCTACAAAAATCTTAGAAGTGAATTAATTTAACGAACTCCTAATTGTCGTATCGAAATGAAACCAAACTAAAGGTAGGTATGTATGTGTAGTTCGGATGTCAGAACTATAATTTAGCATCATGGAGATGATCTGATGATGGAGCCAGGAGGTGGATATTGGAACTCTGCAGTGGCTACAAGTAAAACCTTCGAGTTTTGGCTCATTATGTGATTCGTCTTGACGAGTCTAATAGATTGCACTTGGTATCGAGGTTCTGATGATGGAGGTGGAAGTGTGTTTTTTAGTTTCTTTAAAGTACATACAATTATTTGTTTATAGGTAGAAAATTATTGTATTGAATTTTTGCTCGTACCAAAAGTTAGCAACCCTATTTACGAAAATGCAAAATATTTCCATTTAACCTTTAACACTTTTAAAAACTAATTTGCATTTTTTTGTACCGGCTATTACGCTTATGCATTTTTGCGTTTTGCCGTCAAAATAACCATGATGTTGCAACAAATGCGGATTACAGGTTATTACACGAGCACGTGCGGCTTGATGTAAAACCATCAAAAATCCACGAAACAGACAAGAAAAGCAATGCGGCCAGACAGTGGTGTCTCGAAGCCCTACCTAGGATCAAAGTGACGACTGCACCGCTTTACTCTACATACATCACTTGCACACCACCGCGTATTGAACACGAAGTGGTTGTGACGCTATTTTTTTTAGTAGAAATCGTAGAAGCGTCTTCTTTGCGTTTCTATCACTGCCTTTAAGGTGCCCCTAACCGTGGGACGGTTAGCGCTCGGACTAGATTTCCACCAAGCACCACATTAGACGGTACGATATGCGTCAAGCGGTGATCGTGTTTTTTCCACGGTTTGCGCGTGGTGATTGATGCTTAATGCTTATCCATCAATCACGCATTCCGTCTAATGGCGCATCACGTGAAATCGTGCATTATGGTAATAACAATTAATATATACCTATTTGGAATTCAAAAAATATAATACATAGAAATATAGTCTTGATTTGGACGGCTCCGTAGCTAAGTTGGTTAACCCTGCCTGCAAGGCGAGGGGTCTCGGGTTCGATTCCCGGCCGGGGCAGATTTTGTGTAAGCATAAAGTTTGTTCTCGGGTCTTGGATGTTTGTGATGTGTATCTGTGTATGTCCATGCCACCTGCGACACAGGGAATCCTAGTGCGGGGGTATGAGTGTGTAAGCGTTTATGTTTATGTTTATTTGTTTGCGCATCGTACTACAATTTTTTCTAATTATTAATCGCTATCGCTTGTGATATAGGATCTTAACGTCTCTTTAAAGGCTGGTGACGGATTTCTTTTGCGCAATCTTACTCTCTATTCCACACAAATAATTGAACCTTGGGATATCTAACATCGCATTTATTTAGGTAAGCATCCAACAACGTCGACTGCATCGTCATTTACCTTCAGGTGAGATAATGGCCAAAGGTGAGTTTGAATTGGTATGTTATCCTGGAAGAGAGTGATTAGGACCACGGTTGTCAACAAGTTGTGAGAACCTCCCTTCAAAATATGTCATTCAAAATTTCCATACGAAAAATATATTCACTTCAAACGTGAAGTGCGCGGCATTTTCTGGAATTGTTTCTAAGTCTCTTTTAACAAAGTCCAACATAGTTCAGGTGAATCAGCTGACCTAGGTATTATATAGGATGTACTATTTTAGGAGATATTATTTATATTATTATCATGGCGTTTGCAACAGCGCCGAAATATCGGGAACTCAATACAAATAATATACATGGCAAATATCCCGTTAACTCTGATTTTGTTCGTAGTGTGAATAAAGAATTTGAATTACCATCTTTGTTGTTCGAATTACCCTTTGTGCAATGAATTTTGAATTTAAAATAAGAAATAAAACGCAATCGCTTGTACTTTAGAACCGTAACATTTCTTATAAGGCCAGTAGACCGTGTCCCGCGCTCAGTTACCCAGCGCTCCCCGCTCGTAGCGGTACTTTGCGATACCTTACGATATCGTAACGCTGTTATCGCGACCTAGTGATAAGATATTCGGCGTGATGTGACGGTGTGATATAACAGTTCTTTTTTTATTTTGTGCGTGCGGTTTTTGATTTGCAAGGATTTCTATTTTTTGGTGAGTGTTTAATTTTTTATCTTTCTTTGTTTGTTATTAATGCTAGTTTTTTTTATGTTTACAATTTAATTTTTTGTACTTACTTACTTTTTTGTACTTATTTTTAAAATTTGATATAATACCTTGCTGATTACAAACGCATGAGTTAAGTAATTAAGTAAAAAAAAATTAACTTATTCGTATTTATTAATTAATGTAAAAAAAAACTAAATTAAATCAAAAATATATAATCATAAACAATAAAAATGTAAGTACATAGATATAGAATTACTTACTATTAACATTTAAAAAAAAGTATCTTTAGAAAAAAAAATATGTAGATATACCTACCTAGTTTCTAAATTTTATATACAAACTGCTATGTATGTAATACCTTTTTTATTTTCACTATAGGCTTAGGTTATATATATAAATATATCATCTTTTCTTTTGGGAACTTTGCCTACTGGTAGCGCTTTGTTAGCTTAGATTTGTAGTACAGATTATTATTTTAGATCGTTTCTAATTTTTATTATTATTTTTGGTTATAGGTAGGAAGTTATGTATTTAATTTTCCTTTATTTTGTCTACCTATTATGAAAACGTGTATTACATATCAATTAAATATGAATCTAAAAAAGCAAAATTCCTCATTTCTATCGGGTGGGTCCATGCATCCATCAGTCAGAAATGTCGTCTGGTTATCTGATATCGCCGTGCGAATCCAGGAGCGGGTCGCTAGGTATAAATAAATGCGAAAGTGTGTTTGTTGTTTCGTCCTTTTTTCACGCAGCAAGGATAGCTCTGTTGCTTTCCGGTCCGTTATCCATATCTATGCAAAAAATCACGTCGATCCATCGCTCCGTTGCTGCGTGAAAGGAGGACGAAACAATAAACCAGCAAACTCTTCTTTTTTGTGTACTAATATTTTCTTTTATTTTTTGTCTTCAATTCACAAGTAGGTAAGTTGTATAAACTCGTAACTGCATTTTGAGTTTACCGTGTCGTTAAAAATAACTGCGGGGCTAAAAAGGCTACATTGCCCGAATCATAATATGATAAATCGTAAATTCGTTACCTAAAAGGAATTCATAACGTGACTCTGTGTCGAATTATTTTAATAATTGATCTATTTGACAGTTTTCTATGAAAATTCGGAAAATAGTTGGCGGTGGTAAGGAATTGATTAAGCGTCAAATATAGCAGAATCCATAGAATTATATTAGGTTTAAGATCTATGGCAGAATCTTATGAAGTTACTCATCTACGAATTTTTACGATTTATGAAATGGATCATAATAAGATTCAGTCAAAATGGACTATAGCCCCCCTGTTACTAAGTGTACAAGTCAATCTGTTATCTGTAACTATTTGTACCTATTTAAATAAATTAATAAACACACATTCGCATTTATAATAGTAGGTACGGATATTATAGAATAGTAACTAGTAAGGATAATTTTTACGGGTTGTTTACCATCAGGCAAACGACCCGCTCGTCTCGTTACCAAATAACATTTAAAAAGAACTCATTTTCGCATTTTAGTCGCTTACCCTAATTGCAATATCGGTCAAGATTTGCTAGAGCGTATTATCTTCCTATATCATATCCTTCGTGTAATGTGTGATTTTTTGTTGTTGTGTGATTATCATTTGACAAAGTTCAACAAGTAAATTAGCTGGTCTAGGGCTGCCCGGAAGTTCTGTAGCAGAATTTTAACGTAAACTTTAAATGCCTTTTCTTCAATGAAAAATTCTGAATTTCAAAAACTCGTAAAACAAATGTTGTTGACCTCCACGAGTACATGTCCTCATTTCGGGATAACATACCAATTTAAAATCAGGTTGTATAACGTAGGTCGTAATCCCTAATCGAAAACGGTTGAGAAACACCTACCACGACGGTATGAGTAAGCGATAAAATAACTTAAAAGAAAGTTAAGCGAAAGTTGCTTCTCTTTAACTTACCGTACGGCCTTGCACTTGAAGTTGGCCACTACAATGTAAGCGATACTGGCATTTAATGGTATCCATCCAGGTGGAGACTCGAAGAAGAGTTAGTCCTACCACCTGGTAAACACTGATTAGTGAAATTACTACGCTTATGCGACTCTATACCTCATGTCCCGGTGTAACAAGCGCTTTGCAGTGCCGCGCAGGCCTACGTGTTTCTAAGCTCTGCGTGTTATTGTAATTGTTTCCATTACCTAATAGCGTAAAAATAGTTCTATAAAATAGTATAAAAAATGTTATTCAAGTCAATATGACGAAATCTGCGGTAAAATTTAAAAGTTATGGATCAGTAATACAATCATTTTTATATCTCTTTATTATATCTATCATAAACACACATTGTTATCATGATAATAAGTAGGCAAGGTCCGTGTTTCTATACTTGTCCAATTTGCCTGTTTACAAGCAGCATCAACAAAGCGTTCACCGAAAAACGTGTAATCCAGTAAAACTCTATAAGTGGTTATAAATGTGTAATATAGTTTTTTCTAGTTTGTATAGATTGTTGTTAACTGTGGAGGTGTGGAGGGTTGTACAAATTGTACATGGCTTTCTGTCTTTTGTCTACCAATGTAATTCGTAATGTTAGCTGTAAGCGCCCCAAATAGAATAAAATATAATAAACTAGCTTCGGAGTGCATCATCAACTCTTGTCATAAAAAATAAGGAACAAATCGGTGAAGCCGTTTCTGAGAAATCGCGTAACATACAGTTACAGTTAAAAAACAAAACATACTAGGTGGTAGGACTAACTATTCTGCGAGAGTCCGCCTGGGTTGATACCACCGCTTTGCTCGTGAAGTCTGCCGCCAAGCTGTAATGTGCAAGCATTACTGTGTTTCAGTTTGATGAGCAAAGTGAAACATACATACAAACTTTAAATAACTGCTTGTAAAAAACCACGTAACCGTCAAATCTGACGTTTCACTCGATGACGTGGCTCTTTTGCTATCTATCGTGTTTGCAGTCGAAATATTGCCGGGAAATTAGAATGACGAGAATCCTTGATATTTCACATGATGCAATGAAAGTGACGATTTAAATAATAACAGTATACATACATGTCTACACACTCATACCTTTGAACTAGGATTTCCTGTGTCATGCACAAGACTAACATCCAAGAACCGAGAACAAACTATATCCTCACCACTTTATGCCCTGGCCGGGAACCGAACCCGGGGCGTCTCGGTTTTTAGGGCAGAGTTGCTGCTGTTGCCCGCGGTTTCACCCGCGGAGATGTTGGATTTTATGGATTTCAATTTTTTTGCGCGGAACCCTAATTCTTTGTTTAAAATCAAAGTAGCCTAAGTTACTCCTTATAACATCAGCTATCTGCCAGTGAAAGTCCCGTTAAAATCGGTACAGCCGTTTTGGAGATTAGCCGGAACAAACAAACAGACAGACAAAAATTTTAAAAATGGTTGTTTTGTTATATGTACCGTATATACTTTCATATGCATTTAGTAAAAAGCTGTTATTTTTGATATTTCAAACAGACACTTCAATTTTATTTATTTGTATAGATTAAGGTTAAGTTCATCGACCTCACTACACCGTGAGGCAAGGAAGACTAGTCAGTGCCGTGAGGGCTGTCAATGAGCAACGCAGTTGAATATATGAAAGAGAAAGCTGTGAGTCAGTTTGACGAGGAATTTAGGATGAATTTGTACTGCGCCTTTAGCGGACTCGATGTTACATCCTGCCTGAGGTGACTCAGTGATATAAGATATTCCAGGTCGCTGTCTATGTACGACAAAACCTGCCTTACCTGCCTTAAGCGAGAACTCTAGACAATTCCTTCCAGCCTAAGACTAGCGACCGCTGGTTTGAATCGGGTTGAAGTCACAAAGACGATTGTTATTAGCCGGTACGGCCGCACAGAATCACGAGCACAACATTCACGGAGCTCAGAATCTTGCTGCCATAACTAGGAGACTAACGCGTTCGGCTAAGTTGACACACGTGATGGGACCGGCGGTGTACTATCGCCTCCTTATTACTTTAATCTGTAATCGATCTTTTAACAACCTCATCCTTCCACCTCAATATGCCTAGCTTTGGTTCTTGCAAGTGGCTGGTAGAGAGGCGTTTTTGACCGCACCAGCGAAGCTAGCGAACCCTGCAACAACTGGCAAAAGTTGCGTCTGTCCGTATGTACCTAAGTACTCGCATACAGGTCGTACCTATTTTTCCACTAATCTTGATGAATCTTCTACGCCCTATCCGCTTGCTATATCCCTTATGTAGACTGTAGATGCTTATGTATGTATGCGTTTTGCTGTCAAAATAACCATGCTATTGCATCAAGTGCGGATTACGAGACAATATACGCAAGCGTGGCTTGATGCAAAACTATTAAAAACCCACGAAATAGACAAGAACGGAAAACGACCAGATAGTATTGTCTCGAAGCCCTGTCTGGGCTCAAAGCGACGCGACGACTGCTCTGCTTTACGCTACATACATCACTTGCGCACCACCCCTTATAAATAAGGGTAACGGTAAACCGCGGCGTCTGCACTGAGCACGCAGTGTTTGTGAAACAATATTTTTTAATAAAGCTCGTAGGAGCATACATAGAAGCGGGAGCCGTGCTCGGACTAGATTTCCATCAAGCCCCAAACACAACCACAATAGACGATACGATATGCGTCAAGCGGGGATCGTGGTTTTTCCATGGTTTTCTCGTGGCCCGCGATTGATGTTTATCCATCAATCATGAATTAGGTGGGAGGGCTGCCACACAGTATAAAAAAGGTAGCCCATTCCCTGCAAATTTCCGGCTCATACGGTAGGTACCCACGGGAAGAGATGGTACGGTCATATCCATAGTACGTCAGACCACACATGAACTACATACGAAACTACATATGAAAAGCAACCGTACTACATAGCTGTAAGTGCTTGTTTACGTTAACTCACGGGCGCGGTGGCGATGGCGGGCGCGGAAGCGAAATGGTATCAATGGTACACAAGTATCGAAGTGTTCACGTACAAAACGCAGGTGCGGCGCAAGTTATGGGCTAATTCGCGAGTGGCGCTTGCGTACTAGCGGGAATAGAAGTTGTTTGCGTATGTTTACGTATTTAACAGGTTAACTACTAACTCTTCTGCGAGTGTCCGTCGTGGTGGATATCGCTTTGCTAGTGTAGTCTGCCGCCAAGCAGTAATGTGGAAGCATTACTGTGTCCCGGTTTGATGAGCAAAGCAGTCAGTGGGCTTATGAGACTTAATACCTAATGTGTCGGATAAAGAGCGCAATGCATTACCGCGTAGGCCTTTATATTTCAAAGCTCTGAGTGGCACTGCAGTTGTGCTTACCATCCAATGGACCAGATCGTCTCGTTATGCAACAGTATAAAAAATAACGTCAAACTAGCGGTTGGCGCACGCGCCAGTTCAGATCAACCAGTTTGAACTTCTCGCTCTCGCAAACGCCTGATGGCCAATGTAAATACGAACTCTCCAAGACCGACGCGCCCGCCGCCGCGCCCGCGCCCGCGTGTTACGTGATCAAGTACTTAGTCAACGGTCTTTGCGTTAGCGCTGCGTGTACCACTTCGCGTCGAGTACGCGTCGTCCACTTTCACTGCAAGGTCAATGACTAACCGCACCGGTTTTTTGTTACGTCTACCGCTGACCGCTCTCCTTTCTTCAATTGTCCGTGACTTATATTGTATTCTGTGATTTGTTATAGAATGTATTTCATTAACCGACTTCGAAAATATGAGGACGTTTTCATTTCGTCTGTATTTTTGTGGCGATTTTTTTTCTATTTGATAATGAGACGAGCTTCTCGTTTGCTTGATGGTATTATATAGCAATTGCAGTTGTTATGAATTTTCTTTCATGAGTAGGGTACCTATATATCTCAAGAGTGCGGCCCTTTAAAACATTTTATAAAAGAATACTTCCCGTATTCTAAGGGTGGAAAAATGAGGGATGAAATTTCACATACCGGGATGTTTTCATCGAAGTCGGTTCCTGATTTTTTGTAAGCAATTGTATCTATATTTACTAGCTGGGGCCTCCGCGTGGATTTGAACGATTATTCCTGTTTGTTCCCTGATCTCTCCCACCAGGGGGACAAACGGAAAGAAAAAGTTCGATTTATCTCCCTGTTACCGACGAGGGGACAGATCAAACTTTTATTTCCTGTCCGTCCCCCTGCTGTTTTCTTAGGGGGACAAATAGGAATAGAGTTCGATCTGTCCCCCTGAACTACAAACGCCTGGAATCTTACTGGATAATGAGGCACGCGGTTCGTTTGCCTGAAGGTAAAAATAACTTTAAATTATTGTAATCTTCAGTCATAATCAGCCGGAAAACTTCCACTGCTGACCATTTCCCCCATGTAGGGAGGATTTTGTCATAATACTGGAAGTTTGGTGATAGCAGTAGATTGTGATGTAGACCGAGCAGAATGCTGCTGCCCATTCATTACATATTTCCGGGTTCTTACGGCACCCAGGGAAAGAGATGCGGTGGTACAATTCTTAGACGAGACGACACGGTCAATCTTCAGTGTCTGAGTTATGATATATACTAGCTTCTGCCTGCGGTTTTCAGCTGCGTTCCCAGGGGTGTATTTACCCTAGGGCCAAAAGGGCCATGGCCCGGGGCGGCAGGCTGCTAGGGGCGGTGCAAGCAGAATACATTTAAAAAAGACTACCTAACTAAGGCTCTTATTGATGATCAGGGTTAAACTGTGTTTTGTTTCTTACGATTCAGTTTAAAATTGCCAAAAAAAGGGCGGCGGGGCCTGCAGGCCCAGGGCGCTGAATCCTAAAATACGCCACTGCGCGTTCCCGCAGGAACCGTACATATTTCCGGGATAAAAAGTAGCCTATGTTACTCTTCGGTCCATAAACTATAACTATGCCAACAATCACGTCGATCCGTTGCTCCGTTACTGCGTGAAAGGACAAACCAACAAATCAACAAACACACTTTCGCATTTATAATATTAGTAGGATAAGCAACAACAAGCAACCAAGAACGTTCAAACCGCAGCATCAAATTGGCTCAGCGCTTCGCTCCCATTTTGTAAATCCAAGCAATTTGTACAACGATGTGTCCTACATTCCTCTATTTAATTTAATGATTTCCTCTCCTTATTGTCAATAACAGGCGTGAAAAACGGAGAAGCTAAGAATACAGAAGGACGTATTCAAATGTCAAAGGTTCGAATCAAACTTTTTTTGGAATTTATTATAAATACTATTAGCTTCTGCCCGGGGTTTCACCCGCTTAGAGATTCACTGAAGGAGCGTGCGTTTTATCCGGGGTAAAAAGTAGCATGAGTATTGAGTATGTTCTCTTTAGGGCCGATTTTTCAATAGTCAGAAAGCGTCCTGTTAGATAATTCCCTGAATCACCTAAGTTTGTGGTGAAGAGAGACGTAAATAAATTTCATGGCATTCTAAAGAAATAAAACTTAGTTAGCTAACGGTCCATTAATTTTGAAATGAAACACACTAAAAACACGAAAATCAATTGATTGGATAGCAATTAGTTCGTTAAAGTGCAATTGAAAAATCGGCACTTAATATGGTATAGGTAACATCTCCATTTAAAACTGCCACAATTTATTTGAAGATAACATTACATCGGGGTTAAGCTTAGCTAAGTACCTATCATCAATGAAAACCTAACGAGGCGAGAATGTCGTTTGCTAAAGGTAATCATAACATCATCAGCCGGTACACGTCCATTGCTGGACATAGGCCTCCCCGTAGAACGCCACTTGGGGCGGCTACTCACCTCTTGTAACCAACGACTCCCCGCTATTGTGACTAGCCATGCTAACATGCGCGCCGTGACAAGGTCGTCAGTCCACCCAATGAAGGCCTGCAGTACGTCTTCCGGTTCGCCACTCGAGAACCTTTCTTCCCCATTGGTTATCTCTTGCGTGAGCGCGGATGTGGCCTGCCCATTGCCATTTCAACCATAACGTCTGCCCTTAACTATTGCAGTGCCACCCAGAACTTTGAAATGGACTGGTGGCAATGCGTTCGTTACCCTGAGACATACTTATTTCTACTATATATAGTTATGTATACTTATTTCTCATATGCACAGTAATTTCAGTTTTTTTTGTATGCACCATCACCAGGTTGAGTGGTTATAAAGTCCTTAATAGGCGCTTATCTCTGGCACCACTGGCCTGATTGTAAAAATTCGTTCACTAATAGGAAGCTACATTATCCCTGAGTGCTACATTGGCTTTTTGTTCAGGATACACGCGTGAAAAGCCAGTCAAAGTTAGTAATGTACGGCGTGAAAACGCAGAGTACCTACAAATAATTAAAAAGCTGTTATTTTCTGGGTCCAAGTACAAAGTCCAAAAATGTAATGTTTGTGTAAGAATCGAAAGTGACTGTAATACATATTACGATTACGCCAGTAGGTCAGATGGACTCGATAATGTCATCTCTTTTTCGCAAGTAGAGAGTTGATAATGCGAGAGCAGGATAAATATAGTTTAACTGTTTGCAGTAACTATTTATGACTTTCTATGAGAACTTTTACTTGATTGTTAGAAAATGATTATTTATACTCAAAGAAATTCGTATGAAAATGATTGTTATTAAAAAGCAATTTTCATCACCTTACTTTGGAGTGTATCAGGTTTTGACAAAAATATATGTAATAGACTACCTCGGATCTACCTTAACCATCAAAATTGGTTAATATCGTTGACTATGCACCAAAGGTTAATAAGCTGTTTCCGAGATATCGGAGAGCTTACGTAAAAAAAGATCCACGTGGAACGTGAACCTCTCTTTTTTTAAATCCTGCTAAAAATGATGGCCATAATACATAACCCCTTTTTATACAACTGGATAACCAGAAGAGCGGGTCGTTTACCTGATAGTATGACAATTATTGCTAGTCAGAATTTTAAAACACAAAGGCCTGCGCGGCACTGCTGTGCGCTCGTTACCCTAAAGGTGAAAATACACGGTTTAAGGTGAAAATACACGGTTCACTTTTGTCTTTCAATTTGGATGAAGCAACCAAATTGATCCATGTAAACTTATAAGTGAATCATTCAATGTCATTGCAACAACAGCATTCCTTTCATTTCTGCTCCATTCAACCAAAGTGATTCAATTTGGTTGAACCGTGTATTTTCACCTTTAGCCCAGTAACGTAATAACTCATACGAGTTGCCGCTCTGATATCAGGCTTTCCGAAAACTCACGCAGCTGTAATCGACTAAACAGATTTCAGTGAAAAAGGTTAATGAGACCGAAAATTAAAATATATTTATTAATATATAGATATAAAAATATATTTATTAATTTACTATAAATGTGAATGGATGATTATCACAAATTATATAGGGTATTATGTTGACTAACGTCACTGTCACTAGACATTGCTGAAACTACTGCAATAAAACTTTTTCTTCTTATATCACTTCTAAAAATGTTCGTATTATAGTAGATCGAAGAAACATACAAACAAAGAAACAAACTTTACTCCTTTACAATAATAGCTTCTGCCCGCGGTTTCACCCGCGTTCCTACAGGAACCGCGCATTTTCTGGAATAAAAAGTAGCCTATGTTACTCTCCGGTCCATAAACTATATCTATGCCAAAAATCGCGTCGATCCGTTGTTCCGTTACTTCGTGAAAGGACAAACCAACAAACACTTTTCAACAAACTTTTTTTTTTTTCACTTTCAACAAATACATTTAGAATATTACTAGGAAATATGATAGTAGGATAATAAATATGGGACGGATATACCGCTACAAATAGGCAACGTTCCTAAAACACTGACAGCAATGCCACGTTGTCGTTCTAATTACTAGTATATTATCGTTTCTTGAAACACGCCTAAAAATTATAATTCTTGCGATATGCGGTAGTCAATTATAATTGTTATCAGGGAAAGCAAATATTTACATTAGTCACACCTTAGGTTAGATAAGTCTTATCAATTGACAGCAACTACTAAATCTTACAATTATAAATGCGAAAGTTTGAATGTTTGTTTATCACCAAAAAATATAAAACAAATTTTAACAAAAAATATCTACCTGCGTTTTTCAGCCGCGTTTCTACAGGAACCGAGCATTTTTCCGGGATAATATGTAGCCTATGTTACTCTCCGGTCCATAAACTATATCTATGTCAAAAATCACGTCGATCCGTTGGTCCGTTGCTGCGTGAAAGAAGGATAAACCAACAAACAGACAAACACACTTTCGCATTTATAATATTAGTAGGATTATATACCACGCGGACGAAGTCGCGGGCGGGAGCTTTAAATAAACTAGTGCAAGAAAGTAGTTGTTGTAATTACTGGAGAAATGAGACTTACCTATTACCTGATGAAGGGAGATCATCGAAAATTAATGATATGAACGTGCGCAATGCAGTGATGCGCAGCCTTTTGTTTTTTGGACAGGCCTAGGCGCTATGCTTACCATCAACAATCGACTATGCATAGGAAAGGATAAGTATTTTTTGCGTCTCCGGGTATTGGTATACTATGGTCATCATGGTTCCTGAAGCTGGAAGACATCCGCTGCTCTTCCATGAAAGGCCATAATAGTATACCTTAGGTTGCCAGGCCATCTTGGTGATCGCAATAGATTATGATGTTGACTGAGGAAAATGCAGCTGCGCACATTCCCTGGATATTCTCTTAGATGGGTCTTACGGCGACGCCACGGGAAGAGATGATGGGACAACACGGCCTATATTTATTTTCAGTCAAACATAAAACCTTCTTGATACCAGACAGATAAAGCTTACGTAACTGGTAATCTAGTAAAAAGTTTTTGACCGACATTTGCCCATATGTCATTAAGTCACGTTGTATCTGATACGGATAATTCTACGAAAATAACTCGAGATATCCGATAAAACTGGGTGAAAATCACACGGCACGGAATTGTCGAAAGCTAGTGCTCCCGTTCTCCTGTTCTCATCATGAATTCTAAAGTGAAGCTGAAGATTCACCCTGATTGTTGAACGAAACTCCATTGACGTTTGTATTGGGGCGATTTTTTTTATTAAAAGAAGTGAGTTTCTCTTTTTTTGTCCTATTTTATGCTGGCGTTGAGTCCCTTACGGCTTATAGATTTATCGTTGAATGATACAATTGTACACAGAAAGCACGGCTCACCGGTGAACTACAGTAGGTACTTGTAACATTCATTCGGCGAAAACTGTTATCGGTAAATAATGGTATCAGCTGATAATTTTTTCGTACCTACAGTACGTACGGTGAGCCATGCTTTCTGTGTACAATTGTAGCGTTCAAGGGTAATTCTATAAGCCGTACTGGACTCTTACAAATCAGGGTATACAACATTTTGCAATAGAATATACGCAAACGTAGATTATGAAAGCCGCGGCTGATGTGCTTGAAGCAGCTATTGGATGTTGATTGGAAGAAGTGTGCAAGGGAAATTTCTATGTTTATTTTATTTGGTCACGAGACGAGCTGGTCGTTTGCCTGATGGTAAGCATAACGCCGGCCCATAACATATGCAGTGCCACCCAGAACTTTGAAACACAAAGGCCTGCGCAACACTGCAGTGCGCTCGTTACCCTGAGACATTAGGTATGAAGTCTCATAAGCCCAGTAATTTCACTGGCTACTCTGCTCATCAAACCGGAACACAGTAATGCTTGCACACTACTGCTTGGCGGCAGACTTCACGAGCAAAGCGGTGGTAACAACCCAGACGGACTCTTGCAGTAGAGTTAGCCCTACCACTAGCAAAATGTGAAAAATGTGGCGTTACTTCCTGATTTACTCCTAGAGGGCCTTTTCGTGATACATCTAATAGCATTGGCATATCCACCATATTTGTCCACAGATCAGGCGAGATGTCGATGTAACAAAAGTTACAAAAATTTGTACGGACTTCATATAACACTTTGATCCGCATCTTTTAAACTACCGAAACGATTTTGATGAAACTTACTCTGTTCCCTAAGTGAAAGTAAGGCACTAAAAACAGAACAGTCACAATCCGACTAATAGTTTTTCAGAAATGCTTAGACAAACATTAATACAGTTTAAACTGAAGGCAGTGGGCTTAAGGGCAGAGTTCACCAACTATTTTAAATCGAAGTTCTACTATATCCCAAGGCTCACTTCAAATTGTTTGAAAGTGAATTTTGACATCTGCTGTCAAAGCTAGCTCTTGAACTGCCGATCACCCATTTCACATATTTTGATGAACTCTGACCTAAGAACCATGTGGCACGCAGACCCCTCCCTCTCTCCCTTTGTCCCATGGGGCTGGATCAGTACGTCTCTACAAACAACTGCTTTTAGTTATTGGCATTTTTTTACAGCCAGCCGCCTGTCATCAATCCTTGAGATTTCTGATAGTAGGTAAGGGTCACAATCAATCACGCGGGCCCAGTGCGGCTTGGTGGATGTGACATGGACGTCACGAATTTTGTGATGAACATGCGGGTTTCCTCACGATGTTTTCTTTCACCATTTTAGAGCGAGTTTTCATAAAAAATTCGTGCATAACTTTGTAAGACATTGGTTGAGCCAAGATTCCAAATCTGGTGCGTCGATTTTTCCTTAGATAAAACTAAAAAGAGGGAGATCGGGTACGAGCCCCATTACGTGCACCGTAAAAGTTAGGCCCATGTGCCTAATTTGACCTCAGTCACAACAGCACTGGCATTCACTTAAAGTAGGTACCTACCTAATATTTCTATAGGTAAATAAGCGGCAATAACACCTTTCAAAAGGTGTAGAAATCCAAATACCAAAAACAAGGTTGGCATTGGCCTGGCCATTGACTTTTCATTCATAAGTACGTACGCCAAAACTTAAGGACTTACCACAAATAAAATTAAACACGTTAAACAGCGTCTAACCCTTAAACATAAAGTCTTAGTCACGTGTTAAAACATTAGCAACTATTAAACTTGATTTAAGAAGTTTCTAACTCGATTCTGTTGTGGTATCACTTTACTAAATCATTTTAGACGCTTATCTTTTCGACTATCTAGCTAAAAGTATTTCTTTGCGGTAAGACGGTTAATTAATATAAATTCTCCTGATTTATATTTCTTTTAAATTGCCATTTGCAGTGGATGGATGCGTAGTAGCAATAGCAATTCTTGTTATCTCCTTTGCGCTACAGTCCGCGTACGTCTCTCTGTTGCTGAAGTTGATGCATATGCGACTCGTTATACGTAATTCGATGAATAAGTATCAATCAAGGACCACGCGAAATCCATGAAAAAAAGACTTATCACCGTTTGACGCATATCGTACTGTATAAGGTGGTGCTTTGTAGAAATCTAGTCCGAGCGCGGCCCTACCACGGTTAGAGATATAGTGAAAGAGACGTACCGCAGCCGCTTCTACAATCTCTACACAAAAAATAGTTTCACAACCACTGCGCGTGTAATACCTCGTAATCCGCGCTTGTTGCAAAACCATAGTTATTTTGACTTCAAAATGCAAGCATGTATGTAGCGTGTATGGCCGGCCTATAAAACACAACATTGGAGATTGAGTTGTGTGGGTGCGCATGCGTTATTGTATAGGTACTTGTTTCTAGTCTAGTTTTGTTTAAACGTGACATTAGAGCGGACACATCTCCTCTTTTAAATTTTATTTGAGGGTGCGTCCGATTGACAGCTGTATGAGGCCCACTCACATACTTTTACATTGTGTTAGTGGGAGGACTAACTCTTCTGCGAGTGTCCGTCTCGGTTGTTACCACCGCTTTGCTCGTGTAGTCTGCCACCAAGCAGTAGTGTGCAAGCATTACTGTGTTCCGGTTTGATGAGCAGAGTATCCAGTGAAATTACTGGGCTTATGAGACTTAATACCGAATGTCTCAGGGTAACGAGCGCACTGCAGTGCCGCGCAGGCCTTTGTCTTTCAATGTTCTGGGTGGCACTGCAATTTTTATGGGCCGGCGTTATGCTTAACATCAGGCAAACGACCAGCTCGTCTCGTTACCAAATAACATAAAAAAAAAAACATGCACCATGAAGCAAATATTAGTCGATCGCGTGAGCAACTTTCGCCATCGCGTTTCGATTGGATTCAAATTGCCTACGTTCTTAAATCGTTGTTATATGCTTTTATAGTCACTCAAAAATAATTACTATTGAAGGTTTTCGGCGGGGTTTTAATGTGTTTGTACCATTTTGCTGTGGTCTCCTGTATTTAAATAAGTAGCAATAATGACGGTTACAAACTTATACACGGGCACTTGGACAAACAAAACACAAAATCCAGGCACAAAGTTTATGCTCTCCATACAAAGTTTGCCCCTACCGGAATAGAAACCCTTCAGTGCCCTGCCTTGAAACATTTGCTATCAAGTCAGTGAAACTACTGGGCTTATGAGATTTAATACCTTATAATGTCTAAGGGTAACAAGCGCACTGCGGTGCCATGCAGGTCTTTGTGGTTTAAAGTTCTGAGTGGCACTGCAATTGTTATGGGTTGGCGTTATGCTTAGCATCAGGCAAAGGACCCGCTCGTCTCGTTACCCAATTTAAAAAAAAAAACATTACTGCTTGGTGGCAGACTTCACGAGCAAAGTGATGGTACGCATCCAGACCGCAGAATAGATATATAATAGAAAGAAAGAAAGAAAAAACATTTATTCGGCACTCTCACAACAAAGTAAAAAGAACAAAAGGAGAAAATGACAAGATAAACATTAACAACGATACAAAAAATGACTCGAAACAAAATTTAAAAAAACGTCTGGGTTATGTAGCGCCGAAAAGGATTCACCTCAGCATAAATGCTGTGTGCATAAAACACTCGACGCTGGTTTTCAGGTAAACCCTGCGGGTGATAACAGGCGGATTAAAATATTAATCAAAACACATAAATCAAAATACAGCATAGAGATTACATAATTATATTACATAATTATTATAGTAGATATAAATACAAAAATATACATCAACCAATAACATTATAATAAATATATTATAATAATAATACAATAAAAAAAATAGTACAAGCCCAGACTGATATTCGTAGAAGAGTTAGTCCTACCAATTGGTAACATATACAAGCTTTCAATCCATAGTGCATTTTGAAACAGTCCACTATCGTAACTTTTACTTTATGCTAATTATATTTGTCAATAACATGTGGGTCTTGCGTGCAAACAGCCTCGAGCGAAAGTATCACTGTCCGATGTTCATCGAGGAAAAACCCGGCCGTACACGTTTTTTATTGACAACTAGCTGCTGTCAGAGGTTTCACCCGCGTGGATATTCCCTCAGGAACCGTGCCCTTTTCCGAGAAAAGTGGCCTTTGATAATCTTCGGCTTACTATCTCTATCCAAAAAATCACGTCGATCGTTACTTCGTCGCTGCGTGAAATAAGGATAAACCAACAAACCAACGCTTTCGCATTTATTATATAAGTATGTATTAAGGCGCTATCCTGAGCCAATGACATTTATCATTCTGTCCTCTTTACACATACTGTCAGTTTACATTGTTGTAAAAGAGAAAAAAACATGCATGACCGTGTAATGGCGGCCGTAAATTCTACTCCATGCTTGTAGTCGTCCCCTATAATCGCTATGTCATTTGGTTTTATATTGTAATAAATACCTACTATAGCATTTACTTTTTAATGTAATGAAATTGTTTTGATTTAGATGTGCTTTGGCGTATGCAGTGAAGGTGATCAAATAAATAAATCAAAATTGTGTTAAGTAATGATTGTTTTATATTGTTGCAGGTGAAACCGAGTAGCCATGTTAGCAACCAATAAATACTGACAACTACTCACCTTCCAAAATCACCTTCTTCCACGTCCCGCGCGCATGGTGTGACGTACCCGCCGGAGAGTTTGATGCGCTAGTGTTTGAACGCAAAACAAGATGGCGTCCGTTTTCGCTGGGAGCCATTTTGGGCCAGGCAGCAAGGAGTACGTTCCTGTCGCTGAGTTTTACGCTGATAAGAGTGTGTTTGTCACCGGCGGCACTGGTTTCATGGGAAAGGTGAGTCTATTTAATTTTGTTTTGTGTATCATAACACATACAAATAATCAATTCATAGCTTCTGCCCAGTTGCCAACGGTTAAATTACGATTAAGAATATGAGTGTTAGGCTAAGATTCAGAGGAGAGTCCAATCTCGGACTCATGCTTCTATTATGTCAAAATTGTATACAGTTTTACATTTAGAAGCAATAGTCCACGGGTAGACGCGTTTCTGAATCGTTAGCCTTAGCCACAAAAAAATTAAACACACGTTAAACCTATCTTAATCACGGTTTAACGCCTAAACATGTCTTAGTCGCGCGATTAAATATGAGCAACCGCAAATCCTGATTTAAGTAGTGTCTAACCGTTGTTTAACATAATTCTGTTGTGAAATTTTTCTAATCATTTTTGACGTTTATCTTTAGACGCTGTCTAGCTAAACAGGCGACTAAAAATGTTTTTTTTTGGTGGTAACACTATTAGTGTCTAATGTCTCAGGTCAGGGTTAAGAGTGCACTGCAGTGTCGCGCCGGCCATTGTATTTCTATTCTGATTGGCACTGCAATTGTTATGGGCTGGCGTTATGCTTACCATCATGACAACGACTCGCCTATCTCGTTACCCAATACAATAAAAAACTTGGAGCGAGCACTAATAATAACAATAACAGTCATATAATTTCATCTACCTCCCTAACTCATAGTTAATTTTACATTACTCATAGCAACTATAATTTTAATTAAAAATGCCTGTAAATGGTTACCGCTCCATTAACACCTGTGAAAGGCCCGGGCAAAGACCCGAGAGTAAATTTAAATAGGAGTATAATGGTAATTTAACTTTCATGAGTGCTCTTGGGGTCCATGCGAAGAATTTTTAATTTGAATTCAATTCGTTTTTCAGGTGCTAGTAGAAAAACTATTGAGAAGTTGTCCGAAAATCAAGAAAATCTACCTCCTGATGAGACCGAAGCGCGGGCAGGATGTCGCGTCGAGGCTCACTGAGCTCACACAGTCACCGGTAAGATATAGCTCACTCTATTCATCATCATCATCATAATCATCATCATCACCATCAGCTGAAAAACGTACGCTTTTGAAAATTCGCCTCCCACATAATTTGGAGTGTCTGTTACATCGAGATACTAGTCGTGTAATCGGGGTGGCCAGATTCGGTTCTGTGACCGTAATTAACCTAATCTATCCTATTCGGAGTTGGCAGATTCGATACAAAAACCTTAACCTACTTTTACTAAAACCTACAAATGAATTATAGAATAAAAAAGTACTCATTTGTTTGTTTTTACGATATACGAAATTTTTACGAGTGCTATAGCAGGTAATTCGGAACGTTTGTGTCCGTGGATAACACAATGGATACCTACCTATTGCAATATGGTTTTAACGCAAGGCGAATGTAAGCCAAATTTTGTAAGAATATTTCTCCAAAATTATTGGTTTTCGTAACTTGTAGCTTTGCTAAAAAGTATAAGTTTATGTAATTTTTAATTTCTACAATTGCTTTTCAGTAACAAACTTTTATTGGTCCTATTATATTGTATAGGTATTTGTAGCTCGTAAGGAAGTTTTCGCTTGAAGAGTCGAAGAGAAAAATTAAAATAAAAGTTTACCTTTTCGATGAATCTATACAAGAGACACAACCCCTATGTGTAGAAGAGTAGGTAGTTACTACAAATATAAAAAATACTTGTTTCACGGCAACACAATCACGTACTATGACGTACGTATATAAGAATAGCTGTGGAATAGATTAATTACTTTTAGTCCGCATTCATTTTCATGCCAACTAACGCAGTCGGATTTTAGATTTACGTTTCTAATTTTAGACGTAAATTAGGTACTACAGAATATAAAAATGACCGCTTCGACTAAGTTAAGTAACCAAATTAACTATGGTGCTGTCAGACTAAATTTTAGTTGAATATTGTCTTTCCTGAATAGAAAACAACGTATGACAAAATTAAACTAAGTTTTAATCTAGTTTAGCTTAAGTTGTGTCAACAGAATCGGCACCATTTTTTAGCTAAAAAAGCGTCTTAAAAGCTGTCTTTTTTTGTGGTAAGACATTGTTATATATTTTCGATTATATTACTTTCGATATATTACTTAAGCTAAATCATTTATTTTTCATGTTTTTTTAAACTCTATTACGCTGTAGTTACTTCTCTTTCATTCCTATGCAGACTGGCTGTGACAGCGTTTCGGCTGTTGTTGGCGTTTTAAGTACCAAGAACCACTTTTCAAAATTGTAACAGATGTTATTGTTAACGCTTTACTCGTACACAAGATCTCACAACACTCACCGGTGTACGTTGAAGAGGTCTAGCATGGCTGGTCCGTCCAAGGAGACAACACCAATCAACACTTACCACCATCCGCTTCACAGCGCATCAACCCTTTCAACTTGCAGTTGAAAATCCGTGAAATGAGTTCCGGTTTTGACGTGAATACGTAAATTAAGAGTAAAATCATTGTAAATAAGTAAAACCCGCCTGTGTAATAAAAACTGAAAGGAAAGGAAACGGTATTATGGACATCTTCCGGCTTATGATGAATGATGATGATAACGATGATGCTGAAGCGGTGGTTTAGTGCTAGTACGATCGCTATATAGCTTGTCTTGAGCTTTAGGTGAAGGAAAACAGCTCCTTGAAAGCCATTTATTCGTTGCTCAGAGAAGTGAAAACCATCGACTCGACCCCCGAATCGAAAAATGTTTTTATCATTTTTTGATGGCTCCGTAGCTAAGTTGGTAGTAACCCTGCCTGCAAAGCGAGGGGTCCCGGGTTCGATTCCCGGCCGGGGCAGATTTTGTGTAAGCATAAAGTTTGTTCTCGGGTCTTGGATGTTTGTGATGTATATCTGTGTGTGTCCATGCCACCTGCGACACAGGGAATCCTAGTGCGGGGGTATGAGTGTGTAAGCGTTTATTTATTTTATGAAAATAAATAAACAAATAATTTATTTTTAATACTCTTACAAAAAAAAGTAAAATAGCATATAAAAAAGAAACAGTTGACATAATTAGACTACAAAAATGCCTAAAACAGAATCTACGTTGGCAAGACGCCAAAACGAAACTAAACGAAAGCATAAAAGCCGAATGCACAAAAAACTTGACCACAGAACAGAGAAAGAGAGCTTAAGGCAAAACGAGTCGTTCATTTCTCCATACAATCGTATTTGGGTTATTACTCCACTACTTGACGTTTTAAGTCCAAAATTAAGAATAATATCGATTTATCTCTTCATTATCTAGGTTGATCTGCTAATTATACAGAAAAAAAATAAGTGGCTTAAAAGTAATGAGCCTTCAAACATCTGTATTTTAGCACATATTTTAACGCAAGTTTGGACGTAAATAAATTACAAAAGAACTAAGAAAACTCAAAAATAAAGAACATAGTAACAAGCTTTAGTTTGTCGACATTTCAAATAACTTTGGTTTGACTAAATACATTTAGTAGTTTTGCCGTAACACCCCAAGTACCAGAAGCCAATTCGTACATTTTTGCGCGCCGATTTTCGAGTCGAACCATCACGCGTCTCACGGAAATTTTACCACCCTGGCGGGGAGAGGAGGGAAGTGTCTCACGCACACTACAGTGCCCGCTGTGTGCTGCTGTGCCATTTCAAAGTCACGAAACACCGCGATGTTTGTGACAAAGTACTGTCTCGCGCCAGACGCGGTCGACCGGCCGGTGCGTGCGGCGGCATCCTATATAATTTGTAGGCGGCATTACGAACAAGCAAAGGTCAAGGTGATCGACCGAAGACGTAAAACGATTTACGATATGCGTATTATCATAATTGTGTTCTATGATAATGCCACCGCCCGCTATATTGGATTCAGATTTCTTTGCCTAAATTGGATGTTTACCTATGCTTGTGAATTTGGACTTTGCTGCGTTAGAGAAGTGTTCTGTGTTTATTTTTGACTTCAGTACAACAATGGCTAAATCGTATTTTTGTAATAATATTACCTACCTATATCTTTTTCAAATACTAATAAATAGAAATCTATTAATAGAATTTAAGTAAATAGATACTTATCTATTTACGTAGAAACCTACCTATTATTATTCGATTTGTTATTATTACATATTGTGTTAGCACAAAACCAACTTTTAGACTCATGTTTAGCTAGACAGTGTCTAAATAAAAACGTCTATAAAATGATCTATACAAATAAATAAAATTGAAGTGTCTGTTTGTAATATCAAAAATATAGCTTTTTTTACTAAATGCATTTGAAAGTATACACGGTACCTACCAACAAAAACACAATTTTTAATATTTTTGTCTGTCTGTCTGTTTGTTTGTTCCGGGTAATATCCGAAACGACTGGACCGATTTTGACGGGACTTTCACTGGCAGATAGCTGATGTTATAAGGTACTCCTACTTTATTTTGGAAAAACAACTAGGGTTCCGCGCAAAAAAACCCATGAACCCAAAAAGTCCGCGCGGGTGAAACCGCGGGCAGCAGCTAGTTATGATATAAAATGATTGTGGTTGCTCATATTTAAACACGTGAGTAAGCCATGATTGGGAGTTAGACGCTGTTTAACACATGTTTAGGGTGTGTTTTTAGTAAGACTAAGACCGATATACGGTGTTATGTTGTAAGTACTTAGGTAGGTACTTATGTACTTACTGATAACTGAGTAGGTACGTACCTACTTATAACCACAGAATAGATAATAGCACAAGTCTATAACCTACCTAGTAAGTACATACGTACCTACTTGAACTAAAACCGCGTTACCACAAAAACTATTTTTAGACGCTGTTAAGCTAAACAGGCGTCTAAAAATAGTTTTTGGTGGTTTTGTCTAGCTAGACAGTGTCTAAAAGTTAAACAACGCTACACAACTTTCACGAGCAAAATGATTAGAAATAATCATAACGGCTTGTACGATGAGTGTTTATTCTATGATAAGGTCACCGTTATCTTCTAAAATGATTAGAAATGTCACATCAGCGGCGCAAGTACGGATCCTTTTGGTCGATAAAATTCGATAAAATTGACAGTTCAAATCGATAAAGTGGGATTTATCGAGCCTCGAAACAATCGACAAAAGTTATCGAAAAGCTAGGTCGAATCCAAAGAGAATATACAGCTACTACAATACTTTATGATCAGACTTCGGTACTCGCAACATTCGATAAATTTGTCGAACCGACTTCCGTACTCGCGCCGCAGAATTGAGGTAGATAATGGTTAGACACTTCTTAAATCAAGGTTTGTGGTTAATTACTTATTTAAACACGCGACTAAGGCATGTTTAAGAGTTAAACGCTGTTTAATACTTGTTTACGGTGTGTTAAACAGAGTTTAACTCCTAAACATGCCGTAGTCGCGTGTTTAAATATGAACCACAAATCGAGATTTAAGTAGTGTCTAACTATTGTCTAACTCCACTCTGTTGTGACTTTTCTAATCAGTTTAGAGGTTTATCTTTAGGCACTGTCGAGTTAAACAGGCGTCTAAAAGTTAGTTTTTGTGGTTACACGGCTTATGTTGAAATATAAATAAAAAACCAAAATAACCATGGTTTTGCAACAATTACACATATACGAGGTAAGTATTTACACGCGCATCGCAGTTTGAAGAAAAAAACATCTAAAAAAACCTCTAAAATCCACTAAACGGACGAGACCGGCACTACGGCCAGACGGTCTGGTTTCAAAGCGACGACTGCTCCGCTTTACGCTACATACATCACTTGCGTACCACCGCTTATTTACCGCAGCGTCTGTACTGAGTACGCAGTGGTTGTGAAATAATTTTTATCTTTCGTAGAAGCGAGAGTGAATCGAGAGCGGTAACTTGTGTGACTTTCAATCCGACGCACCATAGTTCTAATCTCTACTCGTCCCGCACCAATAACTTATTTATATCAAGTTATGTGCGGATTATTGACACTCGCTCTAAAACGGTGAGGAAAACATCGTGAGGAAACCGGCATGTTCAAGAACCACAAAATTCGAGGACATGCGACATCCACCAAGCCGAACTGGGCCCGCGTGGTGGATTATGGCCCATCTCTCTAGAAAGAAAGAAAGAAAGAAAGAAAATACATTTATTTCTCTTTCTCTGAGAGAAGGCCGGTATCCCAGCAGTGGGAACGTAAGAGGCTGACAATAATAACAATAATAATAGTAGGTAGAAGCGGGTGTTGTACTCGGACTAGATTTCCATCAAGCGGCAAGCCCCAGCCACAACCTCAATAGACGATACGATATGCGTCAAGCGGAGATCGTGGTTTTTCCATGTTTTCTCGTGGTTCGCGATTGATGCTTATCCATCAATCATGAATTAGGTGTGAGGACTGCCTTAGCGTTCGGACTAGATTTCTACCAGGCACCACCTTAGGCAGTACGTTATGCGTCAAGATCACCATTTTGGTTTTTCCATGGTTTGCGCGTGGTCCGTGATTATGCTTTGCGTCAATTCATTGCGTCTAATAGCCCTTTAGACCACTTATTTTATATACATATACGTTTTTTTGCCGTAAAAAAACTACGGTTATTTCGCCGTGAGTAGATAGATAACTTTATTGTACTCGTTATATAAAAAAGCTTTATATATTCATAAAAGTTCATAAACTAGCTGCTGCCCGCGGTTTCACCCGCGTGGATATATTGGATTTTCTTGGTTTTTATTTTTTTGCACGGAACCCCAATTATTTTTCTAAAATAAAAGTAGCCTAAGTTACTCCTTATAACATCAGATATCTGCCAGTGAAAGTCCCGTCAAAATCGGCCCAACCGTTTCGGAGATTACCCAGAACAAACAGACAGACAAAAATTTTAAATATGGTTGTTTTGTTATAATAGGTACCGTATATATATACTCTCATATGCATTTGGTAAAAAGCTGTTATTTTGATATAACAAATTTTTTTTCTGAAGAGATAGGGTGATCTTATCCGTGTTACCCGCACGGCCACACGGCCCTTCCTGTGATGATGATGGTGATGAATAATAAAAATGAATGAAATGAATAATATAACTCTGTAGGTAGGTCGATACGAGTAGGTATCTACTAAAATTCAATACAGCAAATTATTTGAATTTACTAGCTGCGTCACGTGATAGAACAGAATAGGTAACAGTTAGTACTACGGCGCGCTGAATTCGTGTTTGTTTTTGTGTTTGTTTTCTCGGAAACTACTGCATGATTTTCATAGCATTTTCACGAAATGGAAGAGAGATCATCCGAGAATGTGATAGGCTATAATCTAGAATTTTTAATTAGCTTTAAAAGCCGTCTGGCGCTCATGTTTTGTGTTTGTTCGGGGTAATCTATAATAATTCAGAAAAAATCGTCCCGTTGTATAGTTTCCGATGCTTGCGCTGGCCATATATTTATAGCTATAGGTATGAAAATTATGTATGGAAGAAATGCCTATAATATCTAACTTGGTGTTTCAAAAAAGAGTTTAGGTAGGTACCTTTATTATATTTAATTACTCATTTATCGGTCGCTCTGGCAATTGAATTACAGTAGGTATGAACCTATGTCTTCTATAGCTAGGTATAAGAAGTAGGTGAGTATGATAAAATACGTACTAAGCAATCAGTAAAACACAAAGGTGAAAGCATAGGTAAGCAAAGCATAAGTAGGTAAGGCTTTAGGCTACCCACCGATCTTTCTAGAACATTTTCTGTGAGAGTCCATTTGGATGAGTACCTAGGTACCTATTTTACCTCCGCTTTACTTGAAATCCTCCGGCGACGACGGCGGCGCCCGGCTGCGCGGCGCCACAGAATAGGTAAGAGTTAGTACTTGGGCCCGCTGAATTCTACTTATTATAGTTATACCTTATCACCTATATTTACTACTCATTTATTGGTCAGTACAGTGGCATGTAGGTATGTACACTACCTATGTCTCGTATACTAAAATACCAGCCATAGTCAGTCAACTTTTTCAAAAATGTAAAATAAAAAGCATGACCGACTGAGATATTCTTCTTAGAAGATATTCTGCGAGAATTCGTCTGGATGGGTGCAGGTATACGGTCTATTATAATAGGTACATAGGTACCTCCGGCCCGCAGCGCAAGTACGGATCTTGTCGATCGATAAAATTGTCAATTTAAATCGATAAATTGGGTTTAATCAACTTTTTATATAATTTATCGAGCCTCGATACAATCGACAAAAGTTATCGAATAGCTAGGTCGAATCCAAACGAAATATAAAGCTACTACAATACTTTACGATAATACTTCGGTACTCGCAACATTCGATAAATTTATCAGTTGTTACGATTCGACAAATTTATCGAACCGACTTCCACACTTGCGCCACTGCACCGCCCGGACTCCGGTTCGGCGCGCGGCCGGCGGTAGTCCGGCAACGCCGCGCGCCGGCGCGCGCCTGGCATGCAACGCCGCGCGCCGGCGGGCGGTAACGCCGGTAACCCGGCATGCAACGCCGCGCGCCGGCGGCGGTGGCCCGGCTACCTAACCTTTGCTTTGATTATAATTCTATGCGGCGGCGCCCCGATTAGGTAACAGTTAGTACTGCGGCGCGCTGGCTGTTGTGATGATATTTGTCAAAAATTCTCCCCATCATTTCTGTTGTCATCAGTTTCTGAGACGTGAGCTGACCATAATTATAGTTAGAGCTATACGAAAACAATGTATGGAAGAAATATTTCCGTTGAAGAGATCTATAAAAAAGTCCGAGATAGCATAAGTATGTCTATCTTTTCGGGTTGGCTCGCAATTCGCGTTTTTATGATTTTGAAATTTAGCAAAAAATGGTGCTTCGTTTGCAGCCGTGTTTCCACCTACACGATATTCATCCTTATCTAAATAAATGCGTTTATCATCGAGAATGTTTCATCGTGACCAATATAGCCGTTGACCTCGTTCGATTTGAATGAATATCTTCAGAGATATCGGGAAATGAAAATAAAGCGGCGACGCGGGAATTTTTTATTGGTCGAAATTTTTTATCGCCTTTTTAATTATTTTTTTACTTTTTGGAAAGTTTCGCGGTCCTCTACAACGTTGGTTCAAACACCCCCCACCTAACTGCTACCGTTTACGAGATATTCGCTTCTACTTTTTGTATGGCGGCCATGTTTCGTTGTTCGGGACCCATATTTTACAACCCTCAACAACCCTCGCCTACCTCTTACCGGATTTTTTACCAGGTGGTAGAACTAAACGGCTCATCCACACACCGACGAATCGTTATTATTTCTGGATTTATTTTTTCAGTGGCACATTTTCTTCTAGAATTATATATCCGTATTCAAAGAATTCAGCATAGTATCTATTCATGTGCGCGCTCACGAATGGTGAAAAATCACGGCTCATTCATTACGTACGTGCAAAAAATACGAAGCCGTCAATGTTGATTTGTTTGAATTATTGCGCCAGCTCGTCTGTGTAAAAGCATGAAACTACTCTCTGTTTTGTCATAATCATCATCATCATCAGCCAGAAGACATCCACTGCTGAACATAGGCCTCTCCCATAGGCAGACCCCAGGCACACGTGTGCAAACGTACGTTTGCTTGACGAAATAACAAGCTTGCGGCCCATGGAAAACCAAAAACCATGGAAAAACCACGATCCCCGCTTGACGCATATCGTATCGTCTGGTGTCGTTGTAGTTTTGGCTGGATGGAACTCTAGTCGGCGACGGTTGCTTCGCACGGCACCCGCTTGTACGACCTCCATTCAAAACAATTGTTACACAACCACTGCGTGCTCAGTGCAGACGCCACGGTAAATAAGAGGTGGTGTGCAAGTGATGTATGTAGCGTAAAGCGGAGCAGTCGTCGCTTTGAGCCAAGGCAGGTCTTCGAGACAATATTGCCGTTCTTGTATATTTCGTGGTTTTGCGTATGCAAAACCATCAAAAAACCACGAGCCGCGCTTACACGTGTAGTATCTCGTAATTCGCGCTTGATGAAAAAGCATGGATATTCTGACAAGCAAACGTACGTTTGCATACATGTGTCTGAGGTCTCCCATAGGACGTCACTTGGACCGGCTAGCTGCTACTCGCCTCGCGCATCCAACGGTTTCCGCGCTTTTGACAAGGTCATCGGTCCACCTAGTGGGGCCGGCCTTTGTGCTTAGAAGTTTGAGTAGGTACTGCAATCGTTATGGGCGGGCGTTATTCTATCAGAGTAATATAATTATATGTGTTATACCATCAAGAAAATGACCAGCTCGTCTCGTTATTCAATAGTATAAAAAATATGGTCGGTTACATAATACAGTGTACGTGATAATAAATATATACCAGCTACTGAGTACGTTTCTATCCTACTAATATTATAAACTCGAAAATTTTTGAGGATGTTTGGATGGATGTTCATTACTCTTTCACGCAAAAATTACTGAACGGATTTTGATGAAACTACAGTACGTAATATAGAGGTTATACATCAGAATAACACAGACTATAATTTATAAAGATATTGTATTTGTACCTAAGCCAGGCGGGCGAAGCCACGGCCGGAAGCCAAGTAGGCTATATAACGTACTTACTAGAACTATAAATGTTGAAAAGTACCTTTATGTAAACAAGTCCATGTAACAAAAGTTACATCGATCATGAAAAAAACCACGACAGTCCTAGCTAGTGTCGCTCGGGATTATGTAAGGATTCTAGCGATACCACATACATCGAAATCTCACCGAATCACGTATGTACGTGAGTTTCTTTATTCCACCAAAACTTTTGTGCAGTTTTTTGTGTTATGTTTTTAGGGTTCACGTATGTTTGTATGTATGTATATACAATCACACTCATTACATTACTCATCACACTCATTACTCATTACACTCCTTTTTTGTGCAGTCGTGTAATTAAATACCTACTTATCTAAACGAAAGGTCATCCTGGCAGGAGTATGGGTGAGACATTTTTTGTGTAGAAATGAGTGATGAGATGTAGGTACCAATGTGTGTGGGGTCGCTGACCCGCGCATTATATATTATAATGACTTGGAGGACTGTTATAATACTCGTAGGAATCACCTAAAATTATTAAGTTATGTAGGTACTTAGGTAGGTAGGTAGGTAGTTACCTACCTTACAAATATACCGCCTGACGTAGGTAACTACTCCCGCGTTGGCAGTTTTCATTCGGAAGTTATCGTCGAACACATAGGTAGGGTACTGTCTGTTACCTATAATATACAAACTTGTTATTGTCTATAGTGTACAAGTTTGATTGTTGAGAATAAAACATGAAGAAGTATTAGATATTACTACCCCTGTACAGTACAGTTACTATACCCCGCGGTTTCGCTCACGTAGCCTAAGTTACTCCTTGTAACGTCAGCTATCTGCCAGTGAAAGTCCTGTCAAAATAGGTTCAGCCATTTCGGAGATTACACGGAACAAAGAGACTAAATTTTTAAAAATGGTTTTGTTTTATGTACCGTATATACTTTCATATGCATTTAGTAAAAAGCTGTTATTTTGATAATACAAACAGACACTTTATTTATTTGCATACTTAGATAAATTTGTTTCCGAAAATAACTTCTGCAGATTTCTACGCTGTCCAAATGCACGATTATTTTATTATGTGATGATGAGGTTGAAAATTACACTGCTTTCTTTCTCAGACTTCAAACTATTTCCACACCAAATTTCTATAAAATCCGTTCAAATGATTGACAATGATGAAAAGTATCCTGTGTTCTTTCACAGGCTTCAAGCTATCTCGAAACCAAATTTCTTCCGTTCTATAGATCGACAATTATGAAAAGTGATGATGTTGTTGAAAAGTACCCTGTGTGTTTTCTCGCGCTTCTAGCTATTTTCACACCAAATTTCATTGGAATCTATACACATACATACATATATATACATAAATCCTGTCCTACTCTTCCTACTTCCTATCCTACTAATATTATAAATGCGAAAGTTTGTGAGGATGGATGGATGGATATATGGATAGATGTTTGTCACGCAAAATCTACTGAGTGGATTTTGATGAAACTTTATTTACTTACAGTAGATAATATAGCTTATTACTATGTTTGCAGCGGACTGTAGGCAAACCAAACAATTTACAATTTATACTCAAAGAAGCAAACAATGAAAAATGGCGCGCGCGGCGCGATGACCAAACGAGAGCTCAGAATAGATAATAGTACAAGTAACAAAAGCGAGCGCCATCACACGAATATTCACGAAATTTCTTTGAATGAAGAATCGCCATTCATAAGATCACGCATGTGTGCGTAGAAGCGGCAGGTCGCGACTTTACGAGAGTGTGTAACTGTGTATGCGCGAGCATTAGCTTCGTACTACTCATAGCTGCAGAGCCTTACCTTGTCCCACGAATGTTAGACGAAATAGCATGCATTTTAGCCGCGCCCACCGATGAGTTGGAGGGTTGGGCTCGTAGGCTCTTAATACTTGGCGCGCTACACGGTCACGTGAGCCTACAACACTCACGTCAATGTATTCTTTATGCCGCACGATAGGTTGTAATTTTTTTTTATTTAAGAACCTTGCTCTACTCTTTTTATTGCTTTCCATCTGCTCCTATCCACCGCCAGGCGCTTGACACGACATCTACCCTCTCTCTGATTTGGTCTCCCTCTTCCTAGACTTGCCTCTATCTTTCCTTTTATGATGGTCTTCGTGAACTCATCGTGGCTTATGAGAGTCATAGACAACATGAGGTTGTCCTAAACAACAATAAAAATAAAAATAACATTATTTTGACAATCAATAACGTGCGTGTGCGAGCCTTGTCGCGTTTGTCAAATTTGACAATGGCATGGAATGGCATACAGAATAACATTTCACGACCATTCCAAGTAGATATCGTAACGCGTCCAAAGAGATTCCAATATATAGATAGAGTGGGCACAATTATCTATGGAAATATTTTGTTCTAGATATCCTTACAATTAAAGACGTCACAAAAGCCTCGCCCATCGGCAGATTTTTCAAGGCTGACATTTTATTTTCTAATCCAGAGCGAGTTTTTGAAGTGTCATTGAAATCAATCGTGCGACTAAATTATATAAAAAATAGTTCTATAGAACTATTAATGCAAGTGTGAGAAGTTTCTTGTGATATAGGCGACCATGCCATAGTGCTGTGTGAAGAGCTGTGGCTCGATATTTGACGCCATTTTTGTTTCTTTTTCGGCGCGCAATACGTAGGTACCTTTAGTTCATATCCTCTACTTTTCTTTAATCATTGAACGCGTCGCGTTACGTTTCTATTCAGAAACCATTCAGTCATAGGGGATAATAGGTCTGTACGTCGAGTTTTCAAATTGTGCTTGAGATTTCGATGATGGAAAACATCGTGACACAACCATAGCATGGTGATAGGGTGTTTTCTATTTATCACCTGTATTAGCTGGATTTCACAACTCAAGTTGGTGCTTGGTAGCACCTATCGGAGTGTTCCGGCAGCTGTACTTGAGAGCCAGTCCAAATCTAGGTCTAGCATGTTCATCTTCTACCACATCTTCATGAAGATCGGATGAGATAGTGGTCGAATGCTAACCCATCTTATATGTATAAAAAAAACATTGCATTTCGCTAATAAAGTTAACGGACTGCAATGATTGAATTTCTCTTTCCCAAAATTTTTGGCTAGACTTGCTTTTGCTAGTGTAGGTCGCGCAAGTTGTTATGAGCTCACTGAAGGGGCCGATGACGAAAAACCGCGCATGGGCAACGTAGCACTCATACTGATTCGCAACGCTGCCCTCCCTGATTGATCCCTTACGCGTTGTTCTGATACCTACAATATACGCACTGTGCAGCCACCAGCAGGGTGTACCAGCAAGCAGCACTAGCTTCAGGAGGCTCAAAAAGTTTGGCGCGACCGAAGAGGACGCATTCGCGCACTGGCACGTACCAAGTGTGTTGCAAGTTTTTGATACCTAATGTTTTTTCGGCAGCTGTTCGAGACATTGAGAAAAGAGAGGCCTCTGGAACTGAACAAGATCGTGCCTATAGTGGGTGACATTACCGAGCCTGAGTTGGGGATCAGTGCGAAGGACCAGGACATGCTGTGTCAAATGGTAAGATAACTCATAATTATTATGAAGTACCGATTTGACTTTTGCAAGGTATTTGGTACCGCTTTACCAATAAGCTACACGCGCGCGCTCCGACTGGTCGCCGCGCTTGCGCTGGAATGCGCGTCATACAATTTATATAGATAGGATATAATGGCGTACCATGGGGGAGGCCTATGTTCAGCAATGGACGTCTTTCGCCTGATGATGATGATGATGATAGTGGTGAAAGGAAGGTGCTAACCTTGCTTTGCTCGTGTAAAAAGCGCTCTGCATCTGCAGTGCCGCGGAGGCCCTTGTGATTCAGAGTTCAGAGTGGCACTGCAATTGTTATGAACTTATTATAGGCAAACGATCCACTAGTCTCGTTCAACAGTGTATCTTTTTTTAATTTAATTATTTTTTCTTTCAGATATCAATAGTATTCCATTCAGCGGCGACTGTGAAATTCGACGAGAAACTAAAGCTCTCTGTCACCATCAACATGCTGGGCACCCAACAGCTGGTACAACTCTGTCATCGCATGATGAAACTAGAGGTAAACATATATTTTTACTAGCTGTGCTCCCGCCGCTTCGCCCACGTTATTTTCAAAAATAAGCTTGGGCTACTCCTTATATCATTTACTATCTGCAAGTGAAAGTCCCGTCAAAAACTGTCCAGCCGTTTCGGAGATTAGCCGGAACAAACAGACAAAGATTTTACAAACTGTTTTTTTACGCTACTTACCGTAATTATATACTTTCATATTATACATTTAGTAAAAAGCTGTTATTTTTAAATCAAATAATTTTTAAATTAATTCAATTTTATTTAATTGTAGTGTGTATGTATTGTATGTATACAGGATGAGTTTCAATTGTAATGTGGTGATTAGGACCGTGGTTGTCAACAAGTTGTGAGAACCTCCTTTGGGAAAACGAAATTCAAAATTAAAAAAAATAAAATCAAGAAAAAATCTGCTCACCGAAAGGGCGTGTCATTTTCTGGATTTTAAGTCTCTTCTATTCATCATCTTCATTCAACATAGTTCACTTCTAGTGAATCAGCTGATCTAGGGCTGCCCGAAAATTATGTAGTAGAATTTTGACCTAAACTTTAAACGCCATTTCTTCAATGAAAAATTCCGAATTTAAAAAACTCTTAAAACAAATTTTGTTGACCTCCAGTATTAGTATGATCACTTTCGTGATAACATACCATTTCAAACTCAGGCTGTATAAGTTTTTTTGTGGAAAAACATATTTTTACAGACAAGGTTTTATTAAATATCAGTACAGTAATCTGGCAGCCACCATAATCAGGACCCTGGACATTGTATAGGATCAGAGTAAAAGACAAATCCAACGACCCCAAACTCGATGGTGTTACACCGTGTCGTTACAGAGTTCCTTTGGTTGCCTTCCCCATCATCAGACCAGCTCTGTGACAACTCTATATTGCATTGTCAACCGATTTACATATGTATCTACAATTTTGGCTCAATCGAACTCCAGGTAGTGGGTCAAATTTAGCTTGCAAGATTTGACCTAAACAAACATAAATATATACAAATATTGCAAATTAAATAAGAGCTTGTAAAAAAGTAGGTATTAAAAGAATTTTGTCGTTTCCAGGCGCTAGTCCATGTATCAACAGCCTACTGCAATTGCGAGCGGGAGCGTGTGGAAGAAACCGTGTACGCGCCGCCGGCGCTGCCCGAGCACGTGGTGACGCTCGTGCAGACTCTGCCCGACGAACTGGTCGATAGAATCACGCCCGATCTAGTCGGTATGTACCTATACAAACAAACTCTATAAGGCCAGGATACTCCGCGCCGCTTTCTCACTCGCGCATCTCAGCATTTCTGAGGATAAACGATCACTTAATATAATTATGAAAAATCGCCTTCGGTGAATTTGCTGACCCATTACAAAAGTTTGGCAAAAATTTCATTTTGATCCACTTAAGTTTTCAAACCTAAAAATGGGATTTTATGTTTTCCCCATTTCCATGTATGAAAACCTGATCGGATCAAAATTATACTTTTGCAGTAACTTTGTAATGTTATTGCCAGCAAATTCACCGAATACGATTTTTAATAATTATATTAAAATATTGATTATCTTAAAAAATGTGGAGGTGCGCGAGCGAGAAAGCGGCGCGGAGTATGCTGCTTTTAAAAAAAAGTCGTTAAATAAATAGTTTAAATAAACAAATACAGCCTGAATTGAATTGGTATGTTCAATTTACTCATGGAGGTCAACATCATTTGTTTTACGAGTTTTTGAAATTAGGAATTTTTCATTGAAGAAAAGCCATTTCTAAGATTACGTTATTTTATGTTATTCAGTAACGAGACGAGCTGGTCGTTTGTCTGATGGTAAGCGTAACGCCGGCCCATAACAATTCCAGTGCCACGCAGAACTTTGAAACACAAAGGCCTGCGCGGCACTGCAGTGCGCTCGTTACCCTGAGACATTAGATATGCCTCATAAGCCTAGTAATTTCACTGGCTATTCTGCTCATCAAAAAGGACACAGTAATGCTTGCACATAACTGCTTGGCGGTAGACTTCACGAGCAAAGCGGCGGTAACCACCCAGACGGACACTCGCAGAAGAGTTAGTCCTACCACTGACAAAATTCTACTAAAGAACTTCGTGGCAGCCCTAAGATCAGCTGTTTCATTTGAACTATGTTGAACTTTGATGATGTTGAGTAGAAAGGACTTAGGCTCCGATTCAGAGACGAGTCTAAGCGTGGACTTGCGCTTCCATATTTCAAAACTGTATATAAATTTTGACATATGGAAGTACGAGTCCATGCTTAGATTTGCCTCTGAATCTTAGCCTTAGACACAATAGCACCGATTCCATACAAAATGTATGAAGTCCTTGTCCGCTGCTTTTGGTCGCGTCAGTCGCCGCGCATGTGCGTCAGCACTTATTAGCTAGGTATTATAATTAAGAAGCCGGTTAAAAAGATAATAATTAGTATAATTAAGGATACCTAATCTAGGACAGTCGGATGCACACACATGTTTCCCGTTTGTAATAATTAACGAATGTACAATAAAATAATATCCCGTGACATTGTTGTGCGTGTAATTAGACATGTCCTGTCAGTCTAGGATAGGATATTTTATCTATATATACTCAAGGACGTCCGTTGAAATAAAATTAAATGACGTATCGTTAGCTGAACCATTTGCATGGTGACAGGGCATTCTCTAGTGCTGACATAGCTATCTACCACCCTTAAGTTGAAAATCAGTCGGCGTGCACTTACCGGTATATTCCGTCAGCTGTATTTGAGAGTCAGTTCTAATCTAAGTTTAGCATATCCACCATCTTTTCCGGTTTCAGTTTCATTTTTTCCGGTTAATTTATGTCGTCGATTTCAGACTTGAAAGTTTGTATCCAAAGCCGTGAGGCGCGAACGCTCTTATCTATACTCTATACAAATAAGTAAAATTGAAGTGTATGTTTGTAATATCAAAATAACAGCTTCTTTCTAAATGCATATGAAAGTATATGCGGAACATGTAACATTACAACTATTTTTAAAATTTTTGTCTGTCTGTCTGTCTGTTTGTTCCGGGTAATCTCTGAAAAGGCTGGGCTGATTTTGGCGGGACTTTCATTGGCAGATAGATAGCTGATGTTACAAGGACTATTTTAGGCTTCGCCGCAGGCGCCAGTCAGTCGATAGAAGATAGCTTCTATCGACTGACTGGCGCCTGCGGCGAAGCCGGTCGGCGAAAGCTTAGTTCTATCATATCCTTCTAATAATATTATAAACACGAAATATTTGTAAGGATCGATGTATGGATCTTTGTTACTGTTTCGCGCAAAAATTACTTACCATATTTTGATGAAACTTTACAGTAATATAGATAATATATACATGAGAATTACACTGTAATAGTTAATTTGAAATAGTGATGTTTACCTGTAATAATTGGTTGTGCAATTACTTTTAGTACCTATTTTTGTAAACGTTTATTATAAGCAATGCAATGTTACAAGTGTTGGTAAACTTTTAAAATAAATAAATAGTTGCATATAGTTTAAAATGTCCTTTGTATTGTGGTGTTTTAATAGGGTTTATCTATCTATTGTTCTGTCTAACGTTGTGTGTTGGCTTGATTCCAGGTGACAGGCCTAACACGTACACCTTCACGAAGGCGCTGGCGGAAGACATGCTGATCAGGGAAAGCGGTAATCTACCGGTGGCCATCGTTCGACCATCGATCGGTAAGTTGCTAAGTTACGATGCAAATACAAAATTCTTTATTCAAATGGGCACCGGGAGAGCGCTTATGAAAATTAAATGACTCATTGCCTTCCAAGCAAACATGCAACCGATCGAGAAAGTCTGGAAACTCCTTAGGATTTTTTTTTTCATAAATTTGTTTTACTATTTTGCTAATGTGTTAGCGTGTTATCAGAAAAAAAAACAAGTTTTTGGATATGCATCTTTGTCATCTACATAATCCTTAACTTTATAAGACGCTTTTTTAATTGATACATTCCCAACAATGTTGATACGTAACTTTCCTTTTGGTAACTCAGTTATTGTTTCAGGAATTTGATTGTAGAATCTAACATCGTAAGCCTTTTTTAATTTTTAGTTTTATCTAATAAATTAAAACTCAGGCACTAGAATTTTATGTCTATTTCTAGTATCTAAATAAAGGTACATCATTTTTTAAGTTAAATTTACTTATATTTTTCGTACACACATTATGTTTTCAAAAATATAATATATAGCGATGGCAAGGTTGTAATGTATATTTCTTTAAAAAGTCTCTAAGAATCTCGCGTGGACCCGAGTGTACCCGATGTTCTCTATTGTAATATGAAAAAATCTATGTCAGCAGCAGATCCCCATAGTAATACACCGTAATACATGAAAATATGGAAAATTGAACAATACATTCAATAATGTATGTAGCGATGGTAAAACTAATAACAACACGTGATTTTTGCATTTGAAATGTGAGTAAAATTTTGTAGGCTGTCGTCAATTGATAAGAGTTATCTTACATAAATGTTGCGATTAGGTAAAGGTTTGCTTTCTCTGATAACAAAAATATTTGATTATCATATAGTGCAACTTTGTGGGGAATTGGGGCAGATTGTTTTTTTTTATGCTCGATAAGCTTGATGATCGCGCGAAGATGTGGTGTAAAATGGTGAATATGCTAAACCTTGATTAGAACGACATATTTTCAATCTGAGAGCGGTAGCTAGCCACGAGCTGCAAGTGTGCCAAGTTCTAAGAATTGATAAGAAAATTTAAAGTGCGATTACGAGAGTAGCAACTCTTATCTTATCGTTTTCAAGTCTCGCGAAGTGCATCGATACAATATAACACCTAAGCTGTGTAATGGAAATTATAAAAAAAACCGCCTGCGATTGACACCAATTTTTTTTGTAAGCTCACCAAGTAGTTTGTATGTTAGAATGTTTTTTTTAAATCGGACAGCGACCGCATTTGACCACAATCACACCTGACGTGAAGTGGCAATGCGGTTGAAGATGTAGCACGCTTTCCTAGTAGATACCTAATCAGTAAACACTCTATTTTTGAACACACTCAAATTATAACGTTCAGGGAATACAGACGACGGCTGTGTTCCACTTCTTTGCAGTTCCTATTATGTAGGAGGAAGCGTACGCTTCGTGATAATCTGTGGTATTTCCACTGTGTAGGGTTGGCGCACGGCCGAACTGATGCGTTGATGAGTGACTGATGTGTGGGTTAAATTGTACTGTGAGTCGGGTTTGCAACGTTGTCAGTACGTGTTATGTACACTTTGTTACGTTCCAATTTGTTGGCTCGCAGTAGATTGTAACGACAAATTGTAAGGACCCTTAATGTTGCCGCACATTGGGCCACCGAACGCGGATACTATATGCGGCCATCACTGACTGGGTACGACCTCCAGTCTCAGCCATTTGTAGCCACAAAACAAGGGGAGCAGAAGGGGCGCTCGGGCTTCTTTGATGGCCTAAGCGCCCAAGCGTCCTTTCTGTTCTGTTCTTTTTCTATTTCGCCAGATACGTTTCCAAACAATTCATATTAAAATTCCAAATTGGCAAGGTTTCCAAGCAATTGCCAAGTGAGTTAGCTATCACACATATCAAAATAAATTGTTTGGATACGTACGTAGCTGGCAACGTCGCCGTGACGACCCTTGAGGTAGGGCTCCTAAGGTACCCCTATAAAGTCGGATTGTACCGTGAATAGAGGCCCCAATAAATTTATTTGTGTCATCGTTACAGACAAATATTGAAATAGTTATCTACTGATTAAATTTTTATGTTGTATTTTATCGAGGGAAATAATTTAGTATCAAATTTTCGTATCAAGTTTAGGTGGTCAAGGTCGTGCGACCGGGATTGGGTATTTTTTAGTTGTAGGTAAGTAGATCATAGCGTAGCACGACTCACTGTTCGTAACCGATCTAAAATAGACACAATAAGTAATATAGGCTATTATTTTTATACTTCGGGATAACGAGACTAGCTGGTCGTTTGCTTGATGGTAAGCATAGCACCAGCCTATAGTCACTCCGAACTTGGAACCATGCACAAAGGCCTGCGCGGCGCTGCATTGCGCATGTTACCCCTCATATAAGCCCATGCAGTAATTTCATTGACTAGTTTTCTCATCAAACCGGAACAAGGTAATGCTTGCAAATTACTGCAACTGTATTAGTATTGAACATTCTGCGTGTAGACCTAATGTTTGATCAATATCTCTTAAACGACGATATGGCACGGAATAGATAATATTGTATTTATTTATTTTATTCGGAAAACATACAGTGAAATAAAGCTTAATGAATATATATACTTAAATCTATACACCATTTACAAAGTTTTCGCATTTTGATAGTACAAGTATCGAAAATGGTGGATTTGCCAAATCTAGATTATCACGGGTTCAGCTGGTGCAGCTACCGAAACACACCGATGGCTACTTGGCGACAGATCTTACAATTGAGGATGGACTATCCGAGATAAAGCCAGGCGAGCACTAGAGGTGCCATATAACCGTGCTATGTTTGCTTCACGATATATTTCACCACCAAAGCTTACATAAGATTATATAATGTGGGTAATTTATAGTTTTAATTCCGCGATAAAGAATGTCTAATGGCCTAATTTCGATCTATACTGAATTTAACCAAACGTAACGCGCGACGCTGGACAACGAAACCTGGGTTATACCACTGAAACTTCTATATCCATATAATACATAACATATATTTTCACCAAAGCTTACAGTAAAAGAGTCCATATTACTTCACATTACTTCGCACGATCCTCTGTTGTATCAACATGCAACATTCACTTTGAAATAAATATATAGTCAAGATCAAGATTCATTCTAAAGATTATGTGATGCGAAACACGGTTACGTAAAATTTTCTTGATAGAAAATAAGAACACAAAGTTACCTCTAAATCGGACAATAAAGCTCTAGTATTCAATAAATACTTTAAATTAGATCTAGAAACTTCGCATAATAACTGAACTGTATTATTTTGTAAGGTAGAGATTAAGTTCTGTTACTTTAATAAATAAAAAAATATCATTATAATCACTGTAAGAGGAAATTACCTAAACTATAAACTATCTTCATCTTGTAAAATAGAGGCGTGAGACCAAAATGCTGGCTTTTATCTCGTACAGAGGTTCAGCATTGCCATCCAGCGGGGCAACGCGGCCAGCATTTTTGGAACTCTACCTGATAATAAGGATAGTTCGAACTATCTTCAGTATAATATATAGAAATACCTCTTGCGTTAGTCTCACTTTCTCTGAGACTTAAGTACATACTAAAATTATATATTTTTTATTTTCAGTGCTCTCGTCAGCCCGAGAGCCGGTCAAAGGATGGGTAGACAATTGGAATGGTCCAAATGGCATCATAGCGGCCGTCGGCAAGGGGATATTCCGGACCATGCTTGGCACTGGATCGCGGGTCGCTGACCTCGTGCCGGTCGATACGGTCATTAACCTTATGATCGTGTGCGCGTGGCGGACGCATCTCAAACGGTGAGTGATTTGTGATTACACAATAGCACACTGGAGAAGTTGGATCGTGGACCTCGTGCCGATGGACACTGTCATTATGATCGTGTGCGCGTGGTGGAAGCATCGCAGAAGTTAAGTAGTTACAGTACTTACAGTACCTACGGTGTACTGGCGCAGTCAGTAGGATCGCAGGTGACTGACCTGACGAGTTTTTAAACTGATGATCGAGCGCGCGTGCATCTTAATTAAGACGGTAAGAGGTTACAGAACGAAAAATTGGGGAAGTCGGCAGGATCACTGGTCTTTGAACTCGTCCCCGTTTACATAGTCATTAACCTGATTTTTTTAAATCTAAGAATACTCTCGATCAAGTCACCTTTCATACAAAATAAACTAAATAAAAATCGGTCTGTCCCTTTAGGAACGATGCCTCAGCATACACACATTTAATAATAATAACGTTTATTCACTAAAAATGTTACAATTGGAACTTAAAGTCTAGTTAAATCTAAGATTGAGGATTTTTAACTTATAACAACCCCCCTTTATTAGTATGTAGGTAGGTATGTGGATTTAAAATTTGTGGAAATAAACTATTTCATTTCATTTTTGCGACGGGGGTTAAAAACATGTGGTACTACATGAGTAAAAGCTGGAAAATTACAGTGAGACACAAGTCAAAGGTGCCCCTTACACCCATCTCGTCTCCGTTGCAGAGGTGAGGGCGTGATCGTGTACAACTGCTGCACCGGCCAGCAGAACCCGATCACGTGGCAGCGTTTCGTCAGAACCAGCTTCAAGTACATGCGGAAACATCCCTTCAGTAAGTAACTGCTGACGACCGACGACCTGAGCCCCAATTCTACTAAACAAATGAGTTAAAAATGACAATGGTTTCGTCGCGCAATGACCGCTTTGATGAAGAGCATACGAAAATAACGAGCGCGCAATGCCCTGCTGCGCTGCAGGTCTAAGTTCTGGTAGGTACTGCAATTCTTAATGCTTACCATCAGGCAAACGACCAGCTAGTCTCGTTATCGAATAGTATAAAAAAAGTAATTTAAGGTGTTAAATCTTTTGTTTTTATATTATGTAATAGCGAGACGAGCTAGTCGTTTTCCTGATGGTAAACATAACGCCGGCCCATAACAATTGCAGTGCCACTTTGAAACACAAAGGCCTGCGCGGCATTGCAGTGCGCTCGTTTTCTTGAGACAGTCTTGAAAACCCAGTGATTTCACTGACTACTTTGCTAGGCAAACCAGAACACAGTAATGCTTGCACATTACTGCTTGGCGGCAGGCTTCACGAGCAAAGTGGTAGTACCAACGTAGACGGACGCTCGCAGAAAAGTTGGTCCTACTACGCGTTTTCTGTTGGAAATCCTAAGTAAACCAATGAATTTTTGACGCTGAGTGTTACTCTTAGCCGGTTATCACGGCATTCGCGAGGAGAAGTGGTGTGGTACTATTTATAACCGGGACCGTACGGCTGATTGACAAGGGGCATAATTCCTTAAATATAATGTTGCTTTGTGTCATTATTCCAGGCGAGGTGGTGTGGTATCCGGGGGGCGATATTACTAACAATCGGTTGAAGCACGGCGCGCTATCCCTCGTGCAACACCGTGTGCCCGCAGTACTTATGGACCTGGCCGCGCGCATGGCCGGGAGGAAACCTATGTACGTATAACGAATATGCGTAAATTGAAAACTTGTTGGTAAACAAACAATAAGTTGCACATATACAGGGTGAGTTTGAATTGGTATCCCGGAAGGGGGTGATAGGACCATAATTGTCGACAAGTTGTGAGAATATCCCTTGGAAAAACGATATTCATTATTTAAAAAAAAACGAAATAACTTCAAACCGGAAGTGCGCGGCTTTTTCTGTTTTTTTAAGTCTCTTCTAATCCACATTGTCATTTGACAAAGTTCAACAAAGTTCATGTGACGTGAGTGCAAACGACCAGCTCGTCTCGTTACCAAATAACATAAAAAAATACTTCATAATCGGTTCTGTAGTTTAAAAGATACGAACCGAAACGTCACATGAAGTCGGTTTACATTAACGTAACTTTTGTCACGTCAACTCGTCTCGTTCCAGGATGGTTCGAGTCCAGAACAAGCTCGAAAAAGCCGCCGCCTGCCTGGAGTACTTCACGACGCGCCAGTGGTCGTTCGCAGACGACAACGTGCAGGCGCTGTGTGCCGCGTTGTCGGCGGAGGACCGGCGCCGGTTCGACTTCGACGTGCGCAACATCGACTGGGACGCGTACATTGAATCCTACGTGCTGGGGATCAGGAGGTTCCTCTTTAAGGAAAGCCCGCAGACGCTGCCCAAGTCGCGGACCGTGCTGAGGAGGTGAGTTCTGATATATTTTTACCCGGAGGTGGACTATCCTGAGGAGGTGAGTTCTGATATATTTATATCCGAAGAAAAGAAGGGTAGTTTTTCAATGTGTGTCTTCTAAATTCTTTCATCTCTCGTTAATTCTGCAATAGATTTTTCAGCTCGTGAGTAAACGATTCTGAATTTGTTTTTTTTTTCTTTACAGATTACACATAGTCCACATCTTGTCGCAGGTGGCCGCTGTTTTCTTATTATGGAGATTTTTATTTTTGCGTTCGAACACTTTGCGCAACTTCTGGCGGCGTATACTGGACCTCTTGACACGGGCGGCGCGGCTACTCGCAGTGGCCTGATGACGCATGAAAATTAAAAAAAATACACATGGTCGTTGACGTAGCCCCGTTTAAAACGCTTCCGGTATTGGTAATGGCGGCATTTCCGGTTTACGAAAGATCCGCGGCAGGATCGGGACTTTGTTGTTGTTGTTGAATGCAGATTACAACGGTTTTGTTGTTGTGCAACGGTAAAGAAAAAAAGCAATATTTGTTTTATATAGACCAAGTTTTTGTTGGACATCAAACGTAGAAATCAATAAGTACCTGTTAGCAATACGTCAAGACAAGTAGTATCGATGATAGCCAATCTCTTCCAGAAACAATGAAGTTGTGGTATAACTATACGGAACTATTTGTATTAAAAAGGTAGATTTCGTGTCGACACCTTCACAAAATAAAAATATTTCACATAGGTAAATACTTCAAAATATTTCTTCAGATTCCTTTCAATGAAATTACCACTCTCTTATGTACAAGAACATGTATATTCTATTTATAAAAAAGGAAATATTATAAATTAATTCAAGGTCGAGAATGCCGCCATTTTGATATTTGACACACAGTCTGTCGTTAGTCAAAAGAGCGGGAAATTCATAAACACCAATAGAGGTTATAAGGCAGATTATATTAGAAATATTTTTCCTTCTGGCTTCCACGGGGCTATCTTACGCTTCCCATTGCAATTATGCGATTTTTTTTTACAAATTAAGGTTGTTTTTATATCGCGTGGTATATTCCCCGAATGCTAGATAACTAAGATAGTTCTGTTACGAATTGTTATTAAGTAATAGTGATTCCAAATAATTTTGTACCTATATTACAGCTCAATGGTTATCTAAAAAAATAATATTATTAATAAAAAAATAATATGGTAAAAAGTTCAAAACTCTGTTGACGTCGCATAGTAATAAATTGTACTATAGTTTAATGCTGAAATGAATACTTAGATTAACTAAGTTTGTGCTACACTTCTTAATTGAAAATAATTATCTTTGCGGCCTGTTTCAGCTCATTCCATAAGTTAAAGCTAATTGAGAGGCGGCCATTGTTAAATTTTCGACTGTTTTTTTTCGGTCATGAATTCGAATTGGTGTGAATCGGGCCGTATAAGAGAGAAGTCTACCACAACGACAACATTTGGGAAATGTGTAAAATTTTAATTTTTCATACTTACGGGCTATTTATTCAGATATTGCTAGAATAATGTAGGTAAAATTATTTATTTTTCACATTAAACGTAAACTTCTGATTTCGTCCGAAATTTGTTTTCGAATTTATAGTAAATTTTTGAGCGCTCAAAATATATAAAAAAATAGACGAATGAAAACTAGTCAAAAAATCATTAATGTAATAAATTATTGATATTTGATAACTAGGCGCACGTGTAAAATACAGTATAATTTTCATTGTTATAAAAAATATTTTTTAATAAAATTACCTGTTTAAAAATGTTACATCATCTTTTTACACTACGTTATTTAACCAGCAATATAAACATAACACAAAAAAAAATTGAATAGTTTTCACGCCTGTTATAATAGATATTATACATAATATTAACTAGTTTATATAAGATGATGTAACAGTCGAACAAAATATGAAATTTTTGGAGTGCGCGGACGATTAGCTGCTAGTTACAGTAGTTATGTGGAGTTATTGTAAATGAAGTTAAAAATTAAGACGCTCACGCGCAAGCAAATGGCATTACGTACCCCTTTTTCGAAATTAATTAATTTTAACTATCTCCTCGCTGTTCTTTTAACTACTTAATCACAGGAGAATGGGCGTGAAGATGTAATTATGTAACATATTTGAAAAAAATAAATGATTTATAAATGTTATAAATTGTGATGGAGCACTGAAAACGTGACGTACGAAGTGACGGTGGCGTGGCACTAATTGAAACTGAATCATATAGAATTTAAACTCGATCTAATTTTAAATAAATAATTAACAAGGTTTGCGAACTCAATAGGGATGTTGCATGGAACACAAAATACATAATTACTGTCGTTTTACCGATTTCAGGACATCACACGAACACAATCAAAATTAAATTCGCAAAAAAATTATAATTGCCACAAAGTACTGCATCTAAAACTTTCCCGAATTAAACGATTTTTTTTTACAAATCCAATACATAGTAATTTTAATCCGATTAAACGCGGTTTTTCACGGCCAAATCAACGAAGTACATGTTTTTAGTACATCTTTACAGCCCGCGTAGAACATGTGACGTCAGATGTTTTGCTCGACTGACTCTCATTTTTGATGTTTCTAGCTTGTTCGATTTCTAGTTTTTTTTCGATATATAGTATAGGCATTTTATTTTAAAGAGAAAACGAGTTGATTGACCTCAGAAAAAATGTAGTCAACATCCCTATAATAAAACACCTTTTCCAGCAGAAAGATTCGTTTGAAAACGTATTTGTGAAGAGAGCAAAGTGAGCGATAGAAAAGCTTCATTCAATTGGTGCCGACGCGACGCTATGTATAAACTCCTTACTGATATGGTGAGCCATGAATAATAAACGAATAAGATGCTTAACAAAAAAAATATATCGAAAACGCATCTAGCGACTGGGATGAACAATAAGAGCTCAATAATAGAATCTTCCTAATTATCTTCCATTTATTCGGTAAAGGTTTTGTCAACAAAACTATTTTCTTAATACATATTTAATGCAATATTTTTCATCGATCAACCTATTATAAGGTTCCTCCGAATATAGGAGCTAATCAATAATAACAAACCATGGAAATAAGTGTCAAAAACAGATATTTATGTAAAGATAGATAGTCAAGGAATAGAATTACAAATTAAAGATCAATATCATTATAATTGATAGAATCAGGTGTAACTTTGACTTTTTTATTTATCGAGGTATAGAAAAACATACGCTGAAAAAGCTATGTTCTATACGTTGGTCATTATTCTACAAAAATAAAATCACAAAATGCATTATATTGTTTCAAAGTTTGTTTTATAATCTTGTAAAACACAAAAACGTAAATTGAAAATATCGTAAGGTTAGTGGCGTTATCATAAAACCCTTAGTCATCTGAGGTTACATTTTATATAATTACGAAATTAACCATCTCGGAAAGTTTCTGAAATTCTTATTAAAACTTAGCCAACGATAAACGATGGTGAATAAATAATTTAAGAGATTTGACTAAATTGGTTCAAATTATTTGGAAAAGGAAAGAATAATGTATAACATTGATTCTAATCATTCGCTTCTCTATAATATAGGTGATACTACCTTATTTCCTGTCGACTTGCTTCCTTACTAGTAACGTAGGTAATTATTGTTTTTTTTTATATAAAAAATCTTTTGGACTTTAGAAATTTTACGCTAGGTACCTTTATTAGCAAAATTTTGCAATGCTGGCCTTGACAATTGTTTTATTTTAATACTTTACCTATTTTCTAAAATGCTAGATACGTACTTATAACCTGATAGGTTGTTGTTAAGGGGTGTGTTTATGTAACCTTTGGAATATCGATACATATTGTACCAATTTCCTTGTATATCTTCCATGTTTTTTGAATGCGCTCTTAATGTCTACCAAAAAAATACTTCCTTCTTTTGTTCCCATACAATATTTGGTGTAAGTTTTACTTCTTAAGTAACGCCTAAGTTTTTACGACGTGTTAATTAAGTGTTAGCATTTTTCTTAATGTTAAGTCTAAAGCAGGATGCTTTCGCTCTTGAGTCGCGTGAATTTTACTAAAGATGGAATGGAATGACACTTGTGGATTTCATTATGTTTATCATCGTTAAAATGATTGTTTTCATTTGAAATCTTCGTATCGTTGTTATCATCTAGTTTATTATTGAATTCATCAATTTCATCACACGTCTGATCATTTAGCTCTCTTACTTTATTTAGTATACTGCCATTACAGTTCTAACTATGTGTTATCATTGTACAGCTTGTGATTCTTTTTAAAGTGTCATGAAAACATCCATTCCTTACCTCCAGTGTTGTATATTTTGTTTGTTTTGTTAGTCATGTAAAGAGATTTCTGGACGGCAAGATTTGTGAGTGTCACTCTTAATATTGAGTCAATAAGTCGACTGGAGGCTCGTAGCTCGTTGAAGTTATAGTTCGTCTATTTTAGCTGAAGGATAGTTTGTATTGAATGCAATTTGGTAAAGGACTTCTCATTGCAAAAAATAAGTGTTTTAATAATTTTTGGGAGCACTAAAATTGTCAAGTCTTCCTGTAATATTTTTTTAGTAAAAGTGAAAGTTAATGCTAAAATCTTAACAGACTCCTTAGCAAGGATTCTAAATAAATGTTTAGAAATAAAATTATTTGGAATCCACTACAAGACCAATTGCTAAATTCCGGTATCATTTTTAGTTCTTCTATCACCCACTGGCTAAAGTAGTCGCATTATAATAATGCTCTGTTATAATTTAAAAGTAAATTTATTGACTCAATAAATATAAGAATGTAAGCGATAAATATCATTTGCGTGTAAGTATTTATTATATGTACATTTTGAAAAAAGGAAACTTCTGTCTTCAAATGTTTTATTTTAGCAATCTTGTAAAGATTTTGCGTTGATGAATGCTTTTGTATTTTAGTTAAGATTATAACTGTTCGGGAAACGAGGGAGTGCGGGAAAAAAATTATGTACGTGCTAATTATTGTATTTATTATTGTATATAGATTTAGTTGCCCAAAGTTAAATCCAAATACATTGATGCGAAAGTATTTATTATTCATTTATTTCAATGTATTTATGTAATGGTAGGAATGTTTCGGGGTTATGTATGTTCGTCGTTGGTTTTTGAACGGGCATCTTTAAATGACATCCTTTGTGATATATAAAAGTCCAGCGATAGACTGTAATTTTGCAGCAATAAATTGCAATGTTGGAACAATCCATTGCATTATTGCAATTATTGATTGTAACAACAAATTGAAAAGAAAAATAGATTGTGATGCGGCAACCATTGATTGCAATAAAGTGGTTACTATTTGTTCGAAATTCTTATGCAGACTTAACGAACGGCGCTAAGAGCGTTAGCTCGTTAGAGCTAGACGTAAGACTAGGTTTAACGGTTAAAAGATGGCGGGCGACCAAAGATGATCGTTCGAAAACCTAATAAAATATTAAAAAAAAAACGCTTTCAAAAGTCTTTGTTTTGCTTAGACGCCAAATGATAATAGATAAATGGTATAAATACCGTGAAGTCTTGAGGGGATGTTACAAATTAGTACCGGTTTGTTAAATGCTCAATGTATGGATTGTCAATGTTTCTTTTTAGCTAATATTGCAAGAATATTCAATCATGACATAACATCAGAAGTAATAGGTTTTAAACTGTCATGGTCATCATGAATGTTACTGCTAGAAAAGCGCTAAAGTATCGGACATTCTGAAACTCAAATAATATACACGGTATACAGGGTGAGTTTGAATTGGTATGTTATCCCAGAAAGGGGTGATTAGGACCACGATTATCGACAAGTTGTCAGAACCTCCCTAGGAAAAACGTCATACAAAATTACAAAAAAAAAGACAAAACTTTAAACGGCAAGTGTAGAACTCTTCTAATCAACAATATCATTTACGAAAGTTCAACATGCCCGGAAGTTCTGTATAGTAGAATTTTGAATGCCTTTTCTTCAATGAAAAATTCTTAATTTTAAAAACTCTTAAAACATATGTTGTTGACCTCCAGGAGTCATTGACCCCCTTTCCGGATAACATACCAATTTAAACTCAGGTTGTATGTCCCGTTTTTGTTGATAGTATTGATGTCAGACATTATTAATTCGTCACCAGCAACTGATTTTCATGCAAGACAATTGCATTTGTCTGGTCTCACTACACAATCAGCAAAGTTAGGAATAAGGGCATATAAATCCGCGGATATAGTTCCAGGTTAGCTTTTTCTTGGTTTCTAAATAACTGCTTTAAGTATGCGTTCTAATATTTTTACTAAGACCGTTTCCAATTTTCCTTTAACACGTTTTCCCTTTTGGTTCTTGTCGTTCTCGTCTATGATTTTTGTTTGGATATTCTTTTTACCCTCTATGTAATAAATCTACATCTACTCCTTCCTAAATCAGATCTGCTGTTTTTCCTTCGAGGACCTTATTATTGTTAGATTAAGACCGTTTCCAATTTTCTTTTATACGATTTCCCTTTTGAATAGTTGGTTCTTGTCGTTCTCGTCTATGATTTTTGTTTGGATATTCCTTTTACCCTTTAGGTAATAAATCTACATCTACTTCTTCCTAAACTAGATCTGCTGTTTTTCCTTCGAGGTATTTTAAGTTATTCATATTCGGAAACATGATGATTTGCAATATCATTTTGATAATTTTCCTTTGGGAATTGACCATAGTAAAACTAATCACACTAATTTTGCACACTTAATTCATTTGAGGCACTTCTAAAGGTCTCGTTGTAGTTTCGAAAACGTGGTCGTGGTAATAGTTTGACCTGCCTTCTCAGTGTATTCTTACCGTCTCAAGCTCCTCGTTCTCTTTGTAATACCTATATGCTAACTTGTAACTCCTGTGCTAAAATGTGGTCGGTAGTTTTTATCAACCGACTATCAAAAAGGAGGAGGTTCTCAATCCGTCTGTATTTTTTTAATGTTTCTTACCGCAGGACACCGTCATTTATAAAAGGATATACTTTCAGATATACCTATTGAAATTTCATCAAAATCGTCGGTTCCAGCTTTAATAAAGCTATTTTACTAGTCTATCAAAAGATTAGGATTGCAGTGGTCTGTCTGACGAACTTAAACCTAACTTTATTTTTATTTATTCAATATATTTGTGTATTTATTTTATCTATTTTGCTCTCTCTTTCCAAAATACGAGTGTGATATGGAGACGAATGATATTTTGGCAGGTCTAAATTTAGTTTTAGAGCTGCCAACGGTGAAGGAAAACATCATGAGGATACCCGCATGTTTAAGAACCACAAAATTCGATGACATCCACCAAGTAGGTACTAGAGAAACATGATTTTTTTTTGTTAATAAATTTGTAAGTTGTACAGGATTACGTACTCTATGGCAAAAAGTTTTTTGAGGATAGAACACAATTAAAGAAAGAGACAGCGCCATACACGCAATATTTTGCTAAAAAGAGACGGCGATAGAGTGCAGACAACGTGTTTCGGTGATAGGACGGTATATACATGAGGGGGGTTTATTTATTATTCCATATATTAAAAATAAAAACGATGTAAAGTTTAGGATGTTTCATTGAAAAACCTGAAATGTTCCTACGTTCCTAATAACCCTATAAGTATAAGCACAAAACAGAAAGAGAGCAGAATGTACACTTACTTGGCGTGCTAAACGATGACGTGAGCATAGCTCACAGGAGTCAAGGAAATATCACAGAGCGGCATTAGACGTTTTGCATCTTTGCGTTTTGCTATCGAAATAACGATTGTTTTGCAACAAGCGCGGATTGAAGTAAAACAAGAAACAGACAAGTACAACAAACAATACGGCCAGATAGGGTCAAAGCGACGATTACTCCGCTACAGTTAGTGGGAGGACTAACTCTTCTGCGAGTGTCCGTCAGGGTTGTTACCACCGCTTTGCTCGTGAAGTCTGCCGCCAAGCAGTAGTGTGCAAGCATTACTGTGTTCCGGTTTGATGAGCAGAGTTTCCAGTGAAATTACTGGGCCTATGAGACTTAATACCTAATGTCTCAGGGTAACGAGCGCACTGCAGTGCCGCGCAGGCCTTTGTGTTTCAAAGTTCTGGATGGCACTGCAATTGTTATGGGCCGGCGTTATGCTTACCATCAGGCAAATGACCAGCTCGTCTGGTTACCAAATAACATAAAAAAAAAACATACATCACTTGCGCACCACCGCGTATACCTATATACCGCGGCTTCTGCACTACACACGCAATGGTTGTGAAGCTGTTTTTGCGAGTAGAGTTCGTAGAAGCGGTGGTCGTCTTGGTTTTTCCATGGTTTGCGTGGCGACGGACCACATGCAAACCATGGAAAAACCACATAACCATCAATCAAGCATTAGCCTCAATGTGCCCTTCGGTTTCAAAGGGAGAATCTTCTGAAACCGTCTGATATTTCCAAGTACTAAGCGTCCCTTCTGCTGGTCCTATTTTGTGATATGAGGCATCACCTTCGAGCGATATCATCAGTATGCCAATAAATGGTATCAAACTAAATATAAGGGCTAATTTCTATAAGATGTTTGTAACGCATCGTTTTATAAGACCGAATCAATATAATGCAGATGGTGCTTTAGGCTTATTTATTTATATTTATGCGATAAAAACATTTTTTTTAAAATTCTGTTTGATAACGAGACCCGCTAGTCGTTTGCCTGATGGTAAGCATAACGCCGGCCCATAACAATTGCAGTGCCTCTCAGTACTTTGAAACACAGAGGCCTGCGCTGCACTACTGTGCCCTCGTTACCCTGATACATTAGGTATTAAGTCTCAGTCCAGTAATTTCACTGGCTACTCTGCTCATGTAACTGGAACACCATAATGCTTGCATATTACTGCTTGGCGGCAGACTTCACGAACAAAGAGTTGGTACCGACCGAGACGGACACTCGCAGAAGAGTTAGTCCTACCACCTAGTGAAAACCGTTTGTAGGTACCCTACGGCTTTTCATACAAATTGTCAAGTACTTAATATTCGAAATGTTCATGTAACAGACATAAGCAAGATATAGATAACATATATATATCTAAATTGTAGTAGAGAACATTCCGTTAAATTCATTTTGGAGATCATGGACTTGAAAACCTGTAAGGTATAAATGGTGGGCGCCCATTGGGTCACACCAATCGAGGCACACTGTGACTCGTTGGGAAATATTTTTCCCATAGATTTATATTGAGTGAATTTGGTAAAAACTTGTTTTGATCACAACATGTTTATCAATAATATGATGTATGTATAATGACATATATTTATTCTAGTACAAGAAGCTCATCTGATTTTACTAAAAAATCTACTGATGTATACCTACGCCTTAACACTTAAAAAAATGACTTATAAAAAGCTCAAGCGTTTGCAAAGCGACACTCGTGAAAAAAATTGCAATGTCTTAATTTTATCTGTATCATGTTTAATATCAAACAACGGTGATATTACAGCAGATGAAACTAGCTTTTTAAACATTTTCATTAGAAACCGAGCCCGATAGTGTTTTCACGAACAATACTTGCCTAAGTATAGAAGCATCAAGCAACTCTATGCGAAGTAAGCTAATTCACTGTGCCTTCATCATTGCAAGCCATCAAATTCAACTCCCTGAGCAAAAATTGTTCAGTTCCCAAGCCAAAGCAGTTTAGTTCCCTAAACAAAAGTTGTACAACTCTCAAAAAAGTTGCTTAGTTCACTAAAAAGTAGTTTTTAGTTCCCTAAACAAAAGTTGCTCAACTCCATAAATGAAAGTTATCCAGTTGCACACTACGCAACTAGTCCGTGATAGCGCCACCTGTCGGCACCTCCTCGTTATCCGGCTTGTATGCGTTTTCGTAATCACATTCCTCGTATCTGAAAAGATACCCACATACTAAATTAAAAAAATGACTTATTCAGCTCACAAACTCGGAAAGGTATATTGGTATATAGGTTTATTATTCTAAATCGGCGTACAAAAGTGCCTTTTCCACGCTAATGGTTAAAAAACACTTTTGCGCGCAGATTTCGAATGATGAACAAAATCTTTCCTCGCTGTAATGAGATAAAAAAATTGTACGTTTTGCTCAGCAGAAAAGTTATTTTGCGTCTCGTGCCTTTGAAACCTTACGCTATAGATACTTGTGTATACTCACTTTTCCAGCGGCGGACAAAGGTAGTGCCTGATATTTCTCGGCATGAACATGTCGGCTTGCAACTTGCAAATGTCAAGGACGTACTGCTCAAAGTCCCGCATTATATCCTCGTCGACGGGACCACCAATACCGGGCACCGCGTATACTGTGGTAATCTGAAAATTGGATTTCTACGGTATAGCCCCATACACTACTCACGAGCGTGGATAGCTCGTTCAAATCATATAACAACATTCCAAAAACCGACCGTATACGCGTATGTCGGAATTCTCAGAGGGAATAGCTCGGAGTTTCCTTGCGAAATAAAATCCGAAATGAGGAGCTCTGCAGGAATACGAATAAGATAGTTGAAACGGCAATGTGTAGACAGATGGACAGATCAGAAGATGAAGCCCACACCCTCTTTACGTAGACCGACGACCAGGTCACAACCGCGGGAAAACGTTGGATGCAAGAGGCGATTGAGTAGCCGATCAAAGTGGCGTTCTATGGGGGAGTTCCATCTTTTATTTACTTCATTTATTATGTTCAGCAGTATACATCGTTCAGCTGATGATGATGAACACTTGCCTCAGCAATAGGAACTTCTTCTTCTTCCACCTCCTCGATTTCAGGCACTATGACATCCATATTCTCCTCGATGAAGGTTTCCAATAAGTTACGTATCATCTCTACCTCTTCTGGCTTGGCCTGCGGAAGAAAAAGTGAAAAGTGTACTTAATACTTTTTTACTACACGAGAATGTCATTTTCCTGATGGTAAGGTGCCACCCAAGATTTTATTTGAGACACGAAAGTGCGCGGCGCAGCAGTCAAGTGCTCCACGTTGAGAGGGCGACTGACTTGTAACAATTGCTTGTGAAGTATTCGAGGCAATATATTACGGCTATACGTACATCGTACAACGCTCGCTTTGAGCAGTTGGCTCAAGTGTGCACTATTTTTAGTCAGTGGCAGAGGTGATCATTAATTTGAACTAAATCAGTTATTAAATTTGAGTTGTTAGAAATAACTATTTTTTATAGATCCTCGATAGATTATCATTCGGCCATTATCTCTTGATCTTAAGCGACGCACGATGTTGTCGAAGACGATGAATCTGCTAAACTTAGGTTAGAACTGGCTCTCAAGTGCAGCTGCCAGAACAGCGATAGGTGCTGGCGACTAATTTTCAACTCTAGGGAAAGTATAAAAAAGTCTATTTCACCTTCTTCCTCTTCAAATCAGGGTCAGGCAGGATAGCGATTTGATCGTCAATGTAGGCCATGATCTGCTGCTCAATATGTTGGACAATAAACTCTCCGCTGGTGGTAGACATCTGACGACCGGCCACCATGCCTGAAAGATACCAGACGATGTATTTTTTTATAGGCAACGAGCCGATCGTTCGCCGTTGGTAAATAACCTATAACTATTGCTGGCACACTCGGAGCTTTGAATCACAAAGGCCTGCCTCAATGAGAAGCTACGCCGACGTCGCTAGATGCATGGTAGGGTACGATTTGGAAATATAAACAATCAGAGTCGCTTCCTACATGGATTAATTATAAATTTGTTCGTCAAACCGGAACGCAGTAGCACACTACTGCATGGCCTCAGAGCAACAGAGTGATAATTTTGTACAAGAACTTATTTCCTTCCTTCTCGCAAAGGTATGTGGACAGCCCTGGTGTCAGAATCGTTAGATCGCCCAAAGGTTTCTGACATGGCTTAACGATTATTGTCTTACGAGAAGAACAGAATCATAACATAACAACACAGTCTTCTAACCAAGATCATAGTTAGTCGACTTGAACCTGTCGACGATGGCAGCGATTTCATCGACCGTTCTCTCCAAGTCTTCTAGACGTTCTTCTCGCGCTTGATACAGCTGGGAAGAAAAAGGACAAAAATAAAATGGATTTAGGCAGAGAGTTTTTATTAATTACTTAATGTTTTCAGCGCCTTCTTGTCCCTGCGTATGAAATGGACCGCTGAACTCTTCCCTTGGATGTCGTATGAACCGGCCTCAAAGAATACGCAGGGAATGGGCAGCAGTATTCTCTTTGGTCAACATTTAATAAAACTTCAATAACCACTAAGAAATAAAACCCCCTTCGCTTCCTTAGGATGTGCCTGCTGTAGCGGTAGACCTCTTCTAGCTGATGATGATATTATCAGGATTAAACACCTTAAAAACCGTTGCATTTTAGACATACCGCATAAGTATCTCAACTTACACGGTAGATATAGCTAAAATGCAATGGTAAGGTATGTACAGGATACCATGTCCTTAATTACAACCTAAGTATTTTTGAATGCACCAAAAAAAATCAACGCTTAAAATCAGCTGACTGGGTATCGACCTGATATGAATATCGACATATACATGCCCCGAACACCCGCAACCATAAAATGTTATTGTTAATAAGTAAATTATTATCAAAAATATTGTATTTTGACTTAGGCCCTGTTCGTTATAACTTATAGAATTCCAATTACATCAGCAACCATCAGGGCTATATTTTCGGGGCTGTTCGCATCCATTTTGTTTCCCTCTTCCGGCAATGTCTCCTCTTCGAGGGGTATCTCGGTTCTCTCTTCATCTTCGTAATCTTCGGTTTGATTACTAATTTGTGGTTCTCCTGGAGATTTGATATTACTTTGATAAACTATACTATACTAATTTGGAAATAGAACGACTCTGTACGACTATTTGATTTCATAGTACAAAACTAAACCAATATTAAACTAGTCATTTTTAAATTATCGTGGATTAAATTAATGATAGTAAGTTATTTTTTAGGAAAAAAACATATTTTTCTAGGCATGCTTTTATAAAATATGAAATTGGTACTGTAATCTTGTGCCCACCTTACTGCTCCATCATGAGGACCCTGGGAATCATCTAAGATCAAAGTACCTACTTGTAAATATCGGGAAGTGGGTCAAATTAGCTTGCAAGATTTGACCTAAATAAACATTGTAAGGCGTAGTACAAAAGCTAGTAAAAAAATGGCTCTATAGCGCACCAATCTATACAAATAAATAAAATTGAAGTGTCTGTTTGTAATATCAAAATAACAGCTTTTTACTAAATACATATGAAAAATATAGGGTACATATAACAAAACAACCATTTTTAAAAAATTTGTCTGTCTGTCTGTTTGTTCCGGGTAATCTCCAAAACGGCTGGACCGATTTTAACGGGACTTTCACTGGGAGATAGCTGATGTTAAAAGGAGTAACTTAGGCTACTTTAATTTTCGAAAAAGAATAAGGGTTCCGCGCCAAAAAATAAAAACCATGAAATCCAAAATCTCCGCGCGGGTGAAACCGCGGGGCAGCAGCTAGTTAATAATAAAATATAACTTTAACTAACTTCGACGAAGTATTTTCAGAGAAGAATCCAATTTGTTTGAATAATCGTAATAAATAGGAACGAACCCATACGTGGACGTTTCGTAAACTTAGTATTTTTGCAATTTAAATAAAAGCGAACAGCTAGATATTAGTACCTACCTAGCGGCTGAGTAATAAGCGTGTTGGACGTTATGTGTATTTCAACAACTAGATAATTATAATTCTACTAATAATTATACACAACGTAAGAAATCTTCCTTTTTTATCCCCAATTCTAATTTCTAACTCAAACTTAGCTAATCTTATATATCTATAAAATTGTCTATCTTGTAGTTCATCATTAAATACTAGACTCTAAATAATCTATAATGTCATCAAGAATTCTCAAGCATAATAAATTAATACAAAACCATAAAACGTATAGGGCATTTCTTGATCATTTTCATCGTAAACGAATATTTCTATTCCTTCCTTCTCCTTTACTGCCGTCTTCTCTTCTTTGGCTTTAGTTTTGATATCTTTAAGAAAACATTTAAACCCTTTATTTAGTCGATTTGTGTATTAGTGAATAAAGATATCCTAGGGTAGGAAAACTTTCCTCAGTATGAAATTAGAGGCCAAAAGTTTTTTTTGTATAGTTTTCTTATTTATTTATTAAAAGCCAATACAATGTACATTTATACTCAGTGCTGTAGAACTTTGTGCGTACTATGCAGTACTATGGCAAAATCACCAAATCATCAAACACGGGTGATTTTATCTTCGAGCAAGAGATAAAATGTATCTAGCTCACTCCGGCTTCGTACGGCAGGAGTTAAACACTGATCTTTGTTACCCTTTTAGGAGTTGATTATCAGGAATTCGTCAAACAAGTTTTTTTGTAACTTTATTACAATACATCATCAGCCGAAAGACATCCACTGCTGAACAAAGGCCTCCCCATAGAACGACACTTGGATCAGCTACTCGCTTTTTGCATCCAACGGATCCCCGTGGTTTTGAACATGTCGTCAGTCTACCTACTTTATAATGAAGAGTAAAATAGCAAGTTTGTCGTTTTAAACTTTGAAAAGATTTTGAAATTTGTATTATGAGTAAAACATTTCGCAGTCCTGTTTCACGCCACTTAAAAATAGAAATGTTCAAAATCGCTGAAATAGATTTTTAGCAAAGACAATAAGCTACCATAACAATCTTCATAGTGTAATCTTCACATCTTGTAATTCGAGAGACACGCCACAATAAACTTAATTAACAAATTTTTAGGATTAAAACTGGTAGATAATTAAAGATGATGAGAAATGTTTAATTACCTACTAGTTCTTTTTATGGAATTAATGTTACTGGACTAACTTTTGTATAAGTTTAAGAATCAAAAACCTGACGATAGTAATTGCAACTTCAAAAACAACTGCAACTTTTTAACTCTCTTTTTAGGGCTTGAATTTCTGGAATCTCTCAAACATGCTATTCTGTTACAATCAATATACAATCGACTTACCATCTTTTTGTAAATCTGGAGACGACATTTTAAGCGTGCTCAGCTCACGAAGTTTTCTCTGTAAACAGAAACAAAAGCATTTTAAAATATAAATATTTAAAAACAAGCCTTTTAAACACTGTTTTAGACTTTCACGGTTATTCACTACTTTATACATTGTAACGGGATATTTACCGTGATTATTCTGAGCTCACCAGCTTAGAATAATCACGGTAAATATCCCGTTACAATGTATAAAGTAACAAGCTTTTCCCCCATATTTTTGTATTATCACCAGATTTACAAATAAATACAAGATTTCATCCTATTACAGTCACTGGTTCAAAAATTAGTTGCAGAATGTGACACGCTTGCCACCAATAGTATAAAAAATAACATTGTAATTGACATACAAACTAGTGAAATTAAATAAAAACTTGTGAACACAGTACCTATAACTACCGAAGAAATGATATTCTCAAGTGCCTACAATAGGTCATTCGTAGGACAAAAGAAAAGATTGTGAAAACGCTAAACTTAGAACAGGACATCAGATTTAGAATATTCACCATTTTCTACCACATCGTCGCTTCAAATCAGGAGCCCAAGCACACTAAACCACAATGGTCAAAATAGTAATGGTTTGCGATCATTATGACGACAACTGACAATTGTGGTAACGCACTGACTACAATGGTGTCCGGCCATCACCATTACGCTAGTTTGGCAGTTTGGTAAATCATTATGATATCAATTTCCCTTCGGCAATAACAACATAGTTGACAGACATGACATTACTGAATTTTGGCACAATTGCAATTGTGATGGATAATGGCACCACTGCCATCGCAATTTCAGTTGTTTAGCGTGTTTGGCCCCTCGGCGAGACAGGCGGTCGAATGCTAAACGTGTCTCAAAATAAATAAAAAAGATCTGTTACAGAAACTATAATAATATATTACAATAATGACAACTAACATCAATATCTTCACTTCGCGATGCTCTACCTGTAAATGTAAAGATTTCCAATTTAAAACTCTAATTGTGCCTACTATACTGTTTTATTTTCTATTATGTTGGTCCGGTCATACCCTGCCATGGGGAGTAGCCTGTTGAGAGGGATTTTTACCCAGTAACCCCCCATGAATAGAGGCAATAATTTCGTAATTTCGTATAATAAACCTTTGAGCCTAATGCCAGGGGTGAAAACAATTTTCCCCCCTGGTAGTAGGCGTATCGTTCCAATTTGCTGGCAAGAGTAAATTGTAACGAAAAATTCTAAATCGGATTACATGAGTACTTTCATCTAGCGGCTGACCATATCCTATTGGAAAACGAATGCAATACAAAATAAGTTAGTTCCGTATTTATTCTACCAAAACATGCTAATTATAAGATTTGAACATGGTGTAAAAATGTTTTTACCCCTGGCAGTAGGCTCAAAGGTCATTGTATGGAATTCTTGCTATCTTTTACAGACTTTAGTAACCTTTGCTTTCCCTCTGATAGTTTTCCCTCTCTATCTGACTCGCTCTCTCCATGGACGGCGACCTCTCGATCTTGCCAAGAGCTGGCTTATTCATTTTCAGGCTAAGCCTGGTAGTGTTAGCGAGGTGAGCATTGATAACTGATAGCTTTTGGAAAGACCCCGGCCACTCTCCATCCGACCAGAGGTCTTCGGAATTGAGCTGGAAAGGAGTTGGAAAAGGGAATGATAGAATATGAAGAGTACTTTAGTGAAGGAAGGACATAAAGTTAAGAGCCTTTATACCCTACGGCATTTAATACAAATTATTCGAGTACATATTTAATCTCCGAAATGAATGAACCGATTTTAATGTTTATTTTATGCACATAGGCAAGACACTTAGATCTAAATATTAAGTAGAGAACATTTTTAATATATCTAATTTAAAAAAGGTAATTTTCTCTTTGTAAAGTTTCATTGAAATCTGTTCATTTATTTCTGAGATTAAATACTTGAAAGTTTGTATGAAAAGCCGTAGGACGTACTCTTAAATAAGAGGCAAAAAGGAATAATTGTCGGACCATTAGTTGTTTTTTATGGAGAACTGGTAAAAATTTTATGACCATATATAGGGATAGTGGATGTGGGCTGACGTGGCCACTTATTGGGCCGAAAAAACATAGATTTATATGGTTTTTTTTTCACTTACATCATCCGCGCCTTGGTCCACTTCTTCCGCTTGCTCTTCTTCTACGCTAGCCTCGGGTTCTGGCGCCTCTTCGCCTGCAATGTTGTAAAAAACCTATGTAAATTAACTGGAAGTAGTGAAAATCTGGGAAATTTTCAAACTCGTAGAAAAATTATTGTGCGTTTAGATCATAGACATATCAATAGTGAATGGACTGAGCGTTTTTAGAAACAGACCAGCGGCTATAGAGATTAGAGGTAAACTAAAAAAAACTAAAAAAAAACCTCACAACCTTCAAATGCGAATTGCGAAAGTGTGTTGGTTATTGGTCCTTCTTTCGCGCAGCAATGGAGCAACGGATCGATGTGATTTTTCGGAAAGACGTCGGAAAATATCGTTCTGTCAGTTTAACAGTGAAATTACTGAACTTAAATATGAGAATGTCTCAGGGTAATGAGTGCACTGCAGTGCCGCGCAGGCCTTTATGTTTCAAGATTCTGAGCGGCACTGCAATTGTTATGGGTCGGCGTTATGCTTACCATCAGGCAAACGACCAACTCGTCTCGATACCAAATAGCATAAAAAAAATATGATTCACTTGGTCCAAAATAAATGTTTTTTTAAGTAAATACAAAAACCTTATACTTATCTATAAGGAAATTCACTTACCCTCACGATATCCGTTGCAGTACCTAACATCCTTAGACGCGTCAATGCTCGCCAGGAAATTGTACATGGCGAGGAAGTCATCGACTGGGATGGCTGCTGAGCCTCCGTCGGGCTCCTTGGTCAACGACTCACACAGGAGGATCATGGTATGGGTGAGGCTCTGCAGGCAAAATGATCCTTTTTTATCATCACTAGCCGGATAACGTCCAGACGAGCTAACATGCGCGCCGCGCCAAAATTTTGTCGATGCCTATGCTTATGCATTTGTCTCGTATTCGCAGGAGAAAGAGCGAGACAAAACACCACCACTGTTTTTAATCGGCTTGGAATCGAAAACCAACACCAGATTGTTAGGTGGTAAGGCCCCTGGTCACAACCTTGGGGAACCGTTGAACGCAAAATGCGAGTAGCCGATCCAAGTGGCTATGGGGGAGGTTTACGATCAGCAGTGGATGGCTTCCGACTGATGACCTTCAAACACTTACCTTAGTAAGCATCCCGCCAGCGACGGCCACGAAATACAGGAAGGGTACCGTCTCCGCTCGCATGTAGACCTCGCACAGACACATGATACGTTTCAACTCGTAGTGGTCGAGACAGAATCCCCCCCACGCTGCTTTGAGTGTCGGAAGTGGGATCTCTGTCATGCCAGCCAACTGCGAAACAAAGTCATACAACAAGATAACGAGATGAGGCAGACTTCTTTCTTATAAAAAAGGTTGGACCGGATTCCATCTTCCAGCTTTGGAGTGCGTCATCCGATTTTGACAAAAAATATATGGGACTACTTTGGGATCTACCTAGAATTAAATTTAAACCATTCAAATCGATTCAGCTGCTTCTGAGAAATCGTGTAAGACACCACTGTTTTTTCATCATTAGCCGAATACCTGGCATAGTGGCGTGCCTTAGGAAAGGCTTAAGTCTGGCAGTGGATTAGTATAAGCTGTTGTGTGATATTAATGTTAAGATACCGTCTACATCATGATCACAATCACTAGAAAAACGTCTACGGTTTAACATCGCCATTTCCCGTGAAAAGGGGATTTTGCCATGATATAGCACGCTTGCCAGGCGGAGCCATGATGGCAGTAAATAATGATATAGGCTGAAGAGAAGTGCTGCTGCGACTGAATATTCCCTTAGCCGGCTTTTATGGCACCCACAGGAAGAGCTGGAACGGTACTATTCTAAGCTGGCCAACCACCACCAAGCCACCGTCTACTGACCTGTTGAGCAAGCACTTTCAGGCAGCCTCTGGTCAGTCCCCCCTCAGTGCTGTACACAGGATACTCGAGTCGAAGCTTGACAGGCGGCGGGCGGTGCTGGGACAGCGCCTTGAAGTACTCGTACGACCAGCGCAAAAGGTCATAAGGCTGGGTCTTTATAGCAGCTGAACGGTAACAGTAAACATAATGATTGATTTAATTCAGGCGTCACAGGTCTATATAATAAATACTTAACATGCATAAAAATATATTAGAGTTTTGGCGGGAATGCGAAGATGTGCTGTTGTTGATTTTGTGTTATTTGCTAAACCCTGTGTTTTATCGAGTGTTAATGTGTAATAATGGTGGATTATTAACCATTAAGTGTTCGTAAACGTGCATGAGTGAAAGGTAGGTAAATAGTACAAAGACGAAAAACGTGTATTTTCGTATTCTATCCGAAACTCCATAGAAGCTTCAGTAAAGAATCCACCGCTTTACTGAAGCATCACTTCGACTTGACCGCGCCGTGACTTTGACGACTTTCATGCACCAAAACTGGAGATTTATATAATGTATTATTATTTATATAATTTGACACTGGCTAAATACGCTAATCGCGTGGACCAAAAACAAAAACAAAAAAAAAAATATATTAAACTTAACTTAGTTTGCATGTTTGCTCGGCGACGTGTGATGAAAATGGTTTCGATCGATGGTGTTGATCGAACTTAGGCAATTAGACATTCTTTATCGCGGAATTAAAATTATAAATTACCCTATTAAATTAAATTATGTATGTTTGTATGTATGTGAGTTTCTTTATTCCACCATAACTTTTAAATGCCTGAATAGATTTCGATGTATCATCCCGTGTAACAATAGCTAGGATAGTCGTGTTTTTATCTAACTTTTGTTATTATTTATTTAATGAAGTATATTTTTAGTACATATTGATATATTTTTCAATTTTTTTCTCACCTTTACAGTACCTCTTGAGTATGTACGGAAACTTGGGTGGTATGACGATCTGCTGGGAGCAGAACATCTGGTCCATCAGCTCAGGCATCTTGAATGTTTTCTTTCACCCCTTGAAAACACAATCTTTCTATGAATCCTTTATAATTCCTAATAGAATATGGTTTGTCCTCCCCAAACCGGTTAAACTGTAGTTTCGAGAAATTGGTGAATATAGTTCTTTATCCTCCTTCCTAAACCCTTGTCATATTTTTTTTTATATAATCAAGTGGCAAACAAGCAAACGGCCCGCCTGATGGTAAGCGGTCATCGTCGCCTATAGATATTTGCAACACTGGTGGCATTGCCAATGCGTTGCCGATTCCTTTGTTACCATAACTTTTGCGACACCCATCTGGAAGGACTGCATTTTGTAACTGCAGAAAAACCTGCGGCACAAGTACGGATCTTTTCGATAAATAATATTCGATAAAATTGACAGTTCAAATCGATAAAGGGGGTTTTATCGACGTTTCATATAATTTATCGAGCCTCGATGCAATCGACAAAAGTTATCGAAAAGCTAAGTCAAATCCAAAGATAATATAAGAGCTATTACAATACTTAACGATCAGATTTCGGTACTCGCAACTTTCGATAAATTTATCGAGTTTTTAGATTCGACAAATTTATCGAACTGACTTCCGTACTTGCGCCGCTGATGTGGAGAGTGAAATGGGGGATGACATTTCACTTTATAACAAATGACGCAATACCTTACCATTTGAGCACTAAAGATGGTGAATAAATGCTAAACCTAGATTAGAACTGGATCTCAAGATGCAGCTGCCGTACCACCGGTGGGAGCACCGATATGGTGGTAACTAGCCAGGCGAGCACTAAAAAATGCTACCACCATTTTATTGTTGCATCACAGTGTTCCTTCGCTTCAGCTCAAACTCATCGTAGGATTCGAACCATCGACCTACAGATCGACGGCCGACGTCAATACCACTGAGCTATCATCGCTTCAATTTATATTTTATTATTAACACAAGACTGTCCCAATGATGTAGGTACTTACCCACACCTAGGAAGTAAAATGAACTCGCGCCCAAGTCAATGACCTCTGTTTACTATTCTAAGTTGTTGCGGTATTTTCAAGGTTAATTTTGTCCCTAAAAAGGAACACTAGAAGAATCTACGAAGTTTCTTTGAAATCATAAAAAGCTTCTACTTTTAAACGCTCTTTATAAAAATGTTTGACTCAGACTTTATTTTTATTGAATGAAAAAGCGCGTCGCTTCGCGTCTTCCTCATTTTTAATTCACTCATATAAACAAATCAAATATATATACCTACCTAATTAGATTGCAAATAATGCAAAACTTAATTTACCTTTTATTTGAGTGTTCTTTTTTCACAATTAAATAGGCTTCACGAATTCACGAAAGAAAGACTGGCTCAAATAGTCTCTGTTTACTTTTTTCGTTGCCAATGGCGACGCCTGCTAAAATGTCAAAGGTGGTAGGGGAAGATGGGGTAATTTAATCCTGTAGGAAAATTAAAACTCTCTTGTAATACCATTATGTATACTACGTAAGTTGGTATAACTAATATTGAATAAATTAATTCATTTACTAATTAAATTACTATTATTTATACTTACGTAACTTATTATAAATAATTATATAAATAAGAATTACGTAATTCATTTACTAATATTAACCTAAAGTGTTTACATTGTAAAGTTTTGTTATTTGAAAAATAAACATTCTTTGATATTTATTTCTTTATATACATACCTACTAACTGCTGACATTGTTCTTTTATATTTATACCAATTATAAATAATTTAATTTATTTATAATACACCGAATATTATAATATAAATTGTAGTGCTATCTAACATGTTCGTATCAACTTTTATACGTACCATAGCGTAATATAGGTAAAAAGTTAAAAATGAAATCGTAGATTATTTGCCATATTTTTGGGGTGATTATTTAAATGGTCCCAATGTTTAATCATAAAAAAGCGACTGCCTCCTTCTAACGTGAAATTGTGATTTTTCAATGTAACAAATTTTGATAATAATTGTTCTTATTGAGTAATAAAATTAGAGAAACATGAGAAAATCTCGTAACCTAGATTTCCTGAAAAACATAGAATCCCTCTACAGTTGCTATCAGCCGCTTCTAATCAACATAAAATTCAATCTATACAAAAATTCACTATGCTAATAAAATTTTACACGGTTAGTTTCACACGAAAAACAATCAGAGTTAAAAATTAATGTACGTTTCTCAACTAATTGTTTTGTTTACTGACATCTAGCGACAAACTCGCGAACTACGTCCTACAAATCAATGAAACGACCTGTCTCGAGAAGAAAAAAAAACAAAAACCTGTTTAGTGCTGTGACGTCCGTCCGTGTTTTTGTGTCTTGTTTCGTTCGGAGCAAGAGGTGCTTTTTATTTTCGTGAATTAATACGAAAACAGCACAAACTTTCGTCTCAAACACAAATTATCCTACAGTGTTTATGAACCGCTAGTCCCAAGTGCAGATTGTTTGATTTATCTAGTGTTTAGTTTTGTGTCATTTGAGACATCGTCGGGTGAATGAAATGAAACTCTGATAGTGCTTATAAATACGGAAAAAAATGTGCAATCAGTGACACTTATTTGTGATCAAGTGCTATTATGTATCAAAACGTTAGTGCCGTGTACGTTAATAAAGAAAAATAATTAAGAAATGGGTGACAGATGGAAACATCCATTCAAAGTGAAAATAAAAACGTTTGCTTTAGTGATTGTAAGACTATGGATGTGATCACGGATTTGTCTCCTTTTAGTAAGTACTATTTCACTTTCTATCACCTCACCTGTGCAGTTAGTGGATCGTGAGAGTAGGAGGGGCTAAACAAGGCCCTTTGGTTAGATGACGAAAACTTTGACCTGCATACGATTTTGTATAAACAACTTGTTTACATAGGTACAAAAACAGATTCAAAAAATATATTGCGAGTGTGTAGTGATTTATGCTTTAAGTTACAATATTTTAAGATTGTTATGCATTGAATAGAAATTACATTTTGTTTAAATCAGCGACAAAGAGGCATCCGAAAACTGTTGTATTGAAAAAAACAGACTACCTACCAATTTAAAAATTTGCAAATGATAATTCTACAAAAAGGAAAAATCATTCAGTAACATTAAATAGTTTAATGGCAATAATCAAAAATATTACATAACTTTATGTAATGTCAACTTAACCGGTTTGAATTCGATATTTTCGATTAAATTACATCTGTATAGACAAATAATTATCCGTACTTCAATAATTAATAATATAAGTTAATAATTAATTACCTGCTTTGGAATTAACTGACTCCAACATGATCTAGGTATTACATACACCTAGTCGGAAAGAAAATTCTTACTAGGAGATACCTACTGACCCCTATTGTCTCTATATTCAAAGGTTTCAAAATAATAATATTGACGGTGACTGTACTACCGGTTGTGATCGCTAACCAATGACATGATTCGAATTTAAATTTCTATCTATTTCATTGGTTGGTGAGCTGTCAAGTTTGTTTACATTATTGGACAACTAAGAAAATGTCTACCATACGTTATTCTATTTTTTAGTTGTAGACCATCATTAAAATAACGGATGGTAATACCTATTCCTCTCTCCTTTAGCCATTGTGTTTCTGTACGTCTTCAACCGCATTTAACTGGAAATAACTAGACAGGCATATCATTCTTCCATCAGTCTTTTAGAGCAATTCGTCTGTTTTTTTTGTTGCGATGTTACTCGATTTCTCCGTTAATTATTCTCAACCTATTTAAATGTTTTTTTTTAATCTATAGGATATATCTCAAGGCTGGTTATAATTTTTATTACATAATAGCACCCCTAAGGGTGGAAAAATGAGCCATGAAATTTCAAATATCAATGGGAGATGATGTTTTCGTCGAATTTGTTTCCCGCCTTTTTATATGTAGTATCTAATGTCTAATAATGTAGGTACATACCTAAACAAAAATGGCGGATCACCAACCAATGACATTGATTCCCATCACGATTAATGTCATTGGTTGGCGATCCGATCACTGGCGATACACCATAATATTTGTTTATATTATTGGACACCTTAAAAAACACAGACCTTACATTACTTTACATTCTTCTTCAACCGGATTATCTTGGAGTAAAATCTGTATATTATTTTACTATTAATGGTGGTCGTTGCGATCTCGTGCACTCCCTGAGGATGAGCGTCGGACACGCTCGAAACCTAGGTCGACAATATCGACGAAAGACGTGAGTTACAGGCGTTATGACGTGCTTTCGAGTAATAAGCTAATAAGATTGCAGGTGTTCATATAATGAAGTGTCGAGTCGAGATATTCGCGTGACGATAAGCTTCACGGCTTCGCATAACATGAGTAATAAGGTACATATTCATCATCATCATCATCATATGGGAAAACCTATGTTCAGCCACTGCCAAATTTGGTAGGCTAAAGATTTGATGTAAAGGTCTATATACCTTTAGTTCTGAAAACAATACAAATCACAACGCAGTATAAAAATCTTCGTGACAGAATCCGGAATGAGGAGATCCGCAGGAGAACGAAGGTCATCGACATAACTCTCAAAGTTAGTAGGTAAGCTGAAATGGCAATGGGCAGGCCACATCGCTCGCAGAACCGATCACCGATGGGCAAGAAAGGTTATCAAATGGTTACCACGAACCAGCAGCGCAAGTACGAAAGTTCGGAAGTCCAAACGATAAATTTGATTAATCGAAAAAACTGATAAATTTATCGAATGTTGCGAGTACCGAAGTCTGATCGCAAAGTATTGTACGAGTAGTAGCTTTATATTCTCTTTGGATTCGACCTAGATATTCGATAACTTTTGTCGGTTGTATCAAGGCTCGATAATTATATAAAAAATCGATAAAACCTACTTTATCTATTTGAACTGTCATTTTAATCGATTGAAAAGATCCGGACTTGCACTGCAGAAGACGTAGTGTAGGCCCGCACTAGGTGGACCGACGACCTTACCGGCTAATAACAATCGTGATCGTTTTCGACTCAAACCCGATGAAAACCAGCGGTCGCTTGTCTTCGGCTGGAAGCAATTGTTTATAGTTTTAGCTAGTTTTCGTTTTGGAACAGCTTGTACCCTTAATAGCGTTCATTCTTTATAGAGTAATAGTTTTGGTATTAGGTATGTCCTGTCCATCACAAATTGGAAAAACTGTTGATTCATGATTATGCTACTACATCTTTTGTACATAAATATATACATCACAAAAATTTCGCTTCCAACAGGATTCGAACCTGCGTCTTCTGGCTTGCCGGTTAACACCACAGAGGAAATAATACTACGTAGGGTTAACACTATAAAATATATTTCATCTTTTGTACATAGTTTCCACAATAAACTATTTCATTTCAAACTACCAAATGAATAAAAGTGACGTGTCTTTTTGTAATGTATACAAAAGCTTGTTACCAAATGCACATGAGAGTATATAGGCACCTATAACAAGACCATTTTTAAATTTTTTTGTCTGTCTGTTTGTTCCGGGTAATCTCCGAAACGGCTGGACCGATTTTGTCGGGACTTTCACTGGCAGATAGCTGATTTAACTTAGACTAGTTAGTGGGAGGACTAACTCTTCTGCGAGTGTCCGTCTGGGTTGTTACCACCGCTTTGCTCGTGAAGTCTGCCGCCAAGCAGTAGTGTGCAAGCATTACTGTGTTCCGGTTTGATGAGCAGAGTATCCAGTGAAATTACTGGGCTTATGAGACTTAATACCTAATGTCTCAGGGTAACGAGCGCACTGCAGTGCCGCGCAGGCCTTTCTGTTTCAAAGTTCTGGGTGGCACTGCAATCGTTATGGGCCGGCGTTTTGCTTACCATCAGGCAAACGACCAGCTCGTCTCGTTACCTAATAACATAAAAAAAAAAAAAAAAAAAAAAAAACTACGTGGGCGAAGCGGCGGGACACAGCTAGTTATGTAATAAAAAATATAGAATATTATTTATCGAAAACAATTGATTCATTTCTCGATACGCAGAAAATTTGAACAGGTGCAGTATTCAAGTCTGTTTAAGTTTAGTTTATTATCATATTATTTCTATTCATACACAAATGGCAGAATTCGCAAATGAGCGCAAGCCTCGTCACGAACGAACTGACTCTAGTCACGACGTGGCGTGGTGAGGCTTAGCCATCGAGAGAGGTTAGTATTTCGATGGGCAAAACAACTTTTTGTTTGCTACATGTAGTTCTCGATAATACTTGTTATTTATTGAAGAACTAGCTGCTGCCCGCGGAGTACCCGCGCGGAGTTATTGGATTCCATGGGTTTTATTTTTTTAGTGCGGAACCCTAATTCTTTTTCTAAATTAAAAGCAGCCTAAGTTACTCCTTATAACATCAGCTATCTGCCAGTGAAAGTCCTGTCAAAATCGGCCCAGGCGTTTTGGACATTTTCCAGAAGAAACAGACAGACAGACAAAAAATTAAAAAATGGTTGTTTTGTTATATGTACCGTATATACTTTCATATACATTTAGTAAAAAGCTGTTATTTTGATATTACAAACAGACACTTCAATTATATTTATTTGTATAGATTTGGTGTTGTATGTGCGCGAACCATCGCAATCGTTATGGGCCGGCGTTATGCTTACCATCAGGCAAACGACCAGCTCGTCTCGTTACCTAATAACATAAAAAAAAAAAAAAAAAAAAAAAAACCATTTTGTTAGAATCCATAGGGGCACCTTAGACGCTCAAGCAAACGTACGTTTGCTTGTCATAATAACAACGCTTTTGCGTCAAACGCGGATTTCGTGATACTCGAAATGCGCGCTTGACGCCAAAGCGTTTTTATTATGACAAGCAAACGTACGTTTGCTTGAGCGTCTACGGTGCCCCTTACGTCATCCCGAGTGACACTGGCTAGGGCAGTCGTGTGTTTTTATGTAACTTTTTTTTACTTAATTTATTTCAATTCAATCGCCTGCAATTCAATCATTAGACCTTATAGTTATACGTAGCCTACATTAGATCCAATTTGCAGCTCTACATAGATTTCGAAGAACTACATATAGACTAGAATTCGAAACTCTTTGTTGAGTTAACAGCATCCTGCCTAACTACTCAATTGGCAAATGGCACTTAATGTGGAGATGATGGTAATGAAAACCTCTTTGACGAAAGGACAACGTGACTGGAAAGTCGTCCCAATCACGTTGTCCTTTGTGTGGTGTTTGTGCACTCATTATAATTATCTTTTAGTCGTCTGCCCAAAAAAAAGAGTGTCATGTTTTCAGGGTTCATGTATGTATGTGAGATTCTTTATTCCACATGTAGTTCGGATGACAAAATAATAACTTGGTATCATGGAGCTGATCTGATGATGGAGCCAGGAGGTGGATAGTGGAACTGTTCAGTGACTACAAGTAAACCCAGCCTGTGTTACCACAAAAAAAAACACTTTTAGATGCCTGTTTAGCTAGACAACGTCTAAAGATAAACGACTAAAATGATTAGAAACGTCACAACAGAATTGAGTTAGACAACGGTTAGACACTACTTAAATCGGGATTTATGATTGCTCAAACTACAATACCTAATTATTTTCAGACTTATCCGGTGGATTTTCCAAAAAGTTTAGGCTTATATGATTCGTTTTGATTTCAGTAGATTGAACTGATTGTAAGCGATGGTCTGAAGAGCGTGTTTTTAGTTTTTTTAAACTAACTTTTTAACTACATAAAATTAGTTAATTAATTAGAAAAAGCAAAAGAAAGAAAGAATTGTGTCATTGGTTCTATTAGTTATTTATAGAATGCCCTATTAATCGCAACATAAATAATTTATCTCAGTAGGAATCTAGCTTTCTGTTTAATCTGCTCGGCCATCGACTATTTTATGTAGTTTACTGTGACTAGAGACCTAAACTGGTTCCTAAATGAGTCATATATGTTTGATAATTATGTTTGAAAGGTCATCCGAGGCGTCATTCATCTCGATTGTTTTAAAGCATTTTTACCTTATCGGTCTGGGCCCCAATTCTACTACAAAATGGTTTAAAAATCAGAATGGTTTCGACTTTCGTCGCAAAATCATCACTTTGATGAAAAGTATACGAAAATTAACAATGGTTTTGTTGATGACCGCTATTAACATACGCGACGATAGAAAAAGATGGTGCTATAACATACCGAAAGTGCCTAAAGTGTTAATTTTGCGGCGACACCATTGTCATTTTTAATCTTCTAATAAATAACGGGAGAAAGGGACGGACGACGTTTGACAGGTCTTTTAGTTTTAGAGCTGTCAAATACACCCTTGACATTTTAGACGCCGATAAATTCATGGCCGCATACACTTGATACAAGCAACTGGATTTTGATATATCGAAAATATTATCTATCCCTTTCTGGTGTTTTTAATTAGAAAGGAGGGAGTGCGTTTCTCTTTAAAATATGAAAGTTATGTAAATAATGGGTAAAGCTGTAAGTAATTGAAGCTGCAAGTTTGGTAGGTTTATGATTGTTTACACTGGTAATGTTACGTTCTAATAGAATTGAAACGGTACACAACAACGAGGTCATTGACCATGAACCTTAACGCTGACCTTAACGCTTACACACTCATACCCTTGCTCTAAGATTCCCTGTGTCGCAGGTGGCATGCACACACAACACAACCATCCAAGACCTGAGAATAAAATTTATGATCTACACACGAAATCTGCTCCGGCTGGGAATCAAAATCAGCCGGCCCAGCCTGTAAGCGAAAGGCATCGTAGCCTAGCCAGGCTCGGTTACTCTTACTAGGTACCTTAGTCACGGTTAGTCACTTAGTAGTGCTTGTCTAGGTATTATAGTTACCCTATCACCCAAGATGAAAACCTCGCAAGCAACTATTTATGGTTCCGACATCAGCTCTTGCAAGTGGTTTATTATCAACCGACTAGTTGGTGCCATCGATAATATGTTGTCTCCAAAATTAGGAGTAGGCAATCGCTGTAAGGCGATGTCCGCTAGATGGAGCTATAGCTTGTAAGCCGAAAGACAGTCATCTCAAGAATTTTAGGGCAAGCATAGAAATCTCCCACAGCTTAGATGGTTACTGCGACTGATAACCAGAAAGACGCGGTTTCGAATTCCGTTATAGCATTAAAATAGTCATCAAACAATAGTCCTCTAGACAAACAAATGTAGTAATTATTTAGGACTTTCGCTCCGAGCTCAAACTAACTCGATCCGATCCAATCCAAATCACTATCTACGCAGCCCGCCCATATCCGATGACAGATTGAGGTCCGAAGCGGACCGATCTTCCAGCGTGCGAACACGCCAATTGGATAATTATATGTGAACGATGTCAAGGGGCGAAGGTCTGCTGGAGCCCTAGATGAAGCCACAATACCCGTCTCCTTTCTGTATGTACGGCTGTACGGCCAGCGGCCATTATCTACTTGCTGTCACCATTGTAGTGGATGGGTGCTGGTACGAGTGAGAAGCGCAGGCGGGAATTCAAAAGACTGTTATACAAAATTTGTATTTTTTTTTAAAACGTTACTTTCCACAGACCTCTGGTCCGTACCGTTATTGAATCTCAATAATGGTAACAAACAAAATCAATACAGGAACTGGTCTTAATAATAAAGGTTAAAATGTTTGTTGTATACTATTAGATAACGAGACGAGCTGGTCGTTTGCCTGGTTTGTGCGCAATTTGCGCAGCACTGCACTGCGCTCGTTATCCTGAGACATTGGGTATTAAGTTTCATTGACTACTTTGCTCATCAAACCGGGACAAATTACTGCTTGGCGGTAGACCACAACGGTGGACCCACCCAGACTGACACTCACAGTAGGAGAGTTCACTAGTTAGTTTATATGTTAGAATGTGTGGGTCAAACTTTGCATTTTTAACGAATAACAACTAATGACACCATTAGAAGAAGATTAAAATTAACTTCCCAGATTTAGTTAAATCTATACTAATATCTACTAATTAGTATAGATTTAACCAAATCTGGGAAGTTAATTTTAACCTTCTTGCTTCTGCCCGCTGTTTTTACCCGCGTTCCCACAGGAACCTTGCATTTTTCCGGGATAAAACGTCTATTACTCTCCGGTCCATACTGCGTGAAAGAAGGACCAAACCAACAAATACACTTTCGCAGTTATAATATTAGTAGGAAGTAGGATTATAAAACAATAATGTTTGTAAGTTTGTTTGTTAGGTACCGCTAATCTCCAGAACCACTTATCTCCAGATCCCTTAGTGTTATAGGCTACGTTTTATTCTGATTACACACGTGCGAGGCTGCGAGAAAACGCTAGTAGCTAATAAAAGCGTGTTAATACATATTAATTCACAACCGCTCTGCGCTCATGACCTACACCATACCCGAACAGAGTATTGGATGGTATTGGCTTATCTGGGCGCCTGTAGTGCGTTTAACATCTAGCTAGTGTGGCGGGGCGAAGGTCAAAAGGTATGGACACAACTAATGGGAAATAATGTCATATATCTATACTGTTTCAATCGTTATCAGGTTTTTGTATACCTACTATTGGATAACGAGACGAGCGGGGGTCATTTGTTCATGGCAAGCATTAGGGGCAGCGTAGACGCTTATGCAAACGTACGTTTGCTTGTCAGAATAACACGAAGTTGTGTCATAATAACAACGCTTTTGCGTCAAGCGCGGATTTCGTGATACTCGAAATGCGCGCTTGACGCAAAAGCGTTATTCTAACAAGCAAACGTACGTTTGCTTGAGCGTCTAAGCTGCCCCTTACGCACCACCACGTACTTACCGCAGCCTCTGCACTGAACGCGCAGTAGTTGTGAAACTATTTTTCGAGTCGTGTACATCGTGCGGTGGTTACGTGGTTTTTCCATGGTTTGCGCGTGGTCCATGATTGAGCATAACCATCAACCATGCATTACCGTCTAAAGTTTGTAAGAACAGCTTTCCACACGCTTAAATATAAGAATTATTTATTTGTTGACTGTAATTTAGTTGTATAATATTATAGTTTATAATATGTTTATTTACTCTAAGTCTCAAGAATATGTAAGACAGATGCAACAATATCATTTGTGTGATATAATTATCATAACAATTATCTACTGCACTGAAACTTGACCCAAAAACTATAATGCGTAATTAGCAAAATCATTATCTGTTACTAATTACTAATTAAAATCTGTCCGTTTATCTGTTATTAAACACATCTAACATTAATGTTATCTTTACGTAGGTAGGTTATAATCTATTTTTAACCGACTTCACAAAAAGGAGGTTGCTAATTCGAGACGTACCTATGTTTGTAATTTGTAATATTAGGTATTCGAATTGCATATTCACATACGATGATCCAAACAAACAAATATAAATAATTTTATAGGTTTACGACGTTGTATATATACCACGCGTTTCGGCAAGAAATCCCAAATCGACATATTTGTGAATCAACGATAAACAATTGAATATTCCCTGTTTTGATTTAATATAAATTTATGTTGTAGTATGATAAACGTTCTTTATTATATTCTGGTTCAAAACACGATATTTATATTTTCACTCGATCATAAAATATTAGGAAAACAGGGAAATTTATGATCGCTTTTTAATTCGCATTTCGCATTCGAATTTTCTTTTTTTTTCGTGGCCAACAATTTATGACTTTGCAAAAGGTTTGAATCGTTCAATAGTTTGTTAAAATTTAAGTAAGTAAATATTTTATAAAAAAAACTAACCCAATATTGATTTCCAACGATTAAATGCGGAAATAATTATGTTTAGCCTAAACATACTGTATAATTAATTAAATACCCATCGGTAGATGAATTAATAGTATTATAAGAATTATATTATAAGTATTTTTATAAGTAAAAAGTAGGTAGTAACCTACTTAAGTATTCGGCATTCAGAAGTACATTCTACAATCCCGTCAATTAGTTAAAACATCATAAAAATTGAGAAATGGGAAAATAAAACTAAAATTTATTTTCCTCAGTTTTAGGGATTTAAACGAAAAATGGTTTATTTATATCACTTACAGTATGTATTATATTATTTAACCCTTGCCCACATAGACTGAAATTGGTTGGAATCGTCACGGAATTACAATATTGTAGGTATCTTACCTACGCGAGGTAAACCGTTGAAAGTGATATAATTCAAAATTAACATATAATTTAACTAAGGATACTTTATTTCCCCACCGTCCCCTAATTTAGTAAGACAGAGCACACACAAAGAAGGCTTAATTGTTTAGTGTAACAGATGTTCAATAGATGGCGCTAGTAGTTCAACCCAAAAAGGTTCAAACAATAAACTAAAAAAAAAAATTGGTGCGACCGGACAAAAAGTTTGGCGTAAAAAATAACTATGCAACTATAGTTTTTGGACCTACATTATCCCTTCCTTTTATTATAGTACTACTCTATACCCTGAGTGCTTACATTTTATTCAGATTCCACGCGTTCGAAGCTGCGGGCAGTATAAAAATAATACTTGTTATTTCGTCTTCATTCGTTGACCTTCGCTGGCATCGCTTGGTCTATACCCGCCATTATTTGCCGCATAGGTCAGTGTACAGAGTGCATACTAGGAATAAGCAATGATTCGATCAGTAGGTGTTTCTAGCATAGGTAGTATCCATCGACATTGTAACTAACTGTAGTTACAGTTGTCGATAGCCGCGGTACGTGACTAGAAGGCGCAATACAGATCGCAGTGTCATAGGTGTACTATAAAGCGGTAAAGGTTTATTAACTATATAAACTAATAAACTACTGTAAATAAACTACTCCTAATTGTAATATTTATAGTTGGATACCTCAACTACTCTTCACAAACGAATTTAGAAGTATTTATATAAAGTTATTTTTATGTGTGTATGTATATCACCATAGTTATGCCTTCGGAGTATTCTTTTTGTTAATTTAATGATGTGATGTGAAAATTGCAAGAAATTAGTTTATTAGTTTGATTAGCAAAAAAAGGGTGCGAGCCCTGGAGCTTGCAGAGTGTAAATGTAAATAATAATAAAAAAAAGCGGTAAAGGTGTGGAACGATGGTCCAAGTTCGAGCCCACAGACAGGCACTCCATTCCGGGCGCGCCATCGCTCCATTTTCGGTAATTCTGCGTTTCGAGTACTGCCAAGTGCCAACTGAGCGCGAAATGGATCGTCGTCGACTAACGAAGAGTTGGAACGGTTTAGGCGCAAAATGGCCAATTCTCAAAATGGCATATGAGTCTTAAAAGGACTAATTCTACAAATGGCAAATTCTACAAAGGACAAGTTCTCGTAATGGCAAATTCTACAAATGCCAAATTCTCATAATGACAAATTCTACAAATGCCAAATTCTCACAATGGCAAATTCTACAAAGGCCTAATTCTCAAAATGGCAAAATAACCCAAAGTTAGCAATTTTTAAAAAAACTAAATGTTACTTTACTAAACTTTTTTTGTGTGGCGTAAAAGCAAACATACAATAGTTTGTATGTTTGCTTTTACGCCGAGCGAAGCTTGATCATTCAGTTAATTTATTTCGGGTATATGTAAAAACGCAATTTTACACAATTTTTTTGTTTAATATTGTAATAAATTACGAGCGAAGTTCGTCACTCAAATGTTAATCACTTTAAATCAAAATAAGAATTATGAAAACTAAGTATTTACAAAAATAAGAATATGGAAAAAAACGAATACGGAAAATTAAGACTTCGGTAAAAAAAGCTGACCATAATAAAAATATATCTATTCGACAATCACAATTTGAGTAATAACAGTTTCAAGTCAATGGCATACCTACTGCAGAAAATATAAATCTAGACAGTATTATGTCAGTTCTAAATTATCTACTATGATTTGAGACAAATAAGAGATTTAGCTCTTGAAGTGTAAAAAATATTAGCTTGTAGATACATAATTCATAGCTACATTTTTATATAAGAAGCTTATAGTTTATTTTTGCCTTAAATTGACGTAACTGTTTGTTGATCATTTTTCAATTTAATCAAAATGTACATTTATGTCACGAAACAATTTATACAAGCTAATATTTTTTATAATATATTAGCATAATATATTAGGATAATACCTATATGAAAGTGACATAATATTTAACCAGCTATTTAAATTATTTAAAATTACTAACTGAGTTAATTTGCCATTTTGAGAATTAGGCCTTTGTAGAATTTGCCATTGTGAGAATTTGGCATTTGTAGAATTTGCCATTACGAGAACTTGTCCTTTGTAGAATTTGCCATTTGTAGAATTAGTCCTTTTAAGACTCATATGCCATTTTGAGAATTGGCCATTCTGCGCCTAAACCGTTGGAACGCTTGGATTTCCAATATTTCTCTCACTACACGTAATCCATCTGAGATTCCCCACATATGGGCGGTTTTTAGAACGTTGAATTGGAGTGTTCGTGTATGTGGCCTAGAGTTCCAGTCACGTAGAAAGAACACTGGCCGTTTACCTCCGCATTGAGCGGTTTTTGATTACTGCCTATTCAAAAGTAGGTACAAAGTAGCTAGTAAAGTACCATTTTTATACTATTTGATAACTAGACGAGCCGGTGGTTTGCCTGGTGGTAAACATAACGCCGGTCCAAAACAAATGCACTGCCACTCAGAACTTTGAAAAACAAAGGCCTGCGCGACACTGCAGTGCACTCGTTATCCTGAGAAGTCTCATAAGCCCAGCATTTTCACTGGCTACTCTGATCATCAAAACGGTACATAGTAAGGTGTCCCTAATGGTAATTGGTAATTGTTAGTGGTAGGACTAACTCCTCTGCGAGTGTCCGTCTGGGTTGTTACCGCTGCTTTGCTCGTGAAGTCTGCCGCCAAGCAGTAATGTGCAAGCATTATTGTGTTTCTTAATTTAATTTAGCGTAAGTATTATATATTTAATTCTATGGCCTCTTTTTCTTGATAAGGAATGTACCTTTAGGGATTTATTTGTTTTTTTTATTTCATTACGAAAATTATGTAATCTAAAATATCGATATAATACTCAGAAAGGGGTTTTTAATATTTGCTCTACTACATTCCTTTTACTATCGCATTCTCGTGTTGTTTAATAATATTGAAATAATTTTAGGACTATAGGTGGAAATGTGTAACGTTATGTTTATTGTTTTATATAACAAAAGAATTTGAGACGCAGTTTATGTCGTTTATAAACCACAGTATTTGATTTAAACGTCAGTTTTAAGCACTATGACTGATGATTTATCAAATCGGCCTTATATTTGGAGGCCTGTTTCTTGATGACGGAACGAAGAAGGTATATATATTATACGTTTAGGGTGAGAACGGTTTGACCGATTTAGATACGGTTTTTTGTATATATAGTTACTGATTCATTGGCGATGGTCCATAGCTGTTATGGTGTTAACCCGCTAGGGGGCGCAGCAAACAAATAATAAAAATTTTGATAATATCCACGACGGATGTAAACTTGATTATTTTGTTTTGTTGGTCCAGGAAATAAAGGAATATTGTAGAAATTGACGAGCAAAATAACCAGTGAAATTACTGGACTTTTATGAGACTCAATACCTAATCTGTCAGGGTAACGAGCGCACTGCAATGCCGCGCAGGCTTTGGTCTTTCAAAGTTCTGGCACTGCACTTGTTATGGGCCGGCATTATACTCACCATCAGGCAAACGGCCGGCTCGTCTCGCTATCAAATATCATAAACAAACTAGTAAAAGTGAATCGCGCAAACCTAAGAAAATAAGTACTAAATCTAAAATAATGTGTCCAACAGCAGCTAGCTACCCAACAGGTGTGCAAAACAATGCAGCAACGTTTATTTCATTTTGCGCCATTGTCTTCACATTTTCCTCAGAGCGCGTGAGAACGTCGAATGAGTTGCGGTAATCAAATAGTAGGTTAAAAACGGATTTGTTACCAGTCACTTCTTGTAGCCTCAAATCAAAGGATGCTAATTTTATTTTAAGAGCTACGCCTCATGGCTTTTCATACAAACTCACGAGTCTAAAATCCGCATTAGCGGCTCGACCAATGACTACTCGCATGTGTGGATTTTACCACACTTGCTCTGAAAACGGTTAAGGAAAACTTGGAGAGAAGCGCTTAAAATAATCTTTAGAGGTACTCTCTACAAATAAATTGAAGTGTCTGTTTAAAATATCAAAATAATAGCTTTTTACTAAATGCATATGAAAGTATATACGGTAGCTTCTACAACAAAAGCACAATTTTTAAAATATTTGTCTGTCTGTTTGTTTCGGGTAATCTCCGAAACGGTTTGATCGATTTTGACGGGAGTTTCATTAGCAGATAGCTGATGTTATAAGGAGTAACTTAACGCCGCGGGGCACAGCTAGTTACCAAAGAAAATCAAGGACATGTGACATCCACCAAGTCGCATTGGGCCCGCGTGGCGGATTATGGCCCATGTAACGAAATCCTCTCCATCCAGATGCTTTTGGCGACTTCGGTAGAAAGTGAGAGGCAGCGGGATCGATCCCAGCCGAGGCAAATTTTGTGTGGTGAACATAATGTTTGTTCACGGGTCGTAGATGCTTATGCTGTGTGTCCATACCACACAGGGAGTTCTAGTGCAGGATTATGCCTGTGTAAGGGGCAGTGTAGAAGCTTATATGCAATCGTCAGAATAACAACGCTTTTACGTCAAGCGCGCATTTCGAGTATCTCGAATATTTGAGAGAATTTGCATAAGCGTCTACGGTCTGCATATAAGATTTATTTCTTCGCCAAAAGTACGATTCGAACCACTGACGACGTTACTATCACAGCCATCAAAGCTTTATCAAATTTGTATATAGGTATACCATCACATTGTTCTCAATAATAGCAGGTACGCCCTACAAAATACATAGCGTAGGTACTGCGTGGAGTTGTGTGGCGAATTGTTATCTGCCGTTAGATCACTAAAACTGCCGACTTTTCTTATTACGAAATACTGAGTAAGCCATCGTTTTTACAGTAGTTCAATTTAACAGCCAGTATGAAATTACTGGGCTTATAAGCGTCTCAGGGTAACGAGCGCAATACAGTGCCCCGCAGGCCTTTGTGTTTCAAAGTTCTGAGTGGCACTGCAATTGTTATGAGCAAGCATTACGCTTGCCATCAGGCAAACGACCGGCTCGTCTGGTTATCCAAAATTAAAAGGTATTAATGCCCGTTTATCAACAGTAGGAGACGCTTAAATCGGATGCCTAAATATTTAGAAAGTGCTTAGCGTAAAACAAAGTTTCACCAATCTTTAGCAGTGTTCTAACGACTTTACGAAGTTTATGCTTAGGACTGTGTTTACATTGGAAGCAACTTTGTTAGACCAATACATAAAATAATACATATTAGTAGGTACAAGTTTAGTACCTACGGTTACGGTTAGGCGTAGCCTTCTTCGCGGTCTTTCTTTCTTTCATATTTTGCAATGATAATTACCTTTTCTGTACTTAAGTTACCTCATTTTTCTTTTATTATCATAATTAAATCTAGAATAGAACTGGTTTTTTTCAAGTGCTTGACATTATTTATTTTTATTTGTGAGTGGTGAAGTTATTCATTGGTACTCTAGAAAATATCCTACCTAACTTGATGGCGACATGCGCTTGTTTAAAGGCAGTACGTATACTTTCACTAAGAACTCAAGCACAACGTAGGTTTCGAACCATCACCCTACTTACCGGTGACTTCCCTACCACTTAACCGGCATCGCTTTGGTTTGTATTACTAAATTTAACTGTTAATCGACACTAATCACAAAGCACGACTTAAATCGGTCCAGTAATTTAAACACAACAAAAAAAGGTAAAAAACTTACCTTGTTTAAAAATAATTTGCTGCATAGTTACTTACTACATTTTAATGAAATTGTGCAAGTTCACAGTCGCCGCGGTTGCCTCTGTAGTTGAAGGGCATTGCCAAGGCTTTCCTGAATTATATAGATTTGCATTGTGAGCTGCATTTACATGATTCCGTGAGATTTTGGTTATTGTTAAAACAACAAGGTAACGGGACGAGCAGGTCGTTTGCCTGATGGTAAGAATAACGCATGCAGCATAAAAACAATACAATTACAGACACACATACCCCTGCACTGGAATCACTAGGATTCCCTATGTTGCAGGTAGCATGGACAACACAAACATCCAAGACCAGAGAACAAACTTTATATCAGGTGGTAAGACTAATTATGCTTCGTGTGTCAGTCTGGGTGGGTACCACTACTCTTCTCGTGTAGTCTGCCACCAAGCAGTAATGTGCAAGTATTGGTGGTTCTTAACTTAGTTTATAAATACGCCATGCTTCCAATTTACTGTCAGTTCACCATCAACCTGATTACCATCTTTCGTATTAAAAAGCTTGTTAACAAAACGACAAGTCCAAAAATTAGTCGTAAAAGACCAATTAAAAATTATGATGCATAAATGATCAAATAGTATTTTAACAGTTTAATTTATACCCTGTCGTGACTGCGTTGTGGCGTGACAGGCTGGAATGGGTAAATGTCATGATTTTTACGTACAGGATGTATCTTTCTAAATTATATATTATATCTTTCACTGGTTAGTTTGAATGTTACTTGGAAATATCTGGGTTACCGCTTTTTTTTGTGTAAAACTGCGTTTTTACAGATTCTCGAAATAAAGTATCTAGACAAACTAATTACCTAGTGGAAAAACTTTTTTTTTGTTTAAAACAGTTTATAGTTTATAATTTTTACAAGAAATACAACTATAGGTAAAATTTAAAAGCCAAACATTATCTAAATACAAAATTTCAACCAAATCTTTAGAGCCATTTCGAAATAAATGTATATAGGTATATTTATATCTAATTGCTCGAATTGCTCGTTTAAAGTTATAAGATGTGCGGGTCAAATTTTGCAACTGTATCTTGATACTTGAAATCCCGTGACTCGAAATTTTGTATTCAAGAAAAAGTAAAAAATAATCAGTATATAGGTACGTAGACTACGGAAAGAAAATCAAAGACCCAAATTTTTTAACATCATCATATCGATTATGTCGTAGAAAATATAGCCTATGTTTGTTTCTTTATTCACACCACCGACCTCTCTCACTCCATTTAGGTTAATCCATCCAAAGGTTGACTGGAAGAAATAGCTTTCAGCGCTTAGTCCACTCACTGTACTTTAGTGTTGCTCATTATATCTGTACCTTTTTAATTTTAGGTGTGGTACAATAAAGTATTTTAGATCAGTAAACTTAGACGCCACATAATCCAAGCTTTGCAAGATAACACAATTTTAATATGTTGGCAGGGGATAAGGACAGACGATGTGTTGTGATTGGTCAATTTAAAACTCATACATCAGACGAGGGAACACGGCGTGTTATGATTGGTTAACCGAATTTGCGATACGCAGTGATAATGCATAATCTTGGCCTTTGTCCGGCTAAGCGGAATGTATAGGTTTAATTGTCTTCCTTTTGGCTTTTGCCGTAGTCGTTAAAAAGAGGAAAAAGTGCACGTAGTCGTCCGATCAGTCGGACAAACCAGTCGTACTACGTGAACCAAAGCGAAATAAAAACTATAAAATGCTCAAACAATCTCATCGTCGGGTTTTTCCAATACAAAAATAAAACATAAATTTTTCTTTAATTAAGTAAAAACTTGTTGGGTATCATCAAAATTCCACATGTCTGTTCCACAAATCAACAGACCAAAATAGACGGAGCCATTGAAGTAAACCATTTTGCAAATAAACACAATTCTTATCGGCATACTTGACTGCTAGCCTCGTAATTTTGACCCATATTTTTTATTTATGTACTTGTCTGTCCCTTATTTTCATTTTTTATTTATGTGTAAAACTGTAATGTTGTGTGATGTCCTGAAATAAATGTATTTTCTTTCTTTCTTTCTTTCTATATCTTTGCCACCATGATGGCATCTCTCGATAGAGCAGAAATACAACAAATTTCATACACGTCTTTTAGCCAAAATGACGACTTTTTACGAATAGACTAGTAGATTATGTTGTTGACCGAGGAGAATGCTGCTGCACATTCCTGGATATTTTCTTAGCCGGTTCATAGGCAGTTCACACCTAATTCATGATTGATGGATAAGCATCAATCGGCGGACCACGAGAAAACCAAGGAAAAACCACGATCCCCGGTTGACGCATATCGTATCTTCTATTGTGGTTGTGGTTGGGGCTTGATGGAAATCTAGTCCGAGTACGGCAACCGCTTCTACGACCTCTATACAAACAATTGTCTCACAACCATTGCGTGCTCAATGCAGACGACGCGGTAAATAAGCGGTCGGTGGTGCGCAAGTGATGAAGCGTAAAGCGGAGCAGTCGTGGCTTTGAGCCCAGGCAGGACTTCGAGACAGGACTATCTGGCCGTTTTGCCGTTCTTGTCTATTTCGTCGTTTTTGATGGGTTTGCATCAAACCGCGCTTGCGCGTGTATATTATCTCGTAATCGCTTGATGCAAAAGCATGGTTATTTTGACAGAAAAACTCATACTTGCATGCGTCTACGGTCTGCAATACGGCGGACTTTTAAAGCAATACAAACGTTGGCTTGCTTTGGTAACTTCACTAGTAGGTGTACATACCGTCTATGTAACTCAGCCTCTTCCATATTTATAACTAAAACACTTCTAAATTCGTAGTTGTGACGAGTAAGCGGTTCACCTTGACTTTTTACTGTTACCACTACGCTTCAAATTTTACTAACCATCCAAACTTTATATCAATTATTACCAGGTGGTAGGACTAACTCTTCTGCGAGTGTCCGTCTATCAACGCTTTCCTCGTGAAGTCTGCCGCCAAGCAGTAATGTGCAATCGTTACTGTGTTCTGGTTTGATGAGCCTATAGTAGTCAGTGAAATTACTGAGCTTATTGAGTCTTAATACCTGATGTCTCAGGGTAACGAGCGCAATGCAGTGCCGCGCAGTCCTTTGTGTTTTAAACTTAATGAATTGAAACTATCGACCTACAGATTGGTGAGCGACGCCACCACTGATCTCTCATATTAAAAGCTAATCTTTAAACATCCTATAGATTAATGTTTTGCTTTGACAATACGTCAAAACTTGACATAACAACGAAGCGCCGCGTCAGCACGCGTTCCTAATTTAAAACCCTCTTCTTTGATTGGTCGACATCTTTCGTAGAAGGGGGTAGCCTTAGCCAACAGGCTCCTCCCACTTATTTTACAGAAATACGTAATAAACCAACTGAAAGATGTAGAACCTTGTCGCAGTGTTTATTTGGCGTGTCGCCAATGATTTGACGTTTAAATTGTAGCTGATTTATTGAGGCAGAGTTCTAGGATGACATTGGAACCATGGGAGGTATATCGTATACCTTTTTGGTAGTCAAGAGGTATGTTGGGTCGATGTAGCATAGGGTGAGCAAAGGGCATGGGAAAGTGAAATTTTCGTTCCATGTTTTTAGGTTAGAGAGACTTGCTTGCTTGATGAATGCAATAATACGGCCAAAGCCTAACCTCTCTTTTTTAATACTAATGGATAAAGAGACGAGCGGATCGTTTGCCCAATGGTAAACAAAACGTCAGCGCATACCAAGAAGTTTGAACAAGTATAATTAGAAAAATTAAAAAACACGACTGCTCACTGCCCTAGCCAGTGTCACTCGTGGTGATGGTGTAGATGTGTGACCCTCTGGACATCATCTAGGATCACAGTACTTGTACAGACAAATCAAATGAGCCCAACCACGATGGGGTTACGTTGTTTCGTTACAGAGTTCCTGTGGCTGCCTTCCGGCTCCGCCATCAGACCAGCTCTGTGACAACTAGCTGTTCCCCGTGGCTACGCCCACGTAGCCTAAGTTACTCCTTATAACATCAGCTATCTGCTAGTGAAAGTTCTGTCAAAATCGGTCGAGCCGTTTTAGAGATTACCCGGAACAAACAGACAGATAGACAAAACTTTTAAAAATTGTGGTTTTGTTGTAGGTATCTTATGTGCATGTATTAAAAAGCTGTTATTTTGACATTACAAACAGACACTTTTATTTTATTTATTTGTATAGATGAAATCCGTCCACACTTTAACAAATGCGAAAGTGTGTTTGTACGTTTGTTGGTTTGTCATTCTTTCACGCAGCAACGGAGCAATGGATCGACGTGATTTTTGTCATAGATATAGTTTATAGACCGGAGAGTAACATAGGCTACTTTTTATTCCGGAAAATTGCATGGTTCCTTTGGGAACGTAGGTGAAACAGGCCAATATTTTTTTTTTATCTTATTTGATAACGAGACAAGCTGGTCGTTTGCCTGATGGTAAGCATAACGCCGGCCCTTAACATTTGCAGTGCCACCCAGAACTTTGAAACACAAAGGCCTGCGCGGCACTGCAGTGCGCTCGTTACCCTGAGGTCTCATAAGCCCAGTAATTTCACTGGATACTCTGCTCATCAAACCAGAACACTGTAATGCTTGCACACTACTGCTTGGCGACAGACTTCACGAGCGCTCAAATGCTACTCTTTTTTAATTTTTTGCTTATAATTTTTTTTTTGTTTATTAACAAGTATCAATACTTGTTTTACATATCACTTCAAGTTGTTTAGAAACCAGTTCGCATGCAAATATAAGTCTATAAACGGACCCCAACCCATAATATTGAGACTAGTAATTACGGTAAACGCTTATTTGCCAGTGCAAAGGTCGTCGACGATCACTGCCCACCCCTCGTAGTGTAAGCGTGATGGTAATTGCTACCGTGGGAAATGACATGCAAAGTTTGATTTCAATATACGTAGCTAAGTTGGTAAGTCTGCAAAGTGAGGTTTGCCTCGATCCCCGGCCAGGGCAGACTTTGTGTGGCGAACTCCTTGCCTAAGTTTTTTAGTGCTCATAGGTAAGCCCAATAATTTCACTGGATACTCTGCTCATCAAAACGGAACATAGTAATGCTTGCACATTCCTGCTTGGCGGCAGACTTTACGAGCAAAGCGGTGGTACCAACCCAAACCGACACTCGCAGAAGAGTTATTCCTATCACCTAGTAATGATTACATCTGTGTGAACTCATGTCACTAGTGACAAAGCCATACAGGGAATCTTAGTGCACAGGTACGAGTGCGTAAGCGCTTTTGTTTATCCTCTCCCATTCCGAGGTTGAATCCCTATTTGACTGGAATATTCGCTCGTTTTTATTATTTCACAATTTGTTTATTGGACCCTCTATTACCTGCTACTAACATTACCCACGGATCCACGCCTGTTTAAAGATCGTGAGACTGACCCATCAATACAATTGGGTAGTTGCATGAAACACAAAACATATAAATACTGTGGTTCTATAGGTTTAAGAACATCAAAATGAAATTCACAAAAAATATATAATTTCCACAAAGATACACTGGATTTAAAACTTTCCAGAATTCAACGATTTTTTTTTATCATGCAATAGTAATTTAAACTATACTATCAGATTCTTTACATTTTAATGAATAACCAATGTATGACAACTATGTACTTAAACGCAGTATTTCACGGCCAAAATCAACAAAATGTGTGTTTTAGTACAACTTTACGGGCCGCGTTGAATATGTGACGTTACGCGTCGTCTCACCAAGTCTTCAAAGCTGGTGCATGTCATGGCGCCGGCCGTATACAACCGACTGCCAGAAGACGTTTGCAACGTAGCTACAACGAGGTCCTTTAAATATAGAACCAAAAAATGGCTTGTTGAGAGAACGTTATATTCATTTGACGAATTGTTCAAATGACAAAATGTATTCTTTTATGTAGTTGTTCAAATACAATTTAATTGGTTGATATACTGTATTGAATATTATTTAATTTATTTAATAATGTTATTTCAATTAAATTGACAGATTTTGACATACATAATTATATATTTAACATTATTATTAATATTGTAAGTAATATTTTGTACCTAACCATATTCTTTTAAGAATCCAGCATTGGATTGTTATCATAATTCTGTATTGACTTGTAACAAATTTGTTATTAATATATATATATATGAATAATAAATATCTTCTTTTCTTGAAAAATATGAAGTTCGTTTTAGTTCTATGGGCAAGGAGTTACTTTCGTGTAAGTTACAGCAAACCTAAGTTTATACTATAGTCTATACTAGACTATACTAGATTCTGCGCGAGATTTCGCCCGCGTGCCCATAGCAACCGTGCAATTTCCGCGATAAAAAGCAGCCTATGTCACTCTCCGGTCCGTAAACTATATCTATCTATGCAAAAATCACGTCGTTCACTCCATTGCTCCGTGAAAGACAAGCTAGTAAACTAACTAGCTTCCACCCTCGGGTTGAAAACCGGTTGTTGCCTAACAGTATATTCGGCAGCTGTATTTGAGACCTTAATCTAATGTAGGTTTATCATATTGATCAACTTCGATCATAGTGGTCAGATCCTAACCTGTTATGATCGTACTAGTGTAAAAACACAAAGGCCTGCATGGTACTGCAGTGCGCTCTTTACTCTGAGACATCTATACAAATAAATATGATTGAAGTGTCTGTTTGTAATATAAAAATAACAGCTTGTTACTAAATGCATATGAAAGTATATACGGTACATATAACAAAACAACCATTTTTAAAATTTTTGTCTGTCTGTTTGTTCCGGGTAATCTCCGAAACGGCTGGACCAATTTTAACGGAACTTTCGCTGGCAGATAGCTGATGTTATAAGGAGTAACTTAGGCTATTTTTATTTTAGAAAAAGAATTAGGGTTCTACGCAAAAAAACACCGTGTAACCCAATATCTCCGCGCGGGTAAAACCGTGAGCAGCAGCTAGTTATATTAATAAATATCAAATGATAATTGCCAAGTAATTTCACTAACTACTTTCCTCATCTAAACGGAACACTGTAAAGCGAGCATACTGCTTGGCGGCAGACTACAAGCGGAAACTACTGGAACAAGGAAATAAACAGAACATAACCTTTTACTCAAGGCCTTCTGAACCCTATAACAGGTATTATGTATATCATGGTGCAAGTAAGGTTGGGATCGACCTAACATCGCCTTGGTTACCGCTTTGTGGTGTCGCTTCGACGAGTTGGGAGAAATATTCATATAGATAACTAGCATCTGCCCGCGGTTTCACCCGCGTGGCGTTTCCCACAGGAACAGTGCATTTTGCCAGGATAAAAAGTAGCCTATGTTACTCTGCGGTTCATAAACTATATCTATCCAAAAAAACACGTCGATCCGTTACGCCATTGCTGTGTGAAAGGAGGAACCAACAAACCTACAAACACACTTTCGCATTCATTTTAGTACGGATTGTGTATTTACTAGCTCTGCTGTCCAGAACGGTTTCACCCACGAGGAGATTTCCACTGGAACTTAGCATTTTTCCGGGATAAAGGTTATGTCTATAGTTAGCCAATGTTACTCTCCGTCCTTTCCGGACCATAAACTATATCTGTGCCAAAAATCACGTCGATCCGTAGCTCCTTTGATGCGTGAAAGAAGGAAAACCAACAAACTTTCGGTTCTATTATGTTTTTTTTTATGTTATTTGGTAATGAGACGAGCTGGTCGTTTGTCTGATGGTAAGCATAACGCCGGCCCATAGAAATTACAGTGCCACCCAGAACTTTGAAACACAAAGGCCTGCGCGGCACTACAGTGCGCTCGTTACCCTGAGACTTATAGGATCTTTAGGCCTAGGACTTATATCGCATAAGCCCAGTAATTTCTGATTACTTCGCTCATCAAACCGGAAGACAGTAATGCTTGGCGGCAGACTACACCAGCAAATCGATGGTACTCACCTAGATGGACACTGGCAGAAGAATTGGTCCTACCACCTGCCCGGGTAACATGCGCGCACCGTGCACTCATTCTTCAACAAGAATTCGTTCAAAAAAGTCGATAAAAATATGTGTGTTTTACCGTTTTGCGCAATGGACCATGATAGGGGTTGATTAGGAATTGGTCAGGTGGTACCAATCGACTGTGACCAGGGCGCAGCTGCCTCCAATATTAGCATAGTCATCGATATCCGTTAGGTCATGGTATTCACAGTTCACAGTGTGACTCGTTTGGTGTCATTGGTTGGGAACCAACCGTATATATATACAATGGTCAACTTGTCTTGATCTCGCAAATATATACATCACACAAATTTCGTTTCCAACAGGATTCGAACCTGCTTCTTCGGGTTATCTAGACCAGACGCTTTAACCAACTAGGCTATGGAAGCAATCGATGTTGACTGCGAAATTCTTGAGATGATGTTTTCTTTCCGGCTTATAAGCCGTAGCTCCATCTAGCAGACCTCGCTTTGTACCGATTGCCTTGATCTGCATTTGGGAGCTGGGGGTTGCGTTGGGGTTGAACGCAATTTTTAGTGCTTGACCGCTGTCTCTCCTGATCTTAATCGACCTTTTTGGTCGAAGATGATGAATATGCTAGACCTAGATTGGAACTGGCTCTCTAGTGCAACTGCCAAAACACAGCGATAGGTGTTTAGCGACCGATTTTCAACTGGAAGGTGATAGCTAGCCCGGCGGGCACTAGAAAATGTCTCATCAAGTTTTCCACTCTCACGAAGTACTCTTTCACATCAGCTCAAGTTAATTGAAGGATTCGAACCACAGACCTACAGATCGATGGCCGACGTCACTATAGCTGAGCCTTCAAGCTTCAGTTACATACTACACGAATACTTAACAGCAGCAAAACGGTGGTGTCCACTGTCCACCCAGACTGACGCTCGCAGAAGAGTTAGTCCTACCACTTGGTATTAATACAATTATATAGTTAAAATTCAGCACTATAAGAGAGTTCTGATGGCATATCAAATGAGCAACAAGCTTATTTATAAATAAACCGTGTGGCAGAAGGCTTTAACGTATTTTCCTATTGAACGGAAAATTTATTTACTTTTCTTTAGTAAATTATTACCTTTTAATACAATATCAATCATCCAAATAAATATATTTATATTATACTCATTCTATATTTGAAATATTTTCACTGCCTCGCGTAGTTGCCCTTTGTATTCAAATTAGAAACACTACCCTCATAGGAAAATTCTATATACCATTCCCTTATTGGTGGAAATTTTACTTTTACGCGCCAATGCAAAGTGAAAACTGAAAACAGTGATATACATCTATCTTTTTCTACCGCACAGCAGGTTACGTTCGTTGTCTCGCTCGCACGCAGGGGTTGAAACAACATGACGACTCTACGCCAGTGTCTCCCAAGTTTAAACTATTGATGGACGTATTGAACAAATAAGGGTTTATATTTTAAATAAAGAACGCACTGTCTCCCATTGTTTGCGGCCAGTGTTTTACAAACAGTTGTATAATCGATTTCAAAACATCGAAAAGTGATTTTACGATTTACAAGTGTTTAAAAAAGAAAAGAGACATTTAAAAACGAAAGGTTTTAATTCATTTACATTTAAAACGGTGGATGCTTCGTCGGACATACTAATACAGTGAAATGTGATTCAAAAGTGAAAATTCTTCACTCTGCGAAAAAAGTGAAAACTTAAAACCATTCTAGAGTTTTAAATTACAGTTATCTTTTTAAACTTGTCGCAAACCATTTCGCAAATGAAAACAAATGAGGTTTTGAAATAAAATTCGAAATTCAAAAACGTTTTCCCCGAAAAATGTGTCCCTTGGGATCTCTGGATGTGACATAAGATTAGCCACAGACTAAAAATGATAAGTGTTTGAGTGAAGATGGAATACTCATGGCATATGGAGGACGGTCAAGAGTCTAACGTGAGAACGGCCAGGATTCAGGGGAGGAATCAAGGTAAAATATTATGTAGAGTTTTCTCACAACTGTGTGTTATGTCAAAAAGCTACTGATGCTGTAAACTGTAAAGGTTACTAGACCACCAACAGAACAGTCCTTAAAAAACATGTCGAAAAGCAATTTGGTGGCAAAAGGTGACGTCTTAATTTTTTTTTAAAAGGCAAATGCACCTTTTTTTTCTCTGCTTTAGTATTTTGGCCTCGAAGCTCAAATTCCAAAACCACAAACTTCGGGGATTAATAGTTTTTGAGAAAATAATTATTTTTCATATAAACTAGCGCGCCACATTGCGTTTTAAAACTTTTTTCTGATTTAGCGGGAACAGGAAACGAAACGATAAATGAAGTACCTATGCAAAGGTTTATATAATTATATTCGTAGAAGTCGTTTCTCGCATTTTTAAAAGCTTTTTTTTACTTAAATTAGGCACAAGGAAGGTTTATCATTCGGCCTAATAGCTAGAAAGTGGTCACCTATACCCGATGTTTCAGCAGCGGGCAAAGCAGTTCATTGACAAATGGAGCGTGCATGCAACGCACTTTCATTCGAAATATGAATTCAAATGAGGACGGTGATGTGTGAATGTGTGCTGCGGCGTGATGGTTCCGTGAATTTTTTTTTTATCCAGGCTATGTTAAACAAATGCCATCTTCATTTTATTGCTTATCATCGTTGTTAAAATAGGGTACATACATTACTAAGATGAAACACCAGAACCAGACTAACGCTAGGAGGCTTCTGAGCTGTTTGCCTCTACATCTCCGTCCTATAATAAATCCTTAATTGTATAACACGCATATTATTTAATACGTTATTACGTTTACACTTTCCTTGTGCTACTCTACGTAACTCAGTTGTTTTTTACAAATTTTACTATAGAATCTAACACAGTTAGCCGCGATTCTTCATGTTTACCCGCGGAACCCTAATAATTAACAGGCTTCTTTAGCACGGTATAAATGACTAATGTTGCGTGCGATGCGATACATGTCAACGTCTAATGTTATTTAGGAAATATACTTTTTAATCTTTTTTTTTTGTAAAATTTCGGATAGGAATTATCAGCTTTTACTTGTAATTATTCATTACTAACTTCTGACCGCGGTTTCGCTTGCGTGGAATCAGGATAGTAGCATTGCTATTAGCAGTGCTATAGAAGCAACTATTATATAGCAGTCAGGAATAATTTAGCTTTAGTGAAAGATTTTTTAGAATCGGACAGGTCATTTAAAAAAAGCGGTAGCAAGCAAAACATGCTGTATAATATTATCTAGCACTAGCTTCCACCGGCGGCTTTACTTACGTCGAGTCACGTGGCAGTGTATTCGTTATAAATTGTATTCTGTTATTCTGATGTATAAGCTATATTACTGAAAAGTTTCATCATAATCCATTTAGTTCTTTTTGCGTGAAAGAGTAACAAACATCCATCCGTCCTCACAAACTTTCGCGTTTATAATATTAGCAGGATATGAAGGAACAACAATTCAACTATTAATTATTACTATTCATAACTTACACAAATATAATATTTTCAGTTATTCGTTTTTTCGATCTTTAAAACTTGAATTAGGTATTACAATGAATCGTAATTGATTAAAAGACCGACATCTCAATTCAATGAATATGTAACTGTTTACGTTAGAATGCGTTGATTCCGTACGACATCTTTGACCGACGACTTTGATGATTTCAATACACTAAAGCCTACCAGAGGCACGGTCTACCTGTGCAGGTACCTAGATTGGAGCGTGTTATTGGGCTGAATTTGCGTACATTAGAGTTCGCCCAATAAATCCGAAAGTGTGTTTGTTTATTTATTTTCCCTTCTTTCACGCAATAACCGAGCAACGGATCTAGGTATGTGATTTTTGGCATAGATATAGTTTATATACCAGAGAGTAACATAGGCTACATTTTACCCCGGAAAATGCATGGTTCTTTTGGGAGTCTCCATGCGGGTGAAACCGCGGGTAGCAGCTAGTCCGTACTCTAATAAATGTGAAAGCGAGTTTGTCTGTTTGTTGGTTTGTCCTTTAACGGAGCAACGGATTGACGTAATTTTTGGCATAGACATAGTTTATGGGCCGGAGAGTAACATAGGACTTTTTATGTCGGAAAAATGCGCGGTTCCTGAGAACGCTTGTGAAACCGCGGACTGAGGCTTGCTTATTATAATCTAGTCACTGGCTAAAGACGCAAATCGCAATAGAAGACAGAAGGCTGCCCGCGGTTTCATCCGCGTGCAGATTCCCAAACCGTGCATTTTCCGGGATAAAAAGTAGCCTATGTTACTCTCCGGTCCATAAACAACTATGCAAAAAATCTGCACCCAAGGCTCAATTGTTGAGTGAAAGAACGACAAACCAATACACCAATATACACACTCGCATTTATACTAGCACGGAATTACGGTACGCACGACACCTATCTCTTAGGCTATGTACAGACCGCGCCAAAGAAATATACATACGTCCGAATAACATTATACAGTCGAGTAAAAATCAAACTCTATTCAATGATGTTTCTTTTCTAAAAAGGAACGGCAGTAAAATTATGAACTGGTTTTGCTCGCGTACCAATGCGCATTGTCGCGTGCAAACCGCGTGTCAACTACGATGACATTCGTGTCTAGTTATTTTTGGTCACTGATTTTGAGTGACTGTGATTTTGATTGGTACATTTGGAATGCGCTTTAAGATATTTAATGGTTTATAACGCTAGATTTATCCTTGATTTTACCTACTTAACATTGGCGAAATTGTGGCTAACATTCCACAGAAGGCAGGAAATAAAGAAAGAAGAAGATATTTAATTATTTGACTACCAACATATAAGAGACACTAGGTCATGAATTTTTTATTTTTTTATACTAATAGGTAACGAGACGAGCGGGTCGTTTGCTTGTTGCTAAGCATAATATCAGTTCATTATAATTGCAGTGTCACTCAGAACTTTGAAACACAAAAGCCTGCGCGGCAGTGCGTTGCGCTCGTTACCCTGAGACATTAGTTATTAAGTCTAATAATATCACTGACTGCTTTGCTCATCAACCCGGAACACAGTATCCACATTATTGCGTGGCGGCATATAATAAATACTACACAAGCAAAGCAGTGGTACCCTTCCAGACCAGAAGATTTAGTTGTACCACGATGGGAATATCGTGGAAGACAGAGTCTCTAACTTCAAATACTGCAATTTTATCAATGTCAATATCGGATTTGTATCTGTTAGATCACCCATACACAAGCGTCCCAAGTCCATCGCTCCGCGCGATGTGGATTGAGTGGAACGATGCACGATGGTCCAATTTGGAGCACACAGACGGTCACTTCATTCCGAGCGCGCCATTTTTCTGTCATTCTGCGTCTCGAGTACTGCCAACTGATCGTGTAATGGATTTTCGTATCGGCCACCAACGATGAGTTGTAACGTTGGATTGGGAACGTTTGGATATCCAATATTCACCCCACGTAATCCATCTGAGATTCCCCACATAAGGGCGGTTTTTGGAACGTTGGATTGGAATGTTGTGGATTGGGACGCTCGTGTATGAGAGCTACTTTGTCATGATTCACGCGTTCAAAGCTGCGGTAAAAAGGCTATACATATACTTTACGAACCGAAAGACGTAGTGTAGACCCCCCACTTGGTGGACCTGGTCATAACAGCTGGAAACCGTTAGATGCAAGAGCCGAGTAGCTGATCCAAGTGACGTTCGATGGCGGAGATCTATGTTCAGCAGTGGACACCATCCGGCTGATGATGATGATATTAAGACTGTATAACCACCATTTTGGAAAATTACACTTTGTGTCGCCCGACGTCAGAATAAAGCATCATTTTGAAACCTGACACTACAGATAATATACGAGTACTTTTAGATATAACAATAATTGGAATTTTGACTTACGATTCATGTTATTGGATTATGTTACTGGAATGCTTGTGACGCATTTGGAAATAAAAATGTTCGTCGAACTAACAGGTGGTAAGATTATCTCTTTCGAGCGAGTGTGGCCGAGTGGGAACTTGAACGACTTTGAATATGACACAAAAAGCTAAAAAGTACTGTAATACGAGTGTACGTGCATTATTTGTTCTGGTTTAATGGGCAAAGTAGTCAGTGATAATACAGGTGGAACTTTATCAGGATAGTTTAACTAACTCTTCCGCGAGTGTTCGTTTAACTGGGTAATACCACTTAGCTCGTATAGTCTGCCGCCAAGCAGTAATGTGCAAGCATGTTCCGGTTTGATGAGCAAAGTAGTCAGTGAAATTATTGGGCTTATGAGACTTAATACCTAATGTCCAGCGAGCAACACGGAAATGCTCGAAGCTAATGTCTCAGGGTAACGAAGCGCACTGCAGTGCCACGTAGGCCTTTGTGTTTCAAAGTTCTGGGCGCCACTGCAATTGTTATCAACCACTTGCCATCAAACGAACAAGCTTATCTTGTTATTTTTTTAGTTTAAAAAACCGTACAAGTGCGAGTTGGACTCGCGTTGGAGTGGATTTGTGTAACTCGACTTCATGGGTCCAGTAAATTCGGAGAAAATTGGATGTAACAGATAGATACACGAGTTATACTATAGGTAAACGTTCCGTTTTTTTCATTCGGGCGTACGGAATCCTAAAAAGTACCAGAGTTCAAATTAGCGTCTCTCTGCTCACGGAAAAACCACTGGAACCGTTTACATAATATATACGCAGTAAGCACACTTTATCATTTACCCTTATTAAATAAATGTTTTCCACCTGCAGCCACCCCTTCATTTAGCCCTATTAATGACAAATCACGAGGTTGACTGAGCACTACACCCTTCTGTTGTAATTTGTGTAATTTTGTGTAATTTTCTGTAAAAAAGTTTGCTCGAAGCAATAACACAGGTGATTGGTAAAACATGAAATGGCGTAGGAGACGTCAGTTAAGAATGAATTACGCGACAGGGTTGAATCAAGCTGGTCTAAGGGCTATCGTAAATTTTTATGAAAGTCTTAAGGCGCATATAGCAGTTAAATAGCAAAACTTATCTTCTCGCGTCTTATACCTATTCCTTCTCTTTTACATGAATGCAAATCGACAGTGTGTGCGAAGAAGACAGAATGCTGAGGGTCGTTGACTCGTGGTGGAGACTATTATTACCTTGAGAAGCTTGGGCCCGCTATATCATAAAACTACGATGAAAATTATTTTCTTAAAACGTAACATAACCTTATAGGCAAACGTCTTTCGTCTCCCTTACTGGCAGGTGAAATAGTACCCAAACGTACTGTGTAAAAAACCAAAACGGTTTGTTTTCCACCTACACCCACCCCTATATTTACCCCTATTAATACCAAATCACTCGGTTGACAGAGCAGTGCCCTATCGATACACGTAATTGTAATAATTGTGTGAAAGGCCGATGAGTCCGGTGATCCGTGAAATGGGAAGAAGCAACTTTTGGGGATGCGTGAGGCTATTATAGAAATAAAATATGGGCAAAAAAACATATTGTATATAAAAATTATTTACGCTTTTTACACGACTGCTGAAAAAAGGAGTGTATAATATTCATGTTTGGATGTGAGTTTTTTATTCCACCATAACTTTTAAATGCCTGAACAGATCGTTAGAATCCTTACATCATCCCGAGTGACACTGACTATGGCAGACAGTGACAGGGCCGAGGTTCACCCCACGCTATGCCCTTATCAGCTAGTACACACAGTTTTTTGAGCGCCATTTGCGCTCTCCCTTTCTTCTCCTTTCATCTTCTTTTATTCGAGCTTACAGACTCAACGATTTTAAATATTATATTTCTACGGGACCCTACATTCTCTGGCACGCTCGTTCTATAAATTTTTCTTCGCACACGCGGCACAAGGCATTTAGTTATTCTGCCAGGTGTCGAACTGTTCCTTCATTTGTTTGCGTAAGTTGTTAGCGAGCTATGTTTGCTCAATTAAAATGTTGCCAAACAAAAATATTAGTAAATATTTTTGCTATTTTTTTTCTGAAGTCTTAAGAGCGTTTACGCCCTGTGTCTTTTCACAAACATTCTATTCCATAACTTCCACCTACAAACACACTTTCGCATTTATTATAGCACGGATTTTCAGTCAGAAAATCTGTAATCTGCAGGGTTATTTTAATTCATTCGGAATGATATCCATGTCCGAAGCGACAGTCTTGATCGTTTATATTTCGGAATCGCATCCCGTCAGAGAAATTTCCCGTTTAGATTCGACAACTCAGCTGCATAAACACGGATATAATCTCGACAGTATTTACTACTACTAATAATATACGTGGGTCTAAATGGTTAGTAGAGTACACCATTTAGACCTACGTATCTTGCTGGCGCATGTAAAGTTAAAATACTACTTAGTAAATTACTATTCTCCGGTTAGAAGAGTAAAGTAAAATTACTGGGCTTATGAGACTTAATACCTCATTCGTTAGGGTAACGAATAGTTTGCAGTACACAACCTTTGTTTCAAAATTCTGCGTGGCACTACAATAATTATGACCGTAGGCGTTATACTCACCATCAGGCAAGCAACATGCTCTTTTACTATTTGAAGTAGGCGGATTAACCGCAACCTCACCTGCAGTGCAATTACGGATCTTTTCGATCGATAATATTGACAGTTCAAATCGATAAATTGGGTTATATCGATATTTTATATAATTTATCGAGCCTCGATACAACCGACAAAAGTTATCGAACAGGTAGTTCGAATCCAAAAAGAATATAAAGCTACTACGATACAATACTTAACGATCAGACTTCGGAACTCGCAACATTCGATAAATTTATCAATATTTTCGATTCGACAAATTTATCGTTTGGACTTCCGTACTTGCGCCGCTGTCAACGATACGGTCAACGCTGTAGCACGCTTACCTAGAAGAAACCAATTCACTCTCGTCTTGAAAACACTCAAAATATAACTATAAGGTAACACGGAGGCTGCCAAAGGATTCCACTCTTTGGCAGTCCGTATAATGATGGTTGTGGGTGGCATACGCAAGAAGATCTCATCTCGTTACCTATGAAATACTTAATAACATAAATTAAAAGAAGTTTCACGGCCATGTCGGCTCTAATTCCGTACAATCCAGCTGTAAAACAAAGCTATTACTTCAATTATCTTACACAAATCATTCAGGCGTTCACCTCTCCTTTCTCCACGATTAAGTCATTAAATTCAAAGTAAACTAAGAAGTAATATCTTACAATAGTCCGTCATGAATATGTGTTCGTTAATTAGAGTGATTCATAAATGTATCCAATATACTAACTAACTAGCTGTGTGTCGCGGTTTCACCCGAGCGGGTGCAATGATCAATGGACACTAACGGCCTTATTACAAAAAACTCGTTAAACTCGACTTTGGTCGACAACCAATTTGTCTTCAACTATCTTTAGAGTCGACCTATAAACCAAACCTTATTACAAAAGATGAATAAAGCCAAGACAACTTAATACCAAACTGTAGCTATGGTAGAAATTATTTCCACAGATAATAAATGTCTTTATGCTACGGATACACGAAATGTAGAATTGAAACAATGTACTAATTTTTATTTTGGAATATAAGTAGCTATTTTGTCACACAATACTATTTTCTAATATCGAAAAATATTGTAAGTAATTTTTAAATGACTTTTGATCATTGCGAGTAATTCAAAACATCCTAATTAGGTATTTACGTATATGAAAAAAATGTTAAGGAGATACTCCTTATATATCCAACCTATACAATGGCACACTATGGCTAAGTAACCATAGCAACATGTTTTGTTGATTGTGTGTACTGTCAATTCTTGTAATATATTCTGTTTTTACTATGTATACTTTCGATATTATAAGTATTTCCTATATATTTTGCTAAAAGCTATTATTCTACTCATCCACGCTTCCTAATACCTCGCCACCCCTTCTTACTTTAATACAAAATATATGAATTTTTTTACGATTTGACAAGTAGAATACGTGGCCGCCATTAAAATAAATGCTTAAACCGTCGCTAAACTAGGTGCCCGGCAAGACTAACTTTGACACCATAGTCAACCAAGACCTAAGTGCTAATCTGCTTTTTGTAATAAGAAATTTGACAAAACTACGGTTTAAACTCCAGTTTAGCGTTAAAACTCGTTTTGTAATAAGGCCGTATGGGTCTTACCACAAAAAAACTAAACACACGTTAAACCTAACGCCTAAACATGCCTTAGTCGCGCGATTAAATATGAGCAACCACAAATCCTGATTTAAGTAGTGTCTAACCGTTGTCTATAACAATTGTGTTGTGACATTTCTAATCATTTTTGACGTTTATCTTTAGACGCTGTCTAGCTAAACAGGCGACTCAAAATGGTTTTTGTGTGGTAACACTATAAGTGTCAGTGTCGCCTATGAATAGACCGAAGTTTCGCGCATGAACCGTGCATTTTTCTTTTATAAGTAAACTATTTGTTATACAACGATGTAACGCCAGTCCATAACAATTACAGTGCCGCTCAGAACTTTGAAATACAAAGGCCTGCGCGGCACTACAATGCGCTCGTTAACCTGAGACATTAGGTATTAAATCTCGCTCCGAAATTTTACTGACAACTTTGCTCATCGAACCACATATAATACTGTTCGGTGGCTGACTATACACGAGCAAGCGGTGGTACCAACCCAGACGGACACTTGCAGAAGAGTTAGTCCTACCATCAACTAGTCTGATCTGAACGAAGGACCACACAAAACTATAATAGTGTTCACAATATAGCACGGTTAATCCGGCCCTGATTAGAACTGGCTCTAAAGTGCAACTGCCGAAACACACCGCCAGGTGTGCCAGTGAAATTACTGGGCTTATGAGACTTAATTCCTAATGTCTCAGGGTAACGAGCGCACTGCAGTGCCGCGCAGGCCTTTGTGTTTCAAAGTTCTGGGTGGCACTGCAATTGTTATGGGCCGGCGTTATGCTTACCATCAGGCAAACGACCAGCTCGTATCGTTACCAAATAACATAACAAAGAAAAAAAACGTCACGGCGACAGACTTTCAACGGTGGTAGGTACACACGTGAGTCCTATCGCCCCATCGCCAAACAAAAGTATTACCGTAATTGAGTTAAAGAAGCCCATACTAGAGCATCTCTGACGAAACCCTCGCTTCGAACAGTCTCTCACGCTTCACCGGTTGCAGTTATACGTATGTCGCAACACCCGTAATACATTGCAATGTCTGCAATGCACCAAGTATGCATTGCTGGTACCCACACACGCACATCTTAGAAAATGAAAACTGTAGCACTTATAGCGTACCTTATTTTAAAGAAATTCAAAAAGACAGGTCAATTTTTGCCTACTTCTAAATTCTAATTATTTTATCTAAATGAAACTTTGTATAATTATATGCTATGTTATTAAAATTTGGATGATAATTCAATAATTTGTATCTTGAAGCTGATTTGATTACGGAGCCAGGAGGCGAATAATGGAACTCTTTACTGGCTACAACTCCTCGCATTTGTACTTTTCTTTTTGACGAGTTCAATAGATTAGAAAGCAAGTTTTCTAGTTTTTTAAACTACATAATATTAGTAAAAATTGACTAAATAATGGTTCCCAAGGTCAAATATGGTCTTCCTAACAGTATCTTCATGTTGTTTCAGGTCCAGGGTTCATCGAGGAGCTGGACTTCGAGGCGTACATGGCCCCCGTGGGGGAGGGCTGCTATGCACCGCAGTCGGTCGAAGCCCGGAGGACTGGGTGAGTACGATTCTGATGTAGCGGCTAGGTAATTGACCAACGATTTTATACTACTGTGTAAGGGTAAAATCTAATGCATGTTTGCGTTTTGCTGTCAAAATAACCATGGTTTTGCAACAAGCGCGGATTACTAGGTACATGTTCACGCGCGACTTGAAGTAAAACCAAGCAACTGATAAGAACAGCAATACGGCCAGATAGTGCTGTCTTTTTTATTCCCTCGAAGCCTTTCCTGGGATCAAAGCGACGGCTACTCCGCTACATGTAACATTTGCGCACAACCGCGTATTAACCACGGCTTCTACACTGAAAACGCATAGTTTTTTAATCTACCTACTATTTGATAACGAGAATCCAATAGTTATAGAATAATTTATTTATTTTATTTATTTATTTATTTATTTACTAAATACCTCTAGACTAGCATTACAGTTGCCCAATTCACCAGTCTAGGGCCAACTAGAACACAACAATATAAAAAACAGTTTCATAAAATTTACACTAATACAAAATACACCTTATTATTTAAAACTCTATGAATAACATATTTAATATTTAATACATTATATCCTTACATAAATTATTAATTCAATTTAGTAGGCAGAAATTTTGTTATATTATTTAGTTGCACACAGTCAAAGAGTTTATTCAGGCAACAGCCTCAACAAACTCCTTGGCCACCGTGTGAAACACTACTGGCGTGCAGTGAAACAAATCAAGGTCCTGCCGCTGGCGAGTGAGTGCATTGAGCAGACGCAACGCTCGCACTAGAGGTGCTTGGCGCCCCGACTCAGTCCTACACAGCGGAGCGCCGAACAATGTATGGCGTCGAGTTCGGATATAATTATCTGGCACTGTGAAGTGTATTCTCTCCAACAATGATGGAATACATCTCCGCCCTGTAATAATGGCAAAAATGTATTCCATCAAAGATATCTTACGCCTTACTTCCAATTTATCGTAACCACACATTCCTTGGACAAAAGCACTTGGGTACAAGAATGGATACCCTACAAAGTACCCGTACTGCTTCTGGTAGAGCCATCTCAGAAATTTCTTTTGAATTTTCTCCACCATCAGCACATACTTCCACTCGTAGGGACACCAAACTAACATGCTGCTCTCCAATGTACTTCTGACGAATGCGTTATATAAGGCTTTTATGGCGGATATGCTGTCCAGATGTCTACATTGTCTTAGTACAAACCCTAAAGTCCGAAATGCTTTTTTACAGATTTGCTCTATGTGCGATCGGAAAGACATATCTTCGCTCATAACAACTCCTAGATCTCTTATTTTGCTAACTGTAGAAATAGGAGCTTGATCCAGAGTATACGTTATTTTTATGGGGTCCTTTAATCTGCTAAAGGTAATAACCGAGCATTTCTGCTCGTTAAAGAAAAGCTTATTATCCTTGGTCCAGCGCAGCACATTGTTAATGTCGTCTTGTAACCGAGCACAATCGTGAACATTCTGAACCTGCAAGAAGAGCTTCAGATCGTCTGCAAACAACAAGCATTGAGCACTACTGACAGCCTCCGGCAAGTCGTTTACCATGATTAAAAATTCTAAAGGCCCCAAATTGCTACCTTGACTCACCCCAGAGTACGTGCAATAAGGTTTTGATATATAACCCTTATACTGCACATACTGCTGACGATTGCCTAGGTATGCACAAAAGAATCGTAGCAATGGGGGAGTAAAACCTGCCTTTGAGAACTTTTCAATCAGTTTGTCGTTGTCTACTGTGTCAAATGCTTTCCGGAAATCCAAATAAGCAGCATCTACCTGCGATCCAGAATTGTGGGCTCTGCAATGTTCTTCAATGTCTTCCTATTTAACATACGCAATCTTTTCCAGGGGTCATCAACTACCGGAAAGCCCGCCAGATTCCGGCTCAGAGAACCCCTACAGTCCCTCAGAGGCCCAGATGTCTCAGGCTATCTCCGTGCCCCAAACGGTGCTCAGCTCTGACTACATGCTGGTGCATGATCACATGCCCACGCATGAGATCCTGACCCAGAATGGGGATTATATATACGAGGAGCTGAAATCTGATGAGGTCTTAAGGAATAATTTGAACGATGTTGTGGTGTTACCACAGGTAAGATGCTTTTCATAGTCGGAACACGTCCGATGCCGAACATCGGCCTTTTCGGGATTGTGCCATAATACATCACGCTTGGCAGGCGTCACTGTGATCGCACTAGATTATGATCTTGCCGAGGAGAATGTACTGCACATTCCCTGGATATTCCCTTAGCCGGCTCTTACGACACCCGAGGGAAGTTTCCGGGTCTTAGATGTGTTACGGGAAGAGTAACAGTTGGCCCGAGAGACAGACCGGAAGTAATTAGTTAGATTTGTCCCCTCAATCGGTATCAGGGGGACAGATCTTACTCCGTCTCGTTACCCTGAGACATTAGGCATTAAATCTTGTAAGCCCAGTTGTAGTATGCAGATCGTTCATCTATCCAGAAACTTTGGAAAGCAGTTTCCTAGCCGCAAGTAACATTTCCTCCGACATTTCAGGATCCAAACATAGTGGAACTGGGTATCAGATCAGTTCGCCACGACCTGGATTTGGATGGAATGTACCAGAACCGATACCCTCCGCTTGGTCTGGAACAGGGCATGATAAGGTACTTTTTTATTTATTGTTTATGCTTTTGTGGATAACGACAAGACCGGGTTGTTTTCATGGTGGTAAGCATAACGTGTTAGTCCTGTAACCGCGTACTTAGTCCTACCTACAGCGTATGTAGTGTTGATTAAGTAGCTAGTTAATAAAGGCTTGAAGCTGAAAATGTTTCGTAATTTTTTAGAATATGTTTCCTTCTGTAGCCCACAGTTGGTCACACTGGGGCATGAGGGTCTGACGCCAGTGTACACCAGTCTGCAGGAACCAGCACCCAAACGAAGGAAGCACGAGGATACGCACAACGTGAAATGTGAGCCAGGTATGTCAGGTATGATTTTATAGCCTGCAGTTTCCATCAACATTGCTTTAGCTGCTGATAGAAAGGACCCTACCCTAAAACGCCTAACGTCTAAAAGGGTTAATAAAGTTAATAAAATGTTTAGGTATTTAGCTAGGTTTTTAAAGGGTGTTGGAGCTAGTATGGGTAGGGTAATCTGCTTCACTCTCGCTTCGCTCGGAGCGTGAGGCAGAATCTCAAATAATTTGTAAATATAATACTATAAAAGATTCTGCATCACGCACTGAGCGAAGCAGGAGTGATGCAGAACCTCCAATATATACCCTACTAGCACGTATGACGTTAGCGACGAAATTTTCGTCATGATTTTCGTTTTCGGCTAACAAGCCGTTAGCTCCATCTAGATTAGAGCAAGAGCCATGGGTCTTAAGAGGTAGCAAAGGCGTATAAAAATTTCTGCGCATAGTATACATATAAATTTATAATACTTAAATAAGTAGTAATTTATGGCTGAAATTTTTATACGCCTTTGCCTATTCGTAAGACTCGACAACCGATGGGGAAGAAAAGTTCTCGAGTGGCGACCTCGGACGGAAGACATACTAGTGTAGGCCTACTCTAATACTTAGAATTAACATTTACATAATCTGTTAACGTTAGAAACATTGTAAAAGCCTTTTTTCAAAAGAATGTCGACAAGCTTCCTGCCCTTCTCGATCGGTCTTTACCTACTTGGCACCGGCACTTAGTTATTTCATTTTGACTATCATTGGTGCTTTCCTGAGGCCCAAGTGAGTAAAGAGTTCTGAATTTGAATTTCCAGCGGCCCTATCACCAGAATCGGTGAGCCACCCCGCCTCCCGGCCCGCGCCGCCGTCCGTGGACGGTTCGGAGGCGGGTGATGATGCTCCGATGCAGTGCATCAGGTTTTCAGCGTTCCAGCAACCAGCTTGGCACGCGCTCTTTGACTGCAACTACAAGCCTCTGTAAGTGTTCTTATAGTTTTTTACAGGAGATGGGATGGTCGTTTGCCTGATACCTGCACTTCTTTTCGAGTCAATAGCTAAACCTATATTATCCTGGCTAGATATGTGGCCAGGACCACCACATTATCTAAGGTAGCGGAGCACTACAAGTACCTGTATACCTGCATTATAAGTGATAGTAACTATGCTATGGTACATCACGTCGGCGTAAGCTGGTAGGGCCTTTTTTAGTACTCGCCTCGCTAGCTACCGCTCTCAAGTTTTAAATCTTTCGCTTAGCACTTATCGGTGTGTTCCGGCAGTTGCACTTGAGAGTCTGTTCTAATCTAGGTTTCATATATTCACCATATTCGACCATATCGTAGCTTAAGATCAAACAAAACAGTTCTCAAATGCTAGCATATCGAGTGTAAAAAAATGGCCTATCAGATTTCCCTACGCAAAGTACACTAATGAATACATTATGTATAACCAGTGGTTATTCCTTTCAGACAAACCCCTTCGTACATAGTGGGCGCAGACAAAGGCTTCAACTACTCACAGATAGACGAAGCGTTCGTGTGCCAGAAAAAGAATCACTTTCAGGTAAATCCATGACTTTCACGAGTATATTTGCTCCGCCTCTCACACCTCCCCCCTTCTGGACTTACTATAGGACTCTTGATTAATTTTCGGAACTGCTTTTATTACCTATATACTGGATTCCCACAGAAGCCATGCATTTTTCCGGGATAAACAGTAGCTTTTACTCTTCTGCTTATAAACAAACAAAAAAATTGTAGGTACTATTAGACAACGAGAGGTGCAAGTCGTTTGCCTGATGGTGAGCTTAACGTCAGCCCATAAAAATACTAAGACCTGCGCAGCACTGCAGTGCTCTCATTACCCTGATACATTACTAAACACTTGTCAATTTCACACAGGTGACCTGTCAGATACAGATGCAAGGGGATCCTCATTATGTGAAGACCAGCGACGGCTGCAAGAAGATTAACAGTTTCTGCTTGCATTTTTACGGAGTCAAGGTCAGTGACTGCAGTGACCTACCTACTTACAAACTTCAAAACGTGTCAGTATATTTTTTGTAGACTTAGATTTGATCACGATCTCACCTCATGGTAAGAGACGAATCAGTCGACGATATAGGACGTTTGTATCCGTCACATTGGTTTTGAAATAAATTATCTCTCTGTCTGAAGCCATGACGCCATCTAGTGGAACCACTTCACAGTTATATACTACTTCATTTGTTATACCTGCATGTTTCTATTCCAACGAATGACGAGAGATGTCGTCCTTTCTTACTTTATCTGTTGTGTGTAGATGATGATTTTGTTGTTAAAAGTAACAAATTCGGTCTTACCACAAAAAAAATAAACACACTCTAGACATGTGTTAAGCAGCGTCTAACTTCTACAAAGGCCTTGTGTGATGAGTCACGTGTATTAAAATAAACTTCCACAAATCTTGATTTCAGTAGTGTTTAGACACTGTGGTCTAACTCCATTCTGTTGTGACATTTCTAATCATTTTAGACGCTTACCTTAAGACACTATCTAGCTTAACAGGCGTCTAAAAGTTGTTTTTGTAGTACTTAACACTGTTTGTTTTCAGGCCGAAGATCCGAGTCAAGAAGTGAGGGTAGAACAAAGCCAGTCGGATAGAACAAAGAAACCATTTCATCCCGTACCGTAAGTGCTACCTAATTATTTATTTAAACTGAAAACTTTATTTGTTTAAATAATAATATCTAGGTATACAGCCTGAGTTTGAATTAGTATGTTATCCCGAAAGGGGTGACTAATTAAACGCTAATTTGCTATTGCACGCTATTTTATGGCATAAACACACATTAGCAAAAATACATATTCTACGGAATCAAACTAAATTGTGGTATGTTTAAATTAATTTTGAAGCAAATAATGGCGCAATGACTTGTGCGGTTTTGTTTTGACAGATGAATGAAAAACCAAATAAATTGAGAAATATTTGCGGCCAAATAATTCTTTTACCGTCGTCTCCGTTAGTAGACATGATTTCAGGAGCTGGAGATAGGATATAATGCTGCAAGATTGCGAAATATAAGGTGACCGTTGTGTCCGTATGTTATTAGAGTGGAGCTCCGCCGCGAGGGGACAAAGATCACTGTCGGTCGCCTACACTTCGCTGAGACGACCAACAATAACATGCGTAAAAAGGGCCGCCCTAACCCAGACCAGCGTCACTTCCAGCTCGTCGTAGCGTTGAGGGCGCACGCCGCGCACGCAGAATTTATCATCGCCGCGCATGCTAGCGATCGCATCATTGTTCGGGTGAGTGGCGCCATCTAGTAATGCAACCTGTCAACTTTTGGGTGTTTCAGTGATAGTGACGTCGGCCACCTTTTTGGCACCAAGCACAGCTTTGTGGTACACTTTCTAGTGCTTGCCTGCCTACCACTCTTAAGAATATGCTCTGCCATCTATCGGTGTGTTCCGGCAGCTGTATTTGGGAGTTTTTACTATTTACACGACTGCACAAAAAAAGAGTTTAATGTTTTTAGGGTTCATATATTCAATGCGTCAACTGATTTAGATGTGTGGGGTATCGTTGGAATCCTTACATTCCCGAGTGACTCTGGCTAGGGCAGTCGTGTTTTTTTATGTAACTTTTGTACATCGACTTGTTTGTGCTTCGATTTTTAGAGAGGATGCCCGAATACGCTTTGTTTAGTTTATCATCAATAACACACGTTACTCAATATACAAAGTTTGGCAATATACAATTGTCTCTTCCCGCCTCAAAAATCCCCAAATGTTTCACCTACAGGCATCAAACCCTGGACAGTTCGAGTCAGATTGCCCCGAGAACTGGTGGCAGCGAGGTGTATCAGACAACAGCGTGCATTTCAACGGTCGAGTGGGCATCAATACCGATCGACCGGACGAGTCCTGCGTAGTTAACGGTAAAAGTCCAAATAAACATACAAAATAATTATTTATAGTAATAATAATAAACTAACAACATGTTCACTTATTGGCTCCATCATCTGAGCCTAGACACCAAGTTCAATCTATTGGACTCGTCAAAACTTATCATATGAGCCCAAACTCGAAGGGTTATTTGTAGCCACTGAAGAGTTCCACTGTCATCTTCCTGGCTCCATCATCAGATCAGCTCCATGATACCAAATTAGTTTGCGAGGGTTCGTCTACCACTGATTTACAACATTTTTTTTTTACTTATACTTTTGTATAACGTGACGTCGTTTATCTGATGGTTAGCTTAACGCCATGCCTCTTCTCGTAGGCATGGCGTTAAGCTAACAAAACAAAACGAAAAATAAAATTACTACGTTTTCTTTCAGGTAATTTAAAAGTGATGGGTCAAATCCTGCATCCATCAGATGCGCGAGCGAAGCACAACATTGAAGAGTTGGACACCGCTCAACAGCTAAAAAACGTGCAGAGCATCAGGGTCGTGAAGTAAGTAAATTGGTTATTTCTTAAGGGGCAGAATACGGCGCGCCGCTAACTCACTCGCGCATATCTACATATTTGAAGATAAAGAAAAATCGCATTCGGTAGTTGCTGGCAATAATATTACGAAAGTACGGTAAAATTAACAATTTGATCCGATCAAGTTTGCATGCATGAAAAATCACAGTTTTAGGTTCGAAACCTTGAATGTATCAAAATGAATTTTTCTTAACTTTTGTAAAGTTATTGCCAGCAACTTCACCGAATGTGACTATTCGTGATTGTTTATCTTCAAAAATGTTGAGATGTTAGTACTACTCCTGGAGTTCAACAACATTTGTTTTACGAGTTTATGAAATTCAGAATTTTTCATAAAAGAAACGGCATTTAAAGTTACGTCAAAATTCTACTACAGAACTTCCGAGCAGCCCTAGATCAGCTGATTTGCCTGATCTATGTTAAACTTTGTTGATGATGCCGCGCACTACACGTTTCAAGTGCATTGAAATGAATTATCATTAATTATATATATTTGTTAGTGGTAGGACTAAGTCTTCAGCGAGTGTCCGTCTGGGTTGGTTTCTTCGCTTTGCTCGTGAAGTCTGCACCCGAACAGTAATGTGCAAGCCTTAGAGGATAAATTTTCCTCTAAGGTGCAAGCATTACTGTGTTCCGGTTTGATGAGCAGAGTAGCCAGTGAAATTACTGGGCTAATGTCTCAGGGTAGCGAGCGCACTGCAGCGCACATGCCTTTGTGTTTCAAAGTTCTGTGTGGCACTGCAATTGTTGTGGGCCGGCGTTATGCTTACCAACAGGACAAACGACCTGCTCGTCTCGCTATGAATTAAAAAAAATAAAAGCGAATGACGTTTTTCCTAAGCAGGTTCTCACAACTTGTCGGCAACCATGTTCCTAATCACCAATATCATACGGCATACCATACCATACCAATTCATAGTGACCTTGTAGGTTTGATTACGACCCGTCGTTCGCGGAGCACTCCGGGCTAGTGGGGTACGACCCGCTGCGGCCGGCGGCGCGCGACACCGGCGTCATCGCGCAGGACGTGCGCCGCGTGCTGCCCGAGGCGGTGCGCGAGGCGGGCGACGTGGCGCTGCCCAACGGAGACACCATACACAAGTTCCTGGTCGTCAACAAGGTCGGTGCGAGACGTACACGATACGGAATACGCACGTGTAATGTGCAGGGACACGAGACTGTAGGGCACGTGCTGCTGCACTGTACGGCTACGCAAGACATCAGAGTTAGTACGGGCTTGCACTCTGGGGAATCACTGAAATCGGACTCCAAAAAAGTCACACAAGCGATGATGGCACCATCTAGATAATAAAATTCGACACTGTTATAAATATCATGTTTACGCTAATTCTAACCACGGTTAATACGAGTATATCTCATTATTATCCGTACATATAATAAATGCGAAAAAGTGTTTGCTGGTTTTTTTGTTTGTCCTTCTTTCGCGCAGCAGCGGCGCAACGGATCGACGTGATTTTTTGCACAGATATAGTTTATGGGAATCGCGGGCAGAATCTACTACTTAATAATGTAGTATAAAGTTGCGAATAATCGTCTTATTCTGATTGTCATCTCAATCATCCAGGATCGTATCTTCATGGAGAACCTGGGCGCAGTCAAAGAGCTGTGCAAGGTGACTGGCCACCTGGAGTCCAGGATCGACCAGCTCGAGAAGATCAACAAGAAGCTCTGCAGCATTGGACTGCAACGCCGGGACAGCTCCCGGTCTAGCGTTAGCAACGGTAAGGGAATAGCCTCTTAAAATAATCCCTTTATCTACTTCTACTAATATTATAAATTCGAAAGTGTGTTTGTCAATTTATTGCTTTTGTCCTTCTTTCACGCAGTAACGGAGCAACGGATCGACGTAGTTATTCCTTCACTAGTTACCTAGTTTGTATGCTAAAATGTGTGTGTCAAATTTTGCAACTGTATTACCCTGAATCGAACAGGATGAAATATTGTATTCATGTAAAAATCTGGTGACAATGTTATATTATGGGAAAAAAGCTTGTCCCCTATAATATATAAGTACTTGGCAACATAATATGAACTTGAGGGTGGTAGGTAGCCAGGGGAGCACTAAAAATGCTTATTGTTGTCTCCTGATGTGTTCTTTACACAAAAGAACAACTGATTCAGAGATAACATTTAAACTTATCATTCAAATGGTGTAGAATAATCTAAAATAACTCAAATTTTTTCCAGATTCCCGCTACTCAGCCACTTCAAACACCTCAAAATCGCTCTACAGCGATGGCAACATTTCTATAGACCAGATCCGCGACATCGCCCGCAACATCCGCAAGCATGAGTGTTGCCACAAACTCAGCCATCACTCCCCGAAATACACCCGTAAACAATGCAAAAACTGCCACAGTTACTCCAAATACGGGAAATATTATAACTACAATAAAACCTGTGTTAGATACAACAATAAGGATAAAATTAAAGATGGAGAAAATCCTACTTATATAGATACAGAGAGTCCTTCGGCGAAAACTGAGGAAACTATAAAGAAAAAAGACACTTGTCTATGGATGAGGAGTGACGAGAATTTTTCGTATGGCAACAATAAGTTGGGATTTTGCTGCAGGAGGAAGGAATATACAGACGCGAGCAGCGAGTTGATTTCCAATAAGTTTCTTCAGATCGTTATTACGATATTGATATTTATTATGGCTGTATGGTGAGTATCTTATAATCCTGCTATTCCTACTAATATTATAAATTTGAAAGTTTGTGTGTGTGTGTGTGTGAATGTTTGTTACCGCGTATCTCCAACAAATTCAAATTGCTTTCAATTGCTATACCGATACCTTTACCAGATGTGTTCCCACATATACTTAGGTGGAAAAATGGGAGATGAAATCCTATAGGTACTATACTTTAAGGACCTTTCTTATACATAGTGTATAAAGGTGGTATAGTTACACAATGTTTTGTCTTTGTTGTTCTTTGCCAATTTTAAACTGAATCGAAAGAGACAAAACTTTGTGTAACTATTCAACTGTTATACGCTGTTTATTAGTAAGTCTGTAATAATATTAATGCAAAAGTTTGTGTGTGTTGTGAATGTTACCACGTATCTCCAACCACTAAACTGATTTTGTTATGTTGATGTTTAGGTTCTGAAGCCGCGAGCAGAAGCTAGTTTCCTATACATCGCGATACTTATTTTTATTGAAGTCGGCTTTTTTATTCCCCTCTTTTTTAAAAGCAATTTTTATGTTCTTCCTTTATTTAACAAGGTGTTTGTAATTCCCTTGCAGTCTAGTTGTAATGTCAGCGCTATACTTCCGAGAGCACCAGGAGTTAATCACGATGAAGGAGATAAGAATGCACGAGAAGTTCTCAAACTACCCACATTATGGGAAAATCAATGGCGCCACGATACATCGGACGCCGCCCGATCAGAACCAAATACAGGTAAAACTAGAAAGCTACTGTGGGTTGTTTACTTGATGGTAAGCGTCTGTTGGCTGAATTAGGCTTTACGATGTAATTTATTCTTCAATCCGTCGATTCATTTGTTGAAATCGATTGCTAGGAAGGTCGACTCGACATTCAGTATGCTGAAAGTAGGTGTCAATTTGCCTCACCGTGCAAGTTGTCAAGCCAACTCAAATTGAATCGAAGGATTGAGTGTGAAGTTGCATTGTGAATCTCCACTTTAAACTCTTCAATTTAGGTTCAATTCCAATCCAATTTGAATATTGTTTTTATTGTAGGTGTTCATCTTGTTATTTTTTTCTTCTTTGTTTCTTATGTAAATGCTATGAATTATGGTTAGGTTTTATTTGTTTGTCTATTGTTAGTACAGGCAATTTTGGTTTAGGTTTTTTTTTAATTTTCTTATTTGACATGCTGTATAATATGTGACCTGACGCCACCTAATGGTTCCAACGGAAGATCAGCGCTGGTTTTAAACCAGCATTACGCTGAGTTGGGACCATTTTATGACACTTCTTCTTTTGTTTTTATTTGCTTATTTATTAGTTGTTCTAGGTTTAAGTTGTCACAAATAAAAACTTGCTTTTTCACACTATTTAAAGAAAATGTTCAATTTGTTAAAGATTATCCCAACTGTAAATATTTCTTATCTAGCATGAATTAGGTTTTAGATTTTAATTTTCTCCCGCAAAAGCACTCATGTCACATCACACATGACATGAAACTGGCTTACCAGTATTGAAACTAAAGTAATTTCCCTTTTTCAGAACTCAAAATCATCGCAACATGCGACAGCGAAGAAAACGGCCAAAGGTAAAAAAAAACACTACAAAATAGGTAGCTAACATTTAAAGCGGCATTTGTCCCACTTATGAAATGTCAGTCATGTACACAAATAACTTCGGCATTATTAAAGCTGAGGTGTAGATCTAAAATATCAAAACAAAAAGTCCCTTAAAGTTCGGATTCGTTTAACTGTCATTATAAGACCTGCGCAGACGATGGAATATTTGTCCGCGACGTCAGAACGCATGGAAATGTAACAACGTACATGAAGGGCAAATAGTTCATGTATGTTTGTGTATATTTGTATGTACATGAGTTTGTATTTTCTATCTGAATAGAGAAAGGACCGCACAAAACAACGCAAGAGTACACAACCACCATGCCAACGGAGCCACCTCACGTGTCCACTACTCTCCACACAAACAAGAACTACGTCAGCAACTTTATTAGTAAGTACCTTCAAATTAAAAATTGTTTAAAATATGTTTGAAAATAATGAGCTCTTCTGCGTGGGCTATTCCACCTGGCCCTACCTGTTGTCCCACGATGGGGTATCGGGTCCCCACGACGGGGGACAACTGTTAGGGGAATAACCCCTAGGGCGTTGGTGGCCCCTAGGGGGGACCAGTGGAATTTTTGTTCCACCTGTCCCTACCAGTCAGTTTTGAACAATAAGAAGTCTTTTAGAAAAGTTTCGAGAATCGTCTGGGAGTGTATCCTGGGTGGGTACCACCGCTTTAGTCATGGAATCTGCCACCAAGCAGTAATGTGCAAGCATTACTGCATGCCGGTTTGATGAGCAAAGTAATCAGTGAAATTACTGAGCTTTTGAGACTTAGTACCTAATGTCTCAGGGTAACGAGCGCAATGCAAGGCCGCGTAGACCTTTGTATTTTAATGTTCGGTTTGTTGATTTGTTGGTTTGTATTTCTTTCACGCAGTAACGAAGCAACGAATCGACGTGATTTTTGGCATAGATATAATTTATGGACCGGAGAGTAACATAGGCTACTTTTTATCCCGGAAAAATGCACAGTTCCTGTGGGAACGCGGGTGAAAACCGCGGGCAGAAGCTAGTTAGTATACAAATGTACATTCAACAGATACCGTGCAGACTTCACCGCCGCCCCAAACTGAGCGGCCGATAGCACTCTCCAGAAGAGCGGAGGTGATTGGCAACGGTTGTAATTTTGCGCTGAACACTAATAATGAGCTGGATCCAGAGTGTCAGGTAAACATAATAATTAATTTTTACGTTAACCATTTTTTTACTAAGATGTGGCTGCCTACATAGACAGACGAACGAAGCCACGTGGAGAGCCTAGCCTATTGCCGGTGGGCAAAGGACTCTTCCTCATCCTACCAACGATCGCCTAGCGACCTAGGACTTGGACTAGCTGCCTTACCGCCAAACAATCCCATGTTCGTTTTCAATTAACCATATATATAATTAACCAAACCGATTACAACCAGCGGTCACTAGTCTTCGTGTGGAAGGAGTTGTCTAGAGTCTTCGCTTCTTTTCGTTTTGTAAGAACTTGTTGCCTTAATAATGTTCGTTCTAAAATGAAAACCAGCGAAAATTATAGACAATTCCTTACAGCCGGCCTGGCGGCCGCTGGTTTTGATCTGTTTAGGATTGAAAACGAACACGAGATTGTTAGCCGGTAAGGTCCTAGGTGGAGGTACGACCTCGACGCCTTCAACCGACATTGGATGGAAACTAATAAGTTTAATAAAAAAAATCAATTTTTTAACCTTGCTAATTTTGCCTTTGTTGCTAACCGCTATATGAACTACTGCTAACTTAGCTACAAAACCTGTTGGACAAATCATTGTAGGCCTGTAGAATGTTCTAACGTTATGGCCTAGTACCAGTTGCCAGCATTGCCTCGTTGAATTGGAAAGATGATACGCTGAGCTATAAAACGTCAATAAACCCCTATGTTGATGTATTTCTATAGTTATATAAACGTTGTTTTTTTAAACAGTGCAATGACTCAACATCGTAAGTTGATTGCACATTTCCTTACTTTAATTCTTATTTCCTTTATCTTGTATAACATTGCAGAAAAATATATTAGGTATTATGTGTACAATAAGAATGAAATCGGACCTATAACGTAGCCTTGTGGAACGCCATTCTGAAAAAAAAAATTACTGAATTTAGTGATTTAAATAATATTATGAATGCAAAACTTGGTAATCACTTAAACTAATTTAATGTAGTATACTACATTATTTAAGTGATTACCAAATTTTGTTAAGTACAACTAGTTTTCATATACTTTTCACATACTAATTATGTAATCAAATAATATTGAAAGCTTGTTCAATATCGTTGCTGAATTTATATGTCTTACGCATGCTGCCTTGAAAGGACTTTGAACTCATATCTCTATGGATTCACTCATTACTGGTAAGATAAACACTATTGATACACCAGAGTTGATCAAAGCTTACCTTTCATCATCAGCTTCTCTGAGGCACAGGCTTTCTTCCAGAGGAATATATTACTGACTATTTACTTTAGCGGGCTTACTCTTACCATTCGATCCAAATGGTAAATTGATTGATTGGATTAGGATCGGATTCCTGCTGTTTGTACTGTACTCTATAACTGTATGCACTACTAGCTAGGTTAAAAATGTGCTTCGTTATCGTTGATTGAAAATATAATTTGTTATACCGCATTAGAGCACGAGTTGATGAACAGCACAAGCAAATGAAATTTGTCTTTAGACGTTGGTTTCCTCACGATGTTTTCCATCACCATTAAAATTACGAGGACTAAGTTATTTTATAAAGGTTGGAATAAAACTTGCACTCATGTGTGCAGTGTGGTTAAAAGTATCATGCAACATGCAGTATTATATGAAAACGTAAATTGTTCACTAGTGTTTTTTTATTCTATTGGATAACGGATGAGCGCGTCGTTTGCCTGGTAACCAAAACGCCAGGTCAAACAATTGCAGTGTCACTGAGACTTTGAGACTCAAAGGCCTGCGTGACACTGCGACGCTCTCCTCACCCTGAGACTTTTTCTATGATATTTTAGCATCGCTAAAATTTCTATGCGAACAGGATTCGAAGCAGTTTATTTCGGCTTAAGCCAGCTCTTCTAAGTCTTCCAACTATGTTGTAAAAACTGGTAATGTTAGCTATAACATTCTTGAAATGAATGTTTTTATCTCCAAACCTAGGCAGGCTACTTCATTTGTGGAATTATCACAAATGAAGTAGACTACATGCTGTAAAGCAAAAATTATGTAGATGAATAACAATAAATCATGTTAAACATTGTTTTTATGTGCAGTCATCCTGCGGCCTGGACCCACCTCAAACATACGAGAACCAAGAACCCTTGGAACGGACAAAACCAGATAAAGAACTTAACGATACCTTCACTCGTCCCCTAGAACCGATCCAAAAAGAAAGACTACCTATAATTCCTGTCATACCAGAAAAAAACAACTCTGAAGTGCTACAAAAAGACAATGATTCGTTCAAAATAAACGAAGATATAATCGGAGAATCAAATTATCTGGACGGTTCTAAACAGAACGGGACAGATAATATTAGTAGGAGGATGATAAGGGAGGTCAGAATGAAGAGGGAGACAGAAGAAATGAGCTCGGATGAAATGGGGCTTGGTGACCAGTCGAGAGAATTGGCTGGTGCTCACGGTAAGATAATTCTTGAATTTTACAAAAGCAAATCACTCGTACATATATTAATGACTTGAACGAATAACACTATTCTAATGACGGCTCCGTAGCTAAGTTGGTAGTAACCCTGCCTGCAAGGCGAGGGGTCCCGGGTTCGATTCCCGGCCGGGGGGCAGATTTTGTGTAAGCATAAAGTTTGTTCTCGGGTCTTGGATGTTTGTGATGTGTATCTGTGTATGTCCATGCCACCTGCGACACAGGGAATCCTAGTGCGGGGGTATGAGTGTGTAAGCGTTTAAGCGTTTAATCTTGCTTCCAAGCCGTTTTTGTATGGCTCACATTAGGTTTGTTCTCGGGTCTTGGATGTTTGCGTTATTTGTCTTATTACCTTCGACATAGAGAAACCATAACGCACGAGTCTGCAAAGCTAAGAGATGAGTCTAATTGCTTCCATGCATTTTGTTTCCATATGTCAAAACTGTATAGAATTTTAACATAATTATGGAGCCGTGAGAAACCACATGAATCTTAGCCTAAGAGGTGTTTCTTTGCAGAATGCGACACCGTCCGCTTTGGCATCGCGAGCAAGTCTACCACCAACACATCTCTCTTCACTGAAACGGTCTGCGCGAACACCGTTCACAACTTCACTTACACCGTGCCACTCTCCCACTGCTTGAACCATAAGAACATCGACATTACTTTCAAGTAAGTCTTGATCTTCCATAGGTCTAATGTCAAATAGCCCTAGTGTCTGATCTGACTCTTTTTCTGTTCTCTATTGGTCCTTTCCGTTTGTGACTTGTTGATGATCTCTGATCCTTCTCTCTGATTCATTTGTATAATTCGTTTTACTAAATGATAGGGCATTTTCTGTTAACTGTGCAACAGCTAAAATTAGCAGCCCATCTCTTCCATGGGTGCCGTAAGAACCGGCTAAGGGATCAAGTATCTAACGGTTTATTTAAACTATGTTTTGTCTTTGTTGTTCTTCATCAATTGAAAAGAGACAAAACCTAGTTTAACTAGGTATTCAACCGCACCTATAACACTGTTTATTAATAAGACCGTTCCGTAAGTTCCTACTCCCATTTTCTCCAGGACAACCAAACTGAAAGATTTCCGCCTATGCGATCTGCACTGCACACACGACGATCCGTCAAAGAGCTGTCAACGCACGGAAATGTCAAAACCGATACCATCTGGTGACACTTACATATTCAAGATGGCGCTGGACTGCAACATCGACAGGATGATAAAGATCCGAGCTGTGTTCACAACAGGAAAACTGCACTTTTTGGCTAGAGTAAGTTATTTGGCGATTTCTGACATTTCTAGATTCTAGTTTTGGTCCGAAAGAGTCGTTTGATCCTAAAAGAAGAATAATCTAATTATTTTAGTTTGTCCTTCTGCTCTGTCCGCTCAGGGAGACAAAATGGAAAAAAAGCTTTGATTTGTCCCCTTGTTACCGATGAGGGGACATATCTTACTAATTATTTTCGGTATGTCCACTGTGAACGAAACGCTTTGTTTTGTTGACTGTACTAGTATTTCTTGGAGGTGGTAAGGAATAAATCGTATATCGAATTAAAGCCGAGGAAGTGGTAGGGATAAAATTATGGAGATGTAAGAATAAGCCCCGTTTTGTTAGGGCGAAAAATAGCGATTGGCATCGACAATACTTTTAGTGCTTTAGCTTGAGCTTTTGGTAGGGGAAAACATCGTGATGCAGCCATAGCTTGGTGGTAGGACATTTTCGATTGCTCGTCTGGCTAGCTAACACCCTCAAGTTTAAAAACCTGTTGCACCTATCGGTATGTTCCGGCAGCTATACCTGAGAGCCAGTTTAAATGTAGGTACTATTTACAATTTTCGGCCACATCGTCGCTTAAGAACAGGTCAGAATTTGGTCAAATCTATCGAAAAAAATAAAAACAGTGAAAAGAAAAATGTTTTCTTGCTGACTGTACATTTTTACCAAAATATCAACACAGGTGAAAATGTTTGATGCAAGAGGCGAGTAGTCGATTGAAGTAGTGATCTATGGGGTTATGTGCAGCAGTGTACGTCTTTCGGCGGATAATGATGATGAGGTGAAAGTCCTATGAATATTTTCCGGTAGCTACTTAGATTTAAATGTAAAAGTTTAAGTTAAATGTAAATGGCTTATTAGCCCAATTCTTTGGCTATATTGTAATACAAATAGGGTTTATTAAATAATTAACTCGGATGCAAAAAAATATATTAAAAAAAAACATGTTTTCTAAAAAGCTGGGGACCAATTTCGACAAAAATATCGCGATATTTGAAATTTCACCTCCCATTTTGCCACCCTTAGGGATAGCATTCTTTAATGAAGTATAAAAGAACAATCATTGAGCTATACCATACTAATTAAAAAAATAATCATTAAAATCGGTTGAGTTATGAATCGAAAATCATCGTAAAAAAAATACAAACGAATTAGAACCTCCTTCTATTTGGGACAGGTTACAAATAAATATTAATTAAACCTTTTTCTTTACAGGATCTCTGCTACAACATAATGGAACCTAAAATCCCCTTTGTGGAATATAATATACGTATTTACAGACATTGCCAGAACTAAACGCAATTTGTCTCAACCATATTCATATTAGTTTAGGGAAAATGGGACTTATTTAAATACTAATGAGAGAAACTAAAATGCTTTCGCTTAGTAGTAAACGTCAGACTAATTGCAATAAATGTTAAGTAATTGCAATTGAACTGCAGTGCCATCCAGAAATTTAAAAAAGTTTTACTGATAAATAAAATAGGTCCTATTTCTCATAAAAATATATCCTTATGTTATTTTAATTAGAATAATAATAATTATTGTAATGTTCTAGCGTCTTAATTATGATAACAATTGTAATGGATTATTAAAATCACAATTTTGAGATCACAATTTTTAGATTTAGGTACTAAAGCATTTTTAATTTGGCTTCATTTGTAAAGTAGGTATAGGTAGTAATAGTTTAGAGATATAATTTTATTTTTAACCATTTTTAATAAGATTACTCTATTACGATCTGAAAATGAAGCAATAATGACAGTTATTAATTATACATTCCAAGTGCAATTATAATGACTAATGTCCGTCCTGAGTAATAATAATTATTATAAATATAAAAGTTAACTCAAAATTAAAATTTTGAAAAAAAAACTTACTATTAAAAGTAAGCGTTACATGATTCTTATTTTGGAGTTCCTTAGAAATGAGAAATATGGAACATTTACCCATTTTAACTATAAACTATATTTAAACACCTCAAATTGAAATGGTCTTTGCCACAAATCAATCAAATGGTTAAACGGTAACCTAAAGAAAAAAAAGACCCAGTGACATTTAGACCTGTGTGGAAAAATATAATTATTTACCTATACATAAAAATGAATTATTATTTGCATAAAAAATAATGTCCTTACAAATAATAATACATCAATGTCAAGGCAATTATTAATTAATGTAAGTTTTAATCTGTAAATATTAGTAATTATTGTTTTTACTACGCACATTTTAATGGAATTGGTATTTTATGGTTTTTTATTTCCATCATAGTCTTATTATATGAAGGTGGCAGAATTGTACTGTAGTACATATTTTAAAAACTTATTTAAAAGTATTTCGCAGCTTTATTTTAATTTATAAATTTTAAGTTATTTAAGTGTAATACTCAGTAAGAAAATAGTTTATATTTATTTTTATGAATTTATAATTGAGCCATATCACTTTACAGTGTTATTTTTTATTATTTTTACAATTTAAATATCTTTATTATCGATAATGTTAAGTTATTTTTCTAAAATATTCCGATATTATTAGTTTTTATTATTCAAATAATTTGATATTTACATACTCTACGTAAAAAGTGCTATAAAACCAGTAATCACACACAAAACTATTGTACGTTTAATATAATAATATTATTATTATTTATACTTTACATTCCATGCCAGTACTTAATTAGTAATAAGAAAATAAAATTCGTCGTCGTCGTCTGCACAATTTTTTACAGAATAATTATTGATAATAAGTAATTATTAGTATATTTTCAGTAATTATTACTATTAATAATTTTGAATTGTGAAAATGTAGGATGTTCACCAAAATGTTTTTTATATAAAATAAATTCAAGCATGCTTTAAAGTCAAGCACTATTTTATCTTCTGACAGCTCTATTGTATTTAAATTGGGAAAACTATAATGAATAAAAAGTAACTTCCTACTTTATAACTTAAAGTATCGTAAATATTTCGTAATTTTCGCAACTTTGCTGTTATGAAAATTTTGGTTCTGCTAGCAATCTTGCCATATCTTTTGTTATTTTACAAACAAAAAGAAACAATTATGACAAATGAAGAAGAAAAAATAAATGAAGGTCATGAATACCTCTTGCTTAGTTTTTTAAAATATAAGATTTTTCTGTTCAAATTTAATTTCTAATATTGTGTAGCAATAATTATTGTAATGTCCTATACAGATAAGTGCAGAATTATTTATTAAGTATATATTGTTTTCATTCAGAAGAAACTTTCCACCACGATTCACATTATTTTACAACCTTTTATAACTTATTAGTTGGTATGTGTGGGTCACATTTTACTACTGAATCATGAACCGGTTTCCGCGACTCGAATAGGATAAAATTTCAGTTTTATTGTGTTAATGTGCTGTTCTTAAAACTGTATATAACCACAGTAATTATGTATTTTTTCATGCAACTTCCCTATTATTAGGCTTCCACTATCTCTGCATGTTTTACCTTCGTAACATATATTTATATAAGTGCTTCAGATAGATTTGTGTAGTATCGATATATATTTACGATAGAAAATATAATAGGCATAAACTTTTTCTAAACTCAGGAAAATCTCATTTTCATAGGGATTAAGTAGAGAATTAGAAGTAACTGGTAGAGCCGCCGATATATTTCATCTGTGATGGAATTCTTGCGGTTTTACACGTGAGGAGATTTCACCATGGACCATCCATTTTTTCAAGATAAAAAAATCTATGTTATTCTCCCTTCCATAAACTAATCAGTGAAATTACTGGACTTATGAGACTTACCTTATACCTAATGTCTCAGGGAAACTTTTGTTCTTCAAAACTATGAGTGGCACTGCAGTTGTAATGGGCTGGTGTTGTGCTTACCATCAGGCAAACGACCAGCTCGTCTCATTATCCAATAGTATATTATTATTTAAAAAAAACTATCTCACTGTGTGAAAGAAGAACTCGCCAACACTTTCGCATTACTTATAATATTAGTAAGTACCTATGGAAGTAGACAGCTACTCTATAGGTACCTAATTTGGCCTTATATTCGAACGTTTTTCATTGAACGGCGCGCGGCGGCGCGCTTCCGCTTCGGCCGGGCAGTGCCATGCGCGGTGACCAGTCGGTGCACGCGCTCGTAGCTTAGTGAAGAGAGGTACCGAGCTTTCGGTTTCAGCAAAAACCTGCCGAAACTACGATAAAACCAGAATAATTGCGGTCGTGCATTTTCGGGCGGCTTTCGATTCGACTAGGCGCAATACGTACTACCCGCGCGCGCGCGTGCTTACATTGCATCTAGCTAAAATGTACATTTAACAAATATACAAAATAATAAAACTCCATTTTATTGCACTAATTAAATAAATAAATGACCTAAAAAGATACTATCGGGTTTGATTTCGGCAGAAATTGAAGCAAAAACCAAAATGCAGTTTCAGTTATGAAAACTACTTACTTAGTTTCGTTCGGACACTATTTCATTTCAGTATGTAGACAATTGTCGTTATTATCGTTATTCTTCGTCTCGTTACCCAACCGTATAAAAAATAAGACGGCATCAATAAATACGACATATTCCAAACGTTAAGTCAAAGCATAAAATTTTCTTATTAAAATGCTTTTGCTTGTTATTTTATTGGCTTTACACTTTTAACTCTCATATCATAGAATAGTCGGCGGGTCTACAAGTTTTTGGTCTTGGTATGTGGTAGGTATAATTAAATTTTAATGTTAATTATCCTTGTAATTCTATTTAAGTGTCCACAAATGTGTAATGTTTAAGAATTACGGAATAAACAATGTAGATGTTTCACTGTTGTTTTAATTTCGTACGTTTTTTTTTTTTTTTACTTATTACCTTTTTGCGCTCGAAGCAAGGTTCGTTCCGCAAGCAGTCTTTGTATAGCTTTATGCCTATGCCACCTGCGGGAAACCTAGCGTAAAGTTAATATATACAAACAAATAAATGAGCTTGCGCTGAGGTGAAGGAAAACATCGTGATACAACATGGCATGGTTGTAAAGCATTTTCGGTGCGTCGCGTCGTCGCGCGTCGCCGTCGCGTCGTCGCGCGTCGCTCCGTATTATTGTAGCCTCTCCCTTTAGCCAGTTCTATGATATTTGATGGAATCAGGCGTTACTTTGCGGAAATCCATTTTAAATAAGATTATATAAAGTGAGTAATTTATAGTTTCAATTCCGCGATAAAGAATGTCTAATGGCCTAAGTTCGGTCTATACTGAATGATGGCTTTGCCAACCCTTACTGGTTATACCCAGTTACTGATGGCTTTGCCAACCCTTACTGGTTATTCCCAGTTACTGATGGCTTTGCCAACCCTTACTGGTTATACCCAGTTACTGATGGCTTTGCCAACCCTTACTGGTTATTCCCAGTTTCTGATGGCTTTGCCAACCCTTACTGGTTATTCCCAGTTACTGTTGGCTTTGCCAACCCTTACTGGTTATTTCCAGTTTCTGATGGCTTTGCCAACCCTTACTGGTTCTATGATTTGATCAGGTGTGACCATAACCAAATATTAGATTTAAATAGAACCAATGTAGGTTGGGGAAAAAGTCTTTTCGCATTATAGTATGTATGAACTTGTAATAAAATCTCTTTGGCTATAGTATTTGTATCTGGCTGGTTTTGGTATCATATGAAAGTTTAAATTTTAAAGAACATAATTCCAAATTCAAATTAGGAAAATGTGTGATTTTCATTTGTTTTTCGTACTGTCAAAATGAGTGAATCTAATGAAGAAATTCGATACATTTTAAAATTTTACTACAAAAAAGGTAAAAATGCAACGCAAGCCGCGAAAAAATAATGCGATGTTTATGGACCTAGTGCAGTGTCTCTGAGAGTAGCACAAATTTGGTTTAAGCGTTTTCAATCCGGAAATTTTGATTTCAAAGATGCACGTCGCTCTGGTCGCCCTATTACGGATAAAATGGATGCCATTTTTGAAAAAGTGGAACAAGATCGGCAGATCAGTAGTTACGACGTAGCTGAAGAACTGGGAATTGACCACAAAAGAGTTTTGGCGCATTTGAAAAAAACTGGGTACACAAAAAAGCTCGATATTTGGGTACCTCACGAGCTCACTGAAAGAAACCTAATGAATTGCTAATGAACCGTGTACTCATTTGTGATTCTTTACTACGACATAATGAAACCGAACCATTTTTGAAGAAGCTGATAACTGGTGATGAAAAGTGAATCACGTACGACAAGAACGTGCGAAAAAGGTCGTGGTCAAAGACCGGTCAGGCTTCACAGACTGTGGCGAAACCCGGGTTAACTCGCAACAAGGCGATGCTGTGTGTGTGGTGGGATTGGAAGGGCATTATTCATTATGAGCTGTTACCACCAGGCAGGACCATCGATTCTGAACTCTACTGCGAACAACTGATGAGATTAAAGCAAGAAGTTGAGAGAAAGTGGCCGGAATTAATCAACAGAAGGGATGTGGTTTTTCATCATGATAACGCTAGACCTCACACATCTTTAGCCACTCAGAAAAAATTAAGAGAGTTTGGCTGGGAGGTGTTAATGCATCCGCCGTATAGTCCTGACCTTGCACCTTCAGATTTCCACCTGTTTCGGTCTCTTCAGAATTCTTTAGGCAGTGTCAGGTTAACATCACGAGAGGACTGCCAAAACCACTTGTCGCGGTATTTTGATCAGAAGTCCCAAAATTTATATAGCAATGGGATCATGTCCCTACCTACAAGATGGCAAAAAGTTATCGAACAAAATGGTACCTACATACTTTAGTTAAATGTAAATAAACTATATTAAAAAATGTTTTGAATTTTCTTAAAAAATGCGAACGAACTTTTTCCCCGACCTATTATATTTAACACGACAATGGCGTCAATTCTATCATTACATACCTAAACTAATTTTAGTTTCGCTCTCTCTCTCTTTCCAATGCATAACATGAGAAAGAGACGGAAGATGTCTGACAGATCTAAATTTTGTTTTAGAGCTGTCAAATATCTTTCGATCTTGATAAATTAGATGCCACTGAATTCATTCCCATTAAATACACACTACATACAAGCTAGTGGATTAATTTGACAGGTCTAAAATATATTCCATCTCTTTCTCATGTTATGCATTGGAAAGAGAGAGAGAGCGAAACTAAAATGAGTTTAGGATGCAATGATAGAATTGACACCATTATCAAGAAACAAAACCAGTTTTAAACCCATTTTTAATATAACATTTGTTAATTCAACACGATTTACGGCTTATAAATTAACAAAACTAATCGAGTTATTTTATACTACCTGTGTTCTATGGCTCTTCCCGCTTTCATTAACAGCTGGAAATTTGCTGAAAATCTGCCATCGTTCTCCCCCATGAAGGGGGATTTTGCCATAACTCACGAGCACTCCTATCTATAACATTCCAATCCAACGTTCCGGAATCAACAAAACTGAATTTCACTAACGAGGCATTTCCGCTGTCACTGTCAAAAAACTATCCGTGCCACAGATTATTTAGCCTGTTGATAGCTCATAAACACTATTCCTCATACAAACATGTCTCACCGGCGCGGGCAGGGGGCGAGGTAATATTCTATGCTTGCAATTGGCCGATCATTTGGATGACGCAATTTAGTGATGTGGTACGACTACTACGGAACAGAATAATATCGATAAAATTGAATAGGTAGTTAGCATCGCATTCTTGATTCCCTGACATATACGATTAATAATAAATTATTATATGGAAAACCTAGACAATACATACTTACTTTATAAATGAATCTATACTACTACTTATAATAAAACTCCAGGTCACATTTTTTTTGGATGGCACTCCTATCTATACTGAAGCCAAAACTGTATTTTTATTTTTGTCTGTCTGTCTGTATTTTGGCCACGCATCACGTCGAAGCTACTGAATGGATTCCATGACTTGCGATGTATGGAACCAATTCTCTTTTTGAGTCGCTTCTATCCACTTTTCCTTTATTTCTGGGATGTCTGGAAATCTAACAACAAAAAGCAGAAATACTTTAAAAAAACCGGGAACCTACTTCGATGAAAATATCGCGATATATGAAAATTCAAGTACCATTTTTTCATCTTTAGATGTTCTTCCATAAAATGTATATGGGACCACCTTGAGATGATACACTTTCAAACAACAAAAATAATTTTCAAAATCGGTCCACAATTGACGGAGAAATCAGTTAAAATACTTAAAAAAATACATACAGTCGAACATTTAACCTCTTCCTCTTTTTTCGAAGTCGGTTAACAAATCCAAACGAAAGGTTATTATTTTTCCAAAATAATTAATAATAGTATATATATTAATTGTAAAGTATACATTGAATATCGATAAGTTATAAGTCTGCACTCGTACTCGCAGTGGCGAGTAGTGCATTTACATAGTTCGTTTTCGCATGAGGGGAAGTTGTATCATTAGTCAACAGGATTTATAGTCTTTGATCCGTGCAAAGCCAGGGCGGGTCGCTAGTACACAATAAAATTGTACTTGCATAAGCAAGTGTTCTAAGTACTGACGCATGTTGTAAGTAAAATATAGAACCGGTTTATCAAGAAGGCAGGAGTGGATTCAGGCACACAAGGGACAAATACTAACCTTTAAGGGACTGGGGCAATTCGAACTAATTAAATCTGAAAGTGTGGTTGTTGGTTTGCCCTTCTTTCATCCTGATCGACGTGCTTTTTTACATAGTTTTTTTGCATTTTGGCATAAAGTTTAAAATACAGAGTTAAAATACTTTTCCTATCCTATCCTCGAAAAATACACGGTTCCTGTGGTAAATTCCTAAGGAATCTCAACGCAATCTGCAGCCAGTAAGTAGGTATATTAAATAAATATCTATGTGTAACTGTACCGTATAGTGTCATACGGACCGCTAAAGAGTGGAACTCATTGCTGGCATCGGTTTTTCCTGAACACTACCTGATCTTTTGGGGTGACTGGCCCCATTTTCCCGCACTGACTCCGTCCACAATACTTCGGCATCTCGCTAGAGGTAAACGGACCTCCAACGCAAGCCGACATCCAGTCTCAAACAGTGAAAATATACGATTTTAGTCGTTTTCTCGCACCTAAGCAGAGTGCGCGTGCCGCGGTTGTGAATTTTAAAACAGTGTTTATAATTGATTTGGTAAGTTCATTGATTTATTCACTGTCTAGAGCTGTAAGCGGTGTATAATTTGGAATTTTTGTGTGTGTCAGCCATTCTGAACGTGGAGGTTAATAGACTGACCGTTTGAGAAATCGGTCTGATGAAACGGGCCAGTATTTTATTTGTTCTTTCAGTCATAAAAAATACATAGTAAGCAGATTCTTATTTTGGGATTTGTGATTATGAGCAAGATATTGTTCACTCCTCTTGCTCAATAAGTTCGTCATTGTAGCGTGTATGTGGCACAGCAATTGTTTCGGGCCGGCGTAATGTTTACCATCAACAAATTATGACCCGCTCGTCTCATTATCCAATAGTAGGCATACAATATGTACCTACTTGCACTGCAGAGCGGGGATAAAATAGCATTTTCCTCTAGAGGAAAGAGGTTTTTTTTTAAATTTTAATTTGTTACCAACGAGTCTACAAAAATGAAAAAGTCTTTATTCATAAGTAGACCAATGAGAAATTAAAAAAGGAACTGCCGCGAAAATTTTGTTTTTTTTTTAAATTAAAAATTGAATTGGTGGCCTCCACAGATTATTTAGCCTGGTGGCCTCCGTGTATCTCCACGGTTACCCCAAAGACTATCAACCTACATAGGTACCTAACCTACCCAAGGTAGGTTAAGTTCTACCATAGTAAAATAGTTCTACCTTATAAGTAGGTAGTATAACGATAATTTTATTTAATTTAAGTATTTCTATTAGATATAAAATGAGATGAGAGGGTCGTTTGCTTGATGGTAAGCATAACGCCGGCCCATAACAATTGCAGTGCCACCCACTACCCAGAACTTTGGAACAAAGGGCTACGTGGCACTGCAGTGCGCTTCTACCCTGCAGTGCAAGTACTGATGTTTTCAAAGTTCTGAGCGGCACTGCAATTTTTATGGGCTGGCATTATGCTTACTATCACGCAAAAAACCGGCTCCTCTCGTTCCAAAATGTACCTATATAAAACTGTTCAAACTCAATCATCATAAGCCTATTACGCTCCCACTGCTAGGGTACTCTACAGGCTCTTCTCTAAGGCCGGCCATAAACGCTTACGCATGTTTGCATTTTGCTTTAATAATAACCTTGATATTGCAAAAATCGCGAATAAGGGTACACGCGCAAGCGCGGCTTCATGTAAAACCATCTAAATCCACTAAATTGAGAAGACAGCACTATACGGCCAGATAGTGCTGTTTCGCCGCCTCTGCTGTTTACCTGCTCAAAGTGACGACTGCTCCGCTTTACACTACATACATCACTTGCCCACCACCACTTATTTACCACGGCTTCTGCACTGAACACGCAGTGGTTGTGAAACTACTTATTTCTTTTATTAGAGATCATAGAAGCAGCTGCGTTACGTCTCTTTCACTACCTCTAATCGTGGTACGCTTCGCGCTCGGACTAGATTTCTACCAAGCTTCACCATAGACGGTGCGATATGCGTAAAGCGGATCGTGGTGTTGCCATGGTTTTCGCGTGGTCCGTGATTGATCCATCAATCATGCATTAGGTGTATGGGCTGCCTAAGGCGGTTCACACAAGGACAGACCGTGCGTCATTAACTCATTATGTATAGACTATAGCTGTTAGTATGTATGCAAGGAAGGAAAAAAGAAATAATCAAGATAAATGTTACGTCAGTTGAGTCAGTTTCATTGTACACACAATAAAACTAATGTCAAAAGTGAAGAACTAGCTACGAATTAGATATTGGCATTTTGTATCTTTCAGAGCTGCTTGCTAATAAAGTCTCTACATGTAAATTTCAATTGAAATTTGCGTAAGTTCCCGCTCGGCCAACACTTGCTCTACCATTACATATATCTAGGTTCAATCTGACTAAGTAGGTACCGCAGCAAAACGTAAGAGCCCCCATGCATACACGAGCGCTCCAATCCACAACATTCCACGCCAACGCCAAAAACCGTTCGCGTGTGGGGAATCTCTGATGGGCTATGTAGAGTGATAGGAATATTGGGTCCAAACGTTCCAAATCCAACGTTCCAACTCATCCTGTGTGGCCGATGCGACGATCCCGTTTTTAGACCGCCTGCATTGTTCTGTTTCAATAAAGAGTTAATCTATCTAATCTATCTATCCATTTCGGGTTCAGTTGGCATTACTCGAGACGCAGAATGACCGAAAAATGGAGCGATGTTGCACCCGGAATGGAATGACCGTCTGTGCTCGAAATTAGACCGTCGTGTCGATTCACTCAATCCAAGAGCCATGGATTGTCATGGCCACCTTCCATTTACTAAGCATTACTGTGTTCCGGTTTGATGAGCAAAGTAGCCAGTGAAATTACTGGGCTTATGAGACCTAATACTTATCTCAGGGTAACGATCGCACTGCAGTGCCGCGTACATAAAGGGCTGCCTTTATTTTTAAAAGTTCTGGGTGGCACTGCAATTGTTTTATGACGGCGGTATGCTTACCGTCAAGCAAACGACCAGCTCGTCTGGTTACCCAATAGTATATAAAAAAATACATTATGTATATATTGTATGTAGTTAAATGCTATTTTTTTTGTTTTTTGCTGATAACATTTTTACTGGAAAATTTTGTATACTTTTGAGAAAATGAAAGTCACCTTACAGTGTTAGTACGCCAGCTGAGCAAAACATGTTGCAATTGCAACTATGTAGGTAGTACCTGTACGCCACATGTTTCACAAATAAACATATATTACATATATACATATATGGCCTGAATTAGAATCGGTATATGTTATGAACGAAGTTAATCTACTCATCGAGTATACGAGTTTTTGAAATTCGGAATTTTTCATTGAAGAAACACATTTAAATATTACGTCAAAATTCTACTACACAACTTCCGGGCAGCCCTAGGTCAGCTGATTCACTTGAACTATGTTGAACTTTCTTAAATGATGATTTTGATTAAAAGAGACGAAAACAATCCAGAAAATGCTGCACACTTCAAGTGATTTTTTTGTATGGAAATTTTGAATGACGTGTTTCCAAGGAAGATTCTCAGAACTTGCCGACAAACGTGGTCCTGATCACCCACTTCCGGGATAACATAGGTACCTACCAATTGAAACTCAAACGTACATAATATCTTTACTAGATAAATACGCACCAGACAAAACCTGTAACCAAACAGCGGAAAAAAGTCAGAGACCTCAACCTTGCCTTCAACTTTTTGGATTACTGTAACTTGGGTAATAATCATTGTTTTAGACTTTCACGGTTATATATAATATATGAGTATTCTCGTGAACATGATGCTGGCAACAGCGTCGAAACATCGGGAGCTCACCAGCTTAGAATAATCACGGTAAATATCCCCTTACAATGTATAAAGTTGGGTAATAATGTTCTGTGACTGTAACATATGTCACATAGACCTTGCTCATAAATGGGTAGTAAGTAAAACTACCTACTGTAAAAAAGGGACGAAACGAATTCAGTGACAAACTACTGAACCGATTTCGATGAAATTTCTATGGGACCAATCTGAATCCTTTTAAATAATGTATTAATTTTCTTAATCGATATAATTATAAAAAATACAACTGAATTGAGAAACTCCCCTTTTTGGAAGTCGGTTAAAAATCACCTATGTCACTCGGGCTAAAAGCCTAAAACAAAGAAACACCTGATTCATCAAAATCGGATGAGTAGTTTAGGCGCTACGGTGGGACACCCGTAAATACAATCATACATACACTGCTAAAAACCTCCCTTTCGGCTTTGCCGTAGTCGGTTTAAAAAACATAGATGTTATTTCACTTTAGAGTAAGCAAATAATATGGTAATTGGTATGAATGTTGACTCAGTCGATTGCTTACACCTACGACCTACGTAATACGAACTCGTGTCAACAATTGTGTACACACAATCCGAAGTCGAATGCCGAGACTCCGTGACGATATTGACTTTTTTAACGGACATAAAAAAAGAAGGAGGTTCTCAATACACTGGGTTTATTGTGACGATTCGATTTCTCCGTCAGTTATTGGGATTTAAATGATTATTTTTTTCATGAGTAAACTGTAGGGTAAGTATATAATATATCAAGGGTGGTACGTTAGTAAATTTTATGGAAAAACACCACCCCTAAGGGTGGATAAATGGGGGACGAAATTTCATAAATTGCTACCATTTAGTCCAATCCAATCCCATTTTAGTTGCTGCTTCATGCGGTTTGTTCATTATCTTTTATTTATTATTAGTTTATAAAAAAGACTTATCTATAAAATATTATATAGAAATGGCCTAGAATACCTTTAGTTATTTCGTTATACCCATAAAGCTTTTGGCACTTACTACATTTTTAATCCGTCTTCAAGCATATCGTTCATAATCGCCTGCTGTGTTGGTGCTGAGGGAGAAAGGGCGCGAAGAAATGAAGCCAAGCCGCGTTTGGTACCGCTCTGTGGACATAACATACTGTTTCTGTTTCAATAATAAAAAAAAATTGCAGACCAAAAAGTACATGTTGAAAGTTTCCGTTGAAAACTATACGCAATGTAGGTAATTAACTAGTACCTTGCCATTGTAGGTTTGGTTAAACTTGAAATTTACGCTGTTTCCTAAGTTGGAGTAAATGTAAACCAATAACAAGTCGATTCAACAAGAAGTTACATAAATATAAGCCGAGTTTATATAACATTTTGGTACCTACATATCTTTTAAGCTAAGTATTTATTGCAGTTTCAATAACATTACAGACATACGTATCGAATGCAAAGGTAGACCAGCGGCGCGAGTACGGATCTATTCGGGGCGATAAAATTCGATAAAATTGACAGTTCAAATCGATAAAGTGGGTTTTATCGATTAGTACCTACTGTCAATTTTATCGAATAAAGTGGGTTTTATCGATTCGAACTGTCAATATTATCGAATTTTGCCGACCGAAAAGATCCGTACTTGCGCCGCAGGTACGTACAATGCATACATACGTGTCGAGTCATACATTCAAGGCGGTCAAAAAGGATAGGGCAATTTTTGGTTATTGTGAAAATTTGTACCAAGGTGCCTAAAGGAGTTATTACATCCATGCGTTGACTAAGACTGACTTAGTTCACACGAGCGTTCCAAATCCAACCATTGTATCGGGACATACGATGAGTTGGAACGTTAGGGGCACCTCAGACGCTCAAGCAAACGTACGTTTGCTTGAGCGTCTAGGGTGCTCCTTAGAGTTGAAACGTTTGGATATCCAATATTCCTATCACTCCACGTAATCTATCTGAGATTCCCCACAAACGGGCGGTTTTTGGAACGTTTGCGTGGAATGTTGTGGAATGGAGTGCTCATGTATGGCGGCTTTTGCAGTCTACCTCACTTTTTACTTGTACTATTATAATTGTTACTACTACTATTATATTTGTTAGTGGGAGGACTAACTCTTCTGCGAGTGTCCGTCTGGGGTTATTACCACCGCATTGCTCGTGAAGTCTGCCGCCAAGCAGTAGTGTGCAAGCATTACTGTGTTCCGGTTTGATGAGCAGAGTATCCAGTGAAATTACTGGGCTTATGAGACCTAATACCTAATGTCTCAGGGTAACGAGCGCACTGCAGTGCCGCGCAGGCCTTTGTGTTTCAAAGTTCTGGGTGGCACTGCAGTTGTTATGGGCCGGCGTTATGCTTACCATCAGACAAACGACGAGCTCGTCACGTTATCAAATAAAAAAAATAAAATAAATAAATAAAAATATTATGTGCTTTTACTAAGACCGAAGAACGGGCTAACTCTTAGTAGTAACTCCTGTAGTGTAATCACTACACAAGTTAACAGACAGTCTTAGTAATAAATTCTGGATAACGCGTTGTGTAATAAATTGTTAACTTATTAACTGCCTACTTGTCTGGTTCGAGGAATCAGCTTTGCAATTTTGCAATTCAACGAGCAACGAGTCTAGAATGCTGTTACGATGCCAACTCGTACATAACTGGGTTATCTATAGGCCTACAATATCCTTTACATTTTTCAACTATTTTTTATTTTACGATGACAAAAAAGGGATTAGTCTCTGTGCGATTACATCGGTAGAACTATAAAATAGAAAATGCATTTTTTGGGAAAAATATATTTTTCCAGGTAAGCTTTTCGCCCATGACTATGGATATCATCTAGGACCAGAGCACTTGTAAAGACAAATCAAACGTGCCCAAACTCGGAGGGGTTACGTCGTTTCGTTACAGAGTTCCTGTGGCCGCCTTCCGGCTCCATCATCAGACCAGCTCTGTGATATTATAATATTGCACTGTCACCGGACTTGCAGATATGTTATCACATGACCAAATTAACTGCAAATATAATAATTAAAAATAGGCCAAGGGCAGCAATGAGGACGAGCTTTAGCACTTTATGTAGTGATCTTGAACATGTGTACCAGGATAACAGAATTTCATAGCAGGTACATAAAACATGCGCTGCAGTTATTCATGTCTCGCTCTCTCTAGAGCTAGTGCTGCCGCCCATTGGGCCAACGAACGTAGCCACTAGGCGCAGGGCGGCTAGGCGCGGTCAACAGTGGCTGAGTGCAGCCACCAGTTGCAGCCACTGGCAACCACAAAATAGAGAGAAAAGAAAGGGTGCTCGGACGCTTAGGCTGTTCTTACGCGCTTCAACTTTGAGTTAGCGTAGTCTCTCTAATTAGCTAAGGGAGTATAAGTATCTCGAAGGTTATTACTGTTAATGGCAGGTTAATAGATTAGAGGCGTTCGCGTTGTTGGAAGGTAGTAATTATAGTGCCTAGATACATAGATCTTAAAATAATAAAATTCTATGCCTAGATATCAATTAATTCTGATTTGCGACGCAGATGAGTGTGAAGTCGTTGTCATGTAGGTACCAGCCAATCTAGTGTCTATTATTTCTACTACAAAGATATAAACAGTTCATACTTGAAGTTTATCTCTCTAGGAACGTGTACATAGGAATGAAAAGTGCGTCACCAAACATCATAAGTTACCTAAATGGCGTACTAATTTATACATACCTAGCTTTGCCGTAATTGTGTAGGTAATAAAATTCTAAGTTCTAACATTTAACTAACGGTGTCTTTATAGCCGTGCTATTTATAACTCACAATTTTCCACAGAATCATCATCACTAGCAATAAAAACATAAGCAATGGATATTTTTACTGTATTTTTATATGCATTTATAATCACACGACGAGGTGTTATTTGTACCACAAGAGCAATATGATATTTTACGTCTAAAAATAAGTTTACAATATTTTAACGCTGGTTTAGAATATTTAAATCTACCAGCAGCGCAAGTACGGAACTTTTCGATCGATAAAATTGACAGTTCAAATCGGTAATGTGGGTTGTATCGATTTTTTATATAATATAGCCTTGATACAATCGACAAAAGTTATCGAATAGCTAGGTTGAATCCAAAGAGAATATAAAGCTAATACAATCCTTTACGATCGGACTTCGGTACTCGCAACATTCGATAAATTTATCAGTTTTTTCGATTCGACAAATTTATCGTTTGGACTTCCGTAGGTACTTGCGCCGCCGGTGGAATAGGACTAGCTTTTCTACGAGGTACCTATAGTGTCCGTCTGGCTACGGGTACCACCGCTTTGCTGGTGTATTCTGCTGCCAAGCAGTAATGGTCAAGCATTATACTGTGTTCTGGCTTGATGAGCAAAGTGGTCGGTGAAATCGGGGACGTTGGATTTGGATTTCTAATATTTCTATCACTCCACGTAATCCATCTGAGATTCCCCACAAACGGATTGTTTTTGGAACGTTGAAATGTTGTGGATTGGTAGGAGAGCTCATCTATACGTGGACTCTTAGGGGTACCTTAGACGCTCAAGCAAACGTACGTTTGCTTGAGCGTCTGAGGTATCCCTTAGGCGACGCTAAGTTGTGGTTGGAGTGAGGTGTGTTTTTACACCTAATATCCAGTAACTGTAAAAAAATCTCTTTCAATAAATCTTAATTGGGAAACTAAAATTGAGCAGTTTTACCAATCGTAAAATAGAACAAAAAATAACACAACACAACAGCATATTAAATTTCAATCAAAAATGCAAGCATTAAATTTGATGTAGTCCATAAACTATAAAAAATGCAATCTACATTATCAATCGTAATAATAGTGGTAGGTGGTAAGGCTAAATCTGCTGCGAGTGTCCGTGCTAGGTGGGGTATACCACCGCTTTGCTCTTGTAGTCTGCCGCGAAGCAGTAGGTATTGTAAAAGCATTATTTTATTCCGGTTTGATGAGCAATGTAGTGAAATTACTGAGCTAATAAAGAACCTCACATACATACATCAACCCTAAAAACGTTACACTCCTTTTTTGTGCAGTTGTGTAATAAAATAGATATCCTATGTGTTATTTTTTGATTGAACGTTAGCTTTTATTTTTTACTAGTCTGTTTTCAATGTCTGTTACCTAATGCATTGATTAGGAAGTAACTCGATGATGTTACAGTTAGAACGTGTGGGTCAAAGCAACTGAATTTTGAACCAGTTACCGTGACTCGAATAGGCTAAAAAGTATTCGTGTGTAAACCGATGAGGCTAAAGGATTGTTTTTTAAAAATGTTAGTTTTTTTGTTCATGCCGAGTAAATTTTTGTTTCTTTCTCCGTCACAAATGTCAGTGAACTGAATAACTATACCTAAAAGAAGCACAGTCAAGTTACGTTTGCAAGCCGGGCACAAAACAAAACAAGCGTCCCGCGACCGCTTCCCTTCCCTCCCACGTAGTGTTGCTGTCTCCGATATTACTTACCCGTTCTTAGGGTACGTTCACATGAATTATTTAATAAGGCTTAGAGGTAGGATAACAATAAAAAATTGCGTAAACATTCTTTCATAAAAAAAATTTATCGCTCTTTTGCATAACCTTTATACAAGTACTTATATAGGTATACATGTTGGCGATTAGGTACAGACGACTATCGTCTGCTCTCAGCTTCACACACGTGGTATCAAAATACAATTTCAGCCTATAGCACTCAGGGATAATGTAGCTTCCTGTTAGTGAAAGAATTTTCATTAAAGGACAAGTAGTTCCAGAGATTAACGGTAACAAACAAACAAACTCAATATCATTGTGTGCATTTTATTGCACGATGATGTGCCTTTTATTCATATGATTGTCAATAGACGGGAAACTGGGAAACCTACTTGATTTTAATGGCAACCCAACCTCTCTGTTTGGTTTCAACACTTTTGAATAGAAATATTTGCATAAAAACACATCAAAATGAGAAATTGTGATACGTATTTGTGGAAATATATTAATTTGTGTTTCTCTGTAACTTTTGTGTGATTTCAGCAGAATTTAATTGCACAACTCATCATATTTTTACAAAATTGTAACCCGTGGTCGTGCGCGGTGCTGACAGCAATGACCACAAATTATACAGGGTGCACTGACTGACGTAAATGGCAAAAGCCGCTTTCTTCATTATTTTTCTTTAAAGTCGTTGCTTCCGCCGTACTGTGTATCTTCTAAGTTTATAATCAAAGTTACATAGGTATACAGTAACTCTAAAATGGTTTATGTCTAGACATGAATAACGTTACCTATACTTATTTATTCTTTTGAAAGAGTAAGGAAACACCTTTTACTGTTAATGTAATAACAAAATGATATCTCTCAGAGTTGCGGAGTCATTATACTAGATAACTTTCTTTAGAAAGTTTTACAGCAAATACATACAACTACTTATATAGGTTTAAACCTAAAAAAACAAAGCCTTTCATCCAAATCGTTAGAGCAGTTTCCGAGATAGCTGGTATAAATGTATAAATTTATTCAAGAAGTCCTCGTTTAAAGTTATAAGATAAATCATAGGCAGAGCAGATTACAAAAAGGTAAATAATTATTCGTGGTAGCCGAGCATGACGGGACGAGAACGAGAATCATGGTCATAGGTCGCACATTAGGTATCTACGAGTACATTAAATAACAAACCTCGTGCAAAAACTAGCAGAACTACTACTGCGAGTCAAAGAATTAGGTAGGTACTTATTATATATACAGATCTTTTGCTCATATAATTATTAAAATTAAATTTAAATTTAGAATTGCTTTACGGTTGAGGTTAAATGAAAAAAGTCTATAATAGGTACGAGTTGCGCACTGGCAGTGCCCATGCAATAATAAAAATGATAGTTCTATATTATATAATAATACCTAATAATAAATAAGACTTCTCTACAGCTGCTCTCTTATTTATCTTATTATTAACTGCCCACGTTTTCACCCGCGTTCCCACAGGCACCGTGCATTTTTATCTAGATAAAAAGTGGCCTATGTAATTCTCCGGTCCATAAACTATAACTATGCCAAAAATCATGTCGATTAGTTGCTCCATTGCTGTATGAAATCCAAATTAAAATTCAAAATGCTATATTCATATAGGCCCCAACAGGGCACTTATGAAGGTTAAAATAAATGACTCTAATAAAGGGTCTCTATTAGACCCGTTATTAGAGTCAATAATACTGGTGGAGAAATCGAATTATGTACATACACAAAAAATACAGATGAATATTATTATATTCTTCCTGCATTTTTGAAGTTGGTTAAAAATAGCACAGGTTTTTTTTTTAAATCCCAGCTTTATAAATTATTTTGTTAATTTGGTTCAAAACTGATATGTAGGTACAAATAATGAGACTAATAATAATGAGTAGGTACGTACCATGCTGCTAAGTCACAAAACCCCCAAGCAATAGGTACCTGTGTAGGTAGGTACATTTAACGGATTGAGTAACGTATTATCGGTTTTATATTATTTCTGATGTGCGTGTGCACTTCCTACGTAAACATTCTTAAATCTTCTCTTATGTTGCTTGCCTTGAATCAATCTTCTATGCAGCGGATGTTAATAATTGTTTTGTCATTAGTTTTCCGTATCGACATGCGATGGACAACCTACCTACAATATTGAGTAGTGAAATAATGAATACATAGTATATTTTAGTACAGGTGCATTTATCAAGGGGTTTTTAGACGAAATTGTGGTGATTTCAGTATATAGAGAACACAGACATTACTAGGTACATATATTACAAATCTGCACAACAAATCTGTGATAGAGAAGTACCCTGTGATCTTGGTGACCGTAGCTAAGGAAAATATTTTTGGTAACTGTCAGCACTGCTGTAAAAAAAGAAAAGGAATCCCAATCAAAGAGTAAAATAACAAAAGGAAAAGACAAATTAGTACGTAAGAGAGGTGCAGAATAATTTGATGTCACAGTTTGAATAGTGGCGACATCTATTATCGTGTACTGAAACTAAGATGGCTACTGCTCACGTATAAATATGTATCTGTACTATGTATACATAGATAAATACATCTACATGTGTATCATTAGTAATGTATATCTACCTACTTCTTATTTGTACTAACTAGATGGGAAATGGTGTTTCCATTATTGAAGTGGTCTATATTAATCGTATTAACAAAATATTTTATTAACACATCACAATTAAGTATAATAATAATGAAGTGCATGTTAGAGATAGTGCTTTGCTTAGTTTACCTATGGTTCTATATTGTGGTTGCTAGGACACAGTTGTTATTCCTGTTAAGTTGTCATATCTGAATAAATGTATATTTTCTATTCCACTCAATAAAATAAAATAATTTTAGATAATTTTTACCACTTTATTTGTTTTATAATGTTTGTGCTCATAATACAACTGTGCAGCCGTTTTAATTTCGTCATCCTCTACAATAGCGTCCAAATCGCAAATACACAACACTTGAGTCCTTTCACGGATTACACGTTAATATAATGCGTCCAAAACGCATGATATGTAACAATACACCACTTGAATCCTTTCTCTGATTAAGATAATAAACGGCGTCCAAATCACAAACTAACACTAAACAAAGATATAACACAAGAAAATTTAAAAGCAAACGCAATAAATGACATAAAGGCAGAAATGACGCGAGCGCACGTTAAATGAAGCCGCCGTTTTGTGACTTATTGAATTGATGCCTGACAGGTGGTACTTGGCATTGGCAGATTGTAATCTGCCAACGAAACGAAAATCCTGTCGGGTGGGCGTTTCGTTTTGTCATATGGTTTATTTGGTTTTTAAACGCTTATATGATTTTATAATTAAAAATTAAAGTGAATTTTGATGATAATTGAATATCTTTTAAAAATAGGCCATTTAGATCTGATTGAACCCTTTGGGATCGAAGATTTTTTTATCAACCTGTAAGTGCCATCTTAAGAAAACTTTGAGGTATATTTTCCGTACAAGATAATAGATGTCGCGATCAATTTACAAAATAGCCTGTAAACCACAGAGTACTTTTCAGTTGTCTATCTCTATAAACTATGCGTGACACGGGACGTCCCTATTCCCTATCCCAAAACAGTACACTAAGCCTAGCTACATATATAGTAATCTGTGCACTAAGCACTAAACATAAACAGTAAACACGTAAACAATTTCTTTTTCTCTTTAGATCTAACGGCGACTGCGGCCAGAGACCTCAAAGTACTTTGTAAACAAAGTCCGGCAACATGGCAGATGAATCTCAAGTTCGCGCGTTTTACTCCGGAAAGAACATCTTCATAACCGGTGGCACAGGCTTCGTGGGACTATGCCTGATTGAAAAGATCTTACGTTCAATTCCCGATGTAGGGAAAATCTACTTACTCATGAGGCAAAAGAAAGGCAAGGAAATCATCGAAAGACTGGACGAGTTTCCTAAAAACCCGGTAAATATATCACGTACTTTTAGCAAACAATTTCTTGTGTTCATTTGAGTGACTAATGCAAGTAGTAGGTATTACCAGCCTGGCTATTCCTGGGTTCCTAAGCAGTACCGTAACTAGGGCTGTGCCAGCGGTGCCCAGGCTCAGGGCGCAGACCCCGGATCGGCACATTAATGGCTAGACCTGAGTTCGATTAGAACATTAAGGTGCAACTATAGAAGCTCGCTCCGAGTGCACAAAAGGCTAGTAACGGCACTGTTCCCAAGGACAACCAACCCCAGAGGCTCAACACTATTCAACTTTTAACATAGTTACACTACCTAATTACATCAACATCACTAGAACAGCTTTGTCAGCAACCTAAAGCTGTGCACTACGAAGAAACTAAGTCTCATTTGTTTTACAGGTCTTCGAGAAACTCCTAGAAAAAAACAGTACCGATATTTTCAAGAAGTTGGTTCCTGTGGCTGGTGATGTTGGGGAGGAGGACCTCGGGATCAGTCCTCAAGATCGGCAAATACTGATCGACAATGTTAATGTTGTTATACATTCGGCCGCTACATTGGACTTTCAGGTATACAGAGTACACTTACACATATAATGCCAAGTAATTGATCCTAATACAAGACCAGCACTTGTTGTTTACAACCAGCTGAGCTTAGACCATTTTGTAACAGATAACATATTGCTTGAGTACTTGTCATGCTGTATTAGCACTTAAGGTTAATAGGTTAATGTTTTTAATTTCAGTTAATTTTAATTCTCTGTGACTACTATAACATAAGTATGTTGATAATTACGAGAGTTCACCACTGCTAGTTGTCAGGCAACAAAATATTTATTTTATGAGCAGTAGGTAATTAAGTAAATAGTAAAATTAATTTCTCACTTTGTTAGAGAAGTGATAAAACGAATTACTACCTATACAGATTTAAAAAAAAGTTGAAAACTCATAGACTCGAGTAGCACTGAGTTGAATTTCGTTAGAGTTTCATTCAAGAGCATAGAAGTATGTTACCCATGAAGAGTTTAACTTTAGTCATGAGTTTTATGTTATTATTAATGGTTTTCAGGAGAACTTGAGGCCTACAGTCAAAATTAATGTGCTGGGAACAAGAAGGATAATGGAACTTTGTAAGCAGATTAAAAATCTTAAGGTAAATTTAGTTTCATCTGCAGAGCAAATACGGAAGTCTGTTCAATAAATTTGTTGAATCGATAAAGGGAATCTGTATCCAGGTCAAGAAATACAAAAAAGATTACTTGCGATAAATTAAGATTATTTGTGATACAGGGTGTATTGCTAAACACACATTTAAAGATTGTTTTTGTGGTAACACAGTTACCATCTTTTGAAGCAAGTCGATTGATTGAAAAGATGTATATTATGCAGTGAATAAATTATTCCAATCATTAATTTACAGGCTATGGTGCATGTTTCATCTGCATATGTCAATTCATTTGTACTAGAAGCTCATGAGAAAATCTACGATGTGCCCGAAGATGTTGAAAAAGTCATATCTCTTATTGGCACACTTACTGATGATGCTTTAGATGAAATTGAGCCCAAGTGAGTATGTTTCTGCTCGTGGTTTCGCCCGTGTGGTACAACGTGTTGTTCTGATGTAAAAGCTGTATTACTGTAAAGTTTCATCAATATCCCTTCAGCAGTTTTTGCGTGAAATAGTAACAAACATCCATTCATCCTCACAAAGTTACGCTTGACAAATGAGTCAAGAGGGTTGTTTGCCTTATGGTAAGCGTGACACCAGCCCATAACAATTGTAGTGCCACTTGAGAACTTTGAAATACATAGGCCTGTGGGGCACTGCAGTGCACTTTAATGAGCAATGGGTGTTGACGACAGAAACACCTGTTTTTTTATTGCATAATATTATTTATTGTTTATTTAAATAAAAACAAGGAAGATGGCGCGAACGGGGTGTAAGTGCAGGCAAGGGGTGGTGAAGGCGGCAGGGCGGAGCGGGCAACTAGAGGCTCACCCGCACGCCGCACTAGTAGTCGTCCTCCGTTGCGCAAGTACCGCCGCTGCCGACAATAATCACGCTCGCGAAATCGCCCCTTTTTTTTACTCCATATTCTGGTTTTTCATTTCTGGCCCCTACAATGGGCTTATGAGTCAATACAATACCTGGGTCTTAACACACACAAAAAAATTTAACACACGTTAAACCTGTGTTAATCACTGAACAACCACAAATCCTGATTTAATTAGTGTCTAACCATTGTTTTAAACTTTCACGGTTATTTACTAATTCACACATTGTAACGGGATATTTACCGTGATTATTATTGAGCTATGAGCACCCGATATTTCGATGCTGTTGCAAGCATCATGTTCACGAGAGTACTAATACCGGGTGCTCATTGCTCAATAATAATTATGGTAAATATCCCGTTACAATGTGTGACTTGTCTAACCATTGTCTAACACAATTCTGATGTGACATTTCTAATCATTTTTGACGTTTATCTTTAGACGCTGTCTACCTGATATAGATTTTGTTATTAATTATGTATTCATTAAACTATTTCTGATATAGATTTTGTTATTCGTTATGTATTCGTTAAAACTATTTCGTTACAGACTACTCAAAGACCATCCCAACACTTATACTTTCACAAAACACTTGGCAGAACACGAGGTGGTCAAATGCGCTGATATCTTCCCTTGCACTATTGTTCGACCCACTATGAGTGAGTATTTTTAAAAGCTTTTATTTAACTTGTTAGTATGGGTTAAATCTTGCAAGTTAAAGTCTCACTTCCCAGTGTTTGACTGAGTCAAAGTTTTACATACATATGTAAATCGGATGACAATAGAATATGATGATGTATACCTACCAGACCGATTAAAACCAGCGGTCACTAGTCTTCGTGTGGAAGGAGTTGTCAATAGTTTTCGCTTCTTTCCGTTTTGTAAGAGCTTATTTCTTTAATAACCAGCGAAAATTCTAGACTATTCCTTCCAACGAAGACTAGTGACCGCTGATTTTAATCGGTCTGGTATTGAAAACAAACACGAGATTGTTAGCTGATAAAGCAGCAGGTCTGATGATGGAGCCGGAAGGCAGCCATAGGAACTCTGTAACGAAAAGATGTAACCCCATCGATTTAGGGCTCATTTGATTTGATCTTAGATGATGTCCAGGGTCCCGATGATGGAGCTGGAACATGGCCACAAGATTACAATACTAATTTGTAATTTATAAAAGTTTGCCTAGAAAAATTTATACTTCTACAAAAAACTTTTTTGTGTAGTGTTTGTAAAAATAGCAAAATACTATGAAACAAGCGCATCATTTGTTGATGGTAAGCAAAAACACATGCCATGGGGCATGAGCTTTTAACTTTCATGAGTGCTCTTTAAAGAATTTTGATTTCAATTTGAATGTGATGTTTCAGTTGTGGCGTCATGGAAGGAGCCTTTGCCAGGTTGGACCTGCTCTAAAGTGGGCCCTCAAGGATTCCTGATGGGCGCTGCGAAAGGTATGTTTCTTCTATAGCTTCTGCCTGTTGCTTTTGAGTTTTGGCGTAAAGGATAGTAAAAAGTAAAAACACAGATAAAAAAGTACTACAATGTTATAGACTATAAGAGCTAACAACCGAAACGGCCAAGTAATTTTATCATCAATGAAACTCAAGTTTAATTTTACCCGAGGTGCCCTTGTGTGGAAACTGTTGGTCTGACAGGCCGCATGTGGTGGATTCGGTAATCACGGTGTGAGAAAAATAATATAATTAGGTAGAAGTATCATCATTCATTTTTGATGCAAAATGTTTGGCTACATTATCAAACAAAAAAACATTTTTGGCCAACCTTAATTATTTTTTTATTGTTAGTGGGAGGACTAACTCTTCTGCGAGTGTCCTTCATTTTTGACTGTTTTTGTCTGGGTTAGTACCACCGCTTTGCTCGTGAAGTCTGCCGCCAAGCAGTAATGTGCAAGCATTACTGTGTTCCGGTTCGATGAGCAAAGTAGCCAGTGAAATTACTGGGCTTATGAGACTTAATACCTAATGTCTCAGGGTAACGAGCGCACTGCAGTGCCGCGCAGGCCTTTGTATTTCAAAGTTCTGGGAGGCACTGCAATTGTTATGGGCCGGCGTTATGCTTACCATCAGGCAGCTCGTCTCGTTACCAATAATAAAAAAAAACATGATTTTTTCAGGTACGTTAATAGTATCATGGCTGGCTTTTTTCTGCGTTATTAAACGTGTTTAAATTATTTAATGTTGATTGAAATTATTTCGCAGGGGTGGTGCGCAGGTTGCCCTTGGCTGTAAACAACATTTCAGACTACATCCCGGTGGATGTGGTTGTCAACCAGCTGTTGGTTGCGGGCTGGAACGCCGCGCAATCTAAGTAAGTATAGGCTCGACCCCGCACCAAAACACTAGAACAAAATTTTTCATATTATTTATATACGCAACGCATTTACAAGTAAAAAAATTCCAGGCACACCCCAGTTTCGTAATGCAAATGTGCAAGCATTACTGTGTTCCGGTTTGATGAGCAAAATAGTCAGTGAAATTACTGGGCTTATGAGACTTGCCAACTAATGTTTCAGGGTAACAACAAGATTGCAAAGCAGTGCCACACAGGCCTTTGCTTCAAAGTGGCAATGCAATTATTGTTATGGGTCGGCGTTATGATTACCATCAGGCAAGAGACCAGCTCGTCTCGTTATCGAATAGTAATAAAAACATATAGTGATTAATATTATTTTGAATTCTGTTTTGTATCAGGTCTGGGTTGACAGTGTACCACTGTTCATCGTCCACTCAGAAGCCGTTCATGTGGTCTATGATACTAAATACTGTCAACGGGATGCTGCACAAGTACCCGCTGAAAAGCGCTGTCTGGTGAGTTACTTCATCATTATCGTTATCACCAGCTGGAGGACGGCTGACGACCATCAGCCTCCCCATAAAGGGGGGATTGTGCTATAATACAGCATGCTTGGCAGGCGTCGCCGTGATCGCAATAGATTATGATGTTGACCGAAGAGAATGCTGCTGCACATTCCCTGAATATTCCTTTCGTCATCAGCCTTTTACGCTCCCACTGCTGGGATACCGGCCTTACGGGATTAATCCATTATGCGGGCTCGGTGCAGCTTGGTGTGACTTAACAATAGAAGTGGTGATTTGTTACATTGGGTAAAATAGCTATTTGTTCCATTTGTTAATGTAATGATTTTTTACATTCGCTAAAATAGCGATTTGTTACATTTGTTAAAATGGTGATTTGTTACATTGCTTAAAATAGTGATTTGTTCCATTGCTTAAAATAGTGATTTGTTCCATTTGTTAAAATAATTACTGTTTACATTCGCTAAAATAGCTATTTGTTACATTTGTTAAAATAGTTATTTGTTACAGTATATTTTAAAATAGTGATTTGTTACATTGGTTAAAATAGCGATTTGTTCCATTTGTTAAAATAATGTTTTTTTTACATACACTTAAATTGCTATTTGTTACATTTGTTAAAATAATGATTTTTACATACGCTAATATAGCTATTTGTTATATTTGTTACAGTATATGTTAAAATAGTGATTTGTTACATTGGTTAAAAGAGCGATTTGTTCCATTTGTTAAAATAATGATTTTTTTACATACGCTAAAACAGCTATTTGTTACATTTGTTAAAATAATGATTTTTTACATACGCTAAAATAGCTATTTGCTACATTTGACAAAATAGTTATTTGTTACAGTATTTGTTAAAATAGTAAATTGTTACATTCGTTCAAATAGTGATTTGTTACATTTTCAGGTATCCACACTTAAAGTTCATGCCTTCTCTTCTGATGTTTCGTATATCAGCCATATTCGTTCATTTCTTCCCTGGGTTCCTACTGGACTTGATGCTAAGAGTGACTGGAGGGAGGCCCATGTAAGTCACTTTAAACTATATGTTATGTTTTTTTTTTTATGTTATTAGGTAACGAGGCGAGCTGGTTGTTTGCCTGATGGTAAGCATAACGCCGGCCCATAACGATTGCAGTGCCACCCAGAACTTTGAAACTCAAAGGCCTGCGCGGCACTGCAGTGCGCGATAATGTCTGGCCAATTTATAGTTTTTACAAGCTTTAACCAAACAAACAAAAAAACAAACATTGTTTGTTGTTTAGTAAACAAACTTGACGGCTGACCAACCAATGACATACATAGAAATTGAAAGTCGATTGTTGGACAAGTGTAGAAAAACAGATGGGTAATTAGTTTGTTTCCAGAATGTGGGGTGAAATATTTAGTTTAAAAAAAATTTGTTTATTTTTATTTTAACCCTATCGATTTCAAAGGGGGCTGTAAAGCTTTACCATGTATTTTGTTGATTTTTGCCCTGACAAACTGTGTTTAATATTATAGTTGTACATTTTTTTATTCATTGTAATGTAAAGAATATGAAGGTATCATTTAAATTACTAATGAATTATATAAAAAACGTTGATTTCGGGACCTTTTACATGCAGTATCTGTGGAAATTATACTATTTATGTTTTGTGAGTTAATTTTTATTGTGTTAATGTGATGTTCTTAAATCTGTATAAAGACAGTAGTTATGTTTTTTTTTTTTATGTTATTTGGTAACGAGACGAGCTGGTCGTTTGCCTGATGGTAAGCATAACGCCGGCCCATAACAATTGCAGTGCCACCCAGAACTTTGAAACACAAAGGCCTGCGCGGCACTGCAGTGCGCTCGTTACCCTGAGACATTAGGTATGAAGTCTCATAAGCCCAGTAATTTCACTGGCTACTTTGCTCATCAAACCGGAACACAGTAATGCTTGCACATTACTGCTTGGCGGCAGACTTCACGAGCAAAGCGGTGGTAACAACCCAGACGGACACTCGCAGAAGAGTTAGTCCTCCCACTAACAAGCTGTACCATGTATTTTGTGTTTCATGCAACATCACTATTGTGGGAGTGATATAGGGTATAATTTCTTTTCTGTTCTTACTACGCAGGCTGTTTTTGTTTATAATGATTTTGACATAATTTTTTTTTATTGTTTATTTTTTGCAGTCTCATTCGCCTCCACAAAAACGTGTGGAACTCGCTCAATCGGCTCGAGAGATTCATATTCACTGAATGGTTGTTCCATAACACAAACACTATAGAACTGAACAAGAAGCTGAACAAGACTGATAGTGAGCTGTTCTTTATTGACATCACTACTTTATACGTGAGTAATTTTTAGAGCCTTTTTTATCTGGAACTAGCTGCTGCTCCGCGGTTTCACCCGCGCGGAGATATTGGATTTCATGGTTTTTATTTTTTTGCGCGGAACCCTAATTCTTTTTTCAAAATAAAAGTAGCCTATGTTACTCCTTGTAACATCAGCTATCTGCCAGTGAAAGTCCGGTCAAAATCGGCCCAGCCGTTTCGGAGATTACCCGGAACAAACAGACAGACAAAAATTTTTAAAATGGCTGTTTTGGTGTAGGTGCCGTATATACTTTCATATGCATTTAGTAAAAAGCTGTTATTTTGATATTACAAACAGACACTTCAATTTTATTTAGTTGTATAGATAGGCTTACGTTTGACCACGATCTCACCTGATGTTAAGCGACGATGCGGTCGAAAATGTAGCACGCTTGCCTAGAAGAAACCTATTCACTCTCGTCTTGAAAACTCCCAAATTATAGCTATTGGGAAACACAGCCGGCAAAAAATTCCACTCCATAGCCGTCCGTATAATGAAGGTTGAAGCGAAACGCTTATTAGTCTTTACCTTCATCATTTACCTTTATACCTAATATTTCAAGGTAACGAGCGTAATGCATTGCCACGCAGGCTATTGTGTTTCAAAATTCTGCGTGATACTGCAATTGTTTTGGCCTAGCGTTGCTTACCATCAGGCAAACGACCTGCTCGTCTCGTTATTCATTAGTTAAAAAAAAATTTATAACCTTATTCTTGGCTGAAATATGTGACCGACCTCGAGGCATGTATGCGCCGCTTGGGTAGCTCAGCCGAAGTAGCCGCGGCGCTAGCTCTAATGTGTCTCAGACATATGAAACGGTGTCAGATTTTCGAAACGTTGTGAATCTGTTTTTTTTTTCTTTTCATACAACAAGTTAGCGAGACGAGCGGGTCGTTTGCTTGATGGTAAGTATAACGCCAGCACTTAACAATCGCAGTGCCACGCAGAACTTTGAAACATAAAACCCTGCGTGGCACTGCATTGCGCTCGTTACTCGTTGACTACTTTGTTAAACCGGAACGCAGTAACGTTTGCATATTACCGCTTGGCGGCAGACAGTCCTACCACCTAGTCAATCTGTTTATTAATAGTGGTTATGGGTCATTCCACGGTGACGGGCGTGACATTTCAACTTCTATTTTGTGCATTTATTCTTTAACTATTATACGAAATTGCTTAAATACTATTGTAATAGATAAGACATCGATGGTTTTTACTAAATTTACAACATTTTTTTTTCTTATTCGGCTCACAAAACAAGTTACGACGATTTTAGTCGCTGTGACGGGCGTGACGCGTACTCGAACAAGATTATCGACCTCTTCGACAAGACACAATATTTCTGCTAATTACACAATTGTTTTTTAAATTCAATTAGTCCGCCTTTTAGAATAATATGCCTTCTAGATTTACAGTGATATGTCGTATGTGAATATTTGATATTGCAGTTTTCGCGACCTGAAATAAGTTGTGACGGGCGTGACAAGACTTTGTGACGGGCGTGACGAGTTCAATTTTTAATAAGTAAACAAACAATTTTATCTCCTAAAGTCATATAAGCATTAACCCAAATTCTAAATTTATAAGCGAAAGTTTAAAAAACTCCGTTTATTAGCCGGTTTTGTTAATGTTAGGACTAACTCTTCTGCGGGTGTCCGTCTGGGTTGTTACCACCGCTTTGCTCGTGAAGTCTGCCGCCAAGCAGTAATGTGCAAGCATTACTGTGTTCCGGTTTGATGACCAGAGTAACCAGTGAAATTACTGGGCTTATGAGACTTAATGCCTAATGTCTCAGGGTAACAAGCGCACTGCAGTGCTGCGCTGGCCTTTGTGTTTCAAAGTTCTGAGTGGCACTGCAATTGTTATGGACCGGCGTTAGGCTTACCATCAGGCAAACGACCAGCTCGTCTTGTTACCAAATAATATATAAATAAAAAAAAAGGTAAAAGTACTGTGATGGGCGTGATTTGTGACGGGCGTGACCAAAGTAATTTGCTCAGCATCACCAATCAGTAACATAAAAATTTATAAAAGTTATTCACATACATTCCTTTGCGACATATCCTTACTTTCGTAAGCTTTATTACAACGTGCAAGTGATTTGGACTCTTTGATGAGAACTTTTCTATGTATTTTGTGACGGGCGTGACATGCAAACTTGCCTTGCTAAAATGATTAATAAAATATTATGTAATTATCTGAGAAACACCAAAAATTGTTCTACCACAAGCTGATATCTTGAGCACTCTGTTGACAGTCAAAATATCGCGGAATAACCCATAGAAAACGCAAATCAGTGTTTCCAACACACATGTGTTTTTTCTACCATGGAAATTCCTTGGCAAGATGAAACTTCAAATGAAGTTTGATTGAGTGAATGCTAGAATTTTGTTTTTTTTACATCATTAGGTGAAAATTAAACATATTTACTATTAGTAATTAATGTTAAAGTGCTTGTAACATAACATTTATTTTTATCTCATCTGGTATCGATTACCGTGGAATGGCCCTTATGTATTGTTACAGTGGGAAGAGTATTTCCGTAAAATGCATTTAGGAGTGAGAAGGTACCTCAATAAAGAATCTGAGAAGACTCTGCCGGCCGCCAGAAACAAAGACTCCTTGTAAGTGTTACCATTTTATATTTTGTACATCATTTGTTAATGCAATATTTGTTAATGCAACAAAATTTGTTAAAGGTACCTAACGGAACAATAAAAAAATTCCGTTTATTTTATGGAATCCTATATCAAATGGGAAAGAAATGGGCTGGTGTTATGCTTACCATCAGACAGCCGGCCTGCACATTTCGTTATCCAATAGTACAAAAGAACACTGGCTGGTGCTAGACCGCAGATTCCCAATTTGAGGGTGGCCTTCAAGCCCATTTCATTCTCATTTGATGTGAGATTGAGCTATCAAGCTAGCCAGCAGTCCAAGTACCGATCTTTTCGATAAATAAAAATTTTTAATTAGGTAAGCTCATGATTTTTTCAAAAAACGAAAAGAAGCCGAATTTTCTTTCTTCAATATGAAGTGAATATTCGCATCTCACAATTCGTCGTCAAAAACTAGTTTTGGAGATTAGTTTTCGTTCTCAGGAAAAGCTACCTATTTCTAATTTTATCTTATAGAACTGTCAATTTATCGATCGCTATGAATCGCAAATGTTCCGTACGTGGGCCATAGGTGAGAAAATACTCAGCACTTATCTCAATTCCTCTTCTCTTCCAGCCTCCTAGCTCTTCACGTGATCTGGCAACTGCTCATCATCTGGCTGGTGTGGTTTTTCTTCGCCTGTCTCACGGGGCTGACGATGACGCATAGCGCATGGTTCGCGCCCATCGTATATATCCTATATACTTTCTTGTAAACTCGTGTGTACGTCACAATAAATTTCGCAACGCAAAAAGTGTCGCTGGCGACGGGATTCGAACCCGGGGACGCGGGTTTTGCGGCACTGGACGCTTGCTACCAACTAAGCTTTGTGGTATTTATTACAAGTGCATTTGCACTGGACGATGCAATGTTATAGGGAACAAGCTTGTTTTTAAAATGACTATACTATGTTTAATAGAAGGTAATGTTTATTAGTAATCAGGCAAACAGGTCATTTGCCTGATAGTAAGATTGATGTCTGCAATACTATAGTGCAAGCCTTAAATATTGGTAATAAATTGCATTGGCCATTCAGTCATTATTGTAAAAAAGAAACTTGTTAAAATGCTTTAAATGTATTTATTTGAAGTAGAACAATTATAATAACTAATGATTTGCCCTCTACCGATTCATCCAAATCTGTTCAGGCATTTAAAAGTTTTGGTGGAATAAGGAAAGTCACATACATACCTGAACCTTAACACATTACTCTTTTTTGTGCAGTTGTGTACTAAAACACTTATAATTATATACAATTTGTACTGTATAAACCATTATTACAGTTGAATTTTTACTGATGGAGTCTTGCACTCATTGCCAATCTTTAACGGCTTGTTTTATACTAAACTTTTGAATGTCAGTCAACACCAATTTTGTATTCTTATAGTTATTTACATTAATGTCTGCATAATATTTCATATTTGGTTACGTTTTAGTTTATTTCTCAAATACATTTACATTTTATTTGTTTTCTTTTTAGTGCAGCTGACTGACCGAGTATTATATTATAGCTTAGATTTTTAATTATTAATAAAAAAATTAAATACCAACAATTATTATATTATAGCTTAGATTTTTAATTATTAATAAAAAAATTAAATACCAACAATTTGATATAGTTTTGTACTGCCTACATTTGTTAGTATATACCTATTACTAATTATTGTGCGAGTGCGGTCGATTGGTTATAAAATAAAATAATTTAAATTGAAATAAAGAATCTCTTAGCACGTGAATTTGACAAATAATTTTAGACTACATACTGAAATGATTAATGTTAATAAAAAATTGTATAAACTAAAATAGATCTTTTAAGTTGGTTCATTTTTCATACTAACGTATTTTTCCATTTATAGGCGGAGAGTTTAATTTTACACTGAAATGATTGTTGTTGGTTTTTATATCGGTCTTTATTTGCTGCAAATAATATTTAGTTGAAGAAAACAGTGGTTTTATAGCGAAAATAACATTTTTATTATTAGTATGGACTACAATTTCAATGTTATTTTGCCTATTTTCTCCAATAAAATATGATTTGCCGCAAATAAAGACCAATATAAAAGCCAACAACAATCATTTCAGTGGAAAATTATACTCTCTTCACTTACGAACAAATAATTATTATTCGTAGCTCTTCACACATAAATGGAAAAATACGTTAGTATGAAAATCGAATGTTGCCAGAGCAATAAATTTTGCCGTCTTGGTAGGAATGAGTAATTATCAGAATATTCCGCGTTTTGGAATTACATACCCGAATGCACTATGTAGTAATAGTAATGCTACTAATGAATAGTTGACTATTTGTAATACGAACAGTCGAATATATGTATTTTGTACCGTTTTACATTCCTTGTGATGGTTTAGATTATATAATAAACATTGTTTTAGAAATACTAGCCTGGGGTTTTATTTTATGCCATATTTTGTCTAATAGGATTAATGGGCACAAAATAGTCAGTAAATAATGATTATAGGTACCTATGGGACAAAATGTTATTACGTATATGTGTGAAAAATAAAATAAAACTTCGAAAATTGCGTTAATCATAAACTATTTATTCAATGTATAACATAAAATCACACTTACAAACTAGTCATTATACCAAAATGGTATATTTACATTAATAATACATACATTTTGGCTAAGTGATGTAAAATGCATTCATGAAAGTAGATTGTATGTAGGACTAAATATGTGTACTACGAGACGTATCTTGGCAGCCGGATTCAATACATTTCTATAATAACTGTTCCTGTTGCTACCTCCTTAAAAATTGGAGAGCGATGTAATGCGTTACGAGATGTGCCTTATGACTAGACTTATGTCGCAATAGACAATAACTGCAGTAACCATGATAGTTTACAAAATTATAAGTTAGTTGAAGTGCTCTACCACGCCATCTACCCGTGGGTGTCGTAAGAGACAGCTATAGAGAATATCTAAGGAATACGCAGCTTTCCCCTCGGTCAACATCATAATCTAGCGATCACAGCGACGCCTGTCAAGCGTGCTGTATTGTGGCAAATCCATCCTTATAGGTAGGCTTATGTTGAGCAACTGACGTTTTTTCGGCTAACGATGAAATAAAAAAAGAAAGGCCTTGACGCGGAAAGATAATGCAGAAATATAAAAGCAAGTAGGTTCGGTTTTCAGCGCTCAGCGAATTAGTGGACGGGGAATCGGCGCGAGGCGGTGTCTTAGCGAATTCGCGCATTATATCTAGGCAAAAATGGTGGAATTTATTTCGTGCAAACCAAAAGTCCCTGTACGCGAAGTTATTACCTCAATGGTTTCTCATTACGATGGTCATATTTTGAACAGACAGTACGTAAGTACCAAGGACTTTACAACCCATAAGTTCCTAGCTCTACTTACGCCAAATAATTTTGAAACATTATTTGATAGGTTCACTATCTAAAGTATCGATTCTACAAATAAACAAGTCGATAGATGGCGCTACAAGCACCTATACAGAAATCGTAGCTATTAAGTTTGTACGGGCTAATATAGCATACTAAAGAACTTTGAAAGTCTTAAAGAACTAAATACGGAAGTATAAAATACTGCTCAATTATACAAAACCGCTTCTAAAATATAACTTTTTATTTTGAACTTAGATGATGCAAACTATACATTTAAAATAAGTACTTTAACAACTTAACATAGAATGTGATGTATAGACAAAAATCACTTTATATTACTGGTGAACTTATATCACTACTTACTACATCAAATGTAATATTTCGATTTTAATTAAATGACAAAAGATTTTGCAGTATTTGCTTTTCTTGTTATCTCGTGTGTTTCTGGCAGTGTGTATGTGTGTGTATGGGCTAACATATAAAAAAAATTATTACTTAACAAAACGTATAATAGCTAAAAAACCTATATAAAATTGTGACTTTACTTACCTACACAATAATTAAGTATATTATTACTTCAATCAAAGTAAACCTATTTATAAATACACATATATTTTTCTTAAATAGCTGACGTTATAAAAGTCCTTTTTGTATTCAAAATATTTTTTTAACAATTCAAAATGGACGGCAAAACTTAATAGACGAAAAGTAAAGTGTGATACAAAATAAATATATTTTTTTTTAATTTTGATTGGTTTTCATAGAAAAAATGCTATAACAATTGAACTCAATTTTCGTTATATCTGTCTAAAATAAACCTTTTTATAACATTAGTATAGAAATTAACACTTACGACTTAATACTTAAACTACATTTAAGCGCACATATATAAGTTAGTCGTTCGGACGACCAGCGCATACGATTCACATAAGACCCTTTCCACACAGTTATTAATTTATTAACAAATATTTTTTATACTCATTCACACTAATTCTCCTTGCCATGATGGACATGTCTTTTTGTGTAACGAGACGAGCGGGTCCTTTACTTGATGGTAAGCTTAACGCTTTAAAGGGCCAGTTTACAAGATTTTATGAAATAGGTCATAAACGGGTCATATAGTCGTAGGTTGAACATACAAAATATGCGTCGTTCAAATGGGGAGTCACAGGCAAAGCTAATCTCAGATGGCGCCACCATCGCTGGTGCTTGTCATTGATGGTTACTTTGAGAGTTAATGAATTAAACTAAAACCAGTAAACATGCTCGCGTCTTAAAAATCATTAGATTTGAAATGGTCACTAAAGAACCTAGAAGAATAATTGGTTTCCAATATTTTTTAAGAGCAATGCTTTGATCCACAATTTCCGTTTTTTCTCGTCAGAAGGGAAACGTGTCATAGTCAAACCACACTAGCGATAATGCGCCACCTTGCGGCATAAGTAAGCAGTGTGGCGCTAAAATACTAACGATTCAATTTATTTTTACAAATTATAAATAGTCACAAACAGAAGGGATATCTGCGCCTCGTTCTCGGCAAAGACAGGAACGACCAAATCGTATGCGTTAGTCGTTCAACGACCAACATAAATGTGTAGCTATACTCCAACTTTTAATTCGATGCAGGAAACTGACAGTTCTTGTCATTTTTTGACGAAATAACGATGGTGACGTGAAAAAACGATACGATAAAAATTAAAAATCTTTTTTTACGAATGACGAACTAATCAATCAGATAGTTCTCTCAGACCAATTGTTAGAAATCAAATCTACATTTAGAAAGAACTAACTATTGAGTGATTCTTTTTACGAACGCACAATTAGGTTGGTTATCTACGGTATTATTATTTCATTCATTAACATATTTTGGCATTCGATCATGATCGTGAAGATTAGTTTGGTTATGGTATCATTATTTCACGAATAAAGAGCATTAATTTTAGTCTGTGATTCGGGTAGACGAAGGTTACAGAGACCCGCTGTTAGTCATGTATTTTAACTTTCATAAGTGCTCCCTTGGGGCATATGTGAATCAAGCATTTAGAATTTGAATTTGGACGAATTGACATTTGGTACTGTAAGTTTACTGCATATTATTATAAAAGTCGGAGAACAACAAATAGATGACCTATTTGTTGTTCTCCGGTTTGAGAAGGGCGGGGCAATCAAACTCGTTCCGGACGAAAGTTTGATGGCACCTATAGTACATTAAAGTTTCTAAAAATACGATTCTACAATATTTGTGACAGCACCTATACAATATTTGAATTGACTACATCTCAACATTACACTTTACAAACTACAGCGCAAGTACGGATCTTTTCGACCGATAAAATAGACAGATCTTATCGATAAATTGGGTTTTATCGATTTTTTATATATTTTATCGAGCCTTATTACAACCGACAAAAGTTATCGAATGACTAGGTCGAATCCAAAGAGAATATAGAGCTACTACAATACTTTACGATCAGACTTCGATACTCGTAACATTCGATAATTTTATCAGTTTTTTTCGAACCACTTCCGTACTTGCGTCGCTGGTATGATTACTGAGGTAAACGAACGAGTTCCGTTTCTACCCGTTTCCTTTTCTTTGAGTTTTTTCGTTTGAATACTATCTCTTGTGATCTTAAGCGACGATGTGATCGAAGATGTTGAATATTCTAAACCTAGATTAGAACTGACTCTCAAGTGCAGCTGCTGGAACACACCGATAGATGGCGACAGGGTGGCGACAGCCGGGAATATAGCTTTTAATTGTATTTATCTACCTATCACACCACGTTTCAATTTTACTTCTACAGGATGTTTAGTAGCTAGCCAAAAGATTACTAGAAAATGCTCTACGAACAAGTCGCAATGTTTTATTGCAATTTCCAAGAAACAGAAGTCATTCAGTACCTAAGGTTTACGCATTTACCAAAATATGAACAGTTGTCTTTTGAAAAGCGCGTTAAGTAGTAACATTACTCTAAATATATCGAAAAATAGAAATTTATCTTACATGTGTTACACTTGAGTATACAACATATGTTTTAATATAGGGTAATTTGTTAATTACCAATTTTCAATAAGCAGACAGGTCAATATTTCACCGAATTTTTTATGAAAACAAAAATTAATTGTATACTTTCAATACATTGTGACTGTATAGCTTTAATGATGTTCACACAAACAAACAACCTCTAAACTTAAACGCATATACCTCCTGCAATGCGTCGTAGGTAAAAACTAATTATTATAATAAGACTTAAGTTTGTATATAAGCTACCGTGACGGTAGAAGTGATGTGTTAAATTCCCAACGCGAAATATGAAGCAACGTCTAAAGCCCGTTGCTTCATATTAGATTATGTCTGCCGTAAGCTAGATTTCACCAGATTCTTAATAACTATTCAACAATGGACGAAATACTAAATACAATAATAATCATTCTTTACTACTGGAAAAACGGCTTTACGCAAGATTTAGACATTTTTATTAATTTACTACCTACAGTGGCGTCGATTTCATACCTAAATCTGATTTTAGTTTCGCTCTCTCTCTAATACATAACATGAGAAAGAGATGGAAGATGTTTGACAGTTCACCATCTAGTTTGAAAGCTGTCAAATATCTTCCATCCTTGATAAATTAGACGCCACTAAATTGATTGCCGTTAAATATACACTAGACACAAACAAGTTAATTCATTTGACAGGTTTAAAATATATTTCATCTCTTTCTCATGTTCTCATTTCGAAAGAGAGATTAAACATAAATTAGGTTTAGGTATGAAATGACAGAATCGACACCATTGTTTTACAAACTTTTTGAATACCCTCTCAAATGTCGGCCGGAACCACGTCGGTCCGGCGGCAAAAAAAAACCAGTTAGCCCTTATTCAGTTATAATAAGGTTCAAAATAGCTTGAACTAATAAAATAATAAAATTGCTAACTATATTGAACCACACGAGTTACGCGACCCCTTTACAAGTTCAAAATTGTCAGCGACACCCAGGTCGGTAGTACAACGATACCTACAAAATATACACCTTGTATAGTTGTACTAACTATAAGTAAGCGGTATACATTTTTAAGTAGGTGAATATACAGGTGGTATACGACAAAAAACAATAGAAAAAAAAATAAACAAAATACAGAAGTGCAGGAACCCCTCCTGATTGATTTAAACACAGATTTACTTGATTGTCAAATTTTGATAGAGTATGTGTTGAAAGGACTCACGCGTTACCCCAGTGACAAATCCCGTGGGTACGGGAGTTGTCTAAATAGAACAATAAACAATTTACAAAAGTTTTAAGGACTACTTGGCAAAATTCACACGTTATAACGGGATATTTACCGTGATTATTATTGAGAGTATTTAGAGTATTCCCGTGAACATGATGCTTGCAACAGCGTCGAAATATCGGGTGCTCATCGCTCAATAATAATCACGGTAAATATCCCGTTATAATGTGTGAATTAGTTAATAACCGTGAAAGTCTAAAATAGTGTTTACTTGGCAAAATCCATCTTAAACATAACAAACCACATCACATAGCAAATTACATAAAACTTCGAAAATGTTGACAGCATATTTTTGTTATTTATAATATGTAAAGCTACGCGTCCACTGAATTAGAATCGGAACGTACGCAGCGTTCGAATCGTCGGTATTAACAAAATGCCGATAGGGTGCGTCCACTGCATTCGGATTTTGCATCGGTAATCGTTATTTTCATATACAATATGTGGCCGGATCTAGCCAAAAGTGGTTAATAATAATAATAATAAGGTTTATTTCAGACAAAATCCAACACTGCGCGTTAACTGCGAATGACGGCATCAGTAGAAATAGCGGTACACGGGGCGGATTTACCGATCCAGCAGCGCAAGTACGGATATTTTCGAACGATAAAATTGACAGTTCAAATCGATAAAATGGATTTTATAGATTTTTTATAATATAATGTATCGAGCCTTGATACAATCGACAAAAGTTATCGAATAGCTAGGTCGAATTCAAAGAGGATATAAAGCTACTAAAATACTTAACGATCAGACTTCGGTACTCGCAACATTCGATAAATTTATCGAGGTTTTCGATTCGACAAATTTATCGAACCGACTTCCGTACTTGCAGCGCAGTAGCGCAAGCACGGATCTTTTCGATCGATAAAATTGACAGTTCAAATCGATAAAAGACCGTACTTTCCGTACTTGCGCCGCAGAGGTTGAAGTTCCATTGTAATCAATACAAATCAACAAATTTTTCCGCTCCGTACGATCCGATTCCGATCCAGTGGGACGCTAGCTTTAACATTGCATTGGTTAATTGCAGATGGCTTCTGTCACATAGCAAGTGGTACAGGAAGTCCGAAAATTTTGACAACATATTTTTGACATGTAGGTATATGTAACCATAGATAATTGTGATGTCACGTTCAAGCGCCGACTTTGTTGCGTCTCTTGTTGAGAAGAGAGTTGTTGCTTTGCTCCAGGGCCTTGATTTGGACCTGTAAAAGAAAATACTGTAAAAAATTGCAAAAGAATACTGTCAAAAATGAAAAGATAATGCCGTGAAAAATTGTCATGATATGTATAGGAACATTTTGTCGTGAATTGCTAAATAAAAATGTAAAAGAATTAGCTGTCATCAAAGGTAAATGAACATGAACATGTCAACAAATGTTAAAGAAAATGATGTCGTGAAATGTAAAAGAAAATGAAGTGATGATATGTAAAAGAAAATATCAAAAATGGTTAGATTTCAAGGAATTTGTTAAACAAATTTTACTTCAAAAGGAAATTACATCGTTGCCATTGGTAGAGGGACCAGAAGGGGTTGTTAGGGGTTGTTTTAGATCGTCATTGTTGACGCTATCTTGACATTGATATAATTATGGCAATTGAAAGTGAATTCAAGGTTACACTTGAATTCAACAGAACGAACAAGAAGTAGGTGTATTTTGGGATCGGTTTTAGAAACAGAAGGAACGAGAAATAGGTGTATTTTAGAAACAGAAGGAACGACAAATAGGTGTATTTTAGAAACAGAAGTAACAAGTGGATTTGTCGTTTTGAGAAACAAAAAATGGATATATGTGGTGATCGGGCGTAGACAAGTGGGTGTATTTCGGGGATGAGTTAAAAATTGAGCGTATTATGGAGTCGCTTTTGAGTATTTTGGTGACGGGTTCAGACAAGAAGTAGGTGTATTTTGGTGACGAATTCAGACAAGAACTGGGTGTATTTTGGGGACGAGTTCAGATAAGTGGATGTATTTTGGTGACGAGTTCAGACAAGAACTGGGTGTATTTTGGGGACGAGTTCAGATAAGTGGGTCAATTTAGGGGGCACGTTCAGACAAGAAGTGGGTGTATTTTGGGGACGGGTTCAGACAAGAAGTCGGTGTGTTTTGGGGACGGGTTCAGACAAGAAGTGGGTGTATTTTGGGGACGGGTTCAGACAAGAAGTGGGTGTAGTATGGGGAAGGGTTCAGCCAAGAAGTGGGTGTGAGTTAGGGCCGGTGTTAGCAACAGTGGGTGACACAACGCACGCTGGTCACCTGGTCGTAGTCGACGCGCATGGTGGCGAGCGAGCGCGTCATCTCGTCCTGCACGTCGGCCCACGCGTCGCCGCCCTCGCGCAGCGACGCGTGCGTGTACAGCGGCGTGGCCGGCACGCGAGCGCACACGCGGATCCACGGGGACGACATCACCTAGGGACAATGTGAGATAGTCAAGACATGATGAGATTTTGTTAGTGGGAGGACTGACTCTTCTGCGAGTGTCCGTCTGGGTTGTTACCACCGCTTTGCTCGTGAAGTCTGCCGCCAAGCAGTAGTGTGCAAGCATTACTGTGTTCCGGTTTGATGAGCAGAGTTTCCAGTGAAATTACTGGGCTTATGAGACTTAATACCTAATGTCTCAGGGTAACGAGCACACTGCAGTGCCGCGCAGGCCTTTGTGTTTCAAATTTCTGGATGGCACTGCAATTGTTATGGGCCGGCGTTATGCTTACCATCAGGCAAACGACCAGCTCGTCTCGTTACCAAATAAAAAAAAAAGGAATAAAATCGTCTGTCAGACCCACGAGGGCAACTTTACCAACCTGGGGACCAACATAAACTAATGAAGAAATAAAGAATAATCAAGTGGATCCATGGGGACGACATCACATACGGCACAGTGTGTGCTAGTTAAAAAACGAAGAAGAATGCTCTGGAAGCCCCACGAGGGCAACTTTACCAACCTGGGGAGCAACATATACTAATAAAAAAATAAAGAATAATCGACGGGGATCCACGGGGACGACATTAACTAAGGAACAGTCTGTACTAGCCAAGAAACGAGGAAAACCATCTTTTTTTTATACTACTGGACACTGACGAGAGGGTAGATTGCCTGTTGATATGCTTGTCCACAGCAATTCAGTGTCAACCAGTGCTTTGAAAGTAAGCTTCCGTGTTTGTATACTTGTCTTATAATGTAAAAAAACTAGCGGATCAGCAATAACCAATCTCATAGATAGAAATCCGAATTTGAATCAAGTTATTGGTGAGCGATCGGATTATTATTGATGTACAATATTGGACAAGTATAAAAACACAGATATTAAGTATAATGTTTCCTTACTTGGTGAATACTGAGCCGTTTGGCGGGGTCCACTGACAGCATTCCTCGGATGAGATTCTTGGCGTCCGCTGACACGTTTGACCACTCCGGCTCGGGAAAATCGTACTGGCCTAATCTAATCCGCTGAAATGAAACATAATTACAATGTTAAGAGCGTTTACGTGTATTACGACTTTTCATACAAACATTAAGACCAAATTTCCAAAATGAATAAATCGATATTGATTTTTTTTTTATGTTATTAGGTAACGAGACGAGCTGGTCGTTTGCCTGATGGTAAGCATAACGCCGGCCCATAACGATTGCAGTGCCACCCAGAACTTTGAAACACAAAGGCCTGCGCGGCACTGCAGTGCGCTCGTTACCCTGAGACATTAGGTATTAAGTCTCATAAGCCCAGTAATTTCATTGGATACTCTGCTCATCAAACCGGAACACAGTAATGCTTGCACACTACTGCTAAAATCTAAACACTACTGATGAAACTTTATATGCGTTTATATAGGATCATGGGTCACTAAGTTACCTTCTTCATGCCCGGCGATATGGCAAGTCCGTGGTTCGAGTAGAAAGGTGGAAAACCACACAGCAGGATGTACATGACAACACCGAGGGACCAGATATCGCACGATTTATCGTACTTCTCGGGACCTAGAACCTGGAGTAGATATAAAAAATATATTAGAAAATTCTATAACAAAAGTAATTAGGGAGCGTCCATTAATTTCGTGAGGTGGGGGGAGGGGGTCAAGCCGAATCTCACCAAATCTCATGTGGGGGAGAAGGGGGTCTCAACAAATATCACGTATTTCTTTTTCAGTGTGAAACTGCAAAAATATTGGGGTAAATTAAGTAAAATATGTTTCTCCACTAAAATATGGCAATTACAAAAATAGTACACGAACGCTGCGGCGTACGGCAATGAATCGCAGATTAACAAATTTGCACTAAAAACACGCATTCTGAAAAAATCTCACGTGAGATTGGGGGGGGGGGGGGGGGCGGGGTCGTCGAGCCATATCTCACAACATGTCATTTCATTTCATTTTTTCATTTAATTTAATTTCCTTACCTCGGGCGCGACATAGTACGGCGTGTAACACGGAGTCTGCAGCGTATCTGCCGGTGTGAGGGTTTCCTTAGCGAACCCAAAGTCGGTCAGTTTCAGCACCGCGTTGTGTTCAGCGCTCGTGTACAGAAGGTTTTCAGGTTTGATGTCGCGATGGGCTATGTTCGTGTCGTGGAGGTGGCGAACTGCGACACAGATCGAGTGCATAATCTGGAAGATAGGATCGTGGATGTTACCAGCTTTTACCTTACTTTAGTCAGTGAAGTTACTGGGTTTGTGAGGCGCTACCTAGTGTCTCGGGGTAACAACTGCAGTGCCGCGCGTTTGTGTTTCAAAACTCCCGGTGGCACTGCATTTGTTATGGTAACTAAGATTCGAATTTTAGTATTATTATCTCGCCTGATGGGGTTATTCCATAGAGTAGTAAATATCCTGCAAAAATAGTGATAATTTAATTTAGTTTTTTATACTATTACGTATTGATGATTTTAATTTATGGTTGTATTATTTCGTTAAAGTGATCATTATTATTCTTAATTCTTAACTTCGTAACTTTAGTTCGTAACTTAATTTAAGAAGTGTCTAACCGTTGTCTTACTCATTCTGTTGTGACATATTTCTAATCATTTTATGTTATCTTTCAGACATTGGTGTCAATTCAATCATTTCATACCTAAACCAATTTTAGTTTCGCTCTCTCTCTTTCCAATGCATAACACGAAAAAGAGATGGAATATATTTTAGACCTGTCAAATTAATCCACTAGCTTGTATGTAGTGTGTATTTAATGGGAATGAATTCAGTGGCATCTAATTTATCAAGATCGAAAGATATTTGACAGCTCTAAAACAAAATTTAGATCTGTCAGACAGCTTCCGTCTCTTTCTCGTGTTATGCATTGGAAAGAGAGAGAGAGAGAGCGAAACTAAAATTAGTTTAGGTATGAAATAATAGAATTAACACCATTGTCTAGCTAAAATTGTTTTTTTTTTTGTGTTAATACGGCTAATGTTTAACTTTACCTCAGCCGCTTGACGTTCAGTGAAAGCACCTTCTCTATTATCCTGTATTCTTTGGAACAGCTCTCCACCGTCCATGCATTCCATCACCACGAGTAGACAGCCACGGCCTCCGTACGTATTCTCGTATATATCTATGACCTGGAAATAGAAAACCGAAATATTTAGTTACACAATAATAATTTACTAGTAATAACATTTCAACAGGTGGTGGGACTCCCAGGTCCTTTTGCGATTGTCCGTCTGGTTGGGAACCCCAGCCTTGCTCGTGTAGTCTGCCGCCAAGCAGTAATGCGCAATTACTGTGTACCGTTTTGATGGCCAAAGTAGGAAGTGTAATTACTGGGTTTATGAAACTTAATATTCTTTTAAACTTTCGCGATTCGAAAACATTGTTTATTTTTAAGCAACGGGACTTAATCGCGATAAAACACAGGTTTATATTTACCTCGACGTTTCGATCAAGTTGCATTGATCGTGGTCACGAGAAGACAGTCAGTCTTCTCGTGACAAAACTTAATATTCTTACGATAAAAAATTAAATACACTTAAAACCTGTGTTAAACTCCTAAACAAGCCTTAATCGCGTGTTTCAATAAAGCAACCACATAATATACAAACTACTTAAATCACAGATGATTTAAGTAGTGTCGAACCGTTGTCAAACACGATTCTGTTGTGACATTTCTAATCATTTTTGTCGTTTATCTTTAGACACTGTCTAGCTAAACAGGCGTCTAAAATGTTTATTTTGTGGTAACACGGCTAATGTTTCAGGGTAACGAGCAAACTGCAGTACCGCGCAGGCGCGCAAGCCTTTGCAAATCACTTTTTGCGTGTTTGACTTTGTGCGTGTTTGACTTTTGTTCTTGTTTGACTTTTTGCATTGAAGCATTGAACATCTTTGAAAAAAACCTAAGTCATTATTTCTGTAGAAATATTAATTGATCAGCTGATCGTCTCATAACTGGTGTTTTTATTTTAGTATATTATTCAGCATCATCATCATTAGCTGGAAGAACTCAACTGCTGAACATAGGCATCTCCATAGAATGTCAATTGGATAGGCTGCTCGCCTCTTGCATCCAATGGCTTGCCGCGGTTATGACTAGGTCGTCAGTCCACTTAGATTTTTTATACTTACTATTGGCTAGACGTGCGGGTCGTTTGCCTGATGGTTACCACAACGCCGGCCTATAACAATTGCAGTTCCACTCAGAACTTTGAAAAAAAAAGGGGGTATGCGGAACTGCATTGCGCTCGTTACCCTGAGGCTAAGATTCAGAGACGATTCTAAGCGTAGACTTTGGCTTCCATATGTCAAAACTGTATAGAATTTTGACGTATGGAAGCGTGAGTCCACGCTTATATCCGTCTCTGAATCTTAGCCTGAGAGATTAGGTATTAAGTCTCATAACTAATTTCACTGACTAAGAACACCCTCATTTTATTTTATGAAAAATAGATCACGGAATAAAGAAGTGTTTATTCCGTGCTATAAGTAGATGATATTTATAAGATCAAACGGTAATTTTTTATCGTCTACCGAACACACGGAACATTGCCGCGTGTATCCGTTCTCATTTCATACGCTTAGCAAAACAAGGAATTCTAAGGCTGATATTCAGAGACGAGTTTAAGCGTGGACTTTGTCTTCCTTATGTCAAAAAGTAGTGCTTACGCTCTAATTTGTATTCAGAGACATTTGGGACACTACTTAAACTAAGCGCATGCTAAGCAAAGCCTGAGTAGGCAATATCGAATACTTTAGCCGCTCTCAAAACAGAAGTGGCGCCACCAAATGATAACGGTAGTAACTATAGTAGTAACCAAACATTGAAAAGACAAACTTCAAAACTAAAATGTTTCATTTATTATAATATCAAAATAGATTTATACCATAAATATTGTTGTTTCACTCACTCCAGTGAAATTTTGTATATCGCTATCTTTGTTGTATTGATATTCATACATAAATGATAAAACCGATAAACGTTCCGATGAAAAAATTAAAAACTTAACAGCCATAGATAACAGAGTGTAATCTTAGCTTAGACCGTACATGAACTTTCATTTCTGAATACGAATTTGATTGAGCGGCTTAGCCGATGCTTTGCTAAGACAGTTCTTAGATCGTTTTAAGCTGTTGTCTCTGAATATTACCCTAAGCTTCTCGGTTACACTTAATCGAAAGACACTACTGGGTGGTAAAGTGTCTTCATTACTAACTGGGTGGGTACCACCACTTTGCTCGTAGTCTGCCGCCAAATAATGCGCAAGCATTACTGTGTACCAGTTTGATGAGCCGTGAGCCAAGTAGTCTGTTAAATTACTGGGGTCACTGAAGAGACAATGGGGACTCCGTCGTTCTCTTCAATGACTGGGGTTATGAAACTTATTACCTGTTGTCTCAAGGTAGCGAGCGCATTGCGCTGCGGCGCAGACACATACTGCGCGGCAACGTATTGCGCAGTTTGAAACATTTTGTTAGTGGGAGGACTAACTCTTCTACGAGTGTCCGTCTGGGTTGTTACCACCGCTTTGCTAGTGAAGTCTGCCGCCAAGCAGTAGTGTGCAAGCATTACTGTGTTCCGGTTTAATGAGCAGAGTATCCAGTGAAATTACTGGGCTTATGAGACTTAATACCTAATGTGTCAGGGTAACGAGCGCACTGCAGTGCCGCGCAGGCCTTTGTGTTTCAAAGTTCTGGGTGGCACTGCAATCGTTATGGACCGGCGTTATGCTTACCATCAGGCAAACGACAAGCTCGTCTCGTTACCTAACAACATTAAAAAAAAAATATGGCACTGCAATTATTATGGGCTGACGTTATACTTAAAGTCAGAGAGACGAGACGTCTCGTTATCAAAAAGTATAAAAAAGCCCGAGGCTGGGCAACACACACGGATTCTTATTGGGTCAATGAAATGCAGGTTCCAGAAATATACACCAACACAGAATGACATAATATGTCGTTTCGCTGATTCCAATTCAACAATCCACCGCACAATTGAGCGTGCAACATCGAGCACAGTATGTCTAATCCCAGACGCGATTTAATGCCCTATTGTTCCCTATTGAATGACTACTGTTGCTTAATGTCATATAAGTCAGGATTACGTCTCGCGCACACTCGAACTTTGGACCTAATTTTTGGTCAAAAAATATCGTCGTTGATCAAGCGAGATATTATAGCGGTCAAAAGCTAAAATTAAAAAAATTACCTCAACAATGTGCACGCAGCCACGGGCCCGCCAGTGCAGTTCCACTTCCCTCCTGGCCTTCAAACTGTCATGGAGTACCTTTAGCGCCCGCTTGGCACCACTCTTCTTGTCTTTGCATTCTACCACCTGGAAACAAGAAAATCTTATTGAGACCCAGAAATAAATAATATATAACAGCAGCATTCTCCTCGGTCTACATCAAAATCTACTTCGACGACCTAGACGCCTGCAAAGCCTGGTGTAGTTCACAAAATTCTATGACATGTGACATCCACCAATCAGCATTGGGCCCGCGTGGCCCGGCTCATTCTCTTAAGAATTGCCAAGGTTTGGTATCACGTAGGCAGCTAGCTGTAAAAAAATGCCAAAATCAGCACTATGTTTGTAAAGACGTACCTACTGCGCCAACCTTCTATAAAATCGGACAAAGGCCGAAAGGAGGAGGGGTTGCATCACAATGTTTTCATCATATAGCTACTCCTTTCTCGATTGAAAATATCATCGAATATGATGTCATCGACAATCGAGTAATTGTAAAGGAGACGACAATAAAATTGATAATAGACAACACAATGGTGTAACTCGAGAGATCATGGCATTCATGGTCGTTGCAGGAATAATAGGTTAGTTGTGATATCGTCCGTTGATCCGTAGGACATTTCGGAGATGGAAAACATTGTGATGCAACCTTTTTTTGTGGTTCAATTTTCTTGTTTTTAACCGACTTCCAAAAAAGGTTTTCACAATATATGTATTTTATGTGTTTGTTACCGCAGATCTACGTCAAATGACGTAATCATTTTCCAAATCGGTTTATATATAGTATAAACCCATTTGGAATCTTATTTATTTGAAAGGATATACTTTCAGATTGGTCCTATAGAAAGTTGATCAAAATCGGTTCCGTAGTTTGGCACTGAAGTCGGTTCGTCGCTTTTTAGAGTAATTTTATATACCGGATAGTTTAGTATTTGACCATTATCTAGCGACCGTAGCCAAACCTAGATTAGAACTGGATCTCAAAATATGTAACTGCCGGAAAATACGGATAGGTGCTTGATTGTTGGTGGGATAGGGGTAGCTAGCCAGGCGAGAACTAAAAAATGCCCTACCCCCTGCTACTGTCACATCACGGTGTTTCGACCAACGAAAGCTAAAACTCATTGTAGGAATGTGGTTCCGACCTACAGATCAGCAACCGACGTCACTGAACCATCAACATTATCAGCTGGAAGACGTCCACCGCTGAACATAAGAGTATTATTATACGTTCTGTGACATAGGCTTCCCCCATAGATCGACACTTGGATCTACTATTCGCCTCTTGCATCCAACGCCTCCCCACGTTTTTGACCAGCGGCCTTCCAATTGTTTTCAACTCCAAATCAATTAAAACCAGCGGTTGCCCGTCTTCGGCTGGAAATAATTGCCCAAAGTTCACGCTAGTTTTCGTTCTGGAGCGTTAAGGGAACAAGTAGTTCAAAAACGAAACTCACCGAGAATTCTGTCAATTCCTTTCAGCCGAAGACTAGCGACCGCTGGTTAGCGTGAACGAAGACGATCGTTATTAATCGGCACAGACCAGTAAACCTAGACGCCGCATAATCCAAGTTTTGCTCATGAGTGTTCTCATGAACAAAATCTATCTCTACCTCTCACATACTTTCTCGACTTCAGCAATCCTTGTTTATCTTCTGGCTGACTTCCAAAAGACCTGTCAGAAGCCAGTGAGGGGAGCGAGATTCATGAGACTTAATAAATCATTAAGTCTTCAAGAGAATTATTCTCAGTCTTAAGTCTTATATAAACATTTTTATACATTTAGGAATAACAAAGTTGATGTCAGGGAGCAGTACCTCGGTTTTTTAGGATGACGAGCGCATCTGCAGTGCCAGAAGCATTTGTGTTTCAAAAACCTGAGTGGCACTGCAAGTTTGGGCTGGCAGTATGCTTACATCAGGAAAACGAGCCCTACGTCTCGTTATCCAATAGTACAAAAAAACACAATTATTTACTTTCTCCTTTCTCATTGCTCTCTCTCTACACATCCATCAAGCAGGTAGATATATATATTATATACCTACTAGTAATTAGGTGTCATCATAATAATAAAACTGGAACGAGCTCAAGATTTAATGTCATGGTGTCAAGGTTTACATAAAACTTGGGCTAGATTTGGTGTTCATTATGTAACATTAAGTAACAACAACCTCATGACGATTGTTGTGACATACTGAACGACGGAAAGTGGCTCGTTCGCATCAGTCAAACGAATAAGTCGTGGTTTGTTGCGGACGTCCGTGCCAGGACCTATGCGTGTAAGGGGAAGCTTAGACGCTTATGCAAACGTACTTTTGCTTGTCAAAATAACAACGCTTTCGCGTCAAGCGCGGATTTCGTGATACTGAAAATGCGCGCTTGATGCAAAAGCGTTGTTATTCTGACAAGCAAACGTACGTTTGCTTGAGCGTCTGAGGTGCCCCTTACGGCAGCTACGGGAACAGCAGCGTACGGAAGTCGGTGCGATAAATTTGTCGAATCGAAAAACCCGATAAATTTATCGAATGTTGCGAGTACCACCGAAGTCTGATCGTAAAGTATTGTAGTAGCTCTATATTCTTTTTGGATTCGTCCTAGCTATTCGATATAACTTTTGTCGATTGTATCGAGGTTCGATAAATTATATAACAAATTCGATAAAACCCACTTTATCGATTTGAACTGACAAATTTATCGATCAAAAAGATCCGTACTTGCGCCGCAGATGGGATGGTATTAGAAAAAATAGTTAAAAAAACTTAGACCTAACAATTACGAGTATTGCCATTTTGCCACATCGTCTTCTCAAGAATTTTCGAATGTTTGTCAACAACTTTGTGGAGAAGTACTCACTAGTCCATAGTCCGCCCACACAATAAATGATCGACAGGCCATCAGTTACTATTGCAATAGGATTATTTAGTCTACACTTTATCGTTGCTAAAAGCAGATCGCATTTTGCTAAAGCGTTTTCGCAAGCAATCGAAACGGCGTTATTTCAGCTAAATAGCTTCACTTAAAATTTTTAGCAAAATCATATGAGCTTCTGGCACTGAAAAAAATATATTAACATTATTCGTCATATTACTGATAATCTTTATGTAAAACAAATTTTTGCTAATGTACTCGATCAAAAAAAATGGCAAAGTTACCTTTAAAAATAAGTTTGCAATTACATATCTAGCTTCGACGGCTCCGTAGCTAAGTTGGTAGTAACCCTGCCTGCAAGGCGAGGGGTCCCGGGTTCGATTCCCGGCCGGGGCAGATTTTGTGTAAGCATAAAGTTTGTTCTCGGGTCTTGGATGTTTGTGATGTGTATCTGTGTATGTCCATGCCACCTGCGACACAGGGAATCCTAGTGCGGGGGTATGAGTGTGTAAGCGTTTATGTTTATGTTTATATCTAGCTGTTATTTATCGAACCACCGACCTACATATCGGTGGCCATCACCGGTGGTGGAGACCACTGAGTCATCATGACTGAGTCATGCGTCACGATGGCGCGCTCGGAATTGAGTGCCCGTCTGTGGGCTCGACATTGGACCATCGTTCCATTCAATCCACGACGCGCGATGGATTTGGAACGCTCGTGTATGTGGGCTATTAGTTTTGGGAGATGCCACCGCATCATATAGTACCGAATCGCACTTCTTTGAACTGTTTTGTAAACAAAATCGGCCTTCGCACGCTTATGTAAATAAACGTTCCTTGAACACATAAAGCGAGTTTTCCTTCTACGATTCTCGGTAGACCTACTAAATCGTTTGTATAGACCAGTGTATTTCAAACTTTTTAAAATACGATACCCCTTTACAGGTAAAAATAATCCAGCGACGCCCCAGGCCATCTAAACTAAAGTCACATGCTTCTTTTTCCGCTCACGTTAACGCCAAAAACGCCAATACGACCAATTGCCATTTAGTCACGTGACATCTCACAAGCTAATGACCACAGCTAATGATATTCCCATAACACAAATAATTGGATTTCAAATTTTATGTTCTGATAAAGACAGCATTAGTTTTAGTCTGTGATTCGGGTAGATGAATGCTGCAGAGGCCCGCTGTTAGAGTCATTTTAACTTTCATAAGTGCTCCTTTGGGGCCTATTTGAATAAAGACTTTTGAATTTGAATTTTGAATTTAGCTTTTTTCTTTATATTGAGACTAATAATCTAATATTTCAGAAAATTTAGTATTTTTTTTGTCGTGTAGAAACTATACTTGCTGTTTATTTTTACCACCGATCAATGGAAAAACGCGCGATACATGTATTGTACACTTAATTACAATGATAAGATAAGAGCAAAACGTGATTTGAACATCACATGTAGTAATGGTTCGCGTACATAGTACAGTACCTAGAGCAGTGCACAACGCGTGAATTAGCAGTGAATGAGTAAATCCAATAAAGAGATACGAATACGAGTATCAGATATGTACGATACAAGAGGTTCGAAATACCGGGTATAAAAATAAATAATGTAAATTATAAATGATAAAAATCTTTCAATGTTGTTCATATCATGACTATCATATCATTACCTGGTGGTAGTACTAACTCTTCTGCGAGTATCAGTCTGAGTGAGTATCACGGTTTTGCTCGTGAAGTCTGCCGGCAAGCATTACTTGCCAGTTCCGATTTGATGAGCAAAGTAGCCAGCGAAATTTGTTTTTTTTTTTTTCAACTGCATTCCCACCCGGAACTTAGAAACACAAAGGCCTGCGCGGCACTGCAGTGCGCTCGTTACCTTGAGACATTAGGTATTAAGTCTCATAAGCCCAGTAATTTCACTGGATACTCTGCTCATCAAACCGGAACACAGTAATGCTTGCACACTACTGCTTGGCGGCGGACTGCACGAGCAAAGCGGTGGTAACAACCCAGACGGACACTCGCAGAAGAGTTAGTCCTCACACCAACAAAACCTGGGCTTATGAGACACTCTAATAACCTTAAAACATCCATGGAATTTCCTTAAACCGCGGGCAGTAGTCCAGTCATAAATTACTATCCAACGACATTCGACGCACGGCGCCTGCCCACCGTGTTTGGTTAGTGATAACATCGGCTTATCAGTTTGCACAGCGATTTGTAAACTGCGTAGAACCACAGAATACTTAAAATAGTACAGAATAGCTAGACTTCCTTTAAGGTAGGTGAGCAAATTAAGCGATAAGTTTTAAAAATAACAGCTTGAGTTGGCGTTGGGGCTAAGCGACATCGCCCCTGAAATGGACAATGACATTGCACATTATTATGAGCTCGAATGTCGACTCAGCCCCGCATCAATGACTTATTATCAAGTTATGTGCGAATTTATCGCACTAGCTCCAAAAACGGTGAAGGAAAACATCGTAAGGAAACACGCATGTACAAGAAACATAAAATTCGAGGACATTTGACATCCACCAAACTGCGCTGGGCCCGCGTGGTGGATTATATGACCCGTACTCTCTGTGTGAGAAAGTCGGTATCCCAGCACTGGGAGCGTAATAATAAGGCTAATGATAAATATTATTATTCGGTAACGTTTAGTCTAAGATTCTTCGAAATGAACATAGCTTCAATATCATTCTTCATCGTCGACCGCACCGTCGCTTACCACCAGGCGAAATAGAGATTTTTTTCTAACTCTCTACGTTGGCATTAGACCTCTATCTCGCCGCAAAAGCCACGTTAGCGAAGCTTTCTTCATTTTTGAATTATGATAAGTCCCATATTTTTATCTGTAATTTATCAGTTGTCAATTGTGATAACGATTGGCGTTATAGATGTATTACACCAGTGGTGTAATGATTGGGTGAATTAGTCATCGCTCGCCAATCCGTAGACCGGGAGTTCAAATCTTATAATGAGTTTGGACTACCTGTGAAGGCAAACATCGTGATACTGTGGCTTGGTGGTAGGACAATTTCTGGTGTTCGCTTGGCTAGCTACAGCTCATGTTGAAAGTCTGTCGACAGTCTCCATTCGGTGTTTTCCGGAAGCTGCACTCGAGAGCCAGGAGTCACCATATACTCCTTCGACTATATTAAAGTCATTCGTCGCTAGGATCAGTTGAGAGACCCCGTTTCTGTATCGAAAGTTTGTCAGTGAGCAGGTGGTAGGGCTCGAGACACAGCGCAGAGAAGAAGACGCGAAATAGGCTGATTCGCATCCATAGAGGTTGTAGTGGGGTTCATCGATATAGCTACACGTAGCCATATTAAGACAACGGGATCGCGGTTACACTGTCCCCTTTGGTCACGTTGTACGACTACTTTGTCCGACTGATCGGACGACGTCAATTTTTTCCTGCTAGTTCGACTGGACTATAAGAACTATCGTTTCTTGGTCAAACTCATTTAGTCGAATCACGTCAAGAAGAAGAAGGCAAGGTAAAGGCCAATACTAACTTATCGAGAAAAAATAGAAAAACAGGAGCTTCGTATTTCAGTGATATAAGGCTCCATACTCCACTTTCTCGTATGACCTTTTCTACTGAGGAGTTTCTATTTTCATGTTGTCATTTGAGTATTTATCACATAATTTTCCTAAACCTTATTACTCGGAACTCGGAATAGAAACGTATCGGGGGAATTATAAATAACAAGTAAATTGACTCTGTTTGATAAGGATCATATTGATGACAGAAATAATAGGGAGATGGAATTCTACGACTGTGAGCTGGTTTAGTAGGTGGTAGGACTAATTTTTTTGCGAGTGCCCGTCTGGGTGATTTCCACCGCTTTGCTCGTGTAGTTTGCCACCAAGCATTGATGTGAAAGCATTACTGAGCAACGTAGTCAGTGAATTTAATGGGCTTACGACACTTAATACCTTATGTCTCGTGGAGCGCGATGAAGTTCTGCAGAGGCCTATAATATTAATGACGTCTACTCCATTCACGTAACAAAACTTCATCAAAATGCGTACAATAAACACGGAGTTGAGTGGTACCAAATATGACGCAAGCATAGCTGAGGGTGGAAGCTAGCAGCTCAATAAAATAGTCAATGCAACTTAAGGATACTGTAGCTTTCTATCAGTGAAAGAATTTTCAGAATTGGATTTTAGTGGAGGATTGGTTTTTTTGGAAGATTAGAAGCCGAAAAGACCCCACAATCCCAACTATCACAACTAGATAGATAGATAGATAGATAAACGCTTTATTGTACACACCAAAGAAAAGTAAACAAGGAACATAAATATTTTACACTAAGTGCTACAATGGGCGGCCTTATCGCTAAAAGCGATCTCTTCCAGGCAACCTTTGGATGGAAAGGATTCATTAAAATCGAAGACGACGAGGAGTGTACTAACAATACTGCCATACTAATAAATAAAATGATTACACAGACATAAATACTAATATCTACTTATTATAATAAATTATAATACTCAAAACAAATATTTATAATATTAGATATGTAAAATATATAAATATAATATATACTATAAATACAATTTATATATAGGTATATGTATAATAATGATAACTTTAAAGGTAATTTAGCTAATAAAATAGATACTTTTGGTGATACAAAACAAATTACATCAGGTACAGCATGAAAAATTAGTTAAGAAGCACACTTTGACTGGTAAAATTTTGTCACGCTATTTTTGAAAACATTCAATGAAGGTGCACCCCTAATGGAAACTAGGCGATTCAGTAGACGTGGTCCATCTGACAAATTCACAGGGGTGGACTACGGGTACTTGGGCATATCCGTGATCCACTAGGGTGGACTGCGCGACCAAATTTGTTCCAAATGTCAAGCCGTTTAGGAACTTCTTGCGTTAGCTTGAGTGCGTGAGAGCGTTCAGAGCTGAGATTAGCGCGGAAACAAACAAACCAAAAACCCACAAACTTTGCCTCTACTATCTAGTAGTGCCTACTGCCTATCTGATATAGACGTAGGTTGATCCTGTTTGAAATTTTGTAAAACGTACTTAACAGAACGCAAAAACGTCTCCATTGAACCAAATTATCATCAAACAAATCCTGTAATTTGCCGTCCTTTGGAGAAAGGTCGTGCTTGAAAATATTTTGAATAAAGGCTGGAGGAACGCGAGCAGAAGAAAGGTCGTTTTGACCCCAACTTGACCTACAATTAGAAGTACTTGAAGTTACACGATCTAGTCCTTTCACCATTAGACGATCAGAATTACAGCTAAGAACCACAGATACAAGGAGGTTATCCCAACTTTACGCACGAAGCGTTTTGCTTTAGCGTGTATAGCAGCTAAATAGCTACACTTAAAAGGTGTTTTAGTGAATTGGATTGTCGTGAAGCATATTTATTTTTTCTATTATTGACAATTGAAAAAGTTGGATCGCATAAATTTAAAGTGCTACCATAAATTGTAATGAACCGCGTGGAGCCAAAAACAAAACAAAAAAAAGAGCTAGAGGTTTCGGTGAAGGAAAAGATCGTGATGCAAGCGTTGTGGTAGGGTATTTTCCAGTTCACCTGGCTACCTACCAGCCTGTGTTCCGGCAGCTGTATTTGAGAGCCAGTTCTTAAATCTAGGTTTATATTCACCACCTTCGACCACATCGTACATTAAGATGAAGCGAGATAGTGCTCAAAGTTAGTATTTTAAGTGTAAAAAATGTAATAAAAATTACTTACACAAAAAATAACATGAACTTACATACGTATAATACTAACGAGTAATGTATAGTAAAAGTAGAAACGTGGTAATTAATCAATGCAGACATTTCCAGAAACTTTGGCAACAGCTTTCAAAATGTCTGCGTCTGAACCGTTGATTAATAATTTCAATACAGACGGCGCTGTTGAAACCCGCTATTGAAGTTATCAAAGTCAGCCAGTTTTTATTTCAGAAAGTATTTATGACCTTCACTTGTAACCAACTAACTAAAATCTTAGAAGTTTTATTAGTGGAAGGACTAACTCTTCTGCGAGTGTCCGTCTGGGTTGTTACCACTGCTTTGCTCGTGAAGTCTGCCGCCAAGCAGTAGTGTGCAAGCATTACTGTGTTCCGGTTTGATGAGCAGAGTATCCAGTGAAATTACTGGGCTTATGAGACTTAATACCTAATGTCACAGGGTAACGAGCGCACTGCAGTGCCGCGCAGGCCTTTGTGTTTCAAAGTTCTGGGTGGCACTGCAATTGTTATGGGCCGGCGTTATGCTTACCATCAGGCAAACGACCAGCTCGTCTCGTTACCCAATAACATTAAAAAAAAAAAGTCAATTTTAACCTACTTCTAATTGTCGTATCGAAATTAAACTTTGTATGTACATATGTAGTTCGGATGACAAAACTATAATTTGGTATCATGGAGCTGATCTAATGATGGAGGCCGGAGGTGGATAGTGGAACTCATCAGTGGCTACAAGAAAACCTTTTGAGTTTGGGCTCATATTCATTATTCATTTTGACGAGTCCAATAAATTGCACTTGGTGTCGAGGTTCTGATGATGGAGCCAAGAGGTGGGGTGAGGTGGGGGAGATGGGGCCAGTGGAATTGCGTTTTTTAGTTTATTTTTAACTACATATAGTTATTTACAAGCTTTTATTTAACTTCGCTACTTACGTTAGAATGTGTGGGTCAAATTTTGCAACTGAATTTTGAACCAGCTGTCGTACCAGCTAGTAATAAACTCGTTTTCGTTTTCGACTCCGACCCAATTAAGCGTCAAAGTTTTCGAGGCATTGTCATTCGAATAAATATTTATATATTAGAAATACGCGTGCTGGCCGGTAGGTTGGCCACATGCTCCTGAGATAGAAGGAAGGAAGAGGAGCAAGGAGAAGGAAGCAATATTTGCACTTAGGGCGCGCCGTCTATTCCTCAATTGTATTGGTCTATGGAACGCATTGTCTGGCAGAACATTTCAGCAACATTTACTATCGATTGAACGAACCACGGTTTACAAACCCAGTCTTTTGCGAAAAGGTTGGCTGTACAAGGCCATTAGAACGCGGGTAAAGCCTAAAGGTTCTCAGTGTGCGTTGATTTTTACGTGTTTGGATTAAAATAAACATGAGTAGGTATGTGTAAAAGGATCGTTCCAAAGGAATATTAGCCTATATAGTAACAATCATTTTTTTTAATTTTTGATAAAACGCGTTATTCTGATCGTTTACTTGATGGTAAGCATAACGGCAGACCATACATTAGCCGTGGCACCTAGAACTTTGAAACATACAGGCCTGCGCGGCACTGCAGTGAATGATAAGTAAGCCCGTAATTTTAACATTTGACTACTTTGCTCATCAAATCGGAACACAGTAATAAATGCGCATTACGACTTGGCGGCAGACTACACGAGCAAAGCGGTGGTACCCACCTAGAGGAACAGTCACAGAAGAGTTAGTCATGCCACCTGGTAAGATCAGCTCCCCTTACTTCTAGATAAACATAACAACATAACCGATAAATATAATCACCGGAACTATTTTAACGGATTTCCCGACAATTCTGATCAGCGCCGCTGACGTCACCAGAATGCGTCAATAACCGATAAGTAAACGTTACTAAGTAGTTACTTTGTATATAGGATTTTTTTAAATGTGTAGTAAATAGAAGGTAAAAGAACAGTCACTGCACCTTTAGCAACCCGACTAACCCAAAGGCCAAACCCAAAAGCCGCAAATATATTGATTACTACAGATTATCATCATTTTGATCTTTTGCTACATAAGCACATATTGTACTTGTAAAAGCACTTTATTAACAAAAAAAAAACAACGAAGCCATAATAAAAAAAAACTTAAATTCATGATATTAATAAAGTTTTATCACCACAGCATTCGCTAACAATTACAAGGAAAATAAATATCTTCCCTATTTCAGGTAATTACATTCATGGTATTGTCACAGATACGGAGGTATTGCAGACATTATTTATAAACCTTTGTAGAACTGAGAGCTATGATTCACTCACTCTCATAAGTATGTATTGATAAGTGTGACATGGACAGGGTAGGTAGGACTGCATAGGTCATTAGCCTTTCATTGACGGACGTTTTATGTCTGAGATGATTCTAAGGAGTGTAGGCAGATGTTGCGTTTGTATTTTTACTAAGTATTTTTTATACCATTGGATAATGAGATGAGCGGTGATGCTAAGTACCTGATGGTAAGCTTATGCTTATTATATTATTATTATTTATTATATTATTACAGGTTGGCATTATCATCAGCCCGTAATAATTACAGTGCCACTCAGAAATTTGAAACACCATAGACTTGTTCTTATTGTATGTGGGTGGAGTAAGGCCTGCACTGATATCCCGCTTGGGGTGTTTTGTGCATTTCGCTCTGCTAGTAAACTACGCAAGACATCCCAACTCCATATAACAGAGTACGGCCTTTTCCATAGACTTATTCATCCTATTGCTATACTGTAGTACTTCATATGTCAGCTATTTATTTAAAATAAATCCAGCTAAAATAAACAGAGTGAGTGTGGCTGAGCAGGAACTGCATCTTTCAATCTGATACCTCCAGAGATTGATTGCAGCTTGTCCTTGCACCAATGACTTACTATCAAGTTATCTGAGGATTTACCATTTCAAATAAGACTTATTATCAAGTTATCTGCGAATTTACCATTTCAAATATGAGTAATCATCAATTAATCTGCGGATTTACCATTTCAAATCAGAGAATGAAATTCTAAGGGAGCCCGCATGTTCAAGACCCATATAATTTGAGGTCATGTGACATCTACCATAACACACTAGCCCTGCATGGCGGACTTCCACCCTGAGAGATCTGAATTCCACCTGTAAGATTATAGTTGGCTGATGATGATAAGGATACTTTCCAAGCTCCAGATGTTGGTTAGATGTAATTGTAATTAGTAAATTAATAGTAAGGCTTTGAAGGCAACTATGCTGACCATTACCATTGTGCAGGGTGGACAGAGGCTCGACTGAAATCAAACTCCATCAAATTCTCAAGCAGAATAAGAATGGTAAGGCTTGCACAGACCATGGATTGCAATATCAAAGAGGTCTGTAATTAGCAGTTCTTTGGTTTGTCAGTTTGTCCATTTTTCACGCAGCAATCGAACATGGGATTGACATAGCTTTCTCTCTACACACCATGAGTGATTGTGAATCATCATTATCCTCGTAATAGTTATTCCACTACTAGTAATTGATATTAGTACCATAAACATGTTTTTGTTTGTAATAGGTACCTTGTGAGTCACATGCTGCAGAATACAAAATTCTTCTTAAATATAAGATTACTCCAATGTTTGATAAACGCAATTTATCGCACTATTACTTGTTCAGTGGGTAAACAAATAAAAAAAATATTGTGCAACTTTTCAACTGGAAGTTAAACTTTAACAAACAACAGTAAAATTCATCATCAAAAAGTAATATTAGCGAATCGGCACTAAATTTAAGCTTCCCCTACTCATTCAACGACGGACTAAAATGCTACTTTAAATTTGAAATTCCTAAGTAATAAAAATGCAGGAATGTCACGAACTTTGTTGTGAAACAATAACACAACAGTCATTACAGATTTATGAATCAAAAACTCATTAGAGATTATGAGTAAGACGAAATTCCCTGCGATTTCGTCTCATCCGGACCTTGATTGATAAAACAGCGAACGGTTTTAAAGCTAATTTTACATCTTTACGTCATTAGTAAACAACGTACTGCGACATAAAAATCTCATTTTTCTCGCATCTTCCGGCAAAAAAACTTACCTTTCCATTGATCCCAAGGCCAAGGACTGTGTTTGAGATATCGTAGTCGTCGGTAATTGGCGTAGTTTTGATAATTTTCGTGAAATTACTCATTTTGGTATCACTTCAATCTATAACAATTGTAACAAACACATTCAATGTTTTCACAGGTTTACGACACAAATTCACTTCAAAAGTTCACTGAAACAGTAACAACAGCAGCCTCATTCAATTTCGTTAATTTATAATTTTGAAAGTGTATGTAATGTCTAAACTTTATAGCAAAATAACTAAATTCGTACGGATGACAAATGCGGCACAGACACAGACGACGACAGCGTTGAGCAATCGCGCAGTAGTGCCAAACTGGCAGTGTCAACTACAAGTGACGTATCACGTAAGTTGACGTAACGTAAACGTTTGATTGGAAATGGAAACATCAATTTTATTATTTTGGAAAAGTTTTCGTTCAAAAATGGAATTTAGGAAGTATCAAACGTATATTTTGTTATGCGTGCTCACCCGAAAGGGTCTTAAGATGCATAAGTTCATACTCAAAGATACCACAAAAATATTCTAAATTATATAATAATTTTGGTATTTTGACAAAATACATATTACAAAGGATACCAGCACGGTGATCTTAATTCACTCGGAATGATATCCGTGTCGGAAGCCACTTTCTTGATCATTTATATCTTGGAAACAAATGCTGTCAGAGAGATTTTCCGTTTAGATTTTACAACTCAGCTGCATAAACACGGATATAACCCCGACAATATCCCTCTGTCAGGATGTGTTTCCGAGATATAAACGTTCAAGAAAGTCGCTTCCGACACAGATATCATTCCGAGTGAATTAAAATAACCCGCAGGTTACAATACGTTCAGTTTACGTTAAATTAGCACCTTGTATCACTTAATAATTTATACTACTTTTATATTTTTTACCCATTAAGCAAAATAATTGTTGATAGTATTGTACTTACAAATTATAGGTTATGTTTCAATATATACGCTCATTACGACTTTAACTGCCCAAAATATAACATATCAGCATTTGTTTTCAATCACTGTATTAATTATGCAGTTTTCATCTTTTATAACACGGTTTCAGCTTCAGGATCAATATAGATCCAGAAACCGCTTAATAGGACTAATACGTCCTGTTGATTCGTGCTATTATTATTTGTATGTTATCTCTATCTATTAAACAACTGTCTCTCATGATACGAAGTGCCTACTGCTTACACGTGGTAAGCTATGGGAGCAATCGAAGCGAAATTTTTGTGATGTATATATTTGTGTGAACATCTACTAGTGTCGGTTAACACTATAAAATATATTTCATAAAAGTCTAATACTTTGTTAATTCGGTTCCAGTTAGAAAGTTAAGAGAATCAGTAAACTTACAGGGCATTGACTTGAGAGTCTTGAGGCATAGGTAATCTCGCAGGAGATAATAATTATTATAGTGGTGCCACCGCCCAACGGTCGCGCCAGGCACGGCGTGACCTGGTATAGAGAGCGCTGGAGTAATACTGCAATTAAATATAGCTATTATATTGCGCTAGACATGACACTTACTAACTAAAAGCTTTTTACAACTTGAAAGTCTTATTTTACTACTTATAGTTAGTGAAACCCTTGGTCGCAGACCTAAAATCTACTCTGAAGTCCAATCGGAAAACAGTTTGCAAACGCTAATATAATTTGTACTGTATTAAGTGCGTCTCACGCGATGTGCCTAATAGTCACTCGAACACTAATGATGGATTCCAAATCTACAAAATATGGCAATAGAAGTCTGTTTTCCGCTACAAAAATGATAACAATTATATTATCATTAGAGAATTTGAACATTTCGGATCAGTGAATTAATATTTTTGTAAAACAAAAACAATGAGGTTTCAAACGAAACTTTATTTTATTATGTTGTCAACATTGATTTTCAACTCCAGAATGATAAAATGTTGTGTTAAGATTAGGCTAGATGGCGCTTTTCTAAAATAAAATGAAAAAAATATTTCAAATTTTATTAAAACACAAACACACAGTTGCAATTATTAATTAAATAAACCAAGTAGGCATCTATATAAAGAATAATAATAATTATTATTAATAATTTATCCACCAATCGAACGCTTTGCGGCGTGTTTTTGGCAGTTTTTCTTTTAAAAGAGAAACTACGCTAAAACATAAACAAGTGATCTTCGTTCGCAGTTTTTACTGGATAGAAAGAAAAATAAGGGCGAATGGAGCGAAAATGAACCAATACTATTTTTGTTTTATATTATTTGGTAACGAGACGAGCTGGTCGTTTGCCTAATGGTAAGCATAACGCCGTCCCATAACATTTGCAGTGCCATCCAGAACTTTGAAAAAAAGGCCTGCGCGGCACTGCAGTGCGCTCGTTACCCTGAGACATTAGGTATTAAGTCTCATAAGCCCAGTAATTTCACTGGATACTCTGCTCATCAAACCGGAACACAGTAATGCTTGCACACTACCGCTTGGCGGCAGACTTCACGCTCCGAGCAAATTGGCTGTGACTACAGCAGCTGTCGGAACACTTTGATAGCATAGGGGCTTGGCGACCGATTTTCAACTTGAGGATGGTAGCTAGCCAGGCACTAGAAAATGCCTACCACCATGCTATACTTGCATCACGATGTTTTCCTTCACCGAAAGTATAAAGAAACGGTCGGTTTCTGAAAGGTTTGGTGACTTTGAGCACGGATTGGGTCTGTTGGACAGCATTAGTTTTAGTCTGTGATTCGGGTAGACGAATGTTGCAGAGGCCCGCTGTTAGAGTAATTTATTTTAACTTTCATAAGTGTTCCTTTGGGGCCTATTTGAATAAAGCATTTTGAATTTGAATTTGAAAACATATTTTGAAACCATATTTATTTTGCATATTTTTGCAAACATAATTATATTTATATTCATTTATAACTTAGGCTAACAATTAGAATTGCTGATAAAAAAGCGGGAACGGAGTTTGACGAAGATATCGCGGTATTATGTATAATGAAATATGGGACCGCCTCGAGAGTAAAAGAGAGAGGAGAATTTTCAAAATCGCTCCACAATTGACGGAGAAATCGGTGAAAAACAAAACACACACCGTCGAGCATATTATAACTTCCTCCTTCTTTTTCGAAGTCGGTTAAAAACAAACACCATCATACAATTGAACCTAATTGAAAATTTTCTTTTTATTGTAAGACTAGCTTCTGCCCGCGGTTTACAACCGCGTTCCCACAGGAACCGTCCATTTTTCCGGGATAAAAGTAGCCTATGTTACTCTCCGGTCCATAAACTATATCTATGCCAAAAATCACGCCGATCCGCTGCGTGAAAAAAGGACAAATAAACAAACACACTTTCGCATTTATAATATTAGTAGGATTAGAACCAAGACCTACAGGTCATCAAGCCACCTTACTACCTACCCCAAATCTCTAGGTTTATACCACGTTTCTACCGCATTAATCCAATTTAACGCCTGAAAAAATACTAACTTTTTGCGCCGGTGCCGGTGTTAACAAATCTGCCAAAAAGTAAATTACTAAAATATGAAATGTGGTACATTATGGCCATATCTCACGCTGTATTTGCGTAATTTGCCACAAAAATACCGCCCACGTTGGATTATAAGCAGTATTGCGTGACCTGTCAGCCGAGACGTCTGCAGTTGAATTGTAGGGCCATGACTTTAGCGATTTTCTTGTATTTTTACCTACTCTATGTCACGATACAACCACTTATGCTTAAATACGTGGTTTGAAGGAAATAAAAAACACACTTTTACCTCCTAGCTCCATCATCACAACCTCGACACCAAGTGCAATCTATTGGACTCGTCAAAACGAATCACATGAGCCCAAACAAGATATTTTTTTAATTTGTTTCTTGACTTGGAACTCAAACTAGAAGGGTTTAATTTTTTGTTGCCACTGGAGAGTTCCACTATCCACCTCCTGGCTCCATCATCAGATCAGCTTCATCATACCAAATCATAGGTTTGTCATCCGAACTACATGTACATACAAAGTTTCATTTCGATACGACAGAAGTAGATTAAAATTGACTTCTAAGATTTTATTACATTGTTTGTTAGTTAGTTACAAGTGAAGCTAATAAAAGTGTGCTAATAAACTAGCTGCTGCCCGCGGTTTCAGTCACGTGAAGTATTCTCACGGGAAACGCACATTTTTCCGGGATTAAAACTATAAAAAGTAGACACAGAGATATAGTAGTAGCATATGTCTTTCTGGCCCATAAACTATATCTAATATGAAAAAAATCGTGTCGATCCGTTGCGCCGTTCCTTGGCAAATCAAGGACAAACCAACAAACCTACGAACACACTTTGATATTTACTATAGCCGGATGGTACAAATTGAAGGAAATAAAATAGGTAGGTATAATTTTGTAACATATCAAATCAAAAAGAAATAGGTAACTAATCCGCACATTACAAACTTATCACATTGTTTAAGAGGTCAAAAGATTTTTTTATAGGTACTATAGATAGGATATCGTTTGAACACTACTTATCTCGCCCGATTTAAGGCGACGATGTTAAGAAATACACATTAGTTAGGACTGGCTTTCAAATGCAGGTGTAGGAAACCGTTAGGTAATTGGCAACATATTTTCAACTAGGAGAGCAAGATCCGCCAATTTCATTGCCCTGCGGCTTGAGTCACGACCGTCCACGGCGAGTGAAGGAGAAAGCTGGTGACGGCATTACCAGAGGACACGTGCCTTACGTAAGCAGCACGGATGTGACATTACGAACCGATATTGTCTTTGTTAATACAGAATTAACAACGAACTCTTGCCCATCTGCACTAAAGTTTTACAGCGCCTAAGCCGACACTTATCTCTCTAGGAGGTACTTAAGAATGCAAAATGCATTGCAAATTGATATATGTGCAGGATTTTAAATTTTATGGGTTTCATGTAAAGATCTGTGGTGTCATGCTTGAAATAAAGACATTTTATTTTATTTATTATTTATTTATTTAGGCGTTTTCTTAACTTTATGACACCGATTTTGCAAATCTAACGCTAAACAGGCGCATAACAAGTGACAGAGTCAAACGAAACTGTCAACGCTTGCACAATTAGATTTACAGTGTCAAAACCAACTAAAGCGCAGAATACATAGAAATGCTCTATATAATACATAGAAATGTTCACTTTCGTTCAAAATATGAACATTTTTCGTACTTACAAAACGTCAGTTGTATCAGTGCAGACAGTGGCGTATTTTAGGATTCAGCGCCCTGGGCCTGCACAGTGCACAGGCCCCGCCACCCTGCCGATGCCGTCGCGCTGGTCAGTATATACGATAGCCCCGCGTCTTGGTGTCTATCAAACTTACACCCAAGAGCACCCACGACCACCTTACGAGGCTCTTAAACGGGGGTTAGTTAAACATAGTTTTTTTCTTTGTTGCTCTTTGACAATTTTAACTGAATCGAAAGAAACAAAACATAGTTTAACTAAGTATACAACTGTTTATTAAATAAGAGCCTTTTTTAAATTTCTTGTCCTTGCACCGCCCTTCGCAGCCTGCCGCCCCGGGCCATGGCCCTTTTGTCCCTAGGGTAACGCCCCTGAGTGCAGAGGAAGTTGGTGTTTAAGTCAAGACTTAGTTTATGAGCTGCCTATTTGGTTTTATTTAAATTGACAATTACTTTATAGTAGGTATACACAATAGGCATGTTGTACACGTTGTTACATTCCAATTTGCTGGCTTTCCCTAGATTGTAACTATAAATTGTTAGTCGGATTGAACTATCAGTGGGGGTTAGGCCGGTATACCACTCATCAAAGTTCTTTGACAGAAGCCCATTCTGCTCGTCCAAGATCTTTGTTCAAGATCTTTTAGTATATTTTGCACAGTATTTTGCGTAGTTTGAAAATATGGACTAACTTCGATCTTATGTGCTGCTACTATCGTTGTCATAATTAATCTTTGATCAAATATCACTAGGTAATATGGAGAAGTCATCCGCAAGTTCTTTGATCAAATACAGCTTTCACAAAGACCTTTGATAAGTGGAATACCGGCATTATTCATAGAGATTTCTAAGTAGTCCACATTAGACATGCGCTATGATTCCGTGACTCATTGTCGAATACTGATTACATAAAAGCTTATAAAGAGAACAAAATTCTAGTTTTGTTATGCAAAAACACGTTCGACCATTTTTCCGTTTCGAATGGATTGAATTATTCATATCGCAAGTGGCTGTACAGTTGAGGAAATTATAGTTAGGATATTGAATAAATAAATAGCTATTGTTTCATGTTTATCTCTTTTTAACTATGTTTAATCAAATTAATTTGATTTAGGTAGAGCTTTAAGACAATGTTTAGATTTAAGTTAATTTTATTTGTACTTAATTTATTTGCCATGCCCAGATAGGTTTATATAAATTTCACAACATAATTGCAAGTATTAAATAAATAGGTAAGGTCGATTATTTTTAAAGCGTTTAATAATATAGAGTGTAGGTATTTTTTAGACAGGGCAGCTAAGGTAGGTAGGTACGCTAACCGTTGTAACTACAGGAAGACGTTCTAAAAATAAATCTAAATAGAAATCTTACTGTACAAGATTTGCTTTCCAAGTTTTGCAAGAATTTTTGATCCTATTTCTTATAGGGATCAAAATATTCTTTGAGACCAACTGAGGTTTGAGTAGAAATGTCAGAAATCTCAAAAAAAAAACGTGTCTCCTACATTACTCTATCGTCTCTGTTATCTCATAAATATATGTGTGTAAACTTCCTATTTTATTGCTTACTGTACGTGGATTTGTTTATTAAACTTAAATTATTTTACAGAATGAGTGCAGTCATTTTAATGCGTCAAATAAAAATCAAGAGTTTATGCGCGAATTTCTTCTACATTACCTGCATGACAAATAGAATAAAGGCTTGAAACAAATAAACAATGAATAAAGATAGGGATTATGTCATGGCTCAGATTGCACCGTTCAGAGTACAGCTTTCCCTGTTTACATTTACCAGGTGGTAGGACTTAATCTTCTGCGGGTGTCCGTCTGGGTGGGAACCACCGCTTTGCTTGTGTAATTAGTGACGTTAGACTTACTACCTACCTCTTCTCTCAGAGTAACGAACGCACTGCAGTGCTGTGCAGGTCTTTGTGTTTCGAAGTTCTGGGTGGCACTGAAATTGTCATATGCTTACCATCAGGAAAACAATCTATTCATCTCTTTAACCCATGGGTAAAAAGCCCTTGGTATTTTTGAGTCTTTGCTCTTAAACACGTAAGCTCTGAGGGTACTGAGTACCGTCTCAGTCAGTAATCTATCTTGAATTCTATCATTTATTTAGACTTAGTCCTAGTCGAGTATATTCTATAGTCGAGTAGTCTAACGTTGGTATAAAAATCCTTAGTTATATTTTTATCCGCAGGTACAAATGCGAAAGTGTGTTTGTTCATTCGTCCTTCTTTCACGCAGCAACAGAGCAACGGATCGAAGTGATTTTTGGCATAGACTAAACTACTTTCGAATAGACTACTTTTCTTCTAAAAAATGCTCGATTCCTATGTGAAATCGTGGGCAGCAGTTAGTTAAATAATAAATGGAAGGTGGAGGCGGATATGATTTTTAGCAACAAGGTGGGTTAAGAGATAAGAGCCTTTTTAAGATGGTCTTAGTTACATTAGGTACTTGATAAAATTGGTTTTTGTGACAGCGTAGGCGACATTGTTTTGATATGATCATAGATAATATATGCAAATAGTATTAAATTACTTTTTCTTTATTTATATGTACCAATAATTATTTTCCTAATATGTTTCCGTTTATCACTGTTATAATTTAAATATACATTTAAAAAACAAGCTTTTCTTGCATTGTCACCAGGTTTACATGTAAATACAAAATTTCAGCTTATTCGAGTCATGGGAGCAAAATTCAGTTGCAAAATTTGACACGCATTCTAACATACAAACTAGCAAGTGAAGTTAAATAAAAGTTGGTAATAAAATACTTCAGTTTATTTCCTCAACTGTACTAAAACTGCAAGTAATATTTTTGTGGTTATAAAAAATCTGGAATGGGTGCTTCATCCGCAATTACTAGTTAGGAAACTACTTCTGGTCTAGGTTCAAATGCTAAAGTGCTAGAGAACTAAACGAGTACTACCTACTTGGCGTAATAACTACTTTCTAATTCTGCCTATTGTATCGGCTTAATTACCACTTTTAGAAGGCACAGAGCACTGCTTTCACACACATAAAATATGTGTAGGTGTCATGAATGCAGGGGGCGCTAGGAATCCCTAGCGCCCCCAGATACACAACACAAACATCCAAGACCTGGGAACAAACTTTATGATCATCACACAGAGTTTGCCCCGACCGGGAATCGTTTTTTTGTTATTTTTTTATGTATTATGCTCTGTAAGTTCTTGGGCTCGCCCCTTTTTTTGCTATATAAATTAATTTTACATTACAATTTCTTAAAATATTATCCTGCTAAGCGGGGCTCCTCGCTTAGTAGGCAGGAACACCTAGTACCAAATAACTATTTATAGCTTAGTCGTCAAAGCTACATCGTATCTACTAATATTAATTTATTCATTTAGTTTACATACTTTTGCGTAGTTTCCCAATTCCCGCACCCAAGGTCCTAAAACTAAACGCACACTATTTAAAAATGAAAAATAGCATTTTAGTACAGACTAGCTTCTGCACGCGGTTTTCACCCGCGTTCCTACAGGAACCATGAATTTTTCCGGGATAAAAAGTAACCTATGTTACTGTCCGGTGCATAAACTATATCTATGCCAAAAATCACGTCGATCCGTTGCTCCGTTACTGCGTGAAAGAAGGACAAACCAACAAACCAAAAACAGACAAACACACTTTCGCATAAATAGCATTAGTTGGATTTGATGGGTACCTACTACACAAAACTTCATGCCTATATTTTAATTGAATTGGAAGTTGGAACACATCTCCGCAATCACTAGTACGTTCTGTGACTTCGAAAGAGGTATTTCAAGTCGTCTGTTTTTTTTGTGGCGGTGTTAACTAGCCAACTAACAACCGATTTAAATTATTCTTTTTTCATGAGTATCTCGTTTAATTAATTTTATGAAGGAATACCCAAAGATGATATATTGCGATATTTTTGCCGAAGCCCAACCACCGAGCGACTCGACTTTCGAGATTTTCCTGTAAATACGAGTAAGCCAGTTGGTATTTCGCTTTTATAAATTATATTTTTATTATCATTACACAGGCAAGCACAACAATCACAGTTACCTAATTGTAATTACTTAATTCTATGTGAAATAAAATAATATATCATAATGATTTGTATCTGTTGCAGCACAATTTTTTTAGAAATCTGTTATTAATTGCGTAGGTACAACAATACATCATAATTATGCAAATTGGTTCATGTTTATCTAATTAAAATCAGAAACTAATGTTACAAATTAACCGTTTAGAACAATATAATTACGGTAAAATAAAGGTAATTACGGATAAGTTTTGAAGGCGACAAAATAAAAAAACACGGAATCTAAGAATCAACCCATCCGTATTTCCGTAATAAATACGCATAACGTATGTTTATTGACTTGTCGTTCTTTCACCCAGCAACGGAGCATCGAATCGACGTGATTTTTGGCATAGATATAGTTTATGGACCGGAGAGTAACACAGGTATACCTTTTTTCCGGAAAAATGCACTGTTCCTGTGGGTATCTCCACGCGGGTGAAACTGCGGGCAGATGCACACATCACTCACATTGAAGTAGTAAAATGTAGTCTATAACAATCAGGAATAATGTTTAGAAACTGTTGTTTTTGCAGCAATTGCCGACAAAATATTGGAACAGTATTCTGTCCAGTATTCTATAGTATGCTATATAAGTACATACATTATACAGGGTGTATTTTTGAGACGATGCAGTAAGGGTGTTATCTCAATCGTTGTAACTACAGCAAATATTCCCTCCAATTTTTAAAGACATTTTGATCTGTAACACAGATTTTTGAAAGTCGGAAAAAGGTCTGATAATTTTTTTGCGTAAAGACCCACTTTTTGCTGACTGTACTATTTTTCCAAAATCTGTAAATGCAGATCAAAATTGTCTTCATAAATTAGACTTTGTCTTCTAAGAACATATTGAGTACCTAGCTACAAAATTTAAGGTTTAGTGGGGTACCCATCTACCCCGTCCAAAAATACACCCTGTATACCATAACAAAGCTTCTGATTCTGAACCATACGAGTACCTCCTTTTCACGCACGCCTACCCACGGCTACATGACCCTAGGAGTAAGGTCAGGCCATTGTTACGTTTTTTCGGAAGTTCCGCCAAGATAAGTGGGTCTTTGTAATTAAAAAATGGAGTGTCGCAAATGAGAAAAGGCGTCGTCGGAGCACGGTGTAATAACACGAAGGTCCATTTTTTTAGGTGTCTAGTAATGTAAAGAATGTAAACCAAATAATTATGGTGGATGCCGGCTCACCAAACAATGATATAAACAAGTCGATGTAAGAATAGTTACATAAATAACACGACTGACATTGTTAAATGATAATGTTGACAATGCGGCGCACTTCACGTTTGAAGTTTTTATTCGTTTTTTTGGGACTTTGAATGACTTTTTTCCAAGGGAGGTTCTCACAACTGGTCGACAACCATGGTCCTAATCACCCCCTTCTGGGCCCAATGCGCTAGGTCTGATGGATTGTTTGTTTCGATTTTCGAGCTCGCAAACTTACTGTTGTGTCTGCAATTTTCAAATGGTTGTAAATAGTGAACGCCACTTGGAAGACCATGCTTCGCAACCAACAGTCGCAACTTAAAATTATGGGTAATAAGTGTAACAGCAACACTAATAGGCCGGCGTGACGGCTACCGTCACAGGCAAACGATTACAGGTCGATGCAGCTAACCATGTCATAATGGCGTCACAATGAACACGGACAAACGCTTAAAACTCCTGCAGGAGGTGTCTGACATTGACACATAGATACACAACACAAGATCCGAGATCAAACTTTATGCTCGCAACACAAAACTTGCCCCGAGCCGTGGCCGTGGATCGGAACCAGAGCACCTCGTTTTTCAGGCTGCATTACTACCAATTTACTAGCAGATTTTCGGCCGTGTAGTCGCGGTTAAGAATAGTACCACCCCATCCCTTCCCGTGGATGCCATAAGAACCGGCTAAGGTATTGTTCATCAGGAAAGGTGCAGCAGCATTCTCCTCGGCCAACATCATATATGATCTACTGTGATCACGGCGACGCTTGCCAAGCGTGCTGTATTATGGCAAACTACCCCCCTCCCCCTTCATGTTGAGGCTGATGTTCAGCAGTGGATATTTTCCGGCTGATGATGACTACCTCCGACTATATCGGCACATAAAATAAAAACTACGACGCATAAACAAATGTTGATCTGATTCTGTTTTTCTCTCTTCATTTTTTACTTTCACTTGGACAAGACTTGGATTTCTGCAGGCGTATTCTAAACTCAATCCGACAGGCTTCCTTTCGGATCCACATTCTTCGTCTCTATCCGTGTGGATCCCAACGGAAACCTGTCGGATTGAGTTTAGAATATGCCTGCTGCAGGGTAGTTGTAATTCACTCGGAATAATTCCGTATAGGAAACGACTGTTTCTGGTCGTTTATATTTTGGATTCGCATCCCGTCATAGTTTACCGTCATAGATTCGGGAACTCAGCTTATATAACTTAATATACCATATCTATATTTCTCCATCGGTATATGATTCAAACGATCAGAAACCGCCACTTCCTATCATTCATTCCGAGTGAATTAAAATTACATGCAGGTTGGACTAAATCCGTGGCCATGGATTGGAGCTTAAATTTTAATATTTTTGACACGACCACCACAAAAGGTCGTTAACGTTTTTAATTGTACAACTAAACAATGCGTTTCCACGAGTGAAACAATTGGATATCATACAATAAGTGATGTGATTGTAATAATTGCGGTCATAGGGACAATGGTATATGGTTCAACGGTCGTAGTGCAGAAAATCGAGCAGGTAAACTTATACAGCCGGGCCGTGTGGTCCCCACGTATGAATAGGACAACCCTATCTCTTCCTGTGGGTGCCATAAGAGGGTGCTAAGGGAATATCTACATAATGGTCAGCAGCATTCTCCTCGGTTAACATAATAAGCTAAGTACTGTAATCACCAAGACGTGCGTGCATATTATGCGTGCATGCGTATTATGGTAATCTCTCCCTTATTTATGGGGAGACTTAGGATCAGCAGTGAATGTTTTCGGACGTGGATGACAATGAAACTTTCATGAGCGCTTGCTCTCTTGGGGCCGATGTGAAGAACGACAGAATTTGAATTACCTATTTATAGTTCTTAGGTATCTTTCTGATCAATTCGAACTGTGGCACGACCAAATCAGTATAGGGTAAACGCTGGTAATGTCGTCAATGTCCCGATACTCGTCAGATTGTAAAAAAAGGCCAGTTACTTATTTCAAACAAGAGCTTAATAAAAGATTTTTATAGCAATATATTTAAAATAATATACTTCATAATTTAAATGGCACCATTTAGTTATATCTATAATGGTTCCGGAGAAATGAGCTATCAAAGTTAGCGATTTTGAAATTTGTGTTTTTTGGGAAGTTTAGTAACTGAAACTGTAGTCCTGCGCACCACTTTTGTTTTCAAGTTTCACAGGACCAGGAGGCCGGTTTGATAAGTGTGATATTTTAGTGAAACGCTAAAGTTAATTTTCTAACGATATAACCTATAAAATTGTGCTATTTTTATTATTAGCTTCTTATTTATGCGTATGACAGGTATTCGTACTTAAAATACCCTATTTGACCCAATACCCGTCAGTATTTATATTAGTTTGACGGTAACTGGGACATGATTAACAAAATGCGCGTAATATCGTCATTGAGTATATTTTGAACCTTATTGTGCAGTGATACGGTTTACGGTTTTATTATAAGGGGGCGGTGGCGGTCAGATTTTTATTTGAGTATATTAATTGAGGGTTCGCAAAACTATTACTTTTATTTTATTTAAAGATAATTACCTCTATAATCAAGTATGGAATTACGGTTACCGATAAGACCGCCTCTATTTTTTTTATATAAAATTATAGTTATAATAAGTACATACAATAAAAAGTTTTCGGTTTTTCTTTTTTGTATATTTTGTAGGGGCATGCGTTGCAGGTTGATAGTCGTACCACCACCTTGCAACCGCGTGCCCGTACGGCAGCTCTTATTCGTATGTTTTTGTATGGCGTAGTTAAAGCAATATATGACGTAACTTCGTGCGTATGACTTTCCCTGCCCAGTAGACTGAGCACAAATATAGGACACTTAGATCGACCACTAAAATTTACATGTACTTCCCTGACCCATCATTAGTATTTTATTAAGTAAAGTAATATTTAAAGTATAGTAATGAGTAATATCAAATTATTTTATAAAATATTATATATATCAAATTACTTTATAGCTAATGATGAAAATTACTGTTTTCCATATTTATTTTTAGGTTATTTAAGTAATACATATAATGCGGGAGCACGGAAACATGTTGCAATATCGCCAAGCTTAGCCTCTCTTCTAAACGGAAGCACCACCCGAACGAGCATGAAACGTAAAACGTATAACGCGCTACCTGTGACGGAAATAGCAGACCACCAACATCGATTAAGGCACCGCTTCATGACCCGCCTAACGCAAAAATCCTAGAACGTAAAAATGGCCTAAAGGCTTTTTTGTTCATCGAAGAAAAACAGGCATTACAGAAAAAGAAAGACAACGCCAGAGCCTTCAGTTGGCATTCTGAAAATTTGGAAATTAATTTCCAAAGAAAATTTCCGAAGACAATTAGTGCGTGGTACTTTCCTAAAACGTGTTCCAGGAAATACGTGTTTTTGAAAATGCCTTACAAGTTTGAGAAAAAAATGTTTGTTATTTAGAATCTCCAATACATGTCCAAGGATTATATGGAAGTGTTTTGTTGAAGTTTACATTTATGAGAACATTGTGAACGGCCAAAGTCAAGGAAAAATTTGTCCAAAAAAGCTGGTTTTTGAAGGCTTGTACTAAGTTGGAATCTTAAAATATTAGATTTTTGCTCCCACGGAATCCTAGATATAGAGCACATGATACCTATTTGCTCAAAACATTTAAAGAAAAATTTATTAGGACACTATAATCGCGTACGAGCGTTTGTATGGAAAGTACGGCATGTAGCAGCCTCTTAATGCGGTCAAGAAACGCCGATCGCACTATTCGAATGGGGTGAGAAGACTCCTTTTGCTCAGGTATCTCTCAAAACTCGCTCTAACTCAAATCTCTCAAAGCTCTCAAAACTCGGAGAGGCCGAACCAGGCACCAACAACGACAACGACGGTCAACACACCCACAAAGTGAGACTACTCTCACTTTGTGGGTATGTTAACCGTCTACACGCAATGACAGTCGAGTACGAAAAAGGCGAAGTCGCTGACCACATCGGCCGCATTAAAGCGTCCATAAATCATGAGGTGGACGTGTACGAGAACAGGAGGGAAGACCTAAGCTTTTGCGCTGAAAACATTTGGCAGAATTGTCTCTTCGTTGACGAGTCCAGAATAAGCACTCATCCGGTCAACCGACGTCTTCGTGTCTGAAGAAGACATGGGAACGCTGAAAGACAAAGAACTGCCACCGGAGCCGTTCAACAAGGCGGGAAATCGGTATCCTTTTGGGGCGGTATAATGATTGGTGCTAGAACGACGTTGATACCGTATCGTGGCCGGATGCCTTGCAGCTTTGTACCAAACTATTGCTATTGATGGAATTATCAGGTCATTTAGAATTAACCATGGTCCTCGAGTCGTATTGGTTGACGATAATGCACCCAGCACATCGAGCTTAACGAATCAACGCTGCTCTGCGTGAATACGACATTACCAGGTTAGACTGGCCTGCCGGATCGCCTGACTTAAACCCGATAGAACACGCGTGGGATGCTGTCAAGCGAGCTGTTTGGAACCGTCAGCCACCTCCCCAGACAGTGCCAGAGATCAGGGAAGCCGTTATTCAAGAATGGGACAGGTTACCGCAAGAAATGCTGAATAACTTAATTATCAGCATGCCAAGAAGGATTGCCGCATATGTTCGAGCCAGGGGAGGAGTTATCTTATACTAAATAAAAACAATTTAATAATAAATGTTGATAATATTTAGTTAAATCCTCTTTTTCTTTCAATTATTTAGTAGTCAAAATTGCACTAGGACTTTTAAATTCAATTTTAGTTCCTAAAAAATAAGTTTTTTTTTAATTTCAACAAGTGTATCTTTTTTATAAAAAGATGTTACGTAAGCAACATTCTTTTAAAAAAGTAAAATTTAAAAAGAAACATCTTTTGCTAGTGATCTCAAACTTTATTTGATGTGTGTATGTAAATCGGATTACAATGCAATATAAGTATATCACCGAGTTGGACTGATAACAGAGCCGGAAGGTAGTAACGTATAGTATAGTAACGTTGTAACGTAATGACATAACCCCACTGAGTATTTACAAGAATGAAACGAACCTTAAGCGATATTTAGGATGCCGATGATGGAGCCGGAAGGTGGCTACGAGACTACAGAACCCATTACGTATTTTACAAAAAGCTTTTCTGGAAATATATATTTGAATATTTATTTATATTTTTTCACAAAAAAACTTGTTAATACAAAAACAGCTTGATTAAATTGGTTTCATTTGGTGCAATAAATAATATTCTTTAATCTTTTTTTATCCCAGGCATTTGACGCGTTTGCTTATTCTGGGTATATTTTTGCCCTATATTTTTAATTTGAGGGTTATATCGCCAAAAAACAATTTAATAATGAACCTTAATACCAAGGTTACAGCGTTCAAAATAGTGGTAAAAATTGACGAGTTCTGGGACAATTTGACGAAAATTAGGACAAATCTGACGGATACTGGTACAATTCACTTATTTTTCAGTTTTTCAATTATTTTAATAACTTGTGTTTTTTTTATCGTACTAAAAATATATTTACCGAAAAGAGTTATAAATAAGTAATCACGTCAAAAAATTTGATATTTCTAAGTTAACAAACAGAGACGAGGCAAAGCTGCAAAGACAGCTAAATTCAGAAACTGACGAGTAATGGGACGTTTACCCTAGTTAGTAAGTTTCCACACTTACGTCACTAGACTCGATCTAGACTAGAGAGGCAACGTTAGCTAAACTGGTTCTAGGCAACCCGTTTTGTGAATAGTTACTCCAAACTGCTCGCAGCATTATCCAACACCCTTTACTTTGTTGAAACTTACCAGGTGGTAGGAGTACTGGAGTGGAGCTGGAGTGATAAGGTTGGCAAGGACATGCGCGAAATCCAATACGAGGATTGGCAGAAGGTGCGCAAGACAGTCCGAAGTGGAGGCTCTTCCCATCAACCCCATTGACTTCCCATCCATTGATGGGGATCAACGGGTGGGGACGTAATGGATGCCCCATGGGCAGATGGGAATTTAGACGGGAATATATTTTCATTTTGTGTCAATGCCAGGCGGTCGCTAGGAAATGTCTTGCTACCACGCAAATCCACTGAGAACACTATTATATTAGATCCAATTACATTTAAGTAAAATTAAGTAGGTATAGCACAAAGCTGTATTAATCTACGAGTCTAGGTAAAATAATTCTTACGAACTAGGTCATAATTATCAAGTTCATGTTTATTAAAATCGATCTAGTTTTCAACAGTAATACCTACACGGATAATATTTATTACTCTGTCGCAAATTAGAAACGATTCGACAACGCTGTCAATGAAAAAAAAAACGCTCTAAGACACACTCAATTTTCATACTCAATAGAAAATCCACAGATTGTAACGGGATATTTACCGTGATTATTATAGAGGGACGAGCACCCGATATTTCGACGCTGTTGCAAGCATCATTTTCACAGGAATGCGTGAACATATTGCTTGCAGCAACGTCGAAAGTCCCGTGAACATGATGCTTGCAACAGCGACGAAATATTGGGTGCTCATCGCTCAGTAATAATCATGGTAAATATCCCGTTACAACGTATAAATGTATTAGTAAGTAACCGTGAAAGTTTAAAACAATAGTCAATCGTTTATTGCTACGAGTATCACATGTACGTTATACATGGAAATGTATTATAAGTACTTATTAATATAGAGAGCTGACAAGCATAACGTATTAAGCGACCTCTGAGGCGATAAAGCAGTGGTACCCAACACTTTAAACAACAAAAAAAAAACGCTTTTCGATCCGTCGGTGTTGGTTCTTATTTGCGACAGATTTTACTTAAAGCTCGAAGGTCACTGAGATGTGGCATTAAGCTGGTCTACTTACAAAGGTTACGCTTATATGCCAGATGAATCATCTTGATATACAATCATAAAATTAAAGGCTTTAAATCAAATTCTATAAAAGCATACACCTACGATCAATCTTTTTGTCTACATAATTTAGGTATACCTAGAGATTTATAATTTATTTTTAGTACAATGATAGAGTTTCCGTGTCGCCCCGGTTAAGAATAGTACAATCTCTTCCCGTGGGTGCACACAGTGTTGTTACTAGCCTTTTGTGCGCCCGGTGCGAGCTTCTACAACTGCGCCGTAATGGCCTCTTATGTGTCCGCAGCGATCTTCTATTACTGCGCCCTAATGTATTGTTTGCCCAGTGAAAGCTTTTATATCTTCTATCTTCTACGCTAATGCGGGTCTGGCGATTTCTGCGCCCCTCCAGGGTTTGCGCCCTGTACACGGGCACCGCTGGCACGGCACTGGGTGCACAAAAAACCAAACTAGGTAGCTCAAATATGTAACTACTCCCGAGGTTAGCATATTCGTTGATTAGCATATAGAGTACTTTATATCTCAGGAAAAAAATCTGTAGGTCCGGGTAAAAACGAGTAAGCCACGGACGCCACTTCAATAACTTGGCCCTCAGACCATCCACACGTTCCTGTTTCCGCTCACACTAACGCCAAAGCCATCAGAGTAAAAAGCCAGTACGACCTAATACATAGATACTTATCAAAGTATCTACCGTATCGTGACTGTTTTCTAGGATGAAGTATCAACTTCATCCTAGAAAACAGTCACGTGATATCTCGCAAGCTAATGACATTCCCATACATTGTACTGGCGGTAGCGGGAGCGGAATAAGAAGCGCGTAGACTTTGTCTTGAGGGCCTGCGTACAGTTATCAAAACTGCAGGATGCTCCAAATTGAAAATTAGATAGTTAAAGCTAATTGCCTCGAAGGTTCTGCGAAGGTGTATTGTGTAACCTTGTTACTAACATGACCTAGATGGTCAGTGAATATGGTGGATTGGACGGAAAACCGTGCATATGAGACTTGATACCATGTCTAAGGCTAACAAGCGCGAAGCAGCACCGCGCATGCTTTGTGTTTCAAAGATTTACAGAAGAGTTAGTCCTACCATTCAAAATTAAAGTAAGTTTATAAAGTAAACAAAGCGGCGTAAAAAGTGCATCATGAAGCCACCATTTTATAGCCATAGCAATGGCAAAAACAGTTTACAAAGAGGTCATCGCATTTACGGTTGAACGGACTATGACGTCACTGAATAGGTACATTATATGATTGAATGAACTTTATGGTACACTACTTTTATAGGTTGGAATTGACATAACATTGGGAAATTGGCTTCGAAGTGATTATGACTACTAGAGAGCATAATTCGAAGCGTTTTGCTTCAACATTTACAATGCGTCAGTCTATAAGCAATAGAACTCCTTGTCTGCAAGTCTGTTTTCCGATCACTATAAAAATAAAATCAAAAGAGGTTTTTCTGGAAATATATTTTTTTCTGGAAAAATATATATTTAAAAATACGTTATTGGTACTGTAATCTTGTGGCCTGATCACCTTCCGGATCCATCATCAGGGCCCTGGACACAGAGTACTTGCAAACGAGCCCATAATCGATCGATGAGGTTACGTCGTTTCGTTACAGAGTTCCTGTGGCCGCCTTCTGGCTCCATCATCAGACCAGCAAAATTTCGGCTCAATCGGGTAGTATAGATATATAGGTCACATTCAGCTTGCAAGAGTTGACGTAAACAAACTAACATACATACAAATATTGTGTTAGATAAAAGCTTGTAAGTAATAATGTAAGTATGCAGAAATTTTAAGGAGCTGCCAAATAGTGAATGCTGTTGTTTCAAAGGTTGTAGTGACGTCGGTCCAATCTGTAGGTCAAAGCTTCGAATCCTACTGAGTTTGGACTTTTGATAAAGGATAACATCGCGATCCAACCATAGCATTGTAGTAGAGAATTTTCTAATACTCGCCTGTCTAGCTACCACCGTCAAATTGAAAATCTGTCGTCAAGTGCCTATCTGTGTTTTCCGGCAGCTGTACTTGACAGTCAGTTGTTTTTTTTATGTTGTTGGTAACAGGAAGAGCTGGTCGTTTGCCTGATGGTAAGCATAACGCCGGCCCATAACAATTGCAGTGCCACTCAGAACTTTGAAACACAAAGGCCTGCGTGGCCCTGCAGTGCGCTCGTTACCCTGAGACATTAGGTATTAAGTCTCATAAGCCCAGTAATTTCACTGCCTACTTTGCTCATCAAACCGGAACACAGTAATGCTTGCACATTACTGCTTGGCGGCAGACTTCACGAGCAAAGCGGTGCTACTAACCCAGACGGACACTCGCAGAAGAGCTAGTGCTGCCACCAAAGACTATAAATTATCTGTGCCTGCCACGAACAAGTTCTAAATCTAGGTTACATAAAATCATTAGTATTTCTCGCTTAAATGCCACGTTACTATTTTGGGATAAATCATCAGAATGAACCAAAAGACATTCAGCTCTGCACCAACTGTAGGCGAGTGTTGCGAAACCGATATGGCCATCTGACTTTCATCTAGAGAAAGTAAAACAATGATGCAAGACTAAAGAGTACGATACCATCAGAGATGCACTTTTTTGGTCACCGTTAGTAGTATACCTATTTAGAGCACATCACTAATGGAGAGAAACGATCTAAGAGAGCGAAGGCGTTGGTGAATTGAGCTCATATAAAGCTACTAGCTCCTGTCTGCGGTTACGCCCGCGTGGTTCACCCGCAACCAATTTGGTTTCACGAAGCGTACGAATATTATTTTAAACTAGCTGCTGCCCGCGGTTTCACCCGCGTGGAGATATTGGATTTCATTTTATTTTTTTGCGCGGAACCCTAATTATTTTTCTAAATATAAGTAACCTAAGTTACTCCTTGTAACATCATCTATCTGTCAGTGAAAGTCCCGTCAAAATAAATCGGTCCAGCCGTTACGGAGATTACCCGGAACAACCGACAAAAATTTTAAAAATGGTTGTTTTGTTATATAGGTACCGAATATATTTTCATATGCAATTAGTAAAAAGCTGTTATTATGATGTTACAAACAGACACTTCAAATTTATTTATATGTATACGAGTAGATGTATACATAGATGTTATTTTTATGCTAACCAATTGTATAATTCTGCTGCTCAAATAATCATTTTGTATAAGACTATTTATTTTGCAAACATAAACATTATCAAGCTAGCCAAATATCTACTTAATTTCTAATTCTGAACTGAATCCTTGATTTAGTCGCTGACCAAGTACTGCTGGTGTTTTTCATAGCTGTTAAAATAACTTTTCAGCTGATTTTTCTAGATATAGTTTTTTTTCTTCTTTTTTTGGCCAGAAACGGTTTGTGTATTTTGCCAATTTCAAGTTTATCTTGATGTAGTTGTTAAATGTAGATTTCATTTCAAACAGCAGCTGTGGCCAGCTGTTGTTAAATTATTTATTACAATTAATAATAGATTACATCCAGATGGTCAAAAGCAAGTTATTATCAGTGACATTTAGACAAAGCTCGTGACATTATAATTAACATTTTTGTGACAGTCAATCATTTGACATTTACCTACTACATTTTATTGACAATATTTTATAATGTCAGTCTTAAATATCAGGAAACTAAAGTGGATTGGTTTCGTGGTTCTAGTTTCCATTTTAAGCGAGTGCTAAAATGAATCGCGAGTCGCCAAAGAGAATTGGCGGGTTAATAAATTAAAAAATAAAGTGTTTTTCTTTGGCGAGGATTTGAAGGTTATCAAACATGTGACACATAAATATATACATTTGTGTATACAATTATACATCTCAAAAATGTCGCTGCCAACAGCATCCGACCCTGCGTCTTCTAGTTATCTAGACCAGACGACGTCTTGTGATTAAATCCGAAATTCTTGAGATGATGACTTCTTTCAGTTTACAAGTCGTTTACAACACATGTTTGATAACCCTAAAATAAAATAAGTACAGTTTGGCTGTTTGGCAGTTTTTCGGTAATTTGTTTGAAGAGGTTTTCGTTACGGAGATTTTAGACTCGTGAGGCGAAAACGCTCTATTAATTTCTGGTCTGGCAGTTGTTGTCCAGACACTGGTATTATCGTTGGCAGGTGACTTTATTTATGTAATACTTTTATTTATTATATATTTTAATGAACCCGCTCTAACAAGTTGGTGATCCACAACGCGCCTGCCATCTAACCTTGAACCACTAGTCTCTATTAATTGAAGTGTTCCGGTTTGATGAGTAGTCAGTGACATTATGAGGGATTGTGAGACTAGGTTCTGTCCGCAGGTTCACCCATGTACCCATAGGTAGCTTGCATTTTTCCGGGCTAAAAAGTAGCCTATGATACTCTCCATAAAATATATTTCTCCGCTCCATAAACTATATTTATGCATGAAACCAGGTCGATCCGTTGCTGCTTGTAAGAAGGACAAATCAACAAATATACTTTCATTACACGCATTTATCATTATAAAGGGAAGGGATGTCACGTCAGCGGCGCAAGTCCGGAAATCCAAACGATAAATTTATCGAATCGATAAAACCGATAAATTTATCGAATGTTGCGAGTACCGAAGTCAGATCGTAACGTATTGTAGTAGCTCTAGGTATATTCTCTTTTGTCGATAACTTTTGTCGGTTGTATCGTGGCTCGATAAATTATATAAAAATCGATAAAACCCACTTTATCGAATTGAACTGTCAATTTTATCGATCGAAAAGATCCGTACTTGTGCTACAGGTCCTGGTGCTAAGGTAACGAGCGTACTGCATTGCTGCGCAAGCCTTTATGTTTTACAGTTCTGAACGGCACTGCAATAGTTATGGGCCGGCGTTATGCTTACCATCAAGCAAACAACCAGTTCGCATCCTAACATCAAGCAGTGAAGGCGAAGGAAAACATCGTGACGTGATTGTAACATGGTTCTCTCTCTCTCTCTCTCTCTCTCTCTCTCTCTCTCTGTCTCAATGAATCTGTTGCAAATCACGGACACAACACAAAGGACTAAGCGTCTGTTGCCAACGGTCTGGCTGCCCAATGAGTCACACTGAATCGATCCGACTGCACATTTGCCATTTTTGTATTGTTTGAAGTGTATTAAGACAAAAACAAAAGAGACCCGTTTTTGTCTTAATACAATGAATTCAATTCGCGAAAGTTTAAAAAGTACTATTGTTTGAAGTGGGTTCCGGAATTGGGGTCCGGGGTATCATGGAAGGAAAAGTTACCAGATTTCCGCAAAATTACATTCATTCCTTGAATCGTTGGATTATTTTTGCTGATAGTGCTTTTTATCTTTACTAACTACATCTATATATCAATAATATAAAACAGTTAAAGTATGTTTTTTTGTTTGTTTGTTTCTGCTAATTTCTGGAACCGCTGGTTTGATTCTAAAAATTCGTTCACTAAGTATAGGAAGCTACATTATTCCTGAGTGCTAGGCTATATTTTTTTCTGGTTATATGCGTGTGAAGCGGCGGGAAGACGCTAGTTAGTAGTTTGTAATCATTTGATTATGGGTTCCATAAAATAAAAGAGATTTGTTTGGTGTTCCGTTAGGCTACCCAAAAGTTTTGAAACCACTGGTTTAGGATAATTAAACGCTAACTCGTCTAGCGGTTTTAAGCTACCAGTGCAGGATCGTCCTTAGACTAACAAAACCAAGGTTCTTGCTACAGAATCCCGCAGAAAATTCGTTCCAAAATTGGTAACAATGCCCACTCTAAAATGTAGACAAGATTGTTTCAAAAACAATAAATTCTTGAGTAACAATGGGTTATTGTTATTTTGACTAGATATGTATTGTTGCATTGCATGTAAGGTGTATTCATTTCAGTAGTTTCAGATTTCGTATTACATTCTTCCGAGACGAATTTAGACACGGAAGAGTTTTGTAGCATTTAAAAGTTTGCACGACAGCTATGAACTAATCTAAATACCTCGTTGTAATACCTGGGTCAGCCAATATGGTTGGCAGCTATTTACCCTGCATCGCATTTCATAATATAAGTACAGTGTGCAGGGCCGGATTAACAATGTCGGGGCCCTAAGGCAATGCACGTCTCGGGCCCCCTTTTCTAACCATAATAATATTATGCTATTTTGGGGCTGCCACGGTTTTGCAGCGCATCATGGATGTTTGCCGAGGCTCATGTAGATGACTTTGCAGCCATAATTCGCAAGAGAGTAGCGTCCCTGATGTTGCGCGTCCGCGCCAGCACCAACAGCTTCCTGACCGTGGTGGCAGAGCGGGCTGACGGGCCCGTCCTCATGCACTGGATCAGGACGCATGTTCTGCCGTCAAATCGGGCCGCCAAATAATAGTAGTGGTAATTTTTAATCAATTCATTTTATAATTTAATAAATTAATTTTTAAATTGACTTTCACAAATTTATTGTTATTATTTAATTCTTTAATTTGATTTTGATTGATTAATATTACTATGAAATTAAATGAATTATTGTATTGAAGATGTACTTTTATAATACTAACATAATTATATAAACTTATTTTTTACTAACAAAATTTGGATTGCATTTTATCTGATATTAAATGATTATTATTATTATTAATAATTTGAAATGCGTTCTGAAATATCCACGGCCATGGTACCTAGATGGAGGACATTGAACAAGTACTTACTTACTTTAAATTTTGTAGTTAGGAAGTTTTACTTAGATGGAGACTTGCCTTTATTTTTTAAACCAAAATATATATTTTACTAGCTGTGTCCCGCGGCTTCGCTCACGTAGCTTTCTGCCTGTGAAAGTCCCGTCAAAATCGGTCCAGCCGTTATGGATGCCTATATACTTTCATATGCATTTACTAAAAAGCGGCTTTTTTATGTTACAGACACTTCAATTTTATTTATTTGTATACATTTATATGTATCAATACTTACTAAAGTTTTAAGTTTTAACCGACCTTTGTTAAGATTAAGAGTGATTACTATGATTAAGTAAGTTTATTTTATTATTATTTTTGTATTTTTCATAGTAGTGTGCAAATAAAGAGTTTAAAATAAAGCATTCAAAGAGTTTTTATAAGAAGGCCTAAACCGAGACTCGAATCCGCTACATGAGAAAAAAAAACAATATTTTTGTTATGCCAGTCGAAAGGGGTTAAATTCAGTCCACGATTGACGGACAACTAATTGAAAATAGAATACCTACTTAAAAAATATATTATGCAGATGAACATAGAACCTCCTCCTTTTTTGAATTCAGTTAAAAAGACAGACTAAATTGCCTAATCGAAATGTTACTTATCACAATAATTCTCACAAATTATAATTAAGACTTTTAGAAAGATGTTACAATATAAAACAAATAAAATAGATCTTTGCACTGAAATAAATCAGTCAACTAAAGTTTACCAAAGAACTTTTTTCTTCATAAAAAAAGTGGCAACATTCGTATGTCATTTTACTGCATCTAATTAGCAATTGGACTGTACCTAGTTATTTAGGTAGGTACCTACCTACTTAATTCACACATTTAGCTAGCTCATTGGCCTTGGAGGTAATAACAATGCCTAATGCGTACTATCCCACATTAAGCTGAAAGCTCTGTAAAAGTACATTTTATGTCATCACTCCCGATAACAATCGAAAATAATGCATTTTGCAATACCCAACCCTGAGACTTATTAAAAAAAGATATCCCGCGAAGTGTTGTTGTTAGCCGCTTCATAAAAGTTACGATTGCGTCTGGCCAGAACTGAAGGAAAAAAGTTACGATTGTAAGAGGTTATAATGGCAAAAAGTTATGGCTGCGTAAGTTAATAATAACCATGCCTGCGAAGAGAGGAGCCCCAGCCGGCCGGGGCAGACTGTGTTGTGACTATATTCAAATTCAAAATGATTTATTTATTTGGGCCCCAAGGAAGAACTTATGAAAGTTAAGTGGCTCTAAGTGACCGTTCCAAATTGGTATAGGCCGATCAAGAAATCGGCAAGAAGGGCAAGAAATTCGTGGGCATTCTTTTTAAGAAGTAGTTTTACAATGTTTCTCATGCTAACTGGTAGCAAATCATGTATACAATAAAAATGTCTCTGGTCTTGGTATTTCATGATGCCACCTTCGACACAGGGATTCTAGTACAAAGGTACGAATGTGTAAGCATATTTATGTTAGGTATATTAAAATGACTGAATCCAACGCGTTTATTTTTTTGCAGAGATGAAGCTAACAGTGCAAGGAGATACAGAGAGGAAGAGAGAGAATAAAGAGTACTAAGAGGCTCAGGGAAAGAAATAGATTAAAAAAAAGGAATACTTAGGTATAATAGGAAAATAGCCGATTGAACGATTTAACTCTACTAACCGTGAAAATATATTAAGTGAAATAAATAAGTCTTCCTAGTGTACGAATATTTGACGAAAATTTTCCAAAGACCATGTAATCCAAAACGACCGAAAAAGTTCCGAAATTGTTACTTTATCCATCTCGGAGGCAACTCATCACCATCGCTTGCCTATCGGCCATCTTGCGGCCGCTCACTCCCCGCCTGTCAAACGAGATATAACCGCGCGAAAATCGAATTTAGAACTCAGTCGTGCCGCGCAAACAGACTCGTTGGGGAAGAAAAAACGCGTGACGTTTTTCGTTTTATTTTTTTTTAGTTAGCAAACCTAGAGGTGCAAAATGAAATACTTGATTGTTTTCGCCGTTTTTGCTCTGGCTTTTGCCACGGAAGACGCCAAGGAGGAAGACAGGCCGAAGACTTTCAGGAGGCTCATCCCGGCTGACGTGTTAAGAGGTCAGTACAATAATGCGATTTTAAAAAAACACTTAACTACAAATGCCTCTAATTAATACAGATAAAAAAAAAGAAACAAAAAGATATACATCTTTCAAAAAATTACAAATTATTGTACTTAAATTACAGAAAACACGATATTATATTTTTTAACTCTACAGAATCAAAAACTGACTTCCTAATTTTTTTTTAATCGCGTGCTTCATTCGTCGCGTGCAAAACTCCAGACGGTCCATTACAGCATTGCTCAGACTTCGAACAAAAATAAAACTGGTTCTTTTTTCTTATGTAACAAATAGGCTAGAGATTTACCTAATGCTAAACATCGCTAAGTTGGCAGTTTAGTTTTTAATTAATTAAAAAGTTATTAGTAAAATTATACAAATCAAAAGATCAAATTTATCGATACGATTTAAAAACAGTACTTTTTCTAAATGCTCTAGAGAAGAATAAAAAATGACCAAAGAATTATTAAAAAGAAATTAAAAGAAAGAAGAAAAAAAGAAGAAATTAAAAAGTGAATTATTTAGCCACTCTTCAGACATCGTCTCATACAAAAATGTTACAACTGTATTGCACACAAAAAGTGTAATTGTGACATAGTACTTCTGTTTTAAAATACGAATACTTACATATTTTTAAGCGACTTCCAAAAAAGGAGGAGGTTCTCAATTTGGTTGTTACCTATTTTTTTATGTCTATTATGTACCTCAGATCTCCGTTATTTATAAACCGATTTGGAAAACTCTTATAATATGAAATTTCTATGACAACACCCATAGATGTTTCATCAAAATCGGTTCTGTAATTTGTCGCTGAAGTTAGTTCGTCGCTTTTTTAATGCAGTTTTTCTAATGACTGCACAGATAGGCAAGGCATTAAAAAAACGTAATATTTACTTATGACCGGGTATTATACAATCAGAGTTGGAACTTGCAACGCGGCCTCGATGTCGTTCGCATTTTAATTATGAAAACAAAAGAATGGTCCCAAACGTGTTTTGTTGCATGCATTCGGTTATGCGCTAATTTGCTTGGCAGAAATCTGGATCTGGTTACTCTCCCATGTTTTTGTGTTTAGCTCTCAGTCTTTTTTCGAATTTATAGGAAAAAGTTACGAAAAAGTATTTGCTTATTTTTTACAAGGAACTTTTTTTAAATGATATTTGGTAAGTCATTATTGCAATACCTGTCTAGTGTCTAGGTTATAGAGATGAGGGCAACTACAAAGTTTTTTAATCTTCTTTAACTTTTGCCTACTTTTTAAAAAGAGGGGATGTTTTACGTTTTTCTAATTTACTAAACTAGCCCTCAGCAACTGGCTCTCAGGAGGACCGGCCGGAACACACCGGGTGCGTGGTTAAAACTACTTAATAAAGGCATTTAGCCCGTTGAAAAATACCTCTAGGTCAAGTAGAGATCCAAAATGTAGTACAAAATAGAATGTTTACATAGTAAAAAAGCAATAAAAACATGCCAAAAGATTACTTGCACGTAAAAAATAATTAAGTTAGTTCTTAAAACAGTACACAATTTACATATAAAATTGGTCAATGTGTAAAAACCGTTGGTTTTTTTGCAACCACATTGTAACTGTTTATGTAGAGCATAAATTATAATTGGATAGACGTATAGAATTATTTTAATCTCGATAGATGATTTATAAGTTTATTGCACTCATTTATTTAAAACCGTTAAGCTGACGTTACGCCCTGCGTACACATGGTTTAACTCTACATAAGTACCTGTTTTAAAATTACAGTGGACACAAATCACTGGCAAATCAATTGCATGATATGAGTCATGCAAAATAGTAACTAGTTTCTGCCCGCGGTTTCACACATCCCACAGGAACCGTGCATTTTTCTGGTATAAACTGTAGCATATGTTACTCTCCGGTACATAAACTATATATATGCCAAAAATCGCGTCTATCCGTTGCTCCGTTGCTGCGTGAAAGAAGGACAAACTAACTGACCAACTAACTAACATACTTCGCAATTAAAAAAATGAACTTGAAAATGTAGTTTTTTAAAACTGCATATTTTATTAATGTCAACTTAAAATCGAGCGAAAATATAAATACTACATCGTGCAAATGTTGTTTTTTTACACGACTGCACAAAAAAGGAGTGTAATGTTTTCAGGGTTCATGGAAGTGTAGGTAGGTATATCAATTTCTTTATTCCAACCTAACTTTTAAATGCCTGAACAGATTTGTATAAGTATATGTATGGGGTATCGTTACAATCCTTACATCATCCCGAGTGACACTGACACTAGTTTTATTTCTAAAACAATATCACATAGTTTTAGCTTTTGCACGAAACTGACCTTGTGTTTATTCTAGACATAATATAGTAACTGTCTAAAGGTCTAGATCTATCCTATTTTGTAATTCACATGACACAAGCAAGCTTATCTATAATGACATCCAGTTTGTTAGTCACGACTTTGAAGGCTAGATTACTTTTACATAAAGTCTAGTTTGACACAAGAACAATAATTGAAAAAAAAAATTGTTTTTAATTTTGTATTAAATCAGTAGTGTCACAATGTCTCAGGGTAAACGAGCACACTGCAATGCCGCGCAGGCCTTAGGAGCAGCTTAGACGCTCAAGCAAACGTACGTTTGCTTGAGCGTCTGAGGTGCCCCTTAGTTCCAAAGTTCTGAGCGGCACTGCACTTGTTATGGACTGGCTTTATGCTTATCATCAGACAAACGGCCCGCTCGTTTTGTTACCAAAAGTATAAAAAATTGCTTGTTATAGCACCGGGCAATATTACAACCTTATTCTGGCGTCATCGTCATAAATAAATCGCACCAAAATCTTGATACGAACAAAGAAATTGCTTCGGAATAAGACACTTATCTTTTTAAATTTTAGCAGATGTATGCTAAGGCGGTGATTGTAAATCCATTTAATATTTTAACCCAAAAACATTTTTGAAACCTTTACTTTTATGCAAATTAAGCTATATAGCTATATACCTATTGCATATTGATATCGAAAGGGTTTTTATGTTTATTGGTTTGACGGCATCACCAGACGTTTTTACACGACTGCAAAAAAAGGAGTATAATTTTTTATGCTAGAGCATTATAGCTATTGAACCTTATCTCTATCTAATAGAGAGCTAGAATGGAGAAGTAAAAGGCGTTTACACTTCGATCAATAGCAAAAGCATAAATTAGCCTTTTTCTTCACCTGTTTTAGTTTTTAAAACAATTTTCCTGCGGCAACCGTTGTAAGCCAGTTTTTTCTTTCACATTACGGCTTACGCCCACCGGCGACTGAAGTTTTTTTTAGTCTTTATAACTTATATTTTATTAGTCACATTAAAAATATTTACAAAAATGAGCAGGTAATATCAAATATAAAAAGAATAGCAGGTAATATAAAAAGAAATTGCATTTAATTTTTCACAATGTCAACTTTTTTTTTTTAATCTTTATTTATTTTAAAGGGGTTTTGTCACAAATTGATAATGTCACCCCCGTGAGTTAATCAGCTTATTTAACTTTTATTAAATTATGTTTTAATTCATATTCATGTGCAAAAACACCAATCAGTGTTTTGCAAAATTGAATTGGCTGAAATGGGAGTTTAAAATTTCTTCCGTCCTTTTTTAAAGTACTTAGTGAGAAAGAGATAGTGATAGTCGGAGTCAATATCGATGTTTAGAAATTGCAGTACACTTTCCACAATGGTTCTTCCACAGCCTTAAAGCCCATTGTCCATTGCTAATTTATCTCAACGAATTGCTCGCAGAATTTATTACACTTTCACGAGTTTGCAATTAATCCATGTCGTGCTTTTACCGATGCTTTCAGTTTCGTAAGAAGCTCTTGTCTGTGGTTTTATTACTTTCTATTACGTTTAAGAGATCGCTTTGATGAGTTCTTGATGGTTTTGGGTTTTGGCGGAATGCACTTGAAGTACGATGCCTGATAAACCAAATCAAAAACAACAATGTTTAAAAAAATAATTTTTTTTTAAACACGTAATAACTCATATCTTAATATAATATGGAATCCCTGTATCTAAAGGAGTGTTACACAAATAGGTTTTCAGTGTTTTTTTACAGTATTTAAATGTTTATTGGTCCTATTTGACTCCCTTATTTCTGTGTACTACAAATAACTGCGAAGTACTTTACGACGCTCGTCTGAAAAGATATCACGTCTCAAGCCAAACAAATTCTCCAACAGTACAATATAATGGTACTGGATTCACCAAAGAATGACATTTATTAATTTCCCATGCCGAACAGTTATTTTTTAATAACGTAAGTATAAACAAATGATGTATATCCACATTTGCCTTACTAAAATTTATAAATGCCTGTCTACAAAATAATTATAACAAAAAACAAATTCCACCTGCGTGATAAAAAAAAGAAAAAGAAAGATATTACTCCCACAATTAAAGCGGATCTAATGACATTTCATAAATGATAAAATACGAGAAACCCTGTCAAAGAAAAAGACACAAACATACGCACGCTCGAAAAACATCAACCTCCTTTCTACCGGCATCTCGGCAGTCCATTAAAAAGATCTACAACTAGCCTTGATGTCGAAGGCAAAACTGAAACGCCACTTTTTGATTTGTCGTCATAACAGGAAGCTTTCGACACTACCTTCTACGGGTAGTAGGTATATAGGCATAGGTAACATAACTCATTATTATAGCAACGGGTATGCAAGGACCGCTATTGTCGTAATCGCGAGGAAATGTCGACACAACAGCAAACTGCTTATTAGCCTACGATACGAGTTAATTCGCAATTCGCAATCGATTACGTTGAATAATCGGATGCGTGCACTAATCGATGTCGCTATTGGCATAATGATGTGGTTTCTTTTGCCTTATTGTGACATCAATATTATTATTGTCTATTGATTATGTTTGTTTTTTTAAACCCTTTACGCCGGTCTTCACATTGTACTTTTCACTAGTACTGAAAAAAAATTGTAAAATATTACAGACTGCCGACATCGCGCTTGCCTTTCTCCATGATGAAAGGTTTGGAACGAGGCAATTACTAGAGTCAACACTACATAATTTATTCTATTGGGTAATGAGACGAGCGGCTCGTTTGCCTGATGGTATAAGCATAACGCCTGCCTATAACAATTGCAGTGCCACTCAGAACTTTGAAACACAAAGGCCTGCGCGGCACTGCAGTGCGCTCGTTACCCTGAGACATTATATAGGTATTAAGTCTCATAAGCCCAGTAATTTCACTGGCTACTCTGCTCATCAAACCGGAACACAGTAATGTTTGCACATCACTGCTTGGCAGCAGACTTTACGAGCAAAGCGGTGGTAACAACCCAGATGGACACTCGCACAAGAGTTAGTCCTACCACTAACTGCAGCGCCACTCAAAACTTTAAAACACAAAGTAGGCATTCACCCGTTACACTGAGACACTAGGTATTAAGTCGTAAAAGCCTAGTAATTTGGCTGATTGCTTTGAGCAAAGCGGTTATAGTCACCCAGATTAATACTCGTGGAAGGTTCAATCCTGCCAGGTTTAGGATTAGCTACGCCCCAGCGCACGTAAGAACTCACTTGTGACAGCTCTGACGCCATCCCGCCATCGCCCATTAACAAAGATGTCAAAATATTGCATTGTCACCGGTTTGACGTAATTATGCTAAATTTTAAAGCTCTAGGTCAAGACTAAGTGGGTTAAAATTGCCTTGCAAAATGTGCCTTAAGGGGCAGAATACGGCGCGCCGCTACCTCGCTCGCGCATCTTAACATTTTTGAAGATAAATAATCACGTAATTAATAAAAATTGCAGTCGGTGATGTTGCTGGCAATAACATTGCACGAGTAAATTGTGTTGTAATTTTTTCTATACATTCAGAATACTATCTGGGTCTATGGTTTTTCCAACACAAGTTCTTATTTTAATGATACAATTGGTTTGGTAGGTAGCTAGTTGGCAGCCTTTATTTAAACAATAAAAAAAACAGTCACTATTCTTTACGTAAAGATCAACGGCCACTTAAAATAAAAACAAGGTTTATTTCCTCCAATTTGGTACAATAATAACTTAAACCTTGTCACCGGTTACTTATAAAAAAACAGATGCGGATAAAACCTCGTTTTTGTTTCGTGTCCAGTGCCCATTGACCGAAAAGGGCAGTGATGCAATTATTAAGTCTCAAAAAGTAATAAACCTTCAAACAATACCTACAGTAAAAAAAGCGAGGAAAACCGATAAAAAAAATACTCCTTTATTCACTCGTTCAAATCTTGTGCTCAATCATCCAAGAAGGTTTTAATGTGAATCAGCTCATATAGGGCTGCCAAGAAGTTCTGTAGTAGAATTTTGACGTAAACCTTACATGCCATTTTTGAATGAAACATTCTGAATTTCAAAAATTCGTAAAACAAATGTTGTTGTCCTCCACGAGTAGATTGACCCCCTTTGGGTATATTGAAAACCTATGTTACAACATAACAATTCAAACTCAGCCTGTATATAGTTTTCGGGTGCTGGACGTTTCATTTCACCTCATCACATCATTACCAGGACAGTCAGTGGTACTAGTTAGAGCTAGAGAGTTAGAGTGGTACTAGATAGTTAGTGGTAGTGGTCTTGGACGGGACCACACGGCCATTCCACCTGTGACAAGGAAACTCTAATCCAGGGTTACGAGTGTATCTAATATTTATTATTTTTATCATCATCACCAGCCAAAAAAGATTCACTGCTGAACACAGAGCTCTTCAACATGAAAGAGATATTTTACTAGGTGGTAGAGTTAGTCCAACTCTTCTGCGAGTATCCGTCTGGGTTGGTACCACCGCTTTTCTCGTGCAGTCTGCCGCCAAGCAGTATTGTGCAAGCATTACTGTGTTCCGGTTTGATGAGCAAAATGCAAGTGAAATTAATATCTATTGTCTCAGGGTAGCGAGCGCACTGTAGTACCGGGCAAGCCTTTGTGTTTCAAAGTTCTGAGTAGTACTGCAATTGTTATGGGCCGGTGTTAAGGTTAACCATCAGGCAAACGACCAGATCGTCTCGTTATCAAATAGCATTAAATAATAATAATAATATAACAATGGCAGGGCGTCTTGATGATCGCAGTAGATTACGATGTTGACCATTGTTTAATATTTTATGTCAGCAATTAATAATTAATATGACTCGGAAATAATAATTCTTAGAATAAACCTGATACAATTTTCTGTTTCCTGGTGTCCTTACGAGTAAAAGGTGTATAAAAACACTTAGTCAGAGCAAAAGTGAACGGTCACCTTGGAACGTTCTCGACTGGGTTGGGTTGAAACCGAAAGTGATTTGCCGGTGTTACGCTGTATTATGTGATGATTGTCTGGCGCTAACTTAAAACAACTTACAAGACAGGACTAACTCTTCTGCGAGTGTCCATCTGGGTGAATACCGCCTCTTTGCACTAGACTGCCCAGAACCATCTTTAGCCTATTAAAGGCACTTTAGAATAACGAGGCCCCTATAACTATGATGTATGAACGATAACTATTCTACAACATCTAAAAGGAGTAGGAACTATGGGTCCCATGGATCGCGGGGCACTTGGCACTGGCTAATGGAAAAGACGACCCCGAGTCTGCCGCCAAGCAATGTGCAAGCTGTGTGCCAGTTTGAGTCGAAGTAGTCAGTGAAATTATTGGGCTAATGAGACTTAATATATCTATCAGGGTATCATTTATCAGGGTAACGAGCGCACTGCAGTGCCAGGCCTTTGTGTTTCAAAGTACTGGGTGGCACTGGCAATTGAAATGGGCTGGCGTTACCATCCGTCAAACGATCCGCTCGTTTCGTTATCCAATAGTATAAAAAAAAGTGGGATAATTAATGAAATTAATAAAAAAAATACATTTACAATTTTGTTAAACAACATGTCACAGAAATAACGCTAGTTATCAAGTTTTTCAAATATTACGTAACATCCTAGCTAAAATGTAACTTAAAGTTCTAGTTACTACTTGTTTTACTACGACAGTGTCCTTGGCATTTGCCTTGTTGAATGTTAAACAAGCGGAAATGAATGTCAAATATTTAATTTCGTTGGTTCATGGAAAATTCGTCCATCTTTGGATTTCCCAAATGGCACAATTGTGAATAACTTATACTCGCTAAAAATAGCAAATTTTTATACGTACCATATACTAAATAAAAAGTATATAAGCTTATTATATTCAGAAGTAACATAGTTGAATGCCTTTTGTGAAATTAGTGTAATCAACACAGCAGAGTTCACTTGTATATGAGAGTTTGTATCCAGGTCAAGAAATAAATTAAAAAGAAACAAGTGAGAGACGATAAATGATGCTGGAAATGCTCGAAGTGAAAAAAAAGAAATATAAAAAAAATGTTTTGTAGATTTAACTTATAGGTATACTTAAAGGTACTTCATAGTTATTCTAAGCTGAACTTTCAAAGGCAACTATAATTATGATTATATTAATTTAGGTAACATTACTATTTTAATTACATAATTAAAAAATAAGTTAGGTAGGTACTGTTCCCGAGTTTTACCAATCAGAAGATTTTTTCACATCGAAGTGATCACATATAAATGACGTAATATAAAACAAATTAAATTTAAAATGATACCAGATTTCTCATAAAATTTTGTAAGATAACATAATTAGATAAAATGTTTTAAGAAATATGAAGCAAACTAGATTGTGACCTACTTCACAAGAATTCATTTAAATTTTAAATTAAGAAAACTGGTCTATCTTGAATCGAAACCTCTCTTATCATAGCGACAGAATTAAGATTACTAAAGAGTAAAGCATACCTAACACGCTATTGAATCAGAGGCACTACAAAAAAACCAAAAGTATTTTTAAATTCAGAATGTGCTCGCGTTTTATTATACAATTACTATTTTTTTTGTTTTTGGTTTGGGTTCACGTGGTTTGAGCTGTTAACTAGTGTGAAGTATACGAGTATAACAGAGTTTAATTTTTATTGTACCTTCCTGTTACAATCGTCAAAATCGAGTCAAAAACACGTTCAAGTCTAATCAAATCACGCTCAGTAAAGTGGTGGATACTTTAATGAAAATTGTTGTCACATCACAAAACATTTTCTTTAGGGTGGTTCGATTTTCATACAAACCCTTGGCCCTAAAAGATCATATGTCCGCCAATCGACAATAGGTATTTTTTATATATGGCGTGGGCATCTTCTTCTTCGGATTATGGCTTTTAAACGCTGCTTGACGTGTTTCATCCTGGGCATCTTCCAAAGTCAAGGATGTAAACTTTCAAATCGTGATAATTTAGGTACTAGTTTCTAAATGTCAAGATAATATGTCAAAGCTCAAAATTAACGAGCGTGCGAAATGTCAGCATAAATGTGCCATAAATCAAATTGGTTTCGTGGACATAATATCAACCTTATTAATTGGCTGACATTTCACTAATTACGACCGATAAGTCACGATTTTAGTCATCATAATAATTCAGTAATTTTTTTCAAAAGTTGATTATCCTATAGTAACGTCTCATTTATCCAATATAAAAATAAAGTTATTTCAGGCCTTAACTTACAATAGTTAACATCGAATGAGGTTCGATGTTAACGAAATCTTATACCTAGTTTGTTAGTTATAGCTTGATACGCGGGACAGCTGACTGCTGTCCTGGCATGAAGTTCCGTATTTTTTTTACATTGAATGACATACAGAATTTGAAATATTGATATATTGAAATACAGACTATAAAAACCTGCTGTCACGCGTATCAAGCTATATACCAATAACGAACTATAGTCATATATAGGCTTATAGCATAGATAGGCATCTAGATCGCAGCCAGGCTACTTTCACTTGCGACAGACTAAAAGTGCATTGACTGCACGATTTGTATTGGGAAAGATCAAAGATCGAAAACAGGCTCTTTCTAGAGCTTTCGATAGTTTTGATATAACCCAACGCTTCGTAGTGTAGTGGTTGTTGCATTTGACTGCTATATTGCGTAAGGAGCAAGTTTAACTACAGTCTGGATGGATATAGTTCAGAACAACTTGGTTTATTTAATTTATTTTACAAGGAAAGGAAGAGTATTCGTATATAGTTAAAGTCATTACAAGTCACAAATTAAAAAAGAAATCATCGTCATCCGGAAGACGTCCACTGCTGAACATTTCTGCCATTATAAATGAAGGTTTCCTATAGTACAGCACGCTTGGCTGCCCATTATCTGGGTATTCAAGTGACTCATAGATAAACTCTTCTAATCCTATGATTCATATTTTGACACAATAGTTAAAAAGCGCGGGAACTTGACCGTTACTCGCACATACCCAATTAGCCCACACAATGGCAACTGGCAACCATTGTGTGCTCAAATTTTCGCAATGTCATTGGGTAACAAAATGTGCATTGTTTGTGATTCACAGCGGTGTGTCAACCCTGATCTAGATTAGCCGAGATCCGTTCGGATTATGTGAAATAGATTAATTGGTTGTCGAAAACCGACATGGAACAATGTTAATACGGCTCTAAGCCATGGTAAAAAAACAGCAAGGTAAAAATATATATGTTGTCTTTGGATTAAACGCGGGAATTATGATATTTCTTAATAAATTCCATTCTAAGCCTTTTTTTACACCAACTCTATTTTTGTACCAACTTTGTACCAAGAAACAGTAGTTTACGTGTCAAAATTTAAGAGTTCCATTAAAACAGATGCACTAAATTCTAGTTTAACTCAATCAGGACGTGTGTAGGAGTCTGCACTTAGCTAAATTTGGTAAATGATCCCGTTCTATTTTATGCAAGTTGCTAAAATATACTAGCTGTCAAAAACTAGTAAGTATCTTGTAAATATGTTGTTTGGGTTTTCTTTAATGACGCAAGAAGAGATCGGCTGATTTTTGCATATATATTTAGTTGATGGATCGGAGAGTGACATAATTATATACTACTTTTTATCCCGGAACAATGCACAGTTCTAATGAGATTTCTCCACGCGGGTGAAACCGCAGGCGAACACCAAATTACTTACAGCGTAAAATACTTTGATGTCTTAACAAGCGGTTTATTGACGCTTCGTCTATTTTTTTGTTGAGCTATGAGCATTTATCACTTTATTATACGCTCCACTGATACTGAAAGTGAAACTAGGAAATAACTAGGTATAATGATGAGCCTACTACCGTTAAAATTGCGTTGAATGTTTGAATGGTGGTAGAGTATTTTCCAGTGCTTGTCTAGCTAGCTTCCATTTTCAAGTTGAAAGCCGCTAAGCAACTGCCCAGAGAGCCAGTTATATTCTAAACACTGTTTTAAATTACCATGCACGGTTATTTACATACAGTTAGTGTGCGTTTTTACGCACACTAACTGAATGTAAATACCTAATGATTTTTATTACCTCATATGTCTTTTGACATATGAGGTAATAAAAATCATTAGAATCGCTTTTAAAATAGCGGGAAACGACTTCGATGAAAATACCGGATATATAAAAAAATCGACTCCCAATTTTTCACCTTTAGGTGTTATTTCATAAATTGTATATGATACCACCTACCTAGAGAGTATATTCGTTCAAGCAAAAATAATGTTCAAATTAATAAAAATACATTTTTTATTTTTTTTTACCCAGAGTGTAAATGTAAAGGGTTGCCACACGGACGCAATATAAATAACTTAAAAATATTGCCAGTTAATACAAATACATTTAATGTTGGTTATTAATCTAACAGTACCTTACCGCCCGTCAAATAATTATTTAGCTAAACAAAAATACATATAAATTTATTTGTTGAATGTTGTGATAGTTGCCAGCACACAAGCGCGGTAACCAGAGGCGCAAAACCTCTTGGAATTTTACTTTACAACAGCTTTGATGTAACTATTTGTTTTCTCTAATGCGACTATTTGTTTTTCTCTAACAAGTTAGTTGAAAGTTCTATACAAACATGAAGTTTCTGTTTTACTTTCTAAGTACATTGTACTACGTAATGTTTAAAAACACATTTCTAAACTGAAAGAGGTTTTAACTTAAAATCTGGCTTGTTATTTTTTTATGTAGGAATAATGTATGAAATCGCCGGCATTCATGAATAAATATAGCATCAATGTGCAGGCAGTTACAGTACTGCGTTCCGGTTTGATGAGCAATAGTCGGTGAAATTACTGATAAGTAGGTTATTAATTTTTCTACTTTCCTACATAGACTACAAATATAAAAATTAGTTTGTTGGTTTGTCCTTCTATCACACCCTTTAACAAAACGAGATAAGTGTCAAAAGTTAACCTTTGGTTTCAAAACAAAAAGAAGAAACTCTGCACGTTTAGTCACTCATTATTGTTTGTAACACCTTTAGCACCGAATAACGTAGGTGCATCAATTAAAACGTTATCTCTTTCCTTCCAGACTTCCCTGGGACGTGCTTCGCGTCAACCCGCTGCGCGACCGTCGAGCCTGGCAACACCTGGGACCTGGCACCTTTCTGCGGCCGCAGCACCTGCGTCGTGAGCGAGGACCAGCCCCCCAGACTCTTGGAGCTGGTTGAGGACTGCGGACCCCTGCCGGTAGCCAACCCCAAGTGCAAGCTGGACGCTGGTACGTAACAGCTGGAATATCAGCTGGAACACCTAGATTAGATCTAAAAGCTAAAATAGGACCGAGCCTCGGCCTGTATAAGCCGAAAAGTCATCTTCTCAAGTTCAAGAGTTTCAGGCTGACATCGATCGCTCCAATAGCATAGTTTGTTAAAGAGTTGTTTTTATTGTTTTTGTTGAGACTAAAACGCTCACTCATCATTTAAAAATTAATTTGTTTTCTTACATTGGATAACGAGACGAGCTGATAATTTGCCTGATGCAAAACACTAACCCATAACAATTGCAGTGCCACTGACTTTGAAAAACAATGCGCTCGTTATCCTGTTATCTCTTACATTAAGTTATAAAAATAAAAAAATCAAGTTAATAATAGACTTTTTTCTTCACAGATAAGACCAACAAGACCGCACCCTTCCCCGGTTGCTGTCCGATCTTTACCTGCGAAGATGGAGTGAAGTTGGAGTACCCCGAACTCCCTACACCGCCCGCAGAAGGCGAAAAGAAGGAAGAAGAGAAGCCCAAGGCTTAATCAAACTTAATTCAAATAAAAAAAACCCGTTGACAGCGCGTCGTGACTTTGACAGTTCATTTGGCGCGCATTTTCGATAGAGTGGGAAAAAATTGGTCTCAGAACCTATACCAAATTTTTACTTTTATCCATGTGATTTTTTATTACACTTTCTTTTTGTACGCTAACAAAAGGTCTCGATGACCGAGTTTAAACCCATTTCCCATATCCGGTTCTTTATTTAAAACACCGACAGATAGCTGTGAAATGTATATTGTCTAAAATCTGTTACGCATTACAAAAGAATGTACCTACAGAAAATATTTGTGATTGTATTTTTTATTTTTTAGAAGTTTATCTGCTTTTTTACTGGAATTGCCTAATTGTAATGTTTGTGATAGTAAATATGTAAAAAAGTTATTCAATAAAAAATACAAAATTTTTAACCTGATTTTCTTTTCATCAAATGACAAATGATAAAGTTAGTAAATATTATTTTGAAACAATTGAGTCTATGCTTAGAATTTTGGAAGTATTAGGTGTGGCCACACGATAGATATTATTATAGGACAGCGTGGCGTAATTTTAGGTCTGTGCGCCACAACGACGATGAAAGAACAACACGAAAAAAAATTATTATCCCGTTTGCAGCGATATTTTTGTGACGTTGGTATATATTTATGTAAAGACTCAGTGTGGTTTAACACTTTAAAATAATAATATCTGGGAGACCAAGCATGTTTCTTCGGAGATTTTTAGAAAAATAGTTTTTTCAATAAAATTGCGTTTTTACTGATTCCCAAAATGGATGACCGAGCGTCGTTCACAAACAAACGAGAGGAAAGCTTTTTTTTTTGTGTAAAATAGCAAGCACATTTACAAGAAATACATGGTAATTTAAAAAGCAAAACCTTATCTATATACAAAAATTCATCCAAATTCAGCCGAAATTATATGCAAGGATATAACCTCCTGTCCTGCTCCTGACTTCAAATATGCTCCTGTCTTCTTAGTACCTATATAAGATATTTTACAATTGAGCAAATGATTGTGCAACCATTGAAATTGTTTTTGATAATATCAAATTATTGAAATAGAATATTAAAATAAATGAGTAGCTATTGGTATTTAGGAACAAGAAAAACAAAACATAATTAACTCAATATTTATTTAGGAATAATGAATCTCATGATAATAATTAAAAATACACAATACAAGTGATGCCTGTCAACACTTTAATAATACGTGTATAATAATTAATTAATTAATTTTATTTAATTATTATAAAACTTTAATAATTAACATAGAACTACAATAAAAACGAAAGTAAAAGTAATTCGATACCATTTTCAAATAAATTCATAGATGTTACGAGACTTAGAAAATAAATAGCATAAAAAATAGAATACATGTATAAGCGACATTACATTTTTAACATAACAGTCTATAAATACATTTTTAACTTCTAATTCTAAACACAGACCTTAAACATTACATGATATTACACATTTTAAAACATTATTGTTAGACTATACGATAAAATATAACCGACTATATACTGTTAAAATCACAATTTGCCTAGTTTATAACATTTAGTATATATAATATTGCACAAAATAGACACCGATCGCTTTTACGTTACATATTTTTGAGCTTCTGATTAGTTCAAAGCTTTTTAAATATGACTATGGCAACACCAGTCGCGATTAAGTAATTTGTCTATGAAAATTGTTTAAAACGCTTTCAAACATAAAAATTGAAAAACATATCATTATATTATATTTCATTTAAAGATGACATACATACGTCTTAATCATTTTAATATAATAATAATGTATTTAAATGTTTCATTGACTATCAATAAATTAAGTGTGTCCAAGACAGAAAATATGCAAATATATAATTGAAACTTTTGAAAAAAACCCAAATGGAATTAAAATTTAGACAAAGTAAAAATAATTACAAATACAGATTTATCATTAAATTATTTATGTTACCTGCGAAAATATATATCTTTTTTAGAATATTATATATTATTTCATGAAAATATATTTTCCTTTGAGGCTATTAAATTAAAATTTGATATGTCAAAATGTTGTACATCACAATCTGAGAAGCATTTATTGTAATTAAAATAAAACGACGAGATAGTCTCATAGACATAAAAAATAGCAGCTCAATTATTTTTTAAATAAAAAATGTATTTACTGAGATAGACAAGCAGAGGTAGTATTATTTGGAAGTTTTCAAATTAAATTAATTTATATTTGTCAAACGCTTGCTACATCGCATGTTTTTTTTATTAATTACTATTATTATGTACATTAATTAGAATAATTCCTCTCATGTTGACCTTTCTTTTTCACTTACATTATTATTATTAACACATCTACAAACAACAGGATATGCTTTCAGTGATCAGCACAAGAATTAATTGAAATGAATGCCGACAGAATATCACGCGCCATACGAAGAAAAAATAAATTAGTAATTAAACTAACAAACATGCTCAGCTAGTAAAAGAAATGACATCATAATATGAAAATATAGTAATTAAATAAAATATATATAATAACAAATGTAAATGTAATAATAACGATGACAGATTTAACTTTTTCTTACAATGGCGTGTCATATTTTTAGCCTATTTTAAAGTCTGTAGTAAAATTGAACAAACGCATAAAGTGGATGTGTTGTACTTATGCCAGCACGTTTTGATAAAATATTAGTTAATTAGACTAAAGTTAGTAAATAGAGTGTTACAGTTAAATAAACGTTTGTTACTAAACAACATAATCATTTATAGACTAAAATAGTTTTTAATAAAATTATGGCATCTTTTATTATCATATAAGTAAATATACATTTTCATCGAAAAAAGGTTTTTCGAAAAGAGTTTTGCAGTTAGATCCCTGAGTTCTGATTCTGCGCTACCAAATATAGCTCAAAATGTACTCAGAGGTAAAACCACGACACTGCGCCTGCGGAGTGTATCGTGGAAATTTTCTATGGGGTGCTACCAATGGAATTTTTGTGTTGCGCCAACGCATCGCATTACGGTGAGGCGTCATTTCTGCAATGCGTCGTTTTACTGCCGTGTTATGGCCTGACCCTTATTATACTTACTCAACAACTAATTCACAATATATGAATTGGAATATATTTATGTGTCGTTATAAATAAGAGGTACATAAATCCACCACGCCTGTTCTATTTTACCTCAGTTTTCACATCCAGATATAAATTTCAAAAACTTGAATCACAAAGTTTCAGCTTTAGCCTAAACCCTGCTCGCACACGGGCGTCATGCTACAGCCACTTGACGCCGCCATATAAAGCTTGTTAGGAAAATTTGTGGTCGATCGATAAGAAGCTAGAAGCGGCGTTTTATGGCGTGTAGCGACCGTAGGCATCACCGTGCGCGGCGAGCTCATACAAAATGTATCAAAACTGCAGCTCAGTGGCGGCGTTTTGTGTCTGGAGCGCGAGGCCGGTGTGCGAGCAGGGTAAGAAGTTTAAAATGCATAGCAAAAATAATTGAAAAGCATTTTAAAGGGGCTGCTCCTTCACGAAACCCTTATTCAAATACGAGAGTAAAAAATATAGTTCTCGACATTTATATATAATATGAAATATGTACTTTTAACCGTTTTAGTAGAAGTTCCGAGTCACGTAAATTATACATCTTTGCAAATGGAGTAATTAATACATAAACTAAATTAAAATATTTTTGTGTGAACCCGATTCAATTAAAATTTCTACAAATTGGGAAGTACTACTTACTTTCTAAAAAACAATGTTTTCACATACGACTTAATATAAAAGAAAATAATTTTACACAAAACGATTTGATGGGAAAAAGATATATTGCCTGCTTTTATGACGGGAACTGAATTTCATCATCTTTCTGTAATGTATGAAAATGTTGACAAATGATAATTATATAAGACCACTTAGGAACCTTAATAGATTTCCAAATCTGTTGATCCGTTTCTGTGAAATCTTTGAATACTTACTAAATTTAATACTTACTTATTTTTAACAATAAAATCATTTTTAAAAATATTTTTAGAAACAATTTTTTTCACATAGCAAGTATTGTCAACAGGTTTACATTTGTAAACATTTCACAGGTTTTATTTGAATACAAGATTTCAGCCTATTCAGGTTACCGGAACTAGTCCAAAATCAGTTTAAAAATTTGACCCGCACATTCTATTATACAAAATAGGTAACTAGTGAAGTGGAATAAGTTTGTAAAAACATCGCAAAACATCGCATACAAAACGCGTCGAAGGTACCATATTTTTTGGTTAAAAAACATGATGAAATAAGTTTCAGAAGTTACTGACTCAAACCCGAATTATTAACAAATATTGTTTACTTTAAGAACGGGATAATAACATAGGTTTTTATTTACCTCGACGTTTCGATCAAGTTGTAAAAAAGTTGTATTTTTATCGCGATTAATTCCCGTTCTTAAAGTAATTAAACAATGTTTTTTAATTGAGAAAATTTTAAAGCTACTATTGTCAAAAAATTCCATTCCAAAAACACATGTAAAATGGAAAATTTTATTCGTTGCGCATGTCAAAAGATCGACGAACAAGTCCACAGCAAAGTAAAGCGATTGCGCAAAATCCGTTGCGAAAGTAGGTACGAATCCGAATGTTGCGTTAGTCGCTCCGATTTACAAGTATAACATATGGACAGGTTGTAAAAACATGAATTGGTATGCTGCACACACATTTAGCTATGACGTAATAGTATTTTTTCAACTGAAGCAATATACGAAACTGGCACGTTAAGATCTGCAAGATTTAAATGCGTGAGACATCTTGCCGTACCGGGCTGGGTATGGCTGCAATGAATTTATTTAATAATATATTGGCCGTGTGGCGCTGGCTAAAACGTACCACCCCAACTCATGCCGTAATAGTCGGCTAAGGGAATTTATAAAGGGAATATGCAGCAGCCATGCAGCAGCATTCTCCTTGGTCAACATCATAATAAGTACATTATGATGCTGGCCGCAGTAGCTATCACCAATTCACTTGCCAAGCGTGGTGTATTAGTTTTAGTCTGTGATTCGGGTAGACGAATTTTGCAGAGGCCCGCTGTTAGAGTCATTTATTTTAACTTTCGTAAGTGCTCCCTTGGAGTCTATTTGAATAAAACATTTTAAATTTGAATTTGAATTTATAGCAAAATCCCCTCTTCTTGGGGTAGGCTGATGTTCAGCAGTGGATGTTTTTCGGCTGATGATGTACAATTTAATCACTCGGAACTTCGTACTCTACTATTTTTTTTACTTAAAAATAGTCCCAACTAATTTTCTTGCCTTTTTCTAAAATCGGTTTTATGAAGCTCAGAGGATCGTAGAAAATCAAGAACAATATTTTACGGAACAAGATTTCAATATATTTAGTTCTGGGACTGTTGTGTACAAGATAAAAAAGGGTTTATTATCATTTAACAATCACAACATTGTTACTGAAGAGTCAATTAATCAGATAAATGAACTCTAATTAGCAAGAGTAAACCTACGAAAGCCATCCCAATTCCCAAGGAGATTGGGAGTCAAGCTGGCCGGTTATAAAAAAAAATGCCAAAACCTAAGTAGTATGTTTGGAAAAATATGATAAAGTAACCCCAAACGAAATGAGATAGCTGCAAAGATATGGTATAAAAGCTTGCCTGTTTCATAGATTTTTGCGGTCATTTTGCGGCAAAACTATTGTCATTTTTAAACCACCTGTATATAATAGTAGAATTGGGGTCCAGGTGAGATCGCGGTCAACATAACGGTCGGTATAATATAACTGCTTTATATTATAGTACTACTCTATGATAGTAGGTACTATTCTATGATGACTGCTTTTTTTTCTTCTTTCTTGGCCAGACACGGTTTGCGTATTTTGCTGATGACTGCTTAGAAATCTATGCTTGATTGAAATGACACAAGTCAATAAGTCTCGCACAGTGCTGGACCACTTCGTTGAAATCGAGACTCACGTTGTGACTGAGTATTTATCGACTGAATATTTTGTGGTGTAAATCTCTCTTGTTTATCGTACTTCTACGAGTATTACGGTTAATGTAACTATTCGTACAAATAATACCTATTTGGATTCGTTTTAGTTCTACGCTCTACAAAATGTACAATGATTTAGGTACATATTATTATGATGTTTGTTGTTATGGCGCTACTATAGCTATGGTGTATTAGTAGATAAGACAAGAAATATGTTTTCATTGATGGAACATACTAGTGTAATCCGTTTTTTGAAATATTATATTATCGGTTATGCAATAAACAATCGCTACACGATTATCGAATCATCACATCCCGCACACTTTCATAAAGATGACGTAACCTTGTCTCGAGAAGATGGAAAATCGTGTGTATTATTTTAAATTATCCTTGCATATTACAGTTCCATTTTATGTTCAAATCATATCTTCGTTATTTATTAGTATTGTAAAATTTTACTTGCAAGAAAACCAATGATTTTATGTATTGTTAAAACATTATTTTTCCAGACAAAGTTGAGTCGTTTCTGGTCGACAGCTGTCATTTCAACCATGCTTCTTTACCTTTCCACGAAGGCTATTTACCAAGATTTTATCTTTAAAGACTCCCTGATTTAAATTATTTTCGTAATCCAAACTAAAAGACAAAAACAAATCGCACAGTACCTACTACGACAAATAAAAATGTCAAAATACAATGACATAAAATTTTAAGATAAACTTAAGGCACAATTTTTGAATGACTACGAAATATATATTTTTATTAGATTGAATTCAAAGTTGTTCCAGGAAATATAAAAATATGTCAAGTAAGTTGCCAGGTTAAGGCAGATACACAACAGTCCCAAATTTCTCGCAACTAATTTTATGTACATGTTTCAAACGGCCTAACACCTATAATAACAACGATCTACACTGTTACATCTATAAAATGTAACTACATACCTATAAAACTTTTTTTATAAATGTATACAATATATTCTGATGATTTTTTTTATAACACCGACATAACTACGGAATGTAAGCTTTCAACATGTAACAACAAGCATTTTCATACTATTTTAAATACGTTTAGACACTTTTAACTTAAATATAACATAAAAAATGTAACTGCAAAAATTTATAACGAAATATGTTTTTTTTTCTAAAATTGACCCACTGTAACATTTCACACTCCTATTATAATTTTTAATAATTAATTTAGAATGTCTGACACCTGTCCCGTAAGCACTTCGAAAGCATAAACAATATTTATGATTTTTGACACTCTTTTAACATTACTTGCCTATTAAGATGACTTTTCATTTGTTTTTGGCAGTTCGTTAACATTTAATGAATGTGTATATGCCTTTATTCCACCCGAGTACAAATTTAATAATTTTGATTAAATAAAAAATGTATGAAATATAATAATATTTTTTTATACATTCATAATTGTTAAAAATTACTCGGCTGAATATCTAAGGGATCGTGGCGGAGATAAAAATTAGCAAAGTACTCGGATGGTATAATAACGTTAATTTTAAACAAAATTGAGCAAAGTGACTAAAAAAGACGATGAATATAATTAGAGAGTAATTATTATTTTTAAATCAAAATTACTAATCGTTTCAATTATGAAACATGAAAAATTATAATTCACTACTCATCTTTGTGCGACGCGAACTCGACTTTCCATATATTCACTACATTTAACAATTAATTTTACATTTCTAACAATTGTTTTATTTTTCATTAAAATCCTTAACAATAAAAACGTCAATTGTGACAGCTCGAGGAAATTGAAGTTTGAAAAATTTCAATTAAATTAAAATTGTTCGTTTTCTTTCAATTTTAATTTAATTTTAAGTAGTTTTGTCCGAATTAGTTACTTATTTGTCGAAGTTAGAAGGAAAGTCTAATATTTATCTTCGAATAGATTAAAAGTCATGTCAAGTTTAGATTAGCGTTGTGCTTCAAAGATACAACAAAAATTTATGCGTTGAATTAGAAGTTCGATGTTCAAATATAATAAAAAATGTATACAAAATTGACGCCCGAAAAATGATAGACAGTATTTTTTAACTGTCACATCACGACAACCTGTGGCATTACCTATCTATTATTTTATGACGCCAAATCAATAAAAAAAGAAATCTAAATATGAATACTGTTTTTTTAAAACGCACATCGCCATAGAATGACAGCTCCAGAATAGAATCATTTTTTTTTCAGTGGCATTTTACTTTTTTTGTTAACCGCTCAGTCTTATGACGTTTTTTGTAACTTCTTTTTTATTTTCAACAACATTTTTTTTTTCTTATTTACTCCGGCTTCAAGCGATGCCACTGCACGATGGTCTGCCGAGGTTTCGTGATCATGTCCTGCCAGTGTTTTGTTTCGGTAGCGCCGGAGCCGTTCTTGCCTGGAAAGTGAAAAAAAAATGGTATGTCAATTAAAAATAAAAGAAAGAAAAAAATCTCGGAGTTTTGCCAGAAACCTACTCTATGCCAGAAACGCAAAGTCTACTGTTGTTGATATCGTAATATTTAATAAAACTTATGTATACTATTCAACTAAAAGTGCACTATGCAAGGAAAATAGGTGAATTCTGTAAACATAATAGAGATGGAGAAATTTGTTCAAAGGAGCTATTTCATCAATTTTAGACTTAGGATAAACGCTATTCAAAGATTTTTACGTCTTATAGTTCCAGATTTCACCGTACGGGGACCTATCCTGATGGATCATCCTATATATAATAGCTATACCTATGAAATACGAGTAAAAACTGGCTATATTATATTAACTTAGGCCTTTAACCAGATTAGGTGTTTTAATAATTATAGTAGCCTCATAGATATGAATAGTTATCGAAAACAGTTTTTGGATGTACTAATATATTATATAACTTCTAATATAAGTTAAAAGAGATTAGTGATGTTTACCTGTAATTGATAGTGCAATTGGTTTTAAGACCTATTTCTGTAAACATAAAAAAGTGTAGGTACCAACAATTGTAGTAACACTGTGACAATTGTTAGTAAACATTTTAAGTAAAATAAAGAGAAACAAATTAACTCACCAGCAAGTAATATCCGGCCAATCAGCTCGTTTCGGCCGATGTTGTCGAAATCCATAACCTGAACGTCCAGGGAGCATTCCCGGATCTTCTCCCAGGGTACATTGAAGGAGAAGCTGTCGTTGAATACTGGGTTCAGGGTGCATTTGAAGATGGCGGTCTTGCGCTTCTCGATACGTTTATCGCCGAACTGCAGCCACACCTTTACGTAAGGATCTGAAATATTTGGAGAAGAATTATGTTAATTCTTACGTGGAGAGTAACAGAACAGGTTGACTTTGATTGGGTAAATGATAAGGGTCGAGACAAAACCAGCAGGAACGTGGTGGAACATAATGTTGGCACATCAAAAGCAGTTAATTTTGACATAACTGAAACTATAGCTGCCGAGACATGGAAATACTGTGATAAGGTTGAGCAACTGAAGAATGAATATCGCAAAAATGTTGATATTGATTTTGCCTTTATGTGTCGATAGAGACAGTTATACCTAATCAATCGCGCGATATAGGGTCTCGAGGAAATCCTGGAGAATTATATTTGAATGATTAAATATTGTTTAATAATATTTTACAAATTGTGTTGTATAAATATTAGTAATAATAATAGGTATCTAGGAAAAGTATAGCTTGCTTTCCCCCGTGTATAAGAACACTAGAAATACAGAACTTTTGCTCAGTAGCGCCAGCCATGCCAACTTATACTTGCAGGACTGTATAGTAGTGTATAGTACTGTAGACTACTACGACTACGACTAGACTGTATGTGCCTGTGCTTTACTCGCACCAGCGGCGGAAGTACGGATCTTTTTGATCGATAAAATTAGATAAAATTGACAGTTCAAATCGATAAAGTGGGTTTTATCGACTTTTTATGTAATTTATCGAACCTCGATACAATCGACAGAAGTTATCGAATAGCTAGGTCGAATCCAAAGAGAATATAGAGCTACTACAATACTTTACGATCAGACTTTGGTACTCGCAACATTCGATAAATTTATCAGTTTTTTCGATTCAACATATTTATCGAACCGACCTCCGTGCGCCACAGCCGTGCTAACAAGCGCGGTGACAAAATTTTGTCGATGCTTATATGTTTATATCGTGCATTTATCTCATATTCGCACGAGAAAGAGTGAGATAAAACAGTAGACAAAATATTGTCGTGGTGCGCATGTTAGCCTGGCAGGTGATAGAACTAACTTTCCTAATACTCGTAGCTATGGTCGTAGCTATGCTCACGATATATTTTTAAACGTATCTACCTATATACGGGACATTTTCTTAGTTGGCCAATAATGTAAACAAACTCAACGGATGTAGCAACCAATGACAGCAATGATGATCCGATCGCTAACCACTGACATGATTCCAATTTCAATTTTTATCTGTGTCGTCGGCTGTTGAATCGTCAAATTAGTTTACATTATTTGATTATTAAGAAAATTTCCACTAACCTGAATAGTCACTAGATCAGACGTTGGAGTAACTCTATTTTTTATTGCGATACCTACTACGCGAAGTTGCGACCACAAGCTAGTTTAAGAAACAACTTAATTTACATAACAGAAATTTTCCTAGAATTTTCTGGTCAAAGTTAAGAACGCAAAATAAAGCATTAACGTTTTGCTACAAATTATATGTACGTATAGGTACCTATTAGCTTCACCCACAATTCTAAAGGAATTATGCGTTTTCCCGGGATATAAAGTAGCCTATGTTAGTGTCAGCTCTATCTGTCCCTGTGTAAATGCGAAAGTGTGTTTGTAGGTTTGTTGGTGTGCTGGTTTGTCCTTTTTTATCTTGTTTGGTAACAAGACGAGCTGGTCGTTTGCCTGATGGTAAGCATAACGCCGGCCCATAACAATTGCAATGCCACCCAGAACTTTGAAACACAAAGGCCTGCGCGGCACTGCAGTGCACTCGTTACCCTGAGACATTAGGTATTAAGTCTCATAAGCCCAGTAATTTCACTGAATACTCTGCTCATCAAACCGGAACACAGTAATGCTTGCACACTACTGCTTGGCGGCAGACTTCACGAGCAAAGCGGTGGTAACAACCCAGACGGACACTCGCAGAAGAGTTAGTCCTCCCACTAACAATATGTCCTTCTCTCAAAGCAGCAACGGCCCAGCGGTGCGACGTGTTTTTTTGCATAGATATAATTTATGGTCCGGAGAATAGCATGGGCTACTTATTATCCCGAAAAATGCACTTTGTAAAACCGCGGGCAGAAGCTTGTAAACTAGTTAAACTAAAGCTTGTAAACTTCGATCTGTTGCTCCATTGCTGCGTGAAGAAATGTAAAGCAAGAAACAAACTTTCGTATTTACATAAACTAGCTTCTGTCCGCAGTTTCACCCACGTGGAGATTTCCCACAGGAACCCTGTATTTTCCGGGATAAAAAGTAGCCTATGTTCCATGTCCGGTCCAAAAACTATATCTATAACGGAAATTACCTCGAACTGTAGCTTTGCGGCTGCGTGAAAGAAGGACAAACCAACACACCAACACATAAACAAACACACGTTCGCTTTTATTATGGTACGGACAGTATGGAAGGATTACCTTATAGGCGTCAAAGGCTCAAGCCAAAAACAAAAAAAAACTTCCAAAAGGCTTTCATTAACCACCAACGAATCACTCGAGTTCCGAACAAAAAACGGCGCAATTTCTCCAAACCACAAAAGAACCGCCCCACCGGGACGGGAAATAATTAAAATTAATAATCTACAATGCAGATTGTATTTCGCCATGAATTTCCTTAATGATCATTAAGCGCCTACTAAAAGACGATAGCCATAAACTTGCTGTGGCATTGCTATGATGATTCCGGGGAGATTAGTGTTGGGATTTGGGTAATTGAATTGTTTCATAGAATTCATTATCAAGTATACGCAAAGCTGTGCTACGACTTGTGGGGCCAACTCCACACCACTCAAAAAATTCTCTGGAGTAAATTAAGTTATACCTGATAGGGACAAATTTTAACTTATTGATAATGATAACATTTTCGGAGCGCTGTAGTTACGTTACAGCACGTTTCAATAAGGGGTACATTAGACATAGTGCAACAAGCGCGGATTGCGAGGTTTTACACGCTCTCGCGCGGCTTGAAGTAAACCCATAAAACAGACAAGAACAGCAATAGGGCCAGATAGTGCTCTCTTTCTCTCCTTCGAAGCCCTGCCTCAAAGCGACGACTGCTCCGCTACATAACATTACCTGCGCACGACCGCGTATTTACCGCGGCGTCTGCACTGAAAATGCAGTGGTTGTGAAACTAATTTTTTGAATAGAGGTCGTAGAAGCGGCGATGATTGAGGGTTTTACATGGTTTGCGCGTGGTTCGTGATTTGTGCATAACCAACAATCGTGCATTAGCAGCTAATGTGCCCCTAAGACCTATAATTCCAAGAAAGCGCGCCATTCTGCTCACACGTTTTATTGCCGCAGCGAGATTTGACTAATAGTTCAGAATCACAAACCTACACTCTCCTAAACTCACTCTCACTCTCATCACTAATAGGAAGCTATATGTAATCCCTGACTGCTGATATATATAAGCAAATTTTTGTCCAGAATCCTCGCATCCGAAACTGCGTGCTGAAGCTAGTATTTATGTAAAAATGAAATAAATCAGGTATAATAATATGATAATATCAGCAAATAAAATTAATTCAGAGCTCCACATTAGAAGCCGTAAATCACGATGGCGTCTGAAGAGGGTCCAATTATGGGCGCGTCTCGAGTTACGGCGGAATAGCGATTGGGGTAGGGCCAAATTTGGAAACCAGTGGCGTAGCCAATGCTGGTTGCATAGCGTGGGCCCCCACAAACGATTATTTTTTGTCGAAATTGTATCCAAGGATACAAGCCGTAAAAATAGCAAAAAGAAAACAACTCTAAATTGGGTACATAAGTAATATATAAATTGATTGCGTGGGTCGGATGTGTGTGCATTGCAACACAGCGTGTTAAGTAGGATGTCACGCAGGCCAGTTTGTCGTGATGTGCTGTGCTGCAATACTACTCTATGGCTGCAAAGCTCTGCGCTGCAACGATCTGAATTGATGCTATCATTTTCGTTTGAAAAAAGAAATGGAAAACAGTGAGCACACAGCGTAAGCATTTCTGAGTTTTCTGACGAAGGATGATTTGGCAGTAGCTAATCTATTAGTTTTACTTTAACTTCCGCATCTATTTTTGTATTCGAAGGATTGTCTTGTGGATAACAAGACGAGCGGAGGGTTTTAGTAGAAGGTATAAAATAAGTGAACTTTTTTCGATAATTTAGCAATTATTGACCACTAAACTAAGCCAAAATTGGCTGATGTTAAACGATGATGCGGTCGAAAATGTTGAATATTCAATCACTAATAGGAAGCTACCTTATCTATAAGCGGTTTCCTGTTTGTATTGTATATACCTACGTGTGATTGTTTAGGTCAAATCTTGCAAGCTAAATTTGACCCGCTTCCAGGTGTTCAATTGACCCGAAATTTTAGGAAACTAGTATAACTGAATAGGAACTCTGTAACGAAACGACGTAACCGCATCGACATTGGGCTCGTTTGATTTGTTTTTACAAGTACTCTGAGCCTAAATGATGTCCAGGGTTCTGATGATGTAAAGGAGGCAAGTGATCACAAGATCCAATTATACCAATTAGATACGTATTTTATACAAGCTTGTCTGGAAAAATACGTACCTATATTTTTCCATAAAAACTTATTATGCTGATTCCATGCTTACGAAACCGCGGGCAGAAGCTAGCTTTTTATATTTTTAATGTTTCACCGTCTCCATGCCCTTCGTTGTTAAAACTAAATAGATTTCAACCCTTCGCAATCATTTTCTCATCAGTCGATTTAGAATTACGTCATCTATCAAGTTAACCCCATGAGTGATTGAAGACCTAAGTTATTGTGTACCTACTTACTTACGTCACGGCTTTTCATAAACTTTCATGTCAAATATCTCCGAATTTACCTGTTTAAGTAGTAGTTTGTTAGTGGGAGGACTAACTCTTCTGCAAGTGTCCGTCTGGGTTGTTACCACCGCTTTGCTCGTGAAGTCTGCCACCAAGCAGTAATGTGCAAGCATTGCTGTGTTCCGGTTTGATGAGCAAAGTATCCAGAGAAATTACTGGGCTTATGAGACTTAATACCTAATGTCTTAGGGTAATGAGCGCACTGCAGTGCCGCGCAGGCCTTTGTGTTTCAAAGTTCTGGGTGGTATTACAATTGTTATGGGCCGGCGGCGTTATGCTTACCATCAGTAAAACGACCAGCTCGTCTCGTTACCAAACACAATAAAAAATAAAACCTGAACCCCACGCCCTACAGGTAAATTTTACGCCCTACAGGTCATTACGTCTCATAAAGCCCAGTGACCACTGACTACTTTTATCCAAGACACGGGACTATTCGAGCACAAATTAATGTCAAAATGACACTTTGACTAACCTCGAGGTATTGATCAAGCAACATTGGCTGTGGTCACGAAAAATCTTTTTTTACACTCGACTACGATGTAGTCGAAGATGGTGAATATGGTAAACCTAGATGAGAATTGGCTCTCAAGTGCAGCTGACGGAACCCACCGATAGGTCCCTGGCAACAGATTTTCAACTTGAGGGCGGGACTACAAGACAAAGTCTTACCACATTCTTACCTGATTTTCCGTTGATGTCCTTAGCCTTCAAGTTCCTTGCCTTCAGCAGGGTCAGGGTAAGCACGCTGTTGCTCGGATGGTAGCAGAGAGAAGTGAGGAGTTCCCCGCATTTGTCCTTAGCGGGGGGCTTGAGAGCCTTCCAGAATGAGGGCTTCTCACTTAGATCCACCTGGAAAGAAGGACCGCTGTTCAAAAAAGGAAGAAGTTCTCATTTCGTCTGTATTTTTTCATGTGTATGTTACGCGATGTCTCAGAAACTGCTTAATCGATTCAGGCAGACCCATCAACCCCTTTTGGGGGTGTTTTTATGTTACCGCTAGTCCATACCCGGACAGATTGTATAAATATTTGATCGAAAGGGCAAATCCGAGTTGACAAACTATAATTAAGTCCTTGGCCAAAAATAAAGCCAATTGGATAATTAATTCAGTTCAGTCAAAGTTTAACTAAATTTAGGGCGGATCTTTCAAGAGTGAGATAACGTCCTTAGTCTAGCGTTAAAGAATCAACTAAGACTTATTGCTCTGATAGAAGAAATTTGAATCTTTCAAGTGACAGTTACGAGTTAACGGAGGAATAAAACACGTAGCGGAGGTATAACTTTATCGGACTGTTTTATGGCCAGATAAGGTTGTTATTCTCTCGCTAACTCGTCATGTCAAAGCCAAACTACCTTATCCTAGTGTGTTTGTCTGTTTGTTAATTTGTTGGCTTGTTTGTTTGTCCCTCTTTCATGCAGCAACGAAGCAACGGATCGAGGTGATTTTTGACAAACTTATATATAGTTTATGGACCGGAGAGTAACATAGGCTATTTTTTATCCCGGATAATACTCGGTTCCTGTGGGAACGCGGGTGAAAACCGCTGGCAGAAGCTAGTAAGGTTATAACAGTTTCTATAGAAGTTAAATGGATAATAATTGAGGAATAGGATGATCACTGATTAGAATATTTTAGTTGTAGGTGCTAGGTGGTATGTGTCCCTATAGGTATGTGCTCACTCTACTAGATAGGAAATCATAAGCCCGAAGTCACATTAATTAATGCTCATTTATTACGTCACACGTAAACATAAAAGCGAGGGCTGCCGGGCACGCGGTCGCAGGGTGGTGGTGCGACTGGCGCCAAGAGCGCGTTTTGCCTCGCTTGCTAAATATCAACCTGCAACGCCTGACCCCACATCAACACTCCTCATTTTGAAAAAAAGTTTTACAGAAACACAATTGTAAAAAAGTATAAATATAATTATATACAAAACACTGTAAACTTATAAAAATCTAACATTATAAATAATATGTGGAAGCTGAAGTGATGTGACTGGCGCCAAGTGCACGTTTTGCCTCGCTTGCAAAATATCAACCAGCAACGCATGCCCCCATAATATATTGTTCGGAATCGCACTGATCATTGGGAAGAATGCAAATGGGACGAAACTTATTTTGTTCATTGAGGAAATTTACAGCCCTTTTCTTTACGTTTTGGTAATTTTGCGTTCAGTTTTTCACTCATTTTGAATCTCACGGTAAAAGCGATATTCTTCTTTCTTTATTTCCTGGCTTCTGTGGTATGTTCGCCACAGAAAAAGCGATATTTTAAATCCAATGAAAAAACTCAAAAAAACAACAAGTAACCAAGGAGAAGCGGTCGCTATGCAAATAACAACACGTAGAAGTGACATAAAAACGACGTTTAACCAGATATGTTCCGGGCTGCCTCGCTCGCTTGACTACAGGATGGCTATATGTATTTATTGCAAATAAGAAAAGGATGCCAACAATTTAATGCCAAGAAAAAAACTTTTCGTAAATTCTCTGAATCATCAGAGCTATAGTAACTTTGTGCTGAAGGCAGACGTAAATAAATTGTTGCCATTGTAAAGAAATAAACCTTAGGTAGCTAACGGTCCGTTAAATTCGTATTGAAAGACCCGAAAAAAAATGACAAGCAGGTAACGGATCAATAAAATTTATCGGTTCACTAGCAATCAGTCCACTAACGCTGCAATTGAAAGATTGGCCCCGAATCTGATAAAACGTGGGTTAAGTAAATTTGTTCTATGTATTTAAGTTACAAATTACAACGTTGGCTTCTGGTTTCGGGAAGCTGGTTACCTCGTCGTATAAAGAGTGAATTTTTAAATGTACTTACTGTAAAACCTGGTTACCCCCATGGATATGTGAGAAACTTCTACTACTTGTAATAGGGATGTTGACTCCATTTTTTATGATGTCATTAAATTCGTTTTCTCATGAGAATTAAATATCTATATCGAAAAAACTGGAAATGGAATTCTAAAAACAACATAAATGAGGGTCAAAGTCGGGCGTATCTACTGAGCGATGAAACGCCCCCATGCATACAAATTGCGTAGAATATCTGACGTCACTTGTTCTACGCGGGCCGTAAAGCTGTATTAAAAACATATTGTATTTTGTTGATTTGGTCGTGAAAAACTGCGTTGTCATATATTTTTTTATTCATTGAAATGTAAAGAATCTAATGGTATCCCAGCAGTGGGAGCGTAATAAGGCTGATGATTAATACAATCCATTGTTTTTATTCTTCATTGGTTAGCGTCAGATAGCACCATCAACTATATGTAGTACCAACACAAGTACCAACACACTCGATGGTAAAAACGGTGAAGGAAAACATCGTGAAGACACCCGCATTTTCGGGAACCACAAAATCGAGAACATGTGACATCCACTAAGCCGCACTGGGCCCGCCTCTCTGAAATCCCAAGCAGAGTTGGCGTCAGGCCGGCACGCGGCGGCCGGCTGTAAAAATTGAAATGTAAAGACTTACTGCGCCAACCCCATGTAAAAAAAGACAAGGGTAATGTTTTCCAACCCCGAAAGCTCAAGTTCATTTTAAGATTCAACCAAAACTTTAAGAAAATTTCGGCCATTAGCGCAAAATACCCGAATAATCCGAGGCTTACTGAGTAAAAGTTTTACTATAATATTGTAACTGTAAACCGTCGTTCTAAGCTTCCTGCCCATAATGGTTGCCTCTAATCTTTTCCGTCTTCCGTTTTAGGATGGCATCCCGGTGACTTTATCCATGTGTGAGATAGCAGCTAGAGAGTGTCTAAAGATAATTGTCTAAAATGATTAGAAATGTCACAACAGAATTGAGTTAGACAACAACGGTTAGACACTTCTTAAATCAGGATTTGTGGTTGCTTATATTTAAACAGGAAATTACAACATGTTTAGAAGTTAAACAATGTTTAAGACTGATTCAAGGTGTGTTTATTTTTTTTGAGGTGAGACCGTTTATCTTTACTGAGACTAATACTAATTAATATAATTTTTTGTTCAAATTTTTCAGATTCAGATTTCTGTATTCAAATGGCTCCCAGTACAGCAGTCATGAAAGTTAAAATAAATGAGTCTAACCCTGTTCAAACAAGCGTCACCGTGTGCGTCCAATTCATACAAAATGTATGGAAACTGCAGTCCGCAGCTCGGTGGCGGCGTTTTGTGGTTGTAGCGTGTGGCTGGTGTGCGAGCAGGGTGTATACCCGTTCTAAGTAGGTAGTATTGAAAAACCGATATCATTGGATTTTCAGTACCTGTTATGGTAAATTTAGAATTATTACTTTGTCTCCATTTATCCAATTCTATAATACGATAATTTATATTCTCAGAAACAAAGCTGTCATATTTTATTGTAAAGACAGTTTACTTACGCACAGTGTAGAATGAATAACAGTAGGCTACCTGCTATGAATTACCTGTTCTGTATTTTCTCAGTTTTGATTGTGGTTTTTTATTTTTTATTTAATATTGTAATAATAAAACATATAAGTACAGTAAGCGCTTTATTTAATATAATTTTTTAATTTATTTTCAACAAACTTTCTCGTAAAGTGGTTTATTATTACATCGATTTTAGGCTCATAATCTAAGATATTAAAAACGCGCGCTTTTTACTTTACATTACCGCACTAGTATTTTATGAATATGTCCCGATTAAGTTAAGTTTTTACTTTACTGCAAGTTATATGTAGGTACTTATGCTGAGGAAGCACTCTTAATTTACCGCGTAATACAGTTATTTTGTTTATACCACAGATAAAATCAAAACTTTTTTTCTTCGTTCGGTCTTTTGTGCAGGCTGAAGTCGTGAGACCATTCCGAAATGTAAACGATCAGAAACGGTCGCCTCCTACACGGAATTATTCCGACTAAATTAGAATCACCCTGCTTGTTACCTATTCGGTGCGCTAGTTTTTTCCGCAAGTCTTTTGGATGCTTCTGTCGTTGTGGTTATGATAACGTCCAAGTTGCTAACAATGCATGTTGTTTTACCACCTCCCTGAACCCTTAGGCATTGCTCAAGATGCTTGAACTTCAGAGATTCCCGAGATGGAGTTCGCTGTCTCGAGTATCCTGTCTAGCATCGTCCGAGTTCGCCGAGCAACGACCAAGATCGGTTCGTCATGCGATAATTTGGTTAGATCAGTTCGCTCCGTCCAGTACGTTTTCTAGATCCACAAAGCCACTTTTTGCATTAAAAACTGTCATATAACTTTTTACTTTCAATTTATTGACAATCATTCCTATAAACAATAACTCAAAGTACGCCCAATACGATTTTGACAAAATACACCTACTGCTTTAGCTAAGCTGTACACTCCAAGCGATTAAGTAAGGTTTACCCACTTTCTTTTGAGCATGATTAATATTCATTGCTCGCCCTTATAATGGATGGAACATAATCCAGACTTTGAGACCTACCTTTTGTATCGAAAAATAACAAGTGCTCAGACGTTGTCGCCAATAAGAAACGACGCGGTGAATTTAACGTATGAAGAAACCAGCAAATACCAGAACTACAAAATTCACAGAAATGACATTCACCAAGCCACACTCGGCCCGCGTGTTTTGGCGCGAACTCTCTCTCTCTCTCTCTGAGAGAGAAGGCTTGGATCGCAATGGGCTGATGACGATGGCATTCCACCTTTACTAGAAGGTAACTCTTCCATGAAAAGTAATCTGGGTATCACCGCTTTGGTTGTACATTGTGCCGCTAAGCAGTAATGTGCATGTATTACTGTGTTCCGGTTTATTTAGCAAAGTAGTCAGTGAAATAACTGCGCTTATGGGAATTAAGAGTTTTGCTTGTCATCTGGCAAACGGCCCGATCTTTTCGTTACCAAGTAGTATAAAAACAGTTTTTTTAAAGTAGAGAGCACACTGTATTTCCATTCAAACCTTTGGGTTTCAAAATTATGAGTGACAGTGCAATTGTGGGTGGGCGCAATGCTAACCATCAGGCAAATGACCGGCTCGCATAGTTATCTTATAGTTTACAAAGAAATAAACACAACGTCGATTCTCGTTTGCATCAAACCAAACCGAAATGGTTCTGTATCGAGAAATTATGCTAAACACGACTTTCTGCTACCATTCTCATAAAAATAATTTACTCTCATACTTTTACAAGATCGGTTCGGAGATAAATTATAGTTTCTTTTTTGTATTTTATAGGCTTGCGTTTGACTATCTCACTAGGTGGTGAGCGATGATGCGGTCGGCGATGCAGCACGCTTACCTAAAGATGTCTTTGTGTTTCAAAGTTTTGAGCGGCATTGCAATTGTTATGAGCCAGCGTTATGCTTACCATCAGGCAAACGACCAGCTTAAACCCAATAGAATTAAAAAAGATATGCCCGGGCACAATCCGTACTATAATAAATTCGTAAGTGTGTTTGCCTGGTTGTTGGTTTGTTGATTTGTGCTTCTTTCACGCAGCAACGGCGCAACGGATCGACTTCTATTTTGGCATAGATATAGTTTATAGACCGGAGACTGGCTACTTTTTATCCCGAAAAAAGCACGATTTCTGTGGGAACTCGGGTGAAACCACAGGCAGAAGCTAGTAGTGATATAATAGGTAAGTACTTTTTGAGTAAGTATACAGCCAAGTATTGCTGCTCACTAATTTACGAATAAACTTCTTAATCACACTTAAATGGGAAGGTACGTTACGTCAGAGTGTCTGTGCCACAGCAAAATTATTGCGCAGTGGAGTAACTTTGAATAAATTAATTTGACAGAGAGTTGGCGCAAAGAACTAAGAGTTAGTCTCTTAGTTTTTATTTGAGTTTCGTGCCGCTGTTTTTATTATTGCCTAGCTGTGCCCCGCGGCTTCGCCCACGTAGCCTAAGTTACTCCTTGTAACATCGGCTATCTGCCAGTGAAAGTCCCGTCAAAAGCGGTACAGCCGTTTCGGAGATTACCCCCGGAACAAACAGACAGACAGACAAAAAAATTAAAAATGGTTGTTTTGTTATTATAGGTAACGTATATACTTTCATATGCTTTTAGTAAAAATCTGTTATTTTGAAATTACAAATAGGCACTTCAATTTTATTTATTTGTATAGATAGATTAGCGTTTGGCATTATTACTTTACTAGCTTCTGCCCGCGGTTTTCACAGGAACCGTGCATTTTACCGGGATAAAAAGTAGCCTATGTTACTCTCCGGTCCATAAACTATATCTATGCCAAAAATGACGTCGATCCGTTGCTACGTTACTGCGTGAAAGAAGGACAAACCAACAAACTAACAAACACACTTTCGCATTTATAATATTAGTAGGGATTTAGTTTGTACGTTATAACAATATGTTGTACATAGTAATTTATATAGTATACTAGCAGACTCAGCCTCGCGTTGCTGTTGCGGCTATAAATTGAGATGTAAGCTATCCTATCTTTTAAGTTAGATCAAACTGCACACGGTGTGCAAATTTGATTAAAATCGGTTAAGTAGTTTAGGAGTTCATCGCGGACAAACAACGTGACGCGTAATTTATATATATTAAGATTTGAGTCACACATTCTAACATACAAAGTAACTAGTGAAGTTAAATAAGAGCTTTTTAAAATAACTTCAATGTATTCTCTGAAATCCGAATATCTTATCTTTCTAAAAGCTATGGATTGAATGACACTTCATACCTGGAATGCAAAAAGCTATATGCTATTGGATATAAGAATATTATATAAAAAAAATGAAGCTTTCTGCTCTCCAGTTAATTCAAGCTGTAGTTTTTTTGTTACCCCGTGAGTCAATCAACATAACGTCTTAGTTATCTTACTATTTACTCTCTCCACTGTGGCTCAGGGTTCTCAAACTTTCCTTTTGTTTGGAACTTTTATTGTGTCATTATATTTCGACTGCTGTTCCTTAGAAACACCTAAACGATAATGACAGTGACAGCTAATTTCATGAACTTTTTGAAGGTTAAGTTTGACAAAGAAAAACTCTTACACCTGAGTAAATAAAAGTTACTCAGCGATTTGTTAACTTGTTCTTTTTACTAACAACTGTTTGAAAATAATTATGGACAGAATAGGAACTTTACGGACAAACAAAATGGTAATTGTATGGGTAAACTTAATACTAGAAAATAACATCTTCTACTAAAGCATTTACTTACGTCTCACGTTTTTTCATTTAAACTTTCAAGTCCAAAACCCTCGAAATGTTTGAACCGATTTTAATATTTTATACGTGGACTTAAATAGTCAGTAGCGAGCATTTCTTGCGAAAATATAATATCAAATTAAAATTTCTTTATATTATGCACTGCAGCTGTGCCCCGCGAATTCGCCCATCTAATAAAAGTAGCCTAAGTTACTCCTTATAACATCAGCTACCTGCTAATGAAGTCCCGTCAAAATCAGTCCAGCCGCATCGAAGATTAGCCAGAACAAACAGACAGACGGATAAAAATTAAAAAAAAAGTGTTTTTATTATAAGTACCGTATATACTTTCATAGGCACTTAATAAAAAGCTGTTATTTTGATATTAAAAACAGACACTTCAATTTTATTTATTTGTAAAGATTTCAATCTGTCAGAAGACTCTTCGAGAGTTTGTAGGTACCACGGGCTTCGTTCATCAGAATAGTATTTACTAGTTCTACAATTCTGTTCTCTTTAGCAGCTTGCCTGATGGTAAGCGCGATGCGGTTGACAGTGCAGTACGCTTGCCTAGAAAAAACCTATTCACTATACTTTTTTACCTGACAGAGAGGCAGGAACACTTCACCAATGGAGTCATCCCGTGAGAAACGATCGTAGTCGAACACGTGCAGATGAAGTACCTGAACAGAAACATTTTAAACGTCAGCAAGTTTAAACTTTCACGATTCGAAAACACTGTTTAATTTAAGACTGAGACTAAGGTCGGGGTTTACTAAATGACAAATGTACTACATTCACGTGATTGGCAGTTCATTTCCCAATTTAGACAGCAGTTGTCAAAATGCTCTTTAAAATAATCCAAAGTTATGAACATTATACAGGTTGTAGGGGAGGTTAGACCATTAAGACCCAAAGCCAAAGTGAACCATTTCTGAAAAAAAAAAAAAATTCTGGATTAGGTGATATAAAAATTATTTAAAAAAAATGGTCAATAAATATTGGTAAACAGTAAAATATATTTAATAAAGGTCACGTGTTTAATATCTTGGATTATGACACTAAAAGCGAGGTAAGTAATAAGATTAACATTACTATAATATATAGCAAGTATGTTGAAAAAATATATTAAAACCTTAAAAACTGATACTTTTTCTTCACTATACGCGAATTACGCCCTCTGTATTTGCGAGATTATCCATTATTCACCGGACAGTCGGACACCCTGTTTATCCTAGATTTAAAATGCTACAGACGGAATAAAACACAACAATTTTATTCTCAAAGCCTCTGGGATTGCGCAGTTTTAAACTTGTATCCAGTGCCGCGTCACACAGCATTGCAATGTCAACTCGAATCTTGAAACTCATGAATAATGCATTTGAAATCACCGTACGTTTGAAACGGGCGAAGACATTTATGCTATTTTTTGTCTCTTGATTTCAACGGTTTGTGTAGTTGTTTTTACTAAAGAGCAATATTGGTTGTACCTCGTTCTTTTTACACGACTGCACAAAAAAGGTGTGTAATGGTTCTTCATGTATGCGAGTTTCTTGTTTCCATAACTTTTAAATTCCTGAACAGATTTGGATGTATGGAATATCGTTAGAATCCTTACATACGCCTTTTATTCTCCGGCTTCTAAATTATCTCTATGTAAAAAATTACGTCGATCTGTTGCTATTACTATTACCTGACTGCAGGCCGCACCCAGGCCACTAGTGGCTGCGTCTAGAGACCGCGTTCGATGGCCCAATGTGCGGTTACTCTTATTGTAGTTCGGATTAGACTTTTAGAAAATAGAGTTAAGATCTTACCCGGCTTTGCAGCTTCTGTATAGGAAAGCCTTCAAAGTAGAAGGTTTCGTTCCACCGCGGGTTGAGAGTGCGCCGCTTGATCTTCGTCTCCAGACGGTGCTTCTTGTCTGGCAGCAGCGTCACGCGAACATACGGATCTGATGTACCACTTAGATCCTTGGCCGGCAGCTCCTTGCCCTGAAACGGGTGAGGGTAGTAAGAACACAAGTAGACAGAAGAAAGAAAATAAGTTTAGATTAACACATTTCATCATCAGTCTATTATTAAGCTTCCACTGCTGGAATTTACCGGCCTTCTCTCAGAGAGAGAGAGAGAGAGAGAGGTGTGGGCCATAATCCACCACGGAGGCCCAGTGCGGCTTGGTGGATTTTTCAAAATATGCTAAGATATTTTACTGAAAACACTATTATATTAGGGTCAGTTGGTAGAGCCTAGAGTTATCACAAAATTTTCTGCATTCCGTTACTGCATTTACGTTTCTGACCTAAGTATATCTGATATTTAATAACGTGTGTCGATATAATTAAGAAGAAAAACTTATCACACTTTATTTTAAGGCTTCAGTAGTTAATAATATTTTCTATTCAGCCACTAGTATTACGGTTAGTCATTTCTTTCATGGTTTTTCACGCTCGAACATACTATGACGCAAATTGGCGCAATAGTTGCTTCTCTTTCATTGCTACGCAGACCAACAATGGCAACAGCTTTTCATATTTTTTCGGAGTCTTAAGATCAGATCAGATAAAAGTCATAAGTACCTACCATCAACCAAAACTATAAAAAATACAATTATCATACAAAACATCCTGTTTGTCCCAAATAAATAAAACATTTTGTATACAGAAGCATTTTCGACAACTCGTTAAAAATAAAATGAGCAAGCAAATTATTTGTTTGCTCGCTAAACAACAAAACAAATAAATTGGCAGATATAGAATTAAATTATCACGAACCAAGTACGATAATTCATTATATAAACAAAACATTGTTCCTTATTCCTTTGTTTTCCATTCACTGCCTATTACAATAAAAATATTAACAAAAGTATGGAAGCGACACTAGTATTCCCTGTGTCAAAGGTAGTATGGACACAACAAACATACAAGACATGCCCAGATCGGGGATCGGACCCAGGCCCAACGCTTTACAGGTAGAGTAAGTGAATACTTTGCTAATCAAACCGGACCACATAATACCTGCACATTACTTCTTGGCCGGTAAACTTCATGAGCGGTGGACTCAGGCGGACACTCACAGAAGAGTTAGTCCTGCCACTTGGTATGAATGAAAATGAAATTTTATGCAACGGTTATGTAGCAAAAAGAAGCATAACATCACAGAAACATAACATACAGCATTATAAACAAAGCATGACATAATATACTATAGACTAAGGTGTAATATTTAATAAACAATTAACATTTATAGTAAACCACTGGTAGAAAATATTCAAAGAAATTAGTCAATGGCCTTCACACTAGGCAACAAGCCTATATCGCGAAGACCATAACAGTTTAATTTAATTTTACAACAGACCTTACTGACACACATAAAAATATCATGATATGTTGAGACAAAAAAAAAATTGAAAAAAAAAATGAATGAATAAATAATTAACATGAAGAACTTGTTACATCTTACCTGAATGATCCTCAATATCAGGGTGGTGTTCTGGAAGTCGTACTCCAGCGAGAAGTGGATCTGACCCACGTTCTCCGAAGGCTCCGAATTGTCGATGTACATATCCACCAGGGAGATGGACCGGTTCTGGAGGAACGCCATCTGTTAGCCGAAACCGGGAAACACTTTAAAGTGGTGCCTCGATTAGCGGCCTTCTTGCTTTTCTGGTGCGAACAAATGCTATAGAATAAAGCATGGTGTACCTTTAAAATATGTAAAAACGAAAAAAAATAGTTAAAGTACTCTTAGTATTTTATGATCATGATCAGTATTAATAATTCAAGGCATATAGTACATTTAAATAGCTTTCAGATGGCGCTGCATCAAGCTATAAACCACAGATTGTCATGACTGTATTGATATAATATTTAAAATTTATAAGTACGTATTGCTTTGTTCTTCAGTATTTGGCGTAATCGTTGAGATTTTTTCTATAGAAACATGAATTTAAATGAACAAAGATTCTTTTAAATCATTGATCTCAACAGGTCCAATGTTGTGACGAAACACTGTATTAGATTTCAAAGCAAATAGTTTCAACAAGTTTCCATTTGATAAGTTTTTCCCAACGATTACGTAATGATGGGTAATATTTACCCAATAAATAGAAAAAATATTTCAGGTTCGTATTTACAAAGGTATGTAAGTAAAAGTGTAAGCCTAATGCTCTGAAGTACCCAGTTTAATATAATATATAAAATAAATAATAAATTTATAATTAATAATAAATATAAATTTAGTCTTTGTAAAAATGTTTTGTAAAATTTTCAGGTTGATTGCATTTTTGTATTTGACACTGAAACAGTGTAAAGAGCATGCAAAAGTGAATGTCAAAATAAAATTGTTGTAGACATGCAAACAAGTAACGATTGTTTTTTTCAAATTATTCCACAAAGAGGCAAATATATTTTAATACAGTATCGTAATACTGTATTAAAATTATTTTTACGGACGTTTGTGATTTTACATACACTTGCATAACACGCCGTGAAAGTTCATTTTTAATTAAAAAATATACACAGATTTTTTTGGGTTCAACATTACAAAATTTATTATATAATAATTTCGCTCCTTTTTAAATCTTGGGGCATGTCAGTGACCCCGCAAAGTCGAGCAAAAACAAAGGCACAGCGGTACCATCCTTGTCTCGATTTGATATTTTAATCTGAAGAATTGATTGATTGTTCTTTGGTGTGCATTTTAGTTAATAAGTTGTATCTCACATACCACCACCACTCATTCTGCATATTATTGAGTGCACTGGTTTATTCTTACATGTGAGGATGGTAAGGCATGCAATGACGTCCCGCCTGGGATGTATTGTGCATTTCCCCCTACCATTATTTACCAAAGCCAGCCCAACTCCTTTATGTAGCTGAGTGTACCTTGGGTCGCTGGCAAAGCTGCTCCAGCGGCATATGTCAATGTCACTGGTGTGTAATATATAATCTATCAAATTTCTGTTTAAAATTATTATCAAAAAAAAACCGCATGAAAGAATTGTTTATAAAAGGAGCGACATTATTGAAGCACCTTTATATTAAACTATAGGGGTATATAAGCAAATTATTATGTATAAATAAACACAGCGCGACAAAAAAACACATTTCTCTCTCTCCATATTTTCATTAGACAAAAACACATTTTTATGTTAAACCTTTTTTGAATAAAGCATTTATTTTGCCGCGCGCTATGTTTCAGTAAAATATAATTATTTGAATAATAATTGATTTTTTGTGATTTATGTGCGAATGATACTAACCTATTGACTAATCTATTATTTCTATATTAAAAATAATTATTGCACATTGCTGTTTATTCTAAAAAAATCACTCCAGCTGTAATAGGTGTTTAAAATTATGGCAGAATAGAGAAAAAAAAATCTAGAAATAATTTTTGAAAGCTCAAATTTTGTGCTATTATTTACAAAATCTAAGATCAATTGCAAAATTCTCTCGAAGCGGGCTCACTGGTGTCCCAAGCGTTTTAATTTGTAAAAAAAAGCGTATTCTGAAAAGCAAAAGATCTATTAGTTATTTTCATCTATTATTTTCGTATACAACCTCCTCTACCTACCATTTTTGAAGGAGAAAGCATGGAAAGAGAATCCATAGTTTAGAAATATACACAGAACTAAAATAAAACACAGTGAACAAAAGGACAGGTGAAAAGGTATATCTACACTACTTCAATAAACAGTCAATTCTATACACAAAATACAAAATTTCTTAGGTACTTTGCCGTCATGGTAGTGGTGTTGCTAGATAGATGTCTTGAAGTTCCTGCTATGGATAAATTATTTCAAAATGTAAGCGACGCAATTGAAATACTATGTTTATGTTGACTTTCTATGTTTTTATTTTGGAAGACTAATTTTCGCATCTTATATATAATATAATAAAAGGCAACGTCATTGACTTGTGTAGGTATCTTATAAAGTTAAATTAATATTACAGCGTTATTAAAATTTTAAAAAATTACCTCTTTAATAAATTTCATGAAAACAGGCCTTGTAGTTTTGGCGTGATTAAGTAATGAACATTCCTTCAAATTTTTTTATTGTAAAAATGAAACGAACTAGACGAGCAGGTTGTTTTCCTGATGCTTAAAATAATTCCTGATAACAAATGCAGTTGTATAATCTAGAAGCCATTGTAGGCCTATAGATAATCCAAATGTTCCAGCTCACTACCAGCTGGTGGCAGACCCAGCATGCTGATGGCAATGCCATCGCATTGCCTCGTTCAATCGCAAAGCTAATCCGTTGAGCCAGATAAGTACCTACCAGCATTAATCTATACAAATAAATTAAATTGAAGTGTCTGTTTGTAATATCAAAATAACAGCTTTTTACCAAATGCATATGAAAGTATATACGGAACCTATAACAAATCAACCATTTTTTAAATTTTTGTCCGTCTGTCTGTCGGTTTGTTCCGGGTAATCTCCGAAATGGCTGAGCCGATTTTGACGGGACTTTCACTGACAGATAGCTGATAATATACGGAGTAACTTAGGCTACTTTTATTTTAGAAAAAGAATTAGGGTTCCATGCAAAAAAATTAAAGCCATGAAGTCCAATATATCCGCGCGGGAAAAACCGCGGGCAGCAGCTAATACTAATCATTATTTTATTATATCAAATGTTCTGAGATGACTCATTAAGTAAAAATGTATTAGAAACTATTTAACCTCGATTCTCAGGGAAAAATTCGGTTCTGGCAACTCTTCGCCTCTCCAGACAGACGTACAAGTATTAAATCGTGTGGTATTAATCACCATTGTTGTTTGTTATAGGATTACCGTCAGCTTTATTTGCTTAACGTGATTTAACAATAAGTCGTACGAGCAGATTTTATCTTAAAACACATGTATATATAGTACCTAAAATGGTTTTGCTGTGATTAAACAATGTTTACATTAGTTTAAAACAATTTCAAAATGTTGTTTGATGGAATCAGGCGTTACTTTGCGGAAATCCATTTTAAATAAGATTATGTAAAGTGAGTAATTTATAGTTTTTATCGCGGAATTGAAACTATAAATTACTCACTTTATATAATCTTATTTCGATATGTCTTAAGTCACCAGGCGGTAGGCGTGGTTAAAACAATGTCACCAGGTGGTAGGACTGACTCTTCTGTAGTGTCCTTGTAGGTGAGTACCACCACTTTTCTCGTGTAGTCTGCCGCCAAGCAGTAACGTGCAATCATTACTGTCCGTATTGTTGAGCAATGTAGTCAGTGATATTACTGGGACTATGAGACTAAATACATGTTTCAAGATGACGAGCGCACTGCAGTGCAGGTTTTTGCATTTCAAAGTTCACTGCAATTGTATGTATTGCAGTGAACTGCAATTTTATGAGTTCTTAAATTTTTGTGTGATTGCAACTGTATGTGTTTACTAGGTGGTAGGCCTAACTCGTCAGTGAGTGTCCACCTGGGTTGATACGCATTGCTCGTGAAGTCTGCCACCAAGCAGGCTGCAAGCATTACTGTTCCCGTTTGATGAGCAATGTAGTCAGTAAAATTACTGGGCTTATGAGACTTAATACCTAATGTCTCAGGGTACAGAGCGCACTGCAGTACCACGCAGGCCAGTTCTGAATGGCACTGCAATTGTTATGGGCTGCCGTTATACTTACTATCAGACAAGCGAATAGTTCTCGTTAACTATTAGTTCGATACATAGTCGAAAAACGCCCACGACTAACTATTTGAATGAATTTTTTTTGTTCGCAATGATTTCAATTTGCTACTGATTTTGAAATCTTTCGTGAGTAGGTACCCGATTGGTTTCAACGAATTCCATCCGCGGCGAGGGCATCAATAATTCAAACGACTACACAGCACTGAAAGGTTAAATGGATTGAGATTGAAACTCTTTGGGTCTTTGAGATTTTGTTTAGTGATGGATATTTTATCTTGATTTTCGGAGATGTTTGGTGCTCAGAAAGTTTAGATTGAAATGTTAAGTTAAGATAAAGTTTTTTTTTATTTATGTGCAAACGGATTAAACTTGTTAAATGTGTACGTTGTATTGCCGAGATTTACGATGACTGATCGCTCGACCACTTTCGAGGTATTTAAGTCAGATAAGAACACTTTAAAATGAAAAAAAAAAACACGTAATCGGTAAAAAAATACACAAACATAAGCATCACATTGTTTGAAATTTGACACGAATTCCAACAAATTCTTCATCATTATCATTATCAGCCTCTTACGCTCCCACTGCTGGGATACCGGCCTTCTCTCAGAGAGAAAGGTATGGGCCATAATCCACCACGCGCACCCAGTGCGGCTTGGTGGATGTCAACATGTTACATGTCCTCGAATTATGTGGTTCTTGGACATGCCGGTTTCCTCACGATGTTTTCCTTCACCGTTTTAGAGCGAGTGCGAATAATCCGCACATAACTTGATATAATTCATTGGCGCGGGCCGAGTCGAGATTTGAACTATGGTGCGTCGGATTGAAAGTCGCACAAGTTCCCGCTCGGCCACAGTCGCTCATATCAAATTTTTATTCTTATTCAAATATAACTTATGAATTATGCGTTGTAATCACGAGTACAATATTCTCATTTCCTGATTTAGAATTGTCCCAAATTCAGTGTTACCCAACGAATCTGCGAAACGCGAAATTAGGAATTTTCCCCGCTAGGTTAATTTATGAGCTGGCTTATGTTTAACTTTTAGGGTTCGTTAGAGGAACGAGTCGAGGTTTCGTGTACAATTCATAAATCGGCGGGCTGTGGGTTCCACTGTTTGAATTATTCATTATTCGTGTCAGATAGTCGAACGTTCGTGTAAAAGGGTGAGGGGGTTAAGTGATAGACGACAAGTTCATTGAATTAGCTGTGGTCTTTGCAGGTACTTTAGGTATTATGTGCCTTGCCAGACGTAAAAAGCGACTAAAAGGGGACCTTTGGGCTTTAGGGTGGGGCAAGGTCCCACCAGCAGGTGGAGATTTGACTATCCAAACAAGCCCTGGAAGGACGTCAGCTTTGTGTGGCCCGGGCTGTAGTAGGATGAAGGTTAGTAGTGAAGGGCGCAGTGCTGGGCGCAGTGGCGTGGCCTTTGGGAGAGCCCGGGATTTTCCTATGTGTCGTATAGTACTGGTGGTCTGCACCGGGGGTGTTTTAGTGTGTAAAAATTCCACATAACCCGGATACTCCCTATGGCAGCTGGGTATCTTGGCAAAAAAGTATTATACGCGCGAAAGAACTTAGGTTATGTTACACTAGAAGGCGCAATATACTGGCACATAAACTGGCTGACGTAGGTGATAGCAGACTTTAACAACAAACAACGTGATGGGATCAGATGTTTATAAATAACCTGATGCCATTTTGAATGCATCAAGCTTTAAACCATAACCACTTTTAAATACAGACTATTAACTGTTTGGAAAAAAAAATTCTAATGTTATAAATAATTGATAGATATGGCAAATTAATTTTATTTGTGTGCTCATCATACAGGAACAGAGCCATGCCTGCACAGTACTGCTTGGCGGCCAATTATACGAGCAAAGTTATGGTTTTGGACAAAGCTTTTATGTTTTGGACATCCCGATACACAAACATCGTTCATCTTTCATCGGTCGACTATAAAGCAAATTGAATGGATCAACAGAAAACCCTATATATGTGAATAAATTGGACCCTACAGTTCAATGTTATAATGGTTTGTATGAAAATGATGCTAAAAACGTGCGTGCTGGAAATTTATGTTTTATACTGTCGCAAACGAGAAACGGCATGCGATTGGCTACGAGGAATTAAGTTTCCTTGTGGCCTAACTGGTTTGCCAACCTAATTGTAGAGTTTGGCTACGAGGAATTAAGTTTCCTGTGGCCTAACTGGTTTTGCACACCAGTTTGACTATGAGGACCGTTACGTACCTGTTTTGGCATAATGCTTTTTTGACTACGGAAAGCAAATTTTACTCCTTGACTTGGTTGTATTTATTAGTGGTTATTTATAATGCTTTAAATTCAAATTTCCTTATTCACGTAGCGTGGTATCGCAATGAAAGTTAAAATAAACGACTCTTCCAAGTATAAGTACAAACGATCGAAAAGAAGGGCAAGATACTCTTTTTATCGAAAATATTTTACCATTGTTTAAAATTTAAGTTTGAGCAATTCATATGTATATTAAGCTCGCTAGTAGCTTGCCTGGCTACCATACTACCTTCTTTCAGAGAGACTACGGGCCATAATCCACCACGCGTGGCCAGTGCCAGGCTTGGTGGATATCACATGTCCTCGAATATTGTGGTTCTTGAACATGCGGGTTTCCTCACGATGCTTTCCTTCACCGTTTTAGAGTGAGGTAACTCCGCATACAACTTGATATGCGTCATTGCCGCAGGCCGTAGCGGGGCTGGAATTCTGGTGAGTCGGATTAAAAGTCGCACAAGTTCTCTCTCGGCCACACTCGCTCTAAACCACCTACCAACCAATAATGAATTAGGGTGATAATGTGGAAGGTTCAATGTAATGGGCACTTCAATATAAACGTAGCACTTTTGAAAACAGTTTCGAACCCTAAATGTAGGGTTATCTAGGGTCTATCTGCGAAATAGGCTCTTCAAATTCGGGCACTTTGCGTAATTTTAACAATGCCGATAGCTTTTTATGTCTTCACGAAGCCGTAAAAAGTAGAGTATTTTATTTTTAGTTGGCTATGGATAAGCAAGCTTTGGATATGCTCAGGGTTTTCTTGCGTGATAAAATTCGCAATGAGAAGATCCGCAGGAGAACGAAGGTCACCGACATAATTATATTGGCTGCCAAACTTAGCAATTTGAAATGGCAATGGGCAAGCCGCTCGCAGACCCAATAAACGATGCGTATAATACGTAGTGTAGGCCTATCACTAGTGCACCGACGATCTTCTCAAAACCGCATGAAACCATTGAATCCGGGAGCTGAGTTGCCGATCCAAGTGGCGTTCTATGGAGAGGTCTATGTTCAGCAGTGGACATCTTCCAGCTGATGCAGAATATAGCGAGTGTGTAGCGAGCTGGAAGCCACTCACTGCTGAGCATAGGTATCATAGAACGCTATGGGATCGGCTACTCGCCTCTTGCATCCACTGCAAACTTTGACCAGGTTGTTGGTCCAACTAGTGGTGGTTCGGTCTAAACTCCGTCTTCCGGTTCATAATTCTTAGAAATTAACCGCACCAACACACGGCCACATGTTACTTCCATCGGCTACCTAAAGCTAGACAGCCGCGTACTAGCAAGCACTGTGTAGCGAATAGGCGTCACTGGCTACACGAGACGTGTCCTTAAAATATATATGAAACTAGCTGCTGCCCCGCGGTTTCACCCGCGCGGAGATATTGGATTTCATGGTTTTTATTTTTTTTGCGCGGAACCCTAATTCATTTTCCAAAATAAAAGTAGTCTATGTTACTCCTTGTAACATCAGCTATCTGCCAGCGAAAGTCCGGTCAAAATCGGCCCAGCCGTTTCGGAGATTACCCGGAACAAACAGACAGACAGACAGACAAAAATTTAAAAAATGGCTGTTTTGGTGTAGGTCCCGTATATAATTTCATATGCATTTACTAAAAAGCTGTTATTTTGATATTACAAACAGACACTTCAATTTTATTTATCTGTATGGATGTAGTCCAAAAGAATAGTCTAGCTTGTCCCTAACTATACTACACTATTGTCATAACAGTATACTACACTATAGTCGGCGAATAGTTCAAAAACACCGCGTGGGGTGAACCACACAGTACGAATCTCTGCTTGGGCCGTCACCGGGATACGGAGTCCGGAAGAGAAAAATCCCGAATGCGGTAGCTTGAAGTGGATACGCCTATACTTCAAGCGAATCTAGCTAAAGCTACTCCTCGCGGGCTTGATGTAGGCGCTGGCGAAGTTGTACTGACAATGACAAAGGTAAGAAACTCGACGCAGTAACGATCCTCCCTCTCTGTCATAAACAAATTATTTAGACAAAAGCCGTTTTCCATCTCGCTCTACTAACCATCACGTTTTGAATAGGTCGACGTTAACAGGTGCTATAAATTTAGGTAGGAAATGATATGAATAATGCATAGCTTGCTAATAAACGGGATTAAGGACAGGTGAGCCTTCCCGAGTAAAATGTGCTGTCGCAAATGAGAAACGACTTATATAGACACACTCTTATTGAAACACCAAAATACCACAATACAGAAAAGAGGTTTGAATTTTTTTTGGATGGAGAACCACCATTCCCCAATTTTGTTTCTTTTCAATATCTCGGTATTTGAATTGGTGACATAATTTTCGCACTCTGCTTGTGAAGGTAGCCGCCAAGCAGTAATGTGCAAGCATTACTGTGTTGCTGTTTGTTGAGCAAAGTAGCCAGTGAAATTACTGGACATAAGATACCACTGCGTAAAGAACGCACTGCAGTGCTGCACAGGCCTTTGTGTTTCAAAGTTATAAATGGCACTGCAATTGTTATGGATTTACTTACCATCAGCCAAATGACCACTCGTCTCGTTATCAAATAGTATAAAAGAAATATAGTCCAACAAGAAATGATTTTTAACATAATGTCCTAAAGTGCCAAAGTTATGGATTTCTCTTATAATCTCGTTCTCCTTTATGGAGGACTTTTAAGGTTATAGAGACAACTTTATGAATGCGAAAGTGTGTTTGATGGTTTTTCTTTTTTTCTCCCAGTCACGGAGCGTAAAATTCTTGCAGGGCGGGAGAATAAAATAGGGTACTTTTCATCCAGGAAAAATGCAAGGTTCCTGTTAGAATCTCTACGGGGTGAAACCCCAGGCAGCAGATATGTAGTTGATCACAAAAATAACGATAAATATTCTAAAATTACTCCCATAGGAATGTTCTAACGGTTTTGCTTACATTAAGAGCTACTTAGTTAGGGGTTACCTAATTCGTCGATAGTGAAAACGGGCGTTAGTGTAGTTAAGTTTGTATGTGTGTGTGCAGTGTTTGATAGATTATTGTTTACAGTCTAGTTATCAGGGCTTAGTACGCATATAGATAATATCCCTAATAATATTCCTTGCTCTAAAGAGGCTAAAATGGCCTCCTATTCCTAGGAAATCGTAAAATCTTATTAAATCGTTTACCCAATCTTTCCATTCCAGATTCGTATATACCTACTTATAGCGTACTAAAGATTCTTGTTATCTTTTCCGTAGCGTTCCTTACATCTGCGGCTATAGCACACTACAGTCAAGGAAGCAGTATGATAACTATATAAAAGGTTAAGCCATGTAAGGTGGTTTTTAAAATTATAGAATACTAGATGCGCCCCACGGCTTCACCTACATAATAAATGTAGCCTAAGTTACTTCTTATAACATCATCGTCTCAGTAATTTCACTGGCTACTCTCTCGTCAAACCGGAACACAGTAATGTTAGCACATTACTGCGTTTTAATGAATTTTTATTTTGATGAATTTGTTTATATAGTTTACAACACAATACAATACAACATTCTTTATTGCATACAAAAACATACATTGCAAAAGAAGTTTAATCTTTCAAGTTAGTTTAGTTCATTCTTGTGTACCACTTTTTCGCAAAAAAAGCAAAATTGATCTACTGTTTTGATTTATATATGTAACATTAGTATTCTCTCTACGCACCAACAAAGATAATTACATGAGGGTAGAAAAAATGTTACGTATTTTAGCTTTTTGCTCGGTAAATCGACGGGCCCGAGAAATTTGGATAGTCTAAGAGACAGCGATGAAAAATAATGCATGGGTTTCCTATTACCTAGTTTTTAACCATGATAGCCATGATGTTGGAAATGTGGTCCATGCTATGAATGGTATCACTCTATCCCTTCCCGTAGATGCCTAAGAGCTGGCTAAGGGAATATCTAGGAAATAGTCAGCAGTACTCTCCTTAGTCAAGATAAAAATCGACTGCGATCACTAAGGCGCCTGACAAGCGTGCTGTATACTCGTATTATGGCAAAATACCCCCTTCATAGGGAGGCCGATGATGATTTGAATTACGATGGAATCAAAGCTCTTTACACAAAACTTTGGGTCCCAAGTAAAACCTAAGGCTCGTAATAATAAACAGTGTTAAGCGGTAGTTAACTATTAACAATTTTTTTTCTATTTAGTAACGAGACGAGCTGGTCGTTTGCCTGATGGTAAGCATAAGGCCGGCCCAAAACAATTGCAGGACCACTCAGAACTTTGCAACACAAAGGCCTGCGCGGCACTGCAGTGCGCTCGTTACCCTGAGACATTAGGTACCTGTTAAGTCTCATATAGCCCAGTAATTTCACTGGCTACTCTGCTCATCAAACCGAAACACAGTAATGCTTACACATTACTGCTTGGCGGCAGACTTCACGAGCAAAGCGGTGGTAACAACCCAGACGGACACTCGCAGAAGAGTTAATCCTACCACTAACTTCATTTTATCAAGTCAATTTAAAATTTTCAGAGAACAACAGACAAAATAAATAGTTTAAATAACACTATAAGTTTGTAGGTGAGCTTGTAGGCTCTTGGCGGTACATTTTCAATTTTAAGGTGCTAGCTATCTAAAGATACGAATCCTTGACGTATGAACGATCTCACTACCCAGTGGTAGTACATGTCAACTCATTAGCTGACATCTCTACGATTTGCAACAGCATTCCAAGTTTCTCAATGTTTATTGGAAAAATTGGGTGAAAAATTTTTTCAACTTTATCCTTTAGTAGCCTCAGAAGTAGGTCCCGCCAGGTGTTCGGTATAAAAACATCGTTTGTCATTTCTTCGGAGTTGGAAATTATGCACAATAAAGCTTCTATACAATATGTATACCTAGATTGAAAAGTTCGCACGCACAAAGTGGTTATTCTTGTTAAGTATGGTAAAGTTTGCAGAAGCGGTTTGTCGCAACGCGGAAAGATGGATTAGATGTTTTTTATACTACTGAATATTGGGGATAGCTGGTCACCTAATGGTATGCATAATGCAAGCCCGTAAAAGTTGCAGTGCCACTCAGAACTTTGAAATACAAAGGCCTCGTTGCCCTGACATCAGCTCAGTAATTTTAGTGAGTATACTTTGCTTATTAAACCAGAACACAGTAATGCTTGCACATTACTACATGGCGGCAGACTATAGGAGCAAAGCTGTACCCATCCAGACGGACACTTGCAGAAGATTTAGGCCTACCACCTACCAACAACTGGTGACACAAAATTCAGTTGCAAAATTCTAACACCATACAAACTAACGAAGTTAAATAAAATGTTGTAAAAATAGAATCTAATTGTACCGAGTGTGATCAATTTTAGAAACCTACCTCTTACACTATCCACACTGACTCCACGCCACTCAAACTGAAGGTAGACGTGAACTAATCTACAACTGTGTTCCAAAGTGATATCTTGTGACGTCCCTTTTAGCTAACGGGATCGTTTGTTACATAAACATCTTGAGAATTGGCGTTGTCCGGGAATTGGACAGACGCGACGAATGCATTCTTAGACTTTGTATAATTGGGATGTTGACTGATTTTGGGAAAGTGTTTAAAACGATGCGTATGGGCCTAATATAACCCAAAATATTTAAATTTACTTTTTAAAACAACTAATATTTTAATTATCATGTATTTAAAATGCCGTTTTAAATTTTGCTCCAAAACGGCAGTGACGTCACGTGTTCAATTACCACAGAGTAATTTTCTATAACACTGTAAAGTGACAAGCAAAGAGAATATAACCACTACTACCTAGTCTGTGCTACGTTTAGTGACAAGTTCATTCGATGCTTTCTGTGTATGTATTGTTATGTATTAAAATATGAGTTCTAAGTTTTTTGAGCTTATTGATTTATATATATGCTTTGGTTAATTAATACACTTTGGATCTTAGAATCTACGATTACTGTTATATATTCATTGTTGGTTATAGAAATAATGATTTTTGGTATAATAAGTAGGTACTTACACGGAGGTTTTCACATTTCTAAATTCAGCAGAGCAGAAATTATCGTTTGTCGAGAAGAAATTGGCCACCGTAAAACAATCAATTCTCGGCAAATTGGAATTATTTGCCTTTATGAAGCCACTTTCCATCATGGGAGAATATTCAAGAGTCGAAATAAATTTAGAAAAATAGGCGCGGAATTCACAGCACAGATAAATAATCACAGAAATCACTCTAAAATACTAAGCAGTTAAGCGCAACGAGCTATATACTCATTGGAGTTTTGGCGGGAATGCGAAAATGTGCTGTTGTTGATTTTGTGTTATTTACTAAAACCTTTGTTTTATAGAGTGTTAATGTGTATTGATAGTGGATTATTAACCATTAAGTGTTCGTAAACTTGCATGAGTGAAAGGCAAATAGTACAAAGACGAAAAACGTGTATTTTCGTATTCTATCCAAAACTCCATAGAAGCTTCAGTAAACTATCCACCAATTTACTGAAGCGTCACTTCGACTCGACCGCGCCTAGACTAAACTTTAACGTGACTTTGACGACTTTCATGCACCAAAACTAGAGATTTATTATATATTATTACTTATATAACTTGACACTAGTTAAATGCGCAAATCACGTGGAGCCAAAAACAAAACAAAAAAAATATATATACCCATTCCGATTGAAACCGTGACGTCACGGGCGTTTTAGGTCACGTGACTTCGGATTGATGTGATTACATTTTGATTATTTAATTTAAATTAAATTCCTTAAAAATAAACAAAAATATTGTGTTTAATAGGATTTCTGTCACAAAAACTACCGTTTCGCGGCAAAATTATATTTTTATTTGAATACAGTCAACAACCCAATTACATAATTTTAATAAATTATAAACTCGCTCTTCTGCTAGTGTCCGTCTGGGTGGTTACCACCACTTTGCTTGTCGAGTCTGCCGTCAAGCAGTAATGTGCAAGCATTACTGTGTTCCAGATTTATGAGCAAAGTAGTCAGTGAAATTGCTGGGCTTATGAGACAATCCCTAGTATCTCCAGAGTAACGAGCGCAATATGCGCAGGCATTTGTGTTTCAAAGTTCTGAGTGGCACTGCAATTGTTATAGCTAGCGTTATTCTTACCACCAGCAAACAACCCGCTCGCCTCCTTATTCAATGGTATAAATAAAAACGACTGAGTAGTTTAGGCGCTGCATAGATTGGTATAATGACTTTGACGAAAATATCACGATGTATGAAATTTCATCCCCCATTTTCTCACCCTTCGGGGTGCTTTAAAGGGCCACTCCTGAGATATACCCTACTCATGACAAAAATAATAATTAAAATCGGTTTACTATAGGTATGTAGCATGAGATACAAAAAATATAATTGTCGTTATATATATATAGGTTTATGAACATTGAAATTCACAAAAAATATATAATTTCCACAGATACTGCATCTAAAAGTTTCGCGAATGTTTTTATCATTCAATAGTAATTTAAATAATAATATCAGATTCTTTACATTTCAATGAATTAAGAAATATATTAAGACTACCTACGTTAAGTATATAGTTTTACAAGGCCAAATTTACAAAATGCATGTTTTTAGTACTGCTTTATGGGCCTCGTATGACATGTGACGTCAGATGTTCTGCCTAATTTGTATGAGGCGTTTCAGCAGTCAGTAGATACGCCCGACTTTTATACTCTCGATTTCAAGTTCGATATAGATATTTGATTCTCATGAGAAAAGGAATTGATTGACACCCCCCTACCCTGACACGCCCTATTGGTGAAGAAGTCGAGTAACAGCCAAAAAAAATATAGATGAAATGAAGTTCAGGCGGAACTTCTCATTTAATTTTTGAAGTCTGTTAAAAAAGTATATCATGTTGAAAGAGAGGGAAATGAAACGCGACATGCGAGAAGGAAGGAAGGAGGGAAGGAAATTAAAAATATGCTACAACGCCAGACAGAAATGAAATCAAAGACTTCCGGATTATATCCTTTAATTTTTTTTCCGTTAATGCCTTCATACGGGAATAGCTTTATGATCAGTGTCGCCTGCCCGGAAATATTGTATCGTGTGCAGGTATTTTGGCCTAAAGGCTGATTTGCCTGCTGTCCAAAAATTGGACAGACGCGACGAATGCCTTAGTTTCTTTTGTATAACAATTATTTATCTGAATTGTAAAGTTAAAATATTTTAAAGTGTTAATCCAAAAGAAGTCATCAACTCAAAAATTTCAGGGCTAACTTTGATCACTCCAAACCATTAAGTTCAAATAAAAGGTCAAAGGTAAAGGTCAAGGTCGTTCAAATATCTGGTCTAGATAACCCAGAAAATGCGGATTCAAATAAAGTTGGTAGCGAGATTATTTTTCATATATTTCTTATGAAGGTAAAATGACTGCAGCTATTCTAGGACTCTAGGTTTTGTTTTTGAAGCTGTCGAAACGCACAGATTTTTATTCGGTGGAACATTTTCATCTCGTGGTTGGTAGCTAGACGGAGGAGCCAAGAAACACACTTTCGCATTAATAATCCTACCAAGTATGGATTTCATTTCACCCGCGTGGTTGGTGAAATGGCATAAACAAAAACATCCATTCTTGCCCTACTTCTCGTATGGGTTGTATGAGTGGAGCCGGCACCTGGAGTAATTTAATCTTCATGGGCGCTCTTCTGGGGCTTACGTGAATAAAGTATTTGAATTTGAAATGTGTCCACCGTATATGAATACCCCGAGACACGAGTTGAAAATTTTCCAAAGGAGAACCATGCTGGCATCACGCAATTTTCAACCCTATTCAATATGCTTACAGTCGACGTTCCTATACTTTTGTTTGTCGCGAGGTGAAAATCTAATATAACTTGAAGTTTCCAACAGTTTACGAGTAATGCTTAAACTGACGTTTAATAGAACCAGCGTGGAACATGAGGACCTTTACTTAGCTTAAGAATAAATGTACCAGGTGGTAGGACTCTTCTGTGAGTGTCTGTCTGGGTGGGCACCACCGCTTTGCTCCTATAGTCTACCGCCAAGCAGTAGTAATGTGCAAGCATTACTGTGTTCCAGTATGATGAGCAAAGTAGCCAGTGAAATTACTGGGCCTATGAGACTTAATATCTAATGTCTCTGAGTAAAGAGCGCAACGCAGTGCCGCGCAGGCCTATGTGTTTCAAAGTTCTGGGCGGCACTGCAATTGTTATGGGCTGGCGTTATGCTTACCATCAGGCAAACGACCTGCTCGTCTCGTTATCTTTTAGTATAAAAAAAAATTGTTATTGACAAGCGTTTATCCATCAGTTGTGACCTCGATTCTGGCGTCAAAACCTAAACCAAATTTTAGATTCACTCTCTCTTTCTAACTAGTAGTAAGTTTAGTTTTAGAGCTGTCGAATAACTGGCATACTTATTTATTTATTTTTAGCACACAGATCAAATCTTGTACATACAAGGAAGGACTTAATGCTAAATAGCATTTCAACCAGTCATCCTGGACATGCAAGAAAAATGGTGGCGGTGCAGTAAGGAGAAAGATACCTACAAATAAAAGTTGAAAATAATTAAAGAAATTCAGAAATAATAATGTGGATAGACGTCAGAAAGTTAAAGTAAGAATAACAATTAGTAAAAAAAACATACCCGACTCGAAAGTTGATAAAAATTATAGCCCTTCGTCTCTAGTAGCACGGAGTCGAGTATGTTGGAGTCTTTATTAAAAGATATATTAGATACTTAGGATGACTAACATTCATCATAATCATCATCAGCCGGAAGACGTCCACTGCTGAACATAGGCCTCCCCCAATAGAACGCCACTTGGATCGGCTACTCGCCTCTTGCATCCAGCGGTTCCCCGCGGTTTTGACAAGGTCGTCGGTCCACCTAGTGGGGGGACGTCCTGCACTACGTTACTACTACCGACTAACATTACGTTAGTAAAATTATACTTTGTTTGAAAAAGAATCGGGCTCTTTAAGATATGTGACAAAGAAAAATTTTAGGTCTTCTTTTATAAACAAAACTTCTGTTTTCGTGCGTTATTTGGCCACGTTGGTTTTCTTTTGCGACAAAATACGCAGATAGGATTAAATTGTCGGATAGAAATATATTATACAGAGCGAATGTGGTATATTATGCAAGTTTAGGTCTTAGAACAAGATAATATCTCATTAACTGAGATACAAATGTTATTGTAGATAGACATATTTTGTATACTATTGGATAACGGGCCGAGCGTTTCTTTTTCCAGAAGGTACAGAACATATAATTACACTGAAGGTAAGCACAACGTCAGCCCATAACTGCAGTGCCCCTCAGAATGTTGAAGCACAAAGGCCTGCGCGGCACTGGAAGGTGCTCGTTACCCTGAGACATTGAGTAGTAACATAAGCCCAATAATTTCACTGACTCTGCTCATCAAACCTGAACACAGTAATGCTTGCATATTACTGTTTGACGACTACACGTGCAATGCGTGCAGCAGCTAGTAATATAATATAAGTAAGTACAGCCACAACGGTTCTCTTTGGCGACAAACAATTTCACTAAACTAATGAACAAGCCCTATAAAGGTATTATCCCTTAATACTCGGGAGCTTTCAGTAACTACTTGCCCGCGTGACCACATACTAACAACCTGAACCTTATAAAAGTTTGTTATACTTTACCGCCCAACATCAGAAGTTTAGACAGCGGGGTCATGCGTAAAGGCTTATAATACAAAGTTTATTTGGTATCACAACTCTGGAGCAATGACATTTATAATTAACTAGCTCCTGCCCGTGGTTTTCACCCGCGTTCCCACAGGAACCGTCAAACCGATCTGTCGAATTAAATCAACTTGTCAACATTATAAAACTTTATTGACAGCTGTCAATGTCAATTTTATGTCAACTAACTTCTGCCCGCGGTTTTCACCCGCGTTCTCACAGGAACCGTGCATTTTCCGGGAAAAAAGTAGCCTATGTTACTCTCCGGTCCATAAACTATATCTGTGCCAAAAATCACGTCGATCCGTTGCTCCGTTACTGCGTGAAAGACGGACAAGCCAACAAATCAACAAACACACTTTCGCATTTATAATATTAGTAATAGCTATAGATTATTTACCTACACTCGAATTTTTGCAGGATTTTTTAATTTGCAATGTATCTATATATGTTGGTTTGCTTGGGTCAAATCTTGCGCAAGCTAAATTTGACCCACTTCTCGGTCTTCTATTGAGCCGGAATTTTACAGACATTTTTAAATCAGATAACAATGCATATAATGATGTTACTGAGCTGTTGCCTTATCAGCTAACAATCTCGTGTTCGTTTTCAATCCCAAACCGATTAAAACCAGCGGTCACTAGTCTTCGTGTGGAAGGAGTGTGTTCGGTGTGATTATAAAATTAAAATGAAAAATAAACAAAAATATTGTGTTTTATAGGATTTCTTTCACAAAAACTACCGTTTCGCGACAATTTTGTTTTATTTGAATACATTCAACATCCCAATTGAGGTGGCACTTGGCTTTGTGTGTTTTATGACCTACAATCATTATGTACTGTTATCTATTGGTGTTTACATTGTTGATGCAACTATCTAATAAATAAATAACCCCAGGAAACACAAAGGCCTGCGCGGTACTGCACTCATTACCTTAGGATAATAGGTAATAAGCCTCATAAACACAGCAATTACACTGATTACTTTGGTCATCAAACTGGAACACAGTAATGCTTGTTTGGCGGTAGACGGACACTCGCAGAAGGGTTAGTCCTACCACTAAATCGCCTGATCATAAGCGACGATGTAGTCGAATATGATGAATATGCTAAACGTAGACTAGTACTGAGTCTAAAGTGCATCTTAAGAGCAGATTAGTCATGAATAGTTCAGTCTGTACTCTGTACTGAGGAAAACGCCGCTACCCATTTCTTCCATATTCCGCTGTTACGGCACTCACGGGAATAAATGGGGTCGTACAATCATACGCCAAGCCAATATATCTACTCGTACTCTAAAAATAAATGTAATAGAAATAAGATATTTATGTTTCGTAAAATTACAAGCATGTTATTAAAACAAATTATTTGACGTTGCCTTTTAAAATGAGATAATTTTTCAGGTTTGTTTTTTTCAGTCTGAGAATATTTTATTTTCCTTCGTTATTTTTAACATCATTAATTATAAATTTTAATATAATATTATTGCAGGTATTTATATTTTTTTGGGAATTCATACGTAAACGGGGTTTGGATTTTAATCAAACATAACCTTGGAACTGATGATACATGATGATGGTTACGACATCAAAACACCAATATACACCTAAGCAAAGTCAGAATAAGAGGAGGAAGTCATCCATCAAGTTTGTTAGCATAATTTATTTGTTCAAATTCATATAAAGAAAGAAGGAAAGAAAAACAAACAAGTTTTCTTTTTCTTTCTATAAAGATAAATCAATAGAGGTTCTTTTCAAAACTTTATAATTCCATTTTGGACCGAATAGGTTTTTTATTACCGTATTTAGTATGACCGCTAACATTGTCTACACTTGTCTGAAACAGAAATTTTGCAAACTGTGACAGATCCACCAAAAAATAAATGATCAAAAGCCATCAAAAGTAGTTTATTTCAATTCAAAACGATACACTGTATTCATAAATTTTGATCACAATCGAAAAGCCAGTGCTTGCGCCGCGATCAGTAGGAGCGCGCACGCCGCAAGTGTATTTCATTTTTGAACAAAACCTCCTCAATTGATCTTAATTATTTTTACAACAATATCGACGTTTAGTTCTTCAGTCTAATTTCTGACAGTTTTAATCGATTTTAATTTCATTCAATCGCTATCAAACTTGATAGATTACAAACAACATCTACGTTCAACAAACCAGCAAATATCTTCAACTTCTTAGCCATTCACAATTAACATTGAGCTACGACAGCACAAATAACACATAAATTAATATCATTGTATTATTAGGCTTTATTCTTAACCTGTAAAAAATTTAAAGTCTCTTTCTCATAGCTGAAAATACAGTCTGCTATTATATCATCATCATAATCAGTTATGTCAAGTCAGTCACAGTTCAAAACTTTAAAATTATATATCATATCATTGATTGGATCCATTGAAGCTTCTGCCCCTTGAAATTTTTCAACTCCTTGTTATTTAATTAAGATAACAATTTCATACAGTTTTAAAGTTACGAACTCGATAAAAATATCTGTGAACCTCACTGTAATGTCGCTGTTCATCCTTTCCTCTCAAACTCATCCTGTCGCGTCTGTACGGTTTGCCGATACGCATTTCGATTATTGATCATATTTTCGTTTTACGATTGTTTTGTTTTTGGACACACGTAACAATGCCAAAATGACGTCATCGACGTTAGGTGCACAGATATTTTGGTCAAGTTATATATTTCCTATTGAGATTCCTAACATTTCTTATAACAGCTTTATCTTACTGTCTAGTTTATTATCCTCCTTCTTTACTTACTAAATAGTTGTTACAAATGTTTCTACTACTCTTAGTAATCATATTCTGTCCTAGCTTCGTAAATCTTTATGTTCATCTTCTTTACATTCATCAATATTACCCATATCTTTCATTCTTTACTCTCCTATATATACTTCCAGTGCTTGCTTGGTTATTTTTTCTTGTCTTATATTTCCTACGTTATGTCCTACATTTTCGTTGTGTTTTCTCACTTACAGATGGATGCGGCGGGTGTCCTTCCTGCCCCTTGACATTTTGCAGCTGCTTATTGTGCGCTGTAGGGGTGCGTTCGCCAGGGTTGGCGGTTGAAGCACTGGCGATTGCGCCGGCACTACTGCCGGCTGGCGACTTGGCTTGCGGGGAGCTGGTAGATGTGGTCCTGTGAAAGAAAGTTCAATAGTTGAAGCTGAAGTGGATGGACATTTGTATATCTTGGTAAACCTTTGACCACGTCTCACCTGATGAAGCTATGTGGTCGAACATTGTGCAGTTGCTGGAATATACTGTTGTGAGTTCGGCTACTGATTTTCAACTTAGGATTAAATTACTGGGTTTATGATACTAAATATCTAATGTCTCAGGGTAACGAGCGCACTGTAGCGCCGCACAGGCCCTTGTGTTTTAAAGTTCTGAGTGGCACTGCAATTGTTATGGGCCGGCGTTATGCTTGCCATCAGGCAAACGACCTGCTCGTCTCCAATAGAACAAAAAAGGACCCAATTTAATATTTTTCTTCAGTTTAATTGTTATTCCAGTGGCAAAACCCTTGAAATTCTAGATCTAAATTTAAAGTTTCTTTCTAAGCATCCAGTTATTTAGTTACTCCTAGGTGTATTATTTAAGCTTTGAGGAATAACGGAATAGAAGGGCAGTTTTTTGTACTCGATATTTTTATGCACAAAAAAGGAGTGTAATGTGTATGTTTGTATATTTATGAGTTTATTTATTCCACCATAACTTTTTAATGTCTGAACAGATTGGGATGTATGGGGTATTAATTCTAATCATACATCAACCTTACATCATCTCGAGTGATACTGGCTAGGGCAGTCTTGTTTTTTATGTAACTTTTGTCATATCGACTTGTTTTAGTAGTCGGAGTCCACTTTTTTAAACTTTTCATAATAGACACCTTTACCTCCTAGACATCCAGACATTAGCATGACTAATTACCACTTTGACATAATTCTGGGGGTTAATAGTTCTGGCGCGTGCGTGCAACTTATAATTAGTTGGAGTTAAAGCCCACTGGGATCATGTTTCTGAAACTTATCTATTTCGTTATTATAACGAAATTCATACGGTTATCAATAAGAATACATGTTCACAACAAAAATAGGGTATCATTAGTGTTTCGCTTCTACATACTGCTTAGGAGTGAAACTCCCTGATTGAGTCTTTGTTTCCCGATCGCTATAACCTAAGTTTCTTCAAGTGACGAGTGAATAGGTATCTTCTAGTAAGCGTGCTTTATCTTTCGACTGCATCGTTATTTACCATCATTTGAGATAGTGGTCAAACGCAAACCTATTCCAGCAATAAAAAGTCATCGTTGTCGGTTGGAAGACGTCCAATGCTGAACATAGGCCTCCCCCATAGAATGCCAGTTTGAATGGCTACAAATCTGCATGCCCAGGAGCTCAAGCACACTAAAACCACAGTAGTCAAAATAGTTACAGTTTGCGATCATTGTGACGACAACTGACACTTTTGGTAACGCACTAGCCAGAATGGACTCCGGCCATCACCATTATTCAAATTTAGCAGTTTGGTAAATCATTATGATATCGATCTCGCCGCTATTGCCAGTTATGCAAAAACTCGGTAATGTCAGGTCTGTCAACAATGTTGTTATTGCCGGAGGTACATAGACATCATAATGATTAACCAAACTGCCAAATTAGCGTAATGGTGTTGGTCGGACAACATTGTGGCTAATGCGTTAGTGTCAGTTGTCGTCACAATGATCACAAACCATTACTATTTTGACCATTGTGGTTTAGTGTGCTTGGGCCCCAGATCTTTTACAATAATGTGGCAGCTATGTATGTATAAACTGCTCATTGTATTTCTTCAAATATAATATTACTAGCTTCTGCCCGCGGTTTCATACAAGTGGTGATTCCCACTGGAACTGTGCATTCTCTGGGATAAAAAGTAGTCTATGTTACTCTCCTCTCCGGTCCATCTAATATGCAAAAAATCACGTCACTCCGTTGCTTCGTTGCTGCGTGAAGGACAAGCCAACAAACACACTTTCACATTTATTATAGTAAGGACGGATTCTTAGCAAGTATATGTTTATAAGTACTTACTCAAGTTGAGCCCTGGATACGTAATGAAGACACAGCGAAAGCGGCACATGGAACAAAGAAAAACTCAATTTTAATATATTTCATTTTACTTATTCTTCTAACAATCAACCAATTATTAAAAATTTTCAATCAATCAACTATGTGAGACATTGTAACGGGATATTTACCGTGATTATTATTGAACGATGATAAATAAACGACTGAGAAAGCGGGTAGACAGATTTGTGTGCTCGTAATTTTCGTCTACAAACCACTCGCAGTCTCGCCAGTATTCCCGTGAACATGATGCTTGCAACAGCGTCGAAATATCGGGTGCTCATCGTTCAATAATAATCATGGTAAATATCCCGTTACAATGTCTCAATTAGTAAATAACCGTGAAAGTTTAAAACAGTGTCAATCAACTATGTATTACCGTGACTTTGACGACTTTAATACACTAGCATCCAACTAATAAACAGTGTATAACCGTGGTATAGTTACACAATGTTTTGCCTTTGTTGTTCTTTGAACATTTTAAACTGAATCGAAAGGGACAAAACATTGTGTAACTAATCAACCGTTATACAGAGTTTATAAAACTGTTAAACTTTAATTTTTTACATAGTTAACACTAGCTAAACACTCAAGACGGAGCCAGGTTTTTTATACTATTATGGGTAATTAGACGAGCGGGTCCTTGGTCTGAGGGTAAGCGTAACGCCGGCCCATAACAGTTGCATGTCACGCAGAACTTTGAAACACAAAGACCTGCGCGGCACTGCAGTGCGCTCGTTACCCTGAGACATCAGGTATTATTTATTTAATTATTTAGCACAAATAGTGTACATGGAATAACTTTTTTTATGTTATGTTATTTGGTAACGAGACGAGCCGGTCGTTTGCCTGATGGTAAGCATAACGACGGCACATATTTAACAATTGCAGTGCCACTCAGAACTTTGAAACACAAAGACCTGCGCGGCACTGCAGTGCGCTTGTCACCCTGAGACATTATGGTATTAAGCCTCATTAGCCCAGTAATTTCACTGGATACTCTGCTCATCAAACCGGAACACAGTAATGCTTGCACATTACTCCTTGGCGGCAGACTCCACGAGCAAAGCGGTGGTAACAACCCAGACGGACACTCGCAGAAGAGTTAGTCCTCCCACTAACAAAACTACGTGCTATACTAGCTACTATCTGCCAGTTTTCCAGATCGTGTAAGAAAAGTTGTTAGGGTGTGCGGCTCTTTCTTATGAGTGTGTGGTTAAGTCTCATAAGTCCAATTATTTCACTGAACCAAAATAAAAACTTCTGTAAAACTAAAAGCAGTAATAGTAAGTTCCAAGGATAGGCAATCTTACTTACGATTTAAGCTGATAACACAATTTCTTTCAACGACTCAAACTTTGGCCAACACATTTCGAAAGAAGCAAATCGTCAAACTTTTGCTGAGAGAAGTAAAAACTATATCGTTGAACTAGAGCTGAGATTACTTCCGAAGTCCATTTTTAGAGTTGCTGCGTACATTGTTTTGTACGGTTATCCGAATAAATGGAAAACATATTCGACATAAATCAGCCGGAAAATCGATTATGCCACTGTTCGCTATACTAAAACTATACCACTACACGCTACTACATTACGGCAAATACGAAAAGAAGGGTATTGTTCTACGCCTGTTTATTTTTACTTATGTTTCACGATCACAACACAAAAGCACCAGACAAAGTTCATCCTCACATAATCGAGTCCTAGAAGTCTAACCACCCGATTTATGCGATCTGCAACTCATTGGAAGCCCCCAGTGTTGCAAATGTCCATAGGCGACAGTGACCGTTTACCATCAGGCGGGCAGTATGTTTGATTGCTACTCGTTTAAATTAAAAAAATAAATACCTACTAAAAAACGATGTTGTGTGAGGAATCAGTCGATTCATTATTATGTCCGGGTGACATAGGCTACATATTATACGAACAAAATAAATATGACGGACAAATGTGTATGTCCAACAAAGTGCGGGTTTGTAATTTTTTTAAATATTACAATTATTTAGTACATTTGAGATTTTAAATAACAAACCGTTTCACCATAAATAATTAATTAGAGCTTGAGAAACTAAAGCAGTTGGTTGGAGTACTGTTTAGGCCGGATTTGATACACCTCTATTCATGAGCGGAACCGATTTCACGCCTCGGAGCACTTTTCAATTCGTATCGGAAAAACTTCCAGAAATATTGACAGGAGAGGTCTAAATAGTTATTCTACCCTAAATAGGGGTCAAAAAGTTTTCAAGAGAGTGATATATAAATTTTGCAGAAGAAAGATTCATATAATCAATCTGTGTTTTCAAACTTTTGGACATAAATTAATAAATAATTCCTTTCTTTCTGCTCTTATGGGAATGTGGTCAGCCGTTCACCAAATATGAAATAAACTGTGTTTATTCGCAGCATCAAGTATACATATAAAGAAAATTGAAGTGTCTGTTTGTAATATCAAAATATGCTTTCTAGTAAAAAGCTGTTCTACTAGAAAGCATATATGGTACCTATAACAAAACAACCATTATTAATATTTTTGGCAGACTGTCTGTCTGTTTGTTCCGGGTAATCTCCAAAACGGCTGAACCGATTTTGACGGGATTTTCACTGGCAGATAGCTGATGTAACAAGGAGTAACATAGGCTACTTTAATTTTAGAAAAATAATTAGGGTTCCGCGCAAAAAAATATAAACCATGTAATCCAAAATCTCCACGCGGGTGAAACCGCGGGGCAGCAGCTAGTCAATAAATAAAAGCTGAAAGCATTTTCCATAAATTTAATTTCACTTAACATGACACATTATATTTTAAATCAAGGAATAAACTCCGTCACTAACAATTAATTAAAAAATAAGGTTTCCCGGGAGGCTTTTCATTAAAATTCCCCCTTCATACAACTTTACGCTTTCGCAGTAAAGGTTTATAACCCATTTTACTTTGTGCAGAGTTTTTATTTGTGACTTTACGATATTGAATGCAAACGGTGTGAGTGGTTTTCTTATGTTTTCGTTTTTATTTTGTTTTAACTCGATAAAGTTTTGGTTTCTTTGAGTTTTTTTATTTGAAAATGTTGTTGGTAATTGGTTGAAAGAAAAATAAAAGTTAGGAGTTTTTTTCTGTAGTAATTTTACGGATTTTAGTTTATTCGTTAAATTTCGTTAGCTTATTGCATAACGAGTCGAGCAGGTCGTTTGCCTGATGGTAAACAGAATGCCAGCCGTTATCCACTACAGTGCCACTTAGAACTTTGAGACATAAAGGCCTGCGCAACATACGCACTGTAGTGCCGTTGTGCATATGTTGCCCTGAGACAGTTGTAGAGAGAAGTGGTACCTATTTGCTATTTACTTAGTATTTTAATATGATAGGAAGATTTAGAGAGATACTAATAGGGATGTTGCATGAAACACAAAATACATAATTACTATACACAGGTTGAAGAACATCACATTAACACAATAAAATGAAATTGAGACATTGTAACGGGATATTTACCGTGATTATTATTGAACGATAAGCTCCAGATATTTCGACGCTGTTGCAAGCATCATGTTCACGGGAATACTCATGTCTCAATGTCTCAATTAGTAAATAACCGTGAAAGTTTAAAACAATAAAATGAAATTTATAAAAAAAATATATTTTCCACAAAGATAACTCTAAGCACCTTAACGTTTCCCGAATTCAACGATTTTTTTATTATCCAATAGTAATTTAAATGATACCACCAGATTCTTTAAATTTAAATGAATGAAAAATTTAATACAACTATGTACCTAAACGCAGTTTTTCACGGCCAAGTCAACAAATTGCATATTTTTAGTAATACTTCACGGGCCTGCGTAAAAAATGTGACGTCACGCGTTCTGCCTAATTCGTATGGGGCGTTTTAGCGCTCAGTAGACACGCCCGATTTTAGCTCTCACTATTGACGTTTCTAGTGTTCAATTTCGATGCCTACAGAATGAGAAAACAAATTGAAGGACATCATAACAAATGGAGATATCTCTATTGTAGGCCTATTATAGACTACTAGCAAAGGACTTGCTTGTCTCGTGACCGGAATTATTGAAATTTGACTGCATCCAGTCATGCCGTAAAAATCAACTGCAAATAAAACAGTTCCTAAACAAAGCCTACAGTTGCTCGCAGTTGTTCTTAGCCGATATTGAACCATGCGGAACTGTCAGAACCTAATCTGTGCTTCAGTTAACACGCTTGCGATTACAAAGGACTGCGCTCGACTGCACGCAGTCAAACTCATCGCAATTTTGCCGCAAACCGCCTAACGATAAGCCTGCGTTTATAATGAACAAATGTACCTAAGGTATTTTCCGTACAAACAAAACAATGCTTTACAATATTAACTCTTATTCTCCTTGCTAGACACACAACAAGAGAACAAAGCTCTTTTGTGCTCGGCTCTTATATAATGCCTTCTTTATACGCTTAAGCGAAAATAGTAGGTTATAAATGTTATGTAGGCGTGCCTATTGTGGTAATGACGAAGATGTAGCCAGAAAATGTGTGTTTGAAAGAATTCTGTGTTTTGATTTGATGAGCAATGTAGTCAGTGAAATTACTGGGCTTATGAGACCTACCTTATGTCCCAGGGTAACGAGCACATTGCAGTGCCGCGCAAGTTTTTCAAACTTCTGGGTGGCATTGTTTGGGCAAATGTTTTGCTCACCACCAGGTCGACGAGCTGTTCGTCGCGTTGTCTTGCAATATAAAAATATTACTTTGTATAGAACCAGCGAAGGCCAAATGAAAAAAAAGACTTGGACTCGGAATTCCCCTCATTAGTGGTACGCAAAATAAATATTTCCTTCTCTCTCCTTCCTGCCCTTGTCCCATTTTATATGGGGACGGCGCATTGCGCCTTTACGAAAATACTCATTTTACGTTTCGGTATTTTTTTCAGCCAGTCGCCTGCCTGTAACCAACCTTTCTTGGGAATACCGAGAGTATAGGCCATAATCCACCACGCAGCCCCATGTATCTTGATGGGCAGCAAGTCATATCCTCGAATTTTGTGATTTTTGAACTTGCTGGTTTCCAAACCTACACCCCAAGCGTTATGTCAGTACAGGGGCCCTATTTTCGGGGTGTACATATATTATCTCATCCGATAAATATGACAAAAGCTGTCAAAGTATCTATTGAATAAGGATTTCTGTATTTCCGCGATGTCACCATAGATAAATATCGATCGAGAACTGACCCACATTGTCGAGGGCTTCTAGGTTAAAAAAAGGGAAAAATAAACTTACCGATAGAAATAGGCACTAATGAATAAACTAAATACAATATAGATTATGAATATTTATAGTTTCAACTCTATTTATTATTAACAAAACATTTTCAAAAAATATCAAAACTGACTTGAACCATTTGCCGCAGTTTTGCATGTCATTGTTGTTCGTTCCGATTCACAAAATGTATGCAAATATTAGGATTTGTTTTTTACGTTAATATAATTTAAATCTAATAATAATATGAAGTTAAATAATGTAAAACACTTTATTCATCTAATTTATTTGCAAAATTGTTATTTTAGAGACAAAAGTAATATTTTATGTGTAAAATTATCGGTTGCCAAAAAAATTCGATAAAAACAGAACGTGTCTGCCGTAGACAAAACCTGTAAATAACTCTTGTAACACATTTGAATGAACACATCATGACGGCAATTATCTGTTACCATAATATGTATTTTTCTGGAGAACATGCAGTTTAATTTTAGTAACGGGATATTTAGCATGTATTTTATTTGTTTTGAGCACTCGATATTTCGGCACTGTTGCAAACGCCATGTTCACGAGGAAACTTAGAGTTTCCTAACATGAACGCGGCGCTTGCAACAGTGCCGAAATATGAGTGCTCAAAACAAATAAAATACATGGTAAATATCCCGTTACTAAAGTTAATTCTTGTGCTAGTGACCATGAAAGTTTAAAAACTTATTAAACCGGAGTTTAAGATGCGATCGATAGTTTTCATAGACATAGCAAATGATATCATATTAATATATCACATAAATATCACTTTTCCGAGAATAGGGGCCCAGGGGCCTGTTTCTTAAAAAATATTAGTCTAATATTATGAGCTTTTTTTTTCTTTTTTCCATAAAAAATATGAGACTAATACTCATAATATTAGACTAATATTTTTTATGAAATAGGCCCCTGACCTATCACTGAGGCCTTGAATAAGGATAAGATGTGCTCACGTGTAAAGTTATTCGCTATCGCCGCTAGTCGAGAAGGAAGGAAACAACGAAGAGCTTACAGGAATCTTTAATAAAGGCGTGTTTACAAAGAAATAAGCACAATGTCGAAGCTCTAATTTCCTCCCACGTCACACATCATGGGAACAATACACTATTGTGTGCAACTAAAGCTATATAAGTCCGTATAAGGTCTCTATGAACGCAAACGGCAAATATACTTATACAGCACTGAATAGGCATACGGCAGATAGACGTATATGTTGAATACTACTGGATAAAGAGACGGGCGGATCGTTTGCCTGGTGGTAAGCATATACACCAGCCCATAACAATTGCAGTGCTCAGAACTCAGAACTTTAAAACCCAAAGGCCTGCGTGGCATTGTATTGCGTTCGTTACTCTGATATATTATCATAAGCCCAGTAATTTCACTAACTACAATGCTCATCAAATTGAAACGCAGTAATGCTTGCACATGCTTGGCGCTAGACTACACGAGCAAACCGGTGGTACCCACCCAGACGGATATTCGCCGAAGCGTTAGTCCTACCACCTACGGCGAATAGACGTGTAATATATGGCGATGTGTTAACTATGGCAAAAGAGACCGTTTTACTTTTCAAGCGATGATGGCTCTGTGGTTGACGACCGACGTTCCGTCAGTCAAATTGGTGGAGTGGTTCGAATCCTGTTGAAATGCACCTTATCGTTCAGAACCTCAATTAATCACAAAAGAGAATACAAATACTACGTAATCAATCACAACCTAACATCACCCTTAAACAATGGGTGTTTAACACTCTGACGTCTGTCAAGGTCAAATTTGTAAGTTAATGTTTATAAAACCAGTCACATCATGTAAGCTTCGAATAGTGCTAATAATTTAAAAACGCAGTTAAGAATATATTCAATATATTTAAGAAAATAATTTTCTACCGATTGGCTGGCGGGAAAAAAGATTTATTTATTTATTGGTGTCAAAATTGACGAAGTCGTTGATATTTCTTGTGCAAAAGCTCCTACGTCCATCCTAACTCTTTCGGAACTTCCGTGAGAAGGTAAATAATACCTAACGACTAAATTAAGGTAGTGAACTCAGCCCTGTTTACCACATGTTTAGGTGGTGTTTAATTTTTTGTGGTAGTACTGCAGATTTTCATATACCCAGTAATTTCACGTTGGTTCTCATTTGCGACAGGCATGGGATACTCAGCAGGCCCCCAATAATAGTGTCGTGATTGCTGATGCTATCGTCTGTTATTATGTGGTTTGGCCTTTGGTAAGCTTAATTCACTGAGGAAGGGTTGGCCGATTTCCAAGTCAAGGATTGGCGTTCCACAGGTGGAGGTTTCTCGTGTAACAATACGTGTAACAATACGTAGAAGAACGTGCGAAAGTGGTTTTACTGCATCTGTTTTTTTTCTTTTTTTGCCTGGTTTAATATAATGACAGAATACGTATTGTATATGGTTTTTATTATTTTTTATATATTTAAAATTGACAGATCTGAGTCTTATACTTAATTGATATTTTGAAATTTTCACACGACTGCTAAAAAAGGATTTAATATAATGTTTTCAGGTTTTATGTATGTCTGTATGCGAGTTTCTTTATTATGGAATAAACTGATGAAAAGTAACTTTTAAATTAGTACGTCTTTTTATTTTATTTTGCTAACTTATTATGAAATTGCTTCTGCCCGCGGTTTCACCCGCGTTCCCATAGGAACCGTGCATTTTTCCGGGATAAAAAGTAGCCATAACGTTACTTTCCGATCCATAAACTATCTAAGCCAAAAATAACATCTATGCGTTGCTCCGTTGCTGCGTGAACGAAGGTCAAACCAATAAACCAATACCACACCTACAAACACACTTTCGCATTTATTATAATAACCATGAAATCTAGACCGAGCCTTAATCGCTTTACATCTTACACACGCTTCTAAATAAACCAATAATTCGAAACACACATTACTAAAGTCACTAAATAACATTCGTAATTTACTAATCGAACAACTTCCTGTCACAAAATAGAGAGCAAGAGAAGGGACGCTTAATACTTGTTGTGCTAAGCGGTCACGTGAGCGTACGTGACATTCTGATACCAGTAGGGCTAACATGCGCGCCACGACAAAATTTTGTCTACTGTTTTGTCTCGCTCTTTCTCTCGCGAACATGAGACAAATGCACGACATAAGAATCGAGAAAATTTTGTCACGGTGCGCATGTTAGCCCTACAGGGCTGACACGATGGTATTCTTTCATAAAATTGACTCCTCGTTGCTACACATGTACCCTACTCGTGAAAATAATCATTAAAATAGTTGACGATAATTGGCGGAGAAATCAAGGCTGAGAAGTAAATCAACAATACAAACGAATTCAGAACTCCTCCTTTTTGTTGAAGACAGTTAAAAAATATCCTGCTATTCGTACTTCTGTACTATTAAATGCGAAAGTGTGTTTGAAGATTTATTGATTTATTGGTCAGATGGTTTGTCCTACTTTCACGCAGCAATGGAGCAACGGATCGACGTTATTTACGGCTTAGGTATAGTTTATAGACCGTAGAGTAATATAGGCTACTTTTTATCCTAAAACGCACGGTTCATGTGGGAACGCGGGTGAGACTGCGGTAGAAGCTATTAATCTATCTATCGTCTGGATGTTTCCTTTGATGCGGGTGTCGTAGGCTCAAGTGACCATTTAGCGCGCCAAGTACTAAGCGGCCCTTCTACTCCCTCATTGTTTTGTATTCTTGTTGAATTTCCTAACTTTACCTATTAGAAATTCTGTTTGCCAGAAACGGTTTATAGATTAAGTTTTCAGGAATATATTGAAACTGTTTCAAAACAAAAGCGGCGTAGCGTGACTTGTCAGGTGGTAGGACTAACTCTTCAGTGAGAGTGCACCTGAGTGAGCACCACCTCATTGCTCGTATAGTCTGTCACCAAGTAATATACAAGTATTGCTGTGTTCCAGTTTGGTGATCTAAGTAGCCAGTGAAATTACTGGGCTTATGAGACTTAATACTTAATATCTCAGGGTAACGAGTGCACTGCAGTGCCTCGCAGGCTTTTAGTTCTGAGTAGCAATGCAATTGTTATGGGCAGGCGTTATTCAAGATCCATCTCGTCTCTGTTAGATGCAAAATATTCTCGTATGTAGTAGTTATTTAAAAAAGACATTCAGCCTGCTTAGAAAAAAAGAACAGTGAAGGAAAATCACAAATAAAATAATAAAGTATCAAATAAGTTGATAAATCATTCTTTTACGATTCTTATTCGGGTAATGTCGGTTGAAGTTTCAGACAGCAATATGTAATACAGAATTGCAAATGGACTGACTTAAGTACATACCTGATTATAATACGGTATGATAATTTTCGACTTAATTTTGGAAGGGGACGAGAAATAATAAAATTGTGTCCCTTTACAGGACCTAAAGGGCAAAGCGGGGTCTTTATGAATATAATATTTATATCTATATTTAAACGGAAGGTGAGTTAAGAGGATAATAATGATTAAACTAGGTTTTTTCCGCAACTTTATCCAGCCTTTACCAAAATTAAGAGGGAAAGTTTGTTGTAAGATTTGTTTTTTTTTGTTTATTTGCTACTTCTCTGGTACCACTGAAATTCTTCCAGCAATAGGAAGCTACATTATACCTTGTTTGCACAGAGGTACCCTGCACTAGCAGTCCTTGCATCATATGAGTGCTCATGCACTGTGGAGTCCGTGTCTACACAGTGAGACGGTGATTAGGGATTAGAGCCGTTCGAATTCTACCCCTATTGTTGAAGCAATGAGCTATTGAGGTTTAAATATGAAATTGTGGAAATACGTGGCGGCGAAAAGCTACAACTTGAGACGGCATGTTGCCGGCTATATGGATACGCTAACGCGATATATGCCCATTCCGAGGGAAAACAGTTCAAGAGGTCAAACTCATATTAGGCATGGTCACACACCTATTAGACAACACAAACTTCCAAGACTCGAGAACAAACTCTATGATCACCACAAAGTCTGCCACTGATCAGGGACCGAACCCCGGGCTCCTCACTTTACTAACAACCTTTACTTTGTTAAATTTTTAATCCAGATTTCTGCATGAAACAAGAAGACTCATATTGAAAACACCTAAAAACCTTTATAAATGAGAAATAATGTTTCCATATACTCCAAGATTGTGAATAAGTAAATTGCCTACATGTTTCGGTTCATTTCATCCCTTATAAATAAACCCCTTGTATATTCATCCCCATATTTAAACGACGCAAAATTTTTCATAACGCGTTGAAATTTGCGTAATGCGGTACCCTACTTAGGCGTGATGGACTGGTCAGATCTATAGGGGTGGATTGAGTTACTACTTGGAGGAATTTTGTTCTTCAGGTCATAAAATTAAAGGTTTGGCGTGTTGCACTTCTTTCATGTAGAACGGAGCTGGTCGTTTGCTTGATCGTAAGCATAAATGCGGGCCCATAATATTGCAGTGCCACTCAGAACTTTGAGACATAAAGGCTTGTATGGCACTGCAGTGCGCTCGTTACGTACCTATAAACGTTACGACGTTATGTATAAAGTCTCATAAGCCGAGTAATTTCACTGGCTACTTTGCTCATCAAACTGGAACACAGAAATGCTTGCACATTACTGCTTGGCGGCAGACTGCACGAGCAAAGTGGTGGTACCAACCCAGACGGACACTCGCAGAAGAGTTAGTCCTACCACCTAGTAAAACACATACAAACAATGAACCCTAAAAATATCACACTCCTTTTTTGTTTGCAGTCGTGTAAAAAGTATGCCCCTTCTTTTATATTGCCTATCCTCCCTTGACCTGTTTCTAGAGTGTCGACAGTTATACAAAACTTTTAACATAAATATTACTTTAGACGTTTGGTCGGCAGCTTACGATGAGATCCGAGCGCGGTGTTAAGTTTACGAGATTGGTCAAATAGTCCTGTAGGGATCTTTGGATAGTGTAATTATAAACTTATATTTGGTGGTATGACTGACTCTCCTACGAGCGTCCGTCTGGGTAGGTCCACTTTACTCGTGTAGCCTGCCGCTTAACTGTGTTCCGGTTTGATGAGCAAAGTAGGCACTGAAATTTCTGTTCTTATGAGACTTAATACCTAATTTCTCAGGACTAACGTCTCGTTTATACTATATCTGTACAGATAGCCACTAAAGCTAGCTAATTTCTAACGAAAGATATGCAACCGCCAGGACCTCGTTATTCAAAGTTCTAAGTAAGACACACAGTACATGTCATGCAGCGATAAATGAGAATTTGCTCGCAAAACCAAGTCGGTTATTCCTCTGTCAAATATATTCTCAAAACGAAATAGATATAAAACGAAGAACATAATTACTTTGTGACGGAAGTGGCGTGTCTGTCAGAACTTCTGCGTGAAAAGAGCGGGGCAAAGGGTAGGACGTTGTGAGGGAAAGTATGTGACATCAATGGCAAAGTGTACGATGTGAATGGGAAAAGTATTGAGGTGAAATAAAAGCGAGTAAAAACGATAAACTGAACTGGTGGCTTCTTTGTACTTTCAAAGCGCCGATGGTTCTGTAGTAGTGTATCGAAGCTGGTCATTGGTTCGAATTATACAATGAGCTTTAGTATTTGGTGAAAGAAGACGTTATGTAACCATACCATGACTTTTTATACTATTTGATAACAAGACGAGCGGGTCGTTTGCCTGATGGTAAGCATAACGCCAGCCCATAAAAATTGCAGTGCCACTCAGAACTTTACACAAAGACAAGGACACAAAAATGCCTTCGCTACACTGAATTGTGCTCGTTATCCTGAGACATTAGGTATTTAGACTTATATAGCCCAGTAATTTTACTCACTAGACTTTGCTCATCAAACTGGAACTGTGTTCCAAAGTCTAGGGCAAAGTCTAGTCAGTGAAATTACTGGGCTATATGACACTAAATACCTTAACGTTTGCACAGTACTGCTTGGCCGTAGACTACACGAGCAAAGCGGTGGTATCCATCCAGACAGACACTCGCAGAAGAGTTATTATAGTCTTCTTCCTTCGTCCTGATCTTGTCCCATTTTTACATTGGATCGGCGCAGTACGTCTTTACAGAAATACTACTCTTAGGTTTTGTCATTTTTTACAGCCGGCCGCCTGTCTGTTACCTTGTTAAGAGTTAGAGTAGCCGTACATTGGGCTACCGACCGCGGCCACTAGACGCAACCACTGGACGCACGCACCAGTACCTGAGTGCCACCTCCAATCGCATACAGTGGTAACAAAAGGTGCGCTCGGACGCTTTTCGACAGCGTAAGCGACCAAGCGCTCGTTCTGGGGCCCCAACACACTAAACCACAATGGTCAAAATAGTAATGGTTTGCGATCATTGTGACGACAACTAACACTTGGTAACGCAGTAGCCGCAATGGTGTCCAGCCATCACCATTACACTAATTTGGCAGTTTGGTAAATTATTATGATATCGGTTTCCCTCCGGCAATAACGATATAGTTGACAGACATGACATTACCGACTTCTGGCACTATTGCAGTTGTGATGGATAATGGCACCACTGCCATCGCAATTTTAGTTGTTTAGCGTGATTGACCCCTGTTCTCTCTCTATTCTGTGCGGGCAGGGAGAAGCCGGCGAGGCGAGCTATAAACGCGGTAACTGCCTCAGCTTCTGGCTTGGTCACGGCCACTCAAACAGTCATTGTCCGCAGATGCTATAAAAAAATTATGAAAAACCTTGTCTGCAAGTTGTAGTCGCGTTAGTGGACGTGATTGGTGCCCGTGATCAGTGGCCCAATGTACGGCAGCGCTATTATTATATTATAGTCCTACCACCATGTAAAAGTAATACAACACAACGACTACGGCTGTTAATAAAACAAAGTACTAATAGCATCCGTTTTAATTACTTAACGATTAGTTGTTATTCGTGAGTAAAGTTAATTTTAGTAGATTAGTTTGGTTGGTCGGTTTGGTCATTTGCCGAATTTAGTTTGTTACCTTGTTAGTGAGTGTACCTGACATGAAATGAGGTTAGTTACTTATCTGTTATAATTAATGGTTTTAATCATTTAACAGGTACAAACTTATATATTATAGCAAGTACGGAGAACTAAAGTCACCGGCATAACTTTCAAAATTAGTGCCGAAGTTGGAATAGCAATGGGCAGGACTCATAGAATCGACAACCAATGGGGAAGAAACATTCTCGAGTGGCGGTCACGAACTGGAAGATGTAGGTAGGCCCCCCACTAGGCAGACAGACGACCTGGTCACTACCGCAAGGAACCGTTGGATGCAAGAGGCGAGAAGTGTCGCCTTATATGAGGAAGGTCTGTGTTCAATAGGAGGCTGATAATTTATTGGCTTATTACTACTAATACTTATGCTTAAAAGACTTAATACCAATGTCTCAGGGTAGCAAAAACACTGCAAGGTATCGCAAGCCTTTGTGTTCCAAATTTCTGGATGGCTCTACAATTGTTATGCCGTTAAGCTTACCATCAGACAAACGACCCCCTCGTCACGTTATCAAATAGTGTAAAAAGTTAGGTACCGGCCTACAAGATCGGCCGACATCACTACAACCTGAGTCATAATCGTCAAACTCAAACGTACCTTGAAGTGTCCTAAACTAACAGAAGTAAAACCCATACCTAACTCCACCCTACGACAGACAATACAATAGGTAAGGCTAAAGGCCCGTTTGCACTATATTAGTGCATGTGTGACATACGAGTGTAGATCCCAATAGGTGAACGACCTGGTCACAACCGCTGGGAACCGATGGATGCAAGAAGCGAGTAACAGATCCAAATGGCGTTCTTTGGGGGAGGCTTATGTTCAGCAGTGGACGTCTACCATCTACTGAATGTAGCGTAATGATGTAACAATATAGTGCGAGTGTAAGTGATTAGTCAGCGAGCATAATTATCCGAACCAGCTGTCTTTCCGAACCAGCTGGCTAAAAACAATTGACTTCATTTTTGACTCCAACGCTATTAAAACCCGCGGTCTCTAGTTTCCGGCCGAGGGAATTTTCTACAGAGTTCACGCTAGTTTTCATTTTGGAATATCTTAAAAATGTGGTGGCCACGCGGGGCGATTACCGAGAGTTGCAAGTGCAAGTGCTAGTGGAGTGATTTTTGCAAGTAGCCTCTCCACAAACACGTTTGTTTGGGTATGCTTGTTAGTAACAACAATACACTTTGCACTTTGATTAGTGACCACTTTGATTGGTTATTGATTAGTGATCGTAATTACTCACACTCACACTCGCACTAATCAAAGTGCAAACGGACCTTAAGGCAGAATGTGTATAATTTCCGCTCCCAGGTCCCGAGAGACAAATGTACAGGCCGTTTCGTTAAATTAGTTTTACCTTTGCGTTTTGACGGTTTAATAAGGATAATGCCTTTTTGGGAAGATTCATTGCACGGCAGGGTTAATAGGGCTAATATCTTTTAATGAAATACACATTGGAAGGGTAATGAGGTTGTCGGGCGCGTTGTAGCAAACGTTGTGTCGGGAGTGCTCGGAATCGTATTTTGAAGCTTTTATTTAATTTCACTAGTTTGTAACTTCGTATGTTAGAATATTCGAAAAAGCTTGTTCCTAAATGTATTTTCTGTTAGGGTCTTCGGGAATATTCATTTTCACGACCGAAATTCGGTCAACCAGCGTCAAATAAGATATGTGTGGCTCGTCCCGTTGAAGGGTAAAGGAAAACAATTTGACGAAATCGGAATGTGAACCACTAATTCGGGTATGTATGCATGAAATACTCGAATTCCTTGCCATTCCACTACAAGATGAAATCACAGTGTCTTTCGTACATTCTTGTCCTTTAAATAAAGTTAAAATAGTAGTATTTACAACACGAATGTCACAGTAAAATTACACGTGCGCATCACACAATTTAACTTGAGGATGACACCTCTTGTAATATTATGCTACCCTAGTACTTCTGGGCTCACATAACTGAAATTACGGAGTGTAGGAGAGTTAATACCTGATGTTTCAGGGTAATGACTAATGAGAATGGGAGCCGGGAGGTGCAGGCTGAGGTGGGTGAGGTGACTTGTGCTTATTTTATTTCTCAACCTAGCATTGTTCTCAGTTCTTATCTATTATTAGAACCCAAAGGAAGGAACTAGTCACCCACAACACAGGGTATCCTAGTGTGGGGACTAAGACTGTATAAATTTTTGTAATACCTTATTATTTGTGAATAAATCTTTTATTATTATTATTATTCTCTTGTCCCTCTCTCTTCCCCTCTCGAAAGTAGCTTTGGGTTTGGAGTATGGGACAGTAAACTCGCCTCGCCACCCATGGTGGTGACGGGCATGCGGGGTGGGGTCTCTTCCTTAGACTTCTGAGGCCCTGGAAGGTGTTCACCCTCAATTTTTGTTCTCGGGGTAGCGCGCGTGTGCTCCCATGCGCCCTTTTAGGACCTGGAGGTGGATACGGCGATGACATACGTGCAGGCAAAGTTGCCGGAGGTGGGGATACGTAAGTGAGACCAGTGCGTCGCTGGGACTGCGTTTGGCTATACTAACATGGAACTGTAGCCCCAGCCTTATGTCGTCTAGGTGGAACACCGTCGATTTTTTAGTTGGTAGGTGAGTCTCGGAAAAATCCTGTAACCAGCGCTTTGCAGTGCCACGCAGGCCTTTGTGTTTCAAAGGGGGTCTGAGTGGAACTGCAATTGTTATATCAAATCTGTCGCCATTCACCTATCGGTGTGACCAGAGAGTAATATAGGATACCTTTTATCCCGGAAAAAGGCACGGTTCCTGTGGAAACATGGGTGAAACCGCGGGCAGAAGCTAGTAAATTTTACAAACGAGGTAAATTTCAGGTCCTTCCTATTTCATATTTAATTTAATAAAAGGTTTTGTAATTTATGATAATATTTATATTAGAGGTAACAACGTAATGGAGAGATAAAGTAAAAGTAAATATAATTTAATTTTATATAATACGAGTAAATAATGTCCTAAGATTATTATGTAGCTTCTGAAAAATTAATTTAAAATGGGATATTAAAGTTGCTAACGAAATAAATTATTTAAATAAGTCATTCAATCAAGTTGATGTAACTAAAGTTACATACATACACGACTGTCCTAGCTAGTGTCACTCGGGATGATGTAAATATTCCAACATATACTTCCAAATCTGCTCAGGCATTTAAAAGTTACGGTTAAAGAAACTCACATACATACATGAACCGTAATAAAAACTTTAGACTCATATTTTCGTCATTTATGTAAAAAGCATAAAAGGAGTTCGGTATTTGACCTACTTTTTAAAGTTCTATAGGAAAATCAAAAAGATTCAATCAGTCCATCTGTTACAACGTCATTTGTTTGTGGGCATTATAAGGAATACCTTATATAATTTCATTAAAGAATACCACCCCCAAGCGTGGAAGAAAAGGGGATGAAATCAAAACCCGCGATATTTTCGTGAAATTTGGTTTAAATACAGCCAAGTTGAGAACCTCTTCCTTTTTGAAAGTCTGTTAAAAAGATTCGATCAGTCCGTCTGTTACAACGTAAAAAATTGTAACTTAGTAATACGAAGAGTATTGTATAAAATAAATTTACAGAATTAAATGTTAAACATAATTAAATATGATAATAGTACAATCAACATCAGTAGAATATATATAGAGCATGATACCCTGAAAAAAATTTAATCTCCGTCACGCACTTGATCAGTTTTAGTTTGGTCGAAAGTTGTTACCATCCTAAATTGACAACGATATAATTAGGGATAGGTAACATGGGCGCCTTTTCGACCCTTTAGGGATGCTATACCCTCTTTAAAAGTCTCCAATTCTCCAATACAACCTGCCGGTAAAAGGTTGATGGGTGTCTTAATCCGCAATTATACAGGATAAGCCTGGACCTCTTCTGATAAGAATATATTGTACCTTATATGTGTTATAATTTGTAACTTACGTAGTTCATATATCTCTCTTTTTTGTTCTTGATAAGTTAGCATTTCAATACTACTAGCCTATTCGCTCATGGGCCACGCGCTATAACCACAGAACATTTTCGTATATGTTATTAAGTTCACCATACACGAGCGTACCAAATCCATCGGTCCGCGCGTCGTGGATTGCGTAGAACGATGGTCTAATTTCGAGCACAGCTGGGCACTCCATTCCGGACGCGACATCACTCTTTCAGTCATTCTGCATCTCAAGAACTGCCAACGGAGCGCGAAATGGATCGCCGTATCAGCCACTAACGATGATCTAGAACGTTGGATTTGGAACGTTTGGATTTCTAATATGTTTATCACTCCACGTAATACATCTGAGATTCTCCACACACGGGCAGTTTTTGGAACGTTGGATTGGAATGTTGTGGATTGGAGTGCTCGTGTATGTGGGCTCTTATATGAGCTTGCCACACTCTCGACTGTTTTTCGCTAGAAACCGGTCGAGCGACAATCATCGCGAAACTCAGCAGTACAACGTAAATTTAAAAGAAGTACTTAACACTTATGAAAGTTTTGACCAAGTCTGTATATACCTACTAGTAGTACGTCACTGTTCAGGCCATCGACCCACTGTCCCGGGTTGTCAAACGACTCCCTAAGCTCATACACTAACATACATTACATTAATAACTCTAATGGTGGAAGCGTGTACGGAGTGATTAATGAAATATCTTGTTAGATCCGATGCGGCAAGGTGTTTGTATTAAAGGCATTAATGATGTATAGGGCATAAATAGAGAAAGGAGAGCTGGGTAAGATAATTTTCATACGGTACACGCAATATTGCTGACATTGAGTATTATGTCTGCCCATAACATTTTTTTTTATTCTCTTGGATATGGACGAGCTTGTCGTTTGCCTGGTGGTAAGCATAACACCAGCCCATAACAATTGCAGTGCGACTCAGAACTTTGAAAAATATAAAGGCCTGTATTATTAAGTATCACAAGTCTAATAATTTCATTGACTATCTACATTGCTCTAGAAACACTGTTGTGTTTGTGTTGTTGTTACAACACAATAATACTGGCACATTACGGCTTAGTGGCAGACTGCAAGGGTAAAGTGGTGGTACGCACCCAGACGGATACTCGCAGAAGAATTAGTCCTACCACCTGTCAAAAATCTAGAATTACCTATTCAAATTTAGGTTTAGCCTATTTACCATCTTCGACCACATCGTTGCTAAAGATCAGGAGAGGTAGTGGTAATTTTTGTAAGAAAAGAGATAATTGAGTAAGAATCCCCAAGTTTATTTGGTCTTGTAACAGTGTATGCATACACTTTTACAAGTCCTTATTTACCATGGTAAATAAGAAATATCATTTGAAGTCCATTGTTTTTGTTTAGTAGGTCCATTTCCAAAGCACTAATGAAAAACACAAAAACACACGGCGTGAAAACCGCGCGGGTCTCAAAGGGACACGTTTCCGGGTTGTTTGTTTTTTCCGTTCCAATGTGGAGTACGTTCTTGTTTCGCCTGATTTTTACGTATTCTGTAGCGTAGCTCAGATAACGAGGGTTGCAACATTGTGGCTGGATCAGCGGAAACTGAAAGATTGGTCCATTGATTGACGGCTCCGTAGCTAAGTTGGTAGTAACCCTATCTGCTAAGCGAGGGGTCCCGGGTTCGATTCCCGGCCGGGGCAGATTTTGTGTAAGCATAAAGTTTGTTCTCGGGTCTTGGATGTTTGTGATGTGTATCTGTGTGTGCCCATGCCACCTATACAGGGAATCCTAGTGCGGGGGTATGAGTGTAAGCGTTTATTTATTATTATTGATTTGGCAGAATGCAGTTAAGTTTACTTATAAAAATAAATAGTTCTTTTGGTAGGTTAGCTATTCTTACCTCTGGGCTTAGATAAATGCTGGGATTTCGTCGGGATAACAGTACAATAGCGCGTAACTTGCTCTGTAAATTACCGCGTATCTACAATGAGGCAACCTTTACAGGGGAGTGAAACAACTTAGTAAGTATCTATATATCCGATAAGGGAGTGGTCTCAATATCATTCAAACATTGTTAATAACTAACTGTAAAATAAAAAATAAATAAAAAACAATTGCCCTAGCCAGTGTCACTCGCGATGTAAGGATTTTAATCATACCCTATATATCCAAACATGTTCAGGCATTTAAAATCTATGGCGGAATAAAGAAACTCACATACATGCACAAATGAGCCCTGAAAACATTACAATTCTTTTTGGGCTTGTGGCGTAATTAGAAACGCTTCGAAGCTAATGGCAATTGTCTAGACACCCTCAAAGCGCTCAGTGCTTGCAGTTAGGAACTAGAAAATAAAGGCATTTAGCCCGTTGTAAAAAGGTGTAGGTATAAAATCCTGAAATTGCAAGACAAAAAGTAAATATGAGCAGATAAGTACATCGAGTGACCCGTACACTTTCCCTAATTCCCTGAAAAAATCACTGAACAGATAAACGTAAATACCGCAAAAAGTGGCCAGACTTCGTATCTAAACCAAATAATCTTAACGAAATTGCTCCCCAAATAAAAGTACATTTTAACACAGATATCACCTGTTGCAAAACAGAACCAGCGTGGAAACTGGTGGCAATATGCATGTCCCAACTTTATAAAATTTCATAATGGACAGACGAAATTGTTTAATTTTCTTATATGCTTTCAAACATTATTATTGTGTATATTGAATGCCCGATGTGGGTAAACTGACATCACTACTTTGCAATTATATCTAGCATATAATTATTTACATCAGTTATTCAATAAACTATTCTGGTTCTGATTCTTCTGCGAGTGTCCGTCTATGTGGCTATCACCGCTATTCCGGTCCGATCCACTGAAGAGATCCACTCGTGTTCTCTGCCGTCTAGCAGTCATTTGCAAGAATTACTGTGTTCCGTTTTGATGAGTAAGTAGTCAGTGAAAGTTAGGCTTATGAGAATTAAGGCGTATATAGCAATTATTTTAAATAGTTTCACATAAATGTTTTTTTTTAGCAAAATCAGATAGATGAGCTACGACAAAAATATATGTCATTATTGATCATATTACTCGTACTGATAATCTTTTTTAACTGATCATGATACTGTGACCAAAACAAGATTATATCAAATTAACTCTATCAAAAAACAAAAAAAATGTCAAAACTACCTGTAAAAATAAGTTCGCAATGAAATATACTTATCTGTTATTTATAAATGTATATTGATAAAATTAACAAGACTTACGTATTACTTATACATTTTCGATTAAACGTATTACGCATCTTTTGGATTTTTACTCAATCGCAGTGGACCGCACGATCTTCCTTCTCTTTTACATCAACGCAAACTGACAGTGTGTGCAAAGAAGACAGAAAGATTAATGTCATTGACTCTGCGCCTTACTACCTAACGTCTCAGAGTAACAAGCGCACTGCGGAGCAGCGCAGGCCTTATGTTTCAAAGTTCTGAGTGGCACTGCAATTGTTATCGGCTGGCATTTTGCATACCATTAGGCAAACGACCCGTTTGTCTTGTTTTACAATAGTATAAAGAAGACACTGTTCGAACTTACTTTGCAGCAATCACCATTCTATCTGACAAAAAAAATTGCTTTAAAAAAGCTACGAACCGACTTCAGTAACAAACTACTGAACCGATTTTGATGAAATTTCTATGGGACCAATCTGAAAGTATATACTTTCAAATAAAAAAAGAATTTTTCAAATCGGTTTATAAATGACCGAGATCTGAGGTAACAAACATAAAAAAAAATATACCCGACGAATTGATAACCTCCTCCTTTTTTGGAAGTCGGTTAAAAAGCGATGAATCTTTTGAACAGTGATTTAAACTTATAAACAGTATTAGGATGCAGTGACGCGCGAAAAGTCGTTATCGTAGGCGCCTCACCCAGGACGGTTTCTACTTACGACAAACGAACAGGTAAGAGGTTCTACAATCCGATTTAATCTACAAAGGGGTTATAAAATGGAGTGGTTCTTCAGAAGCCTACTTTTACTCGCTGTTATTTGATTATCAAAACCAATATTGTGTTTGATAAGTAGTCTCTGTGGGGAGAGTACGAATGGCATAGCTGTACCGTCTTTTACCATTATGGATATTGACTCCATTTTTTATGATGTCAGTCAATTCGTTTTCTCATGAGAATCAAAGGTCTATACAAAAAAACTGGAAATCAAACGCTACAGACGTCAATAATTCTCATTTTTGATACGCATACGTTGAGAGTCAGATTCGTGCGTATCTCTCGTCAGAGTGGTGCATATCTACTGAGCGCTAAAACCCTCATACAAATTTGACAGAACATCTGACGTCACTCGTTCAACGCGGACCGTAAATCTGTACTAAAACATGCATTTTGTTGATTTGGCCGTGATGATCTAAACACTGTAAGTATATATTTATATTCATAGAATGTAAATCCGTTATTGGCTATAAGTTTTAGATGTAAGTCCTAATAATTAATTGGATAAGAGCTGTGGATTTTGTTGAATAAATAAAATAAAAAGAAAAATAACGGTTGAATATTTACACTATGTTTCGTCTCTTCGTCTCTATGTTCAGTTTAAAATTATCCATGAACAACAAAGACAAAACATTGTGTACCATACAACATTGTGTAACATACCACCGTTATACACTGTTTATTAGTCAGACCCAAATTTTTATCTATCTATACAAATAAATAAAATTGAAGTGTCTGTTTGTAATATCAAAATATCAGCTTTTTACTAAATGATTATGACAGTATATACGGTACCTATAACAAAACAACCATTTTTAAAATGTTTGTCTGTCTGCCTGTTCGTTCCGCGTATTCTCCAAAACAGCTGGACCGATTTTGACGGGACTTTCACTGGCAGATAGCTGATGTTACAAGGAGTAACTTAGGCTACTTTAATTTTAGAAAAATAATTAGGGTTCCACGCAAAACAATAAAACCCATGAATTCCAATATTCCCACGCGGGTGAAACCGCAGGCAGCAGCTAGTCTATGAATATAAATAGATGGGTAGCATGTCTGTGTAGGTTGTTAAGTATGTGTTTAGCCTGACTAATTAGGTAGCCACGTCCTTTAGGCGAATAACGTATAAAATACTTTATCCTTATCTACAATTTTTGCATAACATTACCTAAAAATGCGCATTAAAAAACAGCCGTTTCGCACAAAAAGGTTAAATGCCGGACTTGGTATGTAATAATGGACGTTTTTCATCCCTGGAGAGCATTAAAAATCCATTGTTAAAGCTGAAGGGAGGATATTATTCTGCTTTGTGCTCATTCTTTTTTCAGAGAAATTTAGTTTTTTATACATTGTTTAACTACCTGTGTTTTAGATTATTACTTTTTCATTGAAATTAGCTAGTGTGGCGGTGCAGGAACTTGTACGACTGTCAATCCGACGCACCATAGTTCGAATCTCGACTAGAGCCTGCACCAATGTACTATTATCTATTCTGTGCCAATGGCTTACTGTTTTTCGTTGTGTTGAGCAAAATACATAGTAAGAAAATGTTGCGAATGTCTCAGGGTAACGAACGCAATCCCGACCACAGACCTTTGTGTTTCAAACTTCTTAATGGCATTGATATTGTTATGGGTTGGCGTTATGTTTACCATCATGCAAACGACCCACTCGTTTTATTCTATTGGGAAACTTTGATTGGATCTTTGAAACACAAATACCTACGCGGCACTGCATTACACCCCTTACCCTGAGACGTTAGGTATTAAGTCCCAGCAAGCAATTTCACTGACTACTCTGCTCGTCAAACCGGAACACGGTAATGCTTGCACATTACAGCTTGGTGGCAGTCTACACGAGCAAAGCGGTGGTACCCACAGACACTTGCAGAAGGGTTAGTTCTACCACCAGATAATGTTTATGTGTAAGGTGTGTACCGGATAAAAACTTTTTTTACTATATTTTTATAGTTTACTATAAAAGTTTGTTACGGTTTGCCTCGGTGAACAGTCGGTTTGACCAAATTTAGTATACCATAACGGAAACATACTAAAACAGTACGGACAAACTTTGTTTGTTCGTTCTGTTAGGAAAAAAAGCGTAGTGTAAAAAATACAGTGAAAAAAGTTGGCACAAGCGACTCAAGTAAAGAAAAATGTTTGTTCTGGTCGCATAGATTAATCTTTTTTATACTAAGTATTGGATAACGAGACGAGTGGGTCGAAGCATAAAGCCAGCCCTAGCAAACATATATATTGCAGTGCCACTCCGAACTTTGAAACACAAAGGCCTGCGCTATACACAGCAGTGCGCTGGTTACTTTGAGAAATTCCCAGAAAATTCACTGACTATTTTGCTCATCAAACCGGACCACAGCAATGCTACTATAATACGATTGCTTGGTGGCAGATTATAAGAGCAAAGCGGCGGTACCCACCCTGATCAACACTCACAGAAGACTTAGTTCTACCATATAGTGAATCCACCGTGCGAGAGGGTAATTTGCTATGCCATGCCAGAACTGCTGACTGTATTGTTTCATTTACCCGCTTTCACCAAAATCAGTCGCTGCAGGTGCGCCAGTAAAACGTACGAGCAATGGTGCGATCCCTTGCACTTGTAGGTAAAGTCTTAAGCTGCCATTAGACGGTAATGCATGATTGGTGATTATGGCATCAGTCACGGACCACGCGCAAACCGTGGAAAAATTACGTTTACCGGCGCTTCTACCACCTATAGTAAAAAAAATAATTTCACAAGCACTGTGCAGAAGGCACGGTAAATACGCGGTGGTGCGCAAGTTATATATGTAGCGCAAAGTGGAGCAGTTGTCCCTTTGAGCTGAGGCAGAGCTTCGAGGGATTGAAAGAGACAACATTATCTGGCCGTATTGCTATTTTATTTTATTTATTTCGATAATCCAACAGCGTTCATTACAATTTATTTATATTTTAACAACATAGACAACAATAAGGCCAAGAAAGGATTACACAACTAGAATACATGTACATTTACGAACTGTGAATGCATATTAAGCAGCACAAGAATATAACAGCAAAACCAATAGTTTAGTAATACATTACTTACTTATAGATAATAGTTACAATAAAAAACCACAAATAAGAAATAAAATAGTCATAACCAATATTCCTGTCTGTTTCATGGATTTTTGATGGTTATAATTAAAACCGCGCGTGAGCGTGCGCTTTTTAAAAAACAATGTTTATTTTGACAGCATTACCGTCTAATTGCAGCTATATGGCAACGTACAGCGCTCATATTCATAATGTTATCCTTATCAATAAGTTAAAATTGAAATAACATGCTAATGAAATAAGACCCTGCCTGCAGCGAGATTTTGTCCTTAATCAACTATGATAGTTCACCGCAGTATGTAACCACGTTTCTAAATTCAAATCACTATTGCATACGTAGTTAACGTACTGCCTACCTTATTATTCTGCGCCCAAACGTGTCCTAACTTAATTTATTAACCGTTCATGACCCATTTTAGGGAAGTAATAAATAATAGGATGAGCTACGTCGATAAAAGTTGTGTTGCCAGTTTATAAGGAAATGTTGCTATTTTTGGTTAATTGGAGCACATTTCTTTAACGCCCGAAGAAAATAGGTGAAGATTTTTTTTTCCTTTGAAAGGTTAAGTACTTGATCGAGAGTGTTCAATAGATCACAGCTCACCAAATGTGAAATAAGCTAAGCTTACGTGATCGGCGTTCAAATTCCCAAAACTAGTATAGAGAGATATTTCTTTGCAAACTTATTTTTAGCGATAACTTTAACCTTTTTTTTTGATCAAGTAAACTTTGCAAAAACGTGTTTTGATCGCACCAAGTTTTTTTTTGTTCTATTTGATAAACGGGATTAACGATTGTGGCGGCCACACTCGCTCTCAACTACATTTTGATAAATTAATTCTTAGACTAAAGCTAGTTGTTTAAGTAGAACCCTTCAGCGGTAAGTTTGCGCCACAGTTACCACTTAACTCCAAGATTTCATCTCATCTCCTTCATATTTGAGCAGTACTGCCACAGTACCGAGCTTTTATTTATTTAGACAGACAATTCTGAGGGAGGTACAGTTGGGAAGTTATTTTGCACAGCTGTCAAATTAGGTTTACCTTAATATTTACTTAAGTTTCATTACACACGTTTGCTTGATTATGACTAACATTGGTATTTTTGAATCTCTCCGAAATTTTTCAGCACTTTGCTAAGTACTCAAGACATTATGGTAGGTATCTTTAATTATCTGAATGCTACTCGAGTAACAGCGTTAAGGGCACATCAGACGCTAATGCATGATTGATGGTCGTATATCAATCACGGACCACATGCAAACTATTGAAAAACCAGAAAGCCCGCCACTTCTACGATCTCTACTCAAAAAAAATATTTCACAACCACTGCGTGTTCAAAACAGAAGCCGCGATAAATATGTGGTGGTGCGCAAGTGCAGTCTTCGCTTTGATCACAGGCAGGGCTTCGAAGAAGTGAAAGAAACAGCAGCACTTTATGGTCGTTACTGATATATTCTTGTCTGTTTCCTGTTGTTCTTGGTTCTACTTCAAGCCGCGCGTGAGCGTGTAATACCTCGTAATCCGCGCTTGTAAAACCTTGTATAATTTGACAGCAAAACGCATGCATTAGCGTCTAATGCCGTCCTTAGATACGTATAGTTGTGCTAGTGGCTCGTTGGAGTAAAGGGGATAGGGATGATATTGATATAGCTTTAAAATATCTTCTATTCTTTTCTCATGTACATCTTGTTTGAAAGAAACTAAGGCAATAATCTGGTGTTAATAAAATAAAAACATAAGAAAGGGAGAGAAGATGTTTGACCGGTCTAAATTTAGGTTTAGAGCTGTCAAATATCTTCCATCCTTAACAAATTAGACTCAACACTGTGTTTTTACACTAGATACCAACATGTGGATTAATTTGACCGGTCTAAAATATATTCCATCCTTTTCTCATGTTCTTACTTAGAAAGAGAGAGTGAACACATTAGAAACCTCCATTTATTTTTGCACGAGTACTCAAACAAAAACATAAAATTATTATTCTTTTCCATCAATCAGACCAGGCTATAAAATATATTAAAAGTAATAAAAAAAGCATGATTTGTTTTTATTTCTGCCTGATTCCAACAACCTTAACTTAATTGTGAGGCTATTTTCCCGCCGACGCCATCCGTCGCCCAGTCAGCTATAAAATACTGTTATTTTGCTCTTTGTTTTATAGGTCACGACTGTAATTCTTTGAGCCAAAGTTAAGACCTGAAGGCGTTAGAAGTGTACGTTAAATAATTATCAAAATCAAAACCTATACGAAAGACGTTAGTTTACGTAAAAAATAAATTCTAAATAAAGCAAAGAACAAAACCTATACGAGTCAAACCTCGCCTGTGACTCCAAAAATATGCTTTTTTGAAGGGACCGTGTTGTTCTGTTGTTAGTAACAGTTGAGTTGTTGTCTGTATAGAGGAGAAGGATGAGAAACTCAACGGCAAAAGCCACTGTGAAACTCAGTTCTTAAAAGCTAACCTTATCTAGACCTCTTAGTGACTAGAGTCAGGCCCCAATTTTCCCAATTAAACAAGTGGTTTAAAATTGACCATAGTTAGGCGCAAAATGATCACTTTAGTAGATCACTTTCGGTATTTCATAGCACAATCGATTTTCTATGGTCGCCTAAGACAATGGCAGTCATCAATAAATCATTGTTCATTTTCGTAGGCTCTTCATCAAAGTGATCATTTTGTGACGAAATCATCATAATTATTAAACGATTTCGTTTTTGGAAACGATTTCGCCGGCAAGGTCAATATTTGTTGCTATTTTTTTTTTCTAATTATCCGATAATGCTACTCCAGACGGCCAACAATCTTCGTACGAGTACTTGAGTAAGTAGTTGTTTGCTCCTAGATACAAAACAATGAAAATAAAATAATTTAAATAGAAGTTAAATAGAAGTACCATCAGGTGGTAGGTATGGACCGGAAAGTAACATATGCTTTTCATCCCGGAAAAATGCATAACTCCTGTGGGGGACGCAGGAGAAAACCGTGGGCAGAAGCTAGTATCATATAAATACCTAGTCACACAGTTAAAAAATATTACAATATTGGATATTGCATACTGTATTGTCACCAGAACTAAAGGTGTTTGCATAATTTCAGCAAAATCGGTTAGGAAGAATAATTAAGCTTCCAAGATTTGATTTGTAGGTAACAAACAAAACTTTATTTTTATTTTGTAACGAGACGAGCTTGTCGTTTGCCTGACGGTAAGCTTATGCTTAAGGTGCACTGCAATTTCTAATTGCAAATTTTCATAAAAATTTAGTGCCACCCAGAACTCTTAAACACATAGGCCTGCGCGGCACTGCAGTGCGCTCGTTACCTTGAGACATTAGGTATTAAGTCTCGTAAGCCCATTAATTTCACTGGATACTCTGCTCATCAAACCGGAACACAGTAATGCTTGCACACTACTGCTTGGCGGCAGACTTCACGAGCAAAGCGGTGGTAACAACCCAGACGGACACTCGCAGAAGAGTTAGTCCTCCCACTAACAACTATGCAACTTAAGTCATACGAACCATAGTGACGAATCAATTGATAATTACATCATTAATCAAAATTGGATGAGCAGCTCATGCACTACGGTGGAACATACTTAATTGCTGTGCTGTGGATGGAACATACTTGTAAAGATACTGATTTTATTCTCATATTTTAGCCTTCTCTCCACTCCTGTGTACAACCGGCCTTAAAATTTTATAGCGCAATAAAACGGCAGTAAAGTACCGACTTTAGACAATATTAAACAAACTTTGCCCGCTGTGATATGGTCTACAAATTTAGTTAAGCCTTATTTAGTGGAAGTCTATTGGAGTTTTGAATCGAAGTTCAGAAGCGAAGCACGTTGGGGGTTTGAGAGCAATTTTTTTAATGAAGATGATATTAGTATACGCTTTTGTTAGCTCCACTTGTAAACTACGTACTATGTAACAAATCGACTTCTAAAAAAATTTACTTATACGATTTGATATCTTCCACCCGCGGCTTCATTGGCGCAGTATATGTCTTTATGGCCTGTGTTATTCCAGAACTAAAACAATGTACATTCCAAATTTCATCAAATTCGGTTTAGTTGTTACTGGTAACAACACACACAAACCCACACCCACTCATCCACACACACCCACGCCCACAAACAGACACACAAACTTTCACATATAAGTATAATATTAGTAGGAAGTAGGATTCCACCAATGGTACCGATTCTGTCGCACCAATGGGAATAGTATCCACCTACTACGCTACAATTTTCCACGAACTACAACCGTCGGTATTTTCAATTTGTGGTATGAAATGGTAAAGAATATTACATTTTATTCCACGAAAAATACCTTCGAAGTAGTAACTTCTGTCTACAGGAACGACTCATAATAATGTAAAATAGAAAAATAAATATCTTCATAACTTACGCAGCTTCACATGTATAGGTTTTTCTCGGAAACTTACCTGAAAGAAGAAAATATACGTTAGTTTTACAAAAACTACACAACACTTTTTTGCTGAAGGGCTGAAATATCAACTTGTAATTTTTTGTTATTGAAAGAGATGGGGCGGCATATAGTCCTGTATACGTGACAGTTTGACAGTAGCTCGTCTTGCAACATGTTTAATGTTATCCTTTTTAAACGACTTCAAAAAAAGAAGGAGGTTCTCAGTTAGTCTGTATTTTTTTGCACACGTTATTCGATATCACCGCCAATTGCCAACCGATTCGAATAGTTTATTTTTCCAACAATACTGATGATACTATTGGGACGTGAAATTTCATTTTTAACGATATTTCCATCGAGGTCGGTTATTAGTTTTTTAAAAGCAGTTTTTTGTCTGCAGATTGCAACCATGAATATGTGGTCAAAGATACGATACGTAGATAGAAGCTAGCTTTCAAATTAAGTTGTCAAAATATGTCGATAGATGCTTGGCGAGAAATTCTTACCTTAGGCTGAGATTCAGAGACGAATCTAAGCGTGGACTCACGCTTCCATACGTCAAAATTCTATACAGTTTTGACATATGGAAGCCAAAGTCTACGCTTAGAATCGTCTCTGAATCTTAGCCTTAGAGTGGTAGCCAAGCCAGCACTTGAAAATGTTCTACCACCATGCTATGATTTCATCCCTATGTTTTTCCTTTAGCAAAAGCTCATATAGGAATTAAAAACTTAGTTCCAGAGATCGTCGGGTGGCCTCACTTATCACTAGGTCATCAATAGGTAATGTTGTCATGTTGTGCTTACAATTGCGCAAGCCAAGTGGCTTTTTTTTAAAGACCCACCTCGTGGTGATATTTCAACTATCCCGTACGGCTCAGACGATGCGCTCGAGTGTTAGTAGCGCATCAGCCTCAGGGCAGATGCAGGGCCCCTCGTAAGTGCCCTAGTGCGGGACACCAGCACCAACACTTACGTATCCAGCGCCTCTGACCCTCAGTGGAGACGTGGTGCGAACGCGGATAGGTCACCCACATCATCGTGCTCTCCGGAAAGGAAGAAAGAGAGGGGAGAGGGTATCTCTGTCTCTCCCTTTCGGCCTCCTTAGTCTATGACAACACCTCTTCACAGAAGGAGGCAATCGGCGGCTTTCTTTCTAGAAAGGGGGTCTCAGTATGTTTGTAACAAGCAACTTGTTATATATGACGTCATACATTGCATGCAAGGCTTGTATGATAGAAACGCGGGTAATTTGAGTAACTGTGACAAATCTATACGGTAAAGCGATCGGCGAGAACGTTTCGCAGAAATACTATCATTATAAGAGTTGACACGGAAGCTTCCTGATGTTATCTCTGGGACAAACAGAAACGGGTACCGTCTTTTATAACTTACAGATAGATAGATATACATAACATAAATGAATACACATTCATACTCTTGTACTAGCATTCCCTGCGTCGCAGGGGGCATGGATACACAGATACAAAATACAAGCATCCAAAACCCGAAAACAAACTTTATGGTCACCAAGTCACAACACCAAATTTTTCTGTGGAACAATATATTTTTCCAAAAATATTACATTAATACTTATATATTTAAATAAATTTTAAAATGTTTAGCGACAAAAGCGGATATTTACGTAAATAAATAGATATCAAAAATATGTTTTATGAAGCGAATATAACTAAGCGAAATCTTTCTGGAGTAGGCTATCTCTACAAAGCGAGTTCTGCTAGGTATAGGCTTGTGAGAAGGTCATCATCTCAACAATTTCGGAGTCAACGTCGATCGCTCCTATAGCCTAGTTGGTTAAGGCGTAGTCTATATTACCAGAAGACGCAGGTTCGAATCCTGTTGGCAGGTAAATTTTTGAGATGTAATTATTTACGGTTTTATAAAATACCTACGTAATTAAACCTAAATCAAAATCGGTCCATCCGTGTAGGAGCTATGATGCCACGGAGAGACACATAGATAAACTTAAAACACCCCTCCTTTTTGCGTCGGGGTTTAAAAAGAGGTCTAAAGTTTTACCCCTATACCTTTTCTCAGACTACTAACTTTCAATTTTCCACTTAGGGCTGTAAAAGAAACATCAGGACAAACTAGATAGAAGTATGTTCTGAAATTATACTGAAACTGAATACAAAAAGTCTCATTTACTTTTATAAGGGTCGTAAGGGGAGGTAAGAGAGCTGTGAGTTACCTCTTACCTGCAATATTGTCCTACTATTATTAAAATATTACTTCTATATTATACCTTTCGAGGTGGTTGGATAAATTCTTCTGCAAGAGTCCGTCTGGGTAGGTACCACCGCTTTGCTCGTGAAGTCTGCCGCCAAGCAGTAATGTGCAAGCGTTACTGTGTTCCGGTTTGATGACCATAGTAGTCAGTGATATTTCTGGGCTTATGAGACACGATAAAAAACGTAATGCAGTGCCGGGCTGGCCTTGTAGCCATGTATTATTCCACCATGACTTGTAAATTACTTGTAACAGTATACAAAAAAAATTGCTTTAAAAAAGCTACGAACCGACTTCGGTGACAAACTACTGAACCGATGTTGATGAAATTTCTGTGGGACCACTCTGAAAGTATATCCTTTCAAATAAAAAAGAATTTTCCAAATCAGTTTATAAATGACGGAGATCTGAGGTAACAAACATAAAAAAAAATACCCACCGAATTGATAACCTTCTCCTTTTTTGGAAGTCGGTTAAAAATACATATAACTAGTCGAATGTAGAAACTAAAGTCGTTTAAAAACACTGAGCCAACACTGCTTCACATCATCAGTAGGTTTGCTTTTAAATTCAGTTTCAATTCCAATCCAATTTAGTTAGGTACGTCAATGTCAAAATCGCGTCAACATTAGCAAAATAGTGATAATTTCATTTAGTACCTAAATTTTTTACTGAAATCGGTACCAGTCGTGCGCTAGTAATGCGTTGAAGAGTGCCAAACTGCACAAATTAAAACCTGATCCATGATTGAGATCGAGTGTCAAGATAGTAAAATCACAGCCCACTGACCTATTTTGACACTTACTCGATATATTTTTGGGAACTGTACTAACATGTAATCTATCTTCATTAGCGGTGCTCTCATATATACTATTTACATTTACATGATATCAATTAACCAAACACATTGATTCGCTTCAGTAAATTAATACCATTGAACGAGATATCAATCATATTTATGTCGGTTGCCCGCATACAACTTAACTGGGACGTAAACTGGGACATTGTGACATTGAAGGGAGATAGCCGGGACATGTTTGACAAGTTGACAGTTCTGTTCATGTTGTCATGAAAGGAGTGCTTACAAAGCGTCTTCGATTATTTTTCAATTCTTGGAAAATAGAAAATAGACTGGTATTATTACGTAAAAAGTTATTATACGTAAAAAGAAACAAGCGATAGCTACGCGACTGTTGCTGGCTGTCAAGGGACAATCAAAGGTTTTATGAAAACAAACGCCTCAGAGCACAGTCCGAAAACACATGAAATCATTTTAAGTTTTCTCTGAATTGTTTTGGGCGACAGATTTTTATTCCTATCTATCTCCCTAAGAAAACAGCGAGGGACCAAACCGGGAATAATTAGTTCAATCTGACCCCTCATCGGTAACTGGGGGACCAATTGAACGTTATCCCCTTTTTGTCCCCATGATAGATCAGGGGGACAGACCGGATAATTCACTTTTTCGGGCAATGTTTCAAATTTTACTCATCCTGAAACCTAAAACCTTATTAGGAAAACTACAAGCACTAAAAAAAGAGCCAAATCTATCCAGCCGATCATCAGTGATGCGCTTATAAACATCATTTAATTTTTATATAGTTAATAGAGCATTGCCTTAACCTTAATGAATAAATTATTTATTAAACTAAACTCTTAATTATTAGTCTGAGCTTAACGAGTTAGGCTTAATAAATGTTCCCAAGTCTACAGTAAGCTGACAGTTAGCGATGTTATATAGCGTTTTTGGACCTATCGTAGTTCGCAGGCTGGAATTGTGCTTAGAAGGGTTTTAGATTGGATAAATGAGACTACGAATTTGCGATTTTCGGTTTGAAAACTAAATGAATAAAGACTTTATTTTTATTTGTGTCTATAAGACTAAAATAAGTGCTTACAATGCATAGCAATTTGTAATTTTAATTATAATAGACTAGGTTGCATCCGCGGCTTCGCCCGCGTGGTTTATTTCTTTAGAAATTGTAGACTAGCTTACATCCGCGGCTTCGCCCGCGTGGTTTATTTCTTTAGAAATTGTAGTCTATGTGTTATTCTGATGTATAAGCTGTATTACTGTAAAGTTTCATCAGAATCCGTTCAGTAGTTTTGGGTGAAAGGGGAACAAACGTCCGTCCATCCATCTTCATAAACTTTGGCGTTTATAATAAAGTAGGAAGTAGAATACAAGCCGTAAACAGTAAGTTGCAACTTGCAAAGGAATATAACTTGAGTCTTCCACGAGTTTATGTACTGTATGTCCAAATATCGCAAAACAAATGATCATTTAAAACGCTTCAAATAACTAAGATCTACACATATTTTTACGAGGTTGTAAGGAATATCATTTCTGCGAGTGTCCATCTTTTTTTTCCGTCCGGGTTGGTTCCACTTCTTTGCTCGTCTAGTCTGCCACCAAGAAGTAATGTGCAAGAATTACTGCGTTCCTCTTTGATGAGCGAAATAGTCAGTGAAATTACTAAGCTTATTAGTAACTAATGTCTCAAGGTAATGAGCGCATCGCAGGGTACGTAATAAAAAGAGTATTTTAAAGTTCTGGATAGCACTACAATTATTATGGTTACCATCAGACAAATGACCAGCTCGTCTCGTTATCAAAAATATATAAAAAATCAAAGCAGCTTGCTCACTAGCAAATCTAGAGGCTTGCTTACGCGAAAGGTACATCCAAAAGGCTTCTCGTTAATCGCTTTCCAGTATTATCGATTATTCCATTTCAATTGGTTCATTTAGCAGTTCTATGAGTTCAAATTTGCTGATACGAATGAACCGGCGCACGTTAATTAGCACGTGGAGGAGTTGTCGTGTCGATCGATCTCAATTGAAACTTAACACGCGATGATGCAAATATATCACCAAGCATATATGGCGGCCCTCACACCTAATTCTTGATTGATGTATAAGTATCAAGCTGCAAGCGCGGCCCACGAGAAAACCAAGGAAAAACCACGATCCCCGCTTGACGCATATCGTATCGTCTATTGTGGTTGTGGACGGGGCTAATGGAAATCTAGTCCGAGCACGAAACCCGCTTCTACGACCTCTATTTAAAAAAAAAATGTTTCACAACCACTGCGTGCTCAGTGTAGACGACTCGGTAAATAAGCAGCGGACCCGTCGTCGCTTTGAGCCCAGGCAGGGCTTCGAGACAGCAATATCAGACCGTATTGCTGTTCTTGTCTATTTCGTGGTTTTTAATGGTCTTGCATCATGCCGCGCTTGAGCGTGTATTATCTCGTAATCCGTATAGTAGTAGTATTTTGTATTCTTAAAACTATTTAAAAAGATTGGTTTTTTTCTTGTACTAGAAGTTTTTCTGGGAGTTTCATTTTATAATTTTACCCACATTGCATTATGGCCTAGGTTATTCATTTTTAATTTTGAGTTCCATATGAATGGAGCCACCCTATTTCCTCATATATTTTTTACATGTTATGAGGTTAGCGTTAGACCACTATCTCACCTAATCTGAAATCCTCTATCGTTCCACTCGATCCACGACGTGCGGAGCGATGGAATTGGAGTGACCGTGAATGGTGAACTTTACGCGATGATGTAGGAAGATGAATACGCAAAATCTAGATTAAAATTACCTCTCAAGTGCAGCTGCAGGAAAAAACCAATACGTGGTTGGCGACTGATTTTCAAATCGAGGGTGGTAACTAGCCCGGCGAACACTAGAACATACCTTGACACCATGCATATAATTCGAGAAAAGATGTATATGATAATAGCTAAAGGAAAACTGGTACTGTATATGTTCCTATTAGCTTTATTAATAATTAAACCATTTTCACCTTTTACATTACAATGCAGTTACAATAGAGAGTCACGGATCTTATAAACAAGAATGGTTTCTATACACTAACTAACTAATTGATTATTACAACCTCTAACACGCACCCTTAATCTATTAGTACATCAAATCAGTATAAAATATTTATTACTATTAACTATCAAAATGTTAACGAGATAATAACTTGTACCTACATAGCTCTAAGTAAGCATCTTCCAAAACATTATCTGTTAACACTGAAGCCGTCAATTTTCATGCTTTAGCAGTAAAATTAAATATGATTATCCCGATTTTGGATCCGTAATTATGCATAGTCCTATGTCTCTACCAATTAACATGTTAATGGGGCATAACAAGCATTTTGGTGGTTATGAACTGTTGATATGGCAAATTTAAACGTCTTGTTTATTTTATTGTCATGTGTGTGTCTAAAATTAGAATCGACACGATGGCGCAGATAGATAGATAAACCAGTTAGTGGGAGGACTAACTCTTCTGCGAGTGTCCGTCTGGGTTGTTACCACCGCTTTGCTCGTGAAGTCTGCCGCCAAGCAGTAGTGTGCAAGCATTACTGTGTTTCGGTTTGATGAGCAGAGTATCCAGTGAAATTACTGGGCTTATATGAGACTTAATACCTAATGTCTCAGGGTAACGAGCGCACTGCAGTGCCGCGCAGGCCTTTGTGTTTCAAAGTTCTGGGTGGCACTGCAATCGTTATGGGCCGGCGTTATGCTTACCATCAGGCTAACGACCAGCTCGTCTCGTTACCTAATAACATAAAAAAAAAGTCTGTGTATAACATTAGAATCGACGCGATGGCGAAGATAGATAGATAGACTATTTATTATTACTAATACCAGGTGGTAGGACTCTACTCCGTAACTTACCCGTGGCACAACTGCGTGACACTACCAGTACTGCCTCGGGGAACTGCGATTCCCGTTATAGTGCCAGTTGTGCCAAAGGGAAATATATTTTCCCAATGACACAACCAAACGATGCCAGTAGAGTGACTTGAGGAACTGCTATTCCCATTAGCACTATCAGTTGTGCTAAAAGAAATATATTTTCCAAATAACACAACCAAACGATGCCAGCAGAGTGCCTTGAGGAACTGCTAATCCCGTAAGCACTACTAGTTGTGCCAAAGGGAAATATATTTTCCCAATGACACAACCATACGATGCCAGTAGAGTGCCTTGAGGAACTGCTATTCCCGTTAGCACTACCAGTTGCGCCAAAGGGAAATATATTTTCCCAATGACACAACCAAACGATGCCAGTAGAGTGCCTTGAGGAACTGCTATTCCCGTTAGCACTACCAGTTGCGCCAAAGGGAAATATATTTTCCCAACGACACAACCAAACGATGCCAGCAGAGTTACTTGAGGAACTGCTATTCCCATTAGCACTACCAGTTGTGCCAAAGGGAAATATATTTTCCCAATGTCACAACCAAACGATGCCAGCAGAGTGACTTGAGGAACTGCTATTCCCATTAGCACTACCAGTTGTGCCAAAGGGAAATATACTTTCCCAATGACACAACCAAACGATGCCAGTAGAGTGCCTTGAGGAACTGCTATTCCCGTTAGCACTACCAGTTGTGCTAAAGGGAAATATATTTTCCCAATGACACTACCATACGATGCCAGTAGAGTGACTTGAGGAACTGTTATTCCCATTAGCACTACCAGTTGTGCCAAAGGGAAATATATTTTCCCAATGACACAACCAAACGATGCCAGCAGAGTGACTTGAGGAACTGCTATTCCCGTTAGCACTACCAGTTGTGCCAAAGGGAAATATATTTTCCCAATGACACTATCATACGATGCCAGTAGAGTGACTTGAGGAACTGCTATTCCCATTAGCACTACCAGTTGTGCCAAAGGGAAATATATTTTCCCAATGACACAACCAAACGATGCCAGCAGAGTGACTTGAGGAACTGCTATTCCCGTTAGCACTACCAGGTGTGCCAAAGGGAACTAACTCCTCTGCGAGTGTTCGTCTGGTTGGGTACCACCGCATCGATCGTGTAGTCTGCCACCAAGCAGTAGTGTGCAAGCAACCCTGTGTTCCGTTTTGATGAGTAGAGTAGTCAGTGAAATTACTGGGCTTAGACCTAATGGACAGGGTAACGAGCGCACAGCAGTGCCACGCAGGTGTAGTTTGTGTTTCACAGTCCTGAGTAGCACGCAGGCGATTGTAAGCACAACGCTTACCATCAGCCAAACGACCAGCTCGTCTCGTTAAACAATGTATATAAAATATTGAAACACCCCAGATTTGTATGTTAGAATGATATAATGTGTGGGTCAAATGATACAACGGAATTTTGAACCAGTGCCCGTGACTCAAATAGGTTTTTTAATGTACTAGTTATCGAACTACCTTCGAATATATTTCAACATCATTAATAAAGCCTTAAGAACCCCGAAACGATATATTTTTAGGTATATTACGGCAAAGTCCGTGTTTCACGCCTAACCGCCGGTCACGGGTCAGCGGCGGAAGAATATGGATAATATATTATTATGATATCGATTTATCACGTAACCTTTGAAAATGGAACATAGGCTTTGCGTTTCGATCATACAAACTACACTGGGGACTTACTCAAAATGATAACGATTCTAACGTCACCATACGACATCGATAAGCACCCATTACATGCTCATGCATACGTGTTGCTGTCAAAATAACCGTAGTTATGTAACAGTTGCCGTGAATGTCTTCACGCGGGTAAAGCCACGGGCTAAAGCTGGTAATATATAAATATGAGTAACACCAATGGCGATATTACTAAGGTTACAATTGGTGATATTATATTTAGGTAAAACCTTTCAATTTGAACCGTGTAGGTTTTACCTGGTCTTACCTTTCAATTTGGATGTAGCAACTAAATTTAACCATAAAAATAAATAATTTAATGACATTATTCAATCGCATACGCTTTCATTTTTGCACCTTTCATCAATTTGGTTGAACCATATAATATTCACAGAGAGCGAGTGTGGCCGAGCGGGAACTTGTGCGACTTTCAGTGGGACGCACCATAGTTCGAATCCCGACTCGGCCCGCACCAATGACTTAAATATCAAGTTATATGCGGATTAATCACACTGGCTCTAAAACAGTGAAGGAAAACATCGTGAGGAAAGCAATCAATTTTCAATTTAAAAATATCTTTATTTCACAATATTAATAGTATAAAGTTGTACATTTCTAGTGTAAGTTAAATCCTAGAAGCGACACCGTTAATAAATAAAAACGTTTCACAAGCTATGCTTATTACGTATGCTTATATAAAACTATTTGCTTGTTTGTACTAAGATTAACATAATTTAAATTGTTTAGATTGGTATAAAAGATAATAAATATGAATATGCAAGCTTTAGTGATAGCATTACATTTTTAAATTGATTTCTAAATAAGTAGCGAGCCAACAGGCGGTAGTTGAGAAGTAAATTATTGCATTTCGCACGGCAGTAAGCAATTAGCAACAAGAACAGGCAAGTATGTGGCGTCGGCTATCACACAAACAAGCTCATGCGGCCTGCGCCACACAGCGCGCGCGCCAATACCCGTCCTCATATCACTAGATAATACGGGCGGGTATGGCGCGCGCGACTGCAACCGATCGGCTCGTGATCGTAGTGTGCGAGCGCCTGATTCTGTACCTGTTCTATTCATTATAGTCGAGGAATAGGTGATGCGGTAGTTTGTATCGATTATATTTGTCGATAAAAGTTAAATTGTTAGTGCGGGTTTTACAAATATTTTTAATTAATTTATTTTTACTTTTCGGATTACTGTGCAGATAGAATTTTTTAGATAATTTAAAGATGAATGTGTTTAGAGTAGGAAAGCCTATTTCAAGATGTAAGTTTTTAAGGTTTGTATATATCGGCGTGTCATAAGAGTACTTCAAGGCTTTATTTTGAATGACTTGAAGTTTTTTCAAATTTGTGGTACAAGTACTACTCCATACGGGACATGCATATGTGATACAGGGTCGGACCAGAGTGCGATAGATATTTAATTTTGTTTGGCTACTAAGAAGTGTTCGTCGGTTAAGGATTGGGCTTAGCGCATTAAGTGCTTTGGCTCCTTTAAGGCATAGCTTGGCGGTGTTCTCTGACCAATTCAGTTTACAATCGAGAACTACTCCCAGATATTTAACGGAGCGGCTCCAATCAATATTGGCACCGTTTATTTGGAGAGTGCGTGCTGGTAGTGAGCGCTGTCTGGAGAATAGTAAAGCTTCAGTTTTGGAGGCGTTGATATTTAGTTTCCATGTTTTAAAAAATGCCAGGAGAAGGTCTAATGATAGTTGTAGTCGATCGGTTATCAAATCTATGTCGTTAGATGATGTGAAGGAAGCCGTATCGTCCGCAAAGCAAGCAAGGCTTGTACGCGTCTGGATAGGTATATCGTTCAGGAAAATTAAAAAGAGGTAAGGACCCAAGATTGAACCTTGGGGCACCCCAGCTGGAATAGATTTTGAGCATGAAGAGTAAGCGTTGATATGAACTCGAAAAGAGCGATCCGATAGATATGACTTTATAATTTTGACAAGTGCAATTGGTGTTTTCATGCGCATGAGTTTGTGCAGTAGTGCATCGTGCCAGACGGTATCAAATGCTTTTTCAATATCCAGCAGAACCATGCCAGTTGAATTCTTAAGGTTTAGGTTATGTGACACTGCATCAGCAACTCTCGCCAACTGCTGCACAGTAGAATGACCTTCACGAAAGCCAAACTGCTCGTTTAATAGCATATCTTTAGTTACACTCGTCAATCGATGATATAGCAATTTTTCAAACAATTTGCCCAGACAAGGGAGTAAACTAATGGGACGATAAGACGTAGGGTCAGATGTGTCTTTGCCTGGTTTATGTACTGCTATTACTTTAGCTGTTTTCCAAGCCGATGGGAAGTAGTTTAGTGTAAGGCAGCTATTGAATATTTTAGTTAATAGTACAATACACTTATGTGGTATATTTTTTATTAGCAAGTTGGAAATATTATCTATCCCAGGTGCTTTGCGAGTTTTCAGTTTATGAATACATCTTTTTACTTCAGCGGGGCGAACAAGATTTATATGTTGTGTAACAGAGGGGTGGTTATACAATGTTGTTAATGAGCAGCTGACTGCAGTTTGTTCACTACTGGACCAGGAATGAGTCAGCAGCATGTTGTTGAAGAATGCATCAGCAAGAGCATCACATTGCTCTTGGTGGTTTACTGTTAGAGATCCTTCTTTTGTTTTGAGCGCAGGGATGGGATGCGATGTGTTAGATCGCAGACCTTTAGCAACGCGCCACAAGTCAGCCGAAGGATTGTCTACTCTTTTTAACTTATTGTTCCATTTCTTATCTTCGTGAGATTTTAAAGACTCATTGATGACAAATTGAAGCTCATTAATATTGTGATTTAACTGTTTGCGTACTTTAATGGTTGATTCAACAGCAGCATGACGACGTAGCTTGTTTTTATGCCGAATCAATCTTTTAATACGTCGTGGCAATGATGACTTACCCTGTGTAAGAGTAGAAATAGGAACACATGAATCTCTAGAATCTATTAAAGTGCTTTGAAAATGAGAGATGGTCGAGTCAATTTCATCTGCAGATTGGCAGACGGCAGCAGACAGGAAGACATTGTTATTTAATAGTTGACGGTATTTACCCCAATCAGCTTTTGAATAATTGAACTTAGTAATTGGTTTGCGAGTAATTTTATCGGTAAGTTTAACAAAAACAGGCAAATGGTTAGACGATAGAGCTGGTACTGTGAGTATATCATCGACTGTCAGGCAGTTTTTCGTGAGAAGCAGGTCTGGTGTAGACGGTTTGAGTTCGGCTCGATAGTGAACAAGAGTCGGGTCTTGGGGACCGTGGATAACAAATTCGCTGTTCAGCATGTGTTCATATAGACGTTTGCCATGTAGATTTGTAATACCTGGAGACCAATAGGGATGTTTGGCATTAAGATCTCCCATAATCATCACACGATTGCCTGTGGCCAAAAGTTGGTCAAAATCGCTAGTTAATAGAGGCATGTTAGGTGACTGATAGACAGAGTAAATCATTACGCTACTGCTAACTAGTTTAAGGGAGATTCCTATCACTTCTAGATTAAGAGTGACTGGAGAAGGGACCAGGCTATGTTCGAGGTCAGATTTTACTAATATAGCTACCCCCTGGCCAGTACCACTGTCCCGCTTGTCCTTACGATAACAATCAAAACCAGGGAGTTTGAAGTTTAGGCGGTCGGTTAATCGAGTTTCACAGATAGCGATTACATCAATGTTAAGATCACTTACCACTAAACTTGCAAGTTCTTGTTGCTTACTGCGGACGCCATCAGCGTTCCAATAAATTACGCGAAGTCCGTTTGTACTAAACATAATGTCCCAGGTGAGTAAGAATTAAAATAACTTTATCCATAAAAGTTTTGCATTTGATAAATTCCTGTTTGATAGACTTGATGGTACTAAGTATTTCTAACATCTCAGCAGTTGCTAGATCGTGGGTCTTCTCAGCAGGTATTGCGTCCGTCGGACTTAGCTTCTTCTGAATTGGAACGGTTGTTACTGTCCCCGAATTTTGAGTCTTGGTAGGCACAATTTTGGCTGGGTTGATGTCAGACCGTGATCCAGTATCTGACAGGTTCGCTGGACCGTTACGGCGGCCTTTGCCAGCATTGGTGATTTGGGCCCAAGTGTTGTCGTTCTGCATAGGCACTGATATATGAGAGGCTTCAGACTTTGTTGTGAACGTCTTACGTAGTATTTCACGTTTTGATTGTGTACGCTCTAGGTATTTCAATCGTTCACTGCACTGCGCGTAATTAGCTGGATGATCTTGCTGGCAGTTGCAACAGCGGGCAGGTTCGTTTCTATCTTTTTTCTGGCATTCCCAAGTAGGGTGGTCTGAAGCACATTTGACACACCTTGCTGGCCTGTTGCAATTTTTTGAAGCGTGCCCAAAGCCTTGGCATCTGAAGCATTGGGTACCTGCTTTGTTAGTCGGTTTGTATCTTTCAATCTCAACCACGCAGTTTGAAATGTACTTTATTTGCTTGAATTTTCCCATGTCGGTGCCACTAGGAAGCTGGACTAGAAGGGGAGGACATTCAGCTGCATACATAGTCTTGAGCTCCGAGGTGGTAGCTCCAACAAAGCCAATTGTAGCAAGTTCAGCTTGTATGTTTTCGTGGAGGAATTTTGGCAATCCCTTTATTACTGCTTTCGGAAGCTTCTCGTCTTTTCTTGAGAAGGTATGAAAGGCAACATTTTCTTTCAGTAGGCCATCTTTAACTAGTTGGTGACCTTTGGGCGAATAGCATTGTACTTTTACCCTATTGCGTCCTCTGTATTGCAGGTGGAATCCCTTTTCATACCTCTCTATGACAGCCTTTATTTTCTGGTGACTCCAGTCTCCTAGGAGCTCAATTAGGATTGGTGGAACTTGGTTGATCGGTTTTTTCTTCGACGCCATTTTGAATGTCTCAGTAACCGTATCATCCACAGGTAACCCACTGAAGCGGTTACTAGTATTGGTTACTTTATCCTTGGGGACATCTTTGGAAATAGCTAACTTCTTCGGCTGCTGCCATTGGTCAGTTGCTGCTGACGTTTCTTCACGGGGTCTCTTATTACTGGTGAGATTAGGGTTTGATGAAGATCTGTTCAAAAATTTGTCCATGTTGTTATCGCTGAATTATCGATAACGACAATGTCCATCACTAGTTGTATTGGACCGGTACGGAAAAAATACGGAATGACAACTGGATGCGTGCGGCCGTGGCCGAGGCCGAACGCGGACAGGAAAGCGGCATGTTCAAGAACCACAAAATTCGAGGACATGTGACATCCACCAAGCCGCACTTGGCCCCCGTGGTGGATTGTGGCCCATATCTCTCTATCTCTCAGAGAAGGCCAGTATTCCAGCAGTGGGAGCGTAAGAGGCTGATAATGTAATGTAATATTGGCTTTACGAAATTTTTAACCAAGAAATTAGACAATAAATAATATTAAGTCTGAAATACCCAGTAATTTTACTGACCACGTTAATCATCACACTCCGGTGCGATGATTAAAGTGGTCAACACAATTTTTGGCGGCATAAAAAATCCTGTATAATAAAAGAAAACTGGCAAAAATTACAGACCCAAAATGAATTCATTTAGCTAACAAAGGACTTCCCTGAGTGGCACACCTATTGTCTAAGGGAATTGAATTTAAATATACGGTCTAGCGGCAATTGACAGTACTGCTTCCTGAAATGCTTTTTGTGTAGGCCTATAATAGGAACTGCTGAATTTGCAATACTCGAGATAAGAGCACAAATAAAGTGGCCAAGTGCGAGTTCACCATTTAAAGTATCTACTGCGCAAGCGTGCTATACTTTTGACCACTTCGCCACTTGCCATCAGGTGACATCGCGGTCAAACGCTGCTACGATCAGTTTATAAAAAAAAGTTTCATACTTACAAATAAATGAAGAATTCAGAAACTTGAAATAAATAATACAGACTGTTCACACTCATGCCTCTACACTAGGATTCGCTGTGTCAGAGGTGGCTCGAACACACACACAGACATACAACACAAGCATCCTAGACCCGAGAACAAAGTTTATGTACCTATATACACCTCACAAAGTTTACCCCGGCCGAAACAATTGAAACCGGGCCGCTCGCTTTGCAAAGTTGGTTATCATTTACTACCAACTAAGATATAATATAGTTCTAGGATGACCACGACGAAAATTGGGCAAATATTATTTTCTCTCCGTTGGCCACCGAAGCAAACATTTGCTCTGCACTCCAACGTTGGCTCATCCTGGCAGATGCATGACCTACATCTAAATTGGTTACGTCAAAGTTATTAATACGTCATCTCTGGCAAAATTACCCCAATTTACGGATAAATAGGCGTAATTACCACCGGGGCTGCTACAGCGAATTAATAGCACGATGTAACAATACAGAATGCTTACAGTAAGACAACTCTGAACTAAATAACATAAAACTAAAATTGTTACTTAAAAATTTCAGTTTCGTTAAAATTGAGTATTTAATTAGTAATTCTATTAAAATGTATTTTCTGCAAGTGGTCGTGCAAGATAGTTGCGCTTCACTTACGACTCATGACTGATATGCGATGACTTATCTAATGGCACTAGGTGGTAGAACTAACTCTTCTGTGATATTCCCTCTGCGTAGGTACCACCGCTTTGCTCGTGTAGTCTGCCGCCAAGCTGTGGAAGCATTACTGTGTTCCAGTTTGATGAGCAAAGTAGTCAGTGAACTTGCTGGGCTTATGAGACTGCCAAAATAACGAGCGTACTGCAGTGCCGCGCAGATGGCACTGCAATTGTTATGGGCTGGTGTCATGCTTACCATCAGGTAAACGTTCCGCTCTTCTCTATTATCCAATAGTGTAATAAAGGCGAGTTGGAGGCAAAAGGAGTTGTATTTTCTGACCAAATAAGTACCTTGCGCCAACATAACCTACTGTTATAAGACTTGTAAGGATGAACTGTTAATTGTGTCCATTCGTTTAGTTACGTAAACGAATTAAGGCTTAATGATCCTAAAGGGCCGATCGTTTTAATGAGAAAGCAAGAGGTCGGTTACATGCAGATGTTACTGTATTTTCATGTTTTTAATTACGTTATATAAAGCCTGCCTACCCAACTAAAAGTGCACATTATCATTTTAAGAGTGCTAGCTAGCCAAGTGAACACTTGTCTACTGTTCACTTGGCTTTGTCTATGCCATAACACTACTTCTCACCAAAACTCTTATTTTTTTTAGAAACGGTTTTACTTATGTTCTAAATAATTATAGCCCGTGTTTATTTATGTATTTGTCTAATAATATAAACAAAAAGCCTAAAATGCAACTTGTTTTTAGCCATTTCCTTCGGCAAAAGCGGTTAAAAGCGTCACTAGTCACTACTACGCTCTACAAAATCCACACTACGCTCTACAAAATCCACACTACGCTCTACAAAATGATTACTTTTCGACAGACAGACAGATGTTGCGCTATGTTATAGATATAGGTATTGAATTATTCGCAAAGTTTAGTCGACTAATGGAAACCATTAATGGGTTGATTGAGACTCTTTTGAATCGTTTGTCGCAAATGAGAACCGGCGTGGATAAAATAAAATTTGTTCTGTAGTGAATTTAGTTGGCTTCCATAGCTTGTGTAGCGGATTGCTTACTAAATTTTTTAAATATAGTACTTTATAGACGCCTGGCTAGCTACCATCCTCGTTGAAAATATGTCACCTATCGGTGCAGGTATTTCGGCAGATACGCTTGAGATCAAGTTCCTATGTAGGTTTTGCTTATAATTCACCATCTTTGATTACATCGTCATTTAAGATCAAACGAGATAGTCAACTGCTAACTTACCGATTAGAAAAAACATATCGAAGGTATTTGGGGTTGAAATTTATTTCAAAAGTTTTTTCGAGTTTGCATTTCACATAGAAAAAGCAATAGATATCCAACTAAACTAGACCCACATCAGTCAATCCGGGCTTTCTACCCACTCTAACTACGTTCCTTTATCCAGGGAAAATCTAAAGGGAAAACGAGCGAAATCCTAAATAAACAGAAAAAGAAATATCCCGGCCCTACCCTAATTTATCTAACGGCCAATGCATCTAAATGATAACGTTTAGAGAATTGATCACATATTGACGTTCACTAAAAATATTGTGCCAACCTTTTTCTCTTGTTTGACCATGTCCAGATGTCGGCGTTTCGTCATTTATGGTTGGGATACCTTCTGCGGATAGAAGTTGAAGCGCTTTACTTCAACATTCATCATGCGGACAATGAAGGAATATAATTCTTTGTCAGCATCTGTATTTTCTGAATACTACAATTTGGGAGTTTTCAAGACAAGACTGAACAAGTATCTTCTAGGCAAGCGTGCCACATCGTCGAATGAGATTGCACCTAAAAAAAGATAAGGCGTTTTATGCGGACTTTACTCAGGTGACCATTATGCAGACCGAAGACGCTTATGCAAACGTACGTTTGCTTGTCAGAATAACAACGCTTTTACGTCAAGCGCGCATTTCGAGGATCACGAAATCCGCGCTTGACGCAAAAGCGTTGTTATTCTGACAAGCAAACGTACGTTTGCAGGAGCGTCTAAGCTGCCCCATAGAAAAATCATAATCAAATCAAAATCATAATTGAATTTTTTGTATGTTCAATATTTACATTCGTGAAATAAAAATAAAAACAACCACTATGTGAACAATATAAGTATAATTTGAATGTACTTATAAAGGGCCCGATTTGGTGTTGACGTTACTGTCCCAAAAATCACGGATAGCTTTCAATAATAATTGCATACAATAATAAAAATGAGTCTAGCTATTTCACTGTTAAACGATATAATTCCACAGCAATATTCCACCCATACAATATACAATCTCTTATATTGAATATGTTCCTATACAAAGCATAAATGTCGGTTCTCATTTGAGACAAATAAAATCAAAGATTGAACGCTCTCAGTTATCCCAACAAATGCTGGCAATTTTTAATCAAAATGAGACTTTCATCTAGTACAAAACACGTTCGTAATAACGGTTCCATTTTTAGGGTTCCGTCGGTGAAGGAAATGAATCCATAAAACGAGGCTTAGGTTTAATATTTTTATGTCAGTTTGATTTGGATTCACGATAATTTTTGTAGCATTTTTTGATATTTTATGTATTTTTATTAGTTGTGCTTGTTTTATTATGTATTATTATTTATATTATATTATTAAGAAGTTTTATTCCACGCAAAAATTTATCCTAATGTCTCAGGGTAACGAGAGCAACCAAATTAATTGCTGTGCAGGACTGTGTCTCAAAGTTCGAGTAGCGTGACTGCAACTGTTATGGACCGACGGTATTATGCTTACCACCAGGCAAACAACCTGCTTGTCTCGTTACATTTTTTTATTTCTTTATATTGTGTTTATGTTATTTGGTAACGAGACGAGCTGGTCGTTTGCCTGATGGTAAGAATAACGCCGGCCCATAACAATTGCAGTGCCACCCAGAACTTTGAAAGTTTGAAACACAAAGGCCTGCGCGGCACTGCAGTGCGCTCGTTACCCTGAGACATAAGCCCAGTAATTTCACTGGCTACTCTGCTCATCAAACCGGAACACAGTAATGCTTGCACACTACTGCTTGGCGGCAGACTTCACGAGCAAAGCGGTGGTAACAACCCAGACGGAAACTCGCAGAAGAGTCCTACCATTAACAAAAATAATAACAAAAAATCAATCATCATTTCGCAGTTTTACGGCAAAAAAATAACAACTGAAGAAAGACTCAATTATTTCTAAAACTATTATTAAAATCAACACAAAAACTTTAACAGAATTAAAGAATCGTCTCTCAAGATAAAGGAAACTTAGCGTGGAAGAACAAACAGCACGTGATGAGTTTAGTTTTTCCGCTAACTCTAGGTTTTTTCGTGATATAACGTTCATAAATCTTACCTTCTTGGATGATACTGTATTTACGTTCTATGTATGTTCGCTGTGTACGTTTTGAAAGGATAATACCTCAGTGTAGTAAGATCAAATATAAAAAAGCACATTTCTTATACGACCTCGAATCGATATAACCCACTTTATCGATTGAAACTGTCAATTTTATCGATCGAAAAGATCCGTACTTTCGTGGCTGCGGCGCAAGGACGGAAGTCGGTTCGATAAATTTGTCGAACCGAAAAACTCGATAAATTTATCGAATGTTGCGAGTACCGAAGTCTGATCGTAAATTATTGTAGTAGCTCTATATTCTCTTTGGATTCGACCTAGCTATTCGATAACTTTTGTCGAAAGTATCGAGGTTCGATAAAAGTCGATATCACCCACTATAAAGTGAATAAAATTTTATCGATCGAAAAGATCCGTACTTGCGCTGCTGATAAGTAACGATGCAGTCGACGATAGAGCACGCCAAGAAGATATCTATTCACTCGTGACTGAAAGAAAAGGGTAGCTTATAACAAAGTTAACAGTTAAAAACACTCACTTCTGCGCGTAGTACTCGAAGAAAGCGACCAATATTTCGATGGACCTAGTCATAGCGGCCCACATTTCGGGTGTCTTGCATTTTGGATTTATCACAGAAGACAGCCGGGACGGTCCCTCCGACATTTATAATTACACTTTTTTACATTATAATCCAATAAAACAAAAATAAAACACTTTTCTTAATTTACAATTACTTTTATTAAAAAATATGCTTCAATCGAATTATTTTAAAAGACACTCACTTTTTGTAACTGGAAAAAGATTTTACATTTTGAATGTATATTTTCGTACTTATTTAGTTATGCTTTGATATTAAATGAAATCTTTAAAATATATATAAGTGTATAATGTGCCAGGTCATTCAGTGTGGAAACTTTTGAAAATAACAGTTGGTGATAATATTGATATTACATAGTTAACATTAATTTACATCCTTGACATTTCTTGTGCAAACACTCTAAGACCGACTTGCACTAAGTCTCTTAATTGTATTTAATGGATATTTAAAAACAATTTATTATTTAAGTTTCTAAAATTTCTTGCACCATGTGATTTTTGTAGATAAATGTTTTTAAAGAACTGTCAAAGTTAAATGTGTAACTGCCCTTATTCATAAAAGATAATCTATGCTTTAAACTGCTCTGTCAACTTCTCGTTGACGGAAGCTGTTACGCGTGAAAACGAGACAAAACACTTTCTAGTAATTAAGTAAGTTACGGAACGTTTATGAATTTGGGGCATTAGGGCCATATTTGTTTTACAGCTGATCTCAAATAAAAATGACAAAGGGACGCGAATCCATTCTGTTTCACGCATACTCTTTTCGAAAAATCTAAAATCGATACCTAAGCTCAAGCAGTGAATTGGAATGTAGGTGACTGTTTTATCGACGCAGTAATCATGATTAACTCAAGTCTTTCGTAAACTACTTGGTGGAAGATGTAGCTAAATACTTTACGTTAATTGTTGTTCAGATCAATCTTAACATAAAACGTAAAATAAAAAATGTATTTTTTTTTTAATTTAAAATGTAGCGTAGGTATATAATTACATAAATAAGTTCATTTTTTTGTGTTTTAAGTGGCAACATAAAGAGTTCACTAATTTCATTTTTTGCAATAGCAACATTTTTCCTTCGTTTTTTCTACGATATCCAAGCGCAAGTGGCGCTGACCAAGTGAATAAACGCAATATTTATTAATATTTCCACGCATTTTTTACCATACAATTGTATTTAAGCTCTTAAATATGTTTAGCTTTTTAAATATACTTTTTGGTGCAAGTCACCTAGCTTTAGCGTTCCTATCAGCGATCTTCAACCACATTTTCACTTATAACACGGCGAGATAATAATCAAAGGCAATCAAGTGTAAAAAGTATAACAATGATTATGATATCTGTAGATAGTTATGAATGAATAGGTAAGTGAAAAGTGTCTATTTCACAAATGTGTACGAATAAAATATTCCCTTGAAAGTAATTTGGCTTTCCAAAAGTAATGTTCCAACTTCAGACTGGAATTATACTGCAGGGACTAGCCGTAGTTTCTCTAATAAGAAAATTTTGGGTAATATTGCGAAGAGCTCAGGTAATTTTCCTGTGTGGGTATATTACTCGTCAAATTTAAACGCGCTACGAGTCTAATTGTCCAGTAATGTAAACACACCCGGTGAAAACTAATGATATCAATAACTAAACTAACTAAACTAAATGTTTTATTCGTAAACCAGTTTACACATCAATTATTGTGTTAATGTAAATTTGAGTAGATATTCAGTTATTAATTATATGCCTACTGGTAGTGGGCTAGAACATTTGGATTATCTATAGGCTTACTAGGATTACTAGGGCTTGTAGATTATCCAACTGTTTTTGTAGCTAGCTAGGTTAGATGTAGTGTTTATTTATGTATTAGATAATTAATAAAGGCATTTAGCCAATTAAAAAAAAAAATATATGTATACGAAATGTATACGAAGTGTATAAATATGTACACGCCAATAATAGTACAAAATACAATAAAAAAATACAAATGTCAATATAAATAGCAATAATAATAATAAAAATATATAATGAATTATCCATGAATGAATGAATGATAGTAAAAATGGATTAATAAAAAATAAAATTTTCGATTTTGACGATCCGATGGCCAATCAATGACATGATTCAAATTTGAATTTCATGTTATTTGAACGTCACTAATTTAGTAGATATGAGCCATCCAGTTTCAGTGGCTCACCAATCAATGACAATGACAATCTTTGTTATTCTTTGACAATTTTAAATTGATTCGAAAGAGACAAAACATTGTGTACCGATGTGTGAACCGGTATACATTGTTTTAGCAAGACCTTTACACTCGAAAAAACACAGTTTTTGATAAATAATGCAAAAACGACAACAATATATTTTCGGGTTCCCGTCAAAACTCCTACATTAGTTTTTTTAGCAATTTTCTCCTTGTTTCAATATCGTGTTCTACGCAACTATGAGGCGCGTTTATGTTGGGCGCGTACTACGCCGATTTGCAAATTACAAGGAAATGTTTGGTATGAAATTATTTGAGAAAATTTAAGAAAATTCCCCCTTCCCTTTCCAAGCCCTAGTTATCTAAAATATTATCTAAGTACTAAAAATACGGCGTACTTTAAAATATTTTCACAGAAATACATTTTTTTGTTACGGTTTTATTTTTTTCGATAACAAAACGAGCGGATCGTTTGCATGATGGTAATTATAACGGCAGACCATTGCTATTGCAGCGCCACTCAGAAGTTGGAAACACAAAGGCCTGCGCGGCACTGCAGCACGCTCGTTATCCTGAGACATTAGGTAAGTCTCATAAGCCCTATTTCACTGACTACTTTGATAATTTAAACTGGAACACAGTAACGGAAGGACACTCTTTGGTCTCATAAGCCCAGTAATTTCACTGATAGTGAAAAACTAGTAAAATTAACTAAACGTAAAATCCAATCGCGTTGTCCAAATCAACTTTAATCTTCCATTTCCAACCAATTGAAAGTAGTTAAGTCTGGCCAATCCGACCAGGATCCTTACCACAAACAAGGAATTATGGGCCGATTAGTTTGAGAACTAGGGGGTTGTTTGAACACCTAGATGCATAGGGGAGGGAGGTACTGGGAAAGGGGGCTCGTTTCTGGCCCGTAGATTTCAAGGATTAACGATTTTTTCAAGCCTCGTGATGTAGAAGTTAGATCCAACTTTTACAGCTACTTAGTGACGTGACAATTTTCGTTCATTATGATACAAGCTATAACTCAAAAAGATACTATAGCTAGCTTCGGCCCTCGGTTTCACACGTCTTTCCACAGGAAACACAGGCAAGGTATTTCAAGATTGAGTTTTTTTTAATTTATTAAAGAGCTTACTTAGATACATTCATTCAAAAATACAATACAAATATACTACTGCTAAAGCATTTTGGCAGGTAAAAATACAAAATTTTCGCACCCTTGTCACACAAAACGCCAGGCTGTGTCATAAAAACGTGATTCCGATGAATTATGTTTTTAATTGTCTAATTAAATACACGACACGGCTATTTTTCATCGCCGTAATTTTATTTATTGTTTTAGTTCTACGTGTGCTTGTTAATCATTTTTTGCAGTAGAAATAAAATTTCTAGATTTTGTTAAATCTACATAACACGTATACTTATTTATTTTAACAGAAAATTAATTAAAAAAGCTCTTCAAAATGTAAAAGTATTTTTTAAGAGGAAAGAATGTACTCGCTGTACTTTTGCTTCAATTATATTGCAGAGAAAATATTGACTCAAAATAGAAATTCTTTATCTTTTCTCCAACTTTTTCAATGCTATAGGGAATACGTAAAATGTATTTTCTTTGCAATATGTTGTAAGGTCAGATAAGGTAATATTGTTATTCAGATTTAATATAATGCTATAGCATTTATCTTTTGTATGTAGATAACATAAGGACCAACCTATAACGTCTATACGCACCCAAGGTTATCGGAAAACTATTCTCTTTATGCCATCCTTTCTTTGTTATTACGTAAGTATGTTTTTATACGACAAAATTTATACGGAATAAATTTATACGGTGAAATAACGTGATAAATATGCCCGTATCACCCTAACCTCCCCTTTACGTTGCCACCTACGCTTACTATAACAGCAACAGGTAAGAAAAAGGGCCGCCATTTTTACATAAACACCAAGAAAAATTACCATAGATTACCACAAACTTGACGCTAGCAAAACACTTTTAATTTTAAAAAGAAATCATTCAACCAATAGCAGTGCTCAATTAATTCAATTTTGAAATTGGAATACGGTTTTTTCGAGCCGGGATAAAGCGAGGTACGTTCGGAAGCTCGAACCGGCTTACACGGACTGACTGCTGAAAGCACTGCGCAAGTCCTTCGAACAAAATTGTACAGGAGCGTCCAGTCGAACAAGACCTCCCGCCCATTTCTTTAGCAGCCTAAAAGCTTACACCGCGGGGTCAGCTCGTGCATTTTCAGCGGTCTAGCTTGCTGGTCATTCCCGGCGAAGCGCACTAAACGCAGTGGAAGTGTAAGCAGCTATTGGAGCTACAGTTGGTTTGTTTTTTTTCTGTGTAGACAATTCGATCATCCTCGGTCTACGACGTAATAATGTTACAGCTTAGGTTATACTGTTGTAGCGACTTCTGAAGCGATAAAGCGCTTGATAATCGATGGCTTTAAAAAAGTAGTTTTTGTTACTTAACAATATTATTTTTAAGAAACTCCGTTGACCGCTATTATCATCTTTTTATTATACTATTGGATAATGAGACGAGCGTGTTCTTTTATTAACAAACTTTTAATAATAATAATAATCATTTATTGATCCAAAAATGCATCTTAAGGTTACTTTAACAAAAATAATTCATACTTAATACAATACAATATTAAAATTTAATTAACAATAACAAGTTGTAAATTTAACTACAGGTTAAAGCAACCATTTTTATAAACTCTAGCTCTCGCGGTAGGATACCCTGAGTTTGCAAGAGCTAGTTCTCTTCCTGGGTGCTAAACTTATCAGTGTTAGCTGAGTGTTATGTATGAGAGTATGTGTATGTGAGTATGTGTATGTAATGTATATGTGAGTATGGTATGTGAGCATGTGAATGTGAGTTTATGTTTGTGAATATTAAGTGTATGAGTTATGTTCTTCTTTTTCGCCTAAATGTTTATCTTTAGCAATTCTTCTGTTTTTCTGTGACTTAGATTTTGAAAAAACAGATTAATTTTCTTTTTACATATGTTTTTAGTGTCATTTACAATATTTAGTGTTTTGTTAATTTTGTTATAAATATAGGTACCTAAATATTTGTAGCAGCGTTGTCCCATTCTTGTTTTTGTTTTATCAGATTTCCAAGTATACTTACGTCTGTCCGTTATTGGATTACTATCAAGAGTTTTAAGCGCTGTCTTGTGAAAACGAAGAACAGTTGCCAGTATAAAAAGTTGTCTTACCCGGAGTTCCTTGGTATCCTTATAGAGGTCATCGGTAGGATATCTATATATTTATTAGCTTTAGCTGTAAATAAATAACTGACTAACAAGCAATATTAGAAGTCAATTTTAAGCTACTTCTAATTGCCGTATCGAAATCAATTTTTGTATGCGTATTTGTAATTCGATGACAAAACTATAATTTGGTACCATGGAGCTGATCTAAGCCAGGAGGTGGATAGTAGAACTCTTTAGTGGCTACAAGTAAACCCTTCTAGTTTGGGCTCATATGATTCGTTTTGACGAGTCCAATAGATTGAACTTGGTGTCGAGGTTCTGATGATGGAGCCAGGAGGTGGATGTTTTTTTTTAAATTTCTTTTATAATAATAAAAATTGTGGTGGTGCACGTAAAGAGAATACGGGTAAAAGTTAAAAAACTTAAAACCTGGACAGTATATATCATCGTTAGAACCAGCAGATCTAAAAGCTTTTATCTGTCGTTTTCTCTTTTCTCTTTTAGCCATCTGTGTTCTCTAAATAATGCAAGTAGAATTGGAACAGGTCCAGATCCGTGCTTCCGTAATATAGTAAATGTGAAAGTGTGTTTGTAGGTTTGTTGGTCAGTTGATTAGTCCTTCTTTCACGTAGCAACGGAGCAACGCATCGATGTGATTTTTGGCTTAGATTTAGTTTACAGACCAGAGAGTAACCTACGTGAAGCAGAGTATACTACCCTTTAAAATAAAATAATTTTCAAAATTGGTTCACAATTGACGGAGTAATCGGTAAACATACATAAAAAAATACGTATAACAGTCTAACATAGGACCTCTTGAAATCGGTTAAAATTATATAGGTAAAAGTACCACTGCGATTCTCAAAACCTATATAATATAATGGTAAACAAAAGTAGAAACTGTTGTTCACCTCAGGAGTTTGAAGGACGTCTGGGTTGTATTTCATTATTATAGCTTTCCACTCACACAAATTGTATTGTAATATTATTATTATTTAAAGCGGTGGTACCAACACAGAGGGACACTAGCAGAAGAGTGCTACTGCCTATTAGCTCGTATTAGCTTCTGCCCGCGGTTTTACCTGCATGTCTCCCACGGGAACCGTGCATTTTTCCGAAACAAAAAGTCGCCTATGTTACTAAACGGCTCATAAGCTATCTCTAAGCAACAAATCACTATCCGTAGCTCCGTTAAAGGACAAACTAACAAATCAACAAACAAACTTTCTCCATAATTATAGAGCAAGGTAAGGTATTTATAACAGAAAATGTAAAACAAAACGTCGTTATTTTTTACATATTATATTGCAGTATTGTAATTGCAAAATGGAGGCCGCCCGAAGTCATTCAATATCAACCCACTTTGGGTGAAATCCCGAAAATTGCGATCAAATGGTATTTGCCTTCGAAATAATACCGATTTAGACAGGAAATTTAAGTGGATTGCATTTTGTTTTGTGCCATTTTGCTCTTATTTTTTATTAGCTTTTGTTCGCGGCTTCGCACGCGTGGAATCATCATTAAGCACTCAGGTATCCCTGGTATGTAGCTTAGTGAATTTTTTTTAGAAACGAATTGTTTTCAGAGATTAGCGGTAACAAGCATACGCATATTTAAAGCTGTAAGAGACATACACGAGCACTCCACAACATTCTAATCCAGAAATCCAAAAGTTCCAAATCCAACGTTCCAAACTTATTGTTAGTGGCCGATACGGCCATCCTTTTCGCACCCAGTATACTCACCCAGTAGGTAGTGTTCGCCAGTATACTCGAGACGCAGAATAACTGAAAATTGGAGCGATGGCGTGCCCGGAAGGGAGTCAACGTCCGTGGGCTCGAAATTGGGCCATCATTGTACTCAATCCACGACGTGCGGAGCGATGCATTTGGAACGCTCATGTATGTGGGTGATAAGATGTCCACTGCTGAACATAAACCTCCCCCGGAGAACGTCACCTGGATCGGCTTCTCGCCTCTTGCATCCAACGGCTCCCACAGGTTTTTTTTTAATGTTATTTGGTAACGAGACGAGCTGGTCGTTTGCCTGATGGTAAGCATAACGCTGGCCCATAACAATTGTAGTGCCACCCAGAACTTTGAAACACAAAGGCCTGCGCGGCACTGCAGTGCGCTCGTTACCCTGAGACATTAGGTATTAAGTCTCATAAGCCCAGTAATTTCACTGGATACTCTGCTCATCAAACCGGAACACAGTAATGCTTGCACACTACTGCTTGGCGTCAGACTTCACGAGCAAAGCGGTGATAACAACCCAGACGGACACTCTCAGAAGAGTTAGTCCTCCCACTAACGGTTTGACCATTTTGGCCGATCCACCAACAATGTCTTCCAGTTGATGATGAAGATGATTTAGTTATCTCAACTTGAACGCACCAATCGTCGTCACACGTTTTCCGTCTGAAGGCAATTTGTTGTACAGCTTAAAACGCTATCAATTTGAAAGACTTTTCCACTAAAAACTAATTGAACTTTAAAACTATGTGTTTATTTATTTTAATTCAAAATGCAAGCGCTAGTTCGGAGCGTTTATCTATAAATTCACGCCAGTTTTAAAGAAATATTAAATGAGTTCTCATCTTTCACTTCCCAACTTTAATAACGGCATTGAAGTTTCTAGTTAAACTTGTTGCTACTTAAACACTGTTTTAAACTATCGCGGTTATTCTCTACTTTATACATTGTAACGGGATATTTACCGTGATTATTATAAGCTGGTGAGCTACCTATATTTCGACGCTGTTGCAAGCATCATGTTCACGGGAATACTGAGTATTCCCGTATTATGATGCTTGCACCAGCGGTATTAATCACGGTAAATATCCCGTTACAATGTATAAAGTTGTTGCTACTTTACTTTATATTTTAATACTAACTTCGCCCCCATTGTATATATCCTATATGCTAATCCAGCATCTAACCTATCTACATTCCGTATTTCATTGAAATTGGTTTCGTATGTACGGTGGTAACAAACATTCACAAACACACACAAACTTTCGCATTTATAATATTCCAAGTAGGATTTTAAGGTTTATTTGTACCGAGTTTTGAGTGAATCGAACCAAGCAATAAAATATTCCATAGACAATTTACCATCCTAATTAGTTTTATTTCCAATCCAATTTCAATAAGTCAATGACAAAAGCACGTCAATAAAAGAAAAATATTAAAAAAATAATTTAGTTCAAAAAAATCCACTGAAATCGCGCGCTAGTGTTGCGCAACCTGCACAAATCCGATCCCAAATTTGCGTTTTCGAATGAAATCGAGTGTCAAGAGTAACGCTGAGTTGAATAGAACCGTTGCTCTCGTAAGGTGCCTCATTATGGCCCGCCTAACGCAAAAATGGCTTAAAGGCTTGTTGGTTCATCGAAGAAAAACAGGCACTATGGAAAAAGAAAGACGACGCCAGATCCTCGGTTGGCATTCTGAAAATTTTGAAATTAATTTCCAATGATAATTTCCGAAGACAATTAGTGCGTGATAATTTCCTAAAACGTGTTCCAGGAAATACTTGTTTTTGAAAATTCTTTACAAGTTTGTGAAAAAAATGTTTGTTATTTAGAATCTCAAGACACAAGATACGTATTAATTCAAAAAACCCAAAGAAAAAAATTGATACAACACTTACGAGCGTTTGTATGGAAATTATGGCGAGCTGAGGCCTCTTAATATATTTTATGTAATTCATAACAATGATGCATATCTGTATCCATACTGTAATAAATATACTATCACTAGCTTCCAACCCCAGCTTCGCCCGCGTGGTATATATCTTTATAAACTGAAGTCTGGGTTATTCTGATGTTACAAACTATATCAATGTAAAGTTTCATCTAAATCCGTTCAGTAGTTTTGGCGTCAAAGAGTAACACACATCCATCCATACATCCGTCCTCACAATCTTTTGCGTTTATAATATTAGTATGAAGGATAGGATAATAATATGATAAATGCGAAAGTGTGTTTGTTGTTTTGTCCTTCTTTCACATAGAATAGGCATAACAGATCGGCGTGATTTTTTTGCATATATATATAGTTTATAGACCGTAGAGTAAGAAACGCTATGTTTTATCCCGGAAAATGCACTGTTCCTGTGGGAATGGCGACGTGGGTTAAACCGTGGGCAGAATTAATCTTGTAAACAATAACAAAAGCCATCACTGTTTATTATAACAAAGCCTGGCCTCGAGCTATGTTACCAGCAATAACATGTCGTATCTGCAGTAAGATAGAGGTCTGAATTGTAAAGCAATAAACTTACGCGTAGTTAAATTATGGGACTTATAGTAAACTTTCTCGAACATAATAAATAATTCATAAACAACTGTGACTTGAAACGCTTGATCGTGTAGTCTGCCACCAAGCAGTAATATGCAAGCAATGTCTTCCGGTTTGATGAGCAAAGTATTAAGGAACATTACTGGACATGAGATTTTTTAAATATCTGCTAATCTCTGGTTCGATTTAAAAAATATTTCATTGATAGGAATCTACATTATCCCTGAGTGCTTTAAGGTTTCTTTAATTTATCCTTACTACGCGAGCAAAGCCGCAGGCAAAAGCTAGTCCTAAATAAAACAGGTATACAAAAAGGCAGCTTAAAGAAGGTTTAGGGGTAGTACGAATATTTCGCTCCATGCTTTACCAGTGGTTACCATGGCAACAGAAATCGATTGATGATGGGTAGTACCTGTCCTTTTCACACCTGGACCACTATCCGTGCAGTTGTCTCGCTCACACGCGCATTATTCAAAATCACCACTTTACAGGTTGACTTTTTGATTGTTTTCGTTTTATGGAGAGAAATTGCACTTTTCCTTTGGAAAATTGACGTTTGAAATTTTAGCGATGTTACAAAATGTGATTGTTTTTAAAAGAGTATATAAGTCATATCTTGACAAAAAATTATAGACTAGTTGATTTAATTTGAAAAATTGGTTTATGGTGCGTCTAAGTTACATATATTAATTAAAAAAAAGTACATATTATTATAAAGTTAGGGATTATATAGATGACAAAGAAGCATGGTGGCAAACAGCTCAGAAATCTCCTAGCGAATACTCTAATACTTAGACATCAATTTTAGCATGAATTTCAGGATTAGCAACATTGTAAAAACTGTTTTATATATGAATGCCAACAAGTTTCTTGCCCTTCTTTATCGGCCTATACCAATATGAAACGGGCACTCAGTCATTTATTTGAACTTTCATGAGTGCTCTTTTGGGGCCTATGTGAATAAAGAATTTTGAATTTAAAATTAGAATCTTCTACTTACTAAAATAAAAACACTTCTGTGTTATAAAAAAATTGTAATGTATTTTGCGTTCACAAAATCCAGTTTAGTTTCACCGCGAAGAAGCTAAGATTGTCGTGGCGTCTTCAATGATGTTACGCCGTGCGAAACAAAAAAATCAACAAAAGTCAAAACATTCGTGTCTGTCGGAAGCCAGGATAATAAGAGTTGAAGTTGAATCGTGTCTGTCAACGACAACAATGGTATTTCGCACGGCGTGACGTAACTTTTTTTATTGGTGTTCATTGTCACGTGACTGAGTGCAAGCACGAATGTGTTCCGGCAGCTGCACTTGAGAGTCAGTTCTAGTCTAAGTTTAGTATATACATCATCTTCGACCACATCGTCGCTTAAGATCAGGTGATATTATGAGCAAATGATAAAATAGAAAACAATAGAACATAGAAGCGAATGCCACTTCTCTCCCAAGCCATGTGTCACACACTGGGGCCTGTTTCATAAAAAATATTAGTCTAATATTATGAGCTTTTTTTTTCTTTTTTCATATAAAATATGAGGCTAATACTCATAATATTAGACTAATATTTTTTATGAAACAGGCCCCTGGTTAGATATTGTAGAGTCAAACGGTAAGCGATAAAAAATGCCACGAAAATAAATGACGTATACCAAGGTAAGCTATACCTAATATACTGTAGTAAAATGTAACGTAACATTTTTCATGACTACAATGAATCAAAGACTTTGAATGACATCTACGATGAAGACTCGTAGCCCCTTTGTAGTCTTTGTAGCTGCTACGAAGATCTTTGTAGTAAAGCTCTACGTTGAATTTCGTAGAAGGGCTACTTAATGTATAAATATACTATTATTATTATTTTCTGTTTCATATTATCACTTTTCTAGTACCTTGTTATAAGAGGTGTTATAAAAGATTCGTCGTTTACGCCACTTGCCATAATTCAATTCAGTTCAGAGCGTTCAGCATGGAAAATCGCAAACTTGAGAATATTCCATTGAAAGGAAAAAATATATTTATGTCGACACTTTTAGTATTTTCACCTAGGGCCCAGGTATAGCTATACCAAGACTAGTAAAAGCCTAGGTGAACTAATCAAGGGGAGTCGCGGTTGGCTAGCCGTCCCTGTACCAGAACGGATTGCTTCGAAGCGTCGCAAATGAGAACCGACGTCTTCTTTTAACATAGATATACAATATATTTAGGGTAGGTACTGTGCTCTGGTTTGGTAAGCAATTAGTAGTCAGGGAAATGACTGGGATAATGAGACTTAATACATAATGTCTCAGGGTAACGAGCGCACTGCAGTGCCGCGCAGGCCTTTGTGTTTCAAAGTTCTGGGTGGCACTGCAATTGTTATGGGCCGGCGTTATGCTTAACATCAGGCAAACGACCAGCTCGTCTCGTTACCAAATAACATTAAAAAAAAAACTTTCGAGTCATACAACTTTCACGAGCGCTCTCTTTGGGTCCATCTTAATAATAGATTTTGAATTTGAATTTTGCGTGCAATAAATAGTGTTATAAGAAAGCGACCTCATTTTCTTAGCCAGTTATCTTAGGTCAACATAAACAGTAAGGGCCTTACTAACAAACAGTGTATAAGGGTGGTGTAGTTACACTACGTTTTGTCTGTTTATTCTTTGAAAATTTTTGACTGGCATGAAACAAACGAAACACTTTGTAACTATTCAACACAGTTATACAGAATTCTTGATTAAAACTTTCGTAAGTATTACTCATCTTTATATGTATTTAACCGGATTCACTTACGTGGTACACCGGTCGAGCAATCGTCGTGAAGCTCGGCTGTACCACGTAAGTGAATCCGGTTAAATACATACAGTTATACAGAGTTTATTAGTAAGGCCCAGAATGGAATCCATCTGTCCGTTCCATTCACAAGATCCCGCAAGTAACCTAGATGTCGCGTCGCTTCCAGTTGCGTTTCTAGGTCGCAGCTGAAAGCGAACACGACGTGTCTAGGCGCGAGCACAAAGGCTTTTCTGTTACATAAGAAATAGAGATGAGGTGCGTGAATATGCAAATACGCCTTTTCTATTGATTTTAAATTCATTCATTACTATTTTTCAGGCTTTTTATATTAGGAACTATTTTATGATAACAGTAGAGGGTTTGGCAATTTCGCCGTTAGTCGATAATGGTAGCTTACTATCCGCACTTATTATAAATACGAAAGTGGTTTGTAGGCTTTTTTGTTTGTACTTCTTTCACGAGCAACAACACAACGGATCGACATGATTTTGTGCATAGAAAAGTTACATAGGCTACGTTTTATCCCGGAAAAACGCACGATTCCTGCACGAAACTCCAGTGGGTGAGCAGAATTCAAAAGGTTTTGAGACTTAGTAAAGTATTGTAAAGTTGCTTATAAAAATCTGAAAAACCTATAGAATACCAGGCTGGCCAGTTGTTCATGCAACTAAACTGCCGTAACAATATTTTGTAGGAAAGTGTAATATGTGATTTTTTTTATTAGCTTTTAGTGTTAAAATTTGCTAAATTAATAAAGTAAAACAATTATTAGACTATTTAATAACTGATTATAGCAATTTAAAAAAAGCAGTTACCAAGGGTATTTTAAATAGCCTTTAGCTGGGTGTAGATAGAAGATATACTATAACAAAAAATGCCTCCCCACCGGTAAAGTAAAAGATAAAAGTTCCAATATTTTATATCTCGCAAAAAATATCAAGTTCTCAAAGGGGAAGTTTTTTGATGAAGCCGCCTTATCAACAGGCAAAGTGCGTGTAGCGCCAGCTGTAGTGTAGGGTTTTGTATTTTTAGCACAACTTTTTTTGCACCACAACTTGTAATTATGGAAATCAATTTTTACCTACTTCTAGTTGTCATATTAAAATTTAACATATACCTATTTAACTATTAAAAATTTCGTGAGTAGTAGCTATAACTCACGTCATTTGCGTCGACGTCATCGCGACGTCATCGCGACGACCACTGTCGTCGCGATCTCGCCGCGTGCACTCCCTGAGGAAGAGCGTCGGACACGCTCGAAACGTAGGTCGACAATATCGACAAATGACGTGAGTTATAGCCGGTTTTTGAACAATTTTACGTATATTGTGTATTTCGGCGACTGTGCGTCGGATATACACCACTTAATTCCCCCTTCCCTTTCCATCATCAGATACCCAGACATACAAAGTTACATAGATACATAGTTGATAGTCCTCCTTTACGCACGAAGCGTTATGCTTCTTTATTTATTATTATTTTATTTTATAATGTTTTTTAATTTTTATTCTTCTTTCATTCAGTGAAATTAGTGCAATGGGCTTATGAGACTGATACCTAATGCCTCAGGGTAAATAGTGCACTGCAGTGCCACGCAGGCCTTTGTGTTTCAAAGTTGGCACTGCAATTCTTATGTGCTGGCGCTGTGCTTACTATCAGGCAAACAAAGTATGATCTCGTCATCAAATAGTATAAAAAAATTATCTGACTCTGTACTGAGCTGAGAGGGACCCTAAAAAGTTCTGTACTAAGCTTTCAAAGGACAGGACGTATCGAGTTTTCAAGGGATTATGACGCAAAGGTATTTCTGAGGTAAGATATTCTCACATTTTAACCATTTTACTTACCAATTATTATTTCAGAGCGAAAAGGTATCAGATTATTGAATCACAAAACAAATCGTTTATTTGCTACAATACAAGTTAGCATGGTCTCGATCAATGTCAGCCTGCAGGCAGACGTACAAATATTGTTATACAAAATTTAATTATGGTGCATGTTATAATTACTCGTAGTTATTAAAATTAAGTTATAACTATAGCGCCTGGTTTTTTTGTTTGTTTGTAACCGCTAATCTCTGAAACCGCTTGTCCGATTCTAAAAATTCTTTCACTAATACATAAATATACACATAAACGCGTACACACTCCCCGCACTAGGATTCCCTGTGTCGCAGGTGGCATGGACATACACAAATACACATGACAAACATCCAAGACCCGAGAACAAACTTTATGCTTACCTACACAAAATCTGCCCCAGCCGGGAATCGAACCAGGGACCCCTCGCTTTGCAGGCAGGGTTACAACCAACTTAGCTACGGAGCCGTATAGGAAGCTACATTATCGCTGAATGCTGTAGGCTACATTTTATTTTGATATCACGCGTGCAAAGCCGTGGTCAGGCGCTAGTGTGTATATTTCGGTAAATACTAGGTAGAACAAACTTTGTACATACCAACATTTAACCTGATTAATCCAGTTTTCTATTCTTAAACTCATTAATCTTCTTCTAATCTAGAAACTTCCTCAAGTTGGTTACATAAAGGTTTTTGCTTCGGATCATTAGAGAGGACTACGGTCTCTTGGTATTTTTACTAGCTGTTATCCACTGTCGTTGTTTGTGTGTTTTCCTTCACCAAATACTCGCGTCGTCTCATGAACCAGCATATCGTGGTGGATTTCACAACCACTGTGCCATACACGCTCTATAATTTACTTTAAACCCAAATCATTAGCAGAAAAAGGCAAAAGATTTATCATTCCCGTCATATCTACAATTAACATAAAGTTGCCGAGTTGCTCGAAGTTTCCAGAAGGTAAATTGTTCATTCAGAACTAAATTGAGAGAATTTGTTGCCGTATAATCACCAATTTGCTATTCATGTAAAAATATGGTAGTCGTTTTTAAAACATTTTGTTTGTTTGTTTCAATTGTCTCAGCCAAAGGGAAGGGAGGCTCGAAGCTGTTTTTTTAAGGACCATGTTTTGGTCTTTTGATCATTACACCGTCTCCAAATGGTGGGAGAGGCAAGAAGAATCTAATAAAATCTCTTTGCAGAGCGCTACCTCCAGCCCCAACCTCTAATTCGCCGAGATCGCTGCGGCCGTGGCCAGGAAACCTGGCCCAGGATGGATGCATCACGATACACAAATAATTTTAGACGCCTGTATAGCTAGACAGTGGTGTCAATTCTATCAATTCATACCTAAACTAATTTTAGTTTCGCTCTCTCTCTTTCCAATGCATAACATGAGAAAGAGATGGAATATATTTTAGACCTGTCAAATTAATCCACTTGCTTGTGTGTAGTGTAAATTTAATAGCAATGAATTCAGGGGCATCTTTATCAAGATCGAAAGATATTTAACAGCACTAAAACAAAATTTAGATCTGTCAGACATCTTCCGTCTCTTTCTCATGTTAAGCATTGGAAAGAGAGAGAGCGAAACTAAAATTAGTTTAGGAATGAAATGATAGAATTGACACTGTCTGAAGACAAACATCTAAAATGATTAAAAATGTCACAACAATATTATTTTTGTAGAAACACCGTACAAGTGACTTTTGCTTGCGTTCACAATCTGGCGCCTCTTTGCACTTGGCGTCTAGAGCGACTACTCTCGCTGTAAAACCCAGGTCAGCGCTGCTCAAAGGCACTCTCTAGGGGTGTATCATTTGTACGAATTCCGGCTTATGCCGTCGCGTCGTTGGAATCTTCAGCATTTCAGCCCAATTTAATATATTATGTAGGTGTTCCTATAAAAACCGTCCTTGATATCGTCGCACTTTCCGAACTTCAGCACCTATAACTTTTTCTAGAGAGTATCATCAACGTTTTTTTGTTTTAAAACTATTTTATATTCGTTTATGTGGAAGTACCGGAGATGTCTAAGAATAATAAGCTTCTCTTTTTTAGTTTGCAAAAACAGATCTATATAACTATATCTCTTGGCACAAAAGAATAATAATGGTTTTGAATTTACTTTAATTTCGTAAAGCGCTCTCTAGACTTTAAACTTTTACTACGGGCAACTTTTTCTTATTACAAAACTCAGAGGTGCAAATAGGGACAAAACTTCTCAAAAGATGTCGTTTTAAAACATTTCATAAGTCGAAGTTTCAAACTATTTTCCACAGATGGCTCTCTGCAAAATTTTGCATCAAACAGTTACGAAGGTTTTCGATAGATGGCGTTCGAAGCTATTAAGACAACTATTTCTTTAGCTAGTTCCACAAAATTCTAATAGATGACGCTTTCCACAAGCACTGGCAATTTTTAAAGTTTCAATAGGTGGCGCTAGTAGTAGTAACTTACAAAAAAAATATGTTGGTAAAGTAGGCATTCTACACGACTAGGTAATAATTTTGCGGCGCGCGAAATATTTCAAAAGGCTTGACATAGCTGTGAAAGTAATGTTATCTCACAAGCTTATGAAATGTGAATAATATAATAATAATATAAAATGTCGTTCGGGGTTATTGCTGTACCTCACGTGCTTGGGATTATATAACGAATTTGTCCATTTCCGAATTTATGTTTGTGATATTATTGAGTGTTTTTAATTTTGGGCAGCCGAAAAGTAGGCAATCTTTTATCTCTTTGCTGTTATGATAAAAAAATCGTCTCGCCACATTAATTGGACAAGTATGGATGGGCTCACCTGAACTAGTGCCCTCATTTTTATATCAAAGCAAGCGAAATAAGTGAAAGCACACCAAACAAAAACCAACATACTTTTGAGCATATATAGAAAAACTTAACTGTTTCATTGTTAAGATAAGTAGGTAAAGTATAGTAGCACTATATAGGATTTAAACCATTAACCTATAGGGATCAACAATCAAAGACCATATTGCTTTAACGAATCACATTATTGTCTGTGGGACTCAGTCATTTGATCATTTATTCTGTAATGTAGTGTAATGTAATATATTTCTGCTCTACTGAGGCATTTCGGGCGGCCGAAGGTATTCAAGTTAGTATTATAAAATACCTTGTATGATTTGAGTTACTTTCACAAAAGAAACCTTTTTATATACTTTCTAAAATACCGGTCTGCTACTGTTAACAAATCCTGAATTTCACATCGTCTTATCCAACGATTATTTTCACCTAATAGCCATAGGTATAACTATAATATAGGTGGGAAAAGTCGTGATTGTTCACAAAATTAAACATTGTGTTCAGTAACACTCGCATGCGTTTTTAGAGTTATTAGACATTATTTAAATTTGAAAAAATTACACCTTTAATCTCTTTTCGGTGGTCTGACCACAAATTAGGGATTTTTTCAGTCGGTGTTTTTGTATCATTTTTGCCTTATATAGACATCTTTCATATGTGGACGTCTTTCGGCTAATTTCCTTTAATATTGTTCGTCAAATTCCAATTAATTAAGCAGTGTACATATAAATTGTGATTGGAAAATAACAGAAAATTTAAAAAAAACCCGATGCGCAGATTACAACCGAACTACCACTACTAAAGAGTAGCGATAGTGCAGTGATTTGAAATAACTGGACTATTGCAACTGAACAGTTGCACTAGTACTGTTAACTGAACTGACAACCGACCTACTGCTACTAAAGTGCTCCGTCGGGTGCTCCGTCGGGGCCATCACGATGTTCGCTCAGCGAGCGAACTATTAGATTAGAGGAGGGGAGGCTTTAACCTTCGTACCCATAAATGAAACTCCAGCGATACTCGACTCAGTGTTACTGGATTATTCCACTTTAACCCCCTGATCTGTCCCCCCAGGGGGACAAACTAGAAAAAAGTTCAATTCGTCCCCCTGTTATCAATAAGCGGACAAATATAACTATTTTTCCAGTCTGTCCTCCTGTTGTTTTCTTAGGGTGACAAATAGGAATACAACATTTCAAAAAAGTTCGTAAGACCGAGGGGACAAATCGATTTTTTTTATTTTTGTCCCCCCCTTATTAAGAATCTGTTGAATAAATAATCAAAGTAAAACCCATAGACTCGAATAGCACTGAGTCGAGTTACACTGGAGTTTTATTTATGGTTACAAAGGTTAGTCTGTAATTTGATACCTGATAGAAATTTAAAGGTAAATAACTAATTGAACGTTTTTCTCCCCAATCGTGAAGCTTCGATCAATCAATACGGATCACAATACGGCCTATTGTGAGGATTGTGTTTGACGGGTGTATTGTGCGCCTTTTGATTAAAACTCAAATTTTGAAGTAATGACTGCGGCAGTGAACTCAACAGCTGGTTAATCAATGATGCGAATCTTACAATGAGCTTACAGTGGAGGTAGGCATCATGATGTAGAAATAGCATGGGCGTAGAGCATTTTCTAATGCTCGCCAGGCTAGCTACCGCCCTTACTTTGAAAATCTGTTGACAAGCCATTGGTCTGTTCCGGTAGGTGCACTTGAGCGCCAGTTATAGTACTCAAAGTTTAACATATGCAGACCGTAGACGCTTATGCAAACGTGCGTTTGCTTGTTAGAATAACAACGCTTTTGCATCAAGCGCGGATTTCGAGTATCTCGTAATCGACGCTTGATGGAAAAGCGTTGTTATTTTGACCAGCAAACGCACGTTTGCATAAGCGTCTACTTACGGTTGCAATAGTCACCACCTTTGAAGTGCAGTTGTAGGTGCTTGGCGACAGATTTTCAATTATTTGGTGGTAGCTAGCAAAGTAATGCTTCACCAAAAGCTCAAGTATCAATTTTCCATAAAAAAAAACTAAAGTTAATATTCAAAGATAAAAGGTTTATAATGCGTTTTTACGATTATAACGCATAAAGTCCAACACGCGAAACGGCAAGAGGATATACATATAAAAATATACATAGAAAGTCAAAATATTGAAAATGTTGTCTAAGTTTTTTAACCGACTTCGAAAACAGAGGAGGAGGCTATGTTCGGCTGTATGCATCTTTGTTGTGTATGTTCGCTACGTTTTAGAATTATAACACGTAAAGTCTAACACGCGAAACAGCAAGGGGATTACATATAAAACTTAAATATACACAGAATGACAAAATGTTGAAAATGTTTAATATTGTCTAAGTTTTTTAACCGACTTCGAAAAAAGAGGAGGAGGTGATGTTCGACTGTATGCATCTTTATTATGTATGTTCACCGATTTCTCCGTCAATTGTGGCCTGATTTTGAAAATTAATTTGAAAATTTGATCGAAAGGGTATACTCTCAAGGTGATCCCTTATAAATTTAATGAAAGAACATATAAAGGTGAAAAATTTGGAGATGAATTTTCATATATCACGGTATTTAAAACGAAGCCCGCTTTTGTAAAAGGAATTCTACTTGTACTACAATTTATTAAAATTAGTAGCTTCTTCCTGCGGATTCACCCGTGTTCCCATAGGAACCGTGCATTTTTCTGGCACAAAAAGTAGCCTATGTTACATTCCGGTCCATAAAATAATCACGTCACAAAATCACGTCGATCCATTGCTGCGTGAAAGAACAAATCAACAGACATACAAAAACACACTTTACGGATAAAGCGAGTAGTTCTGAAAAAAGTGGTGATTTCTATTATAAACGTCAGCTTACAATACTTTGCGAGCGGGCAGAAAATCACACTATTTCCACCGCTATAATATCATTTAGTTGGGCCGTTACAGAATACGGCGTCTACGTGATAATGGTTTTAGTAGAAAGGTTTTAGGTACTACTCGCAACCATTTTTGACCATTTTAGGGCAGATATACGTCCGGATTAGCCCGGACACGCTCGACGTTTTCGCTTACCGTACGGATCTTTGGCTGGATTTCTAACACACTTTTATTATCTTAGTGTAACTGTTAGTGATGACTAAATCTTCTGCGAGTGTCCGGTTAGGTTGTTACCACAGCTTTGCTCGTGGAATCTGCCGCCAATCAATAATGTGCAATCATTCCTGTATTCCGGTTTTATGAGCAGAGTAGCCAGTGAAATTACTGGGCTTATGAGGCTTAATATACCTAAAGTCTAAATATCTAATGGATAACGAGCGCACTGCAGTGCCGCGAAGGCCTTTGCGTTTCAAAGTTCTGGGTAGAACTGCAATTGTTATGGGTCGGCGTTATGCTTACGATCAGGTAAACGACCAGCTCGTCTCGTTACCAAATGACCTAAAAAAAAACTTATAACTAAGCAATGGAATCTTGAAAGTGAATTTTCAACGCACTTCTAACTGTCGTATTACGTGGGAGGCCTATGTTCAGCAGTGAACGTCTTCCGGCTCATGATGATGATGTTGATGATGTTGAATTATCGCATCGAAATGAAACTTTGTATGTATACAAGGTGAGTTTTAATTGTTATGTTATCCCGGAAGGGGGTAATTAGGACTAAAGTTGTTGACAAGTTGTAAATACCTCCCTTGGAAATGCGTCATTCAAAATTTCCATGCCAAAAGTTAAATTTCCTTCATACGTGAACTTTGTGTTTCAAAGTTCTCAGTGGCACTGCAATTGTTGTGGGCTGGCAAAAAACGATAAGCTCGTCTCGTTATCCAATAGCATATAAAAAACGCCATCAATGAAAAAAAAATTCACCAAGTAAAGCATGGTAGAAATGGCCAAGCTTAAAGTTTCCTGAAATCAAATCCACACGAACAGTTACTAAATTGAACAAATTACAATTCATAGTCCTTAGGGCCAAGACCCTTCGTCCCAAGTACCGAAGATAAGCATATACGAAAAGGTTAGCCTTCAAAAGGGACCATTCAAAAGGACGTCAGAAGCAACCACAGAACTGATAAAATTATGAAAATCATGGGTTTAGTTGGAATAGAATACAGTTTGGACATTGGAAATGACATTGGATAGCCGGATTTTATTGCCTCCGGTAAAGACCGGACAAAAGTTTGTATTGTGTTTCAAATCTGAATGGTCGAAACATATTTTTGGGGCAAAACAATAACTATTTCTGTCTGCCATAGGCCTGAAGTTCTTATACTATTTTTTATACATTTATGTTTATAATTTAAATAATATTTGGGTTGACAATAATTGTCAAACCAAATATTATTTAAATTATAAACATTATTAGAGTACTAGATTTGACATTTTGCGAGGTAGGCTCACCTTGAATAGGGTTGAATAGTCAAACCAAATACTCCATAAATAAAAATCTAACATATTTATAAAAATATTTTGTATTATACTGTAGCACTTATATTTTTGGCCTTACGTGTACGGAAGGGGTGAAAATTATTTTCACCCCTTTCAGGGTACACCAAACTTTCCTTCTTAAAGTACGTAAATTAATAATAAACTTAGGGCGACATGGCGCCATGAACGGCCCAAAATTCAATAATGACTCCAAATTAGTCTATACTTATTTTAATTTTAATTAAAACCGTGACCGTGTTCACGCGGCAAAAGTAATTAATTATAATCATGGAGCCTAATTATGGGCATAGTAGCGTATTAATTAAATTTTGCGCTTGGATTATTGTAAATGGTTTTCGTGGTGTCTCGGGTTTTGTATCAGCCAATAAGCGCTGATATCTAATTCTTGAAATGAACATGCCGAAGTCTTAAATCTTAATATATATCAATTACGCGTCACGTTGTTTGTCCGCGAGGGACTCCTAAACTACTTAACCGATTTTAATCAAATTTGCACACCGTGTGCAGTTTGATCTAACTTAAAAGATAGGATAGCTTACATCTCAATTTATAGCCGCAACAGGAACGCGTGGCCGAGCCTGCTAGTAACATATATTTTTCTCAAATTTTTTTTTTCTTATTTTTTCTTATTACATTGCTTGCTGTCATAGAATAGAACAGAATTGACTGATACTTCATTGGATAACTGCAAGATACAATTATTTATGCGAGATGTTATTGCACAACAATAGTAGACTATAATAAATGCGAAAGTGTGTTCGTATGTTTGTTGGTTAGTCCTTCTTTCAGGCAGCAACGGAGCAACGGATCGACGTAATTTTTAAAACTAGATATAGTTTATGGACCGGAAAGTAATATAGGCTACTAGTTGCAGTAGTGCAACAGTTTGTACGAACAAAGACTTTGTAAGACCGTATATCTCTTTGTAAGATCGGATTTCTTTTTAATGCCGTGCCCCTTTGTTAAGTTGAGCTGAGCACCTGAATTACACAGCAATATGAGCCATACCACAATAATTTTAGTCTCATACCTCAAACCGTTATTTGTAAAAGGGCCTTAAAAGACCCCAGTCGTATACAACAATACAAAGTGGTCCAATAACAGTTTCGCTTTTACATTTCGAGGTAAGGTAACGAAAACATGAGCCCTCAATAAAGTTGCAAGAGTACAATGACGGTAGGTTTTCCATCGGCCCAATAACGACCAAGTGAGGGTCGACAAACCGATGACCTTTTCCTCAAATGGTTGGATACAACACTAAGCACTAAGGTGTTCGATTTGCCTATCGGTATTGCAAAGATCTTGGCCGCAGGTTGTGGTCTCATTAGCGGCCGCATTCGGTGGCCAAATGTGCAGCTACTCTAAATAGAGTAGTTCAGGTTTCTCCAGAAACGTTGTTCCACAGTTGTTGCGTTGGTTAGCATAAAGCAAGAAAACGCTTACGCACTCATATTATGATGAGGGTTATCAGTCATAATCAATACGGTATGAAGCCGATGATGCCCCTATGTTACAGATGTGCATCTGCACAACACAAATCTTTCCGACTTGCTACAACATGGGGCTCTTCAAAAGAAGGGTGAACACAGTCTTTAAAGGTCGGCAACGTATCAGTAATACCCCGAGTGTTGCAGATATGGTAACTGCTTACCATCAGGCGGGCCGTCAGCTTGTTTGCCACCTATATAAAAAAAAACGAACGCATAGTGAATAGGTACCTTTCAGATCCACGCACTCCATCTTGTAACAGTTTTAACTCTATTCAAAGCAGTGTATTCGTAGTACTGACCAAGTCTAAACTAGCCTTGATTGTATACGTGCAAACTCCGGTATCGTGCTCTGAATTTGATTTCAAATTTCAAATCTACCTGCATTGGAGTGTTTGGAATGGCGCATTAGCTTGGTTATGCTCATTTCAGATTTCAATTCGAGGTCGAAGCGAAAATGCATGGAATATTTTCGGCTTGGGGGATATTTTGGTGTTAGGTTCGACGAGGACTTGGGGACTGTCTTTTTTATATTATTAGGTAATGAGACGAGCAGATCTTGATGGTAAGCATAACGCCAGTCCATAATAATAACAGTGTCAGAACTTTGAAACACAAAGGTTTGCGCACCACTACAATGCGCTGATTAAACTGAGACCTTAGGCATTAAGTCTCATAATCCCAGTAATTTCACTGACTACTTTGCTCATCAAACAGAGACATACACATACATACATTACGACTTGGTGGCAGAATACACCAGTAAAGCGGTGATACTCACCTAGACGGACACTCACCGAAAAGATAAAAATAAAAAAATAAATAAAAATAAACGCTTACACTCATACCCCGCACTAGGATTCCCTGTGTCGCAGGTGGCATGGACACACACAGATACACATCACAAACATTCAAGACCCGAGAACAAACTTTATGTTTACACAAAATCTGCCCCAGCCGGGAATCGAATCCGGGACCCCTCGCTTTGCAGGCAGGGTTACTACCAACTTAGCTACGGAGCCGTCCATAGTGCTACCATCTGGTAAACTAGAATAGTAAACAAGGTAACATCCCAAAATGGAACGCACCAACACGGCTCCAGTCCGGTCCAATTCCGAATTCACTCGAAGCTATGCATTGTGTTCTGAATTAGAATGCTGCTGTTTGGAAGCGGTTGCAGCGGTGGATTAGGTCCAAACTTTACGGTATTGGTCCAAATTCCACTCAACGCCGAGGAAAGCAGTGTATACTGGCAGCCGTATTTGAAAGTCAGTTGTCATAGGCGTCATAGGCTCAGCATGTTGATAGCCTTATTTGAAAGCCAGTTGTCATTATAGGCTCCAGATATTTGTCGTGTAATGTTACCACCGTCTACTTTTTTTTTTTGTTTTGTTTTTGGCTCCACGCGATTAGCGTATTTAGCCAGTGTCAAGTTATATAAATAATAATAATATGTAATAAGCACAGATTATTTAGCCTGTTGATAGCTCATGAACACAATTCCTCATACAAACATATCTCACCGGCGCGGGCAGGGGGCGAGGTAATATTCTATGCTTGCAATTGGCCGATCATTTGGATGACGTAATTTAGTGATGTGGTACGACTACTACTGAACAGAATAATATCGATAAAATTGAATAGGTAGTTAGCACCGCATTCTTGATTCCCTGACATATACGATTAATAATAAATTATTATATGGAAAACCTAGACAATACATACTTACTTTATAAATTAATCTATAATACTACTTATAATAAAACTCCAGGTCACATTTTTTTTGGATGGCACTCCTATCTACACTGAAGCCAAAACTGTATTTTTATTTTTGTCTGTCTGTCTGTATTTTGGCCACGCATCACGTCGAAGCTACTGAATGGATTCCATGACTTGCGATGTATGGAACCAATTCTCTTTTTGAGCCGCTTCTATCCACTTTTCCTTTATTTCTGGGATGTCTGGAAATCTAACAACAAAAAGCAGAAATACTTTAAAAAAACCGGGAACCTACTTCGATGAAAATATCGCGATATATGAAAATTCAAGTACCATTTTTTCATCTTCAGATGTTCTTCCATAAAAATTTTTTTATTGGCTTTATTAATAAGCTAATACATAAATAAACACTACATCTAACCTAGCTAGCTACAAAAACAGTTGGATAATCTACAAGCCCTAGTAGGCCTATAGATAATCCAAATGTTCTAGCCCACTACCAGTAGGAAGCGTACCCAGCATGCTGGCGGCATTGCCACGTTGAACCGCAATGCTGATCCGTTGAGCCAAATAGTTACCAGCATTTTGGTTACGCGTCGCATCAATCAAACGCTCTGACAAAATTTTGAAAATATTATGAGCTCCCGGCCCCCACGGACCCAATGTTTCAACACCAAACGGCTCAAATATGTAACCGCTCCCGAGGTTAGCATATTTGCGCCGCTTGAGTCGCTCAGCCGAAGAAGCCGCGGCGCCAGCCCTAATTTGTGTCTCGGAAATATGAGACGGTGCCAAAGTGTCGACACAAGTAGCGTCCCACACTAGGGGCCGCCCCAATTTCCAAGGAACGAGCGTCATTCCGTCAGGCCTTTTACCATCGTCACGCATAAGACCATTCGGTTCGAGAATGGCTGCTACATTGGCGCTGGTAAAAGCCCGGCGGATGATGTCATTAAGACTGGCGTGACGGGAAATTCAACCGGCACTTCTGGAACAAGAGAGGCCGTGATGACCGAGCTGATCGACAGCAGTACCACACTGGCAGCGATGGGCAACATAGCACCTCGCACCCAAACGTAAGCAAACAGCAAGACGAAAAGCGGATGGATCTAATAGGTTACCTGTATTAAAAGAAGGGACGGCCTGCAACCAAAGCCCTGATTCCCACACAGAAACTGCAAGAAGACGAGCACGATCTGCGACACTAAGGCACGTATCTAAAAGACCTGTCCGTGCTAGGTCGCAGATCGGTCGATCCCACAACTTCTGTGAGGACAAAACCATAGGGAAATCAGTATTCGGGCAAGCCATCCCCCAGGCATTCTTGGCCTCCGTCAAGTGAGCTACTTCAAAATGACCTAAAGAATCTAATGATGGTGCTAATATTTTTTCTATTAATTTATACGTACCATGGACAGAGGACAAGAACGCCGGTAGAGCAACACTCGAAATTTTGCGTATCCCTAGTCCTCCAAACCTCACAGGTAGAGAAGCTTGCGACCACGCCCTGTCATCCATGTCAATATTCAAAACCGACTCTAAAGTTTGTTTTACAATATTGTCCAAGCTCGTAAGGAGCTCACTGTGTTTCCACAGCTGACAACATCGTAAGACGTAGGTAAATTTAGGAACGAAAAGACAAAATCTAATTATTGTAAAAGCCATATGGGCGTTAATTTTGAGCAATCTGTCGGAAGTGTTCATAAAATTTTGAATTTTTTCGTCAACGAAAGATGAAAAAGCTTCATCTAAAATCGGTGAACCCAAAAGACGAAGGGAACACTTATCTACCGATTTGATATCAGGAGCCAGACTATTAAATTTTTCAAAAACCGAATCCTTATCCGAACAAGAATCGCAAACAAAAAGTTCGCATTTGGAAAAATTTAGCTCTAAACCAATAAGACGAAATTCGTCTATTAGAATACGCAAATCATTCAGAACAGTGTTCACATCGCCTCCCAGAGTTCCGTCATCTAAGTACCAAACATTAAGCTTGGACTGGAGACGTTGAATTATCGGATGGATGGCAAGGCTAAAAATGGCCGGACCAAGAGGGTCACCCTGCTGACACCCGACGGAGGATAACATTACATTATTTCGATAAGTTAATTTGGAAGGATTGCCGTAGCATTGAAATAAAAAGCTATAAAGTTCCGGAATTTTATCATAAAATGTATATGGGACCACCTTGAGATGATACACTTTCAAAAAACAAAAATAATTTTCAAAATCGGTCCGCAATTGACGGAGAAATCAGTTAAAATACTTAAAAAAATACATACAGTCGAACATTTAACCTCCTCCTCTTTTTTCGAAGTCGGTTAACAAATCCAAACGAAAGGTTATTATTTTTCCAAAATAATTAATAATAGTATATATATTAATTGTAAAGTATACATTGAATATCGATAAGTTATAAGTCTGCACTCGTACTCGCAGTGGCGAGTAGTGCATTTAAATAGTTCGTTTTCGCTTGAGGGGAAGTTGTATGATTAGTCAACAGGATTTATAGTCTTTGGTAATAAGTCTCTAGTTTTGGTGCATGAAAGTCTTCAAAGTCACGTTAAAGTTTAGTCTAAGCGCGGTCAAGTCGAAGTGATGCTTCAGTAAAGCGGTGGATACTTTACTGAAGCTTCTATGGAGTTTTGGATAGAATACGAAAATACACGTTTTTCGTCTTTGTACCATTTGCCTTTAACTCATGCACGTTTACGAACACTTAATGGTTAATAATCCACCATTATTACACATTAACACTCGATAAAACACAGGTTTTTAGTAAATAACACAAAATCAACAACAGCACATTTTCGCATTCCCGCCAAAACTCCACCGTCTACTTATATTCGCGTTTATCCAATCGATCCTAAGTTTGTCTGTAAGATTGTTTAAAGCGATAAGACCGCCGATTGTTATACCGTAATTTGTTAAGGCGGTATACCCAGTCAATGACATTCATCATTCTGTCCTTTTTACATACCTACACTTGTCAGTTTGCGTTGGTACAAAAGAGAGGGAAGACCGCGCGTGCCACTAAAATTGAGTACTTAGATATCCAAAAATGCGTAATTACTTAAAAATTAGATGCCTGATCAAAAATGTACCACAACCAAGTTTTTTATTATCAATATACATTAATTAAGAACAGAGATATTTCATTACAAACTCATTTTTAGAGGTAGGTACCTTTGATATTTTTTTGTTCGTGTAAATTTGGTAAAAACTTGTATTGATTACAACAATATTACCTTACATGGTAGTAGGTACTACTGATGATGAATAATGACATATATTTTTTCCAGTGCCAGAAGCATACCTGATTTAGCTAAAAATAAATTAAAATCTTTTAAGTGAAGCTATTCAATTGCTATACACGCCTCACTTATTCCTATTTTCATCATTCATTGTGAGACGTTTCACGTATTGGTATATGCAATAAAGATGTTTTTCACCTCACAAGTTCGGAAAGGATTTGTCGCATCTGCACGCAAAAGTACTTTTTATCCATTAAAAAGCTAAAAGGTTCCACGCTAGCGTGGAAAAAGCACTTTTGCACTCAAATTTCAAACAAATAACAAAACCTTTCCTTGCTGTAGTGAGGTGAAAAATTGTGTGTTCCGCTCGGCAGCAAAGTTATTTTGCGTCTCGTACCTTTGAAATCTTCACTACGCTCTCCAGAGCGTATTGTATTGTATTTTCAATCTTAGAATCCTTCGCTTCCTTGGGTTTCAATACAGGTACTTGCGCTAAAAACGACTTTACAGCCTTACATAACAGATACCTATTGTATTTTATTCTTAGGTAGTGGTTGAGCACTAAACTACATAGACTGTAGAAAAAATAAAAAAATATCTTGAAACTCTATGAACCCGAAGACATAGTGTAGACCGGCGAGCTGGGGCCTGTTTCATAAAAAATATTAGTCTAATATTATGAAAATTGGCCTCATGTTTTATATGAAAAAAGAAAAAAAAAGCTCATAATAGTAGACTAATATTTTTTATGAAATACTTAGGCCCCTGACCACAACCGCGGGGAACCGTTGGAAGCAAGAGCAAGTAACCGATCGAAGTGACGTTCTATGGGGGGGGGGGGGGGGGGGGGGGATATGTTCACCAGTGGACGTCTTCCTTCCGGTTTATGATGATTATGAATTAAATTTATTATATTTATTTATACTTGATAGGATTGCGACTAGGTAGTCGAAAGAAGAAGGATGCATAGGAAAACATAGTGATGCAAACCATTTGCACTCTGCGTACCTAAAACGCAGTGTACCAAATCACGTTGCGTAACAAAGTAATTAGTGAAATTACTAGGCGTATAATAATAATAAATAAATAAATAAACGCTTACACACTCATACCCCCGCACTAGGATTCCCTGTGTCGCAGGTGGCATGGACACATACAGATACACATCACAAACATCCAAGACCCGAGAACAAACTTTATGCTTACACAAAATCTGCCCCGGCCGGGAATCGAACCCGGGACCCCTCGCTTTGCAGGCAGAGTTACTACCAACTTAGCTACGGAGCCGTCGTATAAAACTTAAGAGCCTACTAGTCCATGGAGCGAACTCATCGGTGGGCGCGGCTAAAATGCATGCTATTTCATCTAATATTCGTGGGACAAGGTAAGACTCTGCAGCGATGAGTAGTATGAGGCTAATGCTCGCACATACACAATTACACACCCTGGTAAAGTCGCGACGACAACCGAAAAGTCGAAAACCGGCGCGCAAAAATGTACGAATTTGCTTCTGGTGCTTGGGGTTTTACGACAAAACTACTGAATGTATTTAGTCAGACCAAAGTTATTTGAAATGTCAATAAACTAAAGCTTGTTAGTATGTACCTTATTTTCGAGTTTTCGTAATCCTTTTGTAATTTATTTACGTCCAAACTTGCGTTAAAATACGTGCTAAAATACAGATGTTTGAAGGCTCATTACTTTTAAGCCACTTATTTTTTTTTGTATAATTAGCAGGTTGACCTAGATAACGAAGAGATAAATCGATATTATTCTTAATTTTGGACTTAAAACGTCAAGTAGTGGAGTAATCACCCAAGTACGGTTGTATGGAGAAATGAACGACTAGTTCGTCCTTAATACCTAATATCTAAGGATAACGAGTGCATAATGCAGTACTGCGCAGGTCTTTATGATTCAAATTACTGAGTAGCACTGCAAGTGTTATGGGCCGGTGTTATGCAGACCGTAGACGCTTACGCACACGTACGTTTGCTTGTCAGAATAACAACGCTTTTATATCAAGAATGCATTTCGAGTATCACGAAATCCGCGCTTGACTCAAAATCGTTGTTATTCTGACAAGCAAACGTACGTTTGCATAAGCGTCTACTGCCCCTTATGATTACCAGCAGGTAAACGACCTGCTTGTCTCGTAATTCGAAAGATTTTTTTATCGAAATGACCGCTGCCTCTCTCTGAAGTTACGACAACCATGCGTTGTAATATAAAAGCCTTTAACGTTTTAGACCTATCGTAAAATACGAGTTCAAAAGAAACCCTTTTCGTTTGCAGACTTTTTGGGACGTTCACCCTTTATAGATATTTTAAAGTCTACTTTGGCGTCGACGATTTATAGGTGCATTTGGACTTGGAACATTCTATTGAAAACTTTTTACGAACGGAATTTCATTCCTATTTCAAGTAATTCCTAGTTCAAAGTGCTTTTAGTATGCTCTTTTTTATTACAAGTTTTTTTGTGGTATTCTTTGATGTGGCAACGACCACACGACTAAAGACAATAATGTTAAAATAGATTTCACGTTGTTTCTTGAACACTAATAACATTTAACGTTTCAGCGTATAATCCTTCTGCGCTCCTTCTCGCACTCTATTTTGCATTTTTAGGATATTTTCATATTTTCACAATGATTAAACAACAGCTAAAATTTGGTTTGTACAATGCAGGTTCCCTTAGCACTAATCATGATAATTTTATGGCTACAATAACTAAAAGCGACATTGACGTACTAGCTATCAATGAGACCTGGCTGAGAGCGGGCGAGGAGGGGCGCGCCCCCGCGCTGCCCGGGTACCGCTTGCGGCACGTGCCGCGGCCGCCGTCCGTGCGCTCGCGCGGCGGCGGCGTCGGCTTCTACATCAAGCGGAGTGTTAGCGTACGCACCTGGCCTCACCCAGTAGACCCGTTGCATACGTCGGTTGAACAAATGTGGCTCACTATGACTGTTAATGGAAAGAGGTTGGCGATCGGCACGGCATACCGTCCGCCTTGGATGGACGTCGATTTATTTTTTGATACAATTACTGATTCGATTACTGCTATTCCCAAATATGATCATTTAATTTTGTTAGGAGATTTTAATATAAATTTATTTAATACCAATGATGCTAAAACAATAAAATTTCAGACATTCCTGTCGTGTCTTAATCTATCTCAGTTGGTCACACAGCCGACGCACTTCACTGAAACTAGCCAGACTCTTATAGATGTCATCTGTACTGATTTACGCCATAAAAATATTACTTTGCAACACGTTGGGTCTCTTTTTGGTCATTGTCTTGTAATTTGCGAGTTTCATATTAAACGTGAAAAACCTTTGCCTTGTACTGTAACGTATAGACCGAAAAAAAAAATATGTTTAGAAAATTTTGATAACGACTTGCAAGCTGTAAGATGGGATCAAGTGTCGACGCTTGGTGGCGTTAACGAAATGGTTAACGTCTTAAACCACAGTGTATTGGCACTATTTGATCAACACGCACCCTTGAAGACAATTGTCATCAGAGACCGGTCCTATCCATGGATTACAGACACCATCAAACTCATGATGAGTTTACGTGATGAAGCGTCAGCGGATTTTCATAAAACCAAGTCTCAAAGCAAAAAAGAGTACTATAAGAGTTTAAAATCAACTGTTAACGTAGCGCTCTTTCACGAAAAAGTGGCCTATTTTAAATATAATATTAATAATAAAATTAATGATCCCAAACATCTATGGAAAAACTTGAAAAGTACTTTATTACCTCAGAGTAACACTGAACTTCCTGCATTCTTTGATGATCCTAACGCAATAAATAAACATTTTTTAAATATACCCGGCACCTCTGATGTCTCTATTTCACAATTGACATACTTAGAATATCATAGGTTTAATGGTGCAACCTTTCATATAGAACCGGTAAGTTTAGATAGAATTATCAAAATAGTTAAGAGTCTAAAATCGAATGCGGAAGGATGTGATTTCATAAGTCTGGATATGCTTCTGATGACGTTCCCACGCACAATGGAAAGTATTCAAAATTTAATAAACACATCTATTAGCACATCTACATATCCTGATGTTTGGAAGCTTTCAATTGTGCGCCCTCTTCCTAAGCAATTGAATCCCGTTGAACTCAAAGATCTTAGACCAATTAGTATTCTACCGTGTCTATCAAAGGTTATGGAGAAAGCAGTTTGTAAGCAGTTAACCGATTATCTTGAAAGAAATAAAATTTTGCCGGATGTACAGTCGGGTTTCAGAAAGGGGCGCGGTACGGTCACTGCACTTCTGGATGTAACTGACAACATACTATGTTCTCAAGATCAGGGAATGTGTACATTACTCGTCTTATTAGATTTTTCTAGGGCATTTGACTCAATCAATACTAATCTGCTAATGTCAAAATTGAGCTATTACGGTTTTGACCATGAAGCGTTACAGTGGTTTAACAGCTATCTCAGTAATCGTAGCCAGTATGTAAAAATTACCCGCAATGATGGCTCTACATTGGTTTCTGACAGGGCAGCTGTCAATAGAGGAGTACCACAGGGGTCTATATTAGGACCAATCCTCTTTATTATGTATTCGGCTGACGTAGCGGCACAGATTAGGCATTGCAAGTTTCATATCTATGCGGACGACATACAGATTTACATTTCTTGCAAATCATCCGACATCGATAATGCGATAATAAAACTTAATGAAGACCTTTCGAGCATAGCCACTTGGTCTGCGAGAAATTGCCTGTTGCTCAACCCCATCAAAACAAAATACCTTGTATTCGGTAGTAAACATCAACTAGAGAGCCTAAGTCCATCAGTGAATGTTATGATAATGGGTGAACCTATCGAGCGCGTATTTGAAGCACGCAATCTCGGCTTGCATATGGATTGCAACCTACGATTTGAAAAGCATATTTCGAGTGTCGTTCAAAATTGTTTTTATAAATTAAAAGTCCTATACAGAATGAGGCCATATCTAAAAGAAGAATTGCGTATCCAGTTGGTCGAGTCGTTGGTCTTATCAAAAATGAATTATATGGATGCGGTTTTCGGTCCTCGTCTGTTAGCAAGGACGCAAAAACTTATACAACGTATTCAAAATGCCTGTGCACGCTTCTGCTTCGACATCCCGTTCAGAGTCCATGTAACGCCATATCTGAATAATCACTCCGTTCTCAAAATGAAGCACCGTCGCAAACTGCATTTGGCATGTCTTCTTTTTGGTGTGATTAATCAGAAGGCACCAACTTATCTGTATGAAAAATTGTCCTGGGCATCAAGTCAGAGATCTCATGGGTCCCGGCAGTGTGTGATGCAGCTGGCGACACAACGGCATAGCTCAGCCGCTTTCAGAGGTAGTTTTCGCTACGCTGCATCCAAATGCTGGAATAATATACCACCGCCAATAAGGAACCTGCAATATATTTACGTGTTTAGAACAAAACTGAAAAAATTTCTTTACATTCATCAAAAAAGCCAGGAAATGCAAAAACACGACACAAGTGCCATATAGAATACAGCCATAGATAAATGTTAATACAGCTATTTTCTTTCTTTTTTTTTCTCTTTTCTTTTTTGTATTGTAATAAATAGTTAGTTTAGTTTAAAATTGCTCACCGTAAAATGTTTGCTCCACTCTTGTAACTTCATATATTTGTTATATTTATGTACATTATATAAAATAGGATTTTACCCTCGCCTCAGTGCCAGTATTGGTTTTTAATTTAATTTCGTATTTCTTTTCATTTTGTTTTGTTTGTTTTTTTTTAACATGTCGCACTTTTGCTCGTGCCACAAATCATACTTTCGTTAGTACATATTAAACTAGTATTTGTTATTATTGTTACATACTGTTTCTATATATTTTTCATATCATGTATTATTGTTATTATCATATTGTGTATTTTAAGTCTCTGTTATTATTGTGGTCACCTCAATGTAACAAAATAACTTTTTTTTTAACTGTTTGATGTATACGTGCCGTGACGTCACTAACCGGTCCACACGGAAGATCAGCGCTGGTTGTCAACCAGCATTTATGCTGAGTTTGGACCGATTTGTAACAATTACCTATTGTAACAATTTCCGTGTTTGTGATTAAGGTTCAAGTGGTTGATTGTTACAAATAAATGTTTTTCATGTTTTTCATTCAGAAGAGTTACTCCTCCCAGTAACAACTAACAATATTTTGGTACTAAGTACACAACACAATACGAGCTGTAACGCCTATCATAATTGGGTTTCAAACTCACCACCCTGTACCCTGCTCTTACAAGATTGCGTGGTGCGCGCCGAGTCGAGATTCGAACTATGGTGCGTCGGATTGAAAGTCGCACAAGCTCCCGCTCGGCCACACTCGCGACGCCATTTTGAACCTTAATTATTTAAAATTAATTTATTTTTCTTACATGTCCAGTGTTTGAGTCGCCAAAATTCATACAAAATCAGTCCCGTAGATTCTGAGCAAATTGGCTGCGAAAGACGGATAGATAGCGACACGAGTGATCATATAAAGGTTCCGTTTTTGATTCGAGCGCACGGAACCCTAAAAGCACTGAAAATTACGTGCTACAGTGGAGACTTTGTCAGAACTTCTGTGACGCTTGCCAGCCATCATTTTTAAAGTTTCAGGAAAAAACGAGATAAAAACAAATACATTCCACAACAACATTCGTGTTTTAAATAAATTAAAACATCTCTGACGTCTGCATTATCTCTTGTATGAATAACCCAACACACGTTTAACACAAAGCGCTGAAGCCAGAGTTAAACACTTTGACGTGATATCAAATGCTTTGAGCGCATCCTTCTGGGTAATGCTTGCGGGGCTCACTCTGTCCTAAATGAGAACCAACATAGTGAACTTTGAACTTGTTAGTTAACTTCGTTTGCGATATTGGTCTGCAGTCTAGTAGGGATCTGCAATCTAGTGAGGTGTGCAGTCCAGTGGAGGTATGCAGTCCAGTGGAGACTGCAGTCCAGCGCAGTCTGCCGGTCTGCAGTCCAGTGGAGAGCGAAAAGTTGAAACATGAAAGATAATCCGTATGCCGTACCCTACTATGGTGTTTAAAAAAAACCAGATAAGTGCGAGTTGAACTCGGGTGGGATCGGTTATCCTAAGTGCATACTTAATGTTGTAGTTAAAAAGAACATGTTTTCCAATACATTCCAACTACAAATTTAATGTATGTACGTTCAATATTGAGAGATTTGCCCTTACATAAATGTTATTTTAATACCTTAGTCTTCGTCTTTAGTGGACCCGGGAGGCGGCCACAAGAACTCAGTAACGAAACGACGTAACCCATTGAGTTTGGGCTCGTTTGAATTGCCTTTACAAGTATTCTGATTCTAGATGATGTCCAGGGCCCCGATCGCGCTAATTTGAAATGACAGCGTACTGTTATGGTTTGGTTGTGGTTTGATACCAACTGTTATTTAGTTTCGGTTCAGGAGGGCAATTGCGTTAAAAATTATCAACCAAACCGCTACTAAACTACAACCGCTTTACAGCTTTTTGACAGTTTCGTATCGCGCTAATAGTTTTACCAAAAGTTGAGACGTTTCTCGACAACAACTGACAGTTAACGCTGTCAAATGAACGGTGAAAAAAATTCTACACAGGTGAAACGACACTAAACTACAGTTGGAAGCAAACCACAACTAACTCATAACCGTACGCTGTCATTTAAAATTAACGCGATCGGGGCCCAGGCGTGTGGAATTTGATATTGCCGTTCATTTGACAGCGTTAACTGTCAGTTGTTGTCGATAAACGTCTCAACTTTTGGTAAAACTATTAGCGCGATACGAAACGGTCAAAAAGCTGTCAAGCGATTGTGGTTTAGTAGCGGTTTGGTTGATAATTTTTAACGCGATTGCCCTCCAGGATCCTGATGATGGAGCCGGAAGATGGCGACCAGATTACAGTATCAATTACGTATTTTTTAAAAGCTTGTCTGGAAAAATATATTTTTCCACAAAAAGGTTATTTGATACGGATCGAAAGGAGAAAACAAGGATCAAATATCAATTCCTTCCCAATAAAATAGTACCTATCTCAAAGTAAACAAACAATTTGAAATTATTAAGCCTCACTCCTTCTGCAATAATAATTAAACTACCTACTTTTTTATACTACTTATTTGATAACGAGTCATGCTAGTTGTGTGCCTGATTGTAAGCATAACGCCAGCTCATAACAATTGCAGTGCCATTCAGAACTTTGAAACACAAAGGCCTGCGCAGCACTGCAGTGCGCTCGTTACCCTGAGACATTAGGTGTTAAGTCTCATAAACCCAGTAATTTCACTGGCTACTTTACTCAACAAACCGGAACTCAGTAATGCTTGCACATTACTGCTTGGCGGCAGACTTCACGAACAAAGCGGTGGTACCGACCCAAACGGACAATCGCAGGAGAGTTAGTCCTACCACCTACTCGTAATTATGTAAATAATAATTCAAAAACCCGTTATGTCGACACACGTTCCGGACAATCTCATAAATAAATTTTCCAATAGATTCTTAAACTGCAGAGCGCGTCGTAAAGTCATAATTAATTTTATTACTCCTTCATAAGATATTAATTGCCTTCTCCGAGGGAATTTGAATTAGGTTACTTAATTATAGAATTTTCTAGATAAATGCGTTTGGAAGATACTATTTTTAATTCTTTCATATTTTATAGTCTATTACTATTACTATCCGACAAAATTGAAGCAAAAAATTTATTAAAAAGACTACCCTTAAGAGTAGGTATACTTATTTCAAGGGTTGTCTCATGAAAAAAAGAATAATTGAAATCGGTTGAATCGGTTGAAAAGAATAATCGTTGAAAAATCGAATAACATCGCGGGAACGCGGCAGACGAAGTTTGAACATAAAGTTAGACCGCTAGGAAAATATTTGTAAATAAATGGAATTATTGTGTACCCATTGAAAAGGTGTGAGGTATCTAAACGAATTCTGAGGTAATTGCCACGATTTTCTTTATTAAACCTCTTATCAGTCCAGTCATATATAGATTCTCCTACTAATATATTAATATATGCGATAAATCTTTAAAATATTAAAATATTTTTATATTATTTGGTAACGAGACGAGCTGGTCGTTTGCCTGATGGTAAGCATAACGCCGGCCCATAACAATTGCAGTGCCACCCAGAACTTTGAAACACAAAGGCCTGCGCAGCTCTGCAGTGCGCTCGTTACCCTGAGACATTAGGTATTAAGTCTCATAAGCCCAGTAATTTCACTGGATACACTGCTCATCAAACCGGAACACAGTAATGCTTGCACACTACTGCTTGGCAGCAGACTTCACGAGCAAAGCGATGGTAACAACCCAGACGGACGCTCGCAGAAGAGTTAATCCTCCCACTAACGAAATTTTTTCTAACGATTTAAATGCTAATACATAAATAAACACTACATCCAACCTAGCTAGCTACAAAAACAGTTAGATAATCTACAAGCCTAAGTAGCCCTATAGATAATCCAAATGTTCTATCTAGCCCACTACGAGTAAAAAAATGAAAATTGTTTGATCGTGGTTCTAATTTTGGACAAACAAACCAGTAATGACTTTCGCTTTAAAACTATTTTTCTCGCATCAACGCCCATAGGCACTATAAAGTTTATCTCGAATCGTAAAGCCTTGTCGTAAAGTCTTCCAAGACATTTGCGGACTCGGTACTTGATTAAGTAGGTATTTATTGTCTGACTCACGAAAGAAACGGCGTGAACTAAGTTGATTTGAGTACTTTACGGCCTTGATGTGAATTCAATTTGGAATAAATAACTAAAGTAGATTAATTTATTTATCGAAAAGATCGGTACTTGCACTGCTGTTATTTTATTTTATTTATTTCAGGATAACAAACAGCTACATTATTTGTGTTAGTAGAACGTGTTAGAATGATAATACTTATCATAATTTTTAACAATAACGTAACCCACAACGTTATCCACATATTGATTTTATAGAAGTTGAAGCTAAAAAGTTGCTATTAGAGGGGCTAAATGATTAATATAACATAAATTCCTAAAGTAATAAGTTGATTTGACAAGTTAAACTATATAAACACAAAGTGTGTTATGTTATAAATACAAAAATATTTAGTTTACTATATTTTTGTCATATTGGCTGTTTTTCGATTTTGTTCTCGACGCTTCAATGGCGCGGCGCGCAAAAAAAAGACAAAGCCTACGGCGCGCCATTTTCAGTAAAAGTTAATAACAATAACAAGTCTATTTCCTCGCAAGTGTATTGAAAATCTTCGCATGACACGCGTGTGCTACTCGTATGTTGGTCATTCATTACACTCGGATCCCTGATGACGCCTCGTGTGTTATGATTAACATAACACACTTGTATCATAATGTACTATATTGTATTTTATACCGTTGGTTTAAATTTTGCATTAGAAAATTCTGTGAACGCATCTATGCGTTACATTATTGGGAGTAGGATATAAAATTGAGGGTTTTGCGCTACTTCATTTTGTGTTCAACATGAGTATCTAAGAATTTTTTTAAAAGGCATTAATATGAATTAATTTTAATTCCGGAATACCCGGGGTTAAAAGGGATTCCATATGAAGATTTCTTAGTGATTGTGACGTTAATTGGTACTTAATAACTCTACCTTTTCTGACCTCTGGTTATGTAACACGAGTACAGAAACTTGGTGTTAATTTCACAGATTGGTACCTACATATCTATTGGAAAAGGAAAGCATTAAAGCCCTGTCAAAGCGAATTAAGAGGGAGGAAAACCAATAAGATTAAAATCGGATTGGATTTTCTAAATAGAATCTTCCTTCCGTGTTTAGGGTTACGGAAAAACGTATCAGTGTATCGGTATTCACTCGCGTAACGTATTGCAAATCCTTTGTAGGTTATTGGAACGTATTTTAACACCAGACGTTGTAGTAATAACGTAAATAGATATACGTAATGTAAGTTTTTTTTTAATTTATTTTTTATGTTATTTGGTAACGAGACGAGCTGGTCGTTTGCCTGATGGTAAGCATAACGCCGGCCCGTAACAATTGCAGTGCCACCAAGAACTTTGTAACACAAAGGCCTGCGCGGCACTGCAGTGCGCTCGTTACCCTGAGACATTAAGTATTAAGTCTCATAAGCCCAGTAATTTCACTGGCTACTCTGCTCATCAAACCGGAACACAGTAATGCTTGCACATTACTGCTTGGCGGTAGACTTCACGAGCAAAGCGGTGGTAACTACCCAGACGGACACTCGCAGAAGAGTTAGTCCTCCCACTAACAAACAAGTACCTAATTGTTTATACATCATTTTTATACTATTTATATGGCGAACATAAAATTGTTTTCGAGTTTTGGACGTTTGTGCTGTGTTGTGTAATGTGTATCTGTTTGTGTCCATGCCACGGATGATGTCCAGGGCCCTAATGATGGAGTCGGAAGATGGCCATAGGAACTCTGTAACGAAATGATGTAACCCTATGGTATTTGGGCTTGTTTGATTTGTCTTTACATAAGTAACATAAGTAACACGCTGGTAACGCTCCTACTTCGCGAGCGTTATCACTATTGAACTCTTTTACGCATGAGATCCAACAGGTTGATTTGTTTGCTGATAATATGCATGCCATTGTTACTAGCTTAAAATTATATTTAAGTTTTAATCTAAGGTAGTTCGTGTTTTGGTGTAAACTGTAAGCTTACTATCTATCTAAATAAATAAATAAGTGCTCTGATGCCAGATGATGTCCAGGGTCGTGACAATGAAGCCGGAAAGTGGCCTGTTAGAGTCGTTTTAACTTTCATAAGTGCTCCTTTGGGGCCTATTTGAATAAAGACTTTTGAATTTGAATTTGAATTTGGCCAAGACTCCAGTACCGATTACGTATTTTGTAAAAGTATTAAGTAATTACGTATTTTTCACAAAATACTTGTTGTTATCTTCTGCTACTTTAATCTTACATTACGTAGACCACAAAAGCTGTTTATCCCAACATTTTCGCCACTCCGCCAAAGGGTAAACTACTTGAGAGGTACTACGGTGTAGCACCGTCTTCGGAGTCAAGTGCTATCGAGTGGTCTGGCGTGAAGAAAAGAATAGTCTCTTATATAATACATCTTAGTTCGGTTAGATTAGAGTTCACCAAATGTGAAATGAACTACGTTTGCGTCATCAGTAGTGACGCGCAGGCTTTTGTGTTTCAAAGTTCTGAGGGACACTGCATGAAACAAAAATCACATTAACACAAAAAAAATGATGAAAATATATAACTTCCACAAAGATACACTGGGTCTAAAAGTTACCGATATTTTTTAGTATTTTTTTTATCATTCAGTAGTAATTTAATGATGCTATCAGATTCTTTACATTTCAATGAATAAAAAATGAAAGACGACTATGTACTTAAACGAAGTTTTTCACGGGCAACAAAATACATGCTTTTTAGTACCTACAGCTTTACAGTGCATGGTATGTCACGTCACATCCTGAAAAAATTGTATGGAGCGTTTTAGCGCGCAGTAGATACGCCCGTCTTTGACTCTCATTTTTGATGTTTCTAGCGTTCGATTTCCAGTTTTTTCAATATACACATTTGATTCTCATGAGAAAACTAATTGATTGACATGATACACGGTGATACGCAGATGTAAATTTTAAATTTGAATTTGAAGTGCTACCTCCACTTTTATAATACTGTATTCATGCTTTCAAACCAAAGCTTTTCTGCGATTAAATCTGTTACAGAAATTCTCCCTTAGAGCTCATATTACAGGGAATTATTTAGTAGTTATATTTTGAAGTACACATTTCCACAATTTATAGTTCCAGATAAGGGCAGAGCATCCCTATCGCGATCACATAAAAGGGTGAACTACCCTTTCATGTACACTTTTCAATACGTTTACTGTTTCTATTAGTGATGTGGTATTTCGGTAACTATTCGGCTTGTCCGGCCACATTTATTATTTACCTTTCTAATTATTTGTTACAAGCTTTTTTAACTTCACCAATTTTGTGTATGTATGTCAAATTTTGCAACTGAATTTTGATCCAGTTCCCGTGATTCGAATAGGCTGCAAACTTGTAATCATCTGTAAACCTGGGAGGCAAATAAGATGTAGAAAAAAGTTTGTTTTTTATTTTGTAATTAATTTACAGCTTTTTTGTAATATTCGCTAATGAGATCAGCATGACAATTACCTAATGGTAATGCCTGTCCATAAGAAATACAGTGTCATCATTCATCATCATGAACAGGAACACGTTCACTGCTGAACATTGGCATCCGCAATAGAATTCCAAGTGACCCCATTCCAAATGGCGTTCTATGGGGAAGGCTTACAACTAAAGTGACGCCCTGAAATTTAATTTAAATTTAAAACACAAAGGTCTGTGTGGAACTGCATTGCATTTACCACCCTAAGACTTGGGTAATAAATCTCTTAGAGCCAATAATGTCACTGACTACTTTTCCCATCAAACCGGGACATACTACATTTGATGGAAACTGGCAGAAGAGTGAATCCTACCGTCCGCTATGTACTAATAATTGTAAATGAAGGAACTCAATAATTATATTGGATAATAATAATACTGGTTGATTTCCTTTGTCGAAGCTTGTACGTTATAAACCAATTTATTACTTCGCGAACAATTTGGTACAATAAATGTTTTACCTTTCTTTTTAGGTTAAGATCCTCTTGAGAGCTCAAGTAAAATAAATTGATCGGAACGTCAGCCAAAATCACAATCCAATCGAGAGTTTGATTTGTAAGGAATATATAAAATACTCGTATAACAAGGTCACAACTCAGGGATGGGAAAAAACAATGTTTGAAATATTAAATAAGTAATTATTCTTTATCTACTTGTCACACATACCAGATGGTAAGACTATCTCCTCGCCGGGTATCTGGTTGGATGGGCACCAGCAGTTTGTTCATGTAGTCTACCGCCAAGCAGTAATTTGCGAGAATTACTGTATTCCAGTTTGATGAGCAAAGTAGAGGGAAAATACTAGATGTATGAGACATAATAATAATGCCTCAGGGTATAGCGAGCGCGTTGCGTGGCACGCAGGGATTTCTGTTTAAAAGTTCTGAGTGGCACTGCAATGGTTATCCTCAGGCAAACGACCCTCTGGTCTCGTTGTCGGTAAATTGAAGTGTTTGTTATATACTGTCATATACTTTACATAAAAAACAAGCGCGCGCGCGCACACACACAGAGTAATACAAATTTGCACGTGCATGTAAAAATAAAATAAAATCTACACTGCAATAAATAGATTATAATATAAGTACTTACATATAACTTAATTATACTTAGTAGGGGGTGAACTGTGTCCTGGGCCACAGCTAACGCTTCTCCAGGAGACAGGGCTACAATATATGTTAGAAACATGTATAGTATAGTAAAATAAATGACTTTGATTTGATTTTGATTTCGATTTTGATTTTATTTTGAAGTTAATTCACAAAGCCAGCACAGTACGTAACCTGTTATTACATAAAGTTCAATTTTTAAAACATTTTGCCACTCGCTGGATACTTTATCCGGCGTAATCACTACCAATCACATATCTATACTACATAAAACTCATAAATATCGAGGGTGATCTTCATAAAATCCTACGTTTTTCTTATCTGGGATACCTTATGACAGGTAAATACTGTACGCTATATTATATACTCAGAAGCGTGGAACCACGTTTCGTAGATAACGAGACGTGTTAATATAAAGGTAGAATATTGTAATAGATAAATGGTAAGGCAAAGCGAGCTTGTCGCAAAATAGAACCGGCTTGAGAGCTTTTACCACCTGGTAAAAGCTCTCAAGCTAACGGTAGCTAAAGGTAGGCTAACTCTTTTGCTCCTGAAGTCTGTTACCAAGCAGTAATATGCAAGCATGACTGTGTTCATTGTTGGTGAGCAAAGTAATCAGTAAAACTACTGGGCTTATGAGACTTGATACCTATTAATGTCTCAGGGTATCGAGCGCTATGTGGTGCCGCGTGGACTTTGTGTTTCAAAGCTCTGGGTACTGCAATCGTTATGGGCTGGCGTTATGCTTACCATCAGGCAAACGATCGGCTCATTTCGTTATCCAGTAGTTTTAAAAATGATGTTTTTAGGCCTCTCAGCACCGCATTACGCTTGTTCCCCAAGAGATTAAAGTCTCATACGAGTAAGGCTAATAATTTCACTGAATACTTTGCTCATCAAACCGAAAACAGAGTAAAGCTTGCACATTACTAAAACTTTCAGATAAGTACACGAGCAAAGCGGTTAAAACTGACCAAATTAGAATCCTTAGTTTGCCGTGTGATAATTTCAGGATTTAACCACGCCTTTTCTCATTTGAGACAAACTACAAAACAGGTACAAACTTTGCTGAAAGTAAAATATACCTACAGTACCACTCTCAGGTATTTAAGTAGTAGGTACAACCCAAATGGATTGTGGTCCCCCTCCCTATTAGTGTTTGACCGCAACTAGATTTACTCCGAATAGTTTTGCAGTGTCCGCTCTAAGTGGGGCGGTGAAAATAACGGCTATTTCCGAGGTAATTATTGAGTATAGTGAATTATTCAGTGGTCCGACAACTTCGTTTACGATAATATGTTTGATTGATTGATTGTACACAAAGATCCCGTATAATGGGGTCTGTGTGTGCTACGCTTTCTACTTCGAACCATATTCTGAGACTATTTAAATACGACAGATAAAATGCCATGTTGCCCATCGCTGCCAGTGTGTGGAAATCGGTCATCTAGAAGTGCTGGTCGAATTTACCGTCACGCCAGTCTTAATGACATCATCTGCCGGGCTTTTACCAGCGCCAATGTAGCAGCCATTCTCGAACCGAATGGACGATGGTAAAAGGTCTGCCAGAATGACGCTCGTTCCTTGGAAATTGGGGCGACCCCTAGTATGTGGGACGCTACTTGTTTCGACACTTTGGCACCGCTTCATATTTCTGAAACACAAATTAGAGTTGGTGCCACGGCTCCTTCGGCTGAGCGACTCAAGCGGCGCAAATATGCTAACCTCGGGAGCGGTTACATATTTGAGCCGTTTGGTGTTGAAACATTGGCTACGTGGGGGCCGGAACCTAATATTTTAAAATTTTTGTCAAAGCGTCTGGTTGATGCTTTGTGTAACCAAAATGTTGTACTTATCTGACTCAACGGATCAGTCCAACGAGGTAATGCCGCCAGCATTCTGGGTACGCTGTGAAATAGTATAGGGCTCGAACATTTTGGATTATCTGTAGGCCTGCATTGGCTTGTAGATTATCCAACTGTTTCTGTATCTAGGTTACATGTAGTAGCTAGACATTTAGTCCGTTTATAAAAAAACGGATAAAATTGAAACAGATTTCGGCTCTACAATTAGCTCCTTTAAGTTTTTTTTCATGTGCTCTCATGTGGAAATATTCTTTGTGAAGACTCACGAGCATAAGCACTATGGCAAAAGATCCCAGCAAAAAAAAAAATTTTATACCATCGATAACGAGTCTTGGTCGCTGGCCTAATGGTAAGCATAACGCCAGCTCGTAGCAATTGCAGTGCTACGCAGAACTCTTAAAAATATAGTTATTAGTGTCATCAGCCTAGTCACTTCGCTTGGTACTCTTCTCAAAGCTACTTACTCCAGACAATTGTAGTTGGTAATAACTACATTTGCTTCATATTTCCAGCGAGAGTGAGATATATCCCCATCCCATTTAATTCACCGTCAGATAATAAATCTGGCAAACTCATCTCGCCGTCCTGCACTTTACAATGGACTTGGGGACGGATGTAGGAATACATTGGATGTGGTATTGGAGGAAAATGCTCAGTGTACACTATACAATGTGACTGAAATAAGAATGGGACTGGCCTAGCGCCATATTGCGGCGCGCAACATTTGTATCTTGGTAAAGTGTGTCAAAAAATATGTTTAAGATTTTCTGTTACAAATGTCGAAATAACACATATTTATATTGGTAAGCAATCATAGTAGGTCTGTAGATTGTACAGTGAAGTTAGCCGAGAGCTCGCCCTGTTCTTATTACACGACTGCCCAAGAAAGGAGTGTTATGTTTTCAGGGTACATGTATGCACTTAGGTGAGTTTCTTCACTGGACTTTTAAATACCTGAATAGATTTGAATATATGGGGCATGTATGAATAAAGATGTCGTTAGAATCCTTACATCATCCCGACTGATACTGGTAGCAGTCGTGTTTTTTTTTAAATTGTACTGGTTTTAATTCTTTTGTATCGTAGATACCCAATAGCTTCTGAGCTTATACTTTTGTGACATTTAAGTATATTCATTAATTTTTAGATAATTATTTTATGTAAATAATATTATTCTTATCTTTCTATAATATGGTGATTTAAGGTTACCAGATGTTAGGATTCATCCTAACATATCAGATTGTTTGAGCACTTTGGTCAGGATTCTGTGTGTTTTTTTGAAAAGGTCAGGATTTTGAGATAAAATACTGAGTTAGTATTTTTTTATGTATAGGAATAACAATCACATTCTACATAGAATCCCGACTTTCAGCCCACTAACTTTATACAACAGTTATATAAAACAAATTAGATTTATTTTTCTAAATAGCCAGATCAGAAGGTTTTAGATTGATGTAAACTAGACAATAGTCAAACTTGAATGCTATTTTAACCTTTGTTATCACTGCATTAAATAATAGTATTCTATACAGCAGTCTGCTAACTGCCGTAAGATCAAAAGGTACTAAGTGTCTTTACGTGATAAACGAAAGAATTTGAAAACTGACGAAAGTATTCTTATCATGACTGACCATAGATATTCGCGTGCATTTTAGAAATCAGCTTTTTATGATCTTGGAACCTCATTCCATGATGACTTGCCACCTCCATCTTTACCACATCCATGTCAAAACTCAGCGGCCAACTATGAAAGTTCCCAAGAAGTTTAATTATTTCTCCCGTCAGCGTAGGCCATAGCTCAAGTTTATTGCCTACCCCAGTTATTAACTTATTGCTTTTGGCTTCATGGCTCTATGACAATTGGTATGAAGGTTGTCGCAAAACTGAACCGACGTCGACAGTAAAACGGGTTTTTTTGTAATTTTGTGAATTAATAACGATTTTGTATGTAAACTATATGCCTCTCAGCCTTAGTAGAAGCCTTTACATGAAACTAGCTTCCACCTGCGGCTTCGCCCGCGTTGTTATATGTTTAATGTGTTATTCTGATGTAAAAATTAACCTAGATTAGGACTGACTCTCAAGTGCAGCTGAAAGATTTTTCAACTAGAGGGTGGCCAGGCAAGCACTAGAAAATGATTTAATACCACTGCAAATCCTCATTATGAGTATGATGGGGCTGGCATACCAATGTGGGAAAAGCCCCTAAACAAAAGTAGATTAAAAAAAATCCCCTTGAATGTTATGCTATGTTGCGCTTATTATCCGATGAATGGAAGAAAACTCCTGTCAATTTCCCACAGACTGTGCAATTTCCATTGCTGCCATTTTCCTTATCATTATTATTATTCGAGTAGAAAAGCTTTGTCAAAGCCCAACAACAAAAGAAAACAAATATCAACTGTCAACCTAAACATTTTCCGCCATAAAATTGAGCGCAGATTAAAACACACAGGATATGAGGGCGCGACCGGAAGAAAGATGGCGGCGGCGCGGCCAGCGGACCGGATGTGACGTAACGGAATTATCGACTACCCGCAGGGCCAGGACGTATGCTGGGCAAAACGGAAATGGAGGTTTTTTTGGAGAAGGGTTTTACTCAGGCATTTCGAGTGACTAAATAATTTTTCGCAGTTTAACGAGCCGTTTTCTTTAATATTATTTGATAACGAGATGTGCTGGTCGTTTGTCTAATGGTAAACATAATGCTGAACTCAGAACTTTGAAGCAAAAAGGCCTGCTTGGCATTGCATTGCGCTCGTTACTAGTATAAATGTAGGTACTAAGTCTCATAAGCCCAGTAATGTCACTGACTAAGTACCTTGCTCATGAAACCGAAACAGTAATGCTTGCCTATTACTGCTTGGCGTAGACTACACGAACAAAACGATGGTATCCACCCAGACCACTGCAGACCACCCAGAGAAGCAGAAGGCAGAAGACTCGAAGAAGAGTTAGTTCTACCACCCAGTAATTATTTAATTAAAAGCAGCTGGTTTGCTTGTGAACTCTGCCGCTAAGCGGTAATGTGCAAGCATTACTGTGATCCGGTTTGGTGAGCAGAGTAGCCTAATATCTGAGGGTAAAAAAGTGGTTGCGGATAAAACAACTGTTCCCTTGGGTCTGAACCAAGGAAAAAGATGGTAGGCAAAGAGAATAGCACGCCTCTACATTCTATCCTCAAACCAATTTTACCAAAGAACTTATTTAATATTCACGTATTAACATACAAAAAAAGCCTTATAATAACGACTTCAATGCAAGATAAAACGGTCGTTACAATGACTGGTGACGACAAAAGTAAATACAACGACTGAGCCTTCTGTATTTCTCAGACGTTTATGCGAAATTATGTAAATGCTGAGACTATAGTCCTTCGTTTACAATTTCGCGAGAGTGTAACATGCTGTTGGGTAGAGCGGAACGCATGTTGGCGTACATGTATATATCTCAAGTAAAATACGTAAGAATTATAAACAGTCAAATGGGTAAATAAATGCTTTATTTTACACAAATAAAAGTATATCATATACCCGACTTAAAAAAAAAGTAGGTTTTGTAATGTAAACGTATAGAGCTTCCAATCAAATATACACCAATTTTATAGGTTGTCCACGAATTTCTCCGGAACTATTATAGCATTTTTGACCTTTCTTTTTTATTGGCTTACATTGGTGTTAGTGGTAGTGGTAGGACTAACTCTTCTGCGAGTGTCCGTCTGGGTTGTTACCACCGCTTTGCTCGTGAAGTCTGCCGCCAAGCAGTAGTGTGCAAGCATTACTGTGTTCCGGTTTGATGAGCAGAGTATCCAGTGAAATTACTGGGCTTATGAAACTTAATACCTAATGTCTCAGGGTAACGAGCGCACTGCAGTACCGCGCAGGCCTTTGTGTTTCAAAGTTCTGGGTGGCACTGCAATTGTTATGGGCCGGCGTTATGCTTACCATCAGGCAAACGACCACCTCGTATCATTACCAAATAACATAAAAAAAAATTAGACACACGTTAAATCTGTGTTAATCACTGTTTAACGCCTAAACATGCCTTAGTCGCGCGATTAAATATGAGCAACCACAAATCCTGATTTAAGTAGTATCTAACCATTGTCTAACACAATTCTGTTGTGACATTTGTAATCATTTTTGACGTTTATCTTTAGGTGCTGTCTAGTTAAACAGGCGACTAATTGCAAACTTACACTGTTACATATAGCATGAACACTACAAATACACAACACAAACATGCAAGACCCGAAAACAAACTTTGTGCTGATTATGACAAGTCCGGCTGGGAATCGAAACCGGGGCCCCTCCGTTTGCAAGCAGAGTTTCTCTTAATTTAGCTAGAATTTAGCTATTTCACGAATTTTTCTTAGTGTGGCATCCCAGGAGCCCTTATATCACACAAATACATTTTCAGACGCGTGTTTCAGCGGATAATCCTTATGTCAGAGTAATGTACCTTTCAAAACTCTGAGGTACAAATGTAAACAATAAGGTTATTCCGAAAGCTATTATATTACTCTTAAAAGCTATGATACCTTTGTAATTGTTTATACGAAATAAGAACAGAAATCAGAGGCTGTCTTCCGTTTAATTTTTGTTTTTAACCAACTTCTAAAAAAGGAGAAGGTTCTCAATTCGGTGGGTCTTTTTTATGTTTGTTACCTCATATCTCCGTCATTTATAAACCGATTTTGAAAATTCTTTTTTTATTTGAAAGAATATACTTTCAGATTTAATCCATAAAAATTTCATCAAAATCAGTGCAGTAGTTTGTCACTGAAGTCGGTTCGTCTTTTTTCATCATTTTGGTCGTCATTTGTTAGTCATTATTTAGAAGTCGGTTCAAAATGTAAAATAAGATATTTTTCTAGTGCGCAGTAATTATCTACTTTCAGTCCCCATACATTTCGGGCTAATCGGAGAGGTTCCTAAAGTAGAAGTCATTAATTTGACCTTTCACGTCCTTTTCCGTTATTTTCACATCATTACCTCAATAACTGAGATAAACGAGAACGAAGGGAAACATTAGTAAATGAACCTTTAGAACCTGATACGCGCATTTGATCTTATCTAAAACTAGTAGTGTCCGAATTAAGAATCGACGTTGTTACGTAAAATACTCAAGCCATTTGATTATAGGACTAATTCTTCTGCGAGTGTCCGTCTGTTGGGTACTACCGCTTTGCTCGTATAGTCTGCCACTAAGCAGTAATAAGCAAACCCTATATATATACTGTGTTCCAGTTTGATGAGGAATGTATAGTCAGTGAAATTACTGGGCTTATGAAACTTATTTCCTAAAGTGTCTGGGTAACGAGCACAATGCAGTGCCATGCAGCTAGCGATGGCCATTTCAAGGAAAGTGTTTCTGAACTACGATGACAGTTGCCGATGCTGCCATCCTATGACGAATCGGCGAAACATCGATGCAACATTACAAAATCATAATGACTGAATGACTGCACTCTAATTACAGCCACACGGCAACTGTAATGACACTGCAATCAACGACGCGTTTAATAACTTGAGCGCGACTGTCGCGCGTTAATTTCACAGACTAGATGACGTAATAACTCTTTGGTGAAGTTTTACATGCTTTTGGGTGCAATAAGATACAGTGGGAGGACTAACTTTTAGTGGGAGGATTAACTCTTCTGCGAGTGTCCGTCTGGGTTGTTACCACCGCTTTGCTCGTGAAGTCTGCCGCCAAGCAGTAGTGTGCAAGCATTAATAGTCTTTTTTTAAATAATTGTGTTACATATTTAATACACAGACAAATCTGTAATTTTATATTTTAGTTATTTGATTGTTTTTTATTTTTTATATTGTATTACTCGTAGTTGCTTTTTTAGTCGTCCTTACGTTCGTGATGTCATGATGGGTTCCGACTGAAAATCAGTGACTAGGGTCGTTGACCTTAGTTGTGTGCTGAGTCGGGACCTTTTCCTGACATCACAACATTACATTGTTTATTGTTAGTTTTAAATTCTGTTGTCATTTGTAATCTAATGTAATGTTGTGTTGTCCGGAAAGAAATGTATTTTCTTTCTTTTTATTTCTTACTGTGTTCCGGTTTGAGGAGCAGAGTAGCCAGTGAAATTACTGGGCTTATGAGACTTAATACCTGATGTCTCAGTGTACCGAACGCACTGCAGTGCCGCGCAGGCCTTTGTGTTACAAAGTTCTGGGTAGCACTGCAATTTTTACGGGCCGGCGTTATGTTTACCATCAGGCAAACGACCAGCTCGTCTCGTTACCAAATAACATAAAAAAAGTAACGCTAATAGGGTTTTTTAAGTTTTTAAACGACTTGGTAAAAGATAGAACCATTTTCATTTTCGATAGCTTACCGCTGTCTTTTTATAGTATTGGATAACGAAACGACCGGTTCGTTTGTCGAAAGCTAGTATAGTTGGTAGGACACATTGAGAAACCAAGAAACAATGTTTTTGGGTGTGTAGTGCCAAGAAATTGAAGGCGGGTCTTTTTAGTCCCCTCAGGCGGAGACGAGGCTAGAGTAGCATTACTATACCGGCGGACCGGCACAAGGGAGCTAACCTAATTCAACGAAGTTATGTGTTCCGTTTCCTTCGCTTTGTATTCTAATCAAACGAAATCTAAATTTTCAGTTCACAGTTCGTAATTTGATAATGCGAGTGTCGTTTTTCTAACCGACTACGACAAAGGCAAAAAGTGATGTTGTCCCAGTTTATATGTTTGTATTTACGTATGTTCCACTGTAGTTTGTTAGTGGGAGGACTAACTCTTTTGCCAGTGTCCGTCTGGGTTGATACCACCGCTTTGCTCGTGAAGTCTGCCGCCAAGCAGTAATGTGCAAGCATTACTGTGTTCCGGTTTGATGAGCAGAGTAGCCAGTGAAATTACTGGGCTTATGAGACTTAATACCTATTGTCTCAGGGTAACGAGCGCACTGCAGTGCCGCGCAGGCCTTTGTTTTTCAAAGTTCTGGGTGGCACTGCAATTGTTATGGTCTGGCGTTATGCTTACCATCAGGCAAACGACCAGCTCGACTCGTTACCAAATAACATAAAAAAAAGTAACTACTCATTCCATTTTAATACAATACAAAAACTCTTTATTGTACTTCCAGATGTTCATACATTACATAACATGTTAGTATTAAAAACCCATTGTACACTCAAACATGTTAGTAGTTAAAGACTCATTTATACAACTTCAGTCACATAGTCTCTTACAAAGAGATCCGAAAGATGATAAAGTTCTCAAAAGTAACTTGGGGCAATTTAAATGAAAACCTGTTGTAAACTTCCAGAGTTGTTTGTAAAGTCTTCTGTTTTTCAAAGTAAAAGTAGCATACAAGTTGGGAAATTTGTATGTGGAAATGTCTACATCAATTTGCTTTAGTTCCTTTCTTATTTTACTCCGGCAATATATACTGCGCGAACGGTTTTTCGGAGTCTTTCGGAGGCAGAGAAAGTGATAATGACTCATTGCCTGGATATTCCCTTAGCCGGACCTCTCGATCATCGATGATCGAGAGGTCCCGGCTAAGAATAGTACCACCCCATCTCTTCCGTGGGTGTCGTAAGAGCCGGCTAAGGGAATATCCAGTGAATGTGCAGCAGCATTCTCCTCGGTCAACATCATGATCTACTGCGATCACGGCGACGCCTGCCATGCGTAATGTATTATGGCAGAATACTCCCTTCATGGAGAGGCCGATGTTCAACAATGGACGTTTTTCGGCTGATGGTGATGGCATACCACACCGGCTTTAAAACGATAAAGAAAAATATCGTAAAGAAACTCGCGTGTTCAAGCACCACAACGTTCAAGGCCATATTGTGACATCCACTAAGAGAGTTGATACAGAAAGCGACCGAGCGCGCGCCCAGACCGCGTTCGATACAAAATGTATGGCGCCTAAAAAAAAAAACCACGATCACCGCTTGACTCATATCGTACCGTCTGTTTGGTGGAAATCTAGTCTGAGTGCTACCCGTACCACGTTAAGAGGGAGTGAAAAAGACGCACGGAAGTCACTTATACGACCTCTACTCAAAAAAATAGTTTCACAACCACTGAGTGTTCAGTGCAGAAGCCATGGTAAATGCTCGGTGGTGCTCAATTGATTTATGTAGCATAAAGCGGAGCAGTTGTCGCTTTAAGCCCAGGCGGAGAGTGATATAGACACCTGCCTGTATTGCTGTTCTTGTCTGTTTCTTGGATTTTTGATGGTTTTACAAAACCATGGTCATGGTTTTTCAGACATGCATAAGCGTATAAGGCAGGCTTATGTAACAAAATATAGCAGACGCACGCCTCGCGCCATATACCTTGAATTTGTCCGGGTCGCTTTCTATATCAACTCCCTTTGAGGAACTAGGCCAGCGTGGTGGATTCAATTATTATCTTTAATGAAAGTTGGCCTTTATTGCAGCCGTGGGAGCGTAATAGGCTGATAATGATAATGAAGTGACATATATATAACAATACTAGCTGTACCCCGCGGCTTCGCCACGTAGCCTATTTACTCCTACGTTACTCCTTATAGCATCAGCTATCTGCCAGTGATTGAGCCGTCAAAATCGGTCCTGCCGTTTCAGAGATTAGCTGGACCATAAAGACAGACAGACGAAAATTTTTAAAATTGTTTTTTATTTATATCTACCATATATACGTTCACATGCATTTAGTAAAAAGCTATTATTTTGACATTACAAACAGCCATTTCTATTTTATTTATTTGCATAGATTCAAATGCAAAGCATATAAAAAATTAGGTTGTCTGAAGCTTTTATAAAACGAAATCCGAGTTTTTAGCTGTTCTTTGAATATTAACATGTGGTCACCTAGCTAGCCTAGCACCTAGAAGGCGAGTCATCTTGTAGCATAATGAAAGAATCTTGATGGGTAACCACAAGTTACAATTTCTCGAGATAATTTATTTTAACTAACTGCTGCCCGTACTTTTATATGCGTGGAAATTCCCATATGAGTAAGTAGCAAAATGTAGGACTTTTCAAGAAAAAAGTAGCGCACGTCACCGGCCAATAAAAATGTCTCTTAATACAAAAAAAAAACATGTCTGTCCGTTTCTGCATGAAAGGCAAACACACAAATAACTTCACTCTTAAATTAATGATATTATTGCGACGGATATGGATTAATAGCTAGATCACACTTTATTGTAAAATTAAAAGAAAGCAGTTTTTACTAAGCGGTAGGACTAACTCATCTCGGTTAGTACTACCGCTTTGCTCGTGAAGTCTGCCGCTAAGCAGTACTGTGCAAGCATTACTGTGTTCTGATTTGATGAGCAAAGCAGTAAGTGAAATTACTGGGCTTATGACTTAATCCCTAATGTCTCAGGGTAACGAGCGCATTGCAGTGCCGCGCAGGCCTTTGTGCTTAAAATTTTGAATGCCACTGTGATTGTTATGGGTTGGCGTTCTGCTTACCATCAGGCAAACGACCAGCTCGCCTCGTTATCAAACAGTATAAAAAACACAAGTCCAATTAGCGGTCTTGTTCCAACAATCTCGTGGGGTCCTTGATTACTTGATTTGACATACATATAGTTTGCAGTGATGTAAAACTTAACTTAATCGAGACTTAATCATACGAGTGCAGTAATGTCCTAAAAACACGCGTGTTTAATATTTTGGATGATTAGCATAAAAGCGAGGGGATAAGATCCACTTTAAGAGCAAGTGTGTTGAAAAGTATCTTATGGGCAGAAATGCTACACTGTCTATTTTATTATACCGTCTATTATTGTTCATATCGGTAGTGGTCAAAAGTAAGCCAAGTAAATAAATATAGCAAACAACACGACCAAATTCGAAGAAAACATCGACCGCTCGCGCTCTTTAAAATAACAAATATTCAATTAAAAACCCTTATTTTGAGGAAAATACCAAAAAAAATGCCTTTTATTTTTTTCATCCAATCAGCCCTCCCTCATTCTGGTCACGTCTTCCTTAACTTTAGCTCGTAATTTGCGATAGAATCCTATCTAACTTATCCTATAAACAAGTAGAATTGTAGCCGTCCTACCTGACCCAGTTTTACCTTTGCACCCACAAATGTCTATACTTTACGAGCTGTCGCAAATAACAAACGGCGCGGTATGAGGAAAGTGATATAGAATAATAAAATTATATGTACATGCCATAAATTTCTTTATGCATACTGTAATTGTTTTGTTAGTGGGAGGACTAACTCTTCTGCGAGTGTCCGTCTGGGTTGTTACCACCGCTTTGCTCGTGAAGTCTGCCGCCAAGCAGTAGTGTGCAAAGCATTACTGTATTCCGGTTTGATGAGCAGAGTATCCAGTGAAATTACTGGGCTTATGAGACTTAATACCTAATGTCTCAGGGTAACGAGCGCACTGCAGTGCCGCGCAGGCCTTTGTGTTTCAAAGTTCTGGGTGGCACTGCAATTGTTATGGGCCGGCGTTATGCTTACCATCAGGCAAACGACCAGCTCGTCTCGTTACCAAATAACATAAAAAAAAAAAAAAAAAAATACTTGCAAAAGTGTGTTTGTACGTTAATTGGTTTGTCCTTATTTCACGCAGCAACGGAGCAACGGATCGACGTGATTTTTAGCATAGATATCTAGTGTATATAATATATGGCAAAGATAACTATATCTAATGTATATACTACAATATGGACCGGAGAGTAAAATAGGATTTTATCCCAGAAAAATGCACGGTTCCTATGGGAACGCGGGTAAAACAGTGGGCAGAAGCTAGTTAGTATAATATAAGCATGTAGTCGTAAGTATAAAATCTTAATTTATCACCTAGCTACCTATAGTCAAAAAAGCTCAAACCATATATAATTTTACTGTGATAAAATAAAATAAATAATATTTAAACAATTTATTTACTACGATAAAGTCCCACGTCCAAGGCGGTTCCGTTTTCAGACAGACACATTGCACAAATAGCATTCTGATGACCGAAATATCCCATAAAGTACGCAAGTTGTATCCACCCTACTCTGACCTACATATGCTGGTGCAAAATGGCACTATATTTTACGAGAATTTTGAGCTTGTCACATGTTTTTAACGAAACTCTTGCAATTTTAGAAGAGTTTAGGGTTTTTTGTAACCTAGCCGACCTAGCTGCAGCCTTCTCCTTGACGGCTCCGTAGCTAAGTTGGTAGTAACCCTGCCTGCAAGGCGAGGGGTCCCGGGTTCGATTCCCGGCCGGGGCAGATTTTGTGTAAGCATAAAGTTTGTTCTCGGGTCTTGGATGTTTGTGATGTGTATCTGTGTATGTCCATGCCACCTGCGACACAGGGAATCCTAGTGCGGGGGGGTATGAGTGTGTAAGCGTTTATGTTATGTTATGTTATGTTCTTGTTAGGCATGATGAGGCCATTGGCCTGCGCTGATGAAAGTTTTATCAAGTTGTGTATCCTGGCTCCATCACTAGATAAGCTCCATGATACCAAATTATTATATTTTCATCCAAACTACATATATGTACAAAGTTTCATTTCGATACGACAATTAGAAGTAGCTTAAAATTGACTTCACCGATCCCGTTTCATACTTATATCACTGTCAAAAAGAGCGTCTGACCACGATCTCACGACATGGTAAGCATTAAAAAAAAAGGTCAATTTGGATTCATACGTTTGAGACCTATGAATCCTATGATGCCACAGATAGATACACAAATACACACTTTATACTTATCCACCCCTCTGTTAACTTCAGGGGTGAAAACTAACAAAAATAAATCAAACCTTTTGTTGGTGCAGAAGACCCACTTATTTATTTGACGATCCTTTAAACCCCCGAACAAGGAAACCGTCACCAGTGAGTTATCACTTAAAAAGGCAGTAAATTTGAACGCGCGACTGTCGCGTTGATGTCATTAATCGCGCCGTTGACTCCCGCCATTACAGCTGTGGTGAGTTAATAATGACAACAAAGAAAAACAGTAGATTACACAACAAGTGAAAAGGGGAATTTAATTCGAGGCACTAAGTTGGATCCCGAGAGCAACGAAGGATTGGGATGTTGCATAAAGCACAAAATACATAATTTCTACAAACATACTACATCTAAAAGTTTCCCAAATTCACGGAATACAGTAATGTTTGCAAATTATTGGTTGGTGGCAGACTTCACGAGCAAAGCGGTGGTACCAACCCAGACGAAAACTCGCAGAAGAGTTACTCCTAGTTACAATATTCCAAATACTTATGTTTTAAGTCGGTTCTTTTTTGCGACAGCTTGAGTATTCATTTTCATCCCCAACGCATACACATCGTCAGGGAGCGAAACTGGTTTTATGCATAGAGCGATCGAGATGTGCCGAGAATACAGACTGTACGTCGCCAGCAGGGCGCCAGGTGAAAACTTAGGCTACATTTACACGAGCAATGTTACCGCACAATAAAAATACCATGACATGTGAAATTTTATTCCTCCCTTTCCTCCTAAAGGGGGGATGAAAGGTGGAAAAGTATTCTTCCATAAAATTTATATGGGACCACCTCGAGAGTATAAGGGTACCTTCTTGCAAACAAGAAAAGAATTTGCAAAAACGTTCCACAATTGATGGAGAAATCTTTGAACATACCTAAGAAAAAACATACCGTCGAACATTTATTATAACCTCCTCCTTTTTGAAATCGTAAAAATCTCCGAAACGAATGCACCAATTTTATTGTAACTTTATATGCATAAGCAGGATTCTTATGTAATCATTACGTCAATTTCAGACGTTTGTACCTATTCTACTATGGTGAACGATTGTAAAAAAGTAACTTGATCTAAACTAATAGTCAAAATGTAGCTGCCAGACCACATCTTTCGATGTTTGGCGATGGATTTTCAACTTTAAACGTGGTAACTAGCCTAGCGATCACTAGAATATACCCTACTAACATGCTATGTAATATCAAGATGTTTTCCTTCACCGCTCACGGTCATTATCGATACGACACTGTAACAGAACGTCACCTGCGTTTATAACGTTGCGATCAATTCGCTCGTATAAATCGGCCTTTATCTAGGTGGGGCAATCAACGAGAGACATTGGCAAACATTTGCGTATAAGGTGATGCTTTACTCGTATATTTGAGCACGGTATGTTTTTTCCGTTCGCAATTTTGTTTTCACTCGTGCGACAATACGCAACGAAGTTACGTCATAGCGACGTAATTTCGACGTAAATTATATTAAACTATTTGATAACGGGACGAGCAGGTCGTTTGCCTGATAGTCAGCATAATGCTACCCCATAACTTTGAAACACTAACCGTGTTACCACAAAAAACATTTTTAGACGCCTGTTTAGCTAGACAGTGTTTAAAGATAAACGTCTAAAATGATTAGAAATGTCACAATGCTTGCTCATATTTAAAAAAATAACCAGGTCATGTTTAGCTATTAAACGCTGTTTAACACAGGCTTGGAGTGTGTTTAATGTTTTTGTTGTAAGACCGTAAGACTTGCGTGGCACTGTAGTGCGATAGTTACCGTGAGACATTTGGTGTTAACTCTCATAAGTATATATATACTATAATTACTTTGATCATCAAACCGGAACACAGTATTGCTTGCACATTCACGAGTACCCGCAAAAGATATGGTCCTCGACGTACAAAAACGAAGAACTTCTTTTGATGGAAGAGATTATTTTTGACTTTTAAAAAAAACATTTCTTTTGGCCATATTTCATGATTCCAAGTCAACGAGAAGTATCCTATTGATTACTGGTCTTGACAGACTGTCAGATGAATAACGAAGTGAGACTATAAGGGGTCCTTTTTTCTTTTGAGGTACGGAACCCTAAAAACATCAACAAAATAGGTCCTCCAAGTCCCAAGCTTTTAAAAAGTGTAATAAATATAAAGCGACACTTTTTACCGGAAACCCCAAAAGCTACACCTGAAAGTCGTAATTCAGTCATTTCATCCACTCAAAAACAGAAAAATAAATTGCACTTTTGACGTCAGAAATCTCAACCATTTTTAAAAATCCAACCATAATACCTGAGCCATAAGATACAAAATCGCGTTTCGATATACGAAGCATTGATATACTCTGGCCTAATTGTTTCGCTCGTTAGAGGCATTTATTTATGTAAATATGCCTAACGAAGATCGGTGTAGCCATAATGAAATTTCCTAAATGGCCGCAAATATTTAGCCAGATCAGGGCAGAATTTATAGCATGGCAATACTGATGAACATAAATGTGGTACTTACATCCCAAAATTAAGTATGTTTTGCGATCTAATTGTACTGTTCATAAATTGAAGTAATTTTTTTGACACTGGTGTCAATTCTGGCATCAAAAACCTAAACTTAATTTCAACATCACCCTCTCTTCCTAAATAAGAACATGAGTAAGGGATGAAATACATTTTAGGCAGGTCAAATTAACCCACTTTCTTGTGTTTAGTGTAAATTTAACGTCCATGAATTTAGTTGTATTTTATTTGTCAAAGATGGAAGTGATTTTACCGATCTAAACCTAAATTAGTTTTAATATCTTTCTCATTTTTTTTAATAGAAAGAGAGAGAGAGATAGAGAAACTATAGGTTTAGATTTGGGCAATGTCAAAGGATTTATACATGAATACATAATTACACAAAATGTATATAGTTACATAACTCACTGATTGACTTGAAAATTATTATGCCATATGAATAAAATTTAAATAATGCAATGAAATTAATATGAATTTAATTACATAATATTATAAAAGGTTATTAATATAAATTAATCTGACTGATGTAATTTGACTTAATTGAACTATTTGTATTTTTGTTAAAATGTTTGTAAGAGGTTTAAAAATATAATACTGACTAATTGTAATTTTAAAATTGTTACCTGCTAGCACTGACTTGCAAATGCCCTCACAGGGTACATGTGTATTACCAACATAGCACATACTATAGTTATACTTAAGATCTGTGGACTAATGTTATATATACATGAATAAAATAAATATTTTCAGCTTATTTGAGTCACGGGCACTGGTTCAAAATTCAGTTGCAGAATTTGACCCACACATTTTAACATACAAACTACTAAAGTGAAATAAAAGGTTGTAATATTGAAGCCTGAATAATAAAGCGAGTGTGGCCGAGCGGGAACTTGAGTAACTTTCAAACCCGACTCACCATTTTTCAAATCTCGGCCCGCACAAACTTATCTTTATCTATATTAAGTTATGTAAGGATTTATCAACTCTAAAACAGCGAAGAAAAAACATCGTGAGGAAACCCGCGTGTTTTACGTACAAAATTTGAGGACATATAAATTCATAATTGGATATTAATTCGCACTGAACCCGCGTGGTGGATTATGGCCCATACTATCTCACTGGGAGAAGCCCGGTATCCCAACAGTGGGAGTGTAATACGGCTGATGATGATGAATAATGAATAAATTTACAAGCAAATTGAAAAAAAAATTGTTAACATTGTTGTAAATCATAAAGTTTGATAAGGAAAATTCATATATTCAGTTTATATTCCGTCCTTCGTACCTAGACGGCGTAAAGTTACTGCACGCCCGGCAAGGTACATACTTCGCGTATAAATATTTCAGTATGCAAATAAAAATGTTGTCTGTCGCAATTGTGAACCTGCGTGGTACAATGTGTATGCCAGCCCACATTAGGCCACCAAATGCGGCCACTTACGCGTCTACAAGCTGAGGACAAGATTTTTCATACATTTTATATGGCATGGGCGTACACTGGGCGTTCGAGTGGCCGCATCCGAGCCACAAGTGAGGCAGTAGCCGCGGTTGTGGCTCGCTTTCAGCGCTCTTTCAACGACGACATTTGACTATAATTTTTTTCTATGGTTGATATACCTGCTCAGCTTTTACTAGATGGTAGGACTAACTCTTCTGCGAGTGTTCGTCTGAATGCGTATCACCGCTTTGCTTGTGTAGTTTGCCGCAAGTAATATGCAAGCATTAGTGTGAACCGGCTTGAAGAGAAAGTAGTCAGTGAAATTACTGGGCTTATGAGATTTAATACCTATTGTCTAGGGTAACGAGGACTTTGCTTCGCCGGTTCTCATTTGAGACAGCTTCCACCAAACAAACCATAAGCCATAAATTCCTCAAATAAACGCAAAATATATCATACCCGAAATGAAAGACCTGCGGCAAAGAGTTATCTGAACCGGAAGTGCCTACTATCCCCACTGGGGGTGAAATGGGAAGGAGGGTGTCCGGCAACAACCGACAATTTCCGATTAAGCGCTCTTTACGCTCCGCTTTTTGCCAAATCATTTTCGTTTGCTTTTTTGCTACAGCTTTTCCCGTATTACGTTGCAGTAAAATGAGGCAGCAGAATAAAATGCTCTGCACACGAGAGAGATTTATGGAGCGACAACTTCACATGAAACACCATTATATGTAAGGAACAAAATAAAAAATGAACAAAATATAAATGCACAAGTGTGTTTGTTAGTTTGTTCTTCTTTAACGCAGCAACGGAGAAACAGATCGACGTGATTTTTTCAGAGAGTAATGGATCTCGAAAACAACACACAAAACTTAGACAAGAACCGTCTCTTAAGTAATCGGTACACACCTGTAGGTGCTTGACGGCAAATATTCAACTTTGAAAGCATTACCATGTTCCAGTTTGATGAGAAAAGTAGTCTGTGAAATTACTGGGCTTATGAGTCTTAATACCTAATGTCTCAGGGTAACGAGCGCAACACAATACCACGCAGGCCTTTGTATTTCAAAGCCCATAAGGGCACTGCTACTGTTATGAGCTGGCGTTATGCTGTAACTAAGGGTAACTAACCAAAATGTCCGACGATCGTGCATGGTTACTTTAATTCACTCGGAATGTTAGTGGGAGGACTAACTCTTCTGCGAGTGTCCGTCTGGGTTGTTACCACCGCTTTGCTCGTGAAGTCTGCCGCCAAGCAGTATTGTGCAAGCATTACTGTGTTCCGGTTTGATGAGCAGAGTATCCAGTGAAATTACTGGGCTTATGAGACTTAATACCTAATGTCTCAGGGTAACGAGCTCACTGCAGTGCCGCGCAGGCCTTTGTGTTACAAAATTCTGGGTGGCACTGCAATTGTTATGGGCCGGCGTTATGCTTACCATCAGGCAAACGACCAGCTCGTCTTGTTAACAAATAATAAAAAAAAAAAACATCCGTGTCGGAAGCGACTTTCTTGATCGTTTATATCTCGAAAACGCGTCCTAAGAAATTACCCGTTTAGATTCGACAACTCAGCTGCATAAACACGAATATAATCCCGACAATATTTCTCTGTCGGGAAGCGTTTCCGAGATATGAACGATCAAGAAAGTCGCTTCCGACACGAATTTCATTCTCAGTGAATTACAAAAACCCCGATGGTTGTATTACGATTTTTTTGCTTCACTGAAAGTTCATTGAACTGTTGATCTATAGATCGGAGTCGATCTGGCTAGCACTGCACTAATCTTGGACAATCTTGGCTTAGGGCGCAATCTAAAGAAAAACATCCTGTTTTTCGTCGCACAAATATCCGTTTCCATACATATTACCAGCAAAACAATTTTTTTGCGGAAAGATATATATTATTCCAGACAAGCTTTAATAAAATACGTAATTGGTAAGTACTGTAAATTCGGGGCTACCTTCCAGCTCCATCATCAGGATCCTGGACATCATCTAGGATCAGACTATCTGTGAAGATGAATTAAACAAGCCCAAACTCGATGGGGTTATGTCCATTCATTACTTTCGTTACAGAGTTCCTATGGTCACCTTCCGGCTCCATCATCAGACCAGCCCTGTGACATCATTACATTGCATTGTTTTTTTTATGTTTTTTGGTCACGAGACGAGCTGCAGTGCGCTCGTTACCCTGAGACATTAGGTATTAAGTCTCACAAGCCCAGTAATTTCACTGGATAATCTCCTCATCAAACCGGAACACAGTAATGCTTGCACACTACTGCTTGGCGGCAGACTTCACGAGTGGGTCAAATTTAGCTTGTAAGATTTGACCAAAACAAACATATTATTCATACAAACATTACAAGTTAAATAAAAGTATGTAAAAAAATATAGTATTATTAGTAAAGCGTTTAAAGAAAAGACTTTTTCAAAAATAATTAAAGTGGTTCAGAATCTTGAAAACAAAAACGCAAATAGACAATATTTTGTACGACAACTATTATAATTTTTATAACAAAAAAAATCATTTAAAGAGATGAACAAATATGGATGTATCTTGTCTTAATTAATATAAATGTAATTAATTAATATATTATAAATGCGCGTTAATCTCCAAAGTATTTTACTGTCGTAGCCCGCTATGACGTACTCTTGCCTGAATTAAATTTACTGTTATTAAAAAAAAACTTTCATGTCCAAAACACTTTTCTCATCGTAAGTTACTTAACGTCAGATTGCATACATTTTCAATTTAACACCTAAGAAATATTGTTTTGTTTTACATGTCTCGGTATTATACATTTTTCACCCACGGAATACGTATAAGAAAATATGCCATGATTTAGCTAAAACAAGTAAATTTATCTCTCTTTCGTTACCCAAAGAACAGAAAGGGATAACAGCATCACAATGACGCGCCAATCTTGTTTGATAAATGTACAGAGCTCAAATCTCTTCCATAGTTCTGCAGATAAGGGTTGCGCTATACTTGCTAATTTTGTGGTAAAAATATTTATATATATAAAGAAAATACGATATGTACGCGAGTACCAACATCCGACAATGGAAGCAAAATTTACTAGTTGTTGCAAAGACTTCGCCCGCTTCGCTCAATCGGTGAACTATACGTCAGAACCTTTGAATTGGCTTTCTAATCATTTTTGTTATTTTTTAACCGACTTCAAAAAAAGGAGGAGGTTGGTTACCTCAGAACTATCATTTAGAAACCGACTTCAAATAAAGATATCATATCTTTATTGAAAGGATGTGCTTTCAAATTGGTCCTATAGAAATTTTAATCATGTGTTCAGTAGTTTGCCATTGAAGTCGGTCCCCGCTTTTTAGCTGTTTACTGGTGCAAGTTATTGTAATAATTTTATTATATTTGTTAGTTCACTTACTACTTTGATCATCAAATCGTAACACAGATATGCTTGCACATTACTGCTTGGCGGAAATTTACACGAGCGAGGCGGTGGCACCTACCCAAACGGACACTCGTTAAAGGGTCAGTCATACCTAGCAAAAGTAACCTAGACCATTTCCACGCCGGTTCTAATTTGCGCCAGCTGACGAAAAGACGCGTATATCTCGTCTTTATCACTCTGTAGAGAGTAATGCGCAGCTCAGTGAAGCCTCAATGAAAAAGGGTTAGGGCTGTCACTAGGGAATAGATCGCAATCTCTACTGGCGTTGTAACCTTGTGAGTCTACGTGGTTGTTACGTTTCATGCCGTTAGTGTCACGTGTTATATAAATAAGTGAGATTTGGTCTTCTTACAAAAATATATGTGTATATAGTTCATATTTTGTTCATAAAAACCATGTCATACGTCCTAGTTTATAGGTAGAATTTCGTATAATACACACAAATACAAATCATTTAACACAGAGATAAGAGACTCGAGATTTTTTTAACCAAACTTCCAAAAAAGATGTCGGCCGCCAAATACACCTATATAGAGAGTGCCTGGCAACAGATTTTCATTGCAAGGATAAGCTAGCCAGGCGGTTACTAGAAAATGCCCTATCTAGTTACAAATTTTCTGAGTAAAGAATATTTATTTTTCAAAAATAATTTCAAGCCTTTTTCAAGCTGTTTTCCAAAATTAATGAAACTTTATATATTTTAACAAGATATTATATAAACCTAAACATTTAGTAGAGAACATTGTTAAAATGTCTAATTCAAATAAAGAAAGAATAAAATTTCTGTTTGTATGGAAAGCTTAAAATTGCTTTAAGTTACTTCTAACACCCTTTTTCGAAACTATTTAGACCAAATTGTATTCTGCTTACACACTGTAATAAAATTGGCTTATTCCTTTCGAAGATTGTATGAAAGTGATTGTATGAACTTTAAAGTTTGTATGAAAATACGTGAGACGTTAACGCCTGAACAGTGTCACCCCTAATGGTACGGTGCTCACAAAGCTCTGGCGCGGTAATTACTCTACGTCGGATTGCATGTTTCAATATTCGGGATGCGAAATGCGGACCACTATCGGGTAAAGGGATTCCAACAGCCACTTGCGGTAAGCGCGGTTTGTCTCAAATGAGAACCGACGTATTTTATTTTTTACTCGTGACGATGTGCTTGAAGATGTTGAATAGAATCTAGATTAAAACTCTCTCAAGTGAAACGACCAGAACACTCTAATAGCTCTGTGATAGATTTTCTACTTTAAGGTGGTATCTAGCCAGGCGACTACTAGAAAATGTCCAAGCTGTGGTTGCGTCATGATGTTTACCTTCACCGGAATCTCAAACTCATTGTAGGACTCGAACCTTCAACCCATAGATCGGTAGCCAACGTCACTACCACTGTGCTATCATCGCAACAAAATGAACATCTTTGTTGTTTGAAGTAATAAAATATTTTTAATGTTTTTGTAATTAATAATTAGGCCTTTCTGGGCAATGGATTTTTTTTTATATTTACAATAGGTGTGCGTTTGACCACTATCTCACCTGATGGTAAGTGACGATGCGGTCGAAGATGGAGGACGCTGACCTAGAATTAACAGTATTAAAACAAAGCTGGTATAAAAAGGTTACAAATTCTAATTAAACTTACCCTAGCCACTTACAGGGGCCACCTGCTACAGCTTCAAAACGCCCGCCGCCACGCGAAGCTATAAGCGCACGACAGGTACTTGTGGCTGGTGGTCGACACAAGTAGCTGGCGACCACTTCTTTTTTAACCGTTGCTTGCAGTATCATAATGGAGTCTGAGGTCTGAGATGAAGTAAGAGGGTATAGCGCCAGTGGTAGCGTCTGACATTTTGTGTTCGTTGTTGGCTACAAGAAAGCGTTTTGTAGTGACCACTGGCGTAAACCGTGTGCAGTGAGCTCATATAATATGAAAACTGCAGCTCGGTGGTGGTTGTTGCCGCGTGGCGCGTGTACGAACAGACTAATGCTACTGCTAACTAATGCTAATGCTACTGGGTGTGATCAACTAAACGCTGATATGATAAAACTTACACTACCGGAGTCCTTAGCATCTATCACGGATATTATTAATTGTTCTATAGCTACAAGTACTTTTCCTACCGCTTGGAAACGAGCACTAGTTAAACCAATCCCTAAATCCGGCACGGTCGAAGAATTAAAGGACTTACGCCCTATTAGCATTCTCCCTGTGCTCTCGAAAGTATTGGAAAGAGTGGTTCTGGCTCAGGTAGAGAAATACTTAAATGAAGAAAATCTAATACCTAAATATCAGTCAGGTTTTCGAAAGAATCATGGGACAGAAACAGCGCTTTTGCAAGTTTCTGATGATATTTTAGCTGCATCGGATTCTGGACTCAGTAGTGTTCTTGTTTTGCTAGATTTTTCACGCGCATTTGACTGCTTAAATCCAGAGTTACTAATTGCCAAACTGGCATATTATGGATTTTCAGCGGACACATGCAATTGGTTTAAGACTTATCTTACCGGGAGAGAGCAGTATGTAGAGACTGAGAACCAGAACGGAAGCAAAAACATTTCTAGCATTGCGAGTGTCCTCAGGGGATCTCCTCAGGGCTCTATTTTAAGTCCTATCCTCTTTTCGATTTTTACGGCCGACATGCCTGATAATATCAATACCTGCAAATACCACCTTTATGCAGATGATACTCAAATCTATCATAGCTTTAAATCAGAGGATACAACAGAAGCCATGAATAAAGTAAATGGAGACTTGGATGGGATCTACCGGTGGGCGAAGCATAATTCCTTGGTTCTTAATCCAACAAAATCAAAAATGATGATTTTGGGCTCCAAGTCTCAAGTAGCAAAAGTTCTATGTCGTAACCCTAAGTTAAGTATTAATGGAATAGGTATACCCGTAGAGTCAGAGGCGAGAAATTTAGGTTTAATTATAGATAGTGTTATGAGATTTGGTAAACATATCAATGACAAAATTAGGAATGCTTTTTATAAACTAAAAGTTTTGTATGGAATTAGGAAGCACATCTCCGAAGAGGTGAGAATGCTGCTTTGTGATTTGTTAGTGCTCTCTCCGTTTAATTATTGCAGTGCGGTATATGGTCATAGGTTATGGGCTGGAACAGAAAAAGCTGTCCAGCGAGTGCAAAACGCGTGCACTCGGTTCTGTTTTAGCATACCTAGGAGAGAGCACATAACACCTCACCTCGTGGCCAAGGGCATCCTAAATATGAAGCTCAGAAGAGAGCTTCATTTAGCATGCTTGACACAAAAAGTCATTTGGAGTAAGCGGCCTGAATACCTCTTCGAAAAACTTTCATGGATGACGGATATTCATGCATTAAACACGCGATCTAAACATGGCAATAAGCTTTCCATTCCAATTCACAGAACCGCAGGTTTTAAGGGTTGCTTTAAATATAGGGCGTCGAAGATTTGGAACGATCTTCCACCACCATTAAGAAATAAAATAAGTGTTCGTACATTTAAAACTAGATTTAAATTAATACTATTATTGTTACAAAAACATAATTTTGAGGCAACCTTTAAAAATACTGGAAGATTAAAATATAGCCAAGCAGAAATACGCACTAAAGCATCACATTCACACACACGTTCCCCACACACTCACTCTCATACATACATATACACACAGCACACTCTCACAAACATTTAAGTCATCAACATATCGATTTTTTTTTTCAAAATTTTTTTTGTAATCTTTTTGTAAAAAGGCTTCACCTATGCTTTTTAGGAGTTCTTTGTTTTTTTTTATTCTTTAGTTGTTGTTTGTCTTCTTTTTATTTTTAATTGCCATATCTGTGACCCGCTGGCACTCTTTTTTCTCGGCTAAGAACAGAGACCGAGCAAAGGGGTAGATTGAAAATCAGCGCTGCGTGCACATGAAAATGTGTACGCAGCACACGCTGAATCTACTCCCATTGCCCTACACATACATATATGTATATATATTTTTATGTAAATTGTAAAGAATATTGTAAGGTGCAATAAACGATTTGATTTGATTTGATTTGATTTTGACTTATTACCGAAGCCAAAAGAACAAACACGCTGACTGGGTAGATAAACAAACTCTGCAATTAAAAATACAAACTCGGTTCTTTTGTTTGCATTTTGCAGCCACAGTTAGTCCCAGACACTAATTAAAATCTTTACAGAAAACCTTTTTTTAAATATCGTGAAACGTACAATAAAATAATTGACGCTACGTAATTTCATGCGTAACACAATCAGATATTATCTATATGAGTTGTGATAAGGGCGCAATGCATGATTGATATGGATAAGCGTCAATCACTTTGACTTTGACTTTTGATATTTTGTGACACTGCAACTTTTATAGCCATGGAAATTGTAGTATCACTGTTGAAAGGCAAATTAATTACCATCACGGATATTTGAAATTACGTCCCTCATTTATTTCTACCTTGGAGGTGTATTCTTACATACAATTTATTAATGGGCCACCCTCGAAATATATCCTACATATGAAAAAAAAACATTTAAATTGGTTGACAGTTGGCGGAAAAATCAAGAAACATTGCCACAAAAAACTTACAGACAAATTGAGAACCTTCTGCTTTTTTTTAGTCGGTTGAAAGTATACTTACTGAAATACTGTAAATACACGACTATGCTCCTACTTTCTTTCGTAATTTTTTCTTTGATCAATAAAAACATAAACTATTACTTTTCAAGATAGGTATCACGTAAATGATACCTAACAAGCGATTTCGCGAAAAAACGCGCCGTACATCAAACGTTAAGTGGGCAACACATCAACACCCACGTTCCGGAGCGTGAGAAAATCGCAAAATCGCTTACTTCCAACGGATTTATACTAAATTCTGCACTTAACATGTTACTTTTTACATCTTTCATTGTCATCATCGTAGGCATCCCCATGAAGTTGTCACTATGCACTGCGCTTGACAGGCGTCTTGGTGATCACAGTAGGTTATGATGTTAACCGAGGAGAATGCTACCCTTTCCCTACATATTCCCTTGCCCGCGTCTTACGGCACCCACGAGAAAAGATGGATTAGTCCTATCTAAAAGTCGAAACCACCACCAGTTATTTCTCAAAATAAAGTTTGAAAACTGCAGCTAAACGAAAAGTTGCTACGAATATGCTACGGCGTAGCGAGCACTACGGTACATAGTAAAGTATTCGTAGTCATGCTACGAAGTAGACTTATTCTTTGCATATTCTTAACTAGGGAATAAAATAAGGGAAAGTATAAAGTTTCTACGAATATGCTTTGTTGTAGATTGTACTACGTTCGTACATCTACTAACATAGTACAAATTGCAATAGCTTCATGTGAATGTTAAAGTATCAAAATACCATTCTTTGTTGCGAGGAATAAAAATTTTTTATTGTCTTCATAAACTTTTGATTATTATCTGACCCGATCTTAAGTGATAGATAGGACGAGAATTGACTTTCAACAGCGACACCCGGAACATATATTATTCTTCGTCACCCTTCGTCTTCTTTGCGACATTTTTCATAAGGGTTATAGCAAATCAGTTATCACTTGAATATACCTTACTATTATTACAGCACGATGTTTTCTTTCACCGTAAGTTCAAGCTTACATAGGATTCGAACCACCTACCTACATATCGTTGGGTGATTTTATCACCACTAGCCATCATCCGTTCAGTTTAGCCGGGCAGTTTTATCAAGCTTCTATTATCTGGCTGGCTCGATAATGTGAATGGATATCGGACTGCCTGAGAGACCGATTTATTGGCGAGTACTCTTTGATGGCCGCTCGTCCGACCAATTGGCTATTAAAGCTGGGGTCCCACAGGTATCCTTGACAATGGTTTAACAACTTCAGTTGTGGAGGTAGTAGAGTTAACTCTACTACTAACCCTTCTGCGAGTGTCCGTCTGGGTTGGTACCACCGCTTTGCTCGTGAAGTCAGCCACCAAGCAGTAATGTGCAAGCATTACTGTGTTCCGGATTGATGAGCAAAGTAGTCAACAAAATTACTGGGCTTATGAGACTTAATACCTAATGTCTTAGGGTAACGAGCGCACTGCAGTGCCGCACAGGCCTTTGCGTTTCAAAGTTCTGAGTGGCACTGAAATTATTGAGGGCCGGGCGTTGTGCTTACCATCAAGCAAACGACCAGTTCGTCTCGTTACAAAATAGCAAAAAAAAAATGAGGACCATGGCCCAACGATCCAGACACAATACAACAAATACAAATGCCGGAAAGCCATTCAAGACAGAATAGTCCACTAATTACAAACAAAACCTTATTGAAAGCAAAACTTAACAATTGAAAGGTCGTCCGTCACTTATGAACCGGAAATGAGCCCGCCTGCCACACGATGGCATCACTTCCTAGCCGAGTCATTAACGTACTTATTATCCTCTGCTATTTGAAAGAATTGCTGTTTGGAATTTAGTTTTTTAAAATAGATAAAAAATATTTATTTATTCACTAGCTTCCGCCAGCGGCTTCGCTCGCGTAGCATTTATCTTTACAGCCTATGTGTTATTCCAGAACTCAAACTATCTACATTCCAAATTTCATCAAAATCAGTAGATACTCATGCAAACGTACAAACATACTTTCGCATTTATTATATAAAGTATGAATTAACACTGCATCCAAAGATGATTACGAGACGTGCTAATCGTTTTCCAACTTATGATGAAATTAGAATACCCGGGATGAAAATTAATCTTACCACTCTGGCGTACAAAAAATTGATCGCCGTGGGAAATATTTTTTTATGTAGAAAGTAAATTCAGTAGATAATGTCAGTGAGTCCGCAGCGACATAACAATTTACGTGGTCGTAAATGTCCGTGGATGATTTGTATGTGCGTGTTGACTGTGCACTCACAGTGTAAATGTTATAAACAGTTGGGCAATGGGCATCCCTGCTGGAAGCTATTAAACATTTTTTATAGAGCGGTGGCATCAACGGACGATTATAGACAGTTGACCATCCCTGCTGGCAGCTATTAAATGTTTTTTATAGGACAGAGCGGTGGCATCAACGCACGACGGACACTCGCAGAAGAGTTAGTCCTACCACCTAGTGATGATACTTATATAATTTAAAAAACAACAAGATGATAAATTGTAAACATTTAAGGACATTAAGTTAGGCCTTTATTATTAGCTTTCAATGCTAAATATCGTGAAGTTTCAATAAATTTTTTTTACAAAATCTTTGTTTGTGGTTGTAACTTTTAAACTAACACGATTCGAAAACATTGTTTTATGTAATAATTTGTAATTTTTTTTAATGTAATCATGTAAACATACTGAAAAGCGCTTTTGAAACAATGCGCAGAGCAAAATTGACCTTCTGGAACGATATGTTTATCGTTTTTATACTGTGACTAGGTGTGGGGTCAAGTATGTTTATTCATATTACATTTATATGTTGTTTGGCTTAGTGTAAAATATAAAACAATCCAAATTACAATCTAATTAAATATCTTTACTGCAGTAGGCTTGGTATATGACAACATTTTCTTAAAAGAACAACACTATGAATTACTAATGATAAAAGCATTAAATTTTAGATTTCAACAGTTTCAAAGGAACAATAAAGATTTATTAAATAACAACATTTTAAATGCTAAAAATATTTCCTTCGTGCTAAACTATACTCGTTGTCGGACAAGTTGGGAAAGAGTAGAATTACACAAAGAAACTAGATAAGGGTTTCCTTAACTCGTTTCTTTGTGTATTTCGACTGACTGACTAGACACACAAAGTTACACATTATGCATGTGACCTTTTAAGGGTCTCTATACCATACAATTTTAGAAACAAGTAAAAAAAAATTATAGAGCCATACCACAACAAGGCAAAATAAATATTACAAGTCACCGAAGCCGACCTAAAAACTTGATAAATAAGTCTGTATACAGTCTGTGCTAAATCAAATCTGTTTACGTCAAACTTACAAAGCCGTAGGTATAGAAAAAACCGCCTCTTAATGAAGGACACGACCTTAAGATCATATTGATTTATGCTTACTTCGGAGTAGGGAGAGGCATCAAGCAGTAATGGAAAAAAGGTCGATGATTTGCCAGCTTCTGTGTTTCGTCATTATCAATGCTGTGCTGGGTGTACTGTGATTCGAACTCAAGTGTACCAGATTGAAAGTCTCACGAGTTCTGGCATGGCCACATTCGCTCTCAGCCCAGTACACAAACAGGAAATAGAGCTTTAGGCAAGTTCCACACCTTAGTGATACGCATAATAAAGAGCCGTTCAGACCTAAACGTTAAGTCTGAGACGGGGTGCTGACCGCAAACTGCAACCGGCAATTATTAAAAAAAAACTTGCCTGCGTAATGAAATCTATACAAATAAATAAAATTGAAGTGTCTGTTTATAATATCAAAATAACATATTCACTAAATACATATGAAAGTATAGACGGTACTAATAACGCAACAACCATTTTTAAAATTTTTGTATGTCTGTCTGTTCGTTTGTTCCGGTTAATCTCCAAAACGTCTGAGCTCATTATCTTATTATCAGATTTTTGACTGTGGTTTTTTGACATATGTCGAGTTTTATTAAACGCGTTTTTAAATGACAAATATGTCAAGATTTCACAGATATTAAAGTCTGTGCAAGATTTCACCGGTCGATTTTTGACATATTTGTCACTTTTATTAAACAGCCTAAGCGCGACAATTCTACAATTATGTCATTTTTTGACATATATGTCGAATTGTCAGCTTTATTAAATAGGAGAGAGAGACTGCAATCAAACATGAGCCAATTGAATATTAAAAAAAACATTTAGTGACAAATAAATAGACCTACTACACACGCTCAAAACAAATAAATAGACCTACTACACACGCTCAAAAAACACTGTACTCCTTTCTTTCGGCAATCAGATAATTCTATCGATAAATGTTCCCTATATATTTTCAATCCCTTTACGTTTCAGTTTGGAAGCCCTGAAAGTAATCAATCGATTCATAAATGACGGTTGTGTAATATTTTATGTTAATGTGGCTATTAAATCGGATCTTGAGCAATAAATGATAACAAATTGACTTTATTGGACGGTTTCACGGTACTTGTATGACTGATATTTTTTAATACTCTTGAGAACGAGACGAGCCGGGCGACATAACCCTGGTTCATAACAATTGCAGTGACTAAGAACTTTGAAACACAAAGCCCTGTGTGTGCGCTCGTTACCCTGAGACACTGATGTAGGACTAACTCTTCTTTGAGCGTCCTTCTGGCTTGGCACCACCACTTTGCTCGTAAAGTCTGCCGCCAATCTTACTATGTTCCTGTTCCTGATGAGCAGAGTAGCCAGTGAAATTACTGAGCTTATGAGACTTAATACCTAATGTCTCAGGGTAACGAACGCAGTGCAGTGACGCGGAGGCCTCTGTCTTTCAGCCTTTCAAAGTTCTGAGTGGTACTGCAATTGTTATGGGCCGGCGTTATGCTTACCATCAGGCAAACGACCAGCTCGTCTCGTTATCAAATAGCATAAAAAACCCAAAAGCTAAAGTAAACCACTAAAAGTATGGGATGGTGGCTTATGCTGTGGTCCCAAAACGCCTAACTTAATAACACTACTATGCTAACCCTAACTTGTGCATCTTGGAGTAAAATAAATAGTTTTGTACAGAATTATGCCGAGTGAGGTGTAACAATTCGAGTAATCGGTTTAGATAGGACGTCAAAATTGCCCTGTTGTCGATTTCGTAATACTACCAAAACCTGTGTATTTTCAAGTGATAAAATCTGTACTGTTAAAAATGCGAACGTGTGTTTGTTTGTATTGATTTTGATTTTGGCGCGGGCCGGAAATCGACATAGTCTACTTTTTACACCGGAAAAATGCACGGTTATATGGGAGTGTCTTAGCGGGTGAAACCACGGGCAGAACGGCGTTAGTCGTCCGTGTTCGAATTACAGAAACGTATATTTGTACCAAATTTGAATTTTATCTGTTCTGTAGATTTTGAACAAATTGGCTGTAGATTGACAACAAGCATACGAGTGATACTAAAATGATTCAGTTTTTTTTTCATTCGGACGCATGGAACCCTAAAAATACAAAATAACTGGTAAGTATTTTTTTCCTAAAAAAACGAGATGTAAAAAGATGAAAATTCACCGGATGATTGAAACAGAATTTCCCATCGAGTTAACAAACTCGGAATATCTTCGGATAAATTACCGGAATTCCGCTTTTGATCTCCGGTACAAAACATTCGTTCTAAGAACGGTATGCTTGTGTTGAATGGAGAGTATTTTCAGAATAAATGTGGCTTTTTGTCTTTGACAGAAGAATTAATATGTAGATGTACATACAGTAATGTGTACTGTGTTTTGGTATAACAATCCTTACTATTTTAGACTTTCACGGTTATTTACTAATTCACATATTATAACGGGATATTTACCGTGATTATTATCTACAAACCACCCGCAGTCTCGCCAGTATTCCCGTGAACATGATGCTTGCAACAGCGTCGAAATATCGGGTGCTCATCGCTCAATAATAATCACGGTAAATATCCCGTTATAATGTGTGAATCCTTACTAATATCTAAATGCGAAAGGTTGTCTAAATAGACAACAAGAACAAATAAATATTTGTCTTCCTTTCACGCAGCAACGGAGCATCGGGTCTATGTGATTAGAATAAAATAGAAAAATGTTTATTGTATAATACGGGTCTTGAGCCTAGTGTGGGAACCAGGTGCTCCTCTACCCTCAAAATGTACTACCACTTTAAGCCTTTCACCAAATAAACATTTTTTCATTTTTTTTTCATTTACCTTTCATATTTCATTCAGCATATAATGAAATAGAAGAATACGAGTAACAAATAAAAAAAATGTATATCTGTCTGTTTGACAGATATACATTTTTATTAAATTGTTTTTTTGTTAGTCGGACCGTATATATTTAACAATGCATTTAGTTAAAAGCTGTTATTTTGAAATTACAAACAAACACTTCAATGTTATTTAATTGTATAGATGGAGATTTAACTTTCTTCTCAGTTTTTATTGTTACAATCAGTAGATAGATAGAAAAATAAAAAATGTGCGGAATTTACATTAGGATTCGTTAATATACCATTTAAGTCATCGATTCGCTAAATTAATTCTGTACGTTTTGCAACTTCCTCTATAACCATTGTAGTAACTTCGACCGAGCCCTCGTTTTAACAAAAGGAAAATCTATCTCAAACTGTTAAAACAAAGTATGTAAACAACTGAAATTAACTAAAGTATGTATAACTAATCTGTCTGTACAGTAAGGTGATCTGTTTAAGATGCGCTACGCAGAAGGATTCTGGGGTAAGAGAGGCGTGATCTTAACCACTAGCTTGGCTTCCGGGGTCAAACGCTCTACCCATACTAAGTACGAAGATTGCCTTTCTACTTAATCTTAAGAGCGCCGCGAACGAAGAGGATCCGGATGTATCTATAAACTAGCATTTTCCTGCCGCTTCGCACGCGTGGTTCATACCACAATAATATTCACTTACGTGAATTCCTTGCAGAAAAGTTCATTGAGAGCTGGGACAGAGAGATAAAATTTCTCAGTTTGTAAGGTTCTCGATTCGTTCACATCGTTTCGTCTTCGTACAAAGTTTCATTTCGATACGAAAGTTAGAAATTGGTTAAAATTGTTAGAAGTCAATTTTAACCAATTTCTAACTTTCGTATTTTATTACATTGTTTGTTAGTTACAAATGAAGCTAATAAAAGTGTGTGTATAATGTAAAAAGCGTACTTATTAATAATGTGAAATTATTGGGCTTATGAGACTTAATACCTAATGTCTCAGGGTAACGAGCGCACTGCAGTGCCGCGCAGGCCTTTGTGTTTCAAAGTTCTGGGTGGCACTGCAATCGTTATGGGCCGGCGTTATGCTTACCATCAGGCAAACGACCAGCTCGTCTCGTTACCTAATAACATAAAAAAAAAAAAAAACTGCGAAAAACTAACTTTTAAGATTCATTAAAAAGATGAGCTATACCAATTTAATCAGCAGTGGTATTAAAATCCTTCAAGAAATTAAGGGTAAAGTCAGCTCAGAGGCGCTTAATTGCCATCCATCATGTTTTATTTTTTAATCTTGGGCGTGAACGGTCCCGCCTTAATTTTTCATAATGTTTTCATCAGAAACCTTTAATACTGTACTAGCTTTTGCCCGCGGCTTAGTATTTGTGGATATAGTATAAAATGTTTCATATAGCGCTCAGTGATAATCTAGCTTCGTATTAGTGAAAGATCTTTTAGGATAAGACTTAAGTAGTTAAGTAATTCTAGAAATTAGTAGTAACAAAGTAACAAACTTTACTTCTTTATAATAATATCATTATAAAATGTAGTATAATACAGGTAATGTAAGTCATGTGCGGATTATCGACACTCGCTCTAAAACGGTGAAAGAAAACATCGTGAGGAAACCCGCATGTTCAAGAACCACAAAATTCGAGGACATGTTGCATCCACCGAGCCGCACTGGGCCCGCGTGGTGGATTACAGCCCATACCTCTCTCTCTGAGAGAAGGCCGGTATCCCAGCAGTGCGAGCGTAAGAGGCTGATAATGATAGGTCATGTAATAGATAGTGCAATGTATAACCAAAACCAATGGAAAAAAATCTCACCAGAACATACTGATAGGCGCTTGGTGACATATTTTCAACATGAGCGTGGTAGCTAGCCAGACGTAGAGTTTCCTCATGATGTTTTCCTTGACCGAATGCTCAAGTTTATCGAAAATTTTGGACTCGAAAGTTTGTATGAAAACCCATGAATGAGCTTTTACATGCACAAGCATTGATTTTCTGGTTGTAAAAATTACTTTATAAAGGATGACTATATAAAGGATGTTCAAAATGTCGCGACGAGTAAGTTAATTATAAAAGTCATTTTCACCACACAACCCTTTTGAAGCGACCGAACGTAACTTCAAATAAAGATAATTGACGTTGGCTCGACCCAGTTTTTGAATGGCACACGAGTGAATGAAAACTGAGTTCTTTAAGCACTGTACAGTGAAAGTGCTGGGCGTATGAGATAAAGTCAAACTCGTAAATTGCTTTAAAGTAATTATAGGTATGTACTTAGTTTAATTAAGCTAAAAAACGTACTTCCACCACCACCAATGACACCAGAGAACCTGAAAAAAACAAAATCTGACCCTGAAAAATTATATCTTGGTTGTCTTTTATTTTATTTGGTAGCGGGATGAACTTGTCGTTTGCCTTATGGTAAGCAAAACGCTGGCCCATAATAATTACAGTGCCACTCTGAACTTTGATACACAAAGTCCTGCGCGGAACTGCATTGCACCCGCTACTCTGAGACATTAGGTATTAAGTCTCATAAGCCCAGTAATTTCACTGGCAATGTATCATTTTAGTACCTACAGCTTTACAACCCACACAGAACATGACTGTGACGTCACTTGTTCTGACCAATTTCTACGGGGCGTTTTAGCGCTCAGTAAATACGCTCGAGTTGGGCTCTCTTTTTGACGTTGATATCCAGTTTTTTCGATACAGACCTTAATTCTGATGAGAAAACGAATTGGTTAACATTATTAAAAAATGGAATCAGCATATGTATTTACAAGTTTAAAACAAACTATTTAAGGTACGGTATACATAACGAAACGTAGAATATACAGCGTGTTTTCATTCTGAACGAAACTTTAAACAGTGTATTGACAGTGGATTCGACCTAGTTTCATGAAAGGAACACAAGTGTGGGCGAGAACCGGTTTAAACTGACGCTTTGCTACGTTCAAACTAAACCCTTTCATTGGGAGTAAGAGATTTTTAACATTCACTATTAGTTAACCATTGTTTAAGCGCTCTGGATTAATTCAGGTGTGAAAACAGATAGTACAGCTTTTTAATCAACTTCAGAAAAGGCCGCTTTGCTTTTGAAGTGTCCGCCAAACAATGCATGTGCAAGCATTATTGTGTTCCGATTTGATGAGAAAAGTAGCCAGTGAAATGACTGGGCTTATGAGACTTAATACCTAATGTCTCAGGGTAACGAGCGAACTGCAGTGCCGCACAGGCCTTTGTGTTTTAAAGTTCTGCGTGGCATGGTGATTGTTATGGGCCAGCGTTATGTTTACCATCAGGCAAACGAACAGCTCGTCTCGTTATCCAATAGTATAAAAAAACAAAATACCTCGGGCAAGCAAATCGTATGAGCAAAACTTCTCATATTCTTCTGTGAAAGCTCTATTGGACCACCGCTTTTCTCGTAACTCGTACTATATTTTATTTAAAAACTGCTTGAGGTCCAAAAGTAATTGTGTAGGTATCTCTACAATTTATTATACTTCTAGCCTCGATGGACATTTGAGTCTAGAGCTTAGTCTGAGAAAAAAAGGTTGTAGATACGTGCTTCAATTACGACTAGAAACCTTTATAACATCTTCTTACAACTTTGGGTCACCATTTTTCTTTCACACATTACTTACGTAAGATAGTATTTTTAGTTAGAACTAGTTGGTACCCGCGGTTTTGCCCTAGAGGACGTTCCAACGGGCATCGTGAATTTTTCTGGGCAAATTGTATAACCTCTCGTTCTCATATAATAGCCTTTCTCTAATATGAAAAAAAATTACGTCAATCTATTGCTCCGTTGATTCTTCAATAAACGGATTTTGTCGCGATGTTTTCCGGCGAGTGCGATTATCTCATGCACGAAGTTCTTACAAGGTCTTCTTTCATTTTAGCCCCAGATAGAAATTCGTATTGTGTGTGTGGGTATTTTGGCCCGAAGGCCGACGTGTTGAAGGCTGCCGGACAAATTGAAGTGATTCAATTATATCCACCTAAACGTATGAACTAACTGGATCATGTATGTCGAATTCCTTCAGTCAGCGCCAGCTATTGGCTCACAACATTCTTTCTACAAGTTTTTTTTTAACTTGCAATTTTGGATTTATGTATCTTGGTATTTTTAGATCAAATCTTGCAAGCTAAATTTGACCCACTGCCGGTGTTCGAATGAGCCGAAATTTTACATACATAATATGTAAATCGGATGACAATGCGATATAATGATTTCACAGAGCTGATCTGATGATGAAGTTCGAAGGAAGCCACAGGTACTCTGTAACGAAACGACGTAACCCCATCAAGTTTGGGCTCGTGTGATTTGTCTTTACAAGTACTTTGATCCTAGATAATGTCCAGGGTCCTGATGATGGACCCGGAAGATGGCCACAAGATTACGGTACCAAATATGTTTTTTATAAAAGCTTGTCTGGAAAAATACATTTTTCCACAAAAACTTAGGTAGGTATTTTTTTTTCTTCCCTATATACAGGCTTCACGTCCATTTCTTAATCGCTCATAATTCGTGACCATTTCTTGCAACAAATCAAAATAAACTAAGGATATTATTCAGATATGCTCGCATCTGGAGCCTTACTCCGTAAGTTCCGTGAGTGCCACTGCAATTGTTATGGGCCAACGTTATGCTTACTATCAGGCAATCGACCGGTCAAAGAGTATAAAAAAATGGTTCCATTTAAAGCCATTGATGTAGGGCCGATGGTTTTCGAGCGCAGGTGCATCAGACTGAAATTCACCCACGTTCCCGCTTGGTCATACTCTCTGTAATTTATTTGAATAAAACCTCTGTACTGCAAGCTGGTCCTTTCTTTGGTTGAATTCTGGGACGTTTATTAATTTCAACTAAAAGTGCTACGAGCCGCATTTCACCACAGCGAGCGTCAGTTTGAAAGTTTCCTTTGTGTCGCAAAGCATTTCAAACACACCCAAGCTTTAGGCAAAGTTGCTTTTAGTTTAGTTTGTAAAGTCAGTTTTCAATTTGTCCGCTTCTGTTTGTACTCTATTTTAGACCGACTTAAAAAAAAGGGGTTACTAATTCGACATGGATGTATGTAATATTATTCTAACTGTAATATATTCATATATGATAATCTATTAGAGCTTCTAAACCAATACACACAATTTTATTGGTGTTTGTGTGTCTGTTTGTCCACGAATTTCTCCGAAACTATTAATAGGATTGTAACCGTTCTTTATCAAACCGCGAGCAGAACCTACTAATGTATGAAATAACAAAGTAATCTTACACTTTATCACTCTGAATAACGTAAACCTAGCACATGTTTGTCTGTACTTACTTTAAGGCGTATACTGCAGTTAAATAGCTTCACTTAAAATATGTTTTAGTAAACCCAGATGAACTTCAGGCACTGTAAAATATATGTAATTTTCATCATATTACCGATAATCTTGTTGTAATAAAAACAAGTTTCTAACAAATTTACTCGATAAAATAATTAATGACAAAATTACCTTAAAAATAAGTTTGAAATGAAATTTCTTTGTTATTTATAAATGTATATCGTAAAAATTAACAAGAGCTACGTATTATACAATAAAAAAACTTAACTGTGGTACATTTTCGTTTAGGCATCATACATATAGGAACGTTTGTATAGAATATTTATTTATCCAGTCGATATTATCAGAAACTAATTAAACATTAATTACTAACATACTCTAACACAATATTCTGAGCGGGATTTGATTAGGTGTTCAGTATCGTGTTATTGGAAATTATCAATTATTGCATGATGTAAATGAACATGCTATATGCTTGGAATGTTGTAAATGAGAAACGGATTGGAAAGAAAATATGCCCAGTTTCTAATCAAGAGTGATAATAAGTCAAGGACAATGATTTTAGAAGAAAAAGAGGTAGACGAGTTACCTAAATCACATTCGATGTTTACAAAATATGGCACTCTGTGTCACCATGACACGATTGAATTGCGATTCCTTAATATTATTTGAAACGTTGCTTGTTGCGAATCTCATCACTCTGTAATTATGAATTATGAGCAGTTTGTACAATTTAGTGATTTGTACAAATACTTAGTTTGTAATAATTTTGATGATAAGATTTAGCAATTTGTCCAATCAGTCATTATTACTACTAATAATTACTCGCCAGTAAAATCACTCCCAGTTAGTAGAATTTCTTGGTTTGTACAAACTCTTAGTTCGTTGTAATTTCTGTGATAAAATTTAGCAATGTGTACAGTATGTTACCATTTATTAACGGATAAAATAACTGGCTTAAGGACTGGCTGATATATCAAAACTAAGTTCAAAGCTATATCGAGTACCTATATAGATCATAGCACAGACCGAACTCCTGGGTTTATAGACTTGTAATTTTACACAAAGACGATAGATTCCATATACAACATAGGCACTAGGATAAGATTTCTCAAAATTCAACCCCCAATGGAGAGAACTAAGATCCCGATCATACTTTACATAACCACGTCGCAGTGACAAAAAAGTGGCTGCGTTCTTGGCGGACGCAAAGTTGTACGAAAATTAATACTTAGTTTATACACATGGACCACATAACACGACTGTTTCTCATTACTTAAAATAAAGTTGTGAGAAACACCTAGTTGACTAGTAAGATTTAACCCGCAACCGAGCCAAAAGGCTATGCAATTATGCAATGGCCGCGCTTGTGGCTCGCCTCCCGCGCACACTCAACAAACGCCGGATTCTTCACGACCGCACAAAATAGAGAGCGAACAGAAACGATTGGGCGCGTAAGGGCTCGAGGCCCCTTCTGTTCTCTCTATTGTTGTGGCTACCAGTGGCAGCCACCCGCACCCAGCCATTTTTGGCAGCGTCTGGTGGGTGCGTCTAGTGGCCGCTTCCAGTGGCCGAAAGTGCGACAGCTCTTAATTGAACCTAATCTGTTTTCGTATTCAATAAATAAAATTTGTCTTTACGTATTTTACTCCCAATTTTACCGCGTTGGTTCTCATTTGCGACAAGCTCCTAATCCTCTCGACATAGAGTAATGAAATGTGTAGACCTTTACAATAGGTAATTTATCCCACCTACATTTAGAACCACGTAGGTATATTTTATATAGGACCTACTTAAGCGTTATGAACAAAATGATTGATTGGTATAGCATCCATACCTATCCATCACTTGGCAGGTCTAAAATTAGACATTTTTATATTAGACATCTTTTTTTTATAATGGTATTAAATATTGGCAAAGAAGCGTGAAGAGTAAAAGTTTTACCATCTTTGTAGGCCTATCTGTGTGGGTAGGTACCACCTCATAAGCCCCCATGCCATATACGAGCGTTCTAAATCCATCGCTCAGCGCGCTGTGGATTAAGTGGAACGTCTCTTTAGATAACAAGCAGTATACAGGTTAATTTAAAGTAAACAACAACCATGTGAACTAAAATTGGAATAACTTCACCAACAAGAGTGGTTATAAAACTTAGTTGCTAGTTGGGTGCAACGTTGATATAATTAGCTTAGTTTTTGGTACTCCACGTATTTTAATTTCAAAGTTAATTTGTTGGCTAAAATAATTGAACCTAGTCTAAACACTGTTATAGGGGCACATTACTACTTTTCATAATTAACTCTTCTGGGAATGTCCCTCTGGGTTGATACCACTGCTTTGCTCGTGAAGGCTGCCGCCAAGCAGTAATGTGCAAGCATTACTGTGTTCCAGTTTTATGAGCTAAGTAGTTAGTGATATTACTGGGCTTAAGCCCAGTCAGGGTAACGAGTGCACTACAGTGCCGTGACGGCCTTTGTGTTTCCAATTTCTGAGTGGCACTGCAATTGTTGTGGGCCGGCGTTATACTTACCATCAGGCAAACGACCGGAAAGTCTTGTTATAAAAATTAAAAAAAAAAATAGACGCTAATGCACGATTGATGGTCAATCACGGACCACGCGCAAACAACGAAAAAATAGTTTCAAAACCACTGCGTGTTCACTGCAGAAGACGCGGTAAATATGTAGCGGAGCAGTCGTCGCTTTTAACCCAGGCATGGCTTTGTGGGAGTGAAAGATACACTATCTATCTGTATTGCTTGCTGCTCTTGTATGTTTATTGGTTTTACTTCAAGCCGCGCGTGAGTATGTAATACCTTGTTATCCGCGCTTGTTGAAAAACCTTGGTTATTTTCACAGCAAAACGCAAACATGTTATTCACACATTACTAGGTTTTTTTTTTTTTTTTTTTTTAATCTACTTTTATTTAGCGGCTTTTCCCACATTGGTATGCCAGCCCCATCATACATTACTAGGTGCTTCCCGCAGCTTCGGCCGCATGGTATATAATATCTATTTAAATTGTAGTCTATGTTTTTTTCTTATATATCCGTATATATATAATATATATACCTACTATATTAAATTTGAGTGTGTGTTGTAGGGTTGTTAGTCAATCAGTTTGTCCTTCTTTCATGCAGCAACGGAGCAACGGATCGACATGATTTTTGCCATAGATAAAGATTGTGAACCAAAGAGTAACATAGACTACTTTTTATCTAGGAAAATGCACAGTTGCTGTGGGACCGCGGATAAAACCGCGGGCAGAAAGAAGCAAGTATGGTTATATCAGTTTTCTCAAGTCGGTTCTTGTTTGCGTCATTTCCAACCAAAGTATTTTTTTAATGCTAGCTTCTGGCTTTTGTCAGAGATACATCTAAGGCGACGGAATTTAATTTTATTCTTCACAATGTCACGTGATTTATGACTGCCATGAGAAAAGAAAAAGCTGTGAAAATAAATGTGAAAATTTGAGGTTTTTTTTATTTAGGAAGTGTAACATTTGGCGCAATTCTGAAAGATTTTTGGAAAAAATATTTGAAGGCACTCTATATATATATACCAAGGGTAGCTTAAAAGTAGTGGAAATTTAAGTAATTTTAAATGATCATATATAATGTGAAAAAATTGCTTTAAAAAGCGACGAACCGATTTCAGTGACAAACTACTAAACGGATTTTGATGAAATTTCTATGGAACCAACCTAAGGGTATACATACTTTCAAAAAAAATCCAAATCAGTTCATAAATGAGGGAGATGTGAGGTAATAAACATAAAAAATACCTACCGAATTGATAGCCCCCTTTTTTGGAAGTCAGTTAAAAATTAAAAATTAATTTTAGTACATACTTAAGATTATTACATTATTTTTTTAAGTTATTGGTAACGAGACGAGCTGGTCGTTTGCCTGGTGGTAAGCATAACGCCGGCCCATAACAATTGCAGTGCCACTCAGAACTTTGAAACACAAAGGCCTGCGTGGCACTGCAGTGCGCTCGTTACCCTGAGACATTATAGGTATAAAGTCTCAAAAGCCCAGTAATTTCACTGGCTACTCTGCTCATCAAACCAAAACACAGTAATGCTTGCACACTACTGTTTGGCGGCAGACTTCACGAGCAAAGCGTTGGTAACAACCCAGACGGACACTCGCAGAAGAGTTAGTCCTCCCACTAAATAATTTAACAAGCATCCTCTTATTCCTCTTGTTGTATATTTTTGGTCACGTAATGCTGTTCATATTACAGCATTCTCGACGATTTGAGATTTGACTTCATGGTGATCACCCCGCTTTAGTAAATGCTATAAAGTACTCCAGGTAAGTAGTACTCCAGTTTAGAGATGCTTAGTACATTTAAGTGTCTCTCATCAAAAACTAATAAATATTTTTTTAGCAGTTTTACGAAACTTAATGGTCTTTAAATATTACTAATTACTCTCAAGTCCTAGAACCAAGAATATAAAGAGAATTTATTTAAATTAAAAAGGTCTCTCAAAAGACACTTTATAATAAAACCAGACAGTTATATTATAGTGTAAGAAATGTTGTTAGAATTTGTATTAGTATTACACTATTAGAAATTTTAAAAAAATCGAAGTTTTGGGATTGTACAATATATTTATTTCTTTTATTTGCAAGTAAAGTTAGTATTTATTCACAACATAAACTAAACGTATTAAAGAAATTCAGTAAAATAAATACGACACAAGGAATCCTACTGCGCGAGCGTTTATTTTTTTTATGCGTGAGCGTGATATTAAAAAGCTCAAAATTTTGATATTGTATGTAAATATCTGTTGTTTTTTATTATTAACACATTATTAAGACACTTACTAATATCTCCTGGAGTTCTCATTGTAGTTATATAATTATTAACTTACCTGAAACAAAAAAGAAAATACATATAATAATATTTACTTTTAAATAATATATGTCAGCACAAAGACGTTATAGGCGAGTTTCGTCGGAAGTGCATAACGACAACATTCTAAACATGATGGGGGATGAACTGCCAAGTGGCGCGAAATTTGAAAATTTTACCGTTTGTGAGGATATAAAAAATTGAATTGAAAATCCCTTTAGGATAATAAAATGTGAATATTTTGTAATTCGCGTAAATAATAACAAACAATAAAGCTACTTCACTTACTGAACACAATTGTTCTAAAAAAGTCAGTGCACGCGAGATCTGCCGTTCACAGAACTACTATAAACGCTAGATAGGTATCTAAATTCTCCCTTTGACTTGCACAGTGCACAGAGTTGGCCGCTTGCCAAAACCCATTCGTTGTCAGCGATATCACCCAATGTACGCGGTTCTAACATGAATTGGAAGAATCCATCCGTCTTGGCAAACTAAAATGTTTATACAGTGAGAGAAATGTGAAGGTGGTTGTGCCTTCGTTCTTTCACGTGCCAACGATGGATAGATCGAGCGATGTCATTTTATGCAGAGAGATGGTTTGTGGACTGAGGACATAGGCTTTTTAAATCAAAATGCATTCAAATTTTTTATACTACTGAGTCGTTTCCCAAACAAGACGAGTGGCTCGTTTCCCTTATTGTAAGCCTACACCAGTCTAACAATTGCAGTGCCACTTTCAAATACAAAGCCCTGTGTGGCACTGCAGTGCGCTCGTCACTCTGAGACATAAACCCAGTAATTTCACTGATGACTTTGCTCATTAAAACGGAACATAGTTATGCTTGCACATTACAGCTTGGCGATAGTGTCCACGAGCAAAGCTGTACACATCCAGAAGGACAATCGCAGATGTTTTTTGATAGCGAGACGAGCCAGGCCTGGGGCTAGGCTTGTGTGGCACTGTAGTGCGCTCGTTACTCTGACATAAGCCAAGTAATTTCACTGGCTACTCTGCTCGTCAAACCGGAACACTGTAATGTTCGTACATTATTGCTTGTCGGCTGACTTCACGAGCAAAGCGGTGGTACCAACCCAGACGGACACTCGCAGAAGAGTTAGTCCTACCACCTAATAAAAGGAAAAGTACCCCTGGTAAAAATGATGTCTAGCGTGTGTCAATGCGAGATGCGTCGACTCAAGACTGCAAAGGACTGCATGTGACTGCTTCATGCATTACTGAGTACAAGTCTGTTTAATGCTTTATCTTGATTTTTTATGATAGAACTTTTACACAGGTATATAATGGGCTTGAGCTTTATGATAAGATAACTTCATGATACTAAAGAAAAGAAGAGTACATAACTCGTTAAAAAAACATGTCAGTCCTTGGATCCCTCGCTCCGCACAGGATTCTACTCTGCTCTCGGCGTGATCCAACTTAGTCCCTCGATTTAAATTCCCTTTTTTCACTTGTATAGTCTATTTTTATACCTAGATATTATTAAATAATATCTGGTGGTATTAACTAACAGTTTGGTTCTCTGTGTTTGTTCTATTTTGCGACAGATAAAATATCTGCCAATTTAAAAATACTAGCTCGGTTCACGGACGCCAGATAAAAGTCGCTCCATGTCAGGATCTAAAATTGTATCGGTAGAAATAGATCTTGGAAATACGAAAATAATTTTGATTTTATGAAAATAAATACAACAAGAAATATTTAATAATGGTGGATTTCAAAGTTCTCAAAGTAGTAGTAATCTCAAAGTTCGGCGCAAAATAAATGTGTACATTTATTTTGCGCCGAACTTTGAGATTACTACTACTTTGAGAACTTTGAAATCCACCATTATTAAATATTTCTTGTTGTACTTTTAACATGACTGCCCAAAAGAGTGTAATGTTTTCATGGTCGTGTATGCGTACTGTGAGATTTGCTGTATTCTGAGTGTATGAGTTTCTTTATGTCACCATGACTTTAAATGCCTGAACAGATTTGGATGTATTAGAAGCCTTATACATCATCCTGAGTACCAGTGGCTTATATGGCATTCGTGTTTTTTTAAAATAATTTTTGTACTATTGTATAACTAGACTAGCGAGACGTTTAATTGATGGTAAGCATAACGCTAGCCCAAAAATTGCAGTGCCACTCAGAACGTTGAAAAAAAAAGACATGAGCTTCATTTAAGTGAACTCGTTCCCTGAGACATTAGGTATGATGTCCTATGTACACAATTTTCATAATACGTACTTAGGCATGAAAAATGCATTGAATCAAACTTATGCCCGTTTTCACTAACGATGAATAAGGCGACGCCTAATTAAGTAACTCTTAACTTAAGCAAACACCTAATTATAAACCGTTAGAACACTCCTAAAAGTTGGTTGCCCTAAGCAACTCCTTAAACTTTAGGCATCCAATTAAGGCGTTTCTTAAGGTTGGTGAAAACGGGTATTAGTCGGTTACGTTAATGCGTAAGACATGTAATTTACCTAATATTTGACACCGATTTTGCAAGTCCTAACGCCGTCGCGAGTCAAAACTGTCTTGTCAACCGTCCGGATGGGTTGATACATTTATGAATTTATATCGTTCTCAAAAAAACCTTTTTCCAAGAACCAAACATCAAAATGATTTTAGTGCTGACTCATAAAGACCTTTTTAAATTGAGCCAGACATCGAAAACGTGACAACCCTACTAAGAAAAGCCAGCCAAGTGTAAGTCAGACTCCGCGTGGCGTACGGTTCTGTTGTTTTCGCATAACATAACTCGGATAATGTGTAATAAAGTATTGCAAATTTAATGTAACGAAAATATATATTTTTTATATTAATGGATAGAAAACAGCGGATCATTTGCCTGATGGTAGCCCATAAAAATCGCAGTTTTCTTAGAATGTATGAAGTTCATTTGGTAGTTCTTTTTTTCTGGCTAATGGCTTGTTATGTGGGCTTTTAATTTATTAAGAAAAAAATTTAACGAGTTCCAGGAGCCGTTGATACGTTAGAGCCACTACCAAAATAAATATCTATCATGCTATATAGTAAAACTAACTGCTGCCCGCGTTTCACCCGCGCGGAGATATTGGATTTCATGGTTTTTAATTTTTTGCGCAGAACCCTAATTCTTTTTCTAAAATAAAAGTAGCCTAAGTTACTCCTTGTAATATCAGCTATCGCCAGTGAAAGCCGCGTCAAAATCAGCCCAGCCGTTTCGCAGATTACACGAAACAAAAAAAATGTATTTGTATAGATAGGGAAAAATTGCAAAACGTTTCTCAAATCACACAGATTTACGTAAAATCGGTGGCTTTATCATCAAGTAGCGATCTCATCCAGGCAACCTACCCACTCTGATCCCAGACGACGTTCGGGGTCCCGATGATGGAGCCGGAAGGAGGCCACAAGATCATAATACCAATTATGTATATTATAAAAGCTTTTATGGAAAAATAGATTTTTCCACACAAAAATATTTTTATTTTCCCTAAAAAGAACAAGAACGCGACAAGAGAAACACGATGTGTGAAAAAATGATAGTGGAAATATGCCACTCAGAATAAGTGCTACAAGAAACAAGGCAATTGGAATTGTGTGAACAGGAAACTCGCTACGCAGAAAATATATGATAAGAAATAATGTAACAATTCAATGATAGCTGTTATACATAAAGCATGTACTCAGAAGTGTAGCACTTATAAATAAAATTAAAACGTCTGTTTGTAATGTCATAATACCATCATTTTATTAAATAAACTAAATTCACGATAAACATCAAGCAGCGTTTAAAAGCCATAATCTTAAGAAGAAGAACTTAATTCATAAATTGAAAGTAAGTAACTACGGTACATATAAATAACAAAAAAAAACATTTTTGAAATTTTTGACTTGTCTCTGTCCATCTGTCTGTCTATAGTCTCGTCTGTCTGTCTATACGTCTCGTCTGTCTGTCTATTTGTTCCGGCTAATCTTTGAAGCGGCTGGACCGATTTTGACTAGACTTTTACTGGCAGATACCTGATGGTACAAGGAGTAACTTAGGTTACGTGGGCGTAACCATAACAATTGGAGTGCCACTCAGAACTATGAAACAGAAAGGCCTGCGTGGCACTGCAGTGCACCAGATCAAGAATTTGGGGGCTGACATCGATCGCTTCCATACCCTAGTGTCTAGATAATCAGAAGACAAACGTTCGAATCCTACTACATTTGTAATCAAATTATGGACATACTTCTAACTGTCGTTTCGAAATGAAACTTTGTAGGTATTGTTATATAGTTCGAATGACAAAACTATAATTTGGTATCATGGAGCCAGGAGGTGGATAGTGGAACTTTTCATTGGCTACAAGTAAACCCTTCAAGTTTGGGCTCATATGATTCATTTTGTGATGAGTCCAATAGATTGGAAAGCGTGTTTTTTAATTTTTTAAATAAAAATTAACCATACTCCTTTTACGAGCTTAAAATCCATTTTACAAAATATGAAATATTATAAGTTTTTAAACTTTCATGGTCACTAACACAAGAGTTAACTTTAGTAACGGGATGCCTACAATACTACAATTCTACCCGCAGTAACTTCAGTTTCCTCGTGAACATGGCGCTTGCAACAGTGCCGAAATATCGAGTGCTCAAAACAAATAAAATACATGGTAAATATCCCGTTACTAAAGTTAACTCATATGAAATATTATCTACAAGATATAATAGTGTACCAGTTTAGATTTATATAGCTAATTTCCCGCCTACTCTAAGAATTCCAATACAAAAATGTATAAAACAAAAAAATCACCGGCCGTAAAACGGGATAGTACCAAGACCGGTCGGTCCGCGTATAAAAAAGTAATAAATCCCTCAACGAGGATCAAGACTCGTAAATCCGTTCGAACGGTGGGATGGCAAGCCAACCTGTGTAATTGGGAGTCAGTAAATAAAGTCACGATTTATTTCAATATCTTTTAAAGAAATTTCAGGGCGTCTGGTCGAAGGCACACGTGACCAAATGCTGGCCTCTACTTAGGTCAAAGATTAAGCATTGCCATTCAACGTGGCAATGCTGCCAGTATTTTGGGAACGTTGCCTATTGGTAGCGGATTATTAGATTAAGATTGTAAATAGATTGGTATGTATTTTATTTAGTTATTTCAATAGGCAATACCGATTTTATTTAGCTTCACTAGTCAGTTTGTGTGTTTAAATAGGTGGGTCAAATTTCTCAACCGTATTTGTAACCAGTTCATGAGTTCACATGACTCGATTAGGCTGAAATTTTGTATTCTATTTGTGTAAGCTTGGTGAAATGCTATACTTAAAACGCGCAAAAAACTTGTTTTTTTTTAAATATTTTTAAATTATAAAAACTTATTTTTAAATTATAATGTTACGAGCTATAGGGTAACGTTTGATAGAAAGAAGCCGTTAAACAAACAGTTACTTTATTGAATTCAAAAGGAATCACTTGAAACACTATTCACTACACAAATCACTAGTATATCACTTTGTCACAGATATCACAATCACTAGTATTTCACTTAGTCACAGATATCACAATCACTACTAGTCGCTTTGAACTCACTCCGATGTATATCGCTTGGTATCTCAATTGAAACTGTCCCTGGCCGCGTCCCGATCCGCTTATATATGCGCCGCAAATTGTGCTACCAAGTTCCCGAATGATCTAGTTCAAGGTCAACTATGGACGTCTCTCTTTTACGCATACATCCGTCCCTTGTACACACATCGAGGACTTTCCAGATGGTAGTAGACTATGTCCATCTCGTTCTATCATGCGTGTAGCTATCTCTCTCTTGCATTATTCGGGAACATTCGGTTAGGTAATAGGTACAATTGTTCTTCTCTTTTGCGCATATAGCCATCCTGCTCACACTTTCTTTTGGAAGTTTTGAGAGACATGATGGAGGCTAATCGTCTCTCTCTTTCACACGATAGGCTGTCCCTCTCACACACCTTCGAGAATGTTCCGCGGACCGGAGGGGTGTAACTTGGCCTGAAACGGCCTGAAAATGGGTTTTTAGAAAATGGTGCCATGTGATTGCTTATGTCCTGAAACGGACTGAAAACATGTTTCAGTCTGCTGAAAACGGTGTTAAGTAGGAGTAATTTTTGATTAACTGATATGTGTTAGGTCTTCCTCCGAAACGACCCGAAAACATGTTTCAGCCTGCTGAAAACGCCTGTAAGTGGCAGAAAATTAAAAAAAATGTTTCTGCGAGTTGTCTTTTACCCCGTCTCCGTAACAATAATATTTAAAACTTATTTTTAAATTATCGATTTTTAGGCTCTTCCAGGGTCGTTGATAGTAGACCCTGCATAGTACAAGACCCCGGGATAAGTCCCCCTCGAGGCAAAATGTACATTTGCGTGTGATCATGCCATATGTACCGAAATTTTTTTTTTTTTTGGGAACATTACTGTTTTGTTGCATACTTCACGAGCAAAGCGGTGGAACCAACCGAGATGGTTGTACCTATTATATAAACTATTGAGGAATACTTCCTAATCGATGATATTAACTTAATAATTATGGAAAATATAATGTAACTGTATCCACCAAGCCGCACCGGGCCCGCGTGGTGGAGCATGGCCCATACCTCTCTCCCTGAGAGAAGGCCAGTATCCCAGCAGTGGGAGCATAAGACGCTGATAATGTAATGTAGCTGTTGTATGTTAAATAAATCGAAATCTCTCGCTATTTGATTGGTACTGAAGAATAGCATAAATAGAGTAGCCAATCACTGCAAAGCGATGTCTTCTAGTTGGAGCTATGGCTTGTAAGGAAAAAGTTATCATGTTAAGATGAAACACACAGCTTTCATGCGGCCCGCATTTTAATCTTCACAATTATTATTTAGTTTATGTACTGAATACTTAGTCCACTAAAATAAAGAGGATAAGTTCTACCTACCTAAAGTTTTGTTAACAACTGACCAGGGTTTAAAAGATTAGGGGTCCAGGAAAGCGATGATTTTTGATAGGTTGCGGGAAAATACTTCAAAAGAATTTGAGGGGTAGCAAATTCAATTTTATAGCCATAAGAGAGGTCTAAAGTGGACAATGACTGATTCGATTGTTTTAAATTGTAGTTGAGAAAACATAATATGAAAAGGCGTAGGTTTAAAAGATCTTAGTACATAATATTCGCTTAGGTCGCAGTTCACCAAACACGAAGTACTTATACGAAGTTCACGTGATCGGCAAATTCTGCAAATATTTAAACTGAAATTTCAATTTTTTTCCTCACTGCGCAAATTGACAGACTTACGCAAACTTATAAATCCAAAATCTCAGAGAGAGACCATGTCGTATTAGTAAGAAATAATGTTGGCATTGATATAACTTCATGTATACAGACATGTAAACCTTCAAAGTAACCTAGGTGAAAAACTTTTAATTTTTTTTTTGTATATTATTGAGCGTTTACAAGAAATCCAACTACATATATAAGTAAACATAATAAGCAAAAGCTAAATACAAAATCTCATTGAAATCGTTGGAGCAGTTTCCAAGATAAACACGAACAAACTTATAAAAATATATATAACTAGCTGTGTCCCGCGGCTTCGCACACGTAGCCTAAGTTAATCATTATAACAACAGATATCTGCTAGTGAAAGTCTCATTAAAATCGTTTCGGAGATTATTGGGAACAAACAGAAAGACAGACATGAACGTAGGGTTATCTATAGAAACGGGATATTTACCATGTATATTATTTGATTTGAGTTTCTATTGATATATCCCGTTTCTATTGATAATTTTCAGTGTTGATGACCATGACAGTATAATGAACTTAGGGTAGCTATAACAAACAAACAATTTTTAAATAATTTCATATGTATTTAGTAAAAAGCTGTTAGTTTGACATTACAAACAGACAATTCAACTTTATTTATTTGTTTGTATATAGTTTATTTATTTGTATATGTATCGCAATGTAACTTTGTATGTTACAAGTAGTTTGGATCAATTCAATAATTTGGTATCACTGAACCGTATCTGATGATGGACCCAGGAGGTGGACAGTGGAACTTCAGTGGCTACAAACAAACCCTTCTAGTTTGGACTCATGTGATTTATTTTGACGAGTCCAATATATTCCACTTGGTGTCGAGGTTCTGATGATGGAGCCAGGAGGTTGATTTTTTAGGAGGCGGATTTTTTAGTTTCTCAAAACTACATATATTATAATTACTGTTCTAAACTTTCACGGTTATTTACTAATTCCCTAATTTTGTATTCCCGTGAACATGATGCTTGCAATATCATTGAAATCTGGTGCTCATCAATTGATGAATTACATATAATTATCCTACTAGTCCTACTTCCTACTATAATATTATAAATGCGAATGTGTAATTGTTGATTTTTGATTTGTTGGTTGGTCCTTCTTTCACGCAGTAACGGAGCAAGGGACCGAGATGATTTTTGGCATAGATGTAGTTTATAGACCGGAGATAACACAGGCTTTTTATCCCGGAAAAATGCATGGTTCCTGTAGGGACGCGAATGAAAATCGCGGGCAGAAGCTAGTTTTAACTATACTTGCTGTATAGTTCATAGGAATTAATTTCTTCTTTCTTTATAAAGCATATAATTTCGTCTTGAGAAACTCTTCTTTCTAATATATACCTACCAACCAGCAACCTAATAAAGAAATCGCACAGAAGATACAAGTCTTCAAATCTCACGTAAAGCCCACGTACGAATCCCCACTAATCCTTGTGCAAGCTTGTTATCAACCCGCTAGAGTAAATAAAGGCTTACAAAGGGTTTATGGTACTATAGTTGCATCTTGCGGCCCCGCTCAGAAGTTTTCCGTACAAAATTTTATGAAATAATTTTTATTTTTAAAATACAGATTGTATACAGAAGGTGTTCGAAATAAATAAGGAGCTAGAGACACGCGCAAAGTACGGAAGTTTGCTGCTGTAGGCGTACAAATACTCTAACTACACACACAATTAGATATCATCGTCATCAGCCGGAAGACGTCCACTGCTGAACAAAAGGCCTCCCTGCATAGAACGCTACTTGGAATGGCTACCCGCCTTGCGCATCCAATTGTTTCCCGAGGTTTTGATCTGGTTCATCGGTTCATCTTGTGTATGGAGGGGGGGGGGGGGGGGGGGGGCTACATTACGTCTTCCACTCTAGAAACTTTCTTTCCCAACGGTTGTCGGTTCTGTGAGCGATGTGGCCTGCCCATTACCATTTCAAAATTTTGAGAGCTATGTCAGTGACTCTCGAATATAACAATTACATATAACACATATATTCTTATATAGATAGGTACATAATTATTTCAAGTTATTATAATAATACATAATTATTGCGGTTCAACGAGGCAATGCCGCCAGCATGCTGGGTACGCTTCCAACTGGTAGTGGGCTAGAACATTTGGATTATCTATAGGCCTACTAGGGCTTGTAGATTATCCAACTGTTTTTGTAGCTAGCTAGGTTAGATGTAGTGTTTATTTATGTATTAGCTAGTTAATAAAGGCATTTAGCCCGTTAAAAAAAAATTCAAATCTAACATATTATTTCAAACTGTACATGCAATATCTATTTATTATGCTAACTTAATTATAATATGCAATTAAGAAAACAAGTCAAAAAAGAGGGAACGGACTTCCATGAAAATAGCGTGGTATATGAAATTTCATTTCCCATTTGTTAGGAGTGGTTCTTTCATCAATACCTATACCTTTTCAAACAAAAAACAATTTTCAAACTCTGTCCGTAATTGACGGAGAAATCGCTGAACATACATAAAGAACGCGTATAACACATACACGCATACAGTATAGAACCTTCTTTATTTGAAGTCATTAAAAATTACAAAAAAAAATTTCAACGGAAAAGGGCATATTAATTATTTAAAAAAAACGTTTATTCAAATTAATTACCAGTTTTAGTTATGTCCTCAGTATAAAACGCTTCCTCGGTTAAAATTTTCGTAAATAAATAACAAATTATAAAACTCCTCAGCAACTACAGCATTGAACAACTGTATCATAGTTCATAATACAAACATATTATTTCTGGTTCCAATATTCCTTTTCATTTTCAAATAGCCGTGCAAATGGTATAAAATAAGACGTAAACCAATACCCATTTCATATCAACTCCAAGAAAGTCTGAAATTCAGAATTCTCCATTGTAAAGAATATACAAGTGGCATTGTGGTTCACAATTCTCCCGGCGAATAGCAGAACGCCAATATTCCAGAGACTGTTCGTTCAAATCAGAGATGCACAGACCGCGGCCCGCGGGCCGAATGCGGCCCGCCGGTCGAATACTGGTGGCCCGCCGACAGCAAAAATAATACTCTCGTACATTCGTAAAATATTGAATTCTATTCCAGAATAAAACAAAAAAAAAATATGTTCGAAAAGTAATTTGAATCTCGCGCGCGCGCTCTTAAGTGCGCTTATCGGTGCGCCGTGCATGCGTCGGTAAATAAATTCTTTTTCAATTTTAATACATGATTATCAATTCTTTATTGTCTTTAATTACCTATACTTCTGGCGGCCCGCCATCAGTTCATAATTTGCCCGAGTGGCCCCTAGTCTTAATAAGTCTGTGCATCCCTGGTTCAAATAATATTTTACTGAGGCTAGAATTGCGAGTGTGTCCGTCGATCTTGATAGAGAGATTTGGCTTTAGATATCTTCCAACATGGGCTCAACCTTTCTAACAAACTTGCAATAATCACTAGTGTTATGTGATAGTACAGTAATTTGATTATCTAGTATAGTAATTGATTTGTCTTATAAAAAAATTAAGACATGAATGTTACTAGTTTTTATTTTACTTGCCTTGTTAAAGAATGGGTCAAATCTTGAAAGCTAAATTTGACCCACTTCCCGGTGTTCGATTGAGCCGAAATTTTACATACTATGTAGATCGGATGACAATGCACAATGTAATGATCTGTAATGATGATGATGAATGATGTGATGATGTAATGAGAGCTGAACTGGAGCTGGAAGGCGGTCACAGGAACTCTGTAACGAAACGAAATAACCCCATCGAGTTTGAAAGAAAGAAAACATTTATTTGAGACAATTTGTGAACACCTTTAAAATTAGAAAATAATAATAAAAAAAATTTGGGCTCGTTTGATTTGTCCTTACAAGTACTCTGATCATAGATGATGTCCAGGGACCTGATGATGGAGCCGGAACGTAGCCATCAAAAGATTTCAGTACCAATTACAATGTCTTTGTGGTTCAAAGTCCTGGGTGGCATTTCAGTTGTTTTGGGCTGGAGTTATGCTTACCATCAGGCTAACGATTCGCTCGGTTGTTACCTAATACTATAAAAATATCTAGACATTTACTAACCAATGGAATATACCAGAGAATAAAAAGCTTTAGATAAATGATCCAATTGAAAAAACCCTCCCATCTCAATATATACCATTCCTCGGCTCAAAATGAGCTGGGCATGAGCCGAGAAATAGCCTAGTTTGAAATAGTGGAGGCCATTTTGAAAAAACAAGATGTGAAACGAAAAGGAAAATTGCTTGCCAGTGGGACTTTAATAATGATAAAATATAAATGAAAAAGTGTTTTAAGTTTTATTACGGACAACCTTTACCTTTGTCTTTTTAAGGCCGTATTACTCCACGTGATTTTCAGTCTGTCTTACTAAAACTTTCTTGTTAGTGGGGGTGTTACTCTTCTGCGAGTGTCCGTTTTGGGTTGTTACCACCGCTTTGCTCGTGAAGTCTGCCGCCAAGCAGTAGTGTGCAATCATTACTGTGTTTCGGTTTGATGAGCAGAGTAGCCAGTGAAATTACTGGGCTTATGAGACTTAATACCTAATGTCTCAGGGTAACGAGCGCACTGCAGTGCCCCCGCAGGCCTTTGTGTTTCAAAGTTCTGAGTGGCACTGCAATTTTTATGGGCTGGCGTTATGCTTACCACCAGGCAAACGACCAGCTCGCCTCGTTATCAAATACTTAAATAAACCTGCTTATTTCCCATCCGACATTTTGGACATGAATTGTATGTATGGAAAGTCGAGGCTACACTTTGTACTTCAATTTCGCTCACGTCGGTTTATATTTCGGACATAATCAGATGGTTAAGTAAATATTGCCCCAGGTAACGACGTAGCGGGCACCTTGCCGTCCCACTAACTTCATTATACTGACGGCCCCGCTAGGACTCGGGACCTACCTTTGTTTTGAGGTTTGGTGCAAGTCATAAGATTAGTAAAATAAATTTGTAGTCTCTGTCTGTCGTCACAGCTGTAGGCATATTTCTGGTGAACCGGACGATCTTATTGTCATAGGGAGAATATTACAGCTCTATATTATAATATACCGCCTCGATGCTGTCAATCATGTTCGGAAATATGAAGCCAATGCCCAGTATTTATTCTGCAGTACTGTACATTCTTAAGACCGCTACTATCCCCGCTAGTGTTCATGACCTGTACCACACAACATAGATGAAGTCGTAAAACAATTAGGCTAGACTATTAATAAGACCACCTTCACTATAATAGTTTCGGTTAGGTGTTAGAGCTCTGTCCATATTATGATTATGGAACTACCACCAGGTATAATTTGGACGTATTAATAGTTCATATTACTAGTAAAATTTACTGTTATAGAATGGAAAATCGGCTCTTAGTTTGAGCTTTTGAAGTGAAAGTTAAGTGAAGTGAAATCACTGGGTTTGAGACAATACCTAATGAGGTTAACCTGAGGTAACGAGCGCACTGCAATACCGCACAGGCCTTTGTGTATCTTAGTTCTGAGTGGCACTGCAATTGTTATAGGCCGGCGTTATGCTTACCATCAGGAAAACGACCAGCTCTTCTCGTTATTCAATAGTATAGAAACGCTATCCGTACTTCCGTATTATAATAAATGCGAAAGTGTGTTTGTACGTTTGTTGGTTTGTCCTTCTTTCGCGAATCAATAGATAGACGTGATTTTTGTCATATATATAGTTTATGGACCGGAAAGTAACATAGGCTACTTTTTATCCCGGAAATCGCACGATTTCTGTGGTAACGCGGGTGAAACCACGGGAAGATACAAGTAATTTTTTTTTTTTATGTTGTTTGGTAACGAGACGAGCGTGTCGTTTGCCTGATGGTAAGCATAACGCCGGCCCATAACATTTGCAGTGCCACCCAGAACTTTGAAACACAAAGGCCTGCGCGGCACTGCAGTGCGCTCGTTACCCTGAGACATTAGGTATTAAGTCTCATAAGCCCAGTAATTTCACTGGATACTCTGCTCATCAAACCGGAACACAGTAATGCTTGCACACTACTGCTTGGCGGCAGACTTCACGAGCAAAGCGGTGGTAACAACCCAGACGGACACTGGCAGAAGAGTTAGTCCTCCCACTAACCAAAATATAATATTATTCATTCTGAAGTAACTATCATACTGATAAATCTACCGTACCTAATGTGTCATCATAGTTTTCTCGCCAAGGCATTTTGCCAGAGTCAACAAGTTGGCATAGATGGCTATAGGGTGTTACACTTTGTTATAAGAAATCATATATTTTTGTGCCTATTCTCGCCGGATCATAACTATGCTTCACCTAGTGTAAGAATAAATGTAGAACATGGTGTGGTGCTGCGGTGCTACGCTATGACGTCAGCAAGACAGTGCTACGCCGTAGTCGTCCCAGCGCTACGCAAGGGGAAGACGCGGGGAAGGACAGCAGTCCTCATTGAACTACGAGGGAAAATCCACGTGTGTCGATTATTCAAACCGAGTTGAGTCATTTCTGGACCTAGCACTAGATTAGAACTGGCTTTCAAGTTCAGCTGGCGGAACACATTTATGGGACAAATACAGAACACAGACAGTTAGTTGATCCGTTTTTAACATAAATAATTAATGTGTTTTAGAAAGTGGCAACCCTAGTTGGTAGATTGTAGATACATCAAAAGATTCCAAGTCATGGCTTCAACTAGCGTTGAGGACATCAAAGAGCATTCATTAGCTAATTGCGTGGCCTAATTAGATTTAATGAACCTTATAGAGCCTATTTAGGGTGCTAAATGAGGCAGAGTAGAGATTATTTATTTTATTTGTACTTTCTTGTCGTCGTATTGTACTGTCTTCAGAACTAAAGGTTTGCGGTTGTGTGCAAGGTTAATCGTGTCCTGACTATAGAGGTGGATCGTTTTATTTTGCGATTCGCCTTTCTCGTGTGATTTTTGAGCCAAATCCAAATCCAATTTTGAGCCAAATTTGAGCCAAATGGTTTAGGCGTGTAATTTTCAGTTCAATGTGAATATCTATCTATACGACTTTCTCGACTCGTTAGATATCACGAAAATGACACGCCTAAACCACGAAAGGCAAATCGTAAAAAAAACGATAATGTATTGTTATAACTTTTTAACCAACTTCCAAAAAAGGAGGAGGTTATCAATTCGGTGGGTATTTTTTTTATGTTTGTTACCTTATATCTCTGTCATTTATGAACCGATTTTTTTTTTATTTATTTAAGAAAATTCTTGATTTATTTGAAAGGGTATACTTTCAGATTGGTCCCATATAAATTTCATTAAAATCGGTTCAGTAGTTTCTCACTGAAGTCGGTTCGTCGCTTTTTTAAAGCAATTTTTTGTTTAATCGTTTTGACGAATAGTATTAAATTACGATAAGAAATGTGAACTTCGATTCGTTAAAGACGTATCGTTATTATTTTCGAATAGCAAATGACGGATGGATGTGTGATCGAGCGGTTACCATTCTTTTACGATGTTATTACACATCGCTCGAAGAAATAAAAGGAAATAAAATAACAAGTCTTCAAGTCCCTTCGTCTAGGTGATCCAACTAAGCTTCAAGGATAGCCTTCAATATGTCACAAGGGCTCACCGCCAGCGAAACAAAGAAAAACTTGTTCCAGAAATCTGTCGAAGCGAAATTATTTCTGGTTGCCTTTCTTATAAATAAGAAAAACTAGACACTATAACCAGACTACGGAAAAGAGAGACCCCACTAGTTTGGGTGTAGCATTCTTCACATTTATTTTTAAATTAAATTTTATATATAATTTTTTAAATATTTTTTTTTATTTTATAGCCACACGAGACCAAAATGCTGGCCTCTACTTAGGTCAAAGATTAAGCATTGCCATTCAACGTGGCAATGCTGCCAGCATTTTGGGAACGTTGCCTACTGGTAGCGGATTATTAGATTAAGATTGTAAATAAATTAGCGTGTATTTTATTTAGTTATTTTAGTTTATGTTGTTTACTTTTTCTGTTATTATAATAAAGACATTTTATATATTTATTTCTAATATACGTACGCATATGGGATAGTTCGTGCCACAGGAAAACATACAGAGCGTCACATCAGCATGCAAATAAAAAAAAAGAATTTCAGTTATGATTAAAGATTTTGTCGTATTATATGTAACTACAAAACGATTGTCACCTTATTCGTCAAACTCGAATGAATAGTTCAGGCACTATAGTGGAACATACGTAAATACTAAGTAAATAATTATAATATGTAGCTTAAAGGAACTAAAACCACACACTTCCACCCCTTGGTTCCATCGTCAGAACCTCGACATCAAGTGCAATCTATTGGACTCGTCAAAACGAATCATATGAGCCCAAACTAGAAGGGTTTACTTGTAGCCACTAAAGAGTTCTACTATCCACCTCCTGGCTCCATCATCAGATCAGCTTCATGATACAAAACTATACGACTGTTAAAATTAGGCTAAGATTGAATTTTATTACATTGTTTGTTAGTTACAAGTGAAGCTAATAAAAGTGTGTTAAAAACATTTGCAAGGATTATTTTCTGTTTATGAGTAAAATACTTATAAAAACAAAACCTTCTTGTTAGTGTTACTAACTCTTCTGCGAGTGTCCGTCTGGGTTTTTACCACCGCTTTGCTCGTGAAGTCAGCCGCCAAGCAGTAATGCGCAAGCATTACTGTGGTCTACGTTGATGAGCAGAGTAGCCAGTGAAATTACTGGGCGTATGAAACTTAGTACCTAATGTCTAGGGTAACGAGCGCACTGCAGTGCCGCGCAGTTGTGTTTCATAGTTCTGCGTGACACTGCAATTGTTATGGGCCGGCGTTACGCTTACCATCAGGCAAACGACCAGCTCTTCTCGTTACCAAATAACATTAAAAAAAGATCTTAACTACGCTACGTCGGATTTCATTTCAGACAGCTGTCGACTCCATGTTTTTAACTCTGCAGTGAGTAAACTCCCGGCTCGTATTTCGCTCAAGTCTATAAAACCATTCCGCCCAAACGGGTGGTTCCCACCCAAAATACAGCCGCCCTGGGTACTAAAACTGGCGCCTTGCCAGCAGATATCTAGGGACCATTTCGTGATAGTTGGAATTAATTGCTTACTTGACAATTAGAGACGCTAAGAACCGATATACCGAACATCGATGATCTAAAATTATTTGCTTTGATAATATTCATGTAATAATACCACCAAATTGTTACGTATCTCTGCTAATATTATTCTGATTTAAGATATTTATTTCCTCAAAAGAATACATACTGTTCTTTACTTGACATTTACTTTTCATTATTTGTTCTTACTTGAGAACAATTATTTAAATGTACACGAATTTACTGGGCAACATACTAAGAACAAACACATTAAAAAATATGAATACAAAAGTGTGTTATGTGCCGTGTGAATGTGTAGGTATTGATCAATATCTTATCCTAATGCGATCATCAAGATGCCTGCCAAGCCTGGTATATTATGTCAAATCCCATCCTAAGGCGTGGCGTTCGTCAAGTGGCGTTCTATGCACGGAGGAGGTTTTCCAGATGGTAGGACTGACTCTTCTGCAAGTTTTCATCTGGGTTTGTACCACCGCTTTTCTCGTGAAGTCTGCTGCCAAGCAGTGCAAGCATTACTATGTTTCGTTTTGATGAGCGTAGTCAGTGAAATTACTGGACTTTGAAACGTTTGCTAATGTCTCAGGGTATCGATCGCGCTACAGTGTTGCAAAGGCCTTTGTGTTTTAAAGTTCTGAGTGGCACTGCAATTGTTATGGACAGGCGTTATGCTTACCATCAGGTAAACGGCCGGCTAGTCTCGTTATCATATGGTACAAAAACCAAAAAGGGTTGTATGCTATGTATCTGTGCCTGTCCTGCCACCAACGATATAGGGAATCCTAGCAGGGGTATGAATTTAATAGCGTTTATTGTAATAATAAAACCCGATTTTTCTTACGTTACTCTCTGAAACCATGTAAGGTTCTTAAAAAAGTGTAACTTATACAAATTTTACTGAAGCATGTTTAAACCTGGGTTAAAATCGAAGGCGCTCACGTCATCTTGAAGCAAAGATTAAATTTTAAAGCAAATAATGTCAAGCTAGTCGATAAAATATTGCCATCACTATTCTCCCAGTTTCCCGGCAAATAGGGTAAGTTTGGGACAGCACCGCCTTTGTTTACGTTTGAATAAGCACCCGCTAAGGTATCAGTCAATAATTGTGGTTAAAGCTATCGAAGAATCCTTTAGGGTATCTTAGGTACCTTCAAAACAGCTTGGCTAATATTTCAGCTAAGGAAATGACGGAACGATTCCTTCCTTCCTATACATATCTATAGGTACATCTAAAATGTATAAATATCACTCTCCCTTGCGATACAGGGAATCCTAGTCCTGCACTAGAGGCATGAGAGCACTAGAGGCATGGCATGAGATCACGAATACAAAACTAAAACACCCAAGACACGAGAACAAAGATAATGTTAACCACACAAAATGTAGGTTAAGCAATTTCAGAAACCTTCGGTGCTTGAAAGATTCTTACACCAAAGCTGGGGCTATACCTATATTGATATGCAATATATGAAAAAGCCTGCAAAATCTCATTGTATACAAACACTTCATTTTTATTTATTTGTGTATATATATAGTTTTTCTATCATTGTATTCAAATATTTTTTGTGTCGCTTTCCATGAAAACAATCGTATAAAATCAAAAATAAAATGATACTCCGAAATACGAACAGCATAAAAGTGAGCTATTTCAAAATATTTCCCTTTGTGAACGAGACGAACTTTCCCCTTTGTATTGGCCCAATGTTTTGATGAAGCATTCCTATAACACCCTCCAGTTCGAAACAAAGGCTGCATTTGTATTGGTTCAGATAGACCCTGAACGCGATTCTGTCACAAACAGAAACCTGATTTCAATTTCACTTTCTATTTCTAATAATAAATAACGTGATAAAAGGATAAAAGCTGCTTAAGCAGTATACATAGGTATATATAGTTATTAAAGAAAATAAATAATAAATTACCTGAAAATTACAAAGGCATATGTTTGAACAGAATGAAATGTAAATCATTCCAATTATTAATTGACAAATGTTATTATTCTTTGCGTGAGTTTTTGAATGACGAATTCACATGATTATTTTCTATTCTACCTATGACATTCATATTATTATTTTGTCCTGACGATTCTCATATGTGATTTTTTGCTACGACATGTATCGATTTTGTGTTTTTTTCATCTTTTATAATTAATAATAATAATTCATTAGAAGCATTTGTACACCGGAAACGGTAGAATATTTGCATTTGTTGTAATTTAAGAACTATTATCACAATATTTTGATTTTTGAATAATTTCGAAGAAGTGTATTGAAAACTAAATTAGAGCGATTTCAATTGGAGAAACTTTAAAATAATCTCTTTTTTCACGCTCACTCGGTCAATAATTACTAAAAAAAGGACTTAGATCAGAATAATAGTGATATATGAAGTTAGGTAAAACACGCTTAAAAAAATAAAACTATTTTTTTATTTAAAGTCCTAGTCAGTCCCGTTAAGCCAAACAGTGTATAAAACGAAACAAGACTATGCCAAAATAATAAATCTGTCGGTAGCCGACGGCAAAATATCATATTTCACGAAAATTAACAGGGATGACTGAAAACTCATTAAGCTGAAATATTAATTCCATCTTTCCGGTAGGACGGTGTCGGGTGTATCAATCTAGTGTGCGTTTATTATGTTTACATAATCATTATTTCGTGCATTTTTATACTATTGGATAATGAGACGATCGGCTGCCTGACGGTAAGCAAAACGCCAGTAACAATTGCAGTGCCATCCAGAACTTTGAAACGCAAAGGTCTGTTTGGTCTATGCGCTTGCCCTGAGGCATTAGGTACTCGTATTAGTCGTACCTATAGTACGAAAGTGCCGATCCGTTAGCCGAAGCTTCGACGTTCGATTTACGGAGTAAGGCCCCTGGATGTTCGAGCTTCGATCGTTTATTTTGTGGTAAAATTAAAAAGCAAAACCTTATCTAAATACAAAATTTCATCCAAATCGTTAGAGCCGTTTCCGAGATACGCGAAACATCTATATCCATACTACCGAAAGTGTGTTTGTACGTTTGTTGATTTGTTGGTTTGTTCTTCTTCGGGAACGCGGGTGAAAGCGCGGGCAGAAACTAGCTTCTTTACATTTATATTCTATATGTATGTACTATGTACCTCATTCAAATTCAAATTCAAAAGTCTTTATTCAAATAGGCCCCAAAGGAGCACTTATGAAAGTTAAAATGACTCTAACAGCCGGCCTCTGTAACATTCATCTACCCGAATCACAGACTAAAACTAATGCTGTCTTTATCAGAACATAATAAATGACAAAGACACCAACAGACCCAATCCGTGCTCAAAGTCAACGAACCTTCCAGAAACACACCGTGCCCGTTCCAAATTGGTATAGGCCGAGCAAGAAGAAGGGCAAGAAACTCGTCACGGCATTCTTTTTAAAAAAAGTAGTTTTTTACAATGATTCTAATGCTAACAACTAACATTTTAAAGTTTAGTAGTCGCCAGGAGGCTCCTGAGCTGTTTGCCTCCATGCATCCTTGTCATCTACATAATCCTTAATTTTATAATACGCTTTTTTAATTAATACACTCTTGACTATACGTTTAAACTTTCCTTGTGGTAATTCAGTTAATACTTTAGGAATTTTGTTGTAGAATCTGACACCATTTGCCAGGAACGATTTGTTAGTTTTACTTAATCTGAACCCGGGTACAACAATTTTATGTTTACTTCTAGTATTTAACTCATGTACATCACTTTTTAAGTTAAATTTAGTAATATTCTTCCGTACATACATTATATTTTCCAAAATGTATAGCGAAGGCAGGGTTAGAATACCTATTTCTTTAAAAAAGTCTCTTAGTGATTCGCGTGGACCCATGTCATAGATGGCGCGTACTGCTCTCTTTTGTAATATGAAAATGGTATCTATATCGGCAGCAGATATATACTACCTATATACATATACAGAACTGGTCGTTGAAAGGTAACCAGTAATTTAAGTTTTTATTAAAAACCGGAACGCATACATAGCTTGTACAAAAACAAATCGACGAAAGATTGCTTTTGAAATAGAAATCTTAGAATCATATTAGAGCCTAATAAAGCTATTGCGACACAATAGCCATTGACTGCTTGAGCCTGTAACTCAGTTTCCGCCATTACTATAGCTATAGCTGGCGTACTGCCAGACGTAGCTACGTTACGTCAACGTATCGGGCAACAATTACGTTACGCCAGCCGGTCACTCAGCCGTGATACCAACTCTCTAATATTGGAGATATTGCTTTCGCTTTTTGTGATTTTAGTTGGAACTATAAAATGGTTATAAGTGTGTGTAGGTTTAAGAGCGTAATTAATATATTTCTCATAATAAACTAGCTGTGCCCTGCGGCTTCACCCACGTAATTTTCTAAAATAAAAGTAGCCTTAGTTACTCCTTATGACATCAGCTATCTGCCAGCTATACGTCAAAATCGTTCCAGCCGTTTCTGAGATTAGTCGGAACAGACAGACATACAGACAGGCAGAAAGACAAAAAATTAAATATATGATGTTTTGTTATAAGTACATACTGTATAAAATATATACTTTCATATGTATGCATTTAGTATTAAGCTGTTTATTTTGACTTTACAAACAGATACTTCAATTTTATTTATTTGTATAGATGGGTTTGGCCACCGTCACACCTGATGTTAAGTGACGATGCGGTCGACGACGTAGTACCCTTGCACAGAAGATACCTGCTCACTCGTGTTTTGAAGACTCCCAGATTGTAGTGTTCGGGAGAAACAGATGCCGGCGAAAAACCACTCTTTAGCCGTCCGCATGTTGAAGATAACGCTTAGTGCGGATAGGAAGCAAGTGGATATTTTGTTACTATTCAAATCTTTGGAAGAGCGTCGGACACGCTCGGAACCCAAGTCGAAAATATCAACAAATGAAGTGAGTTATAGCCGGTTATTTAACAATTTATAATATTCATGAGTTTGTTATATCTCAAGGTTGCTCCTTTCATAAATTTTATGAAAGAATACCACCACCACTAAAGGTGGAAATATACAGGATGAAATTTTAAATATCGCGGCATTTTCGTCGAAGTCAGTTCTCGATTTTTTTATAAGCATTTTTTATAAATAATTTAATCTCCACGCTGGTTCTTATATGCGACAGGCCACGGCAAAATACCCTTCTCGCCTACAACAATACAAATCTGCTCAATGTTAGAACTTCAAAAGTAATTAGTTTTCCAACGCATTATGGCCAGCAGTGCTAGTGGTAGGGCCGAGGGTCTCGCCTCAGTACCAGGGTACTGCAGTATGTAAACTACCCACAACTTGTTTGATAAGTTGTCTCACTCGCACAAAACTTAACTCATTTTGAGGCTTGAGTATCTGCAAGTCCTACCCTTCACTCTTAACATTCCCACTGTATCTACAATAATAATTATACCATATATGGTGACATCAAGGTAGTTGGAAACTCGTTCTTTCAAATAAAAAATAAATAAAAGTAAGTACCCGCAACATACTCAAACCAACCAAATAATTTGGCGTACATAATAATTTCCTCAACACTGTGCTGATTAGTAATTACTATCATTTAGCCGACTACGGCAAAGCCAAAAGGTAGGGTTATATTTTGAGCAGTCTATGTTTGTTTGTTCCACCGTAGCGCCTACACTACTCATCTAATTTTGTTCTGGGCCCCGATCGCGCTAATTTGAAATGACAGCGTACAGTTATGATTTGGTTGTGGTTTGATACCAATTGTTGTTTAGATTCGGTTCAGTCGTGTGGAATTCGATATTGCCGTTCATTTGACAGCGTTAACTGTCAGTTGTTGTCGAGAAACGTCTCAACTTTTGGTAAAACTATTAGCGCGATACGAAACGGTCAAAAAGCTGTGATGCGGTCGTGGTTTAGTAGCGGTTTGGTTGATAATTTTTAACGCGATTGCCCTCCTGGTGTCAATCGATGCGTTATTTTGGTCCGGGTGAAAATGTTACATCCGAAAAAATGGAGATCTTGGATTTTTGACCGTAGTGGAGTTATTTTTATTTTTTTCTTGTTATTTACTAGTTACGAATCATACAATATGAGATGTAAAACCTATTGTCTAGCATGACTGCCATCTTCAATCACGGTAATTTTTTTTTTTTATGTTATTTGGTAACGAGTCGAGCTGGTCGTTTGTCTGATGGTAAGCATAACGCCGGCCCATAACAATTGCAGTGCCACCCAGAACTTTGAAACACAAAGGCCTGCGCGGCACTGCAGATCGCTCGTTACCCTGAGACATTAGGTATTAAGTCTCATAAGCCCAGTAATTTCACTGGATACTCTGCTCATCAAACCGGAACACAGTAATGCTTGCACACTACTGCTTGGCGGCAGACTTCACGAGCAAAGCGGTGGTAACAACCCAGACGGAAACTCGCAGAAGAGTTAGTCCTCCCACTATTTTTGGAATAAGAAACAACCAGCTCGTCTCGTTACTCGTTACCCACATGTGACCCAGTTTTCATACTGCTCATTCAGTACACTGTAACCAGAGTTAAAACCAAAACATTATACCGATCTGGTTGTTTGGTTTTTACGGTGTTCACTCTCGGTTTAATTTTAAAAGGCTCGCTCGAGTATTGCTTGAAATGGGATGTTGCATAAAACACAAAATACAGAATTTCTGTCGATAAACAGTATTAACACAATAAATAATAAATTCACAAAATATTTGTTAATTTTCACAAAGATACCGCATTTTTTAACATCCATTAGTAATTTAAATGATACCATTAGAAAAAAATGTATGATAACTATGTAATTAATCACAGTTTTTAACGGCCAAATTGACAAAATTTATGGATAAATTTATAGGTATTCGTTTATACATTTATATGGAACCACCAGAGTACTATTTTTAAAACATACATAACATTGCTTTGAGATAAATAAAAAAACACGACTGCTCTATAGCCAGTGGCACTCGGGATGATGTACGGATTCTAACGACGCCCCATAAATCCAAATCTATTCAGGCGTTTAGAAATTATGGTGGAATAAAGAAACTCACATAAATACATGAACCCTGAAAACATTACGCTCCTTTTTTGTGCAGTCGTGTAAAAATATTTAAAAATAGAAAGTAAACAAAAAACCTACAAGAAATGAAATATGCCTGCATTCAAATACGTATGTTGCTATAAAACTAAAGCCAAAGCTTTTCATACAAATGGGCGGATTTTGCCTTAGACGTCCCAGCATCCCAGCCATTATGGTATCGTATGAGCCGGATGATACTTAGCCAAACTCCTGCCGATTCTGATAAGGAAGCTAGGAAGGTGGATTTACTTTCGTACTTACGTTACTGACTACAGTAAATTGCCTCGATTCTGCTCGAATCAAATCGAAAATTAGCAAACTGGGAAAATATGGAAACATATCTTCAAAAAAAAACACAGTGTAGAACGGCTCTACTAAAATTCGGCACCATAAGCACAAAATGGATAATAGTACGTCTTTGTCTATATTTTCGTCTATTCGCCATGTAAAAAACGAGTCGAACCAAAATCTACGAGTTTGAATCAAACCGGATCGGACCGGTTGATTGTCTCGGGGTCCTTAATATTAGCAAGAGTTCAAATTACAACAGCATTCAGGAGGGAAATCGCGTTAAAAATTATCAACCAAACCGCTAATAAACTACAACCGCTTTACAACTTTTTGACCGTTTCGTATCGCGCTAATAGTTTTACCAAAAGTTGAGACGTTTCTCGACAACAACTGACAGTTAACGCTGTCAAATGAACGGTGAAAAAAATTCTACATAGGTGAACCGACACTAAACTACAGTTGGAATCAAACCACAACTAACTCATAACCGTACGTTGTCATTTCAAATTAACGCGATCGGGGCCCAGCTTTCGAGCAACGTTCGACGATGTTTGTTATTTTAATAGAATTGAAATTGATACTTGATTGGATGATCTGAATTGTATTTATGTGATGTACAAATAAATAAGTGCAGAGCGCTATCAAACGCAGTCATGAGACATCCGTATATGCTCACGTGCATCTTATAACAAATCCGAAAGCCAAGACATTGTCGAAGACGCATGCGAGTCTGTGTCCGCGTTTTTTCTTAATCGCGACAGAGGACACAATGAGTAACAAAGCCCTTCCTGGGTCTAACTTCGTGACCGACAATTCGAATTGAGCGAGTGAACAATTGACTGAACAACTGAGTGAACAAGTCGTTCATTTCAGAATCATTCCGAGTGACTGGCCATTCTTTATCATTAATCTTTGGCACCCACTTATAAAGGTTTTCGAAGGGTGAAATAATTTTAATAAGTTCGCAGCTTTTGTTCGAAATTTTGGCGCTACTTTTTAGCGTAGACTTGAAATTTACATACGAGTTTATTTAACAACGTTGAGGGTTAAATTTTAACACTTTAAAGCGTCGGATGCAAAAATACCTTTGACTTCGATAATTTTTTTATATAGGTACTCACAGTGATTGTGACAGGTACTTTGACAGTCCCAGCTTAGAGATCTTGCTCCCCTTGATGCCTTCATTGACGATGTTGGTCACCGTCAAAAAATTCTTCGTCATCGTTGACTCTTGCGACGTCACTATTGCCACAGAAAATCGGACAAATTAACGAAAAAAGCCGGATAAACTGTTAACAAACAAAACGTACTGGCCACAACGCAAAGGAATAAAAATGGCGACAACGAAAATCAAATTATAACTGGCCACAACGAAAAAACAAAAGCGACTTACTCTTTTCTAGATTGAGAACCCAACATTGAATTCTATTTTTGAATTTGAATTTTCGCAACAGGTAACACGCGAATAAGTTTTAACGGGTAACAAAAAATAATTTATTCTGTTCAATAAAGACACTGAATCTCTCTCGTTTTGTTTATCACAGATTAGTTTCTCGATGTTTTGTTTTATTGCTTTTGGTAACACTGATTTTGCAACCTGTAAAGAAATAATTGAATTTTAGTTAGCGTTAGTTAGTTGTGCTGATTTCACTGTCCAAAGTACCTACTTACCGGCTAAAGTATTTTCAAGAACAAAATTTTTACTTTAAAAAAAATTATAAATAAAATACATACAATTTAATGTCAGCGTGAATATGTATAGATAACATACAAAGATAAGTTCCAGTATTTTGGTTACGAGTCGCATCAACCGCTCCTATAAAATTTTGAAAATACTACGAGACATGATTATTTTTTCTTGTCCTGTGCTTTTTACTACGGTCTTGTAAAAAAATATTTTTGACTATAATAAGGTTGAAAATGGCGATGCGTTTTAGGTAAAGGTTATTTCGTAGTTTTAATCACGATTAAGTTTAATTATTGTTTGTTACATATCTCTTTAGTTTTATTAATTTTTTTTCTGGAAGTAAAAAGTATGATACTTGTCGTTTAAAAATATTGAGAACATTGAGACAAAAAAGAAATTCCGTGGTCTTTATTGCGATTTTTTTTTAAGAATCTGGACCATTTTTGTTGACAAAAATTATAATAATAAGTATTACCTTTAAACAGTTGACTAAAACACTAAATATTTGCTGCTGAGAAATGGATGTATAACCGGCATCGTTTTGAAAAGTTTAGGGGTGGTACGATACGTTTTGCTTTAGACAAACCCTTAACTTTTCAAAACGATGCTGGTTCTATTTCGCGACAACGTAAAATGAACCCTAATAAGCTTCACTGAAAGTTTAAGCCCACTTCACTCGGGTAAAGTTCCCGACGTACTTTGCAAATTGACAATTTATTTCTTTCAAGTTGCCAAATAAAATGTTGTTTTGGCTTTCACGTGTAAATAAGGTTGTTTACGGATACAGTTGTTTTGATAAAGACGTTTTTATATTATTACTAGCTGCCCGTAGTTACACTCGTGTGGATATTTCCACAGGAACTGTGAGTTTATTTCAATTTATTTAATTTCCTTTTTATCGAATGAAGCACTTAAGTTATTGGGGAATATCGTAAACGTTTGTAAGGGTCTAATTTACTATAAAACGTATGGTCAGCCTTTTGGAATAAAATGAAAAGGTGTGTAATAATTCCCCTCAATTGCAAAATGGCCTAATAAAAGATACTGATCCTACTTTTTGAAGCAATAAAACGAAGTGGTTTTTAACCGACTTCACCGTCAATTGTGGTTATTTTGATAATTCTATTATTTTTTGAAAAGATAACGAAAGACTGCACAAGTCCTTTGATGCTTAGATGATGTTCAGGGTCATTTGTGATGGTTTGTTTTTAGATAAAACAAGCAATTACTAAAAATAAAAAAATGCTTGGCTAACAATAGGTTAATGGGGCTAGGACCCAACCCCAGATCAGCTTTCAATACCAATTACGTATTTTATGAAAGTTTGTCTGGAACAATATGTTTTTCCACAAAAACTTATTACAGAGTAGGTAGACCGATTTTGATAATTATTTTTTCATTGAAAAGGCACTTGAAGAAGGTTCCATTTAAAGAAATAAAACCACTTCTAAGGTTATAGAAATCGGGATGATTGATTGTTCAACCAATGAATTTTTACCTGTGAACCGTTTCCGTTGAAACTTGGCATAAATGTCGTTTTATTTTTTTGTTGAAAAGATATTTAAGTTTTCTACTAAAGCGATTTTAGAAAATCTGTTTGTTAAGCCTTTATTTCTGTTCTACATTCATTGAAGTTTCGTAGAAAATAACTGCAATAGGGATATTGACTCCATTCTTTTGACGTCAATCAATTTGTTTTCGCAAGGGTGTCAACACAGGTAGCGTCCCATCTTCCCGGTACTCAAAATAAGGCTGGTGCGGCAGCTGAATCCGCTGAGAACCTCAAAAGGCGCAAATATAGTAGTCTTGATAGTAGCTACATATTTGAGCCTTTTGGGGTTGAGACACTTGGACCGTGGGGACCTGGAGCTCATCGAATTTTTAAAGACCTTTCAGGGCGTCTGGTCGAAGCCACACGTGACCAAAATGCTGGCCTCTACTTAGGTCAAAGATTAAGCATTGCCATTCAACGTGGCAATGCTGCCAGCATTTTGGGAACTTTGCCTACTGGTAGCGGATTATTAGATTAAGATTGTAAATAAATTAGTGTGTATTTTATTTAGTTATTTTAGTTTATGTTGTTTATTTTTTCTGTTATTAAATAAAGAACTTTTCCGAAAAAAAAAAAAAAAAAAATTTGTTTTCTCATGAGAACGAAATGTCTATATTGAAAAAACTAGAAATATTAAAAAAACATTATATTTTTTTTTTGTGAATTTCATTGTTATTGTCTTAATATGAAATTCTTAAACCTATATAACGCCATTATGTATTTTGTATTTCATGCAACATCCCTATTGCTGGTCCATTAGCTGTGTACGTAACCCACACTGCTCGTTAACCAAGAGTTCCTTTAACAGCAGATATCTCTTTCATTACCTACTTATCAGTTCCTCAGAAAGGAACTGCTTAATAAATCCGCCGTATCATCCGGGAACCCGAAAATGGACCCGCAGAAGCGGATGAGATAATAAACGGATAAAATAAACGATCAGGTCCAGGGGCGTAGTAAGTATTACCTCCTCTAGGTAAGTATTATATTGCATTGCATACATACTATTAGGTGCATGGTAGGGCTAACTCTTCTGCGAGAGTCCGTCTAGGTTGGCATCGCCGCTTTGCTCGTGAAGTCTGCCGCCAAGCGGCAATGGGCAAGCATTACTGTGTTCCGGTTTGATGAGCAAAGTAGCCAGTGAAATTACTGGGCTGTCTCAGTGTAACGAGCGAACTGCATTGCCGCGCAGGCGTTTGGGTTTCAAAGATCTGAGTGGCACTGCCATTGTTATTGGCCGGCGTTATGCTTACCATGAGCCAAACGACCAGCTCGTCTTTTTATAAAAAAAAACAACACTGGAAAAGTAAAAAAAGCGAAATATTAACCGTACAAAAATGTAAGCTATAAACATTGTATATCTATATTGAGGTACTGTAGGGAAATACATATAAAAAAGGGTTTTTATTCTTTCAAAGAGTTTATCGAATATTGCATGAGTAATATAATTTTTCAACCTTTCGTGTCTCGCTGCTGGGCAAAGGTAATAATAGAAATTAATAATAGTAAATGGCACCTAATTGTAAATAATATATCCTTAAATATTTGTGCGTCCGCATGCGGGCTGGATACAATGTATTATTTATTAACATCTCTCTTACATGTATTCTGGGAAACAAAATTTTTTATTTGATTTGATTTCATACCTTTCATACCACTGATATTGTAAAAAACTGATTCCGCCCCCGTGACTTGATCCTTAATCCGGCCCCTCTACCCCAAAGCTCTTGAATGCTAATGTATCGACTGGCCTGGTTTAAGGAAATCTTATAAGAGTAATCGACGTTTAGACATCGTTCTAAATGTTTTGAAGGCGCCATCTTGGTTTCTTTGATCCTTTTTTGTCAAAGTATTGTCGCAGTTGAGTTTTGATGTTTTTATTTGAAATATTGTTGTATTTTTAGAATTCTGAATGATATTGGACTGCAAACAAACAACTAAATCAATTTTTGAGTCAACGTCGATCACTCCCATAGCCTAGTTGGTTAAAGCGTGTGTTCCAGATAACTAGAAGATGCAGGTTCGAGTCCTGTTGGCAGCAAAATGTTTGAGATGTATAAATATTTTCGTGAACATCGCGCTAATGTTGGTGTAACACTTAAATTTAATTATCTATCTATAAAAATAAATAAAATTGAAGTGTCTATTTGTAATGTCAATATAACAGCTTATTAGAAATAGTTGCTAGCGTCTGTGTTTCCAGAGAAATATTATCTGAAAGTCTTCTCGGGGGTGGGGGGTGTCTTAATAGGTAAGTAAACCTTCTAGGTAAGCGTGCTTCACTTCACCATCGACCGCACTTTCACTTACCATCAGATGAGATAGGCGCACAAATGTGCGCCTATTATAATTTTAAATAGTTTAAATAATACTAAAAAACACATTTCCGCCTCGTTTATACTATTGGATAACGAGAGGAGCTGGTCGTTTGCCTGATAGTATATCGCCAGTCCATTATAACTGTTGCACTCCTGGCTCCATAATCAGACCATCGATGACAGCCGCAATCTCTTGCACTCGTCAAAACCAATCAAAACTCGAGGTGTTTAATTTTAGCCACTGAAGAGTTCCACTATCCATATCCAGGCTCCATCATTAGATCAGCTCCATGATACCAAATTATCGCAATGTCATCCAAACTGCATAGATACAAAGTTTCATTTCGATACGACATTTAGAAGTAGGTTAAAATTTTATGAAATATATTTTATAGTGTTAACCGACACTAAGCGGATGTTCACACAAATGTATACATCACAAAAATTTCGCTTCCAATAGGATTCGAACTTGCGTCTTCTGGCTATCCGGGCAAGACGCCTTAACCAACTAGGCTATGGGAGCAATCAACATTGACTGCGAAATTCTTGATATGATGTATTTCTTTCCGGCTTACAAGCCGTAGCTCCATCTAGCAGACCCGCTTTATAGCGATTGCCTACCCCATTGTGATACGTTACAGTACCAATCAAATGGATAAGAGTACTAATCAAATGGAAAGATTTTGCATTATTTAAACTTTATGAAATATAGGTTAAAATTAGCTTCCAAGATTTGATTACATAGTCAGTTACAAGTGAAGCTAATAAAAGCGTGTTGAATAATAATGCCTACTTTCATAAATCCATTTGAACTTTAAGTTCATCGCATCCATTGTTATTTGAGCACAAAATATCGCCTGGTCGTGTTACGTAACACGCCGAATGAGGTCAACGGCTACATTCGTCCGGTATCTGTGACGGGTGAAGTTATGGAGGAAGCATTGTCATTGACAAAGGGCGAGGAAAAGTAAAATGTTCGTGATGTTCAATGAAAAAGGAATTCTCTATCTTATTTTTAGTTCTTTTTATAGTAGTTGACCATGAGAGGAGTTCGTTTGCTGGATGGTAACACCAGGCCATAACCATAGCAGTGCCTCTTGGAATTTTGAAACACAACGGTCTGCGCTGCATTCGTTACTCTGAGACATTCAACATTACAACACTTTCAGCCTTTTATGCTCTCACTGCTGGGATACCACCCTTCTCTCAGAGAGAAATGTATGGACCATAATCCACCACGCGGGCCCAGTGTGGCTTGGTGGATGTCACATGTCCTCGAATTTTATGGTTATTGAACTTGCGGGTTTCCTCCCATATAGGAAAACATATCCTTCACCGTTTTAGAGCGAGTGTGAATAATCCGCACATAGTTTGATATAAGTCATTGGTACGGGCCCAGTCGAGATTGGAACTATGGTGCGTCGGATTGAAAGTCACACAAGTTCCCGCTCGGCCAGTGTCACTCATTAAACCGGAACACAGTAATGCTTGCATTACTGATTGGCGACAGATATCCCGAGCACTACCGTGGTAAACAAAAAGGTCGTCAGACCAGGTCCTTCAACTAGTCTACAGTAGCTTAAAACATCGTGACCCATGATAAGTTATTATAGTGTCCTAAATGCCACTAAGCGCCTTATTCCAGTATCGATAAAAACTATAATCCCCAAAACAAACTTTACATTTGCCCGTAAGCCGCCAAAGCAATTTATCGATAGTTTTAAGACTTGCGCTTATAGTCAAGTTTCTAGAACAACCCAGACATGTTTTGTTTAGCTCAGTCTCTGAGCTTAGTAGTATTACTGTTTTATGTCGCAAAATAGAAATGATATTACCTTGTAGTAATTGTAAATTGTAATTGGTACTGTAATATTGTGGCCACCTTCTGGCTACATCTTCAGGATCCAGGACATCATATTATTAGAGTATTTTGTAAAAGATAAATCAAACGAAACCAAGGGTTACGTCCGCGTCGTTTTGTTACTTAGTTCCTGTAGTTAGCTGCGGACTCCACCGTCAGACCTGCAGCTCTACATAACTATGTATGTACAATTTCGGCTCAATCGAACACCGGGAAGTTGGGCAAATTTAGCTTGCAAAGATAAGATTTAGATTTGACCTAAACAAACATACCTATATACAAACATTGCATCTATACAAATAAATAAAATTGAAGTGTCTGTTTGTAATATCAAAATAACAGCTGTTTACCAAATACATATGAAAGTATATACGGTACCTATAAAAAACAACCATTTTTAAAATTTTTGTAAGTCGGTCTGTTTGTTCCAGGCAATCTCCGAAACGGTTGGGCCGATTTTGACGGGACTTTCACTGGCAGATAGCTGATGTTACAAGGAGTAACATAGGCTACTTTTATTTTAGAAGAAGAATTAGGGTTCCGTGCAAAAAAAATAAAAACCATGAAATCCAATATGAATAATTTTAAATAAATGTTTAGAAAAGAGCCCAAATACTTGCTCCGTATTCTAGGACCATGGTCCTCGTAACTCTAGATTCTCTAGACACAGGGAATACTAGTTGAGGCTATAGGGCGATATCGTTGGATGCAAAGCAAAAAATATCACAAAATAAAATAATGAAAAAAGATTTTGTCTCGAAGCAACTTAAAGTGTTTCATATTGACGTGTTCATTCAAAGCTTTGATGGAACAACAGAACGGCCGAAGAAAAACTTTCGAGCCCTTCTGTTTCAAAAAGTACAGACAAAACTTTCAGTATAACATCTTGAAATGATTGATATCCACTAACTTTACCAAGTTACATCAAAACTTGGTAACTTGGTACGTGACTTAAGTTAGGGTCATTATTCTGGAGATGTCTGCAATGATTCCAGTATTAGAGTGTCGATAAGTGTAACCATATAACCTGGATGTTCCCTTAGCTGTAAAAGCCGCTGGATATTCCCTTAGTCGTAAACGCCAGTTATGGGAATATTCAAGGAAATGTAACAGAATTTTCTTCACTCAACATCATAAACACTGATCAATACAGTGATCACCTAGACGCCTGCCAAGCGTGCTGTATTATGACAAAATTCCCCTTCATCATCTCCCCTCCTTTATGGGGGAAGCAAATGTTCAACATTAGAGGTTTTCCGGTTGATGATGAAGAAGTATAACCGTTAGTGCTCGTCGTGCGTGTTGTTAGAACGCGGTGATTTGCACGAGTGCGAGCGTGATGGATGGATAGTGAGTATGTTAGAGTGCATCGCACGCTACCACCTGGCTACTAAACCAAACGAGTTTTGAACCTCTGCCAGCAGCGCGTCTTCTGTTAAAGCTCATCTCTCTCTCTCTCTCTCTCTTTAGGCATAATTCTTTTGTATTACAATAAGGTTGAAAATAGCGACGCGTTTGCTTTTAGTTGAAAGTTATTTCGAAGTTTTTATTTAATTAAGAAAAATTGACCCCGGATACATGTTTTTCATACTCTTCGACAGCCGCTTCTAGTGACGAAAATCGTTGACTGCGTATCTAGTTCTTAATTTTTGGGAACAAAAAAGCTACAAGGTCGGGGCTGTGTGCAGAATGGCTCATATGCCATGGTCATAAGGCCCTATGTAATACACTCCGAGAAGAATTAATAATTAATCATTAATCTCTTAAGAGTAATATTGTAAGCGGCACTTAGAGGGAAGGGAGTCATATTAGAGGCCACGCCACTGCATCCTATCTAGTCATCCATCTAGGCTCTGAGAAACTAACATCCAAACTTTTTCTATTACAGTATTAGTGGGATTATGCTTCTCCTACATTAAGACTAATAGCTAAAAGCCTCGCATAAATAATACCCTCTTCGTCTTGTCAGTAAACTCGTGGGAGTGTATAAAGTTCATATGGAATTCTGATCTTTGAAATGTTTGAGAAGAAGAATATGAATTTAATGAATTTTTTTTGGAATATTTTTTTCCAATCCGACGTGGCAATGTTGCCACTACTCGTTTACTGATTCGCTATAAAGTTTTTGATAGAACCAAAAACCCGTTTTGCCTCTTGATATTATTAGTTTTTCAGTCGTGCACTTTCACGAACACAAAATAGTTAAGTATCCTTCTTTATTACACATGAATAAACTCGAAAAGCAAGGTTTGTACTTTGGCAAATTATACAAAATCGAAAACAGCACATTTTTGAATCGACAAAACTCCACGTTTCGTTTTTTTATTACAGCAATTCTTTTCATACAAATTTTCTTTATAAATACAAAATTCCTTGATACCGATTTTGGGGTGACCAAAGGGGACACACGTAACTTAGTTTCATTTGTACGGTCTCTAAGGTTCATTGTGGTGTTGACCGTCCATTATATCATTTCTCAGATGTCAAGTTACTGTTTGGACCGGCCACGGGTCGGCCAGTCGCACATAACTCTCTCGTGTCAGGGGCAGTGTCGCAAATAAGAACCGGCGTTGGACAAAATATTTTAAGAGTTTAAATAATTTTTTGCAACGAAAGTTTCAGTCCTAAATCCCTCATTTCTCTCTTCCCATTTTTACATGGCATCGTCGTTACATATATATACTTTTAGATTTTTGGCCTTTTTTCATTGTTACGTTAATTTTAAAATTAATATCTCCACTCCACCAATAATATCGCCACTCCATATGACACAGCTTTACACATTTCAAACTAACGGAAACTGTCGGTAAAATTAACGTTAATTTGAAAGTACCGTTAAGAATGTTTACCGGTAAGACGTGGCATAAGTAACGTTAAATTTACCAATTTGCTAATTTTAAGAGATTTAGCTATGACTTTCGTCTCTTGCGGATCTTCTCATTCCAGATTTATCACGCAAGGATAACCTGAGTATGAGCCTCTCTGAGCGCATTGAGTGGCTTTGAGCTTACTAATGAGGTCAACAGTAAGAAACCCCGTTTCAATGCCAAAGTCCTCAATGGCAACACATACTGGTTAAAAAGCACTTCGAGTTTTGGCGGAAATGCGATAATGTGCTGTTGTTGATTTTGTGTTATTTACTAAAACCTATGTTTCTTCGAGTGTTAATGTGTAATAATGGTGGATTGTTAACCATTAAGTCTTCGTAAACGTGCATGAGTGAAAGGCAAATAATACAAAGGCGAAAAACGAGTATTTTCGTATTGTATCCAAAACTCCATAGAAGCTTCAGTAAAGTAACCACCGCTTTACTGAAGCGTCACTTCGACTCGAAAATTGTTTCTAATATTGCGACTTAAGGACTATGTATCCAGGTCAAGAAATAAATTATAAATAATAATAATAAAAAGCACTTCAATTATTTTGGTGAATTGTCATGTCAAAACTAATTCTCATATGTACAATCAGTGCTTAGGTTAAGAGAAATTAATTTCAAATGTCACATACAATTTCGCACAAACTGGGAGAGACTACGTCAGTGCCCGTTGTGACCTTATTCAATTTATGAGTGGGACACGACCCTGTGGTCAGACTTAGCTATTGCTTGATATAGGATAAGATATAAAGACACAAACGTGCTGACAACTTCAAATATATACGAGCCACCAGCAAGGGTATAACGTAATGTATAACGAATAATGAATAATGACCATTGACCACTAGAATGACTATAGAAGCCCCTGTGGAGAGAATCAGGAACTTTAGGAACATAACGATATCACAAGACCAACGACGAGCGGGTCATTTGACAGATTATATATTTGACTATCTGCTGCCTCGCGGTTTCACCCGCGTGGAGATTTTAGATTAAGTACATGGTTTTTATTTTTTTGCGCGGACCCCTAATTATTTTTCTAAAATTAAAGTAGCCTGTGTTACTCCTTGTAACATCAGCTATCTACCAGTGAAAGTCCCGTCAAAATCGGTCGAGCCGTTTCGGAGATTACCCGGAACAAACAGACAGACAGTCAGACAGACAATTTTTTTAAAAATGGTTGTTTTGTTGTGGGTGTCGTATATATATACTTTCATATGCATTTAGTAAAAAGCTGTTATTTTGATATTACAAACAGACACTTCAATTTTATTTATCTGTTTGGATAGATATTTGTTATTGATACCTGTCGCACCACTCACTAATTCAAAGTTATAGATAATAAATTGAAATTGTAATGTACACATTGTATCGCTTCCTAAAGTGTCAACCAATAAAATAACCACCCAGAAAATAAAAACTACTTTATGTGAACGCAAAATTACTTCCAAGATTTCATTACTGGAACATTATTATTATCCACTTTGTTATCCGAATGAATTAATAATTTTACGAGCTTTCTCCGCCAGTAAAATTATGGTGAACATAATATTCAAAACATGTAACAAACTATTTTATTGCGTGTCGGAAATAAGAAACAGCGTGGCAAATCTATACATCTATATCTTCCATACAAATAAATAAAATTGAAGTGTCTGTTTGTAATATCAAAAAATAGCAGCTTTTTACTAAATGCATATGAAATTAGGTACCTATAACAAAAGAACCATTTTTTAAATTTTTGTCTGTCTGTCTGTTTGTTCCGGGTAATCTCCGAAACGGCTGAACCGATTTTGACGGGAACTTCACTGGTAGATAGCTGATGTTACAAGGAGTAACAAAGGTTACTTTAATTTTTGGAAAAAAATTAGGATTCCGTGCAAAAAATAAAAACCATGAAATCCAAAATCTCCGCGCGGGTTAAACCGCAGGGCAGCAGCTAGTTTTTATTAAAATAGTTCGAATCCAATAAAGTATTTGAGCTTTGGGTGAAGGGAAGCATCGTGATGTTTGTCTAGTGCTCTCCTGGCTAGCTATCACCGTCAAGTCGTAAATATGAAAGAAAGAAAGAAAGAAATGTGTTTATTCGCAGCATCAAGTATACCTACATAATACAAAAATAATAACACAATAAAAGCGCATCTCTATCCCACAATCAGGAGCCGTATCGAGAAAAGAGACAAATAAGTAGGTACTCATAGTATGCTAGGATATTTATCTGTGTATATGTAGAAAACGCAATAAACGACATCTTTTTCATTGGCAATCGTTGAGAAACTCATCTGTACGTAGTAAGCCGTTTGTGCACGTATAAAATACGAGTATAATTATATATCTTCTGAAGTTGGCCAATTGGCTATGTTATATATACCAGCGGCGCAAGTACGGATCTTTTTGATCGATAAATTCGATAAAATTGACAGTTCAAATCGATAATTCGACTTTTATCGAACCTCGATACTTTCGACAAAAGTTATCGAATAGCTAGGTCGAATCCAAAGAGAATATAGAGAGCTACTTTACAATCAGATTTCGGTACTCGCAACATTCGATAAATTTATCGGTTTTTTCGTTTTTCGGGTCGGCAAATTTATCGAACCGACTTCCGTACTTGCGCCGCTTATCGGAATTCGCTCTCAAGCACAATTGCCGGAACCACCTATAAGTGCTCGGGTACAGATTTTCCACTTGAGCTTGCATTGCAAAGTGATCTAAGTACAGGTACGTACTTAGATCACTTTGCATTGCGTATTTATAGGCATGTATTTAAGGCATTTTTAGGTATAATTCTTTTATATTGAAATGGAATAAGGTTGAAAATGGCGTTGAGTTTGCTTTTAGAAGGTTATTTCGAAGTTTTTATTTAATTAAGATAAAGAGACACCATACAGTTTAAATATTTTTTACATATTATTTATGTCTGTAAATGATTAAATTTCCATTTTTTGGCTACAAAGAATATAATAGTTGTCGCTGAAAATATTGAGTATTTCGAGACAAATGAAATTTTGCAGGTTGCTTTTTGCGATTTTTTTATAAGATTCTGGTTCATTTCTATTGATATTTGTTAGATAAGTCTTTTCTATAAACACTTGGCCACTGACAGCTTTGCACTTGGCTCTACTACTGTATTTTTTTTGCTTGTAATAGGTATCTATAAAAATAAAGATGTGTGCCAAGAAAAACCGGACATTTTCGGACGTTTTGCTATGTATTTGGTGAAAATATAAGTTTGGGCATGGTTGGCAACATCGAGATACTAATCCCGAGAGATGAAATACTGTACTATCCGATCTCAGAACAATGTATTAATTTTTCTATATCAAATATCAGGATCATCGCTGTATCAGCGCACGGGGAATTGGCGCGAAGCGGTGGCTTAGCCAATCAGAGCGCAGTATGTCTAGGCAAAACGGCTCCGTAGCTAAGTTGGTAGTAACCCTGCCTGCAAGGCGAGGGGTCCCGGGTTCGATTCCCGGCCGGGGCCGATTTTGTGTAGGCATAAAGTTTGTTCTCGGGTCTTGGATGTTTGTGATGTGTATCTGTGTATGTCCATGCCACCTGCGACACAGGGAATCCTAGTGCGGGGGAATGAGTGTGTAAGCGTTTATGTTATGTTAAAAAATGGTAGAATTTATTTCGTGCAAATTAACGTCACTGCACCTCTTGAGGTCAGTACCTCGATGGTTTGCACTAACGTCAAATTCAAATTATGAATTGTGAGAAATATGTTAAAAAAAGTGTTTAGAAAAAAATTGCTTTAAAAAAGCGACGAACCGACTTCAGTGACAAACTACTGAACCGATTTTGATGAAATCTCTATGGGACCAATCTGAAAGTATACCCTTTCAAATAAAAAAAGAATTTTCCAAATCAGTTTATAAATGACCGAGATCTGAGATAACAAACATAAAAAAAAAATACCCGACGAATTGATAACCTCCTCCTTTTTTGGAAGTCGGTTAAAAAAGTAGCTCAACATATTACATCATTGGTGGCATACAGATTTTTATACAAAATGGAATTTGTCTATACAAAAAATAAACATGAATATCCCCTAAATCGAAATATATTATAGGAAAACTAGGAAATTGAAATATATTATAGGAAAACTAGGAAATTGAAATAAAAACAATCAATAAAATTAATGTTCCATAAATATAATATATTTAGTCCATTCATTCACATAAATATTACTACTAACATCTGACTAAAAGCACTTCCGCGTCGATTCTCTTCTGCGACAAACATTAGAAATCGTAAACCCATAGTCTCACAGGTTCGCACATAACATACAATGCTAATAAAGGCCAATTTCGCGCGCACTAAACAAAGTATTTCAATAAGGGAAGCTCGTAAAATGTTATTATGTTGGTATGTGATTCTAGGTATACGGGTCAACACGTATGACGATCTTGTTGGTAAATAACGCAGTGGGTACAAAAGGGTTGCAATGTACCTACATTAATTGGAGAGATTACTTATCTTTATAGTGAACGAGTGTGGCCGAGTGGGAACTTGTGCGACTCAATCTAACGCACCTGACCTGAGTCAGACGCACCTTGTATCAAGTTTCTTTCACCAGGTTGTAAGTCTCTCTGCGAACTTTACTGCGAGAATCCGTTGGGGTGGTTGCTACCGCTTTGCTCGTAAAATCTGCCGCCAAACCACAGAATAGAAAATAGTACAATTACAAAAAGTATTGTGCGAACATTACTGTGTTCCCGTAGTGAAATTACTGGGCTTACGTACCGTGCGCACTTCAGTGCTGCGCCATCATAAGTGGTTAAAAGCGCTGGAACTGCTATGGGCTGACGCTTACCATCAGGCAAACAACCAGATCGTCTCGTTACCGTTTGGCATAAAAACAAACAAAATTTTAACCTATTCGAGACGCTGGTTAAAAATTCTGTTAACTACTGAATTCACATTGTAAAAAGCCGCCGATTCTCATTTGCGACAGACTTCGCTCCACTCTACATTGTTTGAGAATAGCTAGGAACTAGGACGGAAATATTTCAACAAGTAGGTACTACTTTTATTAAGCTTGTAAGCTGCCAAAATATGTGTTGGTAGCTCGGAATATAATTTTGCCAAAAGTCTTCGTGCAAAGACTTTATTTATTTCTTGTCCTAAGACAGCTGTCTCATCGCATGCTCTCTGAGAATGAAAAATCCACTTTAAATTGCAAACGCGTCAAACTTACCGACATTTTATTTCATTTCCTTGCCTTCGAAATTTCATATATCAAATATTTCATATGAAACGTAAGTATAGAATAGTAATAAGTTTTGATATGTCGAAACCGGATTCAGCTGACTGGCGGTTTGAGATACAAAGTTTCATAAATCTTTTAGTTTAAGGCGTTTACAGCAGCTTTTCCAGTGAAATTACTGGGCTTATGAGACTTAATACCTAATGTCTCAGGGTAACGAGCGAACTGCAGTGCCGCGCAGGCCTTTGTGTTTCAAACCTCTGGGTGGCATTGCAATTGTTATGGGCCGGCGTTATGCTTACCATCAGGCAAACGACCAGCTCGTCTCGTTACCAAATAACATAAAAAAAAGTTCCACTTAAAAGTTTTTTTAGCACTGGCAAAAATATACTATGTCACTCTTCCTCATAATTTTACTACCCATATAACCTTGTTGTGATCAAAACATGTTTTTACCAAACTCACACACACACTCAACATATAGAATTTCACTGTAACAGTTTTCTAGGAAAAGGAATGCCGAAGAGCCCCTTGCCCCTTCTTCTCTGTCAGCCTATAACTTATCACTTGGAATGGGCACCTAGAGTCATTTAATCCAGGAATAAAGTTGGATCAATTATTTAAAGGAGTTTACTACATGAGCTTCGCTTAAAAGTTTTTTTTATCAAAATCAGGTAAGTTTCTGGCACTGGAAAAATATATGTCATTATTCATCAGATTACCGATAACCTTGATGTGATTGAACCCCGTTTTTAACCGATGTTCAAAAATGGAGTAATAGAAATTTTATTAAAATCGGTCCAGTTGTTTGTCGTTGAAGTCAGTCCCCGTTTTTTAAAGCAATTTTGACTAATTAAAAATTTATTCGATCAAAAAAAAAAATATTGAAGTTATCGCTAAAAATAATTTTGCAATCTAATTTCTATAATATATAAATTTGTATTGATAAAATTACCAAGACAAACAACAAAAACAAAGACAACACAAAAAAGTTGTTTGTGGTACTTTTTCGATTAAGAATCTAATTTTGACGTAATTTCCTTATGCTTTGTTTGGATTTTTACTTGCCAGCGCGGTTTTCGTTCTCTTTTAGATCGACGAAAACCGAGAGTGTGCGCAAAGAGGACAAACTGCTGAAGGTCGTTGGCTCGGGAAGGTGCCTTAAAGAAAGAGAAAGATGGAGGCGAACTAATTTTAAAGCGATGATTGTTCACTTGTTCAGTGGTTGCGACGACACCTGCCAGTCAAGAGATATGATCCTACAAATGGAAACAACAAAAAAATTAAAAATTGTAACATGGCTACTGGTTATTAATTTTGTTTGTATTAAAATGAAGCCCAGGCTATCAAAATCGGTTAAGTTGTTTACACTACGGTGGATTATACGTAAATATAAACATACATACACTACTATAAACATAACCCTCCTTTTTGGCTTTGCCAAATTCAATGTTATGGTTACAACACAAATAAGTATGCGTGGGCATACTTGTGCATTTTGTTGTTGTTGGTATCTGATTCACTTCCGTAACCATCACCTAAGTCAAACCCCAAAATAAAATAAATAAATCCTGGAGAAATCCCGAAATAATTGAAGGGCGGGCCAAACTATTCCGAAGAAAACTATTCCAGAGTAGGCGAATAAGTTATATCATGAAACGCAAGTCAGGGAGTTAAGGGATGCGCAACGGTACGGAACTGTGGCTGTTTGGATGTCTATGGTGAGTTCCTCGTGACTTTGTGACAATGACAGAGTTTCGAGTTTAAAGTTTTAACTGGAGTTATGGCGGTAACGAGAAATTGTGCTGTTGTCGTTGTTTTGTTATTTAACAAAATCTGTGTTTTGTCCGACTGTCGAAGGAAAGGTGGGTAACCTTTTTTGATCGGATATTTAAATGTAATATTTCTTTGGCACGTTCTGATAGCGTAAATGGTTTGATGGATTTTTTATCAAAATAAGGTGTCGTGTGATTTCTCGATGTGTCATAAGATTTAATTTCCGGAGTGACATAGGGTAATTTTTTTTTTTCAATCTTTATTACGCCGGCTGGTTTTTGTTAATAATTGAAGGGTTGTCTTATTTCTAGAATCTATGGTGGATTTTAAACCATTATTATGTGCAATGTGCATGAGAGCAAATAGTACAAAGACGAAAAACGTGAATTTTCGTATTATATCCAATCCTTTTTTTTATTAACCGACTTCCAAAAAAGGAGAAAGAAGTTTATCAATTCGGTGGGTATTTTTTTTAATGTTTGTTACCTCAGATCTCCGTCACTTATAAACCGATTTAGAATTTTTTTTTTATTTAAATATATAAATTCTTTCATATTGGTCCTATAGAAATTTCATCAAAATCGGTTCAGTAGATTGTTACTGAAGTCGGTTCGTCGCTTTTTTAAAGCAATTTTATACTATTGGATAACGAGACGAGATGCTGCTACCTGACCGGTCCTTCTCCTGGCAAGAAGCCTAGACTGCAGCGCTTCTTCAGGTAAGGTGGATCACCACTGCAGCCAATTCTATCTTGATGCGGAGTGGACTGTATTTTCGCACAGCTTTGGCACAGCTTCGGGGTTGGCAAGGAGCTTAGCAGACCGGTTTGGTACGGTTTACGCGTCGAATTCACGTAGAATTCCCAAGGAGAAATCTAAGAACTTCGATGCGAGCTAGGACCGAGCCACGATAGACGGATTCGATTGCATACCAACAATACTAATCTATGTCGCAGACTGCTTGTGATAAGCAGATTTCTCATGAATATGCGGTATAACCGACAGAGATAGTCGTCAGAAATACACGGAAGGATGGTAGGAAAATAATAAAAGCGCCAAAGTAAGTGATACCTCAGAATATATAATAGTACAAGGTGGCGCAAACATCTACTATTCTTAGGTAAGGCTACACGGCCCCATAGAACCCTATTAATTTGAACAAAAGTACTTTCCCATTTAATTAAAATATGTATGCACACAACAAATGCATTCGGCGCTAGTCTGAATTAAAGATAAACATAAAATGGAATTTAAATAAACCTACTTTAAGTCCAAAGTGCTTCACATACGTGAATTCAGCTCGTTAATTGAACCATGTGCTCTGCTGAAATACTGCCTCGTTTGAATCGGTCCAGTTGGATTCACTAGTAGAAACTATTGTAAAGTAAGTACTTAATATTAATACATAAATTACTTAATTTACTAATTCAGACATTATAACGAGATATTTACCGTGATTATTATTAAACAAAATAAAAAAACAAAATAATTATTATTAACTAAAATAAAATAAAATAAACGATGAGCACACGATATTTCGAAGCTGTTGCAAGCATCATGTACACGGGAATACCGTATTCCCGTTACAATGTATGAGTTACTTATATTTGACAAGCTATGTGCAGATTATTCACACTCGCTCTAAAACGGCGAAGGGAAACATCGTGAGGAAACCGGCATGTTCAATAACCACACAATTCAAGGACATGTGATATCCACCAAGCCACATTGGGCCCACGTGGTGGATTATGGCCCATACCTCTCTCTCTTTGAGAGAAGGCCGATAACCCAGCAGTAGAAGCGTAAGAGGCTGATAATGATAACGCCTCTCATGACAATTGCAGTTACACCCAGAACATATTATTAAAAGTTAATGCCACGCGGCACATTACGCTCGTTACTCTGAGACATTAGGTATTAAAGTCACATATGCTTGGTATTTACTCCCTACTTTGCTCATCAAACCGAAACCGCCACAGTATTGTTTGGCGACAGAATATTTATTTATTTTATTTTATTCGGAAAACATACAGTGAAATAAAGCTTAATGAATAAATATACTTAAATCTATACACCATTTACAACGTTTACACCATTTACAACATTACTACGTATTACACGAGCAAAGAGTTGGCACACGACCGGACACTTGCAGAAGAGTTACTCCTACTATTCATTTCAATTGGTTTAATTACATATTTTTGCAGCGACTCAATACGAAAGGGGACATATGAAAAGCAGCGTGCTACTTCGGTGGTGCTTTTACTGCTGAGTTGTGTCCTTTTTGTTGTCAACTGCCTAACTTTTTAGTTTTCATTATCAGCCTCTTACGCTCCCATTGCTGGAAAACCAGCGCTGAATATCATTTGACAATCAGGTTATTGTTTTTCTTTTCTTTTTCTACTTTCTTTTTTTTTCGTATGTATATCTAATGGCTGCCTTAAATTATATGTACGTACAATAGTACATATTTGTCTCATGTACGTTTTTACGTCTATGCTGAATAAATGTTTTTCTATTCTATTTTGCTTTATAATACCGAAAGTGCCTAAAGTGATCATTTTGTGACGAAACCGTTCGTTTAGTAATAGAATTTGGGGTCTGGTAAGTTTGCTAGCAGTTTATATTGGAAACTATCTCAACTAGTTCCATTCACTGGATTAATGCAAACACACAGTTTATTTACCGGCTCAATTTGTGCTGATATATATTAATGAACACTATCTAGTATAACGCGTGCATAAGTGGATCTAATGTATGGTAATACCTAGAATTATGGGTTGTGGTAAATAAACCGTGCGCTTGAACTATTTTAATGACTGTAAAGGTTTACAGTCAGCTTCTATTTTAACAAAGAAGCATTGGTTTCGTAGTAATATCATGGCACGTTAGGGGCTCGCCTGGATAGATACGCATCCTCAAGCAAAATTACCACATTCGACCGAGTCATTTATGATCAAGAGAAATAGTGGTTGAGTACTAAACGTAATGCTCAACAAGAGTAAGATAAAAGTGTTTTATGGAAAAATATATTTTTCAAACGTGACCAAATTCGATGTGTTTATTGCGGTACAGAGTTCCTGGGGCCATCTTTCAGCTCCATTATCAGACCAGCTCTGTGACATCATTATAATGCATCGTCATACGATTTACATATTTATAGTATGCAAAATTTCGGCTCAATCCGACATCGGGAAGTGGGTCAAAGTTAGCTTGCAAGATTTGGCCTAAATAAACGTTCATACATACAAATATTGTAAGTTAAATAAAAGTACATACGTTCTACCGGCTTTGGCCGCATCATTACGGAGATCAAACGATAGAGAATCACTCGCTAAGCGCAAAGACTCATTCCACTATTTCTACTCTCTAACTAGATCTAATACGTTCAATCTTGCATCAGTAAATCTAGTGAAGATTGACCGTGCATCGCCCGAAGTTGTCAGGTACAATGTAGTGACGTCATTAATCTTTGCTCGCTCGCTTGAACTCTATGTACTGGCTATATGCTCCTTAAATACTAGCTTGAGGCTGGGTTTAGCTTTATAAATATGTGTACAGTGCTGGAGAACATATATTGGGCATCGGCTTACTTCGTATTTCCGAACATGACCGATCGCATCGTGACGGTATATTATATTATAACCATGTCCCTAGCTGCGCCGCACGGCTTGCAACTAATTCGGTCACGTTCGGAAATCTATTATGTACATATATAGTATTGTACAAATAAATAAAATAGACATGTCTGTCTGTAATGTCAAAACAAGTCATTGTAACAAAAGTTAGATAAAACACACGACTAACCTAGCCAATGTCACTCGGGATGATGTAAGGATTGTAACGATACCCCACATACAGTACCAATGACAAAAAATTTGAAAAAAATAATGTCTTATTGTTCTGGCTAATTATCTCTGAAATGACTGGAGCGATTTTGACGGCACTTTCACTGACAGCTAGCTGATGTTATAAGGAGTAATTTAGAATACGTGGGCGAAGCCGCGGGGCACGGCTATTACGAAATAAAAGCCGATACTCAATACTTATTCTGCAGTATTGTATATATAGGTTTGCTGATATGGGGCAGTTTATATAGCGTAAAATTTTACCAGGAAATAGGGCTAATTCTTCTGCGAGTGTCCGTTTGGGTGGGTACCACCGCTTTGTTCTTGTAGTCTGCCGCCAAGCAGTAATGTCCAAGCATTATTTTTCAGTTAACGAGAAAAGTAGTTAGTGAAATTACTGGGCTTATGAACTAATTTCCCTGACTATTTTGCTCATCAAACTGGGACATAATAATGCTTGCACATTACTGCTTGGCGGCAGACTACACAAGCAAGGTGGTGGTTCCCACCCAGACGGACGTTCGCAATAGAGTTAGTTCTAACACCTGGTAAAAGTAGCTAATGTGTAAAAAATACCATTTTTGCCCCTTCTTGGTCTATTTTACACATAACCCCGTCGGTTCTCATTTCAGACAAGCCATCTGTATTTATGTAGGTTACGCCCCATTCTGCGTTACGTCACAGGAGGGCATCGGGCGTTGTACATTTTCCGTATTTATAAAAGGGATGTCTCTCTTCGTTTTATTTTCGGTTGTAGCTATTTCCAGAATTTCATCACAATCACTTTTAAATAATCTGTTTTGAAATGGAATTAACAATACGGACAAAGGAGTCTCAGTTAATAATACACACAGAAAACTCTAATGAGATATTGAAACTCTTTTTATATTTATACGATTAAGATCAAACGCAAGAATAGGCTTATTTTCTCATCATCATTTACTAGGTGGTAGGACTACCTCTTCTGCGAGTGTCCGTCTGGGTTGGTACCGCTACTTTGCTCGTAGAGTCTTCCGCCAAGCAGTAATGTGCAAGCATTACTGTGATCCGGTTTGATGAGCAGAGTAGTAGCCAGTGAAATTATTAGGCTTATGAGACTTAATACCTAATGTCTCAGAGTAACGAGCGCACTGCAGTACCGCGCAGGCCTTTGTGATTCTAAGTTCTGGGTGGCACTGCAAATTTTATGGGCCGGCGTTATGCTTACCATCAGGCAAACGACCAGCTCGTCTCATTACCAAAGAATATAAAAAAAAGGTCCCAGAGTAACGAGCGCACTGCAGTACCACGCAGGCTTTTGTGTTTCAAAGTTCCGGCACTGCAATTGTTATGGGCTGGCGTTATGCTTACCAATCAGAAATGACCAGAGACATAGACCACAGCACACAGTGCTCAAAGAAGGTCTAGAAAAGAACTAATAATTTATTCATCTCTAAAAATATTTCATAACCATTGAATTTTACGTGGAATATAAATTGAACAAATCGGTCCCAAGTAGGCTCTGCTGGTATAATTAGGCACTTTGTAATCTTTTTTAATCTGTTCATTATAATAAAAAGCGTGTGTTTCGCGAACATTAATATGAATTAAACATTGTTTTAAACATTACCTACTTGTTTTTATGTTTATACTTGGCGCAGCTTAATGTTTTATGTGTTTTGGAAATTAACTTTCTTTTCTGGAAACCTTTTTTCGTGTTACTCTTAATAAGTGTAGCCGCACATTAGCACACTGGCCACTGAACGCGGCCACGGCATCAGTTTGTGACTCGGTCGCGGAAAGCGGTAGTAACAACCCAGACGGACACTCGCAGAAGAGTTGGTCCTACCAATTAGTAAATCTATGTTATAGGTCGTATCAAGACCAATATATTATTACCGTTATCGCGAGTAGACCCAAAGTCTTCTAGAATTAAACGTCACAGATAAAAAATCCTTCCACGGTACATATACACAATAGTATGAAATAGTCGCCGTCTTCTACGAATTCGATATAAGTTCAAAAGAAAACTACCTATACCTATCAGTTCCCTTTTTCATTTCGAAGTATGGCCCACTAAAATGGCGATAAAACAGCCTCAATTTTTCAAACACGACGCGACATTTCGACATTCCAGTCAGGTTTTACAGGACATAAAAATATACTTTTTAAAAATAAATATATGGCGGTGAAGTAGCCTACTCCTTCTGAATATTTAGAAGGCAATTTAAAAGTTATCACAAGCTTTATACTTCGCCACGAAACTTGTTATAAGCGTCATATAAATTATGGTTAAGCATCTGTACTTTTTAAATCAACAAGTACTGTCCGAAATGTGGACCGACATGGTGAAATAAGTAACGCCTGCGGTTTAAGGCACTCCTTTAGGCATCATTAAATTGTAAGGTTTAAAAATGTTCAAATAAGGTTGAAAATGGCGATGCGTTTGCTTTTAGTTGAAGGTTATTTCGTAATTTTTATTTAATTAAGAAAAAGTAACACGTTATTTATTTGTGTATCAAGTTATGTGCGGATTTACCTCACGCGCTCTAAAACAGTGAAGGAAAACATTGCGAGGGAACCCACATTTTTATATACTATTTTATAACGAGACGAGCTGGTCGTTTGACTGATGGTAAGCATAACGCCGTCATAAAAATTGCAGTGCCACTCAGAACTTTGAAACACAGATTCCCTTAGGATTTAGGAAGAAATTAGGTATTAAATGTTCAAGGACCACAAAATTCGAGGCAAACTTGTATTTATATCTATATACGAGTATTATCTTGTTTTTGTATATAAAGTTTCATCAAAATTTTGGATTTGAATGAAAAGTCAAGATGCGAAAATAAACTACATGTTATTAATAAATTAACCACATGAAATATACCACCTTCCCATCTTAACGACCCAAAAAAACCACAAACTCAGAGCAACAAAATAATCTTGTCACAAATTTGAAATTACGTTCTTAATATTAGATGGTATACTACTCGCGGGCATTGCTAATACCTTATTCATAGGTCAATCTGAGACGATGTTAGGAGGTCATGTTACTCGTATTAGGCTTTTGAGCCTAAACAAACTTAGAAAGCATCTAATATTAACTATTAGAATACATATTATTTTAATTTAAGCAACATAGCATGGCAGTATGGCATTTTTAACCGACTACAAAAAGGCGAAATTTCTCAACTCATACATACGAATTTTTTTGTGTGTTATTCGATATATCCACCAATTATCAACCGATTTGAATGAATCTTTTTTTCATGAGTAGGGTCTCAATTAGGGTGGTATTTTCGTAAATTTTATGAAAGAATATATTAAAGGTCGAAAAATAAGGGATGAAATGTGATATAATGCGATATTTTTGTCGAAGTCGATTCCCTCTTTTATAAAAGCAATTTTTTAGAGCTTGCCTTTCTAATATTGTCATCGTGAAAATCTCTATCGACAACCACACCGTTCGTGGTCGTTTTTGATCCTATCTTGCTACGTCTTAGGGTGGTATTCCACTCATCAAAAATCATTGTCCAATTTATATGTCCTATAGGTCTATAATAGTATAATAGTATATAATAATATAGGTATCTAATTGCTTTAACAGATGCCCATTCTACTCGTCCACTATATATGTCCAAGTTTTCTTGGTATATTCTTTTTTTCAGTATTATGCCAATATGATAATAAATATTATTATTGTCATAATTTTTTATCTAAGGATCTACCTAGGGATTTGATGATATCATCCAATTTCTTTGATGAAATGCACATTGGATAAAAAAAAATGATTAGTGGAATACCACCCTACAGCGGCGATTTGATCGAAGATGGCGATTACACTAAACCAAGATCAGAATAAGCTCTCAAGTGGAGTTGCCAGAACAGCGATAGATGGTTGGCAACATATTTTCAACATGAATGAGAGCTAGCTGTGCGAGCTCAAAAAGCCTCACCACCATGTTTGACCGTAATTTCTTTTTTGTTTTTTGATAGCGAGACAAGCTGATCGTTCGCCTGATGGTAATCATAACGCCAGTCCATAACAATAGCCGTCACATTCAGAACTTTGAAACACAAAGGCTTGCATAGCACTACCGTGCGCTCGTTACCCGTATGAAGTCTCATAAGACTATTGACTTCACTAACTACTTTGCTCATGACGGAGATCTCAACCAATTGCCTTATATCGACAGAGAAAACCTGTTCGAGCTAAGGTACAATCGCCCAAGCCTGGTTGCAACCATCAGCCAGGAGTTGTTGTGCACACATCGGAATCCAATGGATGTAGCGTACGCCCTTAGTGAGATATACTCCGGTATATACTCCTCAAGACCTCAGGTGCGCTCCCTGAAGCTAAATATGTATAAGGATGCCCAAATACCCATCTCTCTTCCAAACACCCTGTTTCTGGTTAACACCCAGGAAGAAAAGGAATCCCTGACCAGCAAGGGATACGGAAGTGGTGAAGGGTCACGCATTCTAACTATACACGAAGCTCAGGGACTTACTTACGAGTCGGTTATCGTCCTTCAAACAAGATCGAAAAAGTTACAGCTTCACGATAGCGTTCCACACGCAGTAGTAGCAGTATCACGACACACTGTCAGCTGTGTTTATTACACCGATGACAGTGATGACGCGATAGGCAGATTTGTGAAGCGGGCTATGATTGCGACACCACAGATGATCGTGGACTACAACCTCCGAAAAGCCATACAACACCGTAATGAAGAAGTGGTTGAAGCGCTTATGAGGTTAGGAAATGCGGGATCCACGGCCGATAATCCCCAGTCACCGATCACCCTGCAATCCCCTAGTATATAGGTACCTATGTATATAAAACTATGTTCATTTATGTAAGCAACTGGAGTTGTCATGCTCACGAAAAGGATTCTGCTCGCGGCGGCATCGTGTGGCGGGTCGCCCTCTTCCCTCGGTAATGGTTGAGGAGAGCGATGGCTGGCACATGGGTCATACTCGTGAACGGGTGCCGCTTGTGGTGTCTGGTCAACTCCAATTGTAATCCTTCTGTTGTCTTGTAATTTAGTTCTATTTTAATTTAGTTTAAGACCATAGTTCCCGTCGTGATGTTTTTTCTTTATATCGTTTATTTCTATTAATATATGACCTAATCTTATAAGGGTATGGACCACGTGTCCATAGAGTGTAATGTACTAAAATAAAAAAAAAAAAAAAAAAAAAACTACTTTGCTCATCAAAACAGAACACAACAAAGTTTGCAAATTACTGCTTGGCGGCAGACTACGAGCAAAGCGGTGGTATCCACCCAGACAGACACTAGGAGAAGTTTTATTCCTACCACTTTAGATATTTCTTCGTCACATCATTCCACCGTTACTTAGACCATTCGACTACTCAAATCTCAAATAGTCATAGCTTTTCTCGTAATATATAAGAGAAAAAAAAAACATATAAATATTTATGATGTTTTACATAAATATGTTATGCATTTATGAAGGAGGTAAACAAGATAGGCGTAGCCGCCGTCTGAAACTATAACGTGGCTGGGTAAACGTTGTTTGTCATGTGACTATGACAGATTTACTACGCGAATCTCGGGGGTAAACCCACGCCTAACATCATCAAGGGTAGAGTAGGTTAGATAAACCTAAGTTTATGTGTATGTTTGTGTGTTTCCTTGGTTAAATATGTTTGTTTGTCTTGCTTAGGATGGAAGTTTTGGATTGAATTCGGGAATACATTGTTAGAACTGTTTAGAGATATTTCAAATCTTGAACTTACTTATTTTAGGTTGCCAACTTGTCGGTATTTTACAGGATACATTTCGGAGAGTGTGCAATGGAATTGCACAACTTAATTACTTCAACTCCGTTCCATCTGTGGACGACTAGACGCCCAGCAATGCGTTTATTGTGGATATCTCTCCTATACACACTAAGTGCTTTGCTTCGTCCTTTATAACGCACACTACTAACAAGTGGAATTCCCTACCAGCGTCTACGTTTCCCAAAAGATATAATCTGAGAGTCTAAACGAGAGTGAACAGGTACCTTCTAGGTAAACGTACTACTTCATCGACCGAATCACCGCTTACCATCAGGTGTTAATCGCGGTCAAAGGTGAGCTTATAGAATATAAAACTACTACTAGGTAAAGAGACGAGCGAGTCAGTTGCCTGATGGTAAGCATGTTAAGAATTTTAATACCACTTATAACTTTGAAACACAAAGGCCTGCGCAGCACGTTAGCGCGCTCATTATACTCTTGAGACAGTAGGTATTAAGTCTCATAAGCGCAGTAATTTCACTGACTCAACTAAACTGCTACTACACATCCAAACATAACCAAATGTTGCTAACCCAAACGACGGCTGACTTCCCTATGTACGCTTCGGAAGCAATAAATAACTAGGATCGCCTATTCAGACGCTTCCAAACCGAAACTAAAAGATTTATAGTCTATTTGTTTAGGATCAACTCAAAATGTATAACAGTCCACGTAATTTTCAATCAGGTAACGTAACGATCCTGATTTATATTGTATATTATAGGGATATGTCAAATCTCTTCTGCGCGAGAGCGCGTCTGGCACCACCACTTTGTTTGTATAGTCTGCCGCCAAGCAGTAATGTGCAAGCATTACTGTATTCCGGTTCGATGGACAAAGTACCTAGTCGGTGAACCTCAATGGGGTAGATATGATTACTAGGTACTTATATGCCAAAAGACATTCCTACTTTAAATGTCTTCGTTAAATTTCCCAGTTCATAGAATACTTTCTTTTTGTAAGGATTAATATGCTGTGCCTAATAAGTAAATTTACATATTACTCAGATCATTATTCTTTAATTTTTAATATTTAAATTGTAAAGACGTAAATTACAAAAGATAGTTATATTTTGTCGCGAAATAATGAAGACCTTAGTATCTGTTGTAAATTTTGTTCGCTTATATCCAAAGACTATAAATCCTGTTGACTAATGATACAACTTCCCCTCATGCGAAAACGACATGTTTAAATGCACTACTCGCCACTGCGAGTACGAGTGCAGACTTATAACTTATCGATATTCAATGTATACTTTACAATTAATATATATACTATTATTAATTATTTTGGAAAAATAATAACCTTTCGTTTGGATTTGTTAACCGACTTCGAAAAAAGAGGAGGAGGTTAAATGTTCGACTGTATGTATTTTTTTAAGTATTTTAACTGATTTCTCCGTCAATTGCGGACCGATTTTGAAAATTATTTTTGTTGTTTGAAAGTGTATCATCTCAAGATGGTCCCATATACATTTTATGGAAGAACATCTAAAGATGAAAAAATGGTACTTGAATTTTCATATATCGCGATATTTTCATCGAAGTAGGTTCCCGGTTTTTTTAAAGTATTTCTGCTTTTTGTTGTTAGATTTTCAGACATCCTAGAAATAAAGGAAAAGTGGATAGAAGCGACTCAAAAAGAGAATTGGTTCCATACATCGCAAGTCATGGAATCCATTCAGTAGCTTCGACGTGATGCGTGGCCAAAATACAGACAGACAGACAAAAATAAAAATACAGTTTTGGCTTCAGTATAGATAGGAGTGCCATCCAAAAAAAATGTGACCTGGAGTTTTATTATAAGTAGTATTATAGATTAATTTATAAAGTAAGTATGTATTGTCTAGGTTTTCCATATAATAATTTATTATTAATCGTATATGTCAGGGAATCAAGAATGCTAACTACCTATTCAATTTTATCGATATTATTCTGTTCAGTAGTAGTCGTACCACATCACTAAATTACGTCATCCAAATGATCGGCCAATTGCAAGCATAGAATATTACCTCGCCCCCTGCCCGCGCCGGTGAGATATGTTTGTATGAGGAATTGTGTTTATGAGCTATCAACAGGCTAAATAATCTGTGCTTATATCCGTTTGGTCAGCGCACGCTGATAAAACCGCCAGTCGGCCTGATTTTTTCTGACTTTGATTAGAAATATTATAATTTCTAATTGATACCTTATTTTAATCACTATTTAACCTAGCCAATGGCACTCAAGGATAATGTAGCTACCTATCAGAGAAATAATTTTTAGTATCGGACCAGCGGTTCCATAGATTGGCAATAACAAACAAACAAAAAGAAACTTTACTGCTTAATAATATTAGTACAGATTAGTATAGAAAAAGAGCAAGCATTCTAGATAATAGTAATGAAAGAAAGAAACAAAGTAGAAAGAAAACATTTATTCGTGACAATTTGTGAAATACAACCTTTACAAATAGAACGGGGAAAAAACAACCAATTGTCACAAATCGGCCCCAACTCAGCATAATGTTGGTCATTTGACCAACGCTGGTCTTCCGTTGGCACCGTTTGGGTGACATCACTATTGTACAATGGAATTATAAAATAACACTAAACAAAAATAATTATTGTGGTACAAATCAGACCATAGAATAGTAGTAAATATCATAATAGGAAAAAAAACATAAAACAATCAATATAATGACACAAACAAACAAACAAAAAAAAAAGTAAAGTAATAGCCGTCATCATAATAGTAAGCATATTTAACTAAATGTTAAGCTTATAAGTATATTAAAAGATTTATCGTTTGTTTACTTAGGACAGACTCAAAGGCACGGCCGGGTCCCACACTTTTATCAGGTCACAATGTCACGGGTATTTGTAATAAACGCAGAACAAATTTCAGCTTATTTTGTAGACACAGTTTAGGAAAGTGAAGTGATGGTGGCGCAGTGGTAATGACGCCGTCCACTGATCTTTAGGTCGATGGTTCAAACCCTACAATGAACTTAAGATAACTGTACTGATTCTAACGATACCCCATGTATACATCCAAATATGTTCAGGCATCTAAAAGTTGTAGTGGAATAAATAAACTCAGAAACAAACATGCAGCCTTTTTTAAAGCAATTTTTTTTTAATTTTTTAGTAGGTAAAGTGATTTATGAGATAGTTACATTCTCCTATTAAAATAAATAAATTTCCAGAATTACAAATTTATCATAGAATTATTCCTGCGTTAAATTTTTATTTTGAAATTGTATCTTTCTTTAATGATTCGGTATTGATCTCCGTCAGTATTTTTTTAAATGTAACTAAAGTATATTTTCTTTTTGCTTTGGTTATGTAACGCAAAACTGTGATACATTTACATACATTGGTAATATAATTATACATATTGTAATGCCAAACAAAGTTAGTTATCAACGAAAGCAAAACAAAACAATAGATGGTTACCGCTATCGCTAATAGCAATCTCTTATAAACAGCAAAAGGAAAAGCTTCACTTGGGATATGAATTTAAAAAGAAAATATTGTTTATTCTGTTCAAAAAATTGTTTGGTATAAATTAAAACCGAAGTGCATGTATTCCTTTGTGTTGCGTCTCAGATTTTAAATTGCTTAAAGATTTTTTAGAACGATAAGGCCGCCCATTGACGGCATATGTTTCAATGTATATTAGATTACAAAGTTTTTATATATTAGCATTTCAAAAACAGTTTTTTTGTTGAAGTGTCTTATTGTTACAGATTTAAGATACAGTATACCGACACAAATATAATAACTTTCTTTCATAAATGTTTATAAATAATTAATTAATGCTGCATTCAATTTGTTTGTGTAGATCGATTTTAATGTATTTACTATACTATACTAATTTGTTTTTAAAATTGTTATCCTAATTTGTTAGCTTTGGACAGCAAAATCATCACATAAACAATAAAAATACGGAGTAAAACAGCATTTCATCTGAAATGGTATTGACAAAAAGGGACTTTATCCCAAAAGTTCCACACAAAATATTGTGTATACAAACCTGGGTTACATAACAACACGGATGCTGCTTTACCGCCTTCCACTTAAAAACTCACACTTTATAACAATTCTATATAGCACGAATAAATAATTATTGCTTTAATATACGAGGAAAAGAAGATTTTTATTAAGAAAGAGTGGGAAGAGCGAGAAGAACGAACGGCGTGCCCTCTACGGCATCGAAAGTATGACTGAGCGTAACGGGCTACGGCCGTTACAATCTCGTAGCTGCGCGTAGCTGTTACGGATCTCGTAGCGCCTTTTTCGGTTTATATCAAAATGGTTTTGCGATGTTTTCATTTGAACGTAGATAAAAGTTCAAGGAGCGTTGGTTTATTTCTTAAGTGAAATTACTAATTATTATTGCGTAACGTCAATAAGTAAAGTCAATTGGTGAACGTAATAACTAACCTTAATTTATAATTCTTTATTTATTATAGGTTCATGAAAAGCACTTATGAAAGTTAAATAACACTGTTTCAAGTATAAACTCCATTGAGAATAAGGTCAAGTAATTCGTCTGCGTTCTTTTTTTAATGGTTCTTACAATGTTTCTAATGCTCAATGAAACTTAATTATTGAAGTATAAAATTTAACTCTACTCTTCTAGACTAGTGTATTAAAGTAGTAGTCGGGAAGCTCATGAGCTGTTTGCACCGTTTACATTTACTCGAAATTTATACAAATTTTCATTCGTACGAAGTACAAGTTAAGTAAAAGCTGGTAATCAGTCGCCAACCATGGTGTGTTACGCCAGAAACACTTGAGAACAATAACTAATTTATGTCTAGCATGTTTACCACATACGATCACATGGTTGCTTAAAAGTAGGCGTGATAGTATTCAAATTCTGAGACTATTATGAGACATAATATCTCAGAGTAACGAGCGCAATACAGTATCGCGCAGGCCTTTGTTTTCCAAAGTTCTGAATGGCACTGCAATCATTTTGCAATTATTATATAACGAGATGGGCTGGCCATATACCTGATGTAAGCATAATGCTATTAACATTTTTCAGTGCCACCCAGAACTTTGATACACTAAGGCCTGCGCGGCACTGCAATGCACTCGTAAATATTACAGCAATTTCATCAATTTTCGCCGGTATCAATGTAATCTGGTAGTCAATTGCTTCTATACAAAAGACTAATTAGCCCACAGCTCCGGCCCATCTGTGGTTAAACATTAAACTTTACACAGGGTGGTGATTAGCTACCCTTAACTTTGTCCATTGTTTTCATTCATGTCTGAACATTAAAGCAGGTTGTTAGCCAAATGTCAGATGTGATCATGTTGAAACTATTGTTGGTTTATGTTAGATACTGTATTCAAGACGAGCTTTGTAGTCAGTCATATTACTGGATATAATAATATAAAAAGAAATTTGCAACTAAAATATATAGCGAATGTGGTCGAATGTGAACTTGTGTGGCTTTCAATTCAAGTTATGTGCGGATTTATTACACCCGCTCTAAAAACGGTAAAGGAAAACAACGTGAGGAAACCAGCATGTTCAAGAACCACAAAACTCGAGGACATGTGACATCCACCAACCCGCACTGGGCCCGCGTTTTGGATGATGCCCATACTATCTCTCTGAGAGAAGGCCCGTATCCCAGCAGTGGGAGTGTAATAAGGTGATAGCGAAAATATAGATTGACATGTAAAACTCGCATCCAGGCCCTAGGAATGCCTTCCTGGGTCCTATCATACTTAGCTAGGCACCGAGAGGGAGGTTAGGGCATTAAAAGATAAGAAGGAAAGAATGATTAGAAACTAGGACAGCAGAAATATGAAAGACTTATGCGGTGAAAACAGATTCCATCACTATGTACACAATAATCGTTAGTGTGAGGACTAACTCTTCTGCGAGTGTCCGTCTGGGTTGTTACCACCGCTTTGCTCGTAAAGTCTGCCGCCAAGCAGTAGTGTGCAAGCATTACTGTGTTCCGGTTTGATGAGCAAAGCAGTCAGTGAAATTACTGGGCTTATGAGACTTAATATCTTATGTCTCGGTAACGAGGGTGATGCAGTGCCGCGCAGGCCTTTGTGTTTTAGGGTTCTGAGTGTTACTGCTATTGTTATGGGCTGGAGTTATGTTTACCATCAGGAAAACTAGCGATAGTAACCCTTACCTTCGGATTGCTGTGAAACCTTTCTACTACCAAGTCATCATTTCCCCCTCTAATTCTGTGGTCACTGCGGAAGGTGCTGGGGACCTTTTCAGCGGTAAACATTAAACTCTATAGGGTAGTTATACTTTCCTTTGTCCCCATTCATACTGAACAAACAAGGGTTGTTTGAGAAATGTTACTCATAATCGAGGGATGAAACGGTATTAAAAACTATGCAGTTTATAATGTTGAGTTGAGTTGTACATTTTACAGGCTTCCTCCCGCGGCTTCGCCCGATAGATAAAATATTACAAACTGCCCGCAAGTGTGTGATAAAGATTGTGTACTATAATCACAATAACATCTTTATTATCTACTAGCTGCTGCCCCGCGGTTTCACCCGTGTGGAGATTTTGGATTACATGGTTTTTATCTTTTAGCGCGGAATCCTAATTTTTTTTTCTAAAATTAAAGTAGCCTAAGTTACTCCTTGTAACATCAGCTGCCAGTGAAAGTCCCGTCAAAATCGGACCATCCGTTTCGGAGATTACCCGGAACAAACAGACAGACAAAAATTTAAAAAATGGTTGTTTGTTATAGGTACCGTATATACTTTCATATGCATTTAGTAAAAAGCTGTTATTTTGATTTAACAAACAAACACTTCAATTTTATTTATTTGTATAGATTTATATACAAACTACAATAAATTAAGTTAGTGTAGATAATTTATATTGTGCTCCGGCCAGACTAACGTTTAACGTCAATGTCCATTAACGCGATAAAAACGGCGTTAAAATATGTCACAGAATAAAGTGATTGAGTGGACACCCATGCGTTTAGCGCCACACAGCACACAGCTAGTTTAAACTTATTTTTGATCGCATTTACACCTTTGACCACATTATCGCTGATCAGACAAGTCGTGACCACATGATAGAGTACGTATATTTGTTTTAGTTGTATGTGAAGTTCAAGGGTCACATACAATCTCACAGACACACGCGCACATCCAACCTTCCTGGGATATCTAAATCGCCCCAAGCGTCCGGGTTTCGACTGCCAACCTAATTGTATAAAGCACATTAGCTAAATGGGTCACCGGGAAACGAAACATTTAGAGCTTGGCGCGTTTAGCGAGCCAGTCCTTAAGCTCGAGTGCTTTTACAAGAAGCAGCATCTAGAATAAAATATAGAGGTGTGACCACAAAAAATTAAACACACATTAAACCTGTGTTAATCACTGTTTAACGCCTAAACATGCCTTAGTGGCGCGATTGAATATGAGCAACCACAAATCCAGATTTAAATAGTGTCTAACCGTTGTCTAACACAATTCTGTTGTGACATTTCTAATCATTTTTGACGTTTATCTTTAGACGCTGTCTAGCTAAATAGGCGTCTAAAAATGTTTTTTTTGTGGTCAGACCCTAGAAGTTTATTTCATAGAAAAAATACTGTACAAAATAGTTATTTGTTATGCAAGACTGCAAAGTTATTCTTTGGCGCGTGTAACTGTATTGAAACCCGAGGAAGCGAAAGATCGTAACATTCAAAAATAGAATCCTGAGTGGAGCGAGGGTTTCAAACAAGAAGGATCACAATGGAGAACTTATTAGTCAGTGGTTTGGAAGGTACGAGATGCAAAATAACTTTTCTGCCGAGCGAAACACACAAGATTTCACCTCACTACAGACAGGTAAGGTTTTATTTATCATTCTAAATCGGTGATAACAAGTGAACAGCTTCAGAGCGCATCCGTATAAGTATGTTTTTAATGAGCATGTATGTCAGTATCTTTATTGAACAGAATCCTATGTTATCCTATCCTATATATAAATGCGAAAGTTTGTGTGTGTGAATGTTTGTTACCCATTTCGATGAAATTTGGAATGTAGATAAATTAAGTAAAACCATGTAACGTTGAACCGTTACATACTATTTAAATAAACATTTTTTTTTCCCTATTAAACAAATAAAAACTAAATAACTAAACAAGTATTTACATATTTACAATTTATATTCTTAAACTACCTAATTAAATATATTAAATAAAGTAAACAAATAAAATAAAGCTAAACCTAACATTTTGTTGCTATCATTACCGGGCGCTCGTTATCGATTTCTTCGAGAAACGACAGAGGCGCACGGGCAAGCGGCGCGCGGCCGCTCCTGACATTCCACTGGCTGGTATCGCGGCGAACGCACGTCCGATTTTTATTTAAAAAAACACTCGCTCTGTACGCGTGCCGTGCGCCGCTTGCCCGTGCGCCTCTGTCGTTTCTCGAAGAAATCGATAACGAGCGCCCGGTAATGATAGCAACAAAATGTTAGGTTTAGCTTTATTTTATTTGTTTACTTTATTTAATATATTTAATTAGGTAGTTTAAGAATATAAATTGTAAATATGTAAATACTTGTTTAGTTATTTAGTTTTTATTTGTTTAATAGGGAAAAATAAATGTTTATTTAAATAGTATGTAACGGTTCAACGTTACAACCACATAATGCAATAACACATAGGCTATAAAGATATATACCACGTGGGCAAATCTGCGGCAAAAAGCTAGTAAAAGAGTATGCTCGTGAAGTCTGCCGCCAAGCAGTAGTGTGCAAGCATTACTGTGTTCCGGTTTGATGAGCAGAGTATCCAGTGAAATTACTGGGCTTATGAGACTTAATACCTAACGTCTCAGGGTAACGAGCGCATTGCAGTGCCGCGCAGGCCTTTGTGTTTCAAAGTTCTGGGTGACACTGCAATTGTTATGGGCCGGCGTTATGCTTACCATCAGGCAAACGACCAGCTCGTCTCGTTACCTAAAAATATATATATATATCGGAGCAACGACGTCACAGGCGAGCTTCATGGACGGTGTAAAATGACAACAATCAAAACATGTTAACTTTGGTTTACTAATTAACGTTTAGAACCATAAATTACTCATTGGATTGTTAATAATTTAACTTAAACTTTGATTAACTAATTAATGTTTGTGAACCATTAATTACTCATTGAATTGTTAAAACTAGACAAATTATTGTAAAACTGAACAAATTCACTGTAAACACAATTTTTTAAAAGATTGCCGACAAGTTTCTTGCCCATTCTTCTTGTACGGCCTATTACTTGGAATGGGCGCCTAGAGTCATTTATTTTAACTATCATGAGTGCTCTCCTGGGCCCCATGTTAATAAAAAGTAATGAATTTCAATTGAAGATTAAAATCTAAAGTAGAATGACAAGATCTAACAAGTTTTATAAAGATTCTTTGTCACAATCTGTTTTGCTATAAATACGAGCGACCGACTGTTGTGAGAAGCAGTGTTGCGCCTACCGTCGGACCGTTCAGATCTCCCATATAACCTTGCCGAAATAAATGGTTGAGATAAAATGGAGCTTCTACGAGTTTTCTTTCTACGAGGGGTGAGCGGTCACCATGATGCTGAAGATGTTGACGTCACCGGTGGTGACGTCACCGTTTTTAAAAAGACCCCTGGACTCGCCGCCCCGTCATCAGAAGTGGGATTGGAACGGAACAACCTAGCTTTCCAATCCTAGCCTTCTCACCCGCTTGTCACCTGAAGTACCAGCAAAGATGAAGTGGGATTGGAACGGAACAACCTAGCTTTCCAATCCTAGCCTTCTCACCCGCTTGTCACCTGAAGGACCAGCACAAATGGGCAATGCAGCCGAGCCCAGTCGCAGCAGAGGTCCCCACATCAGACACCAGCTCCTGAAGATTATGCTGACACACCACCGTATTGGCGAGAGATGACCCATCACTACCAGCTCCTGAAGATTATGCTGACACACCACCGTATTGGTGTGAGATGACCCATCACTACCAGCTCCTGAAGATTATGCTGACACACCACCGTATTGGCGACAGATGACCCATAACTACCAACTCCTGAAGATTATGCTGACACACCAGCTGCGTCCGTGGTATCTACACGAACGGGCCAACACGTGCAACCAAACCAAGAAAAAGGCGATGGACACACGACATCAGACTACAGGTGAATCGTAACTTTTTCTACCATATTTTAACTTTAGACTTGCATGCGCATAAACGCAACTTACAACTTACAAATAATCCAAGAGATTACTTCTAATTTCACGAGATTTCTTAGTTTCTTGAGTTTTATTTTTAAAAGTTTTTCACGAGATACCCACAAATACCAAAAATCTACGAGTTAACCGTGTGCTGTCCGCGAGTTATCCCGAGGTATCCGCGAGTTATCCCGGGCAATCCATGAGTGATCCGTGAGTCAATCCAAGTGATAACCGTGAGTTAATCCAAGAGGTAGCCGCGAGTTAATCCAAAGAGATAGCCGTGAGTTAATCCAAAGAGGTGGCCGCGAGTTAGTCCAAGAGATGGCCGCGAGTGATCCGTGAGATGTCCGACGAGATATCCGACGAGATATCCGGAGATATCCGATGAGATTGTCACGCGATTTCCACGAGATATCTACGAAAATCCATACCTAGTAATTCTAACCCAACTTAATAAAAAGGCCTCCAAATCTTTTCAAGTATGGCAGTGTCTTTAATCGACATCACAATTCTTAATTATTATTATCGCTGATTATTTGTCTTTGAGGTATTTTTGTGAATCTTGTGCAATTTATTCAAGGCGAAGTGCCTGTTTGTATGCTAGTTTGAAAACTTAGTGGCACTAGCGTTCATTAAGTTCTTTCTATTCCGGTACGCGTAAATACGCGATGTGGTAGTTATCAAAATTCATTGACGATACTGAGCTTTCATTGAACTAGATTCGCAGCGTTAGCAACAGCGCGGGGACTGTTACGGATAAGTGATATTCGGTTAACAATTCGGGATCCGAATTATAAAACGTAATAGTTTTGAATCATCTGTAACACTGTACAAATTATTTCATTCCTTGTGTACCCTCTATATTCGTAATTTTAAATTATTTTATTCCTTGTGTACCCTCCATTCCCGTCATTTTCAGAGCCTCTGCGGACCACGGTCATAACAATAAGGCCCAGACCGCAGCATCGACCTGTATCCCATTTCCTTTAGAGCCTCTGTGGACCACGGCGTACAAGACCGCCCAGACCACAGCAACATCCCTGTCTCCCAGTCTCCATGTCTACGAGAATTTAAAAATAATGCAATGATGCGTGGAGCATATGCATTGAACCTATAATAAATCTATTCATGCAATGATGCGTGGAGCATTTGCATTGAACCAATAATAAATCAAAGCCATAATGCGTGGAGCATTGGCAAACTACTGCTACTCACATTCCCTTGTACAGCAAATTTATTTAAGTTTAACTGTGAATGTTTGCATGTGAACTGTTGTTTACAGAATATTATTAAGAAAGTACCTACTAAAAGTTGGCTGATAATTTTGTTACGTGAATATTGTTTCACTCTAACATAAAATTAAATCTTCGCAATTTGAAAAATAAGCAATGCAGCTTAATTTATGCAGTGATGAGAAACAAAGTTAACAGCTAGTGTACCGGTGTACGGGTACCTACCTCAAAACCAAATTTCTAGTTTTAAGAAACACCGTGCCTGGTGCAGGGCGCGCACCACCAGTCAGAATGGCCGAGCCGGCGCGAAGCGGGCTACGATTACGGTGTTGAGCAGGGCAATAGGAAACATAACATGTTTACCTACTTTGATTAACTAAATGTTTACCTACTTTGATTAACTAAATAGTTTGCTCATTAGATTGTCGAAACTAGATAACTTCACTGTAAAGATAATTGATCAAAGAAAAGAAAGCAAAAAGAAAAAGAAAAGAAAAAGAACAAAAAAAAAAAAAAAAAAATTTTCTTTTCTCTTAAGAATGCAAACTATTACTCTTGCGAACTTAACTGCAAGCAACGGTGGTTGCTTACAGATACCAAACTCAGAAGAAAACGTCTCATTGTTTCAGAACATAACTGGACTGGTGCAGAGCACGCACCATCTATCAGAATGGCCGTATCGGAGCAACGACGTCACAGGCGAGCTTCATGGACGGTGTAAAATGACAACAATCAAAACATGTTAACTTTGGTTTACTAATTAACGTTTAGAACCATAAATTACTCATTGGATTGTTAATAATTTAACTTAAACTTTGATTAACTAATTAATGTTTGTGAACCATTAATTACTCATTGAATTGTTAAAACTAGACAAATTATTGTAAAACTGAACAAATTCACTGTAAACACAATTTTTTAAAAGATTGCCGACAAGTTTCTTGCCCATTCTTCTTGTACGGCCTATTACTTGGAATGGGCGCCTGGAGTCATTTATTTTAACTATCATGAGTGCTCTCCTGGGCCCCATGTTAATAAAAAGTAATGAATTTCAATTGAAGATTAAAATCTAAAGTAGAATGACAAGATCTATCAAGTTTTATAAAGATTCTTTGTCACAATCTGTTTTGCTATAAATACGAGCGACCGACTGTTGTGAGAAGCAGTGTTGCGCCTACCGTCGGACCGTTCAGATCTCCCATATAACCTTGCCGAAATAAATGGTTGAGATAAAATGGAGCTTCTACGAGTTTTCTTTCTACGAGGGGTGAGCGGTCACCATGATGCTGAAGATGTTGACGTCACCGGTGGTGACGTCACCGTTTTTAAAAAGACCCCTGGACTCGCCGCCCCGTCATATAAAAAAAAACATATTCAATGCCCATTACAATTGTAAGCTACGTGGGTTCAGGGCAGGGCGCAGTTCAGGCAGTTCGTGAAATTAATTAAAAGTTCGTAAGGTACGTGTAATTTTGTGCAGTATATTTTTCCAAGTAACAATTAACAATCAAAAGGTAAAAACGTCAAAAATTCAAAAATTATTATATTTAAATCCGGCCAAAAGGAGGCGCGCTACCGGTTTCAAGCGCCAAAGAGGCGCGTCGCCTACATTTCTCCCCCTCAGTGCTTCAGCACTCATCATCAGGCTTCATAGGTAGCAGTGCCACGCGCGTTACCGGCCGCCGAAATGTCCCTCGACTGGTTTTGACGTCAACCACGCGTACTTGCCCATCGCCGCCGGGGAATGTCTTCTCCACGATTCCCATCGGCCACGTATTTCTAGGTAGAGCGTTGTCGAAGACAACGACGATGTGCCCTTCACGCAGCGGTCTCTCGTCTCGGTTCCATCTCTGTCGGGGAACCATCACAGGCAGGACTTCTTTAAGCCAGCGTTGCCAATACATCTCACTTAGCCTCTGCGCGATCCTCCATTGTTTTCGAGAGCAAAGATCGCCATCGCAGAAAGTTCCCGGGGTTGGCATACCTAAGGAAGAACCTAAAAGAAAATGGTTAGGAGTTAGGGCTTCTTTGCTTGTCGGGTCAACCGAAACATGAGTTAGCGGTCTACTGTTGACCATGTTCTCTATCTCCATCAACAGGGTTGTGAGAACTTCTTCTCTTGGCGCTCTTTCCTTCAAAATTACTCGTAGTGCAGTCTTTACACTTCTAATGAGCCTTTCCCAGGCCCCACCCATATGTTGACTTGCCGGCGGAATAAAATGCCAATCAACTCCTCGATTCAAGATTTCAGATTGAACCGCTCCAGTTTGTAAAATGGCTTGATAGGCCCTTTTCAGCTCAGTCTCCGAGCCTCTCAAGTTCGTTCCATTGTCAGTATAAAATCGTCGCGGCCATCCTCGTCGCACTGCCATTCTTCTTAATGACATAATTAAGGAGTCTGTCGTAAGTGACGATACCATTTCGATGTGCACGGCACGAACGGTCATGCAGGTAAATATAACTCCGTATCGTTTTACTCTTTGTCTCCCGACAGCGACGTCCATAGGTCCGAACAAATCAATTCCGCAATATGTGAACGGCCTTTCATGATGGGCTAGTCTTGCTTCCGGCAAATTTCCAAGTCTCGCAGGTATTGGAGTAAGCTTTCTTTTTCTGCATATCAAACTTTGAGACGCTACTCTCCGAACAGTGGGTCTTAAATTAATTACCCAATATCTCTGTCTAAGTTCATTAATTACCATTTCGTTATTAGCATGGGCAGCTCGTTCGTGGTAATGTTTCACAATCAAACGTGCTATTTGACAGCGACCATCTAAAATGACTGGATTTTTCGTTTGTACGTCAACATTCTGAGCTGCGTCTATGCGTCCATCAACACGTAACAATCCGTCTTTACATATAAATGGCGTCAATGTTCTCAATCGACTATTTCGCTCGATCTGTCTTCTGTATGCGTTCGGGTAGGAATCGGGTAGTCTCGCATATGATTTCCATGGAAGACCAACTTCCCAGCGACCATCAACAAGTTTTGCAGTGCTATCTAAGATCGATATTGCTTTCAGGTCATCAGCGTTCTGTCGTGGTATTTTTGTAACACCGATTGCGTCAAAGGCAAAAGATCTTTTCACCTCTTCATGAAGTAAGATGTTATTGTTCTCACTGCTATTTGTACTCACATGCAGCACAGAGTGTTCAGTCTCAGCTGGTAGCAAAGAAAGGTCGGACGGTAGTAAACGGTGGTTCTTTTTACTTTCTCCGTTTATTGTGCCAATAAAGCCGTGTACGCACCACCCCAATGACGTCTTTGTTGCGTATGGTTCATCAACAAGACCGGCTATAAAATGCAGTGGTGCCATAAGATGGTAGTGATCGTGTCCAATGAGGATCTTCGGTTTGACATCACCGGTGTAGGTCAGCAGCTCAACATTGTCTCGGAGATGTTGATATTTTTGTATGTCCGAATCTGACATGGTTTGCGTAGCTAAATCCAATTCTTTCATCTTTCGAGCGCATAATGTATATCGATCTCCTTGACTGTTCGATATAGCACAACTAATGTTTTCTACTTCACATGAGATTTTGCTGGAAGTCCATGCACTCTTTGCATTCAGTGTAGTTGTTTTACCTTTTAGCCCAGCTTCCTCGGCGATGTCAGCTGATATCAAACTTAAAGCTGCGCCATCGTCAAGTAGGGCAAAAGTCTTTACATTTCCTCTCGGTCCGTGTACAGTCACCGGTACGATCTTCAATAACAGGCGTGGACCAGTCTTAACAACTGCATGAGCGACTATTTCAGGCTCGCTGTCATCGTCTTTCTTTTCGTACTTGACTCCTTTGAACGGCCAGTGCAGTAAGCGATGATGATCTCGATTGCAGCCATCAACGTCGCACTTCTTTTCGGGACACGTATCTTTGTTGTGACGACTCTCGAGGCACTTAAAGCAAAGCTTGTGTATGCGGACAAAATGCCAGCGATTGCGAATTAACGCTCGTTTGAATTGTGCACAAGATGCTAAAAAGTGTTTGTCTGTCTTACAAAACTTACAGTTATCCGTGTCTTGGGCCATTTTCGACGTTGAAGGTGTCGTGTGTAGAATCTCATTTACTGGGTGCAAATTGTATGACGATCGGCTGTCATCCGGCTTCTTTCTGACAGCTTGCTCAGTCTGACATATAACATGACTTACTCCAGCTGTCGCAGTCTTTGAAGCTTCCATGTGTAAAAATTCAGCGAGTATTTCTAGCTTCGACCTCTTTGCATCTGAGCAAGTAAAAAAGTAGTCAGTCCACTTACTAATGAGGATGATCGGACATTTCGAAATGACAACTGCGAGAAGTTCTGGGCTCCGTAAATAATCTTCTTGTTCGATTGCTTTTACTGCAGCTACATAATTCATGATCTTAATGGCGAATGTAACTATGTTTGCGTGGTAGGCCGGAGGTAGTGGTGTAGTCTTTTTCAACTGCTGTATCAACTTGAAAATTATAGTTTCTGGACGACCATACCGTAACTGTAGCGCATCAATGATAATGTCAGGCGTCGTGTTTCCCATAAGGAGTGAAGCTACAGTCTCTTTAGCTTCGCCGCGCAGACATTTACGAAGTCTCCATAAGTTTTCGATGTCTGTGAAATTACACGCTTGTGTTGACTCCGTGTAAGACTGCTTGAATTGTAGCCATTCTAAGCAATCACCACTGAAGATAGGTAAATCTTTGCAGGAACTTATTCTTGAAAGGAGAGCTTTGTTACTAACATCAGCTGCTGCAGAGTGGAAGGCGTCCTTCAGTGCGTAGGCCAGTTGTTGAATGTCAGTTGGAGCCGCTCGTGTTGCTTCTACCGGTAGTTTCCTGCCGTCGTTGTGCATATGCGGGCCCTCATCATTCACGCAACTGTGCGCCATCCAATTTTCCACCTTCTCGTGTGTGTCTGTAGTAGCTACTGAGTGAGTTTTGTGACTCCTGTGTGATTGCTCATCTTCAAGTGCAGCTACTTCTGCGGCTAATCTCAAGTCAATGAGTGTTGCTTCACGCTGGGCGGCTTCATTCTTGAGTCGAGCGTCGCGTTGTGCGGCTTCATTCTCGAGTTGGAATTTGGCTGCTGCAGCTTCCAACTCGAGACGTTTAATACGAGCCGCTATGCTCGATTGTCCAGATTTTTTGCTCACTACCTCAGATGTGCCAGCTTGTCTATTCAGCTGTTCTGAGAATGCCTCACGAACTGTGTGCTCCGCCTCTCTTCTAGCAACGCTTCGCGTTGTCCTGGGTTTTGGTGGAGACCTGAACATCTTCCCTGCCTCGCAATGTTCCGGCTTACTTCGTACGATGACCGGTGTCTTCACGATCCGGCTCGAAGGACCAATGTAAGCTACGTGGGTTCAGGGCAGGGTATTATTTCGTGTATTTTATTAAAAGTTCGTGAGGTACGTGTAATTTTGTGCAGTATATTTTTCCAAGTAACAATTAACAATCAAAAGGTAAAAACGTCAAAAATTCAAAAATTATTATATTTAAATCCGGCCAAAAGGAGGCGCGCTACCGGTTTCAAGCGCCAAAGAGGCGCGTCGCCTACAACAATCATACGTAATAGTAAGTAAGATTGTAGTTAAAATGATGGCGTTCCTTTTTCATTCTCTTTTATTTAACCGAGGTAAAAACGCCAGTTCCCTAGTCTGTATTATTTATATTATTTGATAAAATAACGAGCTGGTCGTTTACCAGAACAATAATTGCAGTGCCACTCAGAAGTTTGATACACAAAGGTCTGCGTGGCACTGCAGTGAGCTCATTATCCTGAGACATTAGATATTAAGTCTCATTAGCCCAGTAATTTCACTGACTTAAGTCTCTGGTCTGGCTCTCCATTTTTTTATGTTTTTATAATGTTACGCGATTTCTTGGAAACTGCTAAACCGATTTGAATGGTTTAACTATTACGACCTATCCCGAAGTGGTTCCATATAGTTTTCAGGATCGGATGATGCACTGAGAAGCCAGACGACAGAAGTCGATTCCACCTTTTATTGTAATTTTAGACTCGGTTCTGAAATTCTTTGATTTTCTTTTATAGTTTATTTTTATTTAAATCGGCTTGTTCGGACATTAGCTACTGCTTTACACTGTACACAACGAGAAACTTGTGAGAATTCGTTTCAAAGTCGTTTCAGTGTAATAGCGGTTTCTCCAAGTTAGTTGATGGTCTTATTATATTTATGTAGCGGAAATAAGGTAGGCTACACCGGAAGTTATGATCTTAGTATTTGGAACTGCGGGGAGACGGTCTAGAAAATTTGCTAATGATATTATAAATCCAATTTCCGGTTATAACGACAAAGAATCCCCAAAATAATGAGTTGGAAGCATGTTGCGGTGGTTCGATTTTCACACTAACGTATTTTTCCATTTATGGGCGAAGAGAGTATGATTTTACACTGAAATTATTGTTGTTGGCTTTGTTTGCGGGTTTGTTGCTCGCCTCCCGGACATACTCGACCACTAACGCCAGCTTCTCTCCGCTCGCACAAAATAGAGAGCGTACAGAAGGGGCGCTCGGGTGGTTAGGCCGGCCGTTCTTATGCGCCTAATCACGGAGAGAAGCCGACGTTAGTGATCGAGTGTGTCCGAGAGGCGAGCAACAAACGCGGCAACTACCTCAGCTTGTGGCTCGGTCGCGGCCACTCGAACGAATGCATGAAAAATCTAGTGCTCAGCTTTTGGTCGCGTTAGTGGCCGAGCTCGGTGTTCCAATGTGTGGCAGCACTTAGGAACTATTTATGTAACTACTTGTGATATTCCTTAGAATCAGGGAAATCTAAGGAAGTATATAATATATTTATATTATATTATAATCATGCGGTGTCATTCCTTATTGAGCGATAGATTGTCACTGTTATTTTCATCTTCCCTATAATACGTTATTTTCTAAACCAGATTCATTGCACGTTATTCGTCCCCTACGGCAAATATTATTTTCCTACCCACCCCACCTGTTTCCCACCCTCATTTATCACCTAACTGAGGGGTGATATTCGGATATAATCCGGAAAAAGGTCCACTCGATTTTCAGGGTTGAATCGATTCGGGAACTCCACTTGACCGAAACAGAGTGTATTCAGGAAACCAGATATAATTTGGGGGTAAACAATATGAAACATAAATATTTCATATAAAATTCTCATAACAAACATTATTTACATTGGCTAGTTGCATGAAACACAAAATACATCATTACTGTGGTTATACAGTTTTAGGAATATCACATTAACACAACAAAAATTAAAACATCACAAAAAATTTATAATTTCCACAAAGATACTGGGATCTAAAAGTTTCCAAATTAAACAAAATGCATATATTTAGTACAAGTTTACGGGCCGCATTGTATATGTGACATCACTAGTTAAGCCCAATTTATATGGAGGGTTTTACCGCTCAGTATATACGCCCGCCTATGGGTCCTATTTTTAGCATTCGAATTCTAGTTTTTCGATAGGTATTATTTGATTCTCATGAGAAAAAAAATTGATCAACATCATAAAAAAATGAAGTCAACATCCCTATTGTAACTGTTCGTGCACCAAGAAGTCGCCTGCTTTACGCGTAGGGTATTATTCAAATTCAAATTCAAAATGCTTTATTCATATAGGCCACAACGGAGCACTTATGATAGCCAATAAACCAGTATAATGGCAAAATCCTCCCTTCACAGGGGATGCTGATGTTCAGAAGTAGACGATTTCCAGATGGTGGTGATGATATCATCTACGACTTGATTTTTTTATTATTTCAGTAGATATAGGGTTTTCCGGTTTGATGAACAAAGTAGTCAGTGAAACTACTGCTTATGGGACTTAATACATATATAAGGATAGCGAGCGCACTGCAGTGCCGCACAGGCCTGTGTTTTTCAAAGTTCCGAGTGGCACTGTACTCGTTATGGGCCGGCGTTATGCTTACCATCAGTCAAACGACCAGCTCGTCTCGTTATGAAATATTAAAAAAGATACCTATTCATTTAAGCCTTGAAGCAGCCCAGGTTATAGTTATCGGGAAAGAGATTCTGGCAGTAACCGTTGATGCCCCTGACAAGAACTCATTACGTCCACAACCGAGGTCAATTTGACAGCCCCTTTGGGAATGTCAGTGATTTGAAGGGGCACAATATTAGACCTTTTAAAACGTCATGTCCAATATGTTTTACTTTTAAAGTCTGTATATATCTAAATAGCTTTATTTTTATTCAAGAGTTTTTTATGTGACAAAATAATTCGTACTACCCATTTGAAAATGTGATTGTTGGTTTGTCCTTTCAGCATTGGATTGACATGACTTTTTGCGTAAAGGTAGTTTTAAGCCGGAGAAAAAAATAGGCTTTTTATCCCGAAAAAATGCACGGTTCTTGTAGAAATCTCGCGGGTGAAGCCACGGGCAGTTAGTATAGAATAAGTGCTTCATCACTTTACACATTGTAAAGGGATATTTACCGTGATTATAATAAGCTGGTGAGCTCCCGATATTTCGACGCTGTTGCAAGCATCATGTTCACGGGAATACTGGGAAATATCGGGAGCTCACCAGCTTATAATAATCACGGTAAATATCCCGTTACAATGTATAAAGTAGTGAATAACCGTGAAAGTCTAAAACAGTGTTTAGATGCTTCATCGTTATCAACAGTTGAGACAGTGGTCAAACGAGGACATGACGATAATGCACCAAGCCACACTCGTGGGTTATGGCCCATATACTGACTCTCTTTGAAAGAAGGCCGGTATTCAAGCAGTGGGAGCATAAAAGACGAAAGATGAAGAAAAACTTAACTATTCTTCCCCTTCCATGCAAAAAAAACATGACTGCTATCAGTATATCAAGCAAGCCTGTTCTCGTTTTAGCTTCCTAATTTTGTGACCCCATCCAAATTTATTCCAAAGGGTAACGGAAATTCTAACAAATACCTCTTGAATTAAATAAATCTTTTTAAGAATTCATTAGCATATATTTTAACGGACCTGTTAAGAGGGACCGCAGTCAAATTCACGCAAATTTTTAGGTGAAGCATGTAGATCACAGGCATCTCAAAGAATGTACACAGTGTAAGTATTGCAGTAATCAAAATCTATATTTTATGCTGTTATTTCGATGATTATTTAAATTTATAAATAATTCTAAAATTAGAACTGGAATAATCAACCTACTAAACCATTTCCATTCCACCATGTGGTCAATATTACACGTTTAGCAGGTTCTTTTATCATAAGAACTGCTAAAGACTGGAAGGCTCTACAAGCGTTTATGTTACCAGCCGGAAGACGTCCACTGCTGAACATAGGCCTCCCCATAGAACGCCACTTGAATCGACTACTTGCCTCTTGCAACCAATGGTTTCCCACGGTTTTGACAACCTCGTCAGTCCACTTAGTGGGGGGCCTACATTACATCTTTTGGTTCGTGGTCGCCACTCTAGAACATTACTTCCTCAATCGGTTTTGCGAGCAATGTGGCCTGCTCATTGCCATTTCAACTTACTAATTTTGAAAACTAAGTATTTCAGTGAGTTTGAGCTGTCTCTTCATTTCGGATTTTATCATGCAAGGAAACCTCGTGCATAGTTCTACCCAGAGCTCGTTGTGTGACTCTGAGCTAACACATCATTTTTTTTTCTAGAGTAAAAACTTAAAATTGCAGGTTTTATAAATGAGGAGGTTTTTTCAAACCTTGACTGTTTTTTTTTGTTTGATGATATTGAAATTAAAACGCAGCAAAAATAAAATTAGGCCAAAACTTGATAATTTCACCAGAAAAAAAACGCATGATTTCTTCAAAACTAGATTATCCCACTTCATGAAATGACGTTACCCATTACTGTTTTCTCAAATCGTGCAAAAACATAAAAAGTGAATAGTCAAGTTTTGAAAAGAACCTCCTCAAATATTATCCTACTCACTATTCATAAAGTTTCGATGAATGAATTCAGCTTGCACGCTTCAAAGTTAAATATAAAATAAATTATGAAGAAAAAAAAGTTTAACTGAATTACGACAAAATGTTATGCTAACTAAATTGTGTAAATTTAAGTAGTCAGCACGAATATAAATTGCAGTCTTTTATTCTTTTATTATTATGTTAGTTACAGTGTCAGTGCTCTGAACAAAACATAATTTAACACATGACTGGACTGTGTTTTTATTAAATTTACATAATTATGCGTGAATTATAAGCTATTTTACATTAAGTTAAATAATTGAACGTCGAAATTATAGGGTAGGATGATACTGGCACAACTTCAGTATAGAGATTTAAAAGAAAATGTTATTTTTGCCGGCCGTGGAGTCCCGGCTATGATTTGTACCATTACAACTCTTCCCGTGGATGGTGAAGATGCTAAGAGAATATCTAGGCAATGAGTAGCAGCTTCCTCAAACAACATTACTGCGATCACGGCGACGCCTGCCAAGCATGCTGTGTTATAGCAAAACCCCTTTCTTAGGGGAGCCCAATGTTTAGAAATGGATGCTTCCTGGCTGATGATAATGATACAATGTTCGATGATGATAATACGACGCTGACATAGCTTTGTTCGGTAACAGTCTTAAAACAAAAATAGATATAAAAATGATGTTATTCATCAATAGGTACTCACTGAAATTATTGGTATGAGACTTAAGACTAGGCTCTCATTATAATTTTCCCACGTTTGCCTACCTAATGTCTTAGGGAGGGTAACGAGCGCGATGCAGTGCCGTGCAGGCCTTTGTGTCTTAAAGTTCTGAGTGGCACTACAATTGTTACGCTCCATTATTGCTTACCATCAGACAAACGACCAGCTACATTATTCATCTAGCTGTGCCTAGTAACCTCGCCCACGTACCGTAAGATAGTCCTTATAACATCTGGCCCACGTACCCTAAGTTACTCCTTATAACGTCAACTATCTAGACAGACAAAACTTTTAAAAATTGTTAATTGGTTATAAGTACCGTATATACTTTCATATGCATTTAGTAAAAAGCTGTTATTTTGACATTACAAATAGGCACTACAATTTTATTTATTTGTATAGACGTGTAGATAAAGATATAAAACGGCATAAAAAAACAAGTTTCAGTTGATAGTAAGAAGTGACTTCACCTACGGTAAATTCCCGCACTGTGTCCACATAACGACCGTAGCCAGCCTAAAATTAAGGTCGGTGCCAGGAACGACTGAAAAGAGCTCGTAATTACGGCCTGAAATATTCAACCGGAACAAACTGAGACACTGGGTGTGACGTCACGCGGTAACGACAGAAAAAAAGTTATTAAAACACACTTTTATTAGCTGCACTTGTAACCATGTAATGGAATCTTTGAAGTCAATTTTAACCTTCTAATTGTAGTATCGAAACGAAACTTTGCATCTATAATAAGTATTTGGATGAAAATACGATAATTTGGTAACATGGAGATGATCTGATGATGGAGCCAGGTGGTAGTGTGTTTTGAAGTTTTTACAAGCCTTTCTAAAACTAAAAATGTTTGTATGTGTGTACTGTGTATGTATGTTTTTTTTATGTTATTTGGTAACGAGTCGAACTGGTCGTTTGCCTGATGGTAAGCATAACGCCGGCCCATAACAATTGCAGTGCCAATCAGAACTTTGAAACACAAAGGCCTGCGCGGCACTGCAGTGCGCTCGTTACCCTGAGACATTAGGTATTAAGTCTCATAAGCCCAGTAACTTCACTGGATACTCTGCTCATCAAACCGGAACACAGTAATGCTTGCACACTACTGCTTGGCGGCAGACTTCACGAGCAAAGCGGTGGTAACAACCCAGACGGACACTCGCAGAAGAGTTAGTCCTCCCACTAACAAATGTATGTATGTTTGTTTAGGTCAAATCTCGCAAGCTAATTAATTAAACGCACTTCCCTGTGATCAATTTCCCGGAATACACCGATAGGTGCTTTGCGACTGATTTTCAACTTGAGGGTGATAGCTAGCCAGGCGAGTACTAGAAAAGGCTCTACCGCCACGCACAATGTTTTGTTTCACCGAAATTTTAAGCTCTTAGGATTCAAATCTACAGATCGTCACAACCACTGAGCTATCATCGCTTCAAAACTCTCCATGCCGGTTCTCTTTTTAGACAGTCTACAACCCCATTTATCAGTAAGTTAGATTACTTATTTTAATGTTCAGCAGACTGTAAATATTAATTAGGAAATTTTTAATTCAGTGAGCAGACATATCCATATGTTGATGAGTACTTTTGTACATCAGTGAAAGTACATGTTTATATTACAAATAACTTCACTTTGACATAATCAAATGTCTAAGCCTGCTCGCGCACGAGCCACGCGCTACAACCACAAGAGTCCGCCACCGAGCTGCGGACTGCAGCTATGGTAGATTTGTATGAGTTCGCCACACAGGGTGATGCCGTGGTTGCTACAGGCTACGAAATGCCGCTTCTAGCTTCGTGTGGATAATACCGACCCCAAATCGTTGACACTCGCAACCCGCATGATAACCCCTCTCTCACTTCATCTAAGACGTCGGACGCCATTATGATACCGCAAGCAATGGAAAGAATTGGTCAGCTAGTAATTGTGTTGACCACCAAACACAAGTAGCTGTCAGACGCATTTGCTACTTAGCAACCGCTTCTAGCTAGCAGTTGCTGAGTGGAACACCCCCACGTGGAGCTCCACGTGGGGGTGTTTTGTAGCTGTAGCGCGTGGCACGTCTGCGGCAAGGGTAAGTTGACTAGTATTTGTAAAGTCACAGAATAGATAATAGTACAATGGAAAGTGTGTTCATACAGTTTTTCCATAGCTTCTATTGTATAACTACTCGTAGAACGAGTGAGGCCGAGAGGGAACTTATGCGACTTTCAATTCGACGTACCATAGTTCAAATCTCGGCTCGGCTTCACACCAATGACTTATTTCAAGTTATGCGCGGATTTATCACGCTCGCTCTAAAAACGGTGATGGAAAACATCTCCTATGAATTCGAAGACATGTGACATCCAGCATGCAGCACTGGGCCGGCGTGGTGGTATTATCACTTTTCTTTTCCGAGTGAAGACATCCAAGCAGTGGGAACGTAATCGCATGATAATGATTCCATAATTACTAATAGTAATATTAAACGATATTTTTTTGATATCTATTTATCTTCCAAATTAGAGATAAATAGCTATAATTTTCTTAATTTCCTTCATAAGACTACCTGGAAAAATACATGATAAATTTTCTGCAAAGTGAAAAATTTCCGTAAGTTAATCAAAAAGAGCAAAAGTGCAATATTTCAATGACACTAACACAAGTCGGCAGCGTATTGCAGAGTTTTAAGATTAAATTAAATTTTAAAAAGTCAACTACGAGATTTATGAGAAGTCAGTGAAATTATGGCTTGAGACATTAGATCTCAGAGGAACAAGCGCAATGCAGTGCCGCGCAGGCCTTTGCGTTTTAAAGTTCTGGGTGGCACTGTATTTGTTATGGGCTAGCGTTATGCGTACTATCAGGCAAACGACTCGCTCGTCTTTTTATCCAACAGTATGAAAACGTTTTAACAAGATAAACGTTAAATAAGATTATATAAAGTGAGTAATTTATAGTTTCAATTCCGCGATAAATAATGTCTAATGGCCTAAGTTCGATCTATACTGAATACTACTATACATTATACTATAAATTACTCACTTTATATAATCTTATTTAAAATGGATTTCCGCAAAGTAACGCCTGATTCCATCAAAGATAAACGTTCCTTGTGCCTGTAGAAGGGTAGGCTTGAGCGATTTCTGCTTGCAATCCCAGGGGCATGCTAAACAGGAAACCTAATAACTAGGTAGTAGGTGTATTGAGTTGTCGTGACAGTTTGCAAACTGATCTTTCTTTCCTACTAGGGTGACAGCTTCTGCAATATTTTTTTTATGCTATTTGATAACGAGACGAGCTGGTTGCCTGATGATAAGCTTAACGTCGGCCCATAACAATTGCAGTGCCACTCAGAACTTTGAAACGCTATAGACTGTGCAACACTGTAAAGGGATCGTTACCCTAAGACATTAGATACCTATTGAGTCTCATAATCCCAGTAATTTTACTGGCTACTCTGCTAACCAAACCGGAACACAGTAATGCTTACACATAACTGCTCGGTGGCAGACTACACGAGCAAAGCGGTAGTACCGACTCAGAATTATTAATGCGAAAGTGTGTGTTGATTTGTCCTTGTTTCACGCAGTAACGGAGCAACGAGTGATCGAGAGTGATTGAGTGAACAAGTAGATCGACGTGATTTTTGGCATAGTTATAGTTTATGGACCGGAGAGTAACATAGGCTTTTTATCCCGAAAAAATGCACGGTTCCTGTGGGAACGTGGGTGAAAACTGCGGTCAGAAGCTAGTATGGTTATAATATGATGTTTTTCTTCACGGAAAGCTCAAATATTATGTCCGTAAAAATGTCTACAAATAAAACACAATGTTCTCGTCATAGAAAAATCTTTGGACTTATTTTCGAACCGTACATAGAAGTGTTAAGTTTTGCATTCATATCTCTTACGTCACACGTGACGCCCTCTAGCGGCCTTTTGTTTCATCATCTTTTATTTACATAGAGTTTCTGCTCTATGTGGCATACAATCTTCTCTTTGGAGTCAGCAACTCAAAGTTTTATTACTCGACAAGTTTATTGACCTCGATCTCACCTCATCTTAAAGTGTATGAAACGCTGACAGGGGAGAATGAAAGAAAAATGTACTGACCGCAAATGAAATGGAATAAATGCATGATGATGATGATGATGATAATAATTATGAGAATTAAAAATGTCATGTTATTTTTATAGCAGTAAAGCGACCATATAGCTAATCAGCCATTTATTCCAGGCAACAATTGAATGCACAGGATCGCATAGAAAAAGAAAAAATTTCGGCTGGTAGTGCATGAAAAATATTTATTTAATAATTTACTTTAGAAACTTGATAAAAAGTTAACAAAATTGTAGTTTTAAGATAGCTTTGAAAAAAGTTTATTCTAACATATTTTCGATTTCATTATATTGGACAGACAAATATGTATAACAATTGATTGAGTATGTGTAAAATCAGAGTAACGTCTAGGTACATTATTTGTATAATAATTATGTATGTAAAATGTACATGGGATGCTTATTCTCTATATATGCTAGGGTGTTTGTACCCATATGTATTTATGTGTAAAAATGCCTCCTTATATGTACCTATGGAGATGTATGTATTTAGATGAATGCAGAGATAAATATGTACATAATTAATCATATCTATAAGAGATTTTTTACAGTTGTCATATAACGTAGTGTCTATAATAAGTTCATCATACAAGGTATTCTCTCAAAACATAATTAGAAATCGTTGAAAACAGACCCTAATTATTTTCAGGATAACGGTATATTTTGAAAATAATTAAAAACATAATAAATCATAATAATTGCTGTCCACAAACAACTCTATGTTAATTGAAAAATGAAAAGCCGTGAAAGTTGAAGTAGGGTTAGATTGGGGTGGGTGCTGACTTCTAGCGAATTTAAAACGCTTATTCTCCGCTATTCTCTCTCATTCGGACTGTTAAGTGTGCAAATTTTCTACATATCTAAAATATAAGCGATTGGTAATCTCAGCAGAAAGCAACAATGATCTCAGGTGGATCTTTTGCAAAAATCTTGTGTAAAGTATAAGAAAATTCTAAAGTTGTGGTGTAAGTAATGACTGTTCTGAGTGCACACACGTTTAGCCCTTCTTCTAAACCAAACCTACAATTAGCTATGGCAAAGGCCAAAATGTTTGCCATACACACAATAATATTTCATTCCAAGTGCCGATCGAGTTGTTATTCAGAAAATAAATTTTCATGTTATTCTGTTGCATGTTGTTACAATTTTGTTTAGAAATACATGATTTTTTTTTTAGAAATTTGTGTGGTCTTTATTTTTGTCAACATCTATCGTGTCTCACATTTGACGAAAATATTTTTTTCTATTCTACTCGTATTCTCAAATCTCCACTACCGCCACGCTACTTCCCCCGCTAATCGCCCACACTGTGACCGCACCAAAACTTTTCCTGGAGTACCTCGTAATCTGTAGACCTCCACATTAATTATTCTCCGGGTAAAGATAACCAGAATCCCTAATTGGATCACTTCTCTGGACCACTCTGTGAATTATCGGAGAGGGAAAATTGACTATTTTTATACGCAATAGGTATGTTTTATTTATGTTTACCACGCGGTAAGACTAACTCTTCTGTGAGTGTCCGTCTGGGTGGTGCTGCTTTGTTCTAGTAGTCTACCACCACGCAGTAATGTACACGCATTACGTTTTCCGGTTTCATAAGCAAAGTAGTCAGTGAAATTACTGGGCTTATGAGACTTACCTAATGTATACGGTGTTGCAACTTTCTGATTGGCACTGCAATTATTGTTATAGGCCGGCTACCTATATACTGTTATGTTACCATCAGGCAAAGGAACTGCTTGAATGACTACTACTGACTACCTTGCTCATAAAACCGGAACCCAGTAATGCTTACATATTACTACTCGGTGGCAGACACGAGCAAAGCGGTGGTACCCATCCAGGCGGACAATCACAGAAGTGTTAGTCCTACCACCCGGTAAAAATCTACTCGCTCGTTCAGTAAAAGCCAATATCTAAAATAAACGATTCAAGGCAGTACATTTTCATGAAATTCGGTGGTTACTATCAAGCTGGTTCCAAGATAGGAGTAAGGAATTTTCCTTTGTTCTTTTGTCCGTTAGAACAATACGTTGTCCATGCAATTTTCCTTTCAGTATCTACCTTAATTATGTGCCTTGGTTTGCAGGTAGTGGTGCAAATGAGAACATACCTATAATGCTGCAATGATTTTTGAAACGATGATAGTTTTTTTTTTTTTAATATTATTTGGTAACTAGACGAGCTGGTCGTTTGCCTGATGGTAAGCATAACGCTGGCCCATAACAATTGCAGTGCCACCCAGAACTTTGAAACACAAAGGCCTGCGGCGGCACTGCAGATCGCTCGTTACCCTGAGACATTAGGTATTAAGTCTCATAAGCCCAGTAATTTCACTGGATACTCTGCTCATCAAACCGGAACACAGTAATGCTTGCACACAACTGCTTGGCGGCAGACTTCACGAGCAAAGCGGTGGTGACAACCCAGACAGACACTCGCAGAAGAGTTAGTCCTCCCACTAACAAAACTAACGGTAACGGTAACGGTAACGGTTTAGCGGTAGTTTTGGCCATCGCGAGGCATTTTCTAGAGCTTATCTGACCAGCTACCACCCTCAAGTTGAAAATCTGTCGTCATTATTCTATTTCGCTACGCCAAGCACTAATCCTTATGTTCTGGCACTAATCGCTATATTTGTAAGTGTAACCTAGATTAGAACTGACTCACAAGTGCAGCTGCGCTTGAGAGTCAGTTTTAATTTAAGTTTAGAATATTCACCATCTTCGAACACATCGTCTAGTCGATCGGTACCACGTGATACCAGTAAGGAAACAGAAAAAAACATGTCGCTCGGACCCGCATCGGTCGGCCTGATGTATATAAATGAAAATTTGAAAATGTATGGCTGGCGCGCGACGGGTAAAATTCATTCATATCCGCTTTTATACAACTTATACATTTTTATCTAAGGCTCTCATTTCGGTTTGTAATTTCTCTAATATTTGTTTTACGCCAAAGTAAAACAAAACAAAAAGAACAAATCTAGTTCATATCGGCACAGAAAACTACAAGTCTTGTGCAGATGTTCTTTTGTGCGGCCTAGTTTCGTATTTCTCCATTTCTATGCAAAAACTGAACTATGCAGTGCATAGTACAAAATAGAACAAGCATGGAGAGAGAGAACCGTGTACGAGAAATAAGCAAAAGAACCAGTTAGAACAAAGACTAGTAATCTGAGTTAGAATACGATATTTTCTATTATGTGAGGTTTGACATAACATTTCCATTACAGTTGGCACGATAAAGTATTTATCACTCTTATACGAAACAATATCGACTACCAATCAATAATTTCAAATAATTACTTATTTTCTTGCTGACTGTACGTTTTCACACAATCTATGAATGCAGCTGAAAATATTTAAAAAAATTACGGACTCATAAGAACTTTCCCCTGTAGCTACAATGATTTTATACGAAATATTTGTGACACGTTTTTAAGGATTTCTGGCATTTTTAGTTCTCTAATGCAGACCGTAGACGCTTATGCAAACGTGCGTTTGCTTGTCAGAATAACAACGCTTTTGCATCAAGCGCGGATTTCGAGTATCTCGTAATCGAGGCTTGATGCAAAAGCGTTGTTATTCTGACAAGCAAACGCACGTTTGCATAAGCGTCTACGGTCTGCATAAGGCATAAATTTCTCTGTCGCTGACGTCGATCGCCTTGGATTTCCAATTCTATGTAAAGCTATGCGTCCACTGGATCGTTCGTAGCGTACGAAGCGTCGGTATTGACAAAATGCCAATTATGTGCGTTCACTGTTATCGGATTTTGCATCGGTAATAATATAATAAAACATTACATACAAATTATACTTTATCATAAGAGACGGGAACCATGTGGTGGCGGAGGCCATCGCAGAGTCCGAACGGAGTGGGGCGGCGACGGGAAGTGGGAGAAAACAGTCATAGGTTAAAAGAATTGCGTGAACAACTGGAGTGGCCATGGACATTGGAATGATTCTGCTTGCAGTAGCGTCGTGTGGCGGATCGCCCTCTTCCCTCTAAAATGCTTGAGGAGAGCGATGGCTGGCACATGCGCCACTCTCGTGAACGGGTGCTGCTTGTGGGATCTCGTCCGCTCCGATTGTGTACTCAATTAAGTACTCTTGTCTTAACATTTGTAATATTTGTATTTATATAATACTATATATAATTATCTATGAACGTCAGTTTAGGTAGGCCTTCAGAGTAAGTATACTTTTGTTAAATTGATGATATGTTAAGTAAGGAATTGTTATGTATAAAAATTTAATAACAACAAACAAAGGGTGCGAGCCTTGCAGCATGCAGAGCATAACCTATATCAAACCAGCTCTGTGGCGTTGTTATATTGCATTGTGATCCGATTTACATATGTAAAGTTTCGGCTCAATCATACACCGGGAAGTGGGTCAAATTTAGCTTCCAAGATTTGATACTAACAAGGTCAGTAACAGCTTGTAAAAAATATGTACCTACATTGAAAATCTTCTCGATACATCTGTTTATTTTGTCCCGAATTATATAAAATCAATTACTCCGAAAAATGTAATCGTAATTCTAGCTAGATGATCAATTATTTTCATCGAATTCTATTTCGGCACTTCAAAGGACTTCTAATTTAATAACCTTTTCGAGTTATTAAATTATGTTTCTTGACTCAACGATGAATTTGAATGGTTTCTATTATTTTACGTGTGTCTTTGGATTTTACTTTTATCGAAGTACCTATATCTATACAAATGAATAAAATTGAAGTGTCGGCATTAGAAACAATTCCAGAGAATGTCGCGCACTTCACGTTTGAGGTTGAATATTTTTTTTGTGTGGAAATTTGGAATGACGTATTTCCAAGCGAGGATCTCACAGCTTGTGGACAATCATGGTACTAATCACCCCATTTCAGGATAACATACCAATTCAAAATCACCCTGTATATCCGTTTTCATCATCGCACAAGATGTCTAAATTAAATCCCTTTCGGGATGACATTTATATCATCCTCGGCAGTGACAGATTACTAAGATGAATCGTTCATTTTGCATGTCTGGGACATACTGTTGGCAAATATGGCCAATTATATAAATTTTCTTAATAGTCTTTCAAATATTATGTCTGGAAGAGATGGCTATGGAGCGTTAAGTTCGTCCATTTTTCACTCGTCCACTTTTGTTTTATGTTACTACAATAGAGTTATTATTGTTAGTGGGAGGACTAACTCTTCTGCGAGTGTCCGTCTGGGTTGTTACCACCACTTTGCTCGTGAAGTCTGCCGCCAAGCAGTAGTGTGCAAGCATTACTGTGTTCCTGTTTGATGAGCAGAGTATCGAGTGAAATGACTGGGCTTATGAGACTTAATACCTAATGTCTCAGGGTAACGAGCGCAGTGCAGTGCCGCGCAGGCCTTTGTGTTTCAAAGTTCTGGGTGGCACTGCAATTGTTATGGGCCGGCGTTATGCTTACCATCAGGCAAACGACCAGCTCGTCTCGTTACCAAATAACATAAAAAAAAACTATCTATAGTATACAGGATGTAACAGCAAAGTGCAGCAATACTGAAATGCGTGTACGTATATCTAGTAAGGCATCTAGAAATCAATCTACTTGCTTGAAAACAATACTACAATTTTACATACAAACTTTAAAAAATAATCATTTGGGTTTTTCAACCATCCTTTAAATAAGCACGAGTGCAGAGCGAGTGTGGCCGAGCGGGCACTTGTGCGACTTTGATTCCGACGCACCATAGTTCGAATCTCGATTCGGCCGCACCAATAACTTACATCAAGTTATGTGCGGATTACTCACACTCGCTTTAAAACGGTGAATGAAAACATTGTGAGGTAACTGTTTGCTTTTAAAACTATTTGCTTGCTTGTACTAAGATTAACATAAATTAAATTGTTTAGGTAATATACAGATTGTATATTATTGTTCTAGCTCAAGTTCAATGTACTACAGGCTAAACAGAGCTACCTTTTAAGAGTATGCTGTTGTTACGACACCATACCCTAGGGACTTTAAATTGACATGGACTTGTAATAAATTAAGTACCGTAGTACCTTATTCAAAATGTCACGTTGAACAAAGATTTTTATATAACGCGAAGTTCATGTACCTACCTAGTTTAGTGCTAAGTAGTTGGTTTAAGATTAATTTTTATTTGTTTTTATTTTTATGTTTGTGTATACGTAGAGCGTGAATGTGAGTACCAGGACAAACCATCTCTGGTTTCTATGGTACAACATGCAAATTTCTATGTACAAAAGAAAGTAATGAAAAAAAAATAATAAAAAAAAAAAATACGCCATTTAAAGTAAGGTGAGTAACTGTCGGTGGCGCTTTCCTTATTTTACATAATTATTATTATGTACTTATACGATATATATCTTATTTCCTGCCTATTTCTGAGCTTGTCTATCTGCTATGTATGCAAAGTAATTTCTATGTTTATATCTAGCTAGAAGTTTTCCTTTACAAGATTTGAGAATATCTGACATCCACCAAGCCGCACTGGGACCGCAGTGGATTATGGATTCTCTTTTCCTTTCTGAGAGAAGGTTGGCATCCCAGCAGTGAGGGTGTAATAAGCTGGTGATGCTATCATCATACATCTATATTATTATATTATAGGCTACATCGCGAGTTTACCAACTCTAAAACATCGTTCAAATATTAAACGGACCGTTTAATAAAAAGGTTTTTGCCAAATATATTGTAAAACGAAGGTAGATAATTTTTTTCTAGTTTTCGTCCATATTACAATTTCCTTCAGAAAATCCTTAATCTAAATGTAGATAAAAACTTGAAAATACAAGCGTTCTTGCCGCAGAGACCCTTATTTCACTCTGATATTATCACTTGGAGAGTAAAGTATCTAAACCTTCTTGTTGTAGGTAATTTTAAGAAAAAATACTACCTAAGTATATTCTTTCATTTTTAATAGAAGAAAGGTACCTTTCCCGTGACCTCCATTATTATCTTGAAAGGACTTTCAGTTTCCGTGAAAAGGGCCAAATAATCTAGGAAGCCTGTTCTCGTATTTTATCTTTTTTAGTGTCAGTAATTTAGTAAAGATAGAACCAAAAATTATACAAGAACCCTAGTTTTGTATTTTATACTACAAATGAGACGAGCGGATCGATTGTATGATGGTATAAGCCTATCGCCAGACCATAACAATTGCAGTTCCACTTGGAACTCCGAAACAAGAAGACCTGCGCGGCACTGGTATGCGCTCGTTACTCCAAGACATTAGGAATCAAGTCTCATAAGCCCACTAATTTCACTGAATAATTTGCTGATCAAAGCGGAACACAGTAATGCCTGCACATTACTGCTTGGCAGCAGACTACACCAGCAAAGTGATGGTACCCACCCACACGGACACTCGCAGAAAAGTTAGACCTACCATTTGTGGTAATTGTCACCAATTATTTGCTATTCTAAACGCCAGTGTGTCACAAATATAATACGCAAATGGAACAAATCGGATCGCAATCAAGTCACTTGTCTTTCTCAATAGGATCGTTTGCATACTTATCAATCAATTATCGAGTGAATAGTCTTATTTGCCTAGATCTTATAATTCACTAGCTGTGGATTCACACGCGTGAAATTGTGATAATCATAATCAATTTATTGGTAATAGTACCACAACAAAGTTTTTTGTTAATATATACTTCACAAAAATTTCGCTTCCAACAGGATTCGAACCTGCGTCTAGGCTTGTAAACCGGAAAGAAAAACATCATATCAAGAATTTCGCATTCAACATCGATTGCTTCCATAGCCTAGTTGTAAGGCGTCTCTAGATAACCAGAAGACGCAGGTTGGAATCCTGTTGGAAGCGAAATTTTTGTGATGTATATATTTGTGTAAACATCCGCTAGTGTCGGTTAACACTATAAAATATATGACATAAGTTTTGTTAATTGCATCAATATACATTTATAAATAATAGATATATTTTATTCCAAACTTATTTTTAATGGTATCTTTGTCGTTTTTTTGACCGAGTAAATTGGTAAAACTTGTTTTGATCACAACAAAATTATCGGTAATGACACATATTTATCCAGTGCCAGAAGCTCCTCTAATATTCCAAAAAAGCCCTTTTAACTGAAGCTATTTAGCTGCTTACAAGCTTTAAGGAACGAACGATTGTTTCGAATTTAAACATTTCTTGGTGAACTCGGACCCCGGCAGATTTTATGAAAATCTCTATAAGAAAACCTAACTTTTGATCAAATTTTCGCGGGAACAGGCAAAAATTTTTCCGGAAATTCTGCGAAATCGCCGTTCAGCGTCCATGGACCTAATCTCGGAGATCGTGGAACTAACATGAATTTTACATTAGATTACTTTACTCGCTGAGAACAACGTTTCAGCTACATAGGTATTCTTTTTCACTAGGTGGTAGGAATAACTCTTATTTGAGTGTCCGTCTGTGGTACCCCACACACAAAGAGATGAGCTGGCCGTTTGCCTAATGGTAAGCAAAACGCTGGCTCATAACAATTGCAGTGCCTTTGCGCTTTTAACCTTGAAACATTAGGTATTAAGTCTCATAAGCCCAGTAATTTCACTGACTACTATGCTCATCAAACCGGAATACAGTAATGCTTGCACATTACTTCTTAGCGACAAACTACACGAGCAAAGCGGTGGTAGCCACCCAGAAGGATATTCCCAGAAGAGTGACTCATTTAGTTAGCAGGGTACTTGATATCTCAGGGTAACGAATGCACTGCAGTGCCGCGCAAGCCTTGATTTTTCAAAGTTCTGATTGGACTATTTTTAAGCGAAGTCTTAGATCTTTTCACGTTTGCTTTACTACACCCAGAATGTCAAACAAATAAAACTTTTATGCACATACTTGATCCTTTGAGCTTATAAAACCAATATAGATTTATGTATTACCTCTATCTGTGGGATACGAAGAGATTCAGATATATTTTATGCTTCAAAGAAGTGAAATGGTTTTATTTATCGTTTACCCTTTCTCGAGTCTTGTTTGACGCAAACTGCTAGGTGGTAGGACTAACTCTTCTGCGAGTGTCTGTCTAGGTAGGTACCACAGCTCGTGTTGTCTTTGCCAAGCAGTAATCTGCAAGCGTTACTGTGTTCCGGTTTGAAGAGCAAAATAGTGAAATTACAGGGCTTATGAGACTTAATCTAATATCTCAGGGTAACGAGTGCAATGAAGTGTCGCGCAGAACATCGTGTTTCAATTTTCTGTACGGCATTATCATTGTTATGGTAAGGCGTTATCATCAACCCACGACCTGCTCTTGTTGTTACCTATAGGCATGAAAATACGAATATTATTTAACGAAGTAAGTTGTTTTAAGAGAAATTCTCAAAAGGTACATTTCCTATAAATATTTTCTTTTCAGAAAAATTGGAGATAAAAATGACGAGCAAAAATAAGAACGTCTGCAATTCAGTTATACTCTGGTACCTATGAAAGTAAACTTGTAATTCATAAGCAGAAGCGATTTGTGGAGAATTTAGCGAATGAACGACATAGACGTAAAATTTCTTTAAAAAGTGGGAACTGATTTTGAAGAAAATATCGCGATGTTATCGTATGAAATTTCATCCCCTATTTTCCCACCTTTAGGGACCACCTCGAGAGTATACCCTTTCAAACAATAAAATAATTTTCTTATTCGGTCCAAAATTAACGGAGAAATCAGTGAGCATACATAAAACAATTGCTTTAAAAACGCGATGAACCAACTTTAGTGACAAACTACTGAACCAATTTCTATGAAACAAGTTTGAAAGAATAACCTTTCAAATAAAACAATATTTTTTCAAATTGGTTTATAAATGATGGAGATTTGAGGTAACAAACACAAAAAATACAACTGCATTGAGAACCACATCCTTTTTGGAAGGAAATACATACAGTCGATTTGAAGTAGTTTAAAAAGCAAGGGTAGCTCTGTGTAAAAACGCTTTAAAAGAAAAAAGTTGTAGGGTATAAACGCTCTAGGTATCGCGGATTAACCGCTACTTGGTTATGACTTGCACAAATTTGTTACACAAGCATTATTCCAACCCAGTGGATCCCAATCCACGATTGACCTATAAATATTATATTATTATAATTATGTAATCGTTTTTCATATAACTAATATCATTTTGTTTGTTTGGAATATATAACAATACAAGTTTGTCTGATGATAAGTATAGCGTCAGCCCGTAATAATTGTAATGCCACTCAGAAGTTTGAACACAAAGACCTGTACCGCACTGCATTGCTCTCGCCCATGAGGCATTAGGTAATAGGTCTCATAATCCCAGTAACTTTACTGACTTCTTTTCTCATCAAATTAGAACAGAGTAATGCTTGAGGCAGGGTACAGGTGCAGAGTGGTGGCCCTACAACCTGGTAAATCAGTAAGACGACTGAAGCTTTCTGTGCATCTTAGCATGATGGTAAGTTGAGGGACATGCAGACTTATTTACAAAACGTTATTTTTGTTAGAAACTGTTATATAAATCGTAGTCTGGTAAAACGACAGTGATGGTGAGGTTACTTCGGAATTAGCCGCACTCAAATATGGTCAAAATATATATGGAAAATCTTTTTTTTTCATGATTGCACAATGCATGCATTGATTTTTCACAAAAACGCCAACTGACAAGTAGTGACATCTAGTCAAAATAGTTGTAGGCACAAGTAAACAGTTTTCTCTTATTAGCAGCAAGTACAAAATAGGTGACAGCAGCATACTTGCTACTACAATGCTTCTTGAGTTTAGAAGGACACACGCTAGATGGCAGGAATAACAATTAATTTTGAAGTCAGGACAAAGTACATCGATACAAAAAAATATTTATAATTGTAGACGTAAAAAACATCTATAATATAATTAACTACCTAATACGTTTATTAAAAAAATGTATTTGCGTTAATTTTTAAAAGTATTGAGAGGCAGCAGACCGACACGACATGGCGCGATACAGCTCCACTGTTTTCCATTGTTTTATTCTTCTGTTATATACTCTTTGCTGTTCACTACCTACTATAGTACGGAACAGAGGTAATGAGGCTATGAATAATATTAGTAAAACAATAATTTCGGCTCCAACATGAAACTTATAATATCACTCACCCCAAAGTTTTGGTGCTGATCAGCGGAGTCTTCAGGCTGAGGAAACCATTAAGTCTGCTGGTCTTCTCTCTACCCCCGTCGCTAGAAGTGTCCGTCCTGTAAACAATGAATAAGTATTATAATATACATGCTTTTTTGTACACTTAACCAGACTGAATGACGAGATTTATACCAACATTTAAATGCGCGGTTCCTGTAGGCGTCCTGACGCAGATGAAACTGCTGGCAGAAGCCAGTAAACTTATAATATGATTATTATATTACATTCAAAATTGTAATTTATTATTGTTCCTGATCTTAAAATTATTTTTTCCTTTATTTTAGTAATAAGCTGTTTGTTCAAAGCGCCATCTATTTCTCTCTGCACGAACTAAATATTCAGTCGCCACCACTAGCGTTTCAGTTTCAGTAGATTGTCATCTAAAGTTTTAAGCTTACTTCACAGATGGCGTTAAAATAAAATGTAATCACTTTTGAAACTTACACTGCGCGGTTACAGCTTATTCGAAGTTTTTTTTATTCTGTTGGATAATGAGACAAGCACGTCGTTTGCCTGATGGTTAGCACATTGTCAGAATAATAATAATTGTAGTACCACTAAGAACTCGGAAACAAAAATGCTTGCGTGGCACTGCAGTGTGCTCGTTACACTGAGATATTAGCGCAGTAATTTCACTGATTACTTTGCTCATCAAACTGGTTGCTTGCACTATAAATACTGCTTGTCGGCAGACTACACCAGCAAAGTGGTGGTACCCATCCAGAAGGACACTCGCAGAAGAGTTTGTCAAACCACCTGGTATTGTATTAATAATGTTATAACTTGTAATAAATCTTCTTTTACAATGGTCAATACGTCCGTTTATAATGGCATATGGTACACAGAAGTATTTAAAAAAAAATTCTATGTAACTGTGTAGCTGAATTCTACGCCGTAGCATCACTACGTAGCTCTACAAAGTGCACGAGTCTACGCCGTAGCATGATTGTAGCAATTTATTCATTTGAATTGATTGTATGTTTTCGTGACTCGGTATCATCAACATTAGGATATGATTTTATGTTATCTTTTTAACCCACGATCAGCCAAGCGCTGTTATGTATTTAATCCATAACGTATCTACATGCATTTTATTAACTGAGTTCAAAAAAGAAGAAGTTTTATGTTTGACTGTATGTATTGTTTTTATTTTGTATGTTCGGTAATGTTTACCGATTTCTTTTCAATTGTTGAGCAATTTTGAAAATTCGTTTTCCGTTCGAAATTGTATACTATCGAGTGCTGTGGTAGTGATGTCCACCGTCGATGTAAAGAAAGAAAGAAAGAAACAAATAATTTATTTGATACTCACTATATAAAGTAAATAAACCACAAAAAGAACATAACAAAAAAAAACACAAATTAAAAAAGGAAAGAATAGATAAAAACCACCACCATCACTATCTTCGACGAGATCAGGTGAGATAGAGGTCAAATTATAACTTATCGAATATAATGAAATTCCTTCTTATTTGGCCTCAATTTTTTTTTTGAACATGCGAGTTTTATCCTCACGATCTTTTCCTTCACTATTTTAGAGCGTGCGTGATCCGCCTATGACTTGATATAAGTCATTGACCGAGCCTAGATTCGAACCACTGTGCGTCGGATTGAAATTCACACAGGTCGGCCACACTCGCTCTTCAGACAGTATTAGCATTTATATTAAACCACAAGACCATATTACACCTACAACCATTAGGCTAATAAATTCTCAACCAAGCACACATATGCGTTGTAATGTATATATTAATGTTTAGTTATTACGTATGATAAACACGGTCGGTCACAAAGGCAAGCGTGCTCCATCGTCGACCGCATCTTCGCTTAACATCAGGTGAGATTGTGGTCAAACGTTAGCCTATTTAGGATAAAAAAAAAAAAAAGTTGGGCTATTATAATCAAATCAAATCAAATCAAAACATTTATTTGCAAATAAAATAAGGTTACAAAATTAGATGTTACATTAAAAAGAATCACTTATTTTGTTGCCTTTTCAGGCGTGCAAAAATTTAAGTCAATGAAATAAATGCATAAAATTAAAGTCAAATTTAAAAATTTCAATTTACAATTTCAAAGAATAACACAATCATAGTCAATCATACCCCCAGTAATAATTATATTTATTTATTTACGTTATTATTAGTAATAAGTCTCACTAGTACCATTGACGGTACTAATGATATAAAGTCGTGTAACTTGTACCACCAATGGTACTGGTCAATGATATTACTGACATAAAGATGCAGTAATTGCGACTCGCAACGCTTGCGCGTATATCATTGTCTTCTAATCCGCGCTTGTTGCAAAAGCATGTTTTTTTTGACATCTAAACGCATATTTGCATGAGCGTCTATGGTCGGGCTTCGGTTTCTATTATATTTTGCTGCTTTATATGCACAAATAGTAAATGGCAGGCAGTTTATTTTCTGATTTCAATATAATACCTAGCTGATGACATCAAAAAAATTCGTGCCCATTTTGGAAAGCCGTCCGTCACGTCCAGATGGCGCTGGGCGTTAACATACAATATTAGCTTTAGTCTGTGGGGCAAGTGATAAGCTCTTCCATTAATTTTCGTTTCTTAAGTCGGTTAAAATATTCAAAATGATAAACCGAGTTTGATGATACTTCATATTCATAAACAGCATAATATATCTTACCATGGGATCTATCTGCAACTTTATCCTATCCGTTACCCCTATTTCCTTTCAAATACTTATATCTGGGTTGGTACCAACACTTTGCTCGTGACGTTAGCCGCCAAGCAGTATACTTATAGGCCTGGCCTTACGACCAGCTCACCTCGTTACAAAATAGAACACAAAAAAAATAGATTTTTCCGTACCTATCGGTTTAAAAGTACAACAGAATTGAGAACCGCCTCATTTTTTAGAAGTCGGTTAATAATACAATAATATTTTTTGAAATAAACATTCCAAAAATATTATGAAATACTTACAATTTAGATTTATTTGTACAGTCAAACTGTACAGTCATGAAATTCCAAAGCAGAAAGTGCATATCTCGCCTATCAGTCATCACTTGCACCAGACACTTCGATAATGGCATTTGTGTGTACGTTGGACACTTTTTCAGTTGGCACTTTTAGCAATTAGTTCACGTAATTTGAGCTGACTTTTATTAATTAATACAAGCGAAACGATGATGGCTCAGTGGTGGTGACCTCGGCCACCGATCTGTAGGTCGTGGGGTCGAGTCCTACAATCAGCTTGAACATTTGGTGAAGGAAAACAACGTTATGAAATCATAGCTTGTATTGGGATACGTACTATAATAAATTCGAAAGTGTGTTTGTAGGTTTTTTGGTGTGTTGGTTTGTTGATTTGTTCTTCTAACGCATCTATGAAGTAACTCGCCGATTCGCAGGTCAAATTCTACAATTTGCTATCTTCGACCACATTGTCGATCAAGATCAGACGAGACAGTGGAGTATAAAACATACGTGAGCAAAGCTAAATTACTATTTTGCGTGCGAGAAGTCACTACATTTTCGTCAGAACTTTGTGTTGTGGAATTAATAATGATCAACTTTAGAAAGTTTGGAATTTTCGCACACTTTGGTATATGTACGCACGGCAAGGAATTCGCTTCCATCGTCGGTTTTATCTAACTTTTACAATTTGGGTGTTTTATTAATCCATCCATACTTAGATAATACATGCGAAAGTGTATTTGTACGATTGTTGGTTTGTCCTTCTTTCATGCAACAACGTAACAACGGATAGACGTGATTTTTGGCATAGTTATTATTTATGGATTGGAGAGTAACATAGGCTACTTTTTATCTCGAAAAATGGGTGAAACTGCGGGCTGAAGCTAGTACTATTATAAATGTAAAATTGTGTTTGTTTTGATATCGATTAATCATTATCCGGAAGACGTCCACTGCTGAACATCGGCTTCCCCCATGAAGGGTATATTATTTTGCCACAGTACAGCACGCTTGGCAGGCGTCACTATGATCGCCCTAGATTATGATGTTGACTGAGGAGAATGCTGTTGTACTATTAATAACGTGCATGGCCATCTGGACTTATACTTTGACAGAGGAATGCCCATGCTTGGCGTCTCCCATCCATGTTGCTTTAAGGTAAAAACATAGAGGGCACTGTAATAAGCGAAAAATATTTTTTACAGCAACCCCTCGGGAGTTTATGCCATAACATGCATCTAAGAACCATAGCGGATAAATCACAAACCCTATGCAGAAAGCCGTATCTAAATCGGTCTAACCGTTCTGGAGATAAATAGGAACATTCATGTGCACACGCAATCAAACAACCTCTCGTCCTAAACGCATAATATAACTTCTCCGTTCCGTCGTGGGTAAAAAGTATGTAAAGGATCGATAATATTCATTGTCATTTATTGCATGTCGAATCGCCCTGTAGTCTTCCCGACGGTTCAAGTTTGCGACAAGTAAACCGTTCGACAAGGCTGTGTGGAACGGGACCAACTTTCTAAATTATGGCCAAAGTTGAACCTGATATCTGAAGCCAGCAAAAATAAGTATTTAAGTTACTTCTGGAATGTTTCATTATGAACTTCTAATCAGTCATTGTAGGTCATAACCAGAAGGGAGTGTGGTTGTTGGGGAAGCAGTAGGAGGGTACGGGATGCATTTAGGCCCATGGGCTCAGTCGTGCCAGACATTGGTGATATATTCGTACTAATTGGAAAACACGGGAATTTCCGAAGCGCATTACTTCGTAGTACTATACTTATCGTTTGTTTCAAGACAAGGTTTTATCTTAAGAGATATTATGTCGTACCAACAGATTACAGTTAGGGAAAACTCCGATCGAAGCCCGTCTGTTACAGATTCGGGGCAAAGGTCGATTGCGCTATTTCAGTGTCTGAACTGTTCTAGAATAGTCGTTAATATTGCAAGAGACGAATCGTTGTCAAGGTAGTAAAATAGATCCGATCTGATAATGGAGCCAGGAGGTGGATAGTGGAATTGTTCAGTGGCTACGAGTAAACCGCTCGACTATGCTCTCATATCATTTGTTGACCAATAGAATGCACTTGGTCTGATGATGGAGCCAGGAAGTGGCAGCTTGTTTTATAGTATTACAAACTACTTACAATTATGAAATATATTTTATAGTGTTTACGACACTAGCAGATGTTCACGCAAATATATACATCACAAAAATTTCGCTTCCAACAGGATTCGAACCTGCGTCTTCTGGTTATCTAGACCAGACGCCTTATTCAATCGGAAGCCGGAAAGAAAACATCATCTCAAGAATTTCGCAGCCAACATCGATTGCTCCCATAGCCTAGTTTACCAAATGTGCAAGCTTTACTGTGTTCCGGTTGGTAAACCGGCTTTACCGGCGGTAAATTATTGCTTGATGGCCTTTTCATGGCAGACTACAGAAGCGTGATATCCACACGGGTATCCACAAGGGTGATATCCACCCAGATAAACACTTGCAGAAGAGTTAGTCCTACCATTGGATAATAAACCTTGGTCTCTAACAATAATATACTGTAGTCTATCACAAACATAAAAATATCAGTTGTCTACGACAAAAGCAAATACATTTACGTTCTTAACTCTACGCGAGTCAAGACTCTATCAAGTTATTCTGGTGAGAGTATTTTATGTGTCACGGAATCAACTAAAATTCGGTTACAAAAGTTAAGCAAATAAAACAAATCGAGTATAGACGGTAAAGCTAAAGCCCTTTACACACGAACAGTTCTACCTTCAGTTCCGTTTGATCAGATTAATAAACTTAATTTAGAAGAGGCTTCCTATTTAATTCATATGGTAAATAAACATTACAATAATGATTATTATCGGAATAATCATTATAGCATAGCTTTTACATGAATACAAAGGTGATTTTTTTCTTAACAATTTGTCGGCAAAATTACCTTCAATTCATGCCTTCAGTATAATAGATTCACATAAAGTATTTAGGATTAGGAGCTAGGGGCATAATATATCATGTCATCTTGTCAAACTGTCTTGTTTACCTTCGAAGCGTAAATAGTGTAGAGTAATATTGCGTAGCTAAATATTGACAAAGAACAATTCAAGTAACAGTTATCTACTGAACACGCTGACATATGTTATTGGCGACAGGTGTGTTGTAGCTAGCCAGATTGGTAGCACAAAAGAAAACTAGCTAGATTTAAAAAAATGCAAAATGCTGTGATGCAAGTTCCTATAGTCACATTATAATGTCTTCATGTTTTATGTGATTGGCTTAAGTCATTTTAAGTGATTCTCCACTATTCTAAGTAACGAGACGAGCTGGTCGTTTGCCTGATGGTAAGCATAACGCCGGCCCATAACAACTGCAGTCCCACCCAGAACTTTGTAACACAAAGGCCTGCGCGGCACTGCAGTGCGCTCGTTACCCTGAGACATTAGTTGTTAAGTCTCATAAGCCCAGTAATTTTACTGGATACTCTGCTCATCAAACCGGAACACAGTAATGCTTGCACACTACTGCTTGGCGGCAGACTTCACGAGCAAGTAAATAGATATGTTTGTCAGTTTGTCTTGTTTCACGCGTCAACGAATCGACGTAATTTTTTGCATAGACGTGGTTTATAGCCTGAAGCCTGTACAATGAATTTTTATCCCGGCAAAGCACGTTTCGTATGGTAATTTCCACGTGGCTGAAATTGCCTGGTTCATAATATTATTTTTCCCCGTAAGCTCAAGGTCACCCAAGATTCAAACCATCGTACCACGCCGACTTCCCAGCAGTTACCGCTCCGAAAGTGTTAACAGTTTCACGATACTGGCTCCCAGCCTACAATCGCAATGTTGGCACGATCGACCCAGCAATTTGTATGCTAAACTCGTTTGGATGTGGCTGGCACGGCTTGGCTTTGTATTAGGTACCGACGGTAAATGCCTAAATAAATAAATTATAAACTTTAACAAATTAAATTTTTGGGATATAATCACCGACACTGAAATAGTACAAAGTGGCAAAGATTTTAAGAAAGTTAAATATTATCATCATCAACCGGAAAACGTCCACTCCTGAACAAAGGCATCCCCCATAACATTATGCCATAATAAACAAATATTTACAGTATGCTTTGCAGGCGTTAGTGAACGCGGTAGATTATGATGTTGACCGAGGAGAATGCTGCTGCACATTCCCTGTATTCTCTTAGCCGACTCTTACGGCACCCACGGGAAGAGATGGGGTACTTCTAGTCATTTATCAGGACCTTAGATTTTTACACTCCATAGATTATCATTTGACCACATTCTCGCTTAACACGTTAGCTGCGGCACCAATTTTTGCAAACTTTCCGTTCCTGCGGCACGAGGTATTATCGGCCCGCACCGTGACCAGACGTTAGGGCGACACGCGGTCTATTAGACCCCACCTCCTTTAACAGACTAAAATCCATTTTCTGGCGCGAAATCAAAGATAAATGAAAATTTTGGTCCTTATCGATATAGACAGTGAATTGATGAACCCTAATGTACCGTCGCCCGGGGATCTGATAGCTAGTTTATTAATTATTGGCAAAACAAAATATGGGATCTTATACACCTCGTAACGCACTGAAATAGGGTAAATTTTCGCTAAGATTAGTGATGAGAAAAATAATATCGACGCAACGACGTTTATCTATTTTTGTGTGAAAGTCTTAATGCGGTTCACAGAATAGAAAAAAAAGAAAACCAGAAGTAGAAAAGAAACTATCCTATTTATTCTGCCTCGGGCTTAATACTTACTTACACATAATTTCTGTACTTTTACCATCGTACAATAATATACCTACTCCGCCTGGTGCTCTCTTCCGACCGCGTGACTGACACATACTTACGTCATCATATATCGTGTAAAATTTACATAAGTCGAATCTAACACACTCAACAAACTTGGTGATTAAAAATAACCCTGTACATATATTGTTGTTTTTAACATTTTAGTATTGTTGTTATAGCGGCAACAGAAGTACCTACTTAATTTGAGAAAACTTCAACTATCTAGTTATCGCGATTCTTGAGATATCTGGTGACAGACAAACGGACAGACAGCGAAGTCTTAGTAATAGAGGGTCCTGTTTTTATCTTTCGATACGGAACCCTGAAAATCGTTAGGTAATCTTTATTTACTTTCAAAACCTAGACAAAGAACTACTGAATTATTAATTAATTACTTACCTGTTTTGTCAACGGCTGCTTTGCGTTTTTGTGGAGTTTTTCACTACCTACAAAAATATCAATTAAAAATCTTACCTGTTTTGGTTCTGTTTCTGGGTTTTTTAAAATTAACTTCTTCCGACATCGTTTAGACATGTTCGGCGATGTAAAAGGACGTGCTCTCCAATCGACGTGATGCACAACACTAGTCACGGGAAGCTCGCATTGGGTGCGGTACGAGGTCCGGGAGGATATGGGACGTTTTAGCCTCGTTCCGCACTGCATTAAAATTATATTAATTCAGTGCGGTACGAGGCCTAAAACATCCGGTACCAAGGTAGGTATACCACCGAGTCCGGGATCATTAGCGCATCTCAAATATACATTTATCTCTTTTCTATACTGGACCAAACCAAATCTATGCCCTTCGCACGACAGAGATGTTCACGTTTTTCCTTGCCGCACCACAAGGAAGTTGCATGAGGGGTGATTTAGGCCTCGTTTCGCACTTAACGTGTTAAGTTATTTGGTAATGAGACGAGCTGGTCGTTTGCCTGATGGTAAGCGTAACGCCGGCCCATAACAATTGCAGTGCCACCCAGAACTTTGAATCACAAAGGCCTTCGCGGCACTGCAATGCGCTCGTTACCCTGAGACATTAGGTACCAAGTCTCATAAGACCAGTAATTACACTGGATACTCTGCTGATCAAACCGGAACACAGTAATGCTTGCACATTACTGCTTGGCGGCTGAATTCACGAGCAAAGCGGTCGTAACAACCCAGACGGACACTCGCAGAAGAGTTAGTCCTACCACTAACCAAAGATGGAAGGTGTGGTCCAAAATGGTGAATTTGAGAACACTAGATTAGAATTATCTCTCAAGTCTATCAGCCGGTACAGACCGATTGCTTGGCGACAGATTTTCAACTTGAAGGTGAAAGATAGCCAGACAAGTAGTACACATCTTATTACTCACGTCACTCTATATTCGTTGTATGATTATTGTCCAAGTTAAATTTCAAACTCGAACGTAAATCGCCTACCATCAAATACAGACCTATCATGGAGGTAATAAAACATAATTTCTGTGGCAGGCCCCGAGAGATATATCGGCGTTAGTGCCAGTGAGTTGGCAGTCGGCCTAACCAAACCAAATGTGGCGATGATGACTTAGTCATTTTAGTGTTTTATCTATCATACGATGTTTTCGGACTTCTTTATCTATTACTAGTAAATCAAGTCAATTTTATTTATCGAAAAGATCAGTACTTGCATTGCTGGTATAATATCTATACATACAACTTAATAAAATTGAAGTGTCTGTTTGTAATATCAAAATAACAGCTTTTTACTAAATGCATGCATGCAAAGTATATACGGGACCTACAACAAAACAGCCATTTTTAAAATTTTTGTCCGTCTGTCTGTCTGTTTGTACCGGGTAATCTCCAAAACGGCTGGGCCGATTTTGACCGGACTTTCACTGGCAGATAGCTGATGTTACAAGGAGTAACATAGGCTACTTTTATTTAACAAAAATAATTAGGGTTCCGCGCAAAAAAATGAAAACCATGAAATCCAATATCTCCGCGCGGGTGAAACCGCGGGGCAGCAGCTAGTATATAATATAAGGTTACCATTGAGTCAACATCGCTTTATATTATATTATCTGTAAAACAGTTAACAATACATAATATTTAAATAGTGATATCCAATAAATATGTAAGCCAAGAACCTTACCTTAACAGTAGTTCGAAAACGTGCCAAGAGTAGATTGTATTGAATAGTCCATTGAAATAGTTATCTCAATCTAACATAGACGTTGGGCTGCCAAATAGACTCTGTCGCAATTGAGAAACGGCGCAGCTTTTTGTATTTTCACACTACGTGATATTTTTACTAGGTAAAAAGTAGGACTAACTCTTTTGCGAGTGTCCGTCTGGGTGGGTACTACCACTTTGCTCGTATAGAGTGCCACCAAGCAGTGATGTGCAAGCATTCTTGTGTTCCAGAGTTTTATGAGCAGTTAGTAAAATTACTGGGCTTATGAGACTTTACCTAATATCTCAAGGTAACGAGCACACTGCAGTGCAGCGCAGGTCTTTGTGTTTGAAAGTTCTGGGTGGCACATGTATCTAACCAACGCCGATGAATCACAAACCGTATGCAGCAAACCGTACCTACATTGGTCAAACCGTTCTGGAGATGGAATTTTCATGTGCATACTAACAAACAAACTAACAATCTCTCACCCTAAACGCATATACCTTCTCCGTTCCGCCGTGGGTAGAAAAATACGTAACATAATACGATAGCTCATTTGTATTTTCTAAGAAAAGCCGAGAAAAATAAGATTTAGGTAAACCATATTTTCGTGACACCCACTCTGACGGCTCCTGTGTCAACACAAATATATTAGAGAATAAATTATAGTCAAAGATAAAAATCATAAAATAATGTGTTGTGGTTCTAGCGGCTACTATATATATATATATATGTAGGAAAAAAAAAAGCATTTAGTCTATGCGAGTCTATGGTCACTACGCTAGATTGTCATTGAATAGTTTATAAGATGGCGAATTGTGTGAACGAGCTAATACGGAGTGAGCCTACGGTGTAATTATAATAGTAAAGAAATAAAACCACAAGTGTTTAAAACGAAGAAAGAACAATTTTTATTTCGATCGATCGACCCCCCCCCACACGTTTCTCGTCCGGGATCGATCGAGGTAATAAAGAAGTGCAAGTTTACAAGACGGAAAACTTTACGACGAACACGACGACGCCATTATCGCAAATTCCAACAAGACGCGTGGTTGCAAAAATTATACGACGACGTAACCATGTCACAAGACGGCAAAATAAACGACGAAACCCGATTTTCAACACAATACAGCATGATGGAGTCAGTTCCTAAATTCAGTGGTGACGACCTAACATATTCGTCGCTGAAGTGGTCGCAAGATTTAGAAGACAACGCCGAAGTCTTCAACTGGTCCCCGCAGCAAAAACTTATTATTGCGAGACGATCACTAACGGGTACTGCAGAACTGTGGCTCAGGACTGAAAAAACATTTAAAACGTACGACGAGCTAAAAGGAGCTATCATCAAAGAATTTCCAGAAGCCGTGAATAGCAAGCAAATGCATGAAATCATGAGTGCGCGCAAGAAGAAAAACAACGAAACCTGTTATCAGTATATGCTTATTATGAAAGAGCTAGGAAAAAGAGCTAAAATGCCAGATTACGTGTCGATACAGTATATTATCGAGGGAATACAGGATTACGAGGCGAATAAATTAATGCTCTATGGAATAACTACATACACAGCGCTTAAAGAAAAGTTGGCTTTATATGAAACATACAAGCAGAATTCTAGACGTCACCAGATACCAAAATTAGCACAAACAACTAAAACTAAGCCTGAAATTAAGAGAACATCACGATGCTACAACTGCGGATCTACAGAGCATCTGGCTAATACATGCAAGAACGGCCTAAAATGTTTCAGATGCAATAATTATGGACATGTTGGTTCGGAGTGCAAAGCTGAAAAATCAAGTCATTCAAGTTCAAGTCGCCATTTTGCAAGTTCAAGCACAGGCAGCGCCGGCGTCGGTACGAAGTTGCAGCGGTCGGCAATGTTCGCGCAATGTCCAGCAGAGGGCGCAACCGACGTACATCGAAGCGAAGTTGTCTCATGGCGGAGCAAGCCAGAAACGTCAACGTCAAACGACACAGATGTCATTAATCAACAAGTTTCAAACCAAAGATCGGATCAAAGTGTTTTGAGTGTAAACAAAAGATGCAACAGTTCGTTAAATAAATCAGTAAAAAGTGCTAAGATAGGAGTGTTTTCGGTAGATTGTTTGATAGATACGGGAAGTGACATTAACATAATTACGTACGATTTATTTTCCAAATTAGATATCAAGTACTATGAAGCAGAAGAGATGACATTGACTGGATTGGGTTCTTGTAAGGTGTATTCAATTGGTAAGTTTCATACAGATGTAATTATTGACGCTCACTGTTATGTAATTTGTTTCTACATTGTTCCTAATGGTGTGATACCATATCAGGTGATACTAGGTCAACCTTTTTTGTCAAATACCACTCTTGTTATTAACAAAGGTACAGTTGAAATAAGGCCAGAGTCATATGATTGTTCCTACCTAATGTGTTTACCTTCTAGCATTGATTGTGACACTGAAAAATCTGAAGTTCAGGAATTTATTGATAACTACAAACCAGTGAAAATTAAAGAGGCACCTATAAAGATGAAAATAGTGTTAAAGGACGATGTTCCAGTTTCCCAGAGACCTCGACGGTTAGCTCTGAAAGAAGAAGAAGTTGTTAAGCAACAAATTGATGAATGGTTATCCAAGGGGATAATAAGACCAAGTTATTCAGAATATTCAAGCCCGCTTGTTTTAGTTAAAAAGAAAGATGGAAGTACTCGAGTTTGTGTAGACTACAGAAAGATAAATCAGAAGATGGTGAAGGATGAATATCCTCTCCCAGTGATTGATGATCACATTGATAAGCTTTGTAAGGCTAGAGTGTTCAGTACACTTGATTTAAAAAATGGGTTTTTTCATTTGCCTATCGCAGAAGAGTCGATAAAGTACACTGCATTTGTGACTAGCAACCCTGAAGGGCAATATGAGTTTCTACGTGCTCCATTTGGACTTTCTATATGTCCGAAATACTTTATGAGGTATATCAACATAATATTCAGTGATTTCATACGACAAGGTACAGTTCTAATATTCATAGACGATTTGATTATATTAGCGGAAAATGAGCAGCAAGCAAAAGAACGACTACAAGAAGTATTAGAAGTAGCATCACAATATGGATTGGAGATAAATTGGAAAAAGACACAGTTACTTAAAAGATCGGTGGAATATTTAGGTCATGTAGTGTCAGAGGGCACAGTTAAGCCTTCTACAGAGAAAACAACAGCAGTTCAGAAGTTTCCAGAACCTAAAAATCTAAAAGAACTACATAGCTTTATAGGACTAACCTCATATTTCAGGAAATTCATTCCAGACTATGCTATTATTGCAAGACCATTAAGTGAGACATTAAAAAGTAAAGAATTTAATTTTGGTGTGAAACAGAGACAAGCATTTCAAATTTTGAAGGATAAACTATGTTGTGAACCAGTACTAAAAATTTTTGATATTCAGTTTGAGACAGAACTTCACACTGATGCATCCAAGTTAGGTTATGCTGCAGTATTACTCCAAAAAGATCCAATAGATGGAAAGATGCATCCCATTCATTATATGAGTAGAAAAACAAATGACTGTCAACAAAAATGTAGTAGCTATGAGCTTGAAGCATTGGCAGTTATAGAAGGTGTTAAAAAGTTCCGGAGATACTTGATAGGTATACCATTTAAAATAGTAACAGATTGTGAAGCATTTCAGAAAACTTTAACTAAAAGAGACGTGTCAGCCAAGGTAGCTCGATGGATTTTATTTTTGCAAGATTTTGACTATACAATAGAACATAGAACAGGAGATAAAATGCAACATGTTGATTCACTTAGTCGAAACATATGTGTCATCAACAGTGAACTGTGCAGCCGGATTAAAAAAGCTCAAGAAGAAGATGAAACTTTAAAGGTGATAAAAGGAATTTTATTAGAAAATGATTATCAAGATTATTTCTTAGAAAATGGAATAATTTATAAAGGTGTAGAGAAGAAGTTAGTGATACCAGAAATAATGGATATTGAAATGATTAAAAGAGCACACGGAATAGGACATTTTGGGAAGAAGAAAATTAAAGATATTATAGAAAAAGATTATTATATTAACAAGCTAGATAACAAGATTGAAAAAGTTGTTTCTATGTGCATCCCATGTTTATTAGCAAGCAGGAAGTCAGGAAAGAAAGAAGGATTTTTAAACCCCATCAATAAAGGAGAGACACCATTTGATACACTTCATTGTGATCATTTAGGACCATTGGACGCAACTAAGAAGATGTACAACTATATTTTGACAATAATAGATGGATTTACAAAATTTGTTTGGATTTACCCAGTTAAGACAGTTACAGCAAAAGAAACTTTAGATAAACTAAAACTACATCAAAAAGACTATGGTAACCCCCGTCGAATTGTGACTGACAGAGGAACCGCATTTACAGCAAATGAGTTTGAAGAATATTGTCAAGAAGAAGGGATTGAGCACAGCACAATAACCACAGGAATACCCCGTGGAAATGGCCAGGTAGAAAGGATGAACAGGATAATTATTTCAGTTTTGACTAAAATGTGTATAGAAGAACCTGCACATTGGTATAAGTATGTTAGTAAGCTTCAGAGAGTGATAAACAGTACTTATCAAAGATCTATAAACACATCACCATTTCAGTTGTTAACGGGAGCTAAATTAAGATTAAAAGAAGATATGGAAATTATAGAAATTCTAGAAGAAGAAAATAGAAAGGAATTTTCAGAAAAACGAGAAGAGTTGAGGAAAGAGGCAAAAGCTCAAATATTAAGAATACAGGAAGAAAATAAAAAGTACTACAATAGTAAAAGGAAAGAAGGACAGAAGTATAAAGAAGGTGAGATAGTAGCAATACAAAGAACACAGTTTGGAAACGCTTTGAAATTAAAGCAGAAATTTTTTGGACCATATAAAATAATAAAAATCTTAGGAAAGGACAGGTATGAAGTTGAGAAGATTGACCATGGTAAGGAAGGACCTAAGAAAACTACTACAGGTATAGATTATATGAAACGATGGCCTTAGTTTAACTATACCTAGTTATGTCTAATATCTCCTAATATTGATCAAATATATACTTACCATACGAATACTTACCTTTATTACAGGATGTCATACAGTTTATTACCTAAAAAATTGTCTTAAGTTCACATGTTTAGTAATTCTGCATAAAATATAAAATATGATGATAAGATTGATAAGAGATAGTACTGATGAATGTTTATGTTGTTATCATATCTAATAAGAGTTTTGTACCTAGAAAATAGATTGAAAAATAATTTGTATTTACTTATTAAATAGAAGATTATTGTAAGAGAAAATAACTTTAGAAATATGTTGATGGTAATCAGCACCTTCTAACTTTTGTAATAATACTTAATTATGATTGTTCAGGAGTACTATGTAAGATTGTATAACCTAGGAAGTATAATAGTTTAGGATGAGTTAATTATGTCTAATTAGCATTGTTTCATGATATTTAGAGGAAATGTAACGTTTTGTTTTTATGTTAATTAATTAGTTAAAAGAAGTTAGTTCATTTTCATTTTTCAATACTTACTTAAGAGATGTAACCTTTTGTTTTCATATTGCATACCTAGATAAAGAAGTTTAGTTTATTTTTGTTATAATGTAGAGATGTATTGAGTTGATTAAACTTAAAAAATGTCAGTCTGAGGCCAGACTGATAGCAGAATGGCCGAGTTGTAGGAAAAAAAAAAGCATTTAGTCTATGCGAGTCTATGGTCACTACGCTAGATTGTCATTGAATAGTTTATAAGATGGCGAATTGTGTGAACGAGCTAATACGGAGTGAGCCTACGGTGTAATTATAATAGTAAAGAAATAAAACCACAAGTGTTTAAAACGAAGAAAGAACAATTTTTATTTCGATCGATCGACCCCCCCCCACATATATATATACCTACCAATTTTAATTGTACCATTTTTTTTCAAAAAGTCATTAATAATTGAAAAAAAGAATGATCTATTAGTGGTGCCTAAATTTAATTTTTGAAATTCAGGCAACACTAATTTATGGTTCTGTACCTAAAAAGGAAAAAGAAACTCTTACATGACAATTGCAAATAAAATTAATAAATCAATTATACAAAAAAACCCGGTCAAGTGCGAGTCGGACGCGTGCACCGAGAATTCCGTACAAACTTACTCAACTTGTACGTATGTAAATAGTTGGTCCATCACGGGAATCTTAGGATTACCTAATAATTATATTCAGTTACATTCACCAAACAATTAAATAATTTAAAAAAAAATTATGATGTCACTACAAATTTACGGTTTCCGGTTTTTTCCCTTTAATTGTGCTACGAGATGTTGCTTTTTGCCAAATTTCATGATTCTAGGTCAACGGGAAGTACCCTATAGCTTTTGAGTGCATTGCGACTGTCATAAGATGCGGCATAAACAGCCATAACTTTTGGTTGCGTTGACTTAGAAATTTGATTTTTTTTCACAGCTTTAACTGCATATTTGTTATTAGTTTCAATTTGATACCTCCACGTGTTCCTGAGAAAAGTAGCTTGACAGACGACCAACGAAGGGATTCTATAAGGATCCCATTTTTCTGTTTGAGGTACGGAACCCTAAAAAAATGTACGAGTCCACTTGAGAACCTCCTCCGTTTTTACACGACTGCACAAAAAAGGAGTATAATGTTCTTAAGATTCATTTATGTGTGTATTATATGTATGTGAGCTTCTTTATTCCACCATAACTTGAATATGCCTAAATATATATAGGTTTGGATGTATTGTATCGTTAGAATCGTCCTAAGTGACACCTAGCTAGGACAGTCCTGGTTTTTTTATGTAACTGTTGTTACATCGAATTGTTTCATAATATAATAATACTATTTACCTTCTTAAACTCATTGTCCTAGATTATTCCAAAAGTCAAAAGAGTCACTTTCACTTTACACAAAAGGTTTTCACAAACGACTGCACTTTTAAGTATTAATTGTTATTTGACTTCACCCGTTGATACATTAATTGTCATAAAAATAAATGTTCATTAGAAAATTTGTGTGGAAAATAACCTATATACAAACAATATTCTGACTGAATTAGTTATTTAACCCAAAGTAGTAATAAAACAAAAAAATACAATTAAAAACAAAACAGCATAACAATTTTAGAGTAACAAAAATTAAGTAAAACACCACTGAAAAAGAGCCCAAAACACCATGAACGAAAAATGAAACTTGTAACGAGCGCAAATATTAATTACAGTTATGAATTTACTAGAAAAAAGCAGCTACAGTCAGATTTATTTTTTAATCGTACTTAAGTTATGCACGGAAAAATATGTTTATGACCGAATCGTATTTCCGAAATACGGTCAAACACAACATTGACCTTAGAAATACGCCGACAGACTGAATGTCTATACTAACTGAAACTTCCACGAAAACTTGTGTAAACGCAAAACCCTACTCTAACTCTACCGACCTAAAGAATGAAATGGCAAATCGAATTCTGCGCGTATATATTTTGGTTCAACTAACAAGCGATTACTGACTTTATTTGAAGCTGTGAAGGTTTATTTTTAAATGTAGGTGGGGGTGTTAAAGTTGCAGAACGATTCTAAATTAGCTATAAGACTAGCGTGTACTGCGGTGATGCTTGTAATATGGTATGGTATTGACATAAATTTTATTTCTATTCTTGTATCAAACATGCAAATATATAATTAAGTATTAACAAAACAACTTTATACATATTACATTTCTTGCAGCATATCACGTATTAATTATGTGCTCGTGAAGTCTGCCGCCAAGCAGTAGTGTGCAAGCATTACTGTGTTCCGGTTTGATGAGCAGAGTATCCAGTGAAATTACTGGGCTTATGAGACTTAATACCTAATGTCTCAGGGTAACGAGCGCATTGCAGTGCCGCGCAGGCCTTTGTGTTTCAAAGTTTTGGGTGGCACTGCAATTGTTATGGGCCGGCGTTATGCTTACCATCAGGCAAACGAACAGCTCGTCTCGTTACCAAATAAAATAAAAAAAAAATTGTTTGGTTTCATTTAAATGATTTTTCTGTCTAAAGGTCTTCGAGTATAGATTTGAGTTTAGTACGTATCTGTTTACTTATACAACTTACACACACACACATATACACCCTTACACATGCACACTATGAGCCACACAACTCAATTCAGTTCATTTCATTTAATAATTCTATATAAATCTTATATTTATAAGAAAACTACTTATACTTACTTTGTAATACTTTTATTTGGTTAGGACTATTTTATTTCTTATTTGTGGTTTTTTTATTGTAACTATTATCTATAAGTAAGTAATGTATTACTAAACTATTGGTTTTGCTGTTATATTCTTGTGCTGCTTAATATGCATTCACAGTTCGTAAATGTACATGTATTCTAGTTGTGTAATCCTTTCTTGGCCTTATTGTTGTCTATGTTGTTAAAATATAAATAAATTGTAATTAACGCTGTTGGATTATCGAAATAAATAAAATAAAATAAAATAAACGTTCGAGAAGAAAGGCTAGGAGCTCTTCGCAATTATTTTTCACGTTTATTTAACTTCACTAGTTAGTTTGTAGTATGTTAAAATGTGTGGGTCAAATTTTGCAACTGAATTTTGAACGAGTTCCCTTCAGTTGGATAGGCTGACATTTTGTATTCATGTGTAAATCTTACGACAATGCAATGTTATGGGGTAAAAGCTAATTTACGAAATAAATTTTTCTACAATTAAGTTTTACACATACTATGGTTTTTTTAATTGAGTTTTTGCAAAGAAGCGTGTATTGTACAAGAAGTAACTAATACGTTTGATCTTAAACGACGATGTAGTCCAACATGTGATTCGAACTGATTCTCAAGTGCAGTTGACGGAACACACGGATAGGGGCCTGGATAATGATTTTCACTTGAGGGTGGTAGCTAGGAAATCTCAAGCTCTTTTTAGGGTTCGAACCATCGACCTACAGATCGACGGCCTCCGTCACTACCACTAAGCTGATATTTTTTGGTACATACTCTTACACAAACAATCAGATTGTATGTAACGGTGACTTGAAAAATGGCCTTTATTTGTGTATATTTTCGTGATAAAACCATAATTTCAGACAAAAATATACCTTATCCCGTGGCTTATAAGATTTAAAATAACATTTGTAACAAACAATTCCAAACGTTTGGATATCTGAAATTTGTTGGATTGGTAAGCCAGGTGTCAAATGTTTTCCTAAATCTTATCTCAAAGGAATAGAGTTTCAAGTCCTCTGGCATGCCGTTCGTTATTTCTGCTGAGTCAAATTTGGATGAAAGTTTCGCACCTAATTCTGATTTCTTTCCTTTGAAATGGTTTGATTTGTGTTAATGCCGAGTTTTCTTTCCTTAATGGCTGAATGATGGGCAAGCGATTGCGTGCATTAGTCAGGCAGATTATGACGGTCACGGCGGTCATTATTTTAAATGGTCACTGGTCACTGAAATTACTTGATAAATCCGTACTATATGAAAGTGTGTTTGTTAGTATGTTGATTTTTATAAAATATTTGTGCACAAGTCTTTTATTTAAATATTTGACTATAATGCTGTATATTTTTTGGTTGTAATATATGGATACAGATATTTGTGCAACGTTTTGCTTTGGACAGCTGCGATGGCATACGTGGTGTACGTTGTCGCTGTAGGTAAAGTACCAGGGGACCAGAATCACTGGGGCTGCTGCTCAGAAAAAAAAGATCGCTGATCCAAACTTAGTTTAATAAGAATAATTAATATATGTATTGTTAGGTTCAGAAATGAGACAACTCGGTTTGAATAATCGACACACGTGTATTTTCACTCCCCGCGTCTTCCTCTGTAGCACTGGGACGACTACGGCGTAGCGCTGACCTCATGACGTCATAGCGTAGCACCCAGCACCATATCATGCTCTACCATTATTCTTACATTACACTTAAATTGTTCAATAATTATGGCTATTGATTATAGATAGTAATAATATACAAATAATAATAATAAATGATATACATAATCATTATTAATAAATAATTTAATTTAAGAATAAATCTATGTAATCTTAGTCCCAGAATTGTGACTGAATTGATCTGATCCAACATAACGACGCTGGACACCGCGATTAGTATTCATGACGATTTTTCCAGAGGCTAAAAAAATAAGGTCTGACCGTGTAATGCTCGCATAAGCTAACTCCCTGTAGGCCAAATTGGTGGAAGACTTCTAACAAGCCTATTTGTTTTCTGGGATTGGACTTTAGTTTTTTTCTTGTTTTTATAGACATAAATGGGGAAGCTTTATAAGCGCTTCAGTATCAACAGTAATGTTATTTTAATTTTAACAATAATTACATGTAGTTTAAACACACTTCAATCGTCTGGCTCCATCATCAGAACCTCGAGACCAAGTGCAATCTATAGGACTTGTTAAAATGAATCATATGAGCCCAAACTCGAAGAGTTCCATTATCCACCTTATTGCTCCAATATTTCGAACTACATATATACATACAAAGTTTTATTTCATTACGACTGTTAGAAGTAGGTTGAAATTCACTTCTAAGATTTTATTACATTAATAGATGTGCCCCGCGGCTTCGCCTACGTAGGCTACGTTACTCCTTATAACATCAGCTATCTGCCAGTGAAAGTCCCGTTAAAATCGGTACAGCTATTTCGGAGAATACCCGGAACAAACAAATAGACAGACAGCCAGACAGACAAAATTTTAAAACTTGTGTTTTTGCTATATGTGCCGTATATACTTCCATATGCATTTAGTAAAAAACTGTTATTTTGATATTACAAAAAGACACTTCAGTTTTATTTATTTGTATGTAAGTATAGATTTGTTACTTAGTTAGAAGTGAAGCTAATAAAAGTGTGTTAAAATGTGTGTTATTAGGAACTCTGTTTTATATAATATTAAACAAATGAACACTCACACCCTTGCACTTGGATGCCCATTGTCGCAGGTGGTATGAACACAGATAGACAGCAAAAGCATCCAAGGCCCGAAAACCAACTTAAGAGTTCAAACACGAGCACTCCAATCCACAAAATTCCAATCCAACTTTCCAAAATACGCCGGCGTGTGTGGAATCTCACATGGATTACATGGAGTGAGAGATATATTAGAAATTAAGACGTTCCAAAGCTAACGTTCCAACTCATCGTTAGTGGCCGATACGTCGATCCATTTTGCCCTAGATAGTACACGAGACGCAGAATGACCGAAAAATTGAGCGATGGCGCGCTCGGAATGGAGTGACCGTCTGTGTGCTCGAAATTGGACCATCGTTCCACTCAATGCGCAACGTGTGGATTGGTGGATTAGGAACACTCGTGTATGGTGGATCTTATGCACAACACACAAACTGTTCTCCGGCCAGGGATTGAATTCGGGGGACCCCTAGCTTTGCAGACAAGGTATCAACTGAGCCGTCGTTATGATAGTCCTTTGTTTTTCAAAGTTCTTGATGTCATTGCCATTTGTTATGGGATGCTTACCAACTAAACTTCGTTTTGATGGACTTGGCGTCTCAAAATTGACTTGCTCAAGGACCTTTATAAATGTCTAGTATGTCAAAAGCTAAGATTATTAACCAGTAGTTTGACGGCAACCTCGAAAGTCTGATTTATATATATCGCAAAAGTTTTTATAACTTTGTTTGTTCAGAAGAGTATTATAGGAGACATGTCACACGGAGATGATACGCGACGCCGCGCGCATTAAAACATAGCGTGAATTTGAATTGGTATGTTATCCCTATAGTATTTTACTATACATGGTAGTACATATAGTACATACTAGTAGTATACTTTCTATACATCTGCATGATCCCTCTGCTGTTATAAAGGCCTTCTCTCAGCGAGTTTTTTATACTTTTCGATAACGAGGCGAGCTGGCCGTTTGCCTGATGGTAAGCATAACGCCGGCCCATAACAATTCATGTCAATACATTTTTTCTTTCATTCTTTTTTTTTTCTGCGTATTTTAAAAAGTACGCTACGCGTTTCGGTGTAAACTGGCCCTAATTCAACCGTGGTGTTATGATGAAAACAAGGTAGTTGAGCTTGGTTTATTGTTCATAGCTTTCGGGGAAATAATTAATAAAGGAAAATATCCGTTAGCGTTATCAATTTTATTCTTCGTCGATCGCTTGGCTTCGAGAAACAATCTGGCAGGACTTTTCTAATTTTTTTTGTGCTATTGTATAAAAAAGGTGCTAATAGTTTGCCTGATGGTAAGAATAACGTCGGCTCATGACAATTGCAGTGCAACTCAAAACTTTGAAAATCAACTGCACTGCGTTGTGCTCGTTACCATGAGTCATTAGGTATCAAGTCTCTTAAGCCCAGTAATTTCACTGCCTACTTTGCTTATCAAACCGGAATATGCAGGTAATGCTTGCACATTGCCTGACGGCAGACTATACGAGCAAAGCGGTGGTAACCATCCAGACGGACGCGTCGCCTTATTTATAATGACGTCATTACAGGGATAACGTAAATAATAACTAATAATAATAGTGTTTATTGTACCTATACTAAAAATAATGAATAGTGAAAGAATTTTTGAAATCGGACCATTTACATATTACTTAGCGGTAAAAGTGAACTTTAGCTTACTTTTATTTAACATTACTATAGATTTATTTAGTCCTCCATTTACCTATTTATTTATTCATCTAATTATTTACTTATCTATTTGATTGTTTTGTTCTAAAAAGCACTGAATTAAATCAACATCCAAGATTTTCCCTCCAAATTATGTTGACGTTCAAAAGCCATCCCTTCCGTTTATCCTCTTCTAAAATAAAACAAGGGAAACCTGTTATGCTTTCGCAAAATACCTTTAAAATATAAGGTCCTGTAGTTGTAAAGATAGCGGCATTGTTCCAAATTAACTTTGTTGGTTTACGATTCTCTTATCTTCGCATCTGAGTTATGAAAATACGAAATTAAGTTACAAAACAAAATGGCGTTTCTCAAAAATGTATCGTATGTATAAGTCCCATAAGGAGATTCTACCATAAGAACATCTTTTCACAAAACACAACAATAAATCAAAGAAATTGTTTAAATTTATACATTTTTAAAAGTTCATTTCCCAGGCCTTAAGGCGCTGTCTAAAGCAAAACGTCCTGTTTTTCTATAACAGGTCAAGCCAAAACTGTAATTTTTTTCAATTTTTTCTCTCACTGTCTGTTGTATCTTGGCCGCACATCAAGCCGAAGCTACTCAAGGGATACAAATGAAATTTGGCACGATTTGAGTTCATACTACGAGGTAGGGCATATGGTACTTTTTATCCCGAAAATAGGAACGGTTCCCTTGGGAGAGGGGAAGAAAGTCAAAATAGGAATTTGTTTGTAACTCATTAACGCGTCGTCCGATTTCATTCATTCTTTTTTTGTTAGAAAGGAGGTACTTTTTAGATTTTCCCGTAAATATTTTACTGTCATCGGTTTAACCCCTGAGTGAGTTGAACAGGTTGGTATATTTTCTACCTTGTGTATTTTATGTCTTGGTTCGATTCACTCAAAACTCGGTACAAATAAACTTTGAAATAAATAATAAAACAGGTATTTTTTATTTTTTCAATACTATTTTATATTTGAAATTTTTTCTGCTTATTTTGATAAACTCTGCAAACCTTTTTTAGGCAATGTCAGCTATTGGACAAAACCTAATTTTGTAGAACAGTTGTGTACATACTTGTTTCGATTGTATCTACGTTGACTTTTGCTCTGATAAAACACGGCAGCGTGACACAACAAATTGAACACTCCTGCGTCACAATACAGAGCAATTTCCAATACATCTTAGATTATTACTTTTACCTTCAAAGAAAGTTTGTAAACATTTTTCTCGAGTAAACAAAACGATAAATTCCACTACAGTGTCACATGATATCGTATGAATAGGTGTTAAATGGGGATTGAAGATTTATTTCGAAGCTCCAAAAAGCGTTGTCGCAAATAAGAATCGACTTACTCTAAAAACAAGTATTTTAAAAGAGTGTTTACTTGTTTTTAGAGTTTTTAGATGGTAGTAGGCAGTGACGTGAAAGCATTTTTTTACACTACTTGATAGCGAGACGACCTCGTCGTTTGCCTGATGGTAAGCGTAAAGCCAGCCCATAACAATTGCAGTACTATTTTGAAACAAAAAGGCCTGCGCAGTACTGCAGTGATTAGCTGTAACAAATAAACAAAAGAACTTATAAACTTTATGATATTATATAGTATAGACTAGCGGCTGTCCGTGGTTTGACCCGCACCACACACGAACCATTCAGTCAAATTACTGTCTGGTATCTCATTATTATGCAGGCATTTATCTTTCAACGTTTTGGTTGACACTTCTGTTGTTATTTGCTTATCACCAGGCAAAGCTGCTCATTATATTACCTTGTGGTATTAAAAAATATACTGTAGTTATCTATTGGGCCTTCTTTTGTAACCCTGGAAATGCCTCTATGCTCATCTCCGAACCCGGGGGAGGAGGACCACTGCAAAGCTAAGACACTAAGCTCCAGGGCCGACTTTTGGCATTTTTAGTATTTTACAGCACAATTATAATATACGTTTCCTATGGTCGCTTATGACAATAGAGATCATTTTCATATATACTCTACATCAAAGCAATCATTTTGCGATAAAACCGTTGTAATTTTTAAATAGTTTGTTTGGCACTTATTACTTACCTTTAAGACAATCTAGCTTTAAACTTTGCAACTCCTTCGATACCAAATAATTAAGTTCTTAAACCGTTACAAGAGAAACAAGTCAAAGTTCTAAGTGCTTAAGCTGATAAGTCCTTGTACCTGCTTCGTCAAAGTGCCGAGTTGCTGTTTACCTTACCTATAGTTGCGGCTATGGAATTGGCGGATATTGTTAAAGAAATAATTATATTTTTTTAATGTTATTTGGTAACGAGACGAGCTCGTCGTTTGCCTGATGGTAAGCATAACGCCGGCCCATAACAATTGCAGTGCCACCCAGAACTTTGAAACACAAAGGCCTGCGCGGCACCGCAGTGCGCTCGTTACCCTGAGACATTAGGTATTAAGTCTCATAAGCCCAGTAATTTCACTGGATACTCTGCTCATCAAACCGGAACACAGTAATGCTTGCACACAACTGCTTGGCGGCAGACTTCACGAGCAAAGTGGTGGTAACAACCCAGACGGACACGCGCAGAAGAGTTAGTCCTCCCACTAACATGTATATGTAGTATAAATAAACTAAAAAAATACACTTCCACCTCTTGACTCCATCATAATAACCTCGACACCAAGTGCAATCTATTGGACTCGTCAAAACGAATTATATGAGCCCAAACTAGAAGGGTTTACTGTAGCCACTGAAGAGTTCCACTATCCACCTCCAGGCTCCATCATCAGATCAGCTCCATGATACCAAATTATAGTTTTGTCATCCGAACTAAAAAAAACATACAAAGTTTTATTTCGATACGACCATTTGAAGTAGGTTAAAATTGACTTCTAAGATTCTATTACATTTTTGTTAGGCAGCTAGTTGCAAGCAGCAAACTAGGAGTAGAATAAATAAATAAATAAATAAACGCTTACACACTCATACCCCCGCACTAGGATTCCCTGTGTCGCAGGTGGCATGGACACACACAAATACACATCACAAACATCCAAGACCCGATAACAAACTTTATGCTTACACAAAATCTGCCCCGGCCGGGAATCGAACCCGGGACCCCTCGCTTTGCAGGCAGGGTTACTACCAACTTAGCTACGGAGCCGTCAACAGCAAACAAAAGTGTGCTAATGAACAATAAAATAATTCTATCGGATCTATAGATTATAATTATCTCAGCCAAAGAAAATATTAACCTTTGTCTGTTCCAACTTTGTATATAAAACTACGTCAACATTTATGCAAATCTACATTGAAATGTTACGCCAATACTAAAATGACCTCTTTAAAGTTGGCATGAAATCTTGTTTTATGTCTCAATTTTCACTTCCTATATTTATATAACCCAAATGTTAAGGTGGTGACAGTAGACCAATTCAAATTAAAAATTGCATTTTTTATTCATTAAAATGTAATCTGATGGTATCCTTTAAATTAGGTGATATAGGATGATAAAAAAAAACATTGAATTCTGGAAACTTTTAGATCCAGTTATCTTGACGGCTCCGTAGCTAAGTTGGTAGTAACACTGCCTGCAAAGCGAGGGTCCCGGGTTCGATTCCCGGCCGGGGCAGATTTTGTGTAATCATAAACTTTGTTCTCGGGCCTTGGATGTTTGTGATGTGTATCCTTGTGTGTCCATGCCACCTGCGACACAACGAATCCTATTGCGGGGGTGTTGTGAGTGTAAGCGTTTATTTATTTATTTATGGACATTATATATTTTTTTGTGAATTTCAATTGTGTATTTCCACAGTAATTATATATTTTGTGTTTCATGCAACTATTCTATTCATTGCAATAATGTGCAAGCATTAATTAATGTGTTCTGGATTGATGGGCAAAGTAGTCAGTAAAATTACTGGCTTATTGTCAGGGTAACGAGCACAATGCAGAGCCGTGCAGGCCTTTGGGTAACGACACACCCAATAGTATAAACAATAGTATAAAAATAAATAATATATTCTCTTCGCAGAGCGGCTACGAAATTGTGTCTACAGCGTAGGCATGTAGCTCCCTACGCCGTAGAAATCCGCTACGCAAACTTCGTTGCCGCACAATAATTTTGCAAACTACAAAATACGTCATTTTCGTGGGCTTTGTAATGTGGGACGAAGTTGAATTGATCATTGAAAGTTTTAGGCGCTCTAATGAGACTTCGGTTTCGTCCTTTGAAGAATTTGTCAAGAAGTTTTCATTCATCACATCACTTCTTTAAGCTATAGGAGACACAATTTACTTGTGTACCTTTTGTTATTATTTAGTACCCTCAACATGAAAACATCGACCTTCCCCTTGATTTTGCCCTAATAGCGTGCTGTGCGCTTTCCTTGGTAATCACTGTTTTTATTCTGTGAATGATTTTTCAGTCAAAAAGAAAGTGAAATTTTTTTTAAATGCAATTAATTTAGACATAACTTATTATTTTGGATATTGAAATTTAGATTGAAATGTAAAGTAGGGGAAATGATATTATATTTTTTAAATATTATATACATAGCCTTATTTCTATATAACGACTTACCTGATAGCGCAGCTGGTGCCGTCCTCGTCGCTCTGCCGCTTGCGTCGCCGGCTCCGGATGTAAAGGTAAGCACCAGCGGCAAACAGTAAAGCGACGCAACCACAGCTCAGAATTGTTACCAATACTACGTCACGGGTCTTCATTGTGACCTGGGGGGAAAGAAACACATCGGTTAAATGTTAAAACACTATAATATCTATGTATTTATTATATAACTAGCTTCTGCCCGCGGCTTCGTCCGCGTGATATTCCAAATCCATAGTACAAGTTTTGTCATGACTGTATCTATTTTTGTAAATGATTATTATTGTGTTACCTATTATTGCACGCCATCATTATGGTAGAATGTTCTGAAGTTTAATGCACGAATTTGTCACCAATCTGTACAACATTCTCGCAATAAATGATTTTGACTTTGACTTTTAGTTTGAAACTAGATGGTGCTGTGAAAGGTTCCAAATATTTATTATTATGGCTTTTAAAAAAATGGGAACTGAGTTTAATGTAAATATCGTGGTATTTGAAATACCATCCCCCATTTTTTCACGCTTTGTCTTATTATTATTTCATAAAATGCTCTCAATATGTTTATATATGATAGGGTATGTATGATAGAGTATATCGGGTACTCATAATCACAAAATTCGAGGACATGATTGTCACATACACCAAGCCACAATGATCCCACGTGGTAGAATATGGTTCGTACTCCCAGAATTCCCGAGCGAAAACAGTGTCAGAGAGGCAGCCGGCTGAAAAAAAAACGGCAAAACCTAAAGCAATATGTTTGTAAATAAGTGCGCTGACCCCATTTAATATGAACCAGGGGCAGGAATGAGAGAGTATGTTGTAGTTTGTAACTCCCTGTCTCCTCTGATAACTGTCAAATTTAAATATATAATAAATTCAACATGAACAAAGGAAAAAAAATTTACACCATTACTCATTTTATATAACACAGAATAAGCCCCTATTATTAAGCTGGCCTTCGAGGTAGCGGTGGCCACCTAAATTGGTGTTCCGCACCGGATGTGGCAGTCGAAACGGTAGCACTTCCGTTTCGGAACATCAATTTGGCAGTACCGGGGCATTTGGTCGAGTTAATGCCTTGGTTTAGAGCGAGATACATATGGGTATTAAGATACATTTCCGCCGGTGCGTTCGGAAATAGATGTGCTAATTTGTAATTCTCACAGTTTAATTTATCTTTTTAGGGCTCCCGAGACGTTCAAACGATTTGATTCAAACTTAAAGTTGTTTGATCAAATCACTTGATGCCGGTTTGAAGGCTCCATCAAACGGTACTACGCAGTTTGGATCAGTATTCTATAACAAACAACCATTTTTCGCACCAACTGCTCGACAATGACCAATTAAATAGTATTCTCAACGTAAAGCAAGGCATTGCCTCCCTATAGAGAGAAAGTTGTATGAAAATCCCAAGGAAATTTCCGAACAAGGAGTATATGTAATGTGTGGGTAGTGTGTGTACATGTGTGTGTGTTTCTTTGTAAGTAGTAATGAAATAATTGCGTGTCGGATAATTTTTTATACAATTTTCCTACCACTTGATCCAACATTTTACATCTAGCTTACCGAAGAATTTGGCATCAATCCAAATTTCCTGTGTATTGTACGTAGTGGTACATCTGAAATTTACCTTTCACAGCGTTATGTACTTTCACTCCATAGCAATACAGAGTAGAATTCCTTGGACGTGGATTTATATTAACTTGGTACACTTCAGCAGGTAGTTACTAAGGTTTTTGTCGCATTCATTCGTGAGGTTTGATCAAATTGAAAGAAAGGTACGAAACGTGGGTAAAATTTTAAGTTTATGTGGTTTCGGAAGTAGCTATAAATCGAGGTGTTAGATTTGTGTTGAAAATGTATCGAGAAGAGTGCTAACACCCTTGCTTTGCTTGTATTACTACTGTTCCGCTAAAAATAATTCATCATCATCGTCATCAATCAGAACGAAGAGAAAAATTCCGGTGATCGGAATAAGACTGCCTCATTCGACTCGACTCATTAAAGTAATCAAGTCGACCACAGGATAAAGTCAGTACCTACCCTACACACCTGCACTACCTAATTTCCTATGTTGCAGGCATGGTAACACGCAAATACACAATACAAACAATAAACATCCAAGACCAGAGAACAAACTTTATCCTCTTTCGACGTTGGGTCTTAAAGAGTTCGGACCCAACAGCTTGGACAGTTTCCACCAACCCGTTGTTCAACTCGTCCACTGTGTCACAATCCATCAATCAATCTAAAAAATATATTTTCCTCCAATTTGAATTCAAACTATTGTTCTCTCTCGACAACAAATGGTACCATCTCATTATAGTATCTTGAATGCCAGCCACGGAACGTCCGATGCTATCCTGCATATTCTCTCATTGCACAGTATGCTACAGACATTTATCTATCTAAATATAACATCTATGGCTTGTCCGAAATTACAATCGACATCTCTTCTATTATTTTTCTCCAATTTTTATTACTTTGGTATACAAGAAAAGGGATACATTTTTACAGGTTTAGAATACAGATATCTTTTTGCGTGATTTAAAAGAATTGTTACCAAAACGACACAAAGTTTACAAACTGTAACGGAACGGGAATAGATGGGGTGGTAGGTACTTAGCCGAGACTGCAGATGAAATATTTCATATTCAATTCCATCCCAAAAATGCACTGTATTCTGTAACCAATGACATACATAGAAATTCAACACTATAATGCTGTCATTGGTTGGCATCCGCCAAGTTTGCTTACATTAATGGACAAGTATAGAAAATTGTCGTATATATGGACTGCTCAAAACATAATGCTACGTTTTGACTTTGCATAGTCGGGTAAAAAAATATTACTAGGGTTATGTACTTTCACTTGCGTGCGCTGTATGTGCATGTAGGTTGAAATTTGCATATCCCAATAAAAAAATACACAAAAAAATAACACGATTTGAATAGTCGTTCCACGAGACTGAAGTATTCATTACATTATGTGCATTTTAATTTCAGTCTGTCTGAAATGTGAACCGACGTGTGAAGAGATAATTTTGAAGCGGTGATAGCATAGTAGATGTAGGTCTCTGGTTCGAATCCAAAAGTGAGTTTGAGCTTTCCGTGAAGGAAAACACCGTGATGTAACCATAACATGGTAGTAGGACATTTTATAGTGCTGACCAGGAGGGTAATCGCGTTAAAAATTATCAACCAAACCGCAAATAAACCACAACCGCTTTACAACTTTTTGACCGTTTCGTATCGCGCTAATAGTTTTACCAAAAGTTCAGACGTTTCTCGACAACAAACGCTGTCAAATGAACGGTTGTAACAAAGTTAGAAAGAGGCAACTTTTGTCGGAGCGTTTCTGTTGTAATTTAATAATTTTGATTGTAAATTCATCGAAAACAGTAAAAACTTTAATACGTAGGATGATTGCGTATTTGGATTTATTGGAGAAGGCCCATGAATTCGATATAGCGGTTTCTCGGGTCTAACCGAAAAAGAAAAATACAAGTGCAAGACTTATGTGTGGATTTTATAATATGAATGATAGGCAGTTTGCAAAACGATACATACTGTCTAAGGAATTTACTCGCCAATTAATCACAGACTTGACTACTCATATGCCGTTCACGCTATATACGTTCTGATGGTTTGGATGTTGAAACCAAGGTAAGGTTATGTTAACTAGTCTACAATCCGCTAGTCAAAGATCTTTGTCCAAGTTTGATTAGTAATTTTTGCACAGTGTTTTGCGTAGTTGGATTTTGGACCATTAATGCTGCTATTATCGTTGTCATAATCTTTGATCAAACTGTGATGTTCCTACAAACTGAACAAACTGATGAAATCATCCAAGTTATTTGATCAAATGCAACTTTGACAAAGATTTTTGATGAGTGGAATACCACTAAGATGATACCTCAACATCTAACATTGGTTGGTTTCCTTTGAACATTATGCTAGCCATTGTCAAGGTTATACCTACAATGATAGTCAAAGCTTACTTTATATTACAGTAATATTATACTTGTGCTATCAACATATATAGGTATCTAACATTGATTTTGTTTTAGGTTTTGGTTGCATCGGCATTTAATAATACAAAAAGTGTTTCATTGCAGGTGTTTATTAGTACATAGAAAACTGCATTATGCGGCGGCAGCTGTTGCAAGAATGCATGCTGTGTGCTGCATAATATAACAAACAGAGCACACATCCCCTACAATCCATTGACGGCAGTGGAGGCGTCTCGCGAGAGCTGACTGAACGAGGGCGCCGCGCAACGGCGGCGGCGGCGGCGTCACACGGCTAGGATGCGGTGCAGCGCAAGAACTGGGTGTCCTTCTATAAGCTCTATCATGAGCTCTAGCTGATGCGCTGTTGTTCATCTGCGGCGCTCTTCTATCATCGAAAACATTTCGCAACTAAAATAATCTAACTCCGGAAGTAAATACATATTTTAAATGTGTTTATAATCACAACTGTAAAGCAAGTACTTTCTGGGCATAATGTGTCTGCGTATCTACACTTCATCACCAACCAAACACTTCATAACTCAGTTTTTTTTATAATAAACGCTTGAAAACATAGAAAATGTTTTTTATATTGCATATTTTGCATTTGACAGTCGCCATCAGCCGGGATTATATATTCTCTTTGGACGCCATGTCCCGCTGTCAGCTGCCAAACCTAGAGTTGTACCAGTTTAAAATGTCCAATCGATGCTCGATTTAGCATTTTGTAGCTCAAATAGCTGTTATCCAATAATTACATCTCTAATAACCAACATGTGGTAACGTGTCAGTCACGATTCTGAAACGGTTGGTGTTTGGACTTTAGCGCAATACCGAATTCTACACAGTTGAACCGAAACTAAACTACAGTTGGAATCAAACTGCAACTAAACAATAACCGTACGCTGTCATTTCAAATTAGCGCGATCGGGGCCCAGGGCCCCGATCGCGCTAATTTGAAATGACAGCGTACAGTTATGGTTTGGTTGTGGTTTGATACCAACTGTTATTTAGTTGAGGGCAACCGCGTTAAAAATTATCAACCAAACCGCTACTAAACTACAACCGCTTTACAGCTTTTTGACAGTTTCGGATCGCGCTAATAGTTTTACCAAAAGTTGAGACGTTTCTCGACAACAACTGACAGTTAACACTGTCAAATGAACGGTGAAAAAAATTCTACACAGGTGAAACGACACTAAACTACAGTTGGAATCAAACCACAACTAACTCATAACCGTACGCTGTCATTTAAAATTAACGCGATCGGGACCCAGGTGTGTGGAATTTGATATTGCCGTTCATTTGACAGCGTTAACTGTCAGTTGTTGCCGATAAACGTCTCAACTTTTGGTAAAACTATTAGCGCGATACGAAACGGTCAAAAAGCTGTGATGCGGTCGTAGTTTAGTAGCGGTTTGGTTGATCATTTTTAACGCGATTGCCCTCCTGGCTAGCTACCACCTTCAAGTTGAAAATCTGTTAACAAGAACCTATCAGCGTGTTCCAGCAGCTGCACATTAGAGACAGTTCTAATTTAAGTTTACCATATTCACCATGTTCCCTGAACGTTATCATCCGGGTGTGTTTAAGAATAGAGTGAATAGGTATTTACTGGGAAAGCTTGCTACATCTTCGACCACATCGTCACTTCACATCAGGTGAGATTGTGGTCAAACGCTTTACCAGTCCGATGTAAAAAAAAAAAAATGTTCGATATGGTCGAAGATGGTGAATACGATATCTAGAATAAGACTGGCTCTCGAGTGCCGGAACACCGCCGCCAAGCATTAATGTGCAAGCATTATATGAGGCTTATGTGAGACTATGGAGTAGCCGCAGATTGGGCCACGCCGGTTCTAGTTTGAGAAAATGAAACGCATAAATCTACGAAATCTAACTCCATCGAACGTGAATAACAGCTCCAAACACAACAAAGGCTCTAAAGCCTAAAAAGAGGGCATAAAAGACCAAAAAGGGGCCTGAAAGGTCCAAAAAGGGCGCAAAAAGCCCCAAATTTGCTTCACAACTTCAATCAAACGCTGAAGCTAACAATCGGAGGGCAAAAACGGGAAGGGCTAATGCGGTATGCGGCGCCCGCATCGACCCGGTTGTGTTTGAACGGACCAGTTTAGTGGAACGAGTTGGTTGAATGCTTAAGTTTTTAGATAGCATTATACCATAGACGTACATAACACTTTAATTAAAAAGCTGACAATAGTCAAATAGGGTAAATTTTACTCCCTGTCTAAAGCTGGGGAGTAAACTTTAGTAACGGGATATTTACCATGTATTTTATTTGTTTTGAGCACTCGATATTTCGGCACTGTTGCATAAAATACATGGTAAATATCCCGTTACTAAAGTTAACTCTTATGTTAGTGACCATGAAAGTTTAAAAACTTACACTGGGGAGTAAAGTATAACAATCTACTATTATTTTCGTATAATGGTTTTTAACGCTTCAACGCTCTATGACGCAATAATTTCCTCGCTTTCATTCCTATGCAGACTGACAGTGACAGCATCTTAATGTGTGGATGCGAGTGACAAAAGGGAGTGAGGCAACATTAAAGGGAGACATTAAGGGGGCAACATTATATTCAGCTGTGGGTAATTAGTAATTACGGACTGATGATGATAGTAGACCTTCAGTAAGAGTTTTCACAAACCGTATAAGCACCTCCAATTTTAATAGGGTTAAAAGGTGGAGCTTGGCAACTTTGTTCTATTTTTATGTTTTTTTTTTCTCAGAACTCATTTATAAATCAATTTGGTAAATTCTTTTTTATTTTTTAAAGGATGTACCTACTTTAAGATTTGTCTCGTAGAAATTTCTTCAAAATCGATTCAGTAGTTTGTCATTGAAGCCTATTTCCAGAATATTAGAATTAGAAGTAATTTTATTTGTTTAAATACTTTTTGCTGTATACAAACAATATTATCTGTTGTGGAACATACTAAGTATAATATGAATGGTACCTGTCACTAGGTATAATTCATATTATACTTAGTATGGCGTCAAAAGAAAAAAATATAAGAAAACATTATAAGAAAACCAAAATAAAATTATAATAAATAGGAAGTAAAACCTATGTCAACCAATAAATGTAGTATTGTTTGTTGTTATTTTAATTGACTCTGTATTGGACGGTTACTTAATGCATGACTCACACTAGGCCCCCTGAGAGATCTCAAAACTAAAAAAGTGGCTATTAATTATTTTTTCTTTTTTATTAATAAGTAACAGTTATAGTACATTACGATATTAGTGCGTAAAGATGTTATAACCAATACGCACGTATATCGTACGACGTTTTTTAAAACACTTGCGAGTAAACAGGAAAAAATCTGTGAATGCACACTGTTGCTTTCCCGCCATTTTACCAGCGCGCTTGAATAGCAACAGCGCGCTGCTCACTAGCTGGAGTGGTGCGGCGGCGATCAGTTCCATATTTGAAATGGCAAATAATACTGTTATGGAATTTGTATGGACTATAACTTAACTATTTGCTTTGATAACACACGCGTTTTTTATGACCCGCTTTACATATTTAAAACCGGTGGAATTATATCAGTTTTACGAGAGAGGGTGTTAAAAAATAATTTACATGAGTCTACTAGCAGGATTTACTATCCCATTGTAATATTGTGAGGCAAATAACTCGCCTGTTTGAACGAAGCACGATCTCCACACTGATAACCAACCGCTTTTGAAGCGCCGAATCCACCCTCAGTATAAAACAGACGCAGTAGATCAACTTGCGGTAATCCGTTTATGGTATTAGTAGGTACTAAATTTTATATCACAAAATACACATATCTATGAATGAATAGTTAAAATAGGATATTATATTACGTTGACAGTACAATTTTATTGCAATTTAGATTTATGATTATTTTTTACGAGGCTATAAGATCGACAACATTGGCATGTGATTGAAAAAACCAAGTACTGTGCTAAACATCAATTTTTTTGTTATTAAGCGTATTATAGTATTAAGGATTATGTAAATGACAAAGATGGAAGGAAGCAAATAGCTCGAGAGCCTCTCAGCAACTACTCTAATATTAAATTTTAAACATAATAATTGTTGTTATTGGAAACCTTGAAAAAGCTTTTTGAAAAGAACGCCGCTTAGTTGCGACCTTTTTCTCGACCGTTCTATGTCAATTTGGAATAGGCACTTAAATTTATTTATTTTAACTCCTTGTGTCCATGTGAATAAAACGGAATTTGAGTTTGAATTAATATAATTTAACCAGAGCTGATCTTCTGCCTATAACAATTTATAATGTAGTAAAACATCAATTCACGAAGATGATGTAAAAGCATTTAAAAATAGGATTAGTCTTGAACTTATTGGATTTCATTTCCTTTGTATGTAGTTGTAGACTTACACACAAAGGAAATAAATTCGTTTAAGATTATTCTTTAGCGGTATTATTTGTCGCAAGAGAGAACCAACCTGGCCGAAATGGACCTTTGAGAAGATTCAGTTGAATTAACCAGGTAGTAGGATTAACTATTGCGTGGTCCGTCTGCATGGATACTAACCGCTTTACTAGTGTAGTCTGCCCCCAAGCAGTATTGTGCAAGTGTTTATGTTTGCGTGGGTGTGTTTGCGCAATTGTGTTCTGTTTTGATGAGCAATGTAGTAGTAGGCTTAAAGTAACGAGCAAAATGCAGGCCTTAAGTTATTAGTGACACTGCAATAATGCCAATAATTGTTTTAGGCTAGTGACCAAAAAGTACAAAAACACTTATTACCCCTTCCCCAATGTCTACTCTCAATTGCGGCACAAAATTAAGGTCCCAAAATAATTTCTGCGAAATGCTTCATGAAATTTTAATTTAATACAATCTCGAAATTGCTTAAACAAACTGGTAATTAAGAAAGTTACAAAGTATGAAATAACTTTTCGTTTCTTTTTTCGACCAAACCTTAGAGGGCAGAATCTAATGCATACTATATGAGATACTGTACTTTTCCATTTATTTTTCTCGATATTTCATAATTTGATGAAAATTGAAACCTACGTGGCTATTGAGATATTACTGCCAAACCACTGTACGTAGTACCATAATAATAGTTATTATTTTACTAAGCCGATACAAAAACAAATAAAAAGTTACAAAACTGTAATACGGTAAAAAATTCAGAGACACCATTTTTTTTTGCTGTAACATTTCTCATATTGTTTTTGTTCCTATAAAATGTTGCCCTTGTCACCTGGGGCCTGTTTCATAAAATAATATTAGTCTAATATTATGAGCTTTTTCCTTTTGTTTTCATATAAAATATGAGGCTTTTACTCATAATATTAGACTAATATTTTTTATGAAACAGGCCCCTGGACCATAATAACGAATCCTACACTTACATACGTACATACATAGACTGTCGGAAAAAAACTTGTAATCCATAATATATTCTTTTCTTAAAATTAGCGATTATTCATTCATCCATTATTCTTCCATTATTATATTATCTACATAAGAAGATGTGACGGTGCTCTTGCATCAACATCAACATTATCAACATTTTTGTGTTGATGTACAATTGTACACGCGTCCCAAACTAAATACCACCATCATAGAAGAGTGTCTTCTTCTTCTTCTTCTTCAGATTATGGCTAGAAGAGTGTCAATGAGAGTCATGTATTTCAGACCATTTGGTTCTAAAATAGACACACAGATGGCGCTGGTAAAAGCCTGGCGGACAATGCCGTGGCGAGAAATTCTACCTGCACTTATGCAAGACAAACTGTGGTGACCAAATTGGTGGTTAGCCGAGCCACACTGGCAGTGGTACAGAGAGCACGCGTCTAAGCACAGGGATGCTGTCACGCGAAAAGTGGATGAATAAATTGACAGTGGTTTTAACGTCGTCCGTCGATCTGTAGGTCGGTGGTTCGAATCATACAATCAGCTTGAGTTTTCGGTGAAGGAAAACATCGTGACCTTAGCTAACTGGTAAAGTATTTTTAGTGATCCCTGGCTAGCCACCACCCTCAAGTTGAAAATCTCTTGCCAAGCATCAATTGGTGTATTCCGGCAGCTGCACTTGAGAGTCAGTTTTAATTTAGGATTAGCATAGTATTCAAAATCTTCGACCAGGGGACCGATTTTTGAAAGTCAGGAGTGATTTCGAAATCACCGATGACAAAATTCTCAGCGATGTCTTTGAAATCACTAATTTGCAAAAGTAGCATTTTTGAAAGTCATACCCTGTATACCAACATGCAACTATTTCTCAGCTTTGATCATAGATATGATTGTGTTCTATTCAATTTTATTTTTTATGTTGGACATTGTTTTCAAGTCAAAATGGTCACTAAATACTCATACCTATGATATCGTTTACGGGGGTACCCATTCGTAAACAATATCATAGGTATGATAATTTTAGTCAGCCGCTGAGATTAAAAAATACGACTTTGTAAATCGGTGACTATCGGTCATATCCCTGATATTTAGTCACTCGGTGACATTCAAAAATTGCACCCCTGATCGTCACTTAAGATCAGGCGAGCTGATAGTGATCAAAGTTAACTAATCGAGTGTAAAAATTGTGGTTATCCATTTTTTCACTTGAACAAGTAACGTTTGATGAATTTGAAAACGATGATGAAGACGGATAGAGCACGTCTAAATTATAGAGCGCAGCGCAGCTAAAAGATTTGAAAAAGATGCGGGCTGTCTTAAACTTATACGGTCTTACCACAAAAAATGTAAACACACTCTAGATACGTGAAGTCTGCTTTTGAAATCCAACTCTTAAACATGTCGCGTGTTTAAATATTAACAACCAACTGCAACTAAGTTTAGTTGTCAATAAAGACAAAAATTGCACTTCATGTTGGTTTTGTTTAGCGACAGATTTAAGACAGTATTCACAAGACAACAAGGACACATACTAATAAAACTTGTACGTTTTGCTGGCACAAACAATAGAACAATGAAACGGAATTAACATTGTCTGTGACTTTTACAGTTGGCAAAGTCATAGTGAGTAAATATTATGCCTTAGAGTAGCCGCAAATTGAGCCACCGAACGCGCAACCACTGGATGCGGCCACCAGTGGCTGGATGCTGCCTTGCATCGTTTTGCTTCGACCTTCATCATGCGGACAGCTAAAGAGTGAAACTCATTGCCGGCATCTGTTTTTCCTGAACACTACAATCTGGGAGTCTTCAAGAGACGAGTGAACAGGTATCTTCTAGACCAGTGTGCTAAATCGTAACCGTATCGTCGCTTAACATCAGGTGAGATAGTGGTCAAACGCAAGCCCATATTCTATAAAGAAAGAGAAAAAAAGACTGATTGTGAGAGCTACCCGTAACTTTCACATCACATTAACATCAGATTGAAAGCAGCACCAGTTCACGCTCAACCACACTCACTCCACGAATCACAATCTCCAATTTTTGATGTCATACGTACGTAAATTACATACCTATCGGTGCTTCAGTACGTTAAAATAATTAATATGAATGTTGAGGGATGGAAGGGTAGTGGAAGAATGGATGGATTGTGTAAAGGCGGACATGAACGAATTGGAAGTGCAAGAGACGCTGATGGCTGACAGGGTAGAGTGGAAGAAAAAACTGACCCGAAATGAAATGGGCTACGGAGACGATAATTATTATCGATTTAATGAATATGAATGCTGAGGGATGGAAGGGTAGTGGAAGACTAAAGAAAAGATGGATGGATTGTGTAAAGGAGGACATGAACGAATTGGAAGTGCAAGAGACGCTGATGGCTGACAGGGTAGAGTGGAAGAAAAAGACTGACCCGAAATGAAATGGGGCTACGGAGACGATAATTATAATCGATTTAAGTTCGAGTACAACTATATTGAAACCAGTATCCCTTTCTTTCTCCCCCTGACGCCAATTTACTCCAAACCACTGCAACGTTCAACGAAGTTACTCAATGGAAGTTGTTTATATAAATAAATTTCTCGGATTTACCTCAAGTCAAACTACACAGAAGCCCTCTGGTTCCCAGTAATTGTTTATCGACCAAACTAGGTCACGCTATTTACCTGGTAATATACGTTAAGGAAACAGGTTATTACCTGTGTTATGACACATAGGGTGCATTTAAAGAAAAGTAGCCACTTTACTACACTCGGTATTACTGGGCTTATGATACTTGATACCTAATGGCTCAGTTACATACATAATAGGTCGGGGAAAAAGTTCCTTCGCATTTTTTAAGAAAATTCAAAACATTTTTTAATATAGTTTATTTACATTTAACTAAAGTATGTAGGTACCATTTTGTTCGATAACTTTTTGCCATCTTGTAGGTAGGGACATGATCCCATTGCTATAGAAATTTTGGGACTTCTGATCAAAATACCGCGACAAGTGGTTTTGGCAGTCCCCTCGTGATGTTAACCTGACACTGCCTAAAGAATTCTGAAGAGACCGAAACAGGTGGAAATCTGAAGGTGCAAGGTCAGGACTATACGGCGGATGCATTAACACCTCCCAGCCAAACTCTCTTAATTTTTTCTGAGTGGCTAAAGATGTGTGAGGTCTAGCGTTATCATGATGAAAAACCACACCCCTTCTGTTGATTAATTCCGGCCGCTTTCTCTCAACTTCTTGCTTTAATCTCATCAGTTGTTCGCAGTAGAGTTCAGAATCGATGGTCCTGCCTGGTGGTAACAGCTCATAATGAATAATGCCCTTCCAATCCCACCACACACACAGCATCACCTTGTTGCGAGTTAACCCGGGTTTCGCCACAGTCTGTGAAGCCTGACCGGTCTTTGACCACGACCTTTTTCGCACGTTCTTGTCGTACGTGATTCACTTTTCATCACCAGTTATCAGCTTCTTCAAAAATGGTTCGGTTTCATTATGTCGTAGTAAAGAATCACAAATGAGTACACGGTTCATTAGCAATTCATTAGGTTTCTTTCAGTGAGCTCGTGAGGTACCCAAATATCGAGCTTTTTTGTTACCCAGTTTTTTTCAAATGCGCCAAAACTGTTTTGTGGTCAATTCCCAGTTCTTCAGCTACGTCGTAACTACTGATATGCCGATCTTGTTCCACTTTTTCAAAAATGGCATCCATTTTATCCGTAATAGGGCGACCAGAGCGACGTGCATCTTTGAAATCAAAATTTCCGGATTGAAAACGCTTAAACCAAATTTGTGCTACTCTCACAGACACTGCACTAGGTCCATAAACATCGCAAATTTTTTTCGCGGCTTGCGTGGCATTTTTAACTTTTTTGTAGTAAAATTTTAAAATGTATCGAATTTCTTCATTAGATTCACTCATTTTGACAGTACGAAAAACAAATGAAAATCACACATTTTCCTAATTTGAATTTGGAATTATGTTCTTTAAAATTTAAACTTTCATATGATACCAAAACCAGCCAGATACAAATAGTATAGCCAAAGAGATTTTATTACAAGTTCATACATACTATAATGCGAAAAGACTTTTTCCCCAACCTAATACATAAACCCTAAAACATTACACTAAAAGGACAACAAAAACAATCCCTACTTCCCTACTAATACCTACTTCCCTACTAATCCCTACTAATATTATAAATGCAACAGTGTGTTTGTTGGTTTGTCCTTCTTTCACGCAGTAACGGAACAATGCATTGTTCGACGTGATTTTTGGCATAGATATAGTTTAGAGACCGGACAGTAACATAGGCTACTTTTAATCCCGAAAAATGCACGGTTCCTGTGGGAACGCGGGTGAAAACCACGGGTATGGAATGGTAGCCACAGACAATAAAAAGTTTGACAGAACAAATGACAACCCAGCTTAATATTTGTCAAAACTGTCAAAAATGACGTGCGATGACGCCATACATTTATAATGTTGCCGCTTTTTGGATATTTTTAGGAACGCAGTGTTGCTGTTAATTAATTTTGCATTTTGTACTACGCTTTTAATACACGGGTGAAAACCGCGGGCAGAAGCCAGTATTTTTATGAATGCGAATTTAAGCTGACGTAGCACGAAATGTTCATAAAGGTTAGACTATGAAATATACACGTATTTTGCGAAATTAACGTACTGGTGATATAATAACGCGTACCTACATATAGTAGGATATTTTTGTTGATATCTCCAAAATACGTCCGGCAAAAATGTTTTACGTGGGACACTTTATAGCTACCATATAAACCGGACTTGTTTTATTAGGTACTAGCTTTTACCCGCAGCTTCACATGCGCGGTATCAGGATACATAGCTTACGGTTTCACCCGCGTTCCCACTGGAACCGTGCATATTTCCGGGATAAAAAGTAGCCTATGACCCTATGTTAGGCTCCAGTCCGTAGACTTTATCTATGCAAAACATCACGTCGATCCGTTACACCATTGCTGCATGAAAGAAGGACAAACCAACAAACACACAAATACACTTTCGAATTTATTTATAGTATAGATAGCTATCGGGGATAATGTTTTTTTGTAATCGGACCAGTGGTTCACAGATTAGCAGTAAAAAACAACAAATTTTGCCAACAGATTTCAGTTATTATTTTTCCAAACCAATAAACGTAAAAACACAGTTTCACATTCATTATATAGTACGTTTTACAGTACGGATGTCACACGGACTTCAACTAGTAATTCTGCGAACGGTAGACCTTGCTAGTAAAAACTTTTATGCGACAATTTTGTTCAGTCTGTGCATCATCTATACTCCATCTTGAGGCAGTAATTGCTTGGTAATATTGTAAGTAAATGTAGTATAATAGTCCTCTGTATTTTAAGATCTATGATGTTTGGATTGCCATACATCATGTTGATCCTAAATGTAAATGAATTTTTAACCCCTTTCGAAATTTTTTTCACGCTTTTTGTTTAGAATTCAGTACCATATATTTCTTCCAAATATTACCCAATTTGGCCGGCAAATGGCACCGTATCAAACGTCCCCCCCTAAAAATCGTCCACGGCAAAAAAAAAACTAAAAAATTGTAGAAGAAAAGGTACCTACTAACTTTCATGAAGAATAGTTGAAAAATACGACCTGTAGTACGCGAGTACATAGGTACATCCGGACGTCCACCGGGCAGATGCAACCAAAATTGGTCAGTTGTTGCAGAGACTTCATTCGCTTCGCTCAGTCAGTCAATAAAAATTAATCACCTCGATACTAATAAATCGATTAATTGATCAACACCTTATACATTAAAATCAAATTAATAGTTTTTATTTTTTTTTTAGTTTTGTTTTTGGCTCCACGCGATTAGCGTATTTAGCCAGTGTCAAGTTATATAAATAATAATATATCATAAATCTCTAGTTTTGGTGCGTGACAGTCGTCAAAGTCACGTTAAAGTTTAGTCTAGGCGCGGTCAAGTCGAAGTGATGCTTCAGTAAAGCGGTGGATACTTTACTGAAGCTTCTATGGAGTTTTGGATAGAATACGAAAAAACACGTTTTTCGCCTTTGTACTATTTGCCTTTCACTCATGCACGTTTACGAACAGTTAATGGTTAATAATCCACCATTATTACACATTAACACTCGAAGAAACATAGGTTTTAGTAAATAACACAAAATCAACAACAGCACATTTTCCCATTCCCGCCAAAACTCCAAATTAATAGTTTAGGTGCTACGTGTGGAACATACTTAAATACAGACATACATAAACTGCTATAAATATAACCCCTCCTTTTGTGGTATATGGTAAAGGAGGAAACTAAATATACAACCTCCCTCTCTACCACGAAAACTCGAAACCATAAACTTTAATAATTTAATTACTAGTAAAATGTACATCTGGGTGGACAACCAGTTTGGGTGCACAAAGGTACAAACACCTAGGTGAAACACGTCGGTGGACCAAGGATAAGAAATGAAAAACCTGACTCATTATCACAAATGCAAATAAAATTAATACAATTGCTTTCGCAAATAGGAACATTTTTAAGGGAGCGCCTCATTAGGAAGAATTGTGTAGCAATATTATTTCTGCTTCCACGACTTTATTTTGATACGGATGGGACAAGTCAAAAGCGGGTAGCGGTTTGTTATTTCTAATGGCGTAACTCAATCCGTTTTTGAGAAGATGTTGACCACGTGACGGTTTCACACGCGTATTATCAGGAAAAATGTAGCCTGATGTAAATGGAAGTAAATGTAGTCAAAATGTAGCATTTGTAAATAATGTTGTTTCCTTCTATTGAAATTAAGAATTCTTTATATGTATTTAACCGGATTCACTTACGTGGTACAGCCGAGCTTCGCGACGATTGCTCGACCGGTTTCGAAGTATTCAGTACCTCTTCATCATTTTGTCAATGTTGCAAGCGCCATGTTTACGAGAAAACTGAATAACACGAGGAAATGTTTCCTCGTGAACATGGCGCTTGCAACAGTGCCGAAATATCGAGTGCTCAACACAAATAAAATACATGGTTAATATCTCGTTACTAAAGTTAATTCATGAATCGAAAGAGACAAAACATAGTTTAACTATTCAACTCTTTACCACTGTTTATAAGATCCTGTATTTGAAATTCAATTATTTAACATAAATAATACATAATAATAATAATCAGTGTGGGGTAACACTTTATAAAACTATTCTGTCTTACCACAAAAATTTAAACACATCACAAAAATATGCCAGCGTCTAGAATCTTAATCATGCCTTAGTCGCGTGTTTAAATATAAAAAACCACAAATCCTGAAGTAGTGTCAAACCGTTGGGACATTTCTAATTATTACAGACGTTTATCTTTAGACACTGTCTAGCAACTAAACCGGCATCTAAAAGTTATTAAACGGTTTATTGTGGTAACGCGGATTAAATTTAATGTTATGTAAGATCGCTTATATTTTTTGACTTGTGCCTTACCCCATTTCAGATTTATGTGCTTCTTCTTATAAATTATGACATGTGGCAGACTCGACTCATGTGCCGTCTTGTTCTCAAACGCTAGCAGCGTTTTCTTAGCTGTAGCTCATGAAACGATTTTCTCATTTCTTGGTTCAACCTTTCATAAGGATGACGTATGTATTGTATATATTACAAAATGTATGTCGCACATTTTGTTTGCGATTTCTGATTTTTCTAGTACTCAAACCTCCGTTGGTCTGTTAGAGTCTTTTGACCCCTATAAAAAACAAGATCGACTGACATATTTTTTTATACTGATCATTTGCTGACTGTAGCATACTTTCCAAAATCGGTGAATGCAAATCATAATGTCTTCAAAAGTTAGAGTCGATCTTCTGAGAACGTTTTCCTGTAGTTCCAACAGTTGGGATGCCTAACCTTAATGCCCGGTCTAAAAAATACATTCTGTATAATATTGTGTCTACTAAGGCTCGCTTCCACCAACCCGAGTTACCTTACTTAACTTGATTTAGTTTCTAACACGGGAATAAATTGCCATTTGTCTTGCATCATTAGGTTTTTTTTTTATTTTAAAATCTCGATGTTGATTTAATCTTAGCTTTTGGCGCGAGGGTCTAAATCGTTTATTTATTAATCCCTCCCGCTTTGTAGCCAAATACTGGAAATTGTTTAAATTAAGGTTAAACTTGGGTGTGATGATAAACTTAAAATTAGTCGGCTAAGTTTAAGTGTAGTTTTGATCGTAGTTACGACTAGTCCCTAGTGATGTGAAACTGTGTAGAGAAATTCCCCGTTTAATATTCTAGGCCGGATTCTACTCGGGTAGAATTAGACGTAGCCAATAGCAAACATAATGTACGCAGTGGGAGCGTTAGGTATCCTTATGAAATGTACTAACTTCTGCCCGCGGTTTCACCCGCTTGATTCCCATGGGAACCGTGAATTTTTGTGGTAAAAAAGTAGCCTATTGTACCCTCCGGCTCATAAACTTAGTCTATGCAAAAAATCACGGCGATCCGTTGCTCCGTTGCTGCGTGAAAGAAGGTCAAACCAACCAAACATTTTTCCAATAAATGAATTAGAATTCTGAATATTATACCGCCGAATACGGTAAGACTATTTTTTCCTATAAGTACTCTGTATACTTACGTAAAAGGATACATACGTATATACGGTAGCAGTTCCGCAATGCAGGTAGGTACCGCTATAATGTATCTAAAATATTTTCCAACCGAGGAAATGAGGTACAACTGTCACATAAATAATACCAATTTCACTTCGATTCTATTCCTACGCTTGGGAAAATGTAGAAAAACATTATTTTTCGATAATATTTCTAGACGTTGCCGTGTGGAGATTCAGCAATAAGGAGAAGGGAGGAATAATGCATTATTCCGAAAAAAAGTAGCCTATGTCACTCTAAGTTCCATAAACTAAATCTATGCCAAAAATCACGTCGATCTGTTGCTCCGTTGCTGCGCGAAAGAAATAAATAAATAAATAAATAAACGCTTACACTCATACCCCCGCACTAGAATTCCCTGTGTCGTAGGTGGCATGGACACACACAGATACACATCACAAACATCCAAGACCCGAGAACAAATTTTATGTTTACACAAAATCTGCCCCGGCCGGGAATCGAACCCGGGACCCCTCGCTTTGCAGGCAGGGTTACTACCAACTTAGCTACGGAGCCATCGAACTAATTTACTTTCGCATTCGTATTTTTATAAACTAGCTTCTGCCTGCGGTTTCACTCGCCTTTCCGCAGGAACCGTGCACTTTTCGGGGATAAAAAATCCTTATTTCACGCAGTGACGGAGCAACAGATTGACGTGATTTTGTGCACACAGTTTATGGACAAACTAATATAGTGACTGTAACTAATCTGTCTAATATATGCAGCTAATCAGTTATTATACCTAACTACATAAATTACTCCATTATGCCAATTTGGAACGGGCACGGTGGGTTTCTGGAAGGTTCGTTGACTTTGAGCATGGATTGGGTCTGTTGGTGTCTTTGTCATTTATTATGTTCTGATAAAGACAGCATTAGTTTTAGTCTGTGATTCGGGTAGATGAATGTTGCAGAGGCCCGCTGTTAGAGTCTTTTTAACTTTCATAAGTGCTCCTTTGGGGCCTATTTGAATAAAGACTTTTGAATTTGAATTTGAATGCATATACAATGTAACATATACAATTTGTTTAGTGCATAATGGAGTAATTTATGTAATTGCGTGTAGTAAATGCAACAATGTAATCGTCGATAGAGGTATAACTAAAAGTTTTGTAATTGCAATAATATACTGTATAGTTGAGTACATTAACACTTTTGTTTATATAACTATAATTTATTCTGGTCCTTACAATATTAATCAACTAGAATTGTATAGTAGACCAAACTAAACGTCAGGGTTGTCACATACAGCACTATAAGAAAGGGTTGTATTTACAATATTCTCGTTATGACAACCATATTTTTTTTCTGTGTACTGGTTATGCCATGCCTTGGGTAAAGCCGAAGGCAGAAGCTAGTAATAATTATAGTTTTCACAGTTATAGCCTTTTCTAACTTTAGTAATAGGTACACTAGCGTCTAGCCCGCAGCTTCGCTTGCGCGAAATTGCTGCTTCGCATAAACTTTTTCAGATCACAAGCCAATTTCATTTTTATTTCAGCGAGTTAAGGTCACTATTCTATTGTGCTCAAACTATTCAATTCGCTTTATTGAGATTGACAGTATCACGGCTCGTATGCGCTCTACAGTCTCTCAAAATTCAATTTTCTACATGTCAGAGTCGATTTACCAATCAGCAGCAATGTCAAATACCCTTTGTATCGCTGCTCTGCATTCCTGAAATCGGAAATCGAGTTAGGTCATTCAATTTTTCATCTCAATGTTTAGCTAGTGAAGGAGAGTTTCCATTCCTTTGTCGTTGAATTATCTCGCTTTGCTTTCTCTTTTATCATCCGCCTGGCATAGGTGTGAGCTCGCTTCCATCGTCAGTCTTTCCCGTTTACAATTTGGGTGTTTTCAAGTCAAGGGTTTATAGATTTCTTCTTAGAGAGCATATTTCTCTTTTGGCTCTTTCTCGATTTCCATCAGGTGAGATGTGGCCAAACGCAAACCATACAAAAAAGCCACACAGGGCTTAGTGCAGCCATATATTAGGCCACTGACCGCGGCCACTGTCACGTCCACAAGCTGCGTGCAATATTTTTCAGACATTTTATATAGCATTGGCGCACACTGATCGTTCGAGTGCCTAAGTCTGACCCACAAACTGTTGTTTTTAAAAATGTTTGTTTTATATAATTTTTTGCTACAACAATTTAAAAGCTTTTACAATTTGTGGCTAAACAGAAAAGCCAAATTATGTTGGAACACAAAATAGAGAGGGAGCAGAAGGGACATTAATGCCCATTTTCACCAACGACGAATAAGGCGACGCCTAACTAAGTAACTCCTAATGTAAGCTAAGTCCTAAGTATAAACCGTTAGGACACTCCTAAAGGTTGGTAAGACGTTTTTTGCCCTAGGCAACTCCTAGATGTTTAGGCATCCGATTTAGACATCTCCTAGGGTTGGTGAAAACGTAAACCAACTTGATGCGCTAAGCGGTAACGTGAACCATAACAAACTTTACCCCTTTATAATATTAGTATAGATATAATAAACAGACGAACTGCAGGCGGATTTTAACTTTAATAAACGTTTAAAAATCACAATAAATCATACGAAACATAATCTTTAATGAATATAAATTATAAAACTCTTTTCATTTTCCAAAGCCAAGTCGCTCTTTCTAATCCCTTTGAATATTACGAGGCAATTATTTTGCAATATCTTTCACAACACGCCCCAAAATCTTATTATGAAAATCCTTTGTAACATTCAATATTAATCCAAAAACGTTCAACACTCGTCTCGTTACCTAATAAAATTAAAAAAAAAGTATCAAAGAGGTTATATTTTTTATTTATTGACATTTTAGCGGTTGAACACTATCCCACGTGATGCTAAGTGACTATATGATATTGGGATTTGATACCTACCTAATGTTTCAGGATAACGAGCGCACTACAGTGCCGCACAGGCCTTTGTTTCAAAGATAGATAGCACCGCAATTGTTATGGGCGGCATTATGCTTACCATCAGGCAAACGACCAGCTCATCTCGTTATCAAATAGTATAAAAAATAATATGGTCACGACTGGTAATAAAAAATTCTATTGAGTAACGAAACGATGGAGTGAGGAAGTGAAAGTGTGTTTTCTATAATTATGGTAATAAACTGGTTTTTGTGCTCCAGTTAGCGCACAGAGTAATTGTTCTTAGCTAATTCATTTTTCACCGAGTAAACAAACAAAATCCCTAATTCGAACAATTGACTTGATGATGAAGGTAACTGTCATAACAATATTTAAAATTATTCATGTCTCGCAAATTCTGACATCGTGGAAAATTTTGCGCGAGGTTATTTGAATAATTTTGAAAATAATTTAAATAATAGAGGCATTGTCTCCTTGTCCATTATTCGAGGACATAATCCAATCTTCTTAGCTCTCTGTTCAGTTTTTGCGATAAATTTACTGACAAAAGAAACATTTTGTTTGAATTACGGACTGTAAAGGATCTCCATCAAAGATAATATTTTTATTTTATTTTAATTGGATGATACCTGAATGGTATTGACGTTGGTGGCCTATCTGTGGTTCATTGGTTTGAATTCTACAATTAGTATATGCTTTCGGTGAAGGAAGTTATCGTAATGCAGCCATATCAAGACACTAAGTACATTTTCTAGTGCTTCCTGGCTAGCTACCGCTCTTTGGTTAATAATTCTGTCGCCGAGCAGACATCTCTATATTTCAGCAGAGATATTTCTTGACTATAGGACTTGTACCCATATTCTAAACATTTTACTAGGTAGTAGGACCAGCTCTTCTACGAGTGTCCGTCTGGGTGGGTACCACCGTTTAGCTCGTGAAGTCAGCCACCAAGCAGTAATATACAAGCATTACTATGTCCTGGCTTAATAAGTCAGTGAAATTGCTGGGCTTATGACATTTAACACCTGTCTCAGGGTAATGACCGCAATGCAATGCCACGCAGGTGTTTCAAAGTTCTGAGTGACACTGCAATTTTTGTGGGCTAGCGTTATGCTTACCATCAGGCAAACGACAAGCTCGTCTCGTTACCAAATAGTGTTAAAAAAGTGCAGCCTGCCCTTACAGCACCCATGGGAAGAAATCAGATTGTTCTATTCTTATCCACCTCTAAAATTATAGGTTACAAAGCGAAATTAACTACCAGGTGGTAGGTACGGCTAACTCTTCTGCGAGCGTCCGTCTGGTTCAAAAGTAGGGCCATGTAATCCATTGTACCAACTAGTTACTTAGTTTAGAGCGCCAGTATTAAATGTCCCTTCTGTTTTGTGTAGTCATATTTTCAATATAAATATTTTTATCTATATCAAATTTGAGATCAAAATTCTTCTTCACTCCTCTTGCTCAAGAAGTACGTCATTGATGTTGGAAACATTAATTTACATATTAATTTTTATCTGTGTCATGCTATGCATAAGTTTTCAATTTTGTTATATTATCTGTGGTTTCTTCCTTCTCTCTCAATACATGGGCGGTGCGGACGTGTTTTGTTTCATTTCACTAAGGGCCAAGTTCCTAATATTTTTTGTTTTTATTTATTCTGTTTGTAATTTTTGTATTTTTTTTTTTTTGGCTCCACGCGATTAGCGTATTTAGCCAGTGTCAAGTTATATACATAATAATATGTAATAAGTCTCTGTCTCTAGTTTTGGTGCATGAAAGTCGTCAAAGTCACGTTAAAGTTGAGTCTAAGCGCGGTCAAGTCGAAGTGATGCTTCAGTAAAGCGGTGGATACTTTACTGAAGCTTCTATGGAGTTTTGGATAGAATACGAAAATACACGTTTTTCGTCTTTGTACCATTTGCCTTTCACTCATGCACGTTTACGAACACTTAATGGTTAATAATCCACCATTATTACACATTAACACTCGATAAAACACAGGTTTTAGTAAATAACACAAAATCAACAACAGCACATTTTCGCATTCCCGCCAAAAAAAAAACCTTTTGTTTTTTTACCAACGAGCCAACAAAAACGAAAAAGTCTTTATTCTTAAGAAGAACCACGAACAATCATAAATAAAGACTCCACTGTTATTACTGTTTCATAAAAAAGAAGAACATTTTATTTTTGAAAATGGAACTAAAAGTGTCGATATCTTTCCTAGAATGCATGCATTGCATTACGTTGTGCGAAACAGGCGTTTTATGCTGAGGCGTCAAAACTACTAACCACTCTAAAATATTATGTATTTTAGGGTAGTTAATACTTGTTTGTCTCAACGATACTCAATAGGCACTTTTGTCAATAAAGTTTATGGCAACATAAAATGTTTACCCGTTTGTTTGTTAATTTACATATTATCGTATAATAATGGATCGTCAAATTAATGGCATAGATGTAGAATTGACGGGTCTTTGGGTTTGTCGCAATTGAAAACCGACGTATTATTCATGATAAGTTTTGTTGACATAGCACACGCGTGTCATACGACGTTTCTGTACACGCTTGCGAGGAAATAAATAGACTTCTACTATTATTATTTTTTACGGAAAATGGCGCGTATAACTCTTTGTTCGTACCTAATAATAGGCGGTGTGATCAAACGAGTTCAGGCTGCACAAAAGAGCGAACGAAGGAGAAAAAATAATGTTGGTATTATCTGTGGTACATACAAAATAACTGTCCGTATTACGCAGTAAATTAAGAATGCTTCGTCATCCGACCGGGATATATAAATACTATTGGAGTAATGTAAAATAAAAAGCGCGCGTATTTAATATCTTGTATTATGAGCCTAAAAGGGATGTATTAATAATCCACTTTACGAGCAAGTGTGTTGAAAATATTATTCTGCTTGCCTCCAGTGTGTACAATCTTCTCATGTCGGTCCTGTTTTGCGCCAACTAAGCCTATGACGGAGTTGTCAGAGCTATGAACCCGCTTTGTTTAATGTTTATGTTAGTTTTAATTGTTTTAGTGAGTACTTAGTGCTTAAGAGAAGCTGTAAAATGTGTGTCGCAAAACTGTTTATTCTTTGTTTCCTTGGTGTAGTTTCTAGGGCGATGGACGTGCTGCCACACTTTGGGCCACGTGGCCACTAGACGCAGCCACTGGTCGTAGCCACCATGGGCTGGGTGCCGCCTCTAGTTGCAGCCATCAGTAGCTGGCTGCCGGCTCTAGTTGCAGCTATCAGTAGCTGGGTGCCGCGTCTGGTTGCAGCCATTAGTAGCTAAGTGCCGCCTCCAGTTGCAGCCATCAGTAGCTGGGTGCTGCCTCTAGATGCAGCCATCAGTAGCTGGTTGCCGCTTCTATCACAGAAACTTATAACCACACAATAGAGAGAACAGAACGGGCGCTCTGGCGCTTTACTTATTATGTAATATACAGTATTATTTACAGTATATTACAATTATTATGTGTGCCAAGCTTCAGAATTGGCTCATAAGTGAAAATTCAGTGGTTGAATAAACAATCATCCCTATTTTCTACCATTATACAATTATTTTTTTCAACCCGAATTATCATCAAAATCATCACGCTGAAACCACCCTGGAAAATGCTTTACGTGATCAACTGATCATACATAAAATAATAAAAAATATACGACTCGAATAAGATATTACATAATGTGGGTAATATATAGTTTTAAATCCGCGATATAATCTTATTAAAAATGGACTTGCGCAAAGTAACGCCTGATTCCATCAATTTTTTTTTTATTTACTGTAGTCTTACGTTTGACCAGTATCTCACCTGATGGTAAGCGACGATGCGGTCGACGATCATATAAATATATACGATTCGACTTGATAGCTTCTTCCGTTTTTCGGTCGGTTCACAAAAAGAGCTTAGATTAGCAAAGCTTTAAAGGACCTTAATATTTCATACCAAAACGGCTAAGACAGCACGTAATAGGGCATTATGTCCCAAGTGGAAATTACCGTGAAAGGGTCTAAAGATTAATGACTCACCTACAATATTTAGCAGACTTCCGCAAATGAGAAGGTCCTGCTGCTTTATCAGCTAACAATCTCGTGTTCGTTTTCAATACCAGACCGATTAAAACCAGCGGTCAGTAGTATTCGTGTGGAAGGAATAGTCTAGAATTTTCGCTGGTTATTAAAGTAATAAGTTCTTACAAAACGAAAAGAAGCGAAAACTATTGACAACTCCTTCCACACGAAGACTAGTGACCGCTGGTTTTAATCGGTCTGATATTGAAAACGAACACGAGATTGTTAGCTGATAAGGCAGCTGGATTGGCCTCAATTTTCATATTTTCCCCTAGTGATCAGGAACAAGCTGCAAACTACAGTACTACGATGAAATTTATGGGCTTCGGCAATATACTACATAAGTGGCTATTCCAGTACACTTCCCTAATGGAAAATACTACATCCGAGAAAATTATTGCGTAATAAAGCAGTTGAACGTAACTAATCTTTTATTATCACAAAAAACAACAAAATGGTGTGATTCCTGCATTTTACTACTTTCTTACAAAATAGGAGATGTTTGAAACCCATTAGTGATGCTATCCAAGTAGCTTTACTTTATTTTTTTACATACTAAAAAAGTTTGCGTGATGGTAAACAATGCCAGCCCTTAACAGTGTCACATAGAACGTTGAAACACAAAGGCCTGCGCGGCACTGCATTGCGCTTGTTAACTCACACATTGTAACGGGATATTTACCGTGATTATTGAGCGATGAGCACCCGATATTTCGACACTGTTGCAAGCATCATGTTCACAGGAATTAGTAAATAACCGTGACCGTGATTGTTACCCTGATATACAAGATATTAAGTCTTATAAGCTTAATAATTGTACTGACTTTGCTCATCAAATAGGAACACAGTAAAGCTTGTACATTGATGCTTGACGTTACAATACACAAGCAAAGCGGTTGTACTCAACCAGACAGATACTCGCAGAGGAGTTAATACTATCTACCAACTTTTTAATGAAAAAGTAGAATTTGTATGCAATTAAAATCGGTTGATCATTATTATTGGCGGAGATATCGTGTGTATATAAAAATACAGGTGAATTGAAAAGCACCTTATTTGAAATCTGTAAAAAATACCTAAAATCCTGTGACTTGTTTAGATAAGGTAACAGACAGAGTCAAGGGATTTTTTGTACTGTAACAAAAACTTTTGTCCCAATTTAAATCACACTCTGGGGAATGTTTGTAACACCTTTCCTTGAAGTTTTTTGTGACGCAAAAATGTATTTTATTTCTCATTTTAGTATTTTTTTGTTTTACGGTTACCATCTAGGGAATAAATACAGTAATTTATTTATTTACCAGGTGGTAGGATTACCACTTCTACGAGAGTTCGCCTGTACTTGTGTTGTCTGCTGCCAAGCGGTATTGTGCAAAGATTGCTACTATGTTCCGGTTTGATGAGTAGACAGTGAAATTACTGGGCTTATGAGACTTAATACACAATGACTCAGTGTAACGAGCGCAATGCAGTGCCGCGCAGGCCTTTATGTTTCAAAGTTCTGAGTGGTACTGCAATTTTTACGGGCCGGCGTTATACTTACCATCAGGCAAACGACAACCTCATATTGTTATCCAACAGCAACCTTAGTATATAACAAATCTTGGAAATTAATTTAACCTCTTGAAAAAAAAAGTATTGGATACCTATTCTTAACTTACCTATTTCTAACTTTATATGTATGGAACCCTAAAATCGTAAACAGTCTTTCGTAAATAAACTACTGTAGGTACAGTCAAAAGTTCACAATCACCATTTCCTAGCGTACGTGTAGAAAAATCGAATCAAGATCGTATGCATAAGTAATTCCTGCCAACCCCTCTGGGACAATACGTGATGTATGTCCTGATCCGGTGATAATAAGATCTTGACCCTACAGAGCCTGAACTTTGTTTCCAGGGAAACAAAAGCCAGTAGAAGCCATGCGCATACAGTGCCGAGAGCGAGTGCGGCAGAACTTTTGAACTTATGCGACTTTAAATCCGACGCACCATAGTTCGAATGTCGGCTCGGCCAATCACCAATGACCAATGACTTATAAGTCATTGGTCACAGACACAGCTTGATATATCAAGCTGTCGGATTTATCACACTCACTATAAAACGGCAAAGGAAAACATCGTGAGGAAACCCAGGATCACAAAATTCGGGGACATGTGACATCCACCAAGCTGCAATAGGCCCGCGTGGTAGATTATGGCTCATATTCTATCTGAGAGAAGGCCGGCATCCCTACAATGGAAGCGTAATAAAGCTGATACGCCAGCAACTAAGTTGTTAAGGTGTGCAAAACAGGAACTACAGACGCGTTAGCCATCACACCTCCTAAACTCAATGGGTTTTCTTGTAGCCACTGAAGAATTGTACTACTAACCTCCTGACTCTATCATCAGATCAGCTCCATGATACTAAATCATTGTACTGTCATGCAAACTACATATGCATGCAAAGTTTCATTTCGGTATGACTATTAGAAGTAGCTTAAAATTGAATTTCAAAATTACATTACATAATTACAATTAAAGCTAACAAAAGTTTGTTAAAAAAAGGTTTTAAAATTGTATTTTTTTTTAAATACTGCCCTAATATATTTTGCCTGTCTCTGCAACCGACAGTGTTTGACATTCTCGACGGTGGAGTGTAGGGCGGAGGGTCGTTAGTTCGAGAGACGCACGTACACAACGTTGCACGAGAAAGGCAACTGTGGATGTGATGTACAAAACCTTTTATAAGCTTTTATTTAACATACAATGTTTGTATGTATCTTTATTTGTTTAGGTCAAATCCTGCCAGTTAAATATGACCCCATTCCCGGTATTCGATTGATCCGAAATTTTACATACATAATTATGTAAACCGAATGACAATGCAAAATCATGATGACATAGAGCTGGTCTGATGATGGAGCCTGAAGGCGGCCACAGGAACTCTGTAATTAAACACGTAACCCCATCGAGTTTAGGCTCGTTTGGTTTGTCTTTACAGGTACTGAGTACTCTGATCCTATATGACGTCCAGAGTCCTGATGATGGAGCCGGAAGGTGGCCACAAGATTACAGTACCCATTAGGTATTTTATAAAAGATTGTCTGGAAAAATATATTATTGCACAAAAACTTAATATTCTGTTGGTTAACGAGTCAAGCGGGTCGTTTGCGCTACGGTAACCTTAACTCCAGCTCATAAGGGCCATACCTAACTGGAACGCTACGGTGACGTCGCCAGCTTCTTATCTAAATTAATTGTATTGAAATTTGTGGTCCAAATTGGCGACGTACACGAACCGTTGCCGAGTGAGCTACCATACATTTCAATATGATTTCTTTGGAAACGTAGCTGGCAACGTCGCCCCTGGCGAGTCTGTGAGTTAGGACCCTGACAATCATGTAAGTGGCACTCAGAACATTGAAACACAAAGGCCACTTGCAATGCACTCATTATACTGAAATATTTGTTAGTGGGAGGACTAACTCTTCTGCGAGTGTCCGTCTAGGTTGTTACCAACGCTTTGCTCGTGAAGTCTGCCGCCAAGCAGTAGTGTGCAAGCATTACCGTGTTCCGGTTTGATGAGCAGAGTATCCAGTGAAATTACTGGGCTTATGAGACTTAATACCTAATGACTCACGGTAACGAGTGCACTGCAGTGCCGCGCAGGCCTTTGTGTTTCAAAGTTCTGGGTAGCACTGCAATTGTTATGGGCCGGCGTTATGCTTACCATCAGGCAAACGACCAGCTCGTCTCGTTACATAATAACATAAAAAAATAATTAGGTATTAAGTCTCATAAGCCCAGTAATTTCACTGACTACTTTGCTCATGTTTAACGGTAGACTACACCGACGAGCTAAGTAGTAGTACCCCCCCAGACGGACACTCGCAAAAGAGTTAGACCTACCACCTGGGGAAAATATATACTGTTGGTGTTAGAGAGTACTTAAAGACCTCAAATTAGAGCCATATCCATGTGTTCCTACGTCTGTATATTTATACTCAGCACGGGCGGTTGCCATCTGGTGGCGTTATTCGAGTAGCGACGCGACGTAACGCCCAGCACTTATTGCTTCTAATGGAAACCAAACATATACGTCGAAATATTAGAGAATGTAAGTTAATTGTGGATGCAAGCCCGTACGGTCACGTACGGGCTTCCTCAAGATGTTTTTCTTCACCGTTTTGACTTAAATCAAGTTATGTGCAGTTTTATCACACTCGCTCTAAAACGGTAAAGAATCCTATTAAAAAATGATGTCTGATGATTTACTTGCGTGAAAACAATTTTAAAGGGGGCTTTCAATTGTTTTGGGATTGGGGCCCGCAAAGTCTAGTTACGTCACTGTCCAACTACTCTGTCTTGACTGACAGAAGCTTAGCAATAATAACAGCCGTGTGGATCCAAAAGACCAATCCATTTATCACGTACAAGCGTCACATGTGCTCGTGATATATGATCGTACGAGCTACGTATCTTTTATTTAGACAAATAAATTGTGTGAAAGACAACTTCAAATTGCTTTTCAAGTACAAATTGCAGCATAAAGATAAAAGGGTCTAGTCATCAAAGTTACAATTATATACTAAAATTGGAAGCGATCGCAGAAAAGTTATAAATTCTTTAAATTATCATGTCAATTTCATACTATGTTTTTTGTAATATTGGAAAATGAGACGAGCTGTTCCTTTGGTTGATCGTAAGTATAACGTCAGCCCCTAACTAACTAGTACAAACCACTGGGTGGTAGGTTAATTCCAAAATGAAAGACACAAATAAAACTAATCAGATAATGGATTAGTTAAATTTATCGATTCAGTCGCAATCAGTTCGTTAACTTGCAATTAAAAGAACGGCCCTAAGTCTCATAAGCTCAGTAATTTCACTGACTACTTTGCTCAGCAACCTGGAACACATTACTGTTTGGTGGCAGACTACACGAACAAAACGGTGGTACCAACCCAGACACTCGCAGAAGAGTTAGTCCTACCACATAGTAAACCCACATTTCTAAAATCTAGCTGCGAAAGTTGTTTTGTTGTGATAGTAAAAGTACAGTTTTCTTATAACCCTGTATTATATATAAGTAGCATAGTACTCATCTATTATTTTGAACGAAACAAAAGAGTACGTTTCCGATTGAACACCCAATTCCCGCGTCAGTAGAGACGATCCGATACCATCAAAATATCGATACCTGTTCATAGGAGCAGTACTCAAATCACCTTTCGATACTAATCTTATGAGTATTTCAAAAGTATCAATACTTATGTCGGTACATTTTTCAGTTTTTTTTGTAGTGTTTTTTTGTATGTTACAATGTTTACTTTTCACGTTTGTAATGGCCGCTGGCCAAAATTCAAAGATATATTGTGGAAAAAGAGAAAATGAAAAATTAACCGACATAATAATCGTTCATCGATTTTGCGAATAGATCATGTATGTGATGCAGAACCTGATTCAATTCGGTTCGATGCGAGTCCTGTCCTTTGATGTCGAAATATACCTAAAGTACAAATACCTAAAGTAATAGGTATCGCAAAACAAGTACCGAGTATTTTTTGTATTATCATTACGGTCCGGTCCGGACGTAGTATTGACTTGAATCTGCATCAGCCTTGGAATGTAGATTAATCAGGCATCTGTTAAATTACCAATAAATTCCTGTGAATTATAACTTGGGTATCTTGATTGATATTGTATCGACAAATACTTACTATCATCTACACTTATTGTTAACTAATATATCGAATACTTACTGTTATCGAATATATCGAGTACTCCGATCGTATCCCCACGTCGGAACAAATAAATACTGCGTACACAGACCAATCCGTCTGTATTAAGCCCAGACTCATCCGCTGTCCGTCATTCTGGTCACGTAGTATTGACTCGGCATCACCCTGCGATTGGAGATTAATGAAGCATCCGCTAGTTTCTTCCATTTCCAGTAATGGTTTGGCTTACCCGAGTAATAAAGGGGCGTTAATTTATATCATTCGATTTGGTGTACTGAGGTCGATTGTTGGGATATTTGGTACAAAAAATATTATGTCAGACTGTATATAAGAGTGTATAATCACTATCTTGCTCTCCAAAACAGAACCACAAACTGAGCAAATCACTAGATTACTTTACCTAAGGTACCTATATTTTATTTGATTATGTATGTATATATGTATTTATGCTATTAGATTGGTTCGTGTTTTCTTATATTTGTATTTTTGTATTTATACATATTTTATTTCTCCATACAAATTTACTTATCCAATAACTATGATCTGCACTACCTTGTAAAATCACCACATTACACCGAGCTTAACTGGAAGATAATGCTTTATAGCATTAAGTTCGCCTATGTACCTTCAACTATGATTGTGCAATAAAGAATTTTCTATCTATCTATCTATTTTCTATTCGGGCGTGGAACAATATTTTAGTTGCTTTCTTGGGGCTTTTATATCAAGCTGAGTTGGGATCGGTTCGTAGCATACTATGGGTACCTGTCTATAATATAAAGATGTCTGTTTTGTCGATACGGAACATCATTGTGGTATAGATTCGCTTTCATTATATAATTAATTTTTTTAGTTAGTAGGTATACTTGATGCTACGAATAAATACATTGCGTTCTTTGTCTTCTAAGCTAAAAAGTGTAGAATAGAGACGATCAGTTGGAGACAATGTGCACTTATTTGAAAGCAAACAAAGGCAAGCACTGGAGAGAGCAGCAAAAAGAGACCGCCTGAAAAGGAAACCAACCAAACATCTTGTATAACTACACAAATGGCGTCTTCCCGTGTAGCAGAAGCCTTCGTACATTTAGTGATGCCACACGATGGGCCAAAAAAGCGGCCACTAGATGCAGCCACTATTTAGACGCAACCACCAGTAGCGTGAGGTCTCTAGTCACAGCCATTGGTAGCCGCAGAATAGAGGGGCACTCGGGCGCTTTTTGATAGCCTAAGATCCCAAGCACCCGTTCTGGGGCCTTACCGGCTAACAATCTCGTGTACGTTTTCAATTCCAAACTGATTACAACCAGCAGTCATTAGTCTTCGTATGGAAGGAATAGTCTATTATTTTCGCTGGTTATCATTTTAGAACGAACTCTCTAGCGTAAACTCATTTGTTTGTTTGTACACAGTTTAACAATACAAATTATTCTATTCTATTCTGAAGATGTGGTCGTGGATAATATACGCTAATAATTAATTAGAACTGGCTCTGAAATGCAGCTGCCGGAACCCACTGATCATCTGAACTTTAAGGGTGGTAAGTAGCCAGACAAGCTTTAGAACATACCCTGCTATCATTGCATCACGACGCGTTGCTTCACTGTAAGATCAAGTTAATTTTAGGGTTCGAACCTTCTACGTCCCATCGATAGATCGAAGGCTGAAGTTGCTACCACTAAACCATCAGCAAGCGTCAAACCCCTCCCCCCAACCTTACTCCTCGTCCAAAGCGTACCTCTAACTAACTGGGTAGAATACAGCTCCAATACAGAATACCTGGGCATTGATATGATGCCTCCCTGACCGTGCGAAATGCCAAAAACTAAGGTTATGAGAAATTCTTTGTACCTTAGGAAGACTTCTAGATATTTTCATCTATTAGTTTATAGTACTCGCCAAATAAAAACGCGTATCGGAAATATCGTAAGCGCGCGAAAAAGACTTGAAACATTAATTTGGGATCCAGCTATTTTATTCGCCCACTTACGTTATGTCTTGCATATTCCTTGCACGACATTTTGTAATACTTTTTGATAATAACGAACGGGTCGTTTGCCTGCTGTTAAGCACAAATTGTATACTGCACAGTTGCTTTGCATGCAGAGATGGTACAAACCATAGCTACCAACTTAACAACTAAATTGAAAACTCTTTGAATATGGTCTGTAATTTAGTTGATTACAACGCTTGTGCTAATCAATCAAGACGCATATAAGTTAAGAGATTACTATACAAACTTTGGAAGAAAAGGGTGAATGAAAAACGAACTCTTTTTGAATATCTTAAAGAACTTTTGTTTGTTCAGAATGGCAGAATTAGATAACAAGGAGATGACAAGATGATGAGGGTTTAAGAGATCAACTATACATCCATAGGAGTATCTATATAATTATATTTACTTTAAATAGGCTAAAGAGCTATGGAGTAGGCTACGCTCCAGGTCTGTGCATATATCTTGTCTAATGTTTAAATTTAGATTTTAATAATATTTCGCAACTAAAACTTATAGCTTCTAACTAAAATACGACTTTTATACAATCCATAAATTTATTACAATTTTGATGCCAGATAATAAACTCGAATCCACGAATTCGGACATATTCATGTCAATAATAACCTCTTTCATGCGTAAAACCTTTTACGTATTGTTTAATATTTATTCAGCGCATGTTCAAATGGTAGTCTGATTAAAAGCAGTACAGGGAATTTTGAATAGGGCCGTTCAAACAGAATATTATAAATGTTACAGAAATTGTACATGTAAGTGTGAATACTTTGCCTGGGTCAACACTGTAGCTTCGACCAATATAACATGAACTTTATGTTACAGGCTTTTTTCATGTGGCCAGGACAAAAATAATGTTGTACACGTGCCGTATTTCACTAGTTGGTAGGACTAAAGGGCCAACACGACGTCGCATCGTGGCACAATGCTGGTCGTTTGTCTGATGTTACGATGTAACGCCACTCAGAACTTAGAAAAACAAGGACCTGCGCGGCACTGCAGTGCACTCATTACTGTGAGAACCCAGTAATTTTTAATAATTTAAAAATTAAATTGTCAATTTTTTGACGCCCCTTTTTTTGACAATTTTAAACTGAATCGTAAGTGACAAAACACAGTTTAACACTGTTCATTAATAAGAGCCTTAGTTAGGTAGTATTTTTTAAATTTCTTCTGCTTGCACCGCCCCTCGCAGCCTGCCGCCCCGGGCCATGGCCCTTTTGGCCCTAGGGTAAATACGCTCCTGGGCGCATCTACAGTTATTAATGTTCTAACTTGACGGCTCCGTAGCTAAGTTGGTAGTAACCCTGCCTGCAAGGCGAGGGGTCCCGGGTTCGATTCCCGGCCGGGGCAGATTTTGTGTAAGCATAAAGTTTGTTCTCGGGTCTTGGATGTTTGTGATGTGTATCTGTGTATGTCCATGCCACCTGCGACACAGGGAATCCTAGTGCGGGGGTATGAGTGTGTGTAAGCGTTTATATATACAACTCAAAACAAACATACATCCACAGTCATACCCGTAATTGGTTTGGAAGCCATAGCCTGGAAAATTGGAATACAAGGATATTTATTTTTAAACTTTTTCGGGCTCCTTTGTGTTTTAGTGAATGGAAAATTCAATTAATGATTAATTACTATTTTTATAAGGTGTTTGCGACTTTATAAAAAGTGTAGGTACTTAAACAAACGGTGAAACGAACGGACAAACGTTTGTTCGTCTTTCTTTCGCACACCTCAGATCTACGTCATTTTTGGCCTAGCGATATTGAATGGGCGAGAAAGTTACTTTTTTATTGCAAAAATGCACGGTTCCAATGGGAATCTTCACTCGAGTGAAACCGCCGGCAGCATCTAGTAAGTTATAAACCAAAGACTATAAATCCAAATAATCTGTGTTATAAACACTTAACCTGGGTAAATTTTACGTGCCTTTGTTTTTTTTAGGTAATGAGATGACCGGGCCTTTTGCCTGATGTTCCTATAAGTACCGGGTGTCCTCCTGCGAGGGTCTGTCTGGGTTGATACCACCACTTTGCTCGTGAAGTCTACGCCAAGCACTAATTTTTTTTATGGTATTTGATATCGAGACGTGTTGGTCATTTGTCTGATGGTAAGCATAACGCTGGCATAACAATTGCTATGCCACTAAGATCTTTGAAACACAAAGGCCTGCGCTGCACTGCAGCGCGCTCCCGTTACCCTGAGATAACTATTATAGGTATAAAAAGTCTCATAAACCATAATTGATAATGTCTCATAATTTTACTAGCTGCTCTGCTTATCAAACCGCAAGCAATTGTCAAGCATTACTATGTTCTGGTTTGATGAGCAAAGTATAGAAGTCAGTGAAATTACTGGGCTTATGAGATTTAATACTTAATGTCTCAGGGTAACAAGCGCACTGCAGTGCCACGCAGACCTTTATGTATAGTGAACGTACAATTTTTGTGGGTTGGCGTTAGGCTTACCATCAGGCAAACGACCGGCTCGTCTCGTAATCAAAGAGTAATATAAAAGAAATTGCATTTGTGAAAGACTACACGAGTAAAGCGATGATACCCATCCAGACGGACACTCGCAGAAGAGTTAGCCTGTTCAGTTGTTGAGTATAGGAAGTAAATGTCACATTCCTTTGAAACTTTGAGAGCACCCATGTCTGTTATAGTGACCCCAATTTAAACCAGCATTAAAAAGGACAACTATTCAACTAAGTAAACGTAACTTGGGGAATATGTAACATGGACCTACATATGTCTGACCCTTCTCGTGTACCGTATACCTAAGCATCTGAAAAGGTCACTACACATATCTATATTAAAATCTGAATAAGGTCACTTGGGTATCCTTTTTGTTTTTGAACATGTATAGATTCAAAGGGTGTTGGGTTTTACATGAGAAACGGGCTTTAGATAGATTGATAAACTGAGCAGGACATCTATGTTGATGCAGAACAGGAGGCCTATGTTGGACGTTTTCCGCATGATGATGATGATGTGAAATAGTGGTCTAACTATAGGAAATTCAGCTTTGTGGGCAATAAAAGAACGTGGTTTAAGGATTTATAAAGTAAGATGTGAAAACGTATATTCTCCTTAATTCGTTACTAGGAAAGTGATGCGACCGACTCCTACCACAGATAATGACAGACAGAGACTAAACTAAGATGGCGGTTCTCTGGATTATTAAAATCGATATTCTGTAATCGAGTTGACACATTAATTTTTGCAAATCGAATGAAATAAATCAACAATAACTCTGGCGACTATATTGTAATAGACATAATTTAAATTTTAAAAAGTTTCTGTGGAACAACATATTTTTCCAGACAAGCTTTTGTTAAATACGTAATTGGAACTATATAATATGGTCACATTCCGTCTCCATCATCCCTGGATATCATCTAGGATCAGAGTAAGTACATAATATATCACATTACATACTTGTAAGGACATATCAAACGAACCGAAATTCGATGGGATTACGTCGTTTTGTTACAGAGGACATGTGGCCAACTTGCGGTTCCATCATCAGACCATATCTGTGACATCATTATATTGTATTCGTCCAATTTATATATGTATGGAAAATTTAGGCTCAATCGGACACCGGAAAGTAGGTCAAATTTAGCTTGCAAGATTTGACTTACACAAACAAACATACATAAATAAAAGTTTTTAAAAAAGAATTGTCTACATCAGAAATATTTTTGAAAAAATAATACGACGAAATTATTTCTCTTCATCTTGGATGGTTGGCCCTTGGAATGGACACTTAGAGTAATTTAACTTTCAAGAGCACTCTTCTGAGGCTTATGAGAATAAAGAATTTTGGATTTTCAACGCTTTTTTAACATGATAGGTTATATACCTATCACGTTAAAAAGTATTAGGAAGAGATTTTTACGTCGTCTTACGTCTCACGTGGGTTTTCATTTGCGACAAAATCTAAAACCAATATTATTATCATGCCCTACATTTTCCTCACAGTGGCAAGCTAGACGAACTTTCTAATATTATGTTTAACTTAATAACTTAGTGCAAAGTTGAATGCACCTAAATGGCTTTGCGCTATATCTGTTCCCTTAGTCAACATAGTTAAAAAATGTTAGGTTAATACCTACCTAGTTGACACTAATGTATTAGTTCACTATAAAACGCAAAGCCGGGTACAGATTATTTGCAATACAAATGTAATTCAACATGCAATGCCACATTTTACAACAAATGCACTATCAACTGCGCGCATGCTACATGCATTCGTCCATTCACATTTCATTTCTTCTGTGTTGCAAATAGTCTGTACAAACCGTCATTTTTTTTTTAATGTTATTTGGTAACAAGACGAGCTGGTCGTTTGCCTGATGGTAAGCATAACGCCGGCCCATAACAATTGCAGTGCTACCCAGAACTTTGAAACACAAAGGCCTGCGCGGCACTGCAATGCGCTCGTTACCCTGAGACATTAGGTATTAAGTCTCATAAGCCCAGTAATTTCACTGGATACTCTGCTCATCAAACCGGAACACAGTAATGTTTGCACACTACTGGTTGGCGGCAGACTTCACGAGCAAAGCGGTGGTAACAACCCAGACGGACACTCGCAGAAGAGTTAGTCCTCCCATTAACAAAAAATTGTTCACATTATTATTATTGGACAAGTTTAAAAACGCCGCCTTCAGCTATTAATAAGTTTTTAGGCACATTTTTATTAAAATTTAAAAGAGTTAATGGGCATTGTCATGTGCAGGTGAAACTACCGGCCACAGCTAGCTCAATAATTGAACTATCGCGTGTAAACGAAACCCATTACCACGCGGCTTTTTATTTGCGACAAGGTATAATTAAGAAAATTCTAAACTGTCCTTATTTATCGTCTCAAATATTTAACCGTTAAAGTGGCGAGGCGATTAATGGTTGTAATTTACAAAATGGTTCACAATTCCCGGGCGATTTCTTTAAGGTTACACGCAAAATTGTTCATAAAATATACGTACGTAAGGTTAACACCGAAGTAAGATGAAGATTTATGAGAATTTGATGCTCTTTCTTCCTAATTACTGTTGGTACTTGGAAAACCGGTAGGTGTGAGATGAACTCGCGTGTCTCACGATCTAGATTGCGAAACGTGTTTTCTATTTCATTTTTTATTTGCCCCCAAAATAGACCCAGGCAACGAAGTTTTTGATATGTACTACTCCGACAATAAGTTTCGGGAATATTTAAAAAAAAAATGGCTTACGTCTAACTTTATTTTGTCACTACTGAAAGTCTGCGTTCTATTCCTATTCTAGTCTATTTCATCAACGCACTTCTTATAATATTTCGGAGATTTTGAACTAGAAAGATTGTATGAAAACCAGCGACCAACACGGTGTTCCGTGTTGCTCGCTGATGAAAACCCGTGAGGCGTAAACGCTCTCTACGAAAATTTTACTCTTATATTTAAAATCATTGTTTTTATATGCAAATATAAATATTTATACTATATTTTTATCGCCCAGATAATTTCAAAACAAGAAACACGTAGATGCTTTCAAGCAATTTAATAGTGAGGACCAAACTTTGTCAACAAATTACGGTATACATTACGGTATTTTCGGCAGTCGAAAAAAAAATGAATTCAAAATATATTTAATAAAATTATATATACAGGGTGTTGGGCAGATGGTTGTCCAAACGAAATAGGCGGCAAGGGAAGGCCATTGCCTACTCGTATAGCCCCCATAACCTAGACTTAACCTCTTGGTTAAGAGGAAATATAATATATGTTTTTGTTTTTCGAAATCTTCCGAAATTCATACATTAAACCGAAATAAATCATAAGTATAACTTCCAAAAAAGTATTTTGTTTTTATGATAATTGTTGGTAGGTTCTAGTAAAGTTACTCTTTAAATATCAACTTGAAAAATAATTACAAGGTGTCATAGTTTCTGAAAGAGCGAAAAAAGAACGCAGTGTTTAATTTTGCATTACGATAAAAAAATCAAACGTCATTGAGATCTACGGCCTTTTTTTTAAACATTTCCAGTTCATGCCCTTTTCAATGGTATGCCGATTACAAACTTTTATTTAAATTAAAGTAATTCGCTAATTTCACCCATCTGGTCGATAACAATACAAGTACGACTTTACGGTAATTGCACTGTGTGTGTTACACCTTGTGGATGTAACCTTGCGCGAAGCATGTAAAAATGCGGTCCCGCTCTTACACAGTTAAAAGTACATCTCCTGTTTCTTTCTTTCATACGATACCCTTGTGGCTGTCAGAATTTTTCATTATGAATAAAAAGAGTTTGTTATCGTTTAACTTTTAAGCTTGTTTTAGTTGATATTTCACTGTCTCTGTCATCATAATTATGAGTTTTTGGCACGAAAGTTACGAAATTTTTATTTGGTTACATTAGTTTTAGTTGAGTTTTATTAATTTTTATGTTACATTTTATTGTTATACTTGTACACTACTTGTATACTTTGTGTACTTGTGTACTTTTTGTGTACTTGTATACTTTTGTTGAGTTTATTACGTTTTATTGTTATTTACAAGGTGGCACCGTGTATTTATTTTTCAAGTTATTTTTTTTGCATTATTGCTTTGGCTTCAGACTTTATTAACAAAGTGGACTTAGCCAGACGGACACTAGCAGAAGAGTTATTCCTAGTAAATTCTAAATGTAATGGTATTGTAAAGTTATTGTACCTTTATCTTAATGTAGGTACTCACATATTTAGGTTATTCAGTCCTCCCTTTCAGGGCCGAATCCCTTTGTGCGATGACACTCTGAAGAGTTTTTAAGCACTTTATAATTAAGACCTTAATTAACATTCTCAGCGGGGGATGGCGTAAGGTTCTGTCACAGTGTAAAGTTTTCAGTACAGTATCAAGCATATATCATAGCATTTTATAAGGACGGTGGCTTTCAATTATTATTTTGCTAAATATTCCTATTTTTTTAAACTATTTGATAACGAGACGAGCTAGTCGTTTGCCTGGTAGTAAAAATAACGCTGGCTCATAACAATTGCAGTGTCACTCAGAACTTTGAAACACAAAGTATTAAGTCATAAAGTCACAAGGTACTACACAAGGTCACAAGGTAGTCTCATAAGCCCAGTAATTTCACTGTCTACTTTGCTCATCAAATCGGAAGACACTAATGCATGCACATTACTGCTTGGCGGCAGACTTTACGAGCAAAACGGTGGTACCAACCCAGACGGATACTCGTAGAAGAGTTAGTCCTACCAACAGTAGTAAAATCCTACTGCTCAAAACCAACTGTGGCACTGTAGAATCGAGTGATTACAGAGCGCCAACATAATGGGACCTAGGGTCTTTGGAAGAAAATATTTAGATTATATTATAAAGACCGACCCATTAGTTTTCGTTAAAAAAATACTCTGTCTTTGTTACAGTAAAAGACACCTTTTAAACGCCTGTTTCGCTAAAAAATGACTAAAGACTTTGATGAAGAGCATACACAAATGAACAATAGTTTATTATTGCTGACTGCCATTGTTATAGGCGACCATATAAAAACTACTTTGCTATAAAATACCGAAAGTGCCTAAAGTGATAATTTTGCGACGAAATTCATTAATTTCATTCTTTCAATTACTTCATTCATCCATTCACCGTAAATTCTTACCCGCGAGTGCGATTTTTTAATCATCCATTAGTTTATTGACTTCAAGTACCTGAAACAAAATGTAACTAAATAAAAATAAAATCTACACTATTATGTAATAACATAATTGCGAAACTGTGTTTGTAGATGTAAATAATACATCTAAAAAAATCTCTGCCAACAGGATTCGAACCTGCGACTTCTGGTTATCTAGACCAGACGCCTTCTTCTTCTTAGCGTGTCGATGGCAATTAAATGGTCGCAGCCCAGAACTTGGCCACGTCGACTGCGTCGCTGTAGCGTCCATAACATCCTGCAGAGTGCAGGAGACAGGGCACGCAGGACACGATATCAAGTGGGCCATCGTTTGTACGGCACCACACAAACAGTCCAGGTTGGAGGCTTCTGAGAATCCCCACATGGACATGTTGTCCTTGCTCCGACCGACCTGAGTCCGAAGCCTATTTAATGACTTCCAGATCAGCCATGGTTCCTCATGGCCCGGTGGGAGATTCTCAGAGTGTGGAGTAAAAGGGCTTGGAAGGGACACTCTCTCACGCCACAGGTCACCAGACGCCTTATTTACGTGAACATCCTGCTAGGGTTAGTTATAAGAAAGTAAAAATAAAGCGAAATCTCTCACCATTTGATTGATATCACAGAATAGGGAATAGGTAGTTGATACTGTAAAGTATCACAATTATGTTGACTCCATTCTTTTTATGATGTCAATCAATTCGTTTTCTCGTGAGAATCGAATGTTAATATCGAAAAAACTGGAAATCGAACGCTAGGAACGTCAAAACTGTTCTAAAAATAGATATTATTTTATTATGATTTAACCCAAATATCGTCAAAATTCCGATAAACCCAATAACGGACCGGAAGAACCTTTTTTATCGTTTATCCTATAGTTAAGTTAGAATTTATTGCGTATTTCTCCACAGTTCGTTTGCGCGGATTAGAGTGGTTTATCCGGGTTTTATAACTATAGGTAGGTACTTGATAGTATTTTCAACCAGGAAATCAAAATGGTTTTTTAAATTGGTTTCTACAGACATAAAATTGGTTTGATTTTTTGTGCGAGCATTACTGTGTTCCGGTTTGATGAGCAGAGCAGCCAGTGAAATTACTGGGCTATACTACCTAATGTCTCCAGGTTAACGAGCGCAGTGCAGAGCTTTGCAGGCTTTTGTGTTTCAAAGTTTTGGGTGGCACTGCAATTGTTATGGGCCGGCGTTTATGCTTACCATTCTTGCTTATTACGACCAGCTCGTCTCGTTACCAAATAACAGAAAAAAACTTGATTTAAGTAATGTCTATCCATCGTCTAACTCTATTATGTTGTGACATAACTGCCACATAGCCAAACTGGCGACAACAAGTTGTTTTTGTGGTAACACGGCTAAACCTCTATATACTATTTGCAAATTGCCTTATAAATATTCATAGCTGCAAGCCTCTCAAAGTCTTGTAAATCCTACACAATTCCCAAGCTGTCAACGCTTGGCATAACGACACGATAAAAATTACTGTGAATAGGATTCAATTTGTTTTGAAGATTCAGATACGAGTCTAAACGTAGACTCATGCTTCTTTTTGGACGTAAAATTCCACGCTTAATGCTGCTACACATTGAGCCACCAAATGCAGCCACTAGACGCGGCCACCAATAGCTGGGTGTAGCCTCCAGCCGCAACCAGAAAATATAGAGAACAGAACGAGCGCTCGGGTGCTTAAGCCGTCATTACATACCCAAGCACCCCTTTTGTTCTCTCTCTATTTTGTGCAGGCAGGAAGATGCCAGCGTTTGTGGTCGAGTGTGTGTGGGAGGTGAGCTACAAACGAGGCTACTGCCTCAGTTTGAGACTCGGTTGCGCCCATTCGGCCGTCTGCCGCATCGCAATCTTCTTCGAACGACATTTTTTTTTTTGTTTTATTTGGTAACGAGACGAGCTGTTCGTTTGCCTGATGGTAAGCATAACGCCGGCCCATAACAATTGCAGTGCCACTCAGAACTTTGAATCACAAAGGCCTGCGCGGCACTGCAGTGCGCTCGTTACCCTGAGACATTAGGTATTAATTCTCATAAGTCCAGTAATTTCACTTTGCTCATCAAACCGGAACACAGTAATGCTTGCACACTCCTGCTTGGCGGCAGACTTCACGAGCAAAGCGGTGGTACTAACCCAGACGGACACTCGCAGAAGACTTAGTCCTCCCACTAACAAAACATGCGATGATATTTTACGAGTACACACCGCATCGCATTGTCTTGGTCGTTCTTCTAATCTAATACAAAGGAGATATTTACGTCTATCTCGAAGCTCAACAATAGCATCCTCAGAATGCTAATTTTATTAATATCTTGCCGTAAGCGTAGTTAACGGGCCGGAAAAGCTACTGACCCGAATTGGTACGAGCTAATAGGATGTTACGAGGGTTTTTAAATATAAAATAAAAAACCTGTAGCAGTTTTTTTTCTGTGTATTAATTATACCTACTGCTCTCCTATACCCAAGAGCGGGATCTCCAAAATAATGAGATTTCGTTGAAGGAAAACATAACGATGTAACCATAGCACGGTGGTAGGCCATTTTCTAGTGCTTGCCTTGCTAGCAATCACCCTCAACTTGAAAATCTGTCACCAAACATATAGATGTGTCCGGCAGCTGCATTTGAGTGCATGTTCTAATCCAGGCTTAGGGTATCCGTTATATCTAATAAGCTAGTCTCAGGGTCTAACGAGCATAACGCAATGCCGCGTAAGCATTTTTGTTTCAATGTTCTGAGTGGCACTGTAATTGTTATGGGCGAGCGTACGAACTTACGACCCACTTGACTCGTTATCTAATAGTATACATATAATAGATACGTTTTAATTATACGTATACATAAATAAAAAAAACACGACTACCCTAGCCAGTATCGCTCGGAATGACGTAAGGATTCTAACGATACATCAAAATCAGGCAATTAAAATGTATGGTGGGATAAACTCATATAATTATACATACATGAAACCTGAAAACATTACACTACTTTTTTGGTCAGTCGTGTGAAAGAAAAAACTTCGACTACATCGTCGCGACAGTGGTTAAATATCTACCCCCTTATTCATAAACGTTCCGTAACTTACTTAATTACTAGAAAGTGTTTTGTCTCGTTTTCACGCGTAACAGCTTCCGTCAACGAGAAGTTGACAGAGCAGTTTAAATCATAGATTATCTTATTGAGCTTTTATGAATAAGGGCGCTACTTATAATGGTGAAAAACAAAACATAAAAAAGTTGCAATAATAAAGAAGGCGGTCGTGTCGATTCCTTTGTCTCGTTATTTGTGTTATTAAAACATGCGGTACGTGTAAACAAAAGTGTCATTTGCATACATAGTTACTTACCAAAGACTATAAATCCTGTTGACTAATGATACAACTTCCCCTCATGCGAAAACGAACTATGTAAATGCACTACTCGCCACTGCGAGTACGAGTGCAGACTTATAACTTATCGATATTCAATGTATACTTTACAATTAATATATATACTATTATTAATTATTTTGGAAAAATAATAACCTTTCGTTTGGATTTGTTAACCGACTTCGAAAAAAGAGGAGGAGGTTAAATGTTCGACTGTATGTATTTTTTTAAGTATTTTAACTGATTTCTCCGTCAATTGCGGACCGATTTTGAAAATTATTTTTGTTGTTTGAAAGTGTATCATCTCAAGGTGATCCCATATACATTTTATGGAAGAACATCTAAAGATGAAAAAATGGTACTTGAATTTTCATATATCGCGATATTTTCATCGAAGTAGGTTCCCGGTTTTTTTAAAGTATTTCTGCCTTTTGTTGTTAGATTTCCAGACATCCCAGAAATCAAGGAAAAGTGGATAGAAGCGACTCAAAAAGAGAATTGGTTCCATACATCGCAAGTCATGGAATCCATTCAGTAGCTTCGACGTGATGCGTGGCCAAAATACAGACAGACAGACAAAAATAAAAATACAGTTTTGGCTTCAGTATAGATAAGAGTGCCATCCAAAAAAAATGTGACCTGGAGTTTTATTATAAGTAGTATTATAGATTAATTTATAAAGTAGGTATGTATTGTCTAGGTTTTCCATATAATAATTTATTATTAATCGTATATGTCAGGGAATCAAGAATGCGATGCTAACTACCTATTCAATATTATCGATATTATTCTGTTCAGTAGTAGTCGTACCACATCACTAAATTACGTCATCCAAATGATCGGCCAATTGCAAGCATAGAATATTACCTCGCCCCCTGCCCGCGCCGGTGAGATATATTTGTATGAGGAATTGTGTTTATGAGCTATCAACAGGCTAAATAATCTGTGTTACTTACCAAACAAAGTCGTGGTATGTAAAACAGTTAACCCTAGTGTTTTAAATTGAATGACACTCGAAATTTCTGACACGCGAGTTTTTAACACGAAACCCATTATAATTTAGGAGTATGAATTGTAATGGGGCGTAGTTTCTGAAAACCGTGATAGACAATACTAAAAAAAGTTAGTTACTTTGCTCGTGAAGTCTGCCGCCAAGCAGTAGTGTGCAAGCATTACTGTGTTCCGGTTTGATGAGCAGAGTTTCCAGTGAAATTACTGGGCTTATGAGACTTAGTACCTAATGTCTCAGGGTAACGAGCGCACTGCAGTGCCGCGCAGGCCTTTGTGTTTCAAAGTTCTGGGTGGCACTGCAATTGTTATGGGCCGGCGTTATGCTTACCATCAGGCAAACGACCAGCTCGTCTCGTTACCAAATAACATAAAAAAAAAAGTTCAAAAGTTCAAAATATTACTAGGTGAGTAGTAGTAAGTGTCCATCTGGGAGGGTAATACCGCTTTGCTTAATAAGGCTGCCGCCAAGCGGTAATATTATCATTTACATGGTGGTAGGACTAACTCTTCTGCGAGTGTCCATCTGCGTTGTTACCACCGCTTTGCTCGTGAAGTCTGCCGCCAAGCAGTAATGTGCAAGCATTACTGTGTTCCGGTTTGATGGGTTCAGTATCCAGTGAAATTACTGGGCTTATGAGACTTAATACCTACTGTCTCAGGGTAATGAGCGCAATGCAGTGCAACGCAGACCTTTATGTTTCAAAGTTCTCAGAGGAGACTGTTATGGGCTGGCTTTATGATTACCATCAGGCGAATAACCAGCTCGTCTCGTTATCAAATGCTTGCTTTTAATATGAGTGAAGAAGGCTCCCGTTAATGTGTTGTTGATAGACTTACGTAGCCTACGACACGGCCAACCATGAACACGGCCTTTATACTCACACGTATCACGCTATACTATTTAGCTGTCCCAATTCATACTGTGTTTTATTGTAGTTAAAAGTGGACAGTTTTTCACTGGAAAAGCCTTTGCCAGTTATTTGCTTTGTGTAAACTATGGCCGTAATTCGCGTGACTCGCGTAATACGCTAGGGTGGAAATTTTAATTATAGCCTTTTTGTATTGTCCAGCCGGGTTGTTATTTCTGATAATTGTAATGACTATTTGTATATAACGTAATTGATTGTGCTTTTTTTATAATGAAACTGTAACAAGGGCGAGTAAGAGCATCTACGTCCCACGGATTTTTAAGCCTAAGTACTTCTGAAATGATTATATCGATTTTTATGAATCTAGAAAATCGAGTAAAATCGGTATGCACAAAAAAGAAATACAGTCAAATTGAGAACCATTTTTTGAAGTCGGTTAATACAATTATTTATAAACAATAAATATTTTTAACGGCAATATTAATGTGACACAATTCAGTATAGCAGCAGAGTACAGAACTTTGTTTCACTTTTTCTTTGCCAAAATTCAAACACCTAGCAAAGGCGTCTTTTCCATTGTCTTTATTATAGCCTTTCATAACAAAATGAGGATCATAAAAACAAATCCGTGGGGCCAGTGGCTTTGTCTCATTTTGTTTTATTGTACAAGAAATATCTTTCTTTACGTTTTCTCGAATTTGATAAGGTTTTATATTGATAGGTAGGCGTTATAGTGTAGAAAGTATGATTTTTTTTATAACTTAGACAATTGATTTTTAATTGTATAGAAACTTATCTAAGTATACTCGATAGCTTTAGTAAATATAGTTTAAAGTGTTTCAACATTATTTTCGCTTGTGTTTTTTTTATTTTGACGTCTTTGACATTATAATGTTTCTTTTTTGACAAAAATGTCAAATTTTTTTTAAATTGTTCAAATAATTAATTTAAAAACAGTGCTTTTTTATTATTGAATTGATTTTAATTTTCTATATTTAATTTGAAATTATTAAAGTTTGTTTGAATTTTAATACAGGTTTTGTAAATTAATAATGACAGTCCACCTCTCAATTTGTAGGTACGCCTACATATTGGCAAAACATGATGATCCTCTAATGATTATAAAATCAATGTAGGTATATACTTACATAATTTTAAGTTGGCATAATACTCATGTTTTATACAAATAAAATTTATCTTATCTTATCTTGTAAGCCGAACCATAAAACCAAAGACTATAAATCCTGTTGACTAATGATACAACTTCCCCTCATGCGAAAACGAACTATGTAAATGCACTACTCGCCACTGCGAGTACGAGTGCAGACTTATAACTTATCGATATTCAATGTATACTTTACAATTAATATATATACTGTTATTCATTATTTTGGAAAAATAATAATCTTTCGTTTGGATTTGTTAACCGACTTCGAAAAAAGAGGAGGAGGTTAAATGTTCGACTGTATGTATTTTTTTAAGTATTTTAACTGATTTCTCCGTCAATTGCGGACCGATTTTGAAAATTATTTTTGTTGTTTGAAAGTGTATCATCTCAAGGTGGTCCCATATACATTTTATGGAAGAACATCTAAAGATGAAAAAATGGTACTTGAATTTTCATATATCGCGATATTTTCATCGAAGTAGGTTCCCGGTTTTTTTAAAGTATTTCTGCCTTTTGTTGTTAGATTTCCAGACATCCCAGATATCAAGGAAAAGTGGATAGAAGCGACTCAAAAAGAGAATTGGTTCCATACATCGCAAGTCATGGAATCCATTCAGTAGCTTCGACGTGATGCGTGGCCAAAATACAGACAGACAGACAAAAATAAAAATACAGTTTTGGCTTCAGTATAGATAGGAGTGCCATCCAAAAAAAATGTGACCTGGAGTTTTATTATAAGTAGTATTATAGATTAATTTATAAAGTAAGTATGTATTGTCTAGGTTTTCCATATAATAATTTATTATTAATCGTATATGTCAGGGAATCAAGAATGCGATGCTAACTACCTATTCAATTTTATCGATATTATTCTGTTCAGTAGTAGTCGTACCACATCACTAAATTACGTAATCCAAATGATCGGCCAATTGCAAGCATAGAATATTACCTCGCCCCCTGCCCGCGCCGGTGAGATATATTTGTATGAGGAATTGTGTTTATGAGCTATCAACAGGCTAAATAACTAAATAATCTGTGCATAAAACCAACCACTGCGTGACACTGCACTGCCTGCAAAGATTACTTTCAATTTCTTTTTGATGTTGTATACAATTTAATTTGACAGATAACAGATTAATGTTAGGGGACCACAAACACGTTCACTGCAACACGCAGCGCGGCCGAGAAAAGGTTAATAATAGAGATCAGTGGTTAATAACGACCTGAACGCCCTAAACTCTACGATTGCTGTCTTTATTTTGTAACCAAAGATGACGTGCATTGTTTCATTCCCTCAGTCCATTTAGTAAAAAATAAATCAAAACAACTCAACTTTGTCATTGCTAATTTGAGCATTATTGGAAATCCAAGACTTCAAAAGACAACATCGGATTTTAGTATCTTTTTTTCAATTTTCCGCACAGTAATCAGATTTCAAGAGTTCGTTTATTGTGAATATAAAGAAGCATCGTTTTGTTTTGCGTAACTTTTCTGTACAAGAATTCTAGTAAGACTGCGTTTGTTTCAATGTTATGGGTTCCGTAGAAAATGTATGAGAAATTGCTACATTTTGTTTCATTTTGGCTACAGTCTCACACGACCTTTAAGACTTGGTGACGACGTGATGTAGTGGTAAATTCGCTAAACCTAGAACATTTGAATTATATTATACTAGCTTCTTTTTTTTAGAAAGAAAGAAAGAAAGAATCTTTTTATTTCGAAACAGCTTGAGCAACTCACAACAAAGAGAACAAAAACATTTGAACACTAATTTCTTTTTCATTTTGGAGAGTGTGCAATGGTATTGCATGACTTGATGCCCCCTTCCCCTTTCCATTATCAGACGATCAGACGTATGCCAATTTGCCATCCGCTTATGTTTAACATTCCTCCTATCCGTACTAAGCGTTTTACTTCAACCTTCACTATGCGGACAGCTAAAGAGTGGAACTCATTGCCGGCATCTATTTTTCCTGAACACTGCGATCTGAGAGTCTTCAAGAGGTGAATAAACAGGCATCTTCTAGGCAAGCAAGCTACATCATCGACAGTGTTGTCGCTTAATATCAGGTGAGATAGCGGTCAAACGCAAACCCATTTGCAATTAAAAAAAATCTTGAAATGTATACGTTGTCATGTTACTGTTTTCATGTGTGAACAATGGAACCCTAAAGAAACAATGTCGACGGAGCAGATGTCCTCAGAGACCTCCCGTGGTTTTGCCAATCGTATCTTTATTGATAATAATTTTCAATGAATAGACCCTAATAATAGTCATATTTGAGGGTTTGCAAAATGGAAATGAATAGAAAATCGAAGAGTTAAGGACCTCTGGGCTTTGGGGCGGGACATTTTCCGTGTTACAAATTTAGTCGCCTGTTTAGCTAGTTAGTGTCTAAAAGGTAGCACAACATAACTTTCACAAGTAAAAATGATTAGAAATGTCACAAAAGAAGTGAGTTATAGACAGCGTTCAGACATTTCATGCCAACCCTAATTTATTCTATACTTAAGAATCTCAGTATCAACATCAAATTCGCATCAAATATTCCGACTACTTGATGTAGCTATCGTAAAATTTCAGCGAAAACCGTTTACATATGAAAGTTCTCATTGAAGGCTTTTTCAGTAATACCTTTCAGAATTGGCATGCAAAACTGAACGTTGATCGAAAAGAATTACGGTTTAAAATTGTACATACAAGAAATAATCGCACATTTTGGAATCAATGTAATTAAATAAGCCATTGACCGAACTGGAAGTACTTGGTAATCGAGGACTTGCTACCGACCATAATTAGAGTGTTTATTGATCGAGAATTTGGTACGGACCAAATTGGACGCATTTAGACGCCAAGTACTTGGTATGAGTACGTCGTTTTTGCGGAAATTTTGGAGAGTTTAGGAATAATTGGTCCATTAAATGGGTTTCAATCCATTATTATGGGTTTATTATTTTATTATTTTTTATTATTTTACAAATAAAACATTTGAGAAATTTCTGAAAATAAAATACAAAAAAGTGGTTACTTGGTTCAACGACCTTATTAATAACTAAAAAAAACTTTTAATGATTTTTATAGCGTTATATTTTATACCCAACTATGGCGAAGCCAGATCTATGTTTGTAGCAGTATTTGTAATATATTTTATTAGGCTTGCGTTTGACCGTGATCTCACCTGATGTTAAGTACTACGTCCGATTTTGATGCATGAGCTGTCAATCGATTCGTTATTATGGTCCGGGTGACATAGGCTACGTATTTGGCCGGCCATACACGCTTATGCATGTTTGCGTTTTGCTGTCAAAATAACCATGATTTATATCTATATCTATTTAACCGGATTCACTTACGTGGCTCAGCCGAGCTTCGCGAAGATTGCTCGAACCATTATTTTACAACAAGTGCGGATTAATAATAAAGATAATACACGCTCAAGCGCGGCTTGATATAAAACCATCAAGAATCCGCGAAATAGACCTGTATATCTGAAATATACCTCGAGTTACCTAAAATATACATATTATGTACCTACTTGAAATATATCTCGAGTTATAGCACTAAAGATACGAAGATTAGAGTAGCAGCAAATGTTTCGATTTAAACAATACCGTAGTCTATAAGCCTCCGAGAGCTTTTACAAATTATTTAAACAGAAATCCTAAAGTCTAAATGAATACAGCAAAAGCTTAGGCAGTTGTATTTAACAGTTATTTAGTGAAACAGAGTTGTTCTTTTAATTAGTTAAAGTTAAATTATTCACTGTAGCAATTACGCCGTCCAAAATGTGGCTCGAAGCTGTGATATTTTAATTGAGTAAAATTTAATTTTATATAATTAAAATGCGGCATTCTTTTGTGTAAGAAATAACTGTTTTTAGCTGATGTTTTTATACGACTGCTCAAAAAAAGGAGTCTAATGTTTTTAGGATTCATGTATGTATGTATGTGAATTTCTTTATAACACCATTACTTTTAAATACCTGAACAAATTTGGCTGTGTATCGTAGCACGCTTGCTTATATAGAAGAAACCTATTCACTCTCGTATTGAAAACTCACGAATTATAGCTATTGGGAAAAACAGCCGGCAAAGAATTCCAGTCCTTAGCCGTCCGTATAATGAAGGTTGAAGCAAAACACTTGGTACGGACAGGGGGGATATCAACCATATACGGGTGACGCATGCCGTGCCTCTAGTCATCCGTTGGTAAAATGAAGTAGTGTAAGTCCGTCTCCCATTCTCCAAAATGAATAAAATAAATTCAAAACTACCTATATGACCTACAATACATAATACAATATGGAAACAAAAAAACCTTACGGATAAAAATCTGCATTAAGGTCACCTTTAGCAAGGTAGCCAGAGTGCCCGAAAAGCTGAATACAGATGAATAACTAAACTAATGCGTTGACCAAAGTCTGCGAGATGCCTATAGAACTAAAACCATTAGTCTGGTTGAACTAGGAGTACTTGAATTATTCTTGCTAAGTCCTATAAATTCCTTCAAGTCCTTATTTTTAAGTTGGCACAATTGTGCTTAACGGTATTAACTTTAGAGCACACTTAACGAAAGGGGTAAAGTTTTGTGAACCAAGTTTGTTGCAAACAATTGCTGTTGTCGTAAAAAAGAACCGACGCGAATCAAATTGAATGATACTCATAAACATCCACCATCCTATCATATATATTTTGTCATTTTATGTTTCATATATTGGTATGCAATAAAGTGTTATTGTATTATATTGTATACTCTGCTGAGAGCACAAGGACGCGTATCAAACTTTATGACAGGTCTGCTGACGATCCACCCCTCTCTTTTGTACATCTCCGATGGACCTTACAAAGTGCAGGACTCGCCCTTAACAAAAAATTTGCATTGCCGAACGTCTGAGGTGGAGTGAAGTGAAGTGGAGTTCGGTAGAGTGGAGCAAAGTGAAGTGGAGTAGAGTGAAATAAAAAGGAACACATATTTTCTTCAAATATCCATTAGCCACCGTCAATTGCACATTAGTCGTTTATCAAAATGATTTTAGAGTTATGACCTAGAAAGCTTCATGCACATTTCCAATTGCGACAAAGAGGATTAAGTAACAAATTTTCACTACAGGCTCGAAGAACGCTTCGTGAATTTCAAGTGGGTTCTAAGCAATCATTTCTCAAAAATACCCTTTAAAGTGTTGTATTAACTGCGGAAATATCGTTGGTGAAACATGCCGGAATATTCTGAAATTCACAGACTGTTTCTGTAATTTTTTCCTGACCGACTGCGACTGTTTTTGCTTTTTAAGTTTACCTATAAAGTTGCATATTGTCAAAACAATATTTACACGAAAAAAGGTTTTCCGCTCGTTTTATGTTGCTATAGACTTACGTTTGACGACGATCTCACTGAACAAAGCTTCGGGTATCTGTAAAAATGCAAATAAACAACAGAAATAAGTTTTTACTAGAAAACCACCCAGATATTAGATATCTATTCATCTACTCAAAAAAATCTAAGGTTATAGCTCCTAACAAAATCATCTGTGTGCCGACAATCTCGCGCCCCTATCTTCGCTTCAAGCGAAGCTTTGAATTCCATTGTTAGGGAACAAACTTTGTAAACAAACATCCATAGCCAAGCATAGGTATTTAGCATATATTATTTTTTGTGGAAAAGTATATTTTTTCAGACAAGCTTTTATAAAATAAGGTAAACTAATAATGGTAAGCGTAAACGCCAACCAAGTGCCACTCAGAACTTTATAATACAAAGAGCTGTGCAGCACTGCAGTGCGCTCGTTAACCTGAGACATTAGGTAAGTCTCATAAGCCCAGTAATTTTACTGAATACTTCGTAAATCAAACCGGACCACAGTAATGTTTCTGCATTACTGGTGGTAGACTACACAAGCAAAGTGATGTTACTCACCCAGACTCGCAGAAAAGTTAATCCTGTGAAAGTGTAAGAATTCTGAAGTCCTGGTTTTAAGCTGATGTATGAAATCTATAGACAAGCGAGGCATCTGTATTACCTGAATACTACAACTTCGGAATGTTCAAAACTAGTGTGAGCAGGTATCTTCTAGACTACATCGTGGACCGCATCGTCGCTTACCATCAGATGAGATTGCAGTAAAACGCAAGCCTATTCAGTCTGAAAACAATTGAATTTTCGATCGTCATAACATTAGACCACATTAGTTATCTGTCAGCCCCTAAACTTAAAGATTCCCAGACATCTGAAGTATTTACAAAGTTGGGTAACTTATAAACTTACTGAAATAGTTTTAGCTAGTTTGTGGTTGCTTTACCAGTAAGACACCTCAAGCAAAGACAGGCCCTTCTTTGTGAACTACTTAAAAAAGACGTGTTTAATCTCAAGAATGTTTTTTTCTTCTGTGGCCAGTCTGGAGATCCACCAACCGCCTTCGGCAGCAAGGCGCTCGCTGCTGAGAAAGAGAATATGTGCAAATGGAGCTATCGCGGTCCCTATGTGACTTAATGTGACTCCAAATGTGAATCCAAACTTAATGTGACTGCGGGGCGCTATACAAACGATGTCTCATTTGCTGAAATGGCCTTTGTGCCCTACCAACTGCACGAGGGACGACATCAATAATGCCACAGATGCAGGAGTGAACCTGGAAGCTACTACTCAAACATCTAACGGTGTAGTTGTACCGTTAATAAGTAAGAAGATAACGTTTTTTTATATATCTGTCATTCAAGATTGTTAATTTGATTTTGAGCATAAAAAAGGAATATTTGGTTAAAATCTTACCAAACCAAATTCTGAGACCCCCTTGCCATCACATTGATTTGTTTCGTATAAAATGTAATCTGTCACCCGGACAATAATAACCAATCGATTGACACCTCATTCATCAAAATCGAATGAGTAGTTTAGGCGCTACAGTGGAACATATTTAATTTATGCAAACATACACTGCTAAAAACAAACCTTCCTTCTGCATTTGCCGTTGTCGGGTAAAAGGCAGTTTGTTTTAACGTACATATACATCTCATTATCTCTCTAGGATGTACTCAGGAATGCAAAATGCGTTACGTCTATCTTAAGTGGTGTAAGACATGTCTTAAATTTATGACACAGATTGTGCAAGTCTTAAAGTAACGCAGTCCTTAAGTAGGTGCTTAACAAGTGACAAAGTCGAACAAAGCCATCATGTCAATTATTTAGAGCTCGTGCATGCGTCATTTCGATTTTCAGTTTCAAAATCAACTATACTATAATTATCTATTTCATACATTTAGATCACATGTTCGTTCATTTCCCTTACGAAAGGTCAGTTGTAGGAATATCCTTACGTAAACTGGTTGGTGCTAAGTTGGTGTTTAAGTCAAGACTAAGTTTAAGCGTTGCTTACAAAAAAATTATAATAGTTGACTTAGCAGTCGGGCATGAGTACTATGTTGCACTTTAACCTAACCAAAATGTTGGCTTTATATTGTGACAAAATATAACAGATTGAGATCTCCGCTAACCTTTGTTGGTATTAACATCATAATGTTTACTTAGGACGCGCTTAAGTAAAGCTCAAGTTAGCTCGAGTTACTCGCAAATATTTAGAAAATAATAATACTGTGAGTTTTGTAAATAATAACATGCAAAGTACAAACCATAATGTAACCTTATTTAAAAAAGTTTTTTACTTGACTACCGAAGGAAAATACATGACAAGACATTTTTCGAGCGTTTGTATGTAAGTGTATTTCTTTACACGCTCTGTGGATTGAACACAAGAGGTGTAAAATTCGGTTTAATTGGGATGTTGACTCCATTTTTTTATGATCTCCTTCAATTCGTTTTCTTATGAGAATCAAATGTCTATGTCGAAAAAACTGGAAATCGAACACTAGAAACGTCAAAAATGAGAGTCAAAGTCGGGCGTATCTACTGGGCGCTAATAAGCGCCAAACAGATCGGGCAAAACATCTGATGTCACTTGTTCAACGCGTTCCCGTAAAGCTGTACCAAAAACATGCATTTTGTTGATTTGGCCGTGAAAAACTGCTTTTAAGTACCTACATAGTTGTCTTAATTTTGTTTATTCATTGAAATGTAAAGAAATTGATGGTATCATTTAAATTACTATTAGGTTAAGTTACTATTGGGTTAAAGGCACCTGCCATAAACCTATAAACATTATTCTTAAGTCAGTTGGGTAAAAAGCCAGTTTTCTTCTCCGTTTGACCACTTCGCTTCTAATTTGCGACAGTCTCTAGTCAATCACTCTGCGAATAATTCTGAATTATGAATCAAAAGACCTTTCATTACCAGAGATTGAGGATAATTTTCTGACAAAGCTCAATACCCACTGAACCTTTTTAGAATGCTTACATCATCCCGAGTGACACAGGCTAGGGATGTTGATCTTCATCGACCGATCAGATCGACTTGTTAATTTACAACTTATACATTAATATATACATCACAAAAATTTAGCTTCCAACAGGATTCGAACCTGCGTCTTCTGGCTTGCCTTAACCTTAACTTAGCCTAGTGGTTAAGGCGTCTGGCCCGGCAAGCCAGAAGACGCAGGTTCGAATCCTGTTGAAAGCGAAATTTTTGTGATGTATATATTTATGTGAACATCCGCTAGTGTCGGTTAACACTATAAAATATATTTCATAAACTTATACATTCTTACAATTGAATTAAACTGAATCCTAAAATATAAACCGTGATTTAACACACTCGCTCTATAACGGTGCAGGAAAACCTTGTGAGGGAACCCGCATGTTCAAGAACTACGCCATTTGAGGACTTGTGACATCCATCAAACCGCATTGCGTGCGTAGCGGATTATAGTTATGTGGCCCGAATTCTCTCTCTTTCTCTGAGAGAGGTTCTAATCCCATCTATTATAGGAGCGTAATATTCTGATGACGCTGATGATATATGGTTAATGTCATCGTGATTAATCACCTATAGGCGTAGACTGCTTACTAATATAATATGGCGTGTATTACAAAACATTAGATTGAGAATTAATTGAGTAGTTGACGAGATTTACAGCATAAAATATACGATTCTCTTCGAACGACCTTCTTTCTTTCTAATAACACGTTTAATTGAGGCAACAGTACATCACAGCAGGCCCATTGAATAAATAGCTTATAGACTACAAAATATAATAACATTTCAGTCAGCGACGGGTTACGCAACGCGGTAAGCCCAGTAAATTCAGTGACTACTTTGGTCAACAGTAGCGCTTGTACATTATACAAGCTTGGCAGCAGATTATACGAGCAAAACATAAAAAAAAAACATAAACGCTTACACACTCATACCCCCGCACTAGGATTCCCTGTGTCGCAGGTGGCATGGACATACACAGATACACATCACAAACATCCAAGACCCGAGAACAAACTTTATGCTTACACAAAATCTGCCCCGGCCGGGAATCGAACCCGGGACCCCTCGCCTTGCAGGCAGGGTTACTACTTGGTTACTACCAACTTAGCTACGGAGCCGAAAACGGTGGTACACATTCAGATGCTCACAGAAGAGTTAGTCCTACCACCTCGTAGACTAACTGCATTGTGCTTGTTACCCTTAGACATCAAGTATTAAGTCTCAAAGCCCTGTAATTTACATAAACAAAAGCCTCGGTGATATTTGAGCCAAATAAATCGCTCTTAAGGACCAGCCGTACGAAGTAATTCTCCATATTAATCAAATGATCCAATACGTATTTGATCGTCGAAATAGGCCTAAGTTCTTAGACTTTGTGTGTAATTTATTATTTTGTAAGATTTAGAACCAATCTGAGAATGAATTTTATAACGTTATTTATTTATTTCTTAGATGTTCGATTTGTGAGTATGGCCAAGATCAGCTCCATGATACTAAAATTATGGTATTGTCATCCAAACTACAATATATACAAAGTTTCATTGCGATACGACAATTACAAGTAGGTTAACATTTATTTCCAAGATACAATTACAAGTGAAGCTAATAAAAGTGTGTTAACAAAAACATTGGTATAGATTCGATACCAAATCCAGCTTAGCTTGACCTCTCAAAATATTTACGTTCCCGCAAGATCTCTTGACTTTGTTGTAACCCTACTTCAGCTCGAGCATCAAGAGCGTTTGGATGTAAGCCAACAACAGATCAATGGATGTCAAATTGTAATGGGTAGACGTCGTCTAGTGATATTGTTAAAAGGATGAGGGAAAGACCTTTCCCAGCAGTGAGACATAAAAGGTTAACAAAAAGGGAATATATCTGCCAGACTTAAGTGGGACTGATTGGGGTATATCTGCAGAAAATGACCCGAGAGATTGGCACCCCTCATCACAAATCGGGTCCCAAGCGTCGGACGAAAACATTGAGGTCATCCTATGAAACGCTGGAGGGACGACCTTGACTCTTTCAACCTAGATTGGATAGAAAAGTCAGATCGAGACTGTTAGAAGGATAAATTTAGTTCAATTAAAATGATGGTTTATGCGGTATTTTTTTATTTTTTTAATGTTATTTGGTAATGAGACGAGCTGTATTAATTTGTTTATCTTGGGTACCGTTACCGACACAACACTAAATGTGTATGAGTCAGTTATTTATTCAATTGAATATTATGATATCTCTATTCAACGAAAGTAGGTTAATATTAAGCACTTGGCAAATTGCCAGTCTGTAACGCAAAGCCTGAAGCAAGGTTTTGACGGACAAAATTTGTCTGTGTATACAAATTGGTTATTATCTCAAAATATGGTTGAAAATTGAGAAATTGATTTTGTTGCTAAAATTATGGGTTGTTTTTGATTGCCGTTAATAGAGACTTAACTTTGTGCTAAAGATAATTTGTCAAGATTTATTCCGCTAAAAAAGTTTAAACAAAAAGTTAAAAAGTTGAACATAATAAGCATAACGCCTGCCCATAACAAAATCAGTGCCACTCAGAACTTTGAAACACAAAGGTCTGCGCGCCACTGCAGTGCGCTTGTTATCCTGAGACATTAGGTATTAAGTCTCATAAGCTCAGTTATTTTACTGACTACTTTGCTAATCAAACTGGAGCATGCAGTAATGTTTGCACATTACTGCTTGGCCGCATACTACACGAGCAAAGCGCATGTACTCACCCAGACGGGCACTCGCAGAAGAGTTAGTCCTACCACCTTGTGCATCTATTCTCAAAACGCGACGCTTTGAATAAAATCTGATAGCATTATCTAGACGTGTTATTTTGTGTATTTTTTAGACACAGCGTTAGTTTGAGCCCCACCGCCACAGTGTGACGACCCGTGGCAAAACCAACGCCGCACTGCATTGAGATGCGTTGACGCAACGCAGAAATTTCTTCGCGTACGGCGAGATAACTCTGAACATTCGGTTGAACTCATCGGATATTTCCACAGCGCCTTTTAGGTCATGCCGTCAGGTGGATGGTGACCTTCTCCCTGAGGCTGATGGAAATATTTTCACATCCATCCCTTGCCGGGGCAGGGCCACTGGGGCATATGCAACTAGGACGTCTATGCTAATCCATGAGGCCAATGTTGTGGCCTCACTGATAACTAGGTTAAAAATAAGTCATTTTTAGTATATGTGTTTTATGAGACCTAATTGTAAAACTGTATTAGACAATCATAAATTAATAATTAATTCTTTGTTTATGTTACAGTCTCGTGACATTGACACATTTAGACACAGAGTTATGCGTCACAAAGTCTGTGTATATTTAAAGGGGCACGGCCAAAAATTCCCTGGCTTTCATCATAAGCTTTACTTTAATGAACGATTGGTTGTGGCTCCACTTAGCAAGCTGTTCGTGAATGATGTAATTCTGCAGAAGGTCGGATCCTGCGTAATTATGTCAAATTTCTTAAACGTGAAATTTGTATGTTTTAGTAAATCAATCCCTAAAAACATAACATAACTTTAAAACAATATTTTTATAAACATGGTTTTTCCACCGGGTATTCACACGAATACAAAATTTATGTTCGAGTCACGGGAACACGTCCAAAATTCAGTTGCAAAATTTTTATCCACTTACCATTCTAACTGAATTACAAACTAACCAGTGAACTTTTTTTTAGTCTATGCGATAATGAGAGAAGCTGGTCGTTTACCTGCTGGTGGCATTACGCTGCCAGCTCATAACAATTGCAGTGCTACTCAGAACTTTAAAACACAAAGGCCTGCGCGGCACTGTAGTGCGCTCGTTACCCTGACACATTAGGTATTCATTCTCATAAGCCCAGTAATTTCAATGGCTACTCTGCTCATCAAACAAGAACACAGCAATACTTGCACATTACTGCTGCTTTGCGGCAGACTTCACGAGCAAAATTGTGGTACCAACCCCGATGGACACTCGCAGAGAAGTTAGTTCTACCTAGTAAAAGTTAAATAAAATTTGTAAAAAACTTGCATTCTGTATAAGATTTGCACAAACAGAGCAGGAAAAAATATTGTTACGCATTATTTATTTTTCAAAAAAAAGGAGGGTTTCCTTTTTTTACTGCATGTATTTTTATGTATGCTCACCTATTTCTCAGTCAATTGTGGACAGATTTTGAAAATTCTTTTTTTGTTTGAAAGGGTATTCTCTCGAGGTGAACCCATACACATTTTATGAAATAATATCATCGCTAAAGGTGAAATTTGAAATAAAAAATTAGACCACAAATATTAAAAACGATAATATGAATAACCATAATGAAATGAATAAACAAATAATTAAAAAATAGTAAAATCCTCAATGTCTACCAAAAATCCAGCCTTGAACACAACCAACAATCTACTTACTGGGGCTCGGCTTTTAATCCCGTTCTCTCTTCCCACGAGCTTCAGCGGCTCTATTTAAACAAGAATATTTATAGAAATCCCTCGCGTATTCTGCAGTAAGGCTCTTAGAATATTAGTACTGTTACATATTCTGCGACGCAACGTAGATATTTGCTAAAAGAATTTTAGATGGAGTTACTGTGTGCTTAGCATTTTGGTTCTCGGTCGGGTTATATTTTGTGAGTTTTTTATGAATATTTAAAGCTTGTTTTTCATTGCAGTAAATCTGTAACTTATTACGTTTTGTGTAAATTAATTCTCGGGTCTTTGCCCTGATCTCGAGCCGTAGCCAAGATTGAGAGGTCCTTTTTAAGTAAAATTATAGCAAAAAATTAGTTGGGGAGGTAGCGATGAGACGAATTATTGTATGTCGTAAGTGAAAATCTTGGAATCCTTCCCTACTTCCTACTAAAAATATAAACGAAAAGTTTGTGTGTGAGTGAATGTTTGTTACCGCGTATCTCCGTAACGACTAAAACGATTTTGATGAAATTTGGAATATAGATAGTTTAGGTTCTGGAATAACACATAGGCTATAAAAATATATACCTCATATAAAATGTAAACAGCCCCCATTACGTTTTATTAGTACCTTAATGTATTTTTACTGTTATGTTTTAGTTGAATTGAATTGAACAATCCATTTTCGAATGTACAATTGAAATGAAACTTATTATATGTGTATCGAAGTATAGTCAGTAAAATTAATAGCAAAAAGTAAAGTACATAAAAGTCTGCGCAATGCAGTGCCGCGCAGGCTTCTGTGTTTCAAAGTTCTGGATGGCACTGCAATCGTTATGGGCAGGCTTTACGCTTACTATCTGGCAACGATATGTTCATCTAGTTACCTAATAATATCAAAAAGTTAGGCCCAAAACGATATTTTTCAATCGCAAAAATTTAAATGTTTTTCTTTTGTATAAATTATATAAATCGTATTATAAAAATAAATTATTACGAACATCGTAATTTTCGAATAATCCCGACGAAATTGTGAAAACAGAATTTCCCTTTCAACCCTCGATTATTACTCCAAATTTTAATCAAGAGCGCTTCGCTAATTAATCTATAAAATATAATTACGATTGCCACAAAAGCTCGAGAGAGTAATTAGCTAATTGCTGTATGGATCATTAGGTTTATAACTGTTTTATGAATCTCATGCCGAGTTTACGAGGGACAGAAGTTTACGCGTTTTAGTGATTTGCTTTTAGCTGATTTATGACAAATAAATGACATTACAAATAAATGGTATTAGTAACAATTGGTAACAAAGAATAAGTAAACAAAGTATGTTATATAACGCGTAATATACGCTCACTGTTGAATAAAGGCCTTCCCAATAGAACGCCACTTATATTGGCTACTTGCCTCTTGCATCCAAAGGCTCCCCGGTTGTCGCTACCCACCGCGTAGGCCCGCTACGTTTTCTACTCTCCCTACTTCCCTGTCAGTTGTCTCCCTGTCGCTGAACGATGTGTTATGCCCATGATTGCCACTTCAACTACTAATTAACACTGTTTTATTATGTTCACTTGTAATTATTTAAACAAATCTTGGAAATCTTAACCGACCTGTAATTATCATAACGGAATGAAACTTTGTATGTACGTATATGTAGTTTGGATGACAGTAGAAGAAATTGGTATGGAGCTGATCTGATAATAGAGCCAGGAGGTGGATAATGGAACTCTTTATTGGCCACGAGTAAACTCAACTAGTTTGAGAATATGGGTTCATATAATTCGTTTCGACAAGTCCAATATGAAGTAATAATAATAGTAGTAGTAGTAAAGTAGTAGTAATAACAATTAGTAGTAAGAATAGAGGTAAAACATGGTGCGGTGCTATGGTGCTACACTATGACGTCAGCAAGACAGTGCTACGCCGTAGTCGTCCCAGCGCTACGCCGTAGTCGTCCCAGCGCTAAGCAAGAGGAAGACGCGGGGAAGGACAGCAGTCCTCATTGAACTACGAGCGATAATACACGTGTCAATTATTCAAACCGAGTGTCCCATTTCTGGTCTATTTGTTTTGAGAGCTATGTCGATTGGTTTTTGTTTTAGCTAGTACTAAAACAAAATTTTTTCTAAGAAATTATTCTGCTTGTGTTTCATTCACGTGCCACATTTTTCCCAGTGGCATGTCAAACCTGGGCGTATCAAACACGCTTGCCAATACCGTACCAGGCTACGGCAGCGCCATTGCGAAATTTAATAATAACATGAATTTGATTAAATGTATTGAAATGATGGCTGTCGCAAATTAGAACCAGTGTAGTGAGATTGCTTTATTATTTTATTGAATAACTAGCTATACCCCGCAGCTTCACTCACGTAGCGTAAGTTACTCCTTATAACATCAGCTATCTGCCAGTGAAAGTCCCGTCACAATTGATCCAGCCGTTTCGGAGATTACCCGGAACCAACAGACAAGCAGACAGAAAGAAAAATTTTAAAAATTGTATTTTTGTTATAGGTACCGTATATACTTTCATATGCATTTAGTAAAAAGCTGTTATTTTGATATTACCAACAGACACTTCAATTTTATTATTTGTATAGAATAGATATAGACGAGACCAGCAGATCATTTGTTTGATGGTAAGCATAACGCCAACCAATTAAAAAAGTGGCAGTGCTACTAAGAACTTTGAAATACAAAGGCTTGCGCTAGTTACCCTGAGACGTTAAGTATTAAGTCTCATAAGCCCAGTAATTTCACTGACTATTTTGCTCATCAAACCAGAACAAAGCAATGCTTGCACATTACTGCTTGGTGGCAGATCACATGGGCAAAGCGGCATACTTGCAGAAGAGTTATTATATACCTATATAGTACTTACCTGTATTATTATAGTTGTCTGTACCAGGTTACTAGTTACTAGTGACTAGTTACTTGTCACCTGGTATAGACTGCTATAATACCAGGTAAGTACTACTAGTGACTAGTTACTAGTCACCTGGTATAGACTGCTATACCAGGCAAGTATTATATAGGTAGATACTAATTCTAAATCTATATTCATTTTATTATTATATGCAATTAAATTTACATTAATATTATTTTAACTGCCAGTCAAAACAGATACTTGCTTTCTACATAATAGCGTTCCTTACTTGTTCCTTACATAAGTCGTTCCTCAAGAGTTTTATCCCTAAATTTATAATTCATAAGCCGGATACCGCTGCCGTTATACAGCACCAGCTGGGATAATTTAATTTCACTTTTCCCTTTTTACGTAAGTATATTCTGTTTTATACATGACTTGCTTTTGCCAGCGGCTCCACGCGCGTATTATCTGATACATAGTATATTACACTCAGAGATTATATACTTTCCTATTAGTGAAAGTATTTTTAGAATCAAGGCACTGCTTCTAAAAATTTACGGAACAAACAATCGAACATACATTAAACAAGCAACAACGAGCACATGTGATTTAGCTAAAAAAAATCTTTCACGTGAAGGAATTTCGCTACTATATATAAACTTTAAAAAAAATCAGGGCTCCAATTCCAATAAACAAATAGTATAAAAATGACTATGGTTTTTATTATCCTATAAAATACTGAAAGTGAACATTTTGCGACGAAACAATTGTCAGTGTTAAACCATTTGCTTAGTATAATTGGGACCCTGTTCAGAGCCCTTTGAAGATCACCATCTAGCTCTTTTGTCGAGAGTTTTGTATTTTTTTAAGCGAAGTTATTTACGTAAAAATCTCAGTTAGGTAAAAATCTAGTATTCATAAATCGTGACCGTTCCATTTGGTCATAAATTCTAGTCTATGCCTGAAGGTAATGGCCCGTTGAAGGGGATGGAAGCTTTTTTATTCAGCACGTTAATATTATTTTGTCGCAAATGAGAACCGTTTTATAGAACATTTTTGAGAAAAAGAATGCCGATGAGTTTCCCTTCATGTCGCGGGATTGTATACTTGGACGTGCACTTATTCAGAGACGATTATAAGCATGGACTTCTGCCATGTCAAAAGTATATAGAATAGAAGCATGGTCCACGCTTAGAATGGTCTCTTAAGCCTTAGGCTCAATTCACATCGCCGCTGAATACGTTGGAATAGAATTTTGTGTAAAACGTAAAATGAACTTTATGTAGGTACGTTTAGGTAGGTATAAAGTCTGTTATTTAACGTACAAACGCAAAAAAACTGATCGACCGTCTTTTGCCGAATTCTCAAAGATTCCAGGAATTCGACAGACGAAGTACACCTAGGTACGTTTGTACATTAAACAATGTACATAAAGTTCTTTACTAGGTGGTAGGACTAACTCTTATGCGAGTGTCCGTCTAGGTTGTTACCACTGCTTTGCTCGTGGAGTCTGCCGCCAAGCAGTAATGTGCAAGCGCAACCGGAACACACTAAGTGTTCCGGTTTGATGAGCAGAGTAGCCAATAAAATTACTGGGATTATAAGACATAATACCTAATGTAAAGAGCACACTGCAGTGCCGCGCAGACCTTTATGTTTCAAAGTTCTAAGTGACACTGCAATTGTTATGGGAAAACGACCTGCTCGTCTAGTTATTAAGCAGTATTAATTTTTGTTGCGCAAAATGTGCACAAAATTGTATTCCGACGAGATGAGAGAAAATTTTCGGGTCTTTTATGCTATTTTTTTACAAGGTTCTAAGCCATTTCTACATAATATTTTATAGATAAGTGTTTCTAAAACACTAGGCTATACTACTGTATTTTTTTGCTTGCTTTATCTATCAAAACGGAGATTTGTGCGACGAAAAATAAGACTTTTTCAGACGTTTTGCTTTAGACTACCCTTAAACCGTCAAAAAGCGCCTGGGCACCTCTATCGTCTCTCTATTTTGTGTCTACCAGTGGCTGCGACTGGTAGCCGCACTCAGCCACTGGCGGCTGTTTTCGGTGACTGCTTCTATAGTGGTTGCGTTAACTGGCCCAATGTACGGCTACTCTAAACCCGCACGTAACCTGAGATAAGTCATTAGCCGAGGTGCGTCAGAAAGTCACGCAATTCTTCGCTCGGCCAAACTCATTCATCCACCACTCACCCATCACGTATTGTCCCTCAGAAAAGGCAAAAGAATAAGTCCTATTACTTGGAAATATCTACGTATAATCCTCATATAATATTAACAAGACAAGCTATGTGTATGAAAGCCTGTCAAGGAAAGGGTTTGTCTTTAACAGAGAAGTTCATGGCCTTTACAACTTCTAGGTTCACGTACTGTCGGGTACAAAATTTTATCTAATATTTCATACTAGCTTCCGCCCGCGGTTTCATCCGCGTTCCCACAAGAACCGTGCATATTTCCGGGATAAAAAGTAGCCTATGTTACGCTCCGGTAAATGAACTATCTCTATGCCAAAGATTACGTCAATCTGTTGCTGCGTTGTTACGTGAAAGAAGGACAAACCAACTGACTAACAAACATACAAACACAGTTTCATATTTATTATTGAAACGGATGGATTAGCTGAGGGTAAAGAGCGCACAGGCAGCGTTATGGTGTGCTGGAACTCACATGCCTTTGTGTTTCAAAGTTATGGGTGGCACTATAACTGTTAAGGGTTGATATTATGCTTAACATCTAGAAAACAACATGGTTCAGGAATGGCATTAGTATATACTAGCTATACGCACTGCATCTTTGTCCAATGTAGCCTTTGTTACCCGACTTCAAAAAAGGAGGAGGTTCTATGTTCGACTGTATGCATGTTTTTATGTATGTTCACCGATTTCTCCGTCAAATGTCGACCGATTTAAAATATTTTTTTGTTTAAAAGTGTTCTCTCTCGAGGTAACAACCATATAAATTTTATGATAGAATGTAACCACCCCTAAAGGCGTAAAATAATGATGAAATGAATATCACATACCGCAATATTTTCAACAAAGTTGGTGTATAGGATTGATTCATGTATGTATGTGAGTTTCTTTGTTCCACCATAACTTTCGAATGCCTGGACAGATTTGGATGTATGGGGTATCGTAACATCATCCCGAGTGACACTCGCTAAGGCAGTCGTGTTTTTATGAATAACTTTTTAAAAGCATTTTTTAGTTTAGTTTTTGTTTAAGGTTTATGTTTAAATATAGTTTTATGTAAACAAATGTGAGTATTTTCAAAAACACAACACAATCTGAACGTAACTATGCCTCAAATAAAGTAAAAATAACACCCATGAGAACTATTATGTATTTTTGTGAAGTCATTTTTATGCTCTCTTTATGGGATAATTTTACCCCAAGGGGTAATTTTGGCCATAAAAGTGAATTATAACATAAGAACACTAAATCATGAAAAAGGGTTCTTGAACACACCGCTAGGCACTTGGGAACAGATTTTCAACTTGATAAAGGTAGCTAGCTAGGCGAGCACTAGAAAATGTGCCCTACCATCATGATATTTTGTTTCGCCGAAAGCGTATTGTAGGATTCGAACCAACGACCTATAGATCGGCGACCGACGTCGTCTACTACTGACCCATCATCGCTTCTAAAGTAAATCTCTATAGGGATTTTGCATGAAACACAAAAAACATAATTATGTACTGTCATTTCATAGGTTTAAGAACATCACATTAACACAATAAAAATGAAATTCACAAAAATCATATAATTTCCACAAAGATACTGTATATCTTAAAAGTTTCCCGAATTCAACGTTATTTTTTATCGTCCTACAGTAATTTAAACGATACCATCAGATTCTTTACATTTCAATGAACAAAAAAATGTACGACAACTTTGTACTTAAGGGGCTGCTCCAGTTATTTCAGGGTTTTTCCACCAAGATGCTGGGTCAACCACATACGTGATCAACTTGAAACTAACATGTATGTTTTATGAGACCTTTATCTCTCCATGATCTAAACAAAAACACGATTGATACATTTTCATTCGATACATTTTCTTATCAAAAATTATGCGTTTTTCAGTGTAAAATACACTTTTTTACTCAACGGCTTAAGTTTTATTTTCAAAATAATTACTCACACCAAGAAAATATATTTTACTTTCCACTGACAAAAACAAAATTTACCTAGAAAAATTATTAACCTGTTAATAAAATAAATTAGATTTGAGACTTACGTCATTTAGTTCTGAGTTAAAGTGTGTTCAAACAGTGCACACTAAATTCGACCTTATTACGCTGGCACCTCGCGTTATAATAGTTATCCGAAGCGAGCAGTCCTCAGTATAGCGCCGTGCGCCGATGCGGGTGGACCTGTGATTGTTTTTGTCACAAGCGAGCATGCAACTTTCGATATTACAATAGGGAACAAGGACAATAAGAAATTATATGTTCGCAAAAGAGAGAACCGTTTGGTAGATTGTGCAAGAAAAATGAGAGAAGCAAAGATGTAATTACTCGGAGTTATGGTCTGATTATTTTTCTTGGCATATACCCATTACCCAGTCATATTCCTGGCAATTTTTATCCGACTTCAAAAAAGGATGAGGTTCACAATTCGTCCGTTTTTCGTATTTGTTTTTTGATGATACTCGATTTCTGTCCTAAAAATTGTCAAACGATAGAGATTCTTTTACTCATGGTAAAATATTTACCCGACTTCAAAAAAGGAGGAGATTGACAATTCGTCCTTTTTCCTATTTTTTTTATGTAACTCGATCTCTCTCGTAATAAAATAGTCAACCGATGGAGATTCTTTTTCTCATGAGTACAATTTTAACCGACTTCAAAAAAGGAGGAGGTTGTCAATTCGTCCTTTTTTCCTATTTTTATGATGTTACTCGATTTCTCCCCTGATAAAATTGTCAATCGATAGAGATTATTTTTCTCATGAGTACAATTTTTACCCGAATGCAAAAAAGGAGGAGGTTCTCAATTCATAGTTTTTCGTATTTTTTTGATGATACTCGATTTCTGTCCTAAAAAGTGTCAAACGATAGAGATTCTTTTACTCATGGTAAAATATTTACCCGACTTCAAAAAAGGAGGAGATTGACAATTCGTCCTTTTTCCTATTTTTTTATGTTACTCGATCTCTCTCGTAATAAAATAGTCAACCGATGGAGATTCTTTTTCTCATGAGTACAATTTTAACCGACTTCAAAAAAGGAGGAGGTTGTCAATTCGTCCTTTTTTCCTATTTTTTTGATGTTACTCGATTTCTACCCTGATAAAATTGTCAATCGATAGAGATTATTTTTCTCATGAGTACAATTTTTACCCGACTGCAAAAAAGGAGGACTGTTAGTGGGAGGACTAACTCTTCTGCGAGTGTCCGTCTGGGTTGTTACCACCGCTTTGCTCGTGAAGTCTGCCGCCAAGCAGTAGTGTGCAAGCATTTCTGTGTTCCGGTTGATGAGCAGAGTATCCAGTGAAATTACTGGGCTTATGAGACTTAATACCTAATGTCTCAGGGTAACGAGCGCACTGCAGTGCCGCGCAGGCCTTTGTGTTTCAAAGTTCTGGGTGGCACTGCAATCGTTATGGGCCGGCGTTATGCTTACCATCAGGCAAACGACCAGATCATCTCGTTACCTAATAACATAAAAAAAAAACAAAAAAAAAAAGGAGGAGGTTCTCAATACATCGTTTTTCGTATTGTTTTGTTGTTACTCGATTTCTCTCCTAATAAAATTGTCAATCGATAGAGATTCTTTTTCTCATGAGTACAATTTTTACCCGACTGCAAAAAAGGAGGAGGTTCTCATTACATAGTTTTTCGTATTTTTTTGATGTTTCTCGATTTCTCTCGTAATAAAATAGTCAACCGATAGAGATTATCCTCGCTGCTTCGTCCTCGAGATTACCAATAACTATTAATACACATGTAGTTACACCGTACGGTGACGCCAGTTTGCACTGATAGTTGAGAATATTACTATTATTATTATTTTTTATTTGGGTACTTTATTTTCCTCCTTACTCCAACTAGATAAAACGTCATTCACAGTGCAGTGCTCCACCAGTTAGTACATTTTTCAGCATTAGTGTCAGTTTTCCAGGTAAAAAATGGGTAAACGTAAACACTCGAAAGACGATAATTACGAGTACATTGCAAAAAAGTTAAAAAAAACTGGAAAGAAAACTTAAACGTAGCCGTAAGAAGCGGCATGTCTCCTCGTCTTCTACAAGTCCTGGACCTAATGTTGGCAGACAAAGAAGGTTAGTTCTCCATGATTTGATATAAAGAATGTCCCTTCAGACAGTTACATGATAAGTCAGTGATATGATTAGACGATCCTCGTAGGATTATCATTTCGCTGACAATACGGTAACAAGGTCAATCGAGGAAGGGTGGCCTACACTTTACTGGAATAAAATTAGTATTAGTAGGCAGTTACATGATAAGCCAGTGTTATTGTGTTATCACTTCACATCATTGGCAATACGGTAACAGAATTTAATTATGTATGTATACAGTTAGGTGATATAATCACGTTAACTAATAGCATACCAAATTATCGGCGCAACAGCCTAAGCTCGCACCGCGCATCCAGCGCGTAGGCGCTGCACCGTCCTGGCGGCGGCAATGTAGCTAGTTATTTTTTAACTTTAAAAATACAGCTACTTACAGTATCATAGGTTATCTACCTATCTTTTTATCCAATTCTAAGAACAGATTGCTTGAGATCGGCTCCATATTTATCTATGGCTTTAGGTGTCATAGAAATAATTTTGTATACCTTTATGGCTCATAATTTAATGATTAAACGAACTTACCTGTAAGTTAAGTTCTATCATAATTATGTGAAGTAGTGAGTTTGAAGAGATTTTATATATACACTTGTAGTAGCACGCATAATGTCGCCTTGTCTATGCACTAAGTTCAGAGAGAGAAAAAAAAAATATGTAGGTAGACCGCACAATTTCATTATTTCGTGCGGTCGGCTGGTTCTTCATTTAGTTCAGAGCTTATCAGTTCAAGTAGATATTTCACTATTCGGGACCTATGAAATAGGTAATCTGGGTGGGCGGGATGCTATCTCTTCAAACTCACTACTTCACATAATTATGATAGAACTTAACTTACAGGTAAGTTCGTTTAATCATTAAATTATGTTACAGTATTGAGTTTGAAGAGATTTTATATATACACTTGTAGATGTTGAGAGAAGTTGTGAAATATCTATTTCAGTTGAAAGTATTACAGAAGTAAATATATTTAATATTTCTTCAATAATTGACATAATAAATGTACTTAATCACTCAATTAAAAGGTAATGTTTCTTAAATAAACTATTAACATAATAGCTACAGTAAATTTTAGCATAAATCAATCAATTTTACTTCTAGCAAAACAATGATTTGATTCTGTATATGCTGTCTGTTATATGCCTGTTATAAAACTTGGCAAATATTGTAGAGCCGCCGGACCAACCGGCAGTCTTCCTGATAACATCCAAATTCACACCGAGCTTATGAGCTTTTGAGGTGTCTAGTACTATGTGCAGAGTACTGTGTGAAATCTATTCCACAGACCCACAACGTATACTCTTTATCCATCTGCTAAGTGTTTGGGGAGAAACTTTATTATATGGTTTTTTATAGAAATAAAAATAGAGTTGTGATGATCACGTAATGCCGCTACATTACTTTTAAATAATCCGTTAATAATTAAGCCGGACCTATGTCAGGTCTGTCTCGAAAAATTGGCAGCATCAGCGTTGGCTGAGTTGCGTTTACACTTGACGTTTTTATTAAGTCAGGGATCCTAATGGAAATATCATTCCGCCAATTTTGAAAATTTCGGATATCTATTTTTGAAATAGTTTGTACTCTATGCGCTGTTACCAGCGCCAGCAGGGTAACTAGCTTCTTTAGTGATTTTTTCTAAAGAATGAGATTAATTAGGAATCCAAGTGGCTAGAGTTTCAATTACTAATGTAGTATCCCAGTGGATTCATACTTAGGTAAGGGAGGGCGAAGCCTAAATATACCCTTAAAACACAGTCGTCTGTGCTTATCTGACTTCCTAATACTAAGGAAGGTGTAGATCTAAACCCATTTAGAGTGCCGTATAGCGCTCCCGATTGAAATAACTCTGTTAAAACATGAATAATAACTGGAATGTGTAAGTATCATATTACTTAATTTAATTATCTGACAGAGACGCTATTAATGTGTCTAAAGACCCGGGAGGGAGTTTTCTTATTAGAGACTCCCGCACAATACTCCGGCATCCAGGGTAATCTGCCGCTGGATCTGGCAGAAACTGGAATGAGAGATTATTAGGTCCTCAGAAGTTTGAAAAAACCAGTGGTTTAGTTTGTAAAAAACTGGTTAAATAGGGGATACCAAGGTTCAGCTGGCCATGTTGGCCCGACCAGTATGCACTTAGCTTTGTCGCTAATAATTTTTATCAATGTTTTTTTAAAATTATTGAGTAGGAAGGGAGCCCGTAAAAACGGGTTCCTGGTTCATGGTATTTTTATACAATTTTGACCAATTCACAGAGAAAGCGTCAAGCATCAGGGTCTTTGTGCCATGATATGTATACAGGACATTTTTTATTTATTCAACTAGCAATCATGTCAATCTCTGGTAGCCCGAAATTGTTAATGATTTGCTGAAAGGCAAGATCAGATAGTTCCCATTCAATATCCGGGTGAATACACCTTGATTCAGTATCTGCTATAATATTTTCTGTAGATGGAATGTATAGCGCTGTTATAAATAGAATTCGCGCTTCAAACCATTGTTGTATATCTTTGGTCAGTTTGTGAGATGGGGGAATTGGATTCCTCCCATACGATTAATGTAAAAAATCGCAGTTGTATTATCTATTCGCAAGATAATATGACAATTGGATAAATCCTCTAGACAAATTTTTAATCTTATGAATGTGAAGTTTTCTTTCTTCCCGACTTCAGCTACCGCTTGCCGTTTTTCCCGCACAGGCTATCCCCCAACCCCCCATAGTCGAAGCATCTGAATTCGTCAAATTTAATTTGATTTTTTGGATTTTCGATAGATTTAATCCACCAATCGAAATCTGACTGTAAACTTACAGGCAAATTCATGTACTTTTCATTTTTGCAATGTTATCCATACATTCGCTATAGCTATGTGATATTAGACAGGTATCGTTAAGATATATTGCCAATAAATAATCAGCACAGCGTGGCATTCTGACCACCGTTTTCATTATTTTTGTGAAGACAAAAGGTGCCGTATTGACACCAAACGGTAGGGCATTAAATTCAGACAAGTTACCGTTCAAACTAAATCTTGAATATTTTTTAGAGTTATCATGAACTTTCACTTAATAATATGCGTCTTTGAGATCAATAGTTGACCTGAGACAACATCTTGAGATTAGTTTGATCATTATTCTAAAATCTTCTAATTCAAATGAACATGTTGAATGAACTCGTTTAGCTTTTTCAAATTTAGGATAAAGCGTGCTTTTCCGTTCGGTTTGGGTAAAAAGATATTGGATATCCTCACAGGGCTCACAATGAGGTATAGCACCTATAGAAATTAAATTATGTATAGCTTGATCAAATTCAAGTTTTTCTGAGTGTGCATAATTTCGGGTTTGAGGTATACAATGCTGATATGGAGTTTCAGTGAACGGAATTTCATAACCACGTATCCACGATAAAATTATTTTATCTGCGGTTATTTGTGACCATTGGTTGTAAAAAACAGATAGTCTACCGGCGTAATTTACCGTATTGTCTAGCGGCGGCCGCGACTGAAGTTCAGTCGCGATGTCCTCGATGATGGCGAGTGCTGTTGCCTCTGAGGTGCAGACTCCTTCATCTTTGAGGGCGCCGATGGCTGCTGTCTGTGGTTTTGAACCGGAGCCTTCCCGTTTCAATTTCTGTTAACGACTTGATGCTTTGGTTTTGTAGCAATAGTCTTGTTAGAGGTGGAAGCTTTGAGATCCACACCTGTTTTATTGATCGCTTGTGCGGTCTTTAAAGTTTCGGCAAGTTCTTGGCTACAAGAAAACTATCTATTATCGTGAGCAGCATCTGATCTTTCAAGTCCTTCTTTAGTACAGCCAATATGAAATTTCGCCTCGTTATTGACTCACTGAGTTGTGTGTCACAGATGATGCGCCCAGCATCATTCAGCAGCTTTAGAACAGTTGGATCTTTATTATCCTTACTAAGAAGAGTCTTATAGGCTCGTCAAGACAAGCAATACCGTTGCTAATTTTGCCTTAGCTTGGTTCTGTTCGTGGAACATCCTCACTGCTGGAAGCACCTTTAATCACTGGTGGTGGAGATACATCCTCCAGTATTGTCACGTTGGCTATATCCAGCGAACGATCGGAACTCGCGTGTAACGCGCTAGTCGACGGTCTTGGTTCGCGTAGCTCTTGATTTTCGTTTTCAACATTAACAGCAAATTGTAAATTTGTGTCTAATATACGTAATTATACGTATACCTTCATATTATTATCATAGGATAACCTCAACAAGTTGCTATATGCATGGCGTATTAGGTACGCATAGGTATACAGCGAGTAAGATGAACTCGTGGCGTTGCATCGTGAACTCGAGTAAAAAATAGGTTAAGTAACAACTCGAATCGTTGGAACGTGAAACCTCGTATACATTATTATCGGTAAGTGGCAACTCGAATTGTTGAAACGTGAACATTAGAACTTAACTTATATAGTTAAAATGTTACCTTCCGGTTCGTTTCATATTATTATTATAGGACAACCTCAACAGGTTGCTACATGCATGGCGTATTAGGTACGCATAGGTATACAGCGAGTAAGATGAACTCGAGTAAAAAATAGGTTAAGTAACAACTTGAACCGTTGGAACGTTAAACATCGTATGTATTTAAGTGACAACTCAAACGTGAACCGAAGAAATTGCAAATTACTTAAATAGTTAAAATGTTACCTTTCGGGTCGTTTCATCTTTTTATTATTATAGATAACCTCAACAGGTTGCTATATGAATGGCGTATTAGGTACGCATAGTTATACAGCGAGTAAAATGAACTCGAGTAAGAAGTAGGTTAAGTAACAACTTGAATCGTTGGAACGTTAAACCTCGTATGCATTATTATCGTTAAGTGACAACTCCAATCGTTGAAACGTGAACATTAGAACTTAACTTAAATAGTTAAAATGTTACCTTTCGGGTCGTTTCATATTATTATTATAGAATAACCTCAACAGGTTGCTATATGCATGGCGTATTAGGTACGCATAGGTATACAGCGAGTAGGATGAACTCGAGTAAAAAGTAGGTTAAGTAACAACTCGAATCGTTGGAACGTTAAACCTCGTATGCATTATTATCAGTAAGTGACAACTCAAACGTGGACCGAACAAATTGCAAATTACTTAATTAGTTCGAATGTTACCTTTCGGGTCGTTTCATATTATTATTATAGGATAACCTCAACAGGTTGCTATATGGATGGCGTATTAAGTACGCATAGGTATACAGCGAGTAAGATGAACTCGTGGCGTTGCATCGTGAACTCGAGTAAAAAAAATGGGTTAAGTAAGAACTCGAATCGTTGGAACGTGAAACCTCATATGCAATCGATAGTTATCGGTAATTGTGCAAATTACTTACAAATATTCCCACTCGTCGTTATGTTTCCTCTTCGGCATCTTGATTTTGACGAAAAATCTTGTTAACACGGAGAAACTTAGAAAAACCAACTTTGTAGTGCGACGCGGCGGAGCACTGCAACGTGAATGGAGAACCAGCCGACCGCACGAAATAATGAAATTGTGCGGTCTACCTACATATTTTTTTTTTCTCTCTCTGAACTTAGTGCATAGACAAGGCGACATTATGCGTGCTACTACAAGTGTATATATAAAATCTCTTCAAACTCAATACTGTAACATAATTCGATATCTACCTACATATAATACACATTGCAGCGGTTATTTCGTATAACTCAAAATTTCAGACGACTCCACGGTCGAAATTGATCCAGATCTTGTGAATGAAGAAGTGGACATTTTCGGGTCTGCGCCTACAGTTATAAATACTGACCCCGTCCCTTTAACAAGTGCCGAGCCCACGCCGTCTACGAGCGCTTGTGTGCCGGCTGTGCCGGCCCCGTTTATCGAACCGGAGGAGGAATTGGCTGTAGAACCAGACGCTGACAATGGTATTTTCGAGTTACTAGGTGATGACCCGTCTATAACTACGTCGTATGGTAAAGAAATTAATCCCGATCTCGCAGTACGGCTTCAACACTTTGTGACGACAGGCCTATCAAAAGAACTTCGCAAAGACCTGCAGGGTAAATACTTACCGCCCAGTAACTGTACTCTTATTGATGCTCCGCTTCTCGACCCGGAGATTAAAGCAGCTGTATCGGATATTGTACTTAAAAGGGCTTTACACCAAAAGTTTTGAAAGATGTAAATTTTAAATCTATTAAATGACCCAGACAATTACGACAGATTACTATTTACTTATACTTTACTTATTTAACAACCACACTGCAACCCGATTTTGACTGGTGCTCTCGGGCTTTAGATAAACCTGTTAATAGCATTAAATATGATGAATACTCGTTGGAAATTTTCAGTGATGCTTCAACTACTGGGTGGGGCGCCGCGTGTGGTAGGGAAACTGCAAGCGGTGCTTGGACTGAGTTAGAACGTGCAAAACATATTAATTATTTAGAAATACCAGCAGCATTCCTTGCTCTTAAAGTCTTTACCAAGGACTTATCTGATTGTCAAATATTTGCTTCGGATTGACAATACTACCGCCATTTCGTACATAAACCGTATGGGTGGCGTACAATTTCCACATCTTACGCAAGTTACACGAGACTTATGGCAGTGGTGTGAATTAAGGCGCATAATAGTTTTCGCTTCTTACATAAGTTCGGCAGAGAATTCGATTGCAGATGCAGAGTCTAGACGAATTCACCCAGATGTTGAGTGGGAACTTGCTAGCTTTGCTTTTAATAAAATTGTCAATGAACTTGGAACACCTAAAATTGATATATTTGCTACTAGACTTAATAAAAAGTGCAGCTAACTCATGGAATAGAGATCCCGACGCGTTCGCTACAAATGCTTTTACTGTATCTTGGTCGCATTTTTTTTTATGCTTTCCCACCTTTCACGATGATACTTAAAAGTCTACGCAAAATTAAGAAAGAAAAAGCTATTGGTATTGTTGTAGTTCCTTGGTGGCCTACGCAGCCGTGGTTCCCTTTATATAAGAAATTTCTAGTTTTAAAATTAATTTATTTTCACCCTAGTGTTAGTCTTATATTGTCTCATTCCAGCAATCGTCAAGTGCACCACCGGCTTACACTGGTTGCCGGAGTCTTATCAGGGCGTCCATTCTAAGGAGACAAATTCCTCAATCGTCTGTGCACGTAATAATAGCGTCTCTATCTGATAACTCAATCAGACAGTATGACACGTGCTTAAAAAAGTGGTTTGACTTTTGTAAAGTTAATAATTACGACATTCTTGATACGTCTATTTCTAATGTGATAGCCTTTCTTACGCAACTTTTTGATTCAGGAGCTCAATACGGTACACTGAATACTTGTAGATCAGCATTATCATTAATTCTTGGCCCTCAAATTGGCTCTGATGATAGCATCAAACGGTTCTTTAAAGGAGAATTTCGATTACGACCACCTTTAGCAAAATATAATTTAACATGGGATACATCATTAGTACTGAATCATATGATTAACTGGTATCCCAACGAATCAATAAGTCTAGAAAATCTTTCTAAAAAATTAATAACCCTTTTTGCTCTGGTCACAGCACATCGAATGCAGACGTTCTCTAAAATTGATATTAATAATATTGAACGTTTCTCTGATCACATAATAATTAAAATGCCTGATCTCATTAAGATATCCCGTATTGGCTCATCACAACCTATTTTGTCGTTACCTCTTTTTCGCGAGAAACCCGAAATATGTCCAGTCGAAACTTTGCAAGCATACCTTAATGCGACTGAGTCCTTACGAAAAAATCATAGTAGCCTCTTCGTGAGTCTAAAACGACCACACCATAAAGTAACCTCGCAAACTTTGAGTAGGTGGGTTAAAAAAACCCTTGATGAATGTGGTATAGATGTGTCAACTTTTACAGTACATTCTACAAGACATGCAGTTACATCTAAGGCTAAAAAATTAGGTATTAATCTTGATTTGATTAGGAAGACCGCTGGCTGGAGCGGTAGTTCCAATACATTTGGAAAATTCTATAATAAGACTATTGTGTCTGAAGGTGATATGTCTTTTGCAAGAACAATTATATCAGAAGTATTACAAGAACACTAGTTCAATATTATGATTTTGGCATATATATATTTTAAGTTTCATCATTATTAATAATTACTATTAGCAGGTAGTCTCTACCAATAACATAATTATTTGGGGTAAATCTCAACAAATGTTATAATAATTGATCTATTGTGTCAATAAAACCAGATTTTTCACAAAGTAAACGGATCTTATATATTTCTCTCAAAATCTACATTTGTATTAATAGTTATTGGTAATCTCGAGGACGAAACAGCGAGGATAATTAATGATTAAACGAACTTACCTGTAAGTGAAGTTCTATCGTAATTATCCGAGCTGTTTCGTCTGAAGAGATTACCAACCCTCCCAACCCTAATAACTCAGTGTCAAAAATCTCAAAACTCTGAACTAAATGACGTTTTATCTAGTTGGTGTAAGGACGAAAATAAAGCACCCACATAAAAAAAAATTATTCTCAACTATCAGTGCAAACTGGCGTCACCGTACGGTGTAACTACATGTGTATTAATAGTTATTGGTAATCTCTTCGGACGAAACAGCTCGAATAATTACGATAGAACTTCACTTACAGGTAAGTTCGTTTAATCATTAATTCTTTTTCTCATGAGTACAATTTTAACCGACTTCAAAAAAGGAGGAGGTTGTCAATTCGTCCTTTTTGATATTACAAACAGACACTTCAATTTTATTTATTTGTATAGAGTACCATCAGTAAGTGTGGGAAAATGGGGGATGTTTCATATATCACGATATTTTCGTCGAAGTCGGTTCCCGCTTTTCAATTTTTATTGATTTGATTTACCTAATTATTTTCTCCATCATTTAAAACAGCGGAATATATGCGTTAGCGTAAACCATCAAACATTGCATTATTATTGAAATTAAAAAATAATAGTTTAGTAGTATATACTATAATAAAGTATTCAAGGGTAAGGAAACTCTATTATGACATCTACGTTCCAGCGCGCAACCGAGAACGGCTCACGCTATAACGGCTCGGGCCGCGGCGATCTAGCAGTGGTCTATCGCCGCGTAATATTAGCGGGGTGTGAGCTGCGGCGCGGCAGTGCTTGTTGCGCGTTGCGGGGTGTGGAGGCGGAGCAAACGTGGGAAAATTATATTGAGAGCCTGGTCTTAAACGAGATTTTTCACTGTCAAATCTATAAAATGCATGCTTTTAGTACAGCTTTTCGGCCCACGTTGAACAAGTGACGTCAGATGTTCGACCAAACTTGTATGGGGCGTTTTAGTGCTCAGTGGATACGCCCGACAATGACTCTCATTTTCAGCATTCGATTTCCAGTTTTGACGGATTGGTTAACATCATAAAAAAATGGAGTCAACATCCCTATTCAGCGCTGTGGAATGCGAGCTTGCATAAATAGACTGTAAAACGGCCCGTAAACGATTCATGATTGATGGATAAGCATCAATCACGGACCGATACGAAAAATATGGAAACACCACGATCTCCACTTGACGCATATTGTACCATCTAAGGTGGAGCTTGGTTGAAATCCAGTCCAGCGCCAACCGTACCACGGTTAGAGGTAGAGAAGGAGGGTCACCGCAGCCACTTCTACGATCTTTACTCAAAAAAATACTTTCATAACTACTGCGTGTCCAGTACAGAAGCCGCGGTAAACACGCGGTGGTGCGCAAGTGATGTGTAACGTAAAGCGGAGCCCACACACACTTTGAGCCCAGGCGGGGAGTGAAAGAGACGGCACCATCTGTCTATATTTCTGTTCGTGTCTGTTTCGTGGATTTTTCATGGTTTCGCTTCAAGCCGCGCTTAGGCGGCCTCGTAACCCGTACTTTGCTTATTTTGATATCAAAACTTAAACATGCATATAAGCGTGTAAAGTCCGCTTATGACAGTCTTAATAAGACAGTGGTGTCAATTCTCTGATTTCATACCTAAACTAATTTTAGTTTCGTTCTCTCTCTTTCCAATACATAACATGAGAAAGAGATGGAAGATGTCCGACAGATCTAAATTTAGTTTTAGAGTTGTCAAATATCTTTAAATCTTGATAAATTAGATGCCACTGAATTCATTGCCATTAAATTTACACTAGACACAAGCAAGTGGATTAATTTGACAGGTCTAAAATATATTCCATCTCTTTCTCATGTTATGTATTGGAAATAGATAGAACGAAACTAAAAGTAGATTAGGTATGAAATGATAGAATTGACACCAGTATTGATATCGCATGGTGTAACAGGCCGTTAAGTCCATGTTGTTTAAAAGGTTTGTCTTAGGTTTTATGACTGACCGCCTGCCTATTTTAAGCAACACCTTTTACAAATTCAGGAGCTATAATAAAATCTTTTTTAATAATGACATACTGTGGCCAAGGCTATTCATCTTTAAAATGGCCCAATATATCTCATGGCGTTACTTATTTTCCATTTTATTTTGATGAATAAGACCGTTAAGCTAATATTTTATGTACGTTAGAGCGAAGGCCATTTGGGCGGTTATGCTTTTATCCCCAAATTTTTATACCAGGTGGTACCGGTACGACTGGATGTTTTGCGAGTATCCGTGGTAGGTACTACCATTTTTTTTCGTGTAGTCAACCGCTAAGCTTTACGCGCATTTTTCAATTGTTTAATTCATAATAATTTCAATTGTTATGAATTATACTTACCATCAGGCATACGTCGTTACCTTCTAATATAATAAAAATTAATAGCTCCCCTTGGCATACTACATGCTTTATACCTTTTATATATATACCTTTATACCTTTTAATTATTTAACGTAATTGTTACAATAACTTTCACAAAAAAGACCGCCAGGAATAAAGCATTGACTTCGTGACTAGGTAGTAGAACTAATTCTTCTGGAAGCTTCCTTCTGGTTTGGCACCACTACTATGCTCGTATATTTTGACGCCAAGCAGTAATGTACGAGCATTACTGTGTTCCTGTTTTATGAGCAAAATAGTCAGTTAAATTGCTGGGCTTACGGATATTTTTACAAAAACAGTTGGATAATCTACAAACCCAAGTAGGCCTATAGATAATCCAAATGTACTAGCCCACTATCAGTTGAAAGCGTACCTAGCATGCTGGTGGCATTGCCTCGTTGAACCGCAATGCTGATCCGTTGAGCCAAATAATTACCAGTATTTTGGTTACGCGTCGCTTCAATCAAACGCTCTGACAAAATTTTGAAAATATTATGAGCTAATTAAATAATTACTAATATCTCAGGGTAACGAGTGCAATGCAGTGGCGTGCCCTTTGTATTCCAAAGTTCTGGGCTGGCGTTAAGCTTACCATCAGGCAAACGACTCATCTCGTTCTCCAATAGTTTACAAAAATCAAATCACGAATAAAGTTGAAGAATTCGATACTAGACGCGGCCATACTCCCAATACTATGTCTGTATACACCACACTCAATAAATTGTCGAATTCACCGAAACGTCTGCTTCAGCATAAATCACTTCTGTGTTCGAGTGTACGCGTGTATTTTCAGCTGAATTACTCACGGTTGACGGACAGGGGGGATGTTTTGTATGTACCTAAGAAGGATGATCTGTCGCAAATTAAAACCAGCGTGGTTACAAAATATCTTATGAAATTGTACATACATAGAACCAGTGCATTCTTTCAAATTCATTCGATTCATTGAAACATTTGGTTCATGGGGGTCGAGAGCTAATAATATTTTCAAATTTTTGTCAGAGCATTTGATTGATGCGACGCGTAACCAAAATGCTGGTAATTATTTGGCTCAACGGATCAGCATTGCGGTTCAATGGTGCAATGCCGCTAACATGCTACAAATATTCTAGCCAACTGGTAGTACATTTATTATTTATTACTGGTAGAACATTTGGATTATCTATTTTTTTTGTTATTTGGTAACTAGACGAGCTGGTCGTTTGCCTGATGGTAAGCATAACGTCGGCCCATAACAATTACAGTGCCACCCAAAACTTTGAAACACAAAGGCCTGCGCGGCTCTGCACTGCGCTCGTTACCCTGAGACATTAGGTATTAAGTCTCATAAGCCCAGTAATTTCACTGGTTACTCTGCTCATCAAACCGGAACACAGTAATGCTTGCACACTACTGCTTGGTGGCAGACTTCACGCCCAAAGCCGTGGTGACAACCCAGACGGACACACGCAGAAGAGTTAGTCCTCCCACTAACAAACTAGAGGCCTATATTGACTTTTAGATTATCCAACTCTGTTTGTAGCTAGATAAGATGTAGAGTTGAACTGTCAGGTAAAAAGGCTCTTAGCCAAAAAAAAAAGTCATACTTATAGCTAAGTGAGAATGAGAATGAGAACAAGAACCAAATAAAAACCAGTTATTTTGTTTATATCGGGATATTTGATAGTTTTCTATATCTTCAGTGATTTAGACTGTGCGTGCATCTGTATCATGTGTATGTGATCAATCAACTGTATGGCAGGTATTACTCTCCCATCCAAAATATTTACTACACGTCCTAAAAACACGGCCTGTATAAATAAATTTAGCCACACAGGTTCTATTCTGAGACACTTTATAATACCTGCAGTATAAATAATAATATTCTAAAGAAAGGTTTGAAATACATCGAGTTCCACTTGTGTGCCAGTCCTTCTTTTATAAAGTACTTATTATATAGGACGTAAAGGATACCTATAAACACATTTTAGTGACCTGCTTTTAGTATAAGCATCAGTTTCATGAGACCTTTTTCAGAACTAATCTTCTTCTTTGTTTGGGGTTTCATTGTTAAGGGCCCCGAGACGGTCAAAAGGTTTGATTCAAACACGTAGGTTTTGGTTTGACTCAAACCAGTTTGATCATTTACGCAACGGTTTGATAGGTTTGTCAAACCATTTACGTGTTTGAAGCTTGTTTTAAGTACTCTGTAGACCAAAAATTATTTATTTGCCAAATTTTACGTGTTGGTCTGTGGCTTTATTGGACTTTTTTTTAACGCTTACACTCACGTCCCCGCACTAGGATTCCCTGTGTTGCAGGTGGCATGGACACACATAGAAACACATCACAAACATCCAAGACCCGAGAGCAAACTTTATGCTTACACAAAATCTGCCCCGGCCGGGAATCGAACCCAGGACCCCTCGCTTTGCAGGCAGACATGTTTGTCAAATAAACAACTTTTTTGACGTATTGGTCGAAATATTGATTGAAAGCGTGTTTGATAAACATGTTTGAACATGTGCATGATTGTGTGGCAAACAAAACTTCAAGTCACTTCTTCGCTTTATGCACCAGGCAGTCACTCACGGCACTTCACTCACCAGCGAAAACTGTGGAATGAATAATTAAGATGTGACAAATTTAGTTTCCTCATCTGCGGCCATTTGTTGAGTCCGAACTTAAAATTTAATAAATAATTCAATTCAAATTCATATTCATTTGCAATTGAATTGAAATTGAATATAGATTATCTATATGTACTATCTTCTGGCAGCTTTAACCTTACCTGATTTGAATATAATACAGTACATAATCTAATATTCTCATTTCAACCCCTTTTGCTAGTTACAAGTAAGCGAAATCCATGCTGCAAGAACTCATGAATTATTTATAATATTTAACTAAGGATCGCTTGGGGAGGTTGAACATTTTGTGCTGATTTCATGTTTCACTCTACAATCTGACGTTAGGTTTTGTGTTGAACTGGAGAAAGTTTCTCTATTACCTTTAAATAAAATATTGTAAAATGAAATTCGGACCCAGGTTGGTCGCTGCAGGCATAACTTAGCCAAAAGGGGCTTTATAGACCAATATTTGGAGCACTGCTGCTGTGGAGCCCCGAAACAAACAATGGCCCATTTATTGTCGTGCCCTATGTGTCCAACAACCTGTACACTAGAGGACCTTCACCACTGCCTCGGATAATGCGGTGGCCCTGGCCACACATCTAGCTAGGATAATCTAGGTTTAACCACTGACTCGAAAAGAAGAAGAAGAAGAACGAGTGAGAACGTGTGAGTCAAACGCAACTGAATTTTGGACTAGTTCCCTTCGCTCGAATAGGCTGAAGTTAGGGTGAAGTCGTATGTAAACCCGGTGACAATGTTAATTGGAGGAAGTTGCGAACTGAAAAGCGAACTGAATAATATATTGTACCTACTAATTAGTACAATATATAGTATATAGGTACAATATATATGTATAGTAGACAGAACTCTGCCCGTGGTTTCACCTGCCTGGCGATTCCTAAAGAAACTGCATTTTTCCGGCATAAAAAGTAGCCTATGTAACTCTCAGATCCATAAACCATATTTACGTAAATAATTACGTCGATCTCTTGTGCCGTTGCTGCGTGACAAAAGCACATATCAGCAAACATAATAACATACTTTCGTTTTTAATAGGTAGTACGGATTGTACACATACCTATTGACTTATTAATTTCACCTTCAGAATATATTTCCACAGGCAAAGTAATCTATCACTGCGGATTTCACTTAAATTACTAAACAATTGCTGTTTAAGTAGGCCCATGTATTGAAATCCACTTGAGCCCTTTTGAATTATTCAGAGAATCGTATTCCTTTAGATAACTCTTTCGCCTTAACATATTTTATGGGCAACACTATTTCTACCTCGGATTATTTTACTTTGAAATTGACTTAATACCATATAAATCGTTACATAAAGGTTTCTAGTATTAGATTACACGAATTTGCATATTACTACTAGTAGCTGATAATACGTTAGTGTTTATGTTGGATTGTCAGTCTTTCAATTTAAAAAAAAAGGTCGTTTTTTTGGGAATATTCTTGTAAAACTGCCTTTAGCATCCTACTATAGGTGCTAATGATGACGGTTATAATGGGCGTAATATTTAAAATCTTACCCGTATGCGGCTTGGAAAAGTACCAACCCGTCTCTTCCCGTGGGTGGCGTAAAATCTGGCTAAGAGAATATCCAGGGTATGAGCAGCAGCATTGTCCTCTGTCAGCATCATAATCTACTGCGATCACGGCGACGCCTGCCAAGCGTGCTGTATTGTAGCAAAATCCCCCTTTCACAGGGAATCCCATCTTCAACAGTGGACATTTTCCGACCGACGGCTATATATACTGACTAGCTGCTGCCCTCGGTTTAACCCGCGTGGAGTTATTGGATTTAATGGGTTTTATTTTTTTGCGCGGAACCCTAACTCTTTTTCTAAAATAAAAGTAGCGTAAGTCACTCCTTGTAAAATCAGCTGTCAGTGAAAGTCCCATCAAAATCGGTCCAGCCGTTTCGGAGATTACCCGGAACAAACAGACGGACAGACAAAATCTTTAAAAATGATCGATCAGTTATTGGTGCCGTATATACTTTCATATGCATTTATTAAAAAGCTGTTATTTTGATATTACAAACAGACACTTCAATTTTATTTTTTTGTATGGATGAACAATATTAAACCTTGGTATGTTCTATGCCTTGGTAATGTTTTGATTCAATTAAGTAACTCCGAACTATGCTTGTATGTTTGAGTTCCCAAACTCAAAGTACATAATAAAGTGTATTATATAATGTTATAAGATTGGATTCCCTAGTTGTTAGGTATAATATGGTTTGGAGTAGGAGCCGAAACTTGAGAATGTTAAACAAATACCTATGTATTAATAGAACCATGTTTTTCTGCTATTAGACGAAACGAGCGGGTCTCTTGTCTGATGGTACAGTGCGCTCGTTACCTTGCGACATTAGGTATACGCCTAGTAATTTCACTGACTAATTTGCTCATCAAACCGGAACACAGTGATGCCTGCACATTACTGCTTGGCGGCAGACACAAGCAAAGCAGTGGTACCCACACAGACGGACACTCGCAGGAGAGTTAGTCCTACGACCTGGTAGTCTTTATAAAAGATCAATACTTAAACGAAAGTTGATCTCCTGTCTAGTAACAGTGCACCACTATTATGATATCAATATCCTGTACATTACTTACGCACACAACGATCGGTTTGTGATAGTTCAGTTAACTCGTCTTTTATCGCAAACGAGAACCTACTTTGTATATGTTTGACTTGCAGGCTAAAGAGTACCTATTTAGCTTTTGAACATTTCTGTGGCGACACCCACGTGGTATACCTATATTATTATTTTTGTTAATATTGTGTTACTCTGGTGTCTAAGCTATATACCTGTAAATTGTCATTAAAATCCGTTCAGTAGTTTTTGCATGAAAGAGTAACAAACACCTGCGTCTTCTGGTTATCTAGACCAGACGTCTTAACCAACAAGGCTATGAGAGCAATCAATGTTGACTGCGAAATTCTTGATATGAAGTTTTCTTTCCGGCTTACAAGCCGTAGCTCCATCTATATCTATTGAAATTATTATTGATTATTTATTTTATTTATTTATTTATTTATTTCTTGCATACATACATTTAATACAATGGAGTAGGTACCTACTTTTGTATAAATCTATGCACCCTGTTAGGGCGTAGCAAACTTATATTACCTAATTAATAATACTATGTTAAATTATGATAACTAACACTACACAAAAAAAAAATTAATATTATTATAATATTATTCTATACCTATCTATACTACCTACTTAATACTTAGTATGAGATCACAAGTTATGGTAAATGTAAAATAATAATAAAAAGAACTAAAGTAAACATAATTTTGTTAATAATTATGCATTTTATGAGACTGAAATATTTTTATCATTTAAGTAATCATTAATTGTATAGTAACATTTTTGTATTAGTAAGATTTTTAGTTTCCGGTAGAAAATGTGGTCTTTTTGTTCATTTTGTAATATGTTTGGGAGCTTGTTGTAGATTTTTATTGACATATAGTGTGGGCCTTTTTTGATGATTTCTAATTTGGGGTCAGGTAAAACTATTTTTTGTCTGCGCGGTTTTTTGTTTAATTCGTACAGTTCAGGATGTTTTCTAACTAGCATAGCTGCCTCCAGTAGATACACGCATGGCAATGTCAATATCTTGTGGTGAATGAAGTGTGGCCTACAGCTGTTCCGTTGGCGAATGTTTGTTATTATGCGAATGCACTTTTTCTGCATAATAAACAATTGCTCAGCGTCAGTGCTGTTTCCCCAGATCACCACACCATAACGTAACCACGCATATGCGGATGCATAGTAAGCAGCTAGTGTTGTTTTTAAATCAGAACTTGATTTAATTACAGCAAGTGCATAAATAAATTGTGATAACTTTGTTTTGATTTTTGCGATATGGCTTTTCCAGTTAAGGTGTGTGTCTATTTTTATACCTAGTAGTGAGAATTCTTTAACTTCTTCAATTTGAAGATGATTAGTTAGGGGTTTCAGATTTAAAAGGTTTTTTTGGTAAGGTAGGAACTGGATTAATTTTGTCTTTTTGATGTTAAGCTCGAGATTATGTGATTCTAGCCATGTGTTTATATCTGAGAAGGTATCTTTAATGTGGTCTAAGGTACTTGTGTCGGTTGTGCATCTGAATAATAGTGATACATCATCCGCAAATAAAATGCAGGGTGAGTTTGTTACATTTGGTAAATCGTTAATATATATAATAAATAAGATACATCCTAGTACGCTGCCCTGTGGGATTGACCAGTTTGTGACTTTTATGTCGGATTTAATAGTTTGCATTGTATGTGTTTCTTGGTTATAGAAATCTATTTCGACAAGTTGCTTTCTATTATACAGGTAGGATCGTAGCCAGTTTAGTGGTTTGCCTCTGATTCCTATTGCATATAATTTTGATAGTAGGATGTCGTGTGAAACTCTATCATAAGCTTTTTTCATGTCTAGAAGTAGTCCTACGGAGTAATATTTATTTTTAATATTTTTCAAGATTTCAAGATAATACTTATAAATGGCTAAAGTGGTAGAGGAGTTTTTTCGAAAGCCATATTGATTTTCATTGAGTAATTTATATTTTTCAAGGAAGCCGTAAATTCTATTTGATATCATGCGTTCAAATATCTTTGAAATCACCGGTAATAATGCAATAGGCCTATAGCTATTAACGTCGGCAGAATTCCCATCTTTTTTTAGAATAGGTCTTATTTTGGCTGTTTTTAGCCTTTCCGGAAAGCACTCCTCTTCAATTGATAGATTAATTAGGTTCGTGAGTGGTGTTTCTAATTCATTAATGCATTTTTTAACTAGAGCAGGAGGCACATCATCAATTCCGCAACTCCACTTGTTTGCAAAGTTTTTTACAATTACATTTACTTCCTGTTCTGTAACTTGCGTTAAGAACATGGAGTTAGGTGAGGGCATTTGTTCACTACTGTTTCGGCTATGGGTAGTGCTAGTAGAATGTTGCTTACCAATTGATGCAAAATGTTCATTAAAAGCACTGGCTACCAAATTTGGTGCATTTATGGTTTTATTATTATATTTTAGGTTAATATTTTTTATGTTTTTTGAGGATTTTTTATTTGTTGTTTCTTTAATTATACTCCACATAGTTTTAACCTTGTTTTTTGACTGTTCAAGCTTTTTTGCATTATGATTTCTTTTTGATGCTTTTACACATTTTTTTAGATGTTTTTTGTATTTTTTATAATGAAGTTTTAGGGTTTTATTATTCGATTCGTTACAGAGAATTTTTAATATCCTTTTGTTTTTGCATGAGATTTTTAAACCTTTCGTCAACCATTTATTTTTATGCTTAGATTTTATTTTAATAATTTTATACGGCATGTATAGATTTAATAGTTTCGTGATATGATCATCAAATCTGTTATAGTTTTCATTTACATTTAGATTTGAGTTTATTATATTTTTCCACTCTGTTGTAGCTAATGCATTTTTAAATAGGTTTATACTTTGTATAGTGAAAAGCCTTTTTGTAATAGTAGTATTATTATTATTATTATTATTCAGATCAGTACTTTGATAGCTATAATGTATTGCTTTATGATCAGATATACCATAATCTTTAACATGGACATTGCAGTCTTTGGGCATATTTGTAAAAATTAGATCAAGACATGTCGCAGTTTTATGTGTTTCTCTAGTAGGGCCGGTTATTTTTTGTTGTAAGTCGTATTCGGTCATTATATCAGTAAAACTTTGATAATTTTTTGGATTTTTGTTTTTATCTATATTGAAATCTCCGCCTATAATTATTCGTTTTTTTGATTGTAGAGCTTTTAATTTCGTCAACAGTTTGGGTAAGAAAGTAAAAAATGTTTCAATCTCACGGTCTGCACGGTAAACATTTACAATAATTGTATTTAGTTTCGATATTTCTACAGCACAGCATTCTACAACATATTCAACGGAGAGGGCTTCAATATCAAGTCGCTCTTTGTATTCAATTCCTTGTTTTAGCAGGATGGCTACTCCACCCCCTCGTCGTGTTTTCCGGTAATAAGCCGCTGCGAATTCGTAATTGGGTATAGTTATAACATTTTTTTGTTCATCTGTGATCCATGTTTCTGATAAACATAGTGCTTGTATGGAATCGTTTTTGTCTAGTAAGCTTTCAATGACGTAGACTTTGTTTTTTAAACTTTGAGCGTTTTGGAATATAACATTAAAATCAGTTGCGAAATGTATTATTTGTCCTTCGAAAGGGTTGTCTACTTTCCAATGGTGTCCTTGGCGTAGTATGTTTTGTTGGCTTGTTTATATCTGGTGGAGTTGTAGTTGTAATGTCGGCTTGGTGGTGCGCAACTTTGTGTGTTATAATACTGTCTTCATTGTCATTATCATTATATTCTTTGCCATCTATGTATAATTTATTATTGCGAATCACAGCATTTTTCCCGTTTTTGCGTTCTGTTATTAGTATTCCTCTTAATTTGTATCTCGACTGAAGCAACTCTTGGTTTAAAAACTCAGATATTGTGAGTCCTGTCTGCCTGAAGTAGTGTTTATTGTTTAATATGTATTTTGTCATTCTCTTACTGATCAGTTCTACAGCCAGGGGTCGTCTATATCCTCTATTTCCAATTCGAGTAATCTCTTCTATATAGCCAGTTAAATCTATGTTTAAAATGTCTCTAAATGCTCTCAGTATTCTATCATGGAGGTCGCTTTCACTCTCTGTGTACTCATTGAATCCATATATGACGAATTTTTTGGAGTTTTCTTCAGGTACCATGATGTGCGAGCCGTTCTTTATGGGGTGGTCAGGGTGATCTGGATTGGCAATTTGGACCCGTTGTGAACTCTCATGTAAATCAGACAATTGGCGTATAAGTTTCGAATGTTCATTTTCTAAATTCCGTATTTTTTCAGCAAATTTTTCAATTTGGGATTCCATTTTTTGCTGTTTTTCGTTTGTGTCTTGTTTGTGTAATTGGAACTTTTGTTCAAGTACCCCGATGGCCTTATTTATTTCTTCCTGTAACTGGGACTTCATTTCAGCTATTTTACTTAAAATTAGTTCCTCGTTTTGTTTAAATTTCTGATCTAGAAGTATGCTAATTTGTTCGATGGTTACAGCTCCACTGCTATCTTTCATTAGTGATTTTGTGCTTTGAGACTCGTCGTATATGGAGCAATCGCTGTGCACCAGCTCATCCACAGACACCTGTGTTTCGTTATGTGCAGGTCTATAGTGCGATCTTATCGGAGTATCATCATTTCTGATGCGACGTGTGAGATTTAAGCACTCGGGGCATATCCAACTTCGCTCCAAATCTTGTAGGTGTGCTTTGTAATACACTTTATTTATATTCACACATTTGTAATGGAAGCATATTTTGCATTTCGTGCAATTCAAAATTTCTGAGATGGTAATATGTTTCGTGCAAGCTCCGCAGTTCCGCATTTTAATTTTTTTTTTATTGATAAAAATGATATATTATCACTTCCGTTTTCCGAGCTTGAGTCGGAAAGGTCCCCGGCACAAAGCCGCTTCCAATCGGAAAGAGCGGGTATTATGAGCGCGTATCCGAACTATTACGCTACGCTCGATTAGAACCACAGATCAGTATATGTAATTGGAACGGAACGTAATTGCGTGAACGCAGCTTTTTAGCGTTAGCGTTGTTAAGTTGGTAACCTTGTAATCCTTGTATTGCTCACTTCACTCTGGTCTATGGCTATATTTTTCTCAAAAAAACACGGAATTGTGGCACTGTTTCACTCTGTTTATTTATATAATCCACTTATTAAAGTTTTATGTAGGATTTGAAGATGTTTTTACACAATTTGCAGTGGTAATGACACGGTTTTTTTACTTAAAATTGGAGCACAACAAAAATCAGATCTTGACGTTTTGACATTTCGATGACTCTTTGGAAATAATCAATAGGTATTGTTTTGTCATGCAAACTATATATTATACATGTAAAGTTTTAGTTCGATACGACAATTAGAAGTAGGTATAAAAATGACTCCCAAAATTTATTTTAATTATTTTGATAGCATAAAAACGTCTTAAAAACTGGTTTTATCAGTTTTAATATAACAACCATTTTATCGCAGCTAAACTAAGTTTAAACCTACTTTAGCCATAAGTTTCAACCATCACTGTAAGCGATATTACTATAATATTTCCAATCATACGGATAATTGGCATATGAATCATAAAACTTATCGCAAAATAATACTGACGCTAGGTTATTCTTCTTATCAGTCGGTAGGCCTAAGGGGCAGCGTAGACGCTTATGCAAACGTACGTTTGCTTGTCAGAATAACAACGCTTTTGCGTCAAGGGCGGATTTCGTGATACTCGAAATGCGCGATTGACGCAAAAGCGTTCTTATTCTGACAAGCAAACGTACGTTTGCATAAGCGTCTACGCTGGCCCTAACTCTTCTGCGGATGTCTGCTGGGTGGTCACCACTGTATCTGCCACCAAGCAGCACTGTGTTCCAGTTTGATGAGCACTACTTAGGTACTACTACTTAGTCTCATCTAAGTCAATGTCTCAGGGTAACGAGCGCAATGCAGGACTTTGTGTTTCAAAGTTCTGAATGGCACTGCAATTGTTATAAGCTAGCATTGTTCTTACCAATATGCAAACGACCACCTCGTTTCGTTATGATAGTATAGAAAAAAAAAATATTTTATCAAACGCAAGTCTCAAACCAAATCTATCAAACTAATAACACAAACACAAAAAGCATCGTTCGCATCAATTCAATTTCGTTTCAAAAATTGGTGGGATTATTTTATTAATAATCCACTGTGAGCCAAATTCAATTGAATTTGGCTCACAGTGTTTCGGTTAGGTTAGGTTAGGTTGGTTATCCAATTGGATAAATTCTCAGATCTTGTAAATCCTAGGCAAACCTAATCAAATTTTCAGAAACCCCAATCCTCCAAGAATCTTACTTAGATTTGAGAATATAGTTTTAACATTGTAATAATAAGAAGACACGCCTAGTTATGTCTTCTTGTTCTGCCGCGCATTACGCCACTAAGCGTGACTACAAACTGCAGACAAGATTTTTTCATACGCTATGGCAGCCCATACATCTAATCTGCATGACAGATAGATAAGCATCAATCACGGACCACGCAAAAACCATGAAAAAAGCACGATATGCTTGACGCATATCGTACCGTCTATCGTGGAGCTTGGTTGAAATCTAGTCCGAACGCTAACCGTACCACCGGTTAGAGGTAGTGCAGTTGGGCACCGCAGCCGCTCCTACAATATCTACTTAACAAAAATAGTATCACAACCATTGCGTGTTCAGTGCAGAAGCCGCGGTATATACGTGGTGGTGCGCTAGTGATGTACGTATATTGTGTAAAGTGTAGCCGTCGTCACTGTGAGCCCAGGCAGGGGGCGAAAGAGACTGTAATGCTGTTATTTTCTATTTCATGGATTTTTGATGGTTATGCATCAAGCCGCGCTTGCACGTGTATTATCTCGTAATCCGCGCTTGTTTCAAAAACATGGTTATTTTGGCAGCAAAACGCATACGTTTAGCGCTCGGAGTAGATTTCTACCAAACTCCATAGGCGGTATGATATACGTCAAGCGGTGACTGTGGTTTTCATCGTGGTTTTCCCGTGGTCCGTGACGCTTATCCATCAGTCATACATTAGGTATACGGGCTGCCTTATATATATAGTAACTACATATTTCGATCCATACAACACGCTGTCACCGCTTTACAAAGCTTTTTAGAGATATAACAATAAGTTACAGTGCTCGTTGGGTTGTATCGTGCTTATCCAAAAAAGTTTTATTAAAATCAGTTCACTTATATCTGAGACGTTTGACTTAAAAATTTGTAGGAAAAGTCATGTAAACGCTGTTTAAGCCAATTTTTTCAAAATTCTTATACGACCTTTACGTGAATTTTAAAGAAAATGCAGCAAAAGTGTTTGGAGACTTTTCTGAAAAAGAACTAATCTGGTCGTTACTCCACACTAGCTGGAGTCTAGAAAATCGAATGTTGTGTAAATGCTAGACTAGATCTCATAAATAGAGGGTAACGTAGATACTTGGATTGTATTTGGTACGGTCATACTGATGCCGGGGCTTGCGAGAGCGATTTTATAGAATTCCTAAAAAGAACAATAGATTGAACACAGCCATAATAAACGTTTACAAAAAAGTACTTAGCTAAAATTATCATTATGTGCTTAGTATGAGATGATAATAATTAAGTATCTATACAAATACATAAAATTGAAGTGGCTGTTTGTAACATCAAAATAACAGCTTTTTACCAAATGCACGTGAACCTATAACTGAACAACCATTTTTTAAATTTTTGTCTGTTTGTTCCGGGTAATATCCGAAACGGCTGAACCGATTTTGACGGGACTTTCACTGGCAGATAGCTGATGTTATAAGGAGTAACTTAGGCTACTTTTATTTTAGAAAAATAATTAGGGTTCCGCGCAAAAAATAACAGATCTACGAAATCAGCTCCTAAAGAACTACTGAAATTGAAAAAAAAAATCACTGATTCCTTACATCTCCACATGAATTAAAACATTAAAAATTTGGTATCCGCCAATGGATGGAATGGCAACCCTTAAAAAAGTTGATTTAATACACTTTTGAAAATTTTCAAATGAATAGGCCTTTTATTGTTTTATTTTTAGAGCCAATCATTCAAAATTCGATACAAATTTTCTGCAGAGGGGCTCAGGGTTGCGGCTTAAGCGACAGTTTCAACTAGAGGATGGTTGCAAACCAAGCCAGCTTATCAAATCGCTATAACTATTCCACACCTCACTAGTTGGTGATAGTTCCATTTGACCTCTACTCTCGACAGGGGTCCAATCCCTGGCTAAGACCCAAATTGAACTTTGAATTTGTGTACCTTTTTTATGTTAGTTGGTAACGAGTCAAGCTGGTCGTTTGCCTGATGGTAAGCATAACAGAGTCGTCGCTTAACATCAGGCGAGACAGCGGCCAAACGCAAGCCCATGTGCAATAAAAAAAAATAAAAGAAAACGCCAGCCCATAACAATTGCAGTGCCACGCTGAACTTTTAATCACAAAGGCTTGCGCGGGACTGTGGTGCGCTCTTTACCCTGTGACATTAGGTATTAAGTCTCATAAGCCCAGTAATTTCACTGGCTACTCTGCACATCAAACCGGACACAGTAATGCTTGCACATTACTGCTTGGCGGTAGACTTCACGAGCAAAGCGGTGGTACCAACCTAGATGGACACTTGCAGAGTTAGTCCTACCATCTAGTAAATGTTATCTTCATCCTTTTTTAGAAACTTTTTTAGAAACGGCAAGGGTATACCAAAATACGACTAAAAATACATTTATGCATCATAACGAAGAAATAATTGAGTTTCCCTTCCCCAACTTCTACTTATTAATAGCGGATTTTTTTGAATACAATCTTAATTATAAATGGAAAAAAGTCGTTTGGAAATCTTAGTTAAATCGAGGGGAACTGTGAGTAGCATTACATGAATAGAACAGTAGGTAGTCTTGGCTGATTACAGAAATTCCCAAAAAAGGAGTGTATATAATATTTTCAGGGTTATATTGTAGGTACTGTATGTAAGTATGTGAGTTTCTTAATTCTACCATAACTTTTAAATGCCTGAAAAGATTTGGATGTATGGGGTATCGTTAGAATTATTTCATCATCACAAGTGACACTGGCTAGGGCAGTCGTGTTTTTTTCTTTCAATCATTTTAATTGAATACTTATATGTACCTACCACAGATCTCTTAATTTATACCTATTAAACACTTTGTTTATTTATGTTGATTGAAGTAATGGAACGTGGTTGAATATTTTCTTGTGATCGCTTGGCTAGCTACTATTCTCAACTTGAAAATCTATCCCCAAGTACATTTCAATATGCCCTGGCAGCTGAAATTGAAATCCAATTATGTTCTAGGTTGTGCGTTAAATCAGGCGATAAAATAGTTGAACGACAATGTTTTGAGATATCAGGTGGTAGGACTAACTCCATGCTAGTGTCTATCTGGGTGGGCACCACCGCTCTCCTCGTGCAATCTGCCGCCAAGCAGTAATGTGCAAGCATTACTGTGTTCTGGTTTGATGAGCAAAGTAACCAGTGAAATTACTGGGCTTATGATGCTTAATATGTAATGTCTCAGGGTAACGAGCGCATTGCAGTGCCGCGCACCGCGCAGGCCTTTTTGTTTCAAAGTTCTGAGTAACACTGCAACTGTCACGTCATCTATATAAAACATATTAATATTAAAGGTTACATTTTATACGAACGAAATCAATATCACAAATGCTACTGTCAAAAAGATTTTTTATGTTTAAAGTCGTATGTGTCCCTACTGGTTTGATAGTGTATAATGTCTGGGATCTAAATTGAATAGCTAGATGGAAGTCGTGATGTAAATGGACGAAACTTTTTTTAATGAAGTGGTTTTAAGATGTGGCTTCTGAGATTTGATGGTGATTACCTATAATGACAGCCAATCCCACCAACGGCTTGTAAGCCGGAAATAAAATCATCATATTAAGAATTTCACAGTCAACATCGATTGTTCCCATAGCCTAGTTGGTTAAGGCGTCTGGTCTAGATAACCAGAAGACGCAGGTTCGAATCCTGTTGGAAGCGAAATTTTTGCGATGTATATTTGGTGCAATCCCACCAAGTTAGTTAGCGGCAACGCAAGGGTTGGCGACGGTGACCGCTTACCATCAGGCGGGACGTTCGCTTGTATGCCACTTTTACAAAAGAAAATCAGGTAGATTTTCAAGAGGGTGGTTGATGGCTACACGAGAACTAGAAAATAAATAATTCAAAATAAGTGACAGCAACAAAGCTGCATTGGGTCCGCGTAGTCGATTATGGCCTCTCAAAATTACCAAGCCTAAAGCAATTTCACATAAATATACACATCACAAAAATTTCGTCATTTTGTTCATCAAACCGGAACACAGCGATCATTGCTTGGCGGCAGACTTCACGAGCAAAGCGCTGGTACTAGCCCAAACGAACACTCGCAGAAGAGCTAGGCCTACCACCTAGTACCAACTAAATGATGCGTACACGTTTAAGGTATTCAGACAACATTTATCGATCTATCGATACAAATAACAAAATGTCTTTCAGACACCCTTTCACCCTTATATCTGACAAGTCACCTTATAATATTAAACATATTCACTTTACTTACTTACAATAGAGTTTCTGAAATGAATATGTCTTTGTCTGGCTCAGTCAATGGTTTGATAGGAGACCTCTCTTTGTATGATTTGGGTTCATTTCAATTTAATGTTAGGGCTTGAATCATTCAAATTCGAGTTCAACACTGCTGTCAACGCTATTCCACTCCTGTCTGCCACTCCCGCACAACTTTTAGTTTAAATAATAACACAAACAAAATCCAAAAAATCCCTTTAACATATTTAATACCTCTTCATAAGGGTTACCCATTTAATTGATAACCTAAAGAAAGGGTTAGCTATTCACTGTTAGAATGGGTTACCCTATAAAGAGGTAACCTCTGAGGCAGCGTAAAAGTCTTAACTCATATATTATTATAAATGGGAAAGTTTATGTTTGTGTGTGTGAATGTTTGTTACCACGTAAGTATCTTCTTAACGACCAAACCTATATTGATGAAATTCGGAATGTAGATTGTTTAGGTTTTCCTTCGCTGGTTTTTAGATCGAGTGTTTATAATCCGCACATAACTTGATATAAGTCATTGGTGCCGGCCGAGTCGAGATTTGAACTAGGGTGCGTCGGATTGAAAGTCGTTCCCGCTCAGCCCCACTCGCTCGATGAAGTATCAAATAATTTTAATATTTAATTTAATTTTAATAAGAGGTTTTTATTATAATAACAGACAAAGTAAACAACATAAACTAAAATAACTAAGTAAAATACACACTAATTTATTTACAATCTTAATCTAATAATCCGCTAATTTTAATTACTATAGGTATTTCTATTTTTTTTGGAAGTTGGTTAGAAATACGTTACCATACGAATCAAGCGCTTCAAAATCCCAAACATAAAGTACATTACAATTGAAATAGTCATTTCTATACTAAGTACTCAAAAACTGTTAAATATTTAAGGTTCACTCACCAGGTCAGCTCAAACAGGTCACACTAATGATTTTAATGTTTAACTTTGTATAGTTTGGGTGTCTTACGTGTCGCGTTTATACTATAGAAGACTATAAAGTCTACTTTCGATGAAATTAAAATGGTTGTCTCATAAAAATGCTCGGTCCTTACCTAGGTACGAAAATATTAGCGGACTGTGCAGTTTTATGACACAAAAAGTAGCCTAAGTTACTCTCCGGTCCATAAATTATATCTATGCCAAAAGTCACGTCGATCTGTTGCTCCGTTGCTGTGTGAAAGAAAGACAAGCCAATAAACGTACAAACACACTTTCCCATTAATTATGGAAGTAAGGATATCCACTTGATAGCCACAAGACACAATTGCACATCCACCAAGCCGCATTGGGGTGCTTGGTGGATTAAGGCCCTCACTCTCTCTTTAAGAGAATACCAGTATCCCAGCAGCGGGAGCATTTAACTTTGGTGTCACTGGATTTGGCTTTCGGTAGCATTATAGGATATCGAACTAGAAGTATCAAGAAAACAAGAACTCGCGACCTCACCTGGAAGGTCGATTGCCGGGTAGATCAGCGAGTTAGTAAGTTTTGACACGAAGTTGCTAGGGTCACTATATAACTTCCATAAGCACTCACATCGTGCCCATATAAAAGTAGCTCAGTAACGACTAAGACTACATGTAAACTCTTATCCCTTTATTCCAGCAATGGCCCAAGCCGAGGTTTGTATTGCACGGTGCATTCCATGCGGTGCCTTTGAGCTAGTCTCCTAAAACCATTCGCCAAAGCGCCTTCTGAGCTGTTATGCCGTCCGGTCACTCTAAAAAGGTTATCATACCAACAAGGTTTTTGGTTATTCTTTCTTCTAAGGCAGTGCCACTCGAAATAAAGATAACAAATCCAGTGCCAATCGAAACATTGAAACATTGAAGCATTGAGCTCGTAACTTGAGACATATTTCGCTGATCCCTCATCAAACCGGGACACAGTAATGCTTGCACGTAGCATCTTGGCGGCAAAGTAAGCGATGGTACCCGCACAGATAGACACTCGCAGAAGAGGAAGTCCTAACACCTGGTAAAGAGTAGGTATAATGAAACCTAGTCTAAATTTACTTTAAACGATGTACTTAATATTAATTAAAAAATAATACAGCTTAAATAATCACTAGATCAGGGTAAACAAGAGCTTTTGCGTCGCACAGCGAGTATTATTATAACTACCCCAGGGAAATACCCTTTAAATCGGATTGCCTGTGCTTATTAAAGCTCTTGCCCCAATGTGGGCGAATATGCGATTAGTGAAGGACGGGTGTATGGTGGTAGAGCGTTTTCCTGTACTCTCCTGGCTAGCTAAAACTGTCAAGGTGAAAATCTGTTCAATTCAGTTATTGGGCAGGACTAACTCTTCTGCGAGAGTCTATCTGGGTTGGTGCCACCGCTTTGCTCGTGAAGTCTGCAGCTAAGCCGTAATGTGGAAGCATTACTGTGTTCCAATTTGATAGTATTGAGTACGAAAAAAACCACAAAAAGCATTGTTTTGTTAGGTGAGATAGTCGAATAACCTAAGTCCGATAATCTATCCAAAATTAAACAACCCCGCTACCCTGGTTGCCACACAGTCTATTTACATCGTCCCTTTGACTGTGACGAATCAACCCTTATCAATATTAAAATGCGCGTGCTGTGACAACCCTGGTTAATTCGACTCGTCACGCAGGGGGCACGTCGAGGGGATGAATATTTGATGATGGTAAGACTATGGGGGTTGGTGTAGGGGATACCGCGCAGTGAGTTACAACGAAATGGCGAGAAAAATATGAACCACTTAACCAACCTTTTTCTCTTTTCTTTTCATCTTTGGATACGGCGATTTACTAGGTGGTAGGAATAATTACTCTTCTGCGAGTGTCCCTCATACCTTTGTTGGTGTAGTCTGCCGTCAAGCAGTGGTGTGCAAACATTACTGTGTTCCGGTTTAACGAGCAAAGTAGTCACTGAAATTACTGGGCTTGTGATACTTAATACCTACTACTTATTGGTTATGCTACTTAAACGACCAAAACCAAAAAAAAATGTGATATTTTTTGTGAAATTGTGTTGAGAATTCGTTACAGGAAAGTGACTATTTTAAATAATTGTACAACGTAAATTGAATCTATTTTGTCAATATAAATAAAAAAATTAGGTAGGTAGTTATAGTTCCCCCTCACCCTTCTGTGTTAGACTAAGAGGGCTTACTCAGCTGAAAGAGATGGAACTTCCCAGAGTGCTGAGTAAGACCGCAGGTAGAGCCTAAGGTAGAGTCTAAGATTATTCTTTTTTAAGAGAAGTCGTATTAAAGCCTCCAAATCGGCAACACTAGTTTTTATTTAAAAAGTACTCGTAGTTTTTAAAAACGCTAAATAGCGTCCCCCAAATTTTACTAGGTACCTACTTTGTTTTGTAAGTGTCAAATAAATGCGTTTATTACTTCTTAAACTGTTCTAACCTGTGAAATGGTCTTGTATCAATCAGCTTTTAGCTTCGAATTGTACAATTTCAAAGTACCTGAAACCAAAAACATTAAATTGATATAATTGAATTTGTGTTCTATATTTTCTCAATTTTTACGCTTTTATGGTAATAATTTAAAATGATATAGTTTTTAACATGTTAGCCAATTGTCAATATATTCATTAATTTTATTTAATTGGTAGTAATTAGCTGGGTAGTAAACATATTTTTAAAAGAAGCTTTTTCTTCATAATGTTGAACTGTCAGCATGAATACAAAATTTGTAGCCTAACCGCCAAAAAGCCTGTCAGTACGTTGCCTTACCTTTGTCCAGCTGAATTCTTTAAATAACTATTTTTGGCAGTTTAAAATTCTGCTTAACCTTGTATACATTTTCTGTCTGAAAATTAAAAAAAGGATTTAATACATATGTTGTTTATCTCTAATATATCCGCTATGGCTCGGTCTGTTGAGAATTTGAGTGAAAAAATGATGTAAGTGAGCCGCAAAGGAATAATTGATAAAGGGTAAACAGCTACGAAATGACTTCGAACCATGTTACACAACTGCGCAGTACCTTAGGTTCAACGTTATTATTGTGTATAGTTCTCATGACTCATCAATTCCGTATGTCGGCGGCAACGGCCCAAGTCGTACCTATACTGCGGCGCAAGTACAGAAGTCGGTTCGATAAATTTGTCGAATCGAAAAACTCGATAAATGTATTGAATGTTGCGAGTACCGAAGTCTGACGTAATCTCAGAGCAAAAATAGGTAGAGTACGAACATCGCTCCGGTCGCCTAATGCGCAGCGTAGGCAAGTGAACTATAGCTAGTTATATTGATAGGTAAGTGACTGATAGGGATGGGCAATTGAGCGCTGCAAGCGTAGTTGTCGATAAAAGCAGCTGAACGGCACGGGACCTATTGTTATATTATGTTGTATAATTAATGTATAATGTGAAGTATGTATGGGTGAGTTTTTGATAAGTAAACATTATTATCTGCTTATTTATTTTAAGGTACGAATTTATAGGTCTCGCATATAATCCTAATGACCTATGAATTGATATTGTTATAATTTTATATATTGTAGTTTTAATTTACAATACAATTATTTTCAAATGACATGGTTTTTTATATCGTATTTATGTTATTTACGTTATTCTAATTGAGTCAAAATGCGTTTTTATTTTTATATTTCCCCGCTCTTTATGTAAAGGATAAAAACTAAAAGAAACAAAGAAATAAAAACAGGATTATATGTTACTTATATCTTATTTATTGTTGAATTATTTACTTATATTATAAACGCTATAACGCTTTCACACTCACCGCCTCTAATCATTTACAAAGTAATTAAAGTATTAAAGAAAAGTAATTGTCGCAAGCGCACATAGCGCGCCGGTGTATTATAAACTATTTCTCGCCGAATCGACTCAAGCGCCGAACGCGTCACATCACTGTCCCAGTTGGCAATCCAAGAGGGGTTGCGGGGCGGTGCGGGCGGTGCATGTAGCCTTGCGTCCCGCGTCTCCTTCCACCCCGCGAAGCGTGACTTCTAATTTACTTAAAAGTATTAAAAAATGGTTTACCGGCGAAATGTGATGCTAGATTTCTGTTTAGTGTGTTTCCGAGTATCGTTTTTACAGGTTTTTATTGCACATTTTACCATTTTTAGCAGTTAAATAATCAAATGCTCGCCAGGAACTCGCAACGTGCGCTCACACCGCTAGTGAGCGTATGACTATTAACGCTTGCGGTAGGAACAGTGCGATGTTCTCACCCGTGCATACTGTTCCCACTTGGTAACACGCGCTCTACCTATTTTTGCTCTGAGGACGTAATGTATTGTAGTAGCTCTATATTCTCTTTGGATTCGAACCAGCTTTTCGATAACTTTTGTCAATTGTATCGAGACTCGATAAATTATATAACAAGTCGATAAAACCTATTTTATCAATTTGAACTGTCAATTTTATCGAATTTTGTCGATCGAAAAGATCCGTACTTGCGGCGCTGGTTCGTACCTACTGCGTCTCGCCAAATACCATTTTTAGGGCTGAGCGCCATCTGCGCTCTCCCACGTTCGGTAAAGCTGTAAACATCGATGAAATTCGAAAAGAACGGTCCTTCAAAGAAAATTATTCCTTCAAGAAAGAAGAAAAACCAATCTTCTTTTTACGCAGTGAACTTTTGAAAATGGAAACGGATGGAGATTGAATGGATTATGTAGACTTTTTTGTAATGTAATTGTCATGGTGTAATGGGTCAATGTTTCTGTACATAATTGTGATACGCTCTAAAACGGCAAAGGAAAACATTGTGAAAGAAACTGGCATGTTCTAGAATCACAAAATTCGAGGACATGCGACATCCACCAATCCACATTGGGCTCAGGTGGTTGGGCCAACGACAGGCAGCCGCTGTGAAAAAATTGGCAAAAACCTAAAAGCAGTATTTTCATTTATTTATTTATTAAAAGAATATATTTGTACAGATCTGATGTTCCGCGCTGACACCATGTCAAATTGGACAAGGGTAGAAAGGAGAGACCAAAGCTTTGGTACTCTTTACTGCGTATAGAATGAAAATTTTATTTTTAGGTAATGCGTGATACCGCCGTGTGGATTATGCCCCAGTGGATGCCGCTTGCATTCGTTATTAGCTAAGCGGCTTAACGAGGTAATCTAAAATGGTATGGGCACGGACCGACCATGTTTTTTTTTGTTGGTATTAATAGGGCTGTACCAGATGCTTGCGTTTTGCTTTCAGAATAAACATGGTGTTGCAACAAGCACGGATTACGAGGTATAACGTGCTCACGCGCAGCTTGAAATAATGACAAGAAACAGACAATAATAGCAATACGGCCAGATAGTACTGTCTTTTTCACTCCTTTGACACCCTGCCTAGTTTCAAAGCGACTGTTCCGCTATACTTACGCACCACCACGTATTTACCGCGGCTTCTACACTAATGAGGGAGTAGGGACTCTCAGAGGCCTCGTCTAAAGTGCGGGCCTGGCGCCATTGCCTCGGCGGGCCCGAAATATCAAACGTATGCATCCACAGTGAACATATTGTTGTAGGCGTGACAAGTGACGCATTCTAAACCACATACTGACCGGCCACACACTGATCGGCGGAACGTAAGACAGGTTACTCATGTAGAGGTGTAGTACGTAATGAATCTGGTACTGTATCCTAGGCAACCTACACTATTGTATCGCGCCTACGTACTTACTTGATACTGTGTCAGATTCATTATGTGTTACACCTCTAAGTGAGTATCCTTCTTTATATATTCAAAAACATGGAACACTACAACTCCTTGCGCACTGTGTTGTAGTCAGTGGCGTATTTTAAAATTCAGCGCCCTGGGCCTGCAGCCCCCGACGCCCTGCCCGTCGCTACGCGCCGGTCAGTATATAGCCCCACATCTAGATGTGTATCAAACTTACAGCAACGAGCCCTCACGACCACATTACGATATTTAGGCTCTTACTAATAAACACTGTTAAACGGTGGTTTGGTTAAACTATATTTTGTCTTTGTTGTTCTTTGACAATTTTAAACTGAATCGAAAAAGAGAAAACACAGTTGAACTAAGTATTCCACTGTTTATTGATATGAGAGCCTTAGATAGGCTTTTTTAAATTTCTTCTGCTTGCGCCGCCCCTTGCAGCCTGCCGCCCCGGGCCATGACCCTTTTGGCCCTAGGGTAAATACGCCCCTGGTTGTAGTAGCTCTCTCCACCGCTCCCAAGCTAGCACTTATAGCCACCGCACGTTCCTCTGGACGAGGCCTCAAGAGTTAAGTAGCTGCCGGAAAACTGATATATTATGTTACTTAGTGATAGACTTTCAACTGATGGATGGCTAGGACAAGCACTAAAAATGCCCGTTAGCCATCCGCTGATTATTATACATACTTATAACGGTGAATCACGATCCAATAACAGCTAATTGAAGCGTAGGCAGGTACAATACCTAATCATACGTTAGGTTAGTAATAATTAATCAGTGATCAACCTCCACCCCCTACAACCATCAACAAACAATTGACCCAGTTCATGGTGTCATTGAATTACTTCTCAGGAACACAGCACAAAGTATGATAAATGATTTCTATGTACTAGCCAATGGTATAATAAACGCTTACACGCTTACACTCATACCCCCGCACTAGGATTCCCTGTGTCGCAGGTGGCATGGACACACACAGATACACATCACAAACATCCAAGACCCGAGAACAAATTTTATGTTTACACAAAATCTGCCCCGGCCGGGAATCGAACCCGGGACCCCTCGCTTTGCAGGCAGGGTTACTACCAACTTAGCTACGGAGCCGTCTGTTATTATATAAGGCTAGTTTTCTGTTGGTAAGTTAGAATATTTATTTCGGAAATTTACGTATTCCTTATAAGTACGTTTCCTAAATAAATACTCTCTTAAAGGAAGAAAAATACATAATAATTTGCGAAGGCTACAGCTGTAAAGATTTTCAATAAATTACCGATGAAGATTATATAGATATACCCCCACCGATACGTGACAATTAAGCGGCCGGTATAAGCAATGCTTGATGGATAAGCATCAATCATGGACCACGCGAAAACCACACGATCACAGCTTGACGCATATAAAATATATCGTACCGTCTAAGGTCGTGCTTGGTAGAAATTTGACGAGTGCTAACTGTACTACGGCTAGAGGTAGTGAAAGAGATGCACCGCAGCAGTTTCTACGATCTCTATTATATACTAAACAAAAGCTTCACAACCAACGCGTGATCAGTGCAGAAGCCGCGGTGGGGTGTGGTGGTGCGCAAGTGATGTAAGTAGCATAACGCGGAGCTGTCGTCGCTTTGACAGTCCGGTGACGCTGTAGAGGTCGCAAGACAAAAAGTTGTCCGTTTCGTGGATTTTAGATGATTTCTAAGCTGCACGTGCGCGTGTACCTCGTAATCCATGATTGTTACAAAACCATGGTTATTTTGACAGGAAAATGCAAATATTTGCGGCATTTTAAATTTGTGTAAGGCCGCGGCCTATGAGTTTTTTTTTTTTTTTTTTGTTTTTTTTTAATGTTATTAGGTAACGAGACGAGCCGGTCGTTTGCCTGATGGTAAGCATAACGCCGGCCCATAACGATTGCAGTGCCACCCAGAACTTTGAAACACAAAGGCCTGCGCGGCACTGCAGTGCGCTCGTTACCCTGAGACATTAGGTATTGAGTCTCATAAGCCCAGTAATTTCACTGGATACTTTGCTCATCAAACCGGAACACAGTAATGCTTGCACACTACTGCTTGGCGGCAGACTTCACGAGCAAAGCGGTGGTAATAACCCAGACGGACACTCGCAGAAGAGTTAGTCCTCCCACTAACAATTTAATACCTGGATGTCTCAGGGTAACGCGATGGCAATACGTAGGCCAATGTGTTTCATATATAATCTTGGGTGTTACTGCTTGGGCTTGGTAATGCTTTCCATCAGGCATACGACTCGTTCGTCTCGTTATCCAGTAGTATAAAAAACGTAATTTCTATTCTGTTTTTAAGAAACTTTGTGCCACGATAAGAGAGAAAACGAGCTTCTGAAACTTCCCACAGAGATAAAAGCACATTTATAGTTATTACATTAGGAGATCATTCTGCCACCAATAGGTTGGAAGTAGGTAGTTACTAAGGTTCAAGGCTTGACTTGTGGCCGGCAATCTAGGGGTCTACCAAAGTTCCTAATAGATCAGTTTGACCCGTATTGTTATACTCGATACTATCTCCCTTGATCTTAAGCGACGACGTGGTCGAAGATGGTGAATATGCGAGTCCTAGATAAGAACGGGCTCTCAAGTGCAGCTTCCGGATTACACCGATTAGTGCTTGGTGTCAGATTTTCATCTTGATGTTGGTAGTAAGCCCAGAAAAAGCCAAGCTGGTTGTATAAGTCATGCTATTTTCCTTCACCAAAAGCTTGAAGCTTTTTCTATTTGTTCTTTGTTTTGTTTTCTAATCGCCAATATCTGGGTGGCAGAGCTTCGCTGTTTTTGTATAAAATTGCATTTTTACAGATACCTGAAATGGTGGTAACCACCCTGGAGCCATTAACGCGGATCGATACAGTTAATGGAATTAGACCAGGGATGGTTTGTTTAGGACGATTTTGTAAATCGATCTCCCCGCGGTTTCAACCGTGAGGGACTGTGCATTTTTCAAAATTATGTTAAGGCCACTACACTACTACACACCATCAGTTTTAACTGTGCGATTTAACTGTAGTCGGGCAGCACAGATAAATCGTATGCCCTTAGAGTCTACACACTTTTAGTTGCGATTTAACTTTTCAGTCGGGCACCACAGATAAATCGTTCGTCTCTACAGCCTATACATGATTTAACTTTATATACTGTCGGGCGGTGCAGATAAATCGTACGGCCCTACAGCGTGTGCACTTCACGCTTGCTGTAAATGTGAAATTGAAGTCGTGAAACTTGTGAAATCGCACAGTTAAAACTGACGGTGTGTAGCGGTCAGTAGTGTAATCCACCCACTCTTCGGCCTACTCTCTCTCGGTTAGAGAGTTAACTCTCGGAGTGAGTTGTAACATTGTTAGTGGGAGGACTAACTCTTCTGCGAGTGTCCGTCTGGGTTGTTACCACCGCTTTGCTCGTGAAGTCTGCCGCCAAGCAGTAGTGTGCAAGCATTACTGTGTTCCGGTTTGATGAGCAGAGTATCCAGTGAAATTACTGGGCTTATGAGACTTAATACCTAATGTCTCAGGGTAACGAGCGCATTGCAGTGCCGCGCAGGCCTTTGTGTTTCAAATTTCTGGGTGGCACTGCAATTGTTATGGGCCGGCGTTATGCTTACCATCAGGCAAACGACCAGCTCGTCTCGTTACCTAATAAAACATCGTAGACGGATGCGTACAGATATAATTAACGATATAATTGGTTTGGCTAGCTACCATCCTCAAGTTGAAAATCTATCTCCAAAGCCTATCGCTCACAGCCCCAGGAATTAATTTACCCCAGAAAAATGCACGGTTCTTATGGAAATTTCCAAGTGGGCGAGACCGAAAGCTTCAAAAATCACGTCAATCCCTTGCGCTGTTGCTGCGTGAAAGAAGTACAAACCAACAAACCTACAACCATACTTTTGCATTTATTATAGTACGAAAGTACTGATTACCCGTGGTGATAGGTGAGTATAGGTTGATGTAGTGCAGGAGGGCAATCGCGTTAAAAATTATCAACCAAACTGCTACTAAACTACGACCGCATCACAGCTTTTTGACCGTTGCGTATCGCGCTAATAGTTTTACCAAAAGTTGAATCGACAACAACTGACAGTTAACGCTGTCAAATGAACGGCAATATCGAATTCCACACGCCTGAACCGAAACTAAACAATAGTTGGAATCAAACCACGATCAAACCATAACTGTACGCTGTCATTTCAAATTAGCGCGATTGGGCCCCAGGTTTATCTTGTCAAACCAGCAAAGCCCACATTCTGAAGCGATGTTTATTTACTGGTAGTGACGTAAGTGGTCAAAGTACGAAGCCCAATTTGATTTCTTTTTTGATGAAACAGGAAAGCCACAATGCCCATCAAGCAAACGACACGATCGTCTTGTTACCAGGACCCTAAGGGGCAGCTTAGACGCTCAAGCAAACGTACGTTTGCTTGAGCGCCTAACCTTTAACCATTCAGACACGTAACGTGCGTTACGTTATCTTCGTGGAATGGTTATGAAAAGCCATGATTCTGTATGCGATTGTCAACAAATGCGATAAAGCTCATTACGCCATGCTACCCATTTGCTACTCGCGTTATGGATTGTCAAATTAACTTCAAATGAGCCTGGGCATAGAAAAACTATCGTGCGGCATACAGTTTTTTTTTTTAATTCCACGTCGCATCCTTTTGGCGCATTTATGACTGTTTACAGCAGGCTATGACGTCACGTGTTATTGACACAGTATCTCATGTGGCATAATAAATAAGGGCCATAGAGTAGTACTATAATAAAAGGAATAGAGTGCGCTCTCTCGTCGATTCCACGATGTATCGCGATCAGCGCCACCTACAAAAGGGCGGTGAAACTACTTTACTATATTATATGTGTGCGTTCTGTATTTTACACACACATTCTTACTTTACTATCTATGTGTGAGTTATGTGTTTTATACACCCACTCATACTTGTTTATCTATGTGTGCATTCTATATTTCACACAACATTCACACTAATCTATGGATCCTGCTTAGTTCCTGTGAAAGTAAATGTATCTACTTATATGTGACTTATATGGAAAATAGCAGCCTTTCCCATGTTTGTGCCTAGGAGTAGGAACACAATATACAGTACCAAACGTAATATTTAGATGTAGAGCAGCAAAAAGGAAATAACAAAAGCTAACACGTACATAATAATTGAAACTCTTTATATTTAAAACATCAAGAAAAACAATGCATAATTAGACTGAAAACACTAAAACTGAGCACTTAAAAGTAACAAATACATTACTAGAACACAACAATTACTTAAACCACTAATTTATATCACTTAAACCGCAAAAAATATCTAGAAATCACAATAGTATTTTTCGAAACGGAAAATATTTTATTTTATTTGTTATCGGTTTCCATGGTAACCATTTTAACTTTGACATTTTGAAGTAACGTCAAAATAGTGCCACGCCCTTTAACAGATGGCGTTAGTTCCTGTGTCTCGGGGCTCGACTATGGAACTGTCACAAAGTGTGCCCCCCCTGATAAGGGCCCAGATAGTATACAACGTATACATATTTGTTCGACCTTTGATTTACATATGTTCAACCGTAGCGCCTAAACTACTAATCCGATTTTGATGAATGAGGTATCAATCGATTCGTTATTACAGCCCGGGTGACATAGGTTACATTTTATACGAATAAAATGTTACATAAAATACAATGCTACGAATGTTACATTAAAAAACAGAAGGCCCGAGCCCGTAACTCAGGATGATGTAAGGATTCTAACGATACCCCATACATCAAAATCTTTCCAGGCATTTAAAGTTATGGTGGAATAAATATACTTAAATAATAAACATACATGAACCCTAAAAAAAATACACTTCTTTTTTGTGTTGTCGTGTAAAATGTTGGGGTTCTGAATTTTTTGTCCGAAGTTGTCTTATAGATTTTTTTTGAAGGGCCGTCCTTTGGTTTGCGACGTTGACAGCGTCACCAAACGGTGAGAGAGCGCAGAAGGAGCTCAGCCCTTAAAAGTAAAATATGTTTGACAGACAAAGACCCGCTCTTCTTGTTATCAAACAGAAGTACTAGGAAAGCAGAAACCTACAAGAGAGATATTATAAAATAAAACATACTGGGCCCTATTTAATAAAGCTGACAATTCGACATATATGTCAAAAAATGACATAACTGTAGAATTGTCGCGCTTAGGCTGTTTAATAAAAGTGACAAATATGTCAAAAATCGACCGGTGAAATCTTGACATATTTGTCATCTAAAAACGCGTTTAATAAAACTCGACATATGTCAAAAAACCACAGTCTTTAATCTGACAATAAGAAAATTGTCGTGACAAATTTGTCAATTTTCCACCATGACAATTTTGTCGCCTGTAAGTTTTATTAAACAGAAAAACTGTCGAATTGTCACTTATTGACATATGTCGGACTTGTCGGATTGTCAGCTTTATTAAATAGGGCCCTGGCCTCAAAGCCGCTCTATCACGACGTAATTTTACGAGCTGACCTACACCATAAGATACAAAGAAGCTTAGTGTGACAAAGTTGTAAAATATTCCATGTCAACATAGTTCGACGTATGATAGTAACCCCATAGAATGCTATAGACATATCGATCGACACGTCCCACCTTTATCTAGATGTATGAATCACCGTATGGCGTCACCTCGGCTGGGTAACAGATCAATTTTGAAAAGAATTGTGTTTTTATACGCTCCACAAAAAAGAAGTGTAATGTTTTTAGGGTTCATCTATGTATGTATGTGAGTTTCTTTATTCCACCATAACTTTTAAATGCCTGAACCGATTTGGATGTATGGGGTATCGTTAGAATTCTTACATGATCCCGAGTGAAACTGGCTACTACACTACTAGAGCAGTCGTGTTTTTATTTTCTTTTTTTTATGGGGTTGACTAGCGTTTGACCAATATCTCGCCTGGTCTAAAACGACAATGCGGTTGAATATGGCGGACACGCTAAACTAAATCTAGGCTTTCCGTACACTACACATCCTGGCTGCCGATCACTACAGTCAGCTATATTACTTATAATAACACAAATAAAAAGCAAAATACGAAACCGTAAATATAATAGCAAAAAAGACAATTAATTGCTAATGTTAAAATAATTACAATTAATTGCTGGTGGTTAAAATTAATTGGTGAATGTAGCTAATTACCTAAAAATTCCCTTGATGGATGAACGATTTCCTTACCTACAAGTTTATGCGGAACATCAAATGATTTGAAAGTCCAACCGAATTTTTTCCTCAAACATTTGATTCACAAATATTTTTGTCGTCTTGATCAGACTGAGCGTCGTCACACCACAGCTTATGTTACAGTTACTAAGTACCTAACTTAGTTGCAAAATTCAAAAACAAAGTCACAAACAAAGTGATACACACCTGCCCTGTTTTTATCAGACATGTTTATTACTTAGAGTTTTTTAAATTGTATAACGGACGAGCGAGTTTCTTGCCTGATGGCAAGCATAATCCCATCCCATAACAATTGCAGTGCTACTTAGAATTTTGTTTTTGCCTGCGCGGCACTCCCAACTAATTTTACTTTAAACTTGTTACACCATCATAACAATTAACAAAGCCACAGTAAAAATTACCGTAACAAATCATAACTACATGAAACCTAATCTTTTTACCGTGAAATTGGCCGGAAATACGATATAGCCCAACAACAACAACAACGTTTCCGGTACGTTTTTCCAGTATTTGTCGGCTCGCGTGCGTTGTACCCGTTAAGTTGGGGTTTCTTTCCAAATTGAAGGAGACGTTGATGTGGGTTGGGTTGGATGAGGTATTTTTGGGCTTGGACGTGTCAAATGATCGCGGTGGTAATCTGTAAGGCCGACCATACACGCTTATGCAAGTTTGCTGTCAAAATAACCATAATTCTGCGCGGATTACGAGATAATACACGTGCAAGCGCGGCTTGATGTAAAACCATCAAAAATGCACGAAATAGACAGATAGTGCTGTCTCTTTCACTTTTTTCTTCCCTGCCTGGGCTCGTGACGACGGCTCCGCTTTACGATATAAACATTACTTGCGCACCACCGCGAATTTTGCACTGAACACGCAGTGGTTGTGAAACTATTTTGTAGTAGAGATCTTAGAAGTGGCTGCTGTGCGTCTCTTTTTTTATCACTAACCGTGGTATGGTTAGCGCTCGGACTAGATTTCTACCAAGCTCCATAGACGGTACGACATGCGTCAAGCGGAGATCGTGGTTTTTTCATGGTTTTCGCGTGGTCCGTGATTGATGCTGCCTAAACTGTGGTAAATACAATTTGCGGTTTTCGGATGTTTCCCTTTACTTGTGCTATAGGACATTGCTTCTTGCCAAATTTCATGATTCTAGGTCAACGGGAAATAGGTACCCTATAGGTTTTGATTCCCAGTCTAGACAGATTGACAGACGGACAACGAAGTGATACTTTAAGGGTTCTCCTCTTCTTTTTGATGTACGAGACCCTAAATGCTCAAATAAAGCCTTATTACCTTCTCAAAAGTCAAAAGCCAGGCAAAGGAATTTATTTACTAGGTACGTTCCTACGTCACAAAATAGGAGGTGTGTCACTGCCTTATATTGTAGACAAGGGGTCGACAGACGAGAGGGTCGTGGAAATGAAGTTTGTAATCCGAGCGAGATCAAAGCGTTGATGGTGCCCTGGTGTTTGATACTATTTGAGTTTGTTTTTGTGTGTAAGGGAGACCAATACACACTCAGTTACCGTACGAAAATGATATTAAAACATGACGCCTCTTTTTTAACCTCCGAAGAAAAAAAGGAAACCGAAACACAGTACACATCGCGCCTCGATAACAGTAAACTGAATTAACTACCCTTGAATTTGAAGTTTCCTCACTATTCACATGTTTAGATCGTTTTCAAAGTAATTAAAAGCCCTAATCTACACAATCCCTACCCTTAACACCGCTTCTATTTCATACCCTATCTCGGAGTTAGGGTATAGTTTCCGACTTTGACTTATAATACATCTTATTATAGGCTACGCCCTCCCGACAACATCCATAAGATTCTTTTTTTCGCTCACGCTAGCGCCAATACCGCTTTGCTCTTGAAGTCTTCCACCAATGTAATGTGCAAGCATTACTGTGTTCAGGTTTTATGAGCAAAGTAGCCAGTGAAATTACTGGTTATATGAGACTTAATGCCTAATGTCACACGGTAACGAGCGCACTGCAGTGCCATACAGGTCTTTCTGAGGGAATTCTGAGTGGCACTGCAATTGTTCCGGGCCGACGTTATGCTTACCATCAGGCAAACGATCAGCTCGTCTCGTTCTCAAATAGTATAAAAAACATACATAAACCATAAAAACATTATAGTCCTTTTTTGTGCAGTCGTGTAAAATCTACCCTTCCTTTTGGCTTCGTAAATAAGCTTTAAAATGCCTTGACGTATATTTTGATCGAAGACCAAAATAGAATATTCTCGTGTGTTCACTTGAAATAGATAGGAATGCAATTAGGGCAGATTTCCAACTACGGGGTAGAATGGGAGATGGGAAAATTGAGTTAGGTTAGTGATAGGGGAGGAGAGTCGGGGTACACCTATTCTCCTATGATAGAATTACATCAAATCCTTCCTTAATGTTTTAAAACGTTACTTGCAAGCATCGAGATACTAACCCCGAGAGATGAAATACTGTACTATCCGATCGCACAACAATGTATTGATTTTGTTATAACAAATATCGGTGCTCAGCGTATCAGCGCACGGGGAATCGGCGCGAGGCGGTGGCTTAGCCAATCAGAGCGCATTATGTCTAAGCAAAAATGATGGAATTTATTTCTTGCAAACCAAACGTCACTGCAACTCTAGGGGTTAGTTCCTCGATGCTTGCAAGTTTTTTCGAGGTAATACGCGTAGTCCCACTGCTTTGTCCAGCTGGTGGCTCCACGGGTAATTTTTATTCCCCCTAGTCCCACTGCACTAGAGATTGAATTTTGATCAATTTCAGTATACCTATTGCTGGTTTGCATTGATGCAAAAGAGAAGGAAGACCGCGCAAGCCATTGAGATTGGGTAAAATTAAAAAAAGAGTAATTACTTCAAAATCAAGTGCCAAACAATCAAACGACCCGCCTGATGGTAAGCGGTCACCGTCGCCTATGGACATTTGCAAAACTGGGGCGTTGCCAATGCGTTGCCGATCCCTGAGAACTCGTTTCACACCGATCTTGATTTTGTAGCACTGCGGAAAACCTGTGGAGGAAGCTCGTTCCACATTTTGCAGGTATGCGGGAGAAAGGATCACATAAATCGAATCGTATGAGACTTCCAGGACTCGATTACATGTAGATGAGCTTTGTTCTGGTGGCGAGCGGTGATAGAACTGCGACAGTGAAATGAGATGAAAAATGTCTTCCGAGCATTCCCCCGTTGTATATTCGGTAGAATATACAGACCTGCTGTATACGCCTTAATATCTAAGAATAGGTAATCCATAGGTGACCTCTCGTACATCTGCGGTTTCCATTCAAATTCTAATCTATCAAATGGAATCTATAGTTATTCCACTCCAGGGATTCCCATTAGAGAGTTTGATTAAATTCCTGTCTCACTATAAGGCGGTAACTAACCGCTAATAGAATTCTCATGTCCCGGGTTGGCAGACTATCCTACATTGTAAATCCGACCTAATTTAATCACGTTCTTAACAAGGCAACACTGACACGTTATTATGAAATTCATGTGGGTATTAGTGATCATTTTGTGTTCGTTATCCATACAGATAAATAAAATTGAAGTGTCTGTTTGTAATATCAAAATAACAGCTTTTTACTAAATGCATATGAAAGTATATACGGTACATATAACAAAACAACCATTTTTTTAATTTTTTGTTTGTCTGTCTGTCTGTCTGTTTGTTCCTGGTAATCTCCGAAACAGCTGGACCGGTTTTGACGGGATTTTCACTAACAGATAGCTGATGTTACAAGGCGTAACTTAGGCTACTTTATAATTTTAGAAAAAGAATTAGGGTTCCACGCCAAAAAAGAAAAGCCATGTAATCCAAAATCTCCACGCGGGTGAAACCGCAGGGCAGCATCTAGTTTCAAATAATCATTTATAATAGTGTCGATTCTGTCGTTTCATATCTAAACCTAATTTTAGTTTCGCTGTCTCTCTTTCCAATACCACACCGACGCACTACGGTACGAATCTAGTCTCGCCCGGCACCAATGACTTATATCAAATTATGTGCGGATTTATCACTCTCGCTCTAAACGGTGAAGGAAATAGGAAACCTGCATTCAAGAACCACAAAATTCGAGGATATGTGACATCCACCAAGTAGCGCTGGGCCCACGTGGTGGATTATGGCCCATACTCTCTCTCTCTTTCTGAGAGAATGCCTGTGCTCCAATAGTGGGAACGTAATAAGGCTGGTGATATTATACGGTGTTAAAGGATATTGTCAAAAATTACAGCAGGCCTATACCTTTTTGGAACGGGCACTTAGGCTGAGATTCAGAGACGAATCTAAGCGTGGACTCACGCTTCCATACGTCAAAATTCTATACAGTTTTGACATATGAAAGCCAAAGTCTACGCTTAGAATCGTCTCTGAATCTTAGCCTTGGAGTCATTTATTTTAACCTTCATGAGAGGCCCCTTGGGGCCCATGTGAATAAAGCATTTTTAATGTGAATTTGAATTAACGTAACTAAAAAAATTTAATCCACTGCAAAATAAAACACCCTTCCTAAAACTATATGTTCTGTTCTAAAGCCTGTGACCTGTTTGTTTAAGATTCAGAGCTCAACGCTTACGAACATAACCTTCGTGTTCCTCACAATGGCTGCGTTCCTCGAACGCTCGTATAATACCACGTTTACACCTATTGAACCGTCGACCTAAATCCTTTGTGAGGATTGTTGAACTACTACTTTATCCTTTAGTATTAAATACTGCATCTAGTTTACCGTTTTTTATCGTTCTTTGCCAAACACCTTTTAAATCGATTTTATTACAAAATCTATTTGAACTCGGTTTTTGAACGAATGCTTTTTTATTATGTGCATGGTCAGTTTGTTTATGGACCATTAACACAGAGTATACAAATATGTATGGGGGGACTGTGGAGCAATAAAATTGTTTTGAATAATTATATTTTTTTATAAAGTTAAAAAACGCTTCTAGCTCCATCATCAGAATGTCGTCGCCAAGTACAGTCTATGCGACTCCTCAAAACGAATGGTATAGTACGTAGTAGTAGTAATAATCGTAAAGCCCAAACTCAAGGCGTTTATTAGTAGCCACTGAAAAGTTCCACTAACACTTCCTGACTCCACCATCAGATCATTTCTGTGATACTAAGTTATTGTATTTTCATCCAAACTATATCCACACACCATTTCGAAGACAATTAGGGGTAGTTTAAAATTAACTTCCATTTGAATAAATAGGTCTAATAAAAACGTATTAAAATCAGATGAAATGGTGGAAATGTTGTCAAATAATGGGAACTGGCAATCAAAAGCCGCTGTGTAACACACTGCGTGAACACAAATTGTCATTTTAATTGTGGTAACTAGACAAGTACTAGAAAATGCCATACCATCATGTAAATACATGACAGAAAATATGCTTGCACAGTTGTGTGGAACAATGGTCCAAGCCCAAATGCGTAGTATTTTTCTTTTAACGCAAAAGTCTTTTCGTTAAAAGATTTTCGTGATTTCACGTTCACGTGTCACGTTTTTGCCAAGACAGCTGATTTTATCGTTCATCTAAAATCTTTTACCAACATTATCACTAAACAGAACGTAATCTTACACGAACGATTTTCACACCTGCCTGCAGAAACAATTTCAAACCATTTTCGAACGGAATTATAAGTGTCAAACTTTGCTGACAGCGGCAGGTAAAGTTTATGCCAAAATTTTCTTGTAATACTTAAGGGCATAGAGTAGTACTAGGGCATGGACAGTTTAAGACATTCTTCCACAGTTTTTAACCGACTTTGAAAAAGTAGGAGGAGGCTAATTAATGTTCGACTGTATGTATTTTTTTATGACAAATTTCTCCGTCGATATGTATATTTTTCCCAGTGCCAGAAGACCATCTGATTTTGCTAAAAAAACCTTTAAAGTGAAGCTACTTAGCAGCTATGTATGCCTTAAGTAAGTAATCCTTAATCTCTCTTTTCATATTTTCAAGGGTATTTTTTTTTCCTCGAAGGTGTTAATGCACATCAATATTACACATCATTTTAAGAAACACGAGTTGTAAAAGCCACAACGATTGAAAATTACTTTTCATTCACATCAATACTCCTTTCTGAAACCTTCACTTTGAAACCAATGACAGGTGGTTTCGCGCCAAAAGTTTTACAAGCATGTCAAGGGCAACAACACGAAATCCGCCACACCTCATAAAACAATTAAACTTTTGCCAAGCCAATATAAATTGACTGTACTCTTATTATGTTCACCAGAAAAATCAATATTATGAGCGCTAGTCTATAGTAACCGCAGCTCATAGTACACGCTAAATTACTACAATCTAAAATATTTTCTGAATCAATTAACATAAGGTTTAATTTAATTTGTGTATAGTTAAACTTTGTCCTATGCCTTGGGGAAAGATAAACATACAGACTGTAAAATTCGACCTTGTATCTGTTACGATGGAGTGTCGAAAAACGAAAGTGTTCGGGAATTTATGATCTGCGAAATTGGATGGAAAATGTAAAAATGGTTTATAGCGGATGGAAGGTTTTTAAATTGCCATTCTGACTGGTGCTTCAGAATATTGTTTTTTTTTTATTTGTATGTCATTTTCATTGGCACCTTTACTTTGGCAATACAATAATTAAAATAACAAAAATTTAGTTTGAGAGAACAATTATTATAGGTACCTAGAATCGGTTAGTGGGAGGACTAACTCTTTTGCGAGTGTCCGTCTGGGTTGTTACCACCGCTTTGCTCGTGAAGTCTGCCGCCAAGCAGTAGTGTGCAAGCATTACTGTGTTCCGGTTTGATGAGCAGAGTATCCAGTGAAATTACTGGGCTTATGAGACTTAATACCTAATGTCTCAGGGTAACGAGCGATCTGCAGTGCTGCGCAGGCCTTTGTGTTTCAAAGTTCTGGGTGGCACTGCAATTGTTATGGGCCGGCGTTATGCTTACCATCAGGCAAACGACCAGCTCGTCTCGTTACCAAATAACATAAAAAAAAAATCTAGATGTATATTTTTTATACTTATAAAACAGGTTCTTAAAGGTGTCAAAACACACCGATAGGTTAACAGTGACATATTTTCAACTTGAGGGTGGTAGTTAGTCATACGAGCACTATATGCCGTATTTTTTTTTTTAAATTTTATTTGGTAACGAGACGAGCTGGTCGTTTGCCTGATGGAAAGCATAACGCCGGCCCATAACAATTGCAGTGCCACCCAGATCTTTGAAACACAAAGGCCTGCGCGGCACTGCAATGCGCTCGTTACCCTGAGACATTAGGTATTAAGTCTTATAAGCCCAGTAATTTCACTGGATACTCTGCTCATCAAACCGGAACACAGTAATGCTTGCACACTACTGCTTGGCGGCAGACTTCACGAGCAAAGCGGTGGTAACAACCCAGACGGACACTCGCAGAAGAGTTAGTCCTCCCACTCAGTCAAGTAATATTACTGACTGCTTTGCTCATCAAACCGGAACATAATTATATCAACCCATGCACGCACTAGTGCTTGGATGAAGACTATAATAGCAAAGCGGTGGTACCAATTAAGACGGACGCTCACAGAAATGTTAGTCCTGTTTTGATAAATTGTCTGTTGTGATGAGAACGTAGTTTTAGAAGTATCATACAATACAATACAATTTTTGTTTTCAATTTAATTCAACACCAAAAAAGTACAATTAAAATAACAATTTACACCATGTTCATCTACACATCATGATCATCATCATTGGCTGGAAAATATCCACTGCTGAACATAGGCCTCCCCCATAGAACGCCCCTTGGATCAGCTACTCCCCTCTTGCATACGACGACGGCCTCCCGAAGAATAACCTGGGTTACAATTCCCTGAAAAAAAATCTGCAACACAAAACCTCAAATTACCATTTCTGTTTGTGATGGACAAACCGAGATGAAATAAAGCGTTGAAATAAATAAAAAAAAAAGGTAAACACACTCGAAAAACACTTATAAATTCGGGCCAAATAACGAGAGAGAAGAAATTAAAGAAAAGTCGCTCCTTTTGGTTCGGTCGCAAACGTGTATGTGTGGTCCAAGTTATAAGAATCTTAATTTTACGCTTGTTGACTGGCTCAACTGGATCAACATTTCCATCCAACAAGGTAATGTCGCCAGCATGCTAGGTACGCTACCACCTGGTAGGCTAGAACATTTGGATGTATAGGCTTGTAACATCGGTTTTAAACAGAGTAGGTACTTATAAAGAAAAATCAAACGAGCCCAAACTCGATGGGGTTACGTTGTTTCGTGTGGCCGCCTTCCGGCTTCATCATCAGATCAGCTCTGTGAAATCATTATATTGCATTGTCATCCGATTTACATATTATGTATGTAAAATTTCGGCAACCAAACCGGGGAGTAGATGAATTAATTTAACTTGCAAGATTTTGATCCATAGTAAGAGTAGATAAAACAGCTCAAGGCATCCACCGCTGTAGCTTTTACCCTGTACCAGTCATCCGAATGGCCATCGTGGGCGCGAACTTTTTCAATTATCTCCGCGCGGTCTATCAAGACATTCCACTGGACTCCACTCGAGAGCGGACGAGGACTTACGACTTATCAAATACTTTTAATTGTACTCCAAATTGCAGAGATCTCTCGGAACTTACGTATATTTTACTGCTGTTTTAATTTTAGAAATAGATCATTTTGCCATTTACCACAAAAGATTCAAACACACCTTAAACATATTTGTGTTTCAGAAATTTTGTACCACAAATGCGTGTCTAACTCAAGCTTAGGATTAAACATGTCTTAGACTCGTGTCACAGTCGCGTTTAACTATTGTCTATCGTGACTTTACCATATGAGAGGACTATAACTCTTCTGTCCGTCTGGGTGGGTACCACCGCTTTGGTCGTGAAGTCTGCCGCCATGCAACTACTGTACAAGCATTACTGTTTTCCGGTTTAATGAGCAAAGTAGTTAGTGAAATTACTGGGCTAATGAGACTTAATTCCTAATGTACGGGCGCCTAATGTATGTACCTACTGTGACGGGCTCAATGCCGCGCAGACCTTTGCGTTAGAAAGTTCTAAGTGGCAATTGTTAAGGGCTTGCATTTTGCTTACCATCAGGCCAACGACCCGCTTATCTCGTTATCCAATAGTATAAAAAGCATCTAAATAGAGCATATAGCGAAATAACTGAATAACCAACATTTGCATATTTACGGAATTTCCACAAGAGTTACGTATAAAAGCCATAAACATACTTACTGCAGCACACCTCATCTGCTACCTACCCTCAAGATGTGATGAGCTCACGAAGGTAATCGGGTGGAAGATGTTCCATTTCAGTGATTGAACCTAGCTAGAGATGAGAATGTTGCGAATGTTGGATGAACGTCGGCCGATTGTAGGACGAACTTCTGCCGAATATACTCTTAATAACTAAATAACTTTATTTATTATACTCGATAGCTTAATATTCTACGTTTTTTTTATATTATTTGGTAACGAGACGAGCTGGTCGTTTGCCTGATGGTAAGCATAACGCCGACCCATAACAACTGCAGTGCCACCCAGATCTTTGAAACACAAATGTCTGCGCGGCACTGCAGTGCGCTCGTTACCCTGAGACATTAGGTATTAAGTCTCATAAGCCCAGTAATTTCACTGAATACTCTGCTCATCAAACCGGAACACAGTAATGCTTGCACACTACTGCTTAGCGGCAGACTTCACGAGCAAAGCGGTGGTAACAAAGACTATAAACAGGCTAAATAATCTGTGGGTGGTAACAACCCAGACGGACACTCGCAGAAGAGTAGTAGAGAAGGTATTGCGCAAGTGCGACTTTTAATTAATTGACATGACAGTTTTGTTTGACTCTGTCACTTGCTAACTGCCTGCTTAGCGTAATGACGTGTCAGAAAGTTAGAACAGGTCAGTATCATAAGCCTAGTAATGTAGCTGACTGCTTTGTTCACCAAACTGGAACACAGTAACGCTTGCACATTGCTTGGCGGCATGTGGGAAATAGTAGAGAAAGAGAGTCAAACCGAAAACTAGCCGAACAAAGCTTATCTCTACTAAGAACTACTGAATAGGTAGTCAGCCGACAACCAGTGATTGAGACAAGATGTCCTTTGATGTAAAATCAAATGGACAGTAAATTGTTAGTGTTCAAAGCTCGTTACTAAGGAAATGTTGGGGTAAACTGGAATTCAGAACAGCAATTGCTTCTTTGGAAACTAGACATTTATTGGGCACTAGCTGCTGCACGTGGTCTCACATAGAAATTCCTAGAGGAAAAATGAATTTTGCGAAATAAAAAGTAGCCTATGTTACTCTCTTAATAAAATAGAAAAATCCTAAATCCTCTAATGATGAATAAGGCGAACGCCTAAGTAACTCCTAATGTAAGCAATGTCCTAAGTATAAAACCGTTAGAGCACTCCTAATAATTGTTGAAACTTTTTTTTTTGCCCTAGGCAACTCCTAAAATGCTTTGGCATCCGATTTAGGCGTCTCCTAGGGTTAGGATTTACAATTACAATTCACATAAGCCCCAAGAGTGCGATCACGCTTTGCAGGCGTCTTGGTGATCGCTAGTAGATTTAGTTGCAGACCGAAGCGAATGCTCTTGTACAGTCCCTCTCTGTCTCAGACTGCGACGCTGCCTTTTTTGTCCAATTTCTGAATGAAATGAGGGTAACGTTCTTCGGCCGTATGTCTACGTTAGGCCTAAATGGTTTCACAGCTTTTAACATAATAAAATGAGCTGTCACTGGATTCGATTTTAGTGGGGAAGTAACACAGGGTATAATTTCTTTTTAGTTCTTATGAAACAGGCGTGTTATTTTGTGTTTTTTTTTAATAATTTGCGCGTTATTCTTGTCCAGTTTTGACTATTATAATTATTATTATATCTCTTGAATTAAGTTACAAAAATAAAAGAATGTTTCTTACTAACGCTGCTCCCGAGAGGATCCATCCATCATTTAGCCACAATCCAATTCAACACATTACCAAAAGTTTAGACATAACGACGGAACTTCAAAGTAAAGACTGACACAAAGAGAATAGAGTAAAACAGTATTAAAGCTCGGACAAAGTATATTTCTTCAATGAAATTCTTCAATTCTTCAAAGATATTTAATTTGCGAAAGCACGTTTGGTATTGTTAATTATTGTAATGTAATTCCACTAATATTACCTATAAATGCTAAAGTGTGTTTGTTGATTTATTGGTTTGACCTTTTTTCACGCAGTAACGGAGCAACGGATCAACGTGATTTTTGGCATAGATATAGTTTATGGACCGGAGAGTAACGTAGGCTACTTTTTATCCCAGAAAAATGCATGTATCCTTTGATTTCGATTTTATGGAACACATTATTTATTAGGTACCATTTTTTTCTACTTACACTGTTTGCAATAAATTATTTTGAATTTTTACAAACAACAAATGGTTGCAAACCAAAATTTATACAGCATAAAATTGTAACATTTCCGTCGCTTTATATTTTTTTAAAAGTAGCTTTGACCCAATCAAAAGCACGTTTTGCAAATTTTTGTTACATGCCTTGGAATAGACATAAGCAAAGTAAACTTCACATAGGTACATAAGTCTAGGAAAAACTTTTCAAAATAGTATTTGAATAAAGAGCTCTATATTGACAGACTATTTTATAACTAGACTATTTAATATTAAAATCTAGCTAGAGTTATAAATCCCGTCCCAGTTATAAAAATGTTACATACTTACGTACGGTTTCTTTTTCCCATACCCTCGATAAACTTTTCCCGTGAAAATTACTGATCGTCTTGACAAAGTTTTCATATTCACGCCTTCGCTATGTTACGATTTGCTACTTGAGAGTCATTTTGGCGAACTTCGAGCGAAGGAAGTGAATAATCACAATATTTAGCTTTTTGTGGGCATCATTTATTGCTTTTGTTTTCAGTAGAATATGAATAACTAACACCTAACGATCTATGTATATTTATCGCAAATCTTTTCGAGCTATCCGAAAGTAGAATGTAGAGCAGGAACTTAGGATGCTGTCAGTAAGGTGCTACAGGCTAGTGCCTCTTAATTCAGGCTGTAAGGTTTTAAGCCCTTATTCATAAACGTTCCGTAACTTACTTAATTACTAGAAAGTGTTTTGTCTCGTTTTCACGCGTAACAGCTTACGTCAACGAGAAGTTGAAAGAGCAGTTTAAGCATAGATTATCTTATTGAGTTTTTGTGAATAAGGGCGTTAATGCTTTACGGCCTCGATGGAAGTTACTTTTTTTTTTGGCCATATTGCCAATTCTTCCATGCGTGTGTGGGCCAGATATAGTATTAAGAAATACAGAAATTACACGAATGTAGACTTTGATTCAATCTACGCTAAAAATAGCGAGTGTGTCGGGAAGTCGTGCGACTTTCAATCCGATGCACTATGCTTCGAATCTCGGCTACTAATGAGTTTTATCTATTTTTTTTATTTTATTTATTATAGGCTTGCGTTTGACCACTATCTCACCTGATGGTAAGTGACGATGCGGTCGACGATGTTGCATGTTTACCTAGAAGATACCTATATTAAAAAAAAAATTAATAAAAACATATTCGTATCATTTAAATCGGTTGAGAATTGACGGAGAAATCAAGTAATATCGCCACAAAAAAAACAGACAATTTCAGAACTTCCTCCTTTTTTTGACGAGGGATATTTTTTTTTAATTCGCTTAAAAATACAAATGAAATGAAAAAGTCACATCAAATATTACAAGCGATTCATTTCCATTCCAGCTATGCAAGGACAAAGCCCCAGTGCTATGGTAGATAAGATAGTGTGCATTTCATTAACTAAGTGCTCGTCTATACGAGGAGATAAGCAGACGATAGGAAATTGATACAAACCAAGTTTAGGATGCATTAATAATATAAAATGTTTTTTATTTCTTTGAAATAAAATAAAAGCTCACTGAAAGCTAGTTTTACTCTACAAAAACTATGTATACACCGTACACTCAGTGTACCCACCGACAAGGTCGCTACTGCGGCTGTACGAACACGTTGTGAGCAAGTGTCTCTTGTGTCTCAAGAAATTTATGTCCGACATTAGTGTAACAATTTCTTTGAATGTTACAGAGGCCCGCTGTTAGAGTCATTTATTTTAACTTTCATAAGTGCTCCTTTGGGGCCGATTTGAATAAAGCATTATGAATTTGAATTTTGAATTTGAATTTCGGTGACTAAACTTAGCGTAAGCTGTAAAATGGAACCGAAAACCTGAACAAGTTTTGAAAGAAGGTGTAGGTAATAAGATCCTTTTTATCAGCTTTTATTTATCTTGCCTAGACTACATGGAAAAAGTGTTGGTAGGTACCCACCCAGACAGACACTTGCAGAAGAGTTATTTCTACCGCCTGGTAAGACCTGGTAAAATGGTTTCTACTTCCTACGTAGGAATAGGACTATAGTAGTAGGAGTAGGACTATAGTATACTAGAGTGATACTACTAACTAATTCATAATAGCCTCAAAACTAAAGTTTCACGAAAGTAAAATGGTTCTGCCATATTGTCGTGATTGCGCAATAGCTGTCTTGGTTGTTTGTTTACTTTAGATGTAGTTTTGTGTACGCTGAATAATAAAAGAAAGGGAACACGTTACACCGTAGTTGGTTATATTGAAAATGTTTTCATAAAAACCTCGACATCCTAGGAGCCCAAACTCGAAGGGTTTTCTTGTAGCCACTGAAGAGTTCCACTATCCACCTCCTGGCTCCATCACCATATCAGCTCCATGATACCAAATTGTTGTATTGTCATCCGAACTACATATACTCGTACATACAAAGTTTCATTTCGATACGACAATTAGAAATAGGTTAAAATGGACTTCTAAGATTTTATGACATTGGAGTCAATTCTATCATGATATACCTAAACTAGTTTTAGTTGCGCTGTCTCTCTTTCCAATGCATAACATGAGAAAGAGACGGAAGATGTCTGACAGATCTAAATTTTGTTTTAGAGCTGTCAAATATCTTTTGATCTTGATAAATTAGATGCCACTAAATTCATTGCCATTAAATTTACACTAGACACAAGCAAGTGGATTAATTTGACAGGTCTAAAATATATTCCATCTCTTTCTCATGTTATGCATTGGAAAGAGAGAGAGGGAAACTAAAATTAATTTAGTTATGAAATGATAGAATTGACACATTGTGTGTTAGTTATAGTTAGTTACAAATGAAGCTAATAAAATTGTGTTAAAAAGTATGAGGTTCCATGATCAACTGTAGACACTCGCAGAAGAGTTAGTCAAACTACTTAGTACTTCTTGTAGCTTGCTGCTTACATAATGTTTTCTTTCGGTGTGACAGACACTCTGGCAAGACAAACAATGATAGCGAGGATCTTTTTATTGCACGCCATGTTTGTGTTGTGAATACAATTTTTTATGCACAAGTTGTGCTATTAAACTTCTTCATCCTTAATCAACATTTTTATACTTTTAAGTACTTACTACTTTTACTTACCTACCTTTTTATTATTTTTATACTAGGTTAGCGTTTGACCGCTATCTCGCCTGATCTTAAGTGAAGATGGTGAATATGCTAAACCTAGATTAGAACTGGATCTCAAGTGCAGCTGCCAAAACAAACCTATAGGTGCTTGGTGGCAGATCTTCAACTTGATGTTAGCTAGCCAGGCGAGCACCAGAAAACGCTCTGCCACCAAGCTATAGTTTTCCTAGCAGAGAACCTTCGCTCAAGCGAAAGCTCAAGTTAATTGTATGATTCGAACCACCCACCAACAGATCAATGGCCGATGTCACTATGCGCCAACCCGTGATATCACATCGCTTCATACATTTAATATTGACAAAAAAAATATTATTGACTGACCGCGATAGGATGTTGACTAATTTTTTTCTATCATGTCATTCATCAATTCGTTTTGTCATGAGAATCAAATGTCTATACCGAAAAAACTGGAAATCAAACGCTACAAATCAAGTAGAGGAAATACCCGTCCAATCAAAAATCACTGACGAAAAAGAAATTCTGTGAAATTGTAGAACCTGAAACCAAGAGTCATCAAGATTAGTTGAAAAATACGAGTACCAACTTCCGGACAGATGAAAGTAAAACTGACCAGTTGTCGCAGAGACTTCGTTCGCTTCGCTGTATCGGTCAATTAAAACACCTGTAACAAATTGTTAGTAATAAAACAACAATAATATAAGATTCAAAAATCTTAAGCCCCTTTTCCGTAACATGACAACAAAACAGCTATCTATAATTACTATTTACTTGTTTACTAACCAAACAGAAGACCACACAATCACTCAAAGATAGGTTTATACCAACGTCACCGATGCCCGCATTGTCATTAGGATTCATGAAAAGAGTCATTTTTCTTCACCTTACTTTATTTCCGTAGTAGAAACGACGTTGACAAATTGTAGATGGGAAAGATCGATAGAAAATACATTTGAAACGCCACGTATTTACGTGATCTAGATATTTTGGTTGTTCACAAATTCAATTAACTCGAAATGCTTTTAAGAGCTGCTACAGAACTCGGTCACTAGATGCAAACACTAGACGCTAGTGGCTGGTGCATCCTGCAGTCGCATCCTCTGTTAGCCACAAAATAGAGAGAACAGAAGAGGCGCTCAGTCGCTTAGGTCATCCTTACGCGTCCAAGTCCCCCTTCTGTTCTCTCTCTAATTTGTGCTAACGTGGAGAAGCTGGCGGTTGTGATTGATTATGCGTGTGAAAGGAGCCACAAACGTGGCCAACGCCTCAGCTTGTGGCTCGGCCATGGCCACTCAAACGCTCAGTTTGCGTCGATGCCATACAAAATGTATGAAAAATCTTGTCCACAGGTTGTGGTCGCGTTCGGTAGCCCAATGTACGGCTGCGCTAAATGAATTAAAGTTTTAGCAAATAAAAATTACTTCGTCACATTGCTACACAGATTATTTAGCCCATTGCTACGTCGCTGCTGTGGCCGCCTTCCAGCTCCTTCATGAGACCAGCTCTGTGACATTACTATAATGCATTGTCATCCAATTTACATAATTGTGTATGTAAAATTTCGGCTCAATCGAACACCGAGAAGTGGGTTACATGTAGCTTGCAACATTTGACCCATAAGTACTACAAATACAAGTTTTTTTTATGTTATATGGTAACGAGACGAGCTGGTCGTTTGCCTGATGGTAAGCATAACGCCGGCCCATAACAATTGCAGTGTGACCCAGAACTTTGTAACACAAAGGCCTGAGCGGCACTGCTGTGCGCTCGTTACCCTGAGACATTAGGTATTAAGTCTCATAAGCCCAGTAATTTCACTGGATACTCTGCTCATCAAACCGGAACACAGTAATGCTTGCACACTACTGCTTGGTGGCAGACTTCACGAGCAAAGCGGTGGTAACAACCCAGACGGACACTCGCAGAAGAGTTAGTCCTCCCACTAACAAGCAAAGCGGTGGTAACAATCCAGAAAAAAAAAGTTAAAAAAAGCTTGTAAAAAAAAAAACACACCCCGCTCCCTACCTCATTCCGCAGGCGTTCTATAAACCAACTACAGGATAACAGCATTGCAGGTGTGTGGTAATCAGGGAGTCTCCCAGACGACTAAAGTAGGTCATCTGACGTAACAAGTTCCAAAGCACACAACAACCTTGTTTACTTGAAACTCGATTCAAACTTGAAACATAATAGTACATATTGAAAGCTTTTCTTGCATTTTATAGATTTTCTTACACTTGAGATTTCCTTACAATAAAAGGTAGACTACCTTTTATTCACTATCTCACCTGATCTTAAGCGCGCGACGATGTGGTCGAAGATGAAGAATAAGACGAACCTAAATTAGAATTGGCTCTCCAGTGCAGCCGGTACACCCGGTAGTGTTTGGCAGCATATTTTCAACTTGACCATGGTAGCTAGCAAGACGAGTACTAGAAAATGCCCTATTGGCAATACCAAACGATCTATTTAGAAACATCGCAAACCTATTACGCGATAATAATAATTGTTGAGTACAATGATAACAATGTTTTAAAATTTAGATACTGAAGTACTGTATCTACCTATACATACAAATAAATAAAATTAAAGTGTATGTTTGTAATATCAAAATAACAGCTTTTCTCAATCTGCCGTCGACCACCGTGCATCTTGTGAATCGTGCACCACCCCCCTTCCGCTCACATACCTCAGGCGGTGACTAGCACTTGGGAGACTATAAAGGAATAAGCGAACACGTGACATATTTAAGATCCCGTCACGTTGCGTCTTGTAATGAGCGTCAAAGTGCCAACTCACGCATTAATAACGAGCAACGTTGTAATTTGCCCCTTTTAATTAACATAGCGAGAATTCTTGACGGTGCCTTAAGAATATATCGTGAACAGAATACCTAAGGCCAAGACACAGAATTCGACATGATGCAAAGACCACAACACGCGATGCACTGTTGTGTAGTGTGTAAGTAGCCTAAGTGGTAGATATAAGCAGCTAGTTAATAAACCAACGTCAAACGGAGCACACGTCTTTCAATTTTGCCTAATCCCCGGCAACCTGCTGCCTCTACAGCTTATATCTACCACTTAGGCTACTTACACACTACAGTTGCCACGCCATAATTGGCAACGTCGCGACCACAAAATTTAAAGTTTTATCGACGGGCGACATAACTTGCTGAGAAGATAATCTATAAAGGATAATCTATGAAATTTGGATTTTAGATAGTTTAGGCATTCGAATAATACAACATAGGCTATATACCGCGAGGGTGAAACGATAGGCCAAAGCTACTATAGTATATTTTAGACCTGTCAAATTAATTGACTTGTTTGTGTCTAGTGTAAATTTACAGTACTATATAAGTAAACCATGAATTTAGTAGTCTAATTTATCAAGGGTGGAAGAACTTTTAGAACTCTCCAATTTGTTCCATCCCTTTCTCTGGTTATTCATTAGAATGAGACGCCATAAATCGAGGCCATAATATCGTCGTATCTAGAGACAAAAGCTATGATTAAAGGGCGTAATTCCTCATAAACTTAAGTAAGATCACAATACACTTTACGACAACGGCTAGGCACTGAAAGAAAGCCATTCAGAGATATCTTAACAGAATTATCTTTCTTAATCAACATAAAGTTAGCTAATATTTTAAAGCAATAATGGCTGAATGCAGAGCAATATAATTATAATATAATACTATTTATATTTACTAGAATACAATAAATGACAAATTGTGGTTGTACGTTTGTTGGTTTGTCCTTCTTTCATGCAGCAACGGAGCAACCGATCGACGTGATTTTTGGCATAGATATAGTTTAGGGACCGGAGAAGTAACACATGCTACTTACTTGTTATCCTGGAAAAATGCACGTATTCTGCAAGAACCGAGGGTGAAACCGTGGCCAAAAGCTAGTAAAAAATATACGAATTTCCACTGTTTCTTCTTAGGCTAAAATGTAACGCGTAAAGTCTTTTTACGTACGATCCGTGTTGTTATACCTACTTGTTCAATATAAACAAACATGGCTGATCACCGTTGACGTAGATAGAAATCCGAATTCGAATCTTGTTATTAGTTGGCGATGTATCACTATTAATGTCATTGGTTGGCATCTGCCGAGTTTGTTTGCATTATTGGATAGGTATAGAAAATCCAACCATAACTCCAAAACATACAAGAAATAGTTTAGGTACTATTAAGTATGAAAACCTTCAGCACTAACCAGTATTCTATTGTCTGCGACTTGAAAAGGCCCGAAAAGGGTGACTTATCATATTACGAAAGGTTTTCCAACAAAAAAACATTCCTTTCACCCCAAAGTTCAACAAAGGAGTTTTCAAAGAAAACAGATATCTTGAAGATAAAAAGCTTTGGAGAAAGAGTTAAGAATGCGTCAGTGTTACTTAAACTTAGGTGGAAGGTCACAGATTATAACAATAGTTATTTGTTATGCAATGTACTTAGTTGTTCTTTGGCGCGAGTACTTGTTAAAACCCTAAGAAGCGCAGGAGCCTAAGATTAAACCGATCTAAGCGAGTGTTTTAAAGGTACGAGACAAAATAACTTTGCTGCCAAGCGAAACACACAATTTTTCACCTCACTACAGCGAGGAAAAAAAATTATTTTAATTTATACTAGCTGCTGCCCGCGGTTTCGCAGTGATATTGGATTTCATGGGTTTTATTTATTTGCACGGAATACTAATTATTTTTCTAAAATAAAAGTACCCTAAGTTACTCCTTATAACATCAGCTATCTGCCCATGAAAGTCCCATCAAAATCGGTCCAGCCGTTTTTGAGATTACCCGGAACCAACAGGCATACAGACAAACAAAAATTTTAAACATGGTAGTTTTGCTATAGGTACCGTATATACTTGCTTATGCATTTTGTAAAAAGCTGTTATGCAGACACTTCAATTTTATTTATTTTTATAGATTTAAACTGCGAGCAAAAGTGCTTATCCACGCTATAACTTGGAAAAGTAATTTTTCCACGCTACCTGATGAAAAGCATTTTTCTATATTAGTTTAGTGTAACCATCTCATCTAATCTTTAGTTGACTATTGACGATATGATCATAGATCCTATTTTTTGTATACATTTGGATAACAAGATAAGCAATGTCGTTTACTTGAAGGTATGCATTGCGATAGCTAACAACTTAGAAACACAAACGCCCACGCGGCAGAACAGTGCGCTCGTTACCCTGAGACATTAAGTCTCATAAGCCGAGTAAATTCACTGACTACATTGCTCATCAAACATGAACACAATAATGCTTGTACATTACTGCTTGGTGGCAAACTACACGAGCAAAGCGGTGGTACTAACCCAGACGTACACACGCAGAAGAGTTAGTCCTACCAACCGGTCGATCCTGAAAGATATCTAATTATAATAATAACAATACCATTTTTAGTCAACTGCAAACAGTGGTACCTAAGTTGATGTTAAATAAGTACAGATTAAAGTTCTAACTATCAAATCGATAGGCTATTAGGGTATTTGACCCCATTTTGTTATGATGTCAATCAATTCGTTTTTTAATGAGAATCAAATGGCTATATAGAAACAACTGGAAATCGAACGCTAAAAACATAAAACATGTCGAAAAAAGGTAGGCATCTCAGTGCTAAAACGCTCCATTAAATAATGATGTTGATTATAATAATAATTGATTATTATAACAATTAATGATTCATTATAATAATTGATGTAATAATGATTATTTTTATACTCTATTAAGTTTAGTTTTCGTTCAATATCTCGCCTGATCGAGACGATGGTATCATGGTCGAAGATGGGGAATATGCTAAACCTAGATTAGAACTAGTTCTAATCTACTCTAATCTAGTTATAGTTCTAATCTAGTTCTAACCTAGATTAGAAGTATTTCTTTTTTTTTCTACCTGCATTCTTTGCAATAAATTATTTTAAATTTGAATTTGAACTGGCTCTCAAATAGGCCTCTCCCATAGACCGACACTTGGATCGGCTACTCGCCTCTTGCATCCAACGGTTCCTCGCGGTAGGCCTTTACTACTTCTTCCAGAGGTACGTGACCTCTACGAGAACCTTTCATCGGTTGTCAGTTCTGCGAGCTATATGGCCTGCCCATTGCCATTTTAATTTACTTGATATTATTATTTTATGGGAGAGCCCTTTGTTCAGCATTGAGTATCTCCCAGCTGAAGATGGTGATGATGATTAATTTTAGTGTTGTTAATTAGGACAACAAAGAAAGACTTTTAACATATCTATGAATATCAGGAAAATAAGTAGATAATATATTAGATAAGAATGAAAGATAATAAGATAGTATAAAAAAGAGTGCTTTTCAAAAAGCGGTAACTGACTTGGATAAAAATATCGTGATATTTGAAACTTCATCCCCCATTTTTCCACCTTTAGGGGTGGTATTCTATCATCAAATGTGTAAGGAAAAAGGCCGAGCGAATTTCAAAAATAAATTAAAATCGATCTACAGTTGAAGGTGAAACCGGTGAATACATAAAAAAGTACAAAAAAACCACCTCCCTTTTTCGAAGTCGGTTAATAAACAAATGTGTGCAACATTTATTTTTTTACTGTTTAACCTTCAAGCGTTTAACATGATCAGCACCTAAAAGATGATGAAAACTTGCTTCAAATATTTTTTTCCTTGTCTAGGTTTTATTTTGTAAGTTTTAAAAAAATCCATCTAATATAGTATTTTCACCAGATTTAAACATGAAATACAACATTTCAGCCTATTGGGTGCCAAATTCAATTGCACATCCACACATTCTAACATACAAACTAACTAAGTAACTACCTATAGTGAAGTTCAGTTGAAGAAAAGCTTGTAAAAATAGAGCTGGTACTCAAGTGTCACAATGCACCAATTGGAGCTGATTTTCAACCTAAAGATGGTAGAAAATTAAGTGAGCGCTAAGATTGCCTACTAACACGATTGCAATCAAGAAATTTACTGAAAAATTAAGCTCGAAGGATTCGAACCAACCACCAATAATCGACGAGCTAATTATTGAGCTATTATTGCTTCAAAATTCTATTTCGTTGTTTACGCCACACTTATATAATCTTCGCTTGGCGACAGATTTTCAACTTGACGTTGGTAGCTATAGCTAGGTGAGCGCTCTAGCTTTTAATTATTTAATTATTAAAAGCTCTAGTTTTAATAATTAAATAATAATTTTCACAGCGTAATAAGTAGGTACTGAATTTTATCAACTAGCTTAGAACAATAGGGTTCTTTGTTATTTTCATATAAATTGTATAAAAAATATTATCCTTACATACAAAAGATGAATCACCAAAATTCACAAAAAAAAAAAACAATTACTTAGGTACTATCTAGAATTAGTTTCAGTAGGCAATGATCATCAATATCACTAATCATACCTTATCAAAGCTGTCAGCTTAATCAACCATCAATTTCCACCAAACTTTTCCATCCAAATCCAAAACACTGGCACAAAACACACTATTTAAAAATAACAAAAAAGCACACACTGGCACTCAAGTAAAAAGCACAACACACGCGTTTGACAGCTGAAACTTCGCAATTTGAAATTGTGAGGGAAATTTTCGACAAGCGACCGCGCGCGATCGCGTCTTTCCTTCCACTGCATATGGCCGCACAAAGAGGTTGTATTACAGAATTACTCATAAATTTTCAGTCCTAGCCAGGATTTTATGGTTTGTATTTAATTTAACTTTTCTGTTTATTTTATTTTACGTTTCTCGTTCGTTGATGTGATTTTTTGGAGAACAGTTGGGGAAAATTGTTTTAATGTAATGAAAGCTTCGTTATGGTTAGTGATTTCAGATGTAGTAATTAATTGGCCTCAACTCTAAAGGGTTTCTTAAATTAATTGGATAAATCAATACTAATATAATAAATGTGAAAATGTGTTTGTTGGTTCTACCTTTTATGAAGGAAAAGAGTGATTTTTGTACATAAAGATTTATCGGCCGTGGTTCAAGTGGGTGAAACCGTGAGTAGCAACTAGTCTTACTAATCCTACTAATATTAAAAATTCGAAAGTGTGCTTGTACGTTTGTTAGTTTGTTGGTTTGTCTTTCTTTGACGCAGCAACGAAGCAACGGATTGACGTGATTATTGCCATAAGTAGATATAGTTGTCATACATTTTTTAATGTATAGAATCTGATGGTGTCATTTAAATTACTAATGATGATAAAAAAAAATGTTGAATTTGGCAAATATTAGATTCAATATTTGTGGAAGTTATATATTTTTTGTGAATTTAATTTTTATTGTTTTAATGTGATCTCCTTAAAATTGTATAACGACAGAAATTATGTACTTTGTGTTTCATGGCACATCCCAATTGAAGGAGAAATCGGTGCAAATACATAAAAAATACATACGAAGTTTGATTTTTTAAGTAATATAACTACATTTCATGTCTGGTTTTGATATTTTGTAAGTTTTTCTGTGACTTTGGTTCCTGTTTGTCTGATTCTCAAGGACAAACATTGCTATTTTTTTTGGATCCGCCGCACATTGGGCCACTGAACGCGGAAACAAGACGTAGCAACTAGACGCGGCCATTAGTGGCTAGGCGCGGTCTCCATTCGAAGCCACTGGTACCCACAAATAGAGAGAACAGAAGGGGGCGTCGTGTGGTTTTTGACGGCCTAAGCGCCCAAGCCCCCTTCTGAAGTCTCTCAATTGCCCTAGATCTGGAGTCGGTCGCTGTAGGCGTAATATATGAAATAAGTGATCTACAATGACGAATCCCACTGCATTTGTGGACACGAGAACCAGACTTTATCTCATCTTCTGTTCTGTCCCTCGTGCCCTACCACTTGCACGATGAAAGAATTAAGAGACGCAAACGGGGACTCGGTCATTTTGACACTGCAATTGGCCAACGTAATTTAGAAGAATCAAATCAATTACATGCTGAAGAAGATTACAAGCAGTATGCGCAACCAGATGTCAGATTTAATGCTGCTAGGTCAACTGCATCCAAATTGCCATAAAACTCCATGAGAATCTTGTCACCGTCGCGTTCAACACTATCACCATCTAGTTAAAAACATTAGAACTAATTTTTACAGTGTGCGAGACGCTCTACATAGAGGCACCTCGCAAGTTAAAGCGAACTGAGCGAAACGAAAAATAAAATCATATCATATAACTTTTTACTTTCTGGATGCATAAATAAAACCCCAAAACAAAATTAGCAAACTCAAAATTGCTAGCACAATTTTATACCAGCAATTTGTTTTTAATTTAACTTTGCGGTTTTAACTTTACCAAGTCTGTTAGGGAATTGTTTTGGGTCGATTTTACTGTTCGAGTTGAATTTTAAGCATTTTTTTTCTACTTTACGTTTACCAGGTAGGACTAACTCTTCTGCGAGTGTTCCTCTGGGCGGGAACCACCGCTTTGCGCGTGTAGTCTGCCGCCAAGCAGTAATGTGTGTTCGGGTTTGATGAGCAATTCTACAGTCAGTGAAATTACTATGAGCTTATGAGACTTACTTGAGACTAGGCTTCTGAGTCTTGAGCATCAACGCAAAGTTTTTTTTTTTTTATGTTATTAGGTAACGAGACGAGCTGGTCGTTTGCCTGATGGTAAGCATAACGCCGGCCCATAACGATTGCAGTGCCACCCCGAACTTTGAAACACAAAGGCCTGCGCGGCATTGCAGTACGCTCGTTACCCTGAGACATTAGGTATTAAGTCTCATAAGCCCAGTAATTTCACTGGATACTCTGCTCATCAAACCGGAACACAGTAATGCTTGCACACTACTGCTTGGCGGCAGACTTCACGAGCAAAGCGGTGGTAACAACCCCGACGGACACTCGCAGAAGAGTTAGTCCTCTCACTAACGTTGCAAGTCTCTCAGTGTTTTACAGAATACACGTTGGAGATTGCGCGACACAACTTGATTCCCTCATCTCCATTTTACCAGTGTACGACTAGAGGCACAGTAGGTACTTACGATTATGATGTTGACCAGGAGCTTCTGCCCATTCCCTGGATATTCTCTTAGCCAGCTCTACGGCACCCAGGAGATGAGATGGTAATATTCTTATCCGGGTACTTCTTTTTTCATATATTATACCAGCTGCTGCCCGCGGTTTTACCCGCCTGGAGATATTGGATTACATGGGTTTTAGTTTTTTGCGCGGAATCCTTATTCTTTTTTTAAAATTAAAGTAGCCTAAGTTACTCCTTGTAACATCAGCTATCTGCCAATGACAGTCCCGTTAAAATCTGTCCAAGCGTTTCGGAGATTACCCGGAACAAACAGACAGACAGACATTTTAAAAATGGTTGTTTAGTTGTAGGTACCGTATATACTTTCATATGCATTTAGTAAAAAGCTGTTATTTTGATATTACAACAGACACTTCAATTTTATTTATTTGTATAGATTGTACAATGTACATGGGTTAACAGTTTGCTGGTTCAATATTTGCGCTGGAGTAAACAATAATAGGGCAGGCTGGGTAAAGTTTCCGGGTTGTATATAAGTTTGACGTGTACTAACAAGTTTAGTTATAAAGTCAGACAAAAGACGTGGCTCATACGCAGGGCCTTTCTGCTCTTTGTGTAAGCTGAGTCAGGAGTATTTATTGAGAATTAAAAAATGGAATTATTATTGTTTTTTGTACAGATGTAGAGAAGTTAGGTATCTTTTTGTATAAATATCCCTTTACCTATCTTATAAAGAATTCATCATCTCAAGAATTTGGGGCTACCGATCGTTAAGTTGGTAAAAGGATCTAGTCTAGATAACCAGAAGCCGCATCAAATCACGATCGCAGGAATTTTTAAGATGGTTTTATAAATCAAATCCAATCAGACAATTTATTTGCTAGAATGTACAATGTCATGGTCATATTTCAAATATAGGGTCTGCGTATTCAGCCTGCAAGCAGACGTGCAAATATTTAAGATTTAACAGACAATTAAATTTTAAAATTAAATATTCATTAACGCAATAAAAACATTTTTCTAATAGCCAGTCACATAAAACTTTTTAAATTTAAGTATAACATTTAATTATTTTATGTCATTTGGTATTTTATTATATATTATAATAATCATATTATATACAAGCGAGCTTAAGAAAGTTTTTTTTTTATAACAAACTAACCCAGGTTTCGTTGTCCTTGTCCAGCGTCGCGCGTTACGTTTGGTTAAATTCAGTATACATCGAACTTAAGCCATTAGACATTATTTTTCGCGGAATTAAGACTATAAATTACCCACATTATATAATCTTATTTAATTACTAGCTGCTGCCCCGCGGTTTCACCCGCGTGGAGATTTTGGATTACATAGTTTTTATTTTTATGCGCGGAACCCTAATTATTTTTCTGAAATTAAAGTAGCCTATGTTACTCCTTGTAACATCAGCTATCTGCCAGTAAAAGTCCCGTCAAAATCGGACCAGCCGTTTCGGAGATTACCCGGAACAAACAGACAAAAATTTTAAAAATGGTTGTTTTGTTATAGGTACCGTAGGTATATACTTTCATATGCATTTAGTAAAAAGCTGTTATTTTGATATTACAAACAGACACTTCAATTTTATTTATCTGTGTGTATGGATGTACACCTATATATATACCTAAACGAACAGATAAAGGTGCTTGGTGACATATTTTCAACTTGAGGGTGATAGCTAGCCAGGTGGTAGCTACCAACAATCAATTCGTTAAATAAAATCAGTTTTTTTTTTTTATTTTACAGATTTTGGACATGAAACATTTTATGAGACGGCGTAAGGCGCTGGGCAAAACATGGCGGTAAAAATCTACAACATCGCAAAACACATCGTGGAATTTTCCGATGCAGTGCCGCACAGCAGTGTTAGGACCTCGCTCTTGTATGAGAGCTACTAAAAAGAAAACTAGAGTTGTCCAAGTTCTAATAAAATCGATAAGCGATACGTGATCCGTTGTCACCTTTTTCCAAACTAGATTCCGTAATCGAGTTTGTGCTTTTAGACGTTTGGGGTCGTTTGCACCGGCAAAATTATAGAGGTTGTTCTAGACCTCCAAGATATTTTTATTGTATATACCTAAAAAAAATTGCTTTAAAAAAGCGACGAACCGACTTCAGTGACAAACTACTGAACCGATTTTGATGAAATTTCTATAGAATCAATCTGAAAGTATACCCTTTCAAATAAAAAAAGAATTTTTCAAATCGGTTTATAAATGACCGAGATCTGAGGTAACAAACATAAAAATAAAAAAACCCGACGAATTGATAACCTCCTCCTTTTTTGGAAGTCGGTTAATTATAGGTATTATATTACAAAACTTTCAGTGAACGGTTTTTTTATTCGATAGATTGGACCACTGTCTCAATGGATGACGTGGTGAATTATGGCCTATAGCTACTCTCAGAATTGTTAAGGAGGTGTCAAGCGCGGCAAAAAAGTGCTAGTACCCAAAACTAGTATGTCTGAAAAGACATACTGCGCCGGCCCCAAGAACAACGGATCACGGGAAGGAGCAGGAGGAGGCTGGACAACTACCTCGCTTAATCTTAAGCGACAATAATCGGAGATGATAAGTAGGTATCTCAAGTGCATATACTGGAACTGGTACCTATAGGTGCGACAGATTTTCACTTTGAGGATGGTAGCTAGCCAGGCATTCACTAAAAAGTATCTTACCACCTTGCTGTATAATGGTGTATTCCTTTATAATTTATATGATGGAGATTTTCTTAGTTGTCCAGACTTAAACAAACTTGACGGCTCACCAACCACCAATGACATACTTAGAAATTCAAATTCGAATCGTGTCATTTGGTTGATGATCGGATCACTATATGTACTGATGTTATTGGTTGGCATTCACCGATTGTGTTTACATTATCGGACAAGTATAGAAAACCAGACATTGCGTTACATACTTTAAGCAAAATACTTGATATGTAAAACCCTAGCGCCATCTTCATTTTGGCAACTGAACCATTCTGAATGCGGACAACCTAAAAGCACGAGAATTTGGAAACAAGATAGATGTCTCTCAACAACAGTTAATATTCACAGTGGAAAGGAGAGGCAGGTTGGCCTACCTGTTTAACTCACCACTAATGAAAGTCACGGCGATAAAATATTTTATTTTCTATACTTTTTCTTTCAACCGCCTAAAACTCTTTATTATAATTGTATTGTTTCATGTAGACGAGTGGTAAAAGCAAACGGCCCGGCTGATGAGGGTAAGCGATCACCGTCACCTATGGACATTTGCAAAACTAGGAGCGTGGCCTATGCGTTGCTGACCCTTGAGAACTCGTCACATCACCCATCTTGAAGGACTGGACTTTGTAGCACTGCGGAAAAACCTGTGGAGGGAGCTCGTTCGATATTTTGCAAGCATGCGGGAGAAAGGAACGCATAAATCGAGTAACCTCGAGGCATAATTCTTAGGGTAACATTAGCTACTGGTGTCGCGCAAAACGCGAATCGCTATGTAAAAGCTGTAAATGTCAGCCCTTGCACAAATGTCAGTGTCAAAGTATTTTATCGTAAGGCAATACTGTTTGCTTCTTTTTGGATGACAGATTGTTTATGAAACCTGTGGTGGTTGAATAACGATAGTAATTGACACATTCCGACGACGGCGATGGCGGGAGAAAAATGAGAAGAAAAAACAGTAACTGAACGTGAGTCAGGTTGGTGATCAGGCGAATAGTACCGTCATGAAACTACCCTAATAATGCCTGGTGAGTGTTCAGATTTATAACTGTTCTCAAATTGACTGTTAGTAGTCAAGCAATGTGGAATCAGATAGAGTCCATGTGATTAGAGTTCCACAAATGAATCCAATAAACGCTAGTAATATTTATGCATTGTAATGTTCTAAACATGAAGCGTACAAATTGGAGTGTGATGAATAAGCACACTGGCAGCTGGTCGACTATAGTTGGAGTAAGTGGCAGGACTATGGGGAAGGTGGAGGTCCTTGTGGGGGAAACCCCCCCACGTCCGGAAGACAGTTCTAGGTGCCAAGGGGCAAAGCCCCACAGGAATACTGGACAGGCCAGTCCCTGATAGATAAGGTGGCACCGGAACACAGTTCTAGGTGCCAAAGGGCAAAAGACCCGAACAGGGCTACTGGGCAGGCCAGACCCTGATGGATAAGTTGGCACCGGGACACAGGCAGACTGTGTTCAGACCGGAGGTAGTCGACCAGAGCCAAGTTAGTCGTTGGGACTAACCATTAGTGAGAGTAGATGGCAAAGCCATCAGTGAGAGTATATGGCCAAGCCATTATTATTAATAGGGAGAGGCACATAGTATATATCTATCTTTCCCTCTCCTGAGTAGATTCATAAATAGCGAAGCAGATAACTAGTTCTTTTATAGACATACTTAAATAAACTATTGATACCTTTTGTTACCCTAATTCTGTATATTAGAATCTTGGCATTATGTAATATGAATTACGGAAGGGGCGACAAAAATGGTGGAGATGCTGGGATTTATGATTCGTGGAAAGCCACTTTCATTCCGGCTTTTACCTGTTTAATTTTAAAACTGTACAATGTACATATATATTTCTGTGCACAAATGTGCAGGCAATATTGAGGGTAGTTTTGCCAAATATCTTGTTAATGTTAAAGCATACAATTTATGCTTATTTATTGTGCTACCTACACAATAAGTTTATATTTTATTGTGCTACCTACATAATAAGTAATTTATTTTTGCTCCATGAGAACAGACTATTGTATCGATTGCCGAATATCGATTTTTTCCCTTATGTCAAGTTTAGATTGGCAAGGATGTATGTTATGTGATGGTAGCCCTGCCTGTGAGCGAATGACCAAATAATCTGTTGTTAAGTGATTATGATTGAGTACTTGAGTAAACGAAAGAAGCTAAGAGTACTATAAAGTAATGAAAGTACACTATGGTTATAACCGACAACTCCCATAGTAACGACCACGTGAAATAACTTGACTATGTCTGATGGTAATGGGTAAAGGCACGGTAAAATGTACCTACCCAGTCCTACCCACTTAATATTGTTGTTTTATTCAGTTTTCAGTGCCCATTTCCGACATTAGAAGTGGGAACGGTATTGGTTTAACCATGAAGTGATGATCTTGATAGTGTTTTGTGACGATGCCAGGGTTGAATTGAAAGTAGCCCTGTCTGTGAGGTGAAATGCCCGAGTTCGATCCCAGATCGGACAAAGCTTTGTTTTGGGAGCGTGAATTTTTAAATTCAAATTCAAAATGCTTTATTCAGGTGGGCCCCAAAGGAGCACTTATGAAAGTTGGAATGAATGACTCTGACAAAGGGCCTCTGTAAAATTCGTGTACCCGAATCACAGACTAAAGCTAGTGCTGTCTTTATTAGAACATAATAAATGACAAAGACACCAACAGACCCAATCCGTGCTTAAACCATATAAACCATTTATTGATAATTTGCCTTAAAATTATACGTCAACAATCTCAATTCAATGTCAATGAACCTTCCAGAACCTTCCTTTTGTTCTCAGAACTTGACTATTTGTGTTCTGAAATTATTACTGGTTTTCCTTTGACTCTAGTGTTTATGCTAGTTAGTTAAAAAACTTAAAGGCAAACGCGTTCATAATGTTGTTTCGATTCCAGTATGTAAATGCACGATGTAGTAGTTACAAAGTATAACGCTGACTAGTTAAGTTACATCATTGATGTGGTTCAGCAGATCGTGCTGCATTCATGAGATCAGCACACAAAGTTAGTTTTTATGCTGTGAACTCATCAGACACAAAGTCGTTAGTTTTCCAAGTGGGACACAAATTTGTTGACGATACTGACCTTTCATTGAACTAAATTTTTGGGCACTAAATAATAAAGCGCATTAAAGCGACAGCGCGATATGGTACTTAAGATTATTGCTGACAAGTTAAATGTGATCGGCGTAGTGTTCATTTATTTAGTAGTACTGTGTGAATCAGAAGCTGATAAGTAAACTACGCCTACTAATCTACTATTATGGTTTCATGTGAGTGCTGCATCTAAAGAACGAAGGACTTCAGGATGCCTTAGCAACAGCGCAAAGACTGCAGGAAAAGTCTGGTGCTGTACATGTGATGGTGACTCATGGCTTCTTCGGTCATCAAAAGGTTGGGCCCATCTACTGGTCATCAGCTAGTGAACCTGTGGTCCAGAGCTGCGCGAGGAGTGTTACAGATAAGTGATATTCGCTTAATGATTCGGAAACCGAATTGTAAAGCAGTTGTATTATAAGTTATTGAAGCATGTAAGGCTGCATAAAAAGTGTATAAAAAGGGGTAGTAGTGCACAATACACCCCAAGCGATGCACAATATACCCCAAGTATGCACAATATACCCCAAGTATGCACAATATACCCCAAGTATACACAATATATCCCAAGTATACACAATATACCCCAAGTATGCACAATATACCCCAGATATGCACAATATACCCCAAGTATACACAATACACCCCAAGCGGGACGTCAGTGCGGGCCTTATCGCCCCCACCTGGAATAAGATAAGAAAAAAGGGGAAGTTACTAAAAAAAAAGTGGGTTACCTGCTGGTTACAAGTACAGTGCAAGGCTTTCTTATTTGAAAATATCGTCGGGGTACGAACCAGTTAGTTAAACGTTGTGTAACAAACATAATCTTTGAACCATACGTTGTGTCCCTGCTGCCTGTAACACAGGGACGCCTGGTACAGGGTAAGAAATTCTGTGCGCTTGTTGTAGTTATCGTGTCAAAACACGATATTTCAATTCAAAAGTGTTGAGTGACGGACGATTCACATAAAATCGTACCGTGGCGGTGGTCAACTTGTCTGAGCGATAATATGAGGTTATCGCCGATAGCTTACCAAGGTATGACTTAGAGCGAGTTTAGGCCTTAAGGTACTGTTTCTATTGAGACTTGTTTCTATTGAGACTGGTTTCTTCGCCAGTTTGACCGGCAACAGACAAAGTGGTAAAGATAAAGATCATTTAATTGTAAAGACAAGGAAATAGCATATAATGTCAGAAAATACCTACCTACTTTTAACTATTTATTAATAAATACCTACTTTTTTCCATTTGATAAAAAAAAGAGGGAATCCAAATTTATCTGTGCCGATAGTTATTTCATAGTTGGTGCAGTGCTAATCGATATTGTTTTAACTGACGTGCGAATTTTGTGATAGAGTTACCCTCGTTTTCATTGATGTAAAAATAAGACGAGCTATTGTTGTATCAATTATTGATATTGTTTAACAGTGTGGTGTCAATGTTCAAATTTACTGTAATTTTGTAGTTGATGAGTTGACGACTTCGTGGTTTTACAAAACGAAGAACACAATTAGACAAAATTGTACCCAAAATACAGAATGACATTTAAGGTGATCGAGGTTCTAGACGATGATCGCTATTTGTTAAAGACCTTAAATTCTAAGCGAATTTAAAACTGCACTCATGATTGCTTACGAGAACTGCCTGAAGGTCAAGTTGTGGTAGAACAATTTAAAGATAACGTGGTAAATGAGACTGTTAAGCTTAGTGAAAGTCAGTACGTTACATTGTAGCTCGTTGGAGGTTCCATGTTGTGAAAATACGTGTACCTACCTATGTCTGTTATTTGGCTGAGCCTGTAACATAACCTGTGCCGTTAAATTCGTCTTGAAGTAACGTTACGATATTATTCTTTCATTAAAAGCAGTCAGTTCTTTAATTATATGAACGTGAAATTGTACAAATTTGTTCCATGTTGTGCTGAGCAACGTGGCGATTTTGTTTATTAACGGGTTGATACCATTGGCAACCATGTTTTGATGTCGCAAAATAGAACTTCAACCATTTTTGAACTTGTGATTTGTTACTGTCGTAGTACATAGTAACTAATAGAATAGTGAATACTGCTAGTCACTGGTAGAATCACTGGTAAAGTCACTACGCGGTGGGTATAAAGCTTCAGGTACACGGCGAGCTTGACAAGTCGGGCCGAATTCAATGGGTTGCGCGCTCAGTAGCAATACCTACTCACAAACGCACAGCAAAAGTATATAGCTTCACATTCAGCTGCAAGACCCCAAAACTCAAGTTTTGTGAAATTTATTTACTTACAATGGTTGTATGTACAATGTAGATATATGTATATTTATGTAGGTTAAATCTTGTAAGCTAGATTTGAACCACTTCCCGGTGTTCGATTGAGCCTAAATTTTACATACTTAAGTAAGTACATATTATGTAAATCGGATTACAATGCAATACTTATGGTGGTGTGACGGAGTTGTTCTGATGATGGGCCCGTAGGGCAGCCATAGGAGCTCTGTAAACGAAGGGATGTAGCCTCATCGTGCCAGAGAAAAGGGCTCGTTTGATTTGTCTTTGCAAGTGCTCTGTTCAGAAAACCATAATTTTCAACAACAGAAATAATGTTGTTCATACTTCCTAGGGACATCGAAAGGTAAAGATGTGCACGTAGAGACTACAAGTAATTAGTAATTAGGTAGGTACCCACCTACCAAATGTTTACTTTTGTACAAGGTACATACTAACTAACATTATGCCGTATGCTTAACTCCTTAGGATAAACCTGTTACTTATTCTGCAGTTAAAGTACCTACCCAAGCAGATATTTGGGAAATAATAATTGTTTTCTTTCCACTGAGAACCTAATCTGGGTTTAATTGAAATGACACTTGCTCACGAGAAGTAGAGTAATGGGTACATAACTGGTAAATAAATATTTCAAATGGTAAATAAATGTTTAGATTGCAATCCTGAAGTAGTCAGAAGAGCTAAGAGTTGCGCGATAGAAAGAGAAGCAACATCGAGGCTAATATAACTGTTGGTTAATAGCGCTGGGCGACCTGAGTTGCACTGTGGCGTTCACGTACGCCCTACTAAGTTTAGTCGATTTTAGTCTGTGGAATAACACCACAACACTAGATAGACCGTTTTCTCCAAATGGTACATATTATATTATATTTTGCAAAAAGATTGTAGAGTAATAGTTCTGTGTAACCATCGGTCCCTACTTGACTGGAAATACACAACCACTAGAAACGGCATATTTTTTATTGGACCTACGGTCCTCCTCGCCCTCACCAAGAAGCGAAAATTACGAGGCCCCGGGACGCTTCGCCAGACTCCCAGGCCTTCAAAGCACTTTGTTGTGTTGTGGCGAGGGTCGCTATGGACGCGAAGTGAGTCATCTGTGCTTGTGCTATTGTCGATTCTGTGGTAGCTTCATGATCAACTAGTTACTATGTAGAGTATGTAAGATCACCGATAATGACGATGGTGATACAATTGTCCTTCCCATTAATGCTAGCTGGCCATGTGACCATGACGACGATGTTAGAGTAAAATCTCTCTTTAAGGTTACGCTTGTAATTTGTGACTAACTGGGAATAGGACTTAAAAGTGCTCACACAAACGATTAGGAAGAATGCCTAAAGATCAATTTCCATTTGATGTCGACATAGTCTTCAGAACAAGATAATATGGAGTAAAATTAAGACAGACCGATTTGTATTGAGCAAATCGATTCTGTCACACAAAGTAATAATTGCTGTCGCTGGTTAAGTGATAGTTGCAGCGTGCAGTTGGTTAAGCACTACAGAGTTCGTTTGTAATTCATAGTGGCAATTTTGTGTGGTGTAGTATAACCAATATAAGAGTGCACCTAAATCGAGAAATCGCGCACAAAAGATTTTCAGCCAAAAGTTTTTGAAAACATTTTAGATGTTAAATGGTTTGATGATCGTTATGTTTACGGGAGTGTCAAGTACCTATTGACGATGTAAATGAAAGTAAATCTATGATTAATGAAATTTTGAAATGAGTGCAAAAGGTTCTCGATATCTCGATTCGTTGGGTTTGAGACTATACCAGAGTATCGTGAACCCATAGTCCATTTATTAGAAGGCAGTATGTGCTCTTTGAGTACTATGTGGTTGTGCCGTAGCTCTGGGTTGAACAGTCAGATCTAGCCTTGTAGCGAAGACCAAAGAGTCAAAGGTTGACTCGAGAGGCTGTACCGGAGTATCATAGCCATATGTGTGTGGTAGTACGGTAGTCCTGGATCATGCCTGGTAGCGAAGATTATAGAATCATGTGACGACTGCGTTCCCATAGGGAAGTGTGTGTATAGCAATAGCTGTTGAACACAAATGAGATACCTGAGGTCTTGTTTGACTAAAATTGTTTTAAAGTAAAAAAAAACATTTTGTTCTTTGTTAAAAATAATCGCTAAAATGATACTTGAGCTCTAAAGTTTTTGTTTCATGCGCGATAAAGTAGCTGCTGTAACTAAGGTAGATTCGATTTTCCACTTTGTGGTGCAATTGAATCTTGCAGCGAAGACCATAGTCAGGATTAACCAAACGGAAGCTGTGCTGTTGTTCAGATTAACACACGAGGACGTGTGTCATCGCGGGATGGCCGTGTCAAGGACAGCTGGATTTTGATAATTTGTGCTAGCGTTTGGTTGTCAATCCTGTGAAATGGCAAGACAGTGATATTTAACAGTCAAACTGTTATGTTAGCAAGCTATCAGAGGTTGAGTAAACCCGTATTACTAGGCTTGCAGAGATCTAGGCGGGACTGTAAGGAACTGGTTGAGCAAATTGAGTCGGTACCATGTGATGTATCGTCAGAATCGTCTCTAAGAGATGTAGCACCTAGTCCAGTGAAGCCTCCAAAGAACCAGTACAGCCCGAATCTCAGAAAGATGAGGTAGACCACGGACCCGTTATCAACTCCGACAGTCCGGAGAAGACGGGACAAATAAGTGAAGGTGAAGTCGCACCAGACCCACATCAAGAAGTGGAAGATAGGAGTGGACAGGGTGCAGGTATTCGTGCCAGAGAAAAAATTCTGGAATGGCCACGAAACTTGCTTATTCTACTCCATTAGACTTCTTTCTTTCGCTGTTGGGAGTGTCGCGCAAAACGCGAATCGCTATGTAAAAGCTGTAAATGTCAGCCCTTGCACAAATGTCAGTGTCAAAGTATTTTATCGTAAGGCAATACTGTTTGCTTCTTTTTGGATGACAGATTGTTTATGAAACCTGTGGTGGTTGAATAACGATAGTAATTGACACATTCCGACGACGGCGATGGCGGGAGAAAAATGAGAAGAAAAAACAGTAACTGAACGTGAGTCAGGTTGGTGATCAGGCGAATAGTACCGTCATGAAACTACCCTAATAATGCCTGGTGAGTGTTCAGATTTATAACTGTTCTCAAATTGACTGTTAGTAGTCAAGCAATGTGGAATCAGATAGAGTCCATGTGATTAGAGTTCCACAAATGAATCCAATAAACGCTAGTAATATTTATGCATTGTAATGTTCTAAACATGAAGCGTACAAATTGGAGTGTGATGAATAAGCACACTGGCAGCTGGTCGACTATAGTTGGAGTAAGTGGCAGGACTATGGGGAAGGTGGAGGTCCTTGTGGGGGAAACCCCCCCACGTCCGGAAGACAGTTCTAGGTGCCAAGGGGCAAAGCCCCACAGGAATACTGGACAGGCCAGTCCCTGATAGATAAGGTGGCACCGGAACACAGTTCTAGGTGCCAAAGGGCAAAAGACCCGAACAGGGCTACTGGGCAGGCCAGACCCTGATGGATAAGTTGGCACCGGGACACAGGCAGACTGTGTTCAGACCGGAGGTAGTCGACCAGAGCCAAGTTAGTCGTTGGGACTAACCATTAGTGAGAGTAGATGGCAAAGCCATCAGTGAGAGTATATGGCCAAGCCATTATTATTAATAGGGAGAGGCACATAGTATATATCTATCTTTCCCTCTCCTGAGTAGATTCATAAATAGCGAAGCAGATAACTAGTTCTTTTATAGACATACTTAAATAAACTATTGATACCTTTTGTTACCCTAATTCTGTATATTAGAATCTTGGCATTATGTAATATGAATTACGGAAGGGGCGACAACTGGGTTGTACATCAGAAAACACAACCTTCAGTGGATTAAATCGTTTAGAATGCAACCTTAGCCACATCTTTAACATAGCTCTCAATTACAAGCAAATAAGAGTGATTATTCTTTTTAAATAAGGAGGAGGTTTTCAGTTCATCTGTATTTTTATTGCTAGTGAAGTCTGCCGATAAGCAGTAATGTGCAAGCATTACTGTGTTCTGGTTTGATGAGCAGAGTAGTAGCTACTTATTTTCATAGATGGCGTTAGTGTTGAGCAGGTTGACCAAGGTCCATAATATAGTTCATCTACCGACTCTCCTATTATGAACGAAATCAGAGTTACATCAATCTTAACGGTCCCTTACTGAAAATGTAGATGGCGCAGTGACACATTTGTTTAAATTTTTAGCCGATTTTGAAAAACGAAGGTTCTCATATCGTCTGAATTTTTTTAATGCGCGAAAATCGACAAAAACATCGACAAAAATAATCATTACAATCGGTTGATAATATTAATTATCAACCGATTGTAATGATTATTTTTCTCATGAGTTTAATATATCGACAATGGTTCTTTAATTAAATAAAACCTTAAAGGTGCAAATTTAAGGGTGGAAAAATGGGGGATGGAATTTTATTTTTTTGCCGAAGTCCGTTCACGCTCCTTTTTTATAATATGGCATATGGGCTTGCCTTTGACCGCCATCTCACCCGATGTTAAGCGATGACGCGGTCGACGATGTATAGCACGCTTACCAAGAAGATACCTGTTCACTTGTAGACTCCCAGATTGTGATTCCGGCAATGAGTTCTACTCTTTATCTGTCCGCATGATGAAGGTCGAAGCAAAATGCTTAGTACGGATGTTTTTAGTTGAAATGTTATTTTTTATTTAGCTCTCAATTGCTAAATTGTTGAAGACAAAATTCACAAATCTTCGAAACAACAAGGTCAAAATGTTTATAAGAAGCTTTCAACCCTATTATTTATGAACACAATAATTATAATTAGATATGGTCATCTCTGCGATTTATGGATGGATTTGAATTCAAATTTAAAATTACTTATTCAAATGGGCCCCAAGCACTCCTTGGCACCAAGAGAACGCTAATGAAAGTTAAAAAATGGAAATATAATATATATTGTATACTCTATAAACAAATAAATAAAGTGTCAGTTTGTAACGTCACAATAACAGCTTTTTACTAAATGATAGTCGGTGTGTTAGTACTTTTAGAATTACACATGTCTATTTTTTCCAGATTATTTCCGAAACGGCTGCACCAATTTTGACGGGACTTTCACTGGCAGATAGCTGATGCTATAAGGAGTAACTTAGGCGAAGTTGACGAAACCCGGGGCACAGATAGCAATGCGGTTGTATCCACCAAGACGGACACTGGCAGAGTTAGTCCTACCACCTAGTAACTACTTACTACTGGTACTATCGGTAGCCAATATAGCTTTAGAACAAATGCCTTTAGCCTAAGCCCCCTTATTATCCCATAAAAGTTGGGAACCCCGGCTCAGTAAACATAGCACACGCCCTCCAGTCCAATCTTAGTGCCAGCGTCATAAAAGCCTGTATATTGGACTATCGACAATTGTCACGTATCCTACATATTATTATTATTGTAATAGTATATATAAACACATGGTCGTAGCCAGGAACTCATTTTAGGGGGACGGAGAAAAAGTGGAGGGGGAACGAGCTCTGGACCATAGACAATAAGGGTTCAGTTTATAGGCGATAGCGCAAAAACTATACGTGATAGCGGAAATTAGAAGGAGGATAAACTTCCAATAAAAAAGTCCTGACTCTTGGAATTATTTCTTAATTTATCTGTAGTTTTAATTTAACGGTGAAAATAGGTTTCCACGCGAGCGTTACGGCGGTGATATACCGCCTCTACAGAGAACAATGTACATATTTTTAAAATACTAAATACGAATTTAAAGATTTGAAAACATTACATATCAAAAGTGCCGAAAATATTGTAGTATGTTGTAAAACGGTGGATTGGCTAAGACATTTCGGGAGGAGAGTGAGGGGGGGGGGGTGAAGCCCCAAAACACCCTCCCTTGCTTACAACCCAGCATGCGCAGACAATACGCTTTGAAGAGAGTGGTCTTTACGTCCTTACACTTCGCATATCTGCAAGCGAACTTGTTACTTCTGTACTATATTTATAAGCCATTTTTTCCTGTTAGTTCTTAAGCAAAATGATATAATTTCCTCATTCAGTTACAGTGATCAAAACATGTTGACAACTTTATTTATGTTTGAGCTGTTTTATAGAAAATGTTTTCATTGTCTTGCGTTTGTTTAGTTATCTTCGCCAGTAGTTTGGATGTGTGTGGGTCTAAGCAGTTGAGTATCTTCAAAGGTAAGCGTTCAACAAGATCTTTTTTGTTATACACCCAGCCAGAGATCCCGCCCTTTAAAATTTATCAAATAGTAACAGATTGATGTGCGAGATGAGCGAGTGTGACCGAATGGGAACTTATGCTACTTTAAATCCGGCGCACAATCTCTGCTGGGCACTAAAGACTTATATCAAGTTACGTGCGGATTTATGACACTCACTCTATCGTAAAACGGTAAAGGAAAACGTTGTCAGGAAACCCACATGTTCAAGAACCACAAAATTTGAGGACATGTGCCATGCACCAAGCCGTACTGGGCCCTCGTGTTGAATTGGGCCATAATAATAATACTTTCTGAGAGAAGGCCGGTATCCCAGCTGTGGGGGAGTAATAAGGGTGATGATAATGACGATGAGGTAGGTGGGTCGACAAACGAAGTGCGTAGGAGCGTTAGGTTACTTGTAATAACTTACACCTTATTAATTCCTCAACTACTTTTAGCGTAGAAAAATTAAAATCAAGTCTACGTTTGACGGGCTGTTTTTGTATTTTTTCTGGAACACACTGTCACTCAAGCAAGTTTAGTGGATACAGGTACATAAAATATAAATGTTAATAAAAGTGTTGTATCATATAGTGACGTCGCCCGCTAATCAGTAGATCGATGGTTATAATCCTACAAAGACTTGGGCTTTCGCTGAAACATCACTTTATTTCACTTTCCAGATCGACTCCAGAAAAGGGAAATTCACGGCCGACGAAATAACCTGCAAGTCGAGGTTTATATGAATGGAAAAGGTGAGTGATATAAAACTGACCAAGTTTGTGTCTACCTACTCTTTAACTAACCCACGGACTGTATATACTATATAGCCACAAAACAGAGAGAGAGTAGATGTGACACCTAATACTTGGCGCGCTGAACGGCCACGTGACTTATATATGTAGTATAAATACTGTTATAATATATGTGTGTAAATAAACTGTTTCAAAGTTAACATAATTAATGCATACGTTTTCTGTTTCAGTCAAGCAAAAATATAACCAATCATTGCCCCGTGTGTATTCTTTTAGAGAATTGGACCATATGACGTTAACTTGCAGACGTATTTCCACTGCCAAATCTTATAGCATCTATTGGGTTCAGTTCAAAGGTAAGATCGTCATTATCGACGATGTGTGAAGATGATGAATATGCTAAGCCTAGATTAGAACTGACTCTCATGTGCCGGAACACAGCAATAGGGCTAAAAGCCAAAAGACTCAAACTGGAAACCGGTACGCTCCAGCATAAGTTCAGGGGGCCAAGCACGCTAAACAACTGAAATTGCGATGGCAGTGGTGTCATTATCCATCACAACTGCGAATTGTGCCAGAAGTCGGTAATGTCATATCTGTCAACTATGTTGTTATTATAAGTTGTTAAAAAACCGGCTATAACTCACGTCATTTGTCGATATTGTCGACCTAGGTTTCGAGCGTGTCCGACGCTCTTCTACGCACCACTATCGTTGTGGTCGTTGCGATCTCGCCGCATGCACTCCCTGAGGAAGAGCGTATCACATACTGCAGCTGTATCACATACTGCCAAACAAAAATAAGTAAAATAATTGATTGTATCGTAATGTAATTAATTGGTATTGTATTAATTTGATTAGTTGTAATTGTTATAATTATTGTTTTTGATTATTTATGTTAATGCAATTATTAGCAAAATAAATGATTAAATGATTTAGGTTTAAGTTTGAGAAACCAGCGGCGCAACGGAAGTCGGTTCGATAAATTTGTCGAATCGAAAAACTCGATAAATTTATCGAATGTTGTGAGTACCGAAGTCTGATCGTAAAGTATTGTAGTAGCTCTATATTCTCTTCGGATTCTACCTAGCTATTCGATAACTTTTGTCGATAGTATCGAGGTTCGATATTATATAAAAAGTCGATAAAACCCACTTTATCGATTTGAACTTGTCAATTTTATGGAATTTTATCGATCAAATAGATCCGTACTTGCGCCACAGAATCGGGACCAATCCCTCCTTTGACTTTAATTTTTTTTTATTATTTTAGCTGGCGAGAACATATTATTTGGAGCATCAAGCAGTTCTGTTAATGAACACCAACTAGATATGACTCTTTACAACTTCGACCACGAATCAACGATATCATGCATCGAATATAATCAGACAAAGACTACGGGAATAGACATTCTAGAGGAAATAGAATTTTCTTTGTATTCAAGATGTAAGTAACATTTCTCTGTATAAAACTTTAGTTTTTCTTACTTTTCTGTTTTTTATAAAATGATGAGCTGGTATTAATTTATTTATGGAATAAGTTTCTCTTCTTCTTCCGCATCTTTTTATCCAATAGTATGAAATGAAATGAATCCATACAGATAAATAAAATTGAAGTGTCTGTTTGTAATATCAAAATAACAGCTTTTTACTAAATGCATATGAAAGTATATACGGTACCTATAACAAAACAACTATTTTTTAAATTTTTGTCTGTCTGTCTGTTTGTCTGTTTGTCTGTCTGTCTGTCTGTCTGTCTGTTTGTTCCGGGTAATCTCCGAAACGGCTGGTCCGATTTTGACGGAACTTTCACTGGCAGATAGCTGATGTTACAAGGAGTAACATAGGCTATTTTATTTTAGAAAAATAATTAGGGTTCTGCGCAAAAAAATAAAAACCATGTAGGTAATCCAAAATCTCCACGCGGGTGAAACCGCGGGGCAGCAGCTAGTTTATTTATAAACAGTGTACAATTGTACATGAAATAAGTTAATACAATGAAGCAGTTCTGGTAGATAGATTCTGTAATTGTATTTTCTTGCCTGGAAATATTTCCAGAAAAATAATACAAATTCCTTTTTCAAAATGATATTCAATATTATTACAGGTAACAAAGATCCATGTATTAGTAGAAGCACAAGACGTAATTAAAAAAAAAAGTTTGTTTATTTTAATATTTAAACTTTGTAGATCAGAGATGGCGAACCCTTATTGGTGAACAAATCATTTTATGTGAAAAAATTAATAAAGTGGCTGTCACGTGACATCAAATAATCTTGACATAGAGATATAACGGACAAATGTTTTTTTTTCGATCAAGTATGTACAATGTTTGACGGCTCCGTAGCTAAGTTGGTAGTAACCCTGCCTGCAAGGCGAGGGGTCCCGGGTTCGATTCCCGGCCGGGGCAGATTTTGTGTAAGCATAAAGTTTGTTCTTCTCTGGTCTTGGATGTTTGTGATGTGTATCTGTGTATGTCCATGCCACCTGCGACACAGGGAATCCTAGTGCGGGGGTATGAGTGTGTAAGCGTTATGTTTATGTTATGTTTATGTTTAATGTACATTCACAGTTTCGGCAATTATTTACTGGCAATCCCTGAATCTTTTTGTCGTGTGCCACCACTGGCACACGTGTCATCGGGTCGCCATGTCTGTTATAGGAATCGATAAAGGATTCAATATATTTTTATGAAAAACCTACTCTGTGAATATCCGTTGGTGCTGCCATTTTGAAGTTATTAACAATGTTAATTTTTGTTTTACAGCATTAAATTATATGAGGGCATATCAAAATGTTACTAAAGGAACTAAATTTGAAAAGAATTGTGGTGAAGGTAAGTATTCCGACGGAGGAATTTTTTTTAATATTTTAATACTAGCTGCTGACCGCGGTTACACCCGCGAGGTGATATTGGATTTCATGGTTTTTATTTTTTTTACGTGAAACCCTATTGTTTTTTCTAAAATAAAAGTAGGCTATGTTACTCATTATAACATCAGCTATCTGCCAGTGAAAGTCCCGTCAAAATCGGTCCAGCCGTTTCGGAGATTACCCGGAACAAACAGACAGACAGACAGACAAAAAATTTAAAAATGGTTGTTTTGTTATTGGTGTCGTATATACTTTCCTATGCATTTAGTAAAGCACTTCCTATGCACTTCAATTTATTTATTTGCATAGATTTCGATGTTTCAATTTCAATTTCAATTTTTCAATGTTACTAAGGCTAAAATTGGGAGACGAATCTAGGCGTGGACTTTTGCTTCCGTATCTCAATATGTACTCTATAGAATTTTGACATATAATTCCACAGTTAGATTCGTCTCTGAATCTTAGCCTAAGACCACGTCTATAAAGTTTTTCTTCACATGTATAGTACATTACCTAATATAGGTCGTGGTACTATCCCATATCTTCCCGTGGATGCCGTAATATCCAGGGAATGTGCAGCAGCATTCTCCTCAGTCCATATCACGCTTGCCAAGGGTGCCATTATTGTAAAAGTCAAGTTTTGGTCAAATCCTGCCTTCGTAAGAGGGAGGGGGGGGGGGGGGCACATGCACCTCGTTTGACTCATGGTTAACATAACACCAGCCCATAACCGGCCGCAGCCTGCGCGGAACTGCATTGCACTTGTTACCCTGAGACAGAGGTATTAAGTCTCATAACTGACTAATTTTCTCATCAAAACGGAGCACAGCAATACGTGTACTCTTATATATTCTATGGCGATGCTTAGATGCAGTAATGATTGGATTACTGTTTCAGGTAAATTATTATACGCAGCGACATCAGATAGGAAGATAAAAAGAAATTATCCGAAATTATTCTCAATCCAGAGAGAGCACAACGATATGACTTTATATTGTGTCAACCGCAGTGTGTCCAATTCTGAGAACTTAATAATTACTAAAAGAGAAGTGACATCTATTATGAAGCTGAAAGTGGAAGGTTTTGACAACGTAACAAGCGAAGGTATGAGCTCAATCCTATATTAATTCCTATAGTTATACTATCCTATCCTACTTACTATCCTACATCCTACTTCCTCCTAATATTATTATTGGTTAGTGGTAGGACTAACTCTTCTGCGAGTGTCCGTCTGGGTTGTTGGCTTTGCTCGTGAAGTCTGCCGCCAAGCAGTAATGTGCAAGCAGTACTGTGTTCCGGTTTGATGAGCAGAGTATCCAGTAAAATTACTGGGCTAATGAGACTTAATACCTAATGTCTCAGGGTAACGAGCGCACTGCAGTGCCGCGCAGGTCTTTGTGTTTCAAAGTTCTGAGTGGCACTGCAATTGTTATGGGCCGGCGTTTTGCTTACCATCAGGCAAACGACCAGCTCGTCTCGTCACCAAATAACATTAAAAAAACTGCGAAATTTTGCGTGTGTGTGTGAATATTTGTTACCACGTATCCCCGTAACTACTAAATCGGTTTTGATGAAATTTGAAATGTAGATAGTTTAGATTCTGGAATAATACATAGGCTATAAAGACAAATACCGTGCAAAGCCGTTGGCAGAAGCTAGTATATATTGAAATTGCTTTTAAATCAACAGGAACCGACTTCGACGACGCTTTCTTCGTAGGTAATCCCATTCTCTATTTTTCCACCATTAAGAATGGTATTCTTTAATAATATTTGTTAAAGGAACACCCTTGAAATAAACCTTTATCATTCAAAGTAATCATTTATGACGGAGAAATCGAGTTACAATCGAGTAAAAATACATACGAATTTAAAAACCTTCTCCTGGAAGTCCTCCTTGGAAGTCCATCTTAGTAATCCTCCTTGGAAGTCCTCCTTGGAAGTCCACCTTCGAATTCAACATTGGATGTCCTCCTTGTAAATCTGTTTAAAATTAGGTAGTATATTACGAGTAGATCTTATTATTTTTCATTATCACCCTCTTACGCTCCCACTGCTAGGATGCCGACCTTCTCTCAGAGAGAGAGATATGGGCCATAATCCACAATACGGGCCCAGTGCGGCTTGGTGGATGTCACATGTCCTCGAATTTTGTGGTTCTTGAACATGCTGGTTTCCTCATGATGTTTTCCTTCACCGTTTTAGAGCGAGCGTGATAAATCCGTAGATAACTTGATATAAATCATTGGTGCGGACCGAGTCGAGATTCGAACTATGATGCGTCGGATTGAAAGGCATATAAGTTCCCGCTCGGACACACTCGCTCTTATAGATTACAATAGGCTCGATCAAGCCTAGCAAAACCCCGGCCTACACAATATAGGACATTCTATTTTATTAATAGACTAGCTAATTCCTGTGGGTTTCACCCTTATTCCCAAAGGTACCAGGCATTTTCCGGGATAAAGAGTAGCCTATGTTACTTTCCGGTCTATAAACTATATCTATATTTAGATGAATTTAGTTTCAGATAAACAACCAATTGGTGATCTGTGGCTTGGATTCCTCTATGGCTGTGGAATAATTACCGTGATTATTATTGTTACAGTGCTTATAATCGTAGCAGGTATGTTAATTAATATAACTATGCAGTTTATGTTGTTTACTTTTTCTGTTACTATAATAAAAACTATGTTCTTAACTATGCAGCTAGTTAATAATAATGATGATGATAGGTGATCACTTGATCGCTGTATCCTCTGAAGCTAAGCTATAACGACGGTGACTGAGAATCAAGCATGCTCAGACGGTGTCTGTTCCGTGTTTAAGGCTTCCAGATTGTAGTATACAGCTGTTATATTTACAGTTATATCATATTATACAGTTACATTTTAATAAATTATCTACTCAGTCAAGTTTTTAATCTGTTTATAATTAGTCATTGATTTTATTCTTTTATTTTTTTTAGTTAGGTACCAGTACTGTACGACATGCAAGAAAACAGCTGAGCCAACGACGGGTGAGATCTTAACAAGAAACACAATTTACAATGACGAACCCGTATACGAGACGATTGACGAGTATGCGGCTACTTCAGGTAACATAATAGGCCGGCCATACACGCTTACGCATGTTTGCGTTTTGGTGTCAAAATAACCATGATTTTGCGACAAGCGCGGATTCCGAGCGGAAGCGTGGCTTGATGTAAAACCATCAAAAATACACGAAATAGACAAGAACAATACAGCCAGATAGTGCTATCTATTTCACTCCCAGCTTGAGCTCAAAGTGACGACTGCTCTACTTTACGCTACATACGTCATTTGCGCACCACCGCGTATGTACCGAGGCTTCTGCAAATATTTTTTTTACTACTTTGGACTAGATTTCTACCAAGCTCCATAGACGGTACGATATGTGTCAAGCAGTGATCGTGGTTTTTCCATAGTTTTTGCGTGGTTGATGCAGGTGTACGGGCTGCCTATCACAATCAACACAGGACAATAATAATTGGGCGTCCACCTAATGACTTATACATTTAAATATGTGCGAGTCTACCACACACGCTCTAAAAAGGTGAAGGAAAACATCGTGAGAAAACCGACATGTTCAAGAATCACAAAATTTGAGGACATACCTAATATGACATCCACCAAGCCGCACTGGGTCCGTGTCTTTGAGACTTAAGATATTAACTTAATTGTAACCCCGCAGATACCCAAGATTATGAAGAGGTCCACCCGATCGATATGAATCGACCACCATATCCTGGTCCAGTGGAACCACAAGGTATTATTCAGTTATAACATACAATCACCAATTTATGGTTGATTTTATCCCTCCTATTCACTTCCATTTGTCGCCGACAAGTCGAAACGGTAATGGCAAGCGATGGGAAGAAAGGTTCTAGAGTGATGACCACAAACCGGAAGACGTAGTGTAGGCTCTCCACTAGGTGTACCGACGACCTTCCATCGACCAATTTTGTCAGTAGAACGTCTGTCAAAACCGCAGGGAACAGTTGGATTCAATAGACATTAAGTCTGTAGAGGCAAGTCAATCCAAGTGGAGTTCTATGGACGAGACCAGCCTTCCAGCTAATGATGATGAGAATTGGTAGTGGAATTCCTTGATAGCATTTGTTTCCCGATTACTATGATTCAGAAATCTTCAAAATGAGAGGTAACACGTTTTGGGCAAGCGTATTTATCACACCATCAAAGGCATCGTTGCTGGCTATCAGCTGAGTCTGCAGTCAAGTATTAGAAACCATCCATTTATAAAAACAGGCCGACGTAACCAAAATTGCATAAACAAACACGACTGCCTTAGCCAATATATAACGTAAGGATTCTAACGATACCCCATACATCCAAACCTGATCAGGCATTTAAAAGTTATGATGAAATCAAAAACTCACGTAGGTACAAACTTACATACCTACACGAACCCTAATAAAACATTACACTCCTTACTGTGTTCCGGTTTGATGAGAAAAGTAGTCAGTGAAATTACTGGGGTTATAAGACTCAATACCTAATATCTCAGGGTAACAAGCGCAATGCAGTGCCGCGCAGGTCTTTCGGTTTTGAAGTTCTGAGTGGCACTGCAATTGTTATGCGCTGGCTGCTTACCATCTGAAAAATGACCCGCTCCGTCTCGTCATCCAACTGTACAAAAAAGGAACGTGCAATAAGTCTAATTACATTTTTATTTGACGGCTCCGTAGCTAAGTTGGTAGTCCCCCTGCCTGCAAGGCGAGGGGTCCCGGGTTCGATTCCCGGCCGGGGCAGATTTTGTGTAAGCATAAAGTTTGTTCTCGGGTCTTGGATGTTTGTGATGTGTATCTGTGTATGTCCATGCCACCTGCGACACAGGGAATCCTAGTGCGGGGGTATGAGTGTGTAAGCGTTTATGTATGTTTATGTATGTTTATGTATGTTATTAATTTCATTTTCAGGAAATCAACCCTATATATATGCACAGCCGTATGACTGGAGGATCGTGCGGCTTGCCAAGAGACGCATGTGCAATCGCTTCAGTAGCAAATCATAATGCAGACCGTAGACGCTTATGCAAGTATGCGATTTGCTATCAAAACAACCATGCTCTTGCATCAAGCGCTGATTACGAGTAAATACACGAGTAAGCGCGGCTTTAGGCAAAACCATCAAAAAACCACGAAGTAGACAAGAACGGCAATACGGCCAGATAGTACTGTCTCGAAGCCCTGAAGCGACGACTGCTCCGCTTTACGCTACATACATCACTTGCGCACCACCGCTAATTTATCGCGTCTGCATTGAGCACGCAGTGGTTGTGAAATAAGATTTTTTAATAGAGGTCGTAGAAGCATAGGTAGGAGCAGGTGCCGTGCTCGGGCTAGATTACTATCAAGCCCCAACCGCAACCACAATAGACGATACGATATGCGTCAAGCGGGGATCGTGGTTTTTCCATGGTTTTCTCGTGGTCCGCGATTGATGCTTATCCATCAATCATGAATTAGGTGAGAGGGCTGCCTGACAAAGTAAGATAAACAAATCCGGCCAAGTGCGAGTCGGACTCACGCACTGAGGGTTCCGTACAAACCTATAGTAGGTATGTAAATTTTTTGTTGTATGTTCATCCACCACGGGATTCGAGTTTCAAAGATTTTCTCGTTTTGTCCGAGTATGCTTTAAGTTTCCTCTCAAAATCGAATCTCAAAACGTCTAATTATTCAGTTTCGTAATGTAATTTAATATTGTTACTTTTCTATTTCTATGTTACGTAAATTTTTACCTTAAACACAACAAGTAAAAATTTACATTAGATACAAATAGAGTTTACGGTTTTCAAATTTTTTCGTTTACTTGTGCTAATAAGACTGCTTCTTACTAAATTTCATGATTCTAGGTCGGGAAGTAGGTACCCTATTGGTTTCTCTGGTCGACGATTCAAACATTTCTGTAAGGTTGAGCTTTCTTTGAAGGAAAATATCGATGCCAACTTAGCTGGGTTGTAGATATTTTCTAATATAAGTCCGCACATAACTTGAAGTCATTGGTGCGGGGCAGAGAACATTTGAACTATGGGACGTCGGATTGAAAGTCGTACAAATTCCCGCTCGGCCACACTCGCTCTTAATAATTTATAAATATGTAAATTATATTAATTATTATCTACTGCTACTATTATTATTATCTATAGTCTACGGCTTCACATGCGTGTATAACTTTGCCCTTTTTATTTTTACTAACACAAGTTTTTTAACGATTTCAATTGTATTGGTTTAGTTATTTAGTCGATAAATTATATTAATAATAATATTAAATTAATATACCCCGCTGTTTTCTTTTGCTCCCCTTATGACGGATATATGATTGTAATTAAATATTACATTACGTTATTGGTTAATTTTATGCACAATTCCATCGTTATTACTTATTGTGTGATAAGATTTTTTAGTATTGTTTTCTATTATAGTATTATATACTATATATATTGGATTATCTATAGGACTAGCCTAGTAGCCATTTTGGCTTGTAGATTTGACTTTTGTCTAAGTAGTAGGCATTTAGCCCGTTGAAACAAAATGCGACAATAAAGAGTAAGAGTTAATTATAATCTTATAAATGGCTAAATGCCTTTATTAATTAGCTAATACATAAATAAACACTACATCTAACCTAGCTAGCTACAAAAACAGTTGGATAATCTACAAGCCCTAGTAGGCCTATAGATAATCCAAATGATTATAATTATGTTTATTTGTAGCAAAAATAGAATACCTACATATAGACAAAATTCTTTCAAATTAAATCCAGCTTAACCCTCCAGCTTAATGTACCTATAACATGCAAAATGGTAACTTCACGCAAAATGTACAAACTAGCAATATTTCCAAACGCAAAATATCCATGACGTAAAATGTACATTATGTCCAATGTATAAGCTGGAGGGAACTTTTTACATTATTAAAATTTAAGGTACCTTCATCTAAATAACTACATACATTTACAATTTTATAGATAAATAATATAAACCTATTTCATCATCATTAGCCGGAAGACGTCTACTGACGAACACAGATTTCTCCTAAATGAGATAACAAAATACACACAACTAGAAGGCGTCCTCGTGATGGCTGTATATTTTGTAAGGGGCAGAATATGGCGCGACGCTATCTCGCTCGCGCATCTCAACATTTTTGAAGATAAACAATCACTTAGTTATAATTATGAAAAATCGCATTCGGTGAAGTTGCTGGCAATAAAATTACAACGATTAAACAAAAAATTCATTTTGATCCATTCAAGTTTTAAAACCTAAAGATGGTATGTCACAAGGCCTAACCTACTTAATTTTAAATAATATAATTGAAACCTAAAAATTACAAGGCTTTCAACAAACTACGGCCAAAGGTTGTAAATAAACCAAATACAATCTGAGTTCAAATTGGTATGTTATCCTAAAGGGTCTCGATGTATTCCTGGAGGTCAACAACATTTGTTTTACGAATTTTTGAAATCCAGAATTTTTTATTGAAGAAAAAGCATTTAAAGTTTGCGTTTCAATTCTACTACAGAACTTCCAGGCAGCCCCATCAGGCGATTCACTTGAACTATGTTGAACTTTGTCAAATGATAATATTGATTAGAAGACCCTTAAAAAAATCCAGAACATGCCGCGCACTACCGGTTTGAAGTCTTTTTCCTTCTTTTGGAATTTTTGAATGAATTTTTTCCAAGGGAGGTTCTCACAACTTGTCGACAACCATGGTCCTAATCACCCCCTTCCGGGATAACAATACCAATTCAAACTCGCCCTTCATATCATTTAATCGCGCTACTACACAGTCGATACAGTAATCTGAATCCAGTTTTAGCCCAAAGTTGTTTAACGAAAGCATAATTCTATAAACTACAATTCTTTTTTAAATCATTTTTTAACATTGATTTCACAATACATTGATTCATGATTATCCATCGAATGCGCATTAATATAACTTTCATTCTCGAAAAAATTCACATATTGATCTGACGGGGTAGTCTTTGCTTGAGCGGACTCATCAATGCTTTTCTTTTTCACCTCACTTTTAATTTTAGAAGGTATAACCGGACTTTTATTTTTATGGAGTACTTTCACGTAATTTTCAGCCCCTCTTAGCAGTCCTGGGTCAGACGCTACTGTTGCGTATGTCGGATCTTGACAGCATCCATGTTGTAGTTCTGCATACGTAAGGTCTTTTTCTGCTGGCCGTTGTCGTAAATGTTTTGGGAGAGGTGTGGTATACATTTCGTTGACCGGTCTGGAGGATGACGCGTTGTTTGTTTCACAACCAGCTCGTAATATAGCGTACTCTTCTGACCATTGGATGGTCGCATGCATTTCCCCCTCATTATGTGCTGGCAGGGTATCGTAGTTCATGTCATTTGCTTCTGGCTGAAAAGACAGTTGTTTTTTTTATTTTCAAAAAGGTTTCGTGAGCTGACGGGTAATGGTTGAGCTTGAAAGTGCCTCATATGGTGGAGACACTTCAAGGGGCCAGAAACCTAGCTTACCCTAGTCTATGGCGGTCTGAGTCATGGATAGCTTTATCTTGCGGGTGCCAGTGACGCCTGATTTCCACTAAAATCACAATGGTCAAGGGTCAAGGGGAAAGCCAACTAAGAACCCGAAATAAGGAAGGCACATCGGTTTAATTTTATACTTAGTTAAAATAGATAGGAGTGCAAGTGACACGTGAATCGCATACTAACAGTCGTCACTGTTAGGGGGGTGTGTGAGTCATCGTCTTAATCAACCTAAATCAGCCCACTTGTGGACATAGGACTCTCCCAAGGTGCGCCACTAAGCCCGATCCTCGGCTCTTCTCCAATCACTGCCAGTACTCTGCGTATATTGTCGCTGCACCTATTGGCAGGATTTCCCACACTACGTTTGCCAATAATTCACGGTCTCCATTCTAGAAGCCGTCTATCCCCTCTACCAATCACCCATCTACTACTTATATTACCAACAGATATGACAACAAAATTACTGTTTTAACAAAGTTAGAAATATGGAGAGGTTATCCTTTATTCGGACAGCCAGACAGGGAAAACCATAAAATTATGGTACTGATACCTTTACGGTAGGTACTGGACTTCCAGTTTTTTTCGGGGTGGTCCTGTAATTGTCATGGGCAGGAGTTACGCTTGCATCGACCTGCTTATCTAGTTATTATACAAAAATAAATCGTCATGCAACACCACTATCAGTGGTATGTCATTTCGAGACATTTAACATCTGAACGTAATCATAAATACACAATAAAATACTCTTACAATTGTAATGGTCTGTTTCCATTTTTGAATAACTTTGGTAACTTTGATCATCGTTATAGTGATAGCAACAAACAGCGCGATTCCACACGCTGCGAAAATAACTAAAAAAAAAAGAAAAAAGTACATAATAAAATAACGATAACATACTCATAACTCTTGGATTTTAAAACTGTGGACCTGCTCTAGAATCTACGTGATCCAAAATATGCCGTGGATAGGTATATACAGATACCAAACACAAACATCCAAGACCACATAAGGGGTTCCCTATACATGAACTGATTATATCAATAGGTATTAAAACTGTAGGTTTTACCAGGTGGCAGAACTAGCTCTTCTGCGAATGTCCGCCTGGGTTGGTACTACCGCTTTGCTCGTGAAGTCTGCAGCCATGAAGTAATGTGCAAGCATTACTGTGTTCCGGTTTGATGAGCAAAGTAGCCAGTGAAATTACTGGGCTTATAAGACACGGTGGCTAATGTCTCAGGGTAACGAGCGCACTGCATTGCCGCGCAGACCTTTGTGTTTCCAAGTTCTGAGTGGCACTGCAATTTTTATGGACCGGCGTTGTTATTACTACCAGAGGCAAACGACCAGCTCGTCTTGTTATCAAATAGTATTAAATATACAAAGTTATTAGACATATTTAAGCTACCTACCCTTGGTTTTGATTGCACCATTCTCCTTAAAATTTTGTTGTGTATTATCACCAATTCTGTTATTTGTCCGCATCAGTCGTATAGAGGTATTTCTCGTCACATAACCGGTTGATATAAATTTGATTACAGCACTTGTTTCACTTGTTAGGTTAGGATTGAGCTCAAAAACGGCGGATAATTCATAATGTGAGTTCAAATAATATATAATATTAGTATGAACCCTTCTCTCCCCATCTAAATCTGAAATGCAACATATTATTAAGTTACTCCTATACTACCTACATCTATTGTCCTTACAAGCAATGAGATCGCCTCCGGACCAAAGTCAGCAGCTGCAGGTATAACTTAGCACAATGGGGTTTCATAAACCAATCTATTGAGCACTGCTTATCACTAGATGACCTCACCACACTGGAGGACCTCACCCTTACATCAGATGATGCGGTGGTTCTGGCTAAACATCTAAATACAACACATTTTAGTAAAGCCAAGCTAAATGTTGATAACTATTTTGAAACTAAGTACGAGCGCAAGCAAATGAAAAAAAAGGGACATAGCATAAATGCATCGTCTGTCAGAAACTAAGACCGCTTCGCTCAGTCAATAATGCAATCTATACTAGGGGGAAAAAACTAAGCTTAGAAATGAAATTCAATTTACCTATACAAGAATTTAAATATTCGAATCGGTAAAGTATTACCCATAGCAACATCAACGGGTCCAGTAGACCATTTCAAAATATGCATTTTGTCGACGGACCCCGTGGGTTCAGTCAAAGCGAGATCAGTTGATGTAATAGCCTAGCAATCTATATCTCATCAATCTGTCAAAAAGCAAATAAAGAAATGGAAAGACTGTAGCGGGAGAAAATTACAATAACTAACGTTTTTTTTTTTTTTTAATGGTTTGAATGCCTTTTTTAACTAGCTAATACATAAATAAACACTACATCTAACCTAGCTAGCTACAACAACAGTTGGATAATCTACAACCCCAAGTAGGCCTATAGATAATCCAAATGTTCTCGCCCACTACCAGTTGGAAGCGTACCCAGCATGCTGGCGGCATTGCCTCGTTGAACCGCAATGCTGATCCGTTTTAGTTATGTACAATGAAACTTACAATTATGCTCAATTTTAGGACGCGTGATCGAGTTGAATTTTAACGATAGATTTTTAGTATCATCGTGTTCATAATATATAACAGTAGAATCACTATTTTCCTCGTACTGTAACAAAATATTGGCCATTGACAGTCCTGCAATGTAATGATCTGAAACATACACAAAGCATTATTGACACGATATAAATCACTCTGTATAGTAGAAATATAGGTTTTTAAACTGACATGGGCATGTACATTTCAAAGATATTTATTATATATCTACTCGTATATTTATACTCTATACAAATAAATAAAATTTAAGTGTCTATTTGTAATAAGTATCAAAATAACAGCTTTTTACCAAATGCATATGAAAGTATAATATATACGGTACCTATAACAAAACAACCATTTTTAAAATATTTGTCTGTCTGTCAGAACTTTGCAACAGAAAGGCTTGCGCGGCACTGCAATGCTCTCGTTACCCTGAGACATTAGGTACCTATTAAGTCTCATAAGCCCAGTAATTTTACTGGCTACTCTGCTCATCAAAACGGAACACAGTAATGCTTGCACATTACTGCTTGGCGGCAGACTTCGCGAGAAAAGCGGTGGTACCAACCCAGATGTACAATCGCAGAAGAGTTAGTCCTACCACCTAGTATATTATTATTAAATAATTAATGAATTTAGTTTTACAAGAAATTAGAGTTATAAAATATCAGCTCCATATTATTCTAAATACCCTTACCGCGTCTATAATTTGATGCAAGTACTAGAGAAATAGACGCAATTTTTTCTGTTGACCTTGTATAGTAAACGTGATTTACATCAACGTCGCATTTAAGCGATGTCTCCCAATGCAGTCGCAGCTGGCTGGTTAAATGTAAATAGCTGTTATTCATACTCAAATTTGAATCTGAAACAAAACCATTTGAACTCAATAACAGTAGCGTAAAAATTGCTTTTAAAAAAGCGGGAACCGATTTTAATGAAAATATCGCAACTTCATTTTTTATATTTATTTTTTATAACTTTGTTTAAGTATTATACTTTACTCACGAAAAAATAATTATTTAAATATTTTGAGAATTGAAGGAGATACCTCGGTATCTCCTTCAATTCTCAAAATATTATTATATATATATATATATATATATATACCTCTATTTGTTTTTTATGGTGATGGTACTCGTACCATCACCATAAAAAAGAAATAGAGGTGAATTTAGAACATCCTCCATTTTTGGAATTCGGTTAAAAATTAAATGCAGAGAATTTATGATTCATTTATGGTAGTAGTGGTATTAGTTGCCGTAAGTATATGTTTCACAGACTTACGGCATTTTGCTGTAAAAACTTGTAAATATAAATCACTTGGTGCTACCAAAAAGAACAACTAGCAATTATGGTATGCTAATTAGAATAGTAGAATGAGGAGGGATGAAACGCATATTATAGAAGAGTGATGAGTATGATGAATGTTGAGGGATGGAAGGGTAGAGGAAGATTAAAGAAAAGATGGACAGATTATGTAAAGGCTATGAAAAAGAAGATATGAATGATTTGGAAGTGAGTGAAATTATGATGCAGCCATAACAGGGAAGAGCAGAAGAAAAAGATTTACTGTGCTGGCCCCAAATAAAATGAGACAATGGCAAGAAGGTGATAAATGAAAAAACGGCAAGAAGATGATAAATGAGACAAGGGCAAGAAGATAATAAATGAGACAAAGGCCAGAAAATGATAAATCATAAAAATAATAAAATTTAAACGGTTGATATATCGATACTCACATTTCACTTGTTCCGGGATATAGCATACCAATTTTCCATATTGTTGTTCGTCTTTTAAACTAATTATTTCTAACTCTTCTCCATCGTAATAAAAATATTTGAATATTAAATTATGCTCATTAACCTTCTGTTTAGGTTTTAAAACTAAACCATTCACTTGGAAGCCTAAAATTGCTGAAATTATATGATGCATTAACAACAAGTCTTTGTTAATAAAAAATATATGAAAATAACACGACTGCCCAATCCAGTGTCACTCGGGATGATTTAAGGATTCTAACGATAACCTAGATAGATAATCTGTTCAGGCATTTAAAAATTAGGGTGGAATAAAGAAACTCGCATACATACATACATGAACCTTAAAAACATTATAACCCTTTTTTGTGCAGTCGTATAAAGAAAGAAAGCTGTCGGGAAACGGGATATTTACCATATTATATACATATTACCTATATACAGCTGATGCCCGCAGTTTCATACGCGCGGAGAAATTGGATTACACGCTTTTTATTTTTTTGCGCGGAACCCTAATTCTTTTTCTAAAATAAAAGTAGCCTAAGTTACTCCTTACAACATCAGCTATATGCCAGTGAGTCCCGTCAAAATCGGTCCAGTCGTTATGGAGATTACCCAGAACAAACAGACAGGCAGGCAGACAAAAATTTTAAAAATGGTTGTTTTGTTATAAGTACCGTATACACTTTCATATGTATTTAGTAAAAAGCTGTTATTTTGATATTACAAACAGACACTTCAATTTTATTTATTTGTATAGATAAATTTATATAAATATTAGTATTTATTATAAATTAGTCTACCTCAGATATCCGTTATTTATAAACCGATTAGAAAAATTTATTTTTTGGAAAGGATAATTATACTTTCAGATTGATCCCGTAGATTCATCAAAATCGGTTCAGTTTGTCACTGAAGTCGGTCCGTCGATTTTTAAAGCATTTTTTTATAATAATTTATTTTTTCACGATTGCACAAAAAGGAGTATTTATTATTATAATGTGTTTAGGGTTCATGTGAGTTTCTTTATTCCACCATAAATTTTTAATGGATTTATGGGGTATCCCCAGTGACACTGGCTAGGGTAGTCATGTTTTATTATGTAACTTTTGTTATTACTTTACCTTTTTTAGTAGAATTATGTTGGAAATATGTCCGAGTGACATAATATTGCTCTGGCGTGTCGTATATTGTATATTTTGTTATATTACATTCAACGTACGCACCTTCGTTCTCTTTTGTCAGCTTAACAAACATTTCAACCTTTTCGTAGAAGGGTCCAGAAATTATTTTTTGTTTTTCTGAAACGATGAAAAAAAGAGATATTTGTTTGATAATTATATGTTAAAAATGTGATCTTAGAGCTTGGAGATCTATTGGATTACTTGATAGTGACATTGACTACACTTAAACATGTTTGAATGTATATGATTGTTAATTTATTGTTATAAGTATTATTAATAGTATAACACGTTTTTAAACATTATATTTAATTACTTTACTAAATTGTTAAATTTAACACGCTTACAAAATAATATGCCTGTACAAGCATATATTATCATGTGGCATGGAAACACAAACATCCAAGACCCAAGAACAAATTTTACGCTCACTGCACAGAGATTGCCTTGACTGGGGAAAGAACTGGGTCTTGGGATCTTCTAGTAGCTGCAGAAAAGAATTTATAGTAAGAAGTAGGTGTGTACATTATGTAAAAAAGAAGAATTCAGTTACAGAATTCAGAATTTAATTAGTGGGGATCTTCCATTGCTAGTAGCTGAATAAAAGAATTTATAGTAAGAAGTAGGGGTGTACACTGTACACTGTACATTATGTAAAAAAGAAGAATTTAGTTCCAGAATATAGAATTTAGTTAGTGGGGATCTTCCATTGCTAGTAGCTGAATAAAAGAATTTATAGTAAGAAGTAGGTGTGTACATTATGTAAAAAAGAAGAATTCAGTTACAGAATTCAGAATTTAGTTAGTGGGGATCTTCCATTGCTAGTAGCTGAATAAAAGAATTTATAGTAAGAAGTAGGGGTGTACACTGTACATTATGTAAAAAAGAAGAATTTAGTTCCAGAATATAGAATTTAGTTAGTGGGGATCTTCCATTGCTAGTAGCTGAATAAAAGAATTTATAGTAAGAAGTAGGTGTGTACATTATGTAAAAAAGAAGAATTTAGTTACATAATTTAGAATTTAGTTAGTAGGTATCTTCCATTGTTAGTAGCTAAATAAAATAATTTATAGTAAGAAGTAGATGTGTACATTATGTAAAGAAGAAGAGTTTAGTTACAGAATTTAGAATTTATTTAGTAGCGATCTTCCATTGTTAGTAGCTGAATAAAATAATTTATAGTAAGAAGTAGGTGTGAACATTATTATTATTTATTTATTTATGTTTAAAAGGATTTAGTTACCGTTTATGTATGACAGTGTTATCATATATTTAACATTATAATGTAGTTCGTTTCCGTTGCAGCTAATTTTTGCTAATTCACTATCAGTAAAACTGTAGTTACCAAAAGTGTGGTAAACCTCTCGTCTTTGCGTATAATTAATGGGTACCACCATTCCATTAATTTTCAGTTGTCCATAATCTGAAAGAAAAAAACGAAAAAAGAAAAAGCAAAAAACGAAATAAAAAATAGCAAATTATTATCCAGATGGGCTGAGATAGAGCCAATGGGTATTCGCTTCGAAACTGCAATCGCTATTGATAGCGGAATACTAAACAAGTGGACCACGACCCGTGGACTCACTGAACTTTCCTACTAGTGGGTAGACGGATACTTTACCCACTGCGCAAGAGTATACGGAAACAATACTATTGTTATTAGTAACTTAAAACTGAATTTCATACAAACTTCGTACATTAACGACCCTAATAATCATTGGCAGGCTTGGTACCCAGCAGACTGAAAAGAATGCTGATTCCATGGATAAAATTCCCTTAGATGGCCCTTACGGCGCCCGTGGAAGAAATGGGGACCACCCCTGGAGTATCAACTCGAGGACCATACAGCTCCATCAATGAATGCTATGACAAATGTCCAACTTGAGGTTGAAGACTTACCTGGATTCCGCACGATGTTGAAATCATAAGTGCATTTTATCTTTTTATAATGTTGATCAAAAAATTCGCACTTCCACATACTGTTCATATCACGCGACGCTCTCAGCAACTGTATACAGATAAATTATTACTAACTGAGACCCACGGTTTCGTTCGCGTAGCCTAAGTAATTCCTTGTAACATCAGCTATCTGCCACTGAAAGTCCCGTCTAAATCGGTCCAACCATTACTTAGCTTAGATAGCGCCCGGAATGGAGTGCTCGTCAATCCACGACGCGCGGAACGATGGATTTGGAACGCTCGTGTATGGTGAACTTTAGTAACACGTCGTCCCACGTAGACGATCTCCCCGCGAACGCAAAGCGGCGCCGCTTGGTGTATAAACAAAAAACAGTCGATAGGTACCTATTTAAGTAGCATAGGTGACCAAAAGCTCGCGAGGTGTGATGGTGATGCGATGCGGCGCAGGGCGATACGAAGTGAACGCGATCAGTGGACTTGATATTTTTGCTCGAACTGGATTCTCACGCACGTAGGACATAGCCGCCGCGTCGCACTTGGGTCACCTATCACTGCATCGGATCGCTTCACAATCAAGTTCGCTTTGAATCGCCTACGTAGGACACCGCGTAACAGAAAGAAAGAAAATACATTTATTTGTAGCCATTGCCCAAAATATAGGTATACATACATTTTAAAGCTAAAATTAGGACATGAAAAGATTGGGCAGTTGACTACAAAATGGACACAGCTCAGCATGAAGCGCCACCGAAGTAGCGCGCTGGTTTTCAGCTGTGGCCCATTTTGCATCGAGTAGCTGCAAAAACATGCAAATGAATAAATTTAAATAAATGAATGATGATATGAATGAATGATGACATGAAGAATGATGACATGATTGAATGATGAAATGAATTAATTGATTGTAACAGTTTCGATGAAATGTGTTTCTAGTAGTAATATACTTAGCTTTTACTTACATGCGTTTTATGATGTTCATCTGCGCTAATCAAATGTTCTAATTCATATGTGAGCTTCGTTTTGTTCTCATTAAAGTTGCACCTGAAAACGATTCGAAATTATAAAATACTAGCTTCCGCTTGCGACTTCGCCCGCGTTGTATATATCTTTACAGCCTATGTGTTATTCCAGAACCTAAACTGTCAACATTCCGAATTTCATCAAAATCAATTTAGTTGTTACGGAGATGTAACGAGGTAAGAAACATTCACACACACAAACTTTCGCATTTATAATATTAGTAGGAAGTAGGACAGGATAGGAAGGAAGGCTAAGATAGGAAGTAGGATACATACGTAATTATACAATGTGCCCCACCGCAATGTGACACAATTACTTTAGATTCGAGAATTTCATTTATTTCTTTAACGCGCTAAATGCCTATAATAACTTTATTACTAGCTAATACATAAATAAACACTACATCTAACCTAGCTAGCGACAAAAACAGTTAGATAATCTACAAGCCCAAGTAGGCCTATCGATAATCCAAATGTTCTAGCCCACTACCAGTTGGAAGCGTACCCAGCGTGCTGGCGGCATTGCCTCGTTGAACCGCAATGCTGATCCATTGAGCCAAATAAGTACCAGCATTTTGGTTACGCGTCGCATCAATCAAACGCTCTGACAAAATTTTGAAAATATTATGAGCTTTCGGCTAGTTTATTGATTTCTTAAAGTTATCAATCATTTATTTGCTTCATAGTAATTGATAATTAGCAAATTAAATTAGATGTAACATAAGTAGTGTATTCCGCACCTACATGTTTTTTGCCACAGTGTTTGTTTTTATTATTTAAATTACAATTTACTATGTCAATAAGTTTAATTTTTTTTTTAATAAAATTTTTCTTGACCTGGGTACATTGTCCTTAAGGACGAACTAGTCGTTCATTTCTCCATACAACCGTACTTGGGTGATTACTCCACTACTTGACGTTATAAGTCCAAAATTAAGAATAATATCGATTTATCTCTTCGTTATCTAGGTCAGCCTGCTAATTATACAGAAAAAAAATAAGTGGCTTAAAAGTAATGAGCCTTCAAACATCTGTATTTTAGCACGTATTTTAACGCAAGTTTGGACGTAAATAAATTACAAAAGGATTACGAAAACTCGAAAATGAGGTACATACTAACAAGCTTTAGTTTATTGACATTTCAAATAACTTTGGTCTGACTAAATACATTCAGTAGTTTTGTCGTAAAACCCCAAGCACCAGAAGCCAATTCGTACATTTTTGCGCGCCGGTTTTCGACTTTTCGGTTTTCATCGCGACTTTACGAGAGTGTGTAATTGTGTATGTGCGAGCATTAGCCTCATACTACTCATCGCTGCAGAGTCTTACCTTGTCCCACGAATGTTAGATGAAATAGCATGCATTTTAGCCGCGCCCACCGATGAGTTCGCTCCATGGACTAGTTGGCTCTTAAGTCGCAATATTAGAAACAATTTTCGAGTCGAAGTGACGCTTCAGTAAAGCGGTGGATACTTTACTGAAGCTTATATGGAGTTTTGAATAGAATACGAAAATACACGTTTTTCGCCTTTGTACTATTTGCCTTTCACTCATGCACGTTTACGAACACTTAATGGTTAATAATCCACCATTATTACACATTAACACTCGAAGAAACATAGGTTTTAGAAATAACATAAAATCAACAACAGCACATTTTCGCATTCCCGCCAAAACTCCTGTCAATAAGTCAATACAGAGAGTTGCCAATTGAAATATCAAATAAAGTCACAAATTCAAGTTCAAGTTAATAATACGGCATAAGAAAAAATTAGCTTACCCTCCAGCTTTTACTTCCACGTTACCATTTACAATAATGGAGAATTCTTCGTACAAGATAAGGTCACGAGGAACAGAAAATCTACAATCTAGGTTGCCATTGGAACTTTGGTCTACGTTAATGTTAATAAACGGAAAATCTGAAAAAGAGAAGCATTTGCATAATACATTTAAAGTTGTACCTGAAACTGATTACAAATTATAAATAGGTCTCGTACATACATATATAGAGCGGGAGTGGCTGAGTGGGAACTTGTACGAGTTTCAATTCGACGCACCATAGTTCGAATCTCGACTCGGCCGCACTAATGACTTCTAATATCAAGTTATGTTTGTTAATGTTTTCTCTAAGTGTACGGATTATTCATACTCGCTCCAAAACGGTGAAGGAAAACATAGTGAGGAAACCAGCATGTCCAAGAACCACAATATTCGAAGACATATATGTGATGTGACATCCACTAAGCCACACTACCACATAAAAAATCGCAAATGATACCCCGAAAAATTTATTTTTGTCTCGAAATGCTCTGACTGCCACCTCTATACGTTTTTTAAGTCTTAAACTTCCGAACATTTTGAGCAAAGTCCCAATTAAAATGTTTCCCCGAATCGGAAACTCAAATGTCTTCATCGAAAAAACTGGACATCAAACGCCAAACTTGAGAGCCAAAGTCGGGTGTAGGTACCAAGTGCTTAAACGCTCACAAATTTCTTATGATATGACGTGACGTCCAGACCATGCGCAAACATGGACCGTAAAGCTGTACTTTGCCTTTTGTTGGATTATCTCGTTAAATTTCGTAAACTTTTAGATGCAATAGTGTGTCTTTGAGGAAATCATTTATTTTTTATTAATTACAATTTTATTGTGTTGTTCTTAAGCCTGTATAACCATAGTAATTATGTATTTTGTGTTTCGTGCAACTGCCCTATTGTAACTTTGTTGGCATTTTATTTTACCCAATTGTGTTTAATCATTTATCATTTAGATTATAAATTATAAAATCACCTGCGGCTACGCCACCTCCACACAACAACACTATTATCAGAAACATATTTTATTTTACGTACAAAAAACTCAATTTTGTACACTTATTTAACGACACTTATTTAGCAACTAAGACTAAGAAAACAATTATTGTAGGAGGTACGTGTTTATTAGCGGTTATTTTCCTTATGCACTGATAAAGTGACATAGTTCAATAATGTTTATGTAAACAATAAATACTAGTACCTACCTACTTCAATTCCATTTTAATGAACCATGAGACAGGGCTAATACTTTTGTGAGTGTTCATCTCACATACCACCTCTTTCCTCTTGCAGTCTGCCGTTAAGCTATAGAATATATACAAGGTGTGTACTGATTTGATAAGTAAATTACTCAGTGAAATTACTGGGCTTATAAGACTTAATACCTGATGTCTCAGGGTAACGATCTTATCGTCTCGTTACTTTATAATATGAACAAACGTATGTATGAATAATACATAAACTTATTAGAGTTTACACAAATACTGTAATATTGTAATCGACAGTTAAGTAGCAAGGCTCTAGCCTTGATAGACCGACAGACAGACAACAAATTGATTAAAAAGGATTTACAATTTTTACGATTGTTTTCAAGTGCATAATCTGTACTCAGCTCTTGAAACTCATAGTTTGTGACATTAACGCCATGTGGTACTTATCACTAAAATTTCTTTACATTAACTTCACAATACAATTCCGTATCATCCTTCGAGTCGGCATTGACATAACTATCATCGTCAAACAAATTCGCGTATTGTCCCGATGAGGAATCGCTGTCACCATGATCATTAGTGTTGTTCCTTCTGATATCTCCGTCTTCATTGATAGCAGTTGGGGTTGTGTTGAGAATTTGTGCGTAATCATCAAAACCCCGTTTCGGCCCTTGATGGTCTCCGACTGTAGTGTAAGCTGAATCTTTAACACCCACTTCAAGTTCCGAGTATGTTACAGTCTCAAGTTTTCGCAGATGTTTTGGGAGGGGTGTGCTGTACAATTCGTGGACCGTTCTCGGGGCGTATGGCACGGTATAAGTTTCGGAGTCAGCTGTGTCGGCAGTTGTAACGTACTCCTCCGACCACTGGATGGGCATGGGCATCGGCCCCTCGTGGTGTCCTGGCAGGGTCTCGTAGTTCATGTTGGTTGGATCCAACTGAAAGGCAAACTGATTTAATACAAATTGCAGAAAAAATCTTGACATTCCTATCACTAGCCAAAAAACATCCGCTTCTGAATATAGGCTACTCCATTAATAAGGTGGGGTTTTGCTATAATACAGCACGCTTAGCAGGCGTTTTGTGATCGCTGTAGATTATGATGTTGATCGAAGAGAATGCTGCCAATGAATATCTTAAATATAGCTTTAAAAATGTGAGTACATTACATATCTCTAATAGTTTTTGGTACGCGATTATCATTACGGTGATGGAATAACTGCTATTCAATAAAGCTGTCCTGTCAATTGGACAGTGAATTTTATGAATATCACGGCTTGTATTAAAATTTTAAAATAGATTTAAATGACGCCTCTAACAAATACTACTACTTCAAAAATATTCAGACAAGGTAATCTCAAAATTATTAAGTGCCTATTAGGATCCTGTAACCTAATAAGGTTTACGAGTATCTGTTTGTTTTAATTTAAGGATAGTGGTGACACATTTCTGTAAATCTTTTGCGCTACTGTTTCCCCAGAACATAATACCATAAGTGAATGACGACGCGACGTATCCAAGGTACGTAGTCAATATTGTCAATGTTTGCGTTTGGCTACATCTCATCTGTTAAGAGAATGAGGCAGAAGGTGATGCATGTTTATACAAAACATACATAGTTACTCCTAAATTGTAGATAGTAGAGAGAATAACGATATAAATGAGGCTATATCTTTGCCATTTTTCACATAATTATGGAATCCCGAAAATTAATAAATGAAACAGGCTATATGCTACTTACATTTTGTATGGATTGTATGGAATGTTTTCTTTTTCGAAAGAAACTCCTGGCTAACAGCACGACGATGACAACCAAAAGTGCAGTTCCACACACCACGAAGGTAACTGTGGATAAGGAAGTAGCGTCAACGAAATATTAAAACAAGCCAAAACAACAAAAGTTACATAAACAAAAAACACGAGTGCCCTAGCCAATATTACTCGGGATGATAAGGACTCTAACGATACCCTATAACATCCAAATCTTTTCAGGCATTTAAAAGTGATGGTGAAATAAAGAAACGTACATACATGAACCCCAAAAAAACATATACTCCTTTTTGTGCTGTCGCTAGTATTTACCATGTATACTGTTTTATTTGAGTTTGCATGTTGAGTTCTTCCGTGATAACGTTTGCAACAGCCCCGAAATGTTTGAATCTCAAATCAAATAATAATACAATCTCATAAATATCCCGTTTTTAGAGATAACATTACATTAATCAACTAGCTCGAAACCAATGTAAATTTAACGGCGATGAATTTAGTGACGTCTTCTATGTTACCGTTGAAAAAGGCAGAAGTTACTTGACTAGTTGAAGCTACCTTTCACCATTTCCTCACGTCTTTAATTGGAAACACAAACAGACAAACGCTTACACACTCATACACCTAAACTCAAATATCATGTATCGCAAACACATAGATCTACAACCTGAGTATAAGAATTAACTTTAGTAACGGGATATTTGCCATTGGGACATTTGTTTTGAGCACTCGATATTTACAACATGCAAGTGCCATGTTCACGTGTAAACAGTGAAAATGAGTTTACTCATGAACATGGCGTTTTTAATTTCTTTAAAAAACCTACATTTAGTTCCATTGAAATCCTTTTCCCTTTTTTCCATTGTAAAAACAACGCTTTTTTTCTTCCTTATTAGTCTCACAATAGTATTATTCTTCGGGTTGCTATAGAGCAAATTGCAGTTGAGAACGGCACTGGTTTGATTCTCGTGAAGCTTAAATACGCTTTCCTTTACACATAAGTTGCCATCGTAACGTAAGGCGGTGTCATTCACTTTTTCGACTTCTGCAGCTGAAACCCAATATTTATTAACTAAATAATAAATATTCAAATTCTACTACTTTTGTATAAGAATTATTCCATTAATGTAGTAATATATTGGGATTAGGACCCGCGTCTTTTGCTGGTCATATAGATCAGACTCCTTAACCAATTAGGCTATGGGAGCTATCGATGTCAGCCCGACACATTCTTGATGACTTCTTTTGTCTCTTTTTTCTATTCAATAACGAGATGTGCCGGTCGTTACAACGACTTATAAGCCGTTACTCTTTCTAACATATCTATCTAAATATAATAGGAATGTGTGTAGGTATATATAAAGTGATCTCACTGATCAACACCTCCAGGGTCTGAATGCTACAAGAATTTCAAGTAGAGACCTTCTTCTGGGGAATCTGGGACATTTCTGCCTATATATGTGCTGCAAGTTCTTGCAAAATACGAATACACCAGGTTAAGATTCGAAGAGATGAGTCTAACTTTTATTCGTCTTAGGATAGATTCTGGTTTAGCGTGGATTTGTTCTTCCATATGTCAAAAGTCAAGATGCTATACAGTTTTCAAATGTGAAAGCATAAGTTTGCGCTTAGACTCGACTCTGAATCTTAACCTAAGAGTCGCTGCTTCTAGTAGACCACTAGTGGTGATTGTGAGTGGCCTCGTGCCAAGTGATGTCATTACATTGCTACAAAGAAAATTTAATGTCTCGCCTTCAATTGTTTTTCTCAGTACGAAAAAAATACTCACCGTTGTACTCCCATTCTGAGCTTACACTTGAGTAGCATGCCAAAGATAGGTTGTTATCAGCATCATATTCATATTCTATTACTTTCGTATATGAATTATTCCAATACTGTAGTAAAATGTTGGCTGATTTCAAGCCTTTGATATATTGACCTGAAAACAATTTTATTTACAAAGTTATCACTGCTTTAACATGATGCGCTCAATAGCGAAGTCCAGTTCAGGTGTAATTTGGGGAGCAAAACTAAACGTACATCCAAACAACTCGGTTCTCAACAGAGCCAAGCGGTACTTCACGCCGAACCAGCGACTCACGCTGTATAAAGCACAAGTTCGGCCGCATATGGGGCACTACCGAAGTACCAGTTGCAACCACTTGACTCCTTACAGAAAACAGCTATTCGACTAGTTGACGACCCTAATATTACACGAAAACTAGAACCACTGAGCCTGCACCGAAATATCGGTTCACTTTGCCGAGCTCATCCGCATATTGTAGATACGTGGACGTCCTATGCTGCTGGTTCCACAGGATTATTTCTGCCTCGTACCTGCAAGATGTGGTATGGGCTTCAGCCCGAGATTTTCCCCTGAGCTACAATTTGGCATCATTAAGAAAAAGGTGAAAAGATTCCTCTCTGAGAAGGGTAGGCTTACGCGCTGACAATGCCTCTGGTATTCGTTCATAAGAAGCATTAATCAAATAACATCAGGTGGGTATATATAATAGTGAAAAAAACGAATAGAAGCAAAATAAGGAAGCAAATAAAGAAAGTTTGTTTGCTACCGCTAAAAACTATCTGGAACTACTACTACATTGTCCTTGAGTGCTATATGCTACATATCATGTTGATTCCACACGTGCGAAGCCACGAGCGGAAGCTAATTAGTCTTATGCACCCAGTAATGCCAACTGCTTGACGGCACACTACACGAGCAACGTGGTGGAGGTGATGGAACCACCCCGAAGGACCTATTGGACGAGCTAATCCTAAAACCTGGTGTGGGTCTGTAAACCTCCATTTGGAAATCGATTAAAAACTTAACTATTGTATATTTTCTTCACTGTCAGGTAAATATACAAACTTGATACAAACTACAGTAATTTATCATTGTCAGCCTTACGTTTTCACTGCCGAGATACAGGTCTCATCTGAGTGAAAGAGAGTTTGAGCTATAATCCTCCACGAGGGCTCAGTGCGGCTTGGTGGATGTTACATGTTCTCGAATTTGTAACTCTTGAACATGCGGGTTTCCTCACGTTGTTTTGCTTCGCCGTTTTAGAGTGGGTGTGATAATCCGCACACAAGTTGATCTACAGTACTCTAATGATACTTACTATATTTAAGATTTGGAATCAGAGACAGTGAAATAAAAGTGTTTGGGTGTTGTCCATCTTGATTTTTAACTTCGACACTACAGTTCAACAATTTTCTGTTATCACTTGTTAGTATAGTCGAAAAAGGAAAGCTGTAGTTGCCATCCAAACCTGAAAGATTAAGGTTATATTTTATCTCCACAAGTTTGTTAGAATATATGGGTCAAATGTTGTAACAGAATTGTTAACAAGTTTCCGGGAGCCAAATAGGCTGAAATTTTGTATTCATGTGAACCTGGTCACAAAAGATTGTTTTTAATAATAGTTGTAAAAGTGTTTTTTTAATATATTAACGTACGACCGAAGTGACAACGAGTTAAATGTAACCTTAGCCTTTTTGCAAATATTTAAATTAGTAATAGACCAAACGTATGTATAAATATATAAACATCAGTAGTGGTTGTGAAAGAAGAACAGTATATCTTTTTTGGCAACTGGTTGCTTGGCAAGATTTTTTCTTATTTTCCTGGTTGTGAAATAGGTTGTGAAACTCAGCGGAAAATGGTAGCGGCCTGAAAGGCAAAATTGTTTGAGTAATCTCAACTTAAGAACTTAACGTACGTAAGAACTTTTTGCACTATGTAATCATAGTGTAAAAAGTTATTTTTAACTCACTTGTTCCATTCCAACAGCATTGAATTCGTCCATATCTGTATTCGTCTTTCAAAATGTTTATATTTAACTCTTCACCGTCATAATACCAATAATTATCATAAATATGTGAACCCTGAAGACTCATTTCCTGTACAGAATTCGATGTCAGAGTCAAACCATTCACTTGAAAACTTAAAATTGCTGAAATTGTAACAAGTAAGCATTAGCTTTGTGTAATGATTCAACGAGACAATGCTCCAGCTTGCTGGGCAAACTGCTTACAGGTATTTTTTTATAGTATTGGGTAATGAGACGAGCTGGTCGTTTGCCTGACCACGGATTGGGTCTGTTGATGTTTTTGTCATTTATTATATTCTGATAAAAACAGCATTAGTTTTAGCCTGCTATTCGGGTAGACGAACGTTACAGAGATGCGCTGTTAGAATCATTTATTTTAACCTTCATGAGTGCTTCCTTGGGGCCTATATGAATAAAGCATTTTGAATTTGAATTTGAATTAGTATACAGTAACTAGTGGAATTGAGTATTCCGACGAAGACGCATAGCACTTGAGCTGAGTGTGAAATTGAGCAACAATTTTCAGAAACCGAATATGAATCTTATACAAAAAATTATAAAAAATGCAATGGAGGGGATCGCAAAATACCTAAAATAATTCACACATTGTCACAATACTCTTGTAGAGTATTCCCGTGAACATGGTGCTTGCAACAGCGTCGAAATATAGGGTACTCATCGCTCAATAATAATCACGGTAAATATCCCGTTATACAATGTGTGAATTAGTAACAAACCGTGAAAGTTTAAAACAGTGTTTATACTTAAAATAATATTAATTATTGAAAATAATACTAATTTCTTTACCTTTGTATGCAGAATTCAGTTTGAAATATACTCGAGTGACATATGATTGTGTTGGAGCTTGATGTAAGTTTTGTATATTGCAATCTATATATGCATCATCATTATCTGCAGTCAGCCTTATGTACATTTCCACAGGACTAAGTTTATGTAAGTCGGTAGTTATTGTTTTTTCCCCTGAAATAAAATTGAAGTGTCTGTTTGTAATATTAAAATAACAGCTTTTTACCAAATGCATATGAAAGTATATACGGTACCTATAACAAAACAAGCCTTTTTTACATTTTTGTCTGTCTGTCTGTTTGTTCTGGGTAACCTCCGAAATAGCTGGGCCAATTTTGACGGGACTTTCACTGGCAGATAGCTGATGTTATAAGGAGTCATAGGCTACTTTTAATTTAGAAAAAGAACTAGGGTTCCGCGCAAAAAAATAAAAGCAATGATATCCAATATCACCGCACGGGCGAAAGCGCGGGCAGCAGCTAGTATAAAACATACTGTCATACATATAGGAGAAGTGCATATTTTATACAACTGCTCTAAAAAGGAGTGTAATATTTTTAGGGTTTATGTACTTATGTATTTGAGTTTATTTATTCCACCATAACTTTTAAACGCCTGAACAGATTTGGGTGTATGGGGTATCGTTAGAACCTAGGGCAGTCTGTTTTTATGTAACTTATGTTACATCGACTTGTTAATTTAATTATCTTCAAAATTTGATATGCATTCTCATCTGGATTAAGATCAAACATCTTATCGAGACCATACTACTTTAACTAATAATTATTATAGGTTTTGAGTTATTTCGACAACACGTTGTATACTCATAATTATGTTACCATTATTGTAAGACAGTCTCAAAAAATCGGGATCCTGGTCAGTTTTCAGGCAGTTTATGGCCACCAATTCGCTTTCGAAAAAACTGTAATATCCATAAGTGTCGAAATCTGCTTGTCCAGAGAACTTTATAGCTACCTCATTGTTGCTAACTGTCAGATATCCCATAACTGAAACCAATGACTTCCGCATGAAAACACAACAAATCAATGTAAAGGAATTTTCAGTAATGTAAATTCTACAACAATACATATTAAAAATCTAAATGTTTATAATTACATATACTTCCACACGGCTATTTCTATTCCAATTTTACTGAATAAATTTTATAGAATTTATTTCAGCCTGATTAAAAGTTACTGCACATTATTTTTTACAAGACTCAATGCAAGGAACTTTAAATACCCAAACTGGAACGGGCAGCCGGTTCGTGGTCTAAGAGGTCCGGGCAAACACCCGAGAATTATTACAAACATAATTATATTATAATCTCGACCTGAGACTTACCTGTATTCCGTACAATATTCATATTCACAGCGCAATTTGCTGTTAGTTTTAGTACGGTGTGCCAAGAATATTCAAAGGAGCACTCCCAGACATTATTCATATCAAGCGTCGCTTTTAGATAATTCTGTAAATAGATAAAATAATCTTACTAATATTATAAATGCGAAAGTGTGTTTGTTGGTTTGTCTTCCTTCCACGCAGTAACGGAGCAACGGATCGACGCGATTTTTGGCATAGATATAGTTTATGGACCGGAGAGTAACATAGGTCATAGGCTACTATTTATCCCGGAAAATGCACGGTTACGAAAAATGACGAGTTTAACCCGATTGCCCAAAAAAGGATTATAAAGTTTTTATTACGGTTCATGTATGTATGTTCGTATGTATGTACGTGAGTTTCTTTATTCCACCATAACTTTTAAATGCTTGAACAGATTTCGATGTATGATATTGTGTGCATTATAGTTATTTATAATCTTTACATCATCCCGAGTGACTCTGGCTAGGGCAGACGTGTTTCTTTAAGTAACTTTTGTTACATCCACTTGTTTATCGTTGCTACTCGATTTCTCTATTATTTTCAACCGATTTAAATTATTTGATTTTAATTATTGACGGCTCCGTAGCTAAGTTGGTAGTAACCCTGCCTGCAAGGCGAGGGGTCCCGGGTTCGATTCCCGGCCGGGGCAGATTTTGTGTAAACATAAAGTTAAGTGTTCTCGGGTCTTGGATGTTTGTGATGTCCATGCCACCTGCGACACAGGGAATCCTAGTGCGGGGGTATGAGTGTGTAAGCGTTTATGTTTATGTTATTCTTTTTTTTAATGAATAGGGTATAACTTAGAGCGAGTGTGTCCGAGCGGGAACTTTTGCGACTTTCAATCCGACGCACCATAGTTCGAATCTCGACTCGGCCGCACCAATGACTTATATCAAGTTATGTGCGGATTGTTGACACTCGCTCTAAAACGGTGAAGGAAAACATCGTGAGGAAACCCGCAAGTTCAAGAACCACAAAATTCAAGGACATGTGACACCAAGCCGCACTGTGCCCGCGTAGTGGATTATGGCCCATACCTCTCTCTCTGAGAGAAGGCCGATATCCCAGCAGTGGGAGCGTAAAAGACTGATAATGCATAATGTATGATAATGTATTATCTTATGGATGGTCCTTTTATACATTTTATCAAAGAACACCCCTAAGATTGGAAAAATAGGGGATGAAATTTCAAATATCGCGATGTATTATTCCTCAAAGTCGGCTCCCACTTTTTTTTTTAAAGTATTTTTTATCTATAAGCAACAGAAAGTTTTAATGTCATTTCTGACAAGGTATAACTTAAAAGTTACTAAGGTATAACTGTAGAGTACTTACACGTGCAGAACTGGTATCATATCTTCTTGCCAAATATCCATTAGAATAATAAAGGAAATTTTGATTTTGATTTATGTTACAGCTGAAAATGGGTAAATATTAGTAAATTTTCGTTATGAAATACATTTTTATAGTGTTTACCGACAGTAGCGGATGTTCATGCAAATATATACATCACAAAAATTTCGCTTCCAACAGGATTCGAACCTGCGTCTTCTGGTTATCTAGACCAGACGCCTTAACCAACTAGGCTATGGGAGCAATCGATGTTGACTGCGAAATTCTTGAGATGATGTTTTTATCTGGCTCTTCCGTATTTATGGGGTCTCGTTAGAATCCTTACATCATCCCAATTGACTGTGACACCGGCGTGTCAGTAGTGTTTTACATAACTGTTGCACTTTATGACAAATGTGCTAAACCTGGATTAAGATAGGCTCTTAGTTCAGGTGCTGGAGTTCACAATGCTTTATTTAGGTCATATACATACTTTCCAGATATAATTTCGTAGTTACTCGTTACCGATACCTGGAACACTTCGTTCAACGCAAGTTTGCGAGGAATGTTATAGTTACAATTTGCTTTTCCCCATCTGTTAATATCCAAGTATATTGTCATAATCACATCTGAAATAATTATATGTACTTTGAAAAAACTAAATAAGTAACGCGTTGTTCTGGATCCATCATCAAACCCACAGATCTCTTAATCGAACCCTACTCCAAGTGCAACCTGTAGGACTCGTCAAAACGAATTATATGAGCCCAAATTCGAAGGCTATACTTGTAGCCACTGTTCGCGTGAGCGAAGCCGTGGAGTACAGCTAGTTATTAATATATTTATTAATTGTATTATAAATTGTAACGTCACCTGCTCCGATGCACCCCACATATAATAGCAATACCAGCGGCCACATAACTTATTAATTATATTATTATTCTCGTTTGACTCGTTTATTTCAGTTCACTTTAGACAAACAACTAAAGGATAATAAACAACAACTAGTAATTATTATGGAACAATGTTTTGCTTTTATTAGGTGTGAGTAATCATTTAGTTTTCCTATTGGTCTCAATGTTGCGGCCTATCTATATCCATACTTCAATACTTTTTTAACCGACTTCCAAAAAAGGAGGAGGTTATCAATTCGTCGGGTATTTTTTTTTAATGTTTGTTACCTCAGATCTCGGTCATTTATAAACCGATTTGGAAAATTCTTTTTTTATTTGAAAGGGTATACTTTCAGATTGGTCCCATAGAAATTTCATCAAAATCGGTTCAGTAGTTTGTCACTGAAGTCAGTTCGTCGCTTTTTTAAAGCAATTTTTTTATATAATAAATGCGAAAGTGTGTTTGTACGTTTGTTGGTTTGTCCTTCTTTCACGCAGCAACGGAGCAACGGATCGACGCGATCTTGGGCATAGATATATTTCATGGATCGGAAAGTAAGATAGGCTACTTTTTACCCCAGAAAAATGCAGGATAATCCACCTGGCTATACCAGATGTCCCTCTAGGGCGGACAAGTGGATTTTTTTCCCACTTGTCCCTACTGGTGGGAGTGGTGGGCCAAGTGAAAAACCCATTCCCATTGTCCCTACCTGTCAGTTTATGATAGTAATCAATACAGTCTATTAGAAAAGTTTATATCTGCGGCGCAACTACGGATCTTTTTTATCGATAAAATTGACAGTTAAAATCGATAAAGTGGGTTTTATCAACTCTTACCGAACTTCGATACTTTCGACAAAAGTTATCGAATAGCTAGGTCGAATCCAAAGAGAATATAGAGCTACTAGAATACTTTACGATCAGACTTCGGTACGCGCAACATTCGATAAATTTATCGAATTTTTCGGTTCGACAAATTTATCGAACCGACTTCCGTACTTCCGCCGCAGATTCGAGAATTGCTAGTTGAAGGAGGTACCAGGCTGCGTGAATATTCCTTACAGTGTATGAAATAGGCGTTTTATATAGAAAAACAAAACGAAAAAAAAACTATACAATCAAGCTTTATTTCCTGTAATGCGCGATATATATTTTAATCATTTACACCTTTTTACATGACAGCAAAAAAGCAGTGTAATATTTTTCATCTCTTTTAGGGTTGCTATTGAAAACAAAACGATGAAAATATGTATGTCAATTATTTATTTTTATTGAATAATTACTTATTATTGTTAGTAAGTAATAAAATTTCTAAAATAGAATAAGTCTTATTCTATTTTAGAAATTTTATTATATTAATACCCTGTCATAAAAAAAATCAATCATTACTCAAAGTTTGACATCTTTTATCCACCCTTTGGGGTTGTTTACTTTAGCTTCTGGAAGAGATTTAAGTATGTAAATATATTTAAACTTATTGGTGTCTGTCTCTTTTGTTTAAATAAAAACTACGAAATAATCAAATAACGTTTAACTAAATGCAAAGGCAGCGCTATTTTCAACCTTATATTTATGACTTGCCCACGGTTTCACCCACGTTCCCACAGGAACCGTGCATTTTTCCGGGATAAAAAGTAGCCTATGTTACTCTCCGGTCCCTAACCTATATCTATGCCAAAAATTACGTTGATCCGTTGCTCCGTTACTGCGTGAAAGAAGGACAAACCAACAAACCAACAAATCAACAAACCAACAAACACACTTTCGCATTTATAATATTAGTATGGAGTATGGAAGTATGGATTTACCGGATTCACTTTCGTAGTACAGCTGAGATCAGCAACCAGTCTGAGTGCCTGCGTGTAGCTCCGTTGATGAAGAGGTACCAAACACTTTGAAACCGATCGGGCAATCATCGCGAAGCTCGGCTGTTATACGTATTGCGTGGGTACGCTTACGTGGGCATTACGTAGGTGCTTCCAGTTAGTAATATATTAAGAGTCATACTTACGAAAGTTTTAATCATTCAATTTTCAACCTTATTTCAACTCAAAACCATTATACCTAAAGATCGGCTTATTGCAGGGCCATAATATCCGTTTTGGATGATTATTTGCAGGACTTTTGCAGACTAATTACGTTTAGTCTTTACCTCGTTCGTATGCAACGCTCCATATTTCCCTTGTACGATACGTTTTGCAGGATAAATGTAATTACAAAGTAACTAAATTTATTAGTTTTGCACTAATCATTTAGGATAATAATTATAAATTGTTCATGATATTTATATTGCTAAAGCATTTCCATGTATGTATTGAGGAGACACTACGATTTAGGATTTACTCGGACATTCATGGTATGTATTTAAATAATTGTATTTTTTTATTTTTATACAACAATTATTGATACCGTTGTCATGGTAGAAATAAAAAATATCGATTTGGCCATACATTAACGTTGTCAATATTATGAAATCAATTGAACTTATTAGAACTATCTTTTGCCAGCAAATGATCTTTTCTGGACCATTTTTTATGGTTACTCGTTGCTAAAAAAATGTTACTTGACAATCTTAGTTCCAAGAATTTTTCAGATAACTTACGCATTTTTTTGTATTTTTTTTAGCAAATGGGTTTGACAATTTTCTAATCTGTGGTTTGCTATCTCACCCTGATATTAAGCGACGATGGGGTCGACGATGTAGCACGCTTGCCCAAAAGATACCTGCGCACTCGTCTCTCGAAGACTTCCAGATTGTAGTGTTCAGAAAAAACAGAACAGGGACGAGAAAAACAGAACGGAAATGAGTCCACATATTGACGGTCGAAGCAAAACGCTAAGTACGGATAGGAGGCATGTCAAATTTAAGCGGATGGCGAATTGCCGTTCGTCTAAAGCGTCTTAGCAGATATACCGACAGATAGACAACTAGTCCTAAAAATTTGCCCGCAATATGGTTAACCTACTATAAGGAAGTCAGACGTACCGTTATATTTCAATTTGATTTTATTAATAATGAGTGGTCCCTAATGCAAGCCAAACGACAAAATGTGTATCTTTGTGATATTTTTATGTGCAAGTGTCTATATTAAAACTGCAAATGGTTTGTTCATTTTAAACTATTATAGATTTTGTTTTATACTTTTGGGTCGTTTGCCTAAGGGGCACCTTAGACCCTCAAGCAAACACGTTTGCTTGAGAGTCTAGGGTGCCCCTAATGGTAAGCATCGCCAGCTCATAACAATGCAGTGCTACCCAGAGCTTTGAAACGCAAAAGCCTGTGCGCTGTGCGCTCGTTACCGTGAGACATTACGAGTAGGTATTAAGAGGTCGCAACCCGCTATACTTTCTATACACACGCTCGTACGTAATTATAGTGTTCTATGAATTTTTTTTCTTTGGGTATTTTGCACAAATAGTTATCTTGTGCATTATATTTAGGATTTTATGGAACCAAAAACTTAAAATTTTGACATTCCAATTCAGTAAAACCCTTAAAAACAGCCTTTTTAAACAATGTTTACCTTGACTTTGGCCATACACAATATTCTCATAAATTTAAAAGTAAACAAAACACTTCCATATGATCCTAGGACATAAAATGGGGATTTTAAATATCAAAAAAAAATTCACAAACTTGTAAGGCATTTTCAAAAACACGTATTTCCTGGAACAAGTTTTAGGAAAGCACCACGCACTAATTGTCTTCGGGAATTTTCTTTGGAAATTTATTTCAAAATTTTCAGAATGCCAACCGAAGGCTCTGGCGCTATCTCTCTTTTTCCGTAGTGCCTGTTTTTCTTCCGTGAACCAACAATCCTTTAGCCCATTTTTGCGTTCTACTTAGGCGGGCCGGGAAGGGGCACCTTAATGCGTCTTCAGCATTCAGCCCTCTTTGCGCACATTGTCGGTTTGTGTATACAAGTGAAAAGAGATGGCACACCACGCGCGCCCCCGACTTCGAGGAAAAATCCAAGAAAAGCTTAATACTTCAAAATTAGATGCATAATCGAAAATGTAACACAAAAAGCTTTTTGCCATTATGTGATACGTAGAGTTAATTATATCAAAATACTTTCACTAATAAAACTGGTATTTCATTGCAAGCTTATTTTTAAAATAAGTTTGTCATTTTTTAGATCACATCAAGGTTATCGGTAATATTATGAACTAGCTGCTGCCCGCGGTTTTACTCGCACGGAGATATTGGATTTAATCGGCCTTATTACAAAACGAGTTTTAACGCTAAACTGGAGTTTAAACCGTAGTTTTGTCAAATTTCTTATTACAAAAAGCAGATTAGCACTTAGGTCTTGGTTGACTATGGTGTCAAAGTTAGTCTTGCCGGGCACCTAGTTTAGCGAAGGTTTAAGCATTTATTTTAATGGCGGCCACGTATTCTACTTGTCAAATCGTAAAAAAATTCATATATTTTGTATTAAAGTAAGAAGGGGTGGTGAGGTATTAGGAAGCGTGGATGAGTAGAATAATAGCTTTTAGCAAAATATATAGGAAATACTTATAATATCGAAAGTATACATAGTAAAAACAGAATATATTACAAGAATTGACAGTACACACAATCAACAAAACATGTTGCTATGGTTACTTAGCCATAGTGTGCCATTGTATAGGTTGGGTATATAAGGAGTATCTCCTTAACATTTTTTTCATATACGTAAATACCTAATTAGGATGTTTTGAATTACTCACAATGATCAAAAGTCATTTAAAAATTACCTACAATATTTTTCGATATTAGAAAATAGTATTGTGTGACAAAATAGCTACTTATATTCCAAAATAAAAATTAGTACATTGTGTCAATTCTACATTTCGTGTATCCGTAGCATAAAGACATTTATTACCTGTGGAAATAATTTCTACCATAGCTACAGTTTGGTAATAAGTTGTCTTGGCTTTATTCATCTTTTGTAATAAGGTTTGGTTTATAGGTCGACTCTAAAGATAGTTGAAGACAAATTGGTTGTCGACCAAAGTCGAGTTTAACGAGTTTTTTGTAATAAGGCCGAATGGGTTTTATTGTTTGTTTTATTGGAAAGTCCCGTCAAAATCGGTCCAGCGGTTTCGGAGATTACCCGAAACTGGAACTATTGTAACTGATGATCGAGCCAGATCCTGGAAGTGTGTTTTTTATGTTCTTGAAATTACATAACCAATTTTTCTTCCAGCAATTTTAGCTTTTGAAGTAAATGGATTGATTCTCCCACCTACAGAGCGCAGTGATAATCAAGATCATTATTTTGAATACAAATATTATGGTGCTGAGCCTATATCTATCAGGATTGTTAAAGACCATAAATTGTATGGAGATATGAATTGCGATGCAGATGGACCAAACGCTCCTTATCAATTAAAGAAAAGTAAGTTTGACTTCATTTTCAAGCGACTTCAAATGTTTTGTGTTTGACTGTAGGTATGTAGTGTTTATTATTACAAGCTTTTATTTAAGGCCAGGATACTCCGCGCCCGCTTTCTCACTCGCGCATCTCAACATTTTTGAAGATAAACTATCACTAAATGTAATTAATCAATCACTAAATATAAAAAATCGCATTCGGTGAATTTGCTGACAATAACATTACAAACATTTAACAAAAAATTCGTTTTGATCTACTTAAGTTTTCAAACCTAAAAATGGGATTTTATGTTTTGCCCATTTTTATGTATGACCTGATCGGATCAAAATGATACTTTTGCCGTACCTTTGTAATGTTATTGCCAGCAAATTCACCGAAAGCGTTTTTTCATAATTATATTAAAATATTGATTATCTTCAAAAACGTTGAGATGCGCGAGCGAGAAAGCGGGCGCGGAGTATCCTGGCCTTAACTTGCAATGAATGTATGACGTATGTATGTATATTTGTATGTTTGTTTAGGTCAAATCTTGCAAGCTAAATTTAACTCACTTCCCGGTGTTCGATTGATCCGAAATTTTACATATATATGTAAATCGGATGACAATGCAATGTAATGATGTCAAAGAGCTGGTCTGATGATGGAGCCGGAAGGTGGCCTTAGGAACTTTCTAACGAAACAACGTAACCCAATCGTGATTGGGCTCGTTTGATTTGTATTTACAAGTATTCCGATCCTAGTTGATGTTCAGGTTCCTGATGATGGAGCCGGATGGTGTTTACTAGAATATTTTGTAATTTGCGTAAATAACAAACAATTATTCATCACGTATCCATGTTTATCTATATTGCTAGGGTGGACTTGCCTCGGAGAGAGTTATAATTCCACAATTCAGTAAACAGTTTTTTTTATATTCGGTGGGCTCACATTTGACCGCAATTTCACCTGACAAAGCGACGATGCGGTCGAAAGTTTACCACTCTTGCCTAGAAGGTACCTTCACTCTCGTTTTGAAGACTCCCAGATAGTATTTATCGGGAAACAAAGACGCTGGCAACGAATGCTACTCCTTAGCATTACGTATTACAAAGGACGAAGCAAAACGCTTAGTGTGGAATAGAAGGCATACCAACCTTAAAAAGGTGGCGCTTTGCTGAGCGTCTAGTTGTCCGTTGATAGAATGGTGTTGAAGGAATTAAGCTATGTAATTCCATCGCACTCTCACCGAAATGTATTTGGTAAAGCATCGGCAAACTGGCAAATTTACGGCGATGCTCAAGACTCTGAAGCCTGCCCGCAACCAATGTCCCCCCTATGTCGTCCCCTATAAACTTTTTGGCTCGTCTTTCAATGCTTCCAGCTGATACTTTGTCAAGTTTTTGTGGAAACATACATTTCTCACCTCACAAGCTCGGAAAGGTCTTGTTTATCATTCGAAATCTGCGCGCAAAAGTGCTTTTTATCTTCTAGCGTGGAAACGATACCTTTCCACTTTATCACGGGCAAATCCTGGTTTCACATTTTTTGTTGTTGTAAATGTTATTATTTTTTATTTTTCAGAAATAAAAGAAACTGACGTGCTTTTGACAACACCTTTAAAAATAAGTTTTGATGAAGGACAGAAAAATACCTATATTAGTTGCACTGTGCGAGATATTGAAATAGGGAAGGAAGATAGCCACATTGAAATTATTTTTTTACACCACGCTCCTGATTCCAGTAAGTATTCCCGACCTAAGTAAACCGACGATTATTCAATATGGTTTATTTACTGTTCGATAAAGAGGCGAGCTGGTCGTTTGCCTGATGGTAAGCATAACACCAGCCCATAACAATTGCAGTGCCCACAGAACTTTGGATTCAATAGACGAGTAGCCGTTCAAAGTTCTATGGGAGAGCCGAGAGGCTTGCAGTGGAGTATGGACGTCTTCTGGCTGTTGATGATGATGATGATTATTTCCTACCACGTACCTAAATCCACAGAAATCTATAATAATACTTGGTTAACTTTTTATACCTGTTTGTCTCCTCTCTATTAGAGATGGCCGGTCCCAGCAACGGGAGTGTAATATCTGATTATGACCTTTTCTCTGATTTGTTGCACTGAACTTTGATTCTGCATACAATATGATATACTGTAAATGTATATTTATTTATTTATTATAAAATTTGAGTAGTGACATATTTTTTTAAACACAGATATATTAAAACCCAGCCTGCACATGGGAAGAACAAAAGAAGAATCACAATTATGGAATACATCAGAGCCAAATAATGAACCCTGGGTAGGAAATCTAAGAGGTAATACGAGATATCTTTCAAGTGAACATGAGATAAAATACCCGAAAGTATCAGATATAAATCAAAAGGCAAATTCAAGAGATAAAGAAGTAGTTCATCGTATTATTTCAGATGAAAATAATTCAAAAGGTAAGGTACTAGGTGGTAGCACTAACACTCTTGCGAGTGTCCGTCTGGGTCGGTACCATCGCTTTGCTCGTGACGTCATCCGCTAAGCAGTAATGTGCAAGAATTACTATGTTCCGGCTTGATGAGCAAGATAGTCAGTGAAATTACTGGGCTTATGAGATGCTATGATGTGAATGTTATGGGCTGCTGATGTTTCAGGGTAATGAGCACAATGCAGTGCCGCGCAGATCTTTATGTTTCATTGTTCTGAGTGATACTGCAATTGTACCATCAGGAAAACGACCTAATCTCGTCAGACCTAATGCTATTGACGTAAGACGTTCCAAGCAACATGATGGCCATTCGCAACAACTTGTAAATCTATTTCACCGGACGTATCGTGGTAGTGCTTTTATAGGCAGAGGAATTAGCTTTAATTTTGTCTGACATAATATAATTATCTAGGTAATACTAATAATTGACATCAGTACTTACTACAGTGACTCCAAAAAAGTTATTATAATCCTTTGATTATAATAACTTTATAATAATTATAAAGTTATTTATAATAAGCATTCCCATTCAACGTGGCAATGCTGCCAGCATTTTGGGAACGTTGCCTACTGGTAGCGGATTATTAGATTAAGATTGTAAATAAATTAGTGTGTATTTTATTTAGTTATTTTAGTTTATGTTGTTTACTTTTTCTGTTATTATAATAAACTTTTATCCTTTGATTATAAAATATACAAGCTGTGATTTTAAACAAGTGGCATATTAATAGACTTAGCTGTACTTACTGCTTTTTCTAAAAACGAATTAACAAAAAATTGATAAGCAAATAATAGCATATTTTTATTTACAAAACTTGGTGAAATAAACATCATATTGTTATAAAAACTAACGTGTCGCACATCGTCCGCGAGTTCATTGAACTCGTCATCTGCGGCGCAAGTACGGATCTTTTCGATCGATAAAATTGACATTTCATATCGAAAAAGTGGGTTTTATAGACTTTTTATATAATTTATCGAGCCTCGATACAATCGACAAAAGTTATCGAATAGCTAAGTCGAATCCAAAGAGAATATAGAGCTACTACAATACTTTACGATCAGACTTCGGTACTCGCAACATTCGATAAATTTATCGGGTTTTTCGATTCGACAAATTTATCGAACCGACTTCCGTACTTGCGCCGCTGGTCTGCCTCTCGCTCGTGTCGTATCCCTATGCTGTAAAAAGCGGCCGTATTCTGGCTTTCTTATAATAATCTTTTTAGATATTAGGCGTATTAGTCGCATTAGTCGTACATCCATTTTGATTACTCTTTTTTAATAACTGATTATACTTGGCACATGAAAAGTTTGATACCTGTGCAAAGAAACAGCTTGTATATTATACGATCTTTGGGTGTTGTTAATATTAATAGTTAACTATTTTATTTCAGGTAATCTGCTACTTGTATTTGGTTGTGGCGGAATTTTATTCGGAGTGACTACTTTAGCTGTAGTACTGTCAGGTGTGATATTTTTAATATTAAATACACTCAAATATTTCATAAAAATGTACTTTATTTAATTCTTATATAATCCGTTTGGGTTGTCTGGAAGAGATCGTTATGAGCGATAAGACCGTTATGACACTTAATATTTTTAAGATTTTAGTTTTAAATATTCCTTGTACTGTGATGTTTCAATAGAGAGTTTCTCTATCTAATACGGTTAAACCCTTACATTCTAGATTAAAAAACTGTGTCGTCATAATATTAAGAATACATCAAATGAATAATCGTTAAGTAAAATTATTGTCTGTTTTAGTAATGTATTACAAGAAGTTTTTAAGATTAACGACCAGACGGACTCTGGAGCACGCACTCGAAGGTAATGACGAATAATTATAGGTATAGTCGAAACTTCAAACTTTAACTGAAGACTTTTGTCTTCAAGTTAGGTTTGAATCTGTGGTTAGAATGAATGGTCGCATGAATATTCTTACATTATTCGTAAGAATAACAACAATATTCTTATTCTACTTTAAAAAAGAGGAGGTTCTTAATAATTCGTGTGTATTTTTCTGAGATGTTAGACACTAGATTTCTTCGCCAAGTGTCAACCTGATGAATGAAATTTCACTCACCATTTATTCACCCTTAAATGTGTATTATTTCATAAAATTAGTTAAAGAATCAATCTTGAGATATAGAGTATATGTCAAATATGCAAATAAAAAAAAAACTATTTTGACGGTACTTTCACTGGCAGATAGCTGATGTTATAAGGAGTAACTTAGGCTACGTGGGCGAAGCCGCGGGGCATAGTTAGTAATCCTTAGAGTCGGTTGCCAATCAACGGAGAAATCAAGTAACATACATACATACAAAAGAAAATGAAAACAGAACGTATTGAGAGACTCCTATTTTTTAAGTTTGTTAAAAATGGTAAAAATGTCCATTCTTTGTATTTTAAAACAAAGTATTTCGACCACCACACTGACAAAATATACTAAAAAAGCTAACTCCAAACAGCTTTTTTACCTGCCATATATTATTATGTAATTACATCACTCATCTCTATTCCACCTCCGCAGGAAACCAGGTGTCTATTGCAATCATAAACAGAGCACCGTGCCCATTGCCGCTAGCGGAAATTGAAGGTATTTAGCAAATCAATTAGTGGGTCAAAAACAGGGCCCTTATTCGGTATGCCGCATGAAATTTCATTAAAAATTGTATTCTGTATGCTGCACGATATGTTTTCTATGCCTAGAGTAAATTAACGTTATTTTGACAATCCATAACATGCATGTAACGCAAAGAGATTGCAATATATAGATAGAGTGGGCATAATCATCTATGGAAATATTGTGTTCTAGATATCCATACATTTTTTTTTCTTTTGTCTTGGCCAGACACGGTTTGTGTATTTTGCCAAATCCATACAATTAATAACGTACGCATGTCCCGCCCGTTGGCCGATTTTTCAAGGCTGGCATTTTGGTTTCTTGTCCAGAGCGAGTATTTGAAGTGTCCCTGAATTCAATCGTGCGACTAAATCATTTAAAAAATAGTTCTATAGAACTATTAATGCAAGTGAGAAGTTGCATGTGATACAGGCTACCATGCCAAACTGCTGTGTGAAGAGCTGTGGCTCGACATTTGACGCCATTTTTGTTTCTGTTTCGGCGCGCAATACGTACATATACCTTTAGTTCATATCCTCTACTTTTCTTTAATCATTGATTTCACAACCATTCCAAGAAGATATCGTGACTCGTTTATCATGGTACCTACTTGACATTGGCGAAATTGTGGCTAACATTCCACAGAAGCCAGGAAATAAAGAAAGAAGAAGATATCGTGACGCTTCTGCTTCGCGTTATGAATGCGCATAGATAATTTGTGCGCATAGAGAATAAGGGCCCGCGTGTTGCAGAATTTCAAGAAAGCATCTTAGGGTTTACCTTATTTATACTGACATTAAAACAGTACATGAACTCTTAATTATTGAGAGTTCGTGTTTCCAACAGGTAGAACCACAATCCTAATATGACTATTTAATATTGCAGAAAATATACCGTATCGTTACTACGAGACACCATACGAGTGGAGAATCTGGCAATTTGGAAGATTAACGGCATGTAATAAACCCAATTGTAAATGTACAAAGGGTAAGATAATAATCGGTTCTATTTTCCTTCCTTTTTTACATAAAATGGGCTAGCGTTTGACCGCTTACTTCACGTTATTCTGCAGCTGAAAATTTTTCAGGGACAGGATCTGGCTGGCATTAAATTTTTTTATGTTTTATGTTTCAGATTATAGATGGTAAAAAGAAAAGGCTTTGCTTGCAGTTTCTTTTTTTCAAAAAGTAGAGTAGAGTGGAAAGTGAAGAAGAAGTAGAGTGAAGTGAATGGAGCAACCCGTCCTACATAAGGCTACAGCTTTTGTAGAGCGAGAGGTACGACGGGTAATCACGTCATGTCGCCTGGACTGAATCTACTCGAGACACAGAGCATAGGTGCAATAATTCCGAGGTGAAATAAAGACACCGTAATTTTTAATTTGTTCACCTAGGTGAACATATAGGAATATGCCTTTGTCGCGCACACACACCACACAACACACAACACACACACACCTATACCATTATTCCGAGGTGAAACGATGACACTATAGTAAAATTTTCACTTAGTTCATACAGGTGAACAACTGAACATATTGGAATAAATTGTTGTCGCGTACACACTTCCCAAAAGTACATTATTACTTATACTAACTTGACGGCTCCGTAGCTAAGTTAGTAGTAACCCTGCCTGCAAAGCGCGGGGTCCCGGGTTCGATTCCCAGCCGGGGCAGATTTTGTGTAAGCATAAAGTTTGTCCTCGGGTCTTGGATGTTTGTGATGTGTATTTGTGTGTGTCCATGCCACCTGCGACACAGGGAATCCTAGTGCGGGGGTATGCGTGTAAGCGTTTATTATTTTATACTTATTATGATAGAATGTCGTGTTTTGAGTCTGCTGGAAAACTTTAATGAATAATTATTTAAAACAATCAGTGTAGTGCTCCTTACTCTGGTTTGAAAGACAAAAAATGAAAATAAGCTTATAACTTTCTTTCAAAAAAGGGGTACTTAACATTATTAAATTAAAATATTGTTATAAACTGCATACAAATGCCAAATAAGATTTATTATATGCCGAAATATAATACTTTGCATTATTTAGCCACTATAATAAAACTTAACTAATTATATTGTATCATTAATTGTAATACTAGCTTCGCATAACCTTAGTTGAGTTCAACAAGTGATACGGACGGAGCGATACTGCAGCGCAAGTACGGATCTTTTCGATCGATAAAATTCGATAACATTGACAATTCAAATCGATAAGGTGAGTTTTATCGATTTTTTAAATAATTTAACGAGCCTCGATACAATCGACAAAAGTTATCGAATAGCTATCTCGAATCCAAAGAGAATGTAGAGCTACTACAATACTTTACGATCAGGCTACGGTACTCGCAACATTCTATAAATGTATCAGTTTTATCGATTCGAGAAATTTATCGAACCAATTTCAGTACTTTCGCCGCTGGAAGCGTGTGGTCGCTGGTACAACCGAGCGCGGAACTCCTTTTCCTTTACCGATACTTAAGCTCATTGTAGGATTCGAACCATCCACCTACAGATCGCACTACCACTGAGCTCTCATCGCTTCTTTTCCTTTGTATCCATCTACAGGCACCCTCACTCACGCCGCCTGCCGAATCGGAGCTTCCACTCATAGGGTGTGTCGTATAGACGATACGGTTTGTTTTCTGCAAGAAAAGTTGAAATTGATCGTTGTACTATAAATTTGACAGATGGGCGTGACTCTGGACGGAAGTACTTCAGACACGACCAACTAACTAGGTTTTATAAATTGTTAAAAAAAAACCGGCTATAACTCACGTCATTTGTCGATATTGTCGACCTAGGTTTCGAGCGTATCCGACGCTCTTCTGCAGGGAGTGCACGCGGCGAGATCGCAACGACCACAACAGTGGTGTGATACTCACGAAAATTTTAATAGTAAAATAACTAGGTTTACTAACTGATTTGGCTACGAGGAATGATTTTTTCTTCATTGCCAAACTGCTTGTCAATAATCTATTCACACAACCTGAATATAGTACTGTGTACTTGATTAGGTATGCCAACGTGTTCAAAGTTGGCGAGACGCTATCGAGGTATTTGGTTGCTCTGCCTCGAATTTAGTTAGTTATAGGACTAACTCTTCTGCGAGTGTCCATCTGGGTTGTTACCACCACTTTGCTCGTGAAGTCAGCCGCCAAGCAGTACTGTGCAAGCATTACTGTGTTCCGGTTTGACGAGCAGAGAAACCAGTGAAATTACTGGGCTTATGAGACTTAATACCTAATGTCTCAGTTCTGGGTGACACTGCAATTGTTATGGGCCGCCGTTATGATTACCATCAGGCAAACGACCAGCTCGTCTCGTTACCAAATAACATAAAAATTTTTTTAGTACGAGTGTACCTATAATGTAAAAGCAAAATAGGGAATAAATACCTTCTTGTTCTTCTAGCGGTAATGGATGCGGAGCTCTCCCTGACATGTCATTTATACGAGTATAAGTCGGGTTAACTGCAAAGTTAAAATAAGTGTAAGAGACATTTACTGATGGTAGAATTTCCTTTCTTGCACCTATCTTGTATTAACCTAAAATCGTCTCACTCGAGTCTCTGTTTTGGTTTATTTTTATAAATTTTAGAATCTACGCGGGCTTCCTTTTCCACCAATTTTGCAACTTTTTAGTGGGAGGACTAACTCTTCTGCGAGTGTCCGACTGGATTGTTACCACCGCTTTGCTCGTGAAGTCTGCCGCCAAGCAGTAGTGTGCAAGCATTACTGTGTTCCGGTTTGATGAGCAGAGTATCCAGTGAAATTGCTGGGCTTATGAGACTTAATATATACCTAATGTCTCATGGTAACGAGCACACTGCAGTGCCGCGCAGGCCTTTGTGTTTCAAAGTTCTGGTTGGCACTGCAATTGTTATGGGCCGGCGTTATGCTTACTATCAGGCAAACGACCAGCTCGCCCCGTTACCAAATAACATAAAAAAACGTTTACTCCACTCTTTTACAAGGAGTAACTTAGGCTACTTTAATTTTAGAAAAATATTTAGGGTTCCACGCAAAAAAATAAAACCCATGAAATCCAATATCTCCACGCGGGTGAAACCGCGGGCAGCAGCTAATATTACCTGAAACAGTTCCAATATCATCTATTGTCTCGTACATATGTTCGCTATCACTTAATCTGGCAGTGAAGGCTTTACTGCTCGTTGTCACAGTTGGCTTCTTAATACATATACACTTGCGGTAATTTACTAAAACATAAAAGTTATTTTTTCTTATCCGTACTTTATTACCACATCTGTACAGTAGGTATAATATTATGAAGGGGTAAATTTGGTTGTATGTTTATCACTAATTTCTGAAAAGACTAGTCCAAATCTGAAAATTATTTCACTAATTGGAAGCTACATTATCCCCGCAGCTACATTTTGTCCTGGCCAAAAGTTATTTTTTTATAAGTAATCAAGTTATTATTTCTTACTAGCTTCTGCTCGCGGTTTTCACACGCGTTCCCACAGGAACCGTACTCCGGTCGATTAACTATAACTATGCCAAAAATCACGTCGACCCGTCACCGTTGCTGCGTGAAAGAAGGACAAACCAACAAATCAACAAACACACCTTCGCATTTATAATATTAGTAGGAAGTAGGATTTTATAACACGTCTTACCTGCCACTGCTACTATGACAAAAATCGAGACTATTATCACGCCCCCACCTATTATTATTACAAGCCCCCAACCAGAGAGATGAGCTTCATGTTGCTGAATCCCTGAAATTATATAACACACGATTATATAATTGAAAAGACTAAAACTTATATGAGTAAATTTTGGTAAATGCCACCGAGAAGACATATTACAGACATTCTTATATACATAAACATGTTTTCTTTCTTTCTTTCTTTCTTTATATTTACAAGATTTTATCCTTACTAGTTAAGTAGTTTGTATGAAATATATTTTATAGTGTTAACCGACACTAGCGGATGTTCACACAAATATATACATCACAAAAATTTCGCTTCCAACAGGATTCGAACCTGCGTCTTCTGGCTATCCGGGCCAGTCGTCTTAACTCGATTGCTCCCAGGCTATGGGAGCAATCGATTTTGATTGCGAAATTCTTGTAATGTATTTCTTTCCGGCTTACCCTTCTTGGTGTTTGATTGAGCTGAAATCTTACATACATATGTAAATCGGAGGACAAGCAATATAATGACGTCACCGAGCTGGTCTGATGTTGGAGCAGAAAGGTGGCCATAGGAACTCCGTAATGCAACGACATAACCCCATCGAGTTTTTTTATGTTATTACGTTATGTTTTTTATGTTGGTTACGAGACGAGCTGGTCGTTTGCCTGGTGTTAAGCACTACGCCGGCCCATAACAATTGCAGTGCCCCAGAACCCAGAACTTTGAAACACAAAGGCCTGCGCGGCACTGCAGTACGCTCGTTACCCTGAGACATTAGGTATTAAGTCTCATAAGCCCAGTAATTTCACTGGATACTCTGCTCATCAAACCGGAACACAGTAATGATTGCACACTACTGCTTGGCGGCAGACTTCACGAGCAAAGCGGTGGTAACAACCCAGACGGACACTCGCAGAAGAGTTAGTCCTCCCACTAGCACCCCACCCCACCCCACCGAGTTTGGGCTCGTTTGATTTGTCTTTACAAGTACTCTGATCCTAGATGATGTCCAGGGTCGTGATGATGGAACCGAAAGATGGACATGACATTACAATACCAATTACGTTATAAAAGCTTGGCTGCAAAAATATATTGTTACACAAAAAACTTGTTTCGCTATGTAACACCTAAGTATAATTTTACTATTAAAATTTTCGTGAGTATCACACATTATAAATTGTTAAAAAAAAACCAGCTATAACTCACGTCATTTATCGATTTTGTCGACCTAGGTTTCGAGCTTGTCCGGTTTTTTTTTTACAATTTATAACCTAAATATAAAGTGAGTTTTACCTGGATTTGGGGCTGTATTGTTATTTCGTGAAATGAGGTATCTCACTTTTAATTTTGTGACAGAGGTTATTTCTCTCGTAATCACATTTATGAAACTAAGCAACATTGATTTTTGTTTACGAGTAACGCAATAAAACATCATGTCATTATGATCTTTCGTGATTTGAAAGTCTGTTGGCTGGTTGGTGATTATCACGCTGTTATTTGAAGGCACTGCATACACATGACTATCTGGAACACATAGTAGGTATTACAAGAACATATAACATAATGTTTTAATTAAACGACATTTAACTTTTTGTCTTATTTATTATTAAAATTCAAAATGCATGTATTTTGAAATAAATACCTTTTACAGGGCATTTTTTTGTAAACGTATCTCCCGCATTATTCACAGAATAATCATAGTATTGTGAAGAAAAAGGTTCCATTGTCACTGTAAAGTAAATAATATCTTTGCTATACATACTCCATACAGATAAATAAAATTGAAGTGTCTGTTTGTAATATCAAAATCACAGCTTTTTACTAAATGCATACGAAAGTATATACGGTACCTATAACAAAACAACCATTTCTAAAATATCTGTCTGTCTGTCTGTCTGTCTGTCTGTTTGTTCCGGGTAATCTCCGAAACGGCTGGACCGATTTTGACGGGACTTTCACTGGCAGATAGCTGATGTTACAAGGAGTAAAATAGGCTACTTTAATTTTAGAAAAATAATTAGGGTTGCGCGCAAAAAAATAAAAACCATGTAATCCAAGATCTCCACGCGGGTGAAACCACGGGGCAGCAGCTAGTTATCAATATATTCAATATTATTATTTTTTTAACGGGCTTAATGCCTTTATCAACTAGCTAATACATAAATAAACACAACATCTAACCTAGCTAGGTACAAAAACCGTTGGATAAATGTTCTAGCCCACTACCAGCGTAAGCGTACCCAGCATGCTGGCGACATTGCCTCGTTGAACCACAATGAACGAATGAACAAATGAACAGCTGTCAACAAAGTTTTATTATAATGTTGATAAGTTGATTTAATTTGACAGATAGGTTTGAGGGTTCATATGGAAACGCGGGTGAAAACCGCGGGCAGAAGCTAGTTTACTTATAATTGGGATGTTGCATGAAACACAAAACACATAATACATGTTTTTAGTACAGCTTTACGGCCCGCGTAGAACAAGTGACGTCAGATGTTCTGTCCAATTTGTATGGGGTGTTTTAGCGCTCATTAGATACGCCCGACTTTGGCTCTCATTTTTTACATTTTTAGCGTTTTCATTTCCAGTTTCTTCGATAAGTATAGACATTTGATTCTTATAAGAAAACGAATTGATTAACATCATAAAAAAATGAAGTCATTATCCCTTTTACGCCTTTAAATTTTAGTAAAAACATAAAGAAAAATACCATTTAAATAAAAATAAAGCTACCATAAAAATAGACAAACAGAGACCGAATAAAATAGACCATAAAATGTTTTTTTTTATGTTTATATTGTTTTAATGTTTAAATCAATAGATCTACTTAAATAATTAAATAAGAAAAGTTTTTTTTTTTTCAAAGAATGTTAACTCCCCTTTACGGATCAGGTAGCGTTCGGTAAGTCAAATGTGTATTATAATTTATTACTCAAGTACCTACCTACTGTTCACCCATATTATCCATACCACCCAATTAACAACACAATTATACTTACGAGTTTTTCGATTGTACATAAGTATTTTTATTTCTTTATATTTTTGCTCGTTCAAAAATTCAGTAATCGTATTATATTCAACGCAAGAAATAGTCGTATTGTTATCAAACTCGTATAAAATCATTCTTAATTGAATCCAGTTACATTTTTGGATCTTATGTCCGACAAATATTGTGTTGCCATCTGAAAAATATTAATATTTTGTTAAGGGCAGAATACAGCGCTTCGCTATCTCGCTCGCGTATCTCATCATTTTTGAAGATATACAATCACTACAATATGATACAATTATGAAAATCAGTGCTGTTGCTGGCAATAACATTTCAACAAGAATTTCATTTTGATCCACTCAAGTTTTCAAACCTAAAAATGGGATTTTATGTTTAGCCCATTTCCCTGTATCAAAACTTGATCGGATCAAAATGATACTTTTGCCGTACCTTTGTAACAACTTTGGGCAACTTCACCGAATGTGATTTTTCATAATTATATCAAGCGCATGTTTATCTTCAATAATGTTGAGATGCGCGAGCGAGATAACGGCGCGCCGTATTATGGCGGGAACGCGAATATATGCAGCTGTTGACGATTTTGCTGTGTTTTTGGTGTGATTAGGCAAATCGTACCAAGACGAAAGGTGTATTTTCGTATTCTCTTCAAAACTCCACAGAAGCATTTCAGTAAAATATCCACCGCTTTACTGAAGTGACTTTGACTCATCCGTGACTCAATATTGACGAGTTTCATTCATACATTATAACCTGAAATTTATTTTAGACTTGACACTGGCTGAATACGCAAATCCCAAGCAAAACTAAAAACAAAAAAGAAGTTAGAAAACACAATGAATATCCCTCACCACCATCTCACCACCAATAAAGTACGATATTGTCTTGCGTACATTTTGAATGAATAAAATATGGTTCATGATGACAGCTTTTAGCTGTCCTGTGTATCAAGCTATAATTAACAAACTATGCTAGAGATTTTCTTAGTGGTCCAATAATAAATGTAATGTAATTTTCCTGTAGGTATGTTTCAAAATATTAAAACAAACTTGGCGGATAACGAACCAATAACATAGATAGAAATTCGAATTATGTCATTGGTTGGCAATCGGATCACTATTGGTGTCATTGGTCCGCATCCGCCTAATTTGTTTTCGTTATTGGACAAGTATAGAAAACCAGACTACATAGAAGCAAACGCTAGAAATAAACAATCCTGTGACATACGACGCCACCCGACGCAGCCAAAATATTGGACAAACTTTATATTTTTTTTCTTTTATGTAAATATTGAATTGACCTTAAATTAAGTATGTAAATAATTTAAGGTCAATTATTACTCCCGAACACCTCGAAATGCAAAATACTGTTTTTGTAGCTAGGTTAGATACCTATAGTGTTTACGTTGAATAAAGCAATTAGTTGTTTTCGTGAGATCTTTCAGAATCAATCTTGTATTGTATTGTAATAATGCGTTGTAAAATATATTGTTTTTTATTTTGTAATAATTATTATTTGTTAATATTGATATTCATTATTAATCACTAACCAATTCAACACTAATTAATTGGACTTAACTTCAGTATTAAGGTAACCTTATAGGTAACCTTCAATAAATATCCAAACGCACAAGGCACCGAGATTAATAGACGAGAATATAATTTTAGATTTTATTTTTTCATACTGCCGCCATCTTTTTTTCGTTTTTATATCGGCAATAAATTGCAATTCACCGATCACAATCGGCGATCACCCTCTGTTTACGCAAATAAATTCATTTTAATGACGGCTAGATAACAAAGATGCATGGAGGCAAACAATTCACGAGTCTCCTGGTGACTATATACTCTAAGTAATACTTAAATTTTAAACATGATTCTTAGCATTAAAATCATTGTAAAAACTATTTTTAAAACGAATGCCGGCGAGTCGAGTTTCTAGCCCTTGATCGGGCCATACAAATTTGAAACGGGCACGAGTAATTTATTTTAACTTTCATGAGTACACCTTTGGAGCCCATGTAAATAAAGAATTTTGAGTTTGGATTTGGCTCCGTGGGTAAGGCGATAGTAGCCTTGCCTGCAAAGCTATGGGCCCCGGGTAGGGCAAACGGTGTATGGTACCTATATGCATAAAGTTTGTCTCGGGTCGTGGATGTTGTGTTGTTTATCTGTGTATATCCATCTATTCCCTGTGTCACTGACACAGGGAACGCCAGTACAATGGTGTGAGTGTGTTAGGGTTATTTATATTAAATTAAAATTACCTTTTTGTTGAATCCATTTGATGGAGGTAGAATTGTTTGGTGAAGTACGTATGCACGTAGATTCAATGTGCTGTCCTTGTTTGAAATAAATTATTCTCGGAGTAATACCAGTAAAGTCTTGTACGACTGAAAGTAAATGTGAAATATATTACCTACCCATTGCTGCGTGCTAAACCATGACCGTGCTATGCACGGGCGTATAGATCCGGCACGAAAAAGCACGACACAGCCCTACTTCTGCCCGCTAGAACGCATAACGTATTTAATACCCGTGTACAAAGCGTTTGGTGACCGTGTTCTACCCGTGTATACAACGCATTGAGGGCCCGTATCATATCAGTGTACGACGCCGAGACTATTATGTATTCTGTGGCTGAACTGACACAGCGGCAACACCGCGCTTAGAACGGTTAACATACGCAGTCATTATAACGAGGTTATATCCTCGTGATGTGTCGTGGCGCAATTCATACATTTAGTATGGTTATTTTCACACTAATGTGTTGTGTTGTGTCAGGGTGCATTCTGTCTTGTCTTTTTAACCGACTTCCAAAAAAGGAGAAGGTTATCAATTCGTCGGGTATTTTTTTTTTATGTTTGTTACCTCAGATCTCGGTCATTTATAAACCGATTTGGAAAATTATTTTTTTATTTGAAAGGATATACTTTCAGATTGGTCCCATAGAAATTTCATCAAAATCGGTTCAGTAGTTTGTCACTGAAGTCGGTTCGTAGCTTTTTTAAAGCAATTTTTTTAATATAATATTATTGTAAATTTCAAATTGAACGGGATACGTAATAAAGTTATGAAAAAATAATTCCTTTGTAGAATTCGATATCGTTCGGTCGCGCCACGTCACACCTTGACACACCGCTTTACACCCCGACACAGTAATCTGACGGGAGCTTAATGTGAATCCTCTAACTGCCGTACGGTCATGGCCACTCTATACGATCTTGGTCGGTGACGGAACGGTGGGCATAGGTTCCGTCCATACTAATCAATACAAATTGTATTTTTTGCATGTGTCGGTACAATTAGGTTCATGGTATGCATTGGTCCTGTGGACTGACCTTTAGTGTTTCAGTTCGTGATGGGTTACAACTAAAAATCTGTGACTAAGAGTTGTGTGCTGAGTTGGGGTCGATTCTTGATGTCACGCAACGTTTCATTTGTTCTTTTCCTCTTCCGTTTTGTGTTGTGTGATTGAATTATTATGTAATGTCAGGAATTGTAATGTAATTTCATCAATATACAGAATGTCACATAAACATCGTCAAGTCAGAATAAGGTGTGCCCACTGGTGACTAGGTAAGGTTTATTAAATAGGTACTAGCTGTGCCCCACGACTTTACTAAGCCTAAATTACTCCTTATTATATCAGCTATCTGCCAGTGAAAGTCCGGTCAAAATAGATCCAGCAGTTTCGGAAATTAGCCGGAACAAACAGACAGACAATTTCTTTTTAAATAGTTTTTTTTTGTTTTGTGTACCATATATACTTTCTAATTCATTTAGTAAAAAGCTGTTATTTTGACATTACAAAGAGACGTCCAGTTTTATTTATTTGTATAATGTATAACAGAATTTTCTGATTACTTTCAGCACGTGGGCTAGCAATTCTGGCTTGGCTTTGATTTATGGTACACCCTGTACATGTACACTAGCAAGAATTTATAAATTTACCTACAAATATGTACGGATAAATATGGCTACGAAAACTCTATCCTATATACCAGCTACGGAAGCTTAATACTGCGGAAGTCAGACACGTCAGTCGATTTTATAAAACTACGCACCTTTTCCATCGATATTTACTCGGACTTGGAGATTTTGCACAATATTCACGTCTCTCTTCTGCAATCGATCTAAAAAAACAGCTTAATCTATATACAATTATACATATACAAATAAATAAAATTAAAGTGTCGGTTTGTAATATCAATATAACAGCTTTTTACTAAATGCATATGAAAGTATATACGGTACCTAAACAAAACAACCATTTTTAAAATTTTTGTCTGCCTGTCTGTCTATATGTCTGTCTGTTTGCTCCGGGTAATCTCTGAAACGGCTGGACTGATTTTGACGGGACTTTCACTAGCAGGTAGCTGATGTTACAAGGAGTAAGTTAGGCTATTTTAACTTTAGAAAAGAATTAGGGTTCCGCGCAAAAAATAAAACCCATGAAATCCAATATGTCCACGCGGGTGAAACCGCGGGCAGCAGCTAGTTATACATAAAAAACACATTCAAACAACCTCCTCCTCTTCTGAAGTCGGTTTAAAAGCATTATTACCTGATGCCTTACTCCGTAAATCGAACGTCGAAGCTTCGGCTGACGGATTGCAGTTTCCCTACTATGAAAGTGTTTCAAATCCAACGTTCGATTCGATATTTGCACTTGATATTTTGTCTTTCATAGTAGGAAAATGCCGATCCGTCAGCCGAAGCTTCGACGTTCGATTTACGGAGTAAGGCCTGTACGTTTGAAGCTGAATTAACACTCGAATCAAATGTACTCTGTTCATTACCGGCTGAGTTCCAAACGCGTGATCCTTCGCATTGGCCTTGCGTAAACAAAAACGCAATATACAACAGTTTTAACATAGCGAAATATTTTTTCTCCTGATAAATGCTTCACTTATATTAATTAAACGTAGTAACACCTGTGACCCGTTTGACTTTAGAAATAATTATGATATTTACAGTCATTTTGTGAGTAATTTTAATTATACTTAGCTCAAATTTTAATTGAATCATGTAAAAGGAAAATACATAAGTTATTAAAAATAGCTATGACATTATTCATTTCAACAATTTTTACTATTTCCTCTAACGGTCAGAATACTGTACGCTGCTATCCCATGATAAATAATCTATACAAATAAATAAAATTGAAGTAATCTGTTTGTAATATCAAAATAAACAGCTTTTACTAAATGAATATGAAAGTATATAAGGTACCTACAAGAAAACAACCATTTTAAAATTTTTGTCTGTCTGTCTGTCTGTCTATTTGTTCCGGGTAATCCCCAAAACGGCTGGACCGATTTTGACGGGACTTTCACTGGCAGATAGCTTATGTTACAAGGAATAACTTAAGCTGCTTTATTTTAGAAAAAGAATTAGGGTTCCGCGCAAAAAAATAAAAACCATGAATCCAATATCTCCGCGTGGGTGAAACCGCGGACAGCAGCTAGTCACTTAATATAATTATGAAAAATCGCATTCAGTGAAGTAGCTGGCGATAACATTACAAAGGTACGGCAAAAGTATAATTTTGATCCGATCAAGTTTTCATAGATACATGAAAATGGGCAAAACATAAAACCCCATTTTGAAAAACTTGAATGGATCAAAATGATATGTTTGTTTAACATTTGTAGTGATATTGTCAGCAATTTCACCGAATTTTTCATACGTAATTATATCTTCAAAAATGTTGAGATGTGCGAGCGAGATAGCGGCGCGCCCAGTTCTGCCCCTTAAGAGAGCGTAAGTATAAGTAACAATAATAATAATTTATTTATTTCGGAAACAAAAGAATGTAATTTCCATATTGTATTAGTACCTAACGCGCGTACCTCCCGCGTCGTCCCACCAAGTCTTCAAAGCTGGTGCATGTCATGGCGCCGGCCGTATACAACCGACTGCCAGAAGACGTTCGCAACGTAGCTACAATTTAAATATCGAACCTTTAAATATCGAACCAAAAAATGGCTTGTTGAGAGGACGTTTTATTCATTTGACGAATTGTTCAAATGACAAAATATATTGTTATATGTAGGTACCTAGTTGTTCAAATACAATTTAATTGATTGATATAATGTATTGAATATTATTTAATTTATTTAATAATGTTATTTCAATTTAATTTACAGATTTTGACATAATTATATATTTGACATTATTATTAATATTGTAAGTACTATTTTGTACGTAACCAAATTCATTTAAGAATCCAGCATTGGAGGGTAATCATAATTCTGTATTGACTTGTAACAAATTTGTTATTAATAAATGAATATGAATATAACGTTACTTAGAAATATGTTAGTACAAAACATAAAAAGAAAAAGAAAATATATTATATATATTTAGATCCAGTGCCTAACTATTGGTCCATCTACCCTGTTCGCGACAGTCACCAGGATGCTGTTATAAAGAAAAGTTGCCCATTTTCGATGCATTGTTACACGGGATACTTTAGTACCTAAGTTAAGATATTTTGCGTCACGTCGTACCTGTTTTTGTTAGTGGGAGGACTAACTCTTTTGCGAGTGTCCGTCTGGGTTGTTACCACCGCTTTGCTCGTGAAGTCTGCCGCCAAGCAGTAGTGTGCAAGCATTACTGTGTTCCGGTTTGACGAGCAGAGTATCCAGTGAAATTACTGGGCTTATGTGACTTTATACCTAATGTCTCAGGGTAACGAGCGCACTGCAGTGCCGCGCAGGCCTTTTGTTTCAAAGTTCTGGGTGGCACTGCAAATGTTATGGGCCGGCGTTATGCTTACCATCAGGCAAACGACCAGCTCGTCTCGTTACCAAATAACATAAAAAAACCTACCTTTGAAATTCGTTCGTTCAATCCTTCGCTTCCTCTGATTTCAATACAAGTAACCTCGTCAAATAAAAGCTTTGCAGCCTTACACATAAATATTAACTCCCAACCAACAGAGATGGTTACTCATCTTTACCTTTGTATATCAACAAATAAACTAGTTTTTTTATGTATGTTTGTGTTTTTTTTAGTATAAAAATAACAAAACCGTCAGTTTTATAGATATTGGATAGTCAACACACTAATGTTATTGAAAAATATATAATCAACATGTCAGTTTAACATGTCATAATAAACATGCCTTGTATGGTATTAAAATTATCTACTACATTTTTTTAATGAAAGCTCCTTTGTTACAATGCTATTTTAAATCAAACAACAATTACTTTGGTAAAAATACATTTAATTTCTCAAAATACGTGTATTTATACGGCTTTAAGGAACTCATGACATAATGTCTTAAGGAAGTCATTTATGGATACAAAAATGCATCGTAAGTTTACGTTAACAATAAAATAATTCACAAGTAAAATAATTATATCACAATATGAGAGTGTAAATAATGATACTTAGGACTTAACTAGAGATTAAAGTAACAGATTTGAAAAACCCTATATAGCTCTCACGGTAGGAGTGATTTACATAGTTTCAACAATAACAAAATAAGCTCCAACGATGTTTTATCTTGTTCATAACTAGCTGCTGCCCCGCGGTTTCACCCGCGTGGAGATTTTGGATTACATGGTTTTTATTTTTATGCGCGGAACTCTAATTATTTTTCTAAAATTAGAGTAGCCTATGTTACTCCTTGTAACATCAGCTATCTGCCAGTGAAAGTCCCGTCAAAATCGGACCAGCTGTTTCGGAGATTACCCGGAACAAACAGACAGACAGACAGACAACAATTTTAAAAATGGTTGTTTTGTTATAGGTACCGTCAGTATATACTTTCATATGCATTTAGTAAAAAGCTGTTATTTTGATATTACAAACAGACACTTCAATTTTATTTATCTGTATGTATGGATTAATATAAATGTGCAAACTGAATGATTACAATAAGATAAGTGACAGTGAAGTGTATGATTATGCCGAGTAGGTTTGCATTGAGCGGGATCACTTTGTACACGGTTAATTTCAAAGGTCGAGCTTCCACGTAGCTAATGAATTCTTTTATTTCAAGCCGTTTGTTTTTGTCTGAAACGAAATTGTTTGTTTATTTGAAAAAGTAGGGTATAAGTAGCTTGGTGGTAGGTCTAGTGCTTGGCTGGCTAGCTGGCACCATACTCTAGATGAAATCTGTCATCAAGTACCCGTCCATTTAGCCATTCTCCTTTTACTATGACCTATTGGTGTACACACACGCACAAACCCAAACACACGCACACACACACACACACACACACACACACACACACACACACACACACACACACACACACACATGCTTACACGTTTATAATAAAACAGCCTATTTGATTATCATAGTACGTACGAGCTGCTGCCCGCGGTTTTACCCGCGTCGAGATATTGGATATTATGGTTTTTATTTTTTTGCGTGGAACCCTAATTATTTTTCTAAAATAAAAGTAGTCTAAGTTACTCCTTGTAACATCAGCTATATGCCAGTGAAAGTCCGGTTAAAATCGGCCCAGCCGTTTCGGAGATTACCCGGAGCAAACAGACAGACAAAAAGACAAAAATTAAAAAAAAGGGTTGTTTTGTTATAGGTACCGTATATACTTTCATATATGCATTTGGTAAAAAGCTGTTATTTTGATATTACAAACAGACACTTCAATTTTATTTATTTGTATAGATTACGGGAATCTGTTTCAAATTCAGTAGCATTATTTAACCCACACATTTTAACATACAATACAAGTAATAAATAATAATAACTAGTGAAGTTAAATTACCTTTGATCAGCAACAGTTTATTATGCAGAATGACTTTGAGTTTTTCAGCTTGTGATGATAGCAACCCTGCACACAATGCAGGCGCTAGGGTTCCCACAAGTGATATAATCAGTTTGAAACCTCCGATTTTTAGCAGCAATGGTAGAAGCTAATAGAAAAACAAAAACTTTATACTATCGTCGACAAAATTTTCAAGTGGCGTAAGGATCTATGTAACTTACTGGAATCGTGTTTTTGTTTGTGATTTTCAAAACAATATAGTATACCGAAAACATCACTTCAGGAACTTTAAATAGCAGCGTCACCAAGTACTGTAAAAAAAGATGCAAGTTAAAATTTGAATCTATACAAATAAATAAAATTGAGGTGTCTGTTTGTAATATCAAAATAACAGCTTTTTACTAAATGCTTATGAAAGTATATATATACTTAAAAGTCATAATCTGAAGAAGAAGAAGAAAGTATATACAGTACCTATAACAATACACACAATTTTTACCATGTTTGTCTGTCTGTCAGTTTGTTCCGGCTAATCTCCGAAATAGCTGGACCGATTTTGACGGGACTTTCACTGGCAGATAGCTAATATTACATGGAGTAACTTAGGCTACGTGGACGAAGCCGCGGGGCACAGCTAGTAATTAATAGAATTATATATATGCAGAGGATAAAAGGAAATATTGAATTAACAATAAGTATGAAACAACTACGTGCTTTAAAAAACTGAAGTAGAGACATGATATTATTATAGTGTTATGTTAATTCATAGCTATGGATTGCATCACATATACCTCTTTATATTGACTGTAATAATAATATGCAGAAACCGGTAATTTTTATGTTCACCTTACTATATAGGTATTATTTTTTACATTGTTGTCTTCTAGTTGGCCCTAGACTGGTTAATTGGGCAACTGTAATGCTAGTCTAGAGGTATTTAGTAAATAAATAAGAAAAAAAAATATGTTAGAAGGATTATCAGTTGAATCTATTTTTTTTTCATAAAAAACATACTATCATAATAAAACGATCTAAGATCTCATATTTTCCTTGTAATAACTTAATTATCTGACATCGTAAATTTTGTTGTAATAACATTATTTTCCTTGTACTTATGATACATTGCTGTTATTACTTGTACCTATTGTGATGTACCAATATCAATATCGTCCTAAACAAATAGATAATATTATATAATGTAACTCGTAACGTGTAATTTATAGTTTTAATTGGGATGTTGACTGATTTTGGGAAAGTGTTTAAAACGATGCGTATGGGCCTAATATAACCCAAAATATTTAAATTTACTTTTTAAAACAACTAATATTTTAATTATCATGTATTTAAAATGCCGTTTTAAATTTTGCTCCAAAACGGCAGTGACGTCACGTGTTCAATTACCACAGAGTAATTTTCTATAACACTGTAAAGTGACAAGCAAAGAGAATATAACCACTACTACCTAGTCTGTGCTACGTTTAGTGACAAGTTCATTCGATGCTTTCTGTGTATGTATTGTTATGTATTAAAATATGAGTTCTAAGTTTTTTGAGCTTATTGATTTATATATATGCTTTGATTAATTAATACACTTTGGATCTTAGAATCTACGATTACTGTTATATATTCATTGTTGGTTATAGAAATAATGTTTTTTGGTATAATAAGTAGGTACTTACACGGAGGTCTTCACATTTCTAAATTCAGCAGAGCAGAAATTATCGTTTGTCGAGAAGAAATTGGCCACCGTAAAACAATCAATTCTCGGCAAATTGGAATTATTTGCCTTTATGAAGCCACTTTCCATCATGGGAGAATATTCAAGAGTCGAAATTTTAGAAAAATAGGCGCGGAATACACAGCACAGATAAATAATCACAGAAATCACTCTAAAATACTAAGCAGTTAAGCGCAACGAGCTATATACTCATTGGAGTTTTGGCGGGAATGCGAAAATGTGCTGTGGTTGATTTTGTGTTATTTACTAAAATTACAATTTACTGAAGCGTCACTTCGACTCGACCGCGCCTAGACTAAACTTTAACGTGACTTTGACGACTTTCATGCACCAAAACTAGAGATTTATTTATATTATTATTTATATAACTTGACACTAGTTAAATGCGCAAATCACGTGGAGCCAAAAACAAAACAAAAAAAAATATATACTCATTCCGATTGAAACCGTGACGTCACGGGCGTTTTAGGTCACGTGACTTCGGATTGATGTGATTACATTTTGATTATTTAATTTAAATTAAATTCCTTAAAAATAAACAAAAATATTGTGTTTAATAGGATTTCTGTCACAAAAACTACCGTTTCGCGGCAAAATTATATTTTTATTTGAATACAGTCAACAACCCAATTCCGCGATAAAGAATGTCTAATGACCTAATTTCATCGTTGCGAGCTCAAGTTTTTTTTTTATTTTATAACAAACTAACCCAGATTTCGTTGTCCAGCGTCGCGCGTTACGTTTGGTTAAATTCAGTATAGATCGAAATTAGGCCATTAGACATTCTTTATCGCGGAATTCTCGTAAAGTCTGCCGCCAAGCATTAATGTGTAAGCATTACTGTGTTCTGGTTTGATGAGCAGAGTATCAAGTGAAATTACTGGGCTTATGAGACTTAATACCTAATGTCTCAGGGTAACGAGCGCACTGCAGTGCCACGCAGGCCTTTGTGTTTCAAAGTTCTGGGTGTCACTGCAATTGTTATGGGCCGGCGTTATGCTTACCATCCGGCAAACGACCAGCTCGTCTCGTATAAATTACTCACATTATATAATCTTATTCAAAATGGACTTCCGCAAAGTAACGCCTGATTCCATCAAATATCAAACAAATAGAATCAAAATACTCACCACAGGATCATAGATACTCTTGACCTTCTCTGCAACATCGACTACCAACTTGTAAATGTGAAGATATGGGACAAAGTTATCGTGAGCCGTATTCACATATAAAGTTAATGTGACGAGGCGGTTGTAAACAGAATAAAACACAAACACGTTTGTTATAATAACACAATCCAAGCCCATGGAGATGATATAGAAAATGACAGATGAAATCACCGAGTAATAAATTACTTCATAAGTGAAACAGTAAATTATGCAAAGAAGTACTCTATAGCACAAACAAAAACAAATAGCCAGCAACTCGTTTCTGTCTTCAAAAAAGGCAGCTGTGTTACATTTTAGTTTAACATCGATTTGTTGCAGTTCATTTCGAAAAGAACCTAAAGTTTCATTTGGGGAAAGGAATAAAAATATAAGCACATATATTAAATATTGACCCAAAACCAGTAAGCCCCAAAAAGTATTAACCATTGACCATTGCGTATACAAATTTTCCAGTGCCAATATTAATGTCAGAAATAAACACTGTACCAAACAAAGGAGTTTTACTGTGCATTTAAGAGTGCGTGATTTATATTTGAAGAATCCTAAGTCAAAACCACAAAATATATGTAACGATTTGAAAATTAGAATCAAACTTTTTGTATACACATTATATCTTTTAGGAGTGGGCAACATTGTACACAGCTTTTATAAACTGAGCTAAGTACAATTGAATAGCAATGACGATAATTATATTGGAATCAACACCTAAGATCTCCCCTCGGGTGGTAAATATACAACATAATTGTCAAACATGCCACCTTACTTCACGTTACTTCAATTAACTAATGATATTTCAAACTTTTTTTATAGGCCCATGACTCGCTATGGATGCTTAACTTTGTTGCCAAGGATTGTACTTTATCACGGACGAACACATGATCCAAAGCTATCTGAAAAACTATAATAATAATAATGGCAGAAATCTTAGCTCTTGTTCTGATGAGACGTTTTACGCATGAGTCTAGTCACACGTTCATATTCAAATTCTTTTTTTTAGGTTATTTGGTGTTAGATTGCAATTAGTTTTAATACCTATTTTTCTCAACGTTTATTGTAAGCATTGTTGTTACAATTGTTGGTGAACTTTTTAAAGAAATAAATAAAGAGTAACAAACATCCATACATCCATTCTCACAAACTTCCGCTTTTATAATATTAGTAGTAGTAGGATAGGAAGGATAGGATAATGGAATGCAATAAATAATTGAATTGAATGAAATACTTTTAATTTTATTTAACATTCGACTGCCCTACACCCAAAGCTGTTCCAACATATTTCGTGTAAAATAATGTTAATTAATGTAAGTACACATCAAAAAAATTTCACTTCCCACAGGATTCGAACCTGCGTCTTCTGGTTATCTAGACTAGACGCCTTAACCAACTAGGCTATGGGAGCAATCGATGTTGAAAGCAAAATTCTTGAGATGATGTTTTCTTTCCGGCTTACAAGCCGTAGCTCCATCTAGCAGACCTATAGTTGGTTAATGCGTCTGGTCGAGATAAACAGAAAACGCAGGCTCGAATCTTGTTGGAAGCGAAATTTTTGTGATGTATATATTTGTGTGAACATCCTCTAGTGTCGGTAAACACTATAAAATATATTTCATAAATCTTAATTAATTATCAAAATCCCGCCTTAATTCTATAGTAATTTCGTGTCCCGAAACGGGTCTCGTCATCGTGTCCCATTTTAGGACCATTTTAGTAAAGTCAGCGGTAATTTTGTACTGACGCACGACATGTGCTACCACAATCTTCATTGACATCATTGCGTAGACTTTCCCTGCAATAAATTGACTCGTACTTAGAGTAATTATAATGAGCAATCTAATAGAAATTAGAATTAATGTACGTTGCACAAATAGAATAGAATAGAAAAACATTTATATACATTTATAACATTTATAATCTTTTTGACCTCTCTGAACGTAGGTTCGAGTTCAAAATCATGCACATTGATTGGTTAAAGCTGGAAATATATTATCCGACACGTTCGTAGCTGGGTTACCTACCCTGCTCGCACATAGGCTATGGGCTACGGACACAAAACGTGACCACATACATGAAGCTTATGTCGACGTTTTGTGGTCGGCGTCGCCTATAAGAAGCGAGAAGTGGCGTTTTGTGAAGCGACCATAGCGTCACTGTGTGCGGCGAGTGGCCTCTGTGTGAGCAGGATATAAAACATTGGCAGTAAATTTTACACTACACTAATCAAACTCGTGGACGTGACCTTGATGAGCGTTAGGACGTACGATAAAACACGCACTGGATGTTTTTTTTTTAGCAGCGTCCGCGGATAGTCGGACGAGTCCGAACGATCGTGCATACCGCATACTCACAAGGACGTGGAACGTGTCCGATAATGTTTACCGATAAGCTGATCTCTAAGTAATCCTTTTGCAGTGAAATAAGGTAGAACTAGGCTATGCGTTTCCTTTTACTTGAATAGTGGTTTAAATTTAATTAAGAAAAAGTAATAATAAATTATCTTACCAATACAAGATCGTCTGCCGAGACCGAATACACCAAAGTAGTGGAGATCAGGCAAAGTATCGGCGTCAAGCCATCGTTCTGGCCTGAACTGGTTTACATCTGGACCCCACATCGGATGACGGTTCAAGCCAGAAATCATTAAAAAGCAACCTGACTGAGGTTCTAGCGTATAGTTTTCTGAGGAAAGTAAAAAAATGCTTTGGTCCTTTCCTTTCTGGTTGTTTGTTTAGTAAACGATGCATACAACAATGACTTGTCGTGCTTTACCGTGTAGCTTACACATGGTTATCTTTCATCGTGATGCCATCATAGCATGGTGTTATGACGTGCAATAACAGATTTTGAAAAAATATACAGTCCTTTCTTCTTGCCTTTGTCCCATTTTTACGCGTGGTTGGCGCAGTTCGTCTTTACAGATATATACATTTTTGGTTTTGGTATTTTTTTTTACAGTTGGCAAGCAGAAGCAAGCAGTTTACGAAGCGGATGCATTATCATTAAAGAAGTTAAATTTGAAGACCCGTTTTGTTTCTAACTTGTACATTTTTTTCAAAATCAGTAAATGCTGATGAAAATGTCTTCAAAAGTTGGAGTCGACCTTCTAAGAATGTTTTCGTGTAGCGGTACTTATCTTACTCTTTTTTTTATGTTATTTGGTAACGAGACGAGCTGGTCGTTTGCCTGATGGTAAGCATAACGCCGGCCCATAACAATTGCAGTGTCATCCAGAACTTTGAAACAAAGGCTTGCGCGGCACTGCAGTGCGCTCGTTACCCTGAGACATTAGGTATTAAGTCTCATAAGCCCAGTCATTTCACTGGCTCCTCTGTTCATCAAACCGGAACACAGTTGTGCTTGCACACTACTGCTTGGCGGCAGACTTCACGAGCAAAGCGGTGGTAATAACCCAGACGGACACTCGCAGAAGAGTTAGGCTGATATTCAGAGACGACAGCTTAAAACGATCTAAGAACTGTCTTAGCCAAGCATCGGCTAAGCCGCTCAATCGAATTCGTATTCAGAAACAAAGTTCGTGCACGGTCTAAGCTAAGATCACACTCTCGTTATCTATGGCTGTTAAGTTTTTAATTTTTTCACCGGAACGTTTACCGGTTTTATCATTTATGTATGAATAGCAATACAACAAAGATAGCGATATACAAAATGTCACTGGAGTGAGTGAAACAACAATATTAATGCTATAAGTCTATTTTGATATTATAATAAATGAAACATGTTAGTTTTGAAGTTTGACATTTCAATGTTTGGTTATTATGGTTTCTACCGTTATCATTTGGTGGCGCCACTTCTGTTTTGAGAGCGGCTCAAGTAGTCGATATTGCCTACTCAGGCTTTGCTTAGCATACGCTAAGTTTAAGTAGTGTTCCAAATGTCTCTGAATACAAATTAGAGCGTAAGCACTACTTTTTGACATAAGGAAGACAAAGTCCACGCTTAGACTCGTCTCTGAATATCAGCCTTAGTCCTCCCACTAACCTATGGAATTCGGAATGGGACTCTTACTGCTCGGTGCAAAAAATTCGAACAACACATCGTATTTGGTTCTTAAAAAATATAGGAAGTAAGTATAAATCCATATCAATAAAAAAATCTACTAAAATGTAATTAGACTTTGAAATGTAAGTACGAGAGAATATGAACATCCTAAGGTTAGTTGGTGAATGACAGCCAGCTATATATGCCTCCCGTGCTGCTCGCGCCCGCGTCAAGCCTGTGGCAGACGTGGCGACTGTGCTTTGTTATAATTAATTATATAGATGATATTAGGCACCCATGAGAAAAAAAAAATTTTTTTTCGTTGCTTTTGTCACCTCCGCCTCCTTAAAAATTGATACCGTTTACATATACCTACACCTTGTAAGGGTCTTTCAACAAGGACGGGCCGATGTTGACGGTTTGTGGCGGCCATGTTGTTTTTGTGACATCTGTCAAATCTGTTGTTTTTTATTCAGTCATTGATGTCAAATCACGAAGGCAAGTTACACGATTAAGGGCGGATCTTTCAAGAATGAGATAATGTCCTTATTCTAGCGTTAAAGAATCAGGTAAGACTTATTGCTCTGATACAAGAAATTTGAATCTTTTAAGTGACAGTTACGAGTTAACGAAGTAATAAAACACGTATCGAAGGTATAACTCTATCGGACTGTTTTATGGCCAGATAGGGTTATTATTTTCTCGTTAACTCGTCATGTCAATGCCAAACTACGTGTGTTTGTCTGTTTATTAATTTTAACGCGGGTGAAAACCGCTGGCAGAACCTAGTAAGGGTAACAAAGTATAACAGATAACAGTTATTTTAAATCCAATTGAATCCAATAAAAAAACTAAAAAAAAACAACAAGTAACCAAGGAGAAGCGGTCGCTATGCAAATAACACGTAGAAGTGACATAAAAACGACGTTATCCAGATATGTTCCGGGCCGCCTCGCTCGTTTGATTACAGGATGGCTATATGTATTTATTGCAAATAAGAAAAGGATGCCAAAAATATAATGCCAAAAAAAACTTTTCTTGGCAGACGTAAATAAATTGTTGCCATTCTAAAGAAATAAACCTTAGGTAGCTAACGGTCCGTTAATTCCGTATTGAAAGACCCGAAAAAAAATGACAAGCAGGTAACGGATCAATAAAACTTATCGGTTCAATAGCAATCAGTTCAATAACGCTGCAATTGAAAGATTGGCCCTGAGCAGCACGTCCAAATGATAAAACTTTATTATCAAAATGAGTGTTCGTTAGCGCAAACGTTGCGCGCATTGCGTCCATTTTACGGCAGGCGCGGTGGCCCTTCGAAGTCAACTCTTCAACGTTTGTTTATATTTACGTAGTCAGTTCCACTTACTAAGTTTCACAATCTGATCCACACATCTTGCAACCATCGGTGCTATTGGAAATAGTCTCATCGTTTCTTTTATCACTGCTTCTGTGTAAACTAATTTTGACAAATCATCTTTATCCAGTTCCTTATTATCTTCAAAAACCTTGCTTATCCTGGAAAATAATGACAATACGTTATCTTTAACACAAGTCTGGGCATTAACTAGCGATTATCTAGACTAGACACATATAGTACCTACAACTATATTTGGTTACAAGACTATACCCACAGCAAGACTCATCATCCTAGTAAATAAACCGCAGGTTCGAATCCCATTGGTAACGAAATTTTTGAAAGGTGAATATCCCTCTAGTTTCTATGCCGTTAGTTTCGGCTAACACTTTAAAATATATTACGTATCGTACGTGTATACTGTATATATTTACGTAGGCTACACAAGTTTCTCCCAAGAACTTGGCGAAAGGATAGCAAAGGCGAGGCTACAACAACTGTTTTAGTGTCGCAGGACTGTGAAGCGACGACGCATAATGCATAATGAATAACGACTAAATATTTGCACACCTAACGGTGAATATGTGGTCTTATGATAATTTGTCAACCTACTAAAGTACTAACCCATATTTATGCAAATAAATTCATTTGAATTTGAATAGCAAAAACTACGCTACACCGCAAAACGAGGCATTGACGAATCGCAAAAATTTCATCGGAACGGCAGTGGCTACTTATTCAGTGTGACCCCACATCGGAAATTTCCGCGATGCATTGTGCGATGTTGTTGTGTCCTTGAAACAGTTGCTTTTTAAAATACTTACTCATTATACACTTTATCTTGTACATTAGGATGAGATCCTATCAGAGAGAGTACAAACGTAAGAACGGATGCCGATGTGTCGTGGCCAGCGGCAATAATGTTATCTGTTTCCTCTTTTATCTCTTCGTCTGTAAAACAACCGGTTTCATTCGCCAGTTCTAGTATTAGGTCGAAAAATGGTTTGGGCTTGCCTGAAAAAAACATTTTATTATTAATATTTTTTTATTATTTTTGTTAACGAGACGAGCTGTTCGTTTGCCTGATGGTAAGCACAACGCCGGCGAATAACAATTGCAGTGCTAGTCAGAACTTTAAAACACAAAGGCTTACGCGGCACTGCAGTGCCCTCGTTACCCTAAGACATCAAGTATTAAGGTCTCATAAGCCCGGTTATTTCACTGACTCTTTGCTCATCAAATCGGAACACTTATGCTTGCACATTACTGCTTGGCGGCAGACTTCACGAGCAACGTGGTAGTATCAACCCAGACGAATAATAGTAGATATAGCCTACCACCTAGAATTAAAAAAACTCGACTGCGCTAGCCAGTGTCACTCAGGATGATGTAAAGGTTCTAACGATGATGAGCAAAGTAGTAACTAAAATAACAGGGCTTATGAGACTTAATACCTAATGACTTAGGGTAACGAGGGCATTGCGGTGGCTTTCGTGGTTAAAGTTTTGATCAGGCAAACGACCAGCTCATCTTATTATCCAACAGAATAATTATTAAAAAAATACTACAGACTTATATTGAAGACATATAGAAAATTCAAATGTTCTATCCCACTACCAGTTGGTAGCGTACCTAGCATGCTGACCGCAAAGCCTCATAAGATTATCATCATCATAATCATCATCTTATTACGTTTTTTCTGCTGGGATACAAAGGCTACTCTCGGATTCAATCCGATACGTAGAGACACGTTCTCGAATTTTGTGGTTCTTGAACATGTGGTTTTTCTCACGATGTTTTCCTTCAAAGTTTTAAAGCTAAAACTGTGAAAAACAATATGTACCTGATTTTTGTATAACTGCTGTTTTATTATTACCAAACATTTCCGCCTTTTTCACTTGGATTATCTGAAATCATAAAATTGAATAGGAGAATTTGTATGAATAATACCAAAGACTATAAATCCTGTTGACTAATGATACAACTTCCCCTCATACGAAAACGACATGTTTAAATGCACTTCTCGCCACTGCGAGTACGAGTGCAGACTTATAACTTATCGATATTCAATGAATACTTTACAATTAATATATATACTATTATTAATTAATTTGGAAAAATAATAACCTTTCGTTTGGATTTGTTAACCGACTTCGAAAAAAGAGGAGGAGGTTAAATGTTCGACTGTATGTATTTTTTTAAGTAGTTTAACTGATTTCTCCGTCAATTGTGGACCGATTTTGAAAATTATTTTTGTTGTTTGAAAGTGTATCATCTCAAGGTGGTCACATTTACATTTTATGGAAGAACATCTAAAGATGAAAAAATGGTACTTGAATTTTCATATATCGCGATATTTTCATCGAAGTAGGTTCCCGGTTTTTTTAAAGTATTTCTGCTTTTTGTTGTTAGATTTCCAGACATCCCAGAAATAAAGGAAAAGTGGATAGAAGCGACTCAAAAAGAGAATTGGTTCCATACATCGCAAGTCATGGAATCCATTCAGTAGCTTCGACGTGATGCGTGGCCAAAATACAGACAGACAGACAAAAATAAAAATACAGTTTTGGCTTCAGTATAGATAGGAGTGCCATCCAAAAAAAATGTGACCTGGAGTTTTATTATAAGTAGTATTATAGATTAATTTGTAAAGTAAGTATGTATTGTCTAGGTTTTCCATATAATAATTTATTATTAATCGTATATGTCAGGGAATCAAGAATGCCATGCTAACTATTAATATTATTATTATATTAAATATTATTATTATTATTACTAAATTACGTCATCCAAATGATCGGCCAATTGCAAGCATAGAATATTACCTCGCCCCCTGCCCGCGCCGGTGAGACATGTTTGTATGAGGAATTGTGTCCATGAGCTATCAACAGGCTAAATAATCTGTGAATAATACGATTCTAGCGTAAAACGTCTTTATGTATGTTTCATAATCATCATCGTCATCATCCCAATCGTGGTGTATTACGAAAATAACATTAGGCCTAGGGTCGGCAGTGGACGTCTTCCGGCTCAGAATATATAATAGTTCATCAACGTCCAATTTAATAATTATGAAGCTTCTATTTAGAAGTTTGATAATTATAAAACTTGTTAGCAAAACTTACCGTATCCGTGAGTTCAAACATAGATTTTAGTAATTTATCTTGTTCCTTTTTCAGTTGGGACATGTTAAAAATGAAGTTTTTGTGTAGCCATATTCGTGCAAACCTTTGGGATATAGTGGATAGGACTTTTGAGAATAGCGGCATGTACTGCATTTGTAGATCATGGTGTTCATCAGCATCCAACCCTGTTGATGTTACTAAAACAAACATTAGAATAACAAATAATAGCGAATATGCATGTGGTTTATACTTGTTTGAAATATTTCTCTGAAGGAAATGTGGTGGCGAGTTTGTGGATCCTTGAAAATGAGTTTGTATTCGACATTGATGATGTAAGCTTCTTTATCATAATTAGAATAAGCATCTTTCTTATCATAAAGTAAATTGTAACATTTTTAGTAAATAAAGCATTGATTGATTTTTTCTGAATTTCTATTGTCCTGACAATATATAATAAAACATAATTTTCTTATCACTGCTTGCTGGTAGCCACTGGTTGCTGAAACACAGTTTTTACTAGTTCGGCAGCCTATGGGTTCATTGATAATTTGTACAAAAAGTTATGTCAATAAATGATTTTTTTACTTTACTTTACTTTATTTAATTCCTTTTAATTGCGGAAAATATTAATTAAAAATTGTAAAACAAGCGAGTGAAATTCAAATTTGCGAAACGATCAACATTGGTCGTGACTTCACATACAACATCGATATTCAGTGATGCCAATTTAGCCCGTCCGTTATAATTAATTATATTTTATAAATTAAAAAATAAACATATAAATTTATAAATAAATAAATATTATAAAAAGGTAAAGTTTGTTTTTTACCACCAATTTGTGTAACTGGTGCGATTCACGTGCACGTCTAGGACACGGATTGGACAAAAAAAGAAACACACATCCAGGCCGGCAAACTGTGCCCTGGATGTGTCTCGGCTCGCGCCCGTCACGTTCTAATGTGAATCATCCATTATCCTGATTCCACGCGTGCGAAGCCACTAACAAACGCTAATAAATTAAAAGTGCTCTTACTACAAATCGTCTCCAAATTGTTGATTCTCAATAGTTCTTCGTGGTTGAATGGCTTTCCTATGTTTCGAGCGAACATATCCACTAAAATTCTGGCTTGACTGTTAAATGTACCCACAAAAGTATTTAGTACAGGTTGGCTAAACGCAGGATTCAGGAGCTTGCGATGTTTCTTCCACGTTGGCACTGTGAACGTTTAAAATTATATTACAGATTATGAACGTTGTAGATCATACGTAGGCCGGAGATTACCAGCAGAGTACCTTTTGAGAGAGAGAAAGAGAGCCTAATTCTCTCATACTGAAGTGTCGCAAAAGGCGACTAATAAAGGCCAGCGCAGATCAGTGGAGAGCGGGGAGGGCATCGAGAAGGATATCATACTGGCACATGTCGCACCATCCCGCGGTATGCCACGGAGTTCCCCTCCACATGTACCATACAGCTCGCATACCTTCGCATCCCGTCGCATACCGTCGCCGGATTCCGCGATATCCTCTAGCGTGCTCTTCAATACTGCAGAGACCCCCTTTGCTGCTCCATGGCCGGTCTCTCAGCTTTGGAATTTGTATCTTTTTGTCGTTAGATACGTATAAATTTACGATAGAATATTTGAAATAATCTGCCCGCTGACTGCTCAATGCTCATCTGCATGCATGACGATAAACAGCTTACACCCATCAACCGATGGATGGCGGTAAACAATCTCAAGTTATAAATAACTAAATGTGAAAGACGCCTATTGAAGGGTACGGGCAGCAGCATCAATGGTGCAAATAGTTATGACCTATGTCCCGCATGTCCAGCATGGCAAGATCCTCCTTATAAGCCGAATATCGGGAATGGCGTGCTTTGAGAGAGACTCTTAAGTCTAGTAGTGACAGTACCTACAAGCTATTCATGATGAGATCATACACAGTACTTTATGCAAGCTTAGTGACTTGGCACAGTACGTCTTGTATGTTCTCCGTAGATTTTCCTATGGAGAACATACAAGACGTACTGTGCAAATTCAAAATTATTTATTCACATGGCACTCATGAAAGCACTCATGAAAGTTTCTGTGTGATCTTTGGATAGCAGTCAGATAGCAGTCAGATAGCAGTCAACGCAAGTCTATATATGTAGTATAAAAAAGTACGACAGAAAAAGTCAAAAATAAGCCGACAAACGTAAGTTAACTTTTTTATGTACTCGATACATTTGCATTTGACCACTACCTCGCCTGATGTGGCCAAGGATGGTAATTATGCAAGATTACGAAAGAAAATGCTTTCAAGTACAGCTGCCGCAATACATCGTTAAGAGTTTGCCAACATATTTTCAATTTTTGGATGGTAGCTAGCCAGGCGAACAATAGAAAATGCTCTACCGCCAAACATAAGAAACCAAAAACCCATGAACACAAGAAAGTGGAAGTACTGAAACATAAAACAATCAACAATGGTACAGCTGAAGTAGTGTGAGGCACACTGCACTCCGTTGTCAAATTATATCGACTGGTAACCGACCAGCCTGCGCGCAGTTGGATTGGTATGCGGCGTTTTGTAGTTATATCGTCTACGTTGATCAAAAAGTGGAAAAGGGAGCCACTGTTACAGGCTCTTACTACGCAGACAAATCAGGAGATTGCTAAAAGCCATCAATGAAAAGAGGCGAGGCAAACTTCGACTGGAGTAATGTTTCACCAAGACAACGCGCCATCGCACAAATCCGAAGTTGCGATGGCTGCCATTCGAGAAGCGGTTTTCGAATTTCTTTAACACCCACCCTATTCTCCAGATCTGGCCCCCAGCGACTTCTATCTCTTACCCCGGCTTAAAAGAGAGTTGAAAGGCAAGAAATTTGAGGCGCTCCATCGTCGCCGCCCTTGGCATATCTTGGGCGATCCGGACGATTCCATCGCGGCCGTTGTTTCAGCCGCGCTGGGTTCGCCCGTGCTTTCAAACCCTAGCACCAGTTCATAAGCTGGTGCAGGTGGACCTTCAGTCTTCGGTATTAGTATTGGATACCAAATTAGAAGTCATCGTCCTCGCCGGCGAGGACGATTCTTCGTCAGATAGCTTAGGTTGTAGGGACCGAGCTTCACTCCGTCGTCTCCTCTTCTTCTCGATGGTGTAGGCTTTGAAATGAGGCAACTAGAGTCATACACATCACACACTGCACACACATACACGAAATTCCGCGAGCGCCCACCTCGGGCCCGCAAGAAGTAGCTTTAGCTAGATTAGAGCCTACTTTAAACGGTTAGACTCGTGCGGCCGGGGCTAATCCCTCCCGATCCTCCCTTTCTAACGGCGACGGCCCAAGCCGAGGTCCGTACCGACGTGGTTCGGTCCCACGCGGTGCCCTTGCGCTAGTCGTCAAAAACACACTTTTTTCGGGCTGAGCGCCTTCTGCGCTCTCCAACAGTCCGGTGACGCTGTAGAGGTCGCAAGACCAAAAGCACGGTCAAAAAAAAATTAAAAGAAGAAGACTTTTTGTAAAAGAATTCGCGCTTTAGTGTCCATATAGACCAAGTGTATTGAGTTGTCCGAAGACTGCGTTGAAAAATAAATTAAATCCAGACACCTAAATAACTCATTTCATTTCGATTATCATTACTTTTAGATCAGCCCTCGTATGTCACCCGACGCATACTTATTACCTTTCGCTCCACTGTGTTTGTGGATCAACATTTGTGTTCTTTTGCAATTATCATATTATTATGTGTACTTATGTATGCAATAAATAAATAATGTAAAATTTACGTACCATCAGAAACCACCAAACCATTGCCAAGAAATGGTTTAGCCATTTTATATATTTCTTCTTTTTCCAAGCACGTATTTGATAATGTTAAACAGTCTTCAGGATTTGATATAGCTACAAAAAAGTATGAAACTGAAAATATATTTATTACATTTTGTACATTATTACTGATGCGTTTATGAGACTTAATAACCGAATGTCTCACTCTGTACGCTATTTGATAACGTGACGAGCGGGTGTTTGTCTGACGACACGCATAACACCAGCCCATGTAGTAGCCCAAGATGTAGTGTTTATTTATGTATTAGCTAGTTAATACAGACATTCAGCTTAGCCCATAGACAAAAAAATTTAGAATTATCCTATCCTCCCTTCCTATTAATATTATACATGCGAAAGTGTCTACGGTGTTAATGTATGGCACCACTTATATCTGTAACAACTAAACTGATTTTGATGAAATTTGGAATGTAGATAGTTTAGGTTCTGAAATAACACATAGGCTATAAAGATATATACTACGTGGGTGAAGCCGCGGATAATTGGATTTAATCTGTGTACACCAATGTGTGCAATATGTTTGTATTACAAGTCCGGTCCAGCCAAAGGTTGTCTGGTAGAAATCGCTTTAAGCGATAAGACCGCCAAATGTATTAACCCTGTTGTCTTCTCTAGGGCATATGTTTTTTTTTTCTTGTACTATTTACCTACTCGCTGTGCAATGAAGTGTCATTGGAGGTACTAAGTAGGTATTATGTATCTGTTACTAACAGGGTCTGAATAGGTAGGGTTTTTAAGTTTGTACCCAGTATCACCGGAAATAAAAGGCCCTAATTTGACATTGATTGATATAATGCTAAAACTGTCTTTGCTACGTTGAATACAAGACTCATTATCGTAAGACACCCGATTCATATAGCCTTCTCTCAGTAGTGTACCAATATAGACCCTTTCACAGTATTTTCCAATGCCAAATTAGTATTGTAATATTTTTTATATTTTTGTGTAAATAAACGACTTCTGAATAAATACTTATATTATATAACGTAATAGGGCTTATTTTTCTGCGAGTTTCTGTCTGGATGTGCACAACCGCTTTGCTCATGTAGTCTGCCGCCAAACAGTAATGTGCAAACATTACGTGTTCCGGTTTGATGAGAGTTATAATGTCTCAGGGTAGCGAGCGTAACCCAGTGCCGCGCAAGAGTGTTAATCTGAGTTGGTACCACCACATTGCTCGTGACGTCTGCTACCAGGTACCAGCAGTAATGTGCAAGCTCAACTGTGTTCTAGTTTGTTTGCAGAGTATCCACTGAAATTACTGGGCTTATGAGACTACCTAATGTCTCAGGGTAGCGAGCACACTGCAGTACCGCGCATGCCTTTGTGTTTCAAAGTTCTGAGTGCCACTGCAATTGTTATGGGTCGGCGTTAGGCTTAACATCAGGCAAACGACCAGCTCGACTATAGAATCAATTATAAAATTAAATAATCTTGATGAGGTTGACGTAAAGGTCGTACTTATTACGGCTAAGTACTTACCATATATTTTCCGAAATCCTAATTTTAACACGATCACACCACCCCTCTCCAGACATTCTTCGGATATTTTATTAAATACTTTTAATAATCCTGAAACAAAGTTAAGTTTACTTTGTTTATTCCGTTCGTTTGGGTCTGAGTAAATTTTCAAACGCTTTTGAAGAAAGGATTTGAACATTGGTGATGGCAAATGTGTTTTCGTATATCCTTCTTTCACTCAGCAACTGTGCAGCAGATCGACGTGATTTTTTGCATAGATATAGTTTATGGTAAAAGGCCCGACGGAATGACGCTCATTCATTGGAAATTGGGACGGCCCCTAGTGTGGGACGCTACTTGTGTCGATACCTTGACACCGTCTCGTATTTCTGAGACACAAATTAGGGCTGGCGCCGTGGTTTCTTCGGCTGAGCGATATAATTTTATGTTTGTTCAACTATATTAAAATTATAATTGTTATTATTATTTGTATTTAGCCCGTTAAAAAAACTATAATAAGATGTATAAGAACTAACATACAAAAATTCTACTATTGAGTTTGTCAGTGCGTATTTACAAGGCCAATTTACACAACTTGTCGACAACCGTGTCCCTAATCACCCACTTCCGGGATAACATACCAATTCAAACTCACCCTGTATAGATTTCAATTCCTTTCATTTTTAAACGAATTCAAAAAAGGACGTTCTCAATTCATCTATTTTATAGTTTATTATTATTTTTATGTTAATCGATTTCTCTTCCAATTGATTTTTTTCTTATCATATATCGTGATATTTTAGTCTAAGTCGGTTCCCACTTTAATAAAAAGCAAGTTAAGTGTTAACAGAAAAAATGCAATGCTAATGAACCAATCAAAACTTTGAAACATACATACCCAAACTGTCACACATAAACTGATGAGCGTGTCCGATGAAAGGTAATTTTCCGGAAAAATCAGGGGGTTGCGGTGACGACTCTTTACTAAACCACGTTTTCCAAAATAAGACTCCGACTGCGACACAGCACGCAACAATTAATATTTCAAAAATCATTTTTAATTTAATACTTATTTTAATATTATTAATTTTAAAACGATTTACAGCTAAAAACTATTTACTTTGGTTTTATCGACGCAGTCTCATTGAAAAGACTTGTAACTATGTCATAATTAAATAATAAATACTAATTATAAATCGAGACTCAGAAACGTTGTTGTTTACTTAAATATTCAGGTATTTTGCGGTCATTAAGTGGCGCGCTGACGTTTATATGCAGTACAGAAATGAGAGTCCGTACTGTCGGCGCCAAAATCGATTATGAAATTCGGTAAATCCTATCCTAGTTCCTACTAATATTATAATCCTACTTCCTATATTATCATTATTTTTTAATATTATAAATTCGAAAGTGAGTTTGTCTGTTTGTTGGTTTGTCCTTCTTTCACGCAACAATGGAACAACAGATCGATGTGATTTTTGGCATAGATATAGTTTATGGACTGGAGAGTAACATAGGCTACTTTTTATACCTGAAAATGTACGGCGTAAATATTTCAAAGTTATCGGTTCAACCCCTGAGGGTCAACCCCTGAGGGAGTTAAGCAGGGTAGTAAGTTTTCTGTGGAAAAGTTTATTCCTTTGTTCGATTCACTCAAAGCTTATATCAACAAATAAACTTTAAAATAAATAATAAAACACGTAATTTATATTTTTTTCAAACCTACCTCTAGGGGTTGTGCCATACTTCGTATGGAAATTTTTTTTCGTTGGTTCGATTAACTCATAGCTCGGTACAAATGCATTTTGAAATCTTACTAATATTATAAATGCGAATTGTTTGTGTGTGTGTGTGTGTGTGTGTGTGTGTGTGTGTGTATTTTTTATTTTATTTATTAGTTCCAACTATCCTCTGCAAGCTGCAAGGCTCGCACCCTTTGTTGACCAAGAAGAAGAATGCTTGCAAATTACACGAGCAAAGCGGTGGTACCAAGTACCATCCCAGACGGACACTCGCAGAGAATTTAGTCCTACCACCTGGTAAAAATGAAGTTAATTTATACCGTATGGACTCGATAATAAGGAAGGAATGAAACTTTAGTTATTTTTGCCTTGTCTTCTGACATCTTATCTTTACCTTTCACAATCTTGAAGGCTTCGGCAAACCAAAAGACAAGACAGTAGCTGCTGCAGTGCAGGTTGATGGCGGGCCTACGCGATTTGTAATAGAAGAAATCATAGCTATGCAGAGAGAAACATGGCATTTGAAATTTGAGACGAGGCGGGAATGTCGGGAGCGCGTCACAGAAAGGGTATTAATAAATTAACAAATAATTCGATAAGATTATATAATGTGGGTAATTTATAGTTTTAATTCCGTGATAAAGAATAGAATAGATTCTATCATTACTAAATTTAACTTAAAAAGTGTACATGAGTTAAATACTAGACGTAAACACAAAATTGTTGTACCCCCGGGTACAACAATTTTGACGGACGGCTCCGTAGCTAAGTTGGTAGTAACCCTGCCTGCAAAGCGAGGGGTCCTGGGTTCGATTCCCGGCCGGGGCAGATTTTGTGTAAACATAAAATTTGTTCTCGGGTCTTGGATGTTTGTGATGTGTATCTGTGTGTGTCCATGCCACCTGCGACACAGGGAATCCTAGTGCGGGGGTATGAGTGTAAGCGTTTATTATTATTATTTATTAACATTTTCAGATTAAGTAAAACTAACAAATCGTTCCTGGCACATGGTGTCAGATTCTACAACAAAATTCCTAAAGTATTAAAAGAATTACCACAAGGAAAGGACATGGTCAAAAGTGGGCCTTGGTAACCGACAGGTACAATATATATATATTAATCGAAAGCTAGTGTTTAAAGAATTATAAAAATATATATTAAATATTTTTACGCACCGCCATTTTTTATTAAAATGTGTTTTAAATAAATGATATTAATGACGGTAATGGCTAAAGCCAATGACGAAAAAAAAAACTGGCACTCTGACCGCTGACAGTGACATTAATTTATAACCTCAAATTGCGTATATAATAATTATTATTACGTACTTGCTTGAATTCATGAATTGTTTTGGATATTTTGGATGTTGTTGATAATGTATAAAACGAGTTTTTTTTTTCAGAGTATCAAGAAAACTTGGGTTATATTTGCACCTGATTTCAGTGAGTTGTGAAGGCTAGCCAGGCGAACTTTGCTTATACCCAAACCAGCTACCTAATCTTGGTCGTTTATTCACAATAAACACGCCTCTAAGACTTTATTTTTTACAAGAAACTATTCCCGTGATCTAAAGCTAACGTGTGTTACCTATATCGGCAGGTTTTAAATGTAGGTGCAGTTTTTTTAAAGTATTAACAAGTGCGAAATTACTCTCTGATTTACAAATAAAAATCAAGTTTTGTAAGAATCATTTTATTTATTTTCGATGTCTTCCCTCACCAAAATTCCATCCAAAAATATGGCAGGTAGTACATCATTTTGGAACCTAGCCCAACCCAGAAACCACACAATAGTCATTACATGTGCGCAGCTGCCCACAGTCCGTTTTCCGATTATACATGAGCAGTAATATTCTTCAATCTTTTGACACCAATCTTCACCATTTAAGTTAAGCAAAATATACTGCATGTATTGTTTGTTTGCCACATGCCGGAACCTGATTTTACATCTCAAGAGAAGTTTATTAGCTGCAAACCTTGTCAGATTGGTGTCAACTTCTACTTGAAATGAACCATTTTGGCCACTGGATACCAGTGCAATATTATCTGGTTGGACTGGCTCATTGGTGATGTTTGCATGAGCTCGCAACCAACAAGCATGGCATAAGAAAGGTTCATCCAGAATCTAGAATGAAAATACTTCATTTAAAAAATATAACATTTTGTAGTATTACATATATTCAATTTGTTGGTATAAAATTAATAATAGAAGATCAGAGATGACACTGAAGAGTTATCAGGGCAGCGATATAATAAACTTCAATAATATAGCTCACACAGAGCTGCTGTAACTTTTTACTATTTGTTTCATTTATAGATTAGACAACAAGGCATACATTAATTATACTACTTTGTTTAAAAGTCAATATCAACAATATTAGTACAAAAGCTGATTACCTGTCGTGGAAATATTTGCGCTTCAATGTAGTTCATCTCTACACTTCTTTCATGTAATCTATGGCGACGCCTTCCATAACGCCTTCCCAAAGATGTTCCACATGATATGCAAACACATGTGTGTCCAACTTGTCTAGTAGGTGGACAATCACGAGACTGGAGACGTTTTTCAGCCTCGTTTGTGACAAGGTTAAAACATTCATGACAAAGGCGGTCACTATTGGTTACCTGCAATAAAAGTATTTTAATTTAATAGGCGCTTGATAATCCGGCTACCGAATTTTACTCTATATTGGATTGCTAGAACTGCTGAATTATTGGATTTGTATGTGAAATGAAAGGTTTATAATATGGAAAATAAATTCAACCTAATATCATAGATTATGCACTCTCCCACTCTGATAACTGGCATTTGGCTGTGTAAACTGCCGGATTATATAGCAGGTCACCTGAGTTGCTAAGTGCTGCACTACTGAATAGTATTAAGTATATAGTAACTATATAGCTTCTTTACGAACAGAGTTAATGGTTGAATAGTTAAACGATGTTTTGTCTCTTTAAATTCAGTTTAAAATTGTCAATGAACAACAAACAAAACATAATTTACCTATAACCGCCGTTTGACTTAATAGTAAGTAACAGTACACTGTGTCGGTTAATACTTATAAAATGAAACTAAGTAATTACCTCACGTCCGCACCATTCCTCAGCAATTAAGACAAGCTCAGGACTAAGTTCTATAGCCCAGTACTACAAGTAAGTTCTATAGTACAGTATAATTGCAGGTTAGACCGCAAGAGTATACTGCAGTTTATACAAACAGCCATATTGACATCACTGTCTGGAATGAAATGATAATGCATTAAAATACTTATCTGTACACACGAAAAATTAGAAGATCTAATTAATAAAATACTACTTTTTACATACATAAACAGAGTTCAGCTTGTTGTCCTTTCGAGAAGTCAATGTTTACAAACAACAAAGTGGTGAAGCGTCTTTTCGCGAAGAGTCAGCACTAGACGGAGGAGGACCGACTCGACTGAACGTACTAGGCGTAAATCACTCACAAGCACAATTCACAAGATAACGAAACAAAAGCGACGAAGGCCCTAAACGGAGGAAAACAAATTCACTCGACGTACTAGCTCGGCGCAATCCAAATCGTGATCGATCGTGATATAGAAGTTGAAATTCTTGAAAGTAAATAACAGACTTAAATAAGGATGTACCTACATGTTACGATTGTCTAATGTCTTAAGAGTATAATCGATTAACTTTGTATATGCCAAATCGATTCAGGCTTTTTGGGTGGGGGATGAATGGTATTATTATAGAATATAGAAGTAGTATGTATAGGATATTGTAAGCTTACAATATATTAATATACTTATAAAATGTAATAAGATAACATACAAACCCTAACACCAAAATATTTTAATTTGTTTACATTGATTCTGTCAGCTCTAGTAGATTAACAAACATTATTGAATTGTATTTTTTGTTATTATTGGTAGTTCCCGTTATGAGTTTTTACCAAAAAATAGCATTTTGAGGGTAACGTCAACTAAGTAGGTACACTATGGAGAAACGATCAAACTACCTTGATCAATTACTCAGATTCTCTCGTTGTTACCACAAAAAACAATTTAGACGCCTGTTTAGCTAGACAGTGTCTAAAGATAAACGTCTAAAACGATTAGAAATATCACAACAAAATTGAGTTAGATTAGATACTATTTAAAGTAGGATTTGTGGTTTTCCATATTTATACACGTGACTAAGGCATGTTTAGGAGTTAAACACTGTTTAACACAGGTTTACAGTGTGTTTAATCTTTTTGTAGTAAATGTCTATAAAATCGATTTATTTAATATTCGATTCCAGATTTCCCATTCCTAGGGCAACCATTCAATGGGGTTGCCAAGCATCGCTTAGTGATGCCAGTACACTTCCGTTCATTTTGTACTATACATTTTTAAAGCTAATATAATTAATAAATGGCGGTATTAAAAAATCATTTTCTGTGCTCAATATTATCTATAAATATTACACTACACATTAATATAAGTTTCGTTACTGTCGGTTTCCAAGGCCCACCCTCCATACAAAACCATGCCATGTCCTTTAAACGTATAGTAAAGAACTAGTATTTCGCGCGGTGCGCGGGCTGCTAAAGCAGCCCGCGTGCTGTGGTTGTGTCCGTTTCGGGGTCAGGAATCCTAATTCTAAGTTTTAACCAAATCGGAGAAACTTTTATTCTGGCCGCAATTTGGCCGCCGCGAGCTGTAGTGGGCCTGCGCGGGCCGCAAGCGGCCCGCGAGGAGACTTTTACATTAAGTGGGAAACCCTAAAGAAGTTTCGCTATCGTTATGAACAATCCCCAAGGCCTCTGAATTTAAGATCAAAATTTTCGAGCAAGTTTGTTTTTGGCCGTCGGTGTTGCCACTATATATGGCCGCCGCAAGGATTTTATGATCCTGCGCTAGATTTGACTCTTAATTTTAAATTTGAACCTGATTGGAGCAACTTTACTATTTTGCGTTTGACCCCTACTTTGCTACCCCATTGTGGCCACTGATTCCGGACGCCCCGAAAGGGTATTGTTCCTGCGCGGGCTGCAAGCAGCCCGCGAGGTGTGCGCGGGCAGCAAGCTGCCCGCGTATTGAATTTTGCGTTCAACCCCCATTGCCACCACTTATTCCGGACGCCCCGAAAGGACTTTGCTCCTGCGCGGGCTGCAAGCAGCCCGCGAGGTGGGCGCGGACAGCAAGCTGCCCGCGTGTTGAATTTTGCGTTTAACCCCTATTGGGTATTGTTTTGCCTTCGGCTGTTGTTGTGTCCGTTTCGGGGTCAGGAATCCTAATTCTAATTTTGAACTCAATAGAAGAAACTTTAACTCTGGCCGCAATTTGGCCGCCGCGAGCTGTAGTGGGCCTGCGCGGGCCGCAAGCGGCCCGCGAGGAGTTTGGGCATAATAGTGGGCAACCCTAAAGAGGTTTGGTTATCGTTATCAGCAATCCCCAAGGTCTCGGAATTTAAAATCAAAATTTTGGAGCAAGTTTGTTTTTGGCCGCCGGTGTTGCCACTATACATGGCCGCCGCGAGGCTTTTTTGAACCTGCGCGGGCCGCAAGCGGCCCGCGAGGTGGATTTGTCTCTTACTTTTAAATTTGAACCCGATCGGAGCAACTTTACTTTTTTGCGTTTGACCCCTACTTTGCTACCTCATTGTGGCCACTGATTCCGGACGCCCTGAAGGGGTCTTCTTCCTTCGCGGGCTGCAAGCAGCCCGCGAGGTGTGCGCGGGCAGCAAGCTGCCCGCGTGTTGAATTTTGCGTTCAACCCCCATTGTGACCACTAATTCCGGACGCCCCGAAAGGACTCTGTTCCTGCGTGGGCTGCAAGCAGCCCGCGAGGTACCACCGCTTTACTCGAAATCCTCCGGTCCCGTTTAGGCAATGTCGGCGCCCAGGGGCCTTACTCCGAAAATCGAACGTCGAAGCTTCAGCTGACGGATCGCAGTTTTCCACTATGAAAGTGTTTCGGATCCAACGTTCATACTTAACATTTTGTCTTTCATGATACGAAAATGTCGATCCCTCAGCCGAAGCTTCGGACTTTCAATTTTCAGAGTAAGGCCCTACGGTGCGCTGTTCGTGTTTTGTTTCTTTTGCGAACATTATGATGAAAAAAGGACCATTTTGATGAAAAATCGGAAAAAATCTTCCCGTTTTACAGTTTCCGAGGCATTATGTGGCCATACGGTTAGAGCTATACGAAAACAATGTATGGAAGAAACGTTCCCCTTGAAATGATTTACAAAAAAGTCCGCGATAGCATATGTTTATGTATTCGGGTTTGCTTGCAATTCGCGTTTTTACCATTTTAAAATTTGGCCAAAAACGGTACTTTATTTGCAGCCGTGTTTTCACCTACACGATATTAATCCTTATCTAAATAAACACGTTTATCACCGAGAGTGTTTCATCGAGAACAATATTGCTGTTTACATCGTTCAATTTGGATGACTATCTTCGGAGATATAGCGAAATTAAAATAAAGCGGCGACGCGGGAATTAATTTTTTGGTCGAAATTTTTTGTCTCTTTTTTTAATTTTTTTTTTAATTTTCGGAAATCCCTTGCCGTTCTCTACAACATTAGTTCGAGCACCACTTTCCTAACTGCTACCGTTTTTGAGATATTAGCTTCTACTATTTGTATGGCGGCCATGTTTTTTTGTTCGGGACCCATGTTTTTTTTTGGTGGGTCAAAATCTGCTCAGGGTCTTCTCCAATATTAGTTCGAACGCCACCCCCCTAACCCCAACCGTTTCCGAGATCCGAGGGGGTACCCTGGTGTACCTTCCACATTCAGGTCACGCGCTACTTTTACCGTGTTCACGAGTAGAACCGGAACACTTTTTCAGAACATTGTTGGTACCTCCGCGCGTTACTTCCGGCGCAAGAACCCATTGAAAATCCGGACAACTTTTTGTTCGGCAGCCATATTGAAAAATGGAGTTTTTGGATTTTTTTTTCGAATGGGACCAACAGCACCCCAGAAAACCCCCGGATGCCAATTTTCAGCTCGGCCGGATCAAAATTTTTTTTCGGCCATTCTTTTCGGCCACTTTTTCGGCCACTTCGGAAAGCCCTCGCGATCCTCTACAATATTAGTTTGGGCACCCCCCGCCTACCTCTTGCCGTTTCGGAGCAAGGAGCGTCTACTTTTTGTATGAAAAAAAAGTTTTTTTGTTCAGCGGCCATCTTTTTTTTTTGTTTTCCTAAATCGGCTCAGGGTTTCCTCCATTTTTAGTTCGAGCACCATCCCCTTGCGGCTGATAGTTTCCGAGAACCACATGGCTGTTCCATTCCACCTTCCACTTTCTTCCATTATCGGATTTTTCTGGGGGTCACGGGACCCATCCGAGTACGATCCGGTATGACACTCCCCCCCACCTAAACTCCTTCTGGGAGAACAATTCTGTCAGTCAGTGAGTGAGTGGTAATCGAGCTTTATATAATATAACTAGTATTTCGCGCGGTGCGCGGGCTGCTAAAGCAGCCCGCGTGCTGTGGTTGTGTCCGTTTCGGGGTCAGGAATCCTAATTCTAATTTTGAACTCTATTGGGGAAACTTATTTTCTGTCCGCAATTTGGCCGCCGCGAGCTGTAGTGGGCCTGCGCGGGCCGCAAGCGGCCCGCGAGGAGTTTTCGCAAGACATGGCCAACCCTAAATAGGTTTGGTTATCGTTATCAAAAATCGTCAAGGTCTCTGAATTTAAAATCAAAATTTTGGGGCAAGTTTGTTTTTGGCCGCCGGTGTTGCCACTATACATGGCCGCCGCGAGGCTTTTTTGATCCTGCGCGGGCCGCAAGCGGCCCGCGAGGTAGATTTGTCTCTTGATTTTAAATTTTAACCCGATCGGAGCAACTTTACCTTTTTGCGTTTGACCCCTACTTTGCTTCCCCATTGTGGCCACCGATTCCGGATGCCCCGAAAGGGTATAGTTCCTGCGCGGGCTGCAAGCAGCCCGCGAGGAGGGCGCGGGCAGCGCGCTGCCCGCGTGTTGCATTTTGCGTTTGACCCCTATTGGGTATTGTTTTGCGTTTGGCTGTTGTTGTGTCCGTTTCGGGGTCAGGAATCCTAATTCTAATTTTGAACTCGATAGAAGAAACTTTAATTCTGGCCGCAATTTGGCCGCCGCGAGCTGTAGTGGGCCTGCGCGGACCGCAAGCGGCCCGCGAGGAGACTTTTACATTAAGTGGCCAACCCTAAAGAAGTTTCGTTATCGTAATAAAAAATCCTCAAGGCCTCTGAATATAAAATCAAAACTTTGGAGCAAGTTTGTTTTTGGCCGCCGGTGTTGCCACTATATATGGCCACCGCGAGGCTTTTTTGAACCTGCGCGGGCCGCAAGCGGCCCGCGAGGTGGATTTAGCTCTTAGTTTTGAATTTGAACCCAATCGGAGCAACTTTAGTTTTTTGCGTTTGACCCCTACATTGCTACCCCATTGTGGCCACTGATTCCGAACGCTCCGAAAGGGTATTGTTCCTGCGCGGGCTGCAAGCAGCCCGCGAGGTGTGCGCGGGCAGCAAGCTGCCCGCGTGTTGAATTTTGCGTTCAACCCCCATTGCGACCACTAATTCCGGACGCCCTGAAAGGACTCTGTTCCTACGCGGGCTGCAAGCAGCCCGCGAGGTGGGCGCGGGCAGCAAGCTGCCCGCGTTTTGAATTTTGCGTTTAACCCCTATTGGGTATTGGTTTTGCGTTCGGCCCCCATTAGGGCTACTAATTCCGGACGCCCTGAAGGGGTCTTCTTCCTGCGCGAGCTGCAAGCAGCCCGCGAGGTTTGCGCGTGTTGAAATTTGCGTTCAACCCCCATTGAGAGTTGGTTTTGCTGTTTTTGTTAAGATCTACTGTATGAGATAGGTACCACCGCCACTCAAAATCCACCGGTCCCGTTTAGGCAATGGCGGCGCCCAGGAGCCTTACTCCGAAAATCGAATGTCGAAGCTTCGGCTGACGGATCGCAGTTTTCAACTATGAAAGTGTTTCGGATCCAACGTTCATACTTAACATTTTGTCTTTCATGATACGAAAATGTCGATCCCTCAGCCGAAGCTTCGGACTTTCAATTTTCAGAGTAAGGCCCTACGGTGCGCTGTTCGTGTTTTGTTTCTTTTGCGAACATAAAGTACCATTTTGATGAAAAATCGGAAAAAATCTTCCCGTTTTACAGTTTCCGAGGCGTTATGTGGCCATATGGTTAGAGCTATACGAAAACAATGTATGAAAGAAACGTTCATCTTGAATTGATTTACAAAAAAGTCCGCGATAGCATATGTCTATGTATTCGGGTTTGCTTGCAATTCGCGTTTTTATCATTTTAAAATTTGGCCAAAAACGGTGCTTTATTTGCAGCCGTGTTTTCACCTACACGATATTAATCCTTATCTAAATAAACACGTTTATCACCGAGAGTGTTTCATCGAGAACAATATTGCTGTTTACATCGTTCAATTTGGATGAATATCTTCGGAGATATAGCGAAATTAAAATAAAGCGGCGACGCGGGAATTAATTTTTTGGTCGAAATTTTTTGTCTCTTTTTTTAATTTTTTTTTTAATTTTCGGAATTCCCTTGCCATTCTCTACAACATTAGTTCGAGCACCACCTTCCTAACTGCTACCGTTTTTGAGATATTAGCTTCTACTTTTTGTATGGCGGCCATGTTTTTTTGTTCGGGACCCATGTTTTTTTTTGTTGGGTCAAAATCTGCTCAGGGTCCTCTCCAATATTAGTTTGAACGCCACCCCCTTAACCCCAACCGTTTCCGAGATCCGAGGGGGTACCCTGGTGTACCTTCCACATTCAGGTCATGCGGTACTTTTACCGTGTTCACGAGGCCGACCTGAACACTTCCTTTAAACATTGTTGATACCTCAGCACGCTACTTCCGGCGCAAGAAGACATTGAAAATCCGGACAACTTTTTGTTCGGCAGCCATATTGAAAAATGGACTTTTTGAATTTTTTTTGGAATGGGACCAACAGCACCCCAAAAAACCCCCGGATGCCAATTTTCAGCCCGGCCGGGTCAAAATTTTTTTTCGGCCATTCTTTTCGGCCACTTTTTCGGCCATTTCGGAAAGCCCTCGCGATCCTCTACAATATTAGTTTGGGCACCCCCCGCCTACCTCTTACCGTTTCGGAGCAAGGAGCGTCTACTTTTTGTATGAAAAAAAAGTTTTTTTGTTCGGCGGCCATCTTTTTTTTTGGTTTTCCTAAATCGGTTCAGGGTTTCCTCCATTTTTAGTTAGAGCACCATCCCCCCATCCCCTACCGTTTCCGAGGTCCTCTGGGGTGTTCCATTCTACCTTCCACTTTCTTCCATTATCGGATTTTTCTGGTTGGTTCTGGACCATTCTCTATACGACCGCATACAACACTCCCCCCCACCTACACTCCTTCCCGGAGATCAATTCTGTCAGTCAGTGGTAATCCAACTTTATATAATATAATAATGTATTAATTAAAAAGGCGTATTATAAAATTAAGGATTATGTAGATGACAAGGATGCATGGAGGCAAACAGCTCAGGAGCCTCCTGGCGACTATACTAAACTTTAAATTGTTAGTTGTTAGCATTAGAATCATTGTAAAAACTATTTTTTGAAAAAGAATGCCGTGACGAGTTTTTTGCCCTTCTTCTTGCTCGGCCTATACAATTTGGAACGGGCACGGTGGGTTTCTGGAAGGTTTGTTGAATTTGAGCACGGATTGGGTCTGTTGGTGTCTTTGTCATTTATTATGTTCTGATAAAGACAGCATTAGTTTTAGTCTGTGATTCGGGTAGACGAATGTTGCAGAGGCTCGCTGTTAGAGTCATTTATTTTAACTTTCATAAGTGCTCCTGTGGAGCCTATTTGAATAAAGAATTTTGAATTTGAATTTGAATTATTATTTGTATAGGACGCACTAATCTTCTTGATCTCTGTCTCTCTACCTGAAATAAGGACAAACCTTTTGATATTATTGCACTTTATATACTTACTTGTATTGTCGTTTCATACCTAAACTTAATTTTAGTTTCGTTCTCTCTCTTTCCAATACATAACATGAGAAAGAGATGGAAGATGTTTGTCAAACCTAAATTTAGTTTTAGAGCTGTTAAATATCTTCCATATGACCTTGATAAATTAGACGCGACTACTTGCAAATGTTATAGGTCAAAAAAGACACTACAAGCCCACATACGTGTATTAATAATTAAGTCAAATCACTAAAAATTGAATTTTCCATTCAAAAACAAAGTATTTTTCAAGTTATGGCTGAGATAGGTTATTTTACAAATTCATCAAATATATAGAATGTTTGTTCAGTAAACCATTTTTTTTGTTTTCCATTTAAATGAATTTATCCAATTCGCGCATTTTATATCCTCTGGCAACCGCCGTGGCACCGCGCGCAGCAGGTGCGCATTCCGCGTGTTGTAGTGGTGTCCGTTCCCGAATTTTGGGTACTCCTCCAAGTGCACTCTAGCGTAGAGTGCTGCCTGGAGTATCACCAAGGAAGGGACAGTTAGTATCCTCATGGAACGGAACAGCGACCTCGCTGGGGTATCTTGTGGCACTCGCATCACAGCACATACGGCTCTTTTTTGCATTCTGAAGACGCGCTCCCAGTCAGCAGCGCGCCCCCAGATCTCGATACATATTGTATGAGCGAGTGTACAGACGCGAAATAGCAGCTGCGCACCATGTCAGACGGTAGGATAGCAGCGACACGCCACAGCGCGAAGCAAGTGCGACCGACCTTCTCACACATTTTGTCAATATGAGATTCCCACGTTAAGCTACTATCTAGTTGGAAACCTAGAAAAGTAGTGTACGTCACTCTCTTTAACGCTGTATCGCCGAGGCTGACACGTAGAGGTTTTTGGGGTCGACCTGACAAATCGAAACGCATGTATTGAGTTTTAGTTATATTCAAAATTAAGCCATTAATCATGAACCACCGATTTAAAACACGGGTTATAGCATTAAGTCTCCGTTTCAGCTGCTCCGTGGAAGAAGACGCAGTAACGACCGCCGCGATGTCGTCAGCGTACATTAGGACATGACCATTACGGACGTTCTCTGGCAGGTCGTTCAGTAGGAGAGAGAACATGATATTAGAGAGCGACGAGAGCCTTGTGCTACTCCAATGAAGGTTTGCAGAGGTTTCGACTTCACTCTACCCCCTTCACCAACCACGATTTGGCTTCTACCTTGCATGAATTCGGCTAGCAACTGAAGTGCTGGGCCGTTGATTCCATAATGCCTCATTTTGGCGACAAGCACGCCGTGGTCAGTGACGTCAAAGGCCTTAGACAGATCGCAGAAAATAACTGCGACCTGTTCAGAGTTTTCACGACCCTCGAGTATTCGTCTGACCACTTCCCGAGCCAAACATGTTGTCAATCTTCCTGCACGATAAGCATATTGCCTATCCGACAGTAATTTGCAATTTGTGAGGTAATTAGTTAACCTTGTACTGAGCCCATGCTCAAAAATTTTAGCTATGCTCGGGATGATTGATACCGGTCTATAATTGTTTATATCCCCTTGCTTCCCCTTATCCTTATACAATGGAGACACCTTAACTTGTTTCAAGGTCAGGGGGTATCTGCCTTGCCTACAGCACAGGTTGTAAAAGCATGACAAAACCTGAGCCATCGGAGAGGCCACGTTGTGAAGCAAGGATACAGATATGTCATACACATCCTTTGCGTTCTTACGCGCTACGCCTTTTGAACTGATGCGGAACACTTCGTGCGCAGTAAATGGTTTAAGTCTAAGTGATCGATCAGAAGGGGGACGCACCGCCGCCAGCGCGCAGGTCGCTGCGGTGACATCAGCGGCCGGCGCATCGCACGTTGCAGCTGCGTTGATAAAGTGTGCGTTCACCGCCGCATCGTCACATCAACCTCGTTCCATTTGACACTTTCAACTGCTGCAAGAAAATTGCATTTGTTGATCTGAGTGTAGGACCTGCCGAGCCTGGGGGAGGCAGCTCGCGCCCGCACCTCGCACGGCATTAAGGCGCACACCGCGTAATGATCGCTCAGGTAGGAGTGCACGGGCTCAGCGCACGATTCGCGGGCCCGCAAACGTCCGACTTATACGTGATCAATACAGGTGCTGGTTGTCTTAGTCACTCTTATTGGAAAATTCACAATATTGCACATATTATTTTAAATAATCTTTAAGATCAGTCATTTTTTTCTGGTCACTACTTAAAGAATTACCGAGGTCAATATTGAAATCACCTACAACTATGCAATCTCTTCCGTTTTCAGATAGTTTATAGACCAAACATTCCACAATAGGAAAATATTGGGTTGGTAAATATTGGTACTGTCAGATTAGATCGATACAAACATATTATTATCGTATTACTATCAATTAATTCTACAGCCGATATCTCGAATACCTGCTCAACTGACAAGCTAGTATACACTATACATGTCTAGATGTTTATAATTTACATGTACATTGCGTAGATATATACACGAGCCTCCGTGAGTCACATCTGACCTACAATAATATGACACCAATGTATTATAGTTAATGCATCGTAGTTCGTGTTCTTTTAGCCAGTGTTCGGTAAGACAAAGTACATCGCATTTCCTCTTCTCCTGTAATAGAACGTCCAATTGATTTGTTTTGTTCTTGACGACGTTCTCGGGACGCTATGTTTTGATGACACACTCGTAAATAGGTTCTGCGAGTATTATCATCGACTGCTAATAAATGTTTTCGCGCGTCGTGATTATGAGATTGCGGCTGCATTGCCGTCAAATTTACACTAGACACAAGCTAGAAGAATAAATTGACAGATCTAAATTATATTACATTTCTTTTTCATGTTCTCGTTTAGAAAGAGATCTTTATACAAAAATATCAGAATCACACTATTGAGACAACTTATTAGGTATTAAGTTTAACCTTTCATATGCCGGGGTTACAGACACAATAGAAAATATATTCTACGTCACGCAGATTCACGCTCCCAGCATACCTACGAAAGATTAGTAAATCTTGATAGTCATGTTAATTCTTTTAATAATAATTGCATGTAAAACATTGAAGAACTAACTCCTAGAGATGCAGTGACGCTTGGTTTGCACGAAATAAATTCCACCATTTTTGCCTAGAGATAATGCCCTCCGATTTGCTAAGGCCAAAATAACCATGATTATTCCACAAGCGCGGATTACGACATAATACACGTGCAAGCGAAGTTTGATGCAAAACCACCAAAAAACTACGAAATAGACAAGAACAACAATACAACCAGCTAGTGCTGTTTCTATCGATACCTTACCACGGACTAGATTTCTACCAAGCTGGATCATAGACGGTACGATATGCGTCAAGCGGGGTTCGTGTGGTTTTTCCATAGTTATAGCGTGGTCCGCGATTGTTGCTTTTCCATCAATCATACGTTAGGTGTATGGGCTGCCTAAGCCACTGCCTCGCGCTGTCAGTACCTACTCTTCAAACGTGCTCGTGCGCTGATATTTGTTAATGGCAGCTTACGACATTGTTGTGGAATCGGGTAGTACAGTATTTCGTCTCTCGGGGTGTATAATATCTGGTTTGACTCATAGCTAAGCTCCAGACTACACATAATTTAATATAAAAAACCCTATATTTGCATGCCAATTGGTGATGTGATTGGGACCAATAATTTAAATGTACTATACCAGCTTGTCAAATTTACCATACCATACCACATATCACAGCAAATTAATATGTTTAATTTCAAGAAACTAAAACTTCAAGAAGCTGCTGAAGCTCTTGGAGAAATCAACAACCAACTAACCCACTTTCACATTTACTGTAGTGCGAGTTTTGTCATCTATTGTAATACAAGTGTATCTGGTTGTTTCTATTGCATTGTAGCTCCTAAACTGATGCACCGATATTTTGTTTGTTTTTACCCACGTGGTATATATATCTTCATAAATTGTAGCCTGTGTGTTATTTTGATGTATAGGCTATATTACTGTACATGTTTCATCAAAATCTGTTAAGTTGTTTTTGCCTGAAAGAGTAATAAACATCCATTCAACGATCTTCACAAACTTCCGCTTTTATTATTGTTACGGAGACGGGTTAAAGGAGAACTCGCAGAAACATTTTTTTAATTTTCCGTCTCCTACAGGCGTTTTCGGGTCGTTTCAGAGGAAGGCCTATCACATATCAGATAATCAAAGATTACTCCTACTTAACGCCGTTTTCAGCAGACTGAAACATGTTTTCAGTCCGTTTCAGGACACAAGCAATCACATGGCACCAAATCCTGAAAACCCATTTTCGTTTGGCCGTTTCAGGCCAAGTTACACCCCTCCGGTCCGCGGAACATTATCGAAGGTGTGTGAGAGGGACAGCCTATACGTGTGAAAGAGAGAGACGATTAGGCTCGATCATGTCTCTCGAAAGTTCCAGAAGAAAGAGTGAGCAGAATGGCTATATGCGCAAAAGAGAGGAACAATTGTACCTATTACCTAACCGAATGTTCCAGAATAATCTGAGAGAGATAGCTACACGCGTGATAGAACGAGATGGGCATAATCTACTACCATCTGGAAAGTTCTCGATGTGTGTACAAGGGACGGCTGTATGCGTAAAAGAGAGACGTCCATATTTGACCTTGAACTAGATCATTCGGGAACTTGGTAGCACAATTTGCGGCGCATATATAAGCGGATCGGGACGCGGCCAGAGAAAGTTTCGATTGAGATACCAAGCGATACACATCGGAGTGAGTTCAAAGCAACTAGTAGTGATTGTGATATCTGTGACTCAGTGAAATACTAGTAATTGTGATATCTGTGACAAAGTGGAATACTAGTGATTTTTTTGTAGTGAATAGTGTTGCAAGTGATTCCTTTTGAGTTCAATAAAGTAACTGTTTGTTTAACGGCTTCTTTCTATCAAACGTTACCCTATAGCTCGTAACATTATATTACTAGGATAGGATAGGATAATGGAATACAATAAACAATTTAATTGAATGATATACTTTTCATTTTATTAAACATCCGACTGCCCAACACCCAAAGCTTTCATAAGCTTTCATGTTCCATCATGTTTCGTATAAAATAATCTTAATTAATTATCAGAATCCCGCCTTAATTTTATAGTAATTTCGTGTCCCGAAACAGGTCTCGTCAACACATCCCATTTCAGGATCATTTTGGTGACGTCAGCGGTAATTTTGTACTGACGCACGACATGTGCTACCACAATCTTCATTGACATCATTGCGTAGACTTTCCCTGCAATAAATTTAGTCGTACTTAGAGTGATAATGAGGAAACTAATAGAAATTAACGTAATTAGAATTAATATACGTTACACAAATCTTTTTGACCTCTCTGAACGTAGGCTCGAGTTCAAAATCATGCACATTGATTGGTTAAAGCTGGAAATATATTATCCGATACGTTCGTAGCTGGGTTACGTAGCCTGCTCGCGGCTATGGCCTATGGTCACAAAACGTGACCACATACATGAAGCTTGTGTCAACGTTTTGTGGTCGGCGTCGCCTAGGTACAAAAAGCGAGAAGTGGCGTTTTGTGAAGCGACCATAGCGTCACTGTGTGCGGCGAGTGGCCTCTGTGTGAGTATACGTGATATAAAACATTGGTAGTAAATTTTACACTACACTGATCAAACTCACGGACGTGACCTTGAGCGTTAGGACGTACGATAACACGGTATGTTTTTGTTTAGCAGCGTCCGCGGATAGCCGGATGAGTCCGAACGATCGTGCATACCGCATACTCACAAGGACGCGGGAATGTTTAACGATAAGCTGATCTTTAAGTACTCGTATAATCCTTTTGCAGTGAAATAAGGTTGAACTAAGCTATGCGTTTGCTTTTACTTGAACGTTATTTAGTGATTTAAATTTAATTAAGAAAAAGTAATTATAAATAATCTTACCAATACAAGATCGTCTGCCCAGCCCGAATACACCAAAGTAGTGGAGATCAGGCAAAGTATCGGCGTCAAGCCATCGTTCTGGCCTGAACTGGTTTACATCTGGACCCCACATCGGATGACGGTTCAAGCCAGAAATCATTAAAAAGCAACCTGACTGAGGTTCTAGCGTATAGTTTTCTGAAGAATGTAAAAAAATGCTTTGGTCCTTTCCTTTCTTGTTGTTTGTTTAGTAAACGATATACAGTCCTTTCTTCCTGCCTTTGTCCCATTTTGTATTGTATACTGTATTGTATGTATATTGTGAAGGCGCGAAATTATATAATAAATTACCTAAAGATATAAAAGAAGTTAACCTCTATGTACTTTTAAAAAACTACTGAGGAGCCATATTTTGAAAGATTTTTCATTGATCGTTAGGTAGTAAATATTTCCGCAAAATTATACCCATGCAATAATCTTTTTACTTGCCTATACCCGTTACTGTAAGCCCACGCTTAAGTTTTTCACTATGGCTTAGGCCTTAGTAAACATGCAACCGCTACCTGTCAACTCAACCCGCGCTGCATTAGGCATAACCTTTTTTTTTAAAAATAAAAGAGGGTAAAATATAAGAATAATTAAACCAATTTGTATTGTATACATAAGTTGTCATATCTATATTAAAGAAGAAGAAATATACTTATTGTTTAGTTTTTGCATTACATTATATTATAAGTATAATTGGTTAAAATTGCAATGTATGCATACTATTAATAAAATTGAATAAATTAAACCATTTAGAATTGTGAAGTATGAAGGTTCAAGATTGTTTTTTTTATATTGGTTCAGTTTTTGTATTCCATACTTGTTGAAAATACTGAAATGTATGCATGATAAGTGACGGTATGGTAAATTGAATTTATTATTATAAAATAACAATATCGGCAGGTATTAGAAATTTCATTGCTTTGTATGTTGCATCTCATTTTAAAATAAGTACTTAATAAATTGTTTAATTGAATAAAATTAAAATGCATGGATGATAATGTAATACATTGAAACAATTTAAATTGTATAATCACATCAATATTGTAAATGTAATTGATAAAATATGCTTCAGTTATAAATTTATAAAAACAACTAAATTTGAAACCATAACTTCTGCCTGCCTAGATAAATTATAATTTTGCGATGTAAAATAAAAATAAATAAATATTGTAGTAAACAATTGTAACTAATGTAAACTATTATAAATAACTATGATGCAGCTACTAAATTATAGTAGCTACTCACTTTTATAACACGGTGCTCACTGCTCACCGCCATTTAATTTAATTTTAGTTGAAAATTGTGTTTCTCTTTAAGTGAATGTATATTCTTTTGAGAAATAAATTCTTAAATTACATTTTTACACGTGGTTGGCGCAGTTCGTCTTTACAGATATATAAATTTTAGGTTTTGGTAATTTTTTTTACAGTTGGCAAGCAGAAGCAAGCTGTTTACGAAGCGGATGCATTATCATTAAAGAAGTTAAAGTTGAAGACCCGTTTTGTTTTTAACTTGTACAATGTATATTTTTTCAAAATCAGTAAATGCTGATAAAAATGTCTTCAAAAGTTGGAGTCGAACTTCTAAGAATGTTTTCGTATAGCGGTACTTATCTTATTCTTTTTTTTATGTTATTTGGTAACGAGACGAGCTGGTCGTTTGCCTGATGGTAAGCATAACGCCGGCCCATAACAATTGCAGTGCCACCCAGAACTTTGAAACACAAAGGCCTGCGCGGCACTGCAGTGCGCTCGTTACCCTGAGACATTAGGTATTAAGTCTCATAAGCCACTCACTAATAATTTCACTGGATACTCTGCTCATCAAACCGGAACACAGTAATGCTTGCACACTACTGCTTGGCGGGACACTTCACGAGCAAAGCGGTGGTAACAACCCAGACGGACACTCGCAGAAGAGTTAGTCCTCCCACTAACCAATGGAATTGGAATGGGACTCTTACTGCTGGGTGCAAAAAATACAACCTGTATACAGGATGTATAATTATGTAAATGTGCTCAATATTCGAACAACACATCGTATTTGGTTCTCAACAGTATAGGAGGTAATTATAAATCCATATCATTAAAAAATCTACTAAAATGTAATTAGACTTTGAAATGTAACTACGATAGAATATGAACACTCTAAGGTTAGTTGGTAAATGACAGCCAGATATATAATATGCATCCCGTGCTGCTCGCGCCCGCGTCAAACCTGCGGCAGACGTGGCGACTGTGCTTTGTTATAAATTAAGGATATATTAGTTTTATATGACGGGGCGGCGAGTCCAGGGGTCTTTTTAAAAACGGTGACGTCACCACCGGTGACGTCAACATCTTCAGCATCATGGTGACCGCTCACCCCTCGTAGAAAGAAAACTCGTAGAAGCTCGATTTATCTCAACCATTTATTTCGGCAAGGTTATATGGGAGATCTGAACGGTCCGACGGTAGGCGCAATACTGCTTGTTTCCAACTTTTTTTTTTTTCTTTTTTTTCTTTTTTTTTGAAGGACCGTGCTGTTTGTCTTGCGACCTCTACAGCGTCACCGGACTGTTGGAGAGCGCAGAAGGCGCTCAGCCCGAAAAAAGTGTGTTTGTGGCGACTAGCGCAAGGGCACCGCGTGGGATCGAACCACGTCGGTACGGACCTCGGCTTGGGCCGTCGCCGTAAGAAAGGGAGGACCGGGAGAGAATAGCCCCGGCCGCACGAGTGCAACCGTTTAAAGTAGGCTCTAATCTAGCTAAAGCTACTTCTCGCGGGCCCGAGGTGGGCGCTCGCGGAATTTCGTGTATGTGTGTGAGGTGTGTATGACTCTAGTTGCCTCGTTCCAAAGCCTACACCATCGAGAAGAAGGGCAAGAAACTCGACGGCGGAGTTTGTTTCCAACAGTCGGTCGCTCGTATTTATAGCAAAACAGATTGTGACAAAGAATCTTCATAAAACTTGTTAGATCTTGTCATTCTACTTTAGATTTTAATCTTCAATTGAAATTCATTACTTTTTATTAACATGGGGCCCAGGAGAGCACTCATGATAGTTAAAATAAATGACTCTAGGCGCCCGTTCCAAGTAATAGGCCGTACAAGAAGAACGGGCAAGAAACTTGTCGGCAATCTTTTAAAAATTTGTGTTTACAGTGAATTTGTTCAGTTTTACAATCATTTGTCTAGTTTTAATTTTAACAATTCAATGAGTAATTAATGGTTCACAAACATTAATTAGTTAATCAAAGTTTAAGTGAAATTATTAACAATCCAATGAGTAATTTATGGTTCTAAACGTTAATTAGTAAACCAAAGTTAACATGTTTTGATTGTTGTCATTTTACACCGTCCATGAAGCTCGCCTGTGACGTCGTTGCTCCGATATATATATATATTATATTATATATATTGTATTATTATTATATCATCATATTAGGTACCCAAAAGAAAAAAAAATATTATATTACTTTTGTATGTGTAATACTTTTGTCACCTCATTAAAAATTGATACTGTTTACATATACCTACATCTTGTAAGGGTCTTTCAACAAGGGCGGGCCGATGTTGACAGTTTGCGGCGGCCATGTTGTTTTTGTGACATCTGTCAAATCTGTTGTTTTTTATTCAGTCATTGATGTCAAATCACGTAGGCGAGTTACACGATTGGGCAGCACGTCCAAATGATAAAATTGTATTATCAAAATGAGTGTTCGTTAACGCAAACGTTGCGCGCATTGCGTCAATTTTACGGCACACGCGGTGGCCCTTCGAAGTCGACTCTCCAACGTTTGTTTATATTTATGTAGTCAGTAGGTACCACTTACTAAGTTTCACAACCTGGTCCACACATCTTGCAACCACCGGTGCTATTGGAAATAGTCTCAACGTTTCTTTTATCACTGCCTCTGTGTAAACTAATTTTGACAAATCATCTTTATCTAGTTCCTTATTATCTTCAAAAACCTTGCTTATCCTGGAAAATAATGACAATACGTTATCTTTAAAACGAGTCTCAGCATTAACTAGCGATTATCTAGACTAGACACATACTGTACAACTATATTTGGTTACAAAACTATACCCACCGCAGGATTCATCATCCTAGTAAATAAACCAGGTTCGAATCCCATTGGTAACGAAAATTTTGAAATGTTTATCGTTACGTGATTATCCCTTTAGTTACTATGCCGTTAGTGTCGGTTAACACTTTAAAATATATTTACGTATGCAACAGCATTCTCTCCCAAGAACTTGGCAAAAGGATAGTAAAGGCGAGGCTACAACAACAGTTTTAGTGGCACAGGACTGTGAAGCGACGACGCATAGCAAAAACTACGCTACACCGCAAAACGAGGCGTTGACGCATCACAAAAATTTCATCGCAACGGCAGTGACTATTCAGTGCGACACCGCATCGGAAATTACCGCGATGCATTGTGCGACGTTGTAGATGCGTCGCCGCATGCACTGTTGTGTCCTTGAAACAGTTGCTTTTTAAAATACTTACTCATTATACACTTTATCTTGTACATTAGGATGAGATCCTAACAAAGTGAGAGCAAACGTAACAACGGATGCCGATGTGTCGTGGCCAGCGGCAATAATGTTATCAGTTTCCTCTTTTATCTCTTCGTCTGTAAAACATCCGGTTTCATTCGCCAGTTCTAGTATTAGGTCGAAAAATGGTTTGGGCTTGCCTAAAAAAAAAAAACATTTTAGTTGGGCAACCTTGAAGGTACTATTAATTTTTTTTTTTAATTTTTGATAACGAGACGAGCTGTTCGTTTGCCTGATGGTAAGCACAACGCCGGCGAATAACAATTGCAGTGCTAGTCAGAACTTTAAAACACAAAGGCTTACGCGGCACTGCAGTGCCCTCGTTACCCTAAGACATCAGGTATTAAGGTCTCATAAGCCCGGTAATTTCACTGACTCTTTGCTCATCAAATCGGAACACTTATGCTTGCACATTACTGCTTGGCGGCAGACTTCACGAGCAACGTGGTAGTACCAACCCAGACGGACACTCGCAGTAGAATTAGTCCTACCACCTAGAATTAAAAAAACCCGACTGCGCTAGCCAATGTCACTCAGGATGATGTAAAGGTTCTAACGATGATGAGCAAAGTAGTACTTAACTAAAATAACAGGGCTTATGAGACTTAATACCTAACGACTTAGGGTAACGAGGGCATTGCAGTGGATTTCGTGGTTAAAGTTTTGATCAGGCAAACGACCAGCTCATATTATTATCCAACAGAATACAAAAAAATACTACAGGCTTATTGTAGACATATAGAAAATTCAAATGTTCTAGCCCACTATCAGTTGGTAGCGTACCTACCCAGCATTCTGACCGCAAAGCCTCATAAGATTATCATCATAATCATCATCTTATTACGTTTTTTCTGCTGGGATACAAAGGCTACTCTCGGATTCAGATCCGATACGTAGAGACACGTTCTCGAATTTTGTGGTTCTTGAACATGTGGTTTTTCTCACGATGTTTTCCTTCAAGATTTTAAAGCTAAAACTGTGAAAAGTAATATGTACCTGATTTTTGTATAACTGCTGTTTTACTATTACCAAACATTTCCGCCTTTTTCACTTGGATTATCTGAAATCATAAAATGTAATAGAAGAATTTGTATGAATAATATACGATTCTAGCGTAAAACGTCTTTATGTATGTTTCATAACAAGTTCCTCATCATCCCAATCGTGGTGTATTATGAAAATAACATTAGGCCTAGGGTTGGCAGTGGACGTCTTCCGGCACAGAATATATGATAGTTCATCACTATCCAAGTTAATAATTATGAAGCTTCTATTTAGAAGTTTTGTAATTATAAAACTTGTTAGCAAAACTTACCGTATCCGTGAGTTCAAACATAGATTTTAGTAATTTATCTTGTTCCTTTTTCAGTTTGGACATGTTAAAAATGAAGTTTTTGTGTAGCCATATTCGTGCAAACCTTTGGGATATAGTGGATAGGACTTTTGACAATAGCGGCATGTACTGCTTTTGTAGATCATGGTGTTCGTCAGTATCCAACCCTGTTGATGTTACTAAAACAAACATTAGAATAATAAATAATAGCGAATATGCATGTGGTTTATATTTGTTTGAAATATTTTTTCCGAATTTCTATTGTCCTGACAATATATTTAAAACATAATTTTCTTATTTAATTCCTTTTAATAGCGGAAAATATTAATTAAAAATTGTAAACCAAGCGAGTGAAATTCAAATTTGCGAAACGATCAACATTGGTCGTGACTTCATATACTACATCGATATTCAGTGATGCCAATTAAGCCCGTCCGTTATAATTATATATTTTATAAATTAAAAAATAAACATATAAATATAAATAAATAAATATTATAAAAAGGTAAAGTTTGTTTTTTACCACCAATTTGTGTAACCGGTGCGATTCACGTGCACTTCTAGTACACGGATTAGACAAAATAAGAAACACACATCCAGGCCGGCAAACCGTGCTCTAAATGTGTCTCGGCTCGCGCCCGTCACGTTCTAATGTGAATCATCCATCATTCTAATTCGACGCGTGCGAATGCACTAACAAACGCTAATAAATTAAAAGTGCTCTTACTACAAATCGTCTCCAAATTGTTGATTCTCAACAGTTCTTCGTGGTTGAACGGCTTTCCTATGTTTCGAGCGAACATATCCACTAAAATTCTGGCTTGACTGTTAAATGTACCCACAAAAGTATTTAGTACTGATTGGCTAAACGCTGGATTCAGGAGCTTGCGATGTTTCTTCCACGTTGGCACTGTGAACGTATAAAATAATAATTACAAATTATGATCGTTGCAGATCATACGTAGGCCGGATATTACCGGCAGAGTACCTTTTGAGAGAGAGAAAGAGAGCCTAACTCTCTCATACCGAGGTGTCGTAGCAAGCGACTAATAAAGGCCAGCGCAGATCAGCGGAGGGCGGGGAGGGCATCGAGAAGGATATCATACTGGCACATGTCGCACCATCCCGCGGCATCCCGTGGTATGCCACGGATTGCCCCCTCCACATGTACCGTACCGCTCGCATACCTTCGCATCCCGTCGCATACCGTCGCCGGATGCCGCGATATCCTCTAGCGTGCTCTTCAATACTGCAGAGAGAGACCCCCTTTGCTGCTCCATGGCCGGTCTCTCAGCTTTGGAATTTGTACCTTTTTGTCGTTAGATACGTATAAATTTACGATGGAATATTTGAAATAATCTACCCGCTGACTGCTCATCTGCATGCATGACGATAAACAGTTTACACCCATCAACCTATGGTTGGCGGTAAACCATCTCTTCTTCCTTCTTTATTTCCTGGCTTCTGTGGTAGGTATGTTCGCCACAATTTCGCCAATGTCAAGTAGGTGGTTACCATCTCAAGTTATAAATTGTGGTTATAAACACGTTATGAATAACCAAATTTGACAGGGCACAAGCAGGAGTGTTACCACTGTTGTCAAACTGTCAAAAAAGACGTGACGAAGACGCCATACTTTTATAGTTAATGTTGCTGCTTTTTGAACATTTATAGGAACGCAGTTTTCTACTAGGCTTATCTTTAAAGCCAGTAAAAAAAACGCAGATCTCAAACATTTTTTTATTATTCTGCTAGGCTCTTTATTTCAGAAACATATATAGAAAAAAATTTGAGGCTAGTTATTTTTTTCTGGGAATAAAGTACCAAGCTCCATACAAGTTTGGTACAAGTCCTTTGTGTGGAGTGTTTTAAGTACAGCTGCCGCAACACATCGTAAAGAGTTTGGCGACAGATTTTCAATTTGAGGTTGGTAGCCGAACAACAGAAAATGCTCTAACGCCAACCATAAGAAACCAGAAACCCATGCACACAAGAAAGTGGAAGTGCGGAAACATAAAACAATAAACAATGGTACAGCCGAAGTAGTGTGAGGCACACTGCACTCAGTTGTCAAATTATACCGACTGGTGACCGACCAGCCTGCGCGCAGTTGGATTGGTATGCAGCGTTTTGTAGTTATGTATGTCACCAAACGCATACTTATTATGTTTCGCTCCACTGTGTTTGTGGATCAACATTTGTTTTCTTGTGTAATTATCATAATACTATGTGTACTTACGTGTGCAATAAATAAATAACGTAAAATTTACGTACCATCAGAAACAACCAAACCATTGCCAAGAAATGGTTTACCCATTTTATATATTTCTTCTTTTTCCAAGCACGTATTTGATAATGTTAAACAGTCTTCAGGATTTGATATAGCTACAAAAAAGTATGACACTGAAAATATATTTATTACATTTTGTACTTATATTTTAGTGATGTGCTTATGAGACATAATAACTGAATGTCTCACTCTGTACGCTATTTTATAACGTGACGAGCGGGTGTTTGTTTGACGGTAAGAAAAACACCAGCCCATAACCATTGTATGCCACCCAGAACTTTGAAAGAAAAAGTCGTGCGAGGCACTGCAGTGCCCTTGATACTCTGAAAGATTAGATAGATATTCTTAAGCCCAGTAATTTCACTGATTACTTTGCTCATCAAACCGGAAGCACGCAGTAATGCTTGCACATTACCTACTGTTTTGGCAGTAGACTGGTACAAGAGAAAAGCGTTGATATACCCGCCCTGACGGACTTACTTAATCCCTAACGTCTCTTCAGTTCTGAGTGGCACTGCAATTTTATGTTCTAGGAATAAGAAGTAACTTAGGCTACTTTAATTTTAGAAAAAGAATTAGGGTTCTGCGCAATACCCATGACATCCGATATCTCCAAGCGGGTGAAACCGCGGACAGCAGTTATTATATAAATAGTTTTAACAATTGTATTCATTTGTTTGGATATTTGGGAAGTATGACGATAATGACTTCATTGTCTCGCTTTTTGTCGCTTATTTGTGGTAGGCATAAAACAGACAACAGACGATAAACGGTCATGTGAGCGGCCTACGAATACGAATTAAAAAACCACGTCAAGGTTTTTTAATTTTATACTATTTGATAACGAGTCGAGCTGGTCGTTTGCCTGATGGTCAGCATAACGCCCGCCCATAACAATTGCAGTGTCACTCAGAACTTTGAGACTCAAAGGCCTGCGCGGCACTGCAGTGTGCTTGTTACCCTGAAACATTAGGTAAGAAGTCTCATAAGCTCAGTAATTTCACTGGCTACTCTGCAAACAAACTAGAACACAGTAGTGCTTGCACAGGCAGACAGGAAGACAATTTTTAAAAAAATGGTTGTTTTGTTTTGGTTAAAAGCTGTTAGTTTGATATAACAAACATACACTACAATTTTATTTATTTGTATAGATGTATAATTAAAAATTAAAGCTCATCCTATTATGTAAAAAATGAATAAACTTACAAACATTAACTATAAACTTTTAATGGAAGTAGAATTATAATTAAAGCCCATAATAACTATTTAAAAGTATTATATATATATACATATACATAATGTATATATTATATAAGTCGGTGGTCGGGAGAGAATATTTTTCTGTTTCTAATTTGTTAACCGCCAGCGAAAAAGGAGGAGATTCTCAATGCGGTTGTATTTTTTTTTATTTGTTACTTCAGATCTCCGTCATTTATAAACCGATTTGGAAAATTCTTTATTTGAAAGGATATAGGTACTTTCAGATTGGTCCTATAGGAATTTCATCAAAATCGGTTCAGTAGTTTGCCACTGAAGTCAGTTCGTCTCTTTTAGCAATTTTTACAGCTACTACTTACCATATATTTTCCGAAATCCAATTTTTACGACGATCACACCACCCCTCTCCAGACATTCTTCGGATATTTTATTAAATACTTTTAACAATCCTGAAACAAAGTTAAGTTTATTTTGTTTATTCCGTTCGTTTGGATCTGAGTAAATTCTCATACACTTTTTCAAAGGATTTGAAAATTTGAATATTGAAGTCAACATTTGAATATGTGTGTTCGTTTGTCCTTCTTTCACTCGGCAACTGTGCAGCAGATCGACGTGATTTTTTGCATAGATATAATTTATGGTAAAAGGCCCGATAGAAATACGCTCGTTCCTTAAAAATTGGGACGGCCTTTAGTGTGGAACGCACTTGTGTCGATACTTTGGCACCATCTCGAATTTCTAAGGCACAAATTAGGGCTGGCGCCGCGGTTTTTTCGGCTGAGCAACTCAAGCGGTGCAAATAAATTAAAATACGTTTTACGTTAAATACTTACGTTTAATTTATGCCAGATGAAATTAAACGTTCCTGTAGGAATTTTCATGCTGGTAAAAACGAGGGCTAGTAATTTAATAGTGTCCTTATAGGCACTTCCTAGGCAGCCTGATTTTAAATTGGTATGCCATCACGAAAGGGGTCAATCTACTCCTGGTGGACAACAACATATTTTGTTTTGGCATTTAACATTTACGTCAAAATTCTACTACGTACAGAATTTTCGGTCAGCCATAGATCAGCTGATTAACTTGAGCTATGTTGAACTTTGTAAATGATGACGTTGATTGGAAGAGACTTAAAATTAATTCCAAAAAATGCCGTGCTCTTCACGTTTAAAGTTGAATTTTCTTTTTGTATGGAAATTTGGAATAACTTATTTCTAAGGCAGATTTTCACAATTTGTGGACAACCGTGTTCCTTATCACCCCCTTCTGGGGTAACATACCAATTCAAACTCACCCGTATAGGTTTCAACTCCTTTCATTTTTAACCGACTTCAAAAAAGGAGGACGTTCTCAATTCGTCTATTTTCTATTTTATAATTATTATTTTTATGTTAATCGATTTTTCTGCCAATTGATTTTTTTTATGAGTAGTGTATATATCTCGAGAGTGGTCCTTTTATATACTTATGAAAGAATCCACCCCTAAAGGTGGAATAATGGGAGATGGAATTTCATATATCGTGATATTTTCGTCGTACTCGGTTCCCACTTTATTAAAAGCAAGTTATGTGTTTACAGAAAAAAATGCAATGCTAATGAACCAATTAAAACTTTGAAACATACATACCCAAACTGTCACACATAAACTGATGAGCGTGTCCGATGAAAGGTAATTTTCCTGAAAAATCAGGGGGTTGCGGTGACGACTCTTTGCTAAACCGCGTTTTCCAAAATATGACTCCGACTGCGACACAGCATGCACCAATTAATAATTCAAAAATCATTTTAAATTTTACACTTATTTTATAAGACGAAACAGACTTTATGCTAAAAACCATTTACTTTGGTTTTATCTACGCAGTCACTTACGCAGTACTTTTAATAATGTCGTAATTAAATAATAATTACTCATTATATATAGGAAGTTTTAGAAACGTTGTTGTTTTACTTGAATATTCAGGTATTTTGTTCGTTAAAAAAAAATAAAAAAAAAAAAAAATAAAAATTCTTTATTGCAGGCAATAAACCCATACACAATTACAAATAATGTTATGCAAAAATGCAAAACACAGATCAAGTAGAAATAAAGAAAAGAATAATAATAATAATACAATACGATCATTAAATTAAATTTAGGACCTAAACTTCACATTTAGGTAATGTTGCGTCATTTTTTGTTCCCGCTCATGTGAACAGATATCCAATACTTAAATATTGGACTTCTAACATTGTCAGAGACAGCCGCTAGTATTTTATTACCAGAGCGGCGCAGCCGACCCCAAAAGGAAGCCACACGAGATCTTATTATCGCAAAGAAGTCAGGAACCCCCGCCTCAGCAAACATACTCGACGCACTGCAGTATCTCGGCAGCTTCATAAGAGCCCGGTATGCGTCATTATACTGGACTCTTATCGTGTTAATTGCTTTCCGAGTGAACGATATCCACAATTGGCACGTATACATGCACAGACAATACGCTTTGAAGAGAGTGGTCTTTACGTCCTTACTACATTTAGCAAATCTGCGTGCGAGCATGTTGCTCCTGACAGCGAGGGCCCTCCGCTCGCGCTCGATGTCAGCATCGTCCTGCAGCCGCTCTGTCAACAAATGACCTAAATATTTAAATTGCTTAACAACACTGATAGTTGTGCCATTCAAGTAAACTTTCGGAACCTTATCCGGACCCCGACCAGATTTAAACACCATTATATGGGACTTTAAAACGTTATACTTCAATCCATGTGCATTAGCATAATGCTCACAGATCGAGAGGAGTTTTCTCAATCCCTTGATCGAGGGGCTGAGGAGCACCATGTCATCCGCGTAGCTCAGGTTGTTTACACACACTTTGCCAAGATGACAGCCGACCATGGAGCTCCTCAGCTCCCCGATCAAGGCGTTCACGTACAGATTAAATAGGTCCGGAGAGGTTAGACCTCCTTGACGAACGCCACATTCTAGTCTGTAACTACTAGAAGTTGTGTCGCCCCATTTAACATTGTTAGTTTGGTTTCCATACCAGAATCTCAACAGATTTACCACCTGAGTCGGAACTTGAGACTTTAGCAGTTTAGACCAGAGAATATCATAATTAACTAGGTCAAAACAAGACGCGCTGACGTTTTTATGGTGTACAGAAATGAGAGTCCGTACAGTCGGCGCCAAAATCGATTATGAAAATTGGTACATCCTATCCTACTTCCTACTAATATTATAATCCTACTTCCTACTTTATTATTATTTTTTATTAATATTATAAATGTGAAAGTGTGTTTGTCTGTTTGTTGGTTTTACCTTCTTTCACCCAACAATGGAACAACAGATCGACGTGATTTTTGGTATAGATATAGTTTATGGACTGGAGAGTAATATAGGCTACTTTTTACAACGGAAAATATACGGCGTAAATTCAAGGTCATCGCTTCAGACCCTGAGGGAGTTAAGCAGGGTAGTAAGTTTTCTATGAAAAATTTTATTCCTTTGTTCGATTCACTTGGTGGATTTGGCGGATGACTCCGCTTTCTGCTGCATGTGCTGGGAGCCGATGTTAAGTTCGAGTTCCTTTCCTGGCGGAAGGTAATCACAGGTAACGTTCTTCTTGGCTTTATACAGGAGGGATGCTTCCTGTATTCTCAGGTACCGGATGAGGAGACCCAAAAGCACCAGTGCCGATGTTAACGAGACCGTTCAATGCGACTTGCATACTTTTTGAGCGAAACCTCTCTGGCGCGTGTTCAGCTGATCTTTTATTTGATGTAGTGCCACTGCCTGGGACTATGCGCTCGCATGATAGGCTCTATCACTGCGACGTAGATGGTTCTAATTATCTCACTGTTTACACCCCAATTCACCTTTGCGGAACGCACTAGCTGCTTATATACGTCCGCGCATTTTTTGCTAAAGTTGGTTACGTGTGCTTTGAAGGCGAGCTTAATGTCAATCACAAGTCCAAAGAGCTTTATCTCGTCGACGAGACCTAGCGTTGTGCCCACATAGTCAGATTGGGAATGTCGTATTTCAGATTCTTTGTCAGCAGCATAGCATTCGTTTTGTGTGCTGAAAAGTTTAGCTTGTTTCGACAGCCCCAATCCACTTACATTTCCAGCGTGGCATTGGCTGTCGGCTCTATGTTGGTGGATGATTGGTCTGTGAAAACCAGAACTACGTCATCAGCAAACACTTGGCAGTATACTCCCTCAGCTTCCAGTTTATGCCACGAGTCTAGCATAACGATCCAAAAAGTCGGTCCACCAATGGAAGCCGATTTTGATTGAATTTGGAATAAAGATAGTTTAGGTTCTGGAATAACACAAAAGCTAATCTAATTTAATCGAAAACTATCAACTCCTAATAAGCTAGTGGCATAATTTGACAGATCTAAATTATATTCCATTTCTTTCTCATGTTCTCATTTAGAAATAGATATTTAAACAAAAATTAGGTTTCAGTATGAGATGTCAGAATCGACACTATTGAGACAACTTATTAGATATTCATTTTAACCTTTCATATTACAGACACAATAGAAAATATATTCTACGTCACGCGGATTCACGCTCCCAGCCTACGAAAGATTAATAAATCTTGATAGTCATGTTAATTCTTTAAATAATAATTGTAGTGTGCATGTAAAACACTGAGAAACTAATTCCTAGAGATGCAGTGACACTTGGTTTGCAAGAAATAAATGCCATCATATTTGCCTAGATATAATGCCCTTTGATTGGCTAAGGCCAAAATAACCATGATTATTCCACAAGCGCGGATTACGACATAATACATGGGCAAGCGAAGTTTGATGAAAAACCACCAAAAATCTACGAAATAGACAAGAACAGCAATACAACCAGCTAGTGCTGTCTGTTTCTATCGATACACTACCACTTACCGTGGTAAGGTTACCACTCGGACTAGATTTCTACCAAGCTCGATCATAGACGGTACGATATGCTTCAAGCGGGGTTCGTGTGGTTTTTCCATGGTTATAGCGTAGTCCACGCGATTGTTGCTTATCCATCAATCATACGTTAGGTGTATGGGCTGCCTAAGCCACTGCCTCGCGCTGTCAGTACCTACTCTTCAAACGTGTTCGTGCGCTGATATTTGTTAATGGCAGCTTACGACATTGTTGTGGAATCGGGTAGTACAGTATTTCGTCTCTCGGGGTGTATAATATCTGGTTTGACTCATACCTAAGCGCCAGACTACACATAATTAATTTATTATAAAAAAACCCTATATTTGCATGCCAATTGGTGATGTGATTTGGACCAATAATTTAAATTTACTATACCAGCTTCTCAAATTTACCATACAATACCACATGTTACAGCAAATTAATATGTTTAATTTCAAGAAACTCAAACTTCAAGGAGCTGCTGAAGCTCTTGAAGAAATTAACACACCAACAAACCCACCTTCACATTTATTGTAGTACCAACGAGTTTTTTCATCTATTGTAGTAATACGAGTGAGATCTGTGTGTTTCTACTGCGTCGTAGCTACTAAAGGGATGCACTAATATTTTGTTTGTTTTTACCCACGTAGTAGATATCTTCATAAATTGTAGCCTGTGTGTTATTCTGATGTATAACCTATATTACTGTACAGTTTCATCAAAATCCGTTTAGTAGTTTTGCATGAAAAAGTGACAAACATCCATACATCCATCCTCACAAACTTCCGCTTTTATAATATTAGTAGTAGTAGTAGTAGTAGTGGTGGGATAGGATAGGATTATGGAATGCAATAAACAATTTAATTGAATGAAATACTTTTCATTTTATTAAACAACCGACTGCCCAACACCCAAAGCATTCATGTTCCAACATATTTCGTGTAATAATCTTAATTATTTATCAAAATCCCGCCTTAACTCTATAGTAATTTCGTGTCCCGAAACAGGTCTCGTCAACACATCCCATTTCAGGATCATTTTGGTGACGTCAGCGGTAATTTTGTACTGACGCACGACATGTGCTACCACAATCTTCATTGACATCATTGCGTAGACTTTGCCTGCAACAAATTTAGTCATATTTAGAGTGATAATGAGGAATCTAATAGAAAATAACGTACATAATTAGAATTAATTTAGGTTGACCAAATCTTTTTGACGTCTCTGAACGTACGTTCGAGTTCAAAATCATTGATTGGTTAAAGCTGAATATAAAATTGTAGACTAAACAAAATGTTTAGTCTACATTTTTATAATGTTTCTTGCAAATAAATAATAAATTATCTTACCAATACAAGATCGCCTGCCCAGCCCGAATACACCAAAGTGGTGGAGATCAGGCAAAGTATCGACGACAAGCCATCGTTCTGGCCTAAACTGGTTCACATCTGGACCCCACATCGGATGACGGTTCAAGCCAGAAATCATTAAAAAGCAACCTGACTGAGGTTCTACCGTGTAGTCTTCTGAGGAAAGTAAAAAAAATGCTTTGGTCCTTTCCTTTCTGGTTGTTTGTTTAGTAAACGATGCACACAACAATGACTTGTCGTGCTTTACCGTGTTGTTTACACATAATTATCTTTCATCGTGCTGCAATAGCATGGGATGATTGCACGTGCATTAACAGATTTTGAAAAAAATACAGTCCTTTCTTCCTGCCTTTGTCCCATTTTTACACGTGGTCGGCGCAGTTCGTCTTCACAGATATACTAATTTTAGGTTTTGGTATTTTTTTTTACAATTGGCAGCCTTCCTGACATCAACCCTCCTTAGGAATTCTGAGGGACGTCGCTCACACGATCAAGAGTCGAGGCTCACAAGCGGCACGCTGCCACAGGACATGTAATAATTGGCGGTAGGCCGCTTGTGAGCGCGCACCTCGACGCCACGCAGCTCCTCGACTCTTGACCGTGTGAGCAACGCTCCTAAGGGGCCCCTTAGATGGCGTTGTTATTCTGACAAGCAAATGTACGTTTGCTTGAGCGTCTAAGGTGCCCCTTAGAGCGTAGGCCATAATCCACCACGCAGGCCCAATGTGGCTTGGTAGATGTCACATATTATCTATTTTTCTTTAAATTACAGTAAGCAAGAACAGGCAGTGCACAGTACGAGAGAATATGGACACCCTAACGTTAGTCGGTGAATGATATGACACAGCCAGGCCTCCCTCGCAGCTCGCGCCCGTGTCAAGCCTGTGGCAGACGTGGCGACTGTGCTTTATAATAATTAAGGATATTTTGATGATATTAGGTTAAAGAAAAAAAAATCTATTTTTTCGTGTCGTTTATCACCTGCACATTCACCTCTTTAAAATTGATACCGTTTACACACACACCAAGTATATTTATGTAGTCAGTACCACTTACTAAGTTTCACAACCTGGTTCACGCATCTTGCAACCACCGGTGCTATTGGAAATAGTCTCAACGTTTCTTTTATCACTGCTTCTGTGTAAACTAATTTTGACAAATTATCTTTATCTAGTTCGTTATTTTCTTCAAAAACCTTGCTTATCCTGGAAAATAATGACAATACGTTATTTTTAAAACGAGCCTAGGCATTAACTATATAGCGATAATCTAGACATATGTGTCTAGTCTAGATTATCGCTAGTTTATTGTGTATTGTATTGTTTAGTGTACTGTATGCAGTAAAAAAGTAAAGTAAAAGTAAAAAAGCATTTATTGACATAACTTTTTGCACACGGTATCAATGAACCCATACATTTATCGTTATTTGGTTACAAAACTATACCCACAGCAGGAGTCAACACCCAAAAAGAAACCGCGGGTTCGCATCCCATTGGTAACGAAATTTTTGAAATGTATATACATATTTACGTGATTATCCTTGTAGTTACTATGCCGTTAGTGTCGGTTAACACTTTGAAATACATATATTTAATTAAAGTAAAAATAAAAAGCGAAATCTATCGCCATTTGTTTGATACTGTAACGTACAAAAATGAAGTAGCTAATCGCTGCAAAGCGAGGAGATGGAGCCATGGCTTGTAAGCCAAAAGAAATCATCATCTCGAAAATTTCGGAGTCAACATCGATCGCTCCCATGGCCTAGTTGGTTAAGGCGTCAAGTCTGGAGAACCAGATGACGCGCGTTAACGTATCCCGTTTACAACGGAATTTTTGAGATGTAAGTATATATTTACGTAGGCAACAGCATTCTCTCCGAAGAACTTGGAGCAAGGGTAGCAAAGGCGAGGCAACAACCACAGTTTTAGTGGCACAGGACTGTGATGCGACGACACATAACAAAATCTACGCCACACCGCAAAACGAGGCGTTGACGCATCGCAACGGCAGTGACTATTCAATGCGACACCGCATCGGAAATTGCCGCGATACATTGTGCGACGTTGTTGTGTCCTTGAAACAGTTGCTTTTTAAAATACTTACTCATTATACACTTTATCTTGTATATTAGGATGAGATCCTAACAAAGTGAAAAGAAAAGTAAGAACGGATGCCGATGTGTCGTGGCCACCGAAAATAATGGTATCTGTTTCCTCTCTTATCTCTTCGTCTGTAAAACAACCGGATTCATTCGCCAGTTCTAGTATTTGCTCCAAAAATGGTTTGGGCTTGCCTGAAAAAAACTTTTTAGTTGGGCAAACTTAAAAATAGCATTAAAATGGTTTTTTTTTATAATTTTTGACAATGGTCGTTTGCCTGATGGTAAGCATAATCCCGTTACAATTGCAGAGCCACTCAGAGCTTTAAAACACAAAGGCTTACGCGGCACTGCAGTGCGCTCGTTTTATGCTTGCACATTACTGCTTGGCGGCAGACTTCACGAGCAAAGTGGTAGTACCAACCCAGACGGACATTCGCAGTAGAATAACTCCTACCACCTAGAATTAAAAAAACTCGACTGCGCTAGCCAGTGTCACTCAGGATGATGTAAAGATTCTAACGATAGCCCCTGCATCCTCATCTATTCAGGCATTTATAAGTTATGGGGGAATGCACGGTGCAAATTGTAAAATGTGCAAAATAAATGGTGCATTAACCCTGAATACATTAGGTACATTCCTTTTTTGGGCACTCGTGTAATTAAATATGAAACAAAAACGCGTTGTACATTTTACTTAGTAGGAATTAGGAATAACTCTTCTGCCAGTGTCCATCTGGGTGAGCTCAACCGCTTTGCTCATATAGTCTGCCCTGCTTGGCGGCAGGTGCAAGGATCATTGTAAGGTGCAAGGTGCAAGCATCATTGTGTTCCGGTTTGATGAGCAAATTAGTAACTAAAATTACTGGGCTTATGAGATTTTTACGACTAGCTCATCTTATTATCCAACAGCATATTTAAAAAAAACTACAGGCTTATTAAACTTTCGCGATTCGAAAACATTGTTTACTTTTAAGAACGGGACTTAATCGCGATAAAAACACAGGTTTATATTTACCTCAACGTTTCGATCAAGTTGCATTGATCGTGGTCACGAGAAGACTGGAGAATGCGGGTGTCAGCGTCAATAAAATGTGAGTGTTGTCACCAACTACCCACATTTGGCGTTACAAAAGTTTAAACTTGTCACGACACACCACACTAACTGTATCCACTGGCTTTTCCTTTTTGAACGAACCGCGATTCAAACATTTATCAATCACTGGATTCCATGACGCCGGCAATCTGAATCCATCTTCCCGGCTGAAATTGGTGCATTTCTTAATTTCAACCGCTTCACGTACAATCCTGGAGTAGTAATGTCGTTCAGTGGAGAGGATTTTCGGTGCATGGAGCTCAATCCAATGGTTAGGACCCGATTCAAGTAGGTGTTCAGCAATGGCAGACTTATTAACCTGACTGTTCTTCACAGCTGCAATATGTTCCTTGACTCTTTCAGCTATAGTCCGCTTAGTTTGGCCAATGTATGAACTACCACAGCTGCAATCGATTTTGTATACGCCAGGTGTTTGATAGGGAATAATGTCCTTCGGTGTTCCAACTTGCCGTGACAGTTTCGAGTGTGGAGTAAAAACTGTCTTGATGGAATAGTTTTTAAGCACCGTTCCCACCTTGTCCGTCACACCCTTTATATATGGCAAGAAAGCCGGCTGCCTACTGACTTCAGTCCTCTTCGTATGTTTACGTCTGGGGCGTCACCGAACATTCAACCTGTAGCCATTTTTCTGCAGAACCTCCTGAACGTGCGATACCTCGGCCTCCAAATGTTCAGGGTCACACAGATCCTTGATGGACAGAGCTTACGACCTGTGTGACCCTGAACATTTGGAGGCCGAGGTATCGCACGTTCAGGAGGTTCTGCAGAAAAATGGCTACAGGTTGACTGTTCGGGGACGCCCCAGACGTAAACATACGAAGAGGACTGAAGTCAGTAGGCAGCCGGCTTTCTTGCCATATATAAAGGGTGTGACGGACAATGTGGGAACGGTGCTTAAAAACTATTCCATCAAGACAGTTTTTACTCCACACTCGAAACTTTCATGGCAAGTTTGAACACCGAAGGACATTATTCCCTATCAAACACCTGGCGTATACAAAATCGATTGCAGCTGTGGTAGTTCATACATTGGCCAAACTAAGCGGACTATAGCTTAAAGAGTCACGGAACATATTGCAGCTGTGAAGAACAGTCAGGTTAAAGAGTCTGCCATTGCTGAACACCTACTTGAATTGGGTCCTAACCATTGGATTGAGCTCCATGCACCGAAAATCCTCTCCACTGAACGACATTACTACTCCAGGATTGTACGTGAAGCGGTTGAAATTAAGAAATGCACCAATTTCAACCGGGAAGATGGATTCAGATTGCCGGCGTCATGGAATCCAGTGATTGATAAATGTTCGCATCGCGGTTCGTTCAAAAAGGAAAAGCCAGTGGATACAGTTAGTGTGGTGTGTCGTGACAAGCTTAAACTTTTATAACGCCAAATGTGGGTAGTTGGTGATAACGCTCACATTTTATTGACGCTGACACCCGCATTCTCCAGTCTTCTCGTGGTGCGATCAATGCAACTTGATCGAAACGTCGAGGTAAATATAAACGTGTGTTTTTATCGCGATTAAGTCCCGTTCTTAAAAGTAAATAACTACAGGCTTATTGTAAGGCATATAGAAAATTCAAATGTTCTAGCCCACTACCAGTTGGTAGCATATCCAGCATGCTGACACCACGTACACACCACGCACACGCTCATACCACCTACACGCTCCACCTACATCCTTACATACACTTACACCACCTACACACCACGCACACGCTCATACCACCTACACGCTCCACCTACATCCTTACATACACTTACACCACCTACACACAACGCACACGCTCATACCACCTACACGCTCCACCTACATCCTTACATACACTCACACCACCTACACACCACGCACACGCTCATACCACCTACACGCTCCACCTACATCCATACACCATCCATCCATCCACACATACATACGCTCCACACCAGCTACACAGCATGTACACGCTAGCTCCACCTATTTCGTTACATATACACTATCACAGCACCGGGAAGCTCGCCAGCAGGGCTCGAGAATGTTCCAACCCTTTCTGCAAAGCCTCATAAGATTCTCATCATCATCATATAACGTTTTGTCTGCTGGGATACAAAGCCTACTCTCGGATTCAGATCGGATAGATAGACATGTTCTCGAATTTTGTGGTTCTTGAACATGGAGTTTTCCTCACGAAGTTTTCCTTCACAGTTTTAGAGCTAGAACTATGTAGATAATGTGTACCTGATTTTTGTATAACTGCTGTTTTATTATTACCAAACATTTCCGCCTTTTTCACTTGGATTATCTGAAATCATAAAATTTAATATGAGAAACATATGAATAATGCGAGTCTAGCGTAGAACGTCTTTGTACATTTGATAACGAGAGGAGCATAATACAAAAGACATAATGCATAATTCCGTCCCATAACAATTGCAGTGCCACTCAGAACTTTGAAACACAAAGGCCTGCGCGGCACTGCATTGTGCTCGTTACCCTGACACATTCGGTATTAAATCTCATATAAGCCCAGTAATTTGACTGACTACTCTGCTCATCATACCGGAACACAGTAATGTTTGAAAATTACTGCTTGGCGACAGACTTCATAAGCAAAGCGGTGGGTACCAACTAAAACGGATACTTGCAGAAGAGTTAATCCTACCACCTAATGTTGCTTTCGTGTGAAGATAGTACCATCAATTAAGTAATATTTTGGCCAAGCTTTAAAAATTAATAAATTTTGTAGCCAACGGGACAGTATTTATAGTCATATATATATATAAAACATAGTCTAACTATTCAACCGTTTAACACTATTGACAACTCCTTCCACACGAAGACTAGTGCCCGCTGGTTTTAATCGGTCTGGTATTGAAAACGAACACGAGATTGTTAGCTGATAAGGCAGCAGGTTGATATTTATGAAGCTTCTATTTAGAAGTTTTATAATAATACAACTTTTTTTTTTTTTTTTTAATGTTATTAGGTAACGAGACGAGCTGGTCGTTTGCCTGATGGTAAGCATAACGCCGGCCCATAACGATTGCAGTGCCACCCAGAACTTTGAAACACAAAGGCCTGCGCGGCACTGCAGCGCGCTCGTTACCCTGAGACATTAGGTATTAAGTCTCATAAGCCCAGTAATTTCACTGGATACTCTGCTCATCAAACCGGAACACAGTAATGCTTGCACACTACTGCTTGGTGGCAGACTTCACGAGCAAAGCGGTGGTAACAACCCAGACGGACACTCGCAGAAGAGTTAGTCCTCCCACTAACAAAACTTACCATATTAGCAAAACTTAAGCTTATTAGCAAAACTTACCGCATCCGTGAGTTCAAATATAGATTTTAGTAATTTATCTTGTTCCTTTTTCAGTTTGGACATGTTAAAAATGAAGTTTTTGTGTAGCCAAACTCTAGCAAACCTTTGGGATATAGTACATAGGACTTTTGACAATAGCGGCATGTACTGATTTTGTAGATCATGGTGCTCACCAGTATCCAAGCCTGTCGATGTTACTAAAACAAACATAACAAATAATATACATGTGGTTTATATTTGTTTGAAATATTTTTCCGAATTTCTATCGTCCTGACAATATAATATAAAATATAATTTGCTGGTTTAATTCCTTTTTAATTGCAGAAAATATTAAATAAAAAGTACAAAATAAGCGAGCGAAATTCAAATTTACGAAACACTTCAACATTGGTCGTGACTTCACATACAACATCGATATAACTGGTGTGATTCCTAAACTTCTTTCACTAACACGCGCAAGCCGAAGCACGTCTAGGACATGGATTGGACAAAATAAGAAACACACATCCAAGCCGGCAAACCGTGCCCTGGGCCCTATTTAATAAAGCTGACAATCCGACAAGTCCGACATATGTCAATAAGTGACAATTCGACAGTTTTTCTGTTTAATAAAACTTACAAGCGACAAAATTGTCATGGTGGAAAATTGACAAATTTGTCACGACAATTTTCTTATTGTCAGATTAAAGACTGTGGTTTTTTGACATATTGTCGAGTTTTATTAAACGCGTTTTTAGATAACAAATATGTCAAGATTTCACCGGTCGATTTTTGACATATTTGTCACTTTTATTAAACAGCCTAAGCGCGACAATTCTACAATTATGTCATTTTTTGACATATATGTCGAATTGTCAGCTTTATTAAATAGGGCCCAGGATGTACCTCGGCTCGCGCCCGTCACGTTCCAATGTGAATCATCCATCCTGATCCCACGCGGGCGAAACCACTAACAAACGCTAATAAATTAAAAGTGCTCTTACTACAAATCGTCTCCAAATTGTTGATTCTCAACAGTTCTTCGTGGTTGAACGACTTTCCTATGTTTCGAGCGAACATATCCACTAAAATTCTGGCTTGACTGTTAAATGTACCCACAAAAGTATTTAGTACAGGTTGGCTAAACGCAGGATTCAGGAGCTTGCGATGTTTCTTCCACGTTGGCACTGTGAACGTATAAAATTATATTACAGATTATGAACGTTGCAGATCATACGTAGGCCGGAGATGACCAGCAGAATACCTTTATAGAGAAAGAGAGAGAGAGAGAGAGAGAGAGAGAGCCTAACTCTCTCATACCGAGGTGTCGTAAAAAGCGACTAATAAAGGCCAGCGCAGATCAACGGAGGGCAGGAAGGGCTTCGAGAAGGATTTCATGCTGGCACATGCCACACCATCCCGCGGTATGCCATGGAGTGCCTCTCCACGTGTACTGCCTCTCCCCGATCGTGTGCTAGCTGACTCCGGTGCATACCGTTCGAACGCCTTCGCATCCCGCCGCATACCGTCTCAATCTGCCGCGATATCTTCCAGCGTGCTATTCAATACCACCCCCCTTGATGCTCCGTGGCTAGTCTCTGAGCTTTGGAATTTATATCTTTTCTATCCATGAGATACGTATGAATTTACGATGGCAAATTTGAAATAATCTGCCCGCTGTCTGCTGATCTGTATGCATGACGAAAACCGCTTACACCCATCAACCATCAACATCTCAAGTTATAAATAGCTAAATGTAACAGATGGCTATTGAAGGGCACGAGTCGAGCAGCAGCGTCACCGGTGGAAATAGTTACGTCCTATGTCCCGCATGTCCAGCAAGGCAAAATCTTCCTTACAAACCGAATATCGGGAATGACGTGCTTTGAGTTAGGCTTAAGTCCAGCAGTCCGCTTTTGGTGAGTGGACAGTACATTGAGATCATACACAGTACTTTGCGCAAGCTTAGTAGCTTCATGCACAGTACTTGTACGTTCTCCATAGGATAGATACTCAAATTCAAAATTATTTATTCACATGGACCCCAGGGAGCACTCATAAAAGCTTCTGTGTGATCTTTGGATCGTTTTAGCTATGTATGTCACCCGACGCATACTTATTATGTTTCACTGTGTTTGTGTAAACTATTATTATTATGATGTGTTCTTAGGTATGCAATAAGTAATATAAAATTTACGTACCATCAGCAACCACCAAACCATTGCCAAGAAATGGTTTACCCATTTTATATAATTCTTCTTTCTCCAAGCACGTATTTGATATTGTTAAACAGTCTTCAGGATTTGATATAGCTACAAAAAAGTATGAAACTGAGAATATATTTATTACATTTTGTACTTATATTTTACTGATGCGCTTGAGACATACCTAATAACTGAATGTCTCACTCTGTACGCTATTTGATAACGTGAGGAGCGGGTGTTTGTCTGACGATAGTTATATTAGTTATTTGTTAGTGGGAGTACTAACTCTGCTCCGAGTGTCGGTTTTGGTTCTTACCACCGCTTTGCTTGTGAAGTCTGCCGCCAAGCAATAATGTGCAAGCATTTCTGTGTTCCGGTTTGATGTGCAGAGTATCCAGTGAAATTAATGGGCTTATGAGACTTAAGACCTAATGTCTCAGGGTAACGAGCGCACTGCAGTGCCGCGCAGGCCTTTGTGTTTCAAAGTTCTGAGTGGCACTGCAATTGTTACGGGGTGGCGTTATGCTTACCATCAGGCAAACGACCAGCTCGTCTCGTTAAATAACATTAAAATATATATATGTATATATATACCACGTGGGTGAAGCCGCGGGCAGAAGCTAGTTATATCATATAATTCGATTTAATCTGTGTACACCAATGTGTGCAATATGTTTGTTTACAAGTCCGGTCCATCCAAAGGTTGTCTGGTAGAAATCGCTTTAAGCGATAAGACCGCTAAATTTATTAACCATGTTTTCTTCTCTAGGGTATATTTTTTTGTTTTATTTTTCTTAACCTACTTGGCGTGCAATAAAGTGTCATTGGAGGTACTACTAGGTAGGTATTATGTATCTTTTATTAACAGGGTCTGAATAGGTCGAGTTTTTAAGTGTTTTAATTCCGGTGACCCGGTACCACCGGAAATAAAGGCACTAATTTGACGTTGATTGATATAATGCTAAAACTGTCTTTACTACGTTGAACACAAGACTCATTATCGTAAGGCACCCGATTCATATAGCCTTCTCTCAGTATCGTACCAATATAGACACTTTCACAGTATTTTCCAATGCCAAATTGGTATTAATGCAATATTCGTAATTTGTATATTTACAATATTTTTGTGTAAATAAACGACTTCTTAATAAATACTTATATTATATAACGTAATAGGACTTATTTTTCTGCGAGTTTCTGTCTGGATGTGTACCTATAACCTTTGGTCGTGTAGTCTGCCGCCAAGCAGTAATGTGCAAGAATTACTGTGTTCCGGTTTGATGAGCAGTTATAATGTCTCAGGGTAGCGAGCGTAATGCAGTGCCAAGCAGGAGTGTTAATCTGGGTTGGTACCATAGTTGGGCATTAACTCGTTAATCCGTTAATCGTTAATTAACGAAGGTAATATTTTGATTAACGGGTTAACTGTTGGTGAAGCCGTGGGATCGTATCTCCGCTACCTATATTTTGCGAGGCACTGCTCTTCCAGATCGAGTCTTGAATAAAAACCTTATATCTGATAACTTGTTTTATTTCTAAGTAGTACATTTAATATTAATTCACAATGAACGTCTACCATTTTCTACGCAGCCGACTGGCACAGATTATATTATATTAGGGATGGGGTCGCACCGCTAGTGCTGTTCCAACACTCCTCCTCACTAGTATGGCGGCATCATCCTCATTGTAGCAAGCCCAGGTGACTCCGAAGCTCCTTCAACCTCGGGGCAGGAACTCCTTTTGTCAGGATATCAGCTTCCATCTTAGCAGTCTCGAGGTAGCCAATCTTAATAGTCCCTTGCTGCACACATTGCCTTATGAAGTGGTATTTAATTTCAATGTGCTTGGATTTTCCACTTATTATAGGGTTTTTACATAGTCCTTGTGCAGCCTGATTGTCACTGTAAATGAGAATTACATTTTGATTAATGCCTAAATCATTAATTAATGCCTTTAGATGTAGGGCCTCTTTTGTAGCTTCAGTCAAAGCTATGTATTCACTTTCTGCTGTAGATAGAGCCACACATCTTTGTTTTCTAGACTCCCAGCTGATGCATGCATTTGCATATTTAAAACAGTATGCAGAATATGACCTTCTGTCTATCTGGCAGCCAGCCCAGTCGGCATCTGCCATGCCATACAGCTGTTTTCCAGTCTTCAAATACTTGATACCTATATCTTTAGTTCCTTGTAGGTATCTTAGGACCCGTTTAGCATATTTATAATGTTCTTCAGTATAACAGTTATTAAACTGTGATAAATAGCTAATTGAATAAGCTATATCTGGCCTGGTAGCCACTGCCAAGTACATGAGAGTACCGATTAGATTTTGATATGGTAAGTTTGTATCACATTTTTCGCCTTTTTGTAGCTTTAAGTAGGGTTCAATTGGAGTACTGATTGGTTTGCAGTTTTCCATATTATATTTTTTCAATGCTTGTTCTATGTACTTTCTTTGAAAAATTTTTAACCCATCCTTTTCTTCAGATATTTCTAGACCAATACAATGTTTTAGTTTTCCCATATCTTTCATTTCAAATCTTTGCTTTAATTTGCTCTTTATTTCTTCCATTAATTTATCATTTGAATATGCCAAAATCAAATCGTCTACATAAATTGCTATTATTATTTTTTCACCGCCTTGCTCATATACATAGATGCAGGGGTCAGCTTGTGATGATTTAAAGTTCATTTGCTTTAATTGTTCATCTAATTTTAAAAACCATTGTCTTCCTGATTGTTTTAATCCATAAAGTGCCTTTTTTAATAAACAAACTTTTTCATTATTTCCCTTTCTTAGGTCTTGCAGCATGTTCCTAGCTTTATTGAAGATATCTAAGTTTTCATTTTCACTTTCATCAATCAATATTTCATTAATATATTTTTCTAGGTATTCTGGCTTTTTCATTATAATTTTTTCATTTAGACTTCCATTTAGGTATGCAGTGGTGACATCTAAGTTGCATAATTTTAGATTTTGTTCGACAGCTGTAGCCAATAATAACCTTATAGAACTGAGCTTCGCCACAGGTGCAAATGTCTCATTGTAATCTATACCTGGTCTCTGGGTAAAACCTCTGGCCACTAGTCTTGCCTTTTTAGTCACACAGTTGTCTAGGCCACTTTTTTCTTTCAATATCATTTTGTAGTCCACTACATTTTTAGTGTTCTCCTCCTTACTTATTATTTTCCATGTTTCGTTTTTTATGTGAGCCCTAATTTCTGATTTTATAGCGTCATGCCATTCTTGATTTTTTATGCTATCATCGGACTCACAAAGGTAAGTAAACTCACAGTTTTCTTCCATTTCATAGTCTTTTGACCATAAAGGAGGCTTTATATTTCTTTTAGAACGCTTGCTTGATTCTTGTATATTTTGCTCATTTTGCTGATCAAGGCTTAATGTTTCTGGACTTTCATACTGAATTTCATCAATATTTTCCTCATATTCGCTGAATGATTTCATTTCATCACTTTCATCATCATCACTCTGAAATGGCTGAAAAAAAGAGAGCTGAAAAGGTAATTTAGAATTAATTGTTATTGTCTCTTTGTTTTCTTTTTCTTTAATCATGTTTTCTTTTGTTTCAGGTGCTGATTGTTCCTGTTCACATAGGATTTCTTCGGATTGAACGTCACTTCTTTTCTGATAAAACATTTTGTCATCTAGGACTTTCACATCTCGACTTATAATTATGGTATTTTTGCTTGGTAAGTATATTCTGTAGGCTTTACTGTACTGAGCATATCCCATGAACACACCCTCACTTGCTTTTGGTGAGAATTTTCCTTGCCTTTTATTTTTGTGTAGAATAAATGCCTTTGAGCCAAAAACATGCAAATGTTTTACAGATGGAGTACGATTAACCCACTTTATGTATGGAGTATCTCCTTTCAAGGCTTTTGCAGGGCATCTGTTTATCAGGTAATTTGCAGTATGTATTGCTTCAGCCCACAATTTTTCAGGTACATTTGATTCTATCATCATACACCTTGCTTTTTCTACCAATGTTCTATTTTTTCTTTCAGCAACACCATTTTGCTGCGGTGTGTATGGAGCTGTAAGTCGCCGTCGGATACCATGCTTTTTCAGGTAAGTATTAAAACTTTCATTAACATATTCCGATCCATTGTCTGTTTGAAGAAATTTTATCTTCTTGTTTGTGATGTTTTCAACTTCATTTTTAAATTCTATGAATTTATCCAATGCTTCTGATTTTTGTTTCATGAAATATATGAAGCAGTATTTACTAAAATCATCTATAAATGTGATGAAATATCGTGATCCTGCTATTGTCTCATCTTTTATAGGGCCGCAGACATCACTGTGGATCACCTCGAGAAGATCACTTGTTCTCATGCTATCATGTTCCGGGAAAGGTAAGCGTGACATTTTTCCTTTTATGCATGTTTCACAACTTTCCACATTTTCATTTTTGTTGAAATTTATTCCCTTTGCCAAATTGTTTGTCAACATATTTTTTAGATCATGTTCATTCAAGTGTGCTAATTTTTTGTGCCACTGTAATATATCACTTTGTTGCATTGAATTTGCTTGTTCACAGCTGTTCTTCATTTTTACATAATATAAACCATTTGTTTTTTCAGCTTGTAATACTGTTTTTTGATTTTCATCTTTGATAAATGCTTTATTTTTTGTAAATAATACAGTGTGATTATTTTCAGTAATGCGAGCAACGGACATCAAGTTTGTTGACAACTCCGGAACAAATAAAGCTTTATTTAAGGTTATATTTTCTGATTGCAACTTTATTTTTCCTGAACCTTTGATTTCAGTTGTATGTTGATCAGACGCTAACTTTAGTGATCCTTTTTGATGATCAATTTCAGTAAATATTTCCTTTTGTCCAGTCATGTGGGATGTACACCCACTGTCCAGACACCACATATCAGACTGTTTCTCTGGTGAAGCTGTATTTAAACATACATTAAAGTTTTTAGACTTCTCTGGTAATTTATTTTTATTTTTGTTAGACCAACATTTATCGGCTTTGTGACCTTTCTTATGGCAAATATTACACACAATAAATTTCTTTTTCTTTGTGTAATATGCCTCATTCTCCTGAGAGTTGTTAGTCGGACTATTTCTTCTTGCTTCACTTTCTTCAATAATTTTTACTTTCAGTTCTTCTGGTGATGGTAGTCTGTCTCTTGTTTCTATGGCAATCCTGAAATTTTCAAAGCTTGCTGGTAAGCTATATAGTAGCATTATACTCAGCAACTCTTCATTAATGTTAACATCCATGTTTTGTAGTTTGTCTACAATTTCAAATGTACTTGAGAGATGGTCGCGCACATCATCTTTTTCTGACATTCTTTTCAAAATTAACTTTTTTAGTAAGGTTGCTTTTCTCGCCGGACCTTTACTTTCATACGCATTTTTCAGCGTTTTCCAGATGTCTGCTGCTGTTTTGCAGCTTTTGACCTGTCGTAATTCTGTCGGTGAAATAAGTAGCAACAATTCCGAGCGCGCCATTAGCTCAAAATCCACGTGTTTCTGTTTTTCTTCACCGCCGTCCGGGGGTTTTATTTCGCCAGAAACATATTTCCACAGGCTGTTTTTGATGAGCACTGCCTGTGCCTGGATGCACCAAGTATCATAATTATTTTTATTAAGCAATTCGATTTGGTATGAGGCCGACATTTTTCTGCACGCCGGTCACAGGGCCACGTCGTAGAACCACGCTCTGCTACCATTTGTTGGTGAAGCCGTGGGATCGTATCTCCGCTACCTATATTTTGCGAGGCACTGCTCTTCCAGATCGAGTCTTGAATAAAAACCTTATATCTGATAACTTGTTTTATTTCTAAGTAGTACATTTAATATTAATTCACAATGAACGTCTACCATTTTCTACGCAGCCGACTGGCACAGATTATATTATATTAGGGATGGGGTCGCACCGCTAGTGCTGTTCCAACATTAACTTTCAAAAATGTTAACGGATACGTTAACTTCCGTTAACATCAGTCAGAAGTCCGTTAATCGTTAATACAATGGGTACAGCTACTATTTACCGCACGGCCGGCATAGCAACGCCGCGCGAAAAACAGGTTGACAAGTATGAAATGAAATGACAAGTGCCGGGCGGCGCGTGGCAGCGAGTGAAGTGAGACAAAAACAAAACTAGATAATAATATATTTTGCCGGTGCGTGCGAGTGAGAAAACTTTAAGTGTAAAATTTTAAGTGGCGGAGGGAGCAATGTGAGTGACATTGATGATGACGAGGAAGACTTTTTCAATTCTGTCACTCAGTCTATAGAAAAACCAAAGAGCTCCAACTCTTTAAAGAGTAAAGCGCAAAGTCTCGTTAAAATGTGGCTGGACATGAAATCAAAAGACTCGTTCAACGATGCTGCATTCCTCGGAGAACAGATATTCATAAATCTATTCATCAAATACAATACTGCTGTACCCTCAAGCGCTGCAGTTGAACGTCTTTTTTCCACGGGTAAAGACAGTTTAACACCAAAGCGAGCCTCCCTTTCAGACGAGAACTTCAATATGTTAATGTTCATGAAGGGGAATATGCACCTTATGCCCGGCGATTAAATTACACATTTGAATTAAACAAGTATTTTGTTTTCTTCCTAACTTCCAGTTCCTTCCTAACATCATAAACCAACAGGTTTTATAAGTGTGAACAAAAAATTGTAAAAATGTGTGTAAAATTGCATTTTTAAATCGTTACGTTAGTGATAACGCAACGATATAAAAATGCAATTTTACACATATTAACGGATTAACGATTAACATTAACTTGCGTTAATTCTTGCGAAATGTATCGCTTTAACGTTTAACGAAGCTAACTTTTTTTGTAGCGGATTAACGATTAACGAAGTTAACTATTTGATTAACAGTGCCCAGCTATGGTTGGTACCACCACATTGCTCGTGAAGTCTGCCACCAGCAGTAATGTGCAAGCACTACTGTGTTCTAGTTTCTTCGCAGAGTAGCCAATGAAATTACTGGGCTTATGAGACTGAATACCTAATGTCTCAGGGTAACGAGCACACTGTAGTGCTGCGCAGGCCTTTGTGTTTCAAAGTTCTGAGTACCAATGCAATTGTTATGAGCCGGCGTTATGCTTATCATCAGGCAAACGACCAGCTCGACTCGTTATCAATTATAAAATTAAAAAATCTTGACGGGGTTGACGTAGTGGTCTTACTTATCACGGCTACTTACCATATATTTTCCGAAATCCTAATTTTAACACGATCACACCACCCCTCTCCAGACTTTCTTCGGATATTTTATTAATTAATTTTAATAATCCTGAAACAAAGTTAAGTTTACATTTATTCCGTTCGTTTGGGTATAAACAAATTGTCAAACACTTTTTCAAATGGATTTGAAAATTGGAATATTGAAGCCAATAATGTGTTTTCGTTTGTCTTTGTTTTACTCAGCAACTGTGAAGTAGATCGACGTGAATTTTTGCTTAGATATAGTTTATGGTAAAAAGCCCGACAGAATGACGCTCGTTCCTTGGAAATCGGGACGGCCCCTAGTGTGGGACGCTACTTGTGTCGACACTTTGGCGCCGTCTCGTATTTCTGAGACACAAATTCGGGCTGGCACCGTGGTTTATTCGGCTGAGCGACTCAAGTGCCGCAAATATGCTAAACTAGGGAACGGTTACATATTTGAGAGCCTTTTGGTGTTGAAACATTGGGTCCGTGGCCCTCCCGGCTCATTACAATTATTTTCAAAATTTTTCCGGAGCGTATGATTCATGCGACGGGTAATCAATCATTATCTGGCTCAACGGATCAGCATTGCGGTTCAACGAGGCAATGCCGCCAGCATGCTGGGTACGCTGCCAACTGGTAGTGGGCTAGAACATTTGGATTATCTATAGGCATACCTACATTGGCTTGTAGATTATCCAACTGTTTTTGTCGCTAGATAATATATATAGTGTTTAGTAATGTATTAGCTAGTTAATAAAGGAAAAAAGCTCGTTGAAAAAAGTATGTTACTTTTTATCCCGGATGAAATTAAAGGTTCCTGTGGGAAACTCCATGCTGGTTAAACTCGGGCAATAGCTAGTAATTAATAGTGTCCTTATAGGCACTTCCTATACAGCCTGAGTTTGAAGTGGTATACTACCCCAAAGGGGATCAATCAACTCCTGGAAGACAACAACATTTGTTTTACGAGTTTTTGGTATTTAACGTTTACGTCAAAATTCTACTACTTACAGAATTTTCGGACAGCCCTAGATCAGCTGATTCACTTGAGCTTTGTTGAAGTTTGTTAAATAGCTTAGGTTTAAAGACATTTATTCTCAAAAAAGACATTACATATCACTTGCTTGAGAACAATTCCAAACATTAATAAAATTATCACAACATCGTCGTGTCCAGTAGATTATACCTACCCACCCAGCGTATTCATTTCCTGTGATCTGCTATTGGGTGTTGAGCAAGTTGTTTTTTTAAATACGTTGAATGAGTTTACATTTTTTATGCGTGAGGGTATATAGTTGTGCTCCTTCAAATGTTATTATTTTTTTTGCCGTAGTTGGTTCTAAATGATGATGTTGATTAGAAGAGACTTAGAAATAATTCCACAAAACGCCGCGCACTTCACGTTTCAATTTTCTTTTTGTACGGAAATTTGGAATAACCCGCTGAAAACCTAAATTAAACTTTTTTCAACCTTTTTTATAGGGTTAATACCTATAGCACCTACCAGACATGATTCGTAAAATCAACTAAATGAAAATTGTTATTTACTATAGGCAAATTTAACACCAAAAATTACTTGATTTTGTTGAAGTTTGTGTTGCATTAACCTGTTTTATATGGTAGAAGCAACTTATTTCAAGTTAACAATTTTTGTTTTTCTGAATCAAATGACATGCTGTACTAGCACTAACATAATTTAATGTTTGCAGATGTACATAAGAACTAACAGCCAAAAATTATACTACTTAGTTTTCAGGGCATATTTCCAAGGCAGATTTTCACAACTTGTGGACTACCGTGGTCCTAACCCCCTTCCTAGTGATATTTTCGTCGAAGTAGGTTCCCACTTTATTAAAAGCAAATTATGTGTTCACAGAAAAAATGCAAAGCTGATGAACCAATTAAAACTGAAACATACATACCCAAACTGTCACACACAAACTGATGAGCGTGTCCGATGAAAGGTAATTTTCCTGAAAAATCAGGGGGTTGCGGTGACGACTCTTTGCTAAACCGCGTTTTCCAAAATATGACTCCGACTGCGACACAGCATGCACCAATTAATAATTCAAAAATCATTTTAAAATTAACACTTATTTTATATTTTATATATTATTACGATGAAAGATATCTCTGCTAAAAACTATTCACTTTGGTTTATGTCATAATAAAATAATAAATACTAATTATAAATAGGGACTCTTAAGAAACGTTGTTGTTTACTTAAATATTCAGGTATTTTGCGGTCATTAAGTGGCGCGCTGACGTTTATATGCAGTACAGAAATGAAAGTCGGTACAGTCGGTGCCAAAATCGATTATGAAAATCTGTACATCATACTATTTGGAAAACGATATAAAGTTTTTTTTTTATGGCTTGCGTTTGACCACTATCTCACCTGATACTAAGAGACGATGCGATCGAAGATAGCACTCTTTAGCGGTACGCCAAATGCATGAAGAAGCAAAACGCTTCGTGCGTAACTGAGGAATATCAACTATAGATATTTCGTGATGGACATGATGCTTGCAACAGCGTGGAAATATCGGGAGCTCACCAGCTTATAATAATCACGATAAATATACCGTTACATATAAAGTAGATATTTCTTGATTGTATTAATCCACGTCAAGAAAAGATTTTATATTTTGAGTCTGGTGTAGTGAGATCAATGGGAGGTATGTTAACCTTACAAGGGACTATCTCATTGTACAAACTTATATATGGATCTATGGCCTGACTTTTATCAAACTATGTAACTCTTCAATCTGTTAGGTGCAGCTCCTGGTTTTGGGCTTTTGTTTGTAATAACGCTGACTCATAAGATTCGTGGTCTTGGTTGGTGGCATTCAGAGAGCTTTGTAGTTGGTCCCGTAGGTCTGTCATGTCTTCCAACATTGGATACAACTGAGTGAGCTAATTTTTGAGTTGAGTATTTTTTGTGTTGATCCTCACTATCTCAGCCCCACTATCTTCACATTCTCGTAGTCGAAAGAAGATTTTTGCTATCTTTTAATTCCAGGAGTACCGTTTGTAGCTTTAGCGGTTTGATCGTAACAATAATCTATCTATACAAATAAATAAAATTGAAGTGTCTGTTTGTAATATCAAAATAACAGCTTTTTACTAAATGCATATGAAAGTATATAGGAGACTTATAACAAAACAACCATTTTTAAATTTTATGTCTGCCAGTCTGTCTGTCTGTCTGTCTGTCTGTCTGTCTGTCTGTTTGTTCCGGGTAATCTCCGAAACGGCATGGCAGATTTTGACAGGACTTTCACTGGCAGATAGCTGATGTTACAAGGAGTAACATAGCCTTCTTTAATTTTAGAAAAACAAATTAGGGTTCAGCGCAAAAAAATAAAAACCATGTAATCCAAAAACTCCACGCGGGTGAAACCGCGGGGCAGCAGCTAGTACTTCAATAAAACAGACAACGCAATACAATACAACTCTTTATTTCACACCAATACAAGAAACATCATACCGTGAAAAAATAGTAAATTGTGGTAAAACAAACTCCTGTCTTATCGCTATAAGCAATCTCTTACAGACAACCTTAAACGGATTGGGTAAATGTGATAATAAAAAGTTCAAAAAAAAAAGATGCAATGTTTATAATATTTCACCTACACACAATAAACAAGTAGTCTAGTGAATTTTCTAAGATTATGCATTTTCAACAATATACCTTTTGATTATCACTTTAAAAACGTGGTCACATTTGAACAAGTTACTGGTTTTAATATAAGTTAGTGAACTGTATGATGACAATAAGGTAGGTGACAGAGAAGCTAAGAACCATCGTGAGCAGGCTGGCGTCGAGTGGGATTAGTTTGTAAATGGTGAACTTGAGGGGACGGACTCTCACGTAGCGAATGAATCTATTTATCTCCAGGCATTTTTTACTATCTGAAAACGTAATTTATGTTAGATTAATGCTGAATATCGGCTAAGAACAGCACCACCCCATCTCTTCCCGTGGGTGCCTTAAGAGCCAACTAAGGTAATATCCAGGGAATGTGTAGCAACATTCTCCTCCGTCAACATAATAATCTACTGCCATCACGTGATTCCTGCCAAGCGTGTGTATTATTAATCCCTTCTTCATCATGGAGGCCTATATCCAATGTAGACGTTTTTCGGCTGATGATGATTAACATATTGATATCATTATTAATTTTAATTAACTTTGGTCGTGAAGTCTGCCGCCAAGCAGTAGTGTGCAAGCATTACTGTGTTCCGGTTTGATGAGCAGAGTATCCAGCGAAATTACTGGGCTTATGAGACTTAATACCTAATGTCTCAGGGTAACGAGCGCACTGCAGTGCCGCGCAGGCCTTTGTGTTTCAAAGTTCTGGGTGGCACTGCAATTGTTACGGGCCGGCGTTATGCTTACCATCAGGTAAACGACCAGCTCGTCTCGTTACCAAATAACATAAAAAAAAAAAAATTTAAATCCGAATCCTTACTCCGAAAATCAACGTCGAATCATGACATCTTGCCACCTAATGTCATTCCCATTTCCCATGTATTGTATTGGCGTTAGCGTAAGCGGGAACAGAACCGTGTGGACTTTGTCTAGAGGGCCTGGTCTTAAATATCAGGTGATATACGAGTATTTGTCAAATGATAACCTATGGAGTATAATAAAAGACCTCACCTTGTTCTGTTAACAGTTTGTCATATAAAACTACTTTTACTTTTTCAACTTCCGTAGACAGCCAACTACCGCATATAGGGATTATCGTTGATAATAAAAATGATTTCAATATCAAAATATTATTCAAGTCTGTGAGCAAACTCCATACCTGAAAAAGTCAAATAATTTTTATAGAAACAAAAAAACAAATACTGTTTTTAACAAGATAAAATTATCATTTTTAAAAATCCCGTACTATTAAGTTCGTACCTTTAACCGGTCGAACAGGTTTTTGAACCATAGCCACTCTCAATCAAAATAACCTTGATAATATACCTATCAAAGAAATAAAAACTAAATTAAAATCGGTCCATATGGCATCCATTTATAGAGGAGATACGATGCCATACTCGTTAACCTTAATATACCCCCTCCTTTTTTCGTCGGGGGTTATAAAAGCTGGAATCGACATCGAAGAAAATATTGCCATATTTGAAATCGACAACTTTAGGAAAAATCGAATGACATTGCGACAAAAAAACGCTTTGAGAACCTTCTCCGATTCGACGAAGTCGTTAAAAAAAGAGTTTTTAAAGTAATCAATAAAAAAAACAAAATAACAACTGATGCCTAAACTTTAGACTAAAGTTCAATCCAATTCATTCATTCATTTCATTTGTAACATAAGAATTACAAATATATTTATATATTTCATATCTACGTTACGTAATTAATTAATTTCTTCACAGAAAACTAATCATGATATTGATACAAATACATTTCTCATTATTATCATTATACACATGTCATCATAATTATTTATTATTGTTATATTATAAAACCGAATGATATGCTAGGCAATTAATTTAGTTTCTCTTTGATTCATCTCACACATTTTCTTGCATTCATATATATCAGACCCACAATAATACTCGCGAACATTTATTGGTTAACTCTTGAATTCTCGTTCAATTCCAGTCCAATTTCAATATACTGTCAATGTCAAAATAGCATTAACATCAGTAGCAAAATAGCGATAGATTGATTTAGTTCCCAAAAATTCCCCCAAAATTGGTTTCAAAAGTGTGCTAGTGTTTGCGTTACTGCACGAATTCAATTTAAATCTCAAATTCCATTAAAAGTAAGCCCGCAGGTCACAATGCGGCCTGTCGTGCACACCAGGGAATAGAAGGCCGTATCACTCGCAAAACCAACCAGAGTGGAAAGTTTCTTCGTCTCTCTTCCTTGGACTGACGACCACGTCAAACTCGTGATGAGGCGTTGGATAAAAGTCTCGTAGTTCTTAGCGCCCGTTATATGATCAAGCATGATTGATGCATATCCATCAACCATGGACTACGCTCCAACCACGGAAAAACCACGATCACCGTTTGACGTATATCGTACCGTCTAATGTGGTGGTTGATGGAAATATAGTCCGAACGCTGACGTATTAAAAAAATCTACTAAAAAATAGTTTTACAACCACTGCATGTTCAGTGCAGAAACCGCGGTAAACACCCAATAAGAGTTTATGAAAATTGAACTGGCCACCATAGGCACAACAAAGAAAACCAAAAAAGAACGCAGATGCATGAAATTTAAAAAAATATAGCCCTGGCTTTTTATTGTCTCGCAGAAGGTGTGAAAAGTAGAGTATTCGTCTCTATGATAAAGCCTGTCTTCGTCTTGTGTGGCTTGAACCTTTCGTCTCACTATGGACTCTACATAACTCACTCGCTAAACACTAGAGTCCATCGTAATACGCTCAGGGTCCAATAAACCGCCCGTGACGTAAGACACTGCTTTATCCTCTTGATCAATAATCTACTATTTATTTTTCTTTTTCGATTGGTAGGAAGTCAATCAGTGTTCCATCTGTTCCATCTGAAAGGTCTATTTTCAATAGTGGACGTCTTAAGTTTGTTGATGATTTGTTAGTTCATTTCCATGTAATCCATAAGCGGAGGATCCATTTGTTAGTGGGAGGACTAACTCTTCTGCGAGTGTCCGTCTGTTTTGTTACCACCGCTTTGCTCGTGAAGTCTGCCGCCAAGCAGTAGTGTGCAAGCATTACTGTGTTCCGCTGTGATGAGCAGAGTATCCAGTGAAATTACTGGGCTTATGAGACTTAATACCTAATGTATGTTTCAAAGTTCTGGGTGGCACTGCAATTGTTATGGGCCGGCGTTATGCTTAACATCAGGCAAACGACCAGCTCGTCTCGTTACCAAATTAAAAAAAAAATAAGCTTACCAAAACATTACCGCGCCGAAGCTTCCAAACGATTTCGTATATTCCAACCATCACTTCAGGCACGTAAGTAAGAGTTATTACCAGGAGCTTAGAAAAAAAATACATTACTTACTAGATAATACGAGGTATTACCTGTGGTCCCACTGTGTGGACGACTTGTGGGTCCACGGGTAATTTGTATTTCCCGTAGTTGCACTATAGGTACTAGAGATTGAATTTACACTGTATACTTAATTAATACACTAAATTCTCGTACTTAATTTGCAGTAATGGGATCAGTTTGTTAGTGGGAGGACTAACTCTTCTGCGAGTGTTCGTCTGGGTTGTTACCACCGCTTTGCTCGTGAAGTCTGCCGCCAAGCAGTAGTGTGCAAGCATTACTGTGTTCCGGTTGGATGAGCAGAGTATCCAGTGAAATTACTGGGCTTATGAGACTTAATACCTAATGTCTCAGGGTAACGAGCGCACTGCAGTGCCGCGCAAGCCTTTGTGTTTCAAAGTTCTGGGTGGCACTGCAATCGTTATGGGCCGGCGTTATGCTTACCATCAGGCAAACGACCAGCTCGTCTCGTTACCTAATAACATAAAAAAAAAAAGTTACTTTGCTCGTGTATTTATTTTAATGTTATTTGATAGCGAGACGGGCTGGTCGTTTGCCTGATGGTAAGCATAACACCGGCCCATAACAATTGCAGTGCTACTCAGCACTTTGAATCATAAAGTCCTGCGCGGCACTGCAGTGCGCCCGCTACCCTGAGACGTAAGGTATTAAGTCTCATAAACCCAGTAATTTCACTAGCTACTCTGCTTTATCAAACCGGAACATGGTAATGCTCGCACATTACTGCTTGGCGGCTGACTTCACGAGCAAAGCGGTGGTACCAAGACGGACACCGCAGAATAGTTATTCCTACTACCTAGTGAAATAAATTAACCTAGTGTATTCTCGTGCCAAGCAGTTATGGGCAAGCATTACTATTTTTCGGTTTGATAAGCAAGTACTTACTGGGTTAAGCAAGTAATTACTGGGCTTATGAGACTCTATTATGTGAGGGTTGCTGCGAGCGCACTGCAGCGTCGCACAGGCTTTTGCGTTCAAAGTTCTGTGTGACACGGCAATTGTTAAAGACTAGCGTTATACAAACCATCAGGAAAACAACCCTCAAACCTCGTTACAAAAACTAAAAAAAAAAACTTTGAATGAATGTTTTTCCACTCTATTTTAATAAAAAGGGATTTTTGCTCACCACAGGGTCGTAAGCACTTTTAAATTTTTCAGTGACGTCAGCAATGAATTTGAAAAGATGATGAAAAGGAACGAAGTCATCGTTCTCGTTATTTAAATTACGTAAAAATATAGTCATCCGATAGTAAATTGAGTAAAAAATAAAAAAGTTTGTAACAACAATGTAATCTAACCACAAAGTAATGCCTAAATAAATAATTAAACTCACACTCGTACACATATAATAATTATGGCAATGATGAAAAAACCCACAAATTCGGGAAAAGTAAGTACAAGTCAAAATTATCATTTTTCTTTTTCTCACATAATAATAAGCGTGATCAGATTTAAGTTTTACATCGACGTATTGCAATTCATTTTGCAAAGCATATAAACTTGTATCGGGTTTAAAAAGTATAAATATAAGAGAATACGTAAAATAACGCAGAAAAAAAAATGTAAGCCAAACATACTGAATACCTCGTGGATTTATAGCATAAAAGTTCAGGGTCTGGATCAAAATTATAAACACGCATTGAAAAAAGCAAACAAATTTTACAATATATCTCTTTTTTGATGAGTTAAATTTGATAAAACCAAAATCGAAGCCAGTTAATACTGAGATAATCGTGAGAAAAATATTTAAGATTTTTGAATATTTCATATTTTTATAAGCTTTTCGATCCATTATCATGATTAGAAGAAAATTCTCTTATTTGAACAAAACAAAATACTATATGAAAGCTAAAGACTGACACGGAAATGAATGTTGTTAGGTACTTGTAAGTAATGTTAATGAGTGTGCTCGATATTTTTTCATTAGCTTAATAGCTTTTATAGTTATTGTCTTAAGGATACGTCCACAATGTACATACATACATTCTATGTTATCGTGAAATCCTGCTTGACAGGCTTAAAGTTGACGATCAACGTGTCTGTGTAATTTTGTTGTGACCATTACTTTAAAGCAGAGATGCACAGACCGCGGCCCGCCTGTAGAATACTGGTGGCCCGCCGATAGCAAAAATAATACTCTCGTACATTCGAAAAATATTGAATTCTATTCCAGAATAAAACCAAAAAAAATATGTTCGAAAAGTAATTTGTTTTACGTGTTGCTACAAGTAAATTTGAGCCAAATATAAAAAAGATTCTAAGAACTATGCAGTGCCACGCTTCAAATTAATAAATTATTTTTCAATTTTAATACATAATTATCAATTCTTTATTGTCTTTAATTACCTATACTTCTGGCGGCCCGCCATCAGTTCATAATTTGCCCGAGTGGCCCCTAGTCTTAATAAGTCTGTGCATCCCTGCTTTAAAGTATGAACATTTTACTCTGAACACAGCCAAACAATTATTTTGAGGGCAGGATACTCCTCGCCGCTTTCTCATTCGCGCATCTCAACATTTTTGAAGATAAGTAAACACTTAATATAATTATGAAAAATCGCATTCGATGAATTTGCTGGCAATAACATTACAAAGGTACGGCAAAAGTATCATTTTGATCCGATCAGGTTTTCATACATGAAAATGGGCAAAACATAAAATCCCATTTTTAGGTTTGAAAACTTAAGTGGATCAAAATGAAATTTTTGTTAAACTTTTGTCATGTCATTGACAGCAAATTCACGGAATGCGATTTTTCATAATTACATTACATGATTATTTACTCTTCAACAATGGTGAGATGCACCAGCGAAAACGCGGCGCGGAGTGTCCTGCCCTTAAATGAAATCAAGGAATATTGGCTCCTGTATTCAAGCGCCAAGCGGTAATGTGCATGTCAAATTAAAATCAAGCCCTAACACCATCCTATAACTATAGTCCCTACTAATTCTAAGGTTTTTGAAAGGGTAATAATTAGCTAAATAGATTTAATCTGTTTCTTGACAAAGTATGAGATATACAATTTGATTTTCGTAAGGCTAGTTCGACTACACAACATGTCTGCTTTTTCATATTTTGAATTGTCATGTTTAAAATTCTCTTTGTAATTTAGTAATTATCATTTTAGTTGTATGTCGATAAATACGCGCATGGATAATATTGTGCAGTAGCAGCGTAATGGGCTTATGATATGATAATAATATAAAGAATAAGATTAGAGAATTAGAGCCATTAATCATCGTGTGAAAAATTGACCTTAATCATAATTGCGTTCACTAAAGTAAACAGGCGTTGTTCAATGTTCATCAACAACCCTAATTACTTACGCTCCCACTTACCGGCCTTCTTTCAGAGAGAGAGTATAAGACATAAACCGTTACGTGGGCCCAGTGCGGCTTGGTGGATGTCACATGTACTACTTGAATTTTGTGGTTCTTGAACATGCGGATTTCCTCACGATGTTTTCCTTCACCGTTTTAGAGTGAACGTGGTAATCCACACAAAACCTAAAACTGTGCTAAAAACCATAAACACAACTCTAACACATTTCCAAAGTACCTAATTAATGTATGTACCTACTTAGCGTAAAGCGGAGCAGTCGTCACTTTTAGCTCAGGTAAGGAGTGAAAGAGATATCACTATCTGGCTTTTTATTTTTATTTTTCATGTCTATTTCAAGCATTTTTGGTGGTCTTATACAACAAGCCGCGCTTGCGCGTGTATTATCTCATAATCCGCGCTTGTTGCAAAATCATGTTTATTTTGACAGCAAAACCATAGGCAAAATGCAAACATGCATAAATTTGTATGGCTAGCCTTAGATGTTTGTGTTGTATAATAACTATATGTCTTCATTCTACCTGCGACACGTGGAAATGTAGTTCGGAGAGGATGAGTAATATTAAAACTACAGTACATACATCGATATTAGTTTATTAGTTGAAACAACAAACATATATAGATAAATAGATAAACAAGTAACTTCCTTTCTCTAGCTAGTATTGATCCGGAGTTCAAAACAGATAAAACCTATAATAAAATAAGTCAGAGTACATGTCGCTGACATATTTTATTAATTACTATAATTATCATTAATATAAATTACTAAATTGGACGATTACAATAAGGTAGGTGACACAGAAGCTAAGAACCATCGTGAGCAGGCTGGCGTCGAGCGGGATCACTTTGTAAACTGTGAACTTGAGACAGCGGACTTCCACGTAGCGAATAAATTTACTTATTTCCAGGTGTTTCATATCATCTTAAAAGTAAGTATTCATAAATCCATTAAAAATAGATATACCTATGTTAAAATATATTACTTTAATAAAGATACAATTTCTTAGGAGCAATTAGGTAAACCTAAAACAAATGTTTGGTTAAGTAATGTAATTACTTCAGTCTCTTAGTTCTATGTCTTTTCTGACAGATTTAAAAATAAGTGAAGTGTTATCGGCAAACAAAACTATGTCTAACGATATTATAATTATGGTCTGTCGTAAAGGCCAAGCCGTTTCTTATTATTGTACATACAACTAAAATTAAACACATTGCTCGTGAAGTCTGCCGCCAAGCAGTAGTGTGCAAGCATTACTGTGTTCCGGTTTGATGAGCAGAGTATCTAGTGAAATTACTGGGCTTATGAGACTTAATACCTAATGTCTCAGGGTAACGAGCGCACTGCAGCGCCGCGCAGGCCTTTGTGTTTCAAAGTTCTGGGTGGCACTGCAATCGTTATGGGCCGGCGTTATGCTTACCATCAGGCAAAGGACCAGCTCGTCTCGTTACCAAATAAAATAATAAAAAAAAAAGAACATAGGAACAAAAAAACAGCCAAAAAGGAACATTTGGATTACATAATATATAGGCCTACTATGACCTGTATATAGATTGTCCAACTGTTGCTAAGTTAGATATAACCACATAATATTTAATGACATTCTCACCATGTTCAGTTAGTAGTTTGTTATACAAAATGATTTTTACTTTCTCAACTTCTGAAGACAACCAACTAGCGCCAATACCAATCGAAATTGTGACCAAAAACGACTTCAATATCAAAACATTGTTCATGTTTAAAAGCAAATTCCATAGCTGAAACCGTTAAAATATTTTTATAGTATTTATAGGCTGTACAAAACACATTAAATGAATATAAAAATTCTTACAAAAAATACCAAAATTGATGATCAAACAAACTTGAAGTGACGTCAGAGATGATATAATAAAATATGATACCGAGGCGTGGTGAAGCTTCCCGCACGCTACGTAGCATAGCTGCCGCAGCCAATCCGGTGCATACTTCCAGTGAAATTACTGGGTTTATGAGACTTAATACCTAATGTCTCAGGGTAACGAGGGCACTGCAGTGCCGCGCAGGGCTTTGTGTTTCAAAGTTCTGAGTGGCACTGCAAATGTTATGGGCCGGCGTTATGTTTACCATCAGGCAAACGACCAGCTCGTCTCGTTACCAAACAACATAAAAAAAAATACTTATAGCTCATTCAGGCCCCACGCTCTAGGGCATCACGATTTTCTGATTATTGCTTAATATTTCACTTACTTCAGATATAGCAGCTAGCAACTTTCATGGCTAGCAGCTTTCAGCCAAGCTGCGTAAGTAGAGCGTGGGAAGCTTTAAAGTTGGCCTGATAATTAAGCTCAGTTTTTCTCAAAAGTGTGGGGTACGAGGAAGGATCCTCCCTAAGCGGTGTTTCTATAGTACACCTGGACTATTGACCTGGACAGTGAATATCTAAGTACCTTTTTCATTGACCAATCCTTCCACCACAATGATTCAGCCTGTCATCGGTCCTTTTCTGAACCAAAACGGATTCTTACCAGAACCAAAACTATCCTTCTCAGAACCAACTTTGTTCTATTATAGTTTCTTTAGGCTGAATCCTCGACACGAAAAGAAGAATAAGACTCAACAAGCTATTAATTTTAATAGCTTGTTGTGTTCTTCTTGTGACGGACTCTTCAAGGATATTAAATATATTAGATATCAAAGATATTATGCGGGGTTTACTCGAGTCATAATAGCCAGTATGAGATTTGCGAAGGTACTTAAGTGAGCGAAATAGCCCTCAATATTAGCAGATTGAAATTGCATTGAGCAGGCAACATCGCTCGCAAAATCGACGTTCCAATGGGGAAGAATGGTTCTCTAATGGCAACCACTAACGAAGACGTTGCACATACCATCAACATCCCACTATAGTGGGAAGCTGATATGTATGTGCAACGTCTTCACCCCACCTATAGGTGTACCAAAGATCTTCGTGGGGTTGGCCATTAGCCGTTCTTTATGTTAGATCTATGTTCATCAACAACATTAATATCAGCAGTATGCTGCTGATAATGATATTTTAGTTGTATTCCATTTTAGCTTACCAAAATATCACTGCGCTTAATATCCCAAACAATATCATAAATTCCAACCATCACTTCAGGCACATTCATAAGAATTGTGACCAGGAACTTGAAAAAAAAACAGAAAAATTACACTCCCATTAGTATATCAGAAATGTATCACGGTACTAAATTTTCGATCTTTACTCACCACGGGATCATAAGCACTTTTATATTTTTCAGTGATATCAGCAATTAATTTGAATAGATGATTATAAGTTGTTAAGCAGTTATTCTCGTTCTTTAAATTAGATACAAATATAGTCATACGATAGTAAATTGAATAAAAAATGAAAAAGTGTGTAACAGAAATTAATTCAAAAATTATACAAGTGTAAAAATAAACAATAAGCATCAAATCCAAATGCGCATGGTATTTATTGTAATTATAAAAGAAGCCACAAATTCCGGAAAAGTAAATACAAGCTAAAACTATCATTTTTCTCTTTACCACAACACAAGAAGCCTTGTCAGATTTAAGTTCTAAATCGATCCGATGCATATCACATTGAAAACTGTATAAACTTGTATCGGATTGAAAAAGTATAAATATAACAACATACATAAAATAACGCAAAAAATAAAAGCAAATCCAGAACAATTTCACCCCACGAAACCTTATAAAATATAAATTTACGGCGTGTGCAGAAATTATAAGAAGACACTGAAAAAAACAAACGAATTTAAAAAGACGTATCATTTTTAGTGATTTAAATTTGATAAACCCAAAATCGAAACCTATTAATGCTGTAAAAATCGTGAGTAAAATATTTAAAATATTTGAATGTTTCATTGGTTTTTTGGTATATTGATCCATTTGAAGTATTGAAAAAATATTCTCTAATGAACAATTTGAACGAAATCAAATTAGATGTTAACGTGAAAGACTGTGTAGGCTAGGAATGGTGAAAGTAATAGGATGATTACTCAGTACTTTTTCATTAACTTAATGATATTTGAAATTGTTTAACTATTATAATTTACTTTTCTTCATTACTTAAGTATTTTAATAATTTATCAATTCATAAAGATGGCTCAGGGGTGGTGAGATTGCATGATATTGCTAAAACATTAAGAAGTTCAAATTCTAATAAATTGTTAAATCATAATGTTAGTATTTATAAATAGCTCTTGGACGAAACCAGGTAGTATGATGAACATCATAAACATCTATACAAATAAATAAAATAGAAGTGTCTACTTGTAATGTCAAAATAACAGCTTTATCCTAAATGCATATGTATATACGCATGTATATAAACTACCAACATCATAAAACAATTTTTAAAATTTGTCTGTCTGTTTGTTTGTTCTGACTTATCTCCGAAACAGCTGGCCCGATTTTGACAGGACTTTCACTGGCAGATAGCTGAAGCTATAAGAAGTATGATGATTTCTACGAGATGATTTTTAATCAGCTTATAACCGAAAACAGAGTCCAAGAAATTTCTGCGACTTGATAATGAAACCATTCTGAAATACTGCAGTCTCTCGTTGTAAGATTTGATCCTGTTTTTTATACCAGCACTATATGTCAAATGCCATAGAAACCGCTTTTGAATTCGCTCAATTCTAATCGTAAGGGTCGCATAGTGTGGTTTCCAAATAGAACTACAGTATTCCAGAATACTTCTAACTAAACTATACTATAAAGCAGTTTTTTAGTTTCTAATTTTTTGAAAACCTTAGAGTTTCTCAGAACGAAGCCAAGTATACGGGACGATTTGCTGATAACATAATCAAGATGAGGTATGAATTTAAGTTTACTATCCAAGTATACTCCTAAATCTTTAACGCAACTAACTTCATTTACTAATGTGTTATTAATGAAATACACAGACTCGATTTTATTGTGCTTTCGAGTGAACTTGGTGTGTACACTTTTATCACAGTTAAGTTACATTCGGTTCTTATCGCACCAGTCCATCAGTGCATCGAGGTATTTCTGTAGCAACAAAACATCATCATTGTTTTCTACTACTCTCAGAATTGTTAGGTCATCTGAGATCAAAAAGTGTACTGAATTTGTAAAACATTGCGGTAGATCATATAATTATGAATATGTTAAACAGCAGTGGACCCAAGTGAGAACCCTGCGGTACTCCCAAGACAATATCAAATTGCTCCGATTCATATCCTCCAACAACTACATAAAAATTTCGCCCATGTAAATATGAATCAAACCAATCCAGCACAGAATCCGTGAATCCACATCTTTCCAACTTTTGCAATAGCACTTCGTGGGATACCCTGTTGAAAGCTTTACTAAAGTCAGTATAGACAACATCAGTTTGCTTACACTTATCCATAGCCTCAATAACAGTTTCTGTAAAAACTGCTAGGTTAGAGTTTGTTGATCTCCCAGTAACAAATCCATGTTGATAATTTGTTACGAAACTTTTAAGATTGACTTGAATGAATAGGCATACTAATGACTCAAATATCTTTGAATATGTTGACAAAATTTGTATAGGTTTATAGTTTTACACATTGCCCTCATCGTCGTTTTTAAAAACGGGTACTACGTTTGCCTTTCATTGGCAGATAGCTGATGTTATAATAAATAACTTAGCTTACTTTTATTACGTGAGTGAAGCCGCAGGGTACAGCTAGTCTGTAATAAATAACTGCCAACTCCATAACATGAATACTTTATTAAATCAAAAATAACAGCAACAACTTCATTATATATTATGTTGTATTATTATCACAAGAATACAATGTGAAAACCATTATGTAGTGCAATTTATATAGTATTTTTACCTACAGGCAAGTTTTCTGTTAAAATATAATTAGGTACTACACATACGAAAGTAAATTAATAATCAAAGTGATAATTATAATATGCAACTAAAAGCGTTTAATAACGCTGCAAGCGAATTATTGAAATTTTTATTTTCATAACTATACTATAACGGTTAATTATTACTAAAATCTTATTTAGGTATTTTTTTCTATTGGTTGACTAGACTAGACGGGTGGGTTGTTTGCCTAATGGTAAGCATAATAACGTCGGCAGTATTATATTTATTCTGACATTCAAACTTTGAAACATCGCCATCTATGACATGGGTCCACGCGAATCTCTAAGAGACTTTTTTAAAGAAATAGGTATTCTAACCCTGCCTTCGCTATACATTTTGGAAAATATAATATATGTACGGAAGAATATTACTAAATTTAACTTAAAAAGTGATGTACATGAGTTAAATACTAGAAGTAAACATAAAATTGTTGTACCCGGGTTCAGATTAAGTAAAACTAACAAATCGTTCCTGGCAAATGGTGTCAGATTCTACAACAAAATTCCTAAAGTATTAACTGAATTACCACAAGGAAAGTTTAAACGTATAGTCAAGAGTGTATTAATTAAAAAAGCGTATTATAAAATTAAGGATTATGTAGATGACAAGGATGCATGGAGGCAAACAGCTCAGGAGCCTCCTGGCGACTACTAAACTTTAAATTGTTAGTTGTTAGCATTAGAATCATTGTAAAAAACTACTTTTTTTAAAAAGAATGCCGTGATGAGTTTCTTGCCCTTCTTCTTGCTCGGCCTATACCAATTTGGAACGGGCACGGTGGGTTTCTGGAAGGTTCGTTGACTTTGAGCACGGATTGGGTTTGTTGGTGTCTTTGTCATTTATTATGTTCTGATAAAGACAGCATTAGTTTTAGTCTGTGATTCGGGTAGATGAATGTTGCAGAGGCCGGCTGTTAGAGTCATTTTAACTTTCATAAGTGCTCCTTTGGGGCCTATTTGAATAAAGACTTTTGAATTTTGAATTTTGAAACACAAAGGCATGCGTGACACTGCATTGCACTCATGTTTTTTTCTATATTAAAGTTGAGATTCAGCGCAGATTATCATCTGGCCTGCACCTTAATTCTATACATAATTATTGCAACTAATTAATATGTTTTTTGTCAATATTAATACAAATTATTGAACTGTATGATGACAATAAGGTAGGTGACACAGAAGCTAAGAACCATCGTGAGCAGGCTGGCGTCGAGCGGGATAACCTTGTAAACTGTGAACTTGAGAGAACGAACTTCCACGTAGCGAATGAATTTTCTGATCTCCAGGCATTTCATATCATCTTAAAAGTAAATCATTATTAATAAATATAATGGTAAATGATATTATGTCAAAAATATTATAATCCATACTCTATACTAATATTATAAATGCGAAAGTGTGTTTGTTGGTTTGTCCTTCTTTCACGCAGTAACGAAGCAACGGAGCGACGTGATTTTTGGCATAGATATAGTTTATGGACCGGAGAGTAACATAGGCTACTTTTTATCCTGGAAAAATGCACGGTTACTGTGGGAACGCGGGTGAAAACCGCGGGCAGAAGTTAGTGTGACATAAAATTGACATTGACAGCTGTCAATAAAGTTTTATAATGTTGACAAGTTGATTTAATTTGACATATAGGTTTGACGGTTCCTGTGGGAACACGGGTGAAAACAGCGGGCAGAAGCTAGTCCTTGATAAATATACAATTTCTAATTTGCTATTATAAGTAAAATTAGTTAAATAATATAATTATTTTAATTTGTTAGTAACATATCTTTCCTAATAGTTTTATAAATAAGTGAAGTGTCATTAGCAAACAAACTTATATAGGTATGCCCAATGATATTATTTAATAATTATTATGGGCGGTCATAAAGGCAAAGTCGTTTATTATTATTGTACCTATACAGAATCATAAACAACTATCAACATTTGGACTAGAACATTTGGATTATCTATAGGCCTACTAGGGCTTGTAGATTATCCAACTGTTTTTGTAGCTAGCTAGGTTAGATGTAGTGTTTATTTATGTATTAGCTAGTTAATAAAGGCATTTAGCCCGTTAAAAAAAACTATCAAATGTTCTAAAGGGCACCATAGACGCTCAAGCAAACGTACGTTTGCTTGTCAGAATAACAACGCTTTTGCGTCAAGCGCGGATTTCGTGATACTCGAAAGATTCTATTATGACAACCAAACGTACGTTTGCTTGAGCGTCTGAGGTGCCCTTAGGGGTACCTACAATGGCTTATAGATTGTCCAATGTTCAATTGTGCTAAGTTTTATGTAATTACGCATTTAATGACCTTCTCACCTTGTTCATTGAGTAGTTTGTTAAACAAAATTACTTTTACTTTCTCAACTTCTGAAGACAGCCAACTAGCGCCTACACCAATCGAAATTGTGACCAAAAACGACTTCAATATCAAAACATTATTCACGTCTAAAAGCAAATTCCATAGCTGAAACGGTTAAAATGTTTTTATAGTTTTTTATAGACTATACACATAAAACACATTAGACAATTATAAAAATTCTTACGAAATAATACCAAATTTGATAATCAAACAAACTTGAAGTAAAGTCAGAGATGACATATAATAAATATGATTCCGAGGAGCGGTGAAGCTTCCAACGTGCTACATAGCTCGGCTGCTGCACCAATCCGATCTATGATAGCTCATTCAAGCCCTCTAGACCCTATAAGCGCACTAGGCCTCTAGACGGTCAAGATTTTCTGATTATTGCTCAATATTTCAGCTACTTCAGTTAGGGGCAGCTTAGACGCTCATGCACACGTACGTTTGCTTGTCAGAATAACTTTGCGTCAAGCGCGGATTTCGTGATACTCGAAATGCGCGCTTGACGCAAAAGCGTTGTTATTCTGACAAGCAAACCTACGTTTGCTTGAGCCTCTAAGCTGCCCCTTAAAGCAACTAGTAACTTTCACGGCTGTAACAGTCAAGCTGCGTATAGTGCGCTGGTAGTATTATTGTTGACCAAATAAGTAAGTAAGCTCAGAGTTATTCAACAAGCTATGAAGGGAATTGAAGGGATATTTTACTCGGGGTTTTCTCGAGTCGTAATAGTATGAGAAGATTTGCGTGACTGATATAGCCCTCAGCATTAGCAAGTTGAAATGGCAATGGGCAGGCAACATCGCTCGCATAACCCGCATTCCGATGAGGAAGAATGCTTCTCGAATGGCAACCACTAAGGAAGACATTGCACGTATCAACTTCCTACTAGGTGGTGGATCAAAGACCAACAGGCATTAACCATTGGGTACAAGTAGCAAGCAGCCGTTCAAAGTGACGTTTTTTACGGGAAGTCTATGTTCATCACCATCTTACTGCTGATAATGACTAGAAAAAAAAAACAGAAAAATTACATTACCATTAGTACCTATCTTAAAAATGTACGGTACTAAATTTTCGATCTTTACTCACCACGGGATCATAAGCACTTTTAAATTTTTCAGTGACGTCAGCAATTAATTTGTATAGATGATTATAAGTTACTAAGCAGCTATTCTCGTTATTTAAATTAGACGCGAATATAGTCATCCGATAGTAAATAGAGTAAAAAATAAAAAAAATCGTAACAGCAATGAATTCAAAGCATATACAAGTGTATAAATAATCAATTACTATCCAATCCAAAGGCAAATGGTATTTGAATAAATTATAAAGAAATCCACAAATTCGGAAAAAAGAAATACAAGCAAAAACAATCATTTTTCTTTTTCCCACCATACAATAAGCTTTATCAGATTTAAGTTCTAAATCGATACGTTGCATTGCACATTTAAAACTGTGTAAACTTGTATCGGATCCAAAGAGTATAAAAATAATGACGTACATAAAATAACGCAAATAATAAAAGCAAATCCAAAACAATTTCGACCCACGAAGACTCATATACTTAGTAAAAACTCACGCCCTGTGCAGAAATTATGAGCACACACTGGAAAAAACAAACGAATCTAAAAACACGTTTTCTTTTTAAGGATTTAAATTTGATAAACCCGAAATCGAAGCCTATTAATGCTGTAAAAATCGTGAGTAAAACATTTAAGATATTTGAATTTTTCATTAGTTTTTTGGTACGTCGATCCATTTTTAGTATTGGAATAATATTCTCTTAGGAACAATTTGAACAAAACTATATTACACCCAAGAATAATATAACATAAATAATAAATAGTGGAAGTAATGTAAGAATGACTGTTCGTTATTTTTTCATTAAGTTAATGACTTTTCAAATTGTTTATCTATTGTACATACAGGGTGTATGTTTTAGACGGGGCAGTAACGGTTGGTCCCTAACCGTTGTAGCTACAGAAAACTCTAACTTCAAAAAATATTTTACAAAAAGCAGTTTACAAAAATATTTTTTGATGCTATCGGGCCAACCGTATCAGAACAAAAGTTAAAATATCTTTAAAAAATGAAGGATACCTAGAAGTCTAATAAGAACGTTTATGTTAGCTACAGTGGTTTATGTTAGCTACAGATCAATTACTGGGACACAATTTTGCAATTTCTGACTTTTCTAGTACCTACCTGCTCAAACCTAAGATGGTCCGATAGTCTTTTGATGCCTATAAGAACCAGGATCGATTGGCATCAAAAAATTTTTCATGGAAACTGCCCATTTTCTTGCTGGTTGTACGTTTTTCTAAAATCTGTGAATGCCGATCAAAACACCTTCAAAAGTTACAGTTTATTTTTTAACAACGTTTTCGTGCAGCCGCAACGGTTGGGTGGGTTTATCCTTAGGTATAACTGCCCCCACCAAAAAATACAACCTGTATTTACTATTTTTCAGTACATTCAGATTAATTAAGTATTTATTAAAGTGAAGTGATGATGGCTCAGGGTTGTGTGATTGTCCACTAATTCAAAGGTTGTGAGTTCAAATTCTATAGAACGAGCTCTACTCACCAAAGCTCATCTGGAAACTTTTAAAAACGCAGCGAAGTAATGACTCGACAAAAAAGATTACTAACCTCCTTGACTTAGATATTTATTAATTAATAACTGCTTTTGCCCGCGGTTCACCCACGTGGTGATTCCCACGGGAACAGTGCATTTTTCTGCGATAAAAGTAGCCTAAGTTACTCCTTGTAACATCAGCTACCTGCCAGTGAAAGTCCCGTCAAAATTGGCCCAGCCGTTTCGGAGATTAACTCAAAGCTCGATAACAGCGACATGCTCTTACGTACCTAGTATTTGTATTTTCTTTGGAAATGCTGAATAATCATTATTGTTAAAGCACTGATGAAGCAGGAATCAAATAATAATTTATACAAGAAAGTACCTATACTTATACTTTCTCTTACAACATTTGTAACGCTTACTTCATCCTAATTAATTACAATCGAACAGGTATCCATAATATCCATAATATCTTTATTTTACTGCCATCTAGTGGCGGGTAGCAGAATGTTTCTCAGTCGTTTACAAACTGTTCTTCTTCTTTATTTTACAAACTGTTGTAACGACACAGTATCCATCCATCATTCTTAATCTTAAAATCTCATTCATAGGTTCATTCATTGAAGACAGTATAGAGCTACCAGATAAAAATAATAGTTTGTCAATACGGGTACGGGTACGGAATGATCGATATTAGAAAAACATCGATGTTGATATCAATATTCGATAAATATCGAAAGTAAAACATCGATTTTTTTCGAACAGATGGCAAAATAAAACAATCTATAATTTTATTATACATTAAATGTATTTAGACTATATGGACTATGGACTTTTAGAGATAATACAAAAATACACGTTTTTCACCTTTGTACTATTTGCCTTTCAATTGTGCACGATCACGAACACTGAATAGTTATTAATCCACCATTATTAACATTAACACTCGAAAAAACTCTGATTTTGGTAAATAGTTGGTAGCAGGACTATCATCCCTATTTTGTTTTCGTTTGATTTGATTTAAAGAATGAATTAATGATATTATTTTGTCGTTGTCGATTTGTTGCCGAATTGAATGAAAGCTAAAATTGAACGAAGGGAGTTTTGTGTTGCCAAGCTAGAAGGATTGACTTCCCAAAATATTAACAAAACATGAGACTTCTCCTGCGAGTGTCCATCTGGGTTGGTACCACCGCTTTGCTCGTGAAGTCTGCCGTCAAGCAGTAATGTGCAAGCATTATTGTGTTCTGGTTTGATGAGGAGAGTATCCTGTGAAATTACTGGGCTTATGAGACTTAATACCTAATGTTTCAGGGTAACGAGCACAGTGAAGTGCCGAGCAAATCTTTGTGTTTCAAAGTTCTGAGTGACACCTCTAATTGTTATGGGCCGGCGTTTAATACTTACCATCAGGTAACCAACGGGCTCGTCACGTTATCAAATAGATTATTAAAATAATTACAAAAACCACAACAGCACGGTTTCGCGTTCCCGCCAAAGAATCATTTCATCTCTTTCGTTTGGAACGCAAGCAATGGAATTCCTATTCGTTCAGCCTATTTAATTTACATTGATCGGCGACATTTAGTGTGAATTGGGTAAAGATGAATTGAATGAACTAATGCTAACAACTTTAGTCAGTACACTCAAATCACGCCAGATGGCCTAGACTAGGCCGACTGCCGAGAATAATTATAATTGTAATGTAGTGATATCGACATAGTCTAGGCCCTAGTGTATGTCGATATCATTAGTCGTAATTAGTTTACATATTATGTTACGTCGATGTGTCGATATTATTCTCGTAACATCGATGTGTCGATGTTTTCGAGAACTTAACATCGATGTTTTCCTGCTAAACATCGACGTTTCTCTAAGTTCGATGAATACCGATCATCCCTAAAACAAGATTGAAAATTCATTCATTCATTCTCCAATTTCTTCAAAACTCAAGTTCATTCTCAACTCCGTTGATCGTTGATGCGTGTGTTTTTTAAAATGGCAAATTACGTTTATTTAACAATATTACTGTGCTTTACGTATAATGGTAAGTTAAAATATCATATAAATATTACTCAAAATCTTAGACAGCCATTTTTCTGAGCTCTCATGGATAGTTTGGAAGCGTAGTGATTTTAAGTTTACTTCAAAATACCACGCCCAAGTTAGTGTTCCAGATTTAAACTGGAAACTGTTTGAATTATACACTTAGCGAAATTCACAGCTAAAAATCTCTCCCTAGATTAAACAATACAATGGCAAAGCAAAAAATGCTGGCCATAGGTAAGTACCTATTCTTTATTTTTGTGTACAAATTTTGCCGCAACTGGCTCGCCTTTGTGACTGATTCCCTCTAAAACGTAGGGTATGTATGTAATTCGATTTATCTTTGGATATTTATTGCAAAATTATGGCAAGCGTTGTTATTCTGACAAGCAAACGTACGTTTGCTTGAGCGTCTAGGCTAAGAGCAGAGTTCACCAAATGTGAAATGAATGATGTTCACATCATGATCATGAGTTCAATTCCCAATTCAAAGCTAGCTTTTACAGCAGATGTCAAAATGCTCTTTAAAATAATCCTATGTTAATGCTATATGAACCTCGGCTCATGAGTTGAAACTAGTTCCTAGTTGAACTTTGGTTCAAAATTATAGGTAAACTCCAACCTAAGTGAAACATTTTGTTTTCAGCGTCCGCACAGAGGACCCCAACAATATCTCACATAACCCAAGAACAGATACGTGACATTGGAGGTCAGGTGGACCTTGACTGCTCTGTGCACTACGCCCAGGATTTTCCAGTGATTTGGGTAAGTTGACAGTTTTTTTTACTGGTGTTGTTAGTTTAATGTTTGACCATAGACACAGATGAGATCGAAGGTGTGGCAGGCTTCCCCGATAAATACCTATTCATACCAGCCTTCAAGCCCAAGAAGTATCTTTCAGAGAAGATAAATGATGAGCAAAAGCGTGCAGAAACAGTCTTACAATTTGTTGCTGTCATTTAAAATCACTTTTTTTTAATCACGAATAAAGGGCTTTTTCGCCTATTGCGAATATGCCTGGTATGTTCACCTAAGCTATGAATAAAAACTACAGTAAACTAAGTAACTAATTTCTCTCAGCTAGCTTGGATGTCATGCTAGCCGAGTCTGAGAGTGACTTGCCTAGAATAATATTACAAACACCCAGTTGACGCAATTGAGAACCAAATAATCGTCTACTATTTTCATTCCGGACTCATTCCAACAATATATTGTACACATCATTAATCACTTGCAGTGTACAATGATGAATACTTTTGTTATTTTCAGGCTAAATTCGATCGTCTCAAGACCATAGAATCCGTCCCACTCTCCAACAATGCCGGTCTTATCATCAAGGATTCCAGGTTCTCCCTGAGGTTTGACGAGGCTACAGCTACTTTTACACTATCGGTGAGTTACTTATACATTTCTTCCAAATTCTATGAATGCAGGTGAAAATATCTTCAAAAATTAAGAAATCTGTTAAAATAGAAGTATATCAACCAATAATTGGATTATTGTGATTTATATGTCTTGCGATTATTGAGGCTGTTATAAACTTGACTGTGTGAGTGTGGTGAAGCGGGAACTTGTGCAACTTTCTATCTGACCCACCTAAGTTTGAATCCCGGATCAGTCCCGCAACCAATGGCTTATATCAAGTTATTTGCAGATATACAATTTTGTAAAGAACCCCTTATACTATAACTTAGTAAACTGTATATAGAATGCAAGGATGTATAGTAAAAACAGTCTGATTAAGTCAGAAGGACTATTATATAAAAAACAAAAAGGCTGCATTATCAAGAAACACAAAATTCGAGAACATAATATCACATCCACCAAGTTGCACTGGACCTGCACAGTGGATTACAACCCATATTTTGTTTATGTTTGAGCACTATCTCACCTGATGGTAAATGACGATGCGGATGACGTTTAGTGCATACATACCTATTCACTTGTCACTTGATTCTTCAAGTGACACTGAGCTTACAGAGATCAGGAATCCGGACTCCGGCAAAGGAGTTCCACTCGTTAGGGGTACTATGCATAATGAGTGGAAGCAAAACCCTTTGTGAGTAATGGGGGAATGTTCACAATTAATCTATGCTGTTTTACTGGTTTACTAGCCAAGTGGCTGCGGACCTGTCAAAATAACATTATTTTCTCTTTTTCAGATCAAGGATATTCAAGAGAACGATGCTGGGTGGTACCAGTGTCAGGTTCTAATATCCATCACCAATAAAATAGCAGCCGAAGTTGAACTGCAAGTCCGTAGACCTCCCATTATCAGTGACAACTCTACGCGTTCCATCGTGGCCAGTGAAGGAGAGAGTGAGTACAAAGAACACTGTTCATCTTTTTTTTTATACTATTGGGTAACGAGAGGTTGTGTGCCTGATGATAACTTTACTGCGGCACTGCATTGCTCTCATTACCCTGAGATGTGATGTCCTAAGTCTCATAAACCCTGTAATTTCACTACTTTGCTCATCAAACCAGAACACAGTAATGCTTGCACATTGCTTGGCGGCAGACTACAGAAACTAATTGGTGGTACCCACCCAGAGGGACACTCACAGAAGAGTTACTCCTATCACCTGGTATAAGTCTCATAAGCCCAGTAATTGCACTTTAATTTTTATTTTCTGCAGGTGTCCAGATGGAATGCTATGCTGGTGGTTTCCCATTTCCGAAGATATCTTGGAGACGCGAGAATAATGCTATTTTGCCCACCGGTGGATCGATATACAGGTAAAGTACACTTTCCTTTCTTTTTTTCAATGTTTTCATAATTTCTAAAAGGACCACCCGTGAGTTATAACCTACTCATGAAATAAATTATCATATAAACCGGTTAACAATTTCCGGAGAAATCGAATAACATTACCACAAAATTTGTTTGTTTTACTAGATGGTAGGACTAACTCTTCTGCCAGTGTCCGTAATTTGTTTGTTTTACTAGATGGTAGGACTAACTCTTCTGCCAGTGTCCGTATGGGTTGGTACCACCGCTTTGCCCGTGAAGCCTGCCGCCAAGCAGTTATGTGCAAGCATTACTGTGTCCCGGTTTTGAACAAAGTAGCGAGTGAAATTACTGGCCTAACGTCTAGGGTAACAAGTACACTGCAGTGTTGCGCAGCCTTTGTGTTTCAAAGTTCTGAGTGACACTACATTTGTTATTGGTCGGCGTTATCCATCAGGCAATCCACCAGCTTGTCTTGATATCAAATAAGAAAAGTACAGACTAATTGAGAAGAACATTCTTTTCGTGACATCAGTCAAAAAAAATTACGTTACTCGTTTGCTCTGTGAAGGAAGGACAAACCACACACTTCCACATTTTTAATACAAAATAATTATTTTAGGGGCAACATTCTCAAAATCGCGGCTGTGCACAAAGAAGACCGCGGTACTTACTATTGTGTGGCTGAAAACGGGGTCGGTAAGGGCGCCCGCCGGAATATCAACTTAGAAGTCGAGTTCGCGCCTGTCGTCACCGTGCCTAGACCCAGACTTGCACAGGTATAATATATTCGCCAGCGTAGAAATGGTACCTTTCCACGCTAACATGAAAAAAGCGCTTTTGCGCGCAGATTTTGAATGAATACATCCGCTAGCGTAGAAATGGTACCTTTCCACGCTAACGTGGAAAAAGCGCTTTTGCGTGCAGATTTCGAATGATAAACAAAATCTTTCCTCGCTGTAGTGAGGTGGAAAATTGTAAGTTTCACTCGGCAGCAAAGTCGTTTTGCATCTTGTACCTTTGAAACCCACGTTATGCTCGTGATTCAATTTTTGAATGCCAATCACCGAGTCAATTATTTCAAACTCTGACCATATGGGGCTTACCGGCTAACAATATCGTGTTCGTTTTCGACTCCAACCCGATTAAGACCAGCGGCCGCTAGGTCTTCGGCTGGATGGAATAGTCTAGAATATTCGCTGGTTTCCAAACGAGTTCTTACAAAACGAAAAGAAGCGATAACCCTAGACAACTCCTTCCACACGAAGACTAGTGACCTCTGGTTTTAATAGGTTTGGAATCGAATATGAAGACGATTGTCGTTAGCCGATAAGGCAGCAGGTCCTAGCATCCTTCGCTTTTTTAGGTTTCAGTACAAGTACTCGAGCCAAATAACTTTGCTGTCTTACATAACCGAACATAATAGGATCTAATTCTTGATTTGGGTAGACGAATGTATGTTGCAGAGGCCCGCTGTTAGAGTGATTTTAACTTTCATAAGTGCTCCTTTGGGGCCTATTTGAATAAAGCAATTTGAATTTGATTTTTGAAAATGGCTAACAAAATTAATGTCATATTCAGGCTTTACAATACGACATGGATTTGGAGTGTCACGTAGAGGCGTACCCACCGCCAGCAATTACCTGGCTGAAGGATGAAATTCAACTCTCCAATAACCAGCATTACAGGTAATTTATTTAGAAAATAATACATTACCTACTGTCCAGGCCGGAAATAAAGCAACAGGGTAGTTAATAATTTTTGATAATCTGGTTTATATTGTGACTTATGGGCTATTTTAGCCAAATAATATTAATCTATACAAATAAATAAAATTGAAGTGTCTGTTTGTAATATCAAAATAACAGCTTTTTACTAAATGCATGTCTATAACAAAAACACTTTTTTATTAATTTTATGTGTCTTGTCTGTTTGTTCCGGGTAATCTCCGAAACGGCTGGACCTAATTTGACGGGACTTTCACTAGCTGATGTTAAAGAAGTCACATAGGCTACTTTTATTTTAGAAACATAATTAGGGTTCCGCGCAAAAAAACCGCATGAAATCCAATAATCCCGCGTGGGTAAAACCACGGGCAGTAGCTAGTAGTAAATACACTACTAGACTATTAATAGGCATCCCCGATCCAGCTGTCTAGTGAAAAACGGTCAAAAGTGTGAAAGATAAAGCAATCGTTAGGCCATTAGTTGTCTTTTTCTAGAATTCCAGATATTCTTATTAATGTTGGTAAATATTATCACATTTTCACAGGATATCTCATTTCGCTACCGCTGACGAGTTTACCGACACGACACTCCGCGTCATCACAATCGAGAAGCGCCAGTTCGGACTCTTCACATGCAAAGCGCAGAACAAACTGGGAACTGACGAGGGGAAAGTGGAGCTGGCTGGTAAGCACTGTTACACTGTTTTAAAGCTATCACGGTTATTCATCTAGATTCTCAAGCCATGTTCTCACTCTAACGTCTATGTTCTCACTCTAACGTCGATGATCTTTTTCTGACGTAGATTTTTCACTCTGACGTCGATGTTCTCTGTCTAACGTCGATTTTCTCACTAACGTCGATTTTCTCAATCTAACGTTGATGTTCTCACTCTGACGTCGATTTTCTCAATCTAACGTCGTTGTCACTCTGATGTCGATGTTCTCACTCTGATGTAGATTTTCTAATTGGTAATTATTGGTTTTTATCGTTTTTATCACAATAAACAACGTTGATTTTCTCACTCTAACATCGATGTTCTCACTCCGACGCCGATGATCTTATTCTGACGTAGATTTCTCACTCTGACGTCGATGTTCTCTCTCTAACGTCGATGTTCTCTCTCTTAACGTTGATTTTCTCACTAACTTCGATTTTCTTAATCTAACGTCGATGTTCTCACTCTGACGTCGATTTTCTCAATCTAACGTCGTTGTTCTCACTCTGACGTCGCTGTTCTCTTTCTAACGTCGATGTTCTCTCTCTAACGTCGATTTTCTCACTAACGTCGATTTTCTCAATCTAACGTCGATGTTCTTACTCTGACGTCGATTTTCTCAATCTAACGTCGTTGTTCTCACTCTGACGTCGATGTTCTCACTCTGACGTAGATTTTCTCACTGGCGTCAATTTTCTCACTCTTAACTTAGATTTTATCACTCTAACGTCGAATTTCTCAATCTTCAACTCCCCTGTAGAGTTCCGGTGAAGAAACGCATCGTCAGCATGATGGTAGGGGATTTTCTAGTGGTCGCCTAGCTAGCTACCGAGATTAAAATGCCTTATGATAGCCAGTCCCCATATAAAGTTTAACATTATATCACATCGTCTCATATCAATTTATATACTTTATTTGTTTTAAATGAATAAAACCAGAATAGCTAAACAACCGAAAACAAAAAAAAATCGCTTTCCTTTGACTTGGTAGCAATTGATCTTTATAAAAATCTGCTTGTTTAGATTTCCCTACATAATAATTTCTGCGTGTATTTTCGATTTTTCGTTTTTTACATTCAACTTTTAATGTATAGGTGAAACCAATTTGTCCGGTATTAATATTGGTGGGTGCGCAGCGCAATAGGTTATTTTACCTATTTTAGGCAATAGGTTAGGCCTATTCCAGGCAAGTTTCTGTTTGTATGGAAAACTGAAAATCGTTCTAATTTAGGTTTAATATAATAAGTACCTACTCTTGTTTTGAAAATGCTTAATTATTTAGTCTTAGAAATATAATACTGCTTATGTTTAAAAAAAAATGTAATATGTTCAGTCGAAGATTTTGGACTTAAACTTGCAATTCATTTAATATAAAAACCGTAAAAAAATTTGGAATTGCAAAAGCGGGTTTTATTGATTTTCACGATAAATTAATTTTATTTTCTATAAAAATAACAAGATTTACTAAAAGCGAGCCTCAGACCGGACAAAGTTTGGTTTTACTTATACCTTTTTATTGTTGAACAACTGTTGAATGTATGTTTTTCTCCTATTTGTGTTGTAAGCTTGCCTGCTTGATGTAAAATGCTTGAAGTGAAAATCTTAGGCACCTCAACTGTTTTTTTTTATGTTAAGTTAGTTTAACACGTATATTTACAAATGCCTTAATTAGTTCAAAAGATATTCGCCGTTTCTTGTGACGTTAAACGTGACGTTTGGCGGCGCTCTAGTTCAGTATTAATTATCTAGCACATTTAAATGTGCAAATATCATTGGAATCATGTTGCATTTGCAACTTTTAGACTGGGCACAGTAAAAATGCGATTTAAAAAATAAATCGATGTGTTTCAAAATCAATTGTAATTGATACTATTCTCTATTCTAAACAAATTGCTTTCAACTTTTCAGTTATTTAATTTAAATGGTGTATAACGGGACATAACCACGATAAAAAAAATGTATCAGCTACATCCTAAACAGGCCAAGCTAAGCTAGCTCGCTTTTAAAATGCATGTGTATTATTTTAGAGTCAATTATACCTGTGTGCCCGCCCGCATGCGGGCAGGCGCGGTACGGCGGCGCCGCCTCGCTGTCACAAGCGGCGCACACCCTGTATACAGTGGTTGCACTGTACGGTGCCTGTCTTGTTGTGAGGTAAGTGTTTTTATACAAGCTTTTTTAACACCATGTATACACATTAAACAAGCTGTGGTTTTATACACGTCTCAAACATTCCAAGTGCCAATTACTAGGTAAAAAGAGTTGTTAAAGAATAGTAATCAAAATCAATGTATCTATGAGTAATAATCGCCTAATATCGTAAAAATATTAATTTAAGAAAAATCAGAATACGGCTGCTCTTACAGAATAGGGACACGGCATGAGTAATGGGCGGATCAGCTGGCGAGTTCAATGAACTCGCGGAGGACGCGCGACGCACATGCTGTTTCTTTTATCGGCCAGAGTATGATGTATTTTTCACCAAATTTATTGAATAACTAGCTGCTGCCTCCGGTTTAACCCGCGCGGAGATATTGGATTTCAAGGGTTCTATTTAATTTAAGAATTAGGGTACCGCGCAAATTAAATTTCTAAAATAAAAGTAGCCTAAAGTACTCCTTATATCATCAGCTATCTGCCAGTGAAAGTCCCGTCAAAATCGGCCCAGCCGTTTCGGAGATTACCCGGCCATTTCAATTTTATTTATCTGTATAGACAATGTGCAATTTTTATATAATTATATCATTGTTAATTGGTGTTTAGAAAAAGCAGTATATTTATAGCTAAGTCTGTTAATATGACACCTTTTTAAAACCACAGCTTGTAGAATCTTAATAATAAACAGCTTAATAATTATAACACCCTATAACACTGTTTATTAATAAGAGCCATAGTGGCCTAAACCAGAGGTTACGTAAACTTGCAAGGTAACGAAAACACCCAACAAATCCTTATTGTTTTAACCGACTTCAAAAAACGGAGGAAGTTCTCATTTCGTCTGTAATTTTTTTTTGTGGCGATATTACTCGTTTTCTCCGTCAATTCTCAACCAATTTATAAAATAACTATTTTTTAATGGGGGTGTTTCAAATATCGCTATATTTTATCCCGAAGTCGATTGCCGCATTGTTGAGAAGAAAAAAGAAAGAATTTTCCATATCGGTTTATAATTGATGGAGTTTGCTTACTACAAACATAAAACAAAATACAAGCGAGCTGAGAATCTTTCTCCTTTTTGAAGTCAGTTTAAAAATGGAGAATTTATTCGGCTAATATCAAAATGTTGTCATGTGTAATTTTTGCATGTCGAATCCGATTTTTTTAATGTTGGTATTATTAAGTATTGCTGTTTACTGTTAAAGCATGTAATTTTTTGTATTGTTTTGTAGATTTTTGTAGTTTACTAGTTTTTACCCGCAATTTTTCCTGCGTTTAGCTCGGTATACATATACACCCTGTATATACAGGATACAGGATGTATTTTTGAAACCAGATGGAAAGGAACTAAGGATACCCTAACCATTGTAGTTATAGAAAATTGTTCTTAGAACATCCACTCTAACTTTTGAAGACTGTTTGATCTACATTCACAGATTTTGGAATAATATGTACACTTGTACAGTGAGCACCAAAACAGGCAGTTTATGCACAAACTTTTTTTGATGCCAATCGATCCTGTTTCTTTTAAGGATCAAAAGGCTATCAGACCAAATTCACTGAGGTTTGAGTACTAGGAATGTCAGAAATTATGAAAACGTACCCCCTACCTTGTTAAGGAATCACTAAACCTAGCTACCGAAAAACTTTTTAGGATAGTTTTTTTGAAGTTTTTTATACAAATGGCTAACGAGACGAGTAAGTCGTTGGCGTAATGGTAAGCATAACGCCATCCCATAACAATTTCAGTGCCACTCAGAACTTCGAAACACAAAGGCCTGCGCGGCACTGTATTGTTCTCGTTACCCTGAGATATTAGGTTTTAAGTCTTCAGTAATTTCCTACTATGCTCATCAAACCGGAATAACATGTAATGCTTGCACATTACTACTTGCCGGCAGAGTACACGAACAAAGCGGTGGTACCCACCAAAACCCTCGCAGAAGAGCTAGTCCTACCACATGGTAAAATTCAATGTCCTTTACTGATATCGTGATATCATTCTCTTGTAATAGTTTTTTTTATTGTATTGTAATATATATATTTTATTGTCAACAGAGGCTATCTGGCCAGATATTAACTTCCCCGGCCTCCGTTACCCGTCTGACCACGCACTCTACTACGACGGTATGCAGAACACTCAAACGACAATGAAACACTCGCACTTGACCATTTTTGTATGTACATTGTTATCTTTGATGTAGCTACCAAGGACTGTGTTCTGTTCAAAATTAACGGTATAAAAGCGGTATTGTGATATCAACGCTATTGCGGGTTAATCTAAACTATTTTTTCAGGTAGGTCTAGCTTGCTATAAACCTCGTGTTAAAAATCCATTGCCGACTTGCTGCATTAGGAAGACACACAGCTTATTTATCCCGCTAGGTGGCGCATTATCGCTGGTGTTGTTTCGCTGTCAAACTTTATTATAACATTTTAGTAAGTAAACAAAATAATAGTGTCTGCAATAAAGTATGTTATTATGCCTCTGTGAGGAGCATTTCAGTGTAAAAATAAAGGTACAAACATTTCCCTTCAGACGAGAAAAAGCGGAAGCTGTGGATCATTGTCCATCGAAAATTATTGGAAACCAAATACTATTTTGAAAATTGTCACTGATAGTGTAAATCCCGTTTAGTGATAATTTTCAAAGTGTTGATGACCAAGACAGTTTAAAAACCAAATACCACTTCTCGGCTATGTAGCGACAATTTCAAATGTAATGATTTTTATGACGCGAGCATGTTTACTGGTTAGTTGAATTCATTAACCCCCAAAGTAAGTCACAAGCACCAGCGATGGTGGCGCCATCTGAGATTAGTTTTGCCCGTGCCTCCCCATTGAGAGGCAGTTCTAATCTAGGCTTAGCATATTCACCATCGTAGATCAAGACCAGGCGAGATAGTGCTCAAACGCCAACCTATCGGATATAAAAAATGCAGTCCTTGGTAACTTCAACTTTTTACAATAAATGTATGTTCTGTCGTTTCACCCGCGTTGTAATTCCTACAAGAACTATGCATTCAAGTGTTTAGATAGTTATGTGTACATCCCTGCACTAAGATTCCCTGTGTTCCTCTGCACTGTGGGGATCGATAACGTGATCGCCAAAAGTAAACCTTAATATATTACATAAGTGCCAATCGTGAAAAAGTCGTTATCGATAAACAATTTCGATACAATTATCGTTTAAATTCGAAAAGTCGATATCGATACACAAAGCCGATTAAAAAATCGATTTAACTGTCCGTTTTCTCACGATCGATTAAATTGTGTGAAGTAAAAAAAGTCGTCCAATCGTTTATTCGATTGACGATTGATTCGGCTATTTAAAATGAAAATCCATAATCGAATAAAAATCGTTACGGATGTAAGCCGTCGAATGAGTTTTCGATTGTAATCGATTAGAACAATCGAGCTAATTAGACCGCATCGTCGTTTCCTATTGGGCGAGCTGTGGTCTAACCAGACTTAGAGAAAATATTATATAACGCTAGATTTGTTTAATAGACAAGTCACGTTGCTCCGTTGCTGCGTGAAAGGACAGACCAACAAAGATGTACAAACACACTTTCGCATTTATTATAGTATTATAGTACGGATAGGCGTATATATTTTTTTATAAATCAATAAATTTTTGATATCAATACCAAAATTATTTCATACTGTCCGTGGTTTATCAAGTAAGCACCTCTCTTCCTGGTTTGTCCCATTTTTATATGGTATAGGCGGATTACATGTTTACAAACTGCTTTAGATTTTGGCATTTTTTTAAAGCTTGCCTAACACTCCTAACTAACACTCCTTGGGAATTCTGAGAGTCTGGACTATAATCCACCACGCGAGCCCAGTACGGCTTGGTGGATGTCACAAGTCCTCGAATTTTGTGGTTTGTCATGCGGGTTTCCTCACGATATTTTCCATCAATGGATGGCAATTGAAGTCTGACGAGTCAGATTGACAGTCGCACAAGTTTCTCACTCGACCACACTCGCTCCTCAAATACAGAAACAAATATAAAAATCAATTTTATTTGTTTAACCTATGCAGTGTAAAATAAATAAAATAATAGCTTTTAAAAAAGCAGACCGCCTTTTTAAAAAAGAATTCACAGTTGACGGAGAAATCGGTGAACATTCATACAGTCGAACATAGAACCTCCTCCTTTTCTAGAAATAAAAACTGGAAATCGTACGCTGGAAAAGTAAAAAATGAGAGTCTCTAAGTCGGCTGATCTACTGACCGCTAAAACACCCTATACAAATTGAACAGAACATCTGACGTCACTCGTTCAACGCAGGCTGTAACGCTGTACTAAAAGCATGCATTTTGTTGATAGAAGCCGGGTAATGTTCTAGCGTTATCTATGCTCTCTTAGTCTGTGTGTCAAATGTATGTATGTAGTATCAATATGTCTGATGTAGAATCTCTTGAAACATATTCCAAAATTAGATATAAAAATACTTTGACTTACTACCTTATTAAGTATAATATAATAAGGCCCGCTTGCGCCAGCGCGAGTTATCTTTTTTAACTCGAGTTAGTTGCTAACACGGGAATTATCAGGATCTTTTTATAAATTTTTATCCGCCGGTGTTGCTCTATCCGGGTTAGTTAAATAGCTTTTGGTGTAAGTGGGCCTAAGTAAGATAAAGCAGTTGTACCTATTCTTTTTTACATTCTTCTTCTTTCTTTATTTCCTGGCTTCTGTGGTATGTTCGCCACAATTTCGCCAATGTCAAGTAGGTACTATGATAGACGATCAAACAAAGGAGATTCAGTGCTTGGAGAGAATAATTTGGTCGGTGAATATGAAAACTAGGGATGAATTTTACATCTGAAACAAAATACACACAAATATGAATACACTACCTACTACTTTTTTACATTGTGTAATAGTTTGTTATCGTAGCTAATGGCACGTCAGGCGTGTCACGCTCAGTCACGCTTAATTGTCACGGAACGATGACACGTCAGTCGTCTCAATGGTGGAAGTTACACCATTTTAAAATTACGAATTATCCTCTTAAAAAAATCTATTTAGTCCCAGTAATAGAATAACTCGTACTGAGATTTTTTCTAAAAAGATCTGTTACCCAATGTAAATCTAAAGCACCGCCTAGACGATCAATTGCGATTGTCAATCAATTCTTCAATCACCTACCACAGAAGACAAAAAGATTGATACATCGATTGATTATAAATTATTACTAGCTTCCGCCCGCAGCTTCACTTTTCTTTATAAATTGTAGTCTATGTATGTACTATTCTGATGTATAAACTATATTACTGTAAAGTTTCTTCAAAATCAGTTCAGTAGATTTTACGTGAAAGATTAACAAACATTCATCCATACATAAAATATACAATAAAATACAAACTTCTGCGTTTATAATATGTATTAGTAGGAATGATAGGATAAAATTCCTATCAAATAACTCTCAATCGCGGTTGATCGTCTACCAAGCTCATATTAACACTTTAACAGTATAATATAAAGACTAATGATTATTATTTTTGCGTGTATTTCTTGTAATTGTATAATAAAATGTATTATTAAACTTGTCTAAAGGACAAAATACCTATATTAACTAGTTACTAGAAACAGTTGGATAATCTACGAGCCAATGTAGACCCATAGATAATTCAAATGTTCTAGCCCACTATCACTATAGTTGGAAGTGTACCTAGCATGCTGGCATTGCCTCGTTCAATTGCAATGCTGATTAAAACTCAGTAATTTTTACTTCGATCTAAAAAGGCCTAAGTGAAGGCGTCGATTAGTACCTGTGACTTGAATTTTGATCCTTATATACCTACAGTTAAACGCTATAATCCACCACGCGGACCCAGTGCGGCTTGGTGGATGTCACATATCCTCGAATTTTGTGATTCTTGAACATGCGGGTTTTCTTACTATATTTTCCTTCACCGTTTTCGAGCGAGTGTGGTAAATCTTTGCATAAAATCAGTTGTTTTTAAGGATCAAAATTCAAGAATACATTTAGTGTTTTATATGACATTTGTGTGTAGCTTTGTATTTTTATAAAGGTAAGAATTAGTTTTTGATATTGTGTGTAGTAATTGCTTACGGTAGTTTTGACAAAAATTGTTTTAGTATTATAATCGTATACTCAGTGCTGGGACGAGAGTTTCGGTCATCATAATTTGCTGATGTTTAGTATCTGATGTCTTTGTAACAGTCTGGTTGCTGAGTGCACTGAAATTGTCACGGACAGCTGTTACCATCAGACTTGCAATAAAAAAAAACAGCTTTACACCATTACACAGCATGGTCACCAGGTTTAATGAATACCTATAAAATTTGAGCCTATTTGAGTTACAGGAACTGGTTCAGAATTCAGTTGCAAAATTTGACCCACACTTTCTAATATTAAACAAACTAACTAGTGAAGTTAATCAAATGTTTGCAATAATTAAAATAATTCCTTTATCAGTTTGTACTGTTTTTTATCTGAGATTTCAGATATCTGGCCTATGCCCAGCAATTCCACTGCCTACTTTGCTCATCAAACCGGAATATATGATTGCATGCACACTACTGCTTGACGGCAGATAGCAAAGGTGGTACCCACACCGATGGACACACACAGGCATAGGTCCTAAAACCTGGTAAAAGGCAACTAGAGTGTACATGATTATTGATTATTTAGTCTAAATAAATTTGGTAATAATTGTGATTTATATAGTTTTAATATTGCACAAGCACTTTATTAGTATTTAAAAAATAATCACTCGTTTTAAAGCATTTATTTGGCGAGATTTACTAACAGCTGATATTGAAATCAATTTTGATGTATTTTTAACTATTAATTTGACATTCCAGTGACAAGATCTTATTGTAGGGGATTTTTTAAAAGTTTTACAAAATTTAAAAAAGTTTAATTAAGCAGACTTTTGTCATATCGGTAGGTCTAGACTATAATAAGTTTTTTCAGACTGAAAAATGTTATTCCATCCAGTCAAGACTTGAATTAATTAGTTAAATTAAGTTTGTTTTAAATCAATTTCGGATAATCTTTTGATGTCCATAGCTTTTATTTGAACACAGTAAATATGCATTTTTAAATTTTTCACTTTTGAATTAAAAGTTATATTATTTATTCACATCATAAACTATACTAAAATAATATTTTTTATACATTATACGTACGAAATTGCGAAAATGCATATTTGCGTTGTTGTAAGCAAGTGTTGTTGTTAAAAGTGCCATCAGCAGTCTTAACTAGACTGCTTTTTTAATCTTGGCATCTATTTTATGCTTTAATTAGAATTGTATATTGCACTTTATCTTGTATTTTATTCCAAGCTTTCATTACTCTCCAAATGATGGCACTTTTAAAAACTTAAGTAAAAGCTAAATATAAACATGCATTTAACGAAGTTCGTTACTAGCGTCGAACTAATCGTCGTTGTTAGTTGGAAGAGCGTCCGGCCCGGTAAACCGGAAGATGCGGGTTCAAAACGCTGTCACCAGTGAAACTTTTTGCATGTTTAAATTTACAAAAATATCTCGTTAAATCGGGTTAAAACTTAAAATCTATTATTTAACTATTATCCCTAAATGAGCCCATAATAAATTTAATAAATAAATCTCTGGCAGCTGGTTTTTGTATTTTATTCGCAGAAATTGCATTATACTTTTGCGCAGAATTAATCCGTTTGTGCTTATTTTAACTTATTTGAATTTTTATATTTGATATCATGATATGAATCTCTACAAAAAGCATTTGTATTAATTGTAAGCAATATTTTTTGTTGAAATAAAGAACTTTGTATGTAACATTTTGTTTTATTTCAATTCTGTTAGAAATTTTTGGAAGGGAAAAAGTACCTATACCGTTCTGTACCTACGTGTAGTTATGAGTGTCAAATAAGCAGGCCAACCGCCTGATTACTGCCACTACATTAATCTCTTGGGTGATTTATTTGTGAAAATAAAATACAATTGTAAATTAAGTTTTTATTTTATACACATTTACACCAATACCTACATATTTTCATTAATAAAACTTAAATCTAATTTGTAAACATTACATGTACCCTTCTTAAAGTTAAATATCTTTTACAGCTATATTGACACCTTATAAATATTTGGTAAAAAAAACCTATTTTATACAATTTTATAATAATTAATATAAATCTATAATATCATTTGGTGTAATGTATTTTAGATTTTTTTAATATTTAAATCACTTAGGTCACTACTTTAGAATATTTTTTTATATTTATATCACCTAGGTCACTACTCTAGAATAAAATTACTAAAACTTCGTCTTTACCGACATACCATTTTCACACGACTGCCAAAACAAGGAGTGTAACGTTTTCACCATACATGTATACGTATGTGAGTTTCTTTAAATCACCACAACTTTTATATGCCTCAACAGATTTGGATGTATGGGGTATCGTTAGAATCCTTACACAATCCCGAGTGACACTGGCTAGGACAGTCGTGTTATTTATATTTTTTAATTATACTTTTTTATAGTAATGTCGATTCTGTCATCTCGTACCTAAACCTAATTCTAGTTTCAACATCCCTTTCTAAACGAGAACATGAGAAAGAGATGGAATATATTGTAGAACTGTTATTCCATATACGTGTGGTGTAAATGTAATGGAAAGTAATTTATTGGCGTCTAATTTATCAAGGATGGACAGACAAAACTTTTAGATCCACCGTTTTCTCGTGGTCATACTAGTTTGTCATACCAGTATGACCACGAGAATATACATGTCCTCATGGTCATACTGTACCGTATTTTCCGAAATAGGTTTTTCCGCTGTCAATCATCTCCCATCCCTTTCTTACATTATGTATTGGAAAGAGCGAAACTAAAATTAGGTATGAAACGACAGAATCGATACCAATACCTATACAAGGATCGCCAAGCAATGGCATAAATCTTGATGCGAATCTTACTTATGTCATTGGTTATCACACCACAAGGACAATATTAATTATTTTTTAAAGAACTTGTTACACCTGGCCTTTGGCAACAGTTATGTATCACACAGAGCTTTGAAACACAAAGGCCTGCCCGATTATTACCTACGATAATTTTGTGAGCTAACGCTATTTTTATTTACAAAAGTCAAATCGTTTTTAGATACCTTTCCACCACGGGAAATAACAAAATCAGTTCAGTAATTAAACAAAATACTGTTAGTTATTACCATGCGGCTTACACTTTTATTATAACAATAGCCAATTTCTACCAACTATATTATTAATAACTTTGTTATCCGTATTTTTTTTTATAAATATTCACCACATAAGTTTAAGAATCGACCAGAACGCGTAGAGCGCGAGGACTCGGAACAGTATTTTTGCTATCTGGTGCAAATAGTATAATCTGGAACAGAAAAGTAAAAAAAATGATAAACATTTCAAAGCGATAGTTGCCCACCAAAAAAATGAGAGCTTGCGGTTTCGGTGACAAAAAAAACCACAGTGCAACCTCTACAACTACATGATGGTAAAGGCATTTAAGAGCTGGCTAGCTAACGCCCACAAAGAAGATCGTGAATATGCTAAATTATTTATTTATTTTATTGCACACATACATTCAACTTATACTAAGCGTAAACATATGCACCCTGTTAGGAGGGCGTTGCAAACTTAAATTAGGTACTTAGTTAACAATACAAAATAAGAACTAAAAACTAATAGAGGCTAGGTAATTCTAAGACTTAGAGCTTGAGATCATAATGAAGTATAATTATATTTTTACTCTCTAGATGACAGAGTCCAACACTATTAATAAAAAGTCTAAATTCTATCATCCAGAAAATCTTTTAACCTGTAGTAACATTTATTTATCAAGAAATTACGCAGTTTTCCTTGAAAGGTCTTATCCTTTAATTCAATTTTAAGAGCTAGATTAAGATTAGAAATGACTCTCAAGTACATAATACACCCCAAGCGGGACGTCAGTGCAGGCCTTATCGCCCCCACCTAGAATAAGACTCAAGTGCAGTGACTGAACACTTCGATAGGTAGGTCTATTCTTACTTACCTACTTGGAACGGCATAAAGAAATTTGAATTTGTTTTGCGATAGATTTTCCAACTTGAGGATGTTAGCTAGCCAGTCGAAACAAGTCGAGTAAATCACAAGTCACACTCACTGACTAAACACGAAATTTCAAAACTACTTTCCCTACGAAACTGAAATTTCGCAGGTAGGTAGTTTATGTGTAGGAAACGTCAGCTAAGAACGGATTTTGCGACAGGGCCGAATTAAGGTCTCAAGGCTGTCGTAAGTTAAAAGTCTTAAACTATTACCCGTGCGAAGTCAGGGTGGGTCGCTAGTGCTTAATAAGTATATTACCTCTTCCACTTTATCCTGGCACGTGGCAGCGTATCGTCGCTCTCCTTGAATAAATACCGTCGGATACCGAACAGGTACTCGTCGAAGTAGATCTCCCAATCTATTTCCGCCATGCTGAAGGGAAAAATCTGGAATGGACAAAAACAAACAACAATTATACTTATGGTCTGGTTTTCTACTTGTCCAAGAATGTAAGCAAGCTCGGCGGATGCCAAGCATTCACAGCGTAGTAATCCGATCGCTAACCAATGGTATAATTTGAATTTGAGACCGTGCCACCACTGAAGTCCGATCGCTGTAGGTTGTAGGTATATAATAATATATAGTAGGTAGCTCAGAAATATGAGGCCAAAGATATTTCCCATTTTCCCTATCCACGTATTAAAGTATTTATTATTAAAGAAGTAATCTCAAAATATACGAATAAACTAGCTGCTGCCCGCGGTTTTACCCGCGCGGAGATATTGGATCTCCGGACTCTATGTCATTGCGGTTGGTAATCTGTCAAGCAAACGACCAGCTCGTCTCGTTACCAAATAATATAGAAAAAAAAATTGAAGTGTCTGTAATATCAAAATAATTTTTTTTTATTAAATGCATATTAAAGTATTTACGCTATTAGATAACAACCAATTTTTTAATTTTTGTCTGTCTGTTTGTTCCGGGTAATCTCCGAACGGCTGGCCGATTTTGACGGGACTTTCACTGGCAGATAGCTGATGTTACAATGAGTAACTTAGGTTTGTGTACACAAACTTTAGGTTTAGGTTCCCGAATTTGACAAATAGATACCAATAACCTAAAAAAACTACCGTTTCGAATGCCAAAATAGAAAGAAGAATACTTATGCTACTTTACTGTCACTAGATATGCAAGCAAGAAACCTACCATAATAAAAAAAAACACCGTTGAAAAAACGGTCAAACCTTACTTTGGGGGTACTTTTGCAGAACCAGCTTGCTACCTCCACAACCTGACGGCACAGTGCCAAGAGGGCAACTGAGGTAATAGGTGGTTCAAATTGGCACATATCAGTGGTACCACCCATCAATGTAGCCAACATAGTTTGTTCACAAACTCATTTGTTACGTTCATCCCGAGTTACTTTTATCCCTGGTCTCCCCTACGTCCCCCACGGCTAAAACCTTACATCCCCCTTTAACAATATTTATAAAGAAGCTATTTTGGCGAATTTGGGTTTCATACCATGGATTTGTAAGTATAGATGACAGATATAATACCTTTTTATCCATATCTGAAGTGATAGACCACAACTCTCTCACTCTTCTATTGCAGAACTCGATCTCTTTCGTGCAGAAGTAGGATAGGACAGAAGAGAACTTGTGGATCTTCTTATACACCTTCAGCATTCTGAAAAAGGATATTTTACAGTAACAGCAGCATTCCCCTCGATCAACATCAGAATCTAGTGCGATCACAGCGACACCTGCCGAGCGTGCTGTATTATGGCACAATCACCCCTTCATGGGAGGTCCCATGCTCAACAGTGGATATTTTCCAGCTGGTGATACAATTGACAGTTTTCACGGGTGATGTTAGGAGACCACCAGGCCTATTTTATTTCACTCGGAATGATATCCGTGTCGGAATCCACTGTCTTCGTCGTTTTTATTTCGGAAACGCATCCCGACCGAGACAAATTGTCGGGATTAGGTAGGTATATGCAGCCGAGTTGTCGAATCTAAACGAGAAATTTCTCTGACGGGATCATAAACGATCAAGACAGTCGCTTCCGAGACGGATATCATTCCGGGTGAATTAAAATCACCCTGCTGATCAACACACAAATGTGGACAAACTAAGTAATTTTAATTTTTTTTTTTCACTTGAATTTTTCAATTTTGTACTAGCTTTCTGCCCGAATTCCACCCGCGTTCCGCGATTTGAAAAAAAATACTAAGTATCTGAATTATCAATTCATGGGCTTTAATTGCTTCGTTTGTTTTTATTTTCGTTTTACCATTACTGGCTTGAAAATTTGTTTTATTTATTTATTAGTCTAAATGACTTGTGGCGTTCTATGGCGGCCTATGTTCATCAGTGGACCTCTGAACGGTGAACTATTACTTACTTCGGCTCCCTCCCTAGACAGACGGCCAGTCCGTCGACCAGCGCGGCCGGGATGAGATGCAGGAAGAAGATTAGGATGCTGTTCATGAACGCTGACTTGGTGAGGCTCAATGAGATGTACCTGGAAACAGAGATTGTATTCGTTTATTTTACCAATTCATCATCTTCATCAGCTGGAAAATGTCCACTGTTGAACATCGGCCTCGCCTTTGAAGAGGGGAATTTTGTTATAAATAATACGTTGCTAGCAACACCAATTCACCATGTGTTCCGTATATCTATTTATGTCCTCACAAGAATCACAAGAAAGTTTTCTGGCCTCTATTGGCTCATTATTAGTACAAACAATATAAAGCTCACTATATTTTTCAATTCAAACGGAAATGTATGGGGTCACCAACTTGAAGCATCCGCTCTATCTTCAGACGGCACCTCTCAGCAATGACAAGTGCTGCCTCTTATGATTTTTACACGTTATGAGTTGTCCGTCGTCTGAGTCACTTTTCGAACCTACAAGCTTTTTTTTCGTATTTCCCGCTACTCCACTGCCCATCACGGATTTAGAACGTGAGATGTCTGTACTGCCCCTCTATATACCTGAATGAAATTGAAATAATCGCTTACCAAACAGCATCCGAGAATGGGTAGTTATCGATCCTGACGACATTCTTCTCCATGAAGTCTCCCCATGTTATCCTGTTCTCAACTGAGCTGACGTAGTTGAACAGAGGTGGTTCTGGCGGTGGTGTTCTGGAAGAAGGACAATTATAACGTTATCATCAGCCGAATAACGTCCACTGGTGAACATCGCCATGAAGCCTTCGCCATGAAGAGGGGATTTCTAAATAAAGGACGCTTGGTGGGCGTTGCCGTGATCGCAATAGATTATGGTGTATCTCTTACGGCAGCCGCTGGAAGAGATGGGGGTGGTCTTTTGAAAACATCTGATACGGTCCTCAACGCGGATGAAATAGGCGCACGTGACCGTTTGGCACCCATATTAAAGCCGCGTTTTCCATTATGCAAGTAGCCTGTGGTATGCAAGTTGCATGCAACTGAGTAGTGGAAACGTAAACCTGCAGTTGCAGTTTCCGTATAAGCCGATTTTAAATTGCAGGCGATTGTTTTTTTTTTTGTTGTATTTGGTAACGAGACGAGCCGGTCGTTTGCCTAATGGTAAGCATAACGCCGGCCCATAACAATTGCAGTGCCACTCAGAACCTTGAAACACAAAGGCCTGCGCGGCACTGCAGTGCGCTCGTTACCCTGAGACTGCCAAATCCTAAAGATGGAGCCGGAAGGTGGCCTCAAGATTACAGTACCAATTAAGTACCTATGTATTATATAAAAGCTTTTCTGGGAAAACATATTTTACCATAATATAATGAGGTAACATTACCACAGCCTACTTTGTTTTTTTTTTTAATATTACAGACTTGACGTGTGCATGATAAGTTGTGAGTGTAGATAGAAACCACCTAACCTTAGACAAAATACCAAGTTTTTATGCAGCTTTGACTTGGGATTCAAAACGTATTGTTAGTATTTATTATTTACCAATAGGTACATAATAAGCTTACTTTTGTTTATAATCTCTATGTACGCTGCAAGCGGCAGCCATCAGACAGTTCACGACCGAGTCGACAGGAACAATGTCAGCTGTCACACACTCGTCGCACTGCAGTGTCCGGAGGATGCCCGTCGCTGCAAGATTACAATAAAATGAAACCATTACCCAATGAGAATAACAACACAGAATAATATTACACCAGACTACAATAATTATAACACACACACCCACCCACGCACACAAATATACACGCGCGCAGGTATACACACACACATTACCCACCCACGAACACAAGTATGCACACACACCCAACCACGTGCACAGGTATACATACAATTCCCACCCATGCACCCAACTACACATACACACACACACACACACCCAACCAAACGCACAGGTATACACACACATACCCACCCACGCACCCAGGTATATACACACACACCCATCCATGAACACAAGTATACACCCACCCATTCACAAACACACACGTTTTATTTTCCTTTTGTGTCTATATAGACATGATTATAGCATAATCTCAGAATCCTTATCTCAGTTACTTACCTGATGTTTATTAGTATGCTGCCTAGCAACTAGCAATACTGTACAAGCATGACTGTGTTCCAGTTTGATGAGCGTAGGTAATGAGCTTATGAGACATACCTAACTTATGTCTCAGGCCTTTATATTTCAAGTTCTGGGTGGTAGTTATAGGCTTTCGGAGTAAGTTTACTTTTGTTAAAAGGATGATAAGTAAGGAATTGTTCAGTATAAAATAACTAATTACCACACAAAGGGTGCGAGCCCTGGAGCTTGCAGAGCAAAACTGTATTAATAAAAAAATAAAGTTCTGGGTGACATTGGGTTCCGTATTGACGAGCGTTTTGCTATCATCAGACAAGCGAGCCTTTCAACTCGTTTTCCAAAGTATAAATAAAACTAATTGTATCAATAATGATTGTAGAAAGTAAGTTTTTCTAGGCTAAAGTGAGGTTGGAGACGCTGAGGTCAAACGCTAAGGGTCTTACTAATAAACAGTATATAACGGTGGTATAGTTACACAATACTTTGTCTTTGTTGTTCTTTGACAATTTTAAACTGAATCGAAAGAGACAAAACATTGTATAACTATTTAACTGGTATACAACAGTGTTTATTAGTAAGACTGGAAGAGTAAAAAATATTCCAATCCTTACCAGTCCCCACTGCAACTCCTGTAGGCCCGTACATGTTGTCTAGCCAACATATCAACGGTTCTTTGGCTGTCGACGTCACTGAAAAGCCACCTTCGTTTATTAGCAATAGATATAAAAAAAAACTTAAAAACAGCCGACTATCTTCAAACGGCTGAATAGACTTTTTGAATCATAGCTAAGAACACTCGATCATTTGTTTACTTTTAAGAACGGGACTTAATTGCGTTAAAACACAGGTGTTTATTTACCTCGACGTTGATGCAACTTGATCGAAACGTCGAGGCAAATAAAAACCTGGGTTTTTATGGCGATTAAGTCCCGTTCATAAAAGTAAACAATGTTCTAAAATCGCGAAAGTTTAAAAGTTACTCTCGATCAAGTCCCGATGCCATAGACAGACACACAGATTCACAACGTTAAACTTAATAACATCCATCCTTTTTTGCATAGGGGTGAATAAAAAGCTCTTTTCCCCCTAATATTGCATTGTCACCAGCCCGGCTAAGATGTGCACTGGGAGATTTGTTGCGTAGTAATCACGAGTAACTTTCGACCGCATCGTTGCTTACCATCACGTGAGATTGCGATCAGACGTAACCTTAATTCAAATTTTAAAAAAAACTCGTGCCGAATTGTACGAAATTCTTCTTGCGTTAAAGTGAATCATAAATGAAAAAGTGTCCTTTGTGGCGTCTTTACACAGCCGTCATCTTTTTTGACGTATGAGGTATCTGTGTATTAGATTTCTTTGGTAAACATTCACGAGAATTTTTCATTTGACTCAACGAGACGAGTTCTTTACATGTAGCTTTCTTTGCATGTTAGCACCGGTCAAAGACTATAAATCCTGAATAATCTATGGCACCGGTAGACATGAAAAGAATCACATGCACGAGAAAAAGGCACGCGACTTAGCCTAGCCGCTTTACGCACGAATACTAAGTTGTAGCCTATTCGAGCCACGGGAATTGCTTCAAAATTTATTTTTTATGGTACTTTGTCTCCTCCGCCCCGGGAAGCCAAGACCACCCGAATCAAACTTAATAATACCCACATTAGATTGTAAAAAATTAAGATGCTGTTGTACCTTGAAACTTAAATAAATACATAAATTAGATAAATGGACACAAACCATTCTATTGATAAAAAATAAAACGTCTCTCAAACCCAAAGTAGATGAAATATATATTTAGCTAGCTTCTGCCTAGAACCGCGATAAAAAGTAAAAAGTTTGGAAGACGTTTTAAATTGTTATTAATGATAGAGTAAGTAAATAAAAAAACTTTATAAAATACATTATTTATGACAATAGGTAGGTAATGGTGTCGATTCTGTCATCTCTTATCTAAACCTAATTTTAGTTTCAATCTCTCTTTCTAGATGAGAACATGAGAAAGAGAAGGAATATACTTTAAACCTGTCAAATCAATCCACATGCTTGTGTCTAGTGTCAATTTAATGGCCATAAATTATGTTGCATCTAATTTATCAAGGATGGAAGATATTTGACAGTTCTAAAACTAAATTTAGATGTGTCTAAAATCTTCCATCTCATTCTCATATGTATTGGAAAGAGAGAGCGAAACTAAAATTAGGTTTAGGTAAGAAACAACAGAATCGACGACACGTTTTGTATTAAAATGGGTTGTGGAGATATTTCTGGATGAGATTTCACAACGCTTCAATGCAATGTGTCTAATAACTGCATGCTGGAATATAAGTAGATGTTATTAGCATAAAATATAATAATTATAGGTATAGTAAAATTACACATCATAGATTTATTATGTTCATATAAGTATATTAAATTAGTAGGTATAATATTATTAATGTAATCATGATTTCTTTTGGATTAATAGAGCGTAATGAGCAAAGTAGTAAAAAAAATACGAAACATCTGCGTTTTACGCGCAATGCAGTGCCGCTCAGGCCTTGGTGTTTCAAAGTGGCATTGCTATCACGGGTCGGCGCGGTTTTAGCAAGACCGTAGACGCTTATGGAAACGTGCGTTTGCTTGTCAGAATAACAACGCTTTTGGATCAAGCGCGGATCGAGTCTCTCGTAATCGACGCTTGATGCAAAAGCGTTGTTATTTTAACAAGCAAACGCACGTTTGCATAATCGTCTACGGTCTGCATTATGCTTACCAATAGGCAAACGACCCGCACATCTTGTTATCAAAAGCAGGATAGCGAGACGTGCCATACAAAGCACATGTTATATAAGTGAAAAAATATGTTGCTCAAACTTTTCTAAGAAGTAGGTATTAGTAGAGGTCGGCCTCCGATATGTAGGTCGGTGGTTCGGATCTTGAGCTGAGGTGAAAGAAAACATCGTGAAGCAACAATAGCATGGTGGTAGTTGATTTTCAAGTTCTCGCCTGGCTACCTCTCTCATTTAGAACTAACCAAAGACATGACTACAAAATCGATTGATCCACGATGACAATCCAAAAGATGTTGTTTTTAACCCTCTTATTCATAAAACGCTACTCAAACCTAATAAAATAATAAACTAATGCAGTAATAAAAATGTGTTTTGTCTCCTTTCCGCGCATCAGATTTCACGACAGAGAAAAAGTCAAACGAGGTTTGAGAGTTTCGAGGGTCGAGGTTTTTTAAACTTTATAATCTGTCAAATCTATCATTTATCTTTTGACATTTCACTTTTTAATACCGCAGTGGCTTTGTGCATACGTAGAATTTTAACCAACCAAAAGCGTAATAAAGCCCATCTCTTCTTTCTCGCCCTTGCCACAGATTACACAATAGTACAAGTAGCCTTTTTTTTAATTACAAGAATAAATATTTTTCTTTATTCATTACGATGAAAGGTATGACAGACTGTAATATATCTTTTTCTAATGAGAGGGTAAATATTTAGCTTCAGGCTTTAAATGTACTTAGTCGAAGGCTTCACGTCGTCAGTTATTAATAATTAATATTTATTGGCATAGGTATATATAAATAAAAAATATATTATATAAATAAAAAATGATGCATGAAATTTGTATAGATTTGCTTTGATCATCCAACTAGATATTATAGCACATACCAATGGCCGGTCTAAATATACCAATGGGCATAGTGCCGGCGTTTGTCCGTAGTTCCTTTTCGGCCAGGGCTTTGGTGAAGGTGTAAGTATTCGGCCAAGGTCCTAGGATTCTGGAAAAGAAATAACAAATAATGATTATTATAAACAATAAATCATTTGCTATTTTTATTCTATTCGATAGCAAGACGAGCCTATTGTACCTAGAAGTGGAGTACCAAGAAGCGGAGTACCCAGAAGTGGAGCACCTAGAAGTGGAGTACCCGGAAGTGGATTACCCACAAGTGGAGTACCTAGAAGTGGAGTACCTAGAAGTGGAGTACCCAGAAGTGGAGTACCCAGAAGTGGAGTACCCAGAAGTGGAGTACCCACAAGTGGAGTAGGTACCTAGAAGTGGAGTACCCAGAAGTGGAGTACCTAGAAGTGGAGTACCTAGAAGTGGAGAACCCAGTAGACTACCCAGTAGACGCTGATCTAAGCTACTTACTGGGGCAGTATTTTGTCGATCCCAGCATCGGAGAGCTTGTCGAGTTCTCGCTGTAACTCGTCGCAATTCGCTTCGCACTCGTAATACCGCTCCTCTACATAGGAGAGATGAGAGTTTGAGTACGCGGTCGATATGTGCATGAACACCTGAAAAGAATTAGTAAATGACATTTTTTTGTGCTATTGGATAACGAAACAAGCTGGTCGTTTATCTGATGGTAAAGCATAACGCCGGCTAAGAACAATTACAGTGCCACCCAGAACTTTGAATCACAAAGGCCTGCGCGGCTCTGCAGTGCGCTCGTTACTCTGAGACAATAATTGAATAATTTTGCCCAGTAATTTCACTGGCTAACTTAATAATGTCTTAAAAATTGTAACAAATAATTTAAAAAAAGGGTGCGAGCCTTGGAGCTTGCGGAGTTATAAATAAAACAACCAACACCTCTGGCAACGAGATTAGAATGCAATCTGCAATTAATTATGATCGCATTACATTTTGATGCTGAGTAAAAATAATGTTGCTACCAATTCCCTGGATATTATTATACCCCGTGAAAAGAGTTATCTAATGGGAAAATTAATTCACTGATCTAAAATTTAGGCATGTTTCAATTCAAAATTCTTTACTCACATCATCGCCCCAGGAGAGCGCTCATGAAATCTAAATGACTCTACTTTCGCGTTCCAAATATGCAACCGACCGAGGTTACGAGGGGCAAGAAACTGACCTATGTGTTTCAAAGTTCTGATTGGCCGGAGTTATTTTTATCATCAGGCAAACGACCACCCCGTGTCGTTACCAAAAAGTACTATTAAAAAAATAAAGTATTATTTTTTAAAAATGTTTCTACAGTGATGGCACTTGACCACACAGCATCACAAGACGGTACTCACGTCCAAACCCCTCATATCTCTCGCTAGTGTGAGGAGTTGCAACGGCGCCTTCACATTGGTAGCGAGCGCCGCTCGAAGGTGCTCGTCAAATTTGACCGTCGCTGCTGAGTGGAAGACTATGTTCACCTGGAAGAATAACAATCATCATCAACGGCCGGAAGACGTCCTCTGCTGAACATAGGCCCCCATAGAACTCCACTTGGATCGACTACTCGCCTCTTGCAAGCAACGACCCGGGGTCTGTTCGCCGCTTACCCCCTTTCTTACTTTAAACTAGGTATTGAAACAAATTGTAGCTTTTTGCCCCCCTTTTTGAAAATCTATACTTTTTGTGCGTGCATAGCCCACTTTCGTTATTTGCCCCCTTTATACCCTTTACAAAATATCGATCAATAAATTAGTGTTTGGTACAAAACAAAAAAAGTTGGTACTTATATACGGGTGTTTCTTCGTGGTCTTAGGTACCTACAAGTTGGAGTTAGGGGCCGAGTTGGCAAAAAACTACCAGAATCTTAATTAATTTAATTATTATCCAACCAGAAAATCATAGGTTTCTGATTTTTAAGTGCATTGATCATATTTATAATTGTGTTGGAATAAAGAAACTCACAAACATACACGAACCCTGAAAACATTACACTCGTTTCTTGGGCGCTCGTGTTAAAATGACAATGGTTTCGCAAAATGATAATTTTGATGGAGAGCATACGAAAATTAACAATGGTTTAGTGCTGAAGCTAATAAAAGCGTGTGAAAAACGTACCTTTTCGATAAGCATCTGTCTGTCACTAATCGTAAGTCCTAGGCCGGCTGCTTCACAATCTGCTGGAACCACCACGACCTTGTGCCTGAACTTTGGTACTTCTTCTTTCAGACGTTTGAAGACCTGCAACGAGAAAAAACGGAGTCAGTAAAATTTTAGAAACATAAAAAAGAAAAATCATTTATTTGGCGCACTTAAATTGTATAAAAACATACATATATTTATATGTCGCTTACACACTCATACCCTTGCACTAGAACTCCCTGTGTCACAGGTGTCATGGACGCACACAGCTACACAACGCAAACATCCAAGACCCGAGAACAAATTAAAAAGCTTCATCATCACCCACCCAGCCAACCAGCCACCCACGTTCGATAGCAAAACCTGGGTGGCTTAAGTCACTACCACATACCACTTAGCCATCACAGCTTGATGATGAAGCTTGCTTAGTAATAACTTATCATAGGGTGAGACCAAGCAGGTGAAACCGCAGGCAGAAGCTAGTATAATATTACATTTGGGTACAGCGGTAAAGCCTCGATAATTCCTTGTTATAAGCACAGAATCAATATAGACTTAGACAAGACTTTAACTTTAAACCACTACATTTCTTAGTATCCATCCAGTATTTACCAAGCAATTACTTAGTCATACAAGTTACCAAACAAACAATGGCATAGGTACTTAAGTTATAAAGTATTAAGTTAACAAAGGCATTGTGTCAAGGGTAGACTTTACAAAGTAATTTATGCATTTCATTTGAAAAATAATGTAATATTAAATGAGACGACCATGGACTGACTATATATGGGCTTATTGGCTAAAGAACTTTGTTTTTCTCCAACTATCGAACTGCACTACTACTATGCTGACAGGCCATTTTCTAGCCAGACTCGCTACCTACCACCCTCAAGTTGAAAATCTATCGCCAAGCCCCTTTCGGTGCCATCAGACCAACTCTGTGACATCATTAGGTCTGGTTGTTTAATTTAAACACCTAGCAGCAACCTTATATTTGAATTAAATTTAAAAAAAGCGGAAACAACTTCGATGAGAATATCGCGATATACAAATTTCACTCCCTATTTTTTCACCCTTAGGGGTGGTATTCTTTCATAAAATTCATAGACGTACCAGCCTTGAGTTTTCATGAGTAAAGTACCTACCCTTACTCATGAAAAAAAGAAAAAATGACCGAGAAATCAAATAACATTTTAATATTAGGTTAATATAAAAAGTAGGGGTTTAATAAAATCTTGTTTTTTACAATTTAATTATTATTTAACTACCCTTGTGTGTAGGTCAAATCTTGCTTGTTAAATTTGACCCACTTCCCAGTGTTCGACTGTGTTGAAATTTTACCTAGTACATAATTATGTAAATCGTTCAAAATTCTATGCAATAAATTCAGTGATTAGGAGTAGTTCCTCAAAGAATAAATCACGTCAATCCGTTGACACCAATAAGTACACTTTTGAATTTAAAAATAATTAAAATATTAGTAGGTATTTTGTAAATTAAATATTTTTTACATGACTGCCCAAAAAATGAGTGTAATGTTTTCAGGGTTCATGTTTGTATGTGTGTTTCTTTATTCCACCATAACTTTTAAATGCCTGAACAGATTTGGATGTATCGTTGGAATCCTTACATAATCCTGAGTGACTATTGGCTAGGGCAGTGGTGTTTTTTAATTACCTACCTATACTTACCTACATCTACTATTTAAAACTATTCTTTACGTGACCACAATATTAATACAGCATAAACAGGGACCGGCACAGACAGGGATATATATTACATATTATAAACAGGGACCGAGCATTTTCCGGGATAAAAAGTAGCCTATAATTTTACTCTCCGGTCCATAAACTACCTATATCTATGCCAAAAATCACGTCGAACCGTTGCTCCTTTACTGCGTTAAAGAAGGACAAACCAACAAACCAACAAACACGCTTTCCCATTTATATATTATATAGTAGGAAGTAGGAAGTAGAATTAAAATGCCTACTTATTAGTTATTATTACTGCAGTTTGTGAATCAACATAGTCTGTCAAGATTTACAAACGACTTAAGGTTAAGATGACAAATGCAAATACTCCAACATGCACATCCTTTTGCCTTTACCTTGAAAATTCTAGGAACATTAAGTGCTACCGCACATTGGGAACTAGATGCAGCCACCAGTGATTGGGTGCGGCCTCCAATCGCAGCCATTAGTAGCCAAAAAATAGAGAGAACAAGGGGGTGCTTAGGCCGTCCTTAAGCGCCCCAGCACCCCTTCTCTCTATTTTGTGCGATCGGAGAGAAGTCGACGTTTGTGGTTAAGTGTGCGCGGGAGGCGAGCCACAAACGCGGCCACCGGCTCAGCCTTTTGGTCGATCGCGGTCATTCGAACGCTCAGTTTGCGCCGATGCCATACAAAATATTTGAAATATCTTGACCGCAGCTTGTGGTTGCGACAGTGGCCGCGTTAGGTGGCCCAATGTGCGGCTACACTTAGTGCATACATCGTTTTGCCTTATTTACCTTAGTGCAAGTGTCTTTTAGAATTACTGTGGGATATTCTAGGAACATTGAGTGCTAACATTTTTGCCTTTGCCTTATTTGCCTCAAGCCAGCGATGTCAGACAATAAGTAATAAAATTAAAACTGCCCATTGACCATATACATTGAAGCTTTATGTTATGCAATTGTATTTACGACACATTTCTTGAAGTGCCATCACAAATTACTAGAACCAGAAGATGATGTTTCAGCGTCGAGTGTTTCGTGCTGATGATGCTGAGATCATCATTTTTTATACTACTGGATAACGAGACGAACTGTTAATTTGCCTTATGGTAAGCATAAATCTGCAATTAGACCGTAATGCATGATTGATCAATCACGGACCACGCGCAAACCATGGACAAACCACGATCACCGCCACAGCTACGACTTCTACTCAAAAAAATTAAACCATCAAAAAACCACGAAATAGACAAGAGCAGCAATACAACCAGCTAGTGCTGTTTCTTTCACTCCCTGCCGGGGCTGAAAGTGACCACGGCTCCGCTTGGGCGCCACCGCGTATTTACTGTGGCTTTTGCACTGGACACGCAGTGATTATGAAACTATTTTTTAGAGTAGATATTGTAGAAGCGGCTACGGTGCCTAACTATACTACCTCTAACCATGGTACGGTTACCGCTCGGTCTAGATTTCCACCAAGCTCCACAAATAGGCGGTACGGTATGCGTCAAGCGGTGATCGTGGTTTTTACATGGTTTTCGCGTGGTCCATGATTGATGCTTATCTATCAATCAATCAATCATGAATTAGGTGTATGAGCTGCCATACATATTGAAACTGTATTCAAGAATAAGCCAACTGATTCTACGCGTGTGAAGAAGCTGGCAGATGTTAGTACCTAAGTACAGAGATTAGCAGTCTTATAAAAACAAAATTAAACACACCCTAAACAAGTCTCGCTTTGGGTTAAACAATTAAATATGCCTTAAGGAATGTCTCAACATTGTCTAACTCTTCTAACCATTTTAGACACAAGCTAAACAGACGCTTAAACATTGTTTTTGTAGTAAGACGGTAGCTGTCTTAACACACAAAAATATTTAACCAATGTTTAGATGGCTGTGTAGCTAAACAGTGTCTAAAAGTTAAATACCGCAACACAACTTTCACAAGGAAACAAATATTAGAAATGTCATAATAGAATTGAGTTACAACGGTTTGAAATTTCTTAAATCAAGTTTTGGAGTTGTTTATATTTAAACACCTGACTAAGCAAGAGCTAGACGTGGATTTTGATATGAGATTTCTGGAGCACTTGTTCAACACATGTTTAGGGCGTGATAAAATCTTGGTAAGAAAGAAAGTGTCTATGGATAGAAGTGGCTTGAAGCTTACGGGGTCTTCAAAAATCTCCTCCATCCTGGTGTAGATGTCCTTCCCCCGCTTCTGCCGCACCAGTAGGTATAAGTTCTCGACACCTGGACAGCACCGGAGGAGCTTCTCCACTAGGATCTTGCCGAGGAACCCTGGAATTTGGAGCAATAAAAAATTAATTCTAATAGGGTATTGGACTCCATTTTTTATATCATTCGCTTCGTCATGAGAATCAAATGTATATATCGAAAAAACTGGAAATCGAACGTTAGAAACGTCAAAAAAAATAAGAGTCAAAGGCGTATCTACTGAGCGCTAAAACGCTCCATACAAATTACCTACCATTCGCGGGCTGTACTAAAACACATACATTTTGTAGATTTTGGACGTGAAAACTGCGTTTAAGTAATAGTTTTGTTAGTGGTAGGACTAACTCTTCTGCGAGTGTCCGTCTGAGTTGTTACCACCGCTTTTCACGTGAAGACTGCCGCCAAGCAGTAGTTTCCAAGCAATACTGTCTTCCGGTTTGATGAGCAGAGTATCCAGTGAAATTACTTGGCTTATGAGACTTAATACCTAATGTCTCAGGGTAACGAGCGCAATGCAGTGCCGTGCAGGCCTTTGTGTTTCAAAATTCTGAGTGTTACCCTAATTCTTATGAGCTGGCGTTATGCTTACCATCAGGCAAACGACCACCTCATCTCGTTAATATTAACAAAGAAATGCAATAATACTCGTTTTCATGTATGTAAAAAGATAATTAACAAACTTAAAGTATGTACTCAAGTAAATTTATAGCGTGGCAAGACCCTTTGACCGTTAACCAGGGTTAAAGGATAACCTTGATTTCGGCGGTTTTTATATTCACAAAAATATGCAAATAAAATACGAGTCTTAACTTGGACGAGTGCATTAAGTTTTTAACTTTTATGCTAAGAGAGATGTACTACGTTGAAACTGGAAACGGTGAAGTGTCAACACTTTGATTTTTATTCGACGACCTTTTTTGACAAGGTCAGCTATTTTTAACCGAAAAAGGCTGTGATGGGGAAGAGGCATATAAGATACGATACGGGCGAAATACGATTCACAATACAATATAATACATTAGTGCTTGGCGGCAGACTTCACGAGCAAATTGGTGGTACCAACCCAAACGGACATTCGCAGAAGAGTTTGTCCTACCACGACGATGGTGACTATGACCCTTGTTTCGAATAACAACTAGTAGCCTAAGGGCATGGGTTCTGGCCTCCTGACGTCGTGTAACAGTCAAACCGCAGATTCACAATAACGGTCTTTATTAAAATAAACCTTGTAGCCGGCCCGGACCAATCGCGTGCCAGCAGCGAACGCGCGACGCGCGCGTTATTGGACACTATATCTACCAATGGTAGTGAGTCGTATCGAGTGAGCCCTGTGCGCCGCGACACTTGCTAGGAGAGCTCGAAAACGTAGTATCCCTTAGTAGTTTGTGCTCGAAAAGCCCCCATGAACTGTGATCCTTGACCTGTGATTTCTTATGTTATGTGTAAAGGTTTATTTTAATAAAGACCGTTATTGTGAATCTGCGGTTTGACTGTTACACGACGTCAGGAGGCCAGAACCCATGCCCTTAGGCTACAAACTATGCTAAACCTAGATTAAAACTGGCTCTCAATTAAGTGTAGCTGTTGAAACACACAAACTTGCATGGCAACAGAATTCCAACATTAGGGTGGTAGCTAGCCGAACAGAAGAGTCCTTTACATTTCGGATTTAAATTCGGTAAGTGTCGGGGTAACTGGTAAGGCTGGCACAGCTCATTCTATGACCCCTTGTAAACGATGCGAGGAGCTCAGGAGCCTTCTAGCAACTACTTTCAAAATACTTATTTATAATTGGGATGTTGACTGTATTAAAATGAAAATATAATTTTGCCGCGAAACGGTAGTTTTTGTGACCGAAATCCTATAAAACACAATATTTTTGTTTATTTTTAAGGAATATAATTTTAATTTAATAATCAAAATGTAATCACATCACTCCGAAGTCACGTGACATAAAACGCGCGTGACGTCACTTTCTCAATCGGAATGAGTATATTGCTCTTTCTGCCTAGTATTTTAGAGTGATTTCTGTGAATATAGTTATCTGTGCCAGGAATCGTGACGTCACATCGACCACGTGACCAGTATTGGCGTTTTGGAGCGAAATTTAAAACGGCATTTAAAATACATGAAAAATAAAATATTAGTTGTTTTAAAAAGTAAATTTAAATATTTTGGATTATATAAGCATCGTTTTAAACACTTTCCCAAAATCAGTCAACATCCCAATTGTTAGCTTTGCTCAGAAACATTGCAAAAACATTTTTGTTTATAAAAAAAGGGTGAGTTTTTTTTCCTTCTCGATAGAATACATAGCAGAAAACATAGATATACAGTTTTCTTACCTGTGGCACCAGTGATCAGCACATTCTTCCCATTATAAAACCGTTGCAGCTCAGACATCCGTTCTGACTGGTTCATATTCTCATCTACCCCCTTATCCCTACAATCCACACAATAATCACTGTCAATCAGCTTTGACGACACCATATTTGACAGTTCTAAGTTTGACGTTCCTAACTTTGAAAGTTCCAAGTGTGTCGTTTCTAATTTTGATAGTTCTAAGTTTGACGTTTGTATTTGTGACAGTTCCATTTTTCGGAACTCATTTTGGGGGAAGTCGAGGGGGCAGGGGTCGCAACTGCATGTCGTCGTCGGCGGCATTTTGTTTTCGTTTCAGTTTTCAGTGACTGGCCATTTTGACTGTGAACAAAAAAGAAAAGTTTGGTTAGAAGAAAACTATCATAATTGTTTTTTTTTATACTATTGAGTAACATGATGAGATAGTCGTTTCCGTGATGGTAAGCATAACGCCAGCCCATAACAATTGCAATACAACTCAGAACTTTTAAACACAAAGTCCTGCGCGGCACTGGAGTGCGCTTCCATTATAAGTCATATTAGTTAATTATTGTAGGACATTGGACAAGCACGCTGTGAGTGAAGATGGAAGCGTGACGCCCGGGGAAAGGCTACTCACAAACAAATAGAACACGCTCCTAATCACTCCTTTCGCTACACTAGAGACCAGATTATATTATGCAACTTAAAATAGTGATCCACTTTATGTGTTTATATTGTTGGACAAGTACAGAAACTCAGACCAACCGGTGAAATAGGTACATAACGGTCAATAATACGTGTAAGTAGGTATAGTGTTACCGGCTAAACCGTTTGTAGACCACGACGGACCGAATGACAAATCCTTTTCACTATAGTATTTACCGTTTGTTTTTACTTTCCCTGTTATTACTAGGTAGGTACCTATACCTGCCTTTCGTTGAAAGTGTTTCAAATTCCGTTTGGCTACAATAGTTGTACGCAGGTAGGTATTTCAGACCCAGAACAGTGTTTGAAAACTAAAAAGATTTTTGTGGTGTTTATTTTTTCAGACAAGCTTCTATAAAATATGTAATTGGTACTGTGATCTTATGGCTACCTTCCAGCTCCATCATCAGGACCCTGGACATCAGCTAGGATCAAAGTATTTGGACGTCTTCCGGCGAATGATGAAAGTTGAAAGATGAACTTGAAAGAATGTTTTTTTGTTGTCGCTATCTAATCAAATTGTAAAAATTCTTTCACTAATAGAAGACTGCATTATCTCTGATCTTAGAATGATATAGGCTGTACATTCTGATACTACACGTGCGTAGCCGCGGGAAAAATCTAGGTTGTGTATAAGTACCTTTTTTTTTTCAAGATTATATTTTGATACAATTCCAAAACATCGATTTTTTTATACATGGTAGTCTTAAGTTTGACCGCAATCTCACCTGATGGTAAAACACGATGCGGTCCACGAAGTAGCACGCTTGCCTAGAAGATACTCGTACCTGTTCACTTTTGACTTGAAGACTCCCAAATTGTAGGTAGTATTAAGGAAATACAGATGCCGGCAATGAATTCCATTCTTTTGATTCTTTATAGGTACTATTTGATGTTGAGACGAGTCGCTCGTTTGCCTGATGGTTAGCATATAACGCCAGCCCATACCTCAGAACTTTGAAATACAAAGGCCTGCGCGGCACTCCAGTGCGCTCCTAAGACGCTAGGACCCAGTAATTTCACTGGCTGCTTTGCTCAACAAACTGGAGCACAGTAATGCTTGCACATTACTGTTTCGCGGAAGATTTCACGAGCAACGCGGTGGTACCAACCCAGTATTTTCTCCAAAATAACCATCATCGAACAAATATCAACATTATGTATGTATCTAGTACGGTTATGCAACTTACCATCTTAATCGAGTGGCCGGCTCACGGAGTGCGGAAGTAGGCGAACTGGTGTGATTGTTGTTTACCGGTTTCTTTCGAATTTTTTAGTCGTACCGCCATGGTACGATTCGTTTTTACTGGATCAACGTGACCCGAGAATTTTACCTCATCACTAATAAGTGAAAGAATTTTTAGAATCGGATCATTCGTCCCAGAGATTAGCGTAAGAAACAAAGAAACACTTTATAGCTACGTCTTTATAATATTAGTAGAAGTAAGTAGAAATTACTGGGTTTATGAGCCCAGGGGCTAGCTAACGAGTGTATGATGAAGTGTCACACAAACCTCTCTGTTTCTGAAGTTGAAGTTATGAATTTGGCTGGCACTATAATTACCATCAGGAGGAGGAGGAGCGGGTCGTGTCGACCCGCTCCTCTCGTGACCCAATAGTATAAGCAAACCAACAAACAACCTCTCACCCTTAACGCATACAACTTCTCCATTCCGTCGTGGCTAAAAAAGACTGCATTTGGCCACCAACTTGCCTGATGGTAAAAATGGCGAAGAAGTGGCCGAAAATGGAACAAGCGTAGTTTCTCGATCAGTTTTGTCGAAACGGGCCCCTAAAGACATTTTAACTTTCATGAGCGCTCTCATGGGGCACTAAGGAATAATTTTGAATTTAAAGACAGCTGATACCTAACTTCACAGCTGCCTAAATCTATGTTACGGTACCACTTATTAGACTTTGAAAACCAAATGCTGCACGGCACTGCAGTGCGCTCGTTATCGCTGAGACTTTAGGTATTAAGCTCAGTTATTTTTTTTAATCCATTGGATATCGAGACGGGCACGTCGTTACCTAATGGTAAGTATAAAGCCGTATAAGGCCCATAACAATTGCAGTGCCACTCAGAGCTTATAGCAACACAAAGGCCTGCGCGGCACTGCGTTTTACTACAGTACACTTTCTCAACTATTCTTTGCAACTGCATATTGCATCAATAGCAAACGCGTGATTCGACGCTTATATCGCTTTCTTCGCTCTTGGGCAGCGGTGTTCAAAAGCGGGTCGCAAAATAATTTTGTTCATTTTTTATATGAAATAGGATTACGTCTGACCGCGATCTCACCATTCAATGCGGCTGTATGTCGGCTGACAAAGTAACTAAGTTTGACTACTCCACCTATAATTATTATATTCACTCAGACAGGTATATAAGTGTTTGTTTAAGGTAAAGTTTTTTACGGTAAGTGTTACTACCGGCAGTGTTATGGTTAAAAACTATTTTAACCAGTAAAACGACGACAATGACAATAAAAACTCAAAAAACCTTGGTCGCACCAAATTTTTCCGCAGACGCCTAAAATCTTCGGTTTAGCATGACTGGCGATTGATGATCCAAATATTGCACTATGGTCGATCCTGCGCCGTCACGTAGCATGCCGTCCACTAACCCACTTACGTCACGTACCTATAAACGTAACGGTCGCTGGTAGGTTAGAAATTGCAGAGAAAATTTATTTAAGTACACTATTTTTAACTCAAAAACTAGAGTTTAAATAAATTTCGCTTTTAAATAAATTTTACATAATAGTGGAATTTTGTATAGGTAAGTACTCTGTTTTTAACTCGAAAATAAATTTCACTCTACGTAACCGGACGCAAAAAAGGAGGGATTTGAAAAAATAATATGTTTTCACTCTTTGATTCGTTTATAGCTTGTCTATAGTAAATTCTGGGTTATGGTTTTGACGTTTTGACAGTCCAAATACGGATGCGCGAATTTTAAATTGACATTACAATTTTGTTTGACACATGCACACTGCACAGCGTTAGGACTTGCAAAATCGGTGTGATTTATATCGCATAAGCTGACACTAAGGCTGAGATTCAGAGACGAATCTAAGCGTGGACTCACGCTTCCATACGTCAAAATTCTATACAGTTTTGACATATGGAAGCCAAAGTCTACGCTTAGAATCGTCTCTGAATCTCAGCCTAAGACTTATAATAACATCTCTAGGAGGTATAGGTACTATATGTAAACGCGTCGCACTTAGGCGCTTCTTAACTTTATGACACCGATTTTGCAAGTCCCAACGCTAAGCAGGTGCTTAAAAAGTGACAGATGCAAACAAAACTGTCATGTCATTATTTAAAATCGCGCATGCGCAATTCGATTTTCAGTACCTATCAAAATCAACTAAACCACAGAGTAATATACATAGAAATGTTACACTTTCGTTCTTTTCATCCCCTTACTTACGAAACGTCAGTACAGACGAAGTTGCTGTTTAAGCCAAGAAACGTGCAAGATAAACTGTAAAAATGACAGCGATTATTATGACGTAAACTCAAGGTATAACGAGGTAACCTAGAAACGTGCAAGTGGGTCTTAGTTTTAAGAGTTGCTTAGGTATATAAAATTTATCATAGTTGACTTTAGTGCAGACGGGTTTAAGTGTTATAAGAAAGAAACGGAAATGTGAAACAAATTTTGCATTCCTACACATACATACAATAGCAGACCCACAGATTTAGAGCAGACCAAACATTAGGTATTTAATAGCGTGGCAAGTGACATAAATGCTTAGCTTAGACTGGGCCGCATCTACTCTATTACTAATCTGTGCATTCCTATAAGTACGACCTTAGAGAGTTGTGTCGACTAAACTTTAGTGATGACGGGCATAACACATTCAACGTCCTTGAGTAAGGAATCTCGCGCCAAAAATGTGCAAATAATGAACTTAGGTTGCACCTTCATTGTGAGTTGTGACATCGGTGAAACCGGCGTTACACAACGCACAGTGTGAACTTGAACTAGAAAGGTAAACATACGCAACGGAGGCCTGGCTCTTTTCGCCTGGGGGGCATTTTTTATATCGAACGATAATGATTGAGACGGCTCCGTAGCTAAGTTGGTGGTAACCCTGCCTGCAAAGCGAGGGGTCCCGGGTTCGATTCCCGGCCGGGGCAGATTTTGTGTAAGCATAAAGTTTGCTCTCGGGTCTTGGATGTTTGTGATGTGTATCTGCGTGTGTCCATGCCACCTGCGACACAGGGAATCCTAGTGCGCGGGTATGAGTGTAAGTGTTTTATTTATTTATTTATTTACTGAGGCTCCTTTGGCCTGGGGTAAAATTTTTTTTTTACACTATTTCATAACGAGATGAGCTGTTCGTTTTCCTGATGGTAAGCATAACACTTGCAGCGCCACTCAGTAAATGCCAGCGTGGCACTGCAGTGCGCTCGTTACCCTAATTGAGACAGTAAGCCCAGTAATTTCACCTGCTACTTTACTCGTCAAATCGGAATACAGTAATGCTTGCATATACTGCTTGGCGGCAGACTTCAAGACAAAAGCGTTGGTTATTTTTCACCTTACAGCGAGGAAAGATTTTGTTCTGCTTTTCATCCGCTAGCGTAGAAAAGGTAGGCAGTGGCGCCCGCGCCGCACGCTGCATTTTCTACGCTAGCGTGAAAAAAGAGCTTTAGCGTGTAGATTTCGGATGATAAGACCTTTCCGAGCTTATGAGGTGAAAAATATTTGTTTATGGTAAAGTATAGATTTAACATAATCCGTACGTAGGTATTATAAATGCGAAAGTGTGTTTCTGGGTTTGTCCTTTCACGCAGCAACGAAGCAACGGATCGACGTGATTTTTGGCATAGATATAGTTTATGGACAGGAGAGTAACTGTAGCATAGGGTACTTTTTATCCTGAAAAATGCACTGTTCCTGAGGGAATCGCCACGCGGGTGAAATCGCTGGCCACAGCTATTATAGTCGATATTAATACATTGAATAACTAAATTAACATATTTGCAATAAAATTGTTTTGTAATCAGTGCCATAATCATAGCTTTACACGTGACTTTCCTATGACGCCAATTTTATTAATGAGGTCAAACGTGCTGAGATCAGATTGATGAATTTTAAATAAAAATGCCTGCCCATGTTTGGTAATTTAATTATGAAGCTGATCAAAATCTCGACTAATATTTAAATAAGGGCTATCTATGCTCGGGGTGTCCCTGCGTTATAAAATCTGGAATGAGGACATGCGAGGAGAACTACAGTCCGGTGACTTTGGTTCTCCTCGCATGTCGGTACAAAGCTCTCAAAATTAGCAGTCAAAATGGCAGTGGACAGGCAGGCCACATCGCTCACGGAACCGACCACCAATGGCGAAGAAAGGTTATCGAGTGGTGACCACGAGCCGGAAGATGTAGACCATTAGACGCTTATGCAAGTATGCATTTTTTCGTTGCTGTCAAAATAATCATGCTTTTGCAACAAGCGCTGATTACGAGGCAATATTCGCCTTGATGATATACGCCTCACTCTATGTTTGGGCTCAAAGTGACAACTGCTTATACGCTACATACATCACTTGCGCGCAACCGTGTATTTGCTGCGGTTTCTGCACTAAACGCAGTTCTGCACGCAGTGGTTGTGAAACTGCTTTTTTGCGTAGAGATCGTAGAAGCGGCTGCGGTTCGTCTCTTTCACTACCTCTAACCGTGGTATGGTTAGCGCTCGGACTAGATTTCTACCAAGCTCCATAGACGGTACGATATGCGTCAAGCGGTGATCGTGGTTTTTCTATGGTTTTCGTGTGGTCCATGACTGATGCGCATTAGGTTGGCCTGCTGGGTTAACCGTCTCTCACGGCGCAACCGATCGGCGTGATTTTTTTGTACAGATATAGTTATGAGCTGAGAGTAATAGGCTAATTTTTTTTTCAGAAATGGGTGATTTATAGTTATGGTCCTAACGGTTGTCAACAAGTTGTGGGAACCTCCCTTGGAAATATGTCATAATAAAATTCAATAAAAAAATCACTTCCAACGAGAATTGAGTACTTGACATTGGCGAAATTGTGGTTAACATTCCACAGAAGCCAGGAAATAAAGATAGAAGAAGAACGAGAATTGAGCGGCATTATCTGAATTTTTTTCAACATCATCATTTTAGAAAGTTCATCATAGTTCAAGGGCAAGCCCTGGTTTAGCTGATTCAAGCTACACTAGGGCTGCTCGGAAGTTCTGTAGTATAATACTGACGTCTTTTCTTCAATGAAAAATTCCGAATTTCAAAAACTAGTAAAACAAAATATGTTGTTGACCTCCAGGAGTAGATTGACCCCCTTTCGCTAGCGGGCTGTATGTGTTATTCTAATGTATATAAGCTATATTACTGTAAAGCTTCATCAAAATCAGTTAAGTAGTTCAGCGTGAAAGAGTAATAAACATCCATTCATTCACAAATGCACATAAACTTTCGCGTTTAAAATAAGTATTCGTAGAATTTCGGCTATCTCGGAAACGGCTCTAACGATTTTGATGAAATTTTGTATTTAGACAAGGTTTTGCTTTTTAAGTTTACCGGACCTATATAGTTGTACTTATATATTGTAAAAACGCTAGTTTTTTCGCTTGTTTGTTTGTTTGTTTGCGTTTACACCGAGCGAAGTTCGGTCATCTTCATTCATAAATTCATTCAGTAACAACTAAATAAAACAATTTATTTTTAAAATCCTCTTCGTTCTTCCTGATTTTATGTTATAATTATGCATACCTACTAGATTATAAATGCGAAATTGTGTTTGTTACTTAAATGGTGTGTTGTTTTGTCCCGCAGCAAAGCGCAATGGAACGACTTGATTTTTTGTATAGATATTATGGTTTATGGACCGGAGAGTACCTAACTTACTTCATATCCCGGAAAATGCATAGTTACTGTTAATCTACACGCAGGTGAAACCGTGGACAGCAGCACCTAGTCTCTTTAGGGCGGCGTTAGAGCTTCTTTCTTTGAAATTTTTCGTTGCTGTCAAAATAATCACTGTTTTGCAACAAGCGCGGATTACGAGGTTATTACAGGATCACGCGCGTCTTGAAGTAAAACCGTAGTATATATATGTTCTGTGGTAAAACCAAGAAAAAGACAAGAACAGCAACACTGCCAGATAGTGCTATCTCTTTAACTCCCTCGCCCTGCATGGGCTCAAACCGACGACTGCTCCGCTACATCACTTGCGCACCACCGCGTGTTTACCGCGGCTTCTGTAGTAAACACGCAGTGGTTGTTAAACTATTTTTTTCAGTAGAGGTCGTAGAAGCGGCTGTGGCTGTGGTACATCAATCATGCAATAGCGTCTAATGTGCTCCTTACATACATGTATAACACATTGACTTTGCAACCGACACCGAACACGCTCTTCACTAGCATTTTAATAATTTCGAAACGGTTTGTACAAATATGCAATTACCAAATTCACAAACACAAAATTGCCTTAATTGTGATTTGCAAAGTTTTAATAAGGATTGCTAACATATAATAGGGTATGTATGCCCAAATAATATCTATTTAATTGGCTAAGCCAGAAAGTGGAGTTTTGTTGTAACACAGTATACAAGAATGTGTCAACAATTAGATTCTTACTTCTTACACGCATTTGTTTTTTTAATAATTAGTTGTGTGATGATTGCAAACATTGGTGGAAAGAAGAAAACGTATATCGTTCATAGATATTTATGTCATAAAGATTCTCGAGAAGTTGCGTAGAGTAAGCCGGCCCCCTATACGAGGTGGTCCGACGAGCTAGCCAAGCCGCGTGGAACCTTTAGGAGCAAGAGGCGAGAAGCCGATCCCAGTGACGTTCTACGGGGGAGGACTATGTTCAGCAGTGGATATGTCTTCCATCTGATGATGATTAAATGTCATCATCATTACTAGAGATCTCTAAGACGGCCTGTATCTGAGCAGTGGGATGCTAAGTCTGAGATTCAGAGACGAATGTAAGCGTGGACTCACGCTTCCATACGTCAAAATTCTGTACAGTTTTGACATATGGAAGCCAAAGTCTACGCTTAGAATCGTCTCTGAATCTTAGCCTAAGATACAGGTAGAGACCGTTTTAGAGAGAGAGTATGGGCTAGTATTAATTTATGGTTTGACATTAGTTTTCGTAACATAAATTACCGTACGCTCACTTTGACACTAGCAGAAAAACGTTAAGCAGCGTGTAAAAGCCATAATCTGAAGAAGAAGAATGCCGTCTGGTTTTTTTTTTCAAGTTTTGGTTGATACTTTTTGTAAATAACGTTAAGTATATTGTGATACAAATTATACGTTCAGCTCTTTAATATGTTTCAAATCAACTAAGAGACAATGAAGTATAGAAGGTGTGAGATATGAGGATTGAAACCAAAGAAAAGGTGGGCACAAAAGATTTTTGTGGCAAGATTTTTCCTGTGTATCTGATTTTATTTATTTTATTTTATATATATGATAAAACTGATATGATTAAACACGATAAGTTTCTGCATCGTGCAAAATATTCGGTACTAAGTAGGTATACTTATATGTTATACAGAAGCATCATTATGATTAGATTGAATATATGGTTTAATGAAGAAAATTCCTTCAAGAAATCGGTACTTAGAGCGTCCAATCCAAAAAAACATATTTTATCGATATCGATAAAGAAACACTTTTATTTCTTAGTTGCAGGACTTGCAGAATAACAACGAATGAAGGTTTGGTATATATACCAATAGATATGACCACTGGCTATAACTTATCCATAAAAAAACTCTACCTACGTGTCTATACGGTGGTAAAGAGGTGGAATTGTCGTTGTCCCTCAAAAGAAATCCTAAACGCGAAAGTTTGTAAGGATGGATTTATATTTGTTACTCTTTCATGCAAAAACTACTGAACAAATTTCGGTGAGACTGCAGTAATGTAGCTTATGTACATCAGAATAAAACATACACTACCATTAATTTATAAAGATAGGTAGGTATATATTATTCGACGTGGACGTTGCCGTCGGCGACAGCTAGTACTTTATAAACTAATAATTATTATATTACAAAATACGACATTATGTTTGTTGATTTGTCTGTCTTTCACGCAGCAACGGAGCAACGGCACGACGTAATTTTTTGCATGGAAATACTAGTGAGTCAGCGAAGTAGGATACATAATGAGTAGGTATATTTTATAGGCAGAAGAGAGACAAACTCTCTACTTTTTCCGAAAAAGTACATGGTTCTTGTAATATGAATCTCCACGCGGATAAAACCGCGTACAATAACTAGTTTATATTAAAATTAAAAAAAAACACGTATAACCTATATTTTATACTGTGTAACACTTATTACATATGTAAATAGCCATTTTAGATGAATAAATTATTGTATGTTGCATAAATCTTGCATAGTTTTAGGGTTCCCTCAATTTTTGTTGACACTAAAATTTCATACTTATAAAAATCTTGTTAAGTAATGATTAGTCAACTCTTTACTAAGAAGCTCTATCAAAAGAAAAAAACGTGCAAATTAAAAAAAAATTAAATCCTCGATTTTTATCCGTATTATCCGTACTTATAACATATGCAAAAGTATGTTATTATGGTTGTTGGTTTGTCCTAATAATAATAACAAGTAATCATCCCCTTTTCTACTCTTAGATGTGGATATTTATTTATAATTTAACAACCAACTTCGAATCAACGTCATTCGTTCGGGACAAACTTTAAATTCGCTATTCATTGAGAAAAGAATAATTAAAATCGGACTTACACTGTAAAAAGTTAAGCTTGATCCACTGATCACGCAGTCACTGATCAATCAGTGATTAATAATAAAACTGATCATACATAAAATATAATAATAATAAAAAATATAGGGGTTGCTTTGAGAACATCCTCCGTCCTTTCATTGGCTAAAAAGTTTTTTTATAACAATACCGAATTACCTTGCAATTTTTTTATATTGTAGTCATTATTTTAACCGTAAAGGTGCAACCGTAGCCTTGCGATAAGCACCAGTTACTATTTGTGGTTTATGTTAAATCAATGATTAACTTTTCGTTACTTATAAACATTGGTCAGCTTCGCTACTTAAGTAAGAATTTCATAATCAAAGTTGCTTAACAAATGATTAAAATTTGAGAGGCGTTTAAGTAGGTAACGGTGAACATTATGTTGCCTGTAAACACTAGGTATCTACTATTCTATCAAATGTGAAAGATAAATGATAAAGATCCTGATAAAATCACAGAATGTTTTAATTATAAACTGTCGACATTATAAATTAAAAATTAAACGTAACTAACTCTCTTAGTTATACATTTTAAAATAATTAAGACATAAGTAGGCATGTAATAAAACTTAATAAGGCATTGTAATTAATCATTGCGTTGATAAATTTACGTAACATAATGGATCTAAATTTCTTTCCTAACGCAATATTCTACGGAACCTCATTTAAAAATTGATCACGCTCTTGACATTACTAAAGTAGGTTACGGCATAAAGGCCGGTCAACAGCCCAATTTGCTATAAAAAATTGAGTAACACCTCTTTTATATAATTATACAGATACACATAGAATACTGGCCATTTACACTTACGAGGAAAAAACTCTGCAATCATTTCCGAGAGACGGTTGCTTTCACAACTGTTTGTAAAACCCAGAAAAAACTTACGAAATAACATAAATTAAACAAGAACAATGATATAACAAAATTGTGGTCTCACCTAATTCGTTATTTGAGACCTCTCCTCGTTCAAAAAATTGTAACACCAAATTCCACGGAATTGTTTAATTTTTTTAAAGTCACTCACTGCACTCAAAAACACAGGCCACTCGCGGCGAATTTAAAAAAATCACTCAGCTATCAGAATGGAAAGCGCGCGAACGCCAACAGCCATGGCAAAGCACAGACGCAACGGCCAAAATATGAGGCCAAAGAAGTTATGTAATTTTATTACAGTGTATTACATAAAAATCGCCGTTGGCGGTTCGCGGCCTTATATTATGCAAAGACTCAGCTTTTTGGGTTATACGATGCGTCCTTCAATATTTTTTTTATTTTTTTTTACTGGCTATCGTAGTCTGGCGATTGAAGAATGAATGATTTATTTTGCTCGTAAGGCGGCTGTGAGCATCTCCTCCCCTCCTTCTTATGTTAAGAGTGGGGCACATTGTCTCATATTTATGTTGTTGGTCACTGTAAAGGCTTACTCAGATTGGACGGATTGAGAAAAATATATGAATAAAGCTGTGTTATATAATTATTTTAGCGATACTTAATAAACTATAAATGCTTTGATAGTAATTAATATAACAGGTTTTTTAATTAGTGAGGAATTTTGTAACAAAAAGCAGCTCAGATTTTTATTTTTTTAAAAACGTCGTTTTGGTGTTACTCATTACCTAGAATCTAGATTATGATGTTGACCGAGGAGAATACTGTGACTGCTACCCATTCTTTGCCGAGTCCCTTAGCTTCCTCGAGATGGGGTAGTCCCATAGGCCATAACCCATTCGTACATCAGGACCACACTTTCTTAAATTAATATTCTTTAACAGTTCTTTTGATATAAGTAATATTAGTTTATGACGGCTCCGTAGCTAAGTTGGTAGTAACCCTGCCTGCAAAGCGAGGGGTCCCGGGTTCGATTCCCGGCCGGGGCAGATTTTGTGTAAGCATTAAGTTTGTTCTCGGGTCTTGGATGTTTGTGATGTGTATCTGTGTTTGTGTCCATGTCACCTGCGACATAGGGAATCCTAGTGCGGGGGTATGAGAGTAAGCTTTAAAAAAAATTGTATGTTTAATTGTAAGTATACTTATACCTAAAAATGGTAATTTTTAAAAAGCGAATTTTTAAGCGCCACTTTGTTTTTTTCCTTGGTGTGGGACCATGTATTCGTAATTCCTGATTCCTTATATGCATGGATTCCTAGCAGAGGATATACTAAACGAACGTGACGATGTAGCAAAAAAAATGTAAAATAACTGAAGTTAGGTACCTACATAAAAAAACACAACTGTCCTATTCCTATAATAGCCAGTGTTACTAGAGATGATGTAATGACTCTAACGATACCCCATATATCCAAATATGTTCAGGTATGGTGAAATAAAGAAACTCACATACAGTACATTACCTACATGCACCCTAAAAATATTACTTTTATGTGAGTCGTGTAATTAGCGACATATCTCGGATTTCTGATGAACTACTTTGGAAAATGAAGACTACAACCAAACGGAGAACAAACAAGCAGAAATAAAATTACGACCATTACAATAATACAATAGATAATTTAGAGAGTGTGATCAAGCGGGAACTTGCTGGCGCTCCATTGTTCAAATCACATCGGTCCCTATGGTATAAGATAATTACATAGGTAACACCCCTCTTTCAGAATCGAGGGGGCAATTCCGATTCTAGATTTGAGGCAGGTAGGTACCTACTCCCGTCCCGACTGCGGGATAAACTCCGCCAGATAGTCAGAGTAGGTAGTCACAGAAAATTGCTCATTTAACAAACTTATGCAGACCGTAGACGCTTATGCAAACGTACGTTTGCTTGTCAGAATAACAACGCTTTTACGTCAAGCGCGGATTTCGTGATACTCGAAATGCGCGCTTGACGTAAAAGCGTTGTTATTGTAACAAGCAAACGTACGTATGCATAAGCGTCTACACTGCCCCTTAGGTGTTACTGACAGCCCCATGTGCAGAGGGTCCGTGGAGGCTGAAGAAACGTCCAAGCATGTGCTGCTGGAGTGCACGAGCGTGGCGCTCCAGAGATCAGCGTTCCTGGGTTCTCCGGGAACACTCCGGGAGGCCTGCACTGGCATCAGTCAGCTGCTGGCCTTCCTAGGAGACATCGGGTGATTGGACTAGCTCGCACTTATTCGCTAACGCAAAAACGGGGCGATATTTTTGGCCCTTTTTGCGCTGTTCGGCCCTTTTCGGTGCTTTACCGGTGATAAACAGCAGAAAAGAGCTCGCGCAAGTAATACACTACTACACGGATTATATTATCTTTGTACTACACAATAAAAATTTCAAAAGCAGCGATTTCTTGTAGAGAATCTTTGGCTGTTTGGAGACTCGTTTTAGGTAAGTATAATAGCAGTGTGCAGAAAGATTAAAATCTGGAATTATAATTCGAAATAATGACGTCTGATTATTAAAATAAATTAAGAACAACAACAACGAACAATTAAAGATCATTATCTACCTGCAATAAAATAATATTTTATTGCAGGTAGATAATGATCTTTAATTGTATTATATAAGTAAAATAAACGTAAGTAAATAAAACGTAAATAACCTAACATTACGTTTTTGTCTTATGTTAATTTTTAATTTTAATATAGGTTCTTATTAGAAAACTAGCGACCCGCCTCTGCTTTACACGCGTAGGTAATAGTTTAAGACTTCCATATAAATTTACGATAGCCCTTAGACCTCCCTAATTTGGCCATGTCGCAAAATCCGTTCTTAACTGACGTTACTACTAACTGCCCAATTTCAATTTCATATTGGTCAAATATTCTGGTGTTTAGTACTGACTAAACTCAGATCACTCACTGGAGTGACCTTCCGCGTAGGTGCGTAGATTACTATTTTTATAAGATAAGTACTAAGTAAGTAGGTAGGTACCTACTAAAAACCCAACAAAGCGACGCCACGTCTCGGTTTTTATCTCGGTTGGAAGACCACATGACCTAGAAAATATTACCTTCCTGACCTACCTCAAACAGTAAAACCTTCAAAGTGCACCGACTTGTGCCGAAAATAACTTTTTAATAAGTATAGGTTTAAAATTTGGCCTTTGTGAAGATTCTCGGTTTATTATTTTCCTCTTATGTTTTTATAATTTTTTTTACGATTATTATAGTCTCAAGTTCCGGTAGGTACGCGCCTTTTTAAGACATGGAATCCTCTACATATCATTTATGCTGATAATAATTATTGGCATTATGTGAGTGTGGGGGTTATAAGGAGTTGTTTTAATTTACAGATGCGAATGGAAATGCTTGAAGGTTAAAGTAATAACATATTTCGAATCATGAAAGGCGCTGCTTCAGCAAAATATTCAGGAGGGCAATCGCGTTAAAAATTATCAACCAAACTGCAACTAAACCACGACCGCATCACAGCTTTTTGACCGTTTCGTATCGCGCTAATAGTTTTACCAAAAGTTGAGACGTTTCTCGACAACAACTGACAGTTAACGCTGTCAAATTAACGGCAATATCGAATTCCACAGGCCTGAACCGAAACTAAACAACAGTTGGTATCAAACCACAACCAAACCATAACTGTACGCTGTCATTTCAAATTAGCGTGATCGGGGCCCTGTTTTCGTTGCACAAATTATAAATACTGTATTATAATGAAATGTTTAGAGAAAAGTTTTAAGTAAAAAATATGGTCGGGAATCTTAAAAAAAAAACGTGAACAAGTCGATGTAACAAAAGTTACATGAAAAAACACGATTGCCGGTCACTCGGGATGATATACCTAAGGCAGCCCTCACACCTAATTCATGACTGATGGATAAGCATTAATCGCAGACCACGAGAAAAACATGGAAAAACCACGATCCCCGCTTGACGCATATCGTTTCGTCTATTGTGGTTGTGGTTGGGGCTAGTAGTCCTAGCACTGCACCCGCTTCTGCCTATGCTTCAACGAACTCTATTAAAAAAAATGTTTCACAACCACTGCGTGCACATTGCAGATAGACGCCGCGGTTATGCGGTGGTGCTCAAATGATGTAAGTAGCGTAAAGCGGAGTTGAGCCCAGGCACGGCTTCGAGACAACCACAACACTATCCATATCACTGGCCGTATTGCCGTTCTTGTCTATTTCATGGTTTTGCATCAAGCCGCGCTTGCGCGTATAGGTACCTATGTAAATAGTAGTGTAGGTAAATAATCACTACTCTGTGTCTACCTTATATTATGAAGGCGATTTTTTGTACAAATAGGAAACTACACTATCCCTGTGGGAAATGGGCTATGTTTTATTATGATACTTGCTTCTGCCCGCTGCTAAGCTTGCGATGGTGCCACTCAAATTATTAATTATTGAACAGATTTTGATGAAATATACTTTCCTAAATATACCTAGGTTAGTAGGCGTCGTAATGACACTAAATTTTATGTTGATTCTAAGCTACAAAGCAAGAGCTAGAAGCTGTTGTTGATTTTGTGTTATTTACTAAAACCTATGTTTCTTCGAGTGTTAATGTGTAATAATAGTGGATTATTAACCATTAAGTGTTCGTAAACGTGCATGAGTGAAAGGCAAATAGTACAAAGGCGAAAAACGTGTATTTTCGTATTGTATCCAAAACTCCATAGAAGCTTCAGTAAAGTATCCACCGCTTTACTGAAGCGTCACTTCGACTCGAAAATTGTTTCTAATATTGCGACTTAAGGATATGTATCCAGGTCAAGAAATAAATAAAAAAAAATCAAAACGTCAATTGTTTCTAATATTGCAACTGGACTGAATATCCAGGTCAAGAAATAAATAAATTTATAAAAGTCAAAAACAGCTGTCAGCTGTCAGCACTCCACAATCATACAATGTACTCTGTGGTCAGCATTCAGCAACAGCAAAATGGCAATGAGCAGAAAGACAAACAAAAGTACTCTGTAAATTAGGAATTGATTATTCGATTTCCGCTTTGTTCTATTAAATTTTATTACAAAATCTACGTGATATTTCTTTCGTAGGAGATTTACGTTCCTCTTTGACATACAGTTTCTTAGAAATTTCGTCTTTTGTGAGTTATTAAAATTATGAGTTAATTTTTTCGGCAATGCTAAGTTTCACCATATTGACATTAAATTCAATTCTTACAGTGACTCTCAAAACTTAATAATGCTTCCACGACAGTACTACACCGAGCCCGACATGAGAAAACGGCAAATTGACACATTGAAAATCTTCAACGAACATGTCGTAGAAGTCAAGGAAAACTCGGAATATCGCATAGAATTCATCGCCAACGGAATGAATATGTCTCTAAACGTAGTTCTAGGACCTGAATTCCCTAGTGAGAAGCCGGCTATTTATATAAATCCTCCAGTAATGCATACTTGGGTTGGTGACAACTCCAATCAAGTCATTGGAGCTCCTGGGCTGATAAATTACACTCAGCATTCCGATTTAGGTCGTGTGGTGCAAGCTATAGTAAGAGAGTTCCAAAAGTATGTTCCAAACTTGAATAGTGATGAAATGAAGTCAAATGAAGCCAGTCCTCAGTCAAATTATAGTGTACAGTCTCTCATGTTTCCGGAACTTAGTGAACTGACGATTGTAGAACTACAGGAGATATTAGAAAATCCGGATTTACAGGTATGTAGGTAGGTTTTTATGTACTTTATTATATTACACTGAGTATTGAGACAATGATTTTATGGTAAGCATAATACCCCAATTCTACTAAACAAATGGTTTTAAAATGACAATGGTTTCGTTGAAAAGTGATCACTAGGCATTTTTAATATTTTATAGCGCAATAGGTTTTTATGTCAGTATGAAAATGACTAATAAAAAATAAAAATAACAACAAAACCATTGTCATTGACAATTGCAGTGCCACTCATAACTTTGAAATGCATTAAGATGTTAGTAGTTAGTTTGATGAGATATTAGGATTAATAATCATAATATGCCCAGTAATTTCACTAACTACTTTGCTCATCAAACCAGCAGCCTTATCACGTAAGAACCCAGACTCGCAAGCCTGAACTCAGACTGGACCCAGACATCGTATCCAGTCTGGGCTTTATTGGTATCACCTAACTTTATTCATTTAGTTCGGTTTGGAACGAACCATATTAAGGGAGCCACTAAGTACAATTATAGTCTGTGAGTTTCGGTCTATTTGCGTTTCGTATATGTAAGAATAAAAAAGGTGACACCTAAGTGTCACTTGACTCCAAGTTAAATAAAAACAAAGTTAAAGTATCAAACAAGTTCCAAAACGTTCAAAAATATTTGGGGAAGATCATTTAATTACTAATCATTGCTATTCTAACACTAGCGCTTTATATATATAAATCATAAATTTCTTTAAAATAATAACGAAACGCAAGTTATTAAGTATTATTTCTGTCAGTGTCAACTGAGTCGTTTCGCAGTTTTTCCGTCCGTTGGAATTTTGGAAAACTAACTTGGTAACTAACATTCCACCGAAGCCAGAAAATAAAGAAAGAAGAAGAACTTTTAAATTAATCATATATACAATTATACAGGGAAAACCACCGAAAGAGAACTGTAAGTTCTTAATCGTTTGTACTTGTGAATCATGTGATTGTGTTTTTATGGTTATAACTTCTTACGAAAAATCTTCTTTTATCAGATGCCGAATGCCGAATTTGGTGTCCGAAAGGTAAATGGCCCAGCTGGTGGATTACATGGAGAGGAACAAAGGCTTTGCGGTGGGGAGGCAACAAAATAGCGGCCCATCTGCAAAGGGTAACTCCGGCAAAAAATGGGAGGAGTTAGCGGCAATCCTAAATGCCGGTGGGGCGGGATGCACAAGAACCCCAAAAAAATGGAGAGACGTAAGTTTTAAATAATATTTTCAATGTTCTGATAAGAAAGTAACATGGAAGGTGAATACATACTTGAAAGTTTTGTGCACTCTGCTACATAAAAGGTTTGTGTTTGCTTGGATATATGCTGGCAGGGGGAAATAATTATACATAATAATGCTTAATACATTTCAAGAGATAGAGGCCTTATTGATAAGAATAGTGGGACATGTAATAATATTATATTACATGAGGTGTGTACAAGCCAAGCGATGGAAATATTGGTTACAGTTTGTTCTTTGAGATTTTGCCCACCATTTTTTTTGGTTTAGGCAAGAATACTTTTTTTGAATAAAAATTGGTCACCATGTCCAGTAATTGTTCAAAACTTACTGTTAATTTGCCAATAATAGGTTTGGACAGTGGCATTTCTATTTCTTAATAGTGAACAGTGGCATATTTGTACCTAAACAAATGGACAGTGTCACAATCCTTATCCGCTGAATGGCAGTTTTGAAGTTGAATCTGCACAGGACTGTGTTATTTTTGAACCTAAGTCTGCACTTTAAGCTCTGTTTTCTATAGACAGTGGCAAAATTGAATGTCTATCAGCTACACCTTTAAAATAGAAACGCAACAAATAGACTCGGCTATGCTCGACTGGTACATGCATGAAAACATATTTCTAGTTCTAATCTTCTCTACCTATTATTACAGACATATGGTTACCGAACGTGCCACAAAGGGCATATGAGATGGAGGAGAGGCAGCTTGCAGTGGAGCAAGATCAAGCGAGAGCGATGGCGAGCATTGCCGAACAAGTCTGACCTACTTAGAACTTTTAACATTACCTATATAATATGTTGAAGCTCGAATCTCGTCGTATGTTACTTATCACAGTCTTTCGGTATATGTAATAGCAAATTTAATAATGTTAAACTTAGTAATAAACTGTGTTACATTGTGCCAACGTTATAGGCCAATGTTATAGGCGTCAAGTACGCTCTCGTCGATTATTTTATACCTGTAATTGTAGATAACTGCTACCTACTGCCTATGTGGTTAAGTATGCAGTAAATTTTGTAGATAGCTTGTAGCAACACATACTAACCGCAGCATGTGAATCTGTGTACTATGGTGTGGGTCTAACATTTAATTTTGTAATTCTTAGTGTAATCAATGTTACTCTCCGGTCCATAAACTATATCTATGCCAAAAATCACGACAATCCATTGCTTCGTTACTGCGTGAAAGGACAAACCAACAAACACACTTTCGCATTTATAATATTAGTATGGATCTACTCTTGTTTTACTATGTTAATGTTTTAATGTTAGCACTGTTTGTAGTTCCAAAATAAATAATAGGTATGATGTTTTCAAAAGTTCTTTTTTAAGCGCTATTAAAATTTGCAATTGATTGATAGCTTTCACGCAACAACGGAACAACGGATCGACGTGATTTTTGGTATAAATATAGTTTATGGACCGGAGGAACATAGGCTACTTTTTATCCCGGAAAATGCACGGTTCCGGTGGGAACGCGGAACCGCGGGCATAAGCTAGCTGTGAGATGAATGTAAACTGTTAACTTACCTACTTTTTAAACCACTAATTGCATAGTTAAACAATAAAGTTCTATTGGAATATTTCTATTTAAACTTGTTTCTCTATCTCCCTTTTTATTTGGGTAAGGTAATAATTATAGCTATTACCACCTGAATGCAATCAATAAGCAAATGTATGGGTTGTTAGGTCATATAACTCATAATTAAGGTGTTTTGTGGAAAAATGTATAAGTAAAAAGTGTATAGACCTCACAGGAGTACAGTAAAAAACTTAATAAACATATCAAATTATTCTTTATTTTGTGCCTCGTTCCAATTGTAAAACCTACTCAACAATTTAGCCATTTACAGTGTGTCAGAGACCTACTACATAATCAACAATTTAGGTAAACCTATTTACAGAGTTTGTCGGACACCTACTATATAATTAACAATTTAGGCAAATATATTTACAGAGTGAGCCAAAGAAATATACATAGACATATTCGAAGAACATTCCCCAGACTGCCGAAGGAAAGCCTTCGGCAGTCGGGCGGGAAATGGACCAAATGCCTTTATTAGCTATAACTACTACACGTAAACTACAACAAAAAACATCTAGAATCTCTAAGCGGTGATCCAACGAACGTTGTGCTTGTTGCTGCGCCGCACTGCAACACATTCCACATAAGCTCGAAATCTTGAACACCGCGCTGCTACATTCCGCATAAGTTTGAAGTCTTGAAATATCTGTAATTGTATTTATATTTTCATAAAACTTCGAGTTTATAAGAGTGGCACAACAAATTACAAGTATGAATGATACCTATGAATAAGAATAAAATACCTATGGCAAAATAAGCTAGTTAAACTGTGATTTTGCTGCTGTCTTGGTTAGGTGACAGATTTTCAATTGAGGATGGAGCTACCAAGACAGCACTTTTTATATTGCTCTATCATTTTTGGTCACCAATATAACTACCACGGAATCATTGCATCAAATTTATTTTTTAAGTCCAAGTTCATTGTAGGATTCAAAACACAGACCTAAAGGTGGCAGCCGACATTACTACCACTGAGGCATCACTTGAATACATTTTTTTAAGTAACTGAATCTAATGACATAATTTATGTTAAATAATAGTAACTTTACCTATACAACTCTGCTACTCCACAATCTGTCTACAACAGCAAGCCTTCCTCCATCAACACGATGGTGCTCGCGTATAGGGAGCTGCAGTGGTGGCTGCTGTGCATGGTCCATTGTCATCTCCTCCTCGTTTATATTGAGGGGCGCATCATAGTTGAGGTTGTGCAAGACCACACATGCATTGGTGATTTTGCCCGCTTTGATGGGTGCATAGTGCATTACCCTAAGGAAAAAGAGGAACGGATATTATAAACATATTAGTTTTAAAGGTGTTATGATTGGCTGTTTGAAAGACTGAATAATTTACACACCTGTGCTAAGAGGCAGCGCCAGAGAGTTTTCAACACTCCAATGCATCGCTCAACCACATTCCTGGCGCTAATGTGTTTCCTAGTGTATAACTCTTCAGGAGAGTTTGGTGCTGCATTGACGATGGGAGTCATCAACCACGGCCGCTGTGCATACCCCGAATCATCTGTAATGTTATAGAGTATTGAGTAAATCTTATATTGAAATAGTTATAAACTTACAGTTACAAATGAATAATGAAAGAATATAGGTACATGTGTGATATATACCTTTCACAAGTCTATTTTGTCTATAATGCATTTTTGATTCAAGAGTCATCTAAGATTAACTTACTGACACAGGATCAGTTAAACATCTCATGTACCGACATGACTTATGACACAGTAAAGTTAAACTTAGTGTTGTTTGACACACAGGCACAGTAGGGAAAAATGTTTTACATACCCAACAGCCAACAGTCAACACATTACATACTAGCTATGTTAATCAAACTTGTGATTATTTTGAGTCAAATCAACAGATTTAAACTCTCACCTCCTTGTAATAGCCTCACGCTCTATCTGTGTTCTGGGAAATTGTATATATTTCGCCAGAATTGTAGGGTTATTGAGTGCTTCAGTCACATCCCGGAGACAGTATGATACTGATGCTTGAGAAAGACCCAAGTGATAATAAGCCCCTACCTTTTTTTGGTAACAGCCATTGGCATAATATCTGCAAGACAAATTCATACAACAATTACTATTAGCACACACATTTGTCAAAAAGCAACATTTAGGGATATGATGTTATCATCAAAGAGAATATAACCACTACGTTTAGTTATCATTTTATATGTTAGGCTACCTTTTTCAGGCCTCACAGCGCTAGTGCGCTGTGTCTCCGGCAAAAGTGGAATAGTCTCAAAATGGGATTTGTGAAGACGGTAGTGATCGACGAACTCCTTTTCTGGCAACATTAGAAGCTTACTAGCCTCTCTGATCATCCTGCGATTGATATTTGAATATCTTTTCAGGCGTTCCTCTTCGGGGCCGCCATCAAAACCGAACGCGCCATTCTTGCTGTATTCCTAAAACAAATAAATTAATTGTAAGATATATATATAGTTAAGCAGAATACTAATTAATGAATACTCCCTGTATGACTTCCGTAATTCGAAAGTACACTTTCCGTAGAAAAAGGCCTAAAAACAGAAAATACAAGTAATTAGAAACAAATATTTTTAAATAAACCGACAAGACACGAAACTCAGAGTCGGAATCCGGCAGCGAAAGAGGTCTCTTATTCATTTGACGTTTCAATCTTTCCATGGATTACAATTCTTCAGTCTCGGGAGTTACATGATACCATTTATCTGTCAAAGTATGAATTTTGTTCACTCTCATGTATCAAAACTATCGCAGTCTGGGTTGAGTCTGAGTTTCGTAAAAAGCTGCCGCGAATATTTGAAATTTGACAGATGAACACAAGAGTCGAGGCGGAAATGACGTTTTTGACTGTCTGGGTCCAGTCTGGGTTCTTACGTGATAAGGCTGCAGAACAGTAATATGCATGCACAATATTGCTTGGCTGCAGACTACACACCCTCCTATTCACACTAAGCGTTTTGCTTCATCCTTTGTAATGTGCACTGCTAAGGAGTGGAATTCCCTACAGCATCTGAGTTTCCCAAAAAAATATAATCTGGGAGTCTTCAAAACGAGAGTTAACAGGTACTTTCTAGGTAAAGGTGCTACATTGTTGACCGCATCATCACATACGATCAGGTGAGATGACGGTCAAATTTGAACCTATAGAATTCTGACAATTTTAACAGCAGTGGGAAAGGATCTTTTAGTTTAACAAATTACAATAATATTACACTAACACTTATATAATTATGGTACTTACTTGTTCCCTCTTACCAAAAAATCAAAGATTAGACATACATATTTAACTGTTTTTTCTTATTACCTTCATTTTAATTATACATAATAAAACAATACCGTAGTTGAAAAACAAATAATACAAAATAATTAACAAACATTTCAATTTAATAAACAATTTTTATCCTTTTTAAACTTTGACCAGCCATGTGTGCACCTTACTAATTTAAAACCTATTCAATTCCAGGATAAACTGCTCGAAACAACTCCGCAGCTGATCGAACTAGACCTAGAGACCGAAGAACTGATGACAAGCATCGAGGAAATAGCTCACGACAATCTGTCCAAGCAACAAACGCTCGATGATTTGAAGACAGATGTCATAGATCGTATCTCTACTATCGTTCAGATGAAGATGAACTATGAAGAGTTGAACAGACGGCATCAGAAGTTGGCAGAGATGTATGATCCACACCGGATTAGGGATTGCTTGAAGCAGGCTGCGATGAGGGCTGACGAGGAGTCTGAGGTCATTGCTGAGCAGTTCTTATTAGGTAAATCTAAATGTGTAAGTAATGTGTAGGCTTGCGCTGATGTCCCACTTGGAATGTTTTGGCAGTACAATCTAGCAGCACATGCTCCACAATCTCATGTCCCTGCATACAGCCACAGTAAAGAAAGTTGTCTGTTGCTCCAGATTTATGTAGGTGATAGTTTAGCTTGCAATAATCTTTGATTACATTTAAACCTCGCCTTTATTTATATTCAAGAAATTAAGACTGGCCAACAAGCGTAGCTGCTGAAACACACCGTTGCTTGATGTCCAAGGCTACTTGCTGTTGCTTGATGTTGATTGATGTTCAAGGCTGGTAGATAGCTAGAAAATGCCCTACCACCATGATATTATATTCATTTGAGTGTTAATAGGTCTTTTTAGGAAAGCATTGTACAAACTTATTTTTAATCTAAATTTCCAACCTAAATCTAAAAACCCAACTTAATACATATAACAAAAAAGTTGTATTCCTTCAGCGAAAACTCAAGATCATTGTAGGATTTTAATCACAGGCCTCCGGATTGTAGGCGGATGTACCACAAAGCCTTCATTGCTTCAAATTCAAAACCTATTGTTTCACCTGCAAAGCAAGGGGCCCGGGGATCGATCCTCGGCGCGCGGTGGAACTATCCAACTTCAAATCGCCAAACCTCTACCGGTTAGCTTGACATAAAAACAATATCAAATTGTAAGCATTTCCTATACTTAGCAAGATAGTTAGAAAAAAAAACCAAATAATTTTATTTTATTTTTCAGGTAATATGCCCGTGGAAACATTCGTGTCGAAATTCGCCGAGAAGCGAGCTTTAGGACAGGCAAGGCGAGCGCGAGAAGAGAGACTCGCACACCAACTCACACAACTCGACAAGGCCACGACCTAATTCTGTGGAAAAAAGAATTTAAAAATAAATCATTCCAGTGACAGTGACAACTGACAATGACAGCTGTCTGTCGTAACTAAAAGGGTGATGCAGTGCGATCATCCTGTCGCTTTTTGCGATTATGTTAAATTATTATGAAATTAGCTTTTCGCCGAGGCTTCACCCGCGTTCCCTGAGGAACCGTGCATTTTTCCGGGACAAAAGTAGCCTTAGATGTTACGTTCCGGTCCATAAACTAAGTCTTTGCCAAAAGTCACGTCGATCCGTTGCTCCGTTGCTGCGTGAAAGGACAAACATACAAACACACTTTCACATTATACTTTTTCTCGTGTTTAGTCTGTACTAGCTGAAGCCCGCAGTTTTGCCCGCCTAGAGATTCCCATAGGAACCTTGCATACAGGATAAAAAGTGCAGCCTATGTCAGTCTCCTTCCTATAAATTAATATTTTATTACCTTTTTTTGGTAGGACTAATTTTTCAACAAACTACAATGCAGTGCTGCGCAGGCCTTTGTTTCAAATTACTGTGACAAATGACATTGCAGTTGTTATGCGCTGGCATTAGGGTTACCATCATGCAAACGATCCCCTCGTTTCTTTATACAATATTGTAGTAGAAAAAAAATCCTTATAATCAACTAATCCTTATACTCACTAAAAGTCATATCGAAATCTGTTGCTGTGAGAAAGAAGGACAAACCAACAAACATAATTCGCTTTTATAATATTAGTTGAATGGTACTTCTTTCCACTAGATGTATTCTTGCCCTTTTCTTATTTAAATCCTCAGGCTTTTTTATGTCTTTGTGCATAATTGTGGTTAAGTTGTCACTAACTGTCTGCAAAGCTATACGCGCTCTGGGTTCGATTTCCGGTCGGAACTATCTTTGTGCGGATAAACTACTCTCGGGTATTTGATGTTTGTTGTGTGTATCTGTGTGTCCATGCCAAATGCGACACAGGGAATCGTAGTGTGTTATTTATTTGTTATACAAATTGTGATTATTTTGTATTCTGTAAGTAGCCGGAGAGTCTATCCTTAGAGAGGCCTTACCACAAAAAAATTAAACACACTTTAAACTTGTGTTAAACAGTATTTAACATGCCTTAGCCGCGTTTTTAAACATTATTAACCACAAATCTTGATTTATGTAGTATCTAACTCGATTCTGTTATGACATATCTAATCATTTTAGGCGTTTATCTTTAGACACTGGTGCCAATTCTCTTGTTCACCTGACTAAACTAAACTAAACTATAAAATTTCTTAATTTAGTTTAGAGAGTTCTAAAAGCTATTCTGATTAACGGTCTGACTAAATTTAGTCACCGTATTGACAGCACCAAATTTACACTAAATTGAATTGTTAGAGTTGCCAGCGTGTCGAATATTAATTAATACCTATACATTATAATTGATGGATTTGACGGACCGATCATTTTTACACGATTCAATAATAAATCTTAGCATTACTTTTATTAAAACCTACCACAAATTCATTAACATAGTATACTCGTCGGTACTCGTTTGTTGATTTTTACGATATTTTTACGAGTGTTATAGCAGGTAAAACGGAAGGGTTGTGACCATAGATAACATAAATTTTTTAACTTCAACTTTTGAAAAATTATTTCTCCAAAAGTATCTGTTTTCGCAATTTGAATCTTGGCCTAAAGACTTCTTATAAAAAGACCTGTGAAAAAAAATTTGAACACAACTCGATTGGTATTCATCCAAACTCAAACCCGCAAACCTTCCATTCGAATTCGTTCTTGATAGTTTATTAGAAGAGTACCTAAGTTCATGTATTTTTAATATGTACCATTGCTTTTCAGTAAAATATTTTGTTGTACATATTATAATCTGTAACTACCTACCTAGTAAAGAATTTTTCGCTTGAAGAGTTGAAGTGAAGATGTAAGAGAAAGTTTATCTTTCCGATGAATCTACAAGAGCCACCAACAACCATCATATACTCCTCCATTATGTGTAGTATAGTAGGTACTTATTACGAAATATTTATATAAAATTACTTGTTCCAAGGCAACATAAACACGTATGACGATAAAACTACTCTAAAATTTCGTATGAATAGCGGTGAAATAATTAAATTAATTTTAGTCCGCGTTCATTTTCATGCCAACTAACTTAGTCGGATTTTAGTTTCACGTCTCTAATTTTAGACGAAAATTTGGTACAACAGAATAGATAAATGACCGCTTAGACTAAATTAAGTAACTAAATTAATTATAGTGCTGTCAAACTAAATTTTAGTTTAATCTTGTCTCTCCTGAATAGAAAACCACGTTTGACATAACTAAACTAAATTTTAGTCTAGTTTAGTTTAAGTTGTGCCAACAGAATTGGCACCACTGTCTAGGTAAACAGGCGTCTTAGTGTTTCTTTTTTGTGGTAATATGATTGGTATTGTGACTGGTTTAAAAAAATATTTCAATGCATATACTATAAGTGCCTTGCTAATAAATGCTATAACAGTTGAATAGTTACACAATTATAAAGATAGGCAAGCGTGCTGCACCTTTGACCGCATCATCGCTTACCATCAGGCGAGATTGCGGTATTGAGCCTATAGTATATAAAAAAAGTTACAGAATGTTTTGTCTTTGTTGTTCTTTGACAATTTTAAACTGAATCGAAAGAGACAAAACATTGTGTAACTAATCAACCGTTATACAGAGTTTATTAGTAAGGGCATTAGGGCATTGAATAAAATTACTATATATACTGTATACCATATGTACTGTATACCATATACTTATTTGTTAGTGGGAGGACTAACTCTTCTGCGAGTGTCCGTCTGGGTTGTTACCACCGCTTTGCTCGTGGAGTCTGCCGCCAAGGAGTAATGTGCAAGCATTACTGTGTTCCGGTTTGATGAGCAAAGTAGCCAGTGAAATTACTGGGCTTATGAGACTTGATACCTAATGTCTCAGGGTAACGAGCGCACTGCAGTGCCGCGCAGGCCTTTGTGTTTCAAAGTTCTGGGTAGCGCTGCAATTGTTATGGGCCGGCGTTATGCTTACCATCAGGCAAACGACCAGCTCGTCTCGTTACCAATAACGTAAAAAAAATTACTATACTTATTATAGTGGTACTTCTCACATTAGTAGGTATGCACATAACCATGGTAAATGTAGCTTTGTTATATTTAAAATTTAAAAAAATAATTAGTGTGGTACTATTTATTATCTACTATAGTTACCTATATAATATACTTATAATTATAATCATAAAAAGGCGTACTTATTACATTATTTTAATTCTCAACGTGGTTTCAGAAAAAGTCGTAGGTACCTTTTATACAAGCTTTTATTTTGTGTTAATAGTTACTTTGTATGTAGCAGTTAGAATGTGTGGGTCAAAAGCAACCGAATTTTTAACCAGTTCGTGGCTTTAAGGTGGACTAACTTTCAACAGGAAAGAAGGGATATACTGACCTACCTAGTAGCACTGGAGAACTAGACAGAACTGAGTAGGTACCTACCATATCTCTATGGTACCTACCTACCTACCAAGTATTAGAAATTTTAGTTGTGCTGGAAATGACAGAGTGGGGCGAGGGCTAAAAAACCACACCCGAAAAAGTTCTGTTTTTCGGCGCACAAATCTCCGTTGTCACAAATATCATAGATAGGTATTACAAACAAGAAAATAAATACAATAGTAGCTGATATAACCAAGTGTTTATAGAAAAGACTTATCCATAAAGCATTACAAAGAAATGACACAGAATCTGGTAAAAAAAATCGTAACAAGACCCGAAAAAGTGCTTTTGTCTCGATATTAGGTATATTGAGCGACAACTATTATATACATGTTTTGTAAGAAAAAAAAAAGAAAATTTTATAATGTACGTAAAGACATTTTTCTTACCTAAATAAAAACTACCTTAAATTCGATTACGAAATTACCTTCCACTGAAAGCAAATTGTATTGCCATTTTCAACCTTATTTTAGTACAAAAGGATGATACCTAAAGGAGCGCGTTAACTGGTCAACGCAACAAAGAGTAAATTAGCACGCACGCCGTACGGTGTGCATTCGGTAATTCTGAAAAGCGGAGTATTTGGATATTACCCATTTCTACCAAACGATGCAATATTTATTGGTCTGGCAACATTTACCTGGGAAGCAGATCTCGCACGTCCAACGCACGTAGTGGATGGTCGTAAAGTGGGTGGGAAATTTGAAATGATAAACCACTTTTGTATGGTTTCAACCACGTTAAAATATTTTTTGAGAATATTTTGTGATTCACCTAAATAACAGAGGTTGGCTTTGAAACTAAACCAAATATAATCATTATCAACCTCTTACGCTCCCACTGCTGGGATACCGGCCTTCTCTCAGAGAGAGAGGTATGGGCCATAATCCACCACGCGGGCCCAGTGCGGCTTGGTGGATGTATGTATGTAACCAAATATAATATTGGTACCTAAAATGTAAAAACAGTCAGATGTTGTAAACCAGTACCAATATTTTCAAAGCCAAATTAAGATATTATAAGGAGCTTTATTTACGTGAACTACAAAATATTCACAATTTTTTATCTTTACCTACCTTACCTTTTTTTACCTTTGATTAAATTCTATGATCCTAACGTGGTTAAAATCCCAAAAAGTACTTATTTTTTAAATTTAGCGCCACTCACGTTTCCCCTTGGTGGCGCCTAGGCAATTGTTGCCAGACCAATAAATATTGCCGCATTAAGTAAAAATGGGTAATTATTGGAATATTCCGCTTTTCAGAATTAACAGAATGCACTTTTATTTTTTTAAACTCAAGTACGACCAAAAGCCTTTATTAACTACGTACTATACTAGTGCTACTAACTAGGAATACTACATTTAACCTAGTTACAAATAGGTACCTACTTGTATGTACTCGTAGTTATGTAGGTACCTATGTATAATTCTAAATAGAGCTGTTGTCTTATCGTAAACATTAGGTAGGTACCTATATTTGTTTATCGATTTAAGTTACACATACCTAGGTACCTATACTATAATATCTATCAAATGCTTTTAACGATTTGTTTGTTATCTATAATTAATATTATTAATTGGAAAATACTACGTGGTCAGCGTCACCTGTATTAAAAGGATGATAAAAAAATAATATTTCTAATATTCCTATGAATCATACAATGCCATACAATAACTTAATAACTTAATTTAGTTCAATATTATCATATCAAATCAATCAATTATCAAACATTGTTCAAACCTGATGAAATTGCACAACGCAAACCTAAACAAACTGGATAGGTACTTATAACTACCTACGCTTTGATACAGCTAAAGCTAAGCGCTAGTGCCGATTATCTAGACCAATAACTCCAAAACCTGTTAGTCTACTTTACAAACTCCCGTTTCTTTGCCACAATAAACTCAGTCAAAGATTTGCGTAAAACAATGTTTTTTGCTAATCTGTTTTTCAAAGGTCAATTACGTTTATTTTGCTTTTTATAGCCGATGATGAAACGGTTATCAATCGGAATCATTACTGCCTATGAGTCAGTAGTCAGTACTGTATCGCACTCAGCCGAACGCAGTTTGTTATAAAATTCTAATAAAAGAATAACGAAGAAGTGATCCCGATAACGATAACTTGTGTCTCGTGGATCTATAAAACAGGTGTCAAAAATGGCGGGAAAGTTTGTGTTTTTTTTTCTCGTGTTGTCTTGCGCATGTAGTGTCTACAGCCTGGAGTTGAAGCAAGTGTTTGTGTTGAGTCGGCATAATTTAAGGACCCCGCTGACTTCGACGCTAGCAAGGATGACTCCTAAACAATGGCCGAAGTGGGACGCGGAAGTGGGGCATTTGACGCGAAAAGGCGCGTTATTGGAAAGTTACATGGCTAAATATTTCTCAGCGTGGCTGAAGGAAGAAGCGCTTTTGCCTGATGGATGTCCCAATGCAGATATGGTGTTTATTTACGCAAATACGAGGCAGAGAACTAAAGCGACCGCAGCCGCGTTCTCTGAAGCCGCCTTCCCTGGCTGCAATATTACTGTGAATTTTAAAAACATAACAGAAATGGACCCTATATTTAACCCTGTTATACACAACACGACGGATGCATTTAAACAGATGGTTACTAAAGAAATGCAGGACAAATTAAATGAGAGTAACCTTGCAAATGCGTATTTAGAACTCAATGTCATTACAGATATCGTAAACTCGGATATTTGTAAACAAAATGGATTTTGCGATCTCGCAAATGACAAAGATGACATTTTCTATGAAGTTGGAGAAGAACCTAACGTGTCAGGGCCTTTCTTTATAAGTAATGCGATGGTTGATTCGTTCCTGATGAGCTTATACGAAGGTATGCCGTTAAATGATATAGGTTGGGGTGAAATTAGAGACGAACGTCAGTGGATACTTCTGACAAACATTGTGAAAGAAAACCAGAATGTTCGTTTCAATTTGACAACAGCAGCGAAAGATATTACACAACCTCTACTCAAGTTTATGAAGGAAAGAATCGAAAGCGATACTAAATTCACGTTGCTGGTGGGACACGATTCTAATCTGAACCCCGTATTAACATGTATGGGCTTTAAGCCTTACAAGTTGCCAGAGCAGTTTGAGCTTACACCCATTGGTGGTAAGCTGGTGTTTCAAAAATGGACAGATGGCGCGAACGACTTCTTGAAAGTGGAATTCGTCTACCAATCGCGACAACAGCTAAGAGATGCTGAAAAGTTGTCGTTGCCAAATCCGCCAAAAAAAATCACGATGTATTTAGATAAGTGTATTACAGATAATGATGGATTTTGCCCGTGGAGCGACTTTGAGAAAATATTATACGATTTGGTTGATTAAGTTTTTGTTTTTGTTACAACCGATTTGTGTTCCAGTTTTGTTTTACCAAAAAACCGCCAGATGGCGCTAGTTTGTATGAAAAATTCAAACAAATAAAAATGAAAACATGCTTTTGGAATTTCATCGCTTATATCGTAGGCTATCTGTGAAAACTGAAACTGAATGTGCAAGCTTACCGGGGAAATACTAATGTTAAGTGAGTTCTATACTGCAGTATAATAACTTGATTTCCAGGGCATCGGAACACACCGATTAATCGATAACTAGGTTCTTAGCCAAACATTTTGAACTTGAGGGTAACACTGCCAAATGCCAATTGAAAACGCTTTTAATCATCGCGGAAGTCAGTAAACCAATCATCGAGACCGATTTCCTATTTTCTTACACGTTGTCTACAAGAACACGGGTTAATCGTTGGAAAAATACGTCACAGAATATACTATAATGTTAGAATGTATAAATAGTTAGTTGGATAGTACTACTATGGAAAAATGGGAACTGAAATTTCACATATCACCATGTTATACTCGCAGTTAGTTTCCGCTTTTTAAAAGCCATTTTACGGATTGTATAGGTAACTTCTTGTATGAAATATATTTTATAGTGTAGGTACACACTAGTAGACACTGACACTGTTTAGACACTAGCGCATGTTCACACAAATGTATACATCACATTTCGCTTCCAACAGGACAGGACGGCTTGTAAGCCGGAAAGAAATACATCATATCAAGAATTTCGCAGTCAACATCGATTGCTCCCAATAGCCTAGTTGGTTAAGGCGTCTGGCCCGGATAGCCAGAAGACGCAGGTTTGAATCCTGTTGGATGCGAAATTTTTGTGATGTATATATTTGTGTAGAACTTCTTGTATATCTAAATTTCATACTCGTTACAAGAATTATAAGCTTCTGCCCGTGGATTCAAGAGGATTTCCGAGATAAAAAGTAGCCTTTGTTACTCTCCGGTCCATAAACTATATCAAAGCCAAAAATCACGTCGATCACGAATTACATTACAATCGCTGCAATTATTTTTCATACCATTTGATAACGAGTCGAGCTGATCGTTTGCCAGATGGTACCTAAGCATAACGCCGGCCCATAACATAACATTTGCATGACTTTGAAATACACAGGCCTGCGCGGCAATGCTCCAGTGCGCTCGTTACCCTGAGACATTAGCCCAGTAATTTCACTGACTACTCTGCCACTTCTTGATTGAAAACGATTAGTAAGATAGGCCTACCTAAGTACTTACCTTCTAAGACATAAAATATAAACAAAAAAATACGTTATAATTTTAATCGGTCAAATCTTTTAATATTTTCTCAAATTCATTCCATGGGCAATATCCATACTCATTCGTAATACACTTGTCTAAATACATCGTAATTTTCTTTGGTGGATTTGACAACGACAACTTTTCAGCATACCTTAGTTGTTGCCGTGATTGGTAAACGAACTCCACTTTTAAAAAGTCGTTAGCGCCATCTGTCCATTTTTGAAACACCAGCTTACCACCAATGGGAGTAAGCTCCAACTGCTCTGGCAACTCGAAGGGCTTAAAACCCATACTCGAGAGTACAGACATTTGATTCGAATTGTGCCCCACAAGAAATGCGAATTCGATTTGGCTTTCTATTACTTCCTTCATAAATTTAAGCAGAGGTTTAGAAATGTCCTTTGCTGCAGTCGTCACATTAAAACGAACATTCTGATTTTCCCTCACAACTTTTGCTAGAAGCTTCCATTGGCAATCGTTTTTAATTTTGCCCCAACCTATGTCCTTTGATGAGAAGCCCTCATAGTAGCTCATCAGAAACGCGTCAACTATCACGCTGCTAATGTAAAAAGGTCCCATAATAGTAGGTTTCTGTCCTTCGAAGAACATAACATTTGTACTATTTGCCAGGTTGCAAAGTCCATTATCTTTACAAATCTCAGAGTTTTGAATGTCAGTTATGTGGTTCAGTTCTAAGTACACGTCTCTAAGGTTACTATTCTTAAGTTTCTCGATCATTTCTTGTAAGACTACCTGTTTGAATGAATCGTTCCTGCTGTGTATAATTGGGTTAAATATTGGGTCCATTTCTGTTATGTTTCTAAAATTCACAGCAATATCGCAATCAGGGAAAGCGGCTTCGGAGAATGCGAATGCTGTTGCTTTAGTTCTCTGCTTTGTATTCGCGTAAATAAACACGGTATCTTCATTTGGACATCTGTTAGATAAAAGCGCTTCTTTCTTCAGCCACGCCGAGAAATATTTGCCCATATTTCTTTCCAGTGTGGCGCCTTTTCGTGTTAAATGCCCCACTTCCGCGTCCCACTTCGGCCATTGTTTAGGAGTCATCCTTGCTAGCGTCGTAGTCAACGGGGTCCTTAAATTATGCCGACTCAACACTAACACTTGCTTCAACTTCAGGCCACCGACCTCCAGGCTGTATGCGCTACATGCGCAAGAGCACACAAAGAAATAAAATACTAACATTGCCGCCATTTACGGTACTTACTGATACTGAATGTTTCACGTTCGTTCGCACACTAAGATGTATATTGGCTTGTGCTATAATATTATACTGGTTGATAAGCATTTCATTATTGGGCGTAAAAATAAAACAAAATAGCGACCTGTGTGGTATTAGCTAGAGGGTGCGCGATTTTCGTCGTAGTAATTTTACGTTTGAAGAGTTCGCAACACATTGGTGTCAATTCTATCATTTCATAACTAAACTAAATTTAGTTTCACTCTCTCTCTTTCCAATGCATAACATGAGAAAGAGATGGAATATATTTTAGACCTGTCAAATTAATCCACTTGCTTGAGTGTAGTGTAAATTTAATGGCAATGAATTCAGTGGCACCTAATTTATCAAGATCGAAAGATATTTGACAGCACTAAAACAAGATTTAGATCTGTCAGACATTTTCCGTCTCTTTCTCATGTTATGCATTGGAAAGAGAGAGAGTGAAACTAAAATTAGTTATGAAATGATAGAATTGACACCATTGTCTTACAAACAAAAGAACGAACAAGTTGATGTAACAAAAGTTACCTTTTAAACAACTGAACCGATTATGATGGATCTTACGCAAATGTTAGCCAATAAAAAATAAAAACAACGGTCATAATTCGATTAGTTACTTCGGAAAATGTGTGGAGAAACACATATTTACACCTATATGATGTTGGAGGTATATTTGTTTCGAAGCCTTTATTAAATATATTGCAGTTTTAAATACATACTACGTGTCGAATTGATAACCTCCTTTTTTGAAGCCGGTTAAAAATAGAAAAATAGGTAATTAAATACAAAGATATTTAAATTTATCTGTAAAGCCTAATTTACATTACGAAATGAAACTAGGTACTTACTTTCGTAATGTAAATTACGAAATTTCACTATTAGTTTCACGTGTAAACTACTGTTGTCATGATTCATGCATATTAATGCACGAATTTTAATGCATATCGTAAAAAAATATTAATGTGGAGGGTACATTACCCCTACCCTCGACATTTGTAACGAAAAATAATATAGTACCTACGCCATATTTAGTTGTACCATAGCGAACGTTTGTCTGCAGTTTTTATTTACCGAGCTTCGAGCCCTACAACATTTAGGTCTTATGGTAGGCCCGTCCAAAGTATATTTAGTACCTAAGTGTTTCTAGATGACGGCTCCGTAGCTAAGTTGGTAGTAACCCTGCCTGCAAAGCGAGGGGTCCCGGGTTCGATTCCCGGCCGGGGCAGATTTTGTGTAAGCATACAGTTTGTACTCGGGTCTTGGATGTTTGTGATGTGTATCTGATTGGGTCCATACTGTAATGTAACTGTAAACAGCGATTTAGCTCAAGACTGATTTATATATTTCTCGGAGGTATTTACAAACATTTTTATCGAAGTATACCCACAATACATTACACATACCACCTGCGACACTAGGAATCCTAGTGCGGGGGTATGGGTGTGTAAGCATTTATTTATTTAAATATTCTTATAAGTCGTACCTACCTATATTTTTCATATAAGTAATTAATGAAAGAATTCATTGCCTAAATTAAACAAAAACTCTATTTGAACACCTGTGAGTATAACTGTTATTTATTGATTGTCGGCTGTTATCTATCCTGTAGTGTCGGCTCCGTGGCGAGGTTGGTAGCAACTCTGTCTGCAAAGCGAGCTGCCCCAGGTTTGATCTTCGGCAACAAACCGACGAAACAACAACTACCCTAGCAGCACAAACTGTTGCCCAACGACAACTAACTGTTGGGGTGATGTTGGGAGATGGTTCGAACTTACAAGTAACCATCACAGGCCTAACTATGTTTTCTGTTAGGGTTCTCAACAAGAAATCCACCCGAAGTGCCAACATACGCCCTATCATGTTTTTGGTTGGGTTTCAAATTCAAATTCAAAATGCTTTATTCAAATAGGCCCCAAAGGAGCATTTATGAAAGTTAAAATAAATGACTCTAACAGCGGGCCTCTGCAACATCGTCTACCCGAATCACAGACTAAAACTAATGCTGTCTTTATCAGACCATAATAAATGACAAAGACACCAACAGACCCAATCCGTGCTCAAAGTCAACGAACCTTCCAGAAACCCACCGTGCCCGTTCCAAATTGGTATAGGCCTCGAACAGGAAATCCAAATAATGCGCCAGCATATACCCAACAATGATTTTTAACACATTTCCAACGACACACCCATACAATCAACCAAAATACTAGGCCCGATTTTGTTTTCTGTTGGGGTTCTCAACAAGAAATCCACCCGAAGTGCCAACATAGGCCCCCTATCATGGTTTTTGGTTGGGTTTCGTACAGAAAATCCATACAATGAGCCAATTGGCTCATTGTAGGATGGTACTCGTTACTATTACTATTTATACGTTACTATAGCTTCTGCCCGCGGTTTTCACCCGCGCTCCCACAAGAACCGTGCGGGATAAAAAGTATCATATGTTACTCCTCAGTCCATATCTATGCCAAAAATAACGTCGATCCGTTGCTGCGTGAAAGAAGGACAAACCAACAAACGTACAAACACACTTTCGCATTTACAATATTAGGAAGTAGGATTAGTAGTTATCATGTCAGTACTGTAGTATTCCCGTGAACATGATGCTTGCAACAGCGTCGAAATATCGGGGGCTATATAATATCTAATATACTACTTAACTACGGTAAAACTCCCGCTACAATCTATAAAGTATTGAATAACCGTGAAAGTTTAAAACAGTTGTTACTATTACTTATTCGTATCCACTATCCACCACTCCAAATAACTCCACTGTTTGCGATTTTTTTTTATGTGTTCCGGTTCGATGAGCAAAGTAGGTTATAGGTACATAAAGATTGAAATTATTGGGCTTACGGGATGTCTAACGTCTCAGGGAAACAGGGGCCTTACTCCGTAAATCGAACGTCGACCTTAGGCTGACGGATCAGCATTTTCCTACTGCCGATCCTCTCATCCTTGTAGGTATGGCAAAGGATAAAAAAAATAAAAAATTCTACCCTCTGAATTTTTTCTTCACAACTAAAAATGATGGTTCAAGACTTTTTCATGCTTTTCAGTTTGGTTATAAATACCATTTATAATAACTATGTTTCGTTATCATTACTTGAATATGTACATTGTCTACTTTTTGTCTATATTATGTGCTATTCTGCACGATTTCCGTGTAGAAAATTACGTACGACCTTGCAGCTTTAGCAGCTTGCAGGTTGAAGCGATCTGCCCTTCTATATTCTATACATACAAATAAATAAAATTGAAGTGTCTGTTTGTAATATCAAAATAACCGCTTTTTACTAAATGCATATTTTTTATTTTTTTTTATGTTTGTTGGTAACGAGACGAGCTGGTCGTTTGCCTGATGGTAAGCATAACGCCGGCCCATAACAATTGCAGTGCCACCCAGAACTTTGAAACACAAAGGCCTGCGCGTCACTGCAGTACGCTCGTTACCCTGAGACATTAGGTATTAAGTCTCATAAGCCCAGTAATTTCACTGGATACTCTGCTCATCAAACCGGAACACAGTAATACTTGCACACTACTGCTTGGCGGCTAACTTCACGAGCAAAGCGGTGGTAACAACCCAGACGGACACTCGCAGAAGAGTTAGTCCTCCCACTAACACATATGAAAGTATATACGGTGCCTATAACAAAACAACCATTTTTAAAATTTTTGTGTCTGTCTGTTTGTTCCTGGTAATCTCTGAAACGGCTGGACCGATTTTGACGGGACTTTCACTGGCATATAGCTGATGTTACAAGGAGTAACTTAGGCTACTTAAATTTTAGAAAATTAATTAGGGTTCCGCGCAAAAAAATAAAAACCATGTAATCCAAAATCTAAAATAAGATTATTATGTTCTTCCTTGGCTTATTATAGTTTCTAACGGAGCCAGTATTAATTTTGCATCGCGTCTCAGACTCCGCTCTGTTTGTTGTTCTCTATCTGTCATATCGCTTCTTAGTTATTACGTATAAAGTCAAAAAATCATAGTACGTGACATTACCAAAATTGTGGGGAACATACCAGGAATGAAAGAGTTGATATTATATATAATAGTACTAGGATAGGATATATACTAAAGTATATAAACCATATCAATTCACCTGATGGTAACAGGAGACATCAGTAGAACAGTCGTAACGTTATCCAAGAACGTGGATAGAACTGCTGTTATACCACAGAGAAGGAATATGAGCGGCCACAGTTTGCCTTTTGTCACCTGAAATGAAACATTAAAATAGAATAGCAAAACATTTCAGCACTCACAATGAAACTGAAATAGATAGAGAAACGCACTGAAGAAGAATACACCAACAAAGCAAAAACCAAATTTGTTACCTATAATTACCTACTTACTATTAGATAATGAAACCAGCGTTAATTATAAGATAAAGTTAATGATAAGTGTAACGCAACGCAACAATTGCGGTGCCAATTAAAACATTGAAACACAAAGGTCTGCGCGGCACTGCATTATGCTCGTTACCGAGAGACTCCAGGTCTCATAAACTTAGTAGGTAATCTCACTGACCATGTACTTTCATCATCTAACTGGAATCAATAACCCCTGAATAAGAAACAAGTCATTGTAACAAAAGGTACATAAAAACACAACCGCCCTAGCCAGTGACACTCGGGATCACTAAGGATTATAACGATACCCCATATAATATATCCAAATAAGTTCGGGCATTTACAAGTAATGGTGGATTAAAGAAACTCACATACATGAACCCTAAACACTTATACCTACACTCCTTTTTTGTGCAGTCCTGAAAAAGGGTCCAAATCTTCGCAAAGGATCTCACCTTATTAATCCTTATCCGTGATTCACATAAAACCCACCCAGGAGAGTGCCCATGAAAGTTGACTCTAAGGCTGATAAGGCGTGAGTCCACGCTGACATTCGTCTCTGAATCTCAGCCTAAGGCTAAGATTCAGAGACGATTCTAAGCGTAGACTTTGGCTTCCGTATGTCAAAACTGTATAGAATTTTGAAGTATGGAAGCGTGAGTCCACGCTGACATTCGTCTCTGAATCTCAGCCTAAGTATCTGCTTTGAGTAAAAAACAAATATTACCTAGCAAGTAGACCAAGTGAACGAGTTAACGAGTTTATCTCCGTGCATCTTCCTCAGTGGCCATGTGGTCCGGATTAAAAATAGTACCAGCCCATCTTTTCTCAAGATTGCCGTAAAGGCCGACTAAGGGAGTAGGTATCCAGGGAATGTATAGTAGCATTCTCCTTTGTCAATATCATGATCTACTGCGATTACAGTGACGCTTGCTAAGAGTGCTGTATTATAGAAAGTTGCTATTAGCCATATCTCCCCGTCATGGTGGAGGCTTATATAAAACTTTTCTGGCTGATGATGATCTTTTTCATTTACCTCAAAAGTAAACACTGCGAGGAAATCGAATATTCCAGTTTCAGCCATGATGGCTACTAGAATCATCATGCTGAAGAGCAGCAGGAGGGTCTCCTCATCCAGCCAGGATATGATCTCGGGTATTGAGGGTCGCTGCCCGACCAGAGCTAACGTTGCTAAAGACATCGTCGAGACGATCACGGCTGCCATGGTTCTGTTGATTATCTGTAATAAGTCAAAGATTTTTATTTTTGAGATTTTTAAAAAGTTATTTTTATTTTGCATGTCATCAGCCTGATGGTAATCATAACGCTGGTTCATATAAATTGCAGTGCCACCTAGAACTTTGAAACGCTAAGCCCTGCATGACACAACATTGTGATCCTTAACCTGAATATTAGGTATAAGTCCAGGAATTTCACTGACTGCTTTGCTCTTCAAACCGGAACACGGTTTTCAGTAATCCTTGAACATTACGCATTGTATTGCATTACATTGAACATTGGCGGCAGATTAGAGTAAAGCGGTGGTACCTACCCAGACGGACGCTCGCAGAAGAGATAGCCTACAACCTGGTAAAGTTTTTGAATAGTTGACCTAAATGTGAGTCTCCATGTGGGTCACAGAAATTAAGTGTATCAAATTTCAATTTAATCGGTCCAGAGGATTCGGAGCGAAGGTGTGACAGACGGACACAGACACACAAGTCATTCCATATGGGTTCCGTTTTTTCATTCAGATATTAAATGCAGGTAGGTAGGTACTTACTTCAAAAATGATCAAGGTATACAAAGTGACTAGCAAAACGCACGCGTATGCCGCTCCCGTAGCGCCATCTACTGGTGACGGCGAGTAACTCGCGACAAACGCTACCGATTGAGGGGCCTTTGAACGTATGTGAATGTACACAGGGGTTTCCAAGCGCGAATCGAAGTGTTCCAACGTTAGCTTGTTGGAAACTTCCTCGAACTCTGACATGTTCTGGACGAGCAGCGTCCACGGTTTAGATTTCTAGAAGTAAAAAACAGTGTTTATTAGAAATTAGCTTTTTGCCGGTTCCTCCCGAGTGGCAATTCTCACAGGAAACTTTTTTCCGGGATAAAAATTAATCTATTAGGTAAGTTAACTAACTAAGCAACTACTAACGTATCTTAACCTGTATAAGTACCTAAGCAAAAAATCACGTCGACCCCCTGCTCCATTGCTGCGTCAAATAAGGACAAACCAACACACTTTCGCATTTGTAAGTTAGAATTAGAAATAATCCTATTCGATATAACATCGTTCGTTCGTGGATTATTAAGTAAGGGGTCCGCTGCCGACTGGTAGTGGGCTAGATCATTTGGATTACCTACATAACTGCAAGGGCTTGTAGATTATCCAATTGTTTCGTTGTCAAGTTAGATGTAGTTTTTAAGCAGTAGTGTTAGCTAGTTACTATTTTTAGCCAGTTTAGAAAAAAAATACCTCAATAAAACTCGTATCTGTCTGGTAAAGTCCCGTCCTTTGGATCCAAACTTCAATTTTCGCTGCTGTGTCGTACTCAGTAGAGTTCAGTTTCATCTGGGCATGTCTGGACAGGAAGGGACCACATAACTTAACCGCGAACGCAGTTGAACTTTGTATAAGTGAGTAATCTGTAAGTAGGGGAAATACAAGTCTAGATAAGTGACAAAAGATACATACAAATGAAGACTGACCTAGCCAGTGTCACTCGGGATGATGTAAGGATTCTAACAATACCCAATACATTGAAATCTGTTCAGGCATTTAAGAGTTAAGGTGGAATAAAGAAACTCACATACATACATACACTCACTAACACTAATAAAAACACTCCCATAATTTTGGAATCATTTAATGCATACTTTCAGATACCTCTTAGTAGCTAGTAACTATTAATTTTTAAGCGTAGAGTCCGTGCGTACGATTAGTACCACCCTATCTCTTCCTGTGGGTGCCGTAAGAGTTGCCTAAGGAAATATCTAAGGAATGCATTCTCCTTTACCAACATCATAATCTACTGTGATTACCAAGACGCTCGTCAAGTTTGCTGTGTTATGGCAAGCCTCACCCATACGATGAAACCTATCTATGTCCAGTAATGGACATCTTCCAGCTGATGACGATTATTTGCAAATCTATGTCATTTTGAAGGTATTACTCACTTTTTTCTTCTCCGCCACTGACAGAAGACAGGAACTTGACTTCATGCTTCTCTCCATATGTCAAGAATATTGCTGTGAAGAACACCCAGCATCCAAGAAGTACCGCCATCTTGGCGTAGTACCTAGCTTCAGATAGCTGGAATGAAAAATGGTACACTACTAACTCTCCAAGTGGTTTATAGCCAAAGGGTCTTGCTAATAAAAAGTGTATTACGGTGTTATAGTTAAACAACGTTTTGTCTTTGTTGTTCTTTGAAAATTTAAACTGAATCGAAAGAGAAAAAATATTGTGTAACTATTCAGTCGTCATACAGAGTATGTTAGTCAGGCTGCTACTCATTTTCTGATATCGTCAACGACTGCAGACTGTCCAGACCATAGATTAGGTATATACATGGTCTACACCACCAGGCCGAAATACAGCAATTGGGCCCACGCAATCCGTATTGACGGCCGCCGAAGTCACTAAAAGGAGTCCGCCACGAGACAGTCAATTGCGATTTCGGCCTAGATAATATTACCTTTTCATATTTTTGGTTCTTGATCGGTGGGCCTTGGTCTTCTGTTCTGTAACAATAATATGCCAATTACATTTAAAAAACTGGATAAGTGGTCCGGTGAGTCGGACTCGCGCACCAAGGGTTCCGTACAAATAATTCATCCATCACGGGAATCGTTCGGTAAGTAATTGTACAGCTAAGTTCATCAAAATAATTAATTTCAAGAAACAAGTCAATTGTAACAAAAATAACACAAAAAAAAACACGACTGCCCTAGCCAGGGTCACCCGGGAAAATGTAAGGATTCTAACGATACCCCATACAACCAAACCTGTTCAGGCATTTACAAGTTATGGTAGAATAAAGAAACTGACACACATATATACATACATGAACCCTAAATACATATACATTCCTTTTAGAGCAGTCGTAAAAAAAGTGTGTAGGGCAGTCGTGTTTTGTTTTTGTAACTTTTCTTACATCGACTTGTTATATTACCATTTAAAAAAATCATCATCATTATAATTATTTTATCATTACAATCTTAACGTCTCTCAGCGTTCGTGTTACACCGTGACCGTTTCCGCGTTATATAGATCTTTTATTATTATCTGGTTACGGTCTACGTAACCAGATAAGCAACCAACCAACTGGTGATGCCTTTTTTAATATTCTATAAGTTCACGTTTGACCGCCATCACTCCTGATGGTAAGCAACGATGCGGTCGGCTTACTTAATCATCACGCCAAGTCTATTGGAGTAGGTACAGGGGAGGGAACTCAACTTCAATTTAACCTTGCATTTGACCATTCTCCTAAGCTCCTGATCTTAATTATATGGCAATGAGATTGAGATAGTAAATTTTGGTGGATAAGCCGCCAAGTAGTATTTATTGTGCCAGAATTACTGTGTTCTAGTTTGATGAGAAAAATAGTCAGTGAAATTACAATACCTAACGTGGCAGGGTACCGAGCACAATGCAGTAGTCCGTAGGCTAGCATCAGGGACAAATAGAATTTATACATAGTACATTAAACACACTGTAAAGTGTAGTCATACGTAAAAAGCACTAAATATTATCTTTATTATATCATTTACTTTATCTAATAACCCGTCAAGTGCGAAAAAGTGATGTTCAAGGTTTCCGTATCTATCTATGTAAATACTTTAAATTCAAAAATTTTCGTTCCTCGACAACCATAGTCACCATAGATTTTACTATAGTAGGTACAACCGAGGAGATGTGCTTGTGCTTGTACAATTGGTATGTTATCCCAAAATGGGGTCAATGCACTCCCGGAGGTCAACAGCATTTGTTTTACGAGTTTTAGAAATTCGGATTTTTTATTGAAGAAAAGGCATTTAAAGTTTACGTCAAAACTCGGCTACAGAACTTCCGGGCAGCTTAGAAAAAAATCCAGAAAACGCCGCGCAGTTACCGTTTGAGGTTTTATCTTTTTTTTTGTAGTTTTAAATAAAGTTTTTACTAAGTAGGTTCTCACAACTTGGTCACAACCATGGTCCTATTCACCCCCTTCCGGAATAACATACCACTTCAAACTCACTCTGTATGTTTATAATATTGGATAAAGAGACGAGCGGGTTTGTCTGATGGTAAACATAACGCAGGCCTATAACAATAATTGTACTGCCACGCAGAACATTAAAACACAATGACCTGCACAGCACTGCAGTGCGCTCGTACGCTGATAAATTAGGTATTTAGTCTCAGAAGCTCTAGTAATTTACTAACTACATTGTTCATTCATCATGCATTGTACGGGCCTCTTTACTGTGTTCCGGCACAGAATAGATAATAGTATAGTTTCTGGTTAGGTTATAGGTAAGGTTAGCAAATGAGCAAAGCAGTCAGTGAAATTACTGGGCCTAAGAGTAATGTCTTACGAGCAGTCTAGACGCTCAACGACGTCAGAATAACAACGCTTTTGCGTCAAGCGCGGATTTCGTGATACTCGAAATGCGTGCTTGACGCAAAAGCTTTAAGCTGCCCCTTAGGGTCACGAGTTACAAGCGCAATTCAATGCAGGCTGCAGCGCAGGCTTTTGTATTTCATACTGCAATTGACTTACCATCACGCAAACGACCAGCTTATCTCGTTATCCCACAATAAAAACCTACAGAACTCTAGCTAAACACCTACGCAATAAAATTACATTCTTTTATTAAGTAAGTATAATGTTTATGATATTTAACTTACGTGCTTTCTTGAGTTTCGTCATTCTTTTCCTCAATAGCGCTGAATTTATGTTTGTTCCCATTTGTAAATTCCACTTCTTCATAATTTGGTTCGTTGTGGCCTAAGATAGGCGCGGAGTAGACTGGTTTCAGGGTCTTTTTAACAGGGTTCTTTGACTTTTGTTCTTTTTGAACGGCCCCTTAAAAAATAAAAAATACTATAGTTTTCTAATTCTTTATTGTTCTAAACGTTAATTTATCACAGCATAATGAGTAAATAGTTGGTGACCAGTTAGTATAGGACTAAGTCTTCTGCGAGTGCCCACGTGGGTGGGTACGTACCACCGCTTTGCTCCTGTTGTCTTTCACCAAGCATGTATTCAATTCAAATTCAAAAGTCTTTATTCAAATAGGCCCCAAAGGAGCACTTATGAAAGTTAAAACGACTCTAAAAGCTCGTTCACAAGTTCCTGTATTTCAATGTGATGAGCAAAGTAGTTAAATTACTGGGCATATGGAGGGCCTATAATACCTATAATACTATCCCGGAATAAAGAGTAGCCTATGTTACTCTCCGATCCATAAACTATATCTATTCCAAAAACACGTCAATTCGTTGCTCCGTTGCTGCGTGAAAAAAGGACAAACCAACAAACTTACAAACACACATTCGCGTTTATTATATAAAAATGAGTGAAAGTATGGACGGACCAGAGAGTAACAGACATAGGCTACTTTTTATCCCGGAAAATGCACTGTTCCTGTGGGAATCGCCACGCGAGTGAAACCTTAGCTATAGAAGCTAGAAAGCTCTATATAGCTATACATCTAAATCTAGATATACATCTAAATCTAGATATATATATCTAAGTCTGGATAGCCAGATATCTAAATAACTCTAGATTTAAAGTTTCACCTTGCAAGTTGTCACTAATTCTTGGTAGAAGCCAACAATTAGACGTATTAGCATACACTTACCTATTTCTATACATAGTGACAATTTTTCACACATTACTCTTGTGTGAAATCATATCGATGTATCTTTTAGTGTGCGTTGGTAAGAACCAGGATGAAATCCATATATAGACAAAGAAGTTATGTAGGTTTGTTTGAGATTCGCAAAGGCTTGTTAGTTGGCAAACTTTCCGCGCATTAAGGCAACATACTAGTTCGTCAAAATTTTTGGTATTTTGGTCTCAGATATGAACAGTACCATCTCAAAAGCCGGTTAAGGGAATGAGCAGCAGCATTCTTCTAATCTTCTGCGATCACCAAGACGCGCTAAAGCCTAATACGGTCTACGCTAGTAATTTAGTCGAGTGGCAAGTAATTTAGTAACTAAACACTGTCATGACTGATCATATTCATATTCAATCATTTATTGCATCATATGTACATTACAGAAAGGTCTTAGATTAGTAGGTGAGCTTACATATGACCCTAGTTAGGGTATAGCAACATAGGTGACGAGCGGGCCGGTCCATTTTACAAGCATAGTAGCAAAATTTTCTTTATGAGTTGTTACTATTTAATTGTGGGTCATTAAAAAAATCCGTCAAGCTATTAATAACATTTGTCATTTAAAAGGTCCTTTAATTTTTTTAAAAAGGTTGTTACTTTTTCTTGTGCTAGTATTGTTTCCGGAATTTTATTATATAGGTATTTTTACCGACATTGCATTAGGACCTAGACTTTTTGAGCTCGGTAGAACTAGTTTCTGTGATCATGTTTAGTTACTATATTACTCGCCATTCGACTAAATTACTAGCGTAGTGGCGTGCTGTATTATGGTAGGTAGGTTGGTACAGGCCGATGTTCAGCGATGGATGAACTTTTTTGGATGTAACGTCCGTCTTATTGAGCGAGTTCATTAAAATGTCGCCTATGTCACTTGGACCATAGTAAAATTCCTTTTTCTATGATAATAACGAATCGACTGACACCTCATCAGAGGATAACACGTTTAGGCGTCTAAACTGACGCCTACCAATACCCCGTAAATAAGTGTGTTAAGGCGCTGCCCCGAGCCATTCACCATTCTTTCATCTTTGCACACTGTCGGTTTGCATTGAAGTAAAAGAGGAGGAAGACCGCGACCACTAAGTTTGAGTAAAAATCTAAAACCCAGTTTTATGTCCATAAGTCTTGTTAATTTTATTAATAAAGTACCTACATTTATACATAACAGAGATATTCAATTACAAACGTAAATTTGGTTAAAATATTTTGGTCACATCAAAATAACCAGCAATATACGATGAATAATGACAATATACTACTTTTTCCAGTGCCAGAAGCTCATCTGATTTGCTAAAAAGAGAAACTATTAAGAAAGCGTTTAGTAATACTCAAATTACTTGCCATGTTCCTTCTCATATTTCTGCTTCAAAGGAGCTAGTTCCGGATCATTTTTCACCTCCTCTGGTAAGTCCAACCATAGCTGGAGCGTGTCGGCTGTCACCTCACCACACGACACAAGGGAGTAGTCACTTCTGAGAATAATGAAGACTTTATGAGGAAACTAGCTTCTGCCCGCGGTTTCAGCCGCGTTCCCAGAGGTACCGTCCATTTTTCCGGGATAAAAAGTAGCCTATGTTAATGTACATAAACTATATCTACTTATGCCAAAAATCACGTCGCTCTGTAGCGCTCTTACTGCGTGAAAGAAGGACAAACCAACAAACGTACAAACACACTTTCGCATTTATTATACAGGGTGAGTTTAAATTGGTATATTACCTCGAAAGGGGGCGATCAGGACCATAGGCCCATATCAGCTTGCTGTTCTTTTGGTGTTATTGTTTTCTTTTGGTTTTTTCTTTTTCTTACAAGCCCTCGTTCCATCTAGCAGACATCGCTTTGCAGCGTTTGCTTACAGCCCTTCACCATTAGTGACATTCTATACAGTATCAATAAAATGTCTCGCTTTGAAACCACGTCGAAAAGAAAGCTTTTGGATAAAGAAAATCACCTGCTAAGTTCTTTCTCTGGCTGTTTTTTGGACGACCTGGCCCATTCTCTGACACTTTGCCATAGATTACTCATGTTGGTAGTGGCTGTTCACATGTTGTCATGGAAGGACTGAAACAATAACAATATTTGAATTAAAAATTTACATGATAGTAAGCATAACGTCTGCCTATAACAATTACAGTGTCACTCAGAAGTGTGTAGCACAAAGGCCGACACATTGCGCTCGTTAGTATTGTGTCTTAGAGCCCACATACACGACCACTCCAATACACAACATTCCAATTCAACGTTCCAAAACCGCTTGTGTGGGAATCTCAGATGGATGAGACGAGGTATCTCGCGACTCGAAGTAAAGTCATGAAAAAGACAAGAACAGCAATACGGCCAGATAGTGTTGTCTCATGCAATAGCGTCTAATAATTATGTGCCCCTTAATCCAACCATCTGGTATTTTACTTCCTTTATTTTAGGAGGTACAAAACTATAGAAATTATTATTCTTCACGCTCAAGACCTTGAATTTATTTATTACGTAATAGTATTTATGTATGGACTTAGGACTAGAATTGTTTATTGTACGGTAGCCGTATTAAATTATCATACGGATTTACTGCGTGGCTAAACTCGATAGCAACCATGTACCAACCCAGCCTGGGATGCTATTTTTATGTCACCGAGTGACTAAATAATATCAGCGATATGACCGATAGTCACCGATTTACATAAAGTCGTATTTTTGAATCTCAGCGGGTGACTAAAATTATTAAACCATCCCATGAGTGAGAACAGTACTCCATGCACGGCCGGACTTGTGCTTGGTAAAGATTTAGAAGCTGTCCCGTTGTGTACGCGTACCTACAATCTTATCTTCGCCAAGATGCCCCGTTTTATTGAAGCCCCTTTGGCCTTGGCTTGGACTCTATGAAAGTGCCAAAATCGAGGCTGGGTGAAGATTAATATGGTCGATGATCAGTAAGGATACATTTCAGAAAGCCATTGACCAAGTTAAAAAACACGGACCATATGCATTTGTGTTGCACTAAGGCCGTGCCGTAACATAGGTAGTTTAAATACACAACATCCGTAATAATTTGCACACACACACACACAACAAGTGTAAAACGTAATCTCGTAGGTACGTAGCCTTATTAACAAGTGACAAGGTAATGTCCACACGAGGTAATACTGTATTCCCTAATACCTACATATATTGACAATGATTCATTTGCTGATAATTTTATAAAACAACTTAATATTAAATAAAATATGTAATAATATATGTCTTATGAATAACCATTCCACATTGCTCTTTATCAAGTAGCCTTTTGAAATGAGCCACTTTTACACGACTGCACAAAAAAGGTGTGTAGGGTAGATGGCCCGGTTTTGGCCACTGTCCCGGTTTTGGCCACTTGGATATTCAAAGGCGTATATATAAGGCAAAGAAAACATTTTAGTTATTTTATCTATGCCAGAAAAATCTTCGGTTTGTGGTTTATTTTGACAAGTTACAGCTGTACCACCATTTACTTTATTTAAGTATTGGTTGAAGTTCTTGGTGACATTCGCGAAAATTAGTTATTGTGTTAGCAAAAATAACAAGGACACGGGGTGAGTAATACGAAAATAACTTTAGAATCCCTTATGTTAGAGTTCGTAAAACTTTTAAGCCTGTTGTATGAAAGCCGTATGAACACAATTTAAAGGTTATTTCCTATCCCAGTTTATTTCTTTGTGGATAAATGCCCCATGGCCACAACTGCCACAGCAATCTTACTTTTTTGTAGTTCTGGCCATGGCCATGGCCACAACTGACACACATAGTGTAGTAGTTTTGGCCACCTTTTTTGAAAGTGAATAATTAGGTATTTCTTATGGCTTTCAGATTAAAAACACCATGGCACCAACAAAAAAATAGACTGAGGCAATGGGCCGAGCTAAAAGAAAACCTTTTGTTTACTCGCCATCAAAAGTAGCTAGAGCCCTGGATGCCATACGTGGAGGCTTGAAAGTAGCTACAGCCAGTCGAAATTGCCAATGATCAAGGTCTACTCATAAAATATTAGGACGAGCGCCAGAAACAAGAGGTCATGTTGGACCACAATCTGTTATTGGTAAAGGATTTGAAAATACACAGAAGGTGTGGAATGTTCTCGGGCCGGATTTCCTATAAAAAAAGAAGATTTACTCTCTGTTAAAAAATTTTAGAAAATGGGAACTTACAAACTCAAGTTGTAATTAATACAATACATATTTTAAGTTTTGCACAGACCCTTTTTTGTTTTATATTTATTTAAAATAAATAAATCTAAAACTAACCATGGTGGCCAGAACCGGTACAATATGTATGGCCAAAACTGGGTGAAATGTGGCCAAAACTGGCAATTTGAGCATATTTCAAGTTTTTTTATTTTTATTTATAATTATATTTGGTTTCATGTACTTCTTCTCTACATTTCCAATAAATAATGAAATGTTCTATAATAGGGAATCTGTAAAAAAATGTTTCTGACTATATTTCTGTTCGTAGGTATTTATTAGTGGAAAAAATATCTAAAAGTGGCCAAAACCGGGGCGTCTACCCTAATGTGTTTAGGATTCATGTATGTATGTTTGTAATGTATATACCTATGTATGTGGGTTCCTTTGTTCCACCATAACTTTTGAGTGCCTAAACAGATTTGGATTTATGGGGTATAGTTATTCTCCTTACACCATCCCGAGTGACTGGCTTCCTCAGTCAGGGCGGTCATATTTTTATGTTATATTGTTACATCGATTTCTGTATTTTAGCGATACATTATTAGCGAAGCGTAATTTTAGGTCCGTGCATTATTAAATAATGTATTGAAGTATGCCTTGGTTCTCTTAAAAAACCATAAGCGTGGCATTAGACGGTTATGCATGATTGTTAATGGTCATGCATCAATCACAGACCATGCTCAAACTATGGAAACCGCGGTCATCGCCACTTCTACCGTCTACGCCCTCTTTTTTTCTACTTTTGAATAACGAAACGAGCCGGTCGTTTGCCTGATGGTAAGCATAACGCTGCCCCATAACAATTGTCCTTCTTTCACGCAGTAACGGAGCAACGGATCGACGAAATTTTTGGCATAAATACCTATAGTTTATGGACCGGAGAGTAACACAGACTACTTTTTATCCCGGGAAAAAGCACGGTTCCTGTGGTAACGTGGGTAAAAACCTCGGGCAGAAGCTAGTAACTTATACTTACATACCTATTCCCTACCTATTTTATTAAATGTAGTATTTTAAATAAAAAAACCTTATAACCAACTTTCAAAATGTATTCTTAGAAGAAGTATAATAATAATTTATCTTAGGTTGTTAAGTTAACATAACCCACTTAACATATTTTATTTATGTCGGTAGTCACACCTGAATAAATGTTTCTTGATTTATTTGACATTATTTATTGTATTGATTATTATTAGCAAAATATACCAAATAGGTAGGTATTCAACTATTAGTGAAAGCTTACGCGGAAGGGATGCAATAATTATCTAGCCCATGAATGTCTTGGATATCATCCAGACACTAGGAATAGGAATAGGTAGGTACATAGACAATTTTATTGGTAAACCAAACTAACCTTTTTGATTTTCCAGAGTAGAAAATTTGAAACACACTGAACTAACACTGGCACTCAAGGAAAAGTTAAACTTTTGGCGCGAAAACTCCAATGACCGATTCACTTTTTTTTTAATTTAGTAATACGGCAACGCTCACACGTATATTCTGCCAAGCGAACGAATCGCGACTGAATTAACTAAATGGCATTGACTTCATTTTTATCTTTATTACGACTCACAGTCATGGTCACAGTAGTACAATCCATAAACTCGGTGCTTTCCCTGCCCGTTTACCTCGGCTGTACCAGGGATTTCTTCCCGTGGCCCACGTGTATTATGAATCCTTCCTACTATTATTATAAATGCGAAAGTGCGTTTGTTGGTTTGTTGATTTGTTGGTTTGTCTTTCTTTCACGCAGTAACGGAGCAATGGATCGACGTGATTTTTGGCACAGATATAGTTTATGGACCGGAGAGTAACATAGGCTACTTTTTATCCCGGAAAAATGCACGGTTCCTGTGGGAACTCGGGTGAAAACCGCGGACAGAAGCTAGTATTATAATATATACGAACTACGTTATTGCCACCATCTTCACCGATTTTTCGTAGTTATATAAGTGATTGTTTATCTTCAAAATAATTGAGATGCGTGAGCGAGATACCGCCGCGACGTATTCTGCCCCCTAAATGAATTCCGAAGAAGATAATTACACTAACTATTGCGTTAGGGGAACCATAGACGCTTAACCAAACGTATGTTTGCTTGTCAGAAAAACAACGCTTTTGCATCAAGCGCGGATTTCGTGATACTCGAAATGCGCGCTTGGCGCAAAAGCGTTGTTATTCTGACAAGCAAACGTACGTTTGCTTGAGCGTCTAACGTGCCCCTTAGGGAAATATCGATTTCTTGTCAGGTTTTTAGTTTGCGTTAGTTCGTTTCAAGTAATACGTTTTTATGTCATATTATATTTAGATATGTTAACGAACAAGTAGAGATAATAGAATTTTGTGTTTCTATATTGGATCAAATAACATACATACATAAACGCTTACACACTCATACCCCCGCACTAGGATTCCCTGTGTCGCAGGTGGCATGGACATACACAGATACACATCACAAACATCCAAGACCCGAGAACAAACTTTATGCTTACACAAAATCTGCCCCGGCCGGGAATCGAACCCGGGACCCCTCGCCTTGCAGGCAGGGTTACTACCAACTTAGCTACGGAGCCGTCATAAACTAATATTACTTATATCAAAAGAACTGTGTTAAGTGTTAACTAGTGTTAAGGGTAAAACCGTGTAAGTATGTACCTATCTTTTATTATTCCGGGTTCATTTCATTTTCTGCGTTCACTTGTTTTCAGAATCGCAAGTCACTCAACATTAGGCAAAGAGAATATAATCACTACGTTTAAGAGACGGGAGTGCCATAGAAAAAGTTAGAAAACGACGCTTGTATGAAACGTGCACTAGACTTCAACACCAACAAAACAAAACAAAAATGAAACGTATGACGTCACGGCAGAGCTGCCAACATAATCACATCAATTAGGGATGTATGCGTTTACATTATTTGTCGATAAAATATATGAAGCTACAAAAATGTAGGATTCCTAGTAATTGTTCATTTGAAATTCAAGGTAGACCCACTTACACTATCGCGAACACTATGATGATGGTAAAATAAAACAAATCTTTGGGCTTTATTTTTATATGGTCAGCTGCCGCGCTTTCTTCGCCGCATCTGCAGACATTTCGTCGTATAAAGCGAACGATTTATTAATCATTCCACATTCGTTACGTATTAATAAATGGCTTAGTCGGCCCAACAGCTGATCAGTCATTTTATTTTGATGAATTTGGCACATCCAAAATAAGCTGGTATTAGATAGGATTACTGTCTTTGACAATTTACCTATATCCTTGACATAATTGACTGGTTTAATTTCCTCTGCACTTGATGATGAAGATGCTGTAATAAAAATAAATTGTATTATTCAACTGAGTATAACAAGAGAAGGTATTCCATAAAAAACTTATAACTTACTAAGTGTAGAAGATGAATAAAAATTAAACTTGCTCGTGAAGTCTGCCACCAAGCAGTAGTGTGTAAGCATTACTGTGTTCCGGTTTGATGAGCAGAGTATCCAGTGAAATTACTGGGCTTATGAGACTGAATACCTAATGTCTCAGGGTAACGAGCGCACTGCAGTGCCGCGCAGGCCTTTGTGTTTCAAAGTTCTGGGTGGCACTGCAATTGTTATGGGCCGGCGTTATGCTTACCATCAGGCAAACGACCAGCTCGTCTCGTTACCAAATAACATAACATAAAAAAAAACTGAAACCTGTTACTAAGGTTAAACTTTCCTTTGTTGACCGTCGATTTTTGGGGGGAGGGGGGGTGAGGGGGGAGGGGAGGGAGGAGGGATACCCCCCTGTACCATCCCCACCCTGCGGAGCCCCATGGTTATGGAGATATCCATGGTTAAAGTTTTGAGGTTAGACTACATTTTTCCATAAATATCTATCGATTTATGGGGCGGGGAGAGGAGGGAGGGGGTAGGGAGAGGAGGGAGGGGGTAGGGAGAGGAGGGAGGGGGTAGGGAGAGGAGGGAGGGGGTAGGGAGAGGGGAACTACTCCCCCTGTACCATCCCCACCCCGCGGAGCCCCATGGTTATAAAGATACCCATGATTAAAGTTTTGAGGTTAGAATACAGTTTGACTCCGCCCTAGCTTCGGCGCTGCGTGAAGAGCAGCCCTTCCGCCCTTGCGTGACGAAGCACGGTCACTCGTGCTCGGCTCCGCAGCTTCGGCTTTGGTCGCCTTCGGCGACCAGCCTCCGCCGCTCCACCTCGCACGGTTCCCGTGCTTCGTCACGGCGGGCGAGGGCTGCTCTTCCTTGCGCGCCTCCGCGTTTTTATATACACTCTAGGGGTAGGGCAGACAAGACCACGTGGAAAGTGGGGTGCTCTGATTCGGTATTGGGTATTTTTCGGATATTCATGTAGTGAGAATAAAACACAACAACAACAAACGATGACTGACACTGACAACTAACAGAAACAGATAAAAAGACGCTACAAAACAAAATGGCGTCGCTTCACGTTCCATTCCGCAGTATAAACATAAATTCGTTATTTTTTGTGTAAAAAAAAGTCAGTGTAATTGTGTAATAAAGCAAGGTTATTGTGCACATTAATTACACACCAAATTTAATAATTTAAAATAAAATTATATTTTAGAAAATATAAGAAATAAAATTTAATAAAATACACCTCTAGCATCAACGGAACGTAAATGTCAACTTTGACGTCTACCATGACAGTTTATCCATAAAAATCTTGCAAATGGCGTGTTATTTTCCAATTTATATCGAAACTTTAAAAAATTATATCTCGTAAACCGTGAATCTCCGCACCTTGAGATATTTGTAAAAAGCTTTCTATTTAAGAGTACTAACTACTATAAAAACGTGAACTTCCAAATCGACGGTCCACAAAGGAAAGTTTAGCCACCATCATGCCTTCTCCTTAAATATCGACAGTCGATAAAAAAATATCAAACACTATTAATGGCTTATTTTCAAAATTATCTAAGCTAAAACTGTAAATCACGTACTTCTTTTTCTGTAAATGCTTTACAAAATTAATTAAATCATTAAATAATATTATTTTTTGCTTACCTATCCTCATTCAATGGAAATTTAGCCATAAAGACCCGCTTCTGGCTATCTGAACGGCCGGACCTTATATTACATATTTCACACGTTTTATAATGCATTACTGGTTTATTAGGCATTATTTCACAATATATATTACGCCACACTCATTCCACACACAATAATAATAAAATATACGAATTCACAATCTTGATGAAAAACACTCGTGCAAAAAGAAATATGGCGCCAAAGAGTAGTTCTCTTTGGCGCCATATTTCTGCGCATGCGTGGGGTAGTTTAATATATTTGAGAGCAAGACAGCGATAGCCGCCATTATTTCTAGCGCAAATTTCATACATATTGTAATCTCAGTTTTTTACTTGGCACTTGCGCCAGACTGACATTAGGTAGGTACATCTACTTACCTAGGTACCTATGTATCTACTTACCACAGTTGATGGTAGGTATGTCCTATAGATGGACAACGGACAATACTGGAAATTAATTCCACGCCTAATACGCCGTGAGGATAATGAAAGAAAAGAGCTAGTAAAATAAACTCAAAAATGAATCTGGTTTCTAATTTTTTATTAATTATGGCTTTGGTAGATTCCTAACCTAGATCTAAATGACTAAACTAGGAACCGAGAATTTATTAGGGATGCAAGGAATAAAAAATATAAAATTTCGATACATTTATTACTATTATAATCAATTTACACAGATTTAATGTACAGTCAATCAGGGTAACTTTGACAATCTGGGTAACTTTGGCACTTTTGATCTATCATGATTTTTTATTTTTTTACTATAGAAACTAACAAAACCACAACCAAATTCAAAAACAAATCTAATCTTTGCCATCTCCATAAACAATCTTCACAAAAAAAAGTTAAGTGTCAAACTTAATTCATCTATTATTTCAAAATGAAAACCGCGGTAATGTGGCGAGTAATTTTTTGACGTGAAATACTTTGATTTTCATGCAAGTTGAGTTTAATTATAAAAAACTATTTTCTTTTTCTATCCTAGGCTTATTTTTTGTTGAAAATTGCAAATATTTACTTTTTGTAATAGTTTTCTTAATAGATAGAAAATATGAAAAAAATACAGATATTTATACAGATAATTATTTTCAAATTCCAGTTTTAATAAATTGTATGGATAAGTGTAACTATAAAATTGAAGAGATAATTATTTTTTGGTTGACATTCTTTATTGTATCGGTAATAATTCGAAGCTCAATGTCAAGTTGATTGGATCTCAATTTTGTTGCAATTTAAGAATAAAATATAACTATTTGTCTATTTTGTTCTGGTTTTATTTTTCACTATGGCTACCCAGAACCTATAAACGTTGATCAAAGATACCCAGAATCTTCAAAACACAAATAAAAAGCGATTTTAGTGAAAACCATAATTACTGTCAAAGTTACCCAGAAAGGGGGGGTAACTTTGCCATACCATATTTTTGTAATTTTCTTTTATAATTTCTATTAATAAAAGTCGGATAATTTTAGAATTATATTCTTCACGATCTCAGAACACAAATATACTTAACAACTTACGTCTTATACTTTTTACCAAAATCATACAAGCAAAAATGTGCTCGAAACCTGTCAATGTTACCCTGATTGACTGTACGTCATTTTATTATAAATAAATTTACTTATATATAGTTACATATTTACTATTATTATTTATATTTATAAGGTACTTACAACTTACAACTAAACTAAAAAATTATAAAGGATTATTATAATTATTATTATTATAACTAATACTACCTACGCAATATTATCTTACAACGTACCTATACACTTTCATTGCGTTTGACCTCTATAAATATAGGTATTAGCGCTGTGCGCCGTAAAGCGCGATAAGTAGGGACAATAGCAGCTCGGACCGATTATACCAATGGAAATTAGAGAAATCAACGTTTCGTATTCATTGATTATTATGTCCTTTCTATTTCTATGCTCGTATTCACCACTTTCCTCCTTCAAAACTAAACCGATTTTATTATTTTTTTCGTAAATTGTTTATGAAAGGTTGTAACTGTGGTCCTCTCATTTTCTTTTATGTTACAACTGCGTCAAATTGGTTTGCTGGAATTGTGATCCCGGCGGTATAACTTTTTAATTTTTTTGAGGTTTTTAAAGGTTAATATATCTTTTAATTATTCATTTATGAAAAAAAAAATAACAGAGGATCACTACAAAAGTACTACATAGATTTTATGAAAAAAAAAATGATTGCGGTAATGGCGAAGTTAAACGTAATCACAGGGATTACGTTAGTATGGACTAAACGCTGACCAACAGTCCTCTTAGGGCCGTAAGATTAAAAGCAGTTAAAACTATGGATTTCGAAATCTACGTTTAAACTTAATCTATGGTTTAATCTACCGCCATAAGATCAAATTGAAAATAGGAGCAGATTAGTTAAACTTCGATTAGTCTGATGCACATGGCAATATTGTCCTGTTTCGTTCATTTGTTCACTCAAATAATGACAGTAATTTGATAACATTGACATAACTTGAGATTATCTTTTTTTTTGTTTTGTTTTTGGCTCCACACTATTTGCGTATTTAGCCAGTATCAAGTTATTATAAATTTCTAGTTTTGGTGCATGAAAGTCGTCAAAGTCACGTTAAAGTTTAGTCAAGTCGCCGTCTATGGAGTTTTGGATAGTATACGAAAATACACGTTTTTCGTCTTTGTACTATTTCATATTTGCCTTTCACTCATACACGTTTGCAAACACTTAATGGTTAATAATCCACCATTATTACACATTAACACTCGATAAAACATAGGTTTTAGTAAATAACACAAAATCAACAACAGCACATTTTCGCATTCCCAACAAAACTACATTATCTTTTTGCATAATATTTTACCTATAAGTAATCGATATGAATACCGGCGATGAATATTTAATAACCTTGCGGTTGGATGAGATATTTCCCTTTCAATCTCAGTTAATAGCTCTTGCTGACGCTTTGGAGACTCCAAAACGGAGTATAAATTCAATTTTATCCCATTGACCTCAATGATTGTCTCTTGTTCGTACGACATACGGTTTGCTTTGTATAAAAAATATAATTCAGCTCAGTTATTAATTCGATATCCAAATCAGAATAATTGTAATAATTTTTCATTACACTACAGAGTTAGGTAATATCAAATACACAAAAGTAAACAATGAAAATAAACTCGATGATCAAAGTTTCAAACAAACATCGTGAAACATATGATATCAGGCCAGGCAGCCATATTGAAAATACGTCATATTAACGGTTTAACCTACGCATGGGAGTTTAACTGTACCCCGAGCCAAGTTTAAACTAATCGATAGTTTAAACTACCCATGGACGGTTAACTACCATTGATCTTAGGAAATAATCGGAGACAGGAGATTAAACTCTCTTTTGTGGTTTAAACTGCTTTTGATCTTACGGCCCTTAGATGGCGAATACACTAAACGTAGCACTAAACACTAAATGTATCAATCGTGTTTTTGTCTTCGATCATAGAGAGATAAAGGTCTCATAAAACATACATGTTAGTTTCAAGTTGATCACGTATGTGGTTGACCCAGCATCTTGGTGGAAAAACCCTGAAATAATGAGAGTATCCCCTTAAAGCAGCTAAAGTGATCTAAAGTGCAGTTGCCGGAACACACCGATAGGTAGGTAGTTGCCAACAAGCTTTCAATTTGAGGCCGGTAGCTAGCCAAACGAGAACTTACACATTACGATATTTCTTTAAATGAAAATTCAATCTTATTATACTTATATCGTTAAAATTTGTCTTATATTTCCACACCATCATTATTTTTATTGCATTGATAAAACCACAGATTATAATCACCTGTGTAATCAATAATAATCACTAAATTGACACATGATTACATCAAACAAGTTACGAGTACCTAATCAAGTAAGATAACAAGCAACACTTTACCGCGGAAGCGCGTCTGGGTCTGGGTGGATTATTTACAATAATTATTATGTTTATAGATTTACTTAATAATAATATTTTACAACTGAAAGAAACAATGGCGTCGATTCTGCCGTTTCAATTTAAGCCAAATTTAACTTCTCTTTCTTTCTAAATAAAAACATGAGAAAAGAATGGTATAGCTACTTATGTAATTATCTTAGACCTGTCATATCCATGTGCTTGTATGTAGTGTAAATTTAACGGCCATGAATTTAATTGCGTCTATTTTGACAATGATGTAAAATATTTGACAACTCTAAAAGTAAAGTCATACCTTTCAAACATCTTCTATTCCATCTATCCCTTTATTATGTTATTTATTAGAAAGAGAGGGCCAGAAATATGTGAGAGTAATAGAAAGTATATATATAGAGAGTAATCTTCACGGCTATACTACAGAACAAAAGCTTTAGATTTCGATTCGGCAAACATGTAGCTTGGAGCCCGAGAAAAGACAGATTTCATTGGAGAAAAAAATAAAACAAATTATTTTCTACATAGATACTAAAATTAGTTAAGTTCGTGATCGGCAAAATCGGTGCCAGCAACCGCTTTTATTAATAATAATAGGTAAGTCGGTACGTAATCAAAATTTATTTGTATTTTTTGTAAAACTAATTTTTATTTAAATAAGTACTTACCCATAAAATAATTACTTGTAAATTCACAAAAAAAAATAGAACAGACCAACAATACCTACTTGAAAACTAATTTAGAGTCATTTCATACCACGACGCGACGTGGACGCATTGCTATACGTTTGCTAAAAAAAAATGTCAATAGTGAGAGCGCATAACAAACTGGACACGTTTAGCAGTAAGTATGCTTCAAGACGCCACGTGGTACCGCGCTGCACCAACGCCGTAGTTGTAAGTTGTAAGTATGTCGTATCCTATCCCAAAAAGTCAAAGGTACCTACCTATACTTAATGTTTAATATGTGAATAATTTTATTTCGCATTAGCAGACATCAACACTCTTATGCTCTTGCATAACTTTTGGACGGCCATTTTAAATAAATAACATAAGTTAACACCTGTCAGGAAATAGCATACATAATTCTCATCAATTTTTAACTCTTATTTAAAACAAAACTTTATCTTCTGTCCTGTAAGTAAAATCCAATTATTATTTACTAGATTTGGACTTCTACTGCAATGTTTTACTTAGATAAATAAATAATTCATCCTTTAGATTTGTAACATAGATAAAACTAAGGCGTTTGATACAATACTACTAACATTTTCAACACAGATACAAAAAACAATAGTTTTTAAGCAAAAAAATATATTTACAGATTAAAATATAAAATGAAATGTGTAAAAATACTTTATTTAGGCGGCAGAGAGAATATTTGTCTAACAATTACATTTAAAGTACCACAAGGCAGCGTTTTAGGTCCGAATTTTTATCACTTACATTTTTTGGTAATTTGTTCTCATGCAGATGGGATATTATTCATTACCTAAGTACTTTTATCGAAGCTTAAATTTAATACTTACATACATGCTTACATGTCGACTTATAATAAAAAATAAAATTAATTTTATATTTACTATATTATATGGATATTTCATCATTAATAATCTATGAATATAACTGGACGTATTCATTCTTATAGCTTCTTATAGTATTATAATTTTAATAAAAATATTTTTTTTAAATTAAACAATCCAAACTGTTTTTTATTTTGTTTCATAATGATGGCTCCTAGTCTGAATCGGGCCAAGGTATTGGATTGCGACGCACACTCTTTCTATAATACAGTTTCTTAAAAGCACTCTATGTATTATTTTATGGGACTAACCAAACTATCATCAATAGCAAACTTATCATTATTGGCTATATTAAAACTTACATTAATCATAAATGAACATTTCAAAAAATTTCGCCGTCAACTATAATTGAACCCGCGTCTTTTGACTTACGAGACCAGACGCTCATGGCGAATGATGTTAGAATATTTGGTTAAAACTTTTGTAATTATCTCATATTTATTTATATTTAAACGGCCCGCACACTCCCACTGGTAGCCGCGCGAGTAGTTCCTCGCGAGCCACTCTGCGTGAGTAACACAGCGTGGCGACCAGTCGGAGCGTGCGCGTTTAGCTGCCTGATGAAGAGGTACCGAATACCTTGAAACCAGTCGAGTGAGCAATCATCGCGAAAACTCGGCAGTATAACATTTTTTTTAGTTTAATACGGATTAAACTTCATCCGTTAAAATAAAAATAAAAAAATTAATACAAAATGCTAGTGACGAAATTTTTGAGACGTACGTCTTTTTTCATATAACAATATTTACATAAATACCCCTTACGCGTGGGTTACCACTTTATTAATCGATTACCTAACTTACAATATTAACTCGTAGGAATATGAATTCAAACTGTTGTTAAGTTTTGCTCAAAATCCCAAACGAAATACTGGAAACAATAATAATTATCACATTTATATCATTTGTACATTCGTAAATCTTAAACTTTATAAGCTTATTTACCAACTCTGTTGATCACATAAGGAGACAACAATATTATTTTTGCCCTGCAGTCCTGGATTCTAAATATGACCACCCCATCTCTTAGGTGCCGTAAAAGCACGCCAAGGAAATATACAGGAGAAGCTGCATGCTCCTCGATCAACATCATAATCTACTGCGATCACCGAGAGGCCTGCCTCGCGTGCTTTAGGAAAGGCCTATGTTCAGCAGTGGACATCTTCCGGCTGATAATGAAAATTTTGTTTTAATCAATCCCTTATTTATATAGTGAGATAATTTGGGCTTCTTTATAGCAATGTGTGGCAACATGTTTTTTAAATTCTCGATATTTTAGTAACTCTACACACTCTTTAGTAACACACTAGTGATCAAACGATCACTACCTCATCTAATTTTTGTTGGCGATGTGGTCACTTACCTAAGAATGGTAACCACCATAATCGAAGTAGACAGGTCATTTAAAAAAAAAAAGTAAATTCACCCTCTTTTAATTTGTTTACGTTAAAAAAAATTTACAGTTTTTATTTTACGGTAACCAAACATTATTGCCCATTAAAAAAAAAAACAGATTTTTTTTAAATACATTACGATCATTATATTTATTAATCTTGCCAAAAACATAATGGCAAGTTGTGGGGCCAAATACTTAGGTATAAAAACCGCGATATAAAAAAAAACAATAAATAAAACGTGTCTCAAATCTGTAGTAAGTAAAACTTATAAATATGTCTTAGTCGCGTGTTTAAATACAAGCAACCACATACCATGATGAATTATCTAACCATTAGAGTCATTTATCTTAACTTTCATGAGTGCTCCCTTTAGGCCTATATGAATTAAAGCATTTTGAATTTGAATCTGATCGTTGTCTAACTCACTTCTGTTGTGTTTCTAATCATTTTACTTGTGAAAGCTGTGTTGTGGTGTTTAACATTTAGACACTGTCTAGCTAAACGGGCGTATAAACGTTAATTTTTGGGTTAAAAGGTTAGGTTTAAGTTACTTTTTATTAAAAAAAATGTTAATTAAAATGTCTCAAAAACATACATTTTTCAAAATTATTAAACATCTAATAAACATACGTCAGACAACAAAAAAAAAATACGAAAAAAAAAGATTTAACAAATTTAGCGTTGTTCAGCCAAAGGCACGTATCCAAACTAATTTATGCTTTATGGTCAATTTAAACTTATGTTTTGAGTTCCGAAAGAGGCTGCAAAAAGGTCTTTACCTAACTTTATTTTTAAAATTTTAATTCTTGTTCTTCTCGAACGGTTGTACAATTGCAACATACAATTGGAAGGTGCCCACCTTGAGTCATTTAACTTTCATGAGTGCTTCCGTGTATCTGACGAAATGGCTCCGCAACTGGTAGTAGCCCATAGAGAAAATAAATATACTCGGTAGTAGCCCTAGAAAGTGAGAGGCCTCGGATCGATGTCCGGGCATGGCAAACTTTGTGGTGAGCATAATAATATGGAAACGAATTTAGATTAGACTCGTCTAAGCGTGGAGTTTTGACGTCTCTATTTATGTAAGCATTTGTTTCAGTTGTGACAGTTCCTCTCCACTTTTCTCTCATCTCCTCTAATGCCAGGTGAAGAGGCAGTGGCAGAGCATCAAGTATCCAGAGGCGACGATGAGGTGCCCTATCATGAGAGGAAAGCCGATCTTGAAGAATCGCATGAATGAGATCTTGTACCCGTGCTGCTCCGCCACGCCGGCGCAGACCACGTTAGCACTAGCGCCTATCAGGGTGCCGTTACCTGGGAGATAAATTAAAAAAAAACCATTAAAAGCGTTATTAACTGATCACGGCTAGCGATTTGCAAGCGTGTTTCTAGCGATGCGATCGGTCAACGCATTCAACGCGGGCGCGTAGCGAGCGTGCCGCGTGTACGCAACGTGTTTAAAGCGTATGCAAGATTACGCACGCGAATGTATCTAAGGGTAATATTCAGAGACAACACTGTAAAACGATCTAAGAGCAGTCTTAGCAAAGGATCGGCTGAGCCGCTCAATCACATTCGCATTCAGCAACAAAGTTCGCGTAAGGTGTAAGCTAAGATTACACTTTGTTATCTATGGCTGTTAAGTTTTTAATTTTTTCCCTAGAACGTTTACCGGTTTTAAGTGATTATGTATGAATACAACTACAACAAAGATAGTGATATACAAAATGTCACTGGAGCGAGTGAAACAGCAATATTTATAGTATACATAAATCTATTTTGATATTATAATGAATGAAACATTTTAGATTTCAAGTTTGACATTTCAACATTTGGTTACTATGGTTACTACCGTTATCATTTGATGGCGCCACTTCTGTTTTGAGAGCGGCTAAAGTAGCCGTTTTGAGGACTTACGCTTAGCAAAGCTTACGCTAAGTTTAGGCAGTGTTCCAAACGTCTCTGAATATGAATTGGAACGTAAGTAGTGAATTATGACATATGGAAGCTAAAGTGTACGCTCAGATTCGTCTCTGAATATTAGAAGAGTCGCAGACCCCGTTCGCGTTCACCGCGCAAACGTGTACGCGGCGAGCACGTTGACCCATCGCCTCGCTGGAAACACGCTCGCAAATGTGTCGCAGTGAACGGTATCAACTTTATCACAATAGCGGTGTATTACCCCTTTACCACTAACATCGACTTATTAAACTTATGTGTGGATTTACCACACTCGCTCTAAAACAACGAAGGAAAAAAAACATCGTGAGGAAACCCGTATTTTCAGGAACCACACAATTGGGAGACATAACCAAGTCGCAATGGGCCCACGTGGTAAATTATTGCACATAACATAGACCTCACTCTCTCTGAAACCTCTCTCTCTCTCTCTCTCTCTCTCTCTCTCTCTCTCTCTCTCTCTCTCTCTGAGAAAAGGCCAGCTGTGTGAGCGTACGGCAGATCGGCAGATGATGGTTACTCATACAGGTGCTAGACCACACCGATAGGTGCTTGGCGAAAGTTTTTGACATGTGGATGGTAGCTAGGAGAGCACTACAAACCACCATCACTTGAAAATGGTTGCATCACGTTTGTTTCTGTCACTAAAATCATCATATGACATAGCTCATTGTATTATTCGAACCACTGACCTACAGATCGTCACTACCACAGAGCCATCACCGCTTACCTCCAAGGCACGCTCCGAAAGAAAGCGCCCAAATCAACGGCGTCATCGGCAGATTCAACGTGGGGTTCAAACCCAACGACGTCACCACCCGGACCATCATCGTCGTTAGCGGTATATTGTCAACGAAAGCTGACGTTATTCCTGATACCTACGAAAAAAAAACGTATTACTTATTCAAATTAAAAATCCTTTATTCAATTATGGCCCATGCCATAAGGCAGCACTCATGAAAGTAAATGACTCTGAGTGCACGTTCCAAATTGGTATAGGCCGATCAAGAAGGTCAAGAAACTCGTCGGCATTAATATACAGGTGATCCATCAGAAATGGTCAGTGGGGAGAAGTCTGAAACTATAAGAGATAGAGAAAATTTGTTATTTTTTTAAACATGTCGTCAATTTTAGAGTTTTTTTTTATAAAAACTACATTCAAATATTTTGGAATAATCTCACAGACGCTTCGGGAATCTACTCGTTTTTTATTATTATTGATAATCAAAGGTACCTTGTATGTACCTGCTTGGATAAATCATTACTGAATTACAGACTTTTCTAGACTCTTTGGTCTGTAATACCCAAAGACTATAAATCCTGTTGACTAATGATACAACTTCCCCTCATGCGAAAACGAACTATTTAAATGCACTACTCGCCACTGCGAGTACGAGTGCAGACTTATAACTTATCGATATTCAATGTATACTTTACAATTAATATATATACTATTATTAATTATTTTGGAAAAATAATAACCTTTCGTTTGGATTTGTTAACCGACTTCGAAAAAAGAGGAGGAGGTTAAATGTTCGACTGTATGTATTTTTTTAAGTACTTTAACTGATTTCTCCGTCAATTGTGGACCGATTTTGAAAATTATTTTTGTTGTTTGAAAGTGTATTATCTCAAGGTGGTCCCATATACATTTTATGGAAGAACATCTAAAGATGAAAAAATGGTACTTGAATTTTTTCATATATCGCGATATTTTCATCGAAGTAGGTTCCCGGTTTTTTTAAAGTATTTCTGCTTTTTGTTGTTAGATTTCCAGACATCCCAGAAATAAAGGAAAGCGAGTGGATAGAAGCGACTCAAAAAGAGAATTGGTTCCATACATCGCAAGTCATGTAATCCATTCAGTAGCTTCGACGTGATGCGTGGCCAAAATACAGACAGACAGACAAAAATAAAAATACAGCTTTGGCTTCAGTATAGATAGGAGTGTCATCCAAAAAAAATGTGACCTGGAGTTTTATTATAAGTAGTATTATAGATTAATTTATAAAGTAAGTATGTATTGTCTAGGTTTTCCATATAATAATTTATTATTAATCGTATATGTCAGGGAATCAAGAATGCGATGCTAACTACCTATTCAATTTTATCGATATTATTCTGTTCAGTAGTAGTCGTACCACATCACTAAATTACGTCATCCAAATGATCGGCCAATTGCAAGCATAGAATATTACCTCGCCCCCTGCCCGCGTCGGTGAGACATGTTTGTATGAGGAATAGTGTTTATGAGCTATCAACAGGCTAAATAATCTATGGTAATACCTCTTTGTTTCAGTTACGGTAAATAGTGTTGGTTTCACAATTAATAAGTTTTAGGTCTACCATATTGTGTTAATATAGTTTGTGCACTGTTTGTTTACCCAAATAAATGAAATAATAAACACTATTTTAAGTGAAAAAAGAAACAAATAAACTTACCCATAACATAAGTAGAATGGCAACAGCCAACCTAGCGCTTTCATCCACGGACATAATAACCGCCTCTGTTATTCCTCCGATGAATTCAATCAATCCTAGTTTGGATAGAGCCTGAAAAAAAACAGTAACCAAATCCATCACGAATGAAATAATGGCGCGCTATGTAAACTCGTCGTAAGCCCCAGATAAATAAATAAAAAATAAAAAAATAATTTATTGCCACAATACAAAATACTAAACCAAAACACATACAAAATTTTATAGGGCAATAGGGGTAAACTCGGCATATGCGGCGCACATATTTTCATGTGTACGCCGCGCTGTTTTTCAGTTTATCCCTTTGCTCGGACTGATCTTCGCCGAGATAAATAGAGATAAGCGAGATACAAAAAAAATGATATTACCATAACTTATAATTAATATAATGCCGTTCAGACAAAACAGCCGCACGATTTTACAACACATATTAATTTTTTTTAGAGCAATAGCACGGTGTTGTGCGTGTATGCAAGAAATTTAAAAAGAAACAATGGGGTGCATGAGGAGTGTTTGACGGTCAAGATCATATTGAGACGCAAAACGAAGACACGACAGAGCGGATACAATGGCCTCGATTCTCGATAGTGGATTCTTACCTCCATAAGAACAAAAAGCGCTGCGAAAAACAGAAGAGTAGACCATTCTACTCTGTGCAGTATCGGCTCCAAGTCTTCTCTGTCCGCTAGAGTTAGGAGTAAGATAGCGCCCATAAGAGCTGTCCAACCGAGGGAAACCCGATCTGAAAGATGGTTTACGCTTTTAATTAAAATATGTTTAATTAAATACCATTAGGTACAATAATATTTGGGTATTGGTCAAGTATATACAGAGTGCGCGTCCAGAGCGCATTTTAAATTTTAATGTTTGTTTAAATTTAGTTTTAGAGCTGTCAAATACACAGCATTATGATTTTCCTCATTATCCTTTCATATGGTGTGTGTGTCTGGGTGTGTTTGTGTGCGTCTGTGTTTGGATATGTGTATACGAGTGGGGAGTGTTATTGTCTGTGTGTATATGGATCGTCCAAGAGTGAATTAATAAGGCGGGTATCGTCTGGCACTTGTTTATTACGAACAGCTTATCGAGACTAAAAATGTGTTCTTAAATATAAAAGTTAGTAGAAATATTAAATGATTAATTTACTTGTATGTATACTTTCTTTTTTGAGTTTAGTAATTTAATTACACTAAGTTTTAGAAGATATAGTACTCACTGAGTTCAGGAACGGAATGCAAGAAGAAGACTGTCACCACGAATCCAATGGCGAGGGTCGACTTGATTAGCAGCGGCTTGTCACGAATCTTGTACTGCAAATGTAATAATGATCTAAGAGCGTTATCACGCCAGCGATTTCCAGTCGTGTTTCCAGCGAGGCGATAAACAACGTAGTATGTTACCTTTTCCTTCATCTCATCTAAAGTCGATTGAAAAGTTTCCTTAGGGCAGGCCCTCTTGTTGTTTTCGTGCTCCAAGATCTCCAGCTGTGCTGTCAGCTTCTTCACCTTCCTCTCCAGCCGCTCCCTGACCACTTGCTCGTCTCGAGACATGTGGGGGAGGGAATCGGCAGCTCGACGCCAGATCGAAATCTGGTGACGAAGATCTGGAAAAAATAAACTATGAAACATTAAAACTGTAACGCTTTTGATGTAAATAACTAAGTACAATTACTGCGATCAAAATTATAAGTACGCTTAGGCAATATTCGTGTTTTCGAATTAATACAATTATATGTTACTAAAATAATAATTAATAAAATTTTGTGTACATTTTTGACTTTCAGTGAACTGATTTCATAATTCAAAAAGTAAACCTATACCCACGTCAAATGTTGTTTTAAATTCATTCGGGATTTTTGGGATTCGAACCGTAAAGGTTGCCCACTGTTACTAATACAACTGTATTAATTACTAATCATTATGATAGCTTTATCTAATTAAAGCAAAAAAAAAAAAACAATTCAAATGAATAATGTATGTAAAATGGAATTAAGTTTTTAAACAACCTAATTGTAGAAGGAACTATCCTCGTAAACACTATTATACCATAACGTGACATTTACAATCAGAGTGTCAGTGATATTTTGATGTATGTTCATTCATTTTAGTTCATTCCATTCACTCATTCGTTGATAAAATTATCTACAAGTTACCAAAAAATGTTAAACACTATTCTAAACTGTGACGGTTATTCAGGAGTATTTACCGTGATTATTATTAACTTTTGAGCGGTAAATATCCCGTAAAAAAGGGAGTTTTCCAGTCATTACAAGCCTAACGATAGATAGATAAATGTATTATTGTACACACCACAGAAAGATTTAAAACAATGAGTGCTAAATCGCTAAAAGCGATACCAGGTCAACTTTGGATGGAGAGGAGATTATATAAAAACTTATAAATGTACTACTGAAATGTGACTACGAAAACAACTGAGAGGTTCAAAATCTAACGTGAAGTTTTAGGTACACAGCAAGTGGTCGCTGTTGCTTGCTGCTCTTGCCTTGAGCAGTCTTCCTGCGATGATAACGATGCTCAGACGGCGTATCATCGAGCGAAGTCGCTGGCTCGTTGTTATCTGGCCCCTTCTCCGTTTCTGGTTCGTCTGGTGACGCCAGAACAGCTTACGCATTGTTTGTACTATAATACTCATCTTATCTAGGGACACGGCGGAATACGAATTACAACCAGTGGCGTATCTCTGGGCCTCGGTGTAACCGGTGTACTCCATGTAGGTAATCCATTCGAGATTCCCAACACACGGGCGGTTTTTAGAACGTTTGTTTGGAACAGTAATAGCGTCGATCGACCCGCGTCTAAATTTCTATCAAACTTACAACCAAATGAGTTTTAGATTTGTTAATTACGTAGGCTTTTTTTGAAATTTCTTCAGGCAAATAAAGTAAAAAAGAAAGGCGCACAAAGTCGAGCGCGAGATACGGCTTGCGTCGCCTTCGCAACCTGCCGCCCCGGGCCATGGCCCTTTTGGGCTTTGACCCTATGGTAAATACGCCCCTGATTACAACGTGTCTAAATTAGCTCTCAATCTTTGACAGCTTATAGAACGCAGTCTGTGACGTCAGACGTGCGCCACAAATGATCGATTTATATCCTTGAGTATAACGTATTAAAATATCAATACTATACAGTAAGCAGGAACGATACAATATGGGTGGCAATATAGTCTTTTCTGTCCCTTAAAAGAACAAGGCTACGTTCACTACCTTTAAGCGTGGGTGTAAGGTTGTTTAATTCGCACGGAAGTCCCGATTGTCAGGAGCGTTAGTACAAGAAACGTCAACGACTTTGTCAATTCTGTCATTTTTTTCCCCGCCATTCTGTTATAAATTTTTTTATTTACGTTTTTTGAAAATATTCTCTAGTTCCTTAGAACTTAATAGCATAATAATTAACTTAATGTGAACCTTACAAGACATATTTGGCTACATAACTATTATCTATATACTAATTAATATTGACATTGTTGACGTTGACAGATTTGGGAGCGTCCAACAACCATCGATTTGAGTGGTTGTTCGGTTGTTATACTGAGGTTCTAAACGAACTAGGTGTTTTATAACCAACGGCAACTGCACGCTCTAACTGAACCTCTGAACGACTTCAAGCGCTCGGTTGCACCTGGTGCATAGGCAATGAACGCAGCTCAATATGACAAACAGAAAACTACGCTAAACGGCCACAGATAAAAACAAAAAAGGAAGCGTTTCTTGTTTAAAAAACTGGTTCTAAAAACAAATTATTTCTTACCCTGGGTTTCTCTAGACTCATTCAGCCGCAGCTTTTTCGCGTCCCTGTATATAAACCGGAGCTGTATGTATGTCTGCACGCACACAAGCAGGATGCCGAACGTCATGTGCATAGTGAAGTTGGTGAAGTTGATGCCCTGGAAGAGAAACAAAATGTTTTTATTTCTGTAATAGTTATGTGTGTGTGTGTACTTGTGTGTGAATAAAAAACAATAATAATAACTAAAATAAAAGGAACATAGTAATTTTTTTCGTAAAGTTTTTATTAGTGGTAGGACTAACTCTTCTGCGAGTGTCCGTCTGGGTTGTTACCACCGCTTTGCTCGTGAAGTCTGCCGCCAAGCAGTAATGTGCAAGCATTACTGTGTTCCGGTATGATGAGCAGAGTAGCCAGTGAAATTACTGGGCTTATGAGACTTAATACCTAATGTCTCAGGGTAACGAGCGCACCGCAATAGTTATGAGCTGGCGTTATGCTTACCATCAGGCAAACGACCAGCTCGTCTCGTTATCAAATAACACAAAAAATATCGATAAATTAAATAATTATTCATACAGGACCGGCGCATGTCTATGAATTAAAATTTTTTTATATGTATTTAACCGGATTCACTTAACTAGTCACTGCACCCAGTCGGAGCAGTCGCGTGTAGCTCCGTGATGAAGAGGTACTGAATACCTCGAAACCGGTCGAGCAATCGTCGCGAAGCTCGGCTGTACCACGTAAGTGAATCCGGTTAAATACATATAAAGATGAGTAATACTTACGAAAGTTTTAATCAAGGAATTAAAAAATTGATTATTTTCATAGATTTTTTAGTATACGTACAGCTTGTATAACAGCTTTGTTGGAAGCAATGATGACGTTCGGCGGATCACCCACGGGAGTCGCTGTACCTCCAATGTTGCTGAAGACCACCATTGACATCAGCACTGGGATGGGGTCCAAATCCATTACTTCGCATAACCTGGGGAATTCAAAATTCTTAAATTATAATATTTATTTATTGTTATTAATATTTATAGAACGCAACCAATTATACTAATTAACATATTAGTCGTGGGTGACAGAGTTTCACTCGGTATTTAAAAAAAAAAGTATTTTTTTGTCTTTGTACTAGAAATACAAGTATGTAAGTAGGTGAAATTAAATAAGCAAAACCTTATTCAACATAAAATTTTATCCAAATTGTTACAGCCACAGGTTACAGCCGTTTCTGAGATAGGTAGGTATGTGAAATAAATTAATTTACATGAAATTTAATTACATACATACATTTAATTGACTGAAAATCGAACACACATCATAAAGTTCCGTTTGAGTCTGTCCAAGTTTATCGTTAGGACTTGCAAAATCGATGTCATAAAGTTAGGGATCGCCTAAGATTGGTGTAACACGATTTGCGTTCCTAGGTTTTTTTATACTATTTGATTACGAGACGAGCTGGTCGATTACCTGATGGTAAGCATAATGCTTTCCTATAACAATTGCAGTGCCACTCAGAACTTTGAAACACAAAGTCCTAAGCTACACTGCAGTGCAGTGCGCTTGTTACCCTGAGAAATTAGGTAAGTATTAAGTTTCAAAAGCCCAGTAATTTCACTGGCTATCGGCTCATCAAACCGGAACACAGTAATGCCTGCACTACACTATATGGCGGCAGACTTCACGAGCAAAGTGAGTACCTACCTACCTTCTAAAGAGATAAGTGTCAACTTAGACGCTGTCAAACTTTAAGTGCAGACGTGACACGTGCATAATCCATACCTTATCGTAACAGGCGTCATGAGAAGCACAGTGGTCACGTTGTCCAAGAAGGTGGACAGCACGGCTGTGATCGCGCACAGTACGGTGATCAGTGGCCACAGCTTCCCTTTTGTCACCTGGAAAAGAAAACAAATTCTGATTTAAGATTCCTGATAAGTATCAGATAAAGTAGACAAACAAGGAAAAACGATAATTTAAAAATCAAAAAACCCGACTTCGTTTAGTGATTGAATTATAATTATTATTATGATAATTATTTATCAATAAGACCTACTATGCGATTATATAAGAACATTATATTATCTTTAGGTATCATAAGTACCTACAACAGGTATCTTCTGGGCAAGCGTACTACATCGTCACTTTAATCAGGTGAGATGGTAGTCAAATGCAAGCCAATAAAGCTATAAAAAAAACAAACAAACTCGGCGGATTCCAACCAATGACAGCAATAGTAATCCGAGTGCTAAAACAAACCAATGACATGATTCGAATTTGAATTTCTATCTATGTCATTGGTTGAATAATCTTCACGAGGGTAAAGCGCTTTACTTTGCGTTTGTAAAGCGTTTTGCTTCCACGTTCATTATGCGGACAGCGAAGGAATGGAACTCATTGCCGGCATCGTATATTTCCTGAATACTACAATTTGGGAGTCTTCAAGTCAAGAGGGAACAGGTATCTTCTTCGGCAAGCGTGCTACATCGTCGACCGCATCGTCGCTTACCATCAGGTGAGATTGCGGTCAAACGCAAGCCTATCTAGTATAAAAAAAACCGTGGACTGCAGTTAGTAGATTATAACTAAGCTACGCACTCACATTTAACAATCAAATGTTATCACGTGGTCATTTGCATATCATTAACGGGTAATTAAAGCCAAGTCGCTGTATATACAGATAATGACATCATGACGATGATAATAATTATTACTTCTGTAAAGTGTGTTTCTATAGAATCAATAGTTCGAATCTCGGTTCTGTTCCACACCAATGACTTATATATCAAGTTATGTGCCGATTTATCGCACTCGCGAAGAAAAACATCGTGAGCAAACCCGCATGTTCAAGAACCACTAAATTCAAGGACTGGCATGGGCTTCGAGAGTGCGAAAGAGACAGCACTACGTGGCCGTATTATTACTGTTCTAGTCTGTTTCATGGTTTTACTTCAAGCTGTGCGTGAGCGTGTAAAACATCATAATCTGTGCTTGTTGCAAAACCATGGTTATTTTGATATTAAAACGCAACATGCATTAAGCATCTGATGAAATGAAATGAAAAACATTTATTTGTAACAATCAATCACTTAAACCTTAATTACAAACTCGAAAATCTTCCATAATTGTTGCAAATCGGCCCAAAATCAGCAATACTGGTTGACAACCAGCGCTGCTGTTCCATGAGGACCAGTTAGTGAAGTCACGGCACGGATACATCAGTTTAAAAAAAGTTATTTTATTACAATGAGGTGACCGCAATAATAACAGAAACTAAAATACACAATAGAATAATAACGATAAGAAAATTATATCGAAACAGTAACAATAATAACAAACAGTAGTGATGTGTGTGCCCCTAACTCAAAAGCCGTACCTCGAAAGTGTATACAGCGAGGAAGTCAAACATCCCCGTCTCGGCCATGATAGCAACCAGAACCATCATACTGAACAGCAGCAGAATGGTCTCCACATCCAGCCAGGATACGATCTCCGGAAGCGACGGACGCTCGCCAACAATCGACAGGGTCCCCAACGCAGCAGTGGAAACGAGAACCGCTGCCATCGTTCTGTTGATGATCTGAGAAAAATAAAATACTGTCTGTCAAATTCGCATCTGCGCTTCACCAACTTCTTGATCTTTGGCTAGACGTGCTGTCTTGCTCTTTACGCACCGCGTCTTGCTTTGGTGAAACAGGAACAATATTAAACCGCTCGGCGCTAGGCCCATCACGGAGTTGGGCGAGGTTTACTTAAGAGATCTGTGGTAGGTAACGAAGTAACGATTTGGTTTTAGTTGAAGGACCGCGCCGTTTTTCTATTAACCTTTACAGCGTCAACGAACGGTGTTGGAGCAACGATAGAGCTGGCCTGGCTAGCTACCATTCTCAAACTGAAAATCTGTCGGCAAGATCGCATGTATTCCGGCCACATGATCGCTTAAGATCATGCGAGATAGTGGACAAAAGAATTGTATTGTTTCATTTACTTAAGAAAAACTAGAGTATTACTATACACATAAATAATTGTGTCTTAATAAATAAATAAATAAATAAACAGATATATTCTACTCAGAGTATCAGAGTACAAATGAATGAACCCAAATACTACAGAAAACGTGTCACAAACATATTACTATCAGAAGAACCAACACATTGATAACCGTCAACAAAATGCTAAAGTGAAACTACCCCTATGCCCTTGAAATAAGAAATGGTAGATAGTTACATGGATGCAAAGTTATCGTGGTGCAGCAGAGTAGGTACGGTTATAGCGTTATCTATGGAGATAAGTAGTAAAATAACTCGAATTCTGTCAACAAATGTTTCGTTAACCTCACTTTAATTATATTTCCTTATTTTCTTTAGTCATTGAGCGTTTCATTATACAAGATTGGATTTATATACTACTATTAAATACTGCTAGGTACACCTCTTTTAACCCGACGCAAAAAAGGAGAGGTGCTATAATACCGAGTGTACAGTGTGTGTATTTGTCGCTTCGTAGCTCAATGGATGAACCTATCTTTTTTTAATTTGATTTTTTTTTCTTTCGTGGCCAGACACGGTTTGTTAATTTTGCCAATTTCAAGTTTAAAATTTGATTTTGTTGTAGTTTTTTTTTGAAAGGTGACTTAATCGAGAGCGTTCTTATCTATGATTTAAAAAAAAACTGTTCAACCGTTTGAAGATAATAAGATACATTAGTCGGGGTTTTACAAAAAAAAATATCTTGTTATACTACTATGTACTATGTGCGGGTCTTTTACCTGATGGTGAGCCGCGCAAATTCATACTTAGGTAATATTATAAATGTGAAAGTGTGTTTGTTGGTTTGTCCTTCTTTCACGCAGTAACGGAGCAACGGATCGACGTGATTTTTGGCATAGATATAGTTTATGGACCGGAGAGTACCATAGGCTACTTTTTATCCCGGAAAATTTCACGGTTCCTGTGGGAACGCGGGTGAAAACCACGGGCAGAAGCTAGTAAAAATATAATTTGAAAACTCTTTATACTTACTTCGAAGATAATAAGTACGTAGAGCCCAACCAGCAAGATGCACGCGTATATGACACCAGTATGGACATCTATCGGATTGACTGTGTAAGTCATGGCAAACGGCGTAGTCTGGGCGGTTGTTGTTCTGTATTTATAAAAAAGGATGCTATATTCGTATGAACCCAAAGCTATCTCATTCTAACTAAAGATTCTAACGTTCATAAGTTCATATAGTCAAATGGTATTAATCTGACAAATGCTATTTTCTTTCGTTTACTTAACTGTTGATTATTTTTAAGGAACTGACTCTTTGTAACATCAAATTATCAAAACATCAATGAAACACTTTTCCCCCTGACTGTACTAATTTCCGCTATTGGCCGAGTTCACGATACTATAAAAATGTACAAAAATATGAGGTGGCGACTCGACCACCTGTTCAAGTTTTTCGCGGTCGAGATGAATACCAACTGCACTCGCTACCTTGAGATATTGGGGATTAAGTCTCATAAGCCCAGTAAGTACACATAGTCTGTTCACATTCTTACCGGATTCGTAGTGCAAACGTGTTGTCCACCTCAGCCGCAGTGTCACCATATGGCTTGAGCTTTAGAGTGGTGACTCGGAGCTCCCCTTGATTGAAGTCCAGGCTGGTATCATTTTGGAGAACTATCTTCCAAACCTCGGAACTCTGGAAACGAAACGATTTTTATTTTAAATTTTGATAAGTTTTTTATCTGGAATTGTCTTTCAAAGATACCTGCCAGTGCATTACTGATTGGTGATTCAAACTGAATAATCAGCTGGCCATTTTCTGGAATTGTTTCTAAGTCTCTTCTAATCAACATCATCAATTAACAAAATTCAACACAATTAAAGTGAACCAGGGGTTGCCTGGAAATTCTGTAGTAGAATTTGACGCAAACGTTAAATGTCATTTATTCAATGAAAAATTGTGAATTTTTTAAATATGTCAAACAAATGTTGTTGACATCCAGGAATAGATTGACCGCCTTTCGGAATAACATATCAATTCAAACTCGTTATAGTAGTTATAGCACCTAATTAAGAATATAATATAGCATTATCAGAAGATGTCCACTAATGAACAAAGACCTCCTCCAAAGAATGCCACTTTGAATGTCTGCTCGAGTACTTGCCTCAAGCATGCAGCAGATTCCCGAAAGTTTTGGTCACCAGGTCATCGGTTCACCATTTTTTGTGCACTACCAGCACACCAGCGCACTGGGGTGCAGAAGTCGTGTGGGGTCGGATCTCGATTCCAGCAGACTAATACACTAATACCTCAGCCGTACGACCCAGCCAGCACAGCTGTATGATAGGCTTGCGTTTCATCTCTCCTTTATATAAGTGACGATAGGTTTTAAGACGATACGACGATTTAAGAGATGATACGTCGACGGTGTAGCACGCTTGCCTAGAAGATACTCGTTCAATGTTGTCTTACAGACTCCCGAAATGTAAATTCAATTTCAGTTTACCTGAACTGCACTACCTTCTTGCCATCTCTCCATCCAAACCTCCATCTTCTTGACTCTTGCTGCTTCAGACGCTGTCAGTTCCAGTTCTGCTGTGTCCGACAAGAATGGGCCAGTAAGCTGGAGAAGTAATGAGAAGCTGTCTCGAGGGTTGATTATGGTGTAATCTGCAAGAGGAAATCGGGATTTGAAAGGTTTTTTTTTCCTTTCCTCACAATGCAGGTATTCCTAGTAGTGTGGGGGGCAGAGCTTCAACCAAGATACGCTTAAAGTTATGTGCTATGGCAATTTTCATGATTCCGAATTTATAGTAGGATATGTCACCAACGTCCTGTCATCCCGGACGCGGTCCTAATCTAGGCTTAGTATTTTCACCATCTTCGTCCACATCAGGTGATATAGTGATCAATGCTAAACTATCGAGTTAAAAAAGTAACTTACTTTTAACTTCAAGAGGTGCGACCGAAGAGTTCCTCGTAACGAGTTCTTTTTCATTAAACATTAGGAAGGCAAGGGTAAAGAACATCCATAAGGCGAGCAGTAGTGCCATCTTGACGTATCCCCTCGCTTTTTGGACCTGGTAGGAAGAAATAATTAAAAAAAATTTGTAAAGCGCCTACTCTTGGTTAAAATATGAAACAGTCTAAAATTTAGTAAAAAGCGATCTCTTGGTTAAATTTCGATTTTGTTATGTTTCTATTAAAAGAAGGACGTGGTGATCATGACTTCTTTTTTTATTAATATTTTTACAGTCGATGGTTGGAATGTATGGACGATGCGTGAAATGGCGTATAGCCTAGACCTAGATTTGTCTGACTCTGAAGTAGGATTTCTTTTTATACTGTTGGGTGACACGAGCTGGTCGTTTTCCTGATGGTAAACACGGTTTTGTTCTTTTGCGTCTTTGCACTAGGTATATTTGTGTGTTGTTGGTTTTAAGCAAATGTGTAAATAATGTTACTACTTAATAGTTAAAATACTTACCATTGAATTACTTGGTGTGATTGTTTCATGGTGGGTTTCAAGTCTGCGAACAAATAAATTCAAAATATCAGTCAATCATACTCAAAATATTACAACCAATTATTGAAAATAAGAGAATTGTCATTTAGGACTTGTTAACGTTACCAGATACCACAAAAAATATCATTAATTAACGTTAATTCCAAAGCGTCATGGTAACGGTAAAATTAACGTGAATTTGAAAGTCTCTTTAAGAATTTTTACCGTTATGACGTCGAATAAGTAACATTAAATTTACTACCGGTAATTTATATTTACCGGTAACGCGATAGATACCGGTAACGCGGTAAACGGTAGCGTGGTAACAGCTTGTTAAAATTTGAAATAGCGCCATGTAAACCTTATTTATTAAATAATTATATGAGCAACACTCACAGCTTCTCCATCTTCTTGGACTGCTTCTCGACATTACTGAACGGTTCATCCCTGATGTGGTGGTTATTATTCAGATGGGGTGCGGAGTTCACTGATGGCAGTCTCTGCTTGCGGACGCCGGAGCCGTTGCGCTTGTTCTCCAGCTTACCTATCGTTAAGGTAGAGACAACATGATTGCGATAATAAATAATGATAGTCATTATTCTACTATTATGACACTTAAAAACCTTAAATTTACCAAAAGGACAGGTAAATTAAAACACAATTTCGGACATGTAGATTGTAGGTACACAGTACACTTAAAAAATATAATGACGACGATCTGTGATAACGACCAATTTCACGTTAACGTTTGCAAAACGACTTTGTTTATTTTGTTAACGGGGCATAGTAAAAATATACGAAAATAAAACCATTTTGGCTCATTCATATCAACATCAACAATAAACAGTGTTAAACGAAGGTTTAGTTAAACGATGTTTTGTTTTTGTTGTAGGTACTTTGACAATTTTGAACTGAATAAAAAAAAACAAAACGTTTACTTATATCGTTTATATCATCTTTACATCTCACATCTTTAATAAATACTTTTTTACTTACTATTCAATTTTTTTTCGGATTCAATTTGTTTATTCTTTTGGATAATGATACGAGCGAGCGCGTTTTATGCGTAATGGTAAGCATAATGCTAGCCCATAGTAATTGCTCTGCCACTCAGAACTTTAAAACACAAACGCCTCATTGTGACCATCTCATGAGCCCAGTAATTCCAATGACTAAGTACTTAGCTCATCAAACCGGGACACAGTAACGCTTGCACATTACTGCTTGGTGGCAGACTACACGTGTAAACCTGTGGTAGGTACATAGACGGACACTCGCTGAAGAGTTTGTAAAAATAATCTTTATATTAAGTAACGTAGGAGTAGAAGCTTAACCTATTTTTTATACTAATGCAATACGAGTCGAGCTGGTCTTTTGTCTAATGGTAAATAAAATAACGGGAACCCACGAACTATAACGCCTCAAACTACCTACTTATTTCTTTTTGTTATCACCACTATGACATCATTTTGGACAGAGTGTTTAATTTAATCACTAAACACGCTTTTATTATAAAAACAAACACAAAACACAAATTTGGGGACAGCCTTTACAGTGGGATTGTACATGACAGGTCGTTTGCCTGATGGTAAACATTACACCTGCCCATGACATAATTAGCTTGTTGGAACCGGTAGGGTATTTGCTCCGCGCAGGACTTTGTGTTTCAAAGTTCTGAGTGGCACTGCAATTGTTATGGGCCGGTGTTCTGCTTACCATCAGGCGTACGACCAGCTCGCCTCATCATCGAATAACATAAAAAATGTATACAACAAACAAAAACAATTTTTAAAACTTTTGTCTGTCTGTCGACGGCTAAACCGATGTTGTCGGGACTCACTTGCAAATAGCTGATGTTATAATGAGTAACTTAAGCTTTGCGGGCAAAGCCGCAGACAAAACTAGTCCGTACTATAATCCGTACTAATAATAAATGCGAAAGTGTGTTTGTTGATTTATTGGTTGGTTTGTCCTTCTCTCAAGCCGTAGTGGAGCAACGGAGCGATGTGATTCTTAGCATAGAAATAGTTTAAAAACCGGAAGAGTAGCATGGAATTTTTCGCTTTTTATCCCGGGAAATGCAGGTTTCATGTGGTAAAGGCTATGCGAAGGTGAAACCACGGGCCCCAGCCCCAGATACAATACAATAAAAACATATACAATCCAGTTTCGCTTGTTTATGAAATGCAACAACCTAAAAATAAAGCATACCTATCTAATATTATACACATTTAAATAAGTATACAATTTGAATTCCACAAAAATTGAATAATTCATTTTATTTAAATTCAAATGTTAAAAACAACTTTTGAAGACAGTCATATTGCCGTGGCAGGTACCTACTACTTGCGAAACTGTGGCAGCCTTACGGTTGTGTTTTAGGGTTGCCTAGTCTAGAAAGTTTTTGTCTTACTATAGCCAGCCGTGTCATCCGTTTGGAAATTCTGACCGTAGGTATATGTTCCTGGGAAAAACTTTGCCGGGCCATAAACAATCTCTATTCGAATAATGACGTCCGTTGTTGCGTGAAAGAAGAACAAACCAACAAAGACACTTTCACCCGCGTGGAGATACCTGGAAAAGAGACCTACTAATACATTTGCTAAAACAGACCCAATAAAACGTTAAAGCATAAGGATTACTAAAAAAACAATATTGAAGCGCAACCCTAAGTCCCAGACGGACATATACACTATACATATGAGTACATATTGCAATCGCAACCGGTCCAAACCAGTTTAATATTAGCATCAGGTTGAAAGACTTGGAATCTTATAGTGGGAACCTTGCCAAATGTGACGTTTATAAAGATGCGATTGTGAACATTAAATTTTCTCGAAGTCGCGTGCAGGTGGTAATTGAGGGTTTTGAATTTGAAACCTAGAGCATCCAACGACTTCTCGTGCTTTTGATCCAGCAGGGCTAAACTGTTTCAAAATGATTCCGTGTAGAAAGCAACTGTGCCTGATCGTTTATATTTTGGAATCGCATCCCGTTAAAGAAATTTCTCGTTTAGATTCGACAACTCAGCTGCAGAAACACGGATATGTTCCCGACAATATCTCCCTGTCAGGATGCGATTCTGAAATATATACGATAAGAAACAATCGCTTCCTACACGGAATCATACGGAGTGAATTAAAATAGCCCTGGAGGTCATCGGTCTAACGTCCCGTGTGGTCCCAGCTAAGAATAGTACCACCCCATATCTTTCCGCAGGTGCCGTTAGGCCCACCTAAGGGAATATCCGGAGAACGGGAAGCAGCGTTCTCCTCGGTCAACACCATAACCTACTGTTATCACCAAGACGCCTGGCAGGAGTGCCAAGCATGCTGTATCACAGCAAAATTCCACCTTCATGGGGATGTCCAGCAGAGACGTTTTCAAGCTGATAGTGATAATTGGTCTTACGTTTCAGTTCAAAAATTTGTAATACAGTAGACTGGACATTTAAAAAACTATCATTAGATCCCGCTAAAATAACAACAAAGTCGGTTTTGGTAAAATCTTTACAAACTGATACGACCCAATGGCATCGTTTATCTTTGCCTTAGGTTTAATTTCAGAAGTAACCACAAAATTCTCCCTCAACAAGGTTTGCAATAAATTTCTAAAGCCATGTCCGACCTGATTGCCAGTATAACTATTCGCTACCTTCTTGAGACTTGGCAGACCGATACATTATCTGAAACTTTCTGTTCACCCACTTGAAACGTTCACAAAAAAAATACTAAAATAGGTAAGAAAACTCACCATGCTCCTTCTCGTAGAACTGCCTGAAGGGCGCCAGTGCAGGATCATACTTGACTTCCTCCGGCAGCCCCATCCATAGCTGGACAGCCCCGGCCGTGAGGTCATTGCAGGAGACCAGCGAGTATTGGCTTCTTGATAGCTCAGCATCGGGTTTCCTGGAACCGCTCCATTGCTTTACCGTTGATATGACCTTCTCCATGGCGTCAGGAATTTGGGTACATTGGGATGGTTTCTGTTATTCCAGTCTTATTTTTTTGCACCGGATATGAAGTTTTTTCACATCTTTCCCGACTGTGTCAGATATTGTGCACTTCTATCGGTGTATATCAGGATTTTGCACTTATATGTCTTTAGTTAAGGTCTTAAAATTAGATTTATAGTCTTTTGAGTTTGTTGCTATATCGTTTATGGTTTCGTCGTAAGCTGATTATGCCAGAATGTTTTTAGTTTTTTGAATTTGCACATTATATCAGTTTGCACTTAAGTTTTTACTGTCTTTAAATTCGATTTGAGTCTTTCGAGTTTGTTGCTATGTTGGTATGATTTTGGACAGTTGTGAGTCGAAAAATGTTTTTAGGTTTTTGCTTAGCCCGTTGGCTCTAACGAAATGTTGTTGAGGTTTTAAACTAACATAAATTGCTCTTTTAATAGCACTACTTTTAATAGCACTAGGTGGATCGACTTAATATTAAAATAGTCGGTTTTTTATTCCATTTATTAAGGCAAAGCATTGAAAGTACGCGTAGTAATATTTCTGGTTTAGTTACGCTGTCACGAGACGAACGAATCGTTTGCCTGATGGGAAGCACAACACTCTTCTCAAATAAGCACGTGGAAATGGCAATGGACAGGCCGCATCGCTCGCAGGATCGATAACCGATGGAGAAGTAAGGTTTCTGAGTGGGGACCGCGAATGTAATTAGGCCCCGCACTACTTGGACAAACCATTTGGTCATGACAGCGGGAAACAGTTGGATGCAAGAGGCGAGAAGCCGATCTAAGTGATGTTCAATGAAAGAGGCGTCCAATGTTCAGCATTGGATTAATTTTGGCTGACAATGATGAAGCATAACGCCGGCCAATATAACACTGAGCAAGTAGTGCACATCTGTTGAAATAGAAAGGTCTGGATACATCAGGTACCTATTAAGTCTTGGGACAGCTTTGCGAAGCGCTTATTACAACAATAGTATGTATTCTTACAATATTGGTGACGGCACAATGAGCAGTGGCACATTTTCTAAACGTCGCATCACGCCAGGCAAAAGTTGAAGGGCTTGTCAGTTCAGTAATAGGCACACCTGTTAGCTATATGATAATGGTTATTAGTTTTTATAAACAAGGCTAAGATTCAGATACTTGTCTAAACACGGACTCCTGTTTCCATGTGTCAAATTTCTATACAATTTTGATTTAAGGAAACATGAATCCGCTAAGGATCATCTTTAAATCGTGTCTTAGTCTAAGATTCAGAGACGAGCAAGGATATTTTTTTTTGTTTGGATTAATTCTATAGCAGCCCATGCATGATTGATTGATAAGCATCAATCACGGACCACGCGAAAAGCATGGAAAAACCACGATCGCCGTTTGATGCTATGGTGGAGCTTGGTAGAAATCTAGTCTGAGCGCTGACCCTACCACGGATAGGGGTAGTGCAGTTAGGCATCGCAGCCACTCTACAATATTTACTCAAAAAAATAGTTTCAGAACCATTGCGTGTTCAGTACAGAAGCCGCGGTAAATACGTGATGAACTAGCGGTAATCTAGGTTCACTGTCGCTTGTCTACAAAGAATAGTGGTAGTTTGTAGACAAGCGACAGTGATAAAATGGCAAGCCATTACCTACAACCATACCTACATAGCACTTTTTAATTTCGCACATATTATGTTATTTTATGTAAATTCGAAACGCGAAAATATAAGGAAAACTAATAAAAAGCTTTGTTTAGTGATTACAAAATTTCAGCACATCATAAAATATCCATTCAACGCGTGTCCAATACTACAAAATTTTAGCAAGATGTGTCCTCATTGTCACGATCAGTACCTATGCAAAAGTTACAAGTCCCTCAAACACTTTGAGTAACGTGTTTCACTCCACTGATAAGTACTGAAGCACGTGTAGCGACCGCACTGTTAAAGACCCAAAAACAAACTGAATATTATTTTCGAATTCCTGTATTGTTTAGTGTTTACCTCGTGAGTCATTTGCCGATTAAAAGGATTTTAAACGCATTAGCTAATGATTTAACAAAGAATTTGTATTGTTTTAGTTATAAAGAATTTGTTTAGTTTGTAAAAGGATAAAAGATGACAATAAAAAGGAGTTTAAAGCATTTCGTTGACGCACAGAGTAATTTTGAATGACTTTGCGTTTGGTTATCTTTAGGGTTTCGTAGTTTAAAAAGTGAATAAATTCAAACGTTTTGAAGTTGCGTTTTCGCTGTGACGGAGGTGGTATTTGGAACGGAAACCTAGACTCATTTAACTTTTATGAGCGCTATCCTTCTCTCCATTTATATAAATAATTTTGATTTTGAACTGAAAATACTTATGTCTATGGTTTCTGTTTTTTTTAATATTGTTTGCTTATTTTATTCTAGCTATAAAACTTTGACCTTTTCTTTTCGATCGGTTGTACATTAGAAAACGGGAACCTAGAGTCATTTAACTTTCATAGGCTCCCCCGGCGAGAGCTTATGAAAGTTAAACTATTCTCATAGGCATGAAAACAGTGAATTTGGAATTTAAATATTACTTCGAATCAAATATAAGATTTAAACATTAAAATAATGAAAATCAAGAATTTAAAGATTTATAACAGAACCCTTGGTTCAAAAGTGTTTCTCCAGCTTGAACGCTTTTATTTGGTTGACAAGCCACAGGCCAGACAATAAAATACGAGTTTTTGTTTATATTTTTTGGTAAAATAAAGAAGGGAAAACCGAAAAAGGTTTCTGTTCATTTATGTACCACAAAACAATATAGTTTTTAAACAAGAGGTTCACATTCTTGTAACGTGTTTTCACATATAATTAATTTCTCATTATTTTTATCTATATAATACTATATACTTGTTGGTAAAGGTTGTTGTATGATTGTTTGTTACCGCTAATTTCAGGAACCACTGGCCCGAATCAAAAAAATATTTTACTAACAGAGAACTACATTATCCGAGCGTAATTAAAGCGTAATTATAATTATAGATTATGCGTAAATGACAAAGATGCATGGAAGTATAGGGTCTGCATACTCAAAGATACCGGGCTTGAGCAGATCTTTTGTTAGTGGGAGGACCAACTCTTCTGCGAGTGTCCGTCTGGGTTGTTACCACCGCTTTGCTCGTGAAGTCTGTCGCCAAGCAGTAGTGTGCAAGCATTACTGTGTTCCGGTTTGATGAGCAGAGTATCCACTGAAATTACTGGGCTTAAGAGACATAATACCTAATGTCTCAGGGTAACGAGCGCACTGCAGTGCCGCGCAGGCTTTTGTGTTTCAAATTTCGGGGTTGCACTGCAATTGTTATGAGCCGGCGTTATGCTTACCATCAGGCAAACGACCAGCTCGTCTCGTTACCAATAAAAAAAAAAAGATCGTTTATGTGTAGCAAGAATAGGGTCGCAGAGAGCATCGACCCTTGAGGTACCCCGGCATTGACCGCCATTTTATGAGCGATCTTTTAGAAACCATCCTCCTACATGCCCTTGACTTATTATTGTGTGGGATCGGTGAAGTACCAACGTCTTTGGAGATATACTACTTCTAATAATTTTTTTGGCTCTTCTGAACCCATGTACAGTCATAGTAAGAATACCTGCGTCAGTTTTCAAATTCTTTTTTTTATCACGTAAGGACCTTAGTACCATTATGGCAATTAGCAGACTACTGTACAGAATACTATCATGTAATGCAGTGATAACAAAGGTTAAAATACCTTTGACCAATGTCTAGTTTACGTCAGCATAAAACCTTCTTAATGGCCTGGCTATTTCGAAAAATAAATCAAATTATTTGTATCTAACTGTCAAAGTCTATCAGTATCTTTGTGTTCATAAATCTTATTATAACAGAACCGTTGTCTCAGTAAGGCAATATTGGCGTATACTAGACAAGGATCTTTAACACAAAAACTTCTTAACACTATACTAGGATGTCAGCATTTTTCCGAATTATTATTCATACATTCATTTTTTTTTCTACATTATTTAAGAATTTGTAAAATTAATAATGTAGAAAAATAATAATTTATGTAAATAAGAATGTGGAAAAAAATGAATTCGGAAATAAACGCTGACACCAAAAATAGACCTTACGGTAATTAACCTTTTCTTACCTATGACTGTACATAAAGATTTTTAAGATAGTTGAAAATTAACAAAAATTCCATACTGTTCAGATATAACAGAAATCACGTCAAACTCGATCTCTTCTTGCATAATTATTACGAGTCACTTTTATCCGGTTTAATCTGGCTTGACCCGGATTGGTTAAGGTGTGATTTCACTAATGCGATTTACTCTATACTATCATTACTAAAGTAATCTATACTACTGTTTGTTATATTATATATAGCTTTATACGTGAGACAGCTAGTTTTATAGTCTGTAATTAAGAAGACACAATGAACATTCTTCACCATCACCACCAATAAAGTACCTACAACATAGTCTTGTGTAAATATGACTGTAAAAACATACGGAAATTCATGCTCATGATGACACCTGTCCTACGTTTCAAGCTATAATTAACGATTATTACTTGGTAGTTGACACTGGCTAAATGCACAAAACGTGCGAAGCCAAAACTAGCAAAAAATACTGCTGAGGCCAAGACGTTAATAAAAAGTATTTGTGAAATAAATTTGACCGATGCATGTATTGCAGACCGTAGACGCTTATGCAAACGTGTGTTTGCTTGTCAGAATAACAAAGCTTTTGAATCAAGCGCGGATTTCGAGTATCTCGTAATCGACGCCGTAAACGTGCGTTTACATAAGCGTCTACGGTTTGCATATAATGAAAAGATGTAGGTGTGTGTTTAAGTTACCTAATATTATTATAATAATGTGTTGGTTTACTCACGCGGGTGATATAATCACTAAGGCTCTTAATAATAAATAGTCTTAAACGGTGGTTTAGTTAAACTATATTTTGTCTTTGTTGTTCTTTGCCAATTATGTTAAACTGAATCAAGAGGCAAAACATTGTTTAACTATTCAACCATCTATGCTTATATATATATAGTATATATAAGTACTTAAGTAGGTAATGCATGCTTATCCACCTTTCGTAAGTCGGTTCATAAAAACTTTATCCTAAAACGCATCAACGAGATCACACCTCAATCTAAACCAGCCAATCAGAGAGCACAGACACGAGAAAGCACTGTTCGAGAGAGCTAACACACTGGATATGACAATGTGACGTAAGTGAAGGAAAACTCATTGGTATTGAGTTACAGTCGACTACAAAAAAATGCTTTTAAAAAAGCTGGACTAACTTTAGCGAAGGCATCGCGATATCTATAACTTTATCCCTCATTTAACCCTCAGGATGGTATTCATAAAATTTATAAAATGGCTATCCTTGTAACCATACCCTACTGATTAAAAATATAATTTCTGTTAACAAAATATTAAACAAAACTAACTTTTCATACTTAACTACAAGTAACTACTAACTTTTAGCCGCGGTTTACCTCTAGTACTCTACGTTACTCTCTGGTTTTTAAATTATATCTATGCAAAAAATTAAATTCATTGCTATATTGCTTTAAAATTTAAAAATAAATATTAAAAACTACGACTGCCCTAGCCAGTGTCAGTCGGGGTGATGTAAGGATTTGAACGATACTCCATACATCGATATCTGCTCAGGCATTTAAAAGTGATGGTGGAATAAAATACTCACATACATATCTACATGAACCCAGAAAATACACTCATTTTTGGGCAGTCGTGTAAAAAATGTATAAATTATTGTAACCCGACTAAAAAATTCAAAGACTTTTTTATTTTGGTCATATAAAATCTAGCCTATGTCACCCGGAACATAATAACGAATCGATTGACATCTCATTCATCAAAATCGGATGAGTGAGTGAATACACACATACACCTTGGCCATAGTTGGGTAATAACAATTAAGATAGGATTCTGACCTAAACTGTACTTTCTAAAAAAATCCAATTTCTAGATTTACTGATAGCTTCTGATTATAGGTAAATTACAAGTGCCGATCCAGTAAATGTAAGTTTCACCCGCCTTTAGCATGTAAACCACGGGACTTAATGATTGTGACGTTTATAGCAAACGACACGACGACGCGACGTCATCTGTCAAAATGATTAAGTTATTTACACGCACCGATCCGGTAAATTTAAGTTTCACCCGCCTTTAGCCCGTAAACCACTGGATTTAATCACTCTGACCGTTACGGCAGACGACACGACGTGGCTTCATCTGTCAAATATTTAGGTTATTTACACACACCGATCCGGTGAAATAGGCAGTGCCACACATGCTTTTGTGCTTCAAAGTTCTGAGTAGCACTGCAATTGTTATGGGCTGGCGCTAGGCTTACCATCAGGGGCCCCAGGCAAACGACCCGCTCTCCCAGTAGGTAATATAAAAAAAATGTAAGTTTCACTCGCATTTATAATGTAAAATACCAAGTCTCAATGACTGGCGTTTACAACTGACGACACGACATCGATCATCTGACAAATAATTAAGTTATTCACACGCAGCGATTTGGTAAATATAAATACACGTAAATTTCACCCGTTGTTAGCAAGTGAACCACGAGGCCTCTAGTATAATGGCTTTGATTATTAGAGCTGACGAGACGACACAACGTCATCTGTCAAAATAATTAAGTTATTTACACGCGCCGATCCAGTTTTAAGTCTAACCCGCATTTTGCATGTAAACCGTGACGTTTACAGCTGACGACACGAGCTAATCTGTCAAATAGGGTACCTAGTTTTTATACACGCACCGATCCATTTCACCCACATTTAGCAATACTAATCTATCTGGTATGAAAATTTTCTTTTGTTGTGTATGCTCTTATCATACTCAGGCAAAAAGAAGCTGAAAAAATCGAGAAATTGGGTTCCGTTTCACGTTACGTACTAAAAAAATAACTATGTATTTTCAGGAAATCGAAGGCCTTAAAAATTGTGATTTGATTTCAGAATATCTAGATTTTGAGAGCTCATTCCAAAAAACCAACTGATAACTTGGTTCAATTTTAGTACCAAAACGGGACAACTCTTTTGTTAGCAACTTGTTTTGAACACATCAAGATTATCAGTAATATGATTAATGATGAAATATATTTTTACAGTGTAAGAAGCTCATTTGATTTTGTTGAAAAACCTTTTATGTGAAGCTATTTAGCTGCTAGGAAAACTCTAAATTTTTGTAGGTTTTACAGTTTTCTTCGGAGCTTTTGCAGTGTGTTTTTCTCTAAAGGCAGGATTGTCGAGAAACTAACAACTTCTAGATGGGCAGGGTTGATAACACTGATTACGACTACGCGTGATTGAATACCCGTCATTGTACTATTACCTGTTCTGTCATCTGTGCCGTCACGCAATTTAGATGATTTTTTGTCTCTTATATTACAATCATGGGAGTAGAAGGTTAAAAGCAAATAAATATTTGTGTTCACAGTTTTGGTAGGTCAAATTATAGCGTGAAGGAAACAGAGTTTTTATTTACTTTATCCTTAAAAAGACATGTAGGTACATACCTATTATTTGTTTTCTCAACATGACATGATTGTTGAACATTGCTTACGACGGCGACTTGGACGTTGTAAATTTTTCCTAAAGAGGTATGGCGGATTTTTAAGGTTTTTGAGATATTAGTCCGTTGACATTTCTTTATTCGCGATAGTACAAAACAGAGAGCATGCATGGTATATATATAAGTCAGTGACTAAAACAAATGGTTTACAAGTTTATAAGATATTTGAAAGATCTAAAAAGACCTGCCAAACACCTTTCATCCCTTTCTCATGCTATTTTTAGAAATTCTTTTCGAAACTAGAATACGATTTGTGACTTTGTGATGCCACAACCATAGATACCAATGTATTATTCAGCCCGTTTGGACAACTTCATGTGACAAATTGCGGTCAATTATTTATCAATTCTATTCATACAATGGTTTAAAATTGCAAACAATGAAACATTTTATGCTATTCCGTATAAGTCCCTACTCTATATGCCTAACCACTTACAATACCTACCAAGGATGGATATCTATATTTTTAGCCGGCCTCAAAAATGAGGTTCTCAAAATCATCTGTACGTTTTATATGGCAATATTTTGTGATACCTACCTATCTACGCCAATTTATAACCGTTTTTAATGATTATTTTACTCAGGAGTAGGGTAAACTTCTAAGGTGGTCCTTTCATAAATTTTTTGAAAGGATACCACCCCCAAGGGCGTAACAATGGGGATTAAATTTTTTTGGAAGTTGGTTCCCGCTTTTTTGAAGGCCATTTGTTTGTTTATACCTAATCTTGGTATTTTTGAATGTTTACTTCAAAATACTTTAACTATGTGCTACTAGAGTCTATTTCACAAACATCTTCCATCTCTTTCTCATGTTATGTATTGCAGAGAGAAATCAAAACTAAAATTAGGTTTAGGTAAGAAACCACAGCACCGAGAAACTGAACGAATCAACTAGTTGTGCAGAATGCCACTCGAAGAAACTTTTTGTTCCAATCAAATCAACTGCACTATAAGACTATGTTATAGTTATAATAAGCTATGGGTGTCAAGACATTTACAGACGACTGTGTTAGAGTTCCATAAATGAGTGGAATCTTTAATAAAATAACGAATTTAAAGAACTATGAAAATATACATTTACTCAGACAAGACAACTTAAAAGAACAACAACGGTTTCCTAGCAACCACAATATAAAACCATAAGTAAACTAAGCAAAGCACCAAAGAGTACCAACTCTAACAGACTGTGTCAAAATAACACGTGTCAGCTAATTATCTAAACACAATTAATAGCTGGTACTCTGTTCATTGTTTATCGCATAAAATACGTATGGATGACTTCAATACCTACTTTTATGGATAATTAGCCTTGCCCTCGTCTTCTCACGCGCGGGATCATGGTAAAATATAGTCTATATCACTCAGGGATAACGTACATTCCTATTAGTGAAACATTTTTTTTGGAATTGGATCAATCAATGCATCAGAGATTAATGGTAATCCGTTAATCTCTGGAAACATTGATCCTATTATACAGAAATATACAGAATGTATCTGTAAACGGGCTCAATATTTCAAACACAATGTCGTATTGGGTTCTTGAAAATATAGGAAGTAATTACAAGTAAATCCATATGAATAAAAAATATCTACTAAAATGGCATTAGACTTTGCAAGCTAGCGCCACGCGGATGATCACGGGGGGAGCGCGCAATAGGCTTGAGTGAGAAAGGCTAAGGCTAAGATTCAAAGACGATTCTAAGCGTAGACTTTGGCTTTCATATGTCAAAACTGTATAGAATTTTGACGTATGGAAGCGTGAGTCCACGCTTAGATTCGTCTCTGAATCTCGTGAGTTATAATACCACTCTGCTCTGGTGACTCTGCTTTGTAATAATTAAGAATATTTTGATGACATTAGAGGCAAAAAAATTTTTTTTTCTATATATTTGTGTCGTATATCACACCTGTATTTTCACCTCTACCGTTTAAGTATACACCTTGAATTATATCATTACTAAAATGCTACATTAATATTCTGTTTGCTGTAGACTCTCAAGGAATTCTCCTAATAATCTGTAAAACCAGGGCTTCGAAGTAGGAAATAAAACATTAACTTACCAACCAAGTTGTCAGTTAGGAAAAAATTTACTTCATAACAGGGCAACAAGGTGAATATCGCGGTTTCTAGACTGGTAGCCTGGTAATAGAAGACGTGAAAAGCCGCGGGCAAAACCTAGTTAAAATAAAGTTACCCTACACCGCTGTCATGTGATATAGTTGCGGTCTTAGATCAGTGAGTGCATCGAGGTTGTAACCGTGACCTCGTGCCGGTTCGTAACCCCTGAGAATAAATATGAAAATTCTACTCGAACGTAGGCTTTTTGATAGCGAACGCAAAACAAAGGTAAAGTAAAAGGATAATATGACAAAGGTTAGGTTTGGTGATTGCCAATGCAGTGCCACCAGCAACGCTTTCCTCGTCTCGTTTCTGTGTCCGTATATATACTAAAATAAATGCGAAAGTGTGTTTGTAGGTTTCTTGGTTTGTCCATCTTTCACGCAGCAATAGCGCAACGGATCGACGTGATTATTTTTTAGAATAAATGGGCTTGCGTTTGACCGCTATCTCACCTGATATTATAAGTGATGATGCGGTTGATGATATAGCAGAAGTAACCTGCCCAGAACATACATTTTTACTCGTGTCATGAAGACTCCCAGATTGTAGTTTTAGGGAAAAACAGACGCCAGCAAAGAGTTCCACTCTTTAGCCGTCCGCATGATGAAGGTCGAAGCAATATATGCTTAGTGCGGATAAGAGGAATGTCAACCATAAATGGATGACGAATTGCAGTACGTCTGATCGTCCATTGGTGTTTCAATAAGTATGTAGGTACTCTAACCGTACTATTATTAAAATGCGAAATAGTGTTTGTTCTACTTTCACGCAGCAACGGAGCAACGAATCGACGTGATTTTTGGCATAGATGTAGTTTATGGACCAGAGAGTAGTATAGGCTACTTTTTATCCCGGAAAAATGTACGCTTCCTGAGGGAATCTCCCCCGGGTCAAACCACGGACGAGCCAGTCTCTATTACCAGGTGGTAGGACTAACTCCTCTGCGAGTGTCCGTCTGAGTACCCGTACCATCAATTTGCGTCAAGTCTGTCGCCAAGCAGTAAGGTGCAATCATTACTGTGTTCCGATTTGATGAGCAAAGTAATCAATGAAATTACTGGGCTTTCGGAGTAACGAGTGCACTGTAGTGCCGCGCCGGCCTTTGTGCTTCAAAGTTCTGAGTGGCACTGAAATTGCATAACGCTGGCCCACCAGGCAAACGGCTACCTCGTCTTATTATCCAATAATAGTACGAAATAAAAACTATATGTATGAAAATGAAAATGTTTTATATTACTGCATCAACAAAATAGATGATATAACAACAAAAACTTAAATAATATATAGAATTGAGTTTATGCAAAAAGGTTATATACTTTGTATAATGTATCCTATAATCCCCACACTAGGCTAAGCATGTTTCGTGGGGGCTGGTATAAAAACAAAGATTTCATAACGATCAATGTAGCAAACATTGGCACTTGTAAAAGTCCCGGATGATGTCATTAAGGCCGGCGTGGTGGAAATTCGAACGGTTAAATACTGAATCTCGTGTTTTAAAATAATAAAGAGAAGGTCACTTGGTTTAACTATAACTACGTTCACCGTCAATCTATACTGTAATAAGCAGTAAGGACATTAAAACTCCAAATTATTTATTCTTATGCAGACCGTAGTCGCTTATGCAAACGTGCGTTTGCTTTTCAGAATAACAACGCTTTTGCATCAAACGCTTTTGTTAGTGGGAGGACTAACTCTTCAGCGAGTGTCCGTCTGGGTTGTTACCACCGCTTTGCTCGTGAAGTCTGCCGACAAGCAGTAGTGTGCAATCATTACTGTGTTCCGGTTTGATGAGCAGAGTATCCAGTGAAATTACTGGGCTTATGAGACTTCATACCTAATGTCTCAGGGTAACGAGCGCACTGCAGTGCCGCGCAGGCCTTTGTGTTTCAAAGTTCTGGGTGGTACTGCAATTTTTATGGGCCGGCGTTATGCTTACCATCAGGCAAACGACCAGCTCGTCTCGTTACCATATAACATAAAAAAAAAAAATTAAAAAAAAAACGCGTTCGCGCGTTCGAGTATCTCGTAATCGACGCTTGATGCAAAAGTGTTGTTATTTTGACCAGCAAACACGCGTTTGCTGCAGCGTCTACGGTCTGCAATATGCGCAGGAGAGCACCGAAAGTACTTGTAGAACTAACCGACTGTGAAGGGAAATAACCTCGTCACAATTCCTTATTCAAAAATGTGTTTTACAATTTTGCTAATGTTAACAAATATGCTACAAGGTTTAGGTACTTATTAGAGTAGTCGCTCCAGAGCTGTTTGCTTATATATAATTCAAAGTAATAAGGAATTTGACTCCATTTTTTAATACTTTTTCTCATGAGAAGCAAATGTCTATTTAGAAAAAACGGGAAATAAACTTGAGGAACGTCAAAAATGAAAGTCAAATTCGGCCTGCGACCTGCGAGAAAGTTTGGCATAACGGCGAAAGAAAACACTTTGTAAGAAAACAATACATTTTCATGTAATTTCATTCTTGCAACAGAGTTGCGCTACTGAATCGGTTTATATTGACCTAGCTTTATTTTAAATGTTATATTTTATAATTATTTTTACGGTTCCGTGACTTTGTATGAATAGACAAAATCATTTTAATAAAATACTTACCATTGCTTGGTATTGGCTTTGTGTGTACTTTATGACTGTCAGTTATTGTGCTACTTGTCGTTTTATTTTGGTTATTAAATAAATTTATTATTATTATTGCTTGGTATTAGATTTTCAACTTGAGGGTGCTAGCCAGGCTAACACTAGAAAATGCGTACCACCGTGCTTTAGCATTACCTACAGTAATATATTCAAATTATCCAACGAGTATTTATTGAAAGTCAGTAGAACAATTGTGTACACCTCGTATAATCAAGTTAAGGAAAATCCAACTGAATAAACTCGTACCTATTAAAGTGCAAAAAGCGTTTAGTGGAAACAATAGAGTTATTATATACACCGACAGGAATTCATTAATAATAATTATAATATATTGTGACCTTGCAATGATACCTATACAAGTACGTACCTAGGTACCTAGTGCTTGTACTATACTTTGAGTATGATGAAGGTACGCCATACTGTCATCATACTGTCATTCTCGTACTATTCGACTAATATTGTCAGTGGGAGGACTAACTCTTCTGCGAGTGTCCGTCTGGGTTGTTACCACCGCTTTTCTCGTGAAGTCTGCCGCCAAGCAGTAGTGTGCAAGCATTACTGTGTTCCGGTTTGATGAGCAGAGTATCCAGTGAAATTACTGGGCTTATGAGACTTAATACCTGATGTCTCAGGGTAACGAGCGATCTGCAGTGCCGCGCAAGCCTTTGTGATTCAAAGTTCTGGGTGGCACTGCAATTGATATGGGCCGGCGTTATGCTTACCATCAGGCAAACGACCAGCTCGTCTCGTTACCTACCAAATAACATAAAAAAAAAATTATAAATGTGAAAGTTTGTGAGGATGGATGTATGGATAAATGTATGGATGGATGTTTGTTACTCTTTCACGCAAGAACTGCTGATCTGTTTTTTTGTACCTATGCTATTTGGTAATCAGGCTGGTCGTTTACCTGATGATAAGCATAACGCAGGCCCGTAACAATTGCAGTGCCACCCAGAACTTTGAAACACAAAGCCCTGCGCGGCACTGCAGTGCGCTCGTTACCCTGAGACATTAGGATTTAAGTCTCATAAGCCCAGTAATCAGCCCGTTTTCCAGGTATTCGGTACCTCTTCATCAACGGAGCTACACGCAGGGGCGCGGCTCCGACTGGTTGCTGCGCGTGAACAGAATGGTTGTACCACGTAAGTGAATCTGGCTAAATATATATCTGGTCTGGGTGACCAAGCTTCGCTAGAAGTTTTTTAAAAAACTTTTCTTTTTGTGTAAACTTGCGTTTTCATAGTTACCCGAAATTAATTATCTATGATGACTTAGCTTCACTCTATCCAAACACTAACAAACAAATGACCGAAAAAACTTTTTTTTTTAGTAAAATAGCGCTTTTACAAGAAATACAACTATATAGATAAACTTTAAAAACAAAACTCTATCTACATACAAATTTTCATCCTAATCCTTAGAGCCGATTCCGAGGTAGCCAAAATAAATGTACACATTTATATACAAGAACTGCTCGTTTAAAGTTATAAGATATGCTACATTTTATCTTGTTTCCACGCATACGAAGCCGCGGGAAAAAGCTAGTGCACGATAAAAATAATTGAAATAATAATATTTTTAATACCGCTAACATGTTTTAGTATGTCAATGTAGGTGAATGACCTTGTATACCATGTGTTATAATATTGTAAATATTGTAATAACAAATAGGTACCTACTGTTATTACATTGTAATGTAAAAACAAAATTAGTTTGATTTGTGATTTGATATTGTCTAGTTTTTTTATATTTAATAGGTTTGCATTTGACCACTACCTCTGACCTTAGCGCAGCATTAGACGCTACCTAATGCATAATACCTAATGTCTCAGGGTAAAGGACGCACCGCAGTACCGCGCAGACCTTTGTGTTTCAAAGTTCTGAGTGGCACTGCAATTTCTATGGGCTGGCGTTATGCGCTTACCATCAGGCAAACGACCAGCTCGTCTCGTAACCAAATATTATTAAAAAAACAGTTTTAATTGATACAATTTTTTTGGTATGTATATACATATACATACGTACTGTATACACAGTACGTATGTATAGTAGATTTTAAAGTACAACCTACGCATTCCAATCCGAGTAATTCCTACTTAGCATACAAAAGCATTTCCACTACGCAGGAACACTTAGTTTTCAAAAATGGAATACAGCCTCAAATTCCTACAATTAAAAAAAACAGGCGTCATCAGACGCACTGTGCGTAAACAAAAACAAAAAAAAATCCGAAATAACACAGTTCTATACTCGTACATACATAACCTGGCAAAGACTGTTGGCAAAAACTCAAGTGCAAACCCAACACATACACTTTTGTATTCACTTATCACTGGCCGACAATAAAAAACAAAACAATCCCGCTAAAACTGACACAGATTTGGAAATAGAACTTAGAAATTTTAAATAGTTTTACGCGATTAAATACACGTTTAGAGGCGCGAGCGCTCGCGTTGCAACTGACTGGTTGGTTACAAACAAACTGCTATCAGTGAGCAAGCCAATGTTATCTACATGCGTAGTTATATGTAAAGATTTAGATATAAAAAGATTAGTACCCTCGCCCGTCTAATTTCTTTTACATTCTTTTTTTAAATTCCGATATGCTCTGCCGGGATACCGGCCTTCTCTTAGATTCTGCCATGAGTCGAGGGTTGCTGAGTGAAAGAAAATTGCGATAATTTGTTAATTTAGGTACTTAGCATAGGTATTTATTTACACAACCTAAACTAACAGATGCATTATTACGAGAGCCCACGCCCAAAACCATGTCTCATCGTTTTACGGCCAAAACCGTATTAGATTAGACGATTCTGTACCAGTCTAGGTGGGTAGTACCGGTCAGAAACATCACATATTTACGGGGGCCTAATTCTGCTATGTAAAATAATAGGCAGATGGTTTTTTAAGGTTAATACTAAAAATTTCTAAAAAAAATTTCTTCATTTTTAATCGACTTCGAAAACGGAAGAGGAGGTTACATGTTCGACTGTGGTTCGACTGTATGTAGTTTTTATGTCTGTTCAGTGTTCAATAATAATAGTGGACCGATTTAGAATTTTTTTTTTGCTTGATAATGTAGGTACTATACTCTGAAGGTGGTCTCATATAAATTTTATGAAAGAACACCTAAAGGTGAAAAAATGGGAGTTGAAATTTCATATATCGCGGTATTTTCATCGAAGAAAGGTCTCGCTTTCTACAATACAACGCTATAATCACATTCTCAAAAATGTCAATAAATTTAACCGATGTCTCTCATAGAAAATGTTTCTGGAAGTGTTTCTAGGAAACGGTTTAAATATTTTTTAAAACTTTTAAGTATGAGTGCCGGGATTACCAAAAACTCTTTCCCACAATTTAAGTGTCAGTTTGGTAAAAAAATGACATTTTACAATTCAGAATAACCACATTTAAAATATCGATTTTAAACGGTGTCGATCGTAAAGCGATGAGGCAAAAATTTTGGTCATGGCATGGGCTCTTGAATAAAATTAAAAACCGAAATAAAACAAGTTAATAAAATTCCTTTAAAACATCGGGAATTGAGTTCGATGAAAATATTGCGAGATATGAAATTTCATCCTTCATTTCTCCACCTTTATGCAAGTTAAATTATGAATAAATGTAAAAAATCCGTAACTAATAATTATAAATCCGAAAGTGTGTTTGTTGGGCCTGTCCACAGAAAAGATCTGTGGGTGCGTCCTTCTTTCACGCAGCAACGACGCAACGGGTCCACATAATTTTTTGCGTAGATTTAGTTTATGGACGGGAGAGTAACATAGGCTACTTTTTATCCTGGAAAAATGGATGTTTTCTGTGGGAACACGGGTGAAACCGAGGGCAGAAGCTAGTAACAAAGTTGGTAGTAAAGTTAACATGAATCCAAACACAATAAGTGTTTGGATTCATGTCAACAATACACAGTCTCCGGCTTCTATAGAAACTAACAGATCGCATGTGGCGACCACTTGTACGATATGTGTCGTGGCTATTACAATAGTATCAGGAGTTTACGAACCGTAAATACATGACGATACTGACGATATAAATATCGTCAGTATTGTTTGTAAAACTTTAATTTTACAAAATTAAATTATATTCAGTCTTTACAAATAAATAAAATTTAACCTTGTTACCCCAAAAACACTTAGACACGTGTTTAGCTAGACAGTGTCTAAAGATAAACGTTTAAAATGATTAGAAATGTCACAGCAGAATTGAGTTAGACAACGGTTAGACACTACTTAAATCAGTATTTGTGGTTGCTCATATTTAAACACGTGACTAAAGTATGTTTAGGAGTTAAACAATGTTTAACACTGGTTCACAGTATTTGGTGGTAAGACTGGAAGTGTCTGTTTGCAAATATCAAAATAGCACCTTTTTACTAAATGCATATGAAAGTATACATATACGGTAACTAAAACATACAACCATTTTTAAAATTTTTGTCTGTCTGTCTGTTTGTTCCGGGTAAACTCCGAAACGGCTAAACCGATTTTGACGGAACTTTCACTGGCAGATAGCGGATGTTACAAGGAGAATATTAGGCTACTTTAATTTTAGAAAAAAAAATTAGGGTTCCGCGCAATAAAATAAAACCCATGAAATCCAATATCTCCACGCGGGTGACTCCGCGGGCAGCAGCTATTTCATGTAATATAACACAATTCAATTAATTTAATAAGCCACAAAATTAAATTAATTTAATTATGGCTATTGTTAAATACAATTAATGTTAAAGGTGATAGAAGTAAAAATAAAGAACAGTATATTTTCTATACCTACTTTTTGATAAAGAGACTATAGCATGTCGTTTGCGTCAGCCTATAACAATGGCAGTGCCACTCAGGACTTATTAACACAGGCTTGCGCTGCACTGCAGTGCGCTCGTTACCCTGACCCCAGTAATTTCACTGATTACTTTGCTCATAAAACAAATAAATAATAAATTTGATTTCAAAACACCTTTTTGAAATTAAAGACAGTGATCCGAGGGACGTTGATAACTTATCTTTTAGTTCGCATAGCAATGGTTTGCTCATAAGATATTTGCAGGCGCTGATCGAACACATGGCTTGAATATAGGTCGGCTACTCGCCTTTTGCATCCAACGCGCAACGGAACCCCACTGTTGTGAGGTCGTCAGCCCACCTTGGGGGGGTTTACGCTACACTACGTGTCTTCCGGTTTGTGGTTGTCCGTCTTATTCATAGGAAAGGGAATTCATAATGTGACTCCATGCCGTATCATTTCAATAATTGATCTATTTGACAGTTTTCTATGAAATTTCGTAAATTGATCTATTTGACAGTTTTCTATGAAATTTCGTAAAATGGTTCACAAAACAGGAATTGATTAAGCGAAAATATAGCAGAATCTTATGAAGTTACTCATATACGTCCAGTGACCATTTTCCGATTTATGGAATGGATTGTATGACCATACTCGTATTACGATTCGGGCGAAGTAGCCTTTTTAGCCCCGCAGGTATCTTCTAGGTAGTTCATAGATAGTTCATAGTGGTAGGAGCAAAGAGAATGTAACGCTACGCTAGAGGCCGGGGAGGCTAATTTTTATCCCGACAAAAAGCCTGGTTGCTGTGGAAACCTCCACACGGATCGCAGCTAGTTGTTTATAGAGAAACATTCCGCTAAGTAGACTACCATAATAATAAAAAAATGATTCAAAATTCTTTATTCACATGGGCCCAGAAGGGCGCTTAAAATTGAATAACCCTGGAGCCCATTTTTGGCCAAATTGAAGCTCAAAGCGAAAACATCGAGCGGATGCCTTTTCCCATTGATTAGAAGATCTCAGATCTTCATCAGTAAGTACTACATACGTGGCAGCAACAATCGTGTGAAAAGAGTTGTATGGGACGTCCACGTGGCTAACTGTTTTCTATTATATGCGGATGTCTTTCTCGCGATTGCGAGAAGTTCTGTGATAAAATATTTTACTTATATTTTATTTATATTTCTTTTTATTATTTTACTTATATTACTTTACCCTGACATGTCAGGGTAAAGTTGGGGTGGTACAATTATGGTCATGACCATAATTTTACCACCCCAACTCTTCAGTCTTCTCATCATTCTTAAGGGAATGGACAGCAGCATTCTTCTCAGTCAATATCATAATTCATAATCTACTGCGATCACAGCGATGCCTGCCAAGCGTGCTGCATTATGGCAAAATCTCCCTTCATGAGGGAGGCTAATGTTCAGCAGAGGACCTTTTAAAGCTGTTGACGACGATGATCACCCTGACACCACAGGACAGAAGCGTATAAATTTAAGGAGATACTCACAAATCAGCATATCCGTACCCCAAAGACTGCCGCCGCCAGCCATGATGAGCAGGTTTATCTCTGAAACTCCTGAAGACTGCTCCAACAAATTTGTACACTAAATCGTTTGTCTCCACGTCACACAGATTTTCAACATCATTGGTGACATGTCCGTCATTGGTAAAGTTCTCGTATCCGCTTTCACTTATTCTATTTGTTGGGTAATTATTATTCTGAACATCATTGGTTAGTTTCTCTAGTAAATTTACATGTATAGTAAAGCCATTTTCATCTTTGACTTCATTTTCTGTTATGTGATGAACACCTTTGGGTATGTTTTTATAGACACTTTCTCGGTTGTTATTGTCAGCAAAATTGTCTACAGATAAATATTTTAATGATTCATCACGTAAGCACTTATTACCATTTGAACTTTGTAGTGAATTATTTGTAGAAGAAATTAGATCTTTTTTAATTACGTTTTGAAATATGGCAGAATGTTCAGTATCTTTTGTATTATTATCTTCTTTAGACACATTTTCGTATACACTGTCTCGCACTGTGAAACTATTTCCATCATTAGGCTCACATTTAGATGAAATTCCCTCTCCATCCTGACTACTATTTGACATGTGTTTTATTTCTTGATTGCCAATATCAGTCCAATTCTGTCCATCTTTGGAGTCACATAATAGAATTTCATTTAAATGATAATACTCAGGTTCATCTTTGGAGATATTTTCAAACAAAGCGTCTAAATCTAAAGTAAAATCGTCACAAAGGTGACAGTGTCCACTTATCGCACAGTCTTCAGTTTGGTTTATTTTTGGTGGTGTATTATTTTCAGCAGTAGGCTCTTTTTCTGTAGTTTTGCAATGATTGGGATGCATGCTATCCATTTTGAGGTCTGCTTTTCTCCTGGAAGTAAGGAAACCACTATGTTTGAGAATAAGATACACTGTTTTAGGCACATTTAAGAGTAATTAAATAACTGCATATCAGTAAAGGTAGGCTCAGCTCTGTAGTCTACGTAGTGGCTGGTTATCAGCATTTCCCTCCGGCCTCCGCTGGAACTCAGGTGTTAATAGTAATAATTATAAGCGGGTCAATGTCCTCAAGTCTGTCTGTGTGCATGTGTGTAAGCGTGCATTTGCATACCTGAATTTGTAAGACGTGTGTATTTTTTTTTATTATTTGGTAACGAGACGAGCTGGTCGTTTGCCTGATGGTAAGCATAACGCCGGCCCATAACAATTGCAGTGCCACCCAGAACTTTGAAACACAAAGGCTTGCGCGGCACTGCAGTGCGCTCGTTACCCTGAGACATTAGGTATTAAGTCTCATAAGCCCAGTAATTTCACTGGATACTCTGCTCATCAAACCGGAACACAGTAATGCTTGCACACTACTGCTTGGCGGCAGACTTCACGAGCAAAGCGGTGGTAACAACGCAGACGGACACTCGCAGAAGAGTTAGTCCTCAAACTAACACGTATGTGTGTGCAGTTTGGGTTTTTTATTTTGTACCTACATTATGGGTTTGCATTTGTATAATTATGTATACTATACAGTTATTTGTATAAACTATAAGTAGCTTAGAATAATGACGACTGACGACTGACGAAAAATTGTTGTAAATCAAATTGAGATTTTTTTGTAGAAGAGTTTTAGAAAAAGTTGTACCACCAACCCATGTTAAAATAACTGACACCTTTGTTACCGATATTACAATACTTACTTATGTATTCAGACCGTATCTTTTCTCACGTGTTGAGCCGAACAACATGACGTTGTTTTTAGTACGCATTTATTAGGTTTGAACAACTGAAATTCGGTCGTGTAGTTTTCGTATTCTTATTAATTCCGCGAAATTCCATATCTGTGTAGAATATAAATATTGGTAATATCTGGTTTTTGCGTTTCACGTTGAATTTTCATAATAAGAGCAGTGGCGTATTTTAGGATTTAGCGCCCTGGGCCTGCAGGCTCCGCCGCCTTTATTTTTTGACAATATTAAACTGAATCGAAAGAGACAAAACACAGTTTAACACTATTCATTAATAATAGCCTTAGTTTTTAAATTTCTTCTGCTTGCACCGCCCCCAGCAGCCTGCCGCCCCGGGCCATGGCCCTTTTGGCCCTAGGGTAAATACGCCCCTGAATAAGAGTAGAGCTCGAATCGTCTTTCGATACTACTGTAGGCACGTACTAACTCATTAGTAAACCCTAACTAAGTATGTAATAAAATCTTAGAAGTCAATTTTAATCTACTTCTGATTGTCGTCTCGAAATGAGACTTTGTAATGTAATGTGTATGTGATATGTAGGTATGTAATGTGTATGTAATATGTAGTTCGGATGACAAAACTATCATTTGGTTATTGGTAACTGATCTGGTGATGGAACTCATATTGGAACTCTTCATCAGTGGCTTCAAGTTTGTAAAGCCTTGGAGTTTGGACTCATCTGATTCGTTTTGAGGAGTTCAATAGGTAGCCCTTGGTGTCGAGGTTCTGATGATGGAGCCAGGAGGTGTAAGTGTGTTTTTTACTGTCTTTAAATCCCTTCTATATATTAATATTATAAATGCAAAAGTATGTTTGTTGGTTTGTCCTTCTTTCACGCAGTAACGGAGCAACGGATCGACGTGATTTTTGGCATAAATATAGTTTATGGACCGGAGAGTAATCCCGGAAAAATGCACGGTTCCTGTGGGAACGCGGGTGAAAGCCACGGGCAGAAGCTAATAAAATAATATGTCGAAGTTGTTAAACAGGGCGCCTCGCTTCGCGTCTAGGAGCTGACTATGCAAAAAAGCCAAACTGCGTGTTAAGAAAAAAAACACGTGTAGATATGTGACAATATGCAATTTAACTGAAAGGAGGTCTTAATACTTCTAAACCTCTTTTGGTAGAACATTGCTTCAAGATTTTTAAACTGTCATGGTCATCAACACTTTGAAAATTATCACTAGAAACGGGATATTTACCATGTATATTATTTGATTTGAGTTTCCGATATTTCGGCGCTGTTGCAAACGCTCTCCCGTGTTCCCGTGTTCCTCCAGTTCTCCCGTGATCATGGCGTTTGCAACAGCGCCGAAATATCGGAAACTCAAATCAAATAATATACATAGTAAATATCCCGTTTCTAGTGATAATTTTCAAATTGCTTCAAGAATTCGGAAAAACACACAAACCTGACACATCATCATATATCCCCAGATATATAGTAGGACTATCTTCTGCGAGTGTCCATTTGGGTGGGTACCACCACTTTGCTCGTGAAGGCTGGTGCCAAGCAGTAGTTTACATAAGCATTACTGTATTTCGGTTTGATGAGCAAAGTAGTCAGTGAAATCACTAGTGGAAAGAGTGTTAAAAAAATTGTAAAATTTCAATTACTATTTAAATTATTACTAGTACTTATATAACGTTATTACCTACGTGTTCGGTAATTACGGGATGACGATCATGATGATAAAGAAGAAAATTTAAAAATCCATCACTTACTTATTTCCCAAGATCACTTCACAATTTTAAATCACTCAGTTTTCATAACCACTAGTCCATCACTCGTGTGATTACTTTCAATACCTAGTAAATTCTTTCAAGAATATTTACAATATGAAACCGGTACGTGTTATTACAACAATACCTAGCGTTCGAATAGCTAGGTATTGAAACGTTAAACAATATATTACGAACTTATTAGTCATAGTTTCTCAGGGTACAGTCGAAGAAAATATTTGAACACAGTTATTAAATAATGGCAGGCCAAATTACGAGCGTTTATGCGTCACGACTTTTCATTCAATTTTTCAGTTCAAAAATCTCTGAAATTAATGAACTGGTTTTAATTAATCTATATATGAAAACATAGATCTAAATTGATAGTAGAGAACATTTTCAAAAAAGTGTAATAACTAAATTAGAATGATTTTTAGTTTTTCATACAAACTGAAAATTATAATTATCTTTTTGTTACTTACATTTTTTAAAGTATTCTCTACTAACTATTAAGTTTTTAGATTACTTGCTTATTAGTATAGTTTTATTAAAATGGGTTCTTTCGTTTCCATGATCTTGGACTTGAAAATACGTACGAAAAGCCTTGAGGCGTAAACAGCTCCCTAGTACGAAATTATTGCATTTTCGTCCGAACTACATAATACACTACCTACAATCTACATACAAAGTTTCAGTACAATAAGACAGTAATTATTAGAGTAGATTAAAACGACTTCCAAGATTCTATTACTTACATTTTTACACGTAAAGCGAAAAACGTGTGTTAAGAAATTTACATTATATATATGATCTTTTATTTAAAATGATTGAGTATTCCTTCTCTATAAAAGTAGGTAACTGGTAAGTCCATAGTATTTGGTAAAATTAGTATTTAATGACACTATATAAGATGAATAGAATAATAATAATCGTCACTTAGGAATGTATTATTTTATTTATATTGAATAATAATAATATTATTAAGAGTAGGTAAGTAATGTCGCGGAAAAAATAAGTAAGGCTGAACGTGCGGATGAACACGCAGCGCGGTCGATAAGTAAGACATCACTGATCACACCCTCCTGACACACCGATGAATTATAATATAAAAGAAACAAATGTATGTAACAAAAGTTACATAAAAAATACGACGGCTCTAGCCAGCATCACTCGGGATGATGAAAGGATTCTAACGATACCCCATATAACATCCACATCTGTTCAGGCATTCAAAAGTTGTAGTGGAACAAAGAATCTCACATACATACATGAACCCTAAACCCATTACACTCCTCTTTTGTGCAGTGGTGTAATAAAACGATTTGTAACAACCAAGTATGTATAGCTTTATTAAACTTTTGAATCACATTATATCTTCCCTAAAGCTAAATCAACATAATTTCCAAAAATACCAAAGAATTATAGGTAACAATTTTTTGAGCAATATTTCTAAGTGTTTTTTGGTCAGAAAGTAATTTTGCCTATTTTGGTAACAAAAAATATTGCATGCTAAAGACTAGAATTAAACAGTAACAGCAAAAATAGTTATATTATTAAACTACTAAGACCCGATTCTGTCTTCACAAAACTTACTAAAGTTTAATATCACTAAGTCTCTTTCCAATTAAGAAAATAAGAACGGGATGGAATACATTTTGGACCTGTCACATTAATTCACTTTATTGTAACCGGAGTGAATTTAATGACCATGAAGTGACAATCATTTGTTATAGAAGAAAAAAGGAGATTCTGTTTTCACAAAACATAATAAAGTTTAATATCACCACGTCTCTTTCCAATTAAGAAAATATGAATGGGATGGAATACATTTTGGACCTGTGACATTAATTCACTTGCTTGTAACCAGAGTGAATTTAACGACCATCCAGGCTAGCATGCGCACCATGACAAAATTTTGTCTACTGTTTTGTCTCGCTCTTTCTCGTGCGAATATGAGATAAATGCACGATATAAGCATCGACAAAATTTTGTCACGGCGCGCATGTTAGCACGGCATGAAGGGACAAATCATTTGTCAATGGAGAAAAAAGATAGAAGATATTAGACGGCTCTAAAACATATTTTAGACCCTGTCACAAGTTGATTTTGTATAATGAACAATCCTACTCATACTATAAACGTTAAAGTTTGTGAGGATGGATGTATGGATGGATTTTTCTTACTTTTCACGCAAAAACTAGTGAAAGGGTTTTCACAGACGTTAGAACAACACAGACGACGATTTACAAAATAATACATACAACGCGGGCGAAGCCGCAGGTGGAAGCTAGTATTGTACAATTTTTCGTTCAAATCAGTTAAGTTTCCTAAATATAAAGGCTCCTGTCAAATATGTTCATTTTTTCTCAAGCATTGGAAAGAGTGTTGCTAAACTTAGTTTAGGTTTTTGACAACAGAATCGAATCCAATCTTAATTTATATGGATAATTTTACATAACTATAATTATTTTCTACAATATTATATCAACAAAAATATCTCTATTTAAACTTATTTTCTAGTAAGATCATCGTTCGTACTTAACAAGCCTTTCCCGGGATAATAGCCTAATTATATATTAAACCTGATAAATTAGCTTTTACAAGAATTCCTGCCACTAAACTATTTCTGCTTATGAAACCAAAGCAAAGTGTTTTTTATTACATTTAATGGCTACCTAACCGTTCTATATCACTACCTCACCAGCGGCGCGAGTACGGAAGTCGGTTCGATAAATTTGTCGAACCGAAAAACTCGACAAATTTATCGAATGTTGCGAGTACCGAAGTCTGATCGTAAAGTATTGTAGTAGCTCTATATTCTCTTTGGATTCGACCTATCTTTTCGATAACTTTTGTCGATTGTTTCGAGGCTCGATAAATCCCACCTTATCGATTTGAACTGTCAATTTTATCGAATTTTATCGACCCGAATAGATCCGTACTTGCGCCGCTGTAGGGCTAAGATGCGCACCTTTTGTCTTGTCGATATAGAGATGTATCTCTTTATGTCTACTGGTGCCAACACGCAGCGCAAACAACTCTTCTCGTTATGTCAAATAAAGAGATTACCTATTTTATTTTGAATTTGGTACACTTCGGCGCGAGAAGTTACTCGTGAAGACAATCTCACGGTGCGCATCTTAGGCTGATATTCAGAGACGAGTCTAAGCGTGGACTTTGTCTTCCTTATGTCAAAAAGTAGTGCTTACGCTCTAATTTGTATTCAGAGACATTTGGAACACTACTAAACTAAGCGCATGCTAAGCAAAGCCTGAGTAGGCAATATCGACTACTTGAGCCGCTCTCAAAACAGAAGTGGCGCCACCAAAGGATAACGGTAGTAACCATAGTAACCAAACATTGAAATGTCAAACTTCAAAACTAAAATGTTTCATTTATTATAATATCAAAATAGATTTATACCATTAATATTGTTGTTTCATTCACTCTAATGACATTTTGTATATCGCTATCTTTGTTGTATTGCTATTCATACATAAATGATAAAACCGATAAACGTTCCGGTGGAAAAATTAAAAACTTAACAGCCATAGATAACAGACTATAATCTTAGCTTAGACCGTACATGAACTTTCATTTCTGAATACGAATTTGATTGAGCGGCTTAGCCTATGCTTTGCTAAGACAGTTCTTAGATCGTTTTAAGCTGCTGTCTCTGAATATTACCCTTAGTCCTACTGGGCCCCAATGCTACGGAATCATTCCTAGTGAATTAAAATAACTCTGCAATGCTATTTCTGTTTCCGGTTTCAGTGCAATTTCGTTTCACTAACATTTAAAGCCTTAAGTGTATGATACAATCAATTTATATGTGTAAATAATTCCCTTTTAACAGCTATCTTCACGGACACGCAAGATGTCACTATCTTCATTTTAATAATAAGGCCTGTTCAGAATTTCAGACATACCTATCTAATCACTCTGCCAACCCAGTTAGGTCACGAGGAAACACCCAAACCGCGGGCAGCAGCTAGTAATTATGTATATTGTTACGATTGTCTGTTATATTAACTTTTTGAAAGGTCTCTAGTATGGTTTTATTTAGTAGATTGTCCGTCATTCTTGATATCAAGAATTACTTTCGTGGCTAATCTCACTTTTGCTAATTACTAATAAATATTGATATATTTTTTTGTAGTTGTAACATTTATTTTAATTTTTAATATATTTTAATCTAATGTTTCAACATGTAGTGGACTGCCATCAAACTTGATGAATATCAACATATTTCACTTATGCTAATTATTATTATACTAATAAATATATAATTGTACATTTGTGATTATAGCATTATTACCTTTTATTATCATAACAAAAAATCAACAAATTCAAATTTGCAATTTATTAACTTTATGCGATTACAAATAAAACTAATACAAAATATATCATTATGTATTTTTTGTGGCTATTTATTACGTTTTATTATTTAAAGGTCGTATCTGTTTCGACTTACTTGATTGTCCATCAAATTTGATGTCAAGGTACATAATTATAATTTGTTTCTATTAATTACGTTTTATTATCAACACAAGGTTTCAAAGGTCGTATCTGTTTCAACTTAGTTGATTGTCCATCAAATTTGATATCCGCATCGACGTCGCTTAACGGATGTGATATAGACGAACTTGAGTCCATCCTATTATCTGGAGATAACGGTGTCACAAATCCACTATCCATTTTAGGCTCATTTTTAGAATTTAGATTTAAAGACATGCATTTCCTACTTTGGAATATACTCAAATCGTCCATATAAGACTTTGGGGTTAATTTTTCGTCTAGTTTCTTTAAGTTTTCATCAAAATCGTGTTTTAACTGCTTTTCGAACAGCCTTTCTTGGCGAATTTGTTCATGAGTGTTAGCGAAGAAGCCGGAATTCTTCTTACCCAGCTCTTTGAGTGTCTCTGTTAATTCGTTCTTAGTCAATGTGCTCATGGAATCATTCCTTTTTGGTCTTGGAGATTCTCTTTCAGTACTCTTTCCTAGTTCTTTAAGCGACTCTGTTAGTTCGTTCGTCTCTTCTTTTAAAGGTTTTAGATTGGCTATAAGACCTGAGTGTACTGATAGGGACTTTTTCATTATGAAGACTTTCCTTTCTCGTTCCGGGGATTCTTTGCTGTCTCTGCTATCGGAGATTTTGGCGAAGAGATTTGGAGTGCTAATGCCGGTTTTTGGGATGCGTTTCTCTTCTTCGTCTGTCGAGAATTTTGTGGAGAACAACTTCGAGCTGAAAGATAGTTTTTTGCTGTGGTTTTGTACGATTTTCTTTATCTCGACCGGCAGGTCTTGTTTGTGGTGGGCGCTTATGTAACGGCTAAGGAGGGTGAGTTGCTGTTCCATCGATTTGTTTATCAATTCGAGGCGCGATTGGTTCTTTTGGAAGTTTGTTATAGAGTCCATTGCCGACTGTGAAGGAAAAGTTTGGATTATATTAAAACATTATAACTGTAAGTTTATAAAATATGTAAATGCAATGTCTAGCGTAATAATTGATGAAATGGTGAAGAAATAGTGTGTCAAACAATTGCTATCGAACAACATTGCTCCAAATATGTTGAACTAATATTAGAACAAATGTTCCTACAAAAAGTCTTATTCATATCGTTCGGGTCGTTCGGCGATACGACAGTAAAATTGGCTTTGGTCAAGTAGTCCGATTGCTTTGTCCACGTGATCGGACGACGTGAACTTTTTATGCCGGTTCGATTATTCAGACTATAAGGAATCACTATGCTTTGTCTGAAATCGATGAAACTTAGTATTAACGACACGAAAAACACAATGATATATTATCTTTTGTCAATTTTGCGGGTAGATCCCCAGAGAACAACTGATCTTGGTTATTGTGTTGTGTATATGGTTGTCCATGCCACCACCTGAGACACAGGAAATTCTAGTGCAGGGATATTTCTGGGATTCTTTGTTTTTGTGTATCACAACACCTGTGTGTGCTTGATAAATATTGTATGTGTGCGTGTTAATGTGGCGTGTGTAATATCCGCTTACGTCTAACTCCTCGGTCATCCTATTTCGATCAGCGATGAGTTGCCTGTTATCCTCAGTTAGAGCCGCCACCCGCGGCATCTCTTCTCTTAACACAGCGTATTCTACTGCGTAGTCTGATAGCTGACGGGTTATGTCTAACGCGTGGACCTGGAAGGAAATAATCAAGCATAGATAAGGGCAGGATGTTGTTTGTCAAGTCAACATAGCTAAATTAGCTATTTGAAATGGCAATGGCCAGGCCACATCGCTCGGAGAACAGACAATTGATGGAGAGGACAGGTTCTCGAGTGGCGACCACGAACCGGAATACGTAGCGCAGGCCCCCACTAGATGGACCGGTTTTTATTCTTCTTTAATTTTTTTATTCTTATTGATAACGTGACGAGCTGGTCGTTTGCCTGATGGTAGGTATTAAATCTCATAAGCCCAGTAATTTCACTGGCAACTCTGCTCATCAAACCGGAACACAGTAATGCTTGCACATTACTACTTGGCGGCACACTTCACGGACAAAGCGGTGGTGACAACCCAGACGGAAACTCGCAGAAGAGTTAGTCCTACCACTAACGAAAAATGTTTTTGTCTACCCACCTTTTTCATAACCTTCCTGTACATGTGCGGCGTCATATCCGGTATCTTGTGTTTGAGATACTCGGCGGCTTCCTCGCAGCTGGTGCACATCATCAGGCCATCCCGGTGCGCGGAAAGCAGCCCCAAAGACATGGAGAATATCACGTCCATCGACTCTAGGAATAGCAAGTCTGGGGGCAAATATAAGTGGATTTTATAACGAAACTTACCTTCATCATCAGTCGAAAAATATCCACTGCGGAACATAAGCAGTTTGTCTCCCTATTAGTGGTACGCATATCCCAGGTGACCGTGAGATTGCTTGAAGGGGTACACTAGGCAATCAGTTCGACTGCGTGCGGTATACGGATGAATGCAGCGGGCATGCGGGCATTTTACAAGCTTTTGCTTTGCTTGTATATGAATGTTTGTTTATGTCAACCATGTTTATGTCACAACAATTACGTGTTTTTTAAACGCTTCTGGAAAAATATATTTTTCCACAATAGACTTATTGTAATACTAAACCATCATTTTTAAAGCCATGTAGGTAATTTCAGTAACTACTAAAATACACGCGCGGTTACCATTCGGAGCCCGCGCGTTTAGCCTCCTATGAAGAGGTACCGAATACCTCGAAATCTTTTGAGTTAGTAATTTTTGCTACTCGGCAGTACAACGTAAGTTTAATCTGTTTCACTCATAAATATAAACATTTCCCTATCTAAGTACTCTGTTAAAATCTGCATAGTTCTAGTCTACTCACCAAACACCCTGACGACGAAGCCCAGGGGGAACTGGCTGGTGAAGCAAGTCAGCATCCACGGAGCGGCATAAAGCGCGGGGGAGATGTCCAGCTCTTCCAGCTTGCTGTGCAGCTCTGGTTCGTGGTCGCGGAGCAGACGAGACAGCTGGTACAGCTGGAAGATGTTTAAAGTTAAGGTGGTTGGATTTACATACTAATATATTTGTTCATTTGTGGTCGAAGAGACAATAATTTTACACTGAAATGATTGTTGTTGTCTTTTATATTGGTCTTTATTTGCTGCAAACCGGAATTGTTTGCCAAAAATTACATTATTTATTTTAGTATGGACAAAAATTTTAATGTTACTTGCGCTATTAAACCACAGTTTTCATCAACTAAATATGAATACATTGAAATGTAAAGAATAGAATAGAATAAGAATAGAATAGAATAAGAATAAGAATAATTTTATTGCCTGAAAGTTAACAAAATTAACACATTTGTATGGTACATAACAGAATTTCTTATTTAAGAACCCGAAGTATAACTCGCCCAACTCCGTGATGGGCCTAGCGCCGAGCGGTAAATATTGTTCCTGTTTCACCACGAGCAAGACGGGGCGCGGAAAAGAGCAAGACAGCACGTCTAGTCAAAGATCAAGAAGTTGGTGAAGCGCAGATGCGAATTTGACAGACAGGCCATAGAGTAATAAATAACCTACGCCTATGACGATGACGACATTATTATAATTTGAAATAATGGTTACCTACTGAAATAATGGTTAGTCATATATTGTACGTATATTAATACTCTACTTATTGGATTCTACCTATCCGTTGTCCACCATGGAGATACAATGACACATTGCTTTTAATAAAATTTTAAAATTAGTAAGTATATGGATTTTTGAAAAAATCATGTTCATGTCCGTGACCTGGGAACTACAGTTGCTGGAAACAGGACTCGAAAGCTGAAGCCCCAGCTCAGTGGCGTGATCTTGAATAATTTGCCTTCGTTCAGCAATCGACAAGAATATAAGTTGATGGTACTATACCTATAATTCATGCAACTACATTCGACAAAGTTGAATCATGACCCACCTATTCGATTTTTTTCATATATCAATTATCGAAGTATAGGAATTATAGGATAGGCTTCGGATTGCTTCTGACCGATTTTGACCTTCATTATGGACGTGTTAGATTAACAAATTGGCTGTAAGATCATTCAAAACTTTTCCGATGAGGGAAACTGAAAGATAAAGTCCAACTTGTCAATTATTATTACGCTATAAAGAAAATAAAATAAAACCTTTTTACAGAAATAACGTTGACTTTTTTGATCGTGAATATTTGTTGTTTTCTTCACCTGACTGACTTGACACTTATCACATCTATATCAATACTAGCTTCTGCCCGCGGTTTTCACCCGCGTTCCCACAGGAACCGTGCATTTTTTCGGGATAAAAAGTAGCCTATGTTACTCTCCTGTCCATAAACTATATCTATACCGAAAATCACGTCGATCCGTTGTTCTGTTACTGCGTGAAAGAAGGACAAACCAACAAACACACTTTCGCATTTATAATATTACTAGGATATATAGTAGGATTACTAGGATAAAGAGATAAAATTTGTTTGTTTGTGAAAGAAATTCCACCTGGCTACCATTCCAGATGCACTCAGTTTAGGTATAAAGCTACAAGTACGCGGCGCGCGGGCTCGTACTGTCGGGACGAATTCAGCGTGTTGCCGTGCGGCCGGGTCGCACGTTAGCAGTACCTACGTAATCACTCACGCGGAGCAAAAGCATATTGCTTCGCATTCAGCTGCGAGGATCCAAACCGCAAGTTTTTGCAGTTTTAGAATTTTTATCGACTTACAATGTTTTTATGTACAATGTACATATAAACAACACAATATTTGTGTAATATAAAAAAAAAACTATTTTATCATCAGTCTTATTTAATAAAGTTAAATTAATCACTTCAAATAAGCTATTCTTGCATAATTATACTTTAGGGGATAATGTGAAATGAAGACGCGGCGGTGGCCTAAGGCAGCCCTTACACCTAATTCATGATTGATAGATAAGCATCAATCGCGGATCACGAGAACACCATGAAAAAACCACGATCCCCGTTTGACGCATATCGTATCGTCTATTGTGGTTGTGGTTGGGGCTTGATGGAATGATCTATTCCGAGCACGGTACCCGCTTCTACCTAAGCACCTAAGCTTCTACGACCTCTATTAAAAAAAAATGGTTTCACAACCACTGCTTGCTCAGTGCAGACGCCGCGGTAAATAAGCGGTAGTGCGCTTGATATGTATGTAGCGTAAAGCGGAGCAGTCGTTGCTTTCATCCCAGGCAGAGCTTCGAGACAGACGTTCTTGTTAGACGTTCGCTGTTAGAGTCATTTTAACTTTCATAAGTGCTCCTTTGGGGCCTATTTGAATAAAGACTTTTGAATTTTGAATATTGAAGTTCTTGTCTATTTAGTGGTTTTTTGATGGTTTTACATCCAGTCGCGCTTGCTCGTGTATTATCTCGTAATCTGCGCTGGATGCAAAAGCATGGTTATTTTGATACCAAAACGCATACTTGCATAAGTGTCAACGGTCTGCATTATGATAGCGCGGACTAGTCAGCTGCAGCACCCGTGCTGTGCTTGCGTTATGTTTGGTACGCTCAGCATAATAAACGGAATAATGAAATTTTGTTATCTAAATACGAGTAGAATAGATGTAGTAGTTTTATCCTGATTTCACATGAGTAAAGCCGCGGGGAAAAAGCTAGTATAAAACGCATTAAAAATATTGAAGCTAAATTCATTCTAATTCAACCAATCCTACTTCCTTATAAATACGAAAGTGTGTTTGTCTGTTTTTTGGTTTGTCCTTCAGCAACGAAGCAACGTATTGATTTTTGGACGATTTTTGGCATATATATAGTTTATGGACCGGAGAGTAACTTAGGCTAATTTTTATCCCGGATAATGCACGGTTGCAGTGGGAACGCGGGTGAAATCCGCGGGCAGACGCTAGTATTATAAATGCGAAAGTGTTTGTTGATTTCTTGGTTTGTCCTTCTTTCACATAGTAAAAGTGCAACGGATTTACGTGATTTTTGGCATAGAAATAGTTTATGGACCGGAGAGTAATATAGGCTACTTTTAATCCCGGAAAATGAACGGTGCCTGTGGGAACGCGGGTGAAACCGCGGGCAGAAGCTAGTTGATATTGTACAGCCTTTGATTGTCTAGTTTATCACATAAAATAGCTATGCAAAAATAGCTATTTATCTGGGTCAGGATTCAAATTTGTTACTGCTCCCTGTAATGTCTCACACATTATACACTTATCAATCGTATATTATAGCGTACCCATACACGAGCACACTGTTTGTAATATCAAAATAACTGGTTTTTCACTAAATGCATATGAAAGCATATAGGGTACCTATATCAAATCAACCATTCTTTAAATTTTTGTCTGTCTGTCTTTCTGTCTGCCTGTCTGTTTGTTTGTTCCGGGTAATCTCCGAAACGGCTGGACCGATTTTGACGGGACTTTCACAGGCAGATAGCTGATGTTACAAGGAGTAACATAGGCTACTTTAATTTTAGAAAAAGAATTAGGGTTCCGCGCAAAAAAATAAAAACCATGAAATCCAAAATCTCCACGAGGGTGAAACCGCGGGGCAGCAGCTAGTCTATGGAATAAATCTGAAAGTGTATCCTTTCAGACAAAAAAAATGAATTTTACAAATCAGTTTATAAATAGCGGAATATACATTAAAAAATACAACCGAATTGAGATCCTCTTTTGTTTTGAAGTTGGTTCAAAATAAAATAATTTATTTTTTCCATAACATCGCAGTGGAAACGAACCGTAGCGCACAGTCTCTCGTGAGCAGTTATCGCTTGCCTCATATTATTATTTGTGTTCTGTTTTAACCGAATTAAAAAAGGAGGAGGTTCACAATTCGTCTGTTTTTATATTAGGGTTTATATCATGGGTGGATTAATAAATTTTATGAAAGAATACTCCTTAGAATGGAATTTAATCATCACGATATTTTTAGACAGTGTCTAAAGATAAACATCTAAAATGATTAGAAATGTCACAACAGAATTAAGTTAGACAACGGTTAGATACTACATAAATCAGGATTTGTGGTTGCTCATATTTAAACACGTGACTAAGGCATGTTTAGGAGTTAAACACTGTTTATCACAGGTTTAATGTAATAACAATATTTTTTTGTGGTAAGACCGTAGGTAGGTTTCTACTCTCCAACTAGTCATAGATACTTTCGCGTTGAATCATCCATTTTTCATACCTCCGAAGTCCGAGAAAGTACCTAAAGGTTGAAAATGTAACTTACTGATACGAATCAATAGGTTCCTAAATACCTACCAAATCAACTGTCAAATACGTCTCTATAACGTTATAAATATTACCTAATCTGTGTCTCAGTTACAGAATACGAGTTGATAACTTCATCAATAGATACACTCTACGAAATTCGAAAGAATAAACGAACATGCCGCGTACAATTTGAGTTGTGAATTATTGTGTTCGAAGCGTAGACAGAGAAATAGTCCGTCGACGGTTCGAAGACTGTCAGGGCTAGATCGGCAATTGTCGGGACTCGGGAGTTTCCGTAGCCTCACTGCGTCTCCCCGTTACCTCACCCCGCGTGTGACGAAGCGGTTGCAAAATGTCGACAATATTTTACATTTTTTTGATAACTTTTCGAAGTTCCTTTTTCATTTTGAATGTACATAATCTATTTCAATTATTATGTATTATTTTCAAAGTTGACTATATTACCGAGGGGTAAGGTGCAACAGTTTTTTGATTAAACGAGTTTATTATATGAAAATAATCAGTTCAAAACGAGTCGTTTTAGTGGTGGAAATATTGAAAATTCACTTCGCTCTAATTTGATTTTAGTTGTGTTTGAACCAAAACGAAAGCGTTTTGCCCCTAGATACTGCTTATCCGCTTATACATGCAAAATTTCATTTAAATCTGACCTGTAATTTTCAAATGAACAGGGAAGTTCGTTTGTATGGGACATTCGGTTTACGTACCTCTGTTAAGAAAGTGTTTACGGTGTGTCCCAAACTAAGCACTAGGCCTGTATCTTGGGACTTGGTAAAGATAGTGTAATATAAATTACTAGTGAATGATAAAAAAATTAGGGAAATTTTTAAATGCAGTATCTTTGTGGGAATTATATATTTTTTGTAAATTTTATTTGATTGTGTTAATGTGATGTTATTAAACCTTGTATAACGACAGAAATTATGTATTTTATCTTTTGTGCTACATCCATATTTTGCCATAAAAATACTCATCTCTGAAACTTAGCTTAAATTATCTCAAGTCACTCACTTGCACTTGCAAGGCGCTCATATCTGGCAGGTACTGTTTTCTCAAACCGCGGCGAAACATCAGGTGACGTAGTAGGATGAACGCCTCTGCTTCTTCCATCTAGAAAACAACGTAAAAATATTTTAAAAACAAATTAAATTAAATTCAAATAGTTTCCGCGTGTGGTCCCAGTGAATGAATATGTATGATCATAATATATTTTATTTAATTATTTAGGTTTTCCAATATACTTATCACCTTAACTTCTGTTTAAGCCATAAAGTCTGAGTTTGAATTGGTATGTTATCCCGAATCTAATCCTGGACGTCAACAACATTTGCTTTACGAGTTTTTGAAATTCGTATTATAACGTATAATATCGTTTAAAATAACTACCTATAATGAAAATAATGATGGCGATGATGACAATTGGCGACGATTACGATAATGTTAGTGACTATGAACACAATATTGGTGACGATGATGACATTGTTGGCGACGATGACAATAATATTGGTGGCGATGAGGATAAATAATTAGGTAGAGTTTTTAAATAATGAATAGTTATTTGTCATGCAAGGTTGAAACGCTGTTATTTGACGCGAGTATACGTATTGAAACCCGAGGAAGCGAAGGAACCTAAGATTCAAACGAACGACGCAAAATAACTTTGCTGCCGAGTGACACACAAAATCAAGCAAGGAACAATTTTGGTTATCATTCGAAATCTGAGTGCAAAAAAGATTTTATCCGCTAGCATGGAAAAGGTTTCACGCTAGCGGAATAACCAAGACCTAGCGAAACAACAAGAGCTTTCCTAGCTTGTGAGGTGAAAAATAAGATTGTTAGAGTTCTCTTACGTGTAGTAGTAGAATGCCAGCGACGAAGCTCAGCCCCTGGCAGTATCCCACATCGGGGTCCAGTAACGAGTACGCCTTCAGTATGTTGTAGAGAGCTAGCTGGCCCGGCCCGAGCGCTGACGCGAAATACGAGTGCTTGGGGAACGTGCGGCCTGAGAAATTATATTATTATTTTATTTAGAAAACTGACAGGTTAACATAAATTTAGAATTACTAGGGGCTAGACCTAACACTTCTGCGAGTTTCCGTCTAGTTTGGTACACCCGCTTTGCTTGTGTAGTCTGCCGCTAAGCAGTAATGTGCAAGCATTACTGTGTTCCGGTTTTTACCGTAAAATTACTGGGATTATGTGATTTAGTACTTAATGTCTCAGGGTAACGAGTGTAATGCCGTGCCGCGCACGCCTTTTGGTTTTGAGTGGCACTGCAAATGTTTTGGGCCAGCGTTATGCGTATGCTTCATCAGGCAAACGACCATCTCGTTTCTATAACCAATAGTATCTAACAAGGGGAAACAGGCAAACGACCCTCACATCTCGTCCTTCGTACTATTTATTCTAAATGCAAAATAGTGTTTGTTGGTTTGTTTGTCCATTCACGCAACAAATGGAGCAAATAATCAACTTTGGGTTTGACCATTATTTCACCTGATGGTAAGTTACGCTGCGCTTGACGATGAAGCTTATTTTCCTAGAATATACCTCGTGAACTAGAAATGTTTATTCGCATCTTGCCTCCTCTCTGGCTTTGTCTCATAAACTAGTCATCCATAAACAAATTGTACCTATAGTGGAGTCCAGCAATATTCCAAGTACTCACCGAGGTCGATCAGTATGGCGTGCTGGTGCTTGGTGAGGCCGGCGAGCAGCGTGCGGTAGGGCGTGCCGTAGTGCGGGTGCGCGCGCGTGTCGGGCGGGGGCGCGCGCAGCGCCGCCTGCTCCGCCAGGAAGTACCACACCGCGCCGCGGGACATGCGCGGCACGCCTGCGGTGAAAGAAAGAACAAATTAGTTCCGAAGAACTAAAAACCAGAGCGCTCGTGTCAAAGACGTGTTCCTTGGCCGAGCCTAGATATGGAAACTAGCACCACCTGCGGTAAAGGCGATGAACTGCTTTGATGCTACGTTTTTTTTTTATGTTATTTGGTCACTAGACGAGCTGGTCGTTTGCCTGATGGTAAGCATAACGCCGGCCCATACCAATTGCAGTGCCACCGAGAACTTTGAAACACAAAGGCCTGCGCGGTACTGCAGTGCGCTCGTTACCCTGAGACATTAGGTATCAAGTCTCATAAGCCCAGTCATTTCACTGGATACTCTGCTCATCAAACTGGAACACAGTAATGCTTGCACACTACTGTTTGGCGGCAGTCTTCACGAGCAAAGCGGTGGTAACAACCCAGACGGACACTCGCAGAAGAGTTAGTCCTCCCACTAACAAAAACTGTCAATGTCAAAAAGTCAGAACGGTTTCGATACTTTCGAAGCTGTCGTTTAAAAGCCATAATCTGAAGAAGAACCTGTCGTATACAAGTCTTGGAGAAGACACCCACAGCTACTTTTTTCAGCCTTGACTATTATTAACTTCCAGGATTACTATGTATTCAAAAGCGTCGCCCTAATCGCAACTAAGGAACACCATATTATTAATAATGACGTTTTCAAGATGGCGGACATCTGTAGTTCCATTTTCCGCCACTTCACAGATATACACACACTGCCAATATGGCAGGTAATAACAAATAAGGCCTTTTTGAATTTTTAAGGTCGTGTGCCGTCTTGAGGCCCAATCTCCCCTTCATAGGCGAGGCCGTCTTCAACCGTCTCCCGGCTGATGACTTTTATGTAAAAAATATGGAAAATAAAAACTGCTACATATTTCTGGCTCAAAACGTAATAATTTTTGTTGAAGATCAAATAATTCAAGTAAAATTGATGTTTTTACATATTAATTTGGGCTCCAATTATGACATACCTTGCATGACAGCTTGAGTGAGCATGTGCCTGTCAACCTTCGCCATCGGCTGCGAAGGATCCTTCGTCAGGAGGGAGTCCCACATGAGCACCACCCCCGGGTCGACCACCCCTAGCTCTGTGTACTCCAGTTTTATGCGCCGGACGGCTGATGACTCTTCTCTCTCTGAAATAATAGTACAATTGTCACGTTGACGTCACTTGTTCTACGCGGACCGTATAGCTGTACTAAAATATGCATTTTGTTGATTTAGCCGTCAAAAAGTGGCGTTTAAGTACATAGTTGTCTTACATTTTTTATTCATTGCAATGTTAAGAATCTGATGGTATCACTTAAATTACTATAGGATGTAAAAAGAAATTGCTGAGTTCGGGAAATTTGTAGATGCACAGTATCTTTGTGGAAATTATATATTTTTTGTGAATTTCCTTTTTATTTTGTTAATTGTATAACTATAACTTCTTAACTGTATAACGACAGAAATGACGTATTTTGCGTTTCATGCAACATCCCTATTACATTGACGGTGACTACTCTACCCAATCATCACAGTTCCCCAAGACACTTCTGACATCGTTTGGTTCGTCTTTGGGATAGTACTTTTCATTTTGGCACCACTAGTAATGTCACGCAGTTGAGCGTCTAGTAAGAAACTTGTTTTATTACTTCAGTATACCTTTTAACTTGACGTTTTCCTTTTCCATTCTTACAAGCAGGACCGTTTGCTCGATAGCCATCTTCCAAAGCTGTCTCAACTGTTCCTTACTGCGTTTGCCTTTTGAAGCAGAAGGCTTGCCGAGAAGATTAGTTGATAACTCTCCTGGAAAACAATTTTAAATCTTAGTATATATAAATTACGCGTCACGTTGTTTGTCCGCGATGGACTCCTAAACTACTTAGCCGATTTTAATCAAATTTGCACACCGTGTGCAGTTTGATCTAACTTAAAAGATAGTATAGCGTACATCTCAATTTATAGCCGCAATATTATTTTATTGCAAATTATTTGTTGAGTAGTAAACTATTCAAGGGATACGGTAGTAGAAAATCAATCATGGAGGTCGCCATGTTTCTTACAAATGGCATCTGTGTAAATAAGCATGGTGGTCTCCATGACTGGTGTTCTCCTACCGTTTCCCTTGAATAGTTTACTACTATGTAATATAACAAAAACCTTAACCACAGCAACGCGTGGCCGTGTCTGCTAGTTATTGTATAAAAAGTGACCTTAGGGACTCACCGAGACGCCATGGCGACGTCGCCAGCTACGTATCTAAGCAGTTTGTATTGAAATTCCAAATAGGCGACGTAGCCAAAGCGTCTCCAAGTGATTTAGCTGAGAAACATGTCAATACGGATTGTTTGTCGAAAGTTTCGAAACTTGCCCCACTGGCGAGTTCTCATTCATCATTTTCCTCCTACCTTCTTCCTCAGCTGGTTGTAACACTTTCTGGTAGATGGCGTGGCGCCACGTGTAGTCAGCCGCGCCGCTTTCACTGGTAGAAGGGCGGTTGTCACTCACTTGTAAGAAACTATAGAGAGGAATAAAAATATGGTTAAAAAAATACGATTACCTTAGCCAGTGTCGCTCGAGATGTAAGGATTCTAGAATTTCAATAAGGGAGCAAAAGTTACAATTTGTATGGATGACTAGTATAATAAACAAAGCCAAAAAGGGGGCAAGCCGCGAACAGACCATTCTAAGGCATTTAAAAGTTGTGGTGAAATAAAGAAACTCACATACATACATGAAGCCTGAAAATATAACACTCCTTTTTTGTACAGTCGTGTAATAATTACGTATTAGATGAACCGAGCTAGAAATTATTTAGTGGGCATTTTTTTTACACCGGATAGGGAATTCCCATCGAGTCACAGTGTGACTCGTGTACTGTGACGGGTTGGGAACCCACCGGGTGGACACCATCTCGCCTGATCTTAAAGAATTAATAAAATCTGAACTCTTGTCACTTACATATCCATCATAGGAGAATTGACAGGGACGTTGCTCTCCTCTTTAGTCTCTTCTATTTCCTGTTCATCTTCCTTATCTTCTTCTTCTTCTTCTTGTGTGGGAGTCATCGCGTGTTTTGGTGATATGGAACCTGATGAATATGTGACAGATAAAGAATACGGCAGTGAAAAATACAACATTACGTATGTTATACTTGTCTAATAATATGAACCTAGAAAACTAGCTCCTTCCCGTGGTTTCACTCGCATTCTCACCGGAACCGTGCATTTTTTCAGGATAAAAGGATAAACCAACTAACCTACAAACACACTTTCGAATTTATTGTAGTACCAATATGGTACGGATATGGTGGATCACCAACTAATGATGAAATGAGAAATTTCAACTCGAATCATGTCATTGGTTGGCGTCCGCCATATTAGTTTATATTATACGTCTGGCGCACCCTGGGCAACAATCAGTAAAGTTTTAAAACTGATTGACAAATCCTTTCACCACGATGGCAAAACCTGACCATCGACACGCTAAGAAGAAGAAGAAGTTTATATTATTAGACAAGTATTAAGTTGCTGGGCTAGATACATTCTCTGAGAGAGTATGGGTCATAATCCCCCACGCGGGCCCAGTGCGTCTGGTGGATATCACATGTCCAAGAATTTTGCGTTTCTTGAACATGCGGGTTTCCTCACGATATTTACCTTCACCATTTTAGAGCAAGTGTGATACATCCGCACATAACTTGATACAAGTAATTAGTGCAGGGCCAAACTGGCAGATGAACTCAGGTGCGTCGAATTTAAAGTTACGCAAGTTTAAGGTCCGCCGCCCACGCTTTTCCGAGTCGGTTCCCGCTCTTGATAAAGCGAGAACAAATTTTAGGATGTTTTACCTTAACTAAACTACATAAGCGCTTACCATTTTCCTGGCTGACCACAGCCGGCGACCGGGACTTGCTCCTGCCGTCTCCTAGCTGCAGTAGTTCCGGTTCCTGTGCTTCCGCTACCGGAGTTGAGATTGGAGATGTTTCCTAAGAGTAAAGAGAAAGATATCATTATCAGGCAGAAAACCACTGCTGAACATGATGATCAAGGGACGACGCCGACGCTGTCAAAGATAGTGAATATGCTAAACCGAGAGTGTCAGATTCTACAATAAAATTCCTAAAGCATTAACTGAATTACCATAAGGAAAGTTTAGACATGTAGAGAATGTATTAATTAAAAAAGCGTATTATAAAATTAAGGATAATGTAGATGACAAAGATGCATGTAGGCAAAGAGAGCAGGAGCCTACTGGCGACTACTGTAATACTTAGACTTAAATTTTTAAATTCATTGTTAGCATTAGAATCATTGTAAAAACAATTTTTAATATGCCGAGACGTTTCTTGCCCTTCTTGCTTGGCCTATACGAATTCGGAACGAGCACGGTGGGTTTCTCGAAGGTTCGTTGACTTTGAGCACGGATTGGGTCTGTTGATGTCTTTGTCATTTATTATGTTTAGATAAAAACAACATGAGTTTTAGTCTGTGATTCGGGTAACAGAGACCCACTGTTAGAGTCATTTATTTTAACCTTCATAAGTGCTCCCTTGGGACCTATATGAATAAAGCATTTTGAATTCGAATTTGAAATTTGAATTAGAACTGGCTCTCAAGTGCAGCTGCCGGAACACACCGATAGGGGCTTGGTGGCAGATTTTCAACTTGACGGTGGTAGCTGGCCAGGCGAGTACTATAAAATACCCTATCATTGTTGCATCATATTTTCCTTCACCGTAAGCTCATGCCCCTACGGGCCTGCGATTCGAACGATTGATAATCAGGAGTCAAGGTCACTACCATTTTGCTGAGAGTATAATATTGTACGTAGGTTTTGTTAGTGGGAGGACTAACTCTTCTGCGAGTGTCCGTCTGGGTTGTTACCATTGCTTTGCTCGTGAAGTCTGCCGCCAAGCAGTAGTGTGCAAGCATTGCTGTGTTTCGGTTTGATGAGCAGAGTATCCAGTGAAATTACTGGGCTTATGAGACTTAATACCTATAATGTCTCAGGTTAACGAGCGCACTGCAGTGCCGCGCAGGCCTTTGTGTTTTAAAGTTCTGGGTGGCACTGCAATCGTTATGGGCCGGCGTTACGCTTACCATCAGACAAACGACCAGCTCGTCTCGTTAACTAATAACATAAAAAAGGTGAGGCGTTTCTTTTTTCATAGATACTATTAGTATGAAAAACCTATACAACTAATATTATTATACTATGTTCTGTGAAAAAAGGTAACGGGACGAGCACGTCGTTTGACCGATGGTAAGCATAACGCATTTATTTTGTTGACGCTTACCTTTTTCACAATGGCTTGCCCCAATTCGTCTCGACTTGCCCTCCTTTTCAGCAAATGGTCAAATCCGCTCGATAAAGATCTCTTCGCTTTCATGAATATAGTGCTGCCACCTAGATACTGGTTCAAAAACTCCGACCTGAAAAAGGTAATTTAAAATTGAGCTGCATTCCCTGTGTCACAGATGGCATGGACATACAACACAAACATCCAAGACCTTAGCACAAGCTTTATGTTCACCGCACAGCCCAATCTAAACGGGAAATTTCTCTCATGGGATGCGATTCCAAAATATAAACGACTAGCTGCTGCCCCGCGGTTTCCCCCGCGTGGAGATGTTGGATTTCATGGTTTTTATGCGCGGAACCCTAATTCTTTTTCCAAAATAAAAGAAGCCTATGTTACTCCTTGTAACATCAGCTATCTGCCAGTGAAAGTCCGGTCAAAATCGGCCCAGCCGTTTCGGAGATTACCCGGAACAAACAGACAAACAGACAGACAGACAAAAATTTTTAAAATGGCTGTTTTGGTGTAGGTCCCGTATATACTTTCATATGCATTTAGTAAAAAGCTGTTGTTTGGATATTACAAACAGACACTTTAATTTTATTTAGCTGTATGGATAAAGATAGTCACTTCCGAGACGGGTATCATTCCGAGTGAATTAAAATAAGCCTGCTGAACCCGGCTAAATAATAATGTAAATACCTATTTTCCGCTGTATCGTGTACGTGTCTGATCTGCTTCGCTTCACAGTGCGCTCGGAGTAGCATCATCAGAAATGCGTTGTGTTCACTAGTCTGGAAAGAACAAATATAAAAAAAATTAAAAAAATATGAAAAAACCGCGACGTTCTAATCGAAAAATAATTAAATCATTTTCTTGACAAACCCCGACTAAAAGGCAAAGTAACGCAAGATAAGTTAAACCCAAGAAAATCGTCCGTGGCTGCAGTGCCCTATGCTGAAATTAACTGAAATTTAGCAGTTTTATGAGTTAGTGAATTGAAATTATGTTAGGAAGTACGTAATTAATTAATGTAGTTTTAGTTTTCATACAAACCTCATAAATGTGATTGGTCCCTCCCTGGTACTTCATGATGATGAGCTCCTGTTCTTCTTCTGGCAACTGCTCGATGCGACGCAGTATGAATGCGTGGGTTTTCTTCTCGTTCAAGCCTGAAATTTTACAGTAATGAATTAGTTGTTGAACAACTTTTTGCGCAAGCGTCGCACTAGAACTCTAGCTCTAGACAACATTAGACCAGAGTAGACCAGGAGTAGAACAAGAGTTGACCAAGAATAGAAATAAGAGTAGACCAGGAGTACAATAAGAGAAAACCAGGAGTAGACCAAGGGTAGACCGTGAGAAGGACAAGATTAGACCAGGAGTAGAAAAAGAGTAGACGGCGTCTTTTATTTGTGACACAACTGCCCAAAAAGGAGTTTTCAGGGTTCATAAATATGTATGTGAGTTTCTTTATTTCATTTTATTAGGTGGTAGGACTAACTCTTCTGCGAGTGCCCGTCTGGGTTGGTACCACCGCTTTGCTCGTGAAGTCTGCCGCCAAGCAGTAATGTGTAAGCATTACTGTGTTCCGGTTTGATGAGCAGAGTAGCCAGTGAAATTACTGGGCTTATGAGACTTGATACCCAATGTGTCAGGGCAACTAGCGCACTGCAGTGCCGCGCAGGCCTTTGTGTATCAAAGTTCTGTGTGGCACTGCAGTTGTTATGGACCGGCGTTATGCTTGCCACCAGGCAAACGACCAGCTCGTCTTGTTACCAAATACCATAAAAAAAATCATAACTTTTAAATGCCTGTACAGATTTATGTATGGGGTATCGTTAGAATCCTTCAAATAAATTGAAATAAATTGAATTTGAATTTATATACCAAATGGTGGGATAGTCAAATGCCAACCTTAGATATATTAAAATTTCTGAAAAGACTTACCATCAACGTCGTGGCAGAGTCGGTGATACCACAGCATAGGGCAGTGTTCGCATGTCATATTCGGAGATTTGTCCCGTGATTTTTTCAGCAGTTCTGCATGTGCCACGAATGCCTGTTTTATCGCTGCAAAATAATAACAATTACATTTTATATTGTAACGAAACAGGAATTTGCGCGCCCTTCACTATGACGAACAAGAGTTCAAATCCCGGCTTGTCTCGGCTAATGACTTAATTAAAGCTATGCGCGTATTTACCACTCTCTAACACAGCTCTAAAACCGTGAAGGAATACATCATGATGAATCCTGCATGTTAAAGAATCAAAAAATTTGAGGACAAGTGACATCCACCAAAGCGCACTAGGCCCTCGTGGTGAACTATAGGTACTATGCTATGACCCATATTCTCAGAATTCACAAGGATTGGTATGTAAATTGCCAAAAACCTTAGAACCGTATGTTTGTAAAGACGTACTGCACCAACCCGATGTAAAATGGGAAAAGGGCAACAAGAAGAAGAAGACAACCCTTTGGCTCTGAAGACAATACTACTTACTTCATATTACATATACCTAGTACCTACTACGATATCAATTATTTCTATCTTAATTTAAAGGCATTAGAAAAACCTACACTGCCACCAACCTGCTACCATTATATATAACTGCATCATATTTCTATTCACCGCAAAAGATCAGGGAACCGATTTTTGAATGTCACGAATGATTTCGAAATCACCGATGACAAAATTCTCAGCGATGACTTTGAAATCACTAATTTGCAAAAGTCGTATTTTTGAAAGTCATACCCTGTATACCAATCATGCAACTATTTCTCAGCCTTGATCATAGATAAACTTATGATTGTGTTCTATTTATTTTTATTTTTTAAGTTGGAAATTGTTTTCAAGTCAAAATTGGCACTAAATACTCGTATCCATGATATCGTTTACGAGTGGAGGTACCCATTCGTAAACGATATCATAGGTATGAGAAGTTTAGTCACCCGCTGAGATTCAAAAATACGACTTTTTGTAAATCGGTGACTATCGGTCATATCGCTGATATTTAGTCACTCGGTGACATTCAAAAATTGCACCCCAGGAGACCTACCACCATCTCTAAAGCTACAATTTTCAATGTAAAGTTAAAGTAATACTGCTCTAAGACATGATGGTAGGCCTCCAGGATTCAAACCATCGGCCTAACACCATCGCATTTTCACTTACCGTTGACAACTTCAGTGGCAACTGAATCGCTCTCGCATTGGAACACGTAGCATGCGTAAGAGTCGTTCGTTTCCCGACACACGAAGCCAAAATGTTCCTGGAAGCAAACATGTTTTGTGATAACGAGACGAGCGGGTTGTTTTCTTTGTGGTAAGAATATCGCCAGCCCATAACAATTGCAGTGTCACCCAGAAATCTAAAGGACAAAGGCCTGCACGGCACTGCAGTGCGCTCATTAGCCAGAGACATTAAGTATTAATTTTCATAAGCCCAGTAATGTCACTGATTACTTTGCTCATCAAACCGGAGTACAGTATCGTTTGCACATTACTGCTTGGCGACAGACTTCCCGAGCAAAGCGGTGGTACCAACCCAGAAGGACACTCGTAGAAGAGTTCTACTACCTAGTGTGGGTGCTGAATACGCTTAGACTAGAAGTTATTGGGCATGTTCAGAAGTGCACCTGTCGAAATACACCGACAGTATTTTGGCGACATATTTTAATCATAAGCCTTGTTACCACAAAAACAACTGTCTAAAGATAAACGTCTAAAGTGATTATAAATGTCACAACAGAATTGAGTTAGACAACGGTAAGACACTCCACAAATAAAATAAAAATAAAGTGTGTTTATTTAAAATATTACAGAATACTCCTATCTATAAAAAACTAAGAAAAGAATTAAAAATCGTTTGAACTATCAGACAACAAAATGGTCTAAAGATAGTTCAAACGATCCTTAATATCAGACAGAGTTTCCAAAATGCTGGCCGAGTTGCCCCTCTGGATGGCAAGGCTGATCCTTTGAGCGTAATAAATAAATATCTTTAATTGTAGTATACCTTGTTCACTCTTCCGAGAACGCAACTAGCAACATCTTTGAATGCACGATGGAGGAGTATCTGCTTCCTATCTGGACTTATTAGACGCAGTTCAGAACGGCCCACCTGAAATATACATTAATTTGGATTAACGTTCTTTTTTACAAGCTTCACTGGTCAGTTTATATGCTAGTTAATACGTGTGGGTCAAATTTTGCAACTGAATTTTGAACCAATTCCCGTCACTGGAAAAAGCTGAAATTTTGCTTGTAGAAAAGATGAGAATGTTGAAATGAATGTATAAAGTCACGAGAATGGATAAATTAAGGGACAAGTAACTACAGGAAGTCTGAAAGTAGCTTTAATAAAAATCGTACCTGAAATAACATTGTCCTGTTCTGCTCACCAACCAACTGAGCTATAGGTGTCTTATGATTAATAGTTCCTATAGACGCTGACCTATCTCTTAAGAACGGCTTATTCTCTGGCATGGATCCTTTTCTTGATCTGTTCAATTCAATCTCATTAGTCTTTGGTTTCCTCACTATCTCTTCAAAGTTTATCTTTGGACTATCTACTTCTGTCAAGTCTTTAAAAGTCACTTTGTTTTCATTAAAAGTCTCGTCTACTTCTGTCAAGTCCTTAAAAGTCACTTTGTTTTCTTTAAATGTCTTGTCTTCTGTACTTTGCAAGGCTATTTGTGTACTTTCATTTTTGTACTGATTTTGTATTTTCGTTTTTTCAGCATCTTTAATTAATAAATCTTTCTCTTCTTTTTTATCGGTAAATGATTGTTTTGAAAATGGATTGTTAGGTTTGATTAATAAGTTATCACCTTTTGCGTCTTCACAGAATTTGTTGATACTACTAGCGGTTTCAGATATGTTACTTTGTATAGAACTTTTCGCTTCTTCGTCTTCATCGACTGTGCCTAGATTTACTTTAGGTACATTTAGTGTTAAAACAGATGGTTCTAAAGGAATATTTGTAGGGCGTTGTATATTTTTCCTTTCTTCTGGACTTTGGATTTTTTCGACGCGTTCTTTAGTAAACATATCGAATTCATCGTCTATTTCTTTGGCTTCAGGTTTGCATGCGAGCGTTTCTGCACTTTTCCAAGTGTTCTTGTCGGGTTCTAGCGGAGTGGAGCTGGGCGTAAGGTTGATTTGATTGATATTTTTGTTGCTGTCACTGACTTCAGTCTTTTTGTCGTCGGTTAGGTTCTCTCTGGAGTTGCTGCTATAGAGTGATGTCTGGAATTTAGCAAGTTTTTATAAGTGTTTTTAATATATTTTAATTTATACTATTGGATAATGATACAAGTAAGTTATTTGCCTGATGTCAAGCATAACGTCAACCCATAATAATTGCAGCGTCACGCAGAACTTTGAAACACAAAGGCCTGCGCGATATTGCAGTCCCTGAGATATCAGGTGCTGAATACATTGCTCATCCGATCGGAACCAAATGCTTAGCGGTGGTAGTCCAGACAAAGACTATTAAAAGAAGAACAGTTAGTCCTACTACCTAAAATTTTAATCGCCCTTCTTCTCAAAATACTGAATAAGTGGAACAGACACTAAAAGGTAAACATTACGGGCAAGTTTCATGGTTGAATTCCTGGGGCTATGTAATTGTCAGCCATTTCACCGAATGCGATTTTTCATAATTATATTAAGTGATTGTTTCTTTTCAAAATGTTGAGATAGCGGCGCGCCAAATTCTGCCCCTTAAACGTCAATAGTGAGCGAATAGTGTAGGTACTGAGTTATTTCAGTCACAAAATGGGAAGAGGGGACGACAACCCTGAAAAGCTGGTCATTATTGGCAATATCGACGGCATACATACATTTCACGTAATTTCAATTTTGTTTTTCTTAATGAAATAAAATTGTCTGCCCCAAGGGAGACATCAGGGTAGCCCCAAGTCCACGCAGCCGTAATGATGGACTGATTGAAGAAGAAGCGTAGATAACATACCCCAGTAGAAGATAGGAAGCTGTGACGCCTCCTCAACGCTTTCTCCGCTTGATGCTGAGCGAACTTCGTCAGCGCGTCATCTATAAGAGACTCGGGCACTTTCCGCTGTGATATCCGGACTTTGCCGATGTAGAGTACCTGAAAATAACAGCAATGGATTTTTATACTGTTCACTAACATTTCGTGGGCGTTCAAGGCGCCAAATGGCAAGAGGCACAATATTACCAGTGAAAGTCCTTTATATTTCGTATTTAGATTCGATACAAAAACGTAGTTTGGGATAAATTGGTATTATTTTATATATTAACTAGCGTCTTCTTGCGGCTTCGCACGCGTGGATTCAGAATAAAATGTAGCTAACGGTTATTTACTAATTTATATATTGTAACGGGATATTTACCGTGATTATTATAAAGCGATGAGCACCCGATATTTCGATGCTGTTGCATCATGCTTTTATAAATTTTGCTAAAGAATACCAATTACCACCACTAAGTTTGGAAAAATGGAGGATGAAATGTCAAACATCGCGATATTTTCCTCGAAGTAGGATCCCGTTTTTTTTAAAGTCACCTATAGGTAAGTGATAGCAGATCTTTCATACTGAAAACAATGACTTACCTCAAAGAAGTGCGAGTCGGACGGCGAGAGGTCAGCGCTGAGTGAGGTGAGCGCCGAGGCATTGCTGGTACTGCGCACCAGTACCGACTGTGGCTCGGTTGCCCTGAAAGGAAGCATGATTACTGTTACTTTTTTATACCGTGCTGTTGGTCTAAACCTGCCATTTGACGATAATGCATGCTTGCGTTTCGCTGTAAAAATAACCAGTTTTGCAACAAGCTCGGATTACGAGGTATTACACGATCACGCGCCGCTTGAAGTAAAACTAAGAAACAAACAAGAACAGCAAAACGGCCAGATAGTGCTGTCTCTTTCACTTCCTCGAAGCCCTGCCTGGGCTCTATTTACGCTACATATATGACTTGAGCAAAACCACGTAGGCATTTACCGCGGCTTCTGCACTGAGCACGCAGTGGTTGTGAGATTATTTCTTTGAGTAGATGTCGTTGAAGCGGCGATGATTGTGGTTACCGTTTTAAAGATGGTAGGTTTTTTATTTATTTATTTATATTCAAACATACATAGCCAAATCTTAATCTAAATTCTGCCAAACTACTGAGTAGTTTGTAGGCAGATAAATAAGCTCATTACTTTTTTATACTATCGTATAACAAGACGAGCAGGTCGTTTGTCGTTTGTTGGTAAGCACAATACCAGCCCATAATAACAGTTGCTGTGCGACTCAGAACTTTGAAACACAACTACTTATTGCGGCGTGGGGCACTGTAGTGCTCCCGTCATCGTCACTATGGTTTAAGATATTTATTTTCTCAAAAGAATACACTATTCACTTACTTGAGATACTATGAGATATTAGGTATTAATTTCACTGTCAGCTTTGCTCATCTAACTAGAACACAGTAATGCTTCCATATTACTGCTTGGCGAGTATGGGACCGAGCCGGAACTCGAACTCTGGTGCATCAGAATGAAAATTGTGCATGAGACCCGCTCGACCACACTCGCTCTTGTTACACTGAGACTTTATGTATAGTAACTAGTTATTTCTTACTGATAGTATTAACTTCGATATTTCCTTACAAGTTGGAGTTACAGTTCCCAGGTAGAGACACAGCAGGGCTGGCCCAAGGCGGTTGTTCTGTACTGTTCTGATTGCAAAACCCAATGTTCCGCGTCACGGAAGCACTTAATGACCCCGTCGACCCTAGCGGGCTGGTGACACCCGGGGACGGCTCCCGCATCTGGGTGAAGAGATCTGTCACCTGCAAGAGTTGGAAAAACAATATCAATAAAAATACACACAGTCGCGTAACGGGTGAGAAACACCGAGCTAAGAAACTCATCAGCAACGACTCGCTAGTTGAAGCTCAGCACCTTGAGCATCGGCACAGAGTTGTTGGTTTATGGGTTTTTTACTGATTGTGCCTCGAATTATCATTGCTTAATTTCCCCCCTCAATTTTCATCATCGGGCAACTAGACAAAAGGCGAAGCTACATCGGTTCACTGTGGATATTCTCCTATTACGCACAAAGGAGTGGAACTCCTTGCCCGAGTCTGTGTTTCTCGATCGCTATAACCTGAGATTCACGAATTTTACGAATCTACTGGGTAAGCATGCGTCATCGTCGACCGCATCGTCTTTATGGGAGATTTACACTAGGTCGATTTTCGTCGTGGCGAATCGCCACGCAAATTGCACAGGTCGATAAAAACAGGAGGTGATTAATTCATTTTGCATCAAAATGTCGATCAGACATATCAACAACACATCTTCATGAGGCTGCGGCCACTGAATCCTCCTTGCCTGCGATCTAGCCGAATTGCCATTTAGACAGTCGATTTTCACCCTACAGCGAACGCACGCTGCACGTCTGTAGTCACCTGTGTATAGCTCGCATGACCAACAAGTGAGATAGTTGAAACGAAAACTTATTATTTATATAAAAAAATGATTGAGGTTCAACGTATAAAATATGTCTTGTAGTTTATTATTTCAATATTGTGGTTTTATTCGGTGACGTCTTCGACAAAGCAGCCCCGGCCGGCGATGTACATTGTAAGAAGTATCTAGGTCTTCTAGGTAATAAGTTTTCTCTCGGGTTTTCAATATTCGTGTTGAGTATCAAGTGTATCTCCATGCCATTCAGGGAATTAGGGAAAAATTAATGGCTGTGACAGAACGTCGTAATTTTTTTAAAGAATGAAATAGAAAATCCCTTTTTGGGCCGCACGCGCCTCTTTCTCGTTGCTCAAAGTATACATAAATATAGTACAGTAAAGTATATACCTATTTACATAACTGTATCGTGCGGTAGCCATTATTTCAAGATCACTTACTGTATTTAGAGCACACTCAATTTACATTTATGGCAAACCTCGACCAAATAATACGTAAGCAGCGCGAGGTTAATAAACACCAAGGAGAGAATTTACTAGAGGCGTAATATTGAGCCACCGAAATTTATTAGCATATTAGTATAGTAAGTATCATAGGAATTTGTTAGTCGCGATTGGTTTAATTGCAGACGTTTAAGTAAAAACTAAACACACCCTTTAATATTTTGTGGTAAAAGCACTGTAACGTACGTTACAGCCAAATTAAATTGAACTGGTTTAGGTCGGGCAACTAAACCAACGTCGTAAATTTGGTTGCTTTCAACCAAATTTGAGTTATTTTTGTAATAATACGCAAAACAAGTTGGGCTATTTAGTTTTTTCAGTGCAGGCATATACAATCATGCGAATCAAGGTACGTTTCTCCTCCATTCCGCTGATATCGACGACGCTACCAAACACTATCGATCAGTGGGAGTATTTAATAGCCCGGTCTGCACGCGACTAGCCCTGCTTTGATGCTCACAACTTATGTAAACATTGCCAGATGACTCATCGCAGGGCAGTTCTCACTTTCATAGAGGAAAAAACAGAACTAAAATGTAGGTAGGTACTTACCTATTTTAAATCTCAGCACTCGTATATAAAGCCAAACAACAACATGTAATGCAACATTTTCCATACATTGTAATGTATTCGTAAATACACCTACAATTACATAATTCTGCTATGTGCATTCGTCCATACTATACATGTGTTTTGCATTGCATTTTTGCATACTATACGTAGTAGGACTAACTCTTCTGCGAGTTTCCCTCTAGGTTGGTACCACCTCTTTGTTCGTGAAGTCTGGGGGCAGTTTAGACGCTCAAGCAAACGTACGTTTGCTTGTCAGAATAACAACGCTTTTGAGTCAAGCGCGCATTTCGAGTATACGAAATCCGTGCGCTTGACGCAAAAGCGTTGTTATTCTGACAAGCAAACGTACGTTTGCATAAGCGTCTAAGCTGCTCCTATTATGCAAGTATTACTGTGGTCCGGTTTGATGAGCAAATTAGCCAGTGAAACTTAATAATTATGCGAGAAAGAAAGAAAGAAAATACATTTATTTCCGGACAACACAACATCACATCAGATAACAAATAACACAACAGAATTTAAAACTAACAATAAACAATGTAATGTTGTGATGTCAGGAAAAGGTCCCGACTCAGCACCTAACTAAGGTCAGAGACCCTAGTCACTGATTTTCAGTCGGAACCCATCATGACATCACGAACGTAAGGACGACGAAAAAAAAATTAAAACAGTATAAAAATAACAACATTCAATCAAATACATAACTAAAATAATACAATTAATAATAATAAAAAAAAACAGCAAAAACAAAAAAAAATATACAAAATACAAAATTAAAAAAAATGAGAAAGTAATCAAAAGCCACAGATCCGTCCAAGGACAACAATTGTCTGTGGCCTTCCATCTATATCAGTGGAGCATGACCACAGATAACTACTAGTTATAGTCATCTGTGGCCACTATATATTTGTGCCGTGCAGACTACAGTGTGCCTTGTGTTACTTGTGTAGCATTATGTATCTATGGCAAGTGGCAGCAAACAAATTCAAACAAAACTGAAAACAAGTTCAAAAACCAGTCACCCAACACAATGGTGATCGGTAGAAAATAATCAGAGAACAAAGTCCAAAAACTTAATCTATGACAACAAGGATAACAAATGGAATACCTGCTCAACAAGAGGTAAGTTATATACTCTAAATATATTAGTAAGAAGACAAAGGTCATTTTACCTGACGCAAGCGTCGGAATCCTAAATCTAGTGTGATTTCAAGATCCTTTTTTTTTTTTAAGGTTTTTGTAGACATTAGATGTAGCCTCATACGCCTGCTAAAAGTTTTAATTGTTTTCAGGTCACGAAGTGAGACGACGAGACTTAATATACTGGATAATGAGCGCGCTGAAGTGCCGTGTAAGCCTTTGTGTTTCAAATTACTGAGTGCTTATCATCAGGCAAACGCCTGGCTCGTGTCCTTATCAAATAGAATAAAAAATAATATAGTCTGTACATGAGCGCTTTATAAACTAACGAATTATGAGATGCGCCACGGGAGGATCATAAGTATAGAAACAAATATGTATGATTCTGAGATTTGCAATTATTATTATCATCATCAGCCAAATTACACTCCCATGAAAGTGTACGGGAAAAATTTCGGCTTGGTTGCTGTCATGTCATGTCATGTACTCGAATGTTGTGGTGCTTGAACATGCGGGTTTCCTCATGTTGTTTTCCTTCACCGTTTTAGAGCGAGCCTGATAAATCCGCACATAACTTGATACAAGTCATTGGTGCAGGGCCGAGCCGAGGTTCGAACTATGGTGCGTCGGATTGAAAACCGCACAAGTTCCTGCTCGGCCATTATAAAAAGTAGTGGTGAATCTGTATGTCTGTGGCATAGTAGCAACTAAACGGATCGACCGATTTTGATATAGTTTTTACTGTTAGAAAAGTGACTACATCGAGAGTGTTCTTAGCTGAGACTCAAAAAAATCTGTACATCCATTTGAAGATAATCGCCTTTTCTAGACGGGAGATTTAAAAAAAATATATTTATCTTTATTTTACACTATTGGATACAGAGACGAACGGGACTTTTGCCTCATGGTAAGCCAATAACAGTGGTATTCAGAACCTTGAAAGACATCCGTTCAATGCCACGCACTGCAATGGTATTGCGAGCCCAGTAATTTCGCCGACTATTTTGCGCATCAAACTTGAACAGTGATGCTTGCACATCACTGTTTACTGGCAGACTAAACGAGCAAACCCCACCAAGACGGATACGCGCAGAAGAGTTTCGTACGCGGCTTTCGTTGGTTGGAAACAAGAGGGCCCTGCAGGGTTAAGGGGTACCTTAGACGCTCAAGCAAACGTAAGTTTGCTTGTCAGAATAACAACGCTTTTGCGTCAAGCGCAGATTTCGTGATACTCGAAATGCGCGCTTGACGCAAAAGCGTTGTTATTCTGACAAGCAAACGTACGTTTGCTTGAGCGTCTAAGGTGCCCCTAACATGCGCGCCACGACAAAATTTTGTTTACTGTTTTGTCTCGCTCTTTCTCTGGCGAACATGAGACAAATGCACGACTGATCGGCAGCCGACGTCATATCGTCGCTGGTCAGTGAGCTCTCATTACTTCTACTAATACATTTACAAAGCGCGTAATAAGTTTCAGGAGTAGTAAAACAGTAATAATTGATAATAATATTAATATTGTTATGAGCCAAGGTTATGCTTGCTATCAGGCAAACGACCAGCTCGTCTAGTTATCAAATAGTATAAAAAATATCCGTCAAGTCGCTTCAACTACACGCAATTCACTAAACGAACCCGTTACGTCCATATTAATAATCTACCTATAGGTAATGTAGCACTGCCATCTATTGACCTTTGACGCAAACACATGCCTCGAATCAAGGCACCAATAAGAGACAAACGAGCAGTCAGCTACAAAAGCAATTCTATTTTAGTAAACTTAGATTTTTTTAAATATTGGATAAGTGAAGTATTACACTAATAATGTCCTTCAAGTCGCTTCAACTACACGCAATTTACTAAACGAACCTCTAGACTATCTATAAAGTAGCAAGGCTATCTATTGACCGTTGATGCAAACACATGTACAAATAAACAAATAAATTAGGAACTATCAACCATCTGATTTATTCTTATTTAGTTGACACAAGCCTATTAAACTTAATAATTTTTGTATCCAACAGTACATGAAGTTTTTATTAGGACGTCGATATTGTCCTTGACTGATTGAACCGCGCGTTGATTGTTTGGCAGGCATTGTTGATCAAACACCATTGTGATTTGTTTGTGCTAACTGCTAACATCATTCTTCACGTCATGGCTGTGGTCAAAGTAACGGCACTTTTGTCTATTATATTCTGTCTTACCACAAACAAAACAAACACACCCTAAACATGTGTTAAATAGATAAATTCCGCGTCTAACTCTTATTTAACACACTTTTATTAGCTTCCCTTGTAAGTAACTAACAGCTAACTAACAATATAATAAAATTCTAGATGTCAATTTTAAACTACTTTTTGATAAGTAACGGGACGAGCTGGTCCTTTTCCTGATGGTAAGCAGAACGCCGGCCTATAACAGTTGCTGTGTCACTCACAAAGGCCTGCGTGGCACTGCAGTGCGCTCGTTACTTCTGTTAGGTATTAAGTCTTATAAGCCCAGTAATTTCACTAACTACTCTGCTCATCAAACTGTAATGCTTGCACATTACTGCTTGGCGGCAGACTTCACGAACAAAGCGGTGGTACCATCCGCATCCCAGACAGACACTCGCAGAAGAGTTAGTAATACTAAAGTGGTTTAAGCTTGTAGAGATTAGAATCAAAAATATCCACAACGTAATTTACAGTGACCTATATGGATGTGAATGTTGAAAATGAAATGGTGAGGTATTTTTAAATAAAAAGAAGGCCTATTATTAAGCAGGGTGTTAGATATAGAAGAAACTGGCAATACTACATATTCTTGTCTGCCTGGACGTGTACCCAGTAGGGCTAACATGCGCACCGTGACAAAATTTTCTCGATGCTTATGTCGTGCATTTGTCTCATGTTTGCGAGAGAAAGAGCGAGACAAAATTGCAGACAAAATTTTGTCGTGGCGCGCATGTTAGCCTGTTAGCCCTGCAGATGGACACTAGCAGTTAAGGTAGTCTTACACAGCCTTTTCAATAGTTTCAAGATGAAAAACCGAAACACAAACTTGCAAAAGCACACTCCTTACCAAATTCTTTATATTGATGGTAGACGTGTCTGAGTGGGACCCGAACATCGGGCGGATGGGGGAGTTCATAATTATTATATCTGTGAGAAAAATCACAATTATCAGTCAAAATGGTATTTTTATGCGACGAAAAATATAACTTTTTCGGACGTTTTGCTTTAGCAGCACCTTCACCTTTGTAATGTTATTGCTAGCAATTTCACTGAATGCGATATTTCATGAATAAATGAAGTGATTGTTTATCTTCAAAAATGTTGAGAAGCGCGAGCGAGATAGCGGCGCACCATATTATTATGCCCCTTAACGTCACTAGTTTCTACTCGAACTGACATTGCCGTGACGTACGTGTTTAAACGATTCTGAGCACGTCATTGAACACGTTCCCCATGTCACATCTCGTGAAACGCAACACGACACGTGAAGCCACAAAAACATGTATTTACCATAATAGCAGAATGTAACATGCGTCATGAGGTAGTCAGTTTTTGCTTTATAAGATGTGTTATTAGCAAGCTTAGGTACCTACATAAAACACGTGAAGCAAGGCAAAATAGAACCGGGTTATTTCTAATACCTAGAACTTCGAATAATGTTATACTTTCATGTTTTTATTTTATATATTATTTGATATCGAGACGAGCTGGTCCTTTGCCTGAATCATAATGCCGGCGCATAACAATTGCAGTGTCACTCAGAACTTTGAAACACAAAGGCCTGCGCGGAACTGCAGTGCGCTCGTTATCCTGAGACTTTAAGTCTCATAAGCCCAATAATTTCACTGGCTACTCTGCTCGTCAAACCGGAACACAGTAATGCTTGCATATTACTGCTTGGCCGCAAGACATCACGAGCAAAGCGGTGGTAACAACCAAGACGGATACTCGCAGAAGAGTCAGTACACTACCTAGTGAGGTTAGGTTGCCTGGAAGAGATTGCTGTTTAGCAATAAGGCCGCGCATTGAACCTTTACTGTAATCATTTGTTTCATTTATTTATTTATTACTAGTACATCTTGGAGTCCAATAAAGAGTTATGGTATTATATTGTATCAGAAACGTCTGAACGGCCGCCTTCAATCAACAACAACACTCAATACCTTAATGAAAGCGAAAGTGAGTTTGTAAGTTTGTCCTTCTTTCCCAGCAACGGAACGGCGTGACTTATTGCAGACATATTTTATCTTCCGGAGTGTGACACATGCTAATTTTTATCCCGGAAAATGTCACTGTTCCTGGGGCAATGGCCACGCGGATGAAAACGCGGGCAGCAGTAAGTAATATCATAAACGCAAAAGTGTGTTTGTTGGTTTGTCCTTCTTTAGCGATACAATGGAGCAACGGATCGACGTGATTTTTTGCACAGACTTAGTTTATAGGCCGGAGTGTGACATAGGCTACTTTTCACCCGAGAAAATGCACGTGGGAAATTTCACGTGAGTGATAAAAGCTTTTGCAATATTAGGTATAACAAATGAGAAAGTGTGTTTGTTACTTTGTTTCTATTTCACGGAGCACTGGAACGACGACGCGACGTGACTTTGCGTAGATATAGCTTATGGGCCGGAGAGTGACATAGGCTACTTTTCATCCCGAGAACATGCACGTGGGAAACATCACGTGGGTGATAAAAAGTTTTGCAATGTTATAACAAATGCAAAAGTGTGTTTTTGTTACTTAGTTTTTCATTCACGGAGCAACGGAAGGAAGTGACTTTGCATACAGATATCTTATGGGGCCGATGAGTGACATAGGTAACTTTTCGCACGGGTGAAACCATGGGCTGAAGTTAGTTTACAATAAAAAAAGCTAATATCCGCTAATTATACAGAAAATATCATTCAAATATCACGTACAAAAAACGTTGTTATATGAGTTTTATAAACTTGTATGACAAAGGTCACCGACGGTTTACCTTGAAAACCTGTTCATTTACCACAACTTTATGAGAATTCAAAAATTGACGTGCCTTTGCTTATCATGGGGATGCTTCTTAATTTTATAAGTTAATAAAAGTATTCAGTGCAGTGCAGCAATATTATAAATGGGAAAGTGGTTTGTTTGTCTTTCTTTCAAGCAGTAACTGAGCAACGGATCGACGTGGTTTTTTGCACAGAGGTAGATTATGGACATCCCGTAAACTACATCTATGCAACAAACCACGTCTACCTATCATAACTTATTAATGCACAGTTGCACAATACTGTTCGGTGGCTGACAACACGAGCATTGGTGATACTCATCCAGATGGAAACGCACAGAAGCGATAGTCCCAACACCTGCTGTGCTAACATGCTCGTCGTGACAAAATTTTGTCGATGCTATTATCGTGCATTTGTCTCGTATTCACAAGAGAAAGAGCGAGACAAAACATTAGACAAAATTTTGTCGTGGTGCGCATGTTAGTTTGGCAGGTGTAAGTTTTTGTATTATGAACAGTACTTCAATTTTTTTTAATAGAATATTTGTGGTATTTTCTCAGATTTTGTGGTATTTTCTCAGATTTTGTGATTCCTCTTTCAGGATCCCCTTTTTCATGATCTCCTTTTTCAGGAACCCCTTTTTGCCGTGACCAGGAACTTTATAAAATTGGGCTCTATAAAACCGACTTCGACTAAACTATCATATTAATGAAATTTAATCACATATTTTTCACAAAGATTACCTTAGATATACTCTACGCGTAACAAGATAAAATTAAAAACATTAAAAACCCCGACTATAAGAGCCGATTATATCTAAACGGTAAAACAGAATTTTTTTAATGATAACTAAGAACACTGTCGATGGAGTCACCTTTCAAACAAAAAATAACCGAATCAAAATCGGTCCATCCATTTAGGAGCTACGATGTCACAGACAGATATATAGATACATTCGTTAAACTTAGAACCCTCCTTTTTTCGGTTCGTATGAGATATTTCTTTGATTTCAGAGAAAACAAAAAAACCTCGATTCAAAAAATATAACCTCCTCGTTTTTGGAAGTCGGTTAACAAATGATTCGATACATTATAAAACAATAAAGATGTTTAACACACGTTCACAAATCTTGGTGGGTTCCCAACCATTCAGTCACACTTAGCAAGTTTTTCCCATCGAGTCACACCTTTACGCTTTACGCAAGTGTGACTGTCTTTCAGTCTTCATCTCCAGACGTCACACGTCATAGACACTATTGAACTTAATTGAACTCAATTGCAATAGTGTATATGTGACGTCTGGAGATGAAGACTGAAACATTGTCACACTTGAGTATGTTACAGTGTGACTCGATGGAAAAAATCCCAACGAGTCACAGTGAGACTCGTTAAGTGTGACTCGTTAAGTGGTTGGGAACGCACCAAGATTTTTACACCGTGTTAAAAATAGTATTAATTATTTACATCTTTACAATCACCTTCACACTGATTTTATCTATCGGTAAAACCGTTGACGTCACCCGTTCAGGGTTGCCAGACCTCTATGTAAAGCAAAAAAAAAAACAAAATATTGGCAGGTTATTGTATTTTAATGACGATGGTAGAACTAATTCTTCTGGGTGGGTACCACCGCTTTGTTCATGTAGTCGCCGCTAAGCAGTAATGTGCAAACATTGCTGTGTCCCTGTTTGATGAACATAGTAATCAGTGATATTACAGGGCTACTTAATGAGATTTAGTTTATAATGTCTCATGGTTACGAGCGCAATTCATCACCACGCAGGCATTGTTTCAAAGTTCTGAGTGGCACTGCAGTTGTTATAGACTGGTGTTATGCTAACCATCAGGCAAACGACATGCTGGTCTCTTTATCCAATACGATAAAAGGTATTTAAATAGCTGATCTATGTATAAAAGTGGCAAATTGCCTTTCAGTTTCACGGTTCAAAGTGTATTGTATATTTTTAGAACAAATGTTTACGCACTCATACCACTTGCACTAGGATTCCCTATGAGACCGGTGGCATGGACACACACAGATACGGCAGCAAACGTTCTCAAGTCGACCGGTATATATGTATACTAGCTGCTGCCCGCGGGCTGGGCTACTGGCCTTATGACACATAATACCTAATATCTCAAAGTAACGAACGTACTGCTTGTGTTTCAAAGTTCTGAGTGGCACTGCAATTATTATGGGCCAGCATTATGCTTAACATCAGGTAAACGACCTGCTCGTTACGTTATCAAAGACAATATTAAAAAAAATTGCTTACAAAATGGGTGGTGTGTTTAAATAAGATTATATAATGTGGGTAATTTATAGTTTTAATTCCGCGATAAAGAATGCCTAATGACCTAAGTTCGATCTATACTGAATTTAACCAAACGTAACGCGCGACGCTGGACAACGAGCCTGGGTTAGTTTGGTGTGTTTACTTTTTTGTTAGAAAGTTTTTGTTCCGATCAATCAAACTAAGTAAAACGGACAAAGACACTAAATACGTAACTATTACAAAAATAACAATACTGGATGGAAGCCAACACGTTTTCTTAAAATATACGTTTTATTACATACATGTAACAAAGATATTTGGCATGGACTTTGAGTTTAGGAGTATTGAGGATAACGTCGGCTGCAGGGTTGCCAGACAATGAAAAAGCTATGATGACTGATGGTACCACTGACGTACGTACGACGTACCACTGGGTATGTAGAAAGAAATTGAAGGAATAGAATATTTTTTTTTTTAATGTTTTTATATTATTAGGTAACGAGACGAGCTGGTCATTTGCCTGATGGTAAGCATAACGCCGGCCCATAACGATTGCAGTACCACCCAGAACTTTGAAACACAAAGGCCTGCGCGGAACTGCATTGCGCTCGTTACCCTGAGACATTAGGTAGGTATTAAGTCTCATAAGCCCAGTAATTTCACTGGATACTCTGCTCATCAAACCGGAACACAGTAATGTTTGCACACAACTGCTTGGCGGCAGACTTCACGAGCAAAGCGGTGGTAACAACCCAGACGGACACTCGCAGAAGAGTTAGTCCTCCCACTAACAAGAATAATTATATGTGGTATTTTCAACCTCCTGGCTCCATCATCAGAACCTCGACACCAAGTGCAAACTATTGGACTCGTCTAAACCATAGAGATGTTATGAGCCCAAACTTCATAAGGGTTTACTTGTAACCACTGAAGAGTATCACTGTCCATCTCCTGGCTCCATCATTAGGTCAGCTCCATGATACCAAACTATTGTTATTGTCATACGCATACAAAGTTTCATTTCGATACGACAATTAGAAGTAGATAAAAATTGACTTCTAAGATTTTATTACATTGTTTGTTAGTTACAAGTGAAGGTAATAAATAAAAATATAAAAAATTAAAACCCCGATAAAAGAGCTGGTGAATTTCAAATGGCTGGACAATTGTTTGAATCATAGCAAAGAACAATCTCAAATTAAGCACCTAACCTTACAAACAAAAAAGTTTTTTACGGAAAAATATGATTTTCCATACAAGTACGGATCGACCTAATTTTCGGCATAGTTATAGTTTATGGACCGGAGAGTAACATAGGCTACTTTTTAACCCGGAAAAATGCACGGTTCCTGTGGGAACGCGGGTGAAAAACGCAGGCAGAAGCTAGTACATACATGAACACTTAAAACATTATACTCTTTTTTTGTGTAGTAAAAGGGTGAAATCCAGAGGTGAAATCGCGGGCAACGGCTAGTATGTATAAACATTATCGTAAAGTGTTTATAGTAGAAGCGCATTAATGGCTTCCATAACATCCGTGTGCGCAGGACCAACGCCTCACTATAATTTATAGTTTACATACAAATTATTACACCTAGACATTAATTGAATCTATCATTAAACATGTTTTGTATGACTCAATAAATTTTAGTAGATACATCATCAGGCGGAAGACATCGCCAATGCTGAACATAGATCTTCCCATAGAACGCGGGGCTCTAAGGGGCAGCGTAGACGCTTATGCAAACGTACAAGCGCGCATTTCGAATATCACGAAATCCGCGCTTGACGCAAAAGCGTTGTTATTCTGACAAGCAAATGTACGTTTGCGTAAGCGTCTACGAGTATCACGAAATCCGCGCTTGACGCAAAAGCGTTGTTATTCTGACAAGCAAACGTACGTTTGCATAAGCGTCTACGCTGCCCCTATCGGGGAAACCGTAACCGTTGGATGCAAGCATCAAGGAACTAACCATGAACTACTGCATCTAGAGATATAGTGACGTTTGGTTTGCACGAAATAAATTCCACCATTTTTGTCTAGATATAACGCGCTCTGACTGGCTAAGCCACCGCCTCGCGCCGATTCCCCGTGCTCTGATACACTGAACGCTGATATTTATTAATGACTAGCTGCTGCCCGCGGTTTCACCCGCGCGGGGATAATGGATTTCATGGTATTTATTTTTTTGCACGGAACCCTAATCATTTTTCTAAAATAAAAGTAGCCTAAGTTACTCCTTATAAAATCAGCTATCGGTACCGTGTATACTTTCATATGCATTTGGTAAAAAGCTGTTAAGAGACACTTCAATTTTATTTATTTGTATAGATAGTCTTAAACGGTGGTTTAATTAAACTGTGTTATGTCTTTGTTGTTCTTTGACAATTTTAAACAGAATCGAAAGAGACAAAACTCAGTTTAACTAAACCGCCGGTTAATACTGTTTATAAGAAGAGCAGAGGCAGCAATGTATTATATATTATACAATATCTAATCGATTCGTATTGAAAAATAATCGAACGGTTTCGACCACACTTAAATCGATTTAAAATGAAACAAGATTGTTAATGCGTTTATATTGGTTTCCAACAGACGTAAATGACATCATAATGTTGATATTTTTTATTGAACACAATTAAGATAGAGAAACAAAATAATATATTATTATTATGCTATAAGGATAATACTACTTCTGTCCGCCATAACAAGCAACTTTAATACTGGCCTTCGATTTTTCTCCAAATTTGTATTTGATTACCGGAATCGAATATTTCGACTAAGTTTTCTCTGCTTTTAGATTTCTACTTTGTTTCCACGTGTCGAATATTATTGTTATCTTAGCTTTGCGAGCAAAAAGTTCCCGTGGAAATCTTCACGCGGGTGAAACCGCAAACAAAACAGAAATCTAAAAATAGAGAAAATCTAGTTGATTATTCAATTAGTATTCCGGTATTAAACGGTTATACAACGATCTGATCTTGACCTATATACATTATACATATACTACGGAAACCGGCATTCTTTCCTACACAAACCGGTGTACTTAAGTGTATTAATTAAAATAAATAACTTATTTACTAACATAAAGTTGCGGGTGTAACGGTCTTGAAGATTCTCATAGGAACCGTGAATTTTTCCTGGAAAAAAGTAGCTTATGTCACTCTCTGGGGCCTGTTTCATAAAAAATATTAGTTTAATATTATGAGCTTTTTTTTTCTTTTTTCCATATAAAATATGACGCTAATACTCATAATATTAGACTAATATTTTTTATGAAACAGGCCCCTGGGCTATAAACGGCTTTGTACAAAAAATCACGTCAATCCGTTGCTCCATTTCTGGGCGAAAGATGGACAAAGTAATATATCAACACACCAGCAAACCAACAAACACACTATCGCATTCATTATAAGAACGGGCAGTTAGCTGAGACCCGTTTCATCTGCGTGCATGGATATACTCACAGGAACAGTGCATTTTGCTAGGAAAAAAGTAGCCTAGATATTACTCTTCGGGCTATGGACTATCTTTGTACAAAAACCACGTCGATCCGTTGTCCCGTTGCTGCGTGAAAAAAAGACAAACCAACAAACACACTTTCGCATTTATTCATACATAATACGGAAAGCGGCAGCCCGTTTCATTTGTGTTGAAATACTCATAGAAACCGTGGCTTTTTATCCCGGAAACATTTTCTGGGATATAATAACCTATATTCAATCGTTCGAGAAGGACCAAAAACTCGTCAAAATTTAGAAATAGGTACATAATATGTTATGTCAACTTATATCATAGCATAGATTAACTGGTTAATCTATGATCATATTAACGAATTCAAGGCAGTATTGTGTTTTGTGTGAGATTATTATGTCACGGACACCAGTAATGTCACGGCTTGATTTTTGTATAAAACTTTTTTTTGCGTATGATGCCTATCTCAAAGTGACGATTTGGTCGAAAATGCTGAGCACCCGAAATCCAGAATAGAACTAGCTCCCGAGTGCAGCTGCCGAAGCACCACTGATAGGTGCTTGGCGACTTTAAACCTAGCCGGTAGCTACTAATCACTAGCCACATTTACAAAACGTGCACCTCTAAAGGAAGCGAGCTGAACCCCAATTCTTCTAAACTACTAACTCTTCTGCGAGTGTCGTCTGGGTTGTTACCACCGCTTTGCTCGTGAAGTCTACCGCCAAGCAGTAATGTGTAAGCATTACTGTGATTGAAGCATTTGATTAGCAAAGTAGCCAGTGAAATTACTGGGCTTATGACACTAAATACCTAATGAAATATATTTTATAGTGTTAACCGACACTAGCGTACTAGCGTAGCTGTGATGTATATATTTATGTTAATACCTAATGTCTCAGTTGGCGTGTCTCGAACGAAGTTGCTGACCGATTGTAGTCTCATAAGTAATTGCCTTGATTTGAGTATCAATTAAACGTGTCATTTAGTTGATGACATCTAATTAAGCTTGAATGCCTCCTGAATTAAAAATACAATCGTATGTTGCAACCATAAATAAGCACTTCAGTACACCATAGTAGAGTAAAACAAAAGCGGAAAACAACATCGACAAAAACATCGCAATATTTGTTTCATCTCCTATTTTTCTATCCTAAGTTAGGGTGCAATTCTTTCATAAAATTTATTGAAGAGAGACATAACTGTTAGTGGGAGGACTAACTCTCTGCGACTGTCCGTCTGGGTTGTTACCACCGCTTTGCTCGTGAAGTCTGCCGCTAAGCAGTTGTGTGCAAGCATTACTGTGTTCCGGTTTGATGAGCAGAGTTTCCAGTGAAATTACTGGGCTTATGAGACTTAATACCTAATGTCTCAGGGAAACGAGCGCACTGCAGTGCCACGCAGGCCTTTGTGTTTCAAAGTTCTGGGTGGCACTGCAATTGTTATGGTCCGGCGTTATGCTTACCATCAGGTAAACGACAAGCTCGTCTCGTTACCAAATAACATAAAAAATAGCCTTGAAAAAACTGAACACATTGGTATCGTTCCCTCTAATCGATCACTTTACCGGTAAATATAAATTACCGGTAGTAAATTTAACGTTATTTATGCACGTTATACCTGTAAAAATTCCTAACGATACCTTCAAAATAACGTTTTTTTTATCGTTACTTTGAAATGGGTAAAGCTGCATCGTGCAAGTGAAGCCACAGTGCAATTTTTATTGATTTTGTTAAATTTACCGTTAAATTAATGTTAAAATTACCGTTACTACCTAATTCATAATAGGATTCGAACTATCGACCGGTAAATCGGCGGACGACGTTACTACCACTGAGCCATCATTTCTTCAACCTCTTTTTTCTACCACTAAAACTTTTTGCAATAAGTTATTTTGCATATAATTATGATCTTATTGACGTCTAAAAACACGTGTTGTTAACTTGTTACATTCAACATAGGTAAACAAACAAGTTTATGATATAGGAGTTTCATCCAAAACATGCAAAAAAAACTTGTCCCAAACATGTTTTTATTTTGTATTTTTTTTAACTTAATAATAATTTTGATAACAAGTTCTGTTTTTTTTTCAAGTGCTGAGATTTACAAACCTTGTCATGCACATAGACAAAAAAAAAACAAGAAAATGTTTAATATGTTTCAAAAATATTTAGGGACCCCCACTTTTTTAATGTACCATCTTATTTACTTTGATCGCTTAAAATATAAACTATGGCACCCGGACCGTAATAACGAATCCGTTCCATAATCCGAAGAAGAAGAAGAAGCACGAATCCGTTGTCACCTCATTCATCAAAACCGTATTCAGAGTAGTTTAGGCGCTACGCAAGGATTTTATAATTAATATGTCCTTAGCGGTAAATTCAAACAGTACTATGACAGACTGCAATTTTTTGCATTGCCAAAGTGCCGTGTGCGTGTTAGGAAAAAAAAATCATGACCCATCTGGTTATCAGCTGTCACATCTTTCGCTACCACAGACTAGTATTATTCGGTTCACTACAGTTGACATCAGTTACCAAATTAGCGCCGTTTCCTAACCAATGTAGAAATAAGTAAATAAAAGCAATAATTAATTACCTTCAAATATCACAATTATCCATAGAATCTTGAACAACACTGAAATTAATTTATCACGTTCATTCACAGTACTGATTTAATGTTTACAAGTACAGCAAGATACCCGCGTGAAGCGAACTTGGCACGAACGCGCGTTCTATTTTCAAATCTTCCTTCTACTCGATCAAGGTTTATTTTATTTTTCTCTATTTTTTGTTTTTATTTGGACTGCGGTCGAGGCTTGGTTTATCAATTCACTGAGCGCGTTTTTAAAATGTTTAAGCGGTTTTGACAGCAATTTTTTTTTCTGTTAACTATTTATTTTCGGCGTCCTAAGTCGGTATTTACAGCCATCCCTATCATAGGTTGAGGCTGAAGCTTTTCTTATGTTCTGACCAGACACGTTTGTTTATTTTGCCAATTTCAAGTACCAACAGTAAAATTTCAAAATTTTATATATTAAATTCTTCTTTTTTCCAGATTCATAACTGGCACTCGGATTTAAAGCCTCCTTTGTTGACACTTGCAGATTTTAAAAAGTTTCAATCACTCCGTTCATAAAGCACTGACTAAAAATAACGACTCACTTCACGTTTTTTCAATATCGGTGCCGATTTAGCAAGTGGAAGTAAATAAGGTCCATTTCACACGCAAATAGTATAAGTAAGGCGCCAGTCCAGAACTCCGCGTTCGATATAGACGCGGTATAAAACACGACTGCTTTCCGCGCGAGGGGTGTCCACACTGACATTATTCTTTATTACTACTTTGTTATGCAGAGAAATATAAACAGATCGTGAGATTGGTTGCAGTTGGCACTGATTTTAATAGTAACAGATAACACTTTATTAAAAAGGAAAATTAGAATATTGTTTATGGGTGTAAATGAATACTAGCTCAACTAGAGTCGGAAATTATACAAAAGCAGTTTGATTGATCTTTACCAGGCAGCTATAAAACACGAATTATTATTGTAATTGTTTAATAGAATTAATATGTATTCTTTAATTTACTTGATTCGCTACAAAGGTGGCATTTTCGTTTAGACACAACCTTGTTAAAATAAATTAAGAAAAAAAAACCAGTTTTTGCGAATAACAATCGGCCGCCTTTTCAGCGAGTACGCAAGCATGGGCTGTTTACAGTATATAAGTATGGTGTTTTAGATATTATATAAGGTCAAATTCGTAATTTGCCGTTAGCTATTATTTTTTTTATTTTAATTGTGTTGGATTTTTTTTTAATCGTCGTTGACTAAATTTTTTTTAGTTTAATTAATTATTTTATGAATAATTAATGTCACATTTATTTTACAATAACAAATGTTACAAAAAAAATACATTTGGTCCAAGTGAATAATTTAACGTTAAAAAAACTACAGTTCTTTTTTTAAGCACTTTGGTTCGTAGATGCATAATAATTTTAAGAAAAAGACATCTGTTTGTTTTACCTAAGTGTTTATTTTTCTAAGTTTGGGTTGAATTTTTAATCACATTTTTTTAGTCACTTAGTTGTCGTTGATGCCGGTTGTGAGGTAAGTTTATGCAATGATACCTACTCCTTTTATTATATTGGTGCTTTCTTTTCCAAATGTTTTTATTGAGAAAAATGTATCAATATTTTGATAATTAGAATCGAAAAATTTATTAACATGTGATAGTTTTTTTTTATTTTATAGACTGTTTACAATCTTGATAATATTCCTGTTACATTTATTGCAACAATCAATTTTTTTTTCTAACTAGTTTCGTAGTAAAGGCTCCTGGACTTCTGGCGATTAGGTACTATAGAACACTTAACTGTAAGTATCTATAAAACGTTTTTTTTTTTAAAAGATGCCGCCGTATTTCTACCTCTTCTCGATTAGTTGTATACTTGGGTCACATAGAGTCATTTAACTTTTATGGGCGCATTTCCTGGGGACCATTTGATAAAATAATTTTGAATTTGATGACGTGGTAGTCAAACTTTTATGATTCAAAAGTAACAATATATAATTTTTAATTATATTTACGTGAATATCGCTAGTGTCGATAAATACTTTAACATATTATAAATAATGTTCTTTAGAGTTCTGTCACTTTTGGCAATTATTCAAATATACAGTGATAATTATACTTTTCTTATTATCATAGATTGGACTTTGAGGATCATCAAAACAATAAATGTCGACGTTTTTAAGAACTAAATATTATTTATTAAGTTCGTTTCACTTTACACATGCACGATACACATTATAATCTGTCATCTATTTTTTTAAAACAATCAATTTTTGAACGAATAAGTGAAGTAAACCGCCACAATTTTTTTTCACTCACATAAACCGCGGTATATTTTTATTTTAATCGCGCGAAGCACCGATCCGCACTGGCCACAAATACGCTGATTTGTTTCGATACGGCTATAGATTCTAAATTTAAATTCGTTCAAGGATTTTTAAAGTACAGCTCTTTAATGCTAGTTATTTTGTTTGTATTGCAATTTAATTACTGCTACCTGATAATATCAAAATACACATAAGGGTAAAAAAGATGAAAAATCTTGTTATGATATTTTGCCCATGATTTTGGTGAGAATTAATTATGGTATTTTGATGAGTTGCGCACTCTTATCTCGGTTTTTAAACTCAAAAAATTTAACAAACTCAAAACACGTGCTAAACAGAGTCTAACCCTTAAACTTGCCTTAGGCACATGTTTAAATATAAACAACCCTAAATCTTGATTTAAGAAGTGTCTAACCGTTATCTAACTTGATTAGGTATATTATGACATTTTTAATAATTTTCAATGTTTATCTTTTAGAGACTGTCTAGATAAATAGGTGTTGATTTTGTGGTAAGGGGGTAATTTTTTACAAGCAGGGCTTTAAATACCGGTAAAACATTTGTAACGTTACCTCTACTCCATCGCGATACCGGTAAATATATATTACTTACCGGTAATAAATTTAACGTTACTTATACCAAGTCCTACCGGTAAAACTTCTCAACGATACTATCAAAATAATGTTAATTTTACCGATACTTTAAAATGGGTAAAGCTGTGTTGTGCATGTGGGGCCACGTACGGAGTGGCAACAGCGCAATTTTTATTGTGTTTCTTAAAATTATCGTTACTATCTAACGTTAAATACTGTATAACTTTAACGTTATTCACGGTAACGCATTGGAATTAACGTTAATGAACGGTATTTTTATGGTATATTTGGTAACGTTAACAAGCCTTGTTTACAACACTGCCAACTGGACTTTGAATTACTTCGGTTTTTTATTATTGTGGACTCTGTTAGCGAGGTTTGTTTAGTAAATGAATAATGATAAATATCTACCTACGCTACCTAGAAACCGGTTTAGCCACCGATAGGTTTTCAACATGAGGAAGGAAATGCTATACAACTAAGGTATGGGTCATCATACATCGATAGCGGCTCGGCGATAGATTTTCAACTCAAGGGTGGCAGCTAGCCTTGCGAGAAAAGTGCCCCACCACCTTTTTTTTTTCTTTTTTTTTTTTAATATTATTAGCTAACGAGACGAGCTGGTCGTTTGCCTGATGGTAAGCATAACGCCGGCCCATAACAATTGCAGTGCCACCCAGAACTTTGAAACACAAAGGCCTGCGCGGCACTGCAGTGCGCTCGTTACCCTGAGACATTAGGTATTAAGTCTCATAAGCCCAGTAATTTCACTGGATACTCTGCTCATCAAACCGGAACACAGTAATGCTTGCACACTACTGCTTGGCGGCGGACTTCACGAGCAAAGCGGTGGTAACAACCCAGACGGACACTCGCAGAAGAGTTAGTCCTCCCACTAACAAAACCTCACGAGATAGTGGTCAAATAATAACCTATAACATTAAAATAACGTGCCAAGCCATGGCAGAAGTATTATAGCGCACAATAGATAACTATGTTTGAGAATTCAATAATAAATAGGTACTTACATAATCATTTAAATCAGGAAATAACTACCGGTCATTGTCTTTACGGAATAATTGTCGCAGCCATCCGTTTTATATTAGTTTTTAATTATTATTTCATTTAATTTTATATTAACTGCCGCCCGCGGTTTTGCCCGCGAGCCAACAAATGTACGGTTCCTCCGTTCCTTTTTCCGGGACAAAAGTAGCCTATGTTACTCTCCGGTATATAAACTATATCTATGCACAAAATCAGGTCGATCAGTGGAGCCGTTGCTGCGTGAAATAAGCACAAACTAACAAACCTACAAACCCACTTTCGCGTTTATTATAGTAAGTATACACATATTATGTATAATAATATACGAACAGACTCGACTATACGTAAAAGACTTGAGCTCTTATTAATAAAAAGTGTCTAAACGGTTGTTTATAGTGGTTTAGCTATCCAATGTTTACTATGGTAAGCCACTGTTTAAAAACAGTAAAACAACCAGAGACAAAGACCGAATGACTGAATCTTTTGAATATGATTCCTTTTCTTTCATCCAGTGTGACCATTTGTGGCAGATTTGTGCCAATTGGGCTGATTTGATTATTTTGAATTCTCTGATTATTATGAAAACGTGGCTCTGGTTTTGGCACATTTGGGAGTAGGTAATCATACAAAATCTAGAAAATAAATGATGCAATAGATTCATGAAACACTTTTGTGTTCTATTTCAAAAGTAATATGTTTTAAGAAAAGCAATTCATTTTTTCAGGAACATGGCAATTGTGTTGCCCTTTTACACCAAATAAATAAATTTATACTGTTGTGTGTACTGATATATGTATAATAAAGTAAAGTATGTTTGTTTGTTACTACCGATAATATCAAAGAATATCAACAACTTTTGTTCATGAATTATCAATAAAGCCCTGCATTTTGGTTATTTATGAGCAGATCTAGCCTCTATTGCCATATTGTTGAACCGCAATTCTGATCCGTTGAGCCGAGGTTAGCATATTTGCGCCGCTTGAGTCGCTCAGCCGAAGAAGCCGCGGCGCCAGCCCTATATTGTGTCTCAGAAATATGAGACGGTGCAAAGTGTCGACAAAAATGGCTGGTTGTGAATGTTGATGAAAATTTGCAATCCCTGCTTTATCTCCGAAAATACTAACCATACAATTTTGAAAAGATAATACAAAAATTAAGTAGTTCTTTACAAGAAAACCTATAAGATGTCTATGGTCTTAAAATAACGTAAATATCTCAATCTTAAGCGTAGTTAAAAACTGACATTTTCAGTTGGTACACCTACGAGAAGAATGCAAGTTTTTCAACTACTTACAATATTAAGTTTGTTCTTGGGATATTGTACGGAACCCTCTCCCCACGCGAGTTCTACTTGCACTTGTACAGTTTTTTATTATATGATCTCACCAAACATTGGCCTAACGTTGGTATATGAATATCTATTCTATAGGTAGGATATAAAACAAAGGCACAAGAAGGCTGTGTTTACACAATTCATCACTGTCGCGATGTGTGCTTACTATATTAGGTTTATCTTAGAGATAATATTTGCGTCTTGAGGTGGGGTATAGTGGTATTCATTTTTAAGAGCATTAACCAAAACATAGATTGAATTTGAATCTATTTTTTGTTTTTAAACATAATACGCTTGCCTTTGACCACTATCTCACTTGCTGGTAAGTGACGAGGCGGTTGACGATGAAGCACGCTGCCTAGAAGATACTAATTCACTCGTAACTTCAAGAACCTCAGGTTGTAGCGATTGGGAAACACTGACTCAGGCAAGGAGTTCCACTCATGAATGTGGAAGAAAAACGCTTCGAGCGCCCATATCACGCTCATGCATATTTTGGTTATGCTGCCAAAATAGCCATACTTAGTTTTGCATCAAGCGCGGCTTGAAGTAAATCCATCAATGTGATGATGTGGTAAACCTGCACATAACTTTAAAAGTCATACCTATATTATGTGAGCATAATAATCCACTTACCTCAACAGCAGAAGAAGCCTTGAAGAGGTAACAGTTAAGTAGACCCTCCTTCTCATTGAAAAGTATGTAGAACAGCTCTTCAGGTCTACCAGGAACTTGGCTTGCTCTGAAAAGGAAAACATATTAAGCCACAAGTTGCCTCATCTATCTGCTGGCCGAGAGTTAAATTCTTGTAAGATGAGAGAGATTTTGGTGAAGAAATTGTGAAGTAACCACAGCACGGTGGTAGGCATTTTCAGGTGTTCGCCTAGCTAACCCTCATGGTTAAAATCCGTGGCGAAGCCGCTACCCACCTATGTATTTCGGCAGCCATATAAATTAGTGTTTTGTAGGTTTTTTAAGTTTAGGCATCTCATACATAATCATGAGTCAAGGGTGGAAGATATTTGGCCGTTGTAAATCTAAATTTCCTGTCATTTTCTATTCTCATATTATTTATTGGAAGGAACAGAGAAAGTAATTACTATCTTTTATTGGAAAGTTAAATAAATGCTTGTAATAAAATAAGGAAATAGGCTAAAAAACTAAAAAAGCTGTCCAACTCCTGTCTTTATGAACAGTCTCTCGACATAAGTGCAATCTGTTCAATATATTGGACTAGTCAAAACTAATCACATGAGCCCCAATCGACCGTATCGTCGCTTAACATCAGGTGAGATCGTGGTCAAACGTAAGCCTAAAAAGGAAAAAAACAAAAAAAAATTAGAGGGATTTACTTGTAGCCACTGAGAAGTTCCACTATCCACACCCTGACTCTATCAGATCAGGTTCATGATACCAAATTATTGTGTTGTCATCCAAACTATACATACCTACAAACGTTTCATTCTATAGGTACCTACCACAATTAGAAGTACTTAGGTCAAAATGGACATCCAAGATTTGATTACGTAGTCAGTTATAACTTACAAGAGGCGTTTAAAAACGAGCGCTTTTGTGCTTAAATACCTATATATATGTTTGAAAACAATAATATAATACATAATTACCAATGACCATTTTTGCTAAAATAATTAGCCGCAAAATCTAAATTACAATTCATAAAATCCCTGTAAAAACATTAGAAAAATCTCATGGCCATGCATTGTTTGATTTTTTCAATCTCTTACATCGTTGTTCTTAATTATTAAGGTGATTCTTATACTCGTAATTTATAATATTTTTTATGACATACCAATTCAAAACAAACTGTAGCCATCTTTGGCTTGTAGATTAACCAACTGTTTTTGTAGGTTAATTATTGTCTTTAAGTAGTAGCTAGTTAATAAAGGCTTTTAAAAGAGAAGGTAAATAAAAGCATTTGTTTCAGTAATTGTATGATTAGAAGAAACAAAAAAATCATAAAGTGAAATTTACGAATCACAATGTCGACTTTTTTGAGCCGGGACAGGGGAGAACTGATATCCTAAACACAGGGTCACCTAGTTAGGAGTTAGAGCTCACCCATGTACTTAATCAAAGAGCAACCACGTATGTGCTAGGTCATAGAACCTTACGTAAGGGTCAAGTTATATTTCTTTGCAACCTACTGTCTACATGTACCTAACAAGTATAATTTAAACTACAAATTGCTATGCTTTGTTTATTTAAGAGGTACTCTTAGTTATTTAAGTACATGCAATGTTACTTTAGTTTTTTAGAGAGAAATAAATTATTATTATTATTATATTAAAAACTTACCTTATAATGTCGACGAGGCGATGAACAATCACTGGTTCAAAGTTACCATTGTAAGCTTTGAGGTAGCCATCCTCTATCGCTATGCTGAGCTGAGGACAAACAGAGATGTCACTAGATTTGTTAACTATACAAATAAATTAAATTGAAGTGTCTGTTGTCGTCGTCGCAAAACTAGTTTTGGAGCTTAGAATTCGCTCTCGGGAAAAAGGTTTTGTTTCGTTGGCGACAAAAATCAACAACAACCTACTACCTATTACCTACCTATCTATCCTACCTACGTACCTATCTACCTACCCGACCTACTTCCCTATTTCTAATTGTAACTTATCGAACTGTCAATTAAACCATCGCTATGGATCGCAAAGTTCCGATCTTGCGCCACGAGTGAAATAGGCTCTTACTCCGAATATTGAACATCGAAGCTGACAGATCGCAGATCGTGAAATAACTAAATTCGCGAAGTAATTTTCGTGTGAAAACCGTAGCGAACGACGACGTTGCTAGTGGGAGGACTAACTCTTCTGCGAGTATCCGTCTGGGTTGTTACCACCGCTTTGCTCGTGAGGTCTGCCGCCAAGCAGTAGTGTGCAAGCATTACTGTGTTCCGGTTTGATGAGCAGAGTATCCAGTGAAATTACTGGGCTTATGAGACTTAATACCTAATGTCTCAGGGTAACGAGCGCACTGCAGTGCCGCGCAGGCCTTTGTGTTTCAAAGTTCTGGGTGGCACTGCAAATGTTATGGGCCGGCGTTATGCTTACCATCAGGCAAACAACCAGCTCGTCTCGTTACCAAATAACATAAAAAAAAAAAGATAAAACCATTTATACATTTTAGTTCCATAGCCGGTCTTCTGCGAATATTCACTTCATATTGAAGAAATTAGATTCGGCTTCGTTTCGTTTTCGAAAAAATCATGAACTACCTACTTATCTCTAATTTTAATTTTTAACCTTTCGAACTGTCTGTCCATTTTATTTATCAAAAAGCTCGGTACTTTCACTGCTGGTACAAGAAGTGTGTACAAGCGTTATATTTTTAAACGACTTTCAAAAAAAAGGAGGAGGTTGTCAATAATTATCGTCTGTATTTTTTTGCTATGTTACTTGATTTTTCCGCCAGTTAATGATTATTTTTTTAATGAGGTGAGTAATTTTTTTCATGAATATCTCAAGGGTGGTCCTATTATAAATATCATTAAAGAATACCACCCCTACGGATGGAGAAATGCGGGATGAAATTTCAAACATCGCGATATTTTCACCGAAAACTTAAAAAAGTCAGTTGTTAATTAAGTACCTTATCTCTAACGCCGGTAGCTCGAAGCTCCCGTAGCAACCACGGCAGCATGGCATTTGAGAACCTTCTGTCCATGGCCGTATAGCCCAGGTACTCCACTGATGTTAGCTTAGTCTTCATTTTGAACTAGAAAAGAAAAAAACATATTTATACCTTCTAGCTGCTGCTGAAGGTTTCACGCGGATATTCCAGGAGCGGCGTAAGGCATATGTGACGTGGGCCTACAAGAGGGGCAACCTTTAGGCACCCCTTATAATGTCAAGAATGACCAAGCATGGTAAAACAACGATCACCACTTGACGCATACGGTATTGTCTCTTTTTTGAGTAGGAGGTCGTTGAAAGGGCTGCCGTGCGTCTCTTTCACTCCCTCGAATATAACACGGTTAGCACTTGGACTTTAATGTCCATCACCATATTAGACGGTACGATATGAATCAAGCGGTACGTGATCGTTGTTTTTCCCTGGTTGGCGCTTAGTCCGTCGTTGTCATGCTTGACCATGTAATGCGCGCCGGTTAAAATCTACCGTCATTATGCCCGACAAATCTTGATTCTTTTATTGCACAAGATCGATTGGTATCCACAAAAAATGACATTAAATTTAATGTAAGTTATACCTGCCTACTTAAATATAAATTTTGCTGTTTTCCACGGACAAATAATTATGTGAAGTCATCTTAAGTTTTTTGAATAAGTAGTAGGTAGGTATGTGTGTGGTTCATACCTATGTACATAGGTATTGTGAGAAAATAATTTCATCTGGTATGAATTCAGTACCTTTTTTTTTTTTTTTTAATCTACTTTTATTTAGGGGCTTTTCCCACATTGGTATGCCAGCCCCATCATACCCTAAACTTAAATACTAACCTTAATTTAGTTTAAACATTTTATATAAAAATTTTGCTGCCTCACTATCTGGTATTCAGTACCTATTTAATAAGGATTGTTTAAAATAATTCAAAATCATAATTACGTAGGTACTCAAACAAAAAAATTATATCAGAACTACATACATAAGTAAATATTCCTGCTTATTTTTACGTACATACTACCTTATATTAATTAATACAAGTAATTTCATCTTACATACATACCTATTATGTACCTATATTTAAAAGGCAGACAAAAATTTCATTCCAATAGGATTGTTTGAAAATCTGTTAAGTTGCGCATGTTAATTCATCCAATTCAAAACAAATCATAATGATTTGTAAACAATTTTGAAACCGAAACTGCAACCAGAGACATGTTTTCACTCGCGTAAAATCAATATATTCACATAATCACACACTTTCTCACTCGCACTACGCTTGGCGGAATGTAAATCGCGTACTAAATCGATTTGCTCAAAACATTACTGCATTAACAAATCGATTCACAGGAAAATTAATTTTATATGTTTGGTTAAAAATGGCACCAGTTTAACACTGCCAGGATGCGGTGAGGAAAACAAAATACTAAAGACAAAGAATACAATAAGGAAATAGCAAGTAGCCGTCTCTTTTCAACTTATTATTTAGAACGAGATAGAATGACGTACAGTAGGCAGATTGCCGGACGCTAGCCATAGCAAAAGCTCCCTTCTCGTGACTCGTCATCGAACTTTTGAGGACGACTTTAATAACATACCTACATTCAGGAAAATCTAGCGAGAAAGAGAAAGAAACCTAATAATTAATAATATTATTTTATTCGCAATTGCCATCTATTGATGAGTAGCGTAACTATTACAATCAGTTGATAGTTAAAAAATTGTTTCGCTGTTTAAAATAGATGGTGGATATGATGTTAGTTATTCACCAATTAGAAAGATGGCGCTGAACAACTCTTTGTTAGAATAATATTAAAATTATATAAAATTAATTAAAATTATACTGAATTTGTTGCAATCAACATTTTCATCACTACAAAATTAAATCAATTTATTTATTATCCTAGTCACTCTTAAGTATTTCATAAATAATAGAGATTTTATGAAATAACGTGGTTCTACTTCAAAGAAGTCGCTTTGCAATGAAATTAAATAATGGTTCTGCTACTAGAAACTAGATGGCGCATTTTGAAATAACAATTCAAATAATATTCTTATACATACCTATCAAAATATCAAAACAATCAAATAATTACAGGTGCTTACCTACTCCAAAATCTAATGAGCTTTGAGCTTAGTTACAATTAACGAGCAACACAAAGTAAAATTGACTGATATGTTTACTTCTAACGGTGCAGTGTATCAATACAAGGACAAACAAATCTTCAATTCTCTTGCAAAAGATATGTTGTTATATTTTTTTAAATTAGTTACATACCTAATTACCTAAATATATATTATCTATTTCACTCTCCTCCTCGTAGCAGTTAATTAAAAAATATAGCTAACCTTAGTAAATACTCAAGTAGATACCTACGTAAAACCTAATCTAATTAGTAATTACGCCACTGTCAACTTGGCTCAGTTTTTAAATTGATTTTCGTAACTAAACGTCAATTTGCGCTTAGATTCGTGCAAAATGATTTCATGTGATTTTTACAATAAAAACTCTTCATTATTTCATATCTCTGAAAAAATTCCCATTATTATTTCTGAAAAATTCCGTGCGATTGCAGCGCTCCTAATTTAATCTCAATGTGGGTATGTCGTGCCAAAAAACAAACAAAATTGTGTATGTGCTGTAAATCATTTTTTTGTGATGAAGTGTCAAAATGTGGTTAATTTGTGAAATACGGTGCAATTACTTTAATTAATATTACAAATAAGGTATGTACTATGTATAATGTACAGTTGTATAGTCAAGTATTTATTTTATCTTATTTCTTCAATTAAAAAATCAAAACAAATTCGTTCTTTAGAAAAAATGTTGGTTATTTGATAATGTTGATTTCAAAGTAGGTAATTGTTAGAGCGATATCGCTCTGATAAATAACTAACAATAGCGTTGCGATGCTCTTTAATGAAGACTGGCTTCTGCCTGCGGTTTCACCCGCGTTCCCACAGGAACCGTGTATTTTTCCGGGTTAAAAAGTAGCCTATATTACTCTCCGGTCTATATTAACTATATTATATATATGCCAAAAATTACGTCGATCTGTTGCTCCGTTGCTGTGTGAAGGATGGACAAACCAACAAAAGTACGAACACGCTTTAGCAATTATTATAGTACTGACTAGCTGTGCCCCGCGGCATCAGCTATCGTGCATTTTTTAGCCTATTACTCTTCGGTCCATAAACTAACATTACAGCTATCTCGGTGGAAAAATTCACGCCAATCCGTTGCTCCGTTGCTGCGGGAAAGAAGGGCGAACCTACAAACCTTATACCATGTGCAAGGACTACATAACTTCTCTGTGAGTGCCCCTCTAGGTGGGTCTCACCTTTTTGCTTGTATATCTAGTCTCCCGCCCCACCAAGCAGTAATGTGCAAGCATTACTGTGTTCCGTTTTGATTAGCAAAGTAGTCCGTGAAATTATACTGGGCTACGTAATGTCTCAGGGTAACCAGCGCAATGCAGTGCCGCGCATGCCTTTGTGTTTCAAAGTTCTGAGCGGCACTACAATTGTTTTTGCTTGGCGTTACGCTTACTATCAGGCAAACGACCCGCTCGTCTCGTTATAATAGGTAAAAACACTTTCGTAATATAGGACGGTTCATTTATTATTCAACCTTTTCTAGATCAATCTAAAATGGCAAAGCGCGAGGTCGCATCACCGGTTTCAATCATAGAAGAGAGCGCCACCAGCGGATGTCGCAGTAACGGATCCATTCGCAGTCAGGACAGGGTGCTGAAAGTGAGCGCTGGATCCAGTTGTGAGGCAGATGTGTCAAATAGTGAATACGATCGGTAAGTTTTTATCATCATCATCAGCCGGAAGACGTCCACTAATGAACAAGGATATATTCAATACTAGCTGCTGCCCGCGGTTTCACCCGCGCGGAGATATTGGATTTCATGGTTTTTATTTTTTTGCGCGGAACCCTAATTCGTTGCGCGGGTGAGCTAGTATTAAATAAAAATACAAAATAAAAGATTCCACTTGCAGTATCTTTGTCCAAGATTTCATAGTATTTTGCACATTATTTTGCGCGGTTTGGGAAAATGCCGGAACTTGGAGCGACTTCTATTTGGACTTTGTTCTTCATTTCTCCAATCTTTGTCACAATCTATGACTTTGACTTGACCAAAGATATTTAATGAATGGAATACCACCCTAAGACCGGACATAAAGCTATTAGCGATAGCAGTATATCTTTCATTATCAGCGACTTGGAATTAGGTCGGCCTTAAGGCTTAGCTATACAGATTAAGGTGCTTAAGCCAAGGCCAAGGTTAAAAGTTGGTTTTGTAGCGACGCCTTTTTGCAAGCCGGTCCTAATGGACTAGCGGACTAAATATCAGCAATATGACCGATAGTCACCGATTTACAAAAAGTCGTATTTTTGAATCTCAGCGGGTGACTAAAATTCACATATCTATGATATCGTTTACGAGAAGGGGTACCAATTTACCCAATGAGACTATTTAATGCCAATTTTGACTTAAAAATAATTTCCAACTTAAAAAATAAAATTGAATAGAACACAATCATAAATTTATCTATGATCAAAGCTGAGAAATAGTAGCATGTTGGTAATACAGGGTATGACTTTCAAAAATACGACTTTTGTAAATTAATGATTTCAAAGTCATCGCTGAGAATTTTGTCACCACTGACATCGTTTACGAGTGGGGGTACCCATTCATTCGTAAACGATATCATAGGTATGATAATTTTAGTCACCCACTGAGACTAAAAAATACGACTTTTTGTGAATCGGTGACTATAACTCATATCGACTATACGTCATACGGATATTTAGTCTGTCGGTGACTTTAAAAAATGGCACCCCAGATCATAAGCCACGATGTTCAAAGAATATGCGGACCCTAGATTAGCTCTCATGTGCAGCTGCCGGAAGAAAATTGATAGGTTTTTGGCTTGAGAGACGTAGCTAGCCAAACGAGGTACTAATAAATGATAATTAGAGTATTACCTGCCATGCTCATTAAATACATAGAGATAGAGCCGTTTTTAAACACGTTAGATACAAATTACCTAATGTAACAACACAATACCGATGCGTCATTGTTACAGGAAACTTACTCTGAATGGTGTAATTGTAGACCGGGAGCTACGGGAGATTTTATTTACTCTTAAAAATATTTTGGTGTCAGATTTTAGGACGGCTCCGTGGGTAAGTTCGTGCTACCCTGCCTGCAAAGCATGAGGCTCCGGGTTCAATTCCCGCCCGGAACAAACTTTTTGTGGTGAACATAAAGTTTGTTCTGGGGTCTTGGATGTTTGTGTTGTGTATCTGTGTGTCTATGTCACCTAAATCACAGTGAATCCCAGTGCAGGGTTGTGAGTGTGTTTTTAAGCCACTCAAAGGATGGCTTTACGGGACCGTTGGTTTGTCCTCCAAAGCACAATTAAGCACTAATTTTTAAATAGTACATATCGGTCCCCATCATGGTACTTTTACTATAAATTTTAATATCGTTTGATCTTTGGGTAGGTAACCTTTTTGGTAATAAAATAATTTGGATCAGAAGGTGTTTCTTTATTTGTTGTTGTTTACTATTAGGTAACGAGACGAGCGGGTCGTTTGCTTAAAGTAAGCATAACACTAGTCCATAACAACTGCAGTGCCACACAGAAGTTTGAAGCACAAAGACCTGCGTGGCACTGCAGTGCACTCAATACCCTAACACAGCAGATATTAAGTCTCATACGCCCATAAGTAAATTCACTGACTATAGGTACTCTGCTCATGAAACCGAAACACAGTAATCCTTGGATATTATTGATTGGCGGCAGATTTAAAACTACAGGATCAAAACAGTATTAATCCGTATATCCTACTTCCTACTAATATTGTAAATGCGAAAGTGTGTTTGTTGATTTGTCCTTCTTTCACATAGTAACGGATTGACCTGATTGATGACCATGACGGACTGACCATAGAGTAACATAGGCTACTTTTTATCCCGGAAAAATACCGGGTTACTGTGGGAAAGCAGGTGAAAACCTCGGGCAGAAGCTAGTATATATATTATACTATAATAAATGCGAAAGTGTGTTTGTACGTTTGTTTGTTTGTCCTTCTTTCGCGCAGCAATTGAGCAGCGTACATCCGTACGTGATTTTAATTTTTAGCATAGATGTAGTTTTTGGACCGGATACTTTTTATCCCGGATCAATAAACAGTTCCTGTAGGAACTCGGGTGAAACTGCGGGCAATAGCTAGTGATTACAATAAACGTAAGTAGGAATATCGTCCAACATCTCCCAACCTATTGCAATTATAACCATTTTGTCATTTAGTTTAACCGCAGTTATTATTATTTCAAGGAAAATAGTGTTAATAAGAACGGATATTACTATTACGTATTTCTGAAATACCGTGTTTAACTGTTGTCTATATTTATAATCCGTACTATAAATACGAAAGGCTGTTTGTTGATTTTTCCTTCTTTCATGCAGCAACGGAGCAGGAAGCACGTGATATTTTTGCATACACATAGTGTATGGACCGGATAGTAGCTAAGATATTTACCCAGAAAAATGCACTGTTCCTTTTGGAATCGCCACGCGGGTGGAGCCGCGGGCAGTAGGTAGTAATGTACCTATGTTTAAACAAGCTAAACATGGACTTAGATATTTTTGAACAGTTTTTTAAGCATTTTTTTTATAAATCTCTCTGTCGTGACGAAACGAGCAAGCCATTTTCGTGATGGTAATCATAACGCCAGATGATTGACAGCTGGCTTTTGTCTGTGGTTTAGAAGAAATATTGAATATCCCTCGTCAGTCATCGGAAATAAAGTACGACGAAGTAAAATTGCTTTAAAATAGCGACGAACTGACTTCAGTGACAGAGTACTGAACTGATTTTGATGAAATTTTTCTGCGACCAATCTGAAAAATACCCTTTCTAATAAAAAAAGAATTTTACAAATCAGTTTATAAATGACGGAGATAAAAAGTAACATAAAAAAATACCTACAACCGAATTGAAAACCTTCTCCTTTTTTTGGAAGTCTGTTAATTGATCAAATTTCTTTGACAGATGCCAGTTCCATTCGCCCAATATATTTGTCCAGGGGCCTGTTTCATAAAAAATATTAGTCTAATATTATGAGCTTTCTTTGTTTTTTTTTTCATATATAATATGACGCTAATACTCATAATATTAGACTAATATTTTTTATGAAACAGTCCCCAGAATTTCTTATATTTTGCACCATCGCATCAAAACATTACTTATGAGTGGTCATAAGTCAGCTCTCTTGGCAAAAACGGTTTATTGATACGGGTCTTGTTGATAATTAATTGATCATTTCCACATACCATTGTCATCGGAAATGACACCATGGCCTTGTGGACTAATGAAGTGTCAAGTAAACGTCACGAGTTGTGGTCTGGCTACACGGCAGAATTGGCTGGCGAGTTGACAAGCTAGTAGAGTAGAAACCGCACTGGATGGATTGCTTATAGACATTTTTTCGAAACGCAGTGGTTTAGGTTTTACTAAATACAAACATAAGTGCATATTACTGCACCCTTTACATGACCCTTTGGTTATTATGTAGTTGTAGTCGCATAAAATCAGTTAATTATCTATACAAATAAATAAAATTGGAGTGTCTGTTTGTAATATCAAAATATTCGTTTTTTACTAGATGCATTTGAAAGTATGTACGGTAATACCAATAACAAAAACGGAGCTCATCTGATTTTGCTATAAAACCTTTAAGTGAAGCTTTTTACTTACTATAGACGCCTTAAGGAAGGCTTGAGTTAGGTCCATTTAAGGAACGTTTTGTATGACGATTAAGAATATGAGTAGTGAAGTCCTTATGAGAAAACCATAGAAAACTTACATTATTATATTATTTATTATTCATCACATAATAAACTTGTAAAGATCAAAATCAAAATTCTACCAGTACAGATCTTCCAGGCAGTAATTTATAAGAATAATTTTAGTAAATATAGATTTTGTACATTACAAAATAATAGATCTAGAAAATATAGCTCTTGTACAATGCTGAAATATATTTTTACGATACAAACATCCGTGATGTCACCATAGGAGCATGTTCAAGGGCGTTTTTCAATGTTAGTTAAAAATGGTTTCTTTTTTGATACTGTTTGATAAGTGGATCGTTTATTTAGATTAGTTAACCGAACTCTCATAACTTTGAAACATAAAGGCCTGTGCGGTAGCGGTGGGTAACATATCAGCGACCTCAGGGTTGTGGGCATGTCCACCGTGCCCATAGGGGTGGTGCCTTGCAAGCACATATTGAATTTAAAATGTAAGTCCTTAGTATTAAAGTGTACTGCCAAGGAGGCTCTTAGGCTGTTTTGCCTCTATGTATCTTTGTCCAATACCTACTGCAGGAATAATAAGTACTTTATAAGTGAACTTTATACTAGCGGAAAAATATTTATCGCGCTCAATGCACAATAAAATTGTAAAGTCAAATATTCAAAATGGCGTCTAGAAGCTACAGAATCTACAGATGACGTATACTAGTTTTACTAGTGTCTGGTTTGAAGCGGTTCGCGTCGGTCGTATCCAGTTTTTGAGGTTATCGACCTCAGACCTTTATAAAACACGCTTGCGCCGGTTTTGTTGTGACTTTTTTTTATAGGTTTGTGTTCGTGTGTTGAATTTTTGGTGGTTTTTTGGGGTTTTAAGTGAGAAATTTTAAATGCATTAGTTTGATTGGCTTGGCTTGATCTTTGAACGCTTACAAGTTTCTCTGTTGAGTGAGTTTTAACTATGTTTTATATAGTTGATACGTATGTGACGTATCAACTATAAAAAAAAAACACAAAAAACATTATACACTCTGTGCAGTCGTATAAAATAATTTTGAATTGAATTGAATTTGAATTAAGAATTAGCCTAAGATATTAGATATTAAGTTTCATAAGTCCAGTAATTTCACTGACTAGTTTGCACATCAAACCGGAACACAGCAATGCTTGCACATTACCTACTGTTTGGCGGTAGGCTTGAGCGGTGGTATCAAACCAGACGGACACTCGCAGACGAGTTAGTCCTACCACCTAATGTTACTAGTGTTAATTAGTGGGCTTATGAGACTAAGGGCCGATCTTTCAATAGTCAGATAACGTCCAGTTAGATAATTCCCTGAACCATTTAAGTCTGTGGTGAAGACGGACGTAAAAAGATTTTATGCCTTTCTAAAGAAATAAACCTTAGTTAGCTAACGGTCCATTAATTTCGAAATGAAAGACCTGAAAAACACACTAAAACACGAAGATTTATTGATTGTATAGCAATCAGTTCGTTGAAGTGCAATTGAAAGATCAGGGGATCGATTTTTGAATGTCACCGAGTGACTAAATATCAACGATATGACCGATAGTCATCGATTTACAAAGTCGTATTTTTGAATCTCAGCGGGTGACTAAAATTGTCATACCTATGATATCGTTTACGAGTGGGGGTACCCATTCGTAAACAATATCATAGATATGAGTAGGTATTTAGTGCCAATTTTGTCTTAAAACAATTTCAAACTTAAAAAATAAAATTGAATGGAACACAATCATAAGTTTGTCTATGATTAAAGCTGAGAAATAGTTGCATGTTGGTAAACTGGATATGACTTTCAAAAGTACGACTTTTGCAAATTAGTGATTTCAAAGTTATCGCTGAGAATTTTGTCACCGCTGATATCGAAATCACTCGTGACTTTCAAAAATCGGTCTCCAGGGGCCTGTTTCATAAAAAAATATTAGCCTAATATTATGAGTATTAGTCTCATATTTTATATGGAAAAAAGAAAAAAAAAACTCATAAAAATTAGACTAATATTTTTTATGAAATAGGCCCCAGCCCTAAGAATTCGTCTCTGAATCTCAGAGAGTTGCAGTTGAGTAACTAGTGCATTGCGGTGCCGCGCAGGCCTTATTTATATCAAAGTTCCGTCTGGCACTGCAGTTGTTATGGGCTGGCGTTATGCTTGACTTCAGGCAAAAGACCTCGTTACCAATTAGTTACCAAGTGAGCAATAGAAAATATTGTGAGAATTATTTCATTCCTAAACAACTCTTAGCGTAACCTACTTACAATAGCTATTGATAGTGCAAGTAAACGTAAATATTCAACAATGAGTTGGGTTAGTAAACTAGCGATTTTAGCAGACAGCACGATAGTGTGGGAGCTTAGAGCAATAGGGATGTTGACTACTTTTTTATTATATCAATTAATTCGTTTTCTCGTGAGAATCAAATACTACGAAAAAAACTGGAAATCGAACGAGCTGTTATAAGAGCCAAAGAGAGTCAAAGTCGGGCGTATCTACTGAGCGCTAACACGCCCCATGCAAATAGGCCAGAACAAGTGACATCACATGTTCTTTGGCAGGCCGTAGAGCTGTAATGAAAACATACATTTAGTTGATTTTGGCCATGAAAAACTGCGTTTAAGTATGTACATCATTACATTTTTTCATTTATTGAAATGTAAAAAATCTGATAGTATCATTTAAATTAATATTGGATGGTAAAAAAAATCATTGCATTCAGTAATAGTACATTACGATATTAGTGCGTAAAGATGTTATAACCAATACGCACGTATATCGTACGACGTTTTTTAACACACTTGCGAGTAAACAGGAAAAAAAAAACATTTAAATAAACTCAATCTGTGAATGCACACTGTTGCTTTCCCGCCATTTTACCAGCGCGCTTGAATAGCAACAGCGCGCTGCTCACTAGCTGGAGTGGTGCGGCGGCGATCAGTTCCATAATTATTTGAAATGGCAAATAATACTGTTATGGAATTTGTATGGACTATAACTTAACTATTTGCTTTGATAACACACGCGTTTTTTATGACCCGCTTTACATATTTAAAACCGGTGGAATTATATCAGCTTTACGAGAGAGGGTGTTAAAAATTTCATTTACAAAAGATATACCTATTTGTTGTAGTAACGTGATGTTCTTATACCTGTATAACGACAGTAATTATGTAGGTATGTTGTGTTTCTTGCGACATCGCTATTGCTATAAAACGCACACAAGCGTAGCTTCACCTACACTGGCACATCATCAGCCGAAAGACGTTCACTGCTGAACATAGGCCTCCCTCATAGAACGCCACTTGGATCGGCTACTTGCCTCTTGCATCCAACAGCTCCCCGCGGTTGTGACCAGGTTCTCAGTCCTGGAAGGCCTACCCTACACGATACATGATATTCAGGCTGTCTTACTAAGATAGTCCGTTAAATTGTATAGTGTATCAAGAGTTAGCCTGTTATTTAGGCATAGTAAAAAAGTAGACTGTAAGATAGTCTTAATAAGACAATCTAAGGTAAGCGTGGCGTAATAAGCCCATTAGTCCTATGGGTACAACCTGGCAATTACATAGATTCCGCTGATTTCACGGCCCAACACGTATGGTTTACAGACATGCTCAGTTCTATTCATAAAATGACGGATTTGTAAACCAATTCCAACTAGTTATTAAATTGTATCGGTTAGTTACAATTTACAACATGCTTAGATTATGGTGTTCGGTTTTTTAACTTGGTTTATTAGGCTAAGTTTGGTTCGATGACGAGGCAAACTTTGTGTCGTGAGCATAGAATTTTCGATCGCGAGACAAATTTTATGTTATGAGCATAAAGTTTTTGATTCCGAGACAAACTTTGTGTGGTGAGCATAAAGCTTTCAAGCCCGAGGTAAACTTTGTGTCGTGCGATTGAAGTTTTCGATCTCGGGGCAAACTTTGTGTGATGAGCATAATGTAGTCCATCTCGGGGCAAACTTTGTGTCATTAGATCTTCTTCTTAGATTATGAGCATAAAGTATTCGATCTTAAGGTGAATATAAAGTTTTCGATGCCTCGACAAACTTTGTGTGGTGAGCAATAAAATTTCATGTTTTGTATGTTTGTGATATGAGTGTCCATGCCACCTGCAACACAGATAATCGTAGTTTTTTAAACTCGATCATTTATTGAAGCTGAGGATAAGATGTACCACCAGATATCTTAAAGTATAGATTGCACTGCAGTGTTGAGCATGGCGCACGCTTTTTTGTTAAATGTTTTGGATGGAACGGAAAATGTTATGGGCAGACGTTAGTAATGCTTACCATCAGCAAAACGACATGCTCGTCTTATTTCTTTCTTTGTTAGCTAAACATATATTACCTACCAAAATATTTCAAACACCTATGTAATTAAAATTGACAGAGGCAAAGACAATCAAAGCTTTTAAAAAAAAAAAAGCGACATTCACACAAACAACAAGACCACTAAAAAAAGAAAAACAGACGCAAGTGACAGTTCCAAATTGAAAATATAAAAAGAAAACTGATAAGTGACAGTTCTAAATTCAAAAATGTAAGATGGCGGAAGTGCGCGTCAAGATTAAACGCGACGCGAGTGTTTACTCGTTGATTTCCTGCAGTGAGCTCACGCCGGGCAGTGTTGACGTGTGGCTGGACCTGCCAGATGAGATCAAATACGACCCACTGCTGGCACCTTTCAAGCAACGTTACGAACAGCATCATGGTAAGACCTCCTTTTTGATACTCGATAAGTCGGTAGGTTAGCGTTTGACCATTAGTATATCTCGACCTATGCGGTCGAAGATGGTGAATACTCTAATCCTACTAGGTGGTAGGACTAACACTCTCCGAGTGTCCGTCTGGGTGGGTACTACCGCTTTGCTCGTGAAGTCTGCCGCCAAGCAGTAATATGCGAGCATTATATAATACTTGATCCGGTTTAATGCGAAGAGTAGTAGTATACATATACTTACGGTCTTATGAGACTTACACAAATATATACATCACAAAAATTTCGTTTCCAACAGGATTCGAACCTGCGCCTTCTGGTTATCTAGACCAGACGCCTTAACCAACTAGCCTATGGGAGCAATCGATGTTGCCTGCGAAATTCTTGATAATATGATGTTTCTCTTTTCGGCTTACAACTTATGAGACTTAATACCTAATGTCTCAGGGTAAAGAGGGCACGCAGTGCCACGCCGGCCTTTGTGTTTCAAAGTTCTGAGTGTCATTACAATTATTATGGGCCGACGTTATGCTAACTATCAGGCAAACTACCAGCTCGTCTCGTTACCAAAAGCATAAAAAAACTTACATACGAGCTGGCTCTCAAGCCATTGGCGACACATTTTCGATTTGAGAGTGGTAGCTAGACAACACCCTACCAATCATGCTGTGGTTGCGTCACGGTGAGTTCCGTCACCGAAAGGTCAACCTAGAGTCCTTTAACTTTCATGAATACTACATGTTGAAGTTGAATTGTGACATACCTAGTTTTAGTTTCGCTCTCTTTCTTTCCAATACATAACATGAGAAAGAGATGTAAGATGTTTGAAAGATCTAAATTTTATTTGAGCCGTCAAATATCTTCCATCCTTGATAAATTAGACGCCAATAAATTCATTGCCGTTAAATTCACACTAGACACAAGCAAGTGGATTAATTTGACAGGTCTAAAATATATTCCTTACATAGTCGAAATTAGTCTAGAAAGCTTTATTACTCGTCAGGCAAGTTTGGCTTAGGGGCACCTCAGACGCTCAAGCAAACGCACGTTTGCTTGTCAGAATAACAACGATTTTGCGTCAAGCGCGGATTTCGTGATACTCGAAACGTGATACTCGACTTGACCCAAAAGCGTTGTTATTCTGACAAGCAAACGTACGTTTGCTTGAGCGTCTAAGGTACCCCTTAGTTACCAACTCATCAAAGTTGCATTAGGTACGTGGTGTCGATAAGAAAATGTGTTTTTTTTATTTTCAGGCACAATACCGCCGCTTGCTGAAAATGATGGCGATAAAACAATATTTAATAAGGGCTCGCAACCGACGAATTACGCGAATGGAGAAACAAATCACGAAGCAGTCGTTAAGTAAGATTTTTTTGTCACTAGCTGCCCCTGTTTTAGCTCGCATGGACCGTGAACCGTGCTCTTTTCCAAGAAAGAACGTAGGTTATGTTACTTTCCGGTCTTTTATATGCAGAGCGTAGACGCTTATGCAAACGTGCGTGTGCTTGTCAGAATAACAACGCTTTTGCATCAAGCGTCGATTAGGAGACACTCGATACTTTTGTTAGTGGGAGGACTAACTGTTCTGCGAGTGTCCGTCTGGGTTGTTACCACCGCTTTGCTCGTGAAGTCTGCCGCCAAGCAGTAGTTTGCAAGCATTACTGTGTTCCGGTTTGATGAGCAGAGTATCCAGTGAAATTACTGGGCTTATGAGACTTAATACCTAATGTCTCAGGGTGACGAGCGCACTGCAGTTCCGCGCAGGCCTTTGTGTTTCAAAGTTCTGGCTGGCACTGCAAATGTTATTGGCCGGCGTTATGCTTACCATCAGGCAAACGACCAGCTCATCTCGTTACCAAATAACATTAAAAAAAAACTCGACCCACGTCACACCCCGAGATATCCTGACACAGTAATCTGTTGGGAGCTTTACTCAAGAGCTAGATTCGATAGCTAGATAAAGTCATACACTACACATCTTATATAGATTTGTTCTTTTTTTTTTCAGATTAATGGAACCAATGCCACTTGATGATGAAAAGAAATTAAAATCCGTCAGGAAAAGGACAGTTAGTATCCAATGAAAATTTTACTACACATCGATCCATCTCTTCCAATGGGTGCTGTAAGACCAGCTAAGGGCTGTGGAATGGGCAGCAGCATTCTCCTCGGTCAACATCATAATCTACTGCGATCACCCAGATCCTTAGACTAAGGCTGATATTCAGAGACGACAGCTTAAAACGATCTAAGAACTGTCTTAGCCAAGCATCGGCTAAGCCGCTCAATCGAATTCGTATTCAGAAACAAAGTTCGTGCACGGTCTAAGCTAAGATCATACTCTCGTTATCTATGGCTGTTAAGTTTTTAATTTTTTCACCGGAACGTTTACCGGTTTTATCATTTATGTATGAATAGCAATACAACAAAGATAGCGATATACAAAATGTCACTGGAGTGAGTGAAACAACAATATTAATGCTATAAATCTATTTTGATATTATAATAAATGAAACATGTTAGTTTTGAAGTTTGACATTTCAATGTTTGGTTATTATGGTTTCTACCGTTATCATTTGGTGGCGCCACTTCTGTTTTGAGAGCGGCTCAAGTAGTCGATATTGCCTACTCAGGCTTTGCTTAGCATACGCTAAGTTTAAGTAGTGTTCCAAATGTCTCTGAATACAAATTAGAGCGTAAGCACTACTTTTTGACATAAGGAAGACAAAGTCCACGCTTAGACTCGTCTCTGAATATCAGCCTAAGACTCGCCTTCGCCTCGTCCTTCCGATTTTACTCGGCCCTCCGTTGATTTATTTCAGGCCTGAATAGTAATGTACTATTGTTACGATGTGAAAAGTGGGTCTTATGAGGTTGTTAGACTTTTTTAGATAGACCGTTTTGTACTATTTACTAGCTTCTTGCTTCCCATTGTGCATTTTCCTCGACAAAAAGTAGCCTATATGTTACTCTCTGATCCATACACTATATGTCTACCAAAAATCACGTCGATCCTTTGTGCCGTTGCTGCGCGAAAGAAGGCCAAACCAACTGACCAACAAACCACCAAACCTACAAACATACATTTATTGCATTTATTGTAGTACGGATACCAAAAAATATTAATTAACTTATTTTTTGTATGCCAGATTGCCAGAGCCGTTCGATCTGTCAAACTGACAGGTCTGGTGGCATGCTGGGTGCTCCTCACTGTATCATTATTGCTGAATAGTGAGAAGACTGACGTCATACTTCACACGGCCGTGATTGGAGGACAAATTAAAGGTGATGTAACATGCTTACACGCTCATACTTCAGCACTAGGATTTCTTGTGTTGGAGGCACACAGCCTCACACAGGAAAACAGACATACAAGACCTGAGAACAAAGATAATGCTCACTACACAAAGTTTGCATCGGACGTTATTACTATTAAACCTGTCATGATTTGTTAAAAAAAAATTTTTAATAGTCTAAAGGGAATAAACCTATATTGTACTACCTACCGCCTTACGACGATCGGTTTCGAGGTATTCGGTGCCTCTTCATGGGAGCTACATGCGCGCGCTCCGACTGCTTGCCGCGCGTGCAATGGCTGTCTTACGCATGCGCCAGCCACCCCTTGTACCGCATTGTTACGTCACCGGCACAATAACAGCACTATCTTCATCACTCGATGAAAATATAAATGAAAAAGAGTCATACAAAAGTTTTTACAATGAAATTGTTAAATTAGCCTTAGAGTTTGAACATCATGATTATCATTTCAGAGTATGAACTGCCAGCCAGCGACAACAGAGTTAAATTGTTGGTAACACTCACTGGTCCGTTCGACCAGAACAACAGCAGCGCCAGTGACAATCATCTCTATCTGTGGCTTCATAGAGATGGTAACGAGGAAGTAAAGCAGGTAATTCATAAAATTACGACAAAGTTAATATTCAGGAGAGCGCTCACGACTGTTAAATAATTGTAAGAGAGGAAGTAAGGATGTAAGTAATTCAAGAAAGGATGTATACTTGTATACAACCGATCAAAAAGAAAGCCAATATTTTTTGAAGCAAAAATATTATATCATGTTATAGTATGTTATAGTATATAATATGTCACGTTTGTAGCGCACACTGCGTGTTCTTTATTTGTATGATAATATTTTATGCATTCAATAAAATCTGTTTAAACAGATGTTTTGTTTGTAGAATCTTATAATGGTACTTTATTGGCTATACAATGCAGTTAGTTATAAATATTAACGATCAAAGTTTACGATACGTACTTATATAACTGTTTACATTTTGTGAAGGTCTGCACATCTGATTGTCCCTTGTTTACTATTGGTGCAGTTTCATGATGATACGTGCTGATGGTTGGCTTGTCGAAGCTTAGCGTCGACCGATAAAAAAAATCAGATTTATGTTTCATAAATTATATTAATTAAAATTACTCATTACTAATATTTGGCTCCATCATCAGGATCCTGGAAATCATTTAATAGGGTCAGAGTAATTGTAAAGACGAATCCAACGAGCCCAAACTCGATGGGACTATATCCTTTCGTTATAGAGTTCCAATAGCCACTTTCCGGCTCCAACAGCACACCAGCTCTCTGACAAAATTATATTGCACTGTCATCCAATTTAAATATGTTTGTAAAATTTCGACTCAATCGAACACCGGAAAGTGGGTCAACATTAGCTTTCAAGATTTGACCTAAACAAACATCCATACTCCTTCTAGATGTCATCACGATGGAGTATCCACTTACCTCAAGATGACATCATCGACTTTGCTCCCAGCGGGATGGAATCCAAGACTCTTATCCTGGAAAATAGGGAGCACTTCAGCAAATATGGCGATTATAATCAGAGCTTAACAAATGATTCGCATTTAATGAGAGAGTGGAAAGGCGTTGGAAGTAACCGTGAGTAACTTTCCTTTAAAAAGGAAACCTAAACAATTTATATCCCGCTATCTGATGGGAGGTAGACACAATGTTTTCATTCACGTTGTCGGCGGCTAAGCAATATAGCCGACCGCGTCTCCAAAAATGGGGAGACACACTGCTTGTATATACCACTACGTGATGAATTATCGCTGGTGTTGTTTCGCTGTCAAACTTCATTTTAGAATTTTACTAAGTAGGTCCTCTAAGTGTAAGTAGGAAAAAAATCGTCTCTGCAATAAAGTATGCCTCTGTGTATTGCATTTCAGTGTACAAATTAAGGTACACACGTTTCCCTTCTGACGAGAAAAAACGGATGCTGTGGATCAAAGTATTGCGCATCAAAAATTATTGGAAACCAAATTCTTCCTCTAGATTTATGCTGTAACCATTTCAAATCTAATGATTTTTATGACGTGAGCAAGTTTACTGGTTAGCTTAATTCATTAACTACCAAAGTAAACAACAATGACAAGAGCCAGCGATGGAGGCACTGTCTGAGATTAGTTTTGCCTGTGCACCCCATTTGAGGAATTAAGGATAGCTGGTAGTAATTGGTAAAAGAATAGTGTTAAGTTAGCTGTTCTCCTTACAGATACGAGTTTTTTTATAATTTGAAATTGGCTTCCTTTGGACCTCGATCTCTCCGGTTTGCGACGATGCGGTTGACGATGTAGCTTGCCTAGAAGAAATCTATTCACTCTCGTCTTGAAAACTCCCAAATTATAGCTATTGGGAAACACAGAGGCCGGCAAAGAACTCCACTCCTTAGCCATCCGTATAATGAAAATTGAAGCAAAACGCTTGATACGGACAGGAGGGATCTATAAACCTTAAACGGGTGACGCAGTGCCATACCTCTAGTCGTCAGTTCGTGATGGAGATGCGGGAATCAAATTTTGTAACTCCGTCGCACACTCTCCAAAATGTGTCCTGTAAAACACAGATTATAAATTACAATCGTTCTCGTGGTATTTATTCACCCCATTTTGTGTTCCAGGAACAAAAGTTACACTACGACTAAGTACCACCAGTAACACAACTGTGCCCATAGCTCTGAGCTACCAATTGAACCCTTTGGATTACGAAGATGGACTCATATATGCCGTCATATTACTGCTTATATTGTATGTGTTGATTATTTTTGAGGTAATTTTCGTTTTATCACTTTCTTTGATTCATTAGGAAATGAGTGTTTTGTTTGCTTGCATGTTAAAAGTGACGCAAACCCGTAACAATTACCACTCAGAACTTTGATCGCAAAGTCCTGCGCGGCTTATCAGGCATTTCACTGACTACTATGAAACAGGAATACTAATGCTTGCACATCACTGCTGAGCGGCAGACTACATGAGCAAAGCAGTGGTACCCACCTAACAGACACTTGTAAAATAATTAGTCCTACCACTTTTGGAGTTGCTACCGTGGACTCGTTACACCCAATGGATGTTGCATGAAATATAAAATACATAAGTACTGTCCTTATACAGGTTTATGAACATCGCATTGACACAATAAAAATGAAATTCACAAAAAATATTAATTTTTCACAAAGATCTATAAAAGTTTCCCGAATTCAACCGTTTTTTTATCATCCATTAGTAATTTAAATGATACCATCAGATTCTTTACTTTTAATGAATAAAGGAATGTATGACAATAATGTACTTAAACGCAGTTTTTCACGGCCAAATCAACAAAATGAATGTTTCTAGTACAGATTTACGGCACGCGTAGAGCAAGTGACGTCAGATGTTCTGTCCAATTTGTATGGGGCGTTTTAGCGCTCAGTAGTTACGCCGACTTTGTCTCTCATTTTTGACGTTACTAGCGTTCGATTTCCAGTTTTTTTCTATATAGACATTTGATTTCCATGAGAAAGCGAATTGATTGACATCATAAAAAATGGAGTCAACGTCCCTATTGTATACGTTTCAGGTAGTAAACCGCACGCTGGCAGCTCTCCTATCCTCATCCCTCAGCATCGCCGTCCTGGCGTGGAGTGGAGCCAGGCCCTCACTGGGGGAGCTGGTCTCCTGGCTCGACGTGGAGACTTTGCTTCTGCTATTCAGCATGATGCTTCTAGTCGCCATACTGGGAGAAACGGGGGTGTTTGACTGCCTCGCTGTGGCCGCTTTTGAGGTAATATTAGCGTAGCTCTTGTAGACGTATTTTGTTACTACAGATAATGGAAAAGCAGGAGAAACGGGCTGTTTGTACAATCGATTGAGAAGACGAAATCCAAGAAGACAGGAAGCAAGGATCCAGTTAATTTCGAATTAATATGTATACCTATTATACTATTGGATAACGAGACGAGCTGGTCGTTTACCTGATGGTCAGCATAACGCCTGCCCATAACAATTGCAGTGCCACTCTGAACTTTAATTTTCTGCTTCTGGAGTACTGCCAACTGAGCGCAATATGGATCGTCGTATCGGCCACTTACGATGAGTTGGAACGTTGGATTTGGAACGTTTAGATTTCTAACATATTTCTATCACTCCACGTAATCCATCTGAGATTCTTCACATGGATGGTTTTTGGAACGTTGGATTGGAGTGCTCGTGTATGTGGGGTCTTTAACACAGAGCCCTCCGCTGAACTGTATTGCGCTCGTTTTTCATCCGTTCCTTTTGATATTTATTCTTGATTTGTATTCCAGGTAACGGGAGGTCGTACCTGGCCTCTAATCAACTGCCTCTGCCTCTTCACCGCAGTCTTCTCAACATTCCTTGATAATGTCACAACTGTGCTGCTCATGACACCGGTTACCATACGGTGAGGCAAACGCCAAGTGGCCGAACCCGGGCCTAGTCCAATAAAAAATACTATTTACAAATTCTTACTATTACCAGGCGAAGCGCACTCCGCAGTCTAGGTATGAAGCTACAAGTAGCGCGGCGGGCTCGACTTGTCGGGCTGATTCAGTGGGCTGCGCGCTCTGAATTATACTTTATTGTGTCGTAGCGAGAGTCGCTATTTATTTAAATGATTTTGCGGAGTGAGTCTTCTCTACTTGTACTAATATCTATTCTGTGCTATTACAAACTCCTTTAAAACCAATTGTCTAATTTCCAGGCTGTGCGAAGTGATGGAGCTAAATCCAGTACCAGTTCTGATGTCGATGGTGATATTCAGCAATGTGGGGGGCGCGGCCACTCCAGTGGGAGACCCCCCCAATGTCATCATTGCCACACACCCTGCTGTGGTGCGGGAGGTAAGGAGGGAGGGGGCTGGATGATGAACTGTCTCTGCAATATCGCGAAAGCGAACGGGGTTGACCATGTGGTACCAGCTAAAAATGTGCCACTTACCTCCTTCCCGTGGGTGCCGTGAGACTCGGCCGCTTTGATATTCAGGGAATGGGCCGAAAAAGTCCACTGCTGAATATCAGCCTCCAAGAGGTTTTACCATAATTAACCTATGTTCAGCAGTGGACGTCTTACGGCTGATGATGATGATGAATAACCTATTATATTGCAGGATATCAACTTCACATCGTTCACTCTCCACATGGGTGTGGGCATCCTGCTGGTCTCCTTGCAGACATACTTCCAGCTCCGGTACATGTTCCGGGACATTAACAAGCTCCGGCACAGTATCCCCAGGGATATACAAGGTACGAGCTTTTGGAAAATGTATTAGACTAGCTGCTGCCCACGGTTTCAGCCGCATTCTAAAGGAACCTTGCAATTTTCCGGGATAAAAAGATGAAGAACCTTTGACTCGTTGCTGTGTGAAATAATAACTAAAAATAAACACACTTCCGAATTAATAATATTATGTAACTGCAGGCTTATGCCCGCGTTTTCACCCGTGTGGCGATTTCCACAGGTACAGTGCATTTTTCCGGGACAAAAAGTATTCTATGTTACTACTCTCTGTTTTTTAAGCTATGTCTATGCTAAAAATCATGTCGATATATTGCACCGTTGCTGCGTGAAAGAAGGACAAACCAACAAACCTACAAACACACTTTCGAATTTACTATAGCAGGTACGTATAGAGAACCCTTTATTTGCAGAACAATGGTAAAAATGCAAAGCTAAAAAAGAAACTTATTTTAACATATACTTGTTTCATGTTTTCGCGATTATTTTACACGCGTATATAAACTATATACTCGTATATTATTTTAATACCCGATATTCGTGTTCACAGAATATACCTATACCTTGTTCGTGTTCATAGTATTCTCAAGTGCAGCTGCACTATGGGCCACTGAACGCGGCCATTAGACGCAGCCACTGACGCGGTCGCCAGGTTGAGTGTGGCCTTCGTACGCAACCATTGTTAGCCACAAAATGGGTGGGTAGAAAAGAAAGGGCGCTCTGTCACTTAGGCGTCCTTACGAGAATACGCGCTCAATCACCACTTCTGTTCTCTCTCTATTTTGTGCGGGCGGTGAAAAGCCAGCGTTTGTGGTCGAGTGTGCGCGGGAGGTGAGCCACAAACGCGGCCACCACTTCAGCCTGTGGATTGGCCGCGGCTACTCAAACGCTCCAGTTTGTGTCGATGCCATAAAAAATGCATGAAAATCTTGTCTGCAGCTTGTGGTCGCGTTAGTGGCCGCATTCGTTTGCCCACTAACTGCACTAAAGTATTTTCATTTGATTTTTTCAACAGAAATGCGTCAAGAAATAGCAGTCTGGCGCCGAGCGGCGGGCTCCCTCTCATGCTACTCAAAAGACGAGGACATCGTAAGACGAGCTCTTGAGAAAAAGGTTGCTCGTAGTTTTTCTATAGGTTACTTTACTCTACCCTTTGCTTAAAACCAAAACTGTACCAGGCTGTCATTGAATAAAGGAATAAGTCTTGAGATTTTGTCTATACACTACAGCTTCTATCACGTTCTATCACGTATCATGGTCCCAATCACCCCCTTTCTGAATAATATATCAATCCAAACTCACCTACGTGAACTTTCCACTAGTGTGGATCAAGACTTTAAAATATATTATTGTTAGCTTTACCATAAAATAATTGTTAAATGGAGGTTTTTTTAATGTTGCGATTTTACAGGTAGATAAGCTGAATGCCGCCTTAGCGAGGAGGGAAGCGCGGGGTGGTCCCTCTAAAACAGACCCCATGTTTTGTTCTACACTAGCCAATATGAAACAAAAGGTCAGTATACAGGGTGTAATAGCAAAGTGCACCAATAATGAAATGTGTCTGTATCTAGTAAAGAATATACTTGCTTAGGCCCTTATTAGTAAACATTGTTTTGTCTACTATGTTTTGTCTTTGTTATTCTTTAACAATTTTAGACTGAATTGAAAGAGACAAAACATTATTTAATTATGTTAATTATTTAATTAAACTACCATTTAACAATGTTTATTAATAAGAGCCAAGCTGTGTACAAAACACTTTTAGATGCCTGTTTAGCTAGACAACGCAGGTTTAGGGTGTTTTGTTTTTTTTTGTGGTAAGGCAGTTAATGTATAAACTGAAATGACAACTAAAATTTTCCACGTAAACTTTAAAAATCTTAATTTGTTTTTTTTTTCATCAACCCTAATACAAGGAGTTACAAAGTCAATAACCGCTGACCCGTACCTGCACTTACTTCGTCTACACATTGAATGACCCGCTTGGGGCGGGGGTGCGGGAGCGGCAGAGAGGGCGGGGGTACCCGCTCGCGGCGCTGCCGCATCGTCATTGCCTCTTATTTCGTTGATTTTAAAGATGCATCTAAGCCAGTTTGAGGAAAACTTTGACTTGCCATAACTTCTTGGTTATACAACTTTCTGATATTCTGCTTTCTTGGAAAATTTTTAAATGGGCGTCTGTATACGTAGTTTCAGTATTGCTAAACTTTTCTATTATAGATTTTATAGACCATTTAATTTTAACTAGGTAAATAGAACAGAATCCGGACCTTGTGGTTTATAGCAATACAACCCTATACTATCTCTTCACGTGAGTGTCGGGGAATGTGCAGTAGAATTAACCTTGGTCAACATCATTACTACTGCAGTCACTGCGACGCCAAGCATTTTTTTTTAATGTTAATTGGTAACGAGACGAGCTGGTCGTTTGCCTGATGGTAAGCATAGCGCCGGCCCATAACAATTGCAGTGCCACCCAGAACTTTGAAACACAAAGGCCTGCGTGGCACTGCAGTGCGCTCGTTACCCTGCGACATTAGGTATTAAGTCTCATAAGCCCGGTAATTTCACTGGATACTCTGCTCATCAAACCGGAACACAGTAATGCTTGCACACTACTGCTTGGCGGCAGACTTCACGAGCAAAGCGGTGGTAACAACCCAGACGGACACTCGCAGAAGAGTTAGTCCTCCCACTAACAAAATGCATGCTGTATTATGGCACAATCGCCCATTCATAGGGGACTCGGTGATCAGCAGTGGACATTTTTCGGCTGATAATGATGTTATTTTCTTTCCAGTATCGGATACGAGACAAAGAGTTGCTCATAAAGGCGATAGTGTGCGTTTCATTTGTCGTAATCGTTTTCTTCCTCCACGCTATACCTGTTCTACGTAAGTACAATAAACAACCAAAAAACAAATTCTCATCATAGAAACAGAAGCAGTTTTAAAAGATTTTTTTTAATGAATATACTGTGTGAGTGCATGCGCATATAATAAGGACATCTTTTTTGTGTCTGTGTTACAGAGCGTCTCTCGCTCGGTTGGACAGCTTTGCTCGGAGCTCTGCTACTGTTATTATTAGCGGAGAGAGAAGACCTGGAGCCTGTACTAGCTAGAGTAGAGTGGTCTACTCTGCTGTTCTTTGCAGCTTTGTTCGTTCTCATGGAAGTAAGTGCCGTCATGTTCTTTTTCTTTTCTTTGTAGAAAATTGTCCTATGGAGTACCATAGGTTAGCATTTGACCACTATCTCACCTGGTTTTAAGCTAAGATTTGGTTAAAAATAGTGAATAATATTCTAAACCGAAATTAGAATTGTCTCTCAATGCTGGAACACACTCATGCATTGTAGGATTCGAACCACTGACTTACAGATCGGTGGCTGACGTTACTACCAAAGCCATCATCGCTTCAAATATAGACAGTAAGAAGCGTATTCCTTCTACATCCTCTATGCGTGCCTCTAATGAGTGGAACTCCTTGTCCGAATCCTGTTTTCCGACCGCTATAACCTGGGTTTCTTCAAGTTAAGGACCGGTATCTTATCTACTAGGTAAGCGTGCTCTATCAACGACAGCATCGTCGTTACCAACATGTGAGATAGTGGTTAAACACAAGCCTATAATTATTATAATGTATAAAAAAAGTATAAAAATGCATGTGCATACAGGATTCATTTTATAATGGTGTTTTATCTTTACAATTTTGTTTTAGGCTCTCTCAAAGCTAGGCCTAATACAATGGATAGGAAATGTCACAGAAACACTTATCCTGCTAGTGGGTGAAGAATCCAGATTGGCTGTGGCTCTCATGCTGGTCTTATGGGTAAGTTTACCTTCTGGCTTTCTCGTACATAACAGGCCGGATTCGAATCTCACCGGAGCAAACTTTGTATGGTGGGCAAAGTTATACAAGAACCGAAAATAGTCTTGTTTTTTTATATTGTATGTTTGTGTGTATCCATGCGAGGCGGAATGCTAGAGAGAGGATTATAATTAATGTGTCAGCATTTTTATTTTTTTACGGCATACCAATAAGATTGGTTAATTATTTTAACAAAACCATCCAAAACCCGATAGCAAACTTTACACACACAAAGTTTGCCCTGGCCGAGAACCGGACCCGGGGCTTTGTCAGGGTTACAACCAACTTAGCCACGGATCCGCTAAGTGTGTTTGTGAGTGTGAGGGTTAAGAGTTTGATTTTTGTTTTCTGCTCACAGGTGTCAGGGTTAGCGTCTGCTTTTGTGGACAATATTCCTCTCACAACTATGATGATAAGAGTGATCGTCGCTCTTTCTGCTCCCGGTGGACTGGCGCTCCCCCTCGCTCCCCTCGCATGGGCTTTAAGCTTTGGTGCTTGCCTTGGAGGTACAATTATCGTAACTTATTTTTTATTTTGGACAGTTGGCTTACTCTTTAGTTCAGTTTCAATTCCAATCCAATTTGAATGTGTCAACAGTAGCAGAATACCTAGTGATAATTTAAAAATAGCTCCAAAAATCCACAGATATTTCTGTGGATGGAGCCTTAAGTCTACACACGCTCTGTAGCCTAAATGGTTTGACGGATAATAATTAACGTCAGTCATTACATTAGTTTTAACTGTGGGAGTGACATAGTATAACATTTTTTTTAGTTTTTACAAAAGAAATTTTATGCGGTGTCACGCATACGGGCTTTTTGTTTCTTTGTTCAATGTCTGTGCCTGTTAAATAACTGACTACAGTTTGATCATAATTTTTTCTCAGGTAACGGCACCTTAATAGGTGCTAGCGCCAACGTAGTCTGCGCAGGAGTTGCAGAACAGCACGGGTACCGGTTCACTTTCGTTCAGTTCTTGCGGACAGGATTCCCTGTCATGATCGGGAATCTGATTGTCGCGTCCGCTTACTTACTGCTCTGCCACGTGGCCTTCCAGTGGCACTGAACGACTTTTGGAAGCTGAACGGCTTTTGGAAGCTGAACGGCTTTTGGAAACTGAACAACGTTTGGAAACCGAACTACTTTTAGAATCTGATTTACTTTTGAAAATTGAATTAATTTTTTTTGAAACTGAACAACTATTAGAATGTCATTGTCTATCATTGAGTGTCAATGCAAAAGTTGATCATAGAAAATCGTGACCAGTTTTGTTGAACTTTTATAAGTACTACTTATGTGTAAGGATGTACATATAGGTACGTAATTATCCTGTCATCACAAATAATTATAAATAATCAATATTTTTAGAACACTTTTATTCTTATTAAGAAGGATTAATTAACTATATCTGGTATTTTTATAATTATTTACCCTCTAATTTAAGTACATGGGAGCGATAGATGTTGACTCCGAAACCTAGATAGCCAGAAGTCGCAGGTTCGAATACTGTTGGCTGCGAAAATTTTGGGATGTATATATTTACGTCTATCTCTAATTTTAATATTACGTATTTCCAACTAAAAACATAAGAAAAGGATGGAAGACGAGACATTTTGTAACGAAACGACGTAACCCCATAGAGTTTGGGCTCGTTTTATTTTTCTTTACAAGTGCTCTGATCATAGATAATGTCTAGAGTCTAGATGATGGAGCAAGAAGCTGGCCACAATATTACTGTACCAATTCGTAAAAGCTTGCCTGGAAAAATACATTTTTCCACAAAAAAAAAACTTATTCCGTTTTGGGAAAAAAGGGATGGCACTTATGTATTTGAAAAGCCCTGAAACATATTTTAGACCTATCAAATATCGTCCAACCTTTTCTCATAATATTAACGCAAAAACTACACAACGGATTTCACACAATACATCATAATAACATATAGCCTACAATTTAAAAAGATTTACGCAATCTACGAGCAGTACACGCGCAGCAACCAGTCGGAATGCCTGCGTGTAGCTCCGTTGATGAAGAGGTACAGGAAACTGGTCTGGAAGTCGTCTTGAAGCTCGGCTGTACTATGTAAGTGAATCCAGTAAAAGATATATAAAGCTCAGATAAAATATACATACCAAGACCAGATAAAATATTAACACCAATTTATTTCTTAGTATTAACTTCACAATACGCTGGTTCTGCATACTCATTATTTGAATTGACGTTTACGTATCTATTACTATTCAATGAATTTGCGTATTTGTTATGTTGAGAACCTCGATTGACTTCTGCGTAAGGACTTTCACTTGAAGCTACTTCTGCGTAAGGACTTTCACTTGAAGCTACTTCTGCGTAAGGACTTTCACTTGAAGCTACTTCTGCATAAGGACTTTCACTTGAAGCTACTTCTGCGTAAGGACTTTCACTTGAAGCTACTTCTGCATAAGGACTTTCACTAGATTCCGCTTTCGTTTTATTCGCCACTTCAGCGTAAAGACTTTCTTTACGCAAAGGCTTAGCATTAAGATTTGCCGGTTTCAATCTCATTTGAGCGTAAATCAATTCATTCGGATCTTTGGGAAGAATTTGTACATTTCCACCGAATCGCTTGCCCTTGGGCAAGGGTTGCGCGTATGTTGGACTCAAATCTCCTACTGTAGCATATGCTGGTTCTTCATTAGTTGGTTGTGTAAGGTTTCTCTGGTTTTTTGGAAGTGGTTTAGAGTACATATCTTCAACAGTTCTGTGTGTGACTGGTATGGCGTAGTTATCATCATCAATGCTGTCGGCTGCTTTGGCATAAATTGATTCATTCCATTGAGATGGTGTCGCCATTGGTCCTTCGTTGTGGTCCGGTAGGTTTTGATAGTTTATATCAGTTGTATTTGACTGAAACAACACATAAACTTTCGATTTATATATATTTATACATACTAGTTTCCGCCCGTGTGGCATATTTTTTTTCACTCCCACTGCTGGGATACCGGCCTTCTCTCAGCGAGAGAGGTATGGGCCATAACCCAACACGCGGGCCCAGTGCGGCATGGTGGATATCACATGTCCTCCGTTTTAGAGCGAGAATATAAAACAAAAAATAAGCGTAACGTACATTTTGTTTTTGCGACTTCCGCTTCGTCAATCTAACTATGACACACACCACGATGGAAATGAGCACCAAAGTTAGTATGCCTACTGCAATAAGAATATACGTCATAATATTTGGACCGGACCCACCTGAAATTATAAAAAGTACATATCAACAAATGAATTAATAAATGCGATACCTTAATATTTACTAGCTGGTATTGTTGTTGGGGGCAATTTGGAATTGAATTTCTTTCCGATTGTGGCAACCGAAAACTGTTGTGATGACCGAAACTCGCAATTACGAGGGTTGCTACGGCTGCGTAGTATCGCAAAATTATATGGAAATCGTAATAACAGCTAGTTTCCAATTGCCAGTTGCCGCAACTGGGAGCTTGAAGTTGCTATGTTTGCTGAGCGTCTAAAAGTGTTCGCAAACACTTCAAATTCACCTTTAACGATCACTCTAATTCCAGCGGTCAACGCGTTGTGGATTGAGTGGAAAATGGTCCGGTCCAAATACCGTGTAGGCGCAGACAGTCCAAAAATTTCGAGCCCACAGACGGTCACTCCATTCCGGACGCGCCATCGCTCCATTTTTCGGCCATTCTGTGTCTCGTGTACTGCCAACTGAGCGCGAAATGGATCGTAGTATCGGTCACACACGATGAGTTGGAACCTCTGATTTGGAATGTTTCGAAATCCAATATTTCTCTCATCCCACATCATCCATCTGACACACATGGACGGTTTTTGGAACATTTGCGTGGAATGGTGTATAGGGGCTAGACTAACCTATACAATTAACAGTAACCGCTCCAAACTCAGAATTACAAGAAGCGCTAATTCTTTTTAGCAGTTAATATATTCTAATTTCTTAACACATAGGTACCTGTATTGGTCTTGCGTTCGGTTGGCTTCTCGATAGTAGATATTGCTTCCATTTTTATCAATTTAATCGTTAATTCTTTCCCTTCCTTCGACGTACAAGTAATATTAGCGCTTTCTTTATTTTCTTTACTACCATGAAGTAATGAAAATGTTGCTTCTTTTAGATTTACCTGTTCAACTGGTTGTTCTCGTTTTTCAATTTCTGTATCTGTATTAACAATATCAACCAGGTTTATGTTAAATATATACCTATGCGCTTGACTATAATAATATGACCAAGCGTACTATTTCTACCCAAAATTTAAAAGAATAACACCGCAAACATGAAATGTTGGAAATCGACAATTACCGATTATTAGTTCTAAGCAATGTGTCACGCACTATCAACTCACCTAGTGATACGCGGGTTACTTCACTTCGCCCAGGTTGACGTAATATTGTCGAATACCAATTTAAGTCTTCGCCGTGGGTGAAGTGAGGACGGTTCACTGGGTGAGCTTCGCACGGAGTTTGCTTTATTTCACCCTTTATTAGCTGATTCACTTGAACTATGTTAAATGATGATGTTGATTAGAAGAAACTTAGAAACAACATCAGGAAATGCCACGCGCTTGAATTTATGTTTTGCAGGGAAATTTGGAATGACGTATTTCCAAGGGAGGTTCTCACAACTTACCCCCTTCCGGTATAACATATCAATTTAATCTCACCCCCTATAAATATAATAAGCAATTATTATATTTTCGTCTTGAGCTACGCTTCCAATCACTCTTGAAATGCCGTGCTAGAAGTATAAAAAATTATTAAAAATTCTTACCAACATAAGTCCATTCGGGGTTTCCAAGAGCCGAGTAGCATCTCAAATTAAATGATTCAGTTTCATTATAATACCCGTAATATATTGTAGTTGTTGTATTAGTGCTATTGTACATCAGTAAAACATTAGCCAACGACAGGCCTTTAACATATGGCTCCACTGAAAAATATATTCTGAATTAAAATAAAAATTACACAAAACTTTCGCCGGGATTCAAACCCAGCGTCTTCTGCTCTCCGTGTTAAAAGCTTTTTCAACTATAGGAGTGAGTAAGATTAGTGATTAAATTCTTATAGAAAGCACAGACGAAGATAGGACCTCATGTTATAGAACTTCTTTAAGATATCGACTGCTAGACGTAAACCTCTCCCATAATTTACTAGGTGCTTGGGCTAACTCTTCTGCGAGAGTTTGTCTGGGTTGCCACCTTGCCAATAATGTGCAAGCATTACTGTGTTCCGGTTTGATGAGCAAAGTAGTCGATGCAATTACTGGGAATGTCTCAGGACAACGAGCACAACGCAGTGTCGCGCAGGCCTTTGTGTTTCTAAGTTCTAAGTGGCACTGAATTTGTTATGGGCTGTGTGGTTACCATCAGGCAAACGACCAGCTCGTCTCTTTAACCAATGCTATAAAAAAAATAAAAATAGTGGCAGTACCTATGCATTGAAATTTTAAATAATATTATATTAAATTACAAAGCGACTTACTGTAATTGAAGTCATTTGGCGACAAATTGAGCTGAACAGATAGTGGTTGGTCGTCATTTCCATAGTTCATTATTTCATCTACCGAACAAGTCAACGACAAGTTCTTTTGTTCGTTGAGATGAGTAGAAATAGTAAAATTTTGTTTGTTGTTCCGCAAACTTTGCACTCCTGTAAAATATGTACAATTTAAATGAAATTCACAAAAAATATATAAATTTCACAAAGATATTGCAAATAAAAGTTTCCAGAATTTTTGTTTATCATCAATAGTGATTTAAATGATACTATTAGATACTTAACATTTCAATGAATAGAAAAATGTATGTACTTATGAAAAGATTAGATAAAAAAATATCGTATATAAACTCAAACGCAGTTTTCACGGCCAAAATCAACGAAATGCATGCTGTTATGGGCACCCTAGACGCTCAAGAAAACGTACGTTTGCTTGTCAGAATAACAACGCTTTTGCGTCAAGCGCCGATTTCGTGATACTTGAATTGCGCGCTTGACGCAAAAGCGTTGTTATTCTGACAAGCAAACGTACGTTTGCTTGAGCGTCTAGGGTGCCCCTAAGTACAGCTTTACAGCCCGCGCATGGTATGTGACGTCACAGGCCAGGATAAATTTGTACCTATGGAGCGTTTTAGCGCTCAGTAGATGCTGAGCGCTGAATTGGGATGCAATCATTTTCAGAACACATCAATGTTCAACAACCCCTATCAAGGGCTGTTTCGCGCACAGGGAAAATGTGGCTACGAGGAATAATTTTTCCTCGCGTCCTAACAGTACGTCACAGTGGGATAACACGTAATTACCTCATCCTTTGTTTGAGTATTGTCGAGTATAAAAACGTAAGACAAGACCGAAATTTAACTCTTAAAATATATGCAGTTGAACTAAAAAATGAAAAATAAAAAATAATACATTAAATCTATAATATATCTAAAATAATACAATTACCTATTATTAATTTATTTATACAACCTGAGTTTAACTGGGTATGCTATACCGAAAGGGTTCAATGTACACCTGGAGGTCAACAACATTTGTTTTACTAGTTTTTGAAATGCAGAATTTTTCATTGAAGAAAAGGCATGATCCTAATCACGCCCTACCGGGATAACATACTAATTCAAACTCATCCTGTATTTTTGCCTGTATTTAATCCGGCGAAATGAGACTCCGATCAGTTGCAAATCCGACCAAGTGCGAACAAATGATGCAAACTTATAGCAGGTAGAAAAATAAAATAATATAAAATGTTGTGGACATTAATATTGTTTATTTTATATTTTTTTTATGATAGGGTTTTTGATGTAAACGTGTTGGTATTTTGGTGTATCTATATATTTAAATAATTATATAGATACTCAATTAAGACACTGTTTTTTATGTGATTCAGATAGGTAAATATTATTTTCGTAGAAGTAGACTTAAGTATTTGTAATGTATTTGTGCGTATAAGTGTACTTAACACATGACAGAACATCATACAGGTTGAGTCAATAGATTATTGACAAGTAGTTTGGCCTTGAGGAAAAATTATTCCTCGTAGCCTCATCATTTAGGAAACCTAGTTATGCCGCGAGGAAACACCCGAAACAGTGACGTGATCTTCCTCCTTAATAATGGCGTGGACACCATTCACACGCGCTTCTGCGAAAATTTCTGACCGTCCGAACAGTTCTGAAAATTGTTAATTTGCACCCTTCGAGCCTTGTAGGCTCGTTTCGTAAACTAGTACAAATCGTTGTTATTTTTAAAATTGTTATCATTTTGTTACTCACGTGTCTCATCTAGAGTATCATTCGATTTGCAATCCATGTCGCCATATTTGTCATCATCTTTATCACTTTGGATTGTTAGGTTCTCTCCATCGTAATATTTGTATTCGTATATCAACTTGTTCTTGCCTTGGGTTCTGTTAGTCAGTGTTAAACCGTTGACTTGAAAAGCTAAACGTCCTAAAATGTTTTAAGTTTCAAATTAATGTTGTTAAAATACTGTTTTCAATTTTGCGGTACCACTTAGTCTTCGTTAAAATAGAAAATAATCAAGTATATTTATGCCACACATTGTAACGGGATATTTACCGTGATTATTATTGAGTATTCCCGTGAACATGATGCTTGCAACAGCGTCGAAATATAGGGTAGAGTGCTAATCGCTCAATAATAATCACGGGAAATATCCCGTTTGCAATGTGTGAATTAGTAAATAACCATGAAAGTTTAAAACAGTGTTTTATATTTATGTCACGAGAGTATTGTAAAAACCGTAAGTATATAATTACTGTCGAAACAACCTCCAAATGTCTACACGAGCCATTGCTGCGATTGTACGCACCAGACCGATAGCGCTAGGTTTTGAGGTTTCAAAAATATTAAAGTTTTTGGTTTTTTGCATATAGGTTCCGGACCATTAGCACAACCTAATTCCTTAATTTGTGTCATTTTGGTTGCTTGCTTAGGTAGAAATTTAGGAATTTGTCTTTTCTCACAATATCACCAATAACACCTAGACGGACGCTCGCAGAAGAGTTAGTCCTCCACCTGGACGTACAACCTCTCTTTTTTGCGTCGGGGGTTGAAAAATGAATGCTCAAATATGGTGCTGCTGACATTGTGACAGTTATTTTAGAAACTAATTTGGGTTGGCGAATTTGTAAAGTGCCAGTCGTAAATAAAAAAAACCTAATGAAATAAAATATATTACCGGTACGTGGTGCCGTGTCCAAAAATAACCTTATAACCTGTAGTCGGTTGCCAGCCCATGGCAACATAATATAACAATCAATATATCCCTCGTGGGATTTTGTCAACTTCATATAAATTTCCACGGAGTTCGGTGGTTTCCATGTTGTAATTTTTCCATACACTGAAAAAAATGTTATCTCTGACAGTCGTAGTCGATTAAGATTGAAAAACGAGTATATTATAAATATATACTTCCGTATTTAATATTTTGATATTTAAAGTGCTTACGTAGCAACTTTGTGCTTCCAGTTACGGCCACCGGCTACTCGCAGCTAGATGTTTTTACGATTTTCATATAATTTTGTAAAACTGCGCAGACGCAGCAACTCTAGTTGCGAGTTTCGGTGATCACAACAGTTTTCCGTTGGTGCAATCGGTGACAAAATCTATACCAAATTGCCGTAAAGTAGATTGCTCAAGCGCGTGAAACCAGCAGCGCGAGTGTAACAAGCGAGGTGATCCAGAAAGCTCAATCTCGCTACACCGCTACTTCCATGAAATACCTATAGCATTTTTTTGTCTATGGTTGTCTGTAAATAATTACAGAACTTCATAGACGCGCTTAAGTCAAAAGTAAAATAAATGCTTGGACGGAGTATAGCAAAAGTTGCTGGTTTTCACAACCGGCAACCCCAAGGCGTAGAGTGACTTCACCCCCTCACCATCCCACATTACTGTTCTACGTAATGTTGAACTGACTGGTGAATGATGATCATGGATTTTTAAAAATTATTTAAGGGGTGTCTAAAGCAAAACCTCCAAAGATGTCTTGTTTTTCGTCGCACAAATCTCCGTTTTCATAGATATTACAAGCAAAAAAAAACAGTAGATAAAATCTTGTAAAAAAATCGCAAAAAACCCCGAACATTTTCTTTCGTCTCGAAATGCGCAATATTTTGAGCGAAAACTATCTTATTTTTTGTAACCAGAAAAAAAGGATTATATCTAAAGACATGCAAATCATGTAAACATATTGAAACTTTATAGTGTCTCCTTTTCTTAATTAAATAAAAACTACGAAATAACATTCAACTAAAAGCAAACGCATCGCCATTTTCAATCTTATTACACTACAAAAGAATGATAGGTACCTAAAGAAGCGCCAATCGCGGCAACCGTAAACTGCAATTGCTGCAATTGACAACCGTTAATGAAAATTTGTAAAAAGTTTATAGTGGTCTGTACTTAAATTACTACATGTGCTGAGCATTAATCTAGTTGCCTCGTTCCAAAACTCTTCACACTTTAGGGCGTAGACGCTTATGTAAACGTACGGTTGCTTGTCAGAATAACAACGCTTTTGCGTCAAGCACGCATTTCGAGTAACACAAAATCCGCGCTTGACGCAAAAGCGTTGTTATTCTGACAAGCAAACGTACGTTTCCATAAGCGTCTACGCTGCCCCTTAGAAAAGACAGGCAAGAAACTTGACACCGGAATAGCTACGTCCATTAATTACCATCTGTATTGTAGTCGAGGTATAACCTAGTCGGTTGTTGGGTTGTTGATTTACACCTTATATGCGCCTCTTCACCCTCCAAGTACTTGTAATATCCTGCAGTATCGTAATACTCGTTTTGTAGCGCGGCTTCTGTTTCTACACGATTCCCGTTTACTAACACTTCTCCTAAACCTGAAACATATTGTTTATATTATTATTTGGAATTTATTTTTTGTTAATTATAGCTCAAGGTATCAAACCTGTATCAATGGTGTTGATTCTGTCGTTTCATACTTAACTTAATTTTAGTTTCGCTCTCTCTTTCCAAAACATAACATGAGAAAGAGATGGAAGATGTTTTAGAGATCTAAATTTAGTTTTAGAGCTGTCAAATATCTTCCATCCTTGATAAATTAGACGCCACTAAATTAATTGCCGTTAAATTTACATTACTTATACACAAGCAAGTGGATTAATTTGACAGGACTAAAATATATTCCTTGTCTTTCTCATGTTCTCATTTCGAAAGAGAGGTTTAAGCTAAAATTAGGTTAAAGATAAAATTACATCACAGAATCGACACCAATGTCTAATAAGTTATTGATAAGTTTGATTTAATACGTCCATGAACTCGATACGCGGGCGGCGGGAAAGCTGACAGCAGCTGTCATCATGATCATAAAGTTCCGAATTTATTGTTTATGAAATTGTATACAATATAGGGTCGACTCTGTCGTTTCATGCCTACCTAAACCTAATTTCAGTTTCGCTCTCTCTCTCTCTCTCTCTTTCCAATACATACACGACAAAGAAATGGAAGAGGTTTGGCAGATCTAATTATAGTCTTAGAGCAGTCAAATATATATCATCTGTGATAAATTAGACGCGACTAAATTCATTGCCGTTACAGTAGACACCACCAAGTGGATTAATTTGACAGGTCCAAAATACGTGCCATCTCTTTGACATATTCTCATTTAGAAAAAGAGAATTTTAAAAAACACCTCTTGAGTAGAAAAGGAAACTCACCTATTTCCCGAATATTCTCCAATATAATAATACATTCGATTGGGTTTTTGTCATGCTCATCTATTTCTATCTTACATGTAATATTTTTCTTCATATTTTTATCAACCTGACCCTGCAACAAGATAATTATAAATTTGTAGTTTTGACTTTTTGTTCTACAATAAAATAAATAAACGAGGACATGAGATAGTGCTTTACATTGGCAAATTCGTTTTTTTTAAGTCAAATCTTTTTCTGTGTTGTCTGTATAATTTACCTACCTATGGTAATTTGTTTACATATATAATTTATAATTTAAGGTGCCATTATGATATATAAAAATGTATAGTAAATAATAAAAAAATTCTTAACACATTTTTTTGCACCTAGCTGTACCAAATCCATTCGTGACGCCATTATCCCAAGATGGCGGTCCTATACTTATTTTAATCGTATTGTACCATGAGGTAAGAATACCTTCGTTAGTTTAAAAATTCTTTCCTTAATCACGTAAGGACACTTACCCCCCTTATTCATAAACGCTGATTAAATATTAATCATTATTTAGTAGTTATTGACATTTTCTTATTCATAAACGTTATTTAAGTTTAAGCAGTGCATAACTACGTATTTAACACAGATTTGTAATATAGGAGCAGATGAAACATTAATCATAGTTGTATGTTTACGCATAGACATAATCATTTTATCCTTTTCTTTCCCATTGAAACGTCATTAGTGGTATCTCGTTCATTTATGTGTTGCAACATTGACTCGCACATAAACAACAGACCAAGCGTTCCATGCCGCCACATTGATATTATATGTCAACGTGCATGTCACGTTACGTCAACGACCAGTCAGATTGTTGATATTTATTTTAATTTGAAAATATAGCTTTTTTTGGTTAATTTGATAATAAAATCTGTGAAAATGGTGAAGTGCAGTACATACCGGTGTGAAAATGCTACCCACAGCAAATTATCCATCGGATTCTCTTTCATCGGTAAGTATAATGGTCACTATCTTGCGTTTAGAATTTCATTGTGATTTCTACAAGTGAATTCAAATATTTTGTTCATGCCAACCAGTTTTTTACGTCGATAATCTATCTTAGACGCTATTTGTTAATGCTTTTAGCCTTGAACTAGAGTAATCGGAGAGTATTATGTAGAATTTGTTAGCAAGGGCCAAAATTTGACAGCTCAAGTACTTGATACAATAACAGGAAGCGCATTAAGAATCTAGGATTAAAATTAGCAAAAAAGACGAATATTCCATTTTTACTTTGTCTGTGTCAAATCTTAACCTTGAATAACGTAAATATTATTTACAATTTCAATATGCCACTATCCATACAGATAAATAAAATTTAAGCGTCTGTTTGTAATATCAAAATAACAGGTTTTTACTAAATGCATATGAAAGTATAAACGGTACATATAACAAAACAACAATTTTTAAAATTTTTGTCTGTCTGTCTGTCTGTTTGTTCCGGGTAATCTCCGAAACGGCTGGACCGATTTTGACGGGATTTTCACTGGCAGATAGCTGATGTTACAAGGAGTAACATAGACTATTTTAATTATAGAAAAATAATTAGAGTTCCGCGCAAACAATAAAAACCATGTAATCCAAAATCTCCACGCGGATGAAACCGCGGGGCAGCAGCTAGTAGCAAATAAAAGTATTAAATTTAGGAAAATAAATAAATAACAAAAATACATTGCTTGTGGAAGCTATGTAATTTTTCTTATTCCCGTTTCATCTGTACTTTTCATTCAGTTAGTAGGTATTTACTGATTCACAAATAATTTTTGTTCCAGATTTCCTACGAATGAAAGTATTAAGAAAGACTGGATCAAAAACATAAAACTCCTGCCAATCCTGGGCAACCCAGTTTGGCTAGTGTGCTGTGCGCAAAGCATTTTTCAACATGGAAGTCAACCATTTTTCACTTAACTCGCACAAAAGAGGTGCTTTTGGTTTTACGTCAAACCAGAGAGCAAAACTATGCTCTGTATGAGAAAATATAATTTTCACAGAGATAACCAATAATCTAATCCACCCAAGGAAGCACTCATCTAATATCGGTTAACTACAAGGATCCTTAACGCGGCCCTGTCTAAATGACATATATAATATGTGTGCGTACTTGTCCCGCTATTCAATACCTAATGTTTGGTCTGTTAAGTCTGTGGTCAAAATAGCAATCTCCTTTGACCAATGTCTAGTTTACATCAAAATAAAACCTTCTTAATGGCCTGGCTGTTTAGAAAAATCAATGATTAAAGAAAAGTAGGAATCTCTTTGAGAAAAATACATCTAATTTGTTTTATTTAAGGTGGATTGTCCATGAGGTGGCGGGAAATTTGAAAAAAATATGTTGTTTTATAATTTCAGTCAGGATCAGTCTGGTCAGGATAATAATTTTGAGAATATTTTGTAATTTGCGTAATTAACAAACAACTAGGCTACTTTTAAGGTCTAAGTTTGGCTTTGAAATTAAACCAAATTTAAATATTGGTACTTATTAACCCATCCAATGTCGAGGGTCCCAAAGGAGCTGTTGGGGGGGAAACCAGTAGCCCTTGTTCACGGTGATGATAAGGTTCAACATAATGTTAGGGTAATTTGTACTGTTTTAGTAATGAAGTTTATGAGTTGCGATTATACGAGTAATTATTATATTATATTATAGGGATAATGTTACTTTACTTTAAGGGTTACAAAATTGTCAACTTCCTTTTGAAATGTCAATGTTATTTAAGAGTTGCTGATTTGACATTTTGTCACAATTACTGGATATAACTTTAAAATAGGATTTATTATGGTTAAAACACATTTTAATTTATCATTAATTTTTAGATTAATGACTTGATTATTTGAGAATTATTTAAAATATCTTTATTTCACTAATTGGTAACGGTTTCCGTTCCGCCTCCCGCCATATTGTTTGGTTCGACAATATGGCGAGAGGCTACGGCATTACATTGGTAACCAGCGAAGAGGCAACATGTGCCCAATGTTTTCGAATATCGGCAGTTTATAGTGTTACTTTACAATGGTACTATATAATAGTGTTATATTAGTATTATTATATGAAAATTGTAGAAAGTGAATAAAATACGTTAAAATTGTGAAGAATGTGTTTGGACTGTTGGCGTGCGCCAATAGTTCAGAAGTGGGATGAACAAGGATAAATCAAATTTCCTTACACGTCTACAAAACTCAGGTAACCACATCCTTTTCAAATTTTGAGGTTCTATTGTATATCATTACTAGCGACATTTAATTATTACTAGCTGATGCCCGCGGTTTCACCCGAGCGACGATATTGGATTTCATTGGGGGGTTTTTTTTTTTGCGCAGAACCCTAATTCTTTTTCTAAAATTAAAGTAGCCTAGGTTACTCCGTGTAATATCAGCTATCTGCACAGCTCTGGTCCAAATTCAATGGCGATAAAAATTTACAACAAAGTTCCAAATACAATTAAAGAAGAACAAAAGGAATCTATTTTCGTAAATAAACTAAAAAGATTTTTAATTGATAAATATTACTATTGTTTAAATGTTTTTTTTAAAGACTAACAAACACGTTCTGTTTATGGAATGGATCGGTTCGCTCTGTTACTTTGTGTTGCTATACCCTAACAGGGTCATATGGGAACTTCACTAATAATTTAACATCTCCATATAATGTACATATGATTGCAATAAATGATTGAGTATTGAGTAGTATTGGAAACCAGACATATAGCTTCTGTTCGATAGTCCTACTTAAGGTTCATACAAATAAAAGAGTTAGTTATATTAAAATCATATAGATTGACACGAATGTAAACGGATTTAACCAAGGACCTCTTTGGATTAAGAGTTTTCTTTTAGTAATTTTTTTTTCTCTTCTCTTCTCTTATGTTTATTATTACTTTATTTTTGTGTACCCTAACAATTGCTTTATAACAATTGTCATATACCATCCAAGATAGTTAGGTGACATGATAGAAAGAACCATTATGGCAAAACATTATTTAAATCGGTTCATAAGTCATTTATTATGAACACTTATTTATTTATTTGGACAATGATGTACAAGCACTAAGCTTTTTGTATTTCCAAGTTTCAGAGCTATGAATGGAGGTAGGCCCATGTTGGAGGGCGTGGTGGAGGTAGGCCCATGTTGGAGGGCGTGGTGGAGGTAGGCCCATGTTGGAGGGCGTGGTGGAGGTAGGCCCATGTTGGAGGGCGTGGTGTAGGTAGGCCCATGTTGGAGGGCGTGGTGGATGTAGGCCCATGTTGGAGGGCGTGGTGGAGGTAGGCCCATGTTGGAGGGCGTGGTGGAGATAGGCCCATGTTGGAGGGCGTGGTGTAGGTAGGCCCATGTTGGAGGGCGTGGTGGATGTAGGCCCATGTTGGAGGGCGTGGTAGAGGTGGGGCCCATGTTGGAGGGCGTGGTAAAGGTGGGGCCCATGTTGGAGGGTCGGACATAAATGCTCATGTTGGAGAGCCAAGGACGAGAAGACTTCAATCTGGGAAGCTGAGGACGCATCGCGTGGGAGGATAAGACCCAAAAGGAGACTTAGTTCCAGGCGGCGGTGATCGAAACGTAAACATAGATATTACTGTGGTACTTCAACTGAATCATCATCTTCAGGTGAGTCTGACAAAGTTCATCCAAAGTCATAATATTTCTATGCAAAGGTCAATCTTTTGAATCAATGTAGAAGAAAAGATAGACAGGCAGTTGGCTAGTTACTACATGGTGTAGACGACCGTGCAGTTAAGTTAGGGGCCCAAGCCGCGCAGTTTCTCGAACCAGAACAAATGCTTAAATATTTTCGATCAGTAAAAGTAGGTAGTACTTGAGAAAACGATTCATTGAAAGGAAACGGTAATAGGATTGATAGGAACACCACTACTTCGACCAACAAGCCTAACTATTCAAAAGTTGGTCCCAGTAGCTCTAGCATGAGGCGATACAATTGCGATCAGTTGGGCCATCATTAAATTAAATTTGTTTATTGTGATAGAAACGATAACAACCAATTACATTTATCACATTAGGCAATAGTAGTTAATACACAGTTACAGTTACACAGTTACAGTTACATCATAGTTCCAGGTGCGATAAACCAGCGGTCAAATGCACTAACTGCGATAGGAGTTAGGACAGGCCACCAATCAAATTAGTTTTAACAGACTGTACAAACGGACTGACCTGACAAGCCATAACGACAAAATTTAAAAAACAGGTCTCTAAACTGAGCGTTATGGACAAAGCAAAATGATAAGCATACTATCGTATAAGTGTTATAAGTATAAGTATATCATAGAGTAACATCTTGTCGTTATTTAGTGAAGATAGGCGTTCCGCAGGGATCAATACTTCTCTTTTTTATATATATAAATAACATACCCTTTAAGACATACCGTATAGTAATGGACATAGTTTTGTTTTCTGATGACACTTCACTCATTTTTAAATCTGATAGGAAAGACGTTGAACTAAAGGAATTAAATGATAACCTTGACAAAATCTCAGAATTGTTTTGCTGCTAATAATCTACTACTCAACGCTAGTAACACTAAATGTATTCGATTTTCCCGTCCAAATGTGTTGCACGTGGAATCTAAAGTGGAATTGGAAGGCAGCTGATGACCTGGTGAATAATACTGTTTTCTTATGATCAATTATTAACTCCAAAATGCAGTGGTGTCCTCACATCAATGCCCCGTCGGGTCGTTTGAGTTACGTTTGCAATACGTAAGATCAGACAGCTGACTGATGTGGCGACAGCAAAGTTGGTATACTTTTCATATTTTCATAATTTGATGTCTTATAGCGTCCTACTTTGGGGATCTGCTGCCGACAAAGATACCATTTTCATGTTACAAAAGAGAGCAGTACGCGCCATCTATGATATGGGTCTACGCGAATCTAAGAGATTTTTGTAAAGAAATAGGTGCTTTAACCCTGCCTTCGCTACACATTTTGTAAAATATAATGTATAAGTGGTAAAATGTTACTAAATTTAACTTAAAAGGCGATGTACATGATTTAATCACTAAAAATAAACATAAAATCGTTGTACCCGGGTTCAGATTAAGTTAAACTAATAAATCGTTCCTGGCTAATGGTGTCAGATTCTACAACAAAATTCCTAAAGCATTAACTGAATTACCATAAGGAAAGCTTAAACTTATAGTTAAGAATGTTTTAATTAAAAAGCGTATTATAATATCAAGGATTATGTAGATGACAAAGATGCATGGAGGTAAACTGCTCAGGAGCCTCCTGGCGACTATTGTAGTACTTATACTTAAATTTGAAACATGATTGTTAGCATCAGAAACATTGTAAAAAAACAAAATATTCCTTAAAAAAAAAATATGAATGCCGAGAAGAGTTTCTTGCCCTTCTTCTTGCTCGGCCTATACCAATTTGGAACGGGTACGGTGGGTTTTTGGGAGGTTCGTCGACTTTGAGCACGGATTAGGTATGTTGATGTCTTTGTCATTTATTACGTTACAAAGACGTTGGAGATCCGCTGTTAGTCATTTATTTCGACCTTCATAAGTGCTCTCTTGGGGCCTATATGAATAAAGCATTTTGAATTTTGAGTCGGTATACGCGTAAACGGCATCCCGTTTATCTACCATTTGGACCTGGGTAGTCAGTGCACGTCAATGAGGAAGAATTGTACCCAATAGAGAAAATTAATGTCATTTCACACAATTCATGCCAACCACCCGTGGCTTTTTGTAAAGAGCAAACTTGGGAATTGTTACTGGTAATAATTGATGATTTCACAAAATTCGTTAACATAGCTCCAGTTAAAACACCAAATCCATAAAATCAATAAAAGTTCTCAAAGATCATATCAGTTTTGTTTTTGGAGTCACAGTACGTCTCATTACTGACAGAGGATCTAGTTTTTACCAGCGGCCTATTTCAAGAGTTTACTTCCGATTTTGGCATTAAACCCGTTCTAAACGCTGTTGCGACTCTAAAGGGCCAATGGCCAAGTCGAAAGGTTCAATAGAACGGTATTAGAGGCATTAGCTACATCGGTTATCTCTCTATTTATTTACACGTCTCTCTTGCAAATACATTCTCAAAAAGATCAGTTGACTATGAGGATGGATGGACATAAATACAATACGAGAAATAAAGAAAAGCTACAGGTACCAATAACTAGGCTAAACAAAACATATGAGCAAGGACGAAGACTGAAAATTGATATGTATAATAAATTGCCTCTTGATTTAACTAAATTAACTATCCTAGAATTTAAAACCAAAACTAAAGTTTTTTTTTTCAAGGCAAATCCATTTCATTCATTAAATGAATTTATGACGAAATGCTGGACTGTAGAAATGTTCAATTTCTAATCTGCTATATGAGACTAAAAACAATTTGAATAATGTAAATGTAATAATTTAGAATGATGAAAGTTAATTACAGACAATGTATAATGTATTATGACATGCCTAATATAACGTACTATGTTATAGTGTGGTCAATTGAATAAATAAATAAATAAAATTAATGAATAAAACCTCGAACACGACGAAAAACAATGCGATGAACATATTCGAGGTATACAATGGGCATTAATACGACTGTGCATAAGACGACTCGGAAGTTACCGTCAAAATTGTTGTCCGGTTTTAACATTACTCATAGGGCCCAAGGCATACCAAGTACAGTCGTACACGACACTATAAATGTATGTCACCGGATGAGTTAGATGTGTTTTGTTTTATTCGGCGGTCGTTGCCAATGTAAGTCACTCTTTTACAAAAACCATCGACTATCTTGATATTGTCATTTGTCATGTATTTCCTTATTCTATTCTTATTCTTAGTTGCCAGTACCAACATAATAATTTTACCAACATTAATAATTTAAATTCAAGCTTATGTAAACATGACATTAAAATAACGATGACTGAAGATTATACACTATAATCCAAGTATTATAAACGAGCAATAAATGAATTGAACTGATAAACCCCAAAATCTTAGACTTATACGTATAATTACTTAGTATAGCGATTGTTATTAACGGTGGTAGGAGCTGGTAGTTGTAACAATAGGTTTATAGTCGAAGACACCCCTCTGTCGCGTAGAAACGGTTGTAGATACGAGGGAACCGCGTAGCGTAGGACAAGATGAAATCGTGGATGAACTTTGATCGGAATTTTAACGAAAGTGAAGATAGTTGTGATGATAAAGATAATGATAGTGATATTGATAAGACTAATCAATCAAATGTTGCAAATGGGGACAATGATTTTGGTTCCGATAGTGAAGATGTGATAGAGAACTTAATGAGAGCAACCAAAATTCTTGATGGTACTCATTTGGAATATTGATTATAAAATAAGAAGTTACTGTGACTAAGAGTTAAAATAATACATTTAAGCTGTGTTTATTCGATTTAAATAAACCTTTTTACTCCATTTATTTTTAAATGCACGGTTACTTAATATTGTAAATCTAGTTATTAATTATTGTACTTAAAAATTTTGTTGTAAATTAAGTACGGCACGAAGGGACTCGCGCGTTGCAGGAAGGCCGAGCTGTTAGGGTAATTTGTACTGTTTTAGTAATGAAGTTTATGAGTTGCGATTATACGAGTAATTATTATATTATATTATAGGGATAATGTTACTTTACTTTAAGGGTTACAAAATTGTCAACTTCCTTTTGAAATGTCAATGTTATTTAAGAGTTGCTGATTTGACATTTTGTCACAATTACTGGATATAACTTTAAAATAGGATTTATTATGGTTAAAACACATTTTAATTTATCATTAATTTTTAGATTAATGACTTGATTATTTGAGAATTATTTAAAATATCTTTATTTCACTAATTGGTAACGGTTTCCGTTCCGCCTCCCGCCATATTGTTTGGTTCGACAATATGGCGAGAGGCTACGGCATTACATTGGTAACCAGCGAAGAGGCAACATGTGCCCAATGTTTTCGAATATCGGCAGTTTATAGTGTTACTTTACAATGGTACTATATAATAGTGTTATATTAGTATTATTATATGAAAATTGTAGAAAGTGAATAAAATACGTTAAAATTGTGAAGAATGTGTTTGGACTGTTGGCGTGCGCCAATAATAATTACCAAATTTATTCAATTAATTAGTTCAAGCTATTTTGAACCTTATCACCACTGAATAAGGTCTAACTGTTTTTTTGGGTTAATGTGTGACAGCTCTCACATTTATATGATTATTATTTATTTATTTATTTTTCTGACTTTTTGTGAAAATAATGTTTAGTTTTAGTATGTTGTTTCGTGATTGATGTGTAATGTTTAACCTTATTGAATTGTTATTATTATTTAATATTTTTGACATGCTTTTGATAACATTAATTTGTATTACGAGTAGTACCTAACATTTCTGTAGTCACATGCACGTTAGTAAAATTTGATTAGTGTAATTGGCCTTGGCCGTGCTAATTGATTAAAATAAATAAATAAATAAAATAAGTATATATAATTATATAAGTATTATTATTTAATTATTTACATTTATTTAAAAGCCAAACTAAGGCATAAAAACGTAGCCTAACTGTTTGTTATTTACGCAAATTACAAAATATTCTCAAAATGTTTTTCCTGGCCGGGTAAAAATTATAAAAGAACATACCTAAGTATTTTTTTTTCAAAAGTCCAGTCACCTCGCGGACCATCCAGGTTTGTCAGTATCACTTGAATATTAACTGGGAGATGTCCCCGTTAAGATTATCTTTGTTCATACATTTTATTATAACAGAATCGTTGTCACGGTCACTAATAATAATATAACTAATATTAATAATACTCACTTGTGATGAAATTTCATAATCCGTTTTTTTCTGGAAACTTTTAATGGTTTCTTTGCCATTGCTGGAACAACTGCAAAGAACAAAAAATAACCGTACTATATCATAAATGCGGAAGAACATGTGTTTGTCATTTTGTTTTTTTTTTTATGTTATTTGGTAACGAGACGAGCTGGTCGTTTTCCTGATGGTAAGCATAACGCCGGCCCATAACAATTGTTATGGGCCGGCGTTTCAAAGTTCTGGGTGGCACTGCAGTGCGCTCGTTACCCTGAGACATTAGGTATTAAGTCTCATAAGCCCAGTAATTTTACTAGCTACTCTGCTCATCAAATCGGAACACAGTAATGCTTGCACACTACTGCTTGGTGGCAGACTTCACGAGCAAAGCGGTGGTAACAACCCAGACGGACACTCGCAGAAGAGTTAGTCCTACCACTAACGACTACTTTCACGAACTACTTTTCCGGGATAAAAATTAGCCTATGTTACTCTCCGGTCCATAAACTATACCTATAACAAAAATCACGTCGATCCGTTGCTCCGTTATTGCGTGAAAGACAGACAAACCAACAAATCAACAAACCAACAAACACACTTTATAATATTAGTATGGAAGTATGGATACTAATGGATATTAGTATGGATCAGTCACTCGCACACTTACCTCCCGTTATTTATTTTGACATTATCACTGTAGACCAACACTGAAAAATTTGTGCCAAGCGTGAGTTTCGGATTGTTAATGTTACAAATTATACTGTCCCTTGTATTATTAGTCCGATGTAATTCAATTTTGATTTCTGGAACCCCTGCAAAAATCCTACGGTTAGACAAAGGTTTTTAAATACAATCAGGTAGGTTACTTAAGTAGGTATAGGTATTCGGTGGCAGATAGAATTTCAACTGCGAAAAAGCTACCTACTTAGAAAGTGTGCTTCTTCACTGCATGACATTAAATTGCGAACTGGCCAGATTCGTGACATGTCAGCAGTAAAGGATTGGTAAATCCAATATTTTTTACTTTTCTTGTCATGTCTTATGTTCTTCATGTTTTCAGTCAGTAAAGTTATAAGAATAATCTACATTTCGAAAGAGTTACAAGAATACTAGTATTAATCAAGAATAATTCATGTTTTTTTTATATTTTTATTTTTGTATATACATTTCTTTTATTTTTCCATACTAATTTATATACTCTAATAATCTTATTTAAATTTGCTCTGGGGTCTTTTCCCGGATCTTTGGTAGGCATTAATGTAGCCGTAACCAATATTACGTGGCCTTTTTTATTGTACTAGTAAACTGCGATGGCGGGTTCGTGACGAGATGGACTATTGTAAGATAATGAGTAAAAAGCCTGGAATATTATAATGAATGGTTAGACTTTAAACCGGTCTGAGAAATGAGTCTCCGATTTTGCCTCACGTAAAAATATGTTGGTAGTGTAAGAATAAAGGTAGAGCATGGTGTGTTGCTGGGTTTGTGTGCTAGGTGCTACGCTATGACGCCATGAAGTCAGCGCTACGCCGTAGTCGTCCCAGCGCTACGCAAGGGGAAGACGCGGGGAAGGACACCAGTCCTCATTGAACTACGAGTGAAAATACACGTGTGTCGATTCTTCTAACTCACCACCTAACAGTAGGTATACCACTAACTGGAATGGGCCTCCCATAAGGGCGGCCAGTATAATTGGCGACGTAAGATGCAACGTTGGCGTGGATGGCTAAAGGGTGTCGAGATGTGTCCTGCAGTTTCATTATGACGCTACTCCCGTGCATTATGCTCATTATCATTATGGAGCTTATGGTCTTAGGTCTTACGATCACCACCCTTGGAAAGCCAGCGGGGTCAAGGCAAGCCGGGGGCAAGTTAGGGGTCTGATTTAGCCCCAGGGAGTCCACGGGGTACACGGTGTCGCCACTCACCGAGGCTCACCACGAAGCCGCCTTAAATTTGTATAAAAATATATTTTGCAGTAGTATGTACAGTAAAGCTGTTGTCATCACTCCTGTAATTGACCATGGAAAACTTGAGTCAACTTGTATATTGCTATGAAATATTGTTTATTTTTGTTTGACTAGCTGACCACTGTTTAGGTGAATAACTACTTAGTAGGTAGACTCCTAAATAACTATTTGGCTAACAGGAAAAAGCGTGTTTTCCCAATGATTAAACAAGTTATAACATTTAATTTAACAAGCTTTGTTTAATTTCATATAATAAAATTGTAATATTAATAAAATAATGTAAGTACAATGTATTTCAAATAACAATACTAATAAAAAATAGTATAGTTTAAAATGAAAATAGGATTGAAAGTTCGCCTTTTCAAGATTTATTCGTATTCGTCGACAATTCAACAGCTTCAAATTTTGGATTAGATATAACTGTGTGCAACAAAATGGAGGAACTGAAAAATTGTATGTCTTTATATTACGATTGTCGTATTCCAAATACTTATCGATATTATGCACAATTTAACGTGTTCTATTAAGCCCACAAATTTACCATCACTCCAAATCCATTGCTTCGCGCGTAGTGGATATTTTTTTTTTTAAATTTTATTTGGTAACTAGGCGAGCTGTTCGTTTGCCTGATGGTAAGCATAACAATTGCAGTGCCACACAGAACTTTGAAACACAAAGGCCTGCGCGGCACTGCAGTATGCTCGTTACCCTGAGACAATAGGTATTAAGTCTCATAAGCCCAGTAATTTCACTGGATACTCTGCTCATCAAACTGGAACACAGTAATGCTTGCACACTACTGCTTGGCGGCAGACTTCACGAGCAAAGCGGTGGTAACAACCCAGACGGACACTCGCAGAAGAGTTAGTCCTCCCACTAACAAATGATGATTGAAACAATGGTCCAATTGTCGAGCACACAGAGACGGTCATTCCATTCCGGGCGTGCCATCGTGCATCGCTCCATTTTTCGGTTATTCTACATCTCGAGTACTGCTAATTGAGTGTGAAATTGATAGTTGTATCGGCCACATATAATGAGTTGGAATGTTGTGGCACGACGGATTTGGAATGTTTGGAAATCCAACATTTCTATCACTCCACGTAATCCATCTGAGATTGCGCAGTTTTGGAACGTTTGCGTGGAATGTTGTGGAGTGGAGAGCTCGTGTATGGGTCTCATACTGATATAGCCTAAAATATAGTTTATGGACCGGAGAGTAACATAAGAAAGAAAGAAAAATGTGCTACAAATAAACATTTTTCTTTCTTTCTTTCCTATGTTACTCTCCGGTCCATAAACTATATCTATGTAAAAACTCACGTCCATCCGTTGCTCAGCCGCGTGAAAGAAGGACAAACCAACAAACACACTTTCGTATATACGGATTACCTATAGATGAAAATCTTACCTGCTTTGATTGTATGAACACTGAAATATAGTGAAATCACCAGTAAGAGCCACATTTTTAATTAAATAATAATTACTTTAGTGTTACATGCTGAAGGATACAGAACTAAATGCATACATATAGTATAAACATTGTTGAGTAATCCAATGACGCAGACTGATGGTTTTCCTCGAGCGCTCACTCTATACATCCTGTAGAATGTTTATGTCCAGAATGGAGTTAGACAACGGTTAGACACTAAGGGTCTTACCACAAAAACTTAAACACACGTTAAACCTATGATAAACACGGTTTATCGCCTAAGCATGCCTTAGTCGCGTGATTAAATATGAGCAACCACAAATCCAGATTTAAGTAGTGTCTAACCGTTGTCAAACACAATTCTGTTGTGACATTTCTAATCATTTTTGACGTTTATCTTTAGACGCTGTCTAGCTCAACAGGCGACTAAAATTGTTTTTTATATGGTAACACTATTAATAAATCAAGATTTGTGGTTGTTCATATTTAAACACGCGACTATGGCAAGTTTAGCAGTTAAACACCTAGACTAAAAATACGGAGCTAATAACAGATAGGAATTTAATTTAATCAATAAGGTAAGGAAAAACTCAATTATATTACTGGTATACCTACTCGCCGTAGTATTATATTCGTATTCTCTTTGCTACTTGCGGTTCACTGTTTCAAATGAATACAATAGAATACCTTCCTTATTTGCGAATTGTGACTGAAACAATGAAAATGGAAAAATTGATTTTTTGACTAATAAAAATAAAAATAAATAAAATAAATAAACGCTTACACTCATACCCCCGCACTAGGATTCCCTGTGTCGCAGTTGGCATGGACACACACAGATACACATCACAAACATCCAAGACCCGAGAACAAACTTTATGTTTACACAAAATCTGCCCCGGCCGGGAATCGAACCCGGGACCCCTCGCTTTGCAGGCAGGGTTACTACCAACTTAGCTACGGAGCCGTCGTAATAAGCCGCCGTTGTAATAATTTGTAAAGATTAATTAATTATGATTTAAAGATTCACTGCACAATTATAACACACATTACGAATATATAAATCACTACTGGTGGTCTCCATACTAGATCAAAGTGCTATCTACTGAATCTCTCTCCGACGACAGCAGTAACAGCGGCGCAAGTACGGAAGTCGGTTCGATAAATTTGCCGAATCGAAAAACTCGATAAATTTAACGAATTTTGCGAGTACCGAAGTCTGATCGTAAAGTATTGAAGTAGCTCTATATTCTCTTTGGATTCGACCTAGCTATTCGATAACTTTTGTCGATATTATAGAGGCTCGATAAATTATATACAAAAAATCGATAAAACCCAATTTATTGATTTGAACTGTCAATTTTATCGATCAAAAAGATACGTACTTGCGCCGCTGGTGGTCTCCATACTAGGTCAAAGTCCTATCTATTGAATCTATCTCCGACGACAGCAGTAACAGGAGCAATACACAAGATAGATACTTAGGTCTAGACGTTAAAAGTTGATATAGATAAAATAAGCAACGAGTAACATCGAGCAGCCCGCCAGGATTCTGTCCCAGGGGCCTTACAACGTAAATCGAACGTCGAAGCTTCGGCTGACGGATCGGTATTTTCCTACTATGAAAGACAAAATGTCAAGAGCGAACATCGAATCGAACGTTGGATCCAAAACACTTTCATAGTAGGAAAACTGCGATCCGTCAACCGAAGCTTTGACGTTCGATTTACGGAGTAAGGCCCTGGATTCAGGAGCCCCGTTCGCATAGGTACCTATAGATGTTTGAAACCAAAGACTATAAATCCTGTTGACTAATGATACAACTTCCCCTCATGCGAAAACGAACTATTTAAATGCACTACTCGCCACTGCGAGTACGAGTGCAGACTTATAACTTATCGATATTCAATGTATACTTTACAATTAATATATATACTATTATTAATTATTTTGGAAAAATAATAACCTTTCGTTTGGATTTGTTAACCGACTTCGAAAAAAGAGGAGGAGGTTAAATGTTCGACTGTATGTATTTTTTTAAGTATTTTAACTGATTTCTCCGTCAATTGTGGACCGATTTTGAAAATTATTTTTTGTTGTTTGAAAGTGTATTATCTCAAGGTGGTCCCATATACATTTTATGGAAGAACATCTAAAGATGAAAAAATGGTACTTGAATTTTTTCATATATCGCGATATTTTCATCGAAGTAGGTTCCCGGTTTTTTTAAAGTATTTCTGCTTTTTGTTGTTAGATTTCCAGACATCCCAGAAATAAAGGAAAGCGAGTGGATAGAAGCGACTCAAAAAGAGAATTGGTTCCATACATCGCAAGTCATGGAATCCATTCAGTAGCTTCGACGTGATGCGTGGCCAAAATACAGACAGACAGACAAAAATAAAAATACAGCTTTGGCTTCAGTATAGATAGGAGTGTCATCCAAAAAAAATGTGACCTGGAGTTTTATTATAAGTAGTATTATAGATTAATTTATAAAGTAAGTATGTATTGTCTAGGTTTTCCATATAATAATTTATTATTAATCGTATATGTCAGGGAATCAAGAATGCGATGCTAACTACCTATTCAATTTTATCGATATTATTCTGTTCAGTAGTAGTCGTACCACATCACTAAATTACGTCAACCAAATGATCGGCCAATTGCAAGCATAGAATATTACCTCGCCCCCTGCCCGCGCCGGTGAGACATGTTTGTATGAGGAATAGTGTTTATGAGCTATCAACAGGCTAAATAATCTATGTTTGAAACGTACAACTATCAATATAGCCGGATTATTAATTTTATTACGCACTATAGGTACGGCAGCACTGGATCACAATCAGTAACTTAATGTGTGATTCTCTCGAATATTTCAACATTAACAAAATGTTATTGGAGTGGCTGTGAATGTTTTTAATTATTTATTTTTAATACAGAGAAATATACAAATTTGGTTCTTATTGTCTTAAAACCTATGGTTAGGTTTGTCTAGACAATATAAGTTCTCATTCTAGCTTAATATACGAGTTTTATATAAACATGATGAAGATTAACTATATTAGTTACGTAAATGACACAAAAATCGCGCGCGAGCGTATGCAGATCGTACGACTACCAGTTAGCAAGTGGTCAGGAAAGTTTCCGTTGACAAGGTGATAATATATCAATGTGCGTGTGCGGGATAAAGTGATTTATTCAAATAAAACGATAGTACCTACATATATTTATTAATATTTTATTTTATTATACGAGCTAACAATTATTCTTAATCTTCCGATATCATAATATCAGTATCTGTTAGTGGGAGGACTAACTCTTCTGCGAGTGTCCGTCTGGGTGCTTTGCTTGTGAACTCTGCCGCCAAGTAGTAGTGTGCAAGCATTACTGTGTTCCGGTTTAATGAGCAGAGTATCCAGTGAAATTACTGGGCTTATGAGACTCAATACCTAATGTCTCAGGGTAACGAGCGCACTGCAGTGCCGCGCAGGCCTTTGTGTTTCATATTTCTGGGTGGCACTGCAATTGTTATGGGCCGGCGTTATGCTTACCATCAGGCAAACGACCAGCTCGTCTCGTTACTAAATAAAATAAAATAAATCTAAATATTAGATTATATTACCTACGTATTTATATGAACAGTTTACAGTAAGTGCAGATATATAATTACACAATTCAATTATAATAATGACAAAGCTTAATAATAATTATTAGTTGTAAGTAGGACGTATTAAAATATGTTTCTAAGAAATCCAGAATGCATGCAACTTTTATCTATACATCTATACAAATAAGTAAAATTGAATTGTCTGTTTGTAACATAAAAATATCAGCTTTTTACCAAATGCATATGAAAGTATATACGGTATCTACCTATAACAAAACAACCATTTTTTAAATTTTTGTCTGTCTGTTTGTTTCGGTTAATCTCCTAAATGGCTGGGCCGATTTTGACGGGACTTTAACTGGCAGATTTATTTATTATTTATTTGATTTTTTTATTTATTTGTATAGATAATAATTATAAACCTAATTCTATTTATTCCTTATCTATGAAGTCAGTCAAGCCATATAACCGCACACTATATTATTGGCAATAATAATACTTATTGACAAATACTACTTAAAATTTTGAAGTTGTAGACAAATGCGGTTAAAAATGGCGTATTATCAATCTTACTCTTATCTAAAATGCATAATGTTGGTTCCATAGTCATCCATTCACATTAGTCCTACCACTATCGTACGACCAAGTAGGACCAATACTCGCAAAATACAGTTATTTCCGCTTTAAAATATTTCCAGATTTCTTTACCGCATTAACTTTACAATACGCGGGTTCGCTTTCGCTTCTAAGATTCGCATTCGCGTAGTGATTGTCAACCGACGAATTATTATACTCTTTTAATTTATCGACATTAGCGTAGGTTTCTTCTGGCGTTTTAGCCATGACTTCAGCGTAAGTCGAATTACTGAACCGGACTTTGTTGCCCTTGTGGTTTTGGAACTCAATTTGCGTGTAAATTTGATCCTTTACTGGACCTTCGATTACTTTGGGGTTCTGATATTTGCTTTGTTTCTCTACTTCTGCGTACGTTGGTTCTTGATATTTCTGCACTGAAGAATCCGCAGTGTTTTTCTGGACAGAAGCGTAAGCAAGTTCACCATTTTGTACAGAAGCATACGTAGGTTCACTTTTTTGAACAGAAGCATAAGTAGGTACACCGTTTTGTATAATAACAGTTGTACGATCACATTTTTGGACAGAAGCATACTTCGGTTCATTTTTTTGAACAGAAGCATAAGTAGGTTCACTTCCTTGAACGGAAGCATAAGTAGGGTCATCCTTTTGTACAGAGGCATAAGTAGAGCCACTCTGTTTTAGAGAAGCATAAGTAGGGTCGCTGTTTTTTACAGAAGCATACATGGGATCATTATTTTGTACCGATCCAGTAGGAGTGTTCTTTTGTACACAGGCATATGTAGGCTCACTCTTTTTGCCATTTTGCACTATACCGGCCAAGTTGAATACCTTCGGCTTTCTTTGATTTTTCGGTACAGGTTTTGAGTAGAGTGCTTCGATGTTTCCTTCTGTGTTAGGCACGGCGTAAGTGTTACTGTCCGCACCATTCGTATTCGACTGCGCAGATATCAATCCTTCGTTGTGTTTAAGCAGGTTCTGATAGATATTGTCGGTTGGAACCATCTGAAATAAAAATAATAGTTATTTGGGCATATAAAATGAGAAAATTATATTTTAAACTTTTTTAAAGAGAGATTAGAAGAGTTCTACTCTTGAGGAACCTCAAATCACAACTGCGAACTTAGTTAGGTATAATCCCATTCTAATGGCCACCAATCACGATCGTTCCAAATCCATCGTTACGCGCGTTGTGGATTAACGTCCTGCAGGGCTAACATGCGCGCCACGACAAAATTCTGTCTACTGTTGTTGTCTCGCTCTTTCTCTCGCGAACATGAGACAAATGCACGACATAAGCAACGAGAAAATTTTGTCACGGTGCGCATGTTAGCCCTACTGGAGAACGATGGTCCAATTTGGAGCACACATACGATCTCTCCATTCAGGGCGCGCCATCGCTCTATTTTGCGGCCATTCTGCGTGAGCGCAAAATGGACAGTTGTATCGGCTACACACGATGAGTTGGAACGTTTGAATATCCAATATTCCTATCACCACATGTAATCCATCTGAGATTCCACACACGGGTGGTTTTTGGAACGAGGGTTGGCGCGGGCGCGGTGGAGAGAGCACCTGCGTGGCGAGTTGTTGTAGCGTTTCATTTTGAACTTAGAACGTTCCGCGGAGCGCGCTCACTAGCTAGGCCTGTCAGTGTCGGCGCAACAAGCGGATATAAATAAGGTCGTTTGGAATTACCGCACACTATTAAACTCGGAGCCGTCGCTCTATTAAAAAAATTTGTTACACAACCACTGCGTGCACAGTGTAGACGCCGCGGTAACGGTGGTGATGTATGTAGCGTAAAGCTTTGAGCCCAGGCAGGCCACTACAATATGCTTACATTTGCCTGCTGTCTCCGCCTTCGAAGATGTGATAGGGTCAGCACCGCCACGATAATAATAAGAATTACAACACATATTACTGTCCACACTACGCCATTGTCGCTACCTGAAATATAACAAACATTTGATGTGTATTAATGAATCTAAAAATGGTAATATACTTGTCTAAAACTATCGTGGATGCCAATTACCAGTGACATAAAGTTTAATTCACTCGTAGTGATTCCTTGTAGGAAGTAGGTACAAAAATAAATAATTTTCTAGATTATTCGGTCAATTTGAAACATAAAGCTACTAGGTCTTTGAAATCCAATAATTTGAGGTTTTTTTCTGTTTGATGACCAGACGAGTCGGTCGTTTACCTGATGACTATTGCAGTGCCACTCAGAACTCTTAAACACAAAGGCCTGCGCAGCACTACAGCGCGTTTGTTACTGACTTTAGGTATTAAGTCTCATAAGCCCAGTAATTTCACTAGCTACTTCACTCATCAAACCGGAACACGCCAATCAAATGAAAATATATGTTTTAACCAATTTAAAAAAGGAGGAGATTTCCAATTTAATCGTCTGTATTTTTTTCGTAGTGACGTTACTCGTCAACCGGTTTTAAGGATTCTTTTTCTTATGAGTGAGGTTTAACTCAATGATGTTTCTTCAGTAAACTTTCCAACACAGCTGCTCGTTAAGTGGGTTATTTTTACATCGTTTTTATCTCATTGCAAGTTATATATTTGATAACGTAGCATTCTTAATTTATCGCGTGATATAGTTATTTTATTAATACCACAGATAATTACCAACAAAGATTTTTTTCGTTCGCTCCTTTTCCGGCTAAAGTCGTGAAACCATACCGCCTAGTCTTACGTAGTATCTACCAGGGCTTTAAATACCGGTAAAACATTTATAACGTTACCTGTACCTGATCGCGTTACCGGTAAATATAAATTACCGGTAATTAATTTAACGTTACTTATGCCACGTCAAAGCGGTAAATATTCTTAACGATACTTTCAAATTAACGTTAATTTACCGTTGGGTAAAGGGATAAAAATGTTTCATGCAAGTGGGGCCACGCATGGAGTGGCAACATCGCACTTTTTATTGATTTTGTTAAAATTAACGTTAAAATAATATTACTACCTAACGTCAAATATTTTTAACGTTATGCACGGTAAAGTATTTGGTAACGTTAACAAAGAGTTTTATACAGCTAATGAATAAGAAGTCTGTTTATTTCCTCGCAAGGGTATTGAAAAATGTCGTATGACACACGTGTGCTATCTTAGTCACTTATATCATATATGTACTATTATGTAATTGAATGTTTTGTACATGGTTAAATATAAATAAATTGAAATTACCTTGAATTTCTGGTGAACTCGTTGGACGAACTTCTGCAGGCGTTGTTGTTTCAGGTTCAGAAACAGAGATGGGAGTTGTTGTTTGTACTATCACAATCGGTGGTCTAAATGTGTAGACTGTCGCTTCCTTTGGAATCGGAGATATTGTAATAGGCGCAAAAGTTGTTGGAACCGTTTTTGTCACGTACGTACTCGTTGTTGCTATCGTTAACGAAGTTGTTGTCGTTGCCGGAGTTGCTCTTGTCGGTAACCCTGTTGGATATATTTAATAACACTTTTTTATTCTTCCGGGTAACGAGACGAGGTCATATTTTTTTTTTTTTATGTTATTTGGTAACGAGACGAGCTGGTCGTTTGCCTGATGGTAAGCATAACGCCCGGCCCATAACTATTGCAGTGCCACCCAGAACTTTGAAGCACAAAGGCCTGCGCGGCACTGCAGTGCGCTCGACCCCTACCCTGAGACATTAGGTATTAAGTCTCATAAGCCCAGTAATTTCACTGGATACTCTGCTCATCAAACTGGAACACAGTAATGCTTGCACACTACTGCTTGGCGGCAGACTTCACGAGCAAAGCGGTGGTAACAACCCAGACGGACACTCGCAGAAGAGTGAGTCCTCCCACTAACAAAATTATACATTATGTTATATCCTGTTTAACTAATGTTAACTAACGCTTCTGTGAGCGTCCCTCTGGGTGGGTACCAACGCATTGCTCGTCAAGTCTGCCACCAAACATTAATGGTACCATTACTGGACATCCACGCTTGTTAACTCTGTCAGTGTCTCATGAGGTAAACGCATGCTTGCGCTACCATCTGCTGCTCTACCAGTCGCTGCTCAACTAAGTCTATCGTTGCCTCAGGCGACAATAACATTAGTTCTACCGCTGCTATTTCTTCCATGAACTGCGTCATTACTCCGCTAACTGGTGCTGATGGATTGTTGACGGCTCCGTAGCTAAGTTGGTAGTAACCCTGCCTGCAAGGCTAGGGGTCCCGGGTTCGATTCCCGGCCGGGGCAGATTTTGTGTAAGCATAATGTTTGTTCTCGGGTCTTGGATGTTTGTGATGTGTATCTGTGTATGTCCATGCAACCTGCGACACAGGGAATCCTAGTGCGGGGGTATGAGTGTGTAAGCGTTTATGTTATGTTATGTTTATGTTATCCCTTGGTAGCGCTGCCTTACATCCCGGACAAATCCAGTTTGACATCAACCGAACCTTGTCGGGAATGTTAACACAAGGTCTATGTTACACTCCCACGAAATTGCTGTGTTTTACGCCATCTTACGTTGAGAGGAACTTCGCACTTCAGCGTACTCATCAGTATCGACGACAGTCGACCGCTTAGGATATGCATAATGCATAGGACACTAGCGAACTGCCCGGCTAACGGGGCCCAGGGGAATTTTGAAACTTGGAACACATCTATATATATAAAAGAAAGTCGTGTTAGTTACACTATTTATAACTCAAGAACGGCTGAACCGATTTGGCTGAAAATTGGTAGGGAGGTAGCTAAGAACTAGGAGAAGTTTTTTTTAATTTATTTAATTTGACAGATCGGTTTGACGGTTCCTGTGGGAACGCGGGTGAAAACCGCGGGGCAGAAGCTAGTACATAATAATTATACGTCGTCGTATTTTTTTTTGTTAAAACGTTTTGCTACCAAAATATTACCTGTAGAGACTGTACCAGGAGATCGCGTTGCAGTCATCACTTCATTTCTCAATCGAACTAGTTCAAGAATTACTTTTTTACTGTCAGTATTTCCTTTCGCTATACAATTTATAATAGCGATATCACAATCAGGATTCAGTGCAAACGTACGTGGATTTGTACCATAAGCAGTGATACCGTTTTCTGAAACAAAATATGAGTTACTTTTTTATCCTTCTTAATGAAAGTTCAAAACCAAAATTATCTACCAATAATCTTAAGAAGTTCAAAACATGCTGGAGCTCATCGAATTTTAACTTTCTGGGCGTCTGGTCGAAGCCACACGTGACCAAAATGCTGGCCTCTACTTAGCTCAAATATTAAGCATTGCCGATCAACGTGGCAATGCTGCCAGTATTTTGGGAACGTTGCCTACTGGTAGCGGATTATTAGATTAAGATTGTAAATAGATTGCTGTTTATTTTATATAATAAAAATTATTTTTTTATTAAATTGATTTGATAAAAAAGGCAGAGTTATAAAACCTCTAAAAATCAGTTGGCAAAAATTTATAATTAATTTATGATTGATATTGAAAAATTAACATTAGCGACTTACGTATTATACAAGCTGTGGTAAAACAGGTATTAAATTAACAGACTTAGCTATATACCCTACTGCTTTTTCTAAACACAAATGAACAAAAATATAATAGGTATCTCAAAAATTTTTATTTTGAAAATTTGGCGAAAAAACATCAGATTTGTGTGGTGTTGTGGTGTCCCTATTCCGTAAAGTGCGGCCGCCACAGATCTTTATGGCGGCCATATTCTGATATTCTTAAAATAATCTTCTTATGATATTAGGATATGATATTATTCAGGAAGTTTGAAACCTGTAAATAACCTTTATAATTATACAAAAGTTAAAACTTTGAAATTGTTCATATTCTAATCTGTGGGAGGACTTATGGGTGTTACTTTATACATACGCGCATATGACCACTCAGTTCCTTGGTTTGATACAACATTTTTACACTCTAAGACCAATTTTTCAGATCCAGTGTAGTTGTATTTTATTACATGTGATGTGGCGTTTGTGTACTTCCACAAAATATTGGCCATTGAGAGACCGACAATATAAGGATCTGAAAAATACATAAAAGATATAAATAGAGATATAATAAAGATATTAGTGTGTATTTTATTTAGTTATTTTAGTTTAGCACAATTTTGTGATATTGCTTTTAATTTTCGATTTGTTTTTAACATTAACAAAGATCCCTTTAATAATTTAAATTGGCAAAACATAATTTGTCATGGCCACAGAAGAAAAAAACCCCTAATTTTACGTACATAAAGATAATTCTTTGCTATAAAAATTAACAAAATTAATATTTTTGTAATGTACACCGCAAACATTTTCTTATTCATTGTTTACGGAGAGTTTACATAGTACCTAAGCAGTATAATATAGGAAACAATTAAATACATTTATTGCATAACTGTGTAGGTACATGAGTATAAATATTATATATTATGTCTCAACAGTATGTCCATTAATGATGGCCCTACAATATTTGCCATACAATACACTTTACAATTACAATATTTGACCTTTTGGTAAAGGAAAACATCTTGATACAAATAGCATGGCAATGGCAAAAGGAAGTGAACAAAAAAAGACGTCGCACGAAGAATCCAACTCGCCTGGGCAGCTTTCGGGAAGCTTCAACCTATCTTTTCGTCCACAATACTGTAGAGCCTGAAAAGGTTTCAACCAGTGTGTGTTGCCAGTGATGACTTATGACACTGAGACGTGGTCTCTTACTGTTGGCCTTATTAGCAAGCTCAGTTAAGCAACGAGCTATGGAGAGAGCTATGCACGGGGTTTCCCTGCGTAATATAATCTGGAACGAGGACATTCGCAGGAGAACGAAAGTCGCATAGCTCTCAAAATTAGCATGTTGAAATGGCAATGGGTACCACTCGTAGAACCGACAACCGATGGCGAGGAAAAGTTCTTGAGCGGTGACCACGACTCGGAAGACGTAGTGTAGGGCAGGCCCCCAAAACGTGGACCGATGATCAAAACCACGGCGTTGGATCCAAAAGGCGAGTAGCCGATCCAAGTGGCGGTTTATGGGGAAGCCTATGTTCATCAGTGCACGTCTTCTAGCTGATGATGATGTGTAGTAGGTACTACTGCGGCTTGTATAAGCGCAACAGCTGTGGTTTAGCCATACGCCGGAGTTTTTTTTTTTTGGGTATATCGTCATCGGTACTGGCGGTTATGTCTATACCTCACCGGGTAGCAGCGAACGACGTCGCCAATTACGTATCCAAACAATTATTCATATTGAAATGTATGGTAGCTTAACTCACTTTTTTTTTCTTTTTTTTTTTATGTTATTTGGTAACGAGACGAGCTGGTCGTTTGCCTGATGGTAAGCATAACGCCGGCTCATAACAATTGCAGTGCCACCCAGAACTTTGAAACACAAAGGCCTGCGTGGCACTGCAGTGCGCTCGTTACCCTTTTTTTTTTTTTTTTTTTTTTTTTTTTTTTTTTTTTTTTTTTTTTTTTTTTTTTTTTTGGTAACCCGGGGAAATGCCTTTACGCACAACTCCGCACCCGGGGGAGTGCGGAGATAGTGTGGGACTCGCCGCCTGCCCACTGCACAGCGTCCTACCCACTAAAACCACCGGGGATTTTTCCTGTCGGCTCAGCTACGGACGAGGTCACGGGCCCGTACACACACTCCTCGTGACCCCGTCAGCCGTCGTCCGTCCTTTTGGACGGACCCGCCTCGCGGGGAGAGGAAGCTCCCCCGCACGGCTCAGGCGATGCACCGGAACACGAGCGCATCGCCTCCGCCTCGGGAGGGTCCTACCTATGACAGGTGCGGGACGCCGGATGCCCCCACATCCGGCGCCCCAGACCCTCCCAGTGGAGACGGGAAGCGATGGTTACCTCGCCCCCGTCTCCTTGCTCTCCGGAGAGGGAGGGAGAGGGGATCCCTCTCTTTCTCCCGCTCCTCGGCCTCCCTTTGCAAAACAATGGCTTCGCAAAAGGAGACCACTGCCTCCCAGACCTCCTCGTTGTCGACCATCTTTCGTAAGATGGTCGGCAACGAGAGGTCTGCCCCCACGACCGCGACTAGAGCTCGTCGCGGTCCCTCGCCTCCCGGGCATGCCTCCAGTGCGTGCCGCGCAGTATCTTCCGCGCAGCCGCACTGATGGCATGCTGGGGTGGCCTCCCTTCTCGCCACGTTGCACAGGTACCTCCCGAAGCAACCATGCCCCGAGAGGACCTGTGTAAGGTGGAAGGTGAGGCTTCCGTGCCCTCGCTGGGCCCACCTAGTGAGTACAGGACGGATCGCCTCCAGAAACCGGACGGCGCCGTCCCCCCTCCGTGCGGGCCCCGTGAGGAGCCGCTCCCTCCAGGACGCCAGAGCCGCTCTCCTGGCATCTCGTCTCCACCGCACCACCTCCTGTGGTGCGGGAGGGAGACCCCGCTCCCTCGCCTGAGCTCTCTGCCAGAAGACCGAGGACAGAACCTCGGCCTCCAGATCCCATGGAAGGGACCCTGCAAGAGCGCAGGCGACCTCGTGGGAGAGTGTCCGGTAACCACGGCACACTCTCACCGCCATGACCCTCTGGGCCCCGTGCAGGACGGCGATCTCTACAGGGTGTAGAGAAGCCGCCCAGATCGGGGCCGCATAGAGGGCCATCGAGCGTACCACCGCCATATACAGGCGGCGGCAGCTCCCGTCCCCTCCCCCAAGGTTTGGAAGTAGCCGGCTCAGTGCGGCAGCGGTCCCAAGGAGCTTGGGTGCCAGTTGCCGCAGATGTGTCCCGAATTTCCATCCCCGGTCGAGGACGACGCCGAGGTATTTTAGCGTCGACCCCACCGGGATGGAGACCCCACCCACCACAATATTGGCGCCTGCGCGCTCGTTACCCTGAGACATTAGGTATTAAGTCTCATAAGCCCAGTAATTTCACTGGATACTCTGCTCATCAAACCGGAACACAGTAATGCTTGCACACTACTGCTTGGCGGCAGACTGCACGAGCAAAGCGGTGGTAACAACCCAGACGGACACTCGCAGAAGAGTTAGTCCTCCCACTAACAAAATCCAAAATCCACTTGATGATGGACTGGCAACGTCACCAATATGGTTTGCATACGTAGCTGGAACGTTGCCGTGGCGTCCCAGTGAGGTAGGTCCTGTCCCACACTACCACCGCTACCCCAGTGGGCGGTGTGTATCAATGCATTTTATATGTCCAAAAATAAATAAATAGGATACTTACTGTGATTATGAGATTGGTATATCAATGTAATTGTAATACGTTTATTTTGTTCGTTTTTAGATACAGTGCAAATTAGTTTTGTATTTGTTTGCCCCTGATAAAAAGTTATTTTTAAAGGTGTTTGCAATAAGTTGCCCTTTCTGGATACTGGAAAATAAAGAAAAAACATTATAATATTAGGTATATTTTTTTTCATTTGTCATAGGCTTACGTTCGACCATGGTCTCGCCTGACGTTAAGCGATGATGTAGCACGCTTGTCTAGAAGAAACCAATTCACTCTCGTCTTGAAAACTCCCTAATTATAGCTATTGGTAAACACAGAGGCCGGCTAGAAATTCCATCCACTCCTTAGCCGTCCATATAATGAAGGTTGAAACAAAACGCTTGTAAAAAGAAATGGCACTTAAAGTTAACGTCAAAATTCTACCACACCGCAGCCCTAGATCAGATTCACTTGAACTATTCAACCTGTTCAACCTTTGTTAAATGATGATATTGATTAGAAGAGACTTAGAAAGAATTTCAGAATATGCCGCGGACTAAATTTCCACCAAACTCCATCTTAGATGGTACGATATGCGTCAAGCGGACTGTCGTATTTCCATGGTTTTTGCGTGGTCCGTGATCGATGCTTATCCATCAATATGCACCTAATAATATTTTAAAGAGCCCTTACAGGCTGCCTTATAAAAAAACTTACATTGCGTTATATTATATAAATTAGTAACTGCAGGAACGGTACAATATAAATTTGTATACAAAGTATCATTTTTCACAACCTTGATAGTAAGGGGCTCGTTGTGATAATATTTGTATTCGTAATAAAGGCCCTCGTTTCCACTCCCCTGGGTAGGAAAAAGAAGCAAACCGTTTACTTCAAACCCTAAATCTGAAAAGTTAAGTTTATTATTCAATGCACTTTTATAAAGCTTAAAATAAGTTAGGACCACTAGCAGGTCATCATAATTTCGAATCGTCAAAGATTTTCTAACAAGCTATGGAGAGGGTTATGGTCGGGGTTTCCCTTCGTGATAAAATCCGAAACGAGGAGATCTGCAGGAGAACGAAAGTCACCGACATAGCTCTCAAAGTTAGCAGGTTGAAATGGCAATGGGCAGGCCACATCGCTCGCAGAACTGATAACCGATGGGGAAGAAAGGTTCTCGAGTGGCGACCACGAACCGGAAGACGTAGTGTAGGACGGCCCCCCACAAGGTGGACCGATGACCTTTGTCAAAACCGCGGGGAACCGTTGGACGCAAGAGGCGAGTAGCCGAAACAGGTGGCGTTCTATGCGGGAGACCTATGTTCAGTAATGGACGTCTTCCGGCTGATGATGAAAGGCATTCACTACACGGCCGTGCTGGTGTCAGTCAGTTCTATTAGTCATGAAGGGGCAGAATTTGGCGCGCCACTATTTCGCACGCGTAGGTTTATCAACATTTTTGAAGATATGATTATGAAAAATCGCGTTCGGTGAAATTGCTGGCAATAACATTACAAAAGTTGAACAAAGACTTAATTATGATCCATTCTACTTTTCAAACCTAAGTAAGGGATTTTATGTTTTGCCCATTTTCACGTACCAAAACTTGATCTTTTACCTTTTGATCCGATGTACTTTTGTAATGTTATCTCGCTCGCGCATCTCAACATTTTTGATAAATAATCACGAAAAATCGGTGAAGGAGCTTCACCGAATGCGATTATCGCGATTTTTTTCGTTGCTTTGATTATTTAACTTCAAAAATGTGGAGATGCGCGAACGAGCTGATAGTGGCGCGCCATATTTATAACTGTTGAAATTATATTATCAACATCAGTCCCAATAGTTGTTGAACACTTGGCATTGTCAGTTTACCTTTGATACAACGCTGCAAAATGTAATTTGAGTTAGTATACTGGTGTATAAAATGCGTGTGCAGGCAACACAAAATTTTACGGAAGACTTCCACTGCTGAACATAGGCCTGCTTGTAGAACTCGACTTGAATCGTCTACTCGCCTTTTGGATCAAACAGTTCCCTGCGGCTTTGATCAAGGTGGCGTTGAGCGATGTGGCCACTCAATGCCATTTCCCCAGTTTGAAACATCTAAATCTAAAAGCTCCACAAATATCGCTCTCATATTATGTTTCGCATACATTGTGGAAACATAGACGTTAGTACATACTTATTACTTCGATGGTGCAAATACTTAAAAGTTACCGTTCGTAGGCTTGTGAAGTACTAAATGCAATCGGATGACAATTGATTGTTTGTATAACTGGTCAGTAACAGTACAAATCAGGAAGGAGTCGCTGTTAGCTACTGTCAACTTCATGTACAAATCCACGGAGTCAGCTGGTTGGAAGTCGGTTGAGATGTATTTGGTAGCTAGAAAAAACGCAAACTTTAGTATTAGTTCAAATTTATTGTGGATGGATTGCAAGCATTACATTTTATGAATATAATTCGATTTCGGGCATATGACCACCACGAGCCCGTTTACAGCGGTCGATTCTTTGGACCCAATTTTTCACCACTCTGGCACACATTTCGACCGAAACGTTGGCAATTTCGCGTTGGATGTTGTCTTTGAGCTCGTCTAAAGTTGCTGGCTTGTTGGCATAGACCAGTGACTTGATAAAGCCCCATAAAAAGTAATCCAATGGCGTTAGATCGCATGATCGAGGCGAACTACGCCACAGTGTCGTTTGAGATGCCCAATTCTTGAGAACGACACGTCTTTTTGGCACGGGAACGTCCAATAGTGAAAATGTGGATTCTAATTTATCCACTGTAGCACGCATAGCCTGTCGGGTGGGACGATTGTTACTGCCGAAAATTAGAGTAAGCGCTCTTAAAGTTGCGACCACCGACTCAGAATTTCGCTAGTAATGTTTAATAATTTCCAAACGTTGCTGGTTCGTGAACTTTACCATTATGAAAATGTAGACTTTAACTAACGTTTTGACATTTACAGTTAACTAAAAAAGTTTAAGGGTGCTTTCATATAAAGATACGAAATTGTTAATTTACGTCCCTAATGGAAAACCCTTTCCACAAATAAAACTTATTATTTGTGTGATATGTTTTACCTCTCTTGAAAATATATGACAACTTGACGAATCCGCCGGTGGTTTGGTGGCAGGTGAAGTTCGTCGGTTGTCCGTCATAGAAGTAGTAATTAGTATCCTTTGTTGCATTGAATGTTTCTCCATTTGCACTTAAAAAGCCCTCAGGGTTGCCTGAAATTTAGATAATAATTTGTAATTTAATTATTATTTGTGACTAAACAAACATCCTGGCTAGCACTAACGCTTAGCACACAGGGAAAAAAGGTTTGAGTGGCGACCACAAAAAGGAAGAGTTAGTGTAGGCCTGCTCTCCACTAGGTGGACTGACCTGACTGATCACAACCGCGGGTATTTTTTTTTTTTTTAACGTGAGTGGAATTCCTCGTTTACGCACACCCCCGCCCTCAGGTGCAATGGGCGGGGGACATTAGTGTGGGACTCAGACCGGCTTCCGCCACCGGCAATACCCACTAAACCTGAACTCACGTGTGTATATTGGATGGTGTGTATAGGTAGAGGTCCGGTGCTAAGGATTACTCCATTCCCCTACCACACTGAGTGAATGGGGGTTGAAGTTGGTTGGGGTTCGTTTGGTGGGGGAGGGCACAACCGCGGGTTACCATTGATGTTAGAGGCGAGTAGACGATTTAAGTAGCATTCTATGAGGGAGGCCTATGTTCAGCAGTGAACGTCTTCCGGCTGATGATGATAACATACAGTTTAATATTTATGTTGGTGAAGACTCTGAAGCCTGCCCGAAACCAATTTATCGTCTCCTATATACTTTTTGGCTCGTCTTTCGATAGACTCCAAGGCCTCCAGCTCACAAGTGAGGACAGTACTCCCTATACGACCGGACTTGTGCTTTGTAAAGGTTTCAAATCTGTTCCGGTGTGAAGTTGAGATTGGGTGTTAGAGTAACACCTAAAAGATCAAGGTGGTCAATGATTGGTAAAAATACATTTTAGTAAATGGGTGTCATTTTTATTTTGCTGAAGCATTAAACTTGACAAGATTCGAACCTACGAAGATTAGAACCACTCAGAGGCCACGTAGAGTAACGATGCAGTGTACTCCTACCGACGTGTATGGCTCAGCCCCTAAAATTATTACTTACTGTATTATATAGTTACTGTGTATTATACCTATACTTACTGATGTCTTCTCGTTTCAAAACGTTGACCTGAACTGAGCAACTTATTCCTTTATCGATGTACCTTCTCCGATAAATGTAATAATAACATATATCTTCACGCTTATTATCGCATAGACTTGTAAAAAATTCACATGTATACTGCGAAGAACCTGTCTGGGTCACTATAGATTCCATCTGAAAAAACGCAAAAGAATGTAGATCTAGGTTATTTATTAATAAAGGCGTCTATGAAGGAGAAGATCGTGATTCAGATTAGAACAATTTTTTTATATCGGAAATGGCTTGCATTTGACCGCTAACTGATGTTAACACGTTAAGTGCGAAACGAGGCCTAAATCACCCCTCATGCAACTTCCTTGTGGTGCGGCAAGGAAAAACGTGAACATCTCTGTCGTGCGAAGGGCATAGCTTTGGTTTGGTCCAGTATAGAAAAGAGATAAATGTATATTTGAGATGCGCTAATGATCCCGGACTCGGTGGTATACCTACCTTGGTACCGGATGTTTTAGGCCTCGTACCGCACTGAATTAATATAATTTTAATGCAGTGCGGAACGAGGCTAAAACGTCCCATATCCTCCCGGACCTCGTACCGCACCCAATGCGAGCTTCCCGTGACTAGTGTTGTGCATCACGTCGATTGGAGAGCACGTCCTTTTACATCGCCGAACATGTCTAAACGATGTCGGAAGAAGTTAATTTTAAAAAACCCAGAAACAGAACCAAAACAGGTAAGATTTTTAATTGATATTTTTGTAGGTAGTGAAAAACTCCACAAAAACGCAAAGCAGCCGTTGACAAAACAGGTAAGTAATTAATTAATAATTCAGTAGTTCTTTGTCTAGGTTTTGAAAGTAAATAAAGATTACCTAACGATTTTCAGGGTTCCGTATCGAAAGATAAAAACAGGACCCTCTATTACTAAGACTTCGCTGTCTGTCCGTTTGTCTGTCACCAGATATCTCAAGAATCGCGATAACTAGATAGTTGAAGTTTTCTCAAATTAAGTAGGTACTTCTGTTGCCGCTATAACAACAATACTAAAATGTTAAAAACAACAATATATGTACAGGGTTATTTTTAATCACCAAGTTTGTTGAGTGTGTTAGATTCGACTTATGTAAATTTTACACGATATATGATGACGTAAGTATGTGTCAGTCACGCGGTCGGAAGAGAGCACCAGGCGGAGTAGGTATATTATTGTACGATGGTAAAAGTACAGAAATTATGTGTAAGTAAGTATTAAGCCCGAGGCAGAATAAATAGGATAGTTTCTTTTCTACTTCTGGTTTTCTTTTTTTTCTATTCTGTGAACCGCATTAAGACTTTCACACAAAAATAGATAAACGTCGTTGCGTCGATATTATTTTTCTCATCACTAATCTTAGCGAAAATTTACCCTATTTCAGTGCGTTACGAGGTGTATAAGATCCCATATTTTGTTTTGCCAATATATAATAAACTAGCTATCAGATCCCCGGGCGACGGTACATTAGGGTTCATCAATTCACTGTCTATATCGATAAGGACCAAAATTTTCATTTATCTTTGATTTCGCGCCAGAAAATGGATTTTAGTCTGTTAAAGGAGGTGGGGTCTAATAGACCGCGTGTCGCCCTAACGTCTGGTCACGGTGCGGGCCGATAATACCTCGTGCCGCAGGAACGGAAAGTTTGCAAAAATTGGTGCCGCAGCTAACGTGTTAAACGACAATGCACTCAACAACACACACTGAAGCCTACTTGCTCACTTGCTCACTGGTATCTTGAAGACTTCCAGATAGTAGTGCTAAGGAAAGACAAATGCCGGCAAAGAACTCAACTCTTTAGCTCTCGGGGTGATGAAAATAGGTACCGTACAGACCCGTAACTTCGCCTGGATTTTGATAGATTTCATTATAGTTCCTTTTAATTTTAATAGTATTATAGAGTATAATTCATCAAAAAAAGATTTAACTTATCTGTGGCCATGATTATAGGCATACACTGCTTTAAATTTCATTGTCCTGTCCTAGAAATATTGATGAAATTTCAACTTATTAGAAATCAGGCGAAGTTATATAGCACAGGCGAAGTTACGGATCGGTACGGTAGATGTTTGGTTATGTAGTTTTTTAAAGATTAGATTATTACATACACACGTGCTATGTCGGCTATTGTAGACAAACGAAGACAAAAGTAATGAATGCTTACGCTTCCTGTCTCATATGCCCACTAATTTCACTAACTACTATATTCATGCAAGCACATACCTACCTACTTTTTATACTATTAGGAACGAGATGGGTGGGGCGTTTGCCTAATAGTACTAGTAAGTAGTTCTCAAGGAGATCTAGTCAGTGTTAGTACTGACAGTAATGCAGACCGTAGACGCTTATGCACACGTGCGTTTGCTTATTAGAATAACAACGGTTTTGTATCAAGCGCGGATATCGAGTATCTCGTAATCGACGCTTGATGCAAAAGCGTTGTTATTTTGACCAGCAAACGCACGTTTGCACAAGCGTCTACGGTCTGTATACATACCAAAAACAATTGCAGAGCTTTGAATCACAAAGGCCTGTGTGATATTGTCCTGCGCTCGTCACCCAGAGCCATAAGGTATTAAGTCTCATAAGCCACGCAGGCATTTGAGTGTCAAAGTTCTCATCAGGCTTACAAGTCGCTCGTCTCGTTAGCCTCGTAACCCAATAAAATTAAATAAAAGTTGTTACTCACGGAAAAATATGCGGGTCTGTCTTTTTCTTTCCAAAGTGTACGAAACAAGACATTTTTGACGTCTCCGTCTTTGTAACACCTGGAAATTGTTTCATAATAATCTTTCAAATGTCGCCCGGAACCACGTAGGCCCGGCGGTAAAAAATAACAGTTAGTCCTTATTCAGTGGTGATAAGGTTCAAAATAGTTTGCCGTGCGGGATATTTGGGAGCCACGGAGTCGGCTCAGTTGGTAGTAGCTGCGTGATCGCTAAGCGAGGAGCGTCAGATGCCGCATCGGGAGCTGCGTGATACTCGAAATGCGCGCTTGACGCAAAAGCGTTGTTATTCTGACAAGCAAACGTACGTTTGCATAAGCGTCTACGCTGCCCCTTAGCCCTGCAGGTGGTAGGACTAACTCTTCTGCGAGTGCCCGTCTGAATTGGTACCACTGCTTAGCTCGTGAAGTCTGCCGCCAAGCAGTAATGTGCAAGCATTACTGTGTTCCGGTTCGATGAGCAAAGTAGTCAGTAAAATTACTGTTCTTATACCTAATGTTTCAGGTTAACGAGCGCACTGCAGTGCCGCGCAGGCTTTTGTGTTTAATAGTTCTGAGTGTTGTGGGCCGGTGTTATGCTTACCATCAGGCAAATGACCAGCTCGTCTCATTATCCAATGGTATTAAAAAACTCTGGCTTTTATTTTTTACTGTATACGTATACCTGTCATTACCTGCATCGATAGATGGTTTGTGTAGTGTTCACATATAATCGAACTCCCTCGTTAAATACAATGTTGGACGTATCTCCTTTACATTTTAAATCACCGCCATTCTTCACGTCATGGAATATATTTATTTTTATTTCTAAAATATCTGAAAATAACATTAAATACTAAATTGCTGTCTTAGACATTACATCCTACTAGTAGTATTATAAACGCAGAAAGTTTGTGAGGATGGGCGGATGGATGTTTGTTACTCTTTCATTCAACTACTCAACGTTAGTTGGAGGACTAACTCTTCTGCGAGTGTCCGTCTGGGTTAGTACCACCGCTTTGCTCGTGAAGTCTGCCGCCAAGTAGTAGTGAGCAAGCATTACTGTGTTCCGGTTTTATGAGCAGTGTAGCCAGTGAAATTACTGGGCTTATGAGACTTAATACCTAATGTCTCAGGGTAACGAGCGCACTGCAGTGCCGCGCAGGCCTTTGTGCTTCAAAGTTCTGAGTGGCATTGCAATTGTTATGGGCCGGCGTTATGCTTACCATCAGGCAAACGACCAGCTCGTCTCACTATATATAACATTAAAAAAAAACAACTACTGAATGGATTTTGATGAAACTTTACAGTAATACAGACTAAAGACTTTTACCTATATACAATTTATAAAATTACTAGCACGGTTTTTACCCACGGTTTTTACCCACTTTCCCACAGGAACCGTGCATTTTTCCGGGATAAAAGTAGCCTATGTTACTCTCCGGTTCATAAACTATAGTATCTATGCCAAAAATGATGTCGATCCGTAGCTACGTTACTTACTGCGTGAAAGAAGGACAAACCAACAAACACACTTTCGCATTTGTAATATTAGTTGGATAGATCACGCGGGCGAAGCCGCGGATAGAAGCTAGTAGTTATATCGTAATATCTGTATCCGTATAACTGTTATAAATGTGAAACAGTGTTTATTGGTTTTTCCTTTTTTATGGCGTCTATAGCAGCTAAATAGCTTCACCTTCATGACCCGCCTAACGCAAAAATCCTAGAACGCAAAAATGGCCTAAAGGCTTTTTTGTTCATCGAAGAAAAACAGGCATTACGGAAAAGGAGAGACAACGCCAGAGCCTTCGGTTGGCATTCTGAAAATTTTGAAATAAATTTCTAAACAAAAATTCCGAAGACAATTAGTGCGTGGTAATTTCCTAAAATTTGTTCCAGGAAATACGTGTTTTTAAAAATGTCTTACAAGTTTGTGAAAAAAATGTTTGTTATTTATAATCTCCATTACATATCCAAGGATTCTATGGAACTGTTTCGATGAATTTTACATTTATGAGAATATTGTGAACGGCCAAACTCAAGGTAAAATTTGTTTAAAAAGGCTGTGTTTTTAATTTAAGGCTTTTCCTGAATCGGATTGTCAACATTTTAAATTTTTGGTTCCATAAAATCCTAGATATAATGCACGAGATACGTTTTGGTTCAAAAAACCCAAAGAAAAAAATTGATAGAACACTTTAATCACGTACGAGCGTTTGTATGGAAAGTATGGCGAGCTGTAGCCTCTTAAAAGCTTTTTTTTAGCGAAATCCGATGATTAAACATTAATTTTTTTGTAGTAAGACCAGATAGCTCGATGGGTAAGACAGCGAAGGTCTAAAATGATTAGAAATGTCACAACAAAATGGAGTTAGAGACTTCTTAAATCAAGCTCTGTGGTTACTTATATTTAAACAGGCAACGAAGGCATGTTTAAAAGTAAGACGCTGTTGTTTAATTATTTTGTAATAAGACTGCAGAAGCAGAATGTCTAAAATGACTAGAAATGTCACGACAGAATCGAGTTATATAGACAATGGTTTTTTTGTGGTAAGACCAAAAAGATTAGGTAAGGAGTTCTGAGAGTTATTTTAATATCAAAAGGAACAAACCATTTGTATATGCACAGCTATAACTATACACACTAGAACAAATAACAATCACTAGGAGCCACATTTTGATTTCAAGTTTAGCTTCATCACTGCACTCTTTTGGTAGTAATAACACATTGGGTTGAAACACATAACAAATTATCCTGTTATGTTATTGTGGGGTGACCATATTTATTGTTGCGTCTATGGATATTGGAATATTTCATATTATACTCGCTTTTGCCTGTGGCTTCGCCCGCGTGATATTTATTTGTTATTTCAGAGCCTAAAGTTCAAAACATTCAAAATTTTATCAGTAAATCGTTTTAGTATATACAGAGATAGCTGTTAACAAACATACACATAAAGAAACTTTTGCATTTAGTAGGAATAAGAAGTAGGATAGGATAGTATTAGTAAGAAATATTCACATAGTCGCCAAGCAGTAGTGTGCAAGCATTACTGTGTTCTGGTTTGATGAGCAGAGTATCCAGTGAAATTATTGGGCTTATGAGACTTAATACCTAATGTCTCAGGGTAACGAGCGCACTGCAGTGCCGCGCAGGCCTTTGTGTTTTAAAGTTCTGGGTGGCACTGCAATTATTATGGGCCAGCGTTATGCTTACCATCAGGCAAACGACCAGCTCGTCTCGTTAACAAATAACATAAAAAAACATACACACAATCTTTCGCATTTGTCTGTGTCGACCGTATAACGCGATCGCCTGTGGTTCCGTTGTGTATTCCGTGATACTCGTTAACCAGCCACAGAACAAGTATCAGTTTGTACGCATCTGACCGCTAGAAGCTATGTCGACTAAAATATTGTCTTGTGCTGGCTGCCACGGTGCCTTAACCAAGCAATATCTCACTTGCCGTATTTGCGCACTCGTGTATGATCTTGATTGCACCAATGTATCTGGAAAGCGGTGTTACAATACAGTGACTTTAGACAAGAGAAATGTATGGGAGTGTCCTGGTTGCGTCAGCAAGCAATGTAAATACGACTGTAGGGGTAGTGACTCTGAGGAGTGAGTCCCATTGAATCCGCGACAAAAAAGCCCACAGCAAGCCCCCATGCCTGAAATGTTTGAAGGCGTGAGATACCCAGTAAGGCACCCAGACAGGTGCGTGGCACACATTTTTATTTGGTGGTCTGGCCCTACTACCAAAACGTGTCCGAGCAAAATACAAAGCATGGTTCACCTACAACAAATACACAGACTACAACAAATTGTCTCCTCATAAAATTGAATAGGAAAATAGTTTATGTAATGTAATTGTCCTCCTCTGATTAATGACTAATGAAGCAGGCAATGCAATTTGTGGATTTTAACATTTAAATATTGTACTTAGGGTAAACGCTGGTAATGTCGTCAATGTCCCGATACTCGTCAGATTGTAAAAAAAGGCCAGTTACTTATTTCAAACGAGAGCTTAATAAAAGATTTTTATAGCAATATATTTAAAATAATATACTTCATAATTAAAATGGCACCATTTAGTTATATCTATAATGGTTCCGGAGAAATGAGCTATCAAAGTTAGCGATTTTGAAATTTGTGTTTTTTGGGAAGTTTAGTAACTGAAAGTGTAGTTCTGCGCACCACTTTTGTTTTCAAGTTTCACAGGACCAGGAGGCCGGTTTGATAAGTGTGATATTTTAGTGAAACGCTTAAGTTAATTTTCTAACGATATAACCTATAAAATTGTGCTATTTTTATTATTAGTTTCTTATTTATGCGTATGACAGGTATTCATACTTAAAATACCCTATCTGATCCAATACCCGTCAGTATTTATATTATTTTGACGGTAACTGGGACATGATTAACAAAATGCGCGTAATATCGTCATTGAGTATATTTTGAACCTTATTGTGCAGTGATACGGTTTACGGTTTTATTATAAGGGGGCGGTGGCGGTCAGATTTTTATTTGAGTATATTAATTGAGGATTCGCAAAACTATTACTTTTATTTTATTTAAAGATAATTACCTCTATAATCAAGTATGGAATTACGGTTACCGATAAGACCGCCTTTATTTTTTTATATAAAATTATAGTTATAATAAGTACATACAATAAAAAGTTTTCGGTTTTTCTTTTTTGTATATTTTGTAGGGGCATGCGTTGCAGGTTGATATTATGCAAGCGAGGCAATACGCGCAATTTGGCGTTAGTCGTACCACCACCTTGCAACCGCGTGCCCGTACGGCAGCTCTTATTCGTATGTTTTTGTATGGCATAGTTAAAGCAATATATGACGTAACTTCGTGCGTATGACTTTCCCTGCCCAGTAGACTGAGCACAAATATAGGACACTTAGATCGACCACTAAAATTTACATGTACTTCCCTGACCCATCATTAGTATTTTATTAAGTAAAGTAATATTTAAAGTATAGTAATGAGTAATATCAAATTATTTTATAAAATATTAATTATATCAAATTACTTTATAGCTAATGATGAAAATTACTGTTTTCCATATTTATTTTTAGGTTATTTAAGTAATACATATAATATTCAATATCATGGATGACTGCGCCGAGAGACTCGGCATAAGCTTCTGCAATGCGGGAGCACGGAAACATGTTGCAATATCGCCAAGCTTAGCATCTCTGCTAAACGGAAGCACCACCCGAACGAGAATGAAACGTAAAACGTATAACGCGCTACCTGTGACGGAAATAGCAGACCACCAATATCGATTAAGGCACCGTTTCATGACCCGCCTAACGCAAAAATCCTAGAACCCAAAAATGGCCTAAAGGCTTTTTTGTTCATCGAAGAAAAACAGGCATTACGGAAAAAGAAAGACAACGCCAGAGCCTTCAGTTGGCATTCTGAAAATTTGGAAATTAATTTCCAAAGAAAATTTCCGAAGACAATTAGTGCGTGGTACTTTCCTAAAACGTGTTCTAGGTAATACGTGTTTTTGAAAATGCCTTACAAGTTTGTGAAAAAAATGTTTGTTATTTAGAATCTCCATTACATGTCCAAGGATTATATGGAAGTGTTTTGTTGAAGTTTACATTTATGAGAACACTGTGAACGGCCAAAGTCAAGGAAAAATTTGTCCAAAAAAGCTGGTTTTTGAAGGCTTGTACTGAGTTGGAATCTCAAAATTTTACATTTTTGCTCCCACGGAATCCTAGATATAGCGCATAGATATGATACCTATTTGCTCAAAACATCTAAAGAAAAAAATATTAGGACACTATAATCGCGTACGAGCGTTTGTATGGAAAGTACGGCACTTAGCAGCCTCTTAATGCGGTCAAGAAACGACGATCGCACTATTCGAATGTGGTGAGAAGACTCCTTTTGCTCAGGTATCTCTCAAAACTCGCTCTAACTCAAATCTCTCAAAGCTCTCAAAACTCGGAGAGGCCGAACCAGGTACCAACCACGACAACGACAACCGTCTACACGCAATGACAGTCGAGTACGAAAAAGGCGAAGTCGCTGACCACATCGGCCGCATTAAAGCGTCCATAAATCATGAGGTGGACGTGTACGAGAACAGGAGGGAAGACCTAAGCTTTTGCGCTGAAAACATTTGGCAGAATTGTCTCTTCGTTGACGAGTCCAGAATTAGCACTCATCCGGACAACTGACGTTTCCGTGTCTGGAGAAGACATGGGGACGCTGAAAGACAAAGAACTGCCACCGGAACCGTTCAACAAGGCGGGAAATCTGTATCCTTTTGGGGCAGTATAATGATTGGTGCTAGAACGACGTTGATCCCGTATCGTGGCTGGATGACTGCAGCTTTGTACCAAACCATTTCTATTGATGGAATTATCAGGTCATTTAGAATAAACCATGATCCTCGAGTCGTATTGGTTGACGATAATGCACCCAGCACATCGAGCTCAACGAATCAACGCTGCTCTGCGTGAATACGACATTACCAGGTTAGACTGGCCTGCTGGCTCGCCTGACTTAAACCCGATAGAACACGCGTGGGATGCTGTCAAGCGAGCTGTTTGGAACCGTCAGCCACCTCCCCAGATAGTGCCAGAGATCAGGGAAGCTGTTATTCAAGAATGGGACAGGTTACCGCAAGAAATGCTGAATAACTTAATTCTCAGCATACCAAGAAGGATTGCCGCATGTGTTCGAGCCAGGGGAGGAGTTATTTTATACTACATAAAAACAATTTAATAATAAATGTTGATAATATTTAGTTATATCCTCTTTTTCTTTCAATTATTTAGTAGTCAAAATTGCACTAGGACTTTTAAATTCAATTTTAGTTACTTAAAAATAATTATTTTTTTCTATTTCAACAAGTGTATCTTTTTTATAAAAAGATGTTACGTAAGCAACATTCTTTTAAAAAAGTAAAATTAAAAAAAAAACATCTTTTGCTAGTGATCTCAAACTTTATTTGATGTGTGTATGTAAATCGGATTACAATGCAATATAATTATATCACCGAGTTGGACTAATAACAGAGCCGGAAGGTAGTAACGTATAGTATAGTAACGTTGTAACGTAATGACATAACCCCATTGAGTATTTACAAGAATCAAACGAACCTTAAGCGATATTTAGGATGCCGATGATGGAGCCGGAAGGTGGCTACGAGACTACAGAACCCATTACGTATTTAACAAAAAGCTTTTCTTGAATAATATATTTGAATATTTATTTATATTTTTTCACAAAAAAACTTGTTAATTAAATTGGTTAACAGCTTGATTAAATTGGTTTCATTTGGTGCAATAAATAATATTCTTTAATCTTTTTTTGTCCAAGGCATTCGACGCGTTTGCTTATTCTGGATATATTTTTGCCCTATATTTTTAATTTGAGGGTTATATCGCCAAAAAACAATTTAATAATGAACCTTAATACAAAGTTAAAGAGTTCAAAATAGTGGTAAAAATTGACGAGTTCTGGGACAATTTGACGAAAATTAGGACAAATCTGACGGATACTGGTACATTTCACTTATTTTTCAGTTTTTCAATTATTTTAATAACTTGTGGTTTTTTTATCGTACTAAAAATATATTTACCGAAAAGAGTTATAAATAAGTAATCACGTCAAAAAATTTGATATTTCTAAGTTAACAAACAGAGACGAGGCAAAGCTGCAAAGACAGCTAAATTCAGAAACTGACGAGTAATGGGACGTTTACCCTATAAGTATAGTTGATAACTCTTTTAAAACGACTGTTACAAGTTACTCATGCGAAAAGCTCATTTATGAAATTGACGAATTCATCGCATACAAAAAATTATGGCAAACGACTAAATTGTAATTTTCATATACCTACGGACATTTGTTAAACCTACTTTGTTTTTATTTTGTGACCAACGAGCTGGCGCTTACCTCGGTCAACGTATTAGTTTAGCTATTCAGCGAGGTAATGTCGCCAGCTTTTTGGGCACCCTACCTGCAGAAGGCGACCTTAATGCTGTTTTTTATTTATAAGGTTTTGTTTAATTTTGTTTTTAATTGATAAATTCTTAGTTTTTTATTGAAATGTAAATAATCCTTTGTTTAAAATAATTCATTAAAATATTGGTATTTTAAATAAGGTTTAAATGCTTTTGCATAAACAACGGAACATTTTCATAATAATATTAAAAATATTATATTTGGGCTTGTAGATTATCCAACTGTTTTGTAGCTAGCTCGGTACATACCTATGGAGTGATCCGAACCAAATGATTTTTATTTTATTTATGTTTTAATAGAGTTATCTATCTTTCAGCCGGATCAAACAAACCTGAACATCGAAACCTTAAGACACAATGATGGACAGATGCCTGTACCCATCCGACGTTCGGAAGAGTACACGGTGCCTGCTGACACACCAGACTCGGGCATGTATAGTACCATACACCACCAGAACTGTTGACGACATGACTACAAACCGTCAACAATACCAGTTTCAACAACAGCAAAGTCGACAACGCCAGCGGCTACAACCGGCCGCGACTGATTGCAGTAATGTCACATATGCGGACCTACAGCACTGCTCGAAAGACTCCGCTCGCGTTACACTCAGATCAGAAAGATCGATACAGCCAGGGGCGTATTTACCCTAGGGCCAAAAGGGCCATGGCCCGGGCGGCAGGCTGCTAGGGGCGGTGCAAGCAGAAGAAATTTAAAAAAGACTACCAAACTAAGGCTCTTATTAATTAACAGTGTTAAACTGTGTTTTGTCTCTTTCGATTTAGTTTAAAATTGTCAAAAAAAAGGGCGGCGGGGCCTGCAGGCCCAGGGCGCAGAATCCTAAAATACGCCACTGGGTACAGCCTGACAATTACGTTCAAATTTGCAAAACAAATGAAAGCCAAGCTAAAGGTTCTATATAAAGACGATAAGCCAAGAGCCTACAGTACTACGCAATATGAGAATGTGAGACTCTATGGAGTACCTATACCGAAACAGCGTATTCTGAAGTCAAAAAATAAAATTCATATATAAAAGAAACAATATTGATAAAACCTTAGGTATGGGGGGAGATTTTCTTAGTTGTCCAATAATGTAAAATTCTGCGGATCAACAACCAACCATGAAATCATTTATATGGTGGATCACCAACCATGATTTCATTTCATATAGACCATATATATCATCAAGAATTATGAAATTGGTTTGCAATCAAACTACTTTTTATGTCATTTGTTGGCATCTAATATATTATTATTTGTTTATATTATTATTAGACATTGTTCTTACAAACTTTTCAAAGTATGTTCAAACAAACGGGCACACCTATAATAGTCTGTTATAGTTATATATAGCTCAGATGGACGGAAAACCACAATTTTAATCAATTCAATGTACGATCATGGTCGCTTGAAAATACGTGGTTCTGTACATTAAACGGACCTACAAGCGCACTACGGTTCCGCGTAGTACTTGGTATTTCAAAGAGTTCACCAAAAAGTACCACAAAATAGAGAGAGAGTAGACGGGACGTTTAATAGTTGGCGCACTAAGAGCCCACATACACGAGCACTCCAATCAACAAAATTCCAATACAACGTTCCAAAAACCGGCCGGTGTATTGGAAAGCGCAGATGGATTACGTAGAGTGATAGAAATATTAGAATTCAAACGTTCCAATTGCAACGTTCCAACTCATCTTTAGTGGCCGACACGACGATCCATTTCGCGCTCAGTTGGCAGTACTCGAGACGCAGAATGACCGAAGAATGGAGTGATAGCGCTCCTGGAATGGAGTGCCCGTTTGTGTGCTCGAAATTGGAACATTGTCCCACCCCATCCACGACACGCGGAGCGATGCTCAAATCGATGGATTATGGGACGCTCGGGTATGTGGGCGGGCACGCTCGAAATGATCATTTGCCTACGTCAAGAAATATCAGATGGTTCCAAAAGACTCTTCTCCCTTTGAAACCTTTCTTTTAAATTCGTCTATTCGAATTTGCCGCTACTTATGATGATAATAATTACGATAATAATTATAAATTATTTGCCATTGGGCCCGAGTGGTAGATTACGGATCATACTCTCTCTTTGAGAGAAGACAGATGTCCCAGCAGTGAGAGTGTAATAAGACTAGTGATTATGAAAAAAGTTATATTTAGTAGGAAAAAATTCCCGTATATAACCCGTAGTCCAATCAGGAATCCCTAATAATAATCCATTAATTAAAATAAAAATTAATAAAATTCCGTAATTGTAAAATATTGTTTTTTAGTTTCCTCAAAACTACCATTTTGTACCACTCGAAGTCTCACGGGTTGGATTTTCAAACATTAAGGAACTCTAAAAATGAGTACTGGCTTATACAAATATACAGGTGTATGGAATGACCTTTAAAAGATAATAATCTTGAAGCAAAGTCGTTGTGTTCTACAGTGCCACCGGTCTAGTGTTCTGTGTTAGTCACAAGAAAATTTACGGTGAGTATTTTACATAATTATAAAGCCGGGTTCAGATCAAATTTGTCGGAGTTTGTCGTGGTGCGACAGAATGATATAGAATTCATACATTAAGGCGGCATGTAAGTCCATTATTGATGGATAAGCATCAATCACGGACCACGCGAAAACCATGGAAAACCATGATCACCGCTTGACGCATATCGTAGCGTGTACGGAGCTTGGTGGAAATCTTATAGTCCGAGCGCTAACCGTAGCAGAGTTATGCAGACCGTAGACGCTTATGCAAGTACGCGTTTTGCTGTCAAAATAACCATGCTTTTGCATCAAGTGCGGATGACGTGATAATACACGCGTAAGCGCGGTTTGATGCAAAACCATCATAAAACCACGAAATAAACAAGAACGCAATACGGCAAGATAGCGCTGTCTCGAAGCCCTGCCTAGGCAGACACACTCGTGTAAATATTTCGGATTAAACGTAATTTATTATTCATTTGTGCATTTTCTGCTAATCGTTTGTTTAGCTTTACTATAATACCGTCAAGTCCAAAATCGGCCACCAAGCACCTATCGATACCGGCCGCTGTACTTGGGAGCCAGTCTTAAGGTTGTTTTAGCGTGTTTAACCACCTACGATGACATCGTCACCATGTAAAATTATGGATAACTAGCTGCTGCCCGTGGTTCACCTGCTTGGTGACTGCCACAGGAACGGTAGGTACAATTTTTCAGGACGATAATTAGCCATTTCAGTCACCGGCTCATAAACTTTTCTCTATGCAAAAAGTGTGATAGATCCAAAGACTATAATCTGTGGATAGATCGTTGCTTCTTTGATGCGTAAATGAAAGACAAACCGACGAACCAACAAACAGACAAAAGTAACGAACCAACTAGTCAACGAACCAATAATCCAACGAACCAATGAACCAGCGAACCAATACCAACAAACTAACGAACCAACAAACCAACGTAACATGAACAAACACATCAAAAAACACACTATCGCACTACTTTAGAATAGTAAGTAGTACAAGAGACTATAGAGAATAGAGAAGGTATACTATAGAGCTTAGATAATCGTTAGACGCTACTAAATGAACAAAACAACGTTAAAGTAAATAAACAATGTATTGCAATTTACAATGATAGCACAATTTATTTCCATTTACAATGATGATGCAATTTTTTAAACCTTGAATACGGCTTTAGCCGCCGCGCCTGTCTTCACGTCTTGGAAAGCAGTTTCATATTCAGAGAGGGCGTAAGTCTTCACTCCAAGCTTGTCGTAACTCAAATACCTGAAAACATAGAATAAGTATTGCCAGTTAATTTTTACTTTAAAAAGTAACAGGTATTTGTAAAATTCAATTAATTAATCTTTAAGTTAACTAACAACTAAAATACCATGATACCACGTGCAAGCTAGGTAAAGTGCCCATTGTGCGCTTTACCTCAAAATGGAAGAAATTTCCCTGATATTGGTAATGATCGATACAGGGCACGCTGCGAGTGTGACGTACGATCAATTTACGTAATATTGATCTCGGATCAAGTCGTTCGAGCGACTGCAGCTGCGAGTGTCCGCGCTTTGGCTATGCATACACGTAGATAATTAAATTCAGAGGTGTTAGTTTTTGTTGGCTTTGAGTTATTGGTGTCAATTCTATCATTTCATACCTAAACTAATTTTAGTTTCGCTCTCTCTCGTTCCAATGCATAACATAAGAAAGAGATAGAATATATTTTAAACCTGTCAAATTAATCCACTTGCTTGTGTCTAGTGTAAATTTAATGGCAATGAATTCAGTGGCATCTAATTTATCAAGATCGAAAGATATTTGACAGCTCTAAAACAAAATTTAGATCTGTCAGACATCTTCCGTCTCTTTCTCATGTTATGCATTGGAAAGAGAGAGAGCGAAACTAAAATTAGTTTAGGTATGTAATGATAGAATTGACACCATTATCTTTAAGTAAGATTTTGTTGTCTTTTACCTGTCTCCCATCACTTTAAGCCATCCGATCGTGCTGGGGAAGCTAAAGGGGTTCACTTTCACTCCTATGATGGTAAGCTCCTTCACGTAGATTTGGAAGGGATTGACTCTGAAAAAAATAGCCTTAAATTAAATAATATAACGAAAGTAAAAACAAATATAACAGTAAGTAGTAACTCAATCGAAGTATGTAACTAGCTTTTGACTGCGGCTTCTACGCGTGTAAGGGCCAACACTACCGCGCAATAAATCACACCGATTCAATATTAACATTAAAAAAACATTAACGCTTACACACTCATACCCCCGCACTAGGATTCCCTGTGTCGCAGGTGGCATGGACATACACAGATACACATCACAAACATCCAAGACCCGAGAACAAACTTTATGCTTACATAAAATCTGCCCCGGCCGGGAATCGAACCCGGGACCCCTCGCCTTGCAGGCAGGGTTACTGCCAACTTAGCTACGGAGCCGTGATTAATTTATGATAATTGCCCGAAGGGGGGGGGGGGGGGTGCGAGTGAAGTTAGTCCTCACCCGAGAAGTCACCACCAGCAGATGTAATAATGATGATGTAATTATTACGATGACAGACTGAACAAATTTTTGCAAAAATATAGCGATATTTGCATACCCAATTTCTTCAGTTTTAGAGGTGAAAAAGAAATAAAAAAGAATGATAAAAAAATTACAAAGGAAAATCAAATTTATAAAAGGACTGCTTGTTAGATACACTCAGAAGATTTTCCTCGGAAGGTTTTCCTTCATCAATTTTGAATGATCGATGAGTATACTTACGAAGCTTCGTGAGTAGACGGACAGCATCCGAAGACCACGTACTTCCCTCCAGCTCTGAGAAAGTTCAAACTGACTTCCATAGCTGAAGCCACACCTGGAACAGCATTTTAATATTGCTTACAACGGAGGGACTCGCCAAACTCAAATGCGCCTTGAAATCTTCAGATTTTAACCAGTTGGCAGGACTATCACTTTTGCGAATGACCGTCTATAGGTGAAAACTACCACTTTGCTCGCGTAGTCGGTCACTAAGCGGTTCAGCGCATTACCGTGTTCTGGTTTGAAGAGCAACGTAGTCAGTGAAATTACTGTGCTAGAAGGCAACGAGCTCAACGCAGAGCCGCGCACGCCTTTGTGTTTCAAATTTCTGAGTGGCACTGCAATTGTTATGGGTCTGCGACTGCGTTATGCTTACCATCTGGTAAACGATCTGCTCGTCCATAGTATAAAAAAGATGAAATGTTCAGGTACATAAATGCAAAATTGTGCGTATGTTTTCGGAATGAAAGTATCCTAGATCTGGATTCAATAATCAATAATCAATAATCATTTATTTGATAATAACAATATTATACGTCAACAAGAGCAATAAAATAAAATTAATCGCAATAATATTATGTAAACAATAATTAGCATAATAAATAAAAAATAATAATTCTAGACCCATCTATTAATAATCTAGAAGCAAGATATTTTGCATAAGAGTTCTTGGTGTGAACAACGTAAATAAGCACTAAACAATGGTTTTCCTAATTTTATCCCCTAAATGTAGATATTTTTCCTAATCAATGCCTGATAAATCTCGTTCTGAAAAAAATTATAAATAATGGATTAAATAACTTAGGGAAATCACCTGTGCAGTCTATAATGACGTCATATAACTTTTTCTCAGTCTCCAAAACATCTGGGGTCACTAGCCTGTATCCAGTATCTGAAAATAAAATAATTTATTCAACTTTTCGATAGTGGAGGTTATAGTTTTCTAGACGTCACCTGACTAGATTATCATCATCATCAGCTGGAAGATGTCCAATGATGAACATAGGCCTCCCCCAAAGAACGCCACTATTGGATCGGTGTCTCGCCTCTTGCATCCAACTGTTCCCCGTGGTAGTGACCAGGTCGTCGGCTCACGTAGTCACAGGCCGTCCTATTCTACGTCTTCCGGTTCGTGGTTGCCACTGGAGACCCTTTATTTCTTAGAACGCCACTTGGCTTTACTTCTGCTTCTTGCAACCAATGACTCTCCGCGGTTTTCACCAGATCATCGGTCCACCCCCAGTTGTACAATGCATTTCAATTCTTACCCATATTCTTAAAGAATTCCAGTTTCCTCTTATTCCTGCCAGAGACTGTAACATCCCTATGCCCGTGCTGGTGTAAAGCTGTCACCCACAAGTGACCTGAAATTATAATAAAAAAAATGTTAACATGCAAAATAAACCGCTACTATTTTTTTTTATTTGAAACTAGCTGCTGCCTTGCGGTTTCACTCGCGTGGAGATTTTGGATTCCATGGTTTTTATTTTTTTGCGCGGAACCCTAATTATTTTTCTAAAATTAAAGTAGCCTATGTTACTCCTTGTAACAAGCTATCTGCCAGTGAAAGTCCCGTCAAAATCGGTCCAGCAGTTTCGGAGATTACCCGGAACAAACAGACAGACAGACAGACAGACAAAAAATTTAAAAATGGTTGTTTTGTATGCATTTAGTAAAAAGCTGTTATTTTGATAATACAAACAGACACTTCAATTTTATTTATCTGTATGGATAACTTACGTTTGGCCGCGATCTCACCTGATGCTAAGCGACGATGCGGTCAAGATGTAGCACGCCTTCCTAGAAGTCACCTATTCACTCTCGTCTTGAACACTCCGAAATTATGAATACCTACAGAGGCTGGCAAATAATTCAATTCCTTAGCCGTCCATATTTTATAATGAAGGTTGGAGCAAAACGCTTGGTACAAACAATGGAGAGCAACACTACTTACTTATCCCGCTAGGTGGCGCATTATCGCTGGTCTTGTTTCACTATGAAACTTAATTATAAAATTTTAGTAAGTAAACAAAAAGTCGTCTTTGCAATAAAGTATGCCTCTGTAAAGTGTAATTCAGTGTAAAATTAAGATACACATGTTTCCTTTCTGACGAGAAAAAACGGAAATTGTAGATTAAAGCATTGCTCATCAAACGTTATTGGAAACCAATTATTCTTCAAGGTATATAGTAACCATTTCAAATCTAATGAATTTTAAGACGCGAGCATGTTTACAGGTTATAGTTAATTAATTAACCCTCAAAGTAACATTGGATATAAACCATATACGGGTGACGCAGTGTGGTACCTCTAGTCGAGAGTTATTATATTCAAATTACTACCATAAAGTATTCGAATCGTTTGAATTACCATTAGACCATTTTGTTATCTATAGATAGTTTTTTAAATATAAGTAAACTGAATAGACTATAGAAAGACGATACATTGTTGAGGACTATTAAATCAAGCAAGATAATCGTTAAAAACCAAAGAAAATTATCTTACCAATAATGCCGGAGCCCATGATTAATACTTTGTCGCTGACCGACATCGGCGAGGCACGGTCGAACCCATGTGACACACACGAGTATGGCTCACAAAGAGCAGCTGAAAATACAATTATAAAAAAAACTTTATTACATACCAAAATATTAAAAAAAAGTTAAATAAAGCTTTGGAACACAAAGTCCTACGCGGCACTGCAGTGTGTTCGTTACCCCATAATATAGCGGGTTTCTGGAAAGTTCACTAACTTTAATTACAGATTAAAACTAATGCTGTCATTATCTACAACACAGTAAATGACAAAGACGATAGACATAATCTGTGCTTAAATTTAATGAACTTTTCAGATACTCATCGAATAGCCCAGTAATATAATTTAGTTGCTGCGTGAAAGAAGGACAAACCAACAAATCAACAAACACACTTTCGCATTTATAATATAAAATAAAGTAGGATTAGTAGAACTAGTAGGAAGTAAGATATCATTAGTAGTAAGGATGTAAGGTTGGATAACAAGACGACCTTCACCCTGAGAGCTTGCTTAACGTGCCTTGTTCAGTAGTAATCCCATCTGGCAGTGCAAATACTTGATCTTGAGGCACACAGACATACTGCGCCCAGCCACCGTCCTTCCAAATACCTACGACGCTGTCAACGCCTCCTGTAGAACAGTGCTGGTAGGCACCTTTACGGCAGTACTCGCAGAGGCTACAGGACCTGCATGGAGAGAAAATAATAAATAAATAATAATAATAAACGCTTACACTCATACCCCCGCACTAGGATTCCCTGTGTCGCGGGTGGCATGGACACACACAGATACAAATCACAAACATCCAAGACCCGAGAACAAACTTTATGTTTACACAAAATCTGCCCCGACCGGGAATCGAACCCGGGACCCCTCGCTTTGCAGGCAGGGCTACTACCAACTTAGCTACGGAGCCGTCAAAATACGCAACGTAACGTAATAACGTAGGCTATTTAACGTCTCCGTCGCTATGTATTATTAAAAATATAACGCACTAGCTTCTACCCCGCGGTTTCACCTGCGTTCCTATAGGAACCGTGCCATTTTTCGGGATAAAAAGTAGCATATGGTGGTCTCCGGTCTGTAAACTATATGTATGCAAAAAATCACCACGATCTGTCGTTCTGTTGCTGCGTGGAAGAAGAGCAATCCAACAAACTAACATACCAATTGCAAACTAAGCACTACCAACTAACACACAGTAACTAACGCACTTTCGCATTTATTATAATACGGATACGGATATATTACGGATGTATTGGATGGAGACGTCTAGGCATCGCGACCGTTGAAAGGATGAGGGAGAAACCATTCCCAGCGGTGGGAAAGGATATGTGAACAAAAACATAAATAAAATAATGACGTTTTTAAATAAATACTCACCTATTAGGATCAACAACGACTTTCTGCCCTTCCTTAAAGATGGAAGCACTACCAACTTGATGAATGACTCCGCTGAATTCATGCCCAAGCGGTAGAGGACGTTCTTTGGATGCTGGAAATTCACCCTGGAAAAATATAAACATAACTGAATTACACACTCACAAGTCATAATCCTGTCTGTGCGGCATGGACACACACAGATACACAACACAAGATACACATCCAAGACCTAAAACCCAACTTTACGTTCACCACACAAAATCTGCCCCGGACGGGAATCGAAACCCTCGCTTTGATGGCAGGGTTACCACCAACTTAGTCAGCAGCCAGGAATGCGTCCGTTTGAAGTGGGCCCTAATCTAAGTTTGTTTTATATACTGAATAGGCTTCGTTTGACCGCTATCTCACCTGATGATAAGCGACGATGCGGTCGATGATGTAGCATGCTTGCTTAGAAGATACCTGTTCACTCTCGTCTTGAAGACACCCAAATTGTAGTATGCAGGAAATTTGTACGACAAATAGAACGAGCCCAACTTAATGGGGTTACGTCGTTACGTAACAGAGTTCCTGTGGGCACCTAGCGACTCCATCCCAACTCTGTGACATCATTGTATTGCATTGTCATCCGATTTATATATTATGTAGGTATGTTAAATTCCGGCTCAATCGAAAACCAGGAAGAGGGTAATATTTAGCTTGCAAGATTTAACCAAAATAAACGTTCATACAAACATTGCAAATAAAATAAAAGCTTGTAAAAAAGATTTCCACAAATACCCTATACTACTACTATATTAATATATACTATATAATAATTATTATGTACCTGAATGATATGGACGTCAGTGCCGCAAATACCGCTGTATTCCACTTTGATGATAACCTCGTCGTCTCTCACCAACCTGGGCATGGGGTAGTTCCTCTCATACTTAAGGGTTAAGGATTTCCCATCGAACACTACGGCTTCCATTTTAAGTTATGTACTGAAAAAAGAAACAAAAAATCCGGTGAAGCAAAACCTCATTTTTTCTTCGTCTACTAAGATTTACATATTCAACTCAGTCCGACAGGTTTAGTTTGGATCCACTTTATCCGTCTCAGTCATATACATTCAGGATGACAGAGACGAAGAATGTGGATCCGGAGGGAAACATTTTGTAACTATTCCACCGTTATGTAGGCACACTGTTATATTAGTAAAGCCGTAAGTGTAAAAAGCATTGTTTACTTTTAAGAACGGGACTTAATCGCGACAAAAACACAGGTTCTTATTTACCTCGACGTTTCGATCAAGTTGCAGTGATCGCGGTCACGAGAAGACTGGAGAATGCGGGTGTCAGCATCAATAAAATGTCAGTGTTGTCACCAACTACCCACATTTGGCGTTATAAAAGTCTGGAAATGCACGACACACCACACTAACTATATCCACTGGCTTTTCCTTGTCCTGTGACACCCGCATTCTCCAGTCTTCTCAAAGTAAAGGCAAAGTAGTCAGTGAAATTACTGGGCTTATGAGACTTAATACCTAATGTAAGTTAATGAGCACATTGCGGTGCCACGCAGGCCTTTGTGTTTCAAAGTTCTGAGTGGCACTGCAATTGTTACGGGCCGGCGTTATACTGCCATCAGGCAAACTATAGGCCAGTCTCATGAGTGATAAAAATAAAAATAAAACAGAAAGCTCAGGCCCTCAATCACTACTAAACAAAATATATTTTTCCATACCAGCTTTTTAAAATATGTATTAATAAGTCATTGTTATTATCCGTATGCTCTTCATCAAAGTCATCATTTTGCAATAAAACCATTGTCATTTTTAAACCATTTGGCCGTAGAATTGGGGTCCTGTTATGTGTAATAACTTACCCAGTAAAAGAAGAAACACGTCACAAAAAAGCAAGTTTAACAATCTATGGTTATTATAATGAAATAACGCATGCACGACCGAACGCTACGTACTGTTAGGAAAAATACCTATACCTAAGATAAAAATATTCTGTACAGTATGCTATGTGATAGATGGCGCTTGGCCCTGTCCCAAATAAGAAACGGCACGGCTAAAAAGCAGATTTTATTGAGTGTTTAAATCTATTTTTTTGTATACCAAGTATCCAACGGCCAATGGTACGTGGAGGAAAAGTAGGCTACTTTAAATATGGGACAGGGTCGTTGGCTGATGGTAGCCTATAAAAATTGCAGTGTCACTCAGAACTTTGAAAGACAAAGGCCTGCGCGGCACTGCAGTGTGTCGTTGCTCGGAGAGATTAGGTATTAAGTCTCGCACAGTTCAGCTCATGGAACTGGAACACAGTAATTTATGCAGGTTACTGCTTGGCGGCAGACTATACGAGCAAAGTGGTGGTAACCACCCAGACCGATAGTCACAGAAGAGTTAGTTCTACCACCTGCGGCGCGAGTACGGATCTTTTCGATAAAAAAAATCGATAAAATTGACAGTTATAATCGATAAAACACACTTTATCGAATTTAACTGTCAATTTTATCGAATAAAACCCACTTTATCGATTTTAACTGTCAATTTTATCGAAAAGATCCATACTCGCGCCGCTGGTTTGTAATCCGGACAAAAAAAATCTCGAGGAATTCGTCGCTTCGCTCCCATAGCAGGTGGTTCGATTTTCATATTGAAGTCTTTTTCGATTTATGGGTCAAGAGAGCATAATTTTACAATGAAATGTTTGTTATTGGCTTTTATATTGGTCTTTATTTGCGGCAAATCATATTTAGTTGATGAAAACAATGGTTGAATAACGAAAATAACATTATTTATCTTATTAGTATGGACGAAAATTTCAATGTCTATATTAGATAGTACCAGAAGTTTCGACTGCGGGTTCTTTGGAAGAAAAATAAGCAAATTAAAATGCAATTATAAGTTAGTTTAATATAATGTACCTACATTATATTAAACTACCTATAGTTACCTAACTAGATATTTAAATTTGGAATCTATTATTATTTTCTAATTATTTCCTAAGAGATCTGTGGATGTACCACACTAACGCTCGACTGGATTTAGCGCCAAGCGACATCGCACCTGTTATGGACGACTATAATATTATACTTACTAATATTAAGTAATTGTTTTCTCATGTAAGTGACACTTAGTCTTAAATGAGAAATAAAGATTCTTTAAACTGATTTTCACAGTTTGGCTCTTATTAATAAACAGTGTGTACCTATTGGTAATTATTATGGGCTGGCGTCATGCTTACCATCAGGCAAATGACCAGCTCGTCTCGTTATTTATTAGCATAAAAAATATATAGGTACATATAGTAATTCTTTGCGTTAAAGCGCTCTTGCTGCGTGTTGGTTCAATTTTGAGACAACCGTATCTCGATAATTGAAAACTGTTTTAATCGGCCTTGGAGAAATTAGCTGGTTTCAGCTGTGTCAGACCTATCCGTTTTGTGTACATTTTACATGATTTTACTCTATTTCAAGAACAAAAATCAGATCGAGCAGTCGCGTTTTTTAATCACGTTGTGTAAATTATGTTTATCCATACATTCATACTAATATTATAAATGCGAAAGTGTGTTTGTTGGTTTGTCCTTCTTTCACGCAGTAACGAAGCAACGGATCGACGTGATTTTTGGCATAGATATAGTTTATGGACCGGAGAGTAACATAGGCTACTTTTTATCCTGGATAAATGCACGGTTCCTGTGGGAACGCAGGTGAAAACTGTAGCTAGTTTATATATATAACTACACACCAACAACCACACTTTTTTCCAAAAAAAAGACTAATTTTTATTACAGTAGTCATTTATTCAATAAACAGAAGTCAATTTTAATGTTATCAGCAAATCATGCTACTTTAAACATAGCCTTGGCAACGGTGCCCTCTTTTAAGTCCTTCAAAGCCTTCTCGTAATCTTTTAGGGCGTAGGTCTTCACTCCCAACTTTTCGTAGTCCAAATATCTGGAACAGAAATTATTACTGTGATACTAAATGTAACACTGTGAATAATGTAATAATGTTAATAGACTAGACTGGTACTATTCTGGTAGACTAGATACTGTATTATTCTGGGCGTTTGCCTGATGGTTATAACAACGCCAGCCCAAAACAATTGCAGTGCCATTCCAAACTTTGAAATACAAAGGCCTGCGCGACACTTAATTGCGCTCGTTACCCTGAGACATTAAATATTAAGTGTCACATCATCCCAGTAATTTCACTGACTGCTTTGCTTATCAAGCCGGAACACGGTAATGCTTGCACATTACTGCTTGGCGTCAAAAGAATAATGGTAACAAACAAAAATAAACTGTCAAATGTTACTGCTTTGTAATATTAGTATAGATTACAGTATTAAAGATTTAGATTGAGATTGGCAGGATCACCAGCCGTTTCGGAGATTACCCGGAACAAACAGACAGACAGACACACAGACGAAAATTTTAAAAATGGTTGTTTGGTTATATGTACCGTATATACTTTCATATGCATTTAGTAAAAAGCTGTTATTGTGATATTACAAACAGACACTCCAATTTTATTAATTTGTATAGATACTGTATAAAATAAAAGTTTTACTTTACACCGTATTAACAGACCTTGTAGTATTACAGTTTTTTTTTTTTAATGTTATTTGTTAACGAGACGAGCTGTTCGTTTGCCTGATGGTAAGCATAATGCCGGCCCATTACAATTGCAGTGCCACCCAGAACTTTGAAACAGAAAGGCCTGCGCGGCACTGTAGTGCGCTCGTTACCCTGAGACATTAGGTATTAAGTCTCATAAGCCCAGTAATTTCACTGGATACTCTGCTCATCAAACCGGAACACAGTAATGCTTGCACACTACTGCTTGGCGGCAGACTTCACGAGCAAAACGGGGGTAACAACCCAGACGGACACTCGCAGAAGAGTTAGTCCTTCTACTAACAAAAATTAACAGCAGTATTACCGTGTTATAACAGAATATGGGATCAACGGGTCCCAGTTGTTTCCCGGGATGGTTATTTACCTGCTGCCCATAGCGCTGAGCCATCCAAGAGCGCTGGGGAAGCTGTAGGGATTCATCTTGATGCCGATGATCGTCAACTCTTTGTTGTAGATTTGGAACGGGTTTATGCTGGAACAAACAGTAACTGGTTTATAAACAGTTAACAGTTAGGTAGGTACTCACTGATAATGAAAAATTATCAAATTGTTTCCATGAGAGCACTCATGACAGTTGAATGATTTCAAGTCATCTTTTCCAATAAACTTACGTGGCTTGGTGAGTCGCTGGACAGCATCCAAACAGCACATATTTCCCGCCGTGGTTTAAGTAATTAAAGCTGATTTCCATCACTTTGCCCACGCCTGGAATAGAAAAATTTACGATCGCACCACAAAAAAAAATTAAACAAATCCAAATAAGTTTCGACAGATGGCAAAGGCAAACTACCTTGTTATCTAATAAAACATATATATTATGACGTAATTTTACCTGTACAGTCCACGATGACGTCATATAATATGTCTTCTTTTGCTAGCACATCAGGAGTGATCAATCTGAAACCGGTATCTGAAAAGGAAAAAACAAAATCCAATCATTAGATAGTCAAAATTCTGAGTGGCACTGCAATTGTTATTGGCTGCCGATGGCATTATGCTTACATCAGGGAAATGACCAGCTTGTCTCGTCAGCTAATTGTAGAAAAAAAATTAAATATATAAACCTACTAATCCATACTATCCATACTAATATTATAAATGCGAAAGTGTGTTTGTTGGTTTGTTGATTTCTTGGTTTATTGGTTTGTTGGTTTGTCCTTCTTTCACGCAGTAACGGAGCAACGGATCGACGTGATTTTTGGCATAGATAGAGATTATGGACCGGAGAGTAACATAGGCTACTTTTTAACCAGGAAAAATGCACGGTTCCCGAGGGAACGCGGTTGAATACAGCGGGCAGAAGCTAGTCCTACTAATATTATAAATGCGAAAGTGTTTGTTGGTTTGTCCTTCTTTCACGCAGTAACGGAGCAACGGATCGACGTGACTTTTGGTATAGATATATATGGACCGGAGAGTAACGTAGGCTACTTTTTATCCCGGAAAAATACACAGTTCCTGTGGGAACGCGGGTGAAAACCGCGGGCAAAAGCTAGTTATTCCATATTGTAAGACTTTTTTCTTCTTGTAAGACTTTTAAATATCTTACCTAATCTCTTTACGATATCAAGTCTGGACTTGTTCATCTCTGATACAGTGACATCTCGATGCCCTTGATGATGAAGAATGGTCACCCATAGATTTCCTGCAAAAATGACATAAGTACAGTACAGGTGATTACAGGTGTTACAGGTGAGTACCTATGTACCTAGCTATAGATTCATATTTAGTGTTAATAAAAATAAAGATAACATTTTACGTCACATTATGATTGATGAATAGGCATCGATCACGGATCCCGCGCTAATTATGAAAAACACATCACTGCTTTCTGCCCAATTTGTGGCTAGATTGTATTATAAGTAGGTAGACAAGGAAAAAAAACTGCTTGACGCATATTATCATATTGCCTAATGTGGGCTTGGTGGAAATCTAATCGGGGCACTAACTAAGGTATAAGGTGGAATGAAAGAGACAGCATCCCCTTTAACGACCTCGATTTATTAAATATAGTTTCACAAACACTGTCCGTGTTACCACAAAAAAAACTTTTAAAAGACTGTTTAGCTAAACAGTGTCTAAAGATAAACGTCAAAAAAGATTAGAAATGTCACAACGGAATTGTTTTAGGCAACTGTTAGTCACTACTTAAATCAGGATTTGTGGAAGCTCATATTTAAACACGCGACTAAGGCATGTTTAGGATATTAGATGGGTTAGGAGTTAACTAGTGTTTAACACAGGTTTAAAGTGTGTTTAATTTTGTTCGGTTTTTCTGTAATCTGTAAATAAATAATTATCCAAGAAGAGGGTAATTGGGACAATGGTTGTCCACAAGTTATGAGTTCCTTGGAAAAACATCATTAAAAATTTCCAAAAAAAAAAACCACTTTAAACCACAGATTTGTAATGTCTATGCTTTAAACGTGAAGTGCGTGGAATTTTCTGGAATTGTTTCTCAGTCTCTTCTAATCAATATCATCATTTAACATAGTTCAACATATTTCAAGTGAATCGGCTGCCCGGAATTAAAATTTTGAAGTAAACTTTAAATGTCATTTCTTCAAAGAAAAATTCTGAATTTGAAAAATTCGTAAAACAAATGTTGTTGACTTCCAGACTCCAGATAGATCCCCTTTCGGGTTAACATATTAATTCAAACTCAGGCAGTATATATTCAAAATTCATTCAAGTATATATTTCAATTTTTATTCAATACATATGATACTTTATTGGAAAAAAATAAAATTCATTTATATTACATGTTCATACACGTGTGAATATCTGGACCGATTAAGTTGAGAGGTTTGAAATTAATCGGTCCAGTAGGTTCGGAGCAAATTGACGATGACAAGCGGACGAGCATATTAGAACCCTAAAAATTAAAATCACTATGTATGCCTCGACGCGTGTACCATCAGACAAAAATCTGAAGGCTGTTGCTTACCAATAATTCCAGCGCCGACAATGAGAATCTTCTCGCCTACCAAGAGCGGGGAGGCACGGTCGAATCCGTGAGAAACGCATGAGTATGGCTCGCAGAGTCCGGCTAAAACAACAATAAACAAATCATTTGCTAACAATACCAACTTAGTATGCCCCCTACTAGGTATTCCGATGACTAGTTTACGGACCGGAGAGTATCATAGGCTACTTATTATCCCCGGAATGACGCTCTGTTCACTGAATCGCCACGCAGATGAAACCGTAAAGAGAAGATAGTAACTTAATAATTAATATTGTGATAACAATGTTATTTACATCAAATAACAAAACAAAGTATTATGTTGTTATTGTTACTATAAATACAATAAATGATTAAGTATAATTATTAATCATTTATTGCATAATATTTACATAATTATTTTCCCGCGTAGGTGTAGCTGGTAGGTTGACGGACTTAATTTCTGAAGCACATGGATATTGCGGGTTCTATTCCCGCAAGTGGAAAAATATTATTGCAAGACTTTTTTTGGTATGTTATGTGTCAGGGTAACGAGCACACTGTCGTGCCGCGCAGGCCTTTGTGTTTTTAAAGTTCTGAGTGGCACTGCAATTGTTATGGGCCGGTGTTAAGATTACCATCGCAGGCAAAAAACCAGCTAAATAACGAGACGCGTTATGAAATAGTATAAAAAAAAACAAAATAACTTGGGAGATAGCGGTCAAACGCATACCGAAGAGAAAAAACGTACCTTGTTCAGGAGTGATCCCATCTGGCACCGCGAACACTCGGTCCTGAGGTACGCACACGTACGTAGCCCAACCACCGTCTTTCCAAAGACCAATAGTGTTGTTGATGCCTGCCACCAGGCAGTATTGGTACTTGCCCTTCCGACAGGAGTTACAAAGGTTACAGGCACTGGAATAATAGTGAATTGATTAAATATAAGTAAAAAGAAACCCACGATGGTCTCTTAATAAGATGGAAATATTCCAGGTCTAATCACAGGTCATTGACTATCAGGATCACAGGATCTAAACTATCACCTGCATAAAACTGGAGCAACAAATAGCTTTGCCGTGAATGCAAGGACTTGACTGTGGGGCAGGTGCCGCTACATTGTTCGGCCACAGAAGGTATTGGAGTAAATACGGGCTTGTAAAGCGGTCACTCACTGACAGAGGCTCGACTGGAATCGGACTCCAGAAATTTGTCATCCCAAGACCTTTCTATCACTTAGGTATAAAAACATACATAGACCTTGCATATTTAATTTAGATTCTTTGTGTTTTGGGCAACAGGAACAACAAAAAATTTGGTCTCTGCCCTGAAACGGGCGTAAAACAAGCACTAAAAAAGAATGGAATAGCGGAAGACAAAGTCTTTTTTCTTCAGGTGCCTTACGTTCGTCATGCGATGATGGGTTTTGACTGAAGAACAGTGACTAGGGTCGTAGACCTGACCCATTCCTGATTTCACAACATTCTATACATTGTTGTTATTTTTCCATTTTGTGTGGTGTTATTGTATACTCAATGTTGTGTTGTTCCAATCAAATGACCTGTCAACTGACCTGTTTGGATCAATGACAACTCTCTGTCCTTTCTTGAAGATCGAAGCTTTGCCAACCTCGTGTACAATACCGCTCGACTCGTGACCTAGGGGGATGCGACGCGCCTTGGTCGCTGGGAATTCTCCCTAGAAAGAAATAAACTGGTCAATATGAAACATATATTTCATCAACCTAATAAGACTACTCTTCTATCCGAGCACTGTCTAAATAGGTTTAGCGTAATAAGTTTTGTGAGCAGAGCGCTCACGAAATGTTTCTTCTTGTGTATGTTGTGTATCGTAGTGTCACAGATCACCCACCTTCCTTCAAAAAGTATTATAGTCTAGTATAACCACTATGTTTTTTTTATACTATTGGGTAACGCTAACGAGACCAGCGAGCGAGTCGTTTGCCTGATGATAATAAGTTTAAAGCTAGCCTATAACAATTGCAACACAACTAACCTCTAGGCTTCGGAACACAAAGGCCTGCGCGGCATTGCAATGCGCTCGTTACCCTGAGACATTAGGTATTAAGTATCATAGTCCAGTAATGTGGTTGGCTACTTTGCTCTTCAAACTGGAACACAGTAATGCTTTAAGCATTACTGCTTGGAGGCAGACTACACGAGTAGAGCGGCAGTACCTACCCAAGCGGACACTCGCAAAAGAGTTCGTTCTACCACCTGGTAAGGTATTTGAGATTATAAGTTATTAGGACTTTCTGAAAGGCCGTGTGACAAAATTTGCTTATTTTATTCTGAGTTGTTAGCAGTTTTTGAACAACCCTCATTTTAAAACTATTTGTTCTGTAGTATTGAGGCCCTGTTATGTGTAATAACTTACTCAGTAAAAGAAGAACATGTCACAAAAAATCAAGTTTAGCAATCTATGGTTATTATAATGAAATAATGCATGCACGACTGAACGCGACCTACTGTTAGTAATAATACCTACAAGATATAAATATTCTGTACAGAGGGCTGTGTGTGTAATAGATGGTGCTTGGCTCTGGCCCAAATGAAAAACGGCACGGGTAAATAGCAGATTTTACTGATTTTTAAATCTATATTTTTATTTACCAGGGATCCAACGGCCAATGGTACGTGGAAGAAAAGTAGGCTACTTTAAATATTGGAACAGGGTGTTTGGATGATGGTAAACCACCCTGTATATTTGAATTTTTAAATTGTCTTTGAAGCAATGGTAGCTCAGTGGTAAAGATGTCGGCCGCAGATCTGTGGGTCGATGGTTCGAATCCTACATGAGCTTGAGCTGAGGTGAAGAAAAATATTATGATGAAATTTTAGCTTGGATGGCAGAGCATTTTCTTATGCTCAGCTACCACCCTCGAGTCGAAAATCTGTCGCAACTGACTCTCAAGTGCAACTGCTGAAACACACCTGTGTTTCAGCAGTTGCACTTGAGAGGCAGTTGTAATCTAGGTTTAGCATATTCACGATCTTCGACCACGACGCTTAAGATCAAACGAGATAGTGGTATTTACTATATACCAGGTGGTAGGGTAAACGCTGGTAATGTCGTCAATGTCCCGATACTCGTCAGATTGTAAAAAAAGGCCAGTTACTTATTTCAAACAAGAGCTTAATAAAAGATTTTTATAGCAATATATTTAAAATAATATACTTCATAATTAAAATGGCACCATTTAGTTATATCTATAATGGTTCCGGAGAAATGAGCTATCAAAGTTAGCGATTTTGAAATTTGTGTTTTTTGGGAAGTTTAGTAACTGAAAGTGTAGTCCTGCGCACCACTTTTGTTTTCAAGTTTCACAGGACCAGGAGGCCGGTTTGATAAGTGTGATATTTTAGTGAAACGCTAAAGTTAATTTTCTAACGATATAACCTATAAAATTGTGCTATTTTTATTATTAGTTTCTCATTTATGCGTATGACAGGTATTCGTACTTAAAATACCCTATCTGACCCAATACCCGTCAGTATTTATATTATTTTGACGGTAACTGGGACATGATTAACAAAATGCGCGTAATATCGTCATTGAGTATATTTTGAACCTTATTGTGCAGTGATACGGTTTACGGTTTTATTATAAGGGGGCGGTGGCGGTCAGATAGATTTTTATTTGAGTATATTAATTGAGGGTTCGCAAAACTATTACTTTTATTTTATTTAAAGATAATTACCTCTATAATCAAGTATGGAATTACGGTTACCGATAAGACCGCCTCTATTTTTTTTATATAAAATTATAGTTATAATAAGTACATACAATAAAAAGTTTTCGGTTTTTCTTTTTTGTATATTTTGTAGGGGCATGCGTTGCAGGTTGATATTTTGCAAACGAGGCAATACGCGCAATTTGACGTTAGTCGTACCACCACCTTGCAACCGCGTGCCCGTACAGCAGCTCTTATTCGTATGTTTTTGTATGGCGTAGTTAAAGCAATATATGACGTAACTTCATGCGTATGACTTTCCCTGCCCAGTAGACTGAGCACAAATATAGGACACTTAGATCGACCACTAAAATTTACATGTACTTCCCTGACCCATCATTAGTATTTTATTAAGTAAAGTAATATTTAAAGTATAGTAATGAGTAATATCAAATTATTTTATAAAATATTATATATATCAAATTACTTCATAGCTAATGATGAAAATTACTGTTTTCCATATTTATTTTTAGGTTATTTAAGTAATACATATAATATTCAATATCATGGACGACTGCGCCGAGAGACTCGGCATAAGCTTCTGCAATGCGGGAGCACGGAAACATGTTGCAATATCGACAAGCTTAGCCTCTCTGCTAAACGGAAGCACCACCCGAACGAACATGAAACGTAAAACGTATAACGCGCTACCTCTGACGGAAATAGCAGACCACCAATATCGATTAAGGCACCGCTTCATGACCCGCCTAACGCAAAAATCCTAGAACGCAAAAATGGCCTAAAGGCTTTTTTGTTCATCGAAGAAAAACAGGCATTACGGAAAAAGAAAGACAACGCCAGAGCCTTCAGTTGGCATTCTGAAAATTTGGAAATTAATTTCCAAAGAAAATTTCCGAAGACAATTAGTGCGTGGTACTTTCCTAAAACGTGTTCCAGGAAATACGTGTTTTTGAAAATGCCTTACAAGTTTGTGAAAAAAATGTTTGTTATTTAGAATCTCCATTACATGTCCAAGGATTATATGGAAGTGTTTTGTTGAAGTTTACATTTATGAGAACACTGTGAACGGCCAAAGTCAAGGAAAAATTTGACCAAAAAAGCTGGTTTTTGAAGGCTTGTACTGAGTTGGAATCTCAAAATTTTACATTTTTGCTCCCATGGAATCCTAGATATAGAGCACATGATACCTATTTGCTCAAAACATCTAAAGAAAAATTTATTAGGACACTATAATTGCGTACGAGCGTTTGTATGGAAAGTACGGCATGTAGCAGCTAGCAGCCTCTTAATGCGGTCAAGAAACGACGATCGCACTATTCGAATGGGGTGAGAAGACTCCTTTTGCTCAGGTATCTCTCAAAATTCGCTCTAACTCAAATCTCTCAAAGCTCTCAAAACTCGGAGAGGCCGAACCAGGTACCAACGACGACAACGACGGTCAACACACCCACAAAGTGAGACTACTCTCACTTTGTGGGTGTGTTGACCGTCTACACGCAATGACAGTCGAGTACGAAAAAGGCGAAGTCGCTGACCACATCGGCCGCATTAAAGCGTCCATAAATCATGAGGTGGACATGTACGAGAACAGGAGGGAAGACCTAAGCTTTTGCGCTGAAAACATTTGGCAGAATTGTCTCTTCGTTGACGAGTCCAGAATTAGCACTCATACGGACAACCGACTTCTTCGTGTCTGGAGAAGACATGGGAACGCTGAAAGACAAAGAACTGCCACCGGAACCGTTCAACAAGGCGGGAAATCGGTATCCTTTTGGGGCGGTATAATGATTGGTGCTAGAACGACGTTGATCCCGTATCGTGGCTGGATGACTTGCAGCTTTGTACCAAACTATTGCTATTGATGGAATTATCTGGTCATTTAGAATAAACCATGGTCCTCGAGTCGTATTGGTTGACGATAATGCACCCAGCACATGGAGCTCAACGAATCAACGCTGCTCTGCGTGAATACGACATTACCAGGTTAGACTGGCCTGCCGGCTCGCCTGACTTAAACCCGATAGAACACGCGTGAGATGCTGTCAAGCGAGCTGTTTGGAACCGTCAGCCACCTCCCCAGACAGTGCCAGAGATCAGGGAAGCCGTTATTCAAGAATGGGACAGGTTACCGCAAGAAATTCTGAATAACTTAATTCTCAGCATGCCAAGAAGGATTGCCGCATGTGTTCGAGCCAGGGGAGGAGTTATCTTATACTAAATAAAAACAATTTCATAATAAATGTTGATAATATTTAAATTTTTAAATCCTCTTTTTCTTTCAATTATTTAGTAGTCAAAATTGCACTAGGACTTTTAAATTCAATTTTAGTTACTACAAAAAAAAATTTTTTTTATTTCAACAAGTGTATCTTTTTTAAAAAAAGATGTTACGTAAGCAACATTCTTTTAAAAAAAAACATCTTTTGCTAGTGATCTCAAACTTTATTTGATGTGTGTATGTAAATCGGATTACAATGCAATATAATTATATCACCGAGTTGGACTGATAACAGAGCCGGAAGATAGTAACGTATGGTATAGTAACGTTGTAACGTAATAACATAACCCCACTGAGTATTTACAAGAATCAAACGAACCTTAAGCTATATTTAGGATGCCGATGATGGAGCCGGAAGGTGGCTACGAGACTACAGAACCCATTACGTATTTTACAAAAAGCTTTTCTGGAATAATATATTTGAATATTTATTTATATTTTTTCACAAAAAAACTTGTTAATACAAAAACAGCTTGATTAAATTGGTTTCATTTGGTGCAATAAATAATATTCTTTAATCTTTTTGTCCCAGGCATTTGACGCGTTTGCTTATTCTGGGTATATTTTTGCCCTATATTTTTAATTTGAGGGTTATATCGCCAAAAACCAATTTAATAATGAACCTTAATACCAAGGTTACAGAGTTCAAAATAGTGGTAAAAATTGACGAGTTCTGGGACAATTTGACGAAAATTAGGACAAATCTGACGGATACTGGTACAATTCACTTATTTTTCAGTTTTTCAATTATTTTAATAACTTGTGGTTTTTTTATCATACTAAAAATATATTTACCGAAAAGAGTTATAAATAAGTAATCACGTCAAAAAATTTGATATTTCTAAGTTAACAAACAGAGACGAGGCAAAGCTGCAAAGACAGCTAAATTCAGAAACTGACGAGTAATGGGACGTTTACCCTATGACTAACTCTTCTGCGAGTTTCCTTCTGAGTGGGTACAACCGCTTTGTTTGTGTAGTCTGGTACCCAAGCAGTAAAGTGCAAGCATTACTGTGATCCCGATTGATGAGCAAAGTAGTCAGTGAAATTACTGGTCTTATGAGACTTAATACCTCTCAGGGTAACGAGCGCAATGCAGGCATTTGTGTCTCCAACTTCTGGGTGGCCTTGCTATTTTTATGAGCTGTCGTTATGCAAACGATCAGCTCCTTATCCAATAGTATAAAAAATGACCATCTATAATGCCAAACTATCGAGAAGGTACATAAAAATATGAGCTTGAGCATTATTTGTTACCTTAAGTATATGCAGATCAGTTCCACATACACCCGAGTACTCGACTTTGACAATGACATCGTCATCGTTTACTATCTTTGGGATGGGGTAGTTGTCCTCATACTTCACAGTGAGGGTCTTTCCGTCGAACACTACGGCTTCCATTTTGTATTCCTGAAACAATGATCATAATTCCAATTTGGAACGGGCACGGTGGGTTTCTGTAAGGTTCGTTGACTTTGAGCACGGATTGGGTCTGTTGGTGTCTTTGTCATTTATTATGTTCTGATAAAGACATCATCAGTTTTAGTCTGTGATTCGAGTACACGAATGTTGCAGAGGCCCGCTGTTAGAGTCATTTATTTTAACTTTCATAAGTGTTCCTTTGGGGCCCATTTGAATAAAGCAATTTGAACTAGAATTGAATCAGGTCACACGGACGCCATGATAGATTTATGTTAAGCTAAGCCAATATTATCCTCAGCTTCATAAAGCCTTATTAACTCAGAGTCGCGCAACGAGCTTTAGAGAGGGCTATGCTCATGGTTTCCTTGCGTCACAAAATCCAGAATGACAAGATCCGCGGGCAAACGAAAATCACCGACATAGCTCCCAAAATTAGCCAGTTGAAATAGCAATGGGCACGCCACATGGCTCGCAGAACCGATAATCTATGAGAAGAAATCAATATTATAAGCCAGAAGACGTCCACTGCTGAACACGGGCCTCCCCACAGAACGCCGCTAGGATATGTTATACCTCTTGCATCCAACTATTCATATAAGGGGGAGAGGGGGGCTACACTAAGTCTTCCAATTCATGGTCGCCATTCGAGAACCTTTCTTCCCCATCGGTTGTCGGTTCTGCGAGCGATGTTGAGCGGAGCCAATATTACATCAACGAATATATCGTTACGAACAGCCGCCACAACATTACTTTCTTATCATTATCGCGTAGTATTCGCGCCGGAAGGTGGCCATGAGATTACAGTACCAATTACTTACATATTTTATAAAGCTTGTGTAGAAAAATATATTTTTCCACAATGTACTTGTTTAAATTAACAGTATGTACAAAAAACTACTAGATATTTTAAAACGGAGGAGCTTCTCAAATCGACCCCTATATATATTTTTTTAATTATTTTTTATAAACTACCATAATAACTCATAACTTTTTACACAGTATTTCAATGATCCTTTTTTCATTGGATAGGTTACTAAAACTTTCAAAGTTGGTCACATAATCCCATTTAAATTTGAAAAAGAAACCCTCCTATGGGTAGAAAACAGGGGATGTTTGCATGATTCGTACTGAATTTTAATGATTTCACCTGTGAACCTTTTTTATTGTAACTTGGCACAATCTTTTGTTATTTGTTTTTTATTTATTATTTGGTCTAAAAACACCAATTCATTTAAATCCTGAATACTAAAAAGTAATGCCTTTGATTACTAGCGACCAGTATAAAGTAATACAAGTCACAGGTCAAAATTAAACAAGTAAATAGAAATTTTCTATTTTAAAATGGCCAACTTACCAATCAAAATTTTTACAACACGACTCTCCTTCTGTCAACCGAATTATGATGGTGTTAAATCCCCTATGGTATACTTATAGTGTTTAATAAACATTGATAACAACTGCGAGAGTTGAAAGATCGAGTGCGAGGGGTGATACTCAGATACCCCACTTTTAGGTCTAATGTTGGATAAGTTTCGCACGAGTTGCGAAATTAGTGTCATGGAAGTAGTTTTATGGCATTAATTTTATTGAATGTGAAATTGTGGCTATGGCTAAGTTGGTATTGATGAGCGAAAGGCAAAGTGAGAAGTCCCGATCCCCGACCAGGCAGACTTTGTGTATTGAGTTTAAGTTCGCGCTCGGGTCTTGCATGTTTGCGTCGTTTCTATGACTCACGGCTTTTCATATGCCGATGGTAAACCCTTTTCGTGCGAGTCTTCGGCTCGCGCGATAAGAGAGTCAATTGTGTAATTACTAACATAGCACACGCGTATCCTACGACGTTTTTCAACACCCTTGCGAGTTTTATTTGTATACAACTTCTGAGTTGTCTCAGGGTAACAAGCGCACAGTATCGCGCAGCCCTTTTAAATTTCAAAGTTCTGAGTGGCACTGCGATTGTTATGAGCTGGCGTTACGCTTACCATCAGGCAAACGACCCGCTCGCCTCATTATCAAAACGTAAGAATAACATGCATTTTGATTTAATATCGTATTTGTCACAATCAGATGACAGCAAGCCGACAGATCTTTGAAAATGGGAAGTGAATGGTCACCCTATATTGATATATTTCTTACATAATAAATAATAGATACCTATCCTAAGTTATGGAGTTGATAATTATTGCCATTCTTTATTTATCTATATTGTATAGTTTTCGCCCGCGTTAGCACTTATTATACACGTTTTGAAAAAAGGAGGTCGATCGCTTACAAAAAATTCGATTTCAAAAAAAGGTAAAGTTATCAATTCGGCACGTATTTATGCAATATTATTAGAATTGCAATAGATTCACAAATGTTTGGGCTTTCAAACAGATATACAAAATTTCATAGGTGTATGTACCTATATGTATGTTTGTTTGTCCACGTATTTCTCCGAAACTTTGTGACCATTCTTTTTACATAGGTACTAACATTTACTTCAACATAAATAATAGAGCAAGTTTCATCAAAATGGGTGTAGTAGTTTTCAAGATAAGTGGACTAATTTTTGTATGTTCGCCGATTTCTCCATCAATTGTGGACCGAGTTTTAAAATTATTTGTTTGAAAGGGTATAATAATATGTACCCTCGAGGTGGTCCCACGTACCTTTTATGAAATAATACCATCCCAATGGGGGATACAATTTCTTAAACCACGATATATTCATTGAAATCGGTTTCCGCTTTTTGAAAAGCAATTTCACTTGCTTTAATGTAACATCCGCCATATTTTGTTGGTATAAAATGTAGCCTATGTATGTCATTTGTGTTTAGGTTGGTTGTCTCAGCTCAGCACTCGTTGAACCAAACCCAGTGCGTCACGATTGATTTCTAAACTTAAAGTCGTCTGTTAGTAAGGAGCCAAGCTAGCACTAAACAATCTTAAGCAAGCAATATGAATGTTGCCATCATCACCATTGCGGAAGACGTCCACTGCAGATACTAGATGCTACCATAACGGGATGCAAGTTGCCATAATATTATAACACGCAATGGCAGTTAGTTGTCATGTTTGCGTTTTGCTGTCAAAATAACCATGGTTTTGCTACAAGGACGGATTACGAGATATTACACGTTCAAGCGCGGCTTAAAGTCACGCGGGCCAAGAAAGAGAAAAGAACAGTAATACGGGAGATAGTGCTGTTTCTTTCACTCTCTCGAAGCCCTGCCTAGGCTCAAAGCGATGACTGCTTGCCTAGGCTCAAAGCGATGACTGCTCCGCTACATACATCACTTGCGCATCACCCGGCTTCGCACATGCAGCTATCGAAATTATTTTTAGTACCGTAAAACGGGGTGACTTTCAAATTACGGGGCGTCTTTGATGATTACTACAATTTTTACTTTTTTATTTTGTATTTCACTAGTTTCGACACGCAGATTGTTAAGTTTTTTGGGTTGGCTGCACTGACAGTTCTGCCATCTTTTCCCAAGAGCTGTGCGCGCTGTTGTTGTCAAACAGCCGGTAAAAAATTTTTAAACTTAGTATAGAATTCAGATAGATTTTGTGACCTGCCTTTGGGGATACTATAAGAATCAGTCTAGAAAACAGGGGCAATCAAAGTGACCCCTTTTTCAATATAAGGTTGTTAGGCCACATTCTAGTTTTTTACTCTGAAAGTACAGGTCCTAAATATTTTTTTTACTGTTGTATTTAAAGCTACATATCAAGTCGTCATTATGGTATTTATTTCATAATTTTAACTTTGAAAATAAAGTAGTGAGACGCGTTTTAATTTTAAAATTAATCAAACTAACCCCGTTTTACGGTAGAGGTCGTAGTAGCGGTGGCTTTACCATGTATAGCACGGGGTCAACCATCAATCATGCATTAGCGTCTAATGTGCCCCTTCGCCGGCTATTACCTCACTCATGGGAAGGGCTGGTCTTTATTCATACGTTGGGATTACATGGACTATGTCGTTTTTGTTGTTACAAAAAATCTTAATCTACACACATAAGCAAATGTAATTTATTTATAGTATAACACTTTGTATTTACTTTTATGGCTTTATCTACATATTATAACATACTACATGCGTATTTAAATATTATATCAGCTAAAATAATAAACATGGTTTATACCTAAATGGCATCATGATAATTTTACCGCGCGTGTTTACTTTTAAGTACCTACGTGTAAACTACACATATGCATTTGATTCAGCGAAATAAAAGTTGATAATTTGAAATAAGCTGTTTCTACTATAAACTTAATGCAACACGAACTTCAACAAAATCAAGTACATTTTAGAGTTAAATTTACCAATAATAAATAACAAATACAAATACAATTTCTTGTATGTACCTAGATGATTTAACAATGGTCGGTGCTATATTAACCCTACAAATAGGTTGAAAAAAGGCTGAATCAACCTCTTTGGTTTTTCAGTGTATGAACATCCTAAAAACAGCCAGTTGCAAGTTGCCGGTTGCCACAACTGTGAGCTCTGAGTTGTACGTGTGATGAGCGCTTCAGTTTGCAGTTTTTAAGGTTGATACTAGATGGCGCTTTTGGCAATTTTTGTTTGTTGTCCTATCATTATTTTGGCATGGTTATCTAATAGGGTAAATATTTGGACTTAGATAATAATGTTTTTGTATAAATATTATAGGCAAGAAGATAGTGGGGACAAAGGTTCAAACTTTAATATTTTTGTTTCAATTGCAGTATTTTTTATAGTAAGGAACGCCTGCTTGTCACAACTGCAGTGCGACAAACAACAGGTACTTAAAAACAAAAACTTATCTAAATACACCATTTCATCCAAATCCTTTAATGATTTTCAAGTCATTAGTATAGCATGTCATTTGTTTCAGCAAAATAAACATTATCGGCCTTATTACAAAACGAGTTTTAACGCTAAACTGGAGTTTAAACCGTAGTTTTGTCAAATTTCTTATTACAAAAAGCAGATTAACACTTAGGTCTTGGTTGACTATGGTGTCAAAGTTAGTCTTGCCGGGCACCTAGTTTAGCGACGGTTTAAGCATTTATTTTAATGGCGGCCACGTATTCTACTTGTCAAATCGTAAAAAAAATTCATATATTTTGTATTAAAGTAAGAAGGGGTGGTGAGGTATTAGGAAGCGTGGATGAGTAGAATAATAGCTTTTAGCAAAATATATAGGAAATACTTATAATATCGAAAGTATACATATGTAGTAAAAACAGAATATATTACAAGAATTGACAGTACACACAATCAACAAAACATGTTGCTATGGTTACTTAGCCATAGTGTGCCATTGTATAGGTTGGATATATAAGGAGTATCTCCTTAACATTTTTTTCATATACGTAAATACCTAATTAGGATGTTTTGAATAACTCGCAATGATCAAAAGTCATTTAAAAATTACCTACAACATTTTTCGATATTAGAAAATAGTATTGTGTGACAAAATAGCTACTTATATTCCAAAATAAAAATTAGTACATTGTGTCAATTCTACATTTCGTGTATCCGTAGCATAAAGACATTTATTATCTGTGGAAATAATTTCTACCATAGCTACAGTTTGGTATTAAGTTGTCTTGGCTTTATTCATCTTTTGTAATAAGGTTTGGTTTATAGGTCGAGTCTAAAGATAGTTGAAGACAAATTGGTTGTCGACCAAAGTCGAGTTTAACGAGTTTTTTGTAATAAGGCCGTATTAGTTTGAAATAAGTTGTTTCTACCTTAAAAATCGAATATTGCAACACAATATCTATACAACTAAATAAAATTGAAGTGTCTGTTTGTAATATCAAAATAATAGCTTTTTACTAAATGCATATGAAAGTATATACGGGACCTACACCAAAACAGCCATTATTAAAATTTTTGTCTGTCTGTCTGTTTGTTCCGGGAAATCTCCGAAACGGCTGGGCCGATTTTGACCGGACTTTCACTGACAGATAGCTGATGTTACAAGGAGTAACATAGGCTACTTTTATTTTGGAAAAAGAATTAGGGTTCCACGCAAAAAAATAATAACTGAATCCAAAAAAACTGAATTTTGAAAAAAAAAATTCAATCCAATATCTCCGCGCGGGTGAAACCGTGGGGCAGCAGCTAGTTTATCGTGTATTTCACGAGTTCACGCGTTCACGAGTAAACTAAAGTTACTGCGGGTAGAATTGTAAACTTGCAGCTATGAGCAAACGAACCGCTCTATACCTTCTTTCGTTCGCGTCTTTTGGCCTCGATGCCGTTACCACCAACACAAAAGTCACTCGCAACTCGATTCAAAGGCCTCTACTAAAAAATAGTTTCACAACTACTGCGTGTTCAGTGCAGAAGCCGCTTTAAACACGCGGTGGTGCGCCAGTGATGTATGTTGCGTAAAGTGGAGCAGTCGTCGCTTTGAGCCCAGGCAGGGCTTCAAGGGAGAGAAAAGGGCTAAACTTTCCTTTGTTGACCGTCGATTTGGAAACTCACGTTTTTATAGTAGTTAGTACTCTTAAATAGAAAGCTTTTTACAAATATCTCACGGTGCGGAGATTCACGGTTTACGAGATATAATTTTTTAAAGTTTCGATATAAATTGGAAAATAACACGCCATTTGCAAGATTTTTATGGATAAACTGTCATGGTAGACGTCAAAGTTGACATTTACGTTCCGTTGATGCTAGAGGTGTATTTTATTAAATTTTATTTCTTATATTTTCTAAAATATAATTTTATTTTCAATTATTAAATTTGGTGTGTAATTAATGTGCACAATAACCTTGCTTTATTACACAATTACATTGACTTTTTTTTACACAAAAAATAACGAATTTATGTTTATACTGCGGAATGGAACGTGAAGCGACGCCATTTTGTTTTGTAGCGTCTTTTTATCTGTTTCTGTTAGTTGTCAGTGTCAGTCATCGTTTGTTGTTGTGTTTTATTCTCACTACATGAATATCCGAAAAATACCCAAAACCGAATCAGAGCACCCCACTTTCCACCTGGTCATGTCTGCCCTACCCCTAGAGTGTATATAAAAAGGCGGAGGCGCGCAAGGAAGAGCAGCCCTCGCCCGCCGTGACGAAGCACGGGAACCGTGCGAGGTGGAGCGGCGGAGGCTGGTCGCCGAAGGCGACCAAAGCCGAAGCTGCGGAGCCGAGCACGAGTGACCGTGCTTCGTCACGCAAGGGCGGAAGGGCTGCTCTTCACGCAGCGCCGAAGCTAGGGCGGATTCAAACTGTATTCTAACCTCAAAACTTTAATCATGGGTATCTTTATAACCATGGGGCTCCGCGGGGTGGGGATGGTACAGGGGGGTAGTTCTCCTCTCCCTACCCCCTCCCTCCTCTTCCCGCCCCATAAATCGATAGATATTTATGGAAAAATGTAGTCTAACCTCAAAACTTTAACCATGGATATCTCCATAACGATGGGGCTCCGCAGGGTGGGGATGGTACAGGGGGGTATCCCTCCTCCCCCCCATCCCCCCTCCCCCCTCCCCCCCAAAATCAACGGTCAACAAAGGAAAGTTTAACCGAGAAAAGACAGCCCTTTTGCTTTTTGTTTCATTTTTGATGGATTTACTTCACAGACCATTAAATCTATAGACTTAGGTTAAGCTTTATCACTGCACGCCATCTTCCTTTGTCCTCCGCCAACATTTGACAATTATTGTGTTCTCATGCAAAACTTGGATCATGCGGCGTCTAGGTTTACTGATCTGTGATTTACTTCAAGCCGCTCTTTCAACTCTAATACTGAGACCTAATATTTTAATATAATTGTTAGCATTAGAAATAATGTCAAACAAGTAAAGGAGAAGGCGCCGTTTGTGGTCGAGTGTGCACAGGAGACGAGCCACAAACGCGGCCACCGCCTCAGCTTGTGGCTCGATCGCAGCCACTCGGACGCACAGTTTGCGCCGATGCCATACAAAATGTATGAAACATCTTATTCATAGCTTGTGGTTGCGTTAGTGGCCACGTTCGGTGGTTTCAATGTGCGGCTGCTTAGAGACTCTCTGAATTGAGAGTCGTTTATTTTAACCTTCACGAGCGCGCTCCTGGTTCCCTTGTGATTAAATATCTTTTTAATTCAAATTTGCCGGACAGCACCTGAAAACCTGTTGGGAAAAAACAATTACGTGCAATAGGTACCTACGCGAAACCTCCTCAGTCCTGATACCAGTAATCTTTAACCCTGGTATCTGTTATCAGTTGTAATGTTATGTACGACAGATAATTGTAGACAGATTTCAGTGTGCCTTCGAGTTGTAGGTACGTATCGCTGTTTATTAGTTTATATTTCACGAGTCATTTATAATATTTAACAAAAACATTTTAACGGGCTAAATGCCTTTATTATCTAGCTAAAACATTAAAAAACACTACATCTAACCTAGCTAGCTACAAAAACAGATAATCTACAAGCCAATGTAGGCCTATAGATAATCTAAATGTTTGTAGGTAGGTTGTAGTTGTTTGTTTGTAGGCCCACTGCCTTTGTTGTATATTTTACCATTGCAGGTGGTAGGATTAACTCTTCTGCGAGTGTCCGTTGGTTACCACCGCTTTGCAAAATGGGCCACAGCTGAAAACCAGCGCGCTACTTCGGTGGCGCTTTTATGCTGAGCTGTGTCAATTTTGTAGTCAACTGCCCAATTTTTTCATGTCCTAATTTTAGCTTTAAAATGTATGTACCTACCTATATTTTGGGCAATGGCTACAAATAAATGTATTTTCTTTCTTTCTTTCTCTGCTAGTGACGTCTGCCACAAAGCAGTAACGTGCAAGCATCTGTCTGTCTTCCGGTTTGATAGACAAAGTAGTTCGAGAAATTACTGGGCTTATGAGACTTAATACATGATGTCTCAGGGTAACGAGAGCAATGCAGTGCCGCGCAGACCTTTGTGTTTCAAAGATCTGGGTGGTAGTACTGCTATAATTGCTATGCCAGCTCGCCTCGATATACATTAGTATAAACATTAACTAGGTCAACATGACCATGAACAAAAACCTTAAAGACAAGTAGGTTCCTATCGTCGTATACTGGAAACTGCCCTTGAGAGTCAGACTTACTTTTGTATCGTAAAACACAAACTCCGATATGAATTTTTTTGTATACCATTGGATAACAATTGACTGATTGATTGATTGAATGAGCTGGACATTCGCCTGATAGTTAAAATAACGCCAGCCCATAACAATTGCCCAATTGCCACTCAGAGCTTTGTAACAGAAATACCTACGCGGCACTTGATTACTCTCATTACCCATTAGGAGGAGATATTAGGTTTTTTTTTTGTTTTTTTGGTAACGAGACGAGCTGGTCGTTTGCCTGGTGGTAAGCATAACGCCGGCCCATAACAATTGCAGTGCCACCCAGAACTTTGAAACACAAAGGCCTGCGCGTACTGCAGTGCGCTCGTTACCCTGAGAAATTAGGTATTAAGTCTCATAAGCCCAGTAATTTCACTGGAAACTCTGCTCATCAAACCGGAACACAGTAATGCTTGCACACTATTGCTTGGCGGTAGACTTCACGGGCAAAGCGGTGGTAACAGCCCAGAAGGACATTCGCAGAAGATTTAGTTCTATGCACCTGATAAGTCAAAATCGCAGGAAGCCGTTGTAGGCAGCCGTTCAAAGTGGTTATCTAGGGAGGCTTCGGCAGGGGACGTCATAAGGGTGAATATTTCCATTGTTTCAGTAACCCAAAATGGAAGCGGTAGTATTCGACGGAAAGACCCTGACGCTGAAGTATCAGAAGGATTACCCGTTACCGAAGATAGTGAAAGATGACGACGTCATCGTCAAAGTGGAGTACAGCGGGATTTGCGGAACTGACCTGCATATCATTCAGGTAATAAAGCGCCAAGCGGTCATCATTATCAGCTCATGAATGAGCGTCTGGGATACAGGGTTTATCTCAGCTAGAGTGAACTGTGGACCATAATCAATGACGTGGGCTCAGTGCAGCTTGCTGAATGTACCATAATTCTCGAATTTTCTGGTTCTTCAAAATATGACCGGCTTTACACTCTAATGCATTTTTTCGTTTTGCTGTCAAAATAATCATGGTTTTGCAACAAGCGCGGATTACGTGGTAGCTGTATTACACGAGCATGCGGCTTGAAGTAAAAAGCACGAAAAATCTACAAAACAGGCAAGAACAGCAATACAGCGAGATAGTGCTGTTTCTTTCATTCCCAGCCTAGGCTCCAAGCCACGACTGCTCCGCTTTACGCTACGTACTTGCGCACCAACACGTATTTACCGGCGTGGCTTGTGCAATGAACACTGAACATGCAGTGGTTGTGAAACTAGTTTTTTGAGTAGATATCGGAGAAGTAGTTGCGGTGCTTCTCTTTCAACCTCATTCTCCCTCTAACCGTGATACGGTTAGCGCTCGGACTAGATTTCCACCAAGATGGCCTTAGACGGTACAATATGCGTCAAGTGGTGATCGTGGTTGTTCCAATGTTTGTGTGTGGTCCGTGATTGATTCTTATCCATCAACCATGTATTGCGTCTAATGGGCGCTCATCGCTCTTGTATAGCAGTCTGTTTTAAAGCGTCTATGTTTCCAGGGAGAGTTTCCAGCGTCCAAAGAGCGTCCTCTTCCTCTCGGCCATGAGTCCAGCGGTATAGTCCATGAAGTTGGCAAGGGTTGCAGCCTTAAGAAGGGCCAGAAGGTTGTCATTGATCCCAATCGGTGAGAAACACTTCTTTTTATAAAAAGTTAGAATACTATTTTTTGCTTCATGCATAGCAATAAACACGATTGACATACTTAATTATTACTAAGAATTTTTGTAAAAATTTCATATGCCACTTACAACTGGCAAAACAGAAGGACGAATTATTTAAAATTCCCTATGCGAAATAAATTCATTTCATTTCATTTCACAGGCTAACGTTTGATTACGCTCTTACGCTCCCACTGCTGGGATAACGGCCTTCTCTCAGAGAGACAGGTAGTACCAAAATCCACCACGCGGGCCCTAATTCAGATGACAATGGAGTATAATAATGTCACAGAGCTGGTTTGATGATGGACACGAAATGACGTAACCCCATGCATCGACATTGGGCTCGTTTGATTTGTCTTTAAAAGTACTCTGATTCTAGATAATGTCCAGGGTCCTGATGATGGAGCCGGAACGTGGCCACAAGATTACAATACCAATACCAAGTAAATCCTACTAATATTATAAATGCGAAAATGTATTTGTCTGTTTGTTGGTTTGTCCTTCTTTCACGCTGCAACGGAGCAACGGATCGACGTGATTTTTGGCATAGATATAGTTTATGGATCGGAGAGTAACACAGGCTACTTTTTATCCGGGAAAAAAGCACGGTTCCTTTGGAAACGCGAGTGAAAACCGCGGGCAGAAGCTAGTATGTTATAAAAGCTTGTCTGGAAAATATATTTTTTTGTCTAGAGCATGCAACCTCTGCGGATTCTGCCGGAAGGGTAATTACCAGTACTGCTTGCGTGCCGGCATCAACAGCACGGTTGGCATCTGGAAGGACGGAGGCTGGGCCCAGTACGTCAGCGTACCCGAGGACCAGGTGTACGCATTACCTGAAGGGATCACTACTGAACAAGGTACGACATAGAAATTCTTTTTCAAAAGTGACGAACCGACTTCAGTGACAAACTACTGAACCGATTTCGATGAAATTTCTATGGGACCAATAAGAAAATATACTTATCGTTTCAAATAAAAAATTAAAAAGAATCTTCCAAATTGGTTTCTAAATGACGGAGTTATGAGGTAACAAATATAAAAAAAATATAACAGATTTGAAAACCTCCTCCTTTTTGTAAGTCAGTTAAAAGACTTTTATTACGTAGGTGAAGCTGCGGGGCACAGCTAGTATAGTATAAAAAAGCTAAGCACTCGTCTAGCTCGTTATAACACCCTAAAGACGAAAATTTGTCGCGTAACTTTTAAAGTGGTTAGTGGGAGGACTAACTCTCCTGCGAGTGTCCGTCTGGGTTGTTACCACCGCTTTGCTCGTGAAGTCTGCCGCCAAGCAGTAGTGTGCGAGCATTACTGTGTTCCGGTTTGATGAGCAGAGTATCCAGTGAAATTACTGGGCTTATGAGACTTAATACCTAACGTCTCAGGGTAACGAGCGCGCACTGCAGTGCCGCGCAGGCCTTTGTGTTTCAAAGTTCTGGGTGGCGCTGCAATTGTTATGGACCGGCGTTATGCTTACCATCAGGCCAACGACCAGCTCGCCTCGTTACCAAATAACATGAAAAAAAAGAAACATTATATTGACATGTTCCACCAGCTGCAACAAGCATAAAGACTTTAACACATCTATCATCTTTAACCGCATCATCAATCACCTAACATTCTGGTGAGCTAATTGTAAAACATTTAATGATTTATTATTATCCTATTAATTTTAATGCTATGGGTCTTTGAAAGGCGTTAATGGAGCAGTAGCCAATATAAGAGGCCCTTTTTAATTAAAATACTATCATGACATATATTGTATAGTGTTAACCGACACTAGCAGATGTTAACACAAATATATACATCACAAAAATTTCGCTTCCAACAGGATTCGAACCTGCGTCTCCTGGCAAGCCGGGCCAGATGCCTTAAACCAACTAGGCTATGGGAGCAATCGATGTTGACTGCGAAATTCCTGATATGATGTATTTCTTTTCAGTTTACAAGCTGTAGCTCCATCTAGCAGACCCGCTTTGTAGCGATTGCCTACTCCATTGTGATAAGCTGGAAAGAAATACATCATATCAAGAATTTCGCAGTCAACATTGATTGCTCCCATAGCCTAGTTGGTTAAGGCGTCTGGCCCGGCAAGCCCGAAGACGCAAGTACTATCATGCTAGCGGCATTGCCTCGTTGAATCACTATGCTGATCCGTTGAGCCAGATAAGTACCAGCACTTTGGTTACGCGTCGCTGATGCGATGCTGATGGTTGATACCAGACGATCTGACAACATTTTAAAAATATAATAAGCGCTATATATGTTTGGTTCGTCGGGCGGCCCCCAATAACGAGACGTTTCAACACCAAACTGCTCCAAAATGTAACCACCAATTAGTTACTAAGAAATAATTCTTTCTCATCTTATTTTTTGTTATTTCAGGTGGACTTTGCGAGCCGTACTCGTGCGTATCACACGGATTCGACCGTGCATCTCCTCTTTTAGTTGGACAGAAAATTCTCATTGTTGGAGCTGGTATCATTGGTAAGCTGAAATATAAAGATTCCAATACAATTTGTTCCTCCAGAACTGCCCTTAAAACATGAACAGCACTGCTGAACATAGTCTTCCCCATGGAGAGTAAGGTTATTATGATAAACCTTATACTCTCCACGCTACCGCAAAGCGATGCGTAAACACAGCGCAAACTTTTAATCGCATACGAGAAAACTATACTGCAATTATAATAGGCTGGCGTTATGCAGACCATCAGGCAAACGAGCCGCCCGTCTCATTACTCAATAGAATAAAAAAGAAATAGAACTCCAACCATCCAGTGCTGCACAGCATCGGAAATTTCCACGACGTGTTATGCGATATCGTAGATTTTTACGGTGCGTCATCGCACCCCATTGCCGAGATCGCGCCCTTAGACCCAAAACATAACCCTACGTGAGAATTAGCTAGTAAAAATGTTTCAAAACACATTCACAAAGATAAAGCATTGTTTATCTAATTATTATCTCAATTAATATTTTACACATACATAAAAATACTATAAAGATTATTGTAATAAAACCCCCGCTATCTTAAGACCATTTTAATATATTTAATTACGGTTTTTCCTAATCATAAAGATGCTTGAGATAAACAGCTGCCTCCTGGCACAGAATATAGATATGCTCCTGGCTTCAAGAAAAAATATTTAAATAATATTTTCAATTGTTTTAGGTACAAATATCTCTTAAGAGTGGGTTAATACTTTCAAATCATTTATTTTACAATTCTTTATATTTTTCAGGAAACTTATGGGTTACCACTCTCCATCACCACGGCCACCGAGATGTCACCGTCTCAGAAATGAACAAGACCAGACTTGAAATCGTCAAGAGATTAGGTAAGTAAGGGGAGGAGCAATTCTAAGCTGAGCTTAGGAAAACATTGAGAGAAAAGCACAGAATGGTAGTGCGTATTCTTTCCATATTTTGATGGATAAACTCTTTATTGCTATTGATATTAAATATATATAATATATATATATATATGATATTTATATTGTCTCATACTCGTGTTATGTACGGATTTACCATACTCGTTCTAAAAATGGTGATGGAAAACACCGTGAGAAAACCCACATGTTCAAGAACCTCAAAATTTGAGGACATGTGACATCCATCAAGCCGCACTGGGCTCGCGTAGTAAAATTACGGCAAACACTCTCTATTTGAGAAAAGATAGATTTTAGGGCTGTCGAAAAGTGGAAGCGCAATTGGCTGATGATTAATAGGTTTATTGTATTTTATCACCTCAGAATGTAAGGTAATTTTCACCCTCAAGGTGCCCGGGGTCTATGCAGCATTGGGGCAGACTCGAAGGGTGTTAGTGGGTAAAAATCACACGTAGCCCGGTTGCTCCCCATGGCAGCCGTGCATCCCCGATAACAAAAAGATAACATTATTAGATAATAATAGATATCAAGCGATTTAGATAAGACAGTGTTATTGTCAGATGCTTCAAATACGATAATGGTTTCTTGTAATACACGGTGGCTTGTATTAGTTAGCTTTTGTTTACTTAGAATGTTAAGTTTTTACCTTTGATAGGTTAAGTCCATTTTTAGGGTTATGTGCCTACGTCCAAATGAAAAAGCGGAACGCTTATTCATCACTCGTATGTCTGTCCGTCTGTCTCAAATTTGCTCCGAATCTGCGGGGCCGAAGTTGTAATTTCTGTTACCTAAACGCAGACGTGAAGCGTAAATAAATGCATTTTGGATAAGGGCTGTCTATATATATATATTCGTTGACGATTCTCCATTTATTTATCTTTTTCAGACGAGTTTCTTGCCCTTCTCATTTGTTTGTGTACGGTCAAAATATGACTTACGAGTAAGTACACGGGTACTTACGTGATATGAAGGAAGAAGCTGTTATGTTCATTAATATTGGTTTCAGACACTGGGTACAGATTAGTGACTCCAGAAGTACTGGCGAAAGAGAAGCAGCTCTATGACGTCATCATTGACTGCACAGGTAAAATATTATGCATTAAGTTAGAACGAGACATTTTTTTGTCATGACTATTTGATCCAATCAAATCTTAGTCAAAAGCGTCGATGTCATCACCCACCACTTGTTTGACTTCCTAGGGTGACCTCTACTCGCCCAGCAGTGGGGCACAATAGGTTAAATGAAGAAAGTTATTTGATAGGTTAGGTAGTCATCATCAGGATCAGCCGAAAGGCGTCCACTTCTGAACATAGTGTGCAATATTGAGTAAAATACGGTTTATAACTTTACCACAGATATTACATTGTAACTGATTTCTAACACCCCCCCCCCCCCTCCCCCCCCCCCACGCTCAATGTAATATCACAAAAAAAACTTATATAAAATCATCATAAAAAGATTATATTGAGTTTAGACCACACTTCTTGGAAAACTTCATTCATAAATCCCTATAGAAAGGTTTTGTAAGCATATCAGCTAATTGGCCTTCAGATTTTACATATTTTATTAGTTCCTTAACAAAATGATACATACCTTATTTCAACATGTTTTAACCTTTTTAACTGTTTGTGCTTGCACTCATTATGGCTGCTTGGTTGACACAAAATATTGTTGCTGGACAAGTATTCTTCACATTAAAGCATTTAATATAATTATTAGCCAACAAGCTTCACTTGCAGCCATACTCATTGCAACATATTCAGATTCCGAAGAAGAAAGACAAACACAACTTTGTTTCTTGGAACTCCACGAAATCAAACAATTAGAAAACATAAACCAATAACCACTTGTAGACTTTCTATTCTTTAAATTATTTCCCCAGCTTGCATCACAATGACAAGCATACTATGATTAGACTGATAAAGCAACTTATAATTGATAGAGTACTTAACATAACATATCTCAACACCCTTTTTAAGGCAGTAAGTTAATACATTACTTGCTTTATTTTGGTATCTACTTAACATAGAGACAGCCAACGATAAATCTGGCCTTGTGCCACAAGCCTAAGGCCAGCATAACATAAAGCTACCTATAATTTATCTACAAATATGTTCAGTACTTTAATCAGTTTCAGTACAATCCAAAGTTGTTACATCAAAGTTATAATCCATGGGTGTTGACATAGGTTTACAACACTCTATACCAAATCTCGTTAATACATTTTCCAAATACATCTTTTGACTCAATTCAGTTACACCTGTTTCTAGATTTTGTTTTACATTAATTCCAATAAACACTGACACTAAGTAATCCTAAATCTTTCATTCTAAACTCATTACTCAACATTTCTTTTAATTGACAAATTTTCTTGTAGGTACATTATTATTAAACCAGACGTCTATTGAAACACACGTCGTGTCTCATGTCGATCATTCCCCGCCTCACACCTCATGGCGGCGGCAATGATGATCACGCTAAAACAAATGATGTTCTTTCTAGGAGTGGGAAAAGTGATGGAGATTAGCTTCAATTACCTCAACCATGGTGGGAAGTACGTGCTGTTCGGGTGCTGCCCTCCGACTCACCAGGCCTCGTAAGTGACAAGTCCATCTCCAAGCTCCAAGCTCCATCTAGCAGACCCGCTATAAAGAGGCTATAAATCGTATAAACCGCTATAAAGCGGGTCTGCTAGATGGAGCTACGGCTTGTAAGCCGAAAAGAAATACATCATCGGCGGCTCCGTATATAGCTAAGTTGGTAGTAACCCTGCCTGCAAGACGAGGGTCCCGGGTTCGATTCCCGGCCGGGGCAGATTTTGTGTAAGCATAAAGTTTATTCTCGGGTCTTGGATGTTTGTGATGTGTATCTGTGTATGTCCATGCCACGTGCGACACAGGGAATCCTAGTGCGGGGGTATGAGTGTGTAAGCGTTTATCTTATCTTATCTTTATCTCATATCAAGAATTTCGCAGTCAACATCGATTGCTCCCATAGCCTAGTGGTTAAGGCGTCTGACCCGGCAAGCCAGAACACGCAGGTTTGAATCCTGTTGGAAACGAAATTTTTGTGATGTATATGTATTTATTTGTGTAAGCAGTTTTATATAAGCATAACTGTATTCTGGTTTGATGAGCAAAGTAGTCAGTGAAATTACTGGGCTTATATAATGTCTTAGGGTAACGAGCAAAATGCAGTGCCACGCAGATCTTAGTGCTTCAAAGTCCTGAGTAGCACTTCAATTGTTATGGGTAGGCGTTAGGCTTACCATCACGCAAACGATTCGCTCGTCGCATTACCCAATAGTATAAAAAGCTTTATCTTGATTTATTTCATGTTATCCTCATCAGCAAGGCTGTGAGCAGAGAACTCTTCTTGGCAGATAATTAGTGGCCATTAAATATGTTGTTATCACCTTTTTCATATTATTACAATTTTTTATACTACAGTATACACAGGTGTATAGATATATAGGTACACCTACTGCTTAATAACTTGACGAGCAGGTTCCTCTGATGATAAGCATGATGCCTGAAATGCAGCCCCATTCAGAACGTTGAAACATGAAGGCCTGTGTGGCTCATAAAAATGCGCTCGTAACCCTCAGACACATTATTCATGAGGCAATCTAGGTTTTTAAACTGTCATGGTCATCAACACTTTGAAAATTATCACTAAAAACGGGATATTTACCATGTATATTATTTGATTTGAGTTTCCGATATTTCGGCGCTGTTGCAAACGCCATGATCACGGGAGAACTGTGTCAAATCAAATAATATACATGGTAAATATCCCGTTTTTAGTGATAATCTTCATGAGGCACTGTGATGCGGTGGGCGTAAGCATTTTCACAGTCGATTTTAGACATTCACCGCATGTGACTATGCCCCAAGATAAAAGCAGAAATCTATTCTCGTCTAGGCACCCTGTTCTGATCGACATTTCGATGCAGGTCGATAGGTGACTAGCACCTATCGACCTGCGGTAAGGACGTTTGAATTTGGCTTGTGAGGGGATTTGATAAGCATCCAGCCGCACGGCAAAATCGACCTGTAATGTGCACTGTGCGAGTAAATGTGCACTAAAAGTATTTTTAGAAATAAGTTACGTCATTTTAAATATAAATATTTTTGCAGACTGAATCCATTCCAAGTCTACGACAAAGAGTTGACGATCATCGGAGTGAAGATCAATCCCTTCAGCTTCCCCAGTGCTATTGGATGGCTCGATGCAATGGGCAGCAGGTAAATACGCGGTGGTGCGCAAGCGATGTATGTAGCGTAAAGCGGAGTAGTCGTCACTTTGAGCCCAGGCAGGGAGTGAAAGAAACAGCACTATCTGGCTGTATTGCTGTTATTCTCTGTTTCGTGATTTTTTTGATGGTTTTACTTCAAGCCGCTTTTTTCAACTTCGAAATCCGCGCTTGTTGCAAAACCATGGTTATTATGACAGCAAGATGCAAATTTGCATATAAGCGTGTTCAGCTTTCTGTTATGCCTGCGCAGGTCTGAATTCGAACCTCCAACCGGGGCTTTGTAGGATGATTTGCTCTCGGTGTTGTGTACATAAGTGTGTCCATGCTACCTGCAACACGGAACGCTTGAAGGACCACGGAATCGTTTGTTTCTTTTTTATAATTGTTTGTTTCTTTTCAAGATATCTGGACTACCACAAGCTTGGAGTTAAGACCTACGCATTATCGGAGTACCAGAACGCCATGGATGATCTGAAGACTGGATCAGTTGCCAAAGCAGTCTTCAAAATTGTTTAATTTATTTCTAAATGCATTAAATGCATAGGTAAATTTTAGTTAGGTAAATTAAAAAAAATAATAACAGGTCTATAAATTAATTTTAAGAAAGAGAAATAACAGCTACAAAATGTTGCATACTATAATTGTTACCAAACCCAACTCAGCATAATGTTGGTCTTATTACTACTACTGGATACTCTGTTGGAACCTTTTTTTTAGTTTTTAGTTAGTAATGGAAGATGTCCAACTGGGATTGCAGAAAAAAAATTGGAAGCATTTCGGAGATAATAACAATAGGTATTGGTTTTTACTTTTGGAACTTTTAAAATTATTATTATTTGCTACCTTGTTAACGGCCCGCAACGTATTCTAGTGATATTTGTGTATATATATATATATCGGGTATGGTAGCTAGGTGATTAAGAATTACACATATTTATTTATTAAAATTGTGAAGAAATAAATTAAGCTTACTAAAATATCGTGCTGTTTTATTTAGCTAAATAGCTAATAATTTAACGTCCAACGTCGTTTTAAAGTCCATCGTTGCGAGCTCAAGAAAGTTTTTTATTTTATAACAAAATAACCCAGATTTCGTTGTCCAGCGTCGCGCGTTACGTTTGGTTAAATTCAGTATAGATCGAAATTAGGCCATTACACATTCTTTATCGCGGAATTAAAACTATAAATTACCCACATTATATAATCTTATTTAAAATGGACTTCCGCAAAGTAATTCCTGATTCCATCAAATAATAATTTAACATTCAATTCAATATCATATCTATTGGTTCATAACAATAGTGTCGATTCAGACCTTACAAAAACCCTAAGGTTAGTTTCACTGTCTCGGGACTTTCACTAGCAGATAGCTGATGTTACAAGGAGTAACATAGGCTACTTTAATTTTAGAAAAATAATTAGGGTTCCACGCAAAAAAATAAAAACCATGTAATCCAAAATTTCCACGCGGGTGAAACCGCGGGGCAGCAGCGAGTTTCTAATAATTTTGACGTTCATCTTTAGACAATGTCTAGCTAAACAGGCGTCTAAAAGTGGCTTTACGGGGGAACATAGACCAAGTTTTACGCTGGCACTAAGATTCCCTCTATCGCCTGTGGCATGGACATTGGACACCCACAGATACACATAACATCCAAGATCCGCGAAAATAAACTATGCTCACTACCTACGTACAATGTTTGCCGCAGGCGAGACTCGAACCTGGGGCGCTTTGAGGCAGGGTTACTACCAACTTAGTAGCCGTCGTAGTACAATGACCTCTGATGAAATTCGGTCAGTAAGTCAACTCTAAGAAGACCACTCTAATCAGATTTACCTATTGTTCAAAACGAGTGTAGGTGTCATCTGATCTTGAAACCTGAATACTGTTTGTACTTTATCGCAGTAAAATGTTTCAAACTTTGAATTGAATAAGGAGATATTGTGGTTAGGCTTTGTAGCGACAAGGTTCCATGTCATGTTGTTTTTTTTTAGAAATGAAATAATGCGATTGTGTTGTTCTGTGTAAGAGAGTTTACTTGGAAAGTTATCCATTATTATGCAAATTCGGCAAATGTTTTGGTTTTGTTCCAAATGTTCGCGATGCTTATGGGTATGGATATATAGATAACTACGCTGGACGCGGTTTCACCCGCTTGTCCACAGGAATCGAGCATTTTTCTCGAATAAAAAGTAGCCTATGTTACTCTCCTGTCCATGAACTACTTATTTATGCCAAAAATCAAGTCAATTCGTTGCTCCGTTATTGCGTGAAAGAAGGATAAACGAACAAACCAATAAACCAACAAACACACTTTCGCATTTATAATATTAGTAAAATATAGGATATATGTAGGATTAGGATAGGATAGTAAGAAGTATTGATTTTAAATGTTTGAGGTGGTAGGATTAACCTTTCTGCAGATGTTCGTCACGATGGATACCAACGCTTTGATTGTGTAGTCTCGTCAAGATCGTGTATGTTACTTTAGCCAATTTGCAAGCATTACTGTGTTCCGCTTTGATGACTAAAGTAGTCAGTGAAATGTCTCAGGGTATAATAACCAGCGCACTGCAGTATCTCGCAAATTTAAATTCAAAATGCTTTATTCATATAGGCACTATGAGAGTACTTATGAAGGTTAAAATAAATGGCTCTAACAGCGGGTCTCTGTAACGCTCGTCTACCTGAATCGCAGATCAAAACTAAAGCTGCCTTTATCAGAACATAATAAATGACAAAGACATCAACAGATCCAATCAGTGCTCAAAGTCAACGAACCTTCCAGAAACCCACCGTGCCCGTTCCAAATTGGTATAGGCCGAGCAAGAAGAAGGGTAAGAAACTCGTCTCGGCATTCTTTTTAAAGGTGCAGTCCTTTGTATGTTGCAAAGTTCTGAGTACAACTGCAATTTGCTAGGAGCTGATGTTATACTTATCATCAGGCAAACGACCCTTTCGTCTTGTTTTATTGAAAACTATTGGAGTATAAAAAAAAATTAATAAGGATTTGGTCTACATGTTTCTTGACATGACAATAGTTTGACGCAACGCTCCATCATTCTGACCCACTGGTATTCAACGAGGAAAGATCACCAATCACTTATCGGGGTCCTTTCTCTTCTGCGGTTAAGAAGGGCCTAATAACATATAACCTCTTGTATACCTTCATTATGTTGACTCATCAAACGATTACAAAAATGTAACTTGATTCAGTGTTCTATTTTGTACACATCGCAATCGAAGCGATGAGTCAATGCTAGTGAGTCTCCTTGAAAATCTGTAGGGTGGGGTTTTGACGGTTTCGTAGCTTGGTTGGTAGGTAGCAAGTAGTATCTCGGACTGCAAAGTGAGTTGCCCATAGATTTCCGTCTGGATCTGATTAAAGGTACAAGGCCGAGAATGGGCAATGTCACCGGGCTTGGAATAAATTTCATAGAAATTTGTAGAAACCAGTAGTGTCGCTTGCTGTGTGCAGTTGCAGTTTGCGGTCTGCAGACCGTCTCGGACTTGCACCTTTAGTGTGGTGAGCAAGTTCGTTGTTCGAGTCTTGGGTGTTTGTGTTGTGTAGATATCTGTATGCATCCATGGCACCTGCAACATAGAGAATAGTGTTCAGGGGTATTGGAAGCGTTTATTTTTTTTAAACTGAATAGGCTTGCGTTTGACCACAATTTCAGTGACGATGTGGTCGACAATGTAGCACGCTGGCTCAGAAGATACCTGTTCACTCTTCTCTTGAAGACTCTCAAATTGTAGTCATTGGGAAATACAGAAATTAAGAAAGAATTCCATTTCTTCGCTTCTTCCTTGTTTGTGGAGCCAAACTAAACAAAGAACAGGCCTATTCCGAAAATCCACACTAACCTTCTCACCACGTTGGGAGTTTAAATTCCCTGCCTTATACATTTATAGTGGACTTAGGAATATATCCTTTTTAGAAGCTTATATATAACTAGCAATGTTTGTATGTTAGTTCATCAATAACCGGAAGACGTCCACTGCTAAACATAGGCCTCCCTAAAGAACGTCACTTGGATTGGTTACTCGCTTCTTGCATCCAACGCTTTCCCGCTGTTTCAACGAGATCAATGTATAAGGTCAAATCTTGCAAGCTAATTTAGAACCACTTCCCGATGTTCGATTAAGCCGAAATTACACATATTACATGCGTAAATTAGATGACAATGCAATATAATGATGTCACAGAGCTAGTCTGATGATGGAGCCGTAAGACGGCCAAAGGAACTATGTAACGAAAGTACGTAACCCCATCGAGTTTGTGGCTTGTTTGACTTGTCTTTACAAGTATTCTGAACCTAGATGATGTCCAGGGTCCTGATGATGTAGCTGGAAGGTGGCCACAAGATTGCAGTACCAATTACGTTTTTTGCAAAAGCGTCTCTGAAAAATATATTATCTACTAAAAACTTATTTATTTTTAATTTAGCATCATAAGCAAACAAACAAACAAGGAAGGAGGTCACATGGCGGTCACCTACCTTGACCGTCTTTGTCTGGTTGGCTTCTTGACACACGCAGGTTAGAAGAGGACTTTGGGAATTCAGCAAAAAAGCTTAGTACGACTTACGACTATATTATGTCACTCACTATGTCATTGCGTGTAATTTTCCTCACAAAAGGACCAATAATTTGTGATGTTTCGAAAGTCAATCAGACCCCAAATATTTCATCGGAAACGCCTATTCATGCATAATGCCGTTCTACTTTCTCGGGATGATTCATGCGAGATGTGACATTTGAGATTAACTGTATGGTGGCTGGCGGTTTGTTGCATACAATGTGCACGGGTTGAGAACATTTTGGTTGGCCGATTACTCACCTAATATTTTTTTTTTTTCGTAAACAAACATTTACATAAGTGTTGGGTTCAGTCTAAGCGGGATCAGTTGACGTAATAGCCAATTACAAGTTTAGAAGATAATTTAATTTTACAAATTTTAATGTGAATTCATTTTATTATTTAGGGAATCTTTTTATGAACAGGAAGTTTCTATTCAACCAGTTTTTTTAGTCTGATGGGTTTAAAAATTGTGGTGCTTGATACACTCAAAATGCCATTAGATAGCATACACAGTGGTGGTATATGGACACTCGCAGGAAAATTAGTCCGACCACCTGGTGAAAAGTTTGTTAAAGTATATAATTAATTAGGTAATTTTATTTCAGTTATAAAAGGTTGACAATATATGAGCTCGTACATTGTACAAATCATTGGATGCATTCAATGTCAGTAATGCTCAAAAGAATTTGAAAACAATTACGGTTTTCTTTTTTCATATATTTACATGTGGCATAGGTATACCTTATTACTTTAAAGGTTTTTAAAGGTATTACTTTAAAACGGTCAACAAAAACATCGTAAGGAAATCCGCATATTCAAGAACAAAATTCGAGGATATGTGACACCAAGCCGCGTTGAGCCCGCGTGGTGGATTATGGCCTATACCTCTCTGAGATAATTTCTGTGTCCCAGACTCCCAGCAGTGGGAGCGCAATGGGCTGATGATGACCTACGGAATAATAGGAACGACGAACGACAGACGTCCGAATAATTAGTATTTTGTGGGAAAATAAATTACATAGTAGGTACTGTACTTTAATCTCTTGGCCACCTCCCGGTTCCATTATTAGGAACCTGGACATCATCTAGGATCAGAGTGCTGGTCGAGAAACGAGCCCAAACTCGCTGGGGTTACGTCGTTTCGTTACTGAGTTCCTATAGTAGCCTTCCAGCTCCATCATCAGACCAGCTCTGTAACATTGTTTGTATTCGACATTGATGATGATGTAAGCTTCTTTATTATAATTAGAATAAGCATCTTTCTTATCATAAAGTAAATTGTAACATTTTTAGTAAATAAAGCATTGATTGATTGATTGATTGATTGATAATTACATTGTATTGTTACCCGATTTATATAATTACTAACAACGGAACGACATGATTTTTGCATACAATTAGTTTATGGATTGCAGAGTGACGTAGGCTACTGTTTACCTGGCTAAGGTTCAAAAAATCTCCACAGAGGTGAAACCGCGGGCAGCAGTTAGTAAGCAATAAGAGTCTATCTATAACATAATCCGTACTATTATAAAAAAGTTTGTTGATGTGTTGGTTCGTTGGTTTGTCCTTCTTTCACGCAGTTACGGAGCAACAGAAGATCGTGAATTTTTGAACAGAAATAGTTTATGGACCGGAGAATAACATAGGCTACTTTTTATCCCGAAAAAATGCTCGGTTCCTGAGGGAATCTCCACGCGGGTGAAACCACGGGCAGATGCTAGTATTAAGTAGTTCACAAGAATCGATTTGCATATGACCTAGTAATAGTATTTTCGCCCTGCCCCACTTAGCTCTAGGGTACCTGAAAGTACTTACAAACCTAGATTAAAATGATGCAACATACATAGAATAATATGTAACTACTGTGTACTTTATCTAGTACTGGTGGACACAACAAATAAAGAAATAAATAAAAATTTAAAAAATTTAGGAAATCCTGGTCCCTTGAAAGACGGGCCAAAAATCTTATAGTGGCGACACATTGGTTGCGGAGTCTCGCTGTAAAGTTGCCTGTTTGTAGTTATTTTACAGAACACCTACATTTCGGTAAGTGTAAGATGGAATTGCATCAACTCTAAACTTAATTCCTTCAACTGTATTTTATCATCGGACGATCAGACGCCCATCAATGCGCCACCTTTTACTAAACGGAATTCGTTGCTAGCGTCTGTTACCCGAGAAATATAATCCCAAGTTTTCAAAACGAAAGTGAACAAGTACCTTCTATGCAAGTGTGCTACACCTTCGACCGCATCATCGCTTACCATCAGGCAAGATTGCGGTCAAATGTGAGCCAATCGAATATAAAAGAAACAAAACGCAAAACAAGCTACATTCAAACTCCTTACTCCTATAACACTAGGAATCCTTGTATTCCAGGTTCAAATTCTTTATTTACTCAGGCCCAAGGAGAGCACTCTTTTTTGTTTCAGTTTTTTTTTAAACAGACTTCGCCTCTTTGTGAGCTTACTCTAATCAGTCACTTACTCATTAGTACACTCAGTACCAAAAATTTCGCAATATGCAACTGTTTCAATATTTACAGTTATTGTCATTGTTTGACCGTCTGTACCGACATGTGCTCTACGTCCTTAGCAAAACTACATTTGGGTCAAAGTTACGCACATTGATTATTATGTAAATGTATATTTATCTGCGCCACTAAGGTGCTACTTGATAGAGTATTTAACTGTATTAGTGTGTGTATTTGTTAAGGAGTCATTCGTGAAAAAAGCTTTCAAGAAAAGGCTTTTTTCACGACTGCACAAAATAGGAGTGTAAATTTTTTAGGGTTCATATATGTATGTATGTGACTTTATTTACTCCACCATATCTTTTAAATGCCTGAGCAGATTACGATGTATGGGCTATCGTTCAAATCCTTATAACATCCCGAGTGACACTGGCTAAGGGCAGTCGTGTTTTTTATGTAACTTTTATTATATCGACTTGTTTTTATTTGGGTTCGTAAAAGAAGTGACTGCTTATTTCCAACGCTTCGTAGAACTACCTGTTAGTCCAATCAAATAAGGATTTAATCTCAGAATTTTAATGAATGAAAGACACTAGACAATCTGATCTTCCCAAATTATAATAAATGCGAAAGTGTGTTTGTTTGTCAGTTGCTTAGTCCTTCTTTCACACAGCAGCGGAGCAACGGCTTAGCGTGATTTTTGACATAGATATACTTTATTGACCGGAGAGTAACATAGGCTTCTTTTAATCCCGGAAAAATGCACGGTCCCTGTGGGAACGCAGGTGAAAACCGCGGGCAGAAGCTAGTGCATATTTATATACAGACTGCTAAAAAGTTACATAAATAACAAAAGTTACATAAAAAACACGACTGCCCTAGCCAGTGTCACTCGCAAGTATGTAAGGATTGTAACTATACTCCATACATCCAAATCTGTTCAAAAGTATATCAAGAGTTATGGTAGAATAAAGAAACTCACATAAGTACATGAACCCTAAAAACATTACACTCCTTTTTTGTGCAGTCGTGTAATAAAAACAGGATCGTTCCTTTTGGCTTTCCCTTCTACAGGTGGAAAAATCACTAAAACAAGGAAGCTAAACTGTATTTTTCCAAAATATAATGGATTTTTCCGAGCCTCATAAATATTTTAATGAGAAATTAGTTGGAAAAGGAAGACAGAGTATTACTCAAAATTTTGTGGTTCCGTATACGAAAATACCCAGGTCGGCTTGGTGAATGCCACATGTCCCAGAATTTTATGGTTCTTGAACATCCGGGCTTTTTCACGATGCTTTCCTTCCTTTTGGAGAGAGCGTAGTAAATCCACACAGCTTGGAATGAGTCGTAGATCGACTCAGGTGCTTTAGATTGAAAATCGCACACGCTCCCGCAGCCAACAACAGAACTCTAAAAACCACTACACTATACGCAGAACAATTATCTCTAATTACTGTCAATAAATCTATCAAAAAAAATAGATTTCCGTTAAGTTATGGGCCTTAACGGAAAATACTGTGAAACCGTGAAAACTGCGTTGTAGCAAAGCGTGGACCAGATATGCTAATACAGCCTGACATTGGAGTGGGTGGGTACACACGGGGTTTGTTGTGGGGATACGTATCAAAATTTATTTATTTTATTTTGCATTCATGTACTTACAAATTAAAAGTTTTTGCATGGGCTCCAGGAAAGCACCCATGAAAGTTAAACGACTCTATCTGTTCCAAGAACACGACCAATCGAGAAGGTCAAACAACTCATCGGCATTACTTTTTTTAAAAATGAGTTTTGCAATTATCTTTATCAAAATTGAAATTCAAAATTCTTTATTCACGTGAGCCCCATGCAGTCATTCAAGTCAAAAATTATATATGTCCCTCTTATTCTTAATCGAAACATCAAACGTTCCTTTCCTTCAATATAAATATATAGAGAAGTGTCGATATAGCGACTAATAATATCGATTGTGCGAGTGTTTGGAGAACGTCCTTAAGGAAGGCTTGAGTTAGGTCTACTTAAGGAACGTTTTGTATTACGATTAAGAATATGAGTGTCTGTGGACGTAACAAACCGATGTTAGCACACAAGGAAAAGTTCATTGAACACGATCCGATTTCTATAACAAAAGGTCTCAAATTGTATCATCTCACTAGTTCCAAGAAAACAAGTGAAAGTACAACAAAAATAAACAAATGCAACGATTGCATTCGAAGATTAGAAAACTAAATACAAATCGTTTCTATTTAAACCCATTATTACTAAATAGATAGTTAAAATGACAATAGTGCCGACAATGAGATGCATCTTGCGATGTGTCTAGTGACACACATTCTCGTGTGCGTCGCGCGTGGCATTGTGATCGGAGGCTCTGTTATGGCATTTAAAAAAAATAAATCCGTTCGATGTTTAAAAAGTCATTCCGTTTTTGAGTTTCCTACTGTGTGGACGTATTGAGCAAAAGTGGTAGACGCGTACAAAAAAAAATTAGACTAAAAGTGCATCGACTAATTAATTGTGTAAAATTATAATACAATAATCTGCTTAGATGCAAGTTCTATTTTTTACAGCAAGTGACAGAAGTGCATTTATTTTTTTTATAAAAATGTGATGAACCTAAGCAATTTAAATTACCCTTTTTTCCACATTATTAAGCCAAATGCCGTGAACACTCTTCTTTAATAGCTCAAATTAAAGTAAAGGAACCTTAATACAGTGCTTAAACCTGTGAGGTCATCCATTTATAAGATAAATGGTGCTAATATTTCTTCAAAAATAGCTCATGTTTGTAGCTTATAAAAGTAGGTAAATTTCACATCTATCAAAAGCGAAGTTGTGGCAAAAAAAGTATAAAAAGAGGGCAGAAAGGCTGACAAACAATATAAAAAAACTGCTCTAAGTGTACTAGAAACGAAACTTTATAAAAGTTCGCTAAGAAAGGTTCTGAAAACTCTGTTTCCCAAGTTACCAATATACAAATGTAAACATACTCACACTACGTGAATTGCTCAAAAATTTAGCAAAAAACAAGTCTCGTCCAATCTGCTAGTGATCAAGATATTGCTCAAAATATTAACCTCTCACGCAAAAGTATCTCGCAATAAAGTGCACAACAATCCCAAAATGTACATCAAACTTTTCGCTCTAATAATCTTCGTGAAAATAGCGCATTGTGACTATTTCCTAAGCAGAGTCAACCATATGGAGTTCTATAGAAACAGAACTCGCCCTTCGAAGTCCTTTTCAAGTTTCTCTACGAACTATTTCAACCATAACTCGTTATATAAACCTGAGAAGGGTAGAGCTAAGATACAGTGCGGGACCAGGACGGTAGACTTCAATCCTAGAAGAACTGCTAAAATCGTTGGAGGAACTGAGACGCCGTATGGAGCGTTTCCTTGGCAAGTAAGTATATACCTTCATTTCTTTTTCATTGAGCAAAAGGCCAGTAAAATGATTTGTCTCCACGGCTCCCGTGATCAGACTGAATTGGATCCCGGAGCGTTGTATCCGCCAACAGCATGTTTTTTTTTTTACTTTAATTAAAACGGCATGCACCAATTACAATAATTAAAGATAAACACATAAATAAGACAAAGACACAGCAAAAAGCAGTGAAAATAATAATAATAATAATGTAATAATATCTATCAATATCTACTTAATACAATTGATATAAATGATACGTTTGCCTCATAGAAATAACATTAGGGCAAGAAACTTATCTAATACCTAATGTCGCAGGGTAATGATCGCACTGGAGTGCAGCTCAGCTGCAGGGTTATTTTAATTCAATCGGAATGATATCTGTGTCGGAAGCGATTGTCTTGATCGTTTATATATCCGAATCGCATCCCGTCAGAGAAATTTCCCATTTAGATTCGACCACTCAGCTGCATAAACTCGGATACAATCCCGACAGTATTACTCTGTCGGGTTCCGATTCCGAGATATAATCGATCAGAAACAGTCGCTTCCTTCATGGAATAATTCCGAGTGAATTAAAATCACCCTGCAGGTCTGCCAGTATGAAGTTAGCATCCTTTTGTAATATTGATTTTTGACCATTTTATACTTCGTGATTTTGAAAGTAGTCCATTTTATACTTCGTCATTTTTATAGTAGTCATTTTTCTACTTCGTCAATTTTATATTTCGACATTTTAGCGTTTTGTCATTTTTATTCTGCGACTTTCTTACATGTAGACATTTATAAACTTCGACATTTGACATTATTATACCTAGACAATTATCATTTTTGACTTTAGTCGCCTAACCCATCCAAAAGTGTTTTTGTTTTAAAGTTATGAGTGGCACTATTATGAACTGACGTTATGCTTACCATCAGCAAATTAATCTCTCGTCTCGTTATCCAAACGTCCTGACGAATAAAACCAGCCCATTACAATTGCAGCGCCTCCCAGAACTTTGATACACAAAGCTCTCCGCTGCACTGGATTGCGCTCGTTAGCCTGAGACGTTAGATTTTAAGTCTCATATGCCCAGTAATTTCACTGATAGAGTTCTGATGATGGAGCCGGAATACTGTCGAGGGAACTCCTCAACGGTAGCTACCTAGCTACCTTCCCTGAGGAGTTGACGAGGTCGTCACGGACTGGCGTTATGTTATCTCGCGTTTAGGCGTAAACAAATCCGTAGTAATTAGTAGATCTTAGAAACAATAACAAAAAAAACAAGAGACGAAAAAAAATTTTGAAACTGAAATATAAATAAAACTATTCGGTCTTACCACAAAAAATTAAACACCTGAACCTATGTTAAACAGCGTTCAACTCCTTAACATGTCTTAAATGCGTGTTTAAATATGAGCAACCTTGATTTAAGTAGAGTACCGTTGTCTAACTCCATTTCATTGTGACATTTCTAATCATTTTAGACGTTTGTTTTTAGACACGGTCTAACGAAACAGACGTCTAAAAGTGGTGTTTGTGGTAACACTTTTTAGTCTTACTAATGAAGTTACTAAACTAACGTAAGTAAGTGACTATAACTTTGGATCGACACCAAACATAAAGGAGTCATTTTAAACTTTTGACTTCAATCCAAATTTTGAATTAAGTCCGATAGAGTATTTTTGATCCTTATAAGAAAGATAATCGATAGGCTTCTAAAAAAAGTTTTTATGTAAACTATCCATTTTCTTGCTGACTTTACATTATTTTCAAAATCTATGGATGCAGGTGTGATCTTCAAGAACTAAGTAGAGCCTTCTAAGAACATTTTTTTTTGTGATTTCTGACATTTGTAGTACTCAAACCTGTTGTATCATTACGGTCTTACCAGAAAAAAAAAATCACACTCTAAGCACGTGTTAAACAGCGTCTAACCCTTAAACAAACGTCTAAAAGTTGTAGTAACACGGTAAGAGTCTTTTGAACCCTCCAAGAAACAGGATCAATAGGGATAAAAAAAATTTTTTTTTTATTAACTGCCCATTTTCTTGCTGACAAAAATTTCAAAAATTTTCAAATTTATCAAAATTTCTTTAAATGTTATAGTGAATCTTCTAAGAACATTTTCCAATGGTTAGGGTACCTACTACCTAAATATTTTATTTAGGGTTAATATTTTATTTATTATCTATTTATATCTATATACATATACAAATAAATAAAATTTAAGTGTCTGTTTGTAATATCAAAATAACAGCTTTTTACCAAATGCATATGAAAGTATATACGGTACATATAACAAAACAACCATTTTGTAAATTTTTGTCTGTCTGTCTGTCTATCTGTCTGTCTGTTTGTTCCGAGTAATCTCCGAAACGGCTGGACTGATTTTGATGTGACTTTTACTGGCAGATAGCTGATGTTTCAAGGAGTAACTTAGGCTACTTTAATTTGAGAAAAAGAATTAGGGGATCCGCGCAAAAAAATAAAACCCATGAAATCCAGTATCTCCACGCGGGTGAAACTGCGGGAAGTAGCTAGTAATGTATAAACTTCGTGATTATTTAAAATAACAAGTAAAATTAATTTTATAAAAGCCGGAACCGACTTTGATTTAATTTCTATGGGACCAACCTGACAGTATTATCCTATCAAATAAAAAAAGAATTTTCCAAATACCAAACATAATAATACCACTGAATGAAGAACCTCCTCCATTTTTAAAACCTACTTAAAGGTCACTGACCTTTAAAACAAACTTTTGAAACGATAGTCTATTTCCTTGACACACACAAAAAAACGTAAGTTTGCAAACTTTGGGTCCATGCCAAAATCGAACCGACCTCTGTCGTCTGCTCACCCAATTACACAACCGAGGTCGCTATGACTTAACACCTATTAGCCTTTTGTTCACTACACAAAAGATGATCACTGACGTAAAGTTGCGACAAAAGCCGGCATCTGGACGTGTCAAGTCTGACAGGCATAGTGTTGGGAACTATTGAGGTCAGAACCAAGAATCTTGGTAATTCGCTTCAAAATCAAGATTGCCGTAACGGCAATCAAATCCAATTTAATCTTGATCTTGGCGTATAATATACTCATACTTACGCCCGCGGGTTCACATGCCTTGCATCAAGATTAATTAATGTATAGCATTCAAGGATAATATAGTGAAAGAATAAGTGAAAGAATTTTTAGAATTTGACCAGCGTTTCCAGAGATTAGCGGTAACAAACAAACTTTACCTCATTATACAATTTGTATACTTATTTACAATTATATTATTTTGTAAATAAATTTTAGCGCTTACAAATTGATTGCAACTATACAGGATTTCACCTTTCGAAGTTATTTGTGACCCAGTAAAGTATGCACTTCACATCAGCCGAACAATCTTCTTGTGGTGTCAATTAGTTGTTCTTTTTGCAACGGTTAATCCTTTTTCCTTCCTACTAATATTATAAACGCGTAAGTTTGTGAGGATGTATGGATGAATGGATGTTTTTTACTCTATCACGCAAAAACTACTCAACGGATTTTGATAAAATTTTACAGTAATATAGCTTTTTTTATACATCAGGATAAGACGTAGGCGAAGCCGCGGCTGGAAGCTAGTAATACGAATAAAAACTAAAAAAGAAGTTTAACTTTGCTAACTCGTAATTTGGTTATTCACAAACCTTTACTTTACTTTTGTTTACTGCTACTTATTTCATTACAAAACACGCATAAGTTAAGTCATGTAACATCAATCTCAAAGGCAGATACTAAATCTCCATTCCGTGACTCCAAGACCAAGATCAAGGTCAGTGTTGTTTACCCCCTCACTATTACACAAACATGCAATTATGGACTTTCGCTTTTACCAATAAATATCCTTTTGTTAACTTTTATGTAACACAGTCTCGTTTTCTCTCTCTTTGAAGGACATCCCACATGACATTAATCTGTCTAATGTAATCGTGTAGTAACAGTTAATGAGAACTTTGTCACTTCTGACGCTATTATATACTCTTTGGTAATAGTTTGAAAGGACGCTTTTGTGTGAATGTAATTGGGATGTTGACTGTATTCAAATAAAAATATAATTTTGCCCCGAAACGGTAGTTTTTGTGTGACAGAAATCCTATAAAACACAATATTTTTAAGGAATTTAGTTTTAATTTAATAATCAAAATGTAATCACATCACTCCGAAGTCACGTGACATAAAACGCGCGTGACGTCACTCGCTCAATCGGAATGTGTATATTGCTCTTTCTGCCTAGTATTTTAGAGTGATTTCTGTGAATTTAGTTATCTGTGGCATGAATTGTATTAAGCGCATGACGTCACATCGACCACGTAACCACCAGCAGGGCTAACATGCGCGCCACGACAAAATTTTGTCTACTGTTTTGTCTCGCTCTTTCTCTCGCAAACATGTGACAAAGGCACGACATAAGCATCGAGAAAACTTTGTCACGGTGCGCATGTTAGCCCTACAGGGCTAACATGCGCGCCACGACAAAATTTTGTCTACAGTTTTGTCTCGCTCTTTCTTTCGCGAACATGAGACAAATGCACGACATAAGCATCGAGAAAATTTTGTCACGGTGCGCATGTTTGCCCTACAGTATTGGCGTTTTGGAGCGAACCTTGAAATGGCATTTAAAATACATGACTTAGGTGATCTTTATTATAATAACAGAAAAAATAAACAACATAAACTATATAATACATGAAAATTAAAGAATTAACTGTATTCAAAAAGTAATTTTAAATATTTTGGGTTATATTAGACCCATTCGCATCGTTTTAAACACTTTCCCAAAATCAGTCAACATCCCAATTCGTAACGTTCTGTTTTGTTTATTCTGTAATACTGTTGTTTTCTTACTATGCATACTCTTTATACGTGAATCTATCTATTTCTTTTGATTCCAGACGGAGATCCAAATGCTGGATATTGACAAGTTGACCTTCGAACACCACTGTGGGGGTGCAGTCATCGGCGAACGCCTAGTGCTGTCCGCTGCTCACTGCTTCGATAAGGTTCGACCTTAACACATTTTTTATCCCTAATCTAGCTAAAGCTACTTCTCGCGGGCCCGAGGGGGGCGCTCGCGAAATTTCGTGTATGTGTGTGAGGTGTGTATGACTCTAGTTGCCTCGTTCCCAAGCCTACACCATCGAGAAGAAGGGCAAGAAACTCGACGGAGGAGTTGCAATTATCGTTACTCTGAGACATTTTATATTAAATCTCATGCAGCGTAATTTCACTGATTACTTTGCTCATCAAACCGGAACACAGTAACGCTTACACATTACTACTTAGCGACAGACTACATGAGCAAAGTAGTACCCGCCCAGACGGTCGAAACACATTCGCAGAAGAGCACCTGCCAGGCTAGCATGCGCACCACATCAAAATTTTGTCTACTGTCTTGTGTCGCTCTTTCTCGTGCGAATATGTGATAACTGCACGATATAAGCATCGACAAAATTTTGTCACGGTGCGCATGCTAGCACGGCTGGTAAACTTGGTAGCTTGTTTTTAAAACTGTTTTAAGGATTAACTACACTGTGTTGATTTCAGCAACCTCTACAGCTGGACCACATCCGGCTGGTGGTCGGCGAGTACCGTCTGAAGTTCCAGGATAAGCACGAGCACCGGTTCTTGGTAGAAAAAGTTGTTCTACATCCGGAGTTTAGAAAAAGTTGGTATTTAACTACACTAGTTTGTTTTGTGTTAGAATGTTTTTTTGCTATTGGATAACGAGACTCTCAAGGCTGATCGGTTTGTTGCCTGATGGCAAGAATAACGCTGGCCTATAACAATTGCAGTACCACTCAGAACTATGAAACACAAAGGCCTGCGCAAGTGCGCAGTAACGTATTGCGCTCGTTAGCCCGAGAAGTTAGGTATTAAGTCTCATAAGCCCAGTAATATCACTGACTATTTTGGTCATCAAACTGGAACTCAGTAATGCTTGCATATTACTGCCGAAACAAGCCATCATCTCAAGAATTTCGGAGTCGACATCGATCGCTTCGATAGCCTAGTTGGTTAAGGCGTCTGGTCTAGATAAACCGAAGACGCAGGTTCAAATCCTGTTGGCAGGAAAATTTTTGAGATGTTTATATTTACGTTAAGTATGTTTATTGTGAGTGCTGCCTAAATGTATTTATATTCTACTGTTTACCTAATAATATAGAAAAAAATGCTTGTATTATCCCTCCTTCCTCCTCTTTTCTTTACAGATGGTCCTCACAGCAATGACATAGCAGTGATATTAGCATCCCGGGGTGGTGCTGGGGTGCAGTTCAATACTCACGTACGCCCTATATGCCTGCCAGAGTCAGCCCCTGCGTCCGGGGAGTGGTGTGCAGTTAGCGGGTGGGGGTACCAAGCAGGTAACTATAAAATAAAGAGAAAATACATTCGAAGCGTCAGTCCGGTGACGCTGTAACAGTCCGGTGACACTGTATCAGTCCGGTAACGCTGTAACACGCCGATGACGCAGTAACAATCCGGTGACGCTGTATCAGTCCGGTAACGCTGTAATAGTCCGGTGAAGCTGTATCAGTCCGGTAACGTTGTAATAGTCCGGTAACGCTGTAACACGCCGATGACGCTGTAACTGTCCGGTGACGCTGTATTAGTCAGGTGACGTTGTAATAGTCCGGTAACGCTGTAACACGCCGATGACGCTGTAACAGTCCGGTGACGCTGTATCAGTCCGGTAACGCTGTAATAGTCCGGTGAAGCTGTATCAGTCCGGTGACGGTGTATCAATCCGGTGACGCTGTTTTCAGGGTTGAGTGCCATCTGCGCATGATGATGCGCCGATTTTCCGCGGCTTTTGCACTGAACACGCAGTGGTTGTGACACTATTTTTTTTGGTAGAGATCATAGAAGCAGCTTCCATGCGCCTCCCTCGAATACGACACAATCGACACCATTACATACATATTTCATTTACTAGCTTCAGCCTGCGAGTTTGAACGAGTGGGATGTATCTTTATTAATTGTAGTTTATGTGTTACCTATAAGCTTACTGTAAAGTTTCCTCAAAATCCATTCAACAGTTTCTGCATGAAAGAGGAACAACAACCCATATACAACTATCTTCACAAACTTTCGCTTTTATAATATTAGTAGGATAAGATATCTAGTAGGATATTTAAGTTGCTACATCTCTCGACCTACCCTGAACAAATATATATAGCAATTTTTGTTAAATCATATAGAAGGCAAGTTTTTACTAGGGGTGGGGATAATGAACATTATATAATTTGTTCAGGCACTTGAAAATAAATCAGCACTTATTGTCTGGGGTTTATTAAATTTTAGTTTATTGCCTTCTTATTTTATCCATTCGTCGTTTATTCCCTGATCATGCTAACTAAAAATAGACCCTGACCTATTCACAGAGAGTACAGAGTCCTTTGCGCCGGTCCTGCGAGCTGCGGCGGTGCCTGTCATGGACCTGGCAACATGCCGGAAGAGCGATATCTTGGGAGGACGGCAGCAGACGATTTTGGACTCTATGATATGCGCAGGTGTGAATAAATTGGATTACTTTTAGATTATTTTTTCAACGGACTAAAAGCTTTTTTTAACTAGTTGCAATACATTTAACTTAGCTACAATAACTGGAATAGTTGGATAATCTACTCAAAACACAATAATAATTAACTACTAAACTATCTACTAGGTGGTAGGTTTAACTCTTCTGCGAGTGTCCGTCTGGGTTGGTACCACCGCTTTGCTCGTGAAGTCAGCCGCCAAGCAGTAATGTGCGAGCATTACTGTGTTCCGGTTTGATGAGCAGCGTAACCAGTGAAGGGTAGCGGGTGCAATGCAGGGGCGCACAGGACTTTGTGTTTCAAAGTTCTGAGTGGCACTTCAATTGTTATGGGCCGGCGTTATGCTTACTTACCATCAGGCAAACGACCGGCTCGTCTCGCTATTAAGTATTAATTAAAAGAAAAAAATAAAAATAAAAAATACTATGAGTCCGGGGGTACCCAATGGTTCAACACCAAACGGCTCAAATATGTTACCGCGAGTTTTTAAACTTATCTACAAATAAAAAAAATACTGCGGCAATGTTTGAATCTATTTTTCAGGTGTTCTTCAAGGAGGTGTGGATGCCTGCAGAGGGGACTCAGGGGGTCCACTCGCCTGCATGTCAGGCAGCAGGTATGTTAAAGTCTACTACTTTATTTATACTTACAAATATTAGCCTTTTGTGCGCTCGGTGCGAGCTTCTATAGCTGCGCCCTAATACAATACAATAGGTACACTTTTTTTTATGAAATATATTTTATAGTGTTAACCGACACTAGCGGATGTTCACATAAATATATACATCACAAAAATTTCGCTTCCAACAGGATTCGAACCTGCGTCTTCTGGCTTGCCGGGCCAGACGCCTTAACCACTAGGCCATGGGAGCAATCACTATTGACTGCGAAATTCTTGATATGATGTATTTCTTTTCGGCTTACAAGCTCGAATCCTGTTGGAAGCGAAATTTTTGTGATGTATATATTTATGTGAACACTTTTTTTTACTTTGTAAGCTCCAGGGCTCGCATCCTTTTTTGCTAATTAAATTATTTCTTGCAATTTTCACTCCATTAAATTAACAAAAAGAATACTCCGAAAGCATAGGTAACTATGGTGACATACATACATACATAAAAATAACTTTATATAAATACTTTTTTTTATACTCTGTAAGCTCCAATGTTCGCACCCTTTTTTGCTAATTATTTTTTTTGCAATTTTCACTTCATTCAATTAACAAAAAGAATACTCCGAAGGCATAGGTAACTATGGTGACATACATACATACATAAAAATAACTTTATATAAATACTTTTTTTTATACTCTGTAAGCTCCAATGTTCGCACCCTTTTTTTGCTAATTATTTTTTTTGCAATTTTCACTTCATTCAATTAACAAAAAGAATACTCCGAAGGCATAGGTAACTATGGTGACATACATACGTACATAAAAATAACTTTATATAAATACTTTTTTTATACTCTGTAAGCTCCAGGGCTCGCATCCTTTTTTGCTAATTAAATTATTTCTTGCAATTTTCACTCCATTAAATTAACAAAAAGAATACTCCGAAAGTATAGGTAACTATGGTGACATACATACATACATAAAAATAACTTTATATAAATACTTTTTTTATACTCTGTAAGCTCCAATGTTCGCACCCTTTTTTTGCTAATTATTTTTTTTTGCAATTTTCACTTCTTTAAATTAACAAAAAGAATACTCCGAAGGCATAGGTAACTATGGTGACATACATACATACATACATAAAAATAAATTTAAATAAATACTTTTTTACCTGTTCTAAATTCGTTTGTCAAGAATACTTGAGCAATAACACTCTAATGCACACCAAATTAGTCCAAGAAAAATAAAACAACTAATTCTAGAGAAAAAAAACCATGCTAGTACATTATTAGTGCTAGAATTTTATTGTTCTATGATTTCTCAGTTTAATAATAATTCCAGGTGGACGCTCCATGGTGTCGTCTCCTGGGGGGCAGGGTGCGCCAGAAGATCCAGACCTGGAGTGTATACGAGAGTCGCTTCCTACATCGACTGGATTAGAAGCACTGCTGCTTCTCTCGGCCACAAGCTGGCATCGTAGTTCTTCGGAAACAATGGAAAAGAAGCCATATCAGAAGCCTTCGGGCGGCTTAAGAATTCTGACTAGCTGATTCTGGCTGGCCACACTGATGAAAGAAGAATGGATGGAAATGAAGAATATAGAAGAAAATAGTCATGCAATGCATTACTGCGTTTCCAATTCTCCCGTTGTGTTACCACTTCGAGACGTCTGTTTAGCTAGACAGTGTGTAAATATTTAAAATTATTCTAGAAAATTAACAACAGAATGGAGTTAGACAACGGTTAGACACTACTTAAATCAAGATTTGTGGTTGTTTATATTTAAACACGCGACTAAGGTGTGTTTAGCATTTCGCACATGTTTAGAGTGTGTTTAATTTATTGTGGTAAGATCGTTAGGAGCGTTGCACTTTAGATGCAAAAGGTATAAATATTTATAATCGTGGTCCAAATGAAAAATTAATAAATTATTTATGAAAATTACATATAATTTTGAGAACAGTAAATAAATAAATGCCAACCTAGGGCTGTCAAAAACATAAATCCAAGTTTTTCCGGGTTCCTGTGTGCATGTTTGCGATTTCAAACAAAACAACCATGCCGTCAAAATAACAATGGTTTTGCAACAAGCTCAGATTACGAGGTAATACACGCGCAAGCGCAGCTTGAAATAAAACCATCAAAAATCCACGAAACAGACAATAACAGCAAAGCTTGGTACCCAGACGGACACTCGCAGAAGAGTTGGTCCAAACACTCGCTGACTCATACATTGTCATAGAAAGAACCTTTTGCAGTGCCATGGCACTGCAGCTCCGCCAAATGCGACCGCAACCTGTAAAATCACTTCTACCACCTAGTAAAATCACTTCTTTTGTTTTGTCGTGATAACTACGAATAATGCAAAAAGCTTGTGATTAAAATATTATATACGCGAATTCTAATTCGAGGGCAGATGTGTATGCGTTTTTGACCGACTTCAAAAAAGGAGGAGGTTCATGTGCGACTCTGTTTTTTTTATAAATAAAAAAAATATTATTTATTGCCACAATACAAAATACAAAACCACAACAAATACATACAAAATTTTATAGAGCAATATGTATTCGTTCAATGATTCCTCCGTCCCGATTTTGATTTTTTTTCTGTGTATAATGCTTGAAGCGGTCCCATATAAATTTTATGAAAGAACACCACACCTAAAGGTGAGAAAAATGGGAGACGCAATTTCTTATACCGAGATATTTTATCGTATTTTATCGAGATATATCGTAGCCTGTTCGCGCGGTTTTAAAAGCACACTTATTTATTTTATACAAACTTATAATACTGTACATAAGTCTTATCACTTTAATTAGTTAGGTCAGTAGTTATTACTGTTTAAAGTACTTATTTTTTAATGCCAAAGATCACTCGTAATTCCTTGTAATTGTACTATTTGAATGTAACGATATACTAAGAAATAAGTACGCCATAAAAATAGCGATGTATTTGTGTTGCTGTGAATGTGTGACTTTTGTCATTATCAGGAACGCCTGATTTTAAATTTTAGTTCAATATAATTAACGTCGAGTTACCAAATCTTACACACAACAAAAATCTCATATAGTGGCTTGAGTAGGTAACAGCTTAGGCGTTTACAACCTATAGTTAGACGAACTTGAAAATTACGAAAGATTACACATTGACTGCAACATTATTAATTGTAATAATTTAATAACGTTTTTTATTACTTCGGACGTGTCTAAAATAATAATTTTAAATTAATATTGAAATAATATTACGCTATCAATGTATTTTGTTTTATTTCACGATCGTTCATATTGCTTTTAATGTTTTCAAGGGTAAGTCGTTAGTTAGTTTTGCTTATGAAAAAATAATGTTTTATTTATAGAGGTAGGTGCTGCGTGCATTGCAGGCCTGCTGCCAGGCATTGCTGTACTCTACCGAGATTATCTCATTAGCCTGAAATATAACGTATTAAGTCTCATATATAAGCCTAGTGATTTCACTGGCTTTACTTGTCAAACCGAAACACAGTAATGCGTATATTACGACTTGGCGGCAGACTGCACAAGAAAACCGGAGGTACTCATACAGATGGACGCTCGTAGAAGACTTGAAAACTTTTGTTTAAACTTAACGTTAATTGAATTGAAATACGCCAATTTTTAATATACAGCCTGAGTTTCAATTGGTATATTATCTCGAAAGGAAGACGGTCAATCTACTCCTGGAGGTCAACAACATTTGTTTTACGACTTTTTGAAATTCTGAACTTTTCACTGAAGAAATGGCATTTAATGTTTACGTCAAAATTCTACTAAACGACTTCTGCTCTAGATCAGCTGATTCGCTTGAACTATGTTGAACTTTCTTAAATGATGATGTTGATTAGAAGATACTTAGAAATAATTCCAGAAAATGCCGCGCACATCACGTTCGAAGTATATTTGTTTTTTTGTATGGAAATTATTTGGAATGACGTATTTCCAACAGAGGTTCTCAGTTGTCACAATTTGTGATCAATCATGGTCCTAACCTCCCTCTTCCGGGATAACATACCGATTCAAACTCACCCTGTATATCAATCAGAGTGAGTATAAAATGGGCGGTGTCTTTGAGGAATTACTCCTAATCACTGGCCGGTCTACATCTTTTATCTAAATGTTTTTCTGGATATTTGGAGATACCACGCACTACTTATTTGGCCGGGTTATTACTTGGGCACTAGGTAAACCTAGTTTAGTTTAGCCCACTGACTTTATACAGATAAACCTAGTTTATTTAGGCATTGGCCGACTGCTTTCACGATAGTATCGTAACACTAACACCAAGACCTGTGGGATCATGCAACAAACATTATATACAGGGTGTCCGGTTAATACTAGGTGGTAGGACTAACTCTTCAGTGAGTGTCCGTCTGTGTTGGTACCACCGCTTTGCTCATGTTGTCTGCCGCCAAGCATGTGCAAGCGTTACTGTGTTCCGGTTTGAGGAGCAAAGTAGCCAGAGAAATTACTGGGCTTATGAAATTTAATAATCGAATGTCTCAGAGTTAAGTCAGGCCCTTGCGTGTTTCAAAGTTCTAAGTGGCACTGCAATTGTTATGGGCCTGCGTTATGCTTACCGGAATACAGAGTAAAGCTTGACAGCAGACTTCACGATCAAAGTGGTGGTACACACCCAGACGGACACCCACAAAAGAGTTAGTTCTACCACCTGGTAAATAGTCTACCACATGATGTTCACGGAGCAAGGCGTAGCAATAGCTCGCCTGAATTTTTGCATTGAGATAGTTTATGGGCCTTAAAATCACATATACCCTGTTCCATAATCTGAGATATTTTTTGTAAACAAAGAAATGTCACGAAAAGTGTCAAAGTGTTGCCAGTGCGGCCAGTTGCCCAAAACATTTTTCACTTGTAAAAATATTTTGTTTCTATTTCCCCCGGCTTTGCTCTCGCGCGGCACAGTTATAACGTAACAAGTAAGAAACAACAAAAACTTAAACAACACCACTACAAGATAACAAGATCTTTAACAACAACACATACGCAGCAAGATACACACTCGAGTTGGGAGATTGGAACAGATCAACAGACAGGAAAAGAAAATGGCGGGGAATGCACAAAATGTTTCAAATGTCTGCTGTGTTCCCAGTCTAAGAAAAGTAGCTGCACGAAAAAACTATAATATAAATAATCTAGCAATAACGATCCGTTCAAAATTTTTCAATAATTCACAGTTTACTATCAATTTTTTCGTTCTGTCAACCTCTTTGTTTACATAAAATATCTAAGATTCTGGGTGTAAGCTATAAATTATCCTGTTTATGTGGGAAAAATGCCAGGTTCCTATGTCGCTCGATACATATGTATTGTTTTTATCTGAGAAGGCGTAACGTTCCTTTGTAACCTTCGGGGTTATCCATTCTTTAATGAACATGATGTATACACCTATATCATATTTAATTCAGAATTATGAGACAGCTGTATTTAGCGCACAGATAAGGCGCTTCCTATTTGGTAATGTTATTGCAATTTTGCTATCAGCTACTTTAGGCGAGTGACCTGATCTGATCATTAGTACCTGATAAAAAATTGATTGGTAGTGAGGGCACTAGGTCGAAAGTTCGAATCCTACTTTTTGAGTTACTGGTATCATCGCATAATGCGAATTGGTCATCGCGGTGAATGAATTGTACCACTCCATTTCATCCCTGGATGAAAATAAATGGCTAAGGAAATATCCACGGAAAGCAAGATTTCGGCTGAAGATGATGATGAAAGATAAAATAAAAAATAAAATTTGTTATTTGTTTCCAAAATTGATCCCAGACTCATCCCAGATGATGATGATTGATTACGTTCGAAAGTTCGAAATTCATTTTTTCGAGCAGCAAAACGCGTTATTGCATGTGTGTATGTCCAAGTTCAAGTTCACCATTTACGATCACTCCGATTCCAGTGCATTGAGTGGAATGATAGTCCAATTTTCGAGGACACAGACGGTTACTACTCACTCCTTTTCAGGCGCTCCATCGCTCCATTTCCTGCGAAGGCGAAAAAATCGTTGAATTCGGGAAGCTTTTAGATGCAGTATCTCGGTGGAAATTATATATTTTTTTAATTTCATTTTTATTATATAATGTACATACGTAATACGTAAGTAATTTATATACGTAAGTAATTATGTATATTGTGTTTCGTGCAACATCCCTATCGCGATTTAACACGTGCGAGTCGACTGGCGCTTAAAACGCCTCATCTGGACAATCTCTTGATTTCGAATCACTAGCGTACCTAATGCAGACCGTAGACCACAGATTTGTATTAAGTCTGTGCCGTAGACGCTTATGCAAACGTGCGTTTTCTTGTCAGAGTAACAACGCTTTTGCGTCAAGCGCGGATTTCGTGATACGCGAAAGGCGCGCTTGACGCAAAAGCGTTGTTCTGACAGGCAAACGTACGTTAGCATAAGCGTCTACACTGCCCCTAATATCAGACATAATATTTTTTTTATATTCACGTGTATACAGATACACGTGAATATAAAAAAAACGTGTACTATAAGTAAACGTGACTTTGATAACAGACCCGGGTCAGTGTCAACTGTCTACCAATACTTACTAGATACTGCCGAATTCGGGTGACAATTAAACGTAACGTACGGTGCATGGTAGAGCATTTTTAAGTGCCTTTTAAAGAACTAAAATAAATTAAAAAAAGGAAAAATTAATTATACAAACCTTTTTTTATGTTCTATTTGAGAACGAGACGAGCTGGTCGTTTGCCTGATGGTAAGCATAACGCCGGCCCATAACGATTGCAGTGCCACCCAGAACTTTGAAACTCAAAGGCCTGCGCGGCACTGCAGTGCGCTCGGTACCCTGAGACATTAGGTATTAAGTCTCATAAGCCCAGTAATTTCACTGGATACTCTGCTCATCAAACCGGAACACAGTAATGCTTGCACACTACTGCTTGGCGGCAGACTTCACGAGCAAAGCGGTGGTAACAACCCAGACGGACACTCGCAGAAGAGTTAGTCCTCCCACTAACAAAATTCGCGTAATTAAATAAATTCAATTGTTTGTTTTAAAATATCATCTTTTTTAATTGGATTGACTTTGACTTTAGTAAGAACAAACCAATTATAATAATAATTAGTTTTTGTTCTAAGACTTGACTGCTGGGGTTACAATAGATCAAAATGTGGAACCCATCGTACCAATGACAATCAAGTTACGTGCGGAAATATCACACTCGCTCGCACGTACGTATATGTAGTTCGGATGACAAACCTATTGGTATCATAGAGCTGATCTGATGATGGACCCAGGAGGTTTGCTTTGCTCGTGAAGTCTGCCGCCAAGCAGTAGTGTGCAAGCATTACTGTGTTCCGGTTTGATGAGCAGAGTGTCCAGTGAAATTACTGGGCTTATGAGACTTAATACCTAATGTCTCAGGGTAACGAGCGCACTACAGTGCCGCGCAGGCCTTTGTGTTTATAAGTTCTGGGTGGCACTGCAATCGTTATGGGCCGGTGTTATGCTTACCATCAGGCAAATGACCAGCTCATCTCGTTACCTAATAACATAAAAAAAATGGTGGGTAGTGGAACTCTTCAGTGGCACAGTACACAGTGTTACAGTAAACCCTTCAAGTTTGGGCGCATATGATTCGTTTTGACGAGTCCAATGTTACCAATGTATAACTTTAGAGTGAATAAGTAGGACACCTGATGGGCAAGCCTGCTCAACCTTACGCTGCATCTTAGCTTTATGCGAGATGCCGTTAATTAAACTCGATCCAATCTCATTTAAAAATCTGGTCATGTAGGTATGCATGTATAATAGGTCGGGGAAAAAGTCTTTTCGCATTTTTTAAGAAAATTCAAAACATTTTTTAATATAGTTTATTTACATTTAACTAAAGTATGTAGGTACCATTTTGTTCGATAACTTTTTGCCATCTTGTAGGTAGGGACATGATCCCATTGCTATATAAATTTTGGGACTTCTGATCAAAATACCGCGACAAGTGGTTTTGGCAGTCCTCTCGTGATGTTAACCTGACACTGCCTAAAGAATTCTGAAGAGACCGAAACAGGTGGAAATCTGAAGGTGCAAGGTCAGGACTATACGGCGGATGCATTAACACCTCCCAGCCAAACCCTCTTAATTTTTTCTGAGTGGCTAAAGATGCGTGAGGTCTAGCGTTATCATGAAAAACCATGAAAATGAAAACCACACCCCTTCTGTTGATTAATTCCGGCCGCTTTCTCTCAACTTCTTGCTTTAATCTCATCAGTTGTTCGCAGTAGAGTTCAGAATCGATGGTCCTGCCTGGTGGTAACAGCTCATAATGAATAATGCCCTTCCAATCCCACCACACACACAGCATCACCTTGTTGCGAGTTAACCCGGGTTTCACCACAGTCTGTGAAGCCTGACCGGTCTTTGACCACGACCTTTTTCGCACGTTCTTGTCGTACGTGATTCACTTTTCATCACCAGTTATCAGCTTCTTCAAAAATGGCACGGTTTCATTACGTCGTAGTAAAGAATCACAAATGAGTACACGGTTCATTAGGTTTCTTTCAGTGAGCTCGTGAGGTACCCAAATATCGAGCTTTTTTGTGTACCCAGTTTTTTTCAAATGCGCCAAAACTGTTTTGTGGTCAATTCCCAGTTCTTCAGCTACGTCGTAAGTACTGATATGCCGATCTTGTTCCACTTTTTCAAAAATGGCATCCATTTTATCCGTAATAGGGCGACCAGAGTGACGTGCATCTTTGAAATCAAAATTTCCGGATTGAAAACGCTTAAACCAAATTTGTGCTACTCTCACAGACACTGCACTAGGTCCATAAACATCGCAAATTTTTTTCGCGGTATGCGTTGCATTTTTGCCTTTTTTGTAGTAAAATTTTAAAATGTATCGAATTTCTTCATTAGATTCACTCATTTTGACAGTACGAAAAACAAATGAAAATCACACATTTTCCTAATTTGAATTTGGAATTATGTTCTTTAAAATTTAAACTTTCATATGATACCAAAACCAGCCAGATACAAATAGTATAGCCAAAGAGATTTTATTACAAGTTCATACATACTATAATGCGAAAAGACTTTTTCCCCAACCTAATATATTTATAAATGCCTGAACAGATGTGGATGTATCGTTAAAATCCAGCAATCGTTCGATAATTCAATATAACCGTAAAGTCATCTAGAACGCATTTTTTTTTAAATTTGTTTCTTGACCTGGATACATAGTCCTTAAGTCGCAATATTAGAAACAATTTTCGAGTCAAAGTGACGCTTCAGTAAACCGGTGGATACTTTACTGAAGCTTCTATGGAGTTTTGGATAGAATACGAAAATACACGTTTATCGCCTTTGTACTATTTGCCTTTCACTCATGCACGTTTACGAACACTTAATGGTTAATAATCCACCATTATTACACATTAACACTCGAAGAAACATAGGTTTTAGTAAATAACACAAAATCAACAACAGCACATTTTCGCATTCCCGCCAAAACTCATCTAGAACGTACATGTAACAATATTGCCATTACCCAGCTGGCGGCATTGCCTCGTTGAACCGCAATGCTGATCCGTTGAGCCAAATAGTTACCAGCATTTTGATTACGCGTCGCATCAACATAACATAACATTTGTCATAATTTTATACATTGTAACGGGATATTTACCGTGATTATTATAAGCTGGTGAGCTCCCGATATTTCGACGCTGTTGCAAGCATCATGTTCACGGGAATACTGGCGAAAACTGCGGGTGGATTGTAGACGAAATTATGAGCAGACAAATCTGTCTACCCGCTTTCTTTGTCTTTTACGCGTACTACTAGAACTCACTCGAAAGTCACGACAAAACACGCTCACGATATCACTGCGTTTTTGAGAGTCCTTAAATGGCTGTGATTTATTTTTTAGAACACTTATCACCGGATTCCACGCACTGGACAATTTAAAGCCGTTTTCCCGATTGAAGTTTTTGTATTTTGATATTTCTATTGCTTCCTTGACCATTCTCGGTATATAATGCCGCTCAGTCGACAGAATACGTGCTTTATGGAACTCGATCCAGTGATTCGGACCCGAGTCTAGCAGATGTTCTGCTATAGCAGACTTGTTAATGTCATTATTCTTCACTGCTTTAATGTGCTCTTTGATGCGACATGACACAGTTCTTTTTGTCTGTCCTATATAAGAACTCCCGCAACTACAGTCAATTTTATAAACACCAGGATGTTGTAAAGGCAGTGTATCCTTCGGAGAACGCAGACTTTGATTTATTTTCCTGTGAGGAGTAAACACAGTCCTGATGGAGTATTTTCTCAGTAAACGACCTACTTTGTCCGTTACCCCTCGCAGATACGGCAAGAAAGCCGGCTGACGTTCAACGTTTGGTGTACCAGAGCTGTTACCTTGTCGCCTATCACGTGGAACCTTAACCTTATACCCATTCCTCTGTAGAACCTCTTGAATATAGGATAGTTCCTCACCCAGATGTTCATCATCACAAAGATCAAATGCGCGATTAGTGAGTGAGGTCACTACAGAGTTTAAATGGGCAGGATGATGATGAGAGTTAGCATGTAAGTAGCGGTCAGTATGGGTTGCCTTTCTATGTACTGAGTGGCTGAGTGTACCATCGCTTCTTACAAGAACCTTTACATCCAGGAATGGCAAAACTCGATCTTTTTCCATTTCTACTGTGAACTGCATGTTGTTGTGGATGTTGTTTAAGTGGTCCAAACACTCTATTACTTCTGTCTCCTCTCCCCTGATTACACAGAAAATGTCATCTACATACCTCTTCCAGTACAAAATCGGCACCGGACACGTAGACACAGCTTTATTTTCAAAATGTTCCATCCACAAATTTGCTACTACCGGCGCCACCGGGCTACCCATAGCTACACCGTCAATTTGTAGGTAGAACTGTCCTCTGTATAAAAAGTAGCTCGAAGAAAGGCAGCACTCAAGTAGCTTGGCATACTCCAACGGGATATCATTATCTTGCAGTTTCCTTTGTATTACCTCTAAACAATCCAACACTGGTACTTTTGTGAATAAGGACTGGACATCAAAACTCACCATAACCTCATTCACTTCTACCTTGATTTGCTGTAGAAGGCTTACGAAATGGCGAGAATCCCTGACATAAGACGACGTATGGCCCACAAGTTTTTGCAATACATCCGCGACATGTTTTGCTAAGTCGTAAGAAGGGGAATCAATTTGACTTACGATGGGACGTAATGGAACATCCTTCTTATGTATCTTCGGCAACCCATACATCTTAGGCGGCTGTGGCACCCTTGGTCTCAAAAGTTTTTTCTTTACATCTTCAGGGAGAACATTATGACATTCCGTAATGATTCGAGTTATTTGGCGTGACACTCTAGCTGTAGGGTTATACGAGACTGCCTTGTATGTGACGTCATCACTGAGCAGAGATCCCATCTTTTCGTCATACTCAGCTACTCTACTAATTTGTCATAATATCTGGATTTCATATAACACGACACAATATGGTTATCAAAGTTTTATAAGTAAGTATGTTTATGTCTACTTTACATCGTAAATTTTAATCTGCCAAAGATTATTTGTGCAGATGTGACACTACCGTATTGCGGTAAATTCAGTACCAACATAAATTAACAATATTATTATTATTATTATTTTATGTTATTTGGTAACGAGACGAGCTGGTCGTTTGTCTGATGGTAAGCATAACACCGGCCCATAACAATTGCAGTGCCACCCAGAACTTTGAAACACAAAGGCCTGCGCGGCACTGCAGTGCGCTCGTTACCCTGAGACATTAGGTATTAAGTCTCATAAGCCCAGTAATTTCACTGGATACTCTGCTCATCAAACCGGAACACAGTAATGCTTGCACACTACTGCTTGGCGGCAGACTTCACGAACAAAGCGGTGGTAACAACCCAGACGGACACTCGCAGAAGAGTTAGTCCTACCACTAACAATACTGAAATAACTTGGTTCTGTTACGCAGGTGAGTAAGAAGTTACTTCAAAATGCCCTGCCACCACGCACCATCGTGGTATACCTAATGGTTGTACCATGATGTTTTCCATTGAAAGTTGGTATATTTTATTTTTTACTAACTGTTATTAGCTTCCGTCTGCGGCTTAGCCCACGTGGTACATATCTTTATAAATTGTAGTCTATGTGTTATTTTGATTTATAAGCTCATAAATCAGAATAACACATACATACCCGTAAAGTTTCATCCAAAATCCGTTCAGTAGTTTTTGCGCGAAAGAGTAACAAACATCCATCCATCCTCATAAACTTTCGCGTTTCTAATATTAGTAAGAGTAGCAAGTAGGATAGTATTGGATAACAAGACGAGTTGCCTGGTTGTATATACAACACCAGCCATTACAATTGCAGAGTCTCAAAAATTTGGAACACGAAGGCCTAAATGTCGTGACAGGGCACTCGTTACTCTGAGAGAGTAAGACGTCAGCACACGTTTCCAGTTGTGACAATCGGCAACAGGCAACTATCTATTATGACGAGTTTTCATTAACGATTGCCAATTGCCGAAACTCGCAACTAAAATCGTTTAAAAACAGCTTGTTTCGAGTTGCCGACTGCCGCAACTGGAAACACGTGTGCGCCTTAATCTCATAAGCCCAGTTATTTCACTGACTACTTTGCTCATCAAACCGGAACGAAGCTTTTTTAGCGATCTAATGATTTACCTACTTATCGGTGATCTACTTCATTGCCTGAGTCATAATTGCATTAAAAAATCGGCCAATCTAATCAATAATGGATAAATGAATATTATCAACCTAAGTATACTTTGACATAGATTTGTAATAATTTACCTAATTAATTATCCTTAATAATATCTTAATCGTCAGACTGAATATCAATTTTATCAGATGACCTAGAGATGACTGCTAAAAAGATTTTTTTATATAAGTATTAAGCTACCTGCTGCCAGCAGTTTCTCCCGCAAGGAGATTCCCACACGAATGTTATATTTTCCGGTAAAAAGTAGTCTTTGTTACTCTCCGGGCCATAAACTATATCTATGCAAAATATCACGTCGATCCATTGATCCAAGAAAGAAGAGCAAATCAACAAACACGCTTTCGCATTTATAACATCAAGGCGCTCAGTACACGTAGCAGCTTTGACTTTCCAGTTACAACAACTGGCAACTAGCAACTAGCTGTTTTTACGATTTTCATACTATTTTGGGCAACTACGTGCAAGTAGCAACTATATAGTTGCGAATATCAGTGATCGCAACAGTATTCAGGTGCTACAATCGGTTTCGAAATCAATTTCAAATTGCCTCAACTAGCAGCTGACAAAGTACCAGTTGTGTCAAGTTGCTGGTCTCCGCAACCGGCAACCGCAACGCATAGAGCAACTTCGCTATTAAAATTTTACGGTCTTACCACAAAAAAACTTAAACACAGTTTGAACCAGTGTTAAACAGTGTTTGACTCCTAAACATGTCTTACTAAACCTTGAAAAAAGTTGATAGTTGCCGAAACTTAAATTGCTTTGTGTGCTGAGCGCATAAAGTAATGATAGGTAGAGATTGGGGAAAACAGACAAGCCGCCAGAACTTTGAAAATCAAAAGCCTGCGCGGCACTGCAGTGCGCTCGTTATCCTGAGCCCGTGGGTATTACATTTACGTGACCAATAATTTTACTGACTACCATTAAAGAACTGTGTACTGACTACTTTGCTTATCAAACCGGAATACCGTTTGCATATACTTCTTGGCAACAGACTTCACGAGCAAAGCGATGGAACCCATCCACGGGCACGGGCACTCGCAGAAGAGTTAGTCCTACCCGATAATGATGATAAAAAAGCCGATTGAGTATAATTGGGCATGTTCAATATGAAATGTGCCATATAGTAATATCCTCATCATCATCAGCCGGAAGACGCTGATGATGATGAGGAACATAGGCCTCCCCATAGAACGCTACTTGGATCGGCTACTCGCCTCTTGTGCATCCAACGGTTCCCCGCGGTTTTAATCAGGTCGTCGGTCCACCTGGTGGGGGACACACACGACGGCTTCCAATTCGTGGTTGCCACTTTAGAATTTCTGCCCCATCGGTGGTCGGTTCTGTGGCGATGTAGACTGCCTATTGACCTTTCAACTTGCTAATTTTGAGAGCTATGTTGTATTTCGTTCTCTTGCAAATCTCCTCATACCGGATTTGCCATATCACGCATAACAATATACCTACAATAACTTGATTCTATTTAACATATCGGGTTCAATGTAAATTAGCATTTAAAAGAGTAAATTTTTATTGATAAAAAATAACCTGTTAATTGACGTCAGATAGATTTATGATGGTTGGATCACCCAACTACCATAAACGTGATTATAAATAGGGCTAGAATTTTTGGATCATTTGTTACTAGCTTCTGCCGGCGGTTTCTATCGAGTATAATAGTGATTCCCACAGGAACAGTGAGTTTTTCCGGGATGAAAAGTCTATGTTACCAGATAGTAACCTATCTGGTCCATAAACTATATCTGTGCTCTAGCTGTGCCCGGGGCTTCGCCCACGTAGCCTATGTTACTCCTTATAGCATCAACTATATCTGCCAGTGAAAATCTCGTCAAAATAGGTCCAGCCGTTTCGGAGATTAGGCGAAAGAAACGGACAGAAACAAAAATTTAAAAGAAATTATTTTTGTAATATGTACCGTATATGTTTTATATGCATTTAGTTTTTTTTATAGCAAATAGGCTTGCATTTGACAGCAGTTCGACGATGTAGCACGCTTGCCCAGAAGATACCTGTTCACTCTCTCTTGAAGATGCCCAGATTGTAATAGAGTTCAGGAAAAACAGATGCCAGTAATGAGTTCCACTCTTTAGCTATCCACATGATGTAGGTCGAAGCAAAATGCTTAGTACGGATAGGAGGAATATCAACCATAAGCGGACGACGAATTGCCGTAGGTACGTCTGGTCGTCCGGTGATGGAGAGGGAAAAGGGGAATCAAGTCATGCAGTAATATTGCACACTCTCCAAAATGTATATGGTAGAAGACAGAAAAAAGGCTGTTATTTTGAAATTACAAACAGACATTTCAATTTTATTTATTTGCATGGAAAAAATAACGTAGATCCTTTGCGCCGAAAGAAGGACAAACCAACCTACAAAGATACTTTCGCATTTATTGTAGTACGGCCCGGATTAGCAGCAATTGCTGCCTTGAGTTTTACCCGCGTGCAGGAGATTTCAAATTCTCGAAGCTCTGCCTGACCTCATAGTGACGACTGCTCCGCTACGTACATCACTTGCGCACCACTGCGTATTTCCCGCGGCTTCTGCACTGAAAACGCAGTGGTAGTGAAATTATGTTTTTGAGTAGTGGTCGCAGAAGTGGCGATTGTAGTGTTTTTTCATGGTTTTCTCGTGATCCGTGATTGATGCATAGTCATCAGTCATATTATAGGTATACTGAAATTATAAAGACATTAATTCAGAGGAATATATTATCAAAAAACGGACAAACGGACGCACACATGTGCCGCGGTTATTCGGTCCCGACCCTCCATTTCAGTCGGCGGCAGCCCAAGCCGAGGTCCGTACCGCAGTGGTTCGATCCCACGCGGTGCCCTTGAGCGACTAGCTGCACCAGTTTTTTAGGACAGAGCGCCTTCTGCGCTCTCCCAGCGTTCGGTGACGTAAAAGCAGGTAAGACAATCTGCACGGTCCTTCAAATAAAAACGTAACTATGGTATTTTTTATTGTAAGTATAGTATGCTAAAATTATATCTTTTTTTAACTGACTGTAGCAATCTTTGACCACGATCTCATCTGATGAGTATTGACGATGTGGTCGAAGGTACAGCATGCTTAATCATTAGATATCTATTCACTCTTGCTTTGTACACATCGGCACAGATGTCGGTACTTAGCCGGCCCATTCTTTTGATAAAAGTGGACGCAAAATGCTTAGATACGGATTGCTGGTATTTTCCTCATAAAATGATGGCCAAACATCCAAACATCTGATATTCTACCTGAAGAATGGTGAAGAGAGACTTAGGTAGTGCAGTTCTTGAGCATACTCACAATGGTGTAACATAAGAATATAGAATATCGATACTTACCACTATTTTGTTAGTGGGAGGACTAACTCTTCTGCGAGTGTCCGTCTGGGTTGTTACCACCGCTTTGCTCGTGAAGTCTGCCGCCAAGCAGTTGTGTGCAAGCATTACTGTGTTCCGGTTTGATGCGCAGAGTATCCAGTGAAATTACTGGGCTTATGAGACTTAATACCTAATGTCTCAGGGTAACGAGCGCACTGCAGTGCCGCGCAGGCCTTTGTGTTTCAAAGTTCTGGGTGGCACTGCAATCGTTATGGGCCGGCGTTATGCTTACCATCAGGCAAACGACCAGCTCATCTCGTTACCTAATAACATTATAAAAAAAAAATGTATCGTAAAGCGGAGCAGTCGTCGCTTTGAGCACAGGCATAAAAGAGACGGCACTATCTGACCGTATTGCTGCTTTTGTTTGTTTGATAGATTTTTGATAGATTTACATCAGGCCGCGCCTGTGAGTGTAATGCTTCGCAATCTGCCGCTTGTTACAAAGCCCTGGTTATTTTGACGGCAAAAAGCAAACATGCATGAGCATGTAATGGGTGCTATCTACAGTCACAAACTAGTAGGCAATTTTTGCCGCCATGTAAAAAACGTCTGTTTTTTATCTACTCTTTGACAGAAATGCGTAATATTATTATCAAATTCGCAATACGTCTTCACTAGACCAGTCTCAATTCTAAAATTGTCGTGCGAGGGCGTAAAACGTAGTTTTGATATACTCACATATAACAGACACGTGTGCGTTACGCGTATTTATTGCACTAGTTTACATTATAGTATGTTGCATAGGTCGTGTCATATAGTGATTTTGGTCGATAAAGTGCGGATTTACTTTGAAAATTGTTTTTGAGTGTAAGTTGGTGTACTTTTTGATTTTTAATATGGTTATTTTTAATGGAAGAGAAAATGTTCCGGAAAAAATATACTTAGTACATGAGCTATATCTTTTTTTATACTATTTGATAACGAGACGAGCTGGCCGTTCGTCTAATGGTAAGCATAACGCCGACCCATAACAAATTTAGTGACACTCAGAACTTTGAAATACCTGCGCCTACCTGCCTGTGGCTGCGCGGCACTACACTGCGCTCGTTACACTTTTCTTTTTCTTTTTTTTTGTTATTTGGTAACGAGACGAGCTGGTCGTTTGCCTGATGGTAAGCATAACGCCGGCCCATAACAATTGCAGTGCCACCCAGAACTTTAAAACACAAAGGCCTGCGCGGCACTGCAGTGCGCTCGTTACCCTGAGACATTAGGTATTAAGTCTCACAAGCCCAGTAATTTCACTGGCTACTTTGCTCATCAAACCGGAACACCATAATGCTTGCACATCACTTTGCGGCAGACTTCACGGGCAAAGCGGTGGTACCAACTCAGACGGACACTCGCAGAGAAGACTTGAGGAGTAGGCGAACAAAACGTCACTTTTCCATTTTTAACGTTTTTATTTTTTTATTGATTCGTGTTGGCAACCCTGAGACACATCGTTTCATGCGTTAAAATCTCGACAAAAAGTTTTTTTTATGGTAGAAAATCGACTTCAAAACACAACTACTACTTCAAAACACAACTAGGTACTCCTTCAAAATACTTTTTTAGTTTCTGTAAAAAATTAAAAGTGGAAAAGTAACGTTTTGTTCGCCTACTCCTCACTTAGTCCTACCACATACTAGATTTATACAAATAAATAAAATTTAAGTGTCTGTAATGTCAAAATAACAACTGTTTACTACATGCATATGAAAGTATATACGGTACCTATAACAAAAACACAATTTCTAAAAATGTTGTTTGTCTGTCTGTTTGTTCCGGCTAACCTCCGAAACGACTGGACCGATTTTGACGGGACTTTCACTGGCAGATAGCTGATGTTACAAGGAGTAACTTAGGCTACTTTAATTTTAGAAAAAAAAATTAGGGTTCCGTGCAAAATAATAAAAACCTTAAAATCCAATATCTGCGCGCGGATGAAACCGCGGGCAGCACAGCAGCTAGTATTTGATAATCTTATTATATCATTCTGATATTCAATGAAAAAAATATATATATTAATATCTATACAAATAAATAAAATTGAAGTGTCTGTTTGTAATTTCAAAATAACAGCTTTTTACTTAATGCGTAGGAAAGTATATACGGTACCTATAACAAATCAACCATTTTTAAAATGTTTGTTTGTTTGTCTGTTTGTTCCGGGCAATCTCTGAAACGGGTGGACTTATTTTGACGGGACTTTCACTGGCAGATAACTGATGTTACAAGGAGTAACTTAGGCTACTTTAATTTTAGAAAAATAATTAGAGTTCCGCGCAAAAAAATAAAAACCATGGTTTCAATCCAATATCTCCGCGCGCAGCATCTAGTATTTTATAATTATAAGACCTCAAAATTTCTATTGCTAAATGCTAAAGTATTTTCCCCAAGATATGCCTTTTTGACGCTACGACCCTTTTCCATTCTCTGCATGTGGCTAAGCTGTGTCTTTGGGTTTCTCACCAAATAGTAACGAAGGCTGTCAATAATAAAATGTATTTTATTTTGAAGCATCTTTTTATGCAAGGGGTGACCCTGTGAAACGAAGCTACTGACATGCTACCTTATCAGCTAACAATCTCGTGTTCGTTTTCAATACCAGACCGATTAAAACCAGCGGTCACTAGTCTTCGTGTGGAAGGAGTTGTCAATAGTTTTCGCTTCTTTACGTTTTGTAAGAGCTTATTTCTTTAATAACCAACGAAAATTCTAGACTATTCCTTCCACACGAATACTAGTGACCGCTGGTTTTAATCGGTCTGGTATTGAAAACGAACACGAGATTGTTAGCTGATAAGGCAGGTGGTTTCAAAGACAAAATATGCAAAAAATTTAGTTCAAGATCAATCGCATTATATAAATTAAAAACACTAGGCTAAATTTTAATGGACGAAAAATACTTTGATTTCATTTAAAATGTTTTTAAATGAGCTGGTGTTCTTCACTAGCAACCTGCCCCGGTTTCGCATGGCATCACCTCTTTTCCACCCTTTTTTAATTTAATCCTACTAGCGACTGCCCGCGGTTTTCACCCGCGTTCCCACAGGAACCGTGCATTTTCCGGGATAAAAAGTAGCCTAAGTCACTCTCCGGTCCATAAATTATATCTATGCTAAAAATCACGTCGAACCGTTGCTTCGTTACTGCGAGAAAGAAGGACAAACCAACAAACACACTTTCGCATTTTTATAATATTAGTAGGGTAGGAGATAAAGAGATGAGCGGGACGATTGCCTAGAATGATTGCCACAACAATTGCAGTGCCACTCAGAACTTTGTCACTGTAAGTAACAGTAAAGAAGAGACCATCTTTACATTATTTGCATAAACACTAAGTATATCTAAATTAATGAGCCTTGAACATCGGCGTAGAGTTGCTTGCTTAACGGTTTTTTAACGGTAGCATTTCGATGAGTGTGCCTCGGAGTTGCATAACTTAATTCCTCCTTCTCCTTTCCATCATCAGTCGGCCAGACTAACAGCAAGACGACATCGATACCTTGTTGATATTCCTCCTTTACGCACGAAGCGTTTTGCTTCTACATTCATTTGGCTTACCGCTCTAGAGTGGAATGCCTTGCCTGAGTCTGTGTTCCCTGATCGCTATAACCTGGGTATCTTCAAGTCACGAGTGATCTTCTAGGTAGAGAGGTATCTTCTAGGTAAGCTTGCTCCATCTTCGACCGCATCGTCACTTACCATCAGATGAGATAGTGGTCACACGCAAGCCTATAGTGCAAAAAATTAGCTATAAAACAGTTGGATAATACTATAGAAACTATTATTGTAGGCCTATAGATAATCCAAATGTTCTAGCCCAACCAAGCACGGAAACTGATTTCCAATCTATTGGAAAACTTCAGTAACGAGCGCCTGATAAAAAATGTATACCAAGATTTACCCTGTCAGATAAAATGATTAAAGATTGCGGTTCATTGAAAGAGACAAAAGTCGTAGTAACAAAAATTACAAAAAACACGACTGGCCCTAGCCTCGTCACTAGGGATAATGTAAGGATTCTTATGATACTCTACCTACCCTACCTACTAACCTACCCTACAAAATCTATTTAGGTGGGTATTTAAAAGTTATGGTTGAATAAAGAAACGAATATGCATACAAACATACATACATGATACAATACACTTCTTTTTTGTGCAGTCGTGTAGTAATAAAGATAGTAAGTATCTATTTGTTATTTAAATATGTACATATTATATTTTATTTATATTTCCATTTCTTGTTACAGGTACAAGAAGGTGTTATTGCAGTCAAAATCTCGAATTTGATGTATGACACTAAAATTAAAGCATTAAGAAGTAATTTTAAATACTATTATTATACTTATTCGTAATATATTTAATTTCATCCTGAGTTAAACATTTAGAATTTAATAAAATTATAATAAAACACATTTATTATTCAAGATTAAATAATAATACACACTTGTTACTCGAGATTAAGTGTAATAATACACAGTTGTTATGCAAGATTAAGTGTAATAAAACTCAGTTAAAGTAAAATAAAATAACTTTTATCTTTAAAAGAAGTGTCAAGGATCGAGATGCTGCTTACTTTGAACCGTAAGTACAATTTGTTTTATCTTTACTATTTTAGCATTGCAACGTTGATTTTATCGTTTAGGTATCATTTTGTACGTGAGAAGAATGGACCAGGAAAGTGTCGCGGGTGACATCTATGATACCATCCTTCCTTCAGCATCCTTCTTTCAGTATTAAATTTATACCGGACTACATCGAGATATAATTATAGTACATTTATTATCTATGGTGACCAAGGGGTGACCACGAACAGGAAGAGGTAGTGTAGGTCAGCCCGCCACAAGTTGAACCGGATAACCTGGTCAAAACCACGGGGAACCGTATGCAAGAGGTGAGTAGACGATCCAAGTGGCGTTCTAAGGTGGAAGCCTTTCAGTAGTGGACGTCTTCCAGCTGATGATGATTATTATCTCGATGGTCAACTACGAAAAAGTCAACAAGAAGAGTTGTGGTTTTAGCAGTCTTTGTATGTTTGTATTTATGTAAGTTCCTGCACCATAGCGCCTAAACTATAACTCATCGGATTATAATGAATGATATAATGATTTCGTTATTATAGTCCGGGCACAGACCTGTAAATCTATAGACTCCTCTTAGCCGGACACCCCTGCTCACCAAGGTTATGCATTATCACTGCGTATCGCCACCCAGCCGCCCCATATCGGTAAAACATTTACAACACGCCGTCTTCCTCGTCTTATGTAAGGGGCACCTTAGACGCCTTAGATGCTCAATATTATGTTTATACCAGGCAATGGTGTAAATTCTATCATTACATACCTAAACTAATTTTAGTTTCACTCTCTCTCTTTCCAATGCATAACATGATAAAGAGACGGAAGATGTCTGACAGATGTAAATTTTATTTTAGAACTGTCATATATCTTTCGATCTTGATAAATTAGATGCCACTGAATTCATTACCATTAAATTTACACTAGACACAAGCAAATGGATTAATTAGACAGGTCTAAAATATATTCCATTTCTTTCTCATGTTATGCATTGGAAAGAGAGAGAGCGAAACTAAAATTAGTTTGGGTATGAAATGATAGAATTGACACCATTATTATATGAAATATTATTTATTTTATACTATGCCTAGGTATTCTATACAATAGGCCGAATACGCAGCCGGTAATGTGTGTAGTAAAAGACGAGAGCAGACCTTTTATACGTTACAGTCAAAGTTCCTATAACCAGTAAAAAATCAGTTAAAACTACATTAAATGTTGATTAAGTGATACTACAATGTGCAATGTTATAGCAGTACAGTTTTCCATTACTTTAGTATTTCCTTTTATGTACCTAACAAGTTAAACAAAAGCTTGTAAAACACCAACGAGTGACCTAACATAAACATAGGTCGTTAAATATTTTTTTACATTTATCTTGTATTTAAATTAATATTACCTACGTAGTATTTCATTTTAGTTCCGGTTCTAGGAGCACGATAGCTCATAATTACACAGATATAGCTTCATGTACATATTTTTTACTTTACATATTAACATAGCAAAAAGTTACGCCAAAATTTTAGCACGTCATGCGTTTTTTGCACAAATATATGATGAACACAACAAGAACGTTAATTTATGATTTATTGACGTGTTCTTTACTGGTTCCGACTTGGTAACTCTATCTCTTTCTAATTAAAAGCATGAGAAAGGGATGGGATATATTTTAGACGTGTCAAATACTCCATTTGCTGAAAAACCGCTGTGAATTTAACGGCCACCCAGTCTGTTATTGTTGCTTCAAATATAATCCGTAGTAGTTATTATAAATACGAAAGTCTGTTTGTTGGTTTGTCCTTCTTTCACGAGCAACGGAGCAATGTGATATTTTGCATAGATATGGTTTATAGGCCAGAGATAATTATCATTGATAAAAGTTGATTACAAATTGGCAAATATTTACTAAGTGGTAGGACTAACTCTTCTGCGAGCTTCTAGGAACGACCGCTTTGCTCATGTAGCCTGCCGCCAAGCAGTTATGTCTAAGCATTACTGTGTCCAGGTTTCATGAGCAAAGTCAGTGAAATTCAGTAACTTCACTGACTATAATGAATATAGCGGCACGCCGTATAGGTAAGCATAACCCTAGTGGCTTATGGGACTTATACGGCTTGCCTCTATTTCGCTCGCGCATATCAATATTACTGAAGATAATTATGAAAAATCGCATTCGGTGAAGTTGCTGGCAATAACATAACAAACGTACGTCATAAGTATCATTTTGATCCGATCAAGTTTTCATACATGAAAATAAGCAATGCATAAAATCCCATTTTTAAGTTTGAAAACTTGAATAGATCAAAATTTAATTTTTGTTCTCTTTGCCAGTAACTTCACTGAATACGATATTTCATAATTATCTTCAAAGGTGCGAGAGCGAGATGGTGGCACGCCATATTCTGGCCCCTAATAGTGTTACCTACCACAAAAAAATCCATTTTTAGTCACCTGTTTAGCTAAACAGCGTCTAAAGATAAATGTCAAAAAAGATTAGAAATGTCACAACAGAATTGAGTTAGAAAATGGTTAGACACTACTTAAATCAGGATTTTGCTCATATTTAATCGCGCGACTAAGGCATGTTTATGCGTTAAACAGTGATTAACACAGATTTAACGTGTGTTTATTTTTTTGTGGTCAGACCCTTATTTTCTCAGAGTAACGAGCATACTGCAGGCGCAAGCGTTTGTGTTTCAAACTTCTGAGTGGCATTACAATTTTTATGGGCTGCTTACCATCAGGCAAACAACCAGTTCGTCTCGTTACCTAGAAGTAATGTAAAAAAACTTCGCTTGTTAAAAAATTGGTTAAATTTAATTATGATTATTTAATTACTTAAAAATTATTCAAATCACCTTTATTATTTAATAACGATGATTACATTACAACTAAATTGTTAGGTAAACTTAGGTATCACACTATCACACTGTCTGGGTTTCCCAAGATTTAATCACTCTCGGTTTTAATTTCATACACTTCCACGCTTTTTGTATAGAAAACCACTGTAATATGAATAAGCTACACCTACATCAACTAACTTCTACTTAAACACTACATCTAATCTAGGTACAAAAACAGCTGGATAATCTACAAGCCAATGGAGGCCTATAGATAATCTAAATGTTCTAGCCCACTACCAATTGGAAGCGTACCCAGGATGCTAGCGGCATGACAAAACCTAGATTAGAACTGGCTATTAAGTGTAGCTATCGGAACGCAGCGATAGGTACTTAGCCATACTTGAGGATGGTAGCTAGCCAGGCCAGCACAAGAAAATGCTCTATCACCCATGCAATGCTTGTTTGACGATGTTTTCTTTCACCGGCAGCTCAAGCTTTTTTGTTATAAGTACTACTGGACAATGAGACAAAAGGGCCTGTAAGGGCTGGGGTGAAAATAACGAAGCGGATCCAGGAACAAAAGAAAGTTTTGCGAGCGAGCGACGTGTGGTCAGCGCGTATGTATATGGCAGACTAGATGGCACCGCAGTGGTGCTGGAGTACCCCTCCCGCACCTCAGGTACCCCTCTAACGTTACTAGATGTGCTTCTCACAGGTAGCTCGCCTCGCAATTCCCTATATATTTATTTAAACAAAAGGTACATATTTTTGCCTTTTCAAAATGAACATAAATTAAACATATCTAGCATTCGCGTCGCTGACAGGGCCGTCTTCCTAATGGTAAGCATAACGCCAGCCCATAATAACTGCAGTGCCATCCAGAACTCTGAAACACAAAAGCCGGCGCGTGCATTGCACTCGTTACCCTGAGGCATCAGGTATAAGAGCCCGCATACACGAGCGCTCCAATCCACAACATTCCAATCGAACATTCCAAAAACCGCCCGTCTGAGGGAATCTCAGATGGATTACGTGAGTGATAGAAATATTAGAAACCCAAACGTTCCAAATCAAACGTCGCTGACTTTGAGCACGGATTGGGTCTGTAGGTGACTTTGTCATTTATTATGTTCTGATGAAGGCAGCATTAGTTTTAGTCTGTGATTCGGTTAGTCGAATATTGCAGTGGGCCGCTTTTAGAGTCACTTATTTTAACTTTCATAAGTGCTCCTTTGGGGTATATTTGAATAAAGCATTTTGAATTTGAATTTTGAACGTTCCAACTCTTAGTTAGTGACCGATACAACGATCCATTTCGCGCTCAGTTGGCAGTAGGACCGAAAAATGGAGCGATGGCGCGCCCGGTATGGAGTGACCGTCTATGTCGAAATAGGACCATCATTCCAATCAATCTAACGTGCGGATCGATAGATTTGACACGCTCGTGTATGGGTACAGTTCAGAGTAAATAAATATTCAGTTTCAATTAGAGTCTTCGTGCCAATGTCACTTGTATGATAATTGAATCCCTATTTACACTTTGATGAGCAAGTACTGTAAGTAGGCAAAATATTTCACCAATTTCATCATGATTAGGTACATTGTAAAGATGACAGGATTGTTTGCCTTTTCAAATTAACATATTCTGATCACTGTTGATCAGAATATGTTTTTAGCGGACTTCCAAAAAAGGAGGAGATTCTCAATTGGTCTGTTTTTTGTGGCTATATTTCTCGTTATCTCCGTCAACCGATTTAAATTATTATTTTTAGTGAGTATATGCTTTATAGGGTAGGTAAATATTATAACTCAAGGGTAGTCCTTTTATAAATTTTATTAAAGAACTAGCTGTTCCTCGCGGCTTCGCCCACGTAGCTTAAGTTACTCCTTGTAACATCAGCTACCAGCTGCCAGTGAAAGTCCCGTCAAAATCGGTCCAGCTGTTTTGGAGATTACCCGGAACAAATAGACAGACATACAGAAAGACAAAAATTTTAAAAATGGTTGTTTTGTTATAGGTACCGTATATACTTTCATATGCATTTAGTAAAAAGCTGTTATTTTGATATTACAAACAGACACTTCAATTATATTTATTTGTATAGATACCGGGTGGTATTATGCACACTTTATAGGTAGGTAAGTGTGGAAAATGGGGGATGAGATTTGAAATATCACGAGTTTCGTCAAAGCTGCTTCCCTTTTTTAAATTAATTTTAGTGTTGAATTAAAGCGGCTAAGCGATATTGGTACGTTGTGGATATAGCGAAGCGTTTTGCTTCTACACAGAAGCAGAAGAGCTAGTCAACTGACTAACTAGTAAAATGGTGTTACTAGATTAACTAGTCTAGTAAAATGGTGTTACTAGACTAGCTAGTCGGTTAGACAGGAGAAAGGATCGCATAAATCAAGTGGTTCGAGACTTCCATGTCTCGATTACTTATGTTTGGATGGGCTTTGGTCGGGTGGCGAGATATTCGTAAGGCAAAGTTTCGAATTATATCTTGCTTGAGGTAGGTAAAGGAAAACTTCGTGTTGCAACATTTTTTTCAGAGTAAATTAGTAATTATTGCAAAAAACCTAATTATAATTAAAATAAATAGCAAAAATGATTTTCCAAAACAACAAAGGTGTAGATTTTTTCTTATAAACATATTTAACAAGTCCATTTTTAGACTGCCGAGTCATCGTGCATTGCTATTATTAATGTCTAGCCCAGCGTTTCTCAAACTAGTATTTTCACAATTTAAATGTGTTTACTAGCTTTTATTTCATTTCACTAGTATGTTTGTAAATACCTATGATTATATAAAAAAACATTAAACATGTTTATTTTCAACCTTTAACAAAAAATATAACTACCTATAAGTAATGTTAATTGTATTGTATATTGTACAATATACAATGTGTGGGTCAAATTTTGCAGTTGAATTTGGATCAGTTCTCCTGTCTCGTATAGGTTGAATTTTTTATTCATTTGTCAACCTGGGGATAGAAGAAAAGAGAAAACCATTTTTTCTACCTTCTTTTTATTTATTTTTCTTCTTTTTAACCATCTTCTAATAAAGGAGAAGGTTATCAATTCGGTGGGTATTTTTTTTTATGTTTGTTACCGGATGTACCGTTTTATGTTTGTTCAGATCTCCGTCATTTATAAACCGATTTGGAAAATTCTTTTTTTATTATACTTTCAGATTGGTCTCATAGAAATTTCATCAAAAGCGGTTCAGTAGTTTGTCACTGAAGTCGATTAACGCTTTTTTTTAAAGATTTTTTTTTATTAATGTCTTTCATTTTTATTGTCGATGTAAAAGAAAACATGTTTTCAACTACAAAGTTAAATTTTTCCTTCAATCTTTTAGCCTCGCCGCGCAAGTCAGATTAACAACTTACAAGTTAGGTTCAATTTAAATTGAGGGGCGTGGATAAAGTTTGAGAAACTTTCAACTAGGCGGGGTTTTGCGTGGAATGTAAATTGAATAAATATTTAAGCAACCTGATTTAGTTGGACTTTGTCAAGTATGATTTAGTATTTTGGTATAAATACTTTAGGTATAAAATCTCATAAGCCCAGTAATTTCACTTACTGCTTGCACATTACTGCTTAGTGGCAGACTTCACGAGCAAAGCGATGGTACCAACCCAGACGGACACTCGCAGTGATATCATTGCTACACCGTTATATGGATTTGAGGGACTGAGAGTACCACGGGTCCGAAATCAAGTACCCGTGGCACCCCCAGAGGTGTCATCCAGGGTTGTCTTGAGTCCATACAAGAAGTTCAATGAAAATTCTTAATAAGTACTTACTTTACTTAATACTTCAATGAAAATTCGCGGTATATGAAAATTTAACTCCCATGAATTTCTTAACCCTTAGGTGATCTTTCGTAAAATGTATTATAGGACCACCTCCAGAGTATAAATTTTGAAACAAAGCAAATATTTTCAATATCGGTCCATAATGCGGAGGCACGGCAAAGCTAATCTCAGATGGCGCCACCACCGCTGGTGCTTGTCATTGATATTTACTTTGGGGATAATGAATTAAACTAACCCGTAAACTTGCTCACGTCATAAATATAATTAGTCACTACATAACCTTGAAGATGAATTTGGTTTACAATATTTTTTGATGCGCATTGCTTATTTATCTAATTTACTAGATCTCCACAGCTTCTGTTTTTTCTCGTCAGAATGGAAACATGTGTTTATTTTTACACTGAAATGCACTTCACAGCGGCATACTTGTACATAGTTTCGTAAAGGTACCTTACTACAATATTTTGCTTTCCTGGTTTTTAAAGTTTTACAGTATAAGTATGTCGCTATTGTCACTATTAATTTACATTTTACAAAGAACTCTTTACGCAGAAATATAAATAATGTATCTACGATCGTCGTAGTATTCTATTTGAATCTTTTATCGTAAAGGTAAGGCTGCATGTGGCGGAAAAAATGTAATGGAACGGCAAATGTGCCATGGGCAAAAGTACAGTGCTTAGCCATATTTTTATACTAAAAGGTATCTATCGAAATGTACAGGTTGTCGGCCTGGTGGTAAGCAACGCCTGATCATATAGCAATAACAGTACCGCTCAGAAGTTAGAAACACAAAGTCCTATGCGGCACTGCAATATCAGAAGCACGAAGCGTTTCGCTTCTACATTTATTATGCGTACCGCTAAGGAATGGAACTCCTTGCCTGAATCTGTGTTCCTCGTTCGCTACAACCTGGGCTGCTTCAGGCGCGAGTGAATAGGTATCTTCTAGGCAAGCGTGCTTCATCGTCGACCGCATCGTCGCTTACCATCAGGTGAGATAGTGGTCAAACGTTAGCCTATAGTGAATAAAAAAAAAGATATGAGGTATTCAGTTTCACAAGCCCATGAATTTCCCTGACTACGTTTCTCATTAAACCTGAACACATTATGCATACTGCTTGGTGGCAGACCACACCAGCAAAGTGGTGTTATCCACACGAACAATCGCAGAAAAGTTAGTCCAACCTCTGACTCATAAATTGTCATACGATGAACCTTTTGCAGTGCCATAGCAGTGCAGTTCCGCTAAATGCGACCGCACCTTTAAAAACAATAATGAAGGCAAGATGACTCAAGTGTCATTTATCTCTGTCTTTCATACAAGGTTAGAATGAGACAGTAAACCTTGGGAAACCAGAAGGCTAGACCTGCGGTTTTGCCTATATTTGTGAGAACTATTAAACGATTAATGGAAATTTACATTGTTTTTATTTATTGAAATGTTTTTATGTGTATAAGCCTAATGTTCTATAAAATGCTACTAGGTTTTTCCTTAAGGTTGTTGTAACTTTTCTGTTCTACTCCTTTTTGCTTAGAAATATTCTGGGTGGCATTGCAGTTACTTTTGGTATTCTACTACTTCATTTGTACAATTATTAATTGTGACTATTGAATTGAAACACGTCATTTGCGAAATTATCAACCAATTCCATTTTTTACTTTTTTCTTTATGCCAATCGATAGACCTTATTAACCCCCACAATACATGCTCTAAGTATGTCATTTCTCTCTAAACCATAAGGTTGGGGCAGAAAAAAATATTTTCTTTTTTTGTTGTATGGGACGGATCATAAAGAACTGAATTCATACTAAGTCATGATCGATCTGCATTTGAAACTTTTTTTTTAATTCTGGGCTACTTTGGCTATCGTTATGCACTATGAGTGCGTGTGTAAATTTACTACTCTGCGAGATAAATGGTTCGGAAAATGACAAAAAGCTTATTATACAATACTCGATTATTTATTATGTTAATTTATTTTTAAGCAAAATTAACATAAAATAATTATTTAAATGCATACTAACACCAATTTAAAGTCAGGTTGTATAATTATCTGTTTTAGTTACATTTAAATAACTATTAGGTATCAAATTTACTTAAAACAACTTGAAATAACAAATAATTGAGTATATTATACAATCAGTTTTTTGTAATTTTTCTGATTCTCGCAGAGTAGCAAGTTTATGCACGTATTAGTGCATGAAGATAGTCAAGTAACCCAGGATTAAGAAAAAAAAGGTTTCGTGCGGATCGATCACGACTTAATAGGAATTTAGTTCTTTATGATCCGTCCCATACAACAAAACTAGAATATTTTTTTCTGCCCCAACCTTATGGTTTAGAGGAAAATGACATAGAGCATGTATTGTTAGGGTTAATGAGGTCTATCGATTGGCATAAAGAAAATATTGAAAAAAGGAAGTTGGTTCTTAAGTCCGCGAAAGTACGTTTTCGTCCCACTGTGGGGCGTTCTTTTCGGCTTAGCCGTTCTTTTCGGCTTTTTAAGAAGCGTGACAGCCAGTTCTGTTCTAGTTTTAGCGTATTCACCGAATTCGACCACATCGCCGTTTCAGGTTAGGCGAGAAGGTGTTCAAATGCTATCATATCCATACTTATATAGTAAATGCGAAAGTGTGTTTGTACGTTTATTGGTTTGTCCTTCCTTTCACGCAGCAACGAAGCAACGGATCGACGTAATTTTTTGGCATAAGCTGCTTTATCCCGGAACAGCGCATGCTGTTCCGGGATCCCACAGAAACCATGCGGTTTCTGTGGGAACGCGGGTGAAACTGCGGGCAGAAGCTAGTCGAGTATAAAAATAAAAACCGGCCGGCCCTAAGTCGAAGTCCACGCAGAGTATAAACAACCAAAGACCTGAATCGTAGACTACTGCATCATGATGTGCAATTATTTACCTAGATATAAAATCAAGTGAAAAAACGTCATCACGATTCAATAGAACCCTGCACCTTTCCGAACGATGAATCATTGTCCATGACTTGCGAATTACTACTTATTGTATTCTAATGGTAGCTAATTAGTTATCTGTCACCAGTGCCAGTTTCTGTTACAAAATCTTGCTTCTTTATAGTGACTAACAAAACTGGTGTTCAGTGGAAAATACTTTTTGTTTTGATGGACCGTGCTGCGGGTTCAACGACCTTCACAGCATCACCGAACGATGGGAGAGTGCAGATGGTTGCTTAACACAAAAATGCTGGCGAATAGCTTAAGGTCAGGCTGTGGGGTGAACCACGCAATGCGAATCTGTCTGAGGCGTCGCGGCGCTGGGAAAAGGGGTCAGGAGAGAAGAGAAGAGCACGAAAGCGTTCTTTAAAAGTGCACTAAGCTATAGCTACTTCCCTCGAGCTAGAGTTGAAAGAAGAAGAAAGAAAGAAAATACATTTATTTCCGGACAACAACATCATTACATTAGATTACAAATAACACAACAGAATTTAAAACTAACAATAAACAATGTAATGTTGTAATGTCAGGAAAAGGTCCCGACTCAGCACATAACTAAGGGCAACGACCCTAGTCACTGATTTTCAGTCGGAACCCATCACGAACGTAAGGACGACTAAAAAGCAACTAAAGATAGTATAGAACGACTAAAAAGCAACTAAAGATAGTACAGTACGACTAAAAAGCAACTAAAGATAGTATAGAAAGACTAAAATGCAACTAAAGATAGTATAAAAATAACAACAATCACATAACTAAAATAACAGTTGGACGCTCGCGGAAGTACCGACTGTGACTTTAGTTGCCTCGTTCCAAGTCTACATCATCGATAAGGGCTTTTGCTTAGCACTCTTCGCTCGTTTAGTCAGCCGCCAAGCAATATTGTGCAACCATTGCTGTGTTCCGATTTGATGAGCAAAGTAGTCAGTGAAACTACTGGGCTTATACTTATACCTAAACCTCAGGTTAACGAGCGCACTGCAGTGCCGCGCAGGCTTTTGTGTTTCTACGTTCTGAGTGACACTGCAATTGCTATGGATTGGCGTTATGCTTACCATCAGGAAAAAACATATCAGGAGAAAGTCTCTTTACCCAATAGTATAAAAAATGCTTTATGCATAACCAAACTTTAGTAAGGCCGGTGGAGAATTGGTGTCGTTTCTGCATATGAAACCAATTCTTGCAATTTTTCAGTGTAAGTATAGATAGATATATAGATAGAAAACTCTTTATTGTACACCAACAGAATACAAAAGTGATACATAATATAAAAAGGCGGTCTTATCGCTAAATAGCGATCTCACCCAGATAACCTTTATATAAATATTGGACCCTTATTAGTCCCAGGATGTCATTGACAGTTGCCCTTCTACGCCTTTGTTCAATTTACCCAACCTTTACATCACCACACGCACCACGAGAGTTGTCATAAAAGGTTTAAAGAACAATAAACTTTGAGAATATAGATGTCTAGAAACGCAAAATGTGGTTAGCATTACAAATTACGAATTATATTTGCTCTGCGCATTTTATTATATTTTTATCTACTTACAGCATGGAATTATAGTATTAACCTACAGACTACTATTATTGTTGTTTATCATGGTAATAGCTTCTGCCCGCGGTTTCGCCCGAGTTCCCAAAGGAGTTGCGTATTTTTACGGGATAAAAAGTAACCTATGTTACTCTCCGGTACATAAACTATGTCTTATGACAAAAATCATGTCGATCCGTTGCTCGTATAGTATAATTATGTTTTGTTTGGGAAAACTATATTTTTCCAGGCAGGCTTTTTTAAAATACGTGTAATCTGTGGCCAGCTTCCGGATCCACCATCAGTACTTACCTTAGACATCATCTAGGTTCAGAGTGCTTGTACAAATCAAACGAGCCCAAACTTAGTGGGGTTGCTTCGTATCATTAGAGAGTTCCAATGGCCGCCTTCCGGCCCCATCATCAGACCAGCGGCGCGAGTACGGAAGTCGGTTCGATAAATTTGTCGAACCGAAAAACTCGACAAATTTATCGAATGTTGCCAGTACCGAAGTCTGATCGTAAAGTATTGTAGTAGCTCTATATTCTCTTTGGATTCGACCTAGCTTTTCGATAACTTTTGTCGATTGTTTCGAGGCTCGATAAATCCTACTTTATCGATTTTAAGTGTCATTTTTATCGAATTTTGTCGAATATTATCGACCCGAATAGATCCGTACTTGCGCCGCAGCTCTGTGACGTTATTACATTGCATTGTTATCCGATTTGTAGGTACGTAAAATTTCGGCTCAATCGAATACCGAGAAGTGAGTCAAATTTAGCTTGCAAGATTTTACCCACACTAACAAGACTATAGTAAAATAAAAAGTTTGTAAAAAAATCAGAGGTAGGCCACTAAACAATATTTTAGCGCTAAGTATTCTATTTTTTTCGTTTCTCTTTAAAATTTGGCATACCGAGTCACCATCCCTAACTTTGTCATCACTACCTGATGTTAAAATCAGGTAATCCATACAGATAAATTAAATTGAAGTGTCTGTTTGTAATATCAAAATAACAGCGTTTTACTAAATGCTTATGAAAGTATATACGGTAACTACAACAAAACAACCATTTTTAAAACTTTTGTCTGTCTGTCTGTCTGTCTGTTTTTTCCGGGTAATCTCCGAAACGGCTGGACCGATTTTAACGGGACTTTCAATGGCAGATAGCTGATGTTACAAGGAGTAACATGGGTTAGTTTAATTTTAGAAAAATAATTAGGATACCGCGCAAAAAAATAAAAACCATGTAATCCAAAATCTCCACGCGGGTGAAACCGCGGGGCAGCAGCTAGTTGGTCAATAAACTACGACAAACAAAGATAATGCTTAATTAAAAACAGGCTCCAGGTATTTTAATTGACGTCAATGTTCGAAATAATTATTATACCTTAGTTGTTGGAAAATAAAAATTATTATTATTATTATTATTACCTACACCAGCGAAATTTTTCCTAGTTTGCTGAGCTACACACAAAATATTTTTACAAGTTTATTTAACTTTTGCATGTTAGTAGTGGGTCAAATTTTGCAAGTGAATTTTGATCCAATTCCTATGACTCTGATAGACTCATTGCTCGTTTCTCACTCTCTACTTTGTCTCTTAGGACGATTTCTGCCTCGTACCTGCAATATGTGGAATGGGCTTCCACATCTTGCAGGTTTCCCTCTGACCTACAATTTGGCCGTCTAGATAAAGGTCAACATCCTTACATCCCGAGTGACACTAGGGCAGTCGTTTTTTCATGTAGCTTTTGTTATTAAACCATTTGTTTAGTAAAATGGTAAATGGAGCAGCATCCTCGTCGGTAATCTGCTGCGATCCCGACTTCATGGAAAGTCTAATGTTCTAGAAAACGAGATAATACACGCGCAAGCGCGGCTTGATGCAATACCACAAAAAACCACGAAGTAGACAAGAACGGCAACGGCCATATAGTAAGCCCTGAAGCGACGACTGCTACGCTTTACGCTACATACATCCCTTGCGCATCACCGCTTTTTTAACGCGGCGTCTGCACTGAGCACGCAGTGGTTGTGAAACATTTTTTTCAGTAGAGGTCCAGCATAGAGGAAGCATAAGTAAATAGAAGTGGGTGCCGTGGTCGGACTAGATTTCTATCAAGCCACAACCACAATAGACAATACGATATGCGTCAAGCGGTGATCGAGGTTTTTTCCATGGTTTTCTCGTGGTCCGCGGTTGACGTTATCCATCAAACACGAATTAGGTGTGAGATCTATTTTAGGATTTTGTTGGAGTTAGATTTCATTTGAGCCTCTGTCAGTAATTGACCGCCCTGCAAGCCCGTGTTTCCTCTGATATCTTCCGTGGACGTACAATATAGCAGCTGGTACATTGATTACGATAATTATTATCACCGTTCTGAAAACATCCATTAGTCAGGCCCCACCAGACATTTATTTCAAACGGTTATGGCTTAGTGGACGCAAGGTCGCCCACCGGTCGAAGGTTCGTGTTCAATAAACAATAACAAATCCGACAACTAATACTCAAAAACTGGTAGGTATATGGACCACATCATCTTTGAAAATTATCTGCTTTTGTCCTATAATAGGATATGTTTTTAATAATATTATAATAATATTCAGTTCGGTGACACTATAAAGGTCGCAAGATCAATAGCACTGTCCTTAAAAAAATTATAATATTAAAAACATTTAAAAAAACAACAAATTCGTATCGGGTCAACGGTTACAATTTAGATCAAATTCAAATTAATTATTCACGGTAGTCTCAAGAGAGCGCCCGTGAAAGTTAATGACTGTAGGTGCTTGTTCCGATTATACGACGCTGATGCATCGATAAAAACGGCTAGAAATGCATCGCTTTCTTATTATATTTTATTACCGAATATTCTTGTCTAGAGCAACAATTTACAATATTTAAAATTTAAATGTAAGTGATTAATAATCACAGAAAAAAAAAAACACTCGCATGTGATGTGTGATGGCCTTACTCTGAAAATCGAACGCCGAAGTTTCGGACGACGGATTGCAGTTTTCCTACCGTGAAACTCGCGAAAGTGTTTGGTGCAATGATTAGGTGGTAAAAGGATCTCGGTCTCAAATCTGGCCATCTCCGTAGCCCACCACAAATGCAACTAGTCAGCTAAAACTACGTCAGACGTGGTTTGGGCATCGACGAAATATATTATATCAACAATGCTATACTGCACTATCATAAATTATCAAACAATCATTGATTTATAATTTAACTAGCTTCTGCCCGCGGTTTTCACCCGCGTTCCCACAAGAGCCGTGCATCTTCCGGGATAAAAAGTAGCCTATGTTACTCTCCGGTCCATAAACTATATCTATGCCAAAAATCAGGTCGATCCGTTGTTCCGTTACTGCGTGAAAGAAGGACAAACCAACAAACCCACTTTCGTATTTATAATATTAGTAGGTTTTTTTTTTGTTTCAAATTGTAATAATAAATAATGATTATGTGTGTTTTTATATTATGGGTACATGTTAACTTGAAATAAATTTATTTTATTAATTTGTTTTTATTTATAAAATGCCAAAAATATACTACTCGCAGCAAAGTGAAAAACGACCATGGTGTATCATATTTTCAGTAAGTAGACTAGTTGTTTTACTATTTAAAAGTATTTTGCTTAGAAACACAGTTATAATTTTAAAATTATTTTTTGTAAAATAGAACTATTTTAAGATTTGAAACAAAGATGTATAGAGTTGTTCCGATGTTTATTTTTTATTGATGGAATATTATCTCGATGATCCAATGTTCGATTTAATTTTCGTAACTTGACAATTTGTCTTTCATAGTAGGTGCGATCCGATAGCCGGAGCTTCGACGTTCGCTTTTCGGGGTAAGACCCTGCGGCACTGAACATATTATAATAATACTACCCCGCCGCTTGCACGATGATGGCACGGTGCCCTGCCAAGACCACGACAAAATTTTGTCTACTGTTTTGTCTCGCTCTTTCTCGTGCGAATATGTGATAAATGCACGATATAAGCATCGACAAAATTTTGTCAAGGTGCGCATGCTAGCCTGGCAGCGGCGCAAGTACGGATTTATTCGGTCGATAAAATTCGATAAAATTGACAGTTAAAATCGATAAAACCCACTTTATCGATTTTAACTGTCAATTTTATCGAATAAAACCCTCTTTATCGATTTTAACTGTCAATTTTATCGAATATTATCGAATTTTATCGACCCGAATAGATCCGTACTTGCGCCGCTGGTATCTTTCGGTATCTCGTGACAAGCCAAATAATCCTAAGCATTCCATGCCGTCCCATGCCGCTAGTCAGTATCGGTCAAAGTAAAAGATTAAAAAAAATTGCACCAATTAAAAAAAAACTAAACTACACAGAGGTCTGGGCTCCCACGTTTTTTACAACAACAACCGAAAACCGCGCCTAAAAACGACACCAAGTATTAAAAACAATAAAAAAATTAATAGGATCACGTTCCGAGTTTTATTTTAATATGTTTTTTCAATCATATCGACAGAAACAACATCATAAATATGTCATTAAATAACTATTAACCAAGAGGATCTGAGATAGGTATTGACGTATTGCTTGACGTTATGACCTAGTTAACAACGGTTGAGTATAACATACAACACAGAATCCGGCTCCATGGCTAAGTTTAAGTAACGATATCATCCTTCTTTGTCATGATTCCACCTCCTTTCTTTCCGCACTGGCCATTCGTGCCACCTAAATTAAAAAATATACGTTTATTTTTCTTTCTGGTTTATTTTCTCTGTTCTTCTTTACCACCAATTTACCACAGATCATGCCACAAATAAAGTACACATACTATACACCAGCCATACTCAAAGTTGCTCCGCAACGCCTCCGCAAAGTCTCTGTGGCTATGCAAAAATACTGGTCATAATAACATAGGTTGCAGACTAAAATTAAAGTTTTAAATATTTCATCTATGTAAATGTTCGCTTCTATCAAGCCTGACGTAAACCAATTGATGAAAAATTAAAAACAACCCACGGTAAGCAAGTCCGACTCGCACTTGACTGTTTTTTTATAATAGTAGGGATCTAACGAACTATAAAAATCTATCAAATACCTATAGGTTATCAATAACTTTCCATATAACTTAAATTTATAACGGTACTCAATAATTTCCCACATTAATAGCAGATATCAATCACATTATAATCAATTCGAACTCTAAAACGTGATTTTATTCCATAACTTCACTATCAAAGAGGTAAAGATTAAAATCCGATTACTTATAAAATCGATTTCTGATTTTAACTAGCGATTCTTGAAAAAAATCTTAATTTTTTTAATACAAATAGACAGATCAAATCAAAAAAAATTATTGCATCTGAAGGTCCAGACTTAGTTTATGAACGTAACATGACTAGTTTTACCCCGGAAAATGCGCGGTTTCTGCGGGAATTTTCACGGGAAACCACGGGCAGCAGCTAGTATGTCTTTATGTCAATGAACTTGCGTACCTAGTCTTTTTAAAATACTTACTAAAAGTTATTTTTAACGATCTGCATGAGCAAAGCTAAAATTAAAAAATTGTTATTTGCGAGTCCAGCTTCGCGCTTTCAAGGTTCCGTATATAAATTAAAAATTATTTGAAACCTTTAGGATTAAAGATTAATTTTTGTGAGCCGCACAAAATTTAGTTAATAATAATAATATACAAATATCAAGGAAATTGATTACGTTCTCCGCATTTTGTTTAATTAGTGTTTAATTGTCAATAACGTAGCTACTTTTGTGCATGTGTGTGTATTAGTTCTGAATATGAGATTAAATTTCTGTAGCATTTTTGCACCAATTTAGCAAATTTAAAATTATTTAAAATGGGCAAGAATTTTGCTATTAATTATAAAATTTAGGTACCTGCTTAAAAAGTAACTACGTAATTTTAGAGTAGCTCCAACTTAATCATAGTAGCCTAAGTTACTCCTTATAACTTCAGATATGTGCCTGACAAAATCAGTTCAGCCGTTTCGGAGAAAAGCCAGAACAAACAAACAGACAAACATTTTTTAAATTGTGTTTTCGTTTACATTTAGTAAAAAGCTGTTATTTTGACATTACAAATAGACACTTCGATTTTATTTATTTGTATGTAGATACTTTATTTAGTTGTCTTCACCTTTGTACTATGTTGGCGCACAATAATGAGTTATAGGTAATATCTAAAAAACTGCACTGCAGTGCGTGCATTAACCCTGAATTTCACTGACTACTATGTTCTAGATAAGGACAGCATTACTTATAGTCTGTGATTAGGAAACCCGTTACAGAAACCCGTCGTTAGAGTCATTTGTTTTAACTTTTATGAGAGCTTCGTTTGGGGCGTATTCAAATTCAAATTCAAAATGCTTTATTCATATATGCCCCAAAGGAGCACTTATGAATGTTAAAATAAATGACTCTAACAGCGGGCATCTGCAACATTCGTCTACCCAAATCACAGACTAAAACTAATGCTGTCTTTATCAGAACATAAGAAATGACAAAGACACCAACAGACCCGATCGGTCCGAATCCGAAGCAATTTGAATTTGAAAGTTCATCAAACCGGAACACAGCAACGCTTGCATTTTCCTGCTTCGCGGCAAACTACACAAGCAAAGCGGTAGTACGAACCCAGACGGAAACTTGCAGAAGAGTAAAGTTAGTCACCACCTGATAAAAAATTAATTATTATTTAAGTGAAGCATTAATGGCTTCATTTGTGTAGTGACGTCGGCCGTTGATTTGTAGGTGATCAAAGCAAATCTAATTAATAAAATAATAATTCTAAGTTTTTTTTTATGCTATTTGATAACGAGACGAGCTGGTCGTTTGCCTGATACTAAGCATAACGCCGGCCCATAACAATTACAGTGCCACTCAGAACTTTGACACACAAAGGCCTGCGCGGCACTGCAGTGCGCTCGTTACCCTGAGACATTAGGTATTAAGTCTCATAAGCCCAGTAATTTCACTGGCTACTCTGCTCATCAAATCGGAACACAGTAATGCTTGCACATTACTGCTTAGCGGCAGACTTCACGAGCAAAGCGGTGGTAACAACCCAGACGGACACTCGCAGAATTATTAATAAATCTAATTTTAAACGAGCAATCCTTGTATACAGTTACATTACAGTATTACAGCCATTTCCGAGATACCCGATACATATATTTACAATCTGAAAAAGTGTAAATAAATAAATGATTCACAAATAATAGGAAGTCTCAACAGGGAAAATACCTACGGACCACAAAAAAAAGCTAATTGACGTCAGAACAAATACTACTACTAGTTATTTCCCGTTAAACAAGATATTTATATCCTGTTAAGTCTTTAAAAACGTGTTTTATATAAATAATCAGAAAAAAGTCAACACAAACAGAAATATTTAGCAAAAATAATAATAATAATAAAAGGAGTTACATGAGAAATACGCATAAATTACAAAGAGTAGCGTCAGATATTCGTGACAGGCCCTCAAGTGGATTAATTTGACAGGTCTGAAATATTATTATATTCCATGCCTCTCTCATGTTTTTTGGAATGAAAGTGGAACTGAAACCGGGTTTAGGCACAGAACATATAATAATTAGTTTGAAACGCTATAATAGACACCATTATTCTACAACAAACAACAATAGATAGATACTTACTTACTAATTTGAATTTGGAAAAAATACAATAAAAAAATTAACCGACAAAAGCCGGAAATATTGAGGAAAACACCCTTTCTAAAAGGATAAATTTGCCACCAATAAAATTAAGGTTAAGGAAGTTCAAAAAATAAATTAAAAAAATAAGTGACGTCAGAATAACACGAAAATACCAATAAACTGAGACCGGTTCAAATTTAGAACAAAACTTGTTTAAAAATAAGCGGGGAAAAGTGCAGAGATAGTGCACGTTTTTAATCCACATATTTTTTACATTGACGTCAACGGAATTTCCAATTTTAAATTAGTTTCTTAAAATTAATTTAGTTTTTAAACTTTGTTGGTGATATGATTATCAATAATATAGCGTATTCTATTTTAGAGTAATACCACAAAACATAAGTTTAACCGATTTCTTAAAAAGGATGAGGTTTTAGGCTGTATTCTAGCGAGGTGGTCCCATAATTTTTTTGTCAAGATTGGATGATCACTCCGAAGCTAAACGATGGAAGTCGGTTTCAATGTAATTGGGATGTTGACTGATTTTGGGAAAGTGTTTAAAACGATGCGTATGGGCCTAATATAACCCAAAATATTTAAATTTCATTTTTAAAACAACTAATATTTTAATGATCATGTATTTAAAATGCCGTTTTAAATTTTGCTCCAAAACGGCAGTGACGTCACGTGTTCAATTACCACAGAGTAATTTTCTATAACACTGTAAAGTGTCAAGCAAAGAGAATATAACCACTACTACCTAGTCTGTGCTACGTTTAGTGACAAGTTCATTCGATGCTTTCTGTGTATGTATTGTTATGTATTAAAATATGAGTTCTAAGTTTTTTGAGCTTATTGATTTATATATATGCTTTGGTTAATTAATACACTTTGGATCTTAGAATCTACGATTACTGTTATATATTCATTGTTGGTTATAGAAATAATGATTTTTGGTATAATAAGTAGGTACTTACACGGAGGTCTTCACATTTCTAAATTCAGCAGAGCAGAAATTATCGTTTGTCGAGAAGAAATTGGCCACCGTAAAACAATCAATTCTCGGCAAATTGGAATTATTTGCCTTTATGAAGCCACTTTTCATCATGGGAGAATATTCAAGAGTCGAAATAAATTTAGAAAAATAGGCGCGGAATTCACAGCACAGATAAATAATCACAGAAATCACTCTAAAATACTAAGCAGTTAAGCGCAACGAGCTATATACTCATTGGAGTTTTGGCGGGAATGCGAAAATGTGCTGTTGTTGATTTTGTGTTATTTACTAAAACCTTTGTTTTATAGAGTGTTAATGTGTAATAATAGTGGATTATTAACCATTAAGTGTTCGTAAACTTGCATGAGTGAAAGGCAAATAGTACAAAGACGAAAAACGTGTATTTTCGTATTCTATCCAAAACTCCATAGAAGCTTCAGTAAACTATCCACCAATTTACTGAAGCGTCACTTCGACTCGACCGCGCCTAGACTAAACTTTAACGTGACTTTGACGACTTTCATGCACCAAAACTAGAGATTTATTTATATTATTATTTATATAACTTGACACTAGTTAAATGCGTAAATCACGTGGAGCCAAAAAAAACAAAAAAAAAATATATACTCATTCCGATTGAAACCGTGACGTCACGGGCGTTTTAGGTCACGTGACTTCGGATTGATGTGATTACATTTTGATTATTTAATTAAAATTAAATTCCTTAAAAGTAAACAAAAATATTGTGTTTAATAGGATTTCTGTCACAAAAACTACCGTTTCGCGGCAAAATTATATTTTTATTTGAATACAGTCAACAACCCAATTGTAATTTGGTGTTGTTGGTTATTAGGAATACCTAACCATTTATAGGTGACTTTTTTCATTTACTAGGTGGTAGGTAGGACTAACTCTTCTGCGACTTCTGCGAGTGTCCGTCTGGGTTGGTACCACTTTTGGTCGTGAAGTCGGCCGCCAAGCAGTAATGTCCAGACATTACTGTGTTCCGGTTTAATGAGCTATGTAGTCAGTGAAATTACTAGGCTTGTGAGATACACCTACCTAATGTCTCAGGGTAACGAGAGCACTGCAGTGCCATGCAGGCTTCAAAGTTCTCAGAGGTAATGCAATTGTTATGGGCCAGTTTTATGCTTACCATCAGGCAAACTACCAGCTCGTATCATTATCAAACAGTATAAAAAATACTTTCGCCCTGTACTTGGTGTTTTGCTTCGACCTTCATCATGCGGGACGGCTGAAGAGCGGAACTGTTTGCTATATTCGAAAGGGTGACCACCCTTACGAACCCTGTCGTCCTGAATGTAGATGACTGAGACGGATAATGTGGATCCGAACGAAAACCTATCGGATTGAGTTGTGAATATGCCTGCTTGTATTATAAGTCTCGCATGCTCAGTGATGTCGCTGACTAATTATTTCACCAAATCGGAACACAGTAATGTATGCACTTACTGCTTGGCGGCAGATTACACGAGCCAGTGACTGTGGTGGTAGCCATTCAGTCGGACAACTCACTGTAGACTCCTACCTGCAGGGTTATTTTAAATCACTCGGAATGATTCCCTATAGGAAGCGACTGTTTCTGATCGTTTATATTTCCGAATCGCATCGAGAAATTTTCCGTTTAGATTCGACAACTCAGTTGCAACACGGATAATATAACGCACGCAATATTTCTCTATCGAGATGAGATTCCGAAATATAAACGATACTAAACAGTCGCTTCCGACACGGAATCTATTCGAGTGCAATAAACTAATACGATGCTTTTAAAACGTTTAGATTTAAATGTTTTGTAATATAACATATTATATCATGATAAAGCATTTCTCAATAATTTCAATGTCAATCATTTCATCATCATTCATTTACTTTATTAATAAAATTTAAATAAATCCCTGCCATTTTAATAATCGATTCTGTTGTCCAGTAATAAATGGAACTTTCAAGATCATAAAGAATTTTACATATATTATTGTTTTTCTTTTAATAATATATAAAGTAATTGAATTTTCCGAGTGTCATATAAATTGAAAACATTTAAGTCACATTAAAATTTAAGAGGTACTTAATTCTTCCTCCTCTACTTATTTCTTCCGTGTCTTGGAACAATGTAATATAAGTAGTATTTTTGTAAGGACATAACTGCGCTGACCCCATGTCAAAATAGGACAAGGGCAAGAAGGAAAAAAGAACAGAGAAAGTCTAAGAATAATGAACGGTTAAAAACATAGAGATATAGTTAAAAAATAATAATAAACGGTTAGACGGATAAAAAATTTGATAATTTCAAAATTTTTGTTTTTTATACAATACTTCGGCTTATGCCCGCGGTTTCACCTGCATGGAACCTTCTATGTTTCCAGGATAAAATCGTACTACGTAATCCCTCGTTCATAAACTACATATTATATATTACGCAAAAGATCACGTCGATCCGTTGCTCCGTTGCTGCGTGAAAGAAACGAACGAACAAACACACTTTCGCATTTAATTTTGTAGCCTATCCTTATCCTAGGCTTGCGTTTGACCGCTATCTAACCTGATGGTAAGTGTTGATGCGGTCGACGACGATGACGAGGCCTAGCGATACCTAGGCCGCGTACAGGAACCATCCAGTGAAGGCAATTTTAACCTATGACCATTTAGACACTTTTAGAAACTTCTTCGTGCGTAAAGGAATGTTAAATTTGAACAAGCACAAATCAATACAACATAAAAAACAAAAATCTGCCTGTGTAATAAAAACTGAGGAGAAAAATAAATATTCTAGTAGCTACCAAAGAGAATAAAAATACCATAAAGGTAATCTATATCACTTTAACATCTCATACGCCACGAAAGAAGAAAAAAAAACATCTCATACATACTTAATTATGTTAAAATCCGGAAACCGTGGCGGCAACAGAGCGTGCCAAAGAAATATAGGTGTCTATTATTTTTAATTTCTTTCCAAGCCTAATAAACAATTACATAGTTACTTAAACATAAAATGAATTATTTATAATTTTAGCAAATCCTCAGTAATATCTAAATAATCTGAATTATTTATTAGTACATACCTAATTTTTCTGTATCTAATACTATATCTCTATATCTAATTTCTCATTTTACTTTGTGTTATTTAAACAAAGGCGCATTCTATAGATACTAATAATATTTTAAACTGGTTCCTTCATACGTCATTCACCACCTTTGCCATACTGACCAATTGTCCATACCTTCACACAAACGCGCGCGTCATTGTGTGCGTGAGATCTTGCGAAATTATATAAAAACGCAAGAAGCGTACGCGCAGAATCCATAACTAGATTAGTACTAGATCGATGCAGACTCAAATGGTGCAAAAAGCGCGCGATTTTTGAACGTGGTATGTTTTCTTTTTAAAATCTAGTTTTTTTTTATTGTGACAGTAGTGCCTAATTATGATATTAAGTGACAAACGGTGCTAAGACGATGTGACTGAATTTAAGTGATTTAAATAGTGATTTTAGTGCAAGTGTAATCTCAGAAATTTTACAAAAAATATCACTTTGCTTTTGTGGCATTGAAACAGACAAAATATACGGAAAGAATCAAACTTGTTCTTAAAAACAATTTAGTTCCTAGAAGCGTCACAAGTCGCTCGCTTGTGTCAAATTTCAAATTAAAAAGAAATAGATTTATTTTAAAATGAAAGACTTGGTTCAAATTTGGAATCGTGTGTCAAACCGGCGCTATTCGAATGTCAACACATCGGACCGCGAATTGAAAGAAATACCCACGAATCGATTAAAGAAAGCTGATATCGATAAATCGACGTTCGAAGCGAATTTCGCGGAGTGCGAAGGACTTAATAACAAATTTAACGATGATAACGATTTCAACAATAGAAAGGACGCGATTATCAATCGATTGTTTGAGAGAAGGAAGCAGGGACATATCGGGAGGCAGCCCAAATGTAAGTTTTTTTAAATTACTTTTTGCACCTACCCTCTTTTTTTTCTAACTTATAAAACAAAACAACATGTATAATATTCTGTAAGACTATATTTAAAAAATTAACAACAAAATTACAATATCTGCATTGAATAATATGATAGTTCCTAATTTTTTAATAGTTATTAAGTATTTAATTTATATTCTAATAATTCCTATTCTTTTACCGTGAATAAAATTAAATAGGTATCTACTGAATTAATATTACTCAATGAATTAAACTACAACATAAATATATCTTATTTTTTGAAATTCTCATAATTAATAAACCCAATATTACATCAAAAAAATTAAATACGCCCTAAACATGTGTTGAACTCCCGCTTATGGTTAAACATACCTTAGTCGCGTGTTTAAACATGAACAACCACAAATCTATAACCGTTCTCTAACTCAATTCTGTTGTGACTTTTCTAATCGTTTTAGAAGTTTATCTTTAGACACTGTCTAAAGATAAACTCTGAAAACCAAATTTATATTATTGTTTTGTATTCTTCTATTATTTTTATTCATATTTCAGCAATTGTTAAGTAATTTGGTCACGGGAAATGCACAGTACCTACTAACACAATCAAATGTAAAAATATTATCCTCTTTTATAATTATAAAATAAATAATTACAAAAGAAGATACTTAATTAAGATAAGTTTTAAAATAAATAGTTATAAGATAGGCACCTACCAATAGGTAGGTAACTATTATAAGTGGGCGCTATAAGAAGAGACATTTTTTACATTTGATTGTGTTAGTAGGTACTCTGCATTTCCCGTGACCAAATTACTTAACAATTGCTGAAATATTAATTAAAATAATAGAAGTATCAGGTTGAGTGAATGAAATTATAGCGATAAATCCTAATAGGTACAGCCTTAAATCAGGTGATCTAATAACATCACCTGATTAGGTACCTATAGGTTTATCTGTCAAAGGTAGAAAATTCAACCCTTTATTTCCTGACTTCTGTGGAATATTCACTACAATTTAATCAAAGGTAAAATCAAATTTATAATATAACCTCGAAATTTAACATTGTTGTGACATAAGTAACTTATCACTGTCAAGTCCACCAAGATTTTTAAAAATAGCTGGACTTCATATTATATAACATAAAAATGTATAATAAAAAATATGGAACGAAGTTATAGTAGGTACTGTATATAGTTTATGCCTACTAAATACCTACATAATTATGGAGTCCATCAAAAAATTTCATGGGCCTGTTTTTGAATAGAACCTTCTTATACATGCTCAGCAAATAATTACTTATAACTGAACTACTGAACTACATCAACTACCAACAAACAACTAATAAATGCATTTTCCCGGGATAAAAAGTTGCCTACATCACTCTCCGAACCAGAAATTATATCTACCTATCTATGCAAAAAATTTGATAGTATAGTAGGACTAACTCTTCTGCGAGTGTCCGTCTGGGTTGTTACCACCGCTTTGCTCGCGAAGTCTGCCGCTAAGCACTAATGTGCAAGCATTACTATATTCCGGTTTGATGAGCAGAGTAGCCAGTGAAATTACTGGGCTTATGAGACTACCTAATGTCTCAGGGTAACGAGCGCACTGCAGAACCGCGCAGGCCTTTGTGTTTAAAAGTTCTGAGTGACACTGCAATTGTTATGGGCCGGCGGTATGCTTACCATCAGGCAAACGACCAGCTCGTCTCGTTACCAAATAGCATAAAAAAAATCATATCGATTCGTAGATCCATTGATGCGTGAAAGAAGGACAAACCACTACTTTTTGCATGGTTCCTGTAGGAATCCGGGTGAAACCGCGGGCCGGAGCTAATAAACAAGCAAAGTCACTATAAAAACAAGTTTATTTAAAAAGTTTAAAAACACGACTGCCCTAGCCAGTGTCACTCGGGCCGATGTAAGGATTCTAACGATACCTCATAGGTACATCGAAATCTGTTCAGGCGTTTACATATAAGTTAGGGTGGAATAAGGAAACTCACATACTATATACATGAAATCTGAAAACATTGTACAGTGTACACTCCTTTTTAGGCAGTTTTGTAATAAAACCGCCTGCACAATAAAAAATAAAAAATAATTAAAATATTATTTCGTAAAATCACTTCTACAATTAAAATTAATCTATATGACACCATAAGGTGTCATAAGATTTGATTATAACATCAATTGTAGGATTGTTTGTATTGTTGTGTATATATTAAAAAAATCCATCAAATCATTTAGGATCATGACGTGCCATACGAAGAATAGGCATACCTATACGAGAGAGCTCGAGAGACAAAGCAATATTTCCAAAATTTTAGTTTGGACATTTACCAATCCAAAATCGGTATCAATAACCTAATTAATTCATAAATTTGAACCAGTAGATAGAAGATATTTTAATAAATTTCACGTCAAGCCCTCGAACGTGTTTTTAATATATACAGATTAATGATGAAATGGACATAGTAATTCCTATTTATATTACTTAGGTTATAGGTAATATTGTGTGGAAAATTTTCGGTTTAAATTACCGGTTTTAACCGGTTTTAGGATTATAAATTTTCCTACAGCCAGCTTAATGTGTTTTTAGTCTCTTATTATATTTATTTAAAACTTTGATTTGCAACTAAATTAAATCGTTTTTTTTTTTTATAAAATAATGAGATTCCACTGGATTGGTGTGATTTCCGGGATACAAAGTAGCCTATGTCACTCTCCGTTCAAATAGTTATATCTATGCAAAAACTCACGTCGATCCGTTGCTCCGTGAAAGGATAAATAACAAATACACTGTGATATGCCTTGACTGAAAATCAGTGACTAGGGTCATTGACCTTAGTTGTGTCACAGAATAAGTAAGTTGTGTGCTGAGTAGGTACCCATACCTGACATCACAATATTTCTATTTTGAGTTGTATTGTCATACTTTAAAGTAATGTCGTGTTGTCGGGAACTTAATGTATTTTCATTTTTTCTTTCGTTTAAAATATTAGTAGTGATGAGAAGGGGTTGGTCAAACGTGAAATAATAGGTGAGCATTCTGTTTCGAATGACAGTAAAATGACAGGAATAATTTACTTCTTTCTTTCAAACTGACCACAGTGAAGCCAAAGAGATTCCAATATATAGATAGAGTGGGCATCTATGGAAATATTGTGTTCTAGATATTCATACAATTAATGACGTCACAAATGTCCCGCCCATCGGCAGATTTTTCAAGGCTGGTATTTTAAGGCGATATTGAATCTCCCGCATAATCGAATTTCCCACAGGAAATTCCTTAGGGAGACAAGGTAGCTTGGCTTCCCCGGGGAGAGCATATATTTCACGTAATTTTAAACGTGTTTTTGGGGAGCAAAACTAATATTTCAAATGTCACTATAAATTCACTGACATAAATAATGCCGTTTTCAATAAGTTTTAAATACATCAAAGCGTTCTTATAAACCGTAAATAGCAATAGAAAGAAACGTTAGAAGACATCATCGTTAGCCCAATTATTGTACATCTTTTTAACGCATGATTCTTTCCGGCTGCGCTAATCTGAAGCGCTTTTAAATCGTTTAATATTTAGAAATATTCGTTCTAGAATCTTCCAACAATAATTTATTAACCACATTACGAGTACTACAAAAATACCGGTTTAAGTTGTCAATCGCATTCTTTTTACAGTTATTGTGACCGTGTTAAGTTTCATTTTATAGATATTATACTACCAGACAAGTATTAGCTACATGTATAGTAGGTATAAGGAACCAATATTGCAATCCAACGAGGCAATGCCGCCAGTGCCCTGGGTACGCTATCAACTGGTGGTTTGTTAGAACATTTTTAACCCTACAATGGCTTGTAGAGTATATCCAACACTTGGTATCTAAAAGATAGTAATTAGATTTATACTGTTTTAAATTTGAACGTTCAGACGGTAGTGACGTCGGATGCTGAACTGTAATGTCAATGGTTCTAATCCTAAAATAAGCTTGATTAGTGAAGAAAACTATAGTGATGCAATCCTAGTTAGTTCGTAAGGAATTGTCTGGTGCTGGCCTGGCTACCTCCGAGTTGAGGATCCGTTGACGAGCACTTATCATTATATTCCTGAACATATTCTAACATAGAAGTTCCATTGCTAGAACAAATAATTCCACTCGTCAATTACTAGTATTCTTAGACATGTGTTTCCCTAATCATACCTCTATAAAGACTACCTTCCTGAATTCAACGTCATAGCTTGTTTACAAACATGTCAAATATGACATTATGGACTTGTACTATTATCTATTCTGTGATTATGGCTAATCGTTTATTCTCGCGTCATAGAAATAATTGGTGCAGGTTACGGTAGCACGTTTTCGTTGCACCACGAGATTTTGATTTAAAAACAATGATAGTAAATTAAAACAAATATTTGTACCCTCATCTTAAAGCTTAGTTAGGACTACGACAGAAATAGCAACAAAAATGTTAGGTGTAAAGTTTTTTACTGTTCACAAATGTTAGATGTAAAGTTTTTTACTGTTCACAAATGTTAGATGTAAAGTTTTTTACTGTTCACAAATGTTAGATGTAAATTTTTTACTGTTCACAAGGGACATTTGGCGTAATCATACACACGGCCGCTGCAGCGACACTGATTAGGTATATTAGGAAGAATGGTTCTCGAGTGGCGACCACGAACCGGAAGACATAGTGTTGGCTGGTCCCCCACTAGGTGGACCCCTGTCGGAAGTGACTGTCTTGATGTTTATATTTCGGAATCACATCCCGACAGAGAAATATTGTCGGCATTATTTCTATTTTTATGCAGCTGATTTGTCGAACCTAAACGAGAAAATTCTCTGACGGGATGCGATTTCAAAATATAAACGATCAAGGCAGTCGCTTCCGACTCGGGTATCATTCCGAGTGAATTAAAATACCCTTGCTGTGAAAGTGCAATATTCCAGGAAATGGATTGTTTTTAAACATTCTTAGTATTTTTTAATCGTGGAACAGTGGAAACGCACTCCGCCCGTGACCTCTAAGGCGCGCTCTATACGTCTAGTAGATCTACATAATCTTGGCTAATGTTGTAATTCATACTTCTTTGTGTACACTGTATATTGCTAATGTAAACAGCTAACGTTATCCATCGGTTCTGCTTACTTTTCATTACAAGCGTTACTAGTTAGATTCTATGTTAAAATTTATGGTCAAATTTTACAACTTAATTTAGAATCATTCGTCGAAAACAAGGTTTTCATCCTAATATTGCATTGCGATAAGGTTCACACATGAACACAAAATTTCAGCCTATCCGAGTCACGGGAATTGATTCAAAATTCAGTTGCAAAATTTGACACAAACATTCTAACATACAAACTAATCAATGAATTTATATAAAAGGTTACAAAACTACAGTATTAAAAACACGACTGCCCTAGCCAGTGTCACTCGGGATGGTGTAAGGCTTCTATACCCATACATCCAAACCTGTTCAAGAATTTAAAAGTCATGGTGGAATGTGGAATGAAGAATCTCACGAAAACATTACCCTCCTCTTTTGGGCAGTCGTGTAAAAAAAGTATAATAAGCGTAGCTAGATTTAGTGGGATTAATAATTAATATAGTTAAGAAGTAATAATGAATCATCGATACGATTAAAACAATTCATTATTATTCAATCATTTAATTATTAATACACAATTAAAACATCATTACAAACCACACCAATGCAATGTTATGAGTAATGATATAAATAACTAGCGACCCGCCCGGCTTCGCACGAGTATAATAGTTTAGACTTCCGATAACCACCATGTCTTAGGGGCAGCGTAGACGCTTATGCATATGAGAATAACAACGCTTTTGCGTCAAGCGCGCATTTCGAGTATCACGAAATTCTCGCTTGACGCAAAAGCGTTGTTATTCTGACAAGCAAACGTACGTTGGCATAAGCGTCTACGCTGCCTCTTAGAGCAATATTACTTTAATCTTTTCTAATCCATTCTTAGCTTTCATCTCCGACCTATAAACATACCTGCCAAATTTCAGTTTCATAGGTTAAGTAGTTTTATGAGATTTCGTGTTTAGTCGATGAATCAGTGTCCTTTCGACTTTATAATAATAGATTCCATGGCAATGTGGTCTGGACTAAGAGGTAAGATCACCCCATCTCTTTCTTTATGTGCCTTAAGAGCCGCCTAAAGTAATATCCAGGGAATGTGCAGCAGCATTTTCCTGTCAACATCAGTAATCTACTGCGATCACGGCGACTTCTGCTAAGGGTACAGTATGATGGCACAATCCCCCCTACACGGCGGACACCGATGTTTACTAGTGGATATTTTCCGGATGATGATCAGTAAAGAATTTTACAATCGTTTATGTGCCATTTCCAATACATACTCTAATATAAAAAAGTATAAATACTCAATAAAACCATTTAAAGTTGTTTACTTCAGTGGCAATCCTATAAACCTAAGAAATTAGCATACGTGGTATTTTAGGTAAAATGATACATAGGTAGGTATTTGTTTGCGTCAAAAACATGTTTCGATTTCTTTTTTATCTGTTTTTAAATTAATTATAAGTGTTGTCTAGATGAGGCGCTTTTTTAACGTGCGAGTTTTACGTGCGTTTTTTTCCCGCCAGTCAATTTTAAATAGTTTACTAAAATTTATTGAAAATGTTCTCAAGCTCAAAGCGAAATTTATAACACAAATATGACGTTGACTGATGTCAGAGCGTTGGGGTGGTGGTTCAAACATCGTTTGGGGTGTATGTTCGGTTAAGTTATAAACTGAAGTTCTGAACGATCTAGGTGCGTTGCAACTTGCAACTGAGGGCAACCAAACGCTCTAACTGAATCTCTGAACGATTTCAAGCATTAGGTTGCACACAGTGTTTGTTAGTGGTAGGACTAACACTTCTGCGAGTGTCCGTATGGGTTGGTACCACCGCTTTGCTCATGAAGTCTGCCGCTAAGCAGTAATGTGCTAGCATTACCGTGTTCCGGTTTGATGAGCAGAGTAGCCAGTGAAACTGGGCTTATGAGATTTAATACCTAATGTCTCTGCAGGGTAACGAGCGCACTGCAGTACCACACAAGCATTTGTGTTTCAAATTTCTGAGTGGTACTGCAATTGTTATGGGCCGGCGTTATGCTTACCATTAGGCAAGCGACCAGCTCGTGTCGTTACCAAATCTCATAAATATAAAAAAAATAAAATGAACGCAACCCAACATTTCGTCCACATGCAATCGCACATTTTGCTCCTCGAAATTCGAATACGCGCGACTCCACTGGCGCGTAAAACGCCTCATCTAGACAATTTCCTAAACAATCTTTTCGGCTACACAAACCGACTTCATTCAACCCAGTTTCTGAATTGGGGCATAATTATGTTTGTTTTCCATGTAGAATAAAATAAAATAAATAATCTCGATGCACAAATAAAATAACAAATAGAACATGAATATTGCATCGATCAGTAAACAGGTTTGAAAATTGTTTTAAACTTTTCGGCTGATAGGTAGGTGAAGGCCGCGCGATACTGAATCACAATCTTTGTTCAGTTTTGTTTAATTTCATTTTAGTTTTCGATGCGAGTTAAATGTCTATGCAATAAACACGTCGACATCGCCGCAGCCAGCATTTTTTAAAAAAGGAGTATAATGTTTTTAGGGTTCATGTACGTGAGTTTCTTTATTCCACCATAACTTTTAAATGCCTGAACAGATTTGGATGTATGGGGAATAGTTAGAATCCTCGCCCCGAGTGACACTGGCTAGGGCAGTCGTGTTTTTTAACTTTTTAAATAAACTTGTTTTTCTAATGACTACTTGTTTTAGCTCCGGCCCAGACATTGGCTAGGGCCGTTTAGTCGTTCATTTGCAAAAACTGTATAGAAATAGGTTTATTAGTTGTATCTCTTCATCGAATGTCCGTCTGTAACGAGCGCACTACAGTGCCGCGCAGGCCTTTGTGTTTCAAAGTTCTGGGTGGCACTGCAATTGGTATGGGCCGGCGTTATGCTTACCATCAGGCAAACGACCAGCTCGTCTCGTTACCAAATAACCTAAAAAAAAGTATCAAGTTGTAATTAGGTATACTCAGGTCTGCAATCCCATGGAGCTGGTCTGTTGACAATGTCGTTATAACGTTACACATACAAACAGGAAATCAAAAATTAAGTAATTTATAGGTTTAATTAACTATAATTATTATCATTTCTCGTATTACATCAACCAGTAGATACATTCCTAAATAAGTAAAGTGTATTGTAAATGTAATTCTATTAACTTAACTATATAAAGTAAGTATATAACATGAAATTATTTACATGGAATGATTTATATACCAGCTTTTCTGCAATTTAAATGCTATGTAATAAAATGAATATTCATACTAAAATACAACATCTGTTCGTCTGGATATCATTAAAGATTATACTACTAGCTGCTGCCCGTGGTGTCACCCGTGTGGTGAATTCCACAGGAACCGGGGATTTTTCCGGGATAAAAAGTAGCATATGTTACTCTCCTGTCCGTAAACTATCCCCCGTATTTATCTATCCAATCACGACAACAAAAGCACGTCAATCCGTTGCTCCGTTTCTTCATGAACGAAGGACAAACCAACGAACCTACAAACATATTTTCGCATTTATATATAGCACGGATTATTTACTAGCTTTTCGCTTCGCATGAGTGGAAATTATATAATGTAATATAATATAACTAGACACTAGTAGTCCAGACTTTTTCGTGTTTGATTTTATGCGCATAATCCAAAAGTGCACTGCACTTGTGGCCTTATTTCTTATTTATTTATAACAGGGACTATTTTTAAAACTATATTACTGCTTTTACTGCAATTAAAACTGTAAAGACATTATTAACACTATAAATACGGCGATAAATTACAAATTAATTGATGTATTTCAAGAAAAACATTAAACAAACTGATAATAATTATCGAGTCAATTTGTAAACTGCATTTTGGCACGACTTTGGGTCGTTTGTACGCGATAAAAGAGAGTGGATTTTACAAACAATGCATTATTATAATTTCTCGAAGCTTCTGAAATATAATGAAGCGATTAATATTGCCACGCTAAGGGGATACTCGTAATCAGCAAAAATGGGGTACCTAAATAAGCGAGTGTGGCCGAGCAGGAACTTGTGCGACTTTCAATCCGACGCACCATAGTTCGAATCTCGACTCGGCCCGCACCAATGACTAGTTATCAGCGGATTATTCACACTCGCTCTAAAAACGGTGAAGGAGCACATCGTTCAAGAATCACAAATTTCGAGGACATATGACATCCACCAAGCCAGACTGGGTTCGCGTGGTGGGTTATGGCCCATACCTCTCTCTCTGAGAGAGGGCCGGTTGTTAGTGGGAGGACTAACTCTTCTGCGAGTGTCCGTCTGGGTTGTTACCACCGCTTTGCTCGTGAAGTCTGCCGCCAAGCAGTAGTGTGCAAGCATTACTGTGTTCCGGTTTGATGAGCAGAGTATCCAGTGAAATTACTGGGCTTATGAGACTTAATACCTAATGTCTCAGGGTAACGAGCGCACTGCAGTGCCGCGCAGGCCTTTGTGTTTTAAAGTTCTGGGTGGCACTGCAATTGTTAAGGCCGGCGTTATGCTTACCATCAGGCAAACGACCAGCTCGTCTCGTTACCAAATAAAATAAAAAACCCCAGCAGTGGGAGCGTAAGAGGCTGACAATGTAAGGGATAATCAAATGGACAGCGGCATTCTTCTTGGTCAGCATCGTTATCTACTGCGTTCACCATGACTGTCTGTGTTTATTGTGCAGGTGGTAGGACTAACTCTTCTGCGAGTGTCCGTGTGGGTGGATACCACCGCTTTGCTCGTGTAGTCTACCGCCAAGCAGTAACGTGTAATCGTTACTGTGTTCCTATTTGATGAGCAAGGTAATAGTCAGTTTCGCAAATACCAACAAAGTGAGCAATCTTTATGTAAAATTAGCTGTGTCCCGCGGCTTTGCTCACGTAACAAAAGTAAACTACGTTACTCTTTATATCATCGGCTACCTGCCAGTAAAATCCCGTCACAATCGGACCAGCCATTTCAGAGATTACCCGGAACAAACAAACAGACAAAAATTGTTTAGTGTTTTTTTTTGTTATAAGTACCGTATATATTTTCATATGCATTTAGTAACTGACTAAGTAGATCTTTGGTATGTAAGTATAGACGGTTAATTCAGTAGGTACACATGAATTTTATCACATACCTATCAAGTCTAGTCCTTCATTCCTTTTTGAATGTGCCAGTTACGTCCTGGTGTCAGAAATTTGAAGAATTTTGAAGTCACCTGGCTTCATATTAACTTAATTGGGACCGTCGGCTTGACGTGCCCTAGCACAGTAGGTCTGAGTAACGACCGGTCACCCATCCGAATACTGACCCCAGCGAAAGTTGCTTAACTTTAATAATTGATGAGTTATACGCTATACCTACTAATAATTCTTGATACAAAAGGATTCCCCTGAACTATGGTAACTAATCAGCACTCAAGAAAAGTAGTAAGTCACGTAAGACCTTGAGTACAGTATGCAATTTACTTATTGCCATATGATGTGACAGATCAGAGATCTGTGGACATAATACTGTCGTAAGCAAATAATGAGTATGTATAGTGATTATTAAATATTCCGAGGATATTCATTTCAAACACACACACACACACACACACACACACAAAGGCTGACATTAGAGGACTTGATACTCTTTTTACCTCCCGTATCCTTAGATGCAAACTCCAACTTAACTCGACTCAGTGCTACCGGAGTCTACCGGGTTCTTTTTTTTTTAATGGTTAGAGGTAGTGAAAGAGACGAACCGCAGCCGCTTCTATACGATCTCTACTCAAAAAAATAGTGTCAAATCCACTGCGTATTCAGTGCAGAAGCCGCGGTAAATACGCGGTGGTGCGCAAGTGATGTACCTATGTAGCGTAAAGCGGGGCAGTCGTCACTTTGAGCCAGGCAGGGAGTGAAAGAGACAGTGCTATTTGGCTGTATTGTGCTTGTCTATTTCGTTTATTTTTGATGATTTCATATCAAGCTACTTATCCCGGAAATGTGGATTGTGGATGAAACCGTGAGCGAATGATATGACTTATTTTTTTACATTTTATAATAGCATAATACCGGTTTTTATGCGAATGTATAGACAGAATATTATAATTATTATTTACGGGCGTGGTATTACCGTATTAATGTTCAATTTCCATATCAAGTTATATTCCTAAGTTAATTAAATTTATTTATTCCACTAATCTTGCGTTTTTTATAAAATAATAATATCCGTGATGCTATATAGTATTAAATTATTTAATTACAGTCGTGTTGTTTTTCTGCTCTAATGACAGGTTTTATGTTGATTAAGATCTATAATAATTGAAAAAATAATGACATAATTATGTAATTACATATTAAAATAACGTAATAATATCATTTGTATTATGTAATAATTTTACACTAAACACTGTTTTAAATTATCACGGTTATTCACAACTTTATATATTACTATAGCTTCTACCCGCGGTTTCACCCGCATTCCCATCCGTGCATTTATCCGTGATAAAAAGTAGCCTATGTTACTTTCCGGTCCATAAACTATATCTATGCTAAAAATCACGTCGATCCGTTGCTCCTGTGATGCGTAAACGATGGACGTTATTATAGTACGGACCACGGGATATTTACCGTGGTTTGATGAGCACCTGATATTTCTACACTGTTGCAAGTTCACGGGTATATTATATGGGTATTCCCATGAACCAGGTAAATATATACCATGCGGTAACCATTAGAAAACGACGATCGCCGCTTGACGCATATCGTACCGCTTAATGTATGCTTGATGGAAATCTAGACCGAGCGCTAACCGGGTATTCGAGGGAGAAAGAGATGCACCGCAGCCGCTTCTACGATCCCTACTCACAAAAATAGTTCCAAAACCACAGTGTGCTCAGTGCAGAATTAAGCCGCGATAAATACGCGTGGGTAAGCATTGTATGTAGCGTAAATCACTTTGAGCACAGGCAGAGAGTGAAAGAGACAGCATTATCTGGCGGTATTGCTGTTCTGGTCTGTTTCGTGGATTTCGATGGCTTTACATCAAGCCGCGCTTGCGCGTATATTACACCGTAATCCGCGCTTGTTGCAAAATCATGGTTATTTTGATAGCAAAACGCAAACATGCACAAGCGTGTATGGCCGGCCTAGGCCTACATGGTAGGCACTGTGTTGATTATAGAGGTGGTGATGGCGAGTGTGGAGTTGCCGCGCGTTATTTGATAGCGGGGATGGGATTCACACTCCGTTGAAGCGACGGGACGCTTGGGAAAACTACTTGTGCGATCAGAATATATGCTAACCGGTCAAATTTTACTCTGCTCGCACACGGGCATCACGTTACAACCACAAAACGCCACCACCACACTGAGGACTGCAATTTTAATATATTTTGTACTAGCTGCTGCCTGCGATTTCACTCGCGTGGAGATATTGGATTTCATGGATTTTATTGTTTTGCGTGGAACCCTATTTATTTTTCAAAAATAAAAGTAGTCTAAGTTACTCCTTATAACATAAGCTATCTGGCAGTGAAAATCCCGTCAAAATCGGTTCAGCCATTTCGAGATTAGCCCGAAAAAACAGCAAGAATAATTTTTTGTTTTGCTATTACTTGAATTGTATTTATCTGTACCTATAGATGAGCTCGCCGCACGCACACGGATGATGTCTGTGGTCGCTTCACGCCACAAATCGCCGCTTCTCCCCTTCGCGTTGATGACGAATTACGAAATAACGAGATTTAAAAGGCTATAAATAAGTGCCAACCAGCTGTTTTTAGCATTTACACGTAGCGTTACTTGTCCTCTTCCGGCGCGTTATGTAAATATCACAACAATATGAACAAAAACGCCTAATTTAGAACAATTTAAAAACATGTCATTGACCGTAGTACTAAAACAAACAAACAAATCCGTACTATTATAAATGTGAAAGTGTGTTTGTGGCCTGTTGGTTTGTTGGAGTGTTGGCTTGTCGGTTTGTTGGTTTGCCCTTCTTTCAGGCAGCAACGCAGCAACGGATAGACGTGATTTTTTGGATAGTACCGGAGATAAACATAGGCTAAATTTGGCCTGGGAAATGTACGGTGACTGTGGGACACTCGTCGCAGCTGAAACCGCGGGCAGAAGCTAGTCCATACTTCCATACTTAATTTACATAATAAATGCGAAAGTGTGCTTGTACTTTTGTTGGTTTGTCCTTCTTTCACGCATCAAAGGAGCAACTCATCGACGTGATATTTGGCATAGATATAGTTTATGGACCGGAGAGTAACATATGAGAGGTTTTTACCTTGGAATAATGTACGGTTCCTGTGAGAACGCGAGTGAAACTGCTGGCAGAAGCTACTAGTCAATAAAGAATGAGAAAGATAACTGTTTATTTGTAGCAAATGCATTACTGAATGATTGATATACAAGTTATCCCATGGTGTTGCGTTATCTTATAATTTGCCACAAACCAGCCCCAGCTCAGCGCACGAAGAGGCTTTTAGAACAAAACAAACTGACATTGACTGAACTTCAGACACGTGTTATCAGTTTGTTGTTAACTGCCAAGTACTTATTTTTATCTACAATTATAGCCGACACATTAAACTGTGCTTTTTAACTAAACTACATGTAATTATTTGTATTTTTATGGTTCAGTAGCTAAGTTGGTTAGTAACCTGCAAATCGCTGCTTGACACATAGGTGTCGTACCGTCTAATGTGTACATTAGTAGGGAGGGATGTGATGGAATGGTGGTAGGACTAATACACGAGCAAACCTGTGGTACCCACCCACTCGCAGAAGAGCTCGTCCTTATAAAAAATAGGTATAAAACCTGGTAACAGCTTTTTTTTCTTTTTTTTTTATGTTATTTGGTAACGAGACGAGCTGGTCGTTTGCCTGATGGTAAGCATAACGCCGGCCCATAACAATTGCAGTGCCACCCAGAACTTTTAAACACAAAGGCTTGCGCGGCACTGCAGTACGCTCGTTACCCTGAGACATTAGGTATTAAGTCTCATAAGCCCTGTAATTTCACTGGATACTCTGCTCATCAAACCGGAACACAGTAATGCTTGCACACTACTGTTTGGCGGCAGACTTCACGAGCAAAGCGGTGGTAACAACCCAGACGGACACTCGCAGAAGAGTTAGTCCTCCCACTAACTCGCTTGGACTATATCGGAACATAAGATCAAGTAACACAGAGGTCAAGTAAAAAAACCGGTCCATAAATATTTAGGTTCCATTTATTTTTAAGACCTAAATAAAGCAAGATCCGAAACCGCTTTTACCCTGACACACAATAAAACTGCGTTTCCGCTTGACCTTCGTTAAAAATAAACTTTTCAATACGAGATAATACTTTATAGATTTATGTAATAAATTAACTAGTTCATTAATCACTTTACAATTACAAGGTTCGTGCCAGACCTTAAGATAACAGATTGCCAAAAATTTTTTTTTTATTGAACTGTCACTTTGATCTACTGGTACCTATGTATTTTAGGTCGAAGTTCACCAAATGTGAAACGAACGGCATTGAAGTGAAGTAATCGTTAATTTCTATTAATATATGACCTAATCTTATAAGAGTATGGACCACGTGTCCATAGAATGCATTGTAAAAAATTAAAAAAAAAAAACGGCGTTGATGTGATACTCAATTCAATTTCCTAATCAGACAGCAGATGTCAAAATGCTACATGAAGTCACTAGTCTCTGCCCGCGGTATCACCCGCGTTCCCATCATGAACCGTGCATTTTTCCGGGATAAAAACTAGCCTATGTTACTCTCCGATCCATAAACTTATATATATATATATATACTATGCAAAAAATCACGTCGATTCATTGCGCTGTTGCTGCGTGAAAGAAGGACAAACCAACAAGCCTACAAATATACTTTAGTACATATTTATAATCGATACGTGATCTTCTGTAAGTCTGCAAACCGTATCGATATTACGATAGGGTCACGTTTGACCGCAATCTCACCCGATAATAATCGACGGTACGTCGTTTGAAGATTCTCAAACTAGTAATCATCATCATCAATTCAAATTCATCATCACTTTAAGCCAGAAGACGTCCACTGCTGAAATGCCTTCACGTAAAATGGAGCTCGTAAAATGAGCTCCATTTTAGGCAGACGTCTTGGTGATCACAGTAAAAGTATTAGGCAGCTTCTGCCCATTCCCTTGATATTCCTTCAGCCGGTACGGCCGAATTTATTAATTAAGTTCAAGGAAAATACACTTTTTATTTTGTTTTCTTTAGGAAAATTCTTGCTTATAAGTAGCTATTGACATTATCCATTATTGTAGCTTTAAATCAGTCGAGGTAATGGTCAAATGATACCTTATCCATACAGATAAATAAAATTGAAGTGTCTGTTTGTAATATCAAAATAACAGCTTTTTACTAAATGCATATGAAAGTATATACGGTACCTATAACAAAACAACCATTTTTTTAATTTTTGTCTGTCTGTCTGTCTGTTTATTCCGGGCAATCTCCGAAACGGCTGGACCGATTTTGACGGGACTTTCACTGATACATATCTAATGTTGTAAGGAGGAACTTTTACCACGTGGGCGAAGTCGCAGGACACAATAGTATATTAGAAATCTTAATCCAGTGGGTGGTCGCTATAACCTTCGGCAAACTCTTAAAAAGCAATAGAAGAACTAGAACTATTAATTATTATTTTAATATAAAACTAGAATTGGCTACAAAAGGCATTACCAGTCCAAAAAGATATATAATTTAACTATTTATTACCAATCCAAAAGAGTTACACACTAAACACTATTCTACTCGTATTTTAGATTTATGCGGTAATAATTCATATTTTTCTCTCAAAAACAAGTCTATTTGAGCTCTGAATAATATTTAAGTATTTATACTAACTGGTGCCCGCGGTTTCATCTGAATGGAGATTTTCAAAGGAACCGTGCATTTTCCTGGAAATAAAATCTTGCCACTTTCCGGCCCATAAATTATATATAACATCTATATGCAAAAAACACGTCGAACCGCTAGGGGCCCGTTAGACGCAACTGAGGGATAAACAATAAGCATCAATCAGGGCCCACGCGAAAACTATGGGAAAACCACGATCACCACTTGACGCATATCGTACCGTCTCAGAAGGAGCTTGGTAGAAATCTAGTCCGAGCGCTAACCGTACTACGATTAGAGGTAGTGAAAGAGATGCACCGCAGCCGTTTCTACGATATCTATAAAAAAATAGTTTCACAACCACTGCGTATTCAGTGCAACAGACGCGGTAAATACGCGGTGGTGCGCGAGTTATGTACTGTGTAGCGTAAAGTGGAGCAGACGTCGTTTTGAGCCCAGGCTGGGCTTCGAGGGAGAGAAAAAGACAGCACTATCTGACTGTATTGATGTTCTTATCTGTTTCGTGGATTTTTGACGGTTGTAATTCCGCGTCAAGCATGTGCGTGTGCGTGTAAGGCCTTGTAATCCACGCTTGTTGCTAAACCATGGTTATTTTGACAGTAAAACGCTAGGATTTAGCATGCATTAGCATCTAAGGCCGGCCTTATTTCATGAAAGAAGAACAAGTGAACACACATGCTTTCGTATTAAAAGTACTAGTTGCTGCCAACAGCTTCATTCGCGTGTAGATTCCGACAGGAACTTTGCATTTTTCCGGGAATGGAACCTATGCCTAGTAACCTAATAATCATGGTAAAAATCACGTCGATCCGTTTCTGCACGAAAGAATTACAAACGAACAAACACACTTTTGTATTTTTAATATTACTATAGACCAGTCTAGTTATTACATAACAATATGGTATATTTTATAATGAATGTGGCAACCTTGATTTATTTTGCCAGAAGGAAATAATTTAAGCTTAAAATAGTATCTTGTCCAAGGTCAAGTGCCAAAGCCTGACCCTAGAACTGAAGATAATTTTATCTCTGGCGCTGATTCGGTCAGGCGAGAATATTTATTTTGAAAATAAATTACTCTTAAGATGATATCAGACGATTCATTCGGGAGAAAGTTCATTCGAGTGATTGCTTTATTTTTCTTTCATTCCATGTTCACATGGCTTAGCTGAAATGACATACACGGTAAATACGCAGTGGCGTGTAATGATGTACCTATGTAGCGGAGCAGTGAGGCTGAGCTTCGAGGGAGTGAAAAAGACAGCACTGTAAGGCTGTATTGCTGTTATTGTCTGTTTCTTGGTTTTACTTCAAGCCGCGCTTGAGTGTGTAATACCTCATGATCCGCGCTTGTTCTATTTTGACAGCACAACGCAAACATGCATTAGCGTCTAATGCCGCCCTTAGATTAGTATAATATAAAAACCGCTAATCATAATAAATAGGGAGGGATAATATAATAAAACCAAAGTATAACTCATTATAAGTAGTTCCATCCAACCAAGTTTTCTTTGCTTCTTTTTTGAACTAATTAAACTAATTGCAAGGCAAGGACTTCATTTGACATACTGAAAGAAACAAATGCTGTTTCTATGTCATTCCAGATCAAGCCGTGTAACAGAGTAAATAATAGTAGGTCCAAGTGCAGTGTGAACTTGGAATAAAAGAAAAGTGAAGCATTCAGTGGGCGAACGTGTACTTCCGAATGAACCGTATCTATCTAGAAAAAATTAAAGTTAAGGAACTATGTTAAAGATAACATAGTTCCTTAAATTTAATTTTTTCTTTTCCACAATATGGCGTCTGGTTGTCACCATATTAAATACTGTGTTGTCTTTAGTGACACTCACAAGATTAAGACGAATCGATTGACGTAAGAATCGTCAAAATCAACCCACGTGTTTCATCTTTAGAGCACCACAAAGGGACAAGCATACATAATACATAGACTGATAAACACTTCGTTTGCATCACGCAATCAGGTAAAAACGACGGTAGGTAGATATTATATTGATTTTTCCATTCAAACCTGTGCAATTTGAACAGCTTCAATATATCGCTTCGTTTTCTGTAGCCTAAGATCTAATCAAAGGATAACGGTACAAAATATACCTACATACATACCTACCTACAGTTTGTATGAGCCCGACGGCTTAAAATGTATGGAATATTTTATGATTGTAGATCGTTTTTTGCTACATTTGATTGTCGGTAATGACGTAGGTACCTCACATATTTATATGCAACATGTGATTATCAACTAACTAATGTATGAGTTTTTTATAGTAAGAGTACTTACTTTGATAACTGTATGTATGTAGGTACCTTAATTAGTTATTATGGAAATGTATTTGTCTTTTTTATTCTCAATAGCTCACCGTCAAACCACAGAAGAGAGGAGAGGAGAGAGAGAGAGAGAGAGAGTAGAAGTGACATTTAATACTTGGTGCCCTAAACGGTCCCGTGAACATAGTCTTCCGCATCAAGGAAAGTATGAGTCTTCTGGAGCTCAAAAGACTCTCCTTTTGAAAGCATCCGCTCGATTTGCATATTGGTCCAGTTTCCTATCTCAAAGCAAAAATTCCTCGAATCTTGACGTGATTTTGTTACTCTACGAGGTTACGAGTCGTTGGCCCGATGGTAATCATAACTCCTGCCCAGAAGAATTCCGGTGCCACACAAATCTTTAAAACACAAAAGCCTGCATGGCAATGCAGTCCGCTCTTTTCCCTGAGACATCCAGGGATTAAGTCTCATAAGCCCAGTAATTTAATTGACTACTTGGCGCATCAAACCTGAACACAGTAATGCGGGTACATTACTGCATGTAGGAGACTGCTCGAGCACAACAACGCACCCAGACGGACACTCGCAAAGTTAAGGCCTGTGCAGACGAGGGACTTTTTTCCTGCGGACAATTTGTCCTGAATGATAAAACGTATGAGAAAGACGATGTACTTTTAACTATTGTCCTTCGTGTGTGTTATTGTATAGATTCCCATACGTTCTATAGAACTATTTGTCCTGTATTTGAATCGTGGACAAATAGGGTTACATAATAATAGATGTTAAGTACATAAAACATAAAATTCATTTTTACTGTCATTACACAGATTTAAAAACACCACATTAACACAGTAAAAATGAAATTCACAAAAAATATATAATTTCCACAAAGATGCCGCATGGTCTAGCAATTTCCCGAATTCAACGATTTATTTTTATCATCCCATAGTACTGTCTTCCTTAATTTTAAATGATACCACCAGATTCTTTACATTTCAATGAGTAAAAAAATGTACCACAACTATATACTTAAACGCTGTTTTTCACGGCCAAATCGACAAAATGCATGTTTTTAGTACAGCTTTACGGCCCGCGTAGAATACGTGACGTCAGATGTTCTGCCCAATTTGTATGGGGCGCTTTAGCGTTCAGTAGATGCGCCCGACTTTGATTCATTTTTGACGTTTTGATTTCCAGTTTTTTTCTATATAGACATTCGATTCTCATGAGAAAACGAATTGATTGACATCATGAAAAAAAATTTAGTCAACATCCCTATAGTCCGCGGGGCAAGTCCCTCGCCTGCGCAGGCCTTCAGTCCTCAACTGTTAAATTCCGGATGAACTCCAACATATCGCCCTTGGCAGTGAATGTATTTATTAATAAGTGAATGGTTTTCGAGACTCCCTCAATTTTTTTCCGAATTCGAAGCGCGGTCATTGACCGACTGTTACGAAATTGAGGGTCGAATGACAGCGATTATAAATCATAAATGTTGATGTTGTAAATGACAGGCGCCAATGGCGTGGCCGTATTCTTAGCCTGTTTATAAATATAAAACTCGTTTAATAGAAAAATATTTTGAATATAGGCTTTTCTTCATAATATTGCATTGACACCAGGTTTACACATGAATACAAAATTTCAGCCACGCAACTAATCAATGTTTAATCCTAAGCGATAGTTAAACATATGGGTAGGGTTTGTTTAATTTTTTTGTGGTAAAGCCGCTGATGGTGGACCGACCCTTCTGTAATTGTCCGCCGGGGTACACTTTGCTCGTGTAATCTACCCCCAAGTAGCATATACATATATGTATAACTTACTGTGTTCCGGTTTTATAAGCAAAGTACCTATAGTCATAGAAATTACTGGACTTATTAGACCTAGCACCTTTGTCTTACAGTAACATTGCGCACTGCAGTGCCACGCAGGCAGTTTTTGGCAGCATTGCAATTTTGCTATGACCTATACTTACCATCAGGCAAATGACTAGCTTATCTTTATCTTCCCTTGCAGCTTTAAAAAAAATCAACGATACCTATATTAATAATACCGGAACAAAATATTAAAATTATTATTAACAAAAACAATTCCATGTATTTTTAAACTGTTAAATGTATAAGATTAAATCGCTAATCTTTCTCATTACAGCCCAACCTTTATGCACAACTTTTTTAATCTGCAACGGAATTCCAATATGACCGCAGCGCAGGTTGTGGAAAAATAATGCAATTATTTTTAGTTTTTTGCATACAAATGTAACGGAAACTTACGGAAAAAGATATGTTTACGATTGTATTTTTAAGATAAGATGATTCGAGATATAAATGAACGGAATAGCGAAGTATAGGAAGTAGTGAAGGTCAGAATTTGACAGATTTACGTGCGCATTTGTAGACAAATAGCAATTAAGTTTGTAAGTGTTTTGTACATGAGATAGGTACCTACTCATTTATCATTCAAATTCAAATTCAAAAGTCTTTATTCAAATAGGCCCCAAAGGAGCACTTATGAAAGTTAAAATGACTCTAACAGCGGGCCTCTGCAACATTCATCTACCCGAATCACAGACTAAAACTAATGCTGTCTTTATCAGAACATAATAAATGACAAAGACACCAACAGACCCAATCCGTGCTCAAAGTCAATGAACCTTCCAGAAACCCACCGTGCCCGTTCCAAATTGGTATAGGCCGAGCAAGAAGAAGGGCAAGAAACTCGTCAGGGCATTTTCATCATCATTGCCACGGGATAAAAAAGAGCGCATTATGTCCAGGCAAAATGGTGGAATTTATTTCGCGCAAACCAAGCGTCACTGCTCCTCTTGAGTCGAAGTGCTAATCTTGTTCTAACGTATTTACCATCATCGACCGCATCACCAAAAAATCATCTTTCACCAGGTGGTAGGACTAACTCTTCTGCGAGTGTCCATCTGGGTGGGTACCACCACCTTACGGTTAACGGTTTAAGACATTTATTTCTCTAAAAGAATAAAATTCACTTGTAAGAGAAATACAAAAGAAACTTAAATTAACTTAAATAGTGAGTGCACGGTATGTGACGGTAGTCTTCTAAAAACATTGGCTTTACACAAAACAAAAACAGAATCCATTACGTATCATGTTACGATGGCAATCAAAATGCTATCAGAACTTTAACTCTACATTTGTTTCAATCAAAACTGCGTGAAGTCCGCTAAAATGTGGAGTTTCAACTTCTTTTTAAATAACAGGAACGATTTGGTACTTTTAATGCTGTTTGGTAATTTATTATATAGCTGCGCTCCTTCGTACATGACATTTTTCTTTCCGTAATTTGTTCGTGGGTCAACAACTGTATATCATCACCTCGTCGCAGAGAACGTTTTTGTAGATGTGATTTTGTTTTAAATGATATTTGTGTATGTATTTTTTTATTAATGATTTTACGAATAAGTATACATGTATTATATTTGTAAATTTGGGATAACGACATCAGTCTTGTTGCTTTATAAACTGTTACTGTTGGAGTTCGATAGTTAAAGTTAAACAAAAGTTTTATTAGTTTATTTTGTGTTGTTTGCTGCTACCACCGAGTGGTAATATACAAGCTTTACTGTGTTCCAGCTTGAAGTTCGATGAGCAACGTATATAGTCAGTGAAATTACTGGGCTTATGAGAGTTAATACCTAATGTCTCGGGGTAACGAGCCCACTGCAGTGCCGCGCAGGCCTTTGTGTTTCAAAGTTCTTAGTGGCACTGCAATTCCGTCAGGAAAACGATTTGTTATGCAATAATAATAAAGAAAGATCCGAGGTCAAACTTTAACCTGTCGTCTATAAAAAATGGGCAAAACCCAATTTATGGATATGGTGTTACAATAACATTTTTTTTAATATATTCAAACATAACAAAATCTTGTATAACCGATTTGGAACATCCTGGTCAAGTTCACAGACACACCGTCGGTGCGTTTCAAATATTTTACGATGTCTTTTTTATTTATATTACTACGAAATAAAAACTGGCGGCAAAAAGTATGTGCGAACCTAACGACGCATAGAATAATTGTAATGGTATACGAGTGTGAAAATGGAAGTTTTGTCTGTACATCAAATATTATCTAGGTATGTATCTATATCTATACAAATAAATAAAATTGATGTGTCTGTTTGTAATATCAAAACAACAGCTTTTTACTAAATGCATATGAAAGTATATCATACGGTACCTATAACAAAACAACCATTTTTTAAATTTTGTCTGTGTCTCTGTTTGTTCCGGGTAAACTCCAAAACGGCTGGAGCGATTTTCACGGGACTTTCACTGGCAGATAGCTGATGTTACAGAAAGTAACTTAGGCGGGTGAAACCGCGGGCCTGTTGCCCGCGGTTAGTGCTAGTATAATATAATTTTGTTTTATAATGTTCATCATCATCAGCCGAAAAATGTCCAATGCTGAATATCAGCTTCTACAAGAATGGGAGGACTTTTCTATAATACACCAGGCTTAGCAGGCGTCGCGTCGCCGTGATCACAGTGGATTATAATGTCGAGGTTCACACGTTTCCCTTCGAATCTCCTTTGTTTTTTCTTCGGTTAAAAAGGAGCGGTGCCTGTAGAAATCCACGCGGGTACAGCAGAAGGCAGAAGCTAGTTATAAATACCATAAGACAAGACAAAGAAGGGCTAGTTTAAAACCAATAGCCATATAATAATAATTTACAAATACAATTACAATTTACTAATTATTGTAAGTGCGAATTTTTTGATACTTAATTTTAATGGATATGCCAATCATAATTTTGTGTTAGATCATAATAATAAATGTAAGTTTTTTTTCACATTTTTTACTAGGTATTATCTATTTTATTCCAAATTGTTTTATCTTTTAAACGCCTCAAAATATTTTTTCTTTAATCTCTAGGATGTTAGGCAAGTGTAGATACATAAAAAATGCTGTTTACAAGCTCTTAAATGAACTTCCAATCAAATCATTTATTAGCCATAACAAATAGGTACATAAAATAGTTGTTTTATATATAATAGTATTACTGTAAACACAAAATTTCATCTATAGGAATAAATACTAACTAGCTTTCCACTGCTTTGTACGCGTGGAATCAGTAGTTTGAATTGGTATGTTATCATGAAAGGGAGCCAATGTTACTCCGCGACTACTTTGAGGTCTTGACTGAGACTTCGCTATAATAATCAAATTATTACAGTTTTGCGGTACCCCGATTCAATGACATTCATCATTCTCTCCTCTTTGCACACACTGTCGGTTTGCGTTGGTGTGAAAGAGGAGGAAGACCGCGCGGGCTACTACAGTTGATTAAAAATTCAAAACAGTGTATTTAGGTTAACGTCAAAATTAGATGTCTAATCTAAAATGTACCACAACCAAGTTTTTTGTTATTATATAATACGTAAGTCTTGTTAATTCTATCAATATATATATACAATATACATTTATAATACAGTACATTCACATTTATATGTATGTGTAATATGTATATTTATATATATACAGTATACATTTATGAATAACAGAGATATTTCATTGATATTTCAGAGATATTTCAAACTTTGACTTTTTTTTGATCGAGTAAATTTGGTAAAAACTTGTTTTGATCACAACAAGATTATCGGTAATATGATGTGAATAATGACATATATTTTTCAAGTGACAGAAACTCATCTGATTTTGCTAAAACCCTTTTAAGTGAAGCTATTTAGCTGCTATAGACGCCTTAACTTAAAAAAAATATATGACTAGACGAGACTTTTTAGGTAAGTACACAAATTACTAAATTCGCACGTTTTTTACCGGTCCCGGATCTTCTACACTAATTACATTATAATTCACAACCATGCATAGGTGTTTTAGAATAATAATTAAGTATAAATTAATTTGGTAAACTTTTTATACTAAATTATAATATAATATGTGGAGATTTTCTTAGTTGTCCAATAATGTAAACAAACTTGACGATTCCCCAACCAATGACATAGATAGAATTTCAAATTCGAATCATTTCATGATCATAATGATTGCTGTCATTGGTTAGCATGCGCGGAATTTTTTACACGACTGCACAAAAGAGGAGTGTCTATGTGTTTAGGTTTTATGTATGTATTAATTTTTTGTTTGCTGTCATTTCTAGTGATCGTCTAGCTCATCCTACACACCTTAACTTAACTTGAGGGCGGTGGCTGGCCAGGCTATCACTAGATACTACTACCTACTACTATGCAAAAATGTTACTTGAGTGCCACGTCTGATCAAATTTTGAAGCCTTTTTGTATAAATATTTGTCCCGTTGCGGGAATTCAACCCGCAATCTTTGGCTCTTTCCGCAATTTAGGCTGTAGAGCTACATCACTATTCTATAAATTTGACTATGTATGTGAGCTTCTTCATTCCTCCATAACTTGTATGCCTGAATAGATTTGGATATCTGGGTTATCGTTAGAATCCTTACATCATCCCAAGTAACACTGACTAGGGCAGTCATGTTTTTTTACTGCCGGCGCGGATCTAAGGGGCAGTTTAGACGCTCATACAAACGTACGTTTGCTTGTCAGAATAACAACGCTTTTGCGTCAAGTACGGATTTTGTGATACTCGAAATGCGCGCTTGATACGTTTGCTTGAGCGCCTAAGCTGCTCCTAAAGGCGCGAGCACATGTAATGGGGATAGCTGTGCGTTAGTATAGTTGTGCATTGAATCACTGAGGACACTAATCAGTGGATGTGTAGTCAATTAAATTAATTAATTACATTTTAAACAATTTTTCAATAACCCATTACTTAATTATTATCTTCTTCCATAGATAATGAATTAATTGGATTAATAAATAGAAACAAATTTGCTTATTATTACGATACATTCCTGATAAAAACAAGGTCTTAGACATTCATTATCTGTGTAACATCATAACGTACTAATTGTTTATAATAATAAACAGGAGTGACCTGAATATTATTAGTCAACATTGCATAATAATAGCATTCTTATATAGTCACAAGTTATCAATGAACATAACAATATTATAATTGCTGTATAGGTACATGCTTGAGCGTATATTGCTGTAACTTATAACGTAAAATTACCTAGTTTCAAAAATTAATATAAGTAAATGTTTTGAGCCGGTTTTTACTTGATGGTTAGCGGTTAGGCATCCTATACAGTGCATCTGGCTGTAACATTATTTTTTAACACCCTCTCTTGTAAAGCTGATATAATTCCACCGGTTTTAAATATGTAAAGCGGGTCATAAAAAACGCGTGTGTTATCAAAGCAAATAGTTAAGTTATAGTCCATACAAATTCCATAACAGTATTATTTGCCATTTCAAATATGGAACTGATCGCCGCCGCACCACTCCAGCTAGTGAGCAGCGCGCTGTTGCTATTCAAGCGCGCTGGTAAAATGGCGGGAAAGCAACAGTGTGCATTCACAGATTGAGTTTATTTAAATGTTTTTTTTTTCCTGTTTACTCGCAAGTGTGTTAAAAAACGTCGTACGATATACGTGCGTATTGGTTATAACATCTTTACGCACTAATATCGTAATGTACTATTTCAAAACATTTGCTCGTAAAGTGGATTATTTTTACATCGCTTTTAGGCTCATAATCCAAGATATTAAACACGCGCACTTTTTCCTGCTGAAATGCTGGTTTTTTTTATGGCCGACATAAGCATAATAAGTTTAAGTTGTCAAAATAACTTTATAGTTGTTTTTGTCGGGACAACCCAACAGAACACCAAATACAAACACATGCACGTTTGCATTTATTTCATATACTTAATTTATTTATTATAATAGGTACGGATGGACTGCATTGATACTTAATTTGTACAAATCACATAAATCAACAGACTATAAAACCTTTCAGACTGGTGTACATAACAGATAACCTAGTTTTATTATAAATACCTACTTATCTTGTTTTTATTACTTTATAACTTGAACTTTAGATATAAAGTTTTATTATTTTTTAGTGACTTTCAAAAAAGCGCACTTGTCGACGCAGTGGCTAAGTTGGACTGCAAAGAGGGTTCCATCCCCGACTAAAAAAAACTGTGTGATGAACATGAAGATTGTTCTCAGGTCTTGGATACTGTATTCGATTGTTGTGTTCATGCCACCTGCAAAACACGAATAAATAATGCAGGGGTGTCTAGCAAAACCACTTCGTATGTATAACAGAGCTCGTATATTCCTTGTCAACAAACACCTCATCAACACGAAGCCTTCTTATCAATTTGTAATATTTTCCTAAGGAATCCGTTTCATTTTTTATTTCTTGCTTCATCCACGCGGTCATGGATAATTGCATAGCCTTCTGGAATTGACATTGACAGCTCGCAGGGCGGGAAAAGAGCTTTGGAAAAGCACTGTTAGTCTTTTAGGTACGTTCCGAAATTCACGGGAAATCTTGTGTTGGTATGTTTCTTTTTTTATTATGACTCGAGAGTTAAGCCTTTTTTTAAGTTTTGTTTTTTTTTTTATAGTGCCGTGCCAGCAGTTGTAGACCTTTTATTATCGAACGGATGTAAACTTAAACGGAGTTTATAAGTACCAATTTAATCAAGGTTTATTGATGCACCAGAAATTTAACCGGCTATCATAATGGTTTTTTTTTTGTTTTTTTTCTTGCACAGGAAATGTACTATATTCACTTTGATTTACATATCATGTGCCAATTAAAATGTAAATTGACGTAAATTATTAAACGTGTTAAGGTTTGTGTGAATTATCAACGTCAGCTAAAAGACGTTCACTGCTAAACATAACCTATATGTCCCCGATGTATAAGGAGAGGGTTTGCCTTTGTATACAGCACCCTTGAGAAGCGTCTTGGTGTTCACCGCCAAGGAGAATGGAACAGCCTGGATATAATACCCTTAGCCGACTCTTATGGCACCTACGGGAAGAAATGAGTGGTGCTACTCCTGGTCCGGCAATATTTTCATCATGTCGTAGGCCACACATAAGCACGTTCGAATGACAAACGGTACCCTTATAGGATCAATCGTGTCCGTCCGTCTGTCACATCTAATTTTATTTCAAGCTCACAATACGTCTGATGGGGCTTTGCACACGATAAGTAAAGGCTTGAACGTTTTACATCTTGTCGTACCTAACGAGGCGTTATCGTCTGTGACTCGCCTAAACTAACAATTGACCGCAATATAACCTGATGATGATAAGTGATGATGCGGTCAATTCTGTGCATAGAAGACACCTGTTCAACTCACTTGGATCACTCCTATAGCTAAGAATTTTAATCCTAAGCTTAGTATAGTAAAACTCGAACCAAAACGTTTATCACAGAAAAATAACTATAAATGTCAAATGATATTTTTTTACATATTTTATGTAGATTATTTTGGGTTTTTATAAATATTAATTTACTGTATGTTTCTATGTATTCTAATTTATACGTTTTAAGGTAAAGATTTATTCTATTTTTATTTATTGCGCATTGCCATTTTTTGATGCCGTCCATTTAAAAGTTCAAATGAAGATGGCTCAATTTTATTATACTAACGTTATTTTAAGAATCCATACTATCTGTATTCGTAGACCCTAGTCCATATACTATAATAAATGCGCAAGTGTGTTTGTTGGTTTGTCCTTCTTTCATACAGCAACGGCACAATCCAACGGACTGATGTGATTTTTTGCATAGATAGGTATGATTTATATTTATTCCTTCTTTCACGCGTGTTCTTTCGGCGTGACTTTTATGCGTAGAGATAATTTATGAACCGGAGAGTAACATAGGCTACTTTTTATCCAGGAATAATGCACTGTTCCTCTAGGAATCGCCACGGGAGTCAAACTGTTGGTAGAAGCTATTTATTATATACGCACAACACAAACATCCAAGACGCCGAACTTTATGTTCAACACACAAAATTTGCCCCGACCAGTGATCGAACCTGAGGCTTTTAGCATTGCATGCACCTTACCCACGATACCGTGCACCGTCTTAATTTGCAAGTTTTTGTGTGTTTTCAGAATGTAATAAAAGTTTTTGTATTTTATTATAAATTAGACACATTTATAGAAGCGCTAATTTCGCGTTACGTACACTAATGAAAATATTTTATACTAGTCAGTCTCAAATAACCTTTAAATAGAAAGGAAGGTCAAATGACTCAGGGAGTAAGGTGCGGGTAGCGTAGCCTTAGGAATTTCCATTCCGCCTAAAGTTTTACACTTAGGGTCAGGTCAGACGTTATTATAACATATACTTATAATGGTCCTACTAGTAAGACTGCAATTTATGTGTGGTGAACATAGTTCGTTCAAGGATCCCTCGGATGTTTGTGCTGTGTATCTTTATTTTTATATTTTTAGTAAAAAAAACCTTTTAGTTTCATTTCAATACCTACAATTTATTTAATCACAACATAACATCTGAATAAATAAAAGTTAACGTATTGATTTTTATTCAATGGCTCTAAATATTTGCTAACTTAACCGTACCATGAACCATACCTAAAAGTTGAGGACTAAAATAATTTATGACGTGGCGTAAATATGTTCATCACGACGGCGCCCACTGCCCAAAAGTTAACACTGTTAAACTAGTCATACTTGGTAATGATAAGGTATTCTTCGTAATTTTAACCGACTTTCAAAAACGGAGAAGGTTCTCAATCCGGTGTGTATTTTTTTTAAACTTGTTACCTCAGGTTTCCGTCTTTTATAAACCGATTTGGAACATTATTTTTATCATCACACATTGTTTATTATACTAGACATACTGAGATCACATTACTAAACTAAATATTTTAATAACGTGTTTAGGAAACATTATCAGTGTTACCACAAAAAAGCCATTTTTAGTCGCCTGTTTAGCTAGACAGCGTCCAAAAATAAACGTCAAAAATGATTAGAAATGTCACAACAGAATTGTGTTAGATAATGGTTAGACACTAGTTAAATCAGGATTTGTGGTTGCTCATATTTAATCACGTGACAAAGGCATGTTTAGGCGCTAAACAGTATTTAACACAGGTTTAACGTGTGTTTAATTTTTTTGTGGTAAGACCCTTTAAGTCTAGGGACCTGTTTCATAAAAAATATTAGTCTAATATTATATTAGCCTCATATTATGTATGAAATAAAAAGACTGATAATATTAGACTAATGTACTTTTTTATGAAACAGGGCCCTGCCCTATTTGACGGTTGTCAGCGTCTTAAGTATACAAATAAAAAAAAACTACTTAGAACCAGTGATTAAAGTGGAATCTCTTTGCTTAGAACCTAGACTAGGAAAACCATGAAGGTCTAATGCCCTTTTCCACAATATTCTAATTACAACATAGGTAATATGTTAATAATGCATGGTGGTATTTATCCGTAAGCCATTTGATACAGTTTCCTAGTATAATTGTATTTGTACACTAGATCAATGTTGTCTGCCATTAACTTGGATCTCTGATCTCTATTATATCATACAAAGTCAATTTAATTGTTAATTTCATAAAAAAATACTTAACAAATTATGTTATTTTTTTCCTTAAGTACTTTTAATTTATATTGCTCCCTATTAACAACACATAAAAATAGGTCGAAGATTAAAAAACTATTTCTTTTGTTCTTACAAAGGTTCACATGGAAACCAAGCATTTCCCGGGTAAAATTAGCCTACAATACCACCCGATATATAAACTATCTACAAGTCGATCCATAATAAATCAATAAATATACCCTGTTAGCATTGAAAATCCAAATTGATTTAACGAATCTATTTGCCAAATCGTAAATTAGAATAAAAACCAAGGTGAAAAGCAAATTTTTTATAATTATATGTATAAGGTTAAATATGAAGGTTGATTTATAAAAGAAGGAGTGTCAGTGACCTCTTCCGCATCCGACTAGCTCAGATATTTGTGTAGGTTACTCTTGACAGGTCAGTCTTTCATAATCATCATCATTAGAAGATAACAATACTAAATATATAAATAACAGACAATATATACACTCTTCTGCGAGTGCCTTCTGGGTTGGTTGCAACGCTTTGGTCGTGAATTCTGCCGCCAAGCAGTAATGTGCAAGTATGTGTTCCGATTTGATGAGCAAAGCAGGCGAAATCACTGGGCTTATGAGACTTGATACGGTGATACCTAAATGTATTTGGGTAACGAGCGAACTGCAGTGCTGCACAGGCCTTTGTATTTCAAGTTTCTGAGTGGCACCGCAATTGTTATGGGCCGGCGTTATGCTTGTCATCAAGGACCAGCTCGTCTCGTTATCAAATGGTATAAAAAACATCTTCCTGTTAAGCCGTTACATAGGTACGCGACATAATAGTCAAACACTAACGCATCTAAAACAACGTAAAAAGTATAGTTCCAACTGTCGTAACACGCTTCAAATATTTGTAATCATGTGCAAAATGAATAAATATCAATTACATACTTAATACTTCTTTTCGTTTTGTAAGGGCTTATTTCTTTAATAACCAGCGAAAATTCTAGACTATTCCTTCCACACGAAGACTAGTGACCGCTGGTTTTAATCGGTCTGGTATTGAAAACGAACACGAGATTGTTAGCTGATAAGGCAGCAGTTCATTTTTCCGGGATAAAAAGTAGCCTACGTAATACTCCGGTCCATAAGCTATCTCAACGCAAAAAAGTCACGCCCAAAGAACTCGCGTGAAAGAAGGAATCACAAACCCATTTTCGCATTTATAACGCTAAACAGTTTTAAACGGTTGAATAGTTAAAGTATGTTTTCTCTCTTTCAATTCAATTTAAAATTGTCAACGAAGAAAAAAGACAAAGCAGTTTTTAGCTAAACCACCGTTTTACACTGTTTATTAATAAGAGCCTAAGTTCAGCTACGTCGATTCTTTATATCGACAAAACTAAAATTTAACAAACGAGTTTTGTTTCAAAACGAGTCGTAAAATCAAATCATTCAATTTAGTTTTTGCAATTTAACAGTTGGATATAGCCTTGTAAAATCACGTGATTTGAATTTGTGTATTCGTATTTATGCGTATTATTAATCATGGTTAAACAAGCTGTTAGTGTGTCTTTCCTGGGAAAATTGTTTTGAGTTGTAACTTAAGAAAGTTACAACGTGGTCTTCTGCGGTCACTTATGGTCTTCTGCCAGTGTCCGTCTGGGCACTGTACTGATTTGCTCGTCTCGTTATCAAGCAGTATATAAAGTCTTCCTATGAAACACATCTCTTATAATGACCAGATTCGATCACAAGGGGCTGATGCGGTCTACTCGTGGAAGTTATAATGACCCCATTTACCTAACTCTTAACTACAGCATCAAAAAGTCGATGAAGATTAAACTTACTATAAAAACTAGACTTAGCTCATAGCAGCATCGCTGTTAATACTATAAATAATAAGTACTAGCTTCTGCCCGTGGTTTCAATCGCGTGGATGAATCCCACAGGAACCGAGCATTTTTGCGGTATAAAAGTAGCCAATGTCACTCTCCGTTCCATAAACTATATCTATCCACAAGTAAAATTGCTCAAACCAACTTCAGTGACAAACTACTGAACAGGGGACCGATTTTTGAAAGTCAGGAGTGATTTCGAAATCACCGATGACAAAATTCTCAGCGATGACTTTGAAATCAGTAATTTGCAAAAGTCGTATTTTTGAAAGTCATACCCTGTGTTACTAACATGCAACTATTTCTCAGCTTTGATCACAGATAAACTATGATTGTGTTCTATTTAATTTTATTTTTTAAGTTGGAAATTGTTTTCAAGTCAAAATTGGCACTAAATACTCGTATCTATGATATCGATTTTGAGTGGGGGGGTACCATTCGTAAACGATATCATAGGTATGAGAAGTTTAGTCATCCGCTGAGATTCAAAAATACGACTTTTTGTAAATCGGTGACTATCGGTCATATCGCTGATATTTAGTCACTCGGTGACATTCAAAAATTGCACCCCTGGTGTGAATTACCGAGTCTACCAATTGGTTGAAAGTATATCCTTTCATAGAAAAAAATGATATAAAAATAATCGCATAAGCGACAAAGCCCTTATTTATAGATTTAAAAAAATATTTTTTTCCAACTCGGTTTCTAAACGACGGAGATCTGAGGTAACAAACAAAAAAACTCCTCCTTTTTTAGAAGTCGATTGACAGAAGGACAAACCAACACACCAACAATCACACTTTCGCATTTAATTTAGTAGTGAAACGCTACAACAAAGGTGATAAAATAACACTCAATTACACATCCCACTGGGCATATCAATTGGTGGTCATGACCCGGCCTAGCTAAGCAAATTTTCCAGGCAATTTGAAATTAGGCTCAGTCTTTAGATTAAATTGTGCCCAAAGGTGAGTGTTAAAATGGCCTGAGTCAGAGCGACTGGCTTTATTGTACCTGCCGTGCAAGTACCGATCTTTTCGATAAATAAAATTGACAGTTCGAATCATTAAAAATTTAAATTAGAGATAGTCCTTGATTTATTCGAAAACAAACGAAGCACAATCTACTTTCTCAATAAGAAGTGCATATCCGCATTTCACAATTCGTAGACTGGTTTATAGAACGAAGATTAAATAATACATAAATATATAAAAGTTTTTATCGTCGTTCGCCATGGTTTTTACACGGAATTTGCTACTCTGCTCATCACCCGGATCACACTACTGCTTGGCGGCAGACTTCACTCACAAAGCGGTGGTACCAACCCAGATGGACACTCGCAGAAGAGTTAATCCTACCACCTAGTGAACTAATATATTTAATATTACATTAATTAATTACGTCTAACAATAAATTTGTTTGTTTCAGGTCTTTTTATCCTGTTGATGCTTGGATTCTTCTCGCTAGTCGCCGGATTCTTTATTCTATTCGGTCACCCATACGACTTCTTGTTTAAACAGGTGAGCTATTAGTAACTAGGTAGTTATAATTATGTAGTTAATTATAAAATTAATAAGAAGAAATTTTGACTATTCGGTTCGTCCTAAGTTAGTAGTAACCCTACTTTGAAATCGCAGCCCTGGAAGAGAATACCACCCCTAAGGATAAAATGGGGATAAAATTTCAAATATATAGCGATATTTTCGCCGAATTCTGATTCCGCTTTTCACACGACTACCCAAAAAAGGAGTGTACTGTTTTCAGGGTTCATGCAGTATGTAGGTATGTGAGTTTCTTTATTCCAGCATAACTTTTAAATGTCTGAACAGACTCGGATGTATGCGGTACCGCTATAATCCTTACATCATCCTAAGTGACACTGGCCAGTGGGCAATTGTGTCTTTTTATTTTATTTTTTTTATTATTTAAAAGCAGTTTTTTAGTTTTGTTACCTACTGTCATGTTTTTAATGGTATTTTTTTATTGTCCGTATAGAAAGTAGTTCTGCAAGATGGCGGCGAAATCTTCGAGATGTGGAGGAAGCCGGAAGTGCAGTTGTACTGCCGGGTCTACTTGTTCAACATCACCAACGCTGAGGAGTATATGGCGGGGAAGGCAGACAAGCTGAAAGTCAAAGAAGTCGGGCCTTACGTCTACAGGTATGACCAGAATTCAAAGATCTGAGTGGCACTACAAAAGGGTTGTGGCATGAAACAAAATACATACATAATTACTGTCGTTATACAGGTTGATACAAAAAATAGGTAAGAATATAATTTCCACAAAGACGCATCTAAAAGTTTCCCGAATTCAATGATTTGTTTTTTATTATCCAATAGTAATTTAAATGCCACTGTCAGTTTCTTTACATTTAAATGAATAACAAAATGTATAATAACTGTGTACTTAAACGCAGTTTTTCACGGTCAAAATCAACAAACAGTGTGTTTTAGTACTTACGGCCAGCACAGAACATGTGACATCACTAAACTTGTTCTGTCCAATTTGTATGGGGCGTTCTAACACTCAGTACATACGCCTGACTTTGACTCTCATTTTGGACGTTTATAATTGGCCTATCGTTCGATTTCCAGTTTTTGCGAATGGACATTTGATAGATTGATATCATAAAAAAGTACAGTGAACATCTCTATTGTTTATGTATCGGTGTTTGCTTACCATCAGGCAAGCGGCCCGTTTGTCTTGTTATCTGGATAGTAAATAAAATAAAAATGAATAAAAAAACACGTCTAACTTTTGGCTGCAAAGCGCCCTGTATAATTCCTATACTTCCTCCACAGAGAACTCCTAGAGCACGAAGTGACATCATTCAACGAAAACGGGACTCTCTCCGCCATCCCCCGCCACCCCCTCGTGTGGGAGGAGGAGCTATCTGAGGGAAACCACGAGAACGACACCTTATATCTACCACACATCGCTTTACTGGTAAGTTTTTAGAAAATCCATGCGGAAAAACCGGTTTTTTTTATAAGTAAAGCCAAAATGAGTCTTTAGACACTGTCCATGTTACTACAAAAAAACACTTTTAGACGCCTGTTTAGCTAGTGTCTAAAGATAAACGTCTAAAATGATTAGAAATGTCACAAAAGACAAAGCTTAGACACTACATAAATCAAGATTTGATGGTTGCTCATATTTTAACACACGACTTAGATCGCTCTGGGAGTTAAACACTGTTTAAAACAGGTTTATTGTGTGTTTAATTTTTGTGGTAAGACCGATAGTAGCTAAACTGGCGTCTAAAAGTGTTTTTGTGGTAACACGGCTAATAGCGTAATGCAGTGCCACACAGGCCATAGTGTTTCAAAGTTCTGAGCGGCACTGTCCGAAGTTATGCTTACCATCAGGCATACGACCAACGTCTACAATAGCCTAAAAAAGTTATTAACATAATCACTCGATTAAGACAACCTTAAACTTGACTTCAGTAAATGTTTACAACCATTACATAATATACTAGTCATCTAAGGCAATAAGAGACAAAATATTGCACAACACAAAGTATACTTACCTATCTCTACTTATACAAATGGCAAAGCGTTTTTTGTCCTTTTTCAGGCAGCAATAGAGTGACGTGTTTTTTGCAAAGATATAGTTTTCTGTCTGTCTGTCTGTTTGTTCCGGGTAAACTCCGAAACGGCTGGACCGATTTTGACGGGACTTTCACTGGCAGATAACCGATGTTACAAGGAGTAACATAGGCTACGTGAGCGAAGCACTTGAAGGTATAACTCGTAGTATTATGGTGTTTAGATAAACGTCCAAGCGAGGGATGGGGTACCTACGGTCCACCTGCAAAAAAATAAATCAATTATTACAAATATACACATGATTTTTTCCCCATAATCCATACAAAGTACAAGAAAACGAGCATGTGCATTACACTGTGTTCCGGTTTGATGAGCATAATAGGTAGTCAGTGAAACTACTGGACTTATTAGATTTACTGCCTAATGTCTCAGAGTAAAGTTCACCATTCACGGTCACTCCAATTCCATCGCTCCGCCCGTCATGGATTGAGTGAAATGATGGTCTAATTTTCGAGCACACAGATGGTCACTCCATTCCGGGCGCGCAAACGTTCCAATTTTCGATCAATCTGTATCTCGAATACTGCCAACTGAGCGCGACATGGATTGTTGTATTAGGCACACGCGATTGGAACGTTGGTTGGAACTTTTGAAAATTCAATATTCCTATCACTCCACGTAATCTATCAGAGATTCCCCACATACCTACTGGCAGTTTTTGGAACGTTTGCGTGAAATATTGTGGATTGGAGTGCTCGTGTATGGGAGCTTTAACGAGCGCAATGCAGCACAGGCCTTTGTATGATGTTAATTTTGAGTGGCACTGCAATTGTTATGGGCTGGCGTTATACTTACCATCAGGCGAATGTCCCGCTGGTCTCATTATCCAATAGTAGCAATAGTATAAAAAACTGCCCGTAGGCAATTAGGTACCTACGCTGTTGAGTTGCAATGCCATTTTTTTATCGTCTTTGCAATCGTTATTATTTTTTGTAATCATTTCCTGCATAGTTTTATATATAATAAACGTACCTCGCTCAATTAAAAAAAGATTTAGAACACATATATAAACTGATTAAAATTTGGCAAATATTGGCCGAGTTCGTTTTTGCCGGCTAGAGCCTACTTATAACTCCAAGGCCACGATACTTAGGTTAATAATCTAAAAATCGACCGGTACGACAGTTGTAGGTCCAGTATTGACCGCTTCTGACATTTACAACTGAACATTTAACCTTATCCAGTTGTTTTATCCTTTCTTTTTTCTGGTGAGAGGGGAAAGAACTCTCGAGCTTCTAGCAGGCTAGGATTTTTACCCACTAGTTTTAGTGAGTAAAAACCATAACCCTGCACTAGGATTCCCGGTGTCGCAAGTGGCATGGACACACTTAGATACACAACACAAACATCAAAGATCCGAGAGCAAAATTTATGCTCAACGCAAAGAAGGAGCTTCGTCCGGGAATCGAACCAGGGCCTCTCTTTGCAAGCACGGTTACTAACAAGTTAACTATTGGAGATTAGTATGGATTTATTAGGCGCGTATTGTCAGGAGGTTCCTCACTCTGCAGTCCTAACTATTGGTAACTTGGGCCCTACCCAGCCAGTGAAATTACTGGGACATAATACCTGATGTCTCAGGGTAACGAGCGCACTGCAGTGCCGCGCAGGCCTTTGTGTTTCAAAGTTCTGGGTGGCACTGCAATTGTTATGGGCCGGCGTTATACTTACCATCAGGCACACGACCGGTACGTCTCGTTACCAAATAACATAAAAAAACCCCGCTTCCAGTAGCATTCTAGGTAGGTATACGATTTTTACAATATTTTGCACTTTTTATAGGAATTTATTTATACTTTAGCACACAGATTAAATATGTACAAGGAAGGACTTAATGCTAGATATTATTTTCTACCAGTTATCCTGGACGTGCAAGAAAAATGGAATATTGTTAAAAAATTTGGGTCTAAGAAGTCAAATAAATAAATCGAATCATTATAATTCTGCTTTCTTCGAAAACCTCGTCACTTAGACCAGGCGACTTAGTACCTAGTCAAAACATTAGCCAATCGAGAATAAAAAAACCAAAGTTAGTTGTTTATGCATGACAAAGGTTATTGTCAACTGATTCAACTTCTTTGTGTGTGGCCTTTGCGGGGTTGCCACAATTTTGCCAATGTCGCGTTAGGTAGAAAGCAGAACAAGCGGGGGAGATTGTAGAAATAATAATGGATTGACCGGTATTTGAGTAAGAAGTTTTGTTTCTGGGTCAATCTGAAATAAATAGGACAATACAAGACATACACAGGACAACACAAATTAATATAGGTATACATAATTATATTATATTATGATAGATTGTATAATATTACACACAAAGGTTATTGTCTTTGATAAGGCAACTTAAACATTGTGAAATTAATTGAAAGTTTGCTATTATAGACTCAAACGTAAAGTTACAAAATCGAAGGCACTTCGCGTTTCAACACGGCTCAAGGGCCAGTTGCAATACAAATTTCATTATAAATTAATGTTCTATAACAACTATAACGAAATTGACGAAATGTTAAGGCATCTCTAGAAAATTATTTATACGAAAGAACGGAAAGGTCCTTGAATAACTATGTGGATTTCGAGGTCCGTTTCACCGTTATCTGGTAAATAGTAACTGATAGAGATAAACATGTGCCGTGCCGTCTTACCACAAAAATATTAAACACACTCTAAATATGTGTGGAACAGATGTTTCAAAAATGTCGTACTGCAAATTCGCGTTTAACTTTCGCTTAACGTAAACATCCCTGAATCGCGTGTTTAAATATAAACTGCCCCAAACCTTCATTTAAGAAGTGTCTTTCCGTTGTCCAGCTTCATTCCGTTGTGACATTTCTAATTATTATACTTGTGACAGTTGTGTTGCGTTATTTAACTTTCACTGTTTATTCAAAAGGGCGTATTTTAAACGGTGTTTAAATTATGTTTGTGGTAAGACGGCTAGTGTTTTTTATTTAACTTAAAGGATAAAACAAACAAACGCTTAAACCTTATGCGTCATCAAATATCAGAAACTATATAATGTACGTGGTAAATATCCCGTCAATTGTCACTTTGTTCCAAATGTTCCAAACGTTGACTATATTATTTACAAAATAGTGAATTCAACCTGTCTTATAATTATATCGTCCACAATACGGCAGAGTCAGGAAACCAAGATTTTCAACCAGTGTGTGTTGCCAGTGATGACTTACGGCAATGAGACGTGGTCTCTTACTGTTGGCCATAGCGAGCTAAAAGTCGTGCAACGAGCTATGGAGAGGGCTATGCTCAGGGTTTCCCTGCGTGATGAAATCCGGAACGAGAAGATCTGCAGGAGAACGAAACTCACCGACATAACTCTCAAAATTAGCAAGTTGAAATGGCAATGGGCAGACCACATCGCTCGCAGAACCGACAACCGATGGGCAAGAAAGGTTCTGGAGTGCCGACCTGGAACTGGAAGACATAGTGTAGACCGACCCCCGATGTATAGACCAACGATTTGATCAAAACCGCGGGGAACCGTTAGATGCAAGAGGCGAGTAGCCAATCCTAGTGGCGTTCTATGGGAGAGGTCTATAGTATATAGAGTAGTGTATAGAGGTATATAGTGGTGGTCGTCTTCCGGCTGATGATGATGATGAGCCTGAATATTTCGTTAAATATAAAGGACTAACTACGATTTATCTGGCACTTGTGAAACAGTCCCCCGAATATAGAGGTTGTATATTCCGGGGTATTGCTAAATCCTCCAATGAAGCAGCCAAGGAAAAATAGTTTTATCATTAGTTTTATAGAATGACTCACGTTACCAAACGAGTTCGTATCACGGTCAAGTGCAAATAAAACTAATACGTAATAATCGATTGTTTTCACAAGGTAAAGCTAACTCTGCTAGTGTCTGTCTGGGTGTGGTCCACCGCTTTGCTGATTGCTCTTGTTTTCAGCTAACATATGCACGAGACTTAACTAATGTCCCAGGGTAACGAACTCACTGGGGTGCCGCGCAGGCCTTTGTGTTTCGGGATTCTGTGCGGCAATGCAATTGTTGTGGGCCAGCGTTGTGCTTGCCATCAAGCAAACGACCAGCTCGTCTCGATACCAAATAGGATAAAAAACATATTCTTTATTTAAATAATGAGACTTAATGGCGATATAAAAACACAAATTTTTGCAATAAAATGCCTGAATTTGTTAAAGAAATTAGTTTTGATGTTGATTTTATAGTGCACATATTTATATTTTTCTATGTATTTTTTGTATATTATTATATAATGATGACATTTAGCTATACATACATAACTATGAACCATAAAATATGTCGCGGTACACACCGATAGGTACCTATAATACTTGACCAAGAATTTCCGCTAAATATTCACATGATTTTGCAACACAAGCCTTTTAAGATTGCAACATTAAGCAGGCTGTAACTCAAGATGTTTTAACGATAGTGTCTAGATTTACACACAGTTTGCTTTAAACTACCTAAAAGGAACCTTTAATTTTTTCGATGTCCGCCGTGAAGGCATATGAGAATTGGCGCCACTTTAAAATCAGTGACTGCAGATCTTGTTGCAAGTTTGGACCTCTGTACATTTAATGTCATGGAAAAAGGAAATGAAAATGTAAGGTTACATTTGTATAAAGATTTCTTAAAAAAATACGTCCGTAGTTTGTTCTGGGTGTGATCATTCGAATCAATCAAGCGGTTGGTATAAAGTTCACACACGAGCGTTCCAAATCCATCGCTCTGCGCGTCGTGGATTGAGTGGAACGATAGTCCCATTTCGAGCCCACAGACGGGCACTCCATTCCGGGCGCGCCATCGCTCCATTTTTCGGTCTGTCTGTGTCTCGCGTACTGCCAATTGAGCGCGAAATGGATCGTCGTATGTAGTCGATGTAGGCAATGATCTCAGCTGATCTCAAAAACGCGGCGGTGTTGTCAAAGATATAAATCTAGATCAGCGGGGTGATTTACAATCACTTGCAATGTTTCCGTGTAAGACTGACCCTTTTTATCTTGGAATCGCATCCCGACAGAGAAATATTGTCGGGATTATATCAGTGTTTATGCAGCTGACTTGTCGAATCTAAACGGGTATTACTCTGACGGCTGCGATTTCGAAACATAACCGATCAAGACACGACTGTCTTCCGACACGGATATCATTCCGACTGAATTAAAATAACCCTGCAGGACTGGCTCTCAAGTGCGGCCGGAACTGCAGACCGGTAGGCGCTTGCGCACGCTTTCTTCTCGCGGGTGGTAGGTAGCCAGGCTTCGTTAGAAACATTGTAAAAGCGATTTTTTTAAAAGAATGCCGACAAATTTCTTGCCCTTCTTCTTGATCGGCCTATTCCAATTTGAAACGGGCTTTAGTCATTTATTTTAACTTTGATGAGTGCTCCCTTGAGGCCCATTTGAATAAACAATTTTGAATTTGAGGCACTAGAAATTGCTCACCAACGTGTAGATACTTTTCTAATAGAACATTTCTAGAGCTTTTAAGCTAACTAGTTTGCAAATATTATCTACGATTGTTATCTTAGCAAATGCGTTTACCATTTGCACTTAATTGTGAACAAATATTTGAATAAGACAAATTACAACATGAATATATAATAATATTATGCTTTTCGCGCATGCTGTTTCTGCGCACAATACGAAAATACTCGTTTTAGTATTGCCACTTGAATAATAATATGTAGGTGTCGATTCTGTCATTTTATAGCTAAACCTAATTTTAGATCAATCAGTTTCTAAATGCGAATATGAGAAAGAGATGAAAGAATATATTTTAGACCTGTCAAATTTATCCACTTGCTTGTGTCCAGTGCATGTCCAGTGTAAATTTAATGGCATTGAATTTAGTGGCGTCTATAATTTATCAAAGAAGGAAGATATTAGACAGCTCTAAAACTAAATTTAGATATATTAAAAATCTTCCATCTCTTTCTCATGTTATGTATTGGAAAGAGAGAGAATGAAACTAAAATTAGGTTTAGTATGAAATGACAGGATCGACACTACGGTTAAAGAAACTAAAAACCACACTTCCACTTCCTGGCTCCATCATCAGAACCTCGACACCACGTGCAATCTATTGGACTCGTCAAAAATCATATGTGCCCAAATTCACGTAAAGCTAATAAAAGTTTGTCAAAAATGGCATTTGGTTCATCGACAACAGTGAATACAAGTCTCTTAGCTGGAATAAAAACATGTACATGCCATACATAGCTACTGAAAAAGAAATTTCAGCCCTTATATCCTTCGCTCTGCTCAGGATTCTCCTCTAGAAACCTTTGCAGCCCTCGGAGTGTCCGTCTGGGTGGGCACCACCGCTTTGCCCGTGTAGTCTGCCGCTAAATAGTGATGTGCAAGCATTCTGTAATGCTTAAACGCATACGCATAGAACACTTGTTCCAGTTCGATGAGCAAAGTAGTCGGTGAAATTACTGGACTTATCAGACTCAATACCTAATGTCTCAGGGTATGGAGCGTGGACTGCTGTGACGCGCAGGCCTTTGTTTCAAAGTTCTGAGTGGGACTTCTATTGTTGTGGACTGGCAAACGACCTACTTGTCTCGTTACCCATTGTAAAAAAAGGCTTGCAGTGGTTTTTATGTAGCAGTAAAAAAGGCATTTTTATTGATAAAAAAATCAGATTTAATTTTATTTGTTACAGAGTATAGCCAATGTTGTCTCCAAGAAGAACGCGTTCATCAGGTTTAGTCTGAACAACCTGATCAGTATGCTTAACAGCCAACCGTTGGCCAAGATGACGGCGAAGGAGTTCATGATGGGCCACAATTCCGAGCTGATGAAGCTGGGTAATACCTTCATGCCTGGCTGGATCTACTTCGACAAGCTTGGACTCATTGATCGGGTAAATACTCATATATATACTTCTCCTATCACGTGGTATCATTAGCTGGAAAATGGCCACTGCTGAACAATAGCCCACAAGAGCTAGGTCAAAATTCTCTTTCAAATAATTCGAAATGAACCTATTTCAAACTTGAATTTTGGTTCAACATGGTTGGCGTCTTGGTGAGTCGGCCCTTAGGACAGTGTCCTTAAATTTTGAAGACGTTTTGATCTTCATTCATAGATTTTAGACCTTAAGAACATTTTTCTATAGAATAGATAATAATACGTTATGGTGTAAAAGAATTTTGAATTTGAATATACATATAATCAAAAAAGTCGGACAAATACACTAAGATATCATAATCAAAATTAATCATAATCTAAACGCATAGAACATGATTCTCATGCTAAATATTAAAGCTGTTAAATAAGTCAGTCTGCATAATACAAACTGCAAGCAGCTGTGCAAATACTTAGTCGTAATTGTTAATAAATTCAAACTAATGATTTCCTTAATAGATAGTAAATTATTCAAAATGTCGCTTTTATAATAAACATTAACATAATTAATACAGGCAGAATGTTCAACTTTCGAACGCACTGCAGCGTCGCCCTGACCTTTGTGTTTCAAAGTTTCGAGTGGCACTGGAATTTTTATGCTTACCATCAGACAAACGACCAGCTCGTCTCGTTATCCAATAAGTAGGATACACAAAATTATATGTAGTGTAATGGAAACTAAAAACACACTTCCACCTCCTGGCTCTATCATCAGATCCTCCACAACAAGAGCAATCTATTGGAATCGTCAAAACGAATAATATGAGCCCAAACTCGTTTACTTGTAGCCACTGTACAGTTTCACTATCCACCTCCTGACTCCATCAGCAGCTCAGCTTAATGTTACCAAATTATTGTATTGTCATCCAAACTACATATACATACAAAGTTTCAGCTCGATACGACAATTAGAAGTATGTTAAAATTGACATCCAAGTTTAATCTTATAAAAAACTGACAACAAAACAAACTTGTAACTCCTGCCTAAAGATCTGTTCCAGTCTTTTAAACCCAAGTTTCCCTCACAGATGTACGACTTCACTGGAGACTACGAGACCATATTCACGGGAGAAAACGACGTGCGTCAATCTGGTCTCATCGACACATACCGCGGGTCTACTGCCCTTCCTCAGTGGGAAGGCAAGCACTGCTCCAACGTGCAGTACGCGTCTGATGGATCCAAGTTCAAGGGTGGCGTCAATTTTACTGATGAACAGCTGTTCTACAGGAAGAGTCTGTGCAGGGCTGCACCGCTGGTAAGTTGCCGTTACTTCATTAATTAAAAATAAGAAGGGCTGGACCCTAGCTGATGGTCACGTAAATATGATCATCTCAAAAATTACGCAGCCAACTGGATTCGAACCCGTGTTTTCTGGTTATATAGACCAGTCGCTTTAGCCAACTAAGCTATGGGATCGATTGATGTTAGCAAAGCGGTGGTACCTACCCAGACGGACACTCGCAGAAAAGCCAGCCCTACCACATATGGAGGCGTTTTATAATGTTCTGAGCGGAAAATTATCATCAGGTAAACGTCGTACTTACTACTCGTTACTAATAAATATATAGGTTTGTTAGTGGGAGGACTAACTCTTCTGCGAGTGTCCGTCTGGGTTGTTACCACCGCTTTGCTCGTGAAGTCTGCCGCCAAGCAGTAGTGTGCAAGCATTACTGTGTTCCGGTTTGATGAGCAGAGTATCCAGTGAAATTACTGGGCTTATGAGACTTAATACCTAATGTCTCAGGGTAACGAGCGTACTGCAGTGCCGCGCAGGCCTTTGTGTTTCAAAGTTCTGGGTGGCACTGCAATTGTTATGGGCCGGTGTTATGCTTACCATCAGGCAAACGACCAGCTCGTTTCGTTACCAAATAACATAAAAAAAAATATAGGTCATTTTACTAGTTGGAACGGACCAACTAGTCGTGCAGAATGGAACTCGAAGAAGCCTTTTGTTCCGATCAAATCAACTGGTTGATCAGATACTTATTTTGGTATAACTAAGTTCCTAACGAACCAACTGGATAAATGGGTTTTCCATTCAGCACAACTAGGTTTAAAGTACCAGGAGGGCAGAACTTAAAGAAGGTCAAACGGCGAACAAAAATCTGCCATGGATCACATCTGTTTTCTATAGAGAAAGTTTTTTTATAAATTCTAAAGAATTTTTCGCTTTTCCAGATACCCACAGAAGAAGGTGTAAGGAGTGGACTGCACGCGTACAAATATACATTTCCCGATCACATGTTAGACAACGGAAAACATAACGAAGAGAACAAATGCTTCTGCAGAGAAGGTATGCCATTCATCGTTCAGGTGGACAACTTCCACTGATAGATATAAGCCTCATAGATCAATTATGCCAATTATGGCAAGCCCAGGGGGTGTTTTTAGTAAAAAGTATATACTATATATAAATTCAGTAAAAAGATGTTATTATAATATAAGGAGAGTACCTATAACAAAACAACAATTTTAAAAATTTTAAACTAAAAAGTTTATACTATATAACTTTCATATACATTTATACATTCAGTAAAAAGCTGTTAATTTGACATGACAAACAGACACTTCAATGTTATGTGTATAGATATATTTATTTATGTAATATTTTTTGGTTCCAGGACGGTGTCTTCCAGATGGACTGCTTGACGTAACAGATTGCTACTACGGCTTCCCTATTGCCCTCTCCTACCCTCACTTCTACCAGGGAGAAGAAGTCCTCTTCAGCAAGGTCGAAGGTCTCACGCCTAATAAAGAAGACCATGAGACTAGGTATGAGATCATTTAAGACAACAAACTCGTACTGCACTAGGATTCCCTGTGACGCAGGTGGCATGGCAAAACCGGAGAAAATACTTTATAAATTCAACTTAATTTATTTTCGCATAATCTATAATTTTACTTAGTGTTAAAATTATATTTATAACAGAAGGTTTCCCTCGATCACAAATTCATTTATTTTCAACAATAAGTTCACCTCACTATAGCGAGGAAAGATTTTGTTTATCATTCGAAATCCGTGCGCAAAAGTGCTTTTTCACGCTAGCGGATAAAAAGCACTTTTACGCGCAAACTGTGTGCTGCGCTCTCCAAATTCAGCAACTTCACCGAATGCGATTTTCCTACTTATAGGTGGTTTATCTTCAAAAATGAGATGCGCCAGCGAGATAGTGGCGCGCCATAATATAGGTAGTGAACTTACCTATTTATCTAATATTCTGTTTCATCTCTACAGATTCTGGGTCCAGCCGGAGTCAGGGCTGCCGATTGATGTCAGTTCAAAGTTCCAGATCAACATGGCGCTGGGAGACATCAAAGCGATCAGGAATACGGAACTGTTCGCCGATATGTACCTACCACTGCTGTGGTTTGATATCGTAAGTGCTTCATTATTTGCTTACTATCAGGCAAACGGTCTGCTCGTGTCTTTACTTAGCAATGTAAAAAAACTGCTGCTGTAATAACCGGGAATCTTTAATAATGTTAGAGGTAGGACTAACTCTTCTGCGAGTGTCCGTCTGGGTAGCGGGCGCTCTGCAGTGCCGCGCAGGCCTTTGTCTTTTAAAGTTCCAAATGGCACTGCAATTTGTTATGGGGTGACGTTATAATTACCATCAAACGACCCGCTCTCGTTATCCTAATGTTCATACGTAAAGTTAAAGTTCATAATTTATAAGTCACTTCATTTCCAAGTTTACTCTACATGCATTAAAATATATTTCTTCTTTCACAGAGAATGCATGAACTACCGTCATCGATGGAGCAACGCTTCAAGTTATACCTGAACATATTGCCCGTAGCGGAAAAAGTAGCCATGTACCTCCTATTCACGGCCGCAGGAATCCTAATCCTGGCCACAATCTACATCCTCACATTCAGAGTCATGTTTAAGACCTTCGAAAACCAGAACAACTTCGACTCTTGGTTGGAAACCAACAAGAAAACCAAAGACATATACGCTCCCTGTGAAATACCTTTAGACACAGACACCGATGAAGACTTGAAAATCGAAATGGAAAAAAGAGGTTCCATATTTGAAGACCTTAAAGATCTAAGCAACCGTCTAACTGATAAAATATATGATACGGTAGGAAGTGTTAAAGATAAAGTTTCTGATATGCATGTAAATAGTTTATTTGAAAGGCGGATGTCGGTTAAGAATCAGGAACAAAACGAGTCCAAAAGCGATTCCTCCTCCGATGAGAAGGATTTTCGTTATAAAGCAGTTAATCAAAATGATAGCGATGACGATTGTAGGTATTTAGAAGTGGTAGATGACGGTATTGACTTTGAAAAGCCTTCTGAAGTTCGTGGTAGGTCCGATAACTTAAAAAGGTTAGACGCAATTGACAGTGACATGATTTTACACATTGCATGAGATAATTAAGTTTTAAAAACAATGTTTGAGCCGTACGAAGAATCGCACTTTTTTAAATATAAATTTAAAAAAGTGCTTGTATGTTCCAGAAAAGTGTTGCCATAAAAGTTTACTATCTAATTAAAGTCTGATATTCAATAGTATTATAGGGATGGGAAAGAATTCAGACGATCTAGGAGTGGATGCACAGAATTACCATGAAAAGAACTGATAGTTACTGAATAACTAATACACTTAAAGTGGTTTGTACATACAATTGTAATACCATTGATCGTATAACGACATAACTAAGTCATTCTAAATACACTTGGAAAGATTACGAGTCGAAATATGTAAAGGTTTGTACTACGCATAGCAACGTAGCACTACGCACTCGGTTGCTACGTAACGTTGCCACGTTGGTATGTATATTTCTTTGCGCTACATTGTTACGTATTTACAAATCTGCTGATATGAAGTATGTGCACGAAAAGAAGGACGAACTGTTTATCAGTCTGTGATTCTACGAAAATGTAAACGCTTCAACTTGAAAGTGTATTTGAGTTGCTACGCAACGTGGTGCGATTGGGCAATACAGTTTGTATTGCTACGTAAAAGCATTCAGATTGCTACGAACTGCAAATTGCAATATTTTGAGCGTTATTTTTTCGACAACGATATATTGTCTAGGTTATTTGTGATAATCGTTTGCCTTTATTGCCAGGAGTGCAGTGTTTTATTTGCGCGAGCAATAAATAATGCAATCACGTAATTTGTGCATTGCGTTGATCGGGACATAGATACATTGTGCACAATTCAATCTGTGGATAGCGATCAAATTGATAATTATTTTTGTTAATCATTTTATATTGCATTATGTAGATTTTTGTGCTGGTATTTTTTGAAAAATTCTGCAACTTTATTCCCAGTATGCTAAGAAAATGATGAGCAATTAAATTTTTTTTTCTATTGGATAACGAGGCGAGTTGGTCTAGATTAGATTGCAGATTTTTCAAAGTAATGGCTACCCCTCCCCTCCCCACTTCTTGCATATTGCAATATAAAATGACGGATATTAGGAATGCTGTGATTTAAATGCTCAATGACTTTGCTTTAAATGCTTTTCCGTAGTTCGTGGTTAACGTGGTTGTTATTGCAATTTAGTCTTCTGTGCCTTAGACATAAAGTTCATTAGGCACAGCTATATTGTTTAATAAGCATTTAGGGATATCGACTTAGCAAGGCAAGCTAGTTTTTTTATTATAGACATTCCTAATGTATGCATTCCTTGTTGAGATGAATCTCTTAGATTTTAGGTTTTAGCTAAGTATAGTACTTAAAATTGTAAATATATTTTATGCAACACTTGCCATAATTTTTATATCCTTTTGATTATCGGGGAAAAAAACTTTATTTGGAACGAATTGCAATTTGCCAGTGAAATAAAATATTTTAAAGACAATATTATAAAATATAGTAAAACAAAAAGAAAAGATTCTAAAGTTATCTTTAAAGATTAAATGAAAACTTTGAATGCCTTTACATTGGGTTTTTGAAAACAGAAAAGAATACTGTCATGTTACACCAGAACCTTAGCTACCTGTAAAAAGGTTACTTATATTAATTTAATTTATATTTAAGTAGGTATAAGAAGCCAAGCTAAAATAAATAAAAAGTAAGCTGCAAAGCTTATTAACTAAAGCTGTCTTTGTATATGATATTAGATTTATTTACTTCTATAATATAAGTAATAACTGTATAACTTCTAGAACTGAATCACTGAATAGAAGTCGCTGACTTTTCGCTCTCTGGAGTAACCAACGCAAAATGTTTGTTTCTTGCGTTTATTGTCACGCTTGATTGAAGCTACGCGACAACGTGGAACGAAACGCAAGACAAATGCGAAAGCGAGAGAGAAATAGCCGTTTCACTTTTTCTTTTAAATTTTAAATTCATGTACTACAGGGCTGGCCCTGTATATAAAATACACACGTTTCTTTTTCTGCTCACTCTAACTCATACCATAGAGTAAAAAGCCAATACGACCAATTACCATCTACCAATTTAACAAGTCGATGTAACAAAGGTTACATAAAAAAAAACGTGACTGCCCCAGCCAGTGTCACTTGGAATGAGTCGCCCCAGTGTCACTCGGAAAGACGTAAGAATTCTAACGATACCTCATACATCCGAATCTATTCAGGCATATAAAAGTTATGGTGTAATAAAGAAACTCACATACATTAACCCTAAAAAAATTACACTCCGTTATTGTGGAAACAGTCACGTGACATCACGTTAATGTCATTCCCCTACATTGTATTGGCGTTAGAGTGAGCGAAAAAAGAAGGGTGTGGATGTTGTCTAGAGGGCCCGAGGGGCTGCTTAGATCTAAGCATTTTCGCTACCGTTGTCAGTAGGAGGGAATGTCAAGTTAATATAGCCTATATTTGTATGAAGTAGTCTGCCGGTTGTCCTCAGGCCGTAGCGAAAAACGCTTAGAGATCTAAACAGGCCTTTATACAAACTTGAACTTTAAAAGAGTTGAATTTAATTTGCCAAGTCTGATAAGTAAAGGTCGTCCGCACAGGTACTGAATTAGGACGCATTGTATGCGATCTTTCACTGAGCGAAGTAATAATTATCGCAATAACGCATGCGGTGATACAACCTATGTGGGGGAGACTTTATAAAATGTATAACTCAAATTAATGCGTTGAGATTGTGTTAGTCGCAACCATATGATAAATTATTCCAATTTGAGCTCAAGATTTTATATTATAATCTTTTTTTAATATTTTATTTGTCTTCTATTTTCGATTTTTATCATTCTTTATACTGTGATCTTTATATTAATATTTACCCCTGAAAGCTCAAAACTCGTAAAATGTGATTTATTTATAATATTCAAAAATGAATTGTATTTAAACGAAATGTAGAATTAAGTATTTTACAAATTAATTTAAGTATTTTATACGTTTGGTACTTGGTTACTTGTAAATATAGCTTGTTAATAAAAATAAACAACTTAACTTTAAAAAATATATTTTATTTTAAAGCCCTTATAAGAAACATTAATTTATTCTTAATTCTACTTAAATATAATAGTAATAATTATTGGTTAATATGCAATTAAAATTGTAACTAAAACATATACCTAATACAGGAAAGATAAATTATAGGACAGCGAATTGCTAGCGAAGAAATTATGTATCTTCCATGGGCCTTACTTTTTTTTTTTTTTATTTGATAACGAGACGAACTAGTCGTTTGCCTGATGGTAAGCATAACGCCAGCCCATAACAATTGCAGTGCCACCCAGTACTTTGAAATACAAAGGCCTGCGCGGCACTGCAGTGCGCTCGTTACCCTGAGACATTAGGTATTAAGTCTCATAAGCCCAGTAATTTCACTTATCTAGTAGGTATGACGGCTTTACAGGGTTCTTTCTACTACTTTAACAATAATAAGTAGTAAAATTACTTGGCTTCTTAAACTTAATACCTGCAGGGTTATTTTAATTCTCTGAGATTGGTATCCGTGTCGGAAGCGACTTTCTTGATCGTTTAGGTAGGTATATCTCGGAAACTCATTCCGACAGAGAAATATTGTTGGGATTATATCTGTGTTTATTCAGCTTTGTTGTCGAAACTAAACGGGAAATTTGTCTGACAGGATGTGTTTCCGACACATAAAAGATCAAGAAAGTCGCTTCCGACGCGGATATCATTCCGAGCGAATTAAAATCACCCCGCTGATGTCTTAAGATAACGAGCGCAATTCAACGCCACGCAGGCCTTTGTTTCAAAGTTCTGAGTGGCGCTGCAATTGTTACGGGCTGGCGTTATGCTTACCATCAGGCAAACGACCAGCTCGTCTCGTTATTAAACAGTATAAAAAAAATTATAAATTGGTTGGTGATAGTATTATTGGTAGTAGTATTATTTTAATAAAGTAGCGGGAAATTGCGACTTTCGACCTCATGTCATCATTTTCTATTCAATTTTTACGCGCGCGCGATCTGCTTTTTTTTACATCTATTCAAACCGACATGCGACAGTGGTAAAAAGAGGACAGAATTATGAATGTCATTGACGCGCGGTAGCGCCTTAAATCAAGTTATGTGCTGATTTATGAGGTCTAAAGCGGTAAAGGAAAACATCGTGAGGAAACCCGCATGTACAAGAACACAACAGAGATGTTGAATGACATCTTTTGTCTGAAAATGCTCAATATTTTGAGTGACAACTATCATACTTTATTGTAACAAAAAAAGCAAATTTTATCCTCTGAAGACATAAGTCAATATATTTATACTTACCTAATGGTATCTTAATTAAATAAAAACAACGATTTAATCTTGAACTAAAATCAAACGCATCGCCATTTTCAACCATAACGTGATTTATAAGTAAATAATATTGAAAGTCTCTAGTATTATTTAAATATAAAAGCGTGTTTGTTGGTATGTCCTCAGCGATCTTTGTATCGGATATATAAGAAATTAAATAAGCAGAACAGTTTTAAGGGGTAGAATTCGGTGCGCCGCTATCTCTCTCGCGCCTCTCAAAATTTTTGCAGATAAACAATCACTTAATATAATTAAGAAAAATCGCATTCGGTGAAATTGCTGACAATACAATACATTACAAAGTATAACAAAAATTTAATTTTGATCCAATTTTTAGGTTTGAAAACTTAAACCTAAAAATTAGATTTCATGTTTTGCCCACTTTCATGTATGAAAACTTGATCGGATCAAAATGATATTTTTGCCGTACCTTTGTAATGTTATTGCCAGCAAATTCACCGAATGCGATTTTTCATAATTATATTAAATGATTATTTCTCTTCAAAAATGTTGAGATGCGCGAGCGAGATAGTGGCACGCCGTGTTCTGCCCCTTAACCGCTGAACTACCAAAGCTTATTGCCTGATAATCCTGATTTTTCCTTTGAAAACTGTAAATGTGTGTACATCAGGTTTATAGTAAAAATGTATTGTATAAGAGGTCTCCATATAAACGGAGCACGGTCTTGCACAGCCACCACAGTACGTATCCGTAGAACACAGCCTTCACAATACTATCTAGAATTACCAGCCTGAAATAAAATGAAACACATTTTAAATTAAAAAGTTTTTTTGCTATCTGCTAACGAGACAAGCCGGTCGTTTGCCTGATGGTAAGCATAACTTATTACTTAGACATATCATTCTCTATGAGCATAACGCTGGCCAATAATAATTGTGATGTTGTATGAAAAACAAAATAAATAATTTCTGTCGTTATATAGTTTTAAAAAGATCACATTAACACAATAAAAATGAAATTCGCAAAAAATATATAATTTCCACAAAGATACTGCATCTAAAAGTTTCTCAAATTCATCTTTTTTTAGTAATTTAAATAATACCATTAGATTCATTACATTTTAATGAATAAAAAATGTATGACAACTGTGTGCTTAAACGCAGTTTTTCACGGCCAAATCAACATAAATGCATGTTTTTAGTATGTGCAGTACGGCCTGCGTAGAACAAGGGGCGTCAGATGTTCCGTACAATTTTTACGGGGCGTTTTATCGCTCAGTAGATACCTAAGCCTGACTTTGACTCCCATTTTTGACGTTCCTAGCGTTCGATTTCCAGTTTTTTTTATATAGACATTTGATTCTCAAGAGAAAACGAATTGATTCACATCATAAAAAAATGGAGTCAACATCCCTATTGTTATGAACCTGGTGTCACGCTTACGATCAGGCAAACTACCCAATCGTATCTTTATCCAACAGTATACAAAAAAGTAAAACCAACCTTCTTTGATGCCTTTTAGCACTAGGTAAATCTTCGTCTTTTTCTTTCAATAAAAAACGTCTGCCGGCATAACAGCAAACCCTAAAATACTCTTCGATGTCCACCTTCTCAATTTCATAGTAGAAATCAGGTATATCTTCCTTTTTTAAACACGAGCGGACATTTAGGAAGTTCTTATTGTCGAACGTCCACTGCTGTGTTATGAAATAACGAAGTGCCAAGTTAGCTATGTAGATACGGCGTTGGACTTTGACCAGCCTGAAAAGTTGCATAATAATATTCATTTATTAAATAACTAGCTGTGCCCCGCGGCTTCGTCCAAGTAATAAAAGTAGCCTAAGTTACTCCTTATAACATCGGCTATTTGCCAGTGAATGTCCCGTCAAAATCTGGAAGGAGTTACTTAGGCTACGTGGGCGAAGTCGCGGGGCACATCCAGTTTTAAATAAACTTTAACCGTGTTACCACATAAAACAACTTTTAGACTACCGTTTAGCTAGACCGCGTCTAAAGATAAACGTGTAAAGTTATTAGAAATGTCAACACAGAATTGAGTTACACGACGGTTAGAGACTTATACTTAAATCGATATTTGTGGTTTTTGATGTTTAAACATGCGACTAAGGCATGTTTAGAAGTTATACGCTGTTTAACACATATTTAGGGTGCGTTTATTTTTTGTGGTACATTTTTTTGGCTCGATTCGTTGTGGTGCAGTTGTGGGTACAGTCAGTTATTAGTTGCGGCAAATTGGAATTGATTTTGCTACCGATTACAACAACACCGAAAACTGTTGCGATCACCGAAACTCGCAACTACAGTTTCTTCGTGTGCATAGTTGCTGAAAACTATATGAATTAATAAAAAATATATGAAAATCGTAAATAATAGCTATTTGCGAGTTGCCGATTGCCGCAACTGAAAACTCAGTTGCTACGTATGCTGAGCGCCTTTGAAAGTGTTGTTGTCAAAACCTCTAGTGTAAGATACCTAATGGTTAGTAGTGAACCTCTATATAGTAAGTGTCATTTTCTTCGTCTTGTCGGATTACAGTTCGGAGCAGACCAATTTAATTACTACTTACATGGTTTTCTTTCCAAACAGCCAAAGAAACATGTCAACTAATATCGCTGGCAGAAGATGCTGGAACAACACCTGAAACAGGAACGATGTTAGAAAAACGTAAACAATGACAGCATTTTTTTATGCTATTTGTTACTAAACGAGCTGGTCGTTTGCCTGATGGTAAGCATAACGCCGGCCCATAACAATTGAAGTGCCACTCAGAACTTTGAAACACAGAGTCCTATACTTTCACTGGCTACTCTGCTCATCATACCGGACAGACAGTAGGTATCACATTAATGCTTGCACATTACTGCTTGGCGGCAGACTTCACGAGCAAAGCGGTGGGTATTGCAATTGCTATGCCGGCGTTAACGACCCCCTCGTCTTGTTATTCAATACTATAAAAAAAAACAAAAAAAAAAAAAACGGTCTGCTCGTGTCTTTACTTAGCAATGTAAAAAAACTGCTGCTGTAATAACCGGGAATCTTTAATAATGTTAGAGGTAGGACTAACTCTTCTGCGAGTGTCCGTCTGGGTAGCGGGCGCTCTGCAGTGCCGCGCAGGCCTTTGTCTTTTAAAGTTCCAAATGGCACTGCAATTTGTTATGGGGTGACGTTATAATTACCATCAAACGACCCGCTCTCGTTATCCTAATGTTCATACGTAAAGTTAAAGTTCATAATTTATAAGTCACTTCATTTCCAAGTTTACTCTACATGCATTAAAATATATTTCTTCTTTCACAGAGAATGCATGAACTACCGTCATCGATGGAGCAACGCTTCAAGTTATACCTGAACATATTGCCCGTAGCGGAAAAAGTAGCCATGTACCTCCTATTCACGGCCGCAGGAATCCTAATCCTGGCCACAATCTACATCCTCACATTCAGAGTCATGTTTAAGACCTTCGAAAACCAGAACAACTTCGACTCTTGGTTGGAAACCAACAAGAAAACCAAAGACATATACGCTCCCTGTGAAATACCTTTAGACACAGACACCGATGAAGACTTGAAAATCGAAATGGAAAAAAGAGGTTCCATATTTGAAGACCTTAAAGATCTAAGCAACCGTCTAACTGATAAAATATATGATACGGTAGGAAGTGTTAAAGATAAAGTTTCTGATATGCATGTAAATAGTTTATTTGAAAGGCGGATGTCGGTTAAGAATCAGGAACAAAACGAGTCCAAAAGCGATTCCTCCTCCGATGAGAAGGATTTTCGTTATAAAGCAGTTAATCAAAATGATAGCGATGACGATTGTAGGTATTTAGAAGTGGTAGATGACGGTATTGACTTTGAAAAGCCTTCTGAAGTTCGTGGTAGGTCCGATAACTTAAAAAGGTTAGACGCAATTGACAGTGACATGATTTTACACATTGCATGAGATAATTAAGTTTTAAAAACAATGTTTGAGCCGTACGAAGAATCGCACTTTTTTAAATATAAATTTAAAAAAGTGCTTGTATGTTCCAGAAAAGTGTTGCCATAAAAGTTTACTATCTAATTAAAGTCTGATATTCAATAGTATTATAGGGATGGGAAAGAATTCAGACGATCTAGGAGTGGATGCACAGAATTACCATGAAAAGAACTGATAGTTACTGAATAACTAATACACTTAAAGTGGTTTGTACATACAATTGTAATACCATTGATCGTATAACGACATAACTAAGTCATTCTAAATACACTTGGAAAGATTACGAGTCGAAATATGTAAAGGTTTGTACTACGCATAGCAACGTAGCACTACGCACTCGGTTGCTACGTAACGTTGCCACGTTGGTATGTATATTTCTTTGCGCTACATTGTTACGTATTTACAAATCTGCTGATATGAAGTATGTGCACGAAAAGAAGGACGAACTGTTTATCAGTCTGTGATTCTACGAAAATGTAAACGCTTCAACTTGAAAGTGTATTTGAGTTGCTACGCAACGTGGTGCGATTGGGCAATACAGTTTGTATTGCTACGTAAAAGCATTCAGATTGCTACGAACTGCAAATTGCAATATTTTGAGCGTTATTTTTTCGACAACGATATATTGTCTAGGTTATTTGTGATAATCGTTTGCCTTTATTGCCAGGAGTGCAGTGTTTTATTTGCGCGAGCAATAAATAATGCAATCACGTAATTTGTGCATTGCGTTGATCGGGACATAGATACATTGTGCACAATTCAATCTGTGGATAGCGATCAAATTGATAATTATTTTTGTTAATCATTTTATATTGCATTATGTAGATTTTTGTGCTGGTATTTTTTGAAAAATTCTGCAACTTTATTCCCAGTATGCTAAGAAAATGATGAGCAATTAAATTTTTTTTTCTATTGGATAACGAGGCGAGTTGGTCTAGATTAGATTGCAGATTTTTCAAAGTAATGGCTACCCCTCCCCTCCCCACTTCTTGCATATTGCAATATAAAATGACGGATATTAGGAATGCTGTGATTTAAATGCTCAATGACTTTGCTTTAAATGCTTTTCCGTAGTTCGTGGTTAACGTGGTTGTTATTGCAATTTAGTCTTCTGTGCCTTAGACATAAAGTTCATTAGGCACAGCTATATTGTTTAATAAGCATTTAGGGATATCGACTTAGCAAGGCAAGCTAGTTTTTTTATTATAGACATTCCTAATGTATGCATTCCTTGTTGAGATGAATCTCTTAGATTTTAGGTTTTAGCTAAGTATAGTACTTAAAATTGTAAATATATTTTATGCAACACTTGCCATAATTTTTATATCCTTTTGATTATCGGGGAAAAAAACTTTATTTGGAACGAATTGCAATTTGCCAGTGAAATAAAATATTTTAAAGACAATATTATAAAATATAGTAAAACAAAAAGAAAAGATTCTAAAGTTATCTTTAAAGATTAAATGAAAACTTTGAATGCCTTTACATTGGGTTTTTGAAAACAGAAAAGAATACTGTCATGTTACACCAGAACCTTAGCTACCTGTAAAAAGGTTACTTATATTAATTTAATTTATATTTAAGTAGGTATAAGAAGCCAAGCTAAAATAAATAAAAAGTAAGCTGCAAAGCTTATTAACTAAAGCTGTCTTTGTATATGATATTAGATTTATTTACTTCTATAATATAAGTAATAACTGTATAACTTCTAGAACTGAATCACTGAATAGAAGTCGCTGACTTTTCGCTCTCTGGAGTAACCAACGCAAAATGTTTGTTTCTTGCGTTTATTGTCACGCTTGATTGAAGCTACGCGACAACGTGGAACGAAACGCAAGACAAATGCGAAAGCGAGAGAGAAATAGCCGTTTCACTTTTTCTTTTAAATTTTAAATTCATGTACTACAGGGCTGGCCCTGTATATAAAATACACACGTTTCTTTTTCTGCTCACTCTAACTCATACCATAGAGTAAAAAGCCAATACGACCAATTACCATCTACCAATTTAACAAGTCGATGTAACAAAGGTTACATAAAAAAAAACGTGACTGCCCCAGCCAGTGTCACTTGGAATGAGTCGCCCCAGTGTCACTCGGAAAGACGTAAGAATTCTAACGATACCTCATACATCCGAATCTATTCAGGCATATAAAAGTTATGGTGTAATAAAGAAACTCACATACATTAACCCTAAAAAAATTACACTCCGTTATTGTGGAAACAGTCACGTGACATCACGTTAATGTCATTCCCCTACATTGTATTGGCGTTAGAGTGAGCGAAAAAAGAAGGGTGTGGATGTTGTCTAGAGGGCCCGAGGGGCTGCTTAGATCTAAGCATTTTCGCTACCGTTGTCAGTAGGAGGGAATGTCAAGTTAATATAGCCTATATTTGTATGAAGTAGTCTGCCGGTTGTCCTCAGGCCGTAGCGAAAAACGCTTAGAGATCTAAACAGGCCTTTATACAAACTTGAACTTTAAAAGAGTTGAATTTAATTTGCCAAGTCTGATAAGTAAAGGTCGTCCGCACAGGTACTGAATTAGGACGCATTGTATGCGATCTTTCACTGAGCGAAGTAATAATTATCGCAATAACGCATGCGGTGATACAACCTATGTGGGGGAGACTTTATAAAATGTATAACTCAAATTAATGCGTTGAGATTGTGTTAGTCGCAACCATATGATAAATTATTCCAATTTGAGCTCAAGATTTTATATTATAATCTTTTTTTAATATTTTATTTGTCTTCTATTTTCGATTTTTATCATTCTTTATACTGTGATCTTTATATTAATATTTACCCCTGAAAGCTCAAAACTCGTAAAATGTGATTTATTTATAATATTCAAAAATGAATTGTATTTAAACGAAATGTAGAATTAAGTATTTTACAAATTAATTTAAGTATTTTATACGTTTGGTACTTGGTTACTTGTAAATATAGCTTGTTAATAAAAATAAACAACTTAACTTTAAAAAATATATTTTATTTTAAAGCCCTTATAAGAAACATTAATTTATTCTTAATTCTACTTAAATATAATAGTAATAATTATTGGTTAATATGCAATTAAAATTGTAACTAAAACATATACCTAATACAGGAAAGATAAATTATAGGACAGCGAATTGCTAGCGAAGAAATTATGTATCTTCCATGGGCCTTACTTTTTTTTTTTTTTATTTGATAACGAGACGAACTAGTCGTTTGCCTGATGGTAAGCATAACGCCAGCCCATAACAATTGCAGTGCCACCCAGTACTTTGAAATACAAAGGCCTGCGCGGCACTGCAGTGCGCTCGTTACCCTGAGACATTAGGTATTAAGTCTCATAAGCCCAGTAATTTCACTTATCTAGTAGGTATGACGGCTTTACAGGGTTCTTTCTACTACTTTAACAATAATAAGTAGTAAAATTACTTGGCTTCTTAAACTTAATACCTGCAGGGTTATTTTAATTCTCTGAGATTGGTATCCGTGTCGGAAGCGACTTTCTTGATCGTTTAGGTAGGTATATCTCGGAAACTCATTCCGACAGAGAAATATTGTTGGGATTATATCTGTGTTTATTCAGCTTTGTTGTCGAAACTAAACGGGAAATTTGTCTGACAGGATGTGTTTCCGACACATAAAAGATCAAGAAAGTCGCTTCCGACGCGGATATCATTCCGAGCGAATTAAAATCACCCCGCTGATGTCTTAAGATAACGAGCGCAATTCAACGCCACGCAGGCCTTTGTTTCAAAGTTCTGAGTGGCGCTGCAATTGTTACGGGCTGGCGTTATGCTTACCATCAGGCAAACGACCAGCTCGTCTCGTTATTAAACAGTATAAAAAAAATTATAAATTGGTTGGTGATAGTATTATTGGTAGTAGTATTATTTTAATAAAGTAGCGGGAAATTGCGACTTTCGACCTCATGTCATCATTTTCTATTCAATTTTTACGCGCGCGCGATCTGCTTTTTTTTACATCTATTCAAACCGACATGCGACAGTGGTAAAAAGAGGACAGAATTATGAATGTCATTGACGCGCGGTAGCGCCTTAAATCAAGTTATGTGCTGATTTATGAGGTCTAAAGCGGTAAAGGAAAACATCGTGAGGAAACCCGCATGTACAAGAACACAACAGAGATGTTGAATGACATCTTTTGTCTGAAAATGCTCAATATTTTGAGTGACAACTATCATACTTTATTGTAACAAAAAAAGCAAATTTTATCCTCTGAAGACATAAGTCAATATATTTATACTTACCTAATGGTATCTTAATTAAATAAAAACAACGATTTAATCTTGAACTAAAATCAAACGCATCGCCATTTTCAACCATAACGTGATTTATAAGTAAATAATATTGAAAGTCTCTAGTATTATTTAAATATAAAAGCGTGTTTGTTGGTATGTCCTCAGCGATCTTTGTATCGGATATATAAGAAATTAAATAAGCAGAACAGTTTTAAGGGGTAGAATTCGGTGCGCCGCTATCTCTCTCGCGCCTCTCAAAATTTTTGCAGATAAACAATCACTTAATATAATTAAGAAAAATCGCATTCGGTGAAATTGCTGACAATACAATACATTACAAAGTATAACAAAAATTTAATTTTGATCCAATTTTTAGGTTTGAAAACTTAAACCTAAAAATTAGATTTCATGTTTTGCCCACTTTCATGTATGAAAACTTGATCGGATCAAAATGATATTTTTGCCGTACCTTTGTAATGTTATTGCCAGCAAATTCACCGAATGCGATTTTTCATAATTATATTAAATGATTATTTCTCTTCAAAAATGTTGAGATGCGCGAGCGAGATAGTGGCACGCCGTGTTCTGCCCCTTAACCGCTGAACTACCAAAGCTTATTGCCTGATAATCCTGATTTTTCCTTTGAAAACTGTAAATGTGTGTACATCAGGTTTATAGTAAAAATGTATTGTATAAGAGGTCTCCATATAAACGGAGCACGGTCTTGCACAGCCACCACAGTACGTATCCGTAGAACACAGCCTTCACAATACTATCTAGAATTACCAGCCTGAAATAAAATGAAACACATTTTAAATTAAAAAGTTTTTTTGCTATCTGCTAACGAGACAAGCCGGTCGTTTGCCTGATGGTAAGCATAACTTATTACTTAGACATATCATTCTCTATGAGCATAACGCTGGCCAATAATAATTGTGATGTTGTATGAAAAACAAAATAAATAATTTCTGTCGTTATATAGTTTTAAAAAGATCACATTAACACAATAAAAATGAAATTCGCAAAAAATATATAATTTCCACAAAGATACTGCATCTAAAAGTTTCTCAAATTCATCTTTTTTTAGTAATTTAAATAATACCATTAGATTCATTACATTTTAATGAATAAAAAATGTATGACAACTGTGTGCTTAAACGCAGTTTTTCACGGCCAAATCAACATAAATGCATGTTTTTAGTATGTGCAGTACGGCCTGCGTAGAACAAGGGGCGTCAGATGTTCCGTACAATTTTTACGGGGCGTTTTATCGCTCAGTAGATACCTAAGCCTGACTTTGACTCCCATTTTTGACGTTCCTAGCGTTCGATTTCCAGTTTTTTTTATATAGACATTTGATTCTCAAGAGAAAACGAATTGATTCACATCATAAAAAAATGGAGTCAACATCCCTATTGTTATGAACCTGGTGTCACGCTTACGATCAGGCAAACTACCCAATCGTATCTTTATCCAACAGTATACAAAAAAGTAAAACCAACCTTCTTTGATGCCTTTTAGCACTAGGTAAATCTTCGTCTTTTTCTTTCAATAAAAAACGTCTGCCGGCATAACAGCAAACCCTAAAATACTCTTCGATGTCCACCTTCTCAATTTCATAGTAGAAATCAGGTATATCTTCCTTTTTTAAACACGAGCGGACATTTAGGAAGTTCTTATTGTCGAACGTCCACTGCTGTGTTATGAAATAACGAAGTGCCAAGTTAGCTATGTAGATACGGCGTTGGACTTTGACCAGCCTGAAAAGTTGCATAATAATATTCATTTATTAAATAACTAGCTGTGCCCCGCGGCTTCGTCCAAGTAATAAAAGTAGCCTAAGTTACTCCTTATAACATCGGCTATTTGCCAGTGAATGTCCCGTCAAAATCTGGAAGGAGTTACTTAGGCTACGTGGGCGAAGTCGCGGGGCACATCCAGTTTTAAATAAACTTTAACCGTGTTACCACATAAAACAACTTTTAGACTACCGTTTAGCTAGACCGCGTCTAAAGATAAACGTGTAAAGTTATTAGAAATGTCAACACAGAATTGAGTTACACGACGGTTAGAGACTTATACTTAAATCGATATTTGTGGTTTTTGATGTTTAAACATGCGACTAAGGCATGTTTAGAAGTTATACGCTGTTTAACACATATTTAGGGTGCGTTTATTTTTTGTGGTACATTTTTTTGGCTCGATTCGTTGTGGTGCAGTTGTGGGTACAGTCAGTTATTAGTTGCGGCAAATTGGAATTGATTTTGCTACCGATTACAACAACACCGAAAACTGTTGCGATCACCGAAACTCGCAACTACAGTTTCTTCGTGTGCATAGTTGCTGAAAACTATATGAATTAATAAAAAATATATGAAAATCGTAAATAATAGCTATTTGCGAGTTGCCGATTGCCGCAACTGAAAACTCAGTTGCTACGTATGCTGAGCGCCTTTGAAAGTGTTGTTGTCAAAACCTCTAGTGTAAGATACCTAATGGTTAGTAGTGAACCTCTATATAGTAAGTGTCATTTTCTTCGTCTTGTCGGATTACAGTTCGGAGCAGACCAATTTAATTACTACTTACATGGTTTTCTTTCCAAACAGCCAAAGAAACATGTCAACTAATATCGCTGGCAGAAGATGCTGGAACAACACCTGAAACAGGAACGATGTTAGAAAAACGTAAACAATGACAGCATTTTTTTATGCTATTTGTTACTAAACGAGCTGGTCGTTTGCCTGATGGTAAGCATAACGCCGGCCCATAACAATTGAAGTGCCACTCAGAACTTTGAAACACAGAGTCCTATACTTTCACTGGCTACTCTGCTCATCATACCGGACAGACAGTAGGTATCACATTAATGCTTGCACATTACTGCTTGGCGGCAGACTTCACGAGCAAAGCGGTGGGTATTGCAATTGCTATGCCGGCGTTAACGACCCCCTCGTCTTGTTATTCAATACTATAAAAAATAACTACTTACGACATATTGATGGTGTCATATCAGACCTAAACCTAGATTTAATTTCGCTCTCTCTCTTTCCAATATGTAGCACGAGAAGGAGATGGAAGATTTTTGACAGATCTAAAATTAGTTTTAGAGCTGTCAAATATCTTGCGTCTTTGATTAAGACACCACTAAACTCATTGGCTCTTATTACTAAACATTGTTAACCTAAACGTTGTTAATGGTTAAAATGTTTTATCACTTTCGATTCAAATTTAAAAAAAGAACAACAAAGACAAAACATAGTTTAACTATAGTACCGTTTAACACTACTAATAAACTGACACTAGACACAAGCAAGTGGATTAATTTGACAGGTCTAAATCTGTTCTGTTTTAAACTTTCACGGTTATTTACTACACGGTTTGTAACGGGATATTATATTTACCGTGATTATTATTACTACGGCAATTATTCCCGTGAACATGATGCTTGCAACAGCGTCGAAATATCGGGTGCTCATCGCTCAATAATAATCACGGTAAATATCCACAATGTGTGAATTATACTCCATCTCTTTCTCATGTTCTCATGTAGAAAGAGATTGAAACTAAAAGTTGAGATGTCAGAATCGATACCATTTTCTATACCTTGAAGTAATGTAACGTGGCACTCGTGGTCACGTGCCCGCCCGCGGTCCACAGGGCGTCGTTCAGAGGCACCTCTGCCGCCACTCTCTTGGACAGCTCTATCAGGTCGCTCATCACGATGCGCCGCAGCGTGCCAGAACAACAGTTGTAGATTGGAATGTCATCTGACGTTTCGAGCCTGGAGTCAAATGTCAATAACTACAGTATCCAAATCGGTTGAAAAATAAAACATAGATTAAGGCGTATAGAGCAGCTAAATGTTTTTAGCAAAATCAGGTTAGCGTCTAGCTCTGGGAAAAATATATGTCATTATTCATCATAGTACCGATAATCTTAATGTAATCAAAACAAGTTTTTACGAAATTTACTCGATCAAAAAATGACAGTTTCCTCTAAAAACAAGTCTGAAATGAAATAGGTAGGTATCTCTGTTATTTATAAATGTATATTGATAAAACTAACAAGGCTTACGTATTATATAATTATAAAAAAGTTACTTATGGTACATTTTCGATTAGGCGTCTAATTTTGAAGTAATTACGCTTTTTTTGGATTTTACTCATTTGTGGTGGTCGCGGTCTTCCTTCTCTTTTTCATCAACGCAAACCAACAGTGTGTGCATAGAGGACAGAATAATGAATGTCATTAGCTCGGCATGGCGCCTTCTTAACAAGTGAAATTGCTTCAAAAAAGCTACGAACCAACTTCAGTGACAAACTACTGAACCGATTTTGATAAAATTTATAGGGGCCCATTTTGAAACTATACCCATTCAAATAAAATAAAAAAATTCCAAATACAGAGATCTAAGATAAAAATCATTTTAGCCAGCCGCATTGAGAATCTCCTCCTTTTTTGGAAGTCGGTTAAAAACCAAAGCAAAACAATATTAAATTAAAATAAGAATCAATAAATAATAGGCTTTTCCAAATTTTCTGTATTCTTACATTTATAGTTTATCTACAATTCTATAATTATGCTTTCGCATGCAAACTTTTGCAAAAAATAAATAATAAATATTAATAAATAAAATAATAAAAAACATTTATTGCCAAATATAACGTATCCACACAATTTTGACCACAGTTAAGATTAAATAAATATTTGTATCGGCAATAGGGGTAGGCTCAGCTCTTTGCTGCGTAGACTAAGTCTAAGTAGCAGCTGGTTTTCAGTATACCCCTCCGCTCGAACTCAGGTGTTAGTCGAGTGATGTAAATAGTTAGGTAACAAGCGGGTCAACACAAAAACAAAATATAGTTAACAGCTTCTTTTTAAATAATTTTATGTACTTTGACTACACGTTAGTAGTGTGCACGCATGTGTGTGTATGTGTTTGTGGGTGCGTGTGTGTGTGGGTGCATAACTAAGACATCTTTTATGACAGCAAGACAATTAAATTTATTACAGAAAAAAATGAGATACATTATATAATAGTTATCTGTGAAATAAGGGCTGCATAATAAGTAGCAGCAAACGAACGGACGGACGGCTCCATAGCTAAGTTGGTAGTAACCCTGCCTGCAAAGCGAGGGGTCCCGGGTTCGATTCCCGGCCGGGGCAGATTTTGTGTAAGCATAAAGTTTGTTCTCGGGTCTTGGATGTTTGTGATGTGTATCTGTGTGTGTCCATGCCACCTGCGACACAGGGAATCCTAGTGCGAGGGTATGAGTGTAAGCGTATATTTATTTATTTATTAATAAAATACTCAGTTCTCTTATTCAAAGTGATGGAGCGATAGATCGGTGCGTGAGCACCACACACCAATTTTTTAGGTCAGTGCGCTATCTGCGCTCTCCCACCGTTCGGTGATAATGTAAAGGACGCAAGAACAACAACTCGGTCATTCCTAAAATAATAAAATATATATTTTTTTAATTTATATCTTGACCTGGATACATAGTCCTCAAGTCGCAATATTAGAAACAATTTTCGAGTCGAAGTGACGCTTCAGTAAAGCGGTGGATACTTTACTGAAGCTTCTATGGAGTTTTGGATAGAATACGAAAATACACGTTTTTCGCGTTTGTACTATTTGCCTTTCATTCATGCACGTTTACGAACACTTAATGGTTAATAATCCACCATTATTACACATTAACACTCGAAGAAACATAGGTTTTAGTAAATAACACAAAATCAACAACAGCACACTTTCGCATTCCCGCCAAAACTCAACAAAATATAAAAAGCCCTAGGGTTGCCCAGTTACTTACTCCCTGATCCCCCGGATCCAGGCGGCAGCAATGATGTGCTTCACACAGGTATCCACGGGGATATAATCTGACACTATGTCAGGCTTCGTGTGAATACTGCGCATTATACCTGATTAGAGCAACGTTTAATTAGAACATTCATGTTAGCTATTATGTATAAATAAATTCACGAGATTAGATACACTTTATTTTCTTTTTAGACCTTTCTCTTTAGACTTTTCTATAGAGACCTTTAAAAACAACGTACCTTTGCCGCAAGCCACAAAGATCCCCACAGGTCCATTAAAATTTTCAATCCACCCTGGCACAGGCTCATCCAGGCTTGCTATCACTGTAAACATATTTTTTTTTTCATTACTACCTAATTTGAGAAAAAAAAGGGAATAAAAGCCATTTAATAATAATTGCACATATAAGTTTTCATTACGATAGTTCTATAACTATCGTAATCAAACTATCGTAATCAAAGCAGCGAAATTTATATCTATATATAAATTTCGCTGCTTGCCTACATTTTGTGTCTATATTTTACTGCTAGCAACATTGAAATAGTTATAAGCTGCAAAGTTGATATTTGGCGCTAGTATACTTTTAGGTACTGAAACCCGAGGAAGTGAAAGAACTAAAGTCGGGGAACGGGGAAGTCTCCTTCATCGTCGCTTACCATCAAATGAGATAGCAGTCAAATCTGGGCCAGAAAAAAATTAAAACAAAACTACAATTCAAAAATAGAATCCTGAGCGTAGCGAGTTTTTCAAGGGTACGAGACGCAAAATAAGTTTGCTGCCGAGCGAAATACACAATTTTACACCTCACTACAACTTTTACACGCGTCAAAAACAAGCGTCTAAATCACAACACTACTAGTGTTATAATTTAGACGCTTGTTTTGCATTTGAAATCTGTGCCCAAAAGTGATTTTTATCCGCTAGCATGTAAAAGATATCCTTTCCGCACAAGGGTTTTTCAAAGCTTTTGTGAGGTGAAAAATAAATTATTGTAATACATAATACACTGATTACAAGTAAGGGGGTTAATTTGACAGGTCTAAATCATTGATTTTACTGTCGTATGGGCGAGCGAACGAACGATATCAGTCGGACAGTTAAAAAAAACTTGTCGTAGGAACATTTTTTATAGAAGGCCTATCAACTAACTCGAACTAGCCCGGCCCTCAGAATAAATACCCGGGCTAGTTCAGTTTATTTGGAGCATTGTCGTATTGATGTACCCTAACGTTAGACGACGCCGCGGCAGGCCCAGAAGGAGATGGCGGGTTGAGCTGCACCTACAAAAACTTATACCTGAAAGAACTAGCCACAAATAGCACTAGACCGTGATAAGTGGAAGGGAGAAATTTGCTCAACTGTGGGACAACCCAGGCTAATAAAAAAACCCTGTTCTCACCGATTGAAGGCCTAATGATGACCAAAGGTAGCTGTCCCCGTTGCTCGTACACTACATGCTCTGCCAACTGCTTGGTGAACGTGTAAGTGTTTGGAGTTTCTCCTAAGTATCTGCAAAAACAAAATTAAGTTAGGTTTTGTAAATTGATTATCGATTCCGAATTCATAACCTTAGCATTTTAATTAATTAAACGGAATTTTATTTATTGTGGCTTTTTAACTTACTTAGGCGTTAGCATCCTGATCGTGTGTTCGTCAGTGTTCTGGCAGACTTCCAACGTGTCGCGCCAGTCGGCCAGGGGAGGGTACATCACTTCCCCCACGGGATCACGGTTGGTATTCGAGTATGAGGTCGATACGTGGACGAAAGACTGCAGGAAAACAGTTTAATAACTGTACGAAAATAGTTATTTGGGATGCAAGGCTGCAAAGTTTTTTAACGCGAATACCTACCTATTGAAACCCTAGGAAGGGAAGGATGTTAAGATTGATTATAGGTATTCAAAAATAGAAATTCAGAAGTACGAGACGCAAAATAACTTAGCTGCCGTGCGAAACACATAATTTTTCAACTCTCTACAGTGAGGAAATGTTTTGTATATCATTCGAAGTTCTGCGTGGAAAAGGCATCGGTCAGCGGCGGTGCGACGCGTCTATTTTTTCCACGCTAGCGGATAAAAAGCACTTTTACGCGCAAATTTCGAATGAAAAACAAGAAGTTTCCGAGCTTGTGTCGTGAAAATCTCTTTACTGTATACCAAAACATATTCGGGCTTACCACAAAAAATACAACACACCCTAAACATGTGTTTAATTCACACATAAGGTTAAACATACTTTAGGTCGGGGTTTGTCTTTATATGAAATGAACGACGTTCATGAGATCGGCATGTTAAGAATTTGACAGCAAATGACAAAATTCTCTTTCAAATAAGTCCATGCTTTCAAATTATTAGAATTTAAGCTGTGTATGCATAACGTACTATCTCCTAGGTGTTAAAAATATTACAAAGGGACCTGTTACACGTGCCAGTAATAATTATTACATAATTAATTACTAAAATATACTCACAGATAAATTCCTCATGTCGTGAGCGAGGTCTATCATTTCTTTTGTTCCACTGAGGTTCATTTTTGCTGCGAACGTAAGAGGGTCATCGAACCTTTAGAAGAAAGATAGAAGGTAAGTAACTTATATGCAATAAAAGTCACCACGTATAGTATATACGCATATCTAGAGACTTACGAGCAGGGCTGGATTATCCATAAGCCAAGCAGGCAACTGCCTAGGGGCCCAGCAACGACAAGGGGCCCCACACCCCGGGAAAAAAAATTGAAAATGTATGTTCGAGTGCAAATTAAATTTGAAGATTTGTATGTAACAAACCCTCAGTGACAATATTATTAATATTGCGTTGTTTTTTATATTATATCGTCATATTTCAGTACATTTCAGAACGCGAGAGTGGGAGGACTAATTCTTCTGCGAGTGTCCGTCTGGGTTGTTACCACCGCTTTGCTCGTGAAGTCTGCCGCCAAGCAGTAGTGTGCAAGCATTACTGTGTTCCGGTTTGATGATCAGAGTATCCAGTGAAATTACTGGGCTTATGAGACGTAATACCTAATGTCTCAGGGTAACGAGCGATCTGCAGTGCCGCGCAGGCCTTTGTGTTTCAAAGTTCTGGGTGGCACTGCAATTGTTATGGGCCGGCGTTATGCTTACCATCAGGCAAACGACCAGCTCGTATCGCTACCAAATAACATAAAACAAACGCATTTCAAATGATTATAGCATAATATTATTAGGTATGGTTAGAAAAGGGGGCCCGAGACGTGCATTGCCTAGGGTCTCCGACATGGTTAATCCGGCCCTGCTTACGAACTACAGAAATTAGCACGTAAGCGTAGGTACGTGCTACAGAGCAAGTAAGGTTACCCTTACATCCTACAGAAGTAAGCACGTAAGGTAAGTACCCTTATGTGCTTCAGAAGTTAAGTCCATCACAGAGAAGCTCGAGGCTGTGGGAGAACTTTTTATTTATGCGTGATAAATCGTCTTTTGACTACGGCGGTAACCATAATAATCCTAGTAGAGAACTTGGCTCTTAAAAGCAGCTGTCGGTTCAGCAGATTCGGGAACACAAGGGTTCCTGCATTTTTTTAAATCAATTTTAATTGTTTTGATTAAAACTTCATTACCTGACACTGGCTGCAACATGGAACACAATATTCACTCGGTTCACCAACAGCGCTCTGTCTTCTTCTGTAATACCTGTAAGTAAAATATAAAATTAGCAAACTATAAGACACAGAAATTGTATTTTTACAATTATGGAAACCGTACGCCTTCCTAACTTCAATATTTAAATTATTTTTTAAATCTTGTTTAGTCTTGTATGCCAAGTAATTTTAGACTTCTAATTCTTCAATATTACGATGTTTTAATTCCTTAAGGGCCGATTTATCAATAGCCAGCTACCGTCCTGTTAGATAATGCCCTAAATCATCCAAGACTGTGGTGAAGACAGACGTAAATTAATTGTATGCCATTCTAAAGAAATAAACTATAGTAAGCTAACGGTCCATTAATTTCGAAATGAAAGACCCGAAAAACACAACATGAAAATTGATTCATTAAATAGCAATCAGTTCGTTAACGTGAAAAATCGGCCCTAAGTCAGGTAGTAGGACTAACTCTTCTGCTAATGTCCGTCTGGGTGGATACCACCGCTTTGCTCGTGATGTCTGCCGCCAAGAGGTAATGCGCAAGCATTCCTGTGTTCCGGTTTAATGAGCAAAGTAGTCAGTGGAATTACTGCACATAAGAGACTTAATATCTAATATTTCAGGGTAACAAGCGCACTGCAGTGCTAGAGCACTGTTATGAGCCGGCGTTATGCTTACCATCAGAAAAACGACCAACTCGTCTCGTTATGAAATAGTTTAAAAAAAAAACTTTAAATGACACAAACTAAACATGAATGTATTTTGAATATGAATTCTAATAAATACGTTTTAGTCAGGTCACGCCTTGCAAATCGGTAAGCGAGACTTTGATGCCTAAAACTCTGTGATGAGTCTAAGGGGCACCATAGACGCTCAAGCAAACTTACGTTTGCTTGTCAGAATAACAACGCTTTACCGTCAAGCGCGGATTTCGTGATACTCGAAATGCGCGCTTGACGCAAAAGCGTTGTTATTCTGACAAGCAAACGTACGTTTGCTTGAGCGTCTAGGGTGCCCTTTAGCATGGATTTACCCAGTAACTGTAGTGCCTCGTGCCTATTCCCGTTAGCACTACCAGTTGTGTCAAAGGGAAATTAATTTTGACATGGAATCAGCATGAGTCCACGCTCGTCTGAGTCCACGCTCGTCTCTTAATTTTAGGTACTGTGGCATAAGCAACATCGCTTCAAAAAGGTAAAGTTGAAAGCTTGTCTATAGCTTTGTTAGCTCACCTAATCCAGGACAGCTGACATCCCCTGAGATCACGAATACTTTTTCCTTGAACAGATCCGGTTTCTCCTTTCGTAGTCTATCGAAGCACTGAAACAACACAAATTGAAACGTTTTAAAACCCTCGACTAAAAAGTCGCTCGTGAAAAGTTTCAGCTCTCTTGAGCCTATTACCGTCAAACGGTTAAAAGATTTTTTTAAATTATAGCTTAGAAAATCCCGATCGGGTCACCTTTGAAATAAAAATTCGGGTTAGATAAAGATTCGGGTAAACGTAAGTTAAGCGTTTATTTTAACCTTCCTATGAAGCCCCAAGGGAGCACTTATGTGCTCCCTTGGGGCCTATATGAATAATTGACATTGATAACATTTTGAATTTGAATTTGAAAAAAACTTAATCAAAATTGGTCCATCCGTTTAGGAGCTACGATGCCTCATGCCACAGACAGACACACAGATACAATCGTTAAATTGTGTGGTTTTTTTTCTATTTATGTATAATATATAAATAATAATAAATTTATTTAATTCAGACATTGTCCATTTTTGTTAGTAAAATACTTAAAATCTATGTTAATATATGCTTAGGTAAGTTCAGTAATATCAAGTTTACAATTTTGCGTTTTATATGCAGAATACTTTAAATTAAATGTATAATTTTTTTTTAATTTATTTACTTAAATAAAATAGAATAAGCCTAAACAAATCGTCGACTTCCTTTTAGTCAAATTTTATGTTAATAACATAAAAGAGCATTAACTTTAACCGTAAACTAACAGTATAATCATAGGGCACCCTTAGACGCTCAAGCAAACGTACGTTTGCTTGTCAGAATAACAACGCTTTTGCCTCAAGCACGCATTTTGAGTATCACGAAATTAGCGCTTGACGCAAAAGCGTTGTTATTCTGACACGTCTGACGTCTGACTGTCTGTCTGGCGTACGTTTGCTTGAGCGTCTAAGGTGCCCCATAGACATCGCCTTTCAAATCCGCAAACGCGAAAATTTTTTGCCGCCATCAAAGAATTTTCATTAGTTTTAGTCTGTGATTCGGGTAGTCGAATATTGCAATGGCTAATTTTAACTTTCATAAGTGCTCCTTTGGGGCCTATTTGAATAAAGCATTTTGAATTTGAATTTCAATCAATTTCTTAGCGTAGGTAGGTATAGGTCTAATTAAAGTAAACTAACCACCCACAAGCCCAAAGATTTAAGCTCACCTTTTAGCAAACGTGACATACAAAATATTAGAAAAACATCTTACAGCGACCGAGTAGATCTGCGCCAGCCGGTCTTCAGACTTGACTCCTTTCTTCTCGCGCACCAGCATGTATATCCTATCTAGACCTGGGCAGCTATACAGAATTTTCTCTATCAAGACTTTCCCGATGAATCCTGGAAAAGATTGACATCAAAAAATACTTTGTACACCTAGTAAAATGTATCTTAAAAAAATTACCTACCACAGTAACAGATCCTAAACTACAATACAAAAGTCTCCACAACTTCCATCTTTGTAGCCACGTTAGTACAGCTGCAAGACGAATTGCAATAAAAGTTCTGACTCTTGTCCTGAAACTCTATCCCAATTACTTACCTATAGTTTTAAAATGTAGTTAAAAAAAAACTAAAAAACAATTTTACCTTCTGGCTCCATCATCAGAACCTCGACCCTAAGTGATTGGAAAACGAATTTTATGAGCCCAACCTCGAAGGTTTTTTTTTTAATGTTATTAGGTAACGAGACGAGCTGGTCGTTTGCCTGATGGTAAGCATAACGCCGGCCCATAACGATTGCAGTGCCACCCAGAAACACAAAGGCCTGCGCGGCACTGCAGTGCGCTCGTTACCCTGAGACATTAGGTATTAAGTCTCATAAGCCCAGTAATTTCACTGGATACTCTGCTCATCAAACCGGAACACAGTAATGCTTGCACACTACTGCTTGGCGGCAGACTTCACGAGCAAATTATTAAAAGCAAAAGATTTATAATCACCAAGAGGTCGTCGTGGCGCTATGATCTGAAAGGTGAATTTTGACCTTAACTTACCAGATCCTCCGGTGATAAACATTGTTTTCCCTGCAAAATATTCTGATATTCTCGGGGCGTCGCTTAAATCTCTTTCTTCTAAAAAACCCATCTTTGCAATCCTACAATTGAAAAATTAAAAAATAACATTTGGAATATGTAATCACGAAGTTTTAAACAATAAAACAAATTGAATTAGGTATATATATTATAGTCATACGAATTTAAATCGCGTAACTTTTATAAGCAACTTCACAAAACTAACAAATATGACTTAGAACCAGAAAAAAACGCTGGGTAAAATTAACAAAGAACAAAGCGACTTACTATTTATTTATTTTTTATTTTAAATGATTTAAAAAGAATTTTTATAAACGAATGTAGCGTACGATTCGTTTGATTACTACTTTAAAATGACGCTACTTTCCAATCGAACAACATGCTGCTCTGATTTAAATTATAATCTAAATGGATGAAAAATAAACAGCTTAGGTAGGCTAAAGTTCAATATTAGCATTTCTGTACGAACAATGACTTTAACATTTTGGTTGAAGTTCATACTGAATGCAATCTTTTATTGATGTCGATTCTGTCATTTCATACTAAACCTATAAGTTCCTTGCTAAAAACCTAATTTTAGTTTTAATCTCTCTTTCTAAATGAGAACGTGGGAAAAGGAGGGGATATATTTTAGACCTGTCAAACTAATCCACCTTATGTACTGCTATTATCGTTGTGATAATCTGTGATGCAACTTTGATGTTCCTAAAAGTTTGATAGAACTTTCTTTTATAAAATAGGTACATAATTGGTAATTTAATCTTATGGTCACCTTCCGGCTCCATCATCAAGACCCTGGACATCATCCAGGATCAGAGCATTTGTAAAGTCAAATCAAACAAACCCAAACTCGATAGAATTAGGTACGCAATACTCCAGAACCATAGCTATAACGATTCGAAAAAGAGCCAGAGTGCGCTCCGACACGCCACATCAGTGTGAACAGGTAGATGACACAACACATAGCAGCCCGGCATAATAATGTAAATCCGGCTGTAGTTTGTGACGCCACAATTGTGGCCATTGAACAACTTTTGACCGTTTGCTATCACGTATATTATTATTTTGATTTGGACTGCTGTTTGTGACTTTCAGAACGTCCCGAATTATAATTAATGCCTACTACCTATAGTACCTACCGTATATTCTAAAAACGAAAGTGCGTTTCTTGGTTTTTACACTATAGGTACTGCACAAAAAAGGAGCGTAATATTTTTGGGTATACATCGACTTGTTCATTAGGTATGTTTGTCTGTCTCACGCTGCAACAGAGCAATGTATCGAAGTGATTTTTTGCATAGAGATTATGACCCGGGACTGATATTTTTCGCGGAAATTTGCACGGTTCCTGTAAGGACACTACACGGGTGAAACCGCTGGCTCCAGTTATTTTATAATTAGTGCTGTCTCGAAACCCTGCGGCTCAAAGCGACGACAGCTCCGCTTTACGCTACACACATCACTTGCGCACCACACGGAGTCTGCACTGAGCAGGCAATGGTTGGTTAACATTTTTTTCAATAGAGGTCGTAGAAGCATAGGTAGAAACGGGTGACGTGCTCGGACTAGATTTCCATCGAGCCCCAACCACAACCACGGTAGACGATACGATATGCGTCAAGCGGGGATGTGTAAGCGTACTCGCAGCGAAAAATATCGAATTTCATGATTTGAGTTTGATAGATATTTAGTGTATGACGCCATGTAAATTTGTATGATAATTTCAAAATTGTGTGTCCATCCGTTTTTGAGTTATAACAAAAAAACCGATTCCGCCAGGGCAACGTCTCCCCAGCGGCACTTTTTTGACAACATGGTCGGTCGTGAAAAATAATTATACCAATACCTAATTGGTATGTGACGAGTAATAAGTGTGTGTGCTAAAATGAAATTTGTGTGTCGTAAGACTCCGAAGATTTTCAACATGTCACTGCGGGAACGTTTGGCTGATGGTTGGATATCCTAAAGCCTAAACGATTAAACGCACAATTATGATTTTTTTGTGCACTTTGCTATGAATTTGTTTATAAAAAAAAATCGAAAATAATATACCATTCGGAAGAAAAAAATATACTTACCTAAAATAAGGTTTTTAAGTTCTAGTACTTAAAATATATATCCTAGAGACTAGCTTTTAGCGTTAGTATGTGCCCTATAGCTGCCTACAATGATATTCCAAGTCTCGTTTGTATAATGTAAATGATTAATGAGATATGTAAATAATACCACGATTAGACTACGACCATTTTCGCCATTGGATTGGACGAGTTCTTTATTGGTTATAAAATAAAAAACTATTCAAATAATTAGTTAATTGGGAACGTTGCCGACTGGTAGCGGATTATTAGATTAAGATTGTAAATAAATTAGTGTGTATTTTATTTCGTTATTTTAGTTTATGTTGTTAAAGAGACATAATTAAAAAACCAACAAGACACAAAACAGTGGCTAAACCGACCAAGTGTGAATGGCTGCAAAAAAGCGCCGCGCAGTATCAAGTGCTTACCTTCTAAAATTGATAGTATTTTACAGTAACTTTAGTACACGTGCGTACACTATTGTTCACATGAGTTTTTATGCAAATTCCGCTGATAGGTACCTACTAAAATACAGTTCGCTTGTACGCTTATGAGACTCACTGAAGAAATGTGACACTGAAGATCCAAAATTGTATAATTTAGGGACAGAATTTAGCGCGGCGCGGCGCTCTGGTGCGTCAATTTGAAAATCGCACATCCTCCTCGGCCACGGGTCGTTCTTTAACTTACTGAGCTGCTCACATTTGCAAGCAATAATCATGCATGCTAGTTCCATAATAGCATGCTCATTGCTCATGCCAAACTGTTCAGACGAAAAACGCTCCCTTCCATACGCGCCTCAGGTAGCATGCTCGAAAATCAAAAGATAATTTTGCATGCTCATTACTAACAATGTTTCGACACACGTGTACTAGGTGGCAATTGCTCATTAGTTGCGTGCTTTCAATAAGCATATATCTGTCTGTTTGTTAGTGGGAGGACTAACTCTTCTGCGAGTGTCCGTCTGGGTTGTTACCACCGCTTGGCTCGTGAAGTCTGCCGCCAAGCTGTAATGTGCAAGCATTACTGTGTTCCGGTTTGGTGAGCAAAGTATCCAGTGAAATTACTGGGCTTATGAGACATAATATCTAATGTCTCAGGGTAACGAGCGCACTGCAGTGCCGCGCAGGCCTTTGTTTTCCAAAGTTCTGGGTGGCACTGCAGTTGTTATGGGCCGGCGTTATGCTTACCATCAGGCAAATGACCAGCTCGTCTCGTTACCAAATAACATAAAAAGGTAGGTACCTAAGTACCTTTATATTTCAACCATTACTTATCTCCTAGGTAGCCTGTGCGAGTCATTGTTTTATCGAAGTTAATCTATGCAGATGTAGTTTAGAGTCATTCGGGGCAACTGCGCGTACGTTTCCCTTTCAAGCGGTATCAATAGGGATAATACCCATTTGCCTAGAAAATAGGGGAAAGGCGTACAAAGTGACGTATCCTCTGCTAAATCAATCATAAATCTTTATTTATTAATTACTAGCTGCTGCCCGCGGTTTCACCCGCGCGGAGATATTGGATTTCGTGGGTTTTATTTTTTTGCACGGAACCCCAATTATTTTTCTAACATAAAAGTAGCCTAAGTTACTCCTTATAACATCCGCTATCTGCCAGTGAAATTCCCGTCAAAATCGGTCTAGCCGTTTCGGAGATTACCCGGCAAAAAACAGACAGACAGACAAAAATTTTAAAAATGTTTTGGTATAGTTGCCGTATATACTTTCATAAGCATTTAGTAAAAAGCTGCTATTTTGATATTACAAACAGAAACTTCAATTTTTTTATTTGTATAGTTTTTCTATAAGACAAACAGTATTTTTGTACCTTTAGATAAATAATTTATCTAAATTAATTATAATTTCTACTTTACTACTTACCTCCTTTAAAAAATATAAATATGGGACCTATAATAAAATGTCAGAATCCGTTTTGTCCACCCTATGTGGGTCTAATGACATAAATCCATTTTTTTTTTTAATGAACTTGCGTTTGGTCTTGCGACCTCTACAGCGTCACCGGACTGACATAAATCCACCTATACCTACCCATTTAGTAGCTATTTGACGATAACCAGAAGGGCAATCGCGTTAAAAATTATCAACCAAACCGCATCTAAACCACAACCGCATTACAGCTTTTTGACCGTTTTGTATCGCGCTAATAGTTTTACCAAAAGTTGAGACGTATCTGGACAACAACTGATAGTTAACGCTGTCAAATGAACGGCAATATCGAAATCCACACGCCTGAACCGAAACTAAACTACAGTAGGTATCAAACCACAACTAAACAATAATTGTACGCTGTCATTTCAAATTAGCGCGATCGGGGCCCAGCTTACCTATATCGACCAAGTAGGTAAAATGCCAAGAAATTAGTAATTAAAATAACCTAAGTACACGGTGCGGCAGGTGATAGGAGTACCTAACTCTTTCACGAGTGACCGTCTGCCGTCAAGCAGTAGGTACAAGCATTATTGTGTTACGTGTTTGATGAGCAAAGTAGTCGGTGAAGTTACTGAGCTTAAGATGAGCCTAGCCTCTTTATAATAAACATTGTTGAACCGCTTCGTTAAACTTTGATATGTCCTTGTTCTTTGAAAGTTTTAAATTGAATCGAAAGAACTTGTAAGTTTTTGTAAGCCGGAAAGAAATACATCATATCAAGAATTCACAGTCAACATCGATTGCTCCCATAGCCTAGTTGGTTAAGGCGTCTGGCCCGGATAGCCAGAAGACGCAGGTTCGAATCATGTTGGAAGCGAAATTTTTGTGATGTATATATTTGTGTGAATCGAAAGAGACAAAACTTAGTTTAACTATTCTAACGTTTCACACTGTTTTAAGAGCCCTAATGTCTCATCCTATATAGTACGTTGAACTACCAATTTAAATGTTAATGTACAGACCTAATACGTGTATAAATAAAATAATTCAAGTAGGTATTTTAGTGTAATACCTACTGCGTTTAAAACGAATTTAAACAATGCAATTCCACGTAACTTCTACACCACACGGGCTTTCGTTTTTAACTGCCTAGCTGCTGCCGGCGATTTTTTGTTATTACAAACTAGCTTCTGCCCGCGGTTTTACTCCGCTCCCACAGGAACCGTGTACTTTTCCGGGATAAAAGTAGTCTATTTACTCTCCGGTCCATAAACTTTATTCATGCCAAAAATCACGTCGATCCGTTGCTACCTGAAAGGAGGACGGACCAACAAACATACATTTACACTTTGGCATTTAGTACGGACGGACTAGCTGTCGTTTGCGACTTTTCCACGTGGTTATTTTTCCTTTTATGGTCGAAGCCAATATAATTTTCCACTGAAATGATTGTTGTTGGCTTTTACATTGGTTTTTATTTGCAGCAAATCATATTTGAAGAAACAGTGGTTTAACAGCGAATTGTTTGGCTAGTTTTTGGACCGGATAGTAACATAAGCTACTTTTATCTAGGAAAATTCACGGTTCCTGTGAATCAAACCGCGGGCAGAACCTATTCTATGTTCTGTGCCCGAAGCTCCTCAATTGGAAGGCCTAGTTTGGCAACGGAGCCGTCATTAAAAGTTAAACAGTAAAAACACAAAAAAATAATAATGTAACATTTTATTCAAATACATTTTACAACGGTTCCACCAATCCCTAAGACATAAGTTTCTCCGTATAAGCCCCACTAATTATATTAAATAATAGATAATAATTTAATCACATTTGTCTATAGAAAACTACCTATTTTACAAAAATAAATAGGCACACATTTAGGTGCAATGTAAAGTCCGTTTTTTTAAGTATCTAATAATGTAAACGCTGTATTTGTTTTTGATCCATTATGTTTGTTAACATTTTATTAGACATTTAAAAAAGACGGGCCTTAGTTTCATACACAAATAGCTTTTGATGCAACAAAAGCACTCGTAAAGTGTACAGTCATCGCATTTTTAACTAATGCGACTATCACATTTCTGATTAATGCGATATTCGCATCTTCAACTAATGCGTTGTTCACATTTTTACTATTCTCAACATATACTATGGGGTAGAGACAAAGCGTACGAGAGCGATGGCAAAAGCGTGAAATTCCGCACATACTATGATCAGTTTTTATTTATTTATAAGTATATTACATAGCAGCCACCGGAGCACGGTCGAAAACAAATGAACGCGCCACTACTAGACAGTGTTCGCTTGCTTTCACCGTGACTTCCACACTGATTCGTTTGCCTTTGCTCGCTGTCTTTGGCTTCATTGGTACTCGACTCGGGATGCGACAATCGCATCTTTCAGCATAATCCCAATCATTGAAGTCTGCGACTATCGCAAGTTTAGCTAATGCGATAATCGCATTTTTAGCTAATGCGATAATCGCATTTTTAGCTAATGCGATAATCACATCTTTAGCTAATGCTATAATTGCATTTTTAGACAATGCGATTTGTGCACAAAACAACATTACGCATACGGGCATGGCCCCGCTTAGCAAACCGCCTTATAACTACAAAATTCTAGCGACAGGCTAGAAACATTTGGAGTTTCTGTATGCCTAAATAGCACTAGATTGTCCAACTGTTTATGTAGTAAAGAAATTTAGGTTAGCTAGCCAAACGAGAACTCGAAAATGCCACCGAACAAACTGTTGAATGTCAAGTAAATTCATTTAAAGTGTAACCCAGACTTACGGGATATTTTAACGCTAGAACAACTGTTGAGTCAGCGGGGCCGTGCCTTTATCTTCATACATAAAACTAAAGCCTGCATCACGTGTACAACCGTAGCTAAATCACAACTGCAGTGCAGGTTGCTTATATTGCACATTTGAGCCTCTGATTACATCACAGCTCAAACAGCATAATGAGTAAGAAATGTCTAATAGTTCACAAGTAAGCACTAGTGGATGCGATGTTTATGCCGGATTCTACTAGGGCCAAAACAACAAAAAGAAGTCTACAATGTGTTTTAACGTCCACCGAGGATTACTACCCATCATACACTCTGAGAAGCCTACATCCCATCAGAGGGAGTTTTAGGCTGCAATGGTGATGAGAACAGAAAACTCTTCAAGTGATAAATCACATATTAACTTGATATATAAATGCTGAGATGAGGTTAGAAATTGGGTGCGTCAGATTGAAAAGTCTACATGTTCCCGCTCGGCCACACTCGTTCTATTTTGCTACGTTTATGAAATGCATGGTTTAAGAAGTTCTTTATAATAAGGGGTGTTTTAGCACAAGACAGTGCCACAGATGTAGTCCTACTGTTGTGGACTGAACAAAATGCGACGCGCTTTTATCTTCCACGCCTCTGGTGTCATCAGGCATAAACGTCGCAGAAAATTCAATTAATTAATATTTTGGTATAAAAGTGTTAGTAGAAAATACAAAGTTAAGAAAAAGGAATGTCTGAGTTACAATAGTTCAGCAAAGAAAAAATAATTTGCTATCATATTATTGCGTAAACTTTTTCACAATATCACATTTACGAATTCCAGAATAGAATTAACAAGTAATGGTAAGTTAATCTTTTTGGAAAAGAAAAACATTTAAATGAAATGGAAAATCAAGATTGGCAAAAATATTTCAAATTCTTTTTTAACATTTTTTTAAGTAACAAACTAAGAAACTACAAGTTAATTAAAATTGATTTAATATAGGTACCTCATTATCTATACGACCCGTACCTTGAACCTAATTAATACCTTTGGATTACCCATTCCATTGCTCTACCGACTGATCTTACCCATGCACCATGCCCTATTTCACGAAATTTTTGCCTTCCGGCAACTCCTTACGCCATCTATTGAAATTATCTAGAACTAGTTGGGTAATTAATTCCAAAGGCATACCACGTCATGTCCAAAAATTAAATTTTGCATCAAATTAAATACTTTTAAAGGTTTATATCGATCTACGCGCAGAATGTTCAATTCATAAAACGTTCAAAATGCAAAATAATGAATTTCTGTTTATTTGCTTCAGCAGTATTTAATCAATACGCATAATGTTCAATACGCAGAATGTACAAAAATCAGAATCTTCAATACGCAGAATGTACAAAAATCAGAATCTTCAATACGCAGAACGTATAAAACGCAGAATGTTCAATACATCGCGTATATTTAATATTATTGTAGGTAATTCCCGGCGTTTCAAACCCTTTGTTATGTTCGTTGTCACCAGGCTGACTCAAATAACCGCGACGCCTAAATACACGCGATGTAACCGTTAAAATTTTGTTATTTTTTTCAATGTGTAATAATAGCAAAAACCTAATCTTGGTTTTCGCCTCAATGCGTTTTACAATACATATTAAAAGTAAGTTTCAAAGTATGAGGTATATCCGACAATATGGACCGATTTAAATATTTTTTTCTTGTGACAGCTTGGAATTTGGTCCCGTATACATTTGGTAATGTATACATTTTTATATCAGTGATTTTCAAAATATTTTCCCCATATTTATAGACCGGTTTTTTTTACAATATCCGTGTGGTCCCATATAATGCACTCCGAAGGTAAGATGATGAAAGATAATAATTAAGATGGCAGATAGTCACAGAATTCCGAGGACTATCATTATAGGATACATTTACATGTTATTTTAACAAGCCTAATAATTTATTATAAATCCATTATTATTGTTAGTGGGAGGACTAACTCTTCTGCGAGTGTCCATCTGGGTTGTCACCACCGCTTTGCTCGTGAAGTCTGCCGCCAAGCAGTAGTGTGCAAGCATTACTGTGTTCCGGTTTGATGAGCAGAGTATCCAGTGAAATTACTGGGCTTATGAGACTTAATATCTAATGTCTCAGGGTAACGAGCGCACTGCAGTGCCGCGCAGGCCTTTGTGTTTCAAAGTTCTGGGTGGCACTGCAATCGTTATGGGCCGGAGTTATGCTTACCATCAGGCAAACGACCAGCTCGTCTCGTTACCTAATAACATAAAAAAAAAAATTATAAATCCAATTTTCTTAGTAGTCCAATAATATAACCAAACTCGGTGGATGCCAATCAATGACAGCAATGGTGCGAACCAATGACGTTATAAATAAATATGAATTAAATTTTTATCTATGTTATTGCTTGGTGAGCCGTCAAGTTTGTTTACATTAGTGGACTTCTAAAAAAGGGCCAAAAATAAAAGCTACATACGAGTTGGGTACACTTGTACCCAACACTTGTACGCTTTTTTTTTTCTAGATATGTGCCTGCAACAAAGAGCTTAGCAGAATATTTTGGGTCATATTGTTATATTTTGAGGTCTGCGTTTTTAACTAGTTTTTAAAGAAAGCGTAGTAGAAAAGCTAAATTAATTAAAAGCAACACTGCGTTCCTAAAACTATTCAAAAAGCAGCAACATTATAACAGTATGGCAACATCGTTTTTGACAGTTTTGATAAATAATAAAATATAAGCTGTGTTGTCATCTGTTGTCAATTTTTTTTAATGGCTATGGTCATTTTCACATTCAGCCAAAAAGAAGCTGAAAAAGCCGTTCCGTTTCGAGAAATTACGTTCCGTATTACGTTACGTACCAAAAAATCTTTATGTATTTTCAGGAAATCGCAGGCCTATAAAATTGTCATTTCATTTCAGAATATCTAGATTTTGAGAGCTCTTTCCAAAAAACGATCTGATAACCTGGTTAGTTTTTACATTTATTTTAGTACCAAAACGGAACAACTCTTTTCTACATTAGTTATTTATACTAACCATATATAATGCATCATTTTGGAATCATCTAATGCAATATAATTATATATTTTTCAAATACAAATAACTTCATTCACATGGGCCCTAGGTGAGCGCTCATAAAATCTAAAAGACTAAAGGTGCCCGTAAATAGTTATTTTTTTATACAGTCCATATAAAACAACATTTACAACCTATATAACTCAAACAATCAAAGAACATAGGTTATACCTATATTCCATGTGACTAATAGAATTAAAAAAACAACTTAAATAAACATGAACCACTATATAACAATAGCCAAAACGCAGGCATACAGCGACAAAATTCTTTCCATATCAGTTTTTCGTATTCCATACAAATATATTTTTATTTATTTTACTTAATTTAACATTACTCGGATCCTATATTAATATGGTCAAGATTTAATGACGGGTGAAATTTGACGACTGCTGTACGAATTTCATCGAGTTTATCTTTATTTTTTCTTTTAAATCAAATATTTTTATACAATATTGCATTGTGTAATTTCAACGTGATTTGATAAACAACATATTCGAAAATTTAGCTTATTACTACAAACATATTGTCATGTTAGAAAATGTACATACATATATAAATCCTAGAAACATCTATATGCGCTTACTGATACAGTATGAATTTATATTTGACGAAGGTGTCTGAGAGATAACTTTTGGGATTTAAGTATATATTTTACATTGATATACCTAACTAACATTTTAAAAATATATTACGTATGTTGGAAAAACATAATACATACAATTATGTCACAGCCTTGAGCCGTTTACAATATAAGTAGAATAAATACTTATTTTATATATAAAAATAATAGTAAATATTTGTGCATTCATTTGCAAATATATGTTGCAATGTCCAAACCATTACGCAATTCAGAAGCCCATTGGCCTAACAGTTACACCTTGAGATATGTCTATATTATAAAATAATAATACATAAAGTATTTTATATATTCTATTAAATACGTTCATAATGCATAACACCTTTGTGTCATGCGCAATTATCCCATACTTTCAAATCTTAGATGCATAATATATGGATATACACGTTACTATACACTATCTTATAAATACATATCCACATGGGCTTCAGGAGAGCGCTCACAAAAGTTAAATGACTATAAAATGCTCATATCAGACAAACAGGAATCGAAGTTAAATGAAAGCTTGTAATGATCGCTTCTAGCGATAAGACAGCCTATTACAACAGTCGATTTTCAAGTTATTGCATTATTTTCGTAAAGATTCTCCTAAGGAGTAACAAAAAGTGATGTAATTCGAGTTGTTTGCACAACACTTGTGGAAATCTTTCAAGCGTGTGCGATATTACTGGTTTGTTAATTCGAGCCATATTTAAACTAAAACTACTATACAGCTATCCTTTTCACACATCTAGAGATAAATAGACGTGCGAGAGGGATAACACACCTAAAAGCCAATGACCAAAACTTAATCACCACCGACATTACTCGACAGATTTACTTAAAACTTGGTATGTAGACTGACTTTACCGTTAAATATAACTTTGGTTATACGTTATCTCGATTAAAACGGGCAGATCCGCGGGGTGCTACTAGTTTTACATTAATTCATCTATACTTCTATAGTAATATTATAAAGCATTAAAGTTGAATTATTTGTTTGTTTGTTACCGCTCATCTGTGAAACCGTTGGTGCGATTCTAAAAATTCTTTCACTAATGGGAACCTACATTATCCCTGAGTGCTATAAGTCAAATTTTATTCTGATTCCGAGCGTGCGAAGTCGCGGTCAGGCGCTAGTTCTCAAATAAATCTTCTCTGACAGATCGTATGTAGAAATACTACTCGTATATCTGTGTCAGTATTCAATAAAAAAAACACAAGCCTATGTGCAGTAAAAAAAAAACAGGTCAAGTTTTTAACGATAGCCGTGAAATGAGCTTCAATCCACTACTTTGTATAACTCCGATGTATGAATAGTACCAACAAATCTCTCACCGCGGGTGCGTCAGAGCCGGGTATGGGAATATACAGAGAATGGGCAGCAGCATTCTCCGCGGTCAACATCATAATCTAATGCGATCACGGCGACGCCTTCAAAACGTGCTGTATTATGGCAACGCTCCCCATTTTATGGGGAGGCGTATATTCAGCAGTGGACGTCTTCCGGCTGAAAACGAATCAAAGTGACCTTCCTATTGAAGGTCACTTTGTTTCGGTCATTGTCTTTTTAGTGGCGCGTTATGATTGTACCCACTGCTCGTAATATTGCATTTTTATCCCCGTATAAAATTTTGTTATAGTTACTTGTATGACTATGGAGTTAAAACTGTGTTACTATTACATATATTATGTTTATTTGTGTATGTACGCGTGTGTGTGTTTTATGGCTCGATTTCTAATGCGGACAGTTTTCGGACGAACTCGAGGCGTTGCGACGGTGTGAGTTCCTGAAAAAAACATTTTACGTTACTATACAGGATGTATATTATTGTATATGTAAACAGGCTCAATATTCGAACACAATGTCGTATTGGGTTCTGAAAAAATATAGGAAGTAGTTTATAAATCTATATCAATAAAAAAATAGAACTACCTTTTTTGAAGTGGGTTAAAATTAATTGTGGTAATGAAATTTGCTATAGTAGGTGTCCGATATAATTCGGAGCAATGTCGTATAGGTGTCGTATCGTAAAAATTGCCTCTTTACCGTTTTTATGAGTAGACACACTGACGAGCTCTATTGCAGCGTCGAATTTGTCAATCATCGAGGTACTAGTACTAGGTACTAGTAGGTAACCCCGAGAGATGAAATACTGTACTACCCAATTCCATAACAACGTCGTGATCTGTCATTATTATATTTGCGCTCGGCTTACCCACGCACGGGAATCGGCGCGAAGCGGTGGCTTAGCCAATTAGAGCCCATTATATCTAGGCAAAAATGATGGAACACTGCTTACTTATCCCGCTAGGTGGCATTATCGCTGGTGTCGTGTCACTATGAAACTTCATTATTAAATTTTATTAAGTAAACAAAAAATCGTCTTTGCAATAAAGTAGGTCTGTAAGTTAGGCCTCAGTAAAGGGTAATTCAGTGTAAAATTAAGGTACACACGTTTCAGTTCTGACGAGAAAAAACGGAAATTGTGGATCAAAGCATTGATCATCAAAAATTATTGGAAACCAATTATTCTTCTAGGTTATGTAGTGACCAGTTCAAATCTAATGATTTCTAAGACGCGAGCATGTTTACTGGTTATAGTTTAATTCATTAACCCTCAAAGTAAACATCAATGACAAGCACCAGCGCAGGTGGCGCCATCTGAGATTAGCTTTGCATGTGCCTCCACGTTTATTTCTTTCAAACCAAACGTCCCTTCATCTCTAGCGGTTAGTTCCTCGATGTTGACAATCGTTTCGACTTACCATAACGAGTTTATTGACGGCCTGCATAATAGCGTCCTGACCGATGGCACGAAGGTTTCTCTCGAGGACAGAGGTATCCTCGCCCACCTGGGACTCCAACCATTTGCAGACGGCCTCGTTGTCGTGTTCCCACTGGTGGGACTGTGGGAGAAAAAACATGATTAGCTACCTTCAACTTTTTTATACTACTGGATTACGAGACGTGTTGGTCGTTCGCCTGATAGTAAGCACAACGCCAGTTTACCAGGTGGTACCACCGCTTTGCTCGTGTAGTCTGCCGCCAAGCAGTAATGTGCAAGTATTACTGTGTTCCAGAAGTTCTGTGGTTTACTCATCAGGTTAGATGAGTGAAGCAGTCAGTGAAATTACTGGGCTAGTGAGACATACCAGTAATGTCTCAAGGTAACGAGCGCAATGCAGTGCCGTGCAAGCCTTTGTGTTTCAAAGTGCTGAGGGGTACTGCATTGTTTCTTTGGTATACTATTTGATAACGAGACGAGCTGGTAGTTCGCCTGATGGTAAACATAACTCCTGTAGTTTCACTGACTTTTTTGCTCATCAAACCGGAACACCGTACTGCATGCACAGTACTGCTTAGCGGCAGACTACACGAGAAAAGCGGTGGTACCCAACCAGGCGAACACTCTCAGAAGAGTTAGTCCTGCCACCTGTTTTTCTGCCCCTTTCTCTCTCTCTCTCTCTCTCACCTGCGTCTCCCCCCGGTCCTCCGTGAACCACCTCCTGAGCGTGGCGGCGGCCGCGCCCTGGTCCATGGAGTCTGCGGGCCGCACCGCCACCTGCACCCTCCTCTCCTGCTCGTTCTGGCGCAGCAAGCGACGCAGCCGCCAGTACAGGAGCCGGCGCGAGTCCCGCCACGGGATTATGTCCTGTTAAATTATCAACATTGAAATCAAAATCGCTTGTCAAAAGGTTTCTTTTTACGTGCACTCGTTATACTGAGACTTTTTTTAATGTTATTTGGTAACGAGACGAGCTGGTCGTTTGCCTGATGGTAAGCATAACGCCGGTCCATAACAATTGCAGTGCCACCCAGAACTTTGAAACACAAAGGCCTGCGCGGCACTGCAGTGCGCTCGTTACCCTGAGACATTAGGTATTAAGTCTCATAAGCCCAGTAATTTCACTGGATACTCTGCTCATCAAACCGGAACACAGTAATGCTTGCACACTACTGCTTGGCGGCAGACTTCACGAGCAAAGCTGTGGTAACAACCCAGACGGATACTCGCTGAAGAGTTAGTCCTCCCACTAACTAAAACTAACGTGAGGTATTATGCCTCATAAGTCCAGTAATTTCACTAACTACTTCGAAAGGCGTTCAGTGATCATAGTTTCATAGGGAACTTGCATTAATTTTTATATGAAATGTTATAGAGGCTGCAAATTCCACACGGCAAATTCCAAAATATCGCAGTTTCAAATTACGTGGAACGGAACGTGAAACGCCAATCATAACGCAATCTTAGTGCAATCATAACGCAATCTTAGTGTTCCCAGTTTTTTTTCGTTTTGTGCCCTCTTGAGTCCAGCGTAGTTGTATTAGTAGCTATTTGTACCGGCGACCGAGGTGACCGGGGTGACCAGCGTGACCGGGGTGACCGGGGAGCGAGGCGGAGTGAAGCATACTCAGGCCCAGATCGAACATAAAGTTTAATACGATGTATACTTACAAATATACAGCCTTTTTCTAACATCCTCTCAGCTGTGTCATGTAACTCCGCGAACTGGACGGCGATCTGCATAAAACAAGGGTTCCATTTATTATACTCATAAAAATTAAGGGGAACATGAGGGTTCATTAATGGCGCGGATGCGTGACAGAGCGGACGAGGCGGACAACGCGCGCTTTGTATATATAGAAATACTAGTTTCTGCCCGCGGTTTTCACCCGCGTTCTCAAAGGAACCGTGCATTTTTTCCGGGATAAAAAGTAGCCTGTTACTCTGCGGTCCCTAAACAATACCTATGCCAAAAATCACACGACGATCCGTTGTTTCGTTGCTACGTGATAGAAGGACAAACCAACAAACACACTTTCGCATTTATAATATTAGTAGGATAAACAAAGCGCGCTGTGTCCGCTATACAAATGCCCAACTTAGATCGATCGCACGATTATTTGACGTCTGAATGCAAGGACGAGTCCAAGTTTACAGTAAAATCGCGACACTCACCACAGGTTTTTTGTATATAATTAGATAACGTAATACCAAGGTATCACGTTTAGTGAAGAGTCACACATTTTTAGACTAGAAGGTCACATCAATGATGGAAAAGACATCACGATGCCTTCGAATGTTTTTGTCATACCTCGTGGTAGATAGGGCTGAGTTCCTTCTCCCTCACTTTCATCGTCTTCTCCGCTGCGATCAGCTCAGTCTCCAAGTCTCGTACTTTGCTCTCCGCTTGCTTGCCCGTATCTGTTTTGATGAGGACTTCGTCCACTGAGCCTCGCCTATCGAGGTTCTTCGAGATCTCTTTGATTTGGTCTTTCAGTTCTGCAACAAATTGGTGACAAGAATTTTATTTGACGTATGTCCCACCAGCGCCTGAACTACTCATCCGATTTTAATGAATGAGGTGTCAATTGATTAACTATTTTATACGAACAAAATCAATCGTTAAAGCATTGCAGCGGGCTCGTAAACCGGTATAATTAAACGTAAACTGGTATAATTTTAGTAAGATATAATAAGATATTTACCCGCGGCTCTAGCTGCGTGCCTTAACAACTCGGGGTCCATTCTGTGCATCGTTTTGAGGATATCTCGTTGTTTGAACTTCACTTCTACGATGCCCTCCGCTTCGAGTACTCCACCCCTGTAATAGTTCATGACGAAATAAGCTATCTATTGATTTATTTTTATAGAACACGAGCTTTACTCGTTTCTGCGCGCGGTTTCACCTGCGTGGCGATTCCCACAGGAACAATTACTGGACTAAGTTACTCTCCGGTCTATAAACAATATCTATGCAAAAAATCGTGCGTTTTGCGTGTGTGTATCTGTGTGTGTGCGTGTGTGGTGCGTGTGCGCGTGTATGTGTGTGTGTGGTGCGTGTTCGTGTGTGGTGCGTGAGCGCGTGTGGTGCGTGTGCGCGTGTGTATGTGTGCGTGTGTGGTGCGTGTGCACGTGTGTGGTGCGTGTGTGCGTGTGTGTTGCGTGTGCGCGCGTGTGTGTGTGTGTGTGTGTGTGTGCGTGTGTGTGCGTGTGTGTGCGTGTGCGTGCGTGTGCGTGTGCGCGTGTGCGTGTGCGTGTGTGTGTGTGTGCGTGTGCGAGTGCGTGTGTGTGTGTGTGTGTGCGCGTGTGTGTGTATATGTGTGTGTGTGTGTGTGTGTGTGTGTGTGCGTTTGTGAGCGTGCGTGTGAGTGTGTGAGCGTGCGTGCGCGCGTGCGGGCGCGCTCCCGTACGTACCGCGCGTCCTCGTCGGCGTACATCTCCATGCGCGCGCTGTTGACGCTGGGGTCGACGACGGCCCAGGCGCCGCCGCGCAGCTCGGCGCCGGGCGGGATGTACACCAGCACGGGCGCGGTGGCGCCTCGCAGGGCGCGCACTATCTCCGCGCCGAACTTCAGGATCTGCTCGTACATGTCTGTTGAAAGCACGAGGCGTTAAGAGGGCGCCTAAAGCCAGCAAAAAATATTCATTTCTTCGCGCCCTTTCTCCCTCTCGCATAGCATGCGAGCGTGAAACAAGGATATGCTTGAGGTTCACGGATTAATAATCTAGTAAGTGCCAAATGCGTCTTTTGGGTATAGCTGAATAACTAATGGTATTTTCACAAAATGCCTAGTAAAATCACTCATTCAGGTAATTAGCTAACTATAGTTATATAATTTATTGTCCTAATATTTTTCAGCATATCTAGTATTTATTGAAAAAAATATGATAATTAGAGGTGAGGTACTTGGTGATTTTTTTCTCTCGAGGAAATTTTATTGTTTTGCGTTTTTGTTTAGTTAAAAACCTTAAAAACAATAGATACATGCAACATAATAAATCTGAGAGGTCTAAAATATATTCCATCCCTTTCTCATATTCTTATTTAGAAAGTGAGAGAGTGAAACTAAAACTAGGTTTAGGTATGAAACGCCAGAATCGACACCCATAATAATTATTGTCTTATATGTCATTAAGTCTACCCCTTGACGACGAAGAATGCATAAGGTTCGGAACGTTGTGAATTAAAATAAAGTTGTTTATCTACACATTGTTACCTTTCTGTCCACCGCTGAAACCTCGCCAGTTAGCGAATATGATGATGGGTAGATTCTCGCGCGAGAAGTCGTTGATTGCCTGCGCCGTCTTATACGACGAGTCGGGGAACCACACCTGTAACAAAAATAGAATATTTTAAGCCTTCCTATGTACATAATGGTGTCCATTCTGTCATCTCATACCTAAACCTAATTTTAGTTTGAATCTCTCTTTTTGAATGAGAAGTTGAGAAAGAGATGGAATATGACATGTCAAATTAATCGACTCTCGTGTCTAGTGTAAATTTAACAGCAATGAATTTAGTGTCGTCTAATTTATCAAGGATGGAAGATATTTGACAGCTCTAAAACTAAATTTGTATCTGTGAAAAATCTTCCATCTCTTTCTCATGTTATGTACTGGTAAGGGAGAGAGTAAAATTAGATTTAGGTATGAAACGACAGAATCGACACCAATGTATTACTAGGTGGTAGGACTAACTCTTCTGCGGTGGGCTTGGTACCACCGCTTTGCTCGTGAAATCTGCCGCCAAGCAGTAATGTGCAAGCGTTACTGTGTTTTGACTTCAGGTAGAGTAGGCTGCCTTTTATATAAACAAATTCAAAAAGACGAATTTCACATTCAATAAAGTGGGGAGTCTGGTTTTTTTTTTGTAGTTGGACATATTTTTTTTTTTGATAGTGTTTTCTTGTATCCACACCGGCTAGCCTAGCTAGCCCTAGCCGCTCACCTGCCCGGCCTGCTGCAATGTTTTGGACTCCGAGTCGAGGTTGGCGGGGTCAGCTGGTAGTGTAAACTCCACCGTCCTGGTCTCCACGGCGATGACTCCCACCGGGATGCCACCCAGGCGGGCGCGGCCTGGATTCATTATAATGATATATGTATTAATTAAAATAATCCTACTTAATATTATGAATGCGAAGGTGTATTTGTTGGTTTGTTGATTTGTCCTTCTTTCACGCAATGGAGCAATGGATCGACGCGATTTTTGGCATAGATATAGTTTATGGACCGGAGAGTACCATAGGCTACTTTTTATCACGGAAAAGTGCACGGTTCCTGTGGGAACGCGGGTGTAAACCGCGGGCGAAAGCTAGTGTATTATAAAATTAAGGATTATGAAACTAGCTCCCGCCCGCGGTTTCACCCGCGCGGAGATATTGGATTTCATGGGTATTATTTATTTGCGCGGAACCCTAATTCTTTTTCTAAAATAAAACTAGCCTAAGTTACTCCTTGTAACACCAGCTATATACCAGTGAAAGTCCCGTCAAAATCGGTCCAGCCATTTCGGAGATTACCCGGAACAAAAAGACAGACAGGCAAAAATTTTAAAAATGGTTGTTTTGTTATATGTGCCGTATATACTTTCATATGCATATAGCAAAAATCTGTTATTTTGATATTACAAACAGACACTTCAATTTTATTTATTTGGTATAAAAGAAGCAATCGTCCCCTTAGGCTCTTTGCAAGCGCGCCACTTTGGTTGGTTTCGGGTCATCTTGAAAGACTCATACGCTCAATTGCTGCTTTGTTAAGGCACTCACCAGTGACGACAGTCTGCGCCCAGGGCCGCATGATTTCGTCAAAGGAGCCAGTGTCGAAGAAGCCCGCCTTGTGACCGTCCCCACACAACATCAGTCGCGGGTCGTACGGACCCCGCGGCGGGGCCCACTCCACGGGGCGGGTGATGGGGTCCACGGGACGCATTATGGGGACCATGCTGAGTTTGTCCTGGAATTAAGTAGTGTAGTTTTGTAATGAATACTCATGATGTAAAATATAACCGATTTAAGCACATACAGGATGTATCTGTAAATGAGCTCAATATTCACTAGACGGTTGGATCAAGGGTCAGATGCATAAGGCGGTACTCCTTGAGACGGCGTGTATCAGGAGGTTCCTCACTCTGCAGTCCTAACCACCGGTAACTTGGGCCGCCCTGCCCCGCTGCCGGAGGCACTCTAGATTTAGGTTTTTTATAATATTTTGTTTTCATAAGAATATTGTAAAAAACTTAGGTCTAAGAAATCAAGTACATAAATAAAATAAATAATAAATAAACGCTTACACTCATACCCCCGCACTAGGATTCCCTGTGTCGCAGGTGGCATGGACACACACAGATACACATCACATACATCCAAGACCCGAGAACAAACTTTATGTTTACACAAAATCTGCTCCGGCCGGGAATCGAACCCGGGACCCCTCGCCTTGCAGGCAGGGTTACTACCAACTTAGCTACGGAGCCGACCACCATAAAGTGAATAATATGATGATAATTATGTGTATTAAAATACCTTCGGCACGAAGGCCAGCCACCTCACGGCGGTGCCGATGGCGTCCAGGTCCGTGGGCGCGGTGGCGTGCGACACTCCGTTGTAGTGCATGATCTGCACCCCGCCCAGCTGAGAGTTGCTGGCGTACACGGCCCGCCCCAGCACCTTGTTGAGCGCCGCGTACCCCGTCAGGATTATATACGACGACTCCACTTGGATCACGCGGTGACCCAGTCTAAGGATAAAGAGAAATTAATCGTTATATATACGACGATGCTACTTGGATCACGCGGTGACCCAGTCTAAGGATAAAGAGAAATTAATCGTTATATACGTTGATTCTACTTGGATCACGCGGTGACCCAGTCTAAGAGAAATGAATATTTATATACGACGACTGTACATGGAGTAACTCAGTCTATATACAAAGAGAAAAGAATCGTTATATTTAAAGAAAAGAAAGAAGAAAGAAAGAATACTTGGATCATGATCCAAGTAGAGGCGGGGCCACCTCATGGGGTAAACCAGTCTAAGGACAAAGAGGAGTGCAACGTTATTATATACGACGATTCCAGTTGGATCACGCGGTGACCCAGTCTAACGATGAAGAGAAACAAATAATTTTATACGACGATTCTACTTGGATCAGGCGGTCATCCATTCTGAGGATGAAGAAGAACAAATCCATACAAATACTTGGATCAAGCAGTGACACAGTCTAAGGACAGAAAAATAAAAATCATTTATTTGATGAACACAAATCCTCTCGTCATCACGGTCAATACGAGTTAATCGAGGTTAGTCAAAATTATATTTCGATACATTTATTTGTGCGCGAAATAGAACCGTTTTTATCCTAACACTGTAATGAATCTGAACATAGACATTCCCATCATATAAATGGTAGGTCACAAAGGGGGGGTTGCCATAAAACAGCACGCTTGTTAGCCGTCTTGGTGGTTGCAGTAGATTACGATGTTCACTGAGGAGAATACTGCGGCACATTCCCTGGATATGCCCTTAGCCACATACGGCATATAAGGGAAGAGATGCAGTTACATTTACGCCGGGATCATAAGGACCTGAATCAGTTAGTTTTCCTTCAAATAGACAGTTACTTACCGAACTACATAAGACCCAATACCAATCGCTCGGCAAGTGACGACTGATATCGTGACGATGTCTTCATACGCCTGAGCAGTTTCCCCGGCGATAAGACCCGCCTCGCGTAAGCACTCCACGCCTAAACCATCCTCTTTGCCTGTAAAAAATAACTAGTTAAACGATAATAATAGAAAACGAGAATGGCTGAGCAGAAACTTGGGCGAGTTTCGACTCGACACACCTGAGTTGGAATCTTTTATATATACTTTTACTTGGTGCTAGGACTAACTCTTCTGCGAGTCCATTTGGATTGGTACCCCCGCTTTGCTCGTGAAGTCTGCTGCCAAGCAGTAATGTGCAAGCAATACTGTGTTACAGTTTGATGAGCAAAGTAGCCAGTGAAATACCACTTAAAGTTTTAAGTCTCATAAGTTTACGGCCTAGTTGTACTACAGAACTTCCGGGCAGCCCTAGATCAGCTGTTTCAATTGAACTATGTTGAACTTTTTCAAATGATAATGTTGATTAGAAAAGACTTCCAGAAAATCCAGAAAATGTCACGCACTTCCCGTTTGAACCTTTTTTCTTTTTTGTTTTGGAAATTTTGAAAGACGTTTTTCCAAGGGAGGTTCTCACAACTTGTCGACAACCATGGCCCCAATCACTCCCTTCCGGGATAACATACCAATTCAAACTCATCCTGTATATAGATGCTGGCAGGGGGAAATGTACAATACACCCTAAGCGGCACGTCTGTGCAGGCCTCCACCTCAACTAAGGATAAATTACCTCTACAAAAACACTCACCAATAATATCAGTGATCTTGTATCTCGACTCGCCCTCGTCCTCAATCAGCTGAGTCTTCACGGAGCCCAGGGGCCCCAGTTTGGAGAAGGCCTCTGGAGACAGGTAGAGGTACTTGAACCCTCTCTCGGGCCGTTCTGCGTCCAGCCACGCCACGTTGAACTCGGATTTTACCTCTTCGGCCACTCCGATACGAGCGCCGGAGTTCACGCTTATGTATAGCTGTGTAAAAAATAATTTAAATTAAGAAAATAAAACCTCCGTAAAAAGAGCTGATGAGCTTGAAACGGCTGAACAGATTTTCTTGAATCATAGCTCAGAACACTCAAAAATAACTAAATCAAAATCGGTCCATCCGTTTAGGATCCACAGCTCTACACACGTTAAAATTATAACACTGCTTTATTGCGTAAAAAAATATCAGCCTACTTTTTTTCGGTGTTTGAATGAGTGGACGTTTTCCGGCAAATAGTGACGATGATGAATAAAGGGATATAAGAAATTACTTACCCTAGGCACCTTCAGCTCCCTAGCATACACCGATGCCTTGAAGAAAACCCAATCTTCTTGGGGTCCAAATGACCCCATGTAGTAGGTCAAGTCGTTGGCGATTAGGATGATATCTCGCCCGTCGGGGCACTCCGGCGTGAATAATGTTATACGCCACGCTACCATGCCCACCTGTGGAATCGCAACATGTTTTTTTAATACTTGATTAATTGACTGAAGATCAGCTGTTAAATATTTTGCTGTGTAATAATTTTAAGTTTTTATTAGATTTAAATGTAGTTTTGCTGTTCTGTGTTGTTTATAAATGTGTACAATTAACCTTACGAATGCTAGTGAGTTTAAATTCATGTGATAGAACGATCAGTGAAGTTATTTGGTAAAATCAAACGCCGGACCAAACAGGCGAATTCAAACTGACGTGTGACGTCAATTGGTTGCATTGGAAACTTATAAATCCTGGGAAGTATTGTGTTATTTAACATTCCTGACTTCTTCTCTTCTCGATACCACTCACATTCATACACTGGCCTCACTTTTGTGAGCTTCGTCCATAATCACACTTCGGCCGCGTTACATCTCGACCTACTCGACAAATTGTGGGAGTAGGCTTGAAGAAAATAACACTGGTCACATACATGTTTAAACTGCAATTTTACACTTAGGTACTGTGCCCTACTTACCCTGATAAACAGGTTTGGTGACAAACTTTGTAATGTGTTGTTAGACCTTTGAATAAATTACCAGTTTCCAGTAATATTTTGGATTTATTTTTATAAACAAAGATCTAAATAAAATAATACATTGTACAGTTATACACAGGTAAAAGTTTCGAACTTTTGTCTGTCTATTCTCTGTCATTGCTTTGTTTCTAACTTAAAAATTGTTTTATATCTCTTTTGTTCTTTAAATTTTTCTGTTTCAATTTCCCACTTTTATCTGTTGTACTGTGCAGAAGGCACTTATTCTCATCCCTAACTTGTTTTATGTCTAGGATTTGGCACTAAACTTGAGTTAATATCACATATTACAGTAAAACCTTAAGTTACTGTGTTATCTAAGCACTTTTAATTGTTTTCCAGTGGCTGACCACGCGGTGCAACTTAAAATGACCATGATGACTAGAAAAGCCACCGCGAAGGACATGGAGTCCAAACTTAAGGCAGCACTCCTGGAATTGAAAGATAGCAACAAGCTTCGTGACCAACTATTACAAGAACGTGAAGATAGCGAGGCTGAGATAGTGAGAATCAACAACAAAAATACCCAACTCAAGAATCAGCTCACCGAGCTGGATACATTGTTGGAGGACATGACAGACCAACGGGACCGGCTTCAAAGTTCTCTAGATTCCACCAGCCAAGACCATGAGTGCTATGAGTCAGCTTTGTTGCATATAAAAACTCAAAACCAGGAGCTGTTTTTAGCAAGAAAAAAGATTGAAGAATTAGATAGTTTAATTAAAGACAATTCCTCTTTAAGTACTTCAGCTTTGTACAATGAGTTGGTAACCTGTGGGGCTAACATACCACTCATTGATCTCACTACTCCAGACTCAAAATTCAAAATCTTGCATACAAGTGGATCAAATAAAATCAAGAAATATCTAAAACTAAATAGATTCATAAAAAAGGCTCAAAAAACACTTCATTCTTACAGAAAGTTTCATAAAACATTACAATTAAGGAAAGATAAAATTGATTTAAATATTGAGTTACAATCATGTTATAATTTACTAGGCCGGAACTCAAGAGAACTAGATTACCTAACGGCAAGAAAGGATCATCTCATGAGATCACTCAATGACCTCACATGCAAATATGAGCAATCACAACAGCAATATAGCCAGTATGTTGCCTCCATGACTAACATACTACAATTGAACACAACATGTCAATCAAAAGATATGTGTGCTAAGTGTGGAGACACATCCCTCAATATTCCAGTGTCGGAGCCCATTATGCTACCCAGCAATAATGGCTCTGGCCTGATGCAACCGCTTGAAGTAGGAACACCTACACTGTCTGTGTCTTTGGATAATCAGTCTGATACTTGCCAGCAAGCTGGGTACAGACCTAGGTCAGTACTTTATTCAGACATGATTGGCACTGGTATGGGCATGATTCTGAGCAACTATCTTGAGCAAAATGTTACAAATAACTGCTTACCAAATGCCCCTATCGGACAGATTATCCAGATGATTGAACATGACCATTTTGACAGGGATACCTCACTCATTGTACAATTAGGAAATAGTTTAAGTATACATAAGAGAGATTTAATTAAGCTAATTGACATGTTAACTGTTAAGTTAGAGTCGGGTATGAGGAAGATAATACTATGTGCTTTCCCATACTCATCTAAATTGACGGACAAACAAAATAATGACATTTTTAATTTAAATATGACATTGTATAATTTGACATATCGTCATAGCGACATATTGTATTTTGACACTAATTTATTTATTAGTGAATTTACTTTGACTCAGGATACATTGTACCTGTCAAAATTTAATAAAATAATTATTGCTAAGTTGTTAGCATTTAATATTGAGAACTCCGTTATATGTAGTATAACGCAGACAAATGACAATCTCATTGTTAGTAGTGTTACTAATGAGAGCTATTTAGATCAAGCGTCAGGTTACAATAATTTAAACTGACTAGTCCGACAATGGAAAAGCTCAATACCCCACATGTAGTACAAGTCAATAAAAGCATTTCCAGCAAAAAGGTAGATCCCGTTATTTGTAGTGATTTACCGACGACAGAGAAGCATCAAATGCAAAGTAATGAATTAATTTTATATCACCAAAATATTAATCGCTTCTCAGGCAAAATTCTAGATATCGAGTTATTGACCGATAAGTACAATCTAGACATTTTATGCTTCTCTGAAACATGGCTGAAGCCAAATACAATGCAATTCCATGTAAACAACTATGTAGTCGCCAGTACGTTCAACAGGGTGTCTGCCGAAGGCGGGGGCTCAATAATACTATTGAGAAATAATTTGAAATTTAAAGAACGAAGTGACGTAGTGGCTTGCTCTGTGGAACGAGTCTGTGAGGTTGCCTGCGTTGAACTAGCTGGATATATAATTTTATGTGTGTATAGACCTCCTGCATCTTGTTTTTCCCACTTTTTACTGATTATGGAAGAGATTTTAAGAAAAATATTTAAATGTAAAAAAAGTATATGTGTTTGTGGTGATTTCAACATAGATTTATTAGGACAGTCATCAGATAAACAAAAATTTGTGTCCCTATTTGAGTCATTTGATTTGAAATTTCTGTTTACAGAACCTACTAGGGTATGTCATTCCTCTGCTACCTGCATTGACAACATCGTTGTTAATTTTAGTGTTAAACAAAAAAGTCTATTAACTGGTGTTAGATCCGACCACATGGGACAGAAAATAGGCTTAGAAAATAAAACTAAATCTATAGACGCTAAGATTGAAATACGAGCCCTTACAGATAATAAATTAGAAATACTAAATGAAAACATAGATTCAAGACTAGCCCTCGCGCATTTTCCACTTGAAGACCCAAATGATATCTATGCAATGTTGTCTTCAATTATTTGTAATGAATTTGGCAAAGTGTGCCCCAAGAAAACAGTAACAGTAAAGAACAGATTTCAATTTAGTGACTGGGCCACTAAGGGTATTAGAAAAAGTAGAGATGTTATGTACGAATTATACTATAAAAAATCACTCACTAATAACAAAAAATTTCACGAATATGTCAGTCAATATTCAAAGATTTTTAAACGCGTATGTATGCAAGCTAAATCCAACTACATTAGGGATAAAGTAACAAAATCTAATAATAAAATCAAAACTGTTTGGAAAATTATTAACACAGAAACTGGTAAAAATAAAAACAGAGATTGTGAATTTAAACTAAAAATTAACGATAAAGTAGTTACTGATCAACTCGATATAGCCAATGAGTTTAATAAGTTTTTTACAAACATACCATTGGAGGCTACTAAATCACTAGACTCTTCTCCAGCAAAAGCAGAAATGCTTTTGCAAAACAGCTTTTCTAAATTAATTCCGGATTTTAGTTTTCGTTACATAACAACCACTAATATCAAAAAAGCGTTTAAATCTATCAATATGAAAAACACCGAAGACTTGTGGGGTATATCGGTAAAAGTAATAGGATCCTTAATTGATACAATTGCGCCCTATCTAGTCATTATTTTTAATCTTTCTATAGATCAGGGTGTCTTTCCTGATCTAATGAAACACAGTAAAGTCACCCCTATTTTTAAATCTGGTTGTAAGGACACCCCCTCTAACTATAGACCAGTTTCTGTACTTCCAGCTCTTAGCAAAATCTTTGAAAAAATTATATTAGAACAGTTACTTTCACATTTCAACGAGTATAGAATATTGCACGGTCACCAGTTTGGTTTCACGAAAGGCAGATCAACAGTCGATGCCGGAGCTAAACTGATGTCCCACATCTTTGAAGCTTGGGAGAGTTCACAGGATGCTATTGGAGTATTCTGTGACCTCTCCAAAGCATTTGATTGTGTGGACCACAGAACGCTTATTAAAAAAATGCATCATTACGGCGTGCGTGGGACAGCTCTTGATCTTGTAAATTCTTACTTGACGGGTAGACAGCAGAAGGTTGGCATCGATAGAGTAACATCTTGTGGTTCTTCAGTGAAGATAGGCGTGCCGCAGGGATCAATACTGGGCCCCTTTCTCTTTCTAGTATATATAAATGACTTACCCTTTATGACAGACCATATAGCATTGGACATAGTTTTGTTTGCTGATGATACTTCACTCATTTTTAAAACTGATAGGAAAGACAGTGAACTAAAGGAATTAAATGATAACCTTGACAAAATCTCAGAATGGTTTGCTGCTAATAATCTACTACTTAACGCTAGTAAAACTAAATGTATTAAATTTTCACTTCCCAACGTACCACACGTGGAATCTAAAGTGGAATTGGAAGGCAGCAAACTTGACCTGGTGAATAACACTGTATTCTTAGGATTAACTATTGACTCCAAAATGCAGTGGGGTCCTCACATCAATGCCCTATCGGGTCGTTTGAGTTCCGCTGCATTTGCAGTACGTAAAATTAGGCAGCTGACTGATGTGGCGACGGCAAGGTTGGTATATTTTGCATATTTTCATAGTTTGATGTCTTATGGCGTCCTACTTTGGGGATCTGCTGCCGATATAGATACCATTTTCATATTACAAAAGAGAGCAGTACGCGCCATCTATGACATGGGTCCACGCGAATCTCTAAGAGACTTTTTTAAAGAAATAGGTATTCTAACCCTGCCTTCGCTATACATTTTGGAAAATATAATGTATGTACGGAAGAATATTACTAAATTTAACTTAAAAAGTGATGTACATGAGTTAAATACTAGAAGTAAACATAAAATTGTTGTACCCGGGTTCAGATTAAGTAAAACTAACAAATCGTTCCTGGCAAATGGTGTCAGATTCTACAACAAAATTCCTAAAGTATTAACTGAATTACCACAAGGAAAGTTTAAACGTATAGTCAAGAGTGTATTAATTAAAAAAGCGTATTATAAAATTAAGGATTATGTAGATGACAAGGATGCATGGAGGCAAACAGCTCAGGAGCCTCCTGGCGACTACTAAACTTTAAATTGTTAGTTGTTAGCATTAGAATCATTGTAAAAAACTACTTTTTTTAAAAAGAATGCCGTGACGAGTTTCTTGCCCTTCTTCTTGCTCGGCCTATACCAATTTGGAACGGGCACGGTGGGTTTCTGGAAGATTCGTTGACTTTGAGCACGGATTGGGTCTGTTGTTGTCTTTGTCATTTATTATGTTCTGATAAAGACAGCATTAGTTTTAGTCTGTGATTCGGGTAGATGAATGTTGCAGAGGCCGGCTGTTAGAGTCATTTTAACTTTCATAAGTGCTCCTTTGGGGCCTATTTGAATAAAGACTTTTGAATTTGAATTTGAATTTGAACTATTGGATAACCAGATGTTCCTTTGCCTGACTAAGCTTAAGACGCTCTTAGGTCTTATATTGAAATAAGGTTGAAAATGGCGATGCGTTTGCTTTTAGCTGCAGGTTATTTCGTACTTTTTACTGAATTTTGACATTTGTCTTTAGAACTCTTTTTTCTTACAAACTTCTTTTTTTTTGGTTGCAAAAAATATGGTAGTTGCCGAATATTGAATATTGAACATTTCGAGACGAAAGACATTTTTTGGGTCTTTTTGCGATTTTTATACAAGATTCTAGGCCATTTGTACATAATAGTTTATAGATGAGTCTTTTCTATAAACACTTGGCTATACTACTGTATTTTTATTCTATGAAAACGGAGATTTGTGCGACGAAAAACAGGACTTTTCAGACGTTTTGCTTTAGCCCTATCCCTTACACCAATAATGGCAATTCCACTCAGAAATTTGAAACACAAAGGCATGCGCGGCACTATATTGCGCTCCTTAACCTAAGACATTAGGTATTATGTCTCATAAGCTCAGTTTCACTAACTAATGCTTATCTCCTATTCAAACTTACGTTATTCTGTCCGGGCAGTCTGGTGACTTCGACCAGTCGCTTCTCACCGTCGGGTTCAACCACCAACTCCACTGCCGTCATCACATTGTCTGGCATTGGACCTGTAACAAACGAACCAATTTTTTATGTTAAGTTTTTTTTTTATTAGATAACTTTTAATTGGCAAAGGAGAAAAAATGGTGCATCTGTGGTCTATAAATGCGGTTTAGTAGTTTGTATGTTATTATTTATTCAAGAACAATTTTAATTAAAATGGGGATAAGAGGCGGATGTCTGGAGGTTTTCAGGGATTACCTGAAGAACCGATCCCAAAGAGTAAAAATTGGGAATTATCTGAGTGAAGAAGCTGATATTTCATATGGTGTGCCGCAGGGAAGCATACTCGGGCCGAGCCTCTTCCTGATCTATATAAATGACTTGTGCAACATGCAAATAGACAATACAACCATCTTTACTTATGCTGACGACACCGCTTTAATTTTTCAGGGAGATACTTGGTCGGATGCTTTTACTGCGGCTGAAAACGGAATGACTAGGGTTACGGAATGGTTAAATAATAATTTACTTACCCTCAATATCGCAAAAACTAAATATATTTGCTTTGCCCTACGGAAAATTAGTGACCCAACCCTGGACTACGCAATTAAAGTTCATCATTGTAACAACGTAGCCCCTTGCGACTGCCCTAGTTTGGATAGAGTGGCTCAGATCAAGTATTTAGGTGTAATGCTTGATTGTCGTATGTCCTGGTCACCTCATATTAATATGATCACTTCGCGTGTTAGAAAGCTGATTTGGATTTTCAAAAAGTTAAGACATGTCACAAATCCCGATCTTATAAAAACAATTTACACTGCGCTTTGTCAATCAATTCTATCATATTGCATCACAGCTTGGGGTGGCGCTTTTAAAACCCATCTTTTACCAATAGAAAGAGCGCAACGATCCGTTTTAAAAGTAATCCTCTTTAAGCATTATCGCTTCCCGACCATTGACTTATACCGAATCAGTAAGGTTTTAACAGTCCGGCAGTTATATATTCTTGACATACTTCTGTATCAGCATACTAAAACTCCGTATGATATAACATGCGCACACAGAAAACATAGGCGACTGAAAACTTTTACATCTAAGAAGTATAGGACAAAATTTATAAATACACAGCATTGTTTTGTAGCCCCGTACATTTACAATAAAGTAAATAAATTGCAAAATATTCACTCTCTTACCAAAAGACGTTGTAAAATGAAACTAACTTCTTGGTTACAAAATCTAAACTATGAGGAAACTGAAAATTTACTTAAAATTGGATAAAACTATTATTGATATACTTTTGCAAAATAAATCCTTACGAATCAATTATTATAGTTGGACTGTGATTGTTTATTGTTATATACACACTCCCCCCTCACAATGTATTCCTCCTTGGTACTTAATAGGTTAAAGATAAGTACACCAACTCTTATAGATTTAATACAGTAATATTTTTGAATGATAACTTAAATAATAATCCTTTTATCGTAGGATACACGCTTGTTTTAAAGGAACTGTACGCTTACAGATGATCCAAGCATCGGGAACCGGTTTACGTTTGCTACTAGCCGACCGCGTAAAATTTAAATTTAATAATCTTAGCTGTGCACCTTCTATTTATTCAGTAACTTGTTGATGTTGTTAAACTTTCGTCTGTTACACAGTTATTTTGTCTTGTACCTTATTTTATAAGTTCATTTATCATGACTGTTAGCATGCTGGGTGCACGGGTTATACCTCCTATTTGTAATCCAAAGGATGGAGTCGAAGTCCGGGAAACAGAATCTTCTTGTCCGGACTTCGACACACTCTATTAATGTATTAGGGACTATTGTGTACTTTTAATTAAGTTTAGCATTAGTTGCCAACATTATGAACAATAAAGATTTATTATTATTAAAAATTCCATTTATGAACACTGAAATTTCAATCCGTTACAGTAGTACAGTGTTGGTGGGCTGAATACAGGGATTTTACAATTATCATGGTGGCACGGCATCATCTAGTGCTCACCGGGCTAGCTATAGATAGATTGTGACCGCACGCTAACGTAGAGTAGCGGTCAAATGCTAAAGTTGGATAGGGCTCAAACGCTAAAGTGGGATAGCGGTCAAACGCAAACCTATCAAGATTACAAGATGCGAGTTCTCACCGTCAACGCTGCCTTCCTCGATGCATTCCCTCCAGCGGTTCTCGACCACTTGTCGGAACATATCCGGCATATCGTACACGTATGTGGTGCCCTGCGACGTCGCCTGCGAAATGGAAATAATTTCTGTTTAATCATCACTTTCATACAGGTATAACCCCCACCCAGACTGACAGTGGACATTCGCAGATGAGTTATTCCTAGTATAAGAAATCGGTGGTGTCAACGACCTATGTTAGGAAATAACTTACCAAAAACCGTTTTTGCTGCAAGTAATCCTTCGTGACGTAAGGAGTTGATATAGGGAGCCCGTGCATCGGACCCTGCCGCGACCCGAACGATTGGAACATTATCTGTCAACAAAAATATAATGTTATGTTAATAATATTTTAGAGTAGACTAGCTGTGAAGTAAGAAATGTAAACTAAGAAATGTAACTTCCGTTTATTATAGTTTTGTTTAAAATAACAATCTTGCAAAAACGATTCAATCACGATTTTTCAATAATTTATGTTTATCATGTTATTTTTTTTTTTATGTTATTTGTTAACGAGACGAGCTGGTCCTTTGCCTGATGGTAAGCATAACGCCGGCCCATAACAATTGCAGTGCCACCCAGAACTTTGAAACACAAAGGCCTGCGCGGCAATGCAGATCGCTCGTTACCCTGAGACATTAGGTATTAAGTCTCATAAGCCCAGTAATTTCACTGGCTACTCTGCTCATCAAACCGGAACACAGTAATGCTTGCACACTACTGCTTGGCGGCAGACTTCACGATAATTCAAAACAAATTAATAATAATGTCTATCACTAAATTATGGATTGCACAGTTTTCTATTAATTAAGATTTTGGAATAGGGTATAGTAGCGGGTACGTACCACGCCCACTCTGGGGTCCGAGACCTCCTCGTATGTGTAGACGTCGAGTGAGTACCCCGACCCGTTTGATAGACACAGGCGCACGTTCTTAGTCGGCGCGCCGGGGCCTGCAATGGGGATGAATAGTTAGTTAATACAGAAGTATAAAAAAGTTAAGTACATGATGAAAAGGGTACAGTCTTACAATAAAGAATTTAAACACACCCTAAACATGTGAACAGGTGAAATACGTTTCTAACTCTTAAGCATGCCATAAATTGGGATGTTGACTGATTGTTTAAAACGATGCGAATAAGCCTAATGAAACCCAAAATATTTAAAATTACTTTTTGAATACAGCTGATACTTTAATTTTCATATAATTTAAATGCCATTTCAATTTTCGCTCCAAAACGCCAATACTGGTCACGTGGTCAATGTGACGTCACGCGCTTAATACAATTCATGTCACAGATAAGTATATTCACAGAAATCACTCTAAAATACTAGGCAGAAAGAGCAATATACTCATTCCGATTGAGCGAGTGACGTCACGCGCGTTTTATGTAACGTGACTTCGGAGTGATGTGATTACATTTTGATTATTAAATTAAACTTAAATTCCTTAAAAATAAACAAAAATATTGTGTTTTATAGGATTTCTGTCACAAAAAATGCCGTATCACGGAAAAATTAAATTTTTGTTTGAATACAGTCAACATCCCAATTCAATTAATATAAATGAGCACAAACCTTGATTTAAGAAGTGTCTAACCATTGTCTAAATCAATTCTGTTAAAATATGTTAAATAGAAAAATAAAAGAAAAATGTCTCAAAATATATGACAGTTAATTCAAGAAATCATAAAGATAAAAAAACTCTGGGATCACCAAGTGGTGAGTACAAGGTTTGTTATTTCTCGAGTTTTGGATGTTTGTGTTGTGTGTGTCCATGTTACCTGAGAAACAGGGAAACCTAGTGCCAGGGTTTGACCTAAGAGTGTGTTAGCAGTTGTTATCTATCTACAAAGCAGAGTACTCACCGATTCTCAGCGTGAATCTAATCTCTGCTTGAAGCACTCTCAGCTTCCATAATCTTGGTCCGTAACGCATCACCATTCCTAGCACCGATTCTTCAATCTAGAAACAAGAATTACTATTAATATTATTTATTTAATACAATACTTACAAAGGTGCAAAAGAGGACTTAACGCTCAAGTATTTTCTACCAGTCACCCACTCTTTGTACAAGATTTTTATTTACATTGTAAAAAAATATTTTTGTAAAAGTGAATACCATAGGGTTTCACTACTTTTATACTTTTATACTTTTTTACTCGGGTCCCTTATCCCGTTCGTATGTAATGTCTAACTTAGTTACGCTTTATTATTACTTTTACAATTTATTACTTCTACTTAATTTGAACCCTGGTACGCCAATTTTATGTTTAGTTCTAGTATTAAAATCATGTACTTCACTTTTTAAGTTAAATGTACTAAAACTATACGTTTAAACTAGCATTTAGAGATCGCTATGAGCGATAAGACCGCCCATTGTGACACTTAGTTTGTTAAAATTTTAGTTTTAAATATTCCTTGTACTCTGTTGTTTCAATAAAGAGTTTATCTATCTATACTTTCATATTTGAATTATCTTACCTTCGCCGGGTCCATGATGACAGTGGGTCCAAAATTCAAGAAGATGTGGTTGCAATCTGTCCTCTTGGCTAATGGATGTGAATACGCCACTTCTAGTTCATCCATAGCTTCTAGTAGCACCCTGCGTTTGAAAAAATATACTATACAGGATGAGTTTGAATTGGTATGTTATCCCGGAATCACCCCAGCAGCGCAAGTACGGATCTTTTCGATCTAAAATTCGATAATATTGACAGTTCCAATCGATAAAGTAGGTTTTATCGATTTTGTATATAATTTATCGAGCCTCGATACAATCGACTATAGTTATCGAATATCTATGTCGAATGCAAAGAGAATATAAAGCTACTACAATACTTTACGATCAGACTTCGGTACTCGCAACATTCGATAAATTAGTCACTTTTATCGATCCGACAAATTTATCGAACCGACTTGCGTACTTGCACCGCAGATTACGACCATGGTAGTTGACAAGTTCTGAGAATCTCCCCTGAACATACGTCACTCCAAATCACTACATACAAAAACAAAATTCACTTCAAAAGTGAATTACGCGGCTTTTTCTTGAAATGTTTTTGTCCCTTCTAATATAATCTTCATATATAATTTATATATAGTTTGAAACAATTTGACAAACCTTTCGCCTTCATTTTGTAGGTACTCGAAACTGGCCTCCTTGGTGATGAGATCTTGGTGCCTGATGATGGAGCGAATGAAGAATCTGAAGTCGGTCACCTCTTGCCCCTTCTTGACCTGTTAACACATTAATATTGATAAAGTAACAGGCCCGCGACTTCGTTTGCGTGGTTTTTTTTTTTATCTTTTACACCTCTCTTCACTATCTAAAGGGCCTATTTTGGTAAAACTATGAATCAGGGATTTATATTTGCTTAGTCTATTTCGATGGTTTCATTACACTGACCTAAAAAAAACTTCGTATTCCATAAAAACTTTCACAGCATCTTTTCGCCCAATTTTCCCTCCACTTGAATATCACAATTCAATTCTTAGTATATATCCACATTACAAAAGAAAACTATAATATTTAAGTAGTCTAAATATCAGATTTGTATGTTCAGGGGTTTAGGTCGTGCGTCTACAGATCACTCAAGACATTTCCTTTTATATTATATTGTATAGAGATAAGATGTGTGTTTTTATACTTGTCCAACAATGTAGACTAACTCTACAGATCACCAACCAATGTCATAGACAGAAATCCGAATTCGAATCACGTCATTGGTTGGCATCAAAGTAATACCTTGGCTTTTCCTAAATACAGGTGCATCTTCTGGTTGCTGGTGGGCAGCGCTTCCAGCTCGTAGCTCCTCATGCGGTACAGTTCCAGCTGGAAGGCGGAGGCGGGCTCCAAGTGCCGGTATATTGTGTCTTCAGTGAAGTCGTTCCGAGCTCGGTACGTGAAGAATTTGGGGAACTGGCGTCTGGAAAGAAATAAAAAACAAATATAAATCTTACTAATCCATTTTTTTTATATTTGATAACTAGCTGCTAATAAGTGAAAATTTGGGTGTTAATCTGACAGTACTGAATCAATTTACATAACAGATTTGGTCGACTGGAAGATATCGCTTTTAGCGACAAGTCCGCCATTATATATTTAAGATCTGCTACTGTGATTAATCTCGAAAGACTAGTGTACAATAAAGAATTTTGATTTGATTTAATTTAGATATAAAGGGTGAGTTTGAATTTGTTTGTTATAGCGAAAGGGGTGATTAGGACCATGATGGGGTCGACAAGTTCGGAGAACCTCCCTTGGAAAATCTTCATTCAAAATATAAAAAAAAAAGTTCAAACGGGAAGTCCACGGCATTTTCTGGATGTTTTCTAAATATCTTCTAATCAACATTATAATGATAACATTTAACAAAGTTGAACATATGTAGTTCAAGTGAATCAGCTGACCTAGGGCTGCCCAGAAGTTCTGCAGTAGAATTTTAAAATAATCTTTAAATACTTTTTCTTCAATTAAAAATTCCGAATTTCCAAAACTCGTATAACAAATTTTATTGACCTCCAGGAGTACATTGAACCCCTTTCGTAATAACATACTAATTCAAGTCAGGTTGTATTATACAATTATATGTTATTTTTGGACTGACGATTACACTCACTTGATCAGAAGCATGAAAGTGATCCTTCTGATTCGCTTCTGGTGTAAAGCGAGTCGATGCGCGCGGCAGAAGTTGCCGAATCTCCGCGACACGGCGCTGTCGTCGCTCTCGCCTGAATCACGGACTCCAATCATGAGGATGTGGATCGGCTCTAAAGGCTGGAACAAGGGAATAGATTCAATTTTGAATCGATTTACAACAAGTAAAAAAATTAAGAGTTTGCACCAACAAGGTCGTTGGCGGAAGGGCTTGAAGGTTCAAACCTCTTTCAAAATGCCATTGCCAACCCACCGTTCATACTTATTAAAATAAAACTTTCCGCTCGCAACTTCGCCCGCGTGGTGCATATCTTTATAAATTGCAGCCAATGTGTTATTCTGATGTATAAGCTATGTTACTGTAAAGTTTCATCAAAATCCGTTCAGTAGTTTTTGCGTGAAAGAGTAACAAACATCCAACCATCCATCAATTCATCCATCCTCACAAACTTTCGCGTGTATAATATTACAGCAGGAGTACGATTATCGCCTCAAAACGTTTTCAAATTTTTAAATTCATATATATTATTATAAAAAAACTATGTACAATGATCTCTTTAGACGTGATGTACCCTACGAGAAGCCTATTTTTCAGCATTAGATTAGGACTATAACTAATACAGATAACACTACAATGTATAAAGATATATACAACTTGGGCGAAGCAGCGGACGGAAGCTAGTTACAGTACATATAAACATCTTCACTCACTACATCGTCACCGATATCCAAGATGGGCTTGTAGTCTGTACCGACGTTGATGCTCGTGCTGTCTCGGTTCTCGCTGCCTTCTTGCAGCGCGGCCAGATCCTAGAACCAACATGACACATTTAGTAACTTTTGGCGCAGTCGTTAGGATAATCGACCTGAAGACAGGGTCTTCCTAGTTCGTCACGAGTGAAGAAAATATGAACCTTTACAATATATATATATAATATATGAACCATTTAGATAGAAAATATAGAACCCTAACCACTACCTGACTCTGCGCATAATGTAAATGTCTTCAGCAACTCCACACTCACCTCCCGTCGCACGCTGGCGTCGCTAGCGAAGTCGTGCACTAAGTCGAACAGTTCGTCCGCGTACTGCACGAACTGTTCGAAGGAGTCGAAGGCCGCGAGCGCGCCGGTGCGGTGGTGGCACTTGCGCATGGCGGCCGCGCATAGTTCCGCCGGCGTGTTCTCCTGGTCCTGGGCTGAGGCTAGCTCGATCTCCGATTGGCTGAGGGGGATCCTGGAGATGGGAGGTTTAATATCATCTCCGGCTATAGTACATAATTAACACATTTTATCAATGGTGAAGAGATGGCAGTGGATGTGACACTTAGGCAAAAACAACTGAATCTCAATCTTCGATACCCTGATATTGTTCTCCACTTGCGTCATGTCGATTTCCACGAGGGAGAAGCCGCGGGGCGCAGCTAGTTTAAAAATATTTTATAAAAAAATTTTTACTATGTACATTGTACAGTCGCAGTAAAAGGATTTATTTTTCTAAATAGCAAGGCCATTTAAGAAGATTTTATGTTTATGTAAACAAGACATTGGTCAAAGGTGAAAGCGATTGCAACCTTTGTTATCACTGCATTAAATAATAGAATTATATACAGTAGTCTGCCAACTGCCGTAAGATCAAAAGGTACTAAGTGTCCCTACGTGATAAATGAAAAAATTTGGAAACTGACAAAGGTATTTTTACCTTGACTATACCTACTAATTTATTGCTATTTTTTTATTAATGATTACATATCGTAATTTACTAAAGTTAAAAGCATTATTTATATATTTAAACATAAATCAATACACGAGTTTATATAATTTAATAGTTAAAGGTTCTTTTATAATATTTAGAAACGAAAAAACGAAACTGGAACCTACCTAGTGTGCCCGCACCATAAATATTATCAATTATTATACGTGGGCAGTATTATATCTGCCACGAAAAATAAAATTCATGTTCTTTTTGAAAATCGTAAATATTACAAGAAAGTGAAACATCAATGGAATTTATTAAACATAGAAAATGAAACAAAGAGAGAGTGTAGCCCTATATAATTTGTGGTGTAGCCGAGTGGGAACTTCAACGACTTTCGATCTGACACACCAGAGATCGAATTATTTGTAGATTTACCCACCGAACGATGCAGAAAAATGTCGATGTAGTAGGTCGACGGGTCGAATCCTACTATGAGCTTGAGCTTTCAGTGAAGGAAAATACCACATTCGGCACCTCATTTGTATGTCAGACGGTTCATGCAAGTTAAAATAGTTCATGCAATTTATTATGAAATGAACACTTGAAAATACGTCAAAAGCATTTTTTAGCATTTTCACCAAAATAAAATTTTTGCAGGTTAAATGGTCCGAAAACATTTCTCACTAAAATCAATTTCAAATTTCGAAAATTACACAAAAAGTGACGTAAACCTGAATTGAGATAATTCAAAATAAGATCTCGATTTTAGATTTAGTATTGTGCTGTCAGAATAGCAAACACGTATAAACCTGATTTTAAACAATTTTGGGCCTTACCACAAAAAAATTAAACACACGTTAAACCTGTGTTCAACACTGTTTAACGCCAAAACGTGCCTTGGTCGCGCAATTAAATATAAGCAACAAAAAATCCTGATAGTAGTGTCTAACAGTTATCTAACACAATTCTGTTGTGACATTTCTAATAATTTTTTACGTTTATATTTAGACGCTGTTTAGCTAAACAGGCGGCTAAAAATGCTTTTTTTGTGGTAACACTTTTTAGGTTTATGATGTCTTGTCAGAATCGACACCATTGTAATCAAAATCCTGACAAATAGGTAAATCATTTCATTTCCCACTGCCAACGCCGCGCCGCGCCTGCCCCACCACCGCGCAGTTCGCATTCTATCCAAAGATTCCATCGAAAGCATGATTAACCACGTATATAATACGTACTAGTTTGTGAAATGAAACATCGCACGGTGACACACGTCGAAGTAATAGAATAAAACGAACCGAGCTTCGTTTTGGGTTGTTCGTTAGCGAACGACGCACACCTACTTTAAAGAACTGTGTGTCAAAATAAAACTAGATGGCGCCACAAGTAAACCTAGCACGCGCAAGTGTTTTGTTCGCGTGCCTAATGGGATAGCGGCAAATTTCAAATTTAGTACGTTTACTTATTTATGGTAACGTTAAAATTCATAAATTTTTACACGCGCATTTTATTGCGTTTTTTAAGTTGTTACTTGTAATGTAAGTCCTTCACATGGGTGTTACATTAAACCGTTATTTTGCACTTTTTTTCACGTTTGCGTCTTTGTACGAAATATGCACATTTTGCATTTTGAATTTATTTTTACCAGTTGGTGTATAGTGTACTACATGATGAATATGGTCTATTATTGAAAGTTTACAGATATAGTTCCACTGGCTTATTTCTATTTAAACTATCGCCTAAAGAGTTGTTCCGTTTTGGTACTAAAATTGAACCAGGCTATCAGTTTGGAATGAGCTCTCAAAATCTAGAAATTCTGTAAACACTAGGTTATCAAAAATTGCAAAAAGTTATATCAGCATTTCTATAAAATTATATAATAAAATTCCTTTGGACATACTAGATAAATGTGACAAAGAATTTAAAAACTGTATTAGGAAACATCTTATTGATAAGAGTTATTATAAATTAGACGAAGCTTTTGCTGACAAAGACATTTTTACAAATATGATTACTGATAATACATTGAATGTATAATTTAATTTTTTATTTCTATTGTAATTTTTTGGTGTTGTTGTTAATTAATTTGTACCCAAGTGACGTATCTAAGAGCATGTTTATTATGTCAAAAGATGAATAAATGAATTGAATTGAATTGAATGATCTCACAATTTTATAGGCCTGCGATTTCCTGAAAATACAAAAAGTTTTTTTCAGTACGTAACGTGATACGGAACGGTTTTTCAGCTTCTTTTTGGCTGAATGTGATAAAGAGCATAGACAATAAAAATAATTGGACCGAACAGATGACAACACAGCTTATTATTTGTCAAAAATGTCAAAAATGACGTGACGATGACGCCATACTTTTATAATGTTGCTGCTTTTTTAGGAACGCTATTTTTAGGAACGCAGTGTTGCTATTAATTAATTTTTCTAAATAGCAAGGCCATTTAAGAAGATTTTATGTTGATGTCGAAGTTGTACGTCGAACGTTTTCTGTTAGGAGTGACCAGAACCGGACTTACCTGTTAGGGTGTCCAGTTGGCAGCACGAACTGGAAGTGAACCACGCCCAGTTCCCCGGACAGACCCAGGTGCTGTAAGCACGTGATATCGTATGACGTATACGCGCGTCGTACGTAGACTTCAAGTGCCGCATTGCATACCTGTGGACAAGGTAAAACGGTAAAAGGTTAAACGGTAAACATGACCTAATACACCCTTCGCTATTTCATAACAAAACAAGTAGAACCACTAGGTACCAGATGTTACCAGACGGTAGGACTAACTTTACCTAACCTAGGTTTTTAAGACATTCTAACCAACTGTTACTGATTGTTTTACTATCAAATAAATAAAAAAAATCTTCTGCGTATGTCCGGCTGGGTTGGTATACCGTTTTGCTCTTGAAGTCTGCCGCAAAACAGTAATGTGCAAGTATTACTGTATCCAGTTTGATGAGCAAATTAGTGAGTGAAATTACTGGGCTTATGAGACTTAATACCTAATGTCTCATCCTCTCATTGTGGATATTCCGTCAAGTCTTACGAATAGCAAGTCGGATCCACCTTCATTGTACGCATCCGTCAATGAGTGCAATACTTTGCCGTCTTCCTTGTTCTCTGTGAACTATAATTTGAGTATATTCAATCATAGTAAACAGGTGTCTTCAAGAGCTACTCGTACGTGCTCTATTTTCGGCCACATCTTCGCTTGCCAGGAGGTCAAACGTATAGACTTAGTTGTATTAAAAAATAGAAGATTTTATACATTCATTTGTTTGTTTGTTTATTTGCTAAGCGATGCTATTTTGCTCATGTAGTCTACCATCAAGCAATAGCTTTCATTACTGATATCCTGCTTATGAATATAAAGTTTTATTGAAATCGGTTCATTCATTTCGGAGATTAAGACTTGAAAGTTTGTTTGAAAAGCTGTAGAGCGTAAACGCTGTTAAGAATTTAACACTTTACTAAATTACCTATATACTTAGAAGCACTTTTAATACTTTAAATTATTAAAACTATGATCCTTGAAAACATCTGAAGACTCGAAAATTAATTATACCGCCACAAAGGGTTTTATAACGACCCGATTATGCACAAATTGATGATAATTTCAAATAAACTGATTTCAATCAACTTAATACAGTTAACATTATCAAAGGAAATTTTTAACGCCCGAAGCGATAATTTCCTTGGACGTAGTAAGGCTTTATACGCAACCTCAACATCATCCGCAAGAGTTTACGTATCTGAGAATCAGTGTCGAGTGTTTCAGCACTCGACTTCATGCTGAGATAAATCCTTTTTGATGTAAAGACCTAAATAAGATACGTATTTTAAAGGATGTGTGTCTCTTTGTTTGTTATCTCCTTTGTTTCTTTTATGAGTTATTTTCTAGATGTGCGCACCGGACTGCCACGACTGCGCGGCGAATGGATATTGGTCTCGATTCTACGTCACAATCACAACCCAGTCAATTTTGGTTTCGCTTTCTTTTTCTAACAAATAACATGAGAATGAGGAAGAAATGTTTTACGTGGTTTAAATTTAGTTTTAGGGCGGGTCCTATTCATGGCAAATCAATTCAGGACCGTAAAATTTACACTAGTTACAAGCAAGTGCATTAAATTGACAGGTCTTAAATATAGGTATCCCATCCCTTTCTATGTTCTAATTTGGAAAGAGACAGTGAAACTAAACTTAGGCTTAGGGTTGCGAAGCCAAAATTTACCATATTGTCCTTGCGCGGGTACTGGCGCGCACACATACAAGCCACGTTGAGTACCGCTCTAATAAGATTACCGCACTTTCCTATTTCCACTATGGCAATAGGATCAAAGATGGAAGAGGTAAAGTTCAAACCGTTCCGAGAGACGTACAGAATGATAACTTTCGCTTTGTGCGTGGGCATGATCTATCCGAACCCTAAGACCGACCTGTGGAGATTGGCTGCATTGCGTAAGTTCGCTTTTTTTAATAAAGGAAGGAGGTTCTCAATTTGTCATTATTTTTTATGGCTATGTTACTCGATTTCTCGCCAATTATCAACCGATTTAAATTATTATTTTTTTCATGAGTAGGGTATATGTCAAGGGTGGTCTCATAAATTTTATGAAAGTCTTCACTTCAAGCGTTAAATATTCCAAATTCCGTTCTTAGTGTTTGTCCGCATTTGTATAACAAATTGTTAATGCTACGCGTAACCAGAATTCTGATACTTATTTGGCTCAACGGATCCGCACTGCAATCTAACGAGGCAATGCCGCCAGCATGCTGGGCACACTGCCAACTGGTAGTGGTGTGGCCGTGGGATAGAACATTTGGATTATATATAGGCCTACATTTGCTTATCCAACTTTTTTTGTAACTAGGTTAGATGTAATACTGATGTAGTAACTAGTTAATAAAGGCTTTTTTGCTAATCGAAAAATTATCCATATTCTATAATATATATATACATAAAATCTAAAGGTCACTGATTCACTGACTACACACAAAATCTCGATAGCTCGTGACCTATATGAAACGTAAATTTGGCAGGTAGGTAGTTTACAAGTAGGAGACGTCAGCTATAAGAACGGATTTTGCGACAGGCCGAATTAAGAGGGTCTAAGAGCTATCAGAACATGAAAGTCTTACACTATTACGGGTCGCTAGTATATAGATAGTTATGTAGATAGAAGATAAAGTCCCGTGCCTTGTCCCCAGCGATAATTCTTATAACAGCATTCCCGATAGCCGCAATGATCATCATTGACATGTACTACAGTTTGCTGGACAGAGACATTGTCAATATCATAAGACACAGCACTGTCGTGGGACCTTTTCTCGCTGGATTTTTTAAGGTAACTATTATTACCAAATACTTGAAAAAAATCCGACGTGTTTCTTGTCCTTCTCAAACAGCTGTATAAGTAGGACGAATTCCTGGAGTCATTTAACTCAAGGCAAATCCCTTTGTGCTTAGAGGAGGAACATTCACAATGTACCGATGTCGCTTTATCTGGTTGTCCTATGATGGAACAGGGAAGACTTAATGTTCCATTTAATTTCATTCACAGATGATTCTGATGTTCCACAAGCGGGTATCAGGGAAACAGATACTGGATGAGATTGATCGCGACTACGAGCGTTTCAACCATCTCCCGAGCGACTATCAACGACTGACAGCGACAAGCGTGCGGCAGAGCCAGGTCTACTGCGAGCGTTCTTGGGTCAGCCTGGTTTCGTTTTATTCATCATCGGCCCTTTACGCTTCCACTGCTGTCATACAGGTCTTCTTTCATCAGAGGTTATGGGCCAAATCACGCGTCGCCGACCAAACGTGCAAATTAGATTAAGTTTTTTATATTTTTATGTATGTCAGTCTGACAGATATTTGTTTTACGGGCTTGTGACGCCAGAATAAAAAAAACCGGGCCCAATGCGATTATGCTTAGTGGATGTCACCTATCATCGAATTTCGAGGTTCTTGAACATTTTTTTAAATTACAGACTGAAGCGGCGTTTGACCATGATCTCACCTGGTGGAACGTGTAGCACGCTTGCTCACTAAACACCTATTCACTCTTGACTTGACCACACCCAGATTATATTTAGGCAGAAACACAGACGACGGTAAGGCGTTCCACTCATGCGGGTTTGCTACCGATGTTTTCGTTCACCGTTTTAGAGCGACTGTGGTCGTTTCATACACTTCTCGTTAAGGACCCGAGAGTAGCATAGGCTGCTTGTTTCCCGGAAAAATGAACGGTTCGTATGGGAATCTTGCAGCAGCCAGTAAATAAATGTATTTTTTTTTCAGTTTATCATAGTCACGACTTGTGTCATGACATTCCCAGCTATGGCCGTGGTGCTAAACCTATACAACTCCTTGTTCAAATCAGAGCCGACGTTGTATATGATACACGACCTCAACATTCCGTTTCGAGCTAAGGAGGCGAGGTTCGAGTCTCCGTATTTCGAGATTGTTTTCGCGTACTCATTCTACTGTTCTATCTTGTATGTGATCAATTTTATCGGATATGATGGGTGAGTGGGTTATCTTTATTAATTACTATTAGGTTTTAATAGCGGCTTCGCACGCGTGGTATCAAGATACGTAGCGTCTAGCACTCAAGGATAGTGTAGCTTACTAACAGCGAAAAAAATGTTTGAATCCGGTCAGTGGTTCCAGAGATTAGCAGTAACAAACAAACATGATGCTAAGAAATAAGGTTTACTAATAATGAGGTGATAATACATACTTAACTTTTTACACTCGATATATTTCAAATTCAAATTGCTTTATTCATAGTATAGCCCCAAGGGAGCACTCATGAAAGTTGAACATTACATGATAATTAATGACTCTAACGCAACGGCGGGTTTCTGTAACCTTTGTTTACCTCAATCACAAACTACAACTAATGCTGTCCTTATCTAGAACATAATAAATGACAAAGACGTGAACAGACCCAAACATGAAATTTGCATTTGACCACTATCCTGCCTGATCGTAAGCGACAATGCGGTCGAAGATGATGAATAATGTGCTAAACTTATATTAGAACCGGCTCTCAAACGCTATCGATAGGTGTTTGGCTGCTTAGTTGCTTTCAACGTGAGGGTGATAGCTAGCCAGGCAAGCTAGAACTACTATGTTTTCTTTGAACGAAAACTCCCGCTCATTTTTGGGATCCAAACTATCGATCTATAGATCGACGGTCGACGTCACTACAACTGAGCCACCATTGTCATGACTGACTCCATGACTGATTCCATCAAGTTTTCACTTTTAACCTATACGTTCATAGGTTCTTCGCCTTGGCTATCAACCACGCCTGCTTAAAGATAGATGTATACTGCAAAGCTTTAGAGTACGCGCTGGCGGGACCGGCCAAAGATATGCACAGAGGGATCGTAGCAGTTATCAAGGAACAGAACAAAATGTTCGAGTAAGTACGATACCGCAGTGGACACAGGAGGAGATGGTGGGATGAATTAGATCCTTACGAGATTAGCTAGAAATAGCACTAGACCATGATAAGTGGGTAGAGGATAGGGTGGCCTTTGTTCTGATGTGGGACTACGCAGACTAAATAATAATAATACAAGTACGTATTATGGGACCCCTTTTATTATTTTTTTGAACGGATTAAGCTTACGTTGTACTGCCGAGTTTCGCGATGATTTCTCGCTTGAAAGGTTTCGCGGTATTACCGAGGTATAGTATACCTCTTAAACACAAAACGAAACGCGCGCGCTCCGACTGGTCGCCACGCATGCACTGCATCGTCGTCATCGCGAAACTTGGCAGTACAACGTAAGTTTAATCCTTTTGAACCTAAATAAAAATGACATTTAAACAGCGGCTCTCTCAACTACGCAATAAAAAGCAATTTAGCTTGCATAGCTTACATTTATTTTCTTTTACAAGGGACTGCAAACCTTGCGTGCAGGCTGGAATGTATCATATCACATCGCATGAGACTTACTTTTGCTGTGACCGCTTCAGAATCGTCTGATACCTTCGCTCTGGTAAAGTTGTAAATATAGTTGTAAGTAGTAGTGTCAATAATTGAAAGCCACGGTCCCTAAATTTTCGTTTTAGGCATATCATGGAAAAGCGCTTTTTTTCACTAGGCAGTTCCCTATTTTATTTATCTGTATTAATTATTGTTATTGCTTCAGGTTCGTGGATTGTATTCAAGATACGTTCAACATATGGTTGGGCCTCATACTCGTGGCGACAATGATACAGATTTGTACATGTCTGTACCACATTACAGAGGTGAGGAAAGTATCCTATAGTACGATTACAATTAGCTTGAGCTTTCGATCAATGGAAACTAAATTATCTAAGGTACACCCTCTCTAGGGTAGGTCTCTAAGGTACCATTGACATAAAAAGGGAACTGATCGCCAACCAATGACATGATTCGATTTTTGTTTTCTATTTGTGTCATTGGTTGGTGATCCAGCGTATTTCTTTATATTGTTAGACAAGTATAAAAACACGGACTGTACTATATTATATTCGTTAATTATCTTAGGGCTACGGATTCGATCTACGCTACATGATATTCGTCTCCGGTGCGGTCATCCACATCTACCTGCCGTGCAGATACGCTGCCAAATTGAAGGCATTGGTAAGTTTAAAGGTCGGAAGCAACCATGAATATAGATGATGAAAATACACTAATGGTGATCATAAGCCTCCACCCCCTTGAATTGCCATTGAACTCTGGTCTGTGCCAATCGCAACTACGTATTGCCAGCGACTGTTTTGATGTCATCCACCTACCGGGCAGCTGGTCTGACCACGGATCGTCTTCCTTCAAACGGTCACTACTCTGGCAGAACTCTACCCCACTTGCCATCACCACAACTCTAGGAAGATATCCCGCCAAGCGCCACTCAAGCCACGTAAGCGCCACTTAATATTTGGAATTAAAGAAGGTTAATATTTGGATTCGGAAAGGAGTTTCGCAGGAAAACAAACGACAAAACAAATGATGATAGCTCCGTAGCTAAGTTGGTTGTAACCCTTCCTGCGAAGCAAGGCGCCCCGGGTTTGAACTCCGGCGGCGCTTGTGTGGCGCACATAAAGCTTGCTCTCGGTTCTTGGACAGAACCGATAACCGATGTGGTAAAAAAAGTTATCGAGTGGCGACTACGAACTGAAAGACGTAATGTAGGCCCCCAAAAAGTAGACCACTTGTGATGGTGGCCTGGTCAGAAGCACAACCGCGGGGAGCCGTTGGATGCAAGAGGCTAGTAGACGATCGAAGTGGCATTCTGTGAGGAGGCTTATGTTTAGCAGTCTGACGTCTGATGATGATATTTGTAAAATCTTCCAGTCAGCCGAGGCCGGCACTAAGATCTACTGCAGTGGATGGGAGAACGTCCGTTCAAAGAGCGTCAGAAAGATGATACAGTTCATGATAGCGCGAGGACAGAAACCTATCGAGATCACCGCTTTCAATATAAAGGCTTTTGATATGGAACTATTCGTTTCTGTAAGTATTTTATTCTGTTACTTGTGTAACATCAAAGTTGCAAATTACTGGATATATTAGCGTCTACCCGCGTTCCTACAGGACCCGTGCATTTTTCCGGGATAAAAAGTATCCTATGTTACTATCCGGTCTATAAACCATATCTATGCCAAAAATCACGTCGATCCGTTGCTCCGTTACTGCATGAAAGAAGGACAAACCAACACAAAACAACAAACACACTTCCGCATTTATAATATTAGTAGGATTAAAACATGATGTCTGAGGGTAACGAGCGCATTTTGTTTTAAATTTCTGAGTGGCACTGCAATTGTGAGCTGCATGCTTACGATCAGACAAGCGACGTGCTCGTTTCGTTACGTTGTAGTATAAAAGGCTTTGTGCATAAAGGAAGGTATGATTATTATCATTGTTGTTTGTGAGCGTCAAATAAAATATCTTTCTGTCTTTCTTTCTTTCAATAGTTCGTATTATTTGTTGCAGATAATGCAGACATCGTACTCTATGTTCACGCTATTAAGATCTTAGATAACAGAGATATAAGCACTAAAAATGTAATAAATGTAATAATATATATGTATAAGTGTCACTTTATTTAGGCCTTCGGAGTAGGTATACTTTTGTTAACTGGATAATATTTTATGAAATTGTAATGTAAAAATAATTCAAATAGCAAAAAAAGGGTGCAAGCTCTGGGATCTTACAGAGCATAACAGATTAAAAATAATAGCACTACTGTTGAGAAATGAAGCTAGTTTTAGCTTTAAGTAATAAAATTCGTGTTCTGGTGGTAGTTCTATAATAAATTGAAAATTGACATCAAGCCCTAAAAACAAAAGAAATAAAACTATTAAAAAACAAACATTTGTACAAAAGAGGTGCGTTCAGCACACTACAAATGACAGAAAACATATCCCATACATTTAGTTTGAAATCGTACTCACCGCAGCATTGCTATGGTAGAAGAAGTCATGCAGTATGTCGAAGATGGACGTCTCCGAGAGGATCAGCTTCTGAAGGTTCTCTGGGTGGAAGTCGTGCCCGTACATGTCCACTGCCGACAGGAAGATGGACTCCATCTGGTTGTGGCGCAGCTCGTAGGCGGGCTGGTGGGCTGCTATCAGCACCTGGGGGCGGGGGGTGGTTACAATAGGGATGTTGCACGAAATAAAATACATAATCACTGTCGTTACACAGACAGGCTTAAGAACATCACATTTACAAAAAAATATGTAATTTCCACATAATTTAGGTACTTAAAGCTTTAAAAATGTTGACCGGTCTACCATGCTACCATGCACAACGTGGTCTGTAGAGCGATCCATAAGCAGCCTGAGATGAATCAAAACCTGGCTGAGAAGTTTGATGGTTAAAAGTCGCTTCAATGATCTTGCAATGATGAGTATTCAATATTCATCTATACAAATAAATATAATTGAAGTGTCTGTTTGTAATATCAAAATAACAGCTCTTTACTAAATGCATATGAAAGTACATACGGTACCTATACAACCATTTTTAAAAATTTTGTGTCTGTCTGTTTGTTCCCAGTAATCGCCGAAACGGCCGGACCGATTTTGACGGGACTTTCACTGGCAGATAGCTGATGTTACAAGGACTAACATAGGCTACTTTAATTTTAGAAAAATAATTAGGGTTCCACGCAAAAAAATAAAACCAATGAAATCCAATATCTCCACGCGGGTGAATCCACGGGCAGCAGGTAGTTAATTATAAATTGAGAACCTACCTGTCTCGCTCTCAAAGCCACTCGGCTATGTTCGGCTCGGTGTAACGAAGTGAGTTCATTGAGTGTCGCCGCCAGCTCGTCTGTCAGGCCCGGCTCGTTCGACCACAGGTGGTCGATTAAAAGGGTCACCTGGAACAAAATAAAAGTGAAGTTACTAAACATATGAGATAACCAGCTTATTGATGAGACACTGCCTTTTTAGCACAGTTTTGTGTTATCTACGTGAAAAAAAAAAATTAATCGAAATCTCTCGCCATTTGATAGGTACCGAAAAGTATCACAATTGAACTAGCAATCGGGGTTTGCGAGTGGGAGGCAAATAGTACAATAATCATCCACTTTTCTACCAACAGGAGTGGTTTTTTTTTCAGATTAAATCGGACCATCTTCAATGAAAAAATAATAATCAAAATCGGAGTACCTACTCTATAAAAGTTGTGTGGTCATACATAAAAAATAACAAAACAATAATATACGGATCGACATGAAGTTTTTTCGTCGGTTACAAAACCACCACTCTGCCCGTGTAGTCTGCTGCCAAGCAGTAATGTGCAATCATTACTGTGTTAAGGATTGATGAGCAAAGTAATCAGTGAAATTACCGCCGCTTTGCTCGTGAAGTCTGCCGCCAAGCAGTAATGTGCAAGCATTACTGTGTTCCGGTTTGATGAGCAGAGTAACCAGTGAAATGACTGGGCTTATGAGACTTGATACCTAATGTCTCAGGGTAACGAGCGCGCTGCAGTGCCGCGCAGGCCTTTGAAAGACAGTTTGAAAGTTCTATCGGCAATTGTAATCGGCTTCCGATCGTCTCGGTATAAAAAATATCGGTATATAATAGTATAAACCACTTACCATCAAGTTCTTCTTAGCCACGTGGTTGTGCGAGAAGATGATATTGGCCACCAGCTGCATGTCGTCCTTGTACCGCTCCCGCAGCGCCACCACGCACTTGTCGTACGAGCCGAGCTGGAAGTGGCTCTCCACCTGGAAGTACTGCTTCAGGAGGTCGTGCACGGCAGCCTTCATCCTCCCGCGGATGCCGTTTCTGAAACACCTCTTTTTATAAGTACAGTAAAAGCTCTTTATTCGCGGGGAATACGTTCCATAAATATGCCGCGAATACAGAAACCGTGAATACGGAATGGTAATTTGTATGGGATTGTAGGGGTTACGTTCCTAGGTGACAAAATTAAAAAAAATATCAATTAATCTTTTTAAATGAATGTGAAAGACGAAACAATAAAACACGCAAAGCGGCTTTTACCATAGAATGGAACAGCAACGTTTAAAAATATACTTTATTCATTAAGTAATAAAGGTTGCGTTCATTCTGTTTGTTTTCATTCTCAAAAACACCGATCGCGGCGAAGGCGGCTTATGACAAAGTCCTCGGCGATATCATTAATTTAACAACATACTTTAGGCAAAGTTGTAATAAGATCTATTTTACTTTTTTTAATAGTCCATTTGACTGTATTTACAAAGGATATTGGGTTGGATACCTATTAGAATCCTTTTATTATTATGTATGTACTTATTAGATCCGCGAATAAAGAAATTTTTAGCCGCGAATAGTGAAAACGCGAATGAAGGAAGCGCGAATAAGGAGCTTTTACTGTACTCGAAAGTCAATTCACAATCTGAGGTAACAACCTTCGCGTAATAGTAGACCTAATCAAAGGTCGTTGCGACCTTAAGGTCAGGGTAATCCGCGCCGCTTTCTCGCTCGCGCATCTCAACATTTTTGAAGATAAACAATCACTTAGTATAATTATGAAAAATCACATTCGATGAATTTGCTGGCAATAACATTACAAAGGTACGGCAAAAGTAGCATTTTGATCCGATCAGGGTTTCATACATGAAAATGGGCAAAACATAAAATCCCATTTTTAGGTTTGAAAACTTAAGTGGATCAAAATGAAATTTTTATTAAACTTTTGTAATGTTATTGTCAGGAAATTCACCGAATGCGATTTTTCATAAATATATTAAGTGATTGTGTATCTTCAAAAATGTTGAGATGCGCGAGCGAGAAAGCAGCGCAGAGTATTCGCGAGAAAAAGGTTGTTTAGTTTTCGAAAGAATCAAGGATAAATCTCTAATATCTCTGATCTTACCTGTATCTCTGCACTAATAATACAAGCGCTTGAGTGCTCATAAAGAAGACGTCTCGGTCAGCTCTCTTCGGCAACGACGCTGCATGGCTGGGAGAAGTACAAATAACATTATTTCAAAACATAAAACTAAAGTATTTTTTTTTCATTCTTATCAATCGCGTATTTTACCAGAATTATGTTCAAATGTTGCTCATGATTTTAGTAAATAACGGATAATGTGGATCCGAACGGAAATCAGCCGGATTGAGTAGTGAATATGGTGGCTCACTGGTCAATGACGCTGGCAATCTGCTGGCTGGGGAACTGCGCCAACACACTGGTGATGTTTCTCTCGTAAAGCGCCATTAGTTTGCGCACTTTCTTCTCAACTGATATCGGGATGCGACCGGAAGTCGACGATAAGACCTGGGGGTTTAATAAAGAGTGGTGGTAAGGCATTTTATAGTTCTCGCCTAGCTAGCTACCGCTCTCAAATTAAAGATCTGTAACCAAGCCCGTGCCGCTGCGTTTCGGCAGCTGCCGGAAACCACCGGCAGGTCCATTACTGGATTTAATAAGTTATTAAGTCTCATATACCCAGTAAAACATATATTGGTATATTATACTGACCTCTTGCAACTCAAGCAGTGGCAGTGAAGGGTCCCGTAGACTCTGCATGAATTTCTCCACCACCTCGCGGAGACGAGGCGTGTTATAAGGCTCGGGTAGACAGTATCCTGGGAGACAAGAAAATTATTCATCAGGTAGCGATACAAGAACTTATTTAATAATCACACACTAATAACAAAAATACGACCGAACCCACTTGTCTTCGTTTCGGTCTAATCAAAATTACAGTTTCTTTCAATCGATCTAGACTTACTCATCATTCGTTCTTAAAACTTACCTGCTAATGTATTTTCCAGTATAGCTCTATACTTCAGATGCATATGGTGCAATTTCTCTGATAGGTCAGTATTATCGTCGTGCGGGAACTGGCCCTTGTACGGCGTGGCCGTGGTTACGAGCGACGGGTCGTCCAGCTCTGTGAAAATAGACGCTCTTGAGAGTGAGTTTTCCCCCCACATAAGGTAGTCCTACCACCTGGTAAGGTAATAATCAACTTACCCAAAGTGCCGATAAGGGCGCCCATGTCCAGAACTGCCCCGGGTCGGAGAGCAAACGTCACGTTGCCAGATTCTGGTGCTGCCAGAGTCATTACCATCTTCATCACCTGATGACGGAGTTAGCAACACTATTAATTTCTTTTAAATATAGAACAACTACACTGGCACACTAAAATAACAAGCTAATGAAAACAAAAAATGTCAACGCAACAAATTTTTCTTGCGGTCTACTTAAAATGTTGTAGCCTTCTACATGGTCTACTCACATATTATTAGCAAGACTATGATCGGGTCTAATAGTTTTTGTTTCGGTCTACTCAAAATAACCAAGTCTTCCGATTAGTCTACTCACCTCAATCTCAGCATAAGGCTGTCCCTTATCGACATGACCCCCGTCTTCTACCAGTGTGTTCACCAGCTTGCCAGCAGACGGCGCGCGGAGCTTAGAGGGGTCTTTTTCTTTTTCGAAGACCACGGTCTGGTTTCCTATGACTATGCGGTACTTGTCTACTTCGTCTTTTAAGTACGTCGTGAAAGAAGACCCTTCTATTGATAACAGAGTGCCTGGAAAAATAAAATGTAAGTTAAATTACGTAAGTGTAAAAGTAATTTGTTAGATGTTAGTTAATCGCTTCATCCTTGATAGTTTCCTTCTCTTTTTCTGCTGCAGTGAGCATGTTTTTTCATAGAAGCATGGTATTTTCTGTCTTCTCATCATAAGTAATTTTTGTTATGAGGTCTACTAAATCTATTTCAAGGGTACTTAGTCTACTAATTACCAGCAGTCAGCTGCTTATGAGTTAACTTATTCCTTACTAAGTCTACTAGGACTACTCACCGCCGTCAGTCAATTTATGAACCTCCAACTCTTTGAAGCTGCCGTTCATGACGAGGAAATATGATGTCGGTCCATATTTCGTAGCGGAAACTTTGTATTTGTGCCCACTGTGTATAAGCTCCACTTCCACAGTGTTTGACAGTTGACTTGAAGCTTGAATTTGACCCCTGCACAAAATTAATAGTAGTATTCAAATGAAAAGCACGGCGGATTTAGTCCCTCCACCTAGTAAATAGTAGTTCATAGAGTAACTTACTTTTCGAGACAACTCTTGAACTCCTGAAAATGGTTTGTGATAATAGTGTCAGCTATAAGGATCGAGCCACACATCACTCCCAGCATTATGTCAGGTTTCTCTGATTGCACCTGCGAAAGAAAATTATGGCATAATATTTTGTTAGATATAAAGATTCACGGCGTTACGATGTGACAGGGGGATAATACATGCTTATGGCTTAACGGTCTACTTGCTCTATCTACTCTTGGCCTACTCAGTCTACTTTGATAGCCTCTGTCACCGATAACTAAGTTCAGTTAGTTTGAATAAAATCAATTGTATTTCCTTAAAAATAATCCATGCATTCGACTGTGGCGTACTCTGAGAGGGTTTTATGTCTACCTGTGTTCTACTAATGGTCTCTTCGGTCTACTCTAGACCAATTCCACTCACCCTTTCAGCAATAAGCGCGTCCAGCCAGGCGGTGTCAATGTTGTTTTCTTGGAAGTTGGGCGTCTCCAACAAAGTGATTAAGTATTCGACTGTGGTACGGAAGTCACCACGGATGCTGAGCTCTTTGAGAGCAATCACAAGGTTTCTGTAGAATATAAAATGGTATAAGTTAAAATGCTTTTCAAGGTTTATTTTCGAGAGACAAATCTTAGACGATAATCGTCTTGAAAATGACGAGAGACTATATATTTGCTATGGCAAAAACTGAAGACAAAATTATCTGGATATCATGAAAGATTTTATACGAGTCAAATTATTTACCTAACTTTCACAATATAATTTTTCTACATCAGATTAGGTAACTCATCGTCACTAAAGATCAGGCGAAATAGTAGTCAAACTATAGCCTATTTCCATTAAAAAAGATAGGTCAGGTTACAAAAAGACCATTTTTATGAATTTTTAAGTTTGTGTTTAAGATAGTATACAGATTTGTCTTGATTTATTAGCCGACCATTATATTTGATTTTACAACAAATTCTACTGGTTTTTTTAGTCCCAAATATTACTTCCAAACTTGTTCCATCATACCAACAATGCAATAGCTGATGAACACGGTATAATATACATCTAAGTTAACTGGTCTACTCACTCTCTAGCCTGCTCCCTGGTCTCGCCCCAAGAGAAGCAATGCCCAAACTGAGAGTCGGCGAACTCGTGAAGACCTCCTGAAGCAGCCACGCTGAAGTAACCCCACACGTTCTTTGAAGATCTGAAGTTCAGCTCTTGAACTGTTCCGGATGATGGCTTGAATCCTAGCAAAACACAGTAATTTTTTGATAGTCTACAGCCATTTAGCTATCGTACGATTATAATATAATGAGTTCTATATTTTTGCTACTTTTGGTCTACTGGCCTACTGGCGGTCTACTGGTCTACTCACGGTCTACTAGGCCACTCACGTTCTACTGATTATTGACGGTCTACTTACCCTCGTCCGGGTTTTCAGAGGTGATCCTGGCGGCGATGACGTGACCCCATGGCGACGGTCGCTGCTTCGGCTCGTCAAAGTCTATCTTTGTCATGCCCCATGGAGATTCGCCATAGAGTAGACGAATGTCTTTTATGTTGTATAGAGGAAGACCCATGGCGATCTAAAAACAGCGTATTTAAGTTTCAACAAGTCTAGTGAATATAAATCATTAGACACACGACCATATTTAAATGACGTCATAAGTCTCTAAAAATCCTATGAAAGAGATCGACAACGCCACCTATTGAACTAATATGGAAGTTTCCTTATTGTGCAATATCTATCTAGTCATGGCTTTGTAATAAAATACATGTATAGTTCAAACTTTCCCGTGTGGTCCCGGTGAATGAATAAGACTACCCTTCCCCATGAGTGGTGTCAGAGCCGGCTAAGAGAATATCCAGGGAGAACATCCATAATCTACTGCGATCACGGCGACGCCTACTAAGCGTGCTTTATTACGGCAAAGGTATAAAGGTGGACAACCTTTATGGGTGAAGCAGTGGACGTCTTCCTGCTGATGATTATACCAGGCAGGTTGACGTCAGCCACTGTCTAAGTGCAGGGGTGCCCAACCTGTGGTCTGGTATTCTACAGAAACTCGGTGCAGGAGTACTCAACCTTCAAGCAGGTTCCACCAAAAACCAATTTAAATATTTTTTCTTTATTTCTATTCCCATACTGACCTGTAACTGCGCAGCGGGCAGGTTGACATCAGCCACCATCTCCGTACAGGGGTGCTCAACCTGCAGCCGCGGGTTCAACTCCAGGAAGTAGTAGCAGCCGGAGCTCGGGTCGTACAGATACTCGACGGTGCCGGCCGACACATAACCCACCATCTTGGCGAGGCGGACCGCGGCCTGAGAGAAAACAAGATAAAAGTTTAGAAAAGAGAAAAGATAGCATAAATTCAGGGACCCCCCCTCCCCTTCTACTTTTTTGGATGTAACATCAGTCATATTGATTTTACTACAAAACTGGATAAAAAGTGGTATTTTTAATTCAAAATCGTTAGATGGTCACTTGCAGTTGAGTCAATCCTACCGTTAGTGCCGACAAAATCACTAACTTTGTTTTATTAAATTTAATATTATTCATTCACGTGTGCGCCAGGAGACTCGTTAAATGCCAGTACCAAATATATAAACGATATCGACTCATCAGACCTTCTTTACAACCGACTTCAACACAAAGGTTCTCAATTATTATCTTTTTTTTTATTTTGAGGCGATGTTACTCGATTTCTCTGCCAATTGTGAACCGATGGTTGATATTTTCTCATGATTAGGGTAATATATCAAGGGTGATCCTTTAATACATTTTATGAAAGGATACCACCCCAAACGGTGCGAAAATGGGGGGTGAAATTTCATATATCGCGATATTTTCGTCGAAGCAATTTTATTTAATCAATACATAAAGCCGCGTTCAGATTTACTGCGTCGGGGTGAGTCGTGGCGCGACAGAATGATATCTAATTACGTTTCGTGTGGTCATATGTTCAGACCGGTCAGACAAAACATAACACGTCCCGACACAGTAATCTGTTGGGAGTTTCATCTCTGTAGTCCTACAAACCTTGCCAGCGGTAGCCCAGTTATCACAAACGTACCTTCTCCATCTCTATAAAGACTTCGGGCTTCGCGACGGCAGCCGGGGCTTCCTCAATGATCTTCTGATGCCGTCGCTGGATGGAACAGTCGCGGCCGAATAACGAAATCGCGTTACCTGAGAAATCAGTTCAAACTTTACTAATATACATCCTTTCTATACAAAGATTGCATGGAACAGATGGCTTTTAGCGATAAGGCCGCCCTTCTGTTACGGTGCGGAGTACTAGCTGTCCACGTAATAAAAGTAGCCTAAGTCACTCCTTATAACATCAGCTATCTGCCAGTGAGTCCCGTCAAAATCTGTCCAACCGTCTCTGAGATTATTCGGAACAGACAGACAAAAAATTTTTAAATTGTTTTATATACCGCATATACTTTGATATGCATTTAGTAAAAAGCTGTTATTTTGACATTTGATTCTCAAGAGATAACGAATTGATTGACATCGTAAAAAAATGGGGTCAACATCCCTATTACACTAACTACTTTACTCATCAAACCGGAATAATATAGTAAAAAGTAAACAGTATAATGACTATTTAAAAAAACACCACAATTCAGTTGACATATTCGTATTTAATCTGTCACAATTTAAGAGGAATGTTCTAGCTATTGTTTCAAAACCCTAAACGATATATTTTTGCACCCAAGACAACTTTGTTATTAGTAATAAGTAATTAGATAATACTATTAAAATGATATAATCATACTGCTTAATTTTAACCATGCTGTGTACACATGTTTTGGGATATGGTCTAGTTCGTAACCTATAAGTCAAGCCTTTTCTAAATTGTATTTTGCTATATCCTGTTTTGTGTGCCTTATTAAAATAAATAAATAAATAAATACAGTAATGCTTGTACATTACATCTTGACGGCAGATTACACGAGTAAAGCGGTGGTACCCACCCAGACGGACACTTGCAGAAGCGATAGTCCTACCAATTGGTAAAGATTGATTGATTTATTTATTTATTGATTGATTTATTTGTTTATTTATGTATTTATTTATTTATTATAATTAGAACGGTCGTAGAACAATTATACTAATTAACACATTGAATATAATAAAATGATAATTGATAATTATTATATTATTATGACTGCAGATTGGTTACCATATTGATCAGCCAAAAGCTGCACCTCCAGATGCCGGGCCGACTTGGCCAACTGCATCACGAATATTGGCGAGCCGGGCACTTCTGCTTGCACCTAAAAATCAAAGAAAAATTTATGATGGAGTGTTATATCGTTTTGGATAGCTAATGAAATGAGATTTTTTTTAGTAATTTGCACGTTTTGTGTCAAACAATATGAGTTTAAAACGCATGAGTTTATTTGGAAAGTCATGCAAAAACTTTGAATAAAACATTAAAGTCAAAGTAATCACACTTTAAATATTTTTAGATTTTTTATTACTTATGTATATTACGGATGTACGTCGAGTTACCAATAACCCTGTGTACCCCTTAACCCTTAATGTAGAGCATATCCGCAGATAAATTGATCATGTGATACCATGTCCGCTACTTAGTTATTTCTCAGTTATTCAACAAGAACGATATCATCATTACCATTCTGGTGAATTAAAAATGTTATTATTTCGTGTGATTCGGGTAGATGAATGTTGCAGAGACCCGCTGTTAGAGTCATTTTAACTTTCATAAGTGCTCCTTTGGGGCCTATTTGAATAAAGACTTTTGAATTTGAATTTCGTTTTCTGATAAGCAAACCACAAAAGTCATTCAAAACCAAAATTAGCTGAAAATCGCTTTTTTTCAGTTAAGGTTAAAAAACTAAGTGTTGTTTTACATAACAATCATGTTCTACCTAAACAAACAAGGAATTTCCAAAAAAATGTATGGATTGTTTGTACAAATTACTGAATTAACTTCCTTAGTTCATTAGTGTTATGTATTTAGCTACGTAAGTAGGCGCGACTGCGCCCGAACCTCTTCCTCGTAAAATAAACTAGTGCGTTTCTAGCCCGCTCTTTTAATGGTCGTGTTCCTGCACCTCGCGTCTCCGCAGATCTAACAATTAGCTAATCTTGAACCACTCAGAAATAACCAAGTTGCGGATACGGCATCACATGACCAAATTAGCTCTATATATGCGATACTTTAACCGCTTGCTAGGAACGTATCGTATTTCCAATCATCCTGTATACTGAACCGATTAAGTTGGAATTTAGCACACATAATTATGACTTTCTGTGACCCAAACACGGGCGTGTAACATAAATAAATTAATTATGAATATGTGGGTCACCTTATTTTTCTTTTTATAGATCAGTTCGTGGTATTCCGCTAAGAATTTCTGCCCAGTATTGATTGGGAGATTATATGATTTTGAATAAGACTATGATTCTTTTGTGAATGTATGACACAAATGAAACATGCATTTAATTGAAACAATAACATGATAAAAAAAGACAAAATACAATAGAAATCGAATTAATTTATGGCATAGGAATTCTTCGTTAACAAAAGTTACTTTTTTTCTAATAATAAAAAGGAATCATAATAAGTATGAACAAAAAAAATTCAACATATTGACAGAAAGGAAAGAAAAACATTTTCAGCTCACAGGCTCGGAAAAGTCTTGTTTATCATTCCAAATCTCCACGCAAGTGGTTTTTATCGACTAGCGTGGAAAAGGCACTTTTCCGCGCAGATTGCGAATGATAAACAATATCTTTCCTCGCTGTAGTGAGGTGAAAAATTGTGTATCACTCTGCGTCTCGTATCTTTGAAAGGCTCGCTATACTGAGGATTCTATTTTTTAATTTAGATTCCTTCGTTTGCTATGGTTTCAATATAAGTACTCGCGCCAAATACCACGTTGCAGCCTTGCATAACAAATAACAATTATTTGTGACAATTTGTCCTATTGCTGGGCAGAGGTTTCTTCATCTTCCTTCCAACTGCCAAAGACGTCGAGATCGTCCTAGGAAGTGACGGAGAGACGACCTGATCTCGATGCCTTCAACCAAGATCGGACGCAGGCAATAGTTTATAGAGGCCATTGTCTATAGACAATAGTTTATTTTCAACTCACTACTGGGAAAGGTTTTGTTTACGATTCGAAATCTGCGCGCAAAGTGCTTTTTATCCGCTAACGTGGAACCTTTAAAAAATATTAATTAATTAATATTTCATACCTGTCTAAACATGTTGTTGAAATCATCAGGGTTGTCCACTTTCCTGATGCCCTTGCCGCCGCCGCCTTCTGACGCCTTTATCATTACGGGGAAACCTAGAACAATGTAATATATTTGATTATAATTATGTTAACCTAAATAAATATTGTACGCCCATGGCGACAAATAAGACTCCAGTAGCGACCTTTCATCTTCTACGACACTGGCAGGAAAACGTCAAGCAGCGTTTAAAAGCCATAATCTGAAGAAGAAGAAATTATATTTTTCAAATTTTGCCTGAAATATGATTATGACTTATTAACATTATTTTAAACCTTTTACTTTATATAAAACATACCAATTTTAGTTGCGGCCTGTAGACCCTGTTCGGGCGATGTGATGCAACCTTTAGCGAAGAGCTCCGAAGATATCTTGATCTTCTTCGTGTTGTACTCGGCCTTCAGTTCTGCGGAATAAAAACTCAAGTATTAATATATGTTTTCATTTACTAGCGACCTGTTCACTTCTTGTGTTGTGTAATGCTAGTTTTAATTTTGGTTTACCAAAACAAAAGGAAATTCCCTAACAAAACTCTGTTATAAAATAGTGTTGTATTGTATTAACTACTAAAATAATAATTGGGTGTACAATAATTACTTACCTAGAAATAGTTTATGCCTTATAAAAGCGCTAAAAACTATCTACTTACAATATGTACAGCATAGTATTTTTACTATAGTAGTCCCTTATGATAAATGCCACACCCTTTCAGATTTGCTGAAGACCACACAAGCCTAGCATAGCAGTTCTAAAGTTGTAAATTCTTTCACGTATATGAATCCCATCGACTGCGCCACATCGTATGTTTTTAAAGATACTAACCGCTACCACTCCAAGGCAAGGTGGGTATATTAGCCGTCTGGGCCACGATTGACGACGCGATCTTGTCCCCCAAGGCCCACATGGCCTTCTCCGGGGGGCCGATGAAGACGAGCCCAGCTCGGTGCAGCATCTCTGGTAGCTTCGGGTTCTCTGACGCATGACCCCAGCCAGCCCATACCGCCTGGAATTTATTTTAAAGATATTTTTTGCCGGTTTGGAACGATAGTTAGATAGATAAGTCCATTAATATAAATCCATTAAAGTCTATAAATCCACTTTTTACCGACTTCAAAAAGGAGGTTTCTAATTTGTCTGTTTTTTTGTGTCTACATTATGTATGTACTCGATTTCTCATCCCGACTTAAAAGCTCCTTTTTTCATGAGTACGGCATATCTCAAAGGTAGTCCTTTAATGAATTTTATGAAAGAATAAGGTGAATAAGGTGGTAATTCCATAACTATATCGCGTTATTTTGGTCGAAGTCGGTACCCGCTTTTTTAGAACTAGAGCGAACCCGCTAGCCGAGGCCGGCCTCGGCTTAGCACAGTTAGCTTTTTGACAGTGACAGCATAAGCCTCAATTCGTGTAATAAAATTACATCTTTTTTTTACAATGATAGCAGAAATGCCCGGGAACAAGTTATTTCAGAATTAAAAAAAAAAATTTTAAACGACTGTTCTCGCGGATTTTCCAAACAAATTCTTTCAATGTAACCCATCACTCCAACACCCATCATGTCAACAATGAGTTCTACATTGGCTTAACTAAGAATATTCACATGGACTATCAAGTACAAAACTAATTTACTAATCAAGCTAACCCCCAAATAGCCTTTGACAATAAGTACAATTTCCATCATCGCTCACCTGCACTTGAGCTCTCACTACTATGTCAGTGATGAACTCTACATGGGCTTAACTAAGATCAGTAACGACCACAATACAAAGCAAATTTTCCAATCAACACCAGCCCAAAATTACCCCTCTAGGCTTTGACATAAAGTTCAATTTCCTCCATCACTCACCTGCACTTGAGTCCTCACAGCGATGTCTACAATGAGTTCCACATTGGCATAGTTGTTATTGTTCGAACCCCCAGGGACCGGCACATAGTGGTCAGCCATTTTGATATACTCTGCGTTCGCTTTCAGATCTTCTGGGGTTACCTGGAAATTGTCAATAACTTTTTTTCATACTGTAAATAAAGACAAGCAGGTGGCTTGCCTGATATAAGCGTAAAGCCTGGCTAAAGCGTTTGTCAGTGACATTGTCGTCGATTTTGGTGCCATAAAATTAATTTTAACTTGCAACCTAGCTTGCACGATTTGACCTTAATAAACAAACATACACACTTACAATTTACATACACACATACAAACATTGCAAGTTAAATAAAAGCTTGTAAAAAGATACCATAATATTTCATATGTTAATGAATTAATGAAAACATACCATTACAACGAAGCGCACAGCCCGCTCGTTCTTGAACATCTCGTAGGACCATCGTCGGATTGAGCGCATACATTTCACTGCACCAATACCATTGTTTGCTATCAGAACCTGTGGAGCAAATAATACAGTCAGAATCATTCTTCAGGTGGACAATGGCAGTCACAGAGTAATGGTCACGAAAAGTACACCAAGACATAGATTTTAAAGGCTACTGTTCAATCACTATCTTGCTGTTTCTAAGTCTTCAGAAGCAACAATTTAGTGGATTGGGGCTGGTTCTCAAATGCAGCTGCAAAAACTCTTGACGACAGATTTAATACCTGAGGGTGGCAGGAAAAGCCTTATGCTTGTCACTGTACTGTGATTACATTTGCTTCAATGAAATTTCATCAATGTCATTGTAGGAATTGCACCTAGTAGGACCTATGTCACTGCCAGCGACCTAAGGTCGCACTGCACTACATAAATACTAGTAGGGGGAAATACACAATACACCCCAAGTGCAGCCGGACATGCAGGCCTACATTGAATAAGAAATTCTAAACATCAACCGAATGATTGGCAGCCGACGTTGCTATCACTGGAACATCATTGCTTTTTGGTTTAAAAACATTTTAACTACCTTATTAATAGATCTGGTGCCCTGGAATCTTCGTACAAACTCCTCAGGTGTGGCAATAGTGAAGTCTTTCTCTTGGAACCTCTGGCTGTGGATCACTGTACCCTGGGACATGGATGGCCTGCAACAGAATGGAGGATTTTAGATATTTTACAATAAGACAGGGAACAACAAGCAAGCAAGGGTGCAAGCAGTGTTCTCCTTGAAAAGTAACTAGTATAAAAATGTAAGTTACAGAACTAATAAGTAAATTTCTTTGACTATGTTTTATAATAAGGATTGAACCTCTAACCATAGAGCATTATGATCATTACCCGCTTGGGATGTATTATGCATTTATCTAAGCCAACCCAACTTCTTAATATAGAGAAGTGCGGCCCTAGGCCACTGACAAAGCTAAACCATAATATGTAGTAGAAACAGAACAAGTAGATGTAACAAAAGTTACATAAATAAAAAACACAACTGGCCTAGCCAGTGTCACTCCGGATGATGTAAGGATTCTAAAGATACCCTATACATCCAAATCTATTCAGATATTTAAAAGTTATGGTGGGATAAAGATGCTCGCATACTTACTTATGTCATGTACCTATATGAACCCTAAATATTACACTCCTTTTTGTGCCCTTGTAAAAATATATGTTATCTTCTAGGAGTGGTACCGAACATGGCTTGTCTGTGTGTACCCCAGTATGCATTCTACAAAGGCAAACAGGCCACTCAGCAGGAATTATGACTTGAATTAATATTGCACTTGTGATAATGCTCACCCCTCCAGATCTCTTTCTTCATATTGCATGCTCAATAAATAAATAGACATCTGACTTGTTACCAAAACCAGTATTATTATTTTTTGTGACTAAACAATGGTTCTTATTAACTGATGCCTGGCTTAGGGGACATAGACATATTTTCAAAAAGGCTGAATGTTTAACACATCTGCCTCTGTGTCCAAAGTCCATTACTTTTTTTTGCACTTTGTACCACAGTAAATGCATGTAAGAAACAGCAAACAACAAGAACTTTCTGCGATGGTGTAAGTCTTTCAGAACTACTTCAAAATATTGTTAAACTATAAACAAATCAATTTATTTCATTATTATATTATCACTTTATAATTGAGTAATTATTCCAAATGTATATTATACAAGATATTAAAATAAAATGGGAATTGGGTATGTATTTAAATACTAGTCAAGCTTATCATTTTGTGTAATATGTTTTGGTTTTTATTTGTATAGAACCTACCAACATCTGCTAAAAAATAGAAACACAATTTTCTGCAAAGATAACATGTTCAAAAGTGCGATTCCTAACAATTACAAGACTTCTTGAGCTAATTAAATGCAAAGAAAACGAAAATACTACGAACGTAATAGAGAAATCGGAGAAATCACTGCCGTGACATTCTTGACACAAATAAATAGGTAAATCATCAAATTGCGTAAAGAATAAGCCAATTACCATAACATTAACAGGTGTTATAGTCTACTGAGGTGAACTTGGTAAAGTTTAAGAATTATTTACTAGCAAAAATGCTCGATAAAAATTATTGCAATTTTCTAACCTGCAAGGCGCGTCCAAGTATAAACCATTCATTCCAGGAAACATTATTTATCACCAAACCCGTTAAAAACACTCAAGCACTCACTTCCACAGTTTTTCTCATACAATTATTACTATTTTAAATTAAAAATATCATTTTATCCGCCAAAATAAGTGTGAAGTTTTTTGTTTTCCTACTTTGACGTATACCAATCCAATCGGACTCAGATGACGGATCATACGATCATGCTATCCCGTTCGCGCTCTAATATTAACTGATGCCAGAATGGGATAAAATGATAATTTGATATAAAGTTGCCAGTTGCTAGAGAAATTGCAGAAGTTTTGCGTAAGTTTTGTTTACTGTAATTACTGCGCAATGTTTACATTTTATAGGGATGCGAAAGTTCAAGTTAATCGATAATTTGTTATTATTATCAATAAACTTGTCACAATATTATTAAATAATTTAATATTATTTATCGTTACATAAGGTACATTATATGTATTCATTTGTAATATATTTTTCCATGATAAGAATGAATCTGATAACGAGGTAAAAAGTTTTATTCCAATTCTCAATACATAGATAAGATTCCACATAAAATTATCTGAAAAATCAATCTAGCACAATACACATAATAATCAATACTAGGTAATATCTGTTAACATCAATTTCGATATCACTGCCCAATTTAGTCACAATCTAATAATGCTAGGACGCGACGATCCGTAATAGCAAAACATACACTAAAACTTCTGTTGTAGGAAGATGATTTGGTCGAGACTAGCACGTTTGTCATGAAGTAACCTATTCACTCCTGTCTTCTTCCTATCGAATCCTGATAAAAAATTCGCACTTATTACGGCTAGATTAGAACGTCTGCTAATCGTAAAACGAAACTAAACTAACCCAGTAAACATTTTGAAACAGATCCTTGAAAACTACAATTATGGGAGTCTTCAAGACATTAGTGAACAAGTATCTTATATATAGCCGGGCGTGCTACACCTACACCCTACACCGCATCATCAGGTGACATTGCGACGCCACCGGCTTATTCGGTATTAAATAAAGATCTATAATTCTTCCTTGTCGGCTTAAAGCACTGCTAGAAATATTTCATTTGTGCTAAAACGAGAACAGATAGACGGATTCAAAATAGGTAGTACCAACTACCAAAATACTATTTTCAAGCCATGACTTCTATCTTCAGGCACAGAATACATAATAGTACCAGTCGGGTGGCTTAAAATTTGTCACCAGGGCTGGCCATGTTTTTTTCGTATTATATCATGTAAGCTATCAACACGCGCATCGGCGAGCATTTTAGGGGCACTATAGAATCGGGGCAGCTCCATCTGGATACGGAATCCGTGATTATACTAGACACGTAAGGCACTGAAAGTTTTCCGCATCTAGCTAGTTCACAGGCTGCTCACGTAGAACTTCTGGCGTATTATGGGTTAACCCATGAAGCGCCAGAATATGGGATTTGACGCGTTCGCTACATCCCGCAAACTTGCAGGTCAGTAGCAGTATATTACACGATACACGTTACCACTCCGTGTCTACTTGATCGTCAAGGTCTTCATTCACAAGGTGCCTTAAGTATTTGAACTGTGCTACTCTGCATAATTCCACACCGTTAAGTTTTAATTATGGCATAGCAAGCGCTTTTCAAACGGCCTTGAAGAACAAGTATTCACTTTTTCATATTATGGAATAAAAGATCGTAAAGAGTTGAAGACTGGCATTATTTTTCCACAATATATCTATGATTTTTCCCATAAAGCCCGCCAAATGGGTCGCCAGAGTGACCGCCTCCCTGTTGCGTCTCGTGAGTCTTTCATCGTGCAGGTGGTAGGGCACGAGCGACAGGAGAGAAGATGGGACATAGTCTGGTTCTCGTGTCTACAGAGATTGCAGTAGGATTCATCAATGTAAACCCACTTAGCCATTTTATGCCTATAGCGACTGACTCCGGCTCGAAGCCGATTAAGAGACATCCAAATCGGCCAGTATAGGTCGTAACTAGAAGGAAGTGTCTCTGCTGGGGAATTGCACTAACTGTTCGGCTCAATGTATTATGTCCATCTGTCACCTCTTCGTAGCTAAACTACTGAACATATTATTAAGTTTATATTTGGCTGAGATGTAGCTACAGCTACGTAGGCATGGCAAGGATATTAGTTCTAAAGTAGTAAAAAATAAATCATTTATATGTGCAAACCGATCAAAACAAAACGATTAGTGGGATTTGTGAAACGGTCTACGTCACGCAGACCACTGTTTGGGCTTGTTGGTTTTCCCATATGAAACTAATTGATATTGTTTAATATGGAGATAGATAGTTATTTATATTTATAGGACTTGCAATTAGTTTGCGTTGAGTACAAACTTGTTGTACCATTCGTGAAAATCGATAATAATTACTCCCACTGTTCTTGGGATAAAAATACTATATTACCAAAGCATACTTTAACCCGTACCTGTTTTCATCGTCCGTGAGATCAGACCTTGAATAAAAAATATACAATTATAACATTATCATATTATAATAATATTAGTATAAAAGTAATAATTAGCCAGAAGACGTCCATTGCTGAAAATATGTACATAACAGAATGAAATAAGGCTCCGTCATAGAACGCCACTGGAATCGGCTGCGATAGTTTCTTGCATACAACGGTTGCCCGCGGTTTTCACCGAGGTCGTCGACCCACCTTGTGGATCCGCCTTCCGGTTCGTGGTCACCTCTCAAGAATCTTTCTTCCCTATCGATTGTCGCGCGGTTCCACAAGCATTGTGTCCTGTGACTCCTGCCTGTTGCCATTTGACCTTGTTAATTTTGAGAGCCATGTCGGTGACTTTTATTCTCCTGCGGATCTCCTCATTTCGGATTTTATCACGCAGGGAAATCCCGTGTATAGTCCTTTCCGTAGCTCGTTGCGTTACGTTGAGCTTGCTAATGAGGCCAATGGTAAGAGTCCACGTCTCAGTGCCATAGGTCATCAGTGGCAACGCACCTGGTAAATTTGAAAATCTTTTTCTTCAGGCTATGCGGTATTGTGGACGAAAATATAGGTCGAAACTTATCGAACGCTGCACAGCCTTATTGGGTTCTTCGTGCAACCGCTTTGTCGAAGCTGGACCTACCTAATTAGACAGTTTGTCCTAGGTAGACATTCTCGTAAACAACTTCGAGAGTATCGTTCCCAACAATTACCGGTATAGGTGTAACATGGACATTGGTCTTTCGTCTTGTCCTGCATGTCCATCTACGATCAACCTGTTGGAAAACTCTACTGAGGTCGTCGAGCATGGTACTGATATCCTCGAGCGATTCCGCAAAACGTATCATTCGGCGAAACGGAGGCTAGTGATGTTCTCGCCATTTATGTTGATGCCAGATCCTTTCCAGTCCAAAAGCTTAAAATCATCCTCCAATGCGTTCGTGAACAGGTTCGGAGAGATTGATAGGTCGGTCTCATTATCCGTAACGTAACCAGTAATTAGCAATATAATTACCATGCTGACCCTGCAGCGCTTTGTATTTTATCCATGAGGATTTTACGAAAAAGAGGACTTTAAAATAATAACAAAGTCATTTGTGGCAAGGCGCTGAGCTCGATCACCTAAAATAATAGTGTCTGAGTATCGTTCTCATACTTCTCAGTAAGTTGATAAGAATTAGGTTGCACACTTGCACAGTTCAAATGTTATCATTTTAATGGCGACATTGGTGCGGAAGTATTTGTATTAATAAAATTAAAAATGTGAATTACTGTAGACTAAATGTATGTTTGTTTAAAAGTATAATAAATATAATTTATTTTTTTTTTTTTTTTTTTTTTTTTTTTTTACGGTTAGCCGTGTACGTAACACCATTTTAAAATCTTAATCCTTTAATTTTGTAAAAAAATAGTAAAACTTAGTGTTTATAGCAAACAGTTGATGTTAGATTAAAGGTTAAAACGTCCTACCTGCCGTCTTGTGTTATCTCCTCAATCACAAAGCACTTCACTACATAAAACACCATGGAAGAAATCAAGGAGTCAATGTCACAAATGCAACAGCTGTTTGTGAAGCAGATGGATGATTTCCAGGCACAGTTTCATAAGCAGCCGACGCCTGCCAGTACTGCAAGTTTAGCTACTGAGTTTGCAGCATTCAGGAGCTTTATCCTCAATGCACTTCAGGTGCTCCAAAATCAAGTGCAGTATATTGCACATAGCCAAGACAACATGGAAATGCAGAGTCGGAGGAAGATATTATTATTCCACGGCCTGCCAGAATTGAAGAATGAGGATGTTGCAGCAATAGTTGTAGGAACGGTTGTAGACAAACTGAAGCTGGTGGATTTTTCAGCAAGCAGCATAAGTCGCTGCCATAGAATGGGCCGTACAGCAGCTGCAGATAATAAAAGGCCTATTCTTGTGAAAATTCGTGACCAGTCTGTGCGTAGTAAAATTTGGAGTGCTAAAGCCTGTCTCAAAGGCACGGGCGTAACGATGTCCGAGTTCCTGACCAAAGCCCGGCACGACGTTTTTATGTCGGCACGTCAGCGGTTCGGCGTGACTAGAAGCTGGACCAGGGAAGGCTCCGTGTTTGTGTTGGGGCCCGATGGAACGCGCCATCGTGTGTCTTGTCTCTCCGAACTGGACAAAATCGGTGCTCCCTCAGGTAGTATAAGCCCCAAACAAGCTCCAGCTGTCCCTAAGGATATCGCAATTACGAAGACTAGGCGGGCTGCTGCCAGCAAGAAATAGTGTTTCCCCTCTGCTAACAGTATTTCACTTATATATCTGTGTTGTTTCTTGTAGTTTACTTAAACCGCACATATTATTTTTTGTCACTAATACTACCCTTTATTTATTTGTAAAATATATTTTTTTTTTCGTAAGATACCCACTATTTATTTTAAAAATGTTGCGGTCAGCTGTCATCATCTTTGTTATGTTTTTGCTAAACGCGAATGTCAATGTCGTAACTTGGTTGTAACGTCATGTCAATTTAGTCATAATGCCAAAATAGCTTTGGCATGTTGACTACAGTCTGTCGAAACTGCTTTTGATTAACTATTGTATTGGATTCTGTCCGCGTTTAGCCAACCTAACCAACCTTCAAACTCGCCAGGTTAGCCAACATCATAAGCGTTAACCAAACATCAAAATCAAATTGAAAAATTCGTTTGTGACATCCAGTGTTGCCAGATCGTCCTATTTAGGACGGTTTACCGTCCTATTCAATGTTCGTCCGTCCTATCGACGTCCCTTCAACAAGACCGTCCCTTTTAGGACGAATCTTCAGATCAACAGGAATTTGTAAAACATACACATTAAGCACACTTTAACATAAATTAAAGTATTATTTATTTTATGAGGGCTGAATACACAATCATTTTCAAAAGTTTAAAAAAGAACAAAAAACGCGCGCGGTCAATTTGGTGCAAATGTAAGTTTCATACCGAACTGAGAATTTTAATTTGATAGTTTCTTCTCAAGTTGGAGAAACAACGTAAACAAATCTCGGACGAAACCGCAAATAATGGCCTCGACAGTAATTTTATTTATTTATTTATTCATAAAAACCACAGCTCTTAAAAATCTTAACATTACTTATATACGTTACCTAAAGCCAATAATGGTTTTACATTTTTTTGTTACTGCAAATAAAATTAAAAGATGTATGACCGACTATCAATTATGAATGTACCACTATTGTGTACGGATTATATAAAATAACACTTTTTTTTAAAACCGTCCGCTAACCATCAAAACCGTCCCTTTTCAGACAGATTATCGTCCGAAATCGCTCATACGCGCTGGCAACACTGGTGACATCAGACATGGCGGAAATTTTCACATTCACGTTTCACAGCAAGTTTGTATTTAATTTGTTTGGAGTACCTACGTTGTAAGAAATATCTGCTGCTAAATTCCTCACCAGAACGTTAAGTAGAGCCCATCCGGGCTTCTCCGTTTTGGTGCTGCCGTTTGGTATTGAAGTTTGAAACGAGTTTTGTGACCTAAGTTCTGTGTTGTGTGGATTAGTATTTATAAGAGATTTTCAGTGATATTGTCTCAAAATGAGTGGTAAATGAGTGTGTGAAGAGTGCGTTATCAGATAAAGCCAACGGGAGGCTTCTTTGCCAGTATTTTGCGCCAACACAGTCCAACAAACAATCATGGAACATGCTCCAATTTTATTGGTGCTTTAAAATCTTCGGTTGTATCAGGTCAGGTTTAACTGCACTACACAACAGAGGATCAAATTTCCAAAAAGATGCAAATGATTTTATGACAGATTTTCATTATTTAGTGTTTAGTAAAATAAGAATAAAGAGACAAAAAATGAAGAGCCCTCCCAATTTTCCACAGAATCTGCCACAACCAGTATTGATGTTTCCAGTAATCCGGAAATATTTTTAAGCTGACCAGCGGCGCAAGTACGGAAGTCGGTTCGATAAATTTGTCGAATCGAAAAACTAATTAACTAGTTAAGTTATGTAGTAGCTCTTATTAAACTAAATATAAGTAAATAGTAAACAACACCGTATTAATATTTTAAGATTGCTAATATTTGTTCATTTTATTCTATCATGTAATAATGATTAGTTATTAACGTTTAAAGTGTAATTTTTAATTAAAAAATGTAATAAGACACGAAGTAATTTAATTATTTAGCTCCGACTTCCTAACCTACTACAAGTTTGTATGCACAATACATTTGTACATGCAGTTAAATATTTTTATGAATGATTGAATTACATAATAGTAGAGATTATAGGCCCAATCATCGATAATTTTGTCGATAAAAGACATCACTAGTATCGATATATGAAGGTCACATCACTATCCAACGAAATACTTGGTTTCTTCATGTTGGCGTAACGTAGTGGATTTTCTCTTTGGTGTTGGCAATTTATGGACAGACGCCCATATATTTAAAAAAATTTAAAATATGTTCCAAGTTCCGTCTCTTCTACGTAGTATTATTTCCTCTGTGGTTGACTACGTTCCGAGTCTCGCAGGGACTTAATTGTTTGTAATTTTATACTTTTAGAAAGTGTGATCGGCGTTAAATGGTAAGGACCCCTGCGCCCTGGACTATTTTTAGCTAATCATTACTGTGTTACGGTTTGCTTTATTATTGCTTGTTTTATTATTATATTTGTATATTCAGCACGATTCGGCGGGCGGAGAAAAATTAAGACTATATATATTTGAATTAGGATTTCATTGATTAAATTTGTAATAATTAGATTGTATTTGTATATTATATTTATTTATTTATAATATTTATATTAATATGTTAAACATACTAAATAATGACAATAGTGATACTGATGATTATCTTTCCTTATCTTCTGCTGATAGTAGTGATGACGGCAGTTTTTCTAGTATCCCATCTCTTTCTGACACCCTAGAACACGAATTTTCTGATGTTCCTAAAAATTTCAACGTTATTCATATTAACGCACAGAGTATTCCGGCTCATTTCCCCGATATGCTGGCATCATTTGATCACAAAAACATTCACGCTATAATGGTCTCCGAGACATGGCTTAAGCCTTGCCTTCCTTCCACACTTTATTCTCTACCTGGATTTCGTCTCATCCGCAATGATAGAACCGGCGGTGGTGGTGGTGGTGTGGCCATTTATTTACGTTCTCATATTCCTTTCTCGGTGGTTAGTATGTCCGCACAACCTCCGCCTCTAAACACTGGTGAACATCTTTTCATTGAGGTTATTCTCTCTCATAATAGGGTCCTTCTCGGAGTCTTTTATAGCCCTTCCTTACGTGTCAACTATTTTTCCTCTTTTGAAAAGATTTTAGAGAATCTTCTTCCCTCTTACGTTCACTCTATTATTATGGGTGACTTTAACACATGCCTTCTTAAAAAGGATCTTCGATCATCATCTTTAGAATCTATCATTAAATCATGCAACATGCATATTCTTCCCTTAAATTCTACACATCATTTTCCAAATTTCACTCCTTCTCTTCTTGACCTCATTTTTGTGTCCTCGTCCCAGCATGTTGCTAAGCACGGCCAATATCCCGCCGATGCTTTTTCATATCACGATTTAATCTTCATTTCTTACAAAATTCGTCCTCCTAAATCTAAACCTAAAATCATTCTTCAGCGTAACTTTAGTGGAATAAATCGGGAACAGTTTGAGAGGGACGCGCAGAACATTGACTGGACACCTGTTGTAAACGCTGAGCACGTAGACGAGCAGGTTGCTGTGTTTAATTCACTAATAACACAACTTTATGATGTGCATGCCCCTTTGAGGCCTGTAAAAATGAAACATCTTCCTGCACCATGGCTAACTGAAGATCTCAAAGACCTCATGCACAAAAAAGCCTCTGCAAAGACCAAATACAAATGTCGCCCTAGTGAAGTGAACAAGGCGAAATACGTTCGCTCTCGGAATCGTTGCAACACCGTGTTCAGGGATGCTCAGCGTCGTCATATTCATCAATCCGTCGAAAATGAGGATCCAGCTAAAATCTGGAAGTTTCTTCGGTCATTAGGAGTTGGTAAATCTCGCCAAGATTCTATTCCCTTTAATTTAGATATAAACTCACTCAATATTCACTTTTCGTCTTCGTCTGTTATTGATGATTTAACCAAAGCTTCAACATTGCAAATTCTTTCTACTATTCCAACTCCTGACTATGATCCTTTTGTTTTCGATCAATTTTCTGATTGTGATGTTAAGAAGAGCATATTGTCGATTACTTCCAACGCTGTAGGAGTTGACGGTATAAGCCGAAATATGTTGGTTCCTATCTTGGATTCTATTCTTCCTATCCTTTGTCACATTTTGAACACTTGTATTACAGACAGTGTGTTTCCTTCTCAGTGGAAGGAGGCCCAGATTATCCCATTACCTAAGAAACCTAATCCTAAATCCTTTTCTGAATACCGTCCTATTTCTATACTGCCTTTCCTATCTAAAGTCCTTGAACGCCTTATCCATAATCAACTTAGTGCTTTCCTCTCCAAACAAAATTTATTTAATCCTATGCAATCCGGTTTCCGTCCTGGTCACAGTACGGTGACCGCGCTCTTAAAGATTACTGACGATATCCGTTTTGGCATGGAAAATGGTAATCTGACAGTACTAACTTTGTTAGACTTCAGTAATGCTTTCAATACCGTTAACTTCGACATTCTTCTCGCTATACTTCGCTCTATTAACATATCTCCAACAGTGGTTGACTGGTTTTACAGCTATTTGTATGGTCGCCGGCAGCGGGTGCGCCTGGAAGAAACTTTTTCTTCGTGGTGTGACACTTCAGCCGGGGTACCTCAAGGTGGCGTCTTGTCTCCTCTCTTGTTTGCCATTTTCATCAATTCTATTTCAGCTCATTTAACTTGTCCCTATCATCTGTATGCCGATGATCTCCAGATCTATTGCCAAGCCCCCCTTGTAAATCTCTCTAACGCTATAACAACTACTAATTCTAACTTAAGCTGTATATCTGAGTGGAGTGAGAAGTACGGTCTAAAAGTGAACCCCACAAAAACACAGGTAATAATCCTTGGTAGCTCTCGAATGATATCTAAGGTCAACTGGGTAACACTACCTAAAGTTGTGTTCGGTGGAGCCACTATTCCATACAGCCAGAGTGTGAAGAACTTGGGTTTAATTATGGACCAATGCCTCACTTGGGTTCCTCAGATGGAAGCCGTTAGCCGAAAGTTATTTGCATCTGCGGGTTCTCTAAGAAGACTCCGTAATTTCTTGCCAACGGCCACTAAAGTTGCACTTACGCAGTCTCTTCTGCTCCCAGTTTTAGACTACGCTGATGCCTGCTATCTTGACCTCACAGAGGACCAGCTAAATAAACTTGAGCGACTTCAAAATTTCTGCATAAGATTTATATTTGGCTTACGCAAATATGATCACGTCTCTTATTATCGCGCTAAACTCAAGTGGCTTCCTATACGCCTTCGCCGGAATGCTCATATACTTTCTCTTTTATATACTATCCTCTTCAATCCCTCCTGTCCCCGGTATCTTAAGGAACGTTTTGATTTTCTTCATAATATCAACACCTTTTCACTTAGATCATCAGAAAATCTTGTACTTATGATCCCTTCGCATGTGAGCTCTTTTTATGATAAATCTTTTACCATTCAAGCTGTACGCCTATGGAATGCGTTGCCAGTAATGATTAGGCAAGCACCATCACTCTCTGTGTTCAAGGATAAAGTTAAAAAGTTATATCTTTCTAATAGCTAATATATTTAATTTTTTATTTATAAATATATTTTTCTGTCGTTGTTATATTTGCTGTCAAGTATGTTCGTTCATAGTACACTAGTATACATTATTATGTTTATTATTTAGCCTTTGTATTTTATTTACTGTCATTTGTTTAGATTGTGTTGATTTATGATTATATTGTATTATTGATTTGCTTATATTTATATATATGTATATATATATAATATATATATATTGATGTGTATTTATTTATGTTGTTTATAAGATAATTTTATAAACTAAATTAATACACCACCGTCGTGTACCCTTTCTTAATTCCTCTCCATCCAAAGGTTGTCTGGAAGAGATCGCTATTTAGCGATAAGACCGCCCATTGTACTTAATATACCTTATTTATTTATGTTCACTTTTGTATTATGTTGGTGTACAATAAAGAGTTATCTATCTATCTATCTATCTAATGAGGAAGATTTTATGGTGTTGCACTTTGAAACCAGTTCAACCCGCTAAGGTAATGTATGTCAAGGGAACTATGGTTAAGTTTATCAGAACAATATTCTTAAATCTTTTTAAACTTTCATGGCCATCAACACTGTGAAAACTATCAATAGAAACAGGATATTTACCATGTACCTATATTATTAGATTTGAGTTTCTGAATATCAGAAATACAAATCAAATAATATACATGGTAAATATCCGTTTTTAGTGACCATTTTCCAAATTCTTGAAACTATTTCAAAGCCAAAGTAAACTGCTTTTGAAAAACAAGAAACATTAACTTTTCATCGTTACAAGATACGGAAGTAACGAAGATATCTTTATGCATCTTATTTTTGACAAAAGGAAATTATAACTAGCCTTCATAATTCTAAATTCACTTACTGCAAAGTCCCTGTTGTGGGCGGCCGCAGCAGCTTCCCATCCTCCTCCTTCAGCTTCTCTTCTTTCCTAACGTTTTCTTCCGGATCTGCATCCAGAGTCATTTGAAACTTCTGCACCAGGTTTGGAGGAATCACCTCCATAGGTTCCTCTTCATCAAAGTTCTGCACTTCATTATTGTCTCCAATCACAAACCGTTTGGAAGTCCTACGTTTCAGCATATTGACTAAATTCCACGTATAATTTGTAGCACTATTGTATATAGTATTTATCGCAATATTCATATACTTTCACGCACCATAAATATCTTTAACACTGTTTTAAATAAGGTTTCGTTGGGATTTTACTAAATAATTAAACACCGCGAAAATCAATCTTCAACACTAAGTAGCCGATTTATAATTTAGTCGTGGAGTTAGAATACGTAAGTATAGTTTTGTTATGGTAATAGACACATTTTTTTTACGTTTCATTGTTTTGATTTAATGTACAAAATTTAATTATTACAGTACTCCTTCAGAGAATAACATAAGGCATCATAAAAAGATTCATATATTATTTGGGCCATACCGTATTCTTGCAAAGCAAGTCTCACCATTCCTGTTTATTGCCTTCAAATTAAAAATTAACACAGATTCACTCAGCAAATCTCTCCCTAGATAGTTCGTTTTATAAAACAACTATTTAGCGATATTGAATAAAATGTTTTTGATCTTTTATAGACAATTTTGAAAGAAAAACTGTAATCACCCTATCTTTAAACTAATGCAAATGTCCAGACATTATGATCTAAGTAATACGTCGTTATACGTCTTTACAGCCATTACTGCGATTGTAAATAGTTGATTGTTTGTACAGAAACTACTACAAATGAACCTTGAAGTTTGTATTCATAACAACAATCGTACAATACAACGAGAAACAAGTTTCATTTGTGAATAATGGCATTTTAACGTTTTTAAGATATCAGGTAGGAACGTCACTACCAGCTCATTACTTTACAGTCGCTCACTGTGAACCACACAAATGCATTACCCTTGACAACATTTTCAACACTTAGCCCAACATCCTCCTTCGTCAGTTTGTTCAAATATCAGTTCAAATTTTGTGTAAGCCCACTTGCTAAAAACTTTCATAGTTTTTCGTACAACTATTTCTTGAATCCCGGCATTACACACTTAGTATAGGGATACATAGTTTATGTAGTATAGTTTACAATCGGACCAGTGGTTCCAGACATTAGCGATAACAAATAAACAAACATACAGCAAACTTTACGACTTCATGATATTACCAAAGATTAGCGTTAACAAACAGACAATTAACTTTACCTTCATAATATTAGTATAGATTATTATAATTATATTATTACTAGTAGATACTAGATGAATATATAGTAGTAGGTACTTATATGAATTAAGTATGACGTCAATGAGAAAATTGAAAAATCAGTGTATTTACTCCTAATGTTCTTTTAAATCGGGTTTGATGTGCTTGCATAATCTGATGTGATTACAGAACTGGCATACCAAACATACATTAAAGAAAAGTCAAGGGCATTTACAAAACACTTCAAAACATTATGTAGATAATTACTCTCCAACGAAATTCAAAAGTAAATCAATAAGATCATGTGCTTGTACATTTAGCTTAAATGTTTTGTGGATAGTCGATTTACATGAAACATGTAATAGAGATAATAAAAGAGATATAAGCGTCACATCCGGTTATTAAAAAAAATATGTTCATATTTAATATTTTAATTACTCCCGTTGTCCCGCTGTTTTGAAATAAAACTCTACGTAAGCACCTGCAGAATTAAAGTATACTAATCACGGTAAAATTTATAATAAACTCCGAAATCGTAACAATTGAGTTCAAAAATAGTTATTAATATTAATAGTTATTAAAATACGATATTGGACCACTATTTCGTTTTGACAATTAGATACCGTTTCAATATTCTTTCCAATTTACTACATTCGGGGAACCCTACAGCTGTTGGCGTCATAGTTATGTATGTGATTCTTGAGTAATTTTTATTTCCTTGTTCCTATTTCATACAACTTTTAGCTGAACCACATTTTAACTAAAGCCTGCATCCACAATTTTTAAGAAAAGCACAAAGATTTAACATTGATGTAATAAATAAGCAAAAAATCGGAATTTTATGCCTAAAATACAAACGCAAGAATCACGTCATAGTATTAGCATATAACTTGTAGAGTAAACATTTGGCTACGACCTTGTCGATAGAACCACTACTATAAGCAAGGATTAACTAGTTATTCTAGATAACTAGATGGCATCTAAGGCAACCCTAGACACGCACATATTTGCGATACCTGTGTCTGTCACACTGTCAAGGCTCGTAGATCATCGAACCAATCCCAATCTATCGGTCTTCTACAGGATAAAACATTGAGAGTAAGTCTTGAAGACAATCTAATCTACTTTGGTGACGTTACCCTGAGAAATGGCGCTATGAGATTTTCATAAATAATTTCACCTAAAAATCTATTCAATACACATCTGTGTCTGTGTGTGGACTATGGAGAAAATAAGCAAAAAAATAGATTTGTTGTAAGGCAGGGTACGATTATTACTTATTTTACACAATTCAAATTATAACAAATGTCCGTATTTTCTAGATATACCTATTTGACATCATTAACAAATGTCTGTATTTTCGTAATGTAAAGAATAATAGAAAAACATTTATCATGCAAATCCACTCATACGTTTTGAGTTTCATAAATATAGGAAGTGCTTGTAAAGGTGCCAAAATAATTATAACCAAAAAAATACAGCAATTAACAGCATATATACACATAATGACACAAATTCTGTTGCTGATAAAACTTTTAACTTTGGTGGCCATTTACATTTTACACTAATTACAATCATTATTAAACTATTGTAGATACATAACGTCTTAGAGTTATAAAGAGAGATTGAACTAAACAACTTTTTAACAGCAGTTTTGAACTCTTTGTTTTGGCTTTCCGTTGAAAGTTATAAATTAATTTAATTACTGTGATAAAGAGATAGGTAGTACTTACATGAACCCATCAGGGTGTTTGCAAGTAGAATGTTCATTATTACTACATGATTATTAACAATAATTGCCAATAATGTCCAAGATTAATTAATTGACCACCAATGATGTAAAAGGAATTCGATAGAGTTTAAATACAATAGGTTTTAGAGATAAGTAAACCTACCTAATACCTACTCTTTTTAATAGACTGACTAACATGTAGACTCCACACTAATGTGGAGCCTTTGCAATTACTATTATTGCAATTATTATATATATTATTATTATTGCAATTGTGGATACTTAGTTATTGTATATGTGGATACTTAGTTATTGCAAAGAAGTTTTGCGAATTTAAGATTGCGATCTGCAGTTTCAACTAAATGAAATTTACCTAGTCTTCAAAAGGAAACAAGGTTAACATAGCAATATCCGCATTATTACGAGTCGCTTCATGGGAGTAGTAAACGAACACTAATTTATGTTATTAAGTAATTATTGACACTCTAAATAGAACTAAGTGTAGTGACTGCTATTTTTAGGCATTGCCAACTTGCCAACAGCAATAAAGTAATAAACGATGAGATTGAGAGGTTTAAAACATCAGCATTACAAATAATCAAAAATGAATTAGATTAGACAACTTTTCCATGAATTAATACATACTTATAAATACGTATATATTTCCCATGTAAAAAAGTAAGAACAAACAAATAACTTTAATTTAAAAAAACGTCCAAACGTCACTAAAAACAAACATAATAAATAATAATTTATGTAAAATAGCATGCAATCATTCTTCACTTTATACACAAGCAATTTATTCTGTGAAATTATCAGATAGGCAACTAGATACCGGAGCCAAACGACAAAATAAAAATATTCCCTAATCCTACTTCCTGCTAATATTGTTAATGCGAAAGTGTGTTTGTTGGTTTGTCCTTCTTTCACGCAGTAACGGAGCAACGGATCGCCGTGATTTAGTTATTTAGCATAGATATAGTGTATGGGCCGAAGAGTAACATAGGCTACTTTTTATCCTGGAAAAATGCACGGTTCGTGGCAACGCGGGTGAAAACCGCGGGCAGAAGCTAGTTATAAAATAAGTAAAAATACACAGTTCTAAACATCAATCGCAAAATCATCTGTACTTAGGTTGCTGGCTGCTTATATCTACACAAAGATTTTCCAGCCGGCGGCTGTGTAATTACCAATACGGAACTGCGAGTGCAAACAAAAACTATAAACGGACGAACAAAAACACATTGCGTGAATAGCGTCCTCTAAAATTGTCTACAAATTGTTTGAACGCAACCTTCTCTAAATTAATAAAACAAATATTTTTATTTCCTTTTTGTAAAGGCTTGATATGATTGATATAATAATAATATTCATTTTGATAGTCTCCTTAGGGATTATCTTTATAGCTACACCGCCTTTCAACTGCTAAACTTGATGAATTTACTTTTATATCTATTTATGGAAAAGTTATCTGGAATAGATTATTTTAGCAAAAATGCAATATATTATAATCTAATTTCAGTGTATTATTTTGTTGTTGAGGAAAATAATAATATAATAATAAAAGCTAGAAAGCTGGTAGAATTGTTTATTTAGTCCAAAGAAGATTTGTAAGAAAAAAGAGTTTGTTTATTATTTATGCCTTAAATTGAGAACTTCCAATCTCACGAGTAAAATCATTTGATTCAACAAAATACTATAACTAATAGTTCACATTAACAAGTATAACTAATTTGTTTCTAAAAATATAACCTGTTTTTTAATGTCATAATGATCATTAAATTAGTGTGCATGGTTTGATCATGACTGTTGTTATTCTCTGTATAAACTAGTTGCATAACCGATTTTACAATAAGTAATTAATTTTTATTCTAAATTTAAAAAAAAAAAACAATTGATGTATTAATTCTTCATTCTTTCCTATAAATTATTATACTTTACGATTATTATTATAAATGTACAAGCATTTTTCCTCTAAAACTGCTCTATTTTGGGCTATTGACACAAAGGGACTGAAAGTCTCATTTCAACCTATCATAATATGTATTATAAAAAGTTTCTTTTTCTTTTTTTTATTGCAAATTGGCTTGCGTTTGACCCTTGTCTCACCTGCGGTCGACGATGTTGCACCGTGCACGCTTGTACTGAAGATTAGTAAGTTCACTCGTCTCTTGAAGACTCCCAGATTGTAGTGTTCAGGAAAAACAGATGGCGGCAATAAGTTCCACTCTTTAGCTGTTTACATGATGAAGGTCGAAGCAAAAGGCTTTGTACGGATAGGAGGAATGTCAACCATAAGCGGATGTCAAATTGCCGTACGTCTAGTCATCCGATAATGGAAAGGGGAAGGAGGAATCAAGTCATAAGCTACATTATCCCCGAGCGAGTGCTATAGGCTACATTTTATCCTGAATAGAGGCGTGCGAAGCCTTGGCCAAAAGTTGGTGGCCTATAAAATTGACCTGTATAAGACTCAATTTCGCCAAATATCAAAAACTTAGTAAAATGCGTGGTCACCCAGACACATTATATGAAGAGGAAAAATAAAGTCAACAATTGATAATATCTGTCGCTAAGCATCTACTCGTATTGGTAGGGCTATTAATTGGGAGCCAGTCCTAATCTAGGTTGAGCGTGCTTCCCATATATAAGAACTACTCTGTGGTGCTCAACATCGTCACATTAGTAATAAATATCTATATACTTACTCAAGTGATTCCACAGGTAAGTCACGAGTGAATATGTACCTATCTTCTAGTTAAGCGTGCTCCATCTTCGACCGCGTCGTCACTTAACGTCAGGTGAGATAGTGGTTTAAAAAAAAGAAAAAAATTGCGCTTTTACATGAAATACAACTAAGTAGGTGTAAACTTAAAAAGTAAAATCTTATCTAAATACAAAATTTCATCCAATTCGTTAGAGCCGTTTCCGTTATACGCGAAATAAATTTTTATAAATATTATGTAATATAAGTATATAAGTTAAGGAACTGCTCGTTTTAAATATTTACTAGATTTTAACTTTTTTGTACCTACTTTTACTCACGTAAACACCAAAATACAACCTAGAGTGTAGGGCATAGAATTCATACTGGCTATTAAAGGGATAGGGCTTATTCTATTCTTTTATACCTACTTGCCGAAATTCAAATTCCTATTCGGTGAAAGAACTCAGAATACATTGTAAACTATTTTGGATTGGAAAGTTAATAAAAAAAGTTAAAGTTCCACACTAGCGGGATACCATTACTAAGATACTTAGGTATCTCATAAGAATTTAAATATGCACGTAATAATAATAATTAATGTGCATATTATTAAACGATCAACTCATTATGTGAATATATTTAATACAAATATTTGTTTACTTGAGTAATTTGCTTAGTTAAACAGACTCATTTTATTTATTTACGATTCTCCTAATAGTTAATACATCCTGGTAGCAACAGAAAACAAAGAAATAACACTAATAATTCAGAAAAAATAATCACATATCGACATAATATGATAATAATTACTTCTTTTATTTTATAAAACTTTCATTTGTAGAGCCTAAACTAACAATGGAAAAGTTGTCTAAGTACATACGTAGGTACGTACCCAGCCAAATGTAACTGATGATTTTGCCACATTTTCAAAACGTACTTTAACTAATTATTCACTAAAACTAAATCACAACAGTCAGTTATTAAAACACCACTGCTGTTTTATTCCTACTAAAGTAATATCTACAAAATTGTAATAAGAACCATTATCAATGTTATCAAAAGTTTTATATATCACATCGCCGTTTTGTACAATTTGTCATCCAAATTAAATTTATCAGACCGCTATCAATCGCCAATATGATTTCATTCACTTTTGTTGATATTATTATTAGAGTATTGAATCTTTATGATAATCATTATCACTATTATTTACTTATTATTCGATAACATCGATAAATTCCAAAAATTGTAATCTCTACAAACCCGGAAAATGGGCAACATTGTCAAACAAAGTAAATATCCCAACGAAAACTCCCACCGAAATTTGAACGCACTCTTGACATTAACAATATGATAAATCATACTTTTTTACCTAAAACAAAGCACCACACACAATATACAGTAGAAATAATTAAAAAACAAGCAATACAACACAGAAGTTCGTAAATAAAATACGAACGAACGGTATAAAAACCGTGTATGGATCGCGAGGGCTTGTTTTGTACTGGAGGTTTTACCGCCAAATCGAGCACCTGTCAGTTCGTGACGTCATCAAATTAAGTTTGTAATACCTATTGGAAGTTGGAACAGGGGTTATGTAATCCTCAATCGAAGATAATGGGCTGACATTGATGTGCGTTGCATTTTTATAACGTTTTTAAACAAGATTCGATTCACATTCGTAAACAAAAATGATACCATTGGCCATTCCAATAAAAAAAAATCCCTTATATATACTTACGAATCTTATTTTATAGTGATGTAAGTTAATACATTTGGTAGAACTAAAAGTGAACTAAAGAGTTTATCACTTTTAATTTTATAAATAGTAGGTATATAAGTTATTTACATAGCACTATACAAGGACAAGTTTTTCCACACATAATAGGTACCTACATATATACGTAGGTACATACGTATTTACAAATAAATTATATCGAGTAAGTACCTACCTAATTCTCAATGAATAAATTATGTAATGTACTTTTTAAATTTTTAAATTACATTTAAATAGACGCCTATATTTTAATTACATGAAAGTTAGTCTCAATTAAGGATTGTTTTTCTATATCTAAAATAAATATTTCAAGACCAAGGAGCTGCAGCATCAGCCTCTGTTGCAGTTTATATGTAGTTTATAGGGAAACTTTCTGTAGCGCTTTCTAGTAAAGAATGAAAAATCGTTTTTTAACCGACTTCAAAAAAGGAGGTTGTCAATTCGACACGTATGTAGTTTATTGTAACCGCAACATATTCACATAAGATTATCTATTAGGGCTTACAAAATATACTAAAATTTATAGGTGTATAATATGGGTGTTGAATGAGCAATGAGCATCGTGCCTGTAATTCCAGATGCACGGAGATTATTCGTAGGTATTGCGTATTGATTTCACGCCCGAACATGAATGACTACACTAGCTTTAGTAAATGTTTAATTGTATACTGGTGGTAATTTTAGACAGTTATAACATCGGTCAGTTCATCATCATCATAAGCTTTTAAACTTTTCACCATCTGCATCGCCGTGGTCCCGGCTAAGAATAGTACCACCCACAGTTCTCTATGGTACCACCCCATCTCTTTCCATGCCAGCGGGCGGCGCAAGTACGGATATATTCGGGTCGATAACGGTCGATAAAATTCGATAAAATTTACAGTTACAATCGATAAAACCCACTTTATCGATTTGGACTGTCAATTTTATCGAATTTTATCGAAATATCGATAATCTAATATCGATATCGAGTAAAGATCCGTACTTGCGCCGCTGTATTTTTACTTATTCTGTGCCGTGTGAAGAGACGGCAAGGCCATATCCAGGAAACGGGAAGTAGGATTCTCTTCGGTGAACATTATACCATAAAAAAGGCAAAGTAGGCAACTGCCTAGGGGCCCAGCACAGACTAGGGGCCCCGCACCCCAGGAAAAAATATATGAAGTTTCTTCCGAGTGAAAATTAAATTTGTAGGTAACAAACCCTCAATGAAAATATTATTAATATTGCGTAGTTTTTTATTATAACGTCATATTTCAGAACGCATTTCAAATTATTATGGCATAACATTATTATGGTTAGAAAAGGGGGCCCGAGACGCGCATTGCCTATAGGGCCCCTACATGGTTAATCCGGCCCTGACTGCGATCACCACGACGCCTGCCAACCGTCGTTTATTATGGCGTTCTCCGGCTGGTGATGAATACGATGATGAAACTTTTTCTTGTTCACTTACTTGAGTGTAGCTCGTTTCGCAGCTAACGCTAGCTGTTGCGCCTGCGTTAAGTGTTGCCGCCGGATGTTCTGGGGAGGCGCGTTGGGGAAGGAATCGCGCCCTTCATGCGCTGGCCCGTCGTCCGGGGCTGCGGGGTCGGACTCGTCGCCCACAATGAAGTTAGCATTGCCCTGCGCCTGCGAAAGAATTGAGGTTATCGTCGATATCATCTTTATTTACTTACTAGCTGCTGCCCGCAGTTTCACCCGCGCGGAGATGTTTGATTTCAGGGTTTTTTATTTTATGCGCGGAACCCTAATTCTTTTTCTAAAATAAAAGTAGCCTATACTCCTTATAACAACATCAACAGCAACATCAGCTATCTGCCAGTGAAAGTCCCGTCAAAATCGACCCAGCCGACTCGGAGATTACCCGAACAAACAGACAGACAGACAAAAATTTTAAAATGGGTTGTTTTGTTTTAGGTACCGTATATACTTTCATATGCATTTCGTAAAAAGCTGTTAGTTTGAAATTACAAACAGACACTTCAATTTTATTTATTTGTATAGATGTAGGTACAATTTTTTTTATAAAACCATCTAAACTTTTTCTGGTTTGAATATTGGTGCATTGTAAACCCTGCGCGCGGATTAGCTGAGGGGCAGGACTCAGGAGTGAGAGGCGGAGCGTGCAAGTTATACTCTGTCGTTTGGTTTTATAGTTGTTATAGTATATTTTTTCCTTTTGAACCGACTTCAAAAAAGGAGGAGGTTATTATGTCTGTATTCTGTACGTGAAGTAAACTTACATTTTCTTCACTAGCTTCTTCAGAGTCGATCTTTTCAAAATTATCGCTCTCACTGGAAGAACAGCGTGCCTCTTGTTCAGCCATTACTGCTTCTGGAAAGGAATATAATTTAATACTTTGGACACATTATTTAGCTCCTGATGCCAAACAGGAGATGTTATATAAGTTTAACGAGTATATCTGTTTGTTTTCTGTGGCATCGTAGCTCCTAAATGGATGGACCAATTTAGCCCATAGAGAGAGAGAATTTATTATTTTAAATAGGAATGTTGACTCCATGTTTTTATGATGTCAATCAATTCATTATTTTTATGAGAATCAAATGCCTATAATATACAAAATAAAAACGGAAAAGTGAACGCTAGAAACGTCAAAAATGAGAGTCGACTGGGCGTATCTACTGAGCGCTAATACGCCCCATACAAATTGAGTGGAACATCTGACGTCACTTGTTCTACGCGGGCCGTAATAAAATCCTTTCGCATTTATAACATTAGTAGGAAATAGGATAGTAGGATTAGGATTTAATAGGTAGTCGTCTTTTTTTTTTATCTCGTTAACTACCTATTTAAATTATTATCTTTAGGTGTACGTATACGGTCCACGTATGTGTAGATTGTAGTGTTTGGGTAAAGGTTTATATTAGGCAAAGGTGACAATAACGATTGTTTTTACTATGTAATGTTAGGCACAATTATTTAAAAATGTATTTCAAAATTTTCCTTTGCCTACAAATCATTGCAATGAACTATTGAGCTGATCTATTGTATTTTATATCAGGCGTTTGCTTAAATCAAGTTATCACTAGAATATTAGTAATTTATATGTAGTTATTTTTAATATGCCCAGTTGAAAAAAACAACTGTATCACAAATTATATAGGGTTTAGAGTTGCTGTCTTTAGGGTTCCATTCGGTTTGGCCGCTTCTACGGACGCCTGACACCCAATAATAGCCATAGACAATTCAATAACCCAGTAAATAGAATTTTATGCGCGGCTTGTACCTGACGGAATTTATTAATGAAAATCGTTCGGATGCCATTCCGTTGTCTGGCTGCATTTGGAACCGACGTGACAGAAAAGGAAACAACCTGGCATAAAGTTTGTTAGATCGGGTCTTGGATGATATATGTATGTATTGCGTCCATGCCACCTGAGACCTGCGGCACAGCGAACCCCAGTGCAAGAGTATAAAGTAGAGTCTGTGGAGGAATGCAAAATGCGTTCCACTAATTTTAGGCGGTGTCTTAAATTACACATTACCTAACTTTATGACACCGATTTTGCAAATCCTAACGCTAAGGAGGCACTTAACAAGTGACAGAGTCAAAACTGTCATGTCAATTATTCAAAATTCGCATATGCGCAATCTGATTTTCAGTGGCAAAACAAGCTAAACCACATATAGAAATGTATCATAATAACAACTTATACCAAGTCATCGGTTCCCGTAATAAAACGTTTTTAATCAATCAATTTGTATGGAGATTTTAACGCTCAGTAGATACGCCCAACATTGACTCACATTTTTGACGTTTCTAGCGCTGGATTTCTAGTTTTTTCGATATAGCTATTTGATTCTCATAAACGAATTGATTGATATCATAAAAAAAATGGTTTCAACATTCCTTATTACCTACAAAATAAACTCATTACACATTTGGGTACATAAGTATTTAGTTTATTCATTCTACATCACAGGCTAGTATAGTTATTGTATTCTATAATAGAACTTAAATAGATCAGGCTCGAACCATAATATAATGTTCCTTTTGTGTTAAACAAAGACCAAATGTAAGTAGCGTCAAACTATAAACCACTGCACTGCTAAATTACCTATTCTGTGGCACTGCCTAGAAATTATAAATAGAATTAAAAATAGATCAACATACTGTAAAATAGTGATGCGAAAAGGAAGAATCGATAAAAAGCACAATTAACCGCGTGTTAACGGTTATCTAAATTAACAGTTTATCGTTATGTCAAATGTCAAATCGAACTCACGCCGTCATGCATGCACATCTTGAAGGTGAAATAGGACAATTGATAATAAAGCTGAGGAAATGAAATGAACGACTCGTTTTGTAGCATGAAACTAAAAAGAATTAAAAGAGAATCTTAATAAACTAATTTTTTTGTGTTATTTTCTGTAAATTTAAGAGTAGTGTAAAAGCGCTCAGGTAAATATTATTATAACAGTTGAATGCAACAAAAAGACATATGTACATATTGTAGCATTTGTAAAACACAAAAGAAATATTGAAAAATAATTATCCACTTCGTACTAATTTCTATCTTAGCCTAATCTCTCCTTTATACACGCATTCTACTTACAGGCTCAATCCATATTTATCCCTACTGCCATACTTATGTAATAAATGCGAAAGTGTGTTTGTATGTGTGTTGCTTTATCCTTTAGTTTATGGACGGTTCCTGTGGGAACGCGGATGAAACCGCGGGCAGAAGCTAGTTTATAATAATTATGTGTTTACGACACTTTCTATATTTTATTGTCTATAGTTTAGTACCTACGAACGAAATCCTCGAAAAGGATTTTTCATATAGCGTACCGTGCTTTTCCGGCGTATGAATCCTTGAATAGCCTGAATAGGGCCACCCCATCTCATCCAGTGAGTGCCATAAGAGCCGGCCTAAAGTAAAATGCAGGGAATGGGCAGCAGCATTCTATTGTGATCACCAAGACGCCTGCTGACCGTGCTGTATTATGGCAAACCATTTTGAGAGAGGCCAATGTCTTTCAGCTCATGACGATGATGACGATAACTGGCTAAAGAGCTACTACCTATTTAATATCTCTAAAAAATATGGATTTGAATTATTCTTAAATTATTGATATAAGTAGTAGTAAATACAGGCACATACATTTAAAGTGGTGCCAAATATAGGTACGCACGAAGTCAATTGACTAACAAAGGTACAATTGTAACGCACTTCTGAATTGGCATTATTAGGGCTTGCTTTGCTTAGAAATTCTACCAGGAAGTATTGTGAGGCATCATTTAAACTTGAAATAAGTAGTTATGTGACATTGCGAACATTTCGATTACTTAGTTTAGGCTACTATTGTACCTAAATTGTTTCTTATTTTACTCAATGAGATTGTATCATTCAATAAAGGGTATACCTACTCAATTTTGTAATTGACTTGATTTACTTTATTTATTTCAATCCTTACAGAAAGTTGGTACCGCACAAGATGAATATATCTAGCTAGCTTTTAGTCTGCGGCTTCGCTCACGTGCTAAAGTGAGACTAAAGTATTTTCCTTTGGCTATCCAACGACGTATAAATCTTTTTTAAATTTCTCAATTTTTTTATACCGTTGATAACGACGCGGTCTGGTCATTTGGCCGATGGTAAGCAAAACGGCAGACCACGACAATTGCAGTACCACTCAGAACATTGAAACACAAAGGCCTGCGCGGCTCTGTAAGCCGCTCGTTTCCTTGAGACATTAGGTATTAAGTCTCAGAAGCCTAGTAATTTCACTGTCTACTTTGCTCATCAAACCGGAACACAGTAATGCTCGTACATTACTGCTTGGCGGCTGGCTTGACGAGCAAAGCGGTGGTACCAACCCAGACGGACACTTGCAGAAAGTTAGTCCTACCACCTAGTAGTTGCATGATATGTTGCTTTTCTCGCAAAAGAAGTCGTACCAGGCCAATATGTCTGGTAGAACCACCCCCAATAAGTCTAGCTTGGGAAACTGAATCTAGGCCACCCCTTTCCCTACACACAGATGCCGCCACTGCGTGGCTATACGTATTATACAAATATTACTGTATTCCGTAAGTAGGGCATAATAGCCCATTAAAAAAAGAAGTTCCTACTTTAAGACATATGTTTCAGGTTGAAAAGTACGAAGCAGTGCCACGCCAGACTAACACCAAAAGCTCCGGGTGAGACGGCAACGGGCAATAACAACGCTTACCATCAGTAGTATTTTTATATATTCTGTGCCATCAGGCGAATCATCACCCTAAACAACATTATCTTGTTATTCGTTTACGTGCGATTGCAAAGATTACGCGAGCTACCATAACAACAAAACACGTGCTTTACGAAACTTGAAGCGTAATTTAATGTATTCAGCTTACGACGTGACTTCGTGAACTTTCTGACGAAGACCGAACTCATTTGAATATAATGGCATTAATTTTAATTCAATTCATTATTATACCCGTCCGATGTCTTACTGTGTAGGGGCAGCCTGTTATATAAGCAATCGGAGAGTAATAGTACTACTATACTCATGATATTACATACTCATTCATAAGTTAGACTAAAACCACAACGGTACCGGTAAAGGTACTATAGTTCATAGTGGTATATATAGTCTCCTTTTTACCCACGAGAGTGCAGAAGGCATACGCGCATAGAGATATACATACGCGTTTAGGCTGAGTGGTTGTTTGTTTGTTAGGGGCAGTGTAGACGCGTATGCAAACGTAAGTTTCCTTGTCAGAATAACAACGCTTTTGCGTCAAGCGCGGATTTCGTGATACTCGAAATGCGCGCTTGACGTGATGTTATTCTGACATGCAAACGTACGTTTGCATAAGCGTCTACGGTCTGCATTAGTTTGTTTGTTGGTAGTGTGTGCACATGAATGTTCCCATCTATCTTCAGAACGGTTTGACCGATTTCGATACGGTTTTCTGCATGGGTTTGTGATTCATCGGAGCTGGTTCTTAGATGCTGGTTCTTAGATATATGTTATGACATAAACTCACCAGGGGACGCTGTAAAAAATATTTTTCGCTTATTACAGCGTGAAGCGCCCTCTATGTTTTTCCTTAAAGCAACACGGAAAACATAGACATTGGCTTGCTGCCAATGGCACCAGTGTTCCCAATTTCGGTTAAAATGAAGCAGTAACGAAAATCAATTGAGAGAGATGCAGCAATTTATATCTAATAGAGACTAACATTAATTACGTACCTACCTAACGTAATTTCAATTAGTCACAAACTCATAAAACTGCAAAATTTCAGTTAATTTCAGGGCAGGCAACTGCAGCCCCAGAGAATGTTCTTGCGTTGAACTTATCTTTCGTTACTTTCCCTTGTAGTCAGGGGTTTTTCAAGAAAATTATTTAATCCTTTTTCGATTCCAATGTTTATATCCGTCGTGGGTACTTTTATTTTGTTTTTAATAATTATGCTAGTGGCGAAGCGAATGACAGTTTGCTCGCCACCAAAATTCGAAAGCAGTGTGAACGTGCGCTTACCAGAGACTATATTAGTGGGTACTTATGTTATATCATGATAAAATAATTATCATCCACACATTCAAAATGTTGTAGATTTTGTACAGGTTTCACGAATACGGTAGCAGTACTATACTATATATACAAATAAATAAAATTGAAGTGTCTGTTTGTAATATCAAAATAACAGGTTTTTACCAAATGCATATGAAAGTATATACTTACAGTAACTATAACAAAACAACCATTTTTAAAATTTTTTGTCTGTCTGTCTGTCTGTCTGTCTGTCTGTTTGTTCCGGGTAATCTCCGAAACAGCTGGACCGATTTTGATGGGACTTTCACTGGCTGATAGCTCATGTTACAAGGAGTAACTTACGCTACAACCTAGCTAAATCGAACTTGCACTAAATAATAGGGGCTACCTTCAACTACCTTCAGCTCTGTATATATTTCTACACAAATTTCCTACGTTCAAAGTTCTCATTCACTTAAAAGGCTAAATTCCAGCAAAAGAAATTTCTTATAGTCCGCAGTTCAGTTATTCACTGTGTAACTATATTTTTCATCAAATAATTAATACAAATAAAAAAAGATGACTGCTGTAATCACTAATCATACCAAACACGCTTTTATAAGCACGTTTTTAATGAATAATGCATTTATTTAATTACAATTTCTTCGCAGTCGAATGGTATTTTTTTTTCACTAGTCTATATTTTTGCCGTCTAAATTACGTTTGTGCATTCAGCTAGTACACGAGGAATAATTGTTATGCTCAGTTAAGTTAAAGGCTGGTCCTGAAAAATCCACGCCATGTGCGAGTTAGCTGAAAAAACCACGCCATGTGCGAATTAGCAAAGCAAGTTGGCAACATTACTTAGTAGACTTCTTAAAAAATCTTGAAATAATATTGTTTATTGTGATAATTTTTAATTGCATTTGTGCACGATTAATAATATGACATATTAATCCATGTTATCATTGAATAAAACGCTATTTAAAAAAATAAGACAAAATTACTATTGCATTTAAAATTTTGCGCCTAAAAAGACTGGAGGTTCGTTAATGCTTTCAAGTTACAAATATTTGTAAGTTGTCAAAAATATGTTCCTATGACATGTAAAATAGTTAAAATCATGCCAAACTGGTTACGTATAACCAGTTACAGGTAACTGAGTTACGTCAATAGTAAATTTGCAAATCCGTAAAATATTGTTATAGCTAATATGAAAGTAATTTTATTTTCCAATATGCATGAAACTTCAAGCGCTCTTAAATATAACGTAGGACTTACTTTGCGTAATCCCTTCAGTTCGTTCCAGAAAAAACTTTATAGCGTAAACAGCTATAACAACTCCGATAAAGAACGGTATCGTTAATAACATAAAAAAACTTTCACAACACTACACATCCGCTAGCCATTACGGCCCAAAAATAAAAAAACAACAACTTTAAAAATCGCACGTCTTCCCGCCAACTTTTTGATATACGACTGTTATTCCCGTGCGACGAACGGCGAGTACGTAACGGAAAATATAAACCATTTTCATCCAGCACTTATTTAAATTACGACAATGTCAGTAACCAATAAATTAAAGATAATTTTTACACGTATGTACATATGCGTGCGATTATATTTATTCAGCTAAAAGTTTGGTCCACGTGAAGTGGCATGGCCCATTCACGAGAGGGACTGCCGAAAAATTATCTTTTCGTCACCTAGCTACTTGACCTTGCTATAGACGATGATTTTAAAGAGAGCAAGGTTGGGAATGAATACAGCGCTGACAGCGCTTTGTTATGCGAATGCTATCGTACAATTCGTACGCCGCGGTACGATCCATGTGATCCCGATGAACTTTTTAGATAGAAAATCATGAGATAGATTGGCATTATGCGGTATGCCACTCAACTTAATGGCATGCATGACGGCAGTACCATTGATTGTTTAGCGGTACCTATACCACACAATAGACAATCCTATACAAAGATTCAATCGATACGGTCTAGGTATAATCGAAGCGCAGAATTTAGAAAAATCTCGAAGGTTACCAGTTACATAGGTAGGGACTGCACCATAAAAAAGTTAGATATAAAAATTTATTATTATTATTAACCTCACTATATTATTAAGTCCCAAATGTCGTCAATGATGGTAGGTATATAAGAAGATCTTTAGCCGAAGATTAGTTTGGAGTCGAAAACGAACATGAGATTGTGCCGATAGCCGGTAAGGCAGCGAGTAGTACACTACCTAGTCTGTGGCGTTTAGGATCACATTAATTTTTGGAAATAGAAAGATAAAGATATTATAGATTATTAATTATTGCGCCACCTATAGACATTTACTATTACTAATTACTACTTTATCGTGAACCTTACAAGATCAAACTCAAGTCTAAACATAATAGATGTCGCTGTACACTAGATTGAAAAATAGTTAGGCTTTTGGTTTAGCGACCAAAAAAAAAAAATGAAAAAATAGGTATAGTATAAAAAATTCTGCTACCACATTGTCTGTATCTTACCAAACTGGTATAAAATATCACTTTCAACACATTCACATAAATGTTTCATACAAGTTAGTAAATACAAATAATCAATATTCCTAAATCATGAGACCGTAGAAATAACAGCTGAATAATTATTGCTACATTAATAATTAATTCGTAAGTTATTTAACTTCCTATTTATACAACTATATAGTTAAAAAAGAACTTCTAATTACTTCCTTTTTCAAATGCCATTTGTAAAATAATTATGGATAATTCAATAAGTTATACGAAATTCTGTGTGACGAGTCACGCTATTGATTTTGAAATTCATAGTAAAGTTCGAAAGTTAGTACTTCCTAGGTATTTGTGTTTCAAAGTTCTGAGTGGCACTGCAATTGTTATGGGCCGGTTTGCTTACCATCAGGCAAACGACCAGCAATAAATAATTATCCTTTTGGAAGCTACGAAGCCACAGACAGATACACATATACATACACTGTAAACTTATAATACTCTCTTTTTGTGTCGAGCATTAAAATCAAATTGCTATGATACAGTACATACTAAAATGATATTACCTTTTTAGAAGTTTTTTTTATTTGTACTGGCAACGTTAGGACGGCAAATAATTATTTTGTTTGACGTTGACATGTTGAAAATTATTATTTTACAAAAAAGGATTTAGTGAAACGTGAAAGACGTGAATTTTGTAAAGCAAATTTCAAACTTTTCCGTGACGACAATTGTTATAAATCTGAATAAATCAAGTGAAAATCTAATGGATTGTAGTTTGTGACCTATATTTTTTTGTTTAAACAATATGATTATCGAGAATCCGGACATTTTTAAGTCTTGGTTGACTTCCATATTGGAACCCCTGTGAGTATCCGCTGCCATATTTATTTTATTTACATGAATTTCTAGAAATTGCGAACATAACCTAACCAACTATCTTTTTTTACGTAATGTTGTGACTTCGTAGCGAATCGAGGCATAAAAAACACGTTTGGTATCAAATTTCGGTTTCACAATGCAACTATTTTCATTCCACTTGTCAATTTGGTATGCACACATGGCATGTATTTTGATGATTTCACTGCAGATTTTTGTGTTACGGAAATTTTCAAGCAAATATTTGCCAACACTTTCACATAACCTTCAAATAATTCAATATTCATTTTACTATTACGCAGTATAAAACTAAGCCTAGTACGTAGCGTAGTTAGCATAGTGGATTTGTTGGCGTCATATTCAATAGAAAGTCACACGATCTGAATGATTATTCCGTTTTTTAATGACGTTGATTAAATTAACCTATCCTGAGTACCGGAATACTCCGTTAATCCTTATTTTATTTATTCATAAAAACAGCTCCTAAAATAATCTTAACATTACTGATATAAGTACCTACAGCCAATAATGGTTTTAAATTTTTCAAATTACTACAAACAAAATTTAAAGATGTATGACCAACTGTCAATTATAATTATATAATATTAACAATTACAAAAAACTGTGTTAAAAACATAATTTTACTAAATATTACTAGCACAAATTGTGCGTATAGGTGGATGTGGTTTTAAATAATGCCGTTAAAGTATGAGGATTAATGTATATTAGCGCTTTCTTGATTGCAAAAGCCTCTTAAGAGACTTCTATGAAAAACACTAAGGTGTGAGTTGTGAATTATAGTGTAATATGTATGTGTAGCTAGTACTCTACTATGACAACTTAGACAAGAGGTTAAAGTTTTTAGACAAGCACTATAACTGCCATACCACCTTGCATAATATATAGCTATTAAAAAAAACATTGTCAAGCAAACCCCTGCCATCTTAAATGTGTTTTTCGCTCTCTTCCCATGTTTGGTCATATACCAGCTATATAAAATACCGAAACATTCAGAATCCCGATTCTATTGTTTCCAAACTTAACTAACAGTTATATAACAAAGATCCTTTCCAATCAAATACATGAGAAAAGGATAGATCATTGTATGCACTCATTGCTGTTAATAATGGATGTACCTATATAATTTCTTTTTCACTGGCATAAGGGAAATAATAGTTGATAAATATGCATCTATAGAATGACTTAGGTAAATACTGGCAGAGAAATGTGCAATACACCCCAAGCAGGCCATAAGTTTTTTTTATGTTATTTGGTAACGAGACGAGCTAGTCGTTTGCCTGATGGTAAGCATAACGCTGGCCCATAACATTTGCAGTTCCACCCAGAACTTTGAAACACAAAGGCCTGCGCGGCACTGCAGTGCGCTCGTTACCCTGAGACATTAGGTATTAAGTCTCATAAGCCCAGTAATTTCACTGGATACTCTGCTCATCAAACCGGAACACAGTAATGCTTGCACACTACTGCTTGGCGGCAGACTTCATGAGCCAAGCGGTGGTAACAACCCAGACGGACACTCTCAGAAGAGTTAGTCCTCCCACTAACAATCCCTTCCCCCACATAGAATAAGGAACACAATAACATGCACACATTTAACTTTCATCTATTTATACACCACCACAGTAACCGCCTATTAGTAAGAACCACACAGGTTGAAAGTAATTCCACAGGTTGTCTAAAAATAGAAAGAAATCTCTGCATGGTATGCTTAATTGCTGAAATAGATTGAGATTGGGCTCAATATTGCATTTAAAGACTAGGTGCGTCTTCTTTACCAGGTGATACAACTATCACCAGAGTGGGTACCACTACTTCAGTAGTCTACAACCATGCAGTAGTGGTGTGCATAAATTACCTTCTGGCCCCAATTCTACTAAACAAATGGCTTTAAAATGACAATGGTTTAGTTGCATTACCAGGTGGTATGACTATTAGCTCTTCTGCGAGAATAACCCCATCTGAGTGGGTATCACAGCTTTGCCCATTTATTATATTGACATTGTAATGTATCTTATCCTTTTGTATAACACAATGAAAGGACTTTGACATGTAAATTTTGCAATATTAATTAAAATAATTACCCAAGTAATGTCATTTCAAGTTAAATTCGAGTACATACTTATAATAATATAATATGACACAACTCTACTCTTATCAAAGTGTATGAGCTTGTTTTTACAACACACTACAATGTTGATAAGAGATTGTTGATAATTTTTTTCTTCCTTATTTTATAGTGTTATTTATGTTATTATTAAAGCTGTTAACATTTTTACTATATGTATTATGTATTTTATGTTTTTGTTAACATTTTACCTATATTACAAGTTAAAGAATCGAGCTAACTATTAGTTTGATGGTGAGCATAAAACCTGCCCATAAGAATTGCAGTGCCATCCAGAACTTTAGAACACAAAATTGCTTTAAAAAAGCTACGAACCGACTTCAGTGACAAACTACTGAACCGATTTTGATGAAATTTCTATGGGACCAATCTGAAAGTATATCATTTCAAATGAAAAAAGAATTTTCCAAATCGGTTTATAAATGACCGAGATCAGAGGTAACAAACATAAAAAAAAAAATACCCGACGAATTGATAACCTCCTCCTTTTTTGGAAGTCGGTTAAAAAGTGTTGCTGTCCGCACGTGCACACAGCTCCCAGTAATACACATTCACAGAAGAGCCACCGCTTTTAACATTCATTACATAATTATTGTACACAAATCCCATAGGTACTGTGAGATTTAATAGTTAATACCTGACATTCCAGCATAACGAGCATGGTTTTAAATGCTTGATATCAGACTTGCTTGTCCAATTATGGGAGATTAAAAATAAAAATTAATTAAAAATTATTCTGACAACCGAATTTTTGTTTCAACTTCGAAGTATACCTTATCCGGGCCTATCTTGAGTGAAAAAATAATTGGCAAAATCGAACTACTCTGTAAAAAGCTATGTGTAATCATCTGATCAATTATTGATGTGAGCGAATTGATATGTTTATTGTTTGGTCATTCTTTTCTTAGTGGGAGGACTAACTCTTCTGCGAGTGTCCGTCTCGGTTGTTACCACCGCTTTGCTCGTGAAGTCTGCCGCCAAGCAGTAGTGTGCAAGCATTACTGTGTTCCGGTTTGATGAGCAAAGTATCGGGTGAAATTACTGGGCTTATGAGACTTAATACCTAATGTCTCAGGGTAACGAGCGCACTGCAGTGCCGCGCAGACCTTCGTGTTTCAAAGTTCTGGGTGGCACTGCAAATATTGTTATCCACTGGTATTGTGCTTACTCTCTCTATCAAATAGTATGAAAAAAATGTTATCCAATAAATAATAAAAATTATTATAGGTATGTACATATTTTATTAGAGTTCAATATTTTTTCAATTTCAGTCTCCACAATTTGGCATCATGAATTAGGTACTTTTTGTTTATGTTACGTGTATGACACATCGAATGTGTTAGGAAGGTTAGCTATTATTATACCGGAGTTGCTGTATTTATAGCTGGGGTTAGGTTAGATCGGCCAGAGGCGTAAGACAGTGTTGTGTTTTACAAATCAGAATTTACTGTTTGAAAACGGGATTCGCGAACTCGTGAATCATTTCAGTGTAAAATTGAACTCTCTTCGCCCATAAATTTAAAAGTACGTTGGTATGAAAATCGAACCACCTTAAACCTGTATAACGACAGTAATTATGTATTTTGTGATTCATGCAACATCTCTGTTGTTTCCAGTTGCGATGCGGACCCGGCGGCGCTCGCCAAGTATGTTTACGCCCTCGTCAAGAAGGACAAGCCAGTCGAGGAGCTGCGCGAGGTGATGGTGGATCAACTCGACGTGTTCTTGCAAGCGGGTTGGTTACTTTACCTCCCTACGTATACTAACCCCGAGACTCTTCTGCGAGTGTCCGTCTGGGTTGTTACCACAGCTTTGCTCGTGAAGTCTGCCGCCAAGCAGTAGTGTGCAAGCATTACTGTGTTCCGGTTTGATGAGCAGAGTTTCCATTGAAATTACTGGGCTTATGAGACTTAATATCTAATGTCTCAGGGTATCGAGCGCACTGCAGTGCCGCGCAGGCCTTTGTGTTTCAAAGTTCTGGGTGGCACTGCAATCGTTATAGGCCGGCGTTATGCTTACCATCAGGCAAACGACCAGCTCGTCTCGTTACCTAATAACATAAAAAAAAGGTGAAATACTGTACTATCCAATCACACAACAATGTCTTGATTTTGCTATATAACGAATATCAGCGCTCAGCGTATCAACGCTCGGCGCGAGGCGGTGGCTTAGCCAATCAGAGCACACTATGGTCTAGGCAAAAATGGAATTTATTTCGTGCAGACCAAAAGTCACTGCACTTCTTGAGGTTAGTATCTCGATGCTTTACCTTCAGCAGTAAGCTCATAGTCCACTTACAAGCTCAACAATGGTTTAAAAATGACAATGGTTTCATCGCAAAATGATCACTATAACACAATCGTTTATCGCGCCTAAGACAATGGCGCAATCAATTCTCGTATGCTCTTCATCAAATAAATGAATTTATTTTTATAAATATCTGTTGTACAATAACATTGATGTAAGGTACATACATTTCAGAGCGTCATACTTAACCGTTAGGTGTGCAAATATTATTCCATCTTGTTAGATACATATTAAGTATACCTACTTATGTATCTAACAAGCCTACTGGTGATATTATCAAGTGACCAGTCAAATCTAATTTTAAAGTATGCAATGTATGTATGACTGTATGTATTGTAGTATGCTTCGTCAAATATGAAAGTATGTAAGGAAAAGAATCGGCTTTCTCGCCTCTTTGCCTACACCCTAAAAAGGTCTTGGCTTGATGATTGACGTCGTGTCGATTTTCAGAGCACGTAAACGTACGTGCGTCTACTATTTATTTATATATTTTATCTATTCTTATCTATTTTATCTGCCATGTATTACATTTCAATATTTTTTCTCGTGAAAATAATCTAAAATACTTTGATTACATAATATATGAAAGGTATTTTTAAAACCTTTGTTTTTATAAATTGTTAAAAAAAAACCGGCTATTACTCACGTCATTTGTCGATATTGTCGACCTAGGTTTCGAGCGTGTCCGACGCTCTTCCTCAGGGAGTGCACGCGGCGAGATCGCAACGAACAATAATTAAAATTTTAATAATAAAATACCTTTGTTTTTATACTAGATAGGTGCCTATAAGCATTTGACCATTATCTGATGTGCAGTGTAAGTACCGACCTATTCGATAAATAAATTTAAATTTCGAATGGGTAAAATTTTAAATTAGAGATAGGTGGTAGGTGTTGATTTTTTCGAAAACGAAATAAAGCCGAATCAGCTACTTTCTTCAATATGAAGTGAATATTCGCATCTCACAATTCGAAGACTGGTTTATGGAACGAATACTATTTTAACATAAATGTATAAATGGTTTGATCGCCATTCTCACTTCGAGAAATTAGTTATTCGGTCAATGCAATGAAAATTGAACTTCATTGTGTAGGAAACGCAATCGAAAATCCAGTCAAAGCCGTCATCGAGAAAGACAAATAAAAACACACTTTAGCGCATTTATAATACATCTAGGGATTAAAATATCGTTTTACCCACAGAAACGAAACCGTTTGTCGAGATGCTGTTCAAATCTCTGGAGAGCAACGAGTACCTTAAGCCGCGGGAGAACGAGAAGCCCCCCACCCCACCCCCCGAGCCGATCGAAACGGACAACATTGAGGGGGAGCTGGGTATTCCTGGTGAGTAATATGCCCTTCATCATTAAAGGAAAACTGGTAGAGTCTGTTCAGAAAGAGTACCGTCGCGGCCATATTATGAACTAACGTTTCTATACATATTTGTCGGTAGTCAGTATAAATCATGAACTAAAGAAATAGTTCAGTTGTTATAGGATTAAAACAGACACGCTATTGTAATGCCCGCTAAACAAAAAAGGTAATTAAGCACAGCAGCACCCTCAAATTCCACAATGGGTCTCTTTCTAAACACACTTTACTATAGATGTTCGTACAAGCTTTATTTTATTAATAAACCATTTTCACCTTTTATTTGACAAGACAGTTACAACACAGTGATAGACAAATCTTCTAAACAAGAACGGTTTCTATGTATATTTGAAACACTGTCACACAACCTGTACTGATAGATTATTACCAACCTCCATCAATCATGATCAATGATGATTGATGATTGAATCATCATCATCATCCGCAAGACGTCCACTGCTGAACGTAGTCCATATCATATTGTTTCAGTTTTTAATTTGATTTTTGATTCTATGGAGCGAAAATACCGCCCGGTGTGGCAGTGGCACTTAGTTATTATTAAGATATTTGCGGTCTTAGCTCAAACAAATTAAACACACCCTAAACAGGTGTTAAACCACATTTAACTCCTAAACATGCCTTAGACGCGTGTTTAAATATGAGCAACCACTAACTTTCATTTAAGTAGTGTCTAACCGTTCGCGTTGCTAACTCTATTTTGTTGTGACATTTGTAATTATTTCAGGCGTTCTATCTTTAGACTCTCTCACTCATTGGAAGAGATCAGGTGGTCCTATTCAAGGGCCTGGACCCTTGTAGTATAATTCTATTAATAAACCAGCGTTAAGAGGCTGCTACATGCCATACTTTCCATACAAACGCTCGTACGCGATTATAGTGTCCTACTAAATTTTTCTTTAGATGTTTTAGCAAATAGGTATCATGTGCTGTATATCTAGGATTCCGTTGGAGCAAAAATGTAATATTTTGAGATTCCAACTCAGTACAAGCCTTCAAAAATCAGCTTTTTTGGACAAATTTTACCTTGACTTTGGCCGTTCACAGTGTTCTCATAAATGTAAAATTCAACAAAACACTTCCATATAATCCTTGGACATGTAATGGAGATTCTAAATAACAAACACTTTTTTTCACAAACCTGTAAGGCATTTTCAAAAACACGTATTTCCTGGAACACGTTTTAGTAAAGTAATTGTCTTCGGAAATGTTCTTTGGAAATTTATTTCCAAATTTTCAGAATGCCAACTGAAGGCTCTGGCGTTGTCTTTCTTTTTCCGTAATGTCTGTTTTTCTTCGATGAACAAAAAAGACTAGGCCATTTTTGCGTTCTAGGATTTTTGCGTTAGGCGGGTCATGAAGCGGCGCCTTAATAGCTACATTAACCGTTTCATACAATTAAATTTCCTTACAATAATTATTATTGATAACGTAAAATAAATAATCTAGCCGAGCGTTTGCCAAAATACGGTTGATTAGATAAAGATTACAGTGTTGTATCTACTTCAAAACACGAGTAACCGGTAGTCTCCTATCTCATTAATATTATCTATGTAATTCTTCAGAAGGTTAACTCAAAGACATATAGAGGGAACTAGCGCGGTTTTTACCCGCATTCCTACAGGAACCGTGCATTTTTCTAGGATGTTCCAGGTCTGTTGATGTCTTTTATTATGTTCTGATAAAGACAGCATTAGTTTTAGTCTGTGATTCGGGTAGACGAACGTTACAGAGACCCGCTATTAGAGTTATTTATTTTATCCTTAATAAGTTCTCTGTTGGGGCCTATGTGAACAAAGCAATTTGAATTTGACTGTTGTCTCTCCGCAGCAACAAATGGCAGTATGATCGAGCAGCCCCGGCCGCCCGCGCCCCCCGCGCCCCTCCCTGTGGGCGCGCCGCCCCCGCGCCACCGCGTGGTGGTGTCCCGCGCGCCCCTCGCGCCGCCCGCGCCCCGCGCCCCCCCTCTGGAACAGACGTTAGTTAAGGTAAGAAGCAGCTGACGCAACTAAAAACAACTAACGAACATCCAGATTCCACTACCTCTTATTTACTGTTATTCTCATTAATTATATTGTTGTTTAGGTTGTCAAGTGAATCCGCATGAGCTGTTTTACGAGCCCCGATGCAAAATAGTTCGTCTAGTATGAAAAGTAGTGCAAAGCGTAAAATATAGAAAGTAAATATTGGTTAAATAATGAAGAAAGTTTAATAAAAAGTAAACCACAATTTCAGGAACATTTTAAAGTTTATTTTAACATAACTGAAATTCTTTCATGACTTTACATAACATAAAAAATTTAATAAAATATTCTAAAAAACATAACGCAAAAGTATTCGTCTACCCTTGTCACTCACGCAAAATAGTTCGTCTACCACTTAGTTGTGTCGCCTTTGCTCTCAATGACAGCTTTAATGCGAAAAGGTATGGTTGCAAGCAACGCTGCACACTCCTCAGGCGTAATTAACTCCAAGACAGCCAAGAGTTTAGCCTTTAAGTCGCTCTTCGATCTTGATGGATTTTTACGGAGAACTTTTTTCATTTTTCACCATAGGGTTTCGATCGGCGATAAGTCCGGGCTGTTAGATGGTCATTCGATTGTAGGGATGCTTTTCGCCAGTAGCCACGTCTTTGTTGTCCTTGCATTATGGCAGGAATCACCATCCTGTTGAAAAATGAAGGAATCTTGATGCTTAAGTGACGGAATACAGGGCAGTAAATTCTCTTCCAAAAGGTTTTGATACCTTGCAGCATTGATAGAACCATCCACAAACTGCATACCACCAACACCTAGTGTAGACATGCAGCCCCATATCATAAGAGAGGCCGGAAACTTCACTTTGCGTTTGAGACAATCAGTATGAAATGCCTCATTTTTGTTCCGAATCACTTTTTTCCTTTCATCGCCGACTGTCACTTCAAATTTGGACTCGTCACTCCAAATAATACTACGCCACTGATCGAAAGTCCAATTTAAATGATCACGAGCAAACTTCAACCTCTTTTTCTTTTGTACAGCAGTCAACAGTAGTTTCTCCTTAGCGGTGTAAAATCCGTAACCCATTCTTTTTAGGACTCTTTTGCAAGTATCAACTGAGACGTCTTTGTGAATCATGTCCTTCCATTGCACCGTGAGTTCTCCAGCTCGAGCACGACGATTATTTTTGATAAATTTCGTCAGGATTCTGTTTTCTACTGCACTTGTGATGCGTGGTCGACCAGTTTTCTTCAAACAAGCAGTCGATCTATTATTTTTATAGTGCTGAATGATAGATTGGACTGTAGACCTGGGAAGTATCAAGTCTTTAGATATTTGGTAACATGATTTCCCAGCGTCGACCCCACAAACTATTCGCTTTCGAAGCTCTTCACACACGGGTTTGCCACGACCCATTGTTATTTGAAAATTAATGAAAAAAGCTGAAATTTTCAGAATTTATACTGTCTCATTGGACAAATGATAGAGAATTACTTTTACAAATTTAAATTATGCAACATAATTGTACAAAGAAGAAATAATCTTATTTAACTCACCGATAGACGAACTATTTTGCATCGATTAACAATTAGACGAACTATTTTGCTTATAACGTCTTCGAATTTAAAACCGGATATGTATAAATTTAAAAAGCAAAAATAGTTTATTGGTTCATAAATAAAAAGTGGCATAAGTAACGCGTCATGTGATAGTAGAACAGCTTAATATTTTATATAGATGTACAAAAATAATGAAGTTAGAACAAATCTCACAGAGAAAATTTCACACTAGACGAACTATTTTGCATCGGGGCTCGTACTCGATTTAATTGCATTTAAATTTTAACGTTAACCTGACAATCCTAAATTAATAATTAAATTTACTTATTATTCTCATTATGTAAGTTCTCTTATTTTATAATATTTTTTATCTATGTGGTAATATTTTAATATAAATTTGATTATTTTTACAATTCTGTTACTTGTTTGTTCGACTACGCATGCAGTCTTCACCTATAACTGCGATGACATTTATCTTTTATCTTTTCCAGTGTTTCTTTTATATTGCTTGTTTTAATGTACATCGTGTTGGTGATCAATAAAATAAATAAATAAATAAAAAACTCTTCTGCGAGTGTCCGTCTGGGTGGGTACCACCGCTGTGTTCGTATAGTCCGCCTCCGAGCAGTGCAAATATTGTGTGTTCCGGTTTGATGAGCAAAGTAATCAGTGAAATTACTGGATGCTGTGCTTACCATCAGGCAAACGATCCGCTAGTCTCATTACATTTTAGTACAAAACGAAATCGACGAATAGTTATTGTAACTTTTTAACCGTCTTCCAAAAAAGGAGGAGGTTATCAATTCGTCGGGTATTTTTTATTTTTTATGATTGTTACCTCGGATCTCGGTCATTTATAAACCGATTTAGATTTTTTTTTATTTGAAAGGGCATACTTTCAGATTGGTCCCATAGAAATTTCATCAAAATCGGTTGAGTAGTTTGTCACTGAAGTCGGTTCTTCGCTTTTTTAAAGCAATTTTTTCAAACACAAATTCATAACTAATTTTCTTTACTTTAAATTATTCTATTTGATAACGAGACGAGCTGTTCGTTTGCGTGATGGTAAACATAACGCCGGCCGATAACAATTGCAGTGCCACTCAGAACTTTGAAACTCAAAGGCCTCCGGCACTGCAGCACGCTCGTAAGTCCACTAATTTCACTGACTACTTTGCTCATCAAATCGTAACACAGTAATGCTTGCACACTACTGCTTCATAGCAGACTTCACGAGCAAAGCGGTGGTACCAACCCAGACGGACACTCGCAGAAGAGTTTATCGTGATTTAGTACGATTCGTTCGTGAATACAATCAAGTTTCTTGGCAATGGTATTGTAAAAATTATCTTCTCTATTTCAGGTACTACCGTTGACTGAATTGTTAGAAGAACCAGTCGACCAACCTCCCAGGAGGAGGGATAGGAGAGAAGCTGTAAGTTTAGATATTTACATTTTTTTAAATAATAATAATAATAATAGTAGGGGCAGCGCCTCACTACCTCCCCAACTTAGTTTGTATTATCTATACATATATATAAAAGAACGTCGTGTTAGTTTCACTATTTAGAACTCGAGAACGGCTGAACCGATTTGGCTGAAAATTGGTAGGAGGTAGCTAAGAACTAGGAGAAGGACATAGGATACTTTTAATCACATTTTTTTTTTCGTTTTGATTTAATTTGACTGATCGGTTTTGTGTTGTGGGAACGCGGGTGGAAACCGCGGGGCAGAAGCTAGTTTAGCATAAAAAGGGCCTTTTAATATTGGCTGCTGCTCCATTAACGCCTATAAAAGGCTCGGGCAAAGACCCGAGCTTAAATTCAAATAAGAGAATAATAAATAAATACATTTATTTTCTTCGCAAAAGTTTACAATGGCAAATGTTTTAAATGATAAAAGTAAAAAGTTTTTTTGTTGACATATTAGATTAGAATAGTGAAAGAAAAATACACTTATGCAATCTGAACAATGCCATGTAACCGGAACGGTGCCATTTCGGTTTTGACCTAACCGTTTAGACACTTGCAACAGTGCCGAACTATCGAAAACTTATAGCAGACTATCTGCCGCCCGCGGCTTCGCCCGCTTGGTGTTTATCTTTATAGCCTATCTGCACTATTCCACGACCTAAACTGTCTACATTCCAAATTTCATCAAAACTGGTTTAGTAGTTACGGAGATACATGGTAACAAATACTCACACAAACTTTAAATAAGGTAAATTGTAATAGTAAATATCCCATTCATTGTTGCTTTGTTCAAAATGCTAAACGTTTATAACTCTCTCTCTCTCTCTCCAGCTGCGCGAGGCGGCGGAGCGGCGGCGGCGGCGCTCGCGCTCGGCCGAGCGGCGCGGCCGCGGCCGGCGCGCGCCGCGCGACTACGCGCACGACGACCAGCGGAGGTACGACAACAGGTATTACTAACGCACACGCTCATCACTAACATGCGGGACGAGCGCCGACCTCATTTTCATCATCTAAAAATACCGGTATTTCAGGAACCGGTACCAAAATCATTTTAACCCTTAGAGTCGTCGTCAACATACTTTATTAACCGACGTCGACAAATTTTATTAACTCTTAGAGATGCAGTGACGTTTGGTTTGCACGAAATAAATTCCACCATTTTTGCCTAATAATACGCTCTGATTGGCTAAGCCACCGCGTTGCGTCTATTTCCCGTGCTCTGATACGCTGAGCGCTGATATTTGTTAATGACACATCACGACATTGTTGTGGAATCGGTTAGTACAGTATTTCACCTCTCGGGGCTAATACCTCGATGCTTTAGTCAGTCTAGACTACACGTCTAGTTAAACAGGGGTCTAAAAGTTGTCTTTTGTGGTGACACGGCGTGTGTTTCAGTATGTTTTGTATGAATATTTGCAGACGCGTGTCTCGTTCCCCGTCCCCGCGCGGGCGCTACCGTAACCGCAGTCCGCCGCAGCCTGACCGCGCGCCGTCACGCTCACGGTAACTAATACCTTTTGCTTGTTTCGGCATTTTCTAGTGCACGCCTGGCTAGCTACCACGCTCAACTAAATATACTAAGGCCCACTTGCGCCAAAAGCTAGATTAACTAATCCGAATTGAGATCAATATCGGTAGATTAAAATATTAAAATAAGAACCTAGTGACGCAAGACAAAATGGTAATATACAATTAAGTTAAATAAGATAACTCGGGCTGGTGCAAGCGGGTCTTACGCTACTAATATTACTTATAGAATTACTTGTTCATTTTAATTTATGACTCACCGGCCCACTTCTTAAGTGCTGAGCACAATCGCGGAAAAGGCAGTTCTACCAGTTCTGAGGAAGAGAGTTGAATATAAGAGGTGCCATAAAATAATATGCAGCTTTTGCGAAATGTCTGAAGAGGCATCTTCAGACGGACTCGAATACCAACCAAAACCTTTTTTTATTTACTTTGTCATATAAAAGGAGAATCTTGAAATTATTTCCTTGACGTGGGCGACGTAAGCTCACGTGACCGCTTAGCGCGCTAAGCACTAAGCGTCACTTCTGCCCTATCTCTCTCCCTCTCGTCCCTCTCTCTCCCCCTCTCCCTCCTCCTTTATCTCTCCCTCCCCCCTCCTTTCTCTCTCTCCCCCCTCTCTCTCTCTCCGTTTGTTTTTTAATTGTATTTTCCATTTACATTTTATGCAACTAAAAATAATAAATTTAATTAAAAACTCCTTCCTATTGTAATTTCAAATTGTTTCTGATGTAACTGCGACCATCATTCACCGTTGCAACCCACAGATCGAGATCCCCCGTCCTGAGCCGCGAGCACGTGGGCGAGCGCGAGAGGCTGCGTGTGCCGCGCGAGATGGACCGCGACAGGATGTCACGCGACCGGGAGCACAGGGACCGCTTGTCACGCTCGAGGGACAGAGACCGGTAAGGCAACGAGAGATTTTTATTGTTAAGATGAAGCAGATCATTAAACACGCGTGCGGCACTGCATAGCGTTCGCTACCCAGAGATTTTAATTTTTTTTATGGTATATTTGGTAACCAGATGAGCTGGTCGTTTGCCTGATGGTAGGCATAACGACGGCCCATAACAATTGCAGTGCCACTAAGAACTTTGAAACAAAGGCCTGCGCGACACTGCATTGTGCTCGTTACCCTGAGACATTAGGTATTAAGTCTCATAAGCCCAGTAATTTCACTGGCTACTCTGCTCATCAAACCGGGACACAGTAAAGCTTGCACATTACTGCTTGGCGGCAGACTTCACGAGCAAAGCATGGTGGTACCAACCCAGACGGACACTCGCAGAATTGTTAATGGTGACGGTTGCTGTTGACATCTACTGCCGTCGAGTCCGTGGCGTTCAACTAAAAACTGTACCATTCTTGATTAGACATTTTATTTCATCTTTGTAACCAACATCCCCTCTGTGCAGGTCTCGCGAGAGATCCCGCGACCGTTCTCGGAGCACCTCCCCTCGCGCTGAAAACAGATTAGACCACAATGACACCTACAAACGGCGGTGTAGAGATTTCGACGGTAAGTATTTACATATTGAATAAGACTTTTTAACAATAAATTAAACTTATCCTCCGATTTTTTTTCTTCACATTAAATTGTGATCAACTTCGAAAGTACATCCTTTCCAATGAAAAAAGAATAATCAAAATATGGCTACTCTGTAAAAAGTTTTATGCGTAATCAACTGCAGATCAAACAATAATTATTGGGAACAGTGATTAACTGATCAAACATAAAATACTTTATACATTGTAACGGGAGATTTACCGTGATTATTATAAGGTGAATTCCAGATATTTCGACGCTGTTGCAAGCACCATGTTCACGGGAATACTGGAAATATCCCGTTACAATGTATAAAGTAGCGAATAACCGTGAAAGTTTAAAACATAAAATATATAAAAAATATACGGATCGACTTGAGAACCTCCTTTTCTATGGAGGAAACTATTTAGTTTTACTGTCAAAAAGTTTTTCCGTTGTGCTACGTTGATAATAGTACTCCTAATATTATAAATGCGAAAGTTGTGAGTGTATTTGTGAATGTTTGTTACCACATATCTCTGTAAAAACTCATCTGATTATGATGTAATTTGAAATGCAGGTTCTGGAATAACAGATAGGCTAATGTAATGTTCGGTAATCAACCCCTAAGGGAGTTTCACACAAATTCAAATTACCACGCGGGAGAAGATGTGTTGCGCAGATAGTAAATATTTTATTTATCTGTTGGTACTTATATCTGGTTTATGTTTCAGAGAAAGGCTACTGTATGCGCGGCGACCAATGCCAGTGGGACCACGGAAACGACCCCGTAGTGCTGGAAGATAATGCGCTGACCAGAGTTCTGGCCATGCCTCCCCCCGTCCCAGGTAAATCAACTTGTACTACAAATTTCTAACTCTTCTCCATAATATTTCATTGTCACTACATTTACATTTAAATACCAAAAATCAGGTTATTTGTCACGGGAACTAATTCAAAATTCAGTTATAGAATTTGACACACATATTTTACTCATCTTGTCTTCATTTAACTAACTTGCTCTATGTATTTCCTCCGATGCAGAATACAACCCTCTCGTGCCGGACATATGGATGGGTGCGCCCCCCGGGTTCGCCCCCTTCCCCCCGCCACACCACCCGCCCCCGCCGCCGCGGGAGCTCATACACATACCCAGGTTATTATTGTAACAGTCATTTTTTATGCTGTACAGTGTTGCATTTGACCGCTATCTCACTTGCTGGTAAGTGACGATACGGTAGACGATGAAGCACGCTTAGAACATAAAATAGATCATAATTGTAACAGTCCTGAACTTTGCTTTGTTTTCTGTACAATTTTATCCAAAATAGGCTTGGCTTGGTAGTGCCGTTTATTGCCAACGACACTTTTTACTTACTTACTTTGTACTATTAGTGCGCCTGGTATTGTCGTTTCCAATAAACATACCTGTTCACTCATTACTTGAAGAAACCCAGGTTGTAGTGATCAGGAAGCACAGATTCAGATAACGAGTTCCACTCAGAGGTACACCAAATGAATGTAGAAGCAAATCCCTTCGTAAGTGATAATAATAAGTACCAGATGGTAGAACTAACTCTTCTACGAGTGTCTGTCGTCTGGGTGGCTACCAACGCTTTGCTCGTGTAGTCTGCCACCGAGCAGTAATGTGTTAGCATTACTGCTCCTGTTTAATGAGCAAAGTATTCAGTGATACCTATGTAATAATCTCGTACATGCCTCGGGGATATTTTTTGAATAAAAATTGTTGTTTGTTTTATCGCGGAAATCTTTATAGAACATCTTGACTATTGTATATTATAATAATATATATAAAAAGTAAGTAATAATTTTGTTTAAAATAAATATAAGAGGCTCGTCGAGATTTCATTTTATTTATTAATTATATTTATTTATAATTATAATTTTATTTTTTACTGAACATTTCCGCTGCAGGGTAAGACACGAGGTGCCGCCGCCTGGCATCCCGCTGCCCGCCCCGCCGCCGCCGCGCCACCCGCCTCCACATAAGAAAAACTTCGATTATACCAGAATAGGTAAAGGTAATATGAGCTGAAAGTATTTGTTGCTTTATTTTAAAAATACTGCATCAACGGCTCTTTACGTTCCCATTACTAGGATACAGGTCTTCGGCCATAATCCACCACGTGGGCTCGGTGTGGCTTGGTGTCTTGTCTTCATGTCTTGGAATTGTGTGGTTCTTGAACATGCGAGTTTCCTCACGATGTTTTCCTTCAATTTGAGCTAGTGTTTTAAATCCGCACATAAACTTGATATAAGTCATTGGTACGAGCTGGGATTCGAACTCGGATGCGTCGGATTGAAAGTTGCACAAGTCATCAATATTTAACATATTTTAGCTGTTGATCCCATAATTTGAAGATAGCAACAAAGGGCATGATTGATTTTTTACCCACCGAATAATGATGATTTTACATGGTAGCCGAATCGTAATATGAATTTTGAAATTATAAATGAATCAAGACTTGCGTCCCCCCAGGATTCTGTCTAGACTCTTGATTGATGGTGGTGATGATCGGTGATGATGATGATGATGATTTGTCCATAGGTCCGGTGCGGGCACCAGCGCCGGCGGCTCACTGCGCGCTGCAATTGAAAAAAGTTCCGAGGGGACTCAACGATATTACTCATCTCAACAATCATTTCTGCAAGTTTGGCAAGATCGTCAATATACAGGTGAGTTTTTTATTACAAGCTTTTATATATTTTTTAACTTGCAATATACAGGGTGGTGCGGTGATTAGGCTCAGTTCTGCTTGGTTGTGTTATTGAAAGTAAACAAACGTGTGCTCTGGACAGTGTTTATTGCAAAACTAACTTCAGATCATACGTGTGTGCATTACATCGTGACTTGTTCCTAATATCGCTTTATAATATATATCTCTTCATACGTATGTCTGTCTTGAAAAATATACTAATACTAATGAACTATAAAAATTGACTGAACACAGGGTGAGTTTGAATTGGTATGTTATCCCAGAAGGGGGTGATTGAATCCATAGCCTCATGAACGGTATACACTGCGTTTCAGAAGTCAGCTAGTCTAATGTCATACATGAATTATAGAATGAATTACAATAATGTAAGGAATTGTGGGCATGTTATAGGTATGTGTGTGTTATGTATTTGTGAGTCGTGAGTGTGAGTGCCGTGTATGTGTGTGTGTGTTAGATATTTTATAAAAGCTTGTGCACTTGAGAAATTTGAAACCTGTACAAAACCACAGCTTGTATAATAAAATTATGATCACTTTCATAGATATGCTACGAAGGGGACCCGGAAGCGGCTCTTGTGACATTCTCGAACCCGACGGAGGCCAACATCGCGTACAAGAGCACGGAAGCTGTACTGAACAATAGGTTCATCAAAGTATTTTGGCATAACCCTGACGTGAGTATAATTTTATTACTTTTACACACTCATACCCCTGCAATGGGATATTCCCTGTGTCGCAGACAGCATGGGCACACACATTAACACAACACCAACATCCAAGACCCGAGGACAGACTTTAGATACAAATGTGTTTATTTATCAGAGCAAAAAGTACATTATAAAGACAAAACCAGACAGGATTAGAACACTTGTTTTACTCATGAGTCATGACCAGTTAGCGTTTGGGCCATCATCATCAACCTTATTACGCTCCCACTACTGGGACTCCGACCTTGTCTCAAAGAGAGAGTATGGGCCATAATCCACCACGCGGACTCAGTGCGGCTTGGTTGATGTCACATGTCCTCAAATTATTGTGTTTCTTGAACAAACGGGTTTCCTCACGATGTTTTCCTTTATCGTTTTAGACGCGAGTGTGATAACTCCGCACATTACTTGATATAAGTCATTGGTGGCGGGACTGAGCCGAGATTCGTAACATAGTGCGTCGGCTTGCCCCTATTTGACCTTATTTATGTTAATTTCGTCCACAGAATAAACAAGAAAACATGGCGCCCGGCGGTCAAAACGCTGTCAAGCCGATGGAACGCGGCGCTCACCCCGCCTCTCATAACAAGGTCCTTATCAACAGAGACAACATTAAGGCTACGGCGGATATCAAGCAGAACCACATCGAAAAGGTAACAATCTCTTCCAGGCAACCTATAGGGCTCCCGAGACGGTCAAGCGTTTTATTCAAACGCGTTAACTTAAGTCTCATAAGCCCAGTAATTTCACCGACTACTTACTATTACTACAACTTACTAGATAATGATTGTTGTTTTTAACATTCACTTTCCTGCAGGAGAAGGAAAAGGAGAAAGAGAAAGAGAAACAGCAGATAGCGAACGGACAGGAGCTCAAAATGGAGGTAGTCAAACCCGCGGCGGCGCCCGCCGACAAGTCCAAACGTGCGCGGGAACTGTTGGACACTCAGCTGCATCAGCAGCGGAGGCTCATACAGAAACTGGAGTCGGGTGAGTGTACGATTCAAGTAGTAAAGTGAAGTTGACGGCGCATAGGCTAAGGGTGGTATTCCACTCATCAAATAACTTTGTCCAATCATGTATATTTGATCAAAGAAATGGGGAGACACTGTCACATCTGTCAAAGAAATTTGATCAATTATTGACATCAGAATCGGAGAAAGATATTTGATTTATATTTGACTAATGGAATACCACCCTAAGTTGGTAGTCTGCCTCTCTATAAGTACATATCTTTGCAGGTAACTTGAACGCAACACAGAAGAAAACTATCATGGACGCTATCCAATCGACACAAGAAGGCATTGAGAAACTACAAAAGGAGCTGGTGTCCTATCAGGGAACTATTAGTATGAAAATGCAGGTATGTAACTTGAGTACCCTCTTTTTATACTTTTACGGTGTTACTAAACAGTGTAACGGTGTTATAGTTACTGAACTTAGAAACTGAATCGAAAGAGATGGAACGTTGTGTAACTGCCCAATCGTAATTCAATGTTTATTAGTAAGGCTTTAATAGTATTAATAAGATCAAAGTTGATGTAGAGTTTAATAATATAAAAGGTATGTTTTTAATTATTTGCTCGAAAATGCCTCAACTCAGTTCTATTCCAAGCTATTTCCAAAATTTGGTATTTTGAGCACTCTGAGTAGTGTTCTGTTTGGGCTAAAAGAGGTAGACCTCTCACGCATGTAGTTTTTTTTTTTAAGTCTGCGACCAAACACTGTTGTCAAATATCATGTTCAGCTGAGATGGCGCTCTAGACAAAATCTACTCCCTTTTTTTTCCGCTCACGCTGACGCCAATACCATAGAGTAAAAGCCAAAACGACCATCCACCAATTTAAAAACAGATGAAAAAAAGCGCGTGGCTTTTGTCTAGAGGGCGCTGAGTTCCTGGGGCAAGTTCTGAGTGGACGTGATATTAGCGATTCAAAATGCCAAAAACTATGAGGTAGAGTCGAGTCGAGATAATGGTGTCGTTTCCAGCGTCACAAACCTGAAACTAATTTTAGTTTCGTTCTCTTGTCTCTCCGATCAACAACGTGAAAGAGATGGAAGGTGTTTGACGGGTCTAAATTTAGTTTTAGATCTGTCAAATATCTTCCATCTTTCACGAATTAGGCACAAATTTACACTAGATACAAGCAGATTGGATTAATTTGACAGGTCCCAAATATATTCCATCCCTCTCTCATGTTCTTATTTAGAAAAAGAGAGTACAATTAAAATTAGGTTTAGGTTTGAGACAGAATCGACAACAATAGTGTGATATTTTCTTCAGGTATGATATTGAGCTTGAACACAGCACCCATCTAGAACATTATGTGAGAAATATCTTAGAGTAGTGTTCCACTCATCAAATATCTATGTACAAAATTTGGTCAAGTTTCATTGACAGATGCCCGTTCCACTCGTCCAATATCTCTTGATCTCTTGGCCAAGATTTCTTTCTATATTTTGCATAGTTTGAGAAACTGGAGTAACTTCGACTTAAGCGCTTCTGTTATTTTCATATTCTTTGATCAAATATCGGTGTTGATAGGTAATTTAATAAAGTCATTTAATTTCTGTGACCAAATGCACAATGGATAAAGTTATTTGATGAGTGGAATTTACCCTTACACTATGTAAGACATAACAATTTTGCAAGAGTTTCTGTTTAAATGAGCCGGTCTTTGCTCAGAGAGATATCTCTCCAAAATGTTAGATTTTTATAAGTACAGTTATATGGTTATAGGGGATTTTAAAAGCTGTGATGCAATACAAAAAAATTTAATACTACAGCCATTGCATTGATATCACAGGAAGAGACGGTAGCGCGGATGTCGCGGCTCCAACTGAACCAGGTACTTGAACGTTGGATGCGTACACGCATGCGTTTGTGCATATACTATATACTCACTACATTTAAACACTAGCTCATTTTTTTGGTCAAAAAGCCTTGAACTGAATGTGTATTTCTTGGTTAAAACTACGACGTACGATTCATATTTCTATATATTTTGCGGGATTGCATAAATACATTATGGCTTGAGTGCTTAGGCTCCCAAACAGATGGTGGTTATGTTCGATATTGTCACCTTGCACGCCTGCCGCCAAGCAGTAGTGTGTAAGCATTACTGTATTCCGGTTTGATGAGCAAAGTAGTACTTAAAAGAGCGCAATGCAGTGCCGCTTGTGTTTCAAAGTTCTCAGTGCCACTGTAGTTCTGGCCGTCGTTATGCTTACCGTTAGGAACCGGCACGTCTTGTACTCCAATAGATTTAAAAATAAAATGGTCTCAGTTTATTCCGGATTTTCTTATGTTCCGGTCAACATCGTTATAACAAAAATATAAATAAAATTCAATTCTGTTCTATCGTTCTCAAGAGATGCGCGTGTCCTGCGAGATTACATACTAAACTCGTCGAAGTACAAAGCGGCGCAGACTAGCGGAGAAGTTTTTTCGCGGACGATCCGCGCTTAATTAGACTTCTAACGTGAGGTAGCTACAAAGATCCTGGTCCAAACTGCTCACAATTTTGATTAAAAGAATGTCTGTTAGGCTATATTGATATACCGTATAGTGCACTTTGTTATTATATACATAGTGTTATTGTATGCATGTTAGTTTCTTTGTTGTTTGCTCTTCTTCGAAGCTCTTTCATCGAATAACGAGTAACAATTACAATTTTTACTGTACAAGTCTTCTAAGCACAAAAATGACTGAAATGTGTAGTGTACCTACTTGAAATTTCGATGGATGTATTTATATCAACTTTATCAACTTAAACAGGACATTTTCTGACGTTTTGCTTTAACCGCGCCTTAAACGTCCATATTATGTTGTATGAAAATTACTGTAACATTCACTTTGAAATAAATATATGGTAAAATTTAGGATTCATTTTATAGGTCATAACATGCGATAATACGATTCCATTACATTTACTCGATAAAAAATACGCAAAGTTACCTCCAACACGAACAATCAACCGCTAGTAATCAAATACTTTAAATTACATCTTAAAACTTCGCATTTTAACTGAACTATGTAAGGTAGAGTTTATATGAGTCAATTTTAAAAAATAACCTTATAATTACTGTAAAAATAAATTACTATCAGGCATATAAGTATCAGGCATTAGAACCATTTTCACTGAGATCTCTGCTGCCCGGCACCCTGCCAGAGGACAGAGGGCGCGTAGTCGTTACAGTTGAGTTGTTAAGAGAATTAACTATTAACGGACAACTGAAACGGACAGGCAAAGTTTAACCGTTGATTAAATCTTTTATTACGAAATTGATTGACCATGATTGACTCATCAATTCTTCTCCATAGATTATAATTATTATCTTTAGAGTCACTGCAACCATTTTGAAGCACACGCATGGGTTTACAGCATCCCTCGTTCATTCTGTATCACTGTCCTATAACATCCTTCATCTATGAGCATTTGTACTATAATATCATAACAGTTGTCTTTACACTAGTTGTCATATTTTGGTCGAAGGATAAGATTCAGAGACAAGTCTAAGCGTGGACTTTTGCTTCCATATGTCAAAAATGTATAGAAATTTGACATATGGAAGCACGAGTCCACGCTAAGATTCATCATTGACTTTTAGGCTTAGACTGAGATTCAGAGACGAATCTAAGCGTGGACTCACGCTTCCATACGTCAAAATTCTATACAGTTTTGACATATTGTCAAAACATTTGTCTATACAGAACACATACATACATACATACATACATTCTATACAGTTTTGTCAAAACTGTATAGAATTTTGACGTATTGAATCATGGGTCCACGCTTTAATTCGTCTCTGAATCGTAGACTATAATAATAAACAATGTTTGAATGGAATTGGAAATTTTATTTGTACATGATCAATTGAAGCGATGACGGCTTAGTGGTAGTGAAGACGGGCGCCGATCTTTATGTCGATGGTCGTGTAAAGTCACCACATTACACCGAGGTTAACTGGAAGATAATGCTTTATATAGCATTAAGTCCGGGATAACATACCAATTCAAAACTCACCCTGTATAATAACGTTGGTTATTGTTGTGTATCTACTTGTAATGGTAAACAGTAATAGTTTATAGTTTCAAAACTTTTCTGAATATTATTATTAAAAATAAATCAAAACGAACCGTAAATGTTAGCGGGCTATGGTAATTAAAACAGCTCTTTCTGTATTTCAATAGTAGTTCTGTATTTCAAACGAGACACTTTTCAGGGGCACCATTACATATAATTAGCGAGCGAGCACAGGGAAGAGAAACTTCATAGTTTGCAGTTGAGCACATCCTTCAACGTCAAAAATGCCATAGTGACGTTTGACAATGACAGCTATATAAGCATACCATAGATGTAGCATTCATTGTAACATTTTATAACTCTAACACCCTTCCTCAATGAATGCTTCTATATATATCAATTATAGGAAACATAAACAGAACTACTGTAACTACTTTATATCTCAAACTCTTATCTTGAAGCTAAATTATACAAAATTAACACAATCTATTTACTTCTATAAAAAACAAACTATTTAATGACAAAACAAAATATCTTTAGGCATACCGCTACCTATAACACTATAAACTAACCTTTTAGCTTTTTCTTAACAAAATGAAATCTTTATATAACTTATAGGCACTCTGCTACCTTTTGAATATAAAACAAACAAAATTAGGACACACTGCTATCCGTTTCTTTAAAAATAAAATATATCTTACTCCTATTTACTTGAGCATACTACTATTAGCAAAATAGTTAACCATGTACTGTATAATGCTGTAATTAAACATTTTAACAAAAGATAATGTTTCATTTCTTCAAGTTTAAACCCTGGCATAAACTTTCAAGTATAGTTTTGTTTACACTTTTTGTACATAAGTCTGCTAATTGTTCCTTAGTACTTATATATTTCAATTTTACAATATTTGTCATTACCTTCTGCCTTACAAAATGATACTTTAAATCAATATGTTTTAACCTTTTATGATGTTCTGGATTCTTTGCAACATGAATAGCTGACTGATTATCAATGTAGATAATAAAATTGTGGGATTTAATTCCGATTTCTATTAATAAATTCCTAATCCAACAGCCTTCTGCTACAGCTTTTCCTAAAGCTACATATTCAGACTCCGTAGAGGATAAAGCTACACATTGCTGTTTTGAGCTATACCATGACACTGTACACCCATATACCTTCATTATACAACCTGAGGTTGACTTTCTGTTGACTTTATCGCAACCCCAACTTGCATCGGTATAACCTATCAGTGGTTCATCTATGTTCTTTTTATAAATTAATTTTAAATTTAAACTACCTTTTACATATCTCAAAATCCTCTTTAAAGCTTTCCATAAACTGACACTTGCACTAACTTGGTATCTACTCAAATAACTTATTGCATAGCAAAGATCTGGCCTGGTTCCTAGCATGGCATACATTAGACTTCCTATCAATGCCCTACATTGTGTCACTAGGTTTTTATCTGGTGATTCTTCTTTTTCTATTTCCAATCCCTGTTCCATTGGTGTAGATATCGGATTACAATTCTCCATTTTATATCTTCTTAAAATTTCTTGCAAATATTCTTTCTGATCTAGTTCTATACAATCTTTTGTTCTATTTATGTTGATTCCTAGATACTTATTCTCTGAACTTCCTAAATCTGTCATTTGAAAATTCTTCTGTAGTGATTTCTTTAACTCTTGAATATGATTTGAATTTTCCCCTACAATTAACAGGTCGTCGACATACAATATTACATAAAACTTCTCATTTCTTTTATAGTATAGACAGTAGTCCGCTTCACTTCTTATAAACCCTTCCTGTATCATAAATCTATTGAACTTTTCATTCCAGTTCCTTGGAGACTTCTTTAGTCCATATAAAGACTTCTTTAATTTTAACACTTTAGCATCATATCCTTGCATTCCTTTTGGAATCTTAAGATAGACCTCTTCTTCTATATCACTGTAAAGAAACGCACTCTTTACATCCATTTGGGTTATGTCCAGGTTAAACTTGTTAGCAATAGCTAGAAGAATTCTTAGAGTTGGTAGCTTTGCCACCGGAGCATAAATCTCAGAGTGATCAAAACTATCCTCCTGTTGAAAACCTCTGGCCACCAATCTAGCTTTGTAGGCTTCTTTACCCTTTTCGCCTTTCTTCTTGAAAACCCATTTTGCATCTATCACTTTCTTTCCTTCTGGTAACTCTATCACTGTCCATGTATTGTTATTTTCTAAAGAACACAACTCTTTTTCTATTGCTTCTGTCCATTTCTGTGAATCTTCGCTTTTCATTGCCATTTCATAAGTAAGTTGTTCTTCACTCATAGCAGAATATGAAAAATATTCATCATTAAATCTTTTAGGTTTCTTTATTACTCTCGTGCGTGTTCTTATCTGTTCTCCGTCTTCTGTCAAAGTACTATCTTCTGTATCAGTCTGTTCATCTTCTTCAGGGTTATATGCACTTGATTCATAGAACGATTCCTCGCTGTCTTCTATCAAAGTCTGTTCATCATCTTCTGTCTCTATCTGCTGTTCTTCTCTATCTATCTGCTGTTCTTCTCTAACTGTCTGATGTTCTTCTCTATCTGTCTGATGTTCTTCTCTATCTATCTGCTGTTCTTCTCTGTCTATCAGTTGTACTACCTTCTGTGTTTGTTGTTCTCCCTTCTCTCTGTTCTCTATCTGTAAAAATTCTGTATTTTCCTTATATTGCTGCTTTCCATCTGTTATTCTAATTTCATTATTTTCCTCTATAAATACCACATCTCTGTATGTTTTTACTTCTCTTGTATTTGGTACCCATACTCTATAACCTTTGCTGTTAATACCATAACCTACAAAAATACCTCTCTTGCTTTTTGAGTCCCACTTAAGTCTTTTTTCCTTTGGAATATGTACTGATACTTCTGACCCAAACGTTTTCAATTCATGCATGTTAAAACTTCTATTATAAAGCAACTCAAATGGTGTTTTGTCTGGTATCCTTGAATTTCCTGTTCTATTGATAGTGTATACTGCTGTACTTACCGCTTCAGCCCATAAACTCTTCTGTAATTTCTTTGCCTGTAACATAGTTCTCGCAGCTTCTACTATTGTTCGCATTTCGCGTTCCGCTCTTCCGTTTTGTTCAGGAGTGTATGGCACTGTCCTTTGGTGAATGATCCCTTCTCTATTAAAGTATGACTCTACTTCCCTATTTATAAACTCTAAACCATTGTCTGACCTACAATATTTTATTTTAAATCCTGTCTCAGTAAAAAATTTTGGTACAAAAGTTTTAATTAATTCACTTACTTCATTTTTATTTTTCAAAAAGTATACATACCTATAACCACTGTAGTCATCTTTTAATAACAAGAAATATTTAGAACCTCCTATTGAGTCACTCTCCATTGGACCACACAAATCCATGTGTACAAGCTCTCCGGGCAATGTAGCTCTATTCTCACTGCTCTGAAATGGTAACCTATGTTGTTTTCCCTCTAAACATGGTAAACACTGATGATCAGTCTGCTGTTCAAACTTTATATTATTCCTTTGTAACACTTTAGAAACATGTTTATAATTCTGATGAGCCAATCTATCATGCCATTCCTTTAATGAAGCTACTGAAGTGAATGCTACTGTTTTACTGTCAAATTGAAAACTCATTATAAATAAATTTTCACATCTTTTTGCAATACAAGTAATTTTACCATTTTCCAAAAATTCACAAGTGTTTTTCTTAAATAACATGACATAACCTCTATCAATAGCGCATCTAGCTGAAAACAAATTGGCTTTTAAATCTGGCACATGCAACACTCTCTTTAAAGTTGACGGGTAGCTTTGGTCACCAACAGATGCTTGAACTTTTATGTCACCTATTCCTGACACTGTGAGTTTACTACCATCTCCAATAATTATGAACTTACCACTTACCTCTGTATAATTGTAAAACAACTGCCTATTGTTACACATATGGTCGCTCGCACCTGTATCCAGAATCCAGGAGTTTTGAACATCCTTTCCCAGTGTAATATATGCCCTATCAATGCTTTGAGATTTATTATTTTTATTTCGATTGTTACAGTCTTTATATAAATGTCCCAGTTTACCACAATAATTGCACTTTCTTAACCTACACTCACGCTTGAAGTGTCCGACTTTACCACATGAATAACACTTAGCTGGCTCTGATGCTGACTGCTTCTTCTTCTTTACTGCGGCTAGTGCTGCTGACGTCTGTCCTTCACAAGTTCCATGCAAGCGCTCCTCTTCAACCAACAGTCGGGCCGTCAATTGTTTTAATGTTTGGTTAGAGTCTGGAACCGATTCCCAAGCAGATACAAAATGTCTATATTCTTCTGGAAGTGACATTATTATCTTGGTTATCACCATCTTTTCTGATACGCTCTCGCCAAATACCGTTAATCTGTTTACTATGTCTTCTATCTTCGAAATATAAGTCGCCATGGGTAATTCAAATTTTATGTTGTAGAATTGTTGATGAACTAAATGAATTCCGACGCTCGATTTTGCTTCGAAAATAGTTGCGAGCTTCACCCACATTTCGTTTGACGAGTTACATGTTATTATATAGGTTAGAATGTGTTCCTCGACGCGTGTCACTATAATTTCCTGTGCTTTCTTATCTTTTTCATCTTGTTTTATATCTTCTCGTAACGGTGACGAGACCACCTCGTACAATCCTTTCGCTTTAAGTATGATGCTTACTTGGAATTTCCATGCTGTCCAATTTTTTCCTGTGAGAACAATGGCGCGATCCATCTTTGACCCCACGCCGCCGCCGGTGTTTTTCGCGTTGAATCTTCTCTATCTGTCAGGCTTTTTGAATAAATGCCTGGGCCCATAACCTGTTAGCGGGCTATGGTAATTAAAACAGCTCTTTCTGTATTTCAATAGTAGTTCTGTATTTCAAACGAGACACTTTTCAGGGGCACCATTACATATAATTAGCGAGCGAGCACAGGGAAGAGAAACTTCATAGTTTGCAGTTGAGCACATCCTTCAACGTCAAAAATGCCATAGTGACGTTTGACAATGACAGCTATATAAGCATACCATAGATGTAGCATTCATTGTAACATTTTATAACTCTAACAGTAAATTTAGTGTATGTATATTGTACAGCATTCTATTCGCACGTCTGTTACACAAGAGCACCCCGCTTGCAGTTGACACCGAACTGGGTGCAGTTGATCGCAGTGATGTAGTTTGACTGCATTCGACTGCGCTCGGTTGCGTTTGTCAACTGCGGGCGTGCGGTTATTTTGATACTACAAAAAGACACTTCAATTTTATTTATTTATATGTATTGTATGATATTATAATTTACTGCATTATTTAAAGTAACAATAGATACCCAAAGAAATACAAATTTTCTCAATAATCAAATCGAACATCTATTTGCAAGAACAGAATAATATTACATATTTCAGGCGTTAAAAAATAGTCAGGTCAGAGTAAGCAAGCACGCTGCAGTCAGGATTCTCTATGGAGTTAGTGATACTTGTTGACAAGGATACAGCTAAACGGCCATAGCTTCGTCTCTTTCTGGCAACGTAACATAAAGAGACGTAACAGAATGTATTTTTTTTAATTTTAAAATACCGCGTCTCGTATTTTTTGTCTTCAGGTGAAAGCGAAGAAGCCGAAAACAAGAGAGGAAGCGCAGAAAGAGATATTGGACGCGGAGTTGGATCTGTTTACTAAACAACAGGTAAGAGAGTCCACTGATCACAGTAGATTATGACTACCTTCCGCCCGCGGTTTTCACCCGCGTTCCCACAGAAACCGTGCATTTTCCCGGGATAAAAAGTAGCCTAAAAATCAGTATAAAAACGCAGGCCTCAAAAAAAAATTTATTATTCTGCTAGGCTCTATATTTCAGGCACATATCTAGAAAAAAATTTGAGGCTAGTTCATTTTTTCTGGGAATAAAGTACCAAGCTCCACTCTAAGCTCTATTTGGTACAAGTCCTTTTGTAATTTATTACTAGCAGCCGAATAAAGATTTCTAGAGATCCATTCATTTTTCTGGGATAAAACATGCTCTATATTACTCTCTGGCCATCTCTGCAAAAAATCACGTCGGTCCGTTGCTCCGTTGCTGCGTGAACGGAGGACAAACAAACACACTTGTATTTATAATAGTACGAGTAATGTTCAACAGGAGGGGCAAGACGTGACAGAGTTGATGAAGCGAATTGACGAGCTTCGGAGACAGATGACGATACAGTACCCCACGCACCCGGCTACCATCCGGAGAGCACATTCCAGGTACGATGCCTAACTTACTTATTACCGTAGCTAAGTTGGTAGTAACCCTGCCTGCAAGGCGAGGGGTCCCGGGTTCGATTTACTTACCTGAAATTACCTATATTAAACATAAACGCTTACACACTCATACCCCCGCACTAGGATTCCCTGTGTAGCAGGTGGCATGGACATACACAGATACACATCACAAACATCCAAGACCCGAGAACAAACTTTATGCTTACACAAAATCTGCCCCGGCCGGGAATCGAACCCGGGACCCCTCGCCTTGCAGGCAGGGTTACTACCAACTTAGCTACGGAGCCGTCAAACACGCAAATTAACCATCATTTCATTTAATTTAATTTCATTTCAATAATATTATAGTTAGATAGCATTTACAGTTATTGACCAGATCATTTTCCTAAACATGTGTATACAACATGATTAATATAACATTAGCAGAAACTAAACTAATACAAAAGTTGTTGTAGGCTAATTCAAAATATTTAAATTTGAGTACTTATGTTTGAGTAGTTACGATTCCAATCGTAAATTGGAATTCGTGCTGTTTGGTACTCTTGAACGCGACACTAGCGCACGATCGGAACAGATTTCAGTGGATTTTTTTGGAACTAAATGAAATTATCACTATTTTGCTACTGCTGACGGGTCTTAGACATTGATTTATATATTGGAATTGAAACCGAATTTAAGAGTAAGCCAAAAGGTCGATCTAAATGCGTTGTGCGTTTTTTATAGACAGCGGACTAATATAATCAAGGAATCCGATTTGTGTTGACATTTTTTTTACTATTTTAAACTATTTTTCAAGCTATCGTATTGTGAAGCGAAGAGTAAGGTATGTAATACAGTTATATCAAATATGTAATTAATTGTTTATTAATTAGACAGCCCTGGCTAATTATTTACTCTCTACAAATTTATCATTGTTGTTTCCCTAAAAAACAGCAACAACAACAATCATTTCAGTGTAAAATTATACTCTCTTCGTTCATAAATGGAAAAATAGGTTAGTTTGAAAATCGAATAGCCTTAACTTGAAGATTATACTAATATCTCTGGCTATAATTATTATGCGTATGATACATAAAATTTAATCAAAATGTTATGGAACTGATTGATGTATTTTTGATACAAGTTTCGAATTCGATACGACAAATTATTCGTGCTAAGTCGATAAGATAAGTCGATCGTGATCTATATAATTATACACTGTTCCATAATCTTATATAATATTTTTTGTAAACAAAGGAATGTCACGGAAAGTCACTGTCAAAGTGACATGCCAGTTGTCCAAAACATTTTTCACTTGTGAAAAATATTTTTATTTCTATATCCCTCGGTTTTGCTCTCGCGCGGCATAATTATAACGTAACTAGAACCAACAACACAAACTTAAACAAAACCAGAAAAGTATTTTTATTTCTATATCCCTCGGTTTTGCTCTCGTGCGGCATAATTATAACGTAACTAGAACCAACAACACAAACTTAAACAAAACCACTACAAACAACATACATAACAAGATCTTTAACAACAACACATACACAGCAAGATTAGACTCGAGTTCGGAGATTGGAACAGATTAACAGACAGAAAAATAAAATGGCGGCGATTGCACAAAATGTTTCAAATCTCTGCCTGTGTTCCCAGTCTAAAAAAAATAACTGCACGAAAAACACTTCCATTTATTATAGTTTTGTTTAAAATAACAATCCTGCAAAAACGATCTTTCAATAATACAAGTTTATCATGTTGTAATTTAAAATCAATTAATAATAATGTCTATCATTAAATTATGGATTGCACAGTTTTCTATCAATTTTTTCGTTCTGTCAACCCCTTTGTTTAAATAAAATATCTAAGATTTTGGCACAGAGTATAGTGCTAATCTATCGTGTACAAAGATGAATGTCTTTTTACAGAGGAGGTGCTAAGTACAACACTGCGACGCGTTACACCCGAGGTGCGGTGAGCAAGCTGTACCCGGGCAGCCAGTCCGTGGACCACCGGCCGCGCGCCCTGCTCATATCCGGTTTTGAGACCGACGAGCTGGAGGCCTTGTACACGCACTTCTCTGTAAGTTTACACAGTCGTGTAGTTATATAAGAAAGAGACGTAACATTGTGTCGTTCAACCGTTACACAGAGTTGGTAAAGCTATTTAAATTCAAGTCTTTATTCAAATAGGCCCCAAAGGAGCACTTATGAAAGTTAAAATGACTCTAACAGCGGGCCTCTGCAACATTCATCTACCCGAATCACAGACTAAAACTAATGATGTCTTTATCAGAACATAATAAATGGCAAAGACACCAACAGACCCAATCCGTGCTCAAAGTCAACGAACCTTCCAGAAACCCACCGTGCCCGTTCCAAATTGGTATAGGCCGAGCAAGAAACTCGTTACGGCATTCTTTTTAAAAAAAAGTAGTTTTTTTTTACAATGATTCTAATGCTAACAACTAACAATTTAAAGTTTAGTAGTCGCCATGAGGAGGATAAGAATGTAATGTATTTCCAATGCGTGTTGTCCACAGCAATTCGGCGAAGTGAGCAGCAAAGAGGTGGAGCTGTCCGTCCCGCAGCTGGTGCTGCAGTACAAGGCGCGCGCGCACGCGGAGCAGGCGGCGCTGCGCGGCCGCCACTACAACGACCGCACGCTGTCGGTGAGTGCGTGAGTGCGCCACTGCACGCAGGGTATTTTTTTTTACAAGTTTTTATTTAACTTGCAATTATTGTATGTTTAGGTCAAATCTTGCAAGCTAAATTTAACCCACTTCCCGGTGTCCGTTTGAGCCGAAATTTTACATACACATGTAAATCGGATGACAATGCAGTTGCAGCAATTGTTAGTGGGAGGACTAACTCTTCTGCGAGTGTCCGTCTGGGTTGTTACCACCGCTTTGCTCGTGAAGTCTGCCGCCAAGCAGTAGTGTGCAAGCATTACTGCGTTCCGGTTTGATGAGCAGAGTATCCAGTGAAATTACTGGGCTTATGAGACTTAATACCTAATGTCTCAGGGTAACGAGCGTACTGCAGTGCCGCGCAGGCCTTTGTGTTACAAAGTTCTGGATGGCACTGCAATTGTTATGGGCCGGCGTTGTGCTTACCATCAGGCAAACGACCAGCTTGTCTCGTTACCAAATAACATAAAAAAAAAGTATAATGATGTCGCAGAGCTGGTTTTGTTAGTGGTAGGACTAACTCTTCTGCAAGTGTCCATCTGGGTTGCTACCACCGCTTTGCTCGTGAAGTCTGCCGCCAAGCAGTTCCAGCCGAATAACAGTTGGAAGCGTGCCAAGTAAAAATGTAATGTCTTTTTTCAGATAACATGGGTGACTAACAACCCCAAGCCGGGAACGAACCCGGGTACCACGACTGAGCGGCCGACACTCAACGGTGACGTCAGCGGAGATGAACAGAAGGATGAGGTACTGGGGCTGTACAGTAAAACTCATATAAGCTTGCCCCTCTGATGGCTAAAGCTTTCCGAAAATTGCAGGTGCAATCGAGTAAAAAAGACCTAGGTTAATGATATAGAAAATTAAAATAAGTTTGTTAGGAATTATTAATTCGCTGTAAATGTGAACGGATAATTATGTTAGTCACTGTCACTAGACATTGCTGAGACTCCTGCAGTAAAACTTTCTTTTCATAATATATCACTTCTCAAGATGCTTGTAATATTTGTATATTACTCGAAGATACACAGATTAATAATTATTAATAATACAAAATCAACAACAGAATATTTTTGTGCCAAAACAATATTTTGCACTAGATAACAACGAATCAACGAATAACTAATAATAAAAACAACTAAGTACCATATAATTACATCGCAATCACTGCACAACACTTTTGGTACTGGCTGTTTATTATTCTGAGCTAGTGGGACGTAATCATGCATAAAATAGCCTATATAAATAGCCCTAGCTTTGCGCATGCGCGAGAAGCGGGTTACCGCGCTTGCGCAATTCTGATTTGGTTCTATTCTAGACAACAGCGCAGCCATTTGCAGCCTACAAGTTCGAGCGGCAAAGTTATATGAGTTAATGAGTTGTAACGTAAGGTACGACACGAAAAATGCGACGATATATCTATCGTTCATCGATTTTGCTAGTAGACTATACTCGAGGGTCGGTTCTAATCTAGGTTTATCATATTCACAATCTCGTCTCGCTTAGGCGAAGTTGTGGTCAAAACTTATCGAGTAACTAGTTGCTGCCCGCGGTTTCACCCGCGTGGAGATATTTGATTATGATTATTTGATGATAACCAAGTCACTCCTTGTAACATTAGCTATCTGCCAGTGAAAGTCCCGTCAGAATCGGTCCAGCCGTTACGGAGATTACCTGGAACAGACAGACAAGACATTAATTTTAAAAATGGTTGTTATGTTATAGGTGCTGTATAATTATGCTACCATATGCATTCAGTAAAAAGCAGTTATTTTGATATTACAAACAGATACTTAAACTTTATTTATTTGTATAGATATAAAAAAGGATCACTGATTCGCAAGTTGACCAATCCCCCATTTCAGCCCCCCACGCCGCTCGCAGAGGATGTGCTGCTGCGGTTTGAAGAAGAAGACGAAGACGAGCGAGAAGACCGATCTTGGCGCCGTTGACCCGCCCCCCGCGCGCCGCGCCCCCGCGGCTGACGGCGCGCCAGCGCGGCACTGCAGCACTGCAGCACTACGGGGGTATCGGCGGTACTTGCACCTACGAGGCTAATGGACTACACGCTGGGTTGTGTACTTTTTTGTAGGTTGCGAGCTGGTCATTTTCAGTGTACATGTGTTTTCTGAGTACCCGCAGAAATGTGTTTTGCGACTACACGCAAAATTGTGTTTTGTGAGTACCCGCAAAATTTCGTTTCTCGAGTACCCGTTTATTTTTAAAAGGAACTGTTATATTGTATTTTCCAGATTGTTCTTTGTTTCTAGAAGAGTACCTGCATAATTTTATTTTTAAATTAACAGTGAAATTCTAGTTTACAGATTGGTATCTACGTATTCGTACCTACTTTTTGGTACGTTTCGAGTAGTTTGTTTTAGTATCGCGAATAATTGTTTTTGTGGACAGGTTTTATAATACCCGCATTTTATATCTACCCGCTAATATGCATTTTTAGACTTCATATAAATCCACACAATCTGCTGGAGTATTGCCCATCTACGACTATATTGTGTATTAGATTATTATCAAGAAGAAATACAAGCATCTGTAATCGGATTTTCGTATATATTCTTGGCAGTAATCAAATCACACTGATGAACATAATCTCTTGAAGCTACCCTCAAAACTGGTTACTTTTCCAAATATCCCGGATTTATAACACCACCATTTTTAGCATTTTCCCCAACCTCTACCAAGAATTATTTATAATATAATAATCCTTCGATATTTCTCTATTAGAGTCAGCGCAAAATTTGTCATTTTACAAATGTTTCATGCAATTTTAAGCACTTCATTTAAAACTGATAAGTTTTTCAAACATCCGCCCAAGATTTTTTTCCAACTGAACCGCTATTGTTTCATACATTTTCAATATTATCCTATCCGGTTTTTGTTCTACTCCCGAAATACCCGCTGTGTTTGTAACATTAAATCCTAATTCGTTACTAAATATAAATCCTGAAAACTAGTTAAATTGAAAAGCAACTAGCAACATATTTATAGTCTTACAAAACTACGCAGTACACACTCCAACGCTAACTACCTAGCTATGGGAACTATAAAAAGTATATATGAATAGTTATATGCTAAAGTTAATATTGAAAGTTCAAATATAGATGTTGTGAATATACAGTGTGGCGCTGTTCGGGCATACCTGATCGGGTAGCGCGACTCCGGATAAAATGGGCATTTAAAGTGACTAAAGCTTTGAGTTACTTCACAGTCCCTACGCTTACTTTTGCAAAATTAGTTACACTTTTTTTTCAAGCACAATAACGTCAGTTTACACCTTTTTACTGTTGGCGCCAAGAATGAGTCTAAATACTAACATGTACTGCAAGGAATAATATACATAGAAAAATAATAGAAGAAAAATAAATATACATTTGAAAAATTGAAAGCATGTTTACGTATTATTTCAGCCGACAGTACAAGAGAGAGGCGAAGCGGGCGTATACACAGACCTATCATAAAGTTATGCGATCCTTCGCTCCACAATACAACAATTAACAGTCTAGATAACCACTACATAATAATGCCGCAGTCACTCTTCTCGCTCAGGTGTGTCCGGTGCATTATTGCATTTGATTCGAGCGCCTGCCTGTCTATTAGTGTAAATCTTTTAATTCTTAGTAACCGTTAGATTTGCTAGATTCATCTTTATCGTTATATCGTATAGAATAGGCAGAGTTATATTAATTAAATTGGCGGTTTTCTATGACAGCAATACGGAATTTTATATTTATGGGATCGATAGACACGAGGAAGATTTATTCCTTATGATTGTCCCTTTCGATCAGTATCATAAAAATACAGAATGTTTATTTCCTACATTTGGCGGGTTCAATTCCCGGCTCTGGCAAATGACTTTTAAGAACTCTTTGAATGCAGTTATTTTTATTTCAAAAAATAAAAAATGTTTCCTTTGAGTAAAATTTGTTAACACAAATATTTAGGGTAATTACCCTCCGGGGGGCATTGGTTTGGTCCACCCTGTAGAATTATGATATATGGAAGCATGCGTCCATGCTTAGATTCTGTATCGCAGCTCAAAGTTTGTGAATTCGAGCGGTAAATATAAAATTCGTTACCAGTTGACATGAGGATTCTTGGTACTGTAGTGGCGAAGACGTCTCGTGAGATCGCCACAACAGTTTTAAGGGACAGAATATTATCATAATGTAGATTCCATTAAAGTTTGTGCCACCGGAGTTACAACCATAGGGTTTTAATTTCGGCTGGTTAAATAATTTTGGGATGTATATGGGATTCTCCAATTATAGTACACAATATTTAATTGGGTTGGTAGGTAGAGATAACTAATAAGTTTTGAACTAGGAAATTTGCACAAAAAAATAGTAGCAGTCAATGAAATGGCAGTTAATAAATAATAAATAAATATCAGTGCCATCTAGAAGTTTGAAATATAAAGCCCTGCGCGCACTGCAGTTTACTCGTTACTCTGAGAGGTCAGATTGGTATTAAGTCTCATATTCCCATGCAAGTAATTTCACTAATTTCCAAAAGTCGTAGGATAAAAGTTGTGCAGTTTCTGGTACTTAACACCGCAATTCAATATCTTGCACTATTATTGGACAACTCTGTATATTTACATTAATATTGTCGTAATTACATAGATTTATATATTTTGCTACTATCAAAAGGAATAGTCGAAATAAATAAACTACTTAATTAAATTAAATAGTGGTGCGGGATTCGCTTGAACCAGTGCGGGTTCAATTCCTGGGCCTCTTTTTGTGGAAATACCGTCAATGCGATCGCTCCTTAATTAATGGAGCCCAAGCAAGTCACAAATGATTTTTTCGAAACTATTTTCAATTGGCCCTCATGAAAAAAAAACCGCAAGAAAAGTTATAAATTGGGCCCACGCCATATACCACTTTGGGGAGGGGGGCTTCGATTTTTTTTTGACAGTCTAGTTTCGCCACTACCTATTGGCCATTATAGGAATAATATTAACCTACTAGTAAATGCCAGGATGCGTGGCCATTGCCTCATTAAATATAATACAATTTGTATTGATTTTTGCGGAAATATCATTAAATAGTATAGGAATTAGAAAGTCAAGCCTTAGATGCACTATTCTATGGAAACTTTAGCATTATACATTGAATCGAGCAATTAGCTATGATGAAGTGTAATATTGCCATTAGCAGCTAATTCCACAAAACGGGGTTTCAGGACATTGATGGTTTGTAGTCTTAGAATAATTACGCATAGAAACGTTAATCCCGCGTGATAGTGAAGCTGACGTTAATCGACCAAAATTGGCGAGATTTGCCGCTGAGCCGCAGTTACAGGGCATGTTTGGTAGTTCTCAGCTTTTTAAACTAAAAACATTCATCCAGTATTCTGGTTATTGTCTGGATTTCTGGATCGCACTACAAAACGCACATTAGTGTGATAATTGTTTATTCATCAGAAATTAAAACGTAACAAACATCCAGTAGATAAAATGGATTTATTGCTTGCTTGAATTATGACGCGCAAAAACGAATCAAAACACATTTTAGCTACTAGAGTTTAAAAACACGTTGAATTTCAAATTTTTTATTTATAAGGTTTTGTTTAATTTTGGTTTTAATTGATAAATTCTTAGTTTTTTTATTGAAATGTAAATAATCCTATGACGTATATTGTTGTATATTAAACTTTATAGAGCAGAGACAGTAAGCAATATATATTATATTTTGATGGAATCAGGCGTTACTTTGCGGAAATCCATTTTAAATAAGATTATATAAAGTGAGTAATTTATATAATCTTATTTACGTTTAATTATAGAAGTAGTCACAAAATTAAATAGCTTCATGTAAACGACCCTTCTATGCGTAAGTATTCTAAGCGTCTACCGTAAAAGAAACACGATTATTAGTGCCTCAAAATACAATATACTTCAATATTCTTACGGTTAATAATAATGCCCTAGCTTAAAGTATGTTTAACGGTAATAGCATTAAAAGATAATATACAAATTTACGATATACTCCTTTCGTATACGGTATGAATGAATTTTGATGTTTTATATTTTGTTGGTTTTAAATTTAACATTTTTAAAAACCCCCGATGGCTACCGAATATCGTAAGTTTTAGAAGTCATGTAGGTTCCTTAATCTCAAAAATTAGTGAACCGGAATCAATTAAACTTGCTATGGATAAGCAGGATAGGAGGTACATAGGTAGAGAATTATTTGAAAAATAGCATTAAAACTAAATTAAAGCAATTTTATGTTCTCTATATGTACTAATAATATTATTATTATCTTTTTTGTTCTTCTCATTTCTCATCTAGTTTGTGTTACTCTCATGTATATAAGAGCTATATATATTACTAGAAAGTTTCATAAAAATCGTTCAGTACTTTTTGCTTGAAAGAGTAACAAACATCTATCCATTAGTAGAATAGATTAATGGTTTAGGTTTGCGATATGTCACAACTCTAGTATCTTACTTCTGAGTTACGTTACTTCTGGGTTACGTTACTTCTGAGTTTCGTTACTTCTGAGTTTCGTTAATTCTGAGTTACGTTACTTCTGAGTTACGTTACTTCTGCGATACGATATTACTACGATAACGTTTACGCGCTGCGTCGGGTAATTTTTTTGGTATATTTAAAATAAGAAATATCCAGACCTCGTAATAACTCCGGCCGGACCCTTCATTGTTAAATATACAATATTAATTAGATATTTAAAACAACTTCTATTATGTCCTATGATATTACTGAAAGAAGAAGCTTGTCTTTAGATTGACTTCATGGAGAGATTGAGAATTATTAGCTTGAAAACGACAACTGACAAAATGTCTACAATACAATACAAAAACCCCATAAAATAATACTAAAAGCAATGTCCTAAATATTGTATTAAATATTTAATAACCAAACATGATTTTCTTTTAGATCGTACATATTGTTTGTATTGTTGACATATAATATATTGTTTGTATTGTTATTTGTGTCAAAGCAAATTATCAAATTTTCAGAATAATTTGTCAATTGTTTCAGTTAAAAGCAAAAGTTGTTTAGATATCTATATTGAACACGCATTGACTAATCTTTTTTAACCGACTTCACAAAAGGTTTTCAATTTTATACACCTCATTATTATATCTTATCCTAAGATTTTAAACGATCATATATTTATTTATTTAAACAAAACGGTTTCAAATGTTATAATATGAATTTAGTGTGGTATAATCAAAGGTTACAAAGAGATTTTTATAATTCTACTTGCAATATTTCATTCTATATATTATGTATCTACTACAAGAAATATAACAGAAGCAATTTAGATTTAACGGTGTGCCCCATGAAATAAGAAACAAAATTATAAAAATCTATCTCTTCTCAAGAACGTGAAACTTTTTATATGATTTCCAGAGTTTACTCAGCAAATGTAGTCTCTCTTTGTTTAATTTAACATGGAAATTGTGATTTTACAGATTATCATTTATATTTCCCTTACATTTTATATTTACCTCTCAAGTTGAATAAATAAATAGGAAAACGCATCTTTTAAACTGCGTTTTCAAATAGCACGAAGCGAGCTCTAAGCGAGCGAACAAACATTCATTGTCATGGAAGTTATGTTGCAACAGATCGTCGTTGCACCGAACGTTCGCTTAGACATCAATTACTCTGCTAAATACGGTCTGTGTTTTTTTGTACTGGTCCAATAATGTAACTCGACGGATCAAAAACAAAACAGAAGGTTTAGTTCTAACTAATGTCAAATATCAGAGAACCAATATCAGATTTCTAAATCTGATATTGATTGAATTCGTTTACCAGACTTGTGTTACACGCTCGTTCGGTCAGCGCGATGAAGACCCAGCTTAAATATAAACATTTAAATAACTTACGTAAAAATAATATTACTTGTGTTTTATTATATAAATCGAACAGTTACATAATTTATTAAGAAGTTAACTAAAATAGTTTTTAGTTTGAAAACGTTTTATTTAGTTTTTAGTCGTGTGTGTGATTATTTCATCCCTATTAATTATTTACTTTCTTAAATATAATATATTTATAAGTACGGAATCCGCTGCGTTGGCGAAATTGAATTTGAATACAGTTTATGTCAAACTTGATAACTGAAAAAAACGTATCAGAATAAAGCTAAATATTATTAATAATAGTAATAACATACTTTAATTATATTATCAGCGAAGTTAGTTGCCGTTTTTTAAACTTATTTCAAAATTCGATGCAATTTCTATGCGTGTTATTTATAAAGTAATCATGTATATGTGTTATATCAACGAAGTGGTCCCATTTTAATTGGGTTAATTGATGTTGGACAGCAAATATGCGCAAATTTAGCTTTTTAGAAAGCTATTGTTACAATTGAATATAGCTTTTGGCTATATCAACTATATTACATCGGTTGTGCGTGGTAACTAGCAAAATCTAATACGTAATAACAAAGAGCGTAATTTATTTGATACGTTTTTTTACGATATCGAGTCTGTCGATGTGTTTTTGTGTATAGTGCCCTCTCTTTCGCGCGCTTGAATGTGACTGAGACGGCTATATATACAATGAACAGGTTTCACGTACGATGTTTGCTTACTATATTGAATACATAATGCTGAATACGTTCATATATTTTTATTAGTCGGTATAGTAAATAAGCTCCCGTAGCGTAGCGGTTAGTGGAGGTGGCTCTTAAAGGGGTTCCCAGGTTCGATCACCGAAGCGGGATAAATGCTTAGGCCTAGAAAATAAGCACGAATATTTGTTGCTGTGTCTGGTGTTTTTGATCGTCCAGATAATATACGATATCCTTCGGGCATGGACAAAATCCGTATCTACAATCGTTATCTATAGTAGAAAAGTTAAGATGCGTGCAACTAACGTAACGATTCCTTAAGCTTTACCGCGTAAGTTTAGATTCGTTGTACATTGACACAATTGATTAGAATTGGGATGTTGACTGTATTTAAATAAAAATATAATTTTGCCGCGAAACGGTAGTTTTTGTGACAGAAATCCTATAAAAGACAATATTTTTGTTTATTTTTAAGGAATATAATTTTAATTTAATAATCAAAATGTAATCACATCACTCCGAAGTCACGTGACATAAAATGCGCGTGACGTCACTTTCACAATCGGAATGAGTATATTGCTCTTACTGCCTAGTATTTTAGAGTGATTTCTGTGAATATAGTTATCTGTGCCAGGAATCGTGACGTCACATCGACCACGTGACCAGTATTGGCGTTTTGGAGCGAAACTTGAAATGGCATTTAAAATACATGAAAACTAAAGTATTAGCTGTATTCAAAAAGTAATTTTAAATATTTTGGGTTATATTAGGCCCATTCGCATCGTTTTAAACACTTTCACAAAATCAGTCAACATCCCAATTGTCTATACATTTCAAATTTTCAAATAACGATTGTAGAAAGTGACTTCGACTGGGCCTTAACTCGTCTGTGGTTTTAGCTTTCTCTAGTTCACTAGTAAGCATGGCGCTTACTTTAATGCGAACGACCGGCTCGCACTGTACCGACTAATCGAAACGAACGTTCAAAGCGATGATAATAGTAATAACGTTTAGAGAGACGACATAGAAGCAGTTGTGATTCCGTTATGTAAATAGTTTAACTTGATTTATGTCTAGTTGTAATTTATGTGAGTGGCGGTGGTTGTACACGGTGTGAATGCATGATTGTATCGGACTGGTTCGTACTAGACGTAGTATCCCACTGCTGGGAGCTCAGCCTGTGTGGGCCCATCACTGTAGAGCGAGATTGTCTTTCACGCCCTTTCGGGCGATGCTTTCAGATCAATTATATTTCTTATCAATTAATTTAAAAAAATACCGAATTTTTCACAAAAATAACGTTTTTGTTGCATTAAATCCGAAATGTTTCCGAAAACGTATTGTCGCTTAGAATTTCGCGCTCCATGCCACTTGGCGCATAGGCTAAGATTCAGATTCGAGTCTGTAGATGTGCTACCATAATTATGTCAAAATTCTATAGAATTCTGAACATTATCAGTTGAAGAAAGAATCTACACATAGACACGTCTCTGAATCTTATTCATAGGAGTCGACCTGCGGGACTAAAAATGCCACTTCCCGAATCATTATATGATCATATTATGATTCGAGCAAACTGGCCTTATTAGCCCCGCTGTCCTCTCGCTCTGCTCCAGGTCCGACGCTTAGTGTGAGCTGTGATCTACCACGCTGGCCCATTGGGTTATGGGCATCGTCGTGAATCGTGATGCTGGGTGTACCACGACTATTGTTATATCGTATAGCCAACCCATACTGGGCCAGCGTGGTCGATATAACGGCCCATGCTCAAGTCGAATTTCTCGTCTAAAGCGAACCAGCCTTGATTGGGACCCGATAGAACACGCCCTAAGCAATATTTTCTATAGATTTTAGTACATTTAGTATAAAAATAAAAACAGAAGAACATTGTGTACAACCACTGCTATATCAATTTGGTTGTACAGTTAGTTTGTAACGCTTGAACGTGTCTGACTTAGTCTGTAAATTGTGTATAAAAAAAGGAATCTTATGACGAAAAAATTATAACGACATTTAACGCCGGCGAAAAAATAAAGTACCCAAATTTAATACGGCGGAAAAAGATATTTTTTGACAGTCAGTGCATTGTATAAGTGAGGCGGCCGCTTGGTTACAGAGCGGAAAAAAACAGAATTGTAACACGAGAAAAAAATGACTCGTGATTTGGTTTGGTTTTGTTAAAAAATGAAAAAATATTGCGGCCGCCAAAATAAAAAAAAAAATGGTTCAATTGTTTCCGAAGACAGAACGCAGTTCAAACGTACAGTTTCTCTTTCAGCTGAAGGAAGATAAAAAAAGATGTGAAAAAGAAGATTATTAAAAAGTATCCAGATGAATTTATCCGGTGTTCTCTCCAAAGTATCGACGTGAAATTGTGTTTATTCGGTCAGAAACAGTTTTTGTTTTGGCAGTGGCTCTGTGGTAGTAGCCGCTGTAGGTTGCGGGTTCGAATCCTTTAATTGAGCTTGAACTTTGGATCTGAAAACATCGTGACAACATGAAGTTCGGTGACAAACTAGTTAAACTCACAGGAGCGAATTATCATGAAATTATCATTCATCTCGCTATCATAGCGCTATCATATTTGGACTTGGTGTATGATGGATACGTATGTTAGGGTAACTTAAGAATTCAAAAATTACTTTATTACTCGATTTCACCATGATTTTATAGAATTTTCCTAAATGAGATTGCTTAGTTAGGGAAGCGATGGAACGGTATTTCCATATAGTTCGTGGTTCAGATTCCGCTTTGTGGCTTCCTTTCCAAAACAAGTGACCTGAAAACTGTTTCTGGCCGGATAAAAATTTCAACCAGAGAGCTACGTGCGAAGCAGAAAGAAGAATTATTAATGAAAGTGTGCGTTGTGTTCTTTATTTTCCTCTTACTCGGCCGTCGCCATTAGAAGACGCTTCCCGTTCTACGTAGTATGATTCGACCTCCGACCATAAGGGGCACCCTAGACGCTCAAGCAAACGTACGTTTGCTTGTCAGAATAACAAAGCTTTTGCGTCAAGCGCGGATTTCGTGATACTCGACATGCGCGCTTGTGGCTTGGTCGCGGCCACTCAGGAGCTCAGAGGTATCTATGGCCATATAAAATGAATGATGTTTGTTAGTGGTAGGACTAACTCTTCTGCGAGTGTCCGTCTGGGTTGTTACCACTTTGCTTTGCTCGAGAAGTCTGCCGCCAAGCAGTAGTGTGCAAGCATTACTGTGTTCTGGTATGATGAGCAGAGTAGCCAGTGAAATTACTGGGCTTATGAGACTTAATACCTAATGTCTCGGGGTAACGAGCGCACTGCAGTGCCGCGCAGGCCTTTGTGTTTGCAAAGTTATGGGTGGCAGTGCAATTGTTATGGGCCAGCGTTATGCTTACCATCAGGCAAACAACCAGTTCGTCTCGTAACCAAATTACAAAAAAAAAACTTGTCCGCAGGTGATCGCGTCCGGTGGCAGAAGCGACATTTTTTTTTGGCTATTTGATATTGAGACGAGCTGGTCGTTTGCCTGATGGTAAGCATAATTCCGGCCCATAACAATTATTATTGCAGTGCAACTTAGTCCTACGCGGCACTGCAGTGCGCTCGATAGGTAACCATATTTTCCAACAGAAATTAGGTAGGTATTCGATACAAAACAATGCATTTTAATCCATTACTTATTTATAATGTTTAGAAAAGTAGTTTACTACTAATTTAATAATTAACGATAAGTATAATTATGTACCTAGCAGGAATTATTTCGGAGATTATAAAATTAATTTGCTTTGCTTGAAAAAGCCGTGGAAAAAGCTACTATATTTTTGTATACCTTTGGATAACGAGAAAAATGCACTTTTAAGTTAAACGTTTTAATATTATTTCGTTATATTCCATAAAGAAATAAATAAGAACAAAAACTAAGCGCTATCGGAGCCAGCTCGCTAGCTCGATGGTCCCAACATCCTGATGTCAATATTGCGGCAGGGTAGTAAACAAAAAACTATTTCAAATAAAAATATTTATTTCCATATCACATTAAGTACAATCACGATTGTACGTGCCGTACAAACAACAAGCAACATCCTACAAATTACAATATGTATTTTATACATTTATTACAGCTACACTAAATTACAATAAAATTGACAATCATAATTAATTGGTTAAAAGATAAATTATTAAATAGGCACCATTTTGTGGGTAGTCATTAGTGATAAATTCGAATTCGGATATTGTGAAATTATTGTTTTAATAGTCGGTTTTCTACAATTTGATTTCGGTTTATGCGCTCTGTCATACTGTGATAATTTAGTCATTGAATCAGCAGTGCAAGTACTGCGGTGCAAGTACGGATCTTTTCGGTCGATAAAATTAACAGTTCAAATCGATAAAGTGGGATTTATCGAGCCTCGAAACAATCGACAAAAGTTATCGAAAAGCTAGGTCGAATCCAAAGAGACTATAGAGCTACTGCAATACTTTACGATCAGACTTCGGTACTCGCAACATTCGATAAATTTGTCGAGTTTTCCAGTTCGACAAATTTATCGAACCGACTTCCGTACTCGCGCCGCAGATCGTTTAAATAAATAAAATTGACAGTTCTAATGGTTACAAATTTAAATCAGAGATAGGTATATTCTTGATTTTTCGAAAACGAAACTAAGCCGAACCTACCACACAATAGGGATGTCGACCCCATTTTTTTATGATGTCAATCAATTTGTTTTCTCATGAGAATCAAATGTTTATATCGAAAAAACTGGAAATCGAACGCTAGAAAAGTCAAAAGTAGGGAATATCTACTGAGCGCTTAAACGCCCCATACAAATTGGACAGAACATCTGACGTCACTTGTTCTACGCGGGCCGTAAAAGTTATTTTAGGGTTCATGTTTGTATGTATGTATCCGAGTTTCTTTATTCCACCATAACTTTTAAAAGCCTGAACAGATTTGGATGTATGGGGTTTCGTTAGAATCCTTACATCATCCGGAGTGACATTGGCTAGCGCAGTCGTGTTTTTTTATGTAACTTTTGTTACATCGACTTGTGTCAATCTTACTGATTCGAATGTAACAAATATGAATAAATATCATAGCGCTCCCCAAAATGTCGAGGACTTGAAAGATTCATTGCGCTTATGGATTTTCTTTTAAAGACAATTTTGTCATCGGCTTGTTATCCTACTGTGAATCGCAACTACTTACATCGTAGAAGTTTTATAAAAAATGTACTAAAGAGGTTCTGTGAGAATAATGTGATGAATAAAATTGTGGACGTAACTTGTTGCACACTTTAAATGCTATTAAATAGAGGTGGATTACATGGAACATATTATTATTAAAATTTATAACAATTCTTTTTCTACCTATTGCAATAAATAATTTCGAATTTAGTCCTTGGTCAACAAGGCACATAAGACAAGAAGTTGACAAATAATTTATTTTGTAAACTTGTAACAAACTTAATAGGTAAATGTCGAAGTATAAACGGTAAATCGACTAAATTCAAGTATTAATATTGTGATGTTTACGTATAAGTATTTATATTGTGATAAATCTGTCAATACCCTAATTCAGAGGTAGTTTTTGAATAGTAATTGAACATATTTGTAAAATTCTACACTACAATAGTTTTTTAAAGGTTTCACATCTAATCTAAGATATTTTTCGTAAAATTGCACAACAATTACAGCATAATAAGTTGCTTTCATAATAACAATCATAATAATTAACAATTAAGGGGCAGAATCCGGCGCGCCGCTATCTCGCTCGCGCATCTTAGCATTTTTGAAGATATATAATCACTTAATATAATTATGAAAAATCGCACTCGGTGAAATTGCTGGCATTAACATTACAAAGGTACGGCAAAAGTATCATTTTGATCCGATCAAGTTTTCATACATGAAAATGGGCAAAACATAAAATCCCATTTTTAGGTTTGAAAACCTGAATGGAACCAAATGAAATTTTTGTATAACCTTTGTAATGTCATTGTCAGCAATTTCACCGAATGCGATTTATTATTATTATATTAAGTGATTGTTTATCTTCAAAAATGTTGAGATGCGCGAGGGAGATAGCGGCGCGCCGGATTCTGCCCCTTAATATATACCTACACAGCGAATAAAAAATATTTCACTATTACAATCACATTCAGTAAAATTGTCTATGCAATATATATATATTTTTATGTAAAACAAAAATACTGGCAACATTTTCTAGTTTTTATATCACAATGTGCCTTAGAAATAATTACCAGTTTAAAACAAAATCAGACTTAATAAAAGCTCTATAATACAATATAGTCTGTCTCGCTTTCTCTTTTTATGATGTCACAGGGCTGGCAGCGAGGTTTTTGACTCAACAAAAGTTTATTTTAGTACTGGTTGGTCACGAAACTCGCGAATCACTATTCTGCGGCGTAAGTACGGATCTTTTTGATCGATAAAATTGACAGTTCAAATCGATAAAGTGGGTTTTATCGACTTTTTATATAATTTATCGAACCTCGATACTTTCGACAAAAGTTATCGAATAGCTAGGTCGGATCCAAAGAGAATATAGAGCTACTACAATACTTTACGATCAGACTTCGGTACTCGCAACATTCGATAAATTTATCGAGGTTTTCGGTTCGACAAATTTATCGAACTGACTTTCGTACTTGCGCCGCTGTTGCCACAAACCTAAACTATTTTTAATGTCACTTAGGTTTCATTCTCATTAAGAGCATAAGTGATGTAACATATTTTAGACCTGTAAAATTAATCCACTTGGAACCAGTGTGAACGGCAATTTAATTCAGTGGCGCCTAATTTGCCAGTAAAGAAATAAGGACCTGTCAAAGTGATGTTACATAGCTTGTAAAGGTATGTATGGTATATACGTAAGGCAATGTGGTATATCTGTATGAGTAAAGTTATTTAAGTACGTAAGGGCACGCGGTTATGTTTGACATAATATAGAACATAGATTCATCTCTAATCATCTACTCTCTCATCTCTAACTTTATCTTAGCCTTAGACTCGTCTGAATGTTAGCCTAAAAGCTAATTGCCCATTTTCACCAACTCTAGGAGACGCCTAAATCGGATGCTTAAATATTTAGAAGTTACCTACGACAAAAAACGGTTTCACCAATCTTTAGAAGTGTTCTAACGGCTGTAATTAAATATATATATATATATATTTTTATGTTATTTGGTAACGAGACGAGCTGGTCCTTTGCCTGATGGTAAGCATAACGCCGGCCCATAACATCAAACCGGAACACAGTAATGCTTGCACACTACTGCTTGACGGCAGACTTCACGAGCAAAGCGGTGGTAACAACCCAGATGGACACTCGCAGAAGAGTTAGTCCTACCACTAACAAACATTTAGGACTTTGCGTTCATTAGGAGTTATTTAGGCGTCGCCTTATTCATCGTTGGTGAAAACGGGTATAAGACTAGTCAAAGTTAAAGGGTAGTCTAAAAATTTTCACAAAGGTGGACGGCAGTATGCGCCAACTTACCCCTACGTAAGTACAGACTAAATTATTTTATTATTACGCCTATTCCGCTATATGGTAGGCATAGACTTATAGAGGAAACCCAACTTTCGCAAAGTTTATAGTATTTTTTTACACTGCAACGACCAAGTCATTTGTCCGATAGTATAACGCCAGCTCATAACAATTGCAGTGCCACTCAGAACTTGAAAACACAAAGGCGTACGCCGCACTGCAGTGCGATCATTACTCTGAGACAAATATTAAGCACAGTAGTTGCACTGTCTACTTTGAGAAGTCTTATTTAAATAAATGCATAATTAAGGCATTTTGTTTCAATTCAGCACCAACTACATACCCTAAAGTATCTATTTTGTCAAAATGTACAAAGACGACCTCTCTTTTAAAGTTATAATAACTTATAAAACTGTTTTTTTACTGGCAAGGTGCGAACAGCTGTTAATTTGACTACTAAGAAACTTCATCTTAATGAATATTACTAACAATATGTCTCTTTCTAATTAAGAACATCAGAAAAGGATGGAACTCTTCAAATGAATCCACTTCCTATTAACCAATAAGACTTTGGCAATGAAATTAGTGGCGTCTATTTTGACATTAGATAAAAGAAGATATTTGACAACTCTAAAACGTATTTTAGATCTTATATAAGTACATACCATCCTTTTCTCATGTTATTTTTATTAGTTGGAAAGAGAGTTAAGGCCCCCCGAGATGGTTAAATAGTTGTTTAGCTAGACAGTGTCTAAAGATAAACATCTAAAATGATTACAAATGTCGCAACAGAACTGAGTTAGTCAATAGTTAGACACTTCTTAAATCAGAAATTGTGGTTTCCTACGTAAATAGGAGCTAATAAACACTGTTTAAAACAGTTTTAAAGAGTGTTTAATATTTTTGTGGTAAGACCGGTAAACGTTTGATAAACCTATCAAACCGTTGCATAAACGATCAAAATGGTTTAAACAAAACAAAAACTAAGAGTTTGAATCAAACCGTCCGACCAGCACGGAGGCCCAATAGAAAGATTCAAGTTTGTAAACACAACAATCGAGACCAATACATCTAAAATTTGAATAAGGCTATCTCTCTCACACGTTTATTTATCTTACAACGTCCAAAAATTTTTTTTTATTCCAGACAAAAGAATAGGGATAGAGTTATTTTTATTTGACGCACGCTAGAATAGCACCTATTATAAATAGTTTCTATGTCTAAAAGTAGGAATTGTATTTAAGTATGCTTATAAAATTACAAAATACTTAAGTGCCGACATCGTTTGTGTGTATAAATATATTTTCAATACTGAACATGTAGAAAATCACAAGCCTTCCACGAAGGAATGTATGTTTTCTAAATTTAGCTAATTTTCTTTTCTACTTCGTTCACGAGTTTTTCTTCTTCTCTTGATGTTTGTTATAGCTCTGTAAAGAAAAAATAAGTTACAGAATTTAACATTAATGTTAATACGGTAGTTGACAGTAAGAAAAATATTGAGAAATTTCGTTTTTTATTTTTCGATAGTTTCCGGTCTATAAATGTAAAATATCTATTGTATTGATTAAAATACTAAGGATTTTTTTATATTTTTGAGAAAAAAATTTGCGAAATTGTAGCTATTATAGTAACGTGACATTGAACACCAATCAGAGCTCGTGACGTCATAGTCTGCAATACAAAACAACTTCAGTTCGTATACTCTATGCTGAGCACCCCAAACCTCAACTACACAGGCATTGGTTTGTGCAAACTGTGACGTCATCCGAGACGCCATGATAGTTTGGCGCGTTTATTTTTATGCTATTTGGTAACGAGACGAGCTGGTCGTTTGCCTGATGGTAAGCATAACGCCACCCCATCACAATTGCAGTGTCACTCAGAACTTTGAAGCACAAAGTCCTGCGCGCACTGCAGTGCGCTCGCTACCCTGAGACATTAGGTATTAAGTCTCATAAGCCCAGTAATTTCACTGGCTACTCTGCTCACACAGTAATGCTCGCACACTACTGCTTGGCGGCTGACTTCACTCACAAAGCGGTGGTATCAACCCAGACGGACACTCGCAGAAGAGTTAGTCCTACCACCTAGTAAGATTTCTCCGACAATTGTCAATCGATTTTGACCCGAAAAAATACGTCTTATTTGTGTTATAGTCAAGTACCTCCTCCGCGATCCTGTAGAGCATGGCGGCGGTCTCGGGTCCTGTTTGTTCCACCAACGTCTTGAATATCCCCGCGCCGCCCGCCTCCGCCTCCGACGCCTCCGACCTGACACGAATATAAAACATTTTTCAACACACGTGTGCGTGAAGAAAATAAAATAATCAGTAGTACAATTAATTTAAATTGTTGATAAAAATTCAAAACTAAAACAGAACTACAACTCCTATCAATAAAAAACTAGGAATATAATTAAAAATCGTTTAGACTATCAGACAACAAAATGGTCTAAATATAGTGAGTTTTATTACATCGCTTTTAGACTAATAATCCAAGACAACTGGCATGTCACTTTGACAGTGACTTTTCGTGACATTTCTTTGTTTACAAAAAATATCTAAGATTATGGAACAGAGTATAGATTTGAAATCGTCGCTACATAACCTAGAAGAAGAATTTGGTTTCCAATATTTTTTGATGCGCAATACTTTGATCCACAATTTCCGTTTTTTCTCGTCAGAAGGGAAATGTGTGTACCTTTATTTTTTCACTGAAATGCTCTACACAGAGTCATAGTTTATTGCAGACGATTTTTTTGTTTACTTAATAAATTTCTATATTAGCGAAATAACGCAAGGGATAATGCGCCACCTAGCGGGATAAATAAGCAGTGTGTCTCCGCATTCGATATCATTCTGTCGCGCTACGACACACCCCGACACAGTCAATCTAAACGCGGCTTATTTCATAAATTGCCAAACAGACTAAAAAAAACAAATGTCTAATAAATATAACTGGTTACCTGTTGGAGTAGGTCCGCTTCCGGTCCCGCGTCAGGACTACGGTCTCGTTCTGTTCGTCGAGTCGCTCCCCTGTCTGGGGCTCGAACGCAAAATTCTCGGGAATGGCCAGGGGAGCCTGGAAATAAATCAAAAAATATATACTATTTTTACACGATTGCCCGAAAAAGGAGTAACAATAAACAACCACATATCTTGATTTAAGTAATGTAAAACTGATTTTTCCACGCTAGCGCAGAAAAGTACTTTTGCGCGAAGACTTCGATTGATAAACCAAACCTTTCCGAGCTTGCGAAGTGAAAAATATTTTAATATAAACTTTACCTGGCTTTTAGATAATAGCGAGCGCCGCGGCTGGCTCTCCAGTCGGCTCGTGGTCTGCGTCAGCAACTCGAAGGGGTGCCCCGACTCAACCACGCGACCCCTAGTAGCGAGAAAAAAAAATATTAATTTGCTTCAGCCCATGTTTTCACTCGCATTCCCATAGGAACCATGCATTTTCCGGAATAAAAAGCAGCCTATCTTACTCCCCTGTTTATAAACTATATTTATGCCAAAAATCACGTCGATCCGGTGAGAATAAAATCTGGGAGTCTTCAAGAGTGTACTGAGTGCGAGTTTCGCAGTTAAAATCTGTTTAAGCGAACAATCGCGTTTGTCAAATAAACACCATACTTACAAAGAAAATTCGCGTCGAATGCCATTTTTCATAATTATATTAAGTGATTGTTTATCTTCAAAAATTTTGTGATGCGCGAGCGAGAAAGCGTCGCGGAGTATCCTGCCCTTAAATAAGGCAATCGAGCTAAACTTTTTTGTACAAAATAGAGTCGTAATTAGAATGTGAAACTTTCTATAAAGAAGGGTGCCTCGAAGGTTCCTCTTAACAGTTTTTTAAAACTCTTTATCTTGTTAACTTTACTAATGTAGATGACGATTATAGACAGCGCCCTAGTCTAGAGGCGCCCTAAGTGTCGACTCACTTGTCCATGACGATGACCTTGTCGTAGTCCATGACGGTGTTGAGGCGGTGCGCGATGGTGAGGACGGTCGACGACGCGAACCGGTTGCGAATCGTCTCCTGGATGTGCTTATCCGTCCTGTGGAGGAAAACGAAAAGATTTTTTTATCGGCAATTTAACTGACTGGGGTAAGCCTGAACACATATTTTGATTGAAAAAAACAGATCCGTCAGATTATACAACTTGTCAACATTATAAAACTTCATTGACAGCTGTCAATTTTATGTCACATTTAACACTCAGAATATTTGGTCTTTCCGTTTCACGCAATTATCAATGCTTTTGATAAAGAAAAATAAAGAATCTTCAAACCCGTTTTATTCAAAGTTAAGGATATTCAAAGATACCCAACATGACTGTATCATTTAAATAATAAATAACTATTTATGATTAAAAAATCGTTGAATTCGGAAAAATTTCAGATGCAGCATCTTTTGTGAAAATTATAGATTTTTGTTAATTTAATTTGTATATTTAATGTGATGTTCTAACGAGATTAATTATGTAGGTGTTGTTTATCATGCAACATCCCTAATGAAAACCTATAGAAGACAGAGGGTATGCCTTATCTAATGCATATTAGGAAGGATAAAGAAATTAAAATTTTAATCATACTTTAACTTTCATGAGCGCTCTGAGGCTGAAAACACTCACTCAGTATCAACATTGGCTGTGGCCTCGTCTAGCACCAGCACATTGGCCCGCGCCAGCGCCGCCCGGGCGAGGCAGACCAGCTGTCGCTGTCCGGTGGACAGGTTCCCACCACCGTCGCCCACTTTGGTGGACAGCCCGGCCGGCATCTTAGCCACCATGTCGCGGAGTTCCACCTAGATGGGAAAAAACCATTAGAAAAACCCCAGACTCTAACTCGGCGGATGCCATCCAGTTTTTTCCGGTTTGATGAGCAAAGTAGTCAGTGAAATTATATTCGGCTTATGAGACTTTATAAGTACCATGTCTCAGAGTAACGAACGCATTGCAGTGCCACGCAGGCATTTGTGTTTCAAAGTTCTGAGTGACACTGCAATTGTTGTTGTATATCTAAAAAATGTTCAAGGTATATCTCTGCGTCGCTGTATCTCCCGTCGGGGTCCAGGTTGTCCCGGAGCGTGGCTGCCAACTGACTCCTCACCTGCTCCAACGCGAGGTATATCTCTGCGTCGCTGTATCTTCCGTCGGGGTCCAGGTTGTCCCGGAGCGTGGCTGCCAACTGACTCCTCACCTGCTCCAACGCGAGGTATATCTCTGCGTCGCTGTATCTCCCGTCGGGGTCCAGGTTGTCCCGGAGCGCGGCTACCAACTGACTCCTCACCTGCTCCAACGCGAGGTATATCTCTGCGTCGCTGTATCTCCCGTCGGGGTCCAGGTTGTCCCGGAGCGCGGCTACCAACTGACTCCTCACCTGCTCCAACGCGAGGTATATCTCTGCGTCGCTGTATCTTCCGTCGGGGTCCAGGTTGTCCCGGAGCGTGGCTGCCAACTGACTCCTCACCTGCTCCAACGCGAGGTATATCTCTGCGTCGCTGTATCTTCCGTCGGGGTCCAGGTTGTCCCGGAGCGTGGCTGCCAACTGACTCCTCACCTGCTCCAACGCGAGGTATATCTCTGCGTCGCTGTATCTTCCGTCGGGGTCCAGGTTGTCCCGGAGCGTGGCTACCAACTGACTCCTCACCTGCTCCAACGCGAGGTATATCTCTGCGTCGCTGTATCTTCCGTCGGGGTCCAGGTTGTCCCGGAGCGTGGCTGCCAACTGACTCCTCACCTGCTCCAACGCGAGGTATATCTCTGCGTCGCTGTATCTCCCGTCGGGGTCCAGGTTGTCCCGGAGCGCGGCTGCCAACTGACTCCTCACCTGCTCCAACGCGAGGTATATCTCTGCGTCGCTGTATCTCCCGTCGGGGTCCAGGTTGTCCCGGAGCGTGGCTGCGAACAGCGCGGGTCTCTGCGGCAGCGCGCACAGGCGGGAGCGCCAACTGCGCAGCCCCGCCTCGGCCGCCGTCACGCCGTCCACTGAGATCTTACCGGAGATCTTACTGAGCCTAAAGGTAACACAAATATAAACATTTCTGGCGGGAGTAGTGCACACATGCATTGTCCTTATTTTTATACTTTTTAGGGTTCCGGACGCTAAAAGGAAGCCTTACAGGATCACTTCGTTATCTGTCTGTCTATCTGCCTGTCAAAATTGGGAATAAAAACCTACCCTATAGGTTTTTATTCTTTCCCATTTACCAAGAATCATGAAAATTTGCAAAAAGCAATGTCGGTTTATAAATGAAGGAGTTTTGTGGTAGCAAACATAAAAAAAAAATTACAATCGGCTTGGGAACCACCTCCATTCCTAACCTAGCCTCATCTTCCTTTTTTGAGCCGGTTAAAAAAAACTTTACCTATATTTAATTTTTTATGCTCGATAACTTAGCCAACCACCATCTCGCTTGTGACCAAAGATTGAGGATACGCTCAATCTAGATTAGAACTGGCTCACAAGTGCAGCTTCCAGAACACACCCACAGGTGCTATGTGACATTTTTTCAACTACAGTAAAAGCTCCATATTCCCGATTCCTTCATTCGCGTTTTCACTATTCGCGGATTAAAAAATTGCGACCCAATTCCTATATTCGCGGCTAAAAATTTCTTTATTCGCGGATCTAATAAGTACATACATAATAATAAAAGGATTCTAATAGGTATCCAACCCAATATCCTTTGTAAATGCAGTCAAATGGACTATTAAAAAAAGTAAAATATATCTTATTACAACTTTGCCTAAAGTATGAATTGTTAAATTAATGATATCGCCGAGGACTTTGTCATAAGCCGCCTTCGCTGCGATCGGTGTTTTTAATAAAGTATATTTTTAAATGTTGCTGTTCCATTCTATGGTAAAAGCCGCTTTGCGTGTTTTATTGTTTCGTCTTTCACATTCATTACAAAATTGTGATCGAGTAACACGTCTCTACCGCTCTTTTTCTAATTTATAATGTCAACTAAAAAAAATGAGAAACGAGTTTCGACACGAAAAAAAACTGCCAAGCAAGAGAAAATTACAAAATTCTTCAAACCATTGCCTAAGCCTTAAGATAATTAATCAAAATGTTCAAATACTTCAATTAAATTGATTTTTTATATATTTGTTTTTTTTATTTTGTCTCCTAGGAACGTAACCCCTATAATCCCATACAAATTACCATTCCGTATTCACGGTTTCTGTATTCGCGGCATATTTATGGAACGTATCCCCCGCGAATAAAGAGCTTTTGCTGTAGTGTATGTTAGCTAGCCAGGCGACCATAACACACCGTTGCAAATATTACCTACATTTTCAAGTTACAACTTGTGTTAAATTGCATTAAACTTGTGTTTACCAAAACTTTTTTTACACTATTTGATAACGTGACGAGCCGGTCGCTTGCCAGATGGTAAGCGGAGCGCCGGCCGATAACAATAATTGCAGTGCCACTAAGAACTTTGAAACACAAAGGCCTGCGCGGCACTGAAGTCCGGTTGTGCGCTCTTTACCCTAAGTCTCATAAGCCCAGTAATTTCACTGACTACTTTACTCTTCGAGCCGGAACACAGTAATGCTTGCACATTACTGCTTGGCGCCAGACTACCGGGCAAAGCGATGATACCCCGGACACTCGCAGAAGTGTTAGTCCTATCACTTAGTAAACCACTTTCTTACCTAAATAAGGCGTTGACAAGCGAACTCTTCCCCGCGCCGGTCCTGCCGACCACGGCAACTTTTTCAGCCGGATTCACTGTGAAGCTCACTTCTCTTATGGCGTATGCTGGTTCATCCTTCATCGTATCCACAAGATCTTTCTCCGTCTTAGGAGGTCGCTCGTATTCCAGGGAGACGTTTTCGAAGACTATTTCACCTGGAATGAAAATATTGAACAGTCATACACTATACAGCAGTGTCCGTCAACCTTCTTGCGTACGCGACCCTTATACATACCTGAGAAATACCCTACTCATGAAAAAAAAATCATTTAAATCAGTTGACAAAAAAACAAAAAATAATACAGTGCGACAAGTATTCAGTATAAGTTCAAACACAAAGGAAATTTTCACGCGATTGGTCAATCAATACTACATCAAAAAAGTTTATCCTAATAATTAATCCTGTTTCTTTTGTTATGTATAGTTTCTTAACCTACGCATATCTATTATCACTAACCTATTTCGCTGTATATATCACTATTAATTTTATGATATTATGTATGTATTTTTACTTAAAAATATTTATTTTATATATTATTATTATTTATCTAGGTGTATGAAGTATTTTAATTTTTGTATTTTATATAATGTTTATAATAAGTATTTTAATGCTATATGTTCATAATTCATTATTCTTTTAAATTGCTTGTGCCACACGTACCTTTTTTCTTTCACGACCTGGAAGACTGGTAGATAATGCTATTTAGCATTAAGTCATTCCATGTACACATATTTGTGCAGAACTATTAAATAAAATAAATAAATATTATAATGAAAGTGGCGGAATGGTGGAACTACCGCCGTTGCCATGGCAACGTCTTCGTCATTATCCTTGTCGCACTGTCCACACGAAATGAGAACCTTATTTGAAAGTTAAAATCACCTTTAGTTGGCCACTTGTCGAAGTCCAGTCCGGGATGGTTCGCTTTAAGCGCTTTTTCATCAATATCCACATTCTTTTCAGCGGGCAGATTCGTGTACTCTAGTATTCTCTCCACCTGGAAAGTAAAACCCAAAATTATGTTCTGTAAATTGTATTTATGTATTCAGTAACAATATTCAGATTGAACCAAACTTAGTTTATTAAGAAAAATTAAAATATGTATTCACACTATTGTTTCAATAATTATGGCTTGCTTATAAGATCACTGACATGTAAGAATTATCTTATTAATAAATAATTGATTGAATTGAACTTCTGCGAGCGCCCACGTCAGACACACGAGAAGTAGCTCTTTTTTAACTTTTTGAAACAGAGACGAGCTGGTTATTTGTCTGATGGTAAGCATAACGCCAGCCATAATAGGAATGTTTTATGTACAAAATACATAATTACTGTAGTTATAGGTTTAAGAATATAAAAATTAAATTTACAAAAAATATATAATTTTCACAAAGTTCTAAAATTTTCCCGAATTCAATGACTTTTTTTATCATCCAATAGTAATTAAATTACATTCTTCAATTAGATTCTTTACATTTTTAACCGACTTCAAAATAAAGGAGGGGAGGTTCTCAATATGGTTGAATTTTTTTATGTTTTTACCGAATTGCTCCTACATTTATAAACGTATTTAAAAAATTCTTTCTTTATTGGAAAGATTGGTCCCATAGAAGTTTAATCAAAATCGGTTCAGTAGTTTGGGTTATTAAATCAAAATAACTGAAAAAAATTATGTCATCCAAGTAAACAAAATTGCGTTTTTACTTTTTAGTGCATTTTTTCATAGCTGATTTTTCGAAGTCTTTTTAACAGAGGTACGTAAACCGAATGTCCCATACAAACGAACTTCCCTGTTCATTTGAAAATTACAGGTCAGATTTAAATGAAATTTTGCATGTATAAGCGGATAAGCAGTATCTAGGGGCAAAACGCTTTCGTTTTGGTTCAAACACAACTAAAATCAAATTAGAGCGAAGTGAATTTTCAATATTTCCACCACTAAAACGACTCGTTTTGAACTGATTATTTTCATATAATAAACTCGTTTAATCAAAAAACTTTTGCACCTTACCCCTCGGTAATATAGTCAACTTTGAAAATAATACATAATAATTGAAATAGATTATGTACATTCAAAATGAAACAGGAACTTCGAAAAGTTATCAAAAAAATGTAAAATATTGTCGACATTTTGCAACCGCTTCGTCACACGCGGGGTGAGGTAACGGGGAGACGCAGTGAGGCTACGGAAACTCCCGAGCCCCGACAATTGCCGATCTAGCCCTGACAGTCTTCGAACCGTCGACGGACTATTCTCTGTCTACGCTTCGAACACAATAATTCACAACTCAAATTGTACGCGGCATGTTCGTTTATTCTTTCGAATTTCGTAGAGTGTGTCTATTGATGAAGTTATCAACTCGTATTCTGTAACTGAGACACAGATTAGGTAATATTTATAACGTTATAGAGACGTATTTGACAGTTGATTTGGTAGGTATTTAGGAACCTATTGATTCGTATCAGTAAGTTACATTTTCAACCTTTAGGTACTTTCTCGGACTTCGGAGGTATGAAAAATGGATGATTCAACGCGAAAGTATCTATGACTAGTTGGAGAGTAGAAACCTACCTACGGTCTTACCACAAAAAAATATTGTTATTACATTAAACCTGTGATAAACAGTGTTTAACTCCTAAACATGCCTTAGTCACGTGTTTAAATATGAGCAACCACAAATCCTGATTTATGTAGTATCTAACCGTTGTCTAACTTAATTCTGTTGTAACATTTCTAATCATTTTAGATGTTTATCTTTAGACACTGTCTAAAAATATCGTGATGATGAAATTCCATTCTAAGGAGTATTCTTTCATAAAATTTATTAAACCAACCATGATATAAACCCTAATATAAAAACAGACGAATTGTGAACCTCCTCCTTTTTTAATTCGGTTAAAACAGAACACAAATAATAATATGAGGCAAGCGATAACTGCTCACGAGAGACTGTGCGCTACGGTTCGTTTTCACAGCGATGTTATGGAAAAAATAAATTATTTTATTTTGAACCAACTTCAAAACAAAAGAGGATCTCAATTAGGTAGTATTTTTTAATGTATATTCCGCTATTTATAAACTGATTTGTAAAATTCATTTTTTTGTCTGAAAGCATACACTTTCAGATTTATTCCATAGACTAGCTGCTGCCCCGCGGTTTCACCCTCGTGGAGATTTTGAATTTCATGGTTTTTATTTTTTTGCGCGGAACCCTAATTCTTTTTCTAAAATTAAAGTAGCCTATGTTACTCCTTGTAACATCAGCTATCTGCCTGTGAAAGTCCCGTCAAAATCGGTCCAGCCGTGTCGGAGATTACCCGGAACAAACAAACAAACAGACAGACAGAAAGACAGACAGACAAACATTTAAAGAATGGTTGATTTGATATAGGTACCCTATATGCTTTCATATGCATTTAGTGAAAAACCAGTTATTTTGATATTACAAACAGTGTGCTCGTGTATGGGTACGCTATAATATACGATTGATAAGTGTATAATGTGTGAGACATTACAGGGAGCAGTAACAAATTTGAATCCTGACCCAGATAAATAGCTATTTTTGCATAGCTATTTTATGTGAAAAACTAGATAATCAAAGGCTGTACAATATCAACTAGCTTCTGCCCACGGTTTCACCCGCGTTCCCACAGGCACCGTACATTTTCCGGGATTAAAAGTAGCCTATATTACTCTCCGGTCCATAAACTATTTTTAAGCAAAAAATCACGTAAATCCGTTGCACTTTTACTATGTGAAAGAAGGACAAACCAAGAAATCAACAAACACTTTCGCATTTATAATACTAGCTTCTGCCCGCGGATTTCACCCGCGTTCCCACTGCAACCGTGCATTATCCGGGATAAAAATTAGCCTAAATTACTCTCCGGTCCATAAACTATATATATGCCAAAAATCGTCCAAAAATCAATAAGTTGCTTCGTTGCTGAAGGACAAACCAAAAAACAGACAAACACACTTTCGTATTTATAAGGAAGTAGGATTGGTTGGATTAGAATGAATTTAGCTTCAATATTTTTAATGCGTTATATACTAGCTTTTTCCCCGCGGCTTTACTCACGTCAAATCAGGATAAAACTACTACATCTATTCTACTCGTATTTAGATAACAAAATTTCATTATTCCGTTTATTATGCTGAGCGTACCAAACATAACGCAAGCACAGCACGGGTGCTGCAGCTGACTAGTCCGCGCTATCATAATGCAGACCGTTGACACTTATGCAAGTATGCGTTTTGGTATCAAAATAACCATGCTTTTGTATCCAGCGCAGATTACGAGATAATACACGAGCAAGCGCGGCTGGATGTAAAACCATCAAAAAACCGCTAAATAGACAAGAAATTCAATATTCAAAATTCAAAAGTCTTTATTCAAATAGGCCCCAAAGGAGCACTTATGAAAGTTAAAATGACTCTAACAGCGAACTCTAACAAGAACGTCTGTCTCGAAGCTCTGCCTGGGATGAAAGCAACGACTGCTCTGCTTTACGCTACATACATATCATGCGCACTACCGCTTATTTACCGCGGCGTCTGCACTGAGCAAGCAGTGGTTGTGAAACCATTTTTTTTAAATAGAGGTCGTAGAAGCTTAGGTGCATAGGTAGAAGCGGGTACCGTGCTCGGAATAGATCATTCCATCAAGCCCCAACTACAACCACAATAGACGATACGATATGCGTCAAGCGGGGATCGTGGTTTTTTCATGGTGTTCTCGTGGTCCGCGATTGATGCTTATCTATCAATTATGAATTATGTGTAAGGGCTGCCTTAGGCACCGGCCACCGCCGCGTCTTCATTTCACATTATCCCCTAAAGTATAATTATGCAAGAATAGCGTATTTGAAGTGATTAATTTAACTTTATTAAATAAGACTGATGATAAAATAGTTTATTTTTGTATATTACACAAATATTGTGTTGTTTATATGTACATTATACATAAAAACATTGTAAGTCGATAAAAATTCTAAAACTGCAAAAACTTGCGGTTTGGATCCTCGCAGCTGAATGCGAAGCAATATGCTTTTGCTCCGCGTGAGTGATTAGGTAGGTACTGCTAACGTGCGACCCGGCCGCACGGCAACACGCTGAATTCGTCCCGACAATACGAGTCTTGTAGCTTTATACCTAAAAACTGCGGAGTGCGCCTGGCATGGTAGCCAGGTGGAATTTCTTTCACAAACAAACAAACTTTATCTCTTTATCCTACTAATCCTACTATATATCTTACTAATATTATAAATGCGAAAGTGTGTTTGTTGGTTCGTCCTTCTTTCACGCAGTAACAGAACAACGGATCGACGTGATTTTCGGCATAGATATATTTTATGGACAGGAGAGTAACATAGGCTACTTTTTATCCCGAAAAATGCACGGTTCCTGTAGGGAACGCAGATGAAAACCGCGGGCAGAAGCTAGTATTGATATATGTGACAAATGTCAAGTCAGTCAGGTGAAGAAAACAACAACTTCACGATCAAAAAAGTCAACGTTATTTCTGTAAAAAGGTTTTATTTTCTTTTCTTTATAGCGTAATAATAATTGGCAAATTTGACTTTATCTTTCAGTTTCCCTCATCGGAAAAGTTTCGAATGATCTTACAGCCAATTTGTTAATCTAACACGTCCATAATGAAGGTCAAAATCGGTCAGAAACAATCCGAAGCCTACCCTATAATAACATGATTTTTATCAAAAATCCATGTACCTACTAATTTTAAAATTTTATTAAAAGCAATGTGTCATTGTATCTCCATGGTGGACAACGGATAGGTAGAATCCAATAAGTAGAGTATTAATTTACCTACAATATATGACTAACAGTAGGTAACCATTATTTCAAATTATAATAATATCGTCATCGTCATAGGCGTAGGTTATTTATTACTCTATGTCCTGTCTGTCAAATTCGCATCTGCGCTTCACCAACTTCTTGATCTTTGGCTAGACGTGCTGTCTTGCTCTTTTCCGCGCCCCGTCTTGCTCGTGGTGAAACAGAAACAATATTTACCGCTCGGCGCTAGGCCCATCGCGGAGTTGGGCGAGTCATACTTCGGGTTCTTAATCTAACTTTTTACATTCACGTAGTACACTTACGGAGGTCATCTGGTTCTCGACCTCTGCCGTCTGCCGCATGCCGTACTGACACATGCCCACCAGCCCGATCACCTGCGTTATAGCTAGACCCACGCTCCCACCGATCGTGTCTGAAATAAACAACAATATAATACAATTGTAAGTAATTTCATAATATTTTCAAAATTTTGTCAGAGCGTTTGATTGATGCGACGCGTAACCAAAATGCTGGTAACTATTTGGCTCAACGGAACAGCATTGCGGTTCAACGAGGCAATGCCGCCAGCATGCTGGGTACGCTTCCAACTGGTAGTGGACTAGAACATTTGGATTATCTATAGGCCTACTAGGGCTTGTAGATTATCCAACTGTTTTTGTAGCTAGCTAGGTTAGATGTAGTGTTTTTTTATGTATTAGCTAGTTAATAAAGGCATTTAGTCAGTTAAAAAAAAAATTGTAAGTGCTATAATATATTGTTAGTCGTAGGACTAACTCTTCTGCGAGTGTCCGTCTCGGTTGTTACCACCGTTTTGCTCGTGAAGTCTGCCGCCAAGCAGTAATGTGCAAGCTTTACTGTGTTCCGGTTTGATGAGCCGAGTAGCCAGTGAAATTACTGGGCTCATGAGACTTAATACCTAATATCTCAGGGTAACGAGCGCATTGCAGTGCCACGCAGGGCTTTGTGTTTCAAAGTTCTGAGTGGCACTGCAATTGTTATGGGCCGGCGTTATGCTTACCATCAGGCAGAAGACCCGCTCGTCTCTTTACCTAATAGTATAAAAAACCAACCTTCACCAGCGAAGAGGAAGAAACTGAACGTAACGAAGGCCAGATAAATGCAGCACAGCATATCCATCCACAATCCGAAGGCTCTGCGAACAAAACCAATACTTAGACATGAAGAGTATTATATTTTATAATATTAATTAGTAGACTACTCTAGTTCTAACCTTAAATATTAAACATAAATGTTAGGTTTAAAAAATATTTCTGAAAAAAAAATTACACGTAGTTTCTTACCCTGTTTCTTAACGGTCGCGGTTGTATACTTTAAACGGGCGCTTAGGCTAAGATTCAAAGACGAATCTAAGCGTGGAATCATGATCCATACGTCAAAATTCTATACAGTTTTGATATCGATAAAAACCAGTTAGTTGAGTTAGCATTCTCACCTGTTAGTATTGAGTAGGCATTCTCACCTGTTAGTATTGAGTTGGCATTCTCACATGTTAGTATTGAGTTGGCATTCTCACCTGTTAGTGTTAAGCTGTCATTCTCAGCTGTTAGTATTGAGTTGGCATTCTGACCTGTTGTATTGAGTTGGCATTCTCACCTGTTAGTATTGAGTTGGCATTCTCACCTGTTAGTATTGAGTTGGTATTCTCACCTGTTAGTGTTGAGTTAGCATTCTCACCTGTTAGTATTGAGTTGGTATTCTCACCTGTTAGTGTTGAGTTAGCATTCTCACCTGTTAGTATTGAGTTGGTATTCTCACCTGTTAGTGTTGAGTTAGCATTCTCACCTGTTAGTATTGAGTTGGCATTCTGACCTGTTGTATTGAGTTGGCATTCTCACCTGTTAGTATTGAGTTGGCATTCTCACCTGTTAGTATTGAGTTGGTATTCTCACCTGTTAGTGTTGAGTTAGCATTCTCACCTGTTAGTATTGAGTTGGTATTCTCACCTGTTAGTGTTGAGTTAGCATTCTCACCTGTTAGTATTGAGTAGTCATTCTCACGTGTTAGTATTGAGTTGGCATTCTCACCTGTTAGTGTTGAGTTGGCATTCTCACCTGTTAGTGTTGAGTTGTCATTCTCACCTGTTAGTATTGAGTTGGCATTCTCGCCCGTTAGTATTGAGTTGAAATTCTCACCTGTTAGTGTTGAGTTGTCATTCTCACCTGTTAGTATTGAGTTGTCATTCTCACCTGTTAGTATTGAGTTGGCTTTCTCACATGTTAGTGTTGAGTTGGCATTCTCACCTGTTAGTGTTGAGCAGTAAGGCCCACGAAGAGCTGTGCAGGTCTTGTAGCTTGTCGAACTCTCTCGCCAGAGTACGTTGGTGGCGCGTGGAGCGTATGGTGGTGAGACCGGACACGGTGGACGACAGGTGGTTGAGGGACTGGCTGCGAGCTGTTAGAGGGTGGAGGTGTACAGAGATGGCGCCACAGTTTTTTATTTTAGTAAACATATAACGTTTAATGATACGGTTAGATTTTATCTATATACTTATTTGTACAGATTTATTTAAAAAAACTGGTTTGTGTCAGGCACGTATTCTCTCAGCATCGCATTCTTTCGTCTTCTCTCACTATAAACAAATAAACCGTTGGTGACTCAGCACTTACCGATAGCTTCAATCCTCTTTAGCTCCCGGCTGGTCCAGAGGAACAGAGCCCGCAGCATGAAGAGCAAGACAGCTACCAGACCGGTGGGCAGTAGCAGCCACCAGTTCACGAGGCACACCACTACTAGGATGGCGATAACTTCTAGGAAGAACTGCAAGATACAATGTATTTATTAAAGTTACTCTTATAAATTTAAACGAGCATTTCTTGTATAAAAAATGTATAGAACCTGAGTTTAAATTGGTATGTTATCCAAAAGGGGGTCAACCTACTCCTGGAGATCAACTACATTTATTTACGAGTTTTTAAATTCGGAATTTTTCATTGAAGACGTTGTCTTCATTTACGTCAAAAATATACAACAGAACTTCCGGCCAGCCCTCGATTACCTGATTCACCGGCCCATAACTATTGCAAGGCAAGAAAAAAATTTTTTAGTCCATATGCGACAATTATCATATTTTTTGTAACCAAAAAAAGGAAATTTAATCATCTAATGACTTATTAAATGTGAAACTATTTAAACTTCATGTTGTCTCTTTTTCTTAGTTAAATAAAAACTACGAAAAATCCTTAAACTAGAAGCAAACGCATCGCCATTTTCAACCTTATTTCAATACAAATAAATTATACATAAAGGAGGGCCTTAATAAAACATCATAATATTCATAGTGCTTACTCCAAGACAGTCGACTAGAGCGACCGGCAGCAAAGTGTCAATCTGTCCCATGTCCTTGGAGAATCTGTTCAGGATCCTCCCTGATGGGTTGTGATGGAAGAACCACATCGGCGCGCTGGTCACACCTCTGTAACGAGTAATGTACCGCGTGACATCAGGGCCTCTTGACAACAACTTGGTTAGTGGGAGGACTAACTCTTCTGCGAGTGTCCGTCTGGGTTGTTACCACCGCTTTGTGAGTGAAGTCAGCCGCCAAGCAGTAGTGTGCAAGCATTACTGTGTTCCGGTTTGAAGAGCAGAGTATCCAGTGAAATTACTGGGCTTATGAGACTTAATGACTAATGTCTCAGGGTAACGAGCGCACTACAGTGCCGCGCAGGCCTTTGTGTTTCAAAGTTCTGCGTGGAACTGCAATTGTTATGGGCCGGCGTTATGCTTACCAACAGGCAAGCTATCAGCTCCTCTCGTTATCAAAGCGATTTAAAAAAAAACTTTACTCTTATGTACTCTGACCCTAGATGATGTCCAGGGTCCTGATGATTGGGCCGACAGATGGCTACAAGATAACAGCACCAATTAGTTTATAAAAGCTAGTCTGGAAAAATGTTTCCACAAAAAAAATCCTGTATTGTCATAATCATAAATCAAGACTCACCGATACATAGTCTCGTGTAAAGTGACAGAAGCCTTGATGCAAGTGTTGTAGAAGACCACCAGCTTGTTCCACGTGAAGAATATACAGATTGCGATGAGGCTCGCGTACACGTACAGACACTGCTCACGGGTCAAGTGGAAACGGTTGCTGGGTATGTTCTCGAATGCTACTTCTGTAAATATAACGACAGTTGCAGAAGGAGTGACGGTTTTTTTTTGTTTTAAGTTTGGCTTCACGCGATTTGCGCATTTGGCCAGTGGCGCAAGTACGGAACTTTTCGATGAATAAAATTGACAGCTCGAATCGATACAAATTTAAATTAGAGATAGGTAGTTCTTGATGTTTTCGATAGTGAAACGAAGGCGAATCTACTTTCTTCAGTATCAAGTGAATATTCGCATCTTACAGTTCGAAAACTAGGCTAGACTTCAGACTATTTTAAGTGACAGCAAAACTCTCATCATGGTGTAACTCGCTTTGCGAATCAATTTTATCATGTTGCACAAAGGCGTGGGACGCTGCTTGTTAAATCAGTTTCCATTGCGAGCATGAAGTTTGTTATCGGGTCTTGTATGTTTGTGTTGATAATATTGTACTTACTAATATTAATTGTTTTCTCATGTAAGTGACACTTAGTCTTAAATGAGAAATAAAGATTCTTTAAACTGATATCTGAGTGTCCATGCCACCTGCGACAAAGGAAATCCTAGTGCAGAGATATGAGTGTGTAAGTGTTTATGTTTATGTAATAATCAAACGCTAACCTAATCCAAAAAATATCTATACAAATCAATAAAATTGATGAGTCTGTTTGTAATGTCAAAATAACAGCCTATTACTAAATGCATATGAAAGTATATATGGTACTACAAACAACAAAACACAATTTTGAAAATTTTTGTGTCTGTTTGTTCCAGCTAATCTTTAAAATGGCTGGACTGATTTTGACCGGGCTTTCACAGGCAGATAGCTGATGTGAGCCGCAGAGCACAGCTGTTACAGTGTATAATATATTAAAAATCCTCAGCTTACCTGCTGATGAGGCGTTCGTCGCGGCAACTTTCAATGCACTGTTCGCTTCTTCTAGATTTACCCTGGAATATACATTTTTTGGTAAATACATTTCAGTGCCACTCAGAACTTTGAAACACAAACGCCAGCGCGGCACTGCAGTGCGCTCGTTACCCTGAGACATAAGGTGTTCTGTCATACACCCAGTAATTTGAGTGGCTACTCTTCTCATCAAACCGGAACACAGTAATGCTTGACTCCACAACCTCTGCCACTAATTTTGTATATTTTGATTGCTCTAAGATTAAAAATAAGCAGCGCAAGAGTAGAAAGTTGATAGAAAAACATCATAACCTACAGACTCGATTTGCACTGAGTCGAGGTAGGCTGGAGTTTGCGGTATAGAGTACGGACGTAAGGCCATTTAAGTAAAGAATAAAAAAAATATTATCAAAGTAAAAACAGTACTTACCAATCTTTAAGCCAAATGTCAGTAGACGAGTAGAATATTTGCGCTAGGATGAATAGTACGAACAGTAGAAACATTGAAAGCTTGCTGCCTCCACTTTTGACATACGACATGTAGACGCCGCTGTCCACCGAACCTTTGTTCTGGGCTTCACCTGCGAACGGAAATGTATATTTTGCTATTTGTATCAACAAAATAAAACGTATATTAATAGACTTTATATTCCAGTCACAGACCAGTAAACCTAGAAGCCACATAATCCAGTTTTGGATGAGAATACAATAGTCAAATGTTGGCGGGGGACGAGGGAAGGTGGCGTGTTGTGATTGGTCAGTTTAAAACTCAAATCTAAGACTAGTGAAGACGGCGTGTTGTGATTGGTTCCGCTGGGCGGCGTTAAGCAGTGGTAATGCTTAACCTTGACGAACAGGGGTACCCGGCTACGCGGAGTCTATAAGCTAAGTCGCTTCTTTATAAATTATTATCTATATGTGTTATTCTGATGTATAAACAATATTACTATAAAGTTTCATCAAAATCCGTTCAGTATGTTTTGCGTTAACGAACATCCATATATCCTCACAAACTTTCGCGTTTAAAATACTAGCTTCCGCCCGCGGCTTTGCCTGCGTGGTACCGATATATACCTTTATAAATTGTATTATATGTGTTATTCTGATCCATAAGCTATATTACTGTAAAGTTTCATCAAAATCAGTAGTTTTTGCGTGAAAGAGTAACAAACCATCCATTCTCACAAACTTTCGCATTTATAATATTATATAGTAGGAAGTAGGAAAAATAGAGATACCTTCATACGTAGGGTCCTGGTTGTCCATATCGAGATTGAACGACAGCTGCGAAGCCTCTGACATGGACCGCTGGGAACGTAGCTTATAACTATGCTCCTGGAAGTACATAACACTTCTATTATTAACAAAAAATTAAACCCAAGACATAGTAGAAACAGAAATAGTACATCATCTGTCCCGACGTGAAATAACTCAATTGACGGCCGAGCAATCTTGGGAGGACGAGGCGAAGTTTGACCGAATATATTTTAAAAAGACGATGAATATAATCATACTTTTATGTTTCTACTATACCCCAAAGGAACATCAATACAATACATTTACAAGCTTTCTTTGATTCGTATGTGTGTAAGAGAAAAATCTGTCAAATCTGTGTACAATTTCAGCATGATTAGGTATGGACAGTGGTCGAAAATACCCAGATTTGTCCCTGACATACCGGATTCAAAGTTAAACAAAAGCTTATAATAATTAAACATGAGCTAAGCTAGTAATTGCTAAGAGCCGTGCGGTGATCTGTTACAAATAAAATACAAAAACTTCTTATTGCACTCCCTGATATTAATAAGTAACAATCTATCTCCCCTTCTTGGCCATGTTCCATTTTACACGGGGTCGGCGTAGTCATACTGCTTTAGGGTTTGGCATCTTTTAACCGACTTCCAGAAAAAGAGTAGGTTCTCAATTCGGTGTGCATTTTTTTTGTTACCTCAGATCTCCGTCATTTATAAACTGATTTGGAAAATTCTTTTTTATTTGAAATATTAATTATACTTTCAGATTGGTCCCATATAAAAGTCAGTTCAGTAGTTTGTCACTGAAGTCGCTTCTTCGCTTTTTTAAAGCCATTTTTTATATTTGCTAAACCCTTCTTAGAAATTCAAAGAGGGTTTTAATCCACCACGCGGGCCTAGTGGGGCTTGGTAGATGTCACATATTCTCGACGTGTGTTCTCTCGATTCTTTCCTTTACCGTTATAGAGTGAATGTGGTAATATAATTTGAGGAGACGTGACATCAAAGCACAATCACGACCAAGCTGCACTGGGCCCGCGTAGTGCATATTATAATGATGATAATGATAATTATGTAAGAGTAATCATTCTACAAACAACATCAAAATAATAGAAACAGTGTAACTAACGCTTCGTTTCATATCCGCTCGGCTTTCCGCTTTCACGAGAGCATTGTACACCTTGAACACCCGTTGAAGGCATTTATAAATATAAAGTATAAACCACCCATACTAATATAATAAACGTGAGAGTAACTACCTTAGTATCGTTGAATGCAAACTCCAACATGACTCAGTGATACTCGAGTAAAAAAAGCTATTTGTATTTTCTTAGGCTTTCACGATAATTACACATAGAATAGAACAATTTATTGATTACTTTAATTCCCGACGTTTCGGTCATTCGTGGTTATTAAAATAATGTAAATATACGCTCTATACAAAATGTTAAATAATAAAAATCAAAATCAATTTATTGCCACAATACAAACTACAAATACATACAAAACTGTATAGGGGCAAAAGTGGTAAACTCAGCATTTGCGGCGCACACATTTTCATTTGTTTAAAAATGGTTGTTGTAAAAACCCATACTTTTTTTTATCAAATTTCGAATCTGCATTTTGCTTATTTTTAATCTTAGAGCAATCGAAATTAATTGCAAAACAGGCAGATGCAGTGTGCGTAGACTACAAAACTTGATCAAAATAACTAAAACACAGACTCGAGCAGCACTGAGTCGAGTTATGGTGGAGTTTGCATTTAACGATACGAAGGTAAGTCTGACTGTCACCTCTTCACTGCTCGGGTACACTGAACCGATTTGGCCTTATTACAAAAAACTCGTTAAACTCGACTTTGGTCGACAACCAATTTGTCTTCAACTATCTTTAGAGTCGACCTATAAACCAAACCTTATTACAAAAGATGAATAAAGCCAAGACAACTTAATACCAAACTGTAGCTATGGTAGAAATTATTTCCACAGATAATAAATGTCTTTATGCTACGGATACACGAAATGTAGAATTGACACAATGTACTAATTTTTATATAAGTAGCTATTTTGTCACACAATACTATTTTCTAATATCGAAAAATATTGTAGGTAATTTTTAAATGACTTTTGATCATTGCGAGTAATTCAAAACATCCTAATTAGGTATTTACGTATATGAAAAAAATGTTAAGGAGATACTCCTTATATATCCCACCTATACACTGGCACACTATGGCTAAGTAACCATAGCAACATGTTTTGTTGATTGTGTGTACTGTCAATTCTTGTAATTTTATCTGTTTTTACTATGTATACTTTCGATATTTTAAGTATTTCCTATATATTTTGCTAAAAGCTATTATTCTACTCATCCACGCTTCCTAATACCTCACCAGTCACCACCCCTTCTTCCTTTAATACAAAATATATAAATTTTTTACGATTTGACAAGTAGAATACGTGGCCGCCATTAAAATAAATGCTTAAACCGTCGCTAAACTAGGTGCCCGGCAAGACTAACTTTGACACCATAGTCAACCAAGACCTAAGTGCTAATCTGCTTTTTGTAATAAGAAATTTGACAAAACTACGGTTTAAACTCCAGTTTAGCGTTAAAACTCGTTTTGTAATAAGGCCGATTGAGTTTAATTGTGACAGAAATGTATCTTACACTCATATTCTTAATCGTAATACAATCCGAGGAAGGAAGTAGGAAATTTGAAATTATTGGTGGTAACGGCGCTAACATCCGATCCAGTCCAAATTCAAAATGCTTTATTCAAATAGGCCCCAAAGGAGCACTTATGAAAGTTAAAATAATAGACTCTAACAGCGGGCCTCTGCAACATTCGTCTACCCGAGTCACAGACTAAAACTAATGCTGTCTTTATCAGAACATAATAAATGACAAAGACACCAACAGACCCAATCCGTGCTCAAAGTCAACGTACCTTCCAGAAACCAACCGTGCCCGTTCCAAATTAGTATGATGGTCCATGGTTCGAATTCTACAATTTGAGCTTTCGATAAAGGAAAACATCGTGATGAAAATACCACCGTGCTATGATTGCATAGCACGGTGAAAGATCATTTTCTAAGGCTCGTCTGGCTAGTTACCACCCGCATGTTGAAAATCTGTTAGCTGCCTTTAGAGCAGTCACCCGTCTGCACTTAAAACCAGCTAACAGATGTATATTATATTCAACTAAGCTAAAACTAAGTCTTGACTTGACTTCTTGACGTCTCGACTCCTACAACTGACGTTTCGTAAGTAAAGGAATGAAATGAACGAAAGCGTCATAATTTTCTATGTATTACTCTGTGGTTTAGTTGGTTTTGATACTGCAAATCGAAATTGCGCATGCGCGAATTTTGTTTAATTGACATGACAGTTTTATTTGACTCTGTCACTTGTTAAGCGCCTGCTTAGTGTTCTAAGACTTGCAAAATCGGCGTCATAAAGGAACCGCCTAAGATTAGTGTAACACATTCTGCATTCCTAAGTACATCCTAGAGGTAAGTGTCGACTTAGGCACTATTAAACTTTAGTGCAGACGAGCATAAAATTTCATAGTCATAATCATACATACCACTGTCTCCTGGTTCTCGTATCCTACTGCCTTCTGCTTCTGTTTCTCTTCTTCGTCCTTCTCAGTCATTTCAACGAGTTTCGCGAACTCTGATACGTTGTTCAGTTCGTTGTAAGAACCTTGCACTACAATCTATGGGAGAAATGTAAGAGTGTCAGTTTAGTGTTTATTTATTTACTAGCTATTGCCCGTGGCTTCACACACGTGGCATCAGGATAAATAGCCTATTATTATATACCACTCAGAGATAATGAATACATTTTAGAACCCGGCAAGTGATACTAAGATTGGTGGAAAAAAAAACAACAATCTTGCCTTCTTAACGACTGCCCAAAAAAGGACTGTAAAGTTTTGAGGGTCCATAAGTGAGTTTCTTTGTTCCACTATAACTTTTAAAAGCCTGAACAGATTTGGATGTACGGGGTATCGTTAGAACCCTTACATCATCCCGAGTGACCCTAGGTGGCAGTGTTTTTTATTAACTTTAAATTTTGTTATAATATTCGTTTAGATTATTACTTTAGATATTAGGATTAACTCTTCTGCGAGTGTCCGTTATGGTATGTAGCACAATACTGCCGCGAAGCAGTAATGTGCTAGCTTTACTGTGTTCCAGTTCGATGAGAAAAGTTGTCAATGAAATTATTGGACTTATGATACTTATTGAGAGCGGGTCGTTTCCCTGATGGTAAGTATGACGCTAGCCCATAATAACAATTGCAGTGCCACTCATAAATACGCAAAGGCTCACGCGGAATTGGACAGCGTTCGTTACTATGACTGTATTAAGTCTAAAATTGTAAATAAATCAACTAATAAAAAAATATTTTGTTTTATAAGTCAACGCAAGAGATCTCTACAACAGCGGCGCGAGTACGGATCTTTTCGATAAATAAAATTCGATAAAATTGACAGTTAAAATCGATAAAGTGGGTTTTATTCGATAAAATTGACATTTAAAATCGATAAAGTGGGTTTTATCGATTTTAACTGTCAATTTTATCGAATTTTATTTATAGAAGAAAAGAAAGAAAGAAAACATATTTAACATTTAAACATATTTATCGAAAAGATCCGTACTCGCGCCGCAGACCAGTTAAAAGACAAGACTGACCCGTCCGCTTCTCATAACACAAACGTTGTGTGCGTACTTTGCGTACTGCACTCGGTGCGTGACGAGCACTGTGGCGCTGTCTCGGAGGAAGCCGCGGATACAGTCGTCGTAGATCGCCTGTGCCACCTGAAACAACTCTGTTGTTAAGTGGACTTCTGTTACGTGGTGCTGTGAACTCTGTTATGTAGTGCAGTGGGGAACATTGTTAAGCCAACTGCGAAACATTCAACTCTGTTGTTAAGTGGACTTCTGTTACGTGGTGCTGTGAACTCTGTTATGTAGTGCAGTGGGGAACATTGTTAAGCCAACTGCGAAACATTCCACTCTGTTGTTAAGTGGACTTCTGTTACGTGGTGCTGTGAACTCTGTTATGTAGTGCAGTGGGGAACATTGTTAAGCCAACTGCGAAACATTCAACTCTGTTGTTAAGTGGACTTCTGTTACGTGGTGCTGTGAACTCTGTTATGTAGTGCAGTGGGGAACATTGTTAAGCCAACTGCGAAACATTCAACTCTGTTGTTAAGTGGACTTCTGTTACGTGGTGCTGTGAACTCTGTTATGTAGTGCAGTGGGGAACATTGTTAAGCCACTTGCGAAACATTCAACTCTGTTGTTAAGTGGACTTCTGTTACGTGGTGCTGTGAACTCTGTTATGTAGTGCAGTGGGGAACACTGTAAAGCTACCTGCGAAACATTCAACTCTGTTATTAAGTGGACTTCTGTTTCGTGGTGATGTGAACTCTGTTATGTAGTGCAGTGGGGTACATTGTTAAGCTATTTACGAAACATTCAACTCTGTTATTCAGTGGACTTCTGATAAGAGATGCAGCAGTGGTGCTGCATGACCTCTGTTTACTAGTGTAGTGAGGAACTCTATTATGCCGCATGAGAAACATGCTACTCTGTTTTTAAGAAGGTTTCTGTTATGTTGTTATGAACTGTGATAAGTTGTCAAACAAAAGCCCATTTTACATTTAAAAAAAATGTAGTGTAATAGTGGCCTCTGTTTTGCCACCTGCAAAACATTCATCTCTATTAATAATAATGTCTGCAATGTCAGTTGCGAAACATTAAACTCCGTTTTGTGGGACTGGGATTCTGTTAGGAAATGCAATGGTGGAGTTTTCACTGTTATACAAAACAGTTGATTCTGTTATGAAATGTGGGATTTCAAAGTTTTCATGATAAAACATGCGATATATACTTTTACAAAGAAAAATACAATATTACAAAAGATACCAAATGGTAGGACTAACTCATCCATGAGTGCCCACTGCCCATATAGGTAAGCACCCCCCATTTCCCCTCTTAAAGCGATGACCTATGCTCAACAGTGAACATCTTCCGACTGATAGTGATGAATGATACGGTAAAACAAACATCAGTCTTATCCTTGCCAGAAATTTCTTACAGACAAGTGACAACCAATACACTGCTAACACGTATAATTCTTACCTTAGAATCGACAGCCGCCAGCGGGTCGTCCAGTAGGTAAACATCAGCGATTTGGTAGACGCATCGGGCCAGCGATATCCTTGCTCTCTGACCGCCAGAGAGTGAGGTACCTGGACAATAATAAAAACATTAAAAGATGGCGTTGGATAAAAAAAAATGCATGGAAATGTACATACATCTTGGATTTAATGAACTTAATATGAAATACCAAGGAGAATTGAGACGAGCTGGTCGTTTGCCTGATAGGAAGCATAACGCCGGCTCAGGACAATTGCGGTGCCACTCAGAACTTTGAAATGTAAGCGTCTGCGTGGCACGGCACTGCGCTCGTTACTCTGAGAAATTGGGTATTAGTCTCATAAGCCCAGTGATTTCACTAATTCGAAGTATCTCAGTATGTAGATCTTTTTTGCGACATACTGTTAATATGTGCGGTTTATTCGGAATTTGAATTTTGGATAAAGAGCACGTTTTAGAAGAATGTCACCATAGTATAAAAATATATCTACATCTTAGACGCTTCGAATGAGATCTTAGGATAATAGGATTTGAACTCTGAAACGCAAAAATCTCCGAGTACCTAGAACTTAGCCATCATCACTTCAAATATAATTATGTTACCAGTGTATATGTTAAAAAAAACCTGTTGAGGCTTACATAATCGTTGCTTATACCCATCCAAGTGCCTTAGCTTAAGTTCAAAAATAAACCTGTTTGAACATTCGTCAAAACAGTAAACTGATTAAATCAAGGTGTATCAACTGCAGCCTCTGAAGTCTATGTCAGAAATACGCAAAGGAATTAACTTACCCCTTTCACCAACAATAGTCTTGTCGCCATTCGGCAGAATATCAAGATCGCTTTTGAGTTGACAGCACTTGATGACCTGCTTGTATCTACGGAGATCGAGGTCTTGGCCGAAAAGAATATTCTGTCGGACCTGAAAGCATAATCCCTGCTAGTATTATAAATGCCAAAGTGTGTTTGTTTTGTCCCTCGTACACTTAGCAACGGAGCAATGGATCGGTGTGATATTTTGCATAGAGATATGTTTATGTGCCGGAGAGTGAAACAGGCTGCTTTTTATCCAGACAAATTGCACGGACCCTGTGAGAATCTCCATGCGGGTGAAACTGCGGGCAGCAGTAGAGCTAGTCTACATATAAACATCAGATAAATTACGCTACCAATGAATGGGATTCGAACCTGCGTTTAGCAGAAAAAGCTCCAGATCATGCGGCAAATGGCATCGCATTTTTTTTTCCTCGACAATTTATCATTTGGCATGGTGACAGATTTGCAACTTGGGCACTAGCACAAGAAAATACCGTACCACGATGCTATGGTTGCATCACGATAGTACGGACAGCGTTACTTTTACGACCAGGCGAATGATCTGCTCCCTGAACCTAGTGTTAGTGAGCGTAGAATATTGACACTCAAAATGTACAAAATTATGAAGCTGGTTGAATAATAATAATTTGTGGTAACAGCATTTGTCTATGATTTGACGTCTCAAGACCGCCATGCTATTAGTCGAACCATCTTATTGCTCCGTTTGAAACTGTCTATGAAGATCGCCATTGCAATGACAAAACATTTGAAGACTGACTCATAAGAAAAGGTTTAACTGTATTCATATGTTTTATGTGAAGTTCCTGTAGAGACAACACTAATTGTATAAAAAACTTAAGACTGCTACTTACAGAGGCATCGAAAAGCCAAGGGTCCTGCGCTGCGTACGCCACGACCCCATTAATTTGCAAGTGTCCGTTGGTAGGTGACAATTCCTTCAGCATAGCTAACAGTAGCACTGATTTGCCGGACCCCACTGTACCCACTACCGTTGTTAATGTGTTGGGTTTTATCTGAGGATAAGAAGAAATGTTATGACTTTCGGAATTATATTATCTTACGTCTTCATCGGCAACCGGAAGACGTCCACTACACACATGATAATAAAGATATCGTAAGTTAAAAACTTACATTCAAATTGATGTCGCCAAGCGCAACGACCTTCCCATCTAAAGACTCGTCATCGGCATTCTTCCAGTTAGCAGTATAGTCTTTCATGCTTATTAATACTTGTGGTTTTAGCTGCTCCAGGTTCGTTTCAGACTTTATATACGCTTGTTGACTGAAAATAACAAAATAGCATTCATAAATTTATTTCTTAAGGATGTTTGACAACTGGAGCAAATTATGTTCCATGTACATTGACGACATTGTAACTGTAGTTAAGAAATAAGTTGGTAGTATTCGTGATTTTTAATGAAAATAAAGAACTTGCATAGTAAAATATCTAGACGCTATATTATATTTCGCAATGACTGTATTTAGGTTTGTGAATAAGCATATCAAATATACATAAGATGTTTAAAACCACAACGTTTATAGTATAAAAGCTATTGCAAAACTACCACATCATTATGGAACAGAACAGTCCAACCATCGTACGCGTTTTAATTTCAATTGAGAATTAAAAACATCCATTTTCATATCAAAACCATTACTATTTTGAATGTTTTGCAATGTAGTCGAGGATTAACGATTGCCCATGTTGAACATCAATGACACTGGAGCTGCCACCAAAGGCCGTACTCTTTACGAAGGATTTCAGTTGGCTTGAGTAAATGTAACCAGGCGGAAATGTACACTACACCTTAAGCGGGCGTCAGTGCAGGCCTAATCACCGCAACATCGAAGAAGAATTAAAGGATCGACATGAAAAAAGCTTTTGAAACACAACTCACCCATTCCCAATCTTCTCAAAGACACCGTTAGTTTTAACCTTGCTCTTCTCTTCGTCAATTGTCAACAAATCATCGACGTCTTTACGTTCCACCTCCGGCAAGAGAAGAAACTCTTGCATCCTCGTCACACTCACGTACGCTTCAAGAGTGAACGTTATGGCTAGTGGCAGGAAGTCTACTAGAGTGTATTTTAGGATATCGTAATACGAGAATATGACGAAGACCTGGAAGAAAAATACTAAATATATATTTTAAAAACAGTTTTTTTAACATTGGAACTAAAATAAAGATCGGGAACTAGTGCGACTTTCAATCCGACGCACCATAGTTCGAATGTCGACTCGGCCCCCACCAATGACTTATATCAAGTTATGTGCGGATTATTCACACTCGTTCTAAAACGGTGAAGGAAAACATCATGAGGAAACCCGCATGTTCAAGAACCACAAAAATTCGAAAACATGTGATATCCACCAAGCCGCACTGGCCCGCGTGGTGGATTATGGCCCATAACTCTCTCTCTCTCTGTGAGAGAAGGCCGGTATCCCAGCAGTGGGAGCGCAAGACGGTGATAATGTATGTACCTTAGCAGCAGTTAGTTCGTTATTTGCAGAGATGTAAGTGATTATGCTCAGAAGAATGGCAACTTTCGTATTCAGTTTAACGCAAGATATCATGACGGCCCGTAACCACGACATCTTCTTGATCACGTTCATTTCCTTTCTGGAAACAAATAATAATTACATTTACAAGTCTGGTTAAGGTTATTACAAATAAAAAATATAAACATAGTGGCAAATTGTTTACCAGGTAGTGGTCTTCTGCGAGTGTCCGTCTGGGTTGGTACCATCGCTTTGCTCGTAAAGTCTGCCGCCAAGCAGTAATGTGCAAGCATTACTGTGTTTCGGTTTGATGAGCAAAGTAGCCAGTGAAATTACTGGGCTTATGAGACTTAATACCTAATGTCCCAGGATAAGCAATTCAATTGTTATGGGCCGCCGTTATACTTACCATCAGGCAAACGACTGGCTCGTCTCGTTATACAACTGTATAAAAAAGGAGGAAATCTTACTTTCTCGCCTGTCCGATGATTTTGGCGAACGCGTTCTCCCAAGCGTACATTTTTATAGCCTCTATGCTTTGTATGACTTCGTTCATGAGACGTATACGGTTATCTGTGCGTATTGCTGTTTTCCGACGTAGTTTACTTGATATCTTGCCGAGGTAACCTGAAACAGTTAAGCAATTTCCTGTATTTCCTGCATACCTACTACAATTTGGGAATCTTCAAGACTAGAGTGAACGGGTATCTTCTAGGCAAGCGTGCTACATCACCGACCGCATCGTCGCTTACCATCAGGCGAGATTGCGGTCAAACGCAAGCCTATCAAGCATAAAAAAAACTTTCACGACAGTTCTCCAAGAGTTAGTGGGAGGACTAACTCTTCTGCGAGTGTCCGTCTGAGTTGTTACCACCGCTTTGCTCGTGAAGTCTGCCGCCAAGCAGTAGTGTGCAAGCATTACTGTGTTCCGGTTTGATGAGCAGAGTATCCAGTGAAATTACTGGGCTTATGAGACTTAATACCTAATGTCTCAGGGTAACGAGCGCACTGCAGTGCCGCGCAGGCCTTTGTGTTTCAAAGTTCTGGGTGGCATTGCAATTGTTATGGCCCGGCGTTATGCTTACCATCAGGTCTCGTTACCAAATAAAAAAAAAGTGTATTTTACTTGAATTCCACGCGTGCGAAACCTAAGACCACTCACCTTGCAAAGGTATAAACACTAGCAAGAAAGAGACACCGGCGAACGTGGCAACCCCAATCTGTCTATACATCAGGTATATAATCAAGGCACTCTCCATTGGGGTCCGGACCAAGTCCACTAGGAACAGACACGCCATGTCGAAACGCTGGGCGTCTGTGGTGAGTAAATTGATCACGTGACCCGTTAGACCTTCCGATGCCTTGCCGCCTACTGTAAGGTCTAGTCGCATGAGCTGAAAAGAAACGAAGGCGTATTTTGTATTTTCGAGTACTCGACTGGCCAGCTACTGCCATCGTAAGAACCTAAATTTTTAAACTATTGGATAATAAGAGCGCACTTTGTCTGATGGTAAGAATAACGCTAGCCTAATACGATAGGGATGTTTCATGAAACACAAATTACATGATTATCGTTGTTATACAGGTTTAAAGACATCACCTTAACATGATAAAAATGAAATTCACAGAAAATATATAATTTCCACAAAGATAAAACTTTACCAAATTCAACGTTTTTTTTTTAATCATCTAATAATATCATCCGATTCTTTACATTTCCATGAATAAAAAATGCAGGCCAACTATGTACTTCAACGCAGTTTTTCACGGCCAATTCATCAAAATGCATGTTTTTAGTACAGCTTTACGGCCCGAGTAGAACATGTGACGTCAGGTGTTCTGTCCAATTTGTATGGGGCGTTTTAGCGCTCAGTAGATACGCCCGACTTTGACTCTCATTTTTGACGTTTCTATAGCGTTAGATTTCCAGTTTTTTCGATATAGATTTTCATGAGAAAACGAATTGAGTAACATCATAATAAAAATGGAGGCAAAATCCCTATTGCAATGCCACTAAAAAAAAATTAAAACAGAGGCCTGCGCGGCACTGCTGCGCGCTGGTTAGCCTGAGACATAAGGTGCTATGTCTCTAATCCAAGTAATTTCACTGGCTAAAATGAACCTTACCTTCCTGTAAATAAGAGATCCACAACCAACGCGAATCTTCATAGCCATGGTGAGCAGCCACAGAAGAATGGGATGCATTATACTAGCGCTTATCGCCATTAACCTGAAAATATACAAGAGTTTTAAAAAACTGTAACCCAACTAAAAAACCGGCCAAGTGCGAGTCGGACTCCCGCACCAAGGGCTCCTTACAAACATTTAGATATTTATTTATATATTTACGCTTTTCGGATTTTTCCCTTTACATACAAAATATACACAGGCTGCTTTTTAGCATAAACTTTACATAATCTTTTTTTACATAGGTAACCAGCCAAAAGCGAGTCGGACTGGCGCATCGAGGGTTCCGTACAAACATTTAGATATGTATTTACATATTTACGGTTTTCGGATTTTTCCTTTTACATACAAAATATATACAGACTGCTTTTTAGCATAACCTTTACATAATCTTTTTTTACATAGGCAAACTTTCCTATTGCCTATGTTGTAGTCTGGTAAGGTGGTAAAAATATTTTTTTTGTGTGGAAAATCAAGCTTCCTATCAAGGTTTTATAAAATACGTAATCGTTACTGTAATGTTGTGGCTCCTTCGGGACTCTGGACATTTTCTAGGATCAGAGTACTTATAAAGATAAATCAAACGAGACAAAATTCGATGGTGTTACGTTGTTTCGTTACAGCTCCTGAGGCCGCCTTCCGGCTCCATCATTAGGCCATCAGCTCTTTGCCACGGTTACATTGCATTGTCATCCGGTTTACATACGTATGTGAAATTTCGGCTCAATCCAACAGGGAAGTGGGTCATATTTACCTAAACAAACCAACATACATACAAACATTGGCAGGTAAATAAAAGCTATAAAGTACCCTTACCCGACAACCCCCGCGGCGTACATGTAAGCGTGCTCCTTCGAAATCCCACTGTGGGCCGGCGAGAAGTAGTTTATAAGGCCCTCCAGACACGTGGGTATTGATAACCTGAGAAAAAAAAAATACGTTGAGCCTAATAAATTAATAATGCAATGTAATTCTTGTCCTAATATTTTGTGAAAAAATGTTATTCAGACATTATTTTGCCATTTTTTTTTATGGAAGGAATTGTACTATCTTCTGATGTTGATTAGTGTTTAAAACCCTGAATATAATGAATTTATACATCTCATTTTTTTATGTTTAAATTACGACTGAAGTAGTCCGTGGATAATCAAATCGAAAATGGGCAACTTTATAGCTATTTTGAGTCATAAAAGCTTGTAAAAAGAAGGACTTACCGTACGACAACATCCATAATAGCGAACAAAAAGTTTCCTATGATGAACGACCGCCCATGTATCTTCACTATAGCGCGAAGTAACGAGGGCTTCTTGCCCTTCTCTGGAAAAAAAAAAACAAAAATTTGAAGAAAGTGTTTCAAAACTAGGTTTTGCCCGGAGCCGCGGGCAAAAGCTAGTTTGAAGATAAAATGAAACAACATTCAATTTATCGATCCTATACTATAAAGAAAAAAAGATGAATAAAACATGTCACCAATTTAGTATTGGAATCAATATATTATAAAGAAGAAACAGCCATTATTAGCCTTTAGGTTTCAAAGTTGGATAGCACTGCAATTGATATGCAAGCAAAAGATCCACGTGGTGTGGGTCATAAGCCTGTCCCATAGAACGCCACTTGGATCGGCTACTCGCCTCGCGCATCCAACTGTAAAGATCCACACATCTCGCAAACTTTTAGTTTAAAAATTGCTGGAACGGTCTTCCATCGCCTACCTACGGAGTGCTTCAACCGATCTTGACCAAAAATATATGGGACCACCTCGGGATATACCTTAGAATACAGTTTAAACTTGAAACCATTCAAATCGGTTAAGCCGATTCCGGACAAATCAGAAGAACCTTCTCCTTTTTTGAAGTTGGTAAAAAAAGGTAAATAATCACCATCATCAGCCCGAAGACCTCTGATGACCATAGGCCTCCTCCATAGAACGCCTCTTGGATCGGCTACTCGCCTCTAACATCCAACGGTGCCTCTGGGTTGTGAGTCCTCCTATAGTGGGCAGTATACACTACGTCTTTTGGTACATGGTCTTGGGAATGAACCTTTCTTTCACTATCAGTGTGGCGTGCTATTGTCATTTCTACTCTCTAATTTAGATGAATGGTACTTGCCTCGTGTCTGTAATTCTTCTTTCCATTTGACACCTAAGTCGTCACCTCTGGGTGCCGCTCGGTGTCCTGGGGTACATCTGAAATTAAATTATCATCACCATCATCAGTTAGCCACTTTGTATAGGTACAATTAACGAACTACAGACCATGGTGGCTACAGGTTCGACCAACGCAAAGGGACGACAAACTAAGCTCCATTATCAAGCCTTATCGGCAAACAATCTCGTGTTCGTTTTCAACTCCAACCCCATTTAGACCATCATTTTAGAACTAACGTTATTAACAAAACAAGTTAGAACAAAACGAAAAGAAGCGAAAACTCTAGACAACTCCTTCCACACGAAGACTAGTGACCGCTGGTTTAAATCGGTTTGGAAACGAAAACGAACACGAGATTGTTAGCCGGTAAGGCAACTGCTCCGTGACATCATTATATTGCATTGTCATCCAAGTTACATAATAAATATAAAAAATGGACCAAAAAAATACATAGTAATTATAATATACAAGTTGTAAATGGATATACTGAAAACCTCAGATACTCCAAGTGTGTTTTTTTTTAATTTTAAGTTAGTTTAATGTGCATAATATTTACAAATACTTTTTGGGGGCTGAGTCGTCCGCGTCCGTAGGAGCATACCCTATTGTGAAACCCTACACGTGGCCCCTGGGTGGTGCCAATCAGACGACACACTGGTGGTAGGCTCCGGCCGAGGTTAGTGACCACCCACCGGACAAAACCGCGCCGCCAAGCGACTTTGTCGTGTTCCGGTGCGATGTCCGGTGACACCGTCGAAGGGACGAGTCGGAACAGTAGTGTCACTGAAGTATACCGTATATGACACACTAGGGAGCCGCCGCATCGAGAGACTAGTCGCGGAGGGTAGCGGGATCCGAGGCACGGTGCACCGCTGGCCGACCGCAGGTAGTTGGGGGCCCAAGTAGTGAGCCAGCCACTCACGAAAGGCTGCCCCGCCAACTGACGAAAAATCCCGGGATGCGCCATCGTGCCGGTTGGCGACCGGATGAGAGGGCCCGATGGACATTCCCGGGGGGGCTCGGGCGTCCCCGCAGTCTCCAGGCTAGTCCCTCAATGATGCGTTAAGGTCTCTATGTGTGTCTCAGGGTTCTTCAGCGTGTGCCGCGTTCCACTTTCGTCTTTTCACCTTTCTTCACTCCAAAACAACATGCAGAGAAATAATAATAGAAAGAAGTTTAAACAGCGGATGCACTCCCTCTCACTAAAAGTGCACCTCTGCAACATCCGAGGTCTGCACTCCAATCTCGTTGCAGTCCACTATCACCTGGAGACTGATAAGCCTCACTTGTTATTTCTCTCGGAGACCCAGATACAATGTCCATCCGACGTGGCGTACCTATCATACCCCGGGTACAACCTGGAGCATCACTTCAGGCCGCGTGCAGGCGTATGCTTATACGCCCGAGATGACATTTGTATCAAGCGTCTCCGCAATCTTGAAGACCCCAAATTGTCTGTCCTGTGGGTCTTGGTGGACACAGGAGTAGAGAAAATTCTCTACGCTTGTGTGTACAGATCGCACAGCGGAGATCAGGAGACGACTAGGCTATCTGAATACCTCAGTGAGGCGGCGGATGTGGCTCAGCAGAGGTATCCCACTGCTCAACTGGTGTTACTGGGGGACTTTAACGCCCACCACCAAGAGTGGTTGTTCCCGTACCAGTGCACCGACCATGCTGGGAGAGAGACGCGCAAGCTTGCGATATCGTTAAATCTCACCCAGCTGGTCCATGAAGCTACTCGGGTACCGGATGTTGATGACCATACAGCCAATTGCTTGGACCTTCTGCTAACTACAGATCCAGACCGCTACTCGGTGTCAGTCTCATCACCTCTAGGTAGCTCTGATCACTGTCTGGTGAAGTCTGTGTCGACATACTCCCCGCCCGACCCCAGCTGTAAAGGCACCCGGCGGGTATGGCGATACAAGTTAGCAGATTGGGATGAGATGCGATCTTTTTTTGCCTCTTATCCTTGGCTGGCTGTTTGCTTCTCTTCTGGTGATCCTTCGATTTGCGCAGATGCCGTGACTGATGTGGTGCGTTTGGCAATGGAGTACTTTATTCCGTTCTCCGACGTACCAATGTCCGGCAAAGCTCAACCCTGGTTTGGGCCCGAGTGTGGACGTGCTGTTGCACTTAAGCATGAGGCATACCTGGCATGGGTTGAAGCTCGAAACTGCAAATCGAAGGATACACGGCTGAAGAAGAGAGCCTTTAACAAAGCCGCTAAGTCCTACAAGAAGGCTCTTCGGAAGGCCCGGTTCGACCACATAAGCCGGACAGGGAACAAACTCGCTTCTTACCCTGCGGGTAGTAAAGCGTTTTGGTCCCTGGCTAAATGTGTCGAATCGAACTTCTGCCGCCCCTCACTGCCTCCACTGCTGAAGCCTGATGGGACGCTGGCTCACGCTGCAGAAGAGAAAGCAAACTTGTTTGCTTCTCTTTTTGCGGAATCTTCGCGTCTAGATGCTGGTAGCGCGTCTCCTCCAACTCTTCCAAGTGATTGTGGGACAATTATGTCGGATTTTCGCATTCGCCAGTTGGAGGTTAGAAAAACGCTTCGCAATCTAGACGTGAACAAAGCCAGTGGCCCAGACGGTATTTCGGCCATAGTTCTGAGGACATGTGCACCTGAGCTGTCCCCTGTATTGACACGCCTATTTCGCCTCTCTCTCGAGACCGGTCTAGTTCCTAAGGCTTGGAAGCTTGCTAACGTGCAGCCTGTGCCCAAAAAAGGTAGTCGCGCCGACCCTATAAACTACAGGCCCATTTCGGTCACTTCTATACTTTGCAAAAGTATGGAACGTGTATTGAACAACAGGCTCCTGGCATACCTCGAAGCAAATGACCTCCTCAGCGACCAGCAATATGGATTTCGCCGAAACCGGTCGACTGGGGATCTTCTTGCGTATGCCACTCACATCTGGAGCGAGGCCATCGAAGGATACGGAGAAGCGCTTGCCGTTTCTCTGGACATTTCGAAGGCCTTTGATAGGGTTTGGCATGATAGCCTTATAAGCAAGCTTCCGGCTTATGGTATACCCGCCCGCTTATGTGCCTGGATATCGGACTTCTTGAGGAACCGATCAATTCGAGTCGTTGTTGATGGATGCTCGTCTGATCAGTTGGCAATAAATGCCGGGGTTCCTCAAGGGTCGGTTCTCTCTGCGACGCTCTTTTTGCTTCACATTAATGACCTGCTCAAACCCGGTATCTTTGGGTACGCAGATGATAGCACAGTCGTAGAGAGATACATATCCAACTCACGGACTAGCAGCGCTCAGATTCGGTCTTTGAGAGAGGCCATGGTTGATCGTTTGAACTTGACACTAAAGGATGTGTCCGATTGGGGTGATGCCAATCTTGTGAAGTTCAACGCTTCAAAAACCCAGGCGTGTCTTTTCTCCGCTAAGCGGAGTCCAATCCATCTGACTCCCACTTTCCAGGATGTATCCTTACCGATTACCGACCGTCTGGAGCTTTTAGGTGTTACTCTTACACCTAACCTCAACTTTGGCACCTATATTGAGTCCAGGGCAAAATTAGCTGCGAAAAAGCTTGGCATATTAGCGAAGGTGAGACAGTATTTCACACCGGGACAGCTCCTTAATCTTTATCAAGCTCAAGTCCGATCGTGTATGGAATACTGTTCTCACCTGTGGGATGGTTCAGCTAAGTACCAGCTCGAGGCCTTGGAAACTGTTGAAAGACGAGCCAAGAGACTTATCGGCAACGATTCGCTTGTTGACGCCAGGCTCCATAGTCTAGAGCATCGACGCAGGGTTGCCAGTCTATCCGTATTCTACAGGATACATTTTGGAGAGTGTGCTATGGCATTATACGATTTAATTCCACCATCCCCATTCCACCATCGAACGACAAGACGCACGGTGTTTCGTCACCCATTTATGGTTGACGTACCATCTATCCGCACCAAGCGTTTTGCTTCCACGTTCATTATGCGGACAGCGAAGGAATGGAACTCATTGCCGGCATCTATATTTCCTGAATACTACAATTTGGGAGTCTTCAAGTCAAGAGTGAACAGGTATCTTCTAGGCAAGCGTGATACATCGTCGACCGCATCGTCGCTTACCATCAGGTGAGATTGTGGTCAAACGCAAGCCTATCTTAAATAAAAAAAAAAAAAATAATAATTCAAAAGATATTCGTATGTTTTGTGAAGTTTAAAATGTCTAAGTACGTAATTCTAATTGATTTGTAACTCTACATTCGTTATTTGTAGTTGTTGTGTTATTTAATTTACACCTTGTATACATAGGTGGTACCTGTATACATCTGATATGCTGAGCTGTCCTTTCCGCCCTTTCTGGAATATTTCCCGTGTGTACCTGAAAACAATACAATTATTTATTTAGGTTTTCCAACAGACTTACATTAACTTATTATCTTTTGTACTAATCTTATTTAAGGAATGGAATTCATTGCTTGAATTGATTTCATTCAATTCATCATTTCCTGAATATTACAATTTGGGAGTCTTCAAGTCAAGAGTGAACAGGTATCTTCTAGGCAAGCGTGATACATCGTCGACCGCATCGTCGCTTACCATCAGGTGAGATTGCGGTCAAACGCAAGTCTATCTTGTATAAAAAAAAAAAAAATTGATTACTTTCTGGTGGTACGACAAAAGTCAGTTTCAGATCACTGTGTCGCTTTCCCGTGTTCACTGCTTATTTATTCCGCTAGGTGGCGCATTATCGCTGGTGTTGTTTCGCTGTCAAACTTCTTTTTATAGTAGTTTAGTAAGTAAACAAAAAATCGTATCTGCATTAAAGTATGCCTCTGTGTAGTGCATGTCAATGCAAAAATAAAGGTACGTCACGCTTCCCTTATGACGAGAAAAAACGGAAGCTGTGGATCAAAGCACTGCGCATTAAAAAAATATTGGAAACCAAATTCTTCATCTAGGTTACGTAGCGACCATTTCAAATCGAATGATTTTTATGACGCGAGCAAGTTAACAGGTTAGTTTAATTCATTAACACCCAAAGTAAACATCAATGACAAGCACCAGCGATGGTGGCGCCATCTGAGATTAGTTTTGCCTGTGCCTTGGGAAGGCATACATTTAGTATGGTCAGGTTCACAATAGTGTGATGTGTTGTGTTGTGTCGGAGCGCCTTATATCGTATGAATAAATTCGATATCGTTCTGTCGTGCCACAACACACCCCGACAAAGTAATCTGAACGAGTCCGTCTGGGTGCGTATCACCACTGTGCCCATCAAACCGGAACACAGTAATGCTTGCTGTGATCGTTGTCAGTGAAATTACTGGGCTCATAAGACATAAAGTGTTACCACAAAAAACCATTTTTAGTCGCGTGTTTAGCTAGACAGCGTGTAAAGATGAACGTCAAAAATGATTAGAAATGTCACAACAGAATTGTGTTAGACAACGGTTAGACACTACTTAAATCGGGATTTGTGGTTGCTAATATTCAATCGCGCGGCTAAGACATGTTTAGGCGTTAAACAGTGTTTAACACAGGTTTAACGTGTAGTGCCGCGCAGGCCTTTTTGTTTTAAAGTTCTGGGTGACCCTGCAATTGTTATGGGCTGTCGTTGTGCTTACCATCAGGCAAACAACCTACTCGTCTCGTTACATAATAGTATAAAAAACCAAGTGCATATAAAAATAATAAGAATTGTTATGTTATTGTAAAATGCAACAATAGTAATTGTTACACAACATTATGAGCCTTTTAAGTATTTCGTGTCCAAACATCTTGTTGTGTCAATTATACGGTATGTTCTTGGAATTAAGGTGTGAATGTCAAAAAATCCAGTGTTTTTCGTTCTTTTAGTCCTCTATCCTATTGTTTAGCTATGTCACCTTAGTACTGCCGCATATTGGGTCACCGAACGTGGCCACTATAAGGGGCAGCGTAGACGCTTATGCAAACGTACGTTTGTGCTAACGCGACCACAGTTAGCGCAAGTTAAGTAAGCAGTTAGTTTAGCGCAAGTAATCATAATATTATAAAGTGAATGTGTGGTTTTTGGTTCGTCCTTCTTTCACACACCAATGGATCAACGGATCGACGTGATGTTAGCAAATAGATAGTCAGGCAGACAGTCTACTTTTCCCCAGTAAAATACAGTTCCAGAGCAAATCTCCACGGGATTGTAACCAAGGACAGCAGCTAGTATTGGTACAGAATAAGTAATATTACAGGTAATGGTTACAAGAGCTAAAAGTTGAGTAGGTACTTACAAAAATCCAAATTTCGATAGAAAATTCGCCGTCTCCCTGGGATTCTGGTTTCTTTCAGTATCAAAATAACCCGGATCCATGGTTAAGTTTAAGTTAAGTACACTTAAGTTATCACTAAGCTTATTTGGCACCTTTTAATATCACTGATATACGTTTCTATATCACTTTTTTCTTTTATAGTTAAGTATGTTTAAGTACTAAGTTACTTTTAAGTTAAGTTTAAGTATCAGGCATCGTGGTATGATCTGAAACAAAAAAAAATAAAAATTATTATTAATAAGTCACATTTTTTTTGTTTTTATGCTGTTTGGTGATGAGACGAGCTGGTCGTTTGCCTGATGGTAAGCATAACGCCGCCCCATAACAATTGCAGTGCCACCCAGAACTTTGAAACACAAATCCCTGCGCGGCACTGCAGTGCGCTCGTTACCCTGAGACATTAGGTATTAAGTCTCTTAAGTCAAGTAATTTCACTGGCTACTCTGCTCTGCAAACCGGAACACAGTAATGCTTGCACATTACTGCTTGGCGACAGACTTCACGAGCAAAGCTGTGGTAACAACCCAGGCGGACACTAGCAGAAGAGTTAGTTATCACTTGTATATTGTTATCGCTCATCTGATTATACTATTGGAAGTATAAATAAAATCGTCGCGGTAAATACCGTCCTAGCAACTGCAGTCGTATAATACGTCATCAATGTAATTCTTACTATAGTTACCGGAAATAGGAAACCGGCTACATTTCACAGTACACAGCGTTATTGCAAGCTGTTTCATTTTCCTGTTTGCCTTCAGATAAGTCACTGGTCTAAGATAACTGTTTTGTGGCGTCACTATCGATCGATAGTATAGGTAAGTTTCAGTCGCGTGGGCCTAATTTAGGGAACTTTTTTACTTGAACAAAGTTTCGAAACAATTTTTTGTGGAACAATATATTTTTCCAGACAAGCTTTTATAAACTACGTAATTGGTAATCTTGTGGCCGCTCCATCTTCAGGAATCTGGACATCAACTAGGATCAGTCCTTGTAAAGACAAAAACGAGCCCAAACTCGATAGGGTTATTTCACTTTTTGATAGAGTTCATGTGGTCATCTATATGAACCTGGATATCATCTAGGATCAGAGTACCTGTAAAGTCAAATCAAACGAACCCAAACTCGAAGGGGTTACGTTGTTTCGTTAGAGAGTTCCTATGGCCGCCTTCCGGCTCCACCATCGGACCAGCTCTCTAACGTCATTATATTGCATTAGTTTGCGAATTGGCATGATAAGGAGCACGGTTACATCCGATCTAATTGAGAATATGCCTGCTGAGCTACGTAATAAAACCGAAAAGAAAGAAAAATACTATACCCTATATCACTAACACACATAAAACGATTCTAATGGCACCTCACTTAGCGTGCAAAGAACAAGAAATATATACCTAGGTAGATACACTCAATAACTATAATCCACCTTTCATTCTGCAGTCGGGTAAAATAAAAACACGAAATATTGTCGAATACGGTTGACCTTTCACAAGCTTTTTATAAAGGACATAAAAGCGAGATACATTCAACGTACAGTGTCGACTGACGTCATTGTCAAGGTCATGGAAATCCAGCAGGCCCCACCCTGGGGGTGCGTTCAAGGTTAACTGCAAGAATTAATCACGAAAACTACCCTGATAGCGTAACCTGAGTCGATACAGACGGTAAAAAGCCTCAAGGCGACTAGGTAGACCGTACCTACTAACAATTGAGAGCCAATTTTAACTTCAGGGTGTTTAATATCTTCGAAATTACGACATGTATACGATGTACGAGGTGAGATGGTGATCAAACGGCAACAAACATTTGTCGATATTTTCATTTGTTGATATTTATAATGTGTGATACTCAAAAACAAGATAAAAAAGGCGGACTGTATTGGGAACTTTTTAAAGGAAAAAATTTAGAGAATCTGTAAGCACTACAATCTGTTTGCAGATAAGAGGCTGATTCATCGAAGCATGGCTGAAAATGTTCAGATAAATAGATAATATAAAAATGTGACCTATTCAATTCAAGGGCAGATGATAAAAATATACTTTGTGTTTTTTACACGTCACGGGTATTACGCGATCTCGCATAATACCTACGTTCTGAATCACTTGCAAAAAAGTATACTTACGTAAAACTGTATGCCTTTTTTCCAGCTATCTAACGCTATTGCTAACTAAATACGCAATTGCTTACCCGATTCGCACAATCACAGCAGAAGAAACGATGGAATATCTAATTCACTTCATATTTTGATACATTCATGATTTTTCTTTTCCATCCCTAAAACTATTTAACTGACTAAGGTTCCAACTTTACAGCCGAAATGCTTTGGTCCTTTGCTATTTCTATGCCGAAATGTATAAAAAGACTTGTGAATACCTCAAAATTAAACAATTATTATTCACAGTGCACTTGAACGTACGCACTCGACCTAATTGAAGGAATACCTATAGTATCACTTGCTGATTCTAACCAAGAAAAAATAATACGTATAAAAATAAAATTGAAGAATAAATAAAACGAAGATGCCGAGACGAGTTTCTTGCTCGGCCTATACCAATTTGGAACGGGAACGGTGGGTTTCTGGAAGGTTCGTTGACTTTGAACACGGATTGGATCTGTTGATGTCTTTGTCATTTATTATGTTCTGATAGAGACAGTATTCGTTTTAGTCTGCGATTCGGGTAGACGAGAGCGTATACTGCAATGCTTTCATACAGTACAAGTGCCCACTCCACGACTAACTTCAGTCCTTACGAATTCTTATTTAGTCACAACCATTTTTGATGAAAACTCAGACTCAACTTACTCTGATTACCTAAAAAGGTTAAATCTTCGAGTTTTACTCACACGTATTCTCCACATTCAATACAAAGCAGGTGATTATGTGTACCTATTTCATTTTGTGGAAAAATATAATTTGCCCTGGCAATCTTTTCAAAATACATAATCGTGTGAGAGAGTTTTGGCGGGAATGCGAAAATGTGTTGTTGTTGATTATGTGTTATTTACTAAAACCTATGTTTCTTCGAGTGTTAATGTGTAATAATGGTGGATTATTAACCATTAAGTGTTCGTAAACGTGCATGAGTGAAAGGCAAATAGTACAAAGGCGAAAAACGTGTATTTTCGTATTCTATCCAAAACTCCATAGAAGCTTCAGTAAAGTATCCACCGCTTTACTGAAGCGTCACTTCGACTCGAAAATTCTAATATTGCGACTTAAGGACTATGTATCCAGGTCAAGAAATAAATTATAAATAAATAAGTAACATAATCGTGTAATCTTGCGGCCACCTACCGGCTCCATCATCAGACCAGCTCGTGCGACATCATTATATCGCATTGTCATCCGATAAAATTTCGGTCCAATCGAACACCGAACAAGTGGGTCAAATTTAGCTTGCAAGATTTGACCCATACCACAGATTAGATAATATTACAAGTTCCATACTAATAAGACCTTGTAAAAGTGCGCGCGCGCGTCTGAGTAAAGTTTTCAAAAGACTGTAGCATGTTGGTGATGTAGGTACATTCATAAGATTGTGAGATAGTGGTCAGACAAGGTAAATTATTTAATTAGTCACTTTAGCAATCACTGCGGTCACAGAGTACAGTCCCTTTTAAAAGGCCTTCGACCGTTTTATGGCAAAGTTGCCCGGCGGGCATTGGTTTGGTCCACCCTGTATAATCTATACAATTAAATAAAATTGATGTGTCTATTTGTAATATCAAAATAACAGCTTACTAAATGCAAATTAAGGTACCTATATATATATACTGTATATACTGTTTGTCTCTTAAGAGCCTACTAGTCCATGGAGCGAACTCATCGGTGGGCCGCGCGGCTAAAATGCATGCTATTTCATCTAACATTCATGGGACAAGGTAAGACTCTGCAGCGATGAGTAGTATGAGACTAATGCTCGCACATACAAAATTACACACTCTCGTAAAGTCGCGACGAAAACCGAAAAGTCGAAAACCGGCGCACAAAAATATACGAATTGGCTTCTGGTGCTTGGGGTTTTACGACAAAACTACTGAATGTATTTAGTCAGACCAAAGTTATTTCAAATGTCAATAAACTAAAGCTTGTTAGTATGTACGTTATTTTCGAGTTTTCGTAATCCTTTTGTAATTTATTTACGTCCAAACTTGCGTTAAAATACGTGCTAAAATACAGATGTTTGAATGCTCATTACTTTTAAGCCACTTATTTGTTTTCTGTATAATTAGCAGGCTGACCTAGATAACGAAGAGATAAATCGATATTATTCTTAATTTTGGACTTAAAACGTCAAGTAGTGGAGTAATCACCCAAGTACGGTTGTATGGAGAAATGAACAACTAGTTCGTCCTTAATTTGTTTATTTTTTGTATGGGTAAAAACTGTAATGTGGTGTGATGTCCGGCAATATATGTAACACATCCTCGTTGTCTTGTACTTTGTGCCGATGACTGGTATAGAATAATAATTATAGTACTAAGTCCACCTTTTGTACATTTGTTTCGTGGAATATAATATTAAATATATAACTAGCCTAAGGAGCACCTTAGACGCTCAAGCAAACGTACTTGTCAGAATAACAACGCTTTTGCGTCAAGCGCGGATTTCGTGATACTCGAAATACGCGCTTGACGCAAAAGCGTTGTTATTCTGACAAGCAAACGTACGTTTGCTTGAGCGTCTAAGGTGCCCCTATGACACGCCGGCACCGTGGGTGCAGATTTACACTTTGATCTTCACGAATATAACGTAAAGATCTCAGTTTCTCTTTCATTTAAAAGATAACCTACATACACTCAGAATAAATACACATAGGAGGACCTTTGCGTACGTAACACTCAGGTTTTATTTTTACTCTTGATACTTTAACTTTTGGTCATAATCTTTAGTGACAATGTGGCGGTAATTACGTTGATCTTACAATGGGAATAGGTTTTCAAGAGCGCCTGTTGAAAACCACCGATAGGTTCTTGGACTGCTTGGCTAAAGGTTTTCGTCTTGAAGATGATATAGCTATCATATAAGCTTATCTAGCGCCAGGCACCATGTAAAACGCAAGGTACTTCCTGAAAGACACTGCACACGATAAACAATGCAATAACAATAACATTTTCACACTCATACCACTACAGTAAGAATCACTGTGTTCACACAAACATCTAAGGCTGAGATTCAGAGACGGATCTAAGCGTGGACTCACGCTTCCATACGTCAAAATTCTATACAGTTTTGACATATGGAAGCCAAAGTCTACGCTTAGAATCGTCTCTGAATCTTAGCCTTAGACTCCAGAACAAACTTATGTTCACCACAAACCACCCACAAACTAATGATGAACCACAACAGATAAAAACGCAACTACGCAAAAAGGTGGTTTATTACACCTACCTATATTTTACAAGAAGGAATATTTAATAACCATAGAGTGCAATTGGACACCGAGAAATAGGTCTTCTTCGTGGGCCCATTAATGGGACAAAATCCTGGGATCACCAAAATCACCCCAAAAAGGGTCAATAAGCGGCTGTAGTTCCAGAAAAAAGCACGCGCACCAAGAACCAAGTAAGTTTCCAAACCATACCATTTTGGTAGATTATTTTTTTCATCACATTCATTCATATCTACATCCCACATAGAACATCAAATACTGAAATTATCTGTTGCAAAATGACTAGCTCGTCTTTGACCTACTGCGAACACGTGGCCAGAATACGATGACCCTTCGATAAGAGGGCTCACCTTAGGGACGAGAGGTCTTTCATGATCGACGTGTTTACAGATTGTTGGGTAGGTATAGTAATATCTGGTGTTTATTTATGCTTTTATGAGTTTACAGTAGTTTGTGTAATTTGGCCATAATACAATCTCGGGGTATTTTTCTTACTTATCTATGTATCTTGAAAAATATTTATTTATTGATAATTATATAAGTATTACAATTATGTACTATTTTACAAATAAGGGAAACTTTGAAAATTTGTGTAGAGATTTGCATATTATACATAGTGTAATTGGTTTCTTTGTAGTTTTAGACTTTAGCGGAAATGCACAAATGTGCTGTTGTCAATTTTGTATTATTTATTAAACCCTATCCATCTTACCACATATAACAACATTTAAACGCCTGTTTAGCACGTGCTTAATTTTTTTTGGAACCAAATTCCGTGATATTTGCCGAGACCCACCCTCTCCCCCACGTGAGATTGGGAGATTCGGCTCTACCCCCTCCCCTAAACACCTCATGTAATTAATAGACGCCCCCAAAGCTCCACAGACGGTACGATACGCGTCAAGCGGTGATCGTGGTTTTTCCATGGTTTTCTCGTCGTCCACGATTGATACCTACTTATCCATCAAATCATAAACTAGGTGTGAGGGCTGCCATAGACGCGTCGGACGTCGTAGAACGGTCACGTGAAGCGAGGCGTGAACCTAGGTCACCAGCGTGACCCACGTTTCAAAACTGAAAGGCAGATAGATTGATCTAAGGCAGAGGTTTGCAAACTCCCGTGACTTCAAACTTAATGGATCAGTGCCGGTCTTAGCAAAAAAGAGGCCGTAACCTTTTCTAAATATAGACAGAATTAGTTTTTTGCGGCGGCGCGGGCGGTCGGAGCGGAAGAGCTGTCTTTTATGTGAAGGTTTGACGTAGAATAATTATCGTTGTGTTTGTACGTTTGTTTGTTTGTCCTGTCACGCAGCAACGATGCAACGGATCGACGTGATTTTTGGAATACCTAGATATCATTTATGGACCGGAGAGTAACATAGGCTACTTTTTATCCCAAAAAAATGCACGGTTCCTGTGGGGACGCGGGTGAAACTGCGGGCAGAAGCTGGTTTAGGATATATCCAATATTTATTTTTCTAGTAAGTAATACGAGTACGCATTCCGTGCAGTTACTGATCGTTTATATTTCAGAATCGTAACCCGTCGTAGAAAACCGTTTAGACTTGACAGCTAAGCTGCATAAACATTAATATAATCCCGGGGATATAGTCCCGACAATATTTCTCTGTCGGGATGCGATTCCCAAATTGGTATAAACGATCAGAAATAGTCACTTCGTACACGGAATCAATTTGAGTGAAAATAACTCTGCTGCTAATTCACTCGGAATGATATCCGTCTGGAAGCCACAGTCTTGATCGTTTATAATATTTCGGAATCGCATCCCGACAGAGACATATTGACGGGATTATATCCGTGTTTATGCAGCTGACTTGTCGAATCTAAACGGGGAATTTCTCGGACGGTTTTCGATTCTGTGATATAAACGATAAAGACAGTCGTTTCCGACACCGATATCATTCCGAGTGAATTAAAATCACCATACAGATCTGGCCCTTACTCTCTTCCTCTCTCTCTCTCCCTTACTCTGTGAGAAGAGGCCTGTGTCCCTGAGCTATCATCGTTGATAATGATGATGCAACCGTATCACCAGGTGGTATCAACTCAGACATCACACGCAGAAAAGTTATTCCTACCGTATTGTAAGTCAATTTCAACACGGGTAGGGTTTTTCTCTATTTGCACAGCTACCGAGCACTGTTTATTATTTACTGTGCAACGCAAATGGTTTAAATGTGACTTATCTGTAATTAAATACTTAGTTATTTGTTCGCCTTGTGAAATATTTGCTCGGAGATGATGGCGTCACGTCGTTATCTGATTGTAGTTGTAAGTACTACACTATTACTTATTCTTTACTATTTGATAACAAGACGAGCTGGTCATTTGCCTGATGGTAAGCATAACGTTGGCCCATAACAATTTCAGAGCCACTCAGAACTTTGATACACAGGCCGCGCGGCACTGCATTGCGCTCTCATAAGCCCACAGTAATTTTACTGGCTACTCTGCTCATCAAACCGGAACACAGTAATGCTTGCTTATTGCTTGGCGACTGACTTCACGATCAATGCGATGTTACCAACCCAGACGGACACTCACAGAAAGAGTTAGTCCTACTTAACACCTAGTAAAATTCTGTGGTACGACCAAGAATACTTCGCAAATTATACTTTTTATCCGGTGTTAAGTATATGCCTTCCTCTTATGCGAGTATCCGTCTGGGTGGGTACCATACCGCTTTGCTCGTGAAGTCTGCCGCCAAGTAGCAATGTGCAAGCATTGTTTGTAGAGTAAAGTAGTCAGTGAATTTATGTGACAGTGACATTATGAAATGCAATGCAGGCAAACCTACTTTTCTTTAATCATTGTTAGTGGGAGGACTAACTCTTCTTCGGTTAGTGGGAAGACTAACTCTTCTGCAAGTGTCCGTCTGGGTTAGTACCACCGCTTTGCTCGTGAAGTCTGCCGCAAAGCAGAAATGTGCAAGCATTACTGTGTTCCGGTTTGATGAGCAGAATCGCCAGTGAAATTACTGGGCTTATGAGAATACCTAATGTCTCAGGGTAACGAGCGCATTGCAGTGGCACGCAGGCCTTTGTGTTTCAAAGTTCTGAGTGGCACTGCAACTGTTATGGGCCGGCGTTATCCTTACCATCAGGCAAAAGACCAGCTCGTCTCGTTACCAGTAACATAAAAAAGGTAAACGAACCGCTCGTCTCGTTATTCAATAGTACATAAAAAAACTAAAAAACCGGTATACGTCGGAGTTTGCATGGATATATACGAATGATACTATTATCTATTCTGTGATGAAGGTAAGTATAAGTACTGCCGCATGTTGGGCTACCGAATGCTTCCTCCTTCCTTCGCAGCCACTCTGGCCGTTGCTTGTCTATTTCGTGGTTGTTTGACGGTTTTGCATCAAGCCGCGCTTGCGCGTGTATTATCTCGTAATCCGCGCTTGATGCAAAAGCATGGTTATTTTGACGGCAAAACGCATACTTGCATAAGCGTCTACTGCATTAGAGTAGTCCCCAGGAGGCTCCTGATCTGTTTGCATCCGTTTTGCTTATCAGAAAACCATGTTGATGTTAAAGCAGCGACACCGATGCTCACATAGACAGTGTTTACGTTTTTTTCTACAAACATTTGATTTAGCAGCAAGAGGCGTGTTTTGTAAATCGAGTGGCTTTACTGTAATAATCTCTGATAATGCTTACGGTTCTTTTAAGTGCCTACATACGAGGTCGTCGCACTCGAAGCTTACAAACTTTTTTGTATATGTATAACTAGCTGCTGCCCCGCGGTTTCACCCGCGCGGAGATATTGAATTTCATGGTTTTTATTTTTTTGCGTGGAACCCTAATTCTTTTTTTAACCCTAATTCTAAAAGTAGCCTATGTTACTCCTTGTAACATCAGCTATCTGCCAGTGAAAGTCCGGTCAAAATCGGCCCAGCCGCTCCGAAACGGCTTACTTGGAATAAACAGACAGACACACAGACAAAAATTTTAAAAATGGCTGTTTTGGTATATGTCCCGTATATACCCGTATATACGTACCAATGACTTACATCAAGTTATGTGCAGATTATTCACACTCGCTCTAAACCGGTGAAGAAAAACATCGTGCGGAAACCGGCATGTTCAAGAACCACAAAATTCGAGGCAATGTGATATCCACTAAGCCGCACTGGGCCCGCGTCGTGGATTATGGCCTCTACTCTCTCTTTGAGAGAAGGCCGGTAACCCAGCAGTGGGAGCGAAGAGGCTGATAATGATATCCGATTATACGTGTCTTCTACTACTATTAATTATTATTATTAACAGCCATGGCCGTCCCGCTGCTGGGCAAAAGCGTCCCTTCCCTCCTTCTACAGGGTGAGTTTGAAGTAGTATGTTATCCCGGAAGGGGGTGATTAGGAAAATGGCTGTCGACAAGTTGTGAAAACCTCCCTTGGAAATACGTCATTCCAAATTCCATAAAAAAAAATTCAAACTCAAACGTGAAGTGCGCGGCATTTGCTGAGATTGTTTTAAGTATCTTCTTCACTGTCAACGATTTCATCTTCTGCCTATGCAAAAAGTCACGCTAAGCCCGGGTAGGGCAACCATATCTCGGGATATTTCCTGAGATTACATGATTTTGGCGCTCTTGACAACATTGCGGCAGGATTTTAGAAATATCACCGTTTTTCCACAAAAAAAACACTTTAAGATTTTCACTTTAAGACAGCGTCTAAAGATAAACGTCTAAAATGATTACAAATGTCACAACAGAATGGAGTTAGACAACGGTTAGACACTACGTAAATCAAGATTTGTGGTTGCTCATATTTATAAATACGTGACTAACGCATACTTACCAATTAAACGCTGTTTAACACAGGTTTAAGGTAGAATTAATGGTTATGTGGTAAGACCGTCAAGAATTTTCAATGAAATACATTAGGCCTGATTGTTTTTAAAAAAGTTATAATCAACGTGAACAAAACCATAATCTTCTTATCAAACGCTTGCCATGAAATAGGCGTGAATGATATGCAGCGTGACTCGTGGCCAAATCTCAGGGCTTTTGAAAATCAGGTTTTTCAATGTTTTATCCGATAACCCTAGTCCAAAAGCTCTGGCGGATCCGGCCAGATTGAAATAAAATAAATAAATAAAATAAAATACATTTATTTCAGGCAAAACCCATATACACAGACACAAATACAGATATAATATGACAAATAGACCCAAATACACACATAGACAAGATACAAACAAGACAGTAAAACTAAATCTAACCAACAGTGTAAGCGACATGTCTGCCGAAATTGGTGCTGAATTGCAATCCCTATACCTAATGTCTCAGGGTATCGAGCGCACAGTGTTATGTGCCTACACTGGCGTTATACTTACCACATTGCAAACGACCCGCTCGTCTATTTTCCTAATAGTATAAAAAAAGCTGCGCGTTTATCTCGATAACTTTAGATTTAGTGCGTCAAGTAGCTGAAGCGTCGCCACCACGCCGGTGTGGGAGAGGCACGAAAAACATAGAAAAAATATCGATCTGATATATATTTGCAGTAACCTCGTTTCTATTGACCCTGATAATATTATTGATTCTGATAATATTGACTTCGATCATATTGACTCTTGACGGTATATTTATCGATTTGCATTGATACTGTTTTTATATTTTTATTGTTTACGTTTTTTGTGTTTAAATGTAAACTATCTTTTGTGTCGATTCTTATATATGGTCACCATTTACGATTGTTTCAAATCCATCGCTCTCCGCGTAGTAGAACTAAATAAATTCCTGACATTTTCGTTGTTAGTCCAAAAAACAACTTTGAGACGCCACAATGAACCGATGATTCCTCCACGATGACCGTTTCGATAGGTACCTAAGTATTTTTTGTATGTATATGTATGAATGTATGTGACTCATAGAAAATACTGTGCCTTATATCTCTTTAATGGATCAATTAACTACTCGTTTAAACTAATTGATGTGAGTAACAATTTATCATACAACTCTAACATACAAGTAGCTTAGTAGCTTATTGTGTTTCTTCAGGGGCGTATTTACCCTTGGGCCAAAAGGGCCATGGCCCGGGGCGGCAGGCTGCTAGGGGCGGTGCAAGCAGAAGAAATTTATAAAATACTACGTAACTAAGGCTCTTAAGGTTATTAAAGAACAGTGTTAACTGTGTTTTGTCTCTTTCAATTCAGTTTAAAATTTAAAAAAAAAGGGCGGCGGGGCCTCCAGGCCCAGGGCGCTGAATCCTAAAATACGCCACTGTGTTTCTTACTACTGTAGATATCATACTAAAATGCTAAAGTGTGTATGTTAGTTTGTCTGTCTTGACTCTTGACTTTTCTGTCGTCACGCAAATTTCAGCCTTTGACAGCTCTAAAACATTACCACGCCCACAGATAAAAAATAAATTAACCGAGTTACCAAAGACAACTACTTTTAGTTAAATGTCACAATAGGAATGGAGTTAGACGACGGTGAGACACTACTGTGTGAGAGAGATAATGAAATCTCGACAAAGAGAGAAGGAGATCTCTGTCTCTTTCGACAAAAAGAGAGAGATCTCTGTCTCTCTCGACAAAGGGAGAGAAAGAGATCTCTGTCTCTCTCGAAAAAGGGAGAGAAATAGATCTCTGTGTCTCTCCACAAAGAGAGAGAGTATGGACCATAATCCTCAGCGCGAGTCCAGTGCGGCTTGACGGATATCAGTTGTTTTCGAATTTCATGGTTATTGAAAATTCGGGTTTCCTCACAATGTTTACCTTCACCATTTGAAATAGAATTTATTGTAATAAGGCATAGCGCTATGTGGTTAATTGGTTATTATACTACTTCATTTTACTATCTCTAAGTACTCAGCGAATAGCATCTACTTGACCTATATGTACCACTTAATTTGTAATTGATAGTTATTTCTAACATTTTTATAATTAGACACATTATGAAATGTTTTTGGTTATTAGAAATAAAGGCTTTTTATTTTATTCATTTACTAGCTGCTGCGGTTTCACCCGCGTGGAAATTCCCAAAGAAACCGTGAATTTTTCCGGGATAAAAAGTAGCCTATGTTACTCTCCGGACCATAAACTATATATATGCAAAAAATAACGTCAATCCGTTGCTCCGTTGCTGCGTGAATGAAGTACAACCCAATAAACACACTTTCGCGTTTATAATAGTACTGAGGCGCGAGTACGGATCTTTTCGATAAAATTGACAGTTAAAATCGATAAAACCCAACTTATCGATTTTAACTGTCAATTTTATCGAATAAAACCCACTTTATTGATTTTAACTGTCAATTTTATCGAATAAAACCCACTTTATCGATTTTAACTGTCAATTTTATCGAAAAGATCCGTACTCGCGCCGCAGATAGGAATGCGTCTTTGTGATAGAGAACCGTGTCTTTTCCTACTAATGAGTACTTTTAAGAACTCTATATAAAGTATAAACACAAGCTGTCGGTAGCGAACATACCTACTAATAAGTATAAGGAAAAACTTCATAAGGTGGTTTTTGTACGGTTGGATGGATGATGTCATCGCGTTGCGGGGATTTTCTGAAGCGACTGAGTGAAAACACTTTCGGCGCGGCGCGGGCGCAGGGCGATCAGCGGCGCGGGAGAGCGGTCGAGAGCGCGTTCACTGAGTGACCTTAGTGCACGCTCAGCGTTCATAATATGCATTTAATTTAGTAAAACGCTGTTATTTTGATATTACAAATAGACACTTCAATTTTATTTATTTGTACAGATGTATGTATAGAGTATATAATATGTACTAAGAACAAAGTCTCGATTAACGGAATTACCATGTATGATCCGTGTTTGTAATACTTTTCCAATAATGTTTTTGTATTGCGCGTGGTCCGTGATTCATGCTTATCTATCAATAATGCATTGCGTCTAATGGGCCCTTTAGACAACGAAGATAATCTCCACTATACTCTATATTGCCTCCATGTCACGCGCCATGCGATTGATTAATATTTTATGTGAGGCATATGAACACATTGTTATACAGTAGGTATCATTGTTGTCTGCCAAAATTCGCGAAAACTAGACAAAGACCCATAAAAGACAATGTTAAAACGTAAATAGATCTAGGAATTACCTACTTAGCACATAAGTACCAGGTAATCGCTACAATTCATGATAAATGTTAGTGGTAGGCAGTGGCGTATTTTAGGGTTCAGCGCCCTGGGCCTGTAGGACCCACCGCCCTGCCGTGGCCGTGCCGCCAGTCAGTATATACGATAACCCCACTAAACTGAATCGAAAGAGACCAATTACAATTGAGGTAAGTATTCAACCGATATAATTGTTTATTAATAAGAGCCATCGTTAAGTAGGCTTTGTTAAATTTCTTCCGTTTGTGCCGCCCCTCGCAGCCTGCCATGCCGCCCCGGGCCATGGCCCTTTTGGCCCTAGGGTAAATACGCCCCTGGTGGTAGGACAAACTCTTCAGCGAGTGTCCGTCTGGGTTGGTACCACCGCTTTGCTCGTGAAGTCTGCCGCCAAGCAGTAATGTGCAAGCATTACTGTGTTCCGGTTTGACGAGCAGAGTAGCCAGTGAATTACTGGGCTTATGAGACTTAATACCTAATGTGTCAGGGTAGCGAGCGCACTTCAGTGCCGCGCAGGCCTTTATGTTTCAAAATTCTGAGTGGCACTGCAATTGTTACGGGCTTACCATCAGGCAAACGACCAGCTCATATCGTTATCAAATAACATAAAACAAAATGAGTACATGATTGTGTGTTGGTTTGTCCATTCACGCGGCAACGATACGCGACGCGGCGCGGCGCGGCGCGCGGCGGACGCTTTTGCCCATACTGACAAATTTTCCATAGGTACCTACTTACATTTATTTCCGAAGCAAACATTACGCCAGCAACGTGGTACTTGTGAAATGTTTCACAATATTTTACATAGGTATATGGTTCTGTGCGGACCAGTATTTTTAACACCACTGCACAAAAAAGGAATGTTTTTAGGGTTCTGTATGTAGGTATATAAGCCTTAGTCCATTATATTATTATGTACCTATGTGATAAATCGCCGTAAAATTGCCAGTTTGTCGGTATTTTACAGAATACATTTCGGCGAGTGTGCGATGGAATTACATAGCTTAATTCCATCAAGCCCTTTCTATCATCGGACGACCAGACGCTCAGCAATGCGCCACCCTTTTATGGTTGATATCCCTCCTATACGCACTAAGCGTTTTGCTTCATCATTTATAATGCGCACTGCTAAGGAGTGGAATTCGTTGCCAGAGTCTGTGTTTCCCGACAAATATAATCTGGGAGTCTTTAAAACGAGAGTGAACAGGTACCTTCTAGGCAAGCGTGATACACCTTCGGCCGCATCATCGCTTACCATCAGGCGAGATTGTGGTCAAACGTGAGCCTATCGAATATAAAAAAAAAAAAAAAAAAAGATATCGATAGAATCCTTACATCACCCCGGGTAACACTGGCATAGAACATGGTGAATAAGAATAAGAATAAAAACAATTTATTGCCAAAGATAACGTACCTACACAATTTACCTATAATGACACTGGCGAGTCGTGTTTCTATTATATAACTTTTGTTACACAAAAAAATTAAACATACTATTCAGTCTTACCACTCTTACCACAAAAAACAACTTTTAGACGCCTGTTTAGCTAGTCTACAAATAAAAATAAATTTAAATTTATTTGAAATGTCGCAACAGAACAGAGTTATACAACGGTTAGACACTTTGTGGTTGCTTATATTTAAACACGAGACCAAGGCATGTTCTAATAGTTTTAGACGTTTATCTTTAGACACCGTCTATCAAAACAGATGTTTAAATATTAGTTCCGTCTAGGAACTCTAGCAATTTGCGTAAAAAGTTACGATATTTTTGTTGTTCTAATAATTTTAGACGTTTATCTTTAAACACTGTCTATCTAAGCAGACGTCTAGAAGTTGTTTTTTGTGGTAACACGTTTAAAGTTTATATATTAGTTCCGTCTAGCAACTCGACTCCAGCAAATGCGTACAAAGTTGCGATATTTGTATCCGTTCGCTGAAATACCTAGTTCAGTAATAACAATAGGTGAGTAAGTACAAGTACTCACCTTGAGTTGTCATTATTTAAACGGCTATAAAATACAAATGTTTTTCGAATTTGTCGACATAGGTAGGTTATCTTTCACGGTTTGAACGGCCTTCGTGCTGCAGGTTTTTTTTAAATTAAAGGACTTAGGGTTCCCATACACGAGCGTTCCAAATTCATCGCTCAGTGCGTCTTCGCGATTCTGATGTTTAAAATCTAATTTTAGTTATTGTTTAATAAGAACATGAGAAAGGAATAGGATATATTTTAGATCTGTCAAATTAATCTACTTGTTTCAAGTACTCTAGTGTACATTTAACGGCCATGAATTTAGTTGCGTCTAATTTGTCACAGTTGGAAGATGTTTGACAACTCTCTAAACCGAAATTTAGACCTTTCAAACATGTTCCGTCCCTTTCTCGTGTTTTTAATTGGAAAGAGAGCGCAGCTTAGTTTAGGTTTAAGTTTATGACGCAAGAATCGACACTAATATGATTCATTTCTAACAACAAACACTGATAACACAGTAATTCGATAGGTACCTACCTAAGGTCTGTTCATCTCCACATAAACTACCTACAACTTAATATTGTGCAATAATCTAGATATTATTATGTCGATACATGTTGTATAATTAAGAATACGTAATCACTCAATCTGTGAATGTGGTCTCGAAGAGGGTACCGCTGATCACATCTTTTTCAGTTGTTCGACGCTCCGCTGCTCTTTGTACGATATGTTACCTCCCGATATACCCTTCCCTACTAACCTTAGTTATTTACTGTCTCTTGTATTTACCCCATTTGTGCATGTCCTATATAAATGTATTATAATTAATAAGATTAAATTGTAGTTGTAGTTTTTATTTTTAAACACGTATTATTATTATCTATATACTTATTACAATATTTTTAATTAAGTATGTATTCATATTTGTGATGTCTCGTGAAAGTCTGTGTTTGTTTCAGGTAAACAGTAAACACATATACTCAGATGCAAGATAGGTCCATATATTAACAATAATTTTTTTTTTTTTTTATCTTCTCTTCCACCGATCAACCTTCTTCGTTTATCCCCCGATCTATCCACGCGACATTGGCGAAATTGCGGCAACCCTGCAGAAGCCATTCAAAGAAGAAGTTGAAGTTGAAGTCATGTTGTAATTTTAGTGAGCTTATTTATAACCTACTTATTTTTTACATTCCATTTTGCGCTCAGTTGACAGTACCTACTCGAGACGCAGACGCAGAATGACGCAAAACGGAGCGACCGCGGTGGCGCGCGCTCGGAATAGAGTGACAGTCTTTGTGTTCGAAAATCGGCCACACACGATAAGTTGGAACATTGGGTTCGGAATGAATCGATTTCCAATGTTCCTATCACTCCACGTAATCCATCTGAGATTCCCCAAACATGGGCGGAATGGAATGTTGTGGATTGGAGCGCTCGTGTATGGGGGCTCTAATAGATTATTCTGGATCAAGGAAGGAAGAAAGGTACTCCTTCCTGAATTCCTATTCAGTATTTACTCTAGCTTTGAAGAGACCCATTATCTCTATTCTTGAAACATGTAAAACCATTATTGGCTTTAGGTAACTTATATATGTAATGTTAAGATTATTTTAAGAGCTGTGGTTTTTATGAATAAATAAATAAATAAATCTATGAATATTATCACTGGATACAGAATATTTACCATGTATATTATTTGATTTGTGTTTTAGATATTTCGCCAGCGCTGTTGCGCATCCACCACACACCACACCATAAAGTATCAAGGAAGAACTAAAGATATCAAGTTACCGGCTTTGGCCATGTCCATCCTCCACTCCTACTAATGCCATTTCATTAATAATAATTAAATAATCAAAAATTAATAATCCATTATAAACGCGAAAGAGTGTTTGGTCGTGTGTTGCTTTGTTTGTTTGGTCGTGTGTTGCTTTGTTGGTTTGTCCTTTCACACAGCAAACAGCAGCTGCAGAAGCAGCTGCGGTTTGAGTAGAGGTCGTAGAAACGATCTCTACTCAAATAGTTTCACAACCACTGCAAGTGATGTATGTAGCATAAAGCGGAGCAGTCGTCACTTTGATTCCAGGCAGAGTGAGAAGAACAGTATTGCTACAAAGTATTGCGAAAGCTAACTAGTTATCTAACTTTTGTCTTAATATTTTGCAGCATATCAAGTAGGTGGTATTGAAAAAATATAAAAATTAGAGTTTATTTCATGATATTTTTCTATCAAGAAAATTTTACTATGTTGTTTTTGAGTAGATAAAATCAAAAATGTAATAAATTCATTAATATTTTATTCATCATCATGATCATTCATCATCACCTTTGTAAAATCAAATCAAAGATTTGATATAACAAACGTTTCACATTCACAGAGAGATTAAAAATAACTGTGTGATAAATATAATTTTATAATTAAATCTAACTTTTATTATTCAATCATTTCAGCTGAAAAGACTAAAATGTAATAAATTCTAAAATAAAATATCTACAATGTAGATATGTCCATACTATATGTTAAAACAAAAGTTTCACACAAGTTTAAAAAATATGTGCTAATTACAAAAATGTGCATAAATAAGTTTTCACTGAGTTTTATAAAATTCAACATTCTTACGGTAAAACCGGTTTTACGGAACATCAGTTTTTTTAAGCTCTCAAAGTTCTGAGCTCAGTCACCTACCTTCAAACTTTTCCTGGCTCTGGCTGTTGTTTCTACTTCGAACAAATTTAGATATATTATTTTTCCATTAAAAATTTCGGTATATACTTGTTGCGATTTACGACAGCTTATTTATAATTTAATAAAAATACAAAAGACTCACCAGTTCTAGTTTGCAAAAAATCAGCTGTTGCCCAGCTGACCGCAATAGCACCAAAACCAACAAACACAGCACCAAAATTACTATTTTACGCAGCACAATTAACTATGTAAATGCACTTTTTCTATGTTTTGTACCTGAATACCGACAAAATAATATGAAATAGTTTCCGACAAATTTTTAAATGTTCTCAAAAAATCTGTCACAGTACGTCACCTGCGGCTGGAGGGCGAAAAGCGAATGAACCACAGACTACTAAGAGATACTATCACACAGGACATAATCATCACAGATCATAATCATACTACAGTCCGTGGCAGTCCGTGCCACAAAACAAGTCCGTAGACGCAGACAGGACCACAGAGTACATTAGTATATAGGAGACAGGACACTGTAGTAGCCACAGATCAATAACCAAGCCACAGATCAATAACCAAGGTAGTAGCTTAGCAAATTGTGGCCAACGACAATCTCTGATTTTCCCTACCACGTATTTATTTAACAGCAGAGAGCTTTTATGTATTTAGATAGTGTCAATTGTTTAAAGAAGTAATCTCAAGACATATTAATAAACATATGAATGACTAAAATCGCCCTGTTTTCACGACAGGGTGATTTTAGTCCCTCTGTATTCCGCGGGACTTCAGTCGTGGCGCGGACTCTAGAAATCTAGGAAGAATGAATGAAACTTAACTGAGAGGTGAGAACGGAAGTGATGGACAGATGGAACGATCAAATTCGTATATAGTTTTTTAAAGTTGTCAGACCTGGATGAGTTATTGCTACTCGATACTAGATGGCCATAGTGAGACCTGTGACAACTGATATCCATTGCTATTATAATAAATAAAGAAAGACGAAGAATTATAGTTATTCTTCTTCCTTTATTACCTGACTTCTGATTATAAAATAATGATTATATCCTATGACATAGGAGCAAGGAATTTATAATTATACTACGTAACTGGAACGTTCACTCGACATTAATTTAAAAGTTATTTGGAACCTTATCACAAGTGCATAACGTCCTTTTTTATTTAATTTAGTTACCAAGAAGACAGTCTCGAGAGAGACTCACTTTTTAGCCGCCGTGTACCTTTCCCACAGTTACTAGCATATACATAAAGTCGGCATGGTAGAAACAACAGGAACATTCGGAATTACGTAATTTCACTAAAAAGTCCCAAGGATCGTTTTTTAAATGCCACAAAATGAATTGGCATTCATTTGTCACTAAATATAAAAATGTGTGTACATTCTGATAAAAGTTATTGAAAGATAGGAGTAACGTGATTGCAATATGCTGGTAACTCATTGCAAACAATGGAGACAACATGGTGGATTACTTGTCTTTGCAATTGGCGTCAGTTTTATAAAATTGGGCTTTTCGAATGAATAACAAACATCCATCCATCTGTCCAACTTCATAAACTTTTGCGTTTTTAATATTAGTAGGACAGGATAGAATTAGTGTGATGTGGTTGATTGAGACCTTTTAAGAAAGCAACGTATTTTTGCCACTAAAACAGTTTAAAAAAAATGTGTAATGATTTGACTAGCCGTATATATGCGACCCAAAGAAGCAACCAATAGAAAGTTCTTTCTGATCAACATTATAGCAATATTATCTCTGATTAACTGGTATTACTGAGTTTCTTTCGAACAGTGATTGTTTTTCTCGGTTAGTATCGCCTAGTATATTGCTGACTATGATAAATAATATAAAGGAAATACACGAATGATTTTTAGTACAACCCCAATAATAGTCCCATTTAGTTCTTAAATTAAGTTCTTCCTTTTAGAAAGAGACACACCTCCTTAATAGTTAGTCTCTTTCGGGCCACGTTTTTGGTATCAGTGATCTTCCAGTTACGTATTATATAAATTCCTTGCATAGCTCGAACCCACTTTGAAGTTTGAAACAATAAATTGTAGAATGCTGTGTTCATAGACAAGTTAGTTTGGTTGTTAAATTCTTTTGTTTGTTTTGATTATATTTTCTGTCAGTGGTTTTGATATTATTTGAAATTGCGGTGGCCAACCGTCACTTTGAGTTTTCGTTTTTCTGATTGGAAAACCGGCGAACTTTTGTGTTTAAAATTATAAAATCTTGGGTGTTCATGTGAATACGGCATTTTCCGTTTTAATACTGCGCGAAGGTAAATATAATTTCAATCGTATCGTATGTTTGTTGCCTATCTGGGCTGGGTCTGATACGATTTTGGTGGATTGTTAGTCAAGTGTGCGTTTATAGTTTATTTTTCATTATATTATTAAATTGTTCATACGTTTTCAAGAAACCTATGTAAAGCAGTAGCAGGAGCAACGTCATCGTCAACGCGTACCTACGTGATCCTAGTTTAAATAAATGATTGCAGATTTACTCTCCTTGATAGCTTGTAGAAGTGGAACGGGCACCTCGTCATTAAAATTTTAAAATTCATGAGGTGCGCTCACTTGGTGTCTTGGCCAGATGCATTGTGTAGGTAGTGTGGTACCTATCCAATGTTTAAAAATGCAAACTAATTTCTATACTAATATTCGCCCGCTGCTTCTCATGTGTGGAATCAAGATGAAATGTAGCTCAATAGAACTCAGGAATAGTGCACTAGCTCCTAACTCCACATTAGCGAAACAATTTTTAGAATCTGATCAGTGGCTCCAGATATCAGCAGTAAGTAACAAACAAACATTACCTCTTTAACATTTTTTATCGGTATATTCCAGATTATAAGCCATACAAGTTGATCTTGTTGGAAACATATTTGTCTAACATGGAAGACCGTCTCAATAAGCTTAGGGAGGAGCGTGCGGCTAGAGAAAAAGCAAGGATTCAAAAGGTAGGAAGGCTTCTGATTCTTATTAGGTTTTATTTTATACTAATAGATAACAAGATGAGAGGGTAGCAATGCCTCTCAGACATCAGATCCACTCCATCGCTGAAAGAAGAACAAACCAACAAACACATTTTTGCAAATATAATTGGTACTTATTATTGCTTTTTAGAAATAGCACGTATGTGACTAAACATAGATTATTTTTAGACTATACTAGCAAGTCTCTGCTAACAAGTCTCTGCTAACTACTATCATCGCTTTTTAGATACCTAAACTGATTCCAAAATTATTATACATTTCAGCTGAGAGAGCTCAATCTAAAAAAGTATCCCAAAACCGAATTGCAGCCAAACATTGCAACAAATCAACCACCAAATGGCTTGAACAAAGCTGTAAGCGCTTCACAAGTAAAGGGAACGGTGACTAAAAATGTCTTTCGTGCAGGTGTAAATAAAAATGTCAAGAACAATTTCCATGTCAACGGTACAAGCAAGCGACCAATCACAGCTCCTGTGTCTAAGATTCCAAATTACTCAAACGTGAAACCAAAAGTTGTTTCAAAAATTGTTGTTAGCAAAAGCAAGACTGAAATTGATGCCAAATCTAACAATCAGGAAACTGTTGGGAATAAAACAATCCCCATCTCCAGCACCAGTAATGCTACCAAAGCAGTTGCTGCTAAAAATGGCAACACAGATATTGTTGATCAAGCAACAACATCCAATATTGGGACAACAAAATTTGACAAAAGCGATAATGACCATAAAGTGCTAACCGAAGTCACCAGGAGACAAATTGTAAACCCCAAAATCTTCTCCAATAATGATCTGAAATCTCGAAAAAGTTTAGCGGCACCCACAAATAATCATCGTTTTGATAAACTTAAGACAAACCTAAGAAAATCGGTGCTGCCTAAACTTGTAGAGGAAACCAAATCGGAATCTGTTTTTGAACGACTTTACAAACCTAAATACATTGCTAAAAAGTCCAGTGAAGAGAATGGAAAAACAGAGCCTAGCTACTTGAAAAAGTTAATCAAAAGCTCTGGTTTGAATTTGAATAATCGCCACACAATGTGTTGTAATACAACTGCAACAATGATAGGTCCGAGAAGGTCGATTTCGGCTGTGCACTTTAAACGCATAAGTAAGAATGAACTCGGAAACTGCATTCACAAATGGGCTTCAATCGGTGATAAATTAAACAAACAAGATTTAGATACCAACGAAGATGACAAAATCAACGAAGACAAGGTTGTGTCGGCAATCAAAAGCGAGAGAAAGAAGGTTAAGTTCTTGACTCCGGTACCTACAAACTTCAATACCCCCCAACCAGAAGAATTACAATTGAGATTGAAAGCCTGGCTCCAAAAACGTGGTAAAGCTCTGAACTCATACCACCATCTTCAATGCTTTGGTATGAACCATGTCAAATCTGAATTAGGAACTCCGAAATATACTCCACACGAAGTAGAAGATTTCCGTACACCGAAGAGTGAATTTGATGAAGAAAACAAAGAAAATATAGCTTTAGATTCGGACAGCGATGATGGGTCTTACGCTGATACAATGAATGAGCCAAAAGATACTCTATCGTCTGGTGATAAGATTGATGTTGACAATTGGAGGCATGCAAGCATTAACTCTGAAAGCATAGGGTTTCATGAGAGTCCTAACTTTAATGAAACAACGATAACATCAGCTGATTCGTTACCGAATTTAGATGAGTTGCTTATTGGATCTCTGGCTGATTTGACTGCTCTACTGCATGAGGTAAGCACTTCAATTCACACACAACGTCACAGCATAGCTAAGGCTTCTTTGTCGAAACAGTACATACGCCGCACGGCCACGGCCCCCTGCAGGGGGCTAATTCAGTGGTGTGCCTCTAGCTGACAATAAGGTAATTCTTATATTTACTTATCGCAAATTCTATCAAGTTACTGCATAGTATATAACGAAGCTCGCATCCGTGCCGTGCAAGGTATTATGAATGTTAGCGGCGCAGCACTGTAAGTAGATTTAAACTCGCTAGGTTGTTATCACAGAGTTATCTTTCTGTACTTGTACTTATATATTCTGGTGAAGGTATGAGTGTGTTATTTATGTAGAAGTTTCTTCGCAGGGTTTCGATTGGCAGCAGTCTGCTCGCTGGCTGCGGTCGATTCGCGAGCGTTTCCCGCACGCTCCCAGAGCGGCCGCCTACTGGGAGTGCCGCGCCGCTTTAGAGGACAGCCGCGGCAATGTGCCCGCTTCAATCCAGTGCTGGGAGGAAGCTATCGCTAAGGGAACCGAGGTATTTTATTCTTAAATATGAAGGCACAGGCAAAACTAATCTCAGATGGCACCACGATTGTTGGTGCTTGTCATTGATCTTTACTTTGGGAGGTAAATGAATCAAAATAAACAGTAAACTTGCTTGCATCATAAAAATCATTAGATTTCAAATTATCACTTCATAATTTACATGAAGAATTTGGTTTCCAATCATTGTTGATACCATGTAGATGGGTTAGTAATTAAAGTTTGTCTTCCAGCATTCGGTGGCTGATTCTAACCTGGACCACCTCTTGACCAAGTTTATGCAGCTGAAGATCAGCCCACAGAGCGGTGCAAAGATGGACCCCGATCCCAAGATGCTGAACGTTAAGAATGTCTTCAAAAGCACCATCATTCGGTTCGCCGTGCAGCAAGCGAAACTGTGAGTATTAGTTATGATTGACTAGCTTCTACCCGCGGGTTCACCCGGTTTTCCACAGGAACAGTGCATTTTTTGATATAAAAAGTTGCCTAAGTTACTCATCGGTCCATAAACTCTTTCTGTGCCAAAAATCACATCGATCCGCTGCTCTGTTGCTGCATGGAAGGACAAACCAACTGATCAACAAAGCTACAATCACACTATCGCATTTAACTGTAGTACGGATAAAACTAAAATACCTATAACCTCACCGGATCGCCACGGCGACATCGCAAGCTACATATCCAAAAAAATCATATTGAATTTCCACTCCTTTCTCATGTTCTTATTTAGAAAGAGAGAGAGTGAAACTAAAATCAAGTTAAGGTTTGAGACCAGAACCAACACCATTGTTTAGATGCACCGGCTCCCAATGTACGGCTGCACTTAGTCCTCTTTTATAAAGGATTAAATAAAAAATAGCTTCATATTTTTCGTTCCAGTCGGCGTCAATCGGAGCAAGCGGTGCCTACGGTGTTCACAGTAACGCCGGTGCGTAGAAGCGCCCGTCTGTCGCACTGTCGCACGCCCCTGCGGCTGTGCGACACGGTGCGACAAGCCGCGACAATCGCGCCGGAGAACGTCTTCAAGCCGAACGAAAACTTTGTGCTAACACCTTGATTGTGGAATTGAGATCGAACAGAAGTGACGCGCTATTTTTACTTCGTTAGTCGTTTGTTTTTATATGACTTGATATTATTTTTCCTTTTTTGGTAGTCTTCTCTACACAGCATCGAAAGTACGGATCTTTTCGATCGATAAAATTGACAGTTCAAATTGTTAAATTGGGTTTTATCGATTTTTTATATAATTTATCGAGCCTTGATACAATGGACAAAAGTTATCGAATAGCTAGGTCAAATCCGAAGAGAATATAGAGTTCTACAATACTTTACGATCAGACTTCGGTACCCCTAGTACGAGTTTTAAAATTACGAAAACGATAATAGTTTTCGTGAGCTCACTAAACTAATAGTTTTCATTGTAATCGGTAGTATGAGTTAACATTTTCGAACGACGTTTACACCATATCGAATATCGACGATCTCGAATGAACGAACTTCATACTGTATATTTCTATCTCTCTTACACTTGGAGAAATGTAAAGAGACAAATATATTTTGCTACTTTTATCTGTTTGACGTTATGTTTATCGTATTTATCCACAGACATTGTATTTATCGTAGGTTAGGACCAAAGAGTATAATAACTATCCATGTTAGGACATACATTCTATAATTCTTTATTCTTTAACATAATTTGGGACATTTATTGGAGTGCTTGTAAATTTATTGTTTTATGCAATGCGTTTTATCAAAGCACTTACTAATTACATGTAAATAATAAATCTCATTAAAACAAAGTGGTTCTAGATATTTTTTTAAATATTTATTTAACCTATACATTTGCAATAGAAAATAAAAATCTTAGGAAGTACCTTTGTCTTCAGTGTGATTCTTTGAGAGCTCCTGAGATTTGAGTCTCACAGAGGTACGCAAAACTTTTTTTTGTGAGCCGATACCGCTACACAAAGTGAGTGTTGGAGATACGGCTGGGTACCAATAACCGCCGCCTCTGTGTTAGCTCCCGACGCTCCTCATCACGACGGTCAGTTTCTACAGCTTCCGCAGCTAACCGCATCGCAAAATTCCGTCTTTTCATCATAGTTTCCTCAAAAATCACAAGACGATTACACGCTCTCACGACGATTTAGTCAACGAGTAACAAAACTTTTTAAGTTTTCGAAAACGTCTTTGTTTACTACCGTCACCGTGTCAAAGTGGCAACTCATACTGCCCAAATGCAAAATACTACTCGAAAACTTTTTTCGTTTTCGAATACTACGATTCGAAATAGCTCATACTACCGATTTCAGTTCCTCTAAGTTTTCGCTAGGGGCGCTGCACGTAAATGTATGGGAGCAAACGATACGAAATGTAGTATTCGAAAACTATCAAAACTCGTACTAGGGGTACGGTACTCGCATCATTCGAAAAATTTATCAGTTTTTTCGATTCGACAAATTTATCGAACTGACTTCCGTACTTGCGCCGCTGATGCGTTAATTCATGCGTTTTTGTGATAATACGTCGCGCGTCTCTTTCGCACACCTGCGGTGATCTTCCGATAAATTTATAACCGTGTGTCCAGGCTCTCCAAACGTGGAATATTATTAACGCAATTGTGTGTTAGATCGCATGCGTTGTAATATAAAATGTACTGACCATCACAGAACGCAAGGACGCAAATATCCTAATCCTATCGCGACGTTATTATTGGAGCAGCAACCATCAAGATAAAATAAAAAAATACACATGAGATTGCTTTTAAAAAGCGGACTCTGACAGTGAGGAACTACCTACTGAATTGATTTTGATTAAATTTCTATGGGACCAATCTGAAAGTATATCCTTTCAAATGAACAATATTCCAAATCGCTTTATAAATGACGGAGTTATGAGCTAACACGAAAAAATTACAACCAAATTGAGAACCTTTTTGAAATCAGCTAAAACCCTCGACAAATAGATCTGATAATCTTCAAACAGCTGAAACGATTTTCTTGAATGAAATATATTTTAATGTGTCCGACACTAGCTGATGTTCACGTAAATATATTTATTGTACATTTCAAAAATTTCGCTGTAGGGGTCTGGTCTAGATAACCAGAAGACGCAGGTTCGAATCCTATTGGCAGCGAAATTTTTGAGATGTAAATTTTTACGAGAATTTCTTGAATCATAGCTAAGAACATTCGATCAAGTCTTCTTTCCAAAAATAAGACAGCAAAGTCGGTTCATCTGTTTGGGAGCTACAATGCCACAGACAGATAAATTTATAAGACCCCCTCTGTTTGCGTCGGGGGTTAAAATACTAGAGCTAGATTTATTTTGTAAGAACTGTATTACAGTTTCATGGAACTAATGGAACAAAAAAAAACCCAATATATTCCCATGGAACTGACGAAAACAGTTATTTTATGTATTCCAATGATGTTAGCATTTTTTCCCGAATTCTTAATTTTCCGTATTCGTTTTTTTTCCATATTCCTATTTTTGTATATTTTTGTTTATCCGAATTCTTATTTTTGTATATTCTTGTTTAACCGAATTCTTATTTTTGTATATTCTTGTTTATCCAAATTCTGTATTTTCCAAATATTAGTACAATTATAATAAAAAATATTGTATCAACATAAAAATTACCATGGGTACCGTCAGCAACATTAGGGCTGCAGACTAGTCTATACCTACTTCTTAACTAATATTCTAGTCTATATACTTTTATACCAATTTTATAAAGACGTACCTAAAATTTGTTTGTATTTTTGATTGTTACCTGAAATCGTTGGTCCGATTCTATAAATTCTTCCACTTATAAGAAACTACGTTATCCCTGGCTAACGTTTTATGCTGACTCCACGTGAGCGGAGCCACGGGAAAAAGATAAATTTTAAGTCTAAGTATTAGACTTTAGAGTCGCTAATGCTTTAACTACATTTAGCTCGCTAAGCGAACTTAGCCATAAATGGCTAAAATTTAGTTCTCTCTTTTCTTGACATGCTATCGTATTAGGATCATGTAAATAAATATGTGTTATCTGTACTTGTGTGTTATGCGAAAAAAACTAATTCGGAAAATTGAGAATTCGGAAAAAACGCCACCATTACACCGCCCGCCATGCGTTACTGCATCATAACGCACCTGTGTGGGTGAAGCCTATTCCATCCCAGATTATATATTCAATAGCTGTATCCCGCGGCTTCGCCCACGTAGCCTAAGTTACTCCTTGTAACATCAGCTATCTGCTAGTGAAAGTTCCGTCAAAATCGGTCCAACCGTTTCGGAGATTACCCGGTACAAACAGACAGACAAACGTTTTAAAAATGGTTGTTTTGTTATATGTACCGTATATGCTTTCATATGCATTTAGTGAAAAGCAGTTATTTTGATATTACAAACAGACACTTCAATAGTATTTATTTGTATACTTCAGTTTTGTGAATTTGAACGCCGATCACGTGAACTTATTTTATTCACCATTTTCACATTTGGTGAACTGCGACTTTAATACCATACTTTGCTACGTGTATTTTGCGTTAATTTTGTGTAAAGAGGTAAAGTTTGTTGCCTCTTATAAATCTGGCACCACTGATCCGATTCTAAAAATTCTTGAGAGTTTTGGCGGGAATGCGAAAATGTGCTGTTGTTGATTTTGTGTTATTTACTAAAACCTATGTTTCTTCGAGTGTTAATGTATAATAATGGTGGATTATTAACCATTAAGTGTTCGTAAAAGTGCATGAGTGAAAGGCAAATAGTACAAAAGCGAAAAACGTGTATTTTCGTATTCTATCCAAAACTCCATAGAAGCTTCAGTAAAGTATCCACAGCTTTACTGAAGCGTCACTTCGACTCGAAAATTGTTTCTAATATTGCGACTTAAGGACTATGTATCCAGGTCAAGAAATAAATTACCTATATAAAAAAAAATCTAAAAATTCTCTCACGAATAGGAAGTGACGTTACCCTGATTAAAATCGTGCAAACAAAACTACTTAAAGCCGATCTTTTTATTCTCGTTTTGGTATTTTAAAGCGGCTGGCCGCTAAGACCTTTGCGTTGAGGCCGTCAAATTTAAATGTTTTAACGACAACTATGCAATATCTATCGACTCCAATGTTTACTGTCACTCCTTGTTCAATGGTTTACTGTGACAAGGTACATTATATTTGATCGAGTTAAAATTACATTTGATCCTAATTTGTGCGCGAATAGTCCCGTGTTTTGGACGAATCTAAAAATTATTTCATTAATTTAGGAAGCTACCATGATATATGCTACCAGCGCCGCGAGTACGGATCTTTTCGATAAATAAAATTCGATAAAATTGACAGTTAAAATCGATAAAGTGGGTTTTATCGATTTTAACTGTCAATTTGCCCTACTGCGGCGCGAGTACGGATCTTTTCGATAAAATTGACAGTTAAAATCGATAAAGTGGATTTTATCGATTTTAACTGTCAATTTTATCGAAAAGATCCGTACTCGCGCCGCAGTAGGGCTAACATGCGCACCGTGACAAAATTTTGTCGATGCTTCTGTCGTGCATTTGTCTCATGTTTGCGAGAGAAAGAGCGAGACAAAACAGTAGACAAAATTTTGTCGCGGCGCGCATGTTAGCCCTGCAGGTTTTACTATGATGCTACTTATTATACTAATTCCACGCGTGCCAAGCCGCGGGCAGAGGTTATAGTCTTAAACACGGCTCTACGTTGTATAGTTATACAGACTTTAGAGCACAACGAATAGGAATCATTGACATGTTTGTTAATAATTATTTAAAGTGCTTTGAAAGAAATTATTTATGGAAAAATTATGGTGTAGAGATATTTTAGTTAACATTGTAATTGTTATTTTTAATATCGTTGTGAGTATGGAGGTCTACTCGCAAAAACGGTTACGATATGACATTACTCCAAATATATCGACAAGGCTTTTTTAAGGCGCCGCTTCATGACCCGCCTAACGCAAAAATCCTAGAACGCAAAAATGGCCTAAAGGCTTTTTTGTTCATCGAAGAAAAACAGGCATTACGGAAAAAGATAGAACGGCAGAGCCTAGTTGCCTAGATGACCAGAAGATGCAGGTTCCAATCCTGTTGGAAGCGAAATTTTTGTGACGTACAATATATATTTGTATAAATAAATAAAAGCTTGCGCTTGTAATAATACAACAATATCAGTTATCATGTCAATGATATCATCGATTTTGCGAGTAACCCCCTGATTTATAAATGTGAAGCTGCGACTCGCGCAACATTTTTAATTGTAATAATAATTATGTGAAAACTACTATTTTAAATTTATGTCATTGAAAATATGAATAAATGCTTGTATATTTGTATATACATTGTTTTATTTCTAAAGCTGTCCTATTGAATAAATGACATTTGCACAATCATTCACGAGCGTAGCCTAAACCTTTAGGCACAGAGGAAATAATACCTACCACCTAGACCTATATGATCATACCTCTCTGCTACTAGGAGTCCTCCTTCCTCCTTTCTTTATTTCCTGGCTTCTGTGGAATGTTAGCCACAATTTCGCCAATGTCAAGTAGGTGGGTAAATTGTTACAATCGTTCACGGTAATTTTGCTCAAAGAGAATGTAACGTTGAAATATATTTTACATTCTGAAAAAACTACTAGGAGTCCGTGTCGCAAATGCGATTGACATAGAACATAAAAACATCTAAGACCTGAGATCTAAAGGACTTGATTATTTATTTTGTGGTATTCTAAAGGGATGGACAGACATGCTCATTGCTAGCACGAAAAATATTGGTACTTAGTATGGTACGGATAGATATTTTTAAGGAAAATAATATAAAGTAACTTAGTAAATAATAAATTTTAATATACAAGCAGGATTATTACCAACATAGCGACGACCTGTATTATAAGTTTTTATCGCGAACGAAGCAGCACGAAATCAGTATCTATATAAATGCGAAAGTGTGTTTGTACGGTTGTTGGGATCGACGTGATTTTTGGCATAGATATAGTTTATGGACCAGAGAGTAACACAGGTTACTTTTTATCCCGGAAAAATGTATGATGCCCGTGGGAACGCGGGTGAAACCATGGGCAGAAGCTAGTAGTACAATATGTAACGTCCTTATAAGACAATAAGACCTATGTGTTTATGCATAGTAAAATAAGAACAGTAGTTCGTCTCGAGTACTGCTCGTGAAATACGTACCTACTTTTTTTGAGTTATTTGGTAACGAGACGAGCTGGTCGTTTGCCTGATGGTAAGCATACCTAACGCCGGCCCATAACAATTGCAGTGCCACCCAAAACTTTGCAACACAAAGGCCTGCGCGGCACTGCAGTGCGCTCGTTACCCTGAGATATTAGGTATATTCTGTATAAAGCGTTACCCGTAACGCTTTAAGTAGGTACAGTACCTATTTCACCTATTTTGTTAGTGGTAGGACTTTATCTTCTGCGAGTGTCCGACTGTCCGTCTGGGTTGTTGCCACCAATTTGCTCGTGCAGTTTGCCGCCAAGCAGTATAGTGTGCAAGCATTACTGTGTTCCAGCAGGGCAGCCAGTGAAATTACTGGGCTTATGAGACTTAATACCTACGGGCTGGAGCCATGGAGAACGCAGCGCAACGCGACCTCGACTGGCGGATTTCCAATAGTGCGGGGTATGGAACGCACGGGCAAAGGTAGGTATGCCTATAGCAAAATGGTTAACTTACTTATCTTCTTTTACTACGGTATAAGTGAGTAAAGATACAGTCTAATTACAAATACAGTACCTATTTCTATATTTTCCTGTTATATGACACAGTTTGAAGTGAGTAGTGACCATAGGCAGAGTTATATAGGTTTTTATACTGTCATGGTCATCAACACTTTGAAAATTATCACTAAAAACGGGATATTTACCATGTATATTATTTGATTTGAGTTTCCGATATTTCGGCGCTGTTGCAAACGCCATGATCACGGGAGAATATCGGAAACTCAAATCAAATAATATATACATGGTAAATATCCCGTTTTTAGTGATAATTTTCAAAGCATAGGCAGAGTTGTCTTGTAAAACGTCATGACCTTACTACCAATCAGTTTTGGAACACATTATCTACTGTCCTTCGTAAACTGTAACGTAAGAATATTATTTTATATAGACATAAATAGTATACTAATATGCTATTATATATGTAATCTATATCAATTAACATTATTTATGGAGGAGGTAAAGTTTGTTTGTTGCTTACCGCTAACCTCTGGAACCACGCACTTAGAAATGTCACAACAGAATTCAGTTAGACCATAGTTGTACAATGGCACATTTAATAATACTACGTACAATGATCACTTCACTACTAAGGTTTGTGGTTGTTTCTAATGCACGAATAGAATAGAATAGAATTATTTATTGGCCTTTTAACAATGTGTTTGGCCATGTTTTAAGACTACTTATTTGTGTTTATTATTTTTATTGTAATACGCTGTTGAATTTCCAGAATAAACAAAAATAAAATAAAATGTGTGTTACACTGGGCAAGCCTATTTTACAAAATGTTTATCCAGTATTTAACCCTAAGCGGGACTTCAACATATTAGGTTGGGGAAAAAGTCTTTTCGCATTATACCTAGTATGTATGAACTTGTAATAAAAATTAAAATCTCTTTGGCTATACTATTTGTATCTGGCTGGTTTTGGTATCATATGAAAGTTTAAATTTTAAAGAACATAATTTCAAATTCAAATTAGGAAAAGATTAAGATTGAAAATAAATTAGTGTGTATTTTATTTAGTTATTTTAGTTTATGTTGTTTATATTTTCTGTTATTATAATAAAGATTTAATTAGGAAAATGTGTGATTTTCATTTGTTTTTCGTACTGTCAAAATGAGTGAATCTAATGAAGAAATTCTATACATTTTAAAATTATACTACAAAAAATGGAAAAAATGCAACGCAAGCCGCGAAAAAAATTTGCGATGTTTATGGACCTAGTGCAGTGTCTGTGAGAGTAGCACAAATTTGGTTTAAGCGTTTTCAATCCGGAAATTTTGATTTCAAAGATGCACTTCGCTCTGGTCGCCCTATTACGGATAAAATGGATGCCATTTTTGAAAAAGTGGAACAAGATCGGCATATCAGTAGTTACGACGTAGCTGAAGAACTGGGAAATGACCACAAAACAGTTTTGGCGCATTTGAAAAAACTGGGTACACAAAAAAGCTCGATATTTGGGTACCTCACGAGCTCACTGAAAGAAACCTAATGAACCGTGTACTCATTTGTGATTCTTTACTACAACGTAATGAAACCGAACCATTTTTGAAGAAGCTGATAACTGGTGATGAAAAGTGAATCACGTACGACAAGAACGTGTGAAAAAGGTCGTGGTCAAAGACCGGTCAGGCTTCACAGACAGTGGCGAAACCCGGGTTAACTCGCAACAAGGTGATGCTGTGTGTGTGGTGGGATTGGAAGGGCATTATTCATTATGAGCTGTTACCACCAGGCAGGACCATCGATTCTGAACTCTACTGCGAACAATTGATGAGATTAAAGCAAGAAGTTGAGAGAAAGCGGCGGAATTAATCAACAGAAGGGGTGTGGTTTTCATTTTCATGGTTTTTCATTATAACGCTAGACCTCACACATCTTTAGCCACTCAGAAAAAATTAAGAGAGTTTGGCTGGGAGGTGTTAATGCATCCGCCGTATAGTCCTGACCTTGCACCTTCAGATTTCCACCTGTTTCGGTCTCTTCAGAATTCTTTAGGCAGTGTCAGGTTAACATCATGAGAGGACTGCCAAAACCACTTGTCGCGGTATTTTGATCAGAAGTCCCAAAATTTCTATAGCAATGGGATCATGTCCCTACCTACAAGATGGCAAAAAGTTATCGAACAAAATGGTACCTACATACTTTAGTTAAATGTAAATAAACTACCTATATTAAAAAATGTTATGAATTTTCTTTAAAAATGCGAAGAAACTTTTTCCCCGATCTATTATGATCGGTAGCACAGACTACTTAGAGGTACTATCGGTAGCAATGGGGAGAATTCTCGCCGTACGGCCATTTATCCCGCATTAGATGAAGACCTGTCATCGGGATTCGGGTGACGATTTTTAGAACTGCTGAAGTTGAAGAGAACTCTCGCCATTTATCCCGCTTGGTGGCGCTGTTGTAAATGGAGACCTGGCATCTGGTGACCATTTTTAGAACTAGGGACTGAAATTTATCTCCCCTTTTGTAATGGTAGCATATAGGTAGTAGGTAATTCTCGAATAAACTCTCACCCCAACTTGCTAACGGCTAAACTGTGCATACAAGCAAAGAAAGGATATCAAAACTAATAATAACGAAAAAAAGAAGACAGTGAAAGCTGCTAGCGTAAGATTGATTTATTAATTCGAGCATTCGCCTAACACTACTTAGTTTTATATATGCTTAAAATCATGCTATATTACTAATACACCTTTGGAACACCAGAATGTCGAGCTAGCGCTATCACTATGCATGGCGGGTTCTGTAGAAAAATCATGGGTACAGTAAAATTTAGAAATAAAATTAATTAATAAATAAATCAGGGAATCCTAGTGCGGGGGTATGAGTGTGTAAGCGGTTATGTTTATGTAAATTTATAATTTATAAACTATATCATAGGTATGAGTATTTAGTGCCAATTTTGACTTAAAAACCATTTCTAACTTAAAATATAATTAAATAGAACACAATCATAAGTTTGTCAAAGCGGAAAAATAGTTGCAAGTTGGTATACAGGGTATGACTTTAAAAAATACGAAGTTTGCAAATTAGTGATTTCAAATCACTCGTGAAATTAAAAAATCGGGTCCCTGGTCCGATTCTAAAAAATCTTTCACTAATAGGAAGCTAACATTATCTCTGAGTGCTATAGGCTACATTTTATTCTGATTCTACGCCTGCGAAGCCGCGGTCAGACGCTAGTTATGAATCTAACAGGTTTCACAGCTGAAAGATTTTCTAAAATTAGTACCGGCCCCTAAAAACCTCAGTGCTACCAATGCACAAGAAATAAGAATTCAGATGTGACAGCTGTCATCGTCACGTCACCTGTGGCGCCATCAGGTTGGCAGTGCCGTCGGTGTTAATGCCCGCTTGGTCACGAGTGCGCCAGTCCTCCCGCGATTTGAATCCAATAGACCGAGTTATATAGCGTTTTATTTGTGAATCTAATCAGGTGAGTGCTTAGACAGAAATGCTTTTATTTTTAAATAATTCTCGTATGTATGCTTTTATATATTAAACGTGGCAGAACATTGAAATGCATGTGCAACTCGAGAAGTGGATATAAAAAAAAGATAGCCGGCGGGCCGCACTTCGTGAGATTTTTGCAAACAGGTTTTCCGTCGACCTTCGGTTCTACGCTTTTGTTTTAATATTTTTATCCAGTTTTATTGCATATCGAACCGATTTCAGACCGCTATTGTGTCTAGTTTCATTATTGAGGCATTTGATCCTTTAGTACCTAGTCATTTTGTAATAGTATGCATATTATTTACACAATAATTTTCTGTTTTGTGATTTCATTTTGATACTAATTATTTGAGTTTTTGTTAAAAATAAAATTAATGATTTTTTAATTATGGCGGTAGGTATATTACATACTGAAAGATCATTTTATTATTAAGTTTGTAGGGTAGGGTAACCATAATTATATGGTTAATATTTGATTTTTCCTATAGTAATCGGTCATGCTTTTTTCGATTATTTTATTGTTAAATCTAAAAATGTTAATTACCTAAGGAAAAATGCACAATTTCTGTGTACATCTCCACTAATTATTTGTTCTGTGACGCGCGGCAGTAGCTTAGGGTAGAATTGAATGAATAATTTATTGGAGCTAAAGTGGTAACTTGCTATTTAGTAATGTTTATAATTTTTCGAGATTTATCTTTTAGTTTCATTATGTTTGCGTTTAACCACTGACTACCTAATTTTCTAAAATCTGAAACATTGAATTAATCAACTTGTATCGATTGTTATTGTGCAATATGCAACATAATACGAGTATACCTACACAATGTATAGTCATATATTTATTGATAATATTCATTACACGTCACACAGTATACAATAAAATTAAAATAACATAATAAAATTATAAGTAATATTCAAATATTACAAAACCTTCCTACACAATCAATGTAGGTATAAATTTAGTTTGTCTATTTTATATACAAGATCTCTTTGTTAAAAAAACGGACAAGTGTGAGACGGACTCGCGCACCGAGGGTTCTGTACAAACGTGTCATGAAGATTTTGTGACCGTGGTCATGGTTCACTCTAGTAGCTAGGTACCTACTAGGCATTTAATAATAATCGCAAAACCCAGAGACAATCTGTAATATTTTTAATTTATCATTTAAAAATAGCAGTAGTTACTTTATTTCCTTTCTTTATTTATATTTATTTTAAACCAATTTGGTACACCGATATGACAAATAATAGACAACTGAATTAAATGTTTGATAATTAAGATAGAGACAATAACAAAGATCTATTAGGTACTAGAAAAGCTAAGCAGTTTTAAAGTTTCGTATCGTAAAAAATATTTTTGGAAGTAATAGAAATAATAAAACTACATATTATATTTTTTTTATTTAGTACTAGTTACTATTATTAGTTAGGTATTATTGCTTATCTCCAAGGAAAAAAGCTTACTTAATTATTGTTTTTCCTTAAAAACCCGTTACTGGATTATTTATTCTATGCACTAAATATTCACACATGGATAATTAATCATTTATACACTTAGAATTCAATCCAAACTAATATTATAAATGCGAAAGTGTGTTTGTTGGTTTTTCCTTGTTTCACGCAGTAATGGAGCAACGAATCGACGTGATTTTTGACATAGATATAGTTTATGGACCGGAGAGTAACAAAGGCTACTTTTTAAGCCCGAAAAATGCACGGTTCCTGTGGGAACGCGGGTGAAAACCGCGGGCAGAAGCTAGTTCTGTTATATAAACTCTATATATATATATAGGTTAGCGTTACCTATATCTCTTTTTTTATACTATTTGATAACGAAACGAGTCAGTTGTTTGTCTGATGGTAAGCATAACGCCGGCCCATAACAATTGCAGTGCCAGCCAGAACTTTGAATCACAAAGGCCGGCGCGGTACTGTAGTGCGCTCTTTACCTTGAGACATTAAATATTAAGTCTCATAAGCCCAGTAATTTCACTGGCTACTCTGCTCATCAATGCTTGCACATTATTGCTTGGCGGCGGACTTCACGAGCATAGCGGTGGTACTAACCCAGACGGACACTCGCAGAAGAGTTAGTACTACCACCTAATAGATCTTAAGCGACGATGTGGTCGGAGATAGTGAATATGCTTAACCTAGATTAGAACTGGCTTTCAAGTGCAGCTGCCGGAACAAACTGATAGGTGTTTGATGACAGAAATGTTAGTTTAGTTAGCAAAGGTTAGTTAACTGGTAAAATGGTAACTCTAATACCCTATCTGCATATACAGGGCGCCAATTATTCTACTGAACAAATGGTTTAAAAACGACAATGGTTTCGCAAAATGATCACTTTGATGCAGCGCATGCGAAAATTGACAATGGCTTACTGATGATCGCCATTGTCATAGGCGACCATAGACAAACGATTGTGCTAAATACTGAAAGCGCCTATAGTGATAATGTTGCGACGAAACCATTGTGATTTGTAAACCATTTGTTTAGTGGAATTGGGGCCCTACGGTCGACTTTACTACTGATATTTATGCCATTACAGCTTTAAATGTTCTTGTCAGTGCCTGCAATTTCTGCCGAGGAAATGCAAATTGTGGAATGAGCTCTCACCTGTGGTCTTTCCGACAAGCTATAACATGAGGCTCTTCAAAAGAAGGGTGAACAGAGTCTTTAAAGGTCGGCAACATATCAGTGTATCATGTCAGCGGCGCAAGTACGGAAGTCGGTTCGATAAATTTGTCGAATCGAATAACCCGATAAATTTATCAAATGTTGCGAGTACCGAAGTCTGATCGTAAAGTATTGAAGTAGCTCTAAATTCTCTTTGGATTCGACCTAGCTATTGGATAACTTTTGTCGATTGTATCGAGGTTCGATAACTTATATAAAAAGTCGATAAAACCCACTTTATCGATTTGTACTGTCAATTTTATCGATCAAAAAGATCTGTATTTGCGCCGCTGTATCAGTACCTACCCCGAGTGTTGCAGATATCCAAGGCGATGGTAGCTGCTATCAGGCCATCAGGCGGGCCGTCTGCTAGTTTGCAAAGTATGGCATAAAAGAAAAATATAATCAGTCGGAAAATGGCTACTGTTGAATATCGGCCTCCTCCAGGAAGGACGATTTTGCCATAATACAGCACGCTTTACCGGCGTCGCCATGATCGCAGTAGATTATGATGTTGACCGAGGAGTATGCTGCTGACCTTTCCTTGGATATTCCCTTTTACGGCTCTTATCGCAACCATGGGATGAGATGTGGTGGTGTTATCCTTAGCCGAGACTACAAGGTCACGAGCCGTGTGATACGGCATTTTGAATGTGTACAATTTGACGCATTCAAAATGCGGTAGTAATTGATATTCTCATTTTCTTTCTCTGACGTCACTTAATAATATTCCGAGACTGCTCTCGAAGCGGTAGGCAACCACTGTTATCTCAGTGCAGTCATTAACGTGGCTAAAGTCCTTTTATCTTACGCCATTAAACAGTCGTTTCCTTCGTTATCTCGTGGTATACTGCACAACTCACGACATGTGACAATGATGAGGTGACCAGGTTTGATTTCTGAGGTTTTCTGCTAATATTTTAAATATTTCAATTTTAATTAATTCTCCTCCTCTGATCGTTGACTCGCTACTGAGTACCGTGATCACCCCGACCAAGCTTGTCGTTGAATATTTGTCGTCACTTGTGTTGAGCATTGGCTCAGCGAAGTGCTTCGCTGATTTATGGTGCCTAGTTGGTCAGCCACCTGATCAGACCATCTCTTTTAGAAGTCTTATAGTCCGCTTCTAGGTCAGGCGGAAAAATAGTCGATGGCATTTACGCATAAATGGTATTTTTTAAAAAAAGAAATTATATAACAAACAATTCAAAATTCAACACCAATTCCTTATTAAGAATAAGAAACTTGTTATTAATTTTATCGCATTTTGTGTATAACAGTAATTTCGAACCGATTTCATTACTTTAGCTGCGGTTGATAAGAGGAACAAATGAAAGTTGATTCCGAATGCTCGAATATGTATCAAGGATATAAGACATCGGACTCAAGGTTCAACTTCGATACTATCGCGCTTGCTTTGAGTTTACGAAACCAGCATATGTGTATAATTAATTTGGCAGTGACAAATCCATAAAAGAGTCTCAGGTTAACTACGAACGTAGGCCATTATGTCACAAAGTTCTTGGTGGCACAGGGTACTGGAGTTGGAACAGGCGTTATGCTTACCTTCAGACAAATAAGCTGGTAAACTGACAAATGACCGTGAGAGTTGCCAGAAAAGCAAAATTGGTCCTGTGAAGAAATGTTTTGGTTCTTTTCAGAACCAAAACGTTTCTTCACAGGACCATCGATCCTTATGATGGTCAAAAGGGTTCTTTTCAGAACCCTTTTGGCCATCATAAGGACCGATGATCGGCTAAATCGTCGTGGTGGAATGATTGTTCAGGGAAATAGATAGTGTCCAGAACACGCCGGGCGCATTTAAGGCTATGCTATAGATAGGTCAAGAACATGACTCGGGGAGGCTCCTTCCGCGTACACTAAAACACGTACATGAATCTGTGCCATTGCTTTTTGCTATACGAAAAATAGGCTGACGTTTGACCGCCCTTTTACCAGATGATTTATAAGCAGCTGACTGTGTAGGTGTAGCACGACTAGTAAGCTCACTTAGACGGTACCTTTTCACTCTCTTTGGCAGACTTCCAAATTACAGTTAAGTATCGGGAAACACAGAAGGAAGTCGCTTGTCTTAGGCTAAGTTTCATTCATATGTCAAAACTACAAAATTTTGACTTATGTAAACACGAGTCCACGCTTAAATTCCTACGCTCTAACAAATATCTATAATATATAAAAATCATATTGTCATAACTGTAACTGCAGATAATCTTATTATCAAGGAAACGGCACCTTTTTCGCCATAATATGATTCACGCTCGTCTCCACACATGACTGTTAAAATCGATTTCTCGAGTATCCAGCACTGAGTCATCCGCTAAGTTCATCCGAAAATAGAACCGACGCGGGCAAGTTATGAACATTTTTATAATTATTGAGAGTCAAGCTTGGGGATAATTGTGACAAAGTTGAAGTAAATTTGTGTTATTTTTATAAATATTCGTAACTCTTAATCGTAACAAAGAAGGAGAAGGAAGTGCTCAATTTGTCACCCAATTTGACGCTGTGTGACTTCTTTCTTTCTTAATAATCGACAACAGCGATCTCTTCGGCAAGACCAAGACGTCTGCAAAGCGTGGTATGTGGTCAATACGAGTATTCAAGAGTGATATGCCTGATATGAAAAAGAATGAGTCATCGGTGTACACGTCATAATTGTAAAGAAACAGAACGCAATTAGCTCAACCAGTGAATTATAACTTACTTATTTCACGTCATTTTGACCCGAAATCTGAAGATAGATTCACGTCCTCCAAAAATAAAAACTCATAACCTGTGATTTTACTCAACCGAATTAAAACTCGTAGTTGTATGAAGGTTCTTCGTGTTACCAGACAAATATTCATAGCCGATATAAGTTGTAATGTCGGATTGTTCGTCATAATTTATCATACAATCGCGTCTTCCTCCGATTGTTATGAGTTTGGTGTGGCCCATTGTCGACAAACATAATATTGTCATTCAACATGACTGTATATCTGTATTAATAAAAATAATGATGGCATAGACTGCAACTGCATAGTGCATAGGGCTGTAGAATTTCTATTTAATTTTCTTTTGTGCAGCTGCGTTTGAAACTGAGATTACAATAATTGTAACCAAATAATGGAACCCACTATTTTTAGCGCTTACCATCAGGTCATCACACAAAGTTTGCCCTGGCCGGTGATCGAATGGGGCCCCTCGTTTTGCAATCAGAGTTTGGTAGTTACCAACTAACCTACAGTCCTATTTGTTGTGTGTCTCAGAATCAAAAACATACAGAATTTATTTGGGGGCACCCATTAATTCCATGAGTTGATTTTGGCGATTTTTCGACTACTCCCTCCTTGGTGAGATATCATGCGATTTGACTTGAACCCCTCCCCCTCGCTAATCTCACGTGAGATTTTTTCAAATAACATAAAATATTCACGATATACTTATACCATTAACAGCTGTTAAATTCAGTCATAAATATTATAAGTAGCTATAGCAAAAACTGCGTCCTTGTTACAAAGTTGTATCAACAGAATGAGAGAAAAGAAAAAAGTTTGCTAGCCAATGTTTCTTAACCAGGAGTAAACATTATCAACCGCCTAAAGACGTCCATTGATATCCTCCCCATAAAACAAACATACATCTCAAGATTTTCATCACTAATAGTGCTCACTTCCATAGCTTAGTTAGAAGATCGCCCACAGAGTCATTTGCAGCGGAATTTTTAAGTTGTTTAATTTAATTTAATTTATTTATTCATAAAAACCACAGCTCTTAAAAATCTTAACATTACTTATATACGTTACCTAAAGCCAATAATGGTTTTAAATTTTTTTTTTAGTTTTTTTTTTTTTTAATATTTACAAATAATGTAAACAAATTTTAAAACTCGCCTTTCATTTTACTTCTACGCGTTGCATTAATTTGCATTTTTCTCACGTTTCAAGAACATATGGCAAAAGGATATGACGGTCGAACTCAACAACGCGCGACTAAATGTGACGAGTGCAGTGCCACGGAGGACTTTTCACTATAGATGTCATTGCTATTTGCTAAGGACATGCGTGACGCTTAACGTCATGCACATGACGAGGTCGCCTCGTCATCTTATAAAATAAAACAAATAGCTAATCAATCTAACCGATTCTAAAACAAATATCGATAAATATCGAGATGACTCCTATAATAACCGCTGTTTTACCGACGTATTACTTATTCTGTGCCCACTTGGAGATTCCTTCAGGAACCGTGTATTTATATAAAGTAGCCACATTACTCTCCAGCCAATAATTATCTCAATGCAAAACAATCAGGTCGATCTGTTGCTCAGTTGCTGCATGAAAGAACCAACAAATACATTTTCGAATTTATAATAGTATACGAATTGCCAACTATACTTCCTGTTAAGTTACTATGCATAAAGCTCGCTAAGCGTTACATTTCAAGGCCACGACTCTAGACTCCAACCTCGCATATACCATCAAAGTCCAGTCATGTTGCGTGCGGGACCGAACATACGAGCTCAGAATACCACAACAATGGAGTATATATTTTAATAGGCGATTACCATGCTATCGGTCGACGCTTACACAAACGTTATGTTTTACGAACTCCCCAAAACTACAGTCCTATATACAGGGTGTCCGGTAATGAGTGGATAATCCTGCAGGTACGTGTAGGGGGTCAAGGCCGGGTAGAAAAAAAAAATAAAAAAAAAACTTACCCAGATATCATATGACTAACGAATTTATTTAAAAACCTACGGAAATTCCTACCCTTCTTCACATATTTTAGCACCATTCTCATAAATTCAGTAATACGATTGGTTTTTTTATTTTAATGTAATGAAGAATAGTGGTGCTCAGCAACACGCATTAAAATATTTTGGTAGATAATAATAAATAATAATAAAAAAAACGACGCAGTTCAGGATGAGACGTATCCCAATAGATGGATGGGCGTTTGGGCCCAATTTTGTGGCCACCGCGTTCACCTCATTTAAACCCGTTGTATTTTTTTCACTGGGGCAGCCTGTTCTATCAAAAACCCATCGGAACAGTTGAGGGACTGCGTCATCGTCTCTAGGCAGCCGCTCAAGTAATAAGTCAGCAGAGATACACGCGGCTGCTTAAACGCTCATTTAGTAGAAGGTGCAGAGCCTGCTTTACATTAGGTGCGAAACAATTTGAGCACATACTTTAAAATTAATTGAATACAAATATTTTTACTGAAATGTTTGTTTAATTTTATTTTAACATCCTTTACACTTCATGTCGAATAAATAATTAACATTTTTATTCTCTATCTGGATCTTTGTTGAAGTTAGGATAGCGCATTTGATAATTATTAGCCGTAAATAAAAAATCATAAAAATAAGATTATAACCAAATAATGTTGTCTCTCTCACACAATAACGTCCGCCGTGGCAGCAGTAAACTCAAGGACACTGACTTATGGGTACACTTTAAAAAATAACTTCTACGAATTTTCAGTTTCGTAAAAATTGTTGTTTGGTACAAAATTAAGCCGTAACTCAGAAATTTCTAGATAAAAATATTGTGTGTGATACTATTTTAGAAATCGCATGAAGTAGACATGTTTTTAAAGCAGTTGGCCATCCAGGCCTCATACATTTTTTTTACACCACGGATGCTCAAACTTAGCCGTATAAAATGAATGATACTAAAATAATTTTTTTAAGGATTTTTTAATAATAAGTGGCTATATCTACCAAAATATTTTAATGCGTGTTGCTGAGCACCACTATTCTTCATTACATTAAAATAAAAAAAACAATTGTATTACTGAATTTATAAGAATGGTGCTCAAATATGTGAAGAAGGGTAGGAATTTCCGTAAGTTTTTAAATAAATTCGTTAGGCATATGATATCTGGGTAAGTTTTTTTTTTATTTTTTTTTTCTACTCGGCCTTGACCCCCCCTACACGTACCTGCAGGATTATCCACTCATTACCGGACACCCTGTAGACTGATCAGAGATAAAGAGATTTTGCAGGTGGTAGGTCTCTTGCAAGTGACCATCTGGGTGCGTATAGCACCGCTTTGCTCGTGTATTCTGCTACTCAGCGTTAATATGCAAGCATTACTGTGTTTCTGTTTGATAAGCAAATTCGTCAGTGGGCTTGGTTTCCTTAATTCTAATGTCTCAAGCTAAGTTTATGGACCGTAGAGTAACATATGCTACTTTTTATCCCGGAAAAATGCATGGTTTCCTGTGGGAACGTGGGTGAAAACCGCGGGCAGAAGCTAGTATTATAAAAGCGAAAGTGTGTTTGTTGCTTTGTCCTTCTTTCACGCAGTAACGCAGCAACGAATCGACGTGATTTTTGGCATAGATATATTTTATGAACCGGAGAGTATCATAGGCTACTTTTCATACCGGAAAACTGCACGGTTCCTGTGGGAACGCGGGTGAAAACCGCGGGCAGAAGTTAGTCTAGTACAAAAAACGCGTCGCGGCGGGCTGGAGCTCAATAAGATCAGTCAAAATTTTAATATCTGCCACTAAGCTGTATGTTATTATGAGTTATGACCAGCTCCACTAAGCTAGGTCTATTGATGAACGTAATTATAATTCAATCAGCTTATTGCTGAGTTAGTACGGCCTTTTCAGCACCAACTTGTTTGTAATTGGAAAGTCTAGGATCATCAGTTTTAAATGCTTTTGTATGTTTTTCGATATACTTCTGTTTCGTTCTTCTATTCTAACTTTCACGTGTTCACGACCGTCAATGACATCGCGAGATACTGATCAAACTGGTAAACTACCGAGGGCTAAAACCGAAGTTTATAATAATTATCTCATAAGATAGTGATAATGATAAGATTCTCTGGATTTGGCACAGAGCCAGAAAATTTATGTTAAGACCCATAAGCGGCAAGATAGCCGATGCTCATCAAGATAAAACACGATTTTGTACTGTGTACAATTTACAATGTTGGATACATTTCTGTCTAGTGAAGAGTGAAAGTGTCTATCCAGCTGCTACTCAGCGGATATAATAATTATGATAATAGATAGGATCACCATAAGCTAGCATCACTACAGGTTTTTCAATGGTTTACGCGTGGTCCGTAATTGATGCTTATAATAGCTGCTTATGCTTATCTATCAATTATTCATTGCTTCTAACGGTCCTTTATACACTTAGGGCCGATTTTTCAATGGCACTTTAACGAACTGATTGCTATCCAATCAATTAATTTTCGTGTTTTTAGTGTGTTTTTCGGGTCTTTCATTTCAAAACTAATGGACCGTTAGCTAACTAAGGTTTATTTCTTTAGAATGCCATAAAATTTATTTACGTCTGTCTTCGCCACAGACTTAGATGATTCAGGGAATTAACTAACAGGGGACCGATTTTTGAATGTCACGAATGATTTCGAAATCACCGATGACAAAATTCTCAGCGATGACTTTGAAATTATTTTTATCACTAATTTGCAAAAGTCGTATTTTTGAAAGTCATATACCCTGTATACCAATCATGCAACTATTTCTCAGCTTTGATCACAGATAAACTTATGATTGTGTTCTATTTATTTTTATTTTTTAAGTTGGAAATTGTTTTCAAATCAAAATTGGCACTAAGTAAATACTCGTATCTATGATATCGTTTACGAGTGGGGGTACCCATTCGTAAATGATATCATAGGTATGAGAAGTTTAGTCATCCGCTGAGATTCAAAAATACGACTTTTTGTAAATCAGTGACTATCGGTCATATCGCTGATATTTAGTCACTCGGTGACATTCAAAAATTGCACCCCAGCTATCTGACTATTGAAAAATCGGCCCTTAGTCCTCGAAATTATTAGTCATATTGCCCTCTCGGTTCATAAAACATGCACTTATACTTGGTATTCTTTAAAACCATACAGATCCATTCCGCAGAATGATTCACAAGTAACAACTTGACATTCATCAGGCGACTGCGCCTTCCCGGCTTCATTAATTAGAGATACGACACGTCTTATGACTCAGGCTGTGATGTTTTGTTTTTATTGAGTTTTGGAGGAAATGGTTTGAGGGATGCGTGTGATAATGGGCCTTCTTGGCCTTTGTATTGATAAAGAATATATTATATAGAGTTGTCAGGCCTTCATGCTGATAGTCATTGACATGAAATAGTTTAAGAATATTCGAAACATTTTTCTTTTATTTAATTTATAATTAAAATTTTGTGTTAAATAAATAAATGTAATGGCAACACGAACAAAAATCAGAAAAAAATATTCTTTGAACCTTTTTTTTCGCTCCTAATTACAGTATTTAATACTAGCGATTTCATCCGCGTGGAGATTCCCACAGGAATCTTCTATTTTTCGGGAAAAAATATCCTACGTTACTCTCCAATCCATAAACTATATATATGCCAAAAAGCACGTCGATCCGTTGCTCCGTTGCTGCGTGAATGAAGGGCAAACTAGCATTTATAATAGTACTAGCTACTGCCCGCGGTTTCATCTACGTTTCCTCAGGAACCGTGCATTTTTCCGGGATAAATAGTAGCCTATGCTACTCTCCGGTCCATAAACTATATCTATGCCAAAAATCACGTCGATTAGTTGCTTCGTGAAATAAGGTCAGACCACAAACGTAAATACACGCTTTTGCATTTATTATACACAAGTACCTAATAAGTATGAAATATGGATTATTCATCAACGGAGCACTATCACTCTCCGTACGATACGGGCAGAAGTTAGTATTGTATAAAGCACGTCGTTTGTAGTTTGAGACAGGTTTACTCACGTATTTACGAGAAATAAGACGGAAATAGTACAGGAAACGATTGTAATACAAAATGTATGATTATGATGAAACATTGTCTAGTGTAGGCGAGTAATTTTATTTTCAAGAATGTACAGTTGGCTGCAGTAATACGTATTGCTAGTTGGTACAATTTCAGATTTTCAAATTTACGTATACGTAAATGAATTATGAAGCGCAACTCATTACTCAGTACACTTATTTTTGAAAAATCATTTTTTGCATCTTATTTTGCATCCGACTAGCCTAAGTTACTCCTTTTAACATCAGATTTCTGCCAGTGAAACTCCAGTCAAAATCGGTGAAGCGGTTTTGGAGATTAGACGAAACAGACAGAAGGACAACAATTTTAAATTTTTTTGTTGTTGTTTGTTATTAGTACCGTATACAGCCTGAGTTTAAATTGGTATGCTATGCTGAAAGCAGGTCAATGTACTCCTGGAGATCAACAACTTTTGTTTTACGAGTTTTTGAAATTCGGAATTTTTCGTTGAAGAAAAGACATTTAAAGTTTATGTCAAAAATCTACTACATAACTTCCGGACACCCCTAGATCAGCTGATTCACTTGAACTATGTTAAACTTTCTTAAATGATGATCAACATTAGAAGACACTTAGAAAAATTCCAAAAATACCGCGCATTTCACGTTGGAAGTGAGTTATTTTTTTTGGTATGGTAATTTTGAATGATGTATTTCGAATGGAGATTCTCACAACTTGTTGACAACCATTGTCTTAATCACCCACTTCCGGGATAACATACCAAATCAAACTCACCCTGTATACTTTCATAATAAATGCATTTAGTATATACCCATGCAAAAAACACGTCAATGCCAACGGCCGTTGCTGCGTGAAAGAAGGACAAACCAACAAACTAACAGACACACTTTCGCATTTACTATACTACTGATTATATTCTTAATTCTTACCGATAAATCTGTACCTACAACGGAACAAACAAAAAAACGTCTATATTATAGACGACTCAGGCTATGTAGCAGATGCTCAAATTCTAAGAACGTCTTCTATCGAATATTTTATTTACACATACATACATCCACTCGTGAGGTCATTCACCTGAGATTCTTCGACAAAGCGCGAATAATTATATTATTATTTAAATCAATAGCATTAATAAATATGTATTTAAGGCATTTCACTTTGAACTGGTATTTTCGATCGTTTAATATGGTTTGATTTTCGAATTAAAAAAAATTTGTTGGAATCGACAAAATGTCTCACAAATTTCGAAATCATGGTCTCAATATAAAATTAAATAAGATTAAAAAAGATGAATAAATGATACTTTACTGACTTTTTAGCTGATGTCCTATTAGGTTTACAATTTTTTTTATACTTAGCATTTTTGACCATTTTCTCGCCACGATGTGGTTGAAGATGATGAATAATATGCAAAAACTAAAACTAGTACTGACTCAAGTGCAACTGCCGAACACACCGATAGGTGCTTGGTGATACATTTTCAAACTTGTGGGTGGTAACTAGCCAGTCGAGCACTAGAAAGTCATCTACCTACCATGGTGTGGAGTTAGTAGCTGTTCCAACCTCCGATTTGATTTTACACGAGCTAAATCAAGAAATAGTATATTCAATGTTATGCACTATACATATTTCCACGACCTCAAAATAATACAATTTTCTCGATCGGTAAAAAAATCACGAATAACCTCTGATTTTCATATTTTTTTCTTTGGATACTCGGTATGCTTCAAAATATTAGAACAAAAATTAGATAACTATCTAATTACCTTGCTATATTTAAACCATTTTGTTGTCTGATAGTTCAAACAATTTTATTATATTCTTAGTTTTTTATCGATAGGAGTTATAGTTATAGTTCTGTTTTAGTTTTCAATTTTTATTACCTACCTGAATTAGAGATTTAATAACATATTTTATATACCTACATATATTTTTGTTGTACGGGTGATGGTTTACTAAGTTTTTAATTAAATGTTTTATTTAGGTAGAATTATTGTGTTTTAAGTTTTTATTTATTGATTACTACTAATACCTATTAATATAGTGTAATATAAAATGAAATAAATGACACTTTTTATACGTAGGTATTCTTTTACGTAGGATTTTGTGAAATAATGTTATACCTTATATTTAATTAAAAAAATTATTTACTTATAAATATGCATACTTTTATGTAAGTATAAAAGTTGTTGATTAATCATATAAGTATAATACGAAAGTGAATGTGTTTTTCGTCATGTTCAGTGAAAGCGAAAGTTTAAAAACAACTTTTACTACAAGAGGTGACTGCTTGCTTGCTAAATGATTTGTCAAGTTTATTGAATCATTAAAATGTATAGTACCTACTTACAGAGTATATTTTGGCAGTGTGGTTTATTATTCTTGTCGACTTTAATCACCCATATACAACTGCATAGAATAGTTTTAAAGGAGTCTAGTAGTTATTTGTTACGCAAGGCTGCAAAGTAGTTATTTGGCGCGAATACCTACTTGTATTGAAACTCGTGAGAATTCTGAGCGTAGCGTGGTGTCAAAGATACGAAATGCAAAATAACTTTGCTGCCGAGCGTAAGGGGCACCTTAGACGCTGAAGCAAACGTACGTTTGCTTGTCAGAATAACAACGCTTTCGAGTCAAGTGCGGATTTCGTGATACTCGAAATGCGCGCTTGACGCGAAAGCGTTATTCTGACAAGCAAACGTACGTTTGCTTGAGCGTCTACGCACTCTAGGGTAACACAACATCTTTCTACATTACTACAGCTAAAAAAGTTTTTTCTGTCATTCGCATTTTTTCTTGCAAAAGTACGGCCGGCGGGCGCACGTGGTGTGGGCGGCGTCATACGCGGCGCGTGCGTCGCGCGACACTTACGCTAGCGGATAAAAATCACTTTTGCGCGTAGATTTAATCTCCTCTCATTGGCAACCAATTTAAACATTTCTTTTTTTTAAGTGTAGGTGTATAGCAAGAGTGGGGTCCGTTAATAAATTTTATGAAAGAATACCACCCTTAAGAGTGGAAAAATGGATGATGAAATTTCATATATCGCAATATATTCGTCGAAGTTGTTCCCAGTTTTTTTTGAAAGCAATTTTTTATTTTTTCTTTCTTTTCTTTTATCAACGTCTATAAGCTTACATTAAATCGATTTACATAATTACTGAGTTGGCTTTGATTGGAAAGTTTTAAGCATGTTTTATGCGAGTGATTAATCTCCACAAGAATAATAAAAAAGTTGCCCCTATACAATTGAATCAATTCACCAACATTTCATCTAAGACTCATTTCACCCCTAGGTGACATTATAATTTTCACTTTTCCATCATAATCTACTGCGATCACGGCGACACCTGCCAAGCGTACTGTATTATGGCTAAATGGTTTTGTTAGTGGGAAGACTAACTCTTCTGCGAGTGTCCGTCTGGGTTGTTACCACCGCTTTGCTCGTGAAGTCTGCCGCCAAGCAGTAGTGTGCAAGCATTACTGTGTTCCGGTTTGATGAGCAGAGTATCCAGTGAAATTACTGGGCTTATGTGTCAGGGTAACGAGCGCACTGCAGTGCCGCGCAGGCCTTTGTGTTTCAAAGTTCTGGGTGGCATTGCAATTGTTATGGGCCGGCGTTATGCTTACCATCAGGCAAACGACCAGCTCGTCTCGTTATAAAAAAAAACCCCCTTCATGCAGCAGGCCGATGTTTGATGATGGACTTACTAGACGGTACGATATACAAGCGGTGATAGTGTTTTTTCCGTAGTTTGCGCGTGGTCCGTGATTGATTCATCAATCATGTATTGCGTCTAAACGGGCCTTTCAGATGTGCCCTTGTGGTATCACACATACGCATAAAGGCGCGCACTCATGCAAACAATTCACTAGATAATCAACTTTTCTGTTTCTACTATGGTACAGTCTACAGTTGATTGAACCCGAGCGTGCGAAAGATCATGATTAAACAAATTCATTGAGGGTGACGCACGAAGAGAGCTGCAATGATGTCACGGCGAGCGACAATGTGGCGGGATGCGTGTGACACTGTGACAAGTGGCAGCCCGTGGTGCATGTCACACGAACTTTTACTACTGTGTCTTGATAACAAAAACTAAGTGGCTCTACTCGTAGTATGTATACAGCTTTATTTGTCTATAGAATCTAATAGAGACAGTATAGGTAGTGTCTAGAAGTCTAGACTCTAGACTTCTTTTGTGGTAAGCCACAAAAAAATTAAATACACTTTAAACCTGTGTTAAACACTGTTTAACTCCTAAACATGCCTTAGTCGCGTGTTTAAATATGAGCAACCACACATCCTGATTTAAATAGTGTCTAACCGTTGTCTAACCCAATTCTGTTGTGACATTTTTGACGTTTATCTTTAGGCGTCTAAAAATGGTTTTTATATGACAGTATATGGTGCAGATTTTCTTAGTTGTCCAATAATGTAAACATTAAACAAACTCTGCAGCTCACCAACCAGTGACATGCCTCAGTGACCTCATTCGTTTCACTGGGTTTATAAGTCCCTAAACTCTTATTTTAGACGCCCTACTTATATGTATTATTATATCTTGCATGTACTGTCTGCCGTCCTGGCGATCGATCCGGTGACCCATTTGACCCACCCCGCCGTCCTAACGTACAGGTTGGGAGCGGCCTTGCCAACTGCTTCGTTAAATTTTCACTTACATACTGAAAAATGTGTAGTAAAGTGTTTATAACCGATGAAAAAAAAGAGTAGGTTTTCTAGTCGACCCCCGTATTTTTTTTTTGTGACCACAGTATAACTTTCTACAGAGTTCACCAACCAAGCTAGGAGTTCACCAACAAATTTGAACCGAAGTTAACTTATGAATAAGGTTTTGGAAAAGTCGGAAAAAATGGGTATATTTTTTTTATAAAAAAACAAAACTGAATTTCATTGATGAGCTATTTCTGCTGTCACTGTCAAAAAGAGGGTACCAATTTCAGTACTGAAATGAGGCATATATAATGCCGTCACTGTCAAAAGCTACCCGTGCGAAGTCGGGGCATGTCGCTAGTTTCGTAATGTGACAATGTGTAGGTTGAGTGTGACGACAGATTTGGCCACATTAGAAAACGCAGTTTGATTCCTTATATACCTACATCATAGAATACAGGCTACAAGTGGTTGACCTCCACTGGGCTGGATAATCCAGCAGTATCGATCCTACGACCCATTTGGCTCAATCCGTGCCCAAATTTTAGTCGAGCCAAGAAATTTTTGAAGTTTCTCTTGCTCCTAAAATATTGCGATATTGTTACACTTAAGTACATAATAATAGGAATGTTGCAATATGGAACACAAAATCCTATTAATCCTACTAATATTATAAATGCGAAAGTGTGTTTGTTGGTTTGTTCTTCTTTCACGCAGTAACGGAGCAACAGATCGACGTGATTTTTGGCATAGATATAGTTTATGGACCGGAGAGTTACATACGCTACTTTTTATACCAGAAAAATGCACGGTTCTTGTGGGAACGCGGGTAAAAACCGCGTGCAGCAGCGAGTACATAATAACTGTCGTTATAAAGATTTGAGACACAATAAAAATCCACAAAGATACTGCCTAGTCATTTATTTTTATTAGTGCTCTCCTGCGGGTTCCGCGTCCCATTCGGGTAAAGAGTTTTAAAATTTGTTTTATCATCCTTCTGGGTGCTGCAATATGCAGACGGTGTTGCTAAAAACTTGCGAACGACTCATCATGTACGAGTAGTCGCATAAACTTGGAGTTATCCACGCCGGATCCCAAGCCATATCTCGACGCAAGATAAACAACGATACTGTCAGATATACCTCTCATGTGAACATCTCGCGATAAAACTACGACGTATACTTACTTATAGACAGAAGCGGCGTAAGGAGTGGACGTGGGCCATCACTGGTGGCCTCACGGCGTGAAAAGCCTCGGCTTTCTTTAAATTGTGATAAATATAGGCGCTATATTGTTTAATACGATTATCCTCGAGTTAGAGACGGATATCAGTTGTTCACCGCGGGGGTTGGTTTCCGGGCCATGGCCACTCTGCTACTTTTCGCCTCTGGTCGGAAAAACGACCGATGCCATTCAACGGTTGTTTAGTGTTGCCCTGTAAACGACTAAGGCATGAACAGTGGTAAACTGTGTTTTGTCTCTTTCGATTCAGTTTAAAATTGTCAAAAAAGGGCGGCGGGGCCTGCAGACCCAGGGCGCTGAATCCTAAAATACGCCACTGGGCCTGGACCACAGACAACAGAGAGGATACCACGTATGCCTGGACCTCTCACCTATCACTGTCCAGTATGACCAACTACTTGTGTGTATGACATTCATTGTCTGTACAAAACTAAACACTATTATTGGCATATTGTCGAAATTGTGGCTAACATTCCACAGAAGCCAGGAAAAAAAGAAAGAAGAAGATTATTGGCATGACAAGAATGGTGGCTAGTCAGGCGGGCAGTAGGGAATACCCCTACCATTATGCATAATTTTGGTCGCTTGTGTAAACGAACGAAGTTACGAGTTATGAAAGTGCAGTATAGCAAAGAGAATATAACCACTACCAGTATGGTTCGACATCCGCAATGACACCCACACGAATTAATGTCTGATAGTATTATAATATTGATTAGTAGGTAGTAGGTGATACAGGTTTTCATAATTCTAAAAGCGACGATAAGTTACTTAAGAATATATTTCTCTGTCTCTTATAGTTTCAGACTTCTCAGTAGGGGACTGACCCATCTTGATGGATCACCCCTCTATTATATCTACCTAGGTACTTAGTTAACCTACAACGATAAATTTGTCGAATCGAAAAAACTGAAAAATTTGTTGAATCGTAAAAACTGATAAATTTCTCGAATATTGCGAGTACCGAAGTCTGATCGTAAAGTATTGTAGTAGCTTTGTATTGTCTTTGGATTCGACCTAGCTATTCGATAACTTTTGTCGATTTTATCAAGGTTCAATAAATTTTATAAAAAATCCATAAAACCCACTTTATCGATTAGATCTGTCAATTTTATCGATCGAAAAGATCCGTAATTGTGCTGCTAGTCCGACGGGATTCGAATTTTGTGCTGGCGGATTGGAAGTAGCGTGCGTTTACCTTTCCCGCTTACATTGCCTTTAACCATAGAATTAACTTACTATTTATATACTGAAGTTTTAAATTAAAATTACTTTTATTTCAGTTAAATTACCAACATGATATGTGCAGTGAACGAATTTCTAGACGACCTGCGGTGAGTTAGTCTGGACTAAGTAACTAACTTAGTTATTAATGCTGCATTAAAACAATTTTAACTAATTAATGTGAGTTATTATATAAAAAAATTAGAACATTGTCAGCCACAATTGTTAATTTTTTCATAATGACTCACTTTTTTGATAATAACCCTACTAACCAAACGCTTTGGTCAAAATGTCAACAGATAGTTATATCTTCTGCTTGTGACCCACTAACTAAAAGCATGCATCAATATATAAACAATTAAACACACGTTACGTCTTCGCTAATGACTCATTTATAGATGCAACTCATTATTTTAACTATGTTTTTACGGGCTTCCGTTTTTACTACAGGTACCTAGGTATCTTTTAGTTTAAATATAAGTAACCATAAATCTTGATTTAAATAGTGTCTAACTCCGTTTTATTGTGACATTTCTAACCATTTTAGACGTTTATCTAAAGACTGTTTTTTAGGTAGGTGATTAATTTCTTAGACTGTTAGAGATGTATACATAAGTAGGTATCTTCAATGGTAAGTGCAATCCAGGTAGGGTTCTCGTTGCTGTGAAAAAGCTCTATGGGATATGTAAGAAAATCTCCATTTTCTTAGTGGTCCAATAGGTAATGTAAAAAACTAGGTGGATCACCAAGCAATGACATAGATAGAAATTAGAATTCGAACGGGTTAAACGACGTTTGGTCATGTCATTGGTCGGCGACAAAGACTAAATAATCTGTGGTCGGCGATCATTATAATTGATGTCATTGGTTAGCATGCGCTGAGATTGTTTACATTATGAGTATATAAACAGGTTGGAGTCATTTATTTTAACTTTCATGAGAGTATAAAGCATTTTGAATTTGAATGAGGTTTTAAAGTGGTAGGACTTAACTCTTCTGCGGGCGTCCGTTTGGGTTGGTGCTACCGCTTTGCCCGGTAGTCTGCCGCCAAGCAGTAATGTGCAAGCATTACTGTGTTCCAGTTTAATGAGCAGAGTAGCCAGTGAAATTACATGATTCTGATGAGAGCTAATGTCTCAGAGTAACGAGCGCACTGCAGTGTCACGCAGGTCTTTGTGTTTCGAAGACATCACCACTCAACACAGCAAGTTTCGTAAATACAGCATAAAAACCCAGACCATAGATGTGTTTTTTTCCACGTTAGGAAAATATTTCGTAATATTATGTTACTTATGTGTTCCTAAACGTAATAATATGTAACGTACACAAATCAAGGAAGTTAGGTACTCTGCAGTTTCTCAAAGTCTTGTGCCCGTTTTATACCTCTTTTTATTATTCAAGCTTTTGTTTAACTTGCAATGTTTGTATGTATATTGTATACTAGCTGCTGCCCGCGGTTTCACACGCGTATTGAATTTAATGGGTTTTATTTTTTTACACGGAATTATTCCGAGTGAATTAAAATCATCCTGCACGATGTACGTGACGCATGACATATGCGTCACCGTGGAAAACACCTTCAACGCTCCCCGGACAGGGCTTGTGAGACGATACTTTGAGCATCGCTGACCCAAACCAATGACAAACAGACATACAATTTAATTAGCACATTAGCACTGTTAACAAGCGGGTGTAACGCTAAAATAGTGTGGGAGATGCGGTGTATTTTAATTACGAGTCGTAATTTTTTTTATTAATTGTTCTAATTATTATTTTTGTACACAATAGGTTAGTATTTGGTTACTATACCGCGTGATGTTAATCGATTATTGGGAATATAGTTAACCTAATTAATTGAATTTTAACTGTTAATAGTTTAGAGAAAACAATACTTACATCCGACAGTTTTCCGATACATATGAGACATGAACTCGCGTCCATCTTGTATTCAGTATCATAGTCAGGTATTTACCAACTATAGATAAAACAAAAATTCTTAGAAAAATTATCAATTCAAACAAAACAATATTTCTGCAATCATAAAATGAGCGTTAAATTTAGTTAAGACATTGGATTCGTAATTAAACTCAACAGCAGCTCCCAAACTACTTGTACATTCACGACCTCGTTAAGTCAGGAGCAGACACGCATTTGACGGTCAATGAGTCCATTAATGAATACCTACAAGTACTAAGTATTAGAAGTACTAACACTAAGCACTAAGTCAATATAAAGTGGTACAAATGGACTCGTCAAAATGAATCATATGAGCCGAAACTAGAAGGGTTTTTTTATATTATTTGGTAAAGAGACGAGCTGGTCGTTAGCCTGATGGTAAGCATAACGCCGGCCCATAAGAATTGCAGTGCCACCCAGAACTTTGAAACACAAAGGCCTGCGCGGCACTGCAGTGCGCTCGTTACCCAGAGACATTAGGTATTTAGTCTCATAAGCCCAGTAATTTCACTGGCTACTCTGCTCATCAAACAGGAACACAGTAATGATTGCACATTACTGCTTGGTGGCAGACTTCACGAGCAAAGCGGTGGTAACAACCCAGACGGACACTCGCAGAAGAGTTAGTCCTACCACTAACAGAACTTTTTACTTGTAGCCACTGAAGACTTTCACTATCCACCTCCTGGCTCCATCATCAGATCACTTCTATATTGTACCGCTATCTTAGGGGCACCTTAGACGATCAAGTGCTAAGGTGCCCCTTAAAGTGCGTGCCGCGTCACGTCGCTACTCGCTACGCGTCTTATTGTGAGCTGACCCTTAGTCTCATTAGAAAATGCTGCTTTTTAAAACTGTATTAAAATGAGTGAAAGTAGACGCGACACGTGGGAAATCTTATTCGCCACTTACATAGTCAGCGTCAGATTTTATCTCTATGAAAAACAGAAAGTAAGTAGATAAGTGAAGTGGGAACCATCCATACTGTATCTATCTCATACAGTACCTACTATACTACGATTATATAGTATTTTAACTCTATAGAAATAGGGAATAGAGATATAGTTTTTTTACTTGATTTGACACTTGGTTTATAGATAACCAATAGATAAAAAGATGTCACAGTCAGTAAAATGACTGTGCTTTACCTGCGGCGCGAGTACGGAACTCGGTTCGATAAAATTGTCGAACCGAAAAACTCGATAATTTTATCGAAAGTTGCGAGTACCGAAGTCGTCGTAAGCTTTTGTCGAAAATTCTCTTTGGATTCGACCCACAGATCAGTATATTCGACCTAACTTTTTTTAAATCTATTTTTAAGTTTAGTGGGATAGTGTATAAAAATAATGTTTATGATATTTTACTTCAATCACCATATTTTATTTTTAAAATGAATTGGTTTAATATTATTCTAACTTGTGACTCTGTATACTGGTAAAAAATAAATAACAAAAAAGGTTTTCGACCATAGTCATATTATGTTATTATTCTCTTTGTTCATTTTGTTCATACTACCAAAGAGAATATAATCATAGTTCATACTGTCAGACTTTAATATTATTTTCACAAACTACTAAGGGATACTACGTATCAGACGGTCATGTTACCTACATCGACGATGTATCGTTGCAAAGTTAGAAGATGACAGTTGAAACCGTGCTATATATACATATTTGCATACATTATCATAGGTATGTTTATCGTACCTTGATATTTTCCTACTAGTTCTATTTGTAATATTATCTATTATGTGCTAGTTCCTACTTCCTACACTATAGAAGAGTAAATAAAGATGGACATGGGTTAAGAAAAAAAGAAACGAGCAAATGACTCAGTATTTTTTTAATACACATAATGACGTCACTAAACAATGTTAGATATAGTGTTTATGGCACACAAACAGTAAACACTTTGTTAGACGCTGTCCATTCAGTCCTTTTTTCACAGTTAACACATTTTAACTTCTGGTTCCGTTTTCACAAGAAATCTATGTAATTTAACGCCCTGTCGTTGGCTATCACACTTAGGAACACAACCCTTACGATACATTTTGTTTTGCGGTAGTCAAGTCACGTTATTACTGAATATTATGTGGATTAAAAAGATTAATCGACGCAAACACGTGGCAAACACTTTGTATCAACACAAACACAAATCACAATATGGCCGCCGGCACCGGGCAGAGGCGGGCGGTGGCAACCGGCGGGGGTGAAGAAAGAGGAGAGACGAGACACTGACGTCATTTTCTAACCTTGCACCTCAATTCCCTACGGCTATAGATTTTACTAGGCAGATTAACAGGCGTGATTATTTTATCCATACTCCATCCATTCTTCGTCTCGTTATTTTTGTTTGATCGTCTCGAATTCCGTGAGATCGGGTTCTTCTTATGTTATCCTCGACACCTTGAATAAGTACCAAAGCAATTTCCTTCGAAATTCGGAAGAGAGTTACAAAACGCTCTTCAGAGAGTTCCAAGGGATTATTTGCATCCCGTAAGCCGCGCCTGTGCATCATCAGCGAATCTCTATCTATATTGGGTCTCCGCTCTTCTGCCAGTAACAAAATTAAACCGAAGTCCATTTTTGCACTTATAAATGGCGTTATTCGTCCGCATCGACTTATATAGTTTTCATAAGTTTTCGGTTCGGACTCGATCATAGATAATTTATCGAGAAAAACCGTCATATTTCGCTCCTTTCGGTAACTTTTGTCGATTGTTTCACACCCACGTGACGGCTCGGTAAAATCCACTTCATCGATTTGAACTGTCAATTTTATCGAATTTTATTATCGAACCGACTTCCGTACTCGCGCCGCTGATGTCTCATCAGGGTAAAGAGCGCACAGGTAAAGATAAGCGTTTACACACACCCCCTGCACTCCCTTGTCACAGGTGGTTACAGTGGTTTTTTTTTCAAGAAGAGAATAAACTTTTCCTTTCCTACTTCAAACAAACCTTTTACCTTTTAAAATCCTCAATCTTTTACCTTCTCAAAATTTTGTTCAGCCGGGAATCGAGCCAGGGGCCCCTCGCTTCACAGGCAGGGTTACCTACCTTCAATTAATTGCCACGGAGTCGTCAAAGAGCAGACGATTATTTTGTCTATGATGCACACCATTTGGTAAACGACATGATCGTTTCGTTACCTTGCAGTATAAAAAAATACTTTGTGGGCCAGGTTGCCGCGCTTGACGCTGCGATTTCTTTTATTCAAGTATCACTTGCGTCTGGCACCTACCACAATTCATAAAATATTTGAAGCGCCTTTTATTCTATATTTAGCGTACGTAGGTAATTTACATCGTCCATCCATCTTGTCACGTCTAAAAGTGCTAAATGATCTCTAAATTTCCGCGCATTAGGCGCCATGAGGCTTTTTAATTCAGTCTTTGTTTGGAACTCGAGCGATTAAAAAAGTAAAATTCGATTCCATTTTGAAAGAAACGTTACTCAGTTTATGGTTTGGCGGGAAATTGACTTTTTTCTTTTGTGCGTGCAGTGACAGTGTTACCAGTGTACATTTTTTTTGGTTTTTAGTAGTATTTTTGGAAATTAATATTTTATGGCCAAAACCTTAGAGGAGTTGATTATATTGAAAAGAACAGCGCTTCGGTATCTTCTAGCAAGGGAATCTAGACTTATAGCCCTAGGCAAGAAGCCAGTTAACAAGAAAATTTCTAATTTCATTCGCACGCACGAAGAGAATACTGTCTGGTCGAACTTTATGGATTCACTAAGCGAAGATCTGACGAGGAATATTAATGTTTACGAATGGAGATTTGGCGAAGAGAAAACGAAGTATAGGCAGAGACGGTACCGTTTGTTCTCTGAGTCTAAAGAAGCCTTGGCAAAGAGTACAATATTTTCGTGGTGAGTTAAAACTGATTTAACTAGGTACACAATTTTATACCTAAACCTAATTTTAGTTTCACTCTCTTCTATACAAATAAATAAAATGGAAGTGTCTGTTTGTAATATCAAAATAACAGCTTTTTACCAAATGCATATGAAACTATATACGGAACCTATAGCAAAACAACCATTTTTAAAATGTTTGTCTGTCTGTCTGTTTGTTTGTTCCGGGTAATCTCCGAAACGGCTGGACCGATTTTGACGGTACTTTCACTGGCAGATTGCTGAAAATACAAGAAGTAAAATAGGCTACATTAATTTTAAAGAAATAATTAGGGTTCTGCGCAAAAAAAGAAAAACCATAAAATCCAATATCACCGCGCGGGTGAAACCGCGGGCAGCAGCTAGTTTTAAATAAGAACATGTGAAAGAGATTTTCGTATTCCTTTCCCATACTGACTTACTGACCCGTCTTGATGAATCACACATTTATCAATACTATTCTTATCAAATAGATAATACTGTCAGATATGTTTAGTGTATTTTATAGTTCTGTTGGAAGTGGACTGTGTCATCTTTGAGATAAAACAGATTTATTATAAGGTGAGATATTTGTAAAAAATATTTTCATTAGAATCAATTTTTATTTAAAATTAAATTCTTGGTGCAGTTATAATACTAACTCTTCCGCTAGTGCCTGTCTAGGTACATCAAAAGGTTGTCCGTCTGTCTTTCTGTCGTTATAAGCTTTTTACTCGACTGTACAAAAAAGGAGTGTAATCCTTTCTGGGTTCATGTAATTATGTGCGTGAGTTTCTTTATTCCACCATAACTTTTAAATGCATGAACAGATTTCGGTTATGAGGTATCGTTAGAATCACAGATTATTATAGTCTTTGGTTAGAATCCTAATCCATCCCGAGTGACAATTTTCCTTGTAAATCAGTTACAGCCTTATTCATAAAAGATCAATAAGATAATCTATGCTTTAAACTGCTCTGTCAACTTTTCGTTGACGGAAGCTGTTACGCGTGAAAACGAGACAAAACACTTTCTAGTAATTAAGTAAGTTACGGAACGTTTATGAATAAGGGGGTTACTTGGAAGTCGTGGACTCATACAAGATCATTCTAGATGTCTAGATAAAAACAAGTGGAATTGCTTTAAAAGAGCGACGAACCGACTTCAGTGACAAACTGCTGAATCGATTTTCATGAAATTTCTATGGGACCAATCTGAAAGTATATACTTTCAAATAAAAATATAATTTTCCAAATCGGTTTATAAATGACGGAGATCTGAGGAAACAACAATAAAAAACACCGAAATTACAACCTCCTCTTTTTGTAGAAGTCGGTTAATAATGACTAACTCACGTCCAAAAAAAGAAATCGCATTTGATAAATATAAAAGAAAAACATCGTAATGCAACCCTTAGCGCATGGTGATACGGCATTTTCTGCTGCTCCGCTGGCTAGCTGCCACCCTGAAATTGAAAATGTATCACTAAGCAATAGGTGCTTGTGTATTCTGGCACTTGATTTCTAATCTAGGTTCATCATATTTATCATCTTCGACAACGTAGTGCTCGAACGCTAACCTAACGAGTCTAAAATAAGATAAAAGTCACTTTATATAAAAGTCGTTGTCTGTATCACAAAGTTTGTAGAAAGATACTTATTTTGTGTATGGCCCAAGGTCATTTTTTATGACTACTTCAGTACTACAAGTTATAAATGAACAAAACGTAAAACATTTCGAGTGGTAGGTCGTTAAGCACACATTCCACGTACCTTATCGATAGCGGTTTACTAACCTTTTATCTTTACCTGTTATCTTAGAATAAATGCGTGTAGAAACTCACCTCGCACCCATAAGTCAGGCCGGACATAATGTTTCTGACATTGTTAAGGTTTGCGGCCTAGTCGGTGGGATATAGAGGTTTTTTTTTTCTAATCTTGCAGTCTTAGTTATAAATCCCTCCTAAATTTTAATCAATTGCTAAACAATTGACTAGCTTATAGTCCTTGGTTGTAAATGCGACTAAATGTTAAGAAGTAGCTGTGTAATGAAATAACTGTCAAAGTATACGATATAGCTAATATTTATAAGTAAATAAAAATGAGTACATAATTGATTAACTATTTATGAGCTTCTTAGTAGTACTTACTTATTATTTAAGAGGTGGCTAAGTGACATAACGAGATTTTTATACGTAAGGCTGTTGATGTTGATAGGTATATGATCGAAGGTAGTATATGGCCAAACATAAATTGGAACTGGAATTATTTCTTAGCTTACAGTTATAATTCAGTTAGTCGGTGAGGATGTGCGAGGTGGCCAAAATATAAGTCTTGTGTACAGTATATAATAACGATCAAAACAAAGTAGCTTCATTGTTACGTTCGCCTTCTATACGTATTTATTCTAAGCCTTAAATATGCTAATATCGGTAAATCGTTTCAAATGCGATAAAGTCGATTTTTTGAGTAATCTTTAATAAGTTAACAAGAATTTGGAGTACGCAACCCTTATCTGTTTATGAGGCACCTATCGTAAATTAGTAGAATGAATGAGAGATAGCCTATATAATAAAACACTTTTATTTTGTTGGATATCTGATAAATAATTAAAGTCTTCGGCTAAGAATAGTAGGTACCACACCATCTCTTCCCGTGGTTGCCGTAAGAACAAGTTTCAGTATATAGAAAGGTAATCTGTGAGAACAAGCTAAGGGAATATCCAGTGAATCCATAGCATGAATCATTCTCCTCGCTCAATATCTACTGCGATCACGGCGACTCACTCATAAGCCCAGTAATTTCCCCCTCTCCCTGGTTACTGGGTAATTGGGATGTTGCACAAAATACATAATTTCGGTCATTTTGCAGTTTTAAGAAGATCACATTAACACATTAAAATAGAAATTCACAAAAATGTATAATTTCCACAAAGATACTACTCCATCTAAAAGTTTCCAAAATTCAACATTTTTTTTATCATCTATTAGTTATTTAAATGATACCATCAGATTCTTACATGTATGACAAGTACCTATGTACGTTTTTCACGGCCAAATCAACATAAATGCACGTTTTTAGTACAGGTTTAAGGCCCACGTAGAACAAGTGACGTCAGATGTTCTGTTGGATTTGTATAGGGCGTTTCAACGCACAGTAGATACCCCCGACTTTGAATCTCATTTTTGACGTTTCTAGCGTTTGATTTCCAGTTTCTTTGATATACAAATTTGATTCTCAAGAGAAAACATAAAAAAAATGGAGTCAACATCCCTATTGTTTATGTAGCACTAAAATATGTTCTCTTTCCGATTCCAGCGGCGGCAGAATGACAGAAGCACCGGTCGTGAAGGTGGAGCAGGGTCAACTGCAGGGGAAGGTGGTCAACTCGCCATCGGGGAAAGGATACTTCGCTTTCCAGGGCATCCCTTACGCTAAGCCACCGCTGGGTTCTTTGAGATTCAAGGTAAGATAGCAGACTTTATCTAAAACAAACAACAAATGCTTTATACTTACATATAGGTACCCCTACACTGGGTACCATGGTGGTAGGCCAGTCGGCCGCAATAGGTATCTTATTACCGGAGTCCAAGACTCAAGTCACGTGCTAGATCTGTGCTTCAATTCAAGGCCGTTAGGCGATAGAGGGGAGTTTTTGGGGGCTCAAACCGCTGCCGAATTGAAGCAATAATAAGCAATAGCCTTACCCGATTACAAAAATATTTGGGACACTTTAAAAATGTAATTGTAGTTTTTTCAAAATTAATCCGTCTGCTTGTATTCATCGCTTGTGTGCGGGATGATAGGATATTTACCTACCAAGCGACACAATGATGTAATCCTTCCTTAGATGATTTCCTGTCTACACTAAGTTGTGAACTCTGTTTCACAAAGCATAAGGGTTAATTTCACGTACATACTAATACATCCTAAAGTTCACTAGATGACAATGAATTTATGTTTATTATAATCACAGATTATTTAGCCTGAGTCTTTAATTATAATAGATGTCATAGTTCGTGGGAAGTAATGGCGTGTTTACATTAGGTCGGTTTGGCCGTATTCGACTGCAGCCGAATTCGATGTAAACGGACCCAATGTAAATGGTTATTCAGTTGGCCGTATTCGATCACAGACCGTTTGTGGTGACCGTATTATTATTAAACTGGTTTCCGGTGGCCATATTCGGTCATAACTCATAAGTCCAACAGGTGGTAGGAGTAAATCTCCTGCGAGTGTCCGTCTGGTCGTGTACCACCGCTTTGCTGTTGTAGTCTACCACCAAGCAGTAATGTGCAAACGTATAGGTGCGTTCCGGCAGCTGCACTTGAGAGTCAGTTCTAATCTAGGTTTAGCATATTTACCATCTTCGAGAACAGCGTCTCTTAAGATCAGGGGACCGATTTTTGAATGTCACCGAGTGACTAAATATCAGCGATATGACCGATAGTCATCGATTTACAAAGTCGTATTTTTGAATCTCAGTGGGTGACTAAAATTGTCATACCTATGATATCGTTTACGAGTCGGGGTACCCATTCGTAAACAATATCATAGATATGAGAAGGTATCTAGTGCCAATTTTGGCTTAAAACAATTTCCAACTTAAAAAATAAAATTGAATGGAACACAATCATAAGTTTGTCTATGATTAAAGCTGAGAAATAGTTCCATGTTGGTAAACAGGGTATGACTTTCAAAAATACGACTTTTGCAAATTAGTGATTTCAAAGGTATCGCTGAGAATTTTGTCACCGCTGATATCGACTTCACTCGTGACTTTCAAAAATCGGTCCCCTGGTGAGATAATCGTCAAATCCTACTATAAAAAAAGAGAAAATACAAGATTTCCCTGTAGTCCGCTGCTAAGCAGTACTGTGCAATGTGCATGCATTATCCGGTTTGATAAGCACAGTAGCTTTTGAACGCGTGGTTTCAGGATACTTGAGTAAATCCGCATATGACCTAACTTGATATATAAAATCATTTGGACACGAATTCAGGTGCGTCAGTTTGGAAGTCGCATAAGTTACTGCTCGGCCACACTCGCTCTAATGCAGACCGTAGACGCTTATGCAAACGTGCGTTTGCTTGTCAAAATAACACGGATAATAACGGAATATAAATAACGGATTTCGAGTATCTCGTAATCGACGCTTTTATTTTGACGTTTGCGTAAGCGTCTACGGTCTGCATAACAAAATATCTGTACATTTACAAAACAAATCCCAAAGAGCCACAAACACAGGCACTTGTGCGCGGTATAATCTTTAAAAAAACATTCACGTATCGTTTTATCGTTCAGCAAATAAGATAACTCGATAATTCTGAAGAGTCTACAGCATCTTGGTTATTCCGAGATGTTTTCGTCGTGTCTTATGTAAGACAGTTGTAAAATACGTAGGTTAGGGGTAAATAATGTATAAGAAAATGTTGCTTGTAGATTTTTTTATGTTATTGGGAACGAGACGAGCTGGTCGTTTGCCTGATGGTAAGCATAACGCCGGCCCATAACAATTGCAGTGCCACTCAGAACTTTGAACACAAAGGCCTGCGCGGCACTGCAGTGCGCTCGTTACCCTGAGACATTAGGTATTAAGTCTCATAAGCCCAGTAATTTCACTGGCTACTTTGCTCATCAAACCGGAACACAGTAGGTAATGCTTGCACATTACTGCTTGGCAGCAGACGTCACGAGCAAAGCGGTGGTATTAACCCAGACGGACACTCGCAGAAGAGTTAGTCCTACCACTAACAAAATTGATTTTAGTCAAGAGGGACGCTGAAGACCCTCTGGCCCCGGATAAGAGTAATACCAACCCATCTATTCCCGTGAGTGCCGTAAGAACAGGCTAAGGGGAAGTATACAGAGGAAGTAGGTATACAGGGAATGGGCAGCAGCCTTCACCTCTGCCAACATCATAGTCTACTGCGAATTCTAAAACGCCTACCAAGCGTGCTTCATTATGGTAAAATCCCCCTTCACGCTCATCAGTGCTGGATTTATAAGTATAGGTCACTTTATTTGTGCCGCCCCTTCGCCCAAGTTCCCACCTTTACCGCTCACTTGTAGCTTGAGTGTTGGTTGAGCTCTGCACCAGACAATAATGGTTCAGCTTTTCAGCTGTCCTGCGACAGCGTCTATTTATATAGGTACCTATGTGATCGTTGGACGTAAATCTAATTATAATTATTATAAGGTAATTATAAACTTAAATCAATTATAAAAACGGATAACCTCCTCGCATCACTTTACCTTTGAAATGTGGGTATAATTTAATAGTAGGTACAGGAAAAATAAATAAAGTGCATAAAACATAATAATTCTACTTAACTAATTAAAGATACAAACATTTCATTAAAAACCCTATAAACCATCACCCGATGGTTATTTATATGTCAAATATTATAAGATTATTATATTTTACATAATAAACTAACCTAACCTAACGTAACTACGGTGAATGCAAAAAAAAATTTTCCATCAAAAAAAGTGAAGATTTTTACGTTTGGTGTTGTCAATTGATCCCAACGAGACTATGTTCCTAGTAAAAAAAAATAAACGGCATTTTAATAAGACAAGGTTTTCCATGAATCTTGCTTTATGTTTTTAAAAAATACAAAAATATTTCAATAAATTGTTTATCGACCATCCAGTGTCGCCGACGAAAATAAAACGCCACTGTTAAAATGTTATGTTTAATGTTCTTCCTAAATCATGCTTTAAGTTTTAGTAAATGCAAAGATAATGTACATAATTTGCTTATCAAGGGTCCTGGATATATTGCTAATTCATCGTCATCAACATCCCCTATGACATCCCCATTAATCAGCTGGATATCTAATCTAAGTATACCTATCTCCTTTCTCTCAATTTCTATCAATCATTTATTATTTCTATAATCAACAAGCAAGTTGGTTCAAAACTACCTACTTTATTGCCATTAAAGCGGTAGAATTTAATAACTTGTTTAATAAATTAATTGTAGGTACTTCTAGACATAACATAGAAGAACAAAATCATAAACAGAAACATAAAAGCAATACAAATTCCAAATGTTGGAATAAAAACCGACATCTTCCCAATCAAAATTTGTCTTTAATTTTATAAAAACGAAAAAAACCTTTTTTACAAGATTTCAAATGGGTCAAATCTTACAAGCTATTCTAGACCCATTTCTCTGCTTTCGTTGACAATTTACATACGTCTGTAAATTGGATGTCAATGCGATACATAATGATGTCACTGGTCTGAAGATGGAGCCGGAAGGCGACCACAGGAGCTCTGCAACGAAACGACGTTATCTCATCGAGTTTGGGCTCGTTTGATTTGTCTTTACGATGTCCAGGGTCCTGATGATGGAGCCGGATAGTGGCCACAAGATTAGATACACTACCAATTACGTATTTTATAAAAGCTTGTCTGAAAAAATACATTTTTCCACAAAAAGTATATTTTATTTGTGTCGTCTCAGAACTAAAAGTCTGTGGATGCCATTATCAGTGGAAATCGGGAAGCGGTCCAAAAATAGTGCGCCAGACATATTTCTCTCGAAGAGATAATCAGTAATCAAAGTGGAATAAAAGCTTTTAATAACAAGATGTAAATGCACATACATGACATTAAGAATTAATAACTACATCCCCAAAGATTAAAATCTGCAATTAATTATTACAATACCAACTTTTCATTCTGATAATATTATGTTCTCCGATACATCATCACATTTGTAAAAATAAGTGTGATGTTTGGCGACGTTGAGAAATGGGAAGAGTAACCAAACCAATACCACTTAGCCAAACGAGAAGGATAGGTTTATGAAGAATTTCAAGGCTTATTATCACCAAGATTCATGGGTGGAGGTAGCTTTTCTAATGTTGCTTTTTCCATCTTTTCCAGGATCCACAACCCCATGACCCCTGGGACGGCATCCGAGATGCCACATCGGAAGGCAACGTATCCGCGCAAGTCGACGTCGTCTTCTCAAAAACCTTCATTGGAGATGAGAACTGCCTCTTCCTCAATGTTTACACGCCTAATATGGACGGGGCCTTCTTACCAGTCATGGTCTACGTCCATGGAGGCGGTTTCATATTTGGCTCTGGCAACACTGACTTGTACGGACCAGATTATCTAGTAGAGAAAGACGTGATCGTCGTCACAGTGAACTACCGTCTCGGTGCACTTGGTTTCCTTAGCTTGAACACTCCGGAGGTACCAGGGAACGCTGGCTTGAAAGACGTTATTCAAGCGCTGAGATGGGTTAAAGAAAACATACACAATTTTGGTGGAAATCCTGGCAACTTGACATTATTTGGTGAAAGCGCTGGAGGTGGGATCGTGTCCATGCTCACAGCCAGTCCGCTGTCCAAAAACCTGATCAACAGGGCTATTATACAATCAGGAACAGCACTGATAAGTTATTTCAACCAAAAGAATCCGATAGACAACGCTAGAAAGCTCGCTAGAGCTTTGGGGTGCGAATCAGAAAACGTCGATGAAATTCTGGAGTTCTTAACAGCTACTCCGGTTAAGGATATCGTCGAGACCACCCAAGGTTTCTCTACTCTAGGCGATATTTCAGAAGAAATCCCCAATAGGTTCTGCATGGTAGTGGAGAAAGAATTCCCCGGAGTCGAAGCAGTCACTACCGAACCGTTTATCGATTTGCTGAAATCAGGTCGAGTAGCTCAAGTCCCTACCATGATTGGCTCGACAGCTCTCGAGTTCGCCTTCGAGAAAAAGTCTGACGATTTGCAGCTCTTCATTCCTAAGGAGTTAAACATAGAAAAAGACTCGGAGACGTCGCTGGCTATTGTTGGAGAAATCAAGAAGCTGTACTTTAAGGAGGACACTCCTAAGGAATATTATCAGCTGTATTCTGATAAGTATATCAATGTAGACACTCATAGATATATCCAATATCTTCTCCACTCTACCAATATCCCAGTTTTCTTCTATAAATTCGACTATGTGGGAGAACTAAATATCTCTGGAAAGTTTTCAGTCAGTCTGACGCTTAAGGAGCCCATGCATTTGGATGAACTGGGGTACATCTTCAAGAATGATTTCCAGAAAGATGTGGAGCCGTCTCCTCAGGATCTGAAGATGAGGGAGAGGATGGTGAGGCTCTGGACTAACTTCGCCAAGACTGGGTAAGATTTAAATCCCTTATTGTGTTTAACATTCAAAATATCTGTCTTTTTGGATAGCTTTGGCTATGATGTCCCAATCTATTCGTTACACTACAAATGGTCGTATGGTGGTAGGCTATTGCCGAATGCTTCCCTGGCTAGCTACCACAATCTGTCGCTAAACACTTTACATTTAGGGTCCTAATATCATCGAATATATAATAATATAAAAAATTGAATCTACAATCGTACCTAATTTACCCTTACGCGCTACAGAAATTAAGCCCACTGATATCACTAAATTAGTTGCTGTTAAATTCACATCGGTTACAAGCACGTTGCTTAATACGAGAGGTCTAAAATATAATAAACATAAACGCTTACATATACCCCTACACTAGGATTCCCTGTGTCGCAGCCGGCACGGAAACATATACACAACACAAACATCCAAGACCCGAGAGCAAACTTTATGATCACAACACGTTTCCTCTAACCGGGGATCCAGCCCGGAACTTCTCACTTCTCAGCCATCGTATTGAATTTATCACCTAAGAATCACATTGTGTAATGCAAATATAAGTATAAATGATTTTGATTCATGCGACGCGTTACCAAAATCTGGTACTTTTATGACTCAACGGATCAGCATTGCGGTTCAACGAGGCAATGCCGCCAGCATGCTGGGTACGCTTCCAACTAGTAATGGGCTACAACATTTGGATTATCTATAAGCCTACATTGGCTTGTAGATTATCCAACTGTTTTTGTAGCTAGCTTAGATGTAGTATTTACTTGTGTATTACTTAGCTGGTTAATAAATAAATTGTGTATCTTCCCAGTAACCCTACACCGGATTCGAACCACTACATCAACGTGACCTGGCTCCCGGCTGCGAAGGACAACGAGAACTACCTGCACTTGGCCCAAGAGCTGACTCTTGACTCCAACTACGATAAAGAGAAAATGGAGTTTTGGGACGGGCTCTACGAGAAATATTACAAGATATGGGACCAGCCTCAGAGCAATGCCATCGAAACGCCGAGGAACGAACCTATAATCGTCGAAACACATACAGTCATCACCAGCTCAAGCGAAAGAAGCGAAACTATGGAAACAATTACTCAATCAGAAACATCGAGTGAGGTGGTAGTAACATCGAGCGGATTGGTAGTAACATCGAGCGGATTGGTAGATATAACTCCCGATGAGGTAGAAACCGCTCCTGACGCGATAGAACCCGCTCCTCAAGTGGTAGAAGCCGCTGCTCAAGTGGTAGAAACCGCTCCCGAACCGGTAGAAACCGTCGATGCACCCGCAGTTATCGAAGAAGCACCGAAGGCTGAAACGAACGATATCGCAGAAACGCCGCAATTAAACGGAAATAGTATCGAAAAAAGTGTGAAGAGGACATCAAATGAAATTAAAATGGTTCAAAACAGCAATGGGGTGCCTAAAGACGTCATTAGGGCCAATGACCCCCCAGAAGATGATTTGCCCAAGAACATAGGCGTCAACAAATTTGTCAACTTTTTCGAATCGCTCGGCGGGAAAAAGTAGTCATAGACTTATTAGGTTATATTTTAGTTATAAACGATACATGTTTCGCAGCTTGTGGGCCTTGGACTAGGTAACGATTAATCATTCCAGAAACATTCCAGACTGTTCAAAAAAGTAACTTACTAAAAAACTAGTGTTGGGCAGCGTGAGCTGTAGCTCAGTTCTCAACTCAACTCATATAAAAGTATAGCTTTTAATCGTGATTAAATTTAAATCAACAAAGTAACATTTTTATTAAATAAATAAAGTACTGGCAATGTTGACCAGCATGGAATTTTTAAAAATCAGATTTAAAAGAATGATATATAACTAAGTATTAATTAATCGTGAATGCAACTACCCCATTGCTCGGTTGAACATTCACAACCGTCAACGTTTTTCTATTATGGCTTAACGAGTCCAGCTGTGCGTCCAGAAACTGTTTCATTACTGTACAATCCAGCTCTGAGCTGAGTTGAATTACTGAATCCGATTGAGCTGCCATGAGCTGTAAGAAATATGTATAACAGTATTTATTTTTACATTCCCTTTTTTTCTTTTATTTAAGTCAGATAGATGGTAAGTAAAAGCAATATGAATTATAAGCCATATTTGTAATAATACGATATTAGACTAAAACCGTATTTTATTACCAAATTTTTGCCCAAGTATCAGCGATCATCGAATATGATTATCATCGTGGGACCATGGTTTTCATAAAGTTCCTGATGTTCTACTGTATGTGCTCTATGGTAAGCAGGGCCGGATTAACCATGTCGGGGCCCCTAGCCAACGCACGTCTCGGGCCTCCTTTTCTAACCCTAATAATATTATGCTATAATAATTTGAAATGAGTTCTGACATATGACGATATAATATAAAAACAACGCAATATTAATAATATTGTCATTGAGGGTTTATTACATACAAATCTTCAAATTTAATTTTCACTCGAAGATACATTTTAATTTCTTTCCCGGGGGGCGGGTGCTGGGCCCCTAGGCAGTTGTCTACTTTGCCTTATGGATAATCCGGCCCTGATGGTAAGTACTCATTTAGAACTTGCAGGACTGTATGAACTCTGGCTGTTATTTTAGTGTCTCCCTGAATCCCAGATAGCACTGAGAATAACGGTATTTAAATAATTGTGTGAGAGAAAAGTAATTTAGTGACTATTTATGGACTATTTTTATGCAGCATAAAAGAAGCGTAAGTCACAAACTCTGATAGAAACTGCATTATTAGCTGTCATTAACTTCGATACCCTATTTGTCTTGTCAAAGACAAATTTGACGATCGATTATTAGACCGTTTGTCTGTACCCAGTCATGGTGCACAGACTTTTGGAAGACGATATAATATAATTAAAAAAAAATGTTTTCAAAATTAAAAATTTAAGGTTGGGAAGATTTTTCGAAAGATTGATTGGTTTTTGCTTCTAGTCCAAATTTAGGGGTTTCTTGCTTCTATGTTTATGTGGGAGTTTATGATTTTTTGCTTCTGTTATTATGTCTAATAAGTGGGTTGTGAAACAGCCTGAATTTAGGTGCATACTGCAGCATAAAGAAAGATATTTTCAAACCGTTTGTACCAGAGATATTTTTTCGTCCTATTTTATTCAGAATTCTTAATTTAAATTATATTGTAGATATTTTGTGCCAATAATTTTAGTCATAATATCATATCCATTGTATTTTAGTCATTAGAATCATATTTTTTTAATAATTTTATGGTTATGACTCAATAAAATTATGTCAAAAATTGTGTGGTTTTATTCAATAAAATTAATTAGACAAATTAATTCTTTAAGATCACTAGTTTTATTACATAAATGAAGTATCGTCTATGTTTCATTAAATTTTCTTAGACTGTCTTGTGTCAATCAGCACATTCTCAAGAATACGTCCGTTATCCATATTATTACACCTATGAAGAAACAATAGGTAACGTATTGGTAATTCCTACGACAAAGGGAGTGGAAGCTAGATAACATACACAGTGATCGCAAATCTTTTTGACCTTTCTGGACGTAGGCGCGAGTACAAATAGCAATGATGGCTCAGTTGTCGGCGACCGATCTGAAGGTCGGTGGTTCGAATCCTAAATGAGCTTGAGCTATGAAGGAAAACATCGTAATGCAACCAAAGCATAGTGATATTAGTTTTACTATTATTATAGAAGGGCATATTTTACAGTGCTACCCAGGCTAGCTCCCCTGAAGTTGAAAATCTGTTGCACTTATACCAGCGTGTTCCGGCACCTGCACTTGAAAGCCAGTTTTGATTTAGATTTAGCATATTCACCATCTTCAACTACATCGTGAGATAGTGCTCAAATGCTAACTATCCTAAGTATAACTAATGAAAAACAAGCATACATTTTTTATACTACAAACCATAGATAAACACTAATAAGACTAGCACTACAGCGCTCGTCTCGTTACCCTGGACCAGATAATTACCCATCGACTATTTAGTACATCAAGCCAAAAACAGTAACAGTTATAGGTACATACAGGTATTAGAACATCCATGAATTGCAAAGAAACCAAAAATATGCGTAAAGTTAATATAATTTTAAAGTGTTAACCAACACTAACGATTCGAGTTGTTTACGCAAATATATAAATTGTATCTCAAATAGTAATCTCATGATATTGTATAGATAACCAGAAGACGCGGGTTCAAATACTGATGGCAGCGAAATTTTAGAGAAATGTGTTACGTGAACAAAAATATTTATTTAGTCACTATATTAACTAAAAAGTACACGTATGTAAATAATCTTTGTATTTTATCAATTGCAGGACCCGCAACCCCTTGAGCCATGGAAAGGCGTTCGAGATGCCACAACCGAAGGCAACGTATCGCCACAAATAGATAATACCACCAAGTCCTATACCGGAGATGAAAACTGCCTGTTCCTAAATGTTTACACTCCAAAACTGGACGACTCTTCCCTCCCAGTCATGGTTTACGTCCCTGGAGGAGGTCTTATCGATGGTTCAGGCAATACCCACTTGTACGGTCCGGATTATCTTGTAGAAAAGGATGTAGTCGTCGTAACAATGAATTACCGCCTTGGTGCACTTGGTTTCCTTAGCTTGAACACGCCGGAAGTACCTGGAAACGCCGGTCTGAAAGACGTTGTTCAAGCGATGAGGTGGATTAAAGGAAATGTTAAAAATTTTGGAGGAGATCCTGGCAACTTGACTCTTGCTGGCCATAGTGCCGGAGGTGCGATTGTGTCCATGCTTACAGCAAGTCCATTATCCAAAAATCTGATCAGCAGAGCTATCATACAATCCGGGACGGCGTTGCCAAGTTGCTTCAACCAGATGAACCCTATAGAATTGGCTGGTAAGCTGGCGAAAGCTTTAGGGTGTGAATCGGAGAATGTAAATGACATTCTGAAGTTTTTGATAAGTGTTCCAGCCAAGGACATAATCGAGGCCCAAAAAACGATGTGTTCCTTTGACGATGTTGTGGAAAATCCCCCGGATATCTTCGCTATAGTTGTCGAGAGAGAGTTTCCAGGAGTGGAAGCAATAACAACAGAACCGTTCATTGATTTGGTAACATCAGGCCGATTAGCTCAAGTTCCCATCATTATCGGTTCTACTACTCTTGAGTTCGGTTTAGAAAGGAAATCCGAGGATTTGCAGTCCTTCATTCCCAAGGAGTTGAACATAAAGAAACACACAGAAGTATCTATGGCGATTGCTGAAGAAATAAAGAAGCTTTACTTTAAAAGTAACGAGGATAGTCCAAGTCAAGTCTTGGAGTACTGTCAGCTGTTATCCGACAAGTTTATGAACATAGACACGCACAGATATATCCAATATTTACTTTTATCGACCAACATTCCAATATACTTCTACAAATTTGATTACGTTGGGAAATTAAACATTTCTGACAAGTTTATTACCAGTGTAATACAAAACCAGCCCATGCATTGTGATGATTTAGGATACCTCTTCAAGAACCATTTCCAAAAGGACGTGGAGCCGACTCCACAGGATCTGAAGATGCGGGAGAGGATGGTCAGGCTGTGGACCAATTTCGCTAAGACTGGGTTAGTATACCTATTATATTAAAATTTCAGAGCTAAACCGTGAGTTGTAGTGGTTTTATTTTAGTGAATTTTTATCATTGGGTAGGAATGCGTTCGTAGAACGAACTGTTCTGGCCTTCCTCGGTTGTCATACATAAACTACCTACATTTGACCACACAGCCATTTTATTTGACTTCAATATTGTTTTAAATTAGAACCGATTTCAGTAGTTTTTTTAACTAAATGAAATTATCCCTATTTTGCTATATTTTCACGTTTTGCTTCTACCTTCATTCTAAGGACGGCTACAGGAGTAGAAGTTTTTGCCAGCCTCTGAGTTTCCCAATAAATATATGGTCTAGGAGTGTTCACGACGAGAGGACTAGGTTTCTTCTATTCAAGCGTGCTATATCGTCATCCGCATTTAACATCTTCTGCGGCGCAAGTACGGAAGTCCAAACGATAAGAAAAAACTGATAAATTTATCGAATGTTGCGAGTACCGAAGTCTGATCGTAACGTATTGTAGTAGGTAACTTTATATTCTTTTTGGATTCGACCTAGCTATTCGATAACTTTTGTAGGTTGTATCCGGGGTCGATAAATTATATAAAAATCGATAAAACCCACTTTATCGATGTGAAATGTCAATTTTATCGATCGAAAAGATCCGTACTTGCGCTGCAGGTGAGATTGCGGTCATACAAGACAATAGCAAATTTAAAAAAAAAACCTCACTTGGCACTTTTTATTTTCAGTAATCCGACACCAGAAAAGAACGACATCATTCCAGTGGCCTGGCTACCAGCCGTGAAAGGCAACGAGCACTACCTACACTTAGCCCAAGAACTGAGCCTCGGCTCCAACTACGATAAAGAGAAAATTGATTTTTGGGATGGTCTGTATGAAAAATACTACAAAATCTGGGACCAGGCTCCGTATAATCCCATCCAAGCCCCAAGAAACTCACACACACTCGAAACAAATAAGCTCATCGCCACTTCAAGCACAAAAACTCATTCGAGCGAAACGGTAGCACCTGTGACGTCATCAGTAAAAACATCGAGTGAGCTGGTACAAACATCAAGTGAGCTGGTACAAACATCGAGTGAGCTGGTACAAACATCGAGTGAGCTGGTACAAACATCGCGTGAGCTGGTACAAACATCAAGTGGGCTGGTAGAAACATCAAGCCATTTGGTAGAAACTGCGAGTGAAGTTGTTGTTCCGATAGCTAAAGAGACGCCGAACTTGGAACTAACCAAAGAAACCGAAAAGTCTCAACGACACGGTAACAGTTCAAACGGAGTGGTGCATAACAACAGCGTTCTTAAAGACTTAATTAGAGCTCACGATCTCCCAGAAAACGATTTACCTAAAAATACAGGCGTCAACAAATTCGTTGACTTTTTTGAATCGCTCGGCGGGAAAAAGTAGCCAATTATTCATTGCACAATATTTTTATTGAGACTGCTAAGTACTTAAGCGTGGGTCTGTGGGGCCTACCACCAACGTATAAAAAACTATCATGGTATCATTTTGAATGTCACCGAGTGACTAAATATCAGCGATATAATCGATAGTCACCGATTTACAAAGTCGTATTTTTTAATCTCAGCGGGTGACTAAAATTATCATACCTATGATATCGCTTAGATACGAATGGTTACCCGCACTTGTAAACGATATCATAGGTATGAGTGAGTATTTAGTGTCCATTTTAAATTAAAAACAATTTTCAACCTAAAAATTCAAATTGAATAGAACATAATCGTAATCATAAGCTGAGAAATAGTTGCATGTTGGTAATACAGAGTATGACTTTCAAAATACGACTTTGCAAATTAGTGATTTCAATGTCATCGCTGAGAACTTTGTCACCGGTGATTTCGAAAGCACTCACGAAATTCAAAAATCGGGCCCCTGGAATATTATAATGAGCGTTTGATGACTTTAAACCGGTCTATGAAATGAGACTCCGGCACCTGCCAATTCCGCCTCATGTAAAAATATGTAGGCAGGTGTTGACTCGCCACCCACTGAACGGACCCCATAAGTGCCGCCAATATAATTGTCCACGTAAGAGGCAACGTTGGCGTGGATGGCTAAAGGTTGTTGAGAGTTGTGCTGCAGTTTCACTGAGGCGCTAATCTCGTGCATTATGATTTCGTATCTAACATTGTCTAAAAATATATCGATGGCTTCATCACAAAGCGAGGCAGACAAAAGTGTAGTTTGACACGAGAGGCAAAAATATGATTAAAACAAAACTAGTTGATTGTATAACGGTCAATTTCAACAAAAAAATTACTTGTTACATACATAGTTTTTAATTGTAGCAGATAAACGAAAAATGGTATACGCTCCTTTGTTATGAAGCCTTCGATATTTATAAAGAAAACACCATCATTACTATAAACAAATCTATTTTAATGGATAAAAAAAAAACTAAAAACTATTATTAAAAATAGAACTCCCGCTAAGATTCAATGAAATAAAAAAGTTATATATTACAAAAAAACTTGTTTAACAAATTACTATCATAATATGATATACAAACCATACCATATGATTTAGTTTTGCTTTATATAATGTTCAGGGCAGTTTATACTTTTATATACATTTTTATATATTTTTTAAGAACTACGTACATACATATGTTAAAAAAATGCCTTTAAAGTTGTGTTGCTAGTAAGTAAAAAAAATAACAGATAACTGGCAACATTATTATTTAACAAATTCAATTTAAATGTTTATCACGAATCATTGAACACAAAAAAGGCATTTTCGTAAAATAACAAACAATTAATTAAAACTTTTCCCCTAATAATGAAGAAGACTCCTTTAAAATAAAATAAAATCGGAGTCTATGGGAGTATTGGGCTTCAGAAAAAAATATATTAAGACCCCATTACAATAACCATATTACCACAACGTTTTTTAGATATTTTTTTATATACTAATCTAAGACAAAAGTCACATTAAATTAAAACAAATGTTCCAATGTGATTTTGTAAAAAAAAAAAAACACTGAGGACCGATTTTTTTAAATCGAATCACAAAGAAATGAAATAATTTATTTAGTCTCAAGGATTACATAGGTACCGATCACAGTCACCGTTTTAAATTAAAAAGAAATGAAAAAAATCGATCCTCAAGTGTCGCGCTGCACACATGGACGTTCAAGGACTTTATAAATTATTAGAATTGATCAAAATGTAAGCAAACTTTGACCAAAGCAGTGTTATAAAAGTTAATAATTGAAGAAAAAAAAAACAATGGATAATCTTAGAAAAATATTTCCATGCGCATCTCACCGAATGTAAATTTATTTAATATTAGTATATTTATATATAAACTCCCTGTTTTTTAACTTATCTTATAAATAATATAAGCAAAAATGGCAGATCACCAACCAATGACGCAGATAGAAATCTTAACTCGAATCATATCATTGGCTGGTATTCGCCATATTATGTTTATATAATTAGACACGTTGAAAAACACGGACATAAATGTGAATATATAATTTATGAATTTGATAATGGCCGACTGTCATGTCATTTATAAAAAAAATAGTAAGAAAAGATAGCAAATTTTAAAACAATTTTTTAATAATATGTATAGTTTTCAATATTCTTTTGAACCGATAAAACTTTTTATTAATAACAATACATGACAACATACAAATGGTACATATAGATTTGACAGATTAACGTTGATACATAAAGATTTTGTATGGATCAAAAGTGAAGCCTACATTGGTCTGAAGTGAAAATAAAAAAAATTATAAGAACCAAAAATCATAATCGTGCCGCCATCTCATGTGCCCAGCCTTATTTATGTATCCATGAATTTTTAATAGATCGTAAAACATATTAATCCTCTATATTAAATAATTCAATGGATTTTAATGTTAAATTAAATTACAAATCGAAAGCATATTATCAGTTTTATTATTTTGTTTAAATTAAAAAGCTACTATAACTACACGAATAAAAACTTGAACTGTACTTAATATTTACAATAAACGTTTTGTAAATTATTAAATAATATTTTTTTCGCTCAACTACCTTTTTTATTTTTGATGTTGCCAGCCCTAAATTTTATACTATTACATGATTTTTGTGATGGTGCGTTATTTTACCATTTTTTAGAGTTTATCATGTATAGATTGTTGATCTAAAACGTTATAACATATTAGGATTAAATAGACTATAGTAGCAGTAAGAATAATAATTTTTTTTAATGAATAAAAGCAAGTAAACAGGTTTTAACATCTAAAAGTTTGAATAAGTTTTAAAATCCCGTTTTCGCGCGGCATCGAATGTTGATTGGTTGTCTTAGGTTGCACCTACGTTGCTAGGGCAACGTCGGCGTCATTCGAGTTCTCGCAGAGCGGTGTAATCATTGATGTTGATATAACGCGACGATTGGCAACGTTGCACGAGGTTTGACACCGTCGCATGTTATTTGACAACATTGCATTTGTTTGCAACACCGGCTTCAACTATATCTTTCTATTTAGTATGAAAACGTTATAGAGTTTAGCACAAACATACGTTAATAATCCGATTGGTGGTGGTAAAAATTGGGATACTTTAATTAAACAAAACTGTGTTTTATTTTACTACGCCCGTTTTTTAAATAGAGATGGCGTTAAAATGAAAACGCATTTTATCACAAGTGTGCCATATTTATTAATGGCACTGTTTCACGATATTTCGTAGATCCAAAAAGACATGTAAAAAGCCTAGTATTGATAGAAAGAAAAAGCGTTTATTTGTAAAATATTACAAAATGGGGAGACGCACCACTTATTTATCCCGCTAGGTGGCGTATTATCGCTGGTGTTGTTTCGCCGTCAAACTTCATTATAATATTTTAGTAAGTGAGAGTGAAACCTTGACGAGCAGGGGTGCCCGGTTAGGCGGAGTCTATAGGTTTAATGGTCTGTGGCGAAACCTAACATCATTCAACAAACGGGCAGAGCAATTTTATGGATGGAAAACTTTAGAACGTATGAATCGGTTTGAAGCAACGACTTGTCAACCTTTTGAATGCCGAGACGGGTCGATTGCCTGATGGAAACGCCAACCCGTAAAACAATTGTAGTGCCACTCAGAACTTTGAAACCTGCGCCTGCGCGGCACCGCATTGCCATCGTTATACTACCGTTCCACCATTTAATTTACTTTTGACATAAGCACGTATCTTTTATAATGTTAAAAAGGTTATTTCGTTCACTATACCTCTTTGGATCGATAAGTCGAACAGAGAAACTTGTGTGTAAGGATAATTAGGTTTATAAGAAAAGTGTAGTTCGTATAAGAAAGAAATGAGGAATATAATTGGATGAATAAAATCACATGGTGAAAGTGTTATATCACATTTACAATTCAGGCTATTTGACTACTTATTTTGATTCCATCCCTTTTGTTTTAGAGGTTGAAACGATCTATTCAACACCTAGATGTATAGAATTGAAACGCATAGCGTACAATTGCAGTTGAGACCGTTAGATATGGGTGAAATTTGGTGAAACATAATATAGGTTTCGATTCAAAAATTGCGACTAATTTTACCAACATTTCGTCACTTTCCAATTAAAAACATGAGATAAAGATGCAAGTATTTTAAAACTGTCCTATATTTTCTCCTACGGAAAATTAGACGTCAACAAATTGAAAATTTACATTGGTTTGGTTTTGATTGTTTGCTTTTAGCAAGTGGATTATTTTGTCCAGTCTAAAATATGTTCCGACTTTCACTTATGCTGTTAAATAGAAAGATACTATAACTTAAGTTCGAGTAATAAAATCGAGACAATTAGAGCATAACAGATGTGTAAAAGAGAGAGACAACATCATAGATTTATGACATCATGATGAGGCTAATGCATGTAATTTTGTATAGATGTCACATTTAAGACAAGGATGGTGCGATGTGAACAAAATATTTAATTAAAATATTAATAATCTATTCTAATGGCAGTCTTTTTTTACTATGTATTTCTATTTAATATATTTTTTATAAAAACACATAAGTTCTTAATATCATAATGCATAGCAACAACACTTTTTTACGCCAGTTGTATAAAAAAGTATACACGTCATGAGGTCATAAAAGGGCGGTATTAACACTTAGAAGGATTTCTCAATGACAACCTTAATTGATAGGTCTATTCATTAATTCCTAATTCCTATAGATAATTATGTCAAAAAATTTTGAATTGATGTTTTCGACTTTTATCAGTAAAGTAGGGAAGCGGGTTCGAACAATGCTACGAAAAATACTGTACTTAAAAAGAGCGTCGGTAGTTCCTAAACACAGGGAATCCTAGTAAGGGGTCAGGATTTATTTTCGCTTTCATTTCTTAACAATAATTTTAGGATTAAGTCTCAATTTTAAAGTAGTCAAATAGCCTTTTTCTATAAGTCCGGTGAGTAGATATTTAGCTTATAATATATTATTAATTATTAAATGTAAAAGTTTGAAGTGAGTTGCAAAATTACAAAATACAACATTTAAATCACGAGCGCTCTTTCATACAAGAAATTAACTGTAAACGTCATTAGGTATAATTACACTATTTTAAATTTCGGTCAAAGAACTAGTCCGTAGTTTGACCGACAGGCAAAATGCTAAAAATTATCGTTCGCGACCTATAACATTTCACATAAAAATCACGGCATTTTAGATGCTTCGGTCAAATAGCGCGACCGATTCGAACGAATTAAATATAATTAAAAGCACGCATTTTTATTTACATTAAAACTTCATTCAACTACTGTCACCGCATGCGAGGATTTAGTCAAGTCAAAAATTTAACATTTATACCGCAGTCGTTCGACCTCGAGTCAGATTTGACCTTCAATTACGTCAATATTGACCTTGTTACATAATATTATATCCGTTCAACAATTTGCTAATTCTATTCAATTTCCAGAGCGCGCAAGCTCGCGTCGTAAAAAAAACATATTCCGACCGAAAACATCACATTTACAAACAAACAATGTCTAGACAACCATATTTTTTTTATATATACATAACGGCCGACATGTCGTCCGACCGAATTGGGCAACGAAACGACTCAGTCACACGATCGGTTCAGCCGTTCGACCGCGTTAGTAAAGAGGCAGCTTCGTTCGGCGTCTGACCGATTTGGGCGCTTGACCGACGCCGTCTGACCGAGAGACGTTCGTCAGAGACACAGGTGTTTAACCAACTGCTCGTGCACGTCAAATTTGGTCAGATCCGCGAATTCCGCCGCTTTACCACGCTGTAGAATCTCTATAGTACTCCTTGAGTCTATTTGCTTCAAGTGGTAGGTCAGTTTTGACTCTGATAAGGGGTGCAGGGGCCTTGCGACGTTGAGATTTGTGTTCTTCAAGGCCCGCGCTAGGGTTTTGAGGAATTTGGACCATTGCCGCTCGTTCGCTGTAGCATCAGGCGTATTGACGAGTGGCGCTGCTTTTTCTATCAGAGCGCACACAGTGCTCAGTGTGAACTGAAAATAAACATATTTTGTATGAGATTTATTATGTACTAGCTACTACCTGTTGTTTCACCCGCGCGGAGATATTGGATGTCATGGTTTTAATTTTTTTGCGCGGGACCCTAATTCTATTTCTAAAATAAAAGTAGCCTATGTTACTCTTTATAACATCTGCCCGTCAAAATCGGTCCAGCCGGTATATATATTAGGGTGGAGCACGGATGTATGAAAAAAAAATTTGTTTATATTTTTAGTTGTAATAGGGGGGGATCGGTGCCTTATATTGAAGTTAAAATAAATATAATTTTTCAATTAATTTGATGAATATCTTCTGCCTCCGCATTGATCTCAAAAATTTAGATATAATTGAAAAAGTCTCGTACAGTTCTGGCCAAACATTAAGCTTAATTTAATGGTAAATGGGTAATAAATGATACACAATATATAATTCGAATATTTATGAACTATCATTAATCTAAAATAATACAATTTTGTTATAAAATTAAATAAATAATGTAATTTAATAATTGTTAAATAATTTCTGGAATAAACTAGGTCTGTTTATTAAAATTTCATAAATTTACATTTCGTCAAATTGGAGTAAAAAACCAACTTTTTTAACAAATTCAAGGGCGTTGCGGAGGCTGTTACTGTAAATTAAATCAAATAACATTTTGCATGAATTAATTTGAGTCTAAAAGGCACCAATTTTTCACTATTAGATTACTCACAACCGATTTTTTTTTTCACTCCACCCTAATATATATATAGGTACCGTATATACTTTCATATGCATTTACTAAAAAGCTGTTATTTTGTTATTACAAACAGACACTTCAATTTTATTTATTTGTAGACATTGGTGAATTTTAGTTGTTCTATACGAGACTAGCGTCTGTCCGCGGCTTCACACGCGTGGAATCATAATAAAATGTAGCCTATAGCACTCAGGAATAATGTACCTGTATGTAGATGTTTTAGAATCAGACCGGCGGTGACAAACAAACAAGAAAACTTACAGAATTTACTGCTTTATTAGCATAGTAAAAATTATATTAGCAAAGTAAAAAGATAGTAGACTATGATATTAGTCTATATCATAGTAAATTCTCTTTCATACATCGATATATCGAACAAAAAATATAGATGTAACTATGTAAGGTGTGCAAAATAGAGGGTACGTACGGGGGTTGTAAGGGCGTACGGAGTTCTAGCGGGGTCGAAGGCTTCCGCTAACAAACTGCAACACTCGAGTATGGTCGACCATCCACTGCTATTCTCAATGTACCTGCAAAGAAGGTTAACGACATAATTCATATATTAATTAAAAGTTTACATAAACTTTTTTAACAAAATTTAAGTCAGGAATATTTATCGAAAAAAACTTAAATTTAAAAAGAATGTTACATTAATTATGTTAATCATGAAAAAAAATCAAGATGAATGTTTAATGTACTCGGGTGTATTGAGACTGTGTGTTAGTGTGTTGTGTCAAATTCAAATTAAAAATTACTTATTCACATGAGCCCCAAGGGAGCACTCATGATAGTTAAAATAAATGACTATAACTGCCCCACTCAGAGTCGTATAATGGCTACTTACGCGAGTAATTAGTGTAAATTTCTTTTGTAAATCGACACTAAGGACTCGCTTAAGTAACCATTAATGTCTGAGTGCGGCAGTAAGTGTCCGTTTCAAATTGGTATGCACCGATCAAGAAGAAGGGCAAGAAACTTGTATATGCGTGTATATGTTGTGCTTGTATATGTATGTGTTGTATTTGTGTGCGTGTATGTATTGTGTTTGTGTGCGTGTGTGTTGTATTTGTTTACGTGTATGTATTGTGTTTGTGTGCGTGTATGGTTTGTATTTCTTTGCGTTTGTGTATGTTTGTAACTGCATGTTTATGCGCGCATGTGTGTATGTGGTGTGTGTGTTGTGTGTAGCACTGACCGCGCGAGGCTGGGCGCGAGCGCGGCGAGGGTCCCGTCGTCATGCCTGCGCGAAAGCGCGGGCGTGGCCCTCAGCACGCGCCACCACAGCGCGCGCAATCGCGTGTGTGTGCCGCCCACACGCGACACGAACCGCGACACCAGCGTCTGTCAAACAAGAACGTCATATGCTTTTTTTTTTTTTTTTTTTTTTTTTTTTTTTTTTTTTTTTTTTTTTTTATATATTGATAGGCTTGCGTTTGACCACTATCTCACCTGGTGGTAAGTGACGATGCGGTCGACGATGTATCACGCTTACCTAGATACCTGTTCACTCGTGACTTGAAGAGACCCAGATTATAACGATCCGGAAACACAGACTCGGGCAAAGAGTTCCACTCCTTAGCGGTACGCCAAATAAACGTAGAAGCATAACGCTTCGTGCGTAAAGGAGGAATGTCAACTATGTATCGATGTCGCTTCGCCGTTTGTCTGGTTGTCAGATGATGGAAAGGAGAAGGGGGAATTAATTGGTGTAATTCCGACGCACACTCGCCGAAATGCAACCGATAAAAGACCGACAAACAAGCAACTCTACGCCTATGATCAAGGCTCTGCAGCCTAGCTTGTACAAGGGAGTCATTGCGGATGAGCTTCTTGGCTCGCCTCTCAATAGACTCCAATGCCTCAAGCTGGTACTTGGCCGAGCCATCCCAGAGATGAGAACAATACTCCATACATGACCGAACTTGTGCTTGATATAAGTTGAGCAACTGTTCTGGTGTGAAGTACTGCCTCACCTTCGCTAGGATACCCAGCTTTTTGGCGGCCAGTTGAGCCTTAGACTCAATAAAGGAGCCGAAGTTGAGAGTTGAAGACAAAGTGACGCCAAGAAGCTCGAGATGGTCAGTTATCGGCACGGCTACATCCCGGAAAGTAGGAGTAAGGAGGAATTGACTCCGTTTGGCGGAGAACAGACACGCTTGGGTCTTAGTGGCATTGAACTTGACCAGATTGGCATTGCCCCAATCGGAGACTGCCTTTAAGGACAAGTTCAAGCGCTCGACCATGGCCTCCCTAAGAGACTGGATTTGATCTCCACTGGCTCGTGCATTAGACGTGTAGCTCTCTACAACGGTGCTATCGTCTGCATACCCAAATGTACCGGGCATCAGCAGGTCGTTTATATGAAGCAGGAATAGCGTTGCAGAGAGTACTGACCCCTGTGGGACTCCGGCATTAATAGCCAATTGATCGGACGAGCAGCCATCTATAACCACTCGAATCGATCGGTCACACAGGAAGTCCGTTATCCATGCACATAGGCCAGTGGGTAAGCCGTATGAAGAAAGCTTGCTTAAAAGGCTATCATGCCAGACCCTGTCAAAAGCCTTCGAGATATCCAGGGATACGGCAAGCGCTTCCCCGTGTTCCTCGATGGCTTTGCTCCAAATGTGTGTGGCATACGCTAAAAGATCCCCAGTAGACCGGTTTCGGCGAAAGCCATATTGCCGGTCACTGAGGAGATCATTTGCTTCCAGGTATGCCAGGAGCCTTTTGTTCAGTACACGTTCCATAGCCTTGCAGAGAATGGACGTGACTGAGATGGGCCTGTAATTGGCAGGGTCTGCACGACTACCCTTTTTGGGCACAGGTTGCACATTGGCAAGCTTCCAATTTTTCGGCACACTACCTGTCTCTAAAGAGAGGCAAAAAAGTCGCGTCAGTACAGGAGCCAACTCAGGCGCACAGGTCCTCAGAACTAAGGCTGGTATCCCATCTGGACCACTGGCTTTGTTCACGTCTAGATTGCGTAACGTCTTACGTACCTCTGTCTGACGGATGCGAATATCCGGCATAACCGCTCCACATCCAGGTAGACTTGGAGGTACAGCATTACCAGCATCTAGACGTGAAGATTCTGCAAAAAGAGACGCGAACAAGTTCGCCTTCTCTTCAGCAGTGTGGGCCAGCGATCCGTCAGGTTTCACCAGTGGAGGCAGTGAGGGCCGACAGAAGTTCGCTTCAACCGACTTAGCCAGGGACCAAAATGCTTTACTTCCAGCAGGGTAAGAAGCAACTTTAGTCCCAATTCGGCTAATATGATCGAAGCGAGCCTTCTTAAGAGCCTTTTTGCAGGACTTGGCAGCTTTGTTAAAGGCTCTCTTCTTTACGCGTTCATCCTTGGCTTTACGGTTTCGAGCATCAGCCCAGGCTAAGTAAGCTTCATGTTTCAGCGCCTCTGCGCGTCCACATTCGACTCCAAACCATGGGCGAGCTTTGCTGGACAGAGGTACGTCAAAGAAAGGAATGAAGTACTCCATACCTTGACGTATCACATCCGTCACAGCATCCGCGCAAACCGAAGGATCGCCAGAAGAGAAGCAAATCGGCTGCCAAGGGTAAGATGCGAAAAAAGATCGCATCTCGTCCCAATCTGCTGACCCGTATCGCCATACGCGCCGGTTGCCTTTGAGGCAAGGGTCGGGCGGGGAATATACCGATACAGACTTCACCAGACAATGGTCGGAACTACCTAAAGGTGATGAAACCGACACCAAGTAGCGGTCTGGATCTGTTGTCAGCAGAAGGTCCAAGCAATTGGCTGTGTGGCTGTCAACATCTGGTACCCTCGTTGCCTCATGGACCAGCTGGGTGAGATTTAAAGTTAAGGCTAACTTACGCACCTCTCTCCCAGCATGGTCAGTGCTCTGGTATGGGAATAACCATTCCTCGTGGTGGGCGTTAAAATCCCCCAGAAACACAAGTTGAGCAGTTGGATACCTATGTTGTGCCACATCGGCTGTCTCACTGAGATAGTTCATGAGCCTGGTTGTCTCCTGATCTCCGCTGTGCGATCGGTAGATACCGGCGTAAAGGATTTTCTCCATACCAGTATCCACCAAAATCCAAATAATAGATAGGCTGGGGTCTTCAAGATCACGAAGACGCCGATAACAGATGTCATCGCGAGCATACATGCAAATTCCAGCACGTGGCCTAAAGTTGGACTCTAGGACGTAACCAGGATACGCAAGGTATGACGCGTCGTCCGGACATCTGATCTGCGTCTCCGCGAGAAACAGCAAGTGCGGTTTTGCGGTCTCGAGGTGATGGTGGACCGAGTTGATATTGGAGTGCAGGCCTCGAATATTGGAGAGGTGCACTTGAAGAGAGAGGACGTGCTTCCGCTGTTTAACCGACTTTCTGTTTGTGCATTTCATTTTTGTTTTGAGTGAAGAGCGGTATGAAGACGGAAGTGGGACGAGGCGCTACTAAGTGATCCAACAAAAACACAACCCTTCATCACACCAGTGGGAGAACCAATCTGGAGACCGCGGGGACGCCCGAGCCCCCCCAAGGATGTCCATCGGGTCCTCTCGCCCAGTCGCCAACTGGCACGATGGCGCACCCCGGGATTTTTCGCTAGATGGCGGGGCAGCCTTTCATGTGTGGCTAGCACACTACTTGGGCCCCCAACTATCTGCGGTCGGCCAGCGGAGAACCGTGCCTCGGATCCCGCTGCTCTCCGAGATTGGTTACCCGATGCATTGCTGAGTTTGTGTTCTAGTAAACGATCTGCTATAGCAGCGCAACTGCCCCGACCCGTCTTCTATGACGGCTGCACCGATAAACATGCCGGAACACGGCAGAGCCGCTTGGCGGCATGGCTTTAATCGGTGGGTGGTGACAAGCCACGGTCGAAACCTACCACCAGAAATTTGCCACCCTTTAGCACCACCCAGGGATCACGTGTAGGGTCTCGAGGGTAAACCTACGGACGCGGGTGACATTGATCCCCGGTGCTTAGTCAAAGGCAAGCCTAAAGCCTTTTTCGTCCAATATAACGCGGGTAGCGCAGTCAGGTTGATGCGATAATAATATGTTAATATTGGTTAAAGTGTTTGATTTGTACCAAGTTATATTTCATCTGGGGCACTAAGTACTGGAAAATGTTCACTGTTGTTAGCCGTGATTTTTAGTGACTATTTCAAGTGATTTCAGTAAGTTTTATTTCGGATTTGAAGTCAATAAGATTGTGACAACATATATTTTTCGGGTAGTTCTACCGACTGCCAACCATAAACAAAACGGCTACAAAATAGAATTTAAAAAAAAAAACTTGAAATTTTAGTTCTAAACCGATTTGATTATTTCATTGTGAAAATCTAAATTTCGACATTGGTTACCTTCTTTATTTTTTAAAATATTGGGTTGCCTGTATCTTATTTTAAAGTCATTGTTGTAATTGTTACATTTGAAATTCGCATGCTTTTATAGCAAAAAAAAAAAACAATGTGCACAATAATATGGAGTAAGATCTATTTGACCATTGTTAAAAATACAGTGTAACGCGCGAAAGATCACCACGCGCAGTTCGTGCGGCGTCGGAAACGTTCGCGCATCTTCGGGGGGCGACCGCCACCCGCCTGCGCAAGGGTAAACCATTGTTTGATTTTAGAAAGCGTCACGGCATACGCCAGGGCCCTATTTAATAAAGCTGACAATTCGACATATATGTCAAAAAATGACATAATTGTAGAATTGTCACGCTTAGGCTGTTTAATAAAAGTGACAAATATGTCAAAAATTGACCGGTGAAATCTTGACATATTTGTCATTTAAGAACGTGTTAAATAAAATTCGACATATGTCAAAAAACCACAGTCAAATGCAATCTGACAATAAGAAAATTGTCGTGACAAATTTGTCAATTTTCCACCATGACAATTTTGTCGCCTGTAAGTTTTATTAAACAGAAAAACTGTCGAATTGTCAGTTATTGACATATGTCGGACTTGTCGGATTGTCAGCTTTATTAAATAGGGCTCTGATAACAGCTCTGTGTATTCATATCTTCCGATTGTATTTTTTGTATTTTTTCTATATTTCTTTCTAATGTTGTGTAATCTAGATTAAACGTTTACCTACATTATAAGTGCCTTTTGAATTGAATTTGAAAAATACCCATAGTCCTAATCACTCACCCGGCCCTTCCTAACGGTGAGCATTTGCACCAGCCTATCTCCGTGTAGGAGGCCCACGAACATTTTGTTCACGAGATCTTCTTTATCCTCGTCTAGGAGGTTCTTGATCGGCGGCGGCTTCTGGGACACCGCTAGGTTTACTACCTGAAAAACGAATTACATTAATTTTTATCACTAACTAGCTGCTGCCCGCGGTTTCACCCGCGCGGAAATATTTTATTTCGTGGGTTTTATTTATTGCGCGGAACCCTATTTTTCTGAAATACAAGTAGCCTAAGTTATTCCTTATAACATCAGCTATCTACCAGTGAAAGACCCGTTAAAATTCCGTTAAAATCGGTCTAGCCGTTTCGGAGATTACCCGGAGCAAACAGACAGACAAAAATTTTGTAATTTGTTTTTTTTTTGTTATAGGTATCGTATATACTTCCATATGCATTTAGTGAGCTGTTATTTTTATATTACGAACGGACACTTGAATTTTATTTATTTGTATAGATTATTATGAACCACTCAACTCTCTGGTTATGCGACCTATAGTAGCCGATTTGGAAGTGAGGGAGGTCATAGTATAAAATGTACGAAAACTGCAGTTTGCAGGTCTGTGGCGATGTTTTGTGGTTGTAGCGCGTGGCCCGTGTGGGAACAGGCTTATATAGACATATATACCTGTCTTTTGTCAATGGTTTCACTCTTAGGGCTGTCCTGCTTTGGCCTCCTCTGCACCGATTCTATGTTCTTCAAAAAGACGTTCGACTCGTCTTCTTGGTCGTTCTCCAGTTCCTTCTGCGCCGCTTCTAGCTGCTTCTGCTTTTCTTCTCTCTCCTGCCGACAAAATAATAATAATAAGTATTTATTTTCTCAACACAGAAGAAAAACAGAACATGATGCAAAACACATATATATGAGGAAACTGTTTTGTGTGAGACTGGTGCCTGAAATAGGTATAAAAACCTGTGGTACAGGTCACCACAAAATAAGAGTTAAGAACAGTGTTAACCTTGCGTGTTGCTTGGGGTCCTTGGTGGTGGGCTAGAAAATTTGAGTTAACTATTATAGAGGTCTCAAATTCATTTATTCCTCTATAACAATATTTTTTGGGAGGGTTGGTAAAGCCAACAGTAACTAGGAATAACCAGTAAGGGTTGGCAAAGCCATCAGAAACTGGGAATAACCAGTAAGGGTTGGCAAAGCCATCAGAAACTGGGAATAACCAGGGCCCCGATCGCGCTAATTTGAAATGACAGCGTACGGTTATTGGTTAGTTGTAGTTTGATTCCAACTGTAGTTTAGTTTCGGTTCAACTGTGTAGAATTCGGTATTGCGCTAAAGTCCAAACACCAACTGTTTCAGAATCGTGACTGACACGTTACCACATGTTGGTTATTAGAGATGTAACTATTGGATAACAGCTATTTGAGCTACAAAATGCTAAATCGAGCATCGATTGGACATTTTAAACTGGTACAACTCTAGTTTTGGCAGCTGACAGCGGGACATGGCGACCAAAGAGAATATAATCCCGGCTGATGGCGACATATAATTTGTGATGGCGACTGTCAAATGCAAAATATGCAATATAAAAAACATTTTCTATCTTTTCAAGCGTTTATTATAAAAAAAACTGAGTTATGAAGTGTTTGGTTGGTGATGAAGTGTAGATACGCAGACACATTATGCCCAGAAAGTACTTGCTTTACAGTTGTGATTTTAAACACATTTAAAATACCTATGTATTTACTTCCGGAGTTAGATTATTTTAGTTGCGAAATGTTTTCGATGATAGAAGAGCGCCGCAGATGAACAACAGCGCATCAGCTAGAGCTCATGATAGAGCTTATAGAAGGACACCCAGTTCTTGCGCTGCACCGCATCCTAGCCGTGTGACGCCGCCGCCGCCGCCGTTGCGCGGCGCCCTCGTTCGGTCAGCTCTCGCGAGACGCCTCCACTGCCGTCAATGGATTGTAGGGGATGTGTGCTCTGTTTGTTATATTATGCAGCACACAGCATGCATTCTTGCAACAGCTGCCGCCGCATAATGCAGTTTTCTATGTACTAATAAACACCTGCAATTTATCACTTTTTGTATTATTAAATGCCGATGCAACCAAAACCTAAAACAAAATCAATGTTGGATATCTATATATGTTGATAGCACAAGTATAATATTACTGTAATATAAAGTAAGCTTTGCCTATCATTGTAGGTATAACCTTAACAATGGCTAGCATAATGTTCAAAGGAAACCAACCAATGTTAGATGTTGAGGTATCATCTTAGTGGTATTCCACTCATCAAAAATCTTTGTCAAAGTTGCATTTGATCAAATAACTTGGATGATTTGTTCAGTTTGTAGGAACATCACAGTTTGATCAAAGATTATGACAACGATAGCAACATTAATGGTCCAAAATCCAACTACGCAAAACACTGTGCAAAAATTACTAATCAAACTTGGACAAAGATCTTTGACTAGCGGATTGTAGACTAGTTAACATAACCTTACCTTGGTTTCAACATCCAAACCATCAGAACGTATATAGCGTGAACGGCATATGAGTAGTCAAGTCTGTGATTAATTGGCGAGTAAATTCCTTAGACAGTATATCGTTTTGCAAACTGCCTATCATTCATATTATAAAATCCACACATAAGTCTTGCACTTGTATTTTTCTTTTTCGGTTAGTCCCGAGAAACCGCTATATCGAATTCATGGGCCTTCTCCAATAAATCCAACGTAATCATCCTACGTATTAAAGTTTTTACTGTTTTAGATGAATTTACAATCAAAATTATTAAATTACAACAGAAACGCTCCGACAAAAGTTGCCTCTTTCTAACTTTGTTACAACCGTTCATTTGACAGCGTTTGTTGTCGAGAAACGTCTGAACTTTTGGTAAAACTATTAGCGCGATACGAAACGGTCAAAAAATTGTAAAGCGGTTGTGGTTTAATAGCGGTTTGGTTGATAATTTTTAACGCGATTGCCCTCCAGTAAGGGTTGGCAAAGCCATCAGTAACTGGGTATAACCAGTAAGGGTTGGCAAAGCCATCAGAAACTGGGAATAACCAGTAAGGGTTGGCAAAGCCATCAGTAACTGGGTATAACCAGTAAGGGTTGGCAAAGCCATCATTCAGTATAGATCGAACTTAGGCCATTAGACATTCTTTATCGCGGAATTGAAACTATAAATTACTCACTTTATATAATCTTATTTAATATTTTTTTCTAACAGGCTAAATGCTTTTATTAACTAGCTAATACATAAATACATCTTACCTAGCTACAAAAACAATAAAAACATTAAGAAACTAAAATTAGGATTAGGTATGAAACTACTATTCGTTAGTGGTAGGACTAACTCTTCTGCGAGTGTCCGTCTGGGTTGTTACCACCGCTTTGCTCGTGAAGACTGCCGCCAAGCAGTAGTGTGCAAGCATTACTGTGTTCCGGTTTGATGAGCAGAGTTTCCAGTGAAATTACTGGGCTTATGAGACTTAATACCTAATGTCTCAGGGTAACGAGCGCACTGCAGTGCCGCGCAGACCTTTGTGTTTCAAAGTTCTGAGTGGCACTGCTATTGTTATGGGCCGGCGTTATGCTTACCATCAGGCAAATTACCAGCTCGTCTCGTTACCAAACAACATAAAAAAAAAAACATAATCCATGAAACCAGTATCTCTAATAATTTTTGGTAAACGATTATAAATGAGCCAACACTCAAACGTTAATTATTGTTATAGATAAGTTAAATATATTTAGCAGTCGTGAATGTGATTAACTAGTTAATTACATGTGCATTTAGAAACCAAATATTTATCTTGAATTAGGTAATAATGAGTAATTGAAATTAATCCGTTTGATAAATTCGATAAAATAATTGCCTTTATCTTAAATTAAGAACGCAGAGGTGCTCAACCTTTTTAAAAATATTTTGCACGTTTACCCCCCGTCTCGCCTTATCTTAAAACGACGAAGATGACGCATAAAACGCTAAATCTAAATTAGGACTGGCTCCCAATTGAATCTGCCGTAACACAACAATAGAAACGTAGAACTAAAGCTGTTCGGTATGAAAAGGAAGAGTTATTCTGTGCGACAGTATCGTTTTACTATTAAAATTTTCGTGAGTATCACACATTATAAATTGTTAAAAAACCGCGGTGATGTCCACCACGTGTCCACACGTGGTCACCACCACGACCACGTGTGGTCGTTGCGATCTCGCCGCGTGCGCTCCCTGAGAAAGAGCGTCGGACACGCTCGAAACCTAGGTCGAAAATATCGACAAATGACGTGAGTTATAGCCGGTTTATTAACAATTTATAATGAGATTATTGTTACAAGAATAGGTTATTTTGAAAAGGGTTTCAACGCATTGGCAACGCCCACAGAGTTGCAAATGTGCATAGGCGACGGTGACCGCTTACCATCAGGCGGGCCGTTTGCTTGCTGCCACTTGATTACGTAAAAAAAACCACGCATCTATCGGTGTGTTCCGGTAGCTACGCTTGAGAGACAGTTCTAATCTTGAGCATATTCACCATCTTCCACCACATCGTCTCTTAAGATCAGGCGAGATAAAGATCAAACGCTAACGTTCAAGGATAAAAGAGAAAATGTTGAGAATCTCTGACTTTGATAAAAAAAATGATTACGGTCACTAATCACAAACACATCAGTATTAAATACTGTTCCGTCAAATATGTACGAATATACATTTTTAATATGTTTTTTTATACTGTGTGTTCGTGGACAAGATGTACCACCTATAGTGAGCACTACACAAGGGCTAGTGAGAGGGTTGGCGAGTGATGACGGGGATTATTATATGTATCTGGGTATACCTTATGGGGTAGTTGACCCGGGTAATCCTTTTGGGGTAAGTTTATATTAAATATCCTATCCTACTAATATTACAAATCCGAAAGTTTGTGTGGATGTATGGATGGATGTTAGTTACTCTTTCACGCCAAAAACTACTGAAAGGATTTTGATAAAACTTTACAGTAATTTAGCTTATATATAGAGCGAGTGTGGCCGAGCGGGAACTTAATTATGCGACTTTCAATCCGACGCACGATTGTTCGAATCTCGACTCGGCCCGCACGAATTACTTATATCAAGTAATGAGCGGATTATTCACACTCGCTCTAAAACGGTGAAGGAAAAAATCGCGAGGAAACCCGCATGTTCAAGAACCACCAACTTCGAAGACATGTGACTTCCACCAAGCCGCACTGGGCCCGCGTGGTGGGCCATAAGGCTCATACCTCTCTCTCTCTCTCTGAGAGAAGACCGGTATCCCAGCAATGGGAGCGTAAGAGGCTGATTATGATGAATATAGCTTATCAGAATAACACGTAGGCTGCAATTTATAAAGATATATACCATGGAAGGTAGTAATTTATAAATGTAGGTATGTAGTTAAATATGTATTTATACTATTGGACAAAGATACTTTGCGTTATGGTAAGCATAACGCCACCCAGAACTTTGGAATATAAAGGCCTGTGCGGCACTGCTGTGCGGTGACCTTGTTAGTCTGAGATATCATGTATAAGGTATCATAAGCCCAGTAATTTCACTGACAACTTCACTCATCCAACTGGAACACAGTAATACTTGCATACCACTGCTCGGCGTCGGATAACACGAGCAAAGCGGTATCCGTAGAGCCGTCAAACTTAAACACGAACTGTGTTACCACAAAAAAAAACATTTTTAGACGCCATATTTACCTAGACAGTGTCTAAAGATAAACGTCTTAAATTATTAGAAATGTCAAAATAGAATAGAGTTAGGACTACGGTTAAACACTACTTAAATCAAGATTTGTGGTAGCTCATATATAAACACGTTATTGTCAAAATCTCCTTTATACTTCCCCCTTAAAGGCGAATTTGAGACTGCAATATTAACTACAATAACTTTTTTTTTAGCCATCTTCCCCTCACCCAGTCTTCGATGGCACATTCGACGCGATTGACGACTCAGCGCTTTGCCCTCAAAGAGAAGAATTCAACGGCACCATAGCCGGCACCCTAGACTGCCTACACCTAAGCGTCTTCGTACCTAGGTCTACCAATACTCCAAAAGCAGTCCTAATCTGGATTTTCGGAGGAAGATTCGAACTAGGCTTCTACGGCAGGCATCTATACGGACCCAGGTTTTTAGTCCGACACGATATCGTACTGGTGACTGTGAATTACCGTCTAGGGCCATACGGTTTCATGTGCACAGATAACGCTAGAGTACCAGGAAACCAGGGATTGAAAGATCAGCTGATGGCGTTGCGATGGGTGAGCGAGAATATAGGGAACTTCGGAGGAGATCCCAGCAAAATCACAATCGCCGGCAACAGCGCTGGGAGCATGTCCACCGATTTCCAAATCGTGAGGGATCATAAACCGAAGCTGTTCAATCAGGCGATCCTTCAGAGCGGAACGACTTTATCGCCATCTTACTCATTTCCCGACAAAAACGCTCCTTTGACACTTTCCCAATACTTCGGATTGGAAACCAGCGATATACCAGTGGCATTGAATTTCCTCGCCACAATAAATCCTTTGGAAGTTATCGAAGCATCGATTGCTTTGCAATTTGCGTTCCGACCGTGCATAGAAGACGTATTCGACGGAGTAGAAGCGTTTGTAAGTCACAATTGGGTGCGAAACGACAGCACGCCATCGGCGAAAGATATGAACATAATGATTGGTTTTAATGATGACGAAGCATTGGGTGGCTTCCTATCTTTCAACGGCAGTATACCGAATGCAGTCCCCGATAGTTTAAGCCCCACTTTTGATATAAACCACGCTGAATTTCGCGGTGCCGATCAGGTGAAGCAATTTTTCTTCGGAGACGAGGAATTGGACCTTAATGCACTGCAAGGGGCAGTGGATTTGAGAAGCGATATGTCTTTTATATACCCGTCTGTGAGATCGGTCAACCGGTTCCTGAAGAATGAAGCGAGCAAGGTGTTTTTGTACATGTTTTCGTATAGCGGAGGGAGGAACTTTATAAAGCAAAGGAATAATATTACGCAAGGCGGTGCGGTGCACGCTGACGAGATCGGGTATCTTTTTGATATTGAGTATATGGAGGAGCCGACCAGTGATGATGAAGTGATGGTGGATCGGATGACGGGGATGTGGGCGAATTTCGTCAAATACGGGTGAGTTACTGAATCTCTAGCCACCTACAGTTTTATTCGCGTGGATATGCCCACAGCAACAGTGTTCTTTCCGGGAAAATGTAGCTTATCAAAGCAAAATTAAGCCCACTCACCCACAAAACAAAAAATCACATTATGACTTAGTAAGAATATGCGATCGCTTTTTAATAAAAAAAATTATACTCGACTAGCGCGTGGTATCAATATAAAATGTAACCTATATATAGCGCCCATGGATAATGTAGCTTCCTATTAGTGAAATAATTTTTAGAATCGGACCAGTGATTCCAAGGATTAACGATACCAAACAAACAAAACAAACTCACAAACTTTACTGCTTTATAATATTAGTACCTATAGATAGACTCGTTTGAGTACTTATATGTCGCCTGACCAAACGACGATGTGGTCGAAAATGGCGGATACGCCTATAGATTAAGACTGTCTCTCAAGTGCACGCCGGAATACACCGCGATAGTTGCCTCGCGACAGGTTTTCTACTTGACGGTGGTACCTAGTCAGGCCAGCACTAGAAAATACCCTACCACAAAGCTAAGCATCACGATTGTTCCTTCACTGGAAGTCAAGCTCTTTACCCACACACAATATTTGCTCAGTTTTCTGTGGGTTTGAAATTTTATTCTTTCAATTTTGTCTCGTTTTTCAACTGTTTGTCTTATTAGTATTATTGTGATTTTTGTATTGTACTGTTTTTTTAACCTTTTCCTTGTCGTCCTCACGTTCGTGATGTCATGATGGGTACTGACTGAAAATCAGTAACTAGGGTCGTTGACCTTAGTTTTGTGCTGAGTCGGCACTCATTCCTGACATCACAACATTACATTGTTAACTATTGTTGCTAGATACTTCTCTATTTAGTTTTGTTTTTGTTATTTTTTCTTGTCTTGTTAATGTTTTATCGTTCTATTTCTTTTTCAGAGATCCAACGCCACAAACAACATCCTTGCTACCCATAAAATGGGAACCAATCACAACCACGTCAGAATACAACTACATGAGTATCGACCTGGTACTAACTGCCGGCACTAGACCTCTGCACGAGCGGATGGCCTTCTGGGACTTATTCTTTGACATGAACGGACACTTGCAAAGGTTTATGTTAACCGACGACCTAAGAGTAGGTGACGTAGAGAAGCGACTCTTGGATGAAGTTATACCGTATTGAAAATAAACTAGTCAGTGAAATTAATGGCTTATGAGACTTAATACCTAATGTCTCAGGGTAACAATGCAGTGCCACGCAGGCCATTGTGTTTCAAAACTTTGAGTGGCACTGCAATTGTTATGGGCCGGCGTTATGCTTACCATCAGGCAAACGAATCGTTCGTCTCGTTATCCAACAGTTTAAAAAAATAAAAATAATTAGCAATATTTTTGAACTGGTTTTTTTTATTAACCTAGCTTCCAGTTTTCATCCGCATGAAGATTTATTACTCAATTTTAGATTCACTCTCTCTCTCTCTCCAAATAAGAACATGAAAAAGGGATGGTAGTTATTTTAGACCTGTCAAATTGCAACTAGTGTAAATTTAACGACCATGAATTTAGTTGCCTCTATAGTATAATTTTCTCAGGGATGACAGATTTTTGACAGGTCTAAAACTAAATTTACATCTTCAAACACTTTCGATCACTTGCCACCTGCTCATTTTGTAATCTTATAGTATAATCGATTTAGTGACGTAAAACGCCATCTTAGTTATAAAGCCCGAACTCTCTGTAGCTCCCGATATTATGTTCACGGGATTCCTACTACTATTATAAACACAAAAGTTTGTGAGAATGGATGTATGTATGGATGTTTGTTACTCTTTCAAGCAAAAACTACTGAACTGATTTCGATGAAACTTTACAGCTATACAGCCACATCACAATAAAACATAGGCTACCATTTATTATATACAAGACGCATGCCAATGCCGCATGCGGAAGGAATAAGAATAAGAATAAGAATAAGAATAAAAAACATTTATTGCCAAATATAACATTTACACAATTTTGAACACAGTTAAGATTGACTAAATATTATTTCGGCAATAGGGGTAGGCTCAGCTCTTTGCTGCGTAGACTAAGTCTAAGCAGCAGCTGGTTTTCAGCATACCCCTCCGCTCGAACTCAGGTGTTAGTCGAGTGATGTAAATAGTTAACAAGCGGGTCATAGAAAACAAAATATAGTTAACAGCTTCGTTTTTACTAATTATATGTACTTTGACTACCCGTTAGTAGTGGGCAATGCGTGCGTGCGTGCGTGCGTGCGTGCGTGTGTGCGTGTGTGCGTGTGTGTGTGTGTGTGTGTGTGTGTGTGTGTGTGTGTGTGCGTGCGTGTGTGTGTGTATTTGTATGCGATGCGAGTGTGTATAGTGTCTCAGTATGATGAGTGTGCATGATGAATTGTAAGCACAGGAAAGAGTGTGTAGCATGTGCTATGTAATTATAGTTTTATGATTTTAAAGGTTGCTTCAAATAGTTTTTTATATCGAGTTATCAGTAGTTGTTTATATTTCTGTTTAAATGAACTAAAGCTGATTGTTTTCCTCATTGGAGGTGGAATATTGTTCCAAATTTTAGACGCGCTGTATTTGAAACAACCCTTAAATCCAGTGGTCTTGAACTTGGGGATGAACAGCCTTTGCAGGGGGCCTGACCGAGTATTTACCCGATGGGTATCCTTAACCCATGTCAGCTTTTCAAAAAGATACTGGGGTTTTTTGTTCCATATAACTTTTTGAGTAGTACAGGCTAGGTGAAGCTCTCGTCTAGCCTTCATATTAAGTATATTGTTTCTGACAAGGTAAGGCGTGGAGGAAGTACTTTAATAATAACCACGGTGAATATGTCGTTAAGATAAGTAACTTCTTTCTGTAAACAGTTTCTTACCTTCAATATGAGGGCGTTGGATATCGCCAAAGGGTCGTTCAACTCTTCTAACCTCAACAGTATGAGGTATAACGCTTCAATGTCGAGAAGCAGTTGCTTCGTTCTTTTCATTTCTCTCGGCACCTGGGGGTAATGACTTTTTAATTAATAATATTTCTTTATTTATAATACAGGCACATAAAAAAAATTTACAATAAAGCATAGACTGCCATAAACCTTAGTTGCAATAATGCCTATATAGTACCTCAGAATATGCAGTCTATTATAAACCGTAGTTATTACGCTTTATCGCAACTAAGCAATAAAGCGTATTATTATACTCGGATTGTATGGTGCACGTGGGATTGTATGGATTATAAACTAGCCTAACTAAACCTTAGTTGCAATAAAGCATACTATACCTCGGAATGAGCAGTCTTTTATAAACCTTAGTTGTAATAAAGCATATACAAATACAGTGTGCAGACTATTATAAACCTTAGAGAGTTTCAAATAAACCTTATTATTGACACCTCTGAATGTGCAGTATATTATAAACCTTAGTTGCAACAAAGCCCATCATACGTCCGAGTGCGCAGTCTACTATAAACCTTAGTTGCAATAAAGCGTATTATACCTCGAAATGAGCAGTCTTTAAAAACTAAGGTTGTTTTAATTACAATTAAGGTTTCTTAGTTACAATTAAGCCTTTATTACAATATAATACTTCGGAGTGTGCAGTCTATAAACCTTAGTTGCAATAAAGACCATAATACGTCGAAGTGTGTAGACTATTCTCAACCTTAGTAAGTTGCAATAAAGCGTATAATACCTAACTACGCAGTCCATTATCCACCTTAGTTGCTTGCTATAAATCGTAAAACACCTCAGTGCAGTCTATTATAAACCTTAGTTGCAATAAAGACCATAATACGTCGGAGTGTGCAGTCTATTAACCTTAGTTGCAATAAAGCGTATGATACCTAACTACGCAGTCCATTATCCACCTTAGTTGCTTGCCATAAATCATATAACACCTCAGTGCAGTCTATTATAAACCTTAGTTGCAATAAAGACCATAATACATCGAAGTGTGCATGCTATTCTCAACCTTAACAAGTTGCATAAAGAGTATAATACCTATAGCTACGCAGTCCATTATCTACCTTAGTTACTTGCCATAAATCGTATAACCCTGTCTATTATAAACCTTATAATAAAGCTTTATAATACCTATGACTATGCATTCTATTATAATTCTCCACCTTAGTTGCTTGCCATAAATCGTATGATACCTCAGTGCAGTCTATTATGAACCTTATAATTAAGCGTATAATACCTCAGCGGGTGTGGCAGAGCTGGCAGCGCTGGGGGCTCGCTCGGCGCGGGAGGGCGGCTGGTCGGGGCCAACGACCTCGAGGTCAATGATCTTTCGAGGCGCCGTCACACTCCCACACTGAGGAGAGAGAATAGGTAAGTAAGTATCCTAGACGATTTAGATAAACTTAGAAATAGATACTAAAAACACTAAAAATAAACAAATTATACTAATACAATCGACTTTATACTCTATAGACTAGCATTTTGATCACTATCTCGCCTGATCTTGACGACGTGGTAGAAGATGGTGAACATGCACGATTACAATTATTGATCTCGTCTCGCTATCAGATAACATAAAAAAAGAGTTTGAGCTTGTTTAATTTGTCTTTACATGTACTCTGTTCCTAGATGATGGGCAAGGTTCTGATGATGGAGCCGGAACGCTTGTAAAAGCTTGTTTTAAAAAATATATTTTTCTATAAAAACTTGTTAATACCTGCAGTTTCCCTAGCGAGTTTTCAAACTGCGTCGGCACGTAAGTCCGCGGCGCCGCGTCCTCGCTGGTAGAATTGTGTCGTCCGGAATTATGGCGTTCGCGTCTCATCGACTCTTGCGTTACACCTGGAAAACATAAACAAACATACATTTTATAACTATACTCCTTTAAATGTAGCTTGATTGAAATGATAGCTGTCGACTAGAAACGACTCAACATTGTACGAACGTCTGACAATATAATATTTTTTATTTTTTATCAAAACATAAAATCATTGGTTTCCTTGCAAGTAAAACTACAATCAACTATTTTACTATACTTTTTTTAACGGGCTAAATGCCTTTTTTAACTAGTTAATACACAAATAAACACTAAATCTAGCTAGCTACAAAAACAGTTGGATAATCTACAAGCCCAAGTATGCCTATAGAAAATCCAAATGTTCTAGCCCACTACCAGGTGGAAGCATACCCAGCATGCTGGCGGCATTGCCTCGTTGAACCGCTAATAATAAATATAAATACTTTTACTATACTAATAAATAGCAAAGGTATAATTTGAACACTAAATTGGAACTGATATATGCAAGGATCATACAAAAAAATACACGTGTGTGACATAATACAAAGTGTGTGACAAACCAACAAACACACTTTCGCATTTATAATATTAAGTAGGATTTTATAATAATGTTAACTTACACTATTGCATTGGGAATGACCTATAATAATAGTTGTAAATTAATTTGAAATAAATATATAATAATAATAAATAACATGAAATCCAATATATTGTTCTCAATTTCTTAGCTGTTTCAATTTTAGAGTCATAATCATTTTCAGCCAGAAAACGTCCACTGCTGAACATTCTGGTCCATATCTTACTATTGAACCGATTTTGATGAAATTTACGCTATTCCCAAGTTGTAGTAAATGTAAGCTAATAAAATACAGAACGGCCACAGTCCGATGAACAGTTTCGGAGAAATGCGTGGACAAACATACATACTACCTATAAAATTTTGTGTATTTTTTTGGAACCCCTAATAGATTTTCAAATGTAAACATGTTGCAGTTCCAATAATGTTACATATGTACGTGTCGAATTAATAACCTCCCTTTTTTATGTCGGTTAAAACAATACAGTACCTCCACTGTAGAACGGATGGTTTTGCTGATTCGCTTTGTGTGCTTCTTTGATTCCTTCCTTCTCTTTCTTCGCCTGCCTTTCTAAGAATACCTGAAAATAAATTATAATTAATTAGAATAACAGTTAATATTTTCAATATGGTCTCAATATGGTGTGGTGGTTCAATATGGTGAAGGCAAACATCGTGAGGAACCAACCACAAAATTCTAGGACATATGACACCCACCAAGACGTACAGGGCCCGCGTGGTGGATTATGGCCCATACCTCTCTCTCTGAGAGAAAGCCGGTATCCCAGCAGTGGGAGCGTAACAGCCTGATAATGTAATGTAAAAATGTGGTAAAAATGTTGCTTATGAGACCTAATGTCTCAGGGTAACGAACGCACTGCAGTGCCGCGCAGGCCTTTGTGCTTCAAAGTTCTGGGTGGCACTGCAATTATTATGGGTCGGCGTTATGCTTACCATCAGGCAAACGACCAGCTCGTCTCGTTACCAAAAAAAAAAATCTGCAGATAGCTTGAATGATGTTTGTGTTGACTTACAGTATAATAAAAATCGTGTATATAGGGTGTCCCAGTGTTTAGTTGCAGCATCTGTATATTGATAAGCCACTGTTTCTCTCTCTGCGTCATAAGGCCAGCGTACTCGTCAGAATCGCTGCCCGCATCATCTCCGTTCATTAGGGATCTGAAATTTTGGGAAACGTTAATTAAAATCACGAGTTTTTAATGCTATTTGATAACGAGGCGAGCTGGTCGTTTGCGTGATGGTAATCATAACGCCGGTCCATAACAATTGCAGTGCTTTGAAACACAAAGGCCTGCGTGGCACTGCAGTGCGCTCGTTACCCTGAGACAAGTCTCATAAGCCCAGTAATTTCTCTGATTACTTTGCTCATGAAATCGGAACACAGTAATGCTTGCACATTACTACTTGGCAGCAGGCTTCACGAGCAAAGCGGTGGTAACAACCCAGATGGACACTCGCAGAAGAGTTAGTCCTACCAGCTATAGTGTTGTCCGTCCGTCTGTCTGTCTGTCAAGACCGGGATTCAAAACCTATATGGTACTTCACTTGACCTATAGAATCATGAAATTTGGCAAGAAGCAATGCTTTATAGCACAAGTAAAGGGAAAAATCCGAAAAAGAACTGTATTTTTTTTAATTAATTGTTTTGGTGAATGTACCTAGCGATTCCCGTGATGGAAGAACTGTTTACGTACCTACAAGTTTGTACGGAACCCTTGGTGCGCAAGTCTGATTCGCTTTTGTTCAGTTTTTTTCCACATAATAGTCTACGCTTACTACCACGCCTGTAGCTCGAACACAAACCATTCGACATAACCGGATCGTTATCGTAAGGGAACTTAGAATCCGAAATACTCATTTGATATCTAATATTTAGTAGACTAGCAGCTGTGAACCGTAGTTTTATACTACCGCGCGTGGAGATGTCCTAAGGAATCATGCATTTTCCGGGATAAAACTTTTAATACCAACCCGACGATGACGGAGTAGTAACAGTGTGACTCGTTTGGTGACTGGTTGGGAACCAACCCTGACAACTTACCTCGTACCACAAGTGCTAGTGTTACTGCTAAAACTTCCATTATGCCTCTGACTTGGATTATTCAACATCGGATGATTCAAGTTGCCATACTGACTACTTCGATTCAACAACGGGTGGTGAGTTGCATTGTGATAACTGTTATTGAACTGGAGCATTGGATGCGTGTTCTGAATTAATTGGACCAAGTTCTGAGACGTCAAATTGTTCTGAGTCTTCGAGTTATTGTAAATCCTCGTTTGCTGCTTCTTTTCTGACTTAAGCCCTTTACTAGGCGATAGGTTCGGGTTCTGCTGCATTTGGTTGCTTTGACTCATGTTATGATTCATTTGACCCATGTTCTGGTTCATTTGATTCATGTTCTGGTTGAGTTGGTTGACATTTTGATTCATCTGATTGTTCTGGTTCATTTGGTTCACATTCTGCGGGAGTTGGTTGACTTGTTGGTTCTTGAACATCATTTGCTTGTCTATTATCATGTTCTGGTTCATGTTTGGTTGCTGCTGTTCGTTAGGTTTTGGTATTGGGCCCTGGAAAATCGATTTATATAAGTATTTTATTCATTTAATTAAATGTAATTAAATCTATACAGATAAATAAAACTGAAGTGTCTGTTTGTAATATCAAAATAACAGCTTTTTACTAAATGTATATGAAAGTATATATGGTACTTACAACAAAACAAACAATTTTTAAAACAAATTTATAATATTTATGTCTGTTATAAGGAGTAACTTAGGCTACGTGGACGAAGCCCTATATATAAACTGGTACTTACACGAAAATTATGGTTGTACTGACCCATATTAGGGCTAAAATTCTGCCTTGGCATATTGATCCCAGGTGGTGGCACCATCATCCTATTTTGACCAATCATATGCTGGAACTGATTCATTTGACCAAACTGATTCCCATTGGGCATCGCATGGTTAACATTCTGACCCATTTGGTTAACATTCTGATTCATTTGGTTTGTATTCTGGCCCAATTGGTTCACATTGTGGCTCATCTGGTTGTTTTGAGCTACATGATTGACGTTATGTCCAATTTGGTTCATGTTCTGACCCATATGACTCGTATTCTGAGTAATTTGGTTGTGGCTCTGATTTAGCTGATTGATGCCCATCTGATTTTGCATCATTTGATTGTTCTGATGCATGTTCTGTTGCATCATCATGTTGTTTTGTCCGTGGTTGTTCTGAAACTGGCCCATCTGGCTGTGTTGCATGAACTGGTTCACATTCTGATTCAATTGATTAACATTCTGGCCGTGTTGGTTCATGTTCTGTCCGTGTTGGTTGACATGGTTCGGCATCATTTGGTTGTTCTGTCCCAGTTGGTTCATTTGGGGATTCTGGTTCAATATTTTGTTGAGCGGCTGGCTCATTTGGTTCATATTGTTTACTTGTTGCTGAGGCGCGAATGGAAGTGGCACCGGACCTTGAAGGCCAGGTGGTCTTTGTAATATAACAGGAAATCTAGGCTGTAAAAGAAGATAAAGTTGTTGAGATACCTTTATAAAAAAATTATACTGTCCAGCCATTTCTCATTATTGCGCTGGCGTATTATTTCGTTGCGTACCGAAAAGAGCCGATTAAAGTATTCTTATTTTAATAAAATGCAAAATAGAGAAAAGACCATTTCCCCACGCTGTCGGACCAATTTTGACATACCTGAAAGAAGTTCTGGTTATTGAACGCCTGTGGTTGCTTCTGCCGCAATTGCCGTTCCAGCTCTTCGACCGTGCACACATTTTTCAGCTGTTGAACCGGCGGGGGCTAGGAACAGCATAAGTTATGTTATTGTAAACAAAACATACACGCATGCAGCCGGGAGAGACGCCGCACACTGGGCTGTGAATCGAATTTCCTAGACCTCTCAATTTTTTTTATCTTTTGCATGTTTTAAATCGACACGGAACCTCCAATGATAACCATAAACAATCACCTAAGCACTACTAGCGATTCTGACATGTTGCTTTTTTTTTTTATTCAAAAATGTATTGGAAAAACAGTGCTTTAAAAAAGCGACCAACCGACTTCAGTGACAAACTACTAAACCGATTTTGATGAAATTTCTATGGGACCAATCTGAAAGTATATCCTTTCAAATAAAAGAAGAATTTTCCAAATCGGTTTATAAATGACCGAGATCTTAGGTAACAAACATAAAAAAAAATCGACGAATTGATAACCTCCTCCTTTTTTGGAAGTCGGTTAAAAATACAAAACCTTTTTTTTTCATTATTATAGATACATACTAAATATTTCATTATTTTAGATATATATTCTTGTATCAAGTAGTTGTATATTTTTGACATATTTGTCACCCCACGCTCGCTATGTACTTGTGGTGAAAAAATAGATAAATAAAGTTTTATTTCGTCATCGAAAATACGTCCTCGCAATGGTACATAGTGTAAAAAGGCAGTAAACAAATTATTAAATTTGGTAGTAAAAACTGCATAATGTAACCCTTTCAAGCAATCTTACTAAAGCAGTAGGTTTTCAATCCTTTCACCACGATGGCAAAACCTGACCAACCAGATTCCAGCATTAAAGCCGGCTTTGCGTGTTGTCTCGATTAACATCGAAGGTTTCTCTCATAGCAGTAGGTCAACTCACCTGGACAGGAGGATCGTGTCGCCATACGCTGGAGCCGAGAGTGTGATGCGGCGCGTCAGTCTCGTCCAGCACTAGCTGGGAGAGCGATGCTTCTGCCGAAAGTGATTACACTGTATCAAAAAAGTGTGGTACCATCTGGACTTTAGTATAGATTCCGGTCTGTACACGGAAGGGGGTTAGACGCGTTCGTTGTAATAGAATTTTGATTATTGAGTAAGTTAATATTAATAATAGGTAAAATTTAAATAATTTAATAAAACTTTTAAACAAGAAATTAAACCCGACGTTCGATATGTTTTCGAATTTAAACGGGTCTAACTTTGATATCCAATCCAATGAAAAAAGAATCACCAAAATCGGGACTATCTCTGTAAAAAGTTATGCGTTAATTGACCAATTATCAAAAGGATCATACAAAAAATATACAGGTATAAGTGTGAACCTTCTTGTGTCGGTTAAGTCGGTAAAAAAGCCTTTGAAGTCACATCTATCATGCAAATCGAAATCTTATAAAAAGTGCAATACGTTATTGCACTTTTTAAAATTTTTTGTACTTACCAAGCTGCGAGTTGGAGATATCGTCGATGCCGTGATCGTGCCTGCGGCTGCTTTCCAGCTGGTGAGCGAGTTGCTCGTGCTCCAGTTCCCAGTCGAACTCATCAGCTGGAACAATGTGAAGGATACAATTACGGCTTTGAAATCATTTATTTATTAAAATACATGCAAATATACTGCTTCTACTAGGTGGTAACTCTTAGGTAGGACTGTTCTGCGAGTGTCTGTCTGGATTGGTACCTGCACTGTTTACGTGAAGTCTGCTGCCAAGTAGTAATCAGGACAAAAACAGTTCCTAAGAAGCCACTCAGCCAAAGATTTTTTAAATTTGATATTATTTCTTACACTATCTTCCATTAAAAACATTTGTGCATGCACACTACAGTAGTAGTGCGAAGTATCACAACAGACTATAACAAGCAAGGTGGTGGCATTCACTCAGACTGACACAGCAAGAGTAAGTCCAACCCCTATAATTTCCTTTCTTTCTACTTTCTTTATTAGTTTGTTTTTTCCAGTGAGCAAAAAGTGACTTACCATGGCCAAAGGTCTCATCATTAAGCGCATCATATTCTCCTTCTGACCCATCACCTCCACCTTCGTCATCATTTAAGTTCTGAAAATTTAAAAACAATGGAATTAGAATGTTTTTGAAAAATATAAATAGGGAAGTTTGACTCTATTTTCTATGATGTCAATAACTTAGTTTTCTCATAGAATCAAAAGTCATTTTGGGAAAGACTGCCTGCTATAGAGTATTTAATGATACATTAGGGAAGTCACATAAAAGAAAACACAATGGGGATGTTTCATGAAACACAAAATGCATAATTACTATCATTATTCAGGTTCAAGAATATCACATTAACACAATAAAAATTAAATTCACACATAAATATATAATTTCCACAAAGAAACTGCTCTTTCTTTCTTCTAATTCGAATCATGTTATTGGTTGGCAATCAAATCACTATTGATGTCATCAGTTGGAATCCGCGAGTTTGTTTACATTATTGGACAAATATAAAAAAACCAGATCTTATAACTTTTATGAAGTACTTGTATGTAAAGAAATAAGATTTGCAAAGCTGTATTTGTATATGTACAAGTAATGAAGGTGTAGCCTGTAATAATAATAATTTTAATTTGATACAGTTCTTTCTGTGTGTTCTATTTTTGGCCAACTTGGGGCCGCTTTGCCATAAAGATGTGCATGGTAGTAAAGTGGTGGCAAAGGCACAAAATAAGGTATGAAACTATATGATTGTCTCCACCAAAGCTAATCGGTGTAGCAAAACCGGCAAGACCAGTTAGTCCGTATAATGGCATACTGCAGGTATAATTTACAACCGGGGTGGCATAATATCCACAATTAGTGATCGAGCTAGTCAATTCCAATAACAACATTTTATTAATCAGTTTAGATTTACTATTTTAAGGGCATCATTAGAAATCATACATTGTAACAGGATATTTACCATGATTATTGTTGAGCAATGAGCACCCGATATTTGCACAAGGATTTCCTGTGTCGCATGGGGCATGGAGACACAATTACACAACACAAAAATCAACTTTACGCTTAACGGGCACGGGATCCAACACAAGGCAACAAACAACTTGGCCACTGAGTAGCCAACAATAGCCATTTTAAGATTATTGTTGTTTGTATGATTCATTTATACCAAGAATCAAAATGAGATTGATTGAGTTAAGTAATGGGTCATTCCACGGTGACGGGCGTGACATTTCAACTTCTATTTTGTGCATTTATTCTTTAACTATTATACGAAATTGCTTAAATACTATTGTAATAGATAAGACATCGATGGTTTTTACTAAATTTACAACATTTTTTTTCTTATTCGGCTCACAAAACAAGTTACGACGATTTTAGTCGCTGTGACGGGCGTGACGCGTACTCGAACAAGATTATCGACCTCTTCGACAAGACACAATATTTCTGCTAATTACACAATTGTTTTTTAAATTCAATTAGTCCGCCTTTTAGAATAATATGCCTTCTAGATTTACAGTGATATGTCGTATGTGAATATTTGATATTGCAGTTTTCGTGACCTGAAATAAGTTGTGACGGGCGTGACAAGACTTTGTGACGGGCGTGACAAGACTTTGTGACGGGCGTGACGAGTTCAATTTTTAATAAGTAAACAAACAATTTTATCACCTAAAGTCATATAAGTATTAACCCAAATTCTAAATTTATAAGCGAAAGTTTAAAAAACTCAATTTATTAGCTGGTTTTGTTAATGTTAGGACTAACTCTTCTGCGAGTGTCCGTCTGGGTTGTTACCACCGCTTTGCTCGTGAAGTCTGCCGCCAAGCAGTAATGTGCAAGCATTACTGTGTTCCGGTTTGATGACCAGAGTAGCTAGTGAAATTACTGGGCTTATGAGACTTAATGCCTAATGTCTCAGGGTAACAAGCGCACTGCAGTGCGGCGCTGGCCTTTGAGTTTCAAAGTTCTGAGTGGCACTGCAATTGTTATGGACCGGCGTTAGGCTTACCATCAGGCAAACGACCAGCTCGTCTTGTTACCAAATAATATATAAATTAAAAAAAAGGTAAAAATACTGTGATGGGCGTGATTTGTGACGGGCGTGACCAAAGTAATTTGCTCAGCATCACCAATCAGTAACATAAAAATTTATAAAAGTTATTCGCATACATTCCTTTGCGACATATCCTTACTTTCGTAAGCTTTATTACAACGTGCAAGTGATTTGGACTCTTTGATGAGAACTTTTCTATGTATTTTGTGACGGGCGTGACATGCAAACTTGCCTTACTAAAATGATTAGTAAAATATTATGTAATTATCTGAGAACAACCAAAAATGGTTCCACCACAAGCTGATATCTTGAGCACTCTGTTGACAGTCAAAATATCGCGGAATAACCCATAGAAAACGCAAATCAGTGTTTCCAACACACATGTGTTTTTTCTACCATGGAAATTCCTTGGCAAGATGAAACTTCAAATAAAATTTGATTGAGTGAATGCTAGAATTTTGCTTTTTTTACATCATTAGGTGAAAATTAAACATATTTACTATTAGTAATTAATGTTAAAGTGCTTGTAATATAACATTTATTTTTATCTCATCTGGTATCGATTACCATGGAATGGCCCTAATGTAAGCTTCCTAAGTCAATCCATCTTTGGGACAGTGGAATATTTCAAAGCATTCCCACAGTTTCAACAATTATCACACAGAAGAACCACAATGGTGTTTAAGTCAGTAGGAGTCTGGCATAACCCTCTGTTGCCACTTCATCAGAGAGCTACCAGGATTTCCCCAGAAAAAAAGGTAAATACAATATATTTACATAGCAAAAATAAAGCAGGTTTTCCACTCATCAACAATCTTTGTCCAGTTCTGTGTCCCTTATTTGATCACAGTTCTTTGACAGAAGCCCATTCCACTCATCCAACATCTTTGTCCCAGATGTCTTAATATATTTTGCAGTTTGAAAAAATGGGGAAATGCAACAATGGCAATAGCAGCACATAAATGCTGCTATTGTCATTGTCATAATCTTTGATCAAATATCGGTGTTCCTAGGTGATTTAATGAAGTCATCCAAGATCTTTGAACAAATGCACCTCGGACAAAGATCTTTGATGAGTGGGATGTCACACTTAAGAATGTTTGATTAAGATAATTTACACAAAAAAGTGATTAATAGTAGCCTATTATACTAATAGCAATAAACATCAATTTGGTATCACACAGGTCAGTATATTACGACATTCAGGCATAATTTGCTGGTTAATCTTATTGGTAAACATTTTGTAAAGCCAAAATCTGTGCTAATTTATTAGTGTTTTGAGTGAGATACGTCACAAAAACTATTTAGTGTTATGTCTTACAAAACAAGTGATAAGTGACTCAGAGGAACTAAATTCAACTAGAGGACGAATGTAAACATCATAATATTTGTATGCCCATTTTAAACTTTTTTATTATTATTGCACAAGATTATCAGTTACAGTGCAATACTGTTATGTTTCGAGAACGACTATTACGTGTTTTATACAAAAGTGTAAGCAGATACAAACAAAATGACATGTACAAAAGTCCGTAGAACTTATACATCTATGTAAAAACGATGTTATATTTTTTGTGTTTTTTACCCTGGATATCAGTTGGAAAGTTAGTGAACTTGTGTACAATGATTCGTATTATAGTAAATTAATCGAATATCACTTCAAAAGTGGAAAACTAAGGAGTATACATGATTTTAGGATGACCTAGTGGCGTGTTGGCAGTCGTATTATTCGAACAATACATTGTATATTATACCTCAAATAAAAGGTCTAATCACGTAGATTAAGATGCAAACTTACCGATAACGATGTATCGAACCCAAAGAAAGAATCTGCCATTGGAATTTTTCATATATCATGCACATAAATGACATGACTTGTCACGCTACATATGTCGCACAAGCGATGGCGGATAGCGGCCATGACAGTTCATAGTAGTTTATTGAAGTGATGGGCAGTTTGTATACAGATAAAATATGTTGAGATACATTTTGAGTAAAGATTCAAAATCCATAAGCAGAGCTTTAAAAATATGGTATGTAAAAAATATTACATAGTACCCAATAGAATAATATCGTCTGCGACCTGAGTATCGGGTGCCTTTAGTTTTTACTATAAATAATTGTGAAATGTGAATCGACGTTATTTTCGTTACCTTACCTAATTTTAAGGTACGAACTAAGAAATATTTCGCAGGTAAAAATGTTTTGTTATTGTATCAGTGAATAGGTGTCCCGAGTGGTGCGACAATAAAAAGATATTTTCGTATCCATATTGATATATTATTTAATCCATTATTTACAAAGAAAAGCCAGTAGGTACATATTCAAAAACTTTTAAATACGTATGTATGCAAATTGCAAACTAAATCCAACTACAATAGAGATAAAGTAACAAAATCTAATAACAAAATTAAAACCGTTTGAAAAATAAATAACACAGAAACTTTTGAAAATAAAATCAGATATTGCGAATTTAGACTAAAAATTGACAAAGTAGTTTCCCACCAAATTGATGTAGCCAATGAGTACCGAGTTTAATAAGTTGGATGGAGTTATCAGATCCATCTGGATAATCGATTTTTTTTAATAATCAATCCGTCCCTATTACCACAAAAATATTAAACACACTTTAAACCTGTGTTAAACAAGGTTTAACGCCTAACCATGCCTTAGTCATGAGATTAAATATGAGCAACCACAAATCAGGATTTAAGTAGTGTCTAACCGTTGTCTCACACAATTCTGTTCTAACATTTCTAATCATTTTTTAAGTTTATCTTTAAATGCTGTCTAGCACAGGCGACTAAAATGGTTTTTTTGTGGTAACACTACTAAGATTTTGGAACAGGGTATAAACACAACTGTCACTACTTATAGAATAGAATCACACGGCATCTCCATGTATTTTCTACCTCTATGGTTTGATGACAGACCGTCGCTCGGCGTCGCCATCCTGTCGTTCCGTCAAGTGTCACTCTAGTCTTGGGCTTTGCTTGGCTCACAGACTAGCTTGGCTTGTCACCTTGTCAGTTGTCATTGTCAATTTGTCACTAACATGACTGATATGTCAGCAATCTTGTCAAATCAAACTTCTTTTCGGTGTCAAAGAGAATATAATCCCGGTATCGGTGTTTTCAAAAAGTTCAATAACAAAAACATGCCTTTCGCGAGAAAGTAAAATGCTACAAAACAATAAAATTCCACGTAATGAATTCAATGTTTACCAAGTTTAACTACAGAAAAGACGTTTCCTTCAATACATTTGAATTTCCTTTAGAACCTAGTACAAACATATATTTATTCTAGTTTTTCTTTGAAGTCTATGTTCAAAGTACGATTTGTACAAGAAAGTTATCATTTATCGTCTTCTTAGATAGCTGATAAATCGTTGCAAGTCTCTAATCGTAATCTACAAATTTTTAATCGGTAAGTGTTTTTTATTCAATTTCTCAATTTGTGGCTGGCTACATAATCCATACTTATTAACAAATTACTCATTCTTAATAAATCATTGCCTAAATCTGGTTGAGAGCATTGGAAGGTAGAAGGAGGGGCCTTGGTCCAGGGCACATGGGCTCCAATGGAGCACTTGTGAAAGTTAAAATAAATGACTCTTAAGTGCCCGTTCCAAATTGGTATAGGCCAATCAAGAAGAAGGGCAAGAAACTCATCAGCATTCTTTTCTAAAATAATTTTTACAATGTTTCCAATTCACACAGGGAAAAATGAGGTTTTTTTGCAACTCTTTATGTGGTGATGGTCAAGGGGAAATTTTTGGCTGCGACTATTTTCACAGAATTTCACACATACATAAAATTACCACAGATAACTGAACTAATATTTCTGTTCACTCTTTTAAAATGTGCTGCCAAGTTTATGACACCATAAAAACTGTGAATGGGAAACTTCAAGTTTGGGCTAGTCTAGAATAAAAATGCTGTATGATAAAAAAACGCCCATATATTAACATTTTTTATTTTAGGTCCCTGGTTCCCTCCCTGGTCACTTCCTGGTTTTCGATTGAGCTAAAATTTCACATAGGTATGTAAATAAATCAGATGACAATGCAATATAATGATGTCACAGAGCTGGTCTGATGATGAAGCAGGAAAGTGGACATAGGAACTCTGTAACGAAACCACATACCTCCATCGAGTTTGAGCTCTTTTGATTTGTCTTTACTAGTACTCTGATCCTATATGATGTCCAGGGTCCTGATGATGGAACTAGAAGGTGACTAGATTAGAATTAGCTCTCAAGTGCAACTGCTGGAACACACCGACAGGATCCTGTGTGATAAGGCTTTATTTTACACGCTTTTTTTACTTTCAGTAACTGAACATGGAGTCTTGTCAGGTAAAAGTCCAAGAAGGGACACTTCAAGGGAAAGAGTGTGAGACATTCTTCGGAAAGAAATATTATAGCTTTGAAGGAGTACCTTACGCAAAGCCACCTGTTGGAAAACTGAGGTTTAGGGTGAGTGATATATATAGTAATTAGCTTCTGCCTGCGGCTTAGCCCGTGTGGTATACAGGTTGAATTTATCAAGTGGGCATGGATGGCCTATTCCGAAACTATAAGGAATAGCGAAAAATAGTGAAAGGAGTCTTGGGGCTGACTTCGATGAAAACTAAAACTGCATCATTGGATATTGAAAAAAAAAAACAGTTTTCCTGGCTAGGAATCAAACTCGTCGATTTTGTATAAAAAACACACTGTATTATACTAGGTGGTAAGACTAACTCTTCTATGAGTGTTGGTCTGGGTTGGTACCACCGCTTGTGAAGTGTGCCGCCAAGCAGTTATGTGCAAGCATTACTGTGCCCCGGTTTGATGAGCAGAGTAGCCATTGAAATTACTGGGCTTATGAGACTTAGTACCTGATGTCTCAGGATAACGAGCGCACTGCAGTGCCGCGCAGGCCTTTGTGTTTTGAAGTTCTGAGTGGCACTGCAATGGGCCGGCGTTATGCTTACTACCAAGTAAACGACCAGCTCGTAACTTTATTGACAGCTGTCAATAAAGATTTATAATGTTGACAAGTTGATTTAATTTGACAGATCGGTTTGACGGTTCCTGTGGGAACGCGGGTGAAAACCGCGGCCAGAAGCTAGTAGTTGAATATGTTGACAAGTCGAAGAGGCATACTTTTAGGGCCGCCATTTTTATGTTTACATATTATTTATGAACTGCTGCCCTACCGGCCGATAAAATCGTCTTTGTTTTCGACTTCCATTAACACCCGCGCACGCTAATCAGAAGACTAGCAATCGCAAATTTTACTGGCCGGTAAGGCCGCTGAAATGTTTTTTGTAGATACTATTCTGTTACTGCCTTAGTCCTCCTGATTTAGTACTTATTATTATAATAATATTCTTGTTTAATTTTCAGAACCCCGAACCTCCAGAAGCCTGGACGGGCATCCTAGATGCAACGAAACCCGGCAACAAAGCAATGCAATCAAACCCCTATTCGACCACACCCCTAGAGGGTTCAGAAGACTGCCTTTACCTCAATGTATACACTCCAGTGCTGCCCGCCGAAAAGATAGAAAAATTCCCGATCTTATTTTTCATTCATGGTGGGAGACTCATTTTTGGATATGGCAACTATTACACTATTATATCATTTATTATATTATTATTATATCATTAAACATGACGTTATTTTAGTCACAGTGAATTATAGATTGAATATTTTCGGGTGGCTATGTTTAAATATCCCCGAATGCCCGGGTAACGCTGGGCTAAAAGACACAGCTATGGCTTTGAAATGGGTTAGTAAAAACATTAGGAGTTTTAATGGAGATGAAGGAAATGTAACAGTTTTTGGGGAGAGTGCGGGTAGTGCGATGGCAACATCATTTCTTACTTCAAATGTGACCGAGGGATTGTATAGTAAAGTGATAGCCCAATCTGGCAACTCGATATCTGATTTGTACTTAATCGAAGAAGATTCTATTAAAAAAGCTGTCAACGTAGCATCTATTATGGGGAAAAACCTCACAAATGAGATGGAATTGTATAACTTTTTGGTAGAAGCTCCAGCTGAGGAGCTGATAATAGCATTTACTGAAGCAGAATTAAACAGGCCTCGCTCAGTGATCAACGCGTATTTCTTGCCAGTAGTAGAAAAAACATTCGATGGTGTCGAACCATTCTTCACTGAACACCCCAGAGTTGCCATAAGAGAAAACCGCTTCCACAAAGTCCCGATTCTGACAACCATCAACTCGCACGAGGGCGTGATATTTTTCAACGAAAATGGCAACATTATTTACGAAGACGATTTCTACTATTTCATACCCAGATACGCTGGCATAGTGAAACATACGCCCCAAGCTAAAATTATTGAGAGTAAAATTCGGAATTTTTACCTTGGCAACAAAAGGATAGGCGAAGGCGCGAAAGAGGAATACGTGCAAATGATCACTGATGTGTTTTTCTGGAGGGACATAATACTTTTTGCAGAGGAAATCTCTAAATATTCGAATCAGTTGTATTACTTACAGTTTAACTATACGGGTAACTTGCATACAAGAGTAATGAAAACTGTTAAGATGGAAGGTGCAACTCATGGAGATATGATACAATACCAGTTCTATAAAAAAAATAAGATGTCAAAAGCTACGGAGGATGACTTAAGAATCATAGAGTTCTTGACCGAATCTTGCTGTAACTTTGCTAAGACTGGGTGAGTGAGAATGGTTTTTGTTACAAGCTTTTATTTAACTTTCAATGTATGTATGTTTATTTGTTTAAGCATACTACTATACTATACTACTATATACTAGTTAGTCTATGGTTTAGGTCAAAACCTAAACCATAGACTAACTAGTATATAGTTAGCCTATATATGTTATTCTTGCAAGCTAAATTTGACCCGCTTCCCGGTGTTCGATTGAGCTGAAATTTTACTTACATAAGTAAATCGGATAACAATGCAATATAATGATGTCACAGAGCTGGTCTGATGATGGAGCCGGAAGGCGGCAACAGGAACTCTGTAACGAAATGACATCGAGTTTGGGCTCGTCTGATATTTCCTTACAAATACTCTGATCCTAGATGTCCAGGGTCCTGATGATGGAGCCGGAAGATAGACACAAGATTACAGTACCAATTACGTATTTTGTAAAAGCTTATCTGGAAAAATATACTTTCCACAAAAAAAACGTATTTGCATTATGATTTACGGACCGGACAGCCATTCTAAAATGCGAAAATGTGTTTGTCGGTTTTTTGGTTTGTCCTTCTAATTCTAATTTTTATCCCGTAAAAAGGCACAGTCCGTGTGGGAAGGTGCACGCGGATGAAACCACGGGCAGAAGCTAATAGCCATATATTTACAGGAAACCGACTTGGAGCGATCAGTCCGTCGAATGGCTCCCATACACTAACGAAGACAGACTCACTCTAATCATAGAGAATGATGGGGTCAGACTAGAACGCGACTACGGTTTGGAACGACTCGAGTTCTGGAACGCCCTCGCGAATGACTTCAATAATGTACCTTCTAAGTTGTAGACCGGATGTCTTACGATATAAATCACAGATCAGCGGCGCGAGTACGGATCTTTTCGATAAATAAAATTCGATAAAATTGACAGTTAAAATCGATAAAGTGGGTTTTATTCGATAAAATTGACAGTTAAAATCGATAAAACCGACTTTAAAGTCGGACGATAATGTCGGTTTTATAGGTTTTAACTGTCAGTTTTATCGAATAAAACCCACTTTATCGATTTTAACTGTCAATTTTATCGAATTTTATTTATCGAAAAGATCCGTACTCGCGCCTCAGTTATATGTAGCTAGCTATAAATCATTACAAGCGTGTGACAACGTACGTTAGTCATAAAAAACAAAGAAAAAGAATACGGTAGTCCAAAAATCTAAAGAGTATCTATACACTATGCGTGTATTAAAAACTTCTTGTTTCGACATTCATGACATAGGTATACAATAAAACTAGCAACTAAGAAACGTGGATAAAGAAAAGAAAACAATAAAATTAATTAGGAAACAGGTAGGTAAGTCACGTTTAAAATAAGAGTAGATACTGCAACTTCGGACTAGCATCACTGAATTTAATCAAATCCAAATTTCAAATCTTAGCTTACCATCAGGCGAACGACTTGCTTCATTACATTGTATTAAAAACAGAATCAGAAATTAGTTTGAGTTTTTAGCGTGTCAGCCGTATAATACCGGTCGAACACTTATAATTTAATTGTGATTTAGAAACGTAAGTTGTTATTTTGTTTTATATTGAAAGGTTTAGCGTACGTAAATCTTTTCGAGCTGTCTGAATGTAGGCGCAAACAAAAAACCGCGAGCTGATTGGTTAACTTTCGCGTACCTATGTGTGTGTAATGTGTATTACGAACGAGACACTTTTGATGTGATGGCTTAGTGGAAGGAACATCGGCCGCCTGTAGGTCGGTGTTTCGAATTCCACAATGAGCTTGAGTTCCGGTAAGACCGTGATGCAACCGAAGCATGGTAGGACGTCTTCTAGTTTTCGCCTGGATATTGACAATCAGTCGCCAAACCTATCGGTGAGTTCTGGCAGCTGTACTTGAGAGCCAGGCCTAATCTATCTTTAGCGTATTTGCCATATTCGACCACATCGTCGCTTAAGATCAGGGGAGATAGAGGTCAAATGCTATGCCTATAAATAAGGCACAGGCAAAGCTAATCTCAGATGGCGCCACCATCGCTAGTGCTAGTCACTGATGTATACTTTGGGGCTCTTATTAATAAACAGTTTTAATCCATGGTTTAGTTAAACTATGTTTTGTCTTTGTTGTTCTTTGACAATTTTAAACTGAATTGAGAGAGACAAAACATAGTTTAACTAAACCATGGATTAACACTGTTTATTAATAAGAGCCTTCGGGTTCATGAATTAAACTAACCAGTAAACTTGCTCGCGTCATAAAAATCATTATATTTGAAATGGTCGTTACATAACCTAGAAGGAGAATTTGGTTTCCAATCATTTTTGATGCGCAATGCTTTGATCCACAGCTTCCGTTCTTTCTCGTCAGAAGGGAAACGTGTGTTGCTTTATTGTTACAATGAAATGCTTCACAGAGGCATTCTTTATTGTAAATATGATTTTTTTGTTTACTTTCTGGAATTTTATAATGAAGTTTGACAGCGAAACAACACCAGCGATAATGCGCCTCCTAGCGGGATAAATACGTGTGTCTCTCTATTGTAAAAAAATAAATATGTACTAGACTGGCGCAAGTGAGCGGTGCCCTTTCTACCCCCACCCAACCGCGACCCTCTAATCTATACTCTTATAAATATAATTGAAGTGTCTTTTTGTAATATCAAACCGACCGATTTTGACGGAACTTTCACTGGCGGATAGCTGATGTTATAAGGAGTAACTTAGGCTACGTGGACGAAGACGTGGGGCACAGCTAGTAGGTACCTCAAATATGCGTACGCCGCAGCCACGTGAGCTAACTTCAGAGAGCTCAAAAATATTTGCGATAACTATATAAATATATTATATTAATGGTAATGCCAAACTTAAAAAAATGCCTTGAAACTTGCGCTGATTATAATTAGAATACTGGAAGTGGTAAAAAGCTATTTGTACACGTTTTTGTAAGTTATCTTGCATCCATCAATACTTTGGCGTTGCAACTTGCAGCTAACTTCGTTCGAGGCGTGTTAAAAATTTTCATGCACTATACACACATAATTTATTTTTGTATTTAAATTATATTTGTTACTTAATATTACTTAAATAATTGTTAAATTTTATGAATGAATAAAATAATTATTGGTGGTTTTTCGACATCGACCTTTTCTTCTTTAAACTAGATGTTTGCATGATAATAACGCTTTATTATATAAGGGTCTAAACTAAGGGTACTACTAACTAAGGGTAATAAACAGTGTATAACGTTCGTTATTTTTTAAATTATTCATATCATTAAAGCACATGAAAATTCTGGTGAGTTTAGTGTCTACGAATTTATATGACTGATCTGATAGAAGTTTTTTTCAATCTTTTTGATGATATTTAATAAAAGGTAGACTGAATTTGACCCTTTATTGGATTTTTAGTGAAACTAGCAGCGGGAGATTGATCACTACAAAATCAATACAAGTAATATATTTTGTTAATGTGTTAAGTACCACTAAATTAGATTGTTGTTAGATTGTTGTTTTAGACAGTTTTTCAATAGAAAGAAAGAAAGAAAGAAAGAAAAGAAAACATTTATTTGTGACCACTTAAACAGAACAACAAATAAATAACAAAATAAAACAAAAGAAAAAAAATAAGTGTCACAAAATGGTCCTAACTCAGCGTAATGCTGGTTTAAAACCAGCGCTGATCTTCCGTTGCACGTTGGAACCATTCGGTGGCGTCACGGCACGTATACAGCGTGACAAAATAAAGAAAATCATAAAAATAATACTAAAATAAAATCCTATACCAAAATTTCTGTACTAAGAATAGACAAACAGAACAGTAACCCTAATTTATAGCGTTTAAACAATAAAAACAAGCAAAAAAAAAAACAAAAAAATAACAAAGATGAAATATCTACAATAAGTCAGTCTTCGTACGTAATAATTATTTCTACTTACCACAAAATACATAAAATTACAATTATTACTACACAAAATTTATTCCAACTGCTAATGCTAAAATGCTGGGACAGAAGTGAGGGGGAGTCACCAAAGAGCCTCTTCGTTAAAAAATAAAATAAAATAAAAATGCACACACAGAGGTCAACTTGTCATTATAATTTTTTTATTTTATCTGAGCATCATTAAATGTAAGTACCTACTAATGTATAATTATGCATGTTAAAGATTTGTTTTTCTATATTGCGCTAGTGTCATGTTTTTGTGTTTCCTGATCTTTCTGATGTACACAGAGATATTGTTTTAATTTAATTTTGAGCCCACCAATAAATTGAAGATTCCTTATCGGCGGTGGGATGTTATTCCAGCATTTGGATGCAGCGTAACGGAAACTTCCTCTAAAAGCAGCTGAGCTGTGTCGCTGAGTTGCAAGCTGCATCCCGCACTGCCGGGTCCCAGCCGACCTTCGACTTGATATCCACGACAACTTCTCATACAGATATGAAGGTGCTTTATGCTTTATAACACCAAAAAGCAAACAGGCTAAATGAAATTTGCGACGGTGTTTCATTTTGAGGATTGAGTACTTATTTAAGTACGGGCTTACATGCGCTCTTAACGGAACGGCAAAACAAAACCGGACACAAGCATTTTGAAGACGCTGTATCTGTTTTTGAGTTTTCGCGAACAGACGTGGACCAAAAACTGCGTCCATATAGTTTAGTTTAGACAAAATAAGAGACTCCACAAGCTGGATACGCAAAACTTCCTTCAAATATGGTCTTATTCTATAAAGTATTTTTAATTTGTAAAAGCAATTTTTGACAGAATTCGCAATATGTTTTTCGTATCGCAGGTCACAGTCCATTTGTAAACCCAGATTGCGTGCTTCGTATACCCGCTCAACCGGTTCATTCATAAGCATGACTGTGATTGATGGGTTGAGATTCACGAGCTGGTGCTTACTACCGAAGACGAGGTATTTAGTTTTGGTAGGATTAAGCAACAAACTATTATTGGAAGACCATGCAGCTAGGGTAAACGTCCCATTACTCGTCAGTTTCTGAATTTAGCTGTCTTTGCAGCTTTGCCTCGTCTCTGTTTGTTAACTTAGAAATATCAAATTTTTTGACGTGAATACTTATTTATAACTCTTTTCGGTAAATATATTTTTAGTACGATAAAAAAACCACAAGTTATTAAAATAATTGAAAAACTGAAAAATAAGTGAATTGTACCAGTATCCGTCAGATTTGTCCTAATTTTCGTCAAATTGTCCCAGAACTCGTCAATTTTTACCACTATTTTGAACTCTGTAATCTTGGTATTAAGGTTCATTATTAAATGGTTTTTTGGCGATATAACCCTCAAATTAAAAATATAGGGCAAAAATATACCCAGAATAAGCAAACGCGTCGAATGCCTAGGACGAATATTATTTATTGAACCAAATGAAACCAATTTAATCAAGCTGTTTTTTGTATTAATAAGTTTTTTTGTGAAAAAATATAAATAAATATTCAAATATATTATTCCAGAAAAGCTTTTTGTATAATACGTAATGGGTTCTGTAGTCTCGTAGCCACCTTCCGGCTCCATTATCGGCATCCTAAATATCGCTTAAGGTTCGTTTGATTCTTGTAAATACTCAATGGGGCTATGTCATTACGTTACAACGTTACTATACTATACGTTACTACCTTTCGGCTCTGTTACCAGTCCAACTCGGTGATATAATTATATTGCATTGTAATCCGATTTACATACACACATCAAATAAAGTTTGAGATCACTAGCAAAAGATGGTTTTTGTTTTAATTTTACTTTTTTAAAAGAATGTTGCTTACGTAACATCTTTTTATAAAAAAGATACACTTGTTGAAATAAAAAAAAATATTTTTTAGTAACTTAAATTGAATTTAAAAGTCCTAGTGCAATTTTGACTACTAAATAATTGAAAGAAAAAGAGGATTTAACTAAATATTATCAACATTTATTATTAAATTGTTTTTATTTAGTATAAGATAACTCCTCCCCTGGCTCGAACACATGCGGCAATCCTTCTTGGCATGCTGAGAATTAAGTTATTCAGCATTTCTTGCGGTAACCTGTCCCATTCTTGAATAACGGCTTCCCTGATCTCTGGCACTGTCTGGGGAGGTGGCTGACGGTTCCAAACAGCTCGCTTGACAGCATCCCATGCGTGTTCTATCGGGTTTAAGTCAGGTGAGCCGGCAGGCCAGTCTAACTTGGTAATGTCGTATTCACGCAGAGCAGCGTTGATTCGTTGAGCTCGATGTGCTGGGTGCATTATCGTCAACCAATACGAATCGAGGACCATGGTTTATTCTAAATGACCTGATAATTCCATCAATAGCAATGGTTTGGTACAAAGCTGCAGTCATCCAGCCACGATAAGGGATCAACGTCGTTCTAGCACCAATCATTATACCGCCCCAAAAGGATACCGATTTCCCGCCTTGTTGAACGGTTCCGGTTGCAGTTTTTTGCCTTTCAGCGTTCCCAGGTCTTCTCCAGACACGTAGACGTCGGTTGTCCGGATGAGTGCTAATTCTGGACTCGTCAACGAAGGGACAATTCTGCCAAATGTTTTCAGCGCAAAAGCTTAGGTCTTCCCTCCTCTTCTCGTACACGTCCACCTCATGATTTATGGACGCTTTAATGCGGCCGATGTAGTCAGCGACTTCGCCTTTTTCGTACTTGACTGTCATTGCGTGTTGATCGTTGTTGTCGTCGTTGGTACCTGGTTCGGCCTCTCCGAGTTTTGAGAGCTTTGAGAGATTTGAGTTAGAGCGAGATACCTGAGCAAAAGGAGTCTTCTCACTCCATTCGAATAGTGCGATCGTCGTTTCTTGACCGCATTAAGAGGCTGCTACATGCCGTACTTTCCATACAAACGCTTGTACGCGATTATAGTGTCCTAATTAATTTTTCTTTAGATGTTTTGAGCAAATAGGTATCATGTGCTCTATATCTAGGATTCCGTGGGAGCAAAAATGTAAAATTTTGAGATTCCAACTCAGTACAAGCCTTCACAACCAGTTTTTTTGGACACATTTTTCCTTGACTTTGGCCGTTCACAGTGTTCTCATAAATGTAAACTTCAACAAAGCACTTCCATATAATCCTTGGACATGTAATGGAGATTCTAAATAACAAACATTTTTTTCACAAACTTGTAAGGCATTTTCAAAAACACGTATTTCCTGGAACACGTTTTAGGAAAGTACCACGCACTAATTGTCTTCGGAAATTCTTCGGAAATTAATTTCCAAATTTTCAGAATGCCAACTGAAGGCTCTGGCGTTGTATTTCTTTTTCCGTAATGCCTTTTTTTCTTTGATGAACAAAAAAGCCTTTAGGCCATTTTTGCGTTCTAGGATTTTTGCGTTAGGCGGGTCATGAATCGGTGCCTTAATCGATATTGGTGGTCTGCTATTTCCGTCATAGGTAGCGCGTTATACGTTTTACGTTTCATGCTCGTTCAGGTGGTGCTTCCGTTTAGCAGAGAGGCTAAGCTTGGTGATATTGCAACATGTTTCCGTGCTCCCGCATTGCAGAAGCTTATGCCGAGTCTCTCGGCGCAGTCGTCCATGATATTGAATATTATATGTATGTCTTAAATAACCTAAAAATAAATATGGAAAACAGTAATTTTCATCATTAGCTATAAAGTAATTTGATATATATAATATTTTATAAAATAATTTGATATTACTCATTACTATACTTTAAATATTACTTTACTTAATAAAATACTAATGATGGGTCCGGGAAGTACATGTAAATTTTAGTGGTCGATCTAAGTGTCCTATATTTGTGCTCAGTCTACTGGGCAGGGAAAGTCATACGCACGAAGTTACGTCATATATTGCTTTAACTACGCCATACAAAAACATACGAATAAGAGCTGCCGTACGGGCACGCGGTTGCAAGGTGGTGGTACGACTAACGCCAAATTGCGCGTATTGCCTCGCTTGCAAAATATCAACCTGCAACGCATGCCCCTACAAAATATACAAAAAAGAAAAACCAAAAACTTTTTATAGTATGTACTTATTATAACTATAATTTTATATAAAAAAATAGAGGCGGTCTTATCGGTAACCGTAATTCCATACTTGATTATAGAGGTAATTATCTTTAAATATAATAAAAGTAATAGTTTTGCGAACCCTCAATTAATATAATATGTACTCAAATAAAAATCTGACCGCCACCGCCCCCTTATAATAAAACCGTAAACCGTATCACTGCACAATAAGGTTCAAAATATACTCAATGACGATATTACGCGCATTTTGTTAATTATGTCCCAGTTACCGTCAAAATAATATAAATACTGACGGGTATTGGGTCAGATAGGGTATTTTAAGTACGAATACCTGTCATACGCATAAATAAGAAGTTAATAATAAAAATAGCACAATTTTATAGGTTATATCGTTAGAAAATTAACTTGAGCGTTTCACTAAAATATCACACTTACCAAAACGGCCTCCTGGTCCTTTGAAACTTGAAAACAAAAGTGGTGCGCAGGACTACACTTTCAGTTACTAAACTTCCCAAAAAACACAAATTTCAAAATCGCTAACTTTGATAGCTCATTTCTCCGGAACCATTATAGATATAACTAAATGGTGTCATTTTAATTATGAAGTATATTATTTTAAATATATTGCTATAAAAATCTTTTCTTAAGCTCTCGTTTGAAATAAGTAACTGGCCTTTTATTACAATCTGACGAGTATCGGGACATTGACGACATTACCAGCGTTTACCCTATACTAGAAAGATCACTGTTTAATTTGGTCATTGCATAGTATTGCATTGCATTGCACATGCATTGCAATAGTGTAATGTCTACCCTATGATGGTAAATTAGGAGCTTGAAATAAAAAAATGTAATTATGCTTTTTTAAACATATTGGACGGCGATGACAATTGCAGTGCCACTCAGAACTTTGAAACAGAAAAGCCTGCGCGACACTGCGCATGCGCAATGCATTCGTTACCCTGAGACATTAATTAGTCTCATAAGCCCAGTAATTTTGTTGACATTAATGCTTACATATTACTGCTTGGTAGCAGCCTACACTAGCAAAATGGTGGGTGGGTACCACCACATGGACACACGCAGAAGAGTTAGCCATAGGTACCATCTGGTAAATGATGATGATGAAAATTGTGTTACAGGCCAAAAATTCTATTGCACAAGGTCTACTTAATTAACGTTTACTAAAAGCAGAAGAGGATAAGTAAACTACATTTACAATTAGCCTGTTGTTTAAAGGAAAACGTTTATGCGAACAACGATACGAGTTTTCCTGGGACAGTATTATGTTACACTATTTGCGGTGTAGCATGGTGCGGGTGACATTAGACGAACTTTTCACTCTTGATCATTACCGCGGTTTACAATCATGACTTATTATTTCAGTTGCACCCTAAATAAAACCATAAAACCAGTCGTAAAATATGGAATCAGTAATAACTGTAGTAACTTTAATAAATTTACCCTGCCAAAATGTTATTGTCTACACATAAAATCAAATTGAAAGAAAAATTAAGCAAAGTGTTATACGTGTAACGTAAAAAAGGTTCTATAGCCAACTCAAAACATTTTGTACTTATTATTTATTAGCGACATTATTTGCGTCATTTTCGAAACTGGATATATTTTTACATTTAACGATAGTAAAGGTATCGTTCGCATTGATGTCTTGTTGCTTCAGGTAAATCATTAATATAGAGGAGAAACTGTAATGGTCCCAGAACGATTCCTTGAGGAACGCTAAGTTTATTTAAACAATACTGAGAGCTATACGACTTTTTAGTATTTCCTATGACTTTTTGGTTTTAACGCACTGATACCTATCCTTTATAAAACTTTCAATCCAATCATACGCCTTTCCCCTAGTATCACATTTTTCAGATTTCGGAGTAAAGTATTATGAGAGGCAATATCAAAAGCTTTGCTCATATCCAGGAATATCACGAGTACTGGAACCTTTTTATCTAAACTCTGCGTAATATTTTTTACAAAAGAAACAAGAATGTACATGTAAAAGAAGACCATCCCTTAAAAGTGAAAAATGGGGATGGAATATCATAAATCGCGATGTTTTAATCAAAGTCGGTTTTCACTTTTTTCAAATATCAATGCTAAAATACCAATATGCATAAATACCTAAAAAACCAATTTTATATACAGGTGTTATGACAATTTAATTTTTTTATGCTAAAGATGTTTTTGCTCTCTTGGCATAAAAAAAATTAAAATTACTTTTGCTAGGGTTTAAAGCTCACATCAAATCAATTTATACTGCCTGACAACCTTGGTACGACAATTTCAATAATAAATGGTCACCCTACAATAACGTAACCGGATAAGGATAAAGTGCTTTTGTTATGAGCGATCTGTAACCAGTCCGTAAATACAATTAATATTATGAGAACTTTGAGTAAGTTTAATAAATAATTGAATGTGTTTGAATTTGGGATCTAAATGTGGCTATTCGTGGTTGTTATTTTTACAAGTGTGTGTTTTAGCTGTGCAGATGGTTTGTTTTTTTTATTGTATATTATTCATGTATGCCGAGTGGACCTGGCTCAGAAGAATACCACGCCATCTCTTTCCGTGGGAGCCGTGAGAGCCGGCTAAGGGGATACTTGAATTTTGAATTTGAATTAACGCAATAAAAATTGTCGCTTAGGTACTATTGGAGACAGCCATGCAAACGTGAGCCTATAACGAATTAAATTTTTTTATGCAGATCATGTTCCGGAAATCCAAATAAATGTATTCGTAAACAAGTCAAATTCAGGTGATTTAGAATGCGTAGGAGTTCCAGCGACGCTTATGTTCAACGAGACATTTCGGATTTATGTGAACCATACAGGAGATATCTTTCGCCACAGGTAATGGTCTCAAGCAAGTTTTTTTATACTATTTGGTAACGAGACGAGCTGGTCGTATGCCTGATAGTAAGCATAACGGTGACCCGTATAACAATGGCAGTGCCACTCAGAACTTTGAAACACAAGGCCTGTGTGCACTGCATCGCGCTCGTTACCCCTGACAAATTAGGTACTAAGTCTCATCTCATAAAGGGCACCTTAGGGGCACCTTAGACGCTCAAGCAAACGTAGGTACGTTTGCTTGTCAGAATAACAATGCTTTTGCGTCAAGCGCGGATTTCGTGATACTCGAAATGCGTGCTTGACGCAAAAGCGTTGTGGTGCCCCTAAGCTCAGTAATTTCACTGACTACTTTGCTCATCAAACCGGAACACAGTAGTGCTTGCACATTACTGCTTGGCGGCAGACTTCACGAGCAAAGCGGTGGTAACAACCCAGACGGATACTCGCAGAAGAGTTAGTCCTACCACTAACAATTTACACTACCGACTACATATTTAAATATGTATGTAAACTGTATAATGCACCTATGTAAAATTTCGGCTCAGTCGAACACCGGGAAGGGAAGTGGGTCAAAAGATTGCAAGACTTGACCTAAAAAAACTAACATAAGTATGTACAAACATTGCGAGCTAAATAAAAGCTTGTAAAAAGAAGCGGCTGCCAGCTACTTGTGTTGACCACCGACCACAATTACCATCGCGCTTCATCCCACTTAGCAACCGCTTCTAGCTTCACGTGGCGGAGTTTTGTTGCTGTTGCGTGTGGCGTGCGTGTGCGGCAAGTGTAAAATATACCGTTTTAATTTGATGTCATTTTCAGGTGTTACAGAAATAAAGAGCGTAATGAAGGCCTTATCGATAAATTTACGCAAAATAAACAAAACAACCGAAGGGGTTACGTGTCCGTAAGTATAGACGCAAAGTTTCAGTATAATCATCATCATCATCATCACCCAAAAGTCGTCCACTGCTGAACACTGGCTTCCCTGTAACATAATAGGGATATGTTACAGGGAGGCCAGTGTTCATTTCTATTTTTAACATTTGTATTTATATAAAACTATATTATGTAAGTATATATAACATGTATGTATGTCAACGACACAAGTTGATGATAAGTTAAAAAAAAATCTGTATATATAATTTGAATTATCAAAAAAAGGGTTCGAGCCCTGGAGCTTGCAGAGGAAAATAGATTAAATAAAAAAAAGAACTTTTAATAGGGATGTTGACTCAATTTTTTTTGTGATGTCAAACAATTTATTTTCTCATGAGACTCAAATGTCAATATCGGAAAAACTGGAAATCAATCTGGTCCATGGTCCTTCTTGTGGGGAGGGGGGGGGGGGGGGGAGCGGCCTACACTACGTCTTCCAGCTCGTGGTCGCCACTAAAAACCTTTCTTCCCCATCGGTTTTCGGTTCTGTGAGCGATGTGGCCTGCCCATTGCCTAATAATTATGGACCTAATACCTCAGGATAATGGGCGCACTGCAGTGCCGTGCAGGCCTTTGTGTTTCTGCAGAGTTCGAGTGGCATTGCAATTGCTATAGGCCGGCGTTATGCTTTATACCATCAGGCAAACGACAAGCTCGGCTCGTTATCAAATAGTATAAAAAATGGTTTAAACACCAATGTTTTTAACTTTTATCACTCTTTAGGCACTTTCGGTAGGTACGTATTTTATACCACAATAGTTTTTATATTGGCGCCTATGACAATGCCTATGACAAGTGTATTCAGAATGATCATTTTGCGGTAAATTAAATTGTCATTTTTAAACCATTATTGTTTAGTTGAACTGCCTGCGACGCAATTCGTCAGGCGTCGCAATGTACCGTAACGCGATCGCGTGGCCTCACTCTGACTTGTTTTGCATTATTTTTTCAGGAGAATTGTATTACTATGAATTTGGGTACTTGGCATTATGCATGTGAATTTTATACGAGAAAATGCAATGATTCGATAAGAGACCAGTGATTTTATACTATTGTTAAGAATGGTGTCGATAACCGATACGAAAATAAGGGAATAAAATGTGATGTCGAAGTCAACGTCCTCAAACGAAAAGAATTCAGTAAGTATAATACCTATATCAAGTTATTATATTTTTTAATTGACTTTCCAAAAGGATGAGATTCACAATTCGTCTGTCTTTTCTTCTTTTAATTCTTATTTTCTGAGCCGGATATAACTCAAGGATGGTCCTTTAGTAAATTTTATGTAAGAATATCACCCCTATGAGAATAGAAAAATGGAGAAAATGGAGAATTTCCATATATCGCGATATCGTCGGAAAAGTCGATAAGTATCCCGTTTTTTTAAAAAAACTTTTCCTCTTTCTATCTCGGAAAGGCCTTGTTTATTGATAAACAAAATCTTTCCTCACTGTATAGCGAAGTGAAAAATTGGGTGTTTACATCATCGGCAGCAAAATTATTTTGCATCTCGTACCTTTTGAAACCCTCACACTCAGGATTCTATTTTTGAATCAATTAAATCCTCCTTACGTCAGGATAGCTGGTCAAATAAATAGTCAGATATATCACAGAGAGAATATATCACAGGTAGCAATTATTGGTGATATAGGTAGCAAATAGTAGCAAATTCTTGAATAAACTCTCACAGGCAACCAGCCATCCTGACGATTTCGCAGGATTATTTTAATTCACTCGAATCGGAATTCATTCCGATTCACGGCCATCAAGCCATGTCGGAAGCGACTGTCTTGATCGATATTTCGGAATCGCTCTACGGACACTCGCAGAAGAGTTAGTCCTACCACTAACAACTTTGAAGCCTTGATAACAAATAACCATTTCACTCTCAATAGGTATTGCGTATTATTCTTCTCAATAATTTTTTTAATCTAAATATAAATTATATTTCATGCAGATTCAACAGTTCCAGACTCCGCATTTCCAGATTCCGCACTCATCTACTCTGCTTGTGGAGGCGTGCTGCTGATTGCCATTGGCGTAATGTTGACTATAGTAGTTCACAGGAAACGGAAACGTGCTACGCCAAAAGTAAATTGCATTTAGTCACATAATAGTCTAAGTTCCCGTCAGATTACTGTGTCGGGGTGTGTCTTGGCGTGACAGAACGATATTGAGGGATCCCCCGTGACGTTTGAAAAATTGAAATTTGAAAAAAATATGTTCCTTTATAATTTTTACCCGGTCAGGATAACAATTTTGAGAATATTTTGTAATTGGCGTAATAACAAACTGTTAGGCTACTTTTAATGTCTTTGGTCTTTAATGGCTTTAAAATTAAACCAAATTTAAATATTGGTAACTATTTAAAACGTGTGCCAGTTTTATATTTGCGGTAGGTACATATATTTAAATTTGGTTTAGTTTAAAAGCCGCGAAATTCAAAGTCTTCTGGTAATCTAGACCATACGGTTTAAACCAGGGCTTTAAATACCGGTAAAACATTTGTAACGTTTCCTCTACTCGACCGCGTTCAAATCTCTGTAAACGTGTAGTAGGTTTGTAAACGGTGGCTCATAGTCGTGACCCGCGAAAAGTGGTTAAAGTTTGCGAATGGCCTTACTCTTGTGAGTTGCGTATATCAGTATATTATCTCCATTGTTCATGGCAATTACATACAGCAAGACTTTTAGATTTTTATAGCCAAATGAACATCAAATAATTTGGTTAAGGCAATATTCATAAAAAGCACAGACGTAAAGAAGTCGCTATTATTACGCATATTTTTCCCCTACCTGCAATTTGTTCAACAGAGTATACAAAATCATTCCTTTCAGCTGGAAACGACAGACTTCAACTACATGACCCAGCAAAAAGACCAATCTGTGCCAATACAATGTCCAAATGAGTACGCGGTGCCTGTCGACTCCAAAGAGTCTCACACTTACAGCGTACCGTACAACGCTAGAACAGATCAAGAAACTTACTCCACACCAGTCCCGGTAAACCAGCGGCATGAAATGGGGCAGCCTGACGTCACGTATGCAGAACTTCAACTTGGCCGCTCTGAAGATTCAACAGCTGGATACAGAAAACGGACAGAGAATGATGACACTTACGCCCAAATTACCCACACGAGCCAATTAAAAAATCCTATAGGGTTCTGAATTTTGTATGGTGGCATAGTCTAACATTTTGTTTTATTTTCAAAATAGCGTGCCACAATGAAGTTTGTATATTTAGATTGGGGACATATTATAGACTTAGCGTTATACAACCTGAGTTTGAATTGTTATGTTATCCTGAAAGGGGATCAATCTACTCCTGGAGGTCAACAACATTTGTTGTACGAGTTTCTAAAATACGGAATATTTCATTGGCAAAAAGATATTTAAAGTTTACGTCAAAATTCTACTACCTACAGAACTTCCGGGCAGCCCTAGATCAGCTGTTCACTTGAACTATGTTGAACTTGCTTAAATGATGATGTTGATTAGAAGAGACTTCAGAAAATGCCGTGCATTTCAGGTTGGAAGTAATTTTTTTTGTATGGAAATTTTGAATGACGTATTTCCAAGGAGATTCTCATAACTTGTCGACAACTATGGTCCTAATCACCCCCTTCCTCTCGCAAGGGAGATAACATACCAATTCAAACTCACCCTGTATTCTCTTTGATACAGACTAATAAAATGTGTTAAAATAAAATACAATGTTCTAAAGTGTCACATTATGGATATAGTAAGACCTAAGGGAGAGGCTACAACAATGGGGTGCGACGACGGATCGCAAAACTTCCAGACAACCCAAAGGCTAAGGAAAAATATAAAAAGGGGGATGGGATGGTAGTTTTCAGTTGTTAAGTACCTACTTGTAAATCACAGATTTTGTAGCGGCGATTTAATGAGGTCTGTGCATCTCGTGAGTGATCGGACGCGAGAAAGTTGACCGTTGAACGTTGACAATGGCTTATACTTAGATTTTTCAATTGTTTTTGTACATATAAGATGTAATTAGCATAGTATTTACGTTGTAGATATTCAATACAGGCATTTTAAATAAAAAAATAGTTTTAATGTGCGGTAAGTAAATAGTCAGTAAAACTGCGGGCCTAGCCACCTAATGTCTCAGGGTACCGAGCGCCCACTGCAGTGCCGCGCATGATGCTTTTGTGTTTCATAGTTCTGAATGGCACAGTAATTGTTATGGGTTGGCGTTATGCTTACCATCAGGCAAATGACCCGCTCGTCTCGTTGCCAATAGTATAAAAAATTGTTAAAATTTGTACACTTTTTCTGAACAGTTGAAGGCAAAAAGCTGACAGTACCCTCGAAGTATGAAAATTTCATTGCTTTTAAAATAATTATATTTTGTTATTAGTCACACGAGGATAATTATTATAAATTACTTCGCTCGTTATATATTACTCGTTGTTTTGAAGAAACATTTGGTTGCGGTTTCAGAGCAATGCAAACCACACTTTTTGACTTTACTCGGACAAAATTATTCGGTTTATTAATCGAATCTTGTTTTATTAACTTAGTAGTGGATACATATTTGGTCAGGGTTGAAACGCTGAGAAATAAGCCTAAGAGGACCAAGCGCACTTAAATTTTTGTAAAATCTTTCGGAACGATGTAACATTTGACCAAAATGTTGGCCTTTAGTTGGTGCAAGCATTTAGCAAAATTTTTAGAAATGTCACAACACAATGGACTTAGACAACGGTTAGATTACCTACTTAAATCAAGATTTGTGGTTGTTAATATTAATCTTGATTTATGTAGTGTACCGATATCGTAGCCGATGTCGCACGTTCAAACACGCGACTAAGACATGTTTAAGGGTCGGACGCTGTTTAACACGTGTGAAACAGCGTCTAAACATTAATCAAGCCTTACGTAACTTTTTATTTTATTTATTTATTTTTCTAGGCTTTCCATCGACAATTACACTATAACATACAAAGTATACATAATCGAACCTTAAATTATTTGGCTTACTGCACAATCTAGTTAAGGGAAACACAGCATGCTCTTCAAATCAAATCAAATCAAATCATTTATTTGCAGAAAAAACACGGTATTTTTACATACAATGGTCAAATAGATGTTTTGTGACTCTATATTATAGTGCACATGTTTTTTTGCTATAAAAGCATGCAAATGTTTAATATAAACAATTATTATACAATGACTTCTTAAACGTGTAAATAGAGTATGTAATTTTTGTGTGGTATGATCGTAAGTCTTTTTATTCCTCTCTCTTCAGTCAGCCGTCCGCGTTTCATGCATTTCAAATTCATACATATCCGCCCTTAGACATCCATGTTTTCGCTGACCTTCCTCTACATTTACATCTCTCAACATTTACGTATAGGTATATATCCGTCCCTCAGAAAATAACGATTTACGTAAAATTAAAATAAAATGGACGATGGACTTCGTTAATCGCTAACATGGTCATCCTACACCTAATAGGATAACAAACCCGACGCATTTGGTTTGCGTGTTTTGTTTCAGTTAAATCTATATTATTTATTGAGTTCTAAACTAGTGCAGTAATGAATCTCAAATTGAAATTATAATGTGGCTCTTTGTGATTTTTATTTATATAACTGTTGATACTAACTACGCATACGGTTTGTATATATTTTGTATTACAAATTATTATATTATAGTAATCGGAGCAGCTGCCTTTTTATATGGATCTGTCAAAAAAAGAATTTGTCGTAAAGCGAATCTGCCGAAACCAGACGAATAAGGGGTTTCTAATTAACTTTATCTGTAACTGTGTAATGGAATCTTGGAAGGTAATATTAACTTACTTCTAATTATCGCATCGAAATGAAACTTTGTATGTGTATGTAGTTTGGATGACGACACAGCAATTTGGTATCATGGAGCTGAGCCACAAGTGATGTAGGTATGTGGCGGAAAAAACGTAGCTGAAGGGATTCGAGGTAGTGAAAGAGACAGCACTATGTGACCGTATTGCTGTGCTTGTCTGTTTCTTGATTTTACTTCAAGCCGCGCGTGAACGTGTAATCCCAGCTTGTTGCAAAAACATAGTTATTTTGACAGCAAAACGCAAACACGCATTAGCGTCTAATGCCGCCGGCTTGAGCAATTGCTATTGCGGGGTATCGTAAATGCCAAGAGCATTTTATGTATTTTAATATTTTCTATGCTTGTTTTTTCAGATTATATGCAAGAAATTAAAATAAAAATCGAATATGACCAGGCAAAAAATTTAGTATGTTATGGAAATGCTCCCTATCTTGCTGTCAACGAAATCTTTCGAATATTTGTGAATTATACAAACACTCTCACGCGACACAGGTAGGTCCTAGACCAGTTTTTAAGGCTTCGCCAAATAGAACGTGCTATAGCTCTACGTCCTGTCTCTACCCAGATCTAAGAGCACACATACACGACCACTCCAATCCAACGCTCCAAAAACCGCCCGTGTGTGGGGGATCTCAGATGGATTACGTGGAGTGATAGAAATATTAGAAACCTAAACGTTCCAAATCCAACGATCATCTGGCCGATACGACGATCCATTTCGTGCTCAGTTTGCGTTTGGATTTCTAATATTTCTATCACTCCACATAATCCATCTGAGTTTCCCCACACTCGGGCGGTTTTTGGTACGTTGGATTGGAATGTTGTGGATTGAAGTGCTCGTGTATGTGGGCTCTTAGCTGTGTTGTTCTGTATTGATACTATACAGACTGTCAAATAGAGCGCTGGCGCGTCTCCGTCCATTTGGCTCCCCTAACACGGATCCCCTGGAGGATTTATAAATTTGGATGTTTTGTCCACACAGATCTCCTGGGGGATTGGTTTGGATTTTTTCTCCAGACAGATTTCTATAGGTTCTTATCCGTGCCAGTAAATAAGCTAATAAAATAAAAAAGAGTAGTTTTATTTAAATAATAACTTGGTTGACTGAATGTTTAAATGACTGGAGACTACACGAGAAAATATCTATAGCAACACATTTGTTGTTGTAAGTGTGACACATCCTAATTAAAGGATTATTCCGAGAAATATTGTTATTGGTTACTCAACATATATATGTTACTTTCCAGTCTATAAACTACCTACAACTATGCAAAAAATCATTATGATTTCTTGCAATGTTCCTACATGAAAGAAGTACACATTATCACACCAACAAATCTGCAAACTGCTTCTAAACTGCTTTTAAAACTTCTGTAAAGAGAATCAATGCATTATTATTAATACTTATATAACCAGCACCACATTTTTTTCAGTTGCTATAAGTATAAAATGCCTAATGAAAATCGTATTGATACATTTTGGCACGTACAAAACAGAGCCACCAACCGATTTGGTTATGAATCCGTGAGTATATAGTATACAGGGTGAGTTTGAATTGGTATGTAATCGCGGAAGGGGGTGATTATGACCACGGTTGACAACAATGGGGAGCCACACTGCTTACTTATCCCGCTAGGTGGCGCATTATCGCTGGTGCTGTTTCACTATGAAACTTCATTATAATATTTAGTAAATAAACAAAAAATCGTCTTTGCAACAAAGTATGCCTCTGTAAAGTGCAATTCAGTATAAAATTAAGGTACACATGTTTCTCTTCTGACGAGAAAAAACGGAAATTGTGGATCAAAGCATTGCTCACCAAAAATGATTGGAAACCAATTATTCTTCTAGGATATGTAGTGACCATTTCAAATCTAATGATTTCTAAGACGCTAGCATGGTTACTAGTTATAGTTTAATTCATTAACCCTCAAAGTAACCATCAATGACAAGCACCAGCGGAGGTGGCGCCATCTGAGATTAGCTTTGCCTGTGCCTCCCCATTCAAACTATAAATGCATTTTGTAAAATATTCACTTTATCAATATAGACATTATTTATAAATTGTATAAATGGTCATTAAAATGTATGTAATGCGTATGTTTAGATAGCTTTTTCTTTCTATTGAGACTGATTCAATAATCTTGAAATAATTGTTTTTTTTTTGTATTGTATGAACTATATATTATGTACAAGCTTTTTTTTACCTGGCTTGCAAACAAATCCCCCAATCATACTAGTTACTACGATTGATACCTACATCGCGACCCCCTGGAGGTCGCGAAACACACTGAATTAAATAATACAAACTTTCGAAGCCGACAAACAGTTGGCAGGGCAACGTAAAATAAAATGCAAGTGATACAATTGTATTTTTTTCAGGAAAATTCTTCAATAGCTCAAAGTATGTTTTTCACATGTGAATTTTATACGAATAATTGTGCTACGACGAATTTGGATAAATGTGAAAATATTGGTAATAAATATGAGAAAGAAATAAAATGTGATATCTTAGTCAACATTACCAATCAAGATGTTAGCAGTGAGTACCTATATTGACAAGCTATTAACTTGCTATGTTTGTAACTAAGACGGGTCCAGCTGTCCATAGTCCCTCGTAATGCAAAGTGTATTGAAATTTTAGTGTATGTTTTCAATTGATGTAGATTTATAATTATTTCTAATATCTTTTAAGAACCCCAGTACGACGTAGTGTTCGAATATTGCCACTGTTTACGTCGCTTGTATACCTACGTGCGTTGTAATATATTATTTGTTAGTGGTAGGACTAACTCTTCTGCGAGTGTCCGTCTGTGTTGTTACCACCGTTTTGTGAGTGAAGTCTGCCGCCAAGCAGAAATGTGCAAGCATCACTGTGTTCCGGTTTGATGAGCAGAGTAGCCAGTGAAATTACTGGGCTTATGAGACTTAATACCTAATGTCTCAGGGTAACGAGCGCACTGCAGTGCCGCGCAGGCCTTTGTGTTTCAAAGTTCTGGGTGGCACTGCAATTGTTATGGGCCGGCGTTATGCTTACCATCAGACAAACGACCATATCGTCTCGTTACCAAATAACATAAAAAAAATGTATATTGTCTTGTTCCAGGAAATGATTTAACAGGAAATCTGACTGCAAACGGAGTCAAATTGGAGCCTACTGCTGGATATGGCGTGTACTACTACTTTTACGATGGACAACCAGTGACTTTCACCTGCTATAAAAACAATGGAGGTTTTATAATGTTGTCATATACTAGAAAAGGTAAATCTCAGGACAGATCTATCTACCTGTGGGTACCTAGATATGTAGACAACTACGATCTGTTGGAAATAACGGAACATTATACGATATTGATATTGTTACTGAAGCCATTTAGTCATGGCATCTAGATACTACGCGTCATGATCATCAACATTACGAATAAAATAATTAATTTTGGTAACGGGATATTTACCATGTATTTACTCGTGAACATGGCGCTTGCAACAGTGCCGAAATATCGAGTGCTCAAAACAAATAAAATACACGGTAAATATCCCGTTACTAATGCAGACCGTAGACGCTTATGCAAACGTACGTTTGCTTGTCAGAATAACAACGGTTTTAAGTCAAGCGCGAATTTCGAGTATCACAAAATCCGCGCTTGACGTAAAAGCGTTGTTATTCTGACAAGCAAACGTACTTTTGCATAAGCGTCTACACTGCCCCTAAACTTAATAATTGTGTTAGTGACTATGAAAGATTAAAAACTTATATTACGAATAAAGACACAATAATTACCGGTACATACCTATTTAACACGTATATATTGAGTTTTTGATATTTCGACATGGTTGCAAGCGCCACGCTCAGTGATCACGAGGAAACTCAATAAAAAGAGTACCTATACTTACTACACCTGATAATTATGTCTCGTTGTGACTTTGTTCGTGGTATGTACAAGTGCATAATATGACAGACAACCCTCGCCTTACTTCAAATTAGACGTGTTATTAACCGACCTCAAAAAAGGAGGAGGTTCTCAGTTCGGTTCGGTTAAATTTAATTTATGTTACCTCAAAACTCCGTCATTTAGAAATATATCGACTTGGAAAACTCTTTCTGTATTTGAAAGGATCTTACAGACTGATATTCTTACATAAGATAGAGCTGATCTGATGGTGAAGCCAGGCGGTGGATTGTGGAAATATCCACAAGTAAAGCCTTTTTATCATTTTCGATAATTTTAGGTGGCACAGTTATCTCTACTGACTTCCAATCAGCTGACTCGGTGGAATTGTATATGAAGCTGTCAGATGCTAATAACAGCACCTTCCTGACCTGTACGGTTACTGATGGGTCCCGAAATGAAAATGTCATCCAAGTTTACTTCGATTGGAAACCCAAATTTAAAGATGGTATGCTTTATTTTAGTTGTTTGCTTTAGTGATAAATCTGAGTGAATGAAACCGTTTTTGTGTAAATTTGCGTTTTTAGTAAAAATCGTTTCAGAGCTGTTTCCGTTCTGTTGTCAGACGCTTCCGAGATACCCGAAATAAATTGATATATACAGCATGAGTTTGAATTGGTATGTAACGAAAAGGAGTCTTTCTACTCCTGGACGTCAACAACATATTTTGATTTACGAGTTTTTGAATTACGGAATTTTTCGTTGAAGAAATGGCATTGAAGGTTACGTCAAAATTCTACTACAGAATTTACGGGCAGCCCTAGATGGGCCGAGATTCGCTTGAACTATGTTGAACTTTGTGATTAGAAGAGACTTAGAAACAATTCCAGAAAATTCCACACTCTTCACGTTTGAAGTTGATTTTTTTGTATGGTAATTTGGAATGACTTATTTCCAAGGGCGGTTCTCACTACTGGTGGACAACCATGGTCCTCTTCGTTCTTCCGACGGATGACATACTACTATTCAAGCTCATCCTGTATATTTAAGAATGGCTCGTTTAAAGTTAATCGTCATGCGTTAATCGTCAAATCCACTTTATGTTTGTCTTCATGATCTTTTACTGAAACTGTAAGGGTTACGGCCGTGATTAAGAGGAGATCTTCAGATGTTCCGATCACCAAGAGTACTGTATTATTACAGCCCGATTTGTGGGGAAGGCCAGTGATGGTTGAATATGATGAATTGTTCGGTAATCTACCCTGTATCAAAACCGTAATCAATTCAGCAACGAAAGGTGTTTCATATACAAGCTGCAGCTCTTTTAATCGATGGGTGTTTACAGTCACTGCTTTTCATCATACCTACATGCAAATTTTCAAGTTCAAAAGGCGCGACTAAAGCATGTTTAGGCGTTAATCAGTGATTAACACAGGTTTAACGTGTGTTTTATTTGTTGTGGTATGACCCTAAATGGCTGAACGGTTATGAAGCGTGAACGCTTTGATAAATGGTTAATAACTTTTACTTTCAGAAATTTTAGATTTTGAAGTAAACGGGTTGGTCCTTTCCCGTACAGAAGAGAGTAGATACCCTGATTTTTATTACGAGTATGAGTATTATGACAATGAGGCGCTTACCATCAGAGTTGTGAAAGACGATGGTATATATGAAAATTTACATTGTAATACCTTAATAAAGGATCCAGTTGACAGTGAGTTTTACTTCCATTGTTTTTTTTTTTATTGAGAACAGATAGGTATAGTCGGAGAGCTGACGACCAAAACGGCCACGTTATTTTATCATCGATATAACTCAGATTTAGTTTACCCTGAATGACCCTTTTGTGAAAGCCGTCGATCTGGCATGCCGTACCTGGTATGCATGCTGGAACACCTAGCTGGTTATTAAACTTTCATGAGCGCTCTCCTAGGACCCGTGTTCTGAAAAGTGAATTAAGAATTATTATTTTGCAACAGTGTCACATTAAATTACTCGTTAAACTTAAGTTCGCTCTATAGCTTGTTTCTTTGTTTTCAGTAAGTAATAACTTCAATGAAACAGCATTTCCTTTAATTATTAGTCTTTCTGAAGAACAAACAGGGTCATCTTTGTCCTGCACAGTAACGCAAAACGCTAATAACAATGATGTAAAACATATTGAAATTAAATTTGTTCACTACATTCCTGATTACAGTAAGTATAATTTACTATGTACTACTCTACAATGAGGTTATTTTTTTTTATTACTTTATTGAAAGGGCTTTGTCGCTGTGCGACCACATCGCCCTGTAAAAACAAATCAATCCAAAATACAAACACAAAATACATTATTTTTTCTCTAAAGCTAAATCAGCTAATTTAAATAAAATTTTGGCTTTCTCTGACATTTCGGATAGTATGCTATTACCCAGGCCGACATCTATATCTCTTGAAGCCCCAAATTGAGTCAGTCTGTATGATTCGTTCCGGACACACTCCCATACTATGAGGTTATTAACCTATTCCATGCGGCAAACGCCGGTCGTAATCCGCGCTTGTTTCAAAAGTAGGTATTTTGATTTTGACAGCAATACCCATACATGCATTAAACTTACCCTGCTCGCACATGGGACTAACTCTTCTGCGAGTGTCCGTCTGGGTTGGTACCACCGCTTTGTGAGTGAAGTCTGCCGCCAATCAGTAATGCTCAAGCATTATTGTGTTCCGGTTTGATGAGCAGAGTAGCCATAGTGAAATTACTGGGCCTAATGTCTCAGGGTAACGAGCGCACTGCAGTGCCGTGCAGGCATTCAGGCATTTTAGTTCTGGGTATATCAATTCTTGTTATTGCAATAGAAGAGTGCTTAACTTGGTACATATAAGTTTGTGAAAATTACTATTAATTTTATTGCTTTAATTTTATAGAGTACTACTAGCTGTGCCCCGCGGCTTCGCCCACTAAGCCTAAGTTACTCCTTGTAACATCAGCTATCTGCCAGTGAAACTCCCGTCAAAATCAGTTCAGCCGTTTCGGAGATTACCCGGAACCAACAAACAGACAGACATACAAAGAGACAAAAATTTAAGAAATGGTTGTTTTATTATATTTACCGTATATTCTTACATAATATATGCCTTTAGTAAAAATCCCTTATTTTGATATTACAAACAGACACTTCAATTTTATTTATTTGTATATAGATATAGTATAACAGATAAACTTACATAAGGGTTCTTAGCGTGTACGTCCAGTACACAAATTGTTTAAAGTATTAGGTTGTGTAATATTATAAAATGTGATCATAATATCCTTTTTCAGGCCCATTTATTTACGGTTTGTCATTGGCTAACATTTTGGTGAAATATACAAACACCAAATCAAATATGATTCAGTACGATTATACCAAACATGAGAACCTGGACTTGATTTGTGGTGTTTCTGATAATTCAAATTTAAGAACATCATGGAATTCTAGGGGTAAGTGATACCTAATAAGTAGTTAAATAAAGTGTCCTAATGAAACGTTTCATTGTATCCATGTTAGCTGAAATGTATTTAGTCTAAAGATATCTCTACATATTGCCTGTTCAATGGAAATCTCTTAAACTCAATCGCTAAAATTATAACTGTGAGGAAAATTAGGGAGATTCAATAATGTATATATATATATATATAGTTTTATAACATACATATATATATATATATATATATATCACGCAACGCAGATAAGCGCAAATAATTGTTTATACTTAATTCAACTGTTTGTAAGATTGCTCGTGAAGTCAGCCGCCAAGCAGTAGTGTGCAAGCATTACTGTGTTCCGGTTTGATGAGCAGTGTATCCAGAGAAATTACTGGGCTTAGGAGACTTAATACCTAATGTCTCAGGGTAACGAGTGCACTGCAGTGCCGCGCAGGCCTTTGTGTTTCTAAGTTCTGGGTGGCACTGCAATTGTTATGGGCCGGCGTTATGCTTACCATCAGGCAAACGACCAGCTCGTCTCGTTACCAAATAACTTAAAAAAATATATTTTGTTTCAGATGGTTTAGTTAATACTTCCGATAAAAAATCACATTTACGGCTCGGTCGTCTTCAAAGGAATACTATTGTTGAGTGTAAGGTAGATTTAGATTCTCAAAATAAAATTACGTCTCTCGAACTCATTCAAACTCAGGGAATAGAAACGGAGACAAAGACATCTCGTCCTCATAATAAAAATGATCATAAAGGTATGTTGGTTCAGATGACGCAATCATATTTGAGAGTAGATTTGAACCTGTAAGTTACGCTGACGATATGGTGCTGTGGAGTCCGAAGATACCTAAAGATAATATCGGCTATGCCTGCAGAGCCCCTTGCAGAGCGAGGGTTCGATTTCCAATCGGGGCAGATTTTGTGCGGTGAACATAGTTTGTTCTCGGGTCTTGGACTTTTGTTGTGTAACTGACCTACATAAGAAGACTAGGGTCTTGCAAGGGTATGGCGTTTATCTGTGTTTCATAAAAAAATGTTATATGACTGCCAAAAACGGTGTGTCTGTCTGGAAGCTCCACTTGAGAACCAGTTCTAAACTAGGTTTAGCAAATTCACCATCTTAATACCGTAGTGTTTCGTGTTTGTCCCCCTGATCTATCTCCCCAGGGGGACAAACACGAAAAAAAAAGTTTGGTTTGTCCCCCTGTTACCGATGACGGGATTAATAACAAAAGATAACAATATCAGATAGTAAAATAACCTTTATTTTTTCAGAAACTAATCTGTTTATTTACGTAGCCTGTGGGACTGCGCTGATTATTGTTATTGTGGCAGCGTTGATCGTAGTCGTCTGGCGAAAATGGAAGCATTCTGCCCAAAATGTAAGCGCTATGTTTGTTCTATAGGTATTTTTTGTTCATCATCAACATCAGCCAGAAAATGGTCACTGCTGAACATCAGCCTCCTCATTAAAGAGGGATTTGCCATAATACAGCAAGCTTGGCAGGCGTCGCCGTGATCGCAGTAGATTATGATGTTGATCAAGGAGTCTTTTCTAAATGAGAACATGAGAAAGAGATGGAATATATTTTAGACCTATCAAATTAATCCACTTACTTGTGTCTAGTGCTAATTTAAGGGCAATGAATTTAGTAGCGACTAAATTTATCAATACTGGAAGATATTTGACAGCTCTAAAACTTAAACATCTTCCATCTCTTTCTCATGTTATGTATCGGAAAGGGAGAGAGCGAAACTAAAATTAGGTTTAAGTTTGAAACGACGGAATTGACACCAGTATCGCAATTATTATGCTCGCTAAAACTATAAAGTCATAAATGTTTCAGATGGACCCAAATACGATGAATTATGCGACTCTACCAAGACACAATGAAGGGCCGATGCCTGTACCCAGGCAATGGTCGAATGAGTACGCGGTGCCTGCCAACATAGCCGACTCCAACATATATAGCACACCACACATAAATATCGAAGAAATGTACTCCAAACCTCTCCCAAAACACTTAAGGCATCAGCCTGCAGAAGCCAATCAGCTTGATTTGCCTGAAGACCCAGCTTACGCAACAGTACTTGTTGAAGGTTACGACCGAATTGTTCAAGTAAATGAAAACTCCGTCCAAGGCCCTCAAAGTCAAAGCCAGGAGAAGATGAGCAAGAACTCTCATGAGCAGAATCTTGGGGACTGTAACGCTTCATCGGCTCAATACGCGAATTTGTTCAATAAAACTTATGTGAATGCGGACGAAGCTGCTGGCGCTGAATCAGCGTATTGTGAAATTAATACAAAGAAATAAAAGCGTTATGTGTGCTATGAGTTTGAACACGTCTCGGTCCCGCCCCAATGACTAGTTAATGTGCAGATTTACCACAATCCCTCTAAAAACGGTGAAGAAAATCATCGCGAGGAAACCCGCATATGTAAGAATCAATGTTCGAGAACGTGTTTTTATTACACTATTGGATACCGAGACGAGCTGCTTGTTTGCCTGATGGTAAGGATAACGCCGACCCATGACAATTGCAGCGCGACTCAAAACTTAAAGGTCTGCGCGGCGCTCCATTGCACTGGGTACTGATAAGCCCCATAATTTCACTGAATACTTTGCTCGTCAAATCGAAACACAGTAATGCTTAAACATTGCTTGGCGGCAGACTACAAGAGCAAAGCGATGGTACCAACCCAGACGGACACTCGCAGAAGAGTTAGTCCTACCTTTTTTGGATACTATAAGGTATTTAACGAGACTGACAGGTTTGTTTGATGGTAAGCATAACGTCTACCTATATCAATTGGAATGCCACCCAGGACTTTAAAACAGAGACCTGCGTGGTACTGTAATCCGTTTGTTAGAGGCACATTAGACGCAGTATTATATAGAGCGAGTGTGGCCGAGCGGGAACTTGTGCGACTTTCAATCCGACGCACCATAGTTCGAATCTCGACTCGCCCCGCATCAATGACTTATATCAAGTTATGTGCGGATTATTCACATTCGCTATAAAACGGTGAAGGAAAACATCGTGAGGAAACCGGCATGTTCAAGAACCACAAAATTCGAGGAAATGTGACATCCACCAAGCCGCACTGGGCCCGCGTGGTGGATTATGGCCCATACCTCTATCTCTGAGAAAAGGCCGGTATCCCAGCAGTGGGAAAGAAGCTGATCATGACATTAGACGCATAATTGATGATCATGTATCAATCACGGACCACGCGCAAACCATGGAAAAACACGATCAATGCTTCTTCGGACTTTGGTAGAAGTCGTAGAAACGACTTCTACCAAAAAAAACTTTTTCAACCACATGTTCAGTGCAGACACTGCGTTAAATACGCGTTGGTGAGGAGGTGATGTGTGTGCTTCGAGGGAGTGACAGAGACAGCACTGTCTGGTCGTATTGCTGTTATTGTCTGTTTCTTAGTTTTACTTCAAGCCGCGCGTCCCCCTGGGAAGGCCTGGGGCCCCAGATGCCGGGGCATTATAATAATTATGTTTAGTTGAGTCACGTCTATCTCCTGGCTTACATATTGTGTAATAGATATTTGTATTTAATTTTGTAAATGAACAATATTCGTATAACAAAATTATTTTATTAAATTTATTTGACCAATACATGGATCTAGATTTATTTTTCTCCCACAAACTCGGCAATTGCTTCATCTTTAATACGTATTGAGTTAGCCATTTAGTTTAATAAGCTTTTTACAAACTTACCATTGGAGGCTACTAAATCACCAGACTCTTCTCCAGAAAAATTATAGAAATTATTATGCAAAACAACTTATGAAATTTAATTCCCTGTTTTTAGTTTTCGTTATATAAACAACCACTTGTGTCAAAAAAGCTTAAGTCTATCAATATGAAAAACACCGAAGACTTGTTGGGTATATCGGTAAAAATAATAGGATCATTAATTGGTACAATATTGCACCCTATCTAGTTAATATTTTCAATTTTTCAATAAACCAGGGTGTATTTCCTGATCTGATGAAACACAGTAAACTTACCCCTATTTTCAAACCAGGTTTTCAAAATACCCCTTCTAATTATAGGTCAGGTTTTGTACTCCAAGAAACCAGCTAAATTTATGAAAAAAATAATTATTAATATGTATTGTTACTTTCACATTTCGACGAATATAGATTATTGCACGATCATCAGCTTGGATTCATGAAGTGTAGATCGCCAGGCGATGCTGGAGCTATACTAGTATCTCATATCTTTGAAGCTTGGCAGAATTCACAGGATGCTATTGGAGTATTCTTTGACCTCTCCAAAGGATTTGATTGTGTGGACCACAGAACGCTCATTCATAAAATGCATTATTATATCATGAGTGGAATCGCTCATATAAATTCTTAGTTGACGTTTAGACAGCAGAAGCTTGGCAACAATAAAGTAATGTCTTGTGGGTCATCTGTGAAGCGGGCGTATCGCAGGGATGAATACTGGGCCCTTTTCTATTTTTAGTATATAGTATAAACGACTTGCCCTTTAACACAAACCATATAGCATTGGACATAGCTGTTTGCTGATGACACTTCACTTATTTTTAAAACTGATGAGGAAAATAGTGAACTAAAGGAAATATAATAAGGAAATCCAAGTCAGGACAGCTAAAAGCGTGATTATTCACGTTTATATTTCAGTTCGTTATATTTTGTGCAAAAATTTAAATATCAATATAAAAAATAAATACCAGTACAAACGTTAAAGTAATGGTGTGGCCGGTGGTAGTTTCGTTAATAATATTTGTAGGGTACATCGATACGGGTGAGATTTCCTTCAATTATTTTAAAGTTAATAAATATATTTTTAATCCCAGCAGGCTCGAACAGACACCCTGTGCTGCGAGTCGCATCACAAGGTGCCTGTTCGCGGCCTGCGACAAACCAGTATGGAAAATTGCATTTTGCCATGTCAGAAACTTTTTACTCTGTGAAATGAAGTTAATAACTATCCAAAACCTCTTTGGTGTGAACCTGGTGCTTTGCTCATTTTTTTGGCGGCAATTTAAAAGTATACATAAGTAGTTATTTTAAACTTGAAATTGGCAAAATACGCAAACCGTGTCTGGCTACGAAAGAAGAAAAAAAAAGTACTTATTACAAGCAAAATCTATGCTAAAATTAAAATATTAGATTAGCTAGAAATTAAATCAACCCAAATTAAAATCAACTAGGGGAGTTGGCAGAGTTGATGATACTCTTACAATTCTCAGTGAAGCTAGTAAAATCAGGTAACGGCAGACAATACGAACCTGAATATCACTACTGGCTCTAATTATATTTTAATAATGGTTGACAAAATGGAAGGTAACTCTAACTGCTGCTGTTATTTGGTCTTTGCTGGAAGATGATACCTTCATCATACGAGACCTTTTGCTCTAAGTTGGAAGCCTTAGAAATCACATGCTAATTTGATAAGAAATGTTTCTGCTTGCGATGTGAGAGACGCCATCTCTGATTCTCACTGTAAGCTGTTAATTGTCTGAATTTGTATTCGTGACCAATTATAGCATATGTCGCTATCCTAAATATGTGATGTTTAATATTATAAAAATATTAGTAACTAGCTGCTGCCCCCCGTTTTATCCCGCGTGTAGATTTTGAATTACATGGTTTTTATTTTTTTGCGCGGAACCCTAATTATTTTTCTAAAATTAAATTAGCCTATGTTACTCCTTGTAAAATCAGCTATCTGCCAGTGAAAGTCCCGTCAAAATCGGTCCAGCCGTTTCGGAGATTAACCGGAACAAACAAACAGACACACAGACAAAAATCTTAAAAATGGTTGTTTTATTGTAGGTACCGTCTATACTTTCATATGCATTTGGTAAAAAGCTGTTATTTTGATATTACAAACAGACACTTCAATTTTATTTATTTGTATAGATGTATAGATAATAGGAAGCTACATTATCCCTAAATACCTACTATAAGATGCATTTTAATCTGATTCCACGCGTGCAAAGCCGCGGGCAGACGATAGTATAATCTATAAAGTTCGCTGACTAATTTGTTCATCAAACTGGACCAGTCGGTCTTTCTGTTTCAGCTCCAGGACGTATTAGAGTAAACGACGAGTATGTGCCTCTGAGCGACTTCCCTGGAGCAGTACTATATGGAAATCACAGTTTCTTTGATGGCGAACTGGTGAAAATTAGCTGCGACGGGAAATTATTTCAACCTAATTATATACAACTGTCATATGTGAGCGGTAAGAATTTAAGAAACGAGAGAAATAACGAACGTTTATCTTGTATTATTAGGTATCATTTACATCTCATGGCTTTTCTTTTTTTCGGAACGAAGGCAGTTTACTAGGCGATATCTGTTTCCGATTATTTGTGAATTGGCTTGATTTTGTCGACGGCTTAGTTTAAATCGAATAGATCTGATTTCATTGAGAATTTCATCTATACATACAAATACATAAAAATGAAGTGTCTGTTTTTAATATCAAAATAACGGCTTTTTACTAAATGCATATGAAAGTATATACAGTACCAATAACAAAACAACCATTTTTTAAATTTTTGCCTGTCTGTCTGTTTGTTTGTTCTAATCTCCAAAACGGCTGGACCGATTTGGACGGGACTTTCACTGGCAGATAGCTGATATTACAAGGAGTAACTTAGGCTACTTTAATTTTAGAAAAAGAATTAGGGTTCTGCGTTAAAAAATAAAACCCATGAAACCCAATATCTCCACGCTGGTGAAACCGCGGGCAGCAGCTAGTTGAGAATATGCCTGCTGAAATTCCTGGGCCTATGAGATTTCCTAATGTCTCAGGTTAACCTGGGATCCATCCCAGAACGATACGGGTAACGAGCGCAATGCGGTGTCACGCAGGCCTTTGTGTTTCAAAGTTCTGAGAGGGGCCGGCGTTATGTCTACCTAATGGTTAAGTAGACATAACGCTATATGGTGCAATCCGTTCGTACAAAAAACCTATTTATTTGTATTTTTTATTATTGCAGCAAATCGAAGAGTAGTAACAAAAAAACAGAACACTAATCTATTGGAAATGTATTTGAAATTGGCAGCGGAAAATGATGGCGCACACATCGATTGTGATATAACCAATGGCAAAAATTCTCCTTCAGACTTCAAAGTCCAGCGAATATATTTCAAACTTCAGTCTACCAATAAAGGTATGGAAAAAACAATATTTGAAAGGAGAGAGGCTGTAAGAGCATGCACACAAGACTAGACTTTAGTACAACGCGTGCGATTCTTTAGCGAAATATATAGTCACAAAAAGGGATGGTGACTCCATTTTTTTTATCATGCCAATCAATTCGTTTCCTCATGAGGTTCAAATGTCTACATCGAGAAAACTGGATATTATGCAACGTATCTAGATACGTCAAAAATGAGAGTCAAAATCGGGTGTATCTACTAAGTAACTGAGCACTAAAACGCCTCATACAAATTAAGTAGTCAGAACAAGTGACGTCATAATATGTTCAGTGAGGGCCATAAAGCTACTAAAACATACATTTTGTTGATTTTGGCCGAGAATAACTGCGTAAATATATAGTTATGATACATTTTTTTATATTTCTTTAACATTTAGATTACTATGGGTGATAAAAAAAATCGTTGAATTCGGGAAATTTTAGTATCCTTGTGAAAATTATATATTTTTGATGCGCATCGGGGGCATAATATATGCGGGGTTCATCCTGCAGACATGACCCGCCGAGTCCCACTTAAATCTTGTAGATTCTAGTGGGACGTCTAGTTTAAACGTATAGTTAAGAATGTATTAATTAAAAAAGCGTATTATAAAATTAAGGATTATGTAGATGGCAAGGATGCATGGAGGCAAACAGCTCAGGAGCCTCCTGGCGACCACTACTTAGACTTATTAAACATGATCGTTAGCATCATTGTAAAAACTATTTTTAAACAGAATGCCGAGACGAGTTTCTTGCCCTTCTTCTTGCTCGGCCTATACCAATTTGGAACGGGCACGGTGGGTTTCTGGAAGGTTCGTTGACTTTGAGCACGGATTGGATCTGTTGGTGTCTTTGTCATTTCTTATGTTCTGATAAAGACAGCATTAGTTTTAGTCTGTGATTCGGGTAGACGAACGTTACAGAGACCCGATGTTAGTGTAAATTATTTTAATCTTCATAAGTGCTCTCTTGGGGAATGTATGAATAAAGCATTTTGAATTTGTTGAATTTTGAACGTGTTTTGGGCCGGAGTGTGACATAAGCTACTTCTGCGGCGCAAGTACGGATCTTTTCGGTCGATAAAATTGACAGTTCAAATCGATAAAACCCACTTTATCGATTTGAACTGTAAATTTTATCGAATTTTATCGACCCGAATAGATCCGTACTTGCGCCGCTGATCCTCTAAAATGCACGGTTCTGTCTCTACGCGGGTGGAACCGCGGTGAGCAACTTGTATGTAATAAATCCGTTTATATATATCTTTCAGCAACATTAGGTTACCAAGTGAACGGTTTAACCTTGACTCACAAATTTGAACAGAAGGACGGTCTGCAGTTTTTATATTTTAAATACGAATATTATGACGGAGAAGAATTAGAAATAATCAGTTTAAAGCACGAACAAAAATACGGACTACTACAGTGTTCTCTCCCAAATGAACTAAATTGTGAGTAACCTTTGATCATTTACTACACGAGTGTACGCTGTGTCAATTGGGTTGTTGACTGTATTCAAATAAAAATATAATTTTGCCGCGAAACGGTAGTTTTTGTGACAGAAATCCTATTAAACACAATATTTTTGTTTATTTTTAAGGAATTTAATTTAAATTAAATAATCAAAATGTAATCACATCACTCCGAAGTCACGTGACATAAAACGCCCGTGACGTCACTGTTTCAATCGGAAGGAGTATATATTTTTTTTTGTTTTGTTTTTGGCTCCACGTTATTTGCGCATTTAACTAGTGTCAAGTTAAATAAATAATAATATATAATAAATCTCTAGTTTTGGTGCATGAAAGTCGTCAAAGTCACGTTAAAGTTTAGTCTAGGCGCGGTCGAGTCGAAGTGACGCTTCAGTAAATTGGTGGATAGTTTACTGAAGCTTCTATGGAGTTTTGGATAGAATACGAAAATACACGTTTTGCGTCTTTGTACTATTTGCCTTTCACTCATGCAAGTTTACGAACACTTAATGGTTAATAATCCACTATTATTACACATTAACACTCTATAAAACAAAGGTTTTAGTAAATAACACAAAATCAACAACAGCACATTTTCGCATTCCCGCCAAAACTCCAATGAGTATATAGCGTGATTTCTGTGATTATTTATCTGTGCTGTGAATTCCGCGCCTATTTTTCGAAATTTATTTCGACTCTTGAATATTCTCCCATGATGGAAAGTGGCTTCATAAAGGCAAATAATTCCAATTAGCCGAGAATTGATTGTTTTACGGTGGCCAATTTCTTCTCGACAAACGATAATTTCTGCTCTGCTGAATTTAGAAATGTGAAGACCTCCGTGTAAGTACCTACTTATTATACCAAAAATCATTATTTCTATAACCAACAATGAATATATGATAGTAATCATAGATTCTAAGATTCAAAGTGTATTAATTAACCAAAGCATATATATAAATCAATAAGTTCAAAAAACTTAGAACTCATATTTTAATACATAACAATACATACACAGAAAGCATCGAATGAACTTGTCACTAAACGTAGCACAGACTAGGTAGTAGTGGTTATATTCTCTTTGCTTGTCACTTTAAAGTGTTATAGAAAATTACTCTGTGGTAATTGAACACGTGACGTCACTGCCGTTTTGGAGCAAAATTTAAACCGGCATTTAAAATACATGATAATTAAAATATTAGTTGTTTTAAAAAGTAAATTTAAATATTTTGGGTTATATTAGGCCCATACGCATCGTTTTAAACACTTTCCCAAAATCAGTCAACATCCCAATTGTGTCATCAGGGGACACAATCGACACAGCAGCGCAAGTACGGATCTTTTAGATCGATAAAATTGACAGTACAAATCGATAAAGTGGGTTTACCTACTTTTTATATAATTTATCGAACCTCGATACTATCGACAAAAGTTATCGAATAGCTAGGTCGAATCCAAAGAGAATACCTATAGAGATACTACAATACTTTACGATCAGACTTCGGTACTTGCAACATTCGATAAATTTATCGGGTTTTTAAATCGACAAATTTAGCGAACCGACTTCCGTACGTGCGCCGCAGATGGGTAGGGAGCTACATAAAGACTAACAAGCAGCTAATATTTTTTTTGACGCAGTTTTGCCTTTACTATCTAAAGTTTATTGTTTAGACTCTATAGAATAAATTGTCTATGGCCGATATTCCACATACATGGTCTTTGGTATTCCACTCATTAAAGATCTTTGTCCAAAGTGCATTTAATCAAAGATTATGAATGGCAACGACAATAGCACATAAAGTTGAAGTTCTTCCATTTTTTCAAACTGCGTAGGTAAAATACTATGCAAAATATGCTAAGAAATTTTGGACAAAGATCTTGGACGAATAGTATGGGCTTCTGTCAAATAAATTTGATCAAATGAGGGACAAAGAACTTGGACAAAGATCTTTGATAAGTAGAATATCGGATTAAGGTATAAGGTATTATCTATACCAATAATTAACAACCATTTTTAAAATGTTTGTCTGTCTGTCTGTTTGTTCCGGGTAATCTCCGAAACGGCTGGGCCGATTTTGACGGGACTTTCACTGGCAGATAGCTGATGTTATAAGGAGTATCTTAGGCTACTTTTCTTTTTAAAAAATAATTAGGTTTCCTCGCAAACAAATAACAACCATGAAATCCAAAATCTCCGCGCGCAGCAGCTAGTTGATAATAAAAATGTCTAAAATTAACAATTATTAAGATTGCTTGTACCAAAAACTATCCATTTGACGTTCTGACACCTGAAAAAGTAATTTTTAACTTTTAAAACTAAGGTAAGGGGTAAAAAAAATCAGAAAACATGTCTTTTTTTCTGTTAAGATACATTTTTGGGAATATTTTGTAAATTGTGTAAATAACAAAGATTTCAACACAATTACTCGTAAAGGGGGAAGTTGATAATAATTTTATTACAAGTCTGTTTCTTTCGTGTGTTGAAAAATATCGTACCCACTATAAAATACTATAATGTCTTAGTTTGGTTATGACTTTCAAAGCAAATAAAAAAAAAAGTATTTTTTTTCAGACGTGGATTTATTACCGAATAGCAGTAATATACACTTGCTGACGACTCCAAAAGACGATCAGAGAATATCCATTAAGTGCATGGTTGGTATGAAGAAAGGTCATAATCACGATGGACGCGGTGAGAAAAATATTGAAATGTCGCTAGAGCTAGTGCCGCATATTAGAAAAAGTGAGTTTCAATAATATGTATATGTTATTCTTGCTTAAATTTTTTGCAAGTAGGTACCTATTCCTCATTCATGATGGTGATGAGGTCGACAAGAGTTGCGCGAACTCCAAGTTGCGAATTGGGAGGAGGTGGCGCAAGACAGACCGAAGTGGCGGCTTTTATTATCGGAAGCCAAGATTAATTTTGGGTCACTAGTTAGTTTATTACTCATTCATCATCATCAGCATTTTACGCTCCCATTGCTGGTATATCAGCCTTCTCTCAGAAAGAGAAGGGATTATGACCCATAATCCAGAACGCGGGTCTCAGTCACACCACACTCATTAATGGTTCCCAATATTTTGTAATTATTGATTACCTAATCTTACTATGGGTATCCCAATGTCCCCCTAATCTCACCACCAGTACACACTGGTAATTTAAATATCCATCTGTCCCATCTGCGGCGCGAGTACGGAAGTCGGTTCGATAAATTTGTCGAACCGAAAAACTCGACAAATTTATCGAATTTTGCGAGTACCGAAGTCTGATCGTAAAGTATTGTAGTAGCTCTATATTCTCTTTGGATTCGACCTAGCGTTTCGATAACTTTTGTCGATTGTTTCGAGGCTCGATAAATCCCACATTATCGATTTGAACTGTCATTTTTATCGAATTTTGTCGAATATTATCGACCCGAATAGATCCGTACTTGCGCCGCTGTTCAAAAATTAGTGTGGCAGGGTAATTTTAATTCCTCGGAATGATTCCGTGTAGGAAGCAAGTATTTCTGATCGTTATATTTCGGAATCGCATTCCGTCACAGAAATGTTGTCGGGATTATATCCGTGTTTATGCAGCTGAGTTGTCGAATCTATACGGGAAATTTCTCAAAATTACGATTCCGAAATATAAACGATTAGAAACAGTCGCTACCTACACGGAATCATTCCGAGTGAATTAAAATTACCCTGCTGATGGGAATGTTTCACCATCTTGAATTATCAGCAGCAGATGGAACGTTTTCTTGTTAAGGCGCCGCTTCATGACCCGCCTAACGCAAAAATCCTAGAACGCAAAAATGGCCTAAACGCTTTTTTGTTCATCGAAGAAAAACAGGCATTACGAAAAAAGAAAGACAACGCCAGAGCCTTCAGTTGGCATTCTGAAAATTTGGAAATAAATTTCCAAAGAAAATTTCCGAAGACAATTAGTGCGTGGTACTTTCCTAAAACGTGTTCCAGGAAATACGCGTTTTTGAAAATGCCTTACAAGTTTGGGAAAAAAATGTTTGTTATTTAGAATCTCCATTACATGTCCAAGGATTATATGGAAGTGTTTTGTTGAATTTTACATTTATGAGAACACTGTGAACGGCCAAAGTCAAGGTAAAATTTGTCCAAAAAAGCTGATTTTTGAAGGCTTGTACTGAGTTGGAATCTCAAAATTTTACATTTTTGCTCCCACGGAATCCTAGATATAGAGCACATGATACCTATTTGCTCAAAACATCTAAAGAAAAATTTATTAGGACACTATAATCGCGTACGAGCGTTTGTATGGAAAGTATGGCATGTAGCAGCCTCTTAAGGTCTCAATTCTCATTCGCAGTTCGTCCAATTCGCGATTTGGGCAATTCGCAATTAGTCCAGGGGATAGTCTAATGACGTATATTCTATTATTTATATTTTTCAGCTTTCGATATTAATGGTCTATCAATGGCTCATATTTTACAAATGTATAAGAAAAATATAAATTCCACCGTGATAGTGTACGAATATAATGATGATAGAAACTTATCTTTACAATGCTACTCCGTCACAGAACCCCATTGGGATTATAAACGTAAGTATTTTGTTCTTAAATTAAAAAGGGTAATTTTATGTCACTCGGAATAATTCCGTGTAGGGTGAGACTATTTCCGTTTCTAATCTTTATGTTTATAGTAGCTTATGCGCGCGCTTTCATCCGAAATCCCACAGGAACCGCGCCTTTTTCCGGGATAAAAACTAGTCTATGTCACTGTTCGGTCCATAAACTATATGTATGCAAAAAATCACATCGATCTGCTCCGTTGCTGCGTCAAAGAAGGACAAACCAACTGACCAACAAACCAAGAAACATACTTATACATTTAATATAGTACGGATTTTGGAATAGCGTACCCTGCAGGAGAGCAGTCATGGAAGTTCAAATATTTAAATGACTCATCTAAGACTAAAATTCAGAGAAGACTTTTGCTTCCATTTGTCAAAACTGTATAGAATTTTGACTTGGATTTTATGATTCAAGATTGAAGCTCGAATCCACGCTTAGATTACTCTCTGAATCTTAGCCTAAGTGCCATTTATAAGTAAATATAGATCGACTGCCCATTCTGGGCACTTAGGCTAAGATTTAAACTTTACGGACGTTTTTTACTTCGAAGCCTTATTTGTTCGATGTAAAGTTAGTAATCGTCAGGAGGCTCCTGAGTTAAAATTACATTTATAACTAATACTATATCATCATGTCAAGTCTCTTTGGGGTAAACTGAGAGATTACTTCGTGTACCCATCTGTCAGTGCTTACTCTATTCAAAACATCTGCCAAATAAAACTTATATTTTTAATTTCAGCTGCAGAAATAGAAAAAGCAGACAGTAGATTATATACCAGTTCTAAATATTCTAACTTAAATGTAGCATCAGTGGTATTTAAGCTCAATCCTCACCAAACAAGCGCAGTTGTCAAATGTGTATCGCCGAACTCAACGAAAACTATTACAATCCGACTCGTGCGGAGAAAAAAAAACGATACTTCTATTACAGAATACAGTAAAACGAAACGTAAGTTCTCAATTTAAAATTGTGGTGTCAAATCTAACGCGCTTAACTTATTTTAGTTTCAGTTTCTCTTTCTAAATGAGGAACGAATGGAAGAAGTTTGACAGGTCTAAATTTAGTTACACAAAGTGTGGTTTTGTACAGGTTTCAAACTTCACATGTACTTACAAATATATACATCACAAAAACTTCGCTTCCAACAGGATTCGAACCTGCGTCGTCTGATTCTCTAGACCAGACGCCTTAACCAACTAGGCTATGGGAGCAATCGATGTTGACTGCGAAATTCTTGATATTATGTTTTTCTTTTCTGTCGCCGTAAGTGAGATCCGTTCAGTGGATGGCGAGTCAAGTCCTGCCATATTTTTAGATGAGGCGAAATTGGCAAGTGGTAATAGACCGGCGACCTGGCAATTTTTTATCAACGAGCCAAAGCCTTTATTACCTAGCTAATAATACATACATAAACACTACTTTTAACTACATAATATAACTTAGCTCCAAAAACAGTTGGATAATCTACTACTAATTGGCAGCGTACCCAGCATGCTGTTGGCATTGCCTTGTCATTGTTTTGTGGTCCACAGTTATCATCGCAGCATGCGGAATCGTGCTGTCCGTTACCTTCATCGTAGCGTTGATCAAAGTCATCTTCCAGAAAACGAAACATACCACGCAAAATGTACGTAAAGTATTTTTCGACACCTTGCTCAAAAGTAGGTTATTATTACATCGCTTTTAGGCACATAATCCAACGCATTAAACACGCTTGCTTTTTACTTTACATTACCGCACTCGTGTTTTATGAATATGTCCCGATCAGTGCAAGTTATATCTATGATGAAGAAGCATTCTTAATTTACCGCGTAATACAGTTAAGAGTATTTTATTATTATCAAAGATAAACCTTATACCAACAAAGATTTTTGCTTCGTTCGCTCTTTTTTGCAGGCTAAAATAGTGAAACCACACCGCCTGTGTTAAGGGCACCTTAGACGCTCAAGCAAATGTACGTTTGCTTGTCAGAATAACAACGCTTTTGCGTCAATCGCGCATTTCAAGTAGGTATCACGAAATCCGCGCTTGACGCAAAAGCGTTGTTATCCTGACAAGCAAACGTAGGTACGTTTGCTTGAGCGTCTAAGGTGCCCCTTACGTAGTACCAACAAAGAGGTTCATAAGGCTATGGCAATTTTTGTAGTGAGTCTAGCTGGCCGCCTGCCTGAAACCTATCTTCCTTGAGAATTCTGCTATAGGCCGTAAACCAGGCCCAGTGCGGCTTGGTGGATGTCACATATTAATTAAATAATTACTAGCTTCTGCCCGCGATTTTCACCCACGTTCCCACAGGAACTGAGTATTTTTCCGGAATAAAAAGTAGCCTATGTAACTCTCCGGTCCATAAACTATATATATTTTGGGTTTAGGGTTTCCTCACGATTTTTCTCTTCACCGTTTTAGATCGAGTGTAGTAAATCCGCAGATTGCTGATTGAAGACATGGTTGGCTGAGACCGTTTACTATAAAATCGATTATTCTTTCAGGTAGAAACACCTGACGTGAACAATGAGATCCCGGACCACTACCAAAGGCAGATGCCTGAGCCTATCCAGTTGAGCGAATACGCAGTGCCATTTGATGGAACCGAAACCTACAGCGTGCCATATACTACCAAACCTGATTACGAAACGCGCTCTACTCTTAGAAACAACCAACAACCTGTAGAGAACAATGTTACCTATGCGGAGCTTCAACTTGGATCTGCTGAAGGTTACGCAAGAGTTCGGTCGAAAAGAGATGACGATAATTACGTTCAAATACTTCAAACAAAAAGACGGTCGTAGAGCGACATGGGAATAGGAATACGTCATCACGTTAAAATGTACATTTTGTGCGTCTAGATATATTTAATGATCTAATATAAAATATGTACCTATCTAGAATCATAATATAATTCTAGAATATAGAATTATATTAACATAGATTTTACATGTATATTTGGCAGGCGGAAAATCGGTCAGTGTTCTTCACAGGGGTAACCAACCTATTCTAGAATGGTTCTATGAATTTCAGTCTATCAATTATAATTACTGTATATATGTCAGAAATAAAAAAAAATCATGTTTAACATTTTAATAGAGGTCTGTGGTCGCAACGGATACGTCATAGATGTAGATTATGGACCGGAGAGTAACATAGACTATTTTTTATCCCGGAAAAATGCACCGTTCCTGTGGGAATCGCCCCGCGCGTGAAACCGCGGGCTGAAAATAGTATAATTATAATTATCCAACGTTAGTGTATGATGCGCAATAGCCTTCCAAATCCATCGCTTATTAAATACACGATAGCCCAATTTCGAGCCCACAGACGGGCACTCCATTCCGAGCGCGCCATAGCTCCATTTTTCGGACATTCTGCGTCTCGAGTACTGGCAACAGTGTGCCGAATGTGAGTTTCGGCATTAATATCCGTTTACGCAAACGACCGCGTTTATCGAGTAAACACCATAAAAAAAAATGCGCGATGATAGTTCATAAATGTGGCGCTTGGGGCGCTGTACATAATTTCATTCACAATCTTCGTAAACGCGGGCACTGTCGAACGCGGTTAACGTATTGCAAAACGCACACTACGTTTTTGGAACGCTGGATTGGAATGTTCTGGGTTGGAGCGCTCGTGTATGTAGGATCTAAAAGGTTATGACTCGACCTGTAACTCTATAAGCGCAACTGGTTGATGTAAGCTTTAAAAGTTAAACAAACAGTCGTGTTTCAAACTGTTTATTTATCTAATACATATGTGCAAACTGTATTATAACAATGAGGTATGTAACACAGAAGTTAAAGACCATACCAAGCAAATCCATACTTAGAGGAATTAGTTTATACACGTAAAATGATAAAGGACGGGCTTCGACGTAATCAATGAATTTTAATATATTCTCCGCTTCTATTGGATCTGAAATAAAAAAGTTATTATATTAACCATTACTTTTATTGTACCTGTCAAGTTAACTATTCACGATCGTTCCAAATCCATCGTACCGCGCGTCGTGGATCGAAATGAAATGAAATGAAATTAATTATTTATCAGAATTTTGGGTACAATGTTTGCAAAGATGTCATAGCATATAAATATTCATCAAAATTCTGCCTGGTTAGGCGTACAAATGTTTATAATTTTATATGTGACATTTATTATTCGAAGTAAATAATTAGTTATACAAAAAAAAAACATGATGTGAAATAAATTACATTAATGACGATTAAAAAAATATAAGAATAAATACACTAAGTGAAAAGTCAGAGGGAAATTAAATTAAATTAAATTAATGTCAGATTTATAAACATAATTACTAATTAATGGATCCAATTTTATCATTTAAATAATCTTTTACTGAGTAATAGCATTTATCCAATAGGAAGTCAAACAGTTTTCTTTTAAATTGAGCGAAATTATACTCTTTGAGCACGTCAGGTAATTTGTTGAATATTCTAATTGCCATACAGTTTACATTTTGACTATTTAATCGAAGCCTTTGCACTGGAACATAAAGCCTGTTGTCATTTCGACAACTTCTTTTTAATAACGTCGTGATTTTTTTTAAACAGGTTTGTGTTTCTCTTAACTCGAGAGGAACGTTAGTCGAATTTCAAGCACACAAGCGGTCACTCCATTTTTTTCGCGCTTGCATCGTTCCATTTTTCTGTCACTGCCAACTGAGCGCGAAGTGGATCGTTGTTTCGGCCACGCACGGAATTGGAACGTTTGGATATCCAATATGCCTATCACTCCACGTAATCCGTCATGAGATATCCCACACAAGGGCGGTTTTGGTACGTTGGCGTGGAATGTTGTGGATTGGAGCGCTCGTGTATGGGGGCTCTAAGAGCCGAGACAGGTGGTCTGCATTTCAACTGCATGCCGGCTCCTTGTAGTTTGGATACAGTTTTTGTGCAGTTTACAAAGCTGAATCAAAACTGCCACGCAATCCGCTTGTTTTACGAACAGGATCAGGATAAGGAGCGCAATGCAGTGCCACGCAGATCTTCGTGTTTCAAAGTTTTGAGTGGCACTGCAATAATGTTATGGGCCGGCGTTATGCTTAATTCAAGCTAACGACCAGCTCGTATCGTTAATTCGTTACCCAATTGTAGGTATATATTTTTATTATCTATACCTACTTATAACATAAGCAGTAAAGTTTGTGTTTTTTTGTTTGTTTGTTACCGCTAATCCCTGGAGCCGTTGGTATCATTCTTAAAATTCTTTCACTAATAGGAAGCTACATTATCCCTGAGTGCTATTTAGGCTACATTTTATTCCGATTCCTCGCGGTGTGAAGCCGCGGGCAGACGCTAGTATATTTATAAAAGTAAAACAGACTTGCCTTGTTCGTGGATCCACTTGTCATACAACAATATTTTTATTTTGTTCGCTTCTGAAGTTAGCTTGCTCGCGAGCAGCGCAGGCGCCATAGCCACCATAAGGGTTACACTCACCATAGTATACCGCATTTGAAAATCCACAGAAGCAATCTGAAATAAAGCAGTAAAGTTTCTGTTTTTATAATACAAACCCTGGTGCTTTGCCTTTTGATAAGTATAATTCTTGCCTAAAACAATTGCAGTTCTTACCACCCAGAACTCTGAAACACCAAAGGCCTGCGCGGTACTGCAGTGCACTTGAGACATTATATGAAGCCCAGTAATTTCACTGACTACTTTGCTAATCAAACCGGAACACAGTAATGCTTGCACTATTTGCTCCAGGGGCGGATGCAGCCATCAAAAAAGGTTGTGGTCATGGCGACTCATGTGAGTGGCCTTGACCACACTGAGTGCGAGTACATTGCACGATCGATATTCGATACATTACATTCCTACTAGGAAACCAAACGCCTCAGCCCCCGACCAAGACTTTGTAGTGTCTTTTTTTTTTTTTTTACATCTGACTGGTAAAGCGTTTGACCGCAATCTCACCTGATGTGAAGTGACGATGTGGTCGAAGATGTTGCACGCTTTCCCAGTAAATACCTATTCACTCTATTTTTGAACACACCCAGATTATAACGTTCAGGGAACACAGACGACGGCAGAGCATTCCACTCCTTTGCAGTTCTTATTATGAAGGAAGAAGCGAAGCGCAAAGGCGGGCAAAGCCGCGGGTGATCCCTAGTAATTTAATAATCCAGTGTGCTGCGCTGCTTGCCGAATTAAGAACACTTCAATTTTTTTTTAAACTTCATTAAGGCATAGATCGGGCTAACGACTGTAGGTGGTGATACGCGTATAGACCAGCCTAAACGCAATGTAGGTATATATTTTGGCCTAATAAGTGACTATATTTATTGACTTGTCTATGGCTAATTATGGATGTGCTCATTAAATCCATAATGACGCCATATATTTATGAGCCATCATCTGCAGCCACACTTGCTCTAGATGCACTCATCTGAAGCAAAGCCCCACTGCTGAGTTAAGGCCTCCGCCAAATCCCTCTAAACATCTCTGTCTTGACTTTTCTTAGTATATGTATGCGTCTATAAGGCTAGTGCATGTTCGCGTTATGCTCACAAAATAACCATGGTTTTGTAACAAGCGCGGATTACGAGGTGACAGCGCACGCGCAGCTTGATGTAAACGTTAAAATAATCAAAATCGACGAAACAAACAAGAACAGATTTGACATATGAAAGCAAAAGTACCTACCGATACCTAGAGCCTGTGTCCGATAACACTATGGTATCAGGACTAGCTTACACAACAATAATTTGTTGGCTATTGACAGTAGGTTGGCTTCCAAGAAGCCTAAAGTCTGAAGACAGTGATTTAGGTACTAGTTAAATACTCACTGAGAGGGTATTAGCCCATAAATGCTGCACTATGAAGTAGATTGAAATCATTATATCAGGAACATTGTAAAGGAGTGCCACAACGAACTGAAAACGTAGAATAAAACAGCTAAAGGTTGTAAATGGTTCAATTGAAGTCTAATCTGTTATTTGAGTAATACTTTATTAATTTAATTGCGTAGACATTTTTATACAAGATGAGTAAGGCGTTTTATTGTTTGCCTTATGATAAGCAAAACACCAGTAGTTTGCAATATCCACAAAGCGCAAACCTGTGTGGCACTCCAGTGCGCTTTGTTAAATCAGTCCCATTAGCCCAGTACCACGAGAATATGCAGACCGTACACTTATGCAAGTATGCGTTTTGCTGTCAAAATAACCATGCTTTTGCATCAAGCGCGGATAATGAGATAATACACGCTCAAGCGCGGCTGGATGCAAAACTATCAAAAAACCACGACATAGACAAGAACGGCAGATAGTGCTGTCTCGAAGCCCTGCCTGGGCTCAAACCGACGACGTCTGCACCGCTTTACGCTATGTACATCACTTGCGCACCACCGCTATTTACCGTGGCGTCCGCACTGAGCACGCAGTGATTGTGAAACATTTTTTTTTGAATAGAGGACGTAGAAGCATATGTATAGAAGCGGGTGCCGTGCTGACTAGATTTCCATCAAGCCCCAACCACAATAAACGATACGTTATGCGTCAAGCGGGATCGTGGTTTTTCCATTGTTTTCGTGGTCCGCGCTTGATGCTTATCTATCAATCATGAATTAGGTGTGAGGGCTGCTATACTCACAACGCCAACGAGTTAAGTTAAATAGATGGTAAATTTACACCTATAATAGCAAAAGTTTCTTTTATGCTACTGGATAATGAGACGAACGGGTCATTTGCCTGATGGTAAGCCTAAGGCCAGCCTATAGGTAACATTTGCGGTACCACCCAGACCTTTGAAACACAAAGGCCTGCGCGACACTGCAGTGCGCTCGTTACCAGACATAATTTCATTGGTTACTTTGCTCATCAAACCAGAACACAGTAAAGGTTGCACATTACTGCTTGGCGGCAGATTTCACGAGCAAAGCGGTGGTACCAACCCAGACGGACACTTGCAGAAGATTTAGTCCTACCACCTAGTATAATAAAACACTTTATACTTCATGTACTTTTATTTCCTTGTGATACAACCATGTAACTTTATATAACTTCAGACTATTAACAACCGTAGACACTTTCTAAAAATAACCTTTTCAGCTTGAACACTCAATAAGAACTAACTTATAACTTTTTATCTCCTGCCCACGTTACCTTTTCTTCCGCCTAGTATATTTTTCTTAGGTTGGTAGTCGGCACTAAAAATCAAACGTCGTGAGACAGCTCAGTTCCGACAACCGTACAAACAGAAAACTAAAAATCACCGTTTCAGAGTCAAATTAATACTTAATAATTATTTTAATACAATTTTATACAAAATAACTAGGATTAAAACATTAAAAAATAGAAATCATGACATTCGGCCATCCGACAACGTGTTGCCTCCTGGCATACACATACAAACAAAGACTAGGTGTGATTAAATCCTGATATTTTCAATTGGTATGGTAATATAATTTATAAACAGTAAAAATACAGAAATCAAAGCATTAAGCCTACTACTTATAATAACTCGAATTAAAACATTAAAAATAGAAATCATGACATTACCAAAATTAAGAAAAATTAAATCCTTCAATATTGATTCACCGAATACAGTGTTAACAAATTAATTGATCAATCATTACGAAATTACGAAATTATTCAACATTGGTTGTACTTAACATCTTTCATAAGTTACTATTACATTATCATATTACATTAATTCGCTGCTTATAATAATTAAACATCAAAATGATTCAACAATTTTACTTAACTTTTTGATACGTTAATTTTCAATAATTACATTAAGCCTGCTATTAACATATGTCATTACATTTAGCTTACTACTAATATAATTAAATTATTCAACATTGATACGATGATTTTTCTTTAAGTCTTCATTCACAAGGTACAATAAAATTAACTTAGTTACTACTAGAGTTACTATCGTCCGAGTTATGTAATTCTAGAGCTTTAATATGAATCCAGGGTTGAATTCTGTCAGCTGCAATTACAGTCATATATGATTTGCTTTTCTTTATGAAACCTGGAACATCGGCTATTTTATAACGATCGTTGCCTAAAATTTCAGTAATTTTATAGGGACCTACAAACTTGGACATAAGCTTTGTGCTTTTTTTGTTGTTATCAAAATTATTACGACAGATTTTAACTAAGTCACCCTTTTTATAAATACGTGCTGGTACCCGATTCGCGTCGTGTCGTTCTTTTTGCTTAGCTTGTATTTTTTCTATATTTTCACTAATACGGTCTCTTATTTGTTGTACATCTAGATTTGAAGTGTCATTTTGGGTATTAACTTTATTTGACAACCCGTCCCGCATTTTGACTCCAAACATAGCCTCAGTCGCAGTCTGTTGGGTTGAGGCATGAACAGTGTTGTTAATACCCCACTGAATTTTACCCAAGCATTTGTCCCAGTCTTGCTCATGACCAAAACAATTTTGAGCTGCTAACGAATTTAAAATGGTCTGATTATATCTTTCGGCCTGACCGTTAGCTCTTGGACAAGCTACGGCGTTTAAGACATGCTTGATGCCATTTTTATCACAAAATGCTTTAAATGCTGTTGATGTAAAACTAGTGCCACGATCGGACACAATTCTAGCCGGAACACCAAAATCGTAGAATATTTTGTCAAGGGCCTTAATTGTGTTTTTTGTTTTTAGGTCTTTTACGGCTCTTACAAAGATGTATTTTGTAAAAGCATCTACGATGGTCAGAATGTGTGTGTTACCGTCCTTACTTCTAACAAAAGGCCCCAGGTGATCTATGTGGATCGTATGGAAAGGTATTGGTACCTTTTCTATTGGATACAGATGCCCTGATTTTTGTTTAGCCCCGTTGTTCTTATTATAAGCACACTCTAGACAGGCTGCCACATACTTTTTGACAAATCTCCGGAGTTTGGGGAACCAATAGGACGCCTGAATTCTTTCAAGGGTTTTTGCGTAACCTAGATGACCAATTTCATCGTGATTAGCTCGACAAATCTGCCACCGAGCACTCCGCGGAACAACTAAGCATAGTTTATCATCTAACTTCCTAAATACCGTGTGGTTTTTAATAACATAATTTTGGCGAATGTCCCTACATTCCTGGTCATCTTCGGGTCTAAGAATTTTAAAAATACGTGATATTTCTGGGTCTGCTATTTGCAATGATAAAAGCCAATTTTCCTTTTCGATACTGTAAACGTAAACCGATTGGTTTTCGTCTGGTTCCACGGACAATTTGGTATTTCGGCTTAGCGCGTCCACGTGCGACATCTGGATACCAGGTCGATAATCTATATCAAACGTGAACTCACTTATTTGCAGCCACCACCTTGCTATCCGTGGAACCAAATCTCTTTTAGTTAATGTAGTGCGCAGAGCCGCACAATCTGTAAAAACTTTGAAATGAATGCCTAAAAGATATACTCGGAACTTTTTGAGGGAACCCACAACGGCCAATGTTTCTAGTTCGTAGGAGTGCAAATGTTTTTCTTCGGGAGTAGTTTGTCGGCTAAAATAAGCAACTGGTTTCAAAACCCTTGCTTCTTTTTGCCATTGCATGAGTATACCCCCTATTCCCAAGGAACTGGCGTCAGTGTGTAGCTCCGTCTCAAGTTTGGGATCATACAGGGCAAGGACCGGTCGGTCAACAAGTTTCTCTTTTAAAACAGAAAACGCCTTGTCTTCGGAATCTGACCAGTGCCACACTGCCTCTTTCTTTAGCAGAGAGGTTAGTGGCTGGGCAATTTCTCCATAACCTCTTATAAATTTTCTGAAGTAACCAGTTAAGCCGAGAAATTGTCTAACCTCATGAACGTTTCGTGGTTTAGGAAACTCTTTAACTGCCAAGATCTTTGTTTCACCTGGTCGAATTCCCTGCGAAGAGATATCGTACCCCAGATAATTCACAGTGCTATCAAAGAAACGACACTTCGTAAGCTTAAGGGTAAGACCATACTGTCTAAAAAGTTTTAACACCTCTTCTAGCCGCTGAAACATTTCATCGACACTTTTTGCTGGAATAAGCACATCATCCAAATACGCTAGTGCGTATTCAAAGCGTTTATTTCCAAGAATCTTATTGACCATTCTTTGGAATACGGCCGGGGCATTAGTTAGGCCAAAAGGCATCCTTTTAAATTCATAATGCCCATCGGGCGTGACAAAACCTGTAAGGTGTCTGCTTTCATCAGCCATTAGAATTTGATAATACCCTGACGCAAGATCAAGGGTAGTAAAGAAACAGTTGCCACTAAGATTGGAGATTTGGTCTTCGATAAGCGGAAGGGGAAATCTGTCTTTTATAGTTTTATTATTCAGAGCTCGAAAGTCGACGCACAGTCTCTGCTCCCCGGTCTTCTTCTTAACCATTAGGATCGGACTGGCATAATCAGAATTCGATTCTTGAATAATATCATTTTCTAACAACTCGTCAATGGTTTCACGCACCTGTTCACGTTCGAAATGAGATAAACGATATGGACGATAAACAATTGGCTTATTATCTATCAGATCGATCTTCATCTTTTCACCAACCGCACAACCTATTTCTTCTAGATTTGTTGCAAAGCAGTCACGATAATCTTGTAATAATGAATGAAGTTTACTGAACTGATCCTCACCTAGCACTGGCCCAGTTTTGATATCTGTTTTTTCAAGGGGTTTCAATGTGTTTGGATCTTTAACTATACGGTTAACATGACAAACCTTTTGTTCGGTAAATGGAATTGATCTAGCTATTAAATCACCTTGTTTAAGGGATATATCGTGAGGTGACAAATTGCTACAACTACTTCGCCTTTACCATCACGGATATTAAAAGCACCTTGAAACAAACGAAATTCCTTTCCGGGTTCAAATGCAGTGTAACCCTCAATAAAAACATCTCCTGTATAACTAGAGTCAGTATGTATAGGGACTATGCTTGTTTTTGATACTTCTGTCGTGTTAGTTACGTAAAGCTTCAAAGTTCCTTTGTTATCATGGAAAAAGTTTTGGTTTGGGCTATTATAAAACGTAAGTTCAGAGCTATTCTTCAGTACAGTAACGCAAGGCAGTTCCGTGAAGTTTTGGCCTATTAGCAGTGATGTCTGCATATAGATGTCATCTACTATTAAAACCTGGATAACGGATTCCACATCGTCAATTTTTATCGTCGCGTTTGATTTATACAAAGGTATGACTGACGACTGACCAAAACCCTTTAAAATCGGAACGTCAACAAAACATTTCGTCAGCTTTAACATCTCTGCATCAGTCTTGCGTATAAGCGTACATTCACTGCCGAAGTCTATATAAGCTTCAAGGGAGTGATTGTTAACATCAATGGTTTTAAAATATTTGTCATTACTTTTATTGTAAGAGTCAATTTTTAGGATTTTCTTTTCGGATTCAGTATGAACGCGGTTATTGTTGCGGTTGGGAAAGTTGTATGGTTCAAGTTTACATCCATCATAATCATGCCCTATCCTATTGCAACGTTTGCACTTCAAAATTGGTTTTGTGCATTTGAAATATGGATGACCTCTAGAACGACAATTATAACAAACGATTGTAGCCGTGTGAGAACTGTTGGAACTTGTGTTTACAATGTTAGTCTTATGTAATGTTCGCTCTCGCGTTTTGTCATGTGTAAGCGATTGTGGTTTTTGAGATGAAAGAAAGTTAAGTAAGTCCTCAGGTTCCGAACTATTCAGAGCCTGTGCTCCGTTCCTGACCGATTGATCACTGATACCATATATGACGCAATCAACAGCCTTTTTCCCAGAGATATCGCACCTATTTAACAAACTTAACTTATCGTAGAAGTATTCCCGAAGACTTTCATCATTTCGTGAGGTTCGGTTCAACATCTCCTCCAAGAGCCGTCCATAGTTCTCTTCACTTGGGAAGGCCTTGAGAAGTTTGGTCTGCCACTCTTCCCAAGTAAAGACAACCGTTGGTAAGGCCTCAAACCATCTCTTTGCTAAGCCAAGTAACTTTTGTAGAGAGAAGTGAATGATCTGCTTTTCATTCCAGCCATATATAATTGCACATTCATTAACTTTTCTTAGCCAGCGTTCGATGGTTTGAGCCCTATTTGCGGGATCAAATTCCGGAATAACATTGTTTGAATTATTATTGCTAAAAGAGCCTCTAGACGATTCGTCGGTCACGTTTCTCAGCAATTTTAACATACGTTCAGCACAGAGTCTACTTGCCGCTTTTCGCTTCCGGGGTACAGCCTCACTGGAACTGGATGATGACGACAAATCGCTCTCTACCTTCTTCGCCTTCTTCTTCGTTCGCCTGCGCCGTTTTGATGGCGTACCCGGCGGAGTTTCCGCATCATCCGACATTGCTGGACACCTCACTGAAATACACAATATTGTCGTCGACATAATCCATTCATAGGCCACCAATCCCAAAATCATATAAAATAAACAGATATTTATTTCTACAATTATCATCAATATCCAATATCGTCGACGACTATCATCAACATCAACCAATATCATAAACGACCATCATGAACCACCAATCTCTATCAATATCACGGTCGTAAACCAACATCAAAATTAAAAGATGACATCATTATCCATCATTATCATCCACCACGGTAGTCATCATCCACCACGGCAGTCATCATACACCACGGTAGTCATCATGCACCACCGTAGGTATTATCCACCACCGTAGTCATCATCCACCACCGTAGTCATCATCAACCACCGTAGTCATCATCAACCACCGTAGTAGTCATCAACCACCGTAGTCATCATCAACCACCGTAGTCATCATCAACCACCGTAGTCATCATCAACAACCATAGTCATCATCAACAACCATAGTCATCATCAACCAACACACCGGCCTTCTAACCTTATGCATAATGTAGCAACTAGAGTGGCACTCCCATCCAGTGCGAAGCATACCCATTTACTAAACCAGCGAGTTCAGCTAGTACACCCCTTAATTTTATCTAGTAATTCGAAGCATTAGGCGGGAAACAACAGTAAGACAATGAACTAAACAGAATTAGGTAGGTACCCACGTCTAATTCACACAAGATCACTTCACATTTTTATATTATTTCAACAACGTACATATAACATGGCACAAATTCACAACGTGCCAGGTGCTTATCAGATATTCAACCTGATCCAGCACCGGCACGCTCCAAAGAGTAAGAAAATGCGCGCTAAGTACTACCAAGGAGTAGCCTCGGCCAAGTACCCACGCGCCTCTCCTCACACCAATCTACGCATCGCATCATCAGAGAGTAGCCCTGACCTAACGCGCTGCGCAAATCCATCATACCATGCAAAACGTACGCTTTATAATTATATAGTGTTCGAACAGTAACGGCCATAAAAATGTGAGCATTTTTTTTAAAAAATAAAAAGGGAAACGAAAATGCTTAAAACATAAGCGTTATATAACACATGATCACTCACCTTATTGGTTCATCCCACTTCTGAAGTATAATAAAACACTTTATACTTCATGTACTTTTATTTCCTTGTGATACAACCATGTAACTTTATATAACTTCAGACTATTAACAACCGTAGACACTTTCTAAAAATAACCTTTTCAGCTTGAACACTCAATAAGAACTAACTTATAACTTTTTATCTCCTGCCCACGTTACCTTTTCTTCCGCCTAGTATATTTTTCTTAGGTTGGTAGTCGGCACTAAAAATCAAACGTCGTGAGACAGCTCAGTTCCGACAACCGTACAAACAGAAAACTAAAAATCACCGTTTCAGAGTCAAATTAATACTTAATAATTATTTTAATACAATTTTATACAAAATAACTAGGATTAAAACATTAAAAAATAGAAATCATGACACTAGTAAATTAATCGGAACAAATGAATTTAGTAAAAAGCTGTTATTTCGACATTACAAACAGACACTTCAATTTCATTCATTTGTATGTATGTATATATGTATAGAGTGAAAGTTGTGTGAATGTTTGTTACCAGGTGTCTCCGTAACAACTAAACTGATTTTGATGAAATTTGGAATGTAGATAGTTTATGTTCTGGAATAATACATAGGCTATAAAGATATATACATCGCGGGCGAAGCCGCAGGCAGAAGCTGGTTAGTTATAAATGTTTTTATAATCAAAGGTTTTGACTCACCAAGGCATCGAAGGAATTTTTAACATTTTCAGCTATATCAGCAATGGACTTGTATAATTTGTGATAAAACAAAAAATCCGTATTGCATGTTTCCAACTTGGATGACAGCGACACTAAACGACGGTATATCGAATAGAAAGCGAATGTTTCCGTAAACAAAACTAGATCATTACAAATCACTACAATAGTATAAATTATACCTAACCACGTAGGATTTAAACACTCATCCTTACAATAATATAAATAATACAAAAAAATCCAGTTAATTCTAAAAACGAAGCTTATGACGACTAGTGTACCGATTAACATTTCACAAGGACGCGTATTGTTAACATTTAATTTGAAATCGATGGTTCCCAAAGCGCGCAAGTGTTTGTATAACTGATTATCAGTTCCGAAAAATATGAGAGTATTTATAAAGTATTGCGACATATAATATATGTGCCAGAAAATGGAAAATGGCTTTGAATTGTACCAACCGTGCAATGAGCTGGTAATGGCAATCACTAAAGTGCAAAGTAACTTTAGCAATTTGGTAAGAAACTTGATTTTTCTCGTCTCGTATTGTGAAAATCCAAAATCTAAACTGAATACTATTTGCAAGAACTTGTAGAATACTGTCAAAGTTTTTGATGGCGAGTTGCTGTTCTTTTGTTTTAAGAAAACGTTTCGTGGTTGAACTGAAATCATTTTGTACACGCGTCCTTTTACTCGATACTTGGTACTTATCACACAATGTATTTGTGTATCCGTTGTGCTAGAATAACACGGTGAAACCACGGGCAGAAGCTAGTAAGTTTATATATTTATTAATATAATGGTTGCTCAAATAGAACTGTTTCGGTCTGAATACCATGAATTCAATTCAAATAAAATAAACATTACTTCAGTAACACGCGTCTATAACATACAAGTCTTGAAATCAAGGTAGTAAAAAGCTATTTCTTATCTATTGAAAGAGCTTTCATCATCTATTTCAATTTCTGAAATTAAATAAATTACTTATTTGTACGGTTGTTAGGTACTTATACAGAAATTATAATTATACTATACTAAGTAAATTCGTAGAAATTATAATTATATTAAGTAATTTCCTTATATGTTTAATGACAGTTTGATAAGAGATTAATGATAATGAGTTACGATTCGATTTCAAAATATAATAATAACTTATTAAATACCTGGTGAAGATGATGATGATGATGATGATGATGAAATACCTTCAGCAAATGGTCATTAGTTGGATTCACCATATGGACCATCTTTAGTCATTAATGTCAAGCATCGTAATTAACATCATTCATTATATTATATTGATTTTATTTTCGGTTTCTTGCCACTAAGCACTAAGGTAATTTCTAAATGTGTTATATTATAGGTGAAAACTTGTAACTGGCCCGGTTTTTAGTTCTAAGTTTGTATTTACTGTAATTTGATAGGCTGTAAGTTTTCCAATGATAAATAAATAAAAAAATAAAAATAGTCCTCATATGATTCCCTGTGTTATGAGGATTAGTTATATCTTACGTATTTATAAACTAACTAGCTTCTACCCGCGGCTTCACCCGCGTGTTTTAAATCACACACAAACTTTGGATTCATAATATTAGTAGCAAGTAGAGTAGAGTAGGAAGTAGGAAAGAGGATTAGTAGGAAGCAGGATATCACTAAAATTACTGCATGCAGTGCGGCGTCGTTTTTGCGATGCGTCGTCGCACCACAGTATTGCGTTCTCGTCTATAGGACTTTGTGATTGTTGTTTCGCAGTACGTCATATCGGTAGGATGCTGAAGCTGTTCCTCCAGGTGGAGCTACGGTAAACCAACATGCATGGTGGTGGAAGTCACACTTAAGATATTATTTGTATGGGTGGTTTGTTAGTGGTAGAACTAACTCTTCTGCAAGTGTCCGTCTGGGTTGTTACCACCGATTTGCTCGTGAAGTCTGCCGCCAAGCAGTAATGTGCAAGCATTACTGTGTTCCGGTTTGATGAGCAGAGTAGCCAGTGAAATTACTGGGCTTATGAGACTTAATACCTAATGTCTCAGGGTAACGAGCGCACTGCAGTGCCGCGCAGGCCTTTGTGTTTCAAAGTTCTGAGTGGCACTGCAATTGTTATGGGCCGGCGTTATGCTTACCATCAGGCAAATAATATAAAAAAAATATATGCTATTTGTAGCTAAGGGAGTGATCAGGATTCCTACCGATTATGTAAATTTTATTATGTAAATTTTATTATGTAAATTTACGCGAAATAAACCACTAAAAATTATTAAATTCAATGTAAAAGGACAATGACTCAATCAATTAGGTAAACAGCGAGGTATTGCTTGTATGTACTTAGTTCAATACAGGGTGAGTTTGAATTGGTATGTTATCTCGGAAGGGAGTGATAAGGACCATGGTTGGCGACAAGTTGTGAGAAAATACGTCATTCAAATTTCTACACCAAAAAAATCACTTCGAACGTACGAAAAGTGCACTACATTTTCTGGAATTGCTTCTAAGTATCTTATAATCAACATCATCTTTTAACAAGTTAATCACGGTTCAAGTGAATCAGCTGATCTAGGGCTGCCCGGAATTTCTGTAGTAGAGCTTTGACGTAAATTTTAAATGCCTTTCAATGAAAAATTCTGAATTTCAAAAACTCGTAAACAAATGTCGTTGACATCCAGGAGTGGATCGACCCCCTTTTGGGATAACATATCAATTTAAACTGAGGCTGTATAAGTATCCACCAATTAAATTCCTTTGTTTATGAACTTTATGTGTTGCTAACCAGACGAGGAAAACACAAAACATACATTATTTTCCTATTCTTTTAGACAGACATTTAGGTGTCGCTACGTGAACCATGCTTTGCATTTTTCTCGGTCATTCACTTGTTAACGTAATACAAAAATCTACGCTACCAATTTACCTACACCAGTTTCAGAGACAGACTATATTTGTTTTTACGAGTTTATTTTAACTTCGATTCCTGTTTATTTTAATTTGTAAATCTGTTGTTAAGCTCCTATTGGTGTATTTCGGCAGCTGCACTCGAGAGCCACTTCCTTTTTACAAGATTTTATTTCATTTGCAATGTTTGTATGTTCGTTAAGGACAAATCTTGCAAGCTAAATTTGACCCACTTTCCAGTGTTCGATTGGGCCGAAATTATATATATAATATTTAAATCGGATGACAATGCAATATAATGATGTCACAGAGCTGGTCTGATGATGGAGCTGGAAGGTGGCCACAGGAACTCGGTAAAGAAACGACGTAACCCCATCGTTTGATTTGTATTTTTACAAGCACTCCAATCGCAGACAATGCCCAGGGTCCTATTGACGGAGCCGAATGGTGGCCACAAGATTAGAGTACCAATTACGTATTTCATAAAAGCTAGTCTGGAAAAATATATTATTCCACAAAAAACTTACTTAATTTTTAGCGCGTTCACCTTCTTCCATTCATCTTCCACGTATCGTCACGTATCTGAGATTGTGCACAAACACAAAACCTCGTTAAAAAATACAATATCCCCAGACGCGATGACATACATGGTCACTGGTCACCCCATAATACTTAACAGGAAATTTAATACTGACGCACTGAAGCATTTGATTTGTGATCTATTTCAACTCAATGTAATAAATGTCTTTCAAATGCAGTCTAGAAAATAAAGTTTAAACAAAATGTGGCCGTTTGTGATTGTTTTATGTGCAAGTGTTTATAGTAGCTGCGCAGAGTTGAATGGTTTGTTTATTTTAATTTTACAGTAACACTCCTTGTCCGAATTCCTGATTGCTATAACCTGGACCTTCGACCTTGGTTCCGTATAATAATAATATCACCCCCTTTCTTCCCCTGAGAGCCTATAAGCAGTAAAAGCCGGCTAAGTGATAACCTGGGCAGCAGCATTCTTCTCGAGCAACATCAAGCGTATACGTAATAATTTGATTTATCTTACGTTGTTAATTAATATTATTGAGTCTGAAGTATATTTTATATCCCCCGAATCGGTTCCTACTAGTTAGAGAGATATTATATAAAGATACGCTTTAAACCCATCATGTGTTCTGAATAAATCCTGCAGGGCCAATCAAAACCGCAACAACAACAACATCACATCTGCCAAGCTCTGAAGTTGTTACGGAGGCAGAAAATCGAACTCAAGAAACAATTCCAGTAACACCAACAACACAGATAACTACAACTCAACATTCAATTACCTCGAGCTCAGAAGCTCCTATGACCAGTACAGCGATACTAGGAGGTGCATTAAGCCCTGTGTCTGCGATCACACATACAGTAAAATTAGTAACTCCCACGTCAACAACTTCACAAGTACCCCATACGAGTAATTCAACAGAGCCAGCAGTTGTTCAAACAAAAAGCCCTGAAAATGTTACTAACATAGAAAAACAAAGTGAAGTAACACATCCAGTGGCACCCACAAAAGCGTTCACTACAACTTTACATCCAGTTAGCTCGAGCACTGAACCTCCTGTGACAAGTTCGATAACAGTTGGAGGGGAAACAAGCCCAGTGACTATGGTCCCAAGTTCAATACAACCAGTAACTTCTACGTCAACAACTTCACAAGTGCGTCATACAACTAGTTCAACAGACCCTCCAGCTGTAGTTGCAAAAGGCGATGCATCAAATCGGACAGGTAAGTAAGCGTTAAAAATAACAATATTGTTAATTTGAGATTTAATTTTTGATAAAACACGTACTATTACAGCACGTAACTTGTTTACTCACTGTCATGAAAGATTTTAAATATTATAATTAATTTCATTTGAAGTGTATTTTTGATACCCCCAAAATGATATTATTTATTTATTGATTTCTTTGTTATTATTATTGCACACGTACATTCAACTTATACTTAAGCGTAAACATATGCACCCTGTTAGGAGGGCGTTGCAAACTTAAATTAGGTACCTACTTAGTTAACAATATAAAATAAGAACTAAAAACTAATATACTATAATTTAATAATATAATTTAAGGAGAAATGTCATGAAATACGCTTCAAACCTATCAAATGTTCTAAATAAATCCAACAGAGCCGACCAAAACAACAACTATAGTATATCTGCCAAGCCCTGAACATGCTACGGAGGCAGGAAATCGAACTAAAGGAACACATCCAGTAACACCAACAACAGAGTCAACTATAACTCAACATCCAGTTACCTCGAGCTCAGAAACACCTTGTAAAACACGTTCAGTAATAATTGGAGGTGAATCAAGCACAACAGTACTGACCCCACGTTCGGTACAACCAGTAACACACACGTCAATGACTTCACAAATACCCCATACAACTAGTTCAACAGAGCCAGGCGTAGTTCAAACAAAAATCCCTGCATCGAAGGTTGGAAACGTAACTGATGATATACATCCAGTATCACCAACAACAGAGTTAACTGCAACTCTATATCCAGTTACCTGGAAAGTTACCTCAGAAACACCTGTAACAAGTTCAGGAAAACTTGGGGCTCGATCGAGTCTACCGTCTGCGACCCAACGTTTAGTGCAACCAGTAACTTCTACGTCAACAACATCACAATTTCTTCATACAACTAGTTCAACAGAACCGCCAGCTGTAGTTCAAACAGGCGATGCATCAAATCAAACAGGTAAGAAAGCCTTTAAAATAGTAAAAATAATTAAATCAATATTATTATTTTTGTAAGTATTGTTTACTTGTTAATAAAACACGAACTATGAAATCGCACTTGTTTACTGACTGTCATAAACAATGTTATTATAATTAATTGCATTTGTATTTTTGATATTCCCAAATCGGTACTAATTAAGGAGAGATGTCATAAAAATATGCTTCAAACCCATTAAATGTTCTAAATAAATCCAACAGAGCCAGCAAAAACAACAACTACAGCATATCTGACAAGCCCTGAACACGTTACGGTGGCAACAAATCGAATTCAAGAAACATATCCAGTAACACAAACAAAAGAGTTAACTACAACTCAGTATCCAGTTACGTTGAGTCCAGAACCACCAGTAACAAGTTCAGCAACAATTGGAGGTAAATCAAGCACAACAACAGTGACTCCACGTTCAGTACAACCAGTAACACCCACGTCAACCACTTCACAAGTAACCCATACAACTAATTCAACAGAGACAGCTGTAGTTCCAACAAGCGATACATCAAATCAAACAGGTAAAATAGCCTAAAAACCATATATTAGATAATATTATTCTTATTTTAAGTGATTGTTTATCTTCAAAAATGTTGAGATGCGCGAGCGAGATAGCGGCGCGCAGTATTCCATCCTTTAAATATAATTATTTGCGTTTGAAGAGTATTTTTATCCGTAACGAATCGGTACCTACCAGTTAGGGAAATTTTATAAATAAAAATACGCTTCAAAACCATCATGTGTTCTAATTGAATTCAGCAGGGCCGGTGAAAACTACAACTACAGCACATTTGGCAAACCCTGGACACGTCACGGAGGCAGGAAATCGAACTAAAGCAACAAATCCAACAGAGTTAATGACGACTCAACCACTAGCTACCTCGAGTTCAGAAACTACCATAACAAGTTCAGTTACACTTGGAAGTAAATCAAGAACAACAACAGTTACCCCACGTTCAGTACAACCAGTAACTCCCACGTCAACTACTTTACAAGTACCCCATACAACTAGTTCAACAGAGCCAGTCGTAGTTCAAACAAAAAGCTCTGAAACGAAGGGTGGAAACAGAACTGATGAGATATATTCAATATCACTAACAACAGAGTTAACTGCAACTCCAGGTACCTGGAAAGTTACCACAGAAACACTTGTGACAAGTTTAGGAACACTTGGAAGTGTATTAAGTTTAGCGTCTGTGATGCCACGTTCAATACAACCGGTAACTTCTACGTCAACAACTTCACAATTTCTTCATATAATTAGGTCAACTGAACCGCCAGCTGTAGTTCCAACAGGCGATGCATCAAATCAGTCAGGTAAGAAGACCTTTAAAATATTAAAACAATAATATTAATTTGTTGTCAGTATTTTACTTCTTGATAAAAATAATTCAAATACGAACTATGACAACCCATAGCTTGTTTACTGACCGTCATAAACGATGTTATTATATCTAATTGCCTTTGAAGTGTATTTTTGATATTCCCAAATCAGTACTATTAAGGAGAGATGTCATAAAAATACGCTTCAAGCCCGTTGAGTATTCTAAATAAATCCAACAGAGCTGGTCAAAACTACAACCACAGTATATCTTACAAGCCCTGAACACAATACGGAGGCAGGAAATCGAACTGAAGAAACATATCTAGTAACACCAACAACAGAGCTAACTATAACTCAACATCCAGTTAGCTCGAGCTCAGAAACACCTGTGACAAGTTCAGCACCAATTGGAGGTGAATCAAGCACAACAACAGTGACGCTACGCTCGGTACAACCAGTAACACCCACGTTAACAACTTCACAAATACTCCATACAACTAGTTCAACAGAGTCAGTCGTAGTTCAAACAAAAATCCTTGAAACGAAGGTTGGAAACAGAACTGATGATATACATCCAGTATCACCAACAATAGAGTTAACTGCAACTCTATATCCAGTTACCTGGGAAGTTACTTCAGAAACTCCTGTAACAAGTTCAGGAATACTTGGGGTTGGATCGAGTCTAGCGTCTGCGACCCCACGTTCAGTAACTTCTACGTCAACAACTTCACAATTTCTTCATACGACTAGTACAACAGAACTGTCAGCTGTAGTTCCAACAGGCGATGCATCAAATCAGACAGGTAAGAAAGCCTTTAAAATAGTAAGACAAAAGACAATATTATTAACTTGTTGTTAATAAAACACGAACTATGACATCGCATGGCTTGTTTCTTGATCGTCATAAACAATGTTATTAAAATGAATTGCCTTTTAATGTATATTTTTGATATTCGCAAATCGGTACTTACTAGTAACGGAGAGATGTCATAAAAATACGCTTCTAACCTATTATGTTTTCTAAATAAATCCATCAGAGTCCGCTAAAATAACAACTAAAGCATATCTGACAAGCCCTGAATACGTTACGGAGGCAGTAAATCGAACTGAAGAAACACATCCAGTAACACCAACAACAGAATTAACTTCAACTCAACATCCTGTTACCTCGAGCTTAGAAACAGCTGTGACAAGTTCAGTGACAATTGGAGGTGAATCAAGCACAACAACAATAACCACCCGTTCGGTACAACCAGTAACGCCCACGTCAACTACTTCACAAGTACGCCAAACAACAGAGACAGCTGTAGTTCCAACAAGCCATGCATCAAATCAAACAGGTAAGAAAACCTAAAAAACAATATATAAGATAAAATTATACATTTGATGTATGTAGTAACTTCTTAATAAAACGCGACAAATTAATACGTTACAATTTGACTGACCTTGTTGATGTTAAATATTATAATTATTTGCGTTTGAGAAGCATTTTTTATCGATACCAAATCGGTACATACTAGTGAGGGAAATATTACATATACGCTTCGTAACCATCATGTGTTCTAAATAAATCCAGCAGGTCCAGGCAAGACAACAACTACAGCACATCTGACAAGCCCTGAACACGTTACAGAGGCAAGAAAACGAATTGACGAAACAAATCCAATAACACCAACAACGGTGTTAATGACTACACAACTTTCAATTACCTCGAGCTCAGAGGCTCCCATGACAAGTTCAGTAACACTTGAAGATAAACCGAGCCCAGCGATTGTGACGTCACGTTCAGAACAACCAGTAACACCCACGTCAATAACTTCACAAGTACCCCATAGAATCAGTTCCACAGAACCAGCCGTAGATCAAACAAAAAGCTCTGAAACGAATGCAGGAAACCGAACTGACGAGACAAGTCCAATACCAACAACGACAGAGTTAACTGCTACTTTACATCCAGTTACCTCGAGCTCAGAAACACCTGTGACAAGTTCAGTAACTCCTGGAGTTGAATCAAGTCCAGCGACTGCGACCCCACGTTCAGCGCAACCAGTAACTGCCACGTCAACAACTTCACAAGTACATACAACTAGTTCAACAGAGCCTGCAGTAGTTCCAACAAAAAGCCCTGAATACATTACTCAACCAGGACACCGTATTGAAGTAACATATCCAGTAACAACAATTACAGAGTTTCCTACAACTCAATCTTCGGTTACCTCAACTTCGAAAGTTAAGGGGAGAAGTTCAAAAATGTTTATTCGTAAAAAACCAACGACTGCGGCCCCAGGTTCAAAACGAAAAACAATGACTGTTACCACACGTCTAAAACCAAAACCAACAACTGTGACTCCACCTTCAGTACAATCAACCCCTGTGTCAACAACTTCACAAACACTATCTAGTTTACCACAGCCAGCAGTAGTTGAAACAAGGAATTTATCAGCACTAGCAGAACTTCATCACACTAGAGCAGAAGAAAATCAGCCAGGTAAGAGTCTAGTAACAGTAGGAACATTACTGTCCAGCCCGGAAATAAAGCATTTGACAGCCGAACAATATTGGAAGGACGAGTCCTTTTCGAAGCTTTTTTTAACTAAGCGAAGCAGTAAATTGTTATTTCGGCTAATACTGTATAATATTTAGCTAATTTTTTTTCCAACTAGCAAGCATTATTGTTGCATAAATTCAAGATAATTGGATAGCGAAAACTGGTCGAAAGTCGAACAAATAGTTTTTTTTAATACTTAACATACTTACCTACCTATTTTTTATTCCAGATAGTGGAAGCAGCGTATTGTGGGTGGTAGCATGCGTTGCAACTCTTATGCTAATTATGGCAATGCTGAGTTCCATATTGTTTCTTAGAAGGCGAAGACAGCAAGCCAAAAATGTTAGTATCTTGTAGTATTTTTTTATTTCCGAGCTGATGCTTGAGATTATATGGTCACTTCATCACGCAAACTTCGAAAAGTGTAGCAAGCCGAACTTATAGCACCCTCTATAATAGCAGATAGCTCCTCGTTTCCAATATAGCTTTACTTGCGTCGATGTATAATATCCCGAGAATTTTGACAATATTTACTATGCCCACAAATTCGTTGCTTAATTTTACGGCCAACTGGTCACTAATTTTAGAGGTAGATTTTAATAACCGTACATTGTTTTTAGTTCACATCATTTTTGAACCATATTTTGAACAAAAACATTGCTTTGTTAAGTCTCGTTAAGCATTTCCAATTTATCAGCACTAAATACGGAATTAGTGTCCTCCGCACAAAACAACTAATTCAACATCCGGAATTTTATTAATAATAGCCATTGGTAAACAGTATGAACAAAACTGGACCCAGTATAGATGACTGAGGAACACCAGCAGTAGTGCTGGTAAATGACCGTTTTATAGACATCCAGGATGTCTGTGAGACCAAAAGTTCGCTACGAAATAATAAACTCACAAAATGACTAAGTAGGTACATGTATTATATAAGCTATATGTATTTAATCATTCACTGAGCACTTCGCTAAACTTTAGGCCACAATCAGAGCAACACATCTCAGCCTATTCTTATCGGAAACCGTCTTGAGTTACTTATAAATAGCACAATCGCGTGTTTGAATATTACTCATTCATGTACCCAAATGATGGGTTCGTCATGGAATGGAACTCATTTCACACACATCGTCGAAACAATAATTAATCTATTTATCGAGCGTTTGGTTTATGTAATGTACCTATATTATGTATGTCTATTTCTAAATTCTTTGGCACGCTCTGTAGCCTGAACCGTTTGGTGGATTCATTAGATTAGATTTAATTGACAATTTGAGTGACTGGGTTTAATTACTTTTTAGTTTTTATTACTCAGGTGGTTTTCAGTTTCTTTTGAAAATATCCGGTTGTTCTTGTTCCTAACTTGTTTTATGGTATAATACGAGTAGAGTAGGTAAGGATGGAAGAACCTTTATTGGACCAGTACTTTTTAAACTTTCGCGAATTGAATTCATTGTATTAAGACAAAAACGGGTCTTTTCGCGCACAAATAAAATCAAAATAGTTTTATTGGACCAGTTTTATTTCTAATTCCTTACCACCTGTTATCTTTTATTCATCCTCTCAATATTATTTTTCTAGGTACCTATGTCCAAATTGACATATCATTTTTGTATTTTCAGTTGAAACCAATCAGAATGAGCTATCAGAATCTACTTAAACACGACATAATACCGATAGTGCCTACCGGATGGAACGACAAACCTTGCGATAATGACACTTACGCCGAGCCTTATACAGAAGGTGATATCGAAGCTCTCTACTCAAAGCCTGTCGCGAAGAACCTAAGAAAGCCGAACACATTGACGCAAAATGACAAGAACAGTGAGCCTACTTATGTCTATGTACAAAAAAATGCCCCTTTTGGTTTTGTACAAAATGGTGACCCTAGTTATGCTTCTGTACAACACAGTGACTCTACTCATGCTTCTGTACAAATCGGTGCCCCGACTTATGCTACTGTCCAAAGAAGTGAAGCTACTTATGCTTCTGTACAAAAAAGCGATCCTACATCAACCTGTGTACGAAATGGTGAGCCCAATTATGCTTCCATACAAAAAAATACTGCGCGCCCTACATATGCAACAGTGCAGAAACGTAAAAAACCAATGCATGCAGTAGAGAAAAAAAGCAATGTATACGAGAACCTCAAAGAAATACAAGGTTCAGTAAAGGATCAAATATACACAGTAATTCAATTCAAGAACAATAGTGACAAAAAAGTACGGTTCAGTAACTCGACTTACGCCGAAGTCGAGCATAAAAAACCGGAAGAAAACTACGCAAATGTCGGTGACTTAAAAGAGGCAAATGCGTCTGCGAACTTCTACTCAAATGTTAATCTTAGAAACGAGACAGAACCGGCGTATTGTGAAGTTGCAGCGAAGAAGCCTGGAAGAGTTATGTTTAAGCGAAACTGACTAGGTCTCTGGACACTATATCAATATCTACCTATTACAAATTTAAATAAAAATATAATATGTATAGTGAAATAAATTAAAAAAAAAAGTCTAAAAATTATAGGTAAGTCTTATCAAGGTTGCAATGTTACCAACACGGAAATGTCGATTAGTCGAAATGTCGATAAGCCTTTTATTTCTCGAATCAATGAACAGTTTTTGTAAAACTATTAGGTTACGTCTAGAATAAGTCTTCCGGGAAGACATAGTGTGGGCCGGCCCCCCACTACGTCACAACCGGGGGAGCCGTTGGATGCAAGAGGCGAGTAACCAACCCAAGTTGCGTTCTGTGGGGGAGGCCTATGTTCAGCAGAGTACGTCTTCCGGCTGATGATGACGAATTAGATTATCAATTCTCATGTATATTTATATTAGCATGCATATAAAACATAAACATAAACGCTTACACACTCATACCCCCGCACTAGGATTCCCTGTGTCGCAGGTGGCATGGACATACACAGATACACATCACAAACATCCAAGACCCGAGAACAAACTTTATGCTTACACAAAATCTGCCCCGGCCGGGAATCGAACCCGGGACCCCTCGCCTTGCAGGCAGGGTTACTACCAACTTAGCTACGGAGTCGCCAATTAACATATTATATGAATATGTTAATTATTATTTAATAGAATATAATTCTACGGATAAAGGCAATGTTGCCAACACAGAAATATAATATATACTTATCAGTCAAAATCGATTTCACTTACCTATTCATAAATCGGATTTCGAAATATCCAAAAATCTTGAGAAACAAAAGCCTGCACTGCACTGTAGTTCGCTCGTTACCCTGAGCATGATGTGGCCAGTAATTTCACTGTTTACTGGTTTTTATAGAGATTTTTTTTATTTTTATTGTTCAACTAGGTATGTAAAATACTTCATACATTACGGTTTACTATATTAGAAAAGAAGGAATAGCTATGTAAGGAATGAAATAAAATAATAAATTAAAATTAACATATCTTTTATTTGGCTAAATCACATTGTTAAAAAAATATAGGTACTCGCAAAATTAAAACTATTTATATACAATACAAATGTAAATACTTAATTATTATAATAAAATTTGAAGCTACACATTTATATTAGGTACATGAAATACAATAGATGATACAACTAGGCAATACGCCAGCATGCTGGGTACACTGCCAACTGGTATTGGGCTAGAATATTTGGATTATCTATAGCCCTGCAAACGTCAAAATGCTGTCAAACTATTTTGTTTTTTCTCCCAAGACTGAGGGCATGGGGCACCGGGTGTGGGGGCGTCCGGCTTCCCGCACGGCTCATGTTTCGGTGCACCTGAGCTGTATGGAAGTAGTCTCCACATAAGGCGGAGGAGGCAAGGACCATGGCCCATCATACTTCAGTAAAAATTGTCTATTATTTCATACATTTTCATTTTTGTTACAAAAAAATCGATTCGATTGATTGGTACGAGTGGAGATCACGCAACAAGACTCCGCAGTTACAACTACTGAGAGTCAATAAATAAAATAAAAATACAGTATTTATTTTTGTGATTTATGATTTAACTTGATTTTACTATGACAGTGGTTCCTGATTAGCTTTTCTTGAGTACCACTTCAAGAAAGTGCTCTAAAACGCATACAGCAATTTTTTTTTTTTAGTTTTTCCCTACACTTTTTAATAAAATACGTAATCGGTACCCTACTCTAACCGAGGTAGCGCTCGAATTAATTTCTACCAAATACCACCTTAGACTGTGTACGAGATAAGGTCAATTGGCGATCGTGGCTTTTCCATGGTTTGCGCGTGGTCCGTGATTGATGCTTATTCATCAATCATGCATTGCGTTTAACGGGCCCTTATTATGACTAGAATTAGTTGAGCTCGCTTAATACAACTCAACTCCGTAAAGATTTTAATGAAGTTTGGTATGTAAATAATTTATACGCCGGATTAATACTACTTTGTATCATAATACCGTGCGAAGCCACGGGCAAACGCTGGTAGTCTATTTATGGAACGTTTGATTACTAAGCTGACTCAAAACAAATTTAAAGAAGTGATAGCAAAAAAGGTTTTATGAAAAATCAGTTTAGGTTTTATTAAAATCAGTTTCAACGTCTCATTTTTTATTTTATTTTATCATACCTACCATCCGTATAAATTCGAAAGTGTGTTTGTTGGTTTGTCCTTATTTTACGCAGCAACGGTTCTATGTGGTTTTTTTTCATACATGTAGTTTATTTAGTTGGTTTTTATTTTGGAAAGCGTATAAGCATTGCCATTCAACGTGGCAATTCGACCGGTATCCTAGGCGCGCTGCCATAGGATGATGGGGTTTTTAATTAAATTTTTGTTTCTTTAATTAGTTAAGTAGCATTATTGTGCTTTATATGCTTTATGTTGTTGGGTGAGCATTTCTTTTTGTTTGTGGACTGGAGAATCGCTATATAGGCTACTTTTTATCCCACATGCACGGTTACTTTGGGTAGGTCTCTTCACGCGCATGAAATCGCGGGCAGAAGCAGATATATGACAGTAAATAATAATATGAAAACAAAAAATCAGTTTCATTGTCAGCGTCTCATTTTTTATTTTATTCGATAAACTATGGCAATATAAAATTATTTCGGCATGTTATTCGAAATGAAAAATGAGAACACGATGTGAGATTAGCAACCGCGAGTTATGTAATACATTCCATTGCTTTACTTGTTTGTGCGTCTGACTTTGCTCGCAAATTTCATGCGCTTTTTTTTTTATTTCCGTTTAAATAAGTTTCGCGATCAGAATGCAATGTAAAACAATAATAATTATGTACAATTTTGAGAATTTTAAGAATATAATATTTACAATTATTATTAAAAATAGAATACAAATCTTGTTATGGTTAGCGTAAATATTAAATATAATTAAATTATATTGTATCCAATATTAGTTTTAAGGTTTTTTTAGTAGCATAAATAGGTAATCTAGGTACACAAAAAGAAAGCCACTTGTCGTGTTACCACAAAAACACTTTTAGACGCCTGTTTAGCTAGATAGTATCTAATGATAAACGTCTAAAATTATTAGAAATGTCATAAGAGAATGAAGTTAGACAACGGTTAAACACTACTTAAATAAAGATTTGTGGTTTCTCATATTTAATCACATGACTAGGGCATGTTTAGGAGTTAAACGCTGTATAACACAGGTTTAAGGTGTGTTTAATTTTTTTTGTGGTAAGCCCTAACCCCTAATTTGATACAACATTTCTTAACTAAAACTGTTACTGTTAGAGTACAAGGATTTTATCACTTCCTAGATAATTCATAGCAACATAAAACCCCAAATAGACAACTTCAAGCCCCATTTATGTCCACACGAGGTAAGGCATGTTCATTGATTTGGATCACGTTCGAACCTCAATTCTAGCAATACTTCACAAGTTATGAACAATCATAATTCTTAACAGACAATAAAATACGTATTTCTTAAACTGTTAAACCTCAACAATTTTCACACGTTTGTATATCAACAATGATAACACCTACAAATGTTCAAAACCACGTTCGAACCCTAAATATGTTCACACGAAACCCTAAATTAGTTCAGTCAGTCTTATCACCCGTTCAAGCTCGGCTGCTCTCGGTTCGGCCGCTTGGGTATGAACGATACCGTCATAAGGTCATCCTCTTCCTGCAGTAGACATCCATCTGATGACTTGTTCCGGGAAAACAATCTGGAAAGTAAATGCAAGATGTTAGTTGCGAGCCCCAAAGTATGCTTGGGCCCCATTTCGGCACACGAAGTAATTTATATGGCACGAATATATTTACAGCACGCAGAGGATATTGGCTTCCAAGTTGTGGCCAGGCGGATTATATTACAGTTGTTTTCAACATGTGGGTGTCTCTTCTGTTTTTCTTCTAAATCTCAAAGGACATATTTTCAGGCAGGCCCAGATCTGACATAACCTACGAACTGTAGGCGACAAGCAATCTGTGGTGCCATTTTAATAATTCTTTCACTAAATAGGAAGCTACACTATCCTTGAGTGCTGTATATATATTAACCTGAATCCACGCGTGCGAAGCCGCGAGCAAATGCTTGTTATTTTACTTATTTAAGCGTTTTTACTTCAGTTAAAATACAATATAACTAAACCCCATCAAATATCAAAAATGTTTTTACATATTTTTTGTTTAGCATACCTAAAAGAAATTCCTTTAATTCATTGCTCAGAGAGGAGCGAACGAAAGGAAGGGTCTCCGTCATGCAGTGGAATACAACGTAATACAAAAACCCCAAAATTGTTCAGTGACTAATGATTAAAAATTGACCTAAATAAAAATGTTTCACTCAAAGAAAACACAAATTAGACCATAATCACAAAACCATCACCAGCCGAACCCAACACAAAATGAATGAATGAGTATCTATTACACTTCAGACCATTTTAATAGTTTGACATTACTGTTGTGTCAAGTTTCTAGCGATTTATGATGCTTCTAGTACTCTAACCTGAGTTGGTTAGAGGGATGCTTTTGATCCTAAGACAGAGCACAGATCAATACGTAACAAAAACTTTATTTTTTTAGGCAACGAAACATTTTTTTGGATTATTTGGTAACGAGTCGAGCTGGTCTTTTGCTTGCAAGTAATCATAACGCAGGTCCATAACGTTTGCAGTGCCATTCGGAACTTTGAAACACAAAGGCCTGCGCGGCACTGCAGTGCGCTCGTTACCTTGAGACATTAGGTATTCAGCCTGTTAAGTTCTATCTAAGTATTAAATTTTTCAATTAAATAATACAATGCATCAAATCGCACACAGAAACACAATGTACAAAAAATATGATGAGACCTTTTTGCAAAAAAGAAACACAATAATAAAACCCAAAAAACACAGAACAAACCCCAAAAAAACACATAAAAAACTGAATAGCCAAATAGTACACACCAAATTCTATACTTTAATCAATGCCGACTTCCAAGAGTCCCGTTTTTTGCTGCGTAAGTGAGACAGAAATACACAGTTTAGAATGAGACAGGTAGTGTTAAGATAGAGAAAACAGTAGAGTTGAGAGAGACGGTTTAATACACATACCACTACAGTACCAACTATTATCATGTTGATCCTGTAATGTAATATTTAAGTTTGGGGTTGAAAAACTTATCCCCGCACTAAGTTTTTTTTAATACTACAATTAGTAACGAGACGACCAAGTCATTCATCTGATGGTAAGCATTACGTCTAATAATTGAAGTAAACTTTAACAGACTAAAGCCTGCGCGGCACTGCAGTGCGCTCGTTACCCTGAGACATTAAGTATTAAATCTCATAAGCCCAATTATCTCACTGACAGTAGCATGCGACATGCTCGTGCTATATTTTAAGTTAATCCATTTATGTCAATTTTAGTCGATTTTCGAAAAATCCTTCTTTAGTGCGCTCTATTATAGTATAAATCAGGCACATTCAAAATAGTTAGTTGCCTACACGGGGATAAATTACCATTGTCTATCGTAATTAGGTCTTTTTTTAAATTTTAACGGATTAAAAATTAATCTAGCTTTTGGCGCGAATGGGCGTAAAGTCCCTCCTCATTTTGTACCCCCCTCCCCCCACTTACTTCGCTAAAGGTGACGCCCCTCTTTCAGAAGCTTCCACCCTTTCATCGAGTCCTCTGTGCACTGAGACTGTGTCTAGGTCTTCTAGACCTGTGCTCTGTAAGTATTCTGGCGTTCTTAGCTGTTCTATAGTTTTCTTTTTGAATCTGTAAAAGAAATAACATCTTTTATTCTATTGGGAAACGAGACGAGCAAGGCCCCAATCCTACTAAACATATGGTTTAGAAATGATCAATTTGATGAAGAGCATACGAAAATTAACAATGGTTTATTGATGACAGCCGATCATAGACAAACCATTATGCTATGAAATACCGAAAGTGCCTAAGTGATTATTTTACGATGAAACCATTGTTATTTTTAAACCGTTTGTTTAGTAGGTGGCCCAAGTCGTTTGTCATTTCGAACATGCACAGAAACGCTCACACCCTTATACCTCTGCGTTAGGATACCGTCTTGAATGTGGTATGGCCACAAATACACAAACAACCAAGACCCGAGCACAAACTTAGTGTTTACACACGAAGTCTGCCCCAGCAAGGGATCGAACCCAGAGCTCTTCGCTTTGTAGGCTTGACGACTACCAACTTAACTAGTGATCCGTAACTATGAAATGAATATATTTCCATTACTCACGTTTTTAATAATAAACTTGAGCAAACAACTGAGACGGAGCTCATTGCCATCGCCGCTGATGCCATCCATGGCTGAAAAAACATAAGCAGCAAATATAATATACAGGCAATTGTGTCGATTCTGTCATCTCATATATAAACCTAATTTTAGTTTCAATCTCTCTTTCTAATTGAGTACATGAGAAAGAGGTGGGATATATTTTAGACCTGTCAAATTAATCCACATGCTCGTAATTTGTGCAAGTTTAATGGCATTTAATTTAGCTCCAACTACCCCCTATTGGTGAGATGTCGTGAGATTTGGCTCGACCCCCTTCCCCCCTATTCTCACTCTTTTCTTGCAGTTTTACACTGAAATAAATTACGTGATATTTGCTAAGACTCCCCCACGTGAGATTTGTTGAGATTCGGTTTGACCCCCTCTCCCCCTAAACACCTCAAATAATTTAGTTCATACCTGTAACTGTAGACCTACGAAGGCGAGCGCTCCGCTAGCCAGCGGGATTCCAAGCACGTTGTAAACCGAAGCGAACAGGAAATTGAGCCGAACGCGCCGCACCGTGCTACGGGACAAGTTGAGACACGCCACTACATCCAAAAGATCATTCTGGAAAGAGAAGACAAGACACGTTCATAGATTAAAAAATGGTGATTCTCATAACCAATGCATTAGGAGAAGACATGGCCTCAAGTTGCCAGCTAAACTTTTATGCAAGTCCCAAAAACAAGTATATACATAGGTACAGTCTTTAGAGAGAATATATTTTAAAGTGCTAACCAACAACAGCGGGAAATATACTAATTTTACAAAGCCTGTTCGCATAGCCTACGGTGACAAAATTAACAGTTAAACAACAAAAACTATTACAGGCAGCGTTCGTTATGGGAATGTGAAATGAAAAATGCTTCCTTGGCAACGCGGGTGAAACCGCGGGCAGAAGCTAGTTGTATATATTTTATTAACATACCCTCATTAGTACTAAATCCGCGGCCTCCACTGCCACGTCGGTCCCGCTGGCGATCGCTATCCCAACATCGGCCTGCGCAAGCGCCGGAGAATCGTTGACACCGTCGCCTACCTGCGAAAAATAGTACCATTTTAGAAATTTATACTAACGGTTAATCCTTTATAGGGACGAAGCGATTTGCGTCTACCGGTAAAGAGTGGAACTCGTTGCCTGAACTCCGTGTTTCCTGATCACTGCAACCCTGCTGCATTACCGGCTAACAAAAATCGTCTTAGATTCTAAACCGATTAAAACCAGCGGTGACTAGTCTTCGGCTGGAAGGAATTGTCTACAGTTTTCGCTAGTTTTCGTTTTTTAACAACTTTTTTCCTTAATAACGTTTGTTCTTAAATGAAAACCAGTGAAAATTCTAGAAGACTCCTTCCAGCTGAAGACCTAGCGACCGTTGGTCTCGGGTTGGAGTCTAAAACAAAGACGATTCTGTTAGCCGGTAAGGCTCCAGGTTTCTTCAAGTCAGGAGTGAATCTTCTATAGGTAAGCGTGCTTCATCTTCGACCGCATCGTCATTTACCAGCAGGTGAGATTGCGGTCAAACGCAAGTCTATACAGCATAAAAAAAATACTAGGCGTAAACCATATTACTCACCATGGCAACTTTCTGTCCTTCTTCTTGCAATTTTTGTATTTTGGCAACTTTGTGCGAGGGTAACACTTCGGCGTAAACTTTGTTTATGCCAACCTGAAAAAAAATACTATTATTTAGATACGAAAGTGCTGTCATTTTTTTTGTTTGTCCTTTCACTATGCAACGGATCGACGTAATTTTTTGGATAATTTATGTGTCGATAAGTGACCCCTTTTAATCCCGCAAAAGCCAATAAAATTTATGGGAATGACACTAGCTTGTAAGATGTCACGTGACTGTTTATAAATAGGTGGCTGCTAATTGGTCGTATTGGCTTTTTACTCCATGATATTGGCGTTAGCATGAGCGGAAAAAGAAGCGTATTTTTGGATTTTGGATAGGGTAGACTGTGTATTTTTTAAAAGGAAAGAACGTAAGAAACAAGTCACCTGTCTAGCAATAGCTACGGCGGTCTTCCTGTTGTCTCCAGTCAGTAGACACACTTGAAGGCCCATTTTCTTGAGCCAGAATACCGCTAGATGCGCCTCCGGCTTCACTTCATCCGCCACGCCGATTGTGCACACTAGTTGATCTGGGAATCGAATTATTAAAGTCGATGTAACAAAAAATTACATAAAAAAAGGCACGACTGCCCTAGCCAGTGTCACTCGGGATGATGTAAGGATTCTAACGATACCACATACATCCAAATCTGTTAAAAGTTATGGTGGAATAAAGAAACTCACATACATATACGAGCCCTGAAAACATTCCTCTCCTCCACTTTGTTGTGCAGTCGTGTAATTAGGATTAACAAGGTGATAGGACTAATAAAAAATATACGTGCTACCTCAAAAAATAACTTTTAGATGCCTGGACATAAGGCTTTCTATCTTGATTCCATGCGTTCGAAGTGTGCATAAATATGGCGCGGCACCGCTGCACCGGTGCCCCACTCACCATTGATGGCGGCTAGCACGGCGGTGCGGCCGAGCTGCTCGTCTTGCTGCAGTGCCTCCTGCACTCGGCGCGGCACTGCAACGCCGTTGCGGTGCATCCACTCGCGGTTGCCGATCAGCACTATCTGCTCCACTTCCTGGGAACAAAACATTACTATTATTATTATTGACAGGTCTGTTGTGAGATTCAGGAGCGCAGTGCTGTGCAATGCAGTTCTTTGTGTTTCAAAGTTCTGGATGACACGGCAACTGTTATTATTGGGCCTCAACATTTATGGTTATTAAATGCTTATAAAGGGCAGATTATGGCGCGCCGCTATCTCGCTCGCACATGTCAACATTTTTGAAGATATCCAATCACCTAATATGATTATGAAATAACTAATATCTATAAAAATGCATTCGGTGAAGTTGTTGGCAATAACATTTACGATCAGACATTTTGTTTGAGATGATTGGATACCGGATTTTTAGTACTCCACCAATGGGGAGGCGCACTGCCAATTAAGATTAGATATTGAAAAAAGTTAAATGAAAATCAAACAACTAAAATAGTTTTATATTATTTTAATGATGTGTTGAATCGATTAAAACTTCTTCATAAACGAAGTCGATTATTTTAAGAAATCGATTCGTTAACGCAATTGGAAATGAAATGAAATGAAATGAAATTATTTATTTGTCAGAATTTTGGGTACAATGTTTGCAGAGATGTCATAGCATATAAATATCCATCAAAATTCGGCCTGGTTAGGCGTACAAATGTTTTTAATTTTATATGTGACATTTATTATTCGAAGTAAATAATTAGTTATACAAAAAAAACATGATGTGAAATAAATTACATTAATGACGATTAAAAAAAAATAAGAATAAATACACTAAGTGAAAAGTCAGAGGGAAATTAAATTAAATTAATGTCAGATTTATAAACATAATTACTAATTAATGGATCCAATTTTATCATTTAAATAATCTTTTACTGAGTAATAGCATTTATCCAATAGGAAGTCAAACAGTTTTCTTTTAAATTGAGCGAAATTATACTCTTTGAGCATGTCAGGTAATTTGTTGAATATTCTAATTGCCATACAGTTTACATTTTGACTATTTAATCGAAGCCTTTGCACTGGAACATAAAGCCTTTTGTCATTTCGACAACTTCTTTTAATAACGTCGTGATTTTTTTTAAACAGGTTTGGGTTTCTCTTAACAAATAAGCAGATTTCATAAATGTATAGTGAGGGGAATGGTAGGATTTTTAACTTGTTAAATAAAGGCTTACAGCTGTCTAGATAATCTGCGCCACAAAGCGAACGTATGCATTTTTTTTGTAAAAGAAACGCTCTTTCTGCGTCGACCGAAAATCCCCATAAGACAATCCCATACCTGAGGCAGGATGAGACATACCCATGGTAGGCTGATAAAGCTGCCTCCTTCGTTGCTGTTTGTCTAAGTCGACGCAGAACGAAAACAAATCTGTCCAATTTACAGCATAAATCATTAATATGAGATTTCCAATTACAAAATTTGTCCAACTTTATGCCAAGAAATACTGTCTCATCTACTTTATCTATAACATTACAACCGTGTGAAATATTAATATTAGTAGGATTCCCGTTGTAAGTTTGAAACTCAATTAATTTCGTTTTATTAATATTAACTGATAAGTTATTCTCACTAAGCCAATTCAAAACGTTATTTAGGGCGTCATTGGCATACTTTTCAAACGAGGATTTATTTTCGCATTTAACAAGGATTGTAGTATCGTCTGCAAACAGCAAACATTGATGAGTCGTGGCATCAGGTAAGTCGTTTATGTACAGGAGAAACAATAGCGGACCTAGAATGCTGCCCTGTGGTACACCAAATTTATTTAGTCGATACTGAGATTGAAACGTTTTTTTCGTATTTTTTATTATTTTGGTTATCTCTACCCTTTGATATCTGTTGCTAAGGTAGCTTTGAAGCCACTCATGAGCTTTGCCACGTATTCCATATTTTTCTAGCTTTTGGAGCAAAGTCACGTGATTAACGAAATCGAAAGCTTTGCTCATATCTAAAAATATTGTTACGATTGGAATTTTTTTATCTAGACTTTCCATTATTAATTTGACAAGATTGAAACAAGCATCGATTGTAGAGCACTTGTTTCTAAAGCCGAATTGCTCAGGTTTTAGAATGTTGTTTGAATTGATGAATTGAATTAAATTCGAAAACATAATCTTTTCGAATATCTTAGATATAATGGGTATCAAAGTTATGGGCCTATAGTTGTTCAATTCACAATGATTGCCCTTTTTAAATATAGGCTTAACAATAGAATATTTAAGGCGTTCTGGAAACATTCCGTCTGTGAACGATAAGTTAATTAAGTGACACAACGGAATGCATAACTGTAAAGCGCAAGTTTTAAGAATATTAGTATTTATTCCATCATAGCCAGTTGAATAAGAATTTTTTAAAGATTTTATCGTGTTTAGGATGGTTATCGGGTCTGTTGGAAGTAGAAAAATTGTTTTATTTGAATTTATCGTAACGTAAGGAGCACTGTTATTACTATTAGAGATTTTTTGGTTAGTTAAGTTTATATAATAGTCATTGAATAAATTTGCAATAGTTAAAGGGTCAGTATATTTAATATCATTTAATCTAATTTCTTGTATGTCCGATTTTTTAGAGCTATTGTTAAAATTCGCGTTTATAAGCTGCCACGCTGCTTTACAGCGATTGGTGGATTTTTGTATAAAGTTTGTGTTATTGATTTTCTGAGCGCGAAGGACACACTTCTTAAGGATTCTAGAGTATGTTTGATATCTCTTTTGGTTGTTTTTTTTATTAGAAGGTGACAAATTATATTTAAGGTAGTACTGTCGCTTACGAATACAGCATTTCTTCAGTCCTTTCGTAATCCACTTTGTTTTAACAGGTTTTTGGGTAATTTTGACTCTTAATTTTGGAAAACATAAATTATAAAAGAGAGTAAGTATGTCATGAAAGTCGTTAAACGCTTTATTTAAATCTGTTTGTGATAAGACTTCAAAAAAAGATAAATTTGACATGCACTCTTTAAATTTCATTACATTATCATTATTATAGTCTCTTCTTTCTTCAAACCATGTTTTAGGTTTATTGCATTGCTTTTTAACAGCTGTTACAAACGATAAAGTCTGGGCAGTTTCATGATCAGACAGCGCCAAATAATGTGTATCGCATTGCGTTTTTAGCAAGTTACTGGAGATCAAGTCAATGCATGAAGCTTTTCTAGTCGGTTTAAGAACATGGTTTTTAAGATTAAAGTTTGATAGGATAGAGTTAAGGCATTGTGATATTTTATTATTTTTTAAAATGTCAATATTCCAATCACCACATAATATGACTGTTTTATAGGTATTCACGTTAATTTTATTTAATAGTTTATGTAATGACTCAAAAAATATTTGTACATCAGAGTCAGGGGTTCTATAAATACAGACTATAATAATATTGCAAGCCAAGATTTTAGCAGCACACATCTCAAAATGTCTTGGTATAGGATCGATAAGGTTATTCAAGGGTTGACACTCCAAGTTATTTTTCACAAGGATACATGAACCTCCTCTACGTTGTTTATCTCTAGAAAAATACGAGATTAATTTATAATTATCAAGTTTTAAATTTGACTCTGAGCCTCGTCTCATAAAAGTCTCCGTCAGACAGACAATATCTACACTGCCCATCTGTTTCGAGAGATCCTGTAAACTAAGCAAAAGAAGATCTTGTTTATTTAAAACACCAGCTATATTTTGATTCAATAATGTAGTTTTTCGCGTGTCGTTAGGCACGAAAAAGAGTATCCGAAATGCGGTTATTTACATCATCACTTGCATTACTAGATTTAGAATGTTGCGGTGAGCAGAGGGGAGCAGAAATATCGAGTTTCAAACCTAAGTCGTTAACGTTACAACTAGATTTGTTGTCATTAATCTTGCTACTTTTAACAGAGTTCAGAAATTGAGTACGACAATGCAAAAAGGCAAACTCTACGTTCAATTTAAATAATAAGTGTTTTAAATATTTCTTATGTGCATACAGTGGACTATATGATGTATGGCTATTGCTATTATATACCTCAATGAAATGACAATTGTTGAAATTTTTTAATAACATTTTTATCTGTGTGTTCAGCATTTTTATGTTAAAGTAGGGGTTGGAGTTCACATTGATTACAAAAACTCTATTTTTTTTTATATTACTTATAGTATAACATAGGTCCGTTAAAACTTTAATAGGGTTTTTGTCATGCGAACCTACTGAAATAATTACAATATCTTTTGGTTTTAGAGAATCAATAGTACTATTACAATTAGCAAGGATTTGTGAGGAAGATGCATTGGGTTTTATAAGACCTGTGACGTCATGCGTAGTTTTCCACCCTCCAGTTTTGTTCCTAATCATCTCAAGTGGTAAGTTGCGCAGTTTTTTATCTCCAAAAATAAATATTTTTGGTTTCGCAGCGTCTTCATCTGGAACAGGTACCTCGGCAGCGGATGAGGCAGGCGTCTTCTGAGTCATGTCATAAGTCCCGTAGATTTTTGCTGGTTGAACCTGTGAGACAATTTTATCAATTGGCACTGATAACGTAGGTGTTGCGGTAATCCGATCGCACGCCCTTCGTGTAGGTGTGGAACACGATTGCAATTTTAATTCATACAATGTCTTTGGGGTTGAATTATGGTATGTTCCACTGTTCATATAATTAAGTGGAGATACAAGTCTCAAATTTTGTTTAATCCGACAAATTTTCTTATATATAGGTGTAGTCGAAACAATTGATGGTTCCTTAGATATTCTTGTTTTGCTACTTAACTCACTAAATTCTTTCGAAATATTAGATAGCAGGTAAATCTCTCTATCCTTCTTTTTTAGTATTTGCTTTAAATCATTATTTTCAAGATTCAGATTTTCTATTTCTGCATGTGCTGTGTTTAACTGTTTATGCAAGTCATCAACTTCTTGCTTCAGTTCCACTACTTGTGTTGATTCAGCATCCAACGTCATAGGCAGACTTTTCATAGTAGCATCGAGCATAGATGAGTCCATCGTAGAACTAACAGCATAGTTTAGTATTGATAAATCTTGATGCGAGCGCCTTCTACGTAACGTGTTCCTTACGGTTACGTTATCCATAATGTAAAACTAAGTAGCTATATAACTCGCAACCAGCGTAATTTGCGAACAACAGCTGTGCACAGAGATAAGAAACCGGTCAGCTCCGGTCGTTGAACTCGTTGCGCGTGCAGCGTGCGCACTGCGCATGCGCAGAAAGCACGGCTCGGCAGCCCGGAGAGGTCGCTGATGGAGCCGTTATAACTTTTTAAATGTTTTTGACGATATCTTCGCCGTATTTCACACGATTTACATGAAACAAACTTTATCGAGCGTGTTGTTAAATTGTCTACGCGAGCACATAACTTTTGCACACCTTATTGCATTTTGAACCACCTTTACAAATATAATTTACAGAGCAAAAATGTACGACGTGTTGCTTTAGGAGCGCGCACGGCGGGACATCACTAACTCGAACTATCAAAAATTAAAAAAAATGGTTGGACGGAGTACTGCTAGTAACAAGTGTGTGAGTGTAAAACACCGACCTCCCCCTGGTCGTGCGTCCGTATGAGCGTGTGCAGGCGCGCGGCGGCCTGCGCCGAGCTCAGGGCGGCGTCCCCCGCGCCCTCCACCACCTCCACGGGCACGCCCTGCAGGGTGAATGTGGACCCCGGCCTGCGGACAAACATTTTTTTATACTATTTGATAACGATACGAGCTGGTCATTTGCCTGATGGTAAGCATAACGCCGGCCCATAACAATTGCAGCGCCATTCAGAATAGGGATGTTGACTCAATTTTATTTATGATGTCGATTCGTTTTCTCATGAGAATCAAATGTTTATATCGAAAAAACTGGAAATCGAACGCTAGAAACGTGAAAAACGAGAATCAAAGTCGGGCGTATCTACTGAGCGCTAAAACGCTCCATACGAATTGGACAGAACACCTGACGTCACTTGTTCTACGCGGGCCCTAAAGCTGTACTAAAAACATGGATTTTGTTGATTGCGCCGTGTAAAACTGCGTTTAAATACATAGTTGTAGCACATTTTTTATTCATTTCATCATTTTAATGGATGATAAAAAAAAGTTTAATTTAAGAAACTTTTAGATGCAGTATCTTTGTGGAAATTATATATTTTTTATTAAAACTATATAACGACAGAAATTATGTATTTTGTATTTCATGCAACATCCCAATTGCAGTGCCATTCAGAATTGAGTGCGCTTACCTGGCCTGATTGAGCAGGTTAGTGAGCTCCGGTATGTGGATGGCGTTATTGTTCTTGGTTTGCAGTCGGGCGCGCAGTCCGCAGCCGGGAGCGGCTACAAACCCCGCGCACTTAAGTGGACTGTTCCCGCCCAGGACTTGACTGCACCACGTCACTATCGCTGAGAATTACATATAATAATATAGTTTATTTCTCAAAATCACAATTACAAGGTGCTCAAAATTTACCACGGGCCCCAAACTAGCCTGTATCTTGGATGCCCAAGTTCCACTAGTTTCCAGAGATATTACTGCCCTAGGTTGCCTATATTTTGCATCATAAAATAACTGAGTATTATAAATTTACCAAACATTAAGTGGCAGAGGATTAATTAATTAAATGAACTAAGTCCCTTATTGAAATTATGAAATTTAAAAACTATCTGCAAAATAACAGACTGTGCGAGTGAGAGTTGTGTGATGTGAATTATAATTATGTACTTTAAAAGACTTGACAAAACTGGCTCCATCATCAGAATCTCGAAACCAAGAGCAATCTATTGGAGTCGTCAAAACGGATCATGTGAGCCCAAACTCGAAGGGTTATCTTGTAGCCACTACAAAACTCCACTATCCATCTCCCGGCTCCATCATCAGATCAGCTCCATGATACTAATTTATTGTATTATCATCCAAACTACATATACGTTATTAATTACCGGATGCTACAGGATGTTCAGAGTTCAGCTCTGCCGTCAGTAAGCAGGCGATGATATCGGGAAGGTTTGTGGCGTTTCCTGTCAAAAGACACATTTTCGCCACCGTTGTTGTGCCACGGGTAATGGTGCCCGTTTTGTCAAATATCACAGTTTTTACCTGAAACAAATAATTATGGTATAGATACTGTCGAAGCCGTTAAAATCTGTATATTATTAGGGTGATGCTAAATTGGCGTAGATCTAAGCGAGTCTCAGCCTAAGATTCAGAGACGATTCTAAGCGTAGAATTTGGCTTCCATATGTCAAAACTGTATAGAATTTTGACGTATGGAAGCGTGAGTCCACGCTTAGATTCGTCTCTGAATCTCAGCCTTAGAGAAACAAAATCTTTGTACTGAAACCCGAAAATCATCGAAAAAGACAAATATTCTGTTGACGACATTCAAATTCACGACCATTTCTGCACAGCTATTCGTTACCTCTATCATTATTCGAACTATCAACGTCATTACACATGGATCCAAGGCGTCTCTAAGCCTCGCATTGTTGGTATATCAGGAGAATTATTATAAACTTGAGCATGGCAGAAAGCTCAATGCAAATCTTTTAAAGTGAAATAGCTTACTTTATGCGCATTTTCAAGCGGCTCGGCGCCTTTGATCAGCAATCCTAGCTCGGCACCGACGCCGGTGGCTACCATCACGGCGGTGGGGGTGGCCAATCCGAGCGCACACGGGCAGGCGATGGCCAGCACGGACAGAGCGAAATGGAAGGCCGTTTGGATAATCAGCTCCCAATCGGAATAGCCCGCGTTTAGGTAGATTTCCTGAAAAAAATTTATTATTTAATCTGTACCTTTAACACAAAAAAAATATGTACAACGGAAAATCAGGAACCAGCACGCGTATTCTAAACTCAATCCGACAGGTTTCCGTTCGGATCCACATTCATCGTCTCTGTCATCTACATTCAGGATGATAGAGAAGAGGAGTGTGGTTGAGTATAGAATAAGCCTGCTGTAGTCCGATTCTAACAATTTTATTACTACTAGGAAGCCACATTATCCCTCCCTGAGTGCCATAGTACTATGTACCCTGATACCACGCATACGAAGCCGTGGTCGAATACTGATATTTACAGAATCATCCTGATAATCAATCATGTGCATTCAACACCTTATAAATCTATTCTAATATAAATGTGAAAAGGTGTTTGTTGTGTCTCCCTCTTTCGCGCAGGAACGGAGCAACGGAACGACGTGATTTTTTGCAAATAAATAGTTTTTGGGCCGGAGTGTGACATAGGTCATTTTTGCCCAGAAAGTGTATGGTTCCCGTGGGTATTTCCACGCGGGAGAATCCGCGGGCAACAGCTACTAACCGGAGTGATACGTTTGATGATGTTGACGTCGATAGCTCCACTGATGACCCAACAGACCAGCGTTAACATGGAGAGGAACACGACAGCCGGGACGAAGTATCTGCAACCGACACAATAACCGTGTTACCACAAAAAAGACTTTTAGAGGCAAGCTAGACTATAGCTAGCACACTGGTTCCAAGCAAAATAATATGACAGGTCTAAACTACATTCCGTCCCTTTCTAAAGATCTTTATTGGAAAGAGAGTGGTACTAAAACATCGAGTTTGAGATAAAAGAATCAAGGTCACTGAAAAACTAACCGATAAGTACTAGAAATAAATATTCACCCAGCTATGGTATCTGCAAGCCTCTGCACGGGCGCCTTACTGCTTTGGGCGTCTTCCACCAGTCGCACTATCTGCGCTAGTGTGCTAGCTTCGCCTGTGTGCGTTGCGGTCATTAGAAGAGCACCGTGCTGGTTAATACTGCCGCCTATTACTACTGAGCCTGTCGGTGACAACAAAAATCCTGTTATAGTTTTTTTATACTATTGGCTAACGAGACGAGCAAGTCGTTTACCAGATGGCAACACCGGCCCATAACAATTGCAGTGCCACTCTGAAACATGAAACAGAAAGGCCTGCGCGGCACTGAATTGCGCTCGTTACCCTAAGACATTCGCTATTAAGTCTCATAAGCCCTCTAATTTTACTGACTACCCACTCATAACACTGGAATACATTAATGCTTTCACACTACTGCTTGGCGGTAGACTACACGAGCAAAAAGGTGGTTACCTAGACGGACGCTCGCAGAAGAGTTAGGGGTCGTCCATTAATTACGTAAGGTGTTTAGGGGAGGAAGGGGGGGTCAAGCCGCATCTCACCAAATCTCACATGGAAGAGGGGGGGAGGTCTCTGCAAATATCACGTAATTTTTATCAGAGTAAAACTGCAAAAAACGTTTGTTAAATTAATTAAAATATGTTTCGCCATTAAAATACTATACAAACGCTGCGGCGTACGGCAATGAATAGCAATTTAACGTAGTTGCGTTAAAAACACGTATTTGGAGAAATCTCACGTGAGATTATGGGGAGGGGGTCGAACCAAATCTCACGAAGAGGGAAGGGGGGTTCCAAAAAGTTCCAAAATCACCTCACATAATTCGGACGCTTCCTTAGTCCTGCCTGTAGTAGTGCCTGCACTGGTACCACCTGGTTCTTTCTAATTTCTGCTACGTACCTTTAGTTTTGGCGACGGGCATGGACTCGCCGGTAATAAGAGATTCGTCGCATGTTGTCTGTCCTGACAGAACTTTCCCATCCACAGGGATCTTCGCTCCCGGCACCACCTGGGAACAGAATAGGTATGTTGCATGAAACAAAAAATACATAATTACTGTCGTTATACAGGTTTAAAAACATCACATTAACACAATAAACATTAAATTCACAAAAAAATATATAATTTCCACAAAGATACTGCAGCTAAAAGTTTTCCGAATTAAACGAATTGTTTTACCCTCCTATAATAATTTAAATGATACTATCAGATTCTTTACATTTCAATTAATAAAAAATGTATGACTATGTATTTAAACGCAGTTTTTCACAGCCAAAATCAACAAAATGTATGTTTTTAGTTCGACTTTCACTATCATTTTTCACGTTTCTAGCGTTCGACTTATACTAGACTTAAATAAACATTACAATTTTGTTTCGGATTCAGACACCCGAACTAGTAGAAACTGTGTTTCAGAAGCCAGTGCGTGCTCCTTCCATTCTGTATCACTATATAATATATACGATCCAAGCTTGTAAAGCGCTTACCTTCAGTATATCCCCCCGCTCGACCAAATCAACCGGTATGTTCTTCTCACCCACAATCCTCTCTTCATGGTCCACGGTCACTAGCACAGCCTCCGTGGGCTTCAACGACAGTAGTTTCGATAGAGCTTCTGATGTTTTACCCTGGAAAAAATATATATTTAACTTCATTTGTAATTTTTTACCAACACCAGATGGTAGCACTAACTCTTCTGCGAGTGTCCGTCTTGGTGTGTACCACATATTTACTCAAGTAGTCTGCCGTCAAACAGTATTGTGCAAACATAACTGTGTTCCGGTTTGATAATCAAAGTAGTCAGTGACATTACTGGGCTTATGAGACTTAAGGGGCAGAATATGGCGCGCCGCTATCTCGCTCGCGCAACTCAATATTTTTGAAGATAAACAATCACGGAATATAATTATGAAAAATGGCATTCGGTGAATTGCAAGCAATAACATTACAAAGGTCAAACAAAATTTCATTTTGATCTAAATATTGGTTCCATATAATTATAAAAAAGGTCAGATATTGTAAAATAAGAACTACATTTTGAATTTGAGTTAGTATCAAAGACATAAAAATTAGCCAAATTGTATATAAGGTATTTGTGCGAATTATATAATATTTTTAAATATTTAACCCTAACATCAAAAACTACAAATTTTTTATATAAGGTAAGTGAAATTATTAATTAAGGGGGGATGAGGTGTCATCCCCCCTTAGGTAAGTGAAATTATAAGCAGTAGTGAGCGAGAACCGACTCACCTTGGCTATATGCTCCAGCCAGCGGCCCAGAGACACGAAGACTAGCAGCATAGGCGGAGTGTCAAAGAATGTCATAGGGCTGGTATCTTGCTGCATTATCATGGCTGCCGCTACCACGGCCAGGGAATACACGTAACTGGAACAAATAATAAACTATATGGTAGGACTAACTCTTCTGCGAGTGTCCGTCTGGGTTGTTACCACCGCTTTGCTCGTGAAGTCTGCCGCCAAGCAGTAGTGTGCAAGCATTACTGTGTTCCAGTTTGATGAGCATGAGAGTAGCCAGTGAAATTACTGGGCTTTTGAGATTTAATACCTAATGTCTCAGGGTAACGATCGCAATGCAGTGCCACGCAGGCCTTTGTGTTTAAAAGTTCTGAGTGGCACTGCAATTGTTATGGGCTGGCGTTATGCTTACCATCACACAAACGACCAGCTCGTCTCGTTATCAAATAGTATTAAAAAAAGCATTTATTTATTTTGGCTCTTATTAAAAGACAGTGTTAATACGGTGATTTAGTTAAACTATGTTTTGTCTTTGTCGTTCTTTGACAGTTTTAAATCGAACTGAAAGAAACAAAACATAGTTTAACTATTCAACAGTTTATCACTGTAATAAGAGCTCTTGCTCTTTAAGCACATAAATTGTGCACATGAATAGGGATGTTGACTATTGTTGAATCATTAACAATTATTTTTTATTTAAATTTTTAGAAGCTCACCTTATCGTAGTAGTCATAGAGATCAGAACGTCCATGTTGGTGGTGCCGTGTCTGAGAGCTTTATAAGCCTGCTTGTAGAAATGGTAACCACCGATAAACTGTGGAACGAAAACATTTCAATTATAACAAACAACATATTTATAGAAAGAAAGAAAAATGTTTATTTAACAAAAAAAAAAACAAAACTAAAAGGAAAATAATCAATCAATCAATCAATCAATGCTTTATTTACTAAAAATGTTACAATTTTTTTTGTGATAAGAAAGATGCTTATTCTAATTATGATAAAGAAGTTTATATCATCATCAATGTCGAATACAAACTCATTTTCAAGAACCCACAAACTCGCCACCACATTTCCTTCAGAGATCTCCGACTCCGAACTAAGTCAGAGAAGACTTGTATCTCGGAGAAGCCGATCTCCTCCAGAATGAGCAGCAGATGCGAATCATTATACTAAGTTCTAGTAACATGTCAAATGGTACAGCATTATGTGCGTATATAAAGTTTGTTATGAAGAAATTAATGATGAATACATCTTATCAAACAAAATACCCCATATAGGTGTATACCTGTATTTGGGGTATTAAACAATAAAAAACTAAATTCTAAAGGCCCTTCCGCACAACAAAACATACAAATAATACTTAAAAGAAGCACAAAGTATATACAAAAAAAAACTATACCTAAACGTGCTTAAAAATAACCTAGTCAAATACTGCGCCAAAAAGGATTTATCTCAACATAAGCTGAGTGCAGAAACACTCGACACAGATACTATTGAAGGTTATAGTATATCTGAAACATTAATACCTAATGTCTCAGAGTAACGAGCGCACTGCAGTGCCGCGCAGGCCTTTGTGTATCAAAGTTCTGAGTGGCACTGCAATTGGTATGGGCCAGTGTTACGCTTACCATCAGGTAAACGACCAGCTCGTATAAAAAAATACTTAGTGAAGTGAAGCTAATAGAAGTGTGTTAAAACACGATTATGGGGAGGCCTAGGTTCTGCGGACGTCTTCTGGCTGATGATGATGATCGTGGTGATGATATATTTCCGTGAGTTATATGATACTGACCTGTACCGGCGTGCACAGTAGGAACATAACTGTGTTTTCAAGACTAAGTCCGGGCACCAGACAGCACATGTCCCTGGCACTGTGTCCGTGCATGGCGGCCATGAAGTAAGCCATCGCAGCCATGCATGGCACCCCGAATATGAGGGATATTAGGAACGCGACCCGCCATTTCTTTATCTCCTCTCTGGTGAGGGAGAAATGTTTATTTGTTTATACAATGCAATCTGTACAAATAAATAAAATTGAAGTGTCTGTTTGTAATGTTTAAATAGCAGCTTTTTACTAAATGCATATACAAGGTTCGTCAATCCATCCTCACAAACATTCGCGTTTATAATATTAGTAGTATAATACTAACTTGTGCTCCAAATAGTTGCTGGTGCCGCGATGTGACGTGGCTATAGAAGCTTCGAACCCCAGACTGTTAATCGTCTCGCACACCGTCCGCGGACCAATCTGTTCAGCGTTGTATTTTATTTTACCTCTGTTGAAAGAATAAATAAATTAAGATTGTTTACGAATTACAAATTAGCACTTTAGAATGATCTCAAAACTTTTTGTTTGAAAAACAAAACCGGCCAAGAGCGTAACGCTTTTATGCGACTTTAAACAGAAATATCTCGAAACCAAAAACCCTTTTATTGTTGCTTTAAATAAAATATTTTTAAACTTACTTGCTGGTGGTGAGTGCGACGGAGCAGGAAACGACGCCCGTCAGTTTGAGAACGCTTCTTTCAATTTTATTGACACAGGACGCGCAAGTCATGCCTTTAATCTGGAACAAGAGGAAAGTTTCCTTAGTATTCGAACACTGTATCGCCTGAACCACAAATTCGAGGACATGTGACATCCACCAAGCCGCACTGAGCCCGCGTAGTGGATTATGGCTCATACCTCTCTCTCTGAGAGAAGGCCGGTATCCCAGCAGTGGGAGTGTAAGAGGCTGATAATGATATCGCCTGATCTTAACTTTGAGCGATAATTTGGTTGTGGATATGCCAAATCTATAATAGAAACTAGCTCTGCCAAAAGCGCATTGATATATGTTTGTAATATTTAATATGTATACAGGGTGAGCTTAAATTGGAATGTGATCCTGGAAAGGGATGATTAGGACCATGGTTTTTTTATGTTATTTGATAGCGAGACGAGCTGGTCGTTTGCCTGATGGTAGGCATAACGCCGGCCCATAACAATTTCAGTGCCACGCATAACTTTGAAGCACAAAGTCCTGCGCGATACTGCAGTGCGCCCGCTATCCTGAAACATTAGGTAGGTATTAAGTCTCATAAGCCCAGTAACTTCACTGGCTACTCTGCTCATCAAACCGGAACACAGTAATGCTCGCACATTACTGCTTGGCGGCAGACTTCACGAGCAAAGCGGTGGTACCAACCCAGATGGATAATCGCAGAAGAGTTAGTCCTACCACCTAGGAAAAGGTGGTCCACAAGTTGTAAGAACCTCAATTACTGGTAACCTCTGAAGGGCAACCCAGCTCGGTTATAGACTGGGCCACGATGGCTTGAGCGGTTATTTTCTGTCACATTGATGACCTTACCACATTTGACCGTATCATATGTGACCTCTAACACAATACACTTACAATAACTTGCATTTCCTTCTGTCCGCTCCCGTCACAATCGCTGATGACCTCTGAAGGGAAACCCAGCTCGGTTATAGACTGGGCCACGTCTTGTGCGGTTATCTTCCGGGGTTGATATTTGACCTCAGCCTTCGCTGCCAGCAATGCTATGAGGATGGAGTGGACTCCTGAAAGACGAATTTTTTTTATAAGAAGAATGGCCTCGATTCTTTTCCTCGAACAAATTTTAGTAACGCTATAACTTTTTTTACATATCTGCAGAATGGCCAGTTTTCTTGGTAAACATACACCTAGACACTGTAGATTACAAGTTAACTCGGGGTTTTGATCAGTTTTTGAAAATAGCAGTTGTCTATATATTTACAAATATTTACATTTATATAAACTCATAATTGATACTCCATAATACAACTGTGAAAAAAAATAAAGCACTTAAAAAACTAAGTGTTATAATTAGCTGCTAATTTTTAATTAGAGCATGAGAAAATTATGGAGTAGGTACATGAAGCTTAAAAATAACACTATAATACAAAACGTGCAAAATATTAAAAATAAACGTTCCTCAAATCATAAGCAATGCAAGATGGTATAAAACGTGATATTTGTACAACAAACATACAGCATCATCAGTCTTATTACACTCCCGAGAGAGAGATAGATAGAGAGAGGGGGTGAAAGAGAGCAAAAGAAAAAGAGAGAGCACGCGATATAAGGGGAGAGAGCGAAAGAAGGAGCGTGAGAGAGAGAGCGAAAGGAGAGAGAGAAAGAAAGAAGGAGAGAGAGCGAAAGAAGGAGAGAGATCAAGAGCGAAAGAAGTAGTACGGGCCACAATCCAACAAGCGCGCCCGCGGCTTGATGGATGTGAGCTGTCCTCAAATTTTGTGGTTCATGAACATGTGGGTTTCATCACTACGTTTTACTTCGTCGTTTTAGAGCTCAAATCAATACTACCTGTGTAGTCCAACAGTACGTACCGTACAGTTTGGCGCAGTGCTTCTCAATGGCGGCCACACACGACGCGCACGTCATCCCGCGCACCTCGAGCGTGCAGCGCGCGTAGTCAGCCTCCTTCATCGGAGACGTGGTGCCCTGGGGAACGTACCGTTTTACCTTTCAAATCAATATTTATTTGTTACTACCTTTTGCCCGCAGTTTCACCCGAATCTCCGTAGCTAAGTTGGTAGTAGCCCTGCCTGCAAAGCGAGGGGTCCCGGGTTAAATTCCCGGCCGGGGCAGATTTTGTGTGAGCATAAAGTGTGTTCTCGGGTCTTGGATATTTGTGTTGTGTATCGGTGTGTGTGTCCATGCCACCTGCGACACCGGGAATCCTAGTGCGAGAGTATGAGTGTGTAAGTGTTTATTTATTTAATTCCCACAGGAACCGTGCATTTTCCCAGTGGGATAAAATGTACCCTAAGTTACTCTCCGGTCCATAAACTATATGATAACAAATCACGTCGATCCGTTGCTCTGTTGCTGCGTGAAACAAAGACATACCAACAAACGTACAAACACACTTTCGCATTTATTATAGTACGGATTGAGCGGATGTCGAGACACCGGTAGGTTTGAAAATTGATTTTCCCTCGGAGGTGGTAGCTAGCAACGCTAGCACTAGTACGTGCCCTACCGCCATGACACATGGTTTTTTCACAAGCTCAGAAAGAGCTTGTTTATCATTCGAGAGACAAAATCTTTCCTCGCTGTAGTGAGGTGAAAAATTGTGTTTCGCTCGGAAGCAAAATTATTTTGCGTCCCGTACATTTGTAAACCTCGCTACGCTCAGGATTCTATTTTAGAAACTTTTGATTCCTTCGCTTTCTCGCGTTTATATACAAGTGCAGTAGTATGATTTTTGGCATAGATTTAGTTTATGGACCGGAGAGTAACATAGGCTACTTTTTATCCTGGAAAAATGACGTTTTCTGAGAGCATCTCCACGCGGTTTGAACCGCGGACAGAAGCTAGTTATAAATAAGTTTATTTGATATAAAAGAAGGATTTTTTTTAATTTGAAGTATACCAAACACTTACATTCATCTGTGTCCTGCTTTTGACTGGCGATATCGGTTTGGCAACATCCCCGGATCCGTCCTGATCGCTCTTGTCCTGCGAGGCTGTCTCTGGAATGATAAAAAATAAACATTTATCACGATATTTATATTATGAAATAAAAAAACTATTTTCTTGCATAAAATGTATTTAAGGACCGGACCACTCCTGAGATATACACTACTCATAAAAAAATCATTTGAATCGGTAAAAAACCCAAAAAAACCGACGAATTGAGAACCTACTTTTTTGCAGTCGGTTAATAATAGCGTACACGGGCCGTGTGGACCTTGTGTAAGAATACGACCTATTTCTTCTTTTTCATTCGACGATGGCAAAGCTACAGTCATAGGTTATGTTTTAGTCTATGGGTTTCGGTTTCTTATTTTTTCATTTTCAGAGTCACGCGGGCAATTTTACAAGTTTTAATCGATCTAAGTTTAAAAGAAGGCAGCCTTGAAAGTTGACAAACAATACCAAATCCCATTGTTTCGTCAAAAGTCAAATAAAACATAAATATTAATACATTTAGTTCATAATTTGAAACTAGATGGCGCTGTTTGTCTCTGAATCGCGCAACGTTTCCCTCGCCGGTGACTTATTCCGGTCAAATAACTCAGTTGATTTATTGATTCAATAAACTACTTTTTATCTTCCGATTTATATTTATTTGATTTTGGCGTTTTAGGGGACCTTGTATACCTATAGACTCCAGTAACACTGATTCGAGTTCAGTAATGCCTGTCCTTATTCACTTCCTTTGTTTGGGTTATTCCCTTACCAGCATTCTCACCATCGACGATATCGACGTCGAATCCCAGCGCGTACACGGCGGCCGCGATCTGCCGCGCTGAGGCGGGCGCCGTGTACCGCACTCGCGCTGACGACGCGGCCAGGCTCACTGATGACGAGACCACTCCCGGCACCTCTTCCAAGGCTCCTGTGGAATAGTTTTTATTTTTTTTAATCTATTTGGTAACGAGACGAGCTGGTCGTTTACCTGATGGTAAGGATAACGCCGGGCCATAACAATTGCAGTACCACTCAGAACTTTGAAACACAAAGGTCTGCGCGGCACTGCAGTGCGCTCGTTACCGTGACACATTATAGGTATTAAATCTCATAAGCCGAGTAATTTCACTGGCCACTCTGCTCATCAAACAGGAACACAGTAATGCTTGCACATTACTGCTTGGCAGCAGATTTCACAAGTAAAGCGGTGATAACAACCCAGACGGACACTAGCAGAAGAGTTAGTCCTACCAGCGGCGCAAGTACGGATCTTTTCGATAAATAAAATTCGATAAAATTGACAGTTAAAATCGATAAAACCCACTTTATCGATTTTAACTGTCAATTTATCGAATTTTTAAAATCGATAAATTTATCGATTTTAACTGTCAATTTTATAGAATTTTTTTTATCGAAAAGATCCGTACTTGCGCCACATTAACAAAATGAAACGGTTATATAATGTGGGTAATTTATAATTTTATTTAAAATGGATTTCCGCAACGTACCGCCTAATTCCATCAAAAATGAAACAGGTTTTTAAAGTCAATGTACCTAAGTATTTTCTTAGGTTTTCGCAATTCGCAAAAAAGGATGTCTTGGCTACCCTCTACTCTGAGTGGATGCCAGGTCACACTTGTATGACAGACAGCATTTTCTAGGCACCACCCTAAAGTTAAAAATCTGTAACCAAGCATCTAAAGAAAGAAAGAAAGAAAGAAAGAAAATACATTTATTTCCGGACAACACCACATCAGATAACAAATAACAGAACAGAATTTAAAACTAACAATAAACAATGTAATGTTGTGATGTCAGGAAAAGGTCCCGACTCAGCACCTAACTAAGGTCAAAGACCCTAGTCACTGATTTTCAGTCGGAACCCATCATGAAATCACGAACGTAAGGACGACGAAAAAAAATTAAAACAGTATAAAAATAACAACAATCAAATAACTAAAATAATACAAATAATAATAAAAAATCATATTATCATCACATCTATTACTGTGTTCCGGCAACTTTTAGTGGGAGGACTAACTCTTCTGCGAGTGTCCGTCTGGGTTGTTACCACCGCTTTGCTCCTGAAGTCAGCCGCCAAGCAGTAGTGTGCAAGCATTACTGTGTTCCGGTTTGATGAGCAGAGTATCCAGTGAAATTACTGGGCTTATGAGACTTAATACCTAATGTCTCAGGGTAACGAGCGATCTGCAGAGCCGCGCAGGCCCTTGTGTTTCAAAGTTCTGGGTGGCACTGCAATTGTTATGGGCCGGCGTTATGCTTACCATCAGGCAAACGACCAGCTCGTCTAGTTACCAAATAACATAAAAATCAAATGGTAAGCTATTGACTATTATATAGAAACACCACGTATCGTTGGAGCATAGTCGTTTGGACACATAGTCCGACCACTTTATCCGACTGATCGGACGACATGAAGTTTTTATTCCTGTCGGTATAAAGAACAACAGACGGCTCCGTGGCTGAGTTGGGTAGTAGCCCTGTGAAGAGAGAATGGCAGCGGATTCGATTCGTAGCCGGGGTAGATCTTGTGTGCTGAACATAAAGTTTGATCTCAGGTCTTGAGATGTTTGTGTTCACGCCATCTGTGACAAAAGTTATCCCGGTGCAGTGATGTGATTCTATAAGTGATGAGTGTAGTGGTGTACCTTCAATAGTGTTGACGCACGACTGACAGGTCATGCCGACAACTGACAGGAGTACCTCGCTGTCAGTGCGATCAATGTCCATATCTATCAGCATTTCGGTGGGGATTTCTTTTGGCAGGAGATTTCTGGAATAGAAATAAAACATTAAAAAATGAATTGTAAAAAAGCGGCCACCGACTTCGACGAAAATGTCGTGATACCTGTTTGAAATTTCATCCCCCACCAGGTGTCTCATAAGCCCAGTAATTTAACTGGCTACTAGTTTACCCACTGACTCGATAAGAAGAAAATGAACTTACCTAGTTTCGTCTTCAGTGGTTTGCTGCGGCACCTCAAAGCCCATGTCTTCTATATGAGAGCTGATAGCCTGGAGGCTGCACACGCTCGGGTCATAGCGGAAGTATCCTGCATTTTCTGATAACTCCACCTGAAAAGATCATCATCATCAACAACTCGCACGCAGTTCAACGTTTGTATGGAAAGTTCAACGGATTGTTGATTGTGTGATTGTTGTACGGCGTTAGCCCCAAAATCCTTGATCAAAAACTTCCAAGCCGTGGTTCCATCTAGCAGTTATCGATTTGCAGCGATTCCCTACTCTATCCATGATACTTTTGAGAACCAATCAAATGGCGAGAAATTTCGCTTTATTTTACTCTGATTGGAAGTTAATATAAATTACAGCGTTAACCCTAACTAGCGGGATACTCAAGTAAATATATAAGTACATCTCACGCATTTTGGGACTAACATTATCAATCGCTAGAAAAACTATATATTATAAAATACAAAACAAATTAATATAGTTTTTTAAACTATTGGATAACGAGACGAGCGGGTCGTTTCCTCAAAGGTAAGAATAACGACAGCTCATAACAATTGCAATACCACACAGAACTGTGAAACACAAAGGCCTGCGCGGAAGGTACTGCAGTGCGCTCGTTACACTGAGACATTTAGTATTTAGTCTCATTAGCCCAGTAATTTCACTGATTACTTTGCACATCAAACCATAGCACAGTAATGCTGGCGTATTACCGCTTGACGGCGGTAGTATTCACCAAGACAAGACACTCGCAGATGAATTGAGTCAGGATAACTGATAAAATAAATAACTAATAAAATAACTGATAAAATAAAAGCTAACTTATTTATTTTTATTTTTTTTATGTTATTTGGTAACGAGACGAGCTGGTCGTTTGCCTGATAGTAAGCATAACGCCGGCCCATAACAATTGCAGTGCCACCCAGAACTTTGAAACACAAAGGCCTGCGCGGCACTGCAGTGCGCTCGTTACCCTGAGACATTAGGTATTAAGTCTCATAAGCCCAGTAATTTCTTTGGATACTCTGCTCATCAAACCGGAACACAGTAATGCTTGAAGTGCTGCTTGGCGGCAGACTTCACGAGCACTTCACTACAGCTAAGTTAAATAAAAGCTTGTAAAAAAAATCCACGTACCTTCACGCGTTTGATGCCAGGAAGCTCCTGGATGGACCCCTCTATGCTCCGCACGCAGGACTGGCAGGTCATTCCATTGATAGGCACCCGGACAGAGACCAGCTCTTGGCTCTGCTCTCTGTGGACAAGAGGAGACACGTGTTAGGTTTAAAGAAACTCACTATCAATAACTGCTTTTAAAAAAGCAGAAACCGAATTTCATGGCATTAAATAAGTTTTTTTGTGGAAAAATGTTTTTTCCATTCAAGCTTTTATAAAATACGTAATTGGCACTGTTATCGTGTGGACACCTTCCTTCCGGCTCCGATATCAGGACCTTGGAGATCATCTAGGATCAGAGTGCTTGTAAAGACAAATCAAACGAGCCCAAACTCGATGGGGTTACAATGTTTCGTTAAGATTTCGTGTAGCCGCCTTCCGGCTCCATCTTCAAACCAGCTGTATGATATCATTATATTACATTGTCATCCGATTTACATATGTATGTATAACTTCGGTAAGTACAATCTCACACCGGGAAGTGGGTTAAATTTGGCTCCCAAACGCGGGCACCGCCTTAAAAAGCCTCCATACACGAGCACTCCACTTCACTACATTCCACGCAAACGTTCCAAAAACCGCCCGAGTGTGAGGATTCACAGATGGATTACATAAAGTGATAAGAATATTGAATACCCAAATGTTCCAAACCAGAGTTCCAACTCATCGTGTGTGCCCGATACAACGATCCATTTCACGCTCAGTTGGCAGTACTCGAGACGTAGAATGACCGAAAACTGGAGCGATGGCGCCATCGGAATGAAGTGACCGTCTATGGCCTCAAAAACTGGACCATCGTTCCACTCAATCAACAACGCGCGTGGGGAGAGATGGAATTGGCGCCATCGTGAATGGTGAACTTTAGCTTGTGTTTCGGTAGCGGCATATAAAGCGGTTTATAAAATGTATAAAAATCTTGTCTGCAGCTTGTGGACGCCGTCAGTTGCCTAATGTGCGGCAGCCGGCAGCACTAACTGATCAGTGTGTTACCTGACCGGAACTGACGACCGAGATGTGCCACTCTTGCTTAGTATCTTGTTCACTCTAGACTTTAACACTCCGATTTGAATCGGAATGAAAGATATCTTCGATCGCATTACAAAAGAACATATGATGACGACCTTAGATGACGACATTAAAAAGGACACGACCTAGCGTCACTGTCTTTTGTCACGGAACGGAAACTAAATAAGCAATTAGTTATAAACTATAAATAAGCAAATAAGGATAACTAGTGATAGAAACTACGTTCCATCACTTGTCGTTAAAGGTCGATGAATTTATAAATACAGTAGCTAAATTATCAATTTAGCAAAATTCACAGGCCAGGTTAATTAATCTTCGAATAGTTTAGAGAGAAAATAATCAAGCTTAATTGAGTTCTAAATTTGGAACAATATCAATAATTTGGTTGAACAATTAAAAAAGCAGTCGCGCTGTCTAGCAGTACAGAAAGCACAGAGCAATTAAAATGACGGAGACGCGTTAAAAGTAGATATTTAGTTTTGCGCACGAGATGATTGTAGATTGCACACATTGCTAAATGTGGTTATTATGGAAGTGTAAACTGAGTAGTGACGTCACTGGAATGCACAGATGGAATTCGTATGGCTTTATGTTCTGCTAATGTTGGTGTCATGTTTTGACAATGACATAGTGCACTGCACTTGCAGCAAGTGCACTATTTGTACGATGCGATGTGCACCATTTGTCTAATTAAGTAATTAGAAAAATACTAACAAAAGTTGTAGCACACCATGGCTGCAGTCACCGATAGCTCAAAGTAAAGGATTCAGACCACCGAGCGGCGACCTCACTTTTTCCTACGGATGATGTCACTCGACATTTTGTGTATAGAGATAGGTCAGTGCTCGAATTGGACAGGAACCTCGTTCCATCCCGCTAAAACACGTTCCGTTTCGTAAAAGTTTTCCCCATATCGTTTCGTATGTCCTCCTCATATATGTTTTAGTTTCTTTATAACGGTAATTTTGGTAAAACGTTCCGGCGCGTTAGTCCAATTCAAAAACTGTTATTATGGCTGTAACGAAACTTCTTGTCCAGTGTGAATATCGGTGCGAATCCTGAGCAGTAGCTGATTCACTGTGGAGCAGTAGCTGAGCTTCAGAGGCGTCAGGAGGGACGGAGCAACCAAAACCGGAAATGAAGTTGGTGAGAGCTTTATAACCCAATTCGTCCCTCAAGGGTTTACCCTTGGCCCGTTTCTATTTAATGATTGTGTAATAATATTATCTTTTATATTTTATAATGTATCTAGTGATACGGCGGATAGTTTTCATAATGCTTTTCGAACTGCCATTGCTTTGGCATGGCAGTTGTTTTTTCTTTCTTGATAGGGGTAAGTGTTAATTAACTAGGTTAAGAAACAATTGATATTCATTTTTCTTTTGATAGGTTAGCGAACCAATATCTCACAGGGGGTGTAGATAAAGACTAGTCATCAGTCTGTAGTCATTAGGTAACATCAATCCTTGAGCGTGAAGCAAAATGGGAGACGCTATGACCACTTGTTCGTTTAGCTTTTAGTGCGAGTCCAATCGAACACGTGTATTGGCGTAAAATCGATTTGCTCAGTCGGTTTTTTACAAGCGTCAATTCACAAATGAGTCGAAGTAAAAAGATAATAATAATAGGTGATACGATTTATTTATACAGACCCATCAAGACGGATGATGGAGATGGGGCAGTCTGAAACTATACTGAAGAGCTAGTCAAATTCGTTCGAAGGAACCAACCATATTGTCCATTGTAGAATTATAAAAAAAGCTGCCTTCAGCTGTTTAGATAAAAAAAGTCATACAAGCTTTAGGAGTATAATTTCAACACCGGCTGAATGCAAATATATTATTAAGTTACTACATCTCATTCAATTATCAATAAAAGACTTCAAGTTTTTATTGTTGTGATCCTCCTTTTTGTAAAGTATAAAGAAGGTAATATAAATGAACAAGGAAAAGCAGTTCAAGAATAGCAGCAAGACTTCAGAAGCTTGAGAATCGACGTAGAGTTGCTAAGATTATTTTTTATAAGGGCTTTTTATGAACGGTTGGTTGTTATAAAGGAGCGTCTATTATAAGTTTATACACACCTACTTCCAACTTCCAATGACTGAATCAATTTCAAAGCCTGAAAAAAGCCAATGATCAAGGCTGAAAAAAACTACAAAAAATAAAGCGAACAAACCTTATTGAATGAGATTAGATAAAAAAAAACCACAATACAAGCCGCGAAGACTGCAGAGTTACACGCTGCAAATTAAACTTTATCACTAACGTGTTAAGTCACAAATTATTTTGCACTAACAACTGACACTATTTGTCAGTAAAATAATCTAAAATCATCTATCATAGTACCAAACTCGTCTCTAATAACCTTACACACAAGATAGAATTTGTAAAGTACTTTTCAAAAAATAAAATAAACACATTCGAGCACTGCGTTTGAAAATCAAATAGGATTCAAATTCGAATTCTTGTTCGCGGAGTTTCCATTCCCGCGCGCCGAGTGCAAATGAACTTGGTATTTCATCGCGGTAGCGCTTTGTTTTAGACGTTGTACTCGCGTTGGTATTTACCTATTTGAAACATAAAGCGCTTTAGTGCTAAATGTATTGATTTCCTTCATGGTGTCGTGTGAGTTGTGACGCTGTTAGTCATTGGAATGGTAATTTGTTTCCGATACTGTAATAATGCATTTACTAACATGACAGTGGGCAATTGTTATGTAGATAGGAAGTTGTTTAACTATTCATTTAGTTCTAAGGTATTTATCGAGAACGTGCCGTGTTATTACTTACATACCTCAAGATTAGTTAATTAAATAATTCATTATTTTCGATAAATTTTTTTAAAAGATATATTATTAATATTCTGTAGGTAGAAGTAAATCAGGCGTCCAAATTCAAATTCTTATTCACATGGGCCGCAAGAGAGCGTTCATGTCGTTATATGAAAATCCCCACAATAAGACACCGTAAGACATCAAAATATAAAAAAATGCAAAGTATTCCACATTGCAGTTGCAGCAAATGTCAAGCGACTCAAAAGTGTTGTCATTGATGTGAGGGAGGACATTGCATTTTGGAGTCAATAGTTTGCTGTCTTCTGCTCATCAAACCGGAACACAGTAATTGTGACACATTACTGCTTGGCGGCAGACTTCATGAGCAAAGCGGTAGTACTGTAGGTAGTACCAACCTAAATAGACACTCGCAGAAGAGTTAGTTCTACCACTTAGTAAATATTGAAACTAAACGTATAACAATCCATAGGATTCCTTATCATTTAAAGCGAAGAGTTGTAAATACGTTATATATAATTATTTCCATCTCAAAATTATATAGTGCATTACTTACCTTTAATTTTAATTTGGAAATTATTAATCTGTATCCAACTTTTTTCATTCCAAATGAAGACTTGGATAGTCATTTATTTTAAGAGGAAAGTAACATTTTATACTCTAAAAACGCAATAATATGTACTTGATTAATGAAATTATATCAAAAAATGCTCTCGTAATATAGTCACAACAAAAAACTAACATGCACAAAAAAAAGACGTCCAACTGTCACTGTCCAAGCGACCTACCAATAGCAGCGTAACCCGGGAAATAATAGAAAGATGGCCGCCTGCACAAATTTGTTTTTAAAATCCCACGGCTTAGATTTAAATTTTAAACAAACCTATATATATTCAGAGCGCTACAATGTGTGTTTTTGTAAACTCATTGCATTGATACCCTTAATGTTTAGATGTCGTTGGTTGAATAATATTATATAATTGTTATGATATCAATAGATGAATCAGTGTTACGAACCGTTTACATAACTAGGTTGGGAGTTGCGACTTTGGAGTAATAATGGTAATGGAGACTTTTCTGTCCTTCTTTATAAAGAGATGAGCCGTTTCGCCTGATGGTAGCTAAAGAGATTGGAAACTAAACAGACCGTGTGACGTCGAATTTTCCTGATAGCGTCAAATTGTCAGAAGAACTATTCAAGATCCACGAAGATATCGACTCTTATTGGTTGATAGGTAAGATAGTGCTAACGTTTAATCAAATTTGAAAGCAGTATTCAAGGTTTTACTACTTTGTTACCTGTACGTACCAAAACATTTAAAAAAATACGCTAGCAATTAATTTGCTGTGTCCTACAGGATCTATAATGTAGAGCATTAGCAAGCAAAACTTTACAAAGCATTTTGTAAAAATATTGTACAAGAAAGACGAGTACTAATTATAGGATCGTTTATAATCTTCATTGCTCCTGAGGCTAATGTGATAAAGCATTTGAATTTGTAAACATCAGCTGGGCTTATGAGTCAATGAAATTACTGGGCTTATGAGACTTAATACTTCATGTCCACGGTAATGCCGCGCAAGCCTTTGGTGGTACTGCAATTGCTATGGGCTGGCGTGAGCAGCCCGTTACATGTAATGCATATAGATGGATAAGCATCAATCACGGACCACGCGAAAACCATGGAAAACCTACAATCACCGCTTGACGCATAATTATCGTACCGTCTAAGGTGATGCTTGGTAGAAAACTAGTCCGAGCGCTAACGATCTTTTTTTATACTATTGAGACGATTTTTATGGTTAGAGTTTATTGTTGGAGATATGGTTTTTTATACTATTGGTAACGATGGTTTTACTTCAAGCCCCGCTTGCGTGTGTGATACCTCGTAATTCGCGTTTGGTGCCAAACCATGGTTATGTTGACAGGAAAACGCAAGCATGCATTAGCGTGTTTGGCCGGCCTTATCCTTATACGGTACCGTACCAACCCGCTCGTCTCGATACACATTAGTATACAAATTTAAAAAAATCGCTAATCTTTACTAGCTGCTGCTCGTGGTTTCACCCGCGCGGAGATATTGGATTTGATTGTTTTTATTTTTCTGCGCGGGGAACCCTAATTCTTTTTCTAAAATAAAAGTAGCCTAGATGTTACTCCTTGTAACATCAGCTATCTGCCACTGAAAGTACCGTCAAAATCGGCCCAGCCGTTTCGGAGATTACCCGGAACAAACAGACAGATGGTTTTTTGTTTTAGGTACCGTATATACTGTTATTTTGATATTACAAACAACCACTTCAATTTTATTTATTTTATTATTTTTTTGCACCCCCCCCCCCCTCCCATCTCCAAGTGAAAGTTGCATACTTTGTTCAAATTCTATTTACTCTTTTTATGTATATTTATCTGAAACTACGGATTTTCATACGGATTTCACCAATACAAACAGGTACGACCTGTGAAGGTTGTAAAATTATGAAATTAAAAACGTGATTTTGGCACCCCCCTGTGCTTGGTACCCGGGGCGGACCCCCCCCCCCCCCTTACGCCGCCAGTGCTATCACGGATATACAGTTAAAAAGGCAAAGCATTAATTAAAATTGCTCCGATTTCGTCATACCGCGACCGTCAGACTGCTACAGAATCCGCAACGGGCCGGGCTTGTTGACTAGAGAAAGGCAGCCAGCCTTGATAAGTGTCACAAATATTACGTATTTCGGTATGCTTGATCAATATTTTACACGAAACGATTGTATAAGAATCAGTTGGTAATAATAAAAAATGTGTTTAACTGTTAATTTTTTTGGCAATTTTACACGATCTCGATGCCTCGTGTAGAGGCGAAATACGTGTCGGAGGTCGGGTCGGGTTGAGTTCGGTTCATATACCCACCGAGCTCCCCCCGGGGCCGGTGGGATCAGCAATTGGATTTTTTCCGAGCAAAAAAAAAAACGGTTAATGCTGAGAAATGTTGGTTGTCCAGTGTCGCACATTAAATTCAGTACAGATCGAACCTAGGCCATTAGACATTCTTTATCGCGGAATTAAAACTATAAATTACCAACATTATATAATCTTATTTAAAATGGATTTCCGCAAAGTAACGCCTGATTCCATCAAATATATTATTTCATCTAATAAGAAGCTACACTATCCCCAGGTGCTATTAGTGCTTCGTTTTGGCTTTGCCGTAGTCAGCACAGAAATATGCAGTCAATATGTAGTTTGTAAATAAAATTGACACTCAAGCCTAAAATAAATTAAAAAAATACTTATAACACCTCTTTTCCGGACGGAGGTTTTTATTGTGCCAGCGCGAAACGGAACGGAACTGTCAACATAGCCCGCGCAAAATCTCCCGCCAAAAAACAATGCCGCCATTGTTTTCTAAACAGATTGTAAAGGACATGGTCAAAAGTGGTCCTTGGAAACCGACAGATACAATATATATATCAGTCGAAAGCAAGTTTATAAAGAGTTCTTAAAATAAACATTTAAATTTTTTTCGCACCACCATTTTTGAATAAAACAGGGTTTAAATAAATGGTATTAATGGATGCATTGCCTAAAGCCAAAACCTTGCGACGACAAAAAAAAATACCACAGCCAATCAGAAACCAGATCGTTGGCCTGACGTCATGTCCGGCTGATACGTAGTATCCGTTTGTACTCCTAGTAGTAGTCTATGAATAAAAGTTGTTTATGGTAATCACAGCAGAATAAGGATGTGCCTACATGTTACAATTGTTTTCTTCTTATGAAGTAGAATATATCGAGTACGATATCGATAAGCTTTTTATATCCGAAATCAAATCAAGATTATGGGGCGAATCAAAACGTATAGTTAAACATCATCTATTGGGCTATTGACTATCGAGTATCGATTATCACTGACTGTCAATCGATTAATGATATAAAATAAAGAGGTATATTTTATCAACTTGTAGTAAATAAGGTCTTAATAAAATCTAAAATCTCTTTAACTTGTCCACATAGACTTTAGTTCAAACGAAACATGGAATTACATTTTTTTTAGTACCTATTACTGGGAGTTGCAGTAGTGTTTTACCCAAAAATGCTATCTTGAGGGTAATGTGGACTAAGGCTTTTGCTTGGTGGTAAGCAAAACGCTGACCCATAAAAATTGCAGTGCCACTCAGAACTTTAAAACACAAAGGCCTGCGCGGCACGGCACGGCATGCAGTGTGCTCGTTACCCAGAGACATTACGTATTAAGTCTCAATAGCCTAGTAATTTCACTGGCTACCTTGCTTATCAAACAGAAACACAGTAATGCTTGCACATTACTGCTTAGCGGCAGACTTCACTAGCAAAGCGGTGGTACCAACCTAGTGAGCATTGTTAAAGTAAATAATTAACCAAGTTTGTCTCTTTCGATTCGTCTAAAATTGTCACTAAACAAAACAAAGTTTAACTAAACTACCGTTTGACATTGTTTCTTAATAAGTGTCTATATGCGATTATATATTGTTTCTTAATAAGTGCCATTTGAGAAATGATTAAATTAACTCAATATAATAATTTATTCTCTATGTCAGATCCATCGGGATAATCGATTTTTTTATGATCAATACATCCCTAGGGTTAATCACCATGGGGCTGCCAAGCTTCAATTAGTGATGCCAGAACCATTTTCCTAATTTATACTATGGATTTTTTAAATTAATATAATTAATAAATGGCGGTGTCAAAAAATCCTTCTTTGCTATAAATATTATCTGCAATTACTATACTACACATTAATTTAAGTTTTATTAATGTCGGTTTCCAAGGACCACCTTCCATACAAAACCATGCCATGTCCTTTAGCTTTTATTGCGAAATTAGAAATCTCTTTCCGCTTGGCGCCACTGATGTCGGAGAAATGATGATAAGTTACGTCTAGTCATAACTTGTTATCATCCTAAACTTCTGGACTAGTAGAAAATGCTATTAGTCAATCCATGTGAGTACCTACACCAATTTACTTCCAAGATTCCATTACCTAGTTAGTTACAAGTGAAGCTAATAAAAGTGTGTTAAAAATAATTAATTATACAACCTGAGTTTAAATTATCCCGAAAGGAGGTCAATCTACTCCTGGAGGTCAACAACATTTGTTTTACGAGTTTTTGAAATTCGGAATTTTTAATTGAAGAAAAGGCATTTAAAGTTTACGTCGAAATTTAACTGCAGAACTTCCGGGTAGCCCTTAGATCAGCTGATTCACTTGAACTATGTTGAAATTAAATAATAATGTTGATTAGAAGAGACTTAGAACAAAATCCAGAAAATGTCGCGCAATTTACCATTTTTTTTGGAAATTTTTTATGACTTTTTTCAATGGCAAGTTCTAACAACTTCTAGACAACCATGGTACTAAGGGAATTACTAAGGGTAAGACTGTTAATAATAACCATTAGCAGTAATACTCCCCCGCAACTTGATCCAAACTAATATAGAAGACCATTAATACAATTAATATGGGTCTATGAATCCGTACTATTCTTATATATCAGTAGTAGTAGGGATTCTGTTCTATCATGTTTCCTAAAGTATAGTATTCGTAAGTTTGGCTTTCTGTATGGCAGCCCTCCACCCACGCTTATTACAGCGCCAACGTAAGTCCTGCTTCGTACCTACTACGCCTACGCCTACGTAACGCCTACGTAAGTCAGGCGTTACACCGTGTCGCCGCTCAGGGACGCGATGAGGATCCAAAATTGACTTTACGAGATCCTAACTTTAGTATCAAATTGTATTGAGTTGAATTATATAAGTAAAAACTCCGTTTATGTTTATATTTGAACGTATTGTGATCAATCACACTGCAAAACAAACGTCAAGAGAAAAAAGTGGCAATCTTGAAATGGCGGTAGATGTACTTAGCGCCTAGCTTAGTATTGAGAACATTGCAAAGATTGTACTTTTAAGTATTAAAATAATAGTAGGCTCCAACACACCTGTTATAGCTCCCACGTACCTAAGTCCGGCTTTTTTGTCGGAACTTTACAAACGATATGGCAACCCTACACCCACCCTTATTCCAACGCGTACGTCACGAGCCCCCAGCCCACGCATTCTTGGCGTGCCTCGATTCTGTAATAGCTGCCCGGATCGTCTGGCATTTTTCATTTCTCCGTAATTAAGTGTTTATAGTATAGATCTCATTCATAAGAAAGTTATTTGTGCGCTATTCATAAAAGATATATTATGTACCTCTATCGTGCTTAATGAATGCTAATTATTATACGACTGCACAAAAAAGGAGTGTCATGCTTTTGGGGTCTATGTATGTTTGTGAGTGTCTTTATTCCACCATAACTTTTAAATGCCTGAACAGATTTGGATGTATGGGGTATCATAATTACATCACCCCGCGTGACACTGGCTAGGGCAGTCTTGTTTTTTACCTGCCGCGACTGTGATTTGGTAATCCATACTCTTCTGCGAGTATTCTTTATATTTTACTACACTTTTTTTTGCTGTCGGGTCAAAATCTTCTAAAAGTACCCGGATGCGAGCAGCAGGGTTATATTATTATGTGGGATTTTTACCTATTATATTTTTCCCGGTGGTCTGCCTTGGTGCTATACTTACATATGTGGGCACAGGCTTTTCAAAGGGCCACACCGGTGTCTTTTAGCACTGCTCGCTTCCCTGCCAAGTGCCAACTTCTATACTACGATAGCCCGGGTCACAACGATCTGCCGTCCTTCCAGGGCTTGCTCGGGTGGGTATAATCAGAGCCCCACCCCCAACCACCCATATGCCTAAAGGTCCCCTTTTAATCGTTTACCGTACCGTCCAATGTGGTGCTTGGTGGAAATCTAGTTCGAGAGCTAACCGTGGTAATACACGAGTGAAAAAGACGCACGGCAGCCGAGCCGCTTCAACGAGTTCATCTCACCACATACTTGACCGTGTAATGGCGACACTAATGCAGACCGTAGACACTTATGCAAGTATGCGTTTTGCTATCAAAATAACCATGATATTGCATGAAGCGCGGATTACGAGGCAATACACACGCAAGCGGCTTGATGCAAATCCATCTAAAACCCACGAAATAGACAAAAACGGCAATACAGCCAGATAGTGCTGTCTCGAAGCCCTGCCTGGGCTTAAAGCGACGACTGCTCCGCTTTACGCTACATACATCACTTGCGCACGACCGCTTATTTACCGCGGCGTCTGCACTGAGCACGCAGTGGTTGTGAAACATTTTTTTTAATAGAGGTCGTAGAAGCATTGTTTGAAGCGGGTGCCGTGCTCGGACTAGAGTTCCATCAAGCCCCAACCACAACCACAATACACGATACGATACGCGTCAAGGATCGTGGTTTTTCCACGGTTTTCTCGTGGTCCGCAAATAATGTTTATTCATCAATCATATATTAGGCGTGAGGGCTGCCTAAGGCAGTCATGGGAATAGGTGGGTGGTACTATTCTTAGCCGGGACCAGCCGGACAAAGAGTACGGACACGGAGTAAAACATTATCTACAGAAAAAAACCGTGCGTGAAGTACGTAAAAATACGATGACAGATTACGGCTAATCTTTTTTATGACTGAAACAAAACAATTGTTCTGCGTCATTAAATGTGAACATGTTTTATCTATCCTTTTTTATGCAGAAAAAATTGTGTCATAAATTCGACTTGAACGACTGCATTCCGGTTATGACGGCTCAATACGCTTAAAGGCGTATCTATTCCACAATGCCGTGACGAGTTTCTTGCCCTTCTTCTTGCTCGGCCTATACAAATTTGGAACGGGCACGGTGGGTTTCTGGAAAGTTCGTTGACTTTGAGCAGGGATTGAGTCTGTTGGTGTCTTTGTCATTTATTATGTTCTGATAGAGACAGCATTAGATTTATTCTGTGATTCGGGTAGACGAATGTTACAGAGGCCCTCTGTTAGAGTCATTTATTTTAACTTTCATAAGTGCTCCTTTGGGGCCTATTTGAATAAGGCATTTTGAATTTGAATTTGATTTTGAAATATGTATGATGTATGTACGTGTAATGTAATATTATGGTATGAAAAGAATAATCACGGCTCAGACAGCTCCGTATCTAAGTTGGTTGTAGTAACCCTGCTTGCAAAGGGGCCCCGGGTTTGATTCCCGTCACGGGCAGATTTTGTATGGTGAACATAAATTTGTTTTCGGGTTTTGGATGCTTGTGTTGCGTATCTATGTGTGTCCACTTCTGCGACACGGGAAATCCTAGTGTAGAGATGTGAGTGTGTAAAGTGTATGTATGAAAGTATGTATCTACTTATCACAAATTTTTCATTAGTGTAACCATGAAGAGGTACTAGATAAAAAATATATCTACTTATATCGTTATGTAGAGTATGGATAAGCCTTCGAGCGACGTACATAATCATGGCCCGCGAAGGCATTTAATCCGCGATTTTATGAGACTTACAAATACAATCAAATAATATGGATAAAGCCTGTTTGTGAATTACGCATAATTATTGAATTCGGTACATTTACAATATAATGTAGATACTTGATTATATAATTTTCAAAAGTGTACAAAAAAGAAAAGGGAAACGCGTGCGCACACTCAGACTCAGAGTTATAATGTGCCATTAGACGATAATGCATGATTGATGTTCATGCATCCGTGATTGATGCATAACCATCAATCATGCATTACCGTCTAATGGCAACTATAGACTCCACTTATTGGGTCCTAAACATATAAATCATTTTTCTCACAGACTCTTCTCCAAATCAGAGTGGGTTTGACACAGGTTCGTAAAGTAACGATCTCAAAATTCGATTTCAACTTACCCAACTTCCTCGTCATCCAATTTCTGGTACTTAATTCCTCTGGACAGCATCTTATACAGTTTTTAGCACACTTTCCAATAAGATATCACTCAAGTACAGTTATGTTGTCACTTCAAATTGATTGAACTTTTGCACCGGATAGTTTTCCACTCAAAACACATTTGCAATTTATTATTTACCTATTTCACACTTCAGATTTCACACTCTGTCGATTTATACAATGTTTTGTTATGTCACTTTGTTACACATTTTATCCAATTGAGTCAAAAGTCGTAAAAGTATTGTCTAGAGTCGTAAAAATATGAGAATTGAAGATAATATATTAAACTGTAGTCTGTAAGGCTGATTTAGAGACTAATACGGACTCCTGCTTCGATGTGTGAAATTTGTATACAAATTTGAAATTGGGACATATGGGAAATAAAGCCTCATATTTTTTTAGCTTTTATTTAACTTGCAATGTTTGTATGTATGTTTGTTTGTTCAGGTCAAATCTTGCAAGCTAAATTTGACCCATTCTGATGATGGAGCCGTAAGGTGGCCATTGGAAGTCTGTAACGTAACGACATAACCCCATCGAGTTTGGGTTCGTTTGATTCGTCTTTACAAGTACTCTTCTCTAAGATTATGTCCAGGGTCCTGATGATGGAGCCGGAAGGTAGCAACAAGATTATAGTACCAATTACGCATTTTATAAAAGCTTGTCTGGGAAAATATGTTTTTCCACAAAAAACTTGATGTTTTTTATTCATTTGTCATTCGACCTAATTAGTCTATTTCAATCAAAATACATTTTAAATAACTTTACTAATAAAATATTTCTGCATATTTATTTACTCAGTGCGAAAGTCAGGTAATGTATACCAATATTACAAAGAGATAAAGTTTGTTGTATGTTTGCTTATTCGTCACTGCTAGCTTTGATTCTCATTCCGAAGTTATACATCGACTTTCGATCGAGACAATCTCTTCCGACACGGATATCAATCCGAATGAATTAAAATAGCCCTGCAGATCAATTAAAATAACATCTATCAACACTAAATTAGCCAATCAACGATTAACACATCTAGGTCATATAAATAGGATGGGCCGAGTTGAAACGACGCGTTTTTTATTTCTTATCGATGGCCATTTTACAAGATTATTAATTTACTACAAAATAATACTTACGATAAAATACTGATTATAATCGAAAAAACATCTATTACAATGCGAAAATATCAATATCTACTAATAAAATAAAATTGTTTTATGTTTTCTTTCTTTCTAATAAGTACTAAACTTATAACTTCAGTACAGCTCTACGGCCCACACAGGACATGTGACGTCACTTTGTATGAGGCGTTTTAGCGCTCAGTAGATACGCCCGACTTTGCCTCTCATTCTGACGTATGTAGCGTTCGATATCCAGTTCGATATAGACATTTGATTCACAAACGAATTGATTGACATCATACAAGAATGGAGTCAACATCCCTCATTAAATGTACGTCGCCTCTGAATGAAGAATATTAGATGTTGACTCAACGAAAGGTAAAAAACAAGACTGTGTAATTATGACTAGACCTAATATCTTTTAAATTAAAAGGTTTTAGCCTGTGTGCGTTGAAGTCGTTTAAAATTAAAATAATTTAATATTGTTGAATGATCACACCGATTTAGTTTCATCAATTTTGCCACGTATTTGTCACACACAATTGGTACAGCGGCGCAAGTACGGAAGTCGGTTCGATAGATTTGTCGAATTGAAAAAACTGATAAATTTATCGAATGTTGCGAGTACCGAAGTCTGATCGTAAAGTATTGTAGTGGCTCTATATTCGACCTAGCTATGCGATAACTTTTGTCGATTGTAACGTGGCTCGATAAATTATATAAAAAATCGATAAAACCCACTTTATCGATTTGAACTGTCAATTTTATCGATCTTAAAGATCCGTACTTGCGCTGCTGTTACAATTACGATTGGGTTTTCTTTTTATATTTGATAACTAGCTGTACCCCGCGGCTTCGCCCACGCAGCCTAAGTTACTCTTTGATAACATCAGCTATCTGCCAGTGAAAGTGCCGTCAAAATAGGTCCAGCCGTTTCGGAGATTACCCGGAACAAACAAACAGACAGACACACAGACAAAAACTTTAAAAATGATTGCTTTGTTATAGGTACCGTATATATATGCTTTCATATGCATTTAGTAAGAAGCTGTTATTTTGATATTACAAACACACACTTCAATTTTATTTATTTGTATAGATGAGATGAGCCTGATTGTAAGCATAACGCCAATAACAATTGCAGTGCCGCACAGAACTTTGCAACACAAAGGCCTGCGTGGTACTGCGTTGCGCTCGTTACCCTGAGACATTAGGTATTAAGTCTCATAAGCCCAGTAATTTCACTGGCTACTTTACTTATCAAACTAGAACACTGCACAGTAATGCTTGCACATTAGCCTATATACTGTTAGGCGGCAGATTAAGTACAACGAGCAAAGCGGTACCAAACCAACTCGCAGAAGATTTAGTCCTACCATCCTGGTGTTTCCATCTTTACGGTACTTTTGACCCACACAATCCTTATCGTAAAAATGCCAATTTATTTCATGAGCACCCGTTTTTTTGCTGCGTACAAGATCTTATACCGTTACAAAGGCGACAAATGTTTTAAGTTGTTCGAATGCGAAACTAATGTTGTTTTTAAGGTTCCGCACTTCAAAAGGAAAAAAGGAACCCTTATCCTGATCACTTCGTTGTCCGTCTGTCTATATGTCTGTCAAGACACAAGGGAATCATAACCTAAAGGATACCCGTTGATCTAGAATCGTGAAATCTGGCAAAAAGCAACGTCTTATTAGCACGAGTCACAGAACGGGGCAGAATGGAGTGAGCGTCTGAGGGCTCGAAAATTGGACCATCGTTCCACTCATTCCAAGACGCACGGATAGTTATAGTATCTGGGTAATATCTATTCTGTGGCGCGTGGTACATATCTCTAGGGTGCTCCTTTTATACATTTTTTAAAGAATACCATCCCTTATGTTTGAAAAATGCGGGATGAAACTTCAAATATCGTGATGTTTTCGTCGAAGTCGGGTCCCTCTTTTTTTTAAAAACTTGTTAACCGTACAATTCCTGAGTGACCTTTCCTAAATAACATCGCAAAAAGTGCCATAAAAAAAATACAGAAATCACTGACACCTAAGAAAACACACATCACTAACACCAAAATAATGACTGAACAAAATGAAGACCGGCGCACTTGATAAATAATTTATGTGAAAATATTTATTAATTAAAGTTTAATAAACGATCTATCCTGAGTTCTGTTTACAACGCAATAACGTTTTACTGAATTGTTTACTAGTTACTGCGATAACTATTAGAGACGTAATACAATTAATTATTATCTTTACTTGAAGTGTTTGTGCTTCTATGCTACGTGATGAAAGGATCCGTTTAAGAGAGACTAGCTGCTGCCCGCGATTTCACCCGCGCGGAGATTTTGGATTTTATGATTTTTATTTTTTTGCTCGGCTCCCTAATTGTTTTCTAAAATAAAATTAGCCTAAGTTACTCCTTGTAACATCAGCTATCTGCCAGTGAAAGTCCCGTCAAAGTAGGTCCAGCCGTTTTGGAGTTTACCCGGAACAAACACACAGACAGACCAATAATTTTTTTTAAAATGGTTGTTTTGTGATGGGTTACGTATATACTTTCATATGCATTTGGTAAAAAGCTGATTATTTTGATATTACAAAAAGACACTTCAATTTTATTTATTGTATAGATACGTTTTTGTTTTTTACACGACTGCACAAAACCCTTTTTGCACCTCCCTAGGTGCAATGTTTTAGGATACTCTAAATTCTAGAAGCCAAATTTTTCAGGCAAATTATTCTCAAATAGTGAACCCTAAATTTACTTAATTTAGAAATTATCACCAAAAAATTTTCTTGCTGACCATATACTTCAAAACTGCCGCACTGGAGGTAATTAGTATAAACAGGGAAGAAAAATAATATGGAATATTTTAATTTTAAGTTTTCGCGGAGGCCCAAGAACTCATAATAGGTATGAAAGTTTCTTTTTCGAGAACAATGTGTTCAAATAAATGTTTTGTAGATGGAGGAATACGCCGTAGAATCACTGTGTTTTTTCTCACTGACTCTCAAATGACGTTAGATGTTAAATAAATCTTAACACATTAACTATGAAATATTTTACGTTTCAGTCACATTGATTTTAAACAGAATTAATTCCTATATTTTTATAAAATAACTTTGTAACCACTCGACTTTAAATTAATCTTAACATATTAACTATAAAATATTTTACGTTTCAGTCACTTTGATTTTAAACTGTATTAACTCCTATATTTTTATAAAATAACTTTTTAACCACTCGACTTTCAAACACTTATATACATTACATATTAGACATTACTTCACGGCACGTATTTATACTATTAAACGTCCTAATGAGCATGTATTATAATAGCTCGCCTCCCACCGCGTCATCGCTTAGCACGCATACGTTGTTATATATCTTATCTAAATCCACACACATTAGAGGCAATAACCACTCTATAGTAAACAAAGAACGGGCCTTTCGCTCGGGACCAATCTTAGTCCCGAGCGCAACTGGGTTTACTTATCAAAGTCGCACGTATTCTAACGTGCTAAAGAACAATTTCGAATGCACGCCATACCTCATTACGGTAACCACTATCGCAAAGCAGAGAGAGAGCAGAAGAGACATTCAATACTTGGCGCGCTAAACAATCGCGTGAGAGTACGTCACCCGTCAAGGAGCAGAAGTTTCATCGACCTAGTATAGCCGGAATGGGCCTCGAGGTTCCTCCTTGCCATGGCTGGAGCTCAGGGGGAAGTACAACTTCCCTGGTTGTTGTATACAGGCTCTTGGTGATGGCCGTTTTGTGTGGCTTCAGGCTGTTGCTGGGTTTGGTGTTTAGGAGCACCCACTGCTCTCTCTCTGCGAGGATGAGGTCTCTGTCGTCAGTGATTCACGGGAGAGCGGGCGCCTTCTATTTACCCCTGTGGGAGGACGGGCATGAACGGAGGCGATTCTGTAGAGGTGCGAGTGTAGCCCATTATCGGCTGCGTCGTACATGCTACGTGCCATTCGGTCCACAAATTTCTCCACTCATTCCAAGCCAGTGCCTTGCAATATCACACAGTTTCAAAGGGAGAACCTTCTGGAGCTTCGACCTACTTTTCGTCCACAATATAACTATTGTTATATAACAATATAACTAATATAACTATTATTTTCAGGCTCTGCGGTAACCCGCAGAGCCTGAAAACCAAGGTTTTCTACCAGTGTTTGTTGCACTGGCACTGACTTTGATGACTTACGGCATTGAGACGTGGTCTCTTACTATTGGCCTCATTAGTAAGCTCAGAGTAGCGCAACGAGCTATCATGGAGGGGCGGGGGTTCCCTGCGTTATAAAATCCGGAATGAGATCCGTAGGAGAACAATAGTCACGGACATCAATTTTCTCTTAAAGTTACCAAGTTGAAATGGTAATGGGCAGATCATATCGCTCAGAGAATCAATAACCGATGGGGAACAAAGGTTTTTGAGTGGCGACTACGTACCGGAAGATGTAGTGTAGGCCGGTCCCCCACTAGGTGGACCGATGACCTGGTCAAGAGTTGAGCCGTTGGATGCGTGAGGCGAATAGCCGATCCAATTGGCGTACTATGGTAGAGGCCTATGTTCTGGCTGTTGATGAGCGACGTAAAGTCATGTGACCGGTTAACGCGCCAATTATGAAGCGTCACTTCTGTTTCGTGCCACTGTGGTAAGCATAGAGCGATCCTTTCGCTCGGGACCAATATAAGTCCCGAGCGCAACTGGGCTCACAAATCAAAATAGAACATACCCCAATGTGATAAAGAACAATTTTGAATGCACACTGCGACCTTTAATCTATTTCTGCCTTTTGTACAACAATCCGTATTTGAATCGTTATAAAGTTTACTTTTGTATATCGCGTTATGTTTAAAGAAAGCGATTGCGTAGAAATGCATCTAAACTCTAAATTGATACGAGCTTCTATATCTAAACACATAAGGTATATTTTCTCAACCCTAAGGAGAAACATTGAAACAATTATATTCTGTTATCTTGCGTCAATATAATGTGATAGTAATTATATTGTTATAATGATAATGATTTGCTGATAAGTGAATGATGTTCCTTCACAACACTTGTAAAATCATACTACATATTATAGTAGGAATACTTAATGATTAAGGGGCTAGGTTACCCAAAAACGACTACTTTCTGCTCCTAAAACTCCCAAACGGCTTGGTTTAACGACTTGAAAAAAATACTACCTGAATGATCAATTCAAGGGCATTACATTTGATTGATTGATTTTTTTGTATTACCATTACTTATGGCTTGAAAAAATATTTAACAGCATGCTATTTTAAAACTATTTTCCCTAAAACTTCTAAATGACTTAGACGTTTGGGATTAATTTTACACCAAAAAATAAGGAAGAAAATTTTCTATAATTCTTATTGATTAAATTTGTGCATAGAGCAATATTTCGCAAAGAAATTATCAAAAAACTGAATTCCAAATGTACAAGTCTCAGAGGTGCTCTGCGCGGGCGCGCGCGGCAGTCATGCACTGGCATTCAGACGGGGAGGTTGTGTCGCTCGTTGCTCTGCTCACGCTGTCCGCCGACGTTACATATTTGTGTGCGTGAATGATATACAATACAAGTATTTGTTTTCGTGTGGGTTTGAAGCTTGCTCAAAGAGTAGCGTCTAGAGTGGTGAAATCTGATTCATTCCGTGATTTGCGCGTGGACACTCCTCGCATACATATTGAGTGGGTTACATTTCTGATTACAATTTCTTGTTTACGTACATCATTTTTACGAGTGGCAAATATATGTATTGGTAAACAAAGGAATATCGGGAGGTTGAGAACCGTTATAGAAAATACTGGAAATGAAATTGAAAAGTAAAATTACTGGCCTTATAAGACTTAATACCTAATGTCTCAGGTTAACGAGCACAATGCAGTGCTGCATATTTTTGTTTTAAAGTATTGATTGGCACTGCAATTGTTATGGGCCGGCGTTATCCGAAAACTGTAAATATGTTGTAATTGCAGTGCCATTCACAACTTTGAAACACAAAGGCCTGCAGGGCACCGCAGTGTGCTCATCATAATGCTGGCCCATAAAAATTGCAATGCTTCACAGAACTTTGAAACACAAAGGCCTGCGCGGCATTGCTCTGTACTCGTAACTAAGTCTCATAAGCTCAGTAATTTCGCTGGTTACTTTGCTCATCAAACCGGAACATAGTAATGCTTGCACATCTGCCGGCAAGCATATAATGCTGTTCCGGGAAAAATCAAGGACCTACCTTGGACACGGTTTTGGCAAAAATTGAAATGTTGGTTGCATGAAAAATATTACTATACTATAGCTGAAGTTTTAAAGTAATTTATTTGACCACTGAATTTCTAGAATTCTATTTAAATTATTGGTTTTATTTTTGGACACTTTAGTATAATTAATAAGAAAAATAATAACATTTGATAATATAAATAAGTACCTATAGGAAATGAAATATGAATTGTATTACGATTATTGTGTCATTAGTTTTTTGTAATATTTTAAATTCAATGATAGTTAATTATTCTAATATTTGCATGCCACAATGTGGTAAAATGTTTATGATACTTTATATTTTCTATACCTGTGACCCGACACTATTGTTGTCACCAACATTTTCAGCAAATAAATTATTATGATTAGGCTTCATGAACAAAGTGGAAACCCAGACGGACACTCGCAGATGACTCGATACCTCGTAAATGACACCAAAATAAAAAACACGACTACAAAAGTAAAAATAAAAACAACCCGAAAATCATTTATTTACGTACATGTTAATTTTTGGGTCAAAATGTGTAACAAATTTCAACTTTACGGAGCAAATTGGCTGTCTGTACTTTTATTTTAGTCCAGAGCGATATTTTGAGATCAATCTCAACGTTGGATAATCTCATGTGCGTCCGTACCGTTTATTTACGAATAATAATGATCACTTCAACACTTCATTTCAATGAAAAACTTTCCACTAAATGAATTTAAAGAATTATAGGCAAAGATGCCGTGCGCGCGTGCGGGTACCGCTTCGTAGCGGTTCATCCGCGTGTTCTATGACGTTAGGTTTTGCGATGTTCTTGAAAGACGTAGTGTGGACCGCGCGGGGGAAGTGTGCTTGACTCCACCCATTCGAGCAAGGTCCTTGGCCCGTATAACGTCCTTAAACGAACTTACCTGTAAGTGAAGTTCTATCATAATTATATGAAGGCTTCGTCCGAAGAGATTAGAATATAGGTAAGACTTGTAGTAACGCCTAGTGATCGCCATTGCTGCACTATTTTGAGATTCTTTTTTTTTTTTTTGTGGGTAATCTTACTTTACTTGATCGCTCGTTCCCGTCGACTCGTCATTTAGTTCAGAGCTGAAAAAACATTATTTCACGAACTTGGGTAGGGAAGGATAGTTTTATAATGCTGTTCGTTATCACATCTAAAAACAGGGGTGGGTTGCTAATCTCTTCGGACGAAGCCTTCATATAATTATGATAGAACTTCACTTACAGGTAAGTTCGTTTAATCATTAATTATATTTGGCTTCGTCCTTCGAGATTAGAATATAGGTAAGACTTGTAGACTTTTAGAGATTATCGTGAAATATTGTTTTAGGTGGTAAATCTGTCGTAGGTATATTAATTACATTTATAAATAGGTATGAAGAACATAGAATAAATAAACAATTTTGTATTTTTAATGCATACGTTTCTTTATTTCTGTTATTTTAACAAAATTCCGGCTTATTATTAAAGTAAATATCAGTTATCTGTTTCTATATTATCAATAATTGCACGTCCAAATGATTCATTATCATATGTATTTAGAGGCCGGTTATAAAACATGAAAAAAGTGTTTGAAGTGGCGCTCCAGCCAGCTGTTCTTCTAATAACGTCAAGGCTTACATCAAGGCGGTGTGCACATGAAACAGCAGCATGCCGTGTACTGTGTGCGCTGAATTCTAGCACTCCAGCATTAACCAGAGTGCCACGAATCCAGCGACTTAACGTCTGGCTGGAGACGCCACGATACGGTCGTTTCAAGCTTATAAAGAGGCTTTTAATATTACCACGTAGTGATTTTGTTTTATTCAAATAATCTTGTAATGTTTTCCCAGGACATATTTCGGGTTTTTGATTGAAAAAAGGTAAAATCAATATCGGTTGTGGACATTCGATACGCGAAGTCTTTATTAATTCTGTGATTTTAATCGAGACATGAGTTCTAGTAAACGATATGTTATTAATGCAAATCTTGGAAAAAGTTTGCACCCTGTGTGCAGTGACTAAGGCCAATAAGGTCACCAACTTTTTTGTAATTATTTCAAGAGATTGAGTCTCATGTGGATAAAACTTTTCTAAAAAATCTAAGACTTTAGATGGATCCCAAGTTGTATCGTATTTGGGCAAAGGAGGACGTAACCGAAATATACCCTTAAAAAAACGTTTAATATTTTGATCTGATCCCACATGATCACCAATAATCAAGGATAGGGCGGAACGACAAGAATTGAGACTTCCATATTGTGCTCCTTCGTTATACAGAACATCGAGAAAGCTAATTATGTTAGAGATTGGAGCAGTATATAAATCAACTTGATTTTGTATACAATAATTATACCATTTTTTTATGTAAACATCATATTGCTTATGTGAATTTTTTGATAAGGACTTCATCATGACGTCTAAAGCCGATGAGGGACATTGTCTCTTTATGAACGCCGCCCGGATAATATTGCAGCTGCCAGGGTAATTCGGCTGTGCATGTTCCGAATGCTGGAATGAGGACAAACTATTACGTTTTCATCGGGTCGAAATATCAGTATCTCAGAAACTACCAAGCTTTTGAAGATAGGGTACCAGGGCTGGGTAGGCCATAATGGTACAATTAATATTCCTTTAGCATTATCCGAAATTATTTTACGTAATGTCTTGAGGATTATAGAAAAGGGTGGAAAGGCATAAAAGTACAAATTCATCCAATTGATTGTAAAGGCATTAACTGTACGAGCATCCGGGTCACGGTGCCACGAAATGTAATCATCACATTTCTTGTTTAACCTGCTTGCAAAAAGGTCAATTTCAGGACAACCGAAACATTTAACAATTTTTAAGAAGGCGTTAGATGACAATTCCCATTCGATATCTGGGTGAATCCGCCTGGATTCAGCGTCTGCTTCTGTATTATCGGCAGATCTAATGTATGAAGCGTAAACGTGTAAATTTCGTTGTTCACACCACTGCCAGAGACTTTTAGTAACCTCTGTAAGGTGTGGGTACTGTATTCCCCTCATGCGGTTTATATAAGATATAGCGGTAGTATTATCTATTCTTAGTAAGATCTGACTGTTAGTCATCGATTTTGCAAAGATTTTTAAGCCAAAAAATGCCGCCAGTATTTCTAAATAATTTATGTGCATAGCAAGCTCATTTTTACTCCATAAGCCGCTACCTCTATCATTACCACAGGCAACTCCCCACCCCGTAGTTGAGGCATCGGAAAATATCTCTAAGTCATACTTGTCAAGTTTAATTTTATTTACTGAATGCCTGATTGCATGTTTCCACCAAATAAGATCAGGTAGTAAGGATTTTGGAATATTCATGTACATATTGTAATTATCATTATTACTTTGTAAGTTAAGATATTTTATACGTTCAAATAATTTCGTGTATAACCAGCCATATTCAATGGCAGGACACGCCGAAACAAGTAGACCGACAAAACGTGCAAACTCCCGTATTCTGCATCTACTTAAGGATAATATTTTATCGATTTCTTTGTCAATAAGGATAACTTTTTCTGTAGGTAGACTTACTTGAAGATTTTTTGAGTCAATATTGTATCCGAGAAACAAACAGCATTGATTTGGTACTAAAATACTTTTGTCTTCGTTTATTATAAAACCTAGAGACGTTAGCAGTGTTCTAGTAAGCTTGAGATTATCTAGACACAGTTCATACGATTGGCCTATTAAAAACCAATCATCTAAGTACACAGTTGATATCAAGCCCGCAGAGCGAAGTAGCTTAGCTACTGGCTTCATTATCTTGGTAAAGACATACGGAGCTGTGCTAAGGCCAAACGGTAAAACGTTAAATTCAAATAATTCTTGACCCCATTGAAATCGTAGGTACTTTTTAAATTCCTTGTGGATTTTTACCAAAAAATATGCATCTTTAAGGTCAAGTTTGGCCATAAAGCAGCCTTTAGAGGTTAATTTAACTGCTGTTCGGAAATCTTCTAGTTTAAAATGCGCAGTATCAATAAATTTATTCAAGTTTTTTAAATTAAGAATAAATCTCATTTTTCCGTTTGGTTTTGGCACTAAAAAAATGCTTGACACAAATTGCCCCTCACACGGTTGGCATTTTGAAATTGCACCAATTAACAATAAGTCATTTATGGCTTTTTGAAACTGAAGTTTATCATCATTAGAATAATTTCTTGCAGGTGGTGTATCGAACTGGAACACAGGCCGTGAAAAAGGGATTTTATACCCTCGAATATGAGACAGGATAGCTGGATCATGTGTTATGCCAGACCATTGTTCAAAAAATTGAGCAAGTCTACCAGCATAGTTTACCTGTGGCGAAGTAGGTGACAACAGCGCTAGCGGCGGTTGTGCGAGACTGTGCGAACAGGACGCTGATTCTGCGATTGTTTGGATGAGTTCGCGCGCTGACTTCTCGTTGTTATCGACATCGTTGCATCTTTGGTCTGCGCCGGCTGCTTGCGCTTCGTGTTGTGGTAGGAACCTTTCCAGTTTTTTGAAGGGATGTTTTGTTTACCAGTACTTGGCTTAGGTACAGTACTAGGCTTTAGATCTGCACCGGACTCGTTTATTGCTTTGGCTACCTTTAAAGTGTCTGGCAGGCTTTGTCCAAATAGAAAATCATCGATTTTTGCGGCCTGTAGCGGCTCCTTCATATCTTTTTTGACCGAATATATTATGAAGTTACGCCTAGTTAAGGTGTCGTTGTGTTGACAATCACATAATGTACGTCCGGTATCCATAAGAGAACGCAATAACTCTGTGTTCCTTTCTTTCGAAGAAAGAACAAGTGTGATCGCCTCACCAAGGCTTGAAATTGCCGATGCCAACAAGGTCTGCTTAGATTGTATGACCTTGTCACGTTTGGTTACAGTTTCGGACAACGCCACTTTGATTTCGGGATTTAAAGCTGGCGCACCGATAAGTTTACAATTTTCCGGTATATGGTATTTATCAGTGAGTTCTTTTCGTTCGTCCTTCGACAACCCTGTCGTTGCTATATGTTCAAAACGGAGAGCAACATCCTTTTGTATGTTTTTTCCATATTTTATCATTTTAGTGGGATCGACTCCAAGAATTTGAAGTATGTCGGCATCCAACTCAGGTGTGGTGTCCTGCAAAATTTCCGCATTATGATTTGTGTCAGCGACAGGGATGGAAATAGGTGCCTCCTGAGGAGCATTATGCTCTAGTATTATATGGTCCAGATCGGGTTCATTATGAACAGCTCGCGGCGTGCTATCTGTAAAAAACATTTGACATACGTTAAGCACGTTCGCAACTTAACAATATTAAAGCTGTGGTATACACTTGTAAGTTATTGTGAAGAGGTAGCCCTATAAACTACACGCAACACTAACCATAGTGTTATTTTTAAACGAAGAAGTGGCCCCATAAACCACCCACAACGTTAACATGTGTTAACGTTGTGTGCTGAGTCGGGACCTTTTCCTGACATCACAACATTACATTGTTTATTGTTAGTTTTAATTTCTGTTGTGTCATTTATAATCTAATGTAATGTTGTGTTGTCCGGAAATAAATGTATTTTCTTTCTTTCTTTCTTTCATGTGAAAAAACCAAGCTTTCGAGTTAGCATTTATACGAAGAGGTAGCCAATAAGCTACCTTTAACACCATATCAGTGGTACGAGACAGCCCCCCAAGCTGCCCGCAGTACCATGGCTGCGCTATACACTTGTAGGTTATTGTGAAGAGATGAGAAGAGAGAGATTTGGATGTGCCAAAATGTGCTAATGAGCGATCTTAAACAATGAGAAGTGGACTGTATATTTTTATGTGGTACAACCGAAAATTAGAGGAGGAAAATGGGAAAGACAGGATGCATCACATACCTCGTACAGAGCGCGGGTCCTGCTCCGTTTCCTTTCTTCAGCTAGCTGGGCGGGCCCGCCACGTACGTGGACACAATCCTGATGCTGAACTTCTTCCAAAACTCTTTTTAACGATTGCACTCGCGATAGGAGCGAATATATAGCAAAAAACACAAAACACAAGGCTCTGCGCGGGATTGCGATTTGATGCGAATATTTCTAGTTTTGCGCGCTGCGGGTCCGTAATTCAACAAGCGACCATGACCGACACTCGAGACGAATTGTAACGTTCTAGCCGGCAGGTGGCGCCAGCTACAGCGGTGATGCGTGTAGGTGTGAGGGAGAGGGAAAATGAATGTACCATTTTGCTAATTTTTGACTAATTTAAACTATAGCTATTTGGCGCAACCATTCCCCCCGGACTTGAAGGGATGCCTTCAAAATCGATATGCAAAACTATACTACATTTATGATGCTAATATTGCTAATGAAAACTAATCTAATTCCCTAACCTAAACGCGAAGCTATCCAAATTATTGATTAGGTAAGGGGCAGAGACGAACAACCGGACGTATATATGATCCAGTCGCTGTCTTGACGCGTACTATCCGTGTAACTCCGTTAGAACCGGGAAAAACTTCCTCTACAATGCCCAAAGGCCAGTGAAGAGGTGGAGAATTCTCCGTAAGCAGGATAACAACAGACCCGACCGTGATTGGGTTAACTGGAGTATTCCATTTGCGCCGAGATTGTAGAGTATGAAGGTAGTCCGTTCTCCAGCGCTTCCAAAACGATTGAACTAATCTATCGAGCAGCTCATGACGCGAAAGAGTATTAATATTATCGTCAATTTCTGCAGCAGGCAAACATTTCAATGGCGTTAGGTTTAGAAAATGTGCTGGAGACAAAGCGAGAGGTTCCGACGGATCATTAGAGAGCGTCCTACAAAGCGGTCGTGTATTCATGACTGATTCGATTTGGGTAAGCACGGTAGTTAACTCTTCAAATGATAAGATTTGCTCTCCTATCACGCGATATAAATGATTTTTCAAACTCTTTATATTTGCTTCCCAGTTACCGCCAAAGTGACTGGCAGCTGGGGCGTTAAGCGACCATTCTATGCGATTCTCTGCTAATACATTACCGAACTCAGTCTTATGATATTTTGAACTCAAAAATTCGTGGAGTTCCGAAAGAAAGCGCTTGGCACCGATATAATTACTACCATTATCCGAATAAACTCTACCTACAGGACCGCGGCGCGATAAAAACCGTTTAAAGGCTGCCATAAAGCTCGCGGTGCTCAAGTCACTAGCTAGTTCGATGTGTACTGCACGAGTTGTCATACATACGAAGAGGCACACGTATGCCTTTGTTGACCGAATACCCCGACCACGACTTATGGTCACCTTGAACGGGCCTGCGTAGTCAGTGCCAGTATGCATGAATGGTTTTGCGGATTGCACTACACGACATGAGCGGTGGTCTGCCATCTCGGGGAAAGACGGCTTTGGACGAAGACGAAAGCAAGGGAGACACTTATGTACCCTATTTCTAATTAAGCTACGAGCAGAAAGTATCCAATACTTCTGACGTAAAAGCGACATTAATAAGTCTGGACCAGCGTGACAATTTACCTTGTGATGGTAATCAATAAGCAAATCCAGAACATGATGCTTCCGCGGAAGCACGATGGGATGTTTTTGTTGGTAACTCAAGTTTGAGTTTTTCAAACGACCACCGACTTTAATGAGATCATTCTCAAGAAACGGCTTGAGATGTTGAAAAGAGCGGCTACAAGCTTGACCTGCTTTTAATTTAGAAATTTCGACAGCAAAATGCAAGCGCTGGATTTCACGGAGGACAATTATCTCTGCGAAGTCCAGATCTGAAGATATAATACGCTCACGCGTCGGGAGAAGTTTTGTGAATCTATAAATGTAAACTACACAACGCAACAGTTTTGACCATGACGATAAGCGATTAGCCAACGAAATTATAAGAGATTCCGCATCGGGCGGAGCAGAGGTTACCAACGCATGCTTCTTTTCTTCAAATACTTCTGTCACCGTGGCAGGGTCAAAGGCAACGATGGGCCATTGCGAGATATCTGTGCGAGCCCATGAAGGGCCATCAAACCAAAGCGGATGGTCGATTATTTGAGAAGGCGTAAGTCCACGGGATAGACAATCCGCGGGATTATCCGTACCGGATACGTGATACAAATGTTTTGGTGACAAATCATTTTGTATTTTCGTCACTCTGTTGGCCACAAACGTGTCCCATCGATGAGGAGACGAGTGGGCCCAACAAAGAGCAACAGTCGAGTCTGAAAATGCGAAAACATTTCGAATGTTGAAGCGATTTTTACAAGCGTCGATTATGCTTTTTATAAGCTGAGCGAGAACGAGTATAGCGCAAAGTTCCAGGCGAGCAAGTGAAACGACCTTACGAGGGGAAACCCTAGACTTTGCGCTGATGAGGCTTAAAGTAATTCCATCATCATTTTGAACATGGAAGTAGACAACTCCCCCGTACGCCCTTTCACTAGCATCGGCAAATCCAAGAATTGTTACGACACTATCAGCGGTGATTCCAACGTAGCGTGGAATTTTTACCTGCGAGAGCAAAGAAAGCTCTTCTCTAAAGCGGGACCATACACGAACAATATCGCCAGGAGGTGTGTCATCCCAATCACACTCGCACAACCAAAGCTGTTTTATTATCAGTTTTGCATACAAGACGACAGGTGCGACAAATCCCATTACGTCCCATATTTTCGCGACACATGATAATATGGTGCGCTTGGTGCAAGTCTGAGCAGGTGTACTGATTTTAAGATTGAAAAAGTCTGTAGCGGGTGACCAACATAAACCAAGTATTTTATGTAGTTCAGATGCATCGAATTCTTTGACCGATGAAAGGCGATGCGATAGCGGTATCGAATCTACAACCGATGGCGAATTACTAGTCCATTTTACAAGTTCGAACTGACCTGACTTCATAAGACCTATCATTTCAGAGGCTGTAGATATGCCCTCTTCCTCGTTTTGGACAGAATGGACAAAGTCATCCATATATAGACCCGTGTCTATTATATCTTTAGCCCTAGGGAAAGAGTCACCCTCATCAGTCGCGAGCTGTTTAATAGTACGCAATGCATGAAATGGACTTGACTTGAGTCCAAAAACGACTCGATTAAACTCATACACCTTCAACGTTTCATGCGGAGAAAAGCGATATAGAATGCGTTGAAAACGGCGGTCACATTCACGAACACCGATGCTGAGAAACATTTGACGTATGTCAGCTGAAAGCGCGATCGAAAATAAGCGAAAATTAACGATTATGTCAAACAAGTTACCTTGGAGATTTTGACCATTATACAGTAGATCATTCAACGAGACATGCGTGCTAGTCTTACAACTTCCATCCAGAACAATACGTAATTTAGATGTGACTTTGTCCTCTCTTATAACCCCGTGATGCGGTATAACATAAGACTGGGTTTCCGTAAGCGTTTCTGGAGATACAGGCGAGATATAACCTTTATCTAAATATTCATTGATCACACTGTCATAAGCGGACTTCAATTTAGGAGAAGCTTGCAACTTCTTCTCCAAGCAGTAAAAGCGACGTTCGCTTGCTTGTCGAGAGTCGCCCAGAGAATGAGTATTTCCCTTGAAGGGAAGCGCAACTACGTAGCGGCCGTTATCGGCGCGAGAAGTCGTGCTGCTATATATTTCTTCGCAGAGTCTATCGTCTGGGCTGAGTATAGGCGGCACATTTACCTCTTCCAGTTCCCAGAACTTACGAACGGCAGAGGTAAGCGAATCATCGACACAACAATAAGAAGTGGTCTCGTTACTACCAAGGCTGACTGGAGCTTCACCAATAATCACATATCCAAGGACAGTTTCTAAAGCGAGCGGGGAGTGATGCGAAGACTGCCCTTGAACCTTGTGAGACAAGAGTAGATGCGGGAAAATCGAAGCCCCAACCAATACTTCGATCGGACCAGGTACGGAGTACGTATCATCCGCCAACGGTAAGTTTCTAAAGTTCGACAAACGTGAAACATCGACCGCGACTGTCGGCAAACGTTCGGTTATTTTATCTACAACAAGCGATTCCATTTCGTAATTAATTTTACGATCAAAGCGAGAGAAAAACTTAATGTTTACTGACCCTTGAACAGGTTTAGTCGAACCACCTATTCCCTTTACTACGGAACAAGCAGGGTTCCGATTTATATTTAATCCTAAGCGTTGACAGCAATCACGACTAATAAAATTGCTTTGAGATGCGCTGTCTAACATTGCGCGTACGCAATGTTCCTTACCATAAGAATCTACCACGATAATACGAGCGGTTGCGAGCAATATCGTAGTAGGGCCTCGAGGCATAAGTCTAGTTTTATTATCTGATAACGCACAAAGAGTTACGTCATCAGTGCGGGCTGAGCGATCGAATGCGGAGGACGCGGCGCCCGCGCTGGACCCCGCTCCCCCTGGCGGCACAGGAGGGGCGGCGGCGTGCGCGCGCGAAACGAACGAGTTCTTATTATCTACGGCTGCATCGCGGAAACACAATAAACTATGATGTTTAGAATTGCATCTTTTGCACAAGGAATTGGATCGACAGTCAGAGACACGATGTCTCGCACTCAAACAGTTGATGCACAAATTATTTGCTTTTACGAATTTAAAGCGTTCATTTGGTTTGTAGCTGTGGAACACCGAACATTTGTATAAATGGTCATGTTGGCTATTACATAAGGAGCACGAAGATTGCTGTGAACTGGATGCGGCATTTACATAGGCATGCGTAGTAGTCGGCTTATGGAACTTAGATGCCGTGTCCATTTTACGATCGACGTATTTTTTCGTAACTTCCTGTTTTACGGACGAAGTGCGTTGCAATATTTTTATGTGATCGCGGACAAATGATGATAAATCATCGAAGGTTGGCATTTCACAAGTACGCTTAAATGACTCAAATGAACGAGCGGTTTCTGGATCCAATTTCTTAAGCGCGATGTACAAGAATACGTAATCAGAAAGATCATTGACCTTTAGATTATTTAAAGCGGCGACCGATGAAGCGAAATTATCTAGAAATTGTTCTAGATTAGAAGGAGTTGCGGACGAAATAGGTTTAAAATCGTAGATTTGGTCTAAGTACGTGGTGGCCACTAGCCGTTTATCCTCGTATTTATTTTTGAGTAAATCGAAAATTAAAGTATAATTTTCGGCGCATGGTGTCACGCCTGCGCATACTGATCGAGCCTTGCCAGACAATTTACCAATTAAATAGTACAATTTTTCCGATTCGGTTAATGATGTATTATCGTGTACGGCATTTTTGAAACTAGCGAAAAAGAGCGGCCAATTTTTTATGTCCCCGTTGAACTCAGGTATCTCAATCGGTGGAAGTCTAGGCGCCCTGTACTGACTTGCTGGCTTGACAATAGGCTCAGTGTGTAATTGCCGCGACTTCGCGGCGCGTTTGACGCAACCAAATAAATCTTCGAATGATGAAAGTGCCTGATAGCTAATGACATATTTGGGGTTAATTTTTAATTCTATTTCGACTATTTTGTCCAGCACACTTTCAAAACTCTCACGCAATGAGTCCACGGTTTCAATATCACAAAGAAATGATTCCCTAGCTGACTCCGAATCTAGATTGCTTACGCGATTACAAATACTTTGCATGCGAGCATATATTCTATCTCTTTTAGCATATAATACCTTCAACTGCATACTACTAATGTCATCACTAGACGAAGTTGAAGTCATTTTAATGAAGTATATAATCGAATGTTACGTATTATTATGAAGTATATAATGGAATGTTACGAAACGAACAATAATGTTAAGATAAGCGGTGGAGAACGACTACGGATGTATATAACAAATTTTACCTAAGCGGGATGAAAGAGAACTAGTTTATAGAAAATATTAAATATGTACCTATGTATGCGAATCGACAGCGAACAAACGAGTAGAAATAACAAGCGGGTAGGAAGAATCGATGGTTAGATTAACGCGATAATTGTTACTGTTTACCTAAATACCTGATGCGGGATGAGCGAAATAACTATAAGTTAGTCAGGTAATATTAATAAACTGTATATAAGCGAATATAAGCGAATGAATTACGGAATATTATAACTTCCCTGCGCTTCGAGGGACACGAACGAAAACTGGAGGTAGGTAATTTAAAACGTAGCGAGCTATTCGAGAAGCGATTTGTTTTCGACAATTAAATAATTTAAGGATATTTTAGAATAGCTAACTCTAATTCAATATACGATTCGAATAGGATCAAAGAAATGATTCAATATCCGGCTCGAAGGACCAAAACAATGGATGTGCCAAAATGTGCTAATGAGCGATCTTAAACAATGAGAAGTGGACTGTATATTTTTATGTGGTACAACCGAAAATTAGAGGAGGAAAATGGGAAAGACAGGATGCATCACATACCTCGTACAGAGCGCGGGTCCTGCTCCGTTTCCTTTCTTCAGCTAGCTGGGCGGGCCCGCCACGTACGTGGACACAATCCTGATGCTGAACTTCTTCCAAAACTCTTTTTAACGATTGCACTCGCGATAGGAGCGAATATATAGCAAAAAACACAAAACACAAGGCTCTGCGCGGGATTGCGATTTGATGCGAATATTTCTAGTTTTGCGCGCTGCGGGTCCGTAATTCAACAAGCGACCATGACCGACACTCGAGACGAATTGTAACGTTCTAGCCGGCAGGTGGCGCCAGCTACAGCGGTGATGCGTGTAGGTGTGAGGGAGAGGGAAAATGAATGTACCATTTTGCTAATTTTTGACTAATTTAAACTATAGCTATTTGGCGCAACCAAATAGGTATGAAGAACATAGAATAAATAAACAATTTTGTATTTTTAATGCATACGTTTCTTTATTTCTGTTATTTTAACAAAATTCCGGCTTATTATTAAAGTAAATATCAGTTATCTGTTTCTATATTATCAATAATTGCACGTCCAAATGATTCATTATCATATGTATTTAGAGGCCGGTTATAAAACATGAAAAAAGTGTTTGAAGTGGCGCTCCAGCCAGCTGTTCTTCTAATAACGTCAAGGCTTACATCAAGGCGGTGTGCACATGAAACAGCAGCATGCCGTGTACTGTGTGCGCTGAATTCTAGCACTCCAGCATTAACCAGAGTGCCACGAATCCAGCGACTTAACGTCTGGCTGGAGACGCCACGATACGGTCGTTTCAAGCTTATAAAGAGGCTTTTAATATTACCACGTAGTGATTTTGTTTTATTCAAATAATCTTGTAATGTTTTCCCAGGACATATTTCGGGTTTTTGATTGAAAAAAGGTAAAATCAATATCGGTTGTGGACATTCGATACGCGAAGTCTTTATTAATTCTGTGATTTTAATCGAGACATGAGTTCTAGTAAACGATATGTTATTAATGCAAATCTTGGAAAAAGTTTGCACCCTGTGTGCAGTGACTAAGGCCAATAAGGTCACCAACTTTTTTGTAATTATTTCAAGAGATTGAGTCTCATGTGGATAAAACTTTTCTAAAAAATCTAAGACTTTAGATGGATCCCAAGTTGTATCGTATTTGGGCAAAGGAGGACGTAACCGAAATATACCCTTAAAAAAACGTTTAATATTTTGATCTGATCCCACATGATCACCAATAATCAAGGATAGGGCGGAACGACAAGAATTGAGACTTCCATATTGTGCTCCTTCGTTATACAGAACATCGAGAAAGCTAATTATGTTAGAGATTGGAGCAGTATATAAATCAACTTGATTTTGTATACAATAATTATACCATTTTTTTATGTAAACATCATATTGCTTATGTGAATTTTTTGATAAGGACTTCATCATGACGTCTAAAGCCGATGAGGGACATTGTCTCTTTATGAACGCCGCCCGGATAATATTGCAGCTGCCAGGGTAATTCGGCTGTGCATGTTCCGAATGCTGGAATGAGGACAAACTATTACGTTTTCATCGGGTCGAAATATCAGTATCTCAGAAACTACCAAGCTTTTGAAGATAGGGTACCAGGGCTGGGTAGGCCATAATGGTACAATTAATATTCCTTTAGCATTATCCGAAATTATTTTACGTAATGTCTTGAGGATTATAGAAAAGGGTGGAAAGGCATAAAAGTACAAATTCATCCAATTGATTGTAAAGGCATTAACTGTACGAGCATCCGGGTCACGGTGCCACGAAATGTAATCATCACATTTCTTGTTTAACCTGCTTGCAAAAAGGTCAATTTCAGGACAACCGAAACATTTAACAATTTTTAAGAAGGCGTTAGATGACAATTCCCATTCGATATCTGGGTGAATCCGCCTGGATTCAGCGTCTGCTTCTGTATTATCGGCAGATCTAATGTATGAAGCGTAAACGTGTAAATTTCGTTGTTCACACCACTGCCAGAGACTTTTAGTAACCTCTGTAAGGTGTGGGTACTGTATTCCCCTCATGCGGTTTATATAAGATATAGCGGTAGTATTATCTATTCTTAGTAAGATCTGACTGTTAGTCATCGATTTTGCAAAGATTTTTAAGCCAAAAAATGCCGCCAGTATTTCTAAATAATTTATGTGCATAGCAAGCTCATTTTTACTCCATAAGCCGCTACCTCTATCATTACCACAGGCAACTCCCCACCCCGTAGTTGAGGCATCGGAAAATATCTCTAAGTCATACTTGTCAAGTTTAATTTTATTTACTGAATGCCTGATTGCATGTTTCCACCAAATAAGATCAGGTAGTAAGGATTTTGGAATATTCATGTACATATTGTAATTATCATTATTACTTTGTAAGTTAAGATATTTTATACGTTCAAATAATTTCGTGTATAACCAGCCATATTCAATGGCAGGACACGCCGAAACAAGTAGACCGACAAAACGTGCAAACTCCCGTATTCTGCATCTACTTAAGGATAATATTTTATCGATTTCTTTGTCAATAAGGATAACTTTTTCTGTAGGTAGACTTACTTGAAGATTTTTTGAGTCAATATTGTATCCGAGAAACAAACAGCATTGATTTGGTACTAAAATACTTTTGTCTTCGTTTATTATAAAACCTAGAGACGTTAGCAGTGTTCTAGTAAGCTTGAGATTATCTAGACACAGTTCATACGATTGGCCTATTAAAAACCAATCATCTAAGTACACAGTTGATATCAAGCCCGCAGAGCGAAGTAGCTTAGCTACTGGCTTCATTATCTTGGTAAAGACATACGGAGCTGTGCTAAGGCCAAACGGTAAAACGTTAAATTCAAATAATTCTTGACCCCATTGAAATCGTAGGTACTTTTTAAATTCCTTGTGGATTTTTACCAAAAAATATGCATCTTTAAGGTCAAGTTTGGCCATAAAGCAGCCTTTAGAGGTTAATTTAACTGCTGTTCGGAAATCTTCTAGTTTAAAATGCGCAGTATCAATAAATTTATTCAAGTTTTTTAAATTAAGAATAAATCTCATTTTTCCGTTTGGTTTTGGCACTAAAAAAATGCTTGACACAAATTGCCCCTCACACGGTTGGCATTTTGAAATTGCACCAATTAACAATAAGTCATTTATGGCTTTTTGAAACTGAAGTTTATCATCATTAGAATAATTTCTTGCAGGTGGTGTATCGAACTGGAACACAGGCCGTGAAAAAGGGATTTTATACCCTCGAATATGAGACAGGATAGCTGGATCATGTGTTATGCCAGACCATTGTTCAAAAAATTGAGCAAGTCTACCAGCATAGTTTACCTGTGGCGAAGTAGGTGACAACAGCGCTAGCGGCGGTTGTGCGAGACTGTGCGAACAGGACGCTGATTCTGCGATTGTTTGGATGAGTTCGCGCGCTGACTTCTCGTTGTTATCGACATCGTTGCATCTTTGGTCTGCGCCGGCTGCTTGCGCTTCGTGTTGTGGTAGGAACCTTTCCAGTTTTTTGAAGGGATGTTTTGTTTACCAGTACTTGGCTTAGGTACAGTACTAGGCTTTAGATCTGCACCGGACTCGTTTATTGCTTTGGCTACCTTTAAAGTGTCTGGCAGGCTTTGTCCAAATAGAAAATCATCGATTTTTGCGGCCTGTAGCGGCTCCTTCATATCTTTTTTGACCGAATATATTATGAAGTTACGCCTAGTTAAGGTGTCGTTGTGTTGACAATCACATAATGTACGTCCGGTATCCATAAGAGAACGCAATAACTCTGTGTTCCTTTCTTTCGAAGAAAGAACAAGTGTGATCGCCTCACCAAGGCTTGAAATTGCCGATGCCAACAAGGTCTGCTTAGATTGTATGACCTTGTCACGTTTGGTTACAGTTTCGGACAACGCCACTTTGATTTCGGGATTTAAAGCTGGCGCACCGATAAGTTTACAATTTTCCGGTATATGGTATTTATCAGTGAGTTCTTTTCGTTCGTCCTTCGACAACCCTGTCGTTGCTATATGTTCAAAACGGAGAGCAACATCCTTTTGTATGTTTTTTCCATATTTTATCATTTTAGTGGGATCGACTCCAAGAATTTGAAGTATGTCGGCATCCAACTCAGGTGTGGTGTCCTGCAAAATTTCCGCATTATGATTTGTGTCAGCGACAGGGATGGAAATAGGTGCCTCCTGAGGAGCATTATGCTCTAGTATTATATGGTCCAGATCGGGTTCATTATGAACAGCTCGCGGCGTGCTATCTGTAAAAAACATTTGACATACGTTAAGCACGTTCGCAACTTAACAATATTAAAGCTGTGGTATACACTTGTAAGTTATTGTGAAGAGGTAGCCCTATAAACTACACGCAACACTAACCATAGTGTTATTTTTAAACGAAGAAGTGGCCCCATAAACCACCCACAACGTTAACATGTGTTAACGTTGTGTGCTGAGTCGGGACCTTTTCCTGACATCACAACATTACATTGTTTATTGTTAGTTTTAATTTCTGTTGTGTCATTTATAATCTAATGTAATGTTGTGTTGTCCGGAAATAAATGTATTTTCTTTCTTTCTTTCTTTCATGTGAAAAAACCAAGCTTTCGAGTTAGCATTTATACGAAGAGGTAGCCAATAAGCTACCTTTAACACCATATCAGTGGTACGAGACAGCCCCCCAAGCTGCCCGCAGTACCATGGCTGCGCTATACACTTGTAGGTTATTGTGAAGAGGTAGCCCCATAAACTACCCGCAACACTAACCACAGTGTTAATTTCAAACGAAGAAGTGGCCCCATAAGCCACCCGCAACGTTAAAGTGTGAACAATGCATGCTTTCTCGAAAGAGATAGCATTTACAGTGAAGAGGTAGCCCAAAAGCTACCCGCAACACCATATTAGCGGTACGAGACAGCCCCTCAAGCTGCCCGCAATACCATGAGCAAAATTCACGTTAATACAAGTTATTATTTACCTTGGAGTTCAGACAGTAGTCTTGATGAGCCATTTGACGAGGATGAAGAACTGGATAACACTCTCAGGCGACTTGGACGTGATGGTCTTCTATCACGTTGTAACTCCTTCTCGATTTCTTTTAATTTTTTCCGTAACACTTCGTATTTTTGGTCCTTATTTTTCCTTTTCGGCATAGTTCTTGTTGAATTTTCGATGGACAGGAACACTGCAGTCGATCGGGTAGAACGCGTGCGAAATGGCTGAGCACTAAAGCGCGAATGACGAGTCGACGGGAACGAGCGATCAAGTAAAGTAAGATTACCCACAAAAAAAAAAAAAAAGAATCTCAAAATAGTGCAGCAATGGCGATCACTAGGCGTTACTACAAGTCTTACCTATATTCTAATCTCGAAGGACGAAGCCAAATATAATAGGTGATAAATAATAATCAAGAATTTATTAATCGATTTAAAAAAAAGGAGGTTCTCAATTCGTCACGTGTTTTTGTGCCAATGTTTGTTACTAGATTTCTACTACTAGATACTAAAATAAATGTAAAAACTAACCAGGCTATCAGTTGGTTTTTTGGCAAGAGCTCTCAAAAGCTAGATATTCGGAAATGAAACTACAATTTTACAGGCCTGCGATTTCTGAAAATACTTAAAGTTTTTTTGGCACGTAACGTGAAACGGAACGCAATTTCTCGAAATGGAACGGTTATTTCAGCTTCTTTTTGGCTGAATGTGACAACGACCAAAGCCATTCAAAAATATTGACAGGACAGATGACAACTCAGCTAATTATTTGTCAAAACTGTCAAAAATGACGTGACGATGACGCCATATACTTTTATAATGTTGCTGCTTTTTAGAAGTTTTTAGGAACGCAGAGTTGCTGTTAATTCATTTAGCATTTCTACTATGTACATTGTACAATGTACACCTTTTTTTAAAACCATTTAAAAAAACGCAGGTCTGAAGAATTTTTTGTATTATTCTGCTAATCATTTTATTTCAGGCAAATTCTAGAAAAAAAAATTAAAGCTAGTTAATTTTTTCTGGGAATTAAGTACCAAGCTCCATACAAATTTAATACAAGTCCTTTCATATATCGCGATATTGGATGAATACCATGAATTCGGTTTCCCATTTTTGATACGTAATGCTTTTATAAAATACGTAATTGGTACTGAAATCTTGTGGCCACCTTCCGGTTAATTCCATCAACAGGATCCTGGACATTATCTAGGATTGGAGTACTTGTAAAGACAAATCAAACGAGCCCGAGCTCGATGGGGTTACGTCGTTTCGTTACAGAATTCAAAAATTTCCTGTGGCCGCCTTCCAGCTCTATCATCAGACCATCTTTGTGACATCATTATATTGCACTGACATCTGATTTACGCATTACGTATACGTATGTAAAATTTCGGCTCAGTCGAACACCGGAAAGTGGATTAAATTTAGTTGTCAAGAGTCAAACTAACATACAAATATTGCAAGTTGAATAAAAGCTTGTCACTCGGTATCCCGACCGTATGGACCATGAAATGCATGGTCCATGAATTGACGGCTCCGTAGCTAAGCTGGTAGAAACCCTGCCTGCAAAGTGAGGGTGTGTATCTGTGTATGTCCATGCCACCTGCGACACAGGGAATCCTAGTGCGGCGGCATGAGAGAGAGAGAGAGAGAGAAAGCGTAAAAAAAATCATGCATGGTCCTTACATTACAAAAAATATACGGATCGGCTAGAGAACCTACTTTGTTTTTTCGTCAGTTAATAAAATATACAGCAAGCGATAAAATAATAGTCATAATGGGTAATAATAATATAACGCTATCTGCCGACAAAACACGATACTATAGGAATGTAATATAAATATATTATCGGAGCTATTATTAGCTTTCTTAGAAAAACATAAATTTTTATTTAATAGGGTAAGTACTTTTTTAAAAAAATTCGGCGGTTTAGATATTAAAAAAAAATGTTGTACATTTGTTTGGAAAATAAATTATCATATTTGAATACATCGCAGTTCCAATAATATTATACACACATACGTGTCGAATCGATAACGACCTTTTTTAACATCGGGTAAAAAAGCTGCGGCCAGAACACAACGATAAGTTCTTAGCGGCAGATTTCTAGGTTGTACATAAAATTGCTTTCTTTCTCACGAGCGATTAAACTTTCGCTTCGTTTACTTCACTTTCACTTTAAAAAAGATAAAACTTAACACTCTGTTACTGGTATTTTCTTATGTTTTCTCGATTATTACACGCAATAGCTTCTGCCCGCGGTTCACCCACGTTGTTGATTCCTATAGGAACCGTGCGTTTTTTCGGGATAAAAAGTAGTCTACGTCGACCCGTATGATGTGTAAAAGAAATACACACCAACACATCAACAATTGCATTTATTATATAGTCACATTATATTTTAACAGTTTATGTCGCCTCAAATCCTTGCCAGAGAGAACCGTTATGTAGATATGTATAATTGTATATACCAAAAATGTTACGCGAGGCATACGAACAAATAATAAGTCAGGAAGTGTAATTCAGAACAAAATCCACACAAAAAATGGCCCTACTTCAAACCAAAACGACGTATGAACCAAAATACGAATCGCGTCCGAGGTTTCAAAAAATAGACTTCCGTTAAATAATAGACTTGCCTGGTGATTGGTTTAAATTCAAACGAAAGCAGGGATTGGTTCGCGCGCGTGCTGCAATGTCTGCTATGACAGCTGAGTCATTGAAGCGAAGATTTGACGTGTACTCGCTTGCAAGGAAAATGTCCGAATGATGACGTGCTGGACACGACTTGGACCTACTTGGAGACGACTTTTGTTGGGTCATTTTCTTTACATAGTTACATTTCCTGACTTATTATTCGTAGCGCGAGGCTATAGAAATTATAAAACACTCAAATTTTAATACAGAGGATGGTCGGCAAATCCATCCGATTTGAGAGTAATAAAAGCACAATGTCGCAAATGTCGTAGACACTGGAAAGGGTTCGAATTGTCGGGTGTTTTTACAAGACTGCACAAAAAAGGAGTCTAATGTGTTTAGGGTTCATGTAGGTATGTATGTAAGAGAGTTTCTTTGTTCCACCATAAGTTTGCCTGAACAGATTTGGATGTATGCGGTACCATTAGAATCCTTACGTCATCCCGAATGATACTGGCCGGGGCAGTCGTGTTTTTTATGTAACTTTTGTTACATCGACTTGTGTATGTTTATGGATAACAAGACAAGCGGGTCGTTTGCCTGATGGTAAGCATTAACGCCCATAGCACTGCCGTCCTAGCTAAGACAACCGTAATTATAAGTATAATACTACGCATAACAGCCGTAAGTAAATTGGACGACTTATAATAACGGTTGTCTTAGCTAGGACGGCAGAGCAGTGCCACCCAGAACTTTGAAAGGCCGAAATGTTGCCGGCTATATGTTCGAAAATTGGACCACCATTCAATCCAAGAAGCACTGAGCGCTGGAATTGGGTTGATCTTGATTGGTGAACTTAAGGTTGTATCTCGATTGACGATGTTTTCCTTCACATGTTCAAGCTCATTGTTTCTTTGTTATTTATTTCAGTAATGTATGTAGGTAGTGTCACACAATTACATCTGTGGACTGTGAACCATCGATTTACAGGTTTGGCGGCCGCCACATACGTATGAGACATTAATAGTATCATAACTTCAATGTTGAAAAGAATTTTACCTAAGTTGCCAGTCTAAAAAAAAGTTATTTTTAACCAACTTCCAAAAAAGGAGGAGGTTATCAATTCGTCGGGGTTTTTTTTTTTGTAACCTCAGATCTCGGTCATTAATAAACCGATTTGGATTTTTTTTTTCTATTTGAAAGGATATACTTTCAGATTGGTCCCATAGAAATTTCATCAAAATCGGTTCAGTAGTTTGTCACTGAAGTCGGTTCGTCGCTTTTTTAAAGCAATTTTATTAATTATATTTTGTATTATCTCATCGGATCGTTACGTTTCGCTCGATACGTTCCAGTAATAATAATGCTTTCACTTCGCGATTGCAAGGTCTGAAGGAAACATTACGGCGCGGTTAGGAAACATTACTGCATAATCGGAATGATCAACGGATAATTGAGCGTGAGCAGGCGACTGCTTTACTTATACAACTTTTTTTTTTTATGTTATTAGGTAACGAGACGAGCTGGTCGTTTGCCTGATGGTAAGCGTAACGCCGGCCCATAACGATTGCAGTGCCACCCAGAACTCTGAAACACAAAGGCCTGCGCGGCACTGCAGTGCGCTCGTTACCCTGAGACATTAGGTATTAAGTCTCATAAGCCCAGTAATTTCACTGGATACTCTGCTCATCAAACCGGAACACAGTAATGCTTGCACATTACTGCTTGGCGGCAGACTTCACGAGCAAAGCGGTGGTAACAACCCAGACGGACACTCGCAGAAGAGTTACTCCTCCCACTAACAAAATACTGCTTTTAATATTATAAACAAATATTATACGAACCGAAAACTTCCCAAAATTATCTTTTTAGTATTAGAGAATTGACAAGGGATTATGTTGTTACCTATAGTAAAAAATAACGCACAAAACATGCAGTATTAAGAATAGAGACCTTCAAAAGCGACATTGAATCGATCATTGTAATTATTAGGTACAACCTAGGTACTGTACCAAAAATTTATTTTCATTTCGACATTCGATAATTGATCAATCTTTTCAATGTCGTTCATATAGTATAATACTCAACTGTTATGATTATAAAGGTCATCCGTATTCCTATACAGTGTACATGATATACTAGCTTTTGCCCGTGGCTTCGCATGCGTGAAGCCAAGATAAACGGAGTAATGGTTACGTAGTTTTTGGATAAAGATAGTTTACGGGCCGATGACTAACATAGACTACTCAGTATATCAGAAAACATATATTTTTTTATCCTAACTGATAAAGAGGGGCGTGTAAAAAAAATTCGAGGACATGTGACCGCCACCGATACTGGCCCCGCCTCTCGGAATTCCTAAGTAGAGTTGCACAGATGTACTGTGCCGACCCTAAGTAAAATGGAACAAGGGCAGGAAGGAGGCTTCTGCACTGGACACGCAATGGTTGAGATTTTTTTTTACTATATGTTGAAGAATCGGCTGCGGTTCCTAACTGCACTACCTCTAACCGTGGACCGTGGTACGGTTAGCGTTCGGACTATATTTCTACCAAGCTCCACAATAGACGGTACTATATGCGTCAAGCGGATCGTCGTTTTTCGCGTGGTCCGTGATTGATGCTTATACATCAATCATGCATTAGTTGCAGGGGCGGCCTATCAGTTGCAGTGCCACTCAGAACTTTGAAACACAAAGGCCTGCGCGGTACTGCATTGCGCTCGTTACCATGAGACTATTAAATATTGAGTGTTAAAGTCTCAATAAGCCCAGCAATTTCACTAGGTACATAAACTGCTAATCCATACTAATATTATAAATGCGAAAGTGTGTTTGTTGGGTTGTTGGTTTGTCCTTCTTTCACGCAGTAACGAAGCAACGGATCGACGTGATTTTTGGCATAGAAATGGACCGGAGAGTAACATAGGCTACTTTTTATCCTGGAAAAATGCACGGTTCCTGTGGGAACGCGGGTGAAAACCGCGGGCAGAAGTTAGTGTGACATAAAATTGATATTGAAAGCTGTCAATAAAGTTTTATAATGTTGACAAGTTGATTTAATTTGATAGATCGGTTTGACGGTTCCTGTGGGAACGCGGGTGAAACCCGCGGGCAGAAGCTAGTAAGTACATAAATATTATAAGTTTACCTTTGTCCAGAGTCCAGATGGTGAATACAATTTAAATGTTGTATTTATCAAATACATCTATTGTCTGAGGTGTGTTTAGTTAGCAATTGTTCAAGAGTCACTATTCGTTCAAACAATAACGGTGGTGACTGGTGACTGGTGAGTGGTGACGCGATCGAGACGAGTTCTATCATATAGGATGTATTTTGAGACGGGGCAGTAAGTACCTATACTCAGATACCTTTTCTATACTACTGGATAACGTGACAGCTTAACATTTTAACCTCTGATGTAGGATTTATTAGCGAATATTTGGATCCAGTAGTCCCGGAGTTCATGATTCGGTACTCTTTCAGGGGGTAAGAAGACGCGGACAGGCGCTTGGCGCGCGGGGCCCGCACCCCGTCCCGCGCCGCAGTCGGGGTAATAGCACCGATTAGGTAATAGTTACTACGTCCCGTAACTAGAACAAGACTACGGAATCCCCTGGCAGTCGTAAAAGCGACTAAAAGGGAACATTTGAGCTTGTGGCTAGTTGGAGGTGGGGGTCTAACCAATACAAACAAGCTCTGGAAGGACGGCAGCTCGGTGTGGCCCGAGCTGTCGTAAGGGGCAGTGTAGACGCTTATGCAAACGTACGTTTGCTTGTCAGAATAACAACGCTTTTGCGTCAAACAAGGATTTCGTGATACTCGAAATGCGCGCTTGACGTAAAAGCGTTGTTATTCTGCCAACCAATGGTACGTTTGCATAAGCGTCTACGGTCTGCATAAGATGGAGGTTGGTAGGGAAGGGTGCGGCGCTTGGGGATAGGAACACGGACCGATTATACCTTAGGGGCAGTGTAGACGATTATGCAAACGTACGTTTGCTTGTCAGAATAACAACGCTTTTGCGTCAAGCGCGGATTTCGTGATACTCGACTGGAAATTCAGTCCAGCCGAAGATTAGGTAATGATTTTTTAATCGGTTTGGAATCAGTAAGGCAGCAGGTTATAACGATCAAGAAACACAGACTCGGACAAAGAGACCACTCCTTAGTAGTACCTACGCCAAACGGCAATCTACCGGATCAACTGAGGTTAGAACTACAACAAATTATACAAATCGGACGGTCACGCTATTACACCTTATACATATTGTAGGACTTAAATACACTATTAAACTCATTTATAACTAAAAAACTGATATAATCTTCACAAATCGGTTCTGGAAAGTCCGTCGACCCTATCAAGTAGGTACCTACCCACCCTTTATCAGTGTATGTTTAATGTGTAAAATATACAGTTTTCGATATTATCGATTGACTCTGATAAGCATGAGAAGCGCCAGTGGTGTTCTGTTATCTAGTTAAATATTATCATATATGACAGAGTGGACCGTTACATGTAAAAAATTATTGGTTGAATAAATAAATGATGTATAATTTTGAGTCCGTACTTTGGAATAAGAAATGGAACCCTTAGCACATTGAGCCACCGAACGCTGCAACAAGTTTCGGACACGATGTTTCTTACATTTTGTATGGCATCAGCGCTTGTGGAGCCATGGTCCAATTTCGAGCACACAGACGGTCACTCAATTCCGGGCGCGCCATCGCTCCATTTTTCGGTCATTCTGCGTCTCGAGTATTGACAACTGAGCGCGAAATGGATTTGTATCAGCCAAACACGATGAGTTGGATTTGGAACGTTTGGATATCTAATATTAGGAATATTGGATATACGGGCAAAGCGGTGGGACCCACACAGACGGACATCACAAGGGTCCCCATACGCGAGCGCTTCAATCCACAACATTCCAAAAACCGCCCGTGTGTGGGGAATCTCAGATGGATTACGTGGAGTGATAGAAATATTAGAAACCTAAACGTTCCAAATCTAAATATTCAACTCATCGTTAGTGGCCGATATGACGATCCATTTGGATAACTTCACTGAATGCTATTTTTATAATTATAGTCGTAAGTAATTGTTTATCTTCAAAAATGTTGAGATATTGGCAAACGAGATATGGGCGCGACATTTTTAACCGGAGCTGCCTTATTATTGTCATCTATACATACAAATAAATAAAATTGAAGTGTCTGTTTGTAATATCAAAATAACAGCTTTTTACTAAATGCATATGAAAGTATATACGGTTACCGTATATACTTTCATAACAAAACAACCATTTTTAAAATTTTTCACTTTCTGTCTGTTTGTTCCAGGTAATCACCGAAACGGCTAGACCGATTTTGACGGGAATTTCACTGGCAGATAGCTGATGTTACAAGGAGTAACTTAGGCTACTTTGATTTTAGAAATCGAATTTGGGTTCCACGCAAAAAAATAAAAAACATGTATCCAAAATCTCCACGCGGGTGAAACCGCGGGGCAGCAGCTAGTTCACAATAATTTAGGTAGGTACTTAACAGTGCCATAAGCCGGTATTATCATGGCATACATTACACATATCAATTGGCTTACGAATTATGAAATAGTACAGTTGACAAGGTTACGTTTCACTGTACTTTATTATGAGGCAGTAGATGACCGCCATAGATAATCGTGGGAGTTACTTCAAGCTTATTTTAATAGGGCGTTTATACTAGGCAAAGTTCAAATCTATGTTTAGATTTTACAAGGGTTAATGCTATCGTGATTTAAAAATAGCATGTATAAGTTCATTATATTTCCAAGGTTTTTAATTAATAAAAAATACAAAATAATTAAATGTTCTCCATAGGGGCAGCCTAGACGCTTATGCAAACGCACATTTGCTTGTCAGAATAACAACGCTTTTGCGTCAAGCGCGGATTTCGTGATACTCGAAATCCGCGCTTGAGGCAAAAGCGTTGTTATTCTCACAAGCAAACGTACGTTTGCATAAGCGTTTAGGCTGCCCCATAGAAAAAAATCACGAAGTAACCTCTAAGTTTCGTAATATATTTTAATAAACACTCGATACTTAAGTGTTTTTTACCTTGGGAAGCACTAGTTTTTCAGGAAATAGTTATGTTCTTAAATTTTGTGAACAAATTAGGATTTTATTTAACGAGAACGCAAATCTCTTTTATATACATTGTACATGCTAGGTGAGGTTAGAAATTGCAGACCTGAGTATTTGATTTGTTACCGCCGCACATAACTTGATGTAAGTCGTTGGTGCGGGCCGAGTCGAGAATCGAACTATGGTGCGTCGGATTGAAAGTCGCACAAGTTCCCGCTCGGCCACACTAGCTCTTGTTATAATAAAGTTACGTAATTCGGATATTACTATATAAACGCTTTAAAAGCGTCAAGCTTTAATTAAAAATAAGTTGGAAAGTCCAATACGGTATTACGCACAAACGTATACAATGTGGTTTTCAAACATCAATATTTTATTACTTAATACGTAAATGTTTATTTTTATGTAAAGGCAACAGCACTGACCGCAATTGGTATAACCTGGTTATAAGTTCTCTATACTAATATAAGATCATAATGAGGTAAAGTTGTTTGTTTAATTCACTTTAATTTGTTTGTTTGTTACCGGTCTCTGGATATGGTACGATTCTAAAAACTATTTCACTAATAGGAAATAGCAACTAGGAAATTACATTCTAATATTATAAAGAGGTAAAGTTTGTTTATTTGTTTGTTTGTTACCGCTAATCCGTGGAACCACAAGTCCAATGCTAAAAACGATTTCACTAATAGGAAGTTAAATTATCCCTAATTGCTATAGGATACTTTTTATCCTGATTGGGTATCGAGAAACTGTCGAAAAATCGATTATCAGATTTGTGCCTGAATAACAGACACTCAGGAATCAGCTTGTAAAAACAACTCTATTGACATTTTTAGGCTACCAATAACACAGTTGGTTTTGCATCTGAGTTGGTTTCGTGTAAAACGAATAAGGAATTGAAAGTCAAGTCTTTCTCAATCATCAAACGCTAAAAAAAAATCCCCTGTGTAATTATTATCGTTGAAATAGCCTTTACAATTAAAAAGAGCCATATAAGAAACATAAAAAGATAAAAAGGAAAACTTCGCCTTCGAATTTCGAAATTTTTACCATGCAAATCTTAAGAACCACATTTTAAAACGTAACAAAACTCATAAATAACGTCAAAACATCACTAACACTATTCAGCCAGTACGTAACTAGGGTAAGATTTCGAAAGTTCGATTCGATTCCACTCGATTACTAGTGACGTGACGAACGAGTCGACCGCTCACGCCGTAAACGCGGGAACACTGAGGCGATGAGGCAATAGAATCGAGGTGGGACGAGATTAAAGTGGGGAGTAGAGACGTGCCGCCTCATTGACATGAGTATCGATATATCATACACCGATACTGCACAAAAAATATATAAGTACAAAGGAGGTCCTATAATATACTATGAGTAATAAGTATTCTCTACCACTCAGCCAGACAGAGTAAAAAAAATGCTTTAAAAAAGCGATGAACTGACTTCACGTAAAACGTAAAAAAGAATTTTCCAAATCGGTTTATAAATGAAGGAGATCTATGGTAACAATCATAAAAAAAAACATACACCGCATCGAGAAGCTCCACCTTTTTTGGAAGTCTGTTAAATATCGGGTCTATTCGCGTTCATGACGCAGACACCCGCTTTCTTTCTCGTGACCACGATCAATGCGACTTGATCGAAAGTCTAGGTTAGACAAAATTATGTTTTTGATATTATTTTGTGCGCGAAGCGATCCGTTTTTGTCTAAAATTAGTCATTAGTTAGAGTTACCTGAGATCGAATATCTTGACTTTTATTTGTACTATCTATTTTGTGATTTTACGTAGTATTTTTTATCAGGTCGACACTGAGTAATACAGCTGAGCTTCTTCTTTCGGATTGTATAGTATAGTCTTATAAGAAACTATTCAATTTCCTAATTCTATAACACGAAAGAGCAAAACAGACGCATACTGCAAACTGAAACCACTAACCAGTGAGTCTTATTACTAAATGCAATAATATTATAATGGCACGATGCAACAGGATACGTCGATTAAATAACATCGACAATCCCATCTACGCTTTTCACATCACTACAGCGATTACCGGACTTAGATCACCTATAGGTATCTCCCACTTCTTTAGACCTTGTATGTAATCTATATACTTTCTGTACTACACTAATACTTACACGAAACGATAAGAAAGATATGTAGTGGTTTGTTTTTATGTTTCTTTTTTTATATTTTAAGGGAAAAAATATGGTAGATTACAAAACAAGTGAAAATAAGGGGATTTAATTCGAGGGACTGAGTTCGACCCCGAGAGCAGCGAAGTATTGTAGAGTAGAATTCTAAGCGGAGCGAGGGATACAACGACCGAGATGGTTTCTTTATTCACGAGTTATGTACTCTACTTTTTACCATTTTGTTAGTGGGAGGACTAACTCTTCTGCGAGTGTCCGTCTGGGTTGTTACCACCGCTTTGCTCGTGAAGTCTGCCGCCAAGCAGTAGTGTGCAAGCATTACTGTGTTCCGGTTTGATGAGCAGACTATCCAGTGAAATTACTGGGCTTAAGAGACTTAATACCTAACGTTTCAGGGTAACGAGCGTACTGCAGTGCCGCGCAGGCCTTTGTGTTTCAAAGTTCTGGGTGGCACTGCAATTGTTATGGGCCGGCGTTATGCTTACCATCAGGCAAACGACCAGCTCGTCTCGTTACCAAATAGCATTAAAAAAAACCATTGCGAGATATATTTATCAAATTATATAGCTCGACATAATATCTCCATTCAGACACCCAGTAGTAGGTACATATTTTTGTAACCAAACGAAAGGTAATTTAATAATCTGAAGACATAAGATGTAAAAATATTCAAACTTAATAGTGTATCTTTTTCTTATGTAAATAAAAACTACGAAATAAGCTTCAATTAAAAGAAAACGCATCGCTATTTTCAACCTTATTTCTTTACAAAAGGATAATTATACCTAAAGATGGCTTATGACATGATAGCGGTAAAACGTAAGCCTATTTCAAATTAAAAAAAAATAGAAACACATAACGGCAGTAGTACGTAGCCGTACACTTTCGTATTTATGGTACGGATTATTTTACGCATTGTTCGATTTGTATCGATTGACGATTCTATATGGCTCTAATCGATTTGTTTTACGGGCGAACCAAATAATCACTATTCGAATAGAAAAAAAATCGGATAAATTATATAATTGACCAGCTGTGCCCCGCAGCTTCGCCCACATAATAAAAGTAGCCTAAATTACTCTTTAAATGCTCTCAGCTATCCTTTTAGCTATCTGCCAGTGAAAGTCCCGTCAAAATCGGCTTAACCATTTCAGTGATTAGCCGGAACAAATAGACAGACAAACCTTTAAAAAAATGCCTAAACAAAGTGCCGAAACACAAAGGCCTGCGCAGCGCTCGTTATCCTGAGACATTAGGTATTAAGTCTCACAAGCCCAGTAACTTCACTGAATACATTGCTCATCACACCGTAACACAGTAATGCATGCACATTACTGCTTGGCGGAAGACTTCACGAGCAAAGCGGTGGTACCAAACGGACACTCGCAGAAGAGTTAGTCCTACCACTTGGTAAGAATATTTACAATCTGATTATGTACTGGCTGATTATGTTACAGTCGGTTATTTTAAGGTTTACTTGTTACTATCTTAGGTAAATTTAGGTTATCATTACCTATATCTGTCTTAATCTTAAGTTGTTTACATTATTTCTGGTTAATCTATACAGAATAAATAAAATTGAAGTGTCTGTTTGTAATATCAAAATAACAGCTTTTTAATAAATGCATATGAAAGTATATATGGTACCTACAACAAAACAACCATTTTTAAGATTTTTGTTTGTCTGTCTGTTTGTTTGTTCGGGGTAATCTCCGAAACGGCTGGACCGCGGACGTATTCGCGGAACCCTAATCCTATTTTTTAAAATAAAAGTAGCTTAAGTTACTCCTTATAACATCAACTATCTGCCAGTGAAAGTCCCGTCAACATCGGCTCAGCCGTTTCGGAGATTACCCGGAACAAACAAACAGATAGACAGACAACAATTTTAAAAATGGTTGTTCTGTTGTAGGTACCTTATGCACTTTCATATGCATTTGGTAAAAAGCTGTTATTTTGATGTTACAAACAGACACTTCAATTTTATTTATTTGTATAGATAACTTGCTCGCCTGTGTAATAACACATAGCAAACCATAGCAAAGGCTTGCTAACACTTTTGCGTCAGGCGCGATTATAATGCAGTAGAATTTTAAACAGGCGTATGATTTACAAAAAAAATAATTGCAAATCCATACCACAACCATACCATACCACTTGTTGATGGAGTGCGTCCGGAACAGAAGGGAAAGAAACTTACTTATGCAAAAATATAATTTAAATAAATATGATATAGGTACATTTATACATATTTTAGCAAATCCAACAACTGATGCTGCAATTTCTCTTTATGAGATGTTTTTGCATAATTAAGTCTACCTCTGAATGAAATTAGTATTGTAAGTTGAATTATTGTTTAGGGTACGATGGGGCTGGCATACCTTTGTTAGGTAAAAGCCCCAAAATAAATAAGAAGAAAAAAAAAAACATACCATACTATAAACCGAGGGCTGGATTGGGTATTTATTTAACCGATTTAAAAACCTCAAATGGTCCCTGCACAAAATATTCCTACATACAGGGTTTTGCGGTTACCTACAGTAATTAGATGTATTATTAGTAGAACGAGGTGGGGGAGCACAAATACCAAAAATCTGTGCACCCCAATGTAACGCTGAAAGGATATTTGCAATTTTTTTTAAACACCCTAAACACGAACATTTCAGACCAAATTAAAAAAAGCCTAATGATGTCATTGAAATAATGTTACATTTGTTGATAAATAATGAGTGACGAACCTTAATAAGTAACAAAATAACTAAAAAAACAATGTGACTGTCAAGACTTATACGACTGATGTTCTGTATTCTATTGAAAGTTATTTCGCAACTTGCCAAATAAATTCATGCGATCAACAAAAAAGATACTGTGACGTACAATTTACTATAAAAACACTTCCACGTTTCATAAGCTATCCAAAAAGATAACATTTGAGACTTTTACAACATAAACGAGGCCTGAGGTACATTCATTAATATGTAGTACTTACATTGAGCCCTTCTCCAGCATTTCGGTGCTTTCATCTGGAAATAAAAAAACTTACTTTAACAATAATTTCTTAGGTTTTGCGATAGTCTTACTTTATAAGTAAGTCCTCCCCTCTTAAATTTTAACCAGCTCTAACCAATGAATTTGGAGAATTCTTACTCACGCGACTTAGTTCCAACTGCGTCGCAATTCCCACAGGAACAGTGCATTGTCCCGGGAAAAACAGTAGGTAAGCTATATATTATAATATGTTACTCTCCAATAAATAAATTATATTTCTGCAAAAATCACGCCGATCCTTTGCGCCGCGCCGTTGCTGAGCGAAACGACAAACCAACAGAACAAACAAACATGCTTTCACGTTTATTATAGTACTAGCTTCTGCCCGCGGTTTCACCCGCATTCCCACAGGAACCGTGCACTTTTCCGGGATAAAAGTAGCCCATGTTACTTTGCTCGTTAAGTCTGCCGCCAAGCTGCAATGTGCAAGCATTACTGTGTTGCGGTTTGATAAGCAAAGTAGCCAGAGAAATTACTGGGCTTGTGAGACTTAATATCTAATGTTCCAGGGTAACGCTCGCACTGCAATGCCGCGCAGGCCTTTGATTTTCAAAGTTCTGAGTGGCAGTGCAATTACTGTTTGGTGCCAGACTACATGAGCGAAGCGGCGGTACCCGCCCAGACGAATATTCGCAGAAGAGTTAGTCCTAAACTTACCTAGTAGGTAGTACCTAAACTAGGTAAAAAGCTAACTGTAGAGGAATATTCATATCTTTTTAGAATATAAGTAGGATCATGTTCCATGTAAAAATGGTATAACGTTGAATAGCATGGGCTTAAATTAGGAAACTTTTATTCCCGTTTTGTTACTTCTCGTTTCCGAGAGTCTAGAAAAGAAAAATATATTGTGGCTTGCTGGGCCCCATTCCATCAGGGGTCCCACACGGTCAGCCTCCCGCACCGCAGGAGGTGGTGCGGTGGAGGCGGGACGCCAGAACAGCGGCACTGGCGTCCTGGAGGCGGAGGCTCCTCGCGGGGCCTGCACGGAGGGGGGACGGCGCCGTCCGGTTTTTGGAGGCGATCCGTCCCGTACTCGAACGGTGGGCCCTGCGAGGGCACGGGAGCCTCACCTTCCGCCTCACGCAGGTCCTCTCGGGACATGGTTGTTTCGGGAGGTACCTGCACCACGTGGCGAGAAGGGAGGCAACCCCGGCATGCCACCAGTGCGGTTGCGCGGAGGATACTTCGCGCCACGCACTGGAGGCATGTCCGGGGGGCGATGGACCGCGACGAGCTCTAGTCGCGGTCGTGGGCCCTCTCGTTGCCGGCCGTCTTGCGAAAGATGGTCGAAAGCGAGCAGGCCTGGGACGCCATGGTCTCCTTTTGTGAGACTATTGTCGAGCAAAGGGAGACCGATGAGCGGGAGAGGGAGATTGACCCCCTCTCTCTTCCGCTCAGGAGAGCACGGAGGCGGGGACGAGGTACCCATCGTTCCCCGCCTCCTCCGGGAGGGCCTGGGGCGTCGGATGCGGGGACATCCGGCGTCCCTCACCTTTTATAGGTAGGGCCCTCCCGAGGCGGGGGCGGCGCGTCTAGCGTGGGCGCGTCGCCCGAGCCGAGCGGGGGAGCAGGGCTCCCCGCGAGGCGGGTCCGCCCCAGGGGGCGGACGACGGCTGACGGGGTTCCGCGTGTAGTGCGAAAGTGGCACCGCAACCCCGTCCAGAAGCTGAGCCGTAAACGCTCCGGTGGTTTTTTGGTGGGTAGTCCGCTGCGCAGTGGGCGAGCGGGAAGCCCACACTCCCTCCGTGACCTTCCCCAGGCACGGGGGGGCTGGCTCATAAATGAGTTTTTCCACCGGGTACCAAAAAAAAAAAAAAAAGGGGTCCCACACGACTGCTTTGGTTACATTGGCATAGCTACGACACTGTGATCAGTGGTCAAACGCATACCAGCTATCGAGTATGTCATAGCTAGTAATCAATAAATTGAGTATTCTTATCGCACGAAACACTCGGTGGGCGGTGATGTACTTATTAATTATATGAAGCTGATAACAGTAAAAACACAAAGCATCTATGGCCAGCTTAGAGCTCGACCCTTATAGCTCTGATGGACAGTATGGCAATAGGGATATTGTACGAAACAAAAAATATATAATTATTATCGTTATACAGGTTTAAGAACATCACATTAACACAATAAAAATGAAAGGGGTAGTAACATTTTGGCATAGTGATCGGCACCCATTTTTTTTTTAATTCCTCGGCCCCCTTTTTTATTGTGCCAATGTATAGAAGACATCAATAAAAAGAACAAAACAAATATTAGGAAAAAAAACCCGTAGTGTCCCGTTTTCTAATTATGTGGTTGAAAATAAAACTTTTAAAGAATTATTTAAAAGCGGTGGTGCAAGTGATGTATGCAGCGGAGCAATCGTCGCTTTGAACCCTTTGGATGCAGGGCTTCGAGGGAGTGAAAGAGACAGCACTGGCCTGGCCGTATCACTGTTCTTGTTTGTTTCATGGTTTTACTTCAAACCGCGCCTGAGCGTGTAATACCTAGTAATCCGCGCTTATGCCAAACCCATGTTGTTTTGACAGCATAACTCAAACATGCATTAGCCTCTGCTCTAATGCCACTCTTTGTCCATTGTGTAACAACAAAGGACGATATGTGTAACGCGTTATTATCTGCGTATCGAAGGTGTCAGAGCCTAGTCTGTAATAAATTTATCTCTGATCATAGATATTGTCAATATTCTAATATCAGCATGAACTTATTATAAATGCGAAAGTATTTGTTGATTGTTGGTTTTATTTCACGCACCAACGGGTCGACGCCGGCGGCGGCATCGTGATTTTGGGCTCGTTTGATTTGTCTTACGTGCTACTTATCCTAGATTTTGTCCAGGGTCCTGATAATGGAGCCGGAAGATGACCACATGATTTCATACATACAAATTTTACAAAAGATATTTTTCCACAAACAACTTATTTGTATAGAAAGATAGCTTATTTTCTATAGGCCGGAGAATAATATAAATGCTTAGAATACCTACATCATAAATGCTACTTTTTATCCCAGAAAACGGCCCGCGAGTATTCTTGCGAGACAGAATCTCCAAGTGGGTGAAACCGCAGTAAAACAGATAGATATTTATAAATAAATATGTATAGGGTATTCGTTTATACCTCTATCGATGACTATCACTAGATGTTTATCATTTATTTAATTTATTCATTCACGCACTGTCATTTCATTTATTACTTAACATTCCTGAAGGGCAATAGTATTTTTTTTATTTGTTCAATTGAATAACGAGACTAGCAACTCGTTTGCCTGTTGATAAGCATTACGCCAGCCCATAACAATTGCAGTGCCACTCAGAACTTTGAAAAACAAAAACCTGCGCAGCCCCAAAATAATTCATAAGACAATTTTTTATATGCAAAGCGACAGGGCCCAGGTTGGATTTTACCATCAAGCAAAAGACCCAATCATTAACCAGTAGTATAAAAAAATAATAATAAAAAATAATAATAATAATTTATTTCCGATCACTCCACAATGAATATTTCTGCCACTTACCTATCGTTGACATCTTGTGTATGGCAACTCTTCAGACGGCTTAAGCATCAGAATCTGGTCACGGTCGATGGCTTATCAATCCGCATGCCCATTGTACAGGTACATTGAACCTAGAAACGAGATAACAAATCAGCATATAATATATTTATCTACAGCATTAAAAAATATATACATTATACATGTTATTATAGTGAAGAGTTTGGTTTGTGCATTAAATATTACAATTTATTTTATTGATGAAACAAGTTTGTAACATTGAACTTCTGCAAATAATTTATGAAATTAAATATTTACTTTTGTCAAAACCGACCTACAAATGAAGATCTTATTCATAATTAAAAATTTGCTCATGACATTTTGTCTAAAAATAAAATATAAATAAAAATAAGTAAGTAAATTAAAATAATAATACAATAAACTAATATTGTCTGTTAAAAGAAATAGGCTACATAAACAAAATATGATTTTAATTTTTATTCTTGTACAAATAAATATTTGATAGGTTAGTCTTTGACCACTATCTCACCTGAACCATAGAATAGATAATAGTACAATGCAGAAAGATAACTCTGTGATAGCAAACATCCGAATTTAAACCTACTTACAACACTGCTAAGGTACATGTACCGCAGTGGCGTATTTTAGGATTCAGCGCCCTGGGCCTGCAGGCCCCGCCGCCCTGCCGTTCAGTATATATTAGGTCGGGGAAAAAGTTTCTTCGCATTTTTTAAGAAAATTCAAAACATTTTTTAATATAGTTTATTTACATTTAACTAAAGTATGTAGGTACCATTTTGTTCGATAACTTTTTGCCATCTTGTATGTAGGGACATGATCCCATTGCTATAGAAATTTTGGGACTTCTGATCAAAATACCGCGACAAGTGGTTTTGGCAGTCCTCTCGTGATGTTAACCTGACACTGCCTAAAGAATTCTGAAGAGACCGAAACAGGTGGAAATCTGAAGGTGCAAGTTTAGGACTATACGGCGGATGCATTAACACCTCCCAGCCAAACTCTCTTAATTTTTTCTGAGTGGCTAAAGATGTGTGAGGTCTAGCGTTATCATGATGAAAAACCACACCCCTTCTGTTGATTAATTCCGGCCGCTTTCTCTCAACTTCTTGCTTTAATCTCATCAGTTGTTCGCAGTAGAGTTCAGAATCGATGGTCCTGCCTGGTGGTAACAGCTCATAATGAATAATGCCCTTCCAATCCCACCACATACACAGCATCACCTTGTTGCGAGTTAACCCGGGTTTCGCCACAGTCTGTGAAGCCTGACCGGTCTTTGACCACGACCTTTTTCGCACGTTCTTGTCGTACGTGATCCACTTTTCATCACCAGTTATCAGCTTCTTCAAAAATGGTTCGGTTTCATTACGTCGTAGTAAAGAATCACAAATGAGTACACGGTTCATTAGGTTTCTTTCAGTGAGCTCGTGAGGTACCCAAATATCGAGCTTTTTTGTGTACCCAGTTATTTTCAAATGCGCCAAAACTGTTTTGAGGTCAATTCCCAGTTCTTCAGCTACGTCGTAACTACTGACATGCCGATCTTGTTCCACTTTTTCAAAAATGGCATCCATTTTATCCGTAATAGGGCGACCAGAGCGACGTGCATCTTTAAGATCAAAATTTCCGGATTGAAAACGCTTAAACCAAATTTGTGCTACTCTCACAGACACTGCACCAGGTCCATAAACATCGCAAATTTTTTTCGCGGCTTGCGTTGCATTTTTACCTTTTCTGTAGTAAAATTTTAAAATGTATCGAATTTCTTCATTAGATTCACTCATTTTGACAGTACGAAAAACAAATGAAAATCACACATTTTCCTAATTTGAATTTGGAATTATGTTCTTTAAAATTTAAACTTTCATATGATACCAAAACCAGCCAGATACAAATAGTATAGCCAAAGAGATTTTATTACAAGTTCATACATACTATAATGCGAAAAGACTTTTTCCCCAACCTATTATAATACGAAAGCCCCACGTCTTGATGTGTATCAAACTTACACCCACGAGCACCTTACGAGATTTAGGCTCTTATTAATTAACAGTGTTAGACAGTGGTTTAGTTAAACTATGTTTTGTCTCTGTTGTCCTTTGACAGTTTTAAACTGAATCGAAAGAGACAAAACATAGTTGAACTAACTATTCAACCGTTGAACACTGTTTATTAAAATGAGCCTTAGTTACGTAGGCTTTTTTAAAATTATTCTGCTTGCGCCGCCCCTCGCAACCTGCCGCCCTGGGCCATGGCCCTTTTGGCCCTAGGGTAAATACGCCCCTTGATGTACCCCGCTTAATACCTTGTACAGCATGGATATCACCTTCGTTATAACAGCCTACGGCGCTCGTAAGTCTCGTAACGAATCAAAATGCGAGTCTGTATTTTTTCGTTACAGTCCCGTCTTTAGGCTTTATAAAGAAATAAAGTTGAAAATAGCGATGCGTTTTCTTTTAGTTGAACGTTATTTCGTAGTTTTTAATTAATTATGAAATTATTAATTAAAGATTAATTTTTAATTCATTTTGATATGTCTTCAGATGCTTACATTTCCTTTCTTTTGGTTACGAAAAATATAGTTGTTGTTGCTCAAAATATTGAGCACTTTGAGACAAAAGAAATTTTTCAGGGTATTTTTTGAGATTTTTTTCAAGATTCTGGGCCATTTCTGTATAATATTTTATAGATAAGTCTTTTCTATAAACACTTGGCTATACTACTGTATTTTTTTGCTAGTAAAAATGTATGGGAACAGATGTTTGTGTGACTAAAAACAGGACATTTTGCTGAAGGCGAAGAACACACTAAGAATGGGAACTGAATCTCAAGTGCGACTGCAAGAACAGACAATATGGCACTTCATGCAAGATTGTTGTCTTAAGAACGGTAATAGTTTTTGCTAATGAGTCAAGAACTATAAATTACTCTACAACCTCTCATTTAGACCTACAAGCTATTTTAAATGATAAAAGGTGATATGACACAGTTATTACTGTTATTATACGCATCTTATGAAACAAAGAAGAAGCAACCAATCACATCACCACACCAAATTGATCATGTGAATCATCTACAGGAAATGCATAATTATATAAGCTGAATAATTGATATTGAAAAAAGACTATTCTAGTATAATACTAGAATAATCCTTGTTATTGAAGTCAGGTGAAACAGGTAAAGATTTTTATAATGACTACCGCTTACAACAAAGTATTATAAAATTTTATCAGTATCCCTTTGTGTCCTGTGAAAGGTTATGAAAAATTCTAATCAAAGGGCCTTTAAGTCGACACGACCATGCCAGCCTCATCGTTGCATACAATATTTATATTACATACTAGCTTCTGCCCACGGTTTTCACCCGTGTTGCCACAGGAACTGTGCATTTTTCCGGTATAAAAAGTAGCCTATGTTACTCTCTGGTCCATAAACTATATCTATGCCAAAAATCACGTCGATCCGTTGTTCCGTTATTGCGTGAAAGAAGGACAAACCAACAAACACACTTTTGCATTTATAATATTAGTAGGATTATCATAAGTACTTTGTAACAAAGCTCATAATGTGCTTGATGTAGGCTCTGCTAAAACACTTTTTAACACACCAATATCGAAAACGTATAAATAACCTTCCATCCACATTCCATCAAAAAATATTGAATATCATTTACTTTACCACATCTCACACAATTATCCAAAAGTATTTTTGAATAAAAAGTAACATTTGGGCCATTCCACGGTAATCGATACCAGATGAGATAAAAATAAATGTTATGTTACAAGCACTTTAACATTAATTACTAATAGTAAATATGTTTAATTTTCACCTAATGATGTAAAAAAAACAAAATTCTAGCATTCACTCAATCAAATTTTATTTGAAGTTTCATCTTGCCAAGGAATTTCCATGGTAGAAAAAACACATGTGTGTTGGAAACACTGATTTGCATTTTCTATGAGTTATTCCGCGATATTTTGCCTGTCAACAGAGTGCTCAAGATATCAGCTTGTGGTGGAACAATTTTTGGTGTTTCTCAGATAATTACATAATATTTTACTAATCATTTTAGCAAGGCAAGTTTGCATGTCACGCCCGTCACAAAATACATAGACAAGTTCTCATCAAAGAGTCCAAATCACTTGCACGTTGTAATAAAGCTTACGAAAGTAAGGATATGTCGCAAAGGAATGTATGCGAATAACTTTTATAAATTTTTATGTTACTGATTGGTGATGCTGAGCAAATTACTTTGGTCACGCCCGTCACAAATCACGCCCATCACAGTATTTTTACCTTTTTTTTTTATTTATATATTATTTGGTAACCAGACGAGCTGGTCGTTTGCCTGATGGTAAGCCTAACGCCGGTCCATAACAATTGCAGTGCCACTCAGAACTTTGAAACACAAAGGCCAGCGCGGCACTGCAGTGCGCTTGTTACCCTGAGATATTAGGCATTAAGTCTCATAAGCCCAGTAATTTCACTGGCTACTCTGGTCATCAAACTGGAACACAGTAATGCTTGCACATTACTGCTTGGCGGCAGACTTCACGAGCAAAGCGGTGGTAACAACCCAGCCGGACACTCGCAGAAGAGTTAGTTCTAACATTAACAAAACCAGCTAATAAACTGAGTTTTTTAAACTTTCGCTTATAAATTTAGAATTTGGGTTAATACTTATATGACTTTAGGTGATAAAATTGTTTGTTTACTTATTAAAAATTGAACTCGTCACGCCCGTCACAAAGTCTTGTCACGCCCGTCACAACTTATTTCAGGTCACGAAAACTGCAATATCAAATATTCACATACGGCATATCACTGTAAATCTAGAAGGCATATTATTCTAAAAGGCGGACTAATTGAATTTAAAAAACAATTGTGTAATTAGCAGAAATATTGTGTCTTGTCGAAGAGGTCGATAATCTTGTTCGAGTACGCGTCACGCCCGTCACAGAGACTAAAATCGTCGTAACTTGTTTTGTGAGCCGAATAAGAAAAAAAATGTTGTAAATTTAGTAAAAACCATCGATGTCTTATCTATTACACTAGTATTTAAGCAATTTCGTATAATAGTTAAAGAATAAATGCACAAAATAAAAGTTGAAATGTCACGCCCGTCACCGTGGAATGACCCATTTGTGTACGGAAAGTCACTATTGATAGATCACTTGATATATCAATCAAATGGTGACTATTGAAAATTAAAACAATATCGGCTACAATGCTAGACCTTCGTTCGATCATTTATCAACAACATAGTCCCTCAAACAGCTTAAATATATTGTAAAATGTATCACAATAAAGTGCGCTCAAGGCAAATATGATTGTAAAAATGAAACCAGACACAGTCCACATTTTATTATATTAGATAGGTAAGCGCTTGACCACTATCTTGTGTGCTATTAAACAACAATGCATTCAAAGATGGGTGTAACTATATATCCAGGATGTACTTAAACAGATCCATACTATAATAAATGTGAGTGTGTTTGTACATTTGTTGGTATGTCCTTTCGTTCACACAGTAATGGAGCAACGGATCAATGTGATTTTTCACGTCGATATAGTTTATGGACCAGAGACATCTAAGGTTACTTTTTATCCGGAAAAATGCACGGTTCCTGTGGGAATGCGGGTGAAACCGCGAGCAGATATACTCTTTAATTCTTTAACTGTCTCCAAGAAACCAATGACTTGACTACAAACCAACGAGATTGGAAATTCAAATTAGTAAAATATTCTAGGGACAGAGATGTGGAATGTATCAAGCCAGTATTGAACATTAATACCCATTCCTATATGTTTATTAATAGAATTAGTAATTTTTTTTATAATTTCACAATTTCAAACCATTTAACATGTTTATAGAACCACAACCTAGTTGTAAGTTGTAACAATAGCAATTAATGTGAAACATCAAGAATTTTAAAAAAGAAAATTGTACGCAATTAAAATCCTTGTTAAAAAGTATTGTTTACTTAATTTAATTGAACTTTAACAGGTTCAGTGACCAACCAATCCGTCCTATCCTACTGTGAAAGTTTGTATGTGTGTGTGATGTTTATTATAATGTATCTCCGTAGATAGATAGATAGATAACTCTTTATTGTACACCAACATAATACAAAAGTGAACATAAATAAATAAGGTATATTAAGTACAATGGGCGGTCTTATCGCTAAATAGCGATCTCTTCCAGACATCTTCTCCGTAACAACTAAACTAATATAATCAAACTAAATATATCGAAATGCAGTGTCCTTCACCTGGGTAATACAAACCCCAAAGTTGTATATAGTCTGGATGGGAATATTATAGAAAACGTAAATGTCCAAAAAGATCTTGGTATATTAATCACATCAAACTTAAAGTGGGAAGAACACATCACCTCAATAGTTAAAAAGGCTAACTCATTTTTGTATGTCATACGCAGATCCTTCACGACAATGACAATTGAAGTTTTCCTGAAGATCTATAAAACCTATATAAGACCACTGCTGGAGTACGGTTTTCAAATCTGGAGTCCTTACTTCCACAAGGATATCAACCTATTAGAAAGTGTACAACGAAAAGCTACTAAGGTACCGCAAGTACTACAACGTAAATCCTATGAAAACAGACTCCGCGCATTACGCCTCACTACTCTCGAAGAAAGACGCCTTCGTGGTGACCTTATTGAGACTTTCAAGATTCTAAATGGCTTTTACAATCTACCAGATTTGCAAAATTTATATATATTGAAGGAAACCATAAAATCCTCTAGAGGAAATCAGACGAAAATAATACGTGCCCCATCAAAAACCAACACTGCACACCACTTCCTTGCTTCCAGAGTGGTCCACAACTGGAACCGACTACCAGAGGATGTTGTGTCTGCATCCTCAATAAACAGCTTTAAGAATAAACTTGACAACTGGTTACAAACAAACAATATGTCCTTACTACAAAAGTGAACAATCGTGACTTTCAACACTGTGTAATATAGACATATCAGCACATGTGCTGCTCGTCTATAATTAAATAAATAAATAAATAATTTTGATGAAATTTCGAATGTAGATAGTTTAGGTTCTGGAAAAACACACAGGCTATAAATATACAAACAATGCGGGCGAAGCCACGGGCAGAAGCTATAAATAATATCAACGGTAATTCCCTTTCAAATTATTATAGTAGCAACAGCTATTTAAAAACTTTTATTTTACAACTTTGATGGACTACAGAAAATTACAAAGCTTTATTAGATAAACAATTGCATCTACTTTTAAACAATTACATCAAACATGATAACTAAATTATTAAATCTAAAAAAAAATTGCTGCTTATTATTAAAAATTCCCTTACATGTTATGGAAAAAACTTATATAATCTTTAAAAAACAACCAGTAATAGTAAGGAACTAGCATCTTAGCTGTTCCTATTGAGTTGCTTGACGTCATAGACACTTCAATATAGTGTAATTGGATCGAATATCTAAGCCATTTATAAGTGAAAGTTAAAAACTTAACTAGCCTAAACATATTGTATTAAACTATTTCAACACACCAAATAACTAAGTTATTAAGCCAAATTATCACTTGATAAAGAGGCTGTAGTACTCACTTGACATCCAGGGTGGTTTGTATGGCTATTGACCTCTATTTAGGGCACAAACGATAGCGCTATTGCAGATTTCTAACAAAAACACAACACAACACTAATCTCACGGTCAAAGTACTTTCAAAATTCCTTCGCATATGTCTAAAGTACAGGCCAACAAAATTTGGAATAAATAGTTAGAAATGGGAAGTTGTAAATACAGTTCAAAAGATATGTTATAGAGTTAAATTTTATAGTATTTTTTACATATTTAGTCCCACCTATCCTTTATTTGGGAGAGGCGAGAAATAACTTTTCATTTCTTTGTGGCAAATTGTCAATGTCACGTATGAGAATGACAATATTGAAATTTGACATTGACTTTTTTAAGGAACGTTCGGAAGTAGAAACACCGAAGAGTTTATTCTAGTTATTATACTCTTTGATTGGTGGTTTGTGTTGTCTAGTGACACTAGTGTCTACTAGAGAGAGAGCTAGCTACATATAAGTAATTTGTGGCAGAGAGCTTTGTGCAGAGAGCTGTAAAAGTAATCAGAAATTGTGTATGTACTCGTATGTATTAGTTACTTAATCAATCAATATTTGTTACTTTATTCGTTACTTCTGATACAATGGGGAGGCACAGGCAAAGCTAATCTCAGATGGCGCCACCTCCGCTGGTGCTTGTCATTGATGGTTATTTTGAGGGATAATGAATTAAACTATAACCAGTAAATATGCTCACGTCTTAGAAATCATTAGATTTGAAATGGTCACTACATAACCGAGACGAATAATTGGTTTCCAATATTTTTTGCTGAGCAATGCTTTGATCCACAATTTACGTTTTTCTCGTTAGAAGAGAAACGTGTGTACCTTAAGTTTACATTGAATTGCACTTTACAGAGGCATACTTTGTTGAAAAGACGATTTTTTGTTCATTTACTAAAATTTTATAATGAAGTTTCACAGTGAAACAGCACCAGCGATAATGCGCCACCTAGCGGGATAAGTAAGCAGTGTGGCTCCCCATTGAGTACGCCGTGCCGTACGGGCAAGACCTATTGTATCGAATCGCACTTTCGTATCGTTACATTGCTTATCGAGTCGAATCGCGTACCGAACTTACGTTTACCTGACTTCGTATAGTAAATAAATATATAAATGTACATAGGTATTGTATAATTTATGAACTATTCTCGTCTTGTTATTAGATATATAGTGAATGACATTATTAGCACAAAGAAACACCATAATACTAATTAAATAAAAAAGTTGAGAATAACAATATATTAAGGAAAGCAATCCCTTGTTCATAATCCTACTATCCTACTAATTATTCTATTAAAATTATTCTATTCTATTCTAATATTATAAATGCGAAAGTGTGTTTGTTGGTTTGCCCTTCTTTCACGCAGTAACGAAGCAACGGATCGACGTGATTTTTTGCATAGATATAGTATAAAGACGGGAGAGTAACATACGCTACTTTTTCACTGGGAAAAATGCACGGGTCCTGTGAGAACGCAGGTGAAAACCGCGGGCAGAAGCTAGTATTATATAAAAATTTGTTTTTAAAATAAGCGGGAACCGACTGACGAAATATGAAAATATAAAATATGAAATATTATCACCTATGGATAAAAATATGAATAATACGAAGCCACGAACACGATGCTTATCTCTCACCCGCATTCATTCTATCGCTGGACGAATAGTTTCAGTTCACGCATCATGCGTTGTATTCGTTTGGATAACGAATCGAATTGACATCATACGAAACGTGCGAGTAACGAAGTGAATTTGTAAGCAACGTTTCACTACTTCAAGTCTGGAATGTACTCGTTAGTCGGTAACATATACATCATACGATTTGCGTGTCTACGTCAAAAAGTTTAACTATCCAAAAGGTCTACGTCGGAGTTTTGGCGGAAAATGCGAAAATGTGCTGTTGTTGATTTTGTGTTATTTTAAAACCTGTGTTTTATCGAGTGTTAGTGTGTAATAATGGTGGATAATTACCCATTAAGTGTTCATAGACGTGCATGAGTGAAAGGCAAATAGTACAAAGATAAAAACGTGTATATTCGTATTCTATACAAAATTCCATAAAAGCTTCAGTAAACTATCCACCAATTTACTGAGGCGTCACTTCGACTCAACCGCACCTAGATTAAACTTTAACGTGACTGGCGACTTTCATGCATCAAAACTAGAGATGTACTATTGTATGTCTGTGGAGATTTATTATAACTTGACACTGGCTAAATACGCAAATCACGTGGAGCCAAAAACAAAAAAGAAAAGGTCTACGTAAACCACAGAGTACTTTAAACTTTTCTCATTTCTATAAATATAAATATATAGTATTTAGCTTAGTAATCTGTGCTTCGTACTACTCAGTACTACTACTACAGTTTGTGACTACTACGCAGAGGGTGGTAGCTTAGAAAAACGAGCATTTGTATGGCAAGTGGTGCCGTCTCGTGATTTTGGTCAGAACACGTAGTATACTACCTAATCTGTGGTCAGAACGGAATTTGACAGTCTGTGATTAGACGTTTGCTTCGATTTTTTATATTTACTGAAAACTGAAATTATTCGAAATTAAACATTTGTATTTGTTCGCAACGCCATTGTTTTTTAATTTCTCGTAGTTTTCTTTGATTATCATGTTAATTTTGTTGTAATTGTTGGTGTTAGTTGTTGATTGTTTTTGTTATTCAGTTATTGTTGTTAAAATGTCTTACCAGGGAAGACGCAGTAACTGTGTTTTTGGATGCTCGGATCTTGGTAAGCCTATATAGTTTTTATATGATAATTTTCAAAGACCTCAAGCTGACTTTCATAATTTTCATAGTTATTGTTGAATTCCACAATATTAGGTACTTCATTTTGTCTTTGTTCTAAGCGGAATGGCCACAGTAACCATTTACACCAAATTTGTCTAGTATTCCTTCTAATCCTTTGAGACTTTAGGACCTATCTATTGAATTCTGAGTTCTAATCGTCTATCAGCTTATTTGAAAACAAAATCTCTGATTACAGGTGCATATCGGCACGGGTTTCCTCATCCTGAGACAAGGTCTGAAATGTTTAGAAAATGGCTTTTGATTGTGGGCAATAAACTCACAGAAACAGATCCATAAAGATCCATAAGAAAGTGTGTGCACTTCACATTGGATCAAAAAGTAACAAACCATTGACTGATGTGTTCAGCTGTCCCGTCTTCGCGTCGTTCGCGTCTAGAAGGTGAGTCTTAGATATACTAACTGTACTGTGTGTAACTGGGTTATAATTATTATACCGCTATAATCAGACAGATACTTCGGTAGGTACTTGATGTGTGGGCTCTTATCCGCAACTATAGGCTGTTTATTGGCCCTTTTTGCATGAGCATAAACAGATACTTACTGTGTACATACTGTATCGATACTATGTTAACATTGTTACTGGGGTCTGTTTCTTTGTATTTTGTTCACTTTTGTGTTTTATTTTGTGAGAATTTACACTGGATATTTTAATTTTAGTCTGCTAATTCAGCAAAGCTTAACACATTGCTGCACAAAGAAGTGCATCCAGTTTTCAAAGCCGCATTCTCCGAGTTTGTATCCCTGCAGCAAATATTTAATTACTTGCTAATTCAAGTCTTGTTTATGGGATGTTGTCTTGAATTTTTATTTGTAAATGAAAGAGAAAAACATGCTACAGCAACCCCACTTAGTGGAAATAAGGGTAGATGGATGTTGAAGCTGTGTGTGACACCTGAGACTGTGTCTAAACATTAGTTATGATTAATACCGACCTTAAATATTTACAGGAATATTTTCATCTCCAACTGCATCGGTCAAACTTGAACACAACTACTGCATCCCCGGAATACAATCACCTAGACCAGGAGAGTGTTCGACCAATCCGGATTGTGTGGTAAATGAATAAAAATTTGTAATATTGTAACCATATTTTGTTGTATTAATTTCCCCATTTAGTACATAATCAACTGCAAAGCTACTTGGTAGGTAGTGTGGTTTCAGCTCACTGTACCTAATAACAATTAAAGTGGGTTGTTTGAGTTAGTAGGTGATAAGGCCGCAATTTGTACCTACATAACAGTTAATATATTAGGTATATAGTGAGCTAAATACCTGTAGGTGCCGGCATAGGTAATAGGTAATAGGTCTGGTATAGGCACAAAATAGAGCGAGCAGAAAGGACGCTTAGTACTTGGCACACTAAACACTACTGTTTAGCGCAAAACGGTAGCAGTGCCAAGTACTTAGCGTCCTTTCTGCTCTGTCTATTTCGTGCCTATACTATACAATTACATAATATAGAGATATGGACACCTGCATACCTATATATATAGCTATAGCTATACAAGTTTAGTTCGGACCAAAGTCGCTTGGAGCGCTAGTGTTCGACTGTTCTGACGTTTCGCGTGAGACGGCCCTCTTCTCCTTTATGGATAGTTATTATACTCTTTGCTACTACGTAAACAACAAGCTCGACTTAACTATAATTTCGTTTAGTTTTAATGAATTATAAATAACAATGGCTGGAAATAATGTGAACGTCTGTGATATCGGAGACGATGTGAAAGAAGTGTTAAAGAAATTCCGCTTCGCAAAACATAGTTCTAACTGTGCTCTAATACTGAAGGTAAAACACAGTTTTCAATAAAATTCTTTTATGTATAAAGATACTCAATAAAATATTAAATCTGGCATAAATTTATCATACTTTTCTTCATAAATAGCAGGTTTGTCATAGATTTTTAGGTAAGTTTAGCTGTTAAATTATTGAAAAAGCCACTCCTTCTGAGTCATTCAAGCATATCACTTTGTAATCTATATACTACGTCATGGTAACTGTAAATATGTGTTACATACATTGAGAAATCTATAATTAACTTGTATTAATTAGCACTCATGTGCGGAACTTCCAAACAAAATGTATACAGCTGCTTGATAATAGATCATCAAATTTTGTGGTTCACCTTTACTGTAAGAATCCAATTCCAACACATCTACACCACCTGTAGCAACATTTGCTAGGACAATGTTGTCCTGGCAACCGAAAGCCATAATCCAATACACATGATATTTAGTGATAGTAAGTGCAGCAAGTAATTATTATTAATAAATAAATTAGGAGGACTTGGGTTGATGCTAGCAGAGGGAAAAGGACCATTTACCTGAGGTAGTAGGATATCAATAGAGGTGTTAGCTCCTGTATAGACTAAGCATAAATGTTACATATACTCATGTCATACTTATACCCTTGTGCAAGAATCCCATTTTTTATATGTATGAAATCAGTTCGTGTTTGACAACATGTTACCTGGTGTAAAGCTAAGATGCTATCTAAGGTTGAGAATGCTTACAGGTAGGTACCTGTAAAATTTTGAATTGTCTACGGATCATAGGTGGCTAGGACACAAAAAAATACATAACACAAACAGAACACAGTTTATACTAACCACACAAAATTTGCCCTGGCTGGGGATTGATCGGAGCTCCTTACTTTGCTCACAGGGTTACTATCAAATTAGGGGCACGCAGCAGAGACTTCACAAATATTAATTTCTTTTTCAGGTTAATAGAGAAAAACAGGCTTTGGAAGTGGATGAGGAACTAGAAAGTATTGAATTAGAAGAGCTTCAGGACATCCTCCCGTCGCATCAGCCTAGGTTCATTGTTTACAGGTAATGTGGTCTTGTTTACATTAAAATCATTTTAAAAATATGCCCAATACAGCACCATTCGAGTCTCTTGATCTTTTGCAAGACATCTGTCACCCCTGTCTCCAGTTGGTCGACACTAAGAATGTTCAATATGCAAAATGTGCAAAACGTAGAATGTCTGTTGGTACATCAAAGGAATATAGTAATTGAACAAACATGCAGAATGCCACGGCTTTGTCTCCCTCACTCTCCTTTTTGTTATGTACCTAGCATGTAGCATTTCGCTTCATATTTGATATCTCGATCATAATCAACAATTCCTTGCTAATTCTTTTGTTATTAAATGGTAATAATTCTGTTAATTTCAGTTACAAGCTGGAGCACAGCGACGGACGGATATCGTTTCCCATGTGCTTCATATTCTACACACCGAGAGATGCGCATATGGAATTACAGGTATTATTATATTTAGTTGTTTTTATTAAAATTCAAAATGCTTTATTCATATAGGCCCCAACAGAGCCAACAAACTTTTTATAGGTGTTTAAGGGTGCAGAGGTAATGTAGAACTCCTATCTTGGCCCCTGCAACATATCGACGTAATCTTTTGTGTAGAGCTACTGTGTTCTCCAAACTTTGAATATTCCACTCGTTTTCAAGTAAAAAATTCAGAGACCCCCTGGTCCGAAATATAAAATTCTGGCGACAGGTCCGTAATACAACTATATATACTACATATACTATACTAACTATATACACTGGTATAGAGAATATAGAGATAGTTGACGGGCCGGAGAGTACCTAACACAGACTGCGGTGAACATACAAGCTCATTCTCTGGTCTTGGATCTATGTGTTGTGTATTTGTGTGTGTCCATACCACGTGCAACACAGGGATTTCTAGCACAAACTACTAAAGGATACTACATTTCTAGTGCAGTGATACGAGTGTGAAAGTGTATGTTAATACTTTTTACAATAATTCCAGGTTATGTATGCAGGCACTCAAAGAGCATTAGCTAACGCCGTCGGCGCGCCCCGACTATTGGAAGTGCGAGAAATTGACGAACTTACCAACGATTGGCTAGAGGAGAAACTCAGGAAGTAGATCTACGAATTCAAGACATACATAATGGACCATTGCACGAGGCTAACGGTTGAGACAATCCACTAAACAAGGGGGGTTTACTCCCAAAAACGAAAACGATGTAATCGTCAGGATACGACATCGATACGGCATTGCTCCGAATATATCAAATTCACCGTAAGAAGCTTAACCCTACTTTATCAAATGTTCCTATATCAAGTATTTTTCAATGGGGAGAATTCTCGCCATTTATGCGGCTTGATGGCGCTGTTATAGATGGACACCTGTCACCTGCGGCGCGAGTACGGATCTTTTCGATAAATAAAATTCCATAAAATTGACAGTTAAAATCGATAAAACCCACTTTATCGATTTTAAATGTCAATTTTATCGAATAAAACCCACTTTATCGATTTTAACTGTCAATTTTATCGAATTTTATTTATCGAAAAGATCGTACTCGCGCCGCTGGTGACTATTTTTAGAACTACTGAAACGATCCTATTGTCAAACTGATATCATTCGTTCGATCGCGATCGCCGATGGCTTAGTGTATTGTCTCAATCATTGGCTTCGGTGAATAGTCCATTACAGTACGCGCCGACTTTTATATATCATCATCAGCCAGGAATGACACACAATGTGTCATCATCGTCATTAGTCGAAAGACGGTTGGCAGGCGTCTTAGTGATCGCAGTAGATTATGATGTTGACTGAGGATAATACTGCTGCTCATTCCCTGGATATTCCTTTACCCGGCTTTTACGGCACTCATAATTTAACTAAAATATACTTATTAATTGCGAAAACTAATTGAAAGAGCATTCCATTCATATTTACGGATACTACATGACAAGAATCTTGCCTCTTTACTAACTCGAAATTATATGAAATTAATAATAATTACTTTTAAATTTAAGGCGTGGTCCCACAAGTCAAACAGTGCGATTTTTAACGGACACATTAACTGCGAGCAGTTTGCCTTCTGCAGCCACGCACTTAATAAATCTATAATTATAAGATATCTGCCATGTAATAAATTAATAATATATTTTTATAAACGCACAAAAAAATCCGATTGAAAAATTAAGAAATGATGAGAGCAGCGGCGCAAGTATACGGAAGTCCAAATGGTAAATTTGTCGAATCGAAAAAACTGATAAATTTATCGAATGTTGCGAGTACCAAAGTCTGATCGTAAATTAGTATTGTAGTAGCTTTATATTCTCTTTGGATTCGACCTAGCTATTCGATAACTTTTGTCGGTTGTATCAAGGCTCGATAAATTATATAAAAAATCGATAAAATACACAATACTTGCGCTGCAGGTCGTCTACATAATAGTAAGCGGCTCTCCAAAACGATCAGTCATCAGTGTCATCCTCAACTTTGAACTAGAAAGTTGCATGGCACAGCATCTTCCTGAGATATCAGTTGTTTTATCGCCCAGTTACCAGGTGGTAGGACTAACTCTGCTGCGAGTGTCTTACTGGGTACCACCGCTTTGCTCGTGTAGTTTGCCACCAAGCAGTACCGTGCAATTATTACTGTTTTTCGGTTTGACGAGCAAAGTACTCAGTGAAATTACTGGCTTATTATGGGCCGGCGTTATTCTTACCATCAGTCAAAGAACCTGCTCGTCACGTTTTACAATAGAATATAAAAAACAGGCTACAGTTATATCCAACCGAAAATTGCACATTACTGCTTGATGGTCGAATATAAACGAGCGAAACGGTGGCCGAAAAGAAAACGGCCTCGAATCTGTCAAGTCACCAACTTAAACTAATTTTAATATCGGTGAATTTAGTGGCGTCTTATTTGTCGAAAAAAGGATGGATCACATTTGACAGCTCTAAAACATATTTTAGGCCTGTCAAATATCATATTCCACCCTTTTCTCATGTTATTTATCGGAAAGAGACACAGTATTACAAAAACTAGTTTCGATTTGTGACGCCAGAATCGAGGTCATATTATTTTTATCGGAATTAAAAATCTTGCAATAATATTTAACTATATTTTTATCACGATAGATCTCTAGGATTTCGTATTTATAATAAAATAAATAAATAATAATTAACGCCCAAAGATCACGTACATAGATCTCTAACTAAGATTTCCTATATCTAGGGAATTAGAAACTATGAAGACTAGGTTTTTAAATTGCCATGGTCATGCATTACGAGCAAATTCACGATTAAGGTTAAATGTTTACCATACAAACTTTGCATGACCTTCTTACGTGTCCTGCTGTTATTTTGAACTCATAATGACTTAACATAGCCCTAATTTAAGCTTATATAGCCGCAAAATCAGTAATATTATGATTTAATAGCCTGGAAGTACATTTTTTTAGCCTAATATTTCGAAATATTTTACGATTGTAGTGGTACAATATTATATAGCACGCGCTCGTAGTGTGAGTTACATTTTCATGATGTGCGTGCAACGTGCGTTGTCAGATTGTGCGTGCAAGCGAGAATACATTACTTTGCGAGAGCAGAGCCGCGCTATATCGCAACGTGCGACGTTGCCGCTCCGTGTGACATAAAATCAAAACCACAAAAAACAACAATTCAAATAAGCGAGAGTTATACAACTCAGTGCTGCCAGACCTTGCGAGTGTAACATTTTGAGTAACTTATGACATTATCGCGTAACTCTCCTGCTATATGAATGTTTTATTTAGGACCTTTTCATAGAGATTACCATTAATTTGTATTATAGACGCGTTTGCTTTAAAAAAATAGGGGGTTTCAAGTTTATCAACAAAGAACACGTTCAGGGTGATGATGGGGATAATAAGTAATTAATTATTATCAAAGAAAATTTCCTAGCAAGCTTTATCGGGAAACAGCTATGAGCTCAAGTGACTTAAATAACAATAGAATTTTTTATTTTACTGTAACAATACTCAGTACGCGAACCTAATCAATCAAGACACTACTTTTGGCCGCAGTAGACTGGCCAAATTGAATGTAACGTACTGGCAACACAAAATACAAATTTTGTTGTGTTCTCAGTTCGCAGTTTTTAGGTTAGGTTAGTGTTTGTATTTTGCAGCATAATGTTTGTATTCATCATCCAGCTGTTATAACAGCAAAATTAATAGACCTAATAGATCAAAACCGTGTTATAAAACTCATTCTGTCCTAAAAGTAAACCGAAAATAGGTTCGTGGTCAGCTCAAGCGTTTCCATGGCGACGAAGTTTCGTAAGTATTGAACCTATGTAAACAAACATGGAACAAATTTTTTGAATTCTGAGATACTAAGCAGGTACTTATTTCATTTTTACAGACGGGAAGACGCATGGCGAAACACATCTTAGCTAAGCTCAGCTTAGATTTTTTTGTCAAACCCAGTTCAAGTTCTGAAGTGTTACCTTTGACAATAAAAAATACAAGAAAATCAAGACGGATCCGTGTTGAGGTTGACTATAACACAAAATAGACCAGTAACACAGCAAACCATGCCTGAAAACGTCCAAGAAGTAATTGTCAACGGATATGGTGTTCGGTCAGCAAAATGAATCTAAAATGAACTAGTTTTGCTGAAAATTTTCAAAAGCAGTTCGTCTTTCTGGATTCTATATCAACGAGGGATATGGGTTTCTAGGAGCAAGCCCAGATGGCGTGATTACAAATGAAGAAGCGATTTTAGAATGAAAGTGCTTTCCTTCGTTGATGGTTGATCGAAGATATCGAAAGCGCTGCCAAGGAAAATAAAATCCACTGGTATTCAAAGAGGGAAGATAAAAAAAAATCACACTCTATTATTACCAGATACAGAGCCAGCTAAGAGTCAAAATGAAGGGATTTTATTTGGAGTGCTTTATCTCATCAGCCCAACCCACAAGAGTAGTAGAAATTGAGAGAGATGAAGAGTTTATCCTGGCGGTGGTTGTCTCACTTATTCTAAAATCTATGTAATAAACTGAATAACAATAAACAACTTTTATAGTAGCAAAAATAGGCGACATGCTTCATCTCCAAAGTAGACACACGTAATAAATCTTTTTAAATGTTACCTAGTCTTTCATTTTACTTTTCAATCTAGCACAAAAACTAGGTAATTGTTATTATTACTAAGTGCAATAGATAACCAAAATGTCTAAAAAAATATTCTTCAGCACAAAATGAGACTATAGTATTCCAGATTCGAACTCTGGTTCTTCAAATCGCAAGTCTGCCGCTGTGACAACTGCGCTAAGTCGGCCAATTTTAGTATATGTACCGATAATACTGTTTTCCCATTTGCATGTGTGTGTGTCGTTCATTTACATATACAGGAGTGCGGTTTTGATTAACATTTTCTCAAAAGTGTAGTTATCAATGGGTTCAACTATGTTTGATATGTGCTAAGAACAAATTGATAATACGGCAAAATCACCTAAAATGAGTTTATTTCTCGCTACTTAGAGTAAAATAAATAAAAACATGTTTTTGGAGAAACAGCGCCATCTCGTGGGATAAGTTGCTTAGCGACACGAGATGTTTGCCCTTAACGCGATACGTAAAATCCGTGTTTTTACAGATACGGCGAATCACCAACCAATGAGACAGACATCCCGTCACGAATCATGTCATTGGTGGCATCCGCCATATTTGTTTAAATTATTGCTCCTACACCGTGACATAACAATTTGTTTTTTTTTAACCGACTTCCAAAAAAGGATAAAGTTATCAATTCGGTGCGTATCATGTCATTGGTGGCATCCGCCATATTTGTTTAAATTATTGCTCCCACACCGTGACATAACAATTTGCTCTTTTTTTAACCGACTTCCAAAAAAGGATAAGGTTATCAATTCGGTGCGTATTTTTTTTTATGTTTGCTACCTCAAATCTCTGTCATTTATAAACCGATTTGGAAAATACTTTTTTTATATGAAAGTATATACTTTCAGTATGGTCCCATATAAATTTCATCAAAATCGGTTTAGTAGTTTGTCACTGAAGTCGGTTCGTAGCTTTTTAGCAATTTTTATTAATTGCATAAATATTCCACCCAGGAAATTGAATTGAACCCGCAATACTTACGCTCTGAAGGAGTTTATGTACTCAACTTCTACACTACAGGAGATGTGTATTATTGTGTATATTTACATATAATAATATATTATAAGAAATTTTATGATAATATAGTATAATGTAAGAAACCAAAGCATTTACAGTAAATAAACGATGTATTGTATTTATATAAGACAGAGTATAAAGTGGACTTAGGTTCGGAAATTAATAAACTCTCTTTGGATTGCAAGGAAGGATAGACTGGGAATGATTTATTGGATGATTAGAATTTTTGGTGCACGGCTTCATATAACTTTTGTTTGTAGTCACGTATGGTACGAGAGAGTACTGGTAGAAAATGATCATTAAGACCTCCGATTTATTTATTTTAATTAACCATCGTCTATTTTCATTTTGTTCACAACATAAACATAATCAAATTCACATAAAAATAAACTGAATTAACTTATTAATATATAAGTTATGCATACTTAATATTTACAATATAAATTAATTATTTACTATACTGCACGAATTCGATCCTTATCGTTTCAGATTGGAGCCGATTTGAATAGAATTTTTCAGAAATAAATGAAATTATCACTATTTTGCTACTGCTGACGCGATTTTGACATTGACGTGTATTGAAATTTGAATTGAAACTGAATTCAAGATTGATCCAACAGGATCAAACGCTGTATTCCCATTCTATTAAAAATTACGACGATCTATAGATTGTTTATTAGGTTCGTCTGTTAGGCCGGGTGTTCACGAACGCGGAGCGGAGAGGAGCGAGGAGAGATGTGTTGATAAGTTGGTTCGTTAGGGCCGAGGTATGGGTTTTTGAACTGTCACGGTCATCAATACTGCCTGCAGTCACAATTAAATATCCCGATATTTGCCATGTATCACGGCTAACTTCATGGCGCTTGCCGCTGTGCCGAAATATCGTAAACTCAATATAAACAATATACATGCTAAATATCACGATAATTATTAATTTTATGATATTATGTATGTATTTTTATTTAAAAATATTTACTTTATATATTATTATTATTTATCTAGGTGTATGTAGTATTTTAATTTTTGTATTTTATATAATGTTTATAATAAGTATTTTAATGCTATATGTTCATAATTCATTATTCTTTTAAATTGCTTGTGCCGCACGTACCTTTTTTCTTTCACGACCTGGAAGACTGGTAGATAATGCTATTTAGCATTAAGTCATTCCATGTACACATATTTGTGCAGAACTATTAAATAAATAAATAAATAAAATAATTGTGACTTTATTCGTAGGATAATAATATATTAAACAGGAAGAAACAAATTAAGACATTATTGTGAAGTAATAGATTCTTAAAGTGTTAACCTACGCCTATAAATATGTTATAAAAATTATCTTCTCTACCGAAAGCTTGCCTAGTAGGGTTCGCTAAGGCAGCCCATTTTAGCACAGCATTCATTGTAGTATGTATTGTTTTGTTTATTTTATAAATCTTTTTATTATGTCTGCAATAAAGTGTACATCTATCTATTCATAATAACCTAAGAGATTGTTATTCGTGTAAGCATTGCGATTTCGTACGTGTGTTCTGTGACCAATTGCATTTTGATATTTTGTTTAGAGAAATGCTTTTTGAAGCCATTTTTTTCAGTCTTACAAAGTTTAATTTTTGTCTCTCCGTACATCTCCGTCCTGTGTATACCAGGCCTTTTTTCAGTAAGGCGGTAGTAAAGTGTTGTGAGTAGAGATATACATTAGGTACTATAGAAAGCTTTACGTGTGTAGGACTCTTTATGTCTTTCTGGATACGAGCTTTTACAGGACTTGTGTAGCTTATAGTTAAATCAATTTATCGCTTTCAAACTCATATCCCTGCACTGGGGTTTCCTGTGGCATGGACACAGACAAATACACAACACAAACATCCAAGACCCGAGCACAAAGTTTATGATCACCTAACAAACTTTACCCGGATCGGGATTAAACCCGGGGCCCTCGTATAGCAGGAACTTACAAGTCCGAAATATTGGTAGTGAATGAACATGTTCATAAGCAGGGTACATACTACATAGATCTAAATAGTTAACTAAATTGGAGCGATTTTAAGTTTTCCATGCAAACAGAAAATGACTAAAACCTTTTTTAAATTACCTATAGTATGTAAAGGTATATTATATCACTAGATCTATGTACAATTGTAAAGCTTCGAAACTCTCAAAAAATGCAAAATATATTTGTGATCTCGTAGGTTTAGCCTTAGTGACGACTATTTCGGCCATGGATTTAGTATTTTTTTAGTTTTTCTTTATAAGCTATGCAAGTCCAAAAAATATATTATATACCTACTTAAATGTATATTTTTTCTCTTTGAAGCATTTTATAGTGATTTTTAATAGCATTTATTTATTAATGTATTTTAGTGTGTGTATTAAAAGACAAGTTTACATGAATAAAATTTTATTTAAAAATGTAACAGGTTTTTATTTACAAATAAAATAAAAACTGAAACCTCCTAATTAAGATAATGTGTAGGTACCTACCTTTAGTTTTTCGTTTGGATTGCTAATCTCTGAAATCACAGTTCCGAGTCTAAGTTCACCCACACATTTAGGCTACCGAACACGGTCACAAACTGCGGACTAGATTTTTCTTACATTTTAAGTACCTATATGGCATCTTCGGGCGTTCGAGTGGTCGTGTCCGAGCCACGAGCTTAGGTAGTGGCCGTGTTTGTGGCTCGCTTCCCGCACACATTCGACCATAAACGCTGCCTTCTTTTCGACTGGAGCCTGGAGGGCGCGACCAGCCACTGGCTGCGTCTAGTCGCCTGGTTCGGTGTCTCTTACTGTATGTAGTGTACCTAGTTAGCTACCTATATATTTTGTACTCTTAGTACCAGCTATCTTGATTTTCGACGAGTGTACAAAACAGTCGTATTATCTTTTATGGTTTCGGTCTCACTGCGACACCAGTGTCGTAAATAAGGCGGTGCTAGCAATGCCCAGACACGGCCCAGAATCTGGACACAGTATGGAGAGGCGCAGAAATTACCAGACCTCAGAATATTATAGCGCAGTTATAGAAGCTTACACCGGCGAAAAACCAAAATACATAGCTTTTTTATTTGTTGACTCTACATTTTTAACCTTGTATTTAAATAAATAAATAATAGATTTATTCACAAAAAAATAAGGTATTACAACAATTTATACAGTCCTAGTCCCCACACTAGGATTATACACATCTGTGTTGTGGGTGACTAGTTCCTTCCTCTGGTTTCTAAGAACAGATAAGAACTAAGAACAATGCTAGGTTGAGAAAGAAAATAAACACAAACAATATAAATATTTCTTTTAATATTAACAAAATTTATTCGTAACACAATAAACTCACAGGTTTTAGTAGTTCCCTGTATATTTTACCTAGGTATCTAAAAGGTATTAGTCTTCAAATTTAAACTTAGTTCCCATAAATTTTGCACTAGTGGTAGTACATTTGCTTAAGTCTACCCCCTTTTTCAACATATCGCTATAGGGTAGTTCGGCCAACAGTGTGTACCCGCATTTATGGGCCAACACCTGCGACGCAGTAGCTGTGAACACTGTGGCGGTCGCTTCGATACCCAACGCTTTTCCGAGGGGCTTTCTGAAAAAGGAAATATTTATAAAAGGTGTATATGTATACGTAAACGGTATCAGGATGGTGGATATACAGGTGTTATACACACTAAAACACCCCTGGTGGTCCGCCTCGGTGCTCAGTGGCCCCAGGCTCTCCAAAGGACCACACTGGTGGCCCCCAGCACTGCGTTCTCCGTGCCGACCTCTATCCTACGACAGCCCGGATCACACCGAGATGCCGTCCTTCCAAGGGTGGTTAGAGCTCCACTTCCAATCAACCACAAGCCCAAAGGTCCCCTTTTACGACACGCAGGGGATACCGTAACGGGTATCTAGCTGACACTATTCTTTAAAACCCACGTTGTGCAGTTGTGCCGATCTTACCTCGCTTCAAAAAATCTCGCTCCAATATTCTGTCCTCGATGCTCTGGAAGTACTGTTAGGCCACTCGAGGTGAGGAACTTATCGACGTTGTATAGCTTGAAAACGTCTACCAACTCCTCGGTTGTGATGAGCGTGAGGAGCAGCTTCTTCCAAGTTTCCCCTTGGACCTGAAGTTTAAAAGTTAAATTGACTCTTGTGCTCTGCAGGGTAAGCCTAGCATATCTCTGTGCCTAGCACGAACAATTTGTCGTATCGAATATGAAAGACGAGTAATTTTTCTAAGAAAAAATGTAACTTTAATGTCATTTTGATTTAATTTTGTGCGTCGCGTTGGGCTTAATAATCAGGCCTATAATCACAGATTAGGTAATTTTAACCTATAGGATGCTGCTGCACATTCCGTGGATATTACCTTTGTCGGTTCTTACGACACCCGCGAGGGTAGTGATGGGGTGGTATTCTTAGACCACACGGTTACGGTTTATCACTGTTTAGAACATGACAACAATGCTTTATCTAACGACCTTGGATAAGGAATATCCTGGTACGAAATGATGTGATTGATATAGAATCGTTATCTTTATAATAGATACACTGTTGAATCGGAATCGTTGGCTATGGAGTTATTGTTAACATTTTTGTTATCAGTATTATAATAAGTAGATAATATTTTTTTTATAGCCTTGGATAGGTGTCTATGAATGCAAAAGTGTGTTTGTTTATGGCCGGCGCTGGTATACACTCGTTATGTGCGCCGGTATTCACTCGTTACCTACAATCTATATCAGCACTTCTTGCTTGCACATCGCCATTTACCTTATCAAGATCGTCCTCTTCATCGTCTCTACTCTTCACCAGAACGATGTTGAAGCCGACCAGCTGGTCTGGTTTCCCGTCCACCTCTGTGAAACACGCCAGGCTGACATCCTGGGATACGTACTCCACCCAGTTAGATTTTATTGTGGCTATCGACACAGGATCGTGATTTACACCTGGAAACCAAAACGTTTTGTTAATATATTTATTACTAGCTGCTGCCCCGCGGTTTCACCCGCGCGGGGATATTGGATTTCATGGTTTTTATTTTTTTGCGCGGAACCCCTATGATTTTTCTAAAATAAAAGTAGCCTAAGTTACTCCTTATAACATGAGCTATCTGCCAGTGAAAGTCCCGTCAAAATCGGCCCAACCGTTTCGGAGATTATCCGGAACAAACAGGCAGACAGACAAAAATTTAAAAAATGGTTGTTTTGTTATACGTACCGTATATACTTTCATATGCATTTGGTAAAAAGCTGTTATTTTGATATTACAAACAGACACTTCAATTTTATTTATTTGTATAGATTTGAATGATTGAGTAACGTCACTGATGAGATACGGTGACTTGGAGCCGGACTGCTGTCTTGGGCTTCCCGGAAAGCTGCTCCGGTGGCATAGACGTTGGTGGTGAAGATGATGATGATATATTAGTGACTATGAATGATTTGATAGTTTCTGAGACTAACTTTTAGCTAAGATTAAAGTGTAGTTCCATATCACATAATCGGGATGTTGGCCATATTTTTATGTCAATCAATTCGTTATTTTCTCATGAGAATCAAATGTCTATATCGAAAAATCTGGAAATCGGACGCAAGTAACGTCAAGAATGAGAGCCAAAGTCGTACATATATCTACTTACTGAGTGCTAAAACGCCCCATATGCAGACCATAGCCTTAGGGGCGGCGTAGACGCTTATGCAAATGTATACACGTTTGCTTGTCAGAATAACAACGCTTCACGAAATCCGCGCTTGACGCAAAAGCGTTGTTATTCTGCATACGTTTGCATAAGCGTCTACGCTGCCCCTTAAAGTTGTAGGTAGGTCTACTTAAGTATTAAAAACATGAATTTTGTTGATTTTGGCCGTGAAAAACTGCTTTTATGTGCTTACATTTTTATTCATTGTAATGTTGGCCTTATTGTTGTCTATGTTGTTAAAATATAAATAAATTGTAATTAACGCTGTTGGATTATCGAAATAAATAAAATAAAAATTAAAAAAAATGTAGGTACATAATGAATATCATAGTATCATCTAAATTATTACTGGATGATAAAAAAATAATTGAATACGTGAAACATTTAAGTAGATACAGTATCTTTGTGGAAATTATAATATATTTTTGTGAATTTTATTTTTATCGTTTTAATACACGATAACGAGATAACGACAGTAACTTAGTATCTATTATTTTGTGTTTCATGCAACTTCCTTATTGTTAAAAACAAACCCATTAATCACCTAAAGCTTCACATAAAGGCTCATCTCGTAGGAAGGTCTCCTCCATTAAATCTAGACACTGTTGCTTGTAATCACCCATATCCCTGATTTGGTACCTGCAATACATAAAATAATTTTAAAACGATGACGGGTCGTGAAAAGATGTAGAATTGTAGATGGATAGGAAAAGAGCACAAAGCCGGTCGCCAACACGATAAACTCAGGTTGCAGAAGCTCGTGTCGTACCGAAGCACTTCGCGCACAAAAGGCTGGTAACGAAACTGGGGCCTTACTCTGTAAATCGAACGTCGAAGCTTCGGTTGACGGATCGCAGTTTTCATACTATGAAAGTGATTCGATGTTCGCTCTTGATATTTTGTCTTTCATAGTAGAAAAATGCCGATCCGTCAGCCAAAGCTTCGACGTTCGATTTACGGAGTAAGGCCCCTGCGGTACCGATTTTTGAATTTCTCGAGTGATTTCGAAATCACCGGTGACAAAATTCTCAGCGATGACTTCGAAATCACTAATTTGCAAAAGTCGTATTTTTTAAAGTCATACCCTGTTTACCAATATGCAACTATTTCTCAGCTTTGATCTTAGACAAACTTATGATTGTGTTCTATTCAAGGAACTTTACATTCAATTTGATTTTTTAAGTTGGAAATTGTTTTTAAGCTATAATTGGCACTAAATACAAATAGGTACCTATGATATTGTTTACGAATGGGTGTGGGGTATCTTTTATGGATTGTAAAACTGTCTGTCTGTCTGTCTCTTTATTCCGGGTAATCTCCGAAACGGCTGGGCCGATTTTGACGGAACTTTCACTGACAAATAGCTGATGTTACAAGGAGTAACATAGGCTACTTTTATTTTATAAAAAGAATTAGGGTTCCGCGCAAAAAAATAAAAACCATGAAATTCAATATCTCGGCGCGGGTGAAACCGCGGGCAGCAGCTCCCTCACCTTAGTAGAATAAGGCGTCTGGTCCAGATAACCAGACTTACCATTGGTAACATACTGAATCCTTGTGTCCATTTTCAACTTTTCTACTATGGATAACAATTGCAGAAATTGACTTTAGTTAAACCCCGTGAGATTTCGGTCAGTAAAACCCGCTAAGTGCGATAATTTTCCGTGGGTGTTTATTTCAGATATACAAAACGGATGAATTAAATTAGTTATAGAATATTTTATTATATTTTCGCTTAACCATATTGATATTATGGTTAAATTGTTTAGTTTGAGCCCTTAGGAAGGTGTTTATATACTTTATTACAGCTCAGGATAGTCTGGAAATCTTTTTCCACGCAGCAACGGAGCAATGGATCGACGTGGTGAGATAGAGGTCAAACGGAAGCCTTTAAAGAATAAATTAAAAAAAACGTGATTTTTTGCTTAGAGTTAGAGTAGGCCGGAGCGATCTTTGCCTGAGAAAGACAAAGGCTACATTTTTCCGGAAAAATACTATTTTCCTGTGGGAATTTTAACATGGGTGAAACCGCGCATAGCAGTTAGTAAGTTATAATTGGTAACTTTACAAAGATAGAAATTTCTTGCACATGAGAAATGTTTTTTTTTTCAAAATTTCAATCCGGAATTTCACTAGAATTACGTGAGGTTCTTGGAAAACACTGAAACGTTTTTTTTAATTAAGTACATATTCTTAATTTTTATTATTCGTTTGTTGATTCTAAAAGAGCAATAGGTACCTACCTTATTTTTAACCGACTTCCAAAAAAGAAGAAGGTTATCAATTCGGTGGGTATTTTTTTTTATGTTTGTTACCTCAGATCTCTGTCATTTATAAACCGATTTTGACAATTCTTTTTTTGTTAAAAGGATATACTTTCAGATTGGTCCCACAGAAATTTCATCAAAGTCGGTTCAGTAGTTTGTCACTGAAGTCGGTTCGTCGCTTTTTTAAAGCAATTTTTTCTTTATTTTTTATATCTGGTAGGTACCTATAATCAGTATCTTGCGTCACGATCTTCTCAAAATAACTCTCAGACATGTCATGTCAGACAGACTGGACGTAAGATAGTGTTATACATTATATTTATATTTAGGTATTTACATATGTGCTGGTGTTCCATCTCTCTCCCTTCCTTTAAAGCGACTCCACACTTGACCAACTGGTAAACTCGACGGCCTTTCCCAAGGCATGTTCTAAAATAAAATAAAAACCAAAATAATGTGCAAAAATTATAAATAAGTAAAGCACTGCAGGAAAACATCGTAGGTAGGGACTTAAAAAGGCTTAGGTTTATAGGTACTTAAAAAAATCCAATTTAAACACTGTCAAGATAATGTTCCTTTTTTTTAATGAAACTAAAAAGCCAACTTTTATACACAATAGTTTTCAAAAATCATAGACACAAAAATATCAATGAAAAAGAAGTGTAAAGAGCCTGCAAAGACTTGTGTTGCCATGATAAAAAAAGAACATTTCATATTAGCCAATAATATCAATTATTCGTATAAAACAGAATACTTACCTATAATAATTTATTATACTTATAAAAACCACTACACTTTGTCAACGAATGGACAACACTACGCAAAATGCAAACTAATATCACTGGCTGTTTATCTCACGAAACACAAAATAAATTCCAACATAATACATTAAAAAATATCTCTTATGACAAAGCAATACATACTATTACAACTGCATAAAAAAGACAAAATTTGCAAAATCGAAATGCAGAGTAATATAGCCTCTATAATAATGACATAGAGTCTATTAAAAGTTCGTGATAATTTTGTAATGATGGTAATGTATATATCGAAGGTATGACTGTGTGCGTGAATGCGCGGTTCCATTGTGTCTAGGAAAACATAGCTCGGACTCTCGGAGACTGGCTTAGAATCGACTCATTCATTATTTCCTATGTTTTTTTACTTAAAAAAATAGTTTGGGTAATTTGGGTCGGATAAGAAAGTTATTACGGCCCAAATTACAGCCAAAATAAAGTTGCTTCGATCCGGCTCAAACTTAGAATAAGGATCTACCTTACACCTTACATAACCGCGTCACGTAGGCTGCTTTAGTACCTACAAATACTAGTCTAAATAAATCATTTAATTATGTATCGTGCTCTTATTAAAAATACAGTTGTTTAATTAAACTCTGTTTTGTGTTTGTTGTGTTCTTTGACAATTGCAAACAAAGGACTCTTATTAATAAATAGTGTCAAATGGTACTTGAACCCACAGATCTCTATATCTCTATGGTTGAACCATTTGACACTATTTATTAATAAGAGCCACTAAGTTTTTGTAAAGTAATATTTTTGTGAAACTAATAAATAACTCTTTATCATTTAATTTCAGCAGAGTGCCTTTTCAGGCCCTGTGGTCTCGGAAAATGAATAGGACCACCCCATCTCTCCTCGTTGGTATCACAAGAACCGACGATTTTTAGAAGTCGGTTAAAATATTTTCAACGTCATACGTTTTTCAACCATTGACGTGAGCTAATGGAAACGCACAAAAATACGATACTACAACGTTTTTATGACGTAATCTGACATTACCGCACACAAACAATATAGGTACACTTACATATCAAAGTACTAATATTTTATAATGCACAGCAGCACCAGGTAAATCCAGAGATCGTGAAGTCTGCCGCCAAGCAGTAGTGTGCAATCATTACTGTGTTCCGGTTTGATGAGCAGAGTATCCAGTGAAATTACTGGGCTTATGAGACTTAATACCTGACGTCTCAGGGTAACGAGCGCATTGCAGTGCCGCGTAGGCCTTTGTGTTTCAAAGTTCTGGGTGGCACTGCAATTGTTATGGGCCGGCGTTATGCTTACCATCAGGCAAACGACCAGCTCGTCTCGTTACCTAATAACATAAAAAAAAAGAGAGATCTGTGGGTAAATCCAATATAAATATAAATATATAAATATTATATATTTTTAATGAGCTTATTTATCTTTTGATAAAAAATATTTGTTTATGTGAAAGATATATAGGTAATTATAATAGAGTAGCTTCTGCCCACAGCTTCGCCTGCGTGGTATATATCTCTATAGCCTGTGTTATTCCAGAACCTTAACCATCTATATTTCAAATTTCATCAAAATCGGATTATTTGTTACGGAGACACATTGGTAACAAACATTCACACTCAAACACAAACTTTCGCATTTATTATATTAGGATTTAAAGTTTATTTAGGCCGTGTTTTGGGTGAATTGAACATACAGACACATCAATTTTATTTATCTGTATAGATGTATATAATATAGATTGGATAGATTACAGATCAGTATATTTAGGAATTAGAAAAACTGAGAAAAATACATACTTATACTAAACAGAAAAAAAATGTTTTTGTTCGTCTTTATTTATTTGCCTAAGTACATATAAATCAACAGCACCTAATACTCATTGAACAATGATGAAAATCAATTGATATTTATCAATGATATCTATTGAAATAGCCTTGATAAATTAGGAGTAAGACCGCCTGCACAAATTAAGGTAACGAAACAACAGTACATAATAATGTAACTAGTTATATTAACTAGATATAACTTATATATTTCAATTTTGGGTCGGTAAGGCTTGCACTGGCGATGACGTCCCGCTTGGGATGTAGTCAATGTGCATTTTCCTCCGCGAGCATCTACCCAAGCCATCCTAACTTTGTCAAAAAAAACGAAGCACGGTCTTGGATCGCTGGTACAGCTGTTCCAGTGTTGTTGCTTTAGGTCATGTATACGTAGGAAAATACGTTAGAAGCCGAATTGAGTCGAACCTCTGAGACTGATTCTCAGTAAAAATCAGTAGTTTCTCATTTTTGCATGCAGCCACGGCATCGAGTACTGAATGTGGCTTCAATTTTATATAGACGTTAGTTGAGGTTGCAATGACCTGTGATTGGACCTTTTTTGTAGCCCGGAAAAAATACTGTCACGCACAGCTCCGCGCCTGTGGGCAGTGGTAGGACTTCCTAACTGTTGTGGACTTGCTTACTGCCCTCCTGGTGTCCTACCATCTACTAAAAAATTCAGGGACGTTCCTTCCGCTTTAGGCATTGGACGGGTCGTGAGCCGTTTAGAACACTCTACGTGATGCCGTTACCTTCGTCCCGTCGGTCGTTACGTTACCGTCGTCCGTCTCCTGGGACGGACCCCTCTTGGGCTCTCTCCCAAGAGGGGTAGTAGGAGTAGTCAAGAGACTACTAAACGCTCAGGTGATGCCCCCAAAACGTAAGCACAAACCCTCGGGAGGGCCCTACCTATGTTAGGTGCAGGATGATGGTTGGACCGCATACGGAGGGATCTGAGAAACAGACGCTGCGTCGAGACCAAAGCCTTTTATAACACTTACCATATGGCGAAGTCCTATCTTGTCAATTTTAACAATTTAGAAACTTTTTTGTTTGGAGACAGGGGCATAATGGCACATGCAAGGATTGATGAAAGTTTATGAAACGAGTGAAGTAATGTGTCCTCCTCTGTCCTCTCTGCCTATCCGAGAGAGGACTTACTTAACGCTATGGTAATACCTAGTTCATGATACATGAAGACCTAAGGGTTAAAACTAACAAGGCAAGCACCAAACAGGTCCTTCCAATATGCAAAACAAAAAAAATACAAACAGAAAAAGTGGTCTACGAAATGTCTCCTATTAAATTAAAAAAAAAAAAAAACAAAAACGTCAGCAATGACTCAAGCTAAACCGAAAACAAGTTAAATCCATAAAACCCTACTATATAAACACCTTACCATATAATCATGTTCGTATGTCTGCACAAAAATAAACAATAGTTTCTAGGAAGAGCTTAGCTCTTCCTAGAAACTATAGAACTAGAAACTAACTAACTAGCAGGTGAACTGATCTGACACCGAGAGTAGGGATGGGAAACAGTCACGAAGCTTTCCTTGTATCGGTAGATGCAAATCTGCGCGTTCTCCTCCTTCCTGTCCTTGTCGTTTATTGACCTACGGACTGCGCTGAGTACCTACGTCTTTACAGACATACATAATACATACTACTTTTAGGTTTTCAGTTTTACTTGTCATTTTGTGTCAGTTGTCCTCGAATATTTTTGTTTCTTGAACTTGCGGGCTTCCTCACGATATTTTCCTTCACCGTTTTTAGAGAAGGTTTGATAAGGTGTTTGCTATGGGAAGGTAGGGTCATTCTGTCTTCTACAGGATACATTTTGGAGAGAGTGCAATGACTATAGGTTCAATCATTCCAATTTCACTGTCGGACGACCGGACGTACGTTACGCCAATTCTTCATCCGTATATGGTTGACATTCCTCCTCCACTCTAGCCTCTACCATGCACCTTGCTATTGTTACATCGCAATGTTTTCCTTACGTAGGACTCTTATTCTTTTTCTCACAACTTCGGCTTGAGCTACTGTGTACTGTTTTCGTTATGTTTAGAGTCGGATATCACAGACGTAGTAGAGATGCTAACGCTCAGACTTTAGTCACATCGTCGCTAATCGTGATGCTCAATAAATCGTTAGGTATGTACTTATCGTTTGCGAAGCGACAAAATGTCGCCCACTCAGAGAATTGATGGACGATGTTGAACATGAATAGGTAGACGGTTGCTAATCTTTTCATATCGACATCGCATCTATTCCCAGCACTGGGTGCGCGTAATTTTATATTTCCCATCCAGATTTACATTCGCGGGATCATAAAACAGATTATATTCAGAGTAGAAGTGTTTGCCGCTCAGAGCGCGCGCCCGCCGTGCCTTGCCGCGCTTTTGCCCACCGCCATTTTTAAAAATAAACCATCGTTTTTCCGATTTTTCGATTCGCGCGCATATTTCTATTCAGTGTTTCTTTTTTATTTCGTACTTTCTGAAGCCAGTGTTTTGAGTTTTTAAGGACAATGATTTTGTATGGGTAAGTGAGTATTTTTTAATTTTTATTGTTTTGGTGTCGTGTGGAAAAGTGATCCCACTTTATATGGCTGAGTTAGGAAACTGTGAATATTATTTTAACGGACACAGTTAAAAAAACATGGCGTTATTAAAAGCAGGAACTTATTAAATAACTCTATTTAAACGTACTAATTTTGCACTGATCCCTAGTAGAGGTACCTATGAAGTTGTATAGTAAAAATAAAAGCTGAGCGCTTTTTAAAAATTGGTTATTTTTCTTCTCAATTTTAATTTAATTAGCAAAATGTCAACGTTCAGATAAACTGTTTTGGAAAACAGTCAAGAAAAGATAACAAAGTTATTTTTTTAGATCACCTTTATAAAAGGTAGGACAAATCACAAAATGGTAATTTTTCAAATATTTTACGGTTCCTAATTAATTCCGATTGCTGTTTCATTATTCGAAATTAAATGTAATAAGTATTCTAAGCAGGAAGTAAGTAGGCATAGACAAGATAGATGTGAAACATTTAAGAGTAAACAGTTTAATAAACCATCATTGTCCTAAATTGTCCATCCTCCATATTAAAGGTTGGCTGATAGAGATTACTTTTAGCGGAAAGACTGTTTATAATACCAACTTATAGCAATTTTGTATGGCTATCGCAATAATAAAAAACAACGCCCCACGCAGGCGCGTGTACTTATAGCAAGTATAAGGTAGGTAATACAAGGGTCATGCTCTCAGTAACCCAGACACGAAATAAAATATTTATTGTTAAGCGTCTTTGCGTATACTGTATCGAAATTAATTTTTTTTAGAAAAAAATCTTAAATTGGCTCTTAGGAAACAACGTTGGTTTTCCGGCTTAAAAATTAGAAACATTTTTTTTTTATTTCATCGATGGCTACTACATACGGTTTGTTTGTGCCAATTTCAAGTAAAATAGTATACTCAAGGAATTTATAAAACTTCTTGAGTATAGTTTAGTCAATAATGCCACGGTTGTCAAATGTTTTGAACTCTACAAACGTAAATAGAGACTGTTTCTAGCTCTCGGTTCTAATTCTATAAATTGCAACCGAGTCTCCAAGCAACAACACTATTATTATGAACGAAGCGAAACATTGGCAAGCATAGTTTAAAAATAACACGTTTTCTTTTCGAACAGTAGTTTTAAGAGTTTTAACAACTAATAATTGCGCTTAAAACAAAAATTGCTTTTAGAAAAGTAGGGGTAGACTTTGACGAAAATATCGCTATGTACTTAATTATGAAATTTCATTCCCTTTTTTCCACCGTTAAGGGTGCTTTTCTTTCATAAAATTATTAAAGGATCTCCACTGAGATCTACCTATACCCTACCGATGAGAAAAGTATAATTAAAATCGGTTGACAATGATTGGTAGAAAAATCGAGTAACATACAGAAAAAAATACAGACGAATTGTGAACCTCTTCCTTTTTCGAAGGACTGTTTTTATTCTATTTGTATTGTCTTTAGTGGTCTGGGCGAAGATTCAGTATGATTAGATAATATCACGAAGTAGTCGAGATATCGATCGTCAGAGTTTTCCCTGAGAAACAGACAGGAATCGAAATTATCTAAATTAAAGCTTGTAAAAGCGTAGTGAAATTCCTTAGTCTATATTATAATAACCTCGAATATGTATTATGATTTGGCTACGTCTTCTGTCAAATATTGTTTGTAAACAAGTCGTTTTTTTTTCAATTACGTCTACAATTTGTCTATGGAATTTTTTCACGCATTTTTATTTTACACTAGGTGCGCCCCGTGGTTTCGCCCGCGTGGAAATTGATGTGATTAACCACCATTGATTTTCTAAAATAACCTAAATTCCAGAAGCTAAACTATCTATATTCTAAATTTCATCAAAAGAGAAATGCTTGTTTATAAAACTGAAATTTACAACAGGAACTTGTAAAATTGCCTTCGTCATTCTGCAAATAATTACAAAACTCAAAGTAGGTATGTTATTCCTTCTAAGAATATCGGATACAAATCGACAGACAGCCAGACGCTAGATTCAAGGAGATCAAGTATCAAACCACTTGAAATTTAAAACAATATTTACCTATCTACATTCAACGTGGTTTTCGCGCCAGTTTACTGAATCGTTTACCTGTTTTTTTCACAGCCATGTGATTAGCACAGCATTGGTAATATATTGCCTACTTTCTGTTACAATAATTATTGGTGAATCAACATTCGTTTGTATGTTTGTACGATTTCCGAGTAGTTACAGAGCCGAACGCGAGAGTAATAAAAATCTATGGTTATTTTTTTATCTTCTATGATGTCCTATAATGGCCATGACACGCGCGGTTACTCTATTGAGCCAATTTCAAAATATAAAAGTAACGGTTATTCATCTTGTTTTCCCAAAAAATGCGGGCATCGATCTTCAATACCTACAATACGTCCACTTCTCACTACCTACTACTTTCTCCACATCAGTGCAATCGTGTTTTCAGTTCCATTTCTTGCACATTGTTGCTCTTTGCTATCGATGGATCTCTGTGGAGACTTCCTGTTCGAATTTCAAACATGGCACGGATTTGAGAAACTTTGATCAAAAAAGAAAATTGTGGTAGGTACCTATATCATTTCGGCTGCGCACACAACTGGTTTTAAATCCGTAGATCTTTTGACAGTAGGTACCTACGTACCTAAGTTTTATATCTCAAAAACAATTTATATACAAAACTATAACACTACTAGTGGCGGTCGCAAGTGGCCTATGGGATATTGTTACATCATAATATTGTTCTGAACAATATCTCTCTCTTTGTATTGCATTAGGTTGAAAACGGGCGGCGATGCGTTTGCTTTTAGTTGAATATTATTTCGTATACCTAGTCCAGTCTTTATTTAAGTTCTTTGATCAAATGCAACTTGGACAAAGATATTTGATGAGTGGAATTAAATAGGTATCACGCTTACGTCCGCTATAGTGGCGTCACAATATTATCCTTCCATTAAAAGTTCAAGACAATAATGTTTATTTACTGGTTTTTTTCTTCTGTTCCGGCTAGACACGGTTTGTGTATTTTGAATTTTTTTTTATTATTAACTTATCAACGTTTTGTTATAAAACAATAACTATTTTTTTTACTGCGTTCTAGTTCATGCATCCGATCCAAGCACCTGTGCTTTACTATAAATCTAGAAGGAAAAATGTCTGTGCCTCTGCCAGCATTCGGTCATTACAGAGTTTACTACCATCACAGCGTACAAAATATACTGGGGCTCTAGTAAAAATTGTAATAGAGCCAAGTTTTAGCAAAAAGTTTTGTTTTGATACAATTTGTGTAAAAACTTTTTACTGCGTTCAATTAGGATTTTCTTTTGAAAAATTAGCGGAGTGATTGTTTGAAATATAACAGCATTTTAATGCAATCAAACGTACAAAATAGACATGTTTTGAATATTACCACTGTAACTCGCACATTCTTTCTTGTGTAAAATTTTACTTAAATCACATTCTTTGGTTTGTGTAACTCTGATGACAGAAGACATTTTTGACCCCCGACGCAAAAAGGAGGGGTGTTATTTGAACTTCTTTTACTTTAGGGTTGTTATTCGTGTGCAGCATCTGTGCGCAGTAGTCTGTCTGTAGCATCGTAGCTCCCAAACGGGGAAACAGATTTGAATTTAGTTTTTTTTTATTTGAAAGTTGACTTGATCGAGAGCGGTCTTAGCATAATTCAAGTAAACGTTCATTAATTCATTCCCTTACTTACAAAACGTCAGGTAAACTGGTAGGGCTTGGTGCAGACGAATTTGGTGTTTAATTAAGTCAAGACTTAGTTTTATCTTAGTTGACTCTAGTATCGACGGGCATAAGTACAATTTTTTTACAATTTTGTCTCATTTTGATTACAAATAAGAGGATTTATAAAGACGCTTACTAATTGGGAGCACGGCACGAAACTTGGCGACAATTTCTGTTTTCGTCCCTTATTTGCGCAGTGCAACGCCCAATTCGATGCTGCCGAGTCGTAAAACTGAATCTCATCATAAGGGGTAGGTATCTGAGGTAATTTTAATGCACATAAAGTATAGTAAGAATAATTTTATTCCATAAAGGTTACCGTTTGATCACTAAGTAGGTACTACTAGGAGTAAGTACTAAGTACATAGGTAACGGAAGACTCCTAGTTTTTATAACAACATTTTTTAAAAACGATCATGTGAATTAGAAATAAAATGTTTTTTTTAAATTTCTTTTGGATAACGAGATGAGCCGGTCGTTTGCCTGATGGTAAGCAAAACGCCAGCCCATAACAATTGCAGTTCCACTCAGAACTTTGAAACACAAAGGCCTGCGCAGCACTGCAGTTTGCCCGCTACCCTGAAACATTAGCTGTTAAGTCTCATGAGCCCAGTAATTTCACTGGCTACTCTGCTCATCAAACCGGAACACAGTAATGCTTACACATTACTGCTTGGCGGCAGACTTCACGCGCAAAGCGGTGGTACCAACCCAGACAGACACTCGCAGAAGAGTTAGTCCTACCACCTAGTAAAAAAGTTTGATATCAGTGAAAAGACGGAAAGCTAAAAGTTTTCTTTACGTTGGCAGTTACAGAGAAAGCGTAGGTTGTCATTGTTTACTGTCACAAGCCGTAGGGCTGGGACAGGAGACCGGTCTTGTTTTTACATCGATAATACAGCCCCAATAATAATATCGATAATGCAGTCCCTATAAAATCAGAAAAAGTTTAGTGTACACATTCTTAGATTTTAGATTCTAGAAGATTATGTGAAATTTATGTTATTTATTAGGCAAATTAATATCTAAATTGTAATATAAATAGGTTATGTTACTGATATAAAAATATAAAAAGAAAAATTGGTTTTTTACAAACTTTGATTTAACTTGCAATGTTTGTATGTATGTATGTAAGTATGTGTGTACGTATGTAAGTGTGTATGTTGATGTAAAATCTTACAAGCTAAATTTAACCCACTTCCCGGTGTTAGATTGAGCTGAAATTTTACGTACATATCTAAATCCCATGACAATGCAATATTATGATTTTACAGAGTTGGCCTCATGATCTGATCATGGAGCCAGAAGACGGCCATAGGAACCCTGTAACAAAACGACGTAGGTAACCCCGTCGATTGCTCTCGTTTGGTTTATCTTTACAAGTACTCTGATCCTAGATGATGTTCAACAGGGTCCTGATTATGGAGCTGGAAGGTGGCCACCATATTACAGCACCAATTTTTTAAAAGCTTGTCTGAAAAAAAATATTTTTCTACAAACAACTTGACGGTGAGGTATTTGTATTGACTTTGTAACATGTAGGTACCTATTTTACAGAAGATTTAATTGCTCCCCATCAGAGTCTGTCACTTAGTGATGAAAAACATTATTCACTATTAGCATTACAGCTATTCCTGAGCCAATTTCAAACGGCGCCATACCTCCTGCCTGCTACAACTGGCAAACCTTCTTATGACGTATTGTTGCTATTTTTGAACTCATTCGTTTGTTTACAAAAAAATATTCATAGATGTTTGAGAGTACTATATTTGTTTCGTTTTTTATGCGGTGAGACGAGTTATTAGTTGAGTTGTAAGATTAACTTAGCCGTGATAACAGTGGTTTAAATGAAACAGTCCAGTGTGGCACGACATCACACTCCTCATGCTTTTTACCCAAAAACACACAATTTTCTTTTACACAAGAGCAATTGTTCGCGTAGCTCCACCCTTATTACACTGTATTTGCTACAGGCTGTAGCTGCGCTTGCTATCGGGTAATCGACCTGTCCGTTTTACCATTCATTGGCAACAATATTTGTGAAAAGGCGCCGTGCTAACGACTAAAGACTGAACTGGCAGACCTTTCAATGACGTATCTATTGCAGTTATTTCTGTACTCACGTTTTGTTTGGGCGTAAAATCTTGTATCTGGGCGTAAAAATAATAATGTGATGGACGAGGAAAATGGGCGATCTATCTCGGTTTATGTCTTTGGTTAGTAATGGAAAGCACATGGCGTTATGCATGACTTCATATGTTTCAGAATACCTGCTGTACCTATTTTGTGTTTGGAACCCCAAATAAAATTACTGCCGGCACTACTTAGTATGTCCTAAATCTCTGTGGCATGTCCTATACCGATAAATTCGGAACCAAAGTTACAATATAATGATTGCTGTATAGATATTAAGGTTACCTTTGATATTAAGAGGCCTTTATTCAGGATTTTCTGGCTGATGATGATGATTTTTGTATTGTATCATAGTAGGTACAGATATATCAAAAATTATAAACCAACATAATTATTATATTTTATTACTATCACACAACATGCACCATATTAAAAAAATAGTTTTATCAGACTTTCAGTAATTAGAAGGTATATTAGGTACAACTTTATTTCATATCACTTGTCAATTTGGCACTTCCCAAAAGAATCACATTAGCAGAATTTTTAAATATACTAAACTACTTTATTCGTCACACCATAACACTGAAATACTCCTACTTAGAGGTAGATTACACGAGCAAAGCTCACGGCCCACATCCAGACAGACATTCACAGAAAAAATAGTTTTACCACCTAACAGACGTCACACAAGAAGAACACACGTCACAGAGTAGTCTCTGTTAAACGATACGGCATAGGCACTAGATTTCCTCTAAAATAAAAAAAAACACCATAAGTTTACTTAAAAAAATAGTACCCATAACAAAAGCAAACAAATATTCCCGCCTGACCTACACCTACAGCTACTAATAATTATAACATTACCTATTTATAGCAAGTCCGTCGACCTCTCGACATATTGATGGATGCACATCACTAGTTCACTAGCCCATGCCAAATTATGTCAATAATACTACTCAGCTATAACGAAACAGTTTTAGGCCTGATAATGACAACTTTATGATCAGGTATTTCAGTGACATATGCAAGGGCTCGAAGAATGATTTTGATGATGTTTTTATACATATTGGTTATTTTAGACCAAGGAATTTATTTTGGCTAAAACTTTCTTTTTATAAGGCAAGGAATTTATTGGTTTCTTGTTATAGGCATACTTATATAATGGCACACCATGCCATGGTCTAGTGGTCTGTATAGAAATGCAGCTCGTCCCTTCACGTGGAGATGATCCCGCTTAGCATTTTCGGGACACGCAGAAATGCTACTTCTACAGCTCTCCTCATATCAGACGAATACGTGATTAGGATTTGTAAGCTAATTCGCGTTAAATGCACTAGAAACCCTCATTGTATTCGTTACTCTCAAGATCTCAAGAAAATTGCGATGGTTTACGAGCTGGAGTAACATTTCTATATCTTCCATAGTGTAGGTTGTAGTTAACCTTTCATTGTCTCGATCTGGTTGAAGGTGATACAGCACGCTTGTATACCAAATTTAAGCCTTGAATGAGAACGGAAATGGAATTTTCAACTCGAGAGTGGTAAGCTAGTTATATGAGCACTTGAGCACTAGATAGTCCTTCATCGGAAGCTTAAGTTCATTGTATGATTCGGACTCACTGAGCCATCAACGCTAATTTGCGATTTCCTGCAACTAAAAGTTCACCAACCTTTTTGAACCGAAGTTTAACTATTGGGTTTAACTCATGGTCAAACGGATTTCTTTACTATACTCCGATAAATGAATATACTACTGTTTGGGACTGGGTTGGGAATTTAACTGCTGATCACGTAAGCTTCGTTTATATCAAAATCCACCCTAAGGAGTGCATAATGAGAAACGCAAGTCTAGAAGAATCTGAATCTAGAACACTTAGACACGGAACAAATACCCAGGACAGCGGAGCTATTCCGGTAAAGTTAAACCAACCTACCTAGACCAAACCTATTTGCACTTTTACAACTTTTATTTATACTTTTTTTATTATTTTCGAGGTTGAATGCTATTTCTGTTTATAAATTCACCCAGTGCGATACGAAGTTGCATACTGAGTGACGACGGGTGGGTCCGTTGAGTTAGTACGTGATAAATAATACCCGATCTGATGCAGCCAAAGGAGTTGAATTAACCTTCAATAATTAATTAAAATGTACCATTTGTACATATACATACATAAATTCATTTTTTCTGAAAACTACAATTTTAGAAGTCTTCAAGACAAGAGTAAAAAGGTATCTTCTAGGCAGATCATCGACCGCATCGTCGCATCAGGTGAGATCACAAATTATATAGGGTATGGTGAGATTGAGATTAAACGAAGGCCAATTTAGTATTTTTTTAAAAATACGGTAGTCTCACTGTCAGTCAAAATAACAAAACAACATCATGTTTAAAAAAAAACAAGGCCAAAGAGTTTCTTACTCGCCTCGCCTTCTCGAGCGCTGATAAAAGAACAGGCAGATAGATGCCTGAAGTGATTTTTCTAAATTCTGTGCCTGAAGGAAGAAATTTCTTTCATGAATAAAATATTTTAATTCAAGAAAAGAATAATCTCAACCTATCTTACTAGTTTCCTAAAAGCAAACATCAAAAAATTACAGTCACAAAATCCTCATCGGTTTTTGCGCCGTCACCGTTTCCAACAGAAAATAATACACTGGAACTGAAACAAACGATGAAAATAGATCACCTGTGAGGACGGGTCATTGAATCGTTTTCCTGTTTAAGCATTAAAGTAAGACAATGGACCACTTGGAACGATTTCAATGTCTGACGTCGTACGTCATATGAGGAATTGGAATTGGGACAAATTCTTGGCCGACTGATTTGTTAATTGCATTTGTCTTGGGAATCGTGGGGAAATTGTTTTTTTCTTGCATATGCATATCTTTATATATTATAAATGCCCAGGTACCTACTAGGAACATTCTATAGACTAGGACCGGCCTGGTAGTAGGTAATGTTCCTACACCCTAGTCACAATGTCACAAGGGTGTAGATACAAGTATGTTTGATATCATAAGCGCCATCCTGTGCCTGAAACGAAATGACGGCTATAATTTATGACGTATTTTAGAGCCTAAGAACTGAGATTATTATTTTTTACACTATTGAAGGACGAGAGGAGCGGGTCATTTACCTGGCGGTACTGAAGGTAAGCATAACACCAACCCATAATTGCTGTGCCACTCAGAACTCCGAAACACAAAGGCCTGCGTGGTAAGGCAGTTCGCTCTTTTCCTCAGGTACATTATATAATACCAGCCATTTCACTGACTACTTTGCATGTCAAAACAGAACATAGTAATGCTTGCACATTTCTGCGGTAGACTACATGAGCAAAGCAGTGGTACTAACCCAGACGGACGCTCGCAGAAGAGTTAGTCCTACCACTAACCCCAGGTAAAACGTATACATACCTGTAATCAAGGTACCTCGCCATACATTTTCTTGCCTTTCTAGTCGATGGTGGAGACTGTAAGCTCTACCTACACCTACGACTATTCACTCCAACTTCAGTGGTCAGGGACCACCTTCGTCTTTATCGCTTTTCATGCGAAGTGGCTTCAGTTAGGGCCCATTTCAAACAGATGCATTCGTGTGCTGTGGCTATTCTCTCCTGACCTCCGATTTCTGGTAACGCGACGGCCCAAGCTGAGGTTCGTACTCATGGTGCCTTGTAGTGCCTTTGAGAACCAAAATACTTTGCAAAAATAGCTCCTTACTAAAATATATTTAAGAAAGAGAGTAATTTCATCCCGGAAAACGTATCGTGCAACTGGACCCGATGAGTTGTAGGGTGTTGATAGCATATGACTCAATTATACCGATTCCTGGGTTTCGACTGAGAGTTCAACAACCTCATTTTAAGTTCCCTTTGAAGAACACGTCAATAAACTGTATTTAGGATTCATTTTCTTAAAGCGAGAGCGATTATTCCCAGAAAATTGTGAGCAATTTGGACTCAATACTTTGTACTGAGACGTTATTTGAAACATTTGGGTTCCTTACAAAGATTTCTTTAAACAGGGGGTATTTTACTTTTTTTTATGGGTGACCACAAACAATCCTTTTTCGCCGCTTCGCACAGTATAAATTGCCTTGGCGTGCATCATCTCACGAGCTATTTTTTTTTTAATACAAGGAGATGAGTAAGTCATTTGCCTGACATAACAACTGACACAACATTTGTTTACGATTTTTACTTGTTAAACTCAGTTCGTTAGCGTAAAATTAATATGACAAGTCCTACTGTAAATAAATAAAACAAATCACGACCAACGGTATACGTATACCAATCCTTACGCCCTCTGACTAGGATTTCCTGTGTCTTGGGAATCAGGAACTACGAAGAGCATGCCTCACAACACATTAAACAATTTTTTGCGCCTTTTTTCTGTTTCTGTGAGTGACTACGACTGTAGTCAATCAAAACTTACAATAAGTTGATATCGTGTTCGATTTCTCAATCACTTCCCGATTTCCAATCATGCTGGGATATTGCACGGAGCTTTGGTTCTAAAGACAATACAATAGCTACAATTAAAAAACCGTTTTTTTTTTATTTATCATCATCAGTCGAAAGGCGAACATAGGCCATAGAACGCCTCGGATCGGCCTTGAATCAGCTTTGCCTCTTGCATCCAACAGCCTCACAGTTTTGACCAGTGGAATATAAAATTATACATAGGCATAATTTTGTTTTTTCAACGGGCTAATTAATATTATTAACTAGCTTAAAACACTACATCTAATGTAGCTATAAAAACAGTAAATATAAATTAATGCAAAAGTAATAAATAATTAATACCTAAATGTTTCGTCGAAAAGATTTGGAAATACTAGTAATATTGTTAGATGAAATATAATGACTCATCGACTGAGCTCAATAATGATTGTATACTTATTGAGATACATTTGAGAAATATTCGCACATGTTTTTAGGTATTTTGTTGATTGAAACATGTATAGGGAGTGGCATTTTCAGAAATGATTAACATAAATGCGTCAGGAAACTCAGGAAGCACATATTTTCTAATATGAGACGGTCTCAATTTCTTTTTAAATATAAAGACGTGTCAATTTGGTTACAACACGGCAGTTTTTCACACTATGCCAGTGTTATTAATATATTTTGATATTTAAATTGAGATTGAAAATTGTTGATTACAATCTGTAAGATTTTCTTTTTGTTTTTGTCATGTTGGTGGCAGACTTCACGAGCAAAGCGGTGGTATACCCACCCAGACGTATAGTCGTATACTAACAGAAGAGTTAGTCCTACCACTAGATTACCTTACCTGCGGCGCAAGTACGGAAGTCGGTTCGATAAATTTGTCGAACCGAAAAACTCGATAAAATCGAATGTTGCGAGTACCGAAGTCTGATCGTAAAATATTGTAGTAGCTCTATATTCTCTTTGGATTCGACCTAGCTTTTCGATAACTTTTGTCGATTGTTTCGAGGCCCGATAAAACCCACTTTATCGATTTTAACTGTCAATTTTATCGAATTTCATTTATCGAAAAAAAAATTGCTTTAATAAAGCGACGAACCGACTTCAGTGACAAACTACTGAACCGATTTTGATGAAATTTCTGTGGGACCAATCTGAAAGTATATCCTTTTAAATAAAAAAAGAATTTTCCAAATCAGTTTATAAATGAGCGAGATCTGAGGTAACAAACATAAAAAAAAATACCCGACGAATTGATAACCTCCTCCTTTTTTGGAAGTCGGTTAAAAAGATCCGTCCTTGCTCCGCAGCATTATTTTTAGCTGAAACTATCAGGAAATAACTCATACCGAAGTTATAATTATAATGTATGTAGGTATATTGGTATATATATGCTTTATTATATTATGTTATAGGTACATACTCTATGGTACATACCTATATAAAAACTTTATTGTAAGCTGAAAAATAACAACAGTAGATACTTAAACACCTACTGAAAAAAATATCACCGGAAAATACAATGATTGGAAATATCGCTACAAGCAATCTCTTTCAGTTAAAGCCTTTAGATAGAGGCAGAGAATAAAACGAGCGAGAGCGATTGATGATATGAAATTATGTTGGTTAGTTAAGTACACGTAAATTTAATTAATTGAATGTGTCTACATTGTATAGCAAAGAGAATACAAATATTATGTAATATTGTTATCTAAGATTAATAATTCTAAGATTAATTAATATCTAAGATTGATATCTAATAAGAACCTACAGTAACATTATGCTGCTTTTAGCGGTTTACTTTTTTTTATTAAAGGTTCTTTGAGAAAGGCCCCAAAATCGTAATCTGTCAGATCAGGCGAGAATCGACGGGATATTTGTCATTTGTGAAATTAAAGTTATAAAAGAAGCATAATGTTACCCATCGTGCATCGGCCCCATCCAGTATAAAAACAAAACACAAAACTCAAGCAGTAGGTTTCAGTCCGGTGACGATGAAAAGGTAGCAAGACAAAAAAAAGGTTCTTCAAAAAAAAAAAACAGTCATTCAAAAAACAAGCAGTAGGTAGCGTAGCGTCCCTAGCGATCTATTTGCGAGTCATAATCAAAGATCTCGCTCGTTATATCTAAACCACAGAATATTGGCACTTGGCAGGGACACAGACGCTAATCGCGAGTAGGTAAATAGTGTTGTGCTGAAAGAGGCCTCGACATGGAGTTATTGCTGGCATGGTACGGTGGTCTAGTGACAGCTGGTGCTTGATTATGTAAGAAAGTGTACTAGTTGGTGTTTTTTTCATCGCCAGCTACAAATGATCCAGACATTATAGTAAACTGGTTTTGTTATGTCATTGTTTCATTCTACTAATACAAAAAACGAAAAACAATTGAAATCCAGTGTAGCGATTTATGTTTGCGAATTAATATAATCCATACAGATAAATAAAATTGAAGTGTCTGTTTTTAATATCAAAATAACAGCTTTTTACTAAATGCATATGAAAGTATATATACGGTACCTATAACAGAACAACCATTTTTTAAATTTTTGTCTGTCTGTCTATTTGTTCCGGGTAATATCCGAAACGGCTGGTCCGATTTTGATGGGACTTTCACTGGCAGATAGCTGATGTTACAAGGAGTAACATAGGCTACTTTAATTTTAGAAAAATAATTAGGGTTCCGCGCAAAAAAATAAAAACCATGTAATCCAAAATCCCCACGCGGGTGAAACCGCGGGGCAGCAGCTAGTTATAATATAAGAAAGTTTTGACTGTATGGATATTCAAGAATAAGACCAAGACTACGGATGATGGACGTCATTATGTCCTCATCCCTTTATCCGCCATGTTTACGTACGTTCAAAAATCGTAAAACAAATCGAAGTCATAAATTGTTTGCAAAACATCTATTTAAATGTTTCATCGTAAAACTGTTTTGCTTATTTATTTTGTTAGTAAATCGTTTACTTTGTTTGTTCCGTATAATAATAAACAATAGACTTTGATGCCGCGCCCACCAGTTGCGACAACCCGCGAACAGGGTGTGAATTTGAATGTGATATTGTATTTCTTAAATGGTTCATTTATAACACTAGAACAGGCAGTGGTTAGTATTTATTATCTACTCAATAACAAAAAAAATATGCTACAGGATTTCGTTTGGTTTTACGGGCTATTTTCCGAACAAAGTCGACTATACTCGTAGATTTGTATTGTTTGCGGGGCAATAATTCCAATTTAATCACGCCGTGAAATTGTGGTGCGCACCGTGTGAGTCTAGTAGTGTTAAAATTACTTGCTTCGTTATTAAAAAAAGTAATTGAAGACCCTGCCATGATAGGTGTGTGTGACATATCTATGGAACTGCTTTTGACTGGCCATGGTGTCCTCGTATGCAGGAATGCAGGTTCGAGCCGAGATGACGTTGCTTTAACAGAAAGGTGATCATCATTTAGCCTGCTTCGAAGGCAGTTCTTCCGCATCTCCATGGTAGAGAAGGTCACACACCACGATGATGTAAATATTGCCATAGTTTTCTGGGCCTGAGCAATAACCTTTGGAAATTGATCTTTGGGCAGTGTTATACGAGTATAAATCTCTATAATTAATTATACTGCTCAAGCAGATCTGTGAAAAAAACAAAATCGGTAAGCTAACTTTTTGTGAAAGTAGGTATTACAAAATCGTTCCATTAGTCAATTGTTCTTTAGAAAGTCCTCTAGTTCTAAACCCGATCGAATGCACTGCCACAAGGTAAAGAATGTCGGAATAATCGGCATCCACTTTTTTCAAAAGCTCTTATTGTCTAAAGTTCCTCTATTAGATGTGTCGACGAGGCTATCAAAATACATTTCAGAGGGCCGTATACGCTCCTATTTCAAAATTAGGGACATTGGCGGGCCGAATCGAAGCCCTTCGTAGGCCTGAGTCTGCCCGCGGGCCATACTTTGCGCACCCTGGTCTAGAGCCATGCCAGCGCCCGGGCCACTTTATAATAAAATGGCAAGGGAAAGTTATATTTGTTAAAAGTGGCAAGTGCTTCTTGATAGGTCGTAAAACCGTTTATTTAATTTTGCTAGTTTGGAATTGGCAATTCTTTTTTGTTTTATATTAAATTATTCAAATCGTAAAATCTTTTGTAAGTGGCTTTGTTTGAAGTAAGCAGGTTTATTTTGAATTTTACATTACACACAGCGCTACTCGCATGTGGACCTTTTTATTAGACCAAGGCCGATGGGAATATTATTTCGTTATAGTGAGATAAATAAATATACCCACCACCACAATTTTACTATTAGTAGTGCTTTATAATTAGGTACTTATCTACTCTACACTGGTTTTTTTATTTATAGATTAACATATTTTCACATTCTTGACCATTCATAATAAAATAAAGTAACTCAAACGTTCAAAAACCGAAACAACAGTTTAAAAACTAGTACCGAAACCGCAAACTGCGTTCGCGCCAAACCAACGTGACTATCGTCGTGACCGCTAGTATTTTTCTCGCCTATTCTTGGAGAAAAAATGGCGGCAATCAAAAACACAAGATGTAACGAAGGTCAATGTTATACCAGTAGGTTCGCGAAATAGACAGCGATTAATAAACTAATATGTAAGTCTGATTTATTTTTGTAACGTGTTATAATTTCAGGGATTAGCTTTTTTTTTTTGGACTATACGATGACAGCCACAATAATTACCTAATTATTGTGGCTGTCATCGTATAGTTTTTGAACGAAAACCGGGAACATTGCGCATAAATCTTGTACTTTGTAGGTATTTTGGAGAAAGCCATAACATTCAAATAAAAATTTCGCTTCCAACAGGATTCGAACCTGCGTCTTCTGGCTTGCCGGGCCAGACATAGCCACTAGGCTATGGGAGCAATCGATGTTGACTGCGAAATTCTTGATATGATGTATTTCTTTTCGGCTTACAAGCCGTAGCCGTAGTAGACGTGTGTGAACATCCGCTAGTGTCGGTTAACACTATAAAATATATTTCATAAAGCCATAACATTATTAATTTTTACATACCATAGTAAGAAAGGATCCTAATCAAAGCTACATCTATGATATAGGTATATCAGGAAAAAATATCAATCTGTCAAAATTGTCGGGTATTTAAGTTTTATCTTACGGCTTAGACCATTTTGTTAATTTTTTTAGTAAAAGGAGCAAGACACGTAATTGTACAGAGCGAGGCAATAAACTTTTTTTAAACATGAAACTAAGCGAGAGCTCTAGTCGTTCGACCAATAGATCAACCACCCAACAAAATCACGTGACGAAATCACGAAAATTAAAGAAATAAACAAAATAACCTCCGGTTTGGCATCATCACAAACGCTGCAATAAGCGCACGAAGCGCATACATACGTACAAAAATAAACGGTATCATTAGTCTAATTTACGCCTATTGCTTTCTTAATTCAAGTTTTAACTCGCTACAAACTTTATTATCTGTTAACGTTAACTAAGAGCTCAGAAATTTTCAATTATTTGCCCCTTGCAGACTATATTTTACAGCCATCTTGGATTGGCGCCAAAATCGAAACGTCATAATGGGTGCGTTCTGAAACTGGCAATAGGCAATATTTTACTAACCTCTTCTCTAAACTAAGTACGTTGTTATTTTCGTAATTTAGATTATAATAATTGGTTATTATGATAACGTAACGGATTGGTAACGTTGGTCCGAATGAAGATGTATTAAACCACCGTTTAATAATTTCCGTGTTTATTTTCTGATTTTGACAGAGGGTGGATTCAGAGAACGTTTAATGGGTCTTAGGATTGAGGACATCTATAAATCAAAATGTAACGGCCATTTTAAATTTTCGTAGAGGTTGGGGGCATCGTCATCTGGTTGGTACCTATTTATCTGAGTAATTTATTTTTATTACTAGCTTCTGCCCGCGGTATCGCCTGCATTGTGATTCCCACGGGAACTACGCATTTTCTGGGATAAAAATTAAAGCGTTACTCTCCGGTCCATAAACTATTATGTACTTATACAAAAATGACGTCGATCCCTTGCGCCGTTGCTGCATGGAAAAAGACAAACCAACAAACCTACAAACACACTTTTGCATTTATTAGATAGAGTACGGATTACGAATCGGCATTATTTAGCCTGCCTACGTTGTTAACATATTACATTGCGTAAACAATATGAGAATGATTTTTGGATTAATAGTGCCTAGACGAGAAGTGACTTTAAAATGCCAAGAAGTACAACAAATTTTACAAAATAATAAAGTGAATTTTCTGGCATTATGGGGGAACCGAAATAGCCCATGACAACAATATTTTATACCTGCAAACAAAGACTGGGAAGACAAACTGACTTACTCTACAAATCTGGAATGTTATTCCGGAAATGTAGAAATAGAAAGAAATTGTGTTGAACATCTTAGAAATAAATTAGATCTTGCACGGCGTGCAGCCATTTGTAGCATGGTTCTGCATAATGTCAGCTAGTGGCCTTGGCCAGTTCACGATGCGCTGGTGTAAAAAAATTTAACAAGTCTTGAATAACGTCGAAGAGTTGGATCATTGATTGAGGGGCACACTCCTCTAAGTACAGTACGACCTAGTTAGTATAAAACGATATCAACTGAAAGACCAGGTTGTCAGTTAGGAAAACAAATGAACTAACCGACTAAGTAGATGGAGAGCGTGGTTTGTTTCAGATTCAGCATTTAGCATGTGTAACGCTTTTTCAGTCTCTCTGTTCCCATCCCAGGGATACAACTTCTGCAGATTAGGTACCTACATCAGCATCTCACTGGCAACCATGCTCAGTCTTAAAATTTTCGATTTATGTGCGTATCACATATACTTAATCATATCATTACATTAATTAAATGGATGTAGCACGTAGAAACAATTTGTAAATCGGTAATCAGAATCACAAGCGTTCAATCAACAGAATGTATAGAGATAATATGCTTGGATTCAAGAACATACAAGTAGTTGAATCTGTTTTATATCAAAACGAAGACAATAAAGGTTAATGAACCATCGACTTTTATATTCATCCAAATCTATTTCTGTCTGTTTGTTCGAACACAAGGAAGATATCTCATTGCAATTTATTTGACAGGATATTATTAGATGAAAGAGTGTCAGCTTGTATGCTAAAAATGTAATACATGACGGTCTTTCCCTGTAAATTATGCTGTATTTTATGACAACAGTTTAATAATTAGGCTGATGAAATAAAACTTCGGGGTCTTTGCCTCTAATATTAATTGGCAAAGATGTGTAAAAATTCTTTGATTAGAAGTTCATTGAACTCCTTTTTTTAAAGGTGATTGCTCGGTGTTAGATGGTTGACCAGGAATCCCTAGGGCGATGATTCGAAAGGGAAACATCGAGATACAATTAAAACGTGGTGTAGAGAGTATGTCAATTTCACTATCATTAAACCACCTTCACATCATACTAACTTAATAATTAGAATAATTTAGAAACATAATATTATCATCATTATAATCTACAAAGCGATTCGGAATTTCTTTGCCGTCTTCCCTGTTTCCTGTGAATTATAACTTGGGTATCTTGAAGGCTAGCGTGAATCTGAATGAGTGGTGTCTTCTAAATCTACGTGCTCCATCTTCGGCCATATCTTCACTTACCATGAGGAGAGCTGGTGGTCAAACGTAGATTAATTTATATTTAAAAAAACACATATTGCAACACAAGCTTAACTACACGGAATACAACAACTACAATTCCTTCCAGCTGAAGACTAGTGTCTACGAAGAATTTAAATCAATATGGCGGTGTAACTCCTACCGTTATCAATTTAACAGCGTATTTAGCGATTTTGCTTGAATCTTCATTTATATTAGTGGTGTATTTTTGTTGCTTAGTTGGAAAAAGGAATGGTTTCGCGGCTGCGGCTTGTTTCCACAGATTAGCTATATTACAAACTTTCATATTAGTGCTAGGTACTTACTATTATCTTTTATAGTAACAAAATGGGGGCTGTCGAAGTTATCAGTTGTAGTCTGTAGACCATGTTGGTTATAGTTTACGAGTTACAGAAATCATCGCTTACACTATCTCAAAAGACATTTGGAATTTATGACTGTCCGTATTTATCATGTCCGGCTGCTGTAAACAATGATGATATTTCTGGAACTGAGTGCAATCGGGGGGGCCTATGTTCAATAGTGGACGTCTTTCGGCCAATGAAGATGATGGTGAAGTGTTATCACTATCAGTTTTATGGTGTTACTGCAGCACATCACCTTGTAAGTGTAGTGCCCCTGTACAGCTGATATTTGTCTACCCTCAGACAAATTTGACGATGCGGTAGACGATGAAGCACGCTTGCCTAGAAAATACCTACCTATGCACTCGAGTTTTGAAGCAGCCCAGGTTAAAGCGAATGGGAAAAACAGACTAGGGCAAGAACTCCTTGCTTGAGTGTAACTCCTTAGCGGTATAGGTACGTATAATAAATGTTGATGCGAAACGTTTCGTAAAGTACTTAGCTTAGGTGAATTAGTACTATATCTCTATGATCACTATCTACCACTAGACGGGTTTTTAAGAGTAAATATCAAAAATTCGCTCGTTTTACAGAATAAGCGTTTTGACATTGACCTAGACTTCACTCTTCAATTTTCTTCCTCACATATTAGCTCTGAAAATTTAACATATATCAATAACTCAACTGCACAAAATAAATATGCTAATAGCCCATCCAGACCATGTCATAGACATCAATGTATCTGGGACAAGCATATTTAGGCCAGCAGCGTTGAAATAGGTATTTATGAATGTTCTACCTGACGCCTACGTGCCACTGAAATAAACCGCTTGGCTAATTATTTTACATGATACGTTTTGTTTTTGTAACTGTTTTGTTTCGGTGAAGACACTTGGATCAGTACGTACGTATTAATGTCACGTATTTAAATTTTACTGCAGTTTTGCTCGAGGGTAGTCTGTATAGCCAGTATGGAGTAGGTAATTATGTTTTAATTTTTACAATGTAACGCTAAGCTCCCAAAGGAGCATAGAGCATGCTCCTTTGGTGGCTTTAGCGACATCACGCTTTTGCTAATGGAATAGAAAAGCGTCGGGTCACATGTTAGCACCTATAACGTCCATGTTTTTGGTAATTTCAGCATGGATATTTAAATTATAGTTTTGGTGCCCCGTTTGGGTATAATTAGCGTAAATTGCAGGTTTGGAAGTTACCCTGTTGCTAATGAAATAGAAAATAATTTCGGGTCAATTTATTATTTTAGTCAATTTATCCGTCCAGCGAATTTGCGAAATGTTTCATTTATAAGTAGGTAAATCTAGGTATTAAAGTACCTATATGTGACTTTTACTCCATATTTTTTTATGCCGCTGTTTCGGAAGACTAGAACTAAAAGCATAGTAGACGTTTCTAGTGCCTATCACATGAAAAACTTACCTGCGACTTTAGAATTAGCATCAGTCGTGTTATGTGCTATTTCAGTACTGCAGGCGTTATCTTTTGTATTTTATTTGTCGCCATTGTTTTAGCCAATTTACTATTACCTATTATATACGTAGCGAAATTTTGTTCCTACGGGATTTTTTCAGTTCGGCAACATCGGGATACTAATCAATGTTTGGCAACTTCAAGCGAGGCCAATCGGCATGTCAAGGGTTTCGAATCCTAGGGTTGTCCCATTCATTAGCTTATAATATAAACTAGCTGTCGCCCACGTTTTCGCATGCGTGGTATCAGGATGCATAGCTTATGAAACTCAGGTATAATATAGCTTCTTTACAGAGGGATATTTTTAAAATCAGACCAGAAGGTGGTTCACGAAATTAGAGGTAGCAAAATAAACATACCACTATCTCTTTATTATTTTAGCATATCAGATTATGACGATGACGTAGCCAATTTCCAATGTTTTTAAACTATTCGATAACGAGACAAGCGGTCGTTCGCTTGATGATAAGCCTAAAGCCAGACTAAAATTCACCATACACGAGCGTCCAAATCTATCGTTCCGCGCGTCGTAGTTTGAGTGGAACTATGGTCCAATTGAGCCCACAGACGGGCACTCCATTCAGGGCGCACCATCGCTCCATTTTTGGTAGTTTTGCGTCTCGAGTACTGCCAACTGAGCGCGAAATGGATCGTCGTATCTGCCACTAATGATGAGTTGGAACGTTAGATTTGGAACGTTTCGATTTCTAATATTTCTAGCTCTCCACGTAATCCATCTAAGATTCCCCTCACACGGGCGGTTTTTGGAACGTCGTTGGATTGGATGTTTTTGATTAGAGAGCTCGTGTATGTGGGCTAAAATAAGCAGTGCCACTCAGAACTGACTACATTGATCATCAAACCAGAACACAGTAATTTGTACATTACTGCTTGGCGGCATTAGACAATACGAGCGAAGTGGTGTTACCCACCCAGATGGAAACTCGCAGAAGAGCTAGTTCTACCATCTGGTAAAGATTTTTCAAAGAGCAAAATTCTGTTAATAATCAAATGAGTCAAAGTTGGAAAACCACAGTCAGATACTGAAATACCGGTCGGCCTTGCTCTGATCGAGTGCAGGTGGGCACGAAATGTCGAATTTATTTTGAACATTACAGCTGTTGACTGAAATACAACACAAACAAAATTACAATGATTTTAATTGTTTCTCTGTAAATGTTTATCTTAAAATTTTTTTTTTTTTTTTTTTTTATTTATTATCGGCTTGCGTTTGACCACTATCTCACCTGATGGTAAGTGACGATGCGGTCGACGATGTTGCACGCTTACCTAGAAGATACCTATTCACTCGTGACTTGAAGAGACCCAGGTTATAACGATCAGGAAACACAGACTCGGGCAAAGAGTTCCACTCCTTAGCGGTTCGCCAAATAAACGTAGAAGCATAACGCTTCGTGCAAAAGGGAGGAATATCAACTATGTATCGATGTCGCTTCGCCGTTTGTCTAGTCGTCTGATGATGGAAAGGGGAAGGGGGAATTAAGTGGTGTAATTCCGACGCACACTCGCCGAAATGCAACCAATAAAATACCGACAAACAAGCAACTCTACGCCGATGCTCAAGGCTTTGCAGCCTAGCTTCTACAAGTGAGTCTTTGCGAATGAGCTTCTTGGCTCGCCTCTCAATAGACTCCAATGCCTCAAGCTGGTACTTGGCTGATCCATCCCAGAGATGAGAGCAATACTCCATACACGACCGAACTTGTGCTTGATATAAGTTGAGCAACTGTTCTGGTGTGAAGTACTGCCTCACCTTTGCTAGGATACCCAGCTTTTTGGCAGCCAGTTGAGCCTTAGACTCAATATAGGAACCGAAGTTGAGAGTTGACGATAAAGTGACACCAAGAAGCTCAAGATGGTCTGTTATCGGCACGGCTACATCATGGAAAGTAGGAGTAAGGAGGAATTGACTCCGTTTGGCGGAGAATAGACACGCTTGGGTCTTAGTAGCATTGAACTTGACCAGGTTGGCATTGCCCCAGTCGGAGACTGCCTTTAAGGATAAGTTCAAGCGCTCGACCATGGCCTCTCTAAGAGACTGAATTTGAGCTCCACTGGCTCGTGCATCAGATGTGTAACTCTCTACAACCGTGCTATCGTCTGCATACCCAAATGTACCGGGCATCAGCAGGTCGTTTATATGAAGCAGGAATAGCGTTGCAGAGAGTACTGACCCCTGGGGGACCCCGGCATTAATTGCCAATTGATCGGACGAGCAGCCATCAATAACCACTCGAATCGATCGGTCACACAGGAAGTCCGATATCCATGCACATAGGCCAGTGGGTAAGCCGTATGAAGGAAGCTTGCTTAAAAGGCCATCATGCCAGACCCTGTCAAAAGCCTTCGAGATATCCAGGGATACGCCAAGCGCTTCCCCGTGTCTCTCGATGGCCTCACTCCAAATGTGTGTGGCATACGCTAAAAGATCCCCAGTAGACCGGTTTCGGCGAAAGCCATATTGCCGATCACTGAGGAGATCATTTGCTTCTAGGTATGCCAGGAGCCTGTTGTTCAGTACACGTTCCATAGTCTTGCAGAGAATGGACGTGACTGAGATGGGCCTGTAGTTGCCAGGGTCTGCACGACTACCCCTTTTGGGCACAGGCTGCACATTGGCAAGCTTCCAATTTTTCGGCACACTACCAGTCTCTAAAGAGAGGCAAAAAAGGCGCGACAATACAGGACCCAACTCAGGCGCACAGGTCCTCAGGACTATAGCTGGTATCCCATCTGGACCACTGGCTTTGTTCACGTCTAGATTGCGTAAAGTCTTACGTACCTCTGTCTGACGGATGTGAATATCTGGCATAACCACTCCACATCCAGGTAGACATGGAGGTACAGCATTACCAGCATCTAAACGTGAAGATTCTGCAAAAAGAGTCGCGAACAAGTTCGCCTTCTCTTCAGCAGTGTGGGCCAGCGATCCGTCAGGTTTCAGCAGTGGAGGCAGTGAGGGCCGACAGAAGTTCGCTTCAACCGACTTAGCCAGGGACCAAAATGCTTTACTTCCAGCAGGGTAAGAAGCAAGCTTAGTCCCAATTCGGCTAATATGATCGAAGCGAGCCTTCTTAAGAGCCTTTTTGCAGGACTTGGCAGCCTTATTAAAGGCTCTCTTCTTTATGCGTTCATCCTTGGCTTTACGGTTTCGAGCATCAGCCCAGGCTGAGTAAGCTTCATGCTTCAGCGCCTCTGCGCGTCGGCATTCGACTCCAAACCATGGGCGAGCTTTGCCGGACAGAGGAACGTCAAAGAATGGAATGAAGTACTCCATACCTTGACGTATCACGTCCGCCACAGCATCCGCGCAAACCGAAGGATCGCCAGAAGAGAAGCAAATTGGCTGCCAAGGGTAAGATGCGAAAAAAGAGCGCATCTCATCCCAATCTGCTGACCCGTATCGCCATACCCGCCGGTTGCCTTTGAGGCAAGAGTCAGGCGGGGAATATACCGATACAGACTTCACCAGACAATGGTCGGAACTACCTAAAGGTGATGAAACCGACACCGAGTAGCGGTCTGGATCTGTTGTCAGCAGAAGGTCCAAGCAATTGGCTGTGTGGCTGTCAACATCCGGTACCCTCGTTGCCTCGTGGACCAGCTGGGTGAGGTTTAAAGTTAAGGCTAACTTACGCACCTCTCTCCCAGCATGGTCAGTGCTCTGGTATGGGAATAGCCACTCCTCGTGGTGGGCATTAAAATCCCCCAGAAGCACAAGTTGGGCAGTTGGATACCTATGTTGTGCCACGTCGGCAGTCTCACTGAGATAGCTCATGAGCCTGGTTGTCTCCTGATCTCCGCTGTGCGATCGGTAGATACCGGCGTAAAGGATTTTTTCCATACCAGTATCCACCAAAATCCAAATAATAGACAGGCTGGGGTCTTCAAGATCACGAAGACGCCGATAGCAGATGTCATCGCGAGCATACATGCAAATTCCAGCACGTGGCCTAAAGTTATGCTCTAGGACGTAACCAGGATACGCAAGGTATGACGCGTCATCCGGACATCTGATCTGCGTCTCCGTGAGAAACAGCAAGTGCGGTTTCGCGGTCTCAAGGTGATGGTGGACCGAGTTGACATTTGAGTGCAAGCCTCGAATGTTTGAGAGGTGCACTTGCAGAGAGAGGACGTGCATCCGCTGTCGAACCGACTTTCTGTTATTTGTATTTTTCATGTTTTGAGTGTGATGAGGTAAGAAGACGAAAGTGGGACGAGGCGCTACTAGGCGATCCATCAAAAACACAACATAACACTACATCAGCGGGATAACTAATCCGGAGACCGCGGGGACGCCCGAGCCCCCCCAGGGATGTCCATCGGGTCCTCTCGTCCAGTCGCCAACTGGCACGATGGCGCATCCCGGGATTTTTCGCGAGATGGCGGGGCAGCCTTTCGTGTGTGGCTAGCACACTACTTGGGCCCCCTACTGTCTGCGGTCGGCCAGCGGAGAACCGTGCCTCGGATCCCGCTGCTCTCCGAGATTAGTTACCCAATGCAGCGTACAGGTTGTGCTTCGAAAACGATCTGCTCCAGCAGCGCTACTGTCCCGACTCGTCTTCCTGAAATGGCTACACCGATCAACATACCGGAACACGACAAAGCCGCTTGGCGGCATGGCTTTAACCGGTGGGTGGTGACAAGCCACGGCCGAAACGTAAAAAATAAAAATAAGTCGATGTAACAAAAGTTACATAAATAAAAACCTTCATATAGCATTTTGGTCCATGTTTTCAAAACTACTAAACCGATTTTGATAAAACGCTGTTGGAAAACTCTGTATCCGAGGGTTCGAATCCTACAATAAGGTTTGGGTTTACCAGGTGGTAGGACCAGTGCCAGATTTGTACTTTTCATAACTATAGGCCACTTTATTTGGGCCGCCCCTTCGCCCAAGTTCCCACCTTCACCACTAACTTGAAAAACTATAAGGCAAACGACCAGTCCATTGTAAAAAAAAATCGGCACCATCGTTAAATTTGTCTTTGGACCCACTTATTGGGTCACAACTCACAGTACAGTCATAGTCACATACTTAGCGGCCTTCTAATGTTAACTGCTAAGTATTTGGGGAAATTGGGCGCTTACGAACCATGAAGGCCGGTTTTTATTAGCTGATATCGTTAACAGAGTCGAATTTGTTTGGCGGGTTAAATAAATAACCATTTTAGTTCCACTCTCTCTTTCTAAATAAAGGGACATAATATAATTCAGACTTGTTAAATTATCGAACTGCTTACCTACATCCAGTGTAAAATTAACAGCAATGAATTTAGTGGCGTCTAATATCTCAAGGGTAGAAGATATTTGACAGCTCTGAAACTAAATTGAGACTTGTTTCATTGATCAACATCTCTTTGTCATGTAATTTATCGAAAAAAAGAAAGTGAAACGAAAATCATCTTTAGGTTTGTGACAACTGACACCAGAAGCGACGCATTTACTAAATCGTAAAAGCCACGTTGGCTTAGTGCTAGTGTAGTCTTTTGTTGTACTGTATGTTGAAAACATAAATTCTTTACTGATATTTTGGTTAAACATCATGGTGCCACAATTGGGCATTTTCTAGTATTCGCTAGCTCCCACCCGTAAGATGGACATCTGTCGCCAAGTACATCCTCATCGATACGAACCGCAACGTGAGGACCGCGCTGTCCCCACAGCGGGTGGTATCCATGAGGATTGTTATTATAGCTTCACTCCGTTATGTTAGACTCCGCTCCGGCTGACGCCGACCTACCAACTAAAAAGCCGGCGGTGTTCGACCTCGACGCTATAATTTGTAATTGTCCACTTATCGGATTCCAACTTCGGTGACAACGTACTCCACGTACGCCATCGTATTATCCACCCTAAAGTGGCGCACGGGAACACGCTTGGTAGCTTGGGTCCCAAAAATAGTCGAAGTAGAAATGGAGACCCCTTCTCCGACCTCACCTCGGATGTCCATTACCTCCAAGGGCAATGCGTAATGTGAGGCACCCTATATCGTCCCAGTCCGACCCCAGCGTTTCATGCTTTAGGAAGGAGGGAGGAACGAATTTACCTCTACCTTCCACCCGCCTCTGGGAGGTAATGGATATATATATAAATGGAAATAATAAAAAACCTATCAAGAGTGTAAAAAAACGTTAGGTAAACTATTTTTATAATATGTGTTTGTAAAACAGTGCTTGCGTGGAATATTGTTTTATAATGTTTTATGTTTATTTACAGGTAACACTAATCCGAACGAAGCAAATTCCATTGGCCAGAAATATGGACAGGCGAGTTGAATAGCGATTTTTGAAAAGAAAAGAGGGACTAATTTCTTAAAGTGGTGGAGGCAGAAGGAGGCAAGATGTCGCTGGTAGCGCCAAGGAGGGTACAGTTGGATTGGGCCCCTACTATACCATGGTAAGTGCAATTAATAGTATAGTTTTTCAAGATAGGATTAACGTTTGAACACTCGATTGGTCGATAATATTAATAAATTGGACTTTCCTCTGAGAGCTGCTAACTAAATCAGTAAGTTATATGTGGTTATATCAGACTTAAAATTATCCATACAAGATTTTACAATACAAATTATCTGCATAGGTACCTAGCTACTTAGTAATAATATGATGTTCTGTGCTTTAATTATGCAAAAATCTTCTTAAAATAAAAGCTATCCAACAAAGGTACCGCTACTACATAAAAATATATTGACTCTTTAAGCAACCTGTATGATAATTTAGGTATATTTATTTTGGATGCCCCAATCACAAGTCATAAATACATTACGTAAGTATTGCGCCCATTAAAATTTGCCTTATTACGTCCCAGCCGGTCATAAATGCAAAATTCTATATTGATAGCATTAAGTTGAAGGTACTTCAATGGTTATTTAATGTATAATTTTTGATAGTTTTTTGTTAAAACAGTTTTATTTAATTACGGAAAGTCTAAAATATAGCAAAATTAAAATATTATAAAATCTAAGTTCAGTGACCTTTTTACTGCACCCACGACCAACTTCACTGCGCACTCAGAAAAAAAACTTGTCTGTCAGCCGTCAGCTGAGCGAGCGTCGCTAGCTTCAGTCAGTGAAAATTGTATCTGTCATGGCTACTCGATCGATGTTAGTCCGCTGCTAAAATCACGGGAAAACATCAAAAATATGTTGTGACATGCGACGGAGAACGTCGCCCGCCCGTTTTATAACGTCCAACAATTATATTCGGCATAAAACTATATCCGTAAAGTGTTTATCCAGTGAGTTCTGAGCGATTCTAATTTTGTTCCTTGTCAATCCGGACGACACACTAAAACTTTCGGTGAGTATTTGTATATTTTTCGACACATGAAAAGCGTGGGTGCCTTCCATACGTGAAGTAAATGTATTTAGTAAGTAAATAATGTTAAAATTTAGTTTAAAAAAACACCCATGCTTGAATAAAAATCGATTATATGTGGGTGGGTTAGTCTCTTCGTACATATATCCCGTTTTAGTATAATCCGACCGAATTAGAAAGTGACGCAATAAAGCGACTTGGCTTCCAGTGTAAGGTGTTTTAATTTAGTCGCGTTACTATTGCTATTTCGTTCTAGCGTTTTTCTCGTTAATTTTAGTCCTGACTTTCTAGTATAATTTGGCATTTTTCTAAGTAAAACTATACTCGATATTACGGCAAATGATTAAGTTACATTTTTTACAATATATTTGTGTATTATTCTTTGTTAGTTGCCTTTTAAATACGATTGATTATAATCGATATTTTCGACCATGGCGTACAGTTTGCCGCACCTAAAGATCACTCGTTACGTTCATTGTACACGCTATTATGGATTTTGTTGTGCTGTTAAATAAAGGCGACAGTTCTTTGCGGTATTTTTGACATTTATCCCCTTGTAATTATACTGGCTGGTCGGAAATTTTCTTCAATGGAATATATTCTTGCAAGACTTACTTTTCTCAACTTCAAATATGATTATTTATTGGAATCAAAATATTTATAGTGTGTGAGTCACCAGAAGTAATTTACCAAAACGCTAGTTTTTTAACTATTATAAAAATGAATAAGTAGATACTAATCATTTGTACCTTAAAATCAACCGATATGGTTGGTGTATTTTAGTTTTAGTAACATAAATTACAGTATGCTACCTGTCAGTACAAAATTTATAAAAAATTGTTATAACTATTTATTTAGTTTCACATCTTTATTGATAAATCTTCGAAAATGGGGCTCTCACACTCACTCATAAGAAACATTTTCACTCTCAACTTCAAAGTAGGTACCCAAATTCTTAAAGTAAAGGTATTTCCTAAAAGTAAAGGTAAGGGGAATAATAAGTAAATAGGGAATAGGGTGGTAAAAACTAACTAGGATGGTCTTATAAATAAAGAATTTTGAAATACAGGGTGAACCATTGATCCATATATATATACTATTGCGAGAGTGTGTTTGTTGATGTGTTGATTCAAATCTTAATTCCTAATGTCTCAGGGTAACGAGCACACTGCAGTGCAGCGCAGGCCTTTGTATTTCAAAGTTCTGTCTAGCACTGCAATCGCAATTGTTATGGGCCGGCATTATGCTTACTTGTATTTCAAAGTTCCGAGTGGCACTGCAATTGCAATTGTTATGCTTACCATCAGGCAAAGGACCAGCTCGTCTCGTTGCCGAATAGCATACAAAATAACTAAATAAGGAAACTCACATATATATATGAACCCTAAAAACATTACACTCCTTTTTTGTGCAGTTGTGTAAATAAGCACTACCTCCATTTTAGGACTGATCTGAATATGTGCATGCCCCACCCATCTTACTCTTGTATATCCATGTTGGACCTTGAATTAGCTAGTACGGAGTAGAACTCGCACAAATATACAAACCACATAAACAAGTTTGGTTATAGGTGCCTACCTCTATACATTTATATGATATATTATGTATACTTTATGCCATATATATCTGTTACTGTACATTATTATCTATGTATACATTAAATATTAGTCCCATCCATTCAGTTGTTTCAACATTTTGGACATTTGTTTTGTTTGTTACCGGTAATCTCTGAACCGATGCACGATGGACCAATTCTAAAAATTCTTTCAGGTAATAGGAAGCCATTATATGCTCATCCTACGCGTGCGAAATCGCGGGGAAAAGCTAGTAAATAATAATTTAAGCATCCACTTAAAATGATGCAGTACCGACAAGGTTAGCTGAAAGAAAATGCGGTATTTGACAGGCAATCTAAACATTTGGGGAATTCGCATTTGTGGTGCAGTCAAACAAGAATTTCGCTGGAGATGTGTCACTGAAATTGTACACAGCGACGCCCCCTCATAGACCCCTTAGGTATATTTTACTAGTTTATGCCCCTGGTTTCACCCTGATGGCGATTCAAAGTAGCCACTGGTGTTGATTCTGTCATGTCGTACCTAAACCGTGTCTGGTTTTAAAGGCAATGAATTTAGTGGCGTCTAATTTATCAAGCATGAAAGGTATTAAACAGATCTATGTAAAACTAAATTTAGATCTGCTAAACATCTTTCATCTCTTTCTCATGTCCTGTATTGGAAAGAGAGAGAGTGAATCTAAAATTAGGTTCAGGTATGAAGCAACAGAATCGACACCCGAGCGTTCTTTTCTCTCTATTTTGTGGCTTTTGTGTCGAGTGGAGGCCGCACCAGCCACTGGGGGCTGCGTCTAGCTGCGTTCGGCGGTCCAATGTGCGACTGCTCTCTATGTGCATAATCCACAAGATCAGCAACTAGAAGTTTTAACCCCGCATTTCTCTGCATGAAATACTTACGAGCAAATCGCTCGAAGAATTTACATTTTCGTTATTAATGTAATATTACATTTAATGTAGTTGTAGGTATTTGAACTTGTTATAGCTCTGCATTACTGAAAGTGCTTTTGCTATTGATTTTTTCATACTTGGTAGCAGTCTAGACGAGCACAGGTTGTACGCCTGACGGTTAACGACAATCGTCTGTCGAAGCGGAGATGAATTAAAAAACATGTAATACATAACTAAAAAATTAAATAATAATTGTATGTGTTAAGTCCAGAAATGAGACAACTCGGTTTGAATAATCGACACACGTGTATTTTCACTTGTAGTTCAATGAGGACTGCTGTTCTTCCCCGCGTCTTCTCCTTGCGTAGCGCTGAGAAGACTACGGCGTAGCACTGACTTCACGGTGTAGCTGCTGACGTCATAGCGTAGCACCACAGCACCACACCATGTTATACCTTTATAAACTTCATGTAACTCATTGGTAGCGGGGCCGAGTCGAGATTCGAACTAATAGGGTGCGTCGGATTGAAAGCCGCATAAGTCCCCGCTCGGCCACACTCGCTCTCAGAGTACCTATACTACCAATTAATTAGATTAGATCTGTGTCATTACATCATGTCATTATCACTCGTATTCACTAGCTACCTACCACCGCCTACGTAGAAAATTGCGAGCGAAGGATCCAGTTTTTATAATTTGACGGACTCTGATCACGTCACTTGGTATTTGAGATCGATGCAGGAGTCAACTGAGCCCACATCCAGTTCAGCGGGGTCAGTTATAGACCACTCGGTTCGGCTCCACAAACAAACTAGACTATTTCTTCAGACTTATTAGCACTGGCCCGCGTTTTCTCCCACGTGAAAAAACTTACAGGAACCGTAGATCTTTCCTGGATACGAAGCAGCCTATGTCCATTCTCCAGCCTCAAAATGATCTCTATGCACGAAATCCCGTCGATCCGTTGCTCCGTTGCTGCTTAGTAGAAGAATAACGAACACATTTTCATTTATAATAGTACGGACTGGCTTTCAAATTCAAATACAATCGTTTATTTGTTAGAATACATATCTAATAACATATACCTACAACTACATGTCAAGTTCTGATGGTCACTGTATTCAGACTACAAGTATAGATCACAGAAACCGTGCATTTTGTTGGGATAAATCATAAAAGTAGCCCATATTACTTTCCTGACGATAAACAATTACTATGCTAACAAATTGATGTAACGAAAGTTACATAAAAAAACATGACAGCCCTAGCCAGTGTCACCCACTCGGCATGATGTAAGGATACTAACTATACCCCATAAGTCCAAATCTGTTCAAGCATTTAAGTAATGGTGGAATAAAGAAACTCACATACTAACATATATAAACCCTTAACCATAAACATTAAACTCATAAACATTTGTGCATTCGCGTAAACATCACGTCGATCCGTTGCTCCGTTGCTGCGCGAAAGAAGGTTATACCAACAAACAAGACACGCTTTCGCATTTATAATACAATGGATTATTTTTGTGTTGAGGTTTATCCGGTTCATTATCGACTTCCTATTAATCGCAGCCAATAAACCCTACGTTAGCGCTTTTTGATAAAAATAAACATCCCTTTTTATAAGGATCAGAGGGCCAATTTTATACTTCAATTGGTTTTAATATCCCCTATTACTTCTACCACACCGACTCTGAAAAAAAAGTGTTCCTAATAATTGTTATTTTTGGCTATAGGTATTAAATTATTAATAGTAACCATTTATTTCAGTTATTCATAATTGTAATTGATTAAATCTATACATCTATATACAATCGATTCGAATTCGAGTATCACGAAATCCGTGCTTGACGCAAAAGCGTTGTTATCCTGACAAGCAAAGGTACGTTTGCTTGAGCGTCTAGGGTGCCCCATATGGGCTAGCGTTATGCTTACCATCAGACAAATGACCCGCTCGTCTCGTTACTTAATAGTACATATATAAAAAGAACAATACGTTATTGAATATTAAGTAGCCTTATTCAGTGCGTCTCCCTCCAAGGTCGAAGCATATCGGAGTTGGCCAAGCGTTACTGAGCACTACAGATATAGGTAGATCGTGGAACGTATTAGTTGATCTAGCAACCGAGTTTTTTTTATCTATCGGCATGTTCTGGTAACTGCACTTGAGACTTGAGAACCCAGTTCTTTTTTTATATAAACATAGTTTTTACCAATTTTTTTATACTAATAGATCATATGTTCTGTGCTAACTGATCTGTAATGGACAGTATATAATTTTACTCTTTGGTAATGGATAACGAGACGAGCGTGACGTTTTCTTGACTCCGCGTTGATCCGTGCCAATCCGTACTTACCTAGAAAATACCTAATCACTAGTGACTTAAAGAAGCTCAAGGCCCCAATTCTACTAAACAAATGGTTTAAAAATGACATCGGTTTCGTCGCCAAATCATCACTCTAATGAAGCGCACACGAAAAACAATGGTTTACTGACCACCACAGAAAAACGATTGTGCTATAAAATATTGAAAATGTCTAGTGCTTACTTTTGCGACGAAACCAACCATTTGTCTAGTAGAATTGGGACCCAGGTTATAGCAAACTAGGAGTACAGACACAGGCAACGAGTTCCACTTAGCGATACGCATAGTGAATGTATTTAACGTTTCGTGCGTAAAGAAGAAATCCACCATGTATCGATGGCATTTTGCCGGCTATTGTGGAAAGGGAACATTATGGTTTTACCACTATACCTTTCAGTGACGACGCGGTCGAAGGTGCGGTGCCATTTTTATCTTAGATTTAGCGAGCTCTCCTCAAACTTAGAATAGAACTGGTTTTCAAGTACAACTGCCAGAAGACACCAATAGGTGCTTAGCGACAGATTTTCTATGTGTACGTTCAAAAGATGTGTAATTAAAAAACTAGAACCACTGAGCCTACACCGAGATATCGGTTCACTTTGCCTGTTTTATAGGTAATACAATGGGGAATGTTCTGAAGAGCTTTTTGACCTTATTCCGGCCTCTCGATTTTATCACAGCACCTCTCGAAATCATGAGAGAGCTCATCCGCATGTTGTTGATACGTTGGACGTCCCTTACTGCTTGTTTCACACGAATATTTCTGCAAGATGTGGAATGGGCTCGAACCTTTCTAACCTACAATTGGCAATGGGCAGCAATTTTTAAATACCTTGGGCCGGGCACTAATCCCCATTGGCATTCTCCATCAAAGGGGGATGGTGAACTTTTTTTCCACAAATCCCCATTGACTTCTCATAGAGCTCATAATGTTTGTGAAAAAAGTTCACACATCTCCATTGATGGGGATTTGTGGAATAACCCGTCTATAAATCTAATTTCTATTTCAATAAATGAATGCTAAACCGTTGGTAACTAATAGAACGATTTAGATTAATAGGTCGGTCGGTATGTTATCGCAGAGTCGAGAAAAATATACCGAGATCGTGACCTAGACATAGATATCAGTCTGGCTAGCTGTTAACCGCGACTTTAGATAACTTGACCTACCTAAGTATGGTATTCCACTCGTCAAAGATATTTGTCCAAGTTGCATTTGATCAAAGAACATGGATGACTTCATAAAAGTTTGACCTAAGTTGTAGGAAGATCAAAGTTTGATCAAAGATGATTATGACAATGATAATAGCAGCACATAAGGTCGAATTCCCTCCATATTTTCAAACTAAGCAAAATACCATGCAAAATTTACTAAGAAAACTTCTTGGATGTGTGGAATGGGCTTCTGTCAAATAACGATCAAATATGGGACACAGAACTTAGACAAAGATCTTTGAGTGGAATGAGTCGAGTGGAATATCAGCTTAAGACATCTACATAGAGTATATAGTACCAATCTCGTCACATTCTAAAGGACTATATGATGAAAGGTAACGCTGAACGTACAATGGAATGGTTCCATATTCCCCTTTCCATCACCGTACAACCAAACAAACAGTGAATCGCCAGCGATACCTGTTCCAACTTTACGCAAGATGCGTTTGGTTACCTGCATTCATTATTCGTATCGCAAAGTAGTAGAACTCCTTGCCTGTATTTCCCGATTTAACCTGAGTTTCTTGAAGAGGCTAGTGAATAGGCAAGCGTGCAATCGTCGACCGTGTCATCAGTTCCCTACACGTGAGATAACAGTCAAAGCCAGTCTTGTGTAAAAGAAAGTGGAAACTGGGCTGTAGCACCTGGAACACGTCGTAAAAACGTACAGCTTGAGGGCAGCTGCTAGCCCCAAAGCACCCTTCCACCCTATACTAAGGTAGCATCGCGATGCTTTCTTCCACCAGATGTTAGGGCTAACTCTTCTGCGAGTGTCCGTCTGGTTGGGTAAGACCGCTTTGCTCGGGTAGTTTGCAGTGATGGGCAAGCATTACTGTGTTCCGGTTTGATGAGCAAAGTAGTCAGTGAAATTTCTTATATAGGTAGGTATATGAGATTTAGTAACTTATGTCTCAGAGTAACGAGCGCACTGCAGTGCGGCACGGGCCTTTGTGTTTCAAAGTTATGGTTGGCACCCTTGCATTACGCTTCCCATCAGGCAAACGACCCCCTTGTCTCTTCATCCAATAGTACCTATAAAAAATCACAAGATCATTTTGGGATTCGAACATACTGCAGAACAGCAGGTGATCCGTGATCTCACTATACCTTTTACTCAATCATCTTTTTTGATAGACTGTCAATTTTGGCATGACAGATGTAAGCTGACCGTTAGTGCGATAGTTTGCTTCGGGTTTATAGGTACTCTGTAGTCTAGGTAACAGGGCTCGTCTGGCCACATTATCGTATACCCAACCCCTACCCCTAGATTGCATTGGATACGTTCCAAATGCCTACTTGGGAGGTTTTGGCCTTCGAAACGTATTTAACCATGAAGGAGAAAGTTCTTCATGCGATACGTTTCTTTTTACCCGACTGCCGAAGGAAAGGAGAGTAATGTTTTTCGAGTGTATGTATATTTATGTATGTACATATTATATTGGCACACTCCGTATCCTTAACGACATGACGGGTTGTAATAATGTAGTTATGAAGCGTCGTTAGTTATATTTGTTTTAATTGTGGGAGTTAGATAGTTTATCCAGTTTCTATAACGTAGCTCAGGTTTCTCTTTAAAATTATTTTGTTTATTACATGTATTTTATTTGAAATCTCTGGTATATGAGGATCAATTTGAAAGCTTTTAACCGAAATAAAAAAGTTTCTAGATGCCAATTTTTTCCGTGGCTCTCACGCGATTTCCGTCTTGTTTACTTTGATAACATCGTCTCTTATAAATATCAGGCGGATTGAGTTTCATTGAGTTACGCGAAAAGCAGGTCGTTCGTGTGATGGTAAGTGCCTACGTCTCACCGCACCAGCTTGCGCAGTGCAGTGTTATATAAGACATGCGTTATTGTTGACACGAAGATATTTTTAACTTACGTTTATTAGCTTCACTTGTAACTAACTAACAAACAATGTAATAAAATCTTAAAAGTTAATTTTAACCTTACTTCTAATTGTATCTGTTCTATATGTAGTTTGGATTACAGTACAATAATTTGGTACCATAGAGTTGATCTGAGGATAGAGCCGAGAGGTTGACAGTGGATCTCTTCAGTGGCTAAAAAGAAAGAAAGAGAAAGAATGAAATTATTTATAAAATCTTAGAATTCAACTTTAACCTAAGACTTCAATTGTCGTATCGAAATCAAACTTTGTGTGCATATGTAATTCGGATGACAATACAATAACTTGATATCATGAAGCTGATCTGATGATGGAGCCAGGAGTTGAACTCCAACTAGAGCCAGGAGGCGGAAGTATGTTTTTTAGTTTCTTTAAATGCCATATAATTATTTATCGATAATCTCTGGAACCACTGGCCTATTATAAAAATTCTTTCACTAATATAAAGCTATAGGGTGGAGTCGTTAACTACAATATTATTTACTTTGACTCTTTTATTGTATTATTCACCCTCAGTTTAAGGGTTGTTTATCATAATATCTGTCGTGCATGTCTAGTATTCAAACTGTGGTAATTTATTACTTTAGGGGAGTGTTTAGTTACTTAGTGACGTTATCAGCGGAGATAGTTACTAAGGGATGCTTTGCCATTGATTAATCGAATTCAAACTGAGGGGTAATTTTCATAAACATATTTTATAGACGAACTGGTCGTTTGCCTGATGGTAAGCATAAAGCTGATCCATAACAATTGCAGAGCCACTCAGTGGGCGTATTACGAACTCTTTATTTCCATTCAATTGAACCGCCTGGTAATTTCGTATTATAAACTGCTTAAACGCAGACAGTCAGCTGTCACTTCAGCTTCTATTAACGACCGTCAATTTGATTGCCTGCAACTTGCTTGGCTTTTAGATAAGTTCGTAATATCCTGAAACACAAAGGCCTTTTTTTTTACATCTGACTGGTAAAGCGTTTGACCACAATCTCACCTGATGTGAAGTGACGATGTGGTCGAAGATGTAGCACGCTTTCCCAGTAAATACCTATTCACTCTATTCTTAAACACACCCGGATGATAACGTTCAGGGAACACAGACGACGGCAAAGCATTCCACTCCTTAGCAGTTCTTATTATATAGGAAGAGGCAAATCGCTTCGTACGAGTTGGTGGTATTTCCATCATAAAGGCCTGCGCGGCACTGAATTGTGCCTGTTGTCACTGAAACACAAAGGCCTGCGCGGCACTGAATTGTGCCATCCAAAAATCCTCACAATATTTCGCGTTTATAGTATTAGTATTAGTAGAAACTAAGATGAACACTAAGTATGTACAGTTAAATAAAAAATAATCCGATGTGAACAGAGACTCGACCGTGCGAGATAAAAGTTGCCAGAAAATCCTTTGCGTTCGGGGAATCTAAAGAACCGCCTTCAAACACTAAACACTCGCAATTTCGGTGTTACGTATGTTTTGTAACCTTGGGCGGCCTTTATCGACTTTCATTTTAACGATTTTATCGTAAAACACAAAATCTTACACAAATAACTCGTATTACATGAATAAGCACTTTGATCTTGATTCTTGACGGGTTGTATACGTAATACGTATATGTATATAGGTACCTAGCTTCTGCCCGCGGTTTTCACCCGCGTTCCCACAGGAACCGTGCCTTTTTCTGGGATAAAAAGTAGCCTATGATACTCTCCGGTCCATAAAATATATCTATGCCAAAAATCACGTCGCTCCGTTGCTCCGTTGCTGCGTGAAAGAAGGACAAACCAACAAACACACTTTCACATTTATAATATTAGTAGGGAAGTAGGGATTTTAGACTCCTGCACGGCAGTGCTACAATAAGGAAGACCATTTACCTATAGCTGTCTATCTTCCGATACAAAATATATTCTGGCTTTTACCAGCCGACAGCCGAGCATGCGCGCCGTGACAAAATTTTGTCGATGCTTATTATATCTTAGATTTATCTCGTATTCGCATGAGAAAGAGCGACTACAGTTCCTTGCCCTACTCGATCGCTTGAAAGGGCACCTAGAGTCATTTAACATTCACGAGCGCTCTCCTGGGTCCTCACATTAGAGTAGACTTTTGGTTTTGAGTCCACAATGCTGGATAACTAGGCAACTATGTTAGTTGTTATCGCTTTAAGCATTAACGTTGGGTTAATTATATTTGGGTAATAAATTTAGTGATAAAACTGAATAACATCAATAAGTCATATAAATATCAATTAATCAAAATAATATTTATCAATATTAGATAAGATAGTGTTTCTCAAACAAAATTGAAACGCGCAAATTATTTACCACTAAAAACAACTTTTAAGCATCTGTTTAGCTATATATATACAGAGTCCAAAGATAAACGTCAAAAATGATTAGAAATATCACAACAGAATTGTTACACTCTTTAAATCATGGTTTGTGGTTATCCATATTTAAACGCGCGACTAAGGTTTGTTTAACTCTACGCGAGAGTTCAACCCATGTTTAGGTTATGTTTAATGTTTTTGTGGTAAGACCGATGTAATTCATAGTTGAACTTCGGTTCAGCGGGGCTAAAAATACCACTTTGCCCAAATCATAATATGACCATTTATTATTATGGTTCATTTCATAAATCGTCAAGTGGTCGCCTAAAGGGAATTCATAATGCGACTCCGTGCTGAATTATTTTAATAATTGATCTATTTCACAGTCTTTCTATGAAAATTCGCAAAATGGTTCACAAAATAAGAATTGATTAAGCCTCAAATATAGCAGGATCTTATGAAGTTACTCATCTACTAATTTTACGATTTATAAAATGTGTCATAACATCATCATATTATGGTTAGGGCAGTGGCCTTTGTAGCGCAGTATAGAATGGTTGGTGAATTCCGACCTAATTAAATAATAGTAAACATACAAAATTTATTTCAATGTTTTGATATATGAATTGCTGATGGCCCGAGATCAGCTGAAGGTAACGAGATGAGCAGATCTCTGGCCTGATAGTAAGCTCAACGCCGCCGTGCCACCCAGAACTTTGAAAGATACAGGCCTGCGCGGTTCTGCAGTGCGCTCGCTACCCTGAGATGTAATATAGGTACCTATGCCTAGTAATTTCACTGACTAGAGTTGCTTGAATGAGCTCATCATTCGATCACATTGTCGCTTACAATCAGGTGAGATTGTCGCAAACGCTGACGTATAAAAAAAACTTGTCACCCCACGGGCACTAAGAGAAAAAATATATTTTGCGAGTGTGCTTTAGAATTACACAATCTAATTCCCCCACACGTGTTCCATATTCGGAGGAGAAGACTTATGGCGAAACGACATCGATATATGGTGGGTATTCCATCTTTACACACGAAGCGTTTAGTTTTTATTGCATGCGTATCGCTAAAGGTATGGAACTCCTTGCCCGAGTCTGTGGTCCCCGAATCGCTATAACCTGGGCTGTTTCAAGTCGCGAGTGAATAGGTATCTTCTAGGCAAGCGTGCTTCATCGTCGACCGCATCGTCTCTTACCACAGTTGAGATAGTGGCCAGCGTAAGCCCATACTGACAGGCTTTTCATTCTGGAAAAAAGCCTATTCCTGGGGGAATCTCTATGTGACTCAAAATCGAGACCTACCTAATAAAGGCAATTTAGTCAGTGAAATTACTGGGCTTATGAGACTTAATACCTAACGTCGCAGAGCAACGAGCCTTTGTGTTTCAAAGTTCCGAGTGGCACTGCAATTGTTACGGGCCAGCGTTATGCTTACCATCAAGTAAACGACCCGCTGGTCTCGTAATCCAATAGTAAAAAAAAATACTTAGGCATCCCTTTTTGGATTGTAAGTAAACCAAAATGGTATGTTTTGTTACAGGGAACAAGAGCCAACCTGCGAAAGAGACACCTCGTTCAAGAAACAGGCGCCGCATCAATCGAACAGATCAGGTATTTATAGTCTCGATCCTCTACTTATCATCATCGGTCTACTGCCTCTTCCTTTTTTTTCCATCGACGACATTGCTCATCAAACCAAAACAGAGTAATGCTTCGCGGTAGACTACACAAGCATAGCGGTGGAACTCGCCCAGATGGACACTCGCAGATGAGTTCTTTCCTGGCTAATTCTTTGGTTATCTATTTACTATCATTGCTTCTTCTACGGACCCTCTCGAGTACTGGAGATTGGATTATCAGCTCTATTTTCCCTCAGATAAAATGTCAACGCTCACATACAAAAACCCTGATTCCCAACTACGATTCTCTATATGTGGAAAACCGTGGGTGCTGTAAGTGGAATTTATACTTTTGTATGGGAATTTGAATGACGTATTTCCAGAGAAGGTTCTCACAACTTTTAGACGACCATGGTCCTAATCACCCCCTCCCGGGATAACATACCAGTTCAAACTCACCCTGTATAGCACAAACCGCAAAATAGATCGTATCATCGCTTTCAAGAGCTACTTGGTTCGTTAAGCACCTAATGAAGGGTGATCTTCCGATGTCACTTGAGCGCTAACTTGTCCTTCTATGTGTCCTATAAATATACTTAGGCTATAGAGACGAATCATCTAAGTGTGGACTTTTGTTTCCATATATGTCAAAACTGTATAGAATTTTCACATATGGAAGAATAAGCTAGCTATGGAGTTAGTGGTAGGACTAACTCTTCTGCGAGTGTCCGTCTGGGTTATTATCACTGCTTTGCTCGTGAAGACTGCCGCCAAGCAAGCAAGAGTGAAACTAAAATTAGGTTTAGTTATGAAACGACACCAATTATTATTATCGTGGCATGCCTCACGTTCCAGAGTCGTCGTCATCGTCAGCCGACACCGCGTCGCAAGGGTCGGGCTCCGCCGCCGCCCCGGCGCAGCGCCCGCGACGAAATGAGCCACAGGTGAGTCGACGGTCATTTTATAATGACATCAATGGCAATTTTGGATTCTGCAGAGTTAGAAATGTCGAGATTAAAATGTCTTTTTAATACTTCTACATAACAATACTAGCAATTTCACGACTTTGCTCATTAAACCGGAATAGTTAATTATATTATTATTATTTTTAGGTAATTTTAGTACGTTTTTATACGCAGTAAATTGTGTGTAAGTGTAAGTAATAACATGTTTTGGGAACAATACGTTTAAGATTACCATTTTTTTTGGCCGCCGCTAACTAAATAGATTTTGTCGTGAAATAATTTAAGTGAAGCCTATTTGCCTTAATTGATTATCGCCAGCGGCAGCGCCTTAATAAATGCATCTTCTGTGTTTCCAGAGGGAAGAGCGGCGCGTGGAAGCCGCTGTCCCGCCGCGCCAAGCCAACCCATTATTAAGGTAACAAAATAACAGTCGCCCTTTGCCCCTTTTGCTCTAGCCTTTACTTCAAGGAGAACCCTTTGCTAGCTCAGGAATTCACAACAAATAAAAAATATAAAACATCCACTCGGCATTTTGAAAAAAAAATCACAATTTCATCTTATACATGTTTTAGTTCCAATATGTTTTATTTGCCTATTATTACAAAATTCTGTTATTTTTTAGCATTCAAGACATAAACTAGTAATAAATACGTAATTTATATTAATTGGCATCCTTAAAACATGGTGGAGATTTTCTTAGTTTTCCAATGATGTAAACAAACTTGACAGCTCACCAACCAAAGACATAGGTAGAAATTCAAATTCGAATCATGACATTGGTTAGCGATCGGATCGCTATTGCTGTCATGATTGCCATTCGCCAATTTTGTTTACGTTATTAGACTAGTATACAAAACTAGGTATTGATTGGTAAGAGTGCCAATCAATGTATAACCTAAATTGAAATTAAAGATAATATTACAGATTTTGATGTGTTTATATTTATGTTTGGCTTGTGAATATTAAGTGATGGATGAGGAAAGAAGGTGTGGTGTATGTGATTATTATTTATTTATGTAGGTGTTGTCGAATTGATGTTTTTTTATTATCTAATCAAATTGTGCAAAGATTAATAATAATAACAAATAATATGTTTATTAACCAAAAATACATTACAAAGGAAGCAAAGAGTAAAATCAACGAGAAAGAGTAGTTAAAATTTTCCAATAATCAGATACAGCGGCCCCACACTAGGCTCAAGGCCCGTGTCGTGGAAACCAAAATATAAAGATTTCCATAGATACTATAAATTAGACATAATACAAAAAATTAGAGGTACCCTTGATTGACTTGGTATCGGCTTTCAAATCAGTCCATATATCAAGTTGTCCGCATATTGAGAGTTCCTTCTAACCCCTAACCCCAGGTCTCGGACCCTACCGAACTTCGGCGGCGGGCGCGTGTCGCCCACGTCCCGCTGCGACACCTCGCGCCGCGCGCACCACATCACCATGGCCTCCGAGGACCTGCTGCAGCCGGGGCACGTGGTCAAGGAGCGATGGAAGGTCAGGGATCAATCCGCGTATTATAGCGTTGCGAGAGTTTTTTTTTGTTATTGGTAACGAGACGAGCTGGTCGTTTGCATGATAGTAAGCATAACGCCGGCCCAGAACAATTGCAGTGCCACTCAGAAACACTCACTTTGAAACACAAAGGCCTGCGCGTGAAGTCTGCCGCCAAGCAGTAATGTGCAAGCGTTCATGTGTTCCGGTTTGAGGAGCAGAGTAGCCAGTGAAATTACTGGGCTTATGAGACTTAATACCTAATGTCTCAAGGTAACGAGCGGACTGCAGTGCCGCGCAGGTTTTTGTGTTTCAAAGTTCTGACTGGCTCGTCTCGTGAACAAATAGAAAAAAAAATTTGCTCTATGATATCGATTATTGTATTGTCATCCAAAGTATCATTTCGATATGACAATGAGAAGTAGGTTACAAATTAAAAATGACTTCCCAAATTCCATTACATAGTTAAAAGTGAAGCTTATAAGCCTTTCGTAATTCTAATACCCAACCCTCCCCAGGTGGTGAAGAAGATAGGCGGTGGGGGGTTCGGCGAGATCTACGAGGGTCTGGACCTGGTGACGCAGGAACAGGTCGCGCTGAAGGTGGAGTCGGCGCGGCAGCCGAAGCAAGTTCTGAAGATGGAGGTGGCCGTGCTCAAGAAATTACAAGGTAAAATAATGTTCAAGAGACACTAAATTCGAGGACACGTTACAGAGTGCGGCTTAGTGGATACCGAGTATGTGTTTTCTTGCGAGTATGCAAGTATGCGTTTTCAAAGTTACCATGATTTTGCATCAAGCGCGGACGACGAGATAATCCACGCGCAATTGCGGCTTGATGCAAAACCATCAAAAAACCACGAAATAGACAAGAACGGCAAGATAGTACGTTCTCAAAGCGACGACTGCTCCGCTTTACGCTACGCATCACCTACGCACCACCGCTTATTTATCGCGGCGTCTGCACTGAGCATGCAATGGTTGTGAAACAATTTTTTTTAATAGAGGTCGTAGAAGCGTAGGTAGAAGCGGGTGCCGTGCTCGGACTACATTTCCATCAAGCCCCAACCACGCAACCACAATAGACGATACGATGTGCGTCAAGCGGGGATCGTCATTTTTCCATGGTTTTCTGTGATTGATGCCTATCCATCAATCTTTATTTAAGTGCGAGGGCTGCCTTATTTGATCAAAGTTCTTTGACAAGACTGTTGAATGTTGTGTTTCAGGCAAAGAGCACGTGTGCCGGTTCATAGGTTGCGGCAGAAACGCGCGCTTCAACTACGTAGTGATGCAACTCCAAGGACGGAACCTGGCGGAGTTGCGGCGCGCCCAGCCGCGCGGCGCCTTCTCGCTGTCCACTACACTGAGGTGAGAGAGACAGAGAGAGAGAGAGAGCTTTTAAGGGGCAGAATCCGGCGCTCCACCATATCGCTCGCGCATTTCAACATTTTTGAAGATAAACAATCACTTAATATAATTATGAAAAATCGCATTCGGTGAACTTGCTGACAATAACATTACAAAGGTTAAACAAAAATTTCATTTTGATCCATTCATCAAGTTTTCATACATAAAAATGGGCAAAACATAAAATCCCATTTTTAGCTTTGAAAACTTCAATGCATCAAAATGAAATTTTTGTTAAACCTTTGTAATATATTATTGTCAGCAATTGCACCGAATGCGATTTTTCATAATTATATTAAGTGATTATTTATCTTCAAAATTGTTAAGATGCGCGAGCGAGAAAGCGGCGCGCTGGATTCTGCCCCTTAATAAACAGTACAGTAGGCGCGTGAGTTGAATGCTGAGCTTGTGCTGTAACCTGCAGGGAGATTTTAATTCACTCGGAATGATTCCGTGTAGGAAGGGAAGGTTTCTGGTCGTTTAGATCTCTGAATCACATCCCGATAGAGAAATATTGTCGGGACTGTATCCTTGTTTATGCAGCTAAGTTGTCGAATCTAAAATCGAAATTTCTCTCATGATATGCGATTTCGAAATATAAACGATCAAGGCAGTTGCTTCCGACACGGATATCATTCCGAGTGAATTAAAATAATCCTTTTTCGGCTACAATCCGAGCAAAACCAGCGGTCGCTAGTCTTCGTCTGGATGGAATTGTCTAGAGTTCTCGCTAGTTTTCGTTTTGAAATGAACTATACTAAGGGAACAACAAAATAAGCTTTATTGGTATTTTGAAAACAACTCTAAAACGTAGTAATTATAAATAGTTTTTGCTCGTTGAAAATACTGAACAGTTGTGTACCATCAACCTAACGACCTGCTCGTCTCTTTGTTTACAGATTGGGACTGCAGATACTCAAAGCAATAGACTCTATACACTCTGTAGGTTTTCTACATAGGGACATTAAACCTGTGAGTATATAGTTATAAAATAATATAACAATGTTTTTTTTTTAAATAATAGGTACTTATAATAGTGCAAGTGTGGCTGAGCGGGAACTTGTGCGACTTACATTTTAGCGCACAATAGTTCGAATCTCGACTCGGCCCACACCAATTACTTATATCAAGTTATGTGCGGATTATTCACACTCGCTCTAAAACGGTGAAGGAAAACATCGTGAGGAAACCCGCATGTTCAAGAACCACATAATTCTAGGATATGTGACATCCACCAAGACGCACTGCGGCGCAAGTACGGATCTTTTTGATCGATAAAATTGACAGTTCAAATCGATAAACCATTTTATCGACTTTTAATATTTATTTTTTATTAATGTATTTTTTTTCTCGTATCCTTTGCAGAGTAACTTCAGTATAGGGCGACACCCTTCCAACTGCCGGAAGGTATACATGCTAGACTTCGGCCTGGCGCGGCAGTACACAACTAGCAACGGGCAAGTGAGGCCGCCGCGAGCCGCCGCCGGCTTCAGAGGTAAGAAACAAATAAATACAAAAAAGATTGCTTTTATAAAGACTGATGATAATACCTTTACTTTAAAATGAAGAATAACAATGTAAAACAGCTTTTTTGTTTCGAAAACTTGTGTAGGTAAGTTGAACGCCGAGTTCGCAAACAGAAGCTCAAACTCTAAACTGTCGTTTGGTTTTTAAACGACCGTTTAACAAACATTTTTGTTAAATGGTTTTTGTTAAACGGCCGTTTTACATCCCAAACGATTGTTTAGAGTTTGAACGTTTAGTGGTGAACTGGGGCCTTAGTTGTTTCCGGAGTGATTTCTCTAAGTACAGTGATCATTACTCGGCGCACATTACTGCTTCCACACTATCAGCACATTCGGTATATAGCTTATCATCACCTGATGGGAAATGAGCACATATCGCAAAATTTTTAACGCCACTGTCCGTGAAATTCGCACGAATACGGAAATCCACGAGTGTAGAACGACATTCTACTATTTCTTCTTCTTCTTCAAATTATGGCTTTTAAACGCTGCATGACGTTTTTCTGCCAGTTTCAAAGTCAGACCAGTGTACGGTATTAATTGCCCGGTTAGAAAATTTGAAACATTGAAATATAATTAAATAAAAAACGTTTAAAGAAATAACATTTAATTCTACTACTTATTACTGTGGTTATTGGTTTTGACACTGAAAATCGAAATTGCGCATACGAATTGTCTCTGTCACTCGTTAAGCATCTGCTTAGCGTTAGGAGTTGCAAAATCGGTTTCATGAAGTTAGGACATGTCTTATACATTTCGTTAATCGCCTAAGTTTGGTGCAACGGCTTTTTCGTTCCAAAGTACGTCCTAGAGACATATGTGTCAACTTAGGTGCTGTCAGATTTTATTGCAGACGGGCATAAGTGCCGGTTCCGCAACGAAAACTCGTTAAAATCACCTAAAATCGCTTTCACTTCGTCACCCTTGAGCAAGCTTAGATACACCATACCCCATCTAGCTCTAAGCTCCACCCATATCATTCCACCCCCTAAAAGGCGTCTATGTGCCGTTCGCAGGGACCGTACGATACGCATCGATAAACGCACACAAAAATAAGGAGATGGGCCGTCATGATGACCTCTGGTCACTGTTCTATATGCTGGTGGAGTTTGTGAACGGGCAGCTGCCTTGGAGGAAGATCAAGGATAAGGAACAGGTGATGTGGACCTTGTATTAGTCATTTAGCAGGTGGTAGGACTTAACAGTTTAGCGAGTGTAGTGCGGCCGAACAGTGCTGTGTTTGCATTACTGTGTTCCGGTTTGATGATCAAAGTAGGGGGTGAAATTATGAGACCTAATACCTTATGTCTCAGAGTAACGATTCTGAAAGTGGAACCACAGTAATAGTAATAGGAATAATGGACTGGCGTGGTGTGGGTCATGCGGAGGGATGAGGGAGATATTAAGAAGAGAATTTTGATTATGAATGGTGATCGCAAAAAAGTTAAAAAAAGACCGAAAAAAGTCTGGTTGTACTTTGTGAAAGGTGATATGTGCGCTACAGGAATGAATGTTGAGATGACGACTAACGGAAGTGAGTGGAAGAGAAAGACATGCTGCACGAACCCCTCTTAGTGGGACAAGGTTGAGCGGATGATCTTTTAGGGTAACGAGTGCATTGCAGTGCACGCCTCTGTGTTAAAGATATGGATGGCACTGCAATTGTTATGGCCAGGAGCACCACATTCAGTATAGTGCTGTATTTTGATTATTATTAAGTGTTTTGTAACCCAAAGAATAATTTGTCTGTCTCAAATTACCCTTTGCATTTCCAGGTCGGCCTGATGAAAGAGAAATACGACCACCGTCTGCTCCTTAAGCACTTGCCGTCAGAGCTGCGCCAGTTCTTGGAACATGTCCAACAGCTGGAGTACGCTGAAACTCCTGACTACACCATGCTGACGTCACTCCTGGAAAGATGCTGCAAGAGGAGGGGCATCAGAGACACGGACCCTTACGATTGGGAGAAGGATGTAAGTGTAACGACCATACTGGGGGATGTCACTCGTAATTGGCAGAAGGATGTAAGAGTAACGACCAGACTTAGGGATGTGACCCGAGTCTGGGAGAAGGATGTAAGAGTAACAACCAAACTTGGGGATGTCACCCGAGTCTGGGAGAAGGATGTAAGAGTGAAAACCAGACTTGGGGATGTCACCAGAGTCTGGGAGAAGGATGTAAGAGTAACGACCAGACTTAGGGATGTCACCCGAGTCTGGGAGAAGGATGTAAGAGTAACGACCAGACTTAGGGATGTCACCCGAGTCTGGGAGAAGGAAGTAAGAGTAATGACCAGACTTGGGGATGTCACCCGAGTCTGGGAGAAGGATGTAAGAGTAATGACCAGACTTGGGGATGTCACCCGAGTCTGGGAGAAGGATGTAAGAGTAACGACCAGACTTGGGGATGTCGCCCATATAAGATCGATATTCCTCCTGTCCCTACCAAGCGTTTTGGCTCCACCTTCACTATACGGACAACTAAGGAGTGGAATTCTTTGCCAGTTTCCCGATAGCTATATAATCTGGACTGCGGCATCTCTTCCCGTATCTCTGAGAGTGAGAGATAAGATTGTAAAATAACATTTACTTTCGCAGGCGTTTACGTTAATCATAGTTAGGAGTTACTCAGACGCACACAGCTTCGGTGAGATATTACGTGTATAGAGACAGTGTTTTGATTGTTACCCACTAGCGCAGTATATGTTTATGTTTAACACTATATAGGTTTTACATTTTATATGTCACATACTTTTTCTATACATTTATGATGGTGTGATAACAAATGGTTTGAAAATATGTATAAAGAACATATCTATTTCATTACTAGATTATAGTCCGTGTTTTTTATATTGGTCTAATAATGCAAACAAATATGGCGTGTCACCAGCCAATGACAGATTTAAATTCAAACTTGAATCATGTCACTGGTTGGCGAATAGATCACTTTTATTGCCATTAGTTGGCATCCGCCAAATTTGGTTAGGTACATTATTAGATAAGTAAAAAAACACTGATCTTTTTACTGTTGCTGTAAATATATTTTTATTTAATTTGAAACGTAAGAGTGTTTGACCGCAATCTCACCTGATGTTCAGCGACGATGAGCACGCTTGCCTAGATTTAGTTAAAACCTCATTACAATAAAAAAATTGTATATCTTACTTTACTCTACGGACGCGTGGTCCATACTCTTATAAAGACTATGTCATGGTTCTATTCTCAGAAAGCTACTTTTTCATGTGAAAGAGAGCGAGAAAAGAAGAGAGATACCTATTGTAGAGGAAAGGATAATGGTACGGCTAAAGTATCATTTTGATCCAATCAAGTTTTCATACATAAAAATGGGCAAAACATAAAATCCCATTTTTAGGTTTGAAAACTTGAATGGTACAAAATGAAATTTTTGTTTAACCTTTGTAATGTTATTGTCAGCAATTTCACCGAATGCGATTTTTCATAATTATATTAAGTGATTGTTTATCACTGAATAGTTTAAGTTAATAAGGTCGACCCTGTAGCCCACCGCCCCACCGCTTACCTACTAAGCCGCGAGTGTTGTTGCAGGCGGTGGCTGTGACTCGCACGCGGGCTTCGGTGCATCCAGCTCCTGAACACCCCGCGCCGGTCGATACGCAGCTCGACAACGTATGTATTATATAATACTAGCTTCTGCCGCGATTTTCACCCGCGTTCCCACAGGAATCGTGAATTTTTCCGGGATAAAAAGTAGCCTATGTTACTCTCCGGTCCATAAACAATATCTCTGCCAAAAATCACGTCGATCCGTTGCTCCGTTACTGCGTGAAAGAAGGACAAACCAGCAAACACACTTTCGCATTCATAATATTAGTAGGAAATAGGATGTATTTACAACCTTAATAATCACTGTATAACGGTTGAATAGTTACACAATGTTTTGTCTCTTTCGATTCAGTTTAGAATTGTCAAAGAACAACAAAGACAAATGGAGTCAAATACCCTTGTATGGCTACGAGCGGCCGTTCCATACCATTCGATGTGTTCAAATTGCGTATTTAATTCCGAGTACGAAATTTTAATGGAATGGAAACTTTGGCACTTCCACGCCGCCGCCAGATCCTATGTGGCAATTGCGACTAAGAAAAAATACGCCCTTACCTACATGTTATATCTTGCAATTTCTAGGTGTTAGGACTAACTTTTCTGCGAGTGTCCGTCTGGATTGGTACCAAGGCTTTGCTCGTGAATTTGGTCGCCAAGCAGTAATGTGCAATCTTTACTGTGTACCGATTAGATGCCCAGTACGTAAAGTATGGGGCTTATGAAACTTAATACCTAATACCTCTTTAACGAGCGCACCGTAAGGCCGCGCAGGTCTTTGTGTTTCAAAGTTCTGAGTGGCAATACATTTGTTATGGCCTGGTGTTATGCTTACCATCAGAGAAACCACCCGCTCACTTCAGTATCAAATAGTATAAAAAAGTATTTGTTTATTGAATTTGTGAAGGATGCGAATTTTCAAGTGATTCTAAATAAAGCTCAGAGTAAAAAAAACATACCATAATTGAAGGCGCGGTCGGCGCGTCCCCGCCTGGAGACGGAGGGCACGGCGGCGGCGGCCACCGACACGCAGACCAACGCGCTCAAAGAGAGGAACGACCAGAAACGAGCGCAGCCCGCCTCGCCGCGGCACCACCACGTCAACGGATACGTGAGTACTGATACTTCACCGAATGCGATAACTCAGTTACGATAGTTACGATAATTGAGGAGTGTCTGTTCAAAAGGTTACATTTACACTTTATAAAATTATTCAGAAATCGAAAAAAACGGATAGAATTAAAGATTTAGGGTCTGACTACAAAAAAATTAAACGCACGTTAAACCTGTGTTAATCACTGTTTAACGCCTAAACATGCCTTAGTCGCGCGATAAAATAGGAGCAACCACAAATCCTGATTTAAGTAGTGACTACGTTGTCTAACACAATTCTGTTGTGACATTTCTAATCATTTTTGACGTTTATCTTTAGACGCTGTCTAGCTAAACAGGCGAGTAAAAATTTTTTTTTGTGGTAGCACTAATAGAGGCCGAATAAATTAAAAAAAATATTAATTAATTAAATTAAAAATATATTTAGGTAAATGTAACGTTTTGAACAGACGCTCCTCAATTATGTTAAGTGATTATTTATATTCAAAATTGTTAAGATGCGCGAGCGAGAAAGCGGCGCGCCGGATTCTGCCTCTTCAATAAGCACAGTACAGTAGGCGCGTGAGTTGAATAACGAACTGCTGTAACTAGTAGTAACAGGATGATTTTAATTCACTCGGAATGATTTCGTGTAGGAAGCGACTATTTGTGATCGTTTATATTTCGGAATCGCTTCCCGGCAGAGAAATATTACCGGGTTTTCAAGCTTAGTTGTCGAATCCACACGAGATATTTCTCTGACGGGACCCCAGACCAATACCAAACCAGACCAGTACCAAAACGGAACAGACCGTTAGACAGATTATTAGTAAGACCCTAAGTATATTTTATCATTAACCCTGTAAATATTGCCCATACAGTCGACCACAGATAAACCTACAACGGAGAAGGAAGCTGAAGCTAGGACCACACCCGCGCCCTCTCCCGATAGACACGCTAAAGTAAGTTGAGTTTTTTTTTAGTATTTGTTACTGAATGCTGTTTCACCCGTCTTGAGATCCCAACAGGAACCGTACATTTTTCCGGAATATAAACCCTTTGTGACTTCGTTTGAATGGGTTACGTCATTGAAACTTATAGGATTACTAGCTTTGCCCGCGGTTTCGCCTGCGTTCCCACAGGAACCGTGAATTTTTTCCGGGATAAAACATAGCCTATGTTACTCTCCGGTCCATAAACTATATCTATGCCAAAAATCACGTCGATCCGTTGTTGCGTGGAAGAGGACAAACGTAGAAACACATTTTCGCATTTATTATATAAGTATCAGGTCTTTACGTTTTAAAGTTCTGAATGGCACTGGAATTGTTATGGGCTAGCGTTATGCTTACCATCAGGCAAACGACCCGCTCGTCTCGTTAGGGTGGTATTCTTTAATACAATTTATAAAAGGACACCACCTTTGAGATAATACCCAACTCATTTAAAAACGGAATCATTTAAATAGGTTTAAAAATTGAGGGACAAATCGAGAAACATCGCCGCAAAATAAAACAGATGAACCTCCTCCTTTTATGGAAGTCGGTTAAAAAAAGTTACCATTTTTATTTTTTCAGGAAACCAGCACGTCGGTCCTAACTGGCCCCACGGCCACTCGGCCCGAGCGGCAGAGCGTGCCGCCGTGTAAACCGCGAGCACCCGCGCCCGGTAAGTTGTGTTACAGTACGAGCAGGACATTAATAATAATTAATAATATGAAATAAAGTTTTATTGGTATAAAGACAGTTATCTAAATATGACATTGTTCGTCCCCAAACTAGGTTAACCTGTATTTTGAGGACCTCCTTCCTAGATATTTTAACTCCATTATAACAACTTAATTATACAAATACAGCAACAATTGGTTTATTATTTTTAAGTATTAAAATATTATTAAGTTTAAACAATTATTTAATAAAAAAGAAACAATGTTATGTGCACTGTATGTTTGTGTGTGTGATTAGTTCTTCATAAATAATGTCGATTATTATAAAAAATCTAAACGGTAACGTATTAGGGCATCACTAACTCGAACTGTCAAAAGTTAAATAAATGATTGGACGGAGTATACTTCAGGATCCGCCATATTTATTACATTATTTAAAAAAAATTACGTGTTCTCATTGGCTTGCCAGCTAAGACGCCATCTGTTGGCAGCCTGGTATATTAGGCTAGCTTCTCCAATATAGTTGAGGAGGTTTTATTAAAATATTGTTTAGTCTACTTTTTTCTTTTCCACTTCTTTGTTATCGAATAGTAAAAAAAATATTAAAATGTAACCATTTTTGTCCTCATAGGCGGGGGCCCGACGCTAGCCCGGTTACGAGTGGTAACGGCGCCGCCCACTTGCGTGCAGGAATTGGCGGCGGCGCCCGCCACTTGCGGTAATAAAAGTAACTATGCTACTCTCTCACTAACCTACTAATACATCCAACTTAATTATGAAAACAATTAAAAAACACGACTGCCCTAGCCAGTGTTACTCGGGATGATCTAAGAATTCTAGCGATACCACATATCTCCAAATCTGTTCAAGCATTTAAAAGGTAATGTGGAATAAAGAAACACACATACTTACATACATGTTAACCTGAAAACTTTACACTCTTTTTTGGGCAGCCGTGTAAAAATCAAGCAAGCTTGCAAGCTTTCTAAGGTTTGAACCCTATGACCGGCGGGTGATAGTATCACTAACGCTTCAATATCTTTTACCACGCCGTCTCTTCAGATTTCGTAATGTATATGCTAACTTATAAAAAAATAATGTTTAAACCTACATACTAATTGAGAATTTAATAAATAGTATAATAAATAATTAATATTATAGTTTATTCGGGTGATTCCGAAAAGCGGAATATTCCGATGATTACCGAATTCTACCAAACGGTGCAATATTTATTGGTCTGGCAACATTTCCCTAGCCGCCATCTTAATCTGCTTCCCGGGTAAATGTTACTATTCCAATACATATTGCCTCCTTTGGTAGACGTAGGTAATTATCGATATATCCAGCTTCTCGGAATTACCCGAATGCACCATGTATAATAAATAAATAATTAGATGGTAAATTTAACAAATATTTGTTTTTCAGGTGAAGCTGTTAGTCCAAGAATAATCGCCGACGTGGACAGTGTACATTCGGACACGCATTTCAAGCGAGGTGAGTTTTTTTCTGTGTCGTTTTAGCGTTCGTACCTTATCTCATCGGCGGCGCGAGTACGGATCTTTTCGATAAATAAAATTCGATAAAATTGACAGTTAAAATCGATAAAGTGGGTTTTATTCGATAAAATTGACAGTTAAAATCGATAAAACCCACTTTACCGATTTTAACTGTCAATTTTATCGAATTTTATTTATCGAAAAGATCCGTACTTGCGCCGCTGACCCTAACGAGATAGTCGAAAGTGTTCCACTTCCCGGTGTTTGATTGAGCCGAAATTGAAAATAATTATGTAAATCTTATGATAATGCAACACAATGGTGTCACAGAGCTGGTCTGATGATGGAGCCGGGAGGCGACTACAGGAACTTTGTAATGAAACGACGTCACTCCCATCGAGTGTGGGCTCGTTTGATTTTTCTTTACAATTACTCTGATCCTAAATGATATCCAGGGTCCTTTAGCCGGAAGGTGGCCACACAATTTCAGTATCAATTACGCACATTAGCTTGTTTGGAAAAATATAAAAAACTTATTTATTTCATAGGGAGGCGCGCGGCTCGCGCCCGCGCTGATCAAAGCTACACTCAGTTCGCTGTCATGGACGACGAAAACGTCTCGGCACTGCAACAGGTATACTATTACTACTGTAACTAGCTTCTACCTACGCCCCTCCCACAAACACACAAACACACACACACACACACATACACACACACACATACACACACACGCACACACACACACACACACACACACACACACACTCCCTCTTATCGGCTCGTTTATTTTATACTGTTTCCCGCGGGATACGCCGCGTGGAGATTCCCTCGGAACCGTGCATTTTAGCAGGATAAAAAGTAACCTAGTCAGTCTCCGGTCCATAAACTATATCTATGCAAAAAATCACGTCGATCCGTTCCTGCGTGTAAGAAGGACAAACCAACAAACACACTTTCGCGTTTATACTCGTAATATTAGTACGATATGGGTATGAAAATTGTGGCTCCTATGAGTGAGGGCCACATTGATGACAATGTGTTGTCTGTGCGTTGCTTTGATAGGATCAAAGACTGTAAACATGTTCTATGCTCTCAGGTCAGGAATATAATAAATCCAAAAATGATGAGAAGGTTGGAAGAAATAAGTAATCACATTATTTCGTGTGCAGGTGACAAAGGGAGGCGCTCTCACTCTCGTTTCTCTATGGAAATCACAGTTCGATGACTCAGAAGAAACCACAGACAATGAGTGGAAACAGGAACAATTACAAGTGAGTTTATAGTATTTAGATCTACGAGCAGTAGTGTGCATTACTCTATGAATCATTGTCTTAAAATTGGTGCAAAAAGAGTAGAAAAGTTTATTTTTTTAATTGGTTTAACATCAGGTTACATTTTAAGTCCTAAATTATTGAGAATTTAAGATTGAAATGTATCACTTTATTGATTTGATGTTTTATGCATGATCATTTAGGTAATCGAGGTTGTTTTTAATCCCTCTTCAGTCATCAACATTAATTTTTAATACATTTTTAATTATTAAACATCATATAAATTAGAAACTTTGTGGTAAATTGTTAATAAAAGCTAGGAACAGTATGGAGCCTAGATGTATCCTTGAGGCACTCCTGAAGTCACAAGAAAGCTTTCTAACTTATGTCCATTCACAAAAGTACAACAACTCATTGATATCTGTGGAAATTGAACCAACTACCATTAACAAGTTTTTTATATCATTTTGGGGTCCACTCTGTCAAAAGCCTTTTTGATGGCCGTATATACAGGATGTCCCGTAAGACCGTAAAATGCAAACGAGATATCATGCGGTTCAAGATAAAACAGCAATCATAATCTACTGTGATCACGGCGAAGCCTGCCAAGTGTGCTGTATTAAAAAAATCCCCCCATTAGAGTGGCCGATGTACAGCAGTGGATTTTTTCCAACTGATTACGAATTATAACGTTGCGGTTTTTATTTGAATCAACATGTATTATATTGTTAGCCATGATCCAATCTATCACCATAAGTGTGACGTGGTGCTTACGGGACACCCTGTATAACATCAACTTTCTTGCTTTAGTCAACGTGTGATGAAAGACGTGTGCTGCAAAAATGTAATTGAGACAGAGTGGACTCCCGTTCTGAAACCCATGTCGCTGTTCAATGAAATATTGTTAAGGTGAAATAGAATTGGACGAATCAAGCTCATCATAGTATTGGCTAAACAAGGTTTGATATTGTTTCAATTATTTATTTGATAAGTCAAATATATCTTTATCAATTCTTTGATATTGTTTAAAAATGTCGTACTCCTGTTGAAGTGAATAATGCCTGTGAACATACTTTAGAATTTCGCGTGAGGTGTGGTGATTGACCACATTTAACATATCTATTTGAGTATTATCTGATGCCGGGTCAAGTGAACGAGAGCGAACGAATACAGACGAACTGTGACGTCATGTTGAAAACAAGCGAACATAAACGACGACCTTCATTCGTCTTTGGCTGTACTCCGGTGTAAATCAGAGAAAAATAATAATTGAATATGTCGTTCAGAATCCTAGCATTCAAATTCAAAATTAATTTCGATAAAATTCAATCTATAATTGCTTGTTCCTTCTCTCGCTCTCGTTCGCTTGGTCCTAGCATTAGCTGATTGAGTGACGATGCGTTCGGAGGTATTTCACTCTTTACTAAAAGATTTGTTCTGCTGACCAAGATCAATTCAACCTGATCGAAGGAAATAAGCGAATAAACCCCGTGTTTTAAAGTAAACGATAGTGGTGTCGATTCTGACGTCTCATTCCTAAACCTTTCAGGTTCAGTCAGTTTCGCTCTCTCTTTCCAAATACCTAACACATGAAAGAGATGGAATGTCCTCAATTTAGTTTGACAGCTGTCAAATATCGTCAATATTTGACAAATAAGGCGTCACTAAGTTCGTGGCCTTTAAATTTGCAAACAGGTGAGTTAAACTGGCAGGTCTTATATTCCATCCCTTTATCGTGTTCTTATTTAGAAAATGAGAGATTGAAACTAAAATTAGGGCTAGGTTAGAGACGGCAGAATCGACACTTTTACCTATATAATATATATTCTGACTTCCCCCTCCCCCCCACAGTCCCCCGAGCACCGCGCGCCCCGCGCCGCCTCCGCCATGTCGAGTTGCTCGCACGCACGCACACAGCTGCACAACTCGTCCGCGCTGCACACGCAGCCCACGCAGCACACGCAACGCGCGCAACTTGTGGTGAGTGTGTGTCTTTGTCCTTAGCCGGTGATGAGTGTGTTTCCGTTGCCTGTGGTGAATGTGTCGGTGTCCAGAATTAAATTCAAAATTCTTTATTCACATGGGCCCGAGGGAGCACTCATGAAAGTTAAATTGCTAAGTGCCCGTTTCGAATTGGTATAGGTCGATCAAGAGGAAAGGCACTGAGAGGAAACTCGTCGGGGTAGTGGTAGTGGTGGTCGGCATAGTAGGTGTCAGTGGTGAGTGTGTCCGTGTCCGGAGTGATTGGTGAGTGTGTCCTTGTCCGGAGTTAGTAGTGAGTGTTTCCGTGTCCGCAGTCAGTGGTGGGCATACGTCCGTGTTCGCAGTCATTGGTGAGGGTGTGTCCGTGACCACAGTCAGTGGTGAGTTTATCCGTGGCACGCAGCTTTTGGTGAGCGGTATGTCCAAGGATTATTGTGAAAACACACACCACAAAAATGTTTACGGTCCACCGGAATTTGGAAAAGTATCAGTCAGTAGTAGTCAGAGTATGTTTGAACTGGGTTATAGTAGCAACAACGACAGTACCAGAATTCCAAACATCAATAATTCAGAAAATATTTCTCTCCCACAGCCACCCCAAAAATCCCCCCCACCGCCATCCTCCCCCGACCCGCCATCACCCCCACTTCCTTCCACCCCTGCCCCCGCACCCGGGCCCGCCCCGCGGCGCTGCCTGCACATCCCCGGAATCGAGGCGTATCCACATCTGCAGCCGGTACTGCCCAGATGTTGGACGATGCCTTCAATTGGTAAGTGTATTTTTAAGATCCGTATAATATTGGGTTCTCTTCCCGTAAGAGCCACCTAAGGAAGTATCCAGGGAATGTGCATTCTCCTCGGTCAAGATCTTAATCTACTGCGATCACGGTGAAACCTGCCAAGTGTACTGTATTATGGCAACATCTCTTCATAGGGGAGGCCGATGTTCAGCAGTGGATGGTTTCCGACTGGTGGTAAATTTTGGGGAAGTCTTTAGGATAATGGTTGACACATGATTAAAAAAATTAGAAGATGAAAAGGATTTTGTTTAGCGTTCTGGATGATAAACCTTCCAAACTTGTTATAAAAGACAAGAGGAAACGAAGCAAAGGAGATCTTGAGAGTCCGAGGATCCTTCTGATTCAATTCTGGAAATTCTTTCACTTGTAGAAATCATCACTATTCCCACAGTGTCATAAGCTATGTTTTATTGCGATAGCTAGCTCCCGCCGCTGCGATTTTAGTGGTTGATAGACAATTGGGCCCTTACTTGCTTGATGCAAAAGAAGTAAACGATTAAGTAGTAAAGTGATCGGCAGGCAGCCATATCCGGTCGCTGAAGCCTCCTCTAGAGCAGCAAGCCTCGTTCGACGGTGGCGGTGGAGCCCTCCGGTACTCGCTCGACGTGATGAGAAACGTCGCGGCGCGCCGCCTGTCGCCGCCCGCCTCGCCCGACCGCGACCGCGTGCGACCGCGCCGCGCCGCCAGTCTGCCGGTAACTAAACACTTACTGATTTGCATGAGATTTCATACATACATACATAAGATTTATTTTGTAAATCTACACTAACGACCCGCTTAAGTAATTATTAAACGACTCTGAGTGCGGCAGTAAAGGGTTAATAGAAGGGTTAATGGAAGAGATTCGTCGCTGAGAAGGGTAGGCAACGTGCTGACAATGCCTCTGGTATTGCAGACATTCATAGGCAGTGGGAAAGACTTAAACCCTAAAAACATTATACTCCTTTTTTGTGTAGTCGTGTTTAAGAATCTTATATTTCCAGAGCCTCTCGTCGTCGTCGTGCGGCCGCGAAGTGAAACAAAAACCGAAGCCGGTCGAGCCAGAGGGCGCCACCGTGTCCAGCCGGCTCGAGATCAGGGTGCGGCAGCCGGATAACACGTCGCCTGGACACTCAGGTATCCTTACAGATAACATTTCGTTTTCTTTCCACGTGACTGGATTAAAGCCGGATTCTATTCAACAGTGAACGTCTTCCAGCTGATGATAGTACATTTTTAAACACAAACGAGTTATTTAATTTAGTTAAGCAATAGCTACTAAAATAAATTTTGATTTTGTGATTGTTTCAGTGAAAATCCACTCGGTGGTGAGCGGCGGGGAACCTATGAAACTGAATCACGATGAAGCGTCCATCTACTACGACGCCACCGAGCACCAACGGGACAAACGGTGAGTCTAATTGTACCCTTTGAAGTCGTACTCGTTAGGGATTTATTTAATTAAGTATTTAATTATTTCCATAATATCACCCTTCAAATTGCGTGGAACGGAACGTGAATTTAAAAGCCAATCTTAGCGCAGTTGACCGATGACGTCACTCGATCAGACTTACAGCCTTACTAATAGACTCTGTATAACGATTGTATAGTTACACAATGTTTTGTCTCGTTAGATTCAATTTAAAAATGTCACAGAATATCAAAGACACAACATTGTGTAACCACTGTTATATACTGTTTATTAGGAAGAACCTGAGTGTTATCAGGTTTTTAATTTAGCGCCCTTTTGTGACTGACTGGAACTTTGTGTTTTATGGGTCAGCATAAAAGATGGCGCTACCTGTTTTTGCATAGGCAAAAACTACCACAGTAGACTAGAACCAACCAGAGAGGGGACAGTGGTCCCCTCTCTGGTTCTGGTTCACTCATTGTTTTGTTATTGTCAATGTCATATAACCTGTGACGTCACGCGTGACGGGACCCTTTTTGGCGCTAATTTTAAAAAGTCATATTTTGAAGAGCTATAAAAAAGTTATGGATTATTTTTTAATTTTGTTAAAATAATTCTTCTATATCTAGCTGTATGGCCTATGCTTCCAGTTTTCTCAAATTTTCGTATTATGTTGCGAATTGTTCGCTCAGTAGAGCGTTTCAATTGACTATAATGTTCCCGTAAAAATTCTATACACAGTTCTTACTTAGTTGTGGTTTCTGTAGAACAACTTAACAATTTTAACACGTTGAGCGGTAGTTGAGTGATGCGTATCGTCAATGTCTAGTTTCAAACTAATATTTAGCGTTTGAAATACGCGCCAATATTGACAGTTGTTTAATTTACAATGTTGCTAACATAGGAAACTAGAATTGGATCATCCTTCAATAATCACCATGAGCCGAAAGACGTCCACAGCTAAACATGGGCTTCCCCCATAGAATGCCACTTGGATGGTCTACTCGCCTCTTGCCTGCAACGGTTCCCCGCGGTTTTGACATAGTCGTGTCCACCTTAGGTGGCGCCTACACTAAGTCTTCCGGTTCGTGGTCGCCACTCGAGAACCTTGCTTCCCCATCGGTTATGCGAGCTATCTCTCATTCGATCCTCATAAGAAACACTAAGTTTAAAATTGGGATGTTGACTGATTTTGGGAAACGATGCCTAATATAACCCAAAATATTTAAAATTACTTTTTGAATACAGCTAATACTTTAATTTTCATGTATTTTAAATGCCATTTCAAGTTTCGCTCCAAAACGCCAATACTGGTCACGTGGTCGATGTGACGTCACGATTCCTGGCACAGATAACTATATTCACAGAAATCACTCTAAAATAATAGGCAGAAAGAGCAATATACTCATCCGATTGAGAAAGTGACGTCACGCGCGTTTTATGTCACGTGACTTCGGAGTGATGTGATTATATTTTGATTATTAAATTAAAATTATATTACTTAAAAATAAACAAAAATATTGTGTTTTATAGGATTTCTGTCACAAAAACTACCGTTTCGCGGAAAATTTTTATTTTTATTTTAATACAGTCAACATCCCAATTGCAAGTTCCCTATTTGTTACTGTATAGGTGTCGCACCGATATTCACACCGAGCAAAAAGTTTATGCTAACATAGTCCTTGTCCTGAAATAATGAACTTATTTACTCACAGTATAGGATAGTCTGTTTCTCAGCTCGTCGACCCGCAGCGGTGACAAGAGCCAGAGTCCGGCGCTCGAGCGCGCGAGACTCGACGCTATACCCGACAGGTGAGGGCCTATAATCGCCTGCTTTCAATACGCGTATATGGTGGAATTTTAAGACCGGGCATATGAGAATAGTTTTTAGCGATTTCTGTAATATTTAGTACGTTAACCACAAATAGTGATCGCCAACCAATAGCATGATTCGTGATGGAATTTCTATATGGTCTTTGGTTTGTGATCCGCCATATTTGTTTACATTATGAGACAAGTTAGAACACACGTACCTTACCGTGTGGGCGTATGAAAAGGACCAGCTCATCTCTTCCAGTGGATGCCGTAAGAGATAAGGGAATATGCAGGGAATGGGCAGCAGTCAATTCTCCTCGGTCAACATCATGCTCTACTGCGATCTCCAAGAAGCCTGCCAAGCGTGGTCTGTTATGATTATGGCAAACACCAGCCCATGCTTCAAAAAAATGTTTTTGTATAAATTTCTCATAACTTACTACGTTTTATCCGAAATCTGTAAAAAAAAAAATCCGATAGCTTCTATGGTTATATTGGTCCGTCATAAAATTCCACTATATACACAGTTTTGCTTTAGTATAACTGGATCCAAGGCTGATCTATGAACTTAGCTAAGTTTATGTATATTTTAGTTATTATTGTTTCATATATTTTTTGAAGACATTTGTCTTCAAAAATAATAAGGTAATTTGAAATTCTAATTGTGCAATTTTTTGTAAAATCGACTTGCCCAGTGTAACACACATTGTTATAGTGGCAATAAATAATTATATTCGGTTCTGTTAGATTATAACAGAAATTGTGACACAAATGTCAGACACATATTTCTTTATTAGTCACAAAAGTCACTTGGTTAGGTTTTTATAATACATATTAGTATTTAGTATAGGTTTATAGATAGTGTAGGATGTAGGTGTGTTTTAATAATATGTAATTGTTTTAGAGCAAATGTAATAATGAAGAAGGAATCGTTTTCGGGCGCGGGAGACGGCTCGCAGAGTTTGAGAGACGTGAGTACACTTTGATTATTACAATGCTCGTGAGCACACTGCAGTGCTAGCAGTTACTTTGAGATCCAGTTGGTATTTACTCAGCAAACCAGACAACCAAACTCCTGCTACTAAATAGTAGTGATGGTTCGTTGCTTTGTCCAATTTTTTATTTTTATATTTCGAAATAGTAACTAAATGGATTAGGGATTTCTGACAATTTTGTTAAGAAATCCCCTTTGCATCCCCTTTGAGCCTTGGAAGGGGGTTTCTGGACTAAAGTTCCAGAAATCCCCTTCGTAGGAGACATCGCAGGGGATTTTTGGACTAAGCCGTTTGAAACACTACGCTAATATACATCGTCATCTTAATAATACTCATACATACATACATACATACATACTTACTAATACTCTGCTACTAAGGACTCGCTTAAGTAGTCATAAAACGACCGAGTGCGGCAGCTAATATCTATAATGTCTTTTAAAGTTCTGAGTGGCACTGTAATTGTTATGCACCGGCGTTATGCTTGCCATCAGGCAAACGCCCAGCTCGTCTCATAATAGAGTCAAAAGCAAGTCGAGAATTAAAAAGAAGCTTGTTCCAGCGGTCCAGTGGCAGTGGCAGCGCGTCCCGCATCCCCGTGGCGACGTGTGAGAACAGACTCGCCAAGTGCGCGTCGTGGAGCGGGGACTCCGTCGACACGGCGGACCTCACACCCGGTAACATTATTATTTACAACCCCTAACTATACAGTCATGTGGGTATCTTTGAATTTACTTGTAACTGAATAAAACGGGTTTGAAGATTCTTTATTTTTTTTCTCAAAATATTTTTCATCAAAAACATTGATAATTCCGTGAAACGGAACGACCTAATTTAATTTTTTTTTTTTTGGCTCCACGCGATTTGCGTATTTAGCCAGTGTCAAGTTATAATAAATCACTAGTTTTGGTGCACGATAGTCGTCAAAGTCGCGTTAAAGTTTAGTCTAGGTGCGGCCGAGTCGAAGTGACGCTTCAGTAAAGCGGTGGATTCTTTACTGAATGCTTCTATGGAGTTTTGGATTGAATACCGAAATTTCGTTATTTTAATAGTAATTAAACTTTTTTTATCAGTAATATACGCTGCTTAAATTTTCTGTCGAGGTTATGTTTTATGAATAAATCTATTTTTTTTAATAAAACTATTTTCTATTCGACTCTTTATGCAGCGCTGCGGCGGCGGCGTCAGAATGCAGCCGATAAATACGCCGTGGACCCCGCGCGGGAACTGAACCTTCGCTTTGCACGACCGCGCCACCGCCAGCCGCATCAGCACACCAGGTAAGGGCAAAGAGAGAGAGAGAAAGAAATATAATTATGTAATGTAACTAGCTGCTGCCCGCGGTTTCACCCGCGCGGAGATATTGGATTTCAAGGGTTTTTAGTTTTTTGGCGCGAAACTAATTATTTTTCTAAAATAAAAGCAGCCTATGTTACTCCTTATAGCATCAGCTACCTGACAGTGAAAGTCCCGTCAAAATCGGTTTCGGAGATTACCCGGAACAAACAGACAGACAGACAAAAATTTAAAAAAGGGTTTTGTTATAGGTACCGTGTATACTTTCATAAGCATTTAGTAAAAAGCTGTTATCAAACAGACACTTCAATTTTATTTATTTGTATAGATTATCCTCCTCTAACATTTTACGATTGTGTTCAGATGCAATGAGTTCCTTCAAATCAAATCAAATCAAATCATTTATTTAGACACAACAAAATTTACACATAGATATGTTGAATCCATAGCCTCCCGAACTAGTATTCACTGTGTTTCAGGAGTCAGTGGCTTCTCTTATTAACCTGCTAGTTTTATCTCATACATTAATAAATGAATGAATTACAGTTTTGTATTTAATTATGGGCATGTTATATAGGTGTGCGTATGTGTGTTATGTTATTGTGAGTTGTGTATGTTAGTGCCTTGTATGTGAGTGTCGTGTATGTGAGTGGCATGTATGTGTGTGTGGTGAATGTATATGTTATGTATGTATGCAATGTGTGTTTCTCGTGTTCAAATAATGTATATTTGTCAAAAATATAAATTTGCCAACATATTTTGGAATAAATTGCCTTCTTTCTTTCATTGATAACGCGAAGACTAAACATTGATGTGGTCGTTGCAGCCGCAGCGGGTCCCGCGGCGTCCCCTCGCTGCTGCTGGCGTCCCCGCCGGGCTCGGGCGGCTCGTCCCCGTCGGGCTCGCCGCCCGCGCGGCCCGCGCCCGCGCCGCCCGCGCCCGCCGCCGCGCCCGCCGCGCCGCACGCCGCGCACAACGCCGCCAGAGCGAGACGCTTCCGCCCTCTCAGCATCGCGCCATAGGTAACTTATAACCATTTTTCAGTGAGTTATTTGATGGAATCACGCGTTACTTTGCGGAAATCCATTTTAAATAAGATTATATAAAGTGAGTAATTTATAGTTTCAATTCCGCGATAAAGAATGTCTAATGGTCTAAGTGCGATCTATACTGAATTTACTTTCTGATGGATTTGCCATATACTCATTTACTTACTGATGGCTTTGCCATATACTCTTACTGGTTAGTTAGTCCCAGTTACTGATGGAAATGGCAAAGCCATCAGTAAGAATATATGGCAAAGCCATCAGTCAGTAAATGAGTATATGGCAAAGCCATCAGTAAGTAAATTCAGTATAGATCGAACTTAGACCATTAGACATTCTTTATCGCGGAATTGAAACTATAAATTACTCAATTTATATAATCTTATTAAGTGAGTTTTTAATAGTGGTAGGACTAACTCTTCTGCGAGTGTCCGTCTGGGTTGTCACCACCGCTTTGTGAGTGAAGTCTGCCGCCAAACAGTATTGTGCAAGCGTTATAGTACTGTGTTCCGGTTTGATGGGCAGAGTAGCCAGTGAAATTACTGGGGTTATGAGACTTAATACCTAATGACTCAGGGTAACGAGCGCACTGCAGTGCCGCGCAGGCCTTTGTGTTTTAAGTTCTGAGTGGCACTGCAATTGTTATGGGCCGTCTTTGTGCTTACCATCAGGCAAACGACCACTTCGTCTCGTTACCAAATAGCATTAAAAAGGGATTGTTTATGTTGAAAAATGTTTAGATGCGCGAGCGATATAGCAGCGCGTCTTATACTGCCCTTAATAGTGAAAAAAGTGAGTCGGGGATTATAAATACATTTTATTTATTCCAGGACATGAGCATCGACTGCAAAGCCGAAGATCCTCTCTAAGCTAAAGTAAGCCTTTTCACGAACTATCTTAAAACATACGCCTTGTTTAATTAATCAAGGCATAATTTTTGCTTAATCAAGCCCAACTTTAAACTGCTGTTTAGCTAGGCTAAAGATAAACATCTAAAATTATTAGAAATATCACAACAGAATGGAGTTAGACAACGGTTAGACTCTACAGTGCTGCTTCAGGTCGGCCTACATACGTTGCGTATAGGTGAAATGCCATATTATAGATTCAGGTAGACGAATGTTGCAGAGGCCCGCTGTTAGAGTCATTTATTTTAACTTTCATAAGTGCTCCTTTGGGGCCTATTTGAATAAAGCATTTTGAATTTGAAGTTGAATTAAATGCATGTTATGAACAATAATGACAAAAATTCCTTCAATCACTCACTTAAATCAAGATTTGTGGTTGTTAATATTAGGTTGGGGAAAAAGTCTTTTCGCATTATAGTATGTATGAACTTGTAATAAAATCTCTTTGGCTATACTATTTGTATCTGGCTGGTTTTGGTATCATATGAAAGTTATCGAACAAAATGGTACCTACATACTTTAGTTAAATGTAAATAAACTATATTAAAAAATGTTTTGAATTTTCTTAAAAAATGCGAAGGAACTTTTTCCCCGACCTATTATATAAACTCACGACTAAGGCATGAAAATACTGGCCTTATGAGATTTAATACCTAATGTCTCATGATAACGAGCGTAATGCAATGCCGCGCAGGCTTTTGTGTTTCAAAGTTCTGAATGGCACTGCAATTGTTAAAGGGCTGGCGTTATGCTTACCATCAGGCTACCGGCCCGCTCGTGTCGGCTCCGTAGCTAAGTTGGTAGTAACCATGCCTGCAAAGCGAGGAGTTCGATTCCCGGCCGGGGCAGATTTTGTGTGGTGAGCATAAACTTTGTACTCGGGTCTTGGATGGTTGTGTTGTGTATCTGTGTGTCCATGCCACCTGCGACACAGGGAATCCTAGTACTGGGATATGAGTGTGTAAATGTTTATGTTTATAATATTTGTTACTAATTTCAGAATGTTCTAGCAGCAATCAAGTTTTCAGCTCGGGCGGTAGCTAGCTTCAAATTGGCTGCTTCAAAAAAAAACTGGACCGTTTTCGATGCGGTCCTTTGTGGATTGTACAGCGAGTGAAAAATCAAAAGTGATATGTAGTTGTTGTTACTTTAATTGGATATGTCCGTTTTGGTGTACGACGGAAGTGCGCTTATCGCTTGAAGCGATATGTTTTAGATAACTTATGGATGTACGACAAATACTGTTTGTTGTCAAAATTGTATTAGTTATTTTCGTGATGTCTTCTTATTTGAAACTTACAATATGCAATGCTACAGGGAGAGATTATCAGGCCTAGAAAAAGTACCTTTCTACAATCGTTATCGAGTAGAAAAGTAAAAAGTGTATGGAATTGACATTTATTGATTGGTTACGTCTATTATCTACATTTTTAACGTTTCTACTATCAAAAACGATTGTAGAAAGTGTGTTTGACTGGGGCTGCAGGGGGCCTACTCTCATTTTTGTCATCCGAAAGTACGACCGCGACTGCAATTCACAAAATAATTAACTATACATTTTTAATTATACAAACAATTAAAAAACACGACTGCCTTAGCCAGTGTCACTCGGGGTAAGTATTCTAACGATACTCGATACATCAAGATCTGTTCACGCATTTAAAAGTTATGGTGGAATAGAGAAACTCACATACATAAATGAACCCATTACACTCACATGAACCCATTACACTCACATGAAAACATTACACTCCTTTTTAGGCGAGTTTCTAGCCAGTCTTCTCGATCGACTACATTCTTGTAATGTGCATTTAACTTTCATGAGCGCTCTCCCGGGGCCCATGTGAATAAAGAAATTTGAATTTGAAATATCGTCAAACATTCGTCGAAGTTTTAAATGTTTGCTTCTAATTTTGTTCAGCAATATCTAAACAAATTTTATGTATCGTTAGTGGTTTAGGTATGGAATAAAATATTTTTTTATTAAATCTAGTGTGACGCTTACGTTGTTTATTTACGAACAGCGTAACGAAGTTTCGATTTTTGTTTTGATCAGACTTCAATCATTAGCGTTTCGTTCGTACGTAAAACATAATATTTTTTACAATAGCGTTTCGTTCGTACGTAAAACAAAATAATTTTTTTATACTACTGTAATAAATTGTAAATTTGACATTAAAATTTTTCAATTCATATGAAAATGTTGCACACCTCTAAACGAGGATGTATGGAACAAATTATCTATGATCATCTTTTTGTCTACCTACACTTTTAGAAATAATTTATTTTGAATTTGAAAAACGAAACGTAAATTCGTACTTTGGTGAATTAATCAGAGTAGGCCTCCTGAATCGATATCTATTATTATTATTTTATAGCAATAAGTACTTTACATGCGTAATGGATACCGATTGCAAACTATTAGTATGGTGGAGATTTTCTTATTTGTCCAATAATGTAAACAAACTTGACGTCTCACCAACCGATGACATAGGTAGATAATTAAATTCGAATCATGTCATTGGTTAGCGATCGGATCATTGGTTAGCATCCGTAGTTTGTTTAGATTATTGGACAAGTATAGATTGGTCTTTGGTTACTATCCGTAGTTTGTTTAGATTATTGGACAAGTATAGAAATTATTCTCGTATAGGTATACTCATTATACTCTTTGGGTTAGCGTTTGATAACTAAGGTGAAATGTGAAACGACAAAAGTGTAATGCACGACGCGAACATCACGTGATCGGCTTCTCAAGAGCTAGTTTTGACAGAACACGTCAAAATACTCTTTCACATAACTCGAGGTATAAACTATACTCAATTTCGGTTCATGAATTAAATGTAGTTGACCTTTGGTTCAAAATGTTTTTTTTAAGTGGGCCCTAACTAGTCTGACGCGACGATTAAAACTGGCCCTCTAGTGCAGCGAGAACATGCCGGGCGTTCGAGACAGCTTTTCGACTTGGGGGCGGTAGCTAGGCCAAGCGAGCACTGGATTTGATAGCGATACCTAGCTAGTTTTTGTTAGTGGGAGAACTGACTCTTCTGCGAGTGTCCGTCTGGGTTGTTACCACCGCTTTGCTTGTGAAGTCTGCCGCCAAGCAGTAGTGTGCAAGAATTACTGTGTTCCGGTTTGATAAGCAGAGTATCCAGTGAAATTACTGGGCTTATGAGACTTAATACCTAATGTCTCAAGGTAACGAGCGCACTGCAGTGCCGCGCAAGCCTTGTGTTTCAAAGTTCTGAGTGGTACTGCAGTTGTTATGGGCTGGCGTTATGCTTACCATCAGGCAAATGACCAGCTCGTCTCGTTACCAAATGCTATTGTGGCATCACCACGATTTTTGCATTCACAGTAAGCCCATTGTAGATGGTAAGTACTCGCGCCAAATTACAATTGTGCGGCCTGGCATAACAAATAACAGCTATTCTTTTTTACAAATAATCTATGGAACCACTGATCCTAAAAAATCTTTCACTAATAGCAAGCTACTAGGTATCCCTTGATTGCTATAGCGCACCTAATTCCACGTGTGCGAAGCCGCGAGAAAAAGCTAGTCTACTATATTTTGCTATCGATTCCCATCAGCATTGTGAAGTACGCTATTTTAATATTTTATTGTATATGCAAACAAAAGATTTATATTTTACAACAATGGTGCCGTTTCTGGCGTTTCATACCTAAACCTAATTTTAGTTTCACTCTCTCACTTTCTAAATAAGAATATGAGAAAGGGATGAAATATATTTTAGACCTTTCAGATTAATTATCATTAATTGCTTGTATCTTGTGTAATATTTAACGGGCAAGGATTTTTTTTTCTCTTCTTTCATGGCCAGACACGGTTTGTGTGGCCATGAATTTAGTGACGCCGAATTTTTCAAAGATGAACGATATTTGACAGCGATAAAACTAAATTCTAACATGTCAAACATCTACCATCCCTTTCTCGTGTTAGTTATTGGAAAGAGAGACCGAAACTAAAATTTGGCTTAGGAATGAGACTCCTGAATCGACACCAATGACATGTGTTTTAGATCTTAAAAGAAAAGTAATATTGATTTAGAACAAATCTAAATAATGTATATTACGTGCTAAACTTAAACGCGCCCGTTTAGTTATCCGTAGTTGCGTTGAAAATGATTTTAGAAGACAGGAAACGGTCTTTGTTCCTCTGTCGTTGGTTATTTTGTGGCCTCCTTCCACATTGCAAGGACAATTGCCACACATGACGGAACAGAACGGCTGGACCGATTTGGCTGTTTTTTATTGTGTCCGCTATTGTCAGGACTACGTTCGAATAAAAGAAAATTTACTCGAGAAGTCGGATAAAATCGTGTTTGTTTAGAAAAACAAATCTGAATTTCTTATACGAGACATTTCTGAAGTCACTTTAAAAAAGAAGGAATTTCGTCACGTGAAATGAGACACATGCTGTCACTGTCAAAATGCTACCCGTTCTGAATCCGGGGCGGGTCGCTTTCGTACTCACGAAATTCCGATTGTGTGTAACTTAATTGAAGCCGCGTGTAACATGTAAGTTTGGCACGTACTGTAAAGTAACTTGTATCGGATCTAAAAATATTTATAATTTTAAAGACTTAAGTTTTGAGCTCACTAAAATTAATTTTAGTTTAAACGAATCACGGTACGGATATTTCTTCGCTTATGTAAATACATTTTTTAATTTATTATTATTTTTTCAGTGGTGCAACACCACGATTATTGGACACTCGTATAATTGTATTATGTAAATAATTTTCATTTTTTGGTGCTATATTCTAAATTATTTAAATTCTTAAATCTCTTTATTATAGGTTATTTTAACTTGTATAGTCGCTGTATGATTTTGGAGATGGGGTGTGTACAGTACAGTCAGCTAAAAAGAGCTAAACATATACAAAGTCAATCAAGAAGTTTGCTGGAGACCTATACATCCAATCTGGAAATCATAGAACCATGCTTTGTCTAGTTCATTATTCTACAAACATAGAGAATCCTAGACGAGGTCAGGACCTCAGTTCTGCTTAACAAATGGTTTTAAAATGAGAACGGTTACGGCAAAATATGTTTTAATCGCAAAATGATCGCTTTGATGAAGAGCACACGAAAATTAACAATGGTTTATTGATGACCGCCATTGTCATAGACGACCATAGACAAACGATTGTGCTATAAAATACCGAAGGGCCTAAAGCCCTTTCCTTCGCCGTTTTAGAGCGAGTATATTGGTTTGCCCGTGGTGGTTTATATACACTTTCGGATTAATATTAAGGACAGTAAACACCCCATTTCTAAAGTTTAAAGACTTGTAGCTCTCTTATTTTAAATATCTCGTTTGTATAAAGACCTACCAAGCGATCTGTGAATGGCTGAAGTGAACCCAATAATTTGGAGAAAAGAGTTGAAATTGCTGTGTTTGAATTAGATTGGTTGGGCTTTTTCGTTTCTGTAGCTTAGAGAAATGTAACCCCATACATCTGTTCAGGCATTATTTTGTTTACATTATTGGACAAGTATAAAAACACAGACTTTACTTCCTATTATGATCTCAATTTAGTCTGGATTTAATACGGTTCACAGGTATTGGTAGGATCTCTAGGCAGATTTGTTATCTGTCGAAAAATTGACACAACTTTTGTCATCTTATAAAAGTAGGAAACTTGGAAGTCGATTAAAAAAATCGTCTAGGAAGAAATGATGTATGTACAAATATCTTTTTTAGTAATTAAATTGCTATTTAATTTATTTAGCGATCATATATGTAAATCGGCTATGAGAGATATTTACAATGCTAATAAATTGATATCGTGAATTTGAATCGATATCAGACCAACACTACGAATCGATTGGTAATATAATCGATTGTATCTCGATTAAATTAAGACTCACGTGTAAACATATTAATGAAACGTTTAATGGCATTATATTAATATTATTTAGCGTTAAATTTTGCTGCGAAGAATTTTCGTCTTGTCATTCCTGTTTTTATTTTCTATGTTGAATATGTTTAGGTAAGTACGACCAATAAAAATTATCATGATCATTATCTTTTTTCGACAACTATGTCACAATTTACCATGCTGGCCAAATATATGCGCATGTGAAATAGGTACGTACCTATAAGATATACAAAGGCTTCGATTCTATTGTTTACGTTTTGGTGACACTGTCTCTTTCTAATTAAGATCGTGTGAAAAGGGTGGATTATATATTAGAATTTAGACAGGTCAATTTGATCCATTTGCTTGTAGCCAATGTGAAGTTAAAGGCGTCTATTTTACCGCTGCAGAAAAAAGGATGGAAGCTATTGGACAGGTATAAAGTATCTTCCATCCTGTTCTTATGTATTTAATTAGAAAGAGACAGTGATGTTACAAGTAATAAAACTTTAAACAACAAATTCAGGGTCAAATAATGTTGGACCGGTTTAAAATATCTTCCATCCTTTTCTCATGTATTAGAAAAAAGGACACTGCTGTTACAATTAATAAAGGTTTTAAACAACAGAATCAGAGTAAAATAATGTTTATAAGCAATTGTCGAGGCGAAAATTTTTCGTTGTACCCATTTGAAAAACTTACGAATGCAAATTTGCACACCGTTGCATTTAATGCTGTCTTCTCTCTCGGTGTATGTTTGGCAAACAGCACCAGGTGAGGATTGGTATAATGACACATACTTTTATATTTTATTTTTATTGAATAACGACTTAAATGTTATCTTATACCTAATTTCATCAGCAATTTATTAAGTTAAACTCTAGCAAGAATGGATTGGGAATGCAACTTCGCCATTGCCTGATAAGCTGTCATTAGTGACGTCAGGGGAATGCAACTTCGCCATTGGTTGATTAGCTGTCATTAGTGATGTCAACTGATCGAGCGCAGACACGGTTAATTATTATTATTGCAACATTTCCGATTTTCACAAGATTTCGATATTAGTTTCGGAAACGTGATATTTGATGTTATTAACGACGATTGTATTGCTGACAAAATTAACTAGTTTTAGTAACATGTCTCTTATCAGAGAAAAGAATTGGAGATATGTGGTTGTGGAAACTTTAAACCTGTTCAATGTTTTGTGTTCCTTTTCTCCAAACAAAAAATATTAAATATATTTTATTTCGTTTTTTTCCATTCGTGGCCGTTAAATTCAAATTGGTTAGAAGCAAGTGGATAAATTTGACATTGCTAAAATATTTTCCATCCATTTCTGACGTTCTTAAGCGGAGAGAGACAGACGTAGTGTTACTAAAATTATACGCCGTCTAACCATTTATTTTACTTTTGATATAAGCACGAATATGAAATTACAAAATTATTGATAGCATTTTTTACAATAGGGAAGCGACATGCTCTTTATCTCCGATATTTGTCGGTAGGTATCGATATTTATTGAGCCCACAGTTTTAGCAAAGATATTCAAGTTGATTTTTCCGTGGAAATTTGCTATTAACGCATTTTGAATTCCACTAAACTTTTGGAGATGGGTGTATATAAATATCAATATCAATAAGATACAAAAAAAAGTTAATGCAAATCAAACAACTAAAACACTTTAATATTATTTTATTTGGGAATTTAAAAAATTATTATTTTAATTTAAAGCGAAATTATTTTACTTGGGGTCCAACTCGGAAATGGATATTTTTGTAGATAGATGGGTAAACATTTTGACAATATGTCTACATTTTTGTGAGGTTAACTAATTGATTTTGTGTTGGCTTTAGCTTCCCGTGACATCCAAATTTTAAATTATTTGATTGTAAATTTAATTCTATTATTTTTTTTTTTTTGTGTTGCTGCCTTGTTATTATGTTATTACTTACTATTATTTTTAATTGTATCATTTAATTTTATCTGACTTTATTTAATCAATGTAAGTGGTTGTTTTTATGTAACCGTTTTGATTAAATCGAATAAATAAATAAATTTATTATATAGAATGGTCGGATTCTTGTGTGATGTTATATCAATCAAAACTTCTTTAAAAATAAAGTCGATTGTTACCTATATAAAATCGAATCGGTAACGTATTCAGACATCATTAACTCAACTTTAAAAGCAAAATAAATCGTTGCACGGAGTATAGTTAGTTTGCAACAGAATCGTCCGTTGTTGGTGAATTTAGTTCTTAGATACTTACCCTGAAAAACAAACATAGTTTTTCATGTTGAATTAATAATGATATTTTTGGAAAAGAAGTGTGATGGAAATGATGACTGCGTTAGGTAAAGATGTTGTACAAGTCGCTAATTTATGTAGTTATGTATTTAGATAAAGGCGTCTTTTTAAAAATTGAATTTGAAATGTTAAAAAATTTGCGTAAATTTGATGTTGCACATGTCTTAGGTATTTTGTTTTTTGAGTGTTTATAATATTTGCGTCGTTGCATTGCAATGCTATTGCGCATGACATTGCAATTGGTATTGCTGTTACAGCGAACTGCTGATTCTGGGCATTTTATTTTATTATGTAGTAAGCTTGGGTTAGAATATATAATAAGACTTCAAATATTATTGACACTCAAAAACCAATCTATACAAAAATGTATAAAATATATACAATTATTATATTTATATATATACGTTACGTAGATGCCATTAAATTCTAGTCTTGCTGCTTAGTTTATAGTTATAATAAAAAAAGTATGTAATAATAAAATTAAAAAATTACAATGATTAAAAAATATTTTTAGCTATTAAGAACTTATGATATTACGACTTCTGAGAGAATTTGGGCGGTAAATACGCTGAAGTGCTGCCATCTTTATTTTTAATTTCGATCTAAAAATGGCGGTAGTTTAAAGCTAAATATAAATAAAGCTTGGGATAGCGCCGTGTATGGTTTTCGCGATGGCCAGTCATTACCTAAATATCGATTTCGATTGTTGAAAAATCGATAATACAAGTGACATATCTCATTACTAACTTTGACAGCTTACTTCTTTTTTATTTACAGCCATGCACGGTATGTCCGGTATCATTCTAGTCTACAAACGGCTTCCGTCTGAATAGTTATTTAAAAAAATATGAGGCAGTTATTTTGTCAAAATGAAATGTTGTATAGACTTCTGTGTGGCAATTTTATTTTGAACCGTGGCACTGTCCGTTCACACATTATTACCATAAAGGAAAATAATGCGGTGTATTATAATATGTTATATTGGGTGCGAAATTAAAATCACCACTTAAAAATAGAATTTTATTCTCTAAAACATGTGGTTACTATGCTCGGTAATTATAAAATTTGTATGTGGCGCACAAGTACCTATATGTAAGCAATGTAATTATACAACATGAGAAATTTAAAGTTATCAGCGATATTTTTATTAACATTTTAGGATTTTACTTGCGGCACGGCGCCGAAATAACGAAAACCTTTATCTAAAATATTATGTATCTTTCTGAAAACTTCGCAAAGCTCGAGTTTCAATATATTTTTTTTAATTCTGCTTTAGAGTGAAATTCTTCCAAAAACCGCCACGGGCAAAATACAGTTGCTACACTATATTTATATCTTTATTTGTATGTAAATGTGATCGGTTTTTTTTCGTTCAGGAATGTGTAGTCTACGAGGTTGGGAAGCGCTGTTTTTTTGTAAGAATGCACGCTCAGTTAAATGTTTATTTTGCCATATTTTTTATATTTACCGAAATATGCACAATGAAAAATTTAATAAAAGGTATTTGTCCTTGATATTGTGGTTTTATTAATTTATATCCTAACTAGAATGCATGTTTCTATAACCAGTCTATCCTGAGCTATCACTGGTTTTTCGCAGTCAATGGTAAAAAGTAGGTACCTATTTCCATACCTATTATGCATAACTCGTGAAAAAAAAAGATCTTAGTTCTTGTATCCCTCGCTCCGCTCAGGATTCTACTATAGGACTCCTTCGCTGCTCTCGGGATGAAACTTAGTCACTCGAATTAAATTCCTTTTTTTTCACTCGTTGTGTAATCTACTATTATGAATTTTCCTAAAATTCACCTGCTAGGGATTTCGGGAATGATCTACAATTCGTAAGGTAGGTAGGTAGAAGTAAATCTTAGATGATTGTCGTGATAAATCACCCCACACTGATACCTATTGATAATATAATTATAATAGTGCACACTTACATAAATAAAAGACCAATTAGCGACTAATAATTTATTTATCACTTAAAACACAAGTTATTTGTGATATATGTACATACAGCGACATTGCGATTCAACAAATTGAATCATTTTCATCAAAGGAATAAATAAAATTATAACCGAGTTCTAAAAATAACTACCTCTTACGTTAAACTTAGTTCGCCTCGCCTTGCCGCGCCGCTAAGCCTCACATATAAACAAAGTTATAAAATTACAAAAAAAATGATCCATACCAGTTGCCACACAGAAATACAATCTTGTGCGTGATTTATAAAAAAGAGCGAGGAACCGGTAAGTAAATCGTCAACAATATGGCATCAGCAAATCAGATATCGACATATCTATCATGCTCAGCTTTTATTGATTCAATGGCAATAAATTCTACTAAACAAATGGTTTAAAAATGACAATGGTTTCGTCACAAAACGAGTTTACACTTTCGTTATTTTATATAGCACAATCGTTTTTCTATGGTAATCACCTATGATAATGGCGGCCATCAATAACCATTGTTAATTTTCATATACTCTTTAGCAATGTGACCATTATGCGACGAAACCATTGTCATTTTTAAACCATTTGTTTAATAGAATAGTCTTCTCAGCAGTCGCTGGGACAATTGCCAGATGCAGATGACATCGAAGCAGTCGCTTGTCATCTGCATCGGGCAATTGTCGTGATTCTGTAAAAATTCGAACGCAAACTCGAATCCATTACCACGCTCGTCGGAAATCACATCGATCCGTTGTTTCGTGAAAGAACGACAAACCAACAAACACACATTCGCATTTATAATATTAGTAGGAAGTAGTATATAGGATACCTACAATTTATTATAGTGGTGCAGATTCTCTTGTTACCAGACTAAACTAAATTATAAAATTTCTTAATTTAGTTTAGAGTTCTAAAAGATAAATCTTTTGCCAAAATTATATTTTAGTTTTTGCGAAAAAAGTGGTAAAGTTGCCAAGTTTGGTGGCACTTGATTTGCTAGGGACAGCTGGTAGGCCCAGGTGGAATAGCTCAATTTCTCCGCCGATTAGGTATCGTCAGCCAATTCAAATGATTATTTTTTTCATAAATCCTACTAATATTATAAATGCGAAAGTGTATTTTGTCCGTTTGTTGGTATGTCCTTTTTTCACGAAGCAACGGATCGACGTGATTTTTGTCATAGATACAGTTCATGGACCCGAGAGTAACATGGCTACATATTATCCCGGAAAAATGCACGGTTCCCGTGGGAACGAAGGTGAAACCGCGGGCAGAAGATAGTATGGTAAATATCAAGGGCTGTCCTTTAGTAAATTTTATGGAAGGATACACCTAAGTATGGAAAAATGTGGGATGGAATTTCACATATCGCGATATATTCGTCGAACTCAGTTCCCCTTTTTTAAAAGCAATTTTTATAACTGTATTTTTATAATTTATTACTACTATTTTGTACAATGCTAATCAACTAATAGTTTGTTGGTTTCTCAAAGAGAATAAATTACAAAACACGGCACCTAAATAATATTTTTGTTTTTGATTTAACTTACATCAAGACTTCGTATATTATCACTGTTGTGTACTTTCTGCAAATTTTGAACGTTTTTTCAACTATTTTTATAACTGTCTGTATGATACTGCCACAAATTACGCATTAGTTAAGTATATATACAGGATGATCCATCAGTAGGGGTGAGGAAATGTCGTGAAACTAAAAATTTGTCAATCGAATTTAGAATTATGAATAACTGCATTAAAAGGAAAAAAAACGATGTTTTCCTTTACCGACTACTGCAGCTCATTGTGGAATTCGATCCGCATCGACTCACAGATCAGCAGCTGACTAAATTCGAGCCAAACCATAATCGCTTCAAAGTTTGGCACTAGAGTATCTTTCTCCCTTGCACTATAATACCTTATCTATCCTTAGGACTATTAACAATTCATTTTCATTATTTAATTTAAACAATATTCTAAATACAATTCAATTTGCCTGATTCCGCTATGGATTGTTAATATCCTTTAATAAAGGTTATAAAAAAGCATTTACATGGCAACCTTTAAACTTTGCATTTATATTATGAATAGATTAGAACATGTGACATTGACAATATACATCCTAACTACAAAGAACCAAATAATGTGTAACAGGAGTGAGCTTAATAATTAAATAAATCTTTCATCCATACTTTTATTTAAATAAATGGAAGTCCTATCTAGTCTAGTACGACACTTTAAAAACAAACAAATTATAGTAATAAGTATATCACAACTCAACAAGAAGAGACCAAAAGCACAATATGAATAATTTCTATATTTATGCATCACTGCTACCTTTCAATTTGAATAAAGCTAAGAAATTGAATCATGCTTATATTAAAATTGAATCACTCTATGATTCAATTTTATTTTCTCCATTTTGGTTCTTTCTTACCAAAATGGCGCTGTGCTGTTGAATTGCAATGCTAAAAATACACAATGATTTGGTGCCTATTCAAGAGCCAACATTGAAACAGCTCGTATTTCAAAATCAATCATATTATTTCAATTTTTTTGGTTATTGAAATGTGTATTAATATTCAATAAACAATGATTCACTTACTAATGCGACTATGCTTTATTCTGAAAGCATAATTGAATCATGTCATATTACCATTACCTAGTAATATTACATCTGATTTATTATCAGACTCACAAACAGTTTGTTCTGTATGCTGTTTGATATACTCCTGCAATTTAGTCACAATCATAGCATTATCTAAGATAAATTCACTGTCTTTCGTATCACTTTTCTTTTCGACCCGTTTTAACGATTCAATCTTTTTATCGTCTATAATCACTAGTCTATTATCATAATGATTTCTCTTTACATGATTATCTAGCAGGCATCGTCTCACAGCTGAGTAATCACAGTGTCCGCATTTAAACGGTTTTGTGCCTGTATGTATGTTCTCGTGGTTAAGCAAGCTCTCTTTCCGAATTGCTTTGTAGTCACAGAATCGACATTTTAGACCGTTTCCAAGATGGATTGAGGAATAATGTTTTTGTATATCGTAGCTCAGCTTGCAAGTGTAACTGCATTGCTTACATTTGTATGGATAGTGACATTTCTGATGCATTGCATTCTGACATTTGAAGTATGTAGTGAAGTCGCAGCTTTTACAATGCAAGAGATGATTAGATCTGCTCCGTTTATTATGCAGCGTGATTTGATCCTTGGTTTTAGTACAAAAATCACAGTTGATGCATTTGTACGGTCTGTTTTCTTTGCTTGTATGGTGTCGTTGGTAGTGGCGTTGAACAGAAGCCTTGAATCTTGCAGTGTATTCACATAGGGTGCATTGAAACGGCTTTTCTTGGCCAAAACATTCAGTTACCTCAATGCTTCGCCAGTCTATTTCTTGAGAATCGGTGTCTAGTATGTACTGTCTGTCTTGTCCACTCGTCAACTGTGATGCTGAACTGGGTTCTGCTGGATCAGCTTTGGTTATTGGTTTTTCTTCTTGCTGTTGGTATTCTTCATTCTGAGTATACATCTCGGTTTCATGGACAGTTTTGTTGTACAGCCCTACATGTTGACCCTTATGTATTTTAAACTCGCAATTATAATCTGTAACAAAGTCACAAAAATCACATTTGATAGGTTTTTCTTGTCGGCTTCTGTTTTTGTGAACATTCAACCTCCACTTGAGTTTAGTCGAAAATTCACAGTGATCACACCTCTTAGCTTTTTCGGACACTTCTTTATGTATTTGGGCCAAATGCCTACTGATATGGCCTTCGTATTTCGTGACAAATGGGCATTTGTCACACTGATATGTCACATTATCCTCTTTGCCTGTGTGCGTTTTACTATGCTTCATAAAGCTATGTTTGTAAGCTGTACAGAAATCGCATAGGATACATTTAAACTTCTTGTCTACACTGTGTTTTCTTTTATGAGCAGCAAGGTTCCATTTGAAAATTGATGTGTAGGAGCATTCTGTGCACTTGAATGTTGGCAATTCTTCATTGGTTGGATCATCTTTAGCTGTGTGCTGCCCCACAATATGTCGTTGTAGAGACCCGGGGTACTTCGTAGTATAGTCACATTGGTCACACGAGAGAGGATTGGGGTTTGTATGGTTCATGACATGGTATTTTAGGGCGTTCTTAAATGATGTCTTGTAGTCACAATACTCACATTTGAGGTTGTTCATGTGAAGGTTTTTTCTCTTTCTAGGTTTGGCTGGTTTTCTGCAACAAAACGGTATTGTTAAAATCAGTGGCGTATTTTAGGATTCAGCGCCGGGGGCCTGCAGGCCTTGCCGCCCTGCCGCGTACCTCCGCCGCGCCCATCAGCTTATAGGATAGCCCAGCGTTTTGATGTATATAAAACTTACACCCACGAGCCCCCACGACCACCTTATAAGATTTAGGCTCTCATTACTAAACAGTGGTTTAGTTAAACTATGTCTTTGTTGTTCTTTGACAATTTTAAACTGAATTGAAAGAGACAAAACAGTTTAACTAAGTATTCTCAACCGTTTAACACTGTTTATTAATAAGAGCCTCAGTAAAGTAGGCTTTATTAATTTTTTCTGCTTGCACCGCCCCTCGCAGTCTGCCGCTCTGGGCCATGGCCCTTTTGGCCCTAGGGTAAATATGCCCCTGGTTAAAATCATCAACTTCTGTCTCGTGGAAATGGCAAAGAGATTGCACCATACCGCTTGCTCTTCTGCGAAGTCTGTCACCAAGCAGTATTGTGCAAGCATTACTATGTTTCGGTTTGGTGAGCAGAGTAGCCAGTGATTACTGGGCTTATGAGACTTATACCTGATGTCTCAGGGTAACAAGGACACTGCAGTGCCGCGCAGGCCTTTTGTGTTTCAAAGTTCTGAGTGGCACTGCAATTGTTATGGACCGGCGTTATTACTTACCATCACGCAAACGACCAGCTCGTTTCATTATCAAATAAAGTGTGTTCTACTTAAAAATATTTATTATATATGTTATTTTTAACATATTTTAGCACTGATTTAATGTATTATATGTATTATGTACTATGATTATAAACTTACTATCCATACTCCATATACTACTTACTACTAATATTATAAATGCGAAAGATTATTATTAAGTATGTATTAAGTAGTATTAAGAAGTATGATTTTGACGATTCTATTTTCATTGGACAGAGTACACTTCGAAGTTGTTGCCATATAAAATTGAAAAAATGTGTATTTTTTAAAAAGTATGATTTAAGTAGGTGCTTATCTATTGCATACCTTCGATGCCGTCTAGAAGTTTCCTGTTGGACCTGTTCTTGCTGTTGCCCATATTCTTGATGTTGCCCATATTCTTGTTGTAGCCCATATTCTTGCTGTTGCTCATATTCTTGTTGTAGCCCACATTCTTGCTTTTGCCCATATTCTTCTTTTTTTTCCGACTCATGGCTCTCTAAACTATCGTATGCATCATATTCTTGTTGTAGCCCACATTCTTGCTTTTGCCCATATTCTTCTTTTTTTTCCGACTCATGGCTCTCTAAACTATCATATGCATCATATTCTTGTTGTAGCCCACATTCTTGCTTTTGCCCATATTCTTCTTTTTTTTGCGCCTCATGGCTCTCTAAACCATCATATGCATCAATTCCTTCAACCTCCCCATTCTCATCCACTTCTGTCTTCACCCAGACAACGGAGAATAATCCATGAGGCTCATTGGCCATTTCAGCAACCTGCTGTTCTGAAATTGCTGCTCTGTAATGATAAGAAAAGTGATGTAAAGGGAATAAATAAATAACATTGAATTATATAAACAAATTTAATAGTTTATAGGTTTATATTGCATAATAATATATTAACTCTACTCTGTGACCACAAACACTGCAAAGGGTTTGAAACGTCTGCAATTAAAATAATCTAAGGCACCTCCCCAAGCCAACAATCTTCAGCATTCTATCCTCATTTAGCACACTGCTGGTTTGTGTTGATTTAAAAGAGATGGAAGAACATGCATGCCACTGATATTCAGTAAACATTAATAAAAAGTGTAATTACTTCAAAATGACATGTCTGATCGAAAATGTACCACATCCACAACCAAGTTCTTTTTATCATTGTGTTATATGTAAGTCTTGTTATTTTTATCAATATATATATATATATCGGAGCAACGACGTCACAGGCGAGCTTCATGGACGGTGTAAAATGACAACAATCAAAACATGTTAACTTTGGTTTACTAATTAACGTTTAGAACCATAAATTACTCATTGGATTGTTAATAATTTAACTTAAACTTTGATTAACTAATTAATGTTTGTGAACCATCAATTACTCATTGAATTGTTAAAACTAGACAAATGATTGTAAAACTGAACAAATTCACTGTAAACACAATTTTTTAAAAGATTGCCGGCAAGTTTCTTGCCCGTTCTTCTTGTACGGCCTATTACTTGGAACTGGCGCCTAGAGTCATTTATTTTAACTATCATGAGTGCTCTCCTGGGCCCCATGTTAATAAAAAGTAATGAATTTCAATTGAAGATTAAAATCTAAAGTAGAATGACAAGATCTAACAAGTTTTATAAAGATTCTTTGTCACAATCTGTTTTGCTATAAATACGAGCGACCGACTGTTGGAAACATCCAGTATTACGCCTACCGTCGGACCGTTCGGATCTCCCATATAACTTTGCCGCAATAAATGGTTGAGATAAATCGAGCTACTTCGTGTTTTCTTTCTACGAGGGGTGAGCGGTCACCATGATGCTGAAGATGTTGACGTCACCGGTGGTGACGTCACCGTTTTTAAAAAGACCCCTGGACTCGCCGCCCCGTCATCAGAAGTGGGATTGGAACGGAACAACCTAGCTTTCCAATCCTAGCCTTCTCGCCCGCTTGTCACCTGAAGGACCAGCACAAATGGGCAATGCAGCCGAGCCCAGTCGCAGCAGAGGTCCCCACATCGGACACCAGCTCCTGAAGATTATGCTGACACACCACCGTATTGGCGTGAGATGACCCATCACTACCAGCTCCTGAAGATTATGCTGACACACCACCGTATTGGCGAGAGATGACCCATCACTACCAGCTCCTGAAGATTATGCTGACACACCAGCCACGTCCGTGGTATCAACACGAACGGGCCAACACGTGCAACCAAACCAAGAAAAAGGCGATGGAGACATGACATCAGAATACAGGTGAATCGTAACTTTTTCTACCATATTTTAACTTTAGACTTGCATGCGCATAAACTCAACTTACAACTTACAAATAATCCAAGAGATTACTTTTAATTTCACGAGATTTCTTAGTTTCTTGAGTTTTATTTTTAAAAGTTTTTCACGAGATACCCACAAATACCAAAAATCTACGAGTTATCCGTGTGCTGTCCGCGAGTTATCCCGAGGTATCCGCGAGTTATCCCGGGCAATCCACGAGTGATCCGTGAGTCAATCCAAGTGATAGCCGTGAGTTAATCCAAGAGGTAGCCGCGAGTTAATCCAAAGAGATAGCCGTGAGTTAATCCAAAGAGGTGGCCGCGAGTTAGTCCAAGAGATGGCCGCGAGTGATCCGTGAGATGTCCGACGAGATATCCGACGAGATATCCGGAGATATCCGATGAGATTTTCACGCGATTTCCACGAGATATCTACGAAAACCCATACCTAGTAATTCTAACCCAACTTAATAAAAAGGCCTCCAAATCTTTTCAAGTATGGCAGTGTCTTTAATCGACATCACAATTCTTAATTATTATTATCGCTGATTATTTGTCTTTGAGGTATTTTTGTGAATCTTGTGCAATTTATTCAAGGCGAAGTGCCTGTTTGTATGCTAGTTTGAAAACTTAGTGGCACTAGCGTTCATTAAGTTCTTTCTATTCCGGTACGCGTAAATACGCGATGTGGTAGTTATCAAAATTCATTGACGATACTGAGCTTTCATTGAACTAGATTCGCAGCGTTAGCAACAGCGCGGGGACTGTTACGGATAAGTGATATTCGGTTAACAATTCGGGATCCGAATTATAAAACGTAATAGTTTTGAATCGTCTGTAACACTGTACAAATTATTTCATTCCTTGTGTACCCTCTATATTCGTCATTTTAAATTATTTTATTCCTTGTGTACCCTCCATTCCCGTCATTTTCAGAGCCTCTGCGGACCACGGTCATAACAATAAGGCCCAGACCGCAGCATCGACCTGTATCCCATTTCCTTTAGAGCCTCTGTGGACCACGGCGTACAAGACCGCCCAGACCACAGCAACATCCCTGTCTCCCAGTCTCCATGTCTACGAGAATTTAAAAATCATGCAATGATGCGTGGAGCATTTGCATTGAACCTATAATAAATCTATTCATGCAATGATGCGTGGAGCATTTGCATTGAACCTATAATAAATCTATTCATGCCATGATGCGTGGAGCATTGGCAAAAACAAATACACACTCTGCTCACATTCCCTTGAGCATCAAATTTATTTACGTTAAACTACGAATGTTTGCATGTGAACTGTTATGTTTACAGAATATTATTAAGAAGGTACTAAAAGTTGGCTGATAATTTTGTTACATGAATATGGTTTCACTCTAACATAAAGTTAAATCTTGACAATATGGAAAATAAGCAATGTAGCTTAATTTATGCAGTGATGAGAAACAAAGTTAACAGCTAGTGTACCGGTGTACGGGTACCTACCTCAAAACCAAATTTCTAGTTTTCAGAAACACCGTGCCTGGTGCAGAGCGCGCACCACCTGTCAGAATGGCCGAGTCGGCGCGAAGCGGGCTACGTCTACAGTGTTGAGCAGGGCAATAGGAAACATAACATGTTTACCTACTTTGATTAACTAAATGTTTACCTACTTTGGTTAGCTAAATAGTTTGCTCATTAGATTGTCGAAACTAGATAACTTCACTGTAAAGATAATTGATCAAAGAAAAGAAAGCAAAAAGAAAGAGAAAAGGAAAAGAAAAGAAAAAAAAGAAAAAAAAAAACAAAAAAATTTCGTTTCTCTTTAAAATGCAAACTATTACTCTTGCAAACTTAACTGCTAGCAACGGTGGTTGCTTACAGATACCAAACTCAGAAGGAAACGTCTCATTGTTTCAGAACATAACTGGACTGGTGCAGAGCACGCACCATCTATCAGAATGGCCGTATCGGAGCAACGACGTCACAGGCGAGCTTCATGGACGGTGTAAAATGACAACAATCAAAACATGTTAACTTTGGTTTACTAATTAACGTTTAGAACCATAAATTACTCATTGGATTGTTAATAATTTAACTTAAACTTTGATTAACTAATTAATGTTTGTGAACCATCAATTACTCATTGAATTGTTAAAACTAGACAAATGATTGTAAAACTGAACAAATTCACTGTAAACACAATTTTTTAAAAGATTGCCGGCAAGTTTCTTGCCCGTTCTTCTTGTACGGCCTATTACTTGGAACTGGCGCCTAGAGTCATTTATTTTAACTATCATGAGTGCTCTCCTGGGCCCCATGTTAATAAAAAGTAATGAATTTCAATTGAAGATTAAAATCTAAAGTAGAATGACAAGATCTAACAAGTTTTATAAAGATTCTTTGTCACAATCTGTTTTGCTATAAATACGAGCGACCGACTGTTGGAAACATCCAGTATTACGCCTACCGTCGGACCGTTCGGATCTCCCATATAACTTTGCCGCAATAAATGGTTGAGATAAATCGAGCTACTTCGTGTTTTCTTTCTACGAGGGGTGAGCGGTCACCATGATGCTGAAGATGTTGACGTCACCGGTGGTGACGTCACCGTTTTTAAAAAGACCCCTGGACTCGCCGCCCCGTCATATATATATATATATATATATATTGATAAATAACAGAGATATTTCATTGCAAACTTACTTTTAGAGGTAACTTAGACATATTTTGATCAGGTAAATTTTATAAAAATGTGTTTTGAGCACATCAAGTTTATCAGTAATATGATGAATAATGAAATAATGAAACTCACCTGATTATGCTAAAACACCTTTCAAGTTAAGCTATTTAGCTGCTAAGTCACAAGGCAGTGGTCAAATATTAGATCTTACCAGATCTTAAGTGTGGTTGACAATGGTCTATACAGTAAAACTAACACTCATTTAAGATTTTTTTAGATATCTTTGCATAGATAACACATATGCATATTTTGCATATATACAGATTAAAGTATCATAATTCGTTTTTAATGCAAACAATTTGGCTATTTTCCTAATATACCCAAAAAATTATTGAGTCAGCGGTTGGTGGAAAGGTTTCACCAGCCTTCATTATAATGAAGGGGCGAAGGCTACATTCATGTAGCATTTCATACGAAAACTTGCTGAAGGATATGAATAAGTTCACATTTTTTAATTTATTTTTTATTTGGTAATGAGACGAGCTGGTCGTTTACCTGATGGTAAGCATAACGCCGGCCCATAACAGTTGCAGTGCCACTCAGAACTTTGAAACACAAAGGCCTGCGCGGCACTGCAGTGCGCTCGTTACCCTGAGACATTAGGTATTAAGTCTCATAAGCCCAGTAATTTCACTGGCTACTCTGCTCATCAAACCGGAACACAGTAATGTTTGCACATTACTGCTTGGCAGCAGACTTCACGATCAAAGCGGTGGTAACAACCCAGATGGACACTCGCAGAAGAGTTAGTCCTCCCACTAACGAAATGGTGGGGATAGCACATATAAGATGATTCCCTGAGTTTTTTTGTCAATGATAAAATTACCTAGTTTGCAGCCATCTTAGTTGTACACTCTTAGTCTAGTACTATAATGTGAGCTACTTGCTTCTTTGCCACAAGCACATAATAACATATGAATGAAAATAAAAAAAACTGAATGACCTCATAACTTGATTTGACATTTTTTTAAACAACTTTGAAAATTATATTCTCTTTGCTTTGAACAAGGAAGACGGTCATATTTAACTCACTTTTTTTCTTTAAACTGTGCTCGTCTATATTCTGTGCCTGTGCTCTTAAAATAATAATATGTACTCCTAACCTGTGATTTAAGATACAAAAACATCTTTCGCATACTTAGGCAGGTAAGTACTTTTTTGATTGAGCGTAGGTGTCTGGTGATCTCGAATTCCAAGATACAAGACAGAGACAAGGTCCAAAAATATGGGGACAATGTATGTGATCGGTAGCCATACCCACAAACTATGTAGAAATGCTACGTACTATAACCGTTAATATAACAAATAATGAATACATACGGTAGTTTACTTTAAATTTACGTAAACACAAGTTCAACCTCTATTGGCTTGGGTTGGCTAAAAAGTAAACAAAAAAACAACACAGCCAGAACACTATGATTTGAGTTCAGTAATGATATTATATTATTGTTATTTGTTACTAAGCGTTCAACATCCGAGAATTCCGAGATCCGAACTTCACAGTTTCACTAACGAAAATTTCACAAAACTTACGCGATATTTTTGATGAAAATGTTTTACACAAGTTTTACAAAACAAAGCAGAAAAGACTGCCAGTGCCAGAAACACTCCCAAGTCCAAAAAATCCAAAATCGACAAAAAAAAATCAATAAATAAAAACTTTCGTTCACAATAATAATTTAACTTTTTCTAAAGTCTAATATTAGAGAATATTATAATTATTGTTTTTGAAGAATGAACGCCCTGAAAAATAAGATTAATTTTTGATATTTAAAACTTTTAGCAAGTTTTAATATTTTAACATGCATAATAATATGCGTTAGCATCTTTATAATAGTAATGACTTTTTTTTAAATTTATTTTTTACCTGAATACTGAATGTGAATAGTAATGAGATCACTGATCAGTAATATGTTGCCAATAAGTCTGTAGGGGTTCCGCAAGTATTTAGAAAAAAATTCATGGTACTTTTATTATGCTTTTTAATTAATACACTTTTAATAAAAACTATTATTTTATTGTAGGGTTCCGTCATGTATTTCGCTTTCCGAAAGGGTTCCGTCACCAAAAAAGATTGAGAACCGCTGCAGTAGGGTAACATAACGTCTTTATGCTGCATTAGCTCTCGATAAAGCATCAGCTATTACATTTTCCTTCCCGGGGTGGTACATGATATCAAAATTGAATACAGAAAGTTCTAATCGCCATCGTTGAATGATGCTGGTTGAACATGAGCGCGACTGATTTTTGGTCGGTAATAAGTTTAAAAGCTCTCTGGATGAGAAATTGGTTCCATTTCGGAAGACATTCGACTTCATATTCCTCCATACTTGCATCCACTCCATCCTGCAGCTTCGTTTTCTATACCTATATATTCTAGGTATTGAAATTCTTCCGTTTCATCATTGTGGACTGTTGTTGTGCGGTGAATCGGCGTTTTCTCAATACCTAGTCTTGCGGTTGAGGCGGCCGCAACGAGCCTCGCGTCGGCGCCGGCGTCGCGTCGCGTATGTTTAGTATTTTATTTTCCTGCAATGTATTTTTTAAAATAGCAACTATTTTGCTTTACCGTAATCAATGTAAAATTGACTTTAGCTGATATTGTCGGATTGTCAGTTGTCAATAATTGTCAGAAGTCAAAACATTTGTCAAAATCAGACACTAGTTCAGAATACTTCAGAATTCTATGTTTGTTTGTGCGATTTGTCTGTAAAATTTAGCCAAAATGTACACAGAAGTGGATGTTTTCGTCAGTAATTACACCCTAATAGATCCCGAAATATACCAACTATGGATTGAAGGCTGTTCCTGTGAGTACGAAACATGTTATTAATGTTGTTATGTTTTGTGAAACATCATCCAAAATACCAATTTGTTTTTGCTTTTTTCATTTAACTTCCAAATCCCTTAAAACCCATTACATCTGCTATCATAGTAAGCTTTTTCGACGTCCACTAAAGCGTAGTTTTTTTTATTAAAAACCGTGTAAAGTATCGACTATGTGATTCTAAAAATAATACAATCTATTGATACGTTCCAGCGAGTGAGGCCGTATCTACGCTCCATCAGCGAAGCATCGCCAAACAGACGGTCGCGCCGGTCGATCTGATCGCTAGTGATGTATTGGATCACTACAGGTAGATAAATTAAAGATTCTTATAAATTCATCCAGTAGTACAGATTGTATAAACTTACAATGTGCACACTCAATGTGTTTACACAAAAAAATAAAACAAATTTAGTGGAGGGGTGCATACTTTTACATTAATCTCTAATATCTCTGCCATCCTGTAAGCTACTTAAGTCCATGAAGGAAAAAATTAAAGGAGTTGTATACAGTCGACATGGCTGAAATAGGCCATTCATGAAATGGTCAGGGCTGGTATGGTAATACTGCTCTGATTATTAAATTTGAGACTGAAATAGACATATTAATACATTTTTGTTGTGAAATAAATAAATAAATAATACTTATTATTATAAATTATTATTATTATAAAGAATAATAATAGATAGATTATGTCTAAGTTAAGGTATGTTTTATTATTCTGAGCTTTATTTCAAATCACTTAAAAATTCACATTCTTCACAAATTCAATAAACAACTACTTTTTTATACTGTTAGATAACCAAACGAATGGGTTGTTTGTCTGATGGTAAGCATAATGCCGGCCCATAACAATTGCAGCACCACTCAGAACTTTGAAACACAAAGGCCTGCACAACACTGCAGTGTGCTAGTTACCCTGAGACATTAGCTATTAAGTCTCATAAGCCCAGTAAATTCACTGATTACTTGGTCATCACACCGGAACACAGTAAAGCTTGTATATTACTGCTTGGTGGCAGCCTGCACAAGCAAAGCAGTGGTACCCACCCAGACAGACAAACGTTAAGAGTTAGTCCTACCATCTAGTAATAACCTTTTCATTAACATTTTCAGAACTTTTGCATTACTTGAGAGACTGCTGACTGTTCCATCTAAGCTGTCTGAACAGATGATATTCCAAATTGATGAGCCAACGAAACAGATGCTTATTGAGAAGTAAGTTTATTTGTCTATACAGTATAGATCATTACTTATTAGTCTGACCACTTTCTCAACTAACCTCAAACAGTGGCTGCTAAGTAGCAGCACACTATGTGCTGCCCAATGTCGGGCCACCAAATGCGGCCACTATCCATATTGAAACACGTGACTAGGGTATGTTTAGCCGCCTCACAACACATGTTTAGAGTGTGTTAATTTTTTCATGGTAAGACCGGAAATATCCTGGAACTTATTAACATGACAATACCAGAATGCGTAAGCAGATGACTCAATAACATAAAACAGTCAAGAGAAAACAATTTGAATGATATCATAAAAAAGTGGAGTCAACATTCCTATTGACTTCAGCTGTTCTGTAAAGATGTTCTAAAAACGTGCATTTTGTTTATTTTGGCTGTGAAAAACTGTATTTAACTACACAGTTGTATAACCACAGTAATTATGTATTTTTTTCAAATGCAACTTCCCTAGCCAGTACCAGTCTATGTTGAGGCATACAAAGGATTATTATTGCAGATACTACGACCTTGATGATGCTGTCATTAGAGAATTGCTGGGGAGGAAGCTGTCATCGAGGCATCGGAAGGATTTAGATGAGGTTTGTGTGTTCAATTATTTATCTATGTACTGCCATTTGCAAAGTGCCTTAGCTGGTATCATTATTCGATTTATATTTTTTTAATAAAAATGGTTACACTTTTTTTAGACTGTCACATTTTTTACTTACCTATACAAATAAATAAAATTGAAATGCCTGTTTTTAATGTCAAAATAACAGCTTTTTACTAAATGCATATGAAAGTACATACGGTTCGTATACATATAACACAAGAACAGTTTTAAAAGTTTTGTGAGGACTACAGCCAAAGCAATTCACGAAAAAAATAAAATTACTCCAGTTTTGGAGAAGAAAACAGGGGAACATGAAACATTCATTTTTTCTACTTTTCGTGGGTATAATCAGTCCGAGCTGCTGTTGCCCCTATCGCGCTTTACGGGGCACAGCGCGACGGCAATAGTTCTTATATTTGTTAAATACCTATTCTCCAACTATATCAGATGTCCTCTAAACAATATTAATTTGTTACGCAAGGCTGCAAAGTTGCTATTTGGCGCGAGTAATTGTATCGAAACCCGAAAAAGCGATTCTCCACGCTAGCGGATAAAAAGTGCGCGCAGATTTCGAATCATAAACAAGACCTTTCCGAGCTTGTGAGGTGAAAATAACTATATTAAAGTACTGTATTGTAAGATGTTTGCAGGTGTCTGAGCGTTCAGGCGCGCCGCTACGTTGCTGCCGGCGGCAGTTCGACAACGTGCGGCGTGTTTTTAAAGCGGTCGAGGAGGCGCCCGGGAATGTGGTCGCCAATATACGCGCCGCTTTCTTACTGCCCGAACGACTTGCCAAGTGAGTTTGGATAGGTTTTGGTTGTAACTGTTGTCTATATGTTGTCCTGCAGGGTTATGTTAGTTCACTCGGAATGATATCCGGATGATGATGTTAGTGGGAGGACTAACTCTTCTGCGAGTGTCCGTCTGGGTTGGTACCACCGCTTTGCTCGTGAAGTCTGCCGCCAAGCAGTAGTGTGCAAGCATTACTGTGTTCCGGTTTGATGAGCAGAGTAGCCAGTGAAATTACTGGGCTTATGAGACTTAATACCCAATGTCTCAGGGTAACGAGCGCACTGCAGTGCCGCGCAGGCCTTTGTGTTTCAAAGTTCTGGGTGGCACTGCAATTGTTATGGGCCGGCGTTATGCTTACCATCAGGCAAACGACCAGCTCGTCTCGTTACCAAATAACATTAAAAAAAAATATCCGTGTCGGAAGCGACTTTCTTGATCGTTCGTATCTCGGAAACGCATCCCGACAGAGAAATATCGTCGAGGTTATATCTGTGTTTATGCAATGGAGTTGTTGAATCGAAACGGGAAGTTTCTCTGACAGGATGCGGTTCTGAAATATAAACGATCAAGGAAGTCGCTTCCGACACGGATATCATTCCGAGTGAAATAAAATAACCCTGCAGGTCACGGAATCATAGGCTCTTATTAATAACACACATTTACCCTAAGTTATTCCTTATAATATCAGCTACTTGTCAGTGAAAGACCCGTCAAAATTGTTCCAGCCGTTTCAGAGTTGATCCGGAACAAACAGACACAAATTTAAAAACTTATTTTTTTACTAGTACCGTATATGTACTTTCATATGCATTTAGTAAAAACTGTTATTTTGATATTACAAACAGAAACTTCAATTTTATTCTGAAACTAGATGCCCTTACCCTGAGACATTAGGTATTAAGTCTCATAAGCCCAGTAATTTCACTGGCCACTCTGCTCATCAAACCGGAATGTGTTCCGGTTGTAATGTTTGCACATTACTGCTTGGCGGCAGACTTCACGAGCAAAGCGGTGGTAACAACCCAGACGGACACTCGCAGAAGAGTTAGTCCTACCACTAACTACACATGTTTTTCAACTAAATAAAGATTTTTGTCAACGACACTTTAGTTAGGCTTTCGGAGTAAGTTCACTTTTGTTAAGTGGATGATAAATAAGAATTTTTTCTGTATATATATTTTGAATTATCAAACAAAGGGTGCGAACCCTGGAGCTTGCAGAGGAAAATAGATTAAATAAAAATAATAAAAAGTTTTTGGTTTCTTTTCTTACAGAAAATACGGAGCGGTAGTCTTTATTGCGTGTATGAGATTCGAGACGGCGAAACGGAAACTGCAATACTTGTCCTTCAACGATTTTTATCATTGTGCTCAGGTAAAACAATACTTCTCATTATTTTGCCATTGATAGGTCAACGTTTTACATTGACCTTGTTTAGTTAGTGGTAGGACTAACTCATCTGCGAGTGTCCGTCTGGGTTGTTACCACCGCTTTGCTCGTGATGTCTGCCGCCAAGCAGTAGTGTGCAAGCATTACTGTGTTCCGGTTTGATGAGCAGAGTAGCCAGTGAAATGCAATGGGCTTATGAATGTCTCAGGGTAACGAGCGCACTGCAGTGCCGCGCAGGCCTTTGTGTTTCAAAGTTCTGAGTGGCACTGCAATTGTTATGGGCCGGCGTTATGCTTACCATCAGGCAAACGACCAGCTCGTCACGTTACTACTAACACACTCCACGCTTTTTGCTACTATAATATGGGCAAGCCCAGCATCATAAGAACCTATTACTAATGGTTTATTAAAGGTTTATTATTGTTCCCATTGCAGGCTATAATGGGTAGCTGGACTTATTGCTGTACCGGGCCAGAGTACTACGACACTGAAATGGACAGAGAATTCCTCCTCGAGCTCAGAGAACTGAGGATCTTACTTGATAAGGAGAAGGAGCATAAACAGTGAGTGGAAGGTTCTAGATTTGTTTGTATTACTAGTTAACGAGACGGGTAGGTCGTTTGCCTGATGGTAAGCGTAACTGTCAATGGCAGTGCCGCAAAGAACTTTGAAACAAAGGCCCGCATAATGAGGTTATCACTCATATTCTTAATCGTTACATAAAAAGTTACTTAATTGGACCTAACGCTAGTCTTCCTTAAGGACGTTCTCCTGTTTGGAGAGTTTCTCACAATCGATATTTTTAGTCGCTATTTCGACACTTCTCGCGGCTAAGGCATTCTCATGACTTGAAGGAAATTATTGTTTAATGTTGGCGGAACTTTCAGCCGTGTTTTCGTTCTTTTTTATTTAAACAGAATCAACGACAACGAAACCACAAGAACGTCATTTTTCCTTTTATAGTGTATTGAACATCTGTTCAATACACTATAAAAGAAAAATCTCAAAGGACATCTGTCCTTTGAGATTATTCAGAAACCATTTTTTTTATGCTCGGTCGGGCTATGCTCGGGGTTTCTCTGTGTGATAAAATCCGAAATGAGGAGATCCGCCAGGAGAACAAAAGTCGCCGACATAGCTTTCAAAGTTAGTACTCTCAAATCAAACGAGTAAAGACGGTGGGCTGTGATTGGTCAGTTTAAAACCCATACATTAGACGAGTGAAGAAGGCGGGTTGTGATAGGTCAGTTTAAAACTCATACATCAGACGAGTGAAGACGGCGTGTTGTGATTGGTTCCGCTGGACGGCGTTAAGCAGTGGTAATGCTTAAGCTTGACGAGCAGAGGTGCCCGGCTAAGTAGAGTCTATAGGTTTAATGGTCTGTGGTTGTAATGTATACTTTTATTTTTACCTTCTTTTGACATTGGCGTTTTATTTGCAGCTTAATCTGCATGCGACTCAAGCCAAAGCTACTGGAGAAATCATACCAGGAGTTGGAACTCAACTTCAGGTGAGTTTGTGCTTTTTCCACCCTAGCGGATAAAAAGCACTTTAGGGCGCAGATTTCGAATGATAAAGAAAACCTTTCAGAGCTTGTGAGTTGAAAAAAAGCAAGAAAATACAGTACGATTTTATTTAATTTTAAAATGTATCAAATTCTCTTTCAGACTATACACCCGCGCGTTGGTCGGCCTGGCATGCAACCTCCACCGCGGCAGAGAGCTGCGCTCCTTGTTTATTGATCTTCTGGAAAGGTAACATATCTTTAAATTATATTTGATTGATTGACATCTATACAAATAAATAAACTTGAAGTGTGTGTTTGTGATGTCAAAATAACAACTTTTTACTTAATGCGTATGAAAGTATATACGGTAGCTATAACAAAACAACCATTTTTAAAATTTTTGTCTTTTTGTCTGTTCCGGGTAACCTCCGAAACGGCTGGACCGATTTTGATGGGACTTTCACTGGCAGCAAACTGATGTTACAAGGAGTAACTTAGACTACTTTAATTTTAGAAAAACAATTAGGGTTCCGTGCTAAAAAATAAAAACCATGAAACCCAATATCTCCACGCGGGTGAAACCGCGGGCAGCAGCTAGTTATACATAATAACCGTCATCCTTATTTCCAGATGCATCGAGCCACTGCGTCTCGGCTCGTGGCCCAAGACAGACCTCGCGCAGTTCCTGTTAGCGTACGAGCAGTGCGCGCTGCAAATGGACGTGCTACGGTAATACTTACTTACTTACTTCGTTGGCGCTGCGATCCAAACAGCTGCCTTATCAGCTAACAATCTCGTGTTCGTTTTCAATACCAGACCGATTAAAACCAGCGGTCACTAGTCTTCGTGTTCCGCGCAAAAAATAAAAACCATGAAATTGAAAATCTCCACGCGGGTGAAACCGCGTGGCAGCAGCTAGTGTCTTGTAAGTCACTAAAAATATAAGATGCTTATCGGGGGCGGTAGGCCCCCGATTTCAGTGATTCTTTTTTCATCATTGGATATATACTTCGAAGATGTTCCCATTTACATTTGAGAAAAAATAATTTGGTAATCAGTTTAATTTGTGTTTGTTTCAGAGAGGCCGATCTCAAGAGCGTCTGGGAGCGGTACATGCGCGTCATTAGCCAGTGCTTGCTAACAATGTACCACATATAGCATACACCACCCGGCTTCACTCGCCACAAGAGATTCAGCATTGTCTGACATTTTACTGAAGATAACCTAAGACTAATTGTAAAATTAATTAAAATTAGTAGTAACTAGTGACACAATAATTACTAGTGTACATACAGCACATTCGCCTTACATTTCTGATGTCTTTGCCAGCTGTAACGGTCTTACCACAAAAGAATTAAACACTCTAAACCTGTATTAAACAGCGTTTAACTCCTAAACATGTCTTAGTCGTGTGTTTAAATATGAGCAACCACAAATCTTGAATTCAGTAGTTTCTAACCGTTGTCTAACTCCGATTCTGTTGACATTTCTAATCGTATACTTAGCTTTAAACACTGTCTAGCCAAACAGGCGTCTAGAGGTTGTTTTTTGTGGTAACACGGTAACAGCTTATTGAGCTCTTTAGCTAAAAAAACCAAGCGCGGCGCTTTGCTAAGTTGTTTGTAAACCTGCCTACAAAGCGAGGGGCCCAGGTGCGGTTCCCGGCCGGGGCAGATTTTGTGTGATAAAGTTGTTCTCGGGTCTTGGATGTTTTTCTTCCAGTATCTGTGTCCATGCCCCTTGCGAAACAGGGAATCCTAGTGCAGGGGTATGAGTGTGTTTATGTTATGTTCTGTTTATTGTACAATTTTGTTGAACTTTGAATTGACATTGAAGTGAAGTTAGCCGAGAGCCCTTTCTATTCTTATTGTGTGTACTTGTAACAATATTATTTATAGGTTATGTGTCATAGTTTTAAAGTGTTATTTAAATAATTGTGTAATAAAAAGTGAGTTTTATTTAATGTGTTTTTTTCTATTCCCTTCGTGTAATTATATTAATAAAACCAAAGATAAAGTTGCAACGGATTTATTAAATAAATGATAACATTTTTTTTATACAATTTACAAGCTATTTTATAAATGTACAATACATTTTGCATCAAATACCTATATCTACTTAGTTACTACTATGGGTGTGGGCCGTTATGGCGGTAAGAAACTGCTTATTTACAATAGTTACATGAAATGCACATATGTAGTTCACAAACTCGACTGCGGCCAGTCGGGCGCAGTCAGAATAAACAACTGTGCTAGACTGCAAACGACCTTAGCAAACGTGCAATTTGTGCGTCAAACGCGCCTTCTATTAGTCCTGTTAAATGTAACTTAGATGAAAAAATATAAAAGATATAACATCACACCTGGGGCCTGTTTCATAAAAAATATTAGTCTAATATTATGAGCTTTTTTTTTTCTTTTTTCATATAAAATATGAGGCTAATACTCATAATATTAGACCTATATTTTCTATGAAACAGGCCCCAGGATATAAAATAAAGTAAGGCTTTCATGTTTACCTTTTTTTCTATAACTTTTATTGTACAGTTTTACCTTAGCACTAATATCTATCTATTAGAAATAGGTTTTTCGAATGGTCATAACGATTTTACGTCTCAAAGGTCCGCTACCAACTTTATATAATCATACTAAAGAATTTCAGAAACCAAATTATTACAGGTTATATCTTATAATTTTTTCATCTAATCTACGTAATCCATAGATCGATCGCTGACATGGATGGAATGTAGGCTTGTCACTGGGACTAATGACGCGGTTGCAACGCCAATCTATCGATTTTTCTTCACATCCAAAAGTAGTATTATTTACAATACATGCAAGATTTGACCCAGTAAGTACCGAAATTCGAGTATTTCAATTTAACGAAGCAAGTCGCCGCCTCTTTTACAATGTAAAGCGTCAAAAAAGGCACAATCGAGTAATACTTCAAAAAATATTATTTCTTAGCCAATCAGCGCCTTGCGATATGAAATTTCTAACATTAATTTTCCCCAGAATATTTGACTAACCACTAGGAATGTTAATTTTTAACAAAATTGCTATTGACAAATTTAAAAACTAAATTAAATACATTCTTTATACAATAACGGTGTACAGTGCCCAGCGAAGAAAATTGAACAATAGAAAATTATAAAATGTTTCTTTATTGAATATAAAGTTTGGAATATTATGGTGCACAGATTACGGAATGTATTTCTGAAACCAAGGTTTCTACTTTGACTTTTCTTAACCATACATAATTTAATTTCTACAGAAGTTTATTTTTTTTTGTGCAAACAACAAAAAGTACCTGTTAGAGTTATTTAACAAACATTATTAAGCACGTGCGTTCAAAGGTGTTACAGTTTCACAAAACTAAAAAAAATACAGTTAACATTAAGAAAAACAAACTATTTACATATTATGACTACAGGTGAAGGAATGAAGAATAACTCCAGGTTCTTCGTTCCAATTTAACCTTTCTTTAGAAATGGTCAGCATTTTTTTTTAATTTATGATATATTACAAGGACACCATTTTCTATGCCAGGCACTGTATTTTTCTTACAAAACTAAGATCACATAACTTAATGCTTAGCATTGATTTTTTTGCATATTTCTTGTGATATTTATAAGTACTTATGTATTTTATGATACATTTTTGGGGATATATTCTGGCTCAAAACATTATACAATTATTTGCCTACTCTAAGTACCTTTATTATGAAAAAAAAAACCTATTTTGTGTACCTAATAAATAAATTTAATACCCTTGTTTATGAGGCTTTTTGTAAATGTTACAATTTTTTTTCAACGACTCGAAAAGACGCGTCAATCCAACCATTTCAACAAAAAGCCCATTCCAGAGTTCTACTGTTCAAGATTCGTTAAGGAATGATCCATCTATTACTATTTTTACATGATTAAACATACATACCATCTAATAAACCAAACCTATTGCTAAAAAACAACAAAGTTAATAAAAGGAAAAGTCATAAAATAAGCTTCAATTACCTTTTCAGCGAATAAAATATTGTTTCATTTTATAAAATGTTTTTCCTACAGATTAAACAGCGTAATGTAACCAATTCCGTTTCTTGTCTTATTTATTGGGAAGAGAGATTTGAACTACTTGAAACTAGATTTGAACTAGTTTGAGATTGCGACGCGTGAATCGTCCCCATTGTTGCTAAAATGAGTTAAATTTTTGAGCAATACAATCGGCGACATTATCCAACTTTGACATTTTTTTTAAGTTTGATAGCTATTTGTTTTCCCAAAAAGAAGATGGCAGGTCGGTTTATTTGATGACGTCAAAACCCACCAGGCTTTATAATAGTTTATACAAAGGTTGCCTGTTGAGTTTTTACCCTCGGTCCGTACAAATGTCATTTAAACAAGTCACAATTATCAATTCTTTTCTACGGACGCTCTCATCTAACCCAGAAACTAAAAAACAATCTTTGACTTACCCCTTTTTGCGTTAGCGTTTGACCACTAGTCAAACTATTCAACGTTTTCATTATCTCGTTACTCTTAGTATTCAATGGTGTCAATTCTATCATTTCATACCTAAACTAATTTTAGTTTCGCTCTCTCTTTCCAATGCATAACATGAGAAAGAGATGGAATATATTTTAGACCTGTCAAATTAATCCACTTGCTTGAGTGTAGTGTAAATTTAATGGCAATGAATTCAGTGGCATCTAATTAATCAAGATCGAAAGATATTTGACAGCTCTAAAACAAAATTTAGATCTGTCAGACATCTTCCGTCTCTTTATTTATTATGCATTTTATTATGCATTGGAAAGAGAGAGAGCGAAACTAAAATTAGTTTAGTTATGAAATGATAGAATTGACACCAATATCTCGTCAAATAATCGAGTGTCAAGAATACTTGACACTCGATTCCAATCATAAATTGACGTCACTAAATTCATGGCCGTTTTTACACCACTGGCTTATATACATACCTTCATGTTTTACACTAGATCTATACAAGCAAGAGGACAAATTTGACAGATCTAAATATTCCATCCCTTTCTCATATTCTTATTTAAAAAGAGAGAGAAAATGAAATTGGGTTTATGTTTCAAACGCCAGAAACGAAAGCGATATTTCAAATCTATCCATAGAATAGGATAGTCAAAGATTGATTATTAATTTCGGCCGTTAGTATACCAAGATCCTATTACATTCCTATGATAATATAATACGTATCATAATCTATCATAATGTACGTATACGTACATTTCAAAGCTATGGACAAATTAGACGTCTCAGAGTACGAAAGAGCATCTTTTCCTGAGACATGAGTTCCAATTTCACTTTTTTATACTATTGGATAACGAGACGAGCTGGTCGCTTGCCTGATGGTAAGCATAACGCCGGCCCGTAACAATTGCAGTGCCACTCAGAACTTTCAAAGAGAAAGGCTTGCGCGGCACTGCATTGCGCTCGTTACCCGTTACGTTTTATGTCGCGTCACAACTCACGTCTCGGAGTGAGCTGGCCCTTAGTATTTTTGTATGAAATAATGAACGTCTAATTTGCCCCAAGCTTCACAAGCAATTCCATACACATCTGTAGAAAATAAGGTTATTTACAACTTGTTCAGACTTTAGAATTATCTTAAATTTAACAATTATCAATTATATTTACACTTTTGGTTTCGTCTCGTAGTAAAGAAATTTCTCACTTATAACGTATTATCTTTTAAGTCCTTTTACGTCACCAGAGTCTTTTCGGCGTTCGGCTTAAGGGTCACAATACTAGATTTTCAGTCTTTTTTATTTCTTAAGCTGTCCATTCGTGCGATGGTTAGCGTAAAGTCTGCCGATGTCAGAAGAAAAATTTTTTTTTTATTAATTATTCTATTGGTTTAAGTTTTGACTTAAATTTGAAAATAGCTTCCTCGATTATGATTTGATTTTGTGTTTATTGTGCTATATTTGTGCTTATTATTTTGAGTAAGCTATCAGCTAGAAGAGAAATACTTAGATAGTCTAGGACTATCTATACTGCTAATACAAGATGAAAAAACCAAGATTATATATTGGTATAGTGCGGGCAGCGGACCTTAACCGCTTTGAACCCAGCGCTAAAAATCTACCTCATGGTATTAAAACAACGGGTTCCATTTCCTGAACATGTTTTTCGTTTGTGAAATACATTCTAATAAAAACTTCATGCTTCGTCAATGAATGATTTTGTTACATCAGAGAAAAAAAAGTATTTATTGAATTTGTTATAATATTGCCCGAATTAAGCCGATGTTAGCCGAACGCTCCCGAACCCGCGAGTCCGTTTACTCGATCTTGAGCTGTGAGATCTCGTTTCATATATCGACCTCGCATATTTTCCTTTTCTGCGGGAGGCCGTAGTTGTCCTTTTTGATGATCTCTTGTTTTAGACGCTTGTACGTCTCCAGTCGGGTGATGCCGTACTCCTGAAAATGAAAGAATATAAATAAAATATTAATTGATATCAGTGAAAATCCCGTCAAAATCGGTCCAGCCGTTTCGGAGATTACCCGGAATAAACAGACAGACAGACAACAAACATTTTAAAAAAGGTTTAAAAATTTTAAAATTCCCTTGTACATCTATGTATCTAATTGTACATCTATGAAATGTTGCAATTTATTTAATAACTGATTTAATTTAAATTAAATAATTAAATTTAAATTTAATATGTAATTAAATTTAATATGTAATTAAATTTAATATTTTAATTGAAATTTAATAATTTAATTTAATTTTCTCATGACAACACTTTTCCTGTCTTCAATTGAAGTCTGTATCTGCTAGGTGTGCAAGAGAAATTAATTGAGTTTTATATGGAAACCAAAGCACCGTTTTTATTCTACACTCACTAATGTCTAAGGGTAACCAGAGCACATCAGTTCCGCGCCGGCCTTTGTGTTTTAAAGTTCTGAGTGGCACTGCAATTATTATGTGCAGTGGTGTGAGTAAGCCATACTATAGTTATATTACTAAAGGAGTAAGCGTTCGTTTCAACTTACCCAATATCCGAATGGTATCTGACTCTTGGTAGCGTTGACGAATGACCACAGACTCCATAGAAGGTTGCTGGCTGGCTCGAAGGCGTCCACCTCGGCAAGGAGACGGTTCACATCGTCTATGTCCGGCGGATGGGACTGTGACTCCGGCGATTGCGAGTTGACATTCGCATGGTAATGTATAAGATACTCCTTTATGAATATCTCCTGAAATATCAACAAAAAAAGTTTTTATTGTACGCCGAACTGGCAGAAAAGAAAAAACAAGCTTTTGGCGGGAAAGAAGCTGTCATCGCTCATCGATCGTTTTTTTTTAACATGACCATAAGTTTTGAAACTTGTGTTATTTTTCGTTTACTTTAAAATCGGAACTTCAACAACAGAGGTTTTGTTTACTTAACAAGTTGCATTGATCGTGGTCACAATACGATTCAGACATCTAAAGAGTCCCGTTTTCCCGTTTTATGTTTCATTATTACTAACCGTTGTTTCGAGAACCTATGACAAAACATAATATTTCATCGCAGGCAACTCGTTGCAGGCAATTCCTCCACAATTTTTGTACTTCTAACAAAAGAAGGGGGCCTTTTTGATTCGGCTCTTTGGCCACCGCCCTCTTGCCTCATTATAACTTGTTTTATTATATACTTAATAATAGCTGGAAGCACAAACAGCGCGACCACAAAAACAAAAAAATAAAGGTTTTTTTATATGGCTCTATTCAGGTTCCAAAGGTTCTTTTATTGCGCGACTGAAGAATTTTGTACCCAATTCAAGAAAATGATAAAAAAAATACATGAATACCAAAATATATTTCTGATTAACAATTTTGGGCCTTCAACACTCAATGATTTATTGCATCATATGTACATTACATGGAGATCTTAGAGTAGGAGTTAGTTTAAATATGACCCTAGTAAGGGTATAGCAACATAGGTGACAAGGCGCGGTCCATTTTATGAGCAGCAGAAACTTTCTTTGAGTTTCTTACAATAGGGATGTAGACGCAATTTTTTATGATGGCAATCAATGTCTATATAAAAAAAAACTGGAAATCGAACGCTAGAAATGTTAAAAATGAGAGTCAGAGTCGTGATTAAGCGCTAAAACGCCCCATACAAATTTGACAGAACATGTGACGTAACTTGTTCAACTCAGGCCATAACACTGTACCAAATACAATGCATTTTGTTGATTTTGTCCGTGAAAAACTGCGTTTAAGTACATAGTTGACATATTTTTTTTTATTCATTGAAATACAAAGTATCTGATGGAACTTTTAGATGCAGTATCATTGTGGAAATTATATATTTTTTTGTGAATTTCATATGTATTGGGTTACTGTGATGTTCTTAAACCTGTATAACGACAGTAAATTGTATTTAGTGTTTCAGGCAACATCCCTATTGTGGGTTATTAAAAAAAAATCTGTCGAGATATACCCAGTAGCAAATTTATTCTTTTTCTTGCGCTAGAATTGTTTCTGGGATTTTGTTGTACATTTTAACCGATCTTTCGGTCTTTTGTGACTACGGTAAGAGCAATTTCATGGAATAATCAAAATTTATTAAAAAGATATTTTCATATGTTTGGTATTATTTCTTGTATAGATAGGCAATTGTGCCCACACCTTGTATAAGAATGATTTAAAAAAAAGGCTTAATTTTAAGCCGCCGATGGCTTCTTTCTTGGCTTAGCGACTATTTGTCTTCCAAGAACAACTAAGACCGACGCCTTAAAGTGCTCTCCGAAGCACGGTAGCGTTCAATGGAGAGTTCAATGGTTCAGGCGAAACTATTCCGATGACGACACCATCGTTGGTGCTTGTCATGTTTACTTTGGGGTTCAATGAATTAAAGTTTAAACTAACCAGTAAACTTGCTCGCGTCATAAAAATAATTAGATTTGAAACAGTCACTACATAACTTCGAGGAAGAATTTTGTTTCCAATAACTTTTGATGCGCAATGCTGGTCCACAGCTTCCGTTTTTTCCCATCAGAAAGGAAACCTTTATTTTGAAATGCACAACATAGAGGCTAAAAGGTACACTTTAAATGTATACTTTATTGCAGAGACGATTTTTATTTGTTTACTTACTATTCTACAGTGAAGTTTGTAGGCCGTAAAATATAGAGACTTAGTAATATTATAATAAGTTTAGATTTATGACAAACAAAATCCGGGCCGTAGTTCTGAGTGGCACTGCAATTTTATAGGCTAACGTTATGCTATCCGTTCGTCTCGTTATTCAATAGTATTATGTAAGTAGTAATAGTATTAGTATTTATGCATTATAAAAAAATAATGCATAAATATTGGACACTAATGTCGCTTAGATTAGATTTTATACTAGACGTTTGTAATTGGAAAATTGTGTTTTTTACATAAGGCGTTATTACCTTCTGCCTGCGGTTTCACCCGCGTGGTGATTCCCACAGGAACTGTGCGTTTTTCCGGGATAAAATAGCCTATGTTACTGTCAGTACTGTCTATTTATATGAATATGTAGTCTATTTATTTTAATTAATAATATATTCTGATCTAAGTTCTTATTTTATTAATTATGTAATTTGTATCTGCACACTACCTTTTTTTAAAATCACACGTCTCTAAACATCCTACGGTTGCCTGGAAGAGATCGCTGCTTAGTGCTAAGGCCGCCGATTGTACTAATTTGTAAGAGCTTTTGTAATTATTATTTTTTCCCTTATTGTGCAATAAAGTGTTATCTATCTATCTATCAGGGTCATAAACTCTATGAAAAAAATCACGTACATCCGTTGCACCATTGCTGCGTGAAAGGACAAACCAACAAACTTACAAACAAACTTTCGCATTTATTATACTACGGATACGGTAAATTTTTTTTGTTTATTTATGTAAAGAATCCTCTGTGGCGTAGGATAGTTCGACTCCAGACCGGTAAACCTAGACGCCGCACAATCCCAGTTTTGCATGAGAACACAATCGTAAAATGTTGGCGGGGGACGAGGGAAGACGGCGTGTTGTGATTGGTTTACCGAAATGGCGGCTGGGTGGCGATATGCGGTGATTATGCATAACCTTGGTCAGCAGGGGTGTCCGGCTAAGAGGAGTCGAATAGGTTTACTGGTCTGTGGCTACAGGTAAATGGTTGCGGGTTCGTATGCCTAACAAATATTTGAGCAATTAAAAAAAATATTGTCGGTGTCTATGGGTAAGATTCAGAGAGAAGTCTAAGGATGTTACTAATACACAGTGGAGATATAGTTACACAATGTTTTGTCTCAATATAGATTTGTATCATACATATTTTTATTTTACTCAATTCTGTAACAAATTGTGTATTGCTAATTATAGTTGTTTGATAAAATCGGTAAATGTACCGGTGAAAAATGAAAAACTTATTTAAAACTTTTTTATAAGTACAAAAAAATATTTCATTTTAATTAATCAGCACGGTAAACCAATAATTGCACTAATTGAATTCACAATACAAAATTTAAAAAAAAATACAATTATTATATCATACATAATTACAAATACAAAATAAAACATTAAGATAAAGTCCACGGTTAAATTGTTAATTGAACTAAAATTCAATAGGTATTAAGTCAAAACAATTAAAATATAATGTAGGTATCCACTCATAGACAATAGAGTGTAATCTTAGCTTAGACCGTGCACGAACTATGTTTCTGAATACGAATTTGATTGACCGGGTTAGCCGACGCTTTGCTAAGAACGATCTATGTTTAGTTCGATTTATGTTTTTGTCTCTGAATCTTACCCTTAATGTCGTAGGACATTATCGTCCTTGCAGTTTTTGATTTCCTAAATACATACTAGTATATGCACAGAGAATCCTAAATAAGATCCATGTCTATGTATATTATGATCATTAGGCGCTAAATATTTACAAAAAAGTAGAGTTTTTGTAAGTAGAAACACGTTTGCCAAGCACTGTATTAATTTTTATACAAATATTCATTGGAATTTTGTACAAAATACACTTTTTGTACAAATAATGCGTATAATTTATAGAATTTTTTATGTATATAATCTTAGAATAGATACTCAAAGAAAAGCAGTTTCTAAAAAAACACTCACAATACAAAGAAGCCATTCGTTGATCACTGTGACTTTACATTTACTTCTCGTACTCAAAAATGTCTTGCTGATCCCCAAAATACCAAATAACCGTCTACTCGATTTGTCATTTCTTTGGATGCCTATGATTTTAGGGTTTCCATGAGTATTTATTCTATGGACGTATGTTTCATAAAACAATGCTTCGCAAAAAAACTTATTGTTGATCGACCACAGAATAATGGAGGATAGAATGAAACCTAAAAAAAATTAAATACTTTTTATTGATAAATTTCAAAAGCTCCTTTTTTAATGTAAAATAATACAAAGTAAATAAATTTGTAAACATGATAATAGCCCAGAAAGCAGAATGGCTATAATTCGCAGCTACCGGAATATATCGATTTCCGATATTACCCTAATATACATTGGCAAAATCCTTAAAATATCATAAATATTTCATTTTAAAAATTGAGTTTATTATTTTTTTATGAAACTTATATAAGCGTGTATTATGAATGAAATGCGTGACCGATCAACAATAAGAAAAACAACAGTAAAGAATACGTAAAATCCTACAAAGTATACTTTTTTTACGATCCGCCATCTTTGTTTCGGGCATAGACAAGATCGGAGCGGGCCCGTGGGTCCGGCGTGATTAGGGTCCATCCATTACTGTCCCGTAGCGGGTTCGCCAGCTAAAATACAAGCATATAACAACACAAGCTACGTAATGGCAAGACAAACTGTGACATAGCTTTTTGGTGAAGAGAAAAATGTAGCCGTATTTAATCATCCATTTTTATATTATCTTTTTTAAAACATCCATTTTATTTTAAAAGTATTAATTACTATATTTTTAACCATCTATTTTTGTACTATACACATGAAATCAAGTTCCCATTGAGATAGGCATAGAAGGGAACGACACTTCCGAAAGTTACTGTGCTGCATACTTCGTTCATACATCAACATTTCATACGTTTTCTGTTACAATTACAAAACAAAGTAGTTTTAAACATTATTAAAAAAATACTATTAAAAATATAGCACAGCTATAGTTAGGAGAAAAATTTATATCAGCCATAGAAAAACGTACTAAACACCATATTCTCTGAAACTACATGGCCAATATGAAACAATTTGAAATTATTGTAAGTATAAAAATATCGAATATTAAAACCTTCAAACCTATCATTATTATTTTAAACTTTATTCCACCAAGAAAAGTATAATAGGTGGATTTAATGCTAAACTATTCTCAATGAGCAGTTTTCAATGAAGTAAACTTACTAAACACCTTTCTTTGGAACTACATGGGCCTATGGAATATATTTTGAAATTATTGGAACAACATTGAAAAATTCAATATTTAAAAAAACTACCCTCAAACTTTTTTAGAAAAGTGTAATCTTGTTACTTGAGTGAACTTTAAAAAAGTGTAAGGCATAGAATAACTTACTACACACCTTACATTCTCTGAAACTACATGGGCCAGTATAATAATTTTAAAATGTAACAAACATCGAATTTCAAACTACCCTCCAACTTTTTGACTTACAAATTAACTTCAGAAGAGTTTAAACTTTAAAAGTGTAGTTAAAAAAGAACGCGTCTCAACTGACCTTTTGCTCCAGTGTTGGGGTGTTTTCTTCCAAATCGTAGTAGAATGGGAACTCAGGGTTGGTGTAGTCGTACCGCCACTCCTGGAAATGGTTGGCGATATCGAAGCCGCGGTAGTTGTACGCGCAGTATTCAAAATCGATCAGCACTAAACGAGGTTCACCGGAGTCGCTGATACGAGACGTTATACTGAAAAGAAAAAAGGACCAAATTATTAATTAGTCTTTTTTATCTATTCACGACTATCTTTTTATTGGCTTCAATTCACTTGTAACTATAAAATTGTACTATAAAATCCTTACAGATAAATAAAATTGAAGTGTCTGTTTGTAATATCAAAATAACAGCCTTTTTACTAAATGTATATGAAAGTGTATACGGTACCTACAACAAAACAACCATTTTTAAAATTTTTGGTCAGTCTGTCTGTCTGTTTGTTCCGGGTAATCTCCGAAACGGCTAAACCGATTTTGACGGGACTTTCACTGGCAGATAGCTGATGTTACAAGGAGTAACATAGGCTACTTTAATTTTATAAAAATATTAGGGTTCCGCGCAAAAAAATAAAAACCATGTAATCCAAAATATCCACGCGGGTGAAACCAGCAGCTAGTTTTAAATAATATATTAAAATTTTGGAAGTCAAATTTAGCCTACTTCTAGTCGTCTTATCGAGATGACAGTCCGATAATTTGGTATCATGGAACTGATCTGATAGTGGAACTCTTCAGTGGCTATAAGTAAACCCCTTGAGTTTGGGATCATATGATTCGTTTTGACGAGCCCAATAGATTGCACTTGGGTACGAGACGAGCAGATCGTTTGCCTGATGGCAAGCATAATGCATAACAATTGCGGTGCCAGTCAGAACTTTGAAAAACATAGGCCTACGCGGCATTGCAGTGCATTCGTTACCCTGAGACATTAGATATTAAGTCCCGTAAATTCACTGACTTAGCTCATCATTTTGTTAGTGGTACGACTAGCTCTTCTGCGAGTGTCCGTCTGGGTTGTTACCACCGCTTCGCTCGTGAAGTCTGCCGCCAAGCAGTAATGTGCAAGCATTACTGGGTTCCGGTTTGATGAGCAGAGTAGTCAGTGAAATTACTGGGCTTATGAGACTTAATACCTAATGTCTCAAGGTAACGAGCGCACTGCAGTGCCGCGCAGGCCTTTGTGTTTCAAAGATCTGATTGGCACTGCAATCGTTATGGGCCGGCGTTATGCTTACCATCAGGCGAACGAGCAGCTCGTCTCGTTACCAAATAGAATTTAAAAAACTCAAACCAGAACATAGTAACGCATACACACTACTGCTTGGCAGCAGACTTCACGAGCAAAGCGGTGGTATCCACCTAAGCGATTACTAGTAGCAGAGTTAGCCCCACCTCCTGGTCAATTTACATATCTTTTCTCACCTGTCAGATGTGTTGGCGTCCTCGTACATTTCTTTAGCCTTGGCTTTGTCGTCGAGTCCATCGTAATCCTGCACGTACATTGATAAGTGTTCATCTTCTGTGGTATGCGATGGGGATTCTTCCTCGTACAGTAGAATGTTGCCTGAAATTGGGAACAATGGTAACAAATACTATACTCACAATTTACCTATTCGATCACTATTTATGTCATTGGTTAGTCATATCGAGCGAGTCTACATATAATCTCTATAGACTATACAATCTATAGATTCGAGTGCTGTGTTGTGGAATTTTGGAGCAAAGATTTTAAAATACTAAGGGCCGATCTTTCAATAGTCAGATAACGTCCTGATAGTTATTTCGCTGAAACATCTAAGTCTTTGGTGATGACAGACATAAATAAATTGTATGCCATTCTAAAGAAATAAACATTAGTTAGCTAACGGTCCATTAATTCCGAAATTAAAAACACTAAAAACGCGAAAATTTATTTATTCAATAGCAATTAGTTCGATAACGTGCAATGAGGAGGCACAGGCAAAACTAAGATCTCAGATGGCGCCACCACCGCTGGTGATTGTCATTTGCGATAATAAGATCTCGTGTGGCTTCCTTTTGGGGTCGGCTGCGCCGCTCTGGTAATAAAATACTATCGGCTGTCTGTGACAATGTTAGAAGTCCAATATTTAAGTATTGGATATCTGTTCACATGAGCGGGAACAAAAAATGACGCAACATTACCTAAATGTGAAGTTTAGGTCCTAAATTTAATTTAATGATCGTATTGTATTATTATTATTATTCTTTTCTTTATTTCTACTTGATCTGTGTTTTGCATTTTTGCATAACATTATTTGTAATTGTGTATGGGTTTATTGCCTGCAATAAAGAATTTTTATTTTTTATTTATTTTTTATTGATGTTTACTTTGAGGGTTAATGAATTAAACTATAACCAGTAAACATGCTCGCGTCTTACAAATCATTAGATTTGAAATGGTCACTACATAACCTAGAAAAGTAATTGGTTTCCTATCATTTTTGATGAGCAATGTTTTGATCCACAATTTCCGTTTTTTCCTCGTCAGAAGGGTAACTTTACACTGAATTGCACTTTACAGAGGCATATTTTATTGCAAAGACGATTTTTTGTTTACTTATTACAATTTTATAATGAAGTTTCATAGTGAAACAACACCAGCGATAATGCGCCACCTAGCGGGGTAAGTAAGCAGTGTGGCTCCCCATTAGTATGTTAACATTCAATGGGGAGGCACAGGCAAAGCTAATCTCAGATGGCGCCACCTCCGCTGGTGCTTGTCATTGATGGTTACTTTGAGTGTTAATGAATTAAACTATAACTAGTAACCATGCTAGCGTCTTAGAAATCATTAGATTTGAAATGGTCACTACATATCCTAGAAGAATAATTGGTTTCCAATCATTTTTGGTGAGCAATGCTTTGATCCACAATTTCCGTTTTTTCTCGTCAGAAGAGAAACGTGTGTACCTTAATTTTATACTGAATTGCACTTTACAGAGACTTTACTTTGTTGCAAAGACGATTTTTTGTTTATTTACTAAATATTATAATGAAGTTTCATAGTGAAACAGCACCAGCGATAATGCGCCACCTAACGGGATAAGTAAGCAGTGTGGCTCCCCATTGAAAGATCGGGCCTAAGTTTGTAATCCCTTACCTTCCTGCATATCGTTGTGGCAGAAGACTGAGGGTGATTCGACCGTAGCAATGAATTTCTTGAGCCACTCCACCTCTTTTTCGAAGTCCACGTTCTTGATCTCCTTGATCATACGCGATTCAGCATCATTCTGGTACAAAGAAGATTGGTGTTAAAACAGTCAAAGGCAAATGCTCATACCATTACTATGTGGTAAGACTGACTCTTCTAAAAGTATTCGTAGTATTCGGGTACCACCACTTGCCTCGTATAGTCTGCCGCCTAGTATGTGCAAGCATTACTGTTTTCCGATTTGATGAGCAAAGTAGGTAAAATGACTGGGCTTATGGGACTTAATACCTAAATTTTTTAAGTTTTTAATTTAATTTCGTATTTCTTATCATTTTGTTTTTTTTAAACATGTCGCACTTTTGCTCGTGCTGCAACTCATACTTTCGTTAGTACATATTAAACTACTCTTTGTTGTTGTTGTTACTGTTTCTATATATTTTTTTTTCTTGTCATGTATTATTGTTATTATCATATTGTGTATTTTAAGTCTCTGTTATTATTGTGGTCACCTCAATGTAACAAAATAATTTTTTTAACTGTTTGATGTATACGTGCCGTGACGTCACTAACCGGTCCACACGGAAGATCAGCGCTGGTTGCCAACCAGCATTTATGCTGAGTTTGGACCGATTTGTAACAATTACCTATTGTAACAATTTCCGTGTTTGTGAATAAGGTTTAAGTGGTTGATTGTTACAAATAAATATTTTTCATTTCATTTCAAATCTAATGCCTCAAAGTAACGAGCGCAATGTATTGCCGCACAGGTTTTTGTAGCTCAAGTCCTAGGTGGCACTGCTTTATGGGCTGGCGTTATTATTACCATCAGACAAACGAACTGCTCGCGGCTTGTCTTGTTATCCAGTAGTATTAAAAAAATTAGTTCTACGATTGGCCTATAGAGGCGCTTGGCAGCTCAGACACGTGGCGGTAAAGTGGCGACATCTAGCGACAGCGTGGAAGAAATCGATATACTCTCTCATAAAAGGTTTCGGATATTTTAGGAAACAATACATGTAGATTTTTTTTATTGAAACGATAAATTTCTAGTTTTAATATATTATTTATTAATAGATCTGTAATTTGATTCTTTTGTCTGTATATTTATAGCTAGTTTTTTCTTTGTATTTTGTGTTGCGATTGTAAATAAATGAGTTTAGTATAAAATATAATGCTGCAGGAAGAATTGCATGATGTCTTTGTTTCTTTTAAACTTTCGCGATTCGAAAACGTGGTCGTGGTCGTGGTCGCGAGAAGACTTCTTCTCGTGACCACGATCAATGCAACTTGATCGAAACGTCGAGGTAAATATAAACCTGTGTTTTATCGCGATTAAGTTCCGTTGCTTAAAAATAAACAATGTCTTTGTTTCTATTTTTGTTGTTTAATAAATACATTTTCTTTCTTTCAACTCACCTTAGGCTGATAAGAGCCGGAGAGACGTTCCTCGCGCACAGTTTTGATCCACTTCCCCATAGTCTTCCACAGCCAGTTGGGCTCTTTGTTCAGTGGCACGTCCATTGAATGGATGGCGGCCATTTTTTCAGCAATTTTCATAGAGAAGGCGGGCTCGGCGAGCTCTTTGGTTAGGAGGGGTCTAGCCTGGAATAATTAGTTTTATTCAGGTAAGCGTTTGACTTATACTATGTCACCTGATCTTAAAAAGAACGAAAAAGTGGCCTAAAAGCTTGTTATTTGATTAAAGATAAAGAGGTACTACGAAAAAAGAGAAACAACGACAGAGCCTTCGGCTGGCGTTCTGAAATAATTTTCCGAAGACAATTGATGCGCGTTGGCATTCTGAAAATTCTGAATTTCTAGAGACAATTAGTGCGCAGTAATTTCCTAAAACATGTTCCGTGAAATAACTGTTTTTGAAATTACCTTACAATTTTATCAAAAAACTTTTTGTTATTTAGAATCTCTCATCTCCAGGGTGAATCGTGTTTTCTTTATTTTTACATTTATGAGAACATTGCGAACGGTCAAAATCAAAGTAAAATTTGTTAAAAAAAGCTGTTATTTAGCTCCCAAACATACCTTAGTCGCGTGTTTAAGTATAAACAACCACAAATCTTGATTTCAGTAGTGTCTAAGGCGGTTTCCATTAATTAAGTTTGGGGGTGAGGGGGGTACGGCCGACGTTGTTATTGAAACAGTCCACTGTTCATATAATAAGCTCAGGACCCCATTATCCTAGAGTCTGGGCCTCTAACAGTTTAAATACGGTTCTGATTATTAGCCTCTATACTCACTAGTAAGAATTCTTCTATCCTGCCGCCACTGAAGACGCCATGCAACTTCGGACCCAGTCGTCTTTCAGACAGCAATGTGAATATAACGGATTCTGTTACTATCGCGTCCATGGCCCGCTCGCCGTGCACCTGCCCATATATGCGGAGGAGGACCTGGGGGAAAGAATACCCGTCTACAGTAGGATGCAATAGGTAGTACGGTAGGATATCGTGGGTAGTACGGTAGGATGTCGTGGGTAGTACGGTGGGATCCCTGGCCCTCTAGATAAAATCCACTCGCTTCTTTTTCCGCTCACGGTAACGTCAATAACGTAGAGTAAAAAGCACCATTACCATCAAATTTAAAATCAGTCACGTGACATCTCACAAGCTAATGTGTTAGAAACAAAAATATCTTGTTTTAGAAATGCCTCCAGTTGGAAATGCTTCCAGTTGGCAATGAAATAAGTGATGTGTGTGGTTTTTGGTGTATGTGGGGGAGTCCAACACAACCCCGCTGGCCTACGGTATCCGTGGATTTTTGAAGACGTCAAAAAGGTTGTTTTGGGTAGTCGGGGTGTTTCGGGTAGTCAAAGTTGCTTGGGTATACCTTTTTCGGCTCGTCAGAACTGATGAACGATGCAGAGCGAGCGAGCGACCCGCGGGAAAGACGCGTGTCTGGCTCAGATTCCGGCGAGCTGTCCCGCGCGTATGTCGCCAGCTTGGTTGTTTCTTCTGGAAGGGCCACGTAGTATAGGAAATTTGATAGACCGCCGCTGCAATTAAGAAGAAATAAACTGTTAGGCTCTTAAAAATAAACAGTTAAAATTTAAACGGTTGAAGACTAAACATAGTTTATTTATTAAGGGGAAGAATGTGGCACGCCGCTATCTCGCTTTTGCATCTCACCATTTGTAAAGATAAACATAATATAATTATGAAATATCGCGTTCGGTGAAGTTGCTGGCAATAAAAAAATACAAAGGTTCGGCAAGAGTATCATTTTGATCCAATCAAGTTTTCATACATGAAAATGGGTAAAACATAAAACCCCATTTTTTGGTTTGAAAACTGGGATGGTTGAAAATGATATTTTTGTTTAATTTCTGTAATGTTATTTCCAACAACTTCATCGAATGCGATTTTTCATAATTATATTAAACGATTGTTTATCTTCAAAAATTCTGAGAACCGCGAACGAGATACAGCGGCGCACCTAATAATAAAGTTATTTTAGGGCATATTCTGCCCCTTAGAAGTCTTAATTTCTTAAATTATAATCATTTACGTTTTTTTACCTGACTCGTTTCAGATCGGCAAAGGAAATGATCGTGAGAAAACCACCATGTTCAAAAACCACAAAATTCGAGGACATGTGACAACCACCGAGCCTCAAAGGGTCCGCGTAGCGGATTATGGCCCATCTCGCTACTTGCGATATGGCTCCGTCTCTCTCTCTGTGAAAAGGCTGGTATACCAGCACTGGGAGCGTAATGGGCTGATAATTAAAAGTTTTATTTAGTCGTCATAGGTAAGTCTTGGCAGTGTATCTTTTTCGTCATTATTTCGTCACTCTCCACGTTCAAAATAACGAAGCGTGCCAATTTTCATCTTTGTGATAGCAATCTTATTCATTCATGTCATGTATTCTCATTCATTGTGTTTGTGTATTCTGCCGCCAAGCAATGATGTGCAAGCATTACTGTATTCCGTTTGACGAGCAAAGTAGTCACTGAAATTACTGAGCCTACTAGACATGTTTTTTTTTAATTTGAAATAGGCTTAGGTTAGACTTTACTTTTAAAAATAAAAATACCTAATGTCTCAGCCGTGCCGCGGTGCTGCGCAAGCCTTTGTGCCTCAAAGTTCTGAGTGGCACTGCAGTTGTTATGGGCTAGCGTTATGCTTACCATCAGGCAAACTGTCCACTCGTGTCGTTGTTCAAGAATGAATGAATAAAGAAAGAAATATCTACTACTCGAACTCAGGTCTAAGTCGACTTTTTTATGTTATTGGTAACGAGACGAGCTGGTCGTTTGCCTGATGGTAAGCATAACGCCGGCCCATAACAATTGCAGTGCCACTCAGAACTTTGAAACACAAAGGCCTGCGCGACACTGCAGTGCGCTCGTTACCCTGAGACATTAGGTATTAGGTCTCATAAGCCCAGTAATTTCACTGGCACTTTGCTCATCAAACCGGAACACAGTAATGCTTGCACATTACTGCTAGGCGGCAGACTTCACTCACAAAGCGGTGGTACTAACCCAGACGGACACTCGCAGAAGAGTTAGTCCTCCCACTAACAAAACTACATTTCGTCGAGATGATAATAAGTGGGAATACTATTTCTCTAGACTTTGACCATCCCCTCTTATGTCACAAAAGGTCGGAACTGAAAAAAAATAAACTACAACATGCGATGTGTATAAATGTCAACCCAATAAAATTACGACGTGGGTAAAAATAGATACGCCAGATGTGTCTACACGGACGTGAGTAGCTTTACGTTTAAAACAAAGGGCCTGTCTTCGAATTGCATAATGGGATCTTGATCAAACATATGATACCAACTCGGGATCTACCTTAATAGAATACAGTCTGAACCACAGATCATAGAAACAAGGAGATGTGGTAAGACGTACGTAGCGGGTGCGAACGCATCAGGCCAAAATCAGGCATTTGGGTAAGGTATAAACATTGATTGGAACAGTTCAAATTCAAATTCATTTATTCATTGCAAATATGGGTACAATAATTGTTAACGGTGGTAAAAGAAAAAATACAGAACGCCATATTCAACCTGTCGGCATGCAATATACAACAGAAAAGTAATGTTAGTCATGAATTATGATTATACGGTAATCAATATAATAGATTTTAATTGTGTTAGAATAAAAATACTTAATTAATAGTGAGACATAATGAGTTGAGTCATGCTAAAAAAATACAAATATTACAATCTATATATAAGAATTTCGCAGCGACGAGTCATGCAGTGTGTAGTAGTGTGAGGCCATCTGTCAATCAAACGTAAGCCAACCTACCTATACCAGTAAAGATTGGCACTCTATCAGTTATTTTAGTCCGTGAAATTATTGGGCTTATGAGACTAATAAATAATGTAATAGTACCGAGCGCTAGGAGAGTCACGATGATTACCACAAGACAAACGACCAGCTCGTTACGTTATCTAATAGTATAAAAAATAATATTAATATGGGAACAGATTCAACTTCCAGTGTGCCTAACTCGAATTTTCATCCTGACACAAAGTGTACGAAACCGCGGGCAAAAGCTAGTTTGTAAGAAACAATTGAACAAATAAATATGGGTCGCAGGAAAAGTACAAACTGATAAGTACTAAGTAGGTACATTGTCAGAAGCGTTTGATACGCTGATAACGATGTGTACACTCTTCTATTTACAAAACGTTTGATGTGGTTTCGAATGCTAAGAGTTTGAGTATGTATCATTTCTTTTATATACGTAAAAGTGGATTTTAACCGACTTCAGAAAAGGGGAAGATTCTCATTTCGGTTGTATTGCGCGAAAAAGGAATGTAATGTTTTAGGATCCATGTATGTATAACTTTTAAATGCCTGAACAGATTTGTATGTACGGGGTGTCGATGTCGTTAGAATCCTTACATCATCACGAGTGATACTGGCTAGGGCAGTCGTGTTTTTTTACGTAACTTTTGTAAAGTATTTGAATTGTTATAAGAACGTATAAGCAATTTTTTATTATACTTGATAGATTAACGTTGATTAACTCGATAGTCAAAGATGACGAAAATGCTAGATTTGGTGAGAAATGAAGTCAGTGGGACTTAATACCTAATGTCTCAGGGTACTGGTAGAGGCCACTGGCACAGGCCTGAAGTTCCTTCAAAGTTATGAGTGGCACTGCAATTATTATGTGCTGACGTTATGCTATACAATCAGGCAAACGACCAGCTCTTCTCTTTATACAATAGTATATAAAAAAATTTAGAAAAACACTGGCTAACTTTTTTACGGCGGAAAAAGGCATCGTTCTCCACGCGGGCACAGAATAAATAATAGGTACCTACGGTACAACAAACGCGGGTAAAACCGTGAGCAGCTATTTAGTTGCTAAACTATTTCCATCGCGTTTATGTCAAAACTATTTCACCAGTCAAATAATTCTAACACAGAAAAGACATCGCTCCAGCAAACAATGCGAAATCGAAACGCGAAACACGCAAAATAAATGTTAATGTAGCGAGGACGACCTCGCGGTAGACTGTTCAGTTGTTCATAAATAAATAAACCGGTTTTTAATACTTCAAGGCGATGAGCCGAGCAGGAGGGCAATCGCGTTAAAAATTATCAACCAAAACCGCTACTAAACTACAGCCGCTTTACAGCTTTTTGACCGTTTCGTATTGCGCTAATAGTTTAACCAAAAGTTGAGACGTTTCTCGACAACAACTGACAGTTAACGCTGTCAAATGAACGGTGAAAAAAATTCTACACAGGTGAACCGACACTAAACTACAGTTGGAATCAAACCACAACTAACTCATAACCGTACGCTGTCATTTCAAATTAACGCGATCGGGGCCCAGGTCGTTTGCCTGACACGCATAACGCTCGCCCATAACAGCTGCAGTGCTCCACAGACATTTGAAACACAAAGGCATGCGAGCCTACACGAGCGCTCCAATCCACAACATTTTAATCCAACGTTCCATAACACGCCCGTGTGTGGGGAATCTCAGATGGATTATTGAATACCCAAACGTTCCAAATCCAAAGTTCCAACTTTTCGTGTGTTAGGGCTGTTATGTGCGGCCGGCAGAGCAATGCACTTACGCTCGTTACCAAGGCACATCAGTTATTAAGTACTTAGTAGTCATTGACATTGCCTGTTTACCCCGAAATGCAAACTCCGCATGAGTGATTACAATGACTACTTTGGTCATCCAACCGGAACACAGTAATACAATGCTCAGTACTTGGCGGCAGAGTATACGCACGACTACATAAATTCCCACATCTCAATTTTACCATCGGACGACTAAGGTACGGCAATGCGTCACAATCCCTCCTGCCAGTACCTACCAACATTTTTGCCTCCAGCTTCATTATATGAACGTCGGTATAAGATCTGTGGTCCGTATATAATGGTTAAGGCGTGTAATTCTTTGCCAGCTTCTTTGTTTCCCAATAGCTCAGGGAGTTTTCCACACAGTATAGGAAAACACCAGCTAAGCGGTGGTGAGACTGCTGGTTGCCTACCCAGAGATGGGGTGGTGCTATTCTTAGCCTTGACCAGCTGGCTAACGGGGGATTTACACTAGGTCGATTTTCACCGTGCGGCTTGTCGCTTACCAAAGCGCCTCATAAGCCGAATCGCCACCCTATTTACACAGGTCGATAAAAATCGCAGGTGACCTGTTCATTTTGCATCAAAATGTCAATCAGAACAGTCGTACAACACAAATCCATACGACCTGCGACTGAGCATTTTCACGGTCGATTTCTGTCACCCGCCGCATGGGTATGACAAAAGTCGAAACCTACTCTACTTTGGAACTTGCGATTTTAGTTACCTGCGGCTTAGGCGAATTGCCAATGCATGCCGCAAATATCGTACGGCTAAATAGTGACCTGTGTAAAGTTCACCATACACGAGCTTTCCAATCCATCCCTCCGCGCGTCGTGGATGGAGTGGAACTATGGTACCTCTAATTTCGAATCCATACCCGGTCACTCTATTCCGGGCGCGCCATCGCTCCATATTTCAGTCATTCTGCGACTTGAGTACTGCAAACAGGCGGTTTTTGGAACGTTGGATTGGAATGCTGTGGATTAGAGTGCTCGTGTATGTGGGCTCTAAAACCCACATAAGATAACGAGTTAGCGACCTACATATTTTATGTATAAGAATAATAAGTAAAATAAACCTGATTTCATAAGGAAAACTTGTTAATTCACGCCGCATAGTCTACTTGAAGAATTAGGCTTTCGAGGCTGGTCGTTGGAAGGTCGACGAACCTTCATGTTTGATATTAGTTTAACTTTACTTGATATCTAGAATGGGATACTGGGTCTCAACTGCGGATGCCAGAACACATCTTAAGATGCTAGGCGACAGATTTACACGTTGACGGTGGTAGCTAGCCTACATTATTCCCTACGTCCCCACAAACCTCCCAACCGGTGGGGGTATTGGGATATATTAACAACAACGGCATATTGGTAAGGCCTTTTCTGGTAATCGCTTGGCTAGGCTATGCATTTATCATCCACAAGTTACCGGTGCTAAAACCTGTGCCAAGTACCTGTAGCCGCTTCACATACAAGATGGATAGATAAGAAAGTCAACCCATAAAAGTTCCTTTTTTTTTCATTTTTAGTTACGGATACCGGAACCCCAAATTGAGCGAAACGATAATAATTCCAAGGTCAAGCGAATAAATACACCAATATTTATTACCAATACGTGTATATTGATAAAGACTATAATTTCGTCAATATACATATATTGATAATGACTACCTATAACTATGTCAACCCAATTTCGAAACCGGATTTTACTTAAACCACTTCGGAGATAAAGCTTCTAATGATATGCCTACAGTTACTGTCTAGTCTACAAATTCGTATCAAAATATTCCGTCAGGCTCGGTTGACTTTTTGAATTGAAATGCAAAATTTATTGCATAGTTATACTCGTACTATTCATGAGCGAGTGTGGCCGAGCGGGCCCTGAGCGGGTGTGGCCGAGCAGGAACTGAGCGGGTGTGGCCGAGCGGGAACTGAGCGAGTGTGGCCGTGCGGGAACAGAGCGAGTGTGGCCGAGCGGGAACTGAGCGAGTGTGGCCGAGCGGGAACAGAGCGAGTGTGGCCGAGCGGGAACTGAGCGGGTGTGGCCGAGCGGGAACTGAGCGGGTGTGGCCGAGCGGGAACTGAGCGAGTGTGGCCGAGCGGGAACAGAGCGAGTGTGGCCGAGCGGGAACTTGTGCGACTTTCAATCCGACGCACCGTAGTTTGAATCTCGACTCGGCTATGACTTATATCAAGTTATGTGCGGATTATTCACTCTCGCTCTAAAACGGTGTAGAAAAACATCGTGAGGAAACCGGCATGTTCAAGAACCACAACATTCGAGGACATGTGACATCCATCAAGCCGCACAGGGCCCGCGTGGTGGATTATGGCCCGTACCTCTCTCTCTGAGAAAAGGCCGGTATCCCAGCAGTGGGAGCGTAAGAGCCTCTTAGCGAGTGATAAAAAAGTTTGTAAGCTTGTAAGTTTGTAACCAAGTGTGTAAGCATTTGATTGTTGTAGATGTTTATAGTGTCCAAAAGAGTGACGCTATTAAGAACGCTATGACCAGTCAAAAAGGTCGGGTAGGCTTGATTTGAGACCTTCATATTAAAATCTATTTAGTTTGTGGCAGCGAGAAAATAAAATGACTAAATTTGCTGCTTAGAAAAAAAACCTGTTTTTCCATGGTTTTCGCCGAAACGCTGTCACTGTCTATCTGCATAGGAATGAAAGAGAAGCAACTATTACGTCATAGAGTCATCAGCGTTTCGGCTGATGTCAGCGTCTTAACGGGCCCTTTTTTATGTGTAAGGAGGATGATGACATTACCTGATCCGACTGAATTGCAACTTGGCAGGGTCCACGGTCTTCCACGCTCCGTGCAGGTAGTTCCTGCATATCCTGCCAGCCATATCCTTCATCTCCTCCTCTGTACCGCACATCTGGAGCTTCTGCAACAAAATATAAACAAAGTCTATAAAATCAGTTTATAAAAAGTAAAAAAAATACATGTAGGTAATCTCAGGTTAAATGTTATTGGCAGGCGTTTCTTGGTTTGCCCTTGTTTCACGCAGTAACGGACCAAGGGATCAACATGATTTTTGGCATACATATAGTTTATGGACTGGAGAGTAACATAGGCTACTTTTTATCCCAAAAAAATGCGCGGTTCCTGTGGGAACGAGGATGTAACCACGGGCAGAAGCTCATAACGGTATACACAATGGCACCTAACACACAGTCAGTGATAATATCTACTACTGACACGTGCTGATGTATATGTCGGAAGAATCACGTCAGTAAGTACTATAAGATTGTAACGTGTGTTTTAAGTCAGCCATTTTATTGCAGCTGATACGTTTGCAACTTATTTATAAACCAAGAAATGAGATACGATCTTGGGTTTTTCCTCGTCTTCGGTACTGCGTAGGTTTCAAGGTAAACTTCATTGGTAAATTACTTGTGCATTTTATATTCCAGTATCTCACTGAGACATGGTACGGTACTAGCACCAGTCTATCCTGAATCTTCACCGTTATGGATGCGCTAGCAATAGCTGGCTCAACTGACTGTGGTCAGCTCACTCACAGAGCGCAGGAAAATGGTTCTACAGTAAAAACAAGCCTACACGGTAAAGAAAACATTATTTTTCTTTTCTTTCGCGCCATATATCTCCTCCCACCTGTATATTCACCTCCTTAAAAATGTATACCGTTTATGTATACTCCTTGTATAGATACAATTAAAAAGCAAAATCTTATCTTATTACAAAATTCCATCCAAATCGTTAGAGCCGTTTCAGAGATAGCCGAAATAAATTTATATATATACGAGTACATACTATACATTTTACAAGAGTTGCTTGTTTAAAGTTATAAGATTCGTTCAGAAGAATTGGTGCAACGGTATTACCACAAAAAAAATAAACGCACTTTAAACCAGTGTTAAACACTGTTTAACTCCTAAATATGTCTTAGACGCGTGTTTAAATGTGAGCAACCACAAGTCCTAATTTAAGAAGTGTCTAACCGTTGTCTAACTCAATTCTGTTGCGACATTTCTAATTATTTCAGACGTTTTTAAACTGTCATGGTCATCAACACTTTTGAAAATTATCACTAGAAACGGGGTATTTATCATGTAATATCGGAAACTCAAATCAAATAATATACATGGTAAATACCCCGTTTCTAGTGATAATTTTCAAAGTATTTTAGACGTTTATGTTTAGACACTGTCTAGCTAATCAGGCGTCTAAATTTTTTTTTTTTTTTTTGGTAACATGGAGTAATGCGTTAAACCTAAAACAAGAATTGGCTCTCTTGTGCAGCTACCAAGACAAACGGATAGGTAATTGGCGACATCATGAGATGTTATAAAAAGGCTTTTTAGCCAGAGATAATAATTATTTCTTATCAAGTAATTAATACTACTTACAAGGCTAGGTGGACGCCTGATTAAAACTAATAAATACTGCTTTATCTGACTGATAATAAATATAAATGCGTGTAGTAACATACTGATACAGAACATATAATAATACTAGCGATAAAAATAATATCAGTTGGTGAGATCGTAAAATAAGAAAACTATCAATTTTCTTTACTGATCGAAAAATGAGTTTTTTCATGTTCCCACAGCTTTTCTCTCGAGGGTCCAGTAAAGATCTTAAAATCTATTTTGGACCAAACACTATTCTGCGTTAATCTTAGATTTAAAAAATCAACCACGTGAAAATACTCGCGCTAAAATTTACTTGCTTGCAATCCTCATCAAATAAACTACTAGATAATAGAAGTCAATTATTTTTCGGCTTATTTTGTGCCAAATGTCAAGATAGTAGGTCAATGACCTACCCTATAACTATACGTCATGATATGATACCTATGATAGTGACGAGCTCACCCTGTGTAGTAATGGAATTTTCGATGGGCTTATTTTTAACCGACCAAGAAAGAAAGAAGTTTTCAATTTATCTGTATTTTATTTTTCAAGCGATGCTGTTCCATTTTTCTGCCAATTGTCAATTGATTTAAATGAGTCTTTTTTTTATGAGTAAGGTATACCTCAGGGTGTTTCTTTTATTAATTTTACCAAACAATCCACCCTTAAGGGTAGAAAAATGGGTGATGAAATTTCAAATATCGCTATATTTTTGTCAAAGTTGCGGTTCCTGGTTTTTAAATGTCACTTGTTTAGGGGTTTCAGGCTTGAATTCGTTTACTTCAGACTAAGACTGTGTTTGACCACAATGTCAGCTGGGTCCCAATTCTACCAAACAAATGGTTTAAAAATGACAATTGCTTTGTCGCAAATAAATCTCCGATGAAGAGCATACGAAAATTGCATGACAATGTTATATTGATTTCCGGTTTTTCTTTTATTATTTTCAACTTTTATTTGTAGGTATCTTTCTCCTTACTGCACCGCCACCACTTTTCTTGTATGTCCAGGATGACTGGTAGAAAATGTTATTTAGCATTAAGTCCTTCCTTGTACATATTTAATTTGTGTGCTAAAGAATAAATTAATACATAAATTGACCACCATTATCATAGCTGAACATTGAAAAACCATTGTGCTATAAATATAAAGAATATACATATTCTACATGGTCCAAAGTGGTTCAATCAAGTTTTGAAATGAACCTCCTCAAATTATCCTAACTAGCGCCACCTATTAATTTAAGGAGGTCAATTAAAATGTGTCATAGCTTGTAATGTTTTCGAATCACTTGATATTTGATACTGTGCGCAAAAATTAATTGAACAAATGTCATGTGCATTCAGAGCTATTAACATAATTTTAAAATAACAGTTACATAACAACAGCCAATTGGAAGTGATTATTACGAACATATCACTAGAAACGGGAAATGTTCTTTAGAAATGTCCAGGGAATGGGCAGCAGCATTCTCTTCGGTCGACATCATAATCTTCTTAATAAAACCATCGAGCACTCTCTTGTTGTATAAAACAGACAAGGCAACCTACACCCTTTGCAAAGCTGCCATGTTACGCGACCAGTAATCACATTGGCTCAATTACCGTCTGAGCTTTTAAAAAAGTAGCGGCTTCAAGTTATTACTTTTTTTTATATACTATTGGATAACGGGTTGAGCGGGTTGTTTGCCTGATGGTGAGCATAACACCAACCTGTAACAATTGCAGTGCAACTAAGAACTTTGAAACATAAAGGCCTGCGTGGCACTGCATTGTGCTTGTTACCTTGAGACGTGACATATCTTAATATCAGACTTATCTCATAAACCCAGGCTTCTTTGCTTAAGACAGTAATGCTTTCACATTACTGCTTGGCGACAGACTACACGAGCAAAGCGGTGGTACCCACCCAAACGGACACTCGCAGAAGAGTTAGTCCTACCACCTGGTAAAGATTAACAGCAGACAAACATTCCTATTTTATTACAAACTAGTGGCAAACTATGTTCTTGACATGGTAAGCACCAGGCTTGCCTGTAATACAGAGTTACTCTAAATTTATATTGTATAACAATCCTATGTTAGTAATTCGTAATTAAATTGTATCATAAAACTGATGCCATAGAGCTGTATACTAAACAATAAGAGAATCATTTAGGCACAAAAATAGAGATTATGTTTGATAAAAAACCTGTAGAATGTTACAATGTAACCTATGAAAGATCGCACAATTTCCGCTACAGATATAATAAAGATTGCATTCATACACTTCCGGAATATCTACGAGGGCATTTCCGAATGATACTGACTCATACATTTGTTAGTCTAGAATAAAAACTATGAGAAATTAGGATAAAATTGTACACGAAATTAGCACTTCAAATATTTGCTAATTTATCAATGGAACATACCCAGTAAATGTTCCGATTTCTGTCGATTAGCTGCCTATAACTATTCCTCGCCTGTTTTAGTACTTTCTTAATAAACACAGCCATTAAAATAACTTTAAATGTATCGACTAGAAAAACTAAGAATCCCTTACTTTGGTCACAAGTCACAAATCTGACAACTTGAGTTTTGACACTAGGTTTTTTTCACAATATTATATTGATTTTGGTAAAAAAAATGTTGCCTGTTTTGGGTAAGTCATTCTCCCGACCGGCGCGACGATAACACCAATTAAGATACAAATGTTAAAGGTTCTGTTTTATTTAAATTATTGTGATAAAACAAACAGCTATGTTTTGTTCGTATTACAGCAAGCAATAGACCATACGCTGATTAGAGTGAACGTTGGTAACTTGTTGATGCACAACTAACACAAAGTTTGATACCACATCACATATAAATAATTGATTTTAAACCTCAACATATTACAATAATTTGATTTATTACTTACATTTTTTTTTACTTTATCAAAATTAGATCAATAATATTAGAATTCAGCAGATTAATGAATTATGTAACTTGATAAAAACATAAGTTATAGATAGTATGTAAGTAGTTAAATATTATTGATATTAGCTATTTTCGAGCCGTCAGAGCATGTCACCGGGTGGTGCGATGTGTCTACAAACGCAAAAAATGATTTATTTTTGAGACACACCAATACAAAATCTTAATAACGTTAAGTTGTCCAAATAATATATTTACCTTAGCCATGATCCCACTACAATCGTTTGTCAGTTAAATAAATGATTAGTATAATACAATTTATGTTAGAAAATACACGAAAACAAGAACACGTATGTTACGTGTGCGCGCCGCGATCAGAAATTATGTACTGAATTCGACTCGTATCCGTAGAGCGAGAAGCCTGCGCTACGGAAATTCGATAAGGTACATTGTTAACTGTAACAAGTGTAAAAGAGACGACAAATACGATTTCGCACGATTCAGAAAAACATCCCTTGATCGACATTCAACGTGGAGTCGTGGAGAATTCGTCATTTTAACACGTATAAAAAGAAACGTTGGTTTCTGCAATTAGATTAAGCAGTTGTATGCGGTTACTCAATTCCACCGTATAGTATCGTAGCTAATAAGGAATACAAATTAATCAAAGTTAGTTTATTTTTAATCTACTGAGAGTAATGTGTCATTTTAATTTGGTTGCACAAAGACGCGATATTATTCTTTGCGCGATGACGTCTGATGGTCTTTTATCTTACATAAATAATATTATTATTATATTATTTTGTTATAATAAATACAAACAACACTGTTTGCATTGTCTCATTTCCTGTAAAACAAAAGGAGACGTCAGTTTACCACTAATAACAGCAATAAATTTAATTTGCGCTGCACTTCTTTTTTGTGTTATTGCGACGCGATGATTTGTCAGGTTATAGCATACCCATAAGACGTCACTATATCCGGTATGGTGACGTCACTGACGTCTCCCACCCCAATCCGTAGGTCATGGTTTAGAATTTTCTAATGAGGGTGACCTTTCAGTGTAAGAAAACCATAGAGAAATAGGGAAACACGTTAAACAAATACAGTCATAGCTTAGTGTGGTAGTGCTTTTTTAGTGTACGCCTCGTTATATAGCTACAAGCCTCAACATTAAATCTATTGCCAATCATTTATCGGTGTGTAAAGACATTTGCGGCGCAAGTACGGATCTTTTTGATAAATAAAATTCGATAAAATTGACAGTTAAAATCGATAAAGTGGGTTTTATTCGATGAAATTAACAGTTAAAATAGATAAAATGGGTTTTATCGATTATAACTGTCAATTTTATCGAATTTTTTCTATCGAAAAGATCCGTCATCGCGCCGCTATTTTACACTAACACTTTTAATGAAAGCCAACCCTAGTTCTAGATTTCTCAAGTTATTGCTTAGGATTACGCGAGATATTGGTAAAACGCTAATTTCCTACCTTTAAGAACAAATTAAGTGTAAGTTTATTGGTTTATCGTGTTACCACAAAAACGTTTTTAGGCGCCGGTTTAGCTAGACTCTGCTAGACCAAGGCTAAAGATAAGCGTCTAAAATGATTAGAAATGTCCCAACAGAATGGAGTTAGACAATCGATTAGACACTATTTAAATCACGTTTTTTTAAATACATTATTAAAGAGATTAATCATAATAAACAAAGATTTGTGGTTGTTCATATTTAAACACGTTACTAAGGCATGGTTAGACGCTGGGTTAGACCCTGTTTAACATGTATTTAGTGTTTCTTATAATTTTTTGTGGTGAGACCAGTGTTTTGTCATGCTTTACTTAATTATGTCCATAAAATTCCAAATTTCTCGAGACATTTGTTCATCAAAACTTTCAAAGGATGGGAAAAAAATTGAATGCAATTTAACTTTGCCAAATGCCGATCTTCTCCACTATGACCTTACTTATTTTTTTAGTAAAAAAACACAACAGTATAATAATATACTAATAATGTATAATTGCTATTAAGTGCTCTTCAAATTATATCTACTAAGAAAAGCAATTTTAACTACTTATTGTGAAATTATACCTACATAAATTTAATAATAATAATGCAATGACTTACTTTGATCAAATCTCTCGTAATGTTCATGTTTTATTGAGAAAAGATCACTAAATTAGTATTTTATTAAAAAGTGACTAGTGCAAAAATATGTTTAACATCGCTTGCTCACAGCACACTGACTCACTGACACGAGTTTGTTAATACGTGTATTTCTTGACAATGAAAGAAAAGTTCACATAGTAATGCTCGTCTTATCTACGACAGAGAACTCATAAATTAATAAATGCGCAAGTAAACACAACAAATACCTGTTATCACTAAGCTAATACTCATTTACAAGAAGAGTTCAAGAGTTTCTGGCGATAACATACCCTGTAGCCATTCACATCAACCTTATGCCTATATTACGTTGCTAATTATGGTGGCCTTAATAGGAGCCTTAATATATTTTAGATTATTTTATACTCTTTGGTAACGAGATGAGCTGGAGGTTTGCCTGATCGTAAGCATAACGCTGGCCCATAAAAACATTGAAACACGAAAGGCCTGCGGTGGCTCTGCAGTACGCTCGTTAGCCTGAGACATTAGTAAAATTGGAAGGTACATCATTCAATAAATCGTAGAGCGTCATCAACAGACAACAATGATATTATACTTAGCATATTTTTTTTTATTAAACAACTTCCAGAGGTCCATTTCATCATCACCTCTATTTTTTTCTATCTACTATTGAAAAACAAATGAAAAATATATCATTATACAACGAAGTTTATGCAGAGGCTTTACAAAAAATGTATGGTGTGTCCTACTATCCCCACACTATAGGCGAGGCTTCCCGATTCACTTCTGTGTACTAACGCATAATTATTAGTGTTGGCTACTGGTCCATTATGTAATGCCTATATTAAATCAAAGGGATAAAAAAACGGAGAACTAAAAAAAAGTGCATTGAAACAAAAGCTACGTTATAGAGAAAAGTCTATCTCTCGGAGAATAAATCATTATCAGGGTTGCCACTTGCCGAGCTATAAACAAAAATGCAAATTGAGGTATTGTATTGTACGCAGCAGTAGTAGATCTATATATAATATGAAATAATAAGATGCGTGCAAGTTCGTCGTAAACAAAAACAATGAAATGATTCACAGTGTTTCTTTGAAAATAGATATTTGTTATTAGAATCAAGATATAAGTTCATAGCCAAGGTCATTTTTTAACCGACTTCCAAAAAAGGAGGAGGTTATCAATGCGTCGGGTATTTTTTTTTTTTATGTTTGTTACCTCAGATCTCGGTCATTTATAAACCGATTTGGAAAATTCTTTTTTATTTGAAAGGTTGTACTTTCAAATTGGTCCCATAGAAATTTCGTCATAATCGGTTCAGTAGTTTGTCACTGAAGTCGGTTCGTAGCTTTTTTAAAGCAATTTTTCTACGTAGAATATTATATAGGGAATTTAGCTTGTTTTCTTTGTACAATGTTATGACTAATGTAAAAAAATGTATATTGGGAATTAAGGTGTAAGTATATTATAGTACTCGTATGTTAATGTTATCCCATTTCATGGGGGAGTTCGATGTTCAGCAGTGGAAGTTTTCCGGCTGATGATGATGATGAAGTTTTAGAATCTAGGTATAGCATATTCATCATCTTCGACCACATCATAGCAGCCAAATGCAAACCTATTGCGTTAAAAAAAGGCTCACGCTAAAAGTTCCATTTCACCTTTTAGATACGGAATTCTAAAAACGAAAACCTGGCGTGGGCGGTGCTGGCGTCTCGAACCAAAAAATGTATCGTAAAGTGACGGTGCCTCAGTAAAATACATTTGTAATTCAGTCTATTAAAAGCTGGCCGTTATTGATTTTCCTTCAAACATTCTTTTCTCAAGGCCTGGTATGATGTCAGATGATTGTAGATTAGGTACGCTTATATGAAGGGTGCATTAGAAATTTATGCCGTGTGAGCCATGATAAGACCATTGTTAAAAGAGCCTAAAGTAATAGTAGTATAGTCTGCACTAACGTCAACTAAGATAAAGCTTATATTGGCAACTCTAAAACTAATAGAAGTCTTGACTTCCTCTGTACCAATCAATTTACGTTAAGATACTCCTAAAACTGACGTTTCGTATGTCAATGAAATGAACGAATTACTCATTTTTAATTAATACATTTCTATGTAGTTTAGTGGTTTTGACACAGAAAATTGAAATTGCGCAAGCGCAAATTTTTAATAATGGACATGATCATAATCTTGTTTTATTTTTCTCTGTCAATTGTTAAGAGCCTAGATAGCGTAAGGACTTACAAAACGGTGTTATAAAGTTAGAAGAGACCGCCTAAGATAAGTTCAACGCATTTGCATTCGTAAGAAACTCCTAGAGAGATAAGTGTCGACTTAGGCGTTGTCATACTTTGGTGCAGACGGGCAACAACGCTCTACATAATCCTAGCATCTAATGACACGCGATGATGGTGGTGTGCTTCAGCGGTACCGATATCGCCTGCTCATCTGTGGATCAAAGAATTCAATCTTCTAAAGAGTTTGAGATATCGGTGAAGGAAAACATTGTGATGGGTTGTAGTGTGCAAAAAAAGAGTTTATCTACCTATCTATAGCAAGCGATGTGAATCTCTTGTCATTCGGTTTCTTAGCATTGGTCTGAGTGAACCATCTGACTGGATTATGTAATCACTTTTTAATTAGTTAAAAAGATCCAGTCAGTTTCATCGTATCATTATTGCCTAAACTATTTAATCAAAAAGTAACACAGTTCATGTCATTATACTGCAGCGAACGTAAAAGGCCGGCCAATGCCTAGCTGCGCCCGGGCATATTTGACGACCCTGATTGCGCATGCGCAAGAGTTAGGTCCACACACGAATATGTTAGGACCACATTTTTCCACCGACCGAAGCACCAATGTATTTAAAAAACCTGGTCCAATAACACCAGTCACTGAACAAGTCGTCATTGTTCTTTTTTGCTGAATACTTGTTCTTGATCGAGAAACGAGAAGAGCATTGCCTTTGAACAGATAACAAGAAAAACACACTTTTGTATTTTATATCTCGAGTGGTAAGTTTTCAGTTGTTCAGCAGACAAAAGTATCATTCATGCATGTTATAGGTAATTATGCTAGGGTATGTTTGTTGGTTTGTCCTTTTTTCATGCAGCAACTGTACTTATATGTGAATATTAATCCACTTGCTTGTACATTAATAGCTACAAACAAGTGTTTATAATGATGATTTTTTTTATATAATATTTTTTGTTTTATCACACATATCGACATACGTTTTTACACAGTAGGTAGCCGGTTTTGAAGATTCTTTTTTCATTAGATAGGGTAAAACTTAGAAGTTGGTTCATTTAAATTTAAAAAAGAAGGACGTTGTTGGTTTTGTATTTGTTAAAAAAAATTATAATATTACATAGAGTTTCAGATTGTTTAAAGAAGCAAACACATATTCAAATTTTCACATTTTTTGTTAGGCAATGCAAAAGTCATTAGGCGAACAGAATAACTAATGTAATGGTACCTACTATTGAAGCACGAGTACCTAGGTACAAGGAAATTATTATTATTTCCATATACATTGTTTGGGTAGAAAATTGTTTCGTAACCAACTTTTTTAGCAAAAGTAATCTTGTGTCACATTATTCTCATGATTTGAAAACTAAAAAAACTAATCCACCTCTATTGTCCTTTTTTTCTCGAATTGTGTAATCTTGTTTACATTTTTTGTATGAGACAAAAGTTTGTAAAAGATTCGTTTTTTTTTTGTTAGTGAGACACTTAAGGTTCAAATTTAGCAATAGATACCTAATACCTCAGAGCAAAAATAGGTAGAGTACGAACATCGCTCCGGTCGCCTAATGCGCAGCGTAGGCAAGTGAACTATAGCTAGTTATATTGATAGGTAAGTGACTGATAGGGATGGGCAATTGAGCGCTGCAAGCGTAGTTGTCGATAAAAGCAGCTGAACGGCACGGGACCTATTGTTATATTATGTTGTATAATTAATGTATAATGTGAAGTATATATGGGTGAGTTTTTGATTAGTAAACATTATTATTTGCTTATTTATTTTAAGGTACGAATTTATAGGTCTCGCATAATGACCTATGACCTATGAATTTATATTGTTATAATTTTATTTTATACATTGTAGTTTTAATTTACAATAAAATTATGTTCAAATTACATGTTTTTTTATATCGTATTTATAGAATCATTTACGTTATTGTAATTGAGTCAAAATGCGTTTTTATTTTTATATTTCCCCGCTCTTTATGTAAAGGATAAAAACTAAAAGAAACAAAGAAATAAAAAAACAGGATGATATGTTATATCTTATTTATTTTTTAATTTTATTAACAAGCAAAAATATAATATAAACCAAAATAAAATACGCGTCAATATGACTTCGAAAAAAAAGGTGCTTCAGGTTACATCCACTAGACAAGCGAGCATCAAGAAAATCTATGGGGAAGTCATTTTTTATTTATTTATTTAATACTTTATTGCACAAAAGAAATGTACAAAGGGAGGACTTAATACTATTAGTATTTTCTACCAGTCATCCACACAAAGTAGAAGAAAAGAAGGAAGTCATTATTGTTTTCTGTTCTTTTTTTTTAAATAAAGTTGTTACAATTAAGAAACACATGCGGGCAACATGAAACGCCTTATAACCACTCTAAATAACTATTCATATCTAAATCATTTACAAAGTAATTCTCGCAAGCGCACATAGCGCGCCGGTGTATTATAAACTATTTCTCGCCGTATCGACTCAAGCGCCGAACGCGTCACATCACTATCCCAGTTGGCAATCCAAGAGGTGTTGCGGGGCGGTGCGGGCGGTGCATGTAGCCTTGCGTCCCGCGTCTCCATCCACCCCGCGAAGCGTGATTTCTAATTTACTTAAAAGTATTAAAAATTGGTTTACCGGTGAAATGTGATGCTAGATTTCTGTTTAGTGTGTTTCCGAGTATCGTTTTTACATGTTTTTATTGCACATTTTACCATTTTTAGCAGTTAAATAATCAAATGCTCGCTAGGAACTCGCAACGTGCGCTCACACCGCTAGTGAGCGTATGACTATTAACGCTTGCGGTAGGAACAGTGCGATGTTCTCACCCGTGCATACTGTTCCCACTTGGTAACACGCGCTCTACCTATTTTTGCTCTGAGCCTAATACCTTAATACCTTTTTCTGAGATTATTTCTAGTAAATTGTTTATCTAATTTTTTTAAATTTAATTCTTGATTAGTTATACGTATTGCATTAATTAAAACTGCAAAAAGTGTTATCTACGTTTATTGGTGCCATATATTGGTGGAACCAATCTTCCAAACAATGAATTCCTTTGTAGTTTTAGTGCAGGTAACACCATTATTAAATATATATTTTTAAAGTGTTTACAATAGTACCTAGATGTTCGGATGTTATGTAACACAAGTTTATATGCGATGTACACACTGTTAACATGTTTCAGGGTTTTCAAATCTATACATTTCTTTTTGAGACCTAATGGAAAGAAATATAATATACATAAAAAATCTTTTTACTTACATATTGATGTAACACCCCTTTTGGAAACATAATGGTTTCTGACCTCTTTTTCTGTCTTCAATATTTTGTATGTTATTTTTTTTGTAGAGCTTTTGGCAGAAGTGCTACATTTGATGGTGCTGTGATTTGAAGATAGCGAAGCCAAAAGCACGGGTCCTTTCAAAACGGCTATTTTATAACGCACTGCAGTGCGTAGTAGGTAGGTACATAAAAATATAACGTAACAGTTAAAAAAAAATTCTTCAGCTGCAGTGAGCAGCTCGAAATATTATAATAGTACATCACTTTGATCACTTACCCTGACAGCTTCTCTTGTTTTGTTTGAAAGTTCCCTATTTTTCTGAATTATTGCGGAGTAGTTACTCTCCTTCTGTAACGAAATATAAAAAAAGAATTATGAACGTTATCAAAAATAGTTACCTTGTTATACGGTGGTTTAGTTTAACTATGTTTTGTCTTTGTATGTGTATTTTATTGAATCGAAAGAGACAAAACAGAGTTTATCTATTCAAATGTATAATAACACTGTGATTTACATAGGTCCTACCGTCATGGAAAGAAATACAGGGCAGCGGCAGGACCAATGACGGCGCCGGCCCAGTATCTTATATTACATAGTAATTTTATTTTTTAAATTTATATCAAGGCCTGGATATAGAGTCCTTCAGTCGTAATAATAATAATAATTTCCATGCTAGAATACTATCTCGTGTTGCTCACTTCACATTGCTTGAATGTAAAATAAGCATTACATTTCTGAGTTTTATGAACAACAGACCCGAAAATCTTTAACAAGCTTGGGTTGACTGATGAATGCTACTACGGTTTTCATGGCATTTGCATAAAAATAATCTTTTTAAAATTCTTTGATGCCTTTATTTCCAAGCTTTTATTATTCAAATTCTTCTGAAATCATGCGATTTGGTTGATATCATTTATAAAAGTATGAAAACCGGAATAAACTCTAAAACAAACAAGTGATTTTACAAATATGCTATACTAGATTAGTGTGACAGTTAGTTATAAATCATAACTTATCTAATGAAGGAGTAGAAAATCACCAATATTTTCTTTCTAAATATTATTAAGTTACCTACATAATATCATTGTATATGTCATATTTTTCATTATTTCAATTTGTTTCTATGTATTTGAAAAATTATGAATTAATTTATCTAAATTATTGAAATTACTGAATGATACTACTTAAAGTAAAAGTCTGTGTACAAGAATGAATGAATTCGTTACCTAAATTTATAAAAATAATTCGTAGAAAGGTCTTTTCATTAAATTTTCACTTTTTTACTAAAATATTTGAAATAATTAGAAAATCACGAATACTCATATTTGAGGTTATTGTATCCATATATTAATTTATTGAGTCGTAGTAAGATAACCCAATTACCTATTTCACCAATTGCCTTGAAGATAGTTTTCATGGCCGTATTTATCTGCTTTTACGTGACAATTGCAATGTGTTTTTACTTACGCTACAACACGTTTTTTTACCAGGTAGCAACGGCAGGTGTACTGATGAAAAACTTGGTAGTTTAGCGTTTGCGAAATGAAATATTTATGTTTTCCGAATTGTGTACAGCCAGCTGCAATAATATGTATAAACTTTTAAGGTTTTCAAATGCATGTAAGTATGTAACTAAATGATTTTGCAAAAATAAGTAACCTGAGTTTCGTTTTCATATACGAAATACGTCATAAATACTTACGACATAAATCTGAAAATCTTAGGGACATATTATTGCAGTCGACTCTACCTAAAAATAAAAAATCTTACGTATAAGATACCTGTATACTTATATTAGATGGCTATTTACTTAATATACTTTTCAAAGTGTTAAAGTTATCAAATGCTAATCTATCAAGAGTAAAAAATAACATGTGCATGCATGTAATTAGAATTAACTACATTTGTTTTGTGGTATTCAAGATTGATTATAAGAAAACTATTTAAAATCATTTAAGGTAGTTAGTTTAGTTACCTGCCTATTTTTTGGTACTATTATTGTAATAATTGTACATAAATATTATTTAAGGATATTTTTAATGCGTTATAAATTACATTTAAATTTGAAATTTCTTATTATTCTAACTTCTAGTGAATAATAATAATTATGGTCATTGGTCAAATGTAAGCTTGCGCTTGGCGAAAGATTAACATGATCAACGATCATACCTACCAGGAGCACTTAAAATGATAAAAATTATACACGATTAATAATACATACCATTATCTTAATGCTTATGTATGACTCTGATATCTAAAATATTTTTTTGATAACTGTTCAGTCATCAATCATCAATGTTTTGAGGAAATTTATCGATTTTATCAATGCGTTTCATACAAAATGAGACAAGTGCGTTCCACACAATTTTTTCGCAACTTGATATTATAACTACGTTTCACATTGCTATACACTTTTTATCTAACAGTATAAATAATAGATTAGATAGTAATATTTACATATATAGGATTCCTTTGCATCGTTCGTTACGTTTCTATTTCTCTATACAAGTTAGGTATCTGTTTCAATTTAATTACTGCGAAACACGTCTAAGTTATATCTATTTACACATATTTCTTGGTAATTTCTAATTAATGTCATCATAATTTTGATGATTATATGGCTATGCAGTTTTAATTATTATTTTACAGTTTACACAATTGCCATTGGAAAGGTAGATAAACGCTTTATGTATTGAAATACCACAAGGATACTTATTATTGGAGACCATAATTAAAACAACAAACATGGAATATTTGTTCGGCACAACAAATAAATTTACGAATAATAAAATAGAATGCACTATTTTATTAGGAGCTAATTTTATTCTGGGTTTAGTATTCACCACATTTGAGCACAATAGGTGAGATAGTGATAAAACGCGAAATTCATCGAGAAAAAGATAATCCTACTTCCTACTAGTTCTACTTCTTACTAGTTCTACTTCCTACTAGTTCTACTTCCTACTATTGTACTTCCTGCTAATTATAAATGCGAAAGTGTGTTAGGCTGTTTCTTGGTTTTTTTGATATGTTGGTTTGTCCTTCTTTCACGCAGCAACGGAGCAACAGGTCGACGTGATTTTTGGCTTTTTATCCCGGAAAAATGCATGGTTCCTGTGGGAACGAGGGTGAAACCGCGAGCAGAAGTTTGTTATTAATATGACTAGCTTCTCCCCGCGGTTTTGTTGCTGCGTGAAAGAAGGACAAACCAACAAACGTTCAAACATGATTTCGTATTTATTATAGTACAGATAGATAATAATTGATAGCTCAGATTAATCTCTTTTATACGACGCGACGCGAAGCGACGGTCGGTGTATGGGGAGAAAATGTTAAAATAACATTGATTGTGTCCGATAATACAATACCTACATGATAATATCAATAAATATTAATTTATGGTAATAACATGGTTATTTACAGTGATATTATAATGAATAAACAAAAACAAAATACTGCCTACAATTTTGGGCAAATCGTATAGTACTGGCAATATTATTTTACAGTTACAGACGTTACAGTTTAAAAAAGTTACCAACCTACCGTGTTACAACAAAAATAAGTTTGAGGTGCCTATTTATCCACTAGGCTCTTATTAAAAAATGTATTTAATGGTGGTTTAGTTAAAATGTGTTTTCTATTTCGATTCAGTTTAAAATTGTAAAAGAACAACAAGTCAAAACATAGTCTAACTAAACCATCGTTTGCGATTGTTTTTATGAGCCCTAGGCATAGCTATTATAGCTACCGGAACCGCGGCGCGAGTACGGATCTTTTCGATAAATAAAATTCGATAAAATTGACAGTTAAAATCGATAAAGTGGGTTTTATCGATTCCAACTGTCAATTTTATCGAATATTATCGAATTTTGTCGACCGAATAGATCCGTACTTGCGCCTCCGGAGGGCAAGATTTTCGATGAGAACGGAATGTAGTAAAGTTTTTCAAAACATGTAGTATAGTAATAGTGCAATATTGGTAGGTAGATTATTTTTTACGAGTGGTAACGTGTCTTTTGATTTGTGTAGGTACTGACGCCGACGCTGGTTTCCCACGATTTTGTACTATTATGTATTCTGTGATATTACAGGACTCTAACTTTCTTCTTCTTCAGATTATGGCTTTTAAATGCTGCTTGACTCTAGCTTACTCTGAGAGATATTGTAGGTAGGTACTCACCTGCCCCTTGCGTTGACGTTTCTCCAAGGATTGCAATCGTTTCTCCATGAAATTTAGTCTGTGTTTGAAATCTTTTGCGATGCACTTGCAAAGGTTGAGTGATTCGCCAAAAATACGCATTTTGCATTTTAATTCGTCGAAATCAACGCGGAAACTGGAACGTTACATAACAATTTTTAGTATTCGTCTAATATATGTACATATAATAATTAATTATACTTAACTCATAAGCTGACATTAGACGGTAATGCGTATTTGCGTTTTGCTGCGAAAATAACCACAGTTTTGCGTACAATGTAGATATCACGCGCGGCTTATTTCAAGCCGCGCGTGAGCATGTAATATCTACCTTGCGCGATCAGAAATTCGTGAAACAGACAAGAATAGTAATACGGCCAGATAGTGCTGTCTCTCATTGCCTTGAAGCCCTGCCTGGGTTCAAAGCGAAGACTGCCACTCTTTATGCCACATAGCAGGTACATCACTTGAGCACCACCGCTTATTTACCGCGGCTTCTTCACTGAACACGCAGTGGTTGTGAAACTATTTTTTTGAGTAGAGATCGTAGAAGCGGCTGCGGTGCGTCTCTTGCACAACTTCTAACTTCTAAGCGTGGTACGGTTAGCGCTTGGCCTTGATTTCTACCAAGCTCCACCTTAGACAGTTCGATATGCGTCAACCGGTGATCATGGTTTTCGCACGGAACACGTTCCGTGATTGATGCTTATCCATCAATCATGCATTGCGTGTACGGGCTGCTTATGACTTATAAGGATAATCATTCGAATTACCTTGTTATAGAAGAAGTCAACGAAATTCTTGTATTCAAAGAAGACGAATCAGAACCGTTAGACGTAATAGATGTGGAAGATTTAGCTGTGACGAGAGATTTAGCATGTACTCTATAGCGACCCTGGACATCCTGGGAAATGGTTGTCTGCTGGCTGGCATTTGATACGGAATCATTGAATACTTTTACTTTTGACTTTGAGAGAATACGAGCTCTTAGTTTTGGAGGCATTTTGTATTTTCGGGGTTTTTTGGCTGCTATAGATGATTTTATGACAAGAATTTTGACAGACGTGATCAAAGAGAATATAGACGTGATCAATGACCACAGATGTCAGAACATTACTCAAAGAGGATAATCACTGACTAGGAAATACCTATTTATTTATAATTAAATTAATACTTCTTAATAATATACCTACAGACAAACATTACCTATGTGGGCTCACAGACTTAGGCTGAGATTCAGAAACGAATCTAAGGCTGAGATTCAGAGACGAATCTAAGCGTGGACTCACGCTTCCATACGTCAAAATTCTATACAGTTTTGACATATGGAAGCCAAAGTCTACGCTTAGAATCGTCTCTGAATCTTAGCCTTCGAGTGGACTCACGCTTCCATACGTCAAAATTCTATACAGTTTGGACATACGGAAGCCAAAGTCTACGCTTAGAATCGTCTCTGAATCTTAGCCTTACAGTATGTGGGCTTCACAGAGTACCTACATTGAATATAGAGGTAAGGGGGCTTCCCCCTATTTTTACACAGGTGACTATAATATAGTAACATGATTATCACGGAAAATCCGTGAAAGTGACGACTGAACTGAAAGACTGTCTAAATGGTACCTAATTCGGCTAGGCCTTAGGTGACTAAAATCGCAAGCTCCAAAGTAGAGTAGGTAAAGGTTGCAACTTTTACCGTACCACGACAAGAGGTCGCAGCGGGTGACTAAAATCGATAGTGAAAATGAAAATGCTCAGTCGCAGATCGCAGGCGATCGCCCGTCGAATTTAGGTCAGGTATCCACGCTCATACTTGGCTCATACCAAAGAAACTGAGTCAAAATACAACTCCTGTTTTTGCTTTGAGGCATTTCTATTGGCAACGCCATCTATGTTGCTTTCTAAGAAACTTTAGGACACTTAACAACAGCTCGATCTGTGCTACATCACAAGAAACTTTAAAACAATTAGAGATGTAAGTGACTAGGTAGTGCATCTACTCGACGTCAGATGTCACTTTAATACAGACTGTAAAACCAGAATATTTTAGCAACTTGAATAAAGAATGTAAGTAGTTTAGGCGAACGATGCTAGATGTCACATAATTACATGAGATGCACAGATTTGTAACATAGTAGATGAGATGCAATGTATGCAGTTGGTAGAATTTTAGTAACGTCTCAAGTAGTTTCCAGTGAAATTACTGGGCTTATGAGACCTAATACCTAATGTCTCAGGGTAACGAGCGCATTGCAGTGCCGCGCAGGCCTTTGTGTTGCAAAGTTCTGGGTGGCACTGCAATTGTTATGGGCCGGCGTTATGCTTACCATCAGGCAAATGACCAGCTCGTCTCGTTACTAAATAACATAAAAAAAAAAAAAAGAGTAACTATATTGCATAAATATTTTATTGTATAGTTTGTGTATGGAAAATTTCAGTTTAAAACTTCAATTAAGTAGATTAGGTACTTTTCAGTATTGTTACATTTTGTTATTGCATCCTGTATAGTATGGCACTGGGGCCGTACTCTGAATGTCGCGTCCAAGTTTCGGCTGTCGGATCACACTACCACGAAAATGTAGAAAGACAAGTAGGTATCAATTTACTTTTTGTTTTTTCTTATTTGGTAACGAGACGAGCTGGTCGTTTGCTAGATGGTAAGCATAACGCCGGCCCATAACAATTGCAGTGCCACCCAGAACTTTGAAACACAAAGGCCTGCGCGGCACTGCAGTGCGCTCGTTACCCTGAGACATTAGCACATCTTTATAGCCTATGTGTTGTTCCCGAACCTACACTATCTACATTCCAAATTTCATCAAAATGGGTTTAGTAGTTACGGAGATACGGGGTAACAGACATTCACACACACATACACACAAACTTTCGCATTTATAATATTAGTAGGATAGGAAGTGGGATGCTCAAATTGCTCACAACAAACAATAAGATCGATCCCATCGATGGAAAGAACTGAGCAACGAGTAGGTACCTACGTAAAGGAAGGTACCTACATATTTTGGACATAAGTATGTAAATAATGCAATTATTGTTATTTTGTAAATTATCTCCATTTATTTCAATTATTTAATCCTAATTGTAACAATTAGAAAAGAATTGTATCAATACATAGTAATTTGACTAAAATACTTCGTTCACAATTTTATATAAAAAAAAACTTATTTTATTTTATTTCTAAATACCAATTGATATTAGATAGTCGACCGTTTTGGTTAAAAAATACCCCAAAAGGGTCAAAAATCTAATTTATGGATACAGAGAATTTTCTTAAAAAAAACATTTTGTTTTGCTACATGTTACGTATATTTTACATAGATATAGTTTAAAAAATAATAATAATGTAAATAAAAAAATAAAAAAGCAACTATATAATAACACTTTCTAATAAGTGGCAGTTTTAAAACAATAATGCATAATATATTAAAATTCGCGTGAAAAATTAAGTATAGCCTACCTATTTACAGATTGTAATAATATAAATAAAAAGAACACAAAAAAGTTAACCTCGCAGTACCTTACATTTTCAACAATTTAACGTGACAAGAAAAACAATTGTATTTTTTTCTAGGAACTGGAGTTTTGTACTGGATCAATTGAAAAAAAATATGTAAAAAAAATTAAATTTTTATGGCACGTCATCTCCAATAATTAAAACTGAAATTTATTTATTTATATATTGCATTCATTTCTTGCCTTCCAAGCATTTGCACGAGCCACTGTGCTCGTGGCCCACAACTTCAGAGAACGAGGGGTTGAAAGTGACCCCTGGGGCGACGTACTGGGGGTTAGTACCACTACCTGACGTTTCGTACCTAATAAACTGAGGTTTAGTCGTGTATGTTACAATTTTCGGTTTAGTTGTGTAAGTGATGATTTCCGGCTTAGTTGTGTAAGTGACGATTTCCGGCTTAGTTGTGTAAGAGACGATTTCCGGCTTTGTCGTGTAAGTGACGATTTTAGGCTTTGTAGTGAAAGTGAAATACTCTGGTTTAGTTGTGAATGTTACGATTTCGGGCTTAGTTGTGTATGTTACGTATTTAGGCTCGGATTGGAAGACCTTCTTCTCAGTGTATGTCGCGCTGAACGTGTTGGAAATCGGTCCCTTGATTTGAGAACCAACGTTAAGGCCTCCATTAAGGCCGCTCGATGACTCTGTGTACTTGTTAGATCCAAAGCCGAACTGTCCCAATCCTTGTGCGAATGAATTCAACTCCTTAGCTCCAGAAACCTCTTTAACACCTGTGACGGATCCCTTGATGCCATACTGAGTTGTTTTGATTCCAGAGGTGTTGATTTGGCTGCTGTATTTGTTCTTGGTGATCTTGCTGCCGCTGCTGTATTTGGAGAACCTGACGCTCTCGATCAGGCCGATCGCCCATTCGTACCATTCCAAGTCGAATTTCCAGAAACCGGCGACTTGGTTACCGATTTGACAGCCTGTAAAGAGAAAAGCACGTTATAAAATGACAATAATAATATATAAAATGACAATAATATGATATAAAATGACAATAATACGATATATATGATGATAAAATGACAATAGTAAAATTAAGCCATATTATCTACTAAAATGCACAGAAACACACCCATAAGTCAACCAAAGGTTCGGGTAAAGATCCGAGAATTAGTTTACATAATCATGAGCATATATTGTTTTCAATATAGAATAGCAAGCGAATCCATTTGGAGTGGACCCTAATTTAGCTAAAGCTACTTCGCATTGGACCGGATATGGGCGCTCATGGAAGTTGTTGTGACTCTTTGTTGCCTCGTCCCAAAGTCTATATCGAGAAGAAGGGTAAGAAATAAGTACAGGTATATATCTTACCAGAATCCCAAGAGTATACTCCGCGGAACACGAAGTGACCATCTCCAGTGGTGCAAGCCAGAGCGCTGCCAATATCAACCTGTAAAAAATATACAAATTTTTGGTTAATTTTTTTCAAAGGTATAGCGAATTATAAGATTAAGATTGTATAGGTTTGTATGTATAATGTATAGTTATTTTGATGAATTTGTTTAATTATTATTATAAGGGTCGATATTTCGTTTAACTGATCCATTGTCTGCCTGGTGTTTTTCGGATCTTTAATTTCAAAATTAATGAACAGTTAGCTACGAAGGTTTATTTCTTTAGAATCGCCACATGGCCATTTACGTCTGTCTTCATAACATACTTAGTATGGCTGTGATGATCCAGAGAATTATCTAACAGGATAAATATTTGTAAATAAATGTGATAAAGATAAACAGTTGTGAATAAATATGATCTCCATTAAGAATAAAATCTGGAGTTCGCCAGATGTGAAATGAACTACGTTCAAGTGATCGTCGCCTCAATTCCTAATTCTGACAGCAGATCTCAAAATGCTCTTTAAAATAATCCGAATTTGAACCTGGATTCAACAGTTACAACAGTTGAACTTCGGATCGAAACAGTTGGCGAGCTCGGACCTATATCAAATATTAGAACCACTGATCAAATTTAGAACCTACCTTGCAAATGTTGTTGGCGGGATTGGTAGGCTGTCCACAGACGCAGCTTTCTTGGTCGTACTGCTCCAAGAGGTGGGGGTAGTCTGACTGCAGCTTAGCTTCACATTCTCCAGGGTTGATGAGGGAAACGTTCATGGTGTGCATGATGCTGCCCTTGAGGTGAGCTGGAGAAGAGGAGACAAATATGTAAATATATGGATATTACGCTCTAACTGAACAAATACTCTTATCACTAAAAATATTCAACTTCCGCGAGGCAGCACCATCAGGGGGCCAAGCACGCTAAACAACTAAAATTGCGATGGCAGTGACGCCATTATCCATCACAACTGGCAATAGTGTCAAAAGTCGGTAATGTCATATCTGTCAACTATGTTGTTATTGCCGAAGGGAAATTGATATCACAATGTTTTGTCAATGTTTACCAAACTGCCAAATTAGCGTAATGGTGATGGCCGGACACCATTGTGGCTAGTGCGTTACCAAAAGTGTCAGTTGCCATCAAAATGATCGCAAACCATTACTATTTTGACCATTGTGGTTTAGTGTGCTTGGGGACTGACTGCGAGTATCCATTTGGGTGGGTACTACTCATAAAGATCTGTGGTACCATCGCTTTGCTCGAGTAGTCTATTGCTAAGCTAGTAATGTTTTATTTCAAGCATACAGTTGTAATGTTGTTGTGTTTCTGTTTGTATTAGAGCATTAGGCAAACGACTCGTTACGTACAACAAGAAAAACTTTCACTAAAAAACAGGAAGCTGCAATATCCCTGAGTGCTATAAGTAGGCTATTTATTATGTTGATTGCACGCGTGCACGCGGGCTGAAGCTAGTCAATAACAAAATTGGAGCCAACGTTTGTCGGTCTTGGATTTTTCATCTTTGTATCACCAATTTTATTTTTATTTGGCTCTGAGAAAACATCTTTTTATCTACTAAACGGGGCTTCTTTAATCGTTTTATTTATTAATTATGTTTTTTCAAATTAAATGATTAATTCAAAATTAATACATTCAAATTATATTTACTTAACTAATTAAAGATAAAGAAAAACTTAAATACAATAAGCCAATTACGCCACTCCCTGTTGATAATTTCACCTTTGACATTATTCGCGTGTTGCGCCTAAGAGGCCAATTCGCGTTGTTCTGTTAACAAATAAACAACAAGGTTGACGAGATATGGGTACGAGTGAATTGGATGCCTGTTACACCGTGGCCGAACATTAGATGTAATCTTAGAGCTACACGGACTACATCGCGGTTGCCGTGGATGTACTAGAAGGATTTTTTAATGAAATGTTTTTTTAGGCGTTTAACCGATTTATGTATGCACTGCCCCATACTAACGTAACTTCAATATTAAACTTAATTTAAATATATACCAGTTTTATTAAATAATTTGTGCTCCTAATTTGGCAGCGTCTTTGGTGATAATAATGGATAATTATGGATAAATAAACTTTTAATAACTGAGACACCACAATACAAAAAAAACTTAAACAACATAAATATAAGTTTATAATTATTAGCAGTGTTATCACTCAAAGTTATCTGTTCCAGGCAACTGTTAATGAAGACGAATAACATTTTTTAATTTTCTTTATTGTTCTTTTGGATAGTTGTTTTCACTTATTAGAGATATTTTTATGTTTAATTAGATAGAGAGATATGAGGGTTCATTTTTAGTTTTTAATTCGATCTAATTTCATTTGCGTTTATTCATGTGGCCAGACATGAATAAATAATTTGGGTTCAAAAAAATTTTTTTTAACGGGCTTCATCCCTTTATTATTTAGCTACACCATAAACACATTTAACTTTGCTAAAAACAGTTGGATAATAATTTACAAGGCAAGATAGGCATGTACACAATCAAAATATTCTAGCCCAATACCATTTGGCTACGTACCCAGCATGCTGGTGGCATTGCATACTTAGTTGGATCGCAATGCTAAGAGATATTGATGTTTACATATGCATGTATAGCTCAACTATTTAATTTTTTTACTTATTTTTAAATTTCTTGTTACTTTATTTATTTGTAGTAACTACGTTGTTTTAGTTTGGTTTTAGCATAAGTAGTTTATTTTGTTACATTTGTCTTCAAATTTGTGGCGAATAAAAAAAGTTACTTTCAATATTCGCGATCGCGATTCGGTGTTACAGACATCCGCATGAGGCCAAATCTAAAAAACGGAATTATGAATAACGATCACAACAAAATCAATACTATATTGTATACATATTGAATATGTATTATAATAACGAATGCCATTGGACCATCCCGCCCAAGGAAAAACGTATTTGATTATTTTACTAAAACTCGTTTTAAGTGCGAACATCTCTTAAGGTTTTTTGGTTCCGTAGATATTTAAGAATGAAATAAGAAAGAAAATAATCAAAAGTACGCTTTCAGAAAGGGCGACAAAAATATTTTAATAGTTTTGCTGGCTGGCACGGAGAGGAGGAGACTACTGATTCGAGTCCCGTTATTAGATGAATTAAGAGGTTTTTATACAAAAAAAATCCTGTGCTTTAAAATTTAATACTAGATGGTATAGTCGCAGTAGAAAGCAAAAAAAGACCATGTTTTCTTTCACTAAAGACCCAAAATGAAAGCCTCCCAGATTATATTTTTCTTGAAACACTGATGCTAGTAGGTAATTCCACTCCTTAGTAGTGCGCATTTCCACATTACAAAAGACTTGAAATAGGTACTTAGACAGTGTGCCTACATGATGTAAGACTGGGTTTTATTTATAGCCCACGCGCTTTGGACCTCAGTTAAGCTTTACAGTGTCTCATACTACACATGAATATGTCAATATGTTTGTATAGCTGTCACATACCGATGTTGTATGGTCTTAGGCGCGAAAGCCTCGCGGTAAACTGTGTAAAATTATGCTAATTCTATTCTTGAAACTGCAATATAATAGCTCTTAAAAGGTAATAATTTCTTGTTTACTTTAAAGAACGCTTTGCTTTGTAATAGCATGCAGAACGTTCAATATTCTGGCATTTCAATTTTCGTTTGTCTCTCTTATAAATAAGAACAAGAGAAAGGGACGGAATATATCTTAGACCTGTCAAATTCATCCACTTGCTTGTATTTAGTGTAAAGTAAGCCATAAATTTAGTGTCGTCTAATTGGTCAAAGATATTTGACAGCTCTGAACCCATCTAAACCTGTCAAACATCTCCCATCCTTTTCTCATGTTCTTTTATTAGAAAGAGGTAGAGAGACTAAAATTAGGCCAACTACACGACACTATTATTTAAACGAGAAAGTGTATTTTTTGGATTGTCATTCTTGCAAGCAGCAAAGCAACGGATCGACGTGATTTTTTGCTTAGAGATATTTTATGAGCCCAAGAAAATAATTGTATCATACTTTGATTGGTTTTACTTGTGTTGTTTAACACCAAAACAAAATATGTTACACATTGATTAATGTTTTATTCATTTCACGATCCATTATGTAATTACTTCGCGTGAAGACTTAACAAATTATAGATACATACTATAATTGGCATGCTGTAGATTTCTGAATAATAAATAAGAAAAAGTGCACAATTTTTATGATATTGCTATACAGCGTTTCTTATGTTATAAAAACTAAGCGGAACCCTAAAATTGAGCCACAAAAATATTATTGAGGATGTACTGTGTACTATATCAATATTAATCATGCAATATTAATTTCCAGTATTAATTATGATTTACGACCGTTTTAGATGTTTGCCAATCAAATACTGTTGATTATTTTATTGAATATTGGCATGTTTGCCGATTCAAGTGGCGTTCAATTGGCCTCCCAGAACGCCAGTTCTGCCAGCCGGAAGACGTCCATACGTCGGTTCATCAGTGGACCTACCTCTTTCGGCTGATGATGAAGATGATGAATGTATAGTACGTGGCCTTAGGTGGGGGCCGGAAGCTCATTTTCAAAATGTAGTCAGAGCGTTTGATTTTTTTTGATTTTTTTTTATGTTATTTGGTAACGAGACGAGCTCGTCGTTTGCCTGATGGTAAGCATAACGCCGGCCCATAACAATTGCAGTGCCACCCAGAACTTTGAAACACAAAGGCCTGCGCGGCACTGCAGTGCGCTCGTTACCCTGAGACATTAGGTATTAGGGTAAACGTCCCATTACTCGTCAGTTTCTGAACTTCGCTGTCTTTGCAGCTTTGCCTCGTCTCTGTTTGTTAACTTAGAAATATCAAATTTTTTGACGTGATTACTTATTTATAATTCTTTTCGGTAAATATATTTTTAGTACGATAAAAAAACCACAAGTTATTAAAATAATTGAAAAACTGAAAAATCAGTGAATTGTACCAGTATCCGTCAGATTTGTCCTAATTTTCGTCAAAATGTCCCAGAACTCGTCAATTTTTAACATTATTTTGAACTCTGTAACCTTGGTATTAAGGTTCATTATTAAATGGTTTTTTGGCGATATAACCCTCAAATTAAAAATATAGGGCAAACATATACCCAAAATAACCAAACGCGTCGACTGCCTAGGACAAAACAAGATTAAAGAATATTGCACCAAATGAAACCAATTTAATCAAGCTGTTATAATAACAAGTTTTTTGTGAAAAAATATAAAAAAATATACAAATATATTTTCCAGAAAAGCTGTAAAATACGTAATGGGTTCTATAGTCTCGTAGCAACCTTCCGGCTCCATCATCGGCATCCTAAATATCGTCTAGGATCAGAGTACTTACTTTACAAGAATCAAACGAACCCCAAACTCAAAGGGGTTATGACATTACGTTACAACGTTACTATGGCCACCTTCCGGCTCTGTTATCAGACCTACTTGGTGATATAATTATATTGCATTGTAATCCGATTTACATATGTATGTAATTTTTCGGCTCAATCGAACATCGGGAAGTGGGCCAAATTTAGATTGCAAGATTAGATCTGCTTTGCTGGTCAGGGATTCCTTTTCTTCCAGGGTGTTAACCAAAAACAGGGAGTTAGGAAGAGTGATGGGTATTTGGGCATCTTTATGCATTTTCAGCTTCAGGGAGCGCACCTGAGGTCTTGAAGAGTATACCGGAGTATATCTCACTAAGGTACGCTACATCCATTAGATTCAGGTGTGCGCACAATAACTCCTGGCTGATGGTTGCTACCAGGCTTAAGCAATTGTACCTTAGCTCGAACAGGTTTTCCCTGTCGATATAAGGCAATTGGTTGTGATCTTTGACGAGGGCATCTTTATTAACATCTGACGGTCGAGTGGCCATGAATATGCCTCAAAGTGGTTCATAACAGCCTCATCAACCATTAGAAGGTTGCATCTGACCGGCTCCTTAAACCCATTTACTAAGATCAAGGCCATAGTCCGCACCTTGGTTTTTACATAGTGTCTAATGTAGTGCGCAAGCTTCTCTCTTAGATCTTTATTTGCCTCAGTTGTAGTGGTGACTATTCCGTCATTTTCTACGTCGAAGTTCCCAACCATCCCTATTGTTTTACCGCATCCTAGAACCCCATGTACCCAATTGATTTTCGGTACTAACCAATTTTCCAAAGCGTCTTTGAAATGATATCAGCCATCTTCAGAATCTTATCATCCAGCGTTATCTTCGTGCACCGGGCTGTAACTACTATGGTGTCATTTCAATGGACGTTAAAGCGTAGTCGTCCTGCTAGAAGGACTTCATGATGTTCCGGCAGGCAATATAATTAACCTCCTTACTTGCTCTTACGATAGCCTGAAACTCGACAAAAGCGTTGATTGCGTGGTATAAGAGCGTCGACGCTTATATGTGATTAGGTGGACTGACCTCTTCCTTGTCGGCTCTCGTTAGTGTGTCTTAGGGCTGTTTAGGACCAAGGGGATTCCTCAAAAACTGAACCAAAGCGGCTGCCTGTCTTTCCAGTGGTTGGATAGCTCTTTATCTCGTTCCCTGTGTTGCTACGCTGATGAAGATCATAAAACCTCTGAATCTCCTTTCCCGGTTCCTCTCTTTAGTAATGCCTCTTTGCTGTTCTGAGGCTATCACAAGTGCTACTTTCTGTTGTAAGAGTTCCGAGTCACTCTGACTAGTCAAGTTCATCGCCATAGCTATGTCGTGTTTCGGTACTTTGAGGATGCTTAGGTCTTCTCTCCTGTTCTCGTACATGACCACCTCATGATTTATGGACGCTTTAATGCGGCCGATGTGGTGAGCGACTTCACCTTTTTCGTACTCGACTGCCATTGCGTGTAGACGGTCAACACACCCACAAAGTGAGACTACTCTCACTTTGCGGGTGTGTTGACCGTACCTGGTTCGGCCTCTCCGAGTTTTGAGAGCTTTGAGAGATTTGAGTTAGAACGATTTTTGAGAGATACCTGAGCAAAAGGAGTCTTCTCACCCCATCCGAATAGTGCGATCGTCGTTTCTTGACCGCTTGACCGCATTAATCGATATTGGTGGTCTACTATTTCCGTCACAGGTAACGCGTTATACGTTTTACGTTTCGTGCTCATTCGGGTGGTGATTCCGTTCAGCAGAGAGGCTAAGCTTGGCGATATTCATGTTTCCGTGCTCCCGCATTGCAGAAGCTTATTCAGTCGTCCATGATATTGAATATTATATGAATTACTTAAATAACCTAAAAATTAATATGGAAACAGTAATTTTCATCATTAGCTATAAATTACATAATTTGATTATAATATTTTATAAAATAATTTGATATTACTCATTACTTTACTTGAAATATTACTTTACTTAATAAAATATAATGATGGGTCAGGGAATTCCATGTAAACTTTAGTGGTCAATCTAAGTGTCCTATATTTGTGCTCACTCTACTGGGCAGGGAAAGTCATACGCACGAAGTTACGTCATATATTGCTTTAACTACGCCATACAAAAACATGCGAATGAGAGCTGCCGTACGGGCACGCGGTTGCAAGGTGGTGGTACGACTAGCGCCAAATTGCGCGTTTTGCCTCGCTTGCAAAATATCAACCTGCAACGCATGCCCCTACAAACTATACAAAAAAGAAAAACCGAAAACTTTTATTGTAAGTACTTATTTTAACTATAATTTTATATAAAAAAATAAAGGCGGTCTTATCGGTAACCGTAATTCCATAATTGATTATAGAGGTAAATTATCTTTAAATAAAATAAAAGGAATAGTTTTTCGAACCCTCAATTAATTTACTTAAATAAAAATCTGACCGCCACCTCCCCTATAATAAAACCGCAAACCGTATCACTGCACAATAAGGTTCAAAATATAGTCTGACGATATTACGCGCATTTTGTTAATCATGTCCCAGTTACCGTCAAAATAATATAAATACTGACGGGTACTGGGTCAGATAGGGTATTTTAAGTACGAATACCTGTCATACACATAAATAAAAAGCTAAAAATAAAAATAGCACAATTTTATAGGTTATATCGTTAGGAAATTAACTTGAGCGTTTCACAAAAATATCACACTTACCAAAACGGCCTCCTGGTCCTGTGAAACTTGGAAACAAAAGTGGTGTGCAGGACTACACTTTCAGTTACTAAACTTCCCAAAAAATACAAATTTCAAAATCGCTAACTTTGATAGCTCCTTTCTCCGGAACCATTATAGATATAACTAAATGGTTCATTTTAATTATGAAGTATATTATTTTAAATATATTGCTATAAAAATCTTTCATTAAGCTCTCGTTTAAAATAAGTAACTGGCCTTTTTTTACAATCTGACGAGTATTGGGACATTGACGACATTACCAGCGTTTACCCTAAGTCTCATAAGCCCAGTAATTTCACTGGATACTCTGCTCATCAAACCGGAACACAGTAATGCTTGCACACTACTGCTTGGCGGCAGACTTCACGAGCAAAGCGGTGGTAACAACCCAGACGGACACTCGCAGAAGAGTTAGTCCTCCCACTAACAAAAAGTTTGATTGAAGGAACGCGTAACCAAAATGCTGGTCCTTATCTGGCTCAACGGATCAGCATTGCGGTTCAACGAGGCAATGCCGCCTGCATGCTGGGTACGCTTCCAACTGGTAGTGGACTAGAACATTTGGATTATCTAATAGGCCTACATTGGCTGATCCTTTGAGCGAGATAGAAGCCAGCATTATGGTCACGCGTCGATTCTACAAGCCGCGCCGCCCGGCCAAATCTTTATTATAAATTTCGAACGCTCCCGGTCCACTTATTCAAACAATTCACTTGTTTATTTTCTTCTTTCTTTTATTTGGGTAGAAAGTGTAAGTGACAAATCAATTTACTGAACGGGTCAAAATTGACAGTACGGAAAGTAACAAGTCTATTTTGGGATATTCGTCGTAACCGAACGAAAGTGATTCCTTTCTTAAGGTACTCTCCGCTGTTGAATTCATTACAATAAAATGTATACAGGATGATTTAAGTACTAAATAAGGGTCTTAACACAAAAAACTAATCACACGTTAAACCTGTGTTAAACACTATTTAACGCCTTAGTCGCGGGATTAAATATGAGCTACAACAATTAATCCTGATTTAAGTAGTGTCTAACCGTTGTCTAACACAATTCTGTTGTGACATTTCTAATCATTTTTGACGTTTATCTTTAGACGCTGTCTTGCTAAACAGGCGACTAAAAATGTTTTTTTTTGTGGTAACACTATAGTAGTACTGGACTTTGTCTTAGGGTAACGAGCGCACTGCAGTACCACACAAGCCTTTATGTTTCAAAGTTCTGAGTAGTAGGTACTATTCTGGGTTTGCGTTATGTTTACCATCAGGTAAACGACCGGCTCGTCTCGTAATCAAATAGTATAAAAGAATTATTGGTCAAAAAATGTGTTGATTTTAAAACTTCTTTCTTGTTGGCAGTTGGTAGAAACATTTTGAACATCCTGTACCTGTAAACACAGGTTTCAGTTTCTTAGTACAGAAAACCCGTAACGTTTTAAGGAAAGTGTAAGTGAGAACCGATTGGCAATCACTGGGTCAGTGTCGGATATGTACGAACAGCAAAAAAGTGGCAAACACTTTTTTTAATCATTCTATAGGGTAGGCTTTGATTTACTTTCAACCGACTTCGAAAAAGGAGGTTTCCTATTCGTCTGATTTGTTTTTTTTGCGGCGATGTTACCTTCTCGATTTCACCGCCAATTGTAACCGATTCATTCCCTTGAACATGATGCTTGTAACAGCGTCTAAATATCGGGTGCTCACCCACTCAATAATAAACACGGTAAATATCCCGTTACAATGTATGCCTTAGTAAATAACCGTGAAAGTTTAAAACAATTAGGTATTAAGTCTCATAAGTCCAGTAATTTCACTGGATTCTCTGCTCATCAAATCGGAACACTGTATTGCTTGCACAGTAACGCTTGACGGAAAACTTCACGAGCAATGCGGTGGTACTAACCCATTCCCATCTACCAAAATAAAACGCAAAATGTTAGTTTTTTTTTGAAGTATTTAGCCGTCTGCAATAATATATTTTTGGATAGATTGAAAGTACAATTGCATTTTTGGTTGACTAAGCAATCTTTGTCTCTTATCCATAATGTGATTATGGCATCAAGCTATCTAAGTTTGTAATCCGAAAAAGAATTATCACACAAATAACATAATACTTTTGACAACAATAAATTAGATTTAGAGTAATAATTCCTCATTTGCAAATAGCCAACGAAATGTATTTTAAAAAAATATACATGGGTATAGCTTGTACTATAATGTATACTGTGGTATAGCTAACATAATTATGACATTTACATATCGCAATTAATCTTGACACGTGACAAAACTTGTCCCTAGCAAATGTCAAACAACTTACGCCTAACACGTGTAAATCTTAAAAAAAAAAACATAGGAAACTTAAAGTTGTGTACTTATGTTGTTAAAAATAAAGAAGTAGTTTTAGGAAATACATAAAAATTTGCATAATCCTCAAAAATATTTAATATTTTAAACATAAATACTGATTCTACTATGTTTGCAAAAATATTACGCATTCTATGTAGAAGGGATTTGGACCTTACAGCGCGTATGTATAAAGTTAATAATCGCGTGGTATAACATTTTATTTTGCGGTAAAAAGTATAACCCATTGAAATCACGAGCAATCATAACCTTTAACCTTCATGATACAAGGTTTAAAATACCATTTAGTACTGCTTGACCTGTGGTCAGATGTTTGACTAGATGACATAACTTCTAAGTTCAAGGTGATTTTTAAGTATTAAAATATACCTTTATTTGTATGTATTACATTTAAGAAGACAAGGAGTAAGTTATGGACTCTTCATAAGCTTTATTTTATTTTATTATCTGAGGAAAGCTAACAGCTACCTAAAAGACATAAATTAAGTTACTAATTCACTTATGGCTAACTAAAATTTTTCACATAAGTAATTTTAATATATTAAATAGAAATTGTATCGTCGTACGTAATTGACCGATGAGTACAAAATTTACTATCAAAGAAGAGATCATTTAAATGTCGCTTCATATTGAATGCTCACATTTTAAATATATCCAAATCAATGTTCTTAGCTAACGTATTATAACACCTGCATGGTTAATTATGTAACTGTTTTCTTTCAGATGTCTAATGTATCCTAGCGGCAAAAATACATCCTCCTCATCCAAAAGTTGCCTGGAAGATATCGCTTTTAGTGACGCGGCCACTCATTTTAGCACTTGTAATAAAATTGCTCCTATAACGAACCTATGTACTTCGACAAAAATGTTAGGATATATGAAATTTTATATCCCATTTTCCCCTTAGTTGTAGTATTCTTTCATAAAATTTATTAAAGGACCATTATTTAGATAATTATGTAAGTATAAAAAGGAATCATTTAAATCGATTGACAATTGGCGGAGAAATAGGGTGGCCACAAAAAAAAAGAAATATAGACGAATTGGCAACTTATAAAGGCGTTTGCATGACGTTTTTAAAACGAGCGTTATTATTTATATAAAAGTATTTATGTATGTATGAACGTCAATTTAGTTAGGACTTCGGAGTAAGTATACTTTTGTTAAATTGATGATATGTTATCTAAGAAATTGTTATTTATAAAATTAATGAATTAACAAACAAAGGGTGCGAGCCTTGGAGCTTGAAGAGCATAACCGACATTAAAAAAAATACCAGCGTTCCAGATTTACGTTTTTTGACTAAAACCAATATATTACCATTGTTTCACTATATAGATTTACTTATAAGATAATAACTCAATAAAGATGATTTATGTAGCTTATCTGTTATTCCGGAATAAAATCTACCTCTATAACAAGATTCATGTAATTTCGGCGTTATTCAGTTACAAACATTCTAACTTTTAGCACGATTTATTTATAGAAATAACTTATTAAAGCACAAAAGTTGATGTTTTATGTTACGGAATCGCCTGGCTTATACACACTGAATAACAAGTTGCAGCAAGGCCACTTGGCACGCAGTCAAATCTGTTCAATTTACATACAAACACAGTTTTGAATAGATTAGTAGAGTGACTACATTTGATAAACATTTGAATTCGTTGGTATGTCTCAGAGTCACGATTTGGCAATTTTTGTATTAGTTACTTTACATGATTAACTTAAGATTTAAATGATTATCAAACTTAGTCCTAGGATTATGTTTGATTTTTAGGTGTGTTGTATGTGGTAACACTGATTCAATTGTTTTAATATTCAGGTCAAGAAATAAAGTAAAAAAAAAATGTTTTAATATTAATTTAAGGCATTCTTTATTTAATTTCAATATTTGTCCAGCATAGCATGTACGCTAAAAGCTTAGTTATTATAGAAACCGAAAGAGATTGTTTTTAAACAGTTCTATTAAATAAAATTGTGTGTTAAATAAAATAGTACAATGAAATATTTAATAAAACTATTTTCAATTAACCTTTATATTATATTTATTATTTAAAACAAAAGTCTTTATTATCCTACAAACATATTGAGGTATTTAGTAGGTTGGTCAAAATACAAATTTACCAAAAAAACAAAGAACTTTGAAACAACCTTTTTTCTGGATAAAGAGAACACACATCTCTCTCTCTTTTATGCTGAGATAAACCTTTTGGCACCACTTAAATGCATGGTCTAAATACTAGGTATCTTTCTTATTATCTTTTTTGTTTCATAATAATAATTCTACATTTTAATCTACTTTGTATTATGACTATTGTGAGCTCCTTCTTAGTTTCTTAAAAAAGGACGTTAAAATAAAATAATTTTTCGTCAATAAATTTTAAAGCTTTCTTTTCTACTATCCCTACATTAATATTCTACTTTGTTACGTGAGTGTCAAATTTATCTTTATTACAAAGTACTTACGTTAAAATTTTTCATAAAAATATAAATTTTTAGCATTTTTTGCTATCTCTACAATACTCGCAACCGGTCCAAGCCTCTTCTGATCGTTGTACACACATAATATTATGCATGTATGTTTGTCCATCACATGACATTGTGTAACACCCTATATAAACAGTTATAGCTTTTTAAATAACACTGTATCGCATATTTAAAAAATACTTACACACTTTACGCGTTTTTTTTTAAAGTAGATAAAAACTCTTTGGGTACTGTGCAAGACAAGATATATAGTATAGTGGACTTAACAACAATTTTATTAAGCATTATGTTCCGGTTATTATACCACACCACCTCTTCTCGCAAGAGCGGGTTAATGGAATATGCAGGGAATAGACAGCACCAGTCTCCTCGGTCAACATCAAACTCTACAAGAGCGACTGCGGCCGAGCGGGAACTTGTCCAACTTTCAATCCGACGCGGATCGAATCTCGACTCGGCCTGCACCAATGACTTGTGTCAAGTTTTGTGCGGATTCATCACACTCGCTCTAAAACGGTGAAGGAAAACATCGTGAATCGAATCTCGACTCGGCCTGCACCAATGACTTGTGTCAAGTTATGTGCGGATTCATCACACTCGCTCTAAAACGGTGAAGGAAAACATCGTGAGGAAACCCGCATGTTCAAGAACCACAACATTTAAGGACATGTGACATCCAATCTGCACTGGGTCCGCGTGGTGGATTATGTCCTATAGGTACTTCCTCTCTGAGAGAAGGCCGGTATCTCAGCAGTGGAAACGTAATAAATGATGATCACTGAAATTGCCCAATGGCAATTTCAGTGATCATCAGTTATTACGTTTCCGTTGATGTTAAGCTCTGAGCCAATGCTCAGAGCTTAACATCAAACCAAAGGCAATGCTAATGCCGTCACCTAATTCCTACAAAATGTATGACCTAGGCCCACCATGTACAAAACGGCATTGATACATTCCACACATAATTACGATTTTTGTATTGTCGATTCACACCTACGTGGTGGGTGGTATAAAACTGAGGTCACTATGTCTTTGTCGGACGTTATAAACTACGTACTGTACCACAATCTATACAAATAAATAAATGTCTGTTTGTAATATCAAAATAACAGCTTTTTACTAAATGCATATGAAAGTATATACGGTATCTATAACAAAACAATCATTTTTAAAATTTTTGTCTGTCTGTTTGTTCCGGGTAATGTCCGAAACGCGTGGACCGATTTTGACGGGACTTTCACTGGCAGATAGCTGATGTTACAAGGAGTAACTTGGGCTACGTGGGCGAAGCTGCGGGGCACAGCTAGGCCATACTATAATAAATGCGAAAGTGTGTTTGTTGTTTTGTCCTTCTTTCATGCAGCAACGGAGAAACGGATCGAAATGATTTTTTGCCATAGATATAGTTTTAAATGAACCAGAGAGTAACATAGGTCACTTTTTATCCCGGAAAAGTGCACCGTTCCTTTGGAAACGTGGTTGAAACCGCGGGCAGAAGCTAATAGTTACATAATAAAAATAATTGGGCCTTCAATTCTACTAAACAAAATAGTTTAAAGGATTTCGCTACACATGTTTAGGGTGTGTTTAATTTTTTTGTGGTAAGACAGTCGTTGTTTAGTTTAGACAACAGCAAAAATAATAGTATTTTTATTCTGTTACCTTATTAAGTCTATGTATTCTCTTTTCCTATGAATAAAACATTATAATTAATATTAAATCAACTGTGGGATCTGATAGCACTTACAGTACGTTGAGATTGCTTCGCCAAAGTTCAATAAAATCGGTAATTTATTCTTTACCTAAATTACAAAATCCTTGCATATTTTGTTGAAGCATTTCCATAGATTTTCATCCGATGTCTCAAACTGGTTAATTTCCACGATAATTGCAATTAAATTGTTTATTTTATTACTTTAATTTGTAATTACAGTGGGAGAAGCTTCGCTGCTATTGGGCCATTTTGTAACACCAATTTACCCATTTGGTTACTAAGAGTTGATTTGAATATCTACCAGAGTCTAAATAGGATTTTATTATTTCAAAAGCATTAGGCGCTTAGAGCACTCTAGGTGATTTTATCTAATCCTAAGGCTAAGATTCAGAGACGATTCTAAGCGTAGACTTTGGCTTCCATATGTCAAAACTGTATATAGAATTTTGACGTATGGAAGCGTGAGTCCACGCTTAGATTCGTCTCTGAATCTCAGCCTTAGAGCCAATAGGTGATTTCTAATGACAATGATTTTGATTCACAATAATTACCTATGTTTTTGTAGTAGGTACCTATTTTAATACACAATAATTTTATTTATTTAGTAGTTTCCACCAAGGTGTAGGACTAACACTTCTGCGAGTGGCCGTCTGGGTGGGTACCACCGCTTTGCTCGTGTAGTCTGCCGCCAAGCAGTAATGTGCAATCATTACTGTGTTCCGGTTTAATGAGAAAGTAGTCAGTGAAATTACTGGGCTTATGAGACTGAATACCTAAGGTCTCAGGGTAAAGAGCGCAATGCAGTGCCGCCTTTTGTGTTTCAAAGTTCTGTGTGGCACTGCAATTGTTTACGCCGGCGTTATGCTTACCAACGACCCGAACGTCTTGTTATTCAATAGAATAATAAAATAAAAAAAAAAAAAAAAAAAAAAAAACCGATACCAAGTTAAATCTATTGGACTCGTCAAAACTAATCAGTCAGTTACAACTTACAAATGAAGCTAATAAAAGCGTGCTTAAAATAAAACATGTTTGTTAGGATAAAACGGGTAAAGTCCAGGCGGAACCGACGGCAACTAGTAATTTTTTTGAGGTACCAAGTTGATGTCAGCGCTTCTTTCCAAATTAGTTGTTTTTCACATACTTTACAAACATGTATCTTACGTCATAATCAACAATATTGGCCAGACTTGAACTACAGGTCATATTTACTTAACAGGTGTCATTGGCGATGATATTAGGAAATAGGATGATTAATGACATGTCCTTAGTGTTGATAATATAATCTAAGACGAATATAAAAGTTTTGGACGGCGCGCCGTATAAGTCAGTGAAGGTATAAAAGTATGCCTTGTCGCTTTAATATCTTATTATTCTTATTCTGGTTTTTTCCTCGGGTCTAAGCCTAGTTCTTTGATGGGCATTTTTATTTAGGCTCTCGTCTTTCAGTAGATCGGATCGGCGAGAAAACTGACCATTCGGTGTGGCCATCGGAAATTTCCACGGTGCGTTGTGCGTCGTCATTGATTTTTACGTTGCGTCGACGCATCACAGTGTTTGAGGCCTCGTCGTGCTCTATATCGTTCATTATTTTCGTTAAGCTGTATCGGGTGATCTAATGACGTGCGATCCCACCCACAGATCGGGGCATTACGATCCATCACGAAATCGGATCAAACACGTAAATTGCACAACCCTTTGTATTGTTTGCTGCTACTGCTGTCGCTATACGTAATCACCAGTGGGTCGACCGTTTTTCATCGGTCAAAAAGTAGCTAGATAAAAGGGTTGTGTGCCGCACGTTATTATGTGGCACAGAACCATTTAGCACCAATATATGTATGTAATTATCCTTAAAAAAGCGGGATATCTTTGTTCGCATCTCTGTTAGCTAAGTGGAGTGCCGTCCAATTATTTTGTTCGTCGACGCAAATTCTATGAATAAGCAAAGGTCGTAGAATATGACTCGATTCTGCCCACTACTACACTATTATTTGCTTTGTTTTTGTGACGCTTTTTATCTAATCAAATTAGATAGACGAGATGGTAAGCGCAAAGTTGTATGCCGTCAAAGAATCCGACCCAAGGTTTGGGATAGGTTGGTCACTTGCCCATACTTGTACTAGTACGAATTCTAGGCCATAATAGAAAGGAAGAATTCTCAGTACATTTTTTGTAGGGACAGTTTTGTAAATAAATTAGTTCATTTAATTATCAATTAGCTAATACATTAATTAGATTTTTTATCAGCGTTTAACAACGACTGTAGGTATATTACATCTGGGTAATAAGAGCAGTACACATTTTCAACTTAAATGTGGTAGCTAGACTCATGTTTTTAATTGGAAAGTTCATCCATCTCTTCCCGCGGTTGCCATAACAGCTGGGAATATCCAGGGAATGAGCAGCCTCCTCGGTCAACATCACAATCTAACAAATAAATAAAACTGAAGTGTCTGTTTGTAACGTCAAAATAACAGCTGTTTACTAAAAGCATATGAAAGTATATCGGTACAACTTGTAACAAAAACAAAATTTTTAAAGTTTTTGTCTGTCTGTCTGTATATTTGTTTATTCCGGCTAATCTCAGACACGGCTGGACCGATTTTGACGAGATTTTCACCGACAGATAGCTGATATTACAAGGCGTAACTTATGCTACTTTTATTATGTTAGCGAAACCGTGGGGCACAGCTAGGTCATAATCATGATTGCCAGGACGCCTGTCCAGCATGGTGTATTATTGCAAAACCCCCCTTCATAGGAAGGCCGATGTTCAGCAATGTATACGTTTTTGATGACATATCACCTCAGAACAGTGCCCTCCATTCCTTCAGATATCGGGTGATATTGTGCACGTTTCGTCGCATCTCAGTGTAAGCTCAGTGCTAACTCTTACGCATAGTTGTTGTAAAATACTTAAAGATTTCACTTAGTCTTGCCAAATCGTCATATTTGTTCTACCTATTTGGCAAAGTAAAAATAGCAAATTGACTTTATTTAGCGCCTTCATACGAAATTCTTTGAACGCTAGATGCGTATTGTTTTTTTACTATTGGATATCGAGACGAGCGTGTCGTTTGCCTGATGGTAAGCTTATAACGCCAGCTCATCACTTTTGCAGTGCCACTCAGAGCTTTGAAACACAAAGGCTTGCGTGGCACTGCAGTGCGCTCGTTACCCTGAGACATTAGGTATTAAGTCTTGTACGACCAGTAATTTCACTGTCTACTTTGCTCATCAAACTGAAAAACAGTAACGATTGCACATTACTGCTTGGCAGCAGACTACACGAGCAAAGCGGCGGTCCCGACGGACACACTCGCAGGATATGCATAGTCTTACCACCTGGTAATTATTGGAGATGTATATAGATAAAATTTCATTGCCAAATTAAATCACAAACAGTTTTTTTAATAAGCACTAAGTAGCGGCGGCATTATTTACAACTAAGCAGCGATCTCTTCCAGACAACCGTAGAGAAGAAGAAGTAGAATAGAGACTCGTGACTCTCGATTATAATGTGCAAAAATTATGTAGAATTAGAAATTTTTATACTGCTAACGAGACGAAGCAGGTTTTTTGCCTGATGGTAAGTGCATAACGCCAGCAGGGCTAAGATGCGCACCGTGAGATATCTTCATGAGAAGTAACTTGTGAAGGACATATTTACTCGTGAAGACATATAATTATAGCTCACGGTGCGCATGTTAGCCCGGCTGCGCGGCACTGTAGCGCGCTTGTTACCCTGAGCATAGATTAACAGTATATTAAATAGTTATGCTATGCCCTGGGGCATCAGATCAGATGAAGCACGGACTTTTCCATATGTCAAAAATTTTGTCAAATGAAAGCATACTCATCTCTGAATCTTATCCTGTCTCATATCCCTCGTATAGATATGATTTTTTACTATCGTCAATTTTTACGCAAACATAATCGCAATAGTATAGCTTGCAATAAACTTGAAGGAAACCAGTTTTTATATAAGAATAGTTTTGAGGTCGCGTCTCACTTTAGTCGCAGGCCAATAACGCTAGACTAAAACAACAATTTAAGTTGAAACCATTAATATAATATCTAGGTGAATGTTACGCAAAACTTTGTTAATACCGGTAACAGACGATCCGATTTTGCCGATGCCAACCACGACCAAATCGGGTGGTTTGGTCCGTTATTATTCAAATTCTTAATTCACATGGTCCCTAGAATAACGCAAGTAAAAGTTAAATAATCCATATTATATCAATGCGAAAGGGTGTTTATATATAGGTTTGCTCTTTCACGCAGCAACGGCACAACGGATCGACGTGATATTTTGCATAGATAATTAGATACAGTTTATGGACCGGAGAGTAAGATAGACTACTTTTTATCCCGGAAAAATGCACTGTAGCCGTTAATATTGAAAATCTGCCACCAATCACTGTTGTGTTCCGGCCGCACTTGAGAACCAGTTTTAATCTAGCAGCATCACCATCTTGGACCACATCGTCACCGCGGTCAAATACTATCGAAGTCTAAGGTCTAAGTCAAAAAAAATCTTACCTTGCAATACAATCTTTCCCCATCCAGTGACGATGCACTCTCCAGCACCATTGTAAAACGCGTCCAGGGTCTCCTTGGCTCCAGGAAGGCAGATCGGGTAAATGTTCTTCGCAAGTCTCAAGTCTTCGCTCAATACCAAGATGGCTGCGTCGTACTTCAAGCTGCCCTTTGTGTAGAACGGGTGGCGGAGGATAGTCTTGACTTGAACAATTTGGAACGGGAGGGGTTCGTCGTCGATTCCTAGCTTCCATTCTCCACCCTTGATTAGGACGTTCTTGGCGTCAAGGCTGGAAGGAAAAGAGGCGTTTTAGTTAAGGCTTTCATTGGAAGTCTACACTTGATTGGCGACTGAATTCAGTGGTCCTGAGCAGGGCCGGATTATCCATAAGGCGAAGTAGGCAACTGCCAAGGGGCCCAGCACAGACAAGGGCCCGGCACCCCGGGAAAAAAATTTTAAAATGTTTTTTCGAGTGAAAATTAAATTTGAAACCCTCAATGACAATATTATTACTATTGCGTTGTTTATTTTATATCATCATATTTCAGAACGCATTTCAAATTATTATAGCATAATATTATTATGGTTAAAAAGGGGGCGAGACGTGCATTGCCTAGGGGCCCCTGACATGCTTAATCTGGCCCTGGTCCTGAGCCGTCTATTGCTTCAAGGATAAATCTTTCAAATTAAATTTGACCTACTTCATGTTGTTCGATTCAGCCGAAATTTTACATACCTACATGTTATGACTAGGTCCTGGCTGAAAAATAGTTTTTAAGGTCCTTGGACCTTAATATCTTTAAAACGGAGATTTGTGCGACAAAACTCGACATTATCCGACATTTTTTTATGCTATTTGGTAACGAGACGAGCTGGTCGTTTACCTGATGGTAAGTAAGCATAACGCCAGCCCGTAACAATTACAGTTCCACTCAAAACTTTGAAACACAAAGGCCTGCGCGGCACTGCAGTGCGCTCGTTACCTTGAGACATTAGGTATTAAGTCCCATAAGCCCAGTAATTCAACAAAACATATAGTCATTATTTTTTTCCTTACCCTTCAACGCAAGCTGCGCTGGTGACGACCACGTCAGGCCTGGTGATGACTCCGCCGCAGAGCAGACTCCTGTTGGTTTGCAGCAGCACCATCGCTTGCCATGGGATCTCTCCGAAGTCAGCTTCGAGGTCGACCTTATTTCCGTATGGCTTCTCGGGCTGGCGGAGAGAAACGTCAAAATTAAAAAAAAATGATAACTTGAAAATTTAAAAAACCCCCGTCTGATCGATTTTTTTATTGTTTATACAGATATACAAATTTGGTTCTTATTGTCTTAAAACCTATGTTAGGTTTGTCTAGACTATAATAATATGGGTCATACCACAAAAAAATTAAACATACGTTAAACCTGTGTTAAACACTGCCTAAACATGCCTTAGTCGCGCGAATATGAGCAACCACAAATCCTGATTTAAGTAGTGTCTAACCGTTGTCTAACACAATTCTGTTGTGCCATTTCTAATCATTTTTGACGTTTCGTTTTAGACGCTGTCTAGCTAAACAGGCGACTAAGAATGTTTGTTTTGTGGTAACAATGGAGCTGATTATATTCAAACAACTGAACAGATTTTCTTGAATCGCAGCTAAGAAAACTCGATCAAGTTACCTTTCAAACAAAAAAACTGCCTATTGAATTTGAAAGAGAGAACGAAACTAAAATCGTAACGTCTTGCTCTCAAAATCAATTTACATTTAAATTTTGTAACATCAATGTAATAACAAAAAATCTATTTTCAGAAACGATAAATTATATTTTAAATGTACCACAGTCCACAAGGTTTACCAAAATAGGTGTATTTTTTTAAATTACCGAACTAACATATATATGTCAAATAACCAATAATTATGCGTTGTTAATTTGGCAGATTTATGTCCAATCAATTAAATTAGAAATAAATTAATAAAAAATAACGAATATATTTTCGTATGAATTTTATATTAATCAAGTTTAATAATTAATCGATTCATCAAAGGATGTCTAAAATCTCGACATATATCGATTAAAAAGTGAAGACATGCAAATTTATGACCTGTCTTAAGAAATCAAATTTAAATAAATGTTTCTTGAACTGATTGGACGGAGAATTTGTGCCTTTAGGACGTAAATAAAAACTTATTGTCGTTGTTAATGTAATTTTTTAATTTATATTTTGCTTGTTAAATCTAGTTTGTCCGATGTTTATGTAATAATTTTTAGAAGTTAGTGTGACATAAAATTGACATTGACAGCTGTCATATAAATGTTGACAAGTTGATTTAATTTGACAGATCGGTTTGACGGTTCCTGTGGGAACGCGGAAACCGCGGGCAGAAGCTAGTATTAAATAAATAATACTATTTAGTAGGGAGGACGGATACAAGGTAGGACTGGTTAGGAAGTAGGATTAATTTGTGCGCGACTAAACTTGCTATTGTCTTACTACTATATAGTACACATTACTCAACGTAGTTAAAGTGTTACGAAACGAAACCAAACGGAACTGTCTGCAATTTGACCAAAAATTATTCCACGGAATTTGAAGTATTTCTAACTGATTCGTTTCGTCATAACATCCACGACATCAAGGGCGATCTTGGCACTTAATGATTAAAGATGGCGTCTAAAAATTACGACATTTCACCGTTAATTATATGCCAGAATTAATTTTAACTTGTATTTGGTCGGTGCTTGACCGAATTTTTTACTAGTGATGCAGTAAAAGGTCATTGTCGATTAGTATTTCGACGACACACGAGCTCGTACGAATATCGATATTGACTAATAAAAAAATGGTTATAAAAAAGGGGGAACCGACTTCGACGCAAATATCGTGTTATTTTAAATTTCATCCCCCATTTTTCTATCCTTAGGGATGCTATTATTTAATAAAATCACCATCCTTGAGATATACTTACCCGTTAAAAATATCTTAAATCGGTTGATAATTAACGGAAAATCGAGTCACGTCACCACAAAAAAAGACGAATTTAAAACCTCTTCTATTTTTAAAAGTCTGTTTTATGAAATGCGCTAGGCACCTTTGTGTCCCAAAGTTCTGGGTGACACTGCGCTTCTTATAGGCTGGAGTTTTGCTTGCCATTAGGCCAACGATACGATTGTCTCAGTACTCAGCAGTTTGAAGATAGAAACCTGCTTTAATAGACTAGAGTTCTTTGATTTAGAGTACTTTGATCTTAAAGCTTCTACGATCCGAACATACAAGAGCTGGTATGGGACTCGCTCTTAGATGTTTCATAGTCTCAATTATATAAGAACTAGCTTCTGCCCGCGGTTTTCACCCGCGTTCCCATAGGAACCGTAAAACCGATCTGTCAAATTAAATCAACTTGTCAACATCATAAAACTTTATTGTCAGCTGTCAAATTATTGACAGCTGTCAATGTCAATTTTATGTCACACTAACTTAACGTAACTTCTGCCCGTGGTTTTCACCCGCGTTCCCACAGGAACCGTGCATTTTCCAGGATAAAAAGTAGCATATGTTACTCTCCGGTCCATAAACTATATCTATGCCAAAAATCACGTCGATCCGTTGCTTCGTTACTGCGCGAAAGAAGGACAAACCAACAAACCAACAAATCAACAAACCAACAAACACACTTTCGCATTTATAATATTAGTATGGAAGTATGGATGGATTAGTATGGATTACTCGTAGTATGGATAAAAAGCTATCTATCTATCATGTCCTAACAAAAAATTTGTTACAAAAATAAGTGTTTGATAGAATAAGGTCTACTCACGTTCAAAAGTCCACATTGTCCTCCAGAGCTGTACTGCTTCAAGAATACCCTCTGAACCGATTCGCTGTATTCATTTTCAACTCCGAAGCCACCTCCCTGGGTGACCTGGAATCCTCCACCTCGGATCTCCCCACTGCCGACTCCTTGAACCAACTTCTGGCCTTGTCCTTGGATGAGCGCTTGACCTTGACCTCTGATCACACCGAATCCAAGACCTTGGTTCACTCCAAATCCACCTCCCCCTTCAAGGCGACTGCCTCCTCCTTGTGAGATTCCAAATCCTGAACCTTGGCTCACAGTTTGCCCTTGACCTTGTGTCAGACCGAAACCGGCTCCCTGACTCACAGCTTGACCTGAGCCTTGGCTGACTCCAAATCCGGAGCCTTGGCTGACTCCAAATCCAGAACCTTGGCTGACTCCAAATCCAGAACCTTGGCTGACTCCAAATCCAGAGCCTTGGCTAACGCTTTGTCCAAAACCTTGACTGGTCTTAAATCCAGATCCTTGGTTAATAGCTTGACCCTGTCCTTGGGTGATTCCGATACCAGCGCCTTGGCTGACTCCAAATCCACTGCCCTGACTCACGGATTGACCTTGTCCTTGGATTCCAAATTGACCTTGACCTCGGGTAACGCTAGCACCTCCTCCCTGAACCACTCCTGTTCCGAATCCTTGAGTTACACCGAAGCCTTGACTCTGGCTAACTGATTGGCCTGATCCTTGACTCACTCCTACGCCCTGGCCAGTCAATACTGCTTGTCCTTGTCCTCTTTGCCCCTGACCTCTGTTAACCGTGAGTCCTGATCCTTGTGAGATTCCGAAGCCAGCTCCTTGACTCACAGACTGACCTTGACCTTGTTGCAAGGCAAAACCTTGTCCGCTGGTCACTGATTGTCCTGATCCTCTAATGACTCCAGTGCCTTGTCCCTGGGTCACGGTTTGACCAAAGCCTTGGCTCACGGACTGACCACTACCCTGAGTGACGGTTTGTCCTGATCCTCTGATGACACCTTGTCCTTGTCCTTGGCTTATTGCTATTCCTTGACCTTGGGATACTCCTTGCGTTTGAGTGTATTGATTTTGCCCAGCCTGTTAAAAAAAAAAACTTAATTTAGACTTCTGACGAATTTACTAATAGAGTTCTGTGAACGAAGAATACTCACGTATTTTCATTCGAATTACGATTTTTACGAATTAAATAATTATTAGACTACGATTGCATTTGTTTAAAAACTACTGAGCATTTCTAATGCAATTTTTGTTATACCAATAAAGAATGTATAACGGTGGTATGGTAGTTACACATTGTTTTGTCTTTGTTGTTCTTGGACAATTTTAAACTGAATCGAAAGAGACGAAACATTGTGTAACTATCCATCTGTAATACTCTCTGCACTTGAGCAAAGCCTCAAACTTGAGTCTAAGTCTTTTACCAAGTTATTTAATTTGATCCAAAATTTTATTTAAAAAGAAAATATTGTTTTTTCCTTGAATATTTTGAAGACATGCCGCAAGGTCCATTATCGGTAGTTCGCTACGAATAGCTGGAAGAACATGAAATAAGAACCTACTTACTATATTCTACTTAATATAGCTCACCTGTCCCTGGATCTCATATTGTCCGCCCTGGGAGTAGCTTCCCTGGCCTTGAGTCACAGTTTGTCCCACGCCCTGTCTCACTCCCTGACCCACTCCCTGGTTCACGACCTGACCTTGACCCCTGGTGTTCTGGCCGTAAGACGATGAAGTTGTTTGAGTGAAGCCTGAGCCTTGTCCGAATTGGGCACCTAGGATGAAAAAAAAATATTTCACACATATATGTGTACAATTTTATTGTTAGTTGTAATAATTATTGTATTTGAACTTAATTGGTAAAAAAGATGTCAAAATCTTAAATAAGTATAAAAATATAAAATAGTTAAATAAAAGCGTGCCTTCGCTTTTATTTAACTATTTTATAAAGGTTTACTCTCGGTCATTTCACCATTATGTCAAAAATTAATGAATAGGTTATTTGTAGGAATGAAAAACAGAAGAATAAATGCTTTTGCTTTGATTAAGTTATTGAAATCTTTTGAAATATCCATCCGCTTTTAAACCACTTTCTTGCAATTGAATAAGACATAAATAAATATCCAAACCTATATTTATATGCAATATATCGTGCTTTGACAAGAACTTGTAAGTAACCTTTTAAAAGACGTTATAATAATTATTATTGTTATGAAATATTGGTATTGCCTGAGCTAAATTTAAAGTCGACAAAAAAGCCAGCAGACCTTTCCGACCCTGAACTTATAAACATTATAAAGTTCAACTAATATGACCTACACCACACTGATTCTTAGATAAGTGCTTCTGGACTGAATTTTGAAATACATTTAGCGAATCGAAAATAAAGCAATTGACGACGAGCAATACCTATTGCATTCCGAACTCATTTTAAAAAGACTAGACGCCAGCCGAGTTCTTTTTTACTAAACGTTAGTTGCTATTCGGCGGTGAATTAAACATAAACATAACATAAACGCTTACACACTCATACCCCCGCACTAGGATTCCCTGTGTCGCAGGTGGCATGGACATACACAGATACACATCACAAACATCCAAGACCCGAGAACAAACTTTATGCTTACACAAAATCTGCCCCGGCCGGGAATCGAACCCGGGACCCCGCGCCTTGCAGGCAGGGTTACTACCAACTTAGCTACGGAGCCGTCAATTCCATACTACTTTTCTCCAACTTGCGAAGAAAGAAACAAATTAATCTAACAATATAAATATTCACGATTTTTCAATAATTCAAATTTATCAGGTGTTCGTAAAACAAAATAATAAATAATAGCGAACCTAATTCTTTATACTTTACGTTCAGACTTCGGTACTCGCAACATTCGATAAATTTATCGAGTTTTTCGGTTGGACAAATTTATCGAACCGACTTCCGTACTCGCGCCGCAGATAAGAGACATGTACTAGGCACAGTCGCTTTGTTCCTTTTTACAAGAGGTCACTTTTGTGTTTTTTTTATTTGACTGAGACGGTATGGGCGTTTCTTTTGCCTGATGGTAAGTATAATGTCAACCCATAACATTTGCAATGCCACTCAGAATTTAAAAAAAATATTTCTGCTTGACACTGCATCAGTGCGCCCGCGCGCCCGTCACTCTGAAACATTAGGATACTTAACTTAGACCAGAACTATTGGTCTAAGTTGTTGACTTTTTTATGTCATGGTCACTGTACGGTTTTACAAACGCGGACCGTACACGCTAAGGCTCATGAGTTCATTATTTATTGCTCAAAATCAACTCGAAATTAAGACATTTTAGGTCAAATCCGTTGACATAATAACAACTATAAAAATCAATCAATATATTTCACCAATCAATATAGATTTTAATTTTATTATAGCTATAAAATCATCACTGTCTTGTAGAAATTAGTCAAAAATTATATGAATAATGCATATCTGGGTTAAGTAAACAAATTAGGGGGTCGAAATCCTGCAAGAGTTGATTAAAACTGTTTTAGAAATGAGGTTTATCTTTTAATCAAACGTTTTTAAAGTCATCAGTTGCTAGGTCAAAATAATTATAGTATAATTGAGCACAGTTTTATGCATTTTTTGATTAATATTGATTGTTCATAGAGTTTTTACTTTACTGTTCGTTATTTTTTAGTGTTTATTTTAAGCTGTGATTAACAATTGAGCTGTCATTATACGAGTAGTAATCGATTACATGTACGAATAGGTATCCTTTTCTAATTGAAAAAATATTATTTGCTTTATATTGTACAGATTCTAGTAACAAATGCAAAGTTAGAATCTTACCTTGTGAAGTTTGGCCCACGCCAGCGGATCCATATTGACCTTGACCTCCGATACCGACTTGACCTTGACCTCCGATACCGACTTGACCTTGACCCCCAGTGCTGTAGGAGCCCTGGCCTTGCACGCCGTACTGTCCCTGGCCCTTCTGGATGAAGGATCCTGGTGTAGAGGTCGGGTATCCAGGAGTCAGCTGGTTGGGGCCGAAGGTTGGGCCAACAGGTGGTTTGGTTGTCCTGTATTAAGAGATTTCCAGTTAGGAGTTTAAAATTACTAGTAAAATACATCTTCTTTAAGAGACTCTTCTTTAAAAGGTTCTTTATAGCGTCATTAAAAAAAAATCGTACAGCGGGATAGTGCTGGTGACGTCAGCTGATCTTTAGTTCGATGGTTTGAAATCTTTGACGAGGTTTAAATTTCGGTGAAGGAAAACATCGTAATGCCACTACAGCATGACGGTACGGCATTCTTTTATAATCGCATGGCTAGCTAGCCAGTACCATCAAGGTTTAGCGTATTAACCATCTATACTTATGATTCTACGTGGCAAAGACTGCGCTGACATCTTCTTTCGCAAGATCGTAACACATGTTCCACAGTCTCATGTCCTCGCACGCCACGGCAAAGGGAGCTATAGTCATATAGAAGCAAATTTGACCACATCATCGCTTAAGATTAGGGTCTGATTATAGTGCACGAGATAATTGTCTAAGGCAAACAAAAAAAACCAAGTTAATGATTCCGAATCAATTTGTTTCACGAACTGCGAGAGTGAATATCTTTAAAAAAATAATCTATGGATTGTTGCGGACAACGAACCTGCCCACGAGCCTACGAGGCATAGGTCACGAGCGCACATTCGCGCGTCGTATCCTACTCACTAGTTGCGAGACCTTGTAATGGAATTTTTTGGCAATAAATGATATTTATGTTTGTTCCGATATACTTCCCTCGTGTATTGATATTTTGACCCAAAGTTAGGCGATCTATACTAACATGGAACTTGACTTGACGATAAAAGTAGTGTATTAAGCTCACCTGAAGTTGTTCAAGATCACGGACCCAGTGATGGGCGGGGTAGGAGGCCTGAGAGTCACTCCAGGCCTGATGTTCGTAGAGGAAGAGCCTCTGCTGTCAGGGACGTACTTTCCATCGTTACCACCGAAGACACCGGGAACCCATTTCCCGAGCTGGTTTGTTGGCCAAGGATCGGTGTAGTAAGGATCACGGCAGCACTTGCCAATGCGGCCGGATTCGATGTCTTTGCAGTCCTGGTTTGGGAGAAACACTTTGATTAAAAAGGTCCTCTAATATCAAATTGGTCTTGGTTGTCTTAAACATCATCATTCTTGAAAAAGCAATTGAATGTTAGAAACTACTAACTGCTAGGCATGAAGTAAGATGATGAACTGACATAAGGATTCGAGATAACATGGTTTTAGGAAATGAATTTTTTCTAGACCCCCAGGTAAGATGGAGGTCAAACGGTAACGTGTCATAAGAAAAAAAGGGACAATCCATCTACTGTTTCCAATATCAATGCATTCATAAAGTTTCGAAAATTGGTCTTGGTGATTCCTATGATATCATCATAATCAACCTATATCAATCCACTCCTGATTTCCAGCCTCTCTAAAGGATAAGATATCAATAGTCAAATCGGCTTACCGTCAGTGGCACTCTGTAAGCATCCTGATCCCTGGTCAGTACGACAGTGGTGTTGGAAATAACTCCATCGGCGGTACAGAATTCGATCGGGGTACATTTGAGGGCGGCAGCGCAACCAGCTGGGATGTCACCTATTGAGGATAAGCAAGGAATTAGGAAGAGAAAAAAACAGCTGACACACTATTATCCCTGCACTAAGATTTCTTTTGTCGCAGGTGGAAAAGACACGCACAGATACTCAAAATAAACATCTAAGACCTCAGAGCAAACTATGCTCACCACACAAAGTTTGATTCGGCATGGAACTAGATCTGGGGACCCTAGGTTTACAAGTACGGTTAATATCAACTTAGGCACTGAGCCGTCAGTACTTTACAGCATACTTTGACAGAACTGGATTTTACATTATAACATCATCATCAGAAAAGGTCCACTGCTGAACATCGGCCTATGAAGGGCGGTTTTGCTATAATACAGCATACTTGGTAAGTGTCTTGGTAATTGTGGTTATGGTCGTAACCGAGGAGAACGCTGCATACTAAATTCAGAGCTAATACCATGTTTGATGATGCATCGAAGACACAGGGAATCAAATGGAGCTAGGTATTTTATACACGACCTTGTTTAAGGCCACGTTCATTCTAAATATTTATTACACCACCACATCATCAAATAAATGGCACATCTTTGCATGGCATTTTTATGCTTTTTAAGCCCTCCATTTTTATTATCTTTAACTTAAAGTTAGTAATACCGAAGGACCTTAGTCTTCCCTACATCATGGAGCTCTTCATATTTAACGTAATTATCGCAGTCTAATTCCAAGAAAAAATAATTAAACCAATTTCAATTCAAAAGCAATTGTAAACTAATAATATTTTTTTAGACACTTACTTGGTGCAGGTCCAGGAGTGTAAGAGAATGGTGTCTTAGTGGTTCTGGTTTCATCTAAGATGAGTCCTCCCTCAGAGTAAGTTGGATTGGGGCTGGGCAGACGAGTCTCCCTATTGTTGGTCGACTCTCCTTCAGGAGGAAGGTATCCAGGAGCAGAGGTAGATGGTACGAAGGGTCTAGGAGTTGTAAAAGGTCTGACGGTGGTTGGACGAGGACGAGGAGTAACAAAGGCAGTTGAGCTGATTATATTGGTTGCGCTAGTTGAGGCGTCAACAGGAGGAAGGTAAGGAATGCCAGGTTTGAGACCAGATCCGATTGCACCTGGACGGTAAGCACCAGCTTGCTCGCTTCCAGCTGAGAATGAGTCTGTTTCAATGAAGTTTGACTGGCTGGTCGATTTGAAGACCTCATTGTTAAAGTTGTTAGCGCCAAATTTGTTGGTTGATGGAGCAATTGTTGATCCACCGTTGTATCCGAAAGAGTTTGATGACCCAACGTTGCTTTGACTTCCAAATCCGGATGCCGCGCCTTTATTGAACGATGATCCAAAACCAGTTGTTCCAACAGCTCCAGCATTTTGGTTGAAAGAGGATCCAGCGTTCTGGTTGAAAGTTCCAGCTGATTGGCCATTGAATCCAGAAGCTTGACCGAAGGATGATTGACCAGCAGAGTTCTGATTACTGGCGAATAATCCTGCTCCTTGGTTGCTGGACCCTGAAAAGGTGGCGGAACCGACTCCAAGAGAGCCCTGGAGACTTCCAGCACCAGCCAGAGATGAGGTTTCGATCCTGCAGCAGATTTCGGTGCGGACGTTGCAGTATTGTTTCTATAACAAAGAACAAAAGTTTATTTTTTTGTTCAGTAGGCAGTATTGGAATAAGATCTTTATCACGGCGATGGCATGAACGTTTGTGTTGTTACGGTGGTAACAAACCAATAGTATTTATTTCAATAAAGACTTCATCTATTTATGGATTAGGTAATAATATTCACATTTACAGACCACAGAATATGTCTGAGTAAACTATGTGTATAACACAACTATAAACACTATTGTTCCGCCTATACAGTTTAAACAACAGGTAAACAAGCACATAAGTAGGACAACACAACATAACCTAACCTCACCCTGCGCTAACAATATAAATCAAACTTTTGATGTCGACTGTCGACATTAATAAATAATGTTTGTTAATGTACATAGTTATCAATTTCATACACTTTAGTACCTTATCGTAATAAATGAAGCTAGCTAGGTATTAAACTTTGGTGAAGGATATATTATAGATTTATGCATTAGACATGGATGTATTTATTATTTAAGAGCAACTTTTTCGTTTTCACAAGAGAACTAGCAAAGATCTACGATTTTATTCCAAGTAAAAGTGAGGTTTATCAGTCGAAGCTATAAGCCGTTGTCTCAAATATTTGCAATACACAATCCACTACATTTACATCGAAATATTTTTGCATTCAGTTGAATATAGATACCAATGTGGATGCATGCTGAAAATGGAAAGCATAAAAAAAGATTAATATGATTTTGTTCCCGCTAGTATTTTTTCCTTTTTTTAATCTAAGACCGTAAAATACATGGTCTGTATTTTATGCCAATTTCAAGTACAACTCACTCTAGATGTACGTGTGTGTGTAGTTAAGTTTTTTCAATGATCTATTTCGACAAGGTTGTAAATTACTAACTTACGAACACATATTGATTGATGTATACTTTTTACTCTATTTGTTGTTGATTAATGAATTGTCAAAGTCAAATGATTTTTTTCTATTTTGTAACATCTCTTTGAAGATATTTTGACAAAGAGTTGTAGTTATGACATCTACCTAGGTATATAGGTACATACTTATATTGCGAAATAAAGTAGGTTTTGATTGTAGAAAGTAGACCATGTTGGCAGGTTGATAGATTTGGATTACTGTGGTAGCTGATGACTGATGAGTGTGATAGATAGGATTAGAAGTATTTAAATACTTTATTAAGATCATAACATGGAGTGAGTTATAGCTGGTTTTTAATAATTTATAATGTGTGATACTCACGAAAATTTTAATACTAAAATAACGTCACCAGTGAACACCGTAACTATACAATCTGGCGTACTTAAGTAGCTTCAGTCAGCGGCCTGCCGCGCCGTCCAACTTTTTCTCTTACTCAACGCTGTTAAACTTTAAAACACCGGTTATCTGGTATCTAAACCAGTCGACTACCACACGCCCATGTCAAGGGTCAAGCCGCCAAGTCGTGTTGTCAGTCATCAGTATTGCCAAATGCCTTCGAGCCGGCATTTTATTTAGGTGTATTAACTGCTTAGGATCTTGGGTATTATATATTTATATAGGTACCTCTGCGGGCAAATCTTAGGCTGATAAACGTTTTTTGTTAGCGTCTGACCACTATCTCGGCGGCGGTAAGTGTCGAGCGCTCATGAAAGCTAAATAACTGAAGAGTCTAGTGCCCGTTCCATAAGTATAGGTACAACCAATTGATAAGGGCAAAAAACTATAGTTAAAGTTAAAACCGTGCGGGCGATCCCTTATTTTTTTTTAGAAAAAAATTCCAATGCTAGATTGTTGAATTATAGTGTCCGCCAGGAGGCTCCTGGGCTTTCTACACCTGATACTAGACCTGATACTGACCGTCTGGGTGGCTACCATTACTTTGCTCGTGCAGTCTGCCGCCAAGCAGTAATGTGAAAGCATTAGGTACTGTGTTCCGGTTTGATGAGCAAAGTAGTCAGTGAAATTACTGGGCTTATGAGACTTAATACCTAATGTCTCAGGGTAACGAGCGATATGCAGTGCCGCGCCTTTGTGTTTAAAAGTTCTGGGTGGCACTGCGATTGATATGGGCTGGTTATACTTACCATCAGGCAAACGATCCTATCGTCTAGTTACCCAATAGTATAAAAAAAATATATTTTATATTGATATTCGCTGAGCGATCTCATCACCTCTGATCCACTTACGCAAAACATTAAAACCTTGTTTATCTCTCCTAAAATCATTGTTAAATCGATTTAATATTTCGTAATACAAATATTAAACACAAATAAAAAGCCAGCTCAATGACTCTGTATATCAGCTCGGCAAATATTTGATTTTAATGCAAATGTTCGTGAATTGATTTGATTGCGCATGGCGAATGAGCGTGCGTGCTGTTAATGTGTTAACAATAAAATAACAATTACGCTTTTTTAAGTGTAGAATTCGATGATTGCTAATTTAGAACTGTGCTAACGATGTAGGTAAATCAAATCACGCAATGTTAGACAATACAATGCGTCGTGACGTCACAATAAAGGCTCTACTTTTTTGTGGAATCCCTACTATACAGAATGAGTTTTATTTAACGAGCTGAATGCCTTTATTAACTAGCTAATACATAAATAAACACTACATCTAACCTATCTACAAAAACAGTTGGATAATCTACAAGCCCTAGTAGGCCTATAGATAATCCAAATGTTCTAGCCCACTACCAGTTGGAAGCGTACCCAGCATGCTGGCGGCATTGTTTCGTTGAACCGCAATGCTGATCCGTTGAGCCAAATAGTTACCAGCATTTTGGTTACGCGTGAAAGGATGAGTTTGAATTGGTTATGTTATCCAGGAAGGAGGTGATAACGACCATGGTTGTCGACATGTTGTGAGAACCTTCCTTGGAAATACGTCATTTAAAATTTACAAAAAAATAATATCACTTCGAACGCGAAGTGTGTGGTATTTTCTGGAATTGTTTCTAAGTATCTTATAATCAACATCATCATTTAACAAAGTTCAACATAGTTCAAGTGAATCAGCTGATTTAGGGTTGCCCGGAAGTTCTATAGTAGTTTTGACGTAAACTTTAAATGCATTTTCTTCAATGAAAAATTCTGAATTACAAAAAGTCGTAAAACTTATGTTGTTGACCTCCAGGAGTAGATTGACGCCCTTTCAGGATAAAGGTTGTATAGTAATATAAACTAGTTTATATTTAGCCCGTGGTGACTTTGATGATCCTCTTTTTTCATGAGTGAGGTACTATATCTTAAGGATGGTCCTTACATTTTATTCTACTTTATAAATACCACACCTAAAAGTACAAGATTTTTGAAAGCAATTTTTGTTTATTTGTGTACCAAAACATTTTTTTTTGTAAGAAAAACTGTTTGTGGTTTGAAAAACGTTAAAAGAATAGATGTGTAAATCAAACGTCGATTTAGTAGAAATTTAACAATACAGGACGATAATTGCTATTAGAACTTGTTAGTCGTTTTTATGAAATTTCTCAGGAAATAAACGAGCCAGTAATTGCGTCCATTGTAGTATGGGAAAAAATAATTACTTGTATCATTTGATCGTTCTTGTAAAACATGGAACATATCCTTGGAAAACGTGATGAGTTATCTGGAGACGGCTCCGTAGCTAAGTTGGTAGTAACCCTGCCTGCAAGGCGAGGGGTCCCGGGTTCGATTCCCGGCCGGGGCAGATTTTGTGTAAGCATAAAGGGTCTTGGATGTTTGTGATGTGTATCTGTGTGTGTCCATGCCACCTGCGACACAGGGAATCCTAGTGCGGGGGTATGAGTGTGTAAGCGTTTATGTTATGTTACGTTTTATGAAAGACTAAGTAGCAACCAACAAACACATTTTCGCATTGTATGTACCAATTGATTTGCAAATACAAATCGACGTAACAAAAGTTACATAAATAAACACGGCTGTCCTAGTCACTCGGGATGATGTAAGGATTCTAACGATACCCCATACATCCAAATCTGTTCAGGCATTTAAAAGTTATGGGGGAATAATGAAACTCACATACATACATACAAACATGAACCCTGAAAACATTACACTCCTTTTTTGGTTAGTAAAAAGTGGGAAATGACTTCGATGAAAATGTATACGAAATTTCATCCCCTATTTACTCTTATAGGGATGGTATTCTTTCATAAAATTTATTAAAGAACCACATTTGAGATATACCCTACTCATGAAAAAAACAATTAAATCCGTTAAGGATTAAACGAGAAAAAGAGAAACATCGCCACAAAAAAAAAAATTAAATTAGAAACTTTAAATTGAGAACCCCCAGGACACCTTTTATGAAGTCAGAAAAAACTGTTTATTCATAATAAATTATACAAAAATTCTAAAGTCTCTCGTTTGTCCCATTAATATCTAGTTTTTACATAATTTGAAGTTCAAAACTTAGCTATGAACCTAGCTAAGGTACTAGAGATAGCCTTGATTTTAGAAAAGGTAATAAAATTAAAAGCAGTTTGATAATAATTTCACGAACTAAGGTCAAAATCTTAGTCAAAGTCTACGAGGATAAATTAAATAAAACACGAAAAAAATGTGTTGGAAGAATATGTAAATAAGGAATTAAAAAAATGTATTTTTATAAAATTATAACTATAAAGTTACATTAAATACAATTATAATTGTGTATATTAGTACGGCTTTTGGAGTACCTACACTTTTATTAATATTAATTTCTTTAAGAATTTTTAAATTCTTAATTTCTTTAAGAAATTATAACAAATAATTTAAGCAGCAACAAAACGGTGCGGCCCTCGAGCCTTCTGTGTATAATAATTAAACTACACAAAAAAAACTAAAGAAACAACGATTTTTTTACCACTTGTTTTAAATTACCGTTTAGCGTTAATGAAGTTTAAATGACATAAAACTCGGTTCATAATTTAAATCTAACTTCGGTTCAAAATGGCGAACTCCGCTCTAAAGAGCCAGATAGAAACAGCTGATAGAATTATAACGTTTTATTTTATAGCAGTTCTAAAAAACACGTGTATTTTAATAAAACCTGCTTTTAAGATGTTTAACATAAACGTGACAAAGCTTACATACTTTTATGTGTACCTACCAGACTTCTACTGGACGACTCAATATGTGAGTTCAAAATACTATGAATTACTAATTTGTTTTGAATAATTATAGTAATTTATTCGCGATAGGGTACCGTTTGACCACTGATCTTAAATGACGATTTGGTTGCAGGTGGTGATCACGCCAAGCCAGAATACCAGCCAGACTATCATGCGCACCACGACAAAATTTTGTCTACTGTTTTGTCTCGCTCTTTCTCCCGCGAATACGAGACAAATGCACGACATAAGCATCGACAAAATTTTGTCAGGACGCGCATGTTAGCACGGCTGGTGATAGGAATTAATCTTTTACGAGTGTCCGTCTGGGTGAGTGCAACTGCTTTCGTTATATTGCCGCTAAGCAACTTGCAAGCATTATTGTGTTCCGGTTTGATGAACAAAGTAGCCAGTGAATCTCGGGGTAATTAGCGCACTGAAGTACCGCGCAGACTTTTAGATTTCAAAGTAATGGGTGGTACATGTTATAGGCTGGCGACTACATACAACCCTGGTTGTAAGCATAGGCGAGCACAAGCTAGGCGAGGCATCTATACATACAAATAAATAAAATTGAAGTGTCTGTTTGTACCTAGTATAAAAATAACAGCTTTTTACCAAATGCATACGGTACATATAACAAACCAATGGTTGGTTTGTTAATTTTAAATTTTTGTCTGTTTATTCCGGGTAATCTCCGAAACGGCTAGACCGATTTTGACGGGATTTTCACTGGCTGATAGCTGATGTTATAAGGAGTAACTTAGGTTACTTTTATATTAGAAAATGAATTAGGGTTCCGCGCAAAAAAATAATAACCATGAAATCCAATATCAACACGCGAGTGAAACCACGGGCAGCAGTTAATATAGCATATGCGAGTCGTTTTCAGGAAAAGGCCATCTATCTATCTCTATTCATTAGTATAAATTAATAATGGTTGAGTAATCGCAATTACACTACCTAATTATTATAAAAGACTAGCTTCTGCCCGCGGTTTTCACCCGCGTTCCCACAGGAACCGTGCATTTTCCGGGATAAAAAGTACCCTATGTTACTCTCCGGTCCATAAACTAATAGGTCGGGGAAAAAGTTTCTTCGCATTTTTCAAGAAAATTCAAAACATTTTTTAATATAGTTTATTTACATTTAACTAAAGTATGTAGGTACCATTTTGTTCGATAACTTTTTGCCATCTTGTAGGTAGGGACATGATCCCATTGCTATAGAAATTTTGGGACTTCTGATCAAAATACCGCGACAAGTGGTTTTGGCAGTCCTCTCGTGATGTTAACCTGACACTGCCAAAAGAATTCTGAAGAGACCGAAACAGGTGGAAATCTGAAGGTGCAAGGTCAGGACTATACGGCGGATGCATTAACACCTCCCAGCCAAACTCTCTTAATTTTTTCTGAGTGGCTAAAGATGTGTGAGGTCTAGCGTTATCATGAAAAACCATGAAATGAAAACCACACCCCTTCTGTTGATTAATTCCGGCCGCTTTCTCTCAATTTCTTGCTTTAATCTCATCAGTTGTTCGCAGTAGAGTTCAGAATCGATGGTCCTGCCTGGTGGTAACAGCTCATAATGAATAATGCCCTTCCAATCCCACCACACACACAGCATCATCTTGTTGCGAGTTAACCCGGGTTTCGCCACAGTCTGTGAAGCCTGACCGGTCTTTGACCACGACCTTTTTCGCACGTTCTTGTCGTACGTGATTCACTTTTCATCACCAGTTATCAGCTTCTTCAAAAATGGTTCGGTTTCATTACGTTGTAATAAAGAATCACAAATGAGTACACGGTTCATTAGGTTTCTTTCAGTGAGCTCGTGAGGTACCCAAATATCGAGCTTTTTTGTGTACCCAGTTTTTTTCAAATGCACCAAAACTGTTTTGTGGTCAATTCCCAGTTCTTCAGCTACGTCGTAACTACTGATATGCCGATCTTGTTCCACTTTTTCAAAAATGGCATCCATTTTATCCGTAATAGGGCGACCAGAGCGACGTGCATCTTTGAAATCAAAATTTCCGGATTGAAAACGCTTAAACCAAATTTGTGCTACTCTCACAGACACTGCACTAGGTCCATAAACATCGCAAATTTTTTTCGCGGCTTGCGTTGCATTTTTACCTTTTTTGTAGTAAAATTTTAAAATGTATCGAATTTCTTCATTAGATTCACTCATTTTGACAGTACGAAAAACAAATGAAAATCACACATTTTCCTAATTTGAATTTGGAATTATGTTCTTTAAAATTTAAACTTTCATATGATACCAAAACCAGCCAGATACAAATAGTATAGCCAAAGAGATTTTATTACAAGTTCATACATACTATAATGCGAAAAGACTTTTTCCCCAACCTAATATATCTATGCCAAAGATCACGTCGATCCGTTGCTCCGTTACTGCAAGAAAGAAGGACAAACCAACAAACACATTTTCGCATTTATAATATTAGTAGAACTAGTAGGATATGTATCTGTATGTCCTAGCTATCACAGTAAATAATACGCTACTAAGTCCTCCATCATATCATGTTCCGTTTACATCGTATCTTCAAAGAATTAATTATTAATCTAATTGTGTTTTTTCCCTGTGAGACTGCGATTGTTTGAGACCATTGTTTCTGCCGCGTTTTTTTTTATTATAACGTTAGTTTTTCTTGTTTGCAATTATTTACACAAGTGGCTTTATGACGTGTAATTGTAATTTCCGGTTAGTTTCGTTTGGATTATACATTTTTTAACGCAAATATAGGGTGATAGGCTGTCCAAACGAAATAGGCAGCAAGGGAAGGCCTTTGCCCCCTCGTTCAGTCTTCATAACCTAGCCCTTATGGCCTCAACACCTATCGGTGTGGCAGACGCTCTTGAAAGCCAGTTCTCAAACTAGGGTTATCATATTTATTAACCTCGACCACGTCGTTACTTAGGATCAGGTTAGACAGTGGTCAACGCTAACCTATCTATACAAATAAATGAAATTGAAGTGTCTGTTTGTAATGTCAACATAACCGCTTTTAACTAAATGCATAAGAAAGTATATACGGTACTTAGAACTAAAAACAATTTTTAAAATTTTTGTCTGTCTGTCTGTCTGTTTGTTCCGGGTAATCCGAAACGGCTGGGCCGATTTTGACCGGACTTTCACTGGCAGATAGTTGATGTTACAAGGAGTAACTTAGGCTACTTTTATTTTGGAAAAAGAATTAGGGTTCCGCGCAAAAAATAAAAAGCATGAAATCCAATATCTCCGCGCGGGTTAAAACGTATCTCCACGCGGGTTAAACCGCGGGCAGCTGCTAGTTTTAAATAAGAGCCATCCTTTAGATATAGCCTAATCATTAACAAAAATAGAGTTAGAGTGGCCCCGCTCGTTGGCCAATGTGCGGCGTCACTAAAGGTACCTCTACACAGAATTTGAACCAAGCCAATAAACATATGAAGATCGAGCTCTTGATAAGCTAGGATGGTCTTTACCATTGTATATTAAAATGTCACTTGCATTTACTTTGACATATATTATGCCCATAAGTAGTATTGACTTATTAAGTGGATAAAATATTATGTTCAGACGTACTAAATGCTACATTTGCATATACCTGTGTGTGTCTTTAATTCACACATAGATTTATGTACATAGTGTATGTATATTAGAGTTGATTGGACCGCATCTATTTACATAATTCGATAGGTATTTTTCGTAATAAGGATCCATATTATTACCTAATTATGGAAATAGGTGCGGTCCAGAAGACTGATGTATTTCCAGTTATTAAAAATTAAATTAAATGTATTCAGTCATAACTAATAAATCATCTGCGGTTACAAAAAAACCTAACGGCAAAAAAAAGTATAAAGGAAAGTTTAAGCGTCTAAGTTAATTAAAAAAGCTATTTATATGGAATAAATTATTTTGATAGCAACATGAAAAATAATTAAAATTGTTCATATTATAAAAACGCATAAGTAGGTACCTAACTTGAAAAAAGAATGCCGACGAATTTCTTGCCTTCTCGAATGGATGCATAAGTGGAATAGCCATCTAGGGCCATTTAAATTTCATGAGCGCTCCCATATGATAAAAAATGCAAATGCTTTATTTTATACTATTTTGTTCGTCAAAACGGAACACAGTAATTGCACATTACTGCTTGGCGGTTACTACAAAATCCCACCCAGTACCCACCCAGACGAACACTTGCAGAAGAGTTAGTCCTACCACCGCACAAACTCGATGTCTGTCAATAAATAAAATATGAAATATATCATAGTGTTTATATTGAAACTGCAGATACTGTAAGCGAAATATTTTTGGAAAATGTAATATCCAAGGGTATATACAGAATTCGTTGTTTGTTATAATTAGACACGTAACACATATAACATACATATAACAACGCGGTTCAATGAGGCAATGCTGCCAGCACAGATTATTTAGCTGAGTCTTTGGCCGGCAGCATGCTGGGTACACTTCCAACTGGCAGTGGGCTAGAATATTTGAATTATCTATAGGCCTCATTGGCTTGCAGATTATCCAACTGTTTTTGTAGCTAGGTTACATGTAGAGTATATTTATGTATCTATTAATGTGTTAATAAAAGTTAAAGCCCGTTGAAAAAAATAATAAACGTCAACAAATAACACAAACATTCACACTACTCGTATAACAGGCGCCTTGTGTGACGAATTAGTTTTTTTTTAATTTATTTCTTGACCTGGATACATAGTCCTGAAGTCGCAATATTAGAAACAGTGAAATATTAGTATGATAAATTATATGTTATCATGATGTGTATATCTATTCTCCCCATTAAATCGGTAGTTATCTATAAGTACTCCATCTATCAACGCATAGGTTGCGATAATATAATAATTATAATTATCGCTTCTCAATTGATGTGTTCGGTATATTTGCTGGGCAATTATATATTCGTATAATTATTTGACTACCGTGTAACAGATTGATGATTATTTAGTAACGGTTAAGTGGTCATCGTTAGTAAATATATAATTATTTCTACTTTAGAATTATGTGTTTCTCAAAAGATAAATGTCATTTATTTATTAATTCAGATACAAAACAGAATATAGCCATTAAGAGCATAGTTACATAGTTATATTAGTTAGTAGTAATAGTACAATTTTACAGAGTTTACTTATGAACTAGACTATATTCCTATACTAGCTTCTGCTCGCGGTTTCCACTCGCGTTTCCACAGGAACCGTGCATTTTTACGAGATGAAAAGTGGCTTATATTGCTCTCCGGTTCATAAACTATATCTATGCCAAAAAATCACGTCGATCCCTTGCTCCGTTGCTGCGTGAAATAGGACAAACCAAGTGACCAACAAATCTACAAAAACACTTCTGCATTTATTATAGTATGGATGGATTCTATAGAAATTTCGTCTCTGATTTTTAGGCTTATATTAGAACATTTTTACTTAACCAACCACGAGGTAAATTAGTAGGTAAAAAACATACATATATATTGATGTGTAAATAGATGCGCCACTCAAATCGGTTGGGCAAGTGGCGTAAAGAAAACATTAGTTTATGTTTGAGCTTGAAAGTCTGCAGCGCCGCCGACGAAGTACGGTTGGAAAAAAAATTAATCCGTACTTATAATAAACTTTTTTTTTTTATGTTATTAGGTAACGAGACGAGCTGGTCGCTTGTCTAATGGTAAGCATAACGCCGGCCCATAACAATTTCAGTGCCACCCAGAACTTTGAAACACAAAGGCCTGCGCGGCACTGCAATGCGCTCGTTACCCTGAGACATTAGGTATTAAGTCTCATAAGCCCAGTAATTTCACTGGATACTCTGCTCATCAAACCGGAACACAGTAATGCTGGCACACTACTGCTTGGCGGCAGACTTCACGTGCAAAGCGGTGGTGAAAGTTTGTTTGTAGGTTTGTTTGTTTGTCTTTCTTTCAAGCAGCAACGGTGCAACAGATCGGCGTGATTTTTGGCATAGATGTAGTTTATTGACCGGAGAGTACCATAGAGGTTTTTATCCTGGAAAAATAACATGTCCTTACAGAAATCGCCACGCAAGTGGAGAGAAACTAATAATATTATAATTGCGAAAGTGTTTGTTAGCACTTTCACGCTGCGACGGAGCAACGAATAGACGTAATTTTTTACACAAGATACTTTTTATATCGGAAAAATGCTTGGTTTCTATGACAATCTTCACACGGGTGAAACAGATAACACACTCTCATAAATTGATATGAAACTATCTGCATATATTTTATCATTGAGCGTAATTTATTGATTATTTATACTTTGAAAACTGTCAGTTTATCAATTAGTTATTAATATTCAAAAATACTTAATCATCGTCATCATTATGTCATAATATTTTTATTTTCCAATGTCAAATCAAATTATTATTAAGAAATTAATGTCCGAACAGTATTTTTTAAATGTTTATCAGTACGTTTGTCACGCTCAGCATTTTTACTGTCCTTGCTCACCAAACAATCTATACAAATAAATAAAATTGAAGTGTCTGTTTGTAATATCAAAATAACAGCTTTTTACCAAATGCATATGAAAGTATATATGGTACCTATAATAAAACAACCATTTTTTAAATTTTTGTCTGTCTGTTTGTTCCGTGTAATCTCCGAAACGGCTGGGCCGATTTTGACGGGACTTTCACTGGCAGATAGCTGATGTTACAAGGAGTAACTAAGGCTACTTTTATTTTAGAAAAAAGGAGTCCGCGCTATAAAATAAAAACCATAAAAACCAATATCTCCGTGCGGGCGAAACCGCGGGCAGCAGCTAGTCACTAATAAAATACTTTTTTAGTATTTTTCTGCTATCGCTATATTGAAATCTCGATGCCCTCCCGTCAGTTTGCTTTGCCGTTGCGACATAATCCTACGACCCGTACCATGTAAGATCAACTTTACATACACAAATTCCAATGAAATATATTTTAACATGTATATCGTATCCGTACTATGAATGCGAAATGATTACGAATGTACATTACCGTACTAGAAATAAACATAAAATTGTAGTACCCGGGTTCAGATTCAGTAAAACTAATAAATCGTTCCTCGATAACGGTGTCAGATTCTACAATAAAATGCTTAAAATAATATCTGAATTACCAGTAGGAAAGTTTAACTAAGAATGTGGTAATTAAAAAAGAGTATTATGATGTAAAGGATTATGTAGATGACAAAGATGCATGCGTGGACGCAAACAGCTCAGGACCCTCCTGGCGAGTATTCTAATACTTACTACTATGTACTTAAATTTTATGATTGTTGATGATGTTGTATTAGAAAAATATTAAAAACATTTTAGAAAAAATGACGACGTGTTTATTTCCCTTCTTCTTGATCGGTCTACACGAATTTGGATTATTTTAACTTTTATGCATTCACGCATTCGTGCCGATGAGCTAGAGCTGACGTGACAAAGAATTTTAAATTTGAATTTGAAAGTGCGTTTGTTGATTTGTCTTTCTTTCAAGTAGCAGCGGAGCAACGGATCGACGTGATTTTTGCATATATAGCTATACTAATAAGATATAGTATAAAAAGTGGCCTATGTTACTCTCCGGTCCATGACCTATATCTATGCCAAATATCACGTCGATCCGTTGCTCCGTTGCTGCGTGAAAGAAAGACAAACCAACAAACAGACAAACACACTTTCGCATTTATAATATTATATATAAGTAGGAAGTAGGAATTTTCATTGAAGTCCACAATAAAGCAATTTTACTTGTTGCTTTCTTTAAACTACATATAATTATATCATTTTTTTAGACACAAAAGTTGCCGCTCGCGGCCACACCCGCGTTGTACATATCTGTATAAACTGTAACATAATATGTGCTATTTTTATGTATATAAGCTATATTACTGTAAAGTTTCACCAAAATCCGTTCATTAGTTTTTGCGTGAACGAGTAACAAGCATCCCTCCCATACATTAATCCTTATAAACTTTCGCATTTATAATAATTAGTAGGATAGGATTATTCATCACTATGCTAAAGTAGACTAGCATACTAACTCTAAATAATACTGAGACTGAGTCATTGGATAGAGGCTAGTACCTACATAACTATGTAGATATTAACTTGTTTGAGATCAAAACAAATAACGCTTAGTACAAATAAATTACATCGAGCACTGACAACTTTGTGCTGCCGCACTTTGGGCCATCGAACGCGGCCACTAGACACAGCCACTATAGACGCGGCAAAAAAAACTGCTTCATTTCACTATTTTACTGTCTTGTGATTGATATTATGCCCAGGTGTTTTAGTATTTAATTGATTTTTTGCTTTCTAAATATATTACCTTCTAATAGTTTCCGTGATGCTCCCAGGTTTTATTTAATCATTCAGGATATCCTCTCACGTTAGTTCGTTTTAACCACGTTGATAATCGGTCGACAGACAGATTTTTCAGACGGCTGTGCCAGAGGTAAATAAAATTGTTAACCGGAATTTTGTTCGGAAGTTGCTCGAAAAGCAGCGAGTGTGCGGCAGACATTAGTACAAAAGATGGCTTCGCTTAAATTGACATAGTAGTTGAAACATGACTGTTTAAACAATTACAAAATATCCCGTGGACTCGGTCAAGGAGTACGTGATTATTAGATAATATTACAATGTGATTATAATAAGTTACTTATAATCTATACATCTATAGAAATAAATAAAATTGAAGTGTCTGTTTGTAATTTCTAAATAACAGCTTTTTACTAAATGCATATGAAAGTATATACGGCACATATAATAAAACAACCATTTTTTAATTTTTTGTCTGTCTGTCTGTTTGTTCCGGGTAATCTCCGAAACGGCTGGACCGATTTTGACGGGACATTCACTGGGAGATAGCTGATGTTAGAAGGAGTAACTTAGGCTACATTAATTTTAGAAAAAGAATTAGGGTTCCGCGCAAAAAAATAAAAACCATGTAATCTAAAATCTCCACGCGGGTGAAACTGCGGTGCAGCAGCTAGTAGTACATAAGTAAACACTGTTTTGATCTCTCTGTCGTTCACAACTCTATTTATAACGGGATGTTTACTGCGTTTATTAATAACTGATGAGCTTAGGATATATGTTGAACAATGAGACGAGCTGGTCGTTTGCCTAAGCATAACGCCGGCCTATAACAATTGCAGTGCCGCTCAGAACTGTGAAACACAAAGGCCTGCGAGACACTGCATTGCGCTCGTTACCCTAAGACATTAGAGTCTCATAGGCTCAGTTTTATTTCACTGGCTACTCCGCTCATCAAACCGGAACACAGTAATGCTTGCGCATTACTGATTGGCGGCAGGCTTCACGAGGGAAGAGGTGGTACCCATCCAAGACGGACACTCGTAGAAAAGTTAGTCCTGCCACCTGGTAATTTCGACATTGTTGCAAGTGTCATGATATAGATCATCGATCAATGATCAGTTTAATTTATCTATTTAATAGCTAGCATTGAAAGATCGGCCCTTACTCAAGTGCCTAGTATAAGTACAGAGAATTTTGTATGGTGCCAAAGAGATTTATCTCAGCATAAAAGTATGTAGAAACAATAAAACACTCGACTCTAGTTTTCAGATAAATCGCTAGATAAGTATTTACCTATCTAGAGAAGATAATAAAAAAGGCAGCAGTAGTAAAAACCTTTTTAAATTGGTCCATAGACAACAGATCAACATCCTAGAGCATAGTTCAACCACGCTTTCTGTGCGTCTACGCATTTATCTGTAAATGTCAAGGTTATTTAAATAGCTCTGATTGGTAGGTATTTCGAGGTAAGACATGCCGATAGCATTCGTCAGACTAATCCTTTTCTGATGTTATTAAATGTGTTTTATTGTTGCCAGGTTTTAAGAGTGCCTCTTCTGCGAGTGGAAACTCAGTCTAGGTACGTACCTACCGCTGTGTTGCCAGCGGCGTAGTCTGCTGCCGTGTAGTTACTGTGTTCCGGTTTGATAAGCATGAAGTAGTCAGTGAAATTATTTGGCGTATTTGCGTATCATAATAATAAAGTTAATAATGCCTTATAATAATAATAACTAATATTAGCTTATAAGTTATTAATAATTAATAATAGGCCTTTTTATTTCCTATCAGGCAAAAAACTTGCTCGTCTTATAACCTTATTGAATAAAAGAGAAATGATTTCGGAAGATTAGAACGGACTAGGAAATAGTTTTATAGAAAAAAATTACTTATTAATTAGATACTCTATAAAGAACAATAAATAACTGGAATCTGGCTTGTGTTACACCAGCACTATGATGAAAGCCTGACTTCTGCATTCTGTGTTTAGATAATCTAGAATACCTACACATATCCTTACGTAACTAAATCAGCCTAGTTTTTAATATCTTAAATCAATGGCCATCGAGATGCAATGATAAAAGTGTCATAACGTCAAATTTTGAAATTTCTGCACCACGATTTTTTTCTAGATTATATAACTGCTTTCTATCTTGCAGCTTTATTTATATCACATTTTGTTTACGACTTATTTATTTAAATTTATCGATTTATAGATAAATAAGTTCTACTTGGTACTTTGTAGGTTTTCGCGATTATTACGAACTAAACCGTTTTTACCGGTTATAACATTCAAACTAAATTTACATTGGTCATAGTGGCGGATAGACTTTTTAGTAGTTGTTTTTGCAAAAAACGAGTGAAATGTTTTAGGGTTTATTATATATTATGTAGGTGTTTCTTTGTTCCACCATAACTTTTAAATGCCTGAATAGATTTAGATGTGTGGGGTATTGTTAGAATCCTGACATCATCCCAAGTGATACTGGCTACATAACAGCAATCGTGTTTTTGTGTCAATTTTGTTATTAGAAAATAATTATCATCTCATTGCCTTTATCCCATTTTTTAAAGAAAATAGTCAAATTATTCAAACAAGGTGTCTAAGATTTTAATTAATACGGTCCCTATGCATGCAGTAGTCGGCCTCAAAAAATATTGTGGTTATTAATATAATATGTATAAGTATATTTTATTAATTTAATACCTTATTTATTTATTGTTATTTAATAATTTATTTTATTTTTTAACATGCTATATATTTAAAGACAGACTCACGAGCTGACAGGATAAGACAACCACAACCGCTTGAACGAAATCTTTTAAATTTGAAATGGTTTTTATTTCAATAGCCTGGTGTAGTATGTAACGTTTTTCTTTCAAAAGTAAGTATTTTAATTATTAGGTACACAAAACATTTTCATTAATACATATACTTAAAGTAGGCCGATAGTAATTTTGATCCGAACATTATCTCTCAAAATATATACATAACATGGCCAAATATTTGAAGCTGATAAACATAAATGTAGTGACTTGTTAAAGAGCGTGTTCACATACTGGTGTATTTCATCGACCGTCTGGTCTTTATGTCAGTGATATGATCTTTCTAATCAATACACTAAATGCTGGCAAAAATACATATTTGCTCTGCAACACAGTTTAAACTAAAGCAGTAGGCAGAGCTTCAACTATTTCCTTGTACACCTTTTAAATGCAATGAATAAATTTTGTATTGGTATTTGTTTGGTTTATAATGATGTACCTATAATGCTGATGATGTTGAATGAGAGTGAGAAAGATGGTAATGTTTAATTAGAACTACTGTAACTAATTTGTACTAACACGGAACCTGTACTATTTCTTATACTGTGACACACCAACTAACTCAAAAGCTGAGCGTACCTCAAGCCGGAACACAATATAATACCTTACATATTACGCAAAACATAAACATTCAGAAAAACCAGTTTTTAATCAAATCCTAATCCCTGACTCATACATGAAGTATACCTACATCACACACATTACATACTAAAGGTCATTCAACAAAGCCTGTCAATACAATGCAAAATGAATTTTTGACTTATGTGGTTTTTGCAATAGATCGTCGATACTGGCAATAAGTTTTGAAATTGTTGTGTAAATAGTAAATGGACTTAGAATAAATACGTTTAGAGGTTTATCTAGCACGTTTATTTGACGCTAAACATGCTTTACCAAATTTGTATGGTCTTCTATTAACTACAGCCATATCATAGTCAGTCATCTGTCATCATGACATATAGAATTTACGCAGTATTTTTTAGCAAATGCTGCTTGTATCGAAGTTGAGATGTGACGTCATTTTTGATGAAAGTCGATTCTTAATTTGTAAATTGGTTGACTTTAAAACATTACAACCATTTAGCCTCTGCATGCCTACTTGTGGACTTCCCTCATCAATGCCAACTAAGTGTAGATATCGGCCAAAATACAGCATAAATAAAGCAACTCTATTATAAGGAGAGTCCTCTATTCGAAATAATCTTTCTGTACGTTTATGTTATTAGGTAACGAGACGATCTGGTCGTTTGCCTGATGGTAAGCATAACGCCGGCCCATAACATTTGCAGTGCCACCCAGAACTTTGAAACACAAAGGCCTGCGCGGCACTGCAGTGCGCTCGTTACCCTGAGACATTAGGTATTAAGTCTCATAAGCCCAGTAATTTCACTGGATACTCTGCTCATCAAACCGGAACACAGTAATGCTTGCACACTACTGCTTGGCGGCAGACTTCACGAGAAAAGCGGTGGTAACAACCCAGACGGACACTCGCAGAAGAGTTAGTCCTCCCACTAACAAAACGTATTTAATCTTAGAAAAAGGTATATGGATTTTGACACATTTGTTAGTGGGTAGATTGTTTTTGTCCGCAAAGGTGTGAAATATTGCAAAAAAAAACTACCTAATTGTATGACATCTATTTATAATAGGATGCATACCTTGTGCATGCATCGTACAAGGTACAAAGCTCTACTGTGTTTTACTTGAAATTGACACAAGCACAAATTGGGTATGGCAATGAAAAAAGAAAAAAAAAAACTACTGTGTGCGTTCTTAAATCACAGTCCAAAAAGGATCTGCAGCTGACGTACCTACTTATATTTGGGGAGTTTTGCCGGGGAGGCAAATATGTGCTGTTGGAGAATACTTATGTATTTTCGAATATTAATGTGTAATAATGGTGAATTATTTATGAACCATTACGTTTACTGTTCACAAATACGAATGTCACTGCACGAATATAAAACAACTAGAACGAGTAGGTACAAAGAAATTATTATTTTCGTATGCACTCCAAAACATCACAGAAGCTTGCGTTACTGGAACATGACTGACTCGACCGTGACTAGGCTTAACTTTGCCGTGACTTTGACGATTAGAATAACTACAAAACTTGAACTTTATTTAAACTTGACGCTGGATAAAATTTGTGTAAACTCATATTTGAAAACAGTGAGCGGAGTCAGATAAGCGCTGCACGCTTATCTTTCTACACTCCGCTCACGCCGTTCTTTAGAAGATGACGAAATGAAGAATCGCCCGTATCTTGGACAATAGAATTTGTCCCGGACGTATTCAAACGAGTTTATTTAACAACCACTATAAAATCTTAATAACTTTTATGTTTTTATTGAATCGTTTGTCGCGTTCATTAAAGAATAGTATAGTGTATAGTTTTCGTAGAATAACTATGTTGTTTCTTTACTAATTAGCTGCTACATAAATACCTATAACAGTAAAATATAAGTTATCTATTGACTAACAACTATTGGTTTCGGGGTAACTATTACCTAATCTGTGCTATTCATTGGTAGATAAAGATAATCCAATTGATCAACCAGCACACTGGTGGAATTGCCCAGTTAATTATTATACAAATTCTTTGATATAAGTGCAAGTATTTTGGTTACATGTCTCTCTAACGTTAATGGTTTAATGTATCTACACTTATTAGCAACAAATAGGTAACGAACGGACTTGATGAAATACCCACCCTGAAAATTCACAAAATTAAATAAAGAAGTTGGAGAAACTCACCTGAGTATTAGCCTGCAGAAGGCTGCCTCCATTTGTGTTGACAACTCCATTATTGCACTGCGCTTTGTGAACACAAACGTAGCCTTGACCAGCACAGGTCTGTTGGAGGTCACCTCCCGCTGAGTGCTCATGAGCATTCACGTTCCCAGTATGTCTGAACGCCTCATCAATGTTCTGCTGAGTTTGTTGTTGCTGTTCGAAGTCAAACTCACTGGCTTTCTGCGTGTTCTGGATGAGGTTGATGTTGGAACCAGCAGTGGATGCTGTGAATGGGCGGGGTGAGGAACCGGAGTAACCCCCAGAGCCGCTAGCTCCAAACTTGCTGCTAGATTCGAATGCAGCCTGGTTGAAACCGCTCTGGGCGTTCTGAGCTCCGAAGCCAGATGATTGCCCGGCTCCAGCAGCACCGAATTGGGCTTGACCTTGACCAGCGCCAGCGCTGAAGCTTCCCTGTCCTTGGAAGCCTGATTGTCCAAACTTGTTCAGACCACCATTGAGGAATGGGTTGTTAGAAAGGTCAGTTTCTCCCTTGCTGGATGAGCTGAAGGATGAAGATTCGAAAGCAGAGGAAGACTGGAATCCAGGTTTAGATTCTTGGGCGTTAATAGCAGCTCCGCTCGTGAATCCAGCTCCACCGCTGCCGAACCCTCCAGACAGTTTAGAGAAGTCTCCGTTTAAGAACGGATTGGCTCCAATATCAATTCCAGCTGCCCCAGCGTTTCCAGTACTGCTGAAACTAGAAGATGATGTCTTGCTGAAATTTTCGAAGTTGCCACCAGTGCCGGTATTCTTAAAAGGAGAGTTTTGTTGGTTCATCCACCAGAACGGGCTCCCTTCACCGTTAAGGTTTCCGTCAATCAACTTTCCAAGCGACCCAGCTGGGTGGAAAGTGAATTCGTTTCGATTGTTTTGTGAGGCAGCGGCCTGGAAAGCCTCCGCGTTTCCGAACCTTTCTATGACGCGTCCGTCTTTGACTTTGAGGCCAGCACAGCCTTTGTCACTCGAGCAGCCTTCGAAAGACTGCTGCGTATGCACTTCAGCACCAGGCAATTGCTGTATTGCTGCAAGCACATCCTTAGTCGACTTCAAGTTTAGGCCTCCTGAGCAGGTTGTGCATCGTTCTAATCTCGCTTGTGGTTCAGTTTCTTCAGCCTCGACGATGGGGTCTTTAGTTTGGGGCAGTTCTTTCACGTCCTCGATGTTCTCAGGGTGTGCGTTGGCGGTTAGTACCAAAATGGCAACCACTATTGGAAATAGTGGCCTCATATTTCTGTAACAAAGAGAAGCGAGGTTAAAAATGGTTCTGTCATCCTTTTATTATCTACTATTTATCAAGAAAATAACATTTTGTTGTGTATTTTTCTGTTAAGAAATAAAAGTCGAAAATTTCACACTATTATTACGTTAGTATGTAATTGATTATAAGATTTGTCAAAATAAAATATAAATAATATTTTAAGACATTAAATATTATTAGTGATATGTATGTACCGAAATAATGTAAAATGGTGTGTCTATTTGTGGGGATTTTCTGTTAAATGTTGCATATCGATTAACATATGAAATATTTAATACATTATAATTTTACCGACGAGACATAATAGATTAAAAATTCGATGCATCGATTTATAATCGATATTCATTATTTTTTTTATTTTGGCACTTGTCAAGTTTTGGCACTTAAAACAAATATATAGCCTTCCTCAGTTATTATTCTATTTATTGCGAAAAAAATAACACATCAACACATAAATAAGACTAATCACTACCGAGTGTAGCATTTAACAAATCACATATTAAAAGATAATTTAAAAAAAGGTCTTCAAAATTTCGCATTATTTAATCGATTTTTTTTTGAAGCACCTGACTTTTGTCTCAAACAAAGACTTAAAATTGAGACGAAAAAAAAACACCTATAGTTCAAGGCTAAATGATATAATTCACAAACTTGTATTTGTAAATTTAAATAACATAATTAATTCTTATGCCTAATGTATTTGAGCTCAAAATGCTGTCTGCCCGATTTCTTGAATACGAAACTAAGTTTGCAGACTTTTAATATATTTTATTTTAGACGTGGCATTTTAAATTTAATTAACAGTAAAGCTTGGTTTTGTACTTGTTAATAGGAGTTAGGAATTTATTTTTATAATTGATTTTCTCTTTTTCGCCTTCTTTATAGCGGTTTTGAAACGGTATTAAACATTTGTCGCACTTCCAATTTTTTTCATCTTTTTTTTCTCCTTTGACCTATATCTTACCAGACGACTATGATTATAATATGGGTGAAGAGGTCAAAAAAAGGTAAAAAAAGTTTAGCCTTGGCATTTTACCATTTGACCTATTTCTCACCAGACTATTAGTGACGATACCTATGCACTATGGGTGAAGGAGGTCAAAAAATAGTTAAAAAATAAAGTTATAGCCTTGGCATTTTGCTTGGAGTAGGGCATTTTCGGGCATTTTCGTGTCTAGCTAATATAACACCTTTAAGTAGAAACTTTGTGGCTATTTTTGCCAGATGCACTTATAATTAAGTCTTTCATGTTAGTTGCATATATCACCATAATATCATCACTTATCCGTTGGTGCAGCAGCAAAACGGCGTCAACCTATCGAATGAAAAAGTAAAACCTTTTTTGCTAGAGCTATTTTTTTTAGAAGGAACTAAATGTCACAAATCTCGATACTTTTTCAAAAATTTGTTAATAGACACTAATAAATCACTAATCAATTTTATTAAAATAATTTAATAAAAAATAACGAATTTTTCCGCAACTCTTGACACAGTAGCGACCAGGTCAAAGATTCAAAGGTGGTAGACGCGTCACTCCTAGAATTCTACCTATCCTTTTATGAACCAAACGTGATTTCTTGTACCAAAAGGCCAGGAGGAATGTCATTGCTCAACAAATATTTGTTTTTACGCCGGTTTAAATAAATAAAGCTTTGACCTTCAATGGCGAGGTGCGATGGACAAATAGAGGCTTTTTGACAAGCAAGAGTTACGTAAAGACTTCATGGATTTGATTTACAAAATGAGGAGACTTTTTTATGTTATTTGGTAACGAGACGAGCTGGTCGTTTGCCTGATGGTAAGCATAACGCCGGCCCATAACAATTGCAGTGCCACCCAGAACTTTGAAACACAAAGGCCTGCGCGGCACTGCAGTGCGATCGTTACCCTGAGATATTAGGTATTAAGTCTCATAAGCCAAGTGATTTCATTGGCTACTCTGCTTATCATACCGGAACACAATAATGCTTGCACATTACTGCTTGGCGACAGACTTCACGAGCAAAGCGGTGGTACCAACACAGACGGACACTCGCAGAAGAGTTAGTCCTACCACTAAATAAAGCAACTGATATATTTAAGTGTTTCTACTATTTTTCGACTAAGGCTCAGATTCAAAGACGAGATGAATGAGCGTGGGTTCATGCATGCGTTGAAATCAGTACTGTTGATCTATAGCGACCTTTACAGCATCACTGAACGAACGGTGGGAAAGCGCAGAAGCCGCTCGGTCCTTGACAAACTAAACTAATTTAACCAAAAATCAACCACTTCGGTCAGGTCACAATTTCTATTGCTTCTAATTTGTATCCGACACCGCCACCGAAGACTGAACGCCTTCCTGCACCAGCATTCGGACTGGTGCTAGGATTTGAATGATCGCGCGAACCCAGCGCTGCCGATACAACGGCTGCGATGGGATCGTTCGGATCACCCAGGATGTGCCGAGGGCGGCGACGAGGGCGGTGACTCAACTCGATTCCGACCTTGTTCTTTATACAAATTATGCAGTACAGACACGTGAAAGTACAGACTACAAAGGTTAGGAACCTTTGTAGTTATATTCAAACTTTAATAGTCTCTAAGATTTTTTTATTCTATTGGATAACAAGACGCGCGGGTCGTTTACCAGATGATAAGTCTAACGCCAGCTCATAACAACGGTAGTGCCACTCAGAACTTTGAAACACAAAAGCCTTCGTGGCACTTGACATTAGGTATTAAGTCTTACTAGCCCAGTAATCTCACTGACTATTGCACACCGTAGACGCTTATGCAAACGTACGTTTGCTTGTCAGAATAACAACGCTTTTACGTCAAGCGCGCATTTCGAGTATCACGAAATCCGCGCTTGACGCAAAAGCGTTGTTATTCTGATAAGCAAACGTACGTTTGCATAAGCGTCTACACTGCCCCTAGCATGAGTAACGTTACTCACCAAACCGGAACTAAATAATACTTGCACATTACTGCTTGGCGGCTACATGAGCAAAGCGGCGGTACGCACTCAGGCGGACTCTTGCAGAAGAGTTGACCAACTGATAGGTACTAAATAAAGTGTACTAGGTACATAGCTATTATAAAATTAAGAGTTTATGTAAGTACTATAAGCTTCTGCCCGCGGTTTTAGCCCGCGTTCCCACAGGAACCGTGCATTTTTCCGGGATATAAAGTAGCCTATGTTACTCTCCGGTCTATAAACTATATCTATGCCAAACATCACGTCGATCCGTTGCTCCCTTACTGCGTGAAAGAAGGGCAAACCAACAAACACCCTTTCGCATTTATAATATTATAGTATAGGACTAGTAGGATTACCTTCAACATGCACAAATGATTCACTTCACTCAGCGTTCACATAAAGGAGCTAAGAGTTAGGTATACAGGTCGATTGGCAACTTAGGATGCCTAAAACAGAGCTGATGTGGGCGACAAGGTCGACGCGAAAGCGTAGCTCTCGCACTTGTATTATTATTGTGGGAGCAAAGTTGCTTTGCTTCTAGCTAACTTCTAAAACATGCTCTATATATAACTATATATTATACGACTTCTATATAGTACTTTATAAACTTTCGCGAATTTAATTCGTGAAGATGCTTCTCGTAACCACGATCAATGCAACTTGATCAAAACGTCGATATTAGTCAACATTATATTCTGATATCCTTTTTATGCTACTGGATGCGGAAAGGAGCGTGCCGTTTGCCAGACAGCCCACAGAACTTTGAAACACAAAGGCTTGCGCCAACTACATTGCGCTCTTTACCTTGGGACATTGTATTAAGTCTCATAGGCCCAGTAATTTCACTGGCTACTTTGCTCCTCGAACCAAAACACAGGAATGCTTGCACATTACTGCTTGGCGACAGACTTCAAGAGCAAAGCAGTGATATCAACTCAGACGGACACTAGCAGAAGAAGAAAAATGTAAAAAAACAGTAAAGCAAATTCGGGCCTTTTTTATCTAGGTAAATAACACTTCAAAACAAGTACCTACATAAAAACTCACACATCACTATTCAATGGTTATGTCTGGAACAGATAGCTTTGATTGATTAGATAGCCAGTTGCAACATTGTTTATTGTGTTAATTATACATTTACAATTTGAGGTGTTCGATAAATATAAATATCTTTCTAAAAGTTTTGGAAACAGAAGAAATCTGAAGACCTTTCTTGTCTTATCACTCAGAAACTCTATATACTCCAACTTTTTAAGTTACTCCTTAAAATACCTATTCAATCAAATCTCTAATTCAAATCTACTATAAATTGATGTTAACCTTAACAGTGAGCTATAAAAGCAAATCAAAAGGCAAGGCGCCTATTAAGTAGGTACCTACAATGTAGGCCAGGAACGCGTCACACACATACTTCATAAACATACATAATATTATGTTTATGAAGTTTCCTGTGAATAGACAACATAATTATTAGTTTGTAAGTATATAATAGTTCATAAGTATTTGTTAGTGGTAGGACTAACTCTTCTGCGAGTGTTCGTCTGGGTTGTTACCACCGCTTTGCTCGTGAAGTCTGCTGCCAAGCAGTAATGTGCAAGCATTACTGTGTTCCAGTTTGATGAGTAGAGTAGCCAGTGAAATTACTGGGCTTATGAGACTTAATACCTAATGTCTCAGGGTAACGAGCCCACTGCAGGGCAGCGCAGGCCTTTGTGTTTTAAAGTTCTAGGTGGCACTGCAATTGTTATGGGCCCACGTTATGCTTACTATCAGGCAAACGACCAGCTTTCTCGTTACCAAATAACATTTAAAAAAAATTAGTATGTAAACGCAACGGGCCAATATAACCACCCCATCTCTTCCCGTGGATGTCGTAACGCGTGCGTAATTTTTACACTGAACGCAGTGCCACGCATTCTTTTGTACTTCAAAGTTCTGAGTAGCACTGCAATTGTTATGGGCTGGAGTTATGCTTACTTACCATCAAGCAAACGATCCTCTCTTTTTGTTATCCAATAACATAAAAAACCTTCAGATTTTATTAGCATCGATAAAATGAGGTCTCACAAAGATCCACACCTGTTCATGTATAATCATAGGTAGGTAGGTATATATATTTTATATCCTCGTAAATAATAATATACAGGTGATTAAAAAGCTCTAAAACTCGTTCTTAATTGCAAACTAGAATCTAGATTCGTCAAATTTATTGCAGCGGAAGACGGATGTGTGCCTAAAAGTATATTCCACGAATTTTAGTACTCGTTATGGTGACCATAGACGCTTATAAGCTTAATGTATATATAACAGCCAATTGGTCAACTTTAAAAGCTATGTACGCATTGGTTTTTCAAGATAATTCAATGAAAAAAATATATGTTATTTATTGACATTTTCTACATAAAATGAAAAGACCGAATTTTTCTAAGTACAGTACTACTATGTTTAAAAAATCTCAAAGTAAAGTTGTTTTCGACAGAAACAATGGATAACCTTCTAAACGACACAGAATTTTCGTATGAAACTTGAAAATTGAAAAAAAAAATTAGAAATAAAATTTTACACAAAGTGGAAAAATGAATTAATTTCCAAAAGCCATTGGCTGGAAATTGCAATATAAATAAAAACTTGCATAATGCAAGCCATAGTCCACATGTAAAAATTTACAACAAAATCCGTAGGTACTATTAAATGCGAAAGTGTGTTTGAACATTTGTTGGTTTGTCCTTCTTTGAAGCAGCTACGGAGCAACCGATGGCGTGGTTTTTGGCATAGATATAGTTTATGGACCAGAGAGTAACATAGGCTTTTTATCCCGGAAAAATGCACGGTGTAACTATAAATTAAAGAAGAAGGAAAATAATGCGTCTGGTAAAATTAGACGCATAGCAGGCTGTCGTGTGCGACCCGCCTAAACACCGTTTAGCATATATTGCATTATTACGTAACACCTGCTATTATACTATTAATAGTTTATGCAACGGTTGGTGACAAATCGTTATAGCTTTATTATATTGTTATTTTAATTTGACATGTTGAGGTCGATCGAATAATTTATTTAATTTGAAAAGAAATCGTTTTTTCATCACAAACGTCTATACTCGTATAACTAGCTGCTCGTAGTTTCAACCACATGGAGATTGCTAGAAAAAAACGTGCTTTTTCCGGGGAAAGGAGTAGGCTATATCCGGCCTATTAAAACGCTCGTAGGTATCATTATTTTGTATAGAAATAAGGTTGAAAATGGCTATGCGTTTGCTTTTAGTTGAAGGTTATTTCGTATAGTTTTTATTAAATTAAGAAAAAGAGACACCATAAAGTTTAAATATTTTTACATATTTCATCTTTAGATGATTCAATTTCGTTTTTTTTGTTACAAAAAATATGATAGCTGCCGCTCAAAATATTGAGCAATTTGAGACGAAATAAATTTTTCGGGGTCTTTTTTGCGATTTTAACAAGATTCAATTACTTGAATACACGATTAATTGAGCATATAACCTCTTCCTTTAACCGACTTCCAAAAAACGAAGGAGGTTCTCAATGAGGCGTATTTTTTTTGTTTGTTACTTCAGATTTCCAACATTTATAAACCGATTTGGAAAATTATTTTTCATTTGAAAGGATATACTAGTATTATTTCCTCTGTGGGATATACTTCCAGATTCTCATAGAAATTTCATCAAAATAGATTGTCAGTGCAATTAATTCGTCAATTTTTTAAGCCATCTTACTTTGTTCGAAATCGGTTAATAAAACAAATAAATGGGCGTGTCTATTGTAATTTAATCGGTTATACACTTCAGTAGCTTAAATGTCAAGAATTTTTAATAATAAACTTATCAAATTTATTATGAATAAACACAAAAGCTTATGTGAACATGTGCAATAAAAAAATCGTAAAACTGTTCATTACATTTAAAAAATGTAAAATACAAAAATTATTGCGGTGTTTAACTTTTACGTTCGTAATTTGGGATTCACAGACTGAAAGTATTTGACATGTAATACCTGGTGTAGACAGTCAGACACCAAGCGAAAAAAGCGAGCTAAGTTTAAAGCGTGGGAATGCGTTAAATATTTTTTTTAACATCCCCGGACCGACTTTGACGAAAATATCGCGATATTAGAAATTTCATTTCTATCTTTCCACGCTTAGGGTTGATATTCTTTAATGAAATTTATAAAAGGATAGAGATACTCTACTCATTAAAAAATCAAGAAGACATCGAGTACATCGCCACAAAAAAAAAATACAGATGAATTGAAAACCTCCGCCTTTTTTGGGAAGTCGCTTAAAATATACAATTCTGCCTTCATTATGCGAACGAAAGTGAAATGACACTTTCTTCTGAGTGGGCTTACACAAAATTTACGTAACATGAGGTAACTTAACTGATAACTATGTCAAGGTCAACTTTCTCTTGAAAATGTGTGTCAACTTTATTTTGACCGCTACGTTCTCTGCTTTTTATTATACTAGCTTTTGCCCACGGCCTCACTTTTGTAGTACCAGGATATATAACCTACTAGCTTCTGCCCGCGGTTTTTACCCGTGTTCACTCCGGTACTCCGGTCCATAAACTATATCTATGCCAAAAATCACGTCGATCCGTTGCTCCGTTACTGCGTGAAAGAAGGACAAACCAACAAACAGACAAACACACTTTCGCATTTATAATATTAAGTTGGATAGCATAATCAGAGATAATGTGAAAGAATTTTTAGAACCAGAGCAGCAGTAGTACCAGATATTAGAGGTAATTAAAAACAAATAAGTAATTATTTACAGTAAACTTTCCCTTTCTATGATTGATCAGATTGATTGATGACGGCTCTCTTACGCTAAATAATAATTTCCATTTAACAAAAGCTCAATTCCTTATACTATTGGATAATGAGAAGAGCGGGTCTTTTGCCTGATGGTAAGCATAACGCCGGCCCATAACAATTGCAGTGCCACTCAGAACTTTGAAACACAAAGATCTGCGTAGCACTGCATGCGTTCATTACCCTGAGACATTAGGTATTGAATGTCATAAGCCCAGTAATTTCACTGATTACTTCGCTCATCAAACTGGAACACAGTAATGTTTGTCGACAGACTACACTATTAATGCGGTGGTTCCCACCCAGATGGACACTTGCAGTAGACTTAGTCCTATATATGTATATATAAGGTGCTAACTGCATGCTAACTGTTTCTTATTCCTAATATTATAAATGCGAAAGTGTGTTTGTTGGTTTGTCCTTCTTTCACGCGGCAACGAATCAACGCATCGACATGGTTTTTGGTATAAATATAGTTTATGGACCGGAGAGTAACAAAGGCTACTTATTATAACCGCGCGCAGAGTCTAGTACTATAAATAATTCTCTCATAGATGTCCTAACAGTTGAGCAATGTTTACGCACTTTACTAGCATCGAACTCTCGATCGGCGAGCAATCACACAGGCACCGATCGCTTCATTCGTTATATATGTCGTGTTATATACACATGTATACAAGATACATTGGAATTCGGTAAACTGAGAAACGAGTTTTAAAAGACGCTACCCTGCTTGCCTTCTGTTACGCAAGACGGTGATCGGTGGAATCTTGCCGATGATGTCTTCTTGAAGGCTCTTTTATGTACTTAATAAAAACAGTTATACTCTAGAGCTCTTATTAATAAACAGTGTTTAACGGTGGTTTAGTTAATCTATGTTTTGTCTTTGTTGTTCCTTGACAATTTTAACTGAATCTAAAAAGACAAAAGATAGATTAACTCTTTAACTGTTTCACCATAAGATGCTTGGTATATAGAACTTTTTGTACGGTGTGAATATTGGTGCTCCTGCGAGTGTCTCTCTAGTTACCACCACTTTGTTTAGTATGTCGCCAAGCAGTAATTACTGTGTTCCGGTTTGATGAGCAAAGTAGTCAGTGAAATTACTGGGCTTATGAAACTTAGTACCTTATGTCTCGGGATAACGAGCGCACTGCAGTGCCGCCGCAGCCTTTGTGTTTCCTAGTTCTAAGTGGTATTGCAATTATTATTGGCCAGCGTTATGCTTACCATCAGGCTGATGTTCTAGTCTCGTTATATACTAATATAAAAAATACAAAATCGTAAGATAATAAAAGTTCTTAGACAATTTAACAATTTTAATGATTCCCTTCAATAGACGATGTTAAAATTTAACAAAGAGATCCCATTTTTGTAAATCGTAGACGTAGAAAAATATTAGACGCAATAGAACTGAGCTTTTATGTTTTGCTTGAAGGCGTGAAGGCTTTATTCACCAAATTTTTGTATAAAAGAAACGTATCGGGCACCTTTCAAAAGACCATCGCCTATTGAAAGGAAACAACAAATTAGGTAGCAAGCGATTTCATATATATTTGGCAAGCTGATTTTTAAATCTCTATCAGATGACTTAACGTGGAGGTCGTATAGTTGACCTCTGAGGTCAATCGAACCGCTTACTTATTGATAGAGATGCGTCGGACACGAATTTCTAAACCAAACTGAATAACGAACTTACTGGACCGAATATTCGGCCAAGCGGTTCGGTTAAATTTATGCTCGGTTTGCCACCTGTATGAATAATAATAAATAATCATATCACGCACAGTAATAATTTATTATGTTGGTTGAATTTCTTGGTTTCTGTTTTCTAAACAATGAAATTGAATGACTAAAGTCAAATTTTTTTGGGTCATATTATTAACTTTACATTTTATTTATTTATTATTATTGCACACATACATTCAACTTATACTTAAGCGTAAACATATGCACCCTGTTAGGAGGGCGTTGCAAACTTAAATTAGGTACTTAGTTAACAATATAAAATAAGAACTAAAAACTAATAGAACCTTAGCAAGTAGGTTAGCTTAGCTAAGAGTTAGAGCTTGAGATCATAATGAAGTTGAATTAATCATTGGGTCCTCCTTGTGCATATTTTTGTCTGCTTTAGCATAGTAGGTAAATATTTTTATGTATGTAAAGTATTATAAATACGAATGATTTCATTATTTTCATACTATTTAGGTCTTTATAAAGGTCGGTCGGTTCAATGATATAAGTTCATTCGAGACTTAACTGAATATTTGGTCAAACACCGAACAGATAAAACTAAAGCAAAAATGCCGAATAAATTGCCGAAAATTCGGCACATCTCTATTTATTTACAAAACTTGACACATTATGTAGTAGAATTTCGTTATATTATTTGATTTCTAGGCCAAATTCGATTTATTGACATATATTAGTAATTATATATTAGAATATTATTCATTGTATCTTATTATTATACAAAGTTTAAAGTCTAGATATTGTTATTTTTTAATTTATTCCCATTTTTGTAATGTGATATCTAGTAAGTAATTATTTATTCATGTTTATTAAGTGACGACATTTATTTTCTTTTAATTATAATATTCATTTCTATTATATTACAATTATATCTATTTATGTAAAATACTTTATTACACTAAGAAAAGTGCAAAGATAGGACTTAACGCTAATGGATTGTCTGACATTATTATTTCACTCATTATATAAAATTGCAGGGAGGGTGTGCATCAAATATATGACAAACCCAAAACTATGTTCCTAATTACGATTTTATACAATTTCTATTATTTATAACATGTTAAACGACTATTTAATTTATTTTAATGCGCAGTTTTTACACCTTAATTAACTTTTAACAGCTGTTTTATGATATTTAATTATTTTTATCATAATTAAATTCCTAGCAAAAATGTCTTGTTGGCAATCAGCCTTTCAAACTACATTCTACGTAAAATACGAAGCAATAATCGACCACTAAGTGTGAGGTAGTCAAAGGACATCTTACAATAGCTTTTGGTGAAGGAAAATGATCGCAGAGGTACATTAAGATTTTTTAAACTATTTGATAATGAGACGAGCTGGTCGTTTGCCTGATGGTAAGCATAACGCCAGCCCATAGCAATTGCAGTGCCACTCATGAATTTAAAAAGGCCTGCTGGGGGCACTGCATTATGATCGTTACCCTGAGACAGCAGGTATTAAGTCTCATAAGCCCAGTAATTTCACTGACCACCTTGGTCATCAAACCGGAACACAGTAATGCTTGCACAATACAGCTTGGCGGTAGACTTCACAAGCAAAGTGGAACCAACCTAGAAGGACACTCGCCTTAGTCCTACCACTTGGTAAAATGATGATCATTGATCATGCATAACTTTTACTTGTAACTGCTGTTACTAGGTGGTACACTAACTCTTCCGTCAGTGTCTGTCTGCGTGGGTACCACCGCTTTGATTGTATAGTCTGCTGCCAATCAGTCTAAATGAGCAATCATTTCTGTGATCCGGTATGATGAACGGAGTAGTCAGTAAAATTACTGGGCATAAGAGACTTAATATCTAATGTCTCAGGGTAACCACCGCAATGCAGTGGCGCGCACGCCTTTGTGTTTCAAAGTTCTAAATGGTGCCGCAATTGTTATGGGCAGGCGTGACCATCAGGCAAACGAAAAATGCTCGTCTCGTTATCCAATAACATAACAAAATATTTAGAAAATTGTTATAAAACAATATACGAGTCAACTAGAACCTTCTCCGTTTTTTCGTCGTTATAACAAAAACTTCACATCAGATCGCAGCATAATAGGTACATTCCTAGATATGTTTGCCTTAACCAAGCAAACTCACAAATCCGGCTTCTATACCGTCAGAATTATAGTTTTATGTAAATTATGGACCTTGAAATTATAATATATGGTCTTGACTAGAATTTATATTAAATTTACAACACATTTCAATCTGCTACAGATTTGGTAACAATGGGGTTAGATTGAAAAAATGTAGATCAACTTTTTGTCAGTATCTTTTATAGATCTATAACATTTTCTTTGTTATTTTAATAGTCATATTAAGTTTCCTTGATAGCGTGTCCGGATTGATAGATTTATTAACTGAATTTTAAATTTTATTACTGAGAACTAAATAAATTTATAATAAATAGTTGTTGCACCCTTGCGGTGTGAATATATAGAATTTATTTAAGTGTGAATTTATTTATTTCTCAGTAATAGAAATTTATAGTAAATAGTTGTTGCACCCTTACGGTGTGAACATATACATATATAGATATATATAGATAATAGATATTATAGATAATAGTGTGAATAGATAGATTTATTAACTGAATTTTAAATTTTATTACTGAGAAATAAATAAATTAAGAATAAATAGTTGTTGCACCCTTACGGTATTAATATCCCACTAGTCCGTGATAAACGCTTCCCAGATTCATCATTTCACCTGCTAAGGAATGGAAAGCTCCAGCACCAGTTCCAGGGGATCTGTTTCTAGAGAAATCCGTACTAAAGTAAATGCGAAAGGGTGTTTGTAGGTTTGTTGGTTTGTCCTTTCACGCAGCAACGGCGCAACGGGTCGTCGTTATTTTTTGCATGGATATACTATATAGACCGGATAGTAGAATAGGCTAGTTTTTATCCCGGAAGAAAGGCAGTTTCCATGTAGGAATTGTACGTTGGTGAAACTGCGGGCAGAAGCTAGTAAAACATAAATATTTTTATGTCTAGAGCAAATATGTACCTATATGAGCGTGCTCACCTTTATACTGCATCTTAGCTTTACATTAGGCACGATATTACCAACGCGGGACCACTTTATAATAAATAAATAAATGCCTGTAAGAGACGATTGATTCAATATGGGAATTTCAATTTTTTTTTCAATTCATGTAGGTTATCCTTTACCCTTTATCGCACTGTAGGATTTTAAATGCATCGATAAATACGTGGCAGGTAGCTGCTAGCCAGGACTAGAAATGCACTACCGCCATGCTGTTTTCATCTGTCCAAAAATTTCAATTCTCAATACCACTAGAAAGAGAGAGAGAGAGTATTTGGCTATAATCGACCACGCGGGCCCAGTGCGGCTTGGTGGATGTCACATGTCTCGAATTTTGTGGTTCTTGAACATGCAGGTTTCCTCACGATGTTTCGTTTTAAAGCGAGTTTGATGATTCTGCATATAACTTGACATAAGTCATTGGTCGAGGCCGAGCTGAGATTGAACTTTATGGTGAATCGAATTGAAAGTCGCACAAGTTCCCGCTCGGTCACACTCACTCTTATCGAGCTATATGCTAAAAATTATCTACTAAATGAAATATTGAGGTACCTAGCTATCATGAAATCAAGCTTACTACTTTGTTTCCTAATGATCAAAACACTAATAAAATTGTAATATATTCATATATTTAGGAAATTACGTCAATAGATTTTAAAATACTAATTTTCCTAAGACCGGTTTTTTTTTGTTTGAAAGAAATGCGTCTGGTGTAAAGGTCAACAAATAATAACCAAGTTCTGTATACCTATGTACGAGTAGGTATGTGCATACGTAACTAGCTTTTGCCTTTGGCTTTGCAAGCATTGTATCATAATAAAACGCAATGTTCAACGTTGTAGCTATCTTCTAGTAAAAAAAATTTCAGAATCGGATTATTATTATACTTCCAGACTTACTTACTTACTTAATCACTTACTTAGGTACTTGTACTTCCAAAGATTACTGCGTACAAATAAACAACTCTATATAATATTAGTGTATGAATACTAGCTTCTGCCCGTGGTTTCACCCGCGTGGCGATTTCCACAGGTACAGTGCATTTTTCCGGGATAAAAATTAGCCTATGTTATTCTCCGGTCCATAAACTATACCTATACAAAAATACGTCGATCCTTTGCACCGTTGCTGCGTGAAAGAAGGACAAACCTACATACCAACAAACCAACAAACTTACAAACACACTTTCGGGTTTTAGTATGTAATATTACGGACGGATACAAAATCGCAAATTATTGGTGGATATTAAATTTTCTCTAAATATATTTTAAAATTTACCAATCATAGGTTAATAGTGTCAATTCATTACTGTTTTTTAATATTAAAAACAGGTTTCGACTCGACTCGTTTAAATACAATAGGTCTAATTTAAAATATATGATTATTATAATTTATGTAAAATTATCGTTAGTTCTTCTGTCATCTACATTATGTTGATAATAATAAATTTTATGATTCATTTAAGGCCCTGTAATAAACTGAACTTTAGGTATCATTCTTTTGCAGTGAAATAAGGTTGAATATGGCGATGCGTTTCTTTTTAGTTCAATTTTATTTAGTAGTGTTTATAAAGGTAGCCTACGACAATTTCAGTACCATAAACTATCTCTATGGAAATTATGTCTTCGTTGAGCCGTTACTGCGTGAAAGACGGACAAACCAAAACACACATTTTCGCATTTATATTATTAGTAGAGATTAAATTAAATAAATTTTTAGATTGGTTACATAATAAAATTGTGACACAGTGGGCTTATGAGACTTAATATTTACTTAATATTTCAGGGTAAAGAGGACACTGCAGTGCCGCGCAGGTCTTTGTGTTTCAAAGTTCTGAGTAGCACTGCAATTGTTATGCTTTGTCGTTATGCTTATCGTATCAGGCAAATTGATGTTATTTAAATGAGATAATGCCAATGCGATAGAACCAGTAAAATTCGATAAATTAAATAAGATTAGATGGAAGTTTATGATTTTAAAGTAGATGACTCAGTGCGGTCCAGTCTAGCCAATATTGCAAAGCGTTTGAAATGGCTAGATTTAAAATTGTAAAACATATACACAAGAAAAACTGAAAACCTTACCTATGCTCGGCCACACTAACTTCTCTTTAATTTAACATTAATTTTATTTATTAATCTTAGAACAATTGAAACTTTCAAAGTTGGCGGCTTAGTTAGACTGGAAAAAATTATATTAAAATACCAAAACGGAACTCGAATAGCACTGAGTCAAGTTGGAGTCTACATTTAGAGATACCAAGATTCAATCAAGACTCACAGAGCCGTCAGCAAAAATTGTCAGTTAGGTAATAATAGATGGACGAATTTCGCAGAGTTTTTGCAATTTAATTATTAAGATCAGTTTGTTTATCACCCACATTTCGTTTTGTAATATAGATTAGTTTTTAATCTTTCTCGTCTAAAGCGAATTAGTAACAGCAATCGTAGAGCATTACGAAATGAGCTCCTTTGACAGAATGAATACTGTTTTACCGATTCTGTTAATTTTGACTTGACTACTTGTAACTTGACAGTTTAATTGTAATTGACTATTTGTAATTTGACATCCGTACTATCCGTCCGTACAATTAAAAATGAGAAAGTGAGTTTGTTCCTGTATTGGTAGGTTTGTTTGTATTTCTTTCACACAGGAACGGAGCAAGGACTTGACGTGATTGTTTGCATATATACTCGTATAGTTTATAGACCGTAACGCAGAGTATTATGGAGTGATTTGGACGTAGTAGACGGACACTCGCAGAAGAGTAAGTCCTACCACTTCTAACGACATTGCTAACAATGCTGGAACTAACCCTACTATAACAAGTTTTCCTACGACAAGTCTTTTCTAATTGTGAAACTTATATCGTTTGATTGATTGATATGATAACGGAATCGATGCGCTTAGAATAGGGTACCTACGATACGAAATATGCAACGTTATATATCGTAAATCAATTTTGCGACGAGGCCTCGATTCTAGGGTTCAGTAGAGATTTCAATGTCGTATCGGCGATCGAACGAAGTATAAGTATATTAAGAGTCTTACTAATAAACAGTGTAGAAATATCGGAAACTCAAATCAAATAATATACATGGTAAATATCCCGTTTCTAGGGATAATTTTCAAAGTGTAGAACTATGTTTTGTCTTTGTTGTTATTTGACAATTCTAAACTGAATCGAAAGAGACGAAGCATTGTAAACTATTCAACCGTTATACAGAGTTTATTAGTAAGGCTGATAGTGTTTAAAGACTTATTATGTTACAGTATTGAGTTTGAAGAGATTTTATATATACACTTGTAGTAGCACGCATAATGTCGCCTTGTCTATGCACTAAGTTCAGAGAGAAAAAAAAAATATGTAGGTAGACCGCACAATTTCATTATTTCGTGCGGTTGGCTGGTTCTTCATTCACGTTGCAGTGCTCCGCCGCGTCGCACTACAAAGTTGGTTTTTCTAAGTTTCTCCGTGTTAACAAGTTTTTTCGTCAAAATCAAGATGCCGAAGAGGAAACATAACGACGAGTGGGAATATTTGTAAGTAATTTGCACAATTACCGATAACTATCGATTGCATATGAGGTTTCACGTTCCAACGATTCGAGTTCTTACTTAACCCATTTTTTTACTCGAGTTCACGATGCAACGCCACGAGTTCATCTTACTCGCTGTATACCTATGCGTACTTAATACGCCATCCATATAGCAACCTGTTGAGGTTATCCTATAATAATAATATGAAACGACCCGAAAGGTAACATTCTAACTAATTAAGTAATTTGCAATTTGTTCGGTCCACGTTTGAGTTGTCACTTACTGATAATAATGCATACGAGGTTTAACGTTCCAACGATTCGAGTTGTTACTTAACCTACTTTTTACTCGAGTTCATCTTACTCGCTGTATACCTATGCGTACCTAATACGCCATGCATATAGCAACCTGTTGAGGTTATTCTATAATAATAATATGAAACGACCCGAAAGGTAACATTTTAACTATTTAAGTTAAGTTCTAATGTTCACGTTTCAACGATTGGAGTTGTCACTTAACGATAATAATGCATACGAGGTTTAACGTTCCAACGATTCAAGTTGTTACTTAACCTACTTCTTACTCGAGTTCGTTTTACTCGCTGTATAACTATGCGTACCTAATACGCCATTCATATAGCAACCTGTTGAGGTTATCTATAATAATAAAAAGATGAAACGACCCGAAAGGTAACATTTTAACTATTTAAGTAATTTGCAATTTCTTCGATTCACGTTTGAGTTGTCACTTAAATACATACGATGTTTAACGTTCCTACGGTTCAAGTTGTTACTTAACCTATTTTTTACTCGAGTTCATCTTACTCGCTGTATACCTATACGTACCTAATACGCCATGCATGTAGCAACCTGTTGAGGTTGTCCTATAATAATAATATGAAACGAACCGGAAGGTAACATTTTAACTATATAAGTTAAGTTCTAATGTTCACGTTTCAACAATTCGAGTTGCCACTTACCGATAATAATGTATAAGAGGTTTCACGTTCCAACGATTCGAGTTGTTACTTAACCTATTTTTTACTCGAGTTCACGATGCAACGCCACGAGTTCATCTTACTCGCTGTATACCTATGCGTACCTAATACGCCATGCATATAGCAACTTGTTGAGGTTATCCTATGATAATAATATGAAGGTATACGTATAATTACGTATATTAGACACAAATTTGCAATTTGCTGTTAATGTTGAAAACGAAAATCAAGAGCTACGCGAACCAAGACCGTCGACTAGCACGTTACACGCGAGTTCCGATCGTTCGCTGGATATAGCCAACGTGACAATACTGGAGGATGTATCTCCACCACCAGTGATTAAAGGTGCTTCCAGCAGTGAGGATGTTCCACGAACAGAACCAAGCTAAGGCAAAATTAGCAGCGGTATTGCTTGTCTTGACGAGCCTATAAGACTCTTCTTAGTAAGGATAATAAAGATCCAACTGTTCTAAAGCTGCTGATTGATGCTGGGCGCATCATCTGTGACACACAACTCAGTGAGTCAATAACGAGACGAAATTTCATATTGGCTGTACTAAAGAAGGACTTGAAAGATCAGATGCTGCTCACGATAATAGATAGTTTTCTTGTAGCCAAGAACTAGCCGAAACTTTAAAGACCGCAAAAGCGATCAATAAAACAGGTGTGGATCTCAAAGCTTCCACCTCTAACAAGACTACTGCTACAAAACCAAAGCATCAAGTCGTTAACAGAAATTGAAACGGGAAGGCTCCGGTTCAAAACCACAGACAGCAGCCATCGGCGCCCTCAAAGATGAAGGAGTCTGCACCTCAGAGGCAACAGCACTCGCCATCATCGAGGACATCGCGACTGAACTTCAGTCGCGGCCGCCGCTAGACAATACGGTAAATTACGCCGGTAGACTGTCAGTTTTTTACAACCAATGGTCACAAATAACCGCAGATAAAATAATTTTATCGTGGATACGTGGTTATGAAATTCCGTTCACTGAAACTCCATATCAGCATTGTATACCTCAACCCCGAAATTATGCACACTCAGAAAAACTTGAATTTGATCAAGCTATACATAATTTAATTTCTATAGGTGCTATACCTCACTGTGAGCCCTGTGAGGATATCCAATATCTTTTTACCCAAACCGAACGGAAAAGCACGCTTTATCCTAAATTTGAAAAAGCTAAACGAGTTCATTCAACATGTTCATTTGAATTAGAAGATTTTAGAATAATGATCAAACTAATCTCAAGATGTTGTCTCAAGTCAACTATTGATCTCAAAGACGCATATTATTAAGTGAAAGTTCATGATAACTCTAAAAAATATTCAAGATTTAGTTTGAACGGTAACTTGTATGAATTTAATGCCCTACCGTTTGGTGTCAATACGGCACCTTTTGTCTTCACAAAAATAATGAAAACGGTGGTCAGAATGCCACGCTGTGCTGATTATTATCGACAATATATCTTAACGATACCTGTCTAATATCACATACCTATAGCGAATGTATGGATAACATTACAAAAATGAAAAGTACATGAATTTGCCTGTAAGTTTACAGTCAGATTTCGATTGGTGGATTAAATCTATCGAAAATCCAAAAAATCAAATTAAATTTGACGAATTCAGATGCTTCGACTATGGGGGGTTGGGGGATAGCCTGTGCGGGAAAAACGGCAAGCGGTAGCTGAAGTCGGGAAGAAAGAAAACTTCACATTCATAAGATTAAAAAATTGTCTAGAGGATTTATCCAATTGTCATATTATCTTGCGAATAGATAATACAACTGCGATTTTTTACATTAATCGTATGGGAGGAATCCAATTCCCCCATCTCACAAACTGACCAAAGATATACGACAATGGTGTGAAGCGCGAATTCTATTTATAACAGCGCTATACATTCCATCTACAGAAAATACTATAGCAGATACTGAATCAAGGTGTATTCACCCGGATATTGAATGGGAACTATCTGATCTTGCCTTTCAGCAAATCATTAACAATTTCGGGATACCAGAGATTGACATGATTGCTAGTTGAATAAATAAAAAATGTCCTGTATACATATCATGGCACAAAGACCCTGATGCTTGACGCTTTCTCTGTGAATTGGTCAAAATTGTATAAAAATACCATGAACCAGGAACCCGTAAAAACGGGTTCCCTTCCTTCTCAATAATTTAAAAAAAAAAAACATTGATGAAAATTATTAGCGACAAAGCTAAGTGCATACTGGTCGGGCCAACATGGCCAGCTGAACCTTGGTATCCCCTATTTAACCAGTTTTTTACAAACTAAACCACTGGTTTTTTCAAACTTCTGAGGACCTAATAATCTCTCATTCCAGTTTCTGCCAGATCCAGCGGCAGATTACCCTGGATGCCGGAGTATTGTGCGGGAGTCTCTAATAAGAAAACTCCCTCCCGGGTCTTTAGACACATTAATAGCGTCTCTGTCAGATAATTAAATTAAGTAATATGATACTTACACATTCCAGTTATTATTCATGTTTTAACAGAGTTATTTCAATCGGGAGCGCTATACGGCACTCTAAATGGGTTTAGATCTACACCTTCCTTAGTATTAGGAAGTCAGATAAGCACAGACGACTGTGTTTTAAGGGTATATTTAGGCTTCGCCCTCCCTTACCCAAGTATGAATCCACTGGGATACTACATTAGTAATTGAAACTCTAGCCACTTGGATTCCTAATTAATCTCATTCTTTAGAAAAAATCACTAAAGAAGCTAGTTACCCTGCTGGCGCTGGTAACAGCGCATAGAGTACAAACTATTTCAAAAATAGATATCCGAAATTTTCAAAATTGGCGGAATGATATTTCCATTAGGATCCCTGACTTAATAAAAACGTCAAGTGTAAACGCAACTCAGCCAACGCTGATGCTGCCAATTTTTCGAGACAGACCTGACATAGGTCCGGCTTAATTATTAACGGATTATTTAAAAGTAATGTAGCGGCATTACGTGATCATCACACCTCTATTTTTATTTCTATAAAAAACCATATAATAAAGTTTCTCCCCAAACACTTAGCAGATGGATAAAGAGTATACGTTGTGGGTCTGTGGAATAGATATCACACAGTACTCTGCACATAGTACTAGACACCTCAAAAGCTCATAAGCTCGGTGTGAATTTGGATGTTATCAGGAAGACTGCCGGTTGGTCCGGCGGCTCTACAATATTTGCCAAGTTTTATAACAGGCATATAACAGACAGTATATACAGAATCAAATCATTGTTTTGCTAGAAGTAAAATTGATTGATTTATGCTAAAATTTACTGTAGCTATTATGTTAATAGTTTATTTAAGAAACATTACCTTTTAATTGTGTGATTAAGTACATTTATTATGTCATTTATTGAAGAAATATTAAATATATTTACTTCTGTAATACTTTCAACTGAAATAGATATTTCACAACTTCTCTCAACATCTACAAGTGTATATATAAAATCTCTTCAAACTCAATACTGTAACATAATTTAATGATTAAACGAACTTACCTGTAAGTTAAGTTCTATCATAATTATGTGAAGTAGTGAGTTTGAAGAGATAGCATCCCGCCCACCCAGATTACCTATTTCATAGGTCCCGAATAGTGAAATATCTACTTGAACTGATAAGCTCTGAACTAAATGAAGAACCAGCCAACCGCACGAAATAATGAAATTGTGCGGTCTACCTACATATTTTTTTTTTCTCTCTGAACTTAGTGCATAGACAAGGCGACATTATGCGTGCTACTACAAGTGTATATATAAAATCTCTTCAAACTCACTACTTCACATAATTATGATAGAACTTAACTTACAGGTAAGTTCGTTTAATCATTAAATTCTTACCGATAACAACCGTTCTTTGCCCACTAGGTCGCACCCATATTTTCGCAACATACGCAAGTCACACTTACATTCAATATCATTGTCATTACGCAGCAAGAAGATATTAAATATATATTAAATACCTCAAGAACGTTGTACTTTAAAGTATTGGACCTTCGCAGGCGAATGTCAAAGATGTAAAGAAATAATGATAATATTATTTACACATTATATTAATAACTAGCTGCTGCCCCGCGGTTTCACCCGCGTGGAGATTTTGGATTACATGGTTTTTATTTTTTTGCGCGGATCCCTAATTATTTTTCTAAAATTAAAGTAGCCTATGTTACTCCGTGTAACATCAGCTATTTGCCAGTGAAAGTCCCGTCAAAATCGGTCCAGCCGTTTCGGAGATTACCCGGAACAAACAGACAGACAGACAAAAATTTAAAAAATGGTTGTTTTGTTATAAGTACCGTATAATCGTATATACTTTCATAATATGCATTTAGTAAAAAGCTGTTATTTTGATATTACAAACAGACACTTCAATTTTATTTATCTGTATGGATATGGATGTATGGGTTTAATTGTGTATAGGTAGGTCATGTTACAATGTCATAAAAAAGGTTTTAATAAGTACCTGAAAAATGGTAAAACTAAAACGATACCGATTTTATGTGTCGTTCGACTGGTTACCACGCTCAAGTTGTAAATCGGTCGCTGAGCAGTAAGTAAGCAACTATTGGTATTGAAGTTTGTGCGTATAAAGTTTCTCTGTAACGATGTCATCCTTCTTCGTCATTATTTCACCCCTTTTCTCATTCACACTGTCCATTCACAAATCTAAATTCAAATTTTAAAACGTCTGACTTTTCTTTCGGCTCCCATACATCCATCAGTCCTCTCTTGGTCCTCTCATTGCCACATTCTGACTCAGACCTTACAAGAAATAGAGCTAGTTACCTTTTAACAATAGAAAATAGTATATTATAAATTTTTACATAGCTTAAATGTTTGGAGAAAAAGTGCTTTTATAAAACATAATATTGTGAAGACCTACAAAGAAATTTTAAATTGTTTTGTGTAACGACAAGGAAACCGTACGAGATTATATTTTATTCAACCACTACTACTGTGTTTTACATCAAGTACCATACATCGTGTCACCGCAGCCGCTATCCACCATACCTACCGCTGATGCTGCCGGGATAGCGCGGCAGCGGTACATCTCTAGAATCGGTTTATTCATTTCGGAGATTTTGGACTTGGAAATTTATACGAAAAGCCGTGAAGCGTGAATGCTTAAGATAAATTAGATTCGATTACGTTACATAACCATCATGTTATTTTTTTGTACATTTATCTGCCTAGTAAAACAATTACCATATAATCTAACAGTCATAAATCATGCCGCACCATTATTATATTTTTTCTACATTGTTAATTAGTGATTTGAATGATAACTCATTTTAGGGCCTTGCACGGAACAATACGTTTAGTGAACACCGGGTTCACAACTAATATATCAAAGAGATTCTGATCAAGTTCCTGGCGCTAGAAGATAATATTATATATTTCGGGAGGCAACGAATGGGTTTGGTAATATTGTCTAACTACATCGTCTACATCTCAATTGGCTACAAAAGCAGTTGTATAATATGACCTACAAGACATTTTAGGCATATAGATTAATCTAAATATTTTGTATTATTTAGCATGCAAAAAATATACGTTCAAAGACTATTTTTTATACTATTGGATATTAAGACGAGCGAGTCGTTTTCCTGATGGTAAAGACAACGTCAACCATTATAGGTTGGCGTTGTAGCAGTATCAGTCAGAACTTTGAAACACAGGGCCTGCGTGGCACTGCAGCGTTACCCTGAGGCATTTAGTAATAAGTCTCATAAGCCCAATAATTTCACGGACTACTTTGCTCACCGAACTGGAACATAGTAATGCTTGCATATTATTGTTTTGCGGCCGAATACACGAGTAAAGTGGTCGTACATACCTACACGGACACTCACAGAAGAGTTAATCTTAAGTACCAAAGGTGAAAGTAGATAAGTTTTTATATATTTTGTACTGCTAACATCTAACTTAGCTACAAAGACAGTTGGATAATCAACAAGACATTTTAGGCCTATAGATTAATACAAACTACAATTAATAGCTTCTGTTCGTGGTTTCATCTGCGTGGACATTCTCAAAGTCCGTGCACTCACACACACCGTGTAGTGCACAAGTATCCTATGTCGGTATTCGGTCCATGAATTACATCTATCGATACATTTTGACAGTTATGGGCTACTTTTCCCTCAAAAAATGCGCGGTTATATTATACAGGCAGGCGTTATGCTTACATCAGTAAAAGTAGGGTATTATTAGGGGGTTCTGTATCACTCTTGCTTCGCTTAGTGTGTGAGGCCGAACCCTCAATAATATACTAAAAAAATATTGGGGATTCTGCCTCACGAACTGAGCGAAACAAGAGTGAGGCACAACCCCCAATAGCATCCTAGTAGTGAAACAACCTGTTTGTCTTGTTAACTTATACTATAAAAATATCAATAGTATACTCGTATTTTATATTAGAATTGAAACTAAAGGTAACTTAAAAATATTCATACGTAATTTACATACATTCGGTCATCTCCACGTTACGAACATCCGGGATGACGTTAAGACAAACAGATGGACTTGCGTAACTGCTTAGAGAATTAAGAATTAAATACTGAAGAAAAACAACAATTACACTGAAACAAAGCATCGCGTGCTACAGCACGGGTTCACTAACAAGTGACACTTTTTATAAAAGCTAGGGAATTGTAACTAATTTGCCTATTTTCTATGTGAAAATGGTTGATAATTTAAAAAAAAACACCAAATTGTAGGGCTGCGAGTAACCGTCTGGGTGGGTACCACTGCTCTGCAGCCAAGCAGTAATGTGCATGCTTTCCGCTTTGATGAGCAAAGTAGTCAGCAAAATTACTGGGCTTCTCAGGCTAACAAGCGCAGTGCAGTGCCACGTAGGTCTTTGTGTTTGAAGTCCTGGATGGTGCGCCATCGTTCTGGGCACTGATATAAGCTATAGCAAAATAAATACATTGTTGTGAGATTGGATACTGTACAGTATTTCATCTCTCGGGGTTAGTATCTCGATGGTTTCGAGTGACATCCTCAAAAGAATTTTCATAAAACACTAATAAAGTAATGCTGTAATGCTTTACTGATAAAAATAATCGCAATTATTCAATTAAATTCATTTATGTGTTGCAAGAATACTAATAGGACATGTTTTCTTGTCATAAACTAATAACTATGTATAATGTTATGAATATAAAGTATTTTCGTTCGCAAGCCCTTGACTCCAAAAGTATGTTAATGGTACTAGTAACATATTAAAGATTGGTTATAAACTTACACAAGCTTTTCCCACGGCTAACATACGAGTAAATCGAGACAAAATGCCTGTACATTTCTTTTTCTAGTGAAAGAATTTTTAGAATCGAATAGATGATATGAAACCGCTGGTCCGATAACAAACAAAAAACAAACTTTATTATCATTTTATAATACCTATTATAATTCTTTAAGTATAGAAGTATAGATAAAAGATCCGAAAAAAAAATATAAAAAAGAACCCTTGAAAAGGAACTCAATAATTATCAATAATTTCCCAAATCGGTTTATTTATAAATGACGGAGTTCTGAGACAACAAACATTTAGAAAGATATAACCGAATTGAGAACTACCTCCTTTTTTGAAGTTGGTTAAAAATGCCTAAATGTCTCTGTCGTCTAATATCAAAGTTCTCTAATTGATTTATAAAAAGGTCACAATATTTCTAAATATCACGGTACAATCTTTTAACGAAATTGACCTTTGTCTCAAAATTATTTCAAAATTTTTTTGTTTCGATAAAAGTGCTTAAGTGAAATGTCAATATTATGAAACCACATTTGATTAAAGAATTTAGCAAAATATAAACTTGTTATTAAATTATTATTTATTTCAACGGGCAAATCGTCTTTATTAAGTTGCTAATACATAAATAAACACTTTGTCTAACCTAGCTACAAAAAATGTTGGGTAATCTAAAAGCCAAAGTAAGGCCCTATAGATAATCCAAAAGTTCTAGGTCACTACCAGTTGATAATTCAAATGTTCTAGCTCACTACCAGTTGGAAGCGTACTCAGCATGCTGGTGGTCCTCGTTGAACCGCAATGCTGATCCGTTGAAACAGATAAGTACCAGCATTTTGGTTACGCGTCCCATCAATCAAACGCTCTGACAAAATTTCGAAAATATTATGAGCTCCGGTCCCCACATAAAATATTCGCCATTTTAAAGTTAGAAAAATCTTTTTGTTGCACCATAAATGTAACAAGTAAAATTACTTTAAAAAAATTGGGAAGCGACCAAAATACCGTGGTAAATATAATTGCATCCCCCATTTTCCCACCTTTAGGGATGGAATTTTTTCATAAAATTTGTATGGGACCACCTCGAGAGTATAGCCTTTCAAACGAGAATTTTTAAAATCCATCCACAACTGAAGGCGATACCGGTGAACATACATAAAAAAAATACAGTCGAACATAGAACCTCCGTTTTGAAGGCTGTAAAAAATAAAGAAAATTGAATCGGTGGTAGTAAAACACACCGATATTTGTGACACATTTTTAACTTGATGGTTACGACAAGCTGACCAAACTAGCCATGCCACCTACTTGAAAATGCCGTACTACGATCTCGTATTTTTCCTTGACCAAAAGCAATGATAATAACTTAGTGGTAGTGAGGTTGGCCGCCGATCAGTCAGTCAGTGATTCGAATCCTATAACGAGCTTGAGCTTGGTGGTAGGGCGTTTTCTAGTTGCTCGTCTGGCTAGCTAACACATTCAATTTGAAAATCTGCCGTCAAGTTTCTATCGGTGTGTTCAAGCCATAGATAGTACAAGCACCGCACAGCAAACGACTCACGCGCTTTAAAGTTATCGCATTGGTTTTTCTAAGTATGAAAAAGTGAAACGTCATTCAACAATTGCACACATAAGTGTGAAATTGACAATTCGATCTTGTCAAAGTTGTGTAAACGTGTAACGCAAGAATCTTCGTGAACGACCAACTTAAATATTGGGAAAGCTATGAAAATTCCATTCATGTGTCGGAATCAGAATCAGAATAATTTATTGAATAAATAATATGCTAGGTATAATTGCAAAGTATTCATGTCAGTTTACCCACATCAGGCATTCAATACACAATAATAATATCAGGACAGTTAAATTGGAATTAAATGAAATTAAAATCGGTGATACATTTTTGCGCAATTATTTTACAGAGTATCGATTATTATAGGAAAGTTAAGTTGGAATTAAATTAAATTAAAATCGGCGATACATTTTTCGAACAAATTTTTTACACAGCGTCTATTATTATAGGAAAGTTAAATTGGAATTAAATTAAATTAAAACCAATAAATTGGAATTAAATTAATTTGTACGCAATTTGTTTACAGAACAAGTCTTTCAGAACAAGTTATTGTACAAATTCTTGGACGTTACTTCAATTTGAATTGAACTTTACTTTGACTTCTTCGTTTCAGTAAACATGAAAGGCAGATTAACCGTTTAATGAGTGTTCCTAATTAAAATATAACGTTTTTACAGTTGTTTCAGAGATGTTTCTTTGTAATTATGATAATTAGTTCGCACATTAAATATAACAATTGCAAAATACTTAGAGCATGAAGGGCAAAAAATAAAATCTTTTATCTCCGCGGTCCAGTAGGGTCTACTGGTAGGGTCTAAGTATATTGTAATTGTTATATTTAATGTGCGATCTAATTATCAGTCATCACAAACTAAACGTAAGTTTTAAATACATAATAATTTGCCGTTTTTTACTGTAATTATATTTAGGTCTCGCCTGCCCATCACAACCGTTTTTTTGGTACGATAACTTGTTTAGACCATGTTCTGTTACTAGGAGTCCCTGTTCTTAAGGAGGCTACCTTACTAGCTATAAAATAGTTAATAGCTATAAATTCAAACTCACCTCGTATATTTACGGGCACATTTTTAAGATATTTATAGGTTCAGAATTAATATCACTCCTGTGTATTGTAGAATCAAGGTACCCAGTTTTGGTGCTATAAAAATCAAACAATACAATTTAACAGAAAAGTAGCTATAAACCAGTCTCGAAAACCAAACAAAGGACGGAAACAAATCTTATAAGTAAAGCGCAGTGGGTGAACTTGTAGCTAAACATGAACTCTTTTAGTCATCCTAGTTAGAGGTCAGAATTGTATATATAAATGTATATAAGTGGATATAATGAGAGCATTAGACGACTGCCAAAAATGATTTTTTTCACTCTGTCCCAGTTCACCAACCATTTTTAATCCGAAGTTTAACATTGAACCAGGTTTAACTCATGAACGGAGGTTCATATAGTTACAAATTAGAATTATTTTAAAGAACATTTTGACATCTGCTGTCAGAATTGGGAACTGACGATCATGTGAACGTCGTTCATTTCACGTTTAGCGAACTTCTTAGTGAAGAGTTTGATCAATCTACTTTAGATTTTCTTCTTCTTAAATTCTTCTATCGATCTTAGAGATGATGTGCTTTATAATGGTTATTGATTTAATAAGCCTACAATGGCCTGTAATGGCCGACAGTAAACTGGCCTACGGTAATAAAGTGGTCTATCATAATACAGTGGCCTACAATAACTGTTTTTGTCAATTTGTTAGAAATAGTAATTACATGCTACTTAGTAATTATGCTTTTGCATTCCAACTGTTAAAAAATCTTCGAAAAATATTTTTCTAATTAACATCAGTGTTTTGGTATAGTTTTTAGTTTTTTACACATACTAGGAATTCAAAATAAGGCTAGTGCGGTGTCTGAATCAGCGGAGGATCTCAAAAGGCACTAATATAGCAATCTTCATAGTGGTTATACTAAATAGTATTCAGGTTATATTATACAGGTAGTATATAGTTACGAAATGTTTTGTCTCTCTTGTTCTTTGACAATTTATGAACTGAATCGAAAGAGACGAAACATCGGGTAAGTATTCAACCGTTGCACAGAGTTTATTAGTAATGGTGCTAAAATTTTTAGGGTTGAAATGCTTATTGCGTGGAAATTTCGAGCGTATTGAATTTTTAAAGTCATATTGACATTTGGTTGAATCTATATGTGATCAAAATGTTGTCCTATACTCAACACAAAGATTATTGCCATTAATAATGGTATTGCTGGGAATCTGGTGATTATTGAATATTGGGATATTGCCTAAGGGTTTTTAGATTGTATAGGTCAAAGATTAAGCATTGCCATTCAACGTGGCAATGCTGCCAGCATTTTGGGAACTTTGCCTACTGGTAGCGGATTATTAGATTAAGATTGTAAATAAATTAGTGTGTATTTTATTTAGTTATTTTAGTTTATGTTGTTTATTTTTTCTGTTATTATAATAAAGAGGATTTTATTTTAAGTGATACATTATGCATATTGATATCCGTTGTGTAATATATCGTTTCATAAACTGTGTAATAGGTGTAATTGTATAGATTGTAAATAAATAATAATAATTACTTTAGTTACTTTAGTTCAATTTAATGAAATAAAATTAGCATTTACTGAACAACAGTTAGTACATAATATAATGTAGGTGTTTGTAATATTAGGAACAAGCAACTGTTTATAAAAATTGGGCAAGCTGTATTTTGTGCAATATCTAATCCTAAATTGTACTCTAATGCTTGTTTAGTACTTGAAACGAAGTTTACTTAAAAGTTAAAGCTTTATGTGGTGAGCAACCACATAAATAAGTAGGTATTTATAAATAGCGTAGACGATAGATGATTTTGGAAAAACCGCGTTCGCTTTACATCCACTTATGCATATCAATGAATGGATTTACCACATTGTCTTAACTCGTTTGTTTAAACAATTTGAAGACGTACCCAGGCTTTTGTTTTATTGTAGGTTTTTATCTTATTATTCGCATTATTAGCATACATCCGTTTTTCGTCTTTGTTACTCTGATTCCGTTTCTAGGACTGAATGTTAAGCTTATATATCTATAAATAAGTAATACTACTTATTTATAGATTAATTATTTCTGTATTATTATTATTTCTCTCTATAGTTTAATCTGTGACCGCTCTTAAGTTAAGATTAATAAAATGTTTAAATTTTTTTTTTTTAATCTAATTTTATTTAGGGGCTTTTCCCACATTGGTATGCCAGCCCCATCATACCCTAAACTTAAATATGTTTAAGTTGTTTAATGTGTTTAAAATATTAGAAAAACCGTACATAACTTTAGAAAGCCAATCAGAGGTTCAAGTTGATAAAATTACAAAAAATTAACAAACTGCTTTTAAAAATGTGGGCACCGACGTCGCCGAAAATACCGTGATAGTCGAAATTCCTTCATAATTCCACCCTTAGGTGTAGTATTCTTTAGTAAAATTTATAAAAAGTCTTGTTGGTTGGTTTATGAAAAGTCTTGATATATCCGATTAATTAAAAAAATAATTATTTGATTCTGTTGAAAATTGATGGAGAAATCGAGAAACTTCACCACAAAAAATACCTACAGACGAATTGAAAACCCTTTTTGGAAGTCGGTTATAGATAGGGGATTTCAGTTAATAGAAGATATATATCATATCTTCTGTGTGTATGTATGTTATACATTGAGCTAAAAAAATATTAACAGATGGTTAAACAGTTTTGTGAAATATTAAGAGGTTTTCACTTCAGTACTTATGCAGCTAGTTAAATAATACATTCTGCACGAAATTGAAGACGCATCCTTTACTTTTGAATGTGAAACGTAACATCTCTCGCTGTGTCGAAATCACTGCATCCATTAAATAACTTCACAAAGGAAAGAAACTGTGGCTAATGTAAGAATGTAACAGCAAACATAAGAAAATAGGTATTTGGACATTTTAATTATGCAGGAAGTTTACTTCTGCTTTATTTATAGACAATGTGAAGACGTCACTGATTTCCGGCTAGAAGCATGGCTGCCCTGGTGGATTTCAGTTTCTTATTGTGAGAATTTAATATTAAGAAAATTATTACGGTTTGTGAAAGGTTTTTGATACATGTTAAAAATATTATTATGCAATTGAGAACGAGACTACTTTTAACAAAAATAGCAAAATTAAAAAAATATCTATATTAAAATATTATCAATGACTTTTGCATAACTCGATAACATTTATTTGCGAGAATATTAAATTACCTTTGTTGCATAATATGCAACGAATATAATAATAACGATATAAAAAAGGAGATAATATTATAATTATATCGAAGATTAACTGCATCATCCTTTTCCATTTTGAATTGCATAATTATGAAACTACGAAACAAGTCCAAACAATCGGCACAAAAGACATCAACGCGCTCCCGAAAAATGCACAACCCCTACCTTAAACCTAAAAAAAACAAACCACTTTCTTAAACCTAAAAAAAATTAAACCACTTCCTTAAACCTAAATAAATTAATAAAAAAACTCACATTAACAGTAAACCAACCACTCGTCACAAAACACAACTACACACTGCCACGATCTTCAGAAACGTCTCTGTATTTAAAAACTCAGATGACACTAGTTTTTTAATTTATTTTTTTAAAACCGCGGCTGGCACGGGCGGCTCTCATTCGGCTTGTCAATTGAACAAGCTTACTTAAGGCGGGCGAGAGACTTATATACAACGTGTTTATGAAATAATGTGTGACCTCGCGGTGCAAGGGAGGACTGAGTCATCGATTTTCTCGTGTTATCGATAATTGAAATTTTTTCCCGGGGGTCAAACTGCGTTTCGCTGTTTTACAATTCTTTAGCTCACAGGTACCTAATCTCCAATTTTTCAAAATAAGTTTTTACCGAATTCATCTATTTAAATGTCTTCTTATTAAAAAAAAGTATAATAGGTAACGAGACGAGTACGTCGTTTGACTAAGCATAACGTCGCCCTTTACAATTGCTGTGTCAATAGCCTACGTGGCACAACAATGGCCTAATCACTCTTAAAAATCAGGTATTAAGAGTCTGCTATATAGCGTTCTGCTATCTGAAGCAACGATGTAGTCGAAAGATAGGGCATACGATAAACCTGGATTAGGGCTTGATTTCAAGTAGGGTTAGGAAAACTCATTTTCGGATCTACCAGATACGATCTACCAATCCAAAAATGAGTTTTCCTGGCGAAATATCTAACTTTGCAATAAAGTTCCTGACATTGATCCGGAGGCAGCAAAAACATTTAATTGTAAATACTTGCGTATATGTTTGACATCGATATTCTATTGTATATTTTCATCTTTCTTTTCAAAAACTCCTGACAATTTCAAATGTTCCCTGTTTCCCTTACTGGAAATTCCTATCATCCGGTAACCCTACTCTCAAGTGAAATTGGTGGTACACTGCGATGAATACATGATGACCAATTGTTTAATTTGAGAATAAAACTCCGTCGTCGAGTTGCTTGCCCTTATTGATGGTATAGGCTTTGGAACGAGGCAACTAGAGTCACTACAGTTCCGCGAGCGACCACCTCGGGCCCGTGAGATATAACTTTAGCTACATAAGGGCCCAGTTGAAAGGGACGTGGCGCACCCGGGCTATTCTCTCCTGACGCCTGACGGTGACCCAAGCCGAGGTTCGTACTGCGCGGGTCACTCCACGCTCTGCCCTTGAGCTAGTCGCCACCTTTTTAGGGTTGACCGCCATCCGCGCTCTCCCACCGTTCAGAGACGCTTTAGAAGTACAGTCCTTAAAAAAACTTGACGGCGGAAACTAGTCAGATAAGCACTAGAAAATGCTCTATCACCATGCAAATATTATACAATATTACATTTACTAAGAGTCAATGACTTCTGGGCAGTATTGGCGTCGTTATTTTAGTTTATGAATAAAATAGATAATAATAGTACATGTCGAGGCTGGAAATAAAACAATTGACGGCTGAGGATTGTTGGAAGGACGAGGCGAAGTCGATACGAAGTGATCTTAAAATGTACGAGGCGCCAGCCGAATTCTTTTTAACTAAATGAGGCTGTTAATTGCTGTTTCGTCTCGTACTAGTACTTTTCTCAAACTTACAAACAAACAAATTAATCCAATAAAATATCTACAGCACGGTACCAAATTTTCATTCGCGCCAATTCAACATCGCGTGCATTTGTTCTTTTTTTAAATTTGAAAAGAAATGCATATTCAACTTCTAAAAAACACCTAATTTACGTTAGTATGTGATTAAAATCTCGCTTGCACATCAAGAAAATTAAACTGTCCGGCAATTTCTCATTAATTGCCGTATACTTTTTTTAAATAATGAAGCGATTTCCGAGCCAGTGGGAGAAAAAGTAATTTATTTCAGATCACTCCAATTTCCTTTAAACTATGTTACTGGGTACACCTTTATTGAGTCCTGCACGTGACTGTAAATATCCAATGTTTCTGGATAAGACAAATAAACCGTGACGGAATCATTTTCAGAACACTGTTCTGAAACTGTTCCCAACCCGTGAAACGGTGAAGCGACCATCCTCATAATGGCGTGGAAACAGTCCAAACGCGCTTCTGCGAACATAATGTCTTTCACGAAAGCATAAACAAACAACATAATTATCCATTAAATGATTATAATCCAGCAATGAATTCCATTAAGATATGCCTAGTATCAAATAACAATAAAGTTATTATAATTTTATACTGTATTCAATAAGTCTTGTCGCAAACGAAAATCAACTTATGAATGAAACGAGAATAAAATCCTACTTAAATCCTACCTACGTTAGTAAAGGGTTTTTTTATCAAGAATTTAATAAAATGACATTAACAAACTTTACCTCTTTAATATTAGTACAGAACTAGCTGCTGCTCATGTTTTCACCCGCGCGGAGATATTGGTTTTCATGGGTTTTATTTTCTGCACCGAAAACTATTACTTTTCTAAAATAAAAGTAACCTAAGTTATTCTTTGTAACCTCAGCTATCTGTTAGTGAAAGTCTCATCAAATTCGGTTCAGCCGTTTCGGAGATTATCCGAAACAAACAGACAGACAACAATTTTAAAAATTGTGTTTTTGGTATATACTTTCATAAGCATTTGGTAAAAAGCTGCTATTTTGACATTACAAACAGACGCTTCAATTTTATTTATTTGTAAGATAAGATTATAGATAGCATAAGTAGCGCCAAGCGACATCGCATCTGGTATGGACAACAATTATACTTAGTTGTTTTTACTAATATTAATTGTATTCTGATGTAATTGACATTTAATATGTATTTAATGTCTTAAATGAGATATTAATTATTATTATTCTTTAAACTGATATAAATTGTTTTTAGAACTGAATGATCTCTTTGACTCTGTGTGAATTTTCAGCATGATTGCATATCGGGAGCAGTTGAAAAACCGGTTTCGATTTTTACTCTGACCAACAAACAAACAAGGATCCCCCTCGGTCAGCACCAGAAACTACTCCGATCACGCGGTGACACCTGCCAAGCGTGCTTTATTATGGTAAAATCCCCCTTCTTGGTGCAGGCCGATGTTCAGCAGTAGGCGTTTCCTGGCGATGAGGCTGATTGTAGATAAATGTAGTTATTTTCTGTGAGCTGCAAGAAAAAACCTTAACGCCGTTTCTATTTTGCGAAAGGAGGTAGCATCCTGGATATTGTGATGTTTTTTTGACGTACCAATCACAGAGACGAAGCTGGCAAAATTATAGTTATGTTGCAGTTAAAGTGTAAAATCGGCCATTTTACAAAAGTCTTTCTACAATCTGGCAGTCTTCAAGAGACAAGTGAACAGAAATCGTCTGAGCAAGCGTGCTACATTGTTGACCGCATCGTCACTTAACGTTAGGTGAGGTAGCGGTCAAACGCAAGCCCATTTGCTGTAAAATATAAAATAAATAAAAAAAGTTGAAAGAACGGAAATTGGGAAGACGTGAACAATAGAACAGAGTATTCTATATTATTCCTGAGTGCTACAATCTACTTATAATAATAATAATAATGTATTTATTGTAATCAAAGTAAACAGGCAAACTTAACCTATTAACAATATTTTATTTATTTCTAAATAAAACTTATTAAATACCTGCAGCAAATGGTCACTAGTCCTCATACTAGGATTCCCTGTGTTATGAGGATTAGTTTCTCCCAGTGTTTTAATAATATATTTGCTACTAATATGTGTAACATATAACATTTTGATATTATAATAGGTATACTACCAGTTACTTACATTGTCATTGGCAGATTCCAACTTTTATACAAATTACAATAAGGAGTTTGAACTATAGGTAAATTAAATATTATCCCAATTCTACGCTTGTGAAGCCGCGAGAATAAGCTGTTAAGCTTATGCTCGCGGATTATAACTAATTATGTAACTAACTAATGTTAGGTACATAATTAGCTATAATCCGTACTAATAAAAATGTGAAAGTGTGTCTGTACGTTTGTTGGTCAGTTATCCTTCTTTGACGCAGCAACGGAGCAACGGGTCGACGTGATTTGTATAGATATAGTTTATGAACCGGAAAGTAACATAGGCTACTTTTTATTCAGGAAAAATGCACGGTTCCTGTGGGAACGCGGGTGAAACTGCGGGCAGCATTACTGTATTATAATACGAGTACTTTATTATTAAGAAATAGTTAAATTTATTCATGTAGAAAAAAAGTATTTGCAAAAGTTGGGGGAAAATTTATTTCTTTTTCTAACAGATAATAATTCACGCTACTTTATTATAGTATATTTTCTTATAATCCGTATCTACTTGAATACAAATACTAAAATGTATTTGTTGGTTTATCTTTCTTTCCCACAAACAGTTAAGCATGATCTCTTACATAAAAAAAAAAACGAGTCGACGTGAGACCTTCTCCGTTTACGCGTAATAAATACACTTGAATACAACTCTAATACTAAGAAAAATGTGAACTATAACACGTAGCCAAATGAGTATCGGGAGTTTTGGCGGGAATGCGAAAATGTGCTGTTGTTGATTTTGTGTTATTTACTAAAACCTATGTTTCTTCGAGTGTTAATGTGTAATAATGGTGGATTATTAACCATTAAGTGTTCGTAAACGTGCATGAGTGAAAGGCAAATGGTACAAAGGCGAAAAACGTGTATTTTCGTGTTCTATCCAAAACTCCATAGAAGGTTCAGTAAAGTATCCACCGCTTTACTGAAGCATTACTTCGACTTGACCACGCCTAGACTAAACTTTAACGTGACTTTGACGAGTTTCATTCACGACAACTAGAGATTTATTATATATTATTATTCATATAACTCGACACTGGCTAAATACGCTAATCGCGTGGAGCCAAAAACAAAACAAAAAAAAAAAATGAGTATCAAAACCTTGGCAACATCTACAGAAGTAATGACGTATACGAAGAGAGCTTCTAAGTATTAAGTGTCATGCAATCAATGCCGGTTGACCCACGAATCGTGATTCATAGGAATAGTGTTGATCAGTGTTGCTAAGGTGTTGCAAGTAAATCTGTATTTTAATTAAACTATGAGAAAACGGAGGTCTCATGTCGACTCGTTTTTTTTATGTAAGAGATCACGCATAACCGTTAGTGGGAAAGAAAGATAAACCAACAAACACATTTTTGTATTTGTATTAAAGTAGATACGGATTATTAGAAAATCCTACTAATCCTACTTCCTACTAATATTATAAATACGAAAGTGTGTTTGTTGGTTTGTTAGTTTGTCCTTCTTTCACGCAATAACGGAGCAACGGATTGACGTGATTTTTGGCATATATATAGTTTATGGACCGGAGAGTAACATAGGCTACTTTTTGTCCCGGAAAAATGCACGGTTCCTATGGGATCGCGGGTGAAAACCGCTGGCAGAAGCTAGTATACTATAATAAAGTAGTGTAAATTATTATCTGTTACAAAAAGTAATAAATTTTCCCAAACCAACTTTTAAGCTACATTTTTCAAATACTTTTTGTTCGACTTGAATAAATTTAACTATTTCTTAAAGTACAGGTTTCTTTTCGATTCTTACATACACATTTATTAGTTACTTTTAATACAAAAGTGCAAAAAAGTTAATATTAAAATTGGCGGAAAAATGGGATGAAAAAGTGCTGCTTTTTTGTGATTGATCTTTGGTGGATTAGACGAGATGGCGGGAAATTTGAAAAAAATATGTTTTTTTATGATTTTTACCCGGTCAGGATAAAAATTTTGAGAATTGTTTGTCATTCGCGTAAATAACAAACAGTTAGGCTACTTTTAAAGTCTTAGTTTGGCTTTAAACCAAAAATATTGGTACTTTTTTAAAACTTTTAAGTTCTTACATTTAAGGTACCAATATTTAAATTTGGTTTAGTTTGAAAGCCAAACATAAAAAGTAATCAAATTGTTTGTTATTTACGCTAACTACAGAATATTTTCAAAATTTTTATCCTGACCGGGTAAAGACATAAAAAAACATATTTTTTCAAATTTCCCGCCACCTCACGGACAATACACCTTAAAGAACAATCGTTTAGTTAAATAGTTAATAAATTACAAATATAGGTTTATACCCAAATGAGTAATTCGTACATTCGCTGCGACATCATGTAGCTATGCGGTTCGCCCACGGCGGTTAGGTCCGGGTTCGAGCCTCGTGAATAAATAACTTCGAAGATGGATACCCCTTTTAAGTAGTAATGATTTTTACTTTCAATACATCCTGTATTTTAATTGGATAAAAAAGAAAGAAAAACATTTAATTCCGGACAACACAATATTACCTTAGAATACTAAAATACAACAAAAAATTGCTTTAAAAAAAACGAGGACGAACTTCGATGAAAATATCGCGATATGGAAAATTTCACCCCCATTTTCACCCATAGGGGTGAAAAATACAGAAAGTACCTAAAGTGATCATTTTGCGAAGAAACTACTGTCATTTTTAAACCATTTGTTCGGTAGAATTGGGGTCCAGCTCTATGGCACCGCATCTTAAGGTGTTTGGCAGGTTCTCATGTTAAATTGCATTTTTCACAAGCTTTTATTTAACTACGTTTCCTATTTATGTGTGTTTGTCGGTGGAAAATCGCAGGTGATCCATTTCTTAACCACTTAACAAATCATCTACAGCAACTCGTGCTCGTGCTCGAGAAGCTTTGCTCGTGAAGTCTGCCGCCAAGCAGTAATGTGCAAGCATAACTGTGTTCCGGTTTGATGAGCAGAGTATCCAGTGAAATTACTGGGCTTATGAGACTTAATACCTAATGTCTCAGGGTAACGAGCGATCTGCAGTGCCGCGCAAGCCTTTGTGTTTCAAAGTTCTGGGTGGCACTGCAGTTGTTATGGGCCGGCGTTATGCTTAGCATCAGGCAAACGACCAGCTCGTCTCGTGACCAAATGACATAAAAAAAAAAACTTGGTACAAACATTTTTAGTGTACGTCGGGCTAGCTACCGCCCTCAAGTTGAAACACAATAGGAGAACATGTATCTTAATTATTTAATTTCCAGTGTTACAAAACCAATGACTTCAATCATTCCTTCCTTCAATTAGCAATTAAATCATAATTATTAATTGCATAATTACGTATTTATGTACACGAAAGGGAACAATAGTCAATCTATATATTAGTTTGAGAGATGGCGACGCGGAAATCTACTATATTATTGCTACTATTGTAAATGCGAAAGTGTGTTTGTTGGTTTTACCTTCTTTTATTCAGCAACGGAGCCACGGATCGAAGTGATTGATATTGATAGTACAGATATAGTTTATAGACCGGACAGTTAAAGGCTACTTTTTATCTTGGACTAATACACTTTTTGTGCGGCAATCACCACGCGGGTGAAAGTGCGGGACACATCTATCTTATAAATAAAAATAAAACAAACAATTGCTAGGCAAAATATGTCATGATATTTCACATCGCTAGCTCCCAGCCTAAACATTTCATAATCGATTAAGATGATAACTTTGACATTGTAGTAGTTTTATCGAATCGATCTAATAGTATATTTGTGTCCCCTCAGAATAAATGTGCATAGATAGGTAGTTGTAAATGGAACTGCCACGCTATAGGTAATGAAGCCATTTTATAAGAGCGCAGCGATTAATGAATTTTTAATCTTATTTCCTCAATGTTATTTACGAGAGCAAATAATATCAATTAAACAATAAGTTTTTGATTTTTTATTGTATGATTTTGTACTAATTTTATTAGTTATACTATAGCTTCTGCCCGCGGTTTCACTCGCGTTCCCACTGGAACCGTGCATTTTTCCGGGATAAAAGTAGCACATGTTACTCTCCGGTCCATAAACTATATCACGTCGATCCGTTACGCCATTGCTGGGTGAAGAAAGGACAAACCAACAAACACACTTTATCACTTTTTCCGGTTATTATAGTTCGGATTGTCTTCAGAATCAAATGTCAGCATGATTGGGTACTGGAAAGTCACTCGCCAAATTTGACAAAAAGGAAGACATAAAAATAAACTAGGTTCGTTTGGCATAAATATTTAGCTAACGACTTGTGACCAACTGAAAAAAAATATAAAAGTTAATTAAAACACCACAGTAGTATTCGATTGTGTGTGGATATCGCCTAATAATGTAGCTTTAATTCGACGAGAAACTATAATCCATTGGTAAAATATTTTCAGACTACTTTTACGCCCATCTGCGTTTCTATGCATATGTTTTCCAAGCGCGCTCATCGATCTAGCTGCCGGAACAAACAGATAGACAATTAGGTTAGCTATTCTTATATATCTATTCTATGGTAGGATTGTAAAATATTGACGCTTATCAGATGATCTCAAAAATTAGTCTTGTCAACTTTGATTTTCTTTCTACTTATAGGTATGGATACTCTAAGGCGATACGCTTTTGTTACTAAATAAATATTAGAGCATCACTTGACATATGCTCGACCGATTTGGCGGTTTTTTTTGCTGTGTTCGTAATTGTCAGGACAAGAATTTGAAAGAATTTTTTCGAAATTCCACGAAAAAAGATGGAAAAAATCCCAGCAGTAATATTCAGTATATAACATAAAAAAAACTATAATGTTTCTTTCTAGTATTTAGAAAAAAAAGCCTTAGCATATACAGACAAAAAGTGGTTCTAAAAGCGCCCTTTTGAACCGACTTTAAAAAAGGAGAAGGTTCTCCATTCGTCTGTGTTTTTTACGTGGTGCTGTTTCTCCATTTCATAAATCGCGTTATTTACGTCGAAATCAGTTACAGCTTTTTTAAAATCAATTCAGCTAATTTATTTGTTAATCCATTAAAGAAATAATATTAACTCCTGCAAAGATCCGGGAGCATAAACACCAAGTTGTATGGCTTGGCGCTTTATGTCATGGAAAGGTAAAGTTTCTTGAAAATAGACAACCACAAGGTTTTTATGTTAATCACAGATGAGTTGAGTATCCTTAATGAAAGTACAGGTATAATAAAAGTAGGTAGCTTTGTTAGTGGTAGGACTAACTCTTCTGCGAGTGTCCGTCTGGGGTGTTACCACCGCATTACTGTGTTCCGGTTTGATGAGCAGAGTAGCCAGTGAAATTACTGGGCTTATGAGACTTAATACCAAATGTCTCAGGGTAACGAGCGCACTGTAATGCCGCGCAGGCCTTTGTGTTTAAAAGTTCTGAGTGGCATTGCAATTGTTATAGGCCGGCGTTATGCTTACCATCAGGCAAACGACCAGCTCGTCTCGTTCTTTGGAACCCGATTCGTGTAGCTGTTACGGTTTAATGAGTAATCAGTGAAATCGGTTAAAAGCTGTCGAGCCTATGATCGCTACAAGGTGGACTGACATAATACAATGTCACCGTGACAGGGCCACGCATGCGCATGCGTCAGGCAGTAATTGTTTTCATTGTTAAAAGTATCGTTGTGTGGAAAATAACTATCATCAGTTGGCAGGACTGATTGTCCTGCGAGTGTCCATCTGGGCCGGTACCACAGCTTTGCTAGGGTAGTCTACGAGACAGTCTACAAGGTAGTTTACAAGAAAGTCTACGAGGCAGTCTACGAGGTAGTCTACGTGGTAGTTTACGAGGCAGTCTCTGAGGTAGCCTAAAAGATAGCCTACGATGTAGTCTACGGGGTTGGTATACGAGGAAGTCTACGTGGAAGTCTACGAGGAAGTCTACGAGGAAGTCTACGAGGAGGTCTACGAGGTATTCTATGGTAGCATATGAGAATGTATACCGGTAGGTATAACGACAGTAGTCAGTAATTAAGTATTTTGAGTTCCATGCAAAATCCCTATTCTCGCAAGGTCACTATTGGGTCATGTGTTCTAGGTATTTCATTAGCTCATATACCTATATCTCTATAAATTATTCTATTTTAACATCATAAACTTTAGAAACGGGATTTTTGAAAGCAATCAGCTAATTGCACTAATTATGATTTTAGTTAATTAATATTTCAAATTGCGGATAGTCTCGACAGTGGTTTTAGCATCCTGGTTTCTTTAAAAATTTGTTGGTCAAAATTATTACTAGTACCTAGTTCTGCGAACAGTAGACCTCCCGAGCATAAACTTTTTTGCAATAAGTTTGTTCAGTCTGTGCATCCAAGACATTTTTTTTTATATATTTTATAGGCTTGCGTTTGACCACTATCTCACCTGATTATATTCCATCTTGAGAAGTAACTGCTTGGGGATACTGACAGTAAATGTAGTAGGTATATTATATTATTACTATAATAAATGCGAATGTGTTTGGATGTTCGTTGGTTTGCCCTTATTTCACGCAGTAACCGAGCAACGGATGACGTCGTTTTTGGCATAGATATAGTTTTTGGACTGGAGAGTAACAAAAGCCACTCTTTATCCCGGATAAATGCACAGTTCCTGTGGGAAGGCGGTTGAAACCGCGGACAGAAGCTTTAATAGTAAATTATAAATATACAAATTTGAGTACAATTGTAATTAGGTACTATCACCATTATTATATGCCGTGAATAGAATATGCTTCATATTTATTTTGAATTTGGATGAAAAGATTAATATGTATGTAAAAATATTTAAACTTTATGGTGTCTTTTTCTTTTTTTTTATGTTATTTGGTAACGAGACGAGCTGGTCGTTTGCCTGATGGTAACCATAACGCCGGCCCATAACATTTGCAGTGCCACCCAGAACTTTGAAACACAAAGGCCTGCGCGGCACTGCAGTGCGCTCGTTACCCTGAGACGTTAGGTATTAAGTCTCATAAGCCCAGTAATTTCACTGGATACTCTGCTCATCAAACCGGAACACAGTAATGCATGCACACTACTGCTTGGCGGCAGACTTCACGAGCAAAGCGGTGGTAACAACCCAGACGGGTTAATATAAAATAACCTTCAACTAAAAGCAAACCAATGTATTTGAAGCAAACGCATCACCATTTTCAACCTTATTTCAATATAAAAGGATTATATCTAAAGAATTGCCTTAAGTTTTCTTCGCGATGGTATAGAGAGGAAAACACGCAGCATCCTCGGTTTTCACAACCGGACATGGCGCGAACGGAAAAACTGCGATTCCAATCTGAACATAACATCATTATGGTAATGAAGTGTGTATAATAGATCATTGTTTTTATACTTCTCTGATACTAATATGATAATTACAGTCTATATATTTATACATATACCTACTAATATTATAAAGCAGTACAGTTTGTAAAGTTTTTTGTTTGTTTGTTACCTGTAACGTCTGAAACCGCTGCTCGGATTCTAAAAATTCTTTACTAATTGAACTGAAACTTTCGGTAAACTGGAATATTGTGATGCAACAATAGCATGTTGGTAGGGTGCTAGCTACAACCCTAAAGTTGAAAATCTTAAGCACATATTGATGTGTACCGGCAGCTGCATTTGAGAGAGCCAGCGGCGCAAGTACGGAAGTACAAACGATAAATTTGTCCAATCGAAAAAACTGATAAATTTATCGAATGTTGCGAGTAATTTGTCTGATCGTAAGTATTATGTAGCTTTATATTCTCTTTGGATTCGACCTAGCTATTCGATAACTTTTGTCGGTTGTATCAAGGCTCGATAAATTATATAAAAAATCGATAAAACCTACTTTATCGATTTGAACTGTCAATTTTATCGATCGAATAGATCCGTAGTTGCGCTGCAGCCTCGCGAGTACGGAAGTCGGTTCGATAAATTTGTCGAACCGAAAAACTCGATAAATTTATCGAATGTTGCGAGTACCGAAGTCTGATCGTAAAGTATTGTAGCTCTATATTCTCTTTGGATTCAACCTAGCTATTCGATAACTTTTGTCGGTTGTATTAAGGCTCGATAAATTATATAAAAAATCGATAAAACCTACTTTATCGAATGTCGAATTTTATCAATCGAAAAGATCCGTACTTGCGCTGCAGGCAAGACAAAGTGAGATAGATACTGGTCAGACGCTAACTCGATGAAATTAAAAGTAAAATATAACACAATCTACAGTTTTATTAGTCATCGAAACTGTATCCATTTCAAAACAGCCGATAGGTATCATTTTAACTGTGCATTTAACCTATATATGCATATGCGTCAGCTAAAGGAAACACAATGAAGCTTGCATTAAGCAATACAAAATATAACTGAATCACTCTTGCTCCAATGTAATTTATACTTTTTAATATTTGCAATAATTACTAGGCTTATGACTTATAGTTATGAGATACCTAATATCTCAAGGTAAAGAGCACAATGGAGTGCCGCGCAGACCTTTGTGTTTCAAAGTTCTGAGTGGCACTGCAATTATTATCTACTATAATAATAATTATGTAATCTCTATGCTGTATTTTTATTTATGTGTTTTGATTAATATTGTAATCCACCTGTCATCACCCGCAGGGTTTACCTGAAAACCAGCGTCGAGTGTTTTATGCACACGGCATTTATGCTGAGGTAAATCCTTTTCGGCGCCACGTCACTGCAGATGTTTTTTTTTTAATTTTGTTTCGAGTCATTTTTTGTATCGTTGTTAATTTTTATCTTGTCATTTTCTCCTTTTGTTCTATTTACTTTGTTTTGAGAGTGCCGAATAAATGTTTTTTCTATCTTCTTTCTTTTCTTTCTATTATGCTTATCATCAAGCAAACTAACCGTTCGTCCATTATTTTGTAAAAAAAATAATTACATATATCTTTGGAAATTTATTTTCTTTCGGTTGAGGAACTTAACCATTCAGCTTTAGGAGGTGTCGAACTGCGCCTTTTATGAATTGAAGTGTGATAATTACCTACTTGTTTACTCGTAAACTGACAGTACCAAATGTCTATTAGTGAAATAGTGCCACCATAATGTCATAGTTTTTATTGCTTTCAGTTTACTGCATCGAATTAAAAGTCGGAGTATAGTCTAAAGTTTATCACTCAGGTGTGGGAGAGCCATAAGACAAACGAGCTGATTGTCTCTTTACCTTGCAGTTTAAAAAAACCTTTTCTCTTGCCCTCGGTCAAGATCGGATGATTTCAATAATGACTAATGAACCTAATGATCAGTCTCTTTAGCCACGCCGAGATAGTTGACCACAAGTGGTCATTTGACCTTCACAAGAATAAAATAATTTTGGCAATCTATGTAAACCGCTGAAGGTCTTGTGGGCGGATCATTTGTCTATTTGTCATTTATTCATTTATAAATGATAAAACAGTTATTTAAATAGCAAAATTGTTTATCTGTAAGTTAGGCATCAATATTTAAATGTGAAAGATTTTGATATTTGTTTGTTTGTTTATGTTCCGAAACACCTTAATACTTTTGGTTATCGTTTCACTCGGTACGGGCGTATGAGGAGGGATGAATATTGCATATTCTATCGGGGTACGGCTAACTCTTCTGCGAGTGAGGATGGGTACCAACGCTTTGCTCGTGTGGTCTGCCCCCAAATAGTGTGCAAGTATTAATGTGTTCCAGTTTGACGAGCAAAGATATTACTAGGCTTAGGTATTATCCTGGAATTAGTTAATATCTAATGTCTCAGGGTGACGAGCTTAAAGCGTTGGCGCGCAGGCCTTTGTGTTTCAAAGCTTTACTTGTGTCGTTTCGAATAGAATAAAAAAAAATTATCTTGAGGGATGGAAGGGTAAAACTATAAACCAAAGAAAAGGTGGATGGATTTTGTAAAGGTGGATGTATAAATGAATTGGGAGCCAGTGAAATCACTGGGCTTATGAGACTTAATACCTAATGCCTCAGGGTAACGAGCGCATTGCAGTGCCGCGCAGGCCTTTGTGTTTCAAAGTTCTGAGTGGCACTGCAATTGTTATGCTTACCATCAGACAAAAGACCAGCTCGTCTCGTTACCAAATAGCATAAAAAATGAATGAAACGCTGACGGCTGGCAGGGTACAGTGGAAGAAAAAGATTTACTGTGCAGACTATGACGTGGGATAAAAGGCAAGGTGATGATGATGAGAATGTTTGTCAAACACTTTGAATTATTGAACGGATTTGGTAGAAAATGGCAACGAAATGTGTACCACACGCCTACTAACGTTGCAATTTGCTGGCTTGCACTAAAATTTAACGACAGATTGCAAGTCGAATTGATCTGTGAGTCTGTCTCTCCTTCTTGCCCTTGTCCCATTTTACATGGGGTCGCGGTAGTACGTCTTAACAAACATACTGGTTTTTACAAGCTTTTATTTAACTTGTAATGTTTCTTTGTTTAGGTCAAATCTTGCAAGCTAAATTTGACCCACTTCCCGGTGTTTGATTGAGCCGAAATCTTACATACGCATGTAAATCGGATGACAATGCAATATAATGATGTCACAGAGCTGATGATGGGATCGGAAGGCGGCCACAGGAACTCTGTAACAAAACGACGTAACCCCATCGGGTTTGGACTCGTTTGATTTGTCTTTACAAGTACTCTTATGTTAGATGATGCCCAGGGTCCTGATGATGGAGACGGAAGGTGGCCACAATAATACAGTATCAATTCCGTATTTTATAAAACTATGTTTGGAAAAATATATTTTTGCTAAGAAAATTATTAAGTTTTGGTTTTTAAAGCCGGTTGCATGCGAGATGGAACCCAACTCTTTGGAATCCAACCTATTAACCCTCCAAATAGTACTTTGAGTAGGTGCTTCAAAATAGCAAGCAAAACCACGCTACTTGAGTTGTTTACTAAATCTTAATTAATATTTTAGAAGGTTCTAGCCTCCTAGACTTCTAGCGTTCAAGGACTTTCAGTTTTTAATAACAGTAATTTCGAGAGCGAAATGACACAACGATGACACATAAACAAGTGAATTGCTAACAGTGACATAAGCTTTGGATGCTGTCGGAAATATGAACCAATGTGATATTGATCTTTGGTAACTCTACAACTACTCGGAGACTGTCTATTCTGGCCCAATCCACTGCAGAGATCCACTGGTGGTTCAGTTTTATTAAATACTAACTGCTGCCCGCGGTTTTACCTGCGTGGAGATATTGGATTTCATGGTTTTTATTTTTTTGCGCGGAACCCTAATGCTTTTTATAAAATAAAAGTAGCCTAAGTTACTCCTTATAACATCAGCTATCTGCCAGTGAAAATCTCATCCAAATCGGCCCAGCCGTTTCGGAGATTACCTGGAACAAACACACAGACAGACAAAAATTGCTCGTCTGGCTGTCAGATACGTAATCAGCCTGCAGATGTAGTACTCCCATAAAATCCTCAACCTGGGATGGGACAAAGGTATAGGCAGTCGGTATTGACACTGGATATTGCTCAATAAACAAACAGCTGTTTATAAAACAGGTGTTACCAACAGCCCCCTATGTAGAAGGTGCATGGAAGCTGAAGAAACGTCTCAGTGAACAACCGTTCCTCGGGTTATCGGAGCACTCAAGAAGGCCTGCCAAGAAGACCCTCATCAGAGAGCTGCCGACTTTCCTGGAGGACATCGAGAGGTTGTACTAGCACGTGTCTCTCGTTTTACGCAAAAATGGCCAGTAAACGGCTTTTAGGTGCGGAAATGAGCCCGCACACCAAGTACCAAATTTCGTTAGTCTCACCAGGTGGTAGCAATAACTATACTGCGAGTATCCAACTGCGGAGTGTCACCGCTTTGCTAGTATAGTCTGCCACCAAAAAGTAATGTGCAAGAATTATTGTGTTCCGGTTTGATGAGCAAAGTAGTTAGTGAAATTACTGAGCGTAGGAGACTTAATACCTAAATGTCTCAGGGCACTACAGTGCCACACAAACCTTTGGGTTTTAAATTTCTGAGTGGCACTGCAATTGTTATTGCGCTCGTAAGTCAGTCAAATGACTGGGATTTCACTGAATTTTACTGTACTGACTAATAAAGATATGTGACATTTTCCTGCACAAAAAAAAGTCGCAACTTTTTTAGAAATGTTTTCAATTGGCGACCTCTTACTAAGCTGCAATCTCTTCCAGGCTACCGAAGAATATAGACTCAAGAATTACCCTGTTCTTCTCCTGTAAGTTTTTACTTGCGACAGATTCTAATAAAGTCGTGCAATTGAAAATAAAGGACACCTTAATTTTGCATAAATAATTAAGGCTAATAGCAGAGAATTAAAACATATTTGAACGATGACTGCTCCGTGGCTAAATTCATCGTCATCATTTTAATGAATGTAAAATTTAAAAAAATAAAAGTGTTAAGCAATTTATCATTATTGATGATACCGTGTTAAAAATAATTTCATACTTCGTTGCATAGCGAAAAAAGATTTTTGACGTATTATTTTCTTTAAATCAAGAAAAAACAGTAAAGCATCTTAATTCGAATACATATTAAAATCTATTGTAGAGAGAAGGGCTCCAAGAAGCAGGCACAAAGCAGGCACAAATCGGAATATGTTTTCTGCACAAATGCTTCAGAACGAACCTCATCTTTATATATATAAATGAAGAAAAGCGGTCAAGTGCAAACCTATACAGTCCTCAAATCTTATTCTAAGTATGTTATCTTAACAATACATGACGAAACACTCTCCACAAGGTCATTTCTACACTGATAATTACTGCCCACGCACATTCCGAGAGAAACGCTTAGGTCTCTGACTCAATCTATTATTAGATGCGACAAGGATTTGTGAATCAACGCGAGGTCGGGATAGTGGAAAACGTAAATAGGTGTAACAGGACAAATATATTAAGTTCATTTTTTACTATAGTTTGTAGGCCTAACTCTTCTGCAAGCACCTGTTTGGGTGGGTACCACCAACTACATGAGCAATGTCATGTAGTCTCCCGACAAACAGTAATGTGCAAACATTACTGGGTTTCGGTTTGATGAGCAAAGTAGTCAGTGAAATTTCTGGGCTTATATGAGACTTAGGTACTATTACTGGACTTATACCTTCCTAATGTCTCAGGGTAACGAGAGCAAAGCAGTGCCGCGCAGGCCTTTGTGTTAAAAAAAAGTCGCACTAACTCATCTGAATGGATACATCCACGCAGAACCTTAAAACTAAAAATTAAACCGACCGACGACGGGCTTTTTTTTTCAAATTTAAATTATAGGACCAATTTCGAAGCTCAGTGAAAAACGAATCATCAAAATCAAACTAATCTGTAAAAAGTCATGCGTGATCACTAATCACTGATAACTTTACTTTTTTACTACTACTTACTGATTGATTATGCATAAAATACCTATTATAAAAAATATAGGGGTCGAAATGAGAACCTCTGTTTGGCCGACTTTAAAAAAGGAGGTTATCAATCCGACACGTATGTATGTAATATTATTCGGATTGGAATTATATTCACATATTTATTAGGGCTTTCAAACAAATACAAAAAAATAGGTGTAGGTATCGTGTGTATTTTTAAATTTAAATTTAAATTTAAATTAAATAAATTAAATTAAATTAAAATTTGTGTATGTATGTATGTTTGTCCACGCATTTCTCCGAAACTGTTAATCAGATTGTGACCGTTCTATTGGCTTACATTGACTTCAACCTATGGAACAGCGTAAGTTTAATGAAAATCGGTTCAGTAGTTTAAAAAATATGGATCAAAATGTTATATGAAGTAGGATTATATTTATGTAACTTATGCAACATCGACTTGTATAGTCGTTTAAAAGAGACTGCAGTGCACTTATACACCGGGAATCCTAGTTAGAGGTCAGGGTCTATGCATCGTGGGGTCGTTATTTATTTGTTTAAGTATTTATATATGGTCTGCACAGTAGTATACCTTATATAGCCTGAAGCGAGCCGATTCTTATTACACTTAATTGACAGATTAGACAGCAATTTGACAGTCATGACTTTGACAACCTTGACATTAGCAACATCTCTGTATTGGCAGAATCAAGATGCATTCAAATATTAAAATATCAAATAGTTTACCGGTGAGTGCATGAAATGATGAATTGAATTATTATTTTTTCTATTAACCGTAACAAAATGTATTTGGATACGGTATAGATATGATTTCCTCTTTGTTAAGTTCAAGACTTTATAATGTACGTATAGGTCTACTTTTTTAGCCATTTTTCAAACAGGTCTACTCGTAAAGTCGATGAATGTTATTATCATTATCATCACGATATAATGGTATCGATTCTGTCCATTCAAACGTAAACCTAATTTTAGTTTCGCTCCCTGTCTTTCCAAAACATAACACGAGAAAGAGATGGAAGATGTTTTACAGATTTAAATTTTTATAGTTTTAGAGCAGCTGTCAAGTATCTTCCAACTTTTTCTAGTGCTGTATAGCTACTATCCTTAAGGCGCGGCGCTCCTTTAAGCATCTTTTATATTGAAATATAGATGAAAATGGCGCTGTGTTTGCTTTTAGTTGCAGGTTATTTCGTAGTTTTTATTTAATTAAGAAAAAGTGGCAACATAATAAATAAATAAACGCTTACACACTCTTACCCCCGCACTAGGATTCCCTGTGTCGCAGGCGGCATGGACACACACAGATACACATCACAAACATCCAAGACCCGGGAACAAACTCTATGGTTACACAAAATCCGCCCCGGCCGGGAATCGAACCCGGGACCCCTCGACTTGCAGGCAGAGTTACTACCAACTTAGCTACGGAGCCGTCAAATGTTTAATAATTTTTACATACATATAAGATGTCTTCAGATAATTTAATTTTCTTTTTTGGCATAGCTGTTCCAGTGTTGTTACATCAGTGGTTGAGATTTTATTGGAGTTCATTTTCAGGAGCTTCTGTCAGCCAAGCACCTGTCATTGTGTGTTCCGCTTATTATTGTTATAGCTGCACTTGAGATCCAGTTCTAATCTAGGTTTAGCCAACTTCGACCACAGCGTCGCTTAAGATCAGGCGAGTGCTCAAATGCAAACCTATTGATTGAAAAAACCCACAGGCAATAGGTATTATAGTAAATAATAGTGCTAACCAAAGTGGGTGGGTGTACAAACCTACTTATCTATTTTGTAGTGCGTGGGCAGAGGCGCCGAAGAATTTAGGCTATTTAGGTGATTTCACAAAGTCTACGTTAGAGTAAACAAATTTTGCGAAAAGTCTAGATCTTATGTTGATGTATCTTATTTTGTTTACTTTTTCTGTTATTATAATTATATCCCATTTGTTGTTGCGAAATAAATATTTTATATTCGCACTAAGAAATAATTATATCATAAAAAAATCGCTTCTCTGAATAAAATCGTTGATGTAACTAAAGTTACATAAATAAAAAACATGACTGCGGGATACCCGGAACAAACCGCCCCGCCAGTGTCACTCGGGAAGATGTAAGGTTCTAACGATATCCCATACAACCAAATCTGTTCAGGCATTTATAATAATAAAAGATATTCAGGCATTTATAATAAGATATTACTCGACCTCTACGTTTTTTTTTTAACGGGCTAAATGCCTTTTTTAACTAGCTAATACATAAATAATAATAATTTCTACGTCAATTCTCAACCGATTTAACACGTTCGCTGCGGCACCAATTTTTGCAAACTTTCCGTTCCTGCGGCACGAGGTATTATCGGCCCGCACCGTGACCAGACGTTAGGGCGACACGCGGTCTATTAGACCCCACCTCCTTTAACAAACTAAAATCCATTTTCTGGCGCGAAATCAAAGATAAATGAAAATTTTGGTCCTTATCGATATAGACAGTGAATTGATGAACCCTAATGTACCGTCGCCCCGGGATCTGATAGCTAGTTTATTAATTATTGGCAAAACAAAATATGGGATCTTATACACCTCGTAACGCACTGAAATAGGGTAAATTTTCGCTAAGATTAGTGATGAGAAAAATAATATCGACGCAACGACGTTTATCTATTTTTGTGTGAAAGTCTTAATGCGGTTCACAGAATAGAAAAAAAAGAAAACCAGAAGTAGAAAAGAAACTATCCTATTTATTCTGCCTCGGGCTTAATACTTACTTACACATAATTTCTGTACTTTTACCATCGTACAATAATATACCTACTCCGCCTGGTGCTCTCTTCCGACCACGTGACTGACACATGCTTACGTCATCATATATCGTGTAAAATTTACATAAGTCGAATCTAACACACTCAACAAACTTGGTGATTAAAAATAACCCTGTACATATTTTGTTGTTTTTAACATTTTAGTATTGTTGTTATAGCGGCAACAGAAGTACCTACTTAATTTGAGAAAACTTCAACTATCTAGCAGCGAAGTCTTAGTAATAGAGGGTCCTGTTTTTATCTTTCGATACGGAACCCTAAAAATCGTTAGGTAATCTTTATTTTCTTTCAAAACCTAGACAAAGAACTACTGAATTATTAATTAATTACTTACCTGTTTTGTCAACGGCTGCTTTGCGTTTTTGTGGAGTTTTTCACTACCTACAAAAATATCAATTAAAAAACTTACCTGTTTTGGTTCTGTTTCTGGGTTTTTTAAAATTAACTTCTTCCGACATCGTTTAGACATGTTCGGCGATGTAAAAGGACGTGCTCTCCAATCGACGTGATGCACAACACTAGTCGCGGGAAGCTCGCGTTGGGTGCGGTACGAGGTCCGGGAGGATATGGGACGTTTTAGCCTCGTTCCGCACTGCATTAAAATTATATTAATTCAGTGCGGTACGAGGCCTAAAACATCCGGTACCAAGGTAGGTATACCACCGAGTCCGGGATCATTAGCGCATCTCAAATATACATTTATCTCTTTTCTATACTGGACCAAACCAAAGCTATGCCCTTCGCACGACAGAGATGTTCACGTTTTTCCTTGCCGCACCACAAGGAAGTTGCATGAGGGGTGATTTAGGCCTCGTTTCGCACTTAACGTGTTAAATAATTCTTTTTTTAATGAGTAGTGCTATACCTCAAGGATGGTCCTTTTATAATTTTTTTAAAATTGATAAATTATATAAATCTTTTAATGAAATGCCCTTATGGGTGGAAAAATAGGGGATGAAATATCAAATGTAGCGTTCTTTTTTCCAAAGGCGGTTCCCGCTTTAAAGAAATTTTAGTAGAACGTTATTTCGTAATTTTTATTTAATTAAGTAAAGACACTATTAAGTTAATATTTTTACATAGTTAAAATATTTTTACATATTTCTTTAGATAATAAAATTTTCTTTTTTTAAAATTCATATAGTTACGAGACAAAATAGTTTTTCGTGTTCTCTTTTGCGATTTTTTTTTCAAAGTTTTTGACTATTTATATAAAATGTTTAAGTCTCTTCTTTAAATACTTGACTATAATACTGTATTTTTTTGTGATAAAATGTATGGGAACGGATATTTGTGCGACGAAAAACAAGAAGTTTTGCTTTAGTCAGCGCCTTAAGCAAAGAGAACCAATTCAAAATGAAATTCGTTATCGCTAAGCACCCATTAGTGTGTTCGAATGGTTTTCCCCATTACAGGATTACCACAGGCACCTTCACAGCAGATGAGACAGCGGTCAAAGGTCAGCCAATATATAACAGTAGAAGCCAAGGTCACAAGATTTCTCTTCCTATAGAGCAGTGACTTATTAGAGCCAAGGTTTTTATAACTCGGTTGATATATTTACTTATTAGTTATGGAATGTGCAATCACTAACTTCAACGTTCTGTAACCCTAATTACTAGAATGTGTTTTGATCACAGACCTAAAATTATACTAGACCTATCTATGGTTTTTTCGTGCACGCGCACTTATCAACCGATATCTGAAGGAATGGAGGGCAATGTTCGGGGATCTTGCCCTTCTTCTTGCTCGGCCTATACGAATTTGGAACGGGCACGGTGGGTTTCTGGAAGGTTCGTTGACTTTGAGCACAGATTGGGTCTGTTGGTGTCTTTGTCATTTATTATGTTCTGATAAAGACAGCATTAGTTTTAGGCTGTGATTTGGGTAGATGAATGTTGCAGAAGCCCGCTGTTAGTCATTTATTTTTACTTTCATATTATATAAGTGCTCGTTTGGGTCCTATTTGAATAGAGCATTTTGAATTTGAATTTGATTCGTTTTCCCGCGTAGCACCTTCCATCAACGAGAAGTTGACAGAGCAGTTTATAGCATTGATTATCTTATTGAGCATTTACGAATAAGGGGGTGAATCTATAGATAATATACCTACTATACTATGCAAATTGCAACATTGCGTTTTTAGTTTACTTGTTTGTCTTTTGTATTATTATAACTGACTTCCAAAAGGGGTAGGAAGTTCTCAATGCGCCTGTATTTTTCTTGGTGGCGACGCCTCTTGGTTTCTCCGTGAATTCTCTTAAATGATTATTTTTTTAATGAGTAAGGTATTTTTCATATGTGGTTCTTTTATAAACTTTATTAAATGAAATTAATTTTATGAGATTTAGATTACCGCGATATTTTCACAGAAGTCGGTTCCCGGTTTTTAAGAACCATTTTTGTATTTGTAAATATTGTAGCGTTGTGTGACATCCTGGAATAAATATATTTTGTTTCTTTCTTTTTTTTACTATAGTATAATGTTATTAAGAGGTAGGTTGTATTTGTAACCGCTAATCTTTGGCCCGATATGATATTACCTATATTATACAATCTTTGGCGGTTGCCGTTAGAATTAAAGTCGCACAAATTCCCGCTCGGCCACACTCGCTGCCACAATCTAATTCATTTCCACTATATCCGGTAGTTATTTACATTTTTTTCCAATACAGATGAAGTCATAAATATATTACTGTGATCTTACATCTGAGGCCTATGTTAGATGATAACCTTTGCTCGGAGGTCATAGGTGGGTGTGTCGACAAATCCTAACATCTTAAATCCGTCTGGTTTCCACACGATTTTATATCTTAATATGGATAGAAATAAAACACATATCTGTGTGAAAAAATGTTGATGGTTAAGATGTTTTTGACGGGTAGTTTTCGATTCGAAACAATAGTTCAACTTGTAGCTAAGATGGTATTGTTAAGAGTAGAGTACACTTGAAGATGTGACAGTAGTATTTTGTTAACTGGCAACTTTGGTTCATTGCGTAAAGGTTGCGTAGTAACTTTTAGATTAGAGAAATAGCTTGATGGTCAGTTGCAAGATTTTTGTTATGATAATTACAGATGCGGAATTAAAGAGTCATCAAATTCGTTGTAGATACGTCAGTGCGAGGAAGTTTAGCAGGTTGATTTGCAGCTCAGAAAAATTTCAACAGGAATTGCGTGAAAATTTCATCGCAAAAGTAATTTAAAGTTTAAGTAACCACGTGTCCTATCCATATTGCCACTTTTATTTCTTTAGCGTTTGACCACTATTTGACTGATTACAAGTGACGTGGTCGAAATTGATGAACACGGAAAACTGAGATTGAGAATTGGCTCTCAAAAGGACGTACGGAACGCACCAATAGGTGTTTGAACACAAATTTCCATCTTAAAGGTAAGCTGCTCAATTGTGCCGTGCAGGCCTTTGATTCCATTACTTATGGTTACAACTTATAGAAGCGAAGATAAAAAGAAACGCTAGTTAGACGAGAGATATAATTTTTAATAAGTTCTTTTTGCAATATGTACAGCAGGCAACGTCATCTCGTCATCTGTATCCAGGATACAAAATCACCTTGTCTGATAAATACGTCCATTGTACACCGACCTTTACCCCAGCTCTCGTACCATCGACCTTTCTGCATTATAATGTAGCTTTATTAGCATAAACGCTCAATCATAGGAGCACGGGACATGGTCTCTTTGGGAATACCTTCTTGAAGAAAAAAGAAACAAATACTTTTGTCTGTGATAAATGAGTTCAAACCTCTCATATCCGGGGTTGCATTCTTATCAAAGTTTAAAGCTATTTGTTTTTTAAAACCACTGACTTTATAATCCTCCTTCGTTAAAACTATTTGTTTGTTTGATTTGTTTAGGTAGGTATTGTAAAATAGTTGATCCGTTGCTCCGTTGCTGCGTGAAATAGGAAAAAACAACAAACATACAAACACACTTTTAAAATTATAGTAAGTACCTACAGATACGATTACAGACAAAGCGACACTATAAGGGCTTTTTTATTATTATTCAGAATAGGCTTACGTTTGACCACTAACTTACTAGTAGCGTAAGTACGGATCTTTTCGATCGATGAAATTGACAGTTCAAATCGATAAAGTTGGTTTTATCGATTTTTTATATAATTTATCGAGCCTTGATACAACCGACAAAAGTTATCGAATAGCTAGGTCGAATCCAAAGAGAATATAAGGCTACGACCATACTTTACGATCAGACTTCGGTACTCGCAACATTCGATAAATGTATCAGCTTTTTCGATTCGACAAATTTATCGTTTGGACTTCCGTACTTGCGCCGCCGCTGGTGGTAAGCTACGATGCGGTTGACTATGAAGACGATGCTCTTTTTTACAATTACAGTAGACAACCGAAAAATATGCGAAATCCAAATACCCGCATAAAATATGTCCTTAAAGTTGTCTCACTAAAAAAAAACTCTTCCTTATTCTCATCAACAATTATTATGCTAAAAACATGCGTCATGGCACGCGTATGTGATGATAGGTGAATTAATAAACCTCTAAAAGGTCAGGGGTATCTTTTATCGGAACGCCGCCCTTGGCTAACGTGGCATTTTTTTTCCTTTAAACTATTTAAACAATAGTTAAAAATGATTGGTTTATTATAGATTTCCTATTAGAACCTGTTGTTTTGCGAAAAGCGTGCCGTTTTTTGGAGTCTTATTCTCGTTTTGGTGGTGAGTTGAGGCGATTATAACGTACGTCACATAATCAGGAAGCCTGTGGCGTGCAATGTACAACACACAAAATGAAATGAAACGAAAAATAGAGTTTTGGCGGGAATGCGAAAATGTGCTGTTGTTGATTTTGTGTTATTTACTAAAACCTGTGTTTTATCGAGTGTTAATTTGTAATAATGGTGGATTATTAACCATTAAGTGTTCGTAAACGTGCATGAGTGAAAGGCAAATAGTACAAAGACGAAAAACGTGTATTTTCGTATTGTATCCAAAACTCCATAGAAGCTTCAGTAAACTATCCACCAATTTACTGAAGCGTCACTTCGACTCGACCGCGCCTAGACTAAACTTTAACGTGACTTTGACGACTTTCATGCACCAAAACTAGAGATTTATAATTATACATTATTATAACTCGACACTGGCTAAATACGCTAATCGCGTGGAGCCAAAAACAAAAAAAAAAACTATCATAATGTTCATCAAATTATTATTAATATCATTTATTTTATTCTAAATCTGTATTTTTGAAATACTTAAATCTAAATATTTTTAAAATAATAAACCTGAACTAAGCCACGAACTGCAGCTGGCTGCGGGGCAAGCCTCAAGCTATAGGTTGTACGACTGCAGGGTATGTACCTCCAATATTAAATACATACTTTTTTTTTATGTTATTAGGTAACGAGACGAGCTGGTCGTTTGCCTGATGGTAAGCATAACGCCGGCCCATAAGAATTGCAGTGCCACCCAGAACTTTGAAACACAAAGGCCTGCGCGGCACTGTAATGCGCTCGTTACCCTGAGACATGAGGTATTAAGTCTCATAAGCCCAGTAATTTCACTGGATACTCTGCTCATCAAACCGGAATACAGTAATGCTTGCACACTACTGCTTGGCGGCAGACTTCACGAGCAAAGCGGTGGTAACAACCCAGACGGACACTCGCAGAGGAGCTAGTCCTCCCACTAACAAATGAACTACTATGAAATGAATAACTAATTATGAAGTGAAGTAAACTCATATAAGTAGTACCACTGGTAGGTATGTATATTCCCAAAGAGGACTGGCCGTCTGTAAAACCTTTTTTTGTTTACTATTGGATAACGAGACGAGCTGGTAGATAGTCTGATACTAATCATGACGGCAGCCCATAACATTTGCAGTGCTGCAGAACTTAGAACAACAAAGGTCTGCGCGGCTCTGCATTGCGCTTACTACCCTGAGACATTAAGTATTAAGCCCAAACACTTCACTGACTATATTCTCATCAAACCAGAACACCTGCGGCGCGAGTACGGAAGTCGGTTCGATAAATTTGTCGAACCGAAAAACTCGACAAATTTATCGAATGTTGCGAGTACCGAAGTCTGATCGTAAAGTATTGTAGTAGCTCTATATTCTCTTTGGATTCGACCTAGCTTTTCGATAACTTTTGTCGATTGTTTCGAGGCTCGATAAATCCCACCTTATCGATTTGAACTGTCAATTTTATCGAATATTATCGACCCGAATAGATCCGTACTTGCGCCGCAGTAACGGTTGCACATTACAACTTGTCGGCAGACTTCACGAGCAAAGCGGTGGTAACAACCCAGACGGAGACTCGCAGAAGAGTTAGTCCTACCACTAACAAAATTAAACCTACATAATACTAATGGCTTCTCTTACTATTATTTCCAAATTCCAACCGAACGACTTGCAGGATCTCCTAAATTAATATGTAATATAATAACAAAAAACCGCCAATGATATAATGTATAAAGAATTTAAAGTATTTAGAATGTAAAATTTGACTCTGCATACTTCTGAGTCTCACATGAACTGGTATTTAGCGAGATTAGATGTGCTAATAATTATTTCCTTTCTACTAGATTGGTGTTTAGGGTTCCGTACTTCAAAAGGAAAAAGGAACCCGTAAAGGATCACTTCGTTGCTGCCCACGGTTTCACCCGCGCGGAGATATTGGATTTCATGGTTTTTATTTTTTTGCGCGGAACACTAATTCTTTTTCTAAAATAAAAGTAGCCTAAGTTACTCCTTATAACATTAACTATCAGCCAGTGAAACTCCCGTCTAAATCGGCCCAGCCAGACAGAATGACAAAATTTTTAAAAATTGTTGTTTTGTTATAGGTAGGTACCGTATATACTTTCATATGCATTTGGTAAAAAATTCAAATTCAAAATTCAAATTCAAAAGTCTTTATTCCAATAGGCCCCAAAGGACCACTTATGAAAGTTAAAATGACTCTAACAGCGGGCCTCTGCAACATTCATCTACCCGAATCACAGACTAAAACTAATGCTGTCTTTATCAGAACATAATAAATGACAAAGACACCAACAGACCCAATCCGTGCTCAAAGTCCACGAACCTTCCAGAAACCCACCGTGCCCGTTCCAAATTGGTATAGGCCGAGCAAGAAGAAGGGCAAGAAACTCGTCACGGCATTCTTTTTAAAAAGTAGTTTTTTACAATGATTCTAATGCTAACAACTAACAATTTAAAGTTTAGTAGTCGCCAGGAGGCTCCTGAGCTGTTTGCCTCCATGCATCCTTGTCATCTACATAACCCTTAATTTTATAATACGCTTTTTTAATTAATACATTCTTGACTATACGTTTAAACTTTCCTTGTGGTAATTCAGTTAATACTTTAGGAATTTTGTTGTAGAATCAATCTGACACCATTTGCCAGGAACGATTTGTTAGTTTTACTTAATCTGAACCCGGGTACAACAATTTTATGTTTACTTCTTATAGTATTTAACTCATGTACATCACTTTTTAAGTTAAATTTAGTAATATTCTTCCGTACATACATTATATTTTCCAAAATGTATAGCGAAGGCAGGGTTAGAATACCTATTTCTTTAAAAAAGTCTCTTAGAGATTCTCGTCGACCCATGTCATAGATGGCGTAAAAAGCTGTTATTTTCATATTGCAAACAGACACTTAAATATTATTTCTTTGTATAGATTATACTAGCTGTGCCCGCGATTTCGCCCACGTAGCCTAAGTTACTCCTTATAACATCAGCTAAGTATAGGTACCTGCCAGTGAAAGTCTCGTCTAAATCGGTCCAGCCCTTTGAAAATTAACAGGAACAAACAGGCAGATAGACAGGCAATATTTTTAAACATTGTTGTTTTTATTTATCGTATATTTATAGTATATTTTGTTAGTGGTAGGACTAACTCTTCTGCGAGTGTCCGCCTGGGTTGTTACCACCGCTTTGCTCGTGAAGTCTGCCGCTAAGCAGTAGTGTACAAGCATTATTGTGTTCCGGTTTGATGAGCAGAGTCGCCAGTGAAATTACTGGGCTTATGAGACTTAATACCTAATGTCTCAGGGTAACGAGCGCACTGCAGTGCCGCGCAGGCCTTTGTGTTTCAAAGTTCTGGGTGGCACTGCAATTGTTATGGGCCAGCGTTATGCTTACCATCAGGCAAACGACCAGCTCGTCTCGTTACCAAAAAACATAAAAAAAAAAAAAAAAAAGTATATACTTGCATATGAATTAGTAGAAAGCTTTTATTTGACATTCCAAACAGACAATTCAATTTTGTATATTTGTAAGATAAGAAACTTGCGTAGGTATAGTGACTTCAGCAAAGAATTATCATTCGAAGAACCCAGAGCTTCGTCTTTTTCTTTTTTTTACAAATATCGTTTGACCTCAATCTCACCTGATAAAGTAATATAAGTATGTATGTAATAGTATAAATATGTATAGCACGCTTGCCTAGAAGGTACGTGATCACTCTCGTTTTGAAAACTCCCGACTACCTTTAGTTTATGACTTTAAATATCTGCAAATCATTAAGTAATCAAAGCTTATATCAATCATTACAATATTTATAATCTAATGAGTTCATAATCAATACAAATATCAGTATAATAAAAGAACGTGTAGAAAAAAAGTACGTTTGAGGAAGCGCTGCAATTCAATAAAATATAAGAAATAAGTGACTGTACATGAATGAACACTTTTTGCCCTCTGTGATGACTGATCGATGTTCAATTGTATGCTGTAAATAAGTGATAAAACCTTAGAGTAAATACGTTTAGAAACCACAAGAGTAACGCCAAAAGTTCTTATACATTTTTTATGCTTGGGCTACGAGACAAGCAGGTCGTTCGCCTAATGGTAAGCATTACACCACCGCACTAAAGTTATAACTACTAGAGCAAAGTATCGTCAGTGAAATTACTATATCTAATGTCTCGGTGTAGCGAGCGCATTGCAGTGCTGCGCAGGCCTTTCTGTATCAAAATTCTAAGTGGCACTGCAATAATTGTAATGGACCGGCGGCGGCGCGGCATTATGCTTGGTAAGCATTGCTTACCGTCTTGCAAACGACCCTAATGCTATAAAAAAGTAAATATATATGCACTCTTGAGCGTTTACACTCTTCAGCTTTTCATACACACGTTCAAGTCTTTATCATTGTACCCATAAATGAAACTCAAGCGAAACTCGACTCAGTGATAATCGAATCAATCAAATGTGACGTCATTAGGAATCTGTCAAATAATCAAAGAGAAACCCATACATTCAAGTAGTGCTGGTTCGAGTTTCTCTGGAGTTTCGTCTGGTTACTCTGCTCATCAAACCGGAACCCAGTAATGCTTGCACATTACTTACTGCTTGGCGGCTGACTTCACGAGCAATGCAGTAGTACCAACCCAGACGGACACTCGCAGAAGAGTTAGTCCTACCACTAACAAAATGATGGAATAATTTCGCGATTGTGAGTGACCAAGCTTAGAATGTGACTGTCGCGTTCAGAACTATCTATCCATCGCATATATTCTAAGGAAAACGTCAACAAATAGTTAATAAACACCATTTGATTAAAATTAATCTTCTTGATTAAGCAACCTTCCGGTCGAATCAGACATTAAGTTGCCTTCAGAACCAAAATATCTTACATTACATATTAATAAGAACAGTACTACCCCATCTCTTCCCGTAGGTACCGTAAGGGTTGGCTAAGAGAATATACAGGGAATGTGCTGCAGAATGCTCCTCGGTCAACAGCTGTTATTTGGACATTACAAACAGACACTTCTATTTTATTTATTTGTATAGATAGATGTATACATATAGAAAAGGAAGAAAAACAGTTTTCTTTTATACAATTCGAAGTTTTTATAACTTCGATTTCAGCTGGAAATTGCTTCATCACAACGTTTTTATTTTGCTTCAATTAATAATTGTCTGTTAGTCGGTATTGCCATGTTATACTATAGTCGAACTTGCAGTTCACCTTCACATAACTTTGGGTAGTTAAGACTATAGTACTTAATGATTGATGGAGACTTTTGAATTTTTATAAACGAAGCAAATTCTGACCCCTCTGACCTTTTCGGTTAGGTTTAGAAAAGTTCGAGCTGACACACCAAAAAAAAAAGTATTACTATAAGAGCTATCATGGACGGCCTTTATAGCTAAAAGCGATCTTTATCAGGCAATCTTTGGATGGAAAGGATTAATGGAAGCCACCCTGGCGTGCCATCATTGCGTCTGCGCGGAAGATACCGCGCGGCACGCACCAGACATGCCCAGGGGAAGACGGACCGCGACGAGCTCTAGTCGCGGTCGTGGAGCCAGACCTTGTATTAGCGTCTACGATCTGCAATACGCTTCATCCATGGAGCCCTCTGCTGCGCTTTTCAGAGGGGCACGTGTAGAGCCGGGTTATTCGCTATCTGTTACCAACCTCCTTGGTCAACGATGACACACCAAGAGGTTATTGGGCAGATACTCAGGTGGAACACGTGGAGGTACTCGGCAAGGCACTCTGCGTTGGCCCGTGTTGTTCGTCCTACATTCTTTTTGTTATTTATTTTTTATGCTATTTAATAACGAGACGAGCTGGTCGTTACCCTGAGACATAAGATATTAATATAAGTTTTTAAACTTTCATGGTCACTAACACAAGAGTTAACTTTAGTAACGGGATATTTACCATGTATTTTATTTGTTTTGAACGCTCGATATTTCGGCACTGTTGCAAGCCCCATGTTCACGAGGAAACTCACGCTTGCAACAGTGCCGAAATATCGAGTGCTCAAAACAAATAAAATACATGGTAAATATCCCATTACTAAAGTTAACTCTTGTATAAGATATTAACTCTCATAAGCCCAGTAATTTCACTGGCTACTCTGCTCATCAAACCGGAACACAGTAATGCTTGCACATTATTGCTTGGCGGCAGACTTCACTCACAAAGCGGTGGTAGCAACCCAGACGGACACTCGCAGAAGAGTTAGTCCTATCTGTAACTACCACTACATTCATTAACTTTAATGTCAATGTTTTTTTAAAGTAGGTAGGTAGTCTACAAAACCAAATTAGGCAAAGAGGAAGTAACTGGATCGTAATTACGTAATTGCACGTTTAAATGTCGATCAAACTATTGACGGATTAAAGATCGTACGCTTTGGACCGGGTAGTCCTTTCACTGTTTCACCAAACTAATAATAATTGAAATATATTTTAATATTAGATTAAATTATACTTGTAAAAACATATAAGATTAAACCATATAAAGAAAGATAAGCAATTAATATAAAATTAAACTATATTTAAATTTTCATTTGTTTATTGAAACTGTGAAAGGATTAACTCTTCTGCGAGGGTCCATCTGGGTGGCACTACCGCTTTGCTTTGTAGTCTGCCGGCAAGCAGTAATGATATTATTATTATTATTTTAATTAAACAGATGGCAATCAAGCAAGCGGCCTGATGGTAAGCAGTCAACGTCGCCTATGGACATTTGCACAGGGTATTTGGACAGGGGGCGTTGCCAATGTATTGCCGACCTTTGAGAATCGAGTTCTCAGGTCTGTCTGTCAGCAAGCGGGGTTTCCTCGCGACCTTTTTCCTTCACCGTTTTAGAATGTTAACATAACTAGAAAATAGTCATTGGTGCGGCGCCAAGCGGGGATTCGAACTTTGGTGCTCCAAATTGAAATTGGCACATGTTCCCACTCGGTCACACTCGCTTTAATGCAGACCGTAGACGCTTATGCAAACGTGCGTTTGCTTGTCAGGAGGGCAATCGTGTTAAAAATTATCAACGAAACCGCTACTAAACTACAACCAGTTTACAGCTTTTTGACCGTTTCGTATCGCGCTAATAGTTTTACCAAAAGTTGAGACGTTTCTCGACAACAACTGACAGTTAACGCTGTCAAATGAACGGTGAAAAAAATTCTACACAGGTGAACCGACACTAAACTACAGTTGGAATCAAACCACAACTAACTCATAACCGTACGCTGTCATTTCAAATTAACGCGATCGGGGCCCAGAAGGCGCTTTTGCATCATGCATCGATTATGAAATACTCGAAATCCGCGCTTGATGCAAAAGCGTTGTTATTCTAACAAGCAAACGCACGTTTGCATAAGCGTCTACGGTCTGCATAAAGGTTCTACATTTCATTTATTTCAGCGGCGCACCTATTTTTAGCGAATACGCAATAAGCAAGACCACCAAGTCTATCTTATGCCACCGCTGCAAAAACTGGTAGTTATGCAAATCAGTTTTTATTTTCACTAATAAATAGTCAATCTAGCCTTTTACGATTCGCCCACATTTGAAAATATGTTATTTTAGAGCCTTAGATTATTTCTAAAACTAAATTACAAAATCAAATGCCAGGAACGCATTTATTTCCGTTACTTAATATTGATGATTTAATTTATGATTGTATGAATTCGTATAAAATGTTTATAATTATTTCATTTATTTAAACAGTTTCATATTTGTACGCCTCTGCAGGTAGCATTACCAGTGAAATTACTGGGCTTATGTCTCAGGGTAACGAGCGCACTGCAGTACCGCGCAGGCCTTTGTGTTACAAAATACTGAGCGGCACTGCAATTGTTATGGACCGGCGGCGTAATGCTTACCATCAAGCAAATGACCGGCTCGTCTTACTATGAAGAGTATAAAATAAAAGGACTTTGATGGAAACATCCTGCTGTGACACCTGCAAATAGTAAACCCTAAATTCTCACAAATAAACTAATTTTCTTTCAAAATGCCCTTCGTCGACATTTCTTGCGGTATTACCCGAATTGTGCAATGAACATTAAGGAACCTTGGATCGTAAAAATAATATTTGCAAACGATAATGCTTATAACCTTACAGATAATGAGAAAGAACTCACCTCAGGTTCCAAATATTAATGATGTAACCCAAATTGAAAACAATAATAATAAGTAAGATATTTAAAATAAGGTTACATACTTATATTTTTTTTAACGAGCTAAATTAACTAGATAGAGCTTAATTAACACACACACACACAACTACTACATCTAACTTAAAAAAACAGTTGGATAATCTACAAGCCAATGTAGGCCTATAGATAAACAAAATGTTCTATAGCCCACTTACCAGTTGGCAGTGTACCCAGCATGCTTGCGGCATTGCCTCGTTGAACCGCAATGCTGATCCGTTGAGCCAAATAAGTACTAGCACTTTGTTACTTATATTAAACTACCTTGTGCCCGCGGTGAGACTCCCACAGGAACCGAACATTTTTCCGGGAATTTTCATGAAAATGCTCTTAATAGGCATGCCTGCATTAATCTCCGGTCTATAATCTATGTCTATGCAAAAAATCACGTCGAGCTCCGTTGCTGCGTAAAATATTGACAAACCAACAAACATTTTCACATTTTATTATTGAAAGTTGGATATGTACCCATATTATAAGGACCAAGGACAAACGGATTATCTAAGAGTTCGTACTACCTCACATTGCTTAGCGTGATCCTTGATATTGTTGTATCAACATTAAATATATGGTTAAAGTTCAGGATTCATTCGAAAGGTCATAAGATGAAAAAAGATTTCATAAAACTATCTCGATAGAAAAAAATCACAAAGTTACCCCCAACATGAACAACACTGTTAAAGGAAATTACTTAAAGTATCACGCGTTAGAACCATTTTCATGGAGATCTCCTCTGCCGCCCGGTCCACGGTCGGGGACAGAAGGGCGTAGGCGAGGAAGTGGGTGCAGAACTCGGATTCGAGCTGACGTTGTATCGACTCTTAAATGTAGTGTTTTATGTATATAAAATTATATTAGGTTGGGGAAAAAGTCTTTTCGCATTATAGTATGTATGAACTTGTAATAAAATCTCTTTGGCTATACTATTTGTATCTGGCTGGTTTTGGTATCATATGAAAGTTTAAATTTTAAAGAACATAATTCCAAATTCAAATTAGGAAAATGTGTGATTTTCATTTGTTTTTCGTACTGTCAAAATGAGTGAATCTAATGAAGAAATTCGATACATTTTAAAATTTTACTACAAAAAAGGTAAAAATGCAACGCAAGCCGCGAAAAAAATTTGCGATGTTTATGGACCTAGTGCAGTATCTGTGAGAGTAGCACAAATTTGGTTTAAGCGTTTTCAATCCGGAAATTTTGATTTCAAAGATGCACGTTGCTCTGGTCGCCCTATTACGGATAAAATGGATGCCATTTTTGAAAAAGTGGAACAAGATCGGCATATCAGTAGTTACGACGTAGCTGAAGAACTGGGAATTGACCACAAAACAGTTTTGGCGCATTTGGAAAAAACTGGGTACACAAAAAAGCTCGATATTTGGGTACCTCACGAGCTCACTGAAAGAAACCTAATGAACCGTGTACTCATTTGTGATTCTTTACTACAACGTAATGGAACCGAACCATTTTTGAAGAAGCTGATAACTGGTGATGAAAAGTGAATCACGTACGACAAGAACGTGCGAAAAAGGTCGTGGTCAAAGACCCGTCAGGCTTCACAGACTGTGGCGAAACCCGGGTTAACTCGCAACAAGGTGATGCTGTGTGTGTGGTGGGATTGGAAGGCCATTATTCATTATGAGCTGTTACCACCAGGCAGGACCATCGATTCTGAACTCTACTGCGAACAACTGATGAGATTAAAGCAAGAAGTTGAGAGAAAGCGGCCGGAATTAATCAACAGAAGGGGTGTGGTTTTCATTTTCATGGTTTTTCATGATAACGCTAGACCTCACACATCTTTAGCCACTAAGAAAAAATTAAGAGAGTTTGGCTGGGAGGTGTTAATGCATCCGCCGTATAGTCCTGACCTTGCACCTTCAGATTTCCACCTGTTTCGGTCTCTTCAGAATTCTTTAGGCAGTGTCAGGTTAACATCACGAGAGGACTGCCAAAACCACTTGTCGCGGTATTTTGATCAGAAGTCCCAAAATTTATATAGCAATGGGATCATGTCCCTACCTACAAGATGGCAAAAAGTAATCGAACAAAATGGTACCTACATACTTTAGTTAAATGTAAATAAACTATAAAAAAAAATGTTTTGAATTTTCTTAAAAAATGCGAAGAAACTTTTTCCCCGACCTATTATAATTATAATAATAACAAATTATATTTATAATAATAATATCACAATTCAGTTTGTGATGGGATCAGTTGACGTAATAGCCGTAGCAGCTAGTTAATAAAGGTCAAACTTTTTTTTATACTATTTGACAACGAGTCGAGCTGGTCGTTTGCCTGATGGAATTGCAATGCCACCTAGAACTTTGAAACAAAAAGGCCTGCGCGGCACTGCAGTGCAATCGTTACTCTGAGGCATTAGGTATTGAGTCTCATAAGCCCGGTAATTTCACTGACAACTTTGCTCATCAAATCGGATTACAGTAATGCTTGCACATTACTGCTTGACGGCAGACTTCACGAGCAAAGCTGTGGTTCCAACCCAGACGGACACACGCAGAAGAGTTAGTCCTAACACCTAGTAAATTTGAAAGATTTAAGTTGTTACATATCTAATTAAAATTGAGTTTCAATTTTTATAGGCGGATGTAATCCTGCAGAGGGTACGAGACATCAAAGACCAGAGATAAATGAAAGTAATGGCTTGGCATTTGAAGTATGAAGTCTCAAGGGCGAGATGCCATGAATCATTTAGGTAATATCCGTTTGAATATGAAATGACGTGGAAGCTCTACTTAAATCATATTAAAAACAGATTTTTTACGACGTATCTTTAGTTGTCATAGTGTTGCTCAACACCGTTCTTAAGGCCCTATAGTAACTCGATCTCTAAGTTTAATCCCTTTGTAGTAAAATAAGGTTGAAAATGGCGATGCGTTTGTTTTTAGTTGAACGTTATTTTGTAGTTTTTATTGAATTAAGAAAAAGAGACACCAGTAAGTTTAAACATTTTTATATATCTCTTTTGGTGATTAAACTGCCTTGTTTGGTTACAAAAAGTATTATGGTTATTGGTCGAAATATAGAGCATTTTCAGATAAAAAGATTATTCGTGGTCTTTGTTGCGATTTTTTTTCAAGATCATTTTTATATAAGATTTTGAATAATTATTTTCTTTAGACACTTGACTACAATACTGTACTATCTTTTTACTTAAATACATACATGAACATTGAACACTCCACTTTGTGGAGTGGAGTGCTCGTGAATTCCACGCAAACGTTCTAAAAACTGCTCGTGTGAAAATCTCAGATATATTACTTGGAGTGATAGGAATATTGAATATACAAACGTTCCAAACCCAACGTTGCAACTCATCGTCTGTGCCGATATATTATACAACGACCCATTATGCGCAGTTGGTAGTACCTACTGGAGACGTAACATGACCGAAAAATGGAGCGACCTGGAATGGAATGACCGTCTGTGGACTCTACAATTGGACCATCGTTCCACACAATCCACGAGCTCAATCGCGCGGAGCGATGGAATTAGAGGGATCGTGAATGGTGAACTTTAGGGTACGCATAATGAATGTATGACGTAACATGCTCGTGCGTAACGGAGGAATGTCCACAATGTACCGATGTCGCTTCTCTGTTTGTCTGGTTATCTACAGAAAAGATTTGTCTGAATTTTGGTATGCAGACATATAGTAGTTAATAGTTTTATATTAACACATAGTGTATGTTCAATTGTTTATATCAACCCGGCAATAAGGACTGTTGCCGTTGAAATTGCGGGTTTAACCGCGGGGCGCACTTACTAAAACAGTTAACGTTGAAATCAGACTTTTAATTATTTATTGATTATGTTAAACAGCTATAAAAGCTTACAGCATAAGATTATCTAACATGTAAGACTATGTTATGCCTAATTTAAGCTATCTATTGCTACCTAATAACCGTATAAGGAAAACCGAGAGGCTGAGAGAGGCGTGAGTCACTGGTTTTGCCGTATGCTTTGCCAAAAGTGTTGAAAAAAATATTGGTTCGCTATCGGAATTTTTTAAGGTTGAGGTTGGGTTCTTTTGCTAGAGATATGCATAGGAGATGGACGAAAGCGTTGAAAGAAAGGAAATGGAAATTTTATTGTTGCTTTTATCAGAATGCATGTGCAATTGTGCATAGATCATAAAATTTCTTCAAGTTTAATATTACCTTTTAGTCTTGTGCTGTGCAACAAGTGCAGCTAATTATTATATTTGGCTATATAAGAAAAATCATTTACTGTAAGAGCCTGAAAATCGAGATTTTCAATCATTGTGTCTTGCCAGTGATGACTTATGGCATTGAGTCGTAGCCGTTGAGTCGTTGGCCTTGCGCAATGAGCTATATAGAGAAGGTTATGCTTGGGATTTCCTTGCGTTATAAAATCCAGGACGAGATCCGCAGGAGAACGACAGTCATATATCTAGTTCTCAAAATTAACAATTCAAAATAGTATTGGGCACTGGGCAGGCCGCCGCAGACCAAATAGCTCGCAGAACCGATAGCTGATGGGGATGAAAGATTCTCGAGTGGCGTCGACCACGAACCGGAAGACGTAGTGTAGGCCGTACTATAGGTTGACCGACTACCCGGTCAAAACTACGGTGACCCGTTGGATGCCAGAGGTGAGTAACCGATCGAAGTGGCGTTCTATGAGGAGGCCTGTGTTCAGCCATGGGTTTCTTTCGGCTGATGATGTTGATGTGTGAAAAATCATCTAAGATAAAAATAATATATTTTTGTTTACCAATTTATTCGCCTACAGTCAGACTGCGCCTCAAGCGTTTAACCGAATCGCGTGTTATTGTTTAACCACAAAATGAGTCGATTAAGAAATAGGATACCCCTAACCTATTTATCTTTAGCCATTGTTAGATTACATCCTTTTCACATCCTGGTGTACTGGAAAAACCTTTTTACCTAGAATCTAGGTTTATCAGTACCAAGCTGTACCAGCAAATCGTGCTAGTGTGGGTTAACTCTTATTAACTTTTAGTTAAAAAAGCGAAATCTCTCGCCTTTTGATTCTGGCTTTACGCAGGTGACCGCACGATTTTCGCCACATCGCGAAAATCCACTGTCTAAATGGCAATTCAGCTAGGCCGCAGGGAGTATTTTTTCAGGTGACTAAAGTCACAAGTTCCAAAGTACTTAGACTAGGTTTTGACTTTTGTCGTGCGGCAAGAAGTTGCATGCGACGGGTGATCAAAATCAACCGCGAAAATGTTTAGGAAAATCATGATTGGTTTAATTTAATTACGATGATCCATTTCGCGCTCAGTTGGCAGTGCTCGAGACGAGAATGATCGAAAAATGGAGTGATGGTGCGCTCGGAATAGAGTGCCCGTCTATGGGCTCGAAATTGGAACCATCGTTCCACTCACAATCCACGACCGAGTGATGGATTTGGAATGCTGGTGTATGGTGAACTTGAGTTTCATAACCCCAGTAATGACACTGACTACTCATAAAACCGGAACACAGTACTGCTTGCATAGTAGTGCTTGGCGGCAGACGGACACTCGCAGAAGAGTTAGTCCTGCCACCAGGCAAAAGTTCTTCTACGTTCTGGTGGTAACTAGGTGGTTACTAGGACTAACTATTCTGCGAGTGTCCGTCTGGGTTGGTACCACCGCTTTGCTCGTGTAATCTGGCGCCAAGCAGTAATTTGCAACCTTTACTGTGTTCCGGTTTGATGAGCAGAATAGCCAATGAAATTACTAGGCTTAATATGAGACTCAATACCTAATGTCTCAGGGTAACGAGCGCTCTGCAGTGCCGCGCAAGCCTTTGTGTTTCAAAGTTCTGAGTGTCACCGCAATTGTTATGGAGCGGCGTTATGCTTACCATCAGGCAAACGATCAGCTATCTTCTTGATCTTTAAAAAAACTATGTTTATAGGGTTGAGCACCTTCTGCGCTCTCCCACCGACGGTGAAGTGAAGGTTGACAGAGAAACAGTACGGTCCTTCAAAATAAAACAAAACCATGTCGAAATAAAAAGTTGTTTCTTTGATGATCACTTATCTGGATTAAGATCGTAATAATTACAAAATAACTCGACATTATAGCTGAACCATACATTATGGAGTTTCTCTTTTATTAGCGTTAAAGCCTTTTATAGAACCTTTCTCTGTTGTTAAATATTTGCGGAGTGAGTAGCTAGAAGGGTTTTTTAACAGTTATGGGTTTTATTAGCTTCACTTGTAACTGTAACTAACTAACAAACAACAACTATCAAACAACATACTTACTCGTAAGTAGGTACCAAATAAAATATTTGAACCCTTTGAAAATTATCCCTAGAAACGGGATATTTACCATGTATTTATTTGATTTGAGTTTCCGATATTTCGGCGCTGTTGCAAACGCCATGATCATATCCCGTTTCTAGTGATAATTTTCAAAGTGTTGATGACCATGACAGTTTAAAAACCTAAAATCTTTGAAGTCAATTTTAACCGACATCTTACTGCCAAATCGAAGTGTGACTTTGTATGTATATGTCGTCCGGATGAAAAAACTATAATTTGGAATCATGGAGCCGATCTGATGATGGAGCCAGGAGGAGGATAGTGACTTCAATGGCTACAAGTACCTACGCCCTTCGAGTTTGAGCTGATATGATTCGTTTTGACAAGTCCAGTAGATAGCAATTGGTGTCGAGATTCTGACGATGGAGCCAGGATGGGGAATTGTGTTTTTTAGTTTAACTACATATAATTATTGTTAGTGGGAGGACTAACTCTTCTGCGAGTGTCCGTCTGGATTGTTACCACTCGTGAAGTCTGCCGCCAAGCAGTAGTGTGCAAGCATTACTGTGTTCCGGTTTGATGAGCAGAGTATCCAGTGAAATTACTGGGCTTATGAGACTTAATATACCTAATGTCTCAGGGTAACGAGCGCACTGCAGTGCCGCGCAGGCCTTTGTGTTTCAAAGTTCTGGGAGGCACTGCAATTGTTATGGGCCGGCGTTATGCTTACCATCAGGCAAACGACGAGCTCGTCTCGTTACCAAATAACATAAAAAAAATAATAATTTAGTCTATGTTAGTTCGAGTATTCTCTCGCCAGACGCCTCGTGAAAGTTGTAAAGACTCTAGTTGCCTCGTTCCAAAGACCACCATCTAGAAGAAGAGCAGAAAACTAGACTGCAACAAATATTGAGCATCAGCTATTGTATCAAAACAATATAAATACATATAGTACGTAGTTGTCCATCTGTCAGTTTGTCTCGCTGACGACATCCTTTCCTAAAAAGTGCCGCTTATGTTGGATCCGGTTCGGAATAAGTTATGAAAAGAGTAGGTTTTCGTTTGTTTGGTTCCGTAGATATGTGTTTAAATATTGTCTTACCACGAAAAATTTAAACAGGGTGTGTTTACATTTTTTTTGCCCATTGCAATTGCAGTGCCACTCAGAACTCAAAACTTTGAAACTCAAAGTCCTGCGCGGCACTGCAGCGCGCTCGCTATCCCGAGACATTGTCTCATATATGCCCAGTAACAGGACAGTATTTGTGTGATAGCAAATAAGTTTTAAGATTGTTGTACATGCGTTCCACTCAATCGAAGAAAACTGCTATATAAAAAAAAACCATCTGATATTTGAAAACTTCCTGTAAAGGGGCGTTTTATTGTTCTAAAAGCATATAAATAAAATATTAACGAATTAATTAAGATGACAGCCGTAGAAGCTTTAACATCAAACAAACAAGAGGGATGAACTGAGTCTTCAAAGGTCGGCAACGTATCAGTAATACCCCGAGTGTTGCAGATATCCATAGGCGACGGTAGCTGCTTACCATCAGGCGGGCCGTCTGCCTGCTATATATACCTATGGCATAAAAAAAAAAAACAAACGTCTATGTAACAAAATTTACATAAAAAACACGACTGCCCCAGCCAGTGTCACTCGGGAAGATGTATAGATTCTAACAATACCCCACACATGGAGATCTGTTCAGTCATTTAAAAGTTGTGGTGGAATAAAGAAACTCACATGAAACACAAACATATACAAAACATATAAATAAATACAAACATACATGAACCCTAATAAAAACATTACACTCCTTTTTTGTGCAGTCGTGTAAAAATACCGTAAACCATAAACAAAACTATCAAGGAACGCTAAGATTTGGACAAAAGCCAACAATAAGCGGTCCAAAACGACTTTGCACGCTAATTTAAAATCGTAATACTTTGAAGTTACGGGTAAATTCTCACTCCTACGTGCTTAATGAATCACAGTCGAGGTGACACCACGTAAGTTTTTCAATTTTCATTCAATTCATTCATTCAATTTCAAAAAAATTCATTTGTTAGTGGGAGGACTAACTCTTCTGCGAGTGTCCGTCTGGGTTGTTACCACCGCTTTGCTCGTGAAGTCTGCCGCCAAGCAGTAGTGTGCAAGCATTACTGTGTTCCGGTTTGATGAGCAGAGTATCCAGTGAAATTACTGGGCTTATGAGACTTAATACCTAATGTCTCAGGGTAACGAGCGCACTGCAGTGCCGCGCAGGCCTTTGTGTTTCAAAGTTCTGGGTGGCACTGCAAATGTTATGGGCCGGCGTTATGCTTACCATCAGGCAAACGACCAGATCGTCTCGTTACCAAATAACATAAAAAAAAATAAAAAATAATTAGGTACTCTAATTTGGCCTAAAGTAATTGGAAACATTTCATCATCATCATCATCAGCTGGAAGACGCCCACTGCTGAACATAGGCCTCCCCCAAAGAACGCCACTTCGATCGACTACTGGCCTCTTGCATCCAACGGTTCCCCTCGGTTTTGACAAGGTCATCCATCGGTCCACCTAGTGGGGGGTCGTCCTACACTACGTCTTCCGGTTCGTGGTCGCCACTCGAGAACCTTTCTTCCCCATCGGTTATCGGTTCTGCGAGCGATGTGGCCTGCCCATTGCTATTTCAACTTGCTAACTTTGAGAGCTATGTCGGTGACAACACTATCTGGCCGTATTGCCGTATTTGATGGTTTTGCATCAATCCGCGCTTGATGCAAAAGCATGGTTATTTTGACAGAAAAACGCATACTTGCGCGGTCCTTCAAACCATACCTCAAACCATAAATAGTAAAATATGTCCAGTCGTAGACGTCTTCCGGCTGATAATGAAGAAGTAAATAATCTTGTAGTGTGAATGAGATAAACAAGTAATTAATTCGTAAATTTATGCCTGTTTTACCTAAAACTGTATCACATTCTAAGATTTTAATATGCACGTGAATTTTCAAGGGTGAACCAATATATTACGTTAAAGTAGGCATTTATAAACAATATGCCCATCGAAGTAGTTATTTAACATTAATTATAATATATTAATATCTATTGTTATAGAAATAACACGATTCTCTATTCGGATAAGTGGTCCAGTGTTACCAGATTATAACTACTTATTTAGGTAGGTATTTAAAAAGGCTGTTTGAGCTTTGGATGTTGACACATTGGGTACGTTAAGGAGCTTATAATATTTTTGAAATGTTTTTGCAATTCATCCAAGATTGGATGGAGACGTCTAGTGACTTAGACCGATGGAAGCATAAAGGACAATCTTTGCCCAGCAGTGGGACAATTTTTTTTTAATGTTAGCCTATATTGTGTTAGTTAATAAAGTTGACCGACTTAGATAATTATAGGGATGTTACATGTACAATGTGTGCTACAATTATGTTTCCACACAAAAGTTATTGAAATTTAAATGGTGTGTAATAAAAAGAGTACATACTTCTGGGGCTACCTTAACGTGGCAACACTAGCTAGGAATTCGAAATTTCGTAAATAAACGACATTGGATCGGAATTATTGTAATATTATAATTTTGGTAAAGTCGTTTAACGTTTCGCAACTCTATTATAGTTATATATGCATAGTAATAGGGTATAGAGAATGTTTTTTTTATATTATATAGGTTTGCTTTTGAGCACTACCTATCTCGCGCACGATGTGGACGAACATGGTGAAAAAACTAAATCTAGATAAGAAATGGTGCTGTTGCTGGACACCGATGGGTATTTGGCGATAGATTTTCAAATTAAATGTAATTAAATGTATAGAATCTGATGGTAAATTGCTATTAGATGATAAAAATCATTGAATTCTAGAAACTTTTAGATGCAGTTCTTTGTAGAAATTATATATTTGTTGTGAATTTCATTGTTATTGAGGTAATGTGATGTTCTTAAACCTGTATAACGACAGTTATTATGTATTTTGTGTTTCATGCAACATCCCTATTGCAAGAATGTAATAGGTAGGTACTATCCAGAACTGGATAACTTTGAAACTCAAAAGGCCTGCGCGGCACTGCAGTGCGCTCGTTAGCTTAAGATACCTATTAGGTACCTATTAAAAATGCGAAAGTGTGTTTGTCGGAGTGTTGGTTTGTTAGTTAGTCCTTCTTTCACGCAGCAACGAAGCAACGGAGCGATGTGATTTTTATAGCAAAGAAATAGTTTATGGGCCGGAGAGTAACAGGCTACTTTTTATCCCGGAAACGGCAGGGTTCCCGCGGATATCTGCACGCGAGTAATACCGCGTGCATCAGCTAGTTGTAAGGTGTAAATTTATGTCTTTTAATATCATTAACTATACTTTGCCCATCAAACCGGAACACAGTATAATGCCTGTACATGTACACTAGGTACATCTTAGCGGTATAGACTACGCGAGCAAAGTGGTGGTGCCAGACACAAGAAGAGTTAGTCGTACCTTCGAGTGGAACCGCGGGCGAAACTAGTCATTCTTAAAAACATTTACATGGTACATTGTTGCAAAAAAACAATGTAAATAATATTTATGTTGCAAACAAATCGCTCGACTTAATTTAAATGGATTGTTCGCGTATATCTTGCGCTTGAACTTTTGGGTAGGAATTTGGGTACAGCCAGGCAGAGAAGTGTTTCTCTTTTGTGAGATTACTCGTCACCCGCGATCGAACATCTAAGATGTCCGCGGTTGCAATGGTTCTATGAAAAAGCGCTAGCATTTGTTCCATTATTAAAACTATACAGAAGCTCATCAACATAGATTTCATCACCATGTGAACGTCGCGCGTAGCAATCCAGCGTCTCAAAGAACAAAACTGTTTATGTGTGAAGTTAATAAAAATGTTATGCTCTTATTAATAAAGAGTGTTTAACGGGCCATGTTTTATCTCTTTCGATTCAGTTTAAAATTTTCAAAGAACAACAGAGACAAAACATAATTTAACTGAACCACCGATTAACATTGCTTAAGGTCGTTAATGTAATGTCGTACAAGTGCTACCTTTAAAGAACACATGAATGAATTAATTAATTTATTTATTTATAAGGTTTACCAACAATTGTAACAACAATGCTTACAATAAATGTTTACAAAAATAGGTATTAAAACTAATTGCACAATCAATTACAGGTAAACATTACTAATCCAAATTAAAGTCAATTAACACTTTTCTTAATGTCTCTATTAAGGATAGAGACATTAAGAAAAGTTTTAATTGACACATTTTTAGATAGTTGTTATACATTTCCTGAACCAGAAATACTGTGCCAAGCTGTATTGTTTCAATAGGACAAAAATGTTCGCACACCTAGCGACCACAAGTGTAAGTAAAACCTTACAAACCAACTAACCTTTTACTTTACAAACTAACCTTTTATTTCACTTTTCTCAGTAAGCGTACAGTATGTATTTGCGAGTAAAATATGATAAATTGCGATTACTTACGTTTTATCTCATCAATCTGAGATAGGATCTCAGTTACCCCACTATGGGGTCATTGGAATAATGACGAATATTTACGTCAACAGATGGCGCAGCGAAAATTCTAGTGCTTGCTACCACCTCTCTCCTTTCATTTATATCTTTTTTCACCGACTTCAAATAAAGGAGAAGGTTCCGCTAAAGATGGAAAAATGCGGGAAGAAATTTCATGTCGCGATATTTTCGTCGAAAACGGTATCCGCTTTTTTGAAAGGAATCTTTCATTGTATTATAGTTATTTTGTTTAGGTAATTGCTAAAGTTTTTTATTGCTTACGAGGCAAACCGCACAAGAGCCTCTTGGCGACTACCTTTCTAATCTAAAAATTAAACATTATAGGTAACTATTGTCATCATCACCAGCCATATTGCGCTCCCACTGCTGGAGTACCGGTCTTCTCTGAGAAAGGTAAATGGGCCATAATCCACCACGTGTGCAGTGCGGTTATGGTGGGTGTAGCATGCCCTCGGATTTTGTGGTTTTTGAACATGCGGGTTTCCTCATGATGTATTGCTACACATTTTAGAGCGAATGTGATAAATCAGCACATAACTTGATATAAGTCATTGGGCGAGCCGAGATTCGAACTATGGTGCGCCGGTTTCTTGCCCTTCTTCGCGATCACTTGTACCAACACACGAAACAGGCGCCTAGAGTAATTTAACTTGCATAAGCGCTCTCCTGGGCCTAAGTATGCCAATAAAGAGTTGAATTTATTGCTAAGGTAAGGATTCACTAAAGGTTTCATTTATCGATATTTATAATCGGTATAAAAGAGGTAATTACTGTCAGAATCTGAGATCACCAAAACATTAACGAGTTTTGAAGCGTATTTAAATATTGCTTAGAAAAATAAACAGATCGTACCTACTTGAAATGACGTGAGATATTTTGACTGATAGTGGGTGTAAGGCTCTGATCTGACCAAATTAAGACATCTCTATGACCTTTTTAAGTTTTTTTATACGCTTTGATAACGAGATGTGCTGGTTATTTGCATGATGGTAAGCATAACGCCAGTCCATAACAATTGCTGATACATATACAGTTATACATCACATTTGAAAAATCTATCTGCTAACGGGATTCGTGCCCGCGTTTTCTGATGGTCTAGACTAAGTTAGGCACTTTAATCCAATTGATCTCTATTCTCAATTGATATAGGTATATCACCTAATTAATTTGATCTTTTATGAATACACAATTTAGATTGAAATATTGTAAGAAAACAATTATATAATAATTTATTTATAAGTTGCAGGTTACTCCTTATAATATCAGCTATCTGCCAGTGAGTCCTGTCAAAATCGGTCCAGCCGTTTCGGAGATACCCGGAACAAACAGACAGACACAAATGTTAAAAATAGTAGGTAACTTTGTTATAAGTCCCGTATATACTAAATAGTAAAAAGCTGTTATTTTGATGTTACAAACAGACACTTAAATTTTATTTATTTGTATGTATAGATCAAAAGTGGTCAAAAGCTAGTGCGACACTAATAATAGGAGGTATTTTGTATTAAAATACCTTCTTACGTGTCATCTGAATCGAACGTTGTGACATGAATTAAGCAATAGGTTCAGAAAGGTTATCAAAAGGTTAGGTCTAAGTATTTAAACTTGATTGCTTAATGGAGAACTGTTAAAAATGTACCTATGTTACTTTGTCTATTTAGAATGCGATTCCTACTTCATCATCACTGCCCATTACGCTCCCACTGCAGGGACACCGGTCTTCTGAGAGAGAGAGAACATGGACCATAATCCATATAATTATAACATCCAACCCTAACAGAATTTTGTAGTTCTTGAACATGCGAGTTTCCTCACGACGTTTTCCTTCACCGTTTTAGAACGAGTGTGATGAATCCGCACTTAACTTGACATAAGTCATTGGTGCGGAGCCGAGCCGAGATTCGAACCATGGTGCGTCGGATTGAAATTTGCACAAGTTCCCGCTCGGCCACACTCACTGACATCTTTCACGCACTTATGTACCTACTTAAAAGTGAAATTGTTTGTTGGTTTGTCCTTCTTTCACGCAGCAACGGAGCAACCGAATGTAAGAATTGTAAATACTGTATTTTTGCTGGACGTTTTGCCTTAGACAGCGCCTTAAGTAAGAAGTTAAGATAAATGGTCTAACGTTAGCCTATGAAGATTAAAAAGAAATTAACTTTATCGGAGCCACTAATTGGACATCCGCGATTTCATGCTGTAAGGAACCTTATTTGATAGTGGTCGAACGCAAGCTTTGTATATAAAAAAACCACAAAAACGGATCATCGTGATTTTTATATTTAAATAGTTTATGGACCAAGACTGACATAAGCTAGTGTTCTTACACGACTGCACAAAAAAGGAGAGTAATGTGTTTATTAGGGTTCATTTATGTATGTTTGAGGTATATGTAAGTATGCGAGTTTATTTATTCCACCATAACTTTTAAGTGTTTGAACAGATTTGTATGTATGGTTCGTTGGAATCTTTACATCATCCCGAGTGACACTGGCTAGGGCAGTCGTGTTTTTTCATGTAATCTTTGCTACATGGACTCGCTCCTTGAATGCGCGGTTCTTGCTATAAGAATCGCCACGCGGGCTTAGCTCACAGCAGCTAGTATCTATACAGGGTGTATTTTTAAGACAGCTACAGGAAAACGGGGTGAGCAATCCGGGCAACCCGTAAGGGCTGAAATTATAGTTATTTTCCAAATATCTTTAGTCAAACAACTTTTGTCATTAGCTGTAAGTAGTTAGGGAATGAAGTCATCGATCCTTCAATAGAATAATTGCAATTCAATTACCTTACAGCTACAATTATTTATATTCAGATGTCTTCTTTGTTATGCAAAGAAGGAAATAAAGTTGACTGTAATCGAATAATAATTATTACTGTTTGACAAGTTTGACAGATCGATTGCATTTGTTTTAAGAATTAGTTTTTTTCTATTCCATTCATAGCACGACGTCCGTGCTCATCTCTAAAGTGAAAAGTCAGCAATGTAGGTTCTCGTAGTCCCGTTTTTCTCCGCACAAACCTCATTTTTCATAGATATTACAAGCAAAACAAAAATACAGTAGTGTAGCTAAATGTTCATAGAAAAGACATCTGTAAAATATTACCTACATATATAGAAACGGCCCAGAATCTTGTAAAAAATCGCAAAAAAACCCTGAAAATTTTCTTTTGTCTAGAAATGCACAGGGTCTTACCACAAAAAATTAAACACACGTTAAACCTGTGTTAAAAAGCGTTTAACTGCTAACCATGCCTTAGTTGCGTGTTTATATATGAGCAACCACAAATCTTGATTTAATTAGTGTTTAACCGTAGTCTAACTCTATTCTGTTTTGACATTTCTAATAATTTCAGACGTTTATCTTTTGATACTGTCTCGCTAAATATGGCGTCTAAAAATGGTCACACTGTCAATATTTTAAGCGTTGTAAACTAAAAAATAAAGAAAATTATACCATCTGAAGATATATAGGATAGGATGTGGCGTAAAGAGTGGATAATCCTTTACAGTCGATAATCCTTTACAGTGGATAATCCTTTACACTGTATGTCTTTACTCTAATGTATAGGAATTCAAACTATCAAGAAAAAGCTTTTTACGTGTAAAATATTTTATTTTTATACAGTTTTAAGTAAACAATATTCTACATTAGCCTAATTACATAGCACTAATTAAGGCACATTCGTTTAAATTATAACTACAATAACTTATCACTACTTAAAAGATTCGTTTTTTGTACAAACTAGTAAGATTTTACATGCAATAAAATCACCCCCTTGGGGGATATTTGGGTAAAAAGTAACGCCATGAGTCAACTAAAATGTATTATTAATAAAATTTCAACCAAACCTCTTCACCTAGGTATTTTGATACTAAGTAGGTAACAGACATTCAAACTTTCACATTCATTACTTGCGGTCTGTTTTTTATACTTGTCCAATAATGTAAACAACTAATGTCATCAAGTGATGCTTTCGCCAACCAGTGACATGATTCGGATTCGAACTTCTATCTCTGTTATTGGTTGGTGATCCGCCGAGTTTTTTTTTTCATTATTGGGCAGGTATAGAAGCGCAGACCAAAATAGAATTGATACATTTCTTAAATCCAGGGGCATGTTTCATAAAAAATATTAGTCTAATATTATCAGCTTTTTTTTTTCATATATAATATGAGACTAATACTCATAATATTAGACTAATATTTTTTATGAAACCGGCCCCTGAAAGCATAAATTGGGCAGTTTAGTTTGGTGGGATTAATTTTAATAGGTTGTTTTACACTGTCAGCAGCATTAGTACATTTGACTTAAGCTCTTTCTGGCGACTACTCTAATACTTAGTCATAATTTCTAAACATAATCCTTGTTACCACAAATAGCACTTAGACGCCTGTTTAGCTAGACCGAATCCAAAGATAAAACGGCAAAAATGATTAGAAATGTCGCAACAGAATTGTGATAGACAACGGTTTGACACAACTTAAATCAGGATTTGTGGTTTTTAATATTTAAACACGCGACTAAGGAAAGTTTAAGAGTTAAACAGTGTTTAACACAGGTTTAACGTGTGTTTAATTTTTTTTGTGGTAAGACCGAATGGCTCGTATTAATAAAAGTACAAATCTGCCTATATAACTGTTTAAACAGTGATTTAGCTTTAGCACAAGAGGCCAAGTTACTGTTTATTACTTCTCTATTTTAAGAGCTGTATGGTACCTAATAATTATTGTTGTTGAATAATGGTTACCTATGTGTACTTAATTTACTTTTCTTATTGTTTTCTAATTGTATACTCAGGTTTGTATCATAAATGACACTGTCAGCAACCTATGGAATATATAAACGTATGTATAAAACACTTCATAATGAGTTATACAAGGTGTGGAGGTAGTTTAAGAGACCCGCGCTCACCAACTGCTAAACAAACGTTTAATTAACGATTAAACGATTGTTTAAAATTGGAATGACTGCTGGTGAACTTGAGCCTAGCTTGACAGTTGTTAATTCGTTTAGACATTATTATTTAACGCGAAAGTGTTTTTACGAGTTTCTTTAAACTGCTTAAACCATTGTTTAAATTCTAAATTGCTTTTATTAATAAGAGCCTTGTTAATATTGGAACAATTGTAAAATGAAAATTTTTGAGAAAATTTTTACAAGTTTTTTTGCTCTTCTCTCCTCTGGGTCTAAAAGAGTAAAATATTTTGAATTTCAGAATAAGGTACATACATTTTATTATGATATGGAGTCTGTTGATGTCTTTGTTATATATTATGTTCTGATAAAGTCAGCATTAGTTTTAGTCTGTGATTCGGGTAGACAAGCGTTACAGAGACCCGCTGTTAGGGTCATTTATTTTAACCTTCATAAGTGCTCCCTTGAGGCCTATATGAATAAAGCATTTTGAATTTGTAACCTATCCCAGATAATGGTATATACGGTACTGCGTTTAGTGGCCGCGTTCGATGACCAAGTGTGCGGCTACACTAAGACTGCTAGTCTTTTTTATTGTGATAATTCCGATACTAATCAAATTACAAGACATGTTATATTTTTTGCTTCGTTAGGGCGCTTACAGACTATCAAACACAAGCGTGCAATGCAACGTGAAAATTTATGGAGGAATGCAGATGCGCGCGCTTATTTTCAGTGATTTCGCGTTTTAAAACGTATGGAAAATATGCATTGTGTTGTAAAATAATCTGTAACCTGCTTTAGATACCTTTTTTTTAAAAAGACTGTCTCTGAAATGTATATCACATAATATTATGTCATGTTTAGAAAGAAACGATGCAATGATATGAAAAATGTAACGAGATAAAATTTTGATATATTTAGTTTTTATATTTTTAATTGACCACAAAGATTGTGATTAATGTAAATTGTGAATTTTTTATTCATAATTATGAAATTTTATTTTTAAAATTATATTTCTAAAATTGTATTTAAAACTCTTCAAATAGCCACAGCATTAGTAAGATAATAAATTTTACTAAACAATGAACAATACAGGAATGTGGTGTAGCACGTTTATAAAATACCTTAAAATATTTAAAATAAACTTATGTTCACTATAACAATTCACAGGATGTTATAAAATTAAAATAAATAGGCAACATATTTTAAATTCCCAGTTCATTCTGACCTCTCGTAGGTGCCAAACGGGCTTTCAGTGAAATGTCAACTTATACTAGTCATGATATCGACATGGTTATAAGCTCGGAACTTTGTATACGTTACTGTTTATAGTGGAAGTAGGCACAAACGCCTCAGAGAGGGATAATTAGCACTTGGCGATTACACTGACTCACACTACTGCTTCGTGGCAGACTACGCGAGAAAAGCGGGGATACCCACTCAATCACTCGCAGAAGTTAGTCAAAATAGTATTTAAGGGCAGGATACTCCGCACCGCTATCTCGCTCGCGCATCTCAACATTTTTGAAGAAAATAAAATTTTAATATAATTATGAAAAATCGCATTCGGTGAAGTTGCTAGCAATAACATTACAAAGGTACGGCAAACGTTATCATTTTGATCCGATCAAGTTTTCATACATGAAAATGGGCAAAACATAAAATCCCATTTTTACGTTTGAAACCTTAAGTGGATCAAAATGAAATTTTTGTTAAACTTTTGTAATGTTATTGTCAGCCAATTGACCGAATGCGATTTTTCATAATTATATTAAGTGATTGTTTATCTTCAAAAATGTTGAGATGCGCGAGCGAGATAGCGGCGCGGAGTAACCTGGGCCCCGATCGCGCTAATTTGAAATGACAGCGTACAGTTATGGTTTGGTTGTGATTTGATAACAACTGTTGTTTAGTTTCGGTTCAGGCGTGTGGAATTCGATATTGCCATTAATTTGACAGCGTTAACTGTCAGTTGTTGTCGAGAAACGTCTCAACTTTTGGTAAAACTATTAGCGCGATACGAAACGGTCAAAAAGCTGTGATGCGGTCGTGGTTTAGTAGCGGTTTGGTTGATAATTTTTAACGCGATTGCCCTCCAGGCCTTAAGAAAAGTTTAAACGTTTCAATTAACCTATATTTCAATATTATAACATCCTGCACTACAGTCTTTATTTACATCATCTAAGCCTCTAAACTATGAGATTTGTAATAACTAACTATCACATATTACAAAACTAAAAACTGGATGGTTTACATATTAACACGGGCGTCATGAACTGGAGATAGTGTTACACTGATAAATAATCAATATAATGCGAAAGTGTGTTTGTTTCCTTTCACGCAGCAACGATCGATGTGATTTTTTGCTTAAATATAGTTTATGGACCTGTTGGAAACATTAATTTACTTATTAATTTTTATCTATGTGATGCTATGCATAAGTTTTTATTTTGTCATATAATCTGTGGTTCCGCACCGTCCATGTATTGGGAGAGAAAAGCGAAACCACAGATTATATAACAAAATAAAAACTTATGCATAGCATCACACAGATACAAATTTAATAAGTAAATTAATGTTTCCAACATGACCGGAGAGTAACATAGGCTACTTTTTATCCCGGAAAAATGCACTTAGACACAGTAGGGCATAGATCACACAAATATTTTTCCGCGAAACACTATTTCTAGCTTAAGATACTCTCAAACTAATTTTCAGTAATATTGATACGAACATGATAAAAATATAGCTAATTATTTTTCCATATATCTTTGTCGAATACTTAGTACAATAACTTGATTTTAATAATAACATCTTCAAAGATAATCTTGACATAACATCCTCTTGTAAAAAATGTGGTAGGTATATAATAGATGTCGTGGTATAGGTGTCTCGTACCTAAATTTAATTTTAGTTTCATTCTTTCTAAATAATAACATGAGAAAGGGATGGAATATATTTTAGACCTATCAAATTAATCCACTTGCTTGTATCTAGAGTAAATTTAACGACCATGAATTTAGTGGCGTCTAATTAGTCAAGGATGGAAAATATTTGACAACTGTAAAACGATGTAGAACTGACAAACACCTTCCATCCCTGTCTTATGTTATATATTAGAAAGAGAAAGCGAAACTAAAATTACGATTGTGTCGATCAGAATCAATTATTGATTCTGATCGACACGAAGCAAGCTTTAGTATTATACCAAAGCTTACTTCGTGTTTCCGAATGACTGACCGCATATTGTAAAGACGAGAGCTCAAAATAATTTGCGCGACCTATACATATCCCACCAACAGATGGCGGTAGTTGCGAATATATAATGCTGCCATATTTTCGGTTTGTTATTCAGCCGACGTACAATTTTTTTTTTGTAATGACATTTCAAATTTTTAAATGTATTTTTATATTACTTTTAAAACAATAACAATCGTGGAAGTTCTTTTCAGAAGTTGATTAGTACGGTTGATTATTGGACCGAATACTTAGGTATTTTTTTTAATTGACTGGTAACATTAAATTTTGCATGTCGTTGAAGCAGAAATCCTGCAGTGACAAAAAATAAATGGCCAAAATGGCTGTTTACATCAAAAATAAGCGAAATCACATTGTCCATTTTATATTTTCACAATGTTAACAGATAAATGAAATAATCAACTTTAAAAAAAACCTTTCCAATCATAGTAGGATTTATAAATCTGTTTCACATATTTATTTATGCTGATTCTCACTGAATGAACTGAACATAACATAATTGAAAGGAAAAACCGTAAAAATGATAATCACGAAAACCTACATTGCTAGGATTTAAAACAATTGAATGATAATACTATTTATTGCCTTGTTTATAAATTGGCGCAGTCATTAGGATACTTGAATGAATAAGGTTAAATTTTAAAACTTTTTTTAAACATATAAACCTATTTTTTTCTATAATTGACACCAGGTCAGTAATTACTAATTAAGATAAAACTCACTTTTTATACACAATAAGTTAATTAATAAAAAAAACTGCTAAAAATTGCTTCTTTTCACACAGTTCTCATCTCCTACGATACACAATGGGATAACCCCATGGTAATAAGACTGGCAGGTCCTGATGGCAAGCATACACCTGACTGTAAAAACTGCATTGTCACCCAGAACTTTGTAAGACGAAGGCGTCCCGCTCAGTGCGCTCAGTACCCTAAGACATCAGGTATAAAACTTACCCAGTAATTTCACTAGTTTTAGTTGATTCGTCATATTTAGACTCGTAACCAGCACGGAATAACGCACAATATCCTCTTAACCAAGAGCCAGGAACGTTTAACTGTATAGGTTATAGCGTTAGACCACAATCTCGTCTGACCTCGAGCGACGATACGGTTGAAGACCGTGAAAACGCTAAATCAAGGGAACTGGCCGAAAATAGGAACACTGCGTTAGTAGCTAGACAGATTTTCACCTTCAGTGATAGCTAGCCAGGTCGGCACTAGAAAATACCGTGCCACTACATTCGCATCGCGTTTTCGCTCATCGGAAGCCCAAACGTGTAAGACTCGAACCATCGGATCGACTTCACCTCAGTGAAGCGTTGTGGCTCAGCACCATCTACCGGTCACTCCGTTCTTTTAAAACACATTTACAACAAATTCAAGTCTTTAACCTACCATATCTTTAAGCTTAGACTTCAAAAGTCGCACGTTTTTATGCAACGCGTTTTTGTAGCCACTTCTGTCCACACCTTTACTGTTGCGCCTCGCTAATACGCGTTCTTCGAATAGCTGGTAGAAATTAGGAGTGGGGCAGTCTTTGAGCTTGTAATCTGAGTCGATGTCGCTATTCGTGTCTTCGGTTCTCGGCGATTCTTGGGGACGGGTTTTGAAGTCCCCATTCTTCGTGTCAAGGTTTTTGGGCGAATCCTGAGAGTATTTCTCTCTGTAGCGTATAGCCATGTTCTCTATGAAGTGGATAAACATGGCGGTTTCGCTGAACCATTCGAGGAAGTATTGGTTTTGCTTCGACGCTGCGCTTTTGATGAAGGCTTCCCTCTGTAATAGAGAAATGGACCGGGTTAGGTATTTTAATAGGATCGTGTGGTCCCAGAGTAGTGATCGTTTGGTCCCAGAGTAGGGATCGTGTGGTCTCAGAATGGGGATCGTGTGACCGCACAGTGGGGATAGTGTGGTCTCAGAGTAGGCATCGTGTGACCATAGAGTGGGGGATCGTGTGGTCCCAAGTAGGGATCGTGTGGGCCCAAAGTATGAATCCCGCGGGTGCCATAAGAGCCGGTTAAGGATATATCCAGGGAGAATATAATGGGCAGCACCAGTAATTTCACTGACCACTTTGCTCGTAAAACCGGAACACAGCAATGCTTGCACATTACTGCTTGGCGACAGTCATCACGAGCAATGCGGTGGTACCAATCCAGACAGACACTCGCAGAAGAGTTAGTCCTACCACTTAGTTCTTATGAGTAAACTACTACATACTTCTTTTTCTTTCTATTGATTTAGACTTACGTCGAACACGACCCCCGCCCGCCCTAGGCTCCCCTCCCGCAGCGGAGCGAAGCGGAAGTGCCGCCAGAAGTCACCGAGGATGTCAACAAAGAAGCGTAGAAACGCTTCCGATATCATCAGGTTTCGAGTGTTCGAAGCGCCCTTGTCCTTGTTCTTTGTTGACTCCATCTGGAAAATAAACAAGTGAAACTGCTTTAAAAAACCGACGAACCAATTTCAGTGACAAACTACTGAACCGATTTTGTATGGGAGCAATCTGAAAGTACATCCTTTAAAATAAAAAAATATTTTCCAAATCGGTCTATAAATGACGGAGATCTGAAGCAATAAACATTTTAAAAAGCATCGAATTGAGAACCTTCTCCTTTTTTGAAAGTCGATTAAAAATATATAGTAGTGCATTAACATTATTCTTATTGGTTCGAATCCTGAAGGGAATAAGGCAATTATTCATCATCAACCTTATTACGCTCCCACTGCTGGGATACCGGCCTTCTCTCCGAGAGCGAGCATATGGACCATAATCCACAACGCGGGCCCAGTGCGGCTTGGCGGATGTCACATGTCCTCAAAACTTTGTGTTTCGTGATCATTCGGGTTTCCTCACGATGTTTTCCTTCACCGTTTTAGAGCGAGTGTGATAAATCCACACGAAACTTGATATATGTAATTGGTGCCGGGCCGAGCCGGAATTTAAACTCTGGTGTGTCAGACTGAAAGTCACACAATTTCCCGCTCGGCCACACTCGCTAATCTAACGTGTATAATATAGCTACCTGTAGCGATGTCTTGAGTGTTTTGTAACAGCTGGTAGGTATGATGGTAGATTCGTCGCCTTGGTAGAACAACACTTTGTTAGGATGCGTTAAATCTATAAGCATACCCTGGAAACAAAAAAGAAATAATATTATCTTATAACTTTAAACGAGCAATTCTTGTATACGAATGTGGATACTTTTGAATTTAATAATGATTTTGGGAAAATAAGTATACCGATGATCTATGCACTTAGTTACCTACCTCTTCGAAAGACACCCGATCTCCTACCTAAACCTAATTTTAGTTTCGCTCTAATCTTACTTGTGTCTAGTGTAAATTTAACAGTTGTGAATTTAGTGGCGTTTAATTTATTAAGGACGGAAGATATTTGACAGCTCTAAAACTGAATTTAGATCTGCCAAACATCTTCCGTCTCTTTCTATTGTTATCCAAGAGAGAGAGAGCGAAATTAAAATTACGTTTAGGTATGAAACAGAATCGAAACTAATCTTATACACTCAAAATTTTGAATTAAATAATTTTGCAAATAGAAGTGTAACCTCTTCAAAACATTCAAATGTGGATACGTTTGAATTAAATGATTTTGCGAAAATAAGTGTACCGATGATCTGTGCACTTAGTTACGAACCTCTTCAAAAGACACCCCTCCGAGATCCATCTCGCCATCGGTGGCCAGCATCCCTGCCATCAGGGGCACCGGCGCGTGCAGCAACTCTTGTTGCAGCTCCACAGGCACCAGAGAGATCAGGGTCAGTTGCCACACGAAGGGGTATAAAAACGCTTGAAGGGCCTCCAGACTGGCCGAAACTACGCTGTAAGTGAAAGATTTCTAATCAAGACGCTGACTACAGCCAAAACACTGTCACTGTCTGTCTGCATAGGAATGAAGGAGAAGCAACTATTGCTTCATAGCCCTCTATATTCAAGCGTGAAAAACCAAGGACCAAACAACCAACAAACTTAGTTAACTTAAAACTAGTTGAAGTTTTAAAACAAAGTACGACAGTTCGTACGATAAATCTTAATTTTATCAACACTGTCGTATTATTAAATACCAGACATACTTAATCGCAAACCTTATAATATCAGCGACGCAAGTACGGACGCCGGGTCGATAAATTTGTCGAATCGAAAAACCCGATAAATTTATCGAATCTTGCGAGTACCGAAGTCTGATCATAAAGTATTGTAGTAGCTCTATATTCTCTTTGGACTCGACCTAGCTATTCGATAACTTTTGTCGATTGTATAGAGGTTCGGTAAATTATATAAAAACTCGACAAAACCCACATTATCGATTTGAACTGTCAATTTTATCGAATTTTATCGATCGAAAAGAAACGTACTTGCGCCGCAGGTAAGGTTGCGATTTATTATTTACTTCTTATGGTTATTTTAGGATTTTTTTCTTACATATTTACGTGAACAATCACTGTACCTGAGTCGATCCGCTCTGATGATGATCTTCCTCTCATGCAGTAAGGTTCCGAAGACCTTGATGAGGAGTCCAGCTCCAAGGGAGTCCAGGAGTTGTGACGCGCTCACCTCTTCAGCTCGAGGGTCTATGGGCTGCTTTATGGACTTCACCCTGAAGTAAGGTTGGGAAGTCTGCGTTAAAGAAACTGACTGGAATACTTACTGGTACATATTATGGCATCATTTGTATGAATTTGCATTATAGACCGAATTGGCTCTATAAAATAATAAATCGTAATTTTAGTTTCAGCCTCTCTTTCTAAACAAGAACATGTAAAAGAGATGTAATATATTTTATATCAAATTAATCCACTTGCCTGTCTAGTGTAAATTTAATGGCAATGAATTTAGTGGCGTCTAATTTATCAAGGATGGAAGATATTTGGCAGCTCTAAAACTAAATTTACATCCGTCAAAAATCTTCCATCTCTTTTTCATGTTATGTATTGAAAAGAGAGAAAACGAAACTAAAATTAGGTTCAGGTATGAAACGACAGAATCGACAACTATCTAAGCTAGACATCTAAAATTATTAGAAATGTCACAACATAATGAAGTTAGACAACGATTACACAATACTTAAATCAAGTGTTTTGTGGTTGATCATATTTAAACACGGGATTAAGGCATGTTTAGGAGTTAAACGCTGTTTAACACAGGTGTATAGTGTGTTTAATTTTTTTGTGGTAAGTTCATATGGGTCTTACTAATAAACAGTTTATAACGGTAGTATAGTTACTAGAACTGTAGCAAACCGTACGTATTCGTTACCGAGTAACGGGTACATCGCCAGACTCGTTACTAATAAAACGTTACTAAAAAATTCACTTCGTTACTCGCATGTTTAGTATGATGTCAGTATGATTCGTTATCCGGACGAATACAACGCATGATGCTCAGTTCGGTACGCGATGCGACTCGATACGATGCTTCATGATAGTACTCAATTCTATCACAAGTAACGAGTAACGTAACGATACGAAAGTAACGGATACCGATGGATTAAGTAACGAATACATACGGGTGCACAATTTCACACACAAGTTACTTTTACAGCTCAAATAGTTACACAATCTTTTGTCTTTGTTGTTCTTTGACAATTTTAAACTGAATGAAACCGCAAAATCTAGTATTAGTATACAGTCCGAGTTTGAATTGGTATGTTAGCCCGAAAGGGGTCAATCTACTCCTGGAGGTCAACAACATTTGTTTTACGACTTTTTGAAATTCGGAATTTTTAACTGAAGAAATGGCAATTGAAGTAAAAATTCTACTACAGAATTTCCGGACAGCCCTCGATCAGATGATTCACTTGTACTATGTTAAATGATGATGTTGATTGGAAGAGACTTAGAAACAATTTCAGAAAATGCTGCGCATTTGATATCTGATTTTTTTTTGTATGTTTGGAATGACGTATTCCCAAGGGAGGTTCTCACAACTTGTAGACAACCGTGGTTGCAATCACCCCCTTCCGTGATAACATACCACTTTAAACTCACCCTGTATAATGTAGATATATCTTACCTAGGGCTATCCAAACTCAGCATAACTCTCAAAGGTCCATTATTATTCTCGTAATCATAGTAATCTGCACTCAAATCAAACTCCGCATCGCCTTCACTCCGCCTCAAAACCGGCAACGTTTGACATTTACTATCTGTCAAGCCGTGTTTAGAACTGGGCGCATCTGGCACTGACAGCTGACTGCTTAGATCTTTGCAGTTCTTAATCGAATCACCTGTCAAGTTCTTCGACAAATCACTGTCATTTATCGAATTCTTACGCGAATCGTTCATATACTTTGAAAGATCGCTGAATAAGCTGTCTTTTAAGTTAGGGATGTCCGGTGATGAGTGGGTTTCGAATTCTTGCTTGTAGGTGATCGTTATTTCTTCGCCAGGATTTGGGAAGTCCATGTCGAAGAGCTGCTGCAGTACCGAATGGATTTGCTCGTCAGAACTGCCGTGGTGAGATTCCAACTCTTGTAGCACCTGGTGAGTAATAGAAAAAAGATGTTCATAATTCTCATTTGCATGGTCTTTTACGGTTCCGAAAAACCATTACACACTGTTTATTAGTAAGGCTTTAATAATGTTACCACAAAAAAAAACAATTTTAAGTCGCTTGTTTACCTAGACAGCGTCTAAAGAAAAACGTCAAAAATGATTAGAAATGTCACAACAGAATTGTGTTAGACAACGGTTAGACAGTACTTAAATCAGGATTTTTTATTTAATCGCACGACTAAGGCATGATTATGCGTTAAACAGTGTTAAACACAGGTTTAACGTGTATAATTTTTTTTTGTGGTAAGACCCTAATTGTCTATGTTTTGTCTTTGTTGTCCTTGGACAATTTTAAACTGAATCGAAAGAGACGAAACATTGTCAGTAATATGTGGAGAGTCATAGTAAGGCTGTAACATATTCTATATGAATACCTTGCAATACATCAATATCATGATAAAACACAAATATACATACAATATATCAACATAAATACCTTATAATAGAAACCAGGCGCTCTATTCTTGCCTATAAGGCAATAGCACAGCGGAAGGCACGAAGTAGCACCCTCTGGTAGCACCCTTCGACAATACCTGAAAAAAAAACCAGAAAAAATGCTTTTAAACTGAAAATCTGCGTTTAAGTACATAGTTGTCATACATTTTTTTCATTTAACAAAGTTTTTAATGAATCTTATGGTAGCTATGTGGTAGATATGGTATATTGTGTTAATGCGATGTTCGTACTTTCTTAAACATGTATATCGACAGTATTTATGTATTTTGTCCTTCATGCAACATCCCTATTGAGTTAGAGAACACTTCTTAAGTCATGGTTTGTGGTTGTTAATAATTAAACAAGCGTCTTTTTTTATGTCATTTGGTAACGAGACGAGCTGCTCGTTTGCCTGATGGTAAACATAACGCCATCCCATAACAATTGCAGTGCCACCCTGAACTTTGAAACACAAAAGCCTGCGCGGCACTGCAGTGCGCTCGTTACTCTGAGACATTAGGTATTAAGTCTCATAAATCCAGTAATTTCACTGGCTACTCTGCTCATCAAACCGGAACACACTAATGCTTGCACACTACTGCTTGGCGGCAGACTTCAAGAGCAAAGCGGTGGTAACAACCCAGATGAACACTCGCAGAAGAGTTAGTCCTACCACGAACAAAAGGCATGAGGGATGTTGGGTCGACGCACAGTGCGGTAAGAGACCCTATTTTTTACCATGCTCTTTTTATTGCAAAACCTGATAGTTTAAACTAAACAAAATGCAAGAGTAAAACTCCCAGGTATCAAAAGTATCTAGTTCCAGAAATATGATTTTTTGAAAATCGTCAAAATTTGATCCGGAAAATCGCAAATATAAATATATCACAAAATACGTGAAATAAATCAAAAAGTTGTTCAAATGAAATGTTTAGATAGTAGTAAAACCTACGTTTTAGAGCAATCAGCAAAGTCATACGATCGTTTGTTTCCGTGTTATTACGAATTTAAACATTTTCTCTTTTATTTTTTTTCTCGAAAAATCGGCCGTATTCGGGAAAGTTATTTACACAAGAAGATACCTCACTAACTCTTCTACCTCTCCAAAAAATATCTCGCCATAATTCCATGGACTATCGAGGATAAAGTGTTTCAAAAATATGTGCTAGGGTTATCACGAATTTTGTATCAATTATCCGGACTTTTTAGGTCATGTTGATGATTTTTTTTATGAGTACCAAGCAGTAATAGCTACAAAAGAAGATTAAAAACGTGGTCAATCATACAATTTAATAGTCATTTTCAGTGGTAAAAACTACTGTTTGCTCGCCCTATTCGTCGAACTCTTCGTAGGATTGTGTTTCACTGAATACCTCTGAGGACGACGAAGAAGTAGGTTGAACAGAGAGTGAGTCACTTGTAGCCCTTAATCGAAGTCTACATCACTGAATTAGCGACCCAATCCTGCTTCGCACGGGTAAAAGTATAAGACTTTCATAATTATAAACTTACGATAGTCCCATAGACAACCATAATTCAGCCGTCGCAAAATCCGCTCTTAGCTGACGTCTACTATCTATAAACTACCTACCTGCCAAATGTCAGTTTCATAGGTCAAGTATGTAGTTTCCGAGATGTCATGTATATGTAGTCACTGTCTTTTAATTTTTTTATATAATGATTATAGATAGATAGGTAGATAAAAATCAGAAAATTAGTCTCAGTGAGTTGACTAAATGTGCGAGTAAATTATTCTCAATGTACTAGAAATAATATCCACTTATTGTCAATAAATAATAAAAAAACAAAAAGTGTCATCCCTGAAACCGAGTAAACCGGATATACCACGTTTTGGCTGATAACTTGATTAGTCCATGGAATTTCGAAGAGATATTTTGTGGAGGCGTAGAGGAGTAAGTGAGGTATCATCTTGTGTAAATAACTTTCCCGAATACGGCCGATTTTTCGAGAAAAAAAATAAAAAAGAAAATGTTTAAATTCGTAATAACACTGCACGGAAACAAACGATCATAGGACTTTGCTAATTGCTCTAAAACGTATGTTTTACTACTATCTAAACATTTTATTTGAACAAGTTTTTGATTTATTTCACGTATTTTGTGATATATTTATATTTGCGATTTTTCACATCAAATTTGGACGATATTCAAAAAATCATATTTCTGGAACTAGATACTTTTGATACCTGGGAGTTTTACTCTTGCATTTCGTTTAGTTTAAACTATCAGGTTTTGCAATAAAAAGGGCATGGTAAAAAATAGGGTCTCTTACCGCACTGTGCGACGGCATGTTTAATGGTTAGGCGCTGTTTAACACGTGAGAATAGAATAATCTGTAACATACGCATATGATCTTTCGCCCCGTTCGTCGGTTAGTATGAACGAGTAGCACTGCGCAGCCTTAGCGTCTGCCGACCACTCTCCTTTATCTTGACTCAGCGTTTCAGGGAAGATCAGGTTTTCTATACGGTGCGGGACTTGTACCTGAAAATAAATTCAAATCAATGTTAGTAGTGTTTTTTCACCAATTCGCGATTTGTCAATTGGTATTTGACACTATTTAAAACTTTTCATAAAATGTTGTCAGCAGATAAAAATAAAATAAAAATAAAAATAAAAAATTAATTTATTGCCACAATACAATATACAAAAAATTAAACCAAAACACATAAGTACAAAATTTTATAGGGCAATAGGGGTAAACTCAGCATATGCGGCGCACATATTTTCATGTGTACGCCGCGCTGTTTTTCAGTTTATCCCTTTGCTCGGACTGATCTTCGCCGAGATAAATAGAGAGTTAAGCGAGATACAAAAAAAAATGATATTACCATAACTTATAATTAATATAATGCCGTTCAGACAAAACAGCTGCACGATTTTACAAAATATATTAATTTTTTTTTTTAGAGCAATAACACGGTCAATCGTTTATTGTGAGTGGTGCAAGTGTGTGTGTGTGTGTGTGTGTGTGTGCGTGTGTGTGTGTATGTGTGTGTGCGTGTGTGATTATGATGTTGACCAAGGAACCGGCTCTGACTGCACCCACGGGTTGAGATAGGATGGTTTTTCTATTCACACGTCGGGCCCAATAATTAATAGTAAATAATATTATAAAGAAATTACCTGTGCAGGGAATACACTTTTAACGTAAGCCGCCCCCGTCATATAATTAAGTCCGACCAACAGACTGACATTAAAAAGACCATTTTCTCTCGGCTCAAATGGCAAATCGATATCCACGCAGCCCGTCTTCTCATCTATGCTCAAGTTATCTATGCTCACTTCACTATTAAATTCGTTTTTCATAGACAAGATGTTACCACTCGAATCCGTCAGGTTGAACTTCGAATCAGTTTCCATCTTGTCTTTGGTTAAGTTGTTCTGGGATGTTCGGAAGCTTTTCCAAGATCGGAAGGTGGAGTAAGGGTTCTCTATGATCTCAGATTTGTAGGAGCAAATTGAGGTTTGATGCCGGAACCGGGTTTGCTTGATGTTCTTCTGTTCTAAGTAGGCGATACGGGATGAGTTGCGTCGTACGTAGTTCTTCCGCTTCTCGGTTAGACTTCTAGATAATTTCACCGATTCTGAAATTGAGAACAGTAAACATAAGATTTGAGTCAAACATTTACAAATTAGGGTAATAACGTATACATACAGACGAACGAAACGAGGTCAAAATTTATCGGCTCTTCGTTGTAGGTGGGGGCAGTAAGGCCTGCCCTGACGTCCTGTTTGGGGTGTATTGTGCATTTCCCCTGCCAGCATTTACTCAAGTCAACTCCTTTATTTAGTGGAGTGCAGCAGTGCGTTGCTAGCAAAGCCATATGCGTTCACTACTCGAGAATTCTTATGAATATTTTTTGGGATCACTGTGAGATTAGAGAAATGGAAACATCATATCGTATTTCATCAAAACTTCACTTGTGTACCAAATTTCAAAACAATTTTTTTATGCTATTTCGTAACGAGACGAGGTGGTCGTTTGCCTGATGGTAAGCATAACGCCGGCCCGTAACAATTGCAGTGCCACTTAGAATTTTGATACACAATGGCCTGCAAGGCACTGCAGTGCGCTCGTTACCCTGAGACAAAAGATATTAAGTCTCATAAGCCCAGTAATTTCACTGGCTACTCTGCACATCAAACCGGAACACAGTAATGCTTGCACATTACTGCTTGGATGTAGACTTCACGAGCAAAGCGGTGGTAACAAGTTAACAAACCAGACGGACACTCGCAGAAGAGTTAGTCCTACCACTAACAATATAATATTTATCGGAACATGAGTAAAACAGATTTAATTTAAAAGTTATTGACACAAAAAAACAATCACGAATCGAACTATAACATAATAGGACTTTGTATTATTAACATTTCGCACATGGGCGACCCAGATTAGCTTGTCTTCTCTATTAGGAGAGGAAACTTCTGTCTTTCTTCCAGACCTCGATCTCCATCGAAATAATTATCTACTAAGATTTTCTAAAATCAAAAACACATCATTCGTAAAATAATATGTTTGATAGACCGAATTCTGAGTGTGCACAATACACACATCAAATTACAATTGAAAACGTCGGTCTATTTATAGACATAATTGAACTTTGATAATGGTCGGCGGGTTATTGTTGCATTACTTTCCTGGTTATAAAAATATAGTAGCACAAAAATTTGTATTTTATAACGTTTCTCTCAGTTGTACAATTGTACATATTTAAAAACTGCCAATGTTTACCACTTTGAAATCAGTTTCGATGTTTAATTTATATGACAATGGCTAGCTTTGGTGTCTGAAATTTTAGGACCTCCGAAAGTCTCAAGACTGTGCTGTTCTACAATTATAACCTCTCGGTTAGAGACCAGCACTGTAGGTATATATGCCACTAGCAACATGTCCAACAATCGAGTACTGACAGATCCCAAATTCACTCAACCACAAACACACTGATTCGCTAAAACATCACCTCACTAAATCAAACGATTTAACTTTCCAATGATAAATGCAATCAATTAAATTATATTATTTACTAACAACACGACTTACTTTATTAAATTAAACCACTGAAATATGCAAGGCGTAAACCCCTGACGTATTATTATTTTACAGGTACGTTTTCCTCAAACATGTTTAAATCTAATAGAATATATATCTTAAAACGTCACTTAGGAAATGGTTTATTAATTCCTTTGTCCTTCTTGTAATAATAATGACGGAACAAATATTAAAATAGTTTTATATTCTTTAAAACTTTTTATTTATTTGTAGTAGGTACGACTTTTGTGTTTTTCCTGTCTATAGTAGCTTTACTTACAGTCGAGTGGGAACACTTGAGTCATAGTTTAATGTATTATTATAGAATAGACACTTGAATACTACATGAGAATATACTTAAATGGTTTACCTGTTTTGCAACATAATATTGAGATAAAAAGCACTACTATTTTCTAAATGCATATTCCATGCCATCTGTCAATTTTGGCGGGGTTTAAGCCATTTGTATTTTAAAAGTTTTAGAACCTACCAATAAAGATCAATGTTTTTCAAATAGAACTGAACCCAGAAGTGAACCTTGTGACACTCTAGAAGATGACATACCATTATTAATATTTATGACAGTAAAATTTACTTCGAACCTTAAATAACTGTAGAAAATAACTAAACTGTTATATTAGTGTTTCAGCTACACAAATGTAGTGGTTTATGGAAGTAAAGAGTTCTTCAACTATATCAAAAGCTTTACCAAAATCTATTTAAATAGCCAATACAGATATTGATGACTCCAACATAATTTTCGCAACATTATGGTTTTAGCGTGTAAATAGGAAGTTTTACACCGAATTAAGAAGGGCGTAAAGCTTCAACATTTATTAATATATACCAGGAGACATGACTACTCAGCTGGATAAACATGATTATTGCTATTTTTATAACAGGAAGTAACTGACCAACTGATATGAATAAAGAGCGCGGATTTTCTCTCATACGAAACCATTATCACAATTGCACACTAAAAACTATTCATATTAAACAAAGCTGATACAATTTGAAATAAATTAACAAAAATAAAGTGAAATATATTCCTAACAAAATTTATTAAAACTAAAACGAATCATACAATGTTCTGTGATGGCAGAAGGGGTCTCAAGTCTCCACCCAGCGACAGAATAAGTAATCACGTAATTAAGGTTAATGACCCTATCTCTGATTTTCCGCGGAACCCATGAAACCCATGAATGGGGTCTCTGGAGTACAAATGTTACTACAACTAATGATCACGCCATTGATCTATTAATAAACATGCCTGTTCATAGCAATTCTTATTTATACCGGTCATAGATCGGGTCACAAGCAGTCACAACACGATAAGATATTCTCAGACACACCACGAGGCCGTCTGTCAGGTGATTTCGTTAGAAAGCAGTGGATTTTTCCTTCTCGTAGATTTGTATAGGCATGTAACCAGCCTACTTGCTCGGATTTTTTTTCTCGGCTTTCGAACGATGTTTTCTAAGCACAAAGTAACAAAATACTATGGAAAAGTCTTGGCAAAACAGCAATTAATGACCTCGTTTAGTTAAAAAGGGTTTACAATCACTTCTGGATATGACGGGAATACTACTCGGCCGTCGATTGCTTTATTTCCGGCCTCGATAGTAATGTACTTTTATTTCAGGCCGCTTCTGGTTGAATGACTGCTGTCTTACAACAACCAAGTCCGATGGCTTAGCGTGCCCCCGAAGTACGATAGCTACTTGTACATACCACTAAGCGGTCACCCATCCAAGCACTGACGCAAGCGAACGTTGCATTGGTTAAGAACGGTAATCTACGCTATGAGCTACATATGACCGAGAAGTATATGGGAGCAGAAAAAAAAAGAGATATATTCAGCCATAGGGCGGCATTATATTATGCACGTTTCCGTTTTGTCGTCAAAATAACTGAGGTTTTGCAACAAGCGCCTCACGAGCGGCTTGAAATAAAACCAAGAAACAGACGAGAACAGCAATACGGCCAGATAGATACTGTTTCTTTTACTCCCTGCCTGAGCTCAAAACGACGATTGCTCCGCTACATACAACACTTGCGCATCACCGCGTGGCTTCTGCACTGAAGTCGCAGTGGTTGTGAAACTAATTTTTGCTAAAGCGGCCGTGATCATAGTTTTTCGACGGTTTGCGCGTGATCCGTGTTTTTTTTTTTTTAACGCTTACCCACTCATACCCCCGCATTAGGATTCCCTGTGTCGCAGGTGGCATGGACATACACAGATACACATCACAAACATCCAAGACGCGAGAACAAACTTTATGCCTACACAAAATCTGCCCCGGCCGGGAATCGAACCCGGGACCCCTCGCCTTGCAGGCAACTTAGCTACGGAGCCGTCAACAGATTGATGCATAACCACCAATCATACATTAACGTCTGATAAACCTCATAGATAAATGATGTTGAAAAAATAACTAACCTTCACTAGTGCTCCCGTCTGATTGGTCAGTGGGGAAGCTGCCCGGCTTATTTTCCTCCATGATGCAAGCCGCCGTCACCGTCTCGTATATTTCGTTCATTAGACGATTTAGCTGGAATAGAAGAAAGGGTATCGATTAATTCATTTCATCATTGAATAGAGTGGAGTGAGTTGCCGTAGGCCTGGTATACATGGCTCTGAAGAGACCTATTGTGCAAGGTACAGCGATGCGTAATAACGTTATATAGCTGTTAGTTCCTTAAATAATAACCTAAAATGGAACCCTGCACCACAAAGAGGACAACCGCCCTGAAGCTCCCTCAAACCCTCCCTAGGGTTTGGGAAGAAGTCCGACTGTACCAGCACTGTTTGAATATATTATATCACCTGTACTATATTTATGTAAAAGTGTGTCTGTAGGTTTCTTGGTAGGTATATTGGTTTGTTGATTTGTCCTTCTTTCACGGCGCAAAGGATCGACGTGAAGTTTTGCATAGATATACTTTATAGAGTAGCATAGGGTACTTTTTATCCGGGAACAATGCACTGTCCTGTGGAAATCACCACGCGGGTGAAACCGCGGGAAGAAGCCAGTAATTTTTATAATTTTACTCTTGTAAGTCCACAGTTAATAGGTAGTACATCATCAACCACATGACCTATCATCTATGTGATGGTAATTATGATATATTTTTATACTACAATATATGTAACCAGACGAGTAAGTCGTTGGCCTGATGGCATAACACCAGCCCATAACAAATTGCAGTGCCACTTAGAACTTCTAAATACAAAAGCTCGTTACCCTTAGACATCATGTGTTAAGTCTCATACTCCCAGTAATTTCACTGACAACCCACTTTGCTCATCAAATCAGAACACATGCATGCACACTATCGCTTAGCGGCAGACTACACGAGGGAAACAGTAGTAACTCAAACAACACTCGCAGAAGAATGTCACTTCGTGAATGTCATTGTCCATGGTCACTCACTACCTGAAGAAAAATTCATCTTAGACCACGTTGTTCCATCATCATACGAGGATCCCACCCATCGCCTAGCGCTTCCCCAATTTACCCTAACAACTCGTGTGCAGATGTACCTACCCGATATAAACGATTTCGTTCTTCAACTCATTACCTGCAGAAAAATCCATCTTAGACAACATCCTCCGACACTGCACCATACAAAAAACAGCGACACAACAACAGTTAAACAAAAATATATTTTTAATTATTACATCCTCACTTGTACAATATGCAACGCGATCTAAATTGTATAATCTTGTAAAACATAAAGTTTTCTTGTACCGAGATAACGTACGGGCGACCGCCAAACGTGACGGCGTCATACACTATTGCGCAATTTATTTATAAAAATCAATCAAGAGCGATATCACGATTTCTGAGGCGTCCGTATCTCCTACAACTAGGTATCTACAACAACATAAAAAACAACCCCAAACATAAATAACACCGCTTACACACTCATACCTCTTCACTAGGATTTCCTGTATATCGCAGGTGGCGTGGACACATACAGATATATCATATACTAGCTTCTGCCCGCGGTTTTTACCCGCGTTCCCACAGGAACTGTGCATTTTTTCCGGGATAAAAAGTAGCCTATGTTACTCTCCGGTCCATAAACTATATCTACGCCAAAAATCACACCGATCCGTTGCTCCGGTACTGCGTGAAAGAAGGACAAACCAACAAACGCACTTTCGTATTTATAATATTAGTAGGATTATGTCGTTTATTGTTCCTAATATTTTTATGGTTTAAAATCTTAATATTAGTGTGACATCAAAAAAATGCGCCAGTTTCAATTAAGACTGAACAGACCCAAGATCTCCGTTGTTTCATTGCGAGATACGGAACCCAAAACATATTTCAAAACGATAACAGTGTTTTAATATTCAATTCTTATGTTAAAGGCTATCAAAGGTTATCGGGAATTATCACTAATTTTTGTATTGTGCTATCATCAGCACGTGCATTTGACAGGTCACCTTAGTAACGTTAAGCAAACATCACGTTTGTCACTTAACATAAGTAATCTCTGGTTGGCAGTAGGCCTTATTGATGTTACTTTAAAAAACAATTGAACATCACCATCTCCTTGCACTTATTTTAATTCATTTGGCTTGGGCGCAGTAAGTATTTTTCTTCCACTCTGCCCTGACCGCCATCAGCGTTTCATGCGCTTCAACTTTATTCATATCCCCCTTTACACAATCCATCTTTTCTTTCGTCTTCCTCTACCCTTCCATCCCTTAACATTCATATTCATCTTAGTATTTAGTATATTTAAAAACGTATTGCTATACTCATAGAGCCAAACGTAATGGCCGTTCTGAGAATCACTTTTACTTTTACTCTCACCCTGTTTTTTTACTACACTGAAATACGAGCAGACCATCTACTCTCATTGCTCTTTTGTTGGATGGACGATATCCATTGACGCAGTTGTTTAGGACTAACCACCGCCTCTCAACGCCGGCATACTTCCTACTAAAACCTCCACCATACGCAACTGTTGGCGGAGGTGCCGGCCCGCTTGAGTATTCCTAGCAGCCACACTCATTGCCCTAAGACATCAGGTCATTAGGTCTAGTTGGCTTAATAATTTCACTGACGACATTTCTTACCAAAATCAGAACACAGTTACACATTCACACTGCTTCTTGGCACACTACACAGACGAGTTAGTCGTGCCCCATGGTACAATATTGCTTCTAACAAACAATAGCATGTATAATGTTGGTAAAAGTACGAATCGCATTAGCTCGCGCTAATCATGGAAAATTATTTGACAAAGGTGGACCAATCAACACAATGATATTCGCAAATCTTAGCACTGCCAAGATTGGCTGCGCTAACTTAGCAGAGCCGTTCACACAAAACATGTTCTGCTCTACTTAAGAATCAACATACCAGACTGTTCATGGCAACTACAGTGTGGGACATGCCTAGATAAATATCGGTATTTATCTAGGCATGTCCCACACAGCTTAAGTAAAATAAGAGTGGCGACGGCGAACCGGAAGACGTAGCGGTCCACCGAGTCGGCCTGACTCGGTGGACTGACGACCTCGTCAAAACCGTGGTAAACCGTTGGATACGCGAGGCGAGTTGTTTAAGTCACGTTCAAATGGGGGAGGCTTATAGTCAGCAGGGGAAACCTTCCAGCTGATGATGACGATAAAGTTAAATAAGCTACCCTACCCAATTAAAATGAAGTAAAAAGCAAAGAAAGGAAATATTAGAATTTTCAACAGCAGTTTAGACTCATCACCATAACATCGTGATAACATAAATTATCTTTAGTGTGACAATCGCATGTCTAGTTTCTCAAAATTCGCATTGACAATTCATTGTTATAAGTTGCCTGATATATAATATGCATCAATCACGAACCACGCGCAAACCATGGTAAAACCACGATCACAGCCGCTTCTACGAACTCTTATCAAAAAATTGTATCACCACTGCGTGTTCAAAGCAAAAGCCGCGGTAAAAACGCGGTGGTGCGCAAGTGATGTAGCGTAAATTGAGCCCGGGGAGGGCTTCGAGGGGCCAAAAGATGTAGCATTATTGCTGTTCTTAAATTTTGACAGCAACACACAAACATGCATTACCGTCTATTGGCAACTATAGAACATTGTCTACTCACCTGGCTAGCTACACAGCTGTCAAATTGAAAATCTATTGCCAGAAGCAGCTACATAACAATAATCACTTTAAATAAGTACTGAAAGTAACAATGTCAGTGTTTTTTAAGTCTTCATCGACGATGGAGACCACAGGGAGGGACAGGGTACCTCATCATCATTAGCCGGGGAAGAAGTGCACTATTGAACATAGACCTCTCTCAAAGAACGCCACTTGGATCGGCTAACATAACGGTTCTCCGCGATTTTGACAAGGTCAACGGTCCAAGTAGTGGGGGGGTCTGCATTACATCTTCCGGTTCGTAATCCCCACCTTTCTTCACTATCAATTGTGGGTTCAGCGAGCAATGTGGCCTGCCCATTGCCATTTCGACTTGCTAATTTTGATAGTTATGTCGGTGACTTTTGGTCTCTTACTGATCTCCTTTTTTGATTACCATGGTATACCTAATAGCTATATAAATAGATAGCTCTCTTTGTTCTCTTCTGCATGAAGTCGTCGCACTTACAAATAATAAACAAATGAGGCTAGGTCATTACAGTATTAAAACGTGACGTTTGCGATAGTGATTTATTACTAGTGATGTCCTGGCTCATATCGATACTGAGCTGATTGGGGAACGCGTTCACTATAACTGTCTTATCCCACGTAATCCTATCCTATCCTACTAATATTATAAAAACTAAAATTTCTGAGGATGGATGTATGTTTGTTAATGTTTTGACGCAAGGACAACTGGACCCATTTTGATGAGCCTTTACAGTAATACAGCTTACACAATATCTTGTACATCAGAATAGCAGATAGGCTACCATTTATAGGTATACCAGGCGGGCCTGGCCTGTGCGACACTGCAGTGCCCTTGTTACCCTGAGACATTAGGTATTAAGTCTCAATACCCCAGTAATGTTACTGAAAAAGCCAACAGTCATACTTTTACAATTACAGCCTTACTCATAAACTCTGTATAACGATTGAACAGTTACGCAATGTACTCCTTTCCTTTCAACGACTTATACAAACTCTGCGATACTGCACTGCGAACATCTCCATGAGATGTTCATGACCAATAGTTTATTAATTTGGTTAGTCTTTTTCCCATTGATTTCTACGAACGTTGAGGCGTAAGTTTAAATGTTTGTTTAAGAGACGAAACGGCTTAACTTTTTTTCTCAAGAAGTCGATGTAACAAAAGTTAAATAAAAAACACGACTGCTCTAGCCAGTGTCTCTCGGGATGATGTAAGGATTCTAATGATACCCCATGAATTCAAATCCGCTTAAGCATTTAAAAGTTATGTTGGAATAAAGAAACATACAAACATACACGTGCATTTACCCTTTTTTTGTGCAGTCGTGTACAGCAGAGTGGTTTTAATTCATTCACACATTATAACGGGATATTTACCGTGATTATTATTGAACGATGAGCACCCGATATTTCGACGCTGTTGCAAGCATCATGTTCACGGGAATACCTACTGCTTCAATAATAATCACGGTAAATATCCCGTTATAATGTGTGAATTAGTTAATAACCGTGAAAGTCTAAAACAGTGATTTTAATTCACTCGGAATGATTCCGTGTAGGAAGCGACTGTTTCTGATCGTTTATATCTCGGAAACGCATCCCGATAGAGAAATATTGTCGGGATTATATCCGTGTTTATGCAGTTGAGTTGTCGAATCTAAACGGGAAATTTGTCTGACGGGATGCGATTCCGAAATATAAACGATCAAGACACGCATCCCAACAGAGAAATATTGTCGGGATTATATCCGTGTTTATGCAGTTGAGTTGTCGAATCTAAACGGGAAATTTGTCTGACGGGATGCGATTCCGAAATATAAACGATCAAGACACGCATCCCAACAGAGAAATATTGTCGGGATTATATCCGTGTTTATGCAGTTGAGTTGTCGAATCTAAACGGGAAATTTGTCTGACGGGATGCGATTCCGAAATATAAACGACCAAGACACGCATCCCAACAGAGAAATATTGTCGGGATTATATCCGTGTTTATGCAGTTGAGTTGTCGAATCTAAACGGGAAATTTGTCTGACGGGATGCGATTCCGAAATATAAACGATCAAGACACGCATCCCAACAGAGAAATATTGTCGGGATTATATCCGTGTTTATGCAGTTGAGTTGTCGAATCTAAACGGGAAATTTGTCTGACGGGATGCGATTCCGAAATATAAACGATCAAGACACGCATCCCAACAGAGAAATATTGTCGGGATTATATCCGTGTTTATGCAGTTGAGTTGTCGAATCTAAACGGGAAATTTGTCTGACGGGATGCGATTCCGAAATATAAACGATCAAGACTGTCGCTTCCGACACAGATATCATTCCGAGTGAATTAAAATCACACTGCAGATACAGATAATATTTTTCAGCCCAAAAATTACATGAAAACTCCAGGCTGACTCGCGCGGGTACAGACCAATTAAAATACAGAACAAAGATAGACTTTCTCCTCGATAACCATGCAACACTAGCGTCCAAACAAATTAGTAGCAGATAACAACCAAAGATGAGACACCGCCGCCGATTGGTCTGTCGAGAGTTAAAATTTTATTGCTTTGTGCTTTGGTGAGTAGGTATTTCGCGTGTCGGGGAAAATCACTGGAGTTATTTGTTTACTCGGTTATTTGGCACGCGACTTCGCTTGCTTGATTTTCGACTAGATGGTTTAACATGTTCCAGTCTATCCGTAACGGTTGCCGCTACAGAGTCGCCTGCGGAATAAGTTTCAACTTACAATGGACATAATAAAAATATATAATCGGAAGGGTATTCCGGACATTTGCAGGTAGTATTTTAAAAAATGTTTGTAACGGGTATGAAAATAATCAAATACAGAGCAGGTAATTACAATCGACGAGCAGCCATCGATCACTTCTCGGATCGATCGGTCTCTCAGGAAGTCCTGAAAATCCATTCACATAGTCCAGTGGGCAAGCCGAAAGAAGGAAGCTGGCTTTAAATACTGTCATGTCATGCCAAACCCTGTCGAAAGCCTTCGCGGCGTCAAGAGAAACGGCGAGCACTTCTCCATGTTTCTCGATGACCTCACTCCGGATTTGAGTGGCATACGCTAGAAGATCCCCAGTAGACCGATTTCGGCGAAATCCGTTCTGTCGGTCGCTGAGGAGATCACTCGCTTCAAAGTATGCTGGAGCCTGCTATTCAGAACACGTTCATAGTCTTACAGAGCATGGAAGTGACTGAGGTTGGCAGGGTTGTATCTAGTCAGAACACGTTCCATAGTCTTACAGCGCATGGAAGTGATGGAAATTGGACTGTAGTTGGCAGGGTTGTATTTTATTTACAACGATTTCAGCTTGTTTACTTATACCTTATGACAATTATCTTAGTGATTGAAGGTGGTGGTAACACGTTATAGTGGTAGATAGACGTGTGAGTAGACAAGCGAGTTTTAAAACCGATAAGTTTCTCGGCGATTCATCAGCTAGCATCACGTGTGACACATGTATTGATGTGCTAGCCATTGGCTATCCATACTATGCACCGTACTATTAAATACGAAGGTGTGTTTATTGGTGTTGTTTTGTCCTTCTTTCATACCGCAACGAACGGCGTAACGGATCGGCAGCGGCATGATTTTTGGCATATTATATAATACGGTTTATGGACCGGAGAGTAATGTAGGCCGTTTTTATCTCGATTTCTGTGGGAACGCGGGTGATACCGCAAGTAAAAGCTATTAAGTATACTATAAAAAGACGTTTAACCTATCGTGATTTACGACTACAGGTAGACAATTACGGTAAAAGTTTTGGGGTGTGTTTCTCCTGACCTTTCAGGGTTGTAATGGCTTGGGTTGCGTCACGGCGCCCTGGTACCACCGTGAGTCACGTGGGTGGGACTGATTGTGAATTTTTGCTATGACAGATCACGTAGATAAACGTTATTTGTTACTAGTGAAACGGGAAGCAACGGAGAAACGGATCGACGTGATTTTTTGTTTAAAAATAATTTACTAACTTTTTCTTCTTTCTTTCTTTCAGAGACAATGGACCATAATCCAACACGCGCGCCCAGTGCGTCTTGGTGGATTCGCGGGCCCAGTGCGGCTAGGTGGATGCACGGGCCCAGTGCGGCTTGGTGGATACGCGGGCCCAGTGCGGCTTGGTCGATACACGGGTCCAGTGCGGCTTGGTCTATACATGGGCCCACTTCGGCTTGGTGGATATGCGGGCCCAGTGCGGCTTGGAAGATACGCGGGCCCAGTGTGGCTTGGTAGATAGATACGCGGGCCCAGTGTGGCTTGGTGAATACGCGGGCTCATAGTGCGGTTTGTTGGATAAACTCAATACCTCAAACCGAAAAGGCGCGTAAACAAACCAACACGGTTACCATCCATTACGCAACAGTTAAAAAAGAACAATGATATCATATGCCGATAATTAACTTGTACTTGTAATATTATGATGCATAGACCACGTGATACCGGGGTATTGTTTGTTCTCTTTGTTTGATATCTGTGATCGAGGGATCATTTTCTGAGTCTTCCAATATTAAGGGGTCGAAAAGTTCACAGAATAAAGGGGTTAGAGTTGAAAGGATCACTTTTGATATCGTAATGGTAGCGCTCATATCGCTGACTCAACTATCATCAGCGTTCGGTAAAGGTAAGGCGCTGCCTAAAGCAAAACTTCCTGTTTTTGGTCGCACAACTATACGTTTTCGTATATCACCAGCAAAAAATACAGTTTACAGAAAACAACCCGCTCGTCTAGTTATCAAAAAATGTAATAACCGAAAAATGGAGCGATGACGCGCCCGGAATGGAGTGGCCGTCTGTGTGCTCGTTTAACCATCATTCCATTCAATCCACGACGCGCGGAGTGATGGAATTGGAGTGATCGTGAATGGTGAACTTAAGGCGACTTATCAACAGCAAAACTCACCTTTAAGTCTCAGGATGGCAAACGCAATGCCGCATCACGTAACCCAACTTGAAATGTTCCCTTTGCTGCTGCATAATCACGAGTTCCACTTACGTCACTTGATAACTAAATATGAAAAATAACACTCCAATACATTCCCCTTTCACCATCTGTGGTAAACGGGAATTGTTGTCATCCTAATATATTCCGAAAGCAATGGAACGCAGATTCCGTGTTTTTTTAAGAATTAGCCTTTAGTCATGTCTCTGAACACTGATAATAATAACAGACGTGCGAGCAAGTCCGCGTTCAAAACCGCCAAGTTTATAATTCCACAAATGAAGTCGCGTAAGCTTGCGCACTTTAAACCGCGATAACAATAAGCTCGTACGTCTATCGCTATGGCCTACTTCAAAAGTTCTTCTAGATGAGTACTTATAGAAAACGCTTCCAAAACTGCAAAGACACTGCAATTATTGTTATGAAAAGACGTGACGTTTCACACGCGAACCACTTTCCCGTTACACTTTCGCAACAAAGTCTTGCACTAAACTTTGCCAATTTCTATAACAAAGAAACTAGGTAAAACACTTTTCGTGTTTGTTAGGTATCAGGTCTATTCACACATACAAAAGCAGAATATTGTAGTTTCCTTCCACATATATTTAAAGTTACAATCTAAAACTTGTGGGTACAGTACGCGAATACTTCAATAAGCAGTGACGTATGTGCTGTTGCTTGCAAAACACTGCACTGTATCAAAATAACGCACTAAATATTCTTCCGTCGCTTTGTTCTGTACCATTTCAAACTTAGACGAGTATAGCACGCGAAAATGTAAAAAGTTGTAAGTACACAGAATTGAGGTATTTTACCGTGTGACAAAAAGAACTCTGTATCAAAATCTCGCACTAAATTCATCCGTCACTTTGTTAAACTTTAACAATACTTTTTGTCTGCCTGAGTAGCGTACGCGAAATTTAAAAAGACCCAAGGTCTTGCACCAATGGTATGCGTCACACCGTAGGAAAGACACACTTTATTCGCACTAAATATTTTCCATCACTGCACAGTTCTCAAAAATACTTTTCACTGTTTTCCAAAGTAAACCTAGTACGGTAACATTTTAAACTAAGTAAATTTGTTCTCAAGACACCTTTGTTTTTAAACAGGCTTCAAAATAGAGTTTCTTTTCGCGGTCAATATAACTTCGCTGTAGTGAAGTCTATTGGGAACTAACGCAGCGGCGAAGCGAAGCCCCGTTTCGCGTTAGTATTGGTTTACATGTTGACACGGCGATGAGAGGAATCATCGTTTTTTTTTGCACTTTTCGTCATAATACGTCGAAGAAAAACTTAATTCTTTGTATGTGACCTTTTTAATACTGTTTGATGGAATCACGCGTTACTTTGCGGAAATCCATTTTAAATAAGGTTATATAATGTTGGTAATTTATAGTTTTAATTCCGCGATAAAGAATGTCTAATGGCCTAAGTTCGATCTATACTGAATATAACCAAACGCGACGTAACGCGCGACGCTGGACAACCAACGTTTCTCAGTATTAACCGAACTCAACCCGACCCGACCTTCGAAACACGTGTCACGATGAACACGATCGAACTTAGACCATTAGACATTCTTTATCGCGGAATTAAAACTATAAATTACCAACATTATATAATCTTTTTTATACTATGGGATAATAAGACGAAAAGACGAAACTGCTCGTGTGCCTTATGGTAAGCATAATGCCAGGCCATAACAATTGCAGTGCCACTCAGAACTTTGAAACACAAACGCCTGCGTGGAACTGTCGCGCTTGCTACCATTATGACAAGAATTAGGTATTAATTCTCATAAACCCAGAAATTCACTGACTACTTTGCTCATCAAATCGGAACACAGTAATGCTTGCACATTGCTGCTTGGCGGCAGACTACACGAGCAAAGCGGTGGTACCCACCCAGAGGGACACTCGCTGAAGAGTTAGTCCAATCACGGATCACCTGATAAAATAACAATAATGTAATGGAAAATGCCCAAGATTAGGCCCCAATTCAACGGCATATAAACTCGCCGCGTCCATGATGCGTGATTCCATGGCTATGTCCACTCTGACTCATAGTCATAGATAATGGGTTTAAAATTGTACTGAGCTTATAGTACCTACGTAGTTTTGTATTATTATAGATATGAAAGTGTGTTTGCTGGTTTGACCTTCTTTCTCGCAGCAACAAATCCACGGGCGCACCGTGGATTTATATTATCGTTCTCGAGCTGGCGGCATGTAAACGCTTCGCAATCGGGCGCATTGCGTGATTTTCTTCCGTCGTGAATCACATCACTGATAAGAAATAATGAAGCACCTATACATACATCATCTACGATCTCCGATGCGATGTTATCGTAATGGTTATGGCTATGACGTAGTATAGAACAGGGCCCCAATCTTATAACTTTAAACAAGTAATTAATACATTTATTTCGGCTATCTCGGAAAGGGCCGTAACGATATGGATGAAATTTTGTATTTAGACTAAATGCTACTACAAAAGACCCATTTTTAGTCGCCTGTTTAGCTAGACAGCGTCTAAAGATAAACGTAAAAAATTATTAGAAATGTCACGACAGAATTGTGTTAGACAACGGTTAGATACTACATAAATCAGGATTTGTGGTTGCTCATATTTAATCGCGTAACTAAGACATCTTTCAGCGTTAAACAGTGTTTAACACAGGTTTAACGTGTGTTTATTTTTTTGTGGTAAGACCCTTAGTTTTTGCTTTTTAGGTTGAAGTTTTTTCTTTTGTTTTTTTTTTTGTATGTTTGTAAAAAAATCGAGATGAGACAAAATCGGGGTTCATAATACGAGTACTGTGCCTTGATTGGGTGATGAGTTAAGCATCTATTTTTTACCGACTTCCAAAAAAAGAATGAGGTTCTCAATTCGTCTGTATTGTTTTTTGTGGTGATGTTACTCGATTGCTCCGTCAATTCTCAACCGATTTTAACGATTCTCTTTTAAATTAGAAGGTACGGTATATCTTAAGGGTAGCTCTTTTATAAATTTTACTAAATAATACCATCATTATGGGTGGAAAAATGGGTGATGAAATTTCAAATACGACGATAAGTACTTTATTTTTATTCAATTGAATCGGTCAGAAAATTATTATTTTTTTTTGGCATTTTTGGCACTATATGATATTTTTAGTAATTTTCCTGGTATCGTCATTCTATCAATGGATTTAACCACATGAAGGTTATTCGTTAACTTTGACCCTCGTGAGTAAATATATATAAATACCTACTTATACGTATACTGTTTGTAACGCAGCATATCCAATTCGCAAAATGTCCAGTACCTAGTCTTCCCAAAAGGATGGACTTCTGAATACGATTCGCTTACTTGTTTGCATTGTTATTATTCACTTGTTTGTTTACAATATTGTCGTTCTAGCTTCTGCCCGCGCTTTCACCCGCGTTCCCATAGGAACCGTGGATTTTTCCGGCATAAAAAGCAGCCTATGCTATTCCCGGAGAGTAGTCCATAAACTATATCTGTACCAAAAATCATGTCGATCGGTTGCTCCGTTGCTGCGTGAAAGAAGGGTAAACCAATAAACGTACAAACACACTTTCGCATTAATTATGTATATAAAGTATGGATTGCCTTTTAGCGGGAATCGAACCCTCTGTAGTATACCTTATCGTGCTACATAATTACGTCAACCTCTCAACTACACCACCAAGGCAGTCAGATCCGTTACATTACGATCAACAACAGTTCATTGCAGTGCAAATTGATATATTATAAACATCTGTAATGGCTAATTTACATAACCATATGAAAGACGTCCTTTCACAAGGATTTTAATGCTCGCTCTATCGGTCAAGGTGGTAAGTAGTAATGACCAACCTTCACAGGAAACTTTCTCTATAAATTCTATAAAAATCATCATCACCCGGAAGTTATCCACTGCGAAAGTTGAACAGCAATAGGGCCAGATAGTGCTGTCTCTTTCACTCCGCCGACGACTGCTCCGCTTTACTCTATTTACATCACTTGCGCACCAACGCGTGTCAACCGCAGCTTCTGCACTGAATACGCAGTGGTTGTGAAACTAGTTCTTTTAGTCGAGGTCGTTGCAGCGGCTTCCTTGCATCTCTTTCACTCCCTTGAATACCACTGTTAACGCTCAGACCAAGCACCACATTAGGCGGTATCTACGATATTCATCAAGCGGTGATCGTGGTTTTTCCATGATTGGCGCGTGGCCCGTGATTTATGCTTATACATATCCATCAATCATGCTGGACCATGTAATGGCTACCTTAGATAATATAGTTGCACAGCAGCTGTTGCTTTGACGCATACTATGCGTTCATTGTCTCTCTGCGGCGCCATGCGTCATAAAATCATAACATAATAATTATTTATAAATTAGGAATTATCATCTTGATTTATCTGTGTCAAATATTCTTATGTCAAAATAAGTTATGTATTTATATTTGATTTATTTTCACCTAAACAAAACATTTTAAACAAGCGCTATCTATGGTCAGACGCCCGAACTAACTGTCCTACACCGTTCTAGTGACACTCAACAGATGGCGCCAAACCAAATAAGAACAAACAAAGCGCGTATCGAGGACTGCTGTTTCACTGCACTTATATGACTCACTAGTGCAGTGCGAACGTCTTTATCTGAGTTAGTATTGTGCAAATGTGAAATGTTATTGTAGATATATTCCACAACCAGTTATAAAACAAAAACATTGAGCACGTGTGCATTTTTAAGTTTACAGAAACAACAGTATAAAATATAAAAATACTCACATTCTCTCGATCGACGTCGAGCTGAGGATTCTTTTTAGGCAGACTGAGACCGATACTTTCCCTCGGCTTGTACCGCTTGACTTCCGTAGCAAACTTCCTTTCGGGACTCTTCTTCTTGAACTTGCTTTCTTCGTACACATTCTCTATAGATCTCGCTATTTTCATCAGAGACGACTTGTTAGCCTCGGGCTGGCTCGGTTGGTTGGTTTGGTTGGAGTTGGTTATGTTGGATTGGTTGGCAACGGATCCGTTCTCGAAGTTATCGCGCAGCTTCTGGAAGTCAGTCTTGGTGGTGTTGTCAGGTGTGGGCGATCGGTAGTCGCAGGGCGTTTCGTAGATAACTGTGTCCTGAAACAAGGAGAGAGGGCAGGTTATGGATAGATAGATAAACTTTTCATACAAGCGCTGGTACAAAACGTTCCAATTTACGAAAAACATAAAGCCGTTCCAATTTACGAAAAAATATAATACTTTAAATTAAGGGTCTTACTAATAAACAATTTGTAACGGTACACAATGTATAGGTATAGTTACACAATGTTTTGTCTTTGTTGTTCTTAGACAATGTTAAACTGAATCGAAAGAGACAAAACATTGTGTACTATTCAACTGATACACTGTGTTTATTAGTAAGGCTGTAAGTGTAGACTCCAAAGATCTCTATACAATTCCTTCCAACTGAAGACTAGAACCGCTGGTTTCAATAGGGTTGGAGTTCAAAACGAACACGTTTTATTAGCCGGTAAGGAAGTCTAATGAGTTAAGTCTATGGATTTTATCTAATAGAGGTCATAATTCTGCACATCATGTTGACCTAACGAGATATTGACCTTTGCTAGTAGGCTCGAAATACTTTCACCTTGTCCGAGCTAATGGTCGGTTTGCACGTATTAAGTTTACAAAAAATTAAACACATGTTAAACCTGTGTTAAACACTGTTTAACGCCTAAACATGCCTTAGTCGCGCGATTAAATATGAGCAACCACAAATCCTGATTTAAGTTGTGTCTAACCATTGTGTAACACAAGTTTGCACGTATTAAGTTGTGAATTGGTTAACTAAGGGTCTTACCACAAAAAATTAAACACATGTTAAACCTGTGTTAAACACTGTTTAACGCCTAAACATGCCTTAGTCGCGCGATTAAATATGAGCAACCACAAATCCTGATTTAAGTTGTGTCTAACCATTGTCTGACACAATTCAGTTAAGTGACATTTCTAATAATTTTTGACATTTATTTTAGACGCTGTCTAGCTAAACAGGCGACTAAAAATGTTTTTTTTTGGCGGTAACACTATAAATGTTTAGTTAATTTTAAGTGACTTGACGCATGTGAAACAACTGTCTGTAATGTATTCACTGAGCGTGTTTATTAGCAGACAGTAGATTCGTCTGCTAGTAGCTAGTGAACTCGCTCAATGTGGTCGAGCCTTAAGCTGACACCTACTGATGACAACACAATGTTTAGAGAAAGCGGTCAAAAACTCCGTTATGTACGAAAAATGTGAACATTAATATTGATGGCTGTACTCTGTAGTCTGTACTCGACAATGCGGGCTGGACTAATGACATGACTGTGAAATTTGAACTGGGAGAGCTGTCATCTATTGACATAGGCTAATATTCAAAGACGAGTTTAAACTCTCTTAAGCGTGAACTTTGCTTCCATAATATGTCAAAAGTTTATACAATTTTGACATAATAGGGATTTTGCACGAAACACAAAACACATAATTACTTGCGTTATACCTACAGGTTTAAGAACATCACATTGACACAATAAAAATGAAAATCACAAGAAATATATAATTTGCTCAAAGATGCTGCATCTAAAAGTTTCCCGAGTTCAACGATTTTTTTTATCATCCAATACTAATTTAGACAATTTTTTTATGTTATTAGGTAACGAGACGAGCTGGTCGTTTGCCTGATGGTAAGCATAACGCCGGCCCATAACAATTGCAGTGCCACCCAGAACTTTGAAACACAAAGGCCTGCGCGGCACTGCAGTGCGCTCGTTACCCTGAGACATTAGGTATTAAGTCTCATAAGCCCAGTAATTTCACTGGCTACTCCGCTCATCAAACCGGAACACAGTAATGCTTGCACACTACTGCTTGGCGTCAGACTTCACGTGCAAAGCGGTGGTAACAACCCAGACGGACACTCGCAGAAGAGTTAGTCCTCCCACTATCATCTATACTATCACATTCTTTACATTTCAAAATAAAAAATTTCAGAATAAAAAATGTGATTTTGGCCATGAAAAACTGTGTTTAAGTACACACAGTTTATCATGGCCAAAATCAACAAATTATATGTTTTTAGTACGTCTTTACGGTCTGCATTGAACATGTGACGTCCCTTGTTCTGCCCACTTTCATATGCCTTTAGTAAAAAGCTATTTTGACATTACAATTTAATTTATTTGTAGTGAGTTTTTTTTTTAAATTTGTTTCTCTAATACTATTTAGACCTATGCATCTTGCTTATGCATACAACGGTGCATTGAATTCGGTTCATTCATTTCAGATATTATGGACTTGGAGGTTTGTATGACGGGACGTAGGAAGTAATCGCTCGGCTATCACCTACTTTAATCAGTACTGTTATCCATTTGTCAAGCTGTGTGAACTGTTACACGCTAAACAATGGTCATCTTCATCAACAGTACTCTATACCGCCTACATCTATGCGAAAGTCATGTTATAATCTGTGTAGGTACAATCATATCTACGTTTTTACAGCCAATCGCCAAAATTAAAGTCGATAAAACAGGCCTACAAAAGATATTGGTTCCGCTTTAATTAGACTCTATTAGTGTTATCACAAAAAAAAACATGTTTACTCGCCTGTTTAGCTAGACATCGTCGAAAGATAAACGTCAAAAATGATTAGAAATGTCACAACAGAACTGTGTTAGACAACGGTTAGACACTACTTAAATCAGGATTTGTGGTTGCTCATATTTAATCACGCGACTAAGGCATGTTCAGTTGTTAAACACTGATTAACACAGGTTTAACGTGTGTTTAATTTTTTTGTGGTAATACCCTATTGGTTAATACAAAAACTATACACCTTAAACCTGTGTTAAACACTGATTAACTCCTAAACATGCCTTAGACGCGTGTTATTATATTTTCATAATAACATGGCTACAGCTCAATAGCTCGTCGCTCAGTAATAGTCATTAGTCACGGTAAATAACCCGTTACCGATCAAATACAAAAAAGGTCATTTTCGTACGGCAGGATCTGTGCCTGTGTGCCATTTCACCGAATACCTAACGGTCGTAAATGACTTATTGTGCATTCAGTGCCAGAGGTTCAACGGGTAACGTGCAGTTACTTCACATTAGCAACTGTACTGATCTAAGCAAAGTATGCAGCCTGTATAAATTTGTCCTAAGACAAATTTTGGTTTAAGACATTCATTTATATCTTGTAGCATAAATACTGCAATACTAATTTACATAATAAATTTATCGGGAAGTTTAGTCGAAGCAACGCATACCCAAAATACAAGTGCCTTTACTTGAAACAGACTAAGCCCATTCAATGTGGCAATGCTGCTACCATGTTGGTTACGTGGCGATTTTACAAGCGATAATGGCTCATCAAATCGGCTATACCCTATACGGTCTACCGGAGAAATCTGCCTGTGCAGGTAGACCGGTGCGTGTATGGGGTTAGAACTGCACAGATCTGTTCCCATACACACTCCGGTCTACCTGCGCAGGCACACCAGCAGAGGCAGCTCTCTGATATACCATAACGTGCTAGCGTGTATATATATGGCCCGAGCCAGTATAATAGGAACGACGGTCGGCGATTTGCAGGTCGATGGTTTGAATCTCACGTTGAGCTTGAACTTTCGCTGAAGAAAAACACCGTGAAGCAACCCAAAGCGGGTGAAAACGCGGGCAGCAGCTAGTAAATAATATAAATGTATGGTTGTCTGTTCTATTACTCACAAAATGTACTAAAGCAGAGATATAAAATTAGAGCTGTCCTTTTACAGAGAAGTCGTTCATCCGTCGGGAATAGATCATTAATCACGACCTACCCCACTAGAGTACTGACACTATGACGTCATAGAGGGCGACGACCTCTGGCTCTTATTGGAGGGTGTACGGACTTACGGTCTTGTATACAGTTCAAGTTGTTTTCCCTAGCTATTTACGAGATGGTATTTGATGATTCAGGAATAGATCACGTACCGCGACCTACCCTAGTGGAATATTGACACGGTGACGTCAGAGGTCATCAATCTTTGGTCCACGCGGTCGATGCGGTCGGGATGATAGATCGGATTATTAAACCGATTCGTAACTTGGATATACTTTAGGTACCTATACCTAGTGTAAAGTAAACTGCCTAATGTAAAGTAAGTAGTTTTCTTTTTGTCCGGTGTTAATAAAGGTGCCATTTTCAACCTTATCTCAATACAAAAGAATGATGCCTTAAGGAGCGCCTTAAATTGTGGTTTAGTAAAAACAATGTTTTGTCTTAGTCAATTTTAAACTGAATCCAAAAGAGTTAAAATATAGTTTAACTATTCGATAGGTACTTTAATTATTTGTTTACCATTGTTTATTAATATGAGCCTGGGACATTACGGACTAGCTGGGTAATTTTAATTCAATCGGAATGATTCCGTATAGGAAGCTTCTGTTTCTGATCGTTTATATTTCGGAATCGTATCCTGACAGACGTGCAACTAACAACCATCAAATCCAATGCCATCGTCGCTTTCAAACTTCACCGACCAACCACCTACCGTATTATATCAATCAGGTAAACAGTGGTTACCAGAACCAGTTGCCACTGGTTACCACAGATATAGCCGGATACCCCCCAAGGCCAAGGTTATGCATTATCACTGCGTATCGCAAATTCGGTAACCCAATCACAACACGCCGTCTTCCCTCGTCTAATGTATGAGTTTTGTACTGACCAATCACAACACGCTGTCTTCCCTCGTCCTCCGTCAACATTTTACGATTGTGTTCTCATGCAAAGCTTGGATTATGCGGCGTCTAGGTTTACTGGTCTGTGCTGGTTACCGACCACATCGGACCGCGTTCACTTTCTACAGGTTGAGATTCGAGCCGCGGGCGCAGGTAGGAAGTGACACAATACGGCGGCCGGGAGAACTGGTTGCGTTTCCGTTTTTAATGTTTGTTTTCGGAGGCAATGGCTTTGAAAAAGTAGTCAGTGTACTGTAGACTGAGCGAACCATATAAGATTCGTGTTTTTATAATTATTGTCTAATCATGTAAACAAATTTGTAGGATACTGCTTAGGTACTGTAAACCAAGTATGTAGAGTTTATAGCGTAGTCGTATTCACCATTCTTAACCTATGGCAGCCCGTACACCTAATGCGTGATTGATGGATAGGCATCAATCACGGACCTTGCGAAAACCATGGAAAACCCACGATCACCGCTTGATGCATATCGTAGCGTATAATGTGGAGATTGGTAGAAATATAGTTCGAGCGCTAACCGCACCACTGTTAGAGGTAGTGCTGTTAGGCACAGCAGCCGCTTCTACAATATCTACTGAAAAAATAGTTTCACAAACTGTGTGTTCAGCGCACAAACCTGCGGTAAATATGCGGTGGCGCGCAAGCCGTAGTCACATTGAGCCACAGACCATCAAACCTATAGACTCCGCTTAGCCGGCCACCCCTGCTCGTCCAGGTTAAGCATTATCACTGTTTAACGCCGCACAGCCGAACCAATCATAACGCCGTCTTCACTTGTATAAACTGACCAATCACAACACGCAGTCTTCCCTCGTCCCTCGCCAACATTTCACGATTGTGTCCTCATGCAAAACTTGGATTATGCAGCGTCTAGGCTTACTGGTCTGTGGTTTGAGCCCAGGGAGAGAGTGAAAGATAGAACACTATCCGGCTGTCCTGCTGTTCTTGTCTATTTCGTGTTTGATGGCTTTGCATCAAGCCGCGCTTGCGCGTTTATTTTCTCGTAATTATTCATGGTTATTTTGACAGCACAACGCAAACTTGCATAAGCGTGTATGGTCGGCCTAAGTGGTTACATACAACTTACAAATACCACCAGCATGCGTACGCCAGTATGCATTCTATACGCTGCCAACTAGTAGTGGGCTATAACATTATTGGATTATCTATAGGCCTACATTGTCTTAATCCTCTTCTTGCTCTATTGTAAGTATTGTAGTCAAACGAATCTAATTAAACAATTAACCCACTGACTTCGTGTAATAGCATCTGCGACGATTGTCTCTTAATTTCAAGTTTTAATTGGCTTTGACCTTTACCTCATTACATTAAGGTGTTGGAGAGCGTTGCAAATATAGTGAAACTTTTAAACAGTTCTACGATTTTTCAATGGTGTACTTAGTTTCATTTTTCATTTAGAAAGGACTGTTTTATTAATCGACAGCACAAAAAAAAGGAGTGTAATGTTGTTGTATGAAATATATTTTATAGTGTTAACCGACACTAGCGGACACTGTTGTATGTTTGTATACAGTAGGTATGCGAGTTTCATTACTCCATCATAACTTTTAAATGCCTGAACAGATGTGAGTGTATGGGGTATTGTTAGAATCCTTACATCATCCCGAGAGACACTGGCTAGAGCAGTCGTGTTTTTTATGTTACTTTTGTTTACTATGTTACTATCCGGTCCATAAACTGTATCTACGCCAAAAATCACATTGAATTCTCAAGAGAACACGAATTGATTGACATCATAAAAAAATGTAGTCAACATCAATATTTACGGTTAAAGGCATTTTCTATTCAAAACCCAATTGCACTGCAATTGTTATGGTCCGAGATGACACTTAATATTATTATGAAGTGAACGAACTGTTGTTATCGTCATTTAATTGGATAACAAAATGTAATCGTTTTGTTGTTAACAATGGCGCAGCAGTGTCAAAGCATTACGTGTCGTAATCAATTTCGATATGGGCACCTTAGACGTTCAAGCGAAAGTACGTTTTCTTGTAAGAATAACAACGCTTTTGCGTCAAGAGCACATTTCGAGTATCACGAAATCCGCGCTTGACGCAAAAGCGTTGCCGTTGTTATTCTGACAAGCAAACGTACATTTGCTTGAGCGTCTAAGGTGCCCCTTAGACCAGTCAGGCTAACATACGCACAAAATTTTGTCTACTGTTTTGTCTCGCTCTTTCTCGTGCGAATATGAGATAAATGCACGATATAAGCATCGACAAAATTTTGTCACGGCGCGCATGTTAGCACGGCTGGTATGTAGTAAAGCAACATGATATCGCATTTTTTAAAATCAAAATATATACGGTCTTTTCACAAAAAAATTAAACATACTTTAAACCTGTGTTAAACAGTGTTTAACTCCTAAACATGCTTTAGACGCGTGTTTAAATATGAGCAACCACAATGTCTAAACGTTGTCTAATTCAATTCTGTTGTGACATTTCTAATCATTTTTGAGTTTTATTTTTAGACGCTGTATAACTAACCAGGCGTCTAAAAGTGATTTTTTGTCGTAACTATCTACAATAATAAAACAACGTTGCTAATCAAGTCCACCGGCTCCTACCACTGATGCAACGATCGTCTATCGAGGTTGCAGCTTCCGGTTTTTTGTTATAGCTAACTACTTAAACAACCATTCGTTCTAGTTAACTTTTGTACGACATGGAAAAGAACTCTTGGGTAATTTTTTGCGAGCAAAAAGTTTAAAGTTAACGGTTGAACGTGACGACGTACGACTTCGGTGAAACTAGTGAAGTTGAGGTATACTATTTTCAAAAGTGGTAAATTGTAACTGTAGCTAATAAAATAGAGAAATGCTTCTCACTAGCAATGGATTACTAAAAAATTCAATACGGTAGGTAAACAAAGAAATTAATAAAATCGACGATCCAACTTCAGTGACAAACTATCAACCGATTTCGATGCAATTTGACCAATCTGAAAGTATATCCTCAAATATAAAAATAATTTTCCAAATCGGTCTACCTATATAAAGAAAGGAGATAAGGTAAGGTACTGTAAGGTAAACATTAAAAAAACATACAAACTGAATTAAGAACCTCACCTTCTTTTAGAAATCGTTTAAAAAGTGTTTATGTTGTGAAACAAAACAGATAAATAACGAAATAAATGACGCACGTATTTAAAATTACATAACCAATTTAAATTTTGCACCAAAAAGAATATATCTAAGCATGAAGCCGAGTGCAAAAACACGCGAAACTGATTTGCAGATAAGACACGTCATACTACACCTTAGTGTGATTAAACTGATTAACCTTAGTATGACTAACCCTGCTCGCACACGGGCCTCGTGGTAAGCGCCCATTAGACGCTCATGGATGTTTGCGTTTTACTGTCAAAATAACCATGGTTTTACAACAAGCGCGGATTACGAAGCGTCACACGCTCACGCTCGGCTTGATGTCAATCCATTAAAAATCCATGGAACAGATAAGAACAGCAATACGGTCAGATAGTTGTGTCTTTCACTCCCTGATGCCTGTCAGGGCTCAAAGCGACGACTGTTTCGCTTTGCTCTAATACATACATCATTTGCGCACCACCGTAATTTTTTACCGCGTCTTCCACACTGTGCACGCAGTGGTTATGAAACTATTCTTTTGAGTAGAGGTCGTTGAAGCGACAACTGTGCGTCTCTTTCGCTCCCTCGAATATCATGATTAGCGCTCGGGCTAGATTTCTACCAAGCACCACATTATACGGTACGATATCGGTGATCGTGGTTTCTCCATGCTTGGCGCGTGGCCCGTGATTGATGCATATCCATGAATCATGCATTACCGTGTAGTGGCAGCTGTACAGCCACAAAACGCAGCTGACTGCAGTTTTCATAAATTTTGCAAGGGCTCGCTGCATATGGGAACACCTAAGGTCGCTACACGCCACAAAAAACTGCTTCTCGTTTCGTGTACGCGACGCCGACCACGTCCACACAAACTTCACGTGGCTATTTAGTTGCTGTATTGCAGACCGTAGACGCTTATGCAAACGTGCGTTTGCTTGTCAGAATAACAACGCTTTTGCATCAAGCGCGGAGATTTCGAGTATCTCGTAATCGACGCTTGATGCAAAAGCGTTGTTAATTTGGCAAGCAAACGCACGTTTGCATAAGCGTCTACGGTCTGCATAACGCGAGGCCCGTATGCCAGTAAGGATTATCTATAGGCATACAATGGCTTAGAGATTACCCAACTGTTTTTATAGATAACTAGGTGTAGTGTTGTAGTAGCCTAGGTAATGAAGGCTAAGTACAAAGGTGGCATCACGGTATTTTCAAAGTACAATCAAGGTTGTTTTATATTGCTTAGGCTTAAGTATGACCGCATCCTCAACTGATGACAAACGAAGATACGGTCCACGGTAGTAACAAACAATAACATAAAAAAAAATTATGGACGGCTCTAAGAGCTGTCAAATCTTTCTCACTTCTTATCCAATGACAACACAGACGCCACTAAATTCATGATTGGTTTGCGAGCTTGACAGGTCTAAAATATATACCTTCCCTTTCTCATGTTATTAATTGGAAAGAGACCTAACGATACCAAAATTCAACAACAATCCAACAGAATCGATTTTACCGTCTGTCTCACATCCTGATGATTGTTTAATATAAAATTGGTATATTCATATAGTAATAATAACGGGCATTGTAATAACAGCAAAACGATAAACAATAATCGATCATCAACCTATTATATGATAATTTCTAAGAAATGCAGAAAATTAACAATTCCTTTATTTATTACTACGTATTAGTATTACAATCAATCAATGCTTTATTTACTAAAAATGTTACAATTTACTTTATGATAAAAAAGATGCTTGTTCTAATTATAATAAAGAAGCTTACATCATCAATGTCAAATACAAACTCATTTTCAAGAACCCACAAACTCGCCACCACATTTCCTTCAGAGATCTCCGACTCCGAACTAAGTCAGGGAGGACTTGTATCTCGGAGTATTGTATTATTATGCAAAATTAATGTTCAAAATTGTGTAAGTATGTTACCTATATTTGGCAATAAATGTTTTTTATTCTTATTCTTATTCTATCAACAAAATAAAGCGAGATATAAAGAAATGAAAATATGTATATGTAATTGAAAGAGATGAAACATGATTTGCTTACAATTGAAGGCAACATACGGCGCCCGCTTTCTCGCTCGCGCATTTCAACATTTTTGAAGACTCACTCAATATAATTATAAAAAATCGCATTCGGTGAAGTTGCTGACACTAACATTACAAAAGTTTCACAAAAATTTCATTTTGATCCACTTAAGTTTTCAAACCTAAAAATGGGATTTTATATTTTTCCCATTTTCATGTATGAAAACTTGATCGGATCAAAATGATACTTTTACCGTACTTTTTTAACGTTATTGCTAGCAACTTCACCGAATACGATTTTTCATAATTAAACTAAAATATTGATTATTTTCAAAAATTTGGAGATGCGCGAGCGAGAAACCACCTACCACCTGATAAAACGCCAGTCTAAAATACAAAAACAAACAACATGTGGCCCATTTCAAGACACTCCAAAAATAACAGCCGGATATGTTCCACGCCTAAATAGCCTGAATACTCTGGTTCATTATGCTGTTCTCTAAATATAACTGAACGTGCAAGCAGTGTGATAGAAAGGGGAAAGGGGGTAATTTTAGATACAATATAAATAGAACTCAGCTGTTAGAGTCGTTTAGTTAATGTCTTGCATATATATAGTAGGAATTGTGAAGCCCGTTTGTAAGGCACCAAATTATGCCCGCATACATATATATAAACCTAACATGTGTACTGTCTCACGGTAATGAGCCCACTACAGAGCCAAGAAAACCATTTTCAATTCATTTCAATCTTTGCTTTATGGACTGGTTGTATTTTATTGTACACTAGCTGCTGGCTGCGGTTTCACCCGCGCGGAGATATTTGATTTCATGGTTTTATTTTTTGAGCGGAACCCTAGTTTTTTTTTCTAAAATAAAAGTAGCCTAAGTTACTCCTTATAACATCAGCTATCTGCCAGTGAAAGTCCCGTTAAAATCGGCCCAGCTGTTTCGGAGATTATCCGGAACAAACAGACAGACAGACAAAAATTCTCAAAATGGTTGTTTTGTTGTAGGTACCGTATATACTTTCATATGCATTTGGTAAAAAGCTGTTATTTTGATATTACAAACAGACACTTCAATTTTATTTATTTGTATAGATAACTTGTGCATGTGAGATTACGGCGGATCTATCAATGAACTTCACAGATTACAGTATTTATCTTGTTTTATCACATGTGGGTTTTATCTGTTCCCAATGACATCCGTCTATAGATAAAGGTCTAGGTCTAAGGTCGTAGCAGAAATAAACATTGAATATTATGCGGGCTTTATATCTGATATTACTTACTATAATAGGTAAAATGGAAAACGTCCACGGCAGCGTCTAGGCCTCCCCATCATAGGGGGCGGGCTGCCATAAAGGCGGCATTAGACGCTAATGCATATTTTGATAAAACAGATTACGATGTACACGGCTGATAACAATTATTAGGCCAACGATATAGAAATTACGGTAAAAGCGATAATAACTTCGGCAAACAAAATATTCTTGCCCACTAACATATTAAAAAAATTATAATAATGAGTTTTTCGTGGAAAACTATATTTTTCCAGACAAGCTTTTCAACGTGGTGGTGCACATGACCACATGATGGATAGTCATGACCACGTGATGGTTGACAGACCACATTATTTGTGGGCATGACCACGTATAGGGGGTCAAGGTCACATGTGGGTTGGACATGAACACCTTTGGGGTGGACATGCTCACCTGTGGTTTGGGCATGACCACATGACAGGGGAATGATCACATGAAGGTGGTCATGACCACCTGATGAAGTGCACTTGCCCACAAAAAGGGGTCATGACCACTTTTGGGAGAGGTCATGACCACCTGAGGTACAGTACTGGCAAGGAGGTAACCCCCGAGGCCCATCCCGACCTCTGGTCGAAGAATGTACGACAAATGCAACCCAATCGAACCACCAACCTACAAATCGGCGGTCCACATCAATACCACTGAGCTATCACTGCTAAAAACCATCAGCAAACGACCCGTTCGTCTCAAAAATTGCTTTAAAAAAGCGAAGAACCGACTTCAGTGACAAACTACTGAACCCATTTTGATGAAATTTCTATGGGACCAATCTGAAAGTATACCCTTTCATTTAAAAAAAGAATTTTCCAAATCGGTTTATAAATGACCGAGATCTGAAGTAACAAACATAAAAAAAAAAAAAATACCCGACGAATTGATAACCTCCTCCTTTTTTGGAAGTCGGTTAAAAGAGCTAGAAATATCGATCATTCATTATAATAGATAGATTAGTATTCCACCAGCATGCAGAGGCGCATAGGCGAAAGTGCATCTATCTATTGTCTAACGCTCGCGTGTGGGCGGGCAGGGAAAGTCGCCGGCTGATGCGGAACCACGCTTCTTGTTATTTAATTGGCTATATTGATTGGAGAGACGTTGAGAATCGATCTTGTGAACTTACAGAGAAGTTAGGTCTCTATGTAATTGTTTATCAGAAACCGCATACTAAGGCTAAGATTCAGAGACGATTCTAAGCGTAGACTTTGGCTTCCATATGTCAAAACTGTATAGAATTTTGACGTATAGAAGCGTGAGTCCACGCTTAGATTCGTCTCTGAATCTCAGCCTTAGAGTTACTCGTACCAAGTGGTAGCACTTTTCTGCGAGACTAACCTGTTACTTGACATATTTTGAGACTTGCGACACGAATAAAATCCGACTGCAATGAGAAACTAATGAACCTATTTTGGTGTAATTTCTATGGGGCCAATCTGAAAGTATATCCAAATCGATTTATTTATAAATGAAGTAGTTCTGAGGTATGACGAATAGAGAATCTCCTACTTTTTGGATGTTGGTTAAAAAGGCAACTCCTAGAATACTGAAGTCGTGCACACACGTAGGTAACTTACAGTATAACAGTGTAAGGGCCCTGTCACAAATACATAATTTTTCATATTGTTTCGGTCTCTTTCTTAATAGCATTACAATAACGTGACCAAAAGAGACAAGGGTGGAAGATATTTGACAGAGTCTAAAATAAGTTTTAAAATTGTCAAATATCTTCCATCCTTTTTCTCCAATAATAAATGAAGACGCCCCTAAATTCATAGCCCTCTGTTAATTTAACCGTAGTGGCTATTTGTCATTAGAGAAAAATAGATGGAAAATATTTGACAGCTGATAAACTTATTTAAGACATATCAAATATTTTCATCCTTTTCTCATGTTACTAATTGGAAAGAGACAAAATGTTACTAAAATAAGTTAAGGTTTGTGAAAAATAATCTACACCACTACTTATGTCTTTTTTCATACTACTTATTGGATGAGACGAGCTGGTCGTTTGCCTGATGGTAAGCATAACGTCAACCCTTAACAATTGCAATGCCACCAGAGCTTTGAAACAAAAAGGCCTGCGTCACGCGCATCGACAACGAGCGACAGCGAATACGCAACGAGTGCCCTCGTTACCCTGAGACAGATGTTACGTCTCATAAGCCCAGTAATGTCACTGACTAACACGTCCAAGTTAACCTTAGAACCAAGGAGGTTCAGAATTTAGAACGAACGATTCAGATAGCAATCACTGCTATGAAACGTCTCCATCTCACACAATGCAACGCAGCGTGGGCGGCTGTTGATGCAACATCCTGTATAACTGGATGTCACGAACACAGAACACTGATTGAAACAGAATTGATTGCGCGGTTACGCTGGCGTGAGGAACTGTCCTTTTTTATCCAAAAAGTATCCAGTGAAATTACTGGGCTTATGAGACTTAATATCTAATGTCTCAGAGTAACTAGCGCACTGCAGTGCCGCGCAGGCCTTTGTATTTCAAAGTTCTGGGTGGCACTGCAATTGTTATGGGCCGGCGTTATGCTTACCATCAGGCAAACGACCAGCTCGTCTCGTCACCAAAGAACATAAAAAAAAAAGAAAAAAAGTAGCCTAATTGTCAGTCTTCGGCACCTAAATTATCACCACAGAAAACACGTATAAGTCGCTGTGTGAAAGAGAAACAAACCAACATAAATTATAAACTTTTACAGTTCTCCAATAGTAGACATAGCCCTTTGACGATATACGCCCTTATTCATAAAAGCTCAATAAGATAATCTATGCTTTAAACTGCTCTGTCAACTTCTCGTTGACGGAAGCTGTTACGCGTGAAAACGAGACAAAACACTTTCTAGTAATTAAGTAAGTTACGGAACGTTTATGAATAAGGGTTATAATCTCTAATACCATACTCCAACTATATAAGATCGATCGTGATTACATAGACATTGGTCTTTATGACTCGGAGAGTGGCATAGGCCACATTTTCCCGGAAGAATGCAAGGCTCCTGTGAGATTCTTCACGCGGGTGAAACCGCGGGCTGATGATAGTAATAAATAAAGCTATGTGACATACAAAACCATTCGAAACCCGAGTCCAAATATGTATACCAGGATACCTACAGCTAAAATTTACGTCGGTAAAACCTGGGGCAGTCCGAAAAGTATCGATTATTTATGTATTATTTTTGCTTCATTTGGATATTTTAATTTTTTTTTTTATACTATTGGATAACGAGACTAGCTTGTCGTTTGTCTAGCTCATAACAAGTGCCAGTCATAACTTTGAAACTAAAAGGCCCTGCGCTACAGTGAGACATTAGATATTAAATCTCATAAGCCCAGTAATTTCACTAAATACTTTGCTCATCAAACGGAACACAGTAATGCATGAACATTATCTGCTTGGCGGCAGACTACACGAGCAAAGCGCCTGGCATAATAAATAACAATAATCGCCACTGAACCCGACCTTCGGCTTCCTTTATGTAAATACTGCCAGCGACTTTGCGAAGCTCATCGCTCCATCTGACCGGAAGGCGTCCTACACTACGTTTGCCTACACGTCGTCTCCATTCTCGAACTCGTCTACCCCATCGGTAATCGGTTCTTCGAATTATCTTCCAATTCAGCGAACTTATCCTTCGAATTAATATGGGAAGCTTTATTTCTCTGTTTGATCACCTCGTTCCGTATTCGATTTTCCAAGAAATACCAAGCATTGCTCGTTCCATAGCTCGCTGAGCGACTTTGAACTTACGGACTAGTCTCGCAGACAGTGTCCAAGTTTCGGCTCTTCTTGGATGTCGGTTAAATCCAAAATAAGGATCAGCAAGGTTAACCGGTAAATCAATAAAATATCGCACTTTAAATAACATTACTATAAAAATTATAATAATCAGACAATGAAGCCTCATTCCAAAGCGTAATCACCTTTACATACACCTAGTTTTTCCACAATTGTGTCAACAATTCTTCTGGTATTTCAATCTCACATAATAAAAACATCTATGCTATTGTGTTACAGCTTAAAATCGGATGCAAATGATTACCATAGCAAGTCATGAATGAACTACTGTTATCAGGTTTTTCACACAGTTAAACTGGAAGTATGTTAACAAGTCTGGTGCAATAAAGATGAGAATCGATTGGAGTGTGATTTCGTCAGGAAATGGGATGAGGAAGGAAGTGGTTAAAGAACGACAAGAATGCCGTAAGAACAGTGAAGCCGGCTGAGAAAGTGAACCTTATATACTTAAAGACCCAAGAACAAACATTATGAGCACCACAAAAAGTTTGCTCCGGTCGGCAACCTGCTTATGTGGTTGGTGACAGATTAACAAGATAATAATAATAACGATTATGATAAGCTCTATCCGCGTATAATCTAAAAACTAAAGAATAAACACAAGCATTCGGGTTGAAATCCGTTCCACCAAAAAAATAATTCAAAATAAACAGTGCATAGCACGTGAGCACATCGACGATGATCTCAAACTGCCGAATCAATCGAATTTTCAACCCGTTGTTGATTTTTTACTCATTTTAGGCGTACGTTTGATTTAACTATCTCACGTGGTGGTGTCGATGGATGCTGTGCTCGCTTGCCTAGAATCTTCTAGGCAAGCGAGCACAGCATCCATCACATCCCTTCACATTCGTCTTGAAGCAACCCAGGCTATAGCGCACGGGGAACACAGATACGGGCAAAGAGTTCCACTCCTTAGCGGATAATAAATGTGGAAGCGAAACGCTTGATGCGTAAGGGTGGAATATCCAACATGTAACGACTGCGCTCTCAGTAAGTCTGGTCGTCCGTACATGGAAGAGAGATGAGGGAAAAGTCTGGCAGGGGTTAATACCTGATTAAGATAACTTGGTTCCACCATCCCAATTCTATCACAAGACGATTTGCGTACGGCAATTCATCGTGCATTTATGGTTGACGTACATCCAGTCCGTACTAAGCGTTTTGCTTCGACCTTCGTCATGCGGACAGCTGAAACGTGGAACTCTTTACCGGCATGAGTTTTTCCTGAACGCTAAGATCTGGGAGTCTTCAAATACGAGTGATCAGGAGTCTTCCGGGCAAGCCTGCTACAACGTCGACCGCATCGTCACTTAACATCAGATGACGTAGTGGTATAATATAACGCAAGACTATGATGTTTAAAAACCCTACACACAACCGCATAGCGTTACCAGTGGGCGGCTATTCTCGTGAAATGAACGGTATTTCAACGTGAGTGGGTATCTCTTGATCTACTGTGTAACAATTCATTATGTAAGAAAAAGTGGAACCTGCGATTTTCGCGTGCTCATTGCCAGCTTTACGGTTAGGCGTAACTGAACCGTAGCATAGTTTCGGACGTTTTTAGGGTTACGTAACGCAAAACGAATAAAAGGAAACCTTTACAATGATGGGTAAGTTGTGAGTGTTGTGACCTATTAGGTTAAAAACATTGTATATCACTTACTAAAAGGTTTCACACTTTTTACAGATTATTATTGGAAAGCACTGTTTTAAACTTTCATGTTTATTTACTAATAATTCATACATTGTAACGAGATATTTACCGTGATTATTTATTGAGCGATGCGCCCCCGATATTTCGACGCTGTTGCAAGCGTCATGTTCACGGGAATAGTAATCCCGTATGTACCTATGTACTGGAAATCGATTTTGATATTTAAAATTGAAACGCTTTGGTCTATGAAAAACAGCGTTTGTTTTTTCTGTGGTTATCGTTAGTTTTTGTTTAATTTTGTAGAAATATACTTCTATGCTAATATTAAAATGAGATTGAGTTGTTTGTTTGTACGAAAAAAGATACGGAACTAAGTGGATTCTGAAAATTAATTAAGTATCTTAGCCATTGACGTCTCGCGTCGGAGTAACACTACATTTCATCCTGAGTCTACAATAATTCGAATATGTACGGAACCTCAGAGCGAGAGTAGTCGCACTTGACGTTTATTTTTTGTTTGCAAAATTTACGCTGGTTTGGTTACACCAGGGGAAAACCTACATAATAAAATCATTTTCAATATATTTTAGCACTGACCACCTGTGAACCGATTTGACCCGAGTTTACGGGATTCCCTGTGTGATTCAGTAGATATTGTATAGTAGATAGTAAATCGGGGGACCTATTAGTAGAGGAGTATGAGAGTGTAACAGTGTTACCACAAAAAAAAAACATTTTTAGACGCCTGTTTAGCTCGACAGCGTCTAAAGACAGACGTCAATAATGATTAGAAATGTCACAACAGAATTGTGTTAGACAACGGTTAGACACTACTTAAATAAGGATTTGTGGTTGCTCATATTTAATCGCGCGACTAAGGCATGTTTAGGCGTTAAACAGAGCGTAACACAGGTTTAACGTGTGTTTATTTTTTTGTGGTAAGCCCCTAAGCGTTTAGTTTGTTAAATTTAGTCAGTATCGGTAGAAGTACTCTATTGTACATATTATATTACATGCCTTGTGCAAACGTGTACTTTTTCCCTTACTACTACAAACAGGCTACAACACTTCATCTGGATTTCACAAGTGCGAAGCCGCCGCCAAGAGCTAAAAAAAATTTAATAGCAAAAGTTACAAAAAAACACGACTAACGATACCCCTATATACATAGAAATACACACCACAGGTTTTTCCGCAGTGCTACAAAATCCAGTCCTTCAAGAGGGGTGTCAAACGAGTTCTCAAGGGTTGGCAACGCCCCCAGTGTTGCAAATGTCCATAGGCGACGGCAACCGCTTACCATCAGGCGGACCGTTTGTAAGTTTGCCACTAGTTAAATCCATACAGATAAATAAAATTGAAGTGTCTGTTTGTAATATCAAAATAACAGTTTTTTACTAATAAATGCATATGAAAGTATATACGGTACCTATAACAAAACAACCATTTTTTTAATTTTTGTCTGTCTGTCTGTCTGTTTGTTTGTTCCGGGTAATCTCCGAAACGGCTGGTCCGATTTTGACGGGACTTTCACTGGCAGATAGCTGATGTTACAAGGAGTAACATAGGCTACTTTAATTTTAGAAAAATAATTAGGGTTCCGCGCAAAAAATTAAAAACCATGTAATCCAAAATCTCCACGCGGGTGAAACCGCGGGGCAGCAGCTAGTTTAAAATAAAAAAGAAAAAATAGCGCCTCTTTCGAAGTCGGTTACAAACTACCCACAAGCCGACTTGACGACCATCTTCGTTTTTTTAAGTTATCAGTTTCGTTTTTAGGTTCTCAATTAGTTTCGATTTACGCTTTTTGCTGAGAGATGCTGATGTAGTAACGACAAATATTATATAACGAATTAAAAATGACGCAAAAAATATCAAATCGTGTTGCGAAACACAATTTACCTCGAGGAATCCAGAAAACATGTTTCTTTTTTTTACAAATGTAGAACCGGAATATATGAGATGAGACCAATCAGGTTTCATACAAATTTAGCCAAGATTGGACAAGGTACTAGAACGATAATGCCAAAGTCCAGGTCGTAGGACAGACGACTTTTTTTATGGTATTTGGTAACGAGACGTGCTGCTCGTATGCCTGACGGTAAGTATAACGCCGGCCAATAACAATTGCAGTGCCACTCAAAACTTTGAAACACAAAGGCCTGCGCGGCTCTGCAGTGCACTCGTTACTCTGAGACATTAGGTATTAAGTCTCATAAACCCAGTAATTTCACTCGCTACTCTGCTCATCAAAGCGGAGCACAGTAATGCTTGCACACTACTGTTTGGCGGCAGACTTCACGAGCAAAGCGGTGGTACTAACCCAGACTGACACTCGCAGAAGAGTTAGTCCTACCACTAACAAAGCTAACTTTTGTACGAGTGCCCGTTTGGCTGGGTACTTACACGAGGAAAGCTGTAGCTTTCCTCGTGTAAGTAGTCTGCCACCAAGAAGTAGTAGATACTAACTACTAATTTACTAAAAAAAACAGCAAAATCGAGTCGGACTCGCGCACCGAGAGTTCCGTACAAAACTTATTAGGTAGGTATGTAAAGAGTTCGTCCATCACGGGAATCCTTAGGTACGCTACATTCACTTGCCAAATTTCATGATTCTAGGTCAACGGGAAGTGCGATATTATAGGTTTTGATTTCCGGTCTTGTTAGACAGAAGGCCAACGTGAAACTATAAAGGGTTCCTTTAGTAACCCGCCTGCAAAGCGAGGGGTCCCGGGTTCGATTCCCAGCCCGGCCGGGGCCGATTTTGTGTAAGCATAAAGTTAGGCTCGGATCTTGGATGTTTGTGATGTGTATCTGTGTGTGTCCATGCAACCTGCGACACAGGGAATCCTAGTGCGGGGGTATGAGTGTGTAAGCGTTTATTTATTTATTCATTATTGTTTTGAGTTGGAACCCTTAAAAGTAGCCTAAGTCACTCTCCTGCTGCATAAACTATGTATCTCTCATGTTTATTTAGGGTTACGTTCTATCTAGACTCTAGATAGAACGTAGCCCTCTACAATACTCTAGATTCTAGAGTATTGTTGAGGAGAAAGTACAATGAATCCTTATCATTCTTGTGCCAGTGTCCGATAAAGTTCGCGTTATTCGAGAGATAAAAGGTTTGACTCATTTGATTTATTGCTATAAACGTATTATTTCTATTTCATTTTTCGTATTCTTATTTAGAGTCTAGATTCTAGACCAGGTTGTGGTCCTTATATAATTTAATGCTAAATTTTACGTTTTTTTTTTAATGTTATTTGGTAAAGAGACGAGCTGGTCGTTTGCCTGATGGTAAGCATAACGCCGGCCCATAACAATTGCAGTGCCACCCAGAATTTTGAAACACAAAGGTCTGCGCGGCACTGCAGTGCGCTCGATACCCTGAGACATTAGGTATTAAGTCTCATAAGCCCAGTAATTTCACTGGATACTCTGCTCATCAAACCGGAACACAGTAATGCTAGCACACCACTGCTTAGCGGCAGACTTCACGAGCAAAGCGGTGGTAACAACCCAGACGGACACTCGCAAAAGAGTTAGGTAGTCCTCCCACTAACGAACGTAACACGGTGAAAGATTTTCTAAGATATAAGGTCCGTTTTTAACTTGTTTCATAACGTGAACAGAATAGCCGACGACCAATTCAATAAGATCTTACAATAGAGCAACAACAAATCTAAATGACACAATGCTAAAAGAGAAGAGGTACTGAATAAATAAATTAACAAATAAATCGGGTCATTATAGGGCTCTTATAGGGCACACTACTTATAAAAAACATCCACTTGCTTCTTTTGGCACATTACTTATTTATAAAACATTTCATCTTATTTTTTGTTGTTATTTTATTATTTCGGAACGATAACCACATACGTACAATATAATTTGAAATTTACCTTAATTGTAATTTTAAATTAAGGCGCGGCTAAAGCAAAGCCTCCGTATAAGTCCTGTTTTTCGTCGCACAAATCTTCGTTTTCATAGGTATTTATGTATTACAAAAAAACAAACAGTAGTATAGCCAAGAGTTTAATAGAAAAGACTTATCTATATCTATATTATACAGAAATGATCCAGAATCTTGTAAAAAAAATCGCAAAAAAGACCACGAAAAATATCTTTTGCCTATGCTCAATATTTTCAGCGACAAGTTCTATCATATTTTATGTAACCAAAATAAAAATGAAATTTAATCATCTAAAGACATATATGTCATATATGTACTATGTATATGTATAAATATTTAAACATTATGGTGCCATTTTACTTAATTAGGTCAAAAAAAACTACGAAATAACATTCAACTAAAAGCAAACGCATCGCCATTTTCAACCTTATTTCTATACAAAAGAATGATGATGCCCAAAGGAGCATCTTTATAACTACAGGTTTGTTTATAATAACTAGCTATCGCTCTTAGTAACTAACATAGTGTAACATACTCTGTGATATAGAGCGCTGTCATGTATATTGCATAATGAATAAAAAACAATACGCAAAATAACAATTATTTAAAATATATTTCGAAGAAAAAAAAACCCGATTAGCCCGGGGATTCCAAGACGTATTTTACAAAAAGCAAAACTGGATTTCTTAATTTAGATAATATGAATAAAATAAACTAGAATTTCAAGAACGTATGCATTCATTCCGGACGGGGCTATAACATAAATTATATAATTATCATAATATTATACAATCTTCATAATGTTAAGAAATTACAAATTCTCACTTTAAGGTGGTTCGATTTTCATTCTAGCGTATTTTTTACATAAATGCGAAAGTGTGTTTGTTGGTTTGTCCTTCTTTCACGCAGTAACGGAGCAACGGATCGACGGGATATTTGGCATAGATATAGTTTATGGACCGGAGAGTAACATAGGCTACTTTTTATCCCGGAAAAATGCACGGTTCCTGTGCGAACGCGGGGGAAAACCGCGGGCAGTCGCTAGTATTATAAATGCGAAAGTGTGTTTGTTGGTTTGTCCTTCTTTCACGCAGTAACGGAGCAACGAATCGACGTGATTTTTGGCAAATATATAGTTTATGGTCCGGAGAGTAACATAGGCTACTTTTTATCCCGGAAACATGCATGGTTCCTGTGGGAACGCGGGCGAAAATCGGGGACAGAATCTAGTTTAGTTATAAGTAATAACGAATAAGCAGGGACATAACCATAAGGCCTTAGATGCTAATGCATGTTGTTTTGTTGTCAAAATAACCATGGTTTTTCAACAAGCGCGGATAACGAGGTATTACACGCGCACGCAAGGCTTGAAGCAAAACCATCAAAAATCCACGAAACAGCCAAGAACAGCAATATGGCCAGATAGAGGGTGCCGTTCTAAGCGTTTTGCTTCGACATCCAACATGCGGACAGCTAAGAGTGGAACTCATTGCCGGCATCTGTTTTTCCTGAACACTATACAATCTTAGTTTTCAAGAAACGAGTGAACAGGTATCGTCTGGGCGAGCGTGCTACATCGTCTCTTACACCAGTGAGACAGCGGTCAAACGCAAGCCCAAAAAAAACCCCTAGGAGTTTTCCTAAGAACAGGATCTCAATGTAAACGGAGTTAGATGAGTGAATAACTTAAGTCAAACTAGTTTCTCAAGGACAAATACATGCACGCGTCTCAGACCGAGTAACGAAAACTTGCAAATTTGCTTTTGAAATAGAGATTGTAATCTCTATTACTTAATATTTTTGTTTTTTATGGTTATGCAGTGGCGTATTTTAGGATTCAGCGCCCTGGGCCTGCAGGCCCCGCCGCTCTGCGGTCACTGCGCCGGCCGCCGCGCCGCGCCGGTCAGTATATACGATAGCCCGACGTCTTGATGTGTATCAAACTTACACCCACGAGCCCCCAAGAGCACCTTACGAGATTTAGGCTCTTATTAATTAACAGTGTTAAACGGTGGTTTAGTTAAACTATGTTTTTTCTTTCTTATTCTATGACAGTTTTAAACTGAATCGAAAGAGATAAAACACAGTTGAACTAAGTATTCAACCCTTAGTTAGGTAGGATTTTTTAAATTTCTTCTGCAGCCCGCCGCCCCGGGCCATGGCCCTTTTGGCCCTAGGGTAAATACGCCCCTGTGGTCATGGCACTTGAATCATTATTATTTGCATTTGAACAATATCTCGTCTGTTGGTAAGTGACGATGTGGGTGGGCGACGATTGAGCTCACTTACCTAGAAGATACCTATTCACTGGAAATTGGACCAACGTTCCACTCAATCCACGCGCGGAGCGATGGCTTTGGAACAATCGTGAATGGTGTCCAACCGTAATAGAATGCGAATTGTCTCGAACGATGCCTGACCTATCAACAATTATTTATTAATAAATCATCACATTCTATTTCTAACTATAAAACAATAACTACACATCGTTTACATATAAATGACTCAACTATAACAGTTGTCTAAGAAATTACTAATATTATTAAACCTCAACAAACGAGAATAACTGTAAACATAATATAATCCTGTCTGTACAAACGGTTGCTTTATAAGACATAAATTCATGTTCGTTCAAAATAAAAATTCTAAAAAAATTGTAACGATATATATCTCGTTAAAACTCCGATCAAAATCCTTGAGTCACAAGGATTTTGATTTTTTTAAGATGAACCAAAATCTATATTCAATCCAAAGAATAAATATTGAATAATATAGACTGATATTATTGTCTTATCAATCATCTTCGTTACACACGAAATCTTAAACACTGAAATTGCAAAACGTGTAAACTATAAAACAGTGGTACTAGAACGTCACCTTGAGGCAACCAGTTTCACATCCTGCCCGATACGCAGCTAATAATCACAACTTCTATTGATACTCCCTTGTATGCTTTTAAATCATGTAATAACATAACTTGTGGCGTTGTTACGTTGTTAAACGGTAAATTTGATCCATTTACCTGGTACGTTGTTTATCAAAGGCTTAGGTAATGTCCTTGACAGTCGGTAAGCCTTTTGATTTGCTTTAATAAAATATGCAGTGTGTCACATTGAGTTATTGTTTGATGCTTGCGTTTAACTAAATTTCAAGTGACGATGATATTCACTCTAGAGTCTAGACTATTTGGCACATAAACTGAATATTACGGGTTTGACAAAAGGATACGTTTGGCTTTGGAAAAATACAGCGTTCCCGTGCTAAAATAGTTGAACTCACGGAGTTCAACTAGTTCCATTATTAAATTGTTGAGTTGACTAAATAAGTCATACATTAGTACAGAAATGAATAGCATTTGGATTAATAACTAAGTTACTTTTCGAAAATTACACAGATCCAATTCAAAAACTATAAATGGCGCCGCAGGAACCTGTCAATAGTAAACAACGAATAAGTAAATTAGTAATAAGTAAATTAGTAAGTAATTATAGCTTATCGAAATCTTGTTACATTAAAAGCTCCTGTAAGTCTGCAAACCAAGGTTAATGTCAGCTGTTAATGAATTCTAGGTTATTTGAAAATTATAACTCACTAGCTGCTGCCCCGCGGTTTCACCCGCGTGGAGATTTTGGATTACATGGTTTTTATTTTTTTGCGCGAAACCCTAATTATTTTTCTAAAATTAAAGTAGCCTACGTTACTCCTTGTAACATCAGCTATCTGCCAGTGAAAGTCCCGTCAAAATCGGTCCAGCCGTTTCGGTGATTACCCGGAACAAACAGACAGACAAAAATTTTAAAAATGGTTGTTTTGTTATATGTACCGTATATACTTTCATATGAATTTAGTAAACAGCTGTTATTTTGATATTACAAACAGACACTTCAATTTATTTATATGTATGGATATGGATTATTCCCTTCTCTGTCCTATCTATAAGAAATAAATATACTCGTACACACACAAGAGCTCATATTCAATCGATTGTACAAGTCTTACCACAGCTCTTAAATTTCTTTCAAGAATACATAGAACTAAATCCCAACTTTTTTTTTGTTTGGGATATATAATTTGCTACTGCAAGGGCACGTTGCCAAATTTTACGAGCTGTCGAAGAATGATATACAGACAGACTATAGGTATTGACACTTATAAGTATTGACAATCTAACCGTGGGAAAGACATACTCAAATTGACACATAAGTACTCGCAATTATTCTGTCATTTGTCACCTGCCAGACCGAAATACCACTTTCACTTGTACTTTTACTTTACTGCTATAATTACAGCACGTATCAGACTTTAGATCATTAGCAGCCTTTACCGACAATGAATTAAAAGGTTTATTTTGATTATGATGATTTGATTTTGATGATCGACTGAAGAAAACTTTTTTTATACTCAATAGGTTATTGTCAGACCGCTATCTCGCTTTCGAAGATGATGAATAGTTGAATAAGCCAAATATAGATTAGGACTAAAGGTGCAGTAGTGACTGTGTACTTGGCGGAACACACCGATATATGCTTGGTGATTTTCAATTGTATCTAGGCGAACACTAGAAAATTTTAACCGACATCCAAAAAAGGTTATCAATTCGGTGGGTATTTTTTTTAAATGTTTCTTACCTCATATCTCTGTGATTTATAAACCGATTTGGATTTTTTTTTTTATTTGTAATGATATACTTTCAGATTGGTCCTATAGAAATTTGATCAAAATCGGTTCAGTAGTTTGTCACTGAAGTCGGTACGTCGTTTTTTTAAAGCAATTTTTTTACACTACTGCTTCGCAAAAAAACCAACGAGTTGAGAACGGCCTCCTTTTTTTGAAGTTGGTTAAAAAATAGTCGTCTACAGACGTACGTACTCTCAACGTAGAATCACTGGAGTAGATCGGTAGGGACATCTGAAACGGCTTCACGCATCGCTGGGTGGGAAATGAAACTGTCACGAGTTCGTGACTAGCGATTCGTGCATGGACTTGTGACCAGACAGGACACAAGCAGGTCGATTGCCTGATGGTAAGCATAACGCCAGCCCATAACAATTGCAGCCACTCAGAACTTTCAAATTAAAAATTCTCTATTCACATGGGCTACGGTAGCACTTATGAAAGTTAAATTTGACTAGCTTAAAATTATATTTAAGTTTTAATCTAAGATAGTTCGTGTTTTGGTGTAAACTGTAAGCTTACTATCTAAATAAATAAATAAATAATAATAATAAATAATAAATGACTAAGTGCCCGTTGCAAATTGTTATCTAGACCAGAATCAATGAAGGAGAAGAAATTCGTCAGCGTTCTTTTTAAAAATAGTTGTCATAGTGTTTCTAATGTTAACAAACATGTTTAAAATTTGAGTCACAGGAGGCTCCTGAGCTGTTTGTCTCGATGCATCTTTGTCTACATAATCCTTAACTTTATAATACGATTTTTAGATTAATACATTCTTAACTATACGTTTACATTTTCCTTGTGGTAGCTCAATTATTGTTTTGAATAATTTCATAGTAGTATCTGACACAGCCAAGTACGATTTATTAGAATCCAGGTAATTCAATTTTATATTTATTTCTTATTTTGAAACACAAAGGTCTGCGGAACCGCAGTATTCTTTGAGTGTTACCTTAAAAGTTTAAGACCGCTGATCTAGATTGTCCCCAAACAATTTTCGAGAAAGGTAAACTAGCAAGCCTCGTTTCTTATCTCGCGGTGTCGAAATACGCAAACGACCTCGCCGTAGCGAAGCGAAGGACTAAAGTTAAAATTGACGTAATTAGAGACACCAACCTTAGTAATTACTTGGCAGGTTTAATTATTGTTTCATAGATGGTTCAGTGAAGGAATATATCGCAATGGAATTCTTCTGCGAGTGTCAGTTTGGGTACATGCCACCGCTTTGCATGTGTAATCCGCGCAGCACAGCATTAATGTACAAGCATTAGGCGCCCATTACATGCTACAGTATGACTGATAGACATCCATCAACCATGGACCACGCGCCATCAAACGAAGAAAAACCACGATCACCGATTGACGCATAGTATATCGTACCGTCTAATGACTTTAATGTGGTGCTTGATGGAAATATAGTACGAGCGCTAACCGTGATATTAAAAAAAACTACCAGATTAAAAAATAGTTTCACAATCACTGCGTGTTCAGTGCGGAAGATGCGGTAAACATGTGGTGGTGCGCAAGTGATGTAGGTAGCGGATCAATAGTCACTTTGAGCCCAGACAGGACGGGAGTGAAAGAGACAAGGACTGTTTTAAACTTTCACGGTTATTTACTAATTGAGACATTGTAACGGGATATTTACCGTGATTATTATTGAACGATGAGCACCCGATATTTCGACGCTGTTGCAAGCATCATGTTAACGGGAATCACCCGATATTTCGACGCTGTTGCAAGCATCAAGTTCACGGGAATATTCCCGTGAACATGATGCTTGCAACAGCGTCGAAATATCGGGTGCTCATCGTTCAATAATAATCACGGTAAATATCCCGTTACAATGTCTCAATTAGACAAGGACTATTGCCGTTCTTGTCTGTTTCATTGAATTTTACGGATTAAGTTCAAGCCGCGCGTGAGCGTGTAATACCTCGCAATCCGCGCTTGTTACAAAACCATGGTTATTTTGACAGCAAAAAGCAAACGTATGGCTGTGTAATAACAGCATAACTGTGTTCCGGTTTGATGAGCAAAGTAGTTAGTGACATTACTGAGCTTATGAGATTTAATACCTACCTAATGTCTCATGATAACGAGCGCAATGCAGTGCCGCGCAGGTGGCCGGTGTTTCAAAGTTCTGACTGGCACAAAGTACCTAAAGTGAAACAATAACAACTTAACTAATAATATGGTTGAATTTAATCCAACTGAACTGGGAAAACCAAGTTAGTAGTTGTTTATTTTTCGTGCACAATAAATACACTTTGACCACAATCTCACCTGTTGATAACCGATGATGCGGTCAATTAAGTTTCCCTGTAAATGTAGGAAAATACATTAAATATCGGGGAATAATGTTAATTTAAACTTGTAAGGGTTTCGGTTTGTAAACTAATAATACGAACAAATATCGAAAATTAAATGATAACCAGGCAATTAAATCTCCTGATGATATCTTCAGGGCCCATTCTACTAAACATACGATTAAAAATTGCTTTAAAAAATATATTTTTCCGAATTTGACGAACTTTAAAAAAAAAAATTTTCCGAATTTGACGAGCTTTAAAAAAAAGCATATTTTTGCAATTAGACGAACCGCCTTCAGTGACAAACTACTGAACCGATTTCGATGAAATTTCTATGGGACCAATCTGAAAGTATATCCTTTCAAATAAAAAATAATTTTCCAAATCGGTTTATAAATAACGGAGATCCGACGTAACAAACATAAAAGAATACCCACCTAATTGAGAACCTCCTTTTTTGGAAGTCAGTATAAAAATGACTATATGATCACTTTAGACACTTGGTATTTTATAGTACAATAGTTTTTCGATGATTGTAGAGAGCTATGACAATGGCGGTCATCGATAAACCATTGTAAATTTTGCGACGAAACCATTTTGTCATTTTTAAAAAAAAAAAACCAATTAGTCCTTATTCAGTGGTGATAAGGTTCAAAATAGCTTTAACTTTATGAACTAATAAAATTGCTAATTATGATGAACCTTATCATCACCGGTGATGAAGGGCTACCTGTTTCCCCCACGCCAGCCCCTTTGGGACCCGTGACATTTCAAGGGTTAAAACTTACTTCTATAGTATTATTTGATAGTTTGTAGACTGTAAAGTACAGTACTTCAGAATAAAGAAATTAATACCACTAAGACTAACAAACATAATAATATGTTTAGTTTTAGTAGTGCTACTATATAGTTATATAATAATAAGTTTTTCGGAATTTTTAAAAAAACTTCGACATAATTATAATATCAAGTCTAAAGATGGGAGAAGCCACTGGTTGCTGAAACACAGTTTTTACTAGTTATGTCAATAAATGATTTTTTTACTTTTACTTTACTTTATTAAAAGCAGATTTGGCAGGTGCCAGTCTCATTTCATAGACCGGTTTAAAGTCATCAAACACTCGTTCTAATATTCCAGGCTTTTAACTCATACCTTAAAATAGTTCATCTCATCACAAATCTTCCTCCCACGCATAGTTTGTTTGTACTTTTTTTAAAAAGAACCTCTTAATATTGGCTACAGCTCCATTAACGGCTATCAAAGGTCCTAGCAAAGACCCGAGAATTTAAATGTATTAAAATAATAAAACAAATAAGTGTTAGTATATTATATAAAAACTCACCTCATTCCTGTCCTGTCTGTGTACATTTTCCAAACTTTTGCTTAAATCACTATTAACTTTAACCCTATTTACGGTTCCATATACACTTTTTCGTTCACTTTTACACAACTCATCCCCACTGACACAGGGCTCATCGTATATATGTTCATCAAGAAAGAACTCGGATTTCTCTGCTCGACATTTGCAGTTGAGGTGGCACTTAAAACGGTCATCTTTCTCATCATTTATATGACATTTAGTGCATTTCTCACTCATAAATGTACGTAACGGTGACATCTCTTTGTTTACGCTGCTTTGACTGCATGAGCAGGTATTTTGAAGAGAGTCACTGTTCAAATCGCAGCCAGCGCTTAGTCTTGTATACGGAAGACTGGACATTGAGTTATTTGTTACAGAACAGTTGAGTTTGTTAAAACAGTTTTTTAATGGCGATTCGTTTTGATTCGGTAGCAAAGTCCTTTGAGTTATATCTAGGATTTCCGTACACAGATAGTGAACTTCTTTAGGCCTCTTCAAACTTACATTCTCCTCTGCAATATCATAAATATTTTTGTCCTTCTTTGCTTCACGTTTCATTATAACCTGATTAAGTTTTTCCAATTTGCGTATAGTTTCACTTTTCTCTTTATCAATGACTTCGGAGGGACCAAATGATCGTGGAGGCTTTTTCGGGGGAGGACCAGGAGGCAGCGGTTGTTTTAAAGCTTTTTTCAGTGTATCTGTTAGTTTTAAATGAGGATTCTTTCGTTCCAATTTCATTGTTTCACTGGAGCCCGCTAAGTCTTCCATTATGTCAAGATTAGACTTAACATCAGCTGCAGGCACACATATAGGTTCTATACTCTCAGGTTCAGTCTTTTCTATACTCTCAAAGTGACTCATGATCTTTTTGACGCGTCCACTTTTATCATCATCTAAATTCTCAGTCTCTGAACTGACTCCGCTATCGGTCATTGCTTCATGTTTATCATCGTTTCTCTTAGGTTTAATCACTTGAGCGTACTGAGCTAGTATGTGCGGAGGGACATTTTCATCTGGTATAGAATTGAGCAAACTCACCTCGTTCACCACACCAACTACAGTTTCATCGGGTTTCAAATTGAATGGGCCAAAGTTTTCTTTTTTCATCTGCTGCTCCAATACATTACCAAGTCTTTTCAGCCTGTCTTTGCTTAATTTGCGTTCCATTTTTAAAAACTCGCTTGTCTCCGATCGACCGTTACAACTGCCGTGTCTTTTGGGGCTGTTTAATTTCTGGCTCCGATCGCAGCGGAATGCGTGAGATCTGTGTAATTTTTTACCAGGGTCACTTATTTGGCGGGTTAAGGAGGCCTTTGGGTCACTGGCACTTCTCTTCACGTCAATTTTGTAGAGCGCACTAGCATTCGGTTTGGGCGAGTAGTCATCACTGATATTGGGCTGGATTTCGCGTGCCTTATCAGTAAATTGGTTAGGTCCGGTTTCACGCGAGTTTTCCTTGTTTTCTTTCCTTTCACAGTCATTTCTGAGTTTGTACAGCTGTGAGTGTTGCTTTTTCGGCGGGCTGTCGCTGTTCCAATTCTCAAATTTGCTTTTTATTGCTTGGACACTGTTTATTGGATGCGATATCATTCTCTCATTACAGCTGACGGCATTTTGTTGTCACTTGGACACGTTAGCAATCAGTTAACTCCACGGAAACACTGCAGCTAAAATATTTAACTGCGAAACATAACACATGCTCGAAATTCTAACTTGTTTATTTTTTATTTCCCTATTTCGGTTGCACTGTCACAAGACTAAAACAGCCTTGTTTGTTTTATCGTTTTTCACTCCACTCGTATAGAGTAACTGCAACCAAACGGCTAATTGCGAAAGTGTAAACTGTAGTTCATGATTTACACGGTGATTAGCTATTTTGAAATAGTTTGAAACACAATTCACTGGGCACAAAGTTTACAAAACACGGCTGTTCTTTGCGTTCGTGGGAATGACACTCGACGACGGTGCTGCCAGATCTACTGATAAAAATTCCTTAGCCGAGCGTTGGAATAATGTGGGGATTTTTTTCTGGGAAGCTTCTTAAGCGTCAGATGTTTTGTTCGCTTAGCTAACAAAAAATAATCTTAATGTAACCGGTATTCTAAAAGAGGAGATTTGAATTTAATCCGCGTTTAGACTACTAATAGGTATGTTGGTTAATTAATCCAACAATAATGGTATGAGTACGAACTAAAGAGATGATTAGCCTAAAGGCACTATAAAAATGGCAAGATTCGTTCATTAAGCATTGTGATTTATGACCTGCCTATTGCCTTTTCAACTTGCTAATTTCGGGAACGATGTAGGTGACTTTAATTCTCCAGCGGATATCCTCATTTCGAATTCTATCACGCCAGAGCCAAAAGTTTCTTTGACAACGATAATCTGATTGATGCCAGGCTTCAGAGCCTAAATCATCGACACATATTAATTGTCAGACTGTCTTTTCAGAGTTTATTTGTGAGCATAGGTCGATTCCCCCATCCTCATTCCATCATAAGACGACCGTCGACCGGTGTTTGTTCCTGAAAACCACAATCTGAGTGTCTTCATGACTTAAATGTTACTAAATTCATAGTAAAAGGGCTAGATAAAGTAAAGGGTTAATACCTTTTTCTGCTCCTGTTAAGTATGTATCTATAGTCTATAGTATAGAAAAGTTTCGCGATTTAAATAAATGGTTAATTACTTGTAGTAATAACTTGATGACAAATTTACCTACGTAATAGTTAAAGGGAAAGTTTAAATACCTATAATAAGGAAACCAAGAAGTTGAGCGCCGAAGTTGATACACGTCATAGCACCGGTGGTTGTACCTAACTACCTTCCAGAGGACATACGAAGCGCTTAATCGATAAATTCCTGTAGGCAGGTACATATATGGAAAGCAGAAAATATATTGTTGAGCAAAAATATTAAATTTCACATTTGAAGACTTATCTAAATAGTCGATTCAAATACCTGTCCATGGTTTCATTATTATTTATTTTATTTTATTATCATCACGGTGTTAACTTGCTTTGCTGTAGTATACTTGTATTTATACATAATGAACAATGGTATAGACCTGTTACATATTTTTGTTACTTAACTTAATGTATCAATAAATATGCAAGCGCAAAAAAATCATAGTTAATAGGCTTATCATGATTTTTTATTCATTATTACAGGTATTGCAAACGCAACGTGCTTTTTGACCATATATTAAAGTAGTAGGTATGTACCTACCACTACTTATACTATGAAAGTATAGTTAAAATAATTTCCAAATTAAATAAAAATATGAAAAATACGCTCCTTGGCAATGTTTACCTTGGTTGCAGGCTTGCAGCATCGCTTCGTCCTAATTGTACCCATAATGTCTTCATTAGCACGAAAAGTTCTATTGTAATATGTATAAATACTAATGAGCTTAAACTAGATATAAGCCCCTGAGTAGTTCAATTTATGAGCTTTGACTGTACACCTGCTCCCACCATCAAGTTATAGATAAAAAATCAAAATATAATTTTTGATTAATCAAAAACAATTACATAACATTTCAACATTATTGAGCTATCAGAAATTGGCTACCAAATAGATGTTGAAACATATAAGTAAAAAATATTTTTCAGTGTATAGTTACTTTGTCATATTATTAACAAGGGAGTAAAAAACTAAGAATTTATCAATTAAAAACAAAATTAAACAAAACCTTATAAATAAAAAACAGCATTAAGGTCGCCTTCTGCAGGTAGGGTGCCCAAAAAGCTGGCGACATTACCTCGCTGAATAGCTAAACTAATACGTTGACCGAGGTAAGCGCCAGCTCGTTGGTCACCTGTCACTTCTAAAATATTATTAATTAACTTTAATAAGAAATGAAACTAAAAAATATTTTATTATCAATCTTTTGAGCTTTTACCCAAAAAGCAGGGAAGTTTTCTTCATACAACGTGAGAGTTGAAGACAGCATTTTTAAATTCGATCAGACTTCAGCAACATCGTTATTAAGTTGCCAGCATGTCAGTATTAAAAAATTATATGAAACGTTAAATAATTACATTACTAAACAAAGAATATTTGAAAATGTTTTATGAGAATAATTATTAGTTGTTTAAAGCACATTTTTAAATAACTGTATTTGAGCGCCATCTATTTGTGAGTAGTTTAATTACTTATTATACTGCCATCTATAGCCGAGTAGCTAAACTCTGAAGTTAAGGTAGATGTTATTCCTTTATGTAAGTTTTCAAATAAATAATAGATGGTGCTATAAAATACTTCTATTATAATGAAAAATTAAAAAAAATGTAAGGAATGGTTACAAACATGTCATCTTTTAGAAATTTCCTAATTTTCGATGTACAACTGACGCTTTTTCAAAGTTCTACTTACTCATAGAAATTAGTTCAATCTTTAGTTCAACGGATACCTAGGGTATGTCATCAGAGAGCGAAACTTTGTTAAGGATGTCTAAATTGTCTTTAGGGTGGCAAAAATATCCGTAGGTATGATAGTACGTAATTATTTGTCTATGATAAATAACGCACTAACGTTACCTTCTTATATATATTTACCCACTTATAGGCTAATAAATTATTATATAGGTAACAGAAAATTTTATGTGTGTAGTTTTAGTTAGGTAGACCTACCTAGTGAAAAGAAAAAGATGTCATGAAATAAAAGTGAAATTAAACAAAAATTAGCTATATATGAACCTAAGAGTAGTATTATTAGTATTAATTAGAGGGTAAAATTAGAGGGTAAAAATCGCAATGCTGTGCCACGCATTATTGTCTTTCGGAGTGGTAGGTACTGAAATTGTTATGGACCAGTCCAAGTTAACTGTTACCATAGACTGTTACGCTCACCATGAGGCAGACGCGCTCGTCTCGTTTTTACGGAACATTGTACTTGCACAAAAACTTGATCGCTAACAGCAAAGTGAGAGAGTGCCTTTTAAAATTTGACACCTTTTAGAATTTGAAACCGATGCAGATGATTCGAATCCTACCGTTAGCTTGAGTTTTTGGTGAAGGAAAACATCGTGATACAACCAAAGAATGGTGGTAGAGCATTTTCGAGTGCTCGCCTGCCTAGCTACCAACTTCAAATCATGTCGTCAAGTACCTATCGGTGTGTTCCGGCGGCTGCACTTGAGAGCAAACTTTACCATAGATTAATCCATACTAATCCATACTCCATACTAATATTATAAATGGCGAAAGTGTGTTTGTTGATTTGTTGGTTTGTTAAAATAACAGCTTTTTACTAAATTCATATGAGAGTATATACGGTACCTATAACAAAACAACCATTTTAAAAATTTTTGTCTGTCTGTGTCTCTGTTTGTTCCGGGTAATCTCCAAAACGGCTGGACCGATTTTGACGGGACTTTCACTGGCAGATAGCTGATGTTACAAGAAGTAACTTAGGCTACTTTAATTTTAGAAAAAGAATTAGGGTTCTGCGCAAAAAATTAAAAACCATGAAAAACAAAATATCCACGCGGGTGAAACCGCGGGGCAGGAGCTAGTAAATGATATAAAAGTGTGTATAATGTTTATAAAGCAGATAAACATGTAACTACAATAGATTACCTACACAAAAAATATTATTACCTACCTAACCTCTTGACATTGTACTTTTGCCGCAAGTCAATAGCATGTGACAATAGGATAAGAAGCATTTTGAATAAATACAATACAAATATAGATATTTATTATTTGTCAAAACAAATGTTACGTTCCTACTTAATAATAAGTATTATAAATGCTAAAGTGTGTTTTTGAATGGTTAAAAATAAGAATTTGTAAAAAAGCGAATAAGGAAAATTAAGAATTTGGCAAAAAAACGCTGACACCGTTTGTCCTTCTTTGACGCAGCAACGGAGCAGCGGATCGACGTGATTTTTGGCATAGATATAGTTTATGTACCGGAAAATAACATAGGCTACTTTTTATCCCAGAAAAATGCACGGTTCCTGTGGGAGCGCGAGCGCAACCGAGGGCAGAAGCTAATATTACATATGCGAAAGTGTGTTTGTTGTGTCCTTCTTTTACGCAATGTACAATGTACATAAAGTTCATTATGCAATGTGCATAAAATGCTATTTCGACTTTATACTCACACTAATTAAGTATACAAAGTTTACCCCTGTCGTTGATTGATCCCATGAGATCAACTAAGCCAGGATCCATAATTTAAATAATCGATTTCAAATATCTTTTTACCGAAAGTAATAATAAAGTTTAAAATTCTTGACCATAATAACGTATCCAAGCTATCATATTTTCATATACTTACCTACCTGCTTTTGGCAGTAGGTAAATGTTAATTGGATATGTGACTCTTTTTTTCTTTTCTCGCTTGGTGCTTGTGCGTCAGAGTTAAGGGGTGGTTGGACGACATAAAATGTAGCGATTGGTTTTCGTGTTGTTGCGTTTATATATTTATTGCGTTAAAAATCGGGAACGGACTTCGACGCGCGGTATTTGAAATTTCATCCCCATTTTTATTTTTAGAGGTATTCTTTAATAATAAAAGGGCCTTGAGATATACCACTTACATTGAAAAAAAAAACATTCTTAAAAATCGTTTGAGAATTCGAGTAGATAATTTCAACCCAGTTGAAGTGTCACCCAGAACTTGGAAGAGCACAAAGACCTGCGCAGCTCTGCATTGCGCTTGTTACCCTGAGACATTAGCCATTAATTATTTATAAGTATAGATCGGTACCTCTCACGGGATTCCCCTGCACCTACCACAGAAAATACCTGTAATTCTAAAATCCCCTACTCACGGTGCAATCCGATTTATAATTAGGAACTTACAACTTGTTTATTGTAAATATAGATACGGCTAAAAAAAATTATCCACTATTATTTTTATAGCTTCAAAATGATTATCTAAAATTGGCGCCAAAAAGTGTCTCCTTTACGCGGGACGTCGTCGCATAGATGACATTGACAATAATAAAACAATGAGTGACACCCAGGGCAGGGACCGTGCTACTCATAACACATAAAATAATACCGAATTTATCAAATATAACTTGATACTGACTAAATACGCAAATCGCGTGGAGCCAAAAACAAAACAATTTTTTTTATCAAAATTACGTTTTTCATCAAATCTAAATATAAAATGTAAAGAACTTATCTTTTTACTCACAATATGCGACGTGACAAATGGGACCCTGTGGTAGAGCAACCGCTCCTCTCGCTCTACAAGGCTCCAATTTCACTAAACAAATGGTTTAAAAATGACAATAGTTTCGTCGCAAAATGATCACTTTAGGCATATTCGGTTTTATACAGCACAATCGTTTGTCTATGGTCGCCTACGACAATGGCGGTCATCAATAGACCATTGTTAATTTTCGTGTTCTCTTCATCAAAGTGATAATTTTGTGACGAAACCATTGTCATTTTAACACGACTGCACAAAAGAGGAATGCGTGGGTGTTTAGCATTCATGTACCTATGTATGTATGTAAGTAAATTTCTTTATTCCATTTACCATTAAGTATAACTTTAAATGTGTCTAAGGGCCGATGTTTCAATTGCACGTTAACGAATTGATTGCTATTGGATCGATACATTTTCGTGTTGTGTGGTCTTCAGGTATTTCATGTCGAAATTAATAGACCTTTAGCTATAACTAAGGTTTATTTCTTTAGAATGGCATAAAATTGATTTACGTCTCTCTTCACCACAGACTTAGATGATTCAGGGAATTACCTAACAGGACGTTAACTGACTATTGAAAAATCGGCCCTAAGTGAATTTCTTTATTCCACTATAACTTTTAAATTCCTGAACAGATTCGGATGTACGGGATATCGTTAGAATCCTTACATGATCCCGAATGACACTGGCTAGAGTTGTCGTGTTTTTTTAAACCATTTGTTTAATAGAATCGGCGCCCAGGGCCGGTGCTGAACATATTAAGTCTAGCAAGCAAGTACGCGTGTTGTAGGTACTCATTGTTACTACTGTAATAATAATTGGTTAATTGTAAGTCGTTGTTCCACGAGTAGGGGCTTATATAAGGTAAGGCCGGACAGGTCGACCATTCTCTGAAAACGAAGAAATATTTTTTTCGTTTTTAATCTCATGGTCAACGACTTTACACTTTAGCAGTGGCAGTGATTAGTGAAGTCGGGCACTGACGATTAGAGCCCACATACAGGAGCACTCCAATCCACAACATTCCAATCCAACGTTCAGCTGGTCGCCTGATTGACTCCAACACTCCTTGGGGATTTTGGGAGTATGATGGGCCATCCACCGGGCCCAGTGCGGTTTAGTGGATGTCACGTGTCCTTGAATTTAGATAATTTTTCTTTACTTAAAAGTCTACAATTATAAGGAGTATTTGAAGCTTAAAACCGGTCTACTGAACGAGATTCGTACCTCTCAATTTGCCAGTTTCGCCAATGTAAAATTATCATAGCAAAGATATGAAATTATTGTAATACGAATAACTTTTTTTACCTGCCATAGTGTCGAATGCTATTTCAATATTTCGCTTATTTAAAAACATAGACTTACGCAGTGTTATAGACATGTCGGCTAGTCTATTATTATTAGAATAATATAATATAATTTACTATTAAACACATGTTGCGTTCTGTGTTGTAAATTTATATTTATCATTGTGAATGTTTTGGCTGATTTAGCTGTAAGTTTGCAATTGGTTTGATTCCTAAATAAATAAATGATTAGGTCGTAAATGAAATACACCAGGCGGTAGGACTAATTCTTCTGTAAATGTCCGTCTAAGTGGGGAGGTACTACCGCTTTCCTTGCATATTCTACCGGAAAGCAGTAGTTTGAATTATCTCCGGTGAACAGTTTTGATTATAGCATAGTAGTCGGTGAAATTAATTGGCATATTCGCCGTAATACTTGTCAGCTGACGTCTTAAGGTAACGAGTGCAATGCAGTGCGCGCAGGCCTTTGTGTTTCGATGTTCTGACATTAGTATAAGCCCAATAACTTCACGAACTAGTTTGCTCATCTAACCGGAACACAATAATGCTTACACATTACTGCTCGGCGATAGACTACACGAGCAAAGCGGTGAAACCCACCCAGACGAACGGACACTCGCAGAAGAGCTTACCAGCTGATAATACGTATAAAAAAACCTTTACTTGTACCATCAGGAGTACAACTTGCTCGTCTTTAAAAGTCACTGTCGTTTACTTCACGGCGGAGTAAACCATAAGGAAGTATATTTTTAATTAGGATTCAAGTCCTTGATAACTCTGTTTCCCCTATAATACGAAATTTAATTTAAGTCATAGTAAAATATCGGTGGTGTCAAATAAAATATGATAATTATAATCATATTTACCAGTGGCCGGCAGTGGTATGTATTGTAATGTGTTTACTGTAAAGACAGTATGGGGTACATCCTTTTTTTAGGCGAGTAGCACACGTAGCAACTGATTTTATTTCTAATTGACAATAAAGGAAAACTTAAATGTATTAACTACGTACCTATTTTAGAAACAGCAAACAGCTCAGGAGCCTCCTGGCGACTACTAAACTTTAAATTGTTAGTTGTTAGCATTAGAATTATTGTAAAAAACTACTTTTTTTTAAAAAGAATGCCGTGACGAGTTTCTTGCCCTTCTTCTTGCTCGGCCTATACCAATTTGGAACGGGCACGGTGGGTTTCTGGAAGGTTCGTTGACTTTGAGCACGGATTGGGTCTGTTGGTGTCTTTGTCATTTATTATGTTCTGATAAAGACAGCATTAGTTTTAGTCTGTGATTCGGGTAGATGAATGTTGCAGAGGCCGGCTGTTAGAGTCATTTTAACTTTCATAAGTGCTCCTTTGGGGCCTATTTGAATAAAGACTTTTGAATTTGAATTTGAAAAACTACCTACAGGTACAAACCTAATGTAACCACTGCCAGTATAGGCAACAGTTCCACAATGCTGGCAGCATTGCCACGTTGAATGGCAAAGCTTAGTCTCTGAACCAAGTAAGGGCCAGAATTTTGGTCACGTGTTGCTTTGATTAAGCGTTCCGAAAGATCTTTAGAAATAGTTTGGGTTCCTGGTCCCCACGGGCTTATCGTTTCAATCCCAAAAGGCTAATAATTCACTATCGCGTATATTGCGCCTTTTGAGGCTTTCTGTTGCCTAAGCCACCACACCAGCCTTATTTTGCGAAGATGCGACGTTGGAAAGGTGTCGACGCATGTATAGCGTCCCACACCAAAGGCCAACAAGTTGGGGCCAACTGCCATGGAATGAGCGTCATTCCGTCAGATCATTTACCATGCGTGACATCATTATATTGCATTGTCATCTAATTCATATATGTACATTTCGCTTCAACTGAACACCGGTAAGTGGGTCAAACTTAGCTTGCAAGATTTGACCTAAACAACAAAGTTTCTTTAAAAGATAGCAGATAGTTAGAATAAATCTAATTTTTAAATGGAATGAACACATAACATTTATTGCCTTTCAAGTTATACTACGAGTAAGTGCTTACTAGAACTACTACTAGTAGGAATACTAGGTAAAGTATATCATAAGTTCAGAGCGTTTATTCAAAATGCCCTTACTGATATAATGTATTATAGATTGCAAAGTCAGAATTAATAAACTGTCATTTACACCAGTGACCATTCTCAAGGTTCGCGAAGCCCACGGCTCATCTTTAAATATATTTATTATGTAAAAATGGTGGAATGTTCACGTAATATTGGACTAGCTTGATTCCGTTTCTGTATCTATTGGGCTATGTATTATGTTTTTAGGAGCTATGCCTGTATATCGTTCGACCACCACCGTGTTTCCTTTTCTATCACTTCTTTTTGACTCCCCTAAAACGTTGGGTGTTACCACCGCTTTGCTCGTGCAGTCAGCCGCCAAGCAGTAGTGTGCAAGCATTACTGTGTTCCGGTTTGATGAGCAGAGCATCCAGAGAAATTACTGGGCTTATGAGACTTAATACCTAATGTCTCAGGGTAACGCAACTGCAGTGCCGCGCAGGCCTTTGTGTTTCAAAGTTCTGGGTGGCACTGCAAATGTTATGGGCCGGCGTTATGCTTACCATCAGGCAAACTACCAGCTCGTCTCGTTACCAAATAACATAAAAAAAAAGTCTCGTTGTACTTCTTGTACACTCTGCCACCTCGCTCCAGCATTCATTCAAACTTTTGTCTTCCATATCTTCTATTTCTATCATTTTGTCAACCACTCGATCCCTAAATTCTTTCGCACACTTTTTCTTCTCTAACATATGCCATTTTATTTTAGGAGGGGGACGTTCTTTTCTTTAATTGAGCTTTATGCTGCAGACCACTTCCATAACAATTATGAGTTTATGTTGAGGGACCTGCAACTCTTCCCCTGGGATGACTATAAAATCTCAGATGTTTTTGAGGCGATTGTTTCTGACCAGAAAATAATCAATATATGTTAAGTAAGGAATTACTATGTATAAAATAATTTAATAATTTAATTTCAGGGCGTCTGGTCGAAGCCACACGGGACCAAAATGCTGGCCTCTACTTCGCTCAAAGATTAAGCATTGCCACGTTGCCTACTGGTAGCGGATTGTTAGATTAAGATTGTAAATAGATTTGTGTGTATTTTATTTAGTGATTTTAGTTAAAATAATTTAATTAACAAACAAAGGGTGCGAGCCCGGGAGCTTGCAGAACATAATTGAAATAATAATAATAATAAAATAACCAATTTATTTATTTCTACTTTGTGTATCGAACTGAACCTATTTTTTCGAAAAAATAAAGACCGGAGGGGTGTAACTAGGTCTGAAACCGTGTTTAAAAATGGGTGCTAAGGTAAGAATAGTGGTACGTAATTGTTAGTGCGCTGAAATGGCTTTTAAAACATTTCAGCCTGCTGAGAACGCATAAAAGGAAAATTTTAATAAGTAATCTGCTTTAACTCGCCTCCGTAACAGTATCAATAAAATTACAAGAAAATGGCCTTGCATTTCTAATATCACCGATATAAGTAGGTATGTATTATTCAAATTATGTACAATTAGTGCGGCCCGCTTTTTTATCATTTTGCCAGAATGTGGCCCTTGCCAGCCAAAAGGTTGACCGCTGTTCTACCGTATTCAAACTCTTTTATTTTTAACTTTGAATTATTTTTAACCCGAAACAAGTTTGATAAAAATAAGTTGAACATTATACATTACTAGCTTTTGCCTGCGGCTTTAAGCGCGTTTCGACAGAAACCATGCATTTTTCCGGGATAAAAAGGAGCCTATATTACTCTCCGACCCATAAGCTATATTTATGCCAAAAATCACTTCGATCCGTTGCTCCGTTGCTACGTGAAAGAAGGACAAACCAACGAACACCCTTTCGCGTTTATTACATTACGGACGGATAACGGAATATACAGGATGTACCTATATGTAAACAGGCTCAATATTCAAACAGAATGTCGTATTGGTTTCTTCAAAAATATAGGAAGTAATTATAAATCTGTATCAATAAAAACATTTACTAAAATGTCATTAGATTTTGCAAGGTAATTACGAGAGAATATGTACACCCTAAAGGTAGTCGGTCAATGACACGCGATCTAGCTATCAATGCCTCCCGCGCAGCTCGCACGGACGCGAAGCCTGCGGCAGACATGATGACTCTGCTTTGTAATAATTAAGGACATTTCGATGATATCTATACAAATAAATAAAATAGAAGTGTCGGTTTGTAATATCAAAATAACAGCTTTTTACTAAATGCATAGTAAAAACCTATAACAAAATAATATATTTTTTTAATTTTTGTCTGTCTGTCTGTTTCTTCCGGGTAGCCTCTGAAACGGCTGGACCGATTTTGACGGGACTTTCACTGAGAGATAGTTGATGTTACAAGGAGTAACATAGGTTACTTTAATTTTAGAAAATAAATTAGGGTTCCGCGCAAAAAATAAAACTCATGAAATCAAATATCTCCACGCGGGTGAAACCGCGGGCAGTAGCTAGTTAGAAGTAAAAATAAAAAATATTTTTTTCTATTGATTCGTGTCGTACGTATGCAACCTGTATATACCTGTATAATGTATATATTCACCTCCTGAAAAATTGATACCGTTTACGTATACACCTTGTATATTTACCATGGTCCGTGGTTATTTAAACTAATGAGCTGATGAGGTTTATCTGCACATAATTCGACCATCCACCCGCAGTTCGCAAAAAATTCCGTGGTCATGATAATTACCAGCTAATAATAATCATGGTAAATATCACCTTTTCAGACTTTAATCCGTATTATAATAAGTGTGAAAGTGTGTTTGTACGTTTGTCGGTATGTTGATTGTTGGTTTGTCCTCCTTTCACGCAGCAACGGAGCAACAGATCGATTTTTGGCCATTGTAGTTTATGGACTGGAGACTTACATAGGCTACTTTTTATTTATTTATTTAGTACTTTTAGGAAAACTTACAGCTAGTTACAGTAATAATAATAATAATATAATAATAATACATTTATTGCAGGCAACAGTACATCGTAGCGGGCCCATAGAATAAATACCTTATAGACTAACATACATACAAAATATAATACTTATAGTTAATTCACACGTTTAATCAGCGACGTGCTACGTAACTCGGTGTCCGGTAGCCGACCTCTGAAGCGCCGGAACACGACACCCTTCGGGGGTCTGTGGATATGTGCTGAAGGCCAGTTACAGCAGGTTTCCACAAACATTATAGAAAAAAATATATAAATGAAACGTAGTCTTTTTTACTGGGTGGTAGGACTAACTCTTCTGCTGTTGTCGGTCTGGGTTGGTACCACCGCTTTGTTTGTGAAGTCTGCCGCCAAGCAGTAATGTGCAAGCATTACTGTGTTCCGGTTTGATGAGCAGAGTAGCCAGTGAAATTACTGGGCTTATTAGACCTAATAACGAATGTCTCAGAGTAACGAGCGCATTGCAGTACCACGTGTTTCAAATCTAGGAAAAATGAACGAGGTCCCTGTGGGAACGCGGGTGAAACCGCGGGCAGAAGATACGTGATGAATACATCACGTATCTTTAACCTTATTCACAACGTAAGGTTATTCACAACTTAATAAAGTTGTGAATAACGTTAATAATTTCAGTCTTTAAAAAGCCGAAAGTTAAATAAATTATCATAACTTCGTACTTCAGCGACTAAGTATTTGTTTTTACTAATTAGAGTAGCTATCCTGGCTTCTCAATGACAATGGTATAGAATTACACTATTACCTTATTCATGACCGTGACATAATGATTTTGTTACTTGTAATTTGGTAAAAAGTGCGTACGATTCTTATGATACAGCTGTTGATTCTGGCGTCTCAATCCTAAACATAATTTTAGTTTCACTCTCTCTTTTTAAATAAGAGAATGAGAAAGGGATCGAATATATTTTAGACGTGCCGCATTAATTCACTTGCTTGTAGCTAGTTACTAGATAATATACAGTAGCTACTAACTTCTGACCGCGGTTTAACCCGCGTTGCGCTGTGTTAGAAAGAAAGAAAGAAAGAAAGAAAGAAAGAAAGAAAAAGTAAGAAAACATTTATTCAGACAACACAGAACAACAAAGTACAAAATAAAAACACGGTGAAAGAAAATTAGCTAAAAAATAATGCAGGCACAAGTAACACAACGTAAACTAAAAAAGAACTAAATATACCTAAATAAAGAAAAATTAACTTACAAAAAATGAACTATGCCTACATTATACTAATTAGGTATTCAGGTTGCTGCAATGTACATTGTACAGTGATGTCTAAAAAGGTCTGAGCTCAGCATTATGCTGTGAAAAAACACAGCGCTGATTTTCAGCTCAGACCTGACAATGATGTACACAGCGTTTAACTCCTAAGCAAGTCTTAGTCGCTTTTTAAATATGAGTAACCACAAATCTTGATTCAAGTAGTGTCTAACCGTTGCCTAACTCAATTCTGTTGTGACATTTGTAATCATTTTAGATATTTCGACTTTAGACAGTGTCTAGCTAAACAGGCATCTAAAAGTGTTTTTTTTGTGGTAACACGGGAGATCTCAAAAACTACTTGACTTATGAAACTGAAATTTGGCAGGTAGCTTATAGACAGGATAAAGGAGCTAAACAGGGGTCTAGAAGTAGTTTTTTGTGGTTACACAGCATCTATCTACTTTGTGAAAAATTATACGAATCTTGGAAACAACATTTGTTTTTTGCAATTTACTTTCACTGATAAAAGAGCGTATTCAGAGAATTGTAAATACGAGTACTTACATAGTTTTTGTTGCCTTCCTCTAATTAATCCATACCAATATTCTAAATGCGAAAGTGCGTTTGTTGATTTGTTGGTTTGTTAGTTTGTCCTTCTTTCACGCAGTAACGGAGCAACGGATAGACGTGATATTTGGCATAGGTATAGTTTATGGACCGGAGAGTAACATAGGGTACTTTTTATCCCGGAAAAATGCACGGTCACTGTGGGAACGCGGGTGAAAACTGCGGGCAAAAGCTAGTATATCCATAAACGCAGCTTGCAAGGTATACATGAATAGTCTCCATGGGTACATAACATTTGTAAAATTTATCTGTGGTAATATATACCTTTTGAATTATACTTTACTGAGAGTAAAAAATAATCTAGACCTATTGACTTGAACACTTGAGCAGTAGTCATGACGTGCGCCAAAAAGTTATCGTGTGCAAATAATTGGAGCAAAAGCTGCTCACTTTCTTTTAGTCCCTTCACTTTGTACTTTAACTTGGAACGTAAAAAGGAATTTGCATGATCGTGACTTTTTAATACTTACATTTATTTAATAAATCCTTTAGGCATCATTCTTTTGTATTGAAATAAGGTTGAAAATGGCGATGCGTATGCTTTTAGTGGAAGGTTATTTCGTAGTTTTTAATTAATTAAGAAAAAGAGATACCATAATATCCAAATATTTTTACATGATGATAAAATTTCCTTATTCGGTTACAAAAAAAAAATGTAAAAAAAGTTAAATGTTGGTGTCGCTCAAAATATAGTATTTCAGGACAAAATAAATTTTTCGGTGTCTTCGTCGGCATTTTTCGTTTCTTTTTTTTTTTTATTAGGTAACGAGACGAGCTGGTCGTTTGCCTGATGGTAAGCATAACGCCGGCCCATAACGATTGCAGTGCCACCCAGAACTTTGAAACACAAAGGCCTGCGCGGCACTGCAGTGCGCTCGTTACCCTGAGACATTAGGTTTTAAGTCTCATAAGCCCAGTAATTTCACTTAATCATTTCAGCTCTTTTTTCGGGGGTTTAAAAAAAGAAATTATAAAGGTTCCCCGTTCTAAGTAACTCGATTTATCAACTAGGTAACTTTAAAAAAAATGCGCTGTTAATTCAACCCCATTAATTGAAAAGTAACACAACCAATACCTCATTAAGTCCAAAAAAAAATGGCTTTGAATATAAACCACTTATTTAATTGGGTTACCGCTATCTGGGCCAATTTAAATTTGGTCAAGATCTGCTAGTGCACTATACAAGGCAACCACACTTCAGCTTTTTTAAATGCATTAAAATTTATTAATTAATTCTAACTACCCACTCTATAAAATATTTTAACATAAGTAGGTAAAACACCCAATTATCAGCACTTTAAGAGGTTGTCTCATTTCAAATTGGTTTTTTAAATTAAAAGCAATTTATATCAGCTAAATTGTTGCGATTATTAAACATCTTGTTTATTAATCTTTATATTTGTATAACTTTTGAAACGATAATGTTAATAATACGAGAGAATATTAAAAGAGATTGAAAAATGATCGTATCTCCATTTATTGGCATGCTTGTTCCCAGTTATTGGCACGAAATTACCCAATTATCAGCACCAAGAATGGAGCAAATAAAATTCTTCTACAAATAGAGTTGTAAGGCTTTTATTAAAATATAGGCCATTTAGAATTAGACCTAGGTATTCCAAGAAAATATATCCGTAACAAGTTACAGTTAAAACTCTTTTTATTTCAGTTTTTTTCATTAATTTACTTTTGTCGTACTAATCTTTGTCACTTTTTTCTTCTCTTCTTGTTTTTGTAATCGAATTATTGCGCGAAAAGAGAGCTCAAGTTAGAAATCGGGTTCAGGTGAATCCAATTCATAATCATCATCATCATGATGAATCGTTATCATCATCAGCCGGAAGACGTCCACTGCTGAACATAGGTCTCCCGCATAGAACGCCGCTTGGATCGGCTACTCGCCTCTTGCATCCAACGGTCCCCCGTGGTTTTGACAAGGTCATCCGTCCACCTAGTGGGGGGACGTCCTACACTACGTGTTCCGGTTCGTGGTCGCCACTCGAGAACCTTTCTTCCCCATCGGTTATCGGTTCTACGAGCGATGTAGCCTGCCCATTGCCATTTCAACCTGCTAAGTTTGAGAGTTATGTCGGTGACTTTCGTTCCCCTGCGGATTTCCTCGTTTCTCATTCTATCACGCAGGGAAACCCCGAGCATAGCCCCATGGCTCGTTGTGCAACTTTGAGCTTGTTAATGAGCCAACAGTAAAAAAATCCAGTTATTGGCACAGAATTAAAACAACTATGAACACTATGCTGATAAATGGTAAATGTGGTTTCAGCATGGTGCCATCATTTGGAGAACGATCATATACAAAGCATTTATTCAAAAAATACCCTTATTCCATAATACCAACAAAGGTAACTATTGAAAAACAACCAAATTAGTTTACACACATTAAGGTGCCGCTTCATGACCTGCCCAACGCAAAAATCCTAGAACGCAAAAATGGCCTTAAGGCTTTTTTGTTCATCGAAGAAAAACAGACATTACGGAAAAAGGAGAGACATCGCCAGAGGCTTCGGTTCGCATTCTGAAAATTTTGAAATAAATTTCCAAAGAAAATTTCCAAAGACAATTAGTGCGTGGTAATTTCCTAAAACCTTTTCCAGGAAATACGTGTAAAAACACGCACACTTGTAAGGCATTATCAAAAGAAAATGCCTTACAAGTTTGTAAAATAAATGTTTGTTATTTAGAATCTCCATTACATGTCCAAGGATTATATGGAAGTGTTTTGTTGAATTTACATTTATGAGAACACTGTGAACGGCTAAAGTCAAGGTAAAATTTGTCCAAAAAAGCTGATTTTTGAAGGCTTGTGCTGAGTTGGAATCTCAAAATTTTAGATTTTTGCTCCCACGGAATCCTAGATATAGAGTACATGATGCCTATTTGCTCAAAACTTCTAAAGAAAAATTTTTTAGGACACTATAATCGCGTACGAGCGTTTATATGGAAAGTATGGCGAGCTGTAGCCTCTTAAACCCACATATCAACATGGGTGCTGATAAATTAGAAAATCTAAAAAAATTGTACCCAATTGTTGGCATCCTCTTTTTAGCAATTAGTTAACGGAAAGTTAAATGTTTTATTCTAAAAAGGGTCTTCATACTTATAAAACACTTAATAAATACAATTTCATTAAAATCATCTAATCACTACAAATATAATGTTAATTTTAAGCACGTAAGATCTTACTGTCGTTCAATCAAAATGGCCGCAAAATTACAATAACTTCAGAACGACTTCTTTGAATCACTTTGTTGGCGCCATTTTTAGCCTTTTCGTATTAAAAACTTTGCTATTGTTAAAAAGATGAATTCTGCTGTATTTTTTTTCCAATTGGCAATGTAAGAACCATACACAGTAATAAATGGTTTGCACTTTTTCGCCAAGGTGCCGTTATTTGGTGCAGTGCTGACGTTTGGGTGATTCACCCTATATTGAAATTATCAAAACTAAACTAACTAACCTATAATGCATTTATAAACTACTAGCTTCTGCCCGCGGTTTTCACCCGCGTTCCCACAGGAACCGTCAAACCGATATGTCAAATTAACTCAACTTGTCAACATTATAAAACTTTCTTCTTCTTTCTTTATTTCCTGGCATTATAAAACTTTATTGACAGCAGTCAATTTAATGACAGCTGTCAACTGTCAATGTCAATTTTATGTCACAACTAACTTCTGCCCGCAGTTTTCACCCGCGTTCCCACAGGAACCGTGCATTTTTCCAGGATAAAAAGTAGCCTATGTTACTCTCCGGTCCATAAACTATATCTATGCCAATAATCACGTCGATCCGTTGCTTCGTTACTGTGTGAAAGAAGGACAAACCAACAAACCAACAAATCAACAACCAACAAACCTACAAACACACTTTCGCATTTATAATATTAGTATGGAAGTATGGATTTACAAAACTTATATAACAAACAGGTATGCTAGAAGCATGGTCACGTTGAATGGAAATGCTTACTGCTTAGTCTCTGAGCCAAGTAAAGGTCAGCATTTTGCTCACGCGTTGCTTCGATTATAATAAGTAGGAAAACAAAAGTGTTCTCTCCAATAAAATCAAAATAACAATACACTTACCTACCTGCCGCCAAGCAGTAGTGTGCAAGCATTACTGTGTTCCGGTTTGATGAGCAGAGTATCCAGTGAAATTACTGGGCTTACTCAGGGTAACGAGCGCCACTGCAGTGCCGCGCAGGCCTTTGTGTTTCAAAGTTCTGGGCGGCACTGCAATTGTTATGGGCCGGCGTTATGCTTACCATCAGGCAAACGACCAGCTCGTCTCGTTAACAAATAACATTAAAAAAAATCCTATATCAGCCTCTTGTAATTTTTAGCTACATCGGGAAATTTTTGTGCTCAGGAAATTCATACATCGATGCCACGTTGAAAGGCAATGCTTACGGTCTTACCACAAAAACAATAAACACACCTTAAACCTGTGTTAAACAGCGTTTAACTGATAAACATGCCTTAGTCGCGTGTTTAAATATGAGCAACCACAAATGTTAAGTAGTGTCTAACCGTTGTCTAACTCAATTCTGTTGTGACATTTCTAATCATTCTATACGTTTATCTTTAGATAATGGTGCCAATTCTCTTGTTCACCTGACTAAACTAAACTAAACTATAAAATTTCTTAATTTAGTTTAGAGAGTTCTAAAAGCTATTCTGATTAACGGTCTGACTAAATTTAGTCACCGTATTGACATCACCAAATTTACACTAAATTGAATTGTTAGAGTTGCCAGCGTGTCGCATATTAATTAATACCTATACATTATAATTGATGGATTTGACGGACCGATCATTTTTACACGATTTAACGAAAAAGGAGTGTAAGTTTTTAAGCGTTCGTGTATATAATATGTGACTGTAATTAACCTAATTTAGGATTGGCAGATTCAATAATAAATCTTAGCATTACTTTTATTAAAACCTACCACAAATTAATTAACATAGTATACTCGTCGGTACTCGTTTGTTGGTTTTTACGATATACGAATTTATTACGAGTGTTATAGCAGATAAAACGGAAGGGTTGTGTCCATAGATAACATAAATTTTTTAACTTCAACTTTTGAAAAATTATTTCTCCAAAAGTATCTGTTTTCGCAATTTGAAACTTGGCCTAAAGACTTCTTATAAAAAGACCTACCTGTGAAAAAAAAATTTGAACACAACTCGATTGGTATTCATCCAAACTCAAAGCCGCAAACCTTCCATTCGAATTCGTTCTTGATAGTTTATAAGAAGAGTAAGTTCATGTATTTTTAATATGTACCATTGCTTTTCAGTAAAATATTTTGTTGTACATATTATAATCTGTTACTACCTTCCTAGTAAGGAATTTTTCGCTTGAAGAGTTGAAGTGAAGATGTAAGAGAAAGTTTATCTTTCCGATGAATCTACAAGAGCCACCAACAACCATCATATACTCCTCCATTATGTGTAGTAGAGTAGGTACTCATTACAAAATATATAAAATTACTTGTTCCAAGGCAACATAAACACGTATGACGATAAAACTACTCGAAAATTTCGTATGAATAGCGGTGAAATAACTAAATTAATTTTAGTCCACGTTCATTTTCATGCCAACTAACTTAGTCGGATTTTCTCTAATTTTAGACGAAAATTTGGTACAACAGAATAGATAAATGACCGCTTAGACTAAATTAAGTAACTTTAGTGCTGTCAAACTAAATTTTAGTTTAATCTGGTCTTTCCTGAATAGAAAACAACGTTTGACATAACTAAACTAAATTTTAGTCTAGTTTAGTTTAAGTTGTGCCAACAGAATTGGCACCACTGTCTAGCTAAACAGGCTTCTTAAAGTGTTTTTGTGTGATAACAGGGTTAGTCTCTGAGCCAAGCAAAGGGTAGCATTTTGGTCACGTGTTGCGTCGACTATAATATGTACACAAAACTGTTCTAATAATAGTATCTTTGTGGTTTTTTTTGTCACTTTTGTGTTTATTTTGTTAACTAAATGCTGCCCGCGGTTTCAGGCGCGCGTAAATAAAAACCCACGAAATCCAATATCTCGGATTTCGTGGGTTTTATTTTTTTGCACGGAATCCTAATTATTTTTCTAACATAAAAGTAGCCTAAGTTACTTCATATAACATCTGCTTATATATATCTGACAGTGAAAGTCCCATCAAACCCGGTCCAGCAGTTTCGGAGATTACCCGGAACAAACAGACAGATAAAAATTTTAAAAATGGTTGTTTTGGTATAGATACCGTATATACTTTCATATGCATTTAGTAAAAAGCTGCTATTTTGATATAACAAACAGACACTTCAATTTTATTTATTTGTATAGAACGTTTATGTGCTACCTGTATAACGACAGTTATGTATTTTGTGTTTCAGGCAACATCACTATTGTTGTGCTCGGGAAATTCACCCGTGACAATGTGGTCAAAGATGGTTAATATTATGCTTAACCTAGATTAGAACTGACTCTCAAGTGTAGGTGCAGGAATACACCTTTAGGTGCTTGGAGACTGATTTTCGGTTTGAATTTGCTAGCTAGCCAGGTGAGCACTTCAAAATGCCGTACCACCAAGCAAGTTAACAGAGGTACGTAAGCCGAATGTCCCATACAAACGAACTTCCCTGTTCATTTGAAAATTACAGGTCAGATTTAAATGAAATTTTGCATGTATAAGCGGATAAGCAGTATCTAGGGGAAAAATGTGTTCGTTTTGGTTCAAACACCACTAAAATCAAATTAGAGCGAAGTGAATTTTCATTATTTCCACCACTAAAACGACTCGTTTTGAGCTGATTATTTTCATATAATAAACTCGTTCAATCAAAAAACTTTTGCACCTTACCCCTCGGTAATATAGTCAACTTTGTAAATAATACATAATAATTGAAATAGATTATGTCCATTCAAAATGAAAAAGCAACTTCGAAAAGTTATCAAAAAAATGTAAAATATTGTCGACATTTTGCAACCGCTTCGTCACACGCGGGGTGAGGTATCGGGGAGACGCAGTGAGGCTACGGAAACTCCCGAGTCCCGACAATTGCCAGTTACAAGTGAAACAGGAACAATATTTACCGCTCGGCGCTAGGCCCATCACGGAGTTGGGCGAGTCATACGTACCCTTCTTAAGAAAAAATGTCACGTTTTAATTTATCTATATTTTGTATGCTGTTTATAATGTACCTACTTATGTAAAAAAAACAGTGGGCGTCACTTCGAGAATTACGTACCTATTTAGCAATTAGGTACTTATGCAAATACCATTGAAAACAACATAACATTCATCATAACATCTGCCAAGTTCAAAGGTGTTACCAGATAATTGCGATAGTCCCCTGTCATTTTTTTCATTATTTGCCATTTTAGAACATCTTGACAGATTTTATTATTTTATATGACTATATCAAAGCGTCGCTGACAATTGAAATGTGTGACGTTTGAAGCGAATCAAAGCGTTAGGGTTACCACGTCGCAGTATTTTTTTTGCACAATTTTTTATTGTGCTTTTAGTATACCCCATCTCTTCTCTAGGGTGCCCTATGCTAAAGGAATATTCAGGTAATGGGTAGAATTAAGACTTTTGTCATGATTGATCAATTATGGTTATATTTACGCTTACCGTTTGCTCCGACGATCCCATCATTGTGTGTCAAAAATTATTCCAGTTTTGTTGATTTGATTGATTTTATTTTACAACCCTACCCTACATATCCTACCCTATATATCCTACTAATATTACAAATGCGAAAGTTTGCGTGTGTGAATGTTTGTTACCACGTATCACCGTAACTACTAAACCGATTTTGATGAAATTTGGAATATCAACATTCCAGTTCATCTGCGTTTAGGTTCTAGAATAACATATAGGCTATAAAGATTAATACCAGACGGGCGAAGCCGTGAGTGGAAGCTAGCTATATACAATGTATAGCTAGCCAGGTGCTCACTAGAAAATACCTTACCATCGTGCTATAGTTGCATCCCAATTTTCTTTCATCGATAGCTCATTGTAGGATTCGAACCATAGACCTGCAGATCGGCGACCGACGTCAGAACCACTGAGTCAACACTTCAAAAAACCTACCGAACTTATATGTCTATTTAAGTTGAGTTAAGGCTTTTAAGACCTAATAATAGTAACCCGTAGCTCAAGCAGTCGTGACGCACAACAAGTAACAAGTTACCCAAATATTAGCATAAAGGCATAAACCTATAAGTGGTTGGCAATCACAAAATAAACTATGATAACTATACGAAAAATCGCGTAATAAAATAACAAAAGAATTTTATAGAAACGTAATCGTAAATCCTATTTGATATTTTTATTGTCTTGTGGTCTTATACAATAGTTAAGTATTTATAATAATTACACCGGATAATGTACAATATAAAACGTAAACAAAAATATATAACTGTCAATTTTCACCATAACTGCATATCTAAAACCATAACCTCTCTCGCTTACAACACAACTAGAATCTGCGACAACCCTACGCCGAGTGAACGCTTTGACGCAGCTTATTCACAATTCTTGCATTACAGTTGGGCTTCATAGCCCGAATTGACTAAACGCGCGGTGCCGTTTGCATCGATTCGCGCGGTTGCGTGAAAAAAGGCAAGTGACTGAACTGGCGGGAAAGTGAAAAAGAAATAAGTTCGCGCGCTTTTTGACAGTTTGACAGTGACAAGTGGCCAGTGTTTTTTTTCAGTGCATGTGAGTGCTAAAGTTAAAAGTGATACGAAATCACGGATTGGCTCTTGAGGTAGGTTATGTAGTATTATGTCATTATTTTGCCAATTTTCGCTTTCACTCGAGACAGGTGGGGATTTAGGGCAGTGGGGCAGTGGAAAGTCGAGATGCGGAGGCTGCGAGCCTAAAATGATCGGTTATCGCTACGCTTGCCGGTGACTTTTTAATTTTACTTGTAAAGCGCGCGATTTGGCAATGCAAATTGTCTGCTTGGTAATTTTTTAATTTCGCATTGAAGATGCGTGCTGAGTTTTTAATTTAAGAAAATTATACTCAACGATATACGTTATTGTTTTTAACGATAATTGTTATATTATACTTTTCATTTTAAAAACTGTAATTTTAATAATGGTTTTTTGTGTTGTATTTTATTGGGAAATTTGGTACTTACTTGTTTTTTTTTGTACGTGATGCTTACTAAAAAAACGAAAAACAAAATAAAACTTATATTTTGTTGGAAGACTACTTACTTATAAAAATGTTTAATGTGTAGTGAAACTATTATTTAATTAGGTAATTAAATAATAGCTTTAGAAAAAAATTTATATATTATTTCTATGCTGTAGCAAAAATTTTAACGAAAAGATATAATTTTGCCGTATTTTTGCCATGAAAAATAAGGTGGAATTGGACATTTAGTTCATGTTTCTTTTGTTTGGTTCACCCTGTAGGGTAGGCTAAAGTTGTGAGGCTGTACCGCCTACTTGTATAAAAATTCTTTCAAGAGTTGGGAAAATAATTTAGTGAATAATAATCATCTTAAGAATACGCACAGTACCGCAAAAGGCAGGTTTTATTTTTATATTGATCACTATAGAACAAACTTTTTAAGATTAAAAATATTATTAATAATTGGAGTTTATTAGTTCCTTAAATTATTCTTTATTGTTACTATAATGTAAGTTAACACCAGTTCCAGCTTGAGGCGTTGGAGTCTATTGAGAGGCGAGCCAAGAGGCTTATCGGTAACAATTCGCTAGTAAAAGCTCAGCTGGACAGCCTTGAGCATCGGCGAAAAATTGCTGGCTTTTCAGTTTTCTATCGGTTACATTTTTTCAGCGAGTGTGCATTGGAGTTACTTTAACTTAATTCCCATTCCATCATCAGACGACCATACAAACGGCGAAGCGGCATCGAAGCGTCGTGGATATTCTTCCTATATGCACGAAGCGATTTGCTTCTACTTCATTACCTATGCGTACTGCAAAGGAGTGGAATGCCTTGCCAACTGAGTCTGTGTTCCCTGATTACTATAACCTGGGTTTCTTCAAGTCATGACTGTCACACTTTTTTATTAATTACTTATTAATTAAGCCTTTAATTTTAATATTGGCACCTACATACTTTGATTACATGTGTTAGGTATTAACAGAAACTAAACTAAAAGATACATACCTAATAAATTTACAAACCATCACAAATGAAAAATAACTGATGTCTTTTTTCTACATATTTGTTCGTTTTTTTTTTAAATTTTGACAATGTTGTACATATTTATAGGTTTTTTTTTTTTTTTTTCTTCTTTCGTGGCAATATTTATAGGTTATAGGTGCCTAAATTTGTTGGTTGTCATAAAAAAGAGTTTGGCGAAATTGCGGCAATCCTGCAGAAGCTATTCAAAGAAGTTGAAGTCATAAAAGTGAACGGTTAAAAAAATTGTATAGACATAGTAAAAAAAGGTGACAACGATTCTGTTATAATAAGATTTATGAACAAATAAAAAATAATGGAGATTAACTTTGACAGTTAAATAAAACAAATTACATTTATTTTTATAAATAGCCATCAAGAAGGTTTTATGTTGATGTAAACTAGACATTAGTCAATGGTGAATGGTATTTTATCCTTTGTTATCACTGCATTAAACTAGTCTGTTAACTGCCGTAAGATCAAAATGTACTAAGTGTCCTTACGTGATAAAGGAAAGGAATTTGAAAACTGACACGGGTATTCTTACCATGACTATACATTCAAAACTTTAACTGCGGCGCAAGTACGGAAGTCCAAACGATAAATTTGTCGAATCGAAAAAACTGATAGATTTATCGAATGTTGCGGGTACCGAAGTCTGATCGTAAAGTATTGTAGTAGCTTTATATTCTCTTTGGATTCGACCTAGCTATTCGTTAATTTTTGTCGGTTGTATGCCCAATCTATTGTTTGTACATTTAAAATGTACTATACAGTAAATTTTTACAGAATCAGGCAAGTATTTTTATTCCTTAGCGGTACGCACAATAAATATATTATGTAGAAGCGAAATGCTTCGTGTTTATAGGTGGAATGTCCATTATGTATAGCATTTCGCCGTTTATCTTGTCTTATATGTTTACACACCTGTAATACAAGAAACACCAGTTTGGGAAAATAAAGCAAATTCAAGATAACATTTTCAGTTTTGCACAAAAAACTAAAAATAAATTATGTAGGTACTGTCAACGACACAAGTGTTAACTAGGTATTTATCAACTAATTTTGTATGCAAAGGAAGTCTATTTAGTCTAGATTATCAAAGCGAACTTGTCAGTAGTCTAAATGCCTTAAGTATTTCTATAAGTTTTAATAAGTGTTTATCAATAAGGATGTTGCTAGAAACGCAAAATACATAATTACTGTCATTATTCCGGTTTAACAACATCACATTAACACAATAAAAATTAAATTTAAAAAAAAGATACAGTTTTAACAAAGATATTATATACCTACTGCATCCAAAAGTTACCCGAATTCAAGGATTGAATGATATTTTATGATCCAATCGTTGAATAGCAATAGTAATTTAAGCGATACTGTCAAATTCTTTACATTTCAATGAATAATTAAAATGTATAACAACTGTTTTTCAAGACCAAAGTAAAAAAATGCATATTTTAGTACCTACAACTATATGGCCCCCGCATTGAAAATGTGCTAGGCCCATAGATCATCTTTTTCTTATATAGAAATAAAACCCGATATGTTAATAGTTTAGTTTCCTTTACAATAATAAAAAAAAACAAAAACAGAAAATAACACAAGACAAGAGCACTATTTTGAATTGGGTATATCAAGGTCTGTATGTTCATGAAGGTCCGTTTGTGATTATAAAACAATTTGTTTGTTACCGATAATTTTTGGAACAACTGGCCCGGCCTGATTGTAAAAATTCTTTAGTACTAGATTTTTTTTTAATGTTATTGGTAACGAGACGAGCTGGTCGTTTGCCTGATGGTAAGCATGACGCCGGCCCATAACAATTGCAGTGCCACTCAGAACTTTGAAACACAAAGGCCTTCGCGGCACTGCAGTGCGCTCGTTACCCTGAGACATTAGGTACTAAGTCTCATAAGCCCAGTAATTTCACTGGCTACTTTGCTCATCAAACCGGAACACAGTAATGCTTGCACATTACTGCTTGGTGGCAGACTTCACGGGCAAAGCGGAAAAGGCGAAATTATATAAGAATCAAATTCAATATTATTATGAAAATCAGAATATTCATATCATCAATATCATTGATAGCTATATAAAATTTTCATTTCATTTGATTTTATTTCTTAAACATAAATAAACGTTAATAAAATAATATTGTATGTATAAATATTACCATTAATCGTTTGGATATATTATTATTAATCGTTCCTATTATAATGTTTGTATACTTAGTCATACCTAAGTCATAAGTCTATTTCTCGTAAGTGATTTTATAATCTTAAGAGAAATGAAATAAAGATCTTAAACCATATATATAACTTTACTTGGATTTACAACTTCTGTCAACATGCGTATTATGTCGTTAACTGTACCTGCTAGTAGCACAACTCCGGGCCAGGAAGTAATGTTTTATATATATTTTCGTCCTCCTATATTTTGTTTCATTTTTAAGTTCGCATAATTGCCTTGGGCCCGTATGAATTGTGTCAATTAAAATCATTTAAACTTGAATGCTTCATTGTATGTACAAACAGTATTACCGCGCTACCAAGCTTTTTCTTTTGGTTTAGTCAAGATTTAAATGCATTTGTTTTTGTAAGTAAAGGTAACTTGCAATCCAAGTTACAATTTGTTGTCCCTTTTCATAGTGGTTTTTGCCACAAAAGCGGTTACGCACTGCAACCGATCCGAATCCCTGAAAATAAACTCGGACCGAATTCGGATATTGCAATCTCGCTATATTCGGATATTGCTATATTCGGATATTGCTATATTCGGATATTGATATAGTCCAATCTCTGATCCAAATCCAGAAAAGGGCTTCTGGCACTGCTATTGGTCCGTTAATATTCTGTTCCGAATGACGGAGATAAATCGGATGACGGAACTCGCATCTAGTTCGTAATATGTCTTAGAAATAGCAATGTTGTTACTTCGGACAGCATTTTTTCGGATTCGGATCGGGTGCCGTGCGGAACCGCTCTTATGTCAAAAACACTATGAAGTGGGACGACAAATTGTAAGACGCACGCTTGGCCGGCTTAGTTTTAGTGATAGCCTCAGATCAGACAAACAAGGGAGATATGTCCGTTCGCGTTCAAAATACGTTTCCGTTTTTCATACATTTTTTCACCATTCCGCTAAACTGCTTAGTGCAAAATCTGGAAGTACGGCCCACCTCATTTTTTATGCACACTAAGAGACTTACAGCCACACAAATAAACTTATTAATAGTCCACAGACAAAAAAATGGGACAGCAAAGCCGTCTGCAAAGTGAATTCGATTAAATGTATCTTGCGTTTTTTGGGCCTGATGCGTTCGCACTCGCTACGTACGCCTTACCACATCTCCTTGTTTCTATGATCTGTGGTGTTAGCAGTCGATTATGATGTTTACCGAGGAGAATGCTGATTAAAATGCTGCTGCCCTGGATATTCCCTTGGCTTTTACGGCACCCACAGGACGAGATGGGGTGGTAATATTCCTAGCCGAACCACACGGCCGAGTTTGGTTATACCAACGCATCGAGGTACTAACCCTGAGAGATGAAATACTGTACTACCCGATTCCACAACAATGCAGTGATCTGTCACTATCATCAGCGGATACCTAACGAACGTATCAACGCACGGGGAATCGGCGCCAGGCGGTGGCTTAGCCAATCAGAGCGCATTATATTAGGCAAAAAAGGTGGACCTATTGGCGTGTTTAGGCAGATGCTCTTGAGAGTCAGATTTAATCTAGCGTATTCACCATTTTGGACCACGTCGTCTCTTAAGATCAGGCGAGATGGTGCTCAAATGATTACCTATTTATTACAAAAAACAAAATGGAAGAGAAAAATAACTAAGTGCAGTGAAATAAGTGGTTCTCCTTCCTGCCTACCCTAAAGGGGACACGGCCTGATGATGTAGTAGTTGCGGCCTTTATTATTTCAAGTCCTTGATTCGTCATAACTTAAGTTATTCTTTATCATGCGCGTAATATCGTCGCACAAACAAATCAAAACTTTTCCCATATCTCAATAAAGAGCCGTACAATTTCTTCACATTTGAACGCGAAAACTAAATCTCTTGGTACGACAAAGTACTCGGTAACACCAGCGTACTGCAAATAATAACGCTTTAGAACTATATCGCAGTAAGTTTTGTGAACTTTTCCTTTACAACACGAACGTGTCTCTCAGTTTATTACTGCGACAAAGTAAAACAACTAAAGTCTTAACATACCAATGTATTACGAAATGAAGATGTACAGGATTCAACTAGTCGACCTTTGTGGCGTAACCACTTAGCCAGCCGGTTGATATGCGGTCGCGGGATCGATTCCAGTTTCGGTAATTATACAAATTTCTTGATTATGACTCTAGTATTGCTAATTGCAATGCCAAAACACTCTTTGGCGAAAGTATGACTGAGGGGCAGCACAGTTTCAACAATCAGGAATCAGGTATTAAGTTTTTTTTTAATGTTATTTGGTAACGAGACGAGCTGGTCGTGTGCCTGATGGTAAGCATAACGCCGGCCCATAACAATTGCAGTGCCACTCAGAACTTTCAAACACGAAGGATTGCGCGGCAATGCCGTGCGCTCGTTACCCTAAGACATTACGTATTAAGTATGTCTCATAAGTCCAGTAATTTCACTGGCTACTTTGTTCATCAAATCGGAACACGAGTATCTAGGTATTTGAGTCATAGACAATCGAAAAACTTCGCATAGACAAAACCATGTATTAAACTGTATGTTTTGCTGCTTCACCTTTTTATTTTGCGAATTGCAACACAATTAGTGTTAGATTGGCGTTGCAAAATTGCATAGATTTTTTGTTGACTCGTTAATTTTCTGTAGTTTTTATCACTAAGTTATGACCTCGTCACTCAGACGCAGATGGGAAGTTCGTTCAACTTTTTTGACACAATAGGTTACTTTTCACTCACGCTAACTCTTGCTTCACACGGACCACGCGCTACATTTACAGAACGCTGCATCGCCACGTGACGCTAGAAGCGGCTGCAAAGTTTTTTTTTATATATTATTTGGTAACGAGACGAGCGGGTCGTTTGCCTGATGGTAATCATAACGCCCATAACATTTGCAGTGCCACCCAGAACTTTGAAACACAAAGGCCTGCGCGGCACTGCAGTACGCTCGTTACCCTGATACATTAGGCATTAAGTCTCATAAGCCCAGTAATGTCACTGGATACTCTGCTCATCAAACCGGAACACAGTAATGCCTGCACACTACTGCTTGGCGGCAGAATTCACGAGCAAAGCGGTGATAACAACCCAGACGGACACTCGCAGAAGAGTTAGTCCTCCCACTAATAAAAAGTGCCGCACAATGGGCCACCGCGAGCGGCCAATACCTCCACCACAACTGCGAACAAGATTTTTCATACATATCATAAACATAGTGCCATAGCACAAACGCCTTATTTTCTCTGCCCACACAGAAAAGAAAGAGAACAGAAAGAGCGATTGGGCTGTCAAAAAGCACCTGAGCGTCCCTTCTGTTCTCTCTATTTTATGGTTACCAGTAGCTGAGACTGGAGGCCGTACCCAGGCAGTGGTGGCCATTGCTAGTGGCTGCGTCTAGTGGCCGCGTTCTATGACCCAATGTGCGGCTACTCTTAGTAAAGCGGAAGCGTGCGAAAGCCGCTTGAAGTCCGCTGGTCGACACAAGTAGCTGGCGGCCGTTTATTGTTTAACCTATTGCTTGCTATCCACCTGTCCTGTGAGTTGTTTTATAATGGAATCCGACGAAGAAGGTGACGTGATAAGGCCCCACCCTTATCACTTCACCTTCTTCGTCGGATTCCATTATCGCGTATATCAGATACACGAAGTCAGAAGCCAGTCTCGTGTAGCGACAACCAGCGTCAGCCATGGACAAGCTCATATAAAATGTACGAAATTGCAGTCCGCAGCTCGGTGGCGGCGTTCTGTGGTTGTAGCGCGTGGTCCGTGTGCGAACAGGCTAAACCTAAGAATCTGGCACTTAAGTGAGACTGTTGAACGGTTAGAAGTAAGATTTCTTGATATCAGACTTAAAATTTATTACTTACCGAGGTTTAATACCTAATGTCTCATGGCAATAGAGCGCAATGCAGTGCCGCGCAGGCCTTTGTGTTTCTAAAATACAATAAAATAATATAAATGCCATAGTATGTAGTTTGATAAACTTAAAAACACGCTATTCAACTCCTGGCTCCATCGTCAGACCCTCGTCACCAAGTCCAATTTATTGGAGTCGTCAAAACGAATCGTGTTTCCAAACTCGAGGGGTTTACTTGTAGCCACTGAAGTTTTCCACTATTCACCTCCTGGCTCCTTTATCAGACCAGCTCCATAATGCCAAAATATTATATTGGCATCCAAACTGCTTATACATACATACAAACATACAAAGTTTCATTTCGATACGACAATTAGAATTGGGATGTTGACTGTATTAAAATAAAAATGTAATTTTGCCGCGAAACGGTAGTTTTTGTGATAGAAATCATATAAAACACAATATTTTTGTTTATTTTTAAGGAATATAATTTTAATTTAATAATCAAAATGTAATCTCATCACTCCGAAGTCACGTGACATAAAACGCGCGTGACGTCAGTTTCTCAATCGGAATGAGTATATTGCTCTTTCTGCCTAGTATTTTAGAGTGATATCTGTGAATATAGTTATCTGTGCCAGGAATCGTGACGTCACATCGACCACGTGACCAGTTTTGGCGTTTTGGAGCGAAACTTGAAATGGCATTTAAAATACATGAAAATTAAAGTATTAGCTGTATTCAAAAAGTAATTTTAAATATTTTGGGTTATATTAGGCCCATTCGCATCGTTTTAAACACTTTCCCAAAATCAGTCAACATCCCAATTAGGTTAAAATTGGCTTCTAAGATTTGATTGCATACTTGTACGTAAGTGAAGCTAAATTAGAAAAGCGTTAAAAATAAGTAGTAAGTACAACCGATGAGCTCTTCTGCAAGTGTCCCTGGGTGGGTTACAAATAAATAAAATGGAAGTGTCTGTTTGTAATAACAAAATAACAGCTTTTTACTAAATGCATATCAAAGTGTATATATGGTACCTATAACAAAACAACCATTTTAAAATTTTTGTCTGTCTGTCTGTTTGTTCCGAGTAATCTTATGAGACTTAATACCTAATGTCTCAGGGTAACGAGCGCACTGCAGTGCCGCGCAGGCCTTTGTGTTTCAAAGTTCTGGGTGGCACTGCAAATGTTATGGGCGTTATGCTTACCATCAGGCAAACGACCAGCTCGTCTCGTTACCAAATAACATAAAAAAAACGTGCTTGAAGCCGCGGGGCATAGCTAGTTATATAATAAAATAGATAACAAATGTCATAAAATTAATTGAAAGTAAATTTAAAATTGTTCTAATTGCGGCTAATAAGAAATTGTTTTAAAGCGTTAAAGAATTTTAAGATTATAAAATATAATAATTATTGTATATTAAATATAATTTAAATATTTGCACGTCTGCTCGTAGGCTGAATACACAGACCTGTATTTTAAATATGACCATATAATTGTAATGTATTCTAGCAAAAAAATTCTTTGATTTTGTTTTGATATGAAAATTTTAATAGCAGTTAATTCCGTTATAAGTACAAATCTATTTTATACTCGATATATTGGCGTTTTACCACTATCTCGCCGACGTAGATCATGACTTCGAATCGATAAAATTGTTTGATAATTAGCATGATTGAAATTTGCTGTATCTATATGTAGTATTTAACTTTAGTAGGTATTTAATTTTAACTCTTCTTATGAGTAGAGAACTTCATGAGTTTACATAAAAAAATAATTGTAAATAATCGCTCAAAGAATCAGTCTTGCCATCCAGCGGGGCAACGCGGCCAGCATTTTGGGAACTCATCGTTTGAACTATTTTTAGACCATTTTGTTGTCTGATAGTTCAAACGATCTTTAATTAAATTCTTAAGTTTTTTATTGATAAGTATTAGGTTAAGTTCTGTTTTAGTTTTTAATTTTTTATTCTGTAAGTTTGAAATTAAATATCTCATTGTAGTATATGTAAATGATTAGCATTCACAATAATAAAAGGTAGCAAGAACCTTTTTGACTAATTACGTTTTTTAGTAACCGACAAAGTGCAGCACAGAGATGCTGTAAAACCATTCACCTGGCTGGTATATGAGGTCTTATGCAGACCATAGACGCTTAATATGCAAACGTACGTTTGCTTGTCAGAATAACAACGCTTTTGCGTCAAGCGCGGATTTCGTGATACTGGAAATGCGCGCTTGACTCTTTTCGTATTGAAGTACTGTGCCTAGCCGTTTGCCTGCGCCTTTTGGCAAGCGTAATTCCTACCAATTGCAGTGCCACAAGTGAGAATTTATAGACAAAAACCTGCGCGGCACTGCAGTGCGTTTTTTACTCTGAGACATCACGTATTATACTTTTAATCTACACAAATAAATAAAATTGAAGTGTCTGTTTATAATATCAAAATAACAGCTTTTTACCAAATGCATATGAAAGTATATACGGTACCTATAACAAAACAACCATTTATTAAATTAATTTTTGTTTGTCTGTCTGTCTGTCTGTTTGTTCCGGGTAATCTCCGAAACGCCTGGGCCGCTTATGACGGAATTTTCATTGGCATATAGCTAATATTATAAGTTGTAGCTTAGGCTATTTTTATTTTAGAAAAAGAGTTAGGGTTCCACCAAAAAATTAAAACCCATGAAATCCGATATCTCCGCGCGTGTAAAACCGCGGGCAGCAGCTATTGTAAATAATAAGCCATTCAATATGGTAATTAGCCTAGGTACCTATACATATTTATGGCACTTTGCCGTTTATGTACAATAAATAATTATAACATGTCTATACAAGAGCATATATTCTTTATAATCCTCTTAATAGTTTTCTGAGAAAATATACGTGATTTTCTATACATTATTATACTTCTGAATAAGCACTATTCATAATTATTATTAATGGGGTATACACGTGGATAAATAATGCGTGATTTTATTTTGAACAAAACGTGAAGGTATAAATAAGTGTATATTGAAATTAATGGAATTTTTTTATTTGGCTTGTTATCTTACTTCCTACTATATTATTATATATTTATTTTATATTATATAAATATATCCTACTAATGTTATAAATACGAAAGTGTGATTGTTGGATTGTCCTTCTTTCTCGTAGTAACGGAACAGCGGATCGACGTGATTTTTGGCAGAGATATTTGGACGGCTCCGTAGCTAAGTTGGTAGTAACCCTGCCTGCAAAGCGAGGGGTCCCGGGTTCGATTCCCGGCCGGGGCAGATTTTGTGTAAACATAAAATTTGTTCTCGGGTCTTGGATGTTTGTGATGTGTATCTGTGTGTGTCCATGCCACCTGCGACACAGGGAATCCTAGTGCGGGGGTATGAGTGTAAGCGTTTAAAAAAAAAAAATATAAAAAGTAGAAATAGGCTACTTTTTATTCCGGAAAAATGCACGGTTCCTGCGGGAACGCGGGTTAAAACCGCGGGCGGGAGCTAGTGTTTTAATAATGTACCTCGCATTAAGTCTTACCAAATCTCTATTAATCTATACTACATACTAAAGTACAAATAAATAAGATTGATTGCTTTTAAAAGCGGAACCAACTTCAATGACAAACTACTGAACCGATTTTGATGAGGTCCCAGGTCGAAAACATCAACTAATGACGTGAGTTATTTAACAATTTTTGATTTTGAGGAAATTTCCATGGAACCAATATGAAAGTAGATCGTTTCAAATAAAAAAAAAAATCCAAATCGTTTTATAAATGACGGAGTTGAGGTAACAAACAAACAAAAATACAACCTCATCCTTTTTCGAACTCTTTTAAAAAGTTTACAGTTTTTTTTTTCATTGTAGTGTGCAAAAGATCTATCAGTCTATTTTTGTCTATGAGTTCCAAAATACGTAGTAGTTACGTAGTATAACGTTAGGTGGTAGGTGGTAAGGTAGTGACTATCACTGGCTGACCGCTCTCTTAGGCCACAAACCTGTCCCTTGCGACACGTCTATTGCGTTCGCAACCGATTAATATGGTTCGAGACGTGGAGCACGAATATTAGAGCAAACTCGACTGTTTTTTGTACCATTTAAGAAGTCAATCTTAAATAGTATGCTACTTATATTATAAATGCGAGAGTGTTTATGAGCTTGTCCTTCTCTCATCTATACTCTATACAAATAAATATAATTGAAGTGTCTGTTTGTAATAACAAAATAACAGCTTTTTACCAAATTTATAATGAGACGAACTGGTCGTTTGCCTGATGGTAAGCATAACGCTGGCACGTAAAAATTGCAGTGCTATTCAGAACTTTGAAACACAAAGGCATACTCTTCTCGGTGTTCGATTGAGCTGAAATTTTACATACGTATGTAAATCCGATGACAAGGCAATGTAACGATTTCACAGAGTGGGTCTGATGATGGAGCCGGAAGGTGGTCACAGGAATTCTGTAACGAAACGACGTAACCCCATGGAGTTTAGGCTCGTTTGACTGGTCTATACAAGTGTTCTGATCCTAGATGATGTCCAAGATCCGGATGATGGAGCCGAAAAGTGGCCAAAAGATTACGGTACCAATTACGTATTTTATAAAAGTTTGTCTGGAAAAATATGGGTCTTACCACAAAAAAATTAAACACACCTTAAACCTGCGTTATTCACTGTTTAACGCCTAAACATGCCTTAGTCAAAGTCAACGTCAAAGTCAAAGTTCTTTATTTGCCAGAAAGCAGGTATACATAGTATCATGGTAAAATTTAAAAAAACCCAAATACATTCTACCACTACAAATGGTGTGCAAATGTTTGCAAGTCGCACGATTAAATATGAGCAACCACAAATCCTGATTTAAGTAGTGTCTAACCGTTGTCTAACACAATTCTGTTGTGTCATTTCTAATCATTTTTGACATTTATCTTTAGACGCTGTCTAGCTAAATAGGCGACTAAAAATGGTTTTTTTGTGGTAACACTGTATATTTTTCCAAAAATAATAATAATAATAATAATAATAATAATATATATTCTTATATGTTTGACTAGTTTTTACTTAAAAAAAACAAACGTAGGTAGTTACAAAAATAATTTCAACAAAAACAGAGAAAATTAACAGCAAAATAACACAAGCAAAGATTCGACACTAATAAACAATAGCGCAGAGAGATGTTCACGCGACGACGGCTGATGGCAAAATGGACGAGGCACGGCGATCCGCTTCCTTATATACCCTCAGCTGGTCTCCGATCCAACACGGCCTTTCCTGACAGGAGGCCGTCCTCGGACTCCTTTAGCTCTCCAGGTCAGTCTCCAGTAGAGGCATGGACGTTGCCTGATTTTCGTTTTGTTCAACACGCACTGCAGGAGTACTAGGCTCAATGCTCGCAGTCGGGCTCGAGTCTGCGGGCTGTGGCTCATCGGCTTGTGGCTCAGCAACGGCAGATGTGGACTCCTCTTCTGTCTCTGAATCAGCATCTGCACAACACATAAAAAAAGGAACACACAAATGTATGCCAGTATACAAGTGTGCGTAATTAGACAAATCAAAACTACTAGGACAAGACTTTACTTCAAAAAATTATTACTTCTTCAATACATTTGGAAAATACGTGCGTGGGTATGCTGCAGTCATACTCTCATACGCATATAACCAAAGGGGAATTAAGCAAAATGAACATTAACACACACATGATGACCTGAAGTCCATGTTATCATGTATATGGACCGTATACAAGGCACCGAATACATGGACACCACTTTCGATGAACTGTATAGGGAACAAAGCAAGAAGCTGTTGGAGACGCTATGCTTTGTAACTCTGTGAAAGGATCACTCGTGAATCCGATCTCAGTCCCACCGTAACACCCGTCGGCGCTACGATGTCAAAACACTGAAGGGTCACCCTTCTCACCGCGACAATAGCCCCAGGGCCTGTCACGATGTCGACATGTCATCTCAACACAGTCATGGGCACCATGACTCACCACCAAAGAAAGCGGCACACACATCAGGAGTCCACTCTCCTCTCCACGGGACGATGAACTCCGCCGCTGCTTGGGTTGACTTCCCGTATGAGCCAGCCAAGAGCTCCAACTCGTACCGCCCATGTGGTAGAGTCTTCACCACACGGTACGGGCCACGCATGCCCGAATCCATCTTGCCCGCAGACTGCGCTTGTTTCCTGACGAAAACCAAAGAATTTAATTCAAAGCCACGAGGTGGCTTCCTAGTTCTGTTCACATAAGCATCCTGCCTCTCTTGGTTTTGCCTGAGCCTTTCAGCAGCCCTTTGTCTACTCATCTCCCGCAATGCCTCACGATTGGGGCTCGAACTCGTGAGAGCCACATCGCGTACTAAACTGCGAATGAGGGGAGTTGCCGCTTCTATACCAATTAGTAAATTTAGAGGAGACTGCTGAGTCGTCTTCTGCTTCGTGATGTTCAAGACCAGCTGGACCTTCCAAATGACTTCTGACCATTGCCGTTGTCGATAATTAGCCTCAACTCGGACCATGTTAAGCACGGTGCGACAATATCGCTCAACCTGTCCATTAGACTGATGCATCTCTGGCGTTATTAAATGAACCTCACAACCCATATTTTTGACCCAGTCGAGAAATTCAGAGCTTTGAAACATGCGACCTCTGTCGCCAACAACTAACCTAGGAGTTCCAAACAGAGAAATAGCAGTCGTGACACAACGCTTTAATTCAGAGGCATCCTGACGAAACATCGGGAATAGGAGACAATATTTTGTGAAGGCATCTACGACGATAAGAACATAGCGATAGCCATTTGCCTCAGGAAGAGGACCCAGTGAGTCCATATGAATAGTGTCAAACGGGGCATCAGGTTTGTCCCAGGAGTAAATGGGCTGTAATGGGGCTCTAGCGAGCTTTTTATGGGAAAGGCACACTAAGCAGTGTGTGATGTATTTTCGAGAAAACGCTTGTAGTCCAGGAAACCAGAAATGTTTGGTGATCAAATCAACGGTCTTCTCAACACCGGGATGATTGTGCTCATCGTGGAATATGCGCAAAAGACTTAATCGATGACCTTTAGGTATGTAGCACAATAGTCTGGATGGTTCACCAGTAGGTGTATATTTCATGTACAGGAGGTCGTTCTTAACGACATATCGTGTTGCATCTAGTTGTCCGTCCGTTAACTTTTGAACAAGAGACTGAGTTTCCTCATCAGAAGCCTGAGCAATTCGTGCCCAGTTCAAAGGTTTTTGAACCGTGCACACATTAACAGGGTTCCGACTAAGGTAGTCAGCGTGGGCCATCAATGTCCCCTTGCGATAATCCAGCCCAAAATCAAAATCCTGCAGATATACCCACCACCGAGCCACCCTAGGCAAAAGGTCTTTCTTACGTTGCGTGAGTTTCAACGCATTGCAGTCAGTGACCACGGTGAAGCGCACACCTACAAGATAATGCCTGAAATGCTGTAGTGCTTTAACTACGGCGAGCGTCTCTAATTCGTAGGAGTGGTACTTAGACTCCGCCCCTTGTGTGAGTTTCGAAAAATAAGCTACTACGCGTTTTCGACCCCCTTCGTGTAACTGCAAAAGGACCGCTCCATAACCAATTGAACTAGCGTCAGTGTGTACTTCAATTGGCAACGAAGGGTCGTATATCGCCAGCACAGGCTCGCTAGTAAGGCACTCAATGATTTCCTTACGGGCAGCCTGTTGCTCCGGACCCCAATTAAATTCTACTCCGTTCCTAGTCAGCGCTGCAATGCAAGCAGTTTTCTGAGCAAAGTTAGCAATATAACGTCGAAAGTAACTTGCTAATCCCATCAATTGACGAACCTGTTTAACGTTCTTTGGTTCGGGGGATTCAATCAACGCTTCTATTTTGTTAGGGCTCGGCCGTACCTGACCTTGACTGATTTTACGACCTAAATATTCCACTTCAGTGCACAGAAACGAGCATTTACGCATATTGATGGAAAAACCCGCTTCTGTTAGAGTCGAGAGTACCTCATGCAGGAGTTCAAGTCCTCGTTCAATAGTTGTACTCATAAGCAAGACGTCATCGACATACACCAGGGCTTCACCAGATTCTACGAATTTTCGAAGGGTTTTTGCGATTATTCGTTGATACACCACGGGTGCGTTCGCCAAACCGTATGGCATTTTTAAATATTCAAAATGTCCCTCCGGGGTAACAAAATCAGTGAGGGGAATTGACTCCTTCTGAATCGGGATCTGGTGGAACCCAGTTGCCATATCTAAACTCGTAAAATATTTATTACGCCCTAGTCGGTCAATGTGATCATCGATTCTCGGAAGCGGAAACCGATCTTTCACGGTGAACTCGTTCAGCTTCCGATAATCCACACACATCCGGTCTGACCCATCCTTCTTTCGTACGAGAAGGATAGGACTCGCGTAGTCAGACTCTGATTCTCGCACGATACCCTTATCAATTAAGTCTTGGACAATATCTCGCACTCGCAATGTTTCCGCGTGGGATAAACGATAAGGGCGGTAGTAGACGGGACTATCGTTATTCAGTCTGATAGGCATTTCTCCTGTCTTTACTGTGGAGGTAGAAGTACCAGTAATGAGATGCGCCGAAAATTCGTCTATCGTGCCCATAAGGCGTTGCAAATGTTCGCCTTCGAGAGGCGTGTTAATGGGAACCTCAGACCGAATAGCCATCACGTCATCCACCACCCCTCGCGTAAGTAATTGGGAATCACGCGTTCGCACATAACGGACCCCCTCTCTATTCAACACGTCTGTGCCCACAATGATAGGTGTGTTCATGAAATCTGAACCAACGACAAACAAATCAACCTCTATCGTAATACCGTCAAACTCAATCGGCAACGTGACATAGGATGAGCTTTCTATTTCTTGGCTACCTAGCCCTTTTAAGATACGAAAAGCTGGCTTCCGTTCAACATTAAAATACTTAAGGACCGACGACGAGATTAAATATATGGTTGATCCGCTATCGATCAAAACGTCCACGGGAATACCACGAATGACCGCCACTATCACGTCATTATTACCATTTGTCAAGTCGCAACAAAAGTTTACATTGTTTACATTTCGCGATTCAGACTTTATTCTCGCAAAACAAGTGTCTACTTTGTGGCCAGGCTTTTTACAAAAAGAACAGGGCTCGATTTTAGCTGCTGGCTTTATCTTCAAGTCACTACTAGTTGACGCACTTTCTTTCGAATCGACCCTATTATTCCTGCAAAAAGCCTGCTTGTGACCAGCGAGTCCGCATTTATAGCATATGCCTTCTCGAAACCTTTTTTTTCTACTTGCTTCCGATTCGAACTCTTGCTTTCGCTTAGTACTTGACGGTTTCAAACCTACGGTGCTACCAGGCGTCAACGGTTTCGATCTAACAAACGCGGAAAAATACTCAACCAAATCTTGCGGCGAAAGATTCGCGTTCATAGCAGACGAACGTATCTGGGCATCTGTAATACCGCGTACTACTATGGCCGAAATTAATTCGTCACTAAGACCGCGCACGATACGCAAACGTAAAAGTGAACGTCGGGCATAATCGGCGTACGTGGGGTAGTTGTCCGAGTTCGTGTTCATGACGTCAAACAATATGTTCGCAATGTCGGGAGTTTTAGGACACAAACACTTAAATTCCTTTTTAAAATTACCCCACGTACGATCACTGGTCACCCATTCGTTTAGCCACGTTTTAGCATCGCCTTTTAGACAGTTACCTATGCGCGACAGGCATTCATGATCGTTCCAATTATTAAACGTTTTTGCACGATCTACCTCGTTACACCAGTCATCAATATTATGCAAATTCGGGTCAAAGTTAGAAACATAGTAATGTTGGTTGGATCTCACCAAACTTCCGATGGAGCGTATCGCGTCAACGATACGATCGGCACTTGTACCCTGCGCAGTCGCTGATGACACCTCGCTGTCCGCTCGATCCGCTGCCAGCGCCGGTGCAGGATGCTGCGCGGGCGGCGCGCCATCTGCTGGAGTCATTGGGGCGGCAGGCACAGCGGGAGACGCCCGTGGGGCGAGAAGAGCAGGAGTGGCCGGAGGCACCGACCGTGCCGGCGACGACGGCACCACACGTGTCGACTCAGGCGGTGAATACGCCCTGCGTCGCCTCGACGGTACCGTGGGTGGCGTCCCCGGTGACGCTCGGCGCAAGCGCTGCCCCTTCGACGCCCGACGAGGGCTTCGGCGTGGTGACGGGGACTCGAGACGCCGTGGCGGCGGCGATGCTCGATGCGACCCGCGGCGGCGTGGACGTCGTTCCAAAGAACGAGTAGGCCGGACCGCAGATCGTTCCTCCAAAGCTGTAAGCCGAGACAAGATCGCCTCCATCGTGGCGTGCAGTACGCCGTCAGGAGTACGTTCCCGTCGTCTATTAGATCGACGATCGTGGGTACCGTCGCGGCTGCGACGATGTTCCCGTTCCGACATCTCTCTGGGCCGATATTACAATCGATCAAACAGACAAGGTAGTGGGCGAATTAGGATAGAACCAAAATAGATTCTATCCCACTTCTGATCTTATATGTTTGACTAGTTTTTACTTAAAAAAAACAAACGTAGGTAGTTACAAAAATAATTTCAACAAAAACAGAGAAAATTAACAGCAAAATAACACAAGCAAAGATTCGACACTAATAAACAATAGCGCAGAGAGATGTTCACGCGACGACGGCTGATGGCAAAATGGACGAGGCACGGCGATCCGCTTCCTTATATACCCTCAGCTGGTCTCCGATCCAACAATATTTATTAACTAAATGATATACAAAGGAAGCTTATTTGACCGGCGGTCCCACACTAGGCTCTGGGCCCGTGTCGTGGAGACCTAGAATGACAGACCTAGAATGACCTAGATTCGAAATACAAGGTACAAAGCACATATCAGAGGCATCCTAGACAAATTACCATATTTTTGTTAAAATATAAATTTTAAAAATGTGTGTGTGTGTGTGTGTGTGTGAGTATATGCGCGCGCGTTTGTGTGTGTGTGTGTGTGTGTGTGCGTGTGTAAGTGTGTGTGTGTGTGTGTGAGAGAGCTTACAAGTTAATTAAGTTTTCAGTTTCCAGGTATGACCGACTTAGTAGCCACTTCTGCACTAGCGACTTTACCCTTGATGTACATTCAGCCCTGATGTTACATGTTTTGGAAATTTTATTATAAATACGCGGGAATAAATTTTTGGGATGTCGACTGGCAAAGGTAGATTTAACCACAGGAACGGGAACCTTATAGACTCGTTTTTTGGACAAAGCTTCCATGTCGTCAGAGTTGGCTATCCTTTTGTGGAGTGTAGTAAAAAAACTTACATGTTTGGTCTGTGCAGCTGCAGAGCTTTCCTGCCCAACTTTTTGAACCTTAGTGTTGGTGCCATGGGGTCACGGCTAAGAACAGTACCATCCCATCTCCCCATGGGTACCGTAAGAGCAGGGCAAGGGAATTGTCTAAGGAATCTGCAGCAGCCTTCACCTTGGTCAACATAATAGTTTACTGTGGTCACGGCGACGCCTGCTAAGCGTGCTGTATTATGGCAAAACCCCCCCTTCATGGGGGAGACCGATGCACAATGTTCAGTAGGGGACGTTTTCCGGCAATGGTGATGATTGTTGGTATAACGACCTTTTAGCGTCATCGAACGGTAACTTTCCCACTTGATACAAAGTTAAGGATAAAGCAATAGAAAAATAAAACTTCTCATTCTAAATTTACCAAAAAAATTTGAATAGCAAATAATTAGTTGCACATGCGAATGCTATTTTGGTACAAACATTAATCTTAATCCGTCCGTACTATTACTGTCCTACTTCCTACTAATCCTACTAATATAAATGCGAAAATGTGTTGGTTTGTTGTTTTATTAGTTTGTCCTTCTTTCACGCAGTAACGGAGCAACGGATTGACGTGATTTTTGGCACAGAAATAGTTTATGGACCGGAGAGTAACATAGGCTACTTTTTATCCCGAAAAAGTCACGGTTCCTGTGGGAACGCGGGTGAAAACCGCGAACAGAAGCTAGTATACGAGTACGATATTATATGCGAAAGTGGTGTTTGTTGGTTTGTCCTTCTTTCACGCAGCAACGGCGCCACGGATCGAAGTGATGTTTTGCACATATATAGTTTATTTATGGACCGGATAGTAATATAGACTACTTTTTATCCCGAAAAAATGCACTTTTCCCGTGGGAATCTCCATGTGGGGGAAATCGCGGGCAGCTGCAGTGCTAGTTACACAATTTTATTTTAATCACCAAGTATCTTTTTGTATGGAATGTGGCCATATTTAACTTCCACGTGTAGGTATATCTCTAACATAGTCTACGTGCTTAGCATGGATATGGCAGTATTAGTTTTTCTACCAATTGAATAAGTAGATAATAACAACATTAAAAACGAACGAAAAGCAGATAATGATACAAATATCAAGTATTCATTTTATTTTCGGAACGGCTGGAAGGGCTGGAGGGGAAAAAAAAGCATTAAAACTAAACTGGGGATGTTGACTAAATTTTTTTATGATGTCAATCAATTCATTGTATTAAGACAAAAACGGGTCTTTTCGCGCACACATAAAATCAAAATATAATTTTGACTAACCTCGACGTTTCGATCAAGTTGCATTGATCGTGGTCACGAGAAGACTGAAGAAAGCGTCTTGAACGGCGGGCGTTGTCATCATCTACCCGCATTTGTTAGTTGTTGGTTAGTCAAAATTATATTTTGATTTTATTTGTGCGCGAAAAGACCCGTTTTTGTCTTAATACAATGAATCCAATTCGCGAAAGTTTAAAAAGTACTGTCAATCAATTCGTTTTCTCACGAGAATCAAATGTCTATATTGAAAAAATTAGAAATTGAACGCTACAACACAATAGTACAATAAGATATATAGGTTAGTGGTGAAATTCTCAATCATACCAAGATGAATCAATTTCCCATAAAAAATGACCTCGCGCGATCGGTCATCGTACTGTACCATGGAATATATACTAATAGAAGGATGGCCTCAAACGGACCCAGATTTATTGAACGCTTTTAATTAACTTAATTTTACTAGATAGTAGGAGTAACTCTTCTAACCCCAAGCAGTAATGTGCAAGGATTACTGTGTTCCGGTTTGATGAAAAAAGTATTTAGTGAAATTACTGTGGGCTTGTGAGACTTAATACCTAATGTGCCAGGGTAAAGAACGGACAGCAGTGCCGCGCAGGCCTTTGTGTTTCAAAATTCTGGGTGGCACTGCAATTGTTATGGGCCGGCGTTATGCTTATCATCAGGCAAACGACCAGCTCGTCTCGTTATCAAATAACATAAAAAAAGGTATTTGCTAGATGTTGTCATGCAAGATATCATGTAGTTCGAAATTTATGTTGCTTTTCGCATGCTCATTAGGTATTGATACGTGAGCTAATTTGAACATTTACAAAAGTTGAAGTAGTTATAGTGCTATTATAAAAAAATTTGAAATACCAATTTATGTAAATAAAAGCAATAAAAAATGCAAAACGAAAAGATTGTGTCCTATTTTTATATTAAGGATAATACTTACGATTTTTAAATTTATACAAATTAATAAAATTGAAGTGTCTGTTTGTAATATCAAAATAACAGCTTTTTAACAAATGCATACGAAAGTTTATACGGTACGTAAAACATAACAACCATTTTTTGAAAAAAAATCTGTCTGTCTGTCCGTCTATCTGTTTGTTCCGTGTAATCTCCGAAACGGCTGGACCGATTTTGACGGGACTTTCACTGGCAGATAGCTGATGTTACAAGGAGTAACTTGGGCTACTTTTATTTTAGAAAAAGAATTAGGGTCCGCGCTAAAAAATAAAAACCATAAATCCAATATCTCCGCGCGTGTGAAACCGCGGGCAGCAGCTAGTATATTATATGTCTATTATATTATGCAAAAAGCAACGTTTTATTTTACATCCTGTATGTTAAGTGGTAGCTAGCCAGACTAGCTAGTCTATCATACATTTACTCCTCAAAAATGTATTTAAACAAGTATCTAACATATAAGATGTTAAATAATATTTTGCGTATTTTTCCATAATATGTTATTAATTCACTGTAGCATATAATATATTTAAAAATCGTAAGTATTATCATTAATATAAAAATAGGACAAAATCTTTTCATTTTGCATTTTTTATTGCTTTTATTTACATAAATTGGTATCGCAATTTTTTTTATAACAGCACTATAACTACTTCAACTTTTGTAAATGCGTAAGCAACATAAATTTCGAACTACATGATATCTTGCATGATAACATCTAGCAAATACCCTGTTTAAAAAATAAAGTAAAAAAATCTAGCAAATGAACACCTATACATTTAATTTGCAGCCTTTAATTTTTGTTGTGTATGTGTGTGTGTGCTAAATGTACCCAGGCTGCCACGCTATTGGTCACATAAAGTAGGAGATTGGCAAATAGGGATGTTGCATAAAACACAACATATATAATTACTGTCATTATAAAGTTTTAAGAACATCACATTAACACGATACAAATGAAATTCACAAAAAGTATATAATTTCCACAATTATACTGTAATTAAACTAAACTAAATAGTAATTTAAATGATACCATCAGATTCCTTACATTTCCAATACATTCCAAATTACTTACTTAATTTTATTTTATAATGATATCGCCTATTTCTAATTTCTAACTTCTAATTGTAAATTGATATGTGTAGGATTTTAAATTTTTTATGGGTTTCATGCCTGAAATAAAGACAATTTATTTTTTTTTTTTTAATAAAAATTGTATGAAAAATATGTACTTATACGCAGTTTTCACAATCAAATCAACAAAATGTTTGTTTTTCGTACAGATTTACGGCCCGCGTTGAACAAGTGACGTCAAATGTTCTGTCCAATTTGTATGGGGTGTTTTAGCGCTCATTAGATACGTACGACGTTAACTTTCATGTTTGACGTGTTTCCGATTTTTTCAATATAGACATTTGATTCTCGTCAGAAAACTAATTGATTGACATAATAAAAAATGGAGTCAACATCCCTATTAACCAATGAAAGCAGTTTTTGAAATCTCGTCTAGGTTGATGGGTTTCGTCAATTTATTTCTTAGTTTTCTTTTGTTGGTCGTTTGCCTGATGGCAAGCGTAATGCCAGACCACAACAATAATTGCAATCTACTCAGAATTTTTAAACACAAGGCCTGCGCATCACTCCCTGTCTGTTTGTTATACCCTGAGACATTAGGTAGTACCTAATTCTCAAAAATCCAGCAATTCCACGGACTACTTATAGGTACTCGTAATTGCTCATCAAACCGGAACACATTAATGTCAAGACACTATAATATATTTACTGCTTGCAGACCACACGAGAAAAGCACCCACACAGACACTCACAGAAGAATTAGTCTTAACACCTGGGGAAAATCCTCAAACTACTGGTTACATACTAGGTTTACAATGTAACTAGATGCTGCCCGCGGTTTCACCCGCGGCGTGATATTGGATTTCATGGTGTTCATTTTTTTGCGCGTAGCCCTAATTCTTTTTCTAAAATAAAAGTAGCCTAAGTTACTCCTCATAACATCAGCTATCTGCCAGTGAAATTCCCGTCAAAATTGGCTCAGCCGTTTCGGAGATTACCCGGAACAAACGGACAGACAAACAAAAATTATAAAAATGGTTGTTTTGTTATAGGTACCGTATATACTTTCATATGCATTTGGTAAAAAGCTGTTATTTTGATATTACAAATAGACACTTCAATTTTATTTATTTGTGTAAATTATGTACAGTGTACAACTGTACATACTAGGCTTATAATGTAATTAAATAGCGTTCCAAATATTACCAGAAACTTGAAAACCTTACCAGTTAAAAATATTTGGCCTCACTTTTGAGCGCGAATAGCCTTCTATTCGTTTTTATGTTCTGTGCTCAACTAATACTCATATTTCATCGGAATGAACAAGTAGTATTGGAAATCGCAATATTTGAATCTTTATCGCGTTGTGTTAAGAACTATCAGTTTTTTTATACAGAAACTATGTATGTGTGTGAATCTACATAATTTTATAGTCAGTGAAATTACTGGGCTTATGAAACTAATATCTAATGTCTCAGGGTAACGAGCGCAATGCAGTGCCGCGGCAGGCCTTTGTGTTTCAAAGTTCGGAGTGGCACTGCAACCGTTATGGGCTGGCTTTGTGCGTAGAATCAGGCAAACGACCCACTCATCTAGTTATGAAAACTATAATACCTGAGTTTTAATTCGTATGTTATTAAGAAAAGGGGGTCAATGTACTACTGGAGGTCAACAACATTTGTTTTACGAGTAATCGAAATTCAGAAGTTTTCATTGAAGAAAAGTCATTTAAAGTATGTATATTTCAAATTTCTACTACAGAACTTCCGGGCAGCCCTAGATCAGCTGGTTCACTTGAACTATGTCAAATGATAATGATGATTAGAAGAGAGAAAAAAATCCAGAGAATGCCGAGCACTTAGGTAAAAGCCGGATAGTTGCCGCACTTTTCAAAAAGGCTCTATTATTCAAAAATATGTACTTACTGCGATTAATACAACATGTATGTCAAAACATAGGTCTTTGATCTTTAATAGGAGCCTATTTTTGTAAACATAATTAATATGGTTTTCGAGTAAATCCTGTTTTATTAGACCTCTCAAAAAAGGGATAGTTGCCTACCGTGGCGGATAGTAGCCTAACGGAAAAAATGCTTCCGGGGATACTTGCCTCGTGCAGGGCTATAGACGCCACACTATGATTTTATTAAATAGAAACAAATTTAATATCAATTTAAGTAATCCGTCTTTATTGTTTATCGATCCTTTATTAAGTATCTACTAATAAAATATTAATTAACATTATTACATAGTAAGTATTTCAGTTTTAATGTTTTAAACTATAAAATAAAAATACAATAAAAATAACCTCCAAATGCTGGCCTGTACTTAGGTCAAAGATAAAGCATTGCCATTCAACGTGGCAATGCTGCCAGTATTTTGGGAACGTCGCCTACTGAATTTCACCTAAAGAAAAAGTCTTTGTTTTATTAAAGAATTTGTAATTGCGGATAGTTGCCCCAAGGGCGACTATCCGCAAAGGTAAATAGGGCAACTATCCTTTTTGACACGGATACTTGCCCTTTTTATTTGCGAAATAAATAAAAACTATATAACAATAAAACGTAATAAACAGTGTAATTTAAACTGTAATGCATGCAAATAAAGAAAATCTTGACTGAAACCACAGTCAGTTAAAAAAATATTCAATGAAAATTACTGACCAATATAATTTTGACGCCCGTCAAAGTTTCGGCGCGGAAGTTTTTTGCTCACACGGACAAGACGCGTACGTCTATTCAGACGATTTACATGGCACCGAGGCCTGTGGTAGAAGGGCTTCTAATTATAGTAAAGTACTAACACCCCCAACATCCCTAACATAGTGTATTAGACACTGCGGCAAGTATCCCACTGAGGCAACTATCCGGGTTTTACCCTATCTTTTGTTTTATGACGATTTCCCATGGTACCTCCCTTTATTATCTCACAACTTGTCGACAACCATTGCCCTAATCACCCCCTTCCGGGATAACATACCAATTAAAATCATCCTGTATTTATAAATCAATTTGCCACATGTATGACGGAGCATCACTTGATTACGCGGCTCGACCGATTTGGGTGATTTTTTGTGTTCGTGATTGTCAGGACATTATTTATATGAAAGAAAATCTTTGAAAACCCGCGGCAAAAGTCAGAAAAAAACGGATTTCTTTATAAGGAAAACTGAAACAAAACTGAAGGTCATAGATGAGGCACATGCTGTCACTATCAAAAAGTTAGATGTTAACCCGCGAAAATCCGGGGTGGTTCGCTAGTAGGTAGTTTTAAAAAAATACAATAACTATTGTACCACATGAATGTGCATAATTATTACGAGATAATTTAAACTGTTTCATAAATTGAAGGTTCTAAATTGAAAGGCCTATTACACCACGCGGTATCAAGTCTGCCTCACAGACTGTCTTAAGGTCCACTTGACAAGCTCTCTATTACGCCACGTTTATTCTGGGGCCGCGCTGAATACGCCGCGCCGTAACGACGACGTACTCATTGCGAATAGAATGGGGAGACACACTGCTTATTTATCCCGCTAGGTGGCGCATTAACGCTAGTGTTGTTTCGCTGTCAAACTTCATAATAGAATTTTAGTAAGTAATCAAACAATCGTCTGCAATAAAGTATGCCTCTGTGTACTGCATTGCAGTGTAAAAATAAAGCTACACACGTTTCCCTTCTGACGAGAAAAATCGGAAGCTGTGGATCAAAGCATTGCGCATCAAAAATTATTGGAAACCAAATCCTTCCTTTAGTTCATCATTATCAGCCTGTGCATTATTACCTATAGTTTGCTACAAGCCGATCAAAGCTCAGCGTGCGACTCTGTGGGGCCGCTTCGGTGACATCCTACATTCGAATATATGCATAATTTAATTCCTCCTTCCCCCTTCCACCATCAGTCGACCAGACATACGGCAAGACGGCATCGATACCTTGTTGATATTCCTCCTTTACGCACGAAGCGTTTTGCTTCTACATTTATTTAGCGTACCGCTAAAGAGTGGAATGCCTTGCCGGAGTCTGTGTTTCCTGATCGCTATAACCTGGGTGTCTTCAAGTCACGAGTGAATAGGTATCTTCTAGGTAAGCGTGCTCCATCTTCGACCGCATCGTCACTTACCATCAGGTGAGATAGTGGTCAAACGCAAACCTATTGTATATAAAAAAAAAATAAGAATAAATCCTACCACCATGCGTTATTTCCCCCACTGGAGCCTGAAATCAGTTATAATAAATGTGAAAATATGTTTGTATGTTTGTTGGTTTGTCTTTTTTTTCACGCAGCAACGCAGCACCGGATTGACGTGATTGGCATAGATATAATTTATGAACCGGAGAGTAACACAGGCTACTTTTTATCCCGGATAAATGCACGGTTCCTGTGGGAATGCGGGTGAAACCGCAGGAGAAGTTAGTCCACTATAAATAAGAGCTCTCAACTTACGAATTAGTGGTTGACCTTTTAACAACTAAACCAGAATTCCTTTTTACGTTTTTATCTTTTAAAATTTATCTTTTGGAATAAATTTATTAACTTTGCTAGCTTCAGCCCACTGTTTTCATCCGCGTTCCCACAGGAACCGTGCATTTTTGCGGAATAAAAAGTAGCTTATGTTACTCTCCGGTCCACAAACTATATCTATGCCAATAACCACGCGGATCCGTTGCTCCGTTACTGCGTGCGATAGAATGACAAACCAACAAACACACTTTCGCATTTATAATATTAAGTAGGAAGTAGGATTTATTCCAATTTATTTACCTTGTTTTTAGAGAATTAGGATAATAAAACTAGATTTTCTGAACGTAAATTACTAATTAAAGTCTAGTTCTCAAGATAATTTACGTAATAAAACGTATTTATAAATTTAGCTCTAACCTTTATTTTGTCGTTAGTATTATCAGATCAGACAATCTGCGTAATAATTAGTAATATAAAAAATGCGTAATATTACACAACTCTTTTATGTCTGTTTGTATGTAATATCAATAATATACGAAAACAGACAAATATTATAAATATATATAATATCATTACAATATGTATATATAACAATTTTATTTATTTGTAAAGAGTAATAATAAAATGCCTTTATTAACTAGCTAATACATAAATAGACACTACATCTAACCTAGCTAGCTACAAAAACAGTTGGATAATCTACAAGCCCAAGTAGGCCTATAGATAATACAAATGTTCTAGCCCACTAATAGGTATATGTAATTATATATAAATATTAGTACTTATTTACTGTCTTTGCAAAATTGGATAACGTTCCCACTAATTAAGTATCATCTTTAAATTACCAGCATTTTTGTGAGTATATAATAAAATATGTATGTTATTGTATATAATATAATATGATAATTGTATGTACTATTTGCATTACAATTAAATAAAACTAAACATGATGTATTTGAACTATATATTACAAGAAAATAGTTATGTCTACACCTCGTATTTCTAAAGTATATTTTAGTTATTATCGAATCTTTTCCATGCTAAAACTACCTGACGTGATATAAAATGATTTTTCGAGATATCGACAATACCTGCAAGTGACAATCGCTAAACAACAATTCAAAATAACAAGATTGTGTTTTTTTACCGCTTTAGTTTATTGAAAGGGTTGAGGAAAAAATGTAAATGTTAGTCATTTAAAATAATATTTAACGTAAAATAATCGACCGTGGTGACTGGAGACGTTTGCACGACCGGCTTTGATATTTTGAGCATCTCTCTCGTCCGAGCGCTAACCGTACCCCAATGGTTAGAAATATTGAAAGAGACAAACCGCAGCCACTTCTACGAACTCTACTCAAAGACATAGTTTAACAACCACTGACTGCTCTGTGCTAAAGCCGCGGTAAATACGCGGTAGTGCGCAAGTGACGTTTGTAGCGTAAAGCAGAGCAGTGTGGCAACCCCACAAAGACATTCTGTCTAAGTCTGATATTTTTGTCCTAATATCTTTGGTCATCTAAACTTCGCTTTACATTTTTTTTTGTTGTTTTATTTAGAGCCCCACGCGTTTTGCGTATTTAGCCAGTGTCAAGTTATATAAATAATAATATATAATAAATCGCATTCCCGCCAAAACTCTCCGCTTTACATATATAACTACGAACTAATCTGTCATCATGTATATGCTGAAATGCAGGGTAAGCCCCAGTCCCCACACTTTTACTAGTAAACAACCTGCTTAGGTCGATAATCTTAACTTCTGTAGCAAAGAGACTAAAACCACTACGTTCTGTAGCGCGTTATTTATTTATTTATTTACCAGCTTCTGTCCGCGGTTCACCCGCAGGAACCGTGCATTTTCCGGTATAAAAAGTAGCCAATGTTACTCTCCGGTTCATAAACTATATCTGTAGCAAAAATTACATCGATTCGTAGCTGCATTGCTGCGTGAAAGAAGGACAAACCAACAAACAGACAAACATGCTTCCACGTTTATTATAGCACGGATTTATTAATTAAATTAAATTATTGATTAATTTAATGAAATAAATATAAATATGGATGCGGGTTCGATTTTTACAACGTGGAAATTTTCGTATGCTCTTCATCAAAGTGATCATTTTGCGACGAAAACATTCTCATTTATAAACCATTTGTTCATCAGAGTTGAGGCCTTGGTTTTGACACTTAGCAAAAGCTTTTCAGAAAATCAATCGGTCCATTTACGCCTATAATATTACAGGCAGAATAGCAGTATATTATACAGCTATTATACAAATGTGTTGCAAATAAATATGTATATTATACTCGAGTCTCGTATGTCTAGGAAATGAGTCTAATCATTTATGGTAATTTTATTGTTGTTTGCTGTTTTTTGATCTGAAGGCCGTATTCTACCCTAGCCAAAAATATGTCGCCAAGCGACTATCGTTGTGTTTCAGGGTTCCTTACGTCTAAATGAAAAAACGGAACCCTTAAAGGATTACTCGTGTGGCTATTTGTTCTTTTATCACAGCCAATTTGCTACGAATCTGCTGGACCGATTAAGTTGAAAGGTACATATATGAATTTTTGCGATCCAAACACGAAAGTTTTCCTTAGGTATATAGTTACTTCCTATCCTACTATTCTACTAATATTATAAATGGGAGTTGTTGGTTTGCCCTTCTTTCACGTAGCAACGGATCGAAGTGATTTTTTGCATAAATATATTTTATGGACCGGAGAGTAACATAGGCTACTTTTTATCCTGGAAAAATGCACGGTTCCTGTGGGAACGCGCGGGTGAAAACCGCAGGCAGAAGTTAGTTTAAAATTAAATTGCGAAAGCGGGAAACCGACTTCGATAAAACTATCGTGATATATAAAATTTCACCCCCATTTTTCAACCTTTAAAGAAACCCGGTAGGTATTGTTTCATTTAAATTGGCGGAGTAATCAAGGAACATCGTCACTAAAAATACAGATGAACTCCTCTTTTTGAAGTATATAATAATAACACTTCGCTTTTATTATTGGCATTTATAATATCATACGATAAGATAAAAAAATTAGTATAATTTGCCACTTCGCTTTTTATTGACATTTATAAAATAGCGACTACAGGAACGGAAATTTGACTAAATTTGCAATCGGAATAATTCTGAGAATATTTCCACGTGACTTTTGAACACGTGTGTACCTACTTAAAATAAGATAATATTTTATTATATAATATAAATTAATTTGCTAATTACATTTAAATAGGCGGAGAAATCCAGGAACAACGCCACCAAAAAAATACATATGAACTTCTGCTATGTTTGAACTCGGTTAAAAAAAGAGTATAATTAACCACTTCGCTTTTTTATTGACATTTATAAAATAGGTAGTGACTAAGGAACGGAAATTTGATTAAATTAGCAACCTGAATAATTTAGTCAATAATTCCGAGAATATTTCCTTGTGACTTTTTATTTTATTATGTATAATTATTTTGCTAATAATAATTATAAAGATGTTTTGGCGTTGCTATTTAATTAGGTATCTTCTGGCAAACGTGCTATTGTTACGACCGTATCGTCACTTAACATCAGGTCTCGCCAAGCAGTAATGTGCAAGCATTACTGTGTTCCGGTTTGATGAAAAAAGTAGTCAGAGATATTACCGGGCTTATGAGACTTAATACCTAATGTCTCAGGGTAACGAGCGCACTGCAGTGCCGCGCTGGCCTTTGTGTTTAAAAGTTCTCAGTGGTCGCTGTTATGCTCACCATCAGGCAAACGACAAGAGCCCTTATTCATAAACGTTCCGTAACTTACTTAATTACTAAAAAGTGTTTTGTCTCGTTTTCACGCGTAACAGCTTCCGTCAACGAGAAGTTGACAGAGCAGTTTAAGGCGCTGACGACAGCGAATGACATTCAGCAATTTGTAAAATAAGCCACGCCCATAAACACAAAACACCGATAAATTATCTTATTGAGCTTATATGAATAAGGGCGAAGGTCATTAACGGCAAGGTTATGACGTCACAACTCACATCCGTACCCCGGCGACGTAGAACAACGTCATTAGTAAGTCATCTCGTGGCAATCCTACCATCAATGGTTTTTCCCTTCCATCCGCGTAAACAATGTTAATGTAGACTAAGGGCCAATCTTTCAATTGCAGCGTTAGTGGACTGATTGCTAGTGAACCGATAAAATTTAGTGATCCGTTATGTGCTTGTCTTTTTTTTTCGGGTCTTTCAATACGAATTTAACGGACCGTTAGCTACCTAAGGTTTATTTCTTTAGAATGGCAACAATTTATTTACGTCTGCCTTCACCAAAAAGTTACTATAGCTCTGATGATTCAGAGAATTTACGAAAAGTTTTTTTCTTGGCATTATATTGTTGGAATCCTTTTCTTATTTGCAATAAATACATATAGCCATCCTGTAGTCAAGCGAGCGAGGCAGCCCGGAACATATCTGGTTAAACGTCGTTTTTATGACACTTCTACGTGTTGTTATTTGCATAGCGACCGCTTCTCCTTGGTTACTTGTTGTTTTTTTGAGTTTTTTCATTGGATTTAAAATATCGCTTACTCTTATATACTCTTTGATCGCTTTTTCTGTGGCGAACATACCACAGAAGCCAGGAAATGAAGAAAGAAGAATTTCGCTTTTACCGTGAGATTCAAAATGAGTGAAAAACTGAACGCAAAATTACCAAAACGAAAAGAAAAGGGCTGTAAATGTCCTCAATGAACAAAATAAGTTTCGTCCCATTTGCATTCTTCCCAATGATCAGTGCGATTCTGAACAATATATTATGGGGGCATGCGTTGCTGGTTGATATTTTGCAAGCGAGGCAAAACGCGCACTTGGCGCCAGTCACATCACTTCAGCTTCCACATATTATTTATAATGTTAGATTTTTATAAGTTTACAGTGTTTTGTATATAATTATATTTATACGTTTTTACAATTGTGTTTCTGTAAAACTTTTTTTCAAAATGAGGAGTGTTGATGTGGGGTCAGGCGTTGCAGGTTGATATTTAGCAAGCGAGGCAAAACGCGCTCTTGGCGCCAGTCGCACCACCACCCTGCAACCGCGTGCCCGGCAGCCCTCGCTTTTATGTTTACGTGTGTCGTAATAAATGAGCATTAATTAATGTGACTTCGGGCTTATGATTTCCTATCTAGTAGAGTGAGCACATACCTATAGGGACACATACCACCTAGCACCTACAACTAAAATATTCTAATCAGTGATCATCCTATTCCTCAATTATTATCCATTTAACTTCTATAGAAACTGTTATAACCTTACTAGCTTCTGCCAGCGGTTTTCACCCGCGTTCCCACAGGAACCGAGTATTATCCGGGATAAAAAATAGCCTATGTTACTCTCCGGTCCATAAACTATATATAAGTATGTCAAAAATCACCTCGATCCGTTGCTTCGTTGCTGCATGAAAGAAGGACAAACAAACAAGCCAACAAACAGACAAACACACTAGGATACGGTAGTTTGGCTTTGACATGACGAGTTAGCGAGAGAATAACAACCTTATCTGGCCATAAAACAGTCCGATAAAGTTATACCTCCGCTACGTGTTTTATTCCTCCGTTAACTCGTAACTGTCACTTGAAAGATTCAAATTTCTTCTATCAGAGCAATAAGTCTTAGCTGATTCTTTAACGGTAGACTAAGGACGTTATCTCACTCTTGAAAGATCCGCCCTTAGGCTTCATTATGTTGTCAGTGTTATTAGTTATTACATTACCATACTTCCGTTAGACACGATTGATCAATTATTCATAATAGGAATAATAATGAGTAGATACGGAATTAGAGATGGTGGAATAAGTTTGTTTTTTTTAAGGACCGTGCTTTTGGTCTTGGCACAGGGCCAGGCCGGATAAAACATGTCGGGGCCCCTAGGCAATGCACGTCTCGGGGCCACTTTTCTAACCATAATAATAATATGCCATAATAATTTGAAATGAGTTCTGAAATGTACTGCAATATGATGTTATAATATAAAAAACAACGCAATATTAATAATATTTGTCATTGAGAGCTTGTTACATTCAATTTTAATTTTCACTGGAGGAAACATTTTCAATATTTTTCCCGGGTTGCGGGGCATTTAGTCTGGCCCCTAGGCTGTTGCCTACTTTGCCTTATGGATAATCGGGCCCTGTTTACATATTATGTATGTAAAATTTGTTGCTCAATCCAACACTAGAGGGTTAAATTTAATTTGCGAAATTTGACCTATACAAACAAATATACATACAAACATTGGAAGTTAAATAAAAGCATAATAAAGGGGTTTTTTTATATTTAGCCGTAACTTGGTATAATTCCGTCCGCTCCGTTAACTTAAAATTTATAGATTTTAGACTATTCTAAATCGTGTTTAGACAAAATAAAACTTAGTGTAGGTATCAATTAGTTTTATTGACATTTCACAAAAGACTAATTGATTCATATGTATAATCATGAAATTGTTTATCAGTTGAATTATAAAGTTTGTTTTTAAGATATGGAAGATTTTACTAGGATGTGAACTATGAGACATTTTTGTAACCAATAATTCCAAAGTGCTTTTTACACGACTGGCCAAAAAGGAAATGTATTTTTTTTTATTCTATAGGAGAAAACTAACAGACCAAGACACTAAAATAATAATTATAAATGCGAAAGTGTGTTTGTTAGTTTTCTCCTATAGAATAAAAAAAAATACATTTCCTTTTTGGCCAGTCGTATATACGGATACGTGCAGCGACTTACCTATAGTGTAAATCCCTACTAATATTATAAATGCGTATGTATATTTGTTGGTTTGTCCTTCTTTCGCGCCACAACGGAGCAACCAATTGAATCGACGTGACTTTTTGCATAAAGATAGTTTATAGACCGGAGAGCGAAATAGCATAGTTTTCCTCGAAAAAAAAACCACGCGATTTTACTGTGAGAATCTCGGTGGAACCGCGCCCCAAGTCATCAACCTTGTTAATATCCAAAATTTATTACATAGAGTTTTAGATTATAGAGTATTATAATCTATTGCGATTAACGTCAAAAATAGGGCAGTGCTAGTGCACCCTGCATTGGCACAGGGCGTAGAGCCTGGAGGGGAGCGGAAATGACCAGACCCAGGTTAGATTAGGGCGCAGCTCAGTTATAGAACTTTGCACTCGGTGCACAAAAGTAAAAGGCTAGTAACGGCACTGCAGCGCAAGTATGGATCTATTCGATCGATAAAATTGACAGTTCAAATCTATAAATTGGGCTTTATCGATTTTTTATATAATTTATCGAGTCTTGATACAATCGACAAAAGTTATCGAATATAGCTAGGTCGAATCCAAAGAGAATATAAAGCTACTACAATTTTACGATCAGATTTCGGTACTCGCAACATTCGATAAATTTATCAGCTTTTTCAATTCGATAAATTTATCGAACAGACTTCCGTACTTGCGCCGCTGATCTGCGATCAACAAGACGCCTGCCAAGCTTGCTGAATTATAACATAATCCCCCCTTCATGGAGGAGGTCGATGTTCAGCAGTGGACGTAGGTATTACAGCAGACGATGGCCGCGAACATACCTACAGCCCCACAGTAAAAAACATCTTTATTGCATTCCAAGATGTACAAAAAATCAAAACAGTACAGCAATAAAACACTTATCGCAACGCAAACTAGATTTATCCCTTTTTCGTGTACTTACATTAAATTTAATTAATTTATTATCAAAACAATTATTTAGTCTCCGCGATAAAATTTACACTTATTTGTAATCTAGTGCAAATTAAAACATTGATGTGACAGACCTTTTAATTGTTACCACCTTGAACTGTAGATAAGTTACTGATGTCGGAAAATACCTAGTCTGTGCAGATGTGGCATAGTTAGAACATTACTAGGCTTATGAGACTTAATACCTAATGTCTCAGGGTAAGTAACGAGCAGACCGTAGACGCTAATCCAAACGTGCGTTTGCTTGTCAGAATAACAACGCTTTTGCATCAAGCGCGGATTTCGAGTATCTCGTAATCGACGCTTGATGCAAAAGCGTCTATACAGTCTGCATAATGCAGTGCCGCGCAGGCCTTTATGCTTCAAAGTTATACGAGTAGCGCAACAGTTGTTATGGGCCGGCGTAATACTTTTCATCAGCCAATAACATGCTCATCTTGTTAAACAATAGTACAAAAAATAAAAAAAAACAACTTGTGCAAAAATTTGTCTTATAGTAAACCAGCTCCTGCCCGCGGTCTCACCCGCGTTCCCGCAGGAATTGTGCATATTTCCGGGATAAAAAGTAGCCTATGTTACTTTCCGATCCATAAATTATATCTATGCTAAATATCACGTCGATCCGTTGTCCCGTTGCTGCATGAAACCTACAAACGTACAAGCACATTTTCGGAGTTATCATATTAATATAGTAATAGGAATTAGTTTTAGAAACGCGTTTAGTTTTGAAACGTATTTGAATCTCACCCGTTTAAAAATGATCTGATGTCGCACTCGTTCTTTTTACCAAGCAGATTAGTACAGCTTCATTGACATAAAAAAAATTATTCTCCAAACTTTTAACCTTTTATCCCCTTAAGGGTTGAATATTATAAAATTCGTTCTATATCTACATATAGAACGAATTTTATAATATTCAACCCTTAAGGGGATAAAAGGTTAAAAGTTTGGAGAATAATTTTTTTGGAGAATAATTTTCCTCATTACAAAAGAAAACGATCGTCCGAATTTCAGATTTCAATCTTGTGCAGTTTAGGGCTTTATTGTGCGTGTGTCTATAGATAAATCAGGACCTCAGAATAAAGAAAGAACTTCTTTTCTGTTCTCTCTGTATTCTGAGTTCAGGCCCTTCGCCATTGACGATGAGCGCCCCGCTTCCTCATAGCAACATCCTAACTTACAATACATTTACCTGATGTTATTTTTAGCCATACATTCTAAATGTCACTAGCATTTAAAACAATTTTGTTGTTAACCTGTTAATAATTGAGCCTATTTTACTTTAACTGTAATTGCGAATAAGCTCCTTCAATTTTGTTAATTACATTTCGTTCTTATCTATTTTTTTCTCGTTTTCGATAGTTAAAGTTGTTACCTATTTTTATTTTAGCATTCTGTTTTTGACCTTTTTAACAAACTTGTTGGAAGAAACCTCCATTTTCATTTTATATTTTTTGTTATAAAATTCGAAGCATTTTTTTTCTGTGGCATATCGAGCGGGAATTTTTTTGTTATTGTTTTTTTTACTGTAGTTTTTAACGTTGGAACAATCTCACGCGATTTTAAGTAACTTAATGGACGAAGTTAAACATTGTTAAACCTACCAACACCAAACAAAACATTTTTAAGACACAATACTATTTCACATATGGCCAAAAATGTTGAAGCGGCTGCTGTGTGTCTCTTTCACTCCGTAGGATACCACGTTAGGTCTCGGACTAGATTTCGACAAACCACCGAGACGAGTTTCTTGCCCTTCTTCTTGCTCGGCTTATACCTATTTGGAACGGGAAAGGTGGGTTTATGGAAGGTTCGTTGAAAAAAAAAAATTGCTCTAAATGTGGCCACCTTCCGGCTCCATCATCAGAACCCTGGATATTTTTGTTTTTTGGGTCATCGATTATTTTCACCTTGGATCAGAGAAATTGTAAAGACAAATCAAACGATACCAAACTCGATGGGGTTACGTCGTTTCGTTTCAGAGATCCTGTGGCTACCTTCCGGCTCCATCATCAGACCAGCTCTGTGACATAATTGCTTTGTCATCCAATCAACATGTGTACATGTTTGTATATTTTGTTATGTCTAAATAAAGATCTTTTAAAACTGAAACTGAAAAATCAACATATGTGTAAAATTTCGGCTCAATCTAACACCGAGAAGTGGGTCAAATTCAGCCTTAGATTAGATTTAACTTAAACTGACGTAAAAACATTGGAAATTAAATAAAAGTTTGAAAAAAAGTGGTTTATCGTATTTCAATTACATTTAAAAAATGCATAAAATACCACCTCCGTACCTCTGTATATCTCCGTCGTCAAGTTGACCAAACTAAGCATGTAAATAAACCGGTTTAAGTGGGTCAATAACATAGTTATCTGCGTTATACTCGTAACTTAGATTGCAGGGTAAGGGTTACGTTCTGCATTTATTGAAAACATGACGAAAATAAACCTAAATTTTAGTAAACAAATGAATTGTTTTCCTATACTGTTTGAAACAGGGGTCATTGGTTTGGAAATTACTAGTTACTTAAGAGGACGCCTAAAGCCAGCAAAAATGTATTCAATTCTTCACGCCCTTTCTCCCTTTCACATAGCATGCGATGGTGAAACAAACATATACTTTAAGTTCACGGATTAAAAATGTGGTAAGTGCCAAAAGCGTTTTTTGGGTATAACTAAATAAGTAATGGATTTAAAAAAAATCCCTAGCAAAAATCACTCACACAGGTAATAAGCTAACTAGTTATCATATTTTGTCCTAATATTCTGCAGCATAATATCGAGTATTTATTAAAAAAAGTATTAAAAATTAGTTAGTTAGTGTTCTTTTTCTCTGAAGAAAATTTTATTATTTTATATTTTTGATCAAATAAAATCCTTGAAAATATAATAAAATTACACATTCTATTTTTATTTTAAAATTACGACTGAATTGCCCTCTGTAAAATCAAATCAAAGACTTGAACTTTGCTTTGTACGCCCTCTTAACTAACTTCAAAAAAGGAATAGGCTCTTAATTTGTTTGTATTTTCTTTCTTGTGTCGAATTTACTCAATTTCTCAGCCAATTATAATTACCGAAATGATTCTTTTTAATACACTTATATTAGCTTCACTTGAAAATAACTAACAAACAATGTAATGCAATCTTAGAAGTCGATTTTAACCTACTTCTAACTGTCATAACAAATATGAAGTCGAAAGTCGAATCGAAGTGGAACTCTTCAGTGACTACAAGTAAACCCGAGTTTAGACACTTGCATTTGGTTTCGAGGTTATGATGATGGAGCCAGAAGCCGTGTTTTTTATTTTCTTTAAACTACATACAATTATTATTTCATGAGTAAGGTAAGTATTTTTTTTTTAATGTTATTTGGTAACGAGACGAGCTGATCGTTTGCCTGATGGTAAGCATAATGCTGGCCCATAACATTTGCAGTGCCACCCAGAACTTCGAAACACAAAGGCCTGCGCGGCACTGCAGTGCACTCGTTACCCTGAGACATTAGGTATTAAGTCTCATAAGCCCAGTAATTTCACTGGATACTCTGCTCATCAAACCGGAACACAGTAATGCTTGCACACTGCTGCTTGGCGGCAGACTTCACGAGCAAGGTAGTCCTTTCATAATTTTTTTAAGAGAATACTCTATCCCTATGGATGGAAAAATAGCGGATGAACTTTCACACCTCGCAATATTTTCAGAAGTCAGTTGCCGATTTTTTACAAGCAATTCAGACATTGTTTGTCGTTTATGTTTTGCTAAATATAATCTGAAGTGACGATGTGTTCAAAGTTGAATACACTTTATATTGGAGATTGTTTGTATGTGTGTTGAGGTGTATCTGAGGGCTTGGACAAATATTATTTCGCACTTTTTCGCTTTTTTTTTAAATATTATTATATTTTTATATGAGGATTGTCCGGCTAAGCAGAATCTATAAGGGTAATGGTTCGTGAATAAAATAACTAGCTGCTGCCCGCGGCTTTATCTGCGTGGTGATTCCCATACGAACCGTGCATTTTTCCGGGATTAAAAGCCTACGTAACTCTCCGGTCCATAACTTATATCTATGCCAAATATCACGTCGATCCGCTGCTGCGTGAAAGAAGGACAAACCAACAAACATACCACCACATTTTCATTTTTATTATGCTGATAGTACGGAATGGATGCTTATATTGTTAAGTTCAGAATGAAAATATTTACAAAATATTATTAACAGACTAGCTGCAGCCCGCGGTTTCACCCGTGCGGAGATATTGTATTTCATGCTTTTTATTTTTAGGCGCGGAACCCTAATTATTTTTCTAAAATAAAAGTAGCCTAAGTTACTCCTTGTAACATCAGTTACAAACTATCTGCCAGTGAAAGTTCCGTCAAAATCAGCCGAGCCGTTTCGGGGATTACCCGGAACAAACAGACAGACAGACAGACAAAATTAAAAAAATTGTTGTTTTGTTATTAGTTATCGTATATACTTTCATATGTATTTGGTAAAAAGCTGTTATTTTGTTACAAACAAACACTTCAATTTTATTTATTTGTATAGATACTTATTATTAAAAATTAAAAATTATGATCTGTATCTAACCATTAAATATAACAACTTGTTAATCAATGGCTTGGTTGATCAACAAGTTGAATTTATGACCGTATTCGAAAAAACTGGATATTCTACGGTCAATATCCTTTCTTTCGTCATGTTGTCGAATATGTTAGATAATTCTAGATCGATTTAAATATTTTTAGGGCTTGAATAGCGACGCTTAGTTACGTCTTTGAATGAAGTCTTTCGGTCTTTTGCAGGAGACATTTTGCAGAGTGTGATGGAATTATACAACCTGATTCTGGCATCTCCATTTTACCAGCAAATGACTATAGGTAACTTTAACACGTGACACTTCAAAGCATAAACTAAGCTATCTGGCTAAATACGTAAATTGCGTAAAGCCAAAATTAACAAGTAAAATAAATTAAAAAAGGCGAGAACTGAATTAGATTAACATAGAACCTGCTCCTTTTTTGCAGTCGGTTAACTAAAAAAAGTGTATCAATCATTACTGTGCAAGCATTACTGTGTTCCGGTTTGATGAGCAGAGTAGCCAGTGAAATTACTGGGCTTATGAGACTTAATACCTAATGTCTCAGGATAACGAGCGCACTGCAGTGCCGCGCAGGCCTGTTTCTACGTTCTGAGTAGCACTGCAATTGCTATGGGCCAACGTTATGCTTACCATCAGGCAAACGACTAATTTGTCTAGTTATCAAATAACATAAAGAACACTCTTGTATTCATGCTACCTATTTGAATAACACCATGTTAGGTATGTATAACAAAAATATTGTTGTTTATTATAACTAGTTATGGTATTTTGTTGACGATTTAGTATTGCGTTTAATGTCGCAACATTCATCATAAGCAAATTCCTAATAACAGAACGGTCACGTAATGTTTTCAAACCTAAGTTGCCTAGGTAGACTAACTGGGTCTAGGTTATGGGGAAAACCTAGATTAAACTCGAGTTTATGGCGTCATATTTCCATGATGATGTAAAATTACGTTTTTTGCTGCTATTCCAAACTAGGCATTTTAACCACTATCGCTGTATAACTATTTTTGAAAATATAATGTATTTACGAATTTTTTTAAATATAACTTAAAAAGTGATGTAATGTACATGATTTTGAAAACTATACAAACAAATAAAATGTGGTGTCTGTTTGTAATTTCAAAATAACAGCTTTTTACTTTTTTTTTTTTTTTTTTTTTTTTTTTTTTTTTTTTTTTTTTTTTTTTTAAGGACCGTGCTGTTGGTCTTGCGACCTCTACAGCGTCACCGGACTGTTGGAGAGCGCAGAAGGCGCTCAGCCCGAAAAAAGTGTGTTTTTGGCGACTAGCGCAAGGGCACCGCGTGGGATCGAACCACGTCGGTACGGACCTCGGCTTGGGCCGTCGCCGTAAGAAAGGGAGGATCGGGAGAGAATAGCCCCGGCCGCACGAGTGCAACCGTTTAAAGTAGGCTCTAATCTAGCTAAAGCTACTTCTCGCGGGCCCGAGGTGGGCGCTCGCGGAATTTCGTGTATGTGTGTGAGGTGTGTATGACTCTAGTTGCCTCGTTCCAAAGCCTACACCATCGAGAAGAAGGGCAAGAAACTCGACGGCGGAGTGAAGCTCGGTCCCTACAACCTAAGCTATCTGACGAAGAATCGTCCTCGCCGGCGAGGACGATGACTTCTAATTTGGTACCCAATACCAATACCGAAGACTGAAGGTCCACCTGCACCAGCATATGAACTGGTGCTAGGGTTTGAGAGCACGGGCGAACCCAGCGCGGCCGACACAACGGCCGCGATGGAATCGTCCGGATCGCCCAAGATATGCCGAGGGCGGCGACGACGGAGCGGGGGGACTGTCGGGACGTAGTTGGCCGCTTGGACCACAAGAGGGTTGGGGTGATGGGGAGCCTTGTCAAAGTGACGACGGCTGGCGTCCTTCATATACTGAAGGATAGACGGGAGTTCTAAGTCGCAGTGCAAGTCGGAATTGCGCTGATAAGGCTCAGCGCCGACTGCTTTGCGAATAAAGCGATTCTGAATCACTTGAAGTCTATGGATACGGTAGGATGTGGCATGAGCGAACGCTACAGATGCGTACGTCATGACGGGTCTGATGCAAGTTTTGTAGAGAGTCAGCTTATTTCTAAGTGACATCTTACTCCGCTTGCAGATCAGAGAATGAAGGCGGCCTAGGATAAAGGCCGCCCTGTTGCGAACACGAGAGATATGTTTCCCGAAGTTGAGTCGATCGTCAAGGATGACACCTAGGTACTTTGTCGTGCGCTCCCAGGGAATGGGTTCGCCGAACAAGGAGAAGGGCTTAACGCCACGAAGTTTACGGCGTTTCTCGGAAAAGCACATCGCTGCGCTTTTCTCGGGATTCACCGTAATGCGCCACTTCCGAAACCATTCACCGAGAGCGGTGAGCGCCTTCTGGAGGTGGGCCTTCGCTATGCGGGGCTGCCAACCGGAGCAATAGATAGCCGTATCGTCTGCAAACAGTGCGATATGCACGTCTGAGTCGGTAGGCTTGGGCATATCGCTGGTATACAGCGAGAATAGAAGGGGCGAGAGCGCGGAGCCCTGAGGGACTCCGGCTAAGAGGGGGCGAGCTTTTTACTAAACGCATATGAAAGTATATACGGTACCTATGACAAAACAACCATTTTTTAACCGACATCCAAAAAAGGAGAAGGTTATCAATTCGGTGGGTATTTTTTTATGTTTGTTACCTGATATCTCTGTCATTTATAAACCGATTTAGAAAATTCTTTTTTTATTTGAAAGGATATACTTTCAGATTAGGCCCACAGAAATTTCATTAAAATCGGTTCAGTAGTTTGTCACTGAAGTCGATTAAGATTTTTGTCTGTCTGTCTATCTGTCTATTTGTTCCGGGCAATCTCCGAAACGGCTGCGATTTTGACGGGACTTTCACTGGCAGATAGCTGATGTCACAAGGTTAACTTAGGCTCCTAACGACTAGGTACTATTAGGTATATACTTAGAATTAAATATTAAACATACTTGTTAGCTGCATTAGACCTTTTTTGAAAAGTATGTCGACGATTTTCGTGCCCGTCTTCTTGATCTGTCTATGCGAACGTGGAACGGGCATGCACTTATAGACTAATTTATTTTAACTTTCATGTGCGCCCTTGGGGCCTATGTGAACCTTGAAACACAAAGACCTGCGTGGCACTGTACTCCTTACCCTGAGACATTAGGTATTAAGTCTCTTAAGCCCAGTAATATCACTGGCTACTTATCTCATCAAACCGGGACACAGAAATACTTGCACAGTACTGCTTGGCGACAGACTACACGAGCAAATCTGTGCCCACCCACTCGCAAAAGAGTTAGTCCTACACCATCTGGTAAATATCTGAGAACATTAAAAAACCGATACGTATAATATGATCTCGCCAGCCGCTTGCAATACGTTATGTAACTCGCCTACTGACACACAGACACGGTTGCACACTTCCTTATGTACTGCCAGATAGTTACGTACGATATAGCCCAAGTAGTAGAACTGGGATTTTTTTTAATTCCTTTCTATTCCTGTGAACATGATACTTGCAGCAGTGCCGAAATGTCGCGTGCTCATCGCTCCGCACAGTCAAATCTGATCTAAGATGGCGCTACCATCGCTGGTGCTTGTTATTAATGTTTACTTTGGGGGTTAGTGTATTAAACTAACCAGTAAACTTGCATAACATAAAAATAATTAGATTTGAAATAGTCACCACAAAACCTTCAAGAAGAATTTGGTTTCCAATCATTTTTGATGCGTAGAGTAGTGCTTTGATCCACAGCTGTGTTTTTTTTTTTAGAAGTCCGTGGTATACTTTCTATGTTATATCTATAGTAAAAAGTTTAAACGAGCAATTCTTATATAAATATATTTATATAAATTTATTTAGCATATCTTTGAAACAGTTCGAACGCTTTGGATGAAATTTTATATTTAGACAAGGTTTTACTTTTTAGCCGACTTCCAAAAACGAGAGGTTATCAATTCGGTGGGTATTTTTTTTTATGTTTGTTACCTCAGATCTGTCATTTATAAACCGATTTGGAAAATTATTTTTTATTTGAAAGTATATACTTTCAAATTGGTGACATATAAATTTCATCAAAATCGGTTTAGTAGTTTGTCACTGAAGTCAGTTCGTAGCTTTTTTAAAGCAATTTTTTTTAAGTATTGTTTATACCTTTATTTTTATTGTTATTTTTTTCAAGTTAACTTTAAAACTGTTAGTAATATAACAGTTTTAAAGTTAACTTGAAAAAAATAACAATAAAAATTGTGTAGTTGCCACTCCGTGCGTGGCCCCACTTGCACGACACAGCATTATCCATTTCAAAGTAACGGTAAAATTAACGTTAATTTTCAAGTATTGTTAAGAATTTTTACCGGTATGACGTGCCATAAGTAACGTTAAATTGATTATCGGTAATTTATATTTACCGGTAACGCGATCGAGTAGCGGTAACGTTACAAATGTTTTACCGGTATTTAAAGCCCTGGGGCCTGTTTTATAAAAAATATTAGTCTAATATTATGAGTATTAGCCTCATATTTTATATGAAAAAAGAAAAACAAAGCTCATAATATTAGACTAATATTTTTTATGAAACAGGCCCCTGGTCAAATGTGTTCATCAAATTAAGACATGATTGTTTGAAGTACAGATGCATTACAGAATGTGTACTCAAAATGCAGCAGACCGTTCCTTCAGTAGGCTACCTTTCACTTAAGTTTATATAAAAAGACAGCTAGGTTTTTACCTTTCTTACACGTCCCGCTGATTCAATCCATACACTGAAAAACTCAATAGTAGAATTTTTTAATGTTAGTTAATCTATTTAGTAACTTTTAAACTTTCGCGATTCGAAAACATTGTTTATTTTTAAACACGGGACTTAATCGCAATAGAAACACATTAATAATCACAAATAATAACAAACAGCAATAATCTATTATAGTTGAGTAAACATTAAATAGGGTAGTTGCATGAAACACAATTACTGTAGTTATATACAGGTTAAATAACATCACACCAATGAAAATGAAATTCACATAAAGATATAATTTCCACAAAGATACTGCTGGATCTAAAAGTTTCCCGAATTCAATGATTTTTTTTATCATCCAATTATAGTAATTTAAATGATACCACCAGATTCTTTAAATTTTAATGAATAAAAAATGTACAACAACTAAGTATGTCCTTCGACGTAGTTTTTCACGACAAAAATCAACAAAATGCATGATTTTAAGGTGGATCGTTAGAGAGATGGTGGGAAATTTGCAAAATAATATGTTCTTTTATAATTTTTACCCGGTCAGAATAAAAATTTTGAGAATATTTTGTAATTTGCGTAAATAGCAAACAGAGTTAGGCTACTTGTAATGTCTTAGTTTGGCTGTGAAATTAAACCAAATGGTACCGATATTTAATTTTGGTTTAGTTTAAAAAAAGACATCAAAAGTAATATAATTTTTTGTCATTTACGCAAAAGAAAAAAAAAATCAAAATGTTCTCAAAATTTTTAATTTGACCGGGTAAAAATTATAAAAGAACATATTTTGTTCAAATTTTCTGCCACCTCACGAACAATCCACCTTAATACTGCTTTGCATATAGAAGGTACGATGAGAAATTTGTATGGAGCGTTTTAGCGTTTCGTCCACGTTTCGTCAATGATTAAAGAAAAGTAGTGGAATCTCTTTGCGTTTGGTAGATACGCCCGACTTTGACTCTCATTTTTGACGTTTCTAACGTTCGATTTTCAGTTTTTTTTTGTTTTGGTTTTGGCTCCACGCGATTAGCGTATTTAGCCAGTGTCTAGTTATATTAATAATAATATATGATAAATCTCTAGTTTTGGTGCATGAAAGTCGTCCAAGTCACGTTAAAGTTTAGTCTAGGCGCGGTCAAGTCGAAGTGGCGCTTCAGTATAGCGGTGGATACTTTACTGAAGCTTCTATGGAGTTTTGGATATAATACGAAAATACACGTTTTTCGTCTTTGTACTATTTTCCTTTCACTCATGCACGTTTACGAACACTTAATGGTTAATAATCCACCATTATTACACATTAACACTCGATAAAACACAGGTTTTAGTAAATAACACAAAATCAACAACAGCACATTTTCGCATTCCCGCCAAAACTCCCCATAGAAATTTGATTCTCATGAGAAAATGAATTGATTGACTTAAAAAAAATAGAGTCAAACACCCTGTTATGTTAATATACCAGTATAGCATGTCATATGATTCAGCAGAATAAAAATTGTTAATTTGAAATACCTAAGTTGTTTCTACCATATAAACTAACCTGTTTTATTTCACGCACAAACTTCAACAAAATCAAACTAAATTTTAGTGTTTAATTTACCTATAATAAATAACAATTTTCTTTTAGTTGTTTTAGCAAACCATGTCTGGTAGGTGGTTCAAGAATTTTGAATCAACCTCTTTGGTATTTCTCTGTACATCTTTTGTTATACAATAACCGAGAAAGAGTATTTGTACGTTTGTTGGTTTGTCCTTCTTTCACGCAGCAACGGAGCAACGGATCGAAGTAATTTTTGGCACATATATAATTTATGGACCGGAGAATAACATAGGCTACTTTTATCCCGGAAAAATGAACGGTTCCTGTGGGAACGCGGATGAAACCGCGGGAAGAACTAGTAAATATAAAATATTTTATGAAATTACTGGGCTAATGCCTCAGGGTAAGCGCAAATGCAGTGCCACGGTATTTGTGTTTCAAAGTGGCACTGCAATTGTTATGGGGCGGCGTTATGCTTACCATCAGGCAAACGACCTGGTCATCTCGTTATCCAAGAGTATAAAAAATGATACATAGGCGAACATAAACGTGAAAGAGGTAGTGAAAGAGAAAATCGAAGACATATCTATAATATCATGATAGCCTGGTACTTTCTCCATTTAAAACCTCGTTACTGAATATAACTAACTGCACTTGGACCACTAACTGCGTCCACGCGGTTATTGCGGTTCATTAGTCCACTTTGAATAGAATGCTTCTCCATCAAAAGCAAATATTGGAGTAAATAGTTTTACAGGCAATAATGCCTTTTTCAATTTAGTCTAACAGCCATTCCAATATAATATGTATATAATGGCATTCCAAGAGCTAGTGTAGGGCCTCAATCTATTGAGTAAGGAAAGACCTAGTGCATGTGGCCGAATGTGAACTTGTGTGACTTTCAACCTGACGCACTTGAGTTCGTATCCCATCGACACTGCACCAATGAGTATCAAGTTAGTGTGCACACTCGTTCTAAGGCAGCCCTTACACCTAATTCATGATTGATGGATTAGCATCAATCGCGGACCACGAGAAAATCATGGAAAAACCTCGATCCCCGCTTGACGCATAGCGTATCGTCTATTGTGGTTGTGGCTTGATGGAAATCTAGTCCGAGCACGGAACCCGCTTCTAACTATATACTTCTACGACCTCTATTCAAAAAAATTGTTTCACTACCACTGCGTGCTCAGTGCAGACGCCGCGGTATATGAACGGTGGTGCGCAAGTGATGTATGTAACGTAAAGCGGAGCAGTCATCGTTTTGAGCCCAGGCAAGGCTTCGAGACAGTACTATCTGGCCGTATTGGCGTTTATGTCTATTTCGTGGTTTATTGATGGTTTTGCATCAAGTCGCGCTTGCGCGTGTAATATCTCGTAATCGGCGCTTTATGCAAAATCATTGTTACTTTGAACAAAACGCATACTTGCATAAGCGTCTACGGTCTGCTTACGCTGAAGGAAAACATCGTGACGAGACCCGCATGTTTAAAAACCACAAAATTCGACTACATGTGACATCCACCAAGTCGCACTGGGCCCGCATTGTAGATTATTACCTATACTCTCTCTCTCTAAGAGAAAAAATATAGATATATCCTAATATTTTTTTTATTCCATCCGCTCATCTGCTATAAACTTTGAGAAGACAATAATTAACACCTCTCTCCCAATTTTTTCGGCAAAGTCATCTCTCAAGAAGGTCTATTCATAGAGAGAGAGGTGTCAAAAAACATGACAACACTTTCGTTTATAGGTAATTGACACTACTTTTACCAGATGGGTAAGTATGTGATTGTACCGATCTAAGATCCAATTTTTAGGAATAAGCGTCATTACCTACATCTGAACCCCTTTCTTCGTATAGTCTGCCGCCAAGTAGTAATGTACAAGCATTACTGTGTTCCGGTTTGATGAGCAAAATAGTCAGTGAAATTATTGGGCGCATTTCGAGTATCACGAAATCCGCGCTAGACGCAAAAGCGTTGTTATTCTGACAAGTAAACGTACGTTTGCATAAGCGTCTGCGCTGCCCCTTAGACTTATAAAATACCTAACGCCTCAGGGTAACGAGCGCAAGCGCCGCGCAGGGCTTTGGTGTTTCAAAGTTCTGAGTGGCACTGCAACTGTTGTGGGCTGGCGTTATGCTTACCATCAGGCAGAAAACCAGCTAGTCTAGTTGTCAAAGTATAAAAAAAAATGAAAAGAGGTGGTACACTTAGAGTAGTCGTGAGGAGGATCCTGATCTAATCGCTTCCATTACATACCTATTGTCATTTACTTAAATTAATTCATTAATAATCCTATATTCCTTCCTATTAATATTAGAAATGCGAAACTTTTTACGTGTGTGTGAATGTTTTCTACCACGTATCTCGTAAAAACTAAACCAATTTTGATGAAATTTGGAATATAGATAGTTTAGATTGTGGAGTAACACATAGGCTAAAACTATATACGCCACGCGAGCGAAACCGCGGCCAGAAGCTAGTAATCATTAAATAACGATTACACACTCATGCACACCTCTGCACTAGAGTTCAATGAATCGCATCGCTAAATTTGTCGATTCACAAGTTGAACACTACAATTGACTTGGGTTGTAACAAATGGAACCCAATTGCCAGCTTTCTATTTTTTGCGATCGGTCAGATATGACTAAGCAAATAATAAGTAGGACATAGCAACGCAAGCTTGCACTTGTACCTATTGGTACGAAGGTAAAGTGTAAATAAATCAGGTTACCTGGTTTTAGAATTCTTTTGCTCGTGTAGTCGGTCTCCAAGCAGTAGCAGATGTAAAATTACTGTGTGGTTTTATGAGCAATATAGCCAGGGAAATTACTGGGCGTATGAGACTCTATTAGTGGTAGGACTAACTCTTCTGCGAGTGTCCGTCTGGGTTGTTGCCACCGCTTTGCTCATGAAGTCTGCCGCCAAGTAGTAGTGTGCAAGCATTGCTGTGTTCCGGTTTGATGAGCCGAGTAGCCAGTGAAATTACTGGACTTATGAGACTTAATACCTAATGTCTCAGGGTAACGAGCGCAAAGCAGTGCCACGCAGGCCTTTGTGTTTCAAAGTTCTGAGTGGCACTGCAATTGTTATGGGCCGGCGTTATGCTTACCATCAGGCAAACGACCAGCTCGTGTCATTACCAAATAACAAAAAAAAACTTATGAGAGGACTGTAATGTTGGTCTGCGTTTATTCCATACAAACGTAATCCCCTAGGTTTCTTCCCTGAATAATGCACACAATTTCTGTCGTTATTCATATTAAAAACATCACATTAGCACAATAAAAATTAAATTCACAAAAAATATATAATTTCCACAAAGATACAGCGTCTAAAAACTTCCCGAATTCAACGATTTTTTTTATCACCCAATAGTACCTCATTTAAGTGATACTATCAAATTCTATACATTTCTATACATTCAATACAAAAAAGTAAGACAACTATATACTTAAACTCATAAACTCAATCTTTCACGGCCCAAATCGATAAAATGTGTGTTTTTAGTACAATCATTTTACGGCCGGCGTTGAAATCATGACGTCACTTTTTCAGCCTAATTTGCGTGAGGCGTTTTAGTGCTCAGTAGATACGCGTGACTGTCACTGTCATTTTTGAATTTTCTAATTTTCGATTTCTAGTTTTGTCTATATAGACATTTGATTGGTATATACGCATAAAGTCAAACACGCATAAAATCAAACACGCAAAATGTCAATACGTAGTATCCCTTAGTAGTTTGTGCGCAGAATGTCAAACACGGAAAATGTCACGCAGAATGTCAAACACGCAAAACGTCAAACTCTGAAAATAGAATAAAAGCAAAAAGGACAAATACGCAAATATTAACGCTATTGTGAAAACGAGTTGATTGACATCATAAAAAATAATGGAGTCAACATCTCTACTATATCGAGCAACCAAAATTTGACATTAGTTACATATATGGTCTTAATTTTGTTCGTGCACTTACGAGTTTTTGTACGTTGTTACATTTAATAATCATACACAACATAGGTACCTACACAAAAACTTATAAAATTACGAAAATTAAATAATCATCATCTTGTTCATTACGTGCGGTTATGACCTACTGTTGTACTGTTAGTTCGATGAACTAAATCGTTGTGAAGGTTAAAGGTTCGATTCTCACTATGAAATATTTGTACACAGAATAGGAAGTCATGGTAACGAGCGCGGTGCCGCGCGCAGGCCGGAATTCAAAGTTCTGAGTGGCACTGCAATTGTTAAGGCTGGCGTTATGCTTACAATCAGGCAGAAAACTTACTCGTGTCTTTAGAATAGTGTAAAAAAAATTGGTTGTGATCTAAACTCGTGGGTTACTTTCCAACTTAGCCACGCACCGTCAATAATTATCCTACTAATAATATGATAAATGCGAAAGTGTGTTTGTTGGCTTTTTCCCGGGGGTCCATAAGAGAGAGTATGATCCGGGATAAAAAGTAGCGACTATGTTACTCTCCTGTCCATAAACTATATCTACTTATGCCAAAAATCACGTCGATCCGTTGCTTCGTTGCTTCGTGAAAGAAGAACAAACTAACAGACATACAAACACTTTCACATTTACAATATTAGTAAGATTAATTTATAACCATTTTTAAACCATTTGTTTAGTAGGCCCAGTTTTATTACATAGGCACTAGGCAGGTTTTTCATCGCTTCTGGATGGAAAGTTTTAAGCACAGCGTGATAATATTCATCATGAGTGTTTTTACGCTCCCACTGCTGGGACACCAGCCTTCTTTCAGAGAGAGTATGGTCCATAATCCACCACGCGGGCCCAGTACGGCTTGATGGATGGTACACGTCCTCGAATTTTGTGGTTCTTGAACATGCGGGTTTCCTCACGAAGTTTTCTTTCACCGTTTTAGATCGAGTGTGATAAATCCGCACATAACTTGATATAAGTAATTGCTGCGGGCCGAGTCGAGAAGTACCACGGTGGGTCAGATTGAAAGTCACACAAGTTCGCCCGCTCGGCCACACTCGCTCGTGATAATTTTACCACGTTCTAAAAACCTTTCTCTAACCAAGCCCTTGTTGGTCTTGATTCTACTTACCTACAAATGACGCCACCGTGAAGATCCGAATCTTAATTGGGCCTAATGTGATAATGAATTGTACTAATAGTAACGGGTTCTGTATAATATTAACAAGTAAAATGGCTTTTAATAAGGTGGAAACCAACTTCAATGTCAAAATACTGAACCGATTTTAAAGAAATTATTATGTGACCAATCTGGAAGTATATCCTTCCAAATAAAGAAATTTCCAAATCCTACTAATATCCTACTAATATTATAAATGCGGAATTGTGTTTGTTGGTTTGTCTTTCTCTCACGCTTTAACGGAGCAACGTATCGACGTGATTTTACATAAGCTACTTTTTATCCCGGAAAATTGCACGGTTCCTGTGGGAACGCGGGTGAAAACCGCGGGCAGAAGCTATAGTCGGTTTATAAATGACGGAATCCGAAGGTAACGAGCATAAATAAATACAACTGAATTGAGAACCCACTCCTTTTTTCAACTCGGTTTAAAAGTTTACAGTTATTTGCCATTGTTTTCATTGTAATATGCACAGGAACCGTGCAATTTTTTGGGATAAAAAGTAGCCTATGTTAGTGTACGGTCCATAAACTATATCTAAGCCAAAAATCACGTCGATCCGTTGCTTCGTTACCCCTGAGGCATTTGGCCCAGTAATTTCACTGGCTACTCTGCTCATCAAACCGGATTACAGTAGCGCTAGCACATTACTGCTTGGCGGCAAACTTCACGAGCAAATCAGTGTTACCAACCCAGACGGACACTCGCAGAAGAGTTCCTCTTTGGAACTAGCTGTTATGGAACCCCAAAAATAAAAAAAATCATGCTCTAGTTATTTATTTGTGTTAACATAACAATATAACATTAATTACCGTAAAGAAGTGATGTAAATTAAATGTATTTGCATATAAATGATAATTAATTATTATTTTCTAATTGTTTTTTCTATTTGAGTAACAGTTGTTAAAGTTTTATTTAATAATGGTGTTGTTTCTAGGATTTTACATTATTGGATAACGAAACAAGAATGTAGTTTGCCTGATATGTTTCGTCTAAGAAAAAAAAACAATAGTAAAAAGAAAAAACAAATCAATTATAAGAAAGAAAATAAAATTGTTTATTCGACACAAAACAAAAGTAAAAAATGGAAAAAAAACTCATAAATAAAAGGAACAAATGAACTAACAAAAATAAGAATACACATGCTTAAAATAATAACCTATTTTAAATGTTGCGCCAAACTGATTTATACATATATCAATAAATAAATCAGCATGAAGCTGGGTGCAGAAATACTTGACAGTGATTTTCAGATAAACTCTGCAAGTGATGTTAAACTTAGGGCCTACCCCTCTGGACTCCAAGGACTGTCGCGGTATTGGTATCCAAACAATAGGGATGTTTCATGAAACACAAAATACGTTTACAATTATAATTTTAAAAAATTTTAGAACTTGTTTTGATTAATAGTAAGTATTACCGTTCTAGGTAGACAGGTAGGATTATAATAATATCATTTATTTTTAATGGTTATGTTATGCAACTGCTTTTTTGTGTCTCACATTTCAGACAAGACGCAAAACAAAGTCATTTTTTCTATTTTAATTCATGTTTGCTGTATGTGTTTAATGTTTATGAATTAATTTGAATAATTTATTTAATTGAATTTTTTTATGCTTCAATTTTTAGTTTACTTTTGTTAGCCTAGCGATTGAGCAGTGTCTCGCCTGGTTTTATGCACATCACACAAATGACTTATATCTATCATTTCATAAGCCAACATCAGCAGTGGGAGGAGATATATATCATCAATCAATACGTCAATGCGTCAATACTTATATGCAAGCTTGCGTTTTGCTGTCAAAATAACCACGCTTCTGCATTAACCGTGGATTACGAGATAATACACGCGCAAGCACGGCTTGATGCGAAACCATCAAAAATCTGGAAATAGACAAGAACGGCAATAATCCCAGATAGTGCTCTCTCGAAGCCCTGCCTGGGCTCAAAACGACGACTGCTGCGCTTCACGCTACATACATCACTTGCGCACCACCGCTTATTTACCGCAGCGTCTGCACTGGGGACGCAGTGTTTGTGAAATAATTTTTCTGAATAGAGGTCGTAGAAGCATAGTTAGAAGTGGGTTCCGTGCTCGGACTAGATTACCATCAAGCCCCAACCACAATAACTAGACGATACGATATGAGTCTAGCGGGGATCGCGGTTTTTCTACGGTTTTCTCGTGGTTCGCGATTGATGCTTATCCGTCAATCATAAATTAGGGCTGCCTTATACGTATTTTAATAAACACGAAAGTGTATTTGTTGGTTTGTCCTTTCACGCAGCAATGGCGCAACGGAGCGAAGTGTTTTTTGGACGGATATAAGTTTATGAACCGAATAGTAACATAGGCTACTCTTTATCCCGGAAAATGCACTGCTCTTGCGGAAATCGCGGGTGAAACTGCAGGCAGAAGCTAGTACAATATTAAATGCGAACGTGTGTTTGTTAATTTATCCTATTTTCACGCAGCAACGGAGCGATGAATCGACGTGTTTTTTTTCGAATAGAGATATATTCTGAGCCGGAGAGTATAGGCTACTTTTTATCCCGGAACAGTGCGTAGTTCCTGTGGGAATCTCCACGCATTTTTCATTTCGTCGCACAGAACCCTAAAATATAATAGTCACTAAAAAAAACAGTTGATCATTTGTAAAAACAAAACTGTATACCAGTTAGTCCAGTTTTTTATTAAATAGCCTAATAAAAATATTATCACTTCGTACATTGGTAATAGGTGGATAAGATTAATTACGTACATTTAAAATAATCCTGCCTTCCACAACAACATCTGCACCTAGGTCAGGGGTGCCTGCACAGTAAAACATTACTGTTCCGCAGGCCCTCTAGACAAAATCCAATAACGCGATGTATGGGAGGTGTATGTAACAATGTATGGGATTGACATTAGCTTGCGAGATGTCACGTGACGGTTTTTAAATTGTCGGACGTTGATTGGTCGTGTTGGTTTATTACTCTATGGTATTGGGTTATACGTAATGCATGATTGATGGATCAATCACGGACACCCGAAAACCATGGAAAAGCCACGATCACCGCTTGACGCATACCGTACCGTCTAAGGTGGTGCCTGGTAGAAATCTAGTCTGAGCGCTCACCGTACCACGAGTATGAGGTAGTGAAAGAGATGATTTGAAGCCGCTTCGACGATCTCTATTAAAAAATAGTTTCATAACCACTGCGTGTTCAGTGCAGGAGCTTTTTTTTTATGTTATTTGGTTACGAGACGAGCTGGTCGTTTGCCTGATGGTAAGCATAACGGCGGCCCATAACAATTGCAGTGCCACCCAGAACTTTGAAACACAAAGGCCTGCGCGGCACTGCAGTGCGCTCGTTACCCTGAGACATTAGGCATTAAGTCTCATAAGCCCAGTAATTTCACTGGATACTCTGCTCATCAAACCGGAACACAGTAATGCTTGCACACTACTGCTTGGCGGCAGACTTCACGAGCAAAGCGGTGTTAACAACCCAGACGGACACTCGCAGAAGAGTTAGTCCTCCCACTAACAAAAATATTGTTCATATTTAAACACGCGCCTATGGCATAATTAGGAGTTAAACGCTGTGTAACACAGCGCAACGCGGTGTAACGCGTATTAAACCGCGGTCAGAAGTTAGTACTGTATATCTAGTGACTAGCTGACTAGCTACAAGCAAATGAATTAATTTGGCACGTCTAAAATATATTCCATCCCTTTTTCATTCTCTTATTTAGAAAGAGAGAGTGAAACTAAAATTATGTTTAGGTTTGAGACGCCAGGATCAACAGCTGTATCATAAGAATTGTACGCACTTTTTACCAAATTACAAGTAACATAATCATTATGTCACGGTCATGGATAAGATAATAGTGTAATTCCATACCATTGTCATTGAGAAGCCAGGATAGCTACTCTAAAAAGTAAAAACACATACTGAACCATTCTTAGTCGCTGAAGTATGAAGTTATGATAATTTATTTTACATTCGGCTTTTTAAAGACTGGTTTAAATTATCAACGTTATTGACAACTTAATACATTACATAGCTTCTGCCCGCGGTTTCGACCACTTTCCCACAGAAACCGTGCATTTTCCCGGGATAAAAAGTAGACAATGTTAGAAAGAAAGAAAGAAAATACATTTATTTCCGGACAACACAACATCACATCAGATAACAAATAACACAACAGAATTTAAAACTAACAATAAACAATGTAATGTTGTGATGTCAGGAAAAGGTCCCGACTCAGCACATAACTAAGGTCAAAGACCCTAGTCACTGATTTTCAGTCGGAACCCATCATGACATCACGAACGTAAGGACGACGAAAAAAATTAAAACAGTATTAAAATAACAACAATCAAATAACTAAAATAATACAATTAATAATAAAAAAAACAGTAAAAATAAAAAAATTCTACAAAATACAAAATAAAATAAATAAAATAAAATGAGAAAGTAATCAAAAGCCACAGACCCGTCTAAGGAAAACAATTGTCTGTCGCCTTCCATCTAACTCAGTGGAGCATTACCACAGATAACTACTAGCTATAGTCATCTGTTACACTCTGGTCCATAAACTATATATTTGCCAAAAATCATGGCGATCCGTTGCTCCGTTGCTGCGTTAAAGGAGGACAACACCAACAACCAACATACCGACAAACTTACAAACACACTTTAACATTTATTATTGTAAGGATTAAAGTCTGAAAAGGATCCCCTGTCATGGATGTCAGGATGCCCTAATCATGGTAAATATCCATTTGCCATGATTATTATTAGCTGATAATTATCATGTCCACGGGATTTTTTGCGAGCTGCGGGTGGATGGTCGAATTATGTGCAGATAAACATCACCAGTTCATTAGTTATTAATAACCACGGACCATGGTAAATATACAAGGTGTATACGTAAACGGTATCAATTTTTCAGGAGGTGAATAAGGTGATATACAACACGAATCAATAGAAAAAAATATCTTTTTATTCCTTTTAATATCATCATCTAAAAAAATATCAAAAATCCGATCGGTGCCAGCTGCGCGGGAGGCATAGATAGCTCTCTAGATCGCGTGTCATTGACACTTGATCTAGAGTATCGTTCCCAACAATTACCGGCATAGGTGGAATATGGACATTGGACATGATTTTCGTCTTGACCATGTTCAATTTAAGTCCAACCTGTTGGGAAACTCTTCTGAGATCGTTGAGCATGGTACCGAGATCCTCTAGCGATTCCACCATTATGACTATATCATCGGCAAAACGAAGGTTAGTGACGTACTCGCCATTTATGTTGATGCCTGATCCTTACCAGTCCAAGAGCTTAAAAACATCTTCCAATGGGTTTGTGAACAATCTCGGAGAAATAACGTCTCCCTGTCTCACACTTCGATATACCTACAGTCAATTTGGCATCGCTTTTGCATCGCAAATTGTCGGACGTTGATTGGTCGTGTTGGTTTATTACTCTATGGTATTGGGTTATACGTAATGCATGATTGATGGATCAATCACGGACACCCGAAAACCATGGAAAAGCCACGATCACCGCTTGACGCATACCGTACCGTCTAAGGTGGTGCCTGGTAGAAATCTAGTCTGAGCGCTCACCGTACCACGAGTATGAGGTAGTGAAAGAGATGATTTGAAGCCGCTTCGACGATCTCTATTAAAAAATAGTTTCATAACCACTGCGTGTTCAGTGCAGGAGCTTTTTTTTTATGTTATTTGGTTACGAGACGAGCTGGTCGTTTGCCTGATGGTAAGCATAACGGCGGCCCATAACAATTGCAGTGCCACCCAGAACTTTGAAACACAAAGGCCTGCGCGGCACTGCAGTGCGCTCGTTACCCTGAGACATTAGGCATTAAGTCTCATAAGCCCAGTAATTTCACTGGATACTCTGCTCATCAAACCGGAACACAGTAATGCTTGCACACTACTGCTTGGCGGCAGACTTCACTCACAAAGCGGTGGTAACCATCCAGACGGACACTCGCAGAAGAGTTAGTCCTCCCACTAACAAAATGCGCGGTAAATGCTGCGGTAAATACGCGGTGGTACAAATCAGTATGCAGCGTAAAGCGGAGCAGTCGTCGCTTTGAGCCCAGGCAGGTAGTGAAAGAGTCAGAACTATCTGGGTGTATTGCTATTTTTGTCTATTTCGTAGTTTTTTGATGGTTTTACTTCAAGCTGTGCTTGCACGTGTATCCCAGGCCGATGGCGCTGTAAAGGTCGAAAGACAAATAGCAAGGAAAATAAAAAAAAATGCGCGTGTATTACCTCGTAATCCGCGCTTTTTGTGAAACCATGGTTAGTTTGACAGCAAAACATATATGCAGCCATTTTTAGACAAGTGGTTATTTTTGTTAATATCACTGGTATATTTAATAAGTACAACTAGCAATATAGGTACATAGTAGAACAGTCAACATTATTGTTTACTGCTTGTTTTAAATAGAGCTATTCAACCATGTTACCTACCACTGATTTCGGCGTGGGGCTTAACTTTTACCGAATGGCGTTCTTGTATTAAGTTACTTCAAGGTACGGTAAAAGAAAGTTGCCTATTACAACAATTCGTAACATGTCGAATAAACGGTAAAATGTAAATCAATATAAGAAACATCCAAAGCTTCGATAGTTTAGTAGATATTATAGTACTTATATTAATAACAAGAAAAACTTATTAAATAATATTTAAAAAAAATGTTTCTATACACAAGGCTATGAAAAAATAATATTTTCAGAGACCAACACTTTTTGGATGTAACATCCATGAAGTTAATTTTTTTGTGGGCTAGAACATTTGGTTTATCTATAGGCTTACTAGGGCTTGTAGATTATCCAACTGTTTTTGTAGCTAGCTAGGTTAGATGTAGTGTTTATTTATGTATTAGCTAGTTAATAAAGGCATTTAGCCAGTAAAAAAAAAAAAAAAAAATTGTTTGTATAAAATATGGACTTTGTTATCCGGACCGTACCTATAATAACGAATCGATTGACACCTCATTCATCAATATCGGAAGATATAGTATAGTCACTAGGTACGATGTTGGAAAATGCGTCAATACAAATACAAATACTACTTAGAGTGTAAAGAACATAATCGTTTTGGCTTTAACACTTACTAACTAAGCTATGTGAGAGCGAACCATGAAACCAACAAAATTCTTGAAATGAAAATTGAAAGAATCTGCGTTCCATTATTTTAAAACTTAGTTTTAAATCTAATTACTTTATTACTTTACTAATTAATTAGGATTATTTAATTCCTACGATCTCTTACATCCAACGAAAGTATCGCATTCCAAGATCCAACCGCAAGCCTTAAGCAATAAAAAAAACATCGGAAAATCCGTTAGGCCTCGAATATGGAACGATCGTCTCGGCCAATCAGCGACCGTCGGCAAGCCTTGACCAGAATGCGCGCGGGCAATTTTCACGCAATCTTCTACCTACGCAGTGTTGAAACGGTTTTAAGTATTCATACGACGGTTATGTGGAAAATGGTATCATAGGTACTGAAAAATATCATTTTTAAGCCACTCCCAAAAAAGGAGGAGGTTCATAATTGTATTTTTTTATGTTTGTTACCCCGTCATTTTGCTCGTTTACTGAAGCTACAACAAACTTTCATTATCATCAACCTATTACTCTCCCACTGCTGGGATGTCGGGCTTCTCTCAGACATAAAGAGAGAGTATGATAAATCCGCATATAAGTCATTAGTCCAAGTCGAACTATGGTGTGTCGGATTGGAACTCGCACAAGTTCCCGCTCAGCCACACTCACTCTTAAAACATTAGATACCTCTTCATAATCGGTCTTTGTCTTACTAATAAAATAAATGCGAAAGTGTGTTTCTTGGTTTGTCCGTCTTTCACCCAGCAATGGAGCAACTAGTTGATGTAAATTTTGGTACCTATAGATATAGTTTATGGACCGGAGTGTAGCATAGGCCACTTTTTATCCCGGAAAATGCACGGTTACTGTGGAAGCGCTGGTGAAAACCACGGGGCAGAAGCTAGTATATATGTATCTTAACACTACGTAAATACCTTATAGTTTGGCTCTTATTTTTAAGCAGTATGAAACGGCGGTTTAGTCGAACCATGTTTTGTCTGTGTTATTCTTTTACCACCGCTTTGCTCTGGGTTGTTACCACCGCTTTGCTGTTAGTGGGACGACTAAATCTTCTGCGAATGTCCGTCTGGGTTGTTACCACCGCTTTGCTCGTGAAGTCAGCCGCCAAGCAGTAGTGTGCAAGCATTACTGTGTTCCGGTTTGATGAGCGGAGTATCCAGTGAAATTACTGGGCTTATAAGACTTAATACCTAATGTCTCAGGGTAACGAGCGATCTGCAGTGCCGCGTAGGCCTTTGTGTTTCAAAGTTCTGGGTGGCACTGTAATTGTTATGGGCCGGCGTTATGCTCACCATCAGGCAAACGACCAGCTCGTCTCGTTACCAAATAACAAAAAAAAATATTTAAACTTAACCGAAAGAGAGAAAACATAGTTTAACTATTCAACCATTTAAGACTATTTATTAAAAGGAATAAGAGCCTGTATTTTATTAGAAACGTGTTGCGAAATTAGCAAAAATGCATGAATAAACATGCAAACTGCTTGCGTGTGCTCCACACAATATAAAAAAATTGCTTTAAAACCGACGCTAAAAATGTTTTTAAATTGCTACGAACCGGCTTCAGTGACAAACTACTAAACCGATTTTGAAGAAATTTACATGGACCAGTCTACAAGTATATACTTTCAAATAAAAAAAGAATCTTCCAGATCGGTTTATAAATGACAGAGATCTGAGGACACAAACATAAAAAAATACCCACCGAATTGATAACCTCCGTTTTTGGAAGTCGGTTAAAAATTATTATCAAGGAGATTTAAATTAACATATTTGTAGGGTACAGAAAAGACATTTTGCCAATTATTATAAAAATTACGGTGAACCCCACGTTCGCATAACTTAGCTCTTAGATGTATTATCTGTTTACGGACTATAGTTAAGTACCTATTTGACTTTCTTGAGAGTATAAATTATTTAATTTATCCTTAAGAGTGTTTGCGCCTTACGGCTTTTCAAACTCTTAAGTCCAAAATCTTCCAAGCGAATGAATTAATTTTAATGAAAATTAAAAATCAACCAGTACGTAGCGTAGTTATGCAAATGCGATTCTTTTCTTTGAAAATTAATTTCAAAGAGGAAAAAAATACCAAGAATGCAAAAATACAGAGTTCAATGAAATGGAAAATGCGTTTATTAGTTTTTTTAACCTAGGTATAATCCATACATCCATACAGATAAATAAAATTGAAGTGTCTGTTTGTAATATCAAAATAACAGCTTTTTACTAAATGCATATGAAAGTATACAGGGGACCTACACCAAAACAGCCATTTTTAAAATTTTTTGTCTGTCTGTCTGTCTGTCTGTCTGTTTGTTCCGGGTAATCTCCGAAACAGCTGGACCGATTTTGACGGGGCTTTCACTGGCAGATAGCTGATGTTACAAGGAGTAACATAGGCTACTTTAATTTTAGAAAAATAATTAGGGTTCCGCGCAAAAAAATAAAAACCATGAAATCCAAAATATCCACGCGGGTGAAACCGCGAGGCAGCAGCTAGTTTATTCATAAGTTAGACATTTTTTGTTAATGAGATTGGGCACTCTCGAGCGTTTCGTGATCTTTAATAGAGGTAATATAATGTAGGGATAATAGCTACTAATTAAATAGCCCGCTCCATTCAGCTTACACCTTAGAATACATAATTATAGAAACCTAATCTATACAAATAAATAAAATTGAAGTGTCTGCTTGTAATATCAAAATAACAGCTTTTCACCAAATGCATATGAAAGTATTTACGGTACCTATAAAAAAAAACACATTTTTAAAATTTTTGTCTCTCTGTCTGTTTGTTCCGGGTAATCTCCGAAAGGGCTGGATCGATTTTGACGGGACTTTCAGTGGCTGATAGCTGATGTTTACAAGGAGTAACTTAGGCTACTTTTATTTTACTATTAAAATTTTCGTGAGTATCACACATTATAAATTGTTAAAATAAAACTTTTATTTTAGAAAAATAATTAGGGTTCCGCTCAAAAAAATAAAAAACCATGAAATCCAATATCACCGCGTGGGTGAAACCGTGGGCAGCAGATAGTTTACTAAAATTTTATCTCTATTTTTAAATTACCATTTATTTTCTTCTATTAGTATCTATTCTAAGCGTTGCGTTTCAGCATGAAGGTTTTACAACACAAGGACGTTTTCGCAATCATTTCCTTTGCAATTTAAATTGTAATTATCTTGTAAAAAATTGTACTTATTATTCTGATTTAATGACACAGTTGACAGTGTTAATAATAGTTGATCGAAATGAATAATGGTTGGCAGGTAAATATGCCCATCTTTATATAATTATTTAGTCATAACTAGTTGTGCCCCCACGGTTCTACTCCAATGTAGCCCAAATGGCTTCATAATTTAATTTGTTCTTTTTAGCATTATCAAACATTACATTACATTATATGTATATACATTCATACATCCATTTAAATTAGACCCTTCTTGCTGATGCACGATAATGGCATTGAGAGTTTAGATTATACTGGTTTTGTCACCATCATTATGAAATCGAAAAAGCTACAATTTTTATGAATCAACAACAAAAAGTCTGTTCATTGAAAATAAATTAGTGAGTTATAAGTACATAGATTTTAAATAACCGATTGGGTAAGCCCATGACCTTTTGATGCTTTTTTATACGTCTGTCTCATTGTCCTAGGACTCATCTCGTAAAAAAATTGTTTAAGCTGCAATATTTTTATAGTTGAATTGATCATTAAATCGAATAAAAACTGCTGTTTTATTAAATAACCTTAATAATCATTACGTAACTATTCTTTTATGTTCCGGCTTGCATTTGACTGCCATATTATATTTATATACCTATATAGGAAAACTAGCTTCTGCCCGCGGTTTTCACCCGCGTTCCCACAGGAACCGTACATTTTTCCGGGATAAAAAGTAGCCTATGTTACTCTCTGGTCCCTAAACTATATCTATCCCAAAAATCACGTAGATTCGTTGTTCCGTTGCTGCGTGAAAGAAGGACAAACCAACAAACACACTTTCGCGTAGGGAAGCCCAATGCATATTACATTTGCATGTTTTGGTATTTTACGCAGACATTGTACCTGAAATCTCAATATATCTAAAATATTTCAGATAATTCAAAAGCAAAGTAAAAAGTTAAAATAATATGTTTTGTTTCACTCCTTTTTGGTTTACCTTTGCGATAATCGACCCTATATATAAAGAACCTTTGAATAGCCTTAAATATTTTGACCCACAGTTTGTTACTGACGCGAGAAGGACGGTTAAAGCATTTGTTTTAATTGAAATACTTTATCTTAATTAGCGTTTTTGCTGTAAATTAAATATATTTAATATTGTAATTATATAGCTTAATTAATAAGTAATTTAGAAGTTAGTGTGTGAAATTGAACATACATTTGAAGGATGAAATCTCATTTCACAAATAACTAGCTTACTGCCTGCGGATACGCAAGCATTAAATTAGGATGAAATAGTCATTATAATTACTTATAATATATAGGCTTGCTTTTGACCACTATCTCTCCTGATGCTAAGTGACGATGCGGTCGAAGATGAAGCACGCTCACCACTATCTGAGATTCTTCAAGTCATGAGTAATATCTTTTTCTTCAAATTACGAGTCAATAGAACAAACCTGTAGGTCTTAGATACTCTTAGGTAATAGCGATTGGAAAACACAAACGTTGTCAAGGAGTTCCCCTCCTTAGCGGTACCTACGCATAGTGAATGTAGAAGCGAAACGCTTTATGCTTAGTGTAGGAATATCCACAATGAATCTATGTCGCTTTACTGTTTGTAGGTTGTCCGATGATGAAAAGGGGAGACCGAGACAAACTCACCGTAATGTACCTGATAAAAAACCTGATAAACCAACAACTCTGCGCCGATGCTCAAGAGTCTGCAGGCGAGCTTCTACTAACGACGAGTTTCTTAGCTCGTCTCTCAATAAACTCCAGCGCCACAATCTGGTACTTAGCTGAGCCATCCCAGAGATGAGAACAATAGTCCATATACTAATATAAATAAATAGCTTTTTCTGCGGCTTCGTAAATTTAGATTAAAAACTGTGCTAGGGGCACCTTAGACGCTCAAGCAAACGTACGTTTTTCTTGTCAGAATAACAACGCTTTTGCGTCAAGCGCGCATTTCGAGTATTACGAAATACGCGCTTGACGCAAAAGCGTTGTTATTCTGACAAGTAAACGTACGTTTGCTTGAGCGTCTAAGCTGCCCCTTACGTCAACGTCACAGTAATGCTGCTTGGTGGCAGATTACATGTGAGCAAAGCGGTTGTAACTTATAGGTATCCGCCCAGACGGACTCTCGCAGACTAGTTAGTCCTACCACCTGATAAACCGCAAACAAACAAACAGCTTTACCTCTTTAAATTACTTATTTGTATAGATTTTATTCTATTTTATGTTTGTGTTATATTATTCTAATATATGTTATGTGTGTATAAGTACCTACCTAGTTACCTGTCACAAAAACGTGTAAATTTATCATTTAAGTAAGTAATATTATGAACACGGATGGATTTATTACCCATCACCTATTCATTTATGTAAATAAATGATTGTTCATCATTGCATAGTTATTTACATAAATGAAGTTATTGTCATTGTATTGAGTTACTACCGCATTAGAATATTGGCAAATATAGGTATGTCTATTTATGTGTAGGTAAGCATTGAAATCCTCTACTACTTTGTTGCATACGTTAAACCGAATAGCGCATTAATGGCCATGGTAAAGTAATAAAAAAACCGGCCAAGTGCGAGTCGGACCCGTGCTCCGAGGGTTCCGAACAAACTTGTAGGTATGTGACTAGTTTGTCCATCACGGGAATCGATGTATTTTTAGTTTCCCCACAAAACTTCTTTTATTCTGTTATGTATTTAAGTACAAATTTACGGTTTTCGCATTTTTCCCTTTGTTATTTAACTGTTGCATTCTATCTACACTAAGGACTCGCTTAAGTAATCATTAATTCTGAGCGTGGTTGGTAAGACAATCCTTTGTGCCAATAAATTACATGATTCTAGGTCAACGGGAATAGATTTCTCTCTTAGATTCACATACACACCATAGATTCACTCCATGAGCTTCACTTACATAAAAGATTTTTTAGCAAAATCAGATGATCATTTGGAAACACTTTTTGAATTACGAAATTTTTTTTTTCACAATTTTTTTTTTATTTCGTAAGCTGTTTTAAGTATTTGCTTTAGGAACCTACTCCTTTTGTTGGAACCTGTTTTTGGTCTAACGACCTTTATACTGGACGGTGAGAGAACTTCTCGCAGGCCCGAGGTGGGTTATCCTTAGGTACTTCGTATATTTTTCTACTACTTACACTAAACTGATCCTTATTAAACTTAGCACATGAGTTAATCTCCATGACTATGCAGTTGTTTGGTTCTTGGTATACATAATACCATACAATTTGAGCACTTTTCTTGTCTGTTTTCTTGTCAAATTTATCATTCGTTTACTAACTAATTTGTCATTCGTTAACTGTATTTTATTTTATTACCGTTTTATTTTAATTTGATGTGAAATAAATTGCTTTTCTTACAATTTTTTTATAAAATTAGTTTTATTAATTGAATTGTATTCATCTATGTACTACGTACGTACAATATATTATATCTTATTGAAATATTTTGTTAAAAACCTTTTAACAATAAATTAAACTAACTTTATAATAGGACCTACCTCGAAGTTTAGCCTATCCAATAAAAAGAGAATCGTCGATATCGAACCGCTCTGTAAAAAGTTACGTGTAATCAAGATCATACATAATTAAATATTATAAAAAAGATAAAAATTAAGGAGAAAATCCTCCTTCGTTTTTCGTTGGTTAAAGACACGACCACTATGTAATCATTTTGCTGTTTGCCTGTCTAATCCATTTATCTCAAAAACGGTTGATGTATAAGCTTATTAATAATTAATATCGTCTACTAAGGTCCATAACCTTTTTTGAAAGGCCATGCTGTTCGTCTATCGACCTTTATATCGTCAACGAACGGCAGGTTTATGGCCTCACCATAGAGTAGGTTATAAAAGGGGCCTCACAGTGCAGTATAAAAATCAAATCTTTAGCACATCAAAAATACGGTCTAGGGTTTACAAAAATGCAATCAAATTATTGTTCCGGCTGATGATGATGATTTATCACTAATAATAACATTCATTTATTTAGATAACATATTTGTCCATGTACTTACAAGCAGGGACCATTTTGGTTACCTATTGAAGGGGTTTTAACACGGTTTTTAACCGGTTAAATAAATACCCAATCCATTAGTGTAACCTTTTTGAACAGCTTAGTGTTGGAAGGGTTTTGAATGGGTTACTCTTTCAACCCAGTTTGAGTTTAATGCGATGCATTCTTTTATTAGATAGGTACCTACCAGATTTGATAAATTATTGTTATATGTGTAAATGTCAATAAAATTAACATAAGTATTATTCCACTGTCGCTGAATTAATAATTACTGTGAAGTCATAACAAATTATTACATGAATATCTATTTTAATACTAAATGATATATACCTCTTTAAAATTATTGTGACATATAAAAAATAAAATGTTACAAAATGTGAAGTGTCAGAATTGTCATTCCTAATTTTTTCCTTTCAAATAAAACACGTTACATATAATATAGTAATCTGTGCGTTTGATACATAATTGTTTGTATCTATCACTATTAAAAGATAATTTAGTATTTATTTATTTTTAAAAGCCAGAGCCGAGAATCGGGCCCACCAAATGTAGGAAATAAACATTTTGTATTTTTATGATAGGTACCGATCGAAAGGGACAATCATAAGGAATAAATTTTTTTGCTAACACAAATATTTAGGGTACTTTCCCTCCAGGGGGCATTGGTTTGGTCCACCCTGTATATATAATATTAAACATCAGAGTAACACTACGTTTTATACCACACGCATAGGCAAGGCTAGTAATAAAATATAAATTATCATAACGGACCTTAACAGGTAGGTTTTTGTTTTATGAATAATTATTATATTTAAATATATTTGAACGTGATAGTACCGTTGTGTTGTCACGGGGAATAATAATATCATCGCATCTCTTCCTGCGGGTACCGTAAGAGTCAGCTAAGAGACTATCCAGGGAATGGCAGCAGCATTCTGCTCGTCAACACCGTAATCCACTGTAAATAAAGGCTATTATCCCGTTGTAAATAAATATATGTAATAAATTCCACGATTAATAATTTAAAATTGTCAAAAAGAAAAATTTTTACAGAAGCCAAAAATTTAAACTCTACAGCGATAACAAACAGTGGGAGAGCGTAAATTGAATAGCGAGACGCCAAGAAACTCAACGGTGGAGTGAAGCGTCGCTCGCGGAGGTTATATAGGTACTACTTAGCTTTGTTAGTGGGATGACTAACTCTTCTGCGAGTGTCCGTCTGGGTTAGTACCACCGCTTTGCTCGTGAAGTCTACCGCTAAGCAGTAATGTGAAAGCATTACTGTGTTTCGGTTTGATGAGCAAAGTAGCCAGTGAAATTACTGGGCTTATGAGACTTAATACCTAATGTGTCAGGGTAACGAGCGCACTGCAGTGCCGCGCAGGCCTTTGTGTTTCAAAGTTCTGAGTGGCACTGCAATTGATAACAATTGCCAATTTGCCTGATGGTGAGCATAACGCTGGCCCATAAGGGCCAGCGTTATGCTCACCATCAGGCGAACGACCAGCTCGTCTCGTTACCAACAACATAAAAAAAAACTTAGTGACTCTAGTGCGAGGCACGCTCTATAGATAGTATCGAGAAGAAAAAATACATTTTGTTTAACATTTTTAATGACGACGTGTCGTTGTCCGTTTTCCACCTGACTTTAGTGGTGAAATTAGTTCTATAACATTCTACCGCGGCGTTATGCAAAATTAATTTCGAAATACAAAACAAGTCAAGAAACTCTACGGCGGCGTGAATTTCGGAAACACGTTGATACCACTTCAAAACGGGACGAGTGACAAACATGTCCGTCGTGTGTTGTCTCGTGTCGCGGTAACGTGCCACCGCATCGTAACTTGAATAATTGGTTAGGTACTGTCGAGCGCACAACGCTAATGAAGAATCTAATACCTTTCAGCCATTCTTGTATATAAACATCTAAACATATATTTCAGGTATCTCGGAAACGGCCCTAACGATTTGGATGAAATTTTGTTTTTTAAATTAACCTGTATCATAGTAATATTTCTTGTAAAAATGCTATTTTAAAAAAAAAAAACAGATCAAACTGATCGAATATCGGAGATATTCAAGATTAGATGAAGCTAAATTATTTTTATTTTTATAATAGCTCATTGCATCCCTAATGTAAAGTAAAAAGCCTTTTGTTATATACTATTTGATAGAGATACGAGCTGGTTGTTTGCCTGATGGTAAGCATAACTCCAGCAAATAACAATGGCAGGGCGGCTTAGAATTTTGAAACCCAATGACCACTAAGGTCTAACGCGCCTAGCTGGGCGCGTTATGTCTTAGGGTAAAAATAGCGCACTGCTGTGCCGCGGAGCATTACCTCATGGTAATGCTTGTATATGCTGGTTGGTGGCAGACTACACGAGGAAAGCGGTGGTACCCACGCAGATGGAGAATCTTGACCAGTTCCTTTGAACTCGCAGAACAGTTAGTGCTAACATCTACATTTCTTCTTCCTGTCCTGTGTTCTGTCCTACGGTGCTTGAGCTTGAAAAATATAGTGAAACAAAAATACAATTTCCTCAGAAACACTTTTGTACATGGCTGTACCATGCTTCTATTGTAATTACCCATGATTATTCTTTAGATATGTTATTACATACCGCACAGAGATAAACGATTCAACTGAACTTATACCGTTATTTGAAGCGATGGTAGCTCAGTGGTATTGAGCCCACGGTTCGAATCTTCACTTTGAGCTTTTGGAAAAGGAAAACATCGTACTGCAACCATAGTATGGCTATTTAGCATTTTCTAAAGCCTAAATAGCTAACTAACACTCTCAATTTTATTATTAAGTGTCACTGTGGATGGTTGCTCTTAGCGATCTCTTCAAGGCAACCCACAAGCTAATTGCAAACTAAACAATTTATTTATTTTATTTATTCAGTAAATCCAACAGCGTATTGCAATAGATATAAGTAATACTAACTAAAGCAATGAAGAAGACCACAATTATAAAATGAATAAAAGAATAGGAAGATTTGTATAAGCGGTCTCTGGTTTAATTTAGTGGCTTCACTAACAATTTCAAGCAGATCGTCTGTATATTTCTGTCCATTTAAGGCCAGTACCTACTAAAAGCAACAAAAGAATATATTTATATTGACATGTTTTTCGTGTGTCAATTATTTTAACCTACAGAGTTTTTATACGATGCTAACTGACAAGCAGATTATTTACGTAATGATCAGCGTCACACCTTCCATAATAATTGTTTATAATTACTACCCAAGACAACATCCACAAGCTTCTTTTTCCGCTCACGCTAACGCCAATATAATGTATGGGAGTGAGATTAGTGTGTGAGACGTCACGTGACTGTTTTTAAATTGGTGGGTTGGCCGACCATAGACACTAATGTGTATGTTTGCCTTTTTGCTGTCAAAATAGCAACAAACCGGGATTCGGTACCAGGTATCAGACGCGCAAGCGCGGCTTGAAATAAGACCATCAAAAATCCACGAAACAGACAAGAACAGCAATACAGCAACATAGTGCTGTCTCTTTCACTGCCTGCCTACGCTCAAAGCCACGACTGCTCTACTTTACGCTACATACATCAATTGCGCACCACCACGTGTTTACCGCGGCTTCTGCACTGAACATGCAGTGGTTGTGAAAGCATTTTTAGTAGAGATCGTAGAAGCGGCTGCGGTGCGTATCTTATTCAGACCTCAACATTATATACTTTGACTAAGTAATATACATATAACTCAAACTAGTTATGATGAATCCATATATTACCGAACTCTTTTTCAAATAGCAAGTCACCTGGGACAGGTACATAGAGAACGTAAAATACTAGGTAAACATTTCCTGTGACGTTACACCAATAGCCGAATACATTTTCTATTTAGCAGTGAAAACATTAAGCAAACTTACAAGAAAAAACTACTAAAATAAAAGGCAAAAGACACAAGATTTTGAAAGTGTCCCAGGTGACTTGCTATTTGAAAATGACAATAGTACCTACATTATTATATTTTACAAGCTATTATGTAACTTGCAATGTTTGTATGGTTAAGTTTGTTTGTTTAGGTCAAATCTTGCAAGCTAAATTTGACCCACTTCCCGGTGTTCGATTGAGCCGTAATTTTACATACATATGTAAATCGGATGACAATGCAATATAAATTATATCAGAGAGGTGATATCTGATGAGCTGGAAGGTGGCCGCGAGATTACAGTTCTAACTACGTATTTCATAAAAGCTTGTCAGGAAAATAATATATTATTCCACAATATACTTGTACGGTTTATGTCTTGGTGGTAGGGCATTGACTACTTCTAATCTGGCTAGCTACCATCCTCAAGTTGAAAATCTGTCGCCCCTCTGCAACCGCTGGTCCAATTCTAAAAATTATTTCACTAATAGGACATATCCTTATATATATAAGTTACATTTTATTCTGATTACAGACGTACGAAGCCGCGGGCAGAAGCTAGCCGAGTATAAAAAAATTAAAATCATAGGGGCACCTTAGACGCTCAAGCAAGTACGTTTGCTTGTCAGAATAACAACGCTTTTGCGTCAATCGGGGATTTCGTGATACTCGAAATGCGCGCTTGACGTAAAAGCGTTGTTATTCTGACAAGCAAACGTACGTTTGCTTGAGCATCTTAGGTGCCCCACAGAAAATAGAGTAGTGCTTACGCACTTTAGAACCAGAATTCTAGGTTTCACTTTTTAGATACTACCGACTACATTCTCTAAAAATACTTACTAAAAATCAAGTGACTAATGTGTTCAAACTTAAGCATATGCTGATAAAAAAAAAAACAAAGACAAAAAAAATTGTCTTACAGTTTTAAAATAAGTTTATTTGATATTTCGTTGTGTAGTAGGTACTATTAACATTATTAATGATGCATAATTTACTATCATCAGTCAGATTATTTTTTATTTTTCTATATTCTATTCACTTTTGCTATAGAAATAAATGTTGTGAAACATTAGTTACATGATTAATAATAATTCTTTCTAATAATCAGGGGCCGGTTTCATAAAAAATATTAGTCTAATATTATGAGTATTAGTCTCATATTTTGTATGGAGAAAAGAAAAAAAAAGCTCATAATTATATTAGACTAATATTTTTTATGAAATAGGCCCCTGGGTATTATTTGTAATGAACAGGTAAAGGTTATTTGTTTTGATACAACTACAAAAGGTAACTAGACGAACGGGTCTTTTGCCTGATGGTAGGGGAGAGCGGGGCTGGAAGTTACCAGGGTAAGTTGTTCCGACGGCAAAAACTTTGTAAGGAAAAGAGATAGCGATTCATGAGAAGTGCGTTATTAAAGCGTCAGGTGACGCGCCGCGCTGCTAGCCATTTTAGTTATTCCGGTGACGTCGGTTAAGTGGCTATGTGCATGGTGCTGTCAAAACATCACGTAAGTAAATCTGCCGTCGAAAGGGAAAAGGGCACAACTAACATTTTAAAAAAAATGAGTTATATATATATTTAGAATCAGGAGAAAAAAGTGCATCTGCTCAATTTTTTTTAGAATTTTATCTTTAAAGAATTCGGAGATACAGTACAGAATCAATAGGCTTCCGCACTATGGAGCAGAATATGGCGAAAACTTTAATCCTTATTATCTTGGTTTGACGAAAATGATAGATGTGCCCTTTTCTCTTACAACGGTCAGGAGAAAAAGATGCATCTGCTTAATTTTTTGTAGAATTTTATCTTTAAAGAATTCGGAGATACAGTACAGAATCAATAGGCTTCCGCACTATGGAGCAGAATATGGCGAAAACTTTAATCCTTATTATCTCGGTTTGACGAAAATGATAGATGTGCCCTTTTCTCTTACGACGGCAGAAATATTTTCATGCCTAAACTTTTTGGTCTAACTCTGTTTATTATGAACCGATTCATACGTAACTTTCCTAAATTATAGTGACATTATTAAGGTATCCTATAGTTTGAGTGTTTTTTAATTATTTCTATTACTTTGCCAGTATGTGAGTTTTCTTATAAAAACGGAATTTGGGGCTATTAGTTCCTCCTTCGAGGGGCTGGTTGTTCCTAGGAACAACTTACCCCAATTGACTTTTAGTCGTATCTACAATTCTTATGACCATTTTTCTTTTTTTAAGCTTGCAAAACTACAACTGTAAGACAAAGAGAGGCAAACCCTCCGAAACATTATTGCATCAAGCTGCAAATGCCGTGTCATCAAGGAGGGAAAACCAGTTAAAACTGTGGCAAGAGAACTTGAAATTTGCCAGATGTAGTTACATCAATTTTTTTTTACAAAATTGAAATCTGGCAATTATCCTGACATTGGTTATAAACCCAGGCTAGTGTTTACCTTGGAACTGGTTATAAAAATACTTCATTTAGATTCTAGAGGTTACCAGATATGTTTAGTTGTTTTATAAAGTTTAAGTAGTTGTGCATCTCATAAGATATTGAAGATGATTGACCTCATTTATAATTTAACTAAATAAAAAAAGTTTATCTGGAGCTCTACAGTTATGTTTTGTTGTTTTTTTTTAAGCTTAGTTATTCATCTGATAAGATTTATGCGTTAATAGATCTTAGTTATAATTTAACAAAATTGAAAAAGTTTATCTGGAGGTTACCAGTAAAGTTTTGCTATTTTTTAATGTATATTTGTGCATACTATAAACATTACATACATACAATTATAAAAATGGTTGTTTTATTTAAGAAAACCTATGTTATTCTGACAGTATATAGTCATAATCTAGGCGGAACAACTTGCCTCAATGGTGGAACAACTCGCCCCAAAGTGGGGCTGAATGTTCCGCTCCGAAATTTGTTATAAATTTTCTTCTGTAGAAAAAACTATTGAGATATTAGTAGAACTGACTACATGAATACAAACCACGATAAACATCGGTTTAATATTTTTACTTGTTGAAAATCAAATCCTTCATTTTCATAATAAAAATTCATTTTGTTTGAAAATCGGAACTTCCAGCCCCTCTCTCCCCTACTTAAGCATGACACCAATCTATAACAATTGCAGTGCCACTCAGAACTTTGAAATACAAAGGCCTGCGCGGCACTAAAGTGCAGTCGTTACCCTGAAACATTAGGATAACTAATTCCCATTTTTACCAACACTAGGTAACGCCTAAATCGGATGCCTAAACATTTAACAGTTGCTTAGGGCAAAAAAACGCCTCACCTACCAGTTTTCTAACAGTTTATATTTAGGGCCTTGCTGGCATAAGGCGTTACTAGTTAGGCGTCGCCTTATTTGTCGTTTGTGAAAATGGGCATTTATCTCATAAACCCAGTAATTGCACTGACTACTTGGCTCATCAAACCGGAACACAGTACTGTTTTCGCATTACTGCTTGGCGGTAGGCAACACGAGCAAAGTGCTGGTTCCCGCACAGATGGACACCCGCAGAAAACCACTTTCGAACATTTTGTACATTCCGAAAAACGGAATAAAAATGTTTAATTTTTGAAGGTCTTGCGACCTTTACGGCGTCTCCGAACTGTCGGAGAGCGGAAAAGGCGCTGAGCCCTAAAAAAGTCGTATAAGTGTGTGTGTGTGTGTGTGTGTGTGGTATGTATGACTCTAGTTGCCTCGTTCCAAAGCCTATACCATCGAGCAGAAGGGCAAGAAACTCAGAAAAACAAAGAGCAAAAAGAATTTAATTTTGATAGTGGGAGGACTAACTCTTCTGCGAGTGTCCGTCTGGGTTGTTACTACCGCTTTGCTCGTGAAGTCTGCCGCCAAGCAGTAGTGTGCAAGCATTACTGTGTTCCGGTTTGATGAGCAGAGTATCCAGTGAAATTACTGGGCTTATGAGAATTAATACCTAATATCTCAGGGTAACGAGCGCACTGCAGTGCCGCGCAGGCCTTTGTGTTTCAAAGTTCTGGGTGGCACTGCAATTGTTATGGGCCGGCGTTATGTTTACCATCAGGCAAACGACAAGCTCGTCTCGTTACCAAACAAAATAAAAAAACATTTAAATTGATTCTTGAACTTGTTACAGATCACGAATGTAGCGGCACTGCACGATGGGTCATACACCGTACCTCGCCGTTCGACAGACTGCGCGCAGTCGGCTGTTCGAGCTGGCGCCAAGGATATCAGGCGACAGGCGCGTGCCGCTGAACGTCCTGATCTCTCAGCAGGGGAAGTTTAACCATGGTGAGTTCAAAAAGTACCAAGCGTTATCTCTTCTCTACTTCCTGCTCTTGTCCCATTTTTACATGGATGCAATACGTCTTCACAGACAATAAATACTACTTTTATGTTTAGGCAATCCGTTTAGGCTGTCCGGTGCTCCACTTTTATGCAGGTGATAGTTAATGTTGCAATGCCGATTGCAATACGATTAGACCTACCATTAAACGGTCCTGCCTAGTCAGTTTCAGCAGATTGTTTGTGACCTTATTGTTAAGAGACGGAAACATAGCGTTTGCTTTCTTACAGTCCCTTTTCTTGTCCAAAGAAATGTGTTGCTCCTTTTCTCTGTGAAGACGAAGCAGCGGCGCAAGTACGGAAGTCGGTTCGATAAATTTGTCGAATCGAAAAACTCGATAAATTTATCGAATGTTGCGAGTACCGAAGTCTGATCGTAAAGTATTGTAGTAGCTCTATATTATCTTTCGATTTAACCTCTGTTTTCGATACCTTTTGTCGATTGTATCGAGGCTCGATAAATTATATAAAAAATCGATAAAACCCACTTCATCGATTTAAACTGAAATTTTATCGATCAAAAAGATCCGTACTTGCGCCGCTGATTACGATTATTTGACAGCGGGCAGAAGACCTCCCCTATTACCATTAATAAGAAAGTCCCAGTACCTACCGGTTGTGTCCCATACCCAGCTCCCATTCTAAGGGCGGGAGACCTCATCAGTTACCTCTGAGCTATCACCGCTTTGTCGCTAATATCACGGCTATAACAACGTTCAAACTGCACCGGCGCGGTCCACTGACACGGAACGCACTGAAACCGCGCGGCGCACGCAATGCGTTGCGAAAGACGCGTCCGTTTTTCGTAACGATACACCTATGGTACAAGTTATAAGAGACGACTACTTATCGTAGGTTTTTTTTAAATTAATTTTTACTAGGTCAGGTACTGTCCGTCGAGGAACATTAAGAGTTCAAATTATGTCGGGAATTAAAGAAATGTAGATGATAAGCAACGAAAACGGTTGAAAGGTTATTTGAATCATAATTCAAGCAGCTTGTACAATAGCAGTTGGTACAATTTCACGGTTTAGTTGGTAGAATTTACAAATTCAATTTCTGAAAAAAAATAAACAATTTTAAAACTTAAATATAATATAAATGCCGGTAAGCTCAGTGTAAATATGATACATTTACTCAGTTTGTTATAATTTTGACAATAAGAATTCGCAATTTGTACAATCTATCATTATTCGTAGTTATAACTTCTCGCAAAACCCTGATAAATTTTTAAATAATTAATAAGCTCAGATTCTATTTTTGTATTATTTTAGTTGGTACAATGTAATGGTTTGTACAAACACTCAGATTGTTATAATTTTGACGATAGCACGAGAAAGGGATGGAAGATGTTTAACAGGTCTGAATTTAGTTTTACAACTGTCAAGTATCGTTGATCTTTGACAAATTAGGCGTCACTAAATTCGTCGCTATTAGATTTACACTAGATATAAGCAAGTGGATTAATTTAACACGTCTCAAATATATTCCACCCTTTTCTCATGTTCTTATTTAGAAAGTGAGAGAGTGAAACTAAAATATTTAGGTATAAGAAGAATCGACGCCACTATCATATTGGGTTCTTTAAAAAATATAGAATTATTTCTACAAATATCAATAATACAAAATTACTTTCTTCGACGAAACTATCGCGAAATATTAAACTTCATCCCCTATTTTTCCCCCCTTCGGGGTGGTATTCTTCCATAGAGTTTATAAAACCCTCGACATATACCCACCCTATTTTTCACCTTATTCATTAAAAAAGGATAGTTGAAATCGATTGATAATTAGCCGAAATATAGAGTAATATCGCCACAAAAAAAATGCAAATGAATTGAGAATTTCCTCTGATAATATTGTAACGCGCGTTTCTTATAACTTAATCCGCACCCGCTAAACTGGTTGCCGGATTATATGCAGCAATGTATGTAAACCCGAAATTATATCGCATGTGAAAGGCTTTCCGGGTCGATCTTGAAAATGTAACAAAGATATAAAAAATATTTTCGATATTTATAAAACAAGTAGACTTCCCTACATTCAACTAATTAGCGGTTGCGCGCAGCTTCGCTTACGTTGCAAGGTGATAAATAAATGAGTAATGCGTAGTTATATTTGGTAATATCACAGTTTAGCCCTTAGGCAGCCCGTAAACCTGATTCATGATTGATGGATAAGCATCAACCACGGACCACGCGGAAGCCATGGAAAAACCAGGATCACCGCTTGATGCATATCGTACCGTCGACGGAGCTTGGTAGAAATCTAGTGTGAGCGCTAACCGCACCACGGTTGGAGGTAGTGAAAGACACGAACCGAAGCAGCTTCTACGATCTCTACCCAAAAAAATTGTTTCACAATCACTGCGTGTTCAATACCGATGCCGCGGCAAATAAGCAGTTGTGCGCAAGTGATGTATGTAGCGTAAAGCGGAGCAGTCGACTTTGAGCCCAGGTAGGGAGTGAAAGAGACAGCACAGATTGTTCTGGGGCCCGATCGCGCTAATTTGAAATGACAGCGTACAGTTATAGTTTGATTGTGGTTTGATACCAACTGTGATTTATTTCGGTTCAGGCGTGTGGAATTCGATATTGCCGTTCATTTGACAGCGTTAACTGTCAGGTGTTGTCGAGAAACGTCTCAACTTTTGGTAAAACTATTAGCGCGATACGAAAAGGTCATAAAGCTGTGATGCGGTCGTGGTTTAGTAGCTGTTTGGTTGATAATGTTTAACGTGATTGCCCTCCTGGTCTATTTTGTGGATTTTTGATGATTTTACATCAAACCGCGCTTGCGCATATATTGTCTCGTAATCCGCGCTTGTTGCAAAAGCATGGTTATTTTGACAGCAAAACGCATACTTGGCTAAGCGTCTATGGTCGGCTTTGGACTCCCTTAATTCGGCCCTGTCACAAAATCCGTTTTTTTTAGCTGACGTCTGCTACCTATAAACTACCTAACTGCCAAATTTCAGTTTCATAGGTCAAGTAGTTTTCGAGATTTCGTGAGTGAGTATAACCTTTAGCTTTTATTAGATGAATTATGAAACAATATACAATCCAAAAAACCCTTACAACGTTTTGGGCACCCTACTAAAATAATCGTCTTGCTAAAAATATTATTCAATATCATTATCGATCGATAATATATCTGCCATCACGATAATAACAGTTTGAAAGAAACTGTTTGGCTTTCATGACGCAAGTGATTTATCAGCTACCTGTGAAACCTAGGTGCGAGATTAATTTCCGTGTTGGGAAATATTTTTTGCAATAGCTTAATGCAATTTCAAAATCATAATAAAATTCTGCAAGCCGCAATATAAATACATACTAGATTGACAGCTGTCAATGTCAATTTCATGTCACACTAACTTCTGCGCGTGGTTTTCACCCGCGTTCCCACAGGAACCGTGCATTTTTCCGGGTTAAAAAGTAGCCTATGTTACTCTCCGCTTCGTAAACTATATCTATGTATAACAGTAGACAAATACGCACTGTATTTGAAAAGTTACTTACGTAGATAATACACATATTATTAAATATTTTTTTTTTGTTTTGTTTTTGGCTCCACGTGATTTGCGTATTTAGCCAGTGTCAAGTTATATATTAAATATTTATCATCAGCTTTTACCCGCGTTCCCACAGAAACCTTGCATTTTTTCTGGGATAAAAGTAGCCTATGTTACTCTCCGATCCATAAACTATATATGTGCCAAAAATTACGTCGATCCGTTGCTCTGTTGCTGCGTGAAAGAAGGACAAACCAACAAACGTACAAACGCACTTTCACATTTATTATAGTCTGAGTTTGAGTTGGTATCTTATCCCGAAAGCGGGTCAATGTACTCCTGGAGGTCAACAACATTTGTTTTGCGTGTTTTTGAAATTCCGAGTTTTTCTTTGAAGAAATGGCATTTAAAGTTTACGTCAAAATTCTACTAGTACAGAATTTCCGGGCAGCCTTAGATCAGCTGATTCAATTGAACTATGTTGAACTTTGTTAAATGATGATGTTGATTAGAAGAGACTTATAATGCCGCGTACTTCACGTTTGAAGTGGATTTTTTTGGGGAAATTTGGAATGTCATTTTTCCAAGGGAGGTTCTCACAACTTGTGGACAACCATGGCACTAATCACCCCCTTCCGGTATAACATAGCAATTCAAACACACCCTGTATTCGTATGGAAGTATGGATATGGATGTCTGCTTTGTTATATATTCTATACAAATAAATAAAATTGAAGTGTCTGTTTATAATATCAAAATAACAGCTTTTTACTAAATGCATATTAAAGTATCTACGGTACCAATAACAAAAACACAATTTAAAAAAAAAATTATCTGTCTTTCTGTCTGTTGTTCCATAATCTTCGAAACGGCCGGACCGATTTTGAGGGGTATTTCACTGGCAGATAGCTGATGTTATAAGGAGTAACTTAGGCTACTTTTATTTTAGAAAAATGAAATCCAATATCACCGCGCGGGTAAAACCGCGGGCAGCAGCTAGTGTATATATTTGGTGACTGACTGAAAGTTCATGATGTCATGGACCCGATTAAAAATAAATTAAATATTAATTCCATGGACCCTAATTATTGCATGCTGTGTCAGACCCTATAATCATGGCATCACTCAACATGGCGTTTTTATTTTACATTATATATTTACTTACATACCTATATGTTATTTATATTATATACCCACCTGCGGTTTTTCCGACAAGATACAATATGGGGCTCTTCAAAAGAAGGATGAACAGAGTCGGCAACGTATCTGTAATACCCCGAGTGTTGCAGATATCCATAGGCGACGGTAGCTGCTTACCATCAGGCGGGCCGTCTGCCTGCTTGCCACCTATGGCATAAAAAAAAAAAAAAAAATTGTCTTATATATTTGTATATGTATGTTAAAACTGTAATATTGGGTGACGTTGTGAAATAAATGTATTTTCTTTCTAAAAAAAGAACACATGGATTATGGATTACTTGGGCTATACTACTGTTTTTTGTAGCTAGCTAGATTAGATGTAGTGTTTATTTATGTATTAGCTATTAAATAAAGGCTTTTTTCTTTTTTCTTTCAAATTCTTTCTCAAATTTTGCATTTAATGTAGGTATCTACCCAATAGATAGTTTGCCATTGAACTTGTACCACTTATCAGTGGTACAAGTTCAATAGCGATAGCTCTTCCGGTTTTTATCTAATGGCAGCACAGTAATAAAATTAATAAACAAAATTGTTTGGTTTGTCCGCTTTTACTGATCACTCTTTAGTGGTTATTTTTAATTAGTTTTTAGGGTTCCGTTACCTCAAAAGGGAAACTGGAACCCTATAGTATCAATTCTTGTCCGTCTCGGTCTGAATGTATGCATGTCTGTCTGTCAAGACCGGGAAATAAAATCCGTTGCCCCAGAATAAAAAAAAATTGCCAAAAGCAATGCACAAGCAAAAAATAGCACAAGTGAAGGTAAAAATCCGAATCGTAATTTATAGGCACATTAGAAAAAAATATTTTGGTGAATATAGATAATTACCTAACGATTCCCTTGATGGACGAACTGTTTACATACCTACAAGTTTGTATGGAAACCTCAGTGCGCTAGTTCGGCTCGCACTTGACCGGCTTTTCATTGTTAAGATTATTATCTCAAGTAATGTTTGTTTGAGTATAGCAGCACGTTGACCTTTGAAGCGATTCTTAATACAGTTACCGAATCACATTGATAGGAGCATGTGTTTATATTATGATACATTGGTGATAAATATTAATATTATATTTGTTAAACTAAAACTAAAGTATGAAAAGGGAAAGGTAAGGTATCTCTGCTAAAGTGAATGCAGGTTTCACTCACTTTAATTCTTGTATGCTAATATGTAAGTCAAGTTATATGAATGGCTAAATCATAGACAGGTCGTATGCGCTTACGCCATAGGTAGACGCTACGCATGCGTTTTGCTGTCAAAATAACCATGCTATAGCAAGAAGCGTGGAGTACGACACAATATACGCGCAAGCGCGGCTTGAAGTAAGACTATCAAAAATCCATAAAATAGACGGTGATCATGATTTTTCCATGGTTTTCGCGTGGCCCGTGATTGACGCTTATCCATCAATCACACATTAGGTGTTCGGGCGGTATAGATAGAATACTTATACTGATTAGTATAAGTAGACAGAGTATAATATATACCTTCTGACATACTTTTTTAATGTTTGAGGCCACGATCAGACAAACCTCAAGAAAAACTACGGAGATATTTATTAAATCTCAGTTTGAAGTACAATCTACTCATTATTATACAAAAAGCCGCGCCATTTTTATGTCAATTATGACAGCTGTCAAAACAGACTTCAACCACAACGGGCGGAGTAAGAGTGAGCACTTGTTAACGGAATAAACTTTCACCAAGTTCAATGACTATGATAACACTTATTGGAACTTATCGGAACTTGCCGGACGGACGTCATGTTTTTTAATTAAAATACCTAAATCGATTACAGCTATGATGGCTACTGAGCTACCACTGGGTAGTGACGCCGATCGGTCTTTGGTCCTAGGCCGTTGTTCAGGAAATGTAACATACTTCCACTTCCCTGCATGTACATAAGAGAAGTGTGTGTGTTTGTGAAATCATATATTTCAAAACACGTAATGAAATTATAACACGACAGACAACAGCCAGATTCCGAAACCTTTTGTACCCTCCTTGTCATAAAGATATTTACAAAAGAAATGTGTACAATATGTGTCATAAAATATATAATAAATTAAATACCGGAAGACATCAAAAGATTAAACGGCAATCAATTTAATACAAAACTGTGCAAGTGGCTATTACAAAACTGTTTCTATAGCATAGCTGAATATTTAAACTTTAAGTGACATAACATTAATATGACTATTTTAATATTTGCACGCCTGCTCGCAGGCTGAATACTGGGATTTTTTTTTGGAACATCTGAAATGTGTAATATTATGTATTCTTGCAAATAAATGTATGATTTGATTTGATTAATATTACAATGATCTTGAGTTTCGGTAACATCGTGCTGCAACCATAGCAAGGTGATAGGACATTTTACAGTGTCCGCCTTGCTAGCTACCACACTTAGTTACAAGTGAAGCTAATAAAAGTGTGTTAAGAGGCCTCAGCTCGCCATACTTTCCATACAAACGCTCGTCCGTGATTAAAGTGTTGTACCAATTTTTTCTTTGGTTTTTTAAACAAATATGTATATCGTGCATTATATCTATGATTAAATGAAACCAAAAATTTTTAATTTTGACAATCTAATTCAATAAAAGCCTTAAAAACAGAGCCTTATTAAACAAATCTTACCTTGACTTTGGCCGTTCACAATATTCTCATAAATGTAAAAGTAATCAAAGCACTTGCATAGGATCCTTGGACATGTAATGGAGATTCTAAATAACAAACTTTTTTTTCACACACTTGTAAGGCATTTTCAAAAACAGGTATTTCCTAAAACAAGAGATAGGAAATGAACACGCACTAATTGTGTTCGGAACATTCTTTAGAAATATATTTCAAAATTTTCAGAATGCCAACTTTAAGGTTTTTTTTAAGGTTCTGGCGTTGTCTTTCTTTTTCCGTTTTTCTTCGATGAACCAACCAGCCATTAGGCCAGTTTTGCGTTCTACTTAGGCGGGCCGTGATGAGGTACCTTAAGGCAAAATCCCACGGAGAGGCCGATGCTTAGCAGTGGACGTATCCAGGCTGATAATGAATGATGATGGAGATGAACTAAGCTATGAACGCTACAAAGTAGAACTGACAATATTATACGCACCGTTTAAATGTTGACTGTTCTGAGTGCATCCTTATTTTCATTTGTCGCTACGTCAAGGTCCAACCTTAAGGTATCTAGTTAATGTAAGGTTCTATTTAATAGGTTTCAAATGATTCATTATTCAATTATTTAGTACAAATAGTGTTGTTATTGCTAAGTGGTACGAGTATCTACCAGTTTTCCAGATAAGAACATGGTAGTGTGGCTTTCCGGTGTTTTACAATGTTTCTAATAAATAATATTATGAAGTTTAATAAATCTATAATAGCACGTTTAGGTGCTTGTAGCCACTAAAGAGTTCCACTGTCCACCTCCCCTCATCACGAAGTTCAAACTAATGGACTCCACAAAACGAAGAAGCCCAAACAAAGGTTTACTTGTAGCGACTGAATAGTTCCACTATCTGCCTCCTGGCTCCATTATCAAATCAGCTCCATGATATCAAATCATTGTATTATCATCTAAACTACTTATACATGCAAAGTTTATTTTCGATACGATAGTTAAAAGTAGGATAAAAGTCACTCAAGATTCGATAACATAATCGATAAATAGTCAGTTACAAGTGAATGTAATGAAGTGTGTTAAAAAACGCAGATGAGTTTCTTGCTCTTCTCGTTCGGTTGTACACAGTTAACGGGCACCTAGAGTCGTTTAACTTTCATGAGCTCCTGTGGCTAATAAATATAAAGAACTTGGATTTAAATTTGAGTGAATTTTGACCCAAGGTTTATGGATGTCAGCCTTGTAAAACGCCAATACTTATATGTTTGACGGAATGCTGTAAGTCAACTTTCTAAGCCCTATCGACCTTAAAGGTAACTTGGAATAACTTAATCACTTAAAAAGGTTGTGGAAAAGTCAATAAATCAATTGTAGTTTCTTATAGGAACTTTTTTATCCTCGACAACATAACTACTACAATTTGCTTGTCTTCTCCGATAATAATTAATTGTTTATTTCGTTATATCATACCTTTGGGATTACAGTATTCCCAATTCACCCATAGTCAAAGTAACTTAAACTACTCACCTCTTTCACTAACTAAATCCATTGACGCTCGGTGAAACTCGCCACAAGGGCATTCGAATAGCTCAATACTTAGAGGAGAAAATTTTTCCTCTAATGCACAATATCTTGATTTATATAAATTTTATAATACAGTGTGATTAGAAATACGATATATTCCTTGCAAGAGGTTAAGAAGCATATTTGCAACTAATTTGGTCATGTGATATCACGTCCGCAACTTGGTTATTTCTAAGTTATTTAATGATCCAAGGAAGTTCATTCAGTAATTTATACGCAACAATCCATAATATATTCTTTGTTCATTTACCTAAAACATGATTGCTTCGTAAAATAACATTTTTTTAAGTTCAATAATCTCGGCTACGTGGACTTAGCTCTCAAGTCCATCCAAGGCTTGAAGGAGATTCTGTTCTAGCTAATTTTAGTATTGAATGACTTTTTGGTTGTTTGCTTTTTAGAATTCCACCAAATCTATACAAATAAATAAAATTGAAGTGTCTGTTTGTAATATCAAAATAACAGCTTTTTACTAAATTCATATGAAAGTATATACGGTAACTACAACAAAACAACCATTTTAAAAATTTTTGATTGTCTCTCTGTCTGTCTGTTTGTTCCGGGTAATCTCTGAAACGGCTGGGCCGATTTTGACGGGAATTTCGCTGGCAGATATCTGATGTTATAAGGAGTAACGTAGGCTACTTTTATTTTAGAAAAAGAATTAGGGTTCCCCGTAAAAAAATAAAAACCATAAACCAATATCTCCGTGCGGGTGAAACCGCGGGCAGCAGCTAGTCATAGATAAAATGCCATATAATTCTCTAAAGAGTACATTGTAACTTAAAAACTAAGGTTTTTGAATCTTGAATAACTCAGAAACCAAGTTGCGGACATGGCAATACAATAACAAATTTGCTGCGTGTATGCTCTACTTTAACACCATGCAGTGAATGTATCGTGTGTTTCCAATCACCCTGTATAAGTTTTCCTCTCCATTTTAGAGTTTCTCGATGGAATTGAAACGAGGCAAGTAGAGTCATACAACTTCCATTAGCGCCCAATTAAGGCCCATGCGTAGTAGCTCTAGGTATTCTAGGTAAATTGACACTTGAAGTGGATACATAAATTTGTTGATTTACCAACCTATATAGTCACTTTTGTATTAGTCTAGTTTCTACTAATGTTATCTATATTAATCATGTTGTATACACCTGTTTATGAATATAGGCTGGTTAATAACTGTAAACTCTAACTAGTTATACGAACGGTACACCTTGGGAACACAAACTTTTTCCAACAATTGTGTTCAGTCTGTAACAACATCGTGTATTATACAGGGTGAGTTTGAATTGGTATGTTATTCCGGGGTGATTAGGACCATGGTTGTCGACCAGATGTGAGAACCTCCCTTGTAAATAAGTTATACAAAACTTCCATACAAAAAAAATTCCCTTCCAACGTGATGTGCGCGGCATTTTCTGATTTTTTTTCAATCATCATTTAAGAAAGGTCAACGGAGTTCAATTGAATCAGCTGATCTAGGGCTGTCCGGAAGTTCTGTTGTAGAATTTTGACGAAACTTTAAATGGCTTTTTTTCGATGAAAAATTCCGAAATTCCAAAACTCGTAAAACAAATGTTGTTGACATGCAGGAGTAGATTGACCAACTTTCAGGGTAACATACCAATTCAAACTCTGGTTGTATTCCCTTTTGAGGCGGTGACTGCTTGCGAATACTGACAGTATGTATAAAAATAATAATTATACAAATCAGTTTCCACAGTAGGTAGATATAAAACTATTCACGCCTTAGAGCTATTTACGTCATTATTTTTCATTATTCAAAATATTATGTCTAATCTAATACGAGTAATCTAGTCTTGGCATACAATTATTATTTGCTGATGTTATTCGATTCTATGCCTAATTGCTTAGGATTACAATATTATAATCTGATCTAATGTGGTTGTAGAACAGGATGAGTAACTAGATTTTAGCGTTCCATATGTCGCTTGGATAGCACGCCTTAGGAATATGCGGTCAGTTTTTTTAAATATTTTAGATACAAAAGTCTTTAATTTAAGAAGTTTTAATTTATATAATGTATATTATGAAAGTTACCTAAATCATAGTTTTTTTTTACTTTTTTTTTTATTTTCTGGAAATAATACTTAATTGATTTAAAAAGAGAAAAAAACTGCTTTCGTCGAGTTATCTTCACAGTGGATCATCATATCTTGACTAAATTAGTCAAATTTGTCCTATCCAGATGTAACTATATCCACGTTAAAATATTAATAAAAAAAAGAAGCTGGTTGATTTGAGGGCTTCCATATTATTGGAATTTTTAATTAAAGAATTTTAAAACTTAGCAATGGGGAGGCACAGGCAAAGCTAATCTCAGATGGCGCCACCTCCGCTGGTGCTTGTCATTGATGGTTATTTTGAGGGATAATGAATTAAACTATAACCAGTAAACATGCTCACGTCTTAGAAATCATTAGATTTGAAATGGTCACTACATAACCGAGATGAATAATTGGTTTCCAATATTTTTTGATGAGCAATGCTTTGATCCACAATTTACGTTTTTCTCGTTAGAAGAGAAACGTGTGTACCTTAAGTTTACATTGAATTGCACTTTACAGAGGCATACTTTGTTGAAAAGACGATTTTTTGTTCATTTACTAAAATTTTATAATGAAGTTTCATAGTGAAACAGCACCAGCGATAATGCGCCACCTAGCGGGATAAGTAAGCAGTGTGGCTCCCCATTCAAAGACCACAGGTTAAAATAGAAGTTATGAATTAATAATAAAAAAAAAATATCATTATACCTATTTAGGTTTTTTTCCTCCTATGTCACTCTACGGTGAACACTGAACATATTATATTTTATAGTACCAAAGAGGTCAACAAACAAACTTTTTGGAACACTTCCGACCGTGAAACGCGCCGGAACCAACATAAAATAAGACGGTTTACATTTCGCCATGCAAATATTAATTTAACCAAACTGATGAACTTGGAAACAGTTAATAGAACAGCCGTTTTTGTCTAAGAACTAGTTTTATGTTAACGATGTTGGCGAAGAGAAAAATAATTGTCGTCGAATTTTTAGCCTACCATAAAACAAAAATTTATGACCAATCTATGTTGTATACTTGAGCATAATTTTATCTACTGAGCATAATTTTATTTTAATATTTTTTTATATTTAGACGTTTTATCTAGTAATACGAGATTAGGAAAAAATGTAGTAGTAGTATATAACATAACGCAAACTTTAGTAATTTTTATTATAAGAGGAAGTACTCGACTGGGTTTGTATTTTTTTATGTTAGGTAGCTCAGATCTCCATCATTTATAAACCGATTTGGAAAATTATTATTTTATTCGAAAGTATATACTTTCAGATGGGTCCCATAAAATTTTTATCAAAATCGGTTCGGTAATTTGTCAATGTAGTCGTCGTCAAAGCATTTTTTTAATGAACGTTAAGTATATCGATTTATTTCATTGCACTGCACAGGAGTTTCACCGAGCAGCAATGCAATTTGTTCATAAATTTTAATTTAATTTATTTGTTGTTTTCACTATATAGTAGGGATTAATGTGTTATTTTAGTTTTTTTTTAATGTTATTAGGTAACGAGCTGGTCGTTTGCCTGATGGTACCTAAGCATAACGCCGGCCCATAACAATTGCAGTGCCTCTCAGAACATTGAAACACAAAGGCCTGCGCGGCACTGCAGTGCGCTCGTTACCCTGAGGCATTAGGTATTAAGTCTCATAAGCTCAGTAATTTCACTGGCTACTCTGCTCATCAAACCGGATCACGGTAATGCTTGGACACTACTGCTTGGCGGCAGACTTCACGAGCAATGTTGTTATTAGGTAGATAAAATGCGATCGCGTTAGAGTTTCCTGGAAACCTGTTGTATATACGATAAAAATCGATGCTAGTTTGAATAAAAAAATATGCTTCAAAACATTTTTCGCTATGGCGCCGGTCACGGACGTCATCACGACACACACACTCACACACACACACACATTCGATTCTCATGACAAAACAAATTGATGGACATCATAAAAAAATGGGGTCAACACCCCTCGTGGAACGCCCCTATTTGAACACCTACGTCAAACTACCTGCATGCTACACACGGACAGGGCCGGATTAACCATGTCGGGGCCCGTAGGCAATGCACGTCTCGGGCCCGTGTCCTTCTTTCACGCAGTAACGGAGCAATGGATCGACGTGATTTTTGGTATAGATATAGTTTATGGACCGGAGAGTAACATAGGTTACTTTTTATCCCGGGAAAATGCATGTTTCCTGTGGGAAAGCTGGTGTAACCGCGGGCAGAAGCTAGTAATAATTATGAATAAGGGGGAACAATTTCAGCGGCCGGAGTTTGAACCCGAGGTGTTTCGCTTAAAATTTACAAAACAACAAAATACAAAATCATTTATTTAGACACAAAAGTTATACACATAAGTAGTTATGTTGAATCCATAGCCTCCCGAACTAGTATACACTGTGTTTCAGGAGTCAGTGGCTTCTCTTATTAAACAGCTAGTTTTTGTCATACATGAATGAGTGAATTACAGTTTTAAATATAATTTGCAAGCAGGGTTACTACTAATTTTGAAACAAATAATAATTACCTATCAGGGCCCCGATCGCGCTAATTTGAAATGACAGCGTACAGTAATGGTTTGATTGTGGTTTGATACCAACTGTTGTTTAGTTTCGGTTCAGGCGTGTGGAATTCGATATTGCCGTTCATTTGACAGCGTTAACTGTCAGTTGTTGTCGAGAAACGTCTCAACTTTTGGTAAAACTATTAGCGCGATACGAAACGGTCAAAAAGCTGTGAAGCGGTCGTGGTTTAGGAGCGGTTTGGTTGATAATTTTTAACGCGATTGCCCTCCAAAAATATATAAAAGGTTTATATTGCAATACACTACCAAAAGATAATAATCAACAATGAGAAAAACAAATTTAAGAGCAGCCTCTGAATTTTAGCATTTTTCGGTGTGGGTTTTTTGAAGTGTAGCTAATAAATAATTTAAAATTGTATTTCCTGTTTTAATTAACACTCGGGTCTTTGACCGGACCTTTGATATGCCTTAATTGAACCGTAGAGAACATAAAGAGGACCTTTTTAGTTTTTAATTCGAGTACCTATTGAGTATCTCAGTCGTTGCCGCGATCATCCAAGATGTGCCGCGGACATCTTGGATGATCCGGACGAACTCATCGCGACCATTGGTCTTCTGGTCATCGCCCATCGAACCACTGGTGCATGAATGCGTTCAGCTTTCGGTTGCGATATCGAATACAAAATTACAAATTAGAAGCCTCCCCTCCCATGGCGGTCCATGGTCGGTTCCTTGTTAGATAAGTTTAGTTTTATTGGGTTTATATATTTTTCTCGATGGTGTAAGGCTTTGGAACGAGGGAACTGGAGTCACTACAACTTCCACGTGTGCCCACCACGGGCCTGCGACAAGTAACTTTAGCCAAATTAGGGCCCACTTCAAACGAACGCATGTCATGCGCCGCCGGGGCTATTCTCTAACAACCCCCACATGGGCGTCGCCCAAGCCGAGCTCCGTACCGTAAACAAGTATAAGAGTACAGGAAGTAGTGAATGGACTAATTATAACGTTGTGCGGGCCATAACGCAGCGTAGCGCGAGCCATTCCGCAGCGTTGTGAGAGCCATACCACAACGTTGTACGAGCCATAACGCAGCGTAGCGCGAGTCATACCGCAACGTTGTGTGAGCCATAACGCAGCGTAGCGCGAGCCATACCGCAGAGTTGTGGGAGTCATACCGCAACGTTGTGCGAGCCATAACGCAGCGTAGCGCGAGCCATACCGCAACGTTGTGCGAGCCATAACGCAGCGTAGCGCGAGCCATACCGCAGCGTTGTGAGAGCCATACCGCAACGTTGTGCGCGCCATAACGCAGCGTAGCGCGAGCCATACCGCGGCATCGTGAGAGCCATACCGCAGTTTGTAAGAGCCATACCGCAGAGTTGTGAGAGCCATACCGCAGCGTAGTGCGAGCCATAACGCAGCGTTGTGTGAGCCACACCACAAGCGTTGTGAGAGCCTTACCGCAGCGTTGTGCAAGCCATAATGCAGCGTAGCGCGTGCAATACCGCAGCGTTGTGAGAGCCATACCGCAGCTTGTATGAGCCATACCGCAGCGTTGTTCCGATCAAGAGACGGTGCTCTCTAAATCTTTGTTTTCTATATACCGAATCGGAATTCAAATTTTTCTTTAATAGTTATGCAAGTTTCGTCACCTTGACACGAAGAATAGAAAGTAAATTCTACGGCGGAATTGATGTTAAGACAAAGGCCTTGACAAGAGATAAAAAAGTCAATATCATGTTTTAGGCGGGAACGCGCACGTACAACGGTCGTCGACCTTGTTTAACTATCCAAAATTTTGGTTTGAATGAGTAAAATTGCATTATTAACCATGAGCTGAGCCGTGTAGTCCCAGATTGTGAATAATACCACCCCATTCTCTTCCCGTTGGTCCATAAGAGTCGGCTAAGGCTGGTCATACACGTTTATGCACGTAAGCGATTTGCTGTTTTGTGTACGGGCTGCCTCAAAGAATATCCCGGGAATACTGCGATCACCAAGACGCCTGCCAAGTGTACTGGATAGGGATGTTGAATGAAACATAAAATACTTAATTACTGTCGTTATCCATGTTACACTACCTCACATCAACACTAAAAATGTAAATCACAAAAACATATAATTTCCACAAAGATACTGCATCTAAAAGTTTCCCGAACTCACCGATTTTTTTTATCGCCATTAGTAATTTAAATGATACCACCAGATTCTTTACATATCAATGAATAAAAAAAATTATGACATTTGTGTACTTAAAAGCAGCTTATCACGGCCAAATCAACAAAATGCATGTATTTAGTACAGCTTTACGGCCCGCGTTGAACAAGTGACGTCAGATGTTCTGTCCAACTTGTTTGGCCCGTCTTAGCGCTCAGTAGACTTGACGCTCACTTTTGACGTTTCTATACGGTTCGATTTCCAGTTTTTCGATATAGGCCTTTGATTCTACGAGAAAACGAATTGAGTGACATCATAAAAAAATGGAGTCAACATCCCAATTATGCAACCTTCGGGATAACCTATGTTCAGCAGTGGATGTCTTTCAACTGATGATGAATAAAATTAAAAAAACTTCAAAATTCAAAAGTCTTTATTCAAATAGGCCCCAAAGGAGCATTTATGAAAGTTAAAATGACTCTAACAGCGGGCCTTTGCAACATTCATCTACCCGAATCACAGACTAAAACTAATGCTGTCTTTATCAGAACATAATAAATGACAAAGACACCAACAGACCCAATCCGTGCTCAAGGTCAACGAACCTGCCAGAAACCCACCGTGCCCGTTAACAAACCTAATTACCTTTCAGTATTCGTGAACGTGCTTGTATTGAATCCTGATTACGTCATTACATAATATCGGATGATTCAAACCATACTTAATACTAATACTAAAAACCTGAAAGCAACTATTTCTGTTTGTCTTTTTTTTTTAATGTTATTTGGTAACGAGACGAGCTGGTCGTTTGCCTGATGGTAAGCAAAACGCCGGCCCATAACAATTGCAGTGCCACCCAGAACTTTGAAACACAAAGGCCTGCGCGGCACTGCAATGCGCTCGTTACACTGAGACATTAGGTATTAAGTCTCATAAGCCCAGTAATTTCACTGGATACTCTGCTCATCAAACCGGAACACAGTAATGCTTGCACACTACTGCTTGGCGGCAGACTTCACGAGCAAAGCGGTGGTAACAACCCAGACGGACACTCGCAGAAGAGTTAGTCCTCCCACTAACAAAACCTGTTAGGAACCTCTTTATATTCATATATCCAAATAGCTGCTGCCCCCGGTTTCACCCGCGTGGTGATATAACAGGAACAGTGCATTGTTCCGGGATAAAAAAAAGCCTGTTACTCTCCGGTCCATAAACTATATCTATGCAAACAATCAAGTCGATCCGTTGTGCCGTTGCTGCGTGACAGAAGGACAAATCTACAAACACGCTTTCGCATTTATTATTGTATAGTTTCATTGATTATTACTTATTTCCAGCGTCTGCGATTATATATCTTATAAGTATACATCTTAGCTTGGCACATAGGAAGCATACTAAGATCATTTATGTACAAAAGAAATAAAGAGAGACCTATAACGCTCCCCTGGGGGACTGTATGAAACTGAGATATCCGTTACCATGGTAAATATGGTGACATAAGTCAATTCTCTTTTTGAGTTTTGTACCGTATCGACAGCGATAATCGCTTCGAAGGCATGCTACACCGTCGACATCAACTGTCAAATCCAAATCAACACAAAAAAAAATAGATTAAATCTTAGTTTTTTTATATAATAAAATAAAAATGAAATGGTTACCATTTGACCATTTTTACTTTTTAATCGACTTCAAAAAAAGAGAATGTTCTCAATTCGATTGTAGTTTTAAGTTTGCATGCCCGTCATTTATAAACCGATTATAAAATTCTTTTTCTTTCTTTGGAAGGATATACTTTCAGATTGGTCCCATAGAAATTTAAATCAAAATCGGTCAAGTATATTGAAGTTGGTCCCCGATTTTTTAAAAGTAGCTTTATTATTTGACTGACTTAAGTATAAAAAGTCACGGGCAAAGCCACGGGTCAGTAGCAAGCGAGCAAACGGCATGCAGTCAGACAGGTTATTCGTATTTATTTTGTTGAAAGTAGGTTAGGCGGACGCGTACACTGCGTTTCCACATTGAGGCACCACTGACGAATCTGCGATTCTGCAATAGATAAAAATAAATACATCACCGGGTGGTATAGGATTTCGATGTAGGACAGATTCTGGATTGAACAGCGGCGCAAGTACGGATCTATTCGGGTCGATAAAATTCGATAATATTCGATAAAATTGACAGTTAAAATCGATAAAGTTGGTTTTATTCGATAAAATTGACAGTTAAAATCGATAAAACCTACTTTATCGATTTTAACAGTCAATTTTATCGAATTTTAGCGACCGAAAAGATGCGTAGTTGCGCCGCAGATTCGTAATTCGATTCGTTACTCGATAGTTTCTTGGATTGGCCAGATTCTTGTGTTCGACGGATTCGGCTTCTTGTATACCGCATAAATGGGTACAGGTGTAGATAATAGCAATTGAACCAAAATTAGAACGGAATACACCTACAACAGGATGAATTATTAAGACGAATAGAGGTTTTTTTTTTTCTATGCTATTTGGTAACGAGACGAGCTGGTCGCTTGCTTGATGGTAAGCATAACGCCGGCCCATAACAATTGCAGTGCCACTCAGAACTTTGAAACAATAAGGCCTGCGCGGCACTGCAGTGCGCTCGTTACCCTGAGACATTAGGTATTAAGTCTCATAAGCCCAGTAATTTCACTAGCTAGCTGGACCGATTTTGACGGGTCTTTCACTGGCAGATAGCTGATGTTATAAGGAGTAACATAGGCTACTTTTATTTTTGAAAAAGAATTAGGGTTCCGCACACAAAATAAAAACCATAAAATCCAATAGCGCCGCGCAGGTGAAACCAAGGGCAGCAGCTAGTCCTTTCATAAAATTTACATGAGACCACCTTGAAAGTACAATAAATAACCTTTGAAACAAAAAAAAAAACAAAATCAGTCCCCAATTGACGGAGAAATCGTTGAACATACTACATAAAGAAATACGTACAATCGAACATAGAACCTCCTCCTTTTTTGAATACGGTTAAGTTCCTATTTTTTTTATTTACCAGCTTAGGTTCATTGATCACTTTAGTTAAATATTGAAGGTCAAGTTTACTACGAGTGCTGTTAAACGCAAGTGGAAAAGTTCGCAAACTGTGAACTTGAGTCTATTTTTGACTGTTTCCATTTTAAGACGCTGACAGATTAAGGCCAAGAATGTTTTAAAAATAGCATTTAAAGAAACAATCGTACATATAATACAAAGAATTTAAAATTTTAAACAATTACGTAATGAGTCGATTCGATACGCAATGACTTTTTTGCTTGGTAACTGCCATTAATTGAATATTATGTAGAATCAAATCATAAAGCTTTTTTTACAAATTAGTGAGTGGACTTTTCACTAAAAGCAATCAAACTACACGACGGAAAGGCCATCGACCCAAGGCCGTGCTCCGTTATGTAAAGAAGTTGGGATAGCTTGGGTAGATACTGGCAGGGGTAAATGCACAATACACCACAAACAGAACGTCAGTGGAGGCTTTATCGCCACACATAATAAGAATAAAAATATGTACCTTTTTATATTACTGGATAACGAGACGAGCGCCTCGTTTGCCTGATGGTAAGCGTAACGCCGGCCCATAACAATGGTAGTAACATCCAGAACTTTAAAACACAAAAGCCTGCGCGGCACTGCATTGCACTCATTACCTTGAAAGATTATCATCAATTATTAAGTCTCATAAGCCCAGTAATTTTACTGACTACTTTGCACATCAAACAGGAACACAGTAATGCTTGCACATTACTGCTTGGAGGCAGACTTCACGAGGCAAGCTGTGGTACCCACCTAGATGGACACTCACAGCAGAGCTATGCCTACCGCCTGGTATAAAATACACACCACTGGGTACCTAAGTATAAACAATATAATTGTTTGAAGTTCAAAGTCACAGAGGTCTAACGGCGCACAAAAGAACAATGCTAATTGTTTTCTATCATCTGGCAAATTACCAGTTACCGCATGAGTAACGTTTTTATCAAAGGTTTACTTCCTGTATGCTGACTTGAAGCGATGGCTTGGTGGTGGCGCGGTCGAACCCTTAAGAGAAAACAAAAAACTGCCTACCTTTCAGTGAAGGAAAACATCATAATATTGGTAGGACGTATTTTAGTGCTTGGCTAGCTATCACCTCAAGTTGAAAATTTGTTGCCTGCCCATAACAATTGCACTGCCACCTAGAACTTTGAAGTATGAAGCTATGCATAAAATCTCATTACATGCACACGTCTGTTTCACATGGTCGCTTACTCTTCAATACAATTCAAAAATACAAAATTCAAAATGCAAAAGTCTTTTTTCATATAGGCCCCAAAGGAGCACTTATGAAAGTTAAAATGACTCTAACAGCGGGCCTCTGCAACATTCATCTACCCGAATCACAGACTAAAACTAAAACTAATTCAGTTTCAATTCCAATCCAATTTTAATTTCAATGTCGAATTTGTTCATCAACAGTAGCAGAATAGTGATAATTTTATTTAGTTCCAAAAACCTACTGAAATTGGTTCCAATCTTCCGCTAATGCAGCTGTGTTCAAGAGCACCAAACGATATGAATTCGATCCTAATCCCAATTTATAATAATTGGAATCGAGTGTCAAAAGTATTCCCGCCGACTGCACGACCAAATTATGTGATATTTACCCAGATGGACACTCGCAGAATAGTTAGTTCTACCATCAGCGGCGCAAGTACGGAAGTCGGTTCGATAAATTGGTCGAATCGACAAAAACTGATAAATTCATCGAATGTTGCGAGTACCGAAGTCTGATCGTAAAGTACTGTAGTAGCTCTATATTCTCTTTGGATTTGACTTAGCTATTCGATATCTTTTGTCGATTGTATCGAGGCTCGATAAATTATATAAAAAAATCGATAAAACCCACATTATCGATTTGAACTGCCAATTTTATCGAATTTTATCGATCGAAAAGTATCGTACTTGCACTGCAGGTAAATAAACGAATATGTTCTAACTCTTCTGACTACACTAATTTATAAACTGTGTTGTGTATGTTTATTTTTCTAGTCACTATTTTCCTGTTAATTAATTTATAGTCTTAGGGATCCGTAGGTCCGAATGAAAAAAATGGAATCCTTGAAAGATCATTACTGACTGAACCGAAAATTTTGAAAATATACAGAAAATTCTTTACTTAAACGTATATAAAAAGAAAGATATATAACTATAAGAAGTCTATGGTTTTAAATTAACATGGTAAACCTTTCAGTATGTTAAAAACTTATATCGGCAATTGGAATTGGGAGAACCTGTTTTTCAACTACAATGTTATGTTTTTTGGAATATAATCGTATGGAACCCTCTTAGGAAAGCGCGAGTTCAACTCGCTCTAGTTCGGTTTTTTTAAATACGATGACTTTGATCTCTAAAACTGTACGCACAAAACTAGTTGTAACTATGACATAAATCAGTACCTAATTATTTGAATGAGATGGAATAAAAACGAGATAATCTCCTAGTTGGATAAACATTATTTTTTTGCTTATATCTTTAGTATTATTCATTATGCTTGAAGTTGTGAATATTGAATAGTTTAGGAGCTAATGGCACATTTATAAATTGTCAAACCGGAAGCCTCTAATATATAACGCGTGAAAATGTATTCTGAGAGAAGGCTGGCATCCCAGCTGGGAGACCGTAAAAAGACTGATGATGTCGAATACATCCGTCTAAAAGGGTATCTAATCTAGTTTTTTTAAGCTATTTCACATGGGCCACTGTGTGCGCCCGTGAAAGTTGTACTTTCTTCATTCCAAAATCTACACCCTCGATATGAACTTTTTTAAATACTATTGAGTAACGAGACGAGCAGGTTGTCTGCCTGATGGTAAGCAAACCGCTAGCCAATAACTATTGCAGTGCCACTCAGAACTTTAAAACACAACTATCTATGCGTGGCACTGGATTGCGCTCGTTACCCTGAGGCATATTATTTGCTGATATTATACAGGTATACATTCAATTGATAGCATTTTGTTCAATACTAGCTCTTGTTCCTAAAAAAATACCTTAAGCCAATGAGCAAAACAAATTGAAAATGACGTGGAAATCAACTTATATCAATCAGTTCGGAAGCTGTTAAGGATTTCGCACCTATTTGTACGAATAAATCATATAAATTAGCAGTGCATAAATATGTATAAATATGCATAGCATGTTACTTGGTAACATGTCAACATGCATATACATGTTAACAGAATAATATACCCATAAATAGGTATATACACATAGCCAGAAGACAACTAAGCTATGGGAGCGATTGATGTCCAGGCCCGAAATTCTAATGATTAATTCTGGCTTTCAAGCCGTCTAGCAGACATTGTTTGTTGTTATGAATTTGTTTGTTTAGTTGAGTTTATGTTGTAAATAATCCTACTACAATATTATAAACGCGAAAGTTTGTGAGGCTGGATGGATGGAGGTTTGTTACTCTTTCACGCAAAAACTAATGAACGGATTTTGATGAAACTTTACAGTAATATAGCGTAGAATAACACAGAGACGACAATTTATAAAGATACATACCACGCGGGTGAAGCTGCGGGGCGAAGCAAGCGAATTATATTTTTTTTAAAAATTAAGGACGATAATACGGAAGCGTCGGACTTTTTGCAATTTATGGATTTTTTTGTCTTTTGACGATGATTTTTTATTCTAAATTGTGGCAATCGGCAACTCGCAATTAGCTGTTTTTATACGATATTAATAAATTTTTTAGCAACTGCGCACACGAAGCGATTCTAATCGTAGTTGTGAATTTCGGCAATTCTTATAAAACAGCTGGTACTATTACATACTAAGCTTTAAGCTACTTTTTATGCCACTGTTCCTGTGGAAATCGATATGTGAGGAAAAATGCGAGCAGCAGCTAGAATTAGTATTATATATTAGCTGTATCCCGCGGTTTCGCCAACGTAGCCATAGGTTACTCCTTAGAACATCAGCTATCAGCTAGTGGAAGTCCCGTCAAAATCGGTCCAGCCGTTTCGGAGATTTGTCGGCACAAATAGACAGACAGACAATTTTTTTTTTGTTTTTGTTTACTTTTATGCGCATTTAGTAAAAAGCTGTTATATAATTTGACATTACAAACGGACACTTCAATTTTATATATTTGTATAGATTACAGGTGCCGGAACTCACCTATAGGCTACTACTGACATCTTAATCTATTTATTATTCTAAAACATAAGTAAATAATACCTAAATGATTCGATGATCACAATACTGGGAATTAAAATAAATTGCATGTTGTTTAGTATAAATCGTAATAAATAAATAATACACGGAATTAAATATAAATTTAAATTTTAAATGAGTAAGTAGTTAAGAATATTGTCTCACATCCGTACCGTTAGAAGTAAATACTACTAAGTAGTTACTATTATAACGAAGTGTGTTTGTTAGAATGTTATTCTTAGCAGCGACGGCGCAACTGATCGACGTGATTTTTTGCATAAATACAGTTTATAGACCGGAAGTAACATAGGCTACTTTTTATCCTGGAAAAATACACTGTTCCTGTGGGATTCCTCACGAGGGCAGAAGCTAATTATTAACACTACTAATCCTATTATAATTGTCAGTTTGTCGGTTTGTCCTTTCATGCAGCAATGGCTGATTTTTTATTTATAAATATTGTATACCTTTTATCTCGGAAAAATGTGTGTTTCTGGGCTGCGTTCACCGCCTACACACCGGGTGCAACCGAACGCACTAATTCGTTCAGAGGCTCGGTTAGAGCGTTCGGTAGTCCTCGGTTGTAACGCACATAGGTCGTTCCGAACCTAAGTTAATTACAAACAAAGAACCACCCCAAACGATGGTTGATTAACACTCTGACGACGTACATCAACGACAAATTTGTGTCAATAATGTATATGTATATATTAATTATATAGATAATATTTGTGAAGCCAAATATATCTTGTATCTGTACCTAATAGGATAATTAAGATAATACAAATATAAGGTTAGGTTATGTTAATTATGCTATTAAATAAGGAACCTTAAATATTCTCAATAAATAACAACTATTTAAAAACAATTGGCGGGAAAAAGATTTGTGTCAAAATTGACATCATCGTCCACATTTCTTGTAAAAACGCTCTAAATCATTCGGGACCACAGATAACTTATTCGGGACTTTCGTGCGAAGGTAAAATACGACAGAATGCTGTGTGCATTCGGCCCATAGACTAAGTAGATTCGGCCTAAAGGCAGTGAACGCAGCCCTGGGAATCTCAAGGCGTGTGAAACTGCGGACAGCAGCTGCTAGTATAGTTATATACTTATACATTATCCCCAGCATCAACAAAAATAACTATTATCGAAACCTATTATTGGCTGCATTTTGAATCTTTTTATGTACTTATCTGTATTTATCATTTGTGCTGTTGGTCTTTTGATAAATAAATAAATCTACATAATTATTTATGCATTACTAGTACTAGGTGGTAGGACTAACTCTTCTGCGAGTGTCCGTCTGGGTTGGGTACTACCGCTTTGCTCGTGAGGTCTGCCACCAAGCAGTAATGTGCAAGCATTACTTTGTTTCGGTTTGGTAAGCAGAGTAGCCAGTGAAATTACTGTACCTAATGTCTCAGGGCAAGTAACGAGCACACTGCAGTGCCGCGCAGGCTTTTGCGTTACAAAGTTCTCAATGGCATTGCAATGGTTATGGGCCGTCGTTATGCTTACCATCAGGCAAACGACCAGCTCGTCTTGTGACCAAATAGCATTAAAAAAAACAGTTGTTAAGTTTTAGAAACATAGAATCGTTGCCAAAGTCAATCGTCTCAAATTAAGTATAGATAGTATTAATGGAGTTTGAGATCTCTATTATAATGATCTCCATAAATCTTTGACTTCTGTACAACACCATCTATAATTACTGCCCTATAATTATTCTAAGCCCTTTTGTGTACTTATTAACGGAAATAAACACAAACAAATCTTTTTATGATTTACCTTTCGTTACTTTAACTAATGACATAATGACGCAAAAAATATATCACTGAAAAAAATATTATTATCACTATTTTTCTTTAAAATTATGCCTTTTTTGTTTAAATATTTTTTATAAATTGTTAAAAAACCGGCTATAACTCACGTCATTTGTCGATCTTGTCGACCTGTCGTTTTTTAACAATTTATAATGTGTGATACTCACGAAAATTTTAATAGTAAATTTTTTTTTTGTATTTATTAAAAGTCTATCTATATAAACCTATCTATATAGAGAGGTTTAAACTAGTGTTAAGACGAAAAAGGGGCAATTCCGCACAAATAAAATCTAAATATAATTTTGACTAACCTCGATGTTCTGATTAAGTTTTTATCCGTTAGACCCGTTAATTCGCGAAAGTTTAAAAAATAGGTTTAAACTAGATCTTTCATCCTTTTCCCTTGTCTTAAATAGGAAGGAAACTTGTTATATTAAAATTAGTTGTTATGTTTTAGGAACACAGAATCTATGCCAATGTCATCGCCTCAAAATAAGTATAATGGATTTTGAGATGTCTATTATATTATGACCTCCATAAATCTTAAACTATACGACACCATATTTAATTACTGCCCTATAAATTAATTTTAAACCCTTTTGTGTACTTATTTACGGAAATATACATAAATACTTAAATCATTTTATGATTTACGTTTCGTCACGTTAGCTAATGATATAATGGTGTCGATTCTGACGTTTCATACCTTAACCTAATTTTAATTTCGCTCTCTCTCTTTTAAATACATAACATGAGAAAGAGATGGAAGATGTCAGACAGATCTGGATTTAGGTTTAGAGCTGTCAAATATCTTCCATCCTTGATAAATTAGACGCCACTAAATTAATTGCTCTTAAATTTGCCTTACACACAGGCAAGTGGATTAATTTGACCACCACAATCCAGTCTTCAAATTCTGTGATGCAAATGTTTACTTAATGTCGAAGCGAGTAGAGTTGAGGATTCAATGCCTAACTAAACTAATCGTCAGTTTGTCTCATTCGCGACGGATTATGTTGTCGTACGTCGTCAGGGTACATGAGGTTGTGGGGCATGTGCTGCTACATTGTATGGCCACAGAAGATATCAAACTACAGGCTTGCAAAGCGGTCAATCACTGACAGAGAGTCGACAGAAATCGAACTCCAACAAATTCTGAACACCTACATCAATATCACAGAAACAACTATGCCAGCAACCCAAATTCGTGCTTCGTTATTTAAAGGAGTTGGGATGGCTTAAAGATACTGGCACTTTGACACTGGGGCTTTCGAAAATCGAACGTTGTTTCGGATCCAATGTTTTTTTTTTTTGTCCTCTTTTCGAGAACTTGGCGTCGCACGTCTTGTGCGGATCCAATGTTCGATTGGATGTTCATACTTGATATGTTGTCTTTCATTGTAGGAAAACGGAGATCCAAGTTTAGACGTTCGATTTTCGGAGTATGGCAGACCTCAGACGCTTATGCAAACGTACATTTGCTTGTCAGAATAACAACGCTTTTACGTCAAGCGCGGATTTCGTGATACTAGAAATGCGCGCTTGACGTAAAAGCGTTGTATTCTGACAATCAAACGCACGTTTGCATAAGCGTCTGAGGTCTGCATAAGGCTCTTGGATCAGAATAATGTTGTCGTTGATGCTCAACGCCACGCCCAACCAGCGGCTTGTCCCTAAACTCGGCTGCTAGTTAAAATTTTTGTGACTAATTCGTAACATAAAAAGGTTACACGTTTTTTCCGAACTGCAACCTCTGCGGTTAAAATGGGAAGTTCGGAAATATGTTTTTATGTAATATTCGTGGCATTGTACTTAATTCGGGTCTAAGGTTCGCCGGCATTGACCTAGATGGCGCTCGTGATCTTTACCAATATTGAGGTGCTGCTTGTTGACTTTGTTCTGTTGCGTTTATTTCTACGACAGATAGAAAAATAGTCATTGTTGAAATACTATGACTTAGAAACTGTTAAAAATATTTTTAACTCTAAATTATATTGTACTTTTTTTTACTATGTATTATATACTCCCACGGGAACCGTGTATTTTTCCGGGATAAAAAGTAATCAACTCTATCTAGACTACCTACCTTTATGCAAAAAATCACGTCGATCCATTGCTCCGTGGGCGTGGCTGCGTGAAAGAAGGACAAAACAACAAACACATTTTCACGTTCTTCCTCTTTCGTATCACTGATTATTATACTCTTTTATATTATTTATGATTGCCAAGTGGGGTATCACAGTGGTGGCTTCTCCATTTGAGTCTCTTAAGTCTTCCATCATGGAGCCACAGAGATTGAAGTGAGATTCGCCGCTTTCGGATTTATATTACTTGATACTGGCTAAACGCAATGCAAAAAAGAAAGATATCTTTTGACTTCTCACCGCCGTAAAAACCTACGGCAAAATACACAAATCGTGTCTGGCCAAAAAAAGAAGAAAAAAAAACCTATGCAAGCCTCCTTACTTGCCTACTTAATGTCTACAGTACATAATAAACTTTCACTCGGTAATCATCACTTTCTTCGCAAGGCATGTGCTTTCTATGATGTGTATCATTGTAATTAATGATTTTCTTATATTAATGTAGTTTGTTGTCACTTATGAATAAATCAGTTCCATGGCTAAGGGCGTATAAAACAGGCTTCGAGCGCCAATCTATCAGCGCTTATCTGTACTTAATGATGATAAGAAAATAAGCGTTATTCTCTTGCAAATGAAGCAACAATTTTTTTTCTTATGATATTAGTGCTATGACTAACTCTTCTGCGAATATCCGTCTGGGTTGGTACCACCGCTTTGCTCGTGAAGTCAGCCGCCTAGCAGTAATGTGCAAGCATTGCTGTGTTCCGGTTTGATGAGCAGAGTAGCCAGTGAAATTACTGGGCTTATGAGACTTAACACCTAATGTCTCAGGGTAACGAGCGCACAGCAGTGCCGCGCAGGCCTTTGTGTTTTTAAATTACGGATTACGTAACTGGTTTGGATTTTGGGAAACTTTGTGTGATGAGCGTAAGGTTTGTTCTCGAGCCTTTGGTCTTGGATGTTTGAGTTGAGTCCATGCCATCTGCGAATCCTAGTGTAGGGGAATGAGTGTATAAGCGTTTGTTTGTTTAAGAAGAGGAAGCACTTACAACATAATTATTTGGCCTACTTTTTAAGTATTATGTCCAAAATGAATCTGATGCTAAAGGATCCTTCCTACAAATCTCACCTGATCTGAAGCAATGATGTGGTCGAAACTGGAGAAGATGCCAAACCTGGGACTGTGAGGACTTCTTTATTATTGTCTCCTGACTGCCGTATTCCACCCAAACCGAGGTTCATACTCCTGATAGACTCCATGCCCGTGATAAGTAGGACCCACGTAGGGCTGAGTGCCATCTTTGGGCTCCCACCTAGGTTCATACTCGTGGTAGACCCATGACCCTGAATCAGTAAGGCCCATGTAGGGCTGAGTGCAATCTTTGGGCTACCACCGAGGTACATACTCGTGGTAGACCCATTGCCCTGAATAAGTAAGGCCCATGTGGGGCTGAGTGGCATTTTTGGGATCCCACCGAGGTATGTACTCGTGGTAGACCCATGGCCCTGAATAAGTAAGGCCCATGTAGGGCTGGGTGCCATCTTTGGGCTCCCACCGTTCAGTGCCGCATTAAAGATGTTGGTCCAACAACACAGTACTTAAAAAATAAGGTCGCCCCAATTAAAATCCAATCAAATCTCTGCTCTGTATAGTTGCAATTACTGTCAGGCTGCTTACCTTGATTTACAATCCTTCATTTTTCCACGGAACGCAATAAATTCATGCAAAATGTAATATTTACGCAATACAAGGAAAACCGATCGAGGCTCCGATACCAATGACTTTAAATACCTTGTAAGGGCAGTCGTGTATACAACGGCTTGGAAGCTGCAACTAGGAGCCGCATTTGTGTTGAGCTCAGCTACTGCTACGAATCAGTATCTTAAGCCGGAAGACGTCCACTGCTGATCATAGACCTCCACTATAGTAAACGGGGAGGTTTGAAAGAAATAAAGAAAACTTTTATTCAGACATCACTACACAGAACAACAAAATCTTCTTACATACAAATATATAAAATTGAAGTGTCTGTTTGTAATATCAAAACAACGGCTTTTTATTAAATGCATATGAAAGTATATACGGTACATATATCAAAACAACCATTTTTTAAATTTTTGTCTGTCAGTCTGTGTGTTCCGGGTAATCTCCGAAACGGCAGGACCGATTTTGACGGGACTTTCACTGGCAGATAGCTGATGTTACACGGAGTAACTTAGGCTACGTGAGCAAAGTCGTGGGGCACAGCTAGTACACAATAAAAACAAACCCTTAGGTCTGGACAAGCCTCAATACGGAATAACCCTTAGGCCTGGACAAGCCTTAATACGAAATAACCCTTAGGCCTGGACAAGCCTCAATACGAAATAACCCTTAGGTCTGGACAAGCCTCAATACGAAATAACCCTCAGGTCTGGACAAGCCTCAATACGGAATAAGCCTCAGGTCTGGACAAGCCTCAATACGGAATAACCCTCAGGTCTGGACAAGCCTCAATACGGAATAACCCTCAGGTCTGGACAAGCCTCAATACGGAATAACCCTCAGGTCTGGACAAGCCTCAATACGCTTTTAATAACATGATTAAAGAATTTGAAATTTGCATTTGTAGTACAGCTGTAATTGTACATAGCGTAGTTCCCAATTTATAGTATATTATACTAGCTTCTGCCCGTGGTTTTCACCCGCGTTCCCACAGGAACCGTGCATTTTTACCGGATGAAAAGCTTATGTTATTCTCCGGTCCATAAACTATATCTGTGCCAAAAATCCCGTCGATCCGTTGCTCCGTTACTGCGTGAAAGTAAGACAAACAAACCAACAAACACACTTTCGCATTTATAATATTAAGTAGGAAGTATGATGAATTATATTATTATATGCTATCGAACCACTTGACCAAAAACGACAGACAGATTCATGAACAAACAGGTAAGCGATTAGCTGCAAAATCTTTGTACAGATGAATAATATTTCCAGATAAGCTATACGTGTTTGGTAAAACCTACTTAGCAAAGACTACAACAGAATTCACAGAAATAGGTTAGTTAGTATGCTCGTGACCCTCCAGTTATCTGTGATTATATACCGGATGCTGTATCATCTAGTACTAGGAAGATGATATGTCTAACTGCGTAAGTCGTTATGGAATAAACCCCTTCCTTTACATATTTACACTATAAAAGCGTTAGTCACTGATTAATCAATAAACCTTGATAAAAACCTACTACGCGCCCATCTACTAGTAGGCAAATTAATTGTGGCTTTTTTAAGTTTAGCTAAGAAATGGTTGCGAAGCCGGGGTGGGTCTATTTTATTTTATTATCTTAGAAAAAGTAAAAGCCACTACAAACATTAATTGCATTAGTAATTAACTTATGGCTAATTAAATGTTTTCACATTTTGTACACTAAGTAGAAATTGTTTCATCGTACATCATGTTGACGAACGCGTATAGAAATAACTACCTACCATATATGCGATTCAGAACTTTGAAACACAAAGCCCGGTGCAGTTCTGCATTGCGCTCTACACTAAGACATGATAGGTATTATGTCTCATAAGCCCAGTAATTTCACTGATTACTGGCAATAGAAAAAGTTTACCTCTTTATAATACTAGTATAGATAATAATAAACTTGCTTTAAAAAAGCGACGAACCGACTTCAGTGACAAACTACTGAACCGACTTTGATGAAACTTCTATGGGACCAATCTGAAAGTATATCCTTCCAAATAAAAAAAAAGAATTTTCCAAATCGGTTTATAAACGACGGAGATCTGAGGTAACAAACATAAAAAACCGACCGAATAGATAACCTCCTCCTTTTTTGGAAGTCGGTTAAAAAATAACGTTTATTCACCAAAATTGTTACAATTAGAACTTAAACTCCAGGTAAATCTAAGATGAGGATTATTACTAGGTACTTGAAGCAATAAGTTTCTTGTGTGTATTAGTTCCCACACTAGGATACCCTGTGTCGTGGGAAATGTAGTCTCTTCTGGAGGTATAAATAGATGAAAGTTTAGATTTGTTACAATCACGTTTAACTAATGTATTTTAAAGAAACTAAACAACATACTTCCACCTTCTGGCTCCATCATTAGAACCTCGACAGCAAGTGCAATGTATTGGACTCGTCCAAACTAATCATATATATATGGGCAAAACTGGAAGGGTTTACTTGTAGTCACTGAAGAGTTCCACTATCCACCTCCTGGCTCCATCATCAGCTCAGCTCCATGATATCAAATTACTGTATTGTATACAAACTATAATACAAAGTTTCGCCTTGATACGACGATTAGAAGTTAATAAAAGTGTGTTATGAAGGGCTCCCAGAATCAATCATGTCGTCCTCTTTAAAGTTTTTTAATTTGCATATCAACTGACACATATTCAATTAATGAAGTTATTTATTGTAATCGGTCATGGCCATACAGTCAATTAAAGTAACTTTAGAAGGACTGTTGAATTAACATTTAATGCGTCAAACACACTTAGATACCAGATACCACGTTATTCAAAGATCAGCTGAGATTGTGGTCACTTGCCTATCTCTCTCTTTCCTGCCCTTGTCCTATTTTTACGTGAGGTCAGCGACTCAGCGCAGGAAATCTTTACAGAGACTAATTTTACGTTTTATTGATTTTTCACAGCTGACCGCCTGCCTGCCACTCCTTGGGAATTCTAAGAGTATAGGACATACTCCAAGCCTGCGAGCGCGCAATTTGGCTTGGTGGCTACCACAATTTCACAATTCTTTCTTATGATTCCTGAACATGGGGGTTTTCAGAGCGAGTGCGATGAAAGACGCATCATGCATTGGTTCAGGATTAAACCAGGATTTTGAACCATGGTACCACCAGATTTTTATGGGCCGCCGTTATGCTTACCATCAGGCAAACGACCAGGGCCCTATTTAATAAAGCTGACAATCCGACAAGTCCGACATATGTCAATAAGTGACAATTCGACAGTTTTTCTGTTTAATAAAACTTACAGGCGACAAAATTGTCATGGTGGGAAAATTGAGAAATTTGTCACGACAATTTTCTTATTGTCAGATTAAATTTGACTGTGGTTTTTTGACATATGTCGAGTTTTATTAAACGCGTTTTTAGATGACAAATATGTCAAGATTTCACCGGTCGATTTTTGACATAATTGTCACTTTTATTAAACAGCCTAAGCGCGACAATTCTACAATTATGTCATTTTTTGACATATATGTCGAATTGTCAGCTTTATTAAATAGGGCCCTGGGCCCTATTTAATAAAGCTGACAATTTATTTATTTTTTAGCTCGTCTCGTTACCAATAACATAAGAAAAAAATGGTACCACCAGATGGTAGAACTAATTCTTTACGTTTGTTTCAATAACAGTTTTTTCACACGTGTTTAACGTTACTGTATTACATCGAGATGCTAACCCCGAGAGATGAAATACTGTACCATCCGATCTCACAACAATGTATTGATTTTGCTATAATATATATCAGCGCTCAGCGTATCAGCGCACGGGGAAATGGCGCGAGGCGGTCGCTTAGCCAATCAGAGCGCATTGTGTCTAGGCAAAAAACGTGGAATTTATTTAGCGCAAACCAAGTCAAATTTAGTCAGTGCATCTCTAGGTGTTAGATCCTCGATGCTGTATTACTATTATTTACGTCTTGTTACAAGTATGCGATCTGATTTGGACTGTGAACCTTGGATTCTATCGAATAACTAAATTATTTTATGGAATCAGGCGTTACTTTGCGGAAGTCCATTTGAAATAAGATACCATATAATGTGGGTAATTTATAGTTTTTATACTAACTTTGAATAACTAAGTTATAGTTATTCTGAATATTTAATTTAAGTTATACTAGTTAAGTGCGTGAGATTATTTGGCTTATGAGATTTACTATCTAATGTCTAAGGATAATCAGCATAGGTATTTCAGTGCAGTGCAGGTATTTGTGTTTCACATTCTAGGCGGCGCTGCAACTCAGATGCTTTAGGTATAAATCAATACACTAACGACAGCGACGTGTTTGTCTCGTTTCCAAGTAGATGGTACCTATACAAAAAAAAGATTTTCATCTTGAGCATGATTGCTAGCCAAGCGAGCCATGGGTACTATACTAGTCAAAGAGAATAAAAAGCTAAATACTAGTCTGTGAAGCGAGCAATAATTAATGCCTTGACACCATGAAGCTTGCATCGTGATGTTTTTCTTTCTTCTTCAGATGAAGGCTTTTAAACGCTGCTTGACGTTTTTCTGCCGGTGTCAATTTTTTTCTTTCAAAGAGAGGTCAAAATCAACGAGCGAAATTACTACCACTGATCAATGCTTCATAGAGAATCTAGACACTCTAAACTTTCCATAGACTAAAACACTCGTGTAGAGCTGCACATAATTATAATGCACGATTTTTAAACCGCACATCCATCTAATAGATTACAATCGCTGTTTTTCCCCTCGTTTATGGAATAACAAGATGATGGTGTTGTTTCACTATAATCGGCATACGTCAACCGCAGTCGCATTATGTGGTTGTTAGTGATGGGGTTGTGGTCGAATGATACCGAACGTCAGAGAGTTAAGGCCGAATTTAGTTCTTTATTTTTATAAGTAATGTTATTACTAAAGTGAAAAGTAAAAAAAATATTTATTGACCTAATTTCTTGTACATTTTTCAAGAGCCAAACTAAGTACCCGCCTTGGGAATTCTGAGAGTATGGGCCATAATCCACCACGCGAGCCCAAAGCGGTTTGGTGGCTGTCACAGGTCCTTAAATTTTATGGTTCTTGAAAATGCTTCGCTATGTTTTTCTTCGCCGTTTATAGAGTGTGGTAATTCCGCTAATTTCAGTCGTTGGTGAACCAAGTCCAACGTTCGAAAGGGTATTTGATGGAATCAGGCGTTACTTTGCGGAAATCCATTTTAAATAAGATTATATAAAGTGAGTAATTTATAGTTTCAATTCCGCGATAAAGAATGTCTAATGGCCTAAGTTCGATCTATACTGAATGTACTTACTGATGGCTTTGCCATATACTCTTACTGATGTAAACATCAGTAATTGGGACTAACCAGTAAGACTATATGGCAAAGTCATCAGTAAGTAAATTCAGTATAGATCGAACTTAGGCCATTAGACATTCTATATCGCGGAATTGAAACTATAAATTACTCACTTTATATAATCTTGTTCGAAAGGGTATAAAATGAAAAAGGTATCTACGTGCTTATCGCTTGAAATAATATTATCACTTACTATTGACGTTAACTTATGCCATGATTTTATTATATTATTTTGCTGAAAACGTAACAATTCAGTTATGTTAGGAATCATAGATAAATGCACACTGAGCACGTTTCAATAATAACATGAGACAAAATAGACTTGATCTTGATCGTTTGAATAGATATTGCTGATTTAGTTTGCTTTCTTGTTAGTGATTGAAACCCGTTTCGAAAAATTTTATAAGTAAATTATAGTGCAAGTGTGTGCTAGGCTCTGTATTTGTTTGTTGTGGTACCATGGTTACAGAGTATCATAACCATGGTTCAAAGGTATGTTTAACTCTTACCTTTGGACTATACAATTTGGAACGGGCACGGTGGGTTTCTGGAAGGTTCGTTGAATTTGAGCACGGATTGGTTCTGTTGGTGTCTTTGTCATTTATTATGTTCTGATAAAAACAGCATTAGTTTTAGTCTGTGATTCGGGTAGACGAATGTTGCAGATGCTGTTAAAGTCATTTATTTTAACTTCATAAGTGGTCCTTTGGAGCCTATTTGAATAAAGAATTTTGAATTTGAATTTGGAGTGTTTTCTTATTATTTTTTTACTTTGGGTAACGAAACGAGCGAATCGTTTTCCTGATGGTAAGCATAACGCCAGCCAATAACAATTGCAGTGCCACTCAGAACTTTACAACACGAAGGTCTCTACAGTGCGCTTTTTACCCTGACACATATTTATGTAGATACATAGTGCAAGTACTAATGCAGGGTCTGTATTTGTGTGTTGTGGGGCCATGCTTCACACGTAGTGGTCAAACGCTAACCTATTTTTCTTGTTTTATGTAGTGTGATTGTTTTTTAATAATTACTTTATAATGACTAGCTAATACATAAATACTAACCTAGCTACAAAACAGTTGGATAATCTACAAGCCAATGTAGGCATATAATCCAAATGTTCTAGCCCACTACCAGTTGGCAGCGAAGCCAGCATGCTGGTGGTCTCGTTGAATCGCAATGCTGATCCGTTGAGCCAGATAAGCTGTTAATGCTACCAGCATTTTGGTCACGCGTTGCACCAACCAGTCGCTCCAACAAAATTTTGAATATACTATAATTTCCTGATGGGATATAATCTTAGTGTTATGTGGTATGTTCAGTTCAGTATATTATACAGGTGAGATTGAATTGGTATGTTCCGTAAGTGGGTGATAAAGAACCATGGTTGTCGACAAGTTGTTAGAACCGCCGTTGGAAAAACGACACTCAAAATTTCCAAAAATAAAATGAAAAACCTTCAAACGTGAAGTGCGTGCGTTTTCTTTATTCTGTAAGTCTCTTCCAATCAACATTATCATTTAAATAAGTTCAACATAGTTCAAGTAAATCATCTGATCTAGGGCTGCCCGGAAATTCTGTAGTAGAATTTTGACGTAAACTTTAAATGCCTTTTCATCAACGAAAAATTCCGAATTTTTAAAACTCGTAAAACAAATGTTGTTAACATCCAGGAGTACATTGACCCCCTTTCGGGAAAATATACCAATTTAGACTCAGGTTGTATAAACCTATTTAAGACCCTACTACGCCCCAATGGCCTTGCTCGAATGGGTGGAGTCAATCCCACTTCACCCGCGCGGTCCACACTTCGTCTTTCAAGAACATCGCAAAACCTAACGTCATAGAATACGCGGATGAACGAACGCGCGTGCGAGTAGCGCGCACGGCATCTTCTTTGCCTATAATTCTTTGAATTCATTTAGTGGAAAGTTCTTCATTGAAAGTGAAGTTTGATCATCATTATCCATACTATCCATACTTCCATACTAAATATATCCTATATCCTACTCTATTATAAATGCGAAAGTTTGTTTGTTGGTTTGTTAATTTGTTGGTTTGTCCTTCTTTCACGCAGTAACGGAGCGACGGATCGACGTGATTTTTGGCATAGTAATAGTTTATGGACCGGAGAGTAACATAGGGTTCTTTTTATCCGGAAAATGCATGTTTCCTGTGGGAACGCGGGTGAAAACCGCGGGCAGAAGCTAGTTATATTATTAATGCGAAAGTGTGTTTGTTGATTTGTTGGTTTGTCCTTCTTTCACGCAGTAACGAATCAACGGATCGACGTGGTTTTTGGCATAGATATAGTTTATGGACCGGAGAATAACATAAGCTACTTTTGGTCCCGGAACAATGCACGGTTCCTATGGGAACGTGGGTGAAAACCGCGGGCAGAAGCTAGTTCGTAAATAAACGGGACGGACGCACATGAGATCATACAACGTTGAGATTTATCTCAAAACATCGCTCTGGACTATAATAAAAGTACATACATTTGCTCCGTAACGTTGAAATTTGTTACACCTTTTCCCAAAAACGAACGTGTACGTAAATAAATGATTTTCGGGTTATTTTTTATTTTTTTACTTTTGTAGTCATGTTTTTTATATTGATGTCATTTACGAGGTATCGAGTCATCTGCGAGTGTCCGTCTGGGTTTCCGTTTTGTTCATGAAGTCTGCCGGCAAACAGTAATGTGCAAGCATTATTGTGTTCCGGTTTGTTGAGCAAAGTAGCCAGCGAAATTACTAAGATATGAGACTTAGTCATGAGTACACTGCGGTGCCGCGCAGGCTTTTGTGTTTCAAAGTTCTGAATGGCACTGCAATTTTTATGGGCCGGCATTATGACTCCCATCAGGCAAACGTCCAGCTCGTCTCGTTAACCAATACAATAGAAAAAATAGACAAGTGTGGGTTGGACTCGCGCGCCGAGGATTCCGAACAGACTTGTAAGCATGTAAATAGTTCGTTCAAGACTGGAATCGTTAGGTCCTTTTACAGCTACATTCAACAAAATAATTAACCCTAAAACATTGTACACAATACACTCATTGATAATGTGCGTGTGTGTGAGTGCGTGCATGCGTGCTTGCTTGCGTGCGTGCTTGCTTGTGTGCGTGCTTGCTTACGGGCGTGCTTGCTTACGGGCGTGCTTGCTTAAGTGCGTGCTTGCTTGCGTACGTGAGTGCGTGCGTGCTTGCTTGCGTACGTGCGTGCGTGTGCGCGTGTGCACGTGTGCGCGTGTGCGAGCATGTGCGTGAGCATGTGTGTGCATGCGTGCGTGCGTGCGCTTGCGCGTGCGCTTGCGCGAGCGTGTGCATGCGCGTGCGCGTGTGTGTGTTATACATAATTAGTTTTCGGATTTTTCGCTTTACTTGTGGTATAAGACAATACTTCTTGCCAAATTTAATGATTCTAGGTCTCCGTGAACCACCCTATAGGTCTTGAATGGATTTTAAATCGTTATCATTTCCGATATCAGCACCCCGAGAAACCTAGAAAATGGCACCCATATTATCGATTTCCTAAAAAAAATTCCGCCATCTTGGATTTAAAAATGGTTGTCATTTCTGTAATCAGCACCCCGAGAAATCTCGAAAACGACACCCATATACCAGTTTATTGAAAAAAAATGTCCACCATCATGGATTTTAAAATCGTTGTCATTTTCGATACCAACACCCCGAGAAACATAGAAAATAGCACCCATATTATCGATTTCTTAAAAAATATCCGCCATCTTGGTATACAAAATGGTTGTCATTTCCGTAATCAGCACCCCTAGAAATCTCGAAAATTACACCCATACCATTTAATTGAAAAAAAAAACGTGTCCGCCATCTTGGATTTTAAAATCGTTGTCATTTTCATTATCAGTACCCTGAGAAACCTCGAAAAAGACACCCATATCCTTTTACTAAAAAAATTTGTCCGCCATCTTGGATTTTAAAATAGTAGTCATTTTCAAAATCAGCACCCTGAGAAACCTCCAACACGACACCCATATCATTTTACAAAAGAATTGTCCACCATCTTGGATTATAAAAGAATTTTTCATTTTTGTACACAGTACCCCGAGAAATCTCGAAACTAACACCCATAGCATTTTATTGAAAAAAAAAATATTGTCCGCTATGTAGGATTTTAAATCGTTGTCATTTTCGATATCAGCACCCCGAGAAACCTAGAAAATGGCACCCATATTATCGATTTCCTAAAAAAATGTCATCTTGGATTTAAAACTGGTTGTCATTTCTGTAATCAGCACCCCGAGAAATCTCGAAAATGATACCCATACCATTTTATTGAAAAAAAAAATGTCCGATATCTTGGATTTTAAAATTGTTATCATTTTCGATATCATTTTTACTGTAGATGGCCCTGATCGTTTGGTGGTCGTTTGCCTGATGATAAAGATAACGCCGGCCCATAACAATTGCAGTGCCAATAAATACTTTGAAACAAAAAGATGCAGTACCGCATTGTGCTCGTTAACCTGAGTAATTTTACTTTTCAATTTGATTTCCAGTCTTTCTTAAACAGTTCTAAACCTCCCGATATTCCAGTAGCTGCCGCTAATAATTTGTTTACCAATACATATATTTTCCACTCGTAAAAATGATGTAAGTACGTAAACAAGAAATTGTAATCAAAAATGTAACCCATTCAATATGTTTACGAGGAGCGTCCACGCGCAAATCACGGAATGAATCACATTTCACCGCTCTAGACGCTACTCTTTGAGCAAGCTTCAAACCCACACAAAAACAAATACTTGTATTGTATATCATTCACGCACACAAATATGTAACGTCGGCGGACAGCGTTTGCAGAGCAACGAGCGACACAACCTCCCCGTCTGAATGCCAGTGCATGACTGCCGCGCGCGCCCGCGCAGAGCACCTCTGAGACTTGTACATTTGGAATTCAGTTTTTTGATCATTTCTTTGCGAAATATTGCTCTATGCACAAATGAAACGGCCAGTTTATAGAAAATTTTCTTCCTTATTTTTTGGTGTAAAATTAATCCCAAACGTCTAAGTCATTTAGAAGTTTTAGGGAAAATAGTTTTAAAACAGCATGCTGTTAAATATTTTTTCAAGCCATAAGTAATGGTAACACAAAAAAATCAATCAGTGAAATTAATGCCCTTGAATTGATCATTCAGGTAGTATTTTTTTCAAGTCGTTAAACCAAGCCGTGTGGGAGTTTTAGGAGGAGAAAGTAGTCGTTTTGGCGATCCTAGCCCCTTAATCAGATCGCCTCACTTCCCAACACTATTAAACTTACCTCAGGTTGTTCAATTAAAATATGTATAGCAGCTTCCTGCACGTGACATGACCTATTAACCTTTAGGATGATGTGTCACCTACTACCTAGAATATAACTTTTTACCACTAGTATTGGACTCAAGCTTAGGTAAGGCGGATAAGTGGTTTAATTACATGCGTTTTAAATTCTTAAAACTAGTTGGGTTAATTGGGATTCGATATGGACAAATAGAGATAAACCTTTGCATGAAATAATGGCTCAATAATAGTATTACAGGCTAAGCAATCAATCTCCACGCACAATTTATTCTTGCAATTTATTAAAAATTAAGTTTAATCTACGTAATCATTTTTTGTAACTCAAATGGCAATATTTATAGTGAGTAGATGATATTTTTTGTAGTGGCAACATTCTTCTTTCGTTAAGTGACTGACAAAAAGTAGGTACGCAAGATTAATTATATTTAGTACCCGCCGATATACATATCCGAGGTACAAAGGAAAATATATAAACCAATCATAGTGTTCGTAGTAGTCAGTGAAATTACTGGGCATATCTTATTATACTTATTTCCTGGGTCTCAGGGTACAGAGCGCATTGCAGTGCCGCGCAGGTCTTTGTGTTATAGAGTTCTGAGTGCACTGCCAATAAGCCGGCCGTACACGCTTAAACATGTTTGTGTTTAGCTGTCAAAATAACCATGGTTATCCAACAAACGCGAATTACCAGGTAATACGCAAGCTTGACGTGAAAGCATCAACAATCCTTAAAACAGACAAGAACAGTAATACAGCCAGATATTGCTATCTCTTTCACTCCCTGCCTGCGCTCAAAGCGATGACAGCTCCGCTTTACGCTACATACCTACATCCCTCACCACCGCGTAATTATTGCGGCATTTGCACTGAACACGCAGTGTTTGTGAAACTGCTATTTGAGTAGAGATGGTAGAAGCAGCTACGGTGCGTCTCTTTCACTACCTCTAACCATGGTATGGTTAGCGCTCGTACTATATTTCTGCCACGCTCCACCTTAGAGGGTACAATTTGCGTCAAGCGGTGATCGTGGTTTCCCATGGTTTTCGCGTGGCCCGTGATTGATGTTTATCCATCAATCATGCATTATGTGTATGGGCCGCTATAGGCAGGCGTTATGCATATCATCAGGCAAACGACCACTTACTCACATTACTCGTTATCTAATAATAAGTATAAAAAAGTGATGCTACTATATCAAGGTGTAGAGCATTTTCTAGCGCTCGTCTGGATAGCTGTTTTTTTTTATGTTATTTGGTAACGAGACGAGCTGGTCGTTTGCCTGATGGTAAGCATAACGCCGGCCCATAACAATTGCAGTGCCACCCAGAACTTTGAAACACAAAGGCCTGCACGGCACTGCAGTGCGCTCGTTACCTTGAGACATTAGGTATTAAGTCTCATAAGCCCGGTAATTTCACTGGATACTCTGCTCATCAAACCGGAACACAGTAATGCTTGCACACTACTGCTTGGCGGCAGACTTCACGAGCAAAGCGGTGGTAACAACCCAGACGGACACTCGCAGAAGAGTTAGTCCTCCCACTAACTGTTACTCCAAGAAGAAAATTGGTCACCCAGTTCTTAAGGGTGTGTAAAAGGCATTTTACATTCTAGTGTTACCGTATCATTTTCCATCACATCGTCGTAAAACTACGTGATTTAGTGGGTGACCTATGCATATTTAAAAAAAATTAGAGCGCCTACCTCTTTAAATTTTACTACGGCTAGATTAAATATCGAAAAAAAACTTGTTACGATGATTTTTAAAATTAAACGTTTAACAGAATACATTTAGACACTTCTTAGATCAAGGTTTGTGGTTGTCAATATTTAAACACGCGAATAAACATCTAAAATGATTAGTCACAACTCACAACATAATTTAGTTAGACAACGGTTGGACACTAATTAAATCAAATTTTGTTGTTATTACAATTTAAACACGTGACTAATGTTTATTTAAGAGTTAGACGCTATTTAACACGTATTTAGAGTGTGTTTAATTTTCTTGTAATAGGATTGGTTAAGATTTGCCATGTAACAAGAATAAGATAAATGAATAATGATGTTAATAAATTAATGAATCAAATTAAAGATCATTAAACAATAAAGTCACTTGAGTGGGTAATTATCACAAGCAGGTACTCTAATGTCACGTGAACGAGAGGAAATCACAGAATAACAAAGAGTTTCAACCCTCTACTTCACGTCAATGGGGAGCCACACTACTTACTTATCCCACTAAGTTGGCGCATTATCGCTGGTGTTATCACTATGAAATTTCATTATAAAATTTTAGTAAGTAAACAAAAAAAATGTCTTTGCAATAAAGTATGCCTCTGTAAAGTGCAATTCAGTGTAAAATTAAGGTAAACACGTTTCGCGTCTGACTAGAAAAAACGGAAACTGTGGATCAGCAAAAGTTGTTGGAAACCAATTATTCTTCGAGGTGATGTAGTGACCATTTCAAATGTAAAGATTTCTAAGACGCGAACATGTTTACTGGTTATAGTTTAATTCATTAACCCTCAAAGTAAACATCAATGACAAGCACCAGCGGTGGTGGCGCCATCTGAGATTAGCTTTGCCTGTGCCTCCCCATTATCCTTGATTTGTGCGGATCGTAAAATGACTTTATTTTTCTGGTGGGATAATGACCTTAACTGTTATGGGCTGCCGTTATGCTTCCATCAGACAAATAAACCGCAACCCAATATTAAAAAAAAAATCACCAACCGGTGGGAGAGCGCAGACGGCACTTGGTCCTGAAATAATTTAGATATTCATTCAAGAGGTATATGATGGGTACTACATAATCTACTGTGATCACCTATACCCCTGCCAGGAGTGACGAATTATGGGCAATATCACGATATTTAAAATTTCATCCCCGTTTTTCCGCCCTTAGTTGTGGGTATTCTTTAGTGACATTTGTAAAAGAACCACCCTTAAGGTATACCCTACTCATTAAAAAAAGAATTATTGATATCAGTTGAGAATTGACAGAGAAATAAAGTAACATTGCCACAAAAAATTACAGACGAATTCTTCTACTACCGACATTAAAAAAAGAGTGGGTTCTCAATTGAGAACCCAATCCTTTTTTGAAAGCTTTTATGCAATTGCATAATCCTTAACTTTTGACCGACTTTCAAGCTTTGAGCTGTTTGCCTGCAAGCATCTCTGTCAATTGATGTGGTGTATTGAATGTAGTTTCCTTTATCACACGTCCTTTTTTTTTAAATCGATGCCCGCTTTCCATGTTGGCATTTTCAAAATAGCACTTGAAGCAATACCAGTTGGGCACCACTGCCTTTATCTCAGCTTTTATCTAGAGCTTTAATCTCAGGTTTTTATTAAATATATTATGATTACCAGATAATAAAACCTGAAAGTATTTTTCCACTTTTTTAGACGAAGTTGTTTTCGTGATTCGGTCAGCTGGGTTTCAAGATTTGCGTAGTCCAATAAAAAACTAAATAACAATGATGTTTTTTTCCCACACTTTTTAATTATTATACACGTATTTAGGTATTTTCCTTTTTCACTAAATAATTGTTTTTAATTATATCGTTCATAAAAAATAAGAAAAAACCCCAAGATATTAATCTATAATATAAATCTTCCAATAGTGAATAATTCCAGCATAGATGGCGCTGGATAATAGATAGAGCTCCGAATGGCACATACATTTGTAACCTCTTTGCTCAGAATTTTTCTACATCTTACTCTGCTTTACCTCCCTGTGTTGCTCTATTAAATGAGGATCGAGTTGCCATACTGACGAAAAATTAATTAACATTAATTCATTTCAGGGACGAACAAGTCATTACAGTTTTAAAAGACTTGATGTCAAAGGCGATGATTCCGATGGAATCCCATCAGTTTTTGTAGCAAGGTGTGGCCCTGCCTTAGCACAGTCATCCTGTATCTCTTATTTTCAACCAATCTTTAAAAACTGGCATATTCCCTGCAGTTTGGAAACAAACATTGGTGTTCTCTTTGCATAAAAATTGTCCCAAAGGTTTTAAAGATGATTTCATTTGCCAAGACGATTTCCTTAGCCGGTAAGGCAGCTGTTTGTGGTTAAAGGTGTAAGATTCTGACAAAATTTCTACAACAATAACTTTTTTTTGCTTTTTGCTAACGAGACGTGCTGGTCGTTTGCCTGATGGTAAGCATAACGCCGGCCCATAACAATTGCAGTGCCACTCAGAACTTTGAAACACAAAGCCCTGCGCGGCACTGCAGTGCGCTCGTTACTCTGAGACGTTAGGTATTAAGTCTTATAAGCACATTAATTTCACTGGCTACTTTGCTCATCAAACCGGAACACAGTAATACTTGCACATTACTGCTTTTCGGCATACTTCACGAGCACAGCGGTGGTACCAACCCAGACGGACACTCGCAGAAGAGTTAGTCCTACCACCTAGTATACAAGAACTGTCCTAGTTGTATACAAGAATTGCTCGTTTAAAGTTATAAGATAGGTATATATAATTCAGTGCCTAGTTTTTTAGTTATTAACACTAAGTTTCTTTTTGTTGCAGGTCGTCTGGCAGTGATTATGTTGAGCATATGCACGGTGGTGCTTGGGATCATACTATCCTTCGTACCTTGGTTAGACTACATTATATTTAGGGTATGTTTATATTTCCTTTTTCTTTTTAATTATACAGGATGAGTTTAAATTGGTACGTTATCACGGAAGGGGGTGATTAAGACCATGGTTGTCTACAAGTTGTGAGAGCCTCCATTGGAAATAGGCTACTTATACAAAATTTCCATGCAAATTTTATTCAAATGTGAAGTACATGGCAGTTTCTGGAATGGTTTATAAGTAACATCATCATTTAACAAAGTTCAACATAGTTCAAGTGAATCAGCTGATCTAGGGCTGTCCGGAAGTTCTGTAGTAGAATTTTGACGTAAACTTTAAATGCCTTTACTTCAATGAAAAATTCCGAATTTCAGACTCGTAAAATTAAATATGTTGTTGAACTCCAGTAGATTGGCCCCTTTCGGGATCACACACCGATTCAAATTCAGGCTGTATACGTGATATGATACCCTCCGAAAATAAAACGTTGAAGCTTCGGGTATCAGATCGCAGGTTTCTACGCTCGTGAAAGTCTGAAAACATTACACGCCTTTTTTGGGCAGTCGTGTAAAAAGGCAGGACATTTTTTATTAGTAATTTTTATGTGGTTTGCCTTCTCACTTCTGTTAAGCAACGATGAACTTAAAAAGTATAAACAATATAAAAGTTGTTATGTTGAGCCAGATTTGGCTCAAAAAAAGGTGGCAACCCTAGATGCGATAGCCGATGAAGCACGCTTGCTCAGAAAGTTCCTGTTCACTCGTGTCTTAAAGACTCCCAGATTATATTACTTAGAAAAACAGATGCCGGCAAAGAGTTCCACTCTTCAGCTGTACGCATGATGAAGGTGGAAGCCAAACGCTTGGTGCAGAAAGGATATTAAATTTGAATCTTTCTTCCCAGGAACTAAGGCTATGGAACGGATCGATCAGCTACAGCTACTGGCAGAAGCCAGGAGTCACGCGGTTGACGAAGGTCTACATCTTCAACGTAACCAACCCTCAAGGGTTTATAGAGAACGGGGAGAGACCAAAGCTAGTTGAAGTTGGCCCTTTTGTTTATAGGTAAGTTGGAATTTCTACTCGAATGTTCACTATAATGTACATTATGTTAATGTTTTGTTAGTGGTAGGACTCTTCTGCGAGTGTCCGTCTGCATTGTCACCACCGCTTTGCTCGTGGAATCTGCCGCCAAGCAGTAATGTGCAAGCATTACTGTGTCCCAGTTTGATGAGCAGAGTAGCCAGTGAAATTACTGGGCTTATGAGACTTAATACCTAATGTCTCAGGGTAACGAGCGCACTGCAGTGCCGCGCAGGCCTTGTGTTTCAAAGTTCTGAGTGGCACTCAATTGTTATGCACCGGCGTTTTACTTACCATCAGGCAAACGATCCGGCTCGTCATCCTATACTATAAATAACGTTTAAAGAAACTAAAAAACACACTAGCTCCAAGTGCAAAATATTGGACTCATAAAGACGAGCCCATGTCTCAACATAAAATCATATGAGCCCAAATTCAAACGGTTTACTTGCCACTGAAGAGTTCCACTATCCACCTCCTGGCTCCATAATCAGATCAGCTCCATGATACAAAATTATAGTTTTGTCATCGGAACTACATATACAAGCAAAGTTTCATTTCGATACGACAATTAGAAGAAAGTTATAATTAATTTCTAAGATTTTATTAGGTATATTGATTATTAGTTAGGTACTTACGCCCTTTTTTATAAAAGCTCAATAAGATAATCTATGCTTTAAACTGCTCTGTCAACTTCTCGTTGACGGTATCTGTGAAGGGTGAAAACGAGACAAAACACTGTCTAGTAATTAAGTAAGTTAGTTATTACAAGTGAAGCTAATAAAAGTGCGTTAAAAATCCTGCAAAGGTTCTGACATGTCAACGATTGTTGTCTTACAACAACCACGTCTACTCGCTTAAACTACTGTCACCATGAAGCGGTCACCCATCCAATTTCTGGCCGAATCCAATGTTGCTTAACTTTACTGATCGTTTAATAACGGCGAGTCAAGCTACGCTACGAAAGCTGTTTAGTTTCACTACTTGATGAGTTGGTCAATGACCTTCGCTACCAACTAATGACTTGTAATGAAAATGAAATCTACGTTACTTTGATGACACATCATTTAAATCACATGACCAATTATTGGACATTCGGTTTTCTTTTTTTTTCTTTTAATTTATGTTGTTAGGTAACGAGACGAGCTGGGCCCTATTTAATAAAGCTGACAATCCGACAAATATGTCAAAAACTGACATATTTGTCGGATTTTCTTAGGCTTAATTCTACAATTATGTCATTTTTTGACATATTTGTCGAATTGTCAGCTTTATTAAACAGGGCCCTGGTCGTTTGCCTGATGGTAAGCATAACGCCGGCCCATAACAATTGCAGTGCCACCCAGAACTTTGAAACACAAAGGCCTGCGCGGCACTGCAATGCGCTCGTTACCCTGAGACATTAGGTATTAAGTCTCATAAGCCCAGTAATGTCACTGGATACTCTGCTCATCAAACCGGAACACAGTAATGCTTGCACACTACTGCTTGGCGGCAGACTTCACGAGCAAAGCGGTGGTAACAACCCAGACGGACACTTGCAGAAGAGTTAGTTCTCCCACTAACGATAATATCTGAAAACCTGCCTAATAGTAAGTCAACGTCTTCTGGACTAAAAGCGTGTTATATATGTTTTTAAAAAAGCGGAAACTCTCGTGGAGACTCTCTCCCGAATCACGGCGAAGGCCCACTCTCCCGACCACTCTATCCCGGCGAGGACGGCCCAAGCCGAGGTTCATACAGTGTGGTTCAACGTGGATTCAACCCACGCGGTGCCCTTGAACTAGCTAGTCTCTAGTCACCACAGACCATTTTTTTAGGGCTGAGCGAGTGAGCGTGCGCTCTCTCACCTTTCGGTGACGTTGTAAAGGCCGCTAGCACGGCTCTTCATAAAAAAGTTGAAACCAACTTTCATCGCCTTACTTTAAAATGTAATTGATCTTAACAAGAATATAAAGGCCCACCTCCTCAAAATACAGTTCAAATTTAAACCATTCAAACTGGTTTAGTGTAGCAAATCTTTCTCAAGTAACCAAAGAACTTCTCACTAATAGATTTAAAATAGATTTGAAAAAGTGGTCGACAATTGTTTTCCACAGTTACAATTATTTTCACGAATATTGTGGTTTTGACGTAGACATACAATATAATGCAAAAACTCTTTATTGCATACCAAATGAAAAAAAAACATCTTGATTTAATAAATTGTAATTCACTAACTAAAATAGAACTTTATCCAATAAAAACCACTACAATCAATAAAAAAGTAAGAATAAGAAGATAGATCGAACGATGTTCCCAAAACGTCGCCCTGTTGGATGGCAAGGCTGATCCGTTAAATTTGTAGATTGTCTAATGTTATTATAATTTGGGGGCGCATCCATTATTACTTACTATTATTCAAATTCATGTCATTACTTCTAAACTTGTCATTATTTTTATCATTTAAAATAAATAAATTTCCAAAATTGTATTATACCCTCCGGCCATAAATCATCGTTAAGAAACTGCGACAGATTGGTGTGTGGTACAAAGATTTTATACGCATTACAGCGTTTTTGTTTTTTCATGTCAATTTTCTTAATGGTCACTTATATTAAATTTTTGTCTCGCTCCTTTGAGCGAGACAAAAGCCATGTTATATTAAAATATACATTATTAAACTGTCATGGTCATCAACAGTACAAACAAAATCATAATTATTTTTTAATGTTATTTGGTAACGAGGCGAGCTGGTCGTTTGCCTGATGGTAAGCATAACACCGGCCCATAATAATTGCAGTGCCACTCAGCACTTTGAAACACAAAGGCCTGTGCGGCACTGCAGTGCGCTCGTTACACTGAGACATTAGGTATTAAGTCTCATATGCCCAGTAATTGCACTGACTTGCCTACATGCCCAAAATCCGCGGCTAACATAAGTGGAGTGCACATTAACCAAGTAATTCGGTGGCGTAATGGTGCCTCGTTCTAGCGTTACGCCAATGTGTGCACTGGTACAGGCAGAGAAACAAGCGCTCTACAAAGTTTATTCATTTTTTATAACAAATTGTAACTGTAATAATTGTGGCTATGCTTTAAATTGCTAAGTTTTTCTGTTTATTTAATTTAAAATGCATTATACAATCATTTTTAAAATCAAATGTTTCCATTTCAATATGGAACACAAATTACTTGCTAATATATTTATCGAAATATTATTATCAGTGATATTTCATTAAATAAAACATGAAAAGTGTCACTGCCAACAGAACTCAAACGTTTTGGTATGGTACTGCTATGCCCAGTAACGATATTCTTAAAAGGCACATTTTTATATCTTTTCGCTTTGTATGGAAGCAAACAGCACAAGATTCTTCCGGCGAGTATTCTAACACTTAGGCTTACATTTTAAACATACTTATTAGCATTAGAAACGTTTTTAAAATATTATTGAAAAAAAAGAATGCCACCTAGCTCATTTTTGGATCGGTTTCATATTTGGAACGAGCACTTAGAGTCATTTAATTATATTTTGATAAGCGCTCTCCTGGTGCCAATGGGATAAAGAAATTTGAATATACGTATCTATGTAGAGTTATCTACCGCGATGACATTAAATGAGGAAGACGCAAGATATATTGACGACTCCGTAGCTAAGTTGGTAGTAACCCTGCCTGCAAAGCGAGGGGTCCCGGGTTCGCTTCCCGGCCGGGGCAGATTTTGTGTAAGCATAAAGTTTGTTCTCGGGTCTTGGATGTTTGTAATGTGTATCTGTGTGTGTCCATGCCACCTGCAACACAGGGAATCCTAGTGCGGGGTATGAGTGTAAGCGTTTATTTATTTATTATTTATTTATATAAGCTCAAAGAGAGGTAAAGTTTTTGACTCACGTTACATTTCTTAGGTTGAATGATTTTACTAACCGCTTGTGCATGTGACTGTATCCATGAAGAAATCATAGCGGTTAACTGTGTAATACAACCTTTATAGTTTATACAGGGCAATGATGTGCGAGCTTTTATATAAATAATTTTCCAAATTAGAGATTATCTTTTCGTTCAAAATTCAAAATAAAAAACTTAATCAATTTATTTGTTCGAATAGTGTGATAAGGAAGAGTTCTTAAATAATACGTTACTAATATTCTACCTTATCTGGTGTACAAACAAATTTTTTAAATTACAAAAATTGCTTTAAAAAAGCGACGAACCGACTTCAGTGACAAACTACTGAACCGATTTTGATGAAACCATTTTGATGGGACCAATCTGAAAGTATATCCTTTCAAATAAAAAAAGAATTTTCCAAATCGGTTTATAAATGAGTGAGATCTGAGGTAACAAACATAAAAAAATACCCGATGAATTGATAACCTCCTCCTTTTTTGGAAGTCGGTTAAAAAGAGAAACAAATCACAAAATAAATAAATGTCAACGTCAAGTTTTAGTGAAACAGTTAATGCACATTTTCGCTTCCGAAACCAGGGGGTTTCGTGTTAAAACTATTAAGCCACTATAAGTAACTAACTAAATGTATAAAAGATAGAAGAAAGATCCTGATCTCTAACTAGGTGTCTCTGTATCTAGAGAATTAGTAACTGCGAGAGGTACCACTAAATACTGAAAACACGGAAAAATACTGTCTACTTTTTTTCTGGTTCACAAATATTTTGCTTATTACGGGCATAAAACCCACGAACTTTACGTCCTACAGATGCTAAGTCTGTTCACCTATCAGCGAACCCACGGGAGCTATCAATAAAAAAATACGCTGTCCAAAACGTAAAATCGCGCGTTGATGTCTTTTTCATGAAAAAACATTAAAAAGATCGGAAGATTTAAAAAGAAGTCGATTCAACTTTTCATCCCGAACAATGGTGTATACCTGTGAGAACCTCTATGTAGGCAGCAGTATGTACCATATACATACATGTGAAAGTTTGGTGGTTTAAGTACCTCTTTCACGCAGCAACATCGACATGGAAGGCTGGAGAGTGGCAAGTTTTTATCCTGGAAACATGCATAGTTCCTAATGTAGTATGCGGTGCGGGTAAACCCGCGCGTCATTGTTACTATCTCGTAACTTCACGGCCATTGCCCATCGCACCGTGTCCAGCAGTATGCACAGTATTAAGTGACAAGCAGTAATTGCCGAATATCACGCCACCAGAGAAATCTACTGTGAAAGGTTGTTACTTGTTAGTGGGAGGACTAACTCTTCTGCGAGTGTCCGTTTGGGTTGTTACCACCGCTTTGCTCGTGAAGTCTGCCGCCAAGCAGTAGTGTGCAAACATTACTGTGTTCCGGTTTGATGAGCAGAGTATCCAGTGAAATTACTGGGCTTATGAGACTTAATACCTAATGTCTCAGGGTAACGAGCGATCTGTAGTGCCGCGCAGGCCTTTGTGTTTCAAAGTTCTGGGTGGCACTGCAATTGTTATGGGCCGGCGTTATGCTTACCATCAGGCAAACGACCAGCTCGTCTCGTTACCAAATAACATAAAAAAAAAAGACATGGAAGGCTGGAGAGTGGCAAGTTTTTATCCTGGAAATATGCACAGTTCCTAATCTGTATGCGGTGCGGGTAAACCCGCGCGTCATTGTTACTATCTCATAACTTCACGGCCATTGCCCATCGCACCGTGTCCAGCAGTATGCACAGTATTAAGTGACAAGCAGTAATTGCCGAATATCACGCTACCAGAGAAATCTACTGTGAAAACTGTGTCTGTGCGTATTGCAGACATGATGGTAGAGAATTAATTTTACAATCGATAGTGTTTGACCACTATCTCACCTGATCTTAAGCGACTGGTTGAAGATGGCAGATACTCTAAATCTAGATTGGGACAGGCTCTCAAGTGCAGCTGCCGGGACACACCGATAAGTGCTTGGGAAAAGATTTTCAACTGGAGTATGGTAGCTAGCCAGATGAACACTAGCAAATGCCGTACCACCGTGCTATTGTAGCATCAGTTGCTTTCTTGACGGCTCCGTAGCTAAGTTGGTAGTAACCCTGCCTGCAAGGCGAGGGGTCCCGGGTTCGATTCCCGGCCGGGGCAGATTTTGTGTAAGCATAAAGTTTGTTCTCGGGTCTTGGATGTTTGTGATGTGTATCTGTGTATGTCCATGCCACCTGCGACACAGGGAATCCTAGCGCGGGGGTATGAGTGTGTAAGCGTTTATGTTTATGTTTTTTTATGTTTCACCACCTAGCTACAGATGTTACCGTCGTCGCTCTGAAAAGTGTTTTTTTTATGTTATTGGTAACGAGACGAGCTGGTCGTTTGCCTGATGGTAAGCATAACCCCAGCCCATAACAATTGCAGTGCCGCTCAGACTTTGAAACGCAAAGGCCTTCGCGGCACTGCAGTGCGCTCGTTACCCTGAAACATTAGGTATTAAGTCTCATAAGCCCAGTAATTTCACTGGATCAAACTCTGCTCATCAAACCGGAAACAGTAAAAGCTTGCACACTACTGCTTGGCTTCAGACTTCACGAGCAAAACGGTGGTATCAACCCAGACGGACACTCGCAGAAGAGTTAGTCCTAATAACAAAAAGCAGTACACATTAATATTATAAAGCAGTAAGTAAGGCTGTATTTGTAAGCTGTTTTGTTTACGTTAAATATATGAAGAATATATACTTTCTTTCTATCACCAATAAGTGTTATTTTGCGTTGTTACAGAGAAGACATGGAGAAAGTGAACATTAAATTCCACGACAACGACACCGTGACGTACCAGCACAACAAGATCCTCCGCTTCGTCCCCGAAATGTCCGTCGATAAGAACCTCAAGCTGGTCGTACCGAATATACCCTTGCTTGTAAGTAGTATTTCATCAAATTCTTTATTTAAATGTGCCACAGAAGAGAGCTCGTGAAAGTTAAATAACTGAGTGTGTCCATGACACCTGCGCCACAGGGAATCCTTGTGCAGGGGTAGATTGTGTTTGTATAAGCGTTTAAGTAAGACTATATATTTAACCTTCGGCTTACCACCAAAATAATTTTAAACAACGTTTAGACGCCTGTTTATCTAGTAGATTCTAGACAGTGTCTAAAAGTTAAACGCTGCGAGACACCTTTCACAAGTAAAATTATTAGAAAAGATAAGTTCTGTTGTGGACTGATTTTTAAAATTCCTTTTTTGTTCACGAGGTGGTCTCATATAATTTTTATAGAAGAATACATAATTTTATATATAAAAATGGGGGATGAAATGTCTTAAAACGCAAAATTTTCAGTGAAATCAGTTCACTGTTTTTTTAAATCATTATTTGTTACAGACAGTGACCTCCTTCTCCCCCAACATGGCCAGCTGGCTGTTCAACATCCTGGCGTCAGGTCTGTCCATGACGTACAAAGAACGAGCGAAACCTTTCGTACACGTGACTGCTGAACAGCTCGTTTTCGGGTGAGAAACCATCATCAGCGTTTTACGCTCGCACTGCGATACCGGCCTTCTCTCAGAGATGAGCCATGGATACGCGGGCCCAGTGCGGCTTGGTGGATGTCACATGTCCTCGAATTAATGGTTCAAGAACCATTAAATTAACATCGTGAGGAAATCCGCATGTTCAAGAACATGCGGGTTTCCTCACGATGATTTCCTTCACCGTTTTAGAGCGAGTATAATAAATTCGCACATAAAGCAGTCGGTCTACGTGGCCAAAGTCTAAGTCATTGGTGCGGAGCCGAGGCGAGATTCGAATAATTGTGTGTCAGATTGAAAATCGCACTAGTTCCCACTCGGTCACACTCCCATTTAGAAATTATTAAAATTAACTATAAGTTAGCATAACCACATGATTTGCAGTGTTGTTCTGGCGTACAACATATGATCACACCGTCTCATTCCGACGTTGTCTGTATGGATTAGCCAGCAGCATTAAATTCGGGCAAAATCGTAATCTACTGCCATAACCGAGGCGTCTGCCAAGTGTGGTGAAGTATGGCAAACTGCCCCAGTCCTTTATTATGGGAGGCCTATATGCTCAGCAGTAGATATCGACAATTCTTCTGTGAGAGTCCGTCTGGGTGGGTACCATCGCTTTGCTCGTGTAGTCTGCCACCAAGCTGCAATGTGCAGCAGTATTGTGTTCCGGTTTGATGAGCAAAGTAGTTACTGGGCTTATGAGACTTCTCAGAGTTACGAGCGCAATGCAGTGCCGTGCAGCCTTTGTGATTCAAAGTTTCTTAGTGGCACTGTTATTGTTATGGGCTGGTGTTATGCTTACCATCAGGTAAACGACGAGCTCGTCCCGTTACCAAATACTATAAAATAAAAATTCGCAGATGGCATGGACTCAACTCAAACATCCAAGACCTAAGTCCCGAGAACTTACCTTATGCTCATCATACAAAGTTTCCCAAAATCCAAACTAGTTACGTTTTTGAGTGGCACAGTTATTGTTATGGGCTGGTGTTATGCTTACCATCAGGCAAACGACCCGCTCGTTTCGTTATCTAATAGTATTAAAAACAGTATCTTATTATATTTTGTATTTTTCTGTTATTTCAGATACAATGACCCTCTGGTTTCGCTCGCCCACATCTTCTATCCAAAGGGAAAACGTCCTAACAGCCAAATGGGATTGCTGCTTGCCGTAAGTATAATAGCGCAAATTAGTCTTAAAAAATTCTATAAAAACTATTTAACTATACAACGTGCCATCGAAATAACCCAAGAGGTCAGGCACCCCAATCAATTTAAATCCTCGTCAAGTATTTTAAAAGATGTTCTTTTGTTTTGATTTTCTCAAGCAACTACTTATAAAGATAACCATTAGTATGAAAATGTACAAAAAATAAATAGTAAAAATTAAACAAATAAATTTAAATGATTTATACGAATACTGAAACGCCACTATAAACTCTGGAACGAATTTTATGACACACGAGTACCACGCCACTTAACGTCGCTCTAAGTTGTGTGTGGTTTTATCTCTTAGACACGAAATCTTCGATGATTTCGGTATTAATTTAAAAGTTCTCAGTGGCACTGCAATTGTTATGAGCTGGCGTTATGCTTACCATCAGGCAAACGACCAGCTCGTCCCGTTATCAAACAGTAAAAAAATGTAAGTGGAACGGGCGGGCAGTCATTAAACTTTCATGAGCGCTCTTTTGGGATTTGCTTACTTATGGGATATGCTTACCATCAGGCAAAAGACTACGTCTAGCTATCAACAAATTAAATACAACATTTTGTTCACAGAGAAACGGTACGTTAGACGAAGTGTCAACAATTTATACCGGACAAAAGACAATGGATCGTTTTGGGTATCTCGACAAAATTAATGGATTAGATCATCTACCGCACTGGAAGGACAAACCTTGCAACAACATAAGGTAAGAGAATCCCAGCGAATTTTTTCCTAGTTCACTGGGTAGACCACCAAGAGGAGAGACGGTAAGAGACTTCCAAGTAAATCACCAAGTTTCGTTTTTTCCGCCCATTTTATTATACACTCGTATAATAGTAGTATAATAGTTTGTTAGTGGTAGGACTAACTATTCTGCGAGCGTCCGTCTGGGTTGTTAGTGAAGTTAGCCGCCAAGCAGTAGTGTGCAAGCATTACTTTCTTCCGGTTTGATGAGCAGAGTAACCAGTGAAATTACTGGGCTTGTGAGACTTAATACCTAATGTCTCAGGGTAAGCAGTCACACTGCAGTGCCGCGCAGGCCTTTGTGTTTCAAAGTTCTGGTTGGCACTGCAATTGCTATGGGTTATGCTTACCATCAGGCAAACGACCAGCTCGTCTCGTTACTAAATAACATAAAAAGAAACTATCTATAGGTATACTAGTAATAGCTCTATTTACCTACTATGTCACTATTATAATGGCAGATCCTACTAAGCTACTATTATAATAATCCAGTAAGACGATTGTACATATTCAAAATTAGAAATTCTATAAACCACTTCGAATAAGCAATTCTTGTTTCGTATCTCGGAAACGGCTCTAACGATTTGGACGAAAGTATTTTTAAATTTACGAGACGAGTTTTTTTGCCCTTCTTCTTGCTCGGCCTATACCAGTTTGTAATGGGCACTAAGGCTGAGATTCAGAAACGAATCTAAGCGTGGACTCACGCTTCCATACGTCAAAATTCTATACAGTTTTGACATATGAGAGCCAAAGTCTACGCTTAGAATCGTCTCTGAATCTTAGCCTTAGAGTCATTTATTTTAACCTTCATGAGTGCTCCCATGAATTTGAATCTATATATAAACCTTCATGAGTGCTCCCATGAATAAAGCACTTTGAATTTTAATCTATTTAACTAGGTATTTCGTGTTAAAATGCCATTTTACATAATCATAAACACCTAGCAAAGCTCGGTCACCCAGATATTGCCTTATAACACCATCTCGACACTCTTGCGCGAGCGAATCTTCAGGAATGTCTTTATACACAAGTTAGATTGTAAAAATTATTTCCCTAATTGAAGCTACATTATCCCAGAGTGCGATAGCCTAGCCTATGATTCAGCAGTTGACCTTACCACCACTAACAACACATCATCGCTTCAAAATGGCATACAGGAACTTGAAATAAATATCAAGTACTGAGGTGAACAGCCCAACAGACCCTGTAAATTTAATATTTATTTCAAATTCAATAAAAATCAAATTAAAATCACATTTTTTATTTTGACCCAGGCAAATATGGGGTACCTACCAGTTGACCTAGAATGCTTTTGCTTTTACACCTCGTCTCTCTTAAATTAAAGAAACCAGAAGCCAATGAGCTTCACCCTTGGGATTCTAAAAATTCTTTCATTAATTACGAACCTAACCTTAATGTCATAGACTACATTTTGTCCTGATTTCACGCGTGCGTAGCCACGGGGAAAAGCTATAGTGTATTCTAAACTGGGCGCGTATTTTTGCTACCTGTTGACCTAGAATGCTTTTGACTTCCTATGTACCGTGTATTTCTAAGAACTTTAAAATAAAATAAACTAGCCAATGAGATGCCCTGGGATTCTAAAAATTCTTTCTTTAATTAGGAATCTAACTTGAACGCCATAGGTTATGTTTTGTCTTGATTCCACGCATAGGAAGCCACGAGGAAAAGCTGTATAGCTTTTCCTCGTAGGCACGTAATTTTGCAGTTTCTAACTTCTAAAATGTCACCTGATTTTCGCCCTTATTCGTCATAGGACACACATTTTGGTTTAGGCGGATTCTCTTTACTGAATCTTTTTACTGCAGATTCGTGATTCGGCAGAAGTACTATGAAGAAGAAAAAACATTTTACAGACAAAATCAAAACTTTTGTTTAATAATTAAAAAATTATCTCTTCATTGCCAACCTAACCTAGATCCTAGTAGTTATTGCCTAGATCATTACTACCCCTAGGTCCTGGAAAATCCATTATGTATTTCAAATAATTAAAATTCTCATACGTTTCATTGCCATGGTCCAAATAGGACTGTGACTCAAGAAAATCGTTATATGTTCTGTCCAAAAATTTATACTATTATAAGGAATTGTTACTAGGCGAGCATAAACGTGAAAGAGTAGAAAGTAAGTAATGTTAGGCGAAAATTTGAGACGTTTTTCTTTATTCTATGGTAACCTGGTAATTCCGGTAAGTACAGTTCAGTCAAACAATAACAGCACACATAATGACAACCCAAATTTTTTACAACAATTAATTTATCAATAGCAAGTAGTTCTTCCTACGAAGGCGTTTAGAATTATTTATAAATTCATGTGAACAATTTGATTATTTTGTGGGTGACTAAAATATCTGCCGATTCAAAAAACTTTTTTTTTTTATGTTATTAGGTAACGAGACGAGCTGGTCGTTTGCCTGATGGTAAGCATAATGCCGGCCCATAACGATTGCAGTGCCACCCAGAACTTTGAAACACAAAGGCCTGCGCGGCACTGCAGTGCGCTCGTTACCCTGAGACATTAGGTATTAAGTCTCATAAGCCCAGTAATTTCACTGGATACTCTTCTCATCAAACCGGAACACAGTAATGCTTGCACACTACTGCTTGGCGGCAGACTTCACGAGCAAAGCGGTGGTAACAACCCAGACGGACACTCGCAGAAGAGTTAGTCCTCCCACAAACACAATCTGTCCAAAAACGATTCTGTTGCAACGAGAATCTGCCGAAACCAGCATCTGTCCCAAGACGAATAAGGGGATTTTCAGATATTTATGTGATGCAAGTATATTCTTGAATAATTCCAGTTGTTTTTGAGTGACGCGAGTAGTCACACGTGTAGTCTCGTAGTATTTCCTTGATGCAATCATCGTAAACATCATAAACAATACACTCCAAGAGTCTAATAAGGCCTTTAAATATCTCAATTAAGTTCTACAATGAACTTGTCATAAAATGTAAGTAATAAATCCCGTCCGTTATTATAGTGAATAATAAACGGACGGCCATTCAAAATTAGCATGTGCTTATTATAATAAAATAAATAAATGAAATCTGTATTACGCACGTAATATTTTATTGATTTAGCTGAAAGATATTTTCCTGATGCCACCTATGTATTTATTCGAAAACGTTATTAATTTTTTTTTTATATAGAATAGAAAAACATTTATCTATACAAATAAATAAAATTGGAATGTCTGTTTGTATTATCAAAATAACAGCTTTTTACCAAATGCATATGAAAGTATATAGGGTACCTATAACAAAATAACCATTTTTAAAATTTTTGTCTGTCTGTCTGTTTGTTCCGGGTAATCTCCGAAACGGCTGAACCGATTTTGACGGGACTTTCACTGGCAGATAGCTGATGTTACAAGAAGTAACTTAGGCTCCTTTTATTTTAGAAAAAGAATTAGGGTTCCACGCAAAAAACAACCATAAAATCCAATACCTCCGTGCGGGTGAAACCGCGGGCAGCAGCTAGTTCAGCAATAAGAATTCACAGAATAAGAACATAGTAGGAGGTACAGAAAACCATAGACGAGACGAACATACGCGTACAAATAAATAACCAAGTAGTGTTGAACAGGCAATGACTAAGCAATGACCTGATTGTGAAATGATATGAATAACGCGTATTTTCTTTGTTAGCGCTGCTCTATTTTATTTTTAACCGATTTCCAAAATAGGAGGTTTTTTTTTTTTTTAAATATTATTAAGTAACGAGACGAGCTGGTCGTTTGCCTGATGGTAAGCATAACGCCGGCCCATAACGATTGCAGTGCCACCCAGAACTTTCAAACACAAAGGCCTGCGCGGCACTGCAGTGCGCTCGTTACCCTGAGACATTAGGTATTAAGTCTCATAAGCCCAGTAATTTCACTGGATACTCTGCTCATCAAACCGGAACACAGTAATGCTTGCACACCACTGCTTGGCGGCAGACTTCACTCACAAAGCGGTGGTAACAACCCAGACGGACACTCGCAGAAGAGTTAGTCCTCCCACTAACAACTTAACTCTGTGGTTCTCAACTCTGTTGGTATATATTTGTGTTTGTTACGTCAGATCTCCGTCATTTGTAAAACGATTTAGAAAATTCTTTTTTTATTTGTTAGAATATACTTTTAGATTAGTCCCATAGAAATTTCATCAAAATCGGTTCAGTAGTTTCTCACCGAAGTCGGTTCGTCATTTTTTTAAAGCACTTTGACTTGCATTGCAAAGGAAATCTTACAGCTATGTACAAAGAATTGATACTACAGTGTGGACCAAAGTGGTAGGCTATTTTTTTATTCTAATGGATAACGAGGCGTGCCTGATTGTAACGCCAGTCCATAACAATTGCAGTGCCGCTCAGAACTTTGATACAAAAAAGCCTGCGCAGCACTGCATTGCGCTCGTTATACACCTTGATGTATTAGGTATTATTTATCATGTCAATATTAACTCTTTAAACATTTGATTTATTCATTAGTATTAATATTATTTGCACAGATGTGACGGAATAAACCTACTCTTTATTAAATATTTTTTTCATTATATCTACGCTTCATTAACGATCTGAAAAATAAAATCTCATCTAAAAACTCATACGTTTTTATCCTATAACTAGCTGCTGCCCCGCGGTTTCACCCGCGTGGAGATTTTGGATTACACGGTTTTTATTTTTTTGCGCGGAACCCTAATTATTTTTCTAAAATTAATGTAGCCTATGTTACTCCTTGTAACATCAGCTATCTGCCAGTGAAAGTCCCGTCAAAATCGGACCAGCCGTTTCGGAGATTACCCGGAACAAACAGACAGACAGACAGACAGACAAACAAAAATTTTAAAAATGGTTGTTTTGATATAGGTAGGTACCGTATATACTTTCGTCTTTCATATGCATTTAGTAAAAAGCTGTTATTTTGATATCACAAACAGACACTTCAATTTTATTTATCTGTATGGATATGGTAAAGGTACGGCCAGTTCATTTCCCTGATGGTAAACGTAATACCGGCCTATAACAATTACAACTTTGAAATACATGACCTCCTGAGGTCATCATCATCTTCAAACCATTCTACTCCATAATCCATACTCCATCTGGCTATTGGGATACGGCAAGTGCAGGCGCACTTGATAGCCAGTTCTTGATAAGTAACGACCAAATCGTTACTTACCTAAAATGAGTTGAAATGGCGGGCAAACGCTAAACTATAGGTACCGTACAGACCCGTAACTTAGCCTGGATTTTGATAGATTTCATTATAGTTCCTTTAATTTTAATAGTATTATAGAGTATAATTCATCAAAAAAAGATTTAACTTATCTGTGGCCATGATTATAGGCATACACTGCTTTAAATTTCATTGTCCTGTCCTAGAAATATTGATGAAATTTCAACTTATTAGAAATCAGGCGAAGTTATATAGCACAGGCGAAGTTACGGATCGGTACGGTACTTAAAATACAAGGCAGTAAAGTTTGTAAGTATTTTTGTTTGTTTGTTACCGCTAATCTTTGGAAGCGCTGATCCGATTCCAAAAATTCTTTCACTAATAGGAAGCTAGATAGTTACCTGAGTGCTATAAGCTACATTTTATTGTCTACATTGTCCGCATGATGAAGGCCGAAGCAAAACGCCAAATTAAAATAAAATTAATAAAACAGTGCGGATAGGGAAGTCAGACACCGACCTTATAAACCCTATAAAAAAGTCACTAAAAATAATATGTAGTCTGAAAGCTAATAAAATTAAAATAACACACTTCCACTTCCTGGCTCCATCATCAGAACTCGAAACCAAATGGACTATTGGACTCGTCAAAACAAATCGTATATATGAGCCGGAACTGGAAGGGTTTACTTGTAGCCACTGAACAGTTCCACTATCCGGCTCCTGGCTCCATCATCAGATCAGCTCCGTGACACCAAATTATTGTATTATAATCTAAACTATAACATACATAAAAAGATTCATATCGATACGACAATTAGAAGTAGGTTTAAAGATTCCATTATATGTAGGTATAGTTAGTCAGTTGATGTGAAGCTAATAGAAAGAACCGCCAGGACAGTGGATTTCAACCCCAACAGGATACAAATAGAACCTAAAATATTTGCATAACTATATTTGATTTTATCTTGCTAAAGGAAAAACCTCGCAGTAATCTTTACATATCTTAGGTATACTTGAGTTTATGGATAATACAATAAACTTCAATGCCTAGAAAACACGTCAAAGATTAGATACGTAAGGGCCACCTCACATCAAATCGCCAAAGAAAAGAAATTCAGTACAAATTCGTCCGTAGAAATGGAGTTACCATTCCTATGCGTATGTTTCGGCACTTCTAGAGCCAGCTTCTTTTAGCGTGCCATTAGACAGTAGTGAATGATTGATGGTTAATGGTTATGCATCAGTCATGGACCACGCGCAAACCCTAGAACAACCACGATCATCGCCGCTTCTACGATCTATATACTTAAAAAAATAGTTTCACAATCACTGCGTGCTCACTGCTCAGTGCAGAAGCCGCGGTACATACATCACTTGGGCACCACCGCGTATTTACCGCAACTTCTGCACTGAACACGCAGTGGTTGTGAAACTATTTTTAGTAGAGTTTGTAGAAGCGGTTGCGTTGCGTTTCTTTCGCTACCTAACCTTGGTAAGCTTAGCGCTCGGATTAGATTTCTACCAAGCACCATCTTAAACGGTACAATATCCTTTGATCCATTTACATAACTATTTCTCATAACTTAAATAGTTATGAAAGAAGATTTGTTTCTTCACTGATTCGTAACTAGTTATTTTTCTTTTTTGTCGGCCTTGCTCTTGTCGGTGGAGTGCTTTCCATCTGCTCCTATCCTCCGCCTGGCGCTTGACCTCCTCGTACGACACATCTAGTTATGTGGTAACTAGTTATTAAAAAGGATTATTTAGTATGTACATAAATGTGTTTCACAACCAGATGCGTCCAGCAGTGATCGTGGGTTTTCCATGGTATGCGCGTGGTCCGTGATTGATGCTTATCCATCAAACATGCATGCGTCTAACAGGCGCTTTATAGACTACATCTGCTACATCTTGGACCCGCCAGCAAGAAGTAGCATGTAAGATTATGTAGTGCAAACTTCACCTATTCTTATAGGCAATATAAGTAGTGAATGAAATTCCTAGACAGATGTCAGGTACCGAGCACAATGCAGTGCCGCGCAATCATTTGCATTGCACAGTTCTGGTTGTTACTGCCATTGCTATACCTATAAGCAAGGCATATTTAGAAACTACTCGACCGTCTCTTTACCTTGTGATACAAAAATCCCACAAAGAAATCTAACCAAGATGGTAATACTAGGTATAGGTAATTACCTGCAGATCCCGCAATCGTAACTACATTATTTATTACATAGACTATTTGTCGAGCAAACCGTCTGTTAGTACAAGGTGAAGGCTTGACGTGCATCAGAGCAAACATAACCTCACAGCCAAGGCAGCTAAACATTATGGTACTTACAACACGAAACTGTTGCGTCATTAGCTTAGAATAAATAGGTACTATAGAAGACATAATCGCGCGCTAGATTGACTCCAAAAAATGCAATTTTCTGTTGGACTCTTTGAGAGTCATGATTGAAATCGTGCATTCAGTCATTCTGAGCCTTGCTATATGCGTGGAGAATGAGGGACAATTAAGTTTTTGTTAAATGACGCTGTACTCTCACCCCTGCACTAAGATTCCCTATTTCGCAGGTGGTATGGACCCTCACAGATACACAATACAAACTTCCAAGGCTCGAGAAAAAACTTCTATGCTCACCACACAAAGTTTGCCCCAGCCTGGAATCGAATCCAGGACATCTCAATTTGTAGGCTACTACCTACCAACAAGGGGTTACTATATATAACAACTAACATCATGTTGCAGTTGCTCGTGTTTTAACTTATTATGCCTAGTAGAGTATAATTGGCACAGCGTGGAAATCCTTTAATTAGTCAATAGTTATATTTCAATTCCAACTTTGTCATAGTTTGTTTTCTTTTCCGAATATTTGCTTAAAATCATATTCTCGCACAAAAACGGCCAACATTATCATGACAAATTAGGTATCTACTACTCAAGCAAATACAGAAAACTAAAAGATACTACGAAGACTGAAAACACGATGCTGGCAAATGCACAAGATGTGCGCGAAATCCTCGAACCGAGGACAAAAAGATTAGGTTTCTCGTAACCATCTAATTACATGGCAAATCATTTATCAAATAGCTGTCTTGCGAACTACTCGTATAATAAAATGGCTTCATTATTTACTTACACATCATTTCGTAACTACATTTCTATGAATACTTATTCCAAGCTGGTAAACATTATGCAGATGCAAAATAAAATTGTTACATCACAAAAGTGCCTAAGTGACCTACAATTTAGAATCTAGACGCAATACAAGTTGAAAATCTGTTGCAAAGTACCTATTGGTATCAATAGCCGTGCTTGAGGGGAATTTTGTTTCCATAGTATGTCAACACTGAATAATATAATTTTGATATACACGGAAGCACGAGTCCTTGTTTAGATCCGTCTCCGAATCGTAAGATATATGTACCTAAGGACGACTATAAAAATGCCCCGCACTCCATTTTTAAAGTGAATTTATTATTTGTACGGAAATTTGGAAACATATTTTCAAAGGAGGTTCACACAACTTGTGGACAACCGTGGTCCTAATCCCTCCCTTCCGGGATAACATACCAATCCAAACTCAGCCTGTATATATACCTAATAGATTCTGTCTAAAGGCCTGAGCGTTATTCGCTACCGCTGTGTGTAGAGTAAAATATCGAACGTTAATATCGCCCGTATTTGTATGAAGTTTCGTGCCCATTTTATTTCTCTACCACAGGCAGTAGCAAATAACACTTAGGTCTAAACAGGACTTTATTTACTCAAAACAGCGGGCAGCGAGAATTACACCCCTTTCTCGATGACTGCCGGATTAAGCGTACCTATTAGCTTAATTATTGTTCTAGTTGGGACCGGTTTAGTTTAGGCGCAAGTAAAACCTACCTTTATATTATCTTTGATACCACCTTCTTTTACATGACTACACAAAAAAGGAGTGTTACGTTTTTAGGGTTCATGTATGTATGTTTGTGAGTTTCTTTTTGATTACTTGGCAGATTTGGATCTATGGGGAATCGTCAGAATCCTTACCTCATCCCGAGCGACACTGGCTAGGACAGACGTGTTTTTATGTAACTTTAGTTAAGTACATCGACTAGCTGGTCGTTTTTTTCGATCTAGAAGCCTTAACAACCCACTCTCTAGCTACACACCTTTATAGGAAATACCTCGGTCCAGGAAGGTCATGTCCGAATGCAACCAAATGTTTTTTGTATTGACGGAAGTCAAGTCACGGTTGGGAAAGCAGCTAGCATCCAGCGTCCTTGAAGGAATCAACTTGAAACGTGGTATTGAAATACCTATCTACGTATTTCTTTTGTTCTTATATACCTGGTGCATGGTGGTAGGGCCTCTCCACGAATGGAGGACTTTGCCATAATACAGCATTCTTAGCAGGCGTCTTGGTGATCGCAGTAGATTATGACGTTGGCCGGAGGAGAATGCCCATTCCCTGTACCTATATTCCTTTAGCCGGTTCTCATGGCACCCATGTGAATAGAGGGGGAGGTAGTATTCTTAAGCCTGCAGCACTTCACGGCTTCTTTCATTATCAGCCTCGTACGCTACCACTGCTGGTATAGCGGCCTTCTCTCAGAGAGAGAGGTATGGGCCATAATCGACCACGCGGGCCCAGTGCGGCTTAGTGGATGTCACATGTCCTCGAATTTTGTGGTTCTTGCGGGTTACCTCACGATGTTTTCTTTTACCGTTTTAGAGCGAGAGTCAAAAATCCGCATATACTCGTAACTTTATATAAGTCATTGGTGCGAGCCGAGTCGAGAGTTAGATTGAAAGTCGCAAAAGTTTCCGCTCGGCTACACTCGCTCTCACGTATACGGATAAATCGTTGGTATAGGTATATCATTGGCTGTTAGTAAGCGACAGTGTAAAAGCTGGAAGGTTCGAAGTGACGCCTGCATAGTTAGCCAGCTCTCACGGCACCCACGAAGAGATGGGACGGTAGTTGCCGTGTATCTGTATTTTTATTTTTTTCTTTCCAGAGCCTCCGAGGGTTCATTCTTTCCGCCGCGGTCGATAACCAAGTCCGACATAGTGCACATTTACGACAAGGATTTGTGCCGGATTATGCCGCTGAAGCATCGAAAGGATGTATACAAAGATGGTAAGCGCACATGGGTAAAAATTGGTTTTGTACATAAGGACGGATACAGACTATTTGCAACACAACGTGCCATTCGAAACCGAAAATATATGGACGAATGAACGTAGCGTACGCGCAGGCGAACACTTTAAAATATATATTATGTTAATTAATGTTGCATTACATGTTGTCTGGCAAATGATCTGTATGCACCCTAATATCTCCTCCTTTACTCGTTTTAGTCCATATGTTTTCTGTAAGTGATGGCTGACAGCGATAAGACCACCGACTGTATTACCGCAATTTTTTGCGTTGTTTTTCATTATTGCGCTCTGCTGTACTTAATTTCAATGTTTTTTATGTTTTGGTACGCAATAAGGTACGTATACTATATTGTATTTTTTTTCAGATTTATAATATTATGCTATGTATTTATTTATTTGTATGTATAAAAATAAAATAAATTCTCTTCCAGGCATCCAAGCAGGCGTCTACACGCCGCCTGCCTCAACGTTTGAGTGTGCAGACATCAATCCTGACAACAAATGCTACTGCCAGGGGGAGAAGTGCCCCCCACGGGGGCTGCAGAATATCAGCCCTTGTCAATACAGTAAGTATACAAATGAGTACGAAAGGGGCTACAGCTGAAAAACAAAACGCTGCCTTGGTGGCGCTTTTATGCTAAGCTTTGTCCTTTTTGTAGTCAACTACATGTAGGATAGGCAAACCAGTTTTTTTGAAAATGTAACGTACCTCCGTATCCTATAACGCAAACTCCAGCCTAACTCGAGTAAGTGCTAATCAATCTATAGCTTATGGAGTCTTTAACCAACTTTCTAGTCTGCCTCTATGTATTTTTAATACAAAATTGGCGTTAGAGGTAGCCTGCGTACACTCGAAAGTTTTTAAAAACAACCAAAACAGTGCCATTCAGAACTTTGAAACACAAAGGCCTGCGCGGCACTGCAGTACGCTCTTTACCCTGAGACATTAGGTATTAAGTCTCATAAGCCCAGTAATTTCACTGGCTACTCTACGCATCAAACCGGAACACATTAATGCTTGCACATTTGGCGGCAGACTTCACGAGGAATGCGGTGGTATACCAATCCCAGACGGACACTCGCAGAAAAGTTTATCCTACCCTTTTTTTGAAGTCGGTTAAAAAGGAGCCTGTTCATTGACTCTGACTTCAACAATGGCGCACGATCAGTCATGCTACCATGCGCGTCGTGACAAAATTTTGTCGATGCTTATATCGTGCCTTTGTCTCGTATTCGCACGAGAAAAAGCGAGACAAAACAATAGACAAAATTTACTTGGTAGCAAAATAAACCAAATTCTTTACCTCTTCTCCAGATGCCCCGGTGTACCTCTCCTACCCCCACTTTTACGATGCCGACCCGACTCTACTTGAGAAATTTGATGGACTCAAGCCTGATAAGAAGAAACATGAAACATATTTTTTGATACAACCGGTAAGAACTTTCATACGGTCTACTAAGTAGGTTCCTATTTTGTTTTAATTATTGGTTGACCTTAATTAATTGATTGGTTGATCTTAAGCTAAAAATGTGCTGCGCCAATCTTAGGCGGTGTCTTAAATGTTTAAGACATGTCCTAACTTTATGACACCCAAGTCCTAACGCTAATCAGGCGCTTAACAAGAATCAGATTATAAGTTAGATAGATAATACGACAACACAGACATTTTTAAACTACTTACTTAAAAATAAGTTTTGTTTTTGGCGGTCTTATCGCTTAATTCTTCTCTGTACGGTCTTTGAGACCTTGTAATTATTCCATTTAAAACTAGCAGTTAATTAATAAATAAACTTACATTAAACCTACTCTAAAACTCTATTTAGAATGCATACAATTAGATAAGACAAACTAGCTCTTCTGTTTTCTTCTAGAAAATTGGCGTCCCCCTAGAAGGTTTCGTACGTGTCCAGTTGAACCTTAAAGTGGACCGCGCCCCCGGCATCCGGGTCAACAACATCCACCAGTTCCCGGATATCATTTTCCCGGTCATGTGGGTTGAAGAGGTAAATATTAAAAAGACACAGAATAGTGGATTGTATAATAAAAAATCGCCCGAAAATGTCGACTATGGCAGCACAAGAACCAATTAAATTATGCTCTGAAATTTTTAACAATAGGTATTCTTATATTTAACAAGTAAACGAAAAATACTGAAATTGATTTCTGTTTCTACACCTAGTGATTACGTTATTTAAATTTCAAGTCTATCCTATCCTACTTAGACTTTCTTTCGACGTAGCCTTAATAATTCACGTAAGCCCAGGAGAGCGCTCATGAAAGTTTAATGACTGTAGGTGGTCTAGGTTTCGAAAGTAGGTACAACATCCTTTGTGCGATTTTCACACAAGGCTTTTATTATTCGTCTAAAGTTATACAATGTTTTATACTTTCAGGGCATCCACGAAATAACTACCCCTATATGGAGATGGATCTTCCTAGCTACCACCGTGGGACCGATCTTCGCTCCAATACTCACTTACTCCATGATCGGCTTAGGCCTCCTCACAATCGCCGTTGTCTTTATAAAAGCCTATAAAAGCTTTGTCCTAGGGCAAAACTCTTTGGAAATCGTCGAGATGGGACGAGAAACCATCAGACGAAGTTCTACGCGTTTAGTTCACAGTTCTCAGAAGCTCTTGCACAGAGACAGTACTTACCAACCGCTGAATGAAAGCCCTCAAAGTCAACGAATACAAGAGCTAGTCTGTGTTAAAGAGATCAGTAGGAGTGTAGAGGAGTTTAAAACAATTCTAAGACCAGAATTTGTTAGGAGTACGTTTAGTGACGTAGAAAGAGAGTCTTTACTAAGATCAGATAATGCTTTCATTCTGTCTGAGAATAGGAACAAAAGGTTTAGTTTAGATAGTTAGTTCTTTTCTAAATTGTATGAGTAGATGTTTGAATAGAACGCCTCGTTGAGGGTTTCAATGCGCCACTAGAGGTCACCACGTGGCCGGTCTTAGGACCTAACTTTTTAAACTAAAATACTGTATGGAAAACGTCAGTAATAAAAAAGTAAATCATAAAAGTAAATATTTCGAAAAAAAATATTAAATCTGTAATTTTCTTAGATTAATTTTTCTTTGAAATTCATAAGAAAATTCAAAGGGAAATACAAAAGTATTGGACTATTTCTTTTAATTTTCCTATCGAAATATAAACAAAACTTATTTTTTGCACTATTTTCAGAAATATAATAATGTGGTCTATAGAGCGAAATTAACTTTACTCATAATTAGCCTACAGTGTAGTTAAATAAGTTTTTAAAACTTGCTGTTACAACAAAAAAAACAGTTTTAGAAGCCTGTTTAGCTAGACAGTGTTTAAAAATAAATGTCTAAAATGATAAGAAATGTCACAACAGAATGGAGTTAGACAACGGTAGACAATCAATTTGTGGTTGCTCATTTTTAAACACGCGACTATGGCATGTTTTGGAGCTAAACATTGTTTAACACATGTTTAAGGTATTGTATTTCTTTTTTTTGTGGTAAGACCGTTAAAATATGACAGGAAAAAGTGACCGCATGTCTTGATTAAAATTGATGATCGTTGCTCAAATATGGCTGAGCAAAGTCAAAATAGCTCTTAAGGATTTCACCCAAGAACGAGTCTTCTGGTGGTGCTTTTAAATGATGGGAAACTGATATATACTAAGTTACCATAGGGTGGGATGTTGAAAAATTAGTTATAGGTATTTTAAGGAGGTGACACGATGGATATAGGAGTGGGGGGAGTCACACACAGTCACAAAATATAAAGACTAAAATCACCACTTTGATGAGAGAGCGAAAACGGCATAAAAGTGATTATGTCAGCAGGCAAGAGTATTATGGGCCATACCTACTCCACCACGGGGTTATGTGAGGCTTGGTGGATGTCACATGTCCCCGAATTTTGCTGTTCTTGAACATGCGGGTTTCCTCGCTATTTTTCTTCACTTATTAGAGCGAGGGTGGCAATTATACACTATAGTATGTTTCATGATCCAAAACTCCATAGAAGCTTCAGTAAAGTATCCACCGCTTTACTGAAGCGTCACTTCGACTCGAAAATTGTTTCTAATATTGAGACTTAAGGACTATGTACCCAGGTCAAGAAATAAATTTAAAAAAAGTATGTTTCATGTGAGTGATTGTAGTGCATTTTTAACCGACTTCCAAAAAAGGAGGAGGTTATCAATTCGTCGGGTTTTTTTTTTTTATGTTTGTTACCTCAGATCTCGGTCATTTATAAACCTATTTGGAAAATTATTTTTTTCATTTGAAAGGGTATACTTTCAGATTGGTCCCATAGAAATTTCATTAAAATCGGTTCAGTAGTTTGTCACTGAAGTCGGTTCTTCGCTTTTTTAAAGCAATTTTTTTTGTAATACTCTCCTAGTTGACTTTTGACTACCCTCAAGTGAAAAATCTGTCTGAGTTTCGCGTGTTTTCGCTTTCTCGTAAGAGTGACTCTGTCCGTTCTTGATTTTGTGACACGCTTTTACATTTTTGACGTGATATAACGGACTGTTTAAGATGGTCACGGGTAGTTAAGGGAAGACGCGTTATCACGTCAAAATTAGAGAATGATCAAAGCAAAGAATTTCTTATACCTTAGTTCTGAAAACTAAGAATTATTTTTACTAATGAATTATGTATTATGTGGTGAAATCATACCATATGTTCTCGAAAATATTGCATTGTTAATCTAGCTCAATATTGACTCTTAATTGTTCACTGGTGTCGATTCTGGTGTTCCCTTTCCAATAAAAAACATGAGAAATGGATAAATTATTGAAGATGTTTGACAGGTTTAAATTTAGTTTTAGAGCTGTCAAATATCTTCCATCTTTGACAAATTAGAGGCCACTAAATTCATGGTCGCTAAATTTACACTAGATACAAGAAAGTGGATTAAATTGACTGGTTTAAAATATGTTCTGTCCCTTTCTCATGTTCTTCCCTATATAAAAAGAGAAAGTGAAACTAAAATTAGGTTTAGGTTGAGACAGAATCGACATCATTATAATATGGTGGATTAATACTTATTTTCTATTTTGCTCAATTTTTAATTGCATTAAATGCAAAGGTAGTTCTCTAATTGATTGTATTCAAAGCAAAGACTACGAGGTAAAACTGATGAATTTAGTTTAATTAATATTTTCAATGATTTAATTCATGTTCAACGCTCTTATACGTGGTGTCCGACAGAAAGACGAAATAATATATTGATTGCTACAATGAGCTTACCTTATCGCTAAAAACAATGTCTACACAGGACTAGACAACGGTATCTACTTTCTAAAATCGCTATCGATAGTTGAAAAAAGTATGAAATTGATATAAGTATCCGATACGTCACATGGTAACTTAACGAATCCTATGTCAATTTCATACATTTTGAACTTTTCAATTGTCAAATGCGATTGTAGAAAGTGATTTATGTAGGCAACTTTTTAAATACGTTTTCATGACATTTTGACTCAAGTATTCTTCTTTTTATACTATTGCATAACGAGACGATCATTTAACATAACCCCAGCCCATTACCTATTGCAGTGCCACCCAGAACATTCAAACACAAAGGCCTGCGCTGCACTGCAGAGCGCTCGTTGTCCTGAGACATAGTGATATTCAGTTTTACCCCGCTGTTTTAACATAACCTACTTATTGAATTTATGTGATATATATAACTATAAGTCTTATTTCAACACTACGAACATGTTATAGCGGTAGGCATAGGGTGAATTAAAAAAATTGCTCAATTTTCATACTCTACGATCTGACTAACGAATTATTATAGCGAATATGTAAATTAAATTGCATATCAATTAGTATTATGTACCACAAAACAGATAGATGGCAGAAGAGACGCGCTAAATGGTCTCATACGACTACATTGAGGCTAGTCACCCGCATCAAAGAAATGTCAGACGGTTTCAGACTTCACTTTTAGACGTATGTTCGCGTGATTGTTTTGCGCGCTTTTGAAATAGAATAAGTGTTTATTTGCGTGAATATACGTAATTTCGGTAACATTTAATTATATAATTGTACTATATTCGACTTTATAGTCGTGCAAATCTTGAAATTATAATTTTAAGTTAAAATTATCACATACCTATATTGGTTACTAAAAAAAATTAAATATCGCCTAAGGGGCAGCGTAGACGCTTATGCAAACGTACGTTTACTTGTCAGAATAACACCGCTTTTGCGTCAAGCGAACGTACGTTTGCATAAGCGTCTACGCTGACCCTAAGATGATAAATATTAGGTACGTATACTCAGACTTTGCTATCTCCCTCTCTCTCTCTCTCTCTCTCTGTTTTGTGTATCGGCGCTAAACTTTTTGTTCAGTGTGAGTACCTGCGCAGCAGCCAATTTTAGGTCCAGCAAGTATACAAGAATGAGGGCGGAGCGTACGTAGTACCTATACTCAGACCTGCGCTGCACTGCAGTGAACATAATGTTTAGCACGAGTAATAAGTAATAAAATTGACAACGTAACTTTCTATCGCATTTTGTATTAGGTACATAGTCAAGGGATTTTGGTGTTTATTGTTTTTTTTTAAATTGAGTTGCAGAGTAGCTAAGCAACAGATATTGCATGAAACTTAATATCACGCCGGGTACAAGCGAACGAAAGCGAAAGCACAAACACAAAACACTGGACGTCACAGTTGAAGCAAGCGAATTCAAACGAGCCACTCCAAAGTCGAGTTTCTTGCACTTCTCAATGGTGTAGGCTTTGGGGCGAGGCAACTATAGTCACGAGCGCCCACCTCGGGCACGCGAGAAGTAGCTTTCGCTAGATTCGGGCCCACTTCAGCCGGAATTAATTGATCCGATGATTAATGAATCCGTAAATGGTCAATCTCAAAAATGGTGGTGCCTAGAGCCATTGCTCTTGAGCTAGTCTAGTCTTTTTACGTGGGCGAAGCCTCTGGGCACAACTAGTAGTAACTAAGCAAACGTGTCACACTTTTGAACACTTATTTGTCTAGGCTCGCTCTCGTTCGCTTGTACCCACACTCCGGGTCCTGGAGTAAAGTTCTTTGTGTTAAATAAGCACATGTACGGTCTTCAGTGTCTCATAATGTAAAAAAATATAGCGGATCGCCAACCGATAGTAAAACATAATATTTACTTTTATGTTTTTGGTTGGGGATGCGATATTTGTTGGACCATACAATTGAATTTGTTGTTTGTATTGAATTTGTAACAGTCCCTATTAAACCTGCTTTCTGTCATATTTTTTTCATTAAAATATTCAACACTTCAGTAGAATGGTTTCCATGTATTCCTATTAAAGCTTAAATCTGAGATTTGCTTGTAAAGTATACATTCCATTTTGTATATTAATTGTGGGGGATTAAGGACTATTTTTATACGACTTCTTAGACTAAGAATTGTAAATATAATTTGTAAGTGAAAAATACTTTTGTAATCGATCGATTTCTTTATAAAATTAAAATTTATATGGAAGGAATTTTGTATTTTAAGTTCTATGATATTTTTTCGTTTGTTGAGGCGCCAGCCTACAATAGCGGCCTATTCCACTCGACCCTAGCAGCTTATCCTCCTGCGAGGATGTATAATTTTAATCCAATTGTCCTTACATCTTACTGAAGGCTAAAATTGAAAAGCATAGTAAAGCCCTGGTAAGCTACGCTAACCGGCTACTTCCCGTATAAAGAACCTTGTTTAAAGACTTGGCCGTATAAAGAACTTTTCTAATAGACTGATTGGTGAAAATTAATTTCCACCCCGCCCGGGGAAGCCCCCTTACCAGAACCCCCGTGTCTCCCCCGCAAGGAAGACTTCACGGGATCCAAGTCTACGAAGCCACCAAAATGCAGGTTGACAAGATATTTTTGCATTACATTACATTGGTCCATCTAACGCGACCAACTGCAGACAAGATTTTTAATACATTTTGTACGGCATAGGCATAAACACGGAGTGTTCAAGTGGCCGCAATCGAACCACAAACTGAGGCGGTGGCCGCGTTTTGGCTCGCCTCCTCGCACGTTCCACCACAAACGCCAGCTTCTCCCCGCCCGCACAAAGAGAGAACAGAACGGAGCGTGGGCGCGTAAAGATACCTCTAACCGCCCGAGCACCCCTTCTGTTATCTCTATTTAGTGGTACCGGTGGCTGTGATTATAGACCGCACCCAACCACTGGTGGCCGCGTCTAGTGGCTGCGTCTACTGGCTGCGTCTAGTGGCTGCGTCTAGTGGCTGCGTCTAGTGGACACTTTCGGTGACCCAATGTGCGTTAGTGGTCTATTATATGGTGCACGCTCGTTTAGCAAATAGGTACACAAATCAATGTATATCACAGCCAGCCGCTACTGTTGTTTTACCGGATAACAGACCGGTGTCTGTTATAAATGTCCGGTACTACGTGAACAAACCTCCGTACAAATCTAAATACTGAGCGACAGACTACGAGCAACCCGGCAAAACAGCACTGTGGACGCGTTCCTCCAAGGCGACGGAAAAACCGTTGTAAAAAATAGACCGTTATCCGGTGCCGTCAACAAGAGCTCTGTAGCAGTGTTTGACCACGATCTCTCATGATGGGAAGTTATTATACACGACAGTGACATGATGGTCGAAAGTATAGCATGCTTGCTCAATAGATACCGGCTCACTCTTGCCTTGAACCCAGGTTGTATTGGACCACGACCAGTCCACCCACTGGACTTTCCCACTGGGATGGACGGGTAATTCACGTTTACCTACCCTCCACACAGTGCGCTAGAGTGTACGAAAACAACAGTCGGAAACACAAATGCCGGTAGGGCGTTCCACTCCTTTTGCGGTTTATGAACTCCAGCATTAGAAATCCTTGCGCGGCGGTTGGGTTGAACTCACAAAAAAAAACAAAGCTTTTGAGCCTAAAAATTATTTTATTGACTAGCAAAAATTATGCCGTATTATAATATGTATAACCAACTTGAAATGCTTATTCTATCAAGCACATTATATCCTATAGTATACTAATAACTGGACATTTTTCACTATAATATAACGCTGGATTAAAAAAATAAGCAACGAAAACACTACATCTAATGAGAGCGGCTAATTATCAAAATATCGTCGGTTTACTCGATATGTCCCTACTTATCATAAATGCGAAAGCGTCTTTTTTGGTTTGTCTTTCTTTTACGTAACAACGGAGCAATAGATCGACGTGATTTGCATAGAAATTGTTTATAGGTCGGAGAGTGACATAAGTTTTTTTTTTTTTTAAGGCCCGTGCTTTTTTTCTTACGACCTTTACACCGTAACCGAACGGGTTCACCGAACGGGCGACATGAGTCTTATTATCCTGGCATAAAATCCGGTTCCTGAGGGACCTTACAGCTAGTGCAGGAGAAAATAGTGTGGCGCGACGCCTTTTAAGTACTTATTTATGAATTTTTACCATTTGCTTAAGAATGCATCATTTTGTTTCTATTATCTTCTTTGTTTATTTTACGTGTTATTTTTTACATCTGTTTTGCATAAATACTCTTTCTTTCACTTCACCGAACGCTCTCAAGAAGTTAAATCTTAGACTCACGGGTCAGCAAACAACTTCATTACCACTGCACTTGTTTGCTAATTATATTAATTAGCAAACAAGGGCATTACAAACATTATAAAGCAGTAAAACGTGTACGTTTTTTTGTTTGTTTGTTTGTTACCGATAATCGTCCGATTATAAGAATTCTTTCACTAATAGAAAACTACATTATCCCTGAGCGCTATAGGCTACATTTTATTCTGATTCAACGCATGCGAAACCGGGGGCAGACGCTAGTGAATTATCATTAAACCGACGACATCTGACAGTTAGCGACTCGTAAATTGGCTTCTCATTGTAATCACTTTTAAAATACATTAAAAATACAATATTTAACACTACGATGTATACTTAAATAGTATGGTATTATAAAAAAATCTTAATTTTAATTTCACCGTTCCATTTTACGTATATGCGTTTCATCATAACAAACTACATCACTGACTCAAATATAATTACCAAGGGCTATACCTTTTTAATACATACTTAAATACATAATATTTTTTTTTTATCTTATTAGGTAACGAGACGAGCTGGTCGTTTACCTGATGGTAAGCATAACGCCGGCCCATAACGATTGCAGTGCCACCCAGAACTTTGAAACACAAAGGCCTGCGCGGCACTGCAGTGCGCTCGTTACCCTGAGACATTAGGTATTAAGTCTCATAAGCCCAGTAATTTCACTGGATACTCTGCTCATCAAACCGGAACACAGTAATGCTTGCACACTACTGCTTGGCGGAAGACTTCACGAGCAAAGCGGTGGTAACAACCCAGACGGGCACTCGCAGAAGAGTTAGTCCTCCCACTAACAAAATTTATTGCGGTTTTAATAGTTACCAACCAACTCGTACCAACACTGAAAAAAATTCTAATCAAAAACTAAGTTCTTTCAATACTGCGTAACAGAATGAGAATTACATTGCAGTTATTAAAACTTAGAACCGACATTTTTAAGACGGATAACATATAAAAGGTTGGTTTAAAAATCATCCATTATTTTTTTAATAATAAAAAAAAAGTTACTTTTAAAATTTGAATTTTGAACGAATATAACAAAACCGCAGCTGGCTAGAGCTACATTCGTGTCCTTATTTTACAGAGGATAAGGTTCATTTTTATAATTATTTCAAATTGGATGTATAATATTAAGTAATTGATTTTTTAGTTAAGTAATTGTTTTTCATATTTAAATATAAATAAACGGGTACAGCCCTTGTCTTATATTTCATTCACATTAAAAATAGAGTACTATCATTACAGCAATTTTAATTAAAAATATGTAGTATATAACAATTAATGACGATTTTAGTAATTTTTAAATATTGCAAAATACCGTATACTGCGTTTGATTACTTTTACACTGAGATGACATCACTCTATTTTTAAAAACTTTCCAACCGTCACTTTACACAATCTAGCATCCGAAAAAAATTACATTCTAAATTTAAAAATTTCGATTACTTTTTTTAATACTTCTGCACGTATACAATTTTGAATCAAACGTTTATTTTTATCATTTGAGTATACTATTTTGAAATCGTATAATTACATCGTATAATCAGTTTTAAAATATACCTAAATATTAAAACTAACTCTAATATGGCGTCGATAACAAAAATACAACAATGAGTTTTAAAACGTATTTTTTACAATTTAAAATAAATATACATCTTGTCTATGGACGGTATTGTCTATAGTTTTTGTGGTAAAAAATAGGTTTTTTTATTTCTATTTCACATTATGGTTCAGTCGGTAAAATGGAGGAAAATTAAGAAAGTTAAAATATACTTTTTTATTCACAACCGGTGTTAAAATTGACGAACGCACGCTAAATAAAAAAATATTGCAAAAAAAATCTCTTTGAGACGTCATTATGTATTATACATGTGCATTTTTCTTACCTTTTTAGAAGAGGCAAACCTGCTTTTGTTTTGAATTTATTTCAGGTATATTTTTTTCTATTATTTTATGTGAGTATTTATTTATAAACTTTTTATAATATCCGTCGATGTATAATACTAGACAACTATTTTTTTAGACTGCGTCCACTTTGAATGTGATTGTGTGGTGTCACTTTGACAGTGACAAACTTAAAATTTCGAAAGTATGACTGACACACAGATGTTTGTTTCGTTCCATAGAGTAGTACTATAATGTTTCGTTCACAGGGTTCACAGAAAAAAGTACTACGCTACTGAAAGTTCGATAGTTTTTTTGCATTTTTAACGAATGATATACTACTTACACATAATAAAAAAGCCGGCAAAGAACTAGTCAATACTAGTGGAAGACGTATAGTATATTGATAATAGTATTAAAGCATTATTAAAACACCTACGTAGCGATGTAACTGTACATAATCAAATTGTATCATAATAAAATGAAACTAATATTGAACAATATAGATTTTTTTTTCTTTTTTAGACGGCAACACGTTTTCGTATTTTGATTTTGAGTATTGAAAAAGGACAAAATTATGCGAGTTATAAAAAAATGTGTTTAGAAACAAGTGCGTGAAGGGAAATGAAACAACATTGTAAGTACATACATGCTTCTGAATAAACTCGCGTGATATTGAGTCGTCCAAGCGGTAGGGAGGTATCGGGCCTGGTTATTAGCTGACTATGTGTTTGGCGACAGATTTTCTACTTGAGGGATGTAGCTAGCCAGGCCAAACTGTGCATACTTAGGCTGCCATACTAATAAATACGTAGGTATGCGAATGTCCTCGCGCTTCTGTAACCCTTATAAGCCAAAAATGGTACTGATGCAGTTTTGGTGGGAACGCCAAACGTGTGCTTTTGTCGATTTTGCTTTAATATTATGCATATTTAAATACGCGATTAAGGCATGTTTAGGAGTTATCAGTTGTTTAACACAGGTTTAGGCTGTGTTTAATTATTGTTTTGGTAAAACCGTTTTCCGAAGAAAAAAATGGGAGTGATGTGATGACGTGGTTACATGTCTAAAATAGTCTAAAACTCAGCAAGAAAAAAGTAGTTTTTTTATTGTTTTCGATTATTTGAATATTTGCAAGTTTGCCTCACTAACACGTCTATATGAGTATTATCATTTTTTTATAATTACAAGAATATTAGTTTTAAATTGAGGTATGATTTACGTATACATGGTTCTATTATTAATTTTAATAAATAATAACTACATTACTTTTATATTACATAATAATTTAGTATACAATTAGTATTTCATGTCGTTGAGTTTGTTAGTTCTTAAAACAAAGTATTGTTTTATGCGTAAATCGGACTGTCACGATAATAAATATAAAAAAACTAGCTTACAGTAACGTTCAACGAAAGTTGAAAGTCCTGAATGCTCGAAAGGGACAGCAATAGACAACATACCGTTGAGTGATAGATAGATACGTGGCACTAGACTTGGGGCAGGTTCAGGGTAGTACTTAATTTAGGCAACGAAGTGCAGTGCAGTGCCACACAGGACTTGGTCAAAGCTCTGGGTGGCACTGCAGCAGGCGCGCTTACTATCAGGCAAAAGACCAGCAGACACCATCAAAAACCTTTCTTTAAACTTTTAATTACGCATAAATCAATAATTTGCTTTTAATAATAATTAATAGTATACATAGTGTGTATGATATAGAATCCCGCTCTTAATATTAAAAACTTAAAACTTCTCTGAAACCAGAAGCTACCATATTTTATCTCGTTTCCGCGCGTCGCTTTACACGTCAGCGAGAAAAAGAAAAAACACAGTTTGTAGGTTTGCGCCAGTTTAAATAATTTTACAAAATATCCGTTCCAGTATCAAAAGAAATTTCGGAATGCCTTCACTGCCTATGGGACAAAAGTTGATAAAAATATCAAATTTTATAATTATATCTAAATTATAACAAAATAAATCACAAAGAGTAGTTATTATTTATCACATTAATCACTATACTAATTATCTTACAAATAATATGGTATACTGTTCAGTGACCATATTACTCTAAATCATTCAAAGCGTTTCTTAAACCTTTTAGCACTCAAACTGCGTTGTGTCTCGTTTACGCGCGTTACATTTCACGTCAGCGAGAAAGAGAGGAAAGGTTTGAGAGACGTTTCGATTTTTAAGAATAACACGGCAAAATGTCTTTTTATATTTTTAAATAAATCGTATATTATTTGTGACATGCTTTTGTCATGACCATTTATGTATAAAAAATTAATACGTATACATTGAGTTAGGTAAAATCTGTCAATCGATCGTATAATGCGTTTCGCGATTTGTGGCCATTTATTACAACGCTGGGTTTTTTTTTTAATTTATTTCATGACCTGGTTACAACGTTTCACTTTTAGGGTAGCCAGGAGACACTGTGCTCATGGATGTTATAATGTTGCCAGTATTAATAATTGCTCCATTAAAAAGCTAAAAAGATACTTACATGGACTTTTATTTATCGAAAAGATCGGTACTTGCACTGCTGGCCTAGATAAACCGGCAGGTGTGATTTCTAATCCCGCTGGCAGCGAAATTTTTGAGATGTAAATGTATTGAATAATCAACAGTGTCTGATGACGGTACAACAATCGGTTACCTTCTCTTACAGATTACCTTAGATTGTTGTACCACCATGCTATATTACTCTTTAATAAACACTGTTTTAAACTTTCACGGTTATTTACTAATTGAGACATTGTAACGGGATATTTACCGTTACAATGTCTCAATTACTCTTTAATATGTGAAAATTTAGCTCTTTTGGAAGACAATTAAAATTAAGTTTTAAGTTTATATTCTGTGTCCTTTTTTGGACACTAAATACCTTTATGAGTTTTTCCACTGACTGTCTTGCAAATTTAAACATGTATACAATTTCTGTCTTAAATTTGCCTCTCAACGTGTATATTGCTTTAATTTTAGACCCTAAAATATTTTCGTTAGACCACAAATCGCTTTCTAATTCATTTCAACTTCATTTCACATATCTTCTACGCCGCAACACTTTATTTTTAGACCAGAACATTCACTAAGCATCTATTAAAGTTCTTTCCACAAGTTTCACAAGAGTCCAAATAATTAAAACTTTTGCTGCACTTAAGAGGTTGCCAGATTTAAGACGTTAAATCGTTTTTAGAGCGAAGACTAATATATTTTTTAGACTGGCAATTGTTTTACAACAATTTAACACAGGTTTTAGACTGCAAAATCACATTTTTTTATACACATCAGGTTGCTCGCGTTTTTCTATATCAGATATGACAGTAGTACGGTTTCCACAAAGAGGAACGTTTTTTTTTTTTTTAAATAATAGTTGTTTTATTTTTTTTACTTCAAATATTTCGAAGAATTTTATACTCGTGGAGTTCAGAACTGATACTCGAAAGGCGAGATCTATAGAATAACTTATTGCTCAATCTTAGCTCACAAATCTGCACACTGTAATTGAGCAACATTTATAAACGTAAACGTAAACGCTTACACACTCATACCCCCGCACTAGGATTCCCTGTGTCGCAGGTGGCATGGACATACACAGATACACATCACAAATATCCAAGACCCGAGAACAAACTTTATGCTTACACAAAATCTGCCCCGGCCGGGAATCGAACCCGGGACCCCTCGCCTTGCAGGCAGGGTTACTACCAACTTAGCTACGGAGCCGTCAACTTCAATTTCAGAACCTACAACGTTTTACATTCCTAAATTGACCGAAAACTGACAGGACGTTGAGTATTATTAAGTTGCTCAACGTTGCTCAAAGGCGGCGTTCAGGCAACATCAAACGAGCAACATAACTATTAATAGTATAATATAATTATATAATAACTGTTAATCTTTTAATTTTTTTCCACAAGGTAACCAGACGAACAGGTCATTCACCTGATACTTTATTGCATTGCCTGAAGGTAACCGTGTCTGCTTATAACAACTGCAGTGCCGAACTTTGAAACGTGCGCAGCACTGCAGTGTGCTCGCTGCCTCTTTATAAAACTTGCTCAATTGACAGCATTAAACGTAAACTAAGTCTCAGCAAAGTCGAAATGAAGTCTGAGCAAAGTCGAATCTGTAGATCTCACCCAATGTTCCTGGCATCGTTTTGTATTAAAAGTGAGCTAAGTATCAGCAAAATCGAATCAAAGTCTGATCAAAGTTGCACCTGTAGATATCACCTAATGTTCCTGGCATAGTTTGGTGTTAAAAATGATCTAAGTTTAAGCAAATTCGAATCACAATCTGATCAAAGTTGAATCTGTACATTTAACCCAATGTTCCTGGCATCGTTTGGTGTTAAAAGTGATCTAAGTCTAAGCAAATTCGAATCACAATCTGATTAAAGTTGAATCTGTACATTTAACCAAATGTTCCTGGCATAGTTTGGTGTTAAAAGTGAGCTAAGTCTCAGCAAAATCGAATCAAAGTCTGAGCACAGTTGAATCTGTAGATTTCACCTTAAAGTTCTTGGCATCGTTTCAGAAGGTCAAAGAATGTTTTTAGTTCATACTTTGCTGTAGGGCGTAAGAACTGTCGCTAGTGTGTTCATCTGTCTGGTCCTGCTCATCGGCGGAAGCTTCTCCTTCGTTTTCCTCATCCTCTGATGATGAGAGGAGACCTGGAAATGAATTATGATAATTAAGTAAAGCACATCGATCATAGATTCTGACCATAAATAGGGTTTCCTGTGTACATGCCATAGGGAATCAATAATTATTTAGAACTGTATACCAGTAACTGTATGTCAGGGCTAACTCTTCTGCGAGTATCCGTCTGAATGGGTACAAACGCTTTGCTCGTGTAGTCTGCCGCCAAGCAGTGTGCAAGCATTACTATGTTCCGGTTTGATGACAAAGTAGTCAGTGAAATAACTGGGCTTCTGACACTTAATACCTAATGTTTCAGGGTAACGAGCGCAATACAGTACCACGCGGGTCTGTGTTTCAAAGTTATGAGAAGCACTGCAATTGTTATGGGCTGGCGTCATGTTCACCATCAAGCAACCATCAGTCAGTAATAGTCATCGATATCCAATAGTATAAAAAAACTATAAGTCCTTAGCGACAGATATTGAAGCGAAACTAAAATTACAGGTTTATGTTTCAAACCCCAGAATCGAAACCAATACTTGCGTCAGGTTTTTCACACTATTTTAAGCTGGCAACCCTAATCTCGCGGAGACTCAGCTCAAATCAGGCCACTCCTTAGGGTGGCCTGAGTTGAGTGATGTCTTAATATCAGCTCTCAAATGACACGTGAAGGATTTAAGTCTCTACTCACCAGCTGTGAACTGAGGATTGGACAGTGCGTCCGGCCAATACCTCTTGCTTATAGACGAACCGTTCTTGCCTTTCTTGTTTCCTGAAACGAAATGAAAGATCATTTTAATGTTGCCTATGGAATTACAATGAAAATTAAAAATAAATATCTTTTCTAAGCAGTTCAGCGTCACGAGTAAGTAACATTTACTGGCAATAACCAGTAAGGGTTGGCAAAGCCATCAGAAACTGGGAATAACCAGTAAGGGTTGGCAAAGCCATCAGAAACTGGGAATAACCAGTAAGGGTTGGCAAAGCCAACAGTAACTGGGAATAACCAGTAAGGGTTGGCAAAGCCATCAGTAACTGGGTATAACCAGTAAGGGTTGGCAAAGCCATCAGTAACTGGGTATAACCAGTAAGGGTTGGCAAAGCCATCAGTAACTGGGTATAACCAGTAAGGGTTGGCAAAGCCATCAGTAACTGGGTATAACCAGTAAGGGTTGGCAAAGCCATCATTCAGTATAGATCGAACTTAGGCCATTAGACATTCTTTATCGCGGAATTGAAACTATAAATTACTCACTTTATATAATCTTATTTAAAATGGATTTCCGCAAAGTAACGCCTGATTCCATCAAATATCTTACAATAAATTTAAGATCTTGAATCACTACCAGAGTTTGGTTGACATTATGATACAATATGAGAGAGAGAAAGGGGAAGAAATGCCGACGAACTTCTTACTCTTATACTCGATCGACCTATAGGTACCGACTTTGTGATCCTCCTTTGTCTGTATCTACTTGGAATTAGAGACATTATTTTAGAGACTTATCGTTTTCATGCGTGCTTCTCTGGAATTTGAATTTGAAAGGAGTTTTTAGTAGAGTACAGTTTTTAGTAGTGGGTTTCTGCATTTTCAGACTGCAAATGTACATTTTTCCAGACGGTACTCACCAGGTTTCTCATTGCAGTCCAGCATCGGCTGCAGAATGCGGCGGCGTGCGTTTATGAACCAGTTGTTGACTTGGAGCAGGGTGAGGCGAGTCTGAGCGGCAAGGGTTCGCTTCTCTTCTTCAGTTGGATACGGGTGCTGGAAGGGGTATTCAATAATGAGAGAAAACACTACAAGAAGTTTGCATACCAGGGCTGAGGGCATACAAAAACCCTCTTCACATTTTTCTTAGTAAAACAGAGCGCGAATTCGATGCATTGATGGACCGTAATCAAAAGCTGTCTGATTCGTAGGTTATTTTTTTAAGAAAAATTAAAAAGTTAACTTTTGTATTAACTTTGCCCAGCTCTGGTTGTCGAGAGTTTTGTTTCAAAAGCAGCTTGGTTATATTTACTGTAAGTATTTGAGTATGTAACTTAAATAAATAAAACGGACAAATGCACCCGACTTCAGCAGGTAGTTTTATGTGTTAATGAAGACATAAACTGTCCTTTTTCTCTAAACTGAAACTGGCTTTGAAACTCGGAGTAATAAGTACCTACCCATAACAGGTGCCGTTGTTGGAAACAGATGCACGAGACTTTAGAATAGTTACTATTTGCGCTCACAATGATTTGCCACTCTGTCTATATTGCAAGCTCACATTAGGCTCACTTTGGGCTCACATTGAGAATGTTCTTCGAAAATCTTTACTCACAAATTTGTTGGAAGAAGCCACATAGCACACAAGACTTTAGAGAAGGTCCCTTTCTTCTCTCACAGAGATTTGCTCTACGCTCTACCTACAGATCAAACGGCTAAAGCAATCAGTCAACTGACAGCCGAGCCGCTTACACACAAAGTACCACCTTATCATTTTCCACTAATTACGCTTCCCGCCAGAGTCATCACAATCCCTTACTAATAAGTGTTGGAACATCTAAGCGCGCATGACTTGAGTGGCGTGTCGCGGTAGAACGCCACGCTTCCCGCCAGAGTCGTCGCAATCCCTTACCACTAAGTGTTGGAACAGCCAAGCGCGCATGACTTGGGTGGCGTGTCGCGGTAGAACGCCACGCTTCCCGCCAGAGTCGTCGCAATCCCTTACCACTAAGTGTTGGAACAGCCAAGCGCGCATGACTTGGGTGGCGTGTCGCGGTAGAACGCCACGCTTCCCGCCAGAGTCGTCGCAATCCCTTACCACTAAGTGTTGGAACAGCCAAGCGCGCATGACTTGGGTGGCGTGTCACGGTAGAACGCCACGCTTCCCGCCAGAGTCGTCGCAATCCCTTACCACTAAGTGTTGGAACAGCCAAGCGCGCATGACTTGGGTGGCGTGTCGCAGTAGAACGCCACGCTTCCCGCCAGAGTCGTCGCAATCCCTTACCACTAAGTGTTGGAACAGCCAAGCGCGCATGACTTGGGTGGCGTGTCGCAGTAGAACGCCACGCTTCCCGCCAGAGTCGTCGCAATCCCTTACCACTAAGTGTTGGAACAGCCAAGCGCGCATGACTTGGGTGGCGTGTCGCGGTAGAACGCCACGCTTCCCGCCAGAGTCGTCGCAATCCCTTACCACTAAGTGTTGGAACAGCCAAGCGCGCATGACTTGGGTGGCGTGTCGCAGTAGAACGCCACGCTTCCCGCCAGAGTCGTCGCAATCCCTTACCACTAAGTGTTGGAACAGCCAAGCGCGCATGACTTGGGTGGCGTGTCGCGGTAGAACGCCACGCTTCCCGCCAGAGTCGTCGCAATCCCTTACCACTAAGTGTTGGAACAGCCAAGCGCGCATGACTTGAGTGGCGTGTCGCGGTAGAACGCCACGCTTCCCGCCAGAGTCGTCGCAATCCCTTACCACTAAGTGTTGGAACAGCCAAGCGCGCATGACTTGGGTGGCGTGTCGCGGTAGAACGCCACGCTTCCCGCCAGAGTCATCGCAATCCCTTACCACTAAGTGTTGGAACAGCCAAGCGCGCATGACTTGAGTGGCGTGTCGCGGTAGAACGCCACGCTTCCCGCCAGAGTCGTCGCAATCCCTTACCACTAAGTGTTGGAACAGCCAAGCGCGCATGACTTGAGTGGCGTGTCGCGGTAGAACGCCACGCTTCCCGCCAGAGTCGTCGCAATCCCTTACCACTAAGTGTTGGAACAGCCAAGCGCGCATGACTTGGGTGGCGTGTCGCGGTAGAACGCCACGCTTCCCGCCAGAGTCGTCGCAATCCCTTACCACTAAGTGTTGGAACAGCCAAGCGCGCATGACTTGAGTGGCGTGTCGCGGTAGAACGCCACGCTTCCCGCCAGAGTCGTCGCAATCCCTTACCACTAAGTGTTGGAACAGCCAAGCGCGCATGACTTGGGTGGCGTGTCGCGGTAGAACGCCACGCTTCCCGCCAGAGTCGTCGCAATCCCTTACCACTAAGTGTTGGAACAGCCAAGCGCGCATGACTTGAGTGGCGTGTCGCGGTAGAACGCCACGCTTCCCGCCAGAGTCGTCGCAATCCCTTACCACTAAGTGTTGGAACAGCCAAGCGCGCATGACTTGAGTGGCGTGTCGCGGTAGAACGCCACGCTTCCCGCCGGAGTCGTCGCAATCTTCCTCGGGCGGGGGGGATCCACTCACGGACGAGCACGAGTTATTTGAGTTTGTGCCTGGAAATGAGACCACTTTTGTTTTACAGATCATAATATATTAACTAACAACACAGTTAGGTATTAGTTAATTATTAACTAATAACACAGTTTCTCAATGAAAAATACTATTATAATTAGTTCTACCACCTGGTCAGTATGAAATATAGTTTACCTGTGAAGGTGTCTGTCGGTAACAACCCGGCACCTATTTGGCTGATTGGCGTCGATCCCTGAACTACCCCTGGAGCTGGAAACATAAACATGGTAACATTATTACATTAGAAAAAAAAATAGCTCGATTCCCGGTAAAGCTTTGTGTGGTGAGTTTGTTCTCGGGCCTTGAGTGTTTGTGTTGTGTTACTTGCGACACAAGCGATCCTAGTGCAATGGTATGATTATAAACAGAAACATAAACGCTTACACACTCATACCCCCGCACTAGGATTCCCTGTGTCGCAGGTGGCATGGACATACACAGATACACATCACAAACATCCAAGACCCGAGAACAAACTTTATGCTTACACAAAATCTGCCCCGGCCGGGAATCGAACCCGGGACCCCTCGCCTTGCAGGCAGGGTTACTACCAACTTAGCTACGGAGCCGTCAAACGATTGTGTAAGTTCATTTATGTACGTATGTATGTGTAGGATATAGCCTACTAATATTATAAATATGAAAGTGTATTTATTGATTTGTTGGTTTGTTCTTCTTTCACGCAGCAACGGAACCACGGATCGACGTGATTTTAGACATAGATATAGTTTATGAACCAGAGAGTAACATAGGTTACTTCTTATCCCGGAAAATGCACGATTCCTGCGGGAACGCGGGTGAAACCGCGGGCAGAAGCTAGTAATATGATGAGGCAGTGTTTTAGCCAGTAACTCACGTTGTGGGTCGCGGTGGGGCGCGGCGAAGGGTAGTTCCGTGTGCTGAAACACTTGAGGGTACGTCGGCGCGGCCAGCGGCGCCGGGGGCGACTGCAAGTTCAAATTAATTCATTAACGTAATAGGGAAAAAAATTAAATAATAAAAATACAACAATAAAGTTATGTACAATGTACATGTTTCAAACTTCCCAAGTGCCAAGTACTAGGTATAAATAGTTGTTAAAAATCTATCAAAATCTATGTATTAGTAATATTTTCGTTGTTGTTGGTCGTTTGCCTAATGGTAAGCATAACAATTGCAGTGCCAATCAGAGCTTTGAAACACAAAGCCCTGCGCGGCACCGCATTGCACTCGTTACCCTGAGACCTTAGGTATTAAGTCTCATACAGTAATTTCACTGCCTACTTTGCTCATCAAACCGGAACATAGTAACGCTTGCACATTACTGCTTGGCGGCAGAATTCACGAGCAAAGCGGTGGTACCAACTTAGACGGACACTCGAAGAGTTCGCCCTTCCACCTAGTAAAAATTATGATAACTCAGTGTTTTAGCCAATAAATGGTGCTTTGATGTAAGACCGTTGTGAGACGTTCACTATTTAGGGCTGATTCTGTTGTTTGTTTGTTAAAAAAAACTAGTTATAATAACGTAAATACATTGTACGAATTACATACATTTCATACCTGATATTGTGGCGAGTTGGAAGTGCTCGAGTGATCTTCTAAGGAGCCCGATAGGTTGTTATTGCTTTCTACTCCGCCTGCGAATCAATAATAACATCTGTTAAATGGGGAGGCACAAAGTTTTTGTTTTTTTTTTATGTTATTTGGTAACGAGACGAGCTGGTCGTTTGCCTGATGGTAAGCATAACGCCGGCCCATAACAATTGCAGTGCCACCCAGAACTTTGAAACACAAAGGTCTGCGCGGCACTGCAGATCGCTCGTTACCCTGAGACATTAGGTATTAAGTCTCATAAGCCCAGTAATTTCATTGGATACTCTGCTCATCAAACCGGAACACAGTAATGCTTGCACACTACTGCTTGGCGGCAGACTTCACGAGCAAAGCGGTGGTAACAACCCAGACGGACACTCGCAGAAGAGTTAGTCCTCCCACTAACAAAACTAATCACAGCTAATCACAGATGGCGCCACTATCGCTGCTGCTTGTCATTGATGTTTACTTTGGGGGTTAATTAATTAAACTAACCAGTAAACGCGCTTGCATCTTAACAATAAGAAGAATTAAGGAAGAAAGAAGAAGAATTTGGTTTCCAATAATTTTTGATGCGTGATACATCGATCCATAGCTTCCGTTTTTTCTCGTCAGAAGGGAAACATGTGTACCTTTATTTTTACATTAAACAGACACACAGAGGCATACTTTATTGCTGAGACGATTTTTTTATTTACTTACTAAAATTCTATTATGAAGTTTGACAGCGAAACACCAGCGATAACGCGCCACCTAGCGTGATAAATAAGCAGTGTTTGTGCAGCCCATAGCCATCTTTTTTTAGGATGTCATGGCATCGTTTACCTGCACTGTAGTCGGTCCGCAGCAGGTTCTCGCTCTGCATCTTGGTCTTGAGACAGGCGATGTACCGGCCGCAGAAGTCGCGGCACAGCTCCTGGACTTTCTCCAGCTCCAGTAGGTGGATGCGGAGCACCTGACGTGGGGATAATGAGGTATAAAAAAGAACATTTTTTATATATTTATTTACTTGCTTCGTAAAAACTGTAAGTCAAACGCTAGAAACGTCAAAAATGAGAGTCAAAGTCGCCCATATCTACTGAGCGGTGTAACGCTCCATACAAATTGGACAGAGCATCTGACGTCACTTGTTCAAGGCCGGCCGTAAAGCTGTATTAAAAACATGCATTTTGTTGATTTGGCCGTGAATAACGGCGTTTAAGTACATAGTTGTCATATTTTTTTTCATTAAAGTGTAAATAATATGTTGGTATCATTTAAATTACTATTTGATAATAAAAAAATCGTTGAATTCGGGAAAATTTTAGATACAGGATCTTTGTGGATATTTTATATTTTATGTGAATTTCATTTTTATCCTGCTAATGTGATGTTTTTAAACCTGTAACGATAGTAATTATGTATTTTGTGTTTCATGCAACCTATTGAAAAGAGTGACTACCGACCTGTATGCTTTTAATCATCAAGCCATCTATCTCCGGCTCGTCCAGCAGCAGCGGGCGGCGGTCCCTCCGCTGGTGCTGCACGAAGGCCTGCAGGTCCGCGCCGAACGCGTCTGCAGCCGGGGGCTCCGCCCCCGCGGTGGCCTGCTCACATCGCTCCAGCAGCAACGCCAGGAGGGGAAACAGAGGGTGTCTGGAACCACGGAACGTTACACAGCTTGGTGGTAAATTCAAATTCAAATTCAAAATGCTTTATTGAAATAGGCCCCAAAGGAGCACTTATGGAAGTTAAAATAAATGACTCTAACAGCGGGCCTCTGCAACATTCGTCTACCCGAATCACAGACTAAAACTTAATGCTGTCTTTATCAGGTTTAGGTAGGTTTTAGGTAGGAGAGTTTTCTCTGTTCCTCTAGTTAGTGGTAGGACTAACTCTTCTGCGAGTGTCCGTCTGGGTTGTTACCACCGCTTTGCTCGTGAAGTCTGCCGCCAAGCAGCAATGTGCAAGCATTACTGTGTTCCGGTTTGATGAGCATAGTATCCAGTGAAATTACTGGGCTTATGAGACTTAATACCCAATGTCTCAGGGTAACTTTGTGTTTCAAAGTTCTGGGTGGCACTGCAAATATTATGGGCCGGCGTTATGCTTACCATCAGGCAAACGACCAGCTCGTCTCGTTACCAAATAACAAAAAAATCTAGTTACCTTTTTTTATATATAGTTACTACTGGGTAGAGAGACGAGCGGTTCGTCTGCCTGGTGGTAAGCATAACACGCCAGCCCGTAACAATTGCAATGCCCACTGATTTATGTTGTTCGTTGTTCCTAAATCTGTGGCAGTGCCACAGATGCCTCTGCGGCACTAGTGAGTATTCACTTGTACAGTGCCCGCATGTTCAGCTCAATCTGCGCCTAGTCGCGAGGATTCAGTCTGCAGTCCACCAAAGCCGAAAATACCAATCCCACCAACTCTCCAGTCCCACTTCCCAGACGACCCTACTCACTTGTACACTGCCCGCTTATCCGCCTCAAACTGCGCCTGGTCGGCGTCAGCGGCGGCGGGCGGCGCTCCCCCCTGCATACCGCCTCTCTACCACCACCGCCGACGCATCTGAAACAATGGACACGACCCAGGTTAGGAAGACTCATCAGTTTTTGATTGAAGTTTCGCGGTACTTTGATGAGTGTTCGATTTTTTTTTATGTTTTTGGTAATGTGACGAGCTGGTCGTTTGCCTGATGGTAAGCATAACGCCGGCCCATAACAATTGCAGTGCCACTCAGAACTTTGAAACACAAAGGCCTGCGCGGCACTGCAGTGCGCTCGTTACCCTGTGACATTAGGTAAGCCCAGTAATTTCACTGGCTACTTTGCTCATCAAACCGGAACACAGTAATGCTTGCACATTACTGCTTGGCGGCAGACTTCACGAGCAAAGCGGTGGTACTAACCCAGACGGACCCTCAACTCGCTCTGAGGTATTCAGAACTGAGCGCTACCCTGCTAAGCGGTGCGGTCCTGTCTAAGAATAATCCACTCTATCTGTTCTAGAGGCTAAGGCTGAGATTCAGAGAGGAATCTAAGGGTGGACTCACGCTTACATACGTCAAAATTCTATACAGTTTTGACATATGAAAGCCAAAGTCTACGCTAAGGAAATATCTAGGGAATAGGCAGCAGCATTCTCCTCGGTTGACCGATCACGCTGATCACAGTCGATTAGTCTACTGTGATCACCAAGACGTTTGCCAAGCGTGCTTTCTTTTTTTTTTCTTGATCGGCCTATACCAATTTTGAGCGGGTGGGTTTCTGTAAAGTTCGGTACTCTGAGCACGGATTGGGTCTGTTGACGTTTCAGACAGGCCGACTGCTACTAAAAATAAAGTCACAACCTGAAAGTAAGTAGATAGTACCTATGTCTGTAAATACGTACTGCGCTGAACCCATGTAAAAATAGGACAAGGGCAGGAAGGAGAAGGAGACATTTTGCATATTTAACAATAGGAATAATAAAGAAAAATAATTTCGTGAGAAAATAAGAAAAAATGCAAGAGGCGTCACATGGTTGGTACGTAATAGAACACAAAGGATAAAAAGTTGAATACAAATTAAAAGTTAGTAACTTTTACGTCCTCAGCCTGGCAGAATAGAAGCGCATTGCAGTTATTGTAAAAAAATATCAAATGTTTTCATCCTAGATGTGTGCTGTGTGCAAAGCTAACCGTGCAAGATTTTTTTTCCTACTTTCGTGGCCAGACACGGTTTGTGTATTTTGCCAATTTCAAGTTTAAAACCCCCCCGACTAGTCGATCGGTACCACGTGATACCAGTAAGGAAACAGAAAAAAAACATGTCGCTCGGACCCGCATCGGTCGGCCTGACGTATATAGATGAAAATTTGAAAATGTATGGCTGGCGTAACCGTGCAAGTTGTACATGTGCGCCTTTAGTGTTCCAAATATAAATCATTTTATTTTATTTATGTGTGTATACATAGCTTCATACACGATTAATTATTATTATCTTTTAATATATTCGTGCGACGCAATTTTATAAAACTAGCTAGATTTTGGCGGGAATAAAACGTACATGATATCGATCTTGTTTAATTTTGCAATGTTTGTGATATCTTCAAAAATCACGTATAGGAAAATAAAACAGCATTGTAAAAATATACAATATGTTTGATTCAAAAAGGTGTACAATACTAAATAAAATTTAAATAATAATAAATAAATAAAAATATTAATATTTAAATAATTTTCAGAGTTGCAGGCATGGTTGCCAGAATAAATCATTGCACAAAGAACACTGAATTCCGAAAAAAATTACATAAATGTAGGTACCAATGTCCGGGGTGCCCGGGGGCCCGGTCCCTTACTCTAAGGCTGAGATTCAGAGACGAATCTAAGCGTGGACTCACGCTTCCATACGTCAAAATTCTATACAGTTTTGAGTTTTGACATATATATATGGAAGCCAAAGTCTACGCTTAGAATCGTCTCTGAATCTTAGGCTAAGACCATTAGACCAATACTACTCGTATAAGAACCAAACTATTAAAAACAAACGGCCTTATTACAAAAAACTCGTTAAACTCGACTTTGGTCGACAACCAATTTGTCTTCAACTATCTTTAGAGTCGACCTATAAACCAAACCTTATTACAAAAGATGAATAAAGCCAAGACAACTTAATACCAAGCTGTAGCTATGGTAGAAATATGGTAGAAATTATTTCCACAGATAATAAATGTCTTTATGCTACGGATACACGAAATGTAGAATTGACACAATGTACTAATTTTTATTTTGGAATATAAGTAGCTATTTTGATTGTCACACAATACTATTTTCTAATATCGAAAAATATTGTAGGTAATTTTTAAATGACTTTTGATCATTGCGAGTACTTCAAAACATCCTAATTAGGTATTTACGTATATGAAAAAAATGTTAAGGAGTTACTCCTTATATATTATTATCCAACCTATACAATGGCACACTATGGCTAAGTAACCATAGCAACATGTTTTGTTGATTGTGTGTACTGTCAATTTTTGTAATATATTCTGTTTTTACTATGTATACTTTCGATATTATAAGTATTTCCTATATATTTTGCTAAAAGCTATTATTCTACTCATCCACGCTTCCTAATACCTCACCACCCCTTCTTACTTTAATACAAAATATATGAATTTTTTTACGATTTGACAAGTAGAATACGTGGCCGCCATTAAAATATATGCTTAAACCATCGCTAAACTAGGTGCCCGGCAAGACTAACTTTGACACCATAGTCAACCAAGACCTAAGTGCTAATCTGCTTTTTGTAATAAGAAATTTGACAAAACTACGGTTTAAACTCCAGTTTAGCGTTAAAACTCGTTTTGTAATAAGGCCGATAGTGTTTTAGTTGTTAAACTTGACACTGGCTATATCATTTATGTAATACGCGCTGTGATTAGGAAGTAAAGATAAAAAGAGAAAACCAAATTAGAACGAAAAAATTGGTATTTTTAAGTTACCATATTACGTATTCTCTTATTTATTTTCAAAAACATTCCATATTCAAAATCACGATACAAGCCGCTCAATAAATATGGCGGCAACTTTTCATCTGGCGCGCCGAACGTGTATTGTAAATATTTGAATTCGGAAAGCGCGCGATCGAACGCGGCCGGCATCCAAATGGCGGAGTTATCCACATTCGCGCGGGAAATAGGGACGGGGTACATAACGCAAACAGGGTATGTAATCATGCATATGTTTCAGTTTTGTTAGGTAAGTAGATTCTAATAAACAAATAGTTCAATAAGTATATAGTAAGGAGAGTATATAGTAAGCGGAGTATTTTTCTCTATACTTAAACTACTCACAACACAGTTCTCTTCTCTTCATTTCGCCCAAATATCAGATTTTATAACATGTTTCCAACGCGTGGTGAATTGGTGATAGTTGAAGCTTAATTATTTTACAAGACGATTTACTTTATGACCTTACTTACCTATCGTTTCAAATCTCGCAAAAAAACAATTTCTGAGAAAAACCTGGAAAGATGGACAGCACTGATCAAAAGGGTTCAATCTTTTCATGTCTCTAAAAATGTGAGGCAACTCAAAGATTCTGAGCTGAGCTAGTTATAGTAGGTATCTCAATATAGTTTGTGGCTGAGCGTTCGATGAAGGAAAATGTCATGATGCTTATTATAAGCATTATGACATTTTCCTTCAGGAAAAAGAGTTAGGAAATACCCCTGGTATAATACCTGGGGTATTACCTAGCTCACATTAGCTAGCTACCTCGATCGAAATTAAAATCTGTCGCCAAGCCGTAATAGTATGTTTGGATAGCTGCTCTTAAAAGTCAGTTCCTTTTCTAGGTTTATCGTAGGCATTTGCAGCCACACCGTTACTTAACATCAAATGAGATAGTCGTCAAAAGCTAAACTACCAAGAGTAAAAATTTAAAAACAGTACGGTACGACGTATATAATTAGTCTCATGCAAATATGGTAGGTGCCAAAAATGTGAGTTATATCGATGGTAAAAAGCACATCACTAACTTAAAGGTTTACCTATTGTCTATTCTGTGGTGTATAACGACGCAGCGCAGAAAAGCGGACACTTCTAGCCACTTTGAGGATGCAGATGTGAACGATGGGGAAACACACAGCTTTAGGAGGTGCGTTCAAAAGGATTGGTCCTTCACAAATATTATCTGTTGGATTTATAAAACCTTACTTATTGAGTCTATGGAATCTTATTTACAGGTGCCATAGATAAAATGAATCAGTATAAGATTGTCCTGAATTGAAACAAAGATTTAAAAAAAATGCAAAATAATTACCACCGTGTGGTCACTGCTAAGAATTAGGTACCACCTCCTCTTTCGTTACCATAAGACCCGGCTAAAGAAATATCCAGAGTATGGGCACCGCATCCTCCCGGTCAGCATCATAATCTACACGCCTGAGAAGAGTCGTTACTCGTGTATGATGGCAAAATCCAACCTTCATGAGGACGCCGATATATTCAGCAGTGGAAGTTGTGTTAAGTTCTGAATGGCACTGCAATTGTTATAAGTCGGCGTTATGCTTACCATCAGGCAAACGACCAGCTCGTCCCGTAATCAAACAGTAAAAAAAATGTAAGTGGAACGGGCGGGCAGTCATTTAACTTGCGTGAGCGCTCTTTTGAGATTTCAATAACGTATTTTGAAGCGTTTCTTTAAATTTTCAGTACCATAGACAAGTTAGGGAACCTTATATTTTCCGTCTATTTCGTCTTTTTCACGAAAAATCTTTCCTTCCTCCGATGAGCGTAAAACTCGCTGGAGTAAACAAAATACGTGGCCTATACAGTTTTTCCCCTTTTTCCTTATTTCCGGTAAATCGTTTGGGAATAATTATCTTTCGTTTATTCTTTGGGAAAGAAAAAAGAAACAATTTTCTTATTTGGCAAGGTTATATTTGTGTACGAAGTTTTGTTGGATGCCGCATTTGTTTCAGTAACTACATACTTGTATACTCGGCTGCAATAATATGTAGGTACATACACAATTACACATTCAGATTTTCAAATGTAGGTTATGTAACTAAATTATTTTGCAAGAATAAGTGCACCGAGTTATTTTTGACAATTAACAAACAAACAAACATACAACAAACTTTACCTCTTTATAATATTAAATTATAGACGAACACAAATTAGTGTTAAAATATCATCCTCTAGCGTTATATTATCTTTGCATGCTGAGTTGAGGTAAGTGTTAGGTGAGGCAAGCTTCGAGTGGTCGTAATGTAACTCGTAATGGTAGTTATTAAAAATGTTAAACCCACAATGAGATATGCAGACCATAGACGCTTATGCATGTTTGCGTTTAGCTGTCAAAATAACCATGTTTTTTCATCAAGCGCGGATTACGAGATAATACACGCGCAAGCGCGGCTTGATGCAAAACCATCAAAACACTACGATATAGACAATACAACAATACAGCCAGATAGTGATGTCTCGAAACCCTGTCTGGGCTCAAAGCGACGACTGCTCCGCTTTACATACATCACTTGGGCACCATCGCTTATTTACCGCGGCGTCTGCACTGAGCACGCAGTGGTTGTGATACAATTTTCTTTAATAGACGTCGTAGAAGCATAGGTTGAAGTGGGTCCCGTGCTCGGACTAGATTTCCATCAAGCCCCATTCACAACCACAATATACGATACGATATGCGTCAAGCGATCGTGGTTTTTCCATGGTTTTCTCGTGGTACGCGATTGATGCTTATCCATCAATCATGAATTAGGTGTCAGGGCTGCCATAGAGCCGAGTCGAGACAGTATTTAAATACACGAACCAGAAAGTATGTATCTGAATTTATTTGTACCTTAGTCAGGCTAAGTTTTTAAAAAAAAATCTTGTTACACAAACATTTAAATTTGTTAGTTTTGTCAACACAGCTTTTATCTCAGAGCAAACGCCGTAACCTAAAGCAATAAAAAGCATTATATTAAAAGCTGAGACGGCAAGACCATTCATCACAAGTGCTACCACTAGATTGAAATAAAATACCCCAGTACTGTTGCTTTACTGCATTCTTACCCACAGTAAGTGGGGATTAATTCTTCTTATATGTTTTTAAAGAGGGACGGTTGTGTTCAAGTGTTTTCTAAGTTTGGTAGGTGGGGGTTTTAAAAAGGTTTTTCGTGCAGTTTTTGCTAGGAATACATAGTCTTTTTTTAAATTGTTTTCTTCTAGATAAGCTGAAAACTGACGTCCACTGACGTAGTGCGCCTGTAGATCAAAATCTAAATCATGTAAATGGGACTGGTCTGACGTCAAACCCTTTCCGATGAAAAATTGCAAAAACGCAAACTGTTCAAAACGCGGACCCTTACATTTCGTTGAATGTTCAAAGCTCAATGCGTTCATTACGCAGAATGCTCAAAACGTAGAAGGTTCAGACGCAGAATGTTCAACACGCAGAATGTTCAATACGCAAAATATTTTGGCACGGCAAATATGGCGGATTGCTAATCAATAACATAACTATTATGTCATCAAATAAATGACGAAGATTTAAAACGAACCAAAAATGTGAATCAATCAATCCTTTTTAAAGCATAAGCCCCTCGGTTTCACGCGCGTGGAGATTTTGGATTTCATAGTTTTTATTTTTTGCGCGGAACCCTAATAGAATTTGCATTAAAATAATATTGCGGCTATAAATTGAGATGTTAGCTATCCTATCTTTTAAGTTAGATCAAACTGCACACGGTGTGCAAATTTGATTAAAATCGGTTAAGTAGTTTAGGAGTCCATCGCGGACAAACAACGTGACGCGTAATTCATATACATTAAAGATATTCAAAAACACAAATAAGTACTTACCTACTAAATGCGAAAGTGTGTTGGTTTTTGGTCCTTCTTTCACGCCATCGACTACATACCAAGTACATAATGGATCGACGTGATTTTCGCATAGAGATATGGTTTATAGGTCGGAGAACGACATAGGATAGGATACATTCTCCCGGAGAAAAAAAACACTTTTCGTGTTGGAATCTTCACGAATGGGTGAAAACATGCATCTTGTATTTGAGTTGATAAATATCAAACGTCAATATGTCCACTATGGACAAAAAACTGTTTTATTATACTAACATATAGTAAAATAAAAACTAATCATTCTGGAATTTTAAAATTACACATATGTCCACTTATTTGCTGTGAAAACCGCGAGTGAAAACCTCGGTTTGTTTCAAAATACATTAAGTCCATAAAGGCATTCGTAACAGAAACCAATATGTCCCAACCGTCCAATCAAATCAATCCGTTTGGCTATGATGGCGGGAATTAGCGTTTGCATTAATGGCTAACTCGGCGTAGCTCTGTGATTTAAATTAATTTTAATTAGTTTATATTAGTGAAAATGGACTCAAATGTTAAAAGTCTTGACCCTGATAAAGCCAGGAAAAGAAGTAATATAAAGACGCAGCAAAACAAAGCAGAGGAAAAGCGAAAATTATAAGTCAAATTGTTATTACTTTAGCTAAAGTTAAACTAGTCGCAGGGCTGCCACCAGCCCACCACAATGGCATTTTGATATCCTCACTAAGTAAACTACTATAAATTTTGAATACATAAATATCTTTATTGTATTATTTACAAGCTTTGATTTAATTTGTATGTTACATACGTATGTATGTAAACATTTTTTTGTTTGTTTAGGACAAATCTTGCAAGCTAAATTTGACCCACTTCTCGGTGTTTGATTGAGCTGAAATTTTACATATATTTGTGAATCGGATAACAATGCAATATAATGATGGCAGAGAGCTGGTTTGATGATAGAGCCGGAAGGCAGTCATAGGAACTATGTAATGAAAAAGACATAACCCCATCGAGTTTGGGCTCGTTTGATTTGTCTTTACAAGACTCTGATCCTAGATGAGGTCCAGGGACCTGATGATGGAGCAGGAAGGTGGTCACAGGAACTCTGTAACGAAATGACGTAACTCCATCGAGTTAAGGCTTGTTTGATTTGTCTTTATAAGTACTCTGATCCTAGATGATATCCAGGGTCCTGACTCCTGATATTGGAGCCGGAAGTTGGCCACAAGATTACAGTACCATTACATATTTTATAAAAGCTTGTCTGATAGACGAGCGTTAGAGAGGCCCGCTGTTAGAGTAATTTATTTGAACCTTCATAAGTGCTCACTTGGGGCTTTTATAATAAAGCATTTTGAATTTGAATTCATCTTTGAGATTTTAGCCATTTAAATAATTAAACCTATGACAAATAGTTTTTATTTTATTATTTAATACCTAACTGTAGTAGTTTAAATCCCCAGTATGTCTTCGGTGGCAACCCTTAGCCGTGGCGCCATTATTTCGTCACAGTGTTTTTAATCAAATTCTGTTATGTCCGGTCATGACTTTTTTTCAAAAACAAATATGTCCATAGATTTAGTTCAAAATCCAATATGTCCAACCAGTTTTAAGGATTTTGAGGATGTTTGAACGTAATTCGTTATATTTCTACGTAGTCGGGGATAAAGATTGTCAAAATAAGCTAAATTAAACGTTAAAATTGCCGAAACAATGTCGTTTGCATCTGCAAACAATTATATTGGTCTATCTTCTTTTCACTTATCAAGGACATATTGACGTTTGATATTTATCAACTCATTTGTTTTAATACTCAATTGGTTAACATTTGACTACTATCTCTCCTGCGGCGCAAGTACGGAAGTCGGTTCGATAATTTTGTCGAATCTAAGAAACTGATAAATTTATCGAATGTCGCGAGTACCGAAGTCTGATCGTAAAGTATTGTAGTAGCTCTGTATTCTCTTTGGATTCGACCTAGCTATTCGATAACTTTTGTCGATTTTATCGAGGCTCGTTAAATTATATATAAAATCGATAAAACCAAATTTATCGATTTGAACTGTCAATTTTATCGAATTTGTCGATCGAAAAGATCCGTACTTGCGCCGCTGATTTTATGTGACGACTGATAGTGAAAATGTTGTTAGATTAGAGCTGCCGGAACACGCCGATAGATGCTTGGAGACAGATTTTCAACTTGAGGATGGTAGCTAGCCAGACGAGCGCTAGCCAGACGAGCACTAGACAGTGCCCTGCCACCATGATTTGGTTGTATCACAATTCAAATTCAAATTCAAAATGCTTTATTCAAATAAGTCCCAAAGGAGCACTTATGAAAGTTAGACGCTCAAGCAATTCGAGTATCACGAAATACGCGCCTGACGCAAAAGCGTTGTTATTCTGACAAGCAAACGTACGTTTGCTTGAGCGTCTAAGGTGCCCCTTAAAATAAATGACTCTAACAGCGGGCCTCTGCAACATTCATCTACCCGAATCACAGACTAAAACTAATGCTGTCTTTATCAGAACATAATAAATGACAAAGACACCAACAGACCCAATCCGTGCTCAAAGTCAACGAACTTTCCAGAAACCCACCGTGCCCGTTCCAAATTGGTATAGGCCGAGCAAGAAGAAGGGCAAGAAACTCGTCACGGTTTTTCAAAAAATAGTTTTTTACAATGATTCTAATGCTAACAACTAACAATTTAAAGTGGAGTAGTCACCAGGAGGCTCCTGAATGTTTGTTTGTCCTCAATGTTTTCCTTCATTGTAGGACGACGTCACTTTCACTGACATCATCGCTTAAAAGTATTCATCATCATCAACATCATTGCATAAAAAATAATCAAATTATGTACGAAACAGTGAGCAAATATGACAATAGGTAGTTGAACCCACCCTAAACGTTATTACAGTTCAAAACTTTGTCCAACCCCATTACGTTTTCTTTATTGCATTGTTTTGTATTTCTGACTGTTTATTCCATCACGGTTTGACGCGACCTTGGCTTTCAGAATATAGATACTTACAGTCTACGGTTATGGGGATTTTGTAAGAAAAAATACGATGGAAAAATTATTTACGTGGCCTCTCTGGGTTTTTTAAAACACCTTTTTTTATTTATTAGCTTCACTTGTAAAATGTAATGGAATCTTGGAAGTCAATTTTAGCCTAATTCTGATTGTCGTATCGAAATGTAATGTAATATATATAATAAATAAATATGTAATTTTGATGACCATACAATAATTTAGTACCATGGACCCGATTATGGGCGCCAGGAGGTGAATAGTGGAACTCTTCAGTACTGTTGTTGTACTGAACAGTGGAACAGTGGAACTCTACAAGTAAACTATTATCGTGTTACCACAAAAATCAACTTTTGGACGCCTGTTAGAAATGTCATTACGGAATGGAGTTAGACAACGTTTCGACACTATTTGTGGTTGCTCATATTTAAACAAGGGACTAGTGGCAGCATCTAGTGGCTGCGTCTAGTGGCTGCGTCTAGTGGCTGCGACTAGTGGCTGCGTCCAGTAGCTGCGTCTAGTGGCTGCGTCTATTGGCTGCGTCTAGTGGCTGCATCTGGTGGTTCAATCTGCTGCAGCAATAAGCCTTATTATCTATTCGGTGGCCGTGTGTAAATTTTAGCAATTTCCGCAATTTCTCATACTTTCAGATTTTGTAGCCCAAACTCATTATGAAAAACTTTCCCGATATCGAGCGAAGGAAAAATCTCTACAATCATAGCCTATTTTACTAACTTAAACATAACAAAATATACCCAGTAACTACTCTAGGCTTTGTTCATCCAAAAACTGACTAAAGGGACCCTTGTTTTCGGCAAGATAATAATTTTTATGAACGCCTTTTGTTTCTTATCAAAACTTTCTACTGTTTCAGCTTTTCTTGTCCTAGATAAATGGAAAATATAATGCTAGCTAGCAACACCTTTTACCAGCATTGCGGGTATTGCTTTCGCGCCAAAATATTGGCATGTTGGCACTATTTAACGAAAAGAAGAGTGTTAAACTGACAAATTACAAGATTTTAGTTCAAATGCAACAATTAATATAACGCAGTGTTTATGTTCTCCTTGCAATTAGCATCTATACCTAAAACTTTTCTGTGAGTGTCTGCATGAGTCCACTTTCCTCGTGTAGTCAAGTAACACGTACTGTGTTCCGATTAGATAGGAAAATAGTCAGTGAAATTACTGGGCTTATGAGAATTACAAATGTCTCAGGGTAACGAGCGCAATGCAGTGCAACGAAAGTTCTGAGTGGCACTGCAATTGTTGTGCTGCCGGCGTTATGCTCAAATTTAGGACAGTTTACTATTCTTCTTCAATTCATTGTTGCAAAAGTTACTTATGTTATAATAGTATTTAAAATGTGGCTATAACGCCAAAACCATATTTTTTCAGAACTAATTTAAAAAAAAAGGAACATATAAAAAAAAACCACGGCCGAAAAGACTGCACCCAACCACGAATAATTTCAAAATACTAACATGTTAGCAATAAGTAAACTAAACACTAACCCTGCCTTTTTCCCCATTAAAATCAATTATCCCCAGGCCTGTCTGTTGATTGCCTCATTCCTTTTTCTCCATTTACTCCAAGCAAAGAGCACTCCAATTTAGAAGCCCTCGAGTGAGGCGATAATTAAAAACGAAAAATCTAGGGCGCCATCTTTCTTTTTGCAGCGTTCGGAAATCCCGACTTTTCCCGCCTTCGTAATTAGCTCAATTTTAGAACGGGACGTTCGGTGTTGTTTGAGTGGAAAATCATTGTTGACGGTGTTTAATTCGAGTGATCATTAGATTTTGGCCCTTGACATAACGATCAGTCGATTTCGATTTGTTTAGATTTAAAATCAGGTAAGGAACTCAAAAGAATTCAAATAAAGAATGTGTAATCTAGGCGAAATAGGTGCGATTATGATAAAACTAAAATTTAGAGCCATCTCTTTCACATGTCTATTTATTTTAAAGAATTGTTTCAATATGCACACTTAGGACAAATGCGCATGTAATTTATTACTATATTTATTTTTTAGTCTAGAATTTTCGCTGGTTATTAAAGAAATAAGCTCTTACAAAACGAAAAGAAGCGAAAACTATTGACAACTCCTTCCACACGAAGACTAGTGACCGCTGGTTTTAATCGGTCTGGTATTGAAAACGAACACGAGATTGTTAGCTGATAAGGCAGCTGATTGAATCTCTAACATGTAAATACGGTAGCATTATAACTTATATATTAATAAGTTTTGATAGTAGGTAACAGGAAATCTTATAATATTAATTATATTTTATTCATTAAATACTTAAATAAATTTATTTCATTTTGAATGCATAAGCTGCTTTTTATAATTGCGTCTACTTCACGGGTTCATGGACTTTGGGTGTTTTTTAAACTCATATTACATAAGTTTCGGGTAAAGTTATTCATTAGATTAATACCTATTATTTTATTAGTGTTACTTTGTTAGTGGGAGGACTAAGTCTTCTGCGAGTGTCCGTCTGGGTTGTTACCACCGCTTTGCTCGTGAAGTCTGCCGCCAAGCAGTAGTGTGCAAGCATTACTGTGTTCCGGTTTGATGAGCAGAGTATCCAGTGAAATTACTGGGGCTTATGAGACTTAATACCTAATGTCTCAGGGTAACGAGCGCACTGCAGTGCCGCGCAGGCCTTTGTGTTACAAAGTTCTGGGTGGCACTGCAATTGTTATGGGCCGGCGTTATGCTTACCACCAGGCAAACGAGCAGCTCGTCTCGTTACCAAATAAAATAAAATAAAAACCCCAAATCTCAGTAGTAATTCAGAGAGTGCAGATCAATAAACAGTTCGACAGGCTGTCGTTTCAGGCAGACGTTCTTGAATCCTACATTTAACAAACCAACAAGAATATGATTTTTTTATACTGTATAGGCTCGCGTCCGACCGCTATCTCAACTGATGCTTTGCGACGATGTGGTCAACAATGGTGCTCCATTGTTGACCACATCGTCACGATTGAATAGGCATCTTCTAGGTAAGCGAGCACGCTTACCTAGAAGATGCCTATTCAATCGTGACTCGAAGAAACCCAAGTTATAGCGATCAGGAAACACAGGCTCAGCCAAGGCATTCCACTCCTTAGTCCTATGTGGACCGGCTATTGGGTGCTCAAGTGTTCACTCCCAACAGCCAGATTTTGTTTGCCTTGTCATACTGTACCCACTCAAAACTAAAAACAACAAAATGAAAACAAAATTCAATATTTTTTAGTCACGATATTTTCATTCAATCAGTACCTATCAAGTACCTAAAACAAGTTGTAATACCTCAAGGGCAGTGTGAGGGTCATGGGCTACATCGGTTTTTTTACGTTTCGAAAATCCCAAACGCAAAAGCAATGAGGCTCAGCTCTAGTGAGGTCGGCCGCCGAATTATAAATCGATTATGATAATGTTTGCACACAACTGCTTGATTAGACTATACAAGAGCAATGGTACTTCCACATTCACAGAAGAGTTAATCCGATCACCTGGTACGTTATTGTAAACAAAGTAGGTACCTAACTTGTATTCAGTAATTAGAGATGCCACTACCCACCTATAACTTGTTCTAGCTCACTCACTACCATCTCTCCATCAATCGATATCTCCAACGAACAATTGAACAAGAAAACCTCCGAAAAGGTACGCCAATAATAACAAATCGCAAATTATATAATGCACACGACAGCCCGCTTACAAATCAAATGCTTAGCATAAATATACAATAAACAGAGTTACGGAGGACGGGCGTGATCGCAATGACGATGTACAGTCTAAACTTGTCTAGACGGTAATGATGAACGTTATAACTAAATAACCGTTGTCAAAAGCTTTCAAAAAACGTTATGAAAGGCTCGCGTTGTCCGCAACTATTGTTAGTAACATCCATGCAATTGGACGTATAATCCATAATTAAATCATCAGAACTATTAAATAAATCAAGAGATGTAAACACATAGGGTATAGGTATGTATATTTCATCTCGCTTGGGATCATTCAAGTCTACTTCCACCGGAATAACTGCGGTGAAACCGCAAAGAAATAGTCTATAGGTTTTTTTTTTAAACTACCAGACAAGAGACACTGCATCTGGGCACAAACCTTTTAAGAATTTATGATAATATTCGTTAAATAATAGAACAGGCCCGTATTAAGAAACAAATTTGAGTTCAGTAGGGAGCGCACGGAGCGCGGAAAGGGTAAATTTTCTAGAGTAGGGGTGTCCTATACAATCAGGAAACTTATCGATAAGTATACGTATTTTGTTATAGTATTAACTGTTAAATCCTATTTCAGGATAAAATGTGGTCGGTACCTCACGGAAAAATTTACGAGGTAGAAAACACAAGAGATGGGAGGATGATCTAATTTCTGAAGTAGATTTTTTTTTTAATGTAAATGGGCTTGCTTTTGACCGCTGTCTCACCTGATGTTAAGCGACGACGCGGTCGACGATGTAGCACGTTTGCCCAGAAGATACCTGTTCACTCGTCTATTGAAGACTCCCAGATTGTAATGTTCAGGAAAAACAGATGCCGGCAATGAGTTCCGCTCTTTAGCTGTCCGCATGTTGAGATGTTAGCTCAATAGAGCACTAGATAATTCCAGGGAACTAGAGGCCTCTTCGGCCTTTTGGAAAACTGCCTGGCCATCAAGACAGTTTGTTGATGACAAGAGTTGTTGCCTTTTGGAAGACTGCCTGGCCATCAAGACAGTTTGTTGATGACAAGAGTTGTTGCCTTTTGGAAGACTGCCTGGCCATCAAGACAGTTTGTTGATGACAAGAGTTGTTGCCTTTTGGAAGACTGCCTGGCTATCAAGACAGTTTGTTGATGATAAGAGTTGTTACGTTTTGGTTCTTAAATATGTATTCGTTTATAGGTTTTTTGGAAAGAGCTCTAAAAATCTATTAGTACTTACTCCATACCTCCAAATCTGTTCAGGCAAAAGTTATGGTGAAATAAAGAAACTTACAAACATACATACATACATGGACCCTAAAAACATTACACTCCTTTTTTGTGCAGTCGTGTAAAAAATGGCGAGTTTATTTTAAAGTATTAACATGTAGGTACATTCCATATCAATACGCAGTAAGTGATGGCGCGAACTCAGCAAATTAGGACTAAGGTCAAATAGAGATGAAAATCACAATATTCAAAGGTTAATTGCGATTCATTCGTCAGTCGTCATCATTTGAGGAGCAATGCGAGGCGCTTCTACAGCGACGAACAATCTACTCGTTGCATTCAACGAACATGCTCATCGGTTTTATGTGTCAAAGTAAGTGACAATCAACAAATAAGTTCCAAACACTTATTCAAAACATCGACAACACACTCTCACATCCCTAACCAGGGTAGCACCGACATTTCCATGTAGGTCGCATAAAAATAACATTTTCGCCTGCCGTAGACACAGCTGCTCAAATATTGAGTTGCTGCAGCCTCGACGATACAGGATTGGCTACCCCTGGTTATACATTGCTTCCTAGTTTTACTTTTCAGCTGATTTTACAGAAAGAGGTTTCGACAATCTGAAACTTTTTATTTAGGTTGGCGGGAACGAAACTTTTTTTTTAACAAAAATGGTTTTTAAAAAAAACCTTATGATTTAATGAAATAAAAGCTTGTTTTTCTCTGAATGATGTATCACGTGTAGGTATTATGGTGAATAATAATCATTGCACGTTGGTGACGTGCCTAGGTGACGAAAAAGGAAACAGGATTGTAAAAACATAGGCTCTTCTTAATTAACAGTGTTAATTGGTTAAACTACGTTTTATCTCTTTCGATTCAGTTTAAAATTTTCAAAGACCGACAAAACATTGTTTAACTAAACCACGGTTTGACGCTGTTTATTAATAAGTGCCATTATGTTTCATGTTTTACTAAAAGTTCCCAAATAGTTTTGTTTTCCCGCGTTTTCTGGGAAGCGATCTAAGCAAAGTCCGACACGTGTGTGGCCGGTTTTATAAATATAGTTTTATAACTATACTAAGAGTAATATTCAGAGACAACACTGTAAAACGATCTAAGAACAGTCTTAGCAAAGCATCGGCTGAGCCGCTCAATCACATTCTTGTTATAGGTCAGGGTTTGCTTATGTGCCTTTGTGATAGCCGGATGTTAATCCGCCGTATAAAAGGCGCGAATACTTTGACAGATGGAAAAATTTACTGCTCAGGCTTTATAAGCACAGGTTAGTCAATACTAGCCTATTTGTACCTATTTAATATAGGTTATGGTCAGGGGCGGCCCGGGGCGGCATCGGCAGGCTGCTAGGGGCGGTGCAAGCAGAAGAAATTTATAAAAGACTACGTAACTAAGGCTCTTATTAATGAACAGTGTTAAACTGTGTTTTGTCTCTTTCGATTCAGTTTAAAATTGTCAAAAAAGGGCGGCGGGGCCTGCAGGCCCAGGGCGCTGAATCCTAAAATACGCCACTGGTTATGGTGGAATAAAGAAACTCACACATATCTACACTTTTTTTTGGGCAGTTGTGTAAAAACATTAGTAAATAATATAAAATAGGATAATATGTCAATGAAATGTAAATACAAAAGGCCTTAACAAGTAAGTATATAGTTTCAACTTGTCAAAGTATTCACGTCTTGTACGAATTTATTAATGTAGGCACTGCGGCGCAAGTACGGATCTATTCGGGTCGATGAAATTCGATAATATTCGATAAAATTGACAGTTAAAATCGATAAAGTGGGTTTTATTCGACAAAATTGACAGTTAAAACCGATAAAGTGGGTTTTATCGATTTTAACTGTCGATATTTTACCAATATGATACTGTTACCTACTTATCCGAATGTCTGTTCAATGAAAAGCACGGGTAATAATCAATTGGTTTATTGTACTACGTTATTCTATGTTATACTATTACGTTAAACTACGGGATACTACGTGGTACTACGTGTTGTTACGTGTTGCTACGTGGTGCTATCGTGCCGGGTGGATGACGACTGCCTGCACCTCTCGCCGCATGCATTGCAATCCCTGGTGTCAGCAGATTACAATGCATGTGCGATAATGTGTCGCTACATCAACCACCCCCTTTTAAAAATTAAAAAAAAGTTACATAAAAAACATCAAAATATGCACTCGCAAAACTCAAGGTAAAAACTAGGCTCTAATAACGGAGCATACTCGTCGTCGCACTACGGTGACATGCTGACCGCGCGGTAATATGATCGCCCGCCGGTCGCCGTATCACCAGGTGCACTCTACTACATTGAATTTTGTGCGCATAATATTATCGTTACAATTCAACACAATTACAAATATAAATTTAAAAAAATTGGGGCACGGCACGATAACATGTACACAAAAAAGTTAACTACACAATCAGGTTAAAAAAAAACAAAATCAGGTTAAAAAAACAAAATCAGGTTAAAAATTCTTACAGTTACACAATACACAGTTACACACTGTCTGGACATGATTTCTGGATAAATGCACAATTACAGTATACCGGTATACTGTGGTTACACACACAAACTCGTCACGCATACTGGGTAGCAACAGGCGCGGGATTCGTGACCGCGGCTGGTGCTGCTACCGGCTGGAGCACCTGTACGTGGGTAAGAGGTGGTGCCGGGCCCGTAGTTTCTTCTCGGAGCCAGGCTCTCATGCGGCTACTGAACTGCCGCCGAACGCCTCTTCGAACCTTTCGGATCATGGAACACCCCACGACGAACAGCAATAACCTGACAATTAGCATTGTCATCATGCTCTGCCGTGACATGTGGGCCTCTACTTCCGTGGAGTTTTGAGCAATTATAATCTGCTCCTCCTTCGACTGAGCTTTGCCCATATTCATAAATATCATGTAACGTGTTACTACCACAAGAATTCACCAATAAATGCTCTTCCAAAAATCAAGTCCATACAGGTAAAATTATCTTAACCTAGATTACATTTTCAGCAACTCTAGGACAAATCTTAGACTTTGACCAGAAAAGAAATAAATAGTGAATATTCACCGATTTGATTTCCGATCAAACAACATCTAGAGTGCTGAGCTTACAATAACATCGCTCACGTGCATGCGGACGTTTACACATTAACTAAGTCTTAACTAATAAAAAAATGTGTAAAGTTATCGCGAGTAAAATATTGTAAAAATAATAAAAAAATGTATAAAACAAACTGTTAGTATATAAATGTACCGTTTTAAAACAAAACTAAAAAAAAAAACTTTCTAGACCTAAAGTAAAAAAACATTTAAAAATCATCAAATTATATCGTCGCTAAATCGTATCGGTGGACGTACCGTTCGACCACTCCGAGTTTGTTTACATGAAGTAGAGTTACTAGATGTGGCCTGAGCGTGGTCGACCGTCACGTCACCAGGCTTACGATGAGCGTCGTCGGATTTCTCCGTATGCTCATTACTAAGCAGGTAAGCCGGTTTCAAGCGGTCAATAGACACATTAAGTTGTCTATTAGGTAATTGTACTTTATACACCTTGTCGTTTCTACTAATAACACGAAAAGGGCCGTCGTAAGGAGGCTGTAAAGGCTTACGTACTGTGTCGTTCCTAATAAAAACATATTCGCAGGACTTTAGATCTGGGTGGATGAATAAAGTCCGAGAATCTCGCTGTCTGACTGGAACTGGCCTCAACTTACGTATTCTATCGCGTACGTCATGAACTAAGTTACATGGATCTAAAGACTCGGATCTCGCTGACACAAAAAATTCGCCCGGTAATCTTAATGTGCATCCGTATGTTAATTCCGCGGCGCTAAGATTTGAATCACTACGTAACGTGGTTCTGAGCCCCAACAAAACGGTTGATAACTCATCTACCCATGACGTAGTATCTAGACGAGCTTTGAGAGCGACTTTAAGCGATCTATGCCAACGTTCGATGCATCCGTTGCTTTGGGGATGATAAGGGCTGCTTCTGATCCTATGTACGCCCATGCATTTAAGTAACTCAGAGAAAAGCCCACTCTCGAACTGGCGGCCTTGGTCGGTAGTTAAAAACTTACAAATTCCGAACCTAGTAAACCATCCGTCGTAGATAACTTTGGCTACTGTCTCTGCAGTTATATCTTTAAGCGGAAATGCCTCAGGCCAGTGCGTTGCGCGATCTATAATGGTAAGTAAATACCTATACCCATCAGATGTCGTTATCAGTGGCCCGACAATGTCAACATGAAGGTGTTCAAAACGGCCTGCTGGTTCGAATTGACCTAAAAACGATACAGTGTGACGTTGAACCTTCGATTTTTGACACTGAATGCAAGTTTTCGCCCATCTACTAACATCTTTATTCATACCCGGCCAGAAAAAACGCTGGCTCACCAGCTTACGCGTGGTATTAATTCCGGGATGACTTAAATTATGTACCGAGTCAAACGCTAATTTACGAAACGATTCTGGTAAATACGGTCTAATATTGTCGGTTGACACTTCGCAATAAATGTGGGTCGCAATACTAGGTACAAATACCTTTTTAATGTTGACGTTGCTACTTGCATCATGTTTCCAATGTGTCGTATAGGCATCGGCACACTGGGCGGTTGCAATTTCTGCGAAATCTAAGCTACCTGGACATGTTATTGTCTCTATTCTGCTTAGTGAATCAGCAACTATGTTATCGTTGCCTACAACGAAACGAATATCGGTCGTAAATTCACTGATGTACATAAGGTGTCTAGTTCTGCGTGGCGTTTCTTTGTTACTAGCCAACTTGGAAAATGCAAAAGTCAGAGGTTTATGGTCTGTATAGATGGTAAGCGCTCTACCTTCAAACGTCTTCCTAAAATGCATAATAGCCAAATAAATTGCTAATAACTCGCGATCGTACGTACTATATTTTGTTTGTGTGTCCGTCAGTTTTCGCGAAAAGTAACCTAAAGGTTTCCAATGACCTTGAACTAATTGTTGAAGCACACCGCCTACACAGAAATTTGAAGCATCACACATGAGGGCTAGGGGTGTGTCGGGTACGGGATAAGTTAAAGTCGCGGCTTCTTGGAGACTCTGCTTACATTTCAAGAACGCCTCGTCGGCCGTATCATCCCATTCAATTAGTGACTTATCATTTTTCTTCGCACCGCCGACGTGTTTAATAAGCTCGGCTTGATAAGCCATAGCGTTCGGCATGTGTGGTCGGTAAAAATTCACCATACCTATAAAACGTCTTAGTCCCGCCACGGTATCCGGCCTAGGAAAATCAACTATGGCCCTAACTTTGTCTAGAGCTGGCCTAATACCTTCGACGGTGACCTCGTGACCTAAAAACTCAATATTTGACTGACCGAACGAACACTTCGATAAATTAATTGTAATGCCAAAATCATTTAGTCGTTTAAACAAGACTTTTAGGTGTTGTTCGTGACGTGACCTCGATTCACTGGCGACTATGACGTCATCGATATAACAGAAAATGAACTCTGAACTAGGTTCAAAAGTTCCGTCGTCTCGTTCGATTCCTAGTCCCTGTAAAACTGTGTTGTTCATGAAGCGCTGAAAAGATTGTGCTGCGTTACGCAATCCGAATGACATTCGCGGAAACTCGAATAAACCGAAAGGCGTAATAATTGCCGTCTTTTCAACGTCTTCTGGAGCAACAGGAATACAGTGATAAGCGCGATTTACGTCGATTTTGCTGTATACGCTCTTTCCTGTCAAGATATAAGTAAAATCATGTAAACGGGGAATTGGGTAGCGATCGGGCTTCGTAACCGCGTTCAGTTGTCTGTAATCGCCACAAGGACGGATTTCTCCGTTCTTTTTCGGAACTACGTGCAGCGGACTGGACCACGGACTCTTCGAAGGTCGACAAATTCCTAATTCCTGCATAGTACGAAATTCTTCACTAACCTTTTTGTACCTATCGGGAGGCAGCGGGCGGGCGCGTGCGTGCACGGGCGGCCCGGTCGTCTCTATATGGTGAAACACTGAATGCTTAGGGGCATCCTTGAAAGAAACAGGCTTCGTTATATCAGGGTACATAGACAAAAGGTTAAAATACGGATGTGACTCATTTAAGGTGCTTAAAGTAGGTTGAGAACAAGACACAATAGAGGCTACAATATTAACATTTGTAACTTGATCAATTAGTCTACGGTTACTCAAATCTATTAAAAGTTTATGATGTTTTAAAAAGTCTGCACCTAAAATTGGTTGATTAACAGCTGCTAACACAAATGTCCAACGAAACGGTCTACGCATTTTGAAATCTAACACTAGAGTCTTTACACCAAAAGTATTTATTTCCGTTCCGTTAGCAGCGTATAATTTATAACCGGCACTGTTAACACAAGACACTGACCTACGGGCTGGAAGAACCGAACAATTAGCTCCCGAATCAACGAGGAAGCGTAAACCGGTTGTCCGGTCCGTAACACAAAGACGGTTATTACTGTCCGCGCTAGCACAGGGCTCCGTCGTTACCTGCACTTCTTCTAGTTTCCCGATTTCCAGCTGCACGGGGGAACGCACTTGTGCGCCCTCGCCCCATACCGGAAATGATAGAAACACTTCCAGTCCGGCCTCCGCGATTTCGCTGCGGTATCCGCTGCGGGAGTAGTACTTCTCGCCTGGCTGCGGCCCCTGGAACGCGATGGTCGAGCGTTGCCGGCCTGCCAGGCAGACGTCTTCTGCAGATTGTCGATCCGGTTATTGATTTTTCGTATTTCATTAATGATCAAATCCGTTGGGCTGGTGGAGTGGGCTGTCGATATACAATATTATCGATTTTTATCGACCGAAAAGATCCGTACTTGCGCCGGTGGTCGGAAAAGCTCCAAATTACTAAATCCGTTTGATTCTGAAGATTCGAACTGCATCTATTGAACGTTCTATGTACAAATTCCATTACGAAAACTCGTTAAAGACAAATAGAGGAACATCATTCACCACAATAATAATTACCACTATTTAGTGTTTAAAACACTCAGCGGTTTGATTATCACCTGTTAAACGTAATTATAGCGCGTGTGGTCTACGCAGCTTATGTGAGAGTTAGTATATACCGACACTGATGAATAACTATGGTATTTGTGGTCTAAGCTACAGGAAGTGGCGGTTTTGTTCAGGCCAACGAGGTCAGGTTGTCGAAGTACGATAGTAATATTTCGATGCGTGCTGTAAGGGGCACATCAGACGCTCAAGCAAACGTACGTTTGCTTGTCAGAATAACAACGCTTTTGCGTCAAGCGCGAATTTTGTGATACTCGAAATGCGCGCTTGACGCAAAAGCGTTGTTATTCTGACAAGCAAACGTACGTTTGCTTGAGCGTCTGAGGTGCCCCTAAGAATGGCGCACCGTGGGTCAATTTAAAAAAATACTTCTAAACTGCTCTCCCCCCAATCCACGACCCACTCAATCCACGACGCGCGCAGCTATGGGTTTGGAACGATCGCGTATAGTGAACTTTACTGAAGTGGCCTACGTGACCAAATTCTCGCGAGGTGTGATGCGGCGCGGGCGATGCGAAGCGAACGCGATCAGTTGGCCTGATGCGAACTGGATGCGGTGCCTCTTTGTTTATTATAATGTTTTTTGTTCGCACTGAGGTTGCGTATCATCGCGTCCTATCGCTTCATATTCGCGTTCGCTTTAAGACGCCGCGTAAGTCCTTTCTCAAACCTCGCCCAAAGACTATCACTTAAACCTAACAAAAATTACAGTGTTCTCTAACAATTATCGCAAGCGAGAGTACAAACTATGCTTGTTCACGTGAGCTTACTAACTTGAGTCAAGAAAGGTTAGCAAACAGCTCCGAGCAGCATTGAGCGAGTTGAGCGTAAGCTTGAATATTTCGGCCGAAATTTGTTTCTTTTAACGATTTTACCTTACTTTATACTAGACTAGCGACCAGCCCCGGCTTAGCACGAGTAATAGGTAGTTTAAGCCTTTCATATAAATTTACGATAGGCCTTAGACGCCATTAATTTGGCCCTGTCTCAAAATCCATTCTTAGCTGACGTCTCCTACTTATAAACTACCTTTCTGCCAAACAGTTTCATTAGTCAAGTATAGTTTTCGAGATTTCATGTTTTGTCAGTGAGTCATTGACTTTTCTTTTATACAGGGTGAGTTTGAATTGGTATGTTAACCCGGAAGGGGGTGATTAGGACCACGGTTGTTGACAAGTTGTGAGAACCTCCCTTGGGAAAAGTCCATCAAAATTTCCAAAAAAAAGCTTCCTAAGTGGAATGCGCAGCATTTTCTGCATTTTTTCTAAGTCACTTCTAATCAACATCGTCATTTCACAAAGTTCAACATAGTTCAAGCGATTCAGCAGATCTAGGGCTGCCCGGAAGTTCTGTACTAGAATTTTGACACAAACTTCAAATGCCTTTTCTTCAATGAAAAATTGCGAATTTCAAAAACTTGTACAACAAATATTGTTGATCTCCAACAGTAGATTGACGCCCTTTCAGGATAACATACCAATTTAAACTCAGGCTGTATAGAAGAAGATAAGTATTAGAGGAATATAATATAATAATAGAGAATATAAACTACCATAATAATAGAGAATATAAACTACCATATCCTACCACCATGCCTATGGGAGTGTCCGTCTGGGTTGTTAGTTGTTACCACCGCTTTGCTCGTGAAGTCTGCCGCCAAGCAGTAGTGTGCAAGCATTACTGTGTTCCGGTTTGATGAGCAGAGTATCCAGTGAAATTTCACTATTAGACATTAGGTATTAAGTCTCATAAGCCCAGTAATTACTGGGCTTATGAGACTTAATACCTAATGTCTCAGGGTAACGAGCGCACTGCAGTGCAGCGCAGGCCTTTGTGTTTCAAAGTTCTGGGTGGCACTGCAATCGTTATGGGCCGGCGTTATGCTTACCATCAGGCAAACGGCCAGCTCGTCTCGTTACCAAATAACATTAAAAAAATGCTATGGTTGCATCAACGATCTATTCCTTCACCAAAAGCATTGCACCAAGCTCATTGTAGGAGTCGAACCATCGACCTATAGATCAGCGGCCGACGTCACCACTACTGAGCCATCGCCTCTTCAAAACCACTTTTTAAACGGCTGCCTAAAAAAGGAGTGCAGCGTTTTCAGGCTTCATGTATGTGTGAGAGATTCTTAATTCCATCATATTTTTTAAATTACTGAACAGATTTGAGTGTATGAGATATCGTTAAAATCCTTACGTCATCCCGAGTGACACTGGCTGGGGCAACACAGTATTTTTTTTTTAAATTATATAAAAGCTTGTTTTTACTTATTATGTAGGAGAATTTTCTTGTGTTCAACCTACATAGTAAAAAAGAAAAAAAATACGAATTTAGATTAAGAAAAGAGCCTGCTATCCCTCGTCACGCCTTCGCCCATGGCAATTGCCGTGACATCCAGAACGTTAAATGTCAAACTCCTGTGCCGCATTCGTCGCCATAAAACAGCAGCTATCATGTCTCATGCCCCCAGTAATACGACAAATACGCTTACTTAACCCTTCAAACTGGAACACAGTAATACTAGCACACAACTGCTTGGCGTCAAGCTAGCCCTAGAAATTACCAACAACCATGCTACGTTTTCATAGCGATGTTTTCTTACACATAAAACTGAAGCTTATTGCAGGAGGGAATAATTCTCAAACTGATTTAAAATAAAGATTAATTTACCTGTGACAAACTAGTTTTCATTGCCCTATAATATTCCACCTACCCATAGGCAGGCTTAGTGATATATAAGTTTGGGTAGTTACTCTTGTATACATATTATATATCATATATGCCACCACTGCACTTGTGGCGACTTTTAACTCCCGATTGCCACCAGTAGTGGCGGAGAAGGTAACTGGGAATAGATACAGAAAAACTACTGAACGGATTTTTATGAAACTTTAAATAAGGAATTGATGACAATAAATTAATGATATAAAGGGTCACGACAGTTCGTAGTGTAAGATTATCTTCCTACAAAACTTCTTTGCCATTTATAAGACAAAACTCAAACTATCCAGCCAATAAACCCCCAGACTTATAAAGAAAACAATTCACCGGAAGTCGTAAGGAAAGCCGTCTACCCGAAAGTGAAGCGTCGCCCGCGTCAGCGTTCCTCGTTCCAATTTCGAATTTGAATTCCGAATCTGCCGATGCCGCTTCCGGGCTGAGAAAAAAACCGTTACGGGTTGGCGGGAAAAGTCCTTGACTGTATTAGGGAAAGGGGAAAGTTAGTTTGTCGCGTCTTGATATTTTACAGGAGAAATGTGAACACATGACACAAAATTGGATCTATCTTACGTAGGTTACCTACATAATGACGTAAGTTTTAATGAAAATGGTAGTGTAAAAAGTTCTTATAGCTCTAGAGCTGTCAGCCGCAGCTAGTTGCGGTATATCGTTTCACCGAAGATTAGCACAGCAACCCTGCGTTTTTCCGGGAAAAAGTAACATATCCCATTCTCCAAACCATAAAAAATTACATCGATCCTTTGCTCCGTTGCTGCGTGAAAGATGGGCAAACTAAGAAACACGCTTTCGCAATAATTATAATAGGAATGATTATGTACAGAAATAGTAGATGGCTCTGTGACTAACTTGGTACTTGGTCGATGGTAAGTAAACTAGTAATACCCAGTGCCCCTCGCTTTGCAGGCCTATTCCCGGCCGGGGCAGATTTTGTGTTTTTATTGGTTTTGCGTCAGACCTAAACTTCAATTGATCGTTGAAGATCACTAAGACTGGCTTCCTAACACGGCTGGCAGAACACACAGACACGACGGATTTTATACTTTAATGTGGTAGCGAGAGGTAGCTAGCAATGCAAGCACTAGTAAATACCCTACCACCACGGTTGCGTCACGATGATTTCCTCCGATAGCTTAAACTCATGGCTTTCAAACCATTGACCTCCAGATCGATGACCGATGTAACTTCTATGGAGTATGTTTTGTGAAGCCAAGGGGTCTACTACTACTCCCAAAAACGATTACGATATAATCGTCACGATACGACATTACGCATTATACCTATCGAACTTACGCTATTATAATATAACAAATGTTCAGAAGTCTTTTTAAAACACTGTTTTAAACTTTCACGGTTATTCACTACTTTATACATTGTAACGGGATGTTTACCGTGATTATTATAAGCTGGTGAGCTCCGGGTATTTCGACGCTATTGCAAGCATCGTGTTCATGGGAATACTCTTTTTAATTTTCAATTTAATATCGTTCGTTCAATCGCCGATACGTCAACGAAATTGATGAAACTTAACCTAGGTAGCTAGCAGTTAGTCCTATCACTATAGGTACTTAGCCTTAGGTAATTTTAATTAGTAACGTTTTGGCAATTAACTTTTTCGATATAATTAAGCTGGGTATCTTCAAGTAGCTAGTAACAAGGTAGGTATCTTCTAGGTAAGTGGGTTATATCCCAAACTAATACTTTAAGATTGATACGGCTTGAAAGCCAAAAGTGCGCAGTTGCCCCGAATGGCTAAACTACGTACTTATCTACGCCACAGGACATAATAATACTATGCATGGTACGACACGAAAAATGCAACGATATATCGCTCATCGATTTTGTAGGTAGACCCCCAAGTATCCAGTTTCCATCGAAAATCGAACGTGTATTGTCATCCGGAAGCTGACCTACTTACAAGATCAACTCTGACAACATTTGTTACATATATGTAGGTACACCCGTATCCACATTTGTTATTCGCGAAACAAGAACTGCTTGGAGAAGTTTATAAGCTTTTAACTTCGATTCGTTTTTTTTTAAACTAAGTTACACAAAGTATCTAAAAACATTTGACTACTATTATAATATCCCACCTGATTTTAAGCGACACGAGCGACACTGCTTGACGCGACGGTGTGGTCTATATGGTGAATATGCTGAACCTTTTTACTAGGTGGTAGGATTAACTCTTCTGCGTGTGTCCGTCTGGGTTGGTACCACCGCTCTGCTCGTGAAGTCTGCCGTATGCAAGAATTACTATTCCGGTTTGATGAGCATAGCCAGTGAAATTACTGGACTTATGAGACTTACTACTTAATGTCTCAGGGTAACGAGCGCACTGCAGTGCCGCCAAGGCCTGTGTTTCAACTGTGTTATGCTAACCATCAGGCAAAAGACCAACTCGTCTCGTAATCAAATAGTATAAAAAGCCTAGATTAGGACTGACTCTCAAATGCAGCTGTCGGAACACGCAGATAGGTGCTTGGAAACTGATTTTCAATTTGAGGGTAGAACGGGCCACAAAAGGTACTGGCGCCAGGTATTTCCACCCACAGTTTACCCGTTTTCCAACGGATACTGTACATTTTCCATGATGAATGAATACCCTTTGCGTTAAACCAAAATATTAAGTCGTGAAGTCATAAGTACCAACATTACAACCAACCAAGCCATATAAGCATCCACATTTATAATATTGGCAGTACATTAGTTACCTCGACTCGCCATTCTTAACCGATCGGATTAAGGCCCCACAGCATACGCAGCATACCAGCATCAGCAGTTAACAGCTATACTTTAATTTTTGTACTAAGTTATATACAGTTGAGCAGAATACCCGGGTCCCTAACTTTGCGAAAACCAGCCGATTAGAAAATACTTTCGACTATACTGATCTCTGGGTCAAGGTTAATAAATAATTAAGTTAGTTGTTACAATTTTCTTTTCCTTGCCTAGGTTTCGTTTTGTAACGTAACCTACTTACAATACAATCTAGCCACAAATTGGGCTAATAAGTAATTTAAATTTAACTTAAACTTCTAAATCAACTGTCTAAGAAAGTGTCCATTAACACTTTTCCTATTGTCTCTATTAAGGGGAAGACACTTTGTTCATGTCAATTAGTTGTTACAATGGCATTAATTTTTTAAAAGCAGAAGTGAGTCGCCGTATCTGAACTCAGCAAAGAAGACACCAACATCATCATAAGAGAAGGAAGGAAGCAGGATCACTTTTTACTATCCTGTTTAAATTATTTGGATAAGCTGCCATATATTTAAGGTTGCGAAGTTCGTCAATATCCGTGCTAGGGCTTTCGGAAATCGTCTAATTCAGAGTTTCTCAACATTTACTACTCCACTTTACTAACACAACAATGCACCGTCTGGAGGAGCGGTCCGCTCTAGGCGCAAAATGTTCTTGACATTTCACATTTAGATTCGATAAAAACGTATTTTTTTAACGCTCGTACGTGATTATATCAATTTTTCTTTGGGTGTTTTGAATAAATAGCTATCTTGTGCATTATATCTAGGTTTTTATGGAACCAAAAATTTAAAATTTTGACAATCCAATTCAGTAAAAGCTTTAAAACAACAGCCTTTTTAAACAAATTTTACCTTGACTTTGACCGTTCACAATATTTTCATAAATGTAAAAGTAAACAAAACATTTCCATAGGAACCTTGGACATGTAATGGAGATTCTAAATAAAAAACATCTTTTTCACAAACATGTAAGTAATTTTCAAAAACACGTATTTCCTGGAACAAGTTTTACGAAAGTTCTACACTAATTGTCTTCGGAAATTTTCTTTGGAAATTTATTTCAAAATTTTTTGAATGTCAACCGAGGGCTCTGACGTTGTCTGTTTTTCCGTAGTGCCTGTTTTTTTCGATAAAACAACAAGCCTTTAGGCCATTTTTGCGTTCTACTTAGGCGGGCCGTGAAGGGGCACCTGAGCGCACCTGCTGTGCCGTGCAAGCCATTATGTTTTAAAGTTCAGGGTGTCATATGGCACTGCAATTATTATGGGCATGCATTATGTTTATTATCAGGCAAGCGACCCGTTCGCTTGTAGTATAAAATATATGTACTTACAATATTTTTTTCAAGTTGCAACAAATTCCTTTTTTAAATAACTTTCACTTGTTATAATAAGTTTAGACTTCTCACGCCCCACGCCCCCAGGGCTCCGCGGACCCCAAGTTAAGAAACGCTGGTCTAATTCAAACATAAGCAAGTTATTCCTAAGCCAATTGCGTTCCCCGCGCGCCTTCGCGGTACTCTACATTTCCGTCGTAATACGGCACAGAAAAGTGTTTCACGCAGTAACGTAACTTTTTACAAAAAAAGTTTATATAGGTAGGCAAGATGAGTGAAAAAATATTAATTAAAATAAATTTAATTCAGGCAAAACCCATAGGCAGACACAAATACAGACATACGACAAATAGACGAAATACACACATTAAAAATACAAACAATCAAGGCCGTTAAATCCTTCTTCCTATCCTATCCTTTATAAATGAGAAAGTTTATGAGGTTGGATGGATGTAAAGATAGATGTTTGTTACTCTTTCACGCAAAAACTACTGAATGGACTTTGATGAAACTTTACAGTAATATAGCTTATAGATCAGAATCACACATAAGCTACGATAAATAAAGTGCGTACTACGCGGGCGACAGGCGGAAGCACGTATTTAATATTAATTGACTAAAATTAACAACTACACATTATTTATAGCGTCCAGACTCTTAACTCTATTTTTTGCACATTAAAATGAAAAAAAATATAACGCCTATCGATGACGATGTCGTCGAAGATAGAAATGGTAAACATATATTAGTATAGGCCAGCTATCAAGTACGGCTGCCCGGATCACACCATCATGAGCGGGAAGACTTTCACTGCTGAACATTGGTCTCTGCCATGAAAGGGGGATGGTGCCATAACACAGGATTGGCAGATTCTTGGTATTCGCAGTAGATTATGATTTTGACCAAGGAGAACACTGCTACCCAATCTATTCCCTTAACCTCACGGCTCTCCCGGGAATCCACAAAGAATAGCTTGAGGTAGATTATCAAGTAAGCAGTAGAAAATATGTTACCACCAAGCAATAGTTGTTCAATAGTTCTTCACCAAATGTTTATGCTCATTGTAGGATGACCCACGCAAAACGACGTAGTTGCCAATGTACCATTGTCATATCTACCTATATAGTATATACCCAATCTTGTAATTAATTGGGCCGTTCAGTGCCGGCGCAATAATAGGATCACTTCATCTCTTCCGTAAAAGTCGGCTAAGGGAAAATTCAAAGAATTGGGCAGCAGCATTCATCATCAAAATCTACTGCTACCACAAAGACGCCGCCTGCCCCCCATTATGGGGAAGGCCAAAGTTCTTCATTGGACGTCTTCCGATTGATGATGAAGTCATTAATTTTTTGTTAAAAACGCACTAAAACACTACATTTTAAAAAAGAATTCCTTAAAATTGATCTACTGCGACCATATGTACGTAAAAAGGGTTTTAATTTAGGTACGGGCGCCGAGGGCCCCAACTCCTTTGTTGTATTACCGTTGCCTACTCTATTCCATTTTCCCTCCAAAAAGGGCCCGAAAGTGGATCGAGCAAAATATTGTTTGAGGTACCTACACTGTTTCCGTAAAATTGGCGAAGATAAAGTTAATGATGATAAGTTTTTTTGTTAGTCAGATTTAATTAAAGTAGTGTTTAATAGAAGTTATTGTAGGTAGCTTATGTGATTCAACCTTGACTGGTGTGCATGCATTACTGTGTTCCGGTTTGTTGAACAAAGTAGTCAGTGAAATGAGCATATTTCGTCTCAGGGTAACAAGCTCACTGCGGTGCTGTGCGGGCCTTTATGTTTACAGTCTAGCAAGTATAACTTGACGTGGCTGGCGCTACTGAACAAAAGTTCTGTGTTGTTAGTTTTGTAATTTAATACAAAATATAGGATAAATCTGGCTATAGGAAAACTATAGCCAGATTTATCCTATATTTTAGTTATATAATTAGTATAGTTATATATAATTAGTTACCTATTAATATTTATCATAAAACGACACAATTTGTAAATAGTAGATTATGCGCCAAGGGGATAAAGCGGTTCTTTACGCTCTTACGTCACCGGGGGTTCATGTAGAGTCCTGAGTGAAGCGAGGTGTTCATAATTTTTAAATTTCATGCAGTTGCGTTCTTTTTTTTTGTTGTTTCTATGGTGGCCAGTTCGATTTTCGAATAAACCAAAACATTTAAAAAGTTTTCCATTAAGAATCCTGTTGAAAGCGAACATCCGCTAGTGTCGGTTAAAATACTATAAAATATATTATATAAAAGTTTTCATTCAAATTTTAACGTTCTTGCTCGGAAATTCCTTTCGGATTTTCGTACAACCTTCTTTCCCTTGGGAGGCAATGCCTTGCTTTACGTTGAAATTACGTGATATGTAATTGGTCATTGTCGTGCAGTTGGTTTGAAAAAAAATTATTAATTAAGCAATAAATACGTAGTTTAGTAATAAGAGTAGGCTCAACGCTCTTCTACTATACAATTACTAAGTTAACGATGAGCTTATTTTCAATAGGTATTCCTGTACCTAGTTGAGCTAAGATATTAGTCGAGCCTTAAAAAAATAGGCTTCACACAAAACTAAGATGTGTGCCGCTCGCGTTTCATGGAAAATCTCTATAAAGAAGTTTTAGGTCCATTATAAACAAGCTGACATTCACCCCTCGACTTAAATATCAAATAAGTCACGGCATAAAATGTTTGTCTTTCCCGCAAATACAAGACGAAACACCCATAACTCCTGGTTTAACGTTATTAAAATCTGTCCACCGCGCTCGCCCAATTATATACCGCCGGCCACGGCGTCACTTGGTAGTAATGGCGGCCGTTCCCGCCTTTTTCGCTGTCAAAGCGGTTTTTTCGCGGGAAAAGTCTGCGAAATTCCACCGGAGCGTTGCAAAAATCTTTTGTGATATAAGTTTTCGGGATTTTTAGAATGGTTTTAGAAGTTTATTAGGTTTTTCGGGGTATGGAAATGGCTTAGGTTGGGGAAAATATTATTTGGAGAAAAGTTTGCTTCTACTTACATCAAAGTTTCATAGGGCACTCTCGTCTACTTCGGTTAGTTAAGGGTGGCTCAATTACTGGAGCACCGATGCGCGATGATCATATTAGCGACCGTCATGGGATGTTATACTTACACCATGCCACCGCAAACTTTGCAAAAATGTACTTCGCTGACTCTACTACGAGAACTGCCAAAGAGTGGAAAGCAATTACACATCATCTTACCTAAAGAAATAACTATAATATGTCATAGCTCATATTCAGACGTCCCAATTGCCACCCAGCATCTCCATTCTACATGAGCCAAGATTAAATTTACGGCAAGTCATTGGACATTTTAAAATTTTAAGAAATTGGGAATGTTGTCATGATTAATTTATCTCGGGTCTCCAGACTCCAACAGACCACAGCACTGGCGTGAACTTATCACTGCTCTATCCAGGATACAATAATGTGCTCAAACGAAAATCACCGATGTAACTAAGAAGGCTGCTATAGTGAAGTGGGACTGGATGCGAACATGTCTGCCATTTGCCGGCGGAACTTTAGAATAATGTAGCAGGAAACGGCAGCGAGGCAGCCCCAGGAGATGGCGAAAGGACCTTCACGCCCATCTGATAGACTGGGCTTAGGCCCAAGAAAGAAAAAACTTGGAAGGAGGGAATGGAGGCCTTTACTCCGCAGGGAAACAATAGACCCAATTTAATCCATATGACTGCAATTATCTACCTTTGCTCAAGGTTAATGTTTATAATTGACTTTAGGGGGTTCGTTCACAAAAACCTGTCGTCACAAGGCGACAGTTTATATACGGAACCATTGATAAAATTGCTTTCTAAATCAAGCGATGCTACACTGCATACCTAGTTTTCAAAACCAAGCCTTGTGCCAAATTACAGCATGATTGGATATCGGCTAGTGGTCGACAAATTGACAGATTTTTCTCTGGTGAACTGGAATCGAAAAACAATAGGCTTGAAGCAAAGCTTACTACTGTGAGTTGGAAAGATAGAGGGCCTGTGAAGCTTTTGTGCCGTTAAACAACATGCCGCGTCAATACAAAGAGCTGCAGTGTTGTATCGATTTAAAACGAGACATTTCAAGAGTGGCTATCACTCTGACGACTCTCTACGTTTGATACCCTAAAATAGTAATTTTATAATATTGATATGCTAAGTTTTTAAAAAGAGTTTCTTGCAGTAATGGCTTGGTAGCCCTGAAACAATTTCGAAAAGAACAATAAACAAGCGCTTGCTATCTATCGGTGTGTTCTGGACTTCCCGGAGTTACATTTGAGAGCCAGTCGCATTCTAGGTTCATTTTTTGGCAAATTCGACCACATCATTTGTTATAAGTAGGTGAAACAATGGTCAAACACTAACATTATCCAGTATAAAAATAAGCTAAGGACAAGATTTGAGTTCCAGGCAATCTAGGTGCTTAGCGACTTGTGATCCTCCTTGTTAGCGGCAAATGTTCACCTTCAGAATGGTCAGCAAATACTAGTTTCTGTGCACCCAACATTGGAGAAAATGAGATGAAACCTCTTTTAATTTTTTTTATACTAATGGATAACGAGACGAGCAGGGCGGGTCGTTTGAATGATGGTAAGCACAACGTCGACCCATAACAATTGAGAACTTAATAACACAAAGGTCTGCGCGGCACTGCATTGCGCTAGTTACCTTAACATGGGGTGTCTCATAAGCCCAGTAATTTCACTGACCAGTTTGCTCATCAAAAACCGAAACACAGTAATGCTTGGCGGCAAGGAGTAGACACCTAGTAGACCAAAAATAGTGAAATTACTGGGCTTATGAGACTTAATACTCCTGCGGCGCAAGTACGGATCTTTTCGGTCGATAAAATTCGATTATATTCGATAAAATTGACACTTTATCGATTTTAACTGTCAATTTTATCGACCCGATTAGATCCGTACTTGCGCCGCTGATGTCTCAGGATAACGAGCGCAATGCAGATGACGCGCAGGCTTTTGTTTCAATGTTCTGGGTGGTACTGTAATTGTTATGGGATGGGCTACAAAAAACCTAGCTAAGCTGGTTCCTTTCACTTGTAGTGTAGCATATATAACATGTTTAATTATGTAATGCTACGATTGACTGATTAGCTGAATGTTGCATAAGAACTTGCGCTGGGAAATAATTCTCTTAATACTGTATACGAAATAACTATTACATAAATAAACATAACTGCTAACTATATAGGTTTTTGAACTGTCATGGTCATGAACACTTTGAAAATTATCACTAGAAATGGGATATTTACCATGTATATTATTTGATTTGAGTTGAAATTGGATTATCTATAGGCCTAATGGCTTATAGATTATCCAATTGTTTTTGTAGCTATGTAATATGTAAATGTTGAAATCAAATAATGTACATGGTAAATATCCTGTTTCTAGTGATAATTTTCAAAATAACTGCTAACTAACTACATATTACATACTACAAAACATGCTACAAAAACAATTGGATAATCTATAAGCCATTAGGCCTATAGATAATCCAAATGTTCTAGCCCGCTACCAGTTGGTAACACACCCAGCAGACTGATGGCATTGTATCGTTGGACTGCAATACTGACTTGCTCAGCCAGATAATTATTTGGTTAATGTGTTACATTAACTAGGTGCTGAAAAAAAATTTTCGATTATGACCTCCGGTCTCCCACAGGCCCAATGTTTCATTTCAACACTAAAAGCTCAAATGTGTAGAAATAAATAAGTATGCATGCATACACACTATAAATTGTTACCAATGTTATAAATGCAAGACCCAACTAAGGCCATATTGTTATTTAGGTGAGATAGTGGTCAAGCACTACCAAAAGTGAGAAAGGTTCAGCATTTTTCGGCAATCCGAAGTGTTCTGACATGGCATAACAACTTTCAATTGCAACCAGAACCAATGGCTTAACTTGCATCCCGAAGCATTGTAGTTCTCAATTGTAAATACTACAGTGGTCAACTGGTCACCCATTAAAGTACTGATAGTAAATGTCGTGATTGGTTAAGAACTTACGAGTTTAGCTGTGCTACCTATTGAGAAAAAATAATTAATCCTAGAATATTCTGTATTTATTATCACACTCACTGATGAGAAATAAATGGTTAACATATTGTAACGTGATTTTTGTGCTCCCGTTACAGATAACCAATTTCGAGCGACATTTAAGTATTTTTGCTTCACTTTATTCGAATTTTGAATTTGGCGCGTATTCCTGTCGTATTGATTGTCTAGGGATTGATTTAGTCGATTCACTTTTTGCTTTTTACGATTACTTATGAGTTGACGTTTTGACAGCTCACATTGACAAGTAGCTATTTTTTTACTTGATTAGACATCTCTAAAGTAGCTTCACTCTATGGTACTTTGCGGACAACCTTTCTGGAGTCAAGATGTCTCTCGGATAATCTTAATTTATTTCTTAAATCCTGTGTGGATTTCCTTGACCCTATAATGGATTAAAGACCTTTATAACGGCTCTTGCCGTAGGTCAATTAATTTTCATCGAAATCGTAAGTATTTCCAAATTATTAATGACGCCATTGACGCGATCATGTGGTTACGATTTTTGAACATTTTTGTCTCGTTTCAGATATTAGAATTTCGTTGCTTATGCATTAGAAAGTTTCATTTTGTTACTTGGAACCTTATCTGTGGAAAAACGGTGCGTATTTATTTGTATTTACTGCCCAACTCGACATGTGTTTTTCTTTAAAATTTGTAGTTAACAATGGACTGTTTGTTTCAGCCCTTTGGCGTTTTTTTTCACTACCTATAAATTTATCATAACCTTATATGGATATGACTGGAGCCTTCGTTCTAGTTCATTTTGGTTGAGCCTGGTTCGTGCACGATGTGGCGTCGATGGACATTTGTGAAGATTTCCTCTCGTTTGACAGCTAAGCTTAACAATTATTTTCTTTTCTTTTGTTAAAACTTAATTTAACGTTGATATAAAGCTACTTTATTACGAGTATGCGCCGACGTTCAATCTTGCGTTCAAATATTATTTCTTATTAGATTTAATAATTAGATTCAGTAGTGTATTAAAAACAAATATTTCTTATTAGATTCAAAATTTCAGTAAAAAGATAAATTAGGATTTAGATTAGTCAAATCAATGTTATACTCCTCCCAACGAGATCTAAATTACATACCATGACACTTTATTAGGTTGCTTATATCTCCCTATCCCGAGATTAAAAGTTTGTTGCTCTGCGGCTTAGACATCCGGAGGAATTATTATTTATTTTAACTGTGGTAAGTGGCCTCTGGCGCCCGAACATTATTTTTGTTATATTTTTCTCTCTATTTTGAGGTAAACAAACTGCAGTAATTATTTTCATTTCTTTTTATACAACTAAAAAATTTATTGTTTACAATTGACGCGAGCGACAGGGACTTGAAGTTGGGAGTTATTTTGCAATATTGAACGTCTTCGTATTCTTCTTTTTTTTATATGAACAATATTGTTTATTTGTTCATAAACTTTTGTATCTTTTTTGTAACAATTTTGTTATTTTTGTGCTTTTTAGGTACATTTACTTTTACAAAACTACTTTAAAACATGTTGAAACTGTTTATTATATTGTGAAAATAAGGTTTGTTAATGTTGAACAGTTATATAAGATAATATTATATTCACATTAAGGTGTAAGTCACACTTTTGTAAAACGTCACCGCATACTCAAAACCTAAAACTAAAACAACTTTGAAACTAAATAATATAACTTGATTAAATACAAACTTTTTGATAACATTTAACTTTTGAAAGAATTTATTTCACTAAACTTTTTGCTATTTACTTTTGATTAAATATGAACTTGTTCATAACTTTTAACTTTTGAAAGAACTTATTTTACTTAACTTTTTGATAACTTTTTAAGCTTTTTGCTGAATTCTTTTATTGGACACTCTTTGTGTTTGAAACTTGTTCAAGATGGAGGACAAGGAAGTACAATTTCCCCCGTTACCTGAACCTAGGGAACGTCAAGTTTCTAGTGATATTTCTGCTCGTGTGGAACCTTGTGTTGCTTTTAACATGAGACCGGTTGTTGATAATTTGACTGAGATCCCTGATCAATTTTTGACTGGTGTGGGAGCTGCTCATTCTTCTGCATGTGTTCAACCGACTTCATTATCTTCATTTAACACTTTGAATGTTCTTGTGAATGAACAAATTAGGAAAAGTTTGCCTACTACAAATAAATTACCTGACTTGAAACGAAGTAAGATTGTGTTTGATGGTAAGTCTTGTGTTCGTGAATTTATTACTCAGATTGAAGAATACTTTTTGTTTAAAAACTTTGATGAGAATTTTTTGGTTGGTTCGTTCTCTGATTTACTTTCTGGTACTGCGGCGAAATGGTTTCGTAGTGTTCGGATTCGTATTGCCTCTTGGCAAGCACTTAAGTTTGCACTTTTGAATCGTTTTGATAAACCTGAATATGACTATTTTTTGGAGTATGAACTTCGTACTCGGAAACAGAAATCTACAGAATCTCTTCCAGATTTTATTACTGAAGTGATGGATATGGCTAGTCGTTTAGCTACACCTGTGTTAGACATGACTGTCATAAACATAATTAAGCACAACATGTTGTCAATTTATACACCATATATTTTTGGTAAACACATAGATTCAATTGATCAATTTATTAATATTGGCAAGGAACTTGAAGTTTTTGTGAATAGAAAATCTTTAAAATTTGAAAAACAAACAGTACATTTTCATGCTGTTCAAACTGATAATTCTACTTGTTTAAAATGTAAGTCTACTGGACATACTTATAAAAATTGCCCTACAGTTCAAGGCATAGTTTGTTTTAAATGCCATAAGGTTGGTGTTATCACAAAGGAATGTGATATTTGTATCGCTGACAAGAAAAATGTTAGTCAGTCAAAAAACTAGTTAGCCATCGGGCCCAAGTTTTTGAAAAAACTTCTGGTGACTCGATGCTAAATAATTTTAATTACAAACCTGATGATGCCACTTGTAAAAAGGAATTCTCTGATTGGTTGGATTACTTAAAAACATTTTTTGGAGTTTATACATCTGCACCTATTTTATTTGTAAAAAATCATGATACTAGACCTTTCTTAAAGTTTTCAGTTAAAAATGTTTCTCTTTCTGGATTATTGGACAGTGGTTCTAATAGTTGCGTTTTAGGTTGTAATAGCCATTTGCAATTTTTACTGTTAGGTTATAAAATCAAGCCTGTTTCTAGTTCTGCATATACTGCTGATGGTTCTTCACAGAAAATAATTGGTTCTATTGAATTGCCAGTAACTTGTGATAATTTAACTAAAATTATAAAGTTTTTGATTATACCTTCTTTTGATCTTCCAGTCATATTGGGATTTGACTTTTGGATAAAGTTTGATCTTGCTAAAGATTTATGGAAAAATATTACTTTTGTTCGCAATGAACAGCCACAAATTTGCGCTGTTACTTCAGCCATGGAACTTTCTCCTTCTGAGAAACAATCACTTAATGATACCATTGCTTTGTTTGAAGATATTTCTTATGAAAAGAAAGGCTTAGGTCTTACTAATTTAGTAGAACATAAAATTAATGTTACTAGTGAACCTTTTAAAAGTAGGTATTGGCCTTTAAGTCCTGCTAAACAAAAGGAACTTTTTGATGAAGTAGAAGTTTTATTGAAGGAGGGAATTATTCAACCTTCTAAATCTCCTTGGTGTTCACCAGTATTAGCTGTTGAAAAGAGAGACGGTGGTACTAGATTATGTTTGGATTCTAGACGTTTAAATTCAGTTACTGTCAAGGACTCTTATCCACTTCCATACCCTTCTAGGATATTAGATAACCTCCGTGGAGCTAATTACATATCTACTATTGATCTTTCTAAAGCTTTTTTGCAAATTAGTTTGGAAAAATCTTCTCGTGAGAAAACTGCTTTTGTAGTGCCTGGTAAAGGATTGTATGAATTTGTACGAATGCCTTTTGGTCTTACAAATGCCCCTGCTGAGTTGCAACGACTTGTGGATAAACTCTTTGGTCCTGAATTTGATAATGTTGCCTTCTGCTATTTAGATGACTTGATTTTGGTAAATTCTGATCTAAAAACACATATAGAATATCTGCATAAAATACATAAGATTCTGAAAGATGCTGGTTTGACAGTGAATTTGAAAAAATGTGAATTTTGCAAAGATAGACTTCGCTATCTTGGTTATATTGTTGACAGTAATGGTTTACATACTGATCCTTCTAAATTAGAAACTATAGAAAATTTTCCTCGCCCTGAAACAATTAGAACAAACAACTTAGAAGTTTTCTTGGCTTATGCTCTTATTATCGTAGATTTGTTAGTAAATTTGCTGATATTGCTTCTCCTTTGACTAAATTAACTGCTGGTAGTAAAAATTCTAAGAAACCTCTTATTTGGAATGATGATGCTGAAATTGCATTTAATAATTTAAAACAAGTTTTAACTTCTGCACCTGTTTTACAATGTCCTAATTTTGAAAAGCAATTCTTTTTACATTGTGATGCTAGTTCGGTAGGCATTGGTAGTGTTCTTACTCAAGAAGATGATAATGGTGATCAACATCCTGTTGCATTCTATTCTAGATCACTCAATAAATGCGAACGAAATTATAGTACTACAGAACGTGAGTTGTTAGCAATTTTAGATTCTATTGAACATTTTAGACCTTACATTGAGGGAATGAAATTTACAGTTATTACTGATCATGCTAGCTTGAAATGGTTGTTGAAATTAAGTAATCCTAGTGGACGTTTAGCACGTTGGGCTGCTAGAATATCTCAATTTACTTTTGACATAGTTCATAAAAAAGGTTCTTTGCATCAAGTACCAGACGCTTTGTCTAGACTTGGTATAGCTGCTATTGTTGTTTCCCCAGATACTATTGTATCTCCAGATGATGATATTGAAGATTCCTGGTACAGGAGAGTATTTGTCGATTGTCAGAAGTTTCCTTCTCGATATAAAAACTTTAGAGTTGAAAATAATACTTTATATAAATTTTGTAAAAATAAATTTGACCTTAACAGTCGTTTGAATTGGAAAATTGTGATACCTAAAGAACATATTTTAGATACTATTCGTTCTAACCATGATGATATTAATTCTGGTCATCTTGGTATTCATAAAACATTAAATAAATTAAAACAACATTATTTTTGGAAGAAAATGTTCCAAGATACTCATGATTATATAAATTCTTGTGAAATTTGTAAAGCTTACAAACATTCTACCGTTCCTGCTCTTGGTACAATGATTAACCCTAAAAAAGTTGATCGTCCCATGATCATGCTTTCTATTGATATTATAGGAATTTTACCTAAAGCTTATTCTGGTCATAAATATATACTTTCTGTTGTTGATGTATTTTCTAAATACTGCTGGATATTTCCCATGATAAATGCTACTACTAAAGTAATTTGTAAACTTCTTGAAAAGGAGATATTTCTTAAGTTTGGTTGCTGTAAAATTTTAGTTTGTGATAATGGTACACAGTTCGTTTCTAGATCATTTGTAGACTTTCTAAAAGGTTATAATATAACTAAAATATTCTATAATACTTTGTATACTCCGCAGAACAATCCTGTTGAACGATATAATAAAACTGTTGAAACTTGCATATCATGTTTTGTAAAAGATGATCATAGAACTTGGTCTAAGTTTTTGCCCAATGTTCAATTAGCTTTGAATAGTAGTGTTAATCTTGCTACAGATTATACTCCTAATTTTCTGATGTTTGGTAGAGAACTTATTTTTGATGCTTCTTTACATCGCTTTAGTAACTCTTTTGATAATTTAAACCAACTTGAAATGGCAAGTAGGGATTCTTTTGCTACATCTTTAAATTCACTTAGTGAAACTTTTGTTAAAGTTCAAGCTAATCTCTTGAAAGCTTATAAGCGTAATGCGCGTTATTATAACACTGGCCGCAAAGTCATTTCTTTTGGTGTAGGTGATATTGTGTGGAGAAGAAGTTTTGTGCAGTCTAGTGCTCCTATTTATTTTTCGGCAAAGTTTGCACCTAAGTTTATAAAATGTGAAATTATTAAGAAAGTTTCTCCTAATGTTTACATCTTGAAAGACTTAAATAAAGGTACTTCTGGTCGTTATCATATTAAAGATATTATTAAATATTAATTTAAATTTTTGGTTCTCATATTTTGTTTTTGAATTTGATGATTTGGTGAAGTAGGCCTTTGTACGGTGATGAATAAGATTTGATGTATGACTGGGTTGGCCAATTTGTGAAAGATGATGTTTGTTCGGTAACTTCATATCATTTTATTCATTTCAATTTCATAATACTCTTAAATAACTTGGTTCATTTTTTGATATCATTTTTTGACATTAATTTAATACTTCTTCAACCTACATGAATATGTTATCGACATCACTAGATCTTATGTATATTTTTGTATATTTTAGAGGATACTTCTCCTATATTTTTGTATATTTATCATTTTTTAGAGATCTTATTCTTTATTAATGCAATATTAATATAATAGATCTTACCTTTTAATGGCATGCTATGTATATTTGTACATACTCTTGTTTTGAGTGGTAACTTTTTGATAAGTGAACACTTTGTTATATTTGTGTCTCGGACATGACTTTTTTTGAAGCTTCAAACCAACTGGATATTACTTACCTAGATTTGAAACTTGAGTTAATCTCAAAGCTTTAGTAGGCTACCCCTTCAGTAGACTACCTATTCTTTAGTACAACCTCGGATTTTCTATTCTTGATTTGTATTTTTTTTTTATGCTATTTGTGTACGGTAAGTCGGTGGAGTTGTGCCGGTCACAATAGTCATACTTTTTTATGGTGCTGCCTTTGTTGCATTCATAAACCTTTTTTTTTATGCTATTTGTGCACGGTAAGTCGGTGGAGTTGTGCCGGTCGCAGTAGTCATCTTTTTTATGGTGTTGCTTTCGCTACATTCATAAACTTTTTTATGCTATTTGTGCGCGGTAGTTCGGTGGAGTTGTGCCGATCACAATAGTCATATTTTCCCCTGATGTTTTTCCCCATCAGTGGAATCTCTTTTTGAACATATTTGTGCCCGGAATATTGGTGGAGTTGAGCCGATCACAATATTGTTTAATTTTCTCCTGTTTGAGAAAGCCTTTTTGAATACTCATTTTGTAGTATTTATACTTTGGAAACGGCGACGAGAGTCTAACCGTATATTATAATCTTTTAATTTTGTTTTGTACTTGTGGTGATAGAGTCGGCGATCATAGAGTCCAACCGAGCTTTGATGATGATGAGATAGTCCACATTACTTTTATCTTGTTTTGTTTATATTAGAGTCGCTGAGTCGGTGATTATTTCGATCTAACCGTACTTTTATAGTGTCTCGTGTCTTGCACTTGTTTAATATTTGATAGAGATTTTTATATTTGTTACTTTTTGAATGATATTGGATTAAGAGCTGGTGGCTATGGTGCCCAACCACGCTTTAGTAATTGTAGAGTTGGTCGGTAGAGATAATAGAGTCAGTGGTGATAGAGCCTAACTGATCTTTAATTATAGAGTTTTTGGTAGAGATTTTTTGTAGAGCTGGTTTTTGTTATTGTTTTTTTTCTAAACTTTGTTTCAGGAGTTGAACAACTTTTATTTTTGTTTACAACTTTGTTTTGAGGAAGTTCTCCCTTCGTTTTGTTTGTCGTTAGAGACATTGTTATTTTATATTTTCAAATATTCTTTGAAAAGTTCTTTGGTAGAGCTGTTGCTTTTGGCTTCGGTCATAAAAGAAAGTGTCTTTCTTTTATTTTTTTTGGGGAGGTATGTAATGTAACGTGATTTTTGTGCTCCCGTTACAGATAACCAATTTCGAGCGACATTTAAGTATTTTTGCTTCACTTTATTCGAATTTTGAATTTGGCGCGTATTCCTGTCGTATTGATTGTCTAGGGATTGATTTAGTCGATTCACTTTTTGCTTTTTACGATTACTTATGAGTTGACGTTTTGACAGCTCACATTGACAAGTAGCTATTTTTTTACTTGATTAGACATCTCTAAAGTAGCTTCACTCTATGGTACTTTGCGGACAACCTTTCTGGAGTCAAGATGTCTCTCGGATAATCTTAATTTATTTCTTAAATCCTGTGTGGATTTCCTTGACCCTATAATGGATTAAAGACCTTTATAACGGCTCTTGCCGTAGGTCAATTAATTTTCATCGAAATCGTAAGTATTTCCAAATTATTAATGACGCCATTGACGCGATCATATGGTTACGATTTTTGAACATTTTTGTCTCGTTTCAGATATTAGAATTTCGTTGCTTATGCATTAGAAAGTTTCATTTTGTTACATGGAACCTTATCTGTGGAAAAACGGTGCGTATTTATTTGTATTTACTGCCCAACTCGACATGTGTTTTTCTTTAAAATTTGTAGTTAACAATGGACTGTTTGTTTCAGCCCTTTGGCGTTTTTTTTCACTACCTATAAATTTATCATAACCTTATATGGATATGACTGGAGCCTTCGTTCTAGTTCATTTTGGTTGAGCCTGGTTCGTGCACGATGTGGCGTCGATGGACATTTGTGAAGATTTCCTCTCGTTTGACAGCTAAGCTTAACAATTATTTTCTTTTCTTTTGTTAAAACTTAATTTAACGTTGATATAAAGCTACTTTATTACGAGTATGCGCCGACGTTCAATCTTGCGTTCAAATATTATTTCTTATTAGATTTAATAATTAGATTCAGTAGTGTATTAAAAACAAATATTTCTTATTAGATTCAAAATTTCAGTAAAAAGATAAATTAGGATTTAGATTAGTCAAATCAATGTTATACTCCTCCCAACGAGATCTAAATTACATACCATGACACTTTATTAGGTTGCTTATATCTCCCTATCCCGAGATTAAAAGTTTGTTGCTCTGCGGCTTAGACATCCGGAGGAATTATTATTTATTTTAACTGTGGTAAGTGGCCTCTGGCGCCCGAACATTATTTTTGTTATATTTTTCTCTCTATTTTGAGGTAAACAAACTGCAGTAATTATTTTTTATTTTTTTTACATTACAATATTATAATTATATTTGAAAAACAAGCTTTTTTATGTACATTATTGTATTGTCTATTGATGGTCCGATACCGGGTTTAAGCAGATCATTTATATTGAGCAGAAAGAGTGTTGCAGAGAAAACTGACCCCTGAGGAACCCCAGCATTAATTACCAACTGATCAGACGAACATCCCTCAAGAACTATTCTAATTGATCTGTTTCTCAGGAAGTCTGATCCATACACATAAGCGGGCGGGTATACCATAAGTTGGAAGCTTACTTATAAGACTATCATGCCAGACCAAATCAAAGGCCTTCAAGATATCCAGAGAAAAGGCAAGCGCTTCTCCGTGCTTCTCGCTGACCTCGTTCCAAATGTTAGTGGCATATGCAAGAAGATCCCCAGTAGACCGGTTTCGGCGTAATCTGTATTGCTGGTCACTGAGGAGATCATTTGCTTAGAGATATGCCACAAGCCTGTTGTTAAGCACACATTCCATATTTTGTAATAGTATGGTGACTGAACTGGGCCTGTAGATTTTAGGTTCCAACCAGGGTAGAGCTCTGCCGGACATTGGTACGTCGGAGAACGGATTCAAATATTCCATCGCCAAACGCACCACATCGGTCGCAGCATCCGCGCAGGTTGAAGTATCACCAGAACCGAAGCAAACAACCAGCTTTGGATGGAATGCAAAAAGAAGGACCACATCTCATCCCAATCTGATGACATGTAGCGCCATACCAGTCACGTGCCTTTACAGCTGGGGTCAGGCGGGGAGTATATCGATACAAACTACAACAGATCAGAGCTACCCAAAGGTGATGAAACTGACACTGAGTATCGGTCTGGATCTTTATTCAACAGAAAGTCCAAGCAATTGGCTGTATGGTCATCAGTCTTGAGATGATAATGGACTGGCATGAGATTGGAGTGCAGACCTATTCCTTAATATTATTGAGGTACCCTTTGAATGAGATGGAGTGTATGCGCTGTCAAACTTAATTAATGTTATTTCTCTTGATCATGTTTTGTAAGTGTATCCCATGGGAGTGAAGAAAGGTGGAAACCTTCCTTCACTCCTATGGGATTTAGCAGGAAAACATGGATATGGATAGTGATGTCTCTTCAATCACACAATCTGTGGCATTTCAGTCAATGTGATCTGTGCTGTGACCAAATAGACTTTGAACATATAATGTAACAGCCAATAGGCATCATTCCATAGGTTCTGAAGATGCAATAGAGTTATTTTTGTATTAAAATATGCTAAACCTGTATCTAAGGGTCAAAATGAGTCTATAGAACTCCAAAAATTATGTCAGTAAACGTGACAAAACCAATTGGTTTTAAGTTTACCAGGTTTTAGCTCTAATTCCTCTGCGAGGCTCCATTTGGGTGGGTACCACCCCTTTGCTTAAGTAGTCTGCTGCCAAGCAGTAATGTCTACACATCACTGTGTTCTGCTTTCTTAGTAAGTGGAATTACTGGGCAAAAGAGTTGACAGAAAACAGAAGCACAAGGCGAAGTCTCACAGGCCTTTATGTTTTTAATGTTCAGAGTGTCACTGCAATTGTTCTGGGCTGACATTGTATTTACCATCATGCAAACGACCCGGTCATCTACCATACACAATAGTATGATAAACAAGTATTGCAGTCTTGGAGCAACCATATCAACACTGGATCATAATAATAAGCTCAAAATGGTATAAAATAAATCCTTGGTAATTTAAAAGGTTGGTACTTTAAAACCATAGAAATAAAGTGAGTTCATAATCAAAGTTTGAAACTTCATAATAACTTTCGCTTTTGATGCCTTAGTTCATATTAGCTGCTGCCCCGCGGTTTCACCCGCATGGAGATTTTGGATTACATGGTTTTTATTTTTTTGCACAGAACCCTAATTCTTTTTCTAAAATTAAAGTAGCCTAAGTTACTCCTAGTAACATCAGCTATCCGCCAGTGAGAGTCCAGTCAAAATCGGTCCAGCCGTTTCGGAGATTACCCACAACAAACAGACAGACAGACAGACAAAAATTTTATAAATGTTTGTTTTTTTATAGGTACCGTATATACTTTCATATGAATTTAGTAAAAAGCTGTTATTTTGATATTACAAACAGACACTTCAATTTTATTTATTTGTATAGAATATAGTATAGATAAAAGTGTAACTTTTTACAGGGCTCCTAACAGAAGATTCGAACAAAACTGGAAACAATTAGACAGTCTACAGTTAGCAGGAAACAAAAAAATGAAGGGCAATAATTATTATCAATTTTTTATTTTTTTATTTTAATTACTCACCGAAAAAACTTTGGATGAAACCAGGCGGTAACCCTATGCACCAAATGAAACTATGCTTACTGGCAAAACATTTAATAAGGTCTATTCATTAAATTTTAGAGTGCAAAAAACCTTTTAGGTGCTATTAATTGTCACAAAATAAACATAAATGAAAAATTAATGTGTTCAAATTTCGATTTTCTGAAACTCTATTTTACATCACTTTGAATAGTGATTGGATTAGCAAAAATACAAATAAAATAATCGATGCAAAAATCGATAATCGATTTTGTCAACTGTCAGTGACGAAAGAAGAAACGTAAAGCCTGCAAACCACGTGGAGCGCCAAGGTCGAATTTATGTTTTCAACTTGTCAAGCGCGGCGTGTGATAAATTAATTCTACGGGCCGTTATAGTCTTCGACGCTTTAGGAATTTAGACTCTATTGCCTGGTAGCCTAAGGTGACTTTTCGCATGCGCGTATAATCCACGCATAGTCGCCAACCCAGGCAATATATCTTAGGCCGTGTACTGCCCCTGACAGTTCGTAAACAAACTGGAGCTACCGCAACAAAGGGCCACTGTCATTCTACACTGTAAATATCATTCTACTGACAGATTATACTTTATGTTAACCCATTTACATCTCTACAGGAAGCTATTTTAACGAACGTAACACAATTATTGACTGAAAAACGATTACAATACATCCAATTTATATATCACTCACCAGAAAATAACACGAGAATAGATGAGATAATTGCGGAGTCATCTGTAGTACATCTTGCACATATCGATCAGTCTTGCAGTTCTCAAAACACAACTACAAAAAAACCTCAGAGGTTAGCACCAAAAATCGGCGAATTTGACTTATGTATCACTATTCACGACGATGGTAAATAAAGATTTAATTATAAACAGAGCACGGCGGGTTAGTGAACGTAATCAGCTCGTTAAATGATTCACAATCAAAATAAAAATAGTCCGACAGACGCTGCGTCGACGGCCGCGCACTGTCTGTCTGCCGTGCTGTCAATATTCGTCAAAACGAAAATGGCGACACCCTCGACAGAATACGATCAGCGGCTGCCTGCCAGCTATCTCCATCTCGTTCTAACCAGGCTATTAGATAAGGACGGAAGACTGATGTGTTGTCTTTAGCCCGACCGGACTGATTTGTGATGTCACGCCCAGCGGCGTAACGTTTTGCGTAATTACACGTTCATGAACGCTTGTAAACTTGTTTTAATAACGTTAATTTACGATCGTTTCGTATATGAGGTCGTCTGTTGAAAGTGTCGGTCAATGCATAGGTTAATTATAGAGTAATGTGAGATAATATTAAAGTAATACGTCTTTGCGCATGTTAGGCCCATCCCACCACTCAATATCTGTCGTACGAGCGCCTCCTACTTCTTCTTATTTTATTCAGTACTTTTTTCAGATGCCCATCTCAACTGCATTAATTCAACGCTTGGAGTCGCACTGCAGTTTGATTAATAATGAAGTTAAACTCGATACCTAGGTACTTGATATATCTACCGCGTCTTTGTTTGCAAATGAAAGAAAATTTGCATATCTAAAGCAATGTCCTTTTGGCATGTTGCATGTCGTAGCGTCTAATTTATTTTAATTCATAATATCATGAATCATAGTTAAAGGTATTATTTTATTATTTAATATTTTGTGTATATATAGCAGGCAGGATGGACCAACGACTGACTTTACAGAGGACGTGACACTATTTGAATATGTAGGTACCTAGTAATTAATAGTAAGTTTCGATTATTTATCGTAATCACAACATGTGATACATTAATGTAATTGACACGGCTTTCAATGTATTCACGTGACCATGAATATCATTCATGGAGTGCATAACCAAAAATAAATTTATCTGTCATTGATTGGCAAAATTATAGTTATTATGTAATTTTTGTAACATAATTTATTTATGCTAAGTTATCTAAAGCCTGTCAGGTGATGAATCATTGACAGTTTGACACTTGACAGGACATTTCAATGTCATTGAAAATCAACATGCTCATGGGACAGAATAATCGTTTCTTTTTCTCGATTAGAATCGATTTAGAACAATTGCCAACTTCACTGCAAACTGCAAAGTTCGATTCAGACTTCAGAGGCTGTCAAAATGTTAGCTTTCATGGAAAATAAAATCTTGTAAAAAGTCCAATAATCTCTATCTATTTGTTTTATTATAAGAAATTAATAAGGTATAATTACTTCCATGTATAATTTTTTTCAAATGGAAAATTCTGGCTGTCCCCGTGGGTATTATATGTTCTGTGTAAAAAGTACTCTATGGTGCCTGTGGAGTGGTTGAATCTTATTTCATTTTTTTTTATAATTTATTTCTTGACCTGGATACATAGTCCTTAAGTCGCAATATTAGAAACAATTTTCAAGTCGAAGTGACGCTTCGTAAAGCGGTGGATACTTTACTGAAGCTTCTATGGAGTTTTGGATAGAATACGAAAATACACGTTTTTCGCCTTTGTACTATTTGCCTTTCACTCATGCACGTTTACGAACACTTGATGGTTAATAATCCACCATTATTACACATTAACACTCGAAGAATCATAGGTTTTAGTAAATAACACAAAATCAACAACAGCACATTTTCGCATTCCCGCCAAAACTCTCATATTTCATTGTCAAACCAGTGCTGCCAATTTCAAAGCCATTCCTAAAATGAAGTGAAATTAAATAGAAAACTCTTTGACATTTTTTCATTTTGCCTGTATCAGTAACGAAACTAAAAACAACATGTGTTACGATATAAAACGGATAAACTAATTAGAGATGAAACTCTTTTTTATACGCTTTTTTAGTTAAATAAAAATCTTAGCAGTTAATTTAGGTTTTAAATTTTGTTGTTTTTTTATCGATGTTTGCCTATATTTTTAAATTATACCGAGCCATGGATACACCTAAAATAAAACTATTTTAAGAAAGTAACACAATAAATTATGAAATCAATTTTATTTATATCACGACAAGCATTCTAGAGTTCAAAGTATATCGTGCCCGGAGGTTTACAAGCCACACGATGGAAATACTTAGAATGGAAATGTGACCACGTTTCCAGCTCCTTTCTTTTATTCCATAGACTAGCTGTGCCCCGCGGCTTTGCCACATAACAGTTACTCCTTGTAAGATTAGCTATCAACCAGTGAAAGTTCCGTCAAAATAGATACAGGCGTTTCGGAAATTACCCGTAACAAACAGACAGACTATTTTTTTTAAATTAGTTGTTTTGTTATAGGTAGCGAATATACTTTCATATGCATTTAGTAAAAAGCTGTTATTTTGATATTACAAACAGACACTTCAATTTTATTTATATGTGTATGTATAGATTCGAGATCAAGACCCCATTCAATTTTAAAAAACATTTAAGTTTTAGAAATATCTTTTTTCTAGTTAACTTCAAATTAGCATAGATCAATTTAGCCCAACATGATGTTATTGACGCAACCGCTTAGTCAATCGGCAGAAAGCTTGTGTTTGCTTTTTCAGTACCTATGTTAATTCGTTACGCATTTTTGGGAGATGTCATTTATGCGTCTGGCAAGATTACTATGTATAAAGTTTCCGGGGGAGTTTTGCGGGAATGCGAAAATGTGCTGTTGTTGATTTTGTGTTATTTACTAAAACCTAATGTTTCTTCGAGTGTTAATGTGTAATAATGGTGGATTATTAACCATTAAGTGTTCGTAAACGTGCATGAGTGAAAGGCAAATAGTACAAAGGCGAAAAACGTGTCTTTTCGTATTCTATCCAAAACTCCATAGAAGCTTCAGTAAAGTATCCACCGCTTTACTGAAGCGTCACTTCGACTCGAAAATTGTTTCTAATATTGCGACTTAAGGACTATGTATCCAGGTCAAGAAATAAATTATAAAAAAATAAAGTTACCGGTTTCCGAACATTTCCGAGATTTATCTTCGGTTTCATTCTATTTCATTCCGAATTTCGAATGTCCGTTGTTCTTTGAATTTATAAATTGATATATTAGACGTTTATATTTTTTATTAGATTTAAACTAAACTTCGAAAGTATTTTATTATGTCCGAAAAAAGTCACTCATCGCGATTGGCGTCGTATAAAAATGCTGGCCAGGGTATAACCGTAAGTAAAAAAAAACTTAATTATAACACTTGTTTTGTCATGTTTTAGTCTAAAACTCTTGTTTTTCCGTAGTAATATCGTTAAACGGCGAAGTATGTAGTAATGTGTCTACGATTTTTATGAATAACGTCTTTTGTCTGAAGGTATGATTATAAAAATACAAATACCTACAAAAAATTGCTTTTGAAGTTGCACAATTGGACTTTTTTCCTAATTTAAAGTCGTAGGTATGTTACGTAAATACCACCTAATGTCCGGTAAATACCTGACATTGAAATTGCGAAGCCTTTCAAAGCTACTGTATTTTAACAATGTATGAGGAATCTCGGCTGTAGTCTGTAGAATCAGGGAGGCAGGGGTAGGTACCATTAGTACGGTCAAAATCCCTCATTCTGTCATCCCTGTTCTGCTCGTAGGACCACATAATGCAGTGAGAGTTTACAACCCAAAGTTTATCCTTACCCTAACCATCTGTACATCTTTTTGCTGTGTGTACTTATAACACATAGAAGTAAAATTAGTAGAATCACAGACAAGCGGCGTATGCAAGCAGCGCACTGACGCCATAAACAAAACAAGCGTCCCGCGGCCGCCTCCCTTCCCACCCGTGTAGTGTTGCTATGACCGCCATTACTTACCCGTTTTTGGGGTACACATTAAGTTGTCCATTATGCTGGGACAAATGAAACCAAATTAAAAGTTAAAATAATTCTTATTAAAATGAAACGCAATCCAATGTTTATTCTAATGTTTATCCAATATATTCGTTAGGTTAGCGCTTGTCCACTATTTGTACAACTACCCTCTATCACACTCTAGGCTGCGTTGTGACTTGTGCCTATCCAACATGCTGAGTATTAAATGGTTTAGTACTTAAAATCCTTGCATTTGTATTTGTTTCCTGTATAGATGTAGTTATTTTGATATTACAAACAGACACTTCAATTTTATTTATTTGTATAGATATTGTACAATCGACACAGAAAAACATAGGACTGAGTGAAGTTTGGCTAAATACTCTTTGGCCAGTTCTATTCTTATTTTAATCGCATTGTAGATTACATGTCTATCGTTTAACTAATTATTCGAATAAATACCATCGCCTTGTATTATCTGTGAAAGGACGGTGCTGGCGTAAATCGCATTGTGTACATTTTTTTGCACGATGTGTCATTCATTCAAACGATTGTCAATAGACGTGAAAGTGGGAAACCTAATTGAATTTAATGGCAACCCAACGCCTCTGTTTGTTGTCACCGGTTTAGAATATAAATATTTGCATAAAAACACATCAAAGTGAGAAATTGTGATACGTACTTGTGGAAATGTATTATTTTGTTTTTCTCTTTAACCCTCGTGTTATTTCTGCAGAATTTAATCGCACAGCTCGTCATATTTTCTCACTATCCGTTTCGTGTAGTGACGTGCGCGGCGCTGACAGCACTGACTGACGTAAATGGAGTTAGTACGAGTCCTCACTCCTTTATTGTAGCATCATTGTTTATGCCCGTATTGTCTATCTGCTAAGGTTTATAATCAAAGTTATAACAATGGAGTAAAACTACCTACATCTTTTTTACTTACAAAACATGCTTTTTTAAGTTGAAAGTAAATTTCCTTCTGGATATTATCAACCTATCTTCAGTTTTTATTGTATGACCAAGTACCTCATGTTGTGTAGTTTTATGCTATGATATGGTCTAAGGTAACATGCTAAACCTAAAATGGCTAAACCCTCATGCAATGAGAAAATAATTACAATTGTTCAAATATTTGCCACCAGGTGTCAGGTTTCCATCTACAACGGCACCAGTAAGTGAAATAAACAACTAGAACTCTTGCCACAATATGAGAAATAATTTCAGGCCACCTACATCTGGGCCACCTGGTGGGTTAAACGGCAAGAATTCTCCCAGTTCCCAAAACAAATAAAACTTTGTAACAGATTTTGAACTTGAGCGTGGTAGCTAGCCAGACGAGCACTCTTAAATGTCATACCATCATGCTAAAATAGGTACCTAATCTCTGGTTGCAGGACCTCCGTCGCAAAAGAGCAGAGTTGAGTGTAGCGCTCCGCAAGCAGGCCCGTGATGAGCAGCTCCAGAAACGTAGGGCTCTGTCACCAGAAGCTGGCGATGAAGTCCTCGAGAATGAGATAGTCTTTACTCCTGCAGAGATTGTCCAAGGTATTTATTGTTGTAAAATTTCTACCCAATGTTATTGTAATGTGTTGGTAGGAAAATAATTAACTACAATACAAGCACTTCAGTTTGGCTACCGGTACACACTGATAGTTGAGAGATATCAGTAATTCACCTGGTGGTAGGACTAACACTTCTGCAAGTGGCTGTCTGGGAGGTTACCACCGCTTTGCTCTTGTGGTCCTTTGGCCTTTGTGTTTGAAAGTTCTGAATTTTTAAGGACTGGTTTTATGCTTACCATCAGCCAAACGACCAGCTCATCTTGTTACCAAATAAATACTAAAAAACTCTTTTTTGCAGTAAATGCTCGTAAAGTCTGCCGCCAAGCAGTAGTGTGCAAGAATTACTGTGTTCCGGTTTGATGAGCAGAGTATCCAGTGAAATTACTGGGCTTATGAGACTTAATACTTAATGTCTCAGGGTAACGAGCGCACTGCAGTGCCGCGCAGGACTTTGTGTTTCAAAGTTCTGGGTGGCACTGCAATTGTTATGGGCCGGCGTTATGCTTACCATCAGGCAAACGACCAGCTCGTCTCGTTACCAAATAACATAAAAAAAAAAAATGTTAATGTAATCTATAATTTTGTTATTCAATATGTTTTGTACCGACTCTACTTGGTGTTGTGCATCACCAGGTCTCAAGTCAAATGATCTCGTAAAGAAGACAGCGGCAGCTCGCGCTGGTCGCAGGATGCTGTCCAAAGAACAGAACCCTCCTATTTCCCCTATGGTGCAAGCTGGTATCATTGCACCTCTTGTGGAAGCTCTTGATAGGGATGATTGGTAAGAGTGCTTTTGCAAGAAATACAAATAAAACTGTTTATTTCTCTAAAATACTGTTCATTTGCCTTCTCTGATCTTTATAGTTTATTATTTCTCGTACAAAAAGTTGGCAACCCTACTCTTACGTCGGACCTATCTGAACTACTGGGTAGTTTAACTGAACTTTATAATAATAAAAATATAATAATAATAAATCTTTATTTGAGCCATATACACAATGAAAGAACAAACAAAATATTAAATATTTGACAAAAAGTATACAAAGGGCTGTAAGGTTGACTTAATATAATGGAACTGTTGTTCCCGAAACTAGGCTAGGGAAAGCCTGTACTTTCGGAAACAGCTTAATTCCTCCTGACAATAGACACAGCACAGGTAATGTTTAAAAATAAATTCATATTTTGTGAACAGAGCAAGCGTGATTGTATATATGACTGCTAGTATGTGTGTGATTGTGTATGTGAAAGCGTGTGTATGTGCGCTCGCGCGCGCGCGCGCGCGCGCGTGTTTGTGTGTGTGTGTGTGTGTGTGTGTGTGTGTGTGTGTGTGTGTGTGTGTGTGTGTGCGCGTGCGGACACGTGTGTGTGTGTGTGTGTGTGTGTGTGATCGTGCGTGTATGTGAGTGCTAGTATATTATAGTATCAGATGTTTATCCTAAGCAATTGTTCTGTTTGGGCATAAGTGAGCTGGAGAAGCCAGCTTCGAACTTTCTTACTACAATTAAATTTTGATAGACCGTAAATATCAATCCTATTATTGGCAACGTTATAAAGCCGTGAGCTAAGTACGGGGTATTGGCGGCCGTAAAACTCTGTTCTATGTCCCTTTGGTGCTCAGTGAAGTGGTTGCAGGGCTAACTACTATCTTCAAGTTAAAAATCAGTCTCCAAGCACCTATCTGTGTGTGCAGCTGCACTTGAGAGCCAGTTCTAGTCAAGGTTTAGCATAATATTGGCCATCTTCAACCACATCATTGTTTACCACAGACCAGTAAACCTAGACACCGTATAATCCAAGTTTTGCATGAGAACATAATCGTGGAGTGTTGGTTCCCAATGGGAGAAGATGGCGTGTTGTGATTGGTTAACTGAAATGACAGCTGGGTGGCGATAAGCAGTGATAGTGCATAACCTTGATAAGTGGGGGGGGGGGGGGGGGGGGGGTCCGGCTAAGAGTAGTCTATAGGTTTACTGGTCTGTGTTGTTTACCAACCAGTGAAAAAAACTCATACATCAGACGAAAGAAGACTGCGTGTCACTGTGATTGGTTTACTGTAATGACAGCTGGGTGACAATACGCAGTAATAATGCATAAACCTTGATAAGGCGAGGAGGTACCCGGCTAAGAGTAGTCTGTAGGTTTACTGGTCTGTGTTATTTACCAACCAGTGAAATGTAGGACTGTATAAAAAAACAAGAGGTCTTTGTGTCCGAATTTTTTATTAAAAAAAATTTTACCGTTTTAGCTCTGATCTTCAATTTGAGGCAGCTTGGGCGCTCACTAACATTGCATCTGGTACACGTGAACACACAATGGCCGTTGTTGATGTAAGAAAACATCTATATTTTTTTTATTTAAAAATTTTCATTACCTAAATCACATTGATCCTTTGCTCCGTTGCTGCATGAAAGAACAAATCAACACACACTATTTCACATATTTTTTTTTATGTTATTGGTAACGAGACGAGCTGGTCGTTTGCCTGATGGTAAGCATAACGCCGGCCCATAACAATTGCAGTGCCACCCAGAACTTTGCAACACAAAGGCCTGCGCGGCACTGCAATGCGCTCGTTACCCTGAGACATTAGGTATTAAGTCTCATAAGCCCAGTAATTTCACTGGCTACTCTGCTCATCAAACCGGAACACAGTAATGCTTGCACACTACTGCTTGGCGGCAGACTTCACGAGCAAAGCGGTGGTACAGTGTATCAATATGTATTATTTCCAATTACAGGGTGGAGCCATACCTAAGCTGATCACCCTGCTGTCCCATGGGGGGGTTGTAGCGGAGCAAGCGGCCTGGGCCCTCGGGAACATCGCAGGAGATGGACCCGAGACTAGGGATACAGTGCTCATACACGGGGCATTGCCAGCTGTATTGCCATACATGAGCCCCGATACTCCATCCACGCAGTTGAGGACTAACGTGTGGACTTACAGTAATTTGTGCAGGTTAGAATATCAATTAATAATGATTGAAAACTACAAACCCGACTAAAAAATGTAACTTCATTTGTGGCCTTTGTAGGGTTACCACAATTTTGCAAATGTCGTGTTAGGCAAGAAATTCAGACCCACTTTTTTTTGGATGTATGTAAACATCTGTCATATTTTTTTAACTAGCGAGACATGTTGATTTTGAGATGAGGGTTGCCACTAGCGAGCTGACAAATGATAATGTGTTATATTAGTGTCAATTGTTGACTAACAGTGGGAGGACTAACTCTTCTGCGAGTGTCTGTCTGGGTTGTTACCACAGCTTTGCTCGTGAAGTCTGCCGCCAAGCAGTAGTGTGCAAGCATTACTGTGTTCCGGTTTGATGAGCAGAGTATCCAGTGAAATTACTGGGCTTATGAGACTTAATACCTAATGTCTCAGGGTAACGAGCGATTTGCAGTGCCGCGCAGGCCTTTGTATTTCAAAGCTCTGGGTTGCACTGCAATTGTTATGGGCCGGCGTTATGCTTACCATCAGGCAAACGACCAGCTCGTCTCGTTACCAAATAACATTAAAAAAAAACTATGAGTGGGATGGCTGGTCATTGGTGGCATGTTCATACCTATTTCGAAACACAAAATTTGATGAAGCGTATAACTTCAAGTGTGCTGCAAGTACTGTACAGGGTTTAATTGTGTACAAAGAGGTAATTATGATATTTTTGTTTACAGAAACAAAAACCCAATGGTAAAGTTTGAGCTGGTGTCTCCAGCTTTGCCTTTCATCTCGGAGCTGCTTGTTGTTCAGGACCAGGATGTCCTTGGTAAGTTACCTTAATACGGTGGTCGTTTTTTTTAAACTCTTTTTGATAACGAGACGAGCGGGTCGTTTGCCTGGTTAGCATAACGCCGAATCATAAAAATTGCAGTGCCACTCAGAACTTTGAAACAAACAAAGGCCAGCGCGGCACTGTAGTGCGGTCGTTACTCTGAGACATTAGGTATTATCTCATAAGGCCAGTAATTTCACTGACTTTGCCCATCAAACCGGAACACAGTAATGCTTGCACATTACTGCTTGGCGGCAGACTTCACGAGCAAAGCGGTGGTACCAACCCAGACGGACACTCGCAGTAGAGTTAGTCCTACCAACAAGTGCATTTTCTAGTGCTCAACTGGCTAGCTACGACACATCACGCCGACATCGTAACTTTCCACGATGCTTTGCTCGACATCGTAACTGTCCATGATGCGTTGCGCTACATCGCAACTTTCCACGATGCGTTGTGTGACACCATAACTTTCCACGATGCGTTGTGAGACACCATAACTTTCCACGATGCGTTGTGTGACACCATAACTTTCCACGATGTGTTGCACGACATCGTAACTTTCCACGATGCGTTGCGCGACATCGTAATTTTTTACGGTGCGTGCCGTATTATTGCCGCATTATTGTGACCTCGCCACGATGTCGAGAAACACGGTTGACGCGTAAATAGATTTTAACGAAAGTCACATCATGCTGGTGAGATAGCGGTCAAGCGCTAACTTTCAATATCTTCCACAGCTGACGTTTGCTGGGCACTGTCCTACCTAACAGACGGGCCCAACGATCGTATAGAAGCAGTGCAAATGGTACCCAAGCTAGTGACACGGCTCATAGCATTACTGGGGCATAAGGCCGCTTCAGTGAAGACCCCTGCTCTGAGAGCTCTGGGCAACATGTTGACTGGGACGGACACTCAGGTATGTGGTAATTTAATGTTACTCTCTGGTCCAATTTCGAACAGTTTTTCCAAGCATTACAATTCGTACACTGAAGGGAAATGCAGTAACTACAACACAAGCATTGCATTTGCAAATTACATGATTACACGTACATTGCCTTCCTACAAAGGAGATATTAACAAAATGTAGGACACCCCCTATAGGAAGATATTGTATATACTATAGTGTACATGTTGACGTGGGCAAAGCCGCGGGGTGATCACTAGTAAATTAATAGACGGTTTGTTCTTATTTTATTAAGGCATTGAGTATTATCAACTTCAATTAGGGTGTTGGGTATGCCCATTGTGCCCGAGGGGTGGATCCGCGCCACGGATATGTCAATTTGTATATATTATGTCAAGTCTTTAGCCTACACATGTTAATAAACTTGCAACCCTTTATAATATTTTCAAATTTAGAAACACATGTGTTTGTTGGTTTGTCTTTCTTTCACGCAGCAACGGAGCAACAGATCGACGTCATTTTTTGCATAAATTTAATTTATGAACAGGAGAGTAACATAGGCTTACTTCTTACCCTGAAAATGCACAGTTCCTGTGGGAATGCTGGTGGAACCACAGAACCTAGTTAGTTCATAAGTTTAAAAGTTGGCTTTGTTTCTTATGAATTAAGATTAATTATTATTAAAAGTTGTGTATTCTGTCCTCAGACTGACCGCTGCCTAGACGCGAACTGCCTGGACTACCTCATCAATCTTCTCAAATGTGGCAAGCCGTCTCTCGTCAAGGAAGCTGCATGGGCTGCGAGCAACATCCTAGCCGGGACTCACCCTCAGATAGAACGAGCTCTGGACAAAGACCTGCTGCCTCCGCTGCTGAATGTGCTTGCTAACGGAGAAGCCAAGTATGTTGACAGCTTTGTAGCTAAAGTGGTATTAACCAGTGTACCAGGTGGTAGGACTTATGGGTATCCGTCTGGGTGGATACCATCGCTTTGTTTTGTGTAGTCTGCTGCTAAGCTACTGCTTAGTGGCACATTACTAGCTTGCACACGCAAGCTTTACTGTTTTGGTTTGATGAGGAAAGTAGTCAGTGAAATTACTGGGCTTATGAGGCTTAATGCCTAATGTCTCAGGGTAACGAACGCGCTGCAGTCATCCCTTGTCTTGTTACCCTAATAGCATAAAAATGAGCCTTTTTTCCAAGCCTCTGCCCACGGGTTCGATTCCTGGCCGGGGCATATTTTGTGTGATGAGCATTATGATTGTTCTCGGGTCTTGGATGGTTTGTGTTGTATATCTGTGTGTCGTGCGACACAAGCTATCCTAATCCAGAGGTATGAGTGTGTAAACGTTGACTTTTGCCTTGCGTTTTATTTTAAACTAGCTGCTGCCCGCAGTTTCACCTGCGTGTTGATTTCCACAGAAACTATACATTTTTCTTGGATAAAAAGATGTTACTCTCCAGACCGTAAACCCAAGTACCATCTCTATGCAAAAAATCACGTCGATTCGTTGCTCCGTTGCGTGAGAGAAGGATAAAGGACAAACTTTTGCGTTTATAATTTGTGACATTTTTATGTGTGTTTCTTGTTCTCTCTCCATCCAAAGGTTGTCTGGAAGTGATATCTATTTAGCGATAAGACCACCCATTGTACTTATACGTTGTTTAGATCTCACTTTTTATATGTTGGTGTACACCTCCTCAGATGCCAGAAAGAAGCCGCGTGGGCGATAACTAACCTCTGCCTGGGTGGTACCGCAGAACAGCTCGACATACTGGTATCGGCCGGTTTCTTGGAGCCGTACTGTGCGTTACTGAACGCTCCGGACCACCGCACCGTCGTACTAGTACTAGACGGCTTGGATAACCTATTGCAGGTACGAGATTGGTAGCTAGCCAGGAGAGCACTAGAAAAAGCGTGACATATGAATCTATGGGTAGGTGTTTGGTGACAGATTTTCAACCAGAGAGTGGTAGCAAGCCGAACACTAGAAAAACCTACCTATCAACTATGATTGTATCACGCGACGTTTTCTTTCGCTGAAAGCTGTACATTTTTGTAGGATTTGAAATTTTAATCATTACCACTGAGCTATCATTGCTTCAGAAGCATAGAACTGTAATGGTCCCACAAAACTATTAAACACACTAAACCTGGTGGACCACTGTTTAACTCCTAAATAGACCTTAGTCGCATGTTTAAATATGAGTAATCAAAAATCCTGATTTAAATAGTGTATAACACAATTCTGTTGTAACAGTTCTAATTATATTTCTTACAATTTAGATAAACTCTAGCTAAACACGCGTCTAGAATTGTTTTTTGTGGTAACACGGTTAGTATGTATGTAAAATAAACTGTTGCCTGAAGTTCTCAAATTGACCCATATATTTTATGTATGATCTTTTATTATAGTCACATTTATTCTCTCCAAGCACTGAATCCTTTGTTTGATCGTCTATCATAGTACCTACTTGACATTGGCGAAATTGTGGTTAACATTCCACAGAAGCCAGGAAATAAAGAAAGAAGAAGAAGAACTTTTTATAGAGTAGTCCGAAGATTCCTTTTTCATTGGGTAGAGTTTAAATTGAAGTAGGTCCCACACCAATTAAAAAAAACAGTCGTCACTAATTGATTGTTAAAAAGTTTCATTTTCTTGCAGGCTGCAGTGAAATACGGACAACTAGAAGCGCTCTGTCTGAAACTTGAAGAAATGGGTGTTCTCGACCAGTTGGAAAAGTTGCAGGAACATGAAAATGAACAGGTATTTTTTTCTTTTTATTAATTTAAATTAATTAAATTTTTAATACTATTTGATAACAATTCGAGCTGTTCGTTCATCACCATAGGAACCGCGCCTTTTCCCCGGATAAAAAGTAGGCTGTGTTACTCTCACGTCCATAAACTGCATCTATGCAAATATCACGTTGATTCGTTGCTGCGTGAAAGAAGGACAAACCATGAAACATACATTTTTATAATATGGATTTATATTCTTTTCCAGGTATACAAGAAGACGCTCCATCTCTTAGATACATATTTCGCAGAGCAAGAAGATGAAAATGCTCAGCCGGCAGAGAGTGGTAACCAGTTCCAATTTGGGACCACCGAGGACAATCCCAACATTAACTTTTAGTATTATAAGCTTAATTTTTAATCATTTTTTTAAGATATATTACTGCTGGATAAATGTAACAAGTTATAAAATGTACACCGTTTTACAGTACATACTACAATTAAAGTTCATTTTTCGTTAAGGACTCTCAGAACATTTTTGTCCAGGACTCCCAGAACATTTTTGTCAAGGACTACTTGAATTGCTTTTTTCATATTTCCTTCAAACCAGTCTCCACGATCTGTAGTCCTATTCTTAAATTTAGGCATGATAACATTACAGCAATTGACTTTTTACTGTGAGGTTAAACATGTTAGAAAGTTCGATATTTTTGTACAAAAAAGGATTGCAAAAGTTGAAAAATTTTGCTTAGACTCATAATTAGTAATCGTTCTGATTCATATAACCAAACCAATTGCAATAAATATCAATTTCCATTGTTTTTTATAACTGTCCACTTTGTGCTACAGACAAAATTGTGGAAACTTAGAAGAGGCTTTAACAAAATAATACTTAGTTGATTTTTAAAAACTTTTTAGGTATCAAATAATATAAACTATTTTTGCACCATATTCAGTAGGGCTAACATGCGCACCGTGACTAAATTTTATTGATGCTTATGTCGTGCATTTGTCTCATGTTCGCGAGAGAAAGAGCGACAGAAAACAGTAGACAAAATTTTGTCGTGGCGCGCATGCTAGCCCTGCAGGAAATCAATTGTTTATCGTTTTTCAAAAACACAAAATCAGTATTGTGTTATCAAATGAATAGAAAAGATTGTGATAGTTGTTTTTAGAAGAATAAAAGATTTGATATTTTTGTACTTTACCGTTTTTTATTTATTTTCTTCAAACCTTGTGATATAGTTTTCCATTGCTTGAATCAAGAAATCTAATTTAAACCATTAGTTCAACACAAAATGGCAGTTCCATAGGTTTAAAAATCTAATAGGCCAATGTTGTCAGATTTTCAGATTCTAGCTTACAGGAAACACTTGTATAGCAAAAAATACTACTCCGGCTTTGCATATCATATAGGTCAAAGCAAAAGTACCTATGTCTTGTAGATGTAAACGGTAGGTACCTCCACTTTGGTCATCTGCTGTCAAGTAGTAATGTGCAAGCAGTACTGCACAGTTTTATGAACAAAATAATTGGTGAAATTACTTGGCTTCATGCGGCCAATACCTTACCTAATGACTCATGGTAACCAGTCTGTCGAAACTGCTTTTGATTAACTATTGTATTGGATTCTGTCCGCGTTTAGCCAACCTAACCAACCTTCAAACTCGCCAGGTTAGCCAACATCATAAGCGTTAACCAAACATCAAAATCAAATTGAAAAATTCGTTTGTGACATCCAGTGTTGCCAGATCGTCCTATTTAGGACGGTTTACCGTCCTATTCAATGTTCGTCCGTCCTATCGACGTTCCTTCAACAAGACCGTCTCTTTTAGGACGAATCTTCAGATCAACAGGAATTTGTAAAACATACACATTAAGCACACTTTAACATAAATTAAAGTATTATTTATTTTATGAGGGCTGATATACACAATCATTTTCAAAAGTTTAAAAAAGAACAAAAAACGCGCGCGGTCAATTTGGTGCAAATGTAAGTTTCATACCGAACTGAGAAGCTTAATTTGATAGTTTCTTCTCAAGTTGGAGAAACAACGTAAACAAATCTCGGACGAAACCGCAAATAATGGCCTCGACAGTAATTTTATTTATTTATTTATTCATAAAAACCACAGCTCTTAAAAATCTTAACATTACTTATATACGTTACCTAAAGCCAATAATGGTTTTACATTTTTTTGTTACTGCAAATAAAATTAAAAGATGTATGACCGACTATCAATTATGAATGTACCACTATTGTGTACGGATTATATAAAATAACACTTTTTTTTAAAACCGTCCGCTAACCATCAAAACCGTCCCTTTTCAGACAGATTATCGTCCGAAATCGCTCATACGCGCTGGCAACACTGGTGACATCAGACATGGCGGAAATTTTCACATTCACGTTTCACAGCAAGTTTGTATTTAATTTGTTTGGAGTACCTACGTTGTAAGAAATATCTGCTGCTAAATTCCTCACCAGAACGTTAAGTAGAGCCCATCCGGGCTTCTCCGTTTTGGTGCTGCCGTTTGGTATTGAAGTTTGAAACGAGTTTTGTGACCTAAGTTCTGTGTTGTGTGGATTAGTATTTATAAGAGATTATCAGTGATATTGTCTCAAAATGAGTGGTAAATGAGTGTGTGAAGAGTGCGTTATCAGATAAAGCCAACGGGGAGGCTTCTTTGCTAGTATTTTGCGCCAACACAGTCCAACAAACAATCATGGAACATGCTCCAATTTTATTGGTGCTTTAAAATCTTCGGTTGTATCAGGTCAGGTTTAACTGCACCACACAGCAGAGGATCAAATTTCCAAAAAGATGCAAATGATTTTATGACAGATTTTCATTATTTAGTGTTTAGTAAAATAAGAATAAAGAGACAAAAAATGAAGAGCCCTCCCAATTTTCCACAGAATCTGCCACAACCAGTATTGATGTTTCCAGTAATCCGGAAATATTTTTAAGCTGACCAGCGGCGCAAGTACGGAAGTCGGTTCGATAAATTTGTCGAATCGAAAAACTAATTAACTAGTTAAGTTATGTAGTAGCTCTTATTAAACTAAATATAAGTAAATAGTAAACAACACCGTATTAATATTTTAAGACTGCTAATATTAGTTCATTTTATTCTATCATGTAATAATGATTAGTTATTAACGTTTAAAGTGTAATTTTTAATTAAAAAATGTATTAAGACACGAAGTAATTTAATTATTTACCTCCGACTTCCTAACCTACTACAAGTTTGTATGCACAATACATTTGTACATGCAGTTAAATATTTTTATGATTATTTTTTTGATTACATAATAGTAGAGATTATAGGCCCAATCATCGATAATTTTGTCGATAAAAGACATCACTAGTATCGATATATGAAGGTCACATCACTATCCAACGAAATACTTGGTTTCTTCATGTTGGCGTAACGTAGTGGATTTTCTCTTTGGTGTTGGCAATTTATGGACAGACGCCCATATATTTAAAAAATTTAAAATATGTTCCAAGTTCCGTCTCTTCTACGTAGTATTATTTCCTCTGTGATGGTAACAAGCGCATTGCAGTACTGCTCAGGAGATCTCACCATCTCTTCAGAGATGGTAGGCCTCCAGGCCTTTTTGTCACTAACAATTATTACAGTACATACTCACGATCTACTCTAACCAATATGATTAAAAAAATATACAAAATTAATTTAAGAAGTATTTATTGCAAATTATACGAAGAAGGGTTGACAAGAGGCTCATTTTAGTTGAGATAAATTAACATGGAATTTAAAATGTTTTTTGTAAAATCTTTAAATTACATCTAACTTAGCATTCTAAACTATTCTAGGCTTTGTTTTGATCTTTCAGTTTTTCTAGTTGTTGCCTGAAAAGAAAAAAAAAATTTTTATTACCAAGTCATACAGATTTTATGGCTACAAAAGTTAGCCCAGCTAATTTTCATAGATTATTTCTATTGTTAAACAAACAAGAGCAATGATTGAAACTACAAAACCAGTGTACCTATCTACACATAGGCTCTTATTTTAAGTGGAGTGTTAAACGGTGGTTTAGTTAAACTGTTTGTCTTTGTTGTTCTACAACAATTTTAAACTGAATTGAAATAGACAAAACAGTTTAATTAATCAACCATTTAACACTGTTTATTAATAAAAGTCTTAATAGTGTAGAACCCACCTTCAGGAGATACTTTGACATAAATTTGATTTAATTGATATTACCGGGAAGACATGGTTTTTGACAAATAAGTCTCAATCAATCAAGTGAATCTGGGACTACTCAATATTCATTTATTGCAATATCATGGTCCCACATTACACAAATACATGCATGGAAAAAATACAGTGTGATTGAGTTTTTCCAGTGGTGGATAATGGGTATAGCTGATAGCATAATTGATTGATAACTCCAACGACCACAAGTGGCAGCTTTGTTAGCCGTTTTGAAAAATTAGCCTAACATCATCATGTTTTGATTAGTATAACTTCTAACCTCAACTGTTGATTGAAATCGTCCTGTACGATGTCATCTTCCCAGTTATCCTCCCACACAGACACGTCTTCGTCATCAGCGTCTTCTGTGCCCCAGTCTAGTAACAAAAACATAGAAGTTTGTATATTTTGTGAAGATGTGATGATAAACACTTTTTGAAACTTGTTTATTAAAAAACTTACTTTCTGCGGGAAATTCTTCAAACTCATCGTCTTCTTCTAAAAGGCCGAGGTCTACTTTCTGTTTATCCGCCATTGTATTGTAGATTTAGGAAGTAATTAATTATCAGAAAAATATAAAATGCGAAACAAGCAGACTCGAAACCGAAAACTGCAATTTCATGAATTTCATTCGTCTGACAGTGACAGTGGTTTGTGTGACGTCAGATAAGACGTTGATTTTGATATTTAGATATTATTTGACGTGACATTGACAGACAGTCTAAAGTCTTCGAGATTTTCTTAAGTTGTCCAAAAAGAAAGAAGAATAAGTTGTCCAAAGCTACTCAACACTAGATGTCGCTACCGCATATTTAGAAAAAAGAAAAAAAAAGAAAGTTTGCTACTCAATACTAGATGTCTCTATACAAAATAATACTTCCGGCATCAAGGACGAAAGCTATACAGTCTACTAATGATTTTACGTAATAATACAATATCCTAAAGAGCTATAGTGATTAGTGGCCGATCAATGAAAGGGTAATGCATGAGGAACATACTGACTATCCAAAAACCACCGATTCTAGATCAGCGCCAAAATTAAAAAACTACCAAATTCAGGGCTATGTGACTCTGACTTCCAACTTATTCACTGATCCCACTCTATTTCAGAGAACACGATCCCTTCTCATTAACCTACACCTTTGTGTTTCAAAGTTCTGGGTGGCACTGCAAATGTTATGGGCCGGCGTTATGCTTACCATCAGGCAAACGACGAGCTCGTCTCGTTACCAAATAACATAAAAAAAAAAAAAAAAAAAAAAAAAAAAAAAAGGCTGTTGCACTTTTCCATCACACAAAGAAACCTACAGTCCGACAGATAATCCACTTCGGGGATTTAGATTACTCACGCGAGTCATGACTTAGTCACGTGTCATGACATGAGCCATGAGAGTTGATGAGGATCCTCATCAAGGAGATGATTATACTTACCTAATTATATTTTAAATAGATTTGTAAGTGTCGAAATTGTAAGGAAAGACATATTATATGGTAGCATGGGCCCACACCCAAAGTTTTCGAACCCTAGATCTAAACAACTCCCATATCTAGTAGTCGACATGCATACTGACGGCATACATACAATCTAGGGTGCGTAGGACCGTATATAGGTCGGTTTTGCATGTAGTTTTTAAACTGCATGCATAACCTAGAGCTCTCTGCTCTTATGGCCTAGTAAGAGCCTAAGCAATATGTTCTGTGGCCTAAGGAAGGGCTGAGAGTTGTTAAATAAAACCATATTTCTGCGGAGTAACTTTTTTATTGCTTATCTAATATAATACAACAACAACAAACAGAGATCTATATACGTGAGAGGTTATTAAAAATGTGATTAAAAATTTAGAGATATACCGACTCTATACAATGTGACTCTTTACAAACCTTATAGATAGATGAATATACTGACAGACACCTTGAAACTAAACCAAAAAGGGCTATAATTGCATATATCGCTTACATTAATAAACGCAAACACAGTTTTTTATTTTTCTATAATTTAAAAAAATATGAAATAAAAAAGGCGTAGAACTAAAGTAGGTACGTACCTACATAAGCACCTGCCTATGCGCAGGCTTGCAGCTTTACGGCTAATGCCGTTGATTAACGCGATAATGGACATTAAACGTAAGTATAGCCCCAATTAATTAATAGATCCTAGTGCGGGGGTATGAGTGTAAAAGTTAAAAAAAAAAAAAAACTTCTTCTTCGTCCGATTATGGCTTAAACGCTGCTTGACGTATTTAACGCGATAAACGGAGTGGCTATATACCTGCGTTTAGCGCCAAAGAACAAGACCGCCATCTGAGCCATCGCCAATATGAACGATGTTGTATATAAGTTTTGGCTAGGTAAACAGCATCATTCATATTGGCGTTTGACGTTAGGCGATATCTCAGATGGCGGTCTTGTTCTTTGGCGCTAAACGCAGGTATATGGCCACTCAGTAGAACGCGTTATTCTGTGGACTATTTTATCGTCTTTCTATCGCGATAATGGGCATTGACGTTGGACGTTAGTGTAGCCCCAGCATAAGAGGTTATTAGAAGTCTTTATACACAATAATCAAACTAACTTATATATCGAATTATCAAACTAATAATTAGAATAAATAATACAACCTAAATAAAGTCATTTTAAGTTTCTTTGGTCTTGCACTAAGTATTATAAATATTTAACAAGTAACTTAAGTAATAAGTATCACAAACTGAGATCAACGTAAATAAATTATTAGTAGTACATTGTTAACTCTAAATTTGGGACCTACCTATAGAGTCAACAAAACCTAATAAATGTGTTATTAGGTTTGTTATCCTATGTTTTCGAATCATGACAGTTTAAAAGTAAATTTAATTTCCTTTTAAGCTTTTTTCATTCTCATAAGAAAACGAATTAGTTGACATCATAAAAAAAAGGAGTCAACGTCCCTATTGTGAAGGTAGGTACATTTTTAAACCGTACATGACTTGTATGGATACGTCGCTGGTGACGTCGCTGTACCAATCTGTTGATGTAGATCCCTTACCCCCTGAAGAGTTCTTCTAGCAAGCAGTTTTTACTCAATCACCAACGCCATCAGCTTTGAAGATATGGTATCTTCTTCCACTCCTGGGAAAGCGAACCCCTTCTCAGCTAGCTGCACGTATGACAGCTCGAATAACTCTTCGAAGCCGGCCTTCTTGGCGACGGCTTGCGAAGCCCCTGCCGTGAACACTGTGGCTGTCACCTTGAGGCCTAGGGCTTTGCAGAGGGGGATCCTGGGGATGAATATTAGTTAATTACTGTACTGTAGAAACAGTACGTATGTCAAATCGAGTATACCTACAAACATACAGTCGAAAAGCATTAACCTCCTATACTTCGGCAGTCGTGTGATTAAACAATATCACACACGCCCCTACTGCTTGCCACAAACTCCACGAGCAGAGTGGTCCCACCACCTGGTAATACCGGGCGTCACAGTTTACGCGGGAATTCATTAACACAGAAATGGAGAATAACTATATTATGTACTAGATGAGGCCCCGCGGTTTCACCCGCGTGGAGATTTTGGATTACATGGTTTTTATTTTTTTGCGCGGAATCCTAATTATTTTTCTAAAATTAAAGTAGCCTATGTTACTCTTGTAACATCAGCTATCTGCCAGTCAAAGTCCCGTAAAAATCGGACCAGCCGTTTCGGAGATTATCCGGAACAAACAGACAGACAGATAGACAAAAATTTAAAAAATGGTTGTTTTGTTATAGTTACCGTATGTACTTTTATATGCATTTAGTAAGAAGCTGTTATTTTGATATTACAAAAAGACACTTTAATTTTATTTATCTGTATGAATATAGGTGGTAGGTACGTCGTTTATGCAACTAAAACAGCCGTGCCCTATATATATATATAATGTAATGTATCGATTGCTATTCATCGGAAGCTATAAATAGAACAGAGAATTCTACGAATTGAAAACACGGATTAAGTTCTATTTCAAAAGCGGGACAGTAATGTTCACCATTCACGAACGCTCCACTCCACAACATTCCACGCAAACGTTCCAAAAACCGTCCGCGTGTGGGGAATCTCAGATGGATTACGTGGTGTGATAGAAATTTTGGATTTCCAAACGTTGCAAAGCCAACGTGCTACAACATTCTAACTCATCGTGCATGTGTGGCCGATATAACGATCCATTTCGCGCTCTGGAATGGAGCGATGGTGCGCCCGGAATGGGGTGACTGTCTGTGGGCTCGAAAATTGGACTACTATTGCACTCAATCCGCGACGGAGTGCGGGGCGGCGGAATTGGAGTTTCACGATCACTTCATCCACTCCATAAAATCGGTGATGACTCAGTGGTAATAAAATAAAAAAAAAATAATAAAAAAATTCTTTATTGCAGGCAATAAACCCATACACAATTGCAAATAATGTTATGCAAAAATGCCATTGGTGCCAATGCCATATGTCGAATGCTCGAATCCCAATTTTCAAACCTTTTCATAGATAAAATATATAATATAATATATTTGATGGAATCAGGCGTTACTTTGCGGAAATCCATTTTAAATAAGAATATATAAAGTGAGATATTTATAGCTATAAATTACTCACTTTATATATTCTTATTTAATATAATATATTATATATTTTATACATACATTGTATACAGGAGCTATATTATAGCTCCTGATAGCTCCTGTATATTTACAATGTAGATACTGTTATAAAAAAATTAATAGTCGCTAGCTATAATATAGCTATAATATTATATAGTAATCTGTGGTCGACATCATGCATTTGTTTGACAATCACAATGTATCAAGGAGGTTTTATTTTCTTTTATCATTGATTATAATTGACGAAAATATAACCTCAATAATTTTTGAAAATGTGCAACTAAAATCAAATTATGACCCCAAAATTTAAAAAATGCCAGAAAAGATGCATTTGCGATACCAAAGCATTACTAAAACAAATTACTGGACAACCGAAACTTTTACCTGTCAAAGAGATCAACGCGATTCGACTTAGCTTGTTCACTGAAAGAAACTCTGATGGGAGCGGATATCTCGTACTTAGGGGCAATGATATGTACAGCAGATACGCTAGGAGGATCCAAGACTCAGACATCAGAGCTATCTGTAGATACGCCAGGGAGTTGCCGAGACGGATCTCCAGAATCGATCTAAGCTACAACAAAATTACAGATGCTGGATTTTTTAAGCTCCTGAAAATGTTACTGATCAAAGGAAGATCTAGTGTTGTCAACTTGAACATTATGAACAACGATTTAACTGAAACATCGATTTTAAATTTAGCGAAGTACTCGAAGCTGCTTCGCTTGAAGTATCTACGTTTGAATGGCAACGATTTTGGTACGAAAGGAGGTGAATATTTTGCATCGTTCCTTTGCAACAACACAAGCGTTGAGTACGTCGATATAGGAGAAACAGGGCAGACTTTATCGAGCGTAGCGCATATCATTACAGCTTTGAGAATTGATCACGGAGCGAATACAACAGTGAGAGTATTCGATTTCAGTCGAATAATACCGCTTTTTAATCGATATTCGTATGAAACGAAATGGCTAGCGTACCATATTGAATATCTCCTCGAGCGGAATTCGAGCATTATCGAGTTGCATTTACAAAAGAACGAGTTCATCGGGCATGACATGGAGTACTTCGCGCGGGGTTTGCGTCGAAATGAGACATTGCTTTATCTAGATCTAGGGTATAATAAAATCGGAGACTATGGAGCGGAGATAATAGGACAGTACCTCTCAGAAAAACCTTCAATTATACTTTTAAACATAGCTGGTAATGGAATCAAGAATACAGGCGCAAGAGCGTTGAGCTTCGGAATGCCGTTCTCGAAGATTCGCGCGTTGGACATTGGTCACAATCAAATCACAGACCGTGGCATTTTGGATTTGTTGAACACAATAAAAAAACCTTACTTTATCAGGTTTTTGAACATTTGGGGAAACCAATTCGGAGATATCACATGCAGAGTTATAGAAAGAATGCTTCTAAGTGGTGTCTTATTCCAGCATACGATAGATGTAAGGTTATACGAAGTAGATGAGGTACTATACGCGGCTTATTACCCTAATCCTGCCGATAGAAACAAGCATTTGTATTATTGTGAATTGGATTACGGATTCGCTCAGCCTATTTATCATATAAAAAGGAATATTATCGGTAAGAAAACGACTGTGAAAGTAGATTGTAAACAGCGCCATTTTTTGGACAAAACTGACAAGCGATACTTTTGATTTTAGTTGGGAGTATTGGGACAGCTGTAAATTTTACTATTATGTTTATTAGTAACAAAAGATACTACTACCTAAAGTTAGGTTTAGACTTCCGACACTTTACACCGTACACTCAGTGTGTCAAAACAAATTGATTGACATCATAAAAAATAGAATCAACATCCCTATTGTATCATTTATTGTGCCATGATTAGATAGTAACCAAGTAACTCTTGTGAACACTATCAAGACATTTATGTTCAACATTAGTGTCGCAATTTCTGTCTACTCTCAACTTAGCGTAAACTAATTACCTAACAAATTTATTTGTGAACCTTAAGTACTTCGGTCAGGTCCTGATTGACTCTAAAAATGAGGTTGTGAAAAGTTTTTCAGCTTTATAAGAAAGCTATCGCTAGTTTTATAATTAATTGGTGTTATTTCTTTGGTTTGATTTATATTGATGTTTATAATTGTTTGATACGTAATAAAGTATTGTTGTGTTGTTCATTTAAGTTTATTTTAATTTAGCCTGTGTTTTTCCAGAACCTAAACTATCTACATTCCAAATTTCATCAAAATCGGTTTAGTTGTTATGGAGATACGTGCTAACCACAGACTTACAGCACACACACGCCTTTCGCATTTATCATAATACTAGCTTCTGCCCGCGGTTTTCACCCGCGTTCCCACAAGAATCGTGCATTTTTCCGGGATAAAAAGTAGCCTATGTTATTTTCCGGTCCATTAACCATATCTATGCCAAAAATCACGTCGATCCGTTGTTTACTGCGTGAAAGAAGGACAAACCAAAAAAACAACAGACCAATAAACACACTTTCGCATTTCTAATATTAGTAGGATTAGTAGGAGTGTAGGATAGGACACCATAACATGAAAATGAAGCTGTATAAAACCGTTTAAGAATATAATAAAGCAGCATTCAACGAAGCTGGATTAATTTCAGAGGAATTCATTCCGTCGCAGAATTCTTGACGGTCCCGATAAATATCCCATTATCAGGTGAAAGAATCCCGGGATGGAATTTGTCCCGGATTCCTTGGTACGTCGCCTCGTTATTACGGTCTTAGGTATAGGTCTTAGAAATAAGGGGTGTGACACCAGATGAATAGATAGATAAAGGAACTATTTGCTATGCAGCCTGAATTTGAATTACTATCCCGAACGGAGGTCTACTCCTGGAGGCCAACAACATTTGTTTTACGAAATTTGTAATTTTATAAATTGTAGCCTATGTGTTATTCTGATGTACAAGCTACATTACTGTAAAGTTTCATCATAATCCGTTCTGTAGTTTTTGCGTGAAAGATTAACAAAAATCCATCTTCACAAACTTTCATAGCAGGATACAGTGTCGTAGGCCTTTCGTAGCAAGGTCTACAACGACAAGACTTGTAGACGTTGTAGACGTTTGTTGGCTTAGTTTTTTGGTCATTGTTTATGGTTGGAGACTATTTTATACTACAGGATAATGAGACCAGCGGGTCGTTTGTAACGCCAAACAATTGCAGTACAACCCAAAATCTTGAAACACAAAAGGCCTGCCCAGCACTGGTTTTTACCCACTTAAACCCCGTGGTCTAGTCCCGATTGCCGGGACTTTCAGGGCTTGCTTAGATGCTTGGACCCGTGGTCTTACTACCACCCTCTAGCTCAAAGGTCCCCTTTTAGTCGCCTTTTACGACAGGCACGGGATACCGTTGATCTATTCTTTAATACCCGGGACTACTAGGTTGAATACGCTCAACCTAGGTAAGGAATAGCTCTATACACATGGTGCTTGGTGGCAGATTCTCAACAACTCGTTTCTTTACACCATGTAGGATAAAAAACAGAACAAAGACCAGCAGGATACTTTTAATCCATTCGGAATAATTTCGAGTAGGGAGCTACTGTTTCTGATAATCCTGATCGCTTATATTTCAGAATTCCATCCCGTTAGAGATATTTTCCTTTTATATTCGACAACTCAGCTGCATAAGCACGGATATAATTCCGATAATATTTCTCTGTCAGGATGCGGTTCCGAAATATACACGATCAGAAACAGTCGCTTCCTACGCAGAATCATTCCGAGTGATTTAAAATCACCCTGCTAATCTGTAAAGCCTTACCTACCTGGCTTCCAGCATGATCTTCCCAATCCTGAGCCCTCTCCACGTAGGGTCTACCACCAGTCCGAACGCCGTCAGGTACTCGTCTACTCCGTAGTGCTCGAAGATGTCCACTCCTTTGGACACCAGCTCTACTGCGCCGAAAAGCGCTCCCCAGGTCTTGTCATCTGTCTGTTGGATAAAAAGACAAGACCACCAGAAATATAAAAAACTTACAGGTACATTCACTAAAATTATTCAACAAAATACAACCAAATGAGACCTATAAAAAGATACGGTTTGTTTGTGTGTATGTGATGTGTGTAGAATGTGTGATGTGATGTCCCACCCAGATGGAACTCACAGAAGAGTTAGTACTTAGTCCTACCGCCTGGTAAATATAAATACTATACTCAGCAGGTGGTTGTCTCTGGCTGACTTCGACTATACCGTCAAAGTTGGCCGATGATGATGATTTCTGGTGACGTACATAAAAAGGTTCATCTTTGTCTGCCTTCTTAGCCACTGTCAGCACGTTGACTCCTACCAGCTCCGCTGCAGCATCATCCGTCACGCAAGCCAGAGACAGCTTATCTTCCATGGTGGTGGACCACAGCTTTTTCAGCTCGGTGAGTGCTGAAGGGTGCTTGTGGATCTCTGGAAATAATATTTTTATTATGTAGGTCATCTTCGCCTGGCTATTTCTCCCTCAAGATGAAAATTTGTTGCCAAGCACTTTTGGTGTAACTAATCATAATAACAAAAATCTCACCAATATACTTGCAAGGAGGTTCGTCCTTGGTGAAGTGGGTAGACAGGAGGTTCATAGCTGCCGGGAACATGTCTTCAGTCAGGTCTTGGACTCGAAGCGGTGTTTTGACACCCTTGTGGAGGAGTGAGAAGCGACGCCATACTGTAGGGTACGGGATGGAGGCAGGCCGGTGGTATACCATCTAGAAATAATATATTTATTAATTAAGGAAACAAAACATTACATTAAATACATAAAATTAAATTACTTAAAACTATGTATATACCTATATCTACAGGGTGTATTTTTGACAGGGCAGTAAGGTACCAACCGTTGTAGTAAAACGTTCTTATTTTATTTATTTTATTTATTTATTTATAATAATATGAACGCAATTGCAATTATACATATTACCAAACTAACAAAAAATCAATTAAAAGAAAAATTCATCATGTCATTACCAAATAATTCTAAGTCTAGGTTACAGTAGCTATGTCAAATTTTAAGATTAATATTTGATTTATGGTCATAGGACTCACAAAACGTCAATAATAAGTGTGAAACAGTAGGCCACTTATCACAAAAAATGTCACAATCTGGATAGGTACTAAGGAATGCGTTGAGATCACACATGACGCGGCATAATGGCGTGTATTTCCTGTGCCCAGTACGGCTAGAGCCTACGTGGAACAACTTGTGTCTATGATCAGGTCTATGGCGTGTATATTTATCAGGCACGAATAAAGCACATATACGATTGTGTAGGGCAGGAGAATCTATGGAACCTCTCAATAACCCACAGCCGGTCTTAAGCTGGTCAAGCAACCTCCTAGTTTTCAACGAATTGAAACCTAATTGGCCGAGAAGAAAATCTGTAGGGTACAGAAAAGGATAATACCCATAAATTTTCTTGTAAAGATTTCTCAAGAAGGCTTTTTGGACCTTCTCAAGGGACAAGATGTAAGAGTCGCAATGCGGGTTCCAGACGCAGGCGCTCGACTCGAGTTTACTCCTGACCAGGGTAGTGAATAGCAGTCGCAGGACCTGGGGATCACGGAAGTCCTTCGCATTGCGCAGCACAAAGCCAAGACGTCGGTAGGATTCCTTCGCAGCAATTTCGACGTGATCATTGAACGTGAGACCCTGGTTAAAAGTCACACCGAGATCTTTAATAGTGGACAAGTGGTTCTTCGATGATTGTACTTATATTTTGAAGGAATTTAGATTTTCAATGAAAAACAATCATCAAAATCAAACAGTAAAAATGTAAGCGATCAAACTGATCAATGTCCCATTGATCATATAGTATAAAGTATAAAAAATGGGTCTGTTTGAGAATCTCCTTCTCCGAGAAGTTAAGAACGCTTTAATTCAAAAAACTTTTTTACAAAATTAAGAATCATATATGGAGCCATACCAATACATGGAGATAAACTTCTTAAGAGTGCTTGGTGACAATACAACAACACTTTATAGCACACCAATAATAGTACAAAAAACAATCAAAATCAAAACATACGTCTCTAAAAAACGGTGTTAATTAAGTACCTACATAGGCAGTGTTACCGCATATAGCTATTTCTTCCAGACAAACTTTTGGATGGTTCAAAATCAAATTCAAAATAATTTATTGCAAAGAGTGTACGTAGAACAAAAAGATGGTAATACATAACGTGTTCCATACAAACTACCTCATTTGGAGGTGTGCAATATTCGTGTTTACGATTAATTACATTTACATGATAACTATTACATTACAATAATTAATTAATTAAAATTAGTATCAATCATGTCAAAAATTTACCAAGATCGATAAACAAAAACATATTTAGAAAAAATATTAATAAAAAACGCTGACTACAAGATGAACAAGTTCAGTGGGCAGCTAGAATCAATTAACTTTCATGAGTGCTCTCTAGGTACTCCATTATTGTTTTACATTTAACGGGTTTGCGGTTGGCCACTGATAAAAAGCAAGAATGGGACCGAAAGAGGTACACGATCATAATACCTAATATACGAGTACTCTCGATTTGAAAACAAACTGGAAACAAAAGTTGAACTTGAACAAATCATTTGATGAATCTCTCTTTCTAGAAACGCACTGAAACTTATTTTGCCTCAATTATAAATAGCAGCGAAGGCCTTTTGAATAAATCATTTGTGAATGTCTCTTTCTAGAAATGTGCAGATATTTACCTTGTTACTATAAATAGATTCGGAGCTCTCGAAGCACTGTTTGCAAACGCCACGCTGTACGACCGCCACCGCAGACTGGCTCCGAATGTACCCGAGGCCCCGGGGGATGGTGTCGGATGGGGGCATACTGAGAGGAGCACTGGGGAGGTTGAAGGGGTGGTAGTGGAAGATTAGTTTTACCTGCCCGATCCAGCGTGGGATGCTCAGTGTTTTGTTTTGCTATACATGACATGCTTTACTATGACGGCTCCGTAGCTAAGTTGGTAGTAACCCTGCCTGCAAGGCGAGGGGTCCCGGGTTCGATTCCCGGCCGGGGCAGATTTTGTGTAAGCATAAAGTTTGTTCTCGGGTCTTGGATGTTTGTGATGTGTATCTGTGTATGTCCATGCCACCTGCGACACAGGGAATCCTAGTGCGGGGGTATGAGTGTGTAAGCGTTTATGTTTATGTTTATACTATTGTGTAACGGATTCTATGTTTTCAGTGTTGAACTTTGTTACTCTATTAGTTACTACATAAATACTACAGTTACCTATCTACAAGCCAATGTGAGTCTATAGAATGTCCAAATTTACTAGCCCACTAGCAGTTGCCTGCGTATTCAGCTGGCGGCATTGCCTCGTTAATTATGTCTAATTGTTTAGGTTAAATCTTGCAAGCTGAAAAAGAATTGAGCTGAAATTTTACATGACAATGCAATATATAATGATGTGACAGAGCTGGTCTGATGATTGAGGCAGAAGGTGGCTACAGGAAGTCTGCAACGAAACGACGTATCGGGGTTTGATTTATCTTCACAAATACTTTGATCCTAGATGATATCCAGGGTCCTCTTTGATGGTTTGTTTTTAGTAAAAAGTAAAATATATAATCTATACAAATAAATAAAATTGAAGTGTCTGTTTGTAATATCAAATACTTACAAAAGTATATACGGTACCTATAACAAAACAACCATTTTTAAAATTTTTGTCTGTCTGTCTGTTTGTTCCGGGTAATCTCCGAAACGGCTGGACCGATTTTGACGGGACTTTTTCACTGGCAGATAGCTGATGTTATAAGGAGTAATTTACACTACTTTTATTTTAGAATAACAATTAGGGTTCCGCGCAAAAAAATAAAAACCATAAAACCCAATATCTCCGCGCGGGTGAAACCGCGGGCAGCAGCTAGTAAATTTATGTATAAATATTTAAAGTAAAAATAAATAAACATACTTTACATAAGATTATATCAAGTGGATAATTAATAGTTTCAATTCCGCGATAAAGAATGTCTTGGCCTAAGTTCGATCTATACTGAATTTAACCAAACGTAGCGCGCGACGCTGGACAACGATACCTGGGTTAGTTTGTTATAAAATAAAAAACTTTCTTGAGCTCGCAACGCTGGACTGTAAAACCAGCAATTAGTATTTATAGTTAGTTAAAAACCCTTGGTTGGAATATGTGAACCACCTACGGTACGGCTGGTACTCACAACGCAGAACTCAATAAGTTAGTCAATTTGTTAGTACAAAATGTTACTTACTCGCGACGCTGAACTGCAATATCCTTTGTCAGTATGGTTAGTGACGCGACTCAGCATGAACTAAACTCAACCCGATCCGACCTTCGACACGTGTTTCGCCTCTACACGAGGCATCCTCAGGAACTTGACCTCGCCGACCGCTGGAACTAGACCAGCGTTCTCGTCAGCGTCAGCGACCATCCAACTGTTTTTGTAGCTATTTTAGTTCATAGTTGCAATGTTAATGTGGTAGGCAGCTTAAAAGTATTATATAATGAAACCTCACTAAAATCATCCCCTCTCAGTGTGCCCCCACCCCGAAGATGCCGTCATAAGCTAATCTGAGGCAGCTAAATGCCATTTAATTCCGCGCCCGACTGACGGGGTCGCGCGAGCCTCTTCGATTTACCCTGATTATAAGGGAGGCTAATAGGGATGTTGCATGAAACACAAAATACATAATTACTTTAGTTAAACAGGTTTAAGAATCTCGCATTAAAATAATAAAAAGGAAATTTACAAAAATATATAATTTCCACAAAGATACTGTAAGTATCTAATTTACGAATTCAACGATTTTTTTTATCATCCATTATGACAACAAAATGTTCTTAAACGCAGTTTTTCACTGCCAAATCATCAAAATTCATGTTTTTAGTGCAGTTTTACGGCCCGCGTTGAACAAGTGACGTCTGATGTTCTGTCCAATTTGTATGGGGTGTTTTAGCGCTCAGTAGATACGCTCGACTTTGACTCTCATTTTTGTCGTTTCTAGCGTTCGATTTCCAGTTTATTCGATATAGACATTGTTTTCTCTCAGGGGAAATTTTTTTTCATTTTTCTTTCTCATGAACACGAATTGATTGTCATCATAAAAAAATGGATATTCTTCATGAAAAAATGGAGACGAGCGGGTTGTTTGCCTGATGGTAATTGTAAAGCCAGCCACCACTATAATATTACCACTTCTTTTTATGTAGATAAATAAATGACACGTGAAAATATCCACGCGGGTGAAATCGCAGCCACAACACGACAGACAGACGCCAGTAGTCTAAAGTCTAAACAACAATCCCGCCGCATCAACACAGAAATGTACTCTGTGATCAACACTTGTGATTTACTAGTCATAATATTTACCATTTATCACAAGTTTAGTTCACTCATCCCAACCTAGATGGCGTTATTAGTAAACATAGGACCAGCGCATGTCCTAATTCTACTTGGCAAATCCGTACTTTATGAAAATATGCGAGTGTGTTTGTAGATTTGTTGGTCAGTTTGTCCTTCTTTGATGCAGCAACGGAGCAATGGATTGACGTGAGTTTATGGACCGGAGAGTAACATAGATACTATCATTTTTATACTTTTAATTTATTTATATTTAAAATGCTCTGTTCCTATAGAAATCTCCACGTAGATGAAACCGGCGTGGACAGCAGCTAGTAAAACTATTAAATAAATTGACGGCTTCGTCATCCGTGACTAAGTAAGAAACTAAGCTAGGAGCCCCGGGTTCGATTCTCCGCCGGGGTAGGTTTTGTGTATTGAACATAAAGTTTGTTCTCGGATATAAATACTCGTACATGTAACTAAAAAAATGGCCTCTTTATGTCAATGTTCTCGGGTCTTGGATGTGTCTATTATGTATCTGTTTGTGTCCAAGCGGTAGCATGGACACTAAGAGATCTGTGATGGACACAAACAGTCGTAGGTAACGACACAGGGAATCATATTACCCTCTACAATAGGAGTGTGTGTGTGTTTGTGTGTATGAGTATGTAAGCTTGTAACGTTTAGTTACGTCAAACTAAAAAATTTAAATCGTATATAGCCCCTCAAATATACCCCTCGTATATACCCTCAAAAAGGTCACGTGAAGCGTGATGTTAAATAAATAATAAGACTTTCAGCATACAGGTTCAATGCGCTGAAAATCTTTGTTCGCAAAAGGTATATACAGAGTTGCGAAGGTGCGATGGTGAATAGGGTAGGCGATACAATTTTCGACCATGTTTTTTTTTATGGAATCAGGCATTACTTTGCGGAAATCCATTTTAAATAAGATTATATAATGCCTAAGTTCGATCTATACTGAATTGAACCAAACGTAACGCTCGACGCTGGACAGCCACCGTTTCTCAGCATGAACCGAACTCAACCCGACCCGACCTTCGACATTTGTGTTCAGCACGTGGTCGGGTCGGGTTGAGTTCGGTTCATGCTGAGAAACGGTGGCTGTCCAACGTCAAGCGTTACGTTTGGTTAATTTCAGTATAGATCGAACTTAGGCCATTAGACATTCTTTATCGCGGAATTAAAACTATAAATTACCAACATTATATAATCTTATTTAAGATTTTTTTTTGTATTATTTTAATTCCTTTTTTTACTCGGTCATCTTATACATCACATTGCAGCACTAGGATTCGATGTGTCGCAGATGGCATGAGCACACACAGATACACAACACAAACATCGAATGATGTAAGATTAGACTTAAAGCATACTTATTAGGCACAGTATGACCTCTGATAGTTACAACATTAATGTACTTGCCTATCTCGCATCGGTTTATTGTTAATGCATGTTAGTTTTGAATTTAACGCATATTTTAACAAGTTTGATTAAATTTTATTTTCGGTTTAAGGTTAAGGTTTAAATTTTTTATTTTTTTTAACTTTGTGGTCCCTCCCTGTTAACACAAATTAAAGAAAGAGTACCTGGTAAAAAAAGGTTGCGAACAACTGGTCTATACAATCACGAAAGCAAGTTATGTCACCACGATATACTGCAATCTGCTGCAATCTGCCGTAGACGTAAAGGTCTATTATTATTATTAATGTACCTAACTTAGTGCAAAGTAAATAAAGTCAGATCGAAAACAGTCCCTTTTCCCCCATCCGGACGCATGTACCGTCTCCGTACTTGGCACGACGCCATCTTGGATTCCCTCCAACACATTAACAGAGCCACGCGAACCTCTACAACAGTACACATCTGACTAGAAAACTGTACAGACGTCGCAACTCTCTCCAATTTTAACTTTAAACCGGATAAATCAATCAGTTTTGAGTAAAATTTTATTGATTTTCAAGTTAGTTTTGAGGTTAGAGTTTTGCGCGGGAAAGTTTTGTTTTGGCGCGCGGTTTAACTTATTAAATTGCGGTGTTTAAACAAAGGACATATTGTGCTTGTGAGATTCTGGTGAAGGAATTTAAACTTGAAAAATAAGGTAAGATTAAGTATAATAAACACTAATAACGTATTATTTTAGTAAATACCAATTTAATCATTATTATTGTAGTGGGTACTTTTTTGATATTGTCTATTTATAAATCCATAAAAGCTAAGTCTAGTATGAGAGATAAGAAGCTGAAAATTGGCATACGACTTCTTCATGGATAATGTTTAAGTATTCCTTTGTTCGGTTTGTGTTTCTATACCCTTTACCCGATTGCGATGAAAGTTTAAGGAGTTATTGGATGCGTGCCCGTGAATGTTTCTGGATGAGGATAACAGGAATTCACGCGAACAACGTCGTATCAATACCTAGCTAAATAAATACCCTTTTCTACTTATCAAATACTACCTAGTGGCCGCGGTTTCAACCACGGTGAGATTCCCACAGGAGCCGTCCATTTTCTGGGATAAGAAGTAGACTGCGTAACTCTCCGGCTCATAAACTACCTATATCAATGCACAAAATCACGTCGAACGACAAACCAACACGTACCTGACATGCACTTACCTCATGGTTGTATAGAACTGTAGGAGTGTAGGGGTGTCTACGGCATGCTTATCGTTTGTTTCTTTGCGTGAATTATAATGTTAATACAACTGTTTCAGCAAGCTCGATTGTGTACGACTGCACGCAGTCGAGGTGCAAACAGTCTATAGTAAAATTGTTTAAGTTAGGTAAATTAGGTACATTCATAATAATAGACCTTAACATCTACGGCAGATGATTGCAGCATCGCGGTGGCACAACTTGCGTTCGTGACTGTATAGACCAGTTGTTCCCAACCTTTTTTAAGTTTTCACCAGGTTACCTACTCTTTGATTTCTTTGTTCCGGTTAAGATTAATACCACCCCATCACGTCTCGTGCCATAAAAACCGGCTAAGGTTATATCCGGGAATGGACAGCAGCATTCTCATCGGTCAGCATCATAATCTACAGCGAACATCATGATGTCTGCCAAGCGTGAACACTGTGCTGTATTATGGACTTGTTTCATCTAATCTGTGATTATGAAAATCTTATATTATGCCGAAGTTGTTCCTTTTCACCGTCTTGTTTTTTAATTTCGATCAAAAACAAACTCCGAAGTATTAATAAACGCCCACATGTTCTTTGCGATATATCCGTTCTAATAAAGGTGCTATTTTTGTAAGTTGTCATTTTATGAGAGTGTGGTCAACAGCTGATGTAGGTGCGTGGTAGGCAGTGGCGTATTTTAGGATTCTGCGCCCGGGCCTGCAGGCCCGCCCTTTTTTTTTGACAATTTTAAACTGAATCGAAAGAGACAAAACACAGTTTAACACTGTTCATTAATAAGAGCCTTAGTTAGGTAGTCTTTTTTATATTTCTTCTGCTTGCACCGCCCCTAGCAGCCTGCCGCCCCGGGCCATGGCCCTTTTGGCCCTAGCGTAAATACGCCCCTGGTGGTAGGTCGGTACCATAGTGATCTGTGGTAGGTACTGGGGGTTTTGACAGTTTACGTATCAATAACAATCAATACTAGGTAATTCAATTTGGAATACTTATCCATCTATAAAATAAAAATCAATTGCAACATGACGTATGATGGAGTATCATTTGAGAACGGCGGTTGGGCAGATTTTTTTATGTGTTCCTAATTTTTTTTTAAAGTCCACTGGATAAATCCGAAAAACATCGGAAATTTTTATGAAAAACAAAACTTAATTTCATAGATGAGGCATTTCTGCTGTCATTGTCAAAACGCTACCCGTGAGAAGCCGTACAATGAAGCCGGGGCAATGCGAAAGTGTGTTGTCGGGACAAAATATAAATGCAGGCACAAATGCGGTAGTAAAATGGGAGTATTTGAAGACTTTATAATCTGTACCTATTCACAGATTTTGGAAAATAGTACAGTCATAGCTAGAAAATGGGCACTTCACACAAAAACTTTTTTGATGTCAATTGATCCTGTTTCTTATAGGGATCAACGTGTTACCACAAAAAACACTTCTAGAGGCTTGTTTAGATAGACAGTGCTCAAGATGATTACAAATGTCACAAACGAATGGAGTTAGACAACGGTTAAACATTTGTGGTTTCTAGTATTTAATCACGTGACTAAGGCATGCTTAGGAGTTAAACGCTGTATAACACAGGTAAGGTGTGTTTAATTTTTTTATGGTAAAACCGTAAAAGTTTACTGGGCCAATTGAGGTTTGATTACTAGAAATAACAAAAATCGCAAAAAATGTGTCACATTTCGGAAAACGTGTCCCATACATTTCGGAAAACATATTCCATACATTTCATTTTGGCAATCACAGTAGATGCAGGAACAATTTCCAGTTAAAAAAATTTAGAGAAAATAAAATAAAAAATCTTAGGCACAATTTACTTGTGTAAGTAAATTTTTTTTTATAAATGAGAGCCGCATATCTGGCAAAGCATATACTTAGTTTCTGAGTATTAGCCGCGAAAACCAAAGGACTTACAATGCAATTTTTCTTTGCCTTCAAAGGATAGTTAGTTTAGAAAATCTATGTTTTACCTATCTATCCTTTAAACGTAGGAGATAATTATCCCTGAAACCAGGCCACGTGTGAAAACAAGGCATTAATCCAGGATCATTAATTCTGTTTAAACATCCGTAAGGTCAATGGCGAGGCTACGTGCAGCGGCTAAAAATAGACGCAATGTTAGTGTGTTAGCCGCTATTTTGACGCGTCTGGTTTTTGACCGATGCTTGAACAAACTTTAGTGCTTTTCGTTGGCTTATTCTGGTTTTAGTACGTTTTAGATTTTAATGTGTTGTAATTCTGAGTTTGTGTAACAGAAGGTACCTACTTTATTTAGTTCTATTGATTGTAGCTTTGTTTTTATATTGACAATCAGACAAAAAATAGATAAACTCTTTTTTTAAAACACACTGCAGTATGTAACTAAACATTATTAAAATCTAAAATCTTAAAAACTAATTGTCACAATGGCCAGTCTTGTCGCTCGAATAGCGATCTCTTCCAGACAACCCAAAGGCCAAAATACGAACAAAATTTTGGGATGGTTAGCTTTCATGTTATTGAGAGAATAATTAATCTATAAGAATACATATATCCTGATCAAGTTCATTGATCTTTTAAAGAAATCGTTATATAGACATGATGTTTATGTAGGTTCTTACCTATCTAATAATGCCCATATAAGCAGAGATAAAAGAAAGAGATGTTTAATTAATTTACTAAAATAATAAACCGTAATGATCCCCAACCATTCTATCGTAAGCCAAATACTTACATCATATAGGTATAAAATAAATATAAGCAGAAGTAAACGCCCGGTCAAGGTTATGGCGCGTGGATCGCATGTCAAACATCATCAGTTGTCATAGCAACGCTTTTGTTATTGGCTGTCTAACGACAATCGAGACGTATGAGGTAACCTTGTCGTGACGTCAAATATATTTGATAAATGTGCAGTTCTACACTGCATTATAATTAATGTTATGTTGATATGGTATGCTTTCATTTCAATGAATACATGTTTTACTGGCAGGTAGCCCACAGATGACAACAAATTAAATTTTATGCTATTAATAGCTTGGTTGTCGTTCTTCTCCAATGAGAAGTTTTAATGTTTGGATGGCTGGATTAATAATTTAATCCAAGTAATTAAAAGTACATAAGTAGACTTTCTTTACCAATTTTTTGTAAGAAATGAGCTTGAGGAAAGGCTCATTTGATATCAGAATTTAACGACTCAGTAATGTAAGTTTCTTAAATCACAACATAAAATTAAATCAAATTTACATAAATTTCATTTTAGATTTTAGAGGAAATAAACCCTCATTTCCTAAATCCTTCCTTCTTAACATCCCTTCTGCTCTCTCTCTGTTGTTCGAAGAGTCAAAGATCATTTACCTACCATATTGGCAACAACACATAGTCTGGTCACTAATAAACATATGTGCTCTGCTGTATAGATAAGAATGTTTAGATGACAGTCATGATTTCTCATTCTAAAGTTGGCGTGTTTTTAACCCTCGACCACATCGCGACCTACGATCAGGCATGACATAACGATGAGGTCAAACGCTTAACATAACTCCTCGTTGCCTTTTTTTTTTTTTTATTTTTTTTTTATGTTATTTGGTAACGAGACGAGCTGGTCGTTTGCCTGATGGTAAGCATAACGCCGGCCCATAACAATTGCAGTGCCACCCAGAACTTTGAAACACAAAGGCCTGCGCGGCACTGCAGATCGCTCGTTACCCTGAGACATTAGGTATTAAGTCTCATAAGCCCAGTAATTTCACTGGATACTCTGCTCATCAAACCGGAACACAGTAATGCTTGCACACTACTGCTTGGCGGCAGACTTCACGAGCAAAGCGGTGGTAACAACCCAGACGGACACTCGCAGAAGAGTTAGTCCTCCCACTAACAAAGTGTGCCTTGTCTGGTTCTATCACTGACTAGCTACCAAGGGTTCTGTGAAAGAACTATCAATAAGCTTGTTCGCGCCACGCGCTGTAGTACGAGGTTGAGTTGAAATAAAGGGAACGGGCTCCCAAAAGCTGCTGGAACTCAATCATCGATGCTTGACAATGTTTCATCTTTACGGTGAAAGCTGCTTAGCCAGACGACGGCTGGAAAATCCTCTGCCACCATGCTTCTATATTCTGATATTTTCCTTTACCGAAATTTTGTTTATACAGAGGCTCTAGTTTTTAATCAATATGACCTCTCATAGTGGTGGCCACGGGTCCATTAACATCATAAAAAACCCGGGCATAGACCCGATAACTCAAATGACAGGCATTAATAGTGTCAGTAACATGGTCAACGCCCCAATAAAGTCGATCTGACAGTTGCACTGGCAGATCTGCCAATTTCCTTCTGGCTAACCGTGGCGGACTTATATGGTGTACCACCTTGACGGCGATAAACTGGCAGGCGGAGCGAACCTTCACCTGGTTGAGCACAGTTTTAATTTTAGGTACTTTCTTATGCAACGGTCTTACGATTATAGTTTTTTTATACTATTTGATAACGAGACAAGCTGGCTGTTTGCCTGATGGTAAGCATAATGCCAGCCAATAGAAATTGCAGTGCCATTCAGAACTTTGCAACACAAAGGCCTGCGCTGCACTGCAGTGCGCTCGTTACCCTGAGACATTAGGTGTTAAGTCTCATAAGCCCAGTAATTCACTGGCTACTTTGCATTTTTTGGGAAAACAGGGCACACAAAAATAAATATAAGTTTAACAGTTTTCGCCGTCTTTTTTAACCACAGTCAGGCACGCCACAGTCATATTGCGTATATATAAACTACCAAGTTTTTACGCACACCAGATCAATAGTATAAAGTGCGTAGATGCGGTACTATTTAACAGAAATAATAACAAACATCAATTTCTGATAGTAATTGGTTCGCCAAAACAAAGTACGCACAATACGCTTTTGTTTGTAAACACAAGCGCCACGTGGCGCCATCTATATTTAAACCAAAAACCCAATTTCAATGTTGTTGGCCTGTTTATGAACCAGTCAAGATAGAGCCCTGGTTTCTTTATATCGTGAATTATGTTGTTAGGAAGTGATATATCTTTGTAAATTGGTTTTGGAATTGAGCCAAGCCGAAGAATTTCCGTTGTTTTTAGATTTTTAAACGCGTTTATTTTGAACTAGACGCTGTTTTGACATCTTGGTTTAAGTACATTTTTATATTGGCGAAATGAACAAGTTCTCCTAATGGTAAGCTAGTGGTACTTTAGCCTATTGAGACATTCAAGCTTTCCCACAAATATGTTATGCAGCCTGTACCTGTCTATTCGAGTTCAGATTTCAAGGTTGGTGACTTTCAAACCAAAAATTCTAGTGCCAAAACAACTGCAGATGACAATTAAAAAAAAACAATACAATAAAAATATGCTGAAATCTTTGTTTGAGCTTCAAGGAAATTCCCTGACGTATAAACTGGCGCGAAATACGCATTCACAAACTATAAGTACCTAAGTATATAGTTTGTGGATACGATGCAGAATGCAGATGTTTGTGGATGCGATAGAGATATTAAACGACAGTTTTCTATACTTGTCCCACAGATTTGCTATATGTCTGTGACTTGTCCAATAATGTAAACAAACTCGGCAGTATGTATGACCTGAAACCAATGACATAATTCGAATTTCTACCCATGTCATTGCTTGTTGAGCCGTATAGTTTGTTCACATTATTGGACAAGTATAGAAAATTGTCGTATACGTATTACGCTTCTAAATTATTCTAAATTGACGCGTTGGACGTCCGCCATATTTGTTTTCACCTTTTTAAACTTGACTCGTGTTTTCAACCAGTCTTGTGATCAGGTGGTATTTTTTTTTAATTTGGGTTGCGAGTGCGAGATCGTTGGTCGAGATTTTAGATCAATAAATACCTACTGCGCAATAAAATTAACTGAGTTGTTTTGATCAGTTGAATGTTTATTATTTAAACAGGGTTAAATTTTGAGAGCTATACTGTTTTAGTGGTTTTGCCAATGCTGGATACGCTTCCAACTGGTAGTGGGCTAGAACATTTGGATTATCTATAGGCCTACTTGGGCTTGTAGATTATCCAATTGTTTTTGTAGCTAGCTAGGTTAGATGTAGTGTTTATTTATGTATTAGCTAGTTAATAAAGGCATTAGAAGAAAAACTAAATATATTTATATAGAGGGTGGATAATAATAATACAAATGACTAAATAGATTAGATATCATTGTTATCTTTATTAGATCTTCATTAATTTATCTTTTATATACAATTCTTAAGATTCGTTAGTTTGAAGAAACGCTCGCCAAACAGCTTAAAAAATCCAAGACCAGATTCTGGTCAGGGAAATGAAAGGAACATTTTCGTATATGCGGTAGATCAAGAACTTTCTTGATCAAGAACATGTTGCGGGCCGCGATTTGACAGCCCTGATTTATATTATGATACCCCTATTCTGTGGACTGGTTTTTGTCCATTTACGAAGTCACGATTCGCGAATCTTCGGGATTTCCTTCCCAATTGGTCAAGGCCCTTGGCACAACACACAAACGTGCGTTCTATACGTTATACAGTTAATTTATCAATGACATTAGCCTGATTCCCCAGTATCTAGACACAGTATATACACTGCTGGGCAAAGTGCCACGTCCACTGACCTCAAAGTGGCGAAAATACGCGTTTTTATGCGGTCAACGATGGTTCATGTTTTTTTAAAAGAAACATGAAAATATCCTTTTGATGTTGGCCCTAATCTAGCTAAAGCTACTTCGTGTGGGTCCAAAGTGGGCCCCTTGTAGGAGTTGTAGCTGACTCTCGTTATTCATACCAAAGCTTACGCCATGCCATAGAGAAAAGAAACTGGACAGAATAGTGGCAAGTTTTTACCCGATAGCAGAAAGAATGGAGGGTAATGCTTGTCGAGCGTATGTAAAGGTACATAGTATGTCTATTTCTTTGGCACGCTCTGCCTGTACTATATGTAGTCTGAGACTGAGTGTATAGTCTGAGTCTAAACGGTTTTCGGCTTCTGACATAAGTGCTGTCATTACATTCGTTTTTGTAGTGGGAGTGAAATAGGGTATTCGGGCCGGGCGTTCTCAGTAGTTCGGTTATTTAGTCCGCTCCCGGACTTTTTGTCTCGACAGTTCGGTGATGCAATATGACCGGACTACAGAGCCTGATAGTTCAGTATCGATATCGACACAGCGGCGCAAGTACGGATATTTTAGATCGATAAAATTCGATAAAATTGACAGTTCAAATTGATAAAGTGGATTTTATCGACTCTTTATATAATTTATCGAGCCGCTATACAATCGACAAAAGTTATCGAATCCAAAGAGAATATTGAGCTACTACAATACTTTACGATCAGACTTCGGTACTCGCAACATTCGATAAATTTATCAGTTTATCGATACGAAAATTTGATCGTACTGACTTCCGTACTTGCGTCATAGTACCGATTAACCAATCTGTTAAGTTATGGGTTCTAATAATCTGTTGTTCTGTTTTCTTTTAATTTATTTTTTATCAGCAGATTTTTGTTATTTGAAAGCATATAAATTCATATTGGTCCCATAAAAATTTCATCCAAATCGGTTTAGTAGTTTGTCACTGAAGTCGGTTCTTCACTTGTTTTAATAATTGACGGATTGCTCTTGTTTTTCAGTCTAGAACGTTTTTAAAAATAAAGCTTCAGAACTGTTGTAAAACTATTTTGAAAGCATTAAGTCACCGGTAGACAAATAATTTTGTTTCTAATTAGTAGTTCTTTGTGTAATACTCGGAATCGGAGATGTAGAAGTCATTGCACTTGACATTCGTCCAAATATTGGTCTCGGTAACAGTAGGTATTTTCTATTACATTTGTTTTCGTTTCGGCACGAAGTCTGGTATTATAGCACTTATGATGTTGTGTTAGGGCATTTATAATTATGTTGTTGTTGATATGGATTTATTAAACTTAATAAAAACACAACAGATTGACTTTTTTCTTAAAGAAGAAGATAATTAAAAAAACTAAGAATTTATCAATTAAAAACAAAATTAAACAAAACCTTATAAATAAAAAACAGCATTAAGGTCGCCTTCTGCAGGTAGGGTGCTCAAAAAGCTGGCGACATTACCTCGCTGAATAGCTAAACTAATACGTTGACCGAGGTAAGCGCCAGCTCGTTGGTCACCTGTCACTTCTACTAAACGTCGGGACAACTCCTTAAAAAACAGCCTCGCGTCTGGTCCCCAGGGGCCCATTGTCTCGACCCCAAAAGGAAAAAATATGTATCCGTCACCAAGGGATGCATATTTCCTCCGTTTAAGGATTTCCGCTGCTTCTGCTGCTGAACCCGCCGCCCTAGATGACAATTGGACGTGAGAAGGCGCTAGCGTGTCGACACAAGTTGCGTCCCACACCAGTGTTGATATGGTATTAGGTAACATTGTTGTTTCTGTTTGACTCAGTAAGAAATATAAGAAATAAATATTTGTATCAGTTTCATTGTGGCCTGCTTGCGTCAAAAGCTAGGTTAAAACTACGTTACACGGATTCAGTAACTTCGGGTTATATGGTTAATTTTAACTCAATATTGTTTTGCGATTGAAGATTGAAATATTTATCATAATCTCTCAGTGAAAACAACTTTGACATTACTAATCTGAAGTTAGTAATTACACGACAGCACAAAAAAGGAGTATAATGTTTTTGAACTCTCCAACATTAGTGAATTAAAGTTTACAGTAACTATATTCGTTTAAAGAAACTTAAAAACACACTTTCACCTCATAAGTTTTATTGCATTGTTAGTTAGTTATTCACAAGTGAATCCAATAAAAGTGTGTTAACAATAGCCTGAGGTTAGTCTCTAATAACACTTGGTGGTGAAAGACATCATCGTATCCTTTAACCCCATGTTAACTAACACTGAGTTAATTAAGGTAACCAGGGCTGCTACAAGCGGGCCTAACTATTACGTATTATTTTCTACACAGAAAGATGTTGCCTGTATGTCATATTTATAATTAGAATATTATTCTTTTGTGGAGTTAATACACATTAGCATGACACATTTTAGCTCTTTGTCACTGGAAAGAAAAGCAAAATGAAATAGCAAAATTCTAAACGAACTAGCAACGCCTTCCGCGAACTTCGTAGCGTAGTCTACGCCGCTGCGTAGGCGGCCCTACGAAACTAAAATAAGTTACGCAGTATTAATAAATGGGTCTAAAATTTAGACGCATTTAATTTACTATACCTACATACTTTAGACTCTAAATAGTATCGATTCATTTTTCATCGATTTAATTTTTTTAATTTCCATACTGTAAAAAAAATGTGTATTAGAGTATACGGTAATATTAAATGTGTCTTTTTAGTAAATATATATTTTTCTGACAACACAAACAGGTTTTTCCACTGATGCTAAGCTGTTGCTATAGTTAATTGAAAGTTACTACAATTTGCAGGATCGATTTCATTTTATTGATTTTCGAAGTGAAGAACAAAAGTTGTTTGTTATGAAGTACACAATTTTTTTATACTCTTTGGTAACGAGACGAGCTCTTCGTTTGCCTGGTGGTAAGCATAACCAGTCCATAACAATCGCTGTGCCACTTAGAACTTTGAAACAGGCGACACTGCAGTGCACTCGTTACCCTGAGATATTAGTATTTTCACTGGCTACTTTGCTCATCAAACCGAGACACGGTAATGCTTGCACATTCCTGCTTGACGGCAGACTTCACTACCCAGACGGGGACACTCGCAGAGTTCGTTCTACCACCTAGTAAAAGCGGTGGTACTAACAATCAAGTCGTCCTTAAGAGGTCGTTAGCATTTCCAATAACCCTGTATATGTATAGAGTTTTTGAAAGACGCTATAGTCCGCTATAACATTCACCCGGAGAAACAACGGTCAGCCAAATGCGATGTGCCTACGTCCGCAAGACAAATAAATCATATGGAAATATGGAGAGGAGATACGCAAAAGATCGACCGATATAGCACGTGTGTATTTCAGTCCATGATGTTTTTGTAGCGTAAGATAGTAATAAAATTAAAAGCGTTCGTAACCGGCAGATTAGCATGAAATGATGGGTGTATGAAGAGAAAAGGTATCGAGTAAGAGAACAGGATCAGGTGTGTACAAGGGTAGAACGTTCTCCTTCTCTCTCATTAAAAGTGACTTCAACCGCGACTGCGTAGAACGCCACTTGGATCGGCTACTCGCCTTTTACATACAATGGCTTCCTATGGTTTTGACTAGGTCGCGACGTCCACCTAGTGAGAGAAGGTCTCCCTATGCGTGAGTCGATTCCTTGAACTCGAGCTTTTTTGTAGAGGATAAAATCATGATGCAGCTACAGCATGATGGTAAGCCATTTGCTAGTGCTCGTCAGGTCAGTTACCACTCTCAAATTGAAAATCTGTTACCAATCAAGCCCCTATCATTTTGTTTCGGCACTGAACCAGAGCTAGTCGTCCCATTATAGGTTTAGCGTATTGTCACCTTTAAACACAATGTCATTTAAGATCTGATGATATAGTTCGTAAACGTTTATGTAGTCTTTAATCAGTATGACGAGAATATGAACTAAATTATAATTTGCACAAATTACGAATTTCACGAATCGCGAATTGTACGAACAGCGAATGTGAACGAATTTAGAATAACTTTACAAACTGAGAAAATGTAACAACTGCTCATAATTCATATTCATACTATACTTGGTAATACTTTATTATATTCTATACTTCCTATAGAATATTTTAGGCCATAAAAAGTCGATTTTCAATGATTTCACGACGCGGACGCAACAAAGACTAAAAAGAGTTGTTATAATAAACGACGTCTAAAAACTATCAATATACAGACTGATACACAATCTTGATACCCAGATACGCAATCACATATGTCCTTCTAAAATCTAATAGATGAATCTTACGATGTTGGCAATTATTATAACTATTAATTAGAATGGCTATGTACTTACTTGGCTATGTACCTTGGGTAATAACTGTTCTAGTAGAACACGCGTGGTTATGATACGCGTGTGTTTATTTTAGTTTACCTATAAAGAGCGGTGACAGCTTAAAACAAAAGCAATACGCGCGTATTTTATTTACGTATTTAAAAGTGACCACACGTGTGATCGTATCACTCATCGCGTATTGAAGATCGCTGATTGATGATCTCCAAGTGGCACATTGACAGTTACGTTTCATTATTTAACACAATGTTATTTTTATATGGCTATAATGTTTCTAAGGTACAAGGACTTTGCGAAATACCAAGGACTGAAATACAGTTCATGGCCAGTTATTTATACACCAACGAGAAATTTATCTGTCTATACTCTATACTAAATGCAGGGTGCAAACTAAGCAGGGTGTAGTATGCTTTATCTTTTATCCTGCCAGTATCCAACCAAGTTATCCGTCCTTGACATAATTGAATAAGGCTTTGGGTCACTGGCCTACTGTTTCAATCATGTTGCTGTAGGTGATGAAAATTTACTCTTCACATAGCCACAGAACATAACAATAACTTATCTTCAAAAACCATATCATTAAAAATATAAATTTACTGTTTCTAGAAAATGCCGTCCGAAGTGATATCGGAGAAATCGCTCCAGAGGGAGCTAGCTGACTCCATCATCAGGATGGTGCCTCTCGACGAGATCAGGATACTGCTGGCTTGTGGTGCCAAGGTATGTTTCCATCTATCAGGTTTCTACTGATTGATTTGGTATCAGTGACCCATGTAGCAGATTTTCTGCATCGTTATAAATATGTTTTCCACTACTAGCTGGTCATCAGTTACATGACTGTACTGTATTCCTCCCCTCTACAACCATCACCTGTATGTTGTAGAAATATTATGAGTGTGAAAACTTTACGAGTTAGGATGTACTTGCCTTTACAGGTAAACGAGCCAGTGACCCAGGGTCTACGTCCCCTGCACTACGCTATCTGGCAACGTCACCTGGAAGCCACAAGGCTCTTACTGGTGCGAGGGTGCGACGTCAACGCCAGGGATGACTGCGGGTACAGTGCGCTGCATCTCTCTGCTGAGCATGGGTAAGTATCAACACCGACAGGTGCTTGGCGTTAGATCTTCGAATTAATAATGTGTGATACTTAGCTGTCTTGCTAACTATACTAGAAAATGCCTTACCACCTTACTATAATTTCGCCACTGAAATCTCATCCTCATTGTAGTATGCAAACTATCGACTTACTGATCGGTTCAGTGCTCGACGTCGCTTTCAATGGGTCATCGTCGCTTCAAATGATAGAATAGGATACAGATATGGTAACACCACCAAGCACAAACCAGGTTGCTTCAAAACGAATTAATTAACTAACATTGTAACTGTCCAATAATCCGTCGTTTGCTATAAGCACCCACAAAGACTGCTAAATAATCTGTGAGCACCCACTATGTTGCGCTAAAAGTTGTGTCTTATAATCTGCAAAAGTTCACGCTGGTCATCTTCCAGCCAACCCTTCCTGCTTATCATTAAAAGAACTAGAATTTAGCTTCGTCTGCCCAGGTACCCTGAGCTGGTGAAGCTCTTGCTAGAGAGCGGTGCGGCGGTGGACTACCGCGCGGACACAGGCGAGGAGTTCCCACGGACCACCCTGTGTGACGAACCGCTGCGGCTGGCCATTAGGAACAAGCATTACGTGAGTAATCATAAATTCTATTCATATAAGTTTCATGTAGGTACAAAGAACTTGCTTCAAGGAACAAGGAAGTCGTGAATTGGCAGGAGGTGGCGCAGGATAGACTGAAGGGGCGGCTCATATTATCGGAGATCAGTTTTGGGTCACTGCGAACTCATAGTAAGATTATTTTTTTAGGCAGTGCTCGAAACGGGTCAGAATCCCTGTCTCCAAAACACCGTCCCATTTCGTAAAAGTTTTCCTCGCTTGGTTACGGTATGTAGATTGTAGAGTATGTATTTTTTTTATTTCTCTCCGTTCTTCTCTGTTCCTCTAAATATATCGGCAACTTTCGGAAACAAACAAACGCGTTCCGGCTTATGACTTTGTTTCTAAGTCATATGAAAAGTTGTGCGGTTACTTTACTTCCGTCTCTAGAACCTGGTATAGGAATCAAGCCACCCAAAGGAGCAGATATGAGGGTATACTGAAATAAGAGTTTATGTTATGTTTTAAGATCCAAAGATTTTTACATCCAATCTTTCAGTACGTAAGCATTTAAAAGTAGGGCGAAATAATATAAGATTCTTGCATTTAATTCTTGCATTTTGTTGTATCCATTTTAGGAAGTGGCCCGTCTTCTTCTAGAACATGGTGCGGACCCAAACAAGAGGTACTTCTTTGGTTCAGAGATCAACCTGGTCTCTGACCCTGAGTCCCTGGAACTGCTACTGACATTCGGAGCCAATCCTGACTCCAGAGACAGGGCTGGGCTCACTCCGCTGATGAAGGCGGTTAGACAGAGGAAGGTCAGTTGCTTATTGTAATTATTCAGTACCTCACAATATATAATTTCAGCAGCAGGTAGGGTTAACTCTTCTGCGAGTGTCCGTCTGGGTGGGTACTACCTACCTCTTTGCTCGTGCGGTACTCTAACAAGTAGTAGTGCGCATTCCATACTGTGTTGAGTTTGAAGAGCTAAGTAGTCAGTGAAATTACTGGGCACAATATTTGAAGACTTCATGTCCCAGTGTAGGGACGGGACTGCCCGTTTTTTTTTCTTGTTCGAATTTGTAATTATGGTTTAATGTTTTCATTTCATTTTTACCACTGACGCAAAAAAGGAGGGTTGTTATAAGTTTAACGTGTGTATCTCTGTGTCTGTCTGTGGCATCGTAGCTCCTAAACGGCTGGACCGATTTTGATTTAGTTTTTCTTGTTTGAAAGTTTACTTGTACGAGAGTGTTCTTAGCTATGATTAAAAATATCCGTTCAACCGTTTGAAGATCATCGACTGGTTTAGTGGAGTTAAAAAAATATATATATTTAATTTCTTCTCATTATCAGGGTATGGATGCAGTACTGCTTCTCATCAGCTACGGTGCTGATATCAACGCAATGGCAGACGCGAGGAACGATTACCGAACTGTCATGCATTATGCTGTGCTAAGTGGTACGTATCAAAATCAACATGGATTGCGATTGTTATTTGACCTTTTTAGGAATGACGAACATGGTTGTGAGGAGGTCGTCGACCCGCAGCTTGTTATTAGCCTCTTAAATGACAGTTTTAGCATACGGTGTGGAGAATAATGTGCTAATGTTAAATCAATTCATTGTAAAATGTTACGGGATGTATCACAGCCAAAATCATTACGAAAAGCTGACCAATGATTAATTTAATTTCTTTAATCTCCAGGTAATTCTGAAGTTGTAAACTTGCTGATCAAGCAAGGTGCCCGCGTGAACTACGAGTGCCCAGAACTGAGTAAGCCCAGTCCACTCGATCTTGCCATACTGAAGGGAGATGTAGAAATGCTGCAGCAGCTACTTTCTGCTGGTAAGGAAGCTGTAATAGAATCGATGAATAAATAATTCATCATCATTCATAATCATCAACAGCCGGAAGACGCTGATGAACTTTGGCCTCTCTCATACTGGCCTCTTGTATCCAACGGTTCCCTATGGTTGTGATCAGGTCGAACCGAATCACCTAGCTGGGAGAGAGAAAATATGTTAACATTTTTAACATCAATAATTTAAAAATAAAAAAAAAACTGCAAGCAACAATTAACTTTTTTTTATATTTTTTTTATTCTATTCGGTAACGAGACGAGCTAGTCTTTTGCCAGATGGTAAGCATAACGCCGGCCCATAACAATTGCAGTGCCACTCAGAACTTTGAAACTAACGGCCTACGAGGCACTGCAGTGCGCTCGTTACCCTGAGACATTGGGTATTAAGTCTCATAAGCCCAGTAATTTCACTGGCTACTCTGCTCATCAAACCGGAACACAGTAATGCTTGCACATTACTGCTTGGCGGCTGACTTCGCGAGCAAAGCGGTGGTAACAACCCAGACGGACACTCGAAAGAAGAGTTAGTCCTACCACTAACAACTTTCACCAAAATGTACCTCAGCAATAACTTAAAAATAAAACGAACTGCAAACAACATTTAACTTTCATCAAAATAGTATAATTTGTAATAGACCTATTACATTATGAAATATATTTTATAGTGTTAACTGACACTAGCGGATGTTCACATAAATATATACATCACAAAAATTTCGACACAGGTTCGAATCCTGTTGTTAGCGAAATTTTTGTGATGTATATATTTATGTGAAGACCTATTACCTACAAATTAAAATTATTATGAAGCATGTATAAACGCTACATGATGAGTGCTAGACGGAGCCATGTGAAACCCTTCATCTCACATCTCGCTCTTACTCTAACTGCTGTTTTCTGCTTGGTACTCTGTATTTTTCTCTGTATACTAAGCCTGACTGGTTATTGCTCTAGGTGCCCAAGTGAATGCATCAAGTTCCGTCATCGGGTCACCACTCCACGTCGCTTGCTCGGACAACATTAATAATAGGAAAGAAATCGTTAAAGTAAGTGTTATCAAGAGTTTGTTTTGAAGTGTTATTAACATAAGCTTTGTTTACTTTGAAGTACTTACAATCGCGCAAAAAGACAACTCGTGATCCCACCGTCTTTGACCCACTATATTAGGTACTCGTAGTCCCACTAATACTGAAAACATAGGCTCGTAGTCCCACTGCTTGGTGGGACCACCAGTCGTGTCTATAGAGTATGACTCGTGGTCCCACTGTTTGGTGGGACCACCAGTCACGGCTATAGAGTACGACTCGTGGTATACTATCGACTTTTTGTCCAAGTTGTATTTATCGTGTTCAAGAGAAGACGTGAATACAATGTCATCGGCCAAAGCCTAGGACCTAAAACCCGACAACACGGTTTGTCAGGTGCATGACAAGAAATAAGAGAAAAGCGAAATCGATCGATTCAACTAAGTACACAAAAATCAGGAATCAATCTTTTGAACCTTCATCAAATGCAATTGTTATGGGCAGACGTTTTGCTTATAAACAGGTGAATTTTTCGCCACGTTGCATCAAGCTAAGCACATCTATTGTCGTTTCTTACAGCTCTCTCGTTACCCTGAGAGTTTAGGTATTAAGTTTCGAGCTATTTTACTGTATGATTACTTTTCTATAACGTTGCTGTACAATAAAGAGTTACATATCTAAAGCTCTGGTTTTGATGTAGTCTCTGCATTTTCCAGATCCTTCTAGAAAGCGGCGCTGACCCAAATCTGAAGGTATACAATGATGAAGATATGACACAGCTGCGGCCTGCTCTGGCTGAATACCTCGCTAGCAACATGGAGCCTAGTGCCGATATAATCTCCATGCTGCTGAGATATGGAGCCAGGGTGAGTAGTGCAGCGCCAACTTATATTTACGACAACTGGCGACTCTGTTAGTGTTTCTTTTGCCTCCTGTGGCGCAAGCCTTGATTTTTCCGGGATACAAAGTAGCCTATGTTACTCTCCGGTCCATAAACTACATCTATGCTTAAAACGACGTTGCTCTGTTGCTGCTTGAAAGGAGGACAAACCAACAAACAGACAAACACCTTTTCGAATTTATGTACGGATGTCAGTGTTTCTATATCAGCTATCTCCTTTCAGTTTTACCCGTAAATTAGAAAAATAAATATAATCTTTGGTTTTTTTTTTATAATTTACAGGTTGTAGTTGTCACTTTTAATAACTTGTGTTTGATCACTTCCCGACTGATATAATAAGATGCCGAAGATGCCTATTTGGTAACAAGTTGACAACTCGACATAGATTGAAAATAATGCCCATTGGCTTTCTTAGGTAACCTTGTTTCGAGAGTCTAACTCGAAGTCGGAAATTACAATCTCAGTAGAAAATCTGAGAAGGTTAAAAAAACTTTTTTTAGAAAGACCCGCAACAACTATTGCTCATCTTCTTTTTTGTTTCCAGGTAATCATGAAGACTCAATTCCGTGACCCGGATGGTATCCTCAACCATCTCCAGAACATCACAGCAGTAGAGAATGAGCACATCTTCTATCTTCTTCTAGAAGCGGCTGAATCCTTCGACCTTTGCATGATAAAGAGAAACAACACGCTTAACGCCAAGCAAAAAGAAACCTTAATTGAACGCGCTAAAGTGCCACTTCCTTTGCTGACGCAAACGAGGGTCTTCCTTCGCAGGTTCCTTGGTACTTCATTAGTTCGCGTCGCGAAGAAGTTGGAGATACCTAAAATTATGCATCAGTATCTCCATTTTGACTGCCGCTAAAGGTTTTTCCTAATAAAAAAAGGTTTTAGTTTTTTGGCGGAATGACATTAGCTCCTCTGCCAACGTGTATTTTTTTAAATATATGGTGTTGCTAGTTTTTGGGATTTGCCAGTTGAACGGGTACTAGCAATCGGATTTTGTATTTTAGGGTTCCGTTATAGAGTAGGACCCTCTGTTATATTATGATATATTATCGAAGCTTATATATTTAGAGTTCTATTCTTTAATCATGCTTATTAAAAAGATCTCCTTTTTGTGTCGTACAAGAGAAATTTAGATCTGACATTTGGTCCGAATAAAATCACATAATATTCTAATATCGTTTTATTGTAAATGTGTACCTAACATGTTTTAAATATTATGGGACATGCGTTTAGCCTCATATAACTTCATGGGGTGAAAGAGAAACAAAGGTGAGACTAACTTGCCCAGAATCTATTTATTCGTAGGTACCTCTTATGGAAATGTTTAGCTGGAAATATGAATTTAAGAAGAATTATGATTGCCCTTATAATATATATTTTAGAAACTTTATTCAAAATATACAATATATACATGCTATATTTTTCGGAGCCTCTTTTATATAGAGTTCTTAATAATAAATAATGTGGCAATTTTCTTTGTATTTTTTTTATTCAATTAGCTGTTTCAAAATATAAGGAGTATTTATAAGAAGTACATATTATAATGTAGCTGTCATTAAGTTATATTATTCTCTTTGGTTGTCATTGAAAAAAACTACAAGTTAATGTACCTACCTACCTATATTGTTACTTTAGGTAGTTACACATTTTAGGTTCTTCTTCTTCAGATGGCTTGATGAAAGTGAAAACGATCTGTCATAGCAAACGACCAATAGAAAAGTTTTTTGGAAAACGCTTTGGGTTATCAAAGATTCTTTAATTTGAAAACAGTTTGAAACATAAAAATGGTAAAGGTACTATCTTATATTTAACCTTTTACGACTTCACTGTACATTGCAGCCACATAACACGAATACAGGCATATTTCATTGCACGTAGGTGTATTTTTTCTGTTATTTGTACCTACCTGGGGACCGATTTTTGAATGTCACGAGTGATTTCGATATCAGCGGTGACAAAATTCTCAGCGATAACTTTGAAATCACTAATTTGCAAAAGTCGTATTTTTGAAAGTCATATCCTGTTTACCAACATGTAACTATTTCTCAGCTTTAATCATAGACAAACTTATGATTGTGTTCCATTCAATTTTATTTTTTAAGTTGGAAATTGTTTTAAGCCAAAATTGGCAATAATACCTACTCATATCTATGATATTGTTTACAAATGGGTACCCCACTCGTAAACGATATCATAGGTATGACAATTTTAGTCACCCGCTGAGATTCAAAAATACGACTCTGTCTGTTATTATTAATTATTTTTCTTTTCGTATTACCTATCATATTCGAATGTTGTCTGAATAAATTTTAATGCTTCCTATTATTTTTATTCTATTCATATAATTTTATGTGTTTACATATTATTATATTACTCAAGTTTTAAATACAAATAAAATGTAATTATATCTTTATCTTTGGTCATAGAACACCCGTAATATCAGAAATAGAGTTTAGAACGTAAAATAGGCTGATTTATTTGATATTTACTATAATTATGTGATATTTACATTGTGATAATATCTCTTATAATTAAGTTTTTTGTACTACTTTTGATTGTTAAGATTTTAATAATCTCAAGTATTGCCTCGTACGACTGTATTTAAGATTAAGATTACCTACTGTATTAATAAATGTGTGAAAAAATATGATACTTCTTTCATTCAAAAGCGTTTGGCCATATCGCCACTTAAGATCAATGCACATATCTCGCAATAAGCATGGTACTTATAGAACATTTCTTAGTTCTCGCCTGGCTAGCTACCAGTGGTGGTGCTCTAGCTCACAGTACAAAAAGTTGTCACTCAGCACCTGTAGATGTGATTTAGTGGCTAAACTTTGCGTGTGGTACCAATTACCGTGAATATTAATACATAGGATATTGACGTTTTAAGCTTTGTCTGGGTTACGTGGAATATTAAGGTGCATCCCTGAGCGAATGACCTTCAGCATCTGATGATGAGTTTGAGAGACGGCTGCCTATTGACGCCCGAGCTCTGCGCACGCCCCTCTGCTAAAAATTCACAGTGATATTTGTATATTTAATTGGTTCAAAAAAATAAAACAGTCTTTTAAAAGAAATGTGTAATAAATCAACATTTTAAAAAATCGATCAATTTCTAATATCTATAAGCTTTCGGCCATACACTTGTGTTCTTAGATTAAGTTGTTCGTGCATTTGTGCACCCTCACACACCTCCCGGATAAACGTGAAATTATCAACAAGGAACATATTATACTCACCTATGCGTAGGTATGTACGGTGAATTACAACCAAGCCGACACTACACTTTGGCTCCAACGTTGGCTCCCCCTGGTGCCACTCGTCCAACGTGTGGGTCTAGAAAATAGCACAGCGAATGCTCACTCCAAATTTGGGGCTATATGGTATTTTAAAGATCCACACCACGTTGGGCGAGTGGCGTTGCTGCTGACCATTGGGCCAACGTGTGGAGCTGACCGTGCTTTCAGTATATAGAAAAGTACTCAGTGGGCCTAACCCTGTCTAATATACAATCATATACGGTACTGGCACAGAATAGATAATAGTATGTTAAGGTCCGTATATTATCAGATTTACATGATGTAACACCATCTAGCGTCGAGTGGCTAAATTAATGCATCATTTCCCCAAGTGTTTGTTGTCAAGTTTTACGAGACCACTATACTGTAGATAGATGGCGTTACGTTAAAATTTAATTCAATCATAAATTATAACATAAACTATGACATTTATATGCGTATAATTATTCATCGATAAAAGTCCTTGCTATAATTATATAAAAGAATATATGATTTAGTAAATGCTTGATCAAAACTTAATCCAAATTTGTAAAAAATATAGGGAAATTATCAAAGATCACCTGGCAAGTTTTTATAAAAATGGCGTCGCTTTCAATGCCAAAAGAAAATCTTATATCTGTCAAACGGTTGTTGACTTCTGATGGGAGTTGTTTCTTTCGTGTGTAGTTTTTTGAAATCAAAAAACACTCCAAAATTATTTTCGAACCATTTTTAGAGTTTAATAACAGTGCCATTGGACGAAAAACACTAAATTAAGTTCACTTTTCAAATGTTTCTTCACAGATTTTTTTAAATTCATTAAGTCGAATATAACAGTGCAGTTTTGTTTTGATTTTACATCCTGTTTTTAAAAAGATCAATTACTATCGACGACAGGTTTCTTTTTTCACTTCCTGTGATTACCGTGAGAGAGTTTAAAGTGTGTAATTGCTGAATGAACGAGATAAAATTCTAGTGTTAAAGTGTTGAAATTTTATTTATGTTTTGTGTTTTGAACATGCAGTTCTAAACTGTTATCATGGGATTTCAACTGTGGTTACAACAGCCCCACCTTTAACAGGTATGTAGAACTATTAATTATAAAATTTATATTATTTGGTGCTAAGAAATATCTATTTTCGTATGGAAGCAGCCCCCTGTGAGGTATCAAATGACACCACTTCATGGCACAATGGTATAGTTGCTAGTAGGTATAATTATAAAATAGGACTATTTTTTGAAAATACTTAATTTATGAACTGGTTGCCTCAGAATAATGAGCACATTTTGGAGTGTTTGATCGGATTTCGACCAAAAAAGTGTGAATGCCATTTTCAGCATTTGGTTAAATATGTTAGGTATATTTTTCTTTAGACTGCAATAATACAGCTTCTATTTTTGAACTGTTTTCCAAAAAAGGAGGAGGATCTGAATTCGGTGAGGCTTTTTGTTTATGTTTGTTACCTCAGATCTCCATTGTTTATAAACCAATTTGGAGAATTCTTTTGTATTTGAAAGTATATACTTTCAGATTGGTCCCATAGAAATTTCAACAAAATTGGTTCAGTAGTGTATCACTGAAGTTGGTTAGTTTACTAGTCTAGTTAAGATTTTACTAGTTTTTGTCATACCTTTGGTATCCCACTGATGGGCAAAGGTCTGCCCTCGGTTTGTCCTGCATGGAGATTCTTACAGGAACCATATATTTCCAGGATAAAAAGAAAGTATCTAATAAATAAATAAATAATATAATAGTACAGAAAATAATAGCAGGTTGTTTAAGTTATGGTAAGCTTCAACCTTACTATAACAAACTGCAGTGCCAGTCAAAACTTTGAAATAAATAGCCCTGAAAAATTTTCTGTGTTTATTACCTACTATTCTCAATTAACATCAAAACTGGATTAGTAGGTATTCAAAAAAGGCTACTAAACAATTCACATGTTCTAGTTTTTTAGCCTTAATTAATTTGCAAACTGATTTACTTGTGAGAAAGTTGTTTAGTGCTAATTGTCCTCAAACTGTAGTTTTCTACTATATCGGTCTGTCTTAAGTGAAGCACTCAAATCTGTTTCTGACTTGAATTATGTAAGTGTCTAACCGACTAACCACAGTCTCACTTAATCTTAAGTGACATTAGTGTCGTTTCTGTCATTTCATACCTAAACCTAATTTTAGTTTCAATCTCTCTTTCTAAATGAGAACATGAGAAAGACATGAAATATAAAATTAAAATTAATCCACTTGCTTATTATCCACGATGGAACGGAGAAGGTATATGCGTTTAGGGTGAGAGGTTGTTTTATCTAGTGTAAATTTACGGCCATGAATTCAATGGAGTGCCTAATTTATCAAGGATTTTTTTACTTAAAATAAAGACAATCCAACGTACCAACAAACACACTTTGACATTTATAATAGTATGGTTTTAATAGAGTTATGCTAGTCTGTTTCCTGAAAATGTTTCAAAAGAATGCAAGTTGTGACCTGCCACTAAGCTTTATTATAGAACTATTCATAATAATTTGTAGACTATGCAGGTCATATGCCTCACCAGTGCTCAACATCCATGCTAGGTATTATAAACGGGTAGCAAGCTAGCAAGACTAATAAAGTGGCTAAGAAGAATGTGCGTGGGTATGATCATTCCAGAACGGTTCCTGGAATGTGGATTAAATTGAATGTCACTCTCAGTTTAAGATTTAGTCTTACAATAGACATGTATAGTAATCAAAATGATGTGCATTCTTACTCAATAGTAGGTAAGTATATAGTAGGTTGATTATATTTAAAGAAAATACCAGCTTTTACCAATGTTGACCAAGAAGAATGCAGCTACCTGCTCCAATGGCTCTTATGGCACCCATAGGAAAATACAGGGTGTTCCTATTCATACATGAGGGTCACAAGGCCATTATTCACTAGCGGCCTTACCACAAAAAAGATTAAACACACCCTAAACATGTCTTGAACTCTCATTCAGCATTAAACATGCCTTAGTCGCATGTTACCACAAACTTTGATTTAAGGAGTGTCCAACCATTGTCTGTTGTGACATTTCAACTCATTTTAGATGTTTATCTGTAGCCACTGTCTAACTTAACTAGAAAAGTTTAAGACAAATTACCCTACGCTTGATTGGCGGTTGCCATTTAAAGAGCTCTTATCTCAAATGAAGAGTAGTAGTAGGTACCATAAACAGTAATAATCAAGACAACTACACAGTTATCATAACAGTATGTCTGTTACCGAGCTCAAGGAAAACCACACAAGTGGACAATATTATCTTGACCTTACATTGGCTACTGAGAATACTGTGTAATGGCTCATTAACGTCATGCGTTATTGCGATATTTGTATTAGGATGCATGCGATTTTGAAGTCTATTTTTTAAAGTGTCTAATAATCACGGATCGCCAACCTATGAAATTTAAATAGTGATGGGAATCAATTAGCGCAAGTGTGTTTGTTGGAATGTCGGTTGTCCTTCATTCACGCAGCAACTGAGCAACGGATCGACGTGATTTATTGCGTAGATATTTATGGACTGGAAAGTCACAATATTACTTTTAATCCCAGAAAAATGCACCGTTCCCGTGTGAATCTCGACGCGGGTGAAACCGAGGGCAGCAGTTAGTTTATCATAAAATTAATTATCTACAATAAAAGTAGCCTAAGTTACTCCAAACAGCAGCTATCTGCCAGTTAAAGTCCCATCAAAATCGGTCCCGCCGTTTCGAAGGTCAGTCAGTTGAATTTTATTTATTTGTGTATAGATTATTATTATATTTGTATAGAAGACATTTTATTTATTTGTATAGACGTGAAAAAGTGTGTTGATTTGTCCTTTCACGCAGCAACGGATCAAGTGATTGTTTGCAGAGCTATAGTTTATGCGTCACAGGCTACTTTTTATCCCGGAACTGCTTGGCTCTACGGAGTCTCCATGCAGGCAGCAGCTTCTACATATTAACCATGTCTGCCAACTGTTCCAAATTCCCAAGGAGGGCTGGTGTCAACTGTCAGGCAGGCGGCCGGCTGTAAAAGATTACCAATAACCTAAAGCAGAATGTTTGTGAACCCGTAGGTACTGCGCCGATTACATGTAAGGGCTTATTCACGTATAGAAAGCAGGCTACCAGCGCATTACGGAACCGGTCCGCGCTGGTAGTCGGCGCAGGCAGTTGGTACAATGGCACCGAGTTTCTATACTTTATGCCGAATCAGCGCCGAACGTGGCCGACAAGTCTGCTCTTTGCTTTGGTAGGCCGCGATTTGTTGCTTTATGTTGCGTATTTTCTTAGGTCTTACAGATCGGCGCTGGTACCCTATTTCTACATGAATACGCCCTAAAATGGGAACAAGGGCCAGGAAGGAGGAGGTCAGCAACCGTTCCAAACTCGACCATGTTTTGACTGTGTGCTATTGTAATTGTGACGGACAGTAGTGCCTATTCGCCGCATAGATAATCGTACAAAGGGCCGTAATCGACGTCCACGAGGCAAACAAGTAATTGAGGCCAATGAGCGGGCCGCCGGACGGAGAGATTAGCTGGAGTTAAACTGGAATGGAGAAAGAGAGGTTCTGGTGAGGGGAAATATCGTGAAGCATGGTGGTAGGGCATTTGTGAGGTACTCATCTGTCTAAGGATAGTATTCCAATCATCAAATATCTTTGTCCAATGTGCATTTGTGCAAAGAATATCTGTCAAATTCTCGTTGACGGAAGATGTTGAAAAGGGTGTGTGAAAATGAGACAAACACTTTCTAGTAATAACAGGGCTACTGAACGTTTATGAATAAGAGGATAAGACATGATTGCTTCATTCAGAATAACACAGATAATCGTACAGTGGACCTTAATCGTCATCCGCGGAGCAAACAACTAATTGAGGCCAATAAGCGTGCGGATATATTGAAGAAAGTTAAACTGGGATGCGTTTAAGCCCTTGACGGTAAGTGCTTACTGCGTGAATTGAATGAGGAATAGATGTAAGTGAACGGGTCAAAACATGATGCAACATAAAGGAGGGTAGTTTCGGCTAGGAATAGTACCAAGTACTGCCCCATCTATACTCCTGGATGCCGTAAGAGCTAAGAGAATAACTACAAGGTGGTAGGACTAACTCTTCTACGAGTGTCCGTCTGGGTTGGTAGTGGTACCACCGGTTTGCTCGTGAAGTCTGCCGCCAAACTGTAAAATGCAAGCATTACGATGTTCTGGTATGATGAGTAGAGCTGTAGCCAATGAAATTACAGGGCTTATGAGACTTTATACCTAATGTCTCAGTGTAGCGAGAGCACTGCAGTGCCGCGCAGGCCTTTGTGTTTCAAAGTTCTGAGTAGCACTGCAATTGTTATGGACCGGCGTTATGTTCACTATCAGGCAAACGGCTCTTCTCGTTACCAAATAATATAACTTTTCGGTCAGCATCATAATCTATCGCGATCACGGTGACACCTGCGAACCGTGATGTATTATGGCAAAATCCTCCATGAAGGGAGGAGGCCGATGTTCAGCAGTGGACGCTTTCCGGCTACTTATAATTGGTTAAAACCAAAACTAAATGTGCTTTGGGTAACGAAACGAGCGGGACGTTTGCTTGATGGTAAGCATAACGCCAGCCCATAACAATTGCAGTACCCTATACGGCCTGTACCACTCAGGACTTTGAAACGCAACGGCCTTAGCGATATTTCAGTGCGCTCGTTACCCTGAAGTATTAAGTGTCCGAAGAGTTTTTTTGCCTCGGCTTCTCGCGATTTGCGCATTTAGCCAGTGTCAGATTTATTATAAAACTAGCTTCTGCCCGCGGTTTTCACCCGCGTTCCCACAGGAACCGTGCATTTTTCCGGGATAAAAAGTAGCCTATGTTACTCTCCGGTCTATAAACTATATCTATGCCAAAAATCACGTCGATCCGTTGCAAAGATCGAAGCCATTGCATTGCAGGGAGGGTTGCTACCAATTTATCCACTGATCCGTCAATGTGATTCTTGGTAACCTGCATCATAGTTATACTTACATAAGTAATTAAGTAGGTAATGATAGTCTGGATGTACTAGTAACTGCCTTTAATTAGGGTACGGAGTCAGTTTGCGGTTAAAGAAATATGAGTAAAACAGCTCCTATAACACACATTGAGATTCGAACTAGACGTAACACATACATATACCCACTTAAACACACTACTACTATACTACTACACTAAAACTAGTTCGTGGTTTTCATCAACACCATTGAAGCCGTTTTCCAGTAAGCAAACAAATCAGGTGCATCGAAATTTAACTACAAGAATTCAAATTCATTGATTAAAGTAAACGTAGTACAGTTTTAGGTCTTAAAAATATTTAGAACAAGTCTCGTCACTAAGCTTAAGCACTAAGTAGCTTGCAAAATTAGATAATAATTAAAACAATGTCGAAGTCATCATCAATCATAACTACGGAATTATATGTACTCTCATTACATACAAATAATTGTTTATTAAATAGGATAACAAAAACTCTCATTGCACAGCTATTTAGTCGAAGATATTTAGTATAAATTATTTTACTTAATAATTCCTAGTTTTATATGAACGGTCTACATAATATACTTCACTATGTTACACGCAAGTAAAACTACTTTCGTTGCTTTAAGAGAAAACCTGACTCATCTTCCCAGACTCCCGCAAACTAGCATCAAAACACTTCTCAGAATGTTCCTCTGTAAGGGAAACTCATAATATATAGTCGTAATATTCTATTTCGTCCCCCCCCCCCCCCCCCCTCCACTGACTCATTTAGTTTAGGTATGGTTAGCAGATGAGGAAAATAACAATTAGGAAAAGTGATTTTGAGAATAGCTGGAAATATGACTTTACGCAACTGTTTAGGCTCTAAGTAACTATTAAGGAATCCGTGTTTTCTAGGAATCTGGACCAGAAGCTTTTACCTATTAAGCTATGGGAGCATGTATGTATGTATGTCAACGACACTTTAGTTAGGCTTTCGGAGTAAGTTTACTTTTGTTAAGTTGATGGTAAGTTAAAAAAAATTATTCTGTATATACAATTTGAATTATCAAACAAAGGGAAGCCCTGGAGCTTGCAGAGGAAAATAGATTAAAGTAAAAAAAAAAAAAAAAAAAAAGCTATGGGAGCGTTGGATGCTAGCGCTGAAATTCTTAAGATGTTGACTTTCCTTCGGCTTACAAGACGTGGCTGCATCTAGCAGACTCCGTTTTGTAATGATTTTACTAGTTGATAGGACTAACTCTTCTGTGAGTGTCCGTCTGGGTTGGGTGCCACCGCTTTGCTCGTGAAGTTTCCGCCAAACAGTAAGTACAAGCATTAACTGTGTTCCGGTTCGATGGGCAAAGTGTTCAGTAAAATTACTGGGCTTATAAATACCTAAATGTCTCAGGGCAACGAGCGCAACGCAGTGCCATACCTTTGTGTCTCAAAGATCTGGGTGGCACTGCAACTGTTATGTGCTGGGGTTATGCTTACTATCAAGCAGACGAACAAGTCCTCTCGTTATCCAATAGTATAGTATAAAAGAAGATTGCATAATCTAGTACTATACTCTAAATTTACATATTGACCTAAAAATCACAGATCATGTACATGATCGTTGCCAATGGTACATAGTGTCCAAACTCAGCGCCAAGCTGTCGCGACGTCTAGCCTAGACGTGTGAGCCATGACATCACGCTCAAACCCTTCATGCGGTCGGGGGACAAAGGAAATCGTCGATGTTATCTACCCCCAAAGTTTTTATGGCGAGTAGAGAGCGTATACACCTGAATTTGACGAGGGATGCGATCGATTTTATATCAATAGGATGTTGAACTGGTTGGTGGATGTTTTTTTTTATTGTTACGTGAAAGTCTATTGGCTCGTTTATGGAGATGCGGTGCGTCGCGTTGTACCTACGCGCTACGTATTCTCGATTCCTCGTTCATGAAAAGGCGGCGCAAGAATTGTGGCAATACCTGCAACTACTTACGTGGCCGTTAGGGTGAACGACGAACGTATTCTAGAGTGGAGACCCCCCAATTGGCAAACGTAGCGGACTTCCTGCGACTAGGTCCCAGTACTACAGTAAAACGGTGACTAGGTGGAGCGAATCCAGCGATATCCACGCAGGGTTGGTGGTAGTGACTGGAAAGGATGAGCAGAAGATTGGGTTCGGCGGCGCGTCTTGGGAGAGGGCTATGTGGCCAGACGCTAATGCATGATTGATGGATATAAATCAATCACGGAGCACGTAAACTATGGAAAAACCACGATCAACGCCGCTCCTACGACCTCTAAACAAAAAATAGTTTCACAACCACTGCATGTTCAGTTCAGTGCAGAAGACGCGGTAAAAACGCGGTGCGGAAGTGATGTATGTAGCGCAGCAGTCGTCGCTTTGAGCCCAGGCATGGCTTCGAGTGAAAGAGACAGCACTATCTCGCCTTATTGCTGTTCTTGTCTGTTTCTTAATTTTTTGATGGATTTACTTTAAGCCACGCGTGAGCGTGTAATACCTCGTTAGCCGCGCTTGCTGCAAAACCACAATTATTCAAAATGATTCAAATAACCATGGTTATTTGATAACAAAACGCAAACATGCATTAGCGTCGAATGTGCCCCTATGAGCAGTGGACTGATGTGGGCTGACAACGATGATCAAACGACCTGCCGTGCTAACATGCGCGCCGTGACAAATTCTTGTCGATGCTTATATCGTGCATTTATCTCATATTCGCACGAGAAAGAGCGAGACAAAACAGTAGACAAAACTTTGTCTTGGTGCGCATGTTAGCCTGGCAGGTCGTCTGGTTACTTTGTATAAGGCATCACTTTCGAAACCGCATCGCCACATAATTATTTTTCCGAGTCGGTCTCTGTGTCACTCACTCACATAGTTCGCCGCCTTACGCAACCGAGTCAATTATATGCGTAGCTGTACCTGCCCGGTAGTAGGTACTATATATTAGTGTGGTGCCGTACGTAATTAGATTATCAATTATGCGGCTTTTACCCGCTTTATAGTCGGATTTTTGTTTTTCAGTTGAATTTTCATATATGTTAGTATTTATGTAGTAGGTATGTAAGTATAATATAAGTATCACTTTAATATGTATGAATAATTTTATTTAATATGTATAATATATAATATTATTTATGTATGTTATATATCTTTATTTTTTATGTTAGGTATTGGTATGTATGTGTAATATGCATTCTTAACTCTGTCTTTAGTATATAGGTATATCTTTCTATCTCTGTACACTACCGACTACATTGTTTTCATTTGAGTCCTGTCCATCCAAAAGTTGTCTGGTAGAAATCGCTATATAAGCAATAAGACCGCCCAATGTACTACCATTTTAAGTTATTGTTTTCTTTTTATTATTTACCTGTTAATGTTTTGGTGTGCAATAAAGTATTATTGTATTGTATTGACGTATTGTTTTTTTTTTTCGAAGTCGGTTCACGCTTTTTTTCAACGCAATTCTACTTATTATAATAGTATTCCATTTGATTGGTACTGTAACGTATCACAATGGAGTAGGCAATCGCTATAAAGCGGGTCTGCTAGATGGAGCTACGGCTTGTAAGCCGAAAAGAAATACATCATATCAAGAATTTCGCAGTCAACATCGATTGCTCCCATGGCCTAGTGGTTAAGTCGTCTGGCCCGGCAAGCCAGAAGACGCAGGTTCGAATCCTGTTGGAAGCGAAATTTTTGTGATGTATATATTTCTGTGAACATCCGCTAGTGTCGGTTAACACTATAAAAATATATTTCATATTATAATAGTGTTTATTACCTTCATTTAATTACAATGCCCGTCGTTGACTCCGCGAACCAGAAATTGGAAAGTGGCATTTAGTGGTGAAACGCACCATGGTGAATCGTGCTGAACTTGACCGGCGGCGTGGCGGTGGTTGGTGGGTAAAGACCGTGGCGAATTGATGCTGTGCTATTGTGATCAATTTGTTCGAGCTTTGAAACAAAATTGCAATTGTTATGCTTACCATCAGGCAAACGATCTGCTAGTCTTTTTAACTGAATAGTATAAAAAAGCATTTTTTTCTACATTTTTTATCACACATTATTATATCAGACTATTTTTTTATGTCAACAAGTCAGGCATTTTTTCAGTTTCAACATTTTTAAACGCGGGTTCATTTTACTTTTTTGTACTATTGGGACGAAAACGAGATGAGCGAGTCGTTTGCCTGATGGTAAGCATAACGTCAGTATATACATAACTAAATGCAGTCCTACCACAGAACATACAATATATAATACGTCCCACAAGGACCAGAACTTTGAAACAAAAAGGTCTGCGCGACACTGTACTGCGCTTGTTACTTTAAGGCTGAGATTCAGAGACAAATCTAAGCGCGGACTATTGCTTCGATATGTCAAAACTGTATAGAATTTTAACATATGGAAGCACGAGTCCACGCTAAGAGCCCAGTAATTTCACTGTCTACTTTGCTCATCAAACCGGGATACAGTAATGCTTGCACATTACTGCTTGGCGGCAGACTACACGAGCAAAGCGGTGGTACCCACCCAGACGGGCACTCTCAGAAGAGTTACTCCTATCACCTTATGCAAAAGTAGTCATAAACGCGGTGATTATTCCGTAAGCCGGGCATCCGTAACAATAGATGCTACTACACCAATTACAACACCTCAGCCACAGATCAACACAAATGTATAGACTGCAGGCGCGCCTAGACCCGCTATATAATGAAGCTGTCAAAGTAAGCCAAGCATTTAGATCACCACTATCTTTATTTCGTCAAAAAGTGGTAACAATTAACTTCCCGTCAGGTGCGAGATCGTGGTTAAACGTTGTTACAGTCATCTATTAAAAAATGACATGAACTCTCAGTTTACTACATCGAATTAAAAGTCGGAGTATAGATAGACTGGGTACTTTCGTGTGGTGTGTGCAGGCCGCTGCCCGCGGTTTCACTCGCGTATAGATTGCCACAGGAGCCGGGCCTTTTTCGATACCAAAAGTAGACTATGTTATTTACTGGCCTATAAACTAATATATCTCTGAAAAATCACGTCGATCCGTTGCTCTATTGCTGCATGAAAGCAACCACCAAACACACTTTCTCATTTATGATAATTATACTAGCTTCTGCCCGCAATTTCACGCGTTCCCACAGGAACCGTGCATTTTTCCGGGATAAAAAGTATCCAGTACCCTCCAGTCCATATACTATATCTATGCCAAAAATTAACGTCGATCCGATGCTCCGTTGCTGCGTGAAAGAAGGACAAACGTACAAACACACTTTCGCATTTATTATAGTATTGATTACTAGCTTCTGCCCACGGTTTCACCCACAAGAACCGGGCATTTTTTCGGTATAAAAAGTAGCATAAATGTTACTCTCCGACCCATAAACTAAGTAGAGTAGGTATATGCAAACAATCACGGCGATCAATTTTTCCGCAGAAGAAGAAAAAATGTAAGAAGGACAAACGACAAATCGACACACCAACAAAAACACTTTCGCATTTTGTCGTACCGACGCGTTACTTATGAAGACTGCCGTCAATGCATGAAGAGTACCGTCTATACAATTGTTGTAGTCTACGACTTCAGCATTACAAACCACGTCACATTACGACTTTCGTAGAAATTCGCCCGACAATGGAACGTTCGCGCCTATGGAGATTGGAGATCATACGTGATGATAATGAATGATTAGGTGAGTCGGTTTTAATCGACACCTGGCATTCTGACATTTTAACAGCTTTAGAATCTCATCCTTATTAGTGAGTAGAATGGGACATATCCCATTCTACTCGCTTCTCATTACTATTTATGCCACGTACCTGCTAGATGTGGAATGGACTTCTACCCGAAGGTTTGCCTGTGGTATTGCAGACGTTGCGGTTACCGCTTTATCATCAGGTGGCTCAGGTCGCTCGCTTGTTGGTTATCTGTTATCCCTTTAGTAGGCAGGTACTATAAAAAATAGTGGTAATATAGTAGATTAAGGTGTTTTTTTTTGTCAAGATAGCCTTGCGTTTGACCGCAATCTCATCTGATTGTAAGCGACGATGCATTCGACGATGTAGCACGCTTGCCTAGAAGATACTACCACTCGTACGCTACGTCACTTGCGGCCAAGTGCGAGTTGGACTCGCGTACCGAGGGTTCCGTACAAACTTATAAGTTACGGTCTATAGACCGTATGTAGTTTGTCCATCTCGGAAATCGTGTCTCGAAGATTTTTTTCCGTTTATTCTGAGTATGTTTTAAGTTTCCCCAAAAATAAGTCCCCAAAACGTATATTTTTTGGTGTTGTAATGACAATTTTATGGTTTTAGGATTTTACCATTTACTAGTGCTATTTAAAGAGATTGCTTCTTACTAATTGCTTCTTACTAACGAGAAGTACACTATAGGTTTTGATTCCCGGTTTTGACAGACCGACAGACTCACAACGAAATGAGACTGCCGTACCTACCTTTTGAGGTACGGAACACTATAAAGGGTAGTGTGTAAGTGATTGTTCGTTTATTCAGTTTTTATTTTTTGTTATTAACCACTAATGAATATTATTACCACGAACGGGGTGGGCTTGGTAACACTTGTATTACGTCAGTTTAGGGTAGGAAAGGCTTGGTTGAAGGTCGGGCCGAGCCCTCACTGACTCAGTAGTCAGAGGTGATGACGTAATGAACGTGAACGCCCGTACACGTATACTAAGGCTATAAGATTTAAGGGTAAGACTTCGGCGAAGATATCGCGATTTATGAAATTGCATCCCTTTTTCCACCCTTAGTGGTATTCTTTGTTGAAATTCATAAAATACCACTGCTGGAGATATTTAAAATATAATATAGGTGGTCAAACGCAAGCCTTTTCAGTACGAACAAAAGCAAGCCTATACAGTATAAAAAAATACCCTACTAATACCACAGAATAGATAATAGTACAAGCTATTACTCAATGAGAAAAACAATAATTAAAATCGGTTAACAATAGGGATGTTGACTCCATTTTTTTATGATGTGAATCAATTCGTTTTCTCATGAGAATCAAATTATGTCTATACTTATCGAGAAAACTGGAAATCGAACGCTAGAAACGTCAAACCGAGAGTCGAAAGTCGGGCGTATTTACTGACCCCTAAAAAGCTTGAAAAACTATAGCTGTCATACTTTTTTTTTAAATTAAAATGTAAAGAATCTGATGGTATCATAGAAATTACTAAAGGTGATAAAAAACATGTTGAATTTGGGAAACTTAGATGCAGCATCTTTGTGGAAATTATATATTTTTTGTGAATTTCATTTTTATTGTGTTTATGTGATCTTCTTAAAACTGTATACCGACAGAAGTTATGTATTTTGTGTTTCATGCAACATACCAATTTGCGGAAAAAATGAGGACGGAGGACAACATCCAGACAGAGACAGAGATAACATCCAGAGGAACCTCCTCCTTGTTCGAAGTCGATTAAAATAAGTCCTTGTTGTTTTATTTTGGTGGTGTACTATATATGGAGGTGGAGGTAAGCAGGTAGTTATAGGTAGTCTTATAGGTCATTGGCATACAGGAAGGTTAAAAAAAATACCGGTTGCCCTTGACTTCGACATGTCATGGTTTTTTGAAGGAATTAATTTAGTCAATAAAATCACATAAGTACTTTGAAACGAAAAAGTATTGTGTATAATTTATTCCCCTTCGGATTCTGGATAAAATTTATTAAGTGTCCGAAGAGTTTTTTTTTGGTCAATTGGCTTCTTGCGATTTGCGCATTTAGCCAGTCTGGTGTCAGATTTATTATAAAACTAGCTTATGCCCGCGGTTATCACCCGCGTTCCCACAAGAACCGTACATTTTTCCGGGATAAAAAGTAGCCTATGTTACTCTCCGGTCCATAAAATATATCTACGCCAAAAATCACGCCGATTCGTTGTCCCGTTACTGCGTGAAAGAAGGACAAACCAACAAACTTACATACTTTGCATTTATAATACTAGTTGGATGTAGGTACAAATAACATAGGCTGCTAAAAAGGTAACCCTTCCTTTTGGCTTAGCCATAGTTGAGCAGCAGATACCCGTAGAATTACTGTCAAGTTCTCAAAATAGAAAGTTCCCGCGTCCCAAGTTTCGCAACAGATGGCCAGCGTGCAGCGCCGGGAACGGTACGCTTGACCGCGCGGCAGCTATTTCACCTGGGAACTGAATGCCTTCGGTAACTTTGTCCCACGCGACGTCAAAAGGCTAATGGATCGTATTTACATTTAGCATATTTCTGAATATTAGTTTGTATATGGTTATAGTCGTTCCTTCTAGTATGTGGCCAATGCTGGTGTAAAAGGCGACATACAATTTTTTTTAATGTTATTTGGTAACGAGACGAGCTGGTCGTTTGCCTGATGGTAAGCATAATGCCGGCCCATAACAATCGCAGTGCCACTCAGAACTTTGCAACACAAAGGCGTGCGCGGCACTGCAGTGCGCTCGTTACCCTGAACATTAGGAAGTCTCATAAGCCCAGTAATTTCATTGGGCATACATTTACGTTTTTTATTTATGTTATTGGATAACGAGACGAGCGAGCTGTACTGTTTGACTTATGGTTGTACTATTATGTTCTGTGCTTATGGTAAGCATAGCGCCAGCTCATAAAAGTGTCTCTCAGAACTTTGAAACTCAAACGCCAGCACTGCAATGCGCTCGTTACCCTGAAACAGTATTATCATTTCATTGATTACTTTGCTCATCAAACCGGAACACAGTAATGCTTGCAGATTAATTACTGCTTGGCGGCCTACTACTTTTTGTTAGTGGGAGGACTAACTCTTCTGCAAGTGTCCGTCTGGGTTGTTACCACCGCTTTGCTCGTGAAGTCTGCCGCCAAGCAGTAGTGTGCAAGCATTACTGTGTTCCGGTTTGATGAGCAGAGTATCTAGTGAAATTACTGGGCTTATGAGACTTAGTACCTAATGTCTCAGGGTAACGAGCGCACTGCAGTGCCGCGCAGGCCTTTGTGTTTCAAAGTTCTGGGTGGCACTGCAATCGTTATGGGCCGGCGTTATGCTTACCATCAGGCAAATGACCAGCTCGTCTCGTTACCTAATAACATAAAAAAAAAAACACGAGCAAAGCGGTGGTAGTTGGTACTCACCCGGAAACTCGCAGTGCGACTGCTTATGCTTGGGGAAATCTATGTTATTTTAGTTTATGTAACTCTTCTCGTAATAAAGTAAACTTTGTAGATAAGATGGGCTAAATTCGATCGCCCGTATACTTGCCCGGCTAGCTCAGTCGGTAGAGCATGAGACTCTTAATCTCAGGGTCGTGGGTTCGAGCCCCACGTTGGGCGTTACATTTTTGCACTGATTATTTTTGTTTTGATGAAGAACGTCAAAATTCACAATTTGATTTTGGTTTAAATTAGTTTAACCATAGAATGCATACGGTCGGAAAACCTGGCCCTCTCCTTAGGCAGTCGGATAGCAAATATGGACGGTAGCTTTCAGTTATAGTTCTACCATGCTGTAGTATAATGCTTCTGGTTATAAAACGTAGGTTTTTTTTATGTTATTTCGTAACGAGACGAGGTGGTCGTTTTCCTGATGGTAAGCATAACGCCGGCCCATAACAGTTGCAGTGCCGCCGAGAACATTGAAACACAAAGGCCTGCGCGGCACCTGGTTACTTTGCTCATCAAACCGGAACACAGTAATGCTTGCACATTACTGCTTGGCGGCAGACATCACGAGCAAAGACCTAAAAAAAATTGACCTAAAAATCTACTGCGTTTTCAAGGCTGCCGCGTTTGTTTGTATGTAATTTGTTTAGGATCTACCTGCGGATGCTAATTTTGTGATTGAGATCAAGGGGAGTATATTTAAGACGAGATACGTTTATTTCAGTACTGAGATAAATTGAGAATGTTACATTGAGTTTTTATTCGGATTTTGTTCACCTGTCAATTGTTTTGCTAAGACATCATTCTGGAACGCTACCTCGGAATCGACCTCTTACAATTTACTGATTACCAGCCCTGCATGTACCGATCATTTCGATAAATAAAATTGACAGTTCGATTGGTTAAAAATTTAAATTAGAGATAGGTACGTTCTTGACTTTTTCGAAAACGATACGAAGCCGAATCTACTTTCTTCGATATGAAGTGAATATTCGCATCTCACAATTCGAAGCCTGGAGGGCAATCGCGTTAAAAGTTATCAACCAAACCGCTACTAAACCACGACCGCATCACAGCTTTTTGACCGTTTCGTATCGCGCTAATAGTTTTACCAAAAGTTGAGACGTTTCTCGACAACAACTGACAGTTAACGCTGTCAAATGAACGGCAATATCGAATTCCACACGCCTGAACCGAAACTAAACAACAGTTGGTATCAATCCACAACCAAACTATAACTGTACGCTGTCATTTCAAATTAGCGCGATCGGGGCCCTGGTAAGTATAAGGAAAGAAGACTATTTTGACATAAATATATAAAAGGTTTTATCGTCGTTCGCCACGGTTTTCAGTGTCTGTTTGTATTATTGTAATATCAAAATAACATCTTTTTACTAAATGCGTATGAAAGTATACACGTTACCTCTACAACAAAACAACCAGTTTAAAAAAAAATTCTGTCTGTTTATTCCGGGTAATCTTCGAAACGGCTGGACCGATTTTGACGGGATTTTCACTGGCAAATAGCTGATGTTACAAGGAGTAGCTTAGCCTGCTTTAATTTTTGAAAAATAATTAGGGTTCCACGCAAAAAATAAAATCCATGAAATCCAATATCTCCACGCAGGTGAAACCGCGAGCAGCAGCTAGTTTATAATATTAGTCGAGATTGTTATTACAAACGTCGTAATACTGCAATGTTCTGAGTATCGTTCAGCTTTTGTTTTATTTAGATCAGCGTGGCTGAATGTTTATTTTTCTTTACCATTAAAAGATTAACACGTGAGTGTAAATAAGTGTGATTTCTTTACGACTAAAACTACCGATTACCTTGAGTATGATAGAGTGAGGGTAAGGAACGTTTTGTATTACGATTAAGAATACGAGTGTTAGTGTTGCCCGGGCTCTCGAGCCAGCGGCGCTAGTACGGATCTTTTTGATCGATAAAATTGACAGTTCAAATCGATAAAGTGAGTTTTATCGAATTTTTATATAATTTATTGAACCTCGATACTTTCGACAAAATTAAGTTATGGAATAGCTAGGTCGAATCCAAAGAGAATATAGAGCTACTACAATACTTTATTCGATACTCGCAACATTCGATAAATTTATCGAGTTTTTCGGTTCGACAAATTTATCGAACCGACTTCCGTACTTGCGCCGCAGGTATCTAATATGTTTTATTTCTCGGGTTTTGGTCGCTGTCTCATCGCATATTTAATGATGCCGAGAGCCATGGTGCTTGGAGATTTTCTGCTTGGTATAGACTATAGTAGCTAGCTATGAAAGCACTAACAGTGCTATACCAGGGTGATAGCACCGTGGTAGCAGCCATAGGGCTGCACCACGTTGTTTGGTCAACTGGGAGCTCAATCTTGTAGGAATCGAACCGTTCACATATCGACTGAAGACCGCGCTACCACTGAGCCACCATGGTCATCATCAAAAACGTACAAATAACTACGGTGAACATTTGTAAACAAGATAGTAAAGTCTTTGCTTATGAATTATGGTTTATGCCCGTAAACAACACAATCTAGGTGTTCCAATTTAGCTAAACCCACGCAAACAATTTAAAAAAAATACCAAGTAGTCTCGAAGCGTACCAACGACCTCGGTTTATTAATTTTTAAATTAAGAATGACACCGCTTCCCGCCAAGTTCATTGTCGTTTCCGTTAGCTGTCACTCTTTAGAGACGTCAGACGTGTCAAGCCGATTATAAGAACGTAGGTGAAACCATAGAGGTGTCCTTACGTCTCTGGGTAAAACCACGGTAAAACATACTTTCTTTGTGGTTAACCAAAACATTTTTAAATTGTTTTCAACTGGAAGGCTAAAACCTAAAATAGAAATTGCTCTCAAACTTAGCTGGAGGTACACCCCGATAGCGATTGGTGTTTGGTGACGGTTTTTTTAAACGGCTTCAAAGAAAGGAGGAGGTTATCAAATCGATTGTATTTTTTTATGTTTTTACACGCTTGCACAAAAAAGGAGTGTAATGTAATAACTTTTAAATGCCTGAACGGATTTGGGTGTGTGGGGTATGGTTAGAATCCTTACATCATCCCGAGTGACACTGGCCTACTGCTGTCGTGTTTTTTATGTAACTTCTGTTACATCGACTTGTTACCCCATAGGTTCGTCATTTATAAACCGATTTGGAATATTATTTTTTTATTCGAAAGGATATACTTTCAGATTAGTTCCATAGAAATTTCATCAAAATCGGTTCAGTGGTTTGCAGTTGAAGTTTTTTTCGCTTCTTTTTAAATAATTTTACTTGTAAGGGTAGTAGATAGCCAGACCGGCATTGGCACTGGAAAATGCCCTAATATGTTTTTATACTTGCATGCAGGTACGACGTCACACTTGCGTTTAAGTTACTTGAATTACAAACACGATTTTTGGAACTTGCACCGAAATGGAAACATGGCCTACCTATATATTGTTGTGTTTAATTTTTACTTTAAAATAATTAAGATAGTTCAATGTGTTCAGTGAAACTTTAACATTACTTTATTTCTAATTCTTGTCCAGTCCGCAAAGTGCGAGTCACCGCTACAGGTCGCGCGGTGACCTCGTCGCGACTAAGTTTTTCACTAATAATAACGGTGTGTCGGTCTATTCGCAAGAGTATTGTATGTGGGAAAAGAGATTGGGGTTCCGTCGACTTTTAAAAATGGTAGACTAACTGCCGTCGTCTAGCTCTTGGCAAAATGGATGGTGGCTACTTGGACTTGGCTCCCTGATGACTTTACGTGCAGATTTACCACGCTCGCTTTAAAATGGTGAAGGAAAACATTGTGAAGAAACCCGCTTCAGTAACACAATATTCGAGGACATGTGACCAACAAGACGCATTGGGCGCGCGTGGTTGGTTATATGACTCATACTCTCATATAATTACCATGAAAGAAAGAAAGAAAACATTTATTCAGACAACACTGCACAGAACAACAAAGGTTGGTGTCATGTCAGGCAGGCGGCGGCTGGCTGTAAAATATTGCCATAACTTAAAGCAGTCTTTTTAAAAACACGTAAAGTGTCCCAATGCCTAGTTGTCTCGGCTAGGAATAGTACCACCCCTTCTCATCCCGTGGATACCGTAAGAGCCGGCTAAGAGAATATCTTTTTTTTTATGTTATTAGGTAACGAGACGAGCTGGTCGATTGCCTGATGGTAAGCATAACGCCGGCCCATAAGAATTGCAGTGCCACCCAGAACTTTGAAACACAAAGGCCTGCGCGACACTGCAGTGCGCTCGTTATCCTGAGACATTAGGTATTAAGTCTCATAAGCCCAGTAATTTCACTGGATACTCTGCTCATCAAACCGGAACACAGTAATGCTTGCACACTACTGCTTGGCGGCAGACTTCACGAGCAAAGCGGTGGTAACAACCCAGACGGACACTCGCAGAAGAGTTAGTCCTCCCACTAACACTAACACTAACTATCTAGGGAATGTGCAGCAGCATCCTCCTCAGACAACATCATAATTTAATGCGATCAAGGCGAGGCCTCCCAAGCTTGCTGTGTTGTGACAAAATCCCCCCTTCATGAGGCGCTGATGTTCAGCAGCGGATTTTTTTACGATTGATGATGAACATGTTCCAAGACTTCCCATGCAAAATGGGATAACGACAGGAGAATATAAAAACCTCCGGAACCCGTACAAGTCATCCGACACTCTTACTATTCTTATACTTCTAGCACATTTTTTTTCTCTATTCACACGACAACGCTGCCGTTGTCATTGAACCTGCCATGTCACGGTTATTGTAACCCGTATCAATGTTGCGCAGTTAACTGTTCTCGCGATTATTTCTTTGTAAAGATACAACATACTGACAATGTGTTGGTTGATTCTTCAGACTGGCGTCTGACCGGTGCGCTGGCTTGACCTTTTTATACGAGTACAAGTTATGAAGTGGTTAATTTATTATGAAAAACAAACAGCTGTACACTACAGTCAAACAATCAAGACACGTTCATATAGTTAGTGCAGTGGCACATTGGGGCACAGAACGCGGCTACTATCGCGACCAGAAGCTGCGCACAGGGTTGTTAATACATTTTGTACGGCATCGGCGCAAACTGAGCGTTCGAATGTCGACCGAGCCATAAGCTGAGGTGGACAATGGCGGAGGGAATGTGGGACTCACCACCGCACAGCGTCCTACCCACTACAAAATACACGTGTGTTTGGTGGATGGTGTTTATAAGCAGAGGTCCGGTGCTAAGGATTACTCCATTCGCCCGCCACACGAAGCGATTGGGGCTTGAGTTGGGGTACAAAAGAGTGAGGAGAGTTAGAAGGAATTAAGCAAAGGAGAGTGGAGGATGTGGTCGAAGACAATGAATATGCTGCACCCAGATTAGAACTGGCTCTCAAGTCAGTCTCAAGCTCATGCCAGGTCACACCGATAAATGCTTGGCAAAGGCATTCTTCCTACTGTCGGAAAACATTACAAATTCCTGCATACCACTTCCTACTTTTTAACCGACTTCCAAAAAAGGAGGAGGTTATCAATTCGTCGGGTATTTTTTTTTTTTTTTATGTTTGTTACCTCTTATTTCGGTCATTTATAAACCGATTTGAAAAATTATTTTTTTATTTGAAAGGATATACTTTCAAATAAACAAATCAGATTGGTCCCATAGAAATTTCATCATAATCGGTTCAGTAGTTTGTCACTGAAGTCGGTTCGTAGCTTTTTTTATATTATTAATATTATAATTATGCGAAAGTGTGTTTATACGTTTGTTGGTTTGTCTTGCTTTCACGCAGCAACGGAGCAACGGATCGGCGTTATTTTTGGCTAGATATAGTTTATGGACCGGAGAGTAATATAGGTTACTTTTTATCCCGGAGTTCCTGTGGGAAGGCGGGTGAAACCGCGGGCTGAAGCTATTAGTTGTATATAAAACCACGTTCAACTTAGTCCAGCGGGACGAGGTGTTGCCCAGTTATCGACCGGGTTTACCCCCAACAGGTAGGGGAGATAATTATAGCTTTTACGAGTTTTAATGTGGTACATTGGGGTAATCGACTGTGGTGTGGGTGTTTGTTTTGTACCGAAAAGCATTTTGAATGATGTGTTATTTTTTTTTATGTTATTGGTAACGAGACGAGCTAAGAACACAGTAATGCTTGCACATTACTGCTCGGCGGCAGACTTCACGAGCAAAGCGGTGGTACTAACCCAGACGGACATTCGCAGAAGAGTTAGTCCTCCCACTAACAAAATGTGTTAAAATAGCTATATTTGAGACGATCCTTGGGACTTGCGCACCACCGCGTGTTTACCGCGCGTATAACACTCATATTGACAAGTTCTTAGGGCCTAATTTTCAATGTACAGTGTACACAGTAATTGCGATGTCATTTTTCATACAATGCGCTACTGGGCATTACCCTACACTGTAATGCAGTAGTAATGGTCACAGGTAACGGCTCACCAGGTGTCAAACGGCCGGTTACTTTTCGCAACAAAAAATTAAATAAAAAGCATGCATATCACTTGTCATCGTCAACAAATGTCTTATCACGATGACTCTGAGTTACGGTAGCGCATAACCTAAAAATCTAATTACTTTACCAGAGAAAATTTAATGTACATCCTGGTTTAACCATTGCGTAGGGCGACTACGGTATTTTCTTAGACTCGCAGGCTGGTTACCACCCTTTATAGGGACGATTTGTTTCATGGATTTTGTGAGAAAACAGTCTTTGACTACGGAATTCCATAGTGTATTTTTTCTATAGAATTTGTGTGAAAAAGTCCACTAGTTCCAAGAAATAAACACACTATGGAACAAGTCCGTTTGTCCGTCTGGGTTGTTACCACCGCTTTGTTGTTAGTGGTAGGACTAACTCTTCTGCGAGTGTCCGTCTGGCTTGTTACCACCGCTTTGCTCGTGAAGTCTGCTGCCAAGCAGTAATGTGCAAGCATCACTGTGTTCCGGTTTGATGAGCAGAGTATCCAGTGAAATTACTGGGCTTATGCGACATACCTAATGTCTCAGGGTAACGAGCGCACTGCAGTGCCGCGCAGGCCTTTGTGTTTCAAAGTTCTGGGTGGCACTGCAAATGTTATGGGCCGGCGTTATGCTTACCATCAGGCAAAAGACCAGCTCGTCTAGTTACCAAATAAAATTTAAAAAAAAAAAGTTGCAATTATATTACTCGCTTGGTTATTGTAGTACCTAATGGGTAATATAACGAGCTTACAACATTTACTACAGTACCGTAAGTACCGCGCTATTATTACTGTTGCTTGCACACATAACTTCGAGTAAAGCATTTTAACGTTTCGTACTAAAAGCGGTTTGGACTTCTCGCAAGCTATCTCGGAAAGTCGGAACACATAAAACTGTATGCGGAATAATTATGGAAATTCGGCGTATCTCGGTCACTGGCGCAGGCTATCAAGAAATCTACATCTCCACTATTGGTACTGGATTATTATCGTTTATGTTTAGAATAAATACGTTTGGTAGGATTCCTTTCGAACGATGTCCACGTAATAATGAGTCGATTTATGTTGTCCTTGTGACGTGCTCGACAGTTTATCGCGCTTGTTTAGAAGGATTATTCACTATTTGTATGAGCTGCAGCCTGCATTATACATGTTGTGGGAGGTTGTTGTTAGTGGGAGGACTAACTCTTCTGCGAGTGTCCGTCTGGGTTGTTACCACCGCTTTGCTCGTGAAGTCAGCCGCCAAGCAGTAGTGTGCAAGCATTACTGTGTTCCGGTTTGATGAGCAGAGTATCCAGTGAAATTACTGGGCTTATGAGTCTTAATACCTAACGTCTCAGGGTAACGAGCGCACTGCAGTGCCGCGCAGGCCTTTGTGTTTCAAAGTTCTGGGTGGCACTGCAATTGTTATGGGCCGGTGTTATGCTTACCATCAGGCAAACGACCAGCTCGTCTCGTTACCAAATAACATTAAAAAAAAAATGTAACACAATACTTACTTTTAACTACCTATATACCTACCTATTTAAATTACTTTCAGATATTTTCTATATTGAAAATAGAATGTGTAAATTAACTGTGATGTGTTCGACGGCGAATGAAATTATGATCGAACTACAGCTGTATAAGTTATACCTACTACTGAATAACTAGATACTAAAATAATATATACTTAGTTGTGGCTCGGTGGTAAACGTTACCAGTTTCGACTTCAGACTTTCTGCTCGAGAATTAGGGTTCTTTGCGTATTTATTCTAAGCATTCATATTAGATAAGTTTTTATATTGCTAACTATAGTTGCATGGTGGCCATAACAGCCGCGAGGACTGTGCGTTTTGCGGGATAAAAAATATTCTACATGCTAATTTAGAACATATCATGAAGTTGAGGGCTGCGGAGCGTGGGTTCGTTTCCGGGGCAAACTTTGTTGGTGGTAACAGGTGACAGCTTTATACATTGAGGGTGGTAGGCATGAACTTCCACTGTGCCATGGCACGGTGGAAGTTCGTTGATGGTTGATGGTTTACATCACGAAAATGATGTGTAAGGAACACACACATAGAAGAATTGTATTGTGACATTTCCAATCATTTTATACGTTTATGTTTAGAAAATGTCTAGCTAAACAGGCGTCTATAAAAGTGGTTTTTGGTGGTAACACGATTAGTGTTTAAGTTCAAGGATAAAGCCTAGCCTCACCTAGGTTAGGTCTAGCCGTGGCCAAATCAAAATCCTGAATCCACCACTGGCTGATATAATGGATGCCGTAGCCAAAATCGACTCGGACTTCACAGCCTTCACTGGATAGTATTATATAGTCCTATCACCTAATAAAAAAGCTGGACCGTAGCAAGTGGACCTCGTGAGAATGGTGCCACCATTACGCTAATCTTACTCCACGCCTCGCTCATAGAAAGCTATAATCATAGTTTACACGTACACCGAGAGTCCGTCGTCGGGACATTGATTCTTTTGATATATCGCGCTGACGGATAATCGCTCGCTTTCTCTCCCGAGCGGCGATTCGAACGAGTCTTAAGAATATTGCAAAACAATAAGGCTGATATTCAGAGACGACAGCTTAAAACGATCTAAGAACTGTCTTAGCCAAGCATCGGCTAAGCCGCTCAATCGAATTCGTATTCAGAAACAAAGTTTGTGCACGGTCTAAGCTAAGATCACACTCTCGTTATCTATGGCTGTTAAGTTTTTAATTTTTTCACCGGAACGTTTACCGGTTTTATCATTTATGTATGAATAGCAATACAACAAAGATAGCGATATACAAAATGTCACTGGAGTGAGTGAAACAACAATATTAATGCTATAAATCTATTTTGATATTATAATAAATGAAACATGTTAGTTTTGAAGTTTGACATTTCAATGTTTGGTTATTATGGTTTCTACCGTTATCATTTGGTGGCGCCACTTCTGTTTTGAGAGCGGCTCAAGTAGTCGATATTGACTACTCAGGCTTTGCTTAGCATACGCTAAGTTTAAGTAGTGTTCCAAATGTCTCTGAATACAAATTAGAGCGTAAGCACTACTTTTTGACATAAGGAAGACAAAGTCCACGCTTAGACTCGTCTCTGAATATCAGCCTAAGACTCGATGATGGGGTAGTACAACAGACCTCTATGGTCAGTACTGTACTTGCTTCGGCAGTGCATAAACTAAAATTGGAACGATACAGAGAAGATTAGCATGGCCCCTGCGCAAGGATGACACGCAAAATCGTGAAGCGTTCCACATTTTTTGAAAAATGTAAAACCATTGGCTTTAGGTACATATATAAGTAATGTTAAGATTATTTTAAGAGCTGTGGTTTTTATGAATAATTAAATAAATAAGTACGCATCGCATTTCGATGTGAATACAGGTGCGAGTCCTGCTCGGTTCGAGGTACCTCAGATAGATATCTCAGAATTTGTCCAGAAATGACAGGATTTTGATAGGTACTCTTGATTTTGGAAATTTCAGGATTTTTAAGTTTTTCAATGAAATACATTAGGTAATAATTCTTTTTTATGTATAGTTAAAAGCAACGCTGTATAAACAACACCAAAATCTTTAAATAACTTCACAAATCAACGTAATTATCGTTGAAATTGAAACCACCCGCGTGCCCGAGCATGTCATTCGCCGCTATAGCGTGCCGTGAAATCGGCGTAAATGATGAGTCAGCATGACTCGTGCTCAAAATTCTATGGAAATCAGATTTTACTCAGGACTTTTCAATTTTTATTCGGGTAACCCTGTACTCAGTAGCTAACTGTAGGTCCAGCGGGGACGAGTGAAGAGGAGCGGACTGTATATGCTCAGACCGGACATAATAACATAACATAAAACAACATAAAAACTTAATTCTAAACTAAGGTACTGGATAGTTACTACACACGCACATAAACATTCACACAACCACACACACCCACATTCACACACACCCACAAACACCCACACACACACACACACTCACACTTACACACTTTTTTTTTTGTTTGTTTTATATACTGTAATAGACTGTTTAACCTACTTATAAATTATAATATTCTGTAATGGATATGGAAGAGCGGGGCCCTCTGGCACAAGTATTTTCATACTTAAAAGAAGGTCCCCACCTTGTTTGTATGTATATACATTTTTGGTTACAGAAATAAAAAACATTTTGATTTTTTGATTTTGATAATGTTTGTTGATACCTATACCACTAGTGAAAAGCTCACATTGAAAAGGGGTAAAAAATTCCTTACGAAGTCTGGTACCGGGCTCCTACTGGGAAAAGAGTCAGACAACATAACAGCGGCTCTACACTTGTAGCAACACACGTCTGCACAGGATGTGGACTTTAAAAAACGGCCAAAGACAAACGGCCTAATGTGTGTATGTAATATGTATACTAATGGGTATCCTAGAGAGGTGGCCCGCCGATAAGCATATAAGCTAAGCTACTAGCATAAGCTTCAGTGTTAATGGGTTTATTCTTTATTAACATTCAGAATTAAAAATAACTGGTATACTAAGTGCTTAAGAGCCTACCAGTTGCAAGCATCAGGGAAATACAATCATAATCACGGTAAATATCCCGTTACAATGTATGTAACTTTTTGCTGTCTTGGATGTTTATGTTATGAATGTAAGTGGCCGATTGGCCATGCCACCTGCGAAACAGACAATGCTAGTTCAGGAGTATGAGCTGTATGAGCCTTTGTGTTTGTTGTTTGTTATTGCATTCACGACCACTAGTGCCACCGTGGCCACCACCGGCTACACGTATATGGCGAGCCACGAGACATCACAAGAAAGATGTTCTCCGCAATACGCTGCTTGTCGCTGATCGCAGAGGGAGAGTGGCCCATGTGCGGATAGCCTAAGACATTCGCTAACCTGTATTTCAACGGTACATCAGATCAATTAATCAAAATTCATAAAGCTATTACTTTTTGATGACTCATTTCCAGTTCAATTTGGTCCTAAATTTAATTAAATAAACTATACAGGTAACTGGCAGTTTATTTTTCAAGGTAGGAAATAGCATTTGTGTATAGAAGCGACATACTACCGAGAAATTTTTATAATAAATTAAAAAATTCAAAAGTCTTTATTCAAATAGGCCCCAAAGGAGCACTTATGAAAGTTAAAATGACTCTAACAGCCGGCCTCTGCAACATTCATCTACCCGAATCACAGACTAAAACTAATGCTGTCTTTATCAGAACATAATAAATGACAAAGACACCAACAGACCCAATCCGTGCTCAAAGTCAACGAATCTTCCAGAAACCCACCGTGCCCGTTCCAAATTGGTATAGGCCGAGCAAGAAGAAGGGCAAGAAACTCGTCACGGCAATCTTTTTTAAAAAAAGTAGTTTTTTACAATGATTATAATGCTAACAACTAACAATTTAAAGTTTAGTAGTCGCCAGGAGGCTCCTGAGCTGTTTGCCTCCATGCATCCTTGTCATCTACATAATCCTTAATTTTATTATACGCTTTTTTAATTAATACACTCTTGACTATTGAATTGCTGCTATAAAGCAAAACTTACGTCTTTTTTGGATGGTGGAGGTAGCATGTTCCTAGTGCTCGCCTAGCTAGTTTCCACCCTCAAATTGGGAATTGATTGCCAAGCATCTGTCATTGCATTCCGGCAGCAGTACCTGAGAGGCAGTCCTATTGATTTGGTGTACTCGCCATTACCGACCAAATCTTCCCTTCACAATCTTTAGATCAGTCGGAGTCGCAAAGTCTTACCTGTTGAGATTAACAAACTATCATCACCAGCTGGAGAACTCTCACTGCTGAACATCGGCCCTCATGAAGGGGAGATGTTGCCATAATACATCACGCTTTGCAGGCGACGTCGCCATGATCGCAGGATATTATGATGTTGATCGAGAAGAATGCTGCTCATTCCGTGGATATCCTCTTAGGCGGCGCTTAAGGAAAGAGGAGTAATACTATTCTTAGCGGTGAGACCACACGGCCAAAAAAGCACCAAAAATAGAACACAGCCCACAACACAGCTATAACAGTTAGTGGGAGGACTAACTCTTCTGCGAGTGTCCGTCTGGGTTGTTACCACCGCTTTGCTCGTGAAGTCTGCCGCCAAGCAGTAATGTGCAAGCATTACTGTGTTCCGGTTTGATGAGCAGAGTTTCCAGTGAAATTACTGGGCTTATAAGACTTAATATCTAATGTCTCAGAGTAACGAGCGCACTGCAGTGCCGCGCAGGCCTTTGTGTTTCAAAGTTCTTGGTGGCACTGCAATCGTTATGGGCCGGCGTTATGCTTACCATCAGGTAAACGACCAGCTCGTCTCGTTATATAATAACTTAAAAAAAAACAGAAGTTACAAACGCGGTCCAGCGTTCTGCCAATATAAAAATTACCTTCTACAACCGCTCGTGTTTTTTATTCTATGATAGGCGAGTCTGTGTATTCTATGACAGCAGAGAACATAGCGAGGAGAAATCTAGCCGGGCCGGTTTGAACACAAAAAACGGGTTCTGATAGATGTTACACTATACGTATTTTATTGCGCCGTAGGATTACCGTTGTGAAAGACAATTACCATAATTGATCGACGGTTTGTGGTGATAGCGCGTTGTATATGGATGACCTTCGGAGGTATTTTAATTTTTCTTTTTTATACTCGTAGGTTAGTATTTGACCAATGACCACTATCTCGCCGGACCTTGTTTTTTTTTCATTTTTTTATAGTTTATACTTACCATGGTCTAAGCCGGCCCGTAACAATTGCAGTGCCACTCAGAACTTAGAAACATTAATGCCTGCAGCGCTGCAGTGCGCTCGTTACCCTGAGACATTAGGTATTATGTCACATAAGCTCAGTAATTTCACTGACTACTTTGCTTATCAAATCGGAACACAGTAATGCTGCACATTACTGTTTGGCGGCAGACTACACGAGCAAAGCGGTTGTACCCACCCAGAGGGGCACTTGCACAAAAGTTAGTCCTACCGCCTGGATCTTAAGCAGCGATGCGGTTAAAGGTGGTGAATATTCTGTATCTGTTGGAATTCTCCTCTAATATATTTGAAGAGATTAAGTTTGTTGTATTTTCTTGTTACCGATAATCTCTGCAACCAATGGCCCAATTCACAAAATTCTTTCACTGATAGGAAGCTACATTATCTCTGAATGTTATTGTATAATTCCTAATACCTAATACCTCGTGTGCCAAGCCGCGGGCATAAGCTACTGTTTAATCCGTAGTATTACAAATCCGAAACTGTGTTTTAGATGTGCTGGTTTGTCCTTCTATCACGCAGCAACGGATCGACGCGACTTTTGGCATAAATATAGTTTAAAAGCTGGAGAGTAATATACGATACTTTTTATCCCGGAACAATGTACGGTTCGAATGGGAATCCCCAGTGATACCGCGGGCAGCCGCTAGAAAAAACAAAGCGACAACTAGTGCCGGGCTCGGTACACGATCCAAAAAATGGACTCGTCTTCGTTACCGGTTAAGAAACCGCTTATGCAAACGTTGCACTATTCGGTTATGTATAACCGTTGCGCAAGTGGATCACCCGGTAGCACAGATCGTGTGATTTGTGAATCATGCTGGGGCATGAAAGTTTTTGATGTCTGATAGGGAAGACCGGTAATTCACCGCGGCCTTGTTTCGGTCGTGTCGCCCGTAACCTCAGAGCAAAAATAGATAGAGTACGAACATCGCTCCGGTCGCCTAATGCGCAGCGTAGGCAAGTGAACTATAGCTAGTTATATTGATAGGTAAGTGACTGATAGGGATGGGCAATTGAGCGCTGCAAGCGTAGTTGTCGATAAAAGCAGCTGAACGGCACGGGACCTATTGTTATATTATGTTGTAGAAGTATGTATGGGTGAGTTTTTGATAAGTAAACATTATTATCTGCTTATTTATTTTAAGGTACGAATTTATAGGTCTCGCATATAATCCTAATGACCTATGAATTGATATTGTTATAATTTTATATATGTATTGTAGTTTTAATTTACAATACAATTATTTTCAAATGACATGGTTTTTTATATCGTATTTATGTTATTTACGTTATTGTAATTGAGTCAAATTGCGTTTTTATTTTTATATTTCCCCGCTCTTTATGTAAAGGATAAAAACTAAAAGAAACAAAGAAATAAAAACAGGATTATATGTTACTTATATCTTATTTATTTTTGAATTATTTACTTATATTATAAACGCTATACTTAACGCTTTCACACTCACCGCCTCTAATCATTTACAAAGTAATTAAAGTATTAAAGAAAAGTAATTGTCGCAAGCGCACATAGCGCGCCGGTGATTTATAAACTATTTCTCGCCGTATCGACTCAAGCGCCGAACGCGTCACATCACTGTCCCAGTTGGCAATCCAAGAGGGGTTGCGGGGCGGTGCGGGCGGTGCATGTAGCCTTGCGTCCCGCGTCTCCTTCCACCCCGCGAAGCGTGACTTCTAATTTACTTAAAAGTATTAAAAAATGGTTTACCGGCGAAATGTGATGCTAGATTTCTGTTTAGTGTGTTTCCGAGTATCGTTTTTACAGGTTTTTATTGCACATTTTACCATTTTTAGCAGTTAAATAATCAAATGCTCGCCAGGAACTCGCAACGTGCGCTCACACCGCTAGTGAGCGTATGACTATTAACGCTTGCGGTAGGAACAGTGCGATGTTCTCACCCGTGCATACTGTTCCCACTTGGTAACACGCGCTCTACCTATTTTTGCTCTGAGCCCGTAACTAAAGTAAAACAAACAAATGCTTACGTAATCGTGCCCCGGGGGTTCTAGGCAAAATTACTTCCTACAATCGTTGTACTCAATCCCACCACTTATTTAAATTTTGTCAGCTCCAGTTAGTGATGTGCTGTGTAACCGTCAGTGCGTAACTGATTTGATTTTTTATAACTACTACTAGAAACAATTATTTATGAAGAACTTTTAATTCATTTAACACATCATGACGCATGAATCCAACGATTCGTTATAATACATTATAATTAAAAGTTTATTAGGTATTTTATTCGCTTATAACTTTATTCAATATTTGACATTCATTCCTTATTGATCATTGACACCCCTCTTCAAAACTTTAACGAAATGGAAAATCCATCAATAGCTTATAAAAGCATTTTTCATGGAAAAATCAAAATTGATAATCTTGTTGCGAAATATGAGGTCCCAATAAATATTACTGTAACGTTTCCTCAAAATCCGTACAGTAGTTTTTGCGTGAAAGATTAACAAACTTCCATGATCCATACATACATCCATCCAACTATTCTCATAAACTTTCACGTTTATAATATTAGTAGGAATTAGTCGGAATGGTTGCCTGTCAATAATTATGGAACTTTATAGGCGTGCTTATGTCAAAAGTGAAATGGTTGGACAGACTATAACCAATAACAGAAAAATTAACAATGTACACATGTACATGTGATAAAATTACATATTATAATAATTCGACAAGATGATACGGTCAATAGCCACGGAGCCGTCTTACAATACTAACCTTTGTATTGTTTAGTGAGCTTGTGTGTGAATTAGATAAGTAAAAAATGATACACAAAACAAACAACCAAGACCCAAGAAAAAACTTTATGCTCAGCATACAAAGTTATGCGTCGACTGGAAATCTAACCCAGGGTATCTTATATCGCTTTGGGGTGTGGTGCCGGGTAACCTTAACATGGTGCACCCTGCTAGGTAACTGATAAAAACCTCACGGTTTCACGCTTTATCGAGGAGGTTGTTGACAGATAGCGAATAACCCGGCGAGGTGGGCATCTCCACGTGCCCCTCAGATAGGAGTAGCAGAGGGCTCAGTGGATGAGGCACAAAGGCTGAGTGGAGCTTGAGAGTCCGCAGTGAGGAACTCAGGCGCTAAAGCACATTGCGTCGTGGAAGACGCGGAGCTCGAGCGCCATTGGGAGCTAGTAATAATGTGAGGAGGTCCGTGGTTTATTACGGGAGATATCTGCCTATGGTCAGCCTAAGACGTCTTGGACCCGATGATAAGGAACTTATGGTACCTATATTGTTTAGATAAGGTCTACCTATCCATCTATACAAATAAATAAAATTGTAGTGTCTGTTTGTAATTATCAAAATAAAAGCTTTTTACTAAATGCATATTAAAGGATATAATACGGTACCTATAACAAAAACACAATTTGTAATTTTTTGTCTGTCTATCAGTTTGTTCCGCGTAATCTTCGAAACGGCTGGACCGATTTTGACGGGACTCACTGGCAGATAGCTGATGTTATGAGGAGTAACTTAGGCTACGTAAGCGAAGTCGCGGGGCACAGCTAGTTTTTAATGTAACAATGACAACCATATAACATTTTTAGTAAGTATGCATTGTGTACATACTCATTCAAGCGACTCATACATACTAAGACAAAAATACGAAATGACAAAGCGACGTAAATAATTCTGTTTCAACGTCTATAAATAGTTAATTGTTAACTAGATATGACTACGCTAGTGGATGACGTTTTATAGTCAACCTCTCTAGTAAGCTATTTATTCTTAGCATTTCTTTTGAGCTGCTGTCTTAGCAAATTATAGCTCTTTTAAAATATTAGGCGGAAGCGATGTAAGTTGCGTTGTATGTGTGGATTTATCATGCTCAGCATGTTCAAAAACCACAAAATTCGAGTACGCGTGACATCCACCAAGCCGCACTGGGCCCGCGTGGTGGACTATGGTCCATACTCGATCTCTGAGAAAAGGACGGTATCGCAGCAGTGGGAGCGTATGGCTGATAACGAGACGAGCTGGTCGTTTGCCTGATAGTAAGCATAACGCCGGCCCATAACAATTGCAGTACCACCCAGAACTTTGAAACACAAAAGCCTGCGCGGCACTGCAGTGCGCTCGTACCCTGAGACATTAGGTATTAAGTCTCATAAGCCCAGTAATTTCACTGGATACTTTGCTCATCAAACCGAAACACAGTAATGCTTGCACACTAGTGCTTGGCGGCAGACTTCACGAGCAAAGAGGTGGTAACAACCCAGACGGACACTCGCAGAAGAGTTAGTCCTCCCACTAACAACTCCAACTAATGTGGTATAAGTTAGCATCACTTTTTTTTCTTGCTGTTTGACCATTATAGCACTTGATTTAAGTGATGATATGGTTGTGGCCGACACTTCTTAAGCGTGGAACTGGCTTTCAATTGGGTTTGTCAGAATACACTTTTAGCGATAGATTTTCAACTTGAGCGTGATAACTAGCCCGGGGAGAACTAGTTTTCTACCGCAGTGAAAAACTCTCTTGATGTTGATACTAGGACATAGTTTTGAACAAATTTAAATAGGATCATGAAATTGTAGTATTTTTAAAATCGGTCGAGAAGCCAGATCTATATAAATAAGTATAAAAATGTGTTGAATTGTAAACCTCCTCCATTTCGAAAGATGTTAAAAAACATAGACATACGATGTTCGCAAGTTTCTCTCTATTCCTAAACTATGATTTATATCAAAACGAATCACGAATAAAAATACATAAAAATAAAATATTCGTTTAAATAATACGATATTTCGAACGCATTCCTAATTGCCACATGCACTAGTAAAATTACCCCATGACGGATATCGGCGGGCTACGATGCGTGACCGGACTTCCGCGCGTTTTTGCGTGTGTTGCATGCTAAAAAAATCAACATGCAAAATGGTAGAGAAAATAAATTTGAATTTTATTCACAATACGGTAGAGTTGCTTTTGCATTGACGGCTGCATCTATCGATCCTACAAACTTGCAATTGTTTGCAAAACTAAGTTGAAGTTTAAGTATACTATATTTTAGTTCATTATCATATGTAGGATAAATTGGAAGGATGGCATTAGAGATTTAGTTTTTATTGCTGATAGTTTTAGAGTCGATATTCTCTTGCTTGGCGTTGGTGTAGATTTTACAGCGTTGTTAATGTATCGGGAGTCGGGATAGTTTTTGCGGTGTGTTGCGAACATATTGCTTTTAAATTGGATTAAAGAGCTGATGACAGCATTTGACGATGCTTGCGTTTTTGCTCGATATCTTGGAGATATGGAGACACTTGCATGGCTTCTGAGTTCGATATAAAGAATTGAACTTTATGGTATACCGTCAAATTTAGCTTTCGGGTTTGGCGACTTGTTAATGGTAGCTACAGTCAGAAACTACCTCCCCTAATCTTATCTTAATCTTAATAAATCTGAGCATATTAGACTTATCGCACTCTTAATTAAATACTGACCTAATCCAAAATCACTAACTTTTGGCAATTGAAGTTTAAACTTTTAATGTAACTAGCGTTTTTTTTTAAAATGCTGTAGAATTACAACTAAGTATCGTAAGAAAAAACTAAAAACACGGACATTATCTTAAGAATATTACTTTTCAGATGGAGCAAAAAATTTAAAGATTTTCTTGTTGATTAATTAAAAAAAGGAATGTTAATTAAACCCAACACAGTTGAGTCATTATTTTACAAACAAGAGATAGGAAATTGTTGACCTAACTGAAATTAGGTCTATGTTTTATTCAATACTTCTAATAAAACTCTGACCATTTTTAAATTAAGTCGCTATTCTTTTAAGTGAGTATAAAATAATGTGACTTATAAAGAAATAAGTCACTTTTCGATAAAATATCTAACTACTTTGTGTGACTCATCTAATAAAAAGCGTAATATAAAATAAATTGCTCCATAGGCAAATTAAGAGAATGGAATTAAATGAATGGATTTAAAGAAAACCAACATAATAAACAAAATCGATAAGTAATCAAATGACTTTGATCCGCAAATTGTAACGCAACATGGTATATTTAAACCTTAGCAAGCGAATAATAAAAAATATCAAAAACTAGCAAATACTAGCAAGTAAGTATTAACATTCAAAATTACATCTTTATTTAAAGTTTAAACATAATGAGTAGGTAATAGCATAAAATTAGACAGAAATAAACTCTTTAAAAAACAATAATAATAATTATATTAGAATTAACCTTAACAATGCCCAATCTGCATATTAATCAAATAATCAGTACATAAAAAAGTGACAGGTCTTACCGATAGAATGGAAATAAATTCTCATACAAAAATAGTTAAAAACTTTACACTACAAATTACCTAGGTAATTTCTATACTAATATAATTTGGCACAACAATAAAATATCTATAAAAATGAGTTAAACTCTACAAAGATACCAAACCCCATTTATTTGTAATTTTTTACATTTACGAAATCTTCAAATGTGAAACTTGGTTTTTTTTCTATTTTTTTGGCACTTTTGATGGGATAAATATTGGTCTGGAGAATTTTATATTTTGCCTGCTTTTAAATATTTCTTAATTTCATTTTCAATTATTACCTCTGCGAGTCTGCGCGTTGTTCTTTTCATTTTGTGTATATCCCTTAATTAAGTACTTGTGGGTACAGTTCATATATTTTTGTATAGAGTCAACTGTCAACGCATACATATAAATTGTGGCAATTTATTAACAAACTGTTTATTAACTACCTTTTAATAAATTCAAAACGCAAGTTGCAATTCCAACTGAAGTTTCTTGACCATTAGTCTCGCCATAAGATTAAGTATCAGGATCGTGCTTTCATTTTCTTTGACCTTATCGACTAATAAAATCGTCTTCGATTCCAATCCGATTAAAATTAGCGGTCACTTTTCTTCTGCCGGAAGGAATTCTGTAGAGTTCTCGTTAGTTTTAGTTCTAGAACGAACGATACTAAGGGAACAAGTTGTTCCAAAAGGAAATCTACCGAGAACTCTAGACAATTCCTTCCAGCCGAAGACTAGCTAGCGACCACTGGTTTTAATCGGGTTTGAGTCGAAAACCAAGACGATTTTACTAGCTGGAAAAATAGCTGGTTTAGCACTCTGGTGTTGTTCGATCAACAGCCAAACTTTCAGGTGGTGACGACGATGAAGACGTAAGACTTATGCTTCGACGAGAAGGATACCTTTAAAATAGTGCCGCTGGCCGTTTATGGGCACTTTCCATTATGTCATATCTGAAACACACTATGTGAGATCCGGATTACTTTCGCCAGAATTACGGTGTATCTTTATTTTCGTCAAATTCAATAGAAGGGAGTCATTTATTTCAATGGCTGGTCGTTTTTGGCGTACGGACGTGATACTAAGTTTACTTTTTATTGCGAAATGGTTAGATTAATAAATTTTAAAGATGAATGATTTTTCGGTCTTGAAATAATATACCACATAATATTATAGAAATTGGGGTAGGAGTAAACGCCTTTCATAAATGTTTTTCAGATTATTTTATCAATGGTAAATCATGAGTGGTTATTGGAACAAATACGTCATAATATGGACGTTCCTCTTCCAATCCAATTAAAAAAGATGTTTCTGCTTTAGTAACGAACTACATTGGGCCGTATTTTTTTCATATTCTTGTACAGGTGATGCGAGTTTTGTTGTGTATATTATCACAAGAAATATTACGGAGGTGCCATTTTGTTAGGTAGCTCAACAAGAACCGTTTTCCCAGCCCTAAACAGGAACATCATAAACAACCTACTAAAGTTACAACGGCACGATCTTCGACTTTTAGTAGGGCTCATCACAGGCCACTGCGACATAAACTATCATCTACATAAGATTGGAGTGACAGACAGTCCTCTATGTCGGGGCTGCTTGCTGGAAAATGAGACTGTGGAACACGTGATGTGGCAATGCGAGGCCACGGAAGAAATAAGAATAACTACCGGAATGCGTGAGCAGCTGACGAAACAACAGCAGACGACTAACGTTCAGACATTATAGTAAAACAACAACATCAACGTTACTGGAGCAGTTTTGCCAGCGCCCCGAGGCCGCACTCCGTTACATAAAGGAGTTGGGCTGGCTAGGGTAAACGCTGGCAGAGGGAAATGCACAATACACGTCAGTGCAGGCCTTATCGCCCCCACCTAGAATAGGTAGCATATACGTTGGCTTACATTTTAGCGGCAGATAGGTAAGAGTAATTGCTTAGAACATTCTTGAGTCTTGTTCAGGTATCGGAGATGTAGTAGTGGCAAGTGTTTGCAAAGAACTTATATGGTTATTTTTTCAAGCAATTTTACGCTTTTGTTGTGTATAGTATGCAGAGTAATATAATCGTATTCAGTTGTAGGTAAAATTTTATCAACTGAGAGTTTATCACCTGGATATAACAGAGAATTCTCTTGAGAAAAACCTTTGTTTTTAGGAAACGTGCGGTTGTGTTATATTAATTACTAGCTTCTGTCTGCGGTTTTCACCCACGTTCCAACAGGAACCATGTATTTAACGGGATATAAAGTAGCCTACGTTACTTTCCGGTCCATAAACTATATGTATGCCAAAAATCACTTCGATCCGTTGCTCCGTTACTGCGTGAAAGAAGGACAAACCAACAAACCAAGAAAGACACTTTCGCATTTATAATATTAGTAGGATAGTAGGATTACTAGCTTCTGCCCGCGGTTTTCACCTGAGTTCCCACAAGCACCGAGCATTTTCTGGGATAGAAAGTATCCTATGTTACTCTCCGGTCCATAAATCTATATCTATGCCAAAAATCACGTCGATCCGTTACTCCGTTGCTGCGTGAAAGAAGCACAAACCAACAAACACACTTTCGCATTTATAATAATAATTATTAGTAGAAGTAAACTAGTGGATAGTGGATAATAATGTAGGATAAGTAGCATTACTCATAAAAGCTGCAACCATTTTCACAGTTGAATTGTATAGATCTGTGTCAAAAACTAGCTTACAGCAAACTCTTTTTTATCTCCGAAATGTTTGTCAGTGTATGACATTGCTTTACTTTCTGTAACAAACTTTTCATTTTAATTCAGGTTTTTGAATATCTCCTCCATACGCTGTTTCTTCATGATGAAAAACAAGATCTAAAATAGAAAATAAACAACTTATTTCAGTGGTAATAAAATATTATATTTTGTATTAAACCAAAAAATAAATAAATTACACGATACTTTAATATCTCCTTCATACGCTGATTCTTCATGACGTAAAGCGAGATCTAGAATAGAAAATAAATAGTTGTTTCTCAACGGTATTTTGAATTAATCCAAAAAAAATATTAAAATTTACATGATACAAAGACTTATTTTTAGATACACCGCCGTTCTACCTATATTTTTTACATAACAAAGACTTAACTATAAATGCGCCAAAGGAATAATTTTATTTTTTAAACTACAGAGACCTATTTTGATATCGTACAAATTAAATTTACGATTTTCAAAACTACACAGACATAACTCTAAATTGGTCAATTAACCTGTTCTAAGTTTTAAAAAAATACTGACTCAATACAAAATGAGTCAACCAGGCTACTTGGATACTTTGTCGAACAAAGACCTATCACAAAATCGGTTGTTATTGTAGAAAAAGTTTATAATGAACTTACCTTAATTTTTATCGAAATAACGACGCAGCTCAAAATCGGTCACTGTTCAATAAACTCACCACATACACCCGCCGGCGTAAGACTAATTCGGCCACTATTCGACAGATGTAGCATGGGCACGGGGAAAGGAAAACATAGACTCTTCTAATTTTCTACCTTATTACAAACAAAATTAGGGTTGTTTTTATTAGACTAGGTTATCGGACTTGCTTTTTTAGGTCACTATTTCACGTTAACTCATTTTGGCCAAATTTTGAGTTAGGTCGGTGTTTAATTAAGAGTGCGTTATGTAATACCTGTGTCAGGGTAACGAGCGCACTGCAATTTCACGCAGGGTTTTGTATATCAAAGTATTCTGTGTCACTGAAATTGTTTTGGCAGGCCTTATCAATTCTTTATTTTACAACAAAGATTCCAATTTTTTTTATAAGATATGTGCTTATTCTGATACTTGCTGCTGCCCGCGATTTCGCCCGCATGGAGATATTGGAATTTATGGGTTTTATTTTTTGCGTGGAACCCTAGTCATCAATGCAATATCAAGTGCCATATCATTGTCAACCCAAACGTCCGTCACCACTACATTGCCTTTATAGATCTCCGACTTCGAACTAAACTTATGCTTACCATCAGGCAAATTAACTGAGCATATCATTAGCTTTTATATAAAAAAAGTTTTTATATCTAAAGCATGGTTCAAAGCCGCCTGTTCAGCGTTGGTACTCTATGTAATCAGAATGCTTGCCAGCATTCGCGCAAAAAAAACTAACACTTAAAAAATGAACCGTTAAAGAACTAGTATTATTGAATACGAACAAGTAAGCCTACATTAATAATGCCCCATTCCGTGACTCTATTGATTACACAAAAAACTAGTTAATAGCAGTGCGTTCGGTTATTTTTTTCTAATTTGTCATGCGCTGTTGGTGTTTAGCTGTAAACGCTACTAGGTTACTATTACTCGTGCCTCTCGTGCCTGTCTATCGATGTGGACTTTTGGAGTCGTATTATGATATATCCGAACTTTTTTCTGATGTATTTATTTTGCGTGTCATTTTATTGACCTTATATTTCTTCTTGGCTGAGTAGTCCCTTTTAAGAATAGTATACCAACCTATATCTTCCCGTATGTGCCGTGGATAATGGCCCATTCTCTCTCTGAAAGAAGGCCGGTATCCCAGCAGTGGGTACGTAATAAGGTAACAATGATGATTCAAATACTGGCAACACCGAACTAACAAAAGGACCGAAACTTCTACCTCGTTAAATGTACCAAACATCGCCAAGTCACGACTCACGGCCTTAGTTTAGTATTACAGTTAGGATTTTGCAACCGTGTTTATTGATCTACAATCGCGTTGAATGATTCCGGCAAGAGGATGTTTGCCTGATTAACGATAAACTTACAACACCCCCTCCTTTTTTTCTCGGGGACAAAAATAACAAAGTTTATCTCGTGTTTCATATTAACTAACATATTATCATAATAAGCCAAGCGATTCGCACGATACTCCGCCAAAGAATTTAGTACGGTTATAATAACTACTGTTGTGTAGTTGTAAAGCACACGTTACGTGCGTGAGATTGTCACGTTTCTTATCATTCACTCCAGTTAACGATTGTGGGTAATTGTACCAGTTAATTACCTCGCTTGTTTACGAACGTGTGGATTTGGTACTGGGATGTTTGAAGAGCATTCCGGTTTTGGTGTATCTTTTTTTACATAGCGTATTTTTACACGACTGCACAAAAAAGAAGAGTAATGCGGGTTCATGTATGTTTGTACGCCAATATCGCGATATTTGCGTTGAAGCCGGCTTAGCAATTTTTTGTTCTTTTTCATACAACGATCGCAGTGGAGAACAACTTGCTTTAGAAGATATAAATAGCTCAAGTTATCAATAAACAGATCACAAACACGTCGCCGCCGAGTCAATTAGTCGCAACTCGTCATGATTGGCGACTGATTGCCGATGACTAACTCTAATGGCGCACTTGACTGGTATGAAGCGTATACACTTGGTCGGGCGGAGTTGCTAATTTATTTACAACTACAAGTCAATCAAGTTGAACGTTCATTTTTCTGGTAAGGCGGCCCGTACACCTAATGCTTGAATGATGTATTTAAAGAGTCAATCACGGACCACGCGAAAACAATAGAAAAACCACGAACACCGCTTGACGCATATCGTACCGTCTAAGGTGGAGTTGGTAGAAGTCTAGTCCGAGCGCTAACCGCACCACGGTTAGAGGTTGTGAAAGAGCCAACGAAGCCGCTTCTACGATTTCTTTATCTGCTTGTTCAGTGCAGAAGTCACGGTAAATACGCGGCGGAGCTCAAGTGACGTATGTAGCGTAAAGCGGAGCAGTCGTCACTTTGAGCCCAGGCAGGGAGTGAAGTCTCCCACAGGAACACTGTGTTCTACCGGGATGTAGCCAATGTCACTCTCCAGCCAATAAACTTATCTCGTCGAACCGTTGCTCTGTTACTGTGTGCAGAAAGAAGGACCAAGTAACGAAAATTACCACCAAGACGCTAACTCACTTTTGTAATTCCTAAGGCTGGTTTTAAACGTGACACACAGAGACGAGGTGGTAACTAATCAAGTTAGTTAATTGGCTGTAGACGTCTTAACCGTCAAGTGAAAGGTTTGCGTGGTGCGTATGTAACTTGATATATTACCTGTTTTGTAAAATTTATACAGTTCAAGGAAAAATTAGTAAAACTTACAAGGATTGGCAACTCGGGTGGCCAATCCTTTTGGAATGAGATCTACAATCTCAAAATGAAATGAGAAGCGTCGCAAGCATCATAGACAGTCACAGAAATCCAATTTTATTTTTTTTATTTGGATTTGTGTGTAGACTGTCATAAGAAGAAGAAACGTGGAGTTTCTTCTTTTTACGAGTCAACTGTCAACAGTACAACTACAGCGTTAGATGTTCGAGTAATATGCTGCCATCTTCACTTCTGCTTCCGTGATATTCTTGATGTTGTCCCTTGTACAGGTGGTATAGTACAAAGATGTTCCAGCAAATGTGACGTCATTTGTATGCGACTCCGCAGTCACAAGAGTGTGGGTGGAGTCGCGATGGCCCATTCACACAAACTGTTCTGCAGAGACCAAATCGCGTCCGAAGACGGTTGATGGACTTCCAGACTGGCCACATACGATCACGTCCTGGGGGCAGGCGTTCCTGCATTGTAAAACAGATGGTTTGGGGAGGTTTTAGTTCCAAAGAGCGCTATGACTCTATGAGTAGTACCTTGGTGGCTGTTGTTGTGCGCAGGTGTTTGATTGATAGAATTCTGACATAATATGGAAAAAAGAATCTACGCTTAGATCTTTGAATGGGTGACGCGTTGTTGAGCGTCTGGTCGTCCGATAGGTAATAGGCTGCAACTTAGGATCTAAGTACCTTTGTGAGGTGTTGTATATTCTGTTTAATTGCTCATGCATTTATTTGGGGTAAATCTCGAATTAATTCGGCGAGGTCGAATGACTTGATTCACTGTAACTGGCTCTTTTGTAAACGTGATTCACGTAATGACGTCTTTGTTGCGACCGCGTTTGGTTCGTTTGATATAAAAATAATGTATTGGCACAAGCCGATGACCGCTCGAGTGTTTTTTGTTACGGTACGTATACAAAGCAGATAGAGTAAAGAAGTTGCACATGGTACGTGGAGCCTACGTCACCCGCGTCAACGAAATATCAGACGGTCTCAAATGGAGAGTCTTCCATGAAATCGTCTGATACTTCCTTGACGCAAATGACTGACTACTAGACTGTTGAAATAACGTTCAACTAAAAGCAAACGCTTCGCAGTTTACAACCTTACTTCTTTACAAAAGGATTATACCAATTATACATAAAGATGGCTTATCATATGCCCTTAGTAAATATTTACTTCGCAACTTCAGCTTGTTATTGAGGCAATCAAATCACCCCACATGTTTTTATTGGGCCGCCTCGATGTCATCGACCCAATGACAGGTGGTATCCAGCCTCTCGTCTGTTCGCTCTCGGAGCTCCGCTGTGTCTACCTCAATCCTCACCTGTCTATATCGTACTTTCATTCATCGGATTGCTGTTTTCGCTCCTTAAAGACAAGGAAGTTACTGCAACGAATCGGTGCTTTTTGTGGTATCTTTTATGGCTAACGAAATTTTTGCTTGAGATAACGAGGTGCAATTAACGCTTACCCTCAGGCCCCTCTCATCCACTGGTCACGTTGGGTAAATGCCAGGCCCCGCGATTCATGTGGCCCCCGAGGTCCTATCAGATTACCAACAAAATATGTGAATCCATACTAATATTATAAATGTGAAAGTGTGTTTGTTGGTTTGTCCTTCTTTCACGCAGTAACGAAGCAACGGATCTACGTGATTTTTGGCATAGATATAGTTTATGGACCGGAGAGTAACATAGGCTACTTTTTATCCCGGAAAAATGCACGGTTCCTGTGGGAATGCGGGTGAAAACCGCGGGCAGAAGCTAGTTATATTATATATGGCAATAAAGTTTGTATAACATGTTTGTTTTATCCGGTTCGATTCTAAAAATTCTTTCACTAATAGGAAACTACCACAAATCTCTTTAATCTCTGTCGAAGCTACATTATCCTTGAGTGCTATTGTCCAACGTAAATATGTTTAGTTCGTAATAATATAAGTTACTTCATGTTAAGGTAGTTGTCTTCAAACGAAACTAGGTGGCGTTAGTGTCACGGGTATAAAATCCTGCATCGCGCAAGCGTTTCGTTTAAGCTATTTGTACTGACTGGTTAGTTGACATTGACAATACACAGATCTTGACAGCATCAAAGTTTGTTTTATTTTTTCATTTGTGTAACGAAGTTTACATAGTGGTCCTTCAGAGTCGGATTCACTGGTCCTAATTGTGCGGGCTAGTTGCCGACGATTTTTGTGAGATTTCTGGCGCATCAAAAGACGGAGCTTCGCCAAGAAACTCAGGCTCCTGTCATAAGGAGATTTTATTCTATGCGAGCGGAATCGAGCAAATTGGAGTACGTGGTCGGTGAAAGGCGCTAGGTGGCGCTGCTAGCTGAGCAATCAATCGTCGGAGGCGGAATTTCAAATTTCAATTTCAAGAGGATTGGACATTGGATCAAGTAACGCTTGGGAGTGAATAAGGTTATAAGTGCGCTTAAAACCGTGAGTACATTCAAGTTAACTATTGGAAGTTCAAGTCAGTTCAAGTCTAGTAAAGTTCAAGTGAAGTTATTAGAGACATTAAGTTAGAAATAAAATTTAATTTAAATTTATTAGGACTTAGAATAATTTTAAGAAAAGTGTACCAACGGGGAACCTATGCCCAAATTTAAAAATTTCTTAGTACGACAAGGTTCTATACACTTGTAAAATTTTATGGTCAATTCGAGACTTAGAATAATTTCATTTGTTTTTCTTTAGTGTGACAAGGTTCCATAAACTTGTAAAATTTTTGCTTAATTTGAGACTTAGAATAATTTCATTGGTTTGTGTAGTGTAACAAGGTTCCATACACTTGTAAATTTTTACGGTGAGTTTAATACTTTATAATATTTTGAATTATTATTTTTGTTTGTTTAAGATAGTTTGGTTTTAGTTAAAAATGGAGGCTTTATACAAATTGCAAGAACACAAAAGGTCTCAGATTGAGAAGGCTAGAAGTAACTTCAAAAAATCTCCAAAAGACCGCTTGTCTCATTCGTACATTCATACTAGATTAGAATCGTTGGAAAAGACATGGAACGCTTTCTTGGATACAAATAATAACATTATCCAAACGGCATCAGAGATTCATGCAAGGGATAACTATTTTAGTGATGATGTCTATGAATATACGGAAGAACTTTATATGACGTATAAAACGGAACTAAAAGAGGTTTTAGAGAAGTTCGATTTTCAACGTCAAGTGTCTGGCCAAAGTATTCAAAATGCAAAATCAAACAAAAATGATAGTGTTAAGCTTCCAAAAATTTGTATTCCTAAATTTTCTGGTTTGTACTCTGAGTGGCCAACCTTTAAGGATTTGTTCGTATCATTAATCGATGAGAACGAGTCACTGGACAATGTTCAGCGCATGCATTACCTGAAAGGCTTGTTGTCAGGCGAGGCCGAACAACTGCTAAGACATATGCCAGTGACTTCTTCTAATTATCAAGAATGTTGGTCTCTTTTAAAGGGCAGGTACGACAACAAGCGATTTTTATCAAATTGTTTATTAAGACGCTTGATGAGTCAAACTACTGTACAAGAGAGCTCCACTGCCATTAAAGGTTTGTTAGATACGACAATGGAGTGTATAAATGGTCTAAAAAATCTTGGAATTGATGTAAGCACCTGGGACATTCTTGTCATTTACATCGTAAGTGGGAAGTTAGATGCTGAGTCACGCAAACAGTGGGAAGGTCAAATTAGTACAACAGACGATCTCCCAAAACTGTCACAATTCAAGGATTTTCTAGAAGCCAGATTTAGGGCTTTGGAATTTCTAGATACTAAGTCCAATAAACCAACTGCATATAGTAGTAATAAGCCAAAGGTGCATCACGTTGTTAGCACTGACAATAATCCCAGTGTGAACAATTCATGTGTATTTTGCAAAGAAAATCATAAGATTTCGAACTGTAAGGCGTTTGCAAAGGAGAGTCACGAATCGCGTCAAAACTTTGTCCAAACAAAAGGTCTTTGTTTTAACTGTTTAGGGTCCAATCACTCAGTCAGACATTGCCGCATTACTATTTCTTGTCGCATTTGCAAGCGAAGACATCATTCGTTGCTGCATCCCAAATCTGTCTCAGGTGGAATGGTTACCACTGGTAGTGCAGCGACCAACGTAAGTTCAGCTGTTAACACAGGTAACATAAAGACTAATGTAAATTCAGCCGTTTCAACTATTCAGGCAGCGTCATTAGAAGGTGAACCATCTACATCAAATGTAGCTTCTCATTTTTCAAAGGAGGTTTCCACACAGGTTTTGTTGGCAACTGCACTTGTCGAAGCACAGACAAGGAGTGGCACAACACAACTGCTGAGGGTGTTATTAGATCAAGGATCTCAGGCATCATTCATAACCGAATCAGCAGTGCAATTGCTTGGACTCCGTAAGACGCCTGCTAGGTCTATAATTTCAGGGATAGGTGGTGAGAAGGGTTCTTTATCCTCCGAGTACACGGTCACGGTGACCATCCACTCACACCTTGATCCCAACTTTAGTATAGAAGTACATGCATATGTACTGGGGAACATAACATCACTTTTGCCAGCAGCAAAACTGGTACAATCCAACTGGTCCGAGCTAGAAGCTGTTAATTTAGCTGATCCACAATTTCACACTCCAAGTAAAATAGATATTTTGCTTGGTGCTGAAGCATACGGCCAGGTTTTGAAAGAAGGTATTATAAGAGGTCCACCAGGGTTACCAGTAGCTCAAAACACAGCCTTAGGATGGATTTTATTCGGAAAGGTGTATTCAAGTGGCGATAATATCAGTTGTCATCATGTTGCTATAAGCTCTACGAACCAAACTGATGACAATGCTCTTCTGAAACAATTCTGGGAAATAGAATCTGTTATTCCTGGAATTCAAAGGATACTTTCAGAAGAGGAGCAGCGCTGCGAAAAAATGTATTCTCAAACAACGCATAGAGACGACAGTGGTCGTTACGTTGTAAAATTACCATTTCGTGATGAAGATCCGAAATGTCAATACGGACATTCGAGGGAGTTGACAATCAAAAGGTTCCGGCTTCTTGAGAACAGATTCAAAGGGAATCCTGAGCTGAAGAAACGTTATTCCGAGGTATTCCAAGAATACATAGACCTTGGCCATGTAGAACTCGTACCAGCAGATGATCCTAAGGTATCTTCGGCGGTTTATTTACCCCACCATGCTGTCATACGTGAGGATAAAACGACAACTAATGTAAGAATTGTGTTTGATGCCTCGATGAAGGGTTTAAATGGAGTCTCGCTCAACGATGATCTAATGGTAGGTCCGAAACTGCAGTCACCGTTGCGACACATTATAATGAGGTGGAGAATGCATCCTATCAGCATCTGTGCTGACATCATAAAAATGTATAGGCAGGTGAAGATCTCTCCCGACGATGTTGATTTTCAGCGAGTAGTGTGGCGCGACGATCCAGCATCTGAAATCAAAGAATATAGATTATTAAGAGTTACGTTTGGAACAGCATCGGCTCCTTACCTCGCTGTCAAGACACTGCAGCAGGTTGCGGATGATGAAGGTGCACGTTGTCCCGAAGTAGCTGAAAGAGTAAAAGGTGATTTTTATGTAGATGATCTGATGACTGGGTGTCAAACAGTTGATGAAGGAGTAAGGATATATAATGAAATGTCAGAGTTACTTACCAAAGGTGGCTTCCAGTTGCAAAAATGCGTGAGTAGCTGTAAGGAATTAAATGAAAGACAGGAGAATCAGGATGAGAGAAAGGGGGATCAGGAGGAAGGTAATGGGAATATAAAGATAAAGGAAGTCATGAAAATATTAGGGATTGTGTGGGATCGTGATAGCGATGAATTTCGATATTCAGTGAACTTACCGCCAGAACAAACTCCGATCACGAAGAGAAGAGTTATTTCAGATATTTCCCGATTCTTCGATCCATTGGGCTGGGCTGCACCTTGTGTAGTTACTGCAAAAATATTCATTCAGAAGCTTTGGCTTTCTGGCTTAGAATGGGACGAAGAACTTACACCGGAATTAATGACAGAATGGAAAACTTACCGTAATAATTTAGTGGAAACGAAAGAGTTTAAGATTCCCAGATGGACGAACACACGAGCTGATGACACGGCTGTAGAACTGCACGGCTTTTGCGATGCGTCAATGTCTGCTTACGCGGCAGTAGTGTACCTTCGCGTGATAGACAGGCATGGAGACATAAAAATAAGTTTAATCACGTCTCGCACGAAGGTCGCTCCGGTAAAACAGCTATCAGTTCCTCGGCTAGAATTGATGGGCGCAGTATTGGTAACAGAATTGATCTGTGAAGTAGCTGAAGTAATGAAGATTTCCAAAGGTAGCATACATGTCTGGACCGATTCAACGGTTGTCTTGGCGTGGCTAAGTAGCCATCCAAGCCGCTGGACTACTTTTGTTGGAAATAGAGTATCTACCATTCTTTCTCATTTTGACAACTCTCACTGGGCACATGTTCAGTCATCTTCTAACCCGGCAGACATAGCCTCAAGAGGATTAAATTCTCAAGAATTATCTAGCAATATATTGTGGGCTCAGGGGCCATTGTGGCTAAAACACGACCCCATCGAATACTCAAGGCCCAAGTCGATTGCTACAAGTATGGAGCAACGTTCAATCAAGGCTCATGTTGTCGCTGAAACCACTGAATCGGATCCTATTTGGACTAAGTTTTCAACATTGCGAAGATTAGTAAGAGTAATAGCTTATTGCAGACGAGTTTTAAAATGGAAAAAGGAAGAAGATGGCAAGAGAAAGTACGAAACTTATTTAGAAAGTGAAGAAATAGAAGAAGCAACAAGAGTTTGTATAAGATACGTCCAAAATCAAGAATTTAGCAAAGAAATCAAGGATATTAAAGAAACAGGATATGTAACAGGGAAGAGCAAGTTGAAATCTCTTTGTCCTATCATTGATGATGTCGGAACTTTGCGCGTTAGTGGTCGTCTCGAGCGAGCTAATGTAAAAGAAGATGTTAAGCATCCCATTATTCTACCGCATAATAACCACTTCACTAATTTGGTAATCGATGAAGCACATCTAAAAACCTTGCATGGAGGTCCAACTCTAATGTTAAGCCATTTGCGTACCAAATACTGGATAATATCAGCCAAAACTTTAGTTAAGGCCTTTGTACGCAATTGTGTGAAATGTAAACGGTATTCGGCAGCCACACAAACCCAGTTGATGGGTCAGTTACCGTCTTGCAGAGTCACGCCAGCTAGACCATTTCGTCACAGCGGTGTCGATTTTGCCGGGCCAATCAACATCAGGGTATCAAAGGGTCGAGGACATCATTCCTATAAGGGATACATATGCGTTTTCGTATGTATGGTTTCTAAAGCTGTGCATCTCGAGGCCATAAGTGATTTGTCTTCTCAAGGTTTTATAGCAGGTTTTAAGAGGTTTGTGTCTCGACGAGGATTAGTCAGTGATGTATGGAGCGACAACGGCACCAACTTTTTAGGTGCTTCCAAAGAGCTTAGGCACTTAGTCACTGCAGAGAAAGATTCTGTTGCTGCAGAAATACGAGAATGGCTAGGAAATAATGGGACCTCTTGGCATTTTATTCCGCCTCACGCACCAAACTTTGGTGGGCTGTGGGAGGCTGGGGTGAAATCCACCAAGTATCATTTACGGCGTGTGGTAGGATATTCGACTCTTACTTATGAAGAAATGTCTACGGTGTTGACACAAGTCGAAGCATGCTTAAATTCGAGGCCGTTGTCAATGATGCCTGATAGTCCTGGCGATCCAACCCCTTTAACTCCGGGTCATTTTTTAATTGGGGAGCCTCTAGTGACTGTGCCTGATCGTAATTATGAAAATTCAAATGTAGGCACACTGAGACGATGGCAGTTGACGCAGCGGATGGTGCAAGGGTTTTGGCGAAAATGGTCTGAAGAGTATTTATCGCATCTATTGCAACGATACAAATGGAATAGGCAAATACCCGAACCTAATGTCGGAGATGTAGTATTAGTGAAGGAGGACGGGTTGCCCCCTGCTAGATGGCTCTTAGGTAAAGTAGTCCTAAAACATCCAGGAGCTGACAAAGTCACTCGAGTCGTGACTCTCAAATGCAACGGCTCTTTAATTAAGCGCCCTGTGTCAAAATTATGTATATTACCTGTAACCACCTAACTTAAAATTCAATTTGGTATTTTAAAGGTATTGCTGTATAAATGTTATTCTTTAGATGCCCCATCTCAGGGTGGGCGGTCATGTTTGTAGGAAGGACATAAACTGATGTCCTTGGTGGGCGGTATGTCCAACGTAAATATGTTTAGTTCGTAATAATATAAGTTACTTCATGTTAAGGTAGTTGTCTTCAAACGAAACTAGGTGGCGTTAGTGTCACGGGTATAAAATCCTGCATCGCGCAAGCGTTTCGTTTAAGCTATTTGTACTGACTGGTTAGTTGACATTGACAATACACAGATCTTGACAGCATCAAAGTTTGTTTTATTTTTTCATTTGTGTAACGAAGTTTACAGCTATAGACTACACTTTATTCTGATTCCACGCGAGCGAAGCCGCGGGCAGACGCTAGCTCCTGCCGAAAGTTTCAAAGATTCACACAGGAATCTTGCAGTCCCGTTGATGCATGAAAAAAAGATAATTGCAGTCTCGGTGTTGCATGAAAAAAGGACAAAGCAATACTTTCGCAATATTTTATGTAATGAACAACTACAATTTGATTTTTCACATCATGGTGATATCAAAGCGATTTTTAAAATGGATATTTTGTATGTTTACAAAAATATTGTAACAACCATTTGTTCTTGTAACAACACATTTTTTGCACAAAAATAAATTGAAATTTTATGTAGGGATTTATTTCAAAGTTACTGCTGCATTGTAGTTAGTACTTCCGAATCACTCAGAAGCCTGAGGCTCAGCTAGTATCGAGTATGTACTCGTAAGATACATATTTAAACGTATTAGGTACTGTGACTGATTCGTGTTGCAGGATTCCCAAACACCACCCGAAATTGTTAGCTTCTTAAAATAGTTTCTGAGAACGAAGAATATCTTGTGTCGCGTACTGCAGCCGCAATTCGCAATGATCTTAAACATAATACAAATAAGAGCTATATATATCAACTGCGTAGCGTCAACTAGGTACGTATAGTGATTAGCAATTCAAACAAAAACATCAACATAGCAGATGTTTCACGAGACGGTAATATGACGCAATGAAGAGCTCCCAAGTGTTGGCGGGATGACCTCAGATGGTATTGTCGAGATATAGGAGACACTTGTATTATAGGGCGTTCACGGTCATAATAATAGTCTGGATTTGGTACTATATCCTCTACCAAGTGGTAGGATTAGTGCTAAGATTCAGAGAGTAGTCTAAGCGTGGACTTTTGCTCCCATACACTGGCAAAAGGTCCTTTTATCACACAACTTTACAGGACTGAAATAACTGGACATTTTGATATAGAAAAAGTGCAAGGTTAATTTTTTAGATAGGATCATTTGCTATAGTTCACACTTCACAGACGATACATCAAAACTGTATAGAATTTTCTTGGGCAAAGACTTTCTTGCTCTAATGTTTGCTGTCTAATGCTTTTATTTTCCAATCCTTCGCGTAGATATGGGTCTTGTTCGTTTACGACCAATGAGTATCAAAATTAACCGATTAAAAAAACCCCTATGCTTACCTAATAATAATACATATTCATAATGTAAATTCTTAAAAGCAGTGGTCTTTTAAGTTTTCTAAGTTTGCATTTCGATTCCTAAGACTTGTGGAATGCCGCAGGTAGCATCAAGCATGGACTTGCACCGAAACACAACACAAACATCCAAGACCCGAGAACGAGCATGCTCATCAGTAAATCGGTCCCGGCCGGGAATCGAACCCGGGGCCCCTCGCTTTGCAGGCAGGGTTACTGCCAACTTATCTACGGAGCCATCAATGCAAAATTGGCATATCATCGCAGTGAAACTCCTGCGACATAACACAAGATATGACGGTTGCAAATCGAAACTCTCACTTCCGTAAAAAGTTGTCAATTTATGTAAGAGCACCGTAATGTGTGCATATCACTTACTGCTAGGCCGTATGCGTTTTGTGCCGCTGTGCTCCACTACATACTAATTTGTGCTGTGGAAAGGAGATTTTTTTTATATAACATCTTGGAATGATACCTTCCTAATTACTATAGAACAAGTGAAGTGTCAGACAGTGAAATGACTTACTGGGCTTATGAGACTTAATACCTAATGCCTCAAACCTCAGAGTAACGAGGGCACTGCACTGAGCTGTATGTATTTTATTTTTTTATATTATTTGGTAACGAGACGAGCTGGTCGTTTGCCTGATGGTAAGCATAACGCCGGCAGTGCCACCCAGAACTTTGAAAAACAAAGGCCTGCGCGGCACTGCAGTGCGCTCGTTACCCTGAGACATAAGGTATTAAGTCTTATAAGCCCAGTAATTTTACTGGCTACTCTGCTCATCAAACAGGAACACAGTAATGCTTGCACACTACTGCTTGGCGGCAGACTTCACGAGCAAAGCGGTGGTAACAACCCAAACGGACACTCGTAGAAGAGTTAGCCCTCCTACTAACAAAAAATATCCAAAATTAGGAGAAAATTACCCTACTAAACGGTGAAAATATATGGCATCGCACGTTTTCACCTACGACGCCTTCAGACTTTGAATATTTCAAATTCCTATACGATAAGTATTTCCCAAAAGTGTCCCTACTTGACGATTCTACGTTTCACCTCATTTAGAATTCATGTCGCGGTATCGCGCGCCTACTGCCGTTTGGAAACGATTATCGTCTATCTTCCTATGTTAATATTATATCTTTTGTGATATAAAAATGACGTTTATAGGCCAGTCAGGAAGTTTTATTGTGCGGTTGGGCACTGAGTACGCATTAAAGTTGTGAAATATCGTAAGAGAACGAAAGGTTAGCTAGTAGCTACACTACTGAAATTAAAATAATGTTCAATTGATCAAGGTCGCCAATGTTACCATTTATTAGAGTAATTACCCTAGTAGATGGCAATGGAAAGGCTGCCATTTGTAAAGTAATAATGTATGTGAATGAATTCCATCGTTCACGACCATCTCGAGCTTTTTGGCGTAACTTTGTCATCCTGATTAGTGATACAGTACCTACTTCACAAGTTCACATCGGAATCCTAAATCAAGCACAAGTTCGATTGTGTATGGGATATTATTCTCAATTCTGGGATGGCTCGGCCCAGTACTAGACGTTGGAGTCAATTGAGAGACAAGCAAAGAAGTTCATCAAAGACGAGTCGCTTGTTAAAACTAGGCTGCAGACAATTCAGTATCAAATCAAATCAAATCAAATCAAACATTTATTTGCAAGAATACATAATATTACATATTTCAGATGTTCCAAAAATAAAGTCACAGTATTCAGCCTGCAAGCAGGCGTGCAAATATTAAAATAGTCATATTAATGTTATGTCACTTAAAGTTTAAAATATTCAGCTATGCTATAGAAACAGTTTTGTAATAGCCACTTATACAGGTTTTTGTTAAATTGATTGCCATTTAATATTTTGATGTCCTCCGGTAATTTATTATATACTTTATGACACATATTGTACACATTTCTTTTGTAAATATCTTTATGACAAGGAGGCTGATACAAAAGGTTTTGGAATCTGGCTCTTTTCTGTCGTGTTATAATTTCATTACGCGTTTTGAAATATATGGCATGCGATTTCACAAACACACACACCTCTCTTATGTACATGCAGGGAAGTGGAAGTATGTTACATTTCCTGAACAACGGCTTACAACTATCAAGAAACCATGCCTTATTAATGACGCGGACACACCTTTTCTGTATTTTAAAAGCAATATCCGAGTTAACCGAACTTCCCCATAATATAAGTCCATAGCTAAGGACCGAAGATACTTAGCCATGGTAGGCGGCTAAAGCAGCCTCCATGGACACGGTCTGTCTCACCTTCTTCAGGGCAAAAACAAAACGGCCAAGTTTACTACATACTACATTAATATGCTCTTTCCAATTCAGGTGATTGTCCAAATAAATTCCTAAAAATTTAAAAGATTCTACTTCTTCTACTTTTTGATTTAAATATTGAATGTCAAGAGATAATGGATTACTATTATATGAATGAAATTGGATTAATCTTGTTTTATTTATATTAATACTTAAACAGTTACACTCAGTCCAATTAACAATATCCGTCAAAGCTTTGTTTACAGTTTTTGCAGACGATTCTTTGTCATTACACTTTACAATTACTGTAGTATCATCTGCAAATAGTATACATTCGTGAGACGTACATTCAGGAAGATCATTGATGTATAATAGGAAAAGTAAAGGACCCAGAATACTTCCTTGAGGTACTCCTCTGTTATTTACTATTGATTCTGATCTAAATTTCTGTTTTAAATAATTTTTACTGTTACATTGTGTCACTCTTGTAATTTCTGTAAATTGTTTTCTATTGTGCAGATAACTTGTCAACCAATCCAAGGCCCTTCCCCTAATACCATATAAATCAAGCTTGTATAAAAGTTTACTGTGGTTCACGAAGTCAAATGCTTTTCTCAGATCAAGAAATAATGATACTACCGGCGTACCAGCATTTATGCTCTCTGTAACAGACTTTATTAAATTGAAACAAGCCAGTGTAGTTGAACTCCCCTTTCGAAACCCAAACTGCTCTTTCATGAGTATCTCATGTTTGGTGAGAAAGCTATTTAATCGACTCAACATGGATTTTTCAAATATTTTTGACATTACCGGTACTATAGATATAGGGCGATAATTGTTTGGGTCTGCTGTATCTCCCGTTTTGAATAGGGGTTTAACAATAGAAGTTTTAAGTGGTTCAGGAAATACTCCCTCTAGAAAAGACAAATTGATAATATGTGAGAGAGGGAAACACAACCATTGCGCGCAATGTTTCAACACCCTTGTCATAATGTCGTCATAACCACTAGTTTTACTATTACTAAGAGATAAAATAATTTTGTAAATTTCATTAGGATCCACGGGGCTGACAAACATTGTATTTAAATTCTTATTGTAATTGTTACCTTGTACATTTCCATTACTTAATGGTTGATTAGGAGATAAATTGATAAAATAATTATTAAATAAATTACAAATGTCAGTGGGCTTTTCAAAAGTCATATTGTTAGCATTTAATTTCTGAATCTCATTTTTAAAGACATTACTGGACACGGAAGAAGAGATAGCGTTCCAAGTAGCTCTACATTTATTATTATCGTTTTGAATATGTCTCAAGTTAGTGTATCTTTGTGCTTTTAGTACACATTTCTTATATATTTGATTGTATTTTTTAAAGTTAGCTTTATTTTTACTCTTATTTATACTTCTTTCTCTGTACTTTATATATAAGAGACGTTTGGTTTTACTTGATTTTTTTATGCCTCTCGTAAGCCAATTTAGCTTTTTAGGTGTATTATTAATTTTCACTTTAATTATCGGGAAGCACAAATCGTAAAATAAACGGAACATATTATAAAAATAGTCAAATGCTTCAGATAGACTGTTAGATTCATAAACCTCTGCAAATGATAAGGAAGACATACAATCGCCAAATTTTCTCAAATTATCCAAACTGTAGTCTCGTCTATGTTCAAACCAATGAGTGACAGCTTTCTGTTTGTTCACTTTTAAAGTAATCATTTGTGCCGTTTCGTGATCTGACAGACCAAGAACAATTATTTCTGAATCAACATTTTTTATATTAGTGGCAATCTGGTCCAGGCATGAAGAAAGTCGTGTTGGTGATTTTATATGGAGCTGAAAACCATAGCTCTCAAATATGTTAACTAATTCTTTGGTGACAGAGCTTTGCTTCATTATATCAATGTTCCAGTCACCACATATCACAATTTTTTTCCTCCTATATTCATCAGTGACGTAATTAAGCAACATATCCATTTTATGAAGGAATAAACCTAGTTGTGACTTACTTTGTTCAGGTATTCTATAGATACAAAAAATTACCATATTAAGCCCACTAACTTCGATGCCACAACATTCAAAACAAAACATAGTTGTCAGACTTGGAGGAATACTCAGTAATTTAGAATTTAAGGTTTTCCTTACAAGAATACACGTACCACCCCTGCACTTATCCCGACAAAAAGAAGCAGCTAATTTGAAATGATTAAAAATTATGTTAGTCTCCATGCCTTTTTTTACAAATGTTTCACTAAAACAAATTATGTCAACCTCCTTGTTATTGTTCCGTAAATCTGCTAGTTCTATCTCAATCAAGTCAAGCTTATTACAGAGCCCAGCTATGTTTTGGTGTAAAATTCTCAATTCATTTAGTTTTACCCCCACATTAAAAATACTATTACAATTCGTTGTGCTAGCTTTAGGAGCGAAAACAAACTTTACTATTGTAATTTACATCAGAAATATTTAGATGATCGTTACTCTCACATATGGATTGCTTCAAATTATGTTTTCTACAGTCTAAATCATAGTCAATAACATCAATTTCCATATTTAATTTATAAGTAAGCAATCCTAGTTTGGAAGATTTCTGTTTATTAGCATATAACTCCTTAATATCTATAAATTTACAATCATTAAATTTTTTTACACACATTCTTAGTTCATAGTTTAACTTGTTAATATTTAAATAATTATTTTCCGAAACATTTAATACTAAAACTTTACATTTTCTAAACTGACACAATGAATTATATAAATTAGTAAGTAGATTGTATGGATTTTTGTCATGTTTTCCAACTGATAAAATAACAAGATCTTCCTCTGATACAGTTTGAACTATCGGCGCAGAGTTGCTGGTTTATCGGTTACGTTTCGGCCAGTCTCGGAATTACATAAAATTCCTATTAATGCACCTCTTTGCTCGTAAAGTCTGCCGCCAAGCAGTAATGTGCAAACATTACTGTGTTCCGGTTTGATGAGCAAAGTAGACAGTGAAATTACTGAAGTTCCCTGTCTACTCTGTACCAGGGTAACGATGTATCAGGGTGACGAGCGCGTAGCAGGCCTTGCCCAGCTTATTATGGACCAGCGTTATTCTTACCATCAGACAAATGACCAGCTCGTATCGTTATCAAATAGTATAAAAAAGGTAGATCCCGAGGTGGTCCCATATATTTTGAGTCAAGCTCGTATGATGCTTTCCAAAGCTAGCTGTCACGTTTCAGATTTTTACAATTTAATTTCCATCTCAAACATTGTTTCCACTTTATCTTCAACTCTAAATCCTGTGACTGTATTTTAATATGTTTGGTACCGACCATGATTTTAGATTAAATAAATCCTCTCGTTGCAGTAGTTACTGACATTAAATGTGGCATGACTCAGATGTCAGCAGAGGAAAAGTTCAAATCTTGTAAACACAATACAGCTTTTGTTAGTCACTAAAATGCCACCCCTCGTCCCTGAACTTTCCAAGCCACGACTATAGGAACGCTGCGACAGCCAGACAAGTTATGGAGTAACTTTATCGAGTACTTAATAATGTGGTGATTGGTGAAGGTATTGCAAACTTAGTATATCATACTTCCTACTGATACTATAAATGCAAAAATTTTGGCCAATTTCTGGGTGAATGTAATTATTTTTCACTTGTTGTCCATTGTGAGTTGTAGGTCCAGCGGGGACAGGAGTGAAAGAGGTGTAGCAAGCATACTCAGACTGGTCATAAAATCAGTATAGGTAGGCAGACCTGTTTCACTTTTACAAGCTTTTCAGTATGATAAATAAATATAACCTAGTTAAGGATTTACAAAGACCTTGTCAGTGAACTCTGGCTGGTGCAATTAGATAGCCGTGACATCGCGATCGCAACGTGTGACGTGTCGCAGAGAAAAAGTACTAGCTGAGAAATATGGGACCGTTTCACAGTCGTTGGTGGGAAACTGTCGTTAGTCGTACTCTGTGAGGAATTGAGTAACAGTAACTCAGAAACACACATATATGAATTAAACTCACTCCCCCTTTGAAGTTCTTGCCTTTCTCGATGGTGTAGGCGTTGGAACGAGGCAACTATAGTGTGACCTACATGAGCGCCTACATTGGGCCTAAATTTTTTTAATTACTACTTTACTAATGTTTGACCACCATGTATCTGTAGACGGTGTAGCACGCTTGCCCAGAAAATGTGAAGTACGAGTAGTTTTAGCTACATTAGTGCCCAGTTCGAATGCATTCCTAGTTTGCTTGCATTAGCAGTTCTCTTGTCTGATCTCTCTATTGCGGCGACTGATCAAACTGAGGTTTTTACCTCGGCCAATGCAATGCTCTTGAGCTAGTCGCCAACACCATTTTTAGCAGCACCTGCGTTCTCCCTGCGTTTGGTATCGCTGTAAAGGTAGGCCGACAGAACAAAAAATAATAATTATAAGTTTTGATACTGCCAGTTATTACTATGTCGTGAAAATGTCATTTGCGCTATATTGGGGTGCTGCTATTATTGATGTGGTACTCTAGTCTCTATCTCTTTCAGGGTTAACAGAGCGCAAACGATCGAGTGTTCGCTTCGTTTGAACGGAATTATAAATAGGCGAAATTATACGATTCTTCCGGTCGTGGATTTATACACGTGACACGCAATTTAGTAGTGATGAGACGTAATGGGTATATAATTGGGTGCGCACTCTGATTAAGTCATGTTTAGGCATGTTTGGTAACTGTTTTATACTATTGGATAACGAGACGAGCAGGTCGTTTGCCTGATGGTAAGCATAACGCCAGCCCATAACAATTATAGTGCTACCCAGAACATTAAAACACAAAGGCATTCGTGGCACTGCACTGCGCTTACCGAAGACAAAAAGGACATAAGTAAAAGACATAAGTTCATAGAAATATGAATTAAAAATAATAAATGGAATGCTCACATTGAAACATTATGCTAAGAAGCGTACGCGCTGTTTAAATTTTAATTTATAATAGTTATAGATAACATAATAACAGCTTACCACGGAGGCTCGGACTACGCCACTAACTCTAACACTGCACTGGCATCGCTCCTGCATTATGGCATTATTGTTTGGGATTAGGGAATATGGTTGGTTGGTAGTGTGTTGCGTAACCGTGTTTATCAATTTTATTTTAGTTCCATACAATGTCCCCTGTATAGCATGCTTGCAATAGTAGAATAGTCGTCGTAGGCGTTCAGCCGACGTCTGTCATAATAATAAACATCCTCGCGTGACGTCATTCGAGTTAATACGACGGTGTAATGGGCCTGCGGTGATAGATTAATAAATTGCGTAGCGGTTATATGCTTTTAGTTTAGTAGATTTATGTTGAGAACTTTGCGTGATTTAACTATGGCTAAGTCACTGGCTGAAATTAAGGTTGTAGCGTCTATTTTTAATCAAATTCCAACCAACCAACTTATTATTTTTTAATTTTTTATTCTATGACATAAGATATCTGTAATGTAGTAGGTATAGACATTTTTTATTAATATGTATTAAAATTTCGCAATTTTATATTTTTGTCGAAAGCAATATTATAGTGAACCTTTAATCTTAAGAATTAATTTTAATTATTTTTTTGTGTAATTTAATTTTTATTCTGTGTCATAATGTGATCATGGTACCTACTTAGATTATAGCTTGTAAATTAATTTATGTATGTTTTAGTTTAGGTTTCGTACATAAAAGTATTTTCATTTTTCCTACATTTAAAGAAGATATAATTTGACCAAACACTGAATATTAAATAAAAAAATGAAAATAAATTAAAAACTATGAATAATTATCATACTTTATACATATAAATTCTCTTGCAAGTCGTGATTTAAACTAAATATAATATTAAAAACAATATTACAACTTTACTTATTAATAATAAGAAGACAGACAAACTCCCTGTCACAAGTGGAAAATCTCCCCAACTAGCAACACTGCGATCGACCGCAGTACGCCGCGGAGGGGTGAAGGGGGCGCGCCGCTGTCAAATCGAATTACACCTCCGAGCTATAATTTCGAGATTATTTCATTACTAAATGCTTTTTACTGTATTAATTCATCAAAAACACAGCGTTCTGCCCGCGATCAAACGCCTTCTCGTCACGATATACGAGAAAAGCTGTCAAAAAGTGAAACTATTTAGTTTAGCGATCGTACGTTCGTCGCCGCTGGAGACCACTGGCTATTTTTGTTTTCTAACCCAGTTTTATTGTAAATATTGTTCTTAGTGTCGAAATGTAGTGTAACAGTGGACTTTTTTAAACTATTTTCTTATCTTCGCCTCGGTTGGTGGACATTTTACGGAATGGGAACGTGAAGTGTTGCAGAAAAAACGCTTTCGAAATTCTCTACGAAATGGTGCCAAATCAAGTACAAAAATGGTTTTTTGTGTCCTAAAACATTGTGCCAAGTTTGTTTAGTGAGCCTAATCGGTTACAAATAACATTCCGTCTGTGACTTCCATTTAAAACTGTGTTAAATTTTTTTCTGTGCATGTTCTGTAATAAATAAGGTAAACTTATTTTATACAGTCAGTACTTGCAAGGCACATTTGCATTTACATAGATAAAAAAATTCAAAACATACAGAAAAAAAACTAATTTTTAAAAACAAATTATATTTCATAAAAATGGAGAATAAAAAGTAAGTTAAGGAAAAACAATTATGAAAATGGAACAGTGAATTTCTTTGAAATGGAAGACTAAATGGCAATTTCTCAAATGAAATCACCAAATTTTAGCACAAGTATACCATGAGGAGGGTGTTCGGGGTTTGTTCCGATGGCTGGCTCCTGTGCGGTCAGAATGTGAGCGATGCAAGAAGCTGTCAATAGATGTTGTCTGTATGTTGTTCAATTTTGAGTTTTTATTTTTCTGTCAAGTTTACGCTTGAAGACTGTAATTACTTGAAAAATGTAGACTATGTAAGATATGACCTTATTAATAATTTGGACATAAATACAATGCATCCTAAAAATTAATTTGATACATGGGTACATACATAGGTAAAGTAAAACAAGAATTTTTCATACCATTCTGCTAATCTTTACCAAATATATTTTGAGGTAACATTGGTGATGTATTTATTGGATGTAACCTCCAGCATCAATAATCTGATTAAAAAATATTTACAATAGCAGGTAACCAGAACTTTTTTATGAACATGTAATTCTCAATGCAAACAAAGTTGCAAGCTGTGTTATCTATTCTAGTATGTAATAATGCAGTCTTCAGGTAAAACTTACCCTATTATTATTTATCTTTTTAATTATCTTGGCATGTGGTTACAATAACACTAATCCTAACACATTATAATTAAAAGTAAATCATTTTATTTAACCACTCAGTAGTGTGAAACTGTTGCCCATATTATGTAAATTTCTTCATTTGGCTGCAGTGGCATTATACAGTGGCTACATTTGTCTCTGAATCTTAAAACTGGAGACAAGAGATGAATCGAAGTGTGGATTGATGCTTCTATATATATGCCGAACTTCTATACAGTTTTGACATATGGAAGCAAGAGTCCATGCGTAGACTTGTCTCTGAATCTTAGCCTTAATGAGTCAGAGTGGTTAAATAATCCATGCCTGTATTAAATTTGTCATTTACTTACATACAATTGAAAAGTTTTGATTTTAACCATATTCCACTATTTTGAACTCTACAACTAATCCAACCTGACATGCTGTTGGTTGTCGAGTCCTGTAATATGTGTTGTCATTGAAACCAACACATTGTTAATGCATTGCATGCACTGTATTATTATTCATTCTAAATGTTGGCATGATATTATTATATTTTCTTTTTAATATTTTAGATTTTAGTAATAGGTATCTAGTTTTCGATATAGTTGTGATTGTAGAATTAACCTGGATTCAAAAACATTTTTTTTTTTAATATTATTGGGTAGCGAGAACAGTGGTTCCTTTGCTCGATGTTAGGCATAGCCCCAGCCCATAACAATTGCAGTGCCATTCAGAACTTTGAAATTGAAACACACAAACTGTGGCTGTGTACACAAAAACCCGCCTGAGTAATAATAATTGAAAATAATGAAAACTATGTCCTTCCCATAACCTCATATATTAAAATCCTTCAAACAGGCATTTAGGCACAGAGGCAGTGAGTTAAAGAAATAGACATAAATACATCTATGATCGAAAACACATTCAAACATAATTAGTTTACAGACATGAATTTCAAAGAATGTCGTTGACATCATCAAATATATTGTTAGTGTATACATATGACGTAAATGTGCAAAATCTGAATGTTATAAGTGCTAGGTCAAGTGGAAGTGGGTCAGAATTAACTAGCAAAATTTCTTGACACACAGACAGGGGAAATTAAGAGAAGGTTAAATGTTAGAACACGCGCGCATATTCCATGGACACAATGAATAAATTGTATGATTCCTCAGTTGAATTTTTTGAAAGTAAAACAATAGTTTGAGTTCTTTGGTATTTTTCTTTTTGATTCCTGTCATTTAAGAAGATAATAGTAAACTTAGGAGTATCCTGAGTATACATTATATAATCCTCATAGTTTAGTTTTTATGAATTTGTTTGAAATGTAAATATTGTATTTTCTTCAGAAACATCAAATTTGTCAAAATATAGTGTTTCTTCACTCGCATTAATTCGTTTACTGGCCGTTGTTTATTGTCTATTGGAGTAAGGCGGTGGGCGAACTATAAGCGATTTCGTTGTTACACTGCTAAATAACTATTTACGATTCTGGTTTTCATGTTTGTAATTGAAATGGAAATTGTTGGTTTTGTCCTTGAAGTTTAATATGAGGAATGAGAATAGTCAAAGTTCGTGAGCTTAGGTAGGTAAACTCAAATGTTGATTCACAGCCGCAGGGTTTGTGGTTAACTTGTAGATATAATTGTATTAGTGAAACTGACTACAATATCGTCGAAATATCGCATTACGGACACGCAATAATAAGTTTACTGCAGAATTGTTTATTGCCTATAAATGTCGGAGTAAAGTGGTGGTCGTGCTGAGAGCGGATTGTTACTGAAACGCTTGTAGCTGTAGTCACTCAACGTCGACCGCGAAAGTAAAATTTATGATACTTAGGATAACGTGTTTGAAAAGAAAAACTTAGTAATAATAAAAAAGGTCAAGAGTGTGATTCGTGACGACATCGAGCGATGTCTAGTACCTTAGATATATAAGCGCTGAGTTTATATGTATATCGCGTGTCCAGCGGTAAAGGGCTATGGCACACTGGTGGATAACAAAGTGATCTTATACAGAATTACAAGCAGCCAAAACGCGGGATTTAATGTGGAGTGTGGATGGAATGTATAAAATAATGTAACGGGCATTTAAAACGCCCTCCGCTCCCAGACAGACCGGCGCCATTCGAAATAGGAATTCGTAGAGACAGTTGTTAACCTACTTTAGAGATTTTTTTATTACACCCATAAAATATCGTTACTGCAACTCGACCAGAATGTGTACCCACTGGCTATGTACTGCTGTGCAGTTATTTTAAATTAGGTGCCCAATATTTTTAGTTTTACTATAAAAAAACACCTTCCACATCGGTATTTCCTCTAAAGAATAAGCTATGATCCCGATTTTTCTACGACATATTTTTCTTATAAGGCCAGTCGAGCTATAGAAAATGTCCTACTCCTACCGTAGGACTGGTATGGACTGCCATGCGATCAGGATGGTTTCCGTTTCCAAAATTTCACGCTCAGTATAAGAAGCATCGACCCACATATCGGTGGCCGACATCACCACCACAATAATTTTGTACTCTTATCTATTCTGTGCCACCACTGCGGTACTTGTACTATTATCTATTCTGTGACTGAGGTTACATACTTACCTTCAAAGATAACTTTGATTCGTCAATGAAATTAATTAAGCCTGTTCGCGCACGGGCCACACGCTACAACCACGAAACGCCGACACCGAGATGCGAACTGCAGATTTCGTACATTATATATAATATATGAGTTCGCCGCACACGATTGACCCCTTCGCTTCGTGTATAGGTGGCACCGACCAGAATACACCGACACTCGCCACTTAACAGTGATGTCAATTCTATCATTTCATACCTAAACTAATTTTAGTTTCGCTCTCTCTCTTTCCAATGCATAACATGAGAAAGAGATGGAATATATTTTAGACCTGTCAAATTAATCCACTTGCTTGTGTGTAGTGTAATTTTAATTGCAATGAATTCAGTGGCATCTAATTTATCAAGATCGAAAGATATTTGACAGCTCTAAAACAAAATTTAGATCTGTCAGACATTCTCCGTCTCTTTCTCATGTTATGCATTGGCAAGAGAGAGAGCTAAACTAAAATTAGTTTAGTTATGAAATAATAGAATTGACACCATTATGATACTATAAAAGCAATGGGTTCCAGCTACCAACAACTTGTGTCTACCACCGACTACAAGCGGCTGTCGCGCGCTTCCGCTACTTAGCAGCCACTTCACGTGGTGGTGTTTTGTAGCTGTAGCGCGCAGCCCGTGTGCGGCTAGGGTTATTCTTTGATAGTTCCCAGTATTAATACCAACAATACAAATTATAACGAGCGACGTCTTCCCTTACAAAGATTTCGCAACAGTCCTCGAGACAATGTGCGCTCTTTCACATGCGGGCATCACAACATGCAACATCGTCGCTAAACAATGGCACATGTTGATGTATCCACTATCAAGTTGAGGTGTCTGGACTATTGTCTGTCTGTATGTGATATAATGTATACAATCTGATAGCGTTTTGCTTCAACCTTCATTATACGGACGGCCAAGGAGTGGAATTCTTTGCCGGCCTCTGTGTTTCCCAATAGCTATAATTTGAGAGTTTTGAAGACGAGAGTGAATAGGTTTCTTCTAGGCAAGCGTGCTACATCGCCTACATCAGGTGAAATCGTGGACATCGTGGTCAAACGTAAGCCTATTTAAGATAAAAAAGGATGTTTGAGCCTGCAGCACTGGCTGTGGTGCATCCTCCTTTGCATGTAGGGATATTGATTCGTGAGGATTTCGTTCTGTGACTCAGGATGTTAAGCCGTCCATACACACTTATGCATGTTTGCGTTTTGCTGTCAAAATATCCATGGTATTGCAACAAGCGCGGATTACAAGGTAATACAGAGGAAACTCAATTTCAAATATAGGCCTCAAGGAAACACTCATGAAAGTTAAAATAAATGACTAACGGCTGGTCTCTGTAACTAAACGCGCGAGCGAAGCGAGGGAGTTATGCTGAGCCGCCCAAGTCGAAGGCCGGCTATATCGTAGAGATAAATACTCTACTTTTCACACCCTCTGCGAGACAATAATAAGCCAGGGCTATATTTTTTGTTCCGCCTGTGGTGGCCAGTTCGATTTTCAAATAATCTCTTATTACAATCCCCGTATGCTGAATTTGCAATCAAATTATAACCTCCTTGGTCGGAAATTCTTTTTTTTTATTTTCATACAACTTTCTCTCCCTAGGGTGGCAATGCCTAGCTTTACGTTGAGACAACGTGATACGTAATTGGTCGTTGACGAGCAGTTTGAAAAACATTATACTTACATCGCAGATTTATATGTACTAGATAAAAGGTTCATAAAAATAAAACTCGGGATTTACGCAAACCATGAATACCGAGTACGAAAGATGATTCAACTGAAAACCCAGATGTATCTGCACTTGCCTCTTTCATCGGCCACTTCGACTTATCTCAGAGATAAGGCGCTGCCTTAAGAATGCGCCCGCGTGATCAATGCTGACGAATGGTCGAAACATGTTGCATAATTATACGATTTATTAGAATCTCGAGTATTTTGGCTGATATGTCCTTTATATTAAGAGCCTACTAGTCCATGGAGCGAACTCATCGGTGGGCGCGGCTAAAATGCATGCTATTTCATATAACATTCGTGGGACAAGGTAAGACTCTGCAGCGATGAGTAGTATGAGACTAATGCTCGCACATACACAAATACATATTCTCGTAAAGTCGCGACGAACACCGAAAAGTCGAAAACCGGCGCGCAAAAATGTACGAATTGGCTTCTGGTGCTTGGGGTTTTACGACAAAACTACTGAATGTATTTAGTCAGACCAAAGTTATTTGAAATGTCAATAAACTAAAGCTTGTTAGTATGTACATTATTTTGGAGTTTTCGTAATCCTTTTGTAATTTATTTACGTCCAAACTTGCGTTAAAATACGTGCTAAAATACAGATGTTTGAAGGCTCATTACTTTTAAGCCACTTTTTTTTTTTCTGTATAATTAGCAGGCTGACCTAGATAACGAAGAGATAAATCGATATTATTCTTAATTTTGGACTTAAAACGTCAAGTAGTGGAGTAATCACCCAAGTACGGTTATATGGAGAAATGAACGACTAGTTCGTCCTTAATATTATAAACTCATATTACCCCTTAAGAACAAAACTGTCGCTAATTGGTCCTTGAGGGGTAATATGAGTTTTGATTCCCTTTGTATTATGTACTACTAGCTACCGCCCGCAGCTTCGCCAGCGTGTTATATATCTTTATAAACTGTAGCCCATGTGTTATTCTGATGCATAAGCTACATTACAGTGGTTTAAGAATTTTATTTCTCAAAAGAATATACATTCACTTAAAGAGAAACACAATTTTCAACTAAAATTAAATTAAATGGCGGTGAGCAGTGAGCACCGTGTTATAAAAGTGAGTAGCTACTATAATTTAGTAGCTGCATCATAGTTATTTATAATAGTTTACATTAGTTACAATTGTTTACTACAATATTTATTTATTTTTATTTTACATCGCAAAATTATAATTAATCTAGGCAGGCAGAAGTTATAGTTTCAAATTTACAGTAAAGTTTCATCAAAATCCGTTTCGGTAGTTTATTACTTATTACGTGAAAGTGTAACAAACGTCCATCGATCCATCCACCCTCACAAACTTTCGCATTTATAATATTAGTAGGGTATGATGTACGCCAAGTTTTTTGTCCTGTGTGAATATGGTGCGATTCTAACCCTACCTACTACTACCTCTGCGCTGTTAATGTGAAAGTGTGATTCTTAGTTGGTACTTAGTCCTTCTTACACGCAGCAACGTAGCAGCTGAGTGGACGTAGTTTTTGGCATATAGGTAGATAGTTTATGAGCCGAAGAGTGACGTAGACGTAGACTACTGTTCACACTGGAAAATTCACGGTTCCTATAGAAATCTTCACGTGGGCGAAACAGCGTGCCGCATAATTAAATAAATAAACGCTTACACTCATACCCCGCACTAGGATTCCCTGTGTCGCAGGTGGCATGGGCACACACAGATACACATCACAAAAATCCAAGACCCGAGAACAAACTTTGTGCTTACACAAAATCTGCCCCGGCCGGGAATCGAACCTGGGACCCCTCGCTTTGCAGGCAGGGTTACTAACAACTTAGCTACGGAGCCGTCGTCAATTAGTTAACAAGCGACGGTGGCTTATCAAAAATCTTATCTAGCTACTTTGTTAAATCGAAACCAATTTACTTTTAACTATTCAGGGCTCGAGTGGTACTTAAGATTACGATGAACGACTCGGACCTTCTTCGTTAGAAGACCGTAAACAATTCGTCTGCCACTTGACTTTATCTGCCGCTCTCGATCGAGGAAGGGCGTATGTGCCGAAATACTTGAGATAACGGCGAGGTTTCCGTAATTATTTTTCGCATAAGCCCAGATTTAATTTTAATTTCTCAGTAATGGTCAAGATTCGAGATGTTTATTTGCATTCAATACAAAGGATGTTCATGAAAAAGAATGAAACTTAGCTGTACTTTGTCGAGGTAGGTGTGCAAATATTTTGTGGTTTAAAACTAAATTCTTCAAAATTATTGGTTTGCGACAGATGCGACGCAAGTAAACGCCAAATCTCCCTGTTTTTCAGGAACTACAGAATAATTAATAGTACATGTCTGCACGATATTCAATTATACTGTAAATAGTTTCATTGTTCTTTCTTTCATTCGCCGAAATAGAAGTAACCTTCTATCACAATTTTTATATTGCTATTTGTAATGGAAAAGGAAGCGACCTTGATATCGGATTTATGGTTGCCAGTAATATTATCAAGGACTTTTTGCTCTTAACAACTATACAACAATATACTTAACCTTGAAAGATTAAATCTACTGGGCTGGTGCCAAGTTGACTAATATTTTTATTATAATCTGGAACGAGTAACTTCTCTATCGCCAGTTAAGTTTCAAGGATATTTGGTTCATTGTGTGAATAATTCTTTGGGTGGATGCCAAACTAATCCTTTATGTCGACCAGCGCATTGAAAATCAGCGTGTTATAAACTCGTTCTAATATCATGTGAGATACATGAGTCATAACTACAGTGATACACATACCCTTAACCCTAGACCCGACTAATATTATGAATGTGAAAGTTGGCCATGTGATCCCGGAGGATGAGTACCAACAACACCCCACCTCTACCCGTGGGTGCTGAAACAGCCTGCTTAGGGAATGGGCAATAGCATTCTCTGTCACCATCAAAATCTAATGTGATCATCAAGGCGCCAGTTATAAGCTTGGTCTGTTATGGCAACCTGGCCCCCATCATGGGTTAGGGTAGGTTTCGCAGTGCACGTCTTCCGGCTTATAATGAAAGTTTGGATGTTTGTTACTCACGCTAAATCCGATTCTAACTCCTCATTGTCTTCTATTCCAGGGCTCACCCCACGGGTCTGTGATGTCCTGCCAGTCGCTTGCGGCGCGCGCTTTCGCTGAGCCAGACAAGGATAGCATGACGCACTGCACCACGTTCCACAGGTGAGTGACAAAGACAGATACTTCTGATTCTCAACGTCCATCTGGTAAAGTACCTACTCAAACATTAATTTCATAACTGACATTACATTTACTTACACTCACAACACACCACACAACACTCACTCGCACAATTTAGGTATTTTACAAATAGTTTTTAAATTTAAATTTCATAATTTCAATTTTGTTTTTCTATGTTCATTTAATTAATTAACTTAATATAATCCTCTGCAACTTAATGTTTGGAAATATTTCAAGATGCAAAATATGTGCAACCTAGCGCAGCAACATTTTTGGAAACCGCTGGAACTTGGGCATCCAAGATACAGGCTATGCCTAGTTTGGGGCCCGTTGTAAATTTTGAGCACCTTGTAATTGTTTTTGGGAAATAAACTATATTATTATTATTCACTGTATTTATTTACAATCTTAAGTCTAAGTTTTTTACAATATTTCTATAAAAAAACAAAATATTACAAAAAACCTAAACCTAGAGTGCCGCCGGCAGCGGGGCAGGGCCCAAGCTACCGGTGGTTAGGGCTGCAGAGTGAGGAACCTCCTGACAATACGTGCCGTGTCAAGGAGCACTGCCTTCTGCATACGACCCTTGATCCAACCGTCTAGCGAGAGCCTCTTGAGATGTTGGTCGAGGCTCTTCGCTACAAGGCCGTTCGCCGAAACAACTATCGGTACAATGATCGTTGAATCAACATTCCACATGGCGGTTACCTCGTGAGCCAAGTCAAGGTACTTGCTGAGCTTGTCCTTCTCGGCTTTCACGAGGTTCTCGTCATGGGGAACGGTGATGTCAACGAGCACTGCCCGGCGTTGGGACCGATCTACCAGTACGATATCAGGCTTATTGGCAACAATAGTCCTGTCCGTAATGATAGAGCGGTCCCAATAGAGCAATGCACGACCATTTTCGAGAACTGGCGCCGGTGCGTACTTATAGTACGGCACCTCAGACTCGACAAGGCCGTATTGAAGGGCAATTTGCTGATGGATGATCCTGGCTACAAGGTTATGTCTGTGTAAATACTCGCCGTTAGCAAGATGAGAACAACCGGAAATAATATGACGGAGAGACTCTCCCGGACGGCGGCATGCCCGACAGATGTCGACCGTACCGTCTTTCATAATATATTTCCGGTAGTTATTCGTCTTGATAACTTCATCCATAATTGCACAGACAAAACCCTCGGTCTCCCCAAAGAGGTCACCGAAACGTAACCAGTTCACCGACGCGAGCAGGTCCACATCGGACCCTGTTAAGGCCCGATAGAACCGCCCGTGCAGCTCCTTGCCCTTCCATACGTCCTTGCGGTCCTCAGTGGTCATCACCACTGGTTTGCGCCAATTCTCGTTTGCCAACGAGAGAGGCGTGAGGTTTCTGTCAACTGCCACCACATCGCGATGCATCCCACACTCGTTGTTAAGGAAATATTCCCTGAGGCTGCACACTTCGCGGTTATGAAGCGTCTTGGCATTCAAAAAGCCACGACCTCCCCATTTCCGCGGAATGTACAGTCTCATAACAGACGAACGTGGGTGTAACATACGATGATAGGTGAGCAGTTGACGGACTCTCCTATCCAGGGAGTCCAGCTCAGTCTGCGTCCACTTTAGTATGCCAAAGGAGTATATTAGTAGAGGCATTACCCAACCGTTGAAGGCGCGCGCCTTATTACCACCTGACAGAAGACTGTTAAGTACTTTTGTCAAGCGACAAAAGAAACGCTCCTTCACCGACTGCTTAATGTCCCCTACCGCAATACCCAACGACTGTGACATACCAAGGTATCTGTAGGTTTCAGCTTCAGAGAGAGATCTGAGAGTCATTGTCTCTGAAAGTTGCAAATTATCAGAATTTACAACTTTCCCCCGCTGTACATGCATGACCGCACACTTATCAACACCAAACTCCATCTTGATGGCGCTGCTAAAAATCTCAGTAATTTTTAACAGCTTCATCAAGTCTGGACTTTTCGGTGCCAATAGCTTAAGATCATCCATATACAGCAGGTGAGAAATGATCTCACCCTCTCTACGAAGCTTGCAGCCTAACCTTGAATCTCTTAGCAAAGTGCTCAGAGGATTCAAAGCTAGACAAAACCACAAAGGACTCAGACTGTCACCCTGGAAGATGCCTCGCTCTATTTTTATAAAGTTCTCCGGACCAGAAGGGCTATTTCCACTGCCTGGTTGGCGAAGGACTGTGGTCCACTGTCTCATGCACGTGCTTAAAAAGGATCTCAGAGTTGTATCAATTTTATACAATTCTAAAATCCTCTCCAACCATGAATGAGGCACTGAATCATAGGCCTTCTTGTAGTCAATCCAGGCAGTCGAAAGAGCCCCTCTGTTCCGTCGAACTTGTTGGCAAATGGCCGTATCAATGAGAAGGAGCTCCTTAGTACCACGGGACCCAACCCTACAACCATTCTGAGCGGGAGCCAAGATATTGTTTGCAACAACGTGCGAATTAATTTTTGCTCTCAGAATGGATGTAAGGAGCTTGTACAGCGTAGGCAAGCACGTGATGGGTCTATAGTTTTTAGCTTCCGTGGTACTACCGGACTTATGGAGCAGGGAGGTGACACCCGTTGTCAGGAAACATGGAAGAGAACCAAGCTCGAGGGCTTCTTGGAATTGCACTGCCAAACATTCGTGTGAGCATCGAATCCACTTTATCCAAAAGTTGTGCAATCCGTCCGGACCAGGACTTTTCCAGTTCTGAGCCGTACGAATTGCACAACTTACGTCTATGGGATCTATGGTAACAGATCCCATGGTCTCGATGGACTCACACGATTGTTCTACAGTACGCATCCAATCGCCCTCCGTATGCTCGACGGGCACCGACCAGATACCACGCCAGAAATTAATCATGGCGTTAGTATCCGGCATTTGTCCGTCGCTCACACGTTGGTCGGTTCCCTCCCAATTTCGGTACACCTTCCTTTGATCACTTTCAAAAAGGCGATTTTGGTGGTACCTATCTACACGCTCTCTATAGCGTCGAATACGGTTTACCCACGCATAGATTTTCTGCTTCAAAAAGTCAATGCGTTCCGTGACACCAGCCATATAATTCTGGGGCCTTATACCGGTCCCAGCAAATGCCTGATTCACGAAGCGCATTACTCGGGGGCGGTTGTTGCCCCGGCTGAAGCAGACCAGCTTCGCAATGAGAGTCCTAAACGTATTGATACGCCGCTCGATCCGTACCTGCCATGCGGGTGCATTTCCGGCGGTCCGCGGTGCTCGGTCAGCGTCCGGAAACTTGACACGAGCCACGCGACACACCGCAATAGCCCCACAGTACATGATCGAGTGGGTATCAAATAAGTTTTCACTAGCCCGTAGATACGGGGCTAGCAAAACATTCAGGGCTCCCATTAACGCTAGATTGCGTCTATTAGTGGGTAGACGAGGTAGTCGCGGCCTAGAATCAGGTGTATATTGGTATTCCAAAATTGCGTCTTCCAAAGCCCTTCTCAATTGCTCATTAACCTGGGTACTTACGCTTATATTCGCACAATCATCCTCATCGACTACGGGGTCTATCCGTGTCGCAACCGATGACGGGGCCGGGAGCGGTGCCGGCACCGGCGGCGCGACAGACAGGTCCCGCGTCGAGGCAGATGTCGCGCGAATAGGAAGCGCCTCCAGGCGCAGCCGATCAAGCACAGACTCGTCCAACAGCTTGAGCCGTTGGATAGCCCGCACCTGATCCGAAAGTCGTTGCGTAGATACGGCGACGGATGGCTCCAGGGTCTGAAACAGAGGCAGCATCCGATCACGGTACGCACTCATGTTAGTTCCTCCCTCTGTAGCCCCATAATAGGCGCGCATGCAATTTTCATTCATATCAGAAGTCCATCGCATGCGGCGCACTATACCACCGGTAGCGGGGGCCGCGCGCGGAACAGAATGTCCCACTGGCCCCAAGCGTGCCGGCAGCGGTGGTCGCCCACGTCGCGCAGGTGGTGGCGGCACGCTTGGGGCCAGTGGGACATTCATTATTATTATTATTATTATTATCATGTAGTTACGACAGAGATGGCATGACACACTGCACCACCTTCCACAAGAGTGACAAAACTAGTTACACTTCTGGTTCTCTACATCCATCTGTCCAAGTATCATATCTTTAGGATAGAGATGGCTTGACGCACTGCGCCACCTTCCACAGGTAAATGACAAACACACATATACTTCTGGTTCTCTACCCGTCCCTCTGGCCAACTATCATATCTTTAGAACAGAGATGGCTTGACGCACTACTCCACCTTTCATAGGTGAGTGACAAAGACAGATATGCTTCTGTTTCTCTACGTCCATCTGGTGAAGTATCATATTCTCACGACAGACAATCCGCTAGTGCCTGACAAAGGCATGAACATACCTTTACTAGGTGGTAGGACTAACTCTTCTGCTGGTGTTCGTCTGACGGTGTATCACCGCTTTCCTCGTGTAGTCTGCCGCCAAGCACTGAGATATTTTTACCTGGTGTCTCAGGTTAAGTGCATTGCAGTGACTGTAGGCATTTGAGCTTCGAAGCTATATGTGACATTGGAACTGATATGGAATGGCGTTATGCCACGTTCTAAGGTTAAAGTAACCTCAAATTATAATCAAAGCTTCTGACTGTCTCATAGTTAGATAATTATGTTTTATTCATTACAGATCAGTACGTTTCAGCTCTGATTCTCGAGCCTCTACCAGAGCCACCACAGACACAGAATGCAAAAGGGAAAATTCAGGTAAATATAAATAATTATAGGAAGTTGCTGGTTTATCGGTATGTTACTGGATATATCGGCATGTGTGCCTCGGAATTACATTTCTGAATTCTCCTATCTCTATTTCAACATCAGACAATTAGACAAACGGTGCAGTGTACAATGTACATGGTGGATATTCTGCCTGTACGAAGCGCTTTGATTTTGAATTCGTCATACGTGCCTACCGCAAACGAGGCAAACTCCTTACCGGAGTCTTTGTTCCCGATTGATATAACCCGGGGGTTCTTCAAGTCGCGAGTATACAGGTATTTTGTATGTAAGCATGCTCCATCGTCGCACGCACATCAGGAGGTAGGTATATTCATATCAATGCAGTGCCACGCAGGCCTTTGTGTTTCAAACTTCTCGAGTGACATTGCAATTGCTATGGGGCAAACGATGACCTCGTCTCCTTATCCAATAGTACAAAAAGCCGAGGCGTGTCGCTGGGAAATTTTAAGTACAATTGTTACCTAGTTAGTTTATAAAAGCGTGAGCCACTTCTGTTTTCAGGGTCGATCTCTCTAACGGCGCTGGCTGTGACCCCGGTGACGTCACAGTCGTCTGCTATGAGCATGTCTGCGCCGCCGCCCTCCGCCACCTTCGATCTTGACGAATCGGTAAGTTACCCACCAAGCCTCTTATTAATTAATCGATTAAATAGTTAAACTATGTTTGGTTTCGTTTGATTTAAATTTTTTTTATAAATAAACGCTTACACACTGAGACCCCCCGCACTAGGATTCCCTGTGTCGCAAGTGGCATGAACACACACACAGATACACATCACAAACATCCAAGACCCGGGAACAAACTTTATGCTTACACAAAATCTGCCCCGGCCGGGAATCGAACCCGGGACCCCTCGCTTTGCAGGCAGGGTTACAACCAACTTAGCCAAAGAGACATTGTGAATTGGCACAGTGACCTGTGGCACAGTGGCACTATAGAACAGTTACAATAGAAGCTAATAAAAGTGTTTTAAAGATCACGTCGATCAGTTACTTTGTTGTTGCCTGAAAAAAGGACAAAAAACTAACATTATCAGCCTCTTACGCTCCCACTGCTGGGATACCGGCCTTCTCTCAGAGAGGGAGAGTTACGGGCCATAATCTACCAAACGAGCCCAGTGCGGCTCGAGGACATGTGACATCCACTGTCACATGTCCTCGAAATTTGTGGTTCTTGAACATGACCGTTTCCTCGCGATGTTTTCCTTCACCGTTTTAGAACGAGTGTGAATACTCCGCACATAACTTGATGTAAGTCATTAGTGCGGGCCGCGTCGAAATTTGAACTATGGTACGCCGGATTGAAAGTCGCACAAGTTCCCGCTCGGCCACACTCGCTCTTACACACTTTCGCATTTCATAAATATCAAGTATTGATTTATTTTTTTCTAGCTCGCCCCTCCGCCCTCGTCGTGCCGGTTCCCTAAATTAGAAGAGTGCGCTCATTTCCACTACGAGCGGGTGTGTCTCGGCGGCCTCAGCATAGAGACCGTCCCGTGCGAGAATAAGTGCCCCGACACTTCAGACGAAGGTAAGATAACACTAACACTTTACCAGGTGGTAGACTTACTCTTCTGTGGGTGTACCAGGTGGTAGAACTAACTCTTCTGCGTGTGTACTAGGTGGTAGTACTAAGTGCTTATTCTTCTGCGAGTGTACCAGGTGGTAGTACTAAGTGCTACCTCTTCTGCGTGTGTACCAGGTGGTAGTACTAAGTGCTAACTCTTCTGCCAATGTACCAGGTGGTTGTACTAAGTGCTAACTCTTCTGCGAGTGTACCAGGCTGTAGGACACACTCTTCTGCGAGTGTAGCATGGGGCAGGACTAACTCTTCTGCGAGTCTAGCAGGTGATAGTAGTAATACTTATGCGAAGGTATGACGTGGTAGGACTAACTCTTCAGTGAGTGTACCAGGTGGTAGGACTAACTCTTCTGTGATTGTACCAGGTGGTAGCACTAACTCTTCTCCGAGTGTACCAGATGGTAGGGCTAACTCTTCTGCAAGTGTACCAGACAAAGAATATAAATGTAACAACTGTAAAATATACATTTTTATTTTAAATACATAACCGCTAATAAGCAGTTTTTAATACACTTTTGTTTGTCAACTTCCAGGCTGGGTGTGCTTAAAAGTGCGGTCCCACGTGAACACATCGCCCGACGAGGCGGCGGAGGCGCGCCTGCAGGCCAGCTGGAGCGAGCCCAGCGACGTGCGCGAGTGGACGCTCAGCCGGAACAGAGACAACCTGCTGCGCCTCGACGACATGCTACACAGGTGGGGCTAGGGACATGATTGGAGCTGTCTGAAGTTGAGCGATGAGAGCGAAGCGAGCGACGTGACGGAGTGAACTTAGGGTCTTAACCTACGACCTATAGATAGGCAACTGAGCTCATTAATCTAAACTTAGAATACTTACAATGTTCTAAGTATAGTAATAACATAGCTTATGCATCGGAAAGTAAAATAAGCTGCTTTATACTCCGGAAAACGCACAGATCCTGTGGGAATCTCGCGCAAATCTAAGAAACTATAAACTATAATTTTTTTCGTATACTCCCAGGTGCATATACGATCGCAAAGTGTCCGGTTTGCCGAACCTAGCCGAGGAGCTGTCGTCGGACCTCGATGAGGTCGGCTACCACCGCCTCATATCGGACTACGTGCACCACCTGTCCATCATAGCGGACGACTCCATCAACTGTGGACCGGTGCTGAACTGGTTGCAGTGCGATAATAAAGGTGAGAGACTTTCGTCTGCACTGGAGTTTCACAGTGCCTAAATCGACACTTATCGCTCTAGGAGGTACTTAGGAATGCAAAACGCGTTGCACTTAAATTAAATGATTACTAACTATAAGTTGGATTAGGTTGGTCAACGATTGTGGCAAGTCCTAACGCTTAAAAAGTGACAGAGTCAACAAAATTGTCTACACTAAGATTGAATCTTAGGCTTATGCCGGCTCCACACGTTGGCCCCAAAGTTAGTCCCAATGCCACTTGTCCAACGTGTGGATCTAGACAATAGCATTAGCCCCAATGTTGGCGCGAGCTTTCGCATTACTATATAAACTTCCAGCGCTGAACAGCGTCTAACGTCCGGGTCTGCGTAGCAGCGATCCCTTGTTAACAAAAACCGTAATTGTGGCTATATTACAGCAGCCATAGCCATAAAAAAAATTTGTAGAAAACTGTGAAAGAACACAGATTAAAACTGTATAACCAAATTTATCCATATGCTTATTCATTGGTACAAAAACTGTACAATACGTGCGATTTAAAAAAAAAACTTGACATTATTAAAGTTGACATCAGAATCGATTTATTGTTTTTGACATATAAATACGCAGTAAAACCACAGTAAAACCGAAGTATTTTACGAAATAAACTGTAGGAGCACTCTATTCAAAAACATTGACCGAAGTTTGTTTTTTTTTCTATGGCCCAATTTGTAACACTGACATTTACCGGTTTTCTTAGTAAGATTTTTCTTTATAGTAACGATCTGTACAAAGATTTAGTTCAGAACAGGACTGATAGATGGCATTTTTTTAAGAATAATTGAAACCACAACGTTAAGATACTATAATAATTATATAGTATCTACGGACGTGCGACGCCATTTTTTGGATCTTCCAAAAAAGAAAATCCATCATTTTACTCTGTCTAAACATTTATTTTACTTTTAACATAAGCACGTCTATGAAGTTCAATAATTATAGACATGCAACCATAGACAAAAAATTCTCCATGGATGCTGTTTTTTTAGGGCAGCGACGTGCTCTTTAGCTCCTATATTTGTTGATAATTTGATATCTTAGTATACTTATTGAGGCCACATATAGTATCCACGGACGTCAGAGTGGATAAACCTACTTAGAACCGTGCCATGCCATATTTTCACGTTCTATCTAGGTTGGAATGTGCACCGGTACTCACATAATCTCTACAAGGAAAGCAACGTCGAGTTTCCCTAATGATAATGGGATTTATTTGTTATTTAAATACATTTTACCTCATTAGCTAACGGATAGTTAATATAAATATAATAGTAAACAAATACGAACGTTTGACTGTTTGTTTGTTATATTCAACAATTTTTTTTTACTAAGAACGTTTATACATTTTGTGTTTCGTACAAACAAGTCCAAAGTTTTCGAAGTGAATGAACCGATTTTATTAAAACTTTATGTGCATAAGCATCATGTCACTGGTTGGCGATCCGCCATATTTGTTTTAAAAAATGGATCTTATAAAGTGTTCAGAAGCAAAGAACTGTTAAAAATTTCAACCAAATTGGATATCGGAAAGTGGTCGAAAAATCCATCATTTTACTCTGTCCAAACATTTATTTTAGTTTTGACATAAGCGTGTCTATGAAATTCAATAATTATAGACATGCAACCATAGACAAAACAAGCTCCATGGATGCTGTTTTTTTAGGGCAGCGCCATGCTCTTTAGCTTCCTGTATTTGTCGATATCTAAGTATATTTAATGAGGCCGACCACAGATTATGTCACGAAGAATATTCAAGTTTGGTATTAAGCTATTGGCGAACTTTAAATTCCGTTTACTTTAGAAGAGTGGCGTATATAAATTTTATCAATAAAAAGTGGAATTAAAGTTAAATATTGAAAAAAGTATAATGATGATAAATGAGTTATTCGATTAAAACTTCTTCATAAATAAAGTCGATTGTTATAAGAAATCGAATCGGAAACGCATTAGGAAAACACTTAACAAGAGCTGTCAAATGTAAATTAAATGGTTGGACGAAGAATAGATTTGTTCTTTTAAGAAAACTACTACTTGATTACTAGCTATCTCCGTGAACATGATGCTTGTAACAGCGTCGAAATATCGGATGATCCTCGCTCTATAATAATATATATCCCGTTACATAGTATGAATTTGACAAACAAAAATCGAAATTACTTAATAAAAGTTTTTATAAAGAGATTACAGTTTCAATTCAGGGAAAATGTTACATTAAAATGTAAAGTCGCGGGGCCAAACTAGTAGTGAAACAGTATGCATTTTATCCGCAGGTCACAAGTTGTTAGTAGCGAACGAGGACTCGAGTTCTATAAATACGCCGGCGGTCGCCGCCGCCTACTCCGTCAGGAAATATGTGTCGCAGGTGAGAAAGACATCACTTATTTCTTTATAATCTTCATCATCATTATAATTAAAGTAATCTAACTAAAGAAATTATCTAATATTATAAACATGTTAGTTTATGAACATGGATAGATGTTATACACTGTTTTTAACTTTCACGGTTATTTACCAATTCACACATTATAACGGGATATTTACCGTGATTATTTCCGTATTGTATTTGAGTATTCCCGTGAACATGATGCTTGCAACAGCGTCGAAGTATCGGGTGCTCATCGCTCAATAATAATCACGGTAAAGCGGCGCGAGTACGGAAGTCGGTTCGATAAATTTGTCGAACCGAAAAACTCGACAAATTTATCGAATGTTCCGAGTACCGAAGTCTGGTCGTAAAGTATTGTAGTAGCTCTATATTCTCTTTGGATTCGACCTAGCTTTTCGATAACTTTTGTCGATTGTTTCGAGGCTCGATAAATCCCACTTTATCGATTTGAACTGTCAATTTTATCGAACTTTATCGACCGAAAAGATCCGTACTTGCGCCGCAGATCCCGTTATAATGTGTGAATTGGATAGATGTATGTTTTTCTTACTCTTTCACGCAAAAACTACTGAACGAATTTTAATGGAACTGAACACTACAATAAAATTGAAGTGTCTGTAATATCAAAACAACAGCTTTTTACTAAAAGTATCTATTTGTAATGTCAAAATAACAGCTTTTTACTATAATGAAAGTATATACGGTGCCCATAACAAAAACACATTTTTTTTGTCTCTCTGTTTGTTCCGTCTAATCTCCAACACAGATGGTTCGATTTTGACGCTTTCACTGGCAGATAGCTGATGTTTTAAGGAGTAACTAAACCTACGTAGGGCGGGCGAAGCCGCGCGGCACAGTTAGTACTGAATAAAAAATACCAATGTGTTTCTCATTGCAGGCGCGAGACGAGATCAGCTTCGAAGTGGGTGATATGATATCTATAATAGATATGCCAGGTATGTCCAGTGCAGGTAATTTGGCGTCTCAGCTTTTGTGTGTATATTTTATTTTGCTCACTTACTGGTGTCGATTTTTTTTTTATTATATTTGGTAACGAGACGAGCTGGTCGTTTGCCTGATCGTAAGCATAACGCCGGCCCATAACAATCGCAGTGCCACCCAGAACTTTGAAACACAAAGGCCTGCGCGGCACTGCAGTGCGCTCGTTACCCTGAGACATTAGGTATTAAGTCTCATAAGCCCAGTAATATCACTGGCTACTCTGCTCATCAAACTGGAACACAGTAATACTTGCACACAATTAGTGCGTGGTAATTTTCTAAAACTAGTTCCAGGAAATACGTGTTTTTGAAAATGCCTTACAAGTTTGTGAAAAAAAAAAATGTTTGTTATTTAGAATCACCATTACATGTCCAAGGATGGAAGTGTTTTTTTTTACTTTTACATTTAGGAATATATTCGGAACGGCCAAAGTCAAGGTCAAATTTGTTTAAAAAGGCTGCTTTTTAAGGCTTTTACTGAATTGTACTGTCAAAGTTTTAAATTTTAGGTTCCATAAAATCCTAAATATAATGCACAAGATACGTATTTGTTCAAAACACCCAAAGAAAAAAAATTGATTACAAGACTTTAATCACGTACGAGCGTTTGTATGGAAATTGTGGCGGGTTGGGACCTCTTAAGTTATCGTACCGTCCCGTCCCGCAGGCCCGCAGGAGTCCCTCTGGTGGCGCGGCAAGCGCGGCTTCCGAGTGGGTTTCTTCCCGCACCACTGCGTCGCCGTCATCGGCGACAAAGTACCCAGGCACATGACGCAGCCGCCGCCGATTGTCGGGTAAATAATTAATAATGATAATAATAATTATCATTATTGCATTCGGTGAAGTTGCTGGCAATAACATTATAAAGGCACGGCAAAAGTATCATTTTGATCCGATCAAGTTTTCATACAGAAAATGGCCAAAACATAAAATCCCATTAAAACTAGAATGGATCAAAATGAAATTTTTGTTTAACTTTTGTAATGTTATTGCCGGCAACTTTACCGAATTCGATTTTTCATAATTATATTAAGTGATTGTTTATGTTCAATAAATGTTGAGATGCGCGAGTGAGATAGAGACGCGCCGTGCTCCCCTTAAGAAAAATTTAAAAAATCCTTTTCTCCGCAGCTCCGTAGCCGTAGCGCCTATCAAGCCAGTCCTCCGTAAACACGGCAAGCTGATCTCTCTCTTCCGAAGCTTCATCCTCTCCCGGCCGTCGCGCCGCAGCCTCAAGCAGCAGGGCATACTCAGGGAGCGAGTCTTCGGCTGCGATCTAGGAGAGCATCTGCTGAATTGTGGACACGAAGGTGAGAGATAGGGTGGCGCGGTCGGAGGCAGGCTCGGCTTGGAATCGGGAGGTACCTGCTGCCTTATCAGCTAACAATCTCGTGTTCGTTTTCAATACCAGACCGATTAAAACCAGCGGTCACTAGTCTTCGCGTGGAAGGAGTTGTCAATAGTTTTCGCTTCTTTTCGTTTTGTAAGAGCTTATTTCTTTAATAACCAGCGAAAATTCTAGACTATTCCTTCCACACGAAGACTAGTGACCGCTGGTTTTAATCGGTCTGGTATTGAAAACGAACACAAGATTGTTAGCTGATAAGGCAGCAGGTTCGTTTCCCCATGACCGATGTTGGATTTTGTGTTTCTATACGGGTAGCTATGTTTGTAAGGGATTATAGAAGGCTTATAAACCTCATTGTTATCTAATTTTTTGTACCTAATGGATATGAAATGCAAATTATATCTTAATATACTTATATAAATTACGCGTCACGTTGTTGGTCCACCATGGACTCCTAAACCACTAATACGATTTTAATCAAATTTGCACACCGTGTGCAGTTTGATCTAACTTAAAAGGTAGGATAGCTTATATCTCAATTTATAGCCGCAATATTATTTTATTGCAAATTCTATTAGGGTTGCGCGCAAAAAAATAAAAAACATGAAATCCAAAATCTCCACGCGCGTGAAACCGCGGAGCAGCAGCTAGTATTATATAATAATATAATAAGATTTACACAACAGGAAAAAAAGGGAATTTAATTCGAGCGGTGAAGGATTCTAGAGTAGGAGTGGAGCGAGCGTTACATACAGATAGCGCTCTATTCCACAGAATACATGTTAGTTACTACGAGCTATAGAGTTACTATAAACACACCTGTAGTTATTAAGACGAAATGTTTTATAAGTAGTGTGCCCTAAGCTAGTGGCCCGATTAGACATTTAAAAACTAATTATTAACTCCTCATTTGTACCTACTGAAGAGCTGTAAACACTGTTACTTCACTTACTAACATAACATATACGCACACAACCAATCTCTCTCTCTCACACACACTCGCGCACATATATACCACGCTCGCACATACCACGCTCGCGCATACGCGCACTCTTGTACACACACACACACACACACACACACACTCTCTCACACACACACACACTCACACACACACACACACTCACACACACACACACACTCTCTCTCACACACACACACACACACACGTACGCACATACGATTAAAAACTTCACAAATTAAATTTATAGCTTCTGTCCATGTGCTTACCCATTGGCCATTGAAAAGTATAAATTCTCTGTTTAAATCATATGGTGGAGCCCATATACTCATATACACCTATAACTGTTGTTTTGTTAAATGCTAAACTTGTATTGTTAATCGCATCTCTGAGTCCCAAGACACAGGCTCTCGCCTAGTTTGGGACTCTCTGTGTACCGACTGTTTTGTACTTTAGACATTCTATTTGGAAACTTGTGTAAAAAGTGATTTGTAATTACATACTTTATGGCAATAAACATTATTATTATTATTATTAATTAGTGAGGGCAGGGGTGCGTGGCCAAATGTGTTATTGCAATGTGACATGTGTTTTTTGTTTGGATAAATCAGCTGATAAGTTTTGACTTACATTTTTAAACATTAACATTTTTGCGACTTACGTTTATATTTCGGATTATTAATGCCATCATAACTCGAGAACATTCTCCGCCCGTCGAAAAAAAGTAGTTCTTAAACTAAGAAGTTTAGATTTCGCAAGACTAGATTTATCACTGCTTTTATTATATGATGTGTCCAAACTCAAAACTGGAAGGTGGAAAATGGCATTTCCATCGCTCAAAGTCTACAATTCTTGCAGAGTGTATTCCGATTTCTGATTAAAAATGTATATCAGCTAAAAAAAAAATGTATGTATATCAGCTAATTATTTGTTAATTTATTAATCCCACTTCTGTATAAGGACCTGAAATTGTTTTTCACGAGTTATGTATGTTATGTATGGAGTTATGTATGCTTGTTTCCAATGTTATCATTCTATTTCGAGTAAAAATGTGTTTTGTTCACTGTTATAGAATCAAACGCCCTTTTTCGAGAAGCGAGGGTAAAAATTTTTTTGTCAATTGGGTTTCGTTCCACCGCAGTCTCATGTGATGTTAATCTTTTGAATGTTTCCAGTGCCGCTGGTTTTGCTGGAATGTGCGCGTGCGATTGAGTCCCGCGGCGCTGTTGATGGTGTGTACCGGCTGTCGGGCGGCAGCGGCCTCACGCAGCGACTTCGAGCGGCCTTCGACAGCGGCACCGCGCCCGACCTCGCCTCGCCGGACCTGGCGAGGGACCCGCACGCCGTGCCTAGTCTACTGAAGATGTACTTTAGGTGAGACTAGCTGTGCCTCGCGGCTTCGACCGGAACATCAGCTATCTGCCAGTGAAAATCTCGTCGAAATCGGTCCAGCCGTTTCGGAGCCGAAACAGAAAGACGAATAATGGGGATGTTGACTCAATTTTTTTTATGATGTCTATCAATTCGTTTTCTCATGAGAATGAAATAAAATATATAAATATTATATATTATCAGTGCAGCATACATATTGGACAGAACATCTGACGTCACTTGTCCAACGCGGGCCGTAAAGCTGTAGAAAAAACATGCATTTTCTTGATTTGCCAGCTTTTTTGCATCTAGTTTGGCCTTGGACTCTATGAAGGAGCCAAAGTTGAGGTTATGATTCAGTGTTATACCTAAAAGCTCTAGATGGTCAGTAATACGTAAAGATACGTTTTGCAGAGTGGGACCTAGATGAAATTGATTCTTCTTAGCGGAGAATAGACACGCTTTGGTTGTCAAAGCATATTTATATAACTAGCTGTGCCCCGCGGCTTCGCCCACGTAGCCCAAGTTACTCCTTGTAACATAAGGTATAATATGCCAGTGAAAGTCCCGTCAAAATCGGTCCGCCCGTTTCGGAGATTACCCGGAACAAACAGACAGACAGACAAAAATGGTTGTTTTGTTATAGGTTCCGTATATACTTTCCTATGCTATTAGTAAAAAGCTGTTTTGATATTACAAATAGGAAACTGTAATGTTATTTATTTGTATACCTAGATGTTAATTTATATACACAGGGAACTGCCCAATCCACTGTGCACGTACCAGCTTTACGAGAGCTTTGTGAGTGCCGTGCAGCAACCGGACGAGGCTTCCAAACTGCGCGCAGTAAGGGACGCCGTTGTCAAACTACCGCCGCCCCATTACAGGTCAGATTTTATATATTCACCTTATTTTATCCGCAGCTCTTGATTAAAAATAAACCTTATCACCACAAAAACCAACTTTTAGATGCCTGTTTGGCTAGACAGCGTCTAAAAGATACCGCAACTAAAGTGAAAAATGTTGAGCTGTGCGAGTGAGAAAGCGGCGCGGAGTATGCCTGCCCTTAATACTTTTTTTGTTTCCCACAGAACTCTAAACTACCTCATGCGGCACCTGCGTCGTGTTTCCCTCTTAGGCGAGAGCACCGGCATGACTGCGAGGAATATGGCCATCGTATGGGCGCCCAATCTACTGCGGTCGCCTCGACCGCAACACGCTTTACAGGGAGTCGCAGTGCAGGTGAAGATACCATCACTTACCATATCGTCACTTACTATCAGGCGGGATAGTTGTCAATCGCAAGACTATTTTTATTTTTACCCACGATGGAACCGAGAAGGTTTTTTTTTTATGCTATTTGGTAACAAGACGAGATGGTCATTTGCCTGATGGTAAGCATAACGCCGGCCCATAACAATTGCAGTGCCACTCAGAACTTTAAACCAGAAAGGCCTGCGCGGCACTGTAGTGTGCTAATTATCCTGAGACATTAGGTATTAACTCTCATAAGCCCAGTAATTTCACTGGCTCATCAAACCGGAACACAGTAATGCATGCAGACAGCAAAGGCAGACTATACGATCAAAGTGGTGGTACCAACCCAGAAGGACACTCGCAGAAGAGTCCCTCTTTTAGGCAGTCGTGTGAAAACTTGTTTTTTACCAGGCGGTGGTAACGGAGTTCCTGATCTGCTATGCTGAGGATCTGTTTGCTCAGGAGCAAGGAGAGGACTCCGGACCGGAATCACTAGAACAGGTAACTTGATCGGTTTATTACATACAATCATCGAGATACTAACCCCGAGAGATGAAATACTATATTATCCGATCGCCAACCATGTATTGATTTTGCTATAATGTATATCAGCGCATGGGGAATAGGCGTGTGGCGGTGGCGTAGCCATACAGAGCATTATGTCTAGGCAAAAATGGTGGAATTTATTTCGTGCAAACCAAACGTCACTGCACCTCTTGAGGTTAGTATCTCGATGCATGCAATACACAAGACATCTACAGTATGTACTACAATTAAAATTATGCGCTTCGGCAATTTTCGTTTTACCGAATTAGTACGAATATGTCACGAATATCCAGCCATCCCACGCCTCGTCAGGTATTTACGGGCTCACAAACTAATAGTTTGTCAGCCCATAAATACCTGAGATGCCCGTAAGGGGCAGAATTCGGCGCGCCGCTATCTCGCTCGCGTATCTCAACATTTTTGAAGATAAACAAACACTTATATAATTATAAAAAATCGCATTCGGTGAAATTGCTGGCAATATAACATCACAAACAAAAATTTTATTTTAATCCGTACATTCCAAGTTTTCAAACCTGAAAATAGGATTTTATGTATTGCCCGTTTTCATTAAGCGATTGTTTCTCTTCAAAAATGATGAGATGCGCGAGCGAGAAAGCGGCGCGGAGTATCCTGCCCTTAAGTAATGTTTATTTTTATGTGTCCCGTCAGGAGCGCTGCGAATCTCAAGTGGAGCTGAGAGGCAACGAATCCGGAAGGCGTCCTAAGAGTCTGCCGGTCAACCCGCCGACCAAGCTGCTCAGGTAATTTAGCTCAGTAATAGGTAAAAATACATTTTGGAAAGTGGGAGCCCGACGAAATTGACTCTTCTTAGCGGAGAATAGACACGCCTGGGATTTCTGTGCATTGAACTTAGTTAGTGGTTAGTGGTAGGACTAACGCTTCTGCGAGTGTTCGTCTGGGTTGTTACCACCGCTTTGCTCGTGAAGTCTGCCACCAAATAGTAATGTGCATTACTGTGTTCTGGTTTGATGAGCAGAATAGCCAGTGAAATTACTGGGCTTATGAGGCTTAAAACCTAATGTCAAACTTGACAAAATTTACTTGAAAACCTCGACTTAAAAATAATTGACAAGATTCGTGTCATCCCATTGGGAGACGGCTGACAATATCAAGTGTCAGTACATGAGACAACTCGCTGCTCTCGGGATCTTAGTCCCTCTAATTCAATTATCTTTTTTTAATTTATTGTGTAATCTACTATTAATATACATATATTGTCAGCTTGGAGGAAGCACGTCGTCGCGGAGCCCCGTCGGCGCCCCTGATGCATAGCCCTTCGCCCCTACCGCCCTCGGGCGCCATCGCGGCCGCCGCCGGAGTTCAGTTGCGACCTTCCACGCAAGCGCCTAAGTACATTGAAGTAAGTGCCTATTACACGTAACAAAAACAAGAAAAGAAAATAAAATACCTATACATACTCCGTTTGATGTCTTACGGTGTCCTACTTTGGGGATCTGCTGCTGACATATATACCATGTTCATGATACCTACAATAAATCTTGCAAGCTAAATTTTGACCTACTTCTCGGTGTTTAATTGAGCCGAAACTTTACATACATATAGAAGTACTCTCATCCTAGATTATGTCCAAGGTCCTGATGATGGAGCCTGAAGGTGTGCCAGTACCAATTACTTATTTTATAAAAGCTTGTCTGGAAAAATAGATTTTTCAACAAACAATTTATTTATCCTGATTCCACATGTGTGAAGCCGCGGGTAGAAGCTAGTAAAATATACGATAAACCAAAGACAAGTAGTATTTATAATTTTTTTTTAACAGGTTGGCAATGGACCTAACAATCTACCTCAATACCACACCGTGCTGGACTTACCGCTCTCAGGTTAGTATAATTTGCTTTATTATAGAATACAAATATGTACAAATTAAGAAAAGGTTCGTCACCTTAAGGTGTATTATTGTTTGCGCAGTAATAGTTTTGTGTTAAGACTCCTTACTTAAACCTATTTGTCTAGTCTATGCCAGTATTGCGTTACCGTTACAACTATTGTGTTATTATAAGATTTATGAACAAAGATAAAATTAATGGGGACTGACTTTGACAGTTAAATAAAACAAATGACATTATTTTTCTAAATAGCCAGGCCATTAAGAAGGTTTTATGTTGATGTAAACTAGACATTGGTCAAAGGTGAATGCTATTTTAACTTTTATTGACACTGCATTAAATACTAGTTTTCTATAAAGTAGTCTGCTTAACTGCTGCAAGATCAAAATGTACTAAGTGTCTTTACGTGATAAAGGGCAGGATATGAAAACTGACGAACCTATTCTTACTATTATAAAACTTGAGCGTTACGTTATTATTTTTTAAAAACACAAAGTAAAAGTTCAATTTTGTTGTAGTTTTAAAGTGTTTGTTTTGAGTGTTTGATTAGAGTTGTTTTTAGAAGTAAAACAAATCAAAAATATAAGCATTTAAAAAATATTTATTACCAACGAGATTAGAACCCGCGTCTTTCGTTTCTCCGTGATAGACGCTCTCCGAACTGAGCTATATAGCCTAGATATCTCCATAACAATAAAAATGTGTTTTGTCTTTATCCCGCTAACGTGAAATGCAACATGCGAAAACGAGACAAAACACATTTTAGGTACTGGTGTGGTTGGATTTTGTTTTAAATTTTTTCGTCTAGGAGCTTGTGTAACTAATGTTACTTTATGTATATATTATATGTATGTAAGTACTTACAATATAGGGTGTTATTTATTTATGTATTTTTACACTATCGTTCTTCTTACTTTTGGTGGTTTGAATTAACACTGAGGCGATAAGATCGCCTCTTCTAATAGATTTTGTTAAAATATTATCTATATAATTATAATGGTATGTAGTATCATAACTATTTATTATATTATGCAGTTGTGCTTATTACTATTAGTCCTTTCTTTTTGTAAATTTATAATAATAGTAGCGTCGATTCTGTCGTTTCATACCTAATTTAAATTTAGTTTCGCTCGCTCTCTTTCCATTACATAACATGAGAAAGAGATGGAAGATGTTTGACAGATCTAAATTTAGTTTTAGAGCTGTCAAATATCTCCCATCCTTGATAAATCAGACGACACTAAATTAATTGCCGTTAAATTTACACTAGACACAAGCAAGTGGATTAATTTGACAGGTCTAAAATATATTCCATCTCTTTCTCATGTTCTCGTTTAGAAAGAGAGAAACTAAAATTGGATTTTGACCTGAGATGGCAGAATAGACACCATTATCAGCATTGTTTATCTGTAAACGAATGTATAGCGGCTTTTGAGATGAGATTAGGATTTTCTATTGGTGCCTTATACAGGGTGTATTTTAGAGACCGGATGATTTACTACGATAGAGATAGTTTATGCCTTTTCTGTAATTTTTAGTGCTCTATCCTAAGTCGGTCTGATAAAGTTTTTTGATTTATTGTATAAGAAACGATATCGTATGGCATATAACTACTTTTTTAATCCTTAACCCCTCGAATGTCGGCCGGCACCACGTAGGCCAGGCGGCAAAAAAAAAACAGTTAGACCTTATTCAGTGGTGATAAGGTTCAAAATAGTTTGACCTATAATAAAATTACTATTAAAATTGCTAAGGTGAGGGAAACAGGTATTTTTCCCCCGCGCCAGCTCCTTCGGGACCCTCGACATTGGATGGGTTAATTAAAATTTAATATAAACTAATTTTGGATTTTTATCGCATGAATTTGCATTAAAATAGTGCTATTAGTAGACAATATAATATGTAGTAAAGTGTTAAGTAGTGTAGCACTGTTGCCCGGAAGAGGTCGCTCTGAGCGTTAAGATCGATGATACTTTTGTCGTAGATAGCTATTTTTTATATTTTAGTATTTTGTACTGTGATGTTTCTATAAAGAGTTTATATTCGCTATAAGAGTTTACTTTTTAATTGCATTATATTTGTATAGTAGAATGGTTCGTTTCGTTATATTATAAGTAAACCGTATGTTTTACCATGATTTCGCTTTACGAGTTGTTTATAGTTTTCTGAAAATTAAAAATATATAAATAGATATTTCGTTTAATTTTGTGGAGAATATGTGTGTCAGGATCCTGGAAATTGTATTAAATACTTCGTTTACATAGGCCTCAATGGAACGCTCAGGAAAGTTAAATTACTCTATGTAGGTGACCTATCCATCGTGAAGCAGGGCAAGAAACTGGTCGGCACTCTTTTGAACCATATATGCTTGTACCGTAGCTGTGTGTAGCTGTTAGAGTCGAAAATGAAGACGATTGCTTTTAGCCGGTAAGGCCGCTGTTTGGTGCTATAGAGTATATACAGGGTGTATTTGTTAGTGGTAGGACTAACTCTTCTGCTAGTCCCCGTCTGGGTTGTTACCACCGCTTTGCTCGTGAAGTCTGCCGCCAAGCAATAATGTGCAAGCATTACTGCGTTCCGGTTTGATCAGCAGAGTAGCCAGTGAAATTACTGGGCTTATGAGGCTAATACCTGATGTCTCAGGGTAACGAGCGCACTGCAGTGCCGCGCAGGCCTTTGTGTTTCAAAGTTCTGAGTGGCACTGCAATTGTTATGGGCCGACGTTATGCTTACCATCAGGCAAACGACCAGCTCGTTTCGTTACAAAATAACATAAAAAAAATATTTTTAGACCGCGCATTTAGAATAGCTTAACGGTTGTTGCTACAGGAAAACGATAAGATAGTCCTAAATTTTTGAAGACATTTTGATCTGCATTCAGAATTTAAAAGACAATGTAGGCGGCAAAAAAATGCGCCAATTATACAAAAGATTTTTTTTATGCCAATTGATCTTGTTTCGTATAAAGATCAAAACACTCTGACTAATTAATGATGTCGAATCGAATACAGTCGGCTGCAATAATGTGCATGCACTTTCAGGTTTTCAAATGAATGTAACTAAATGATGTAAAAAAATACCTAAGTGTGTGTGTACTGAGTTATGTATCACAATTAATTACGTATTCCGTAATATGAACAACTTAACTCAGTGCACTTATTTTTGTAAAATCATTCAGACATACAATTAAACGCTTACACACACACACTTATACCCCTGCACTAGGATTCCTGTGTCGCAGGTGGCATGGACACACACAGATACACATCACAAACATCCAAGACCCGAGAACAAACTTTTTGCTTACACAAAATCTGCCCCGGCCGGGAATCGAACCCGGGACCCCTCGCTTTGCAGGGTTACTACCAACTTAGCTACGGAGCCGTCAATTATTGATCATCTGAAAGTGTACACATATTATTGCAGCCGACTGTTGTATCGTATCTACTTACATCATATTTAGTAAAAAAGGTAAACGTTATTCTGTCTTGATTTATTTGGATTACTTTAAAGATGCACCCGATTCCATCAATTATAATATTAATATTTAAACCAAAAGTTTTAACTCAAATTAGTTTTTTTATGATCAAAATGTATTGTGATTTAGATTTTCAATATGTTATCGTAGTATTGTATTTCTATAAACATTCCCTCAAGCTAACGTTCGCCATCAACGTTTGACGTTATTTATTTTAGCTGTGTAAAGTTCTCAAGATCGACTTAGATCAATTACTTCAAGCGCCGATACCAATTTTTTAACCAACGACAATATATGAAGTAGTAGCTTTATCCGTCCTCGCAGGTACAAAGCGCGGGCTGAAGCGCTCACCATCAGGCTGGCGCGGCCTTTTCAGCCGCAGCACCAAGCAGCACCGCGCGCGGACGCCCCGCCCCGCGCCCCCCGCCGTGCCGCCCATCGCCCCCGCTGAGGTGAGAGTCCTCTAACTTTTCTGGGAGTGACCGTCTGTGTGGGTGCCACCGCTTTGCTCGTGTAGTCTGACGCTAAATTACTATGTTCAGGTTTGATGAGCAAAGTTATAGTTCAGCGAAATTACTGGGCTGTTGTTACTTTTTTTTAATTTAATCTCTTGCTCTGCAAGCTCCAGGGCTAGCACCCTTTGTTTGGTAATTCAATTAATGTATACAGACTACAGAGACATGCCGTACTTATCATCAACTTAACAAAAGTAAACTTCGAAAGCTTAACTAAAGTGTCGTTCATAATCTCTATCTATGCCAAAAATCACGTCGATCCGTTGCTCCGTTACTGCGTGAAAGAAGGACAAATCAACAAACACACTTTCGCATTTATAATATTAGTTGGATATTCCAGTTGGATATCCCGATGACGCCGGGGCTTCGTCCGGTGAAGTCGTGCGAATCTCTCGCCTCCGACACAGATACGTTGGAGCCATTGGCAGAGCGCGCCGCTGCGCCGCTCAAACATCACACCAGGTATGCAACAGTGACAACCTTGCGCCATTCACGGCAACGTTGCCATTTCATAATCCGCCGAAAAACGTCCACTGCTGAATATCGACCCGTAAAGGGAGAATTTGCCATGCTTTTTTGCACGCTTGATATGCGTTTTGGTGATTGCATGAGATTTTCATGTTGACCGAATCGAATGCGACTACCCATTCCCTAGATATTCCCTTAGGTGGCTTTTACACGAAACAGTAACAACTTTTCGCCATTCACGCCAACGTTGCCAGTAATGGCGGCCCTTATTAGGGGCTCGTTCGATGGCGAATCAACATCATATGAGGCAAAATCATCAGATGCCGGTTTTGAAAAATGTATTACGGTATCGATAATGTTGTAGCTATTTTATTCAAATAATAATAATATATCTCAATATTGACTCCTGTCTCTTATCACATCACGAAGTTCGTTACAAAACTTTAAAAAAAAATTCTAACACTCATTGCTCATTGCATAAATGAAACGTCAGTGAAACTCGATTCCTAGTGGTATTAGGAATCTGTCAAGTACATAAAGCAAAACCTATACACTCGAGTTACAATGAGTTGAGTTTTGCTGGAGTTTCATCTGTCATCTCCGGCTCCACAAATGCTTGTTAACACTACCTTGAATGTTTAGGAACTGCTGGATTAGGCTAGTTATAAAATCACTAGGACCAATTTACGCTAGCCAGCGAAAGAGAACCGACAACGCCTCGTCTCACCAGCCTACCCTCCCAACAGATCGTCATCATGCGACTCTTACTTCGAGCCGTGGCAGGCGGAGCTGGCTGACATGCGCCTGCGTCTGTCGCCGCAAGAGAGAGACCACCACATGTTCAGCGAGGAGGATGACACACAGGTGCACGCGCCGCCGCAGGTATGTTTAAAATAGCGCCATCTGTTGACAGTTGACACACAGGTGGAACTGGCCGACATGCGCCTGCGTTTGTCGCCGCAGAAGAGAGACTACCGCATGTTTAGCGAGGAGGATGTCACGCACATGCACGCGCCGCCGCAGCTATTTTGAAAATAGCGCCATCTGTTGACACACAAGTGGAGCTGGCCGACATGCGCCTGCGTCTGTCACCGCAGGAGAGATCACAACCTTATGTTCAGCGAGAAGGATGACACGCAGCTGCGCGCGCCGCCGCAGATATTACGTTGAAACATACCTGCCATGTCTGTCTTTGTCCGTAAACTGTTATTGGTTGAGATTAAAATTAGCGCCATCTGTCGGCACATATCTCAATTATGTACCTCAGAATGAGGAGAATACCCGCCATTTATCCTGCTTGGTGGCGCTGTCACCTGACACAGATGGACACCTGACGCAGATGGAGACCTGTCACCTGGTGGTGATTTTTAGAACTACTGAAATTATCTCCCCATTCTCTGAACACAAAACAGACGAAGAGAGATTTTTTAATACTTGACGCGGGCACGAATGACTCGGGTGGGCAGTGGCACAGCCGGTTGTGTCGTGTCATTGACCGAGAACCGTTAGGGTGTCCATATTCTCTCTTTAATATCTTGCAAAGTCTAATGACATTTTAGTAGATGTTTTTATTGATACGGATTTATAATTACTTCCTATATCTTTTAAGAACCCAATACGACATTTTGTTCGAATATTGAGCCCGTTTAAGTCTACATCCTAGACTAAGCAAAGTAACGCCTGATTTCATCAAAAATCTACATTCTGTATATTGGTGTATTTGTGTCCAGGGTGATTCCCTTTGTTCGACGCCTCCTGAGTCTGGTCTCTGCAGCGTCGAGCCTTCGCCCCGGAGGAACCTTCGAGTAGATATAGAGGCGGCCAACGAACTCGCTGAAAAGTTAGTATAGATATAGACATTAATTTATCGATAGTTAACTATTACATGTTATACAGGTTGAACAAGATGTGAAATAATATTACTCCTACTAATATTATAAACGCGAAAGTTTGTGAGAAGGGATGGATGTTTGTTACTCTTTCACGCAAAAACCATACATTAATTACGTGAGGTGTGTAGGTTTCGAGCCGAATCTCACCCAATCTCACGTGGGGAAGGGGGAGGGGGTTAAAAAAACTGGGGTAAATTCGGTAAAATATGGCTTTGAAAAATGACACGTGAGATTAATGGGGAGGGGAGGGGTTCAAGTCAAATCTCACCAAGCCGCGGGGCACTGCAAGTGTTTAATAGTGATTAAATTCCAGCGAATAAATGATGGATTTGATTCCAGACGGCGACTAGCCCTTGAAGAGCAGTTGGCGCAGATAGGATACATCGATGGGGAATCCCCGCGAGCGCGCCCGCCCGCAGAGAAACGGGCCTCCCGCGCCGCGCCAGCACGCGCTCCCGACCATGCCAAACGGTGCGTAAACCCCGCCTGTCTAGCTACCGCTGTCAAGTTGAAAATGTGCCGCCAAGTACCGCATTGGGGGAAAGGAATTAGAAGAGAAATTATTGATTGTTACGGAGTTGAGCGGTACCAAACATTACGCGAGAGTAGCCGCGAGCGGAAGTTAGCTTCATGATACTATTTTCACAATAAAAATTGCCTATACAAGCTGTGGTTTTAAACAGGTGTCCAAGTAACAGATATACTATACTGTTTTTTCTAAACACGAATTAGCAAAAATTTAATAACCGAAAAACTATTTTTATACAGAAAATGTGGGCACAAAAACGTCATACTATTGTCGAAAAAGTAACAGCCTGTGCGTCGCCCGTTATCCGCGAGTTCATTGAACTCTCCATCTGACCCGCCCCGTCGCAGGAGTTACGATGCCACAGACATACACACAGATACACACGTTAAACTTATAACACCATTCCTTTTTGACGTCGGGGGTTGAATATAAATACTCTAAAACAGATAAATACTCTTTATACACCATCATTGACCAATTTGTAAAGTAAAATACTTTTTTTAAAGTGCCTAATAAATAATGTAAACAGCTATGGCAGCTCGGCCAACTAATGATATAATAAACATTTGTGGACCGTAGATTAAATGTCGTACGAAACATTTAAGAAGTCTACAAATAATGTCTTAAATCAGCCCATTCCCTTCCAGATTGTGTAAAGATAGAGAGAGTCCAAAAGCGTCGCTGGCCGATTTCCAAACGTCTCTCGGGAACGTGAAACTGAGGTGAGAACGCATTCCATTGTTATTAGTTGAGGTACGAACGCATTGTGCGGAACGGGGGCCTTACTCCGAACGTAGAAGCTACGGCTGACATATCGCAGTTTTCGTACCATTAAAGATAAAATAGCAAGTGGTAGGAAAACGCCGATCCGTCAGCCGAAGCCTCAACGTTCAATTTTTGGAGTGAGGCCTCAGCGCTGTATTGCAACTTGCAGCAGTAGATTTTTCGTGACCAAGTAATAAACAAGTTATTTGGTCCAGGATTACAATAAATACAACGTTAGAGTATAGCCACTGCCATTTGCCTAAATTATATATCAAAGGCCTACAGTTGTTAAGTATCTATCAATTGCTAACATTCAATCCGCATACATTTAGATATTTCTAGAAAAGCTGACGCTGTTTACTTTTAAAAAAATGGGACTAGCATTCGTACCCATAAACGAAACTCCAGCGAAACTCGACTTAGTGCTACTCTAGGCTATGAGTTTCGCTTTATGTAATAGGTCGGGGAAAAAGTTCCTTCGCATTTTTTAAGAAAATTCAAAACATTTTTTTTTATAGTTTATTTACATTTAACTAAAGTATGTAGGTACCATTTTGTTCGATAACTTTTTGCCATCTTGTAGGTAGGGACATGATCCCATTGCTATATAAATTTTGGGACTTCTGATCAAAATACCGCGACAAGTGGTTTTGGCAGTCCTCTCGTGATGTTAACCTGACACTGCCTAAAGAATTCTGAAGAGACCGAAACAGGTGGAAATCTGAAGGTGCAAGGTCAGGACTATACGGCGGATGCATTAACACCTCCCAGCCAAACTCTCTTAATTTTTTCGGAGTGGCTAAAGATGTGTGAGGTCTAGCGGTATCATGAAAAACCATGAAATGAAAACCACACCCCTTCTGTTGATTAATTCCGGCCGCTTTCTCTCAACTTCTTGCTTTAATCTCATCAGTTGTTCGCAGTAGAGTTCAGAATCGATGGTCCTGCCTGGTGGTAACAGCTCATAATGAATAATGCCCTTCCAATCCCACCACACACACAGCATCACCTTGTTGCGAGTTAACCCGGGTTTCGCCACAGTCTGTGAAGCCTGACCGGTCTTTGACCACGACCTTTTTCGCACGTTCTTGTCGTACGTGATTCACTTTTCATCACCAGTTATCTGCTTCTTCAAAAATGGTTCGGTTTCATTATGTCGTAGTAAAGAATCACAAATGAGTACACGGTTCATTAGCAATTCATTAGGTTTCTTTCAGTGAGCTCGTGAGGTACCCAAATATCGAGCTTTTTTGTGTACCCAGTTTTTTTCAAATGCGCCAAAACTGTTTTGTGGTCAATTCCCAGTTCTTCAGCTACGTCGTAACTACTGATATGCCGATCTTGTTCCACTTTTTCAAAAATGGCATTCATTTTATCCGTAATAGGGCGACCAGAGCGACGTGCATCTTTGAAATCAAAATTTCCGGATTGAAAACGCTTAAACCAAATTTGTGCTACTCTCAGAGACACTGCACTAGGTCCATAAACATCGCAAATTTTTTTCGCGGCTTGCGTTGCATTTTTACCTTTTTTGTAGTAAAATTTTAAAATGTATCTAATTTCTTCATTAGATTCACTCATTTTGACAGTACGAAAAACAAATGAAAATCACACATTTTCCTAATTTGAATTTGGAATTATGTTCTTTAAAATTTAAACTTTCATATGATACCAAAACCAGCCATATACAAATACTATAGCCAAAGAGATTTTATTACAAGTTCATACATACTATAATGCGAAAAGACTTTTTCCCCAACCTAATATTTGACAGATTCCTAATACATCAGATTTGGTAGACTCGAACACAGAGTCGAGTTTTGGTGGAGTTTCATCCGAAGGTTAATCGCTAAAAAACAGTTTTGGTCTACTTTCAATCGTCGGTTCGTCGCATCGTCGCTTACCATCAGGTGACGTAGTGGTCAAACGCAATCCTACCAAAGTATAGAATAGATAAATAAAAGCTGTGTTCTTAACGCGTTCAAGTCGCGGTTTTAAAGTAAACTATTTAAAAGAACAAGTTTTAAAGTTCTTACATTACCATCAAGCAAAAGACTTGCTACTCTCGTCTCAATTTTAAAGGTATTTTTAGTGACTTCGTAGACAGTTTGTTTATCTTTCTCTTCTGGACTCTCCGTCTGAACTTTTGTCGCCTTTTTTCTTTGTTTTCTCGTTATTTTGCATTTTGTTGTGATTATCTCTTGTATTTTTATAGTTTTTGTGTGCGATGTCTTTCTATATTCTGTCATGAATAGTGGAGAATGTTGATTGGTGGAAAATATATTATTGGATTTCTGACAATAGTATGAACATATTATTTTGTATTAAAGAAGAATATCATTATGTGTCTCTAAAGTTGTCTAATGCCTAGTTACTAGTCACTAAAGATGTGCGAAGCGAAGAATGGAAAAATTTAAGAATAGAACTGTACAATAAAAAACACTCTGTTTCTCATTCAGATTTTTCGCAGTTTCATTCGTCAAATTTTCCCAGTTACACATCTTCAAGAGGCAGGCAACCTTAAGTCGGTCACCTGGCGTATATTTACTAAATACATACATGCGCAGTGCATGCAGTAGACTACATGTAGTAGACTGAGTAAATAATCAAGGTTGATACTAATGTAGAACAACGCATTAATTATGCATTATCGCCAAAACATTTAGAACAATACATACCTATACTCAACTTAATTTAGTAAAAAAGAGTCGCTTTTTCCTTAAAGATATTCTTCACCTACTTTTATGATATGATAAAGTACAATCCACATTCCCCACTAAAAAATCTCCACCACTATAACAATATTAAATGTTGTAACAGCCTAAAACATCATTGCTTCACTAACGATTCCAGAGAAAGAAACTCGCCTCGAAAGACAAAAAATCCCTCCCGATACAGTGGAATGAACCACCCTATAGATACCAACGACAAAAACATAATTAGCAGACTTAGTTGGCACGGAAAAGATGGCCATTCAACACTTATAAAGATAGATTGGCCCATAGAGAATTCGTCTATAAGCAATCTCACAACGAGTACGATTAATTCTAGTCCTATCACACCGGTTACTCCAGTATACGACCCTTTAGAGACAGATTCTGAAGTCAGCGAGAGTAATAAACACACCATAAAGATTGAAAGTAACAGTTGCTTAAATTGCAACGAAGGAAAATGCCTCAAATGTGAACTAAAAGCAGCAGATTACGAACACATAAACATAGAAGCTCAGAACTTTGATCCGAGCCCGATACATTCTGATATTAGTTATCACAATTTGAACAGACTCTCAGCTGTGTCGACATCGTCGTCAGATCATAATTCTGACAAAAAACACGATATGAAAGTCATGACGTCATCGCACGAAAGCTCGTCCAGCTATTCGAACGTTAGTTTGAAACAAGATGAGTTATACGAATGCTACAATTTTACAAGACCTAATTATATAAACTTACAGTCATCTAGCAGCAAGAGCTCACCGGGTAGCCCTTTAAAAAGTCCCTTGAAATCGACTATAAGTATAACTTTCAGATCTCCTACTAAATCCAAAGATAGCGACAGGGATTCCGTGTATGAAGACATAGATTTAGAGAAGAACTTGTCTATAGTCGAAGAAGCTACGGTACCGCAAACGGACGCGTCCTTGCCTACTCAAGAGGCGTGCCAACCTGAAGATTTCGACAAAGACTTAATAATCCTCGAAACACCAACGCAAGAAAGCTTAGATAACGAAGACAGTGTAGATGTATATAGTCAGGTTAAGTTCTTCAGAAAGAGCATCGAAGAAGTCAACGCTATGATTTTGGAGTCACCTGAAAAGGAAGACCCAAGCGATGTGCTGTTGCCACATAAAATTGAAGAGAGACATTACGAAAACATCTCATTCGATAGGCCTAATAGCTTTGAAAACAGACAAAATGATTATGAAAACATTAACGTTGATACGTTAAAAATTTGCGATCAACTAGATGCAAAAGAAGAAAACATTCCAAACGGAAAAGACATTGAAAAAGATAACGGTAATACAATAAAACCGAAAGTAGAAGCTAAGAATTTAAATGTAAGAGAACTGGCCATACGTTTTGAAAGCCCGACGGAACAAAAGGGACCGTTCACCTTCGAGAAATTCAAAGCCGAAATCAAGTACCCGAGTCTGGAAAGAAACAATGAAACGCAGAACGATCGAGTCACCGTTGAAATAAAAAAAGACGAGATCAAAGTTCCCAATTCGCCCAAAAGCTACAAGCTGTCCAAAAACTCAGCTAGGTCTCTAGACGAGAATGCTTTCGTCAAAGAGTTTGGTAACGAAAAAGATAGAAGAAAAAGTCTCGAAGTGCGAGACGGTAAAAGACCCACAAAATATTTACCAGATTTGAATTTAAATCCTGTCGAGAACGAAAGTAGAGAAAGCATAACGCCTACAACCGAAAATAAAATCTCTCTAGTCCAGCGTTTTAACGAAAAACGTCCAACAGACATTAAACACCTAATAAGCTTTGATACTGAAAAGAAACTAAGTCGAGAACGAATAGAGAAATACAAAGAAGAAAGACGCAACTTTCTGCGCGAGAAATACAGTTCGCAATCTTTTAGAAGCAATCCGGAGCAGTTGACGAGAATAAAGATAAAAAAAGAAGATAAAAATGAGACGGGAGAAGTGCCCAAATTCGAGAGGAGGAATACGGTAGATCTAGGGCAGAGAATGAGGTTTTCCTTAGCAAAGAGTGCTAACAACCTAGACTCTATACAATCACCTACTAGTCCTGATGATGATACGGAAGTTTCTAGAAGATTGGAAATGCGTAGAGAAGACAGGGATAGCGTAAGGAGTCGAGATTACGAAAGGTGAGTGTATATAGAGAATTTTTTCAATTTCTGTACAGTTTATTGTGGAAATGGTTGACGGTAAAACTAACTAAGAAGACTAGTGTTGGAATAAACTAATAATTTGGCCAACGACTTTGACGTTAGCACCATTTATTTTATTGTCAACTTCTTAAGTCTTTGTCTTCAGTGTGTGTGTGTGGGGTACCCTCTGGAAACACATTTCCTGCCATATTGTTCATTTATTATTCAAGTACATATAAAAGTCCACCATTTTCACAATATATTTTTTATCGTGTTACTGTATACGTTTTGTGTTTGTTGTTTGAGTTATAGAATGTTGTAAAATTGGCTTCCAATCAACCACCCTTGACATTAATTTTCAAAATTAAAATATTAACATCACTTTGTCACTCTTTTTCAAGTAGATCGGTTTTAATGTTTAAGGTTGTCATTTTCTCTAATGACTGAAATCATTGTTGCGTTCCAGCTGCACTCAGAGGTGCGCTCACACCTAGAGGTGGTGGCGCAAGAGACAATTGTTAAACGATTGATCAAGAGAATACGAAATGTATAACCGAGTTAGGTATTGTTTTTCAATTGTCACAATTAATATACAATTAAAGTAGTAGAATACCAAGTCACGACTTTTTGACAATCCATTAACAATTTTGAAACAATTGGATTAGTGGAATTGGAATCCAGCTCGTCTCGTTATCCAATAGTATAAAAAAAGGTTTCCTCTATTGACTATTTTCGACCTCATCGACGCTTAAGATCTGGAGTGATACAAGACAACAAGTGATATCCTATTTTCTGATATAAAACAAAAAAAAATTTTTCTTTTTCTTCTACCAGCAGAAAAGACAAGATGTCCCCTTCGTTTAACATCCGCGATATGGCGGCCCTGTTCGAACAGAAGACGCAGGGTACATCCAACAACGGTTGACGAAGGTACCAAGCTATATTTTAAGTTTACTTACCGTTTACTGATAAGAGATGGCGTGGCGATCGCGGAAAGTAACATGTTGCTGTTTACAAGTGAATTTATAAACTTGTATACGTTTTAAGTTTGGAACGTAAGTGTTTTCATGAGTATAACACTTTTTAAATATTACAGCACCTATGTCATAGTATTTAGGAGGCCTATTTATAATATGTACTGTCTTTACTTAAAATTATTTTATATTGATATTTAATTTTATTTACGTGATATTGGTTTAAAATAGATGGTATATAACTTTTGCTTGATATAAGCTAGCGGAGATATAAACTCTGATATCTCAGAGTACTGGTGATAAACGCAGTGCATACAGTGCTTTGCAGTCTGCTAGTCTGGCACTGTAAACTTCCAGCAAAGCATTGTACGTAGAATATATGTTAACATACTAGAATGGTTTGATCATTCTGCGATCGCTACATCGTCTCGACAAAGATTTGTTTGTTGTTAAATTAATAATTGTAAAATTAATCTTATGAGAACACCTTTTGGGAAATGTATGAAATCCAATTTATTACATGTACAGTCGATGCGTTAAAAATACTCAAAAGAACTTGTGAAAAAAGGAAAGCGAATTTTATTATTTTGCAGAGGAATTATTAAAATTATTATATACCTGCCAACCAATGACAGCAATAGTAATCCGATCGCTAACCAATGACATGGTTCGAGTGCTCGTGAAGTCTGCCGCCAAGCAGTAGTGTGCAAGCATTACTGTGTTCCGGTTTGATGAGCAGAGTATCCAGTGAAATTACTGGGCTTATGAGACTTAATACCTAATGTCTCAGGGTAACGAGCGCACTGCAGTGCCGCGCAGGCCTTTGTGTTTCAAAGTTCTGGGTGGCACTGCAATCGTTATGGGCCGGCGTTATGCTTACCATCAGACAAACGACCAGCTCGTCTCGTTACCTAATAACATACAAAAAAAAATATATATATACTGGCATAAACGTTGATGAATCTTTTGAACGGCCTCTCTAAGCATTAGAAAGAGATAGCAATGCCAGATGTGCTGATAAGTGATTAAGATAGAAGATCGCCATCTGCCATTTGAATTGTTTGATTGCACACACAGCTCAAAAAGAAAACGTATACAAAACGACTGTTCATTGACATCCTAGTTGCTGTATCCAAGGTCCTGCAGGTCCTAGCTGCGGAAATATCCCTACAGGATCCGTACATTTGCTATCTTGTGGACGCCTTCACCATCGTCAGCCTACTACGCTCCCACTGCTGGGACACCGATCTGCTCTCAGAGAGAGAGGGAGTATGGGCCATAATCAACCACGCGGGCCCAGTGCGGCTTGGTAGATATTACATGTTGTCGAATTTTGCGGTTCTTGAACAACTCATCCTTGTATTGGTTAATTCTTCTTTATCGCATAGAGAGTGATAAATAGGTTTCATGTCAATGTACCCAAGCTTGCAAAAAAAGTCGAGTTTCCATAATGAATGTATCTCTATAACATCACCGACTGTACATGTAATAAATTTTGTAATAAAAGGTAAGAGTTCTGTTATAATTGTGTTAACTTATTTATTATTATTCTATAAATAATAATGCTCGTTTATTACCGAATCATCACACAAAGCTGTAAGTATTATTATTTTTATTATATCATCGCTGTTGGTACCTCAATTTGGGATAAAAATTACTGTGTAGTGTAAAGCGAAGTCCTTTGGGATAGATAAGATTTGCATCTTTGAGTAGATATTTACTTTCGCCGAAGTACTATATTTCTAGTACAAAACTTAATATCTATAAAAATGACAAAAATTTAATGGCATTTATTTGTATTATTTTATTTTAAATTGAAATACCAAAAGTGGTAATGAACTTGTGTCTGAACGTAAGTTATCGATTTATATTGGTTGAATTATAGAATTGGTATTAGCGCCATCTGTTGGTCAAAAACTTGTGTCAAGCACATGTTAATATTTACTGGAGAAAGTAATTATTCAAATAGTCTATGAATTATATTTTTGGAAGGTTACCAAATCGATTATTGTGGTTAATTATTATGTTAAAAATCTGCTGGTATAGGCATTTTTGTTTTTACTGATAGTCTTGTAAAAACTAATACTATCATATTTGGCTAAAAGATGGCGCGAATATCCAGTTTCATCTATACAGTCATTGTTTTATCTCGTATTTACTACTGGAATCTCTTTTTGTTATTATATTTGGTACTTGTTAGTTATTTTGCGGATGTAAAAATAGTATTAAAGGAAAGGATAACTTTTTGTATTTACATTTTTGTTTTTTGACTGCTGTGGTACTGTTGGAACTCGAAAAAGCCTAAAATCATATTTGACCAATTAATACTCTGTGTTAGGACTATTTCAGAGTATTACTTGTTCAATAAATTGTTTAGATTTTTGAGATAAAAATGTATAAAGTTGAAATCGAGTGAGTTCCTGAGGTTGCCACCAAAAAATAGTGTATTGTGTTGCCATATGAATAAAAAATATGAATAATAATAAAAAATGCATTTATCATTATATTTTTATAAGCGGTATTTCAATCTCGTACATTATAGTCTCTAGATAAATAAATTATTTATGTATTTAATTAATAATATAATACTACGAAACATATATAATACTCATACAAAATATACATAAGTATTTGATGGAATCAGGCGTTACTTTGCAAGTCCATTATAAAATAAGATATATAATGTGGGTAATGTATAAAACTATACAGTTAACCATAAGATATCTTTACCGCGGAATTAAAAATATAAATTACTCACATTATATAAATTATTTGTATATAGATACTACCTGCTGTCCCGCGGTTTCACCCGCGTGGAGATTTTGGTTTACATGGTTTTTATTTTTTTTGCGCGGAACCCTAATATTTTTTCTAAAATTAAAGTAGCCTATGTTACTCCTTGTAACATCGGCTATCTGCCAGTGAAAGTCTCATCAAAATGGGACCAGCCGTTTCGGAGATTACCCGGAACAAACAGACAGACAAAATTTTTAAAAATGGTTGTTTTGTTATAGGTACCGTATATGCTTTCATATGCATTTAATAAAAAGCTGTTATTTTGATATCACAAACAGACACTTCAATTTTATTTATCTGTATGGATTGTTGCAAATTGGGTTAAAATATATTTCCATTTTTACATTCATGTCGTTCCGTTTTTGTTTTAAAGACAATGTATTCTGTGAAATTACTGGGTATTAAGACACTAATCTGAGCCCCAATACTGATAAACCAATGGTTTAAAAATGACAATGGTGTCGTTACAAAATGATCACTGTAAGCACTTTCAGTATTTCATAGCACCATCATATTTGCCTAAGGTCGCCTATGACAATGGCGGTCATTTATTAACCATCGTTAATTTTCATCGAAGTGATCATTTTGAGACGATACCATTGTCATTTTGAAACCATTTGTTTAGTACAATTAGGGCCGCGATGTCTCAGATGACGAACGCAGTTTTAGGACACGAAAAACTTTTTATTTATATTGGCACTGTATATACGAACTACATAGTTACATTTATCACCATATGAATGACCTCTTGTTTAGCAAAAGGGTTGAGGAAATATTCTAGAACAAATTTTCTTTCAATATCAGCATTTTAATCAGCCGGAAGAAGTCCACTGCACAGATGTATTTAATCTTTTTTTATGCTATTTGATAACTAAACGAGCTGGTCGTTTGCCTGATGGTAAGCGTAACGCCGGCCCATAACAATTGCAGTGCCACTCAGAACTTTGATACACAAAGGCTTGCGTAGCACTGCAATACGCCCGCTACCCTGAGACATTTAAGCCCAGTAATTTCTCTGGCTACTCTGCTCATCAAACCGGAACACAGTAATGCTTGTACATTACTCCTTGGCGACAGACTTCACGAGCAAAGCGGTGGTAATAACCCAGACAAACACTCGCAGAAGAGTTCCTACACACCTAGTTCTCTGTAGCTATATAAGTTGGTAACCAATATAACTCTGCTTACAAAGCGAGGCGGCCCTGGGTTTGAATTTTGATTGCGGTAAAAGCAAAATTTATGTGGCGATGGGAGCGTAGGTACTCTCGGGTCTTGGATTTCTGTATCTGTGTGTGTCCAAGCGACCTCCGACACAATGAATCCTAGTGCAAGTATGGGTGTGTAATCTTTTGTTTGTTTTTTCTTATACATTTCATCGCATGTAAGTCACTTTGTGGCAAACTTTGACGCCTTAAATTCTTAGTTAAACAACTTTCTGATATTCTAAACTGTTAATGGGGCGCATTTTATACGTATTTTCAGTACTATTGCTAGACTTACCTATAATTACAGATTGTATACACGTTATAATGCTATGATATTATTTTGCAGCGCAAACCATCACTAAAATATTATTTAAAATGTTCGTGAAGAACATTTTAATCAAATATTTGCACTGCTTTTTTAATAAGTACAGTATAAGCCTGTCTTTGAACACATTCTTACGTGTTAACAAGCGACACGCGACGTTGCGGTTGCAGATGGCTCACGCTTGCCTAGAAGATGCGTATTCATATGTCAGTTGTGACTTGGAGAAACCCAGCAGCGCAAGTACGGATATTATCGGTCGATAAAATTGACAGTTCAAATCGATAAAGTGGGTTTTATCGTTTTTTTATATAATTTATCGAGCCACGATATAATCAATAAAAGTTATCGAATAGCTAGGTAGTATCCAAAGAGCATATAGAGCTACTACAATACCTTACGATCAGACTTCGGTACTCGCAACATTCGATAAATGTATCAGTTTTTTCGATTCGAAAAATTTATCGAACCGACTTCCATACTTGCGCAGCGGCGCAAGTACGGATCTATTCGGGTCGATAATATTCGACAAAATTCGATAAAAATGACAGTTCAAATCGATAACGTGGGATTTCTCGAGCCTTCATACAATCGACAAAAATTATCGAAAAGCTAGGTCGAATCCAAAGAGAATATAGAGCTACTACAATACCTTACGATCAGACTTCGGTACCTACTCGCAACATTCGATAAATTTATCAGTTTTTTCGATTCGACAAATTTATCGAACCGACTTCCGTACTTGCGCCGCAGGTTATATAGTGATCGGGAAAAAATTCCAATCCATAATGCAAGCATTACATGCTCACTCACGCGCTGACCATGGATATAGCGAAAGAGACAGCACTGTCTAGAGTGTCTAGCCCTATTGCTGTTGTTGGCTTGGCAATCACCGGTTATTCATGATTGATGGAAATCCATCAAGCATGGAGTGAGCTTGTATTGCTGCTAAAATTTCATCATGCATTCGTCATCATTGTCAATGAGCGTGTAATGCAATGCCGTGACTGAGGGAAAACCATTGGTAAGCTGACAGCAAAACCATCGTATAATGGCTCGGGTGAAACCTACCTTTAGCCGTCAGGGCCGGCGCTGGCTACATGCTTGCTTTGCTTGGTCCCATAATATAATCCGAGCCTAAAGAAGGAATATAGACCAAAGAACATGTATTGATAGCGCTTAACCGTTTGGTGCTTCGATGTTGGAAAGCGAGTAGAGTAGACCCCCTGATCTCTAACAAGGCTACCCTGTCTCAGGCGAGCTATTTTGGACCATGGTCCCAAAACTCATACACGTATCAAATGGTAAGGTTCTATTCAAAAGCTGATTATTCCATCTCTATATACGGTTCTTCGCTTCAACGCTTCCGCTCCCACTCTTGCCCCCCGTTGGACCTACAATCAGCTAATGCGCAGGACTCACACCAATATTCACACCAGACAAGGTATTGTATAACCCGCGGCCATACACTCTACGGTCTACCGGAGAGGTCTACGCGCATATAACCGGGCCATGTATTGTGTTAGACCTACACACTACACAGCTGTTCCCATACACGCTCCGGTGTACCTGCGCAGGCTCACATGCACCAGTAGACCGTAGCGTGTATGGCCGGTATTGTAGTACGTGCAACGCATCGGACGTCCTGTCGGCTCACCCTTTGACACTCGATTCCAATCGTAAACTAGGATTACGATTGCATTTGTCCAGTCAGTGTCAGTTTAATAGTCTTGAACGCAACACTATTGGAACCGATTTCAGTGGAATATTATGTAATTAAATGAAGTTACCACTGTTTTACTGTCGTTGACGCGATTTTGAGGTTGATGTACTATGTACGTACTTGTTTAGAATTGGATTGGAATTGAAACTGAATTCAAGAGTGAGTCAGCTGAACTAGCTCTGAAGGTGTGAAAGAGAAATCAGTACCAAATATGCTGATGAGTAAGTAAGATACAATTCCTATTTAAGGTCTATTTTGACAGCTGCAGCGATTAATTAAGATCCATTGCGGGCACAATTCATTATATATCGTTACAACGTTACTAGGCTTTTGGCTGCGTAATTACTTCCAGATACAAAAAATAATAATTATAGACTGTGAATGCCAAATAAATATATTGCATTTTTTTTCATTCTGTAATTGTAAATAAGTATTTGAGATTTCGAAGAACCTCTGTGGTCAGTTATGAAACTGAACAACGTTTGTACATGGATTTAAAAAAAACAATACTGGTTATGTAGGTACATACTTATAATAATTTAATTTTATAAATCGGAATAAAATTGAATTTTTTAAATAGGTATAAGGTGCATTCGGGTAGTTCCGAAAAGCGGAATTTTGACCAAACCCATTTCGACCAAATGCGACAACCTCCATTGGCAACTAGGGCTTGCAAATATTCGAAAATTTTGTTATTCGAATATTCGATTTTTATTTTGATACTATTCGAATTATTTGAATATTATTCGAATAATAGCAAAAAATCAAAAACTTTTTAATCATGTCTTTATTTGAATGCGTTTAGTGCCTTTTAGCCAAAGTAAGCCAATGGGCTTACTTGGGAATTGTTCAGTGTCGGCATTCACACACATGCCATCTTACACATGTCATATTTCACGCAATCCATCCATACTTTCTTTGGTCTTCCTCTACCCCTACATCCGTCTACGTTCACTTCATACTAAGCACTCTTTTGGCAATATGACAATATTTTCTCCGCATGACCTGTCCGACGTCCGTACCACGACAACCTACTTACAGACACTACCTTGAAACTTCCTCGGACATATTCATTTCTGATCCTATCCATCCTTGTCACTCCACATATCCATCTCAACATTCGCATTTCCGCTACATGGATTATTCTCTCATTCAGATGATTCTACACTACTATCCGTACGTTACGACAGGTCTTATGACCATTTTATAGATTTTACCCTTAAGTTTGAGGAGTAATCTTGGATCGCAGATTGTACCTGTGAGCTATCTCCATTTAATCCAACCCGCGCTTATCCTATTTCCGACATCACGGTTTACCTCACCATCGCTCTGGATAACGCTATGCAATCTGGACGTGAACAAAGCCAGTGGCCCGGACGGTATCTCGGCTATTGTTCTGAGGACCTGTGCACATGAGTTGTCTCCTGTGTTGACACGTCTCTTTCGCCTCTCTCTTGAGACTGGTCAAGTACCTAAAGCTTGGAAGCTTGCTAACGTGCAGCCTGTACCTAAAAAGGGCAGTCGTGCCGACCCCAAAAATACAGGCCCATTTCGGTCACTTCCATATTTTTACAAAGTATGGAACGTGTGCTGAATAATGGGCTCCTGGCATACCTCGAAGCAAATGATCTCCTCAGTGAAAAGCCACTCGGATTTCACCGAAACTGGTCTACTGGGGACCTTCTTGCGTATGCCACTCACATCTCGAGGTCAATCGAGAAGCACGAAGAAGCGCTTGCCGTTTCCCTGGATACCTCGAAGGCATTTGATAGGGTCTGGCATTATGGCCTTAGAAGTAAGCTTCCAGCGTATGGTATACCCACCCGCTTATGTGTATGGATATCAGACTTCCTGAGAAATCGATTAATTCGAGTAGTTCTTGAGGGCTGCTCGTCTGATCAGTTGGCAATTAATGTCAGGGCTCCTCAGGGGTCAGTTCTCTCTCCGGCACACATTCTGCTCCAAATAAATGATCTGCTTCAACCTAATCTAACCTTAATCTTTGGGTATTCAGACGATATCACGGTCGTAGAGAGATACATATTATATCCAATGCATGAACTAGCGGTGCACAGAGTCAGTCTCTTAGAGAGGCCATGGTTGATCGAATGAACTTGACACTAAAGGCAGTGTCCGATTGGGGCGACGCCAATCTTGTTCAATACTTCGAAAACCCAGGCGTGTCTGTTCTCTGCTAATCGGAGTACATTCCTTCTGACTCCCTGTTTCCAATATTTATCCTTGCCGATTACCGACCATCTGGAGCTTTTAGGTGTTTTACTCACATCTAACCTCAACTGCGAGAAAGCTTGGCATATTGGCGAAGGTGAGGCAGTATTTCACACCGGGACAGCTACTTAATTTGTATCAAGCTGAAGTCCGTTCGTGTGTGGAGTATTGTTCTCACCTGTGGGATGGTTCAGCTAAAAACCAGCTTGAAGCCTTGGATACCATTGAAAGACGTGCCAAAAGGCTCACTTAGCACAAAAATTAAATGCATTTTTGCCTTAATCTTCAACGTTTTCCTTCGAAGTGAGACCTAAGGTAACTTAAAGCGGCTATTGAACCATCCTTCAAGGAACATTTCAGATGATTTCAAATATACAGGATGGACCAAACCAATGCCCCCTGGAGGAAAAGTACACTATATAGTTGTGTTAGCAAATTTTACTCAAAGGAAACATTTCTTTATTTTAAGATATAAAAATAACTACATTCAAAGATTTCTTAAAAGTCACTTGCCAGAGCCGGGAATCGAACCCGCCAAATGTAGGAAATAAACATTCTGCATTTTTATGATACCGATCGAAAGGCACAATCATAAGGAATAAATCTCCCTTGACTGAATTAAGGCTATGTCATCATTGTCATCCTCATCCTCACCAGAGACCGTCCGAGTGTGCCCAAGCGCTTCCGAGTTTTGATGACGAATCCTGTCTCGGTCGTGCCGCGTCACAGAACATATAATAATCAGCGGAGCGACATCCAAACAACGCTCGGATTGCTTGGACGTCGCCGTGCGAACTTTAAAATTGTATTTTGTGGAAATCAGAGTTCTGAAATTAGTTTAAAGGAAATTGGTCGAATATTCGAATATCACTATTTTTGTATTCGAATATTCGAACTAGTTTATTATTCGAATAATTCGAATATTCGAATGCAAGCCCTATTGGCAACATTTACATAGCCGCCCGCCATGGTAATCTGCTTAATTTCGGAATATCCAGCCTTTCAAAATTACCCGAATGCACTATACTATTACTTTGTAAATTTCAATGATAACCTGTGGGGTGATTGTAATTCACTCGGAATTATGTCCGTGTCGGAAGCTACTTTCTTGATCGTTTATATCTCGAAAACGCATCTCGATAGAGAAATACTGTCTGGATTTTATCCGTGTTTAGGTATACAGCTGAGTAGTCGAATCTTATCGGGATTTTTTCAGGTGGGATGCGATTTAGAAATATAAACGATCAAGACCGTCACTTCCGACACGGATATCATTCCGAGTGAATTGAAATAACAATGCAGAAGTTGTTCAGTCATAATTGAAGCCAGTAATAACGGCATGTCTTTCATAATTTGTATAAAAATAACAAATTCAAGCATCAATCTTATGAAAAAAAAATGTAGTTCTCTGCATCTAATAATAAAAAAATGAGCTTTAACCAATATATGAATAAAAGGGCCAAAACAGCCTTGAAATGTACTAAAATTATTCGTATTTCTATTGTATTTGTCTCTTGTATATGTAAAATTAATAAGTAATTATAAGAAAATGTAAAAAATTCGCTTCGTAATTTTGTGAAAGAGAATGCTCCTAATTTTTTATTTATTTTCATTCGATGTGGACAATAGACATCGAAAATAGACTGAGCAATAACCTGAAAAAATTCAAATTGATCATTCTGTAAGAGACAAAGCTGACTGATTGCCTTGGCTCCAAACCCGATCACAGGCTCCTGCAAGCATGTGACGTAGACCAATCAGAATTCTAGAAAAAGACAACTACTGGCCACGCGATCATCTTATCTCTATCACACTTCTGCCTGTATTCACTTGACAGCCGGTTGGGTACCTACTCGCAGTCCATGCTCGATGCCTATTGTGTGGATCAAATAAAAAAGCTTTCTGAGAATTGCAAACGCAGAAATTGACAACTATTACGGATTCACGTGTACTACAGCTGATTATGTTGTTATAAGTATTTATGAAAATTGTAAAATATGGAATTTCGTTATCCGCTTGTAGTTGTAGAGATGGATAATAATAAAGATATACAAATAAAAAAAGTATTACGGGTTTATGTATTTTATTGCCCTGTCCTGTCATTGGCGGAATCCCAAGTGCCGGAATAATGGTAAACGTGGCGGTGTTAAAAAAAATGTTACCTAACTAAGCTAAGCTGCATCACGTTGTATCCCTTTATCAAAAGTTCGTAGCATAGATACAAATCTGCCCTGCACATCGACCGAAAATTTAGAAATGGTGTCAAAACTACCTACAATTTTTTTTATCATTTTTTCTGTTTGATAACAAGACGAGCCGGTCGTTTGCCTGATGGTAAGCATAACGACGGCCCATAACACAGTGCCACTCAGAACTTTGACACCAATTTGAAACAAAAAGGCCTAAGCGGCACTGCAGTGCGCTCGTTACCCTGAGACATTAGGTTATTGTCTCATGAGCCCAGTAATTTCACTGTGGTTACTTTGTTTATAAAACCGGAACACAGAAATTAATGTATTTCTTGGCGTAACACTTCACGAGCAATGCGATGGTACCACAGATCGCTTGATGGGATCAATCCAGTTTTTCTACAAGGAGGTAGGTAGGTAGGTAAATATAAATCATAGATAAATTTATAAAACAAAAGCTTTATTTACAGACTAGCGATCTATTTCAAAAATGTAATGGCATATTTTTACAATTCATACGTGTTATCCAAAGCTGTTTCTCACCAAAAGGCTAGGTTGGCCTTCCAACTTAGGTAACCCATTCAATACTGTGTTAAAATTCGCTCTTATTAATCTGACTTATTTTTAATAAATTATGAAATAATAAAGCAAACTTAAGTTTGACGCCGTTGAGCATGTGCCGCATGCACATCTAAATTTGAATGGGGAAAAAACGCGTTTCCACGTTTACCGCGTCGAATGGGTTACCTACTATATCTTCCAGCTATTAATATTTAAGAAGGTTAACATTCTAAATAAAAACATGATAAAATTATGGAATTATGGATGGTATTTTAAATCTGCCCAATCTTCCATTTTTTTTAACCACCGGGAATACACACTACTAAATCCATGGTCTTCAAATTCACATTCGTTAAAACCAAAATTGATGATTTTGATAGGTCTAACATATATTCCACCCCTTTCTCACGTTCTTATTTAAAATGAGAGAGTAAATTAAAATTAGATTTGGACGCAAGAATCGACCTCAATGCTCTAAGATTAGATATGACAGTAATATTGGAGCAAATTAATGCAGTTTTAATACACCTTACTTTAAAAATAGAAAGAAAAAGCTCTATCCTTTATTTGGCTTAAAAAATAGTAAATTCTTTAAGATAAAAATGTCATGGGCCATGCCACCAACAACTGAGTATTTATTTCAATATTACAATCTGTTGGTAACATATTATCTAAGTTTAAGTCTATTTTGCATCACATAAGTGACGCCAAACTGTTTGAGCGATCTAAGTAGAGTTACGATTCGCCTCCCTTACTCCTGCCCCGCTGGACATAAAATTAGCTAATGTTCAGGACTTGCACCTATATTCACACCGGACAACAAGTGAAGCTCACACTTGAGTAGATTTCAATGATGCACAATCGCAGAAAATTATCGTTACCACAAGAAAACAACTTTTAGACGTCTTTAGCTGTAGTGTCTAAAAGATAAACATCTAAAATGATAGAAATATCACAACAGAATTGAGTTAGACAAATCAAAGAATCAAAGTTTGTGGTTGCTTACATTTAAACAAGCGACTAAGGCATGCTTAAGAGTTAGACGCGGAATTCATGTTTTTTAAATTTGAACACACCCTAATCATGAGTTAAACCGCGTCTAACTCCTAAACATGCCTTAGTCACGTGTTTAAATATTAACAACCACAAATCTTGATTTAAGTAGTGTCCAACCGTTGCCAAAATCTATTCTGTTGAGACATTTCTAATCATTTTAGAAGTTTATTTTTAATGACTGTATTAGTTAAATATTTGTTTAAATAATCGCAGTCTGAAGAAGCCTTTAGTTATAATACACATCACTGGTTCCAACTTAACCCTTTTTTTTACTTCGCGGCAATTTTTGAAGTTATTCAAACTGACGACATTCCCTTTCTGCGTTGGTACAGTCAGCTGCAATGATATGTACCTATATTGTATAACAACTTTCAGATTTTCAAATCTATGTCACTAAATGATTTTCCAAAAATAATACACCTACTGAGTTAAGTTTGACAATTAAATACGTATAACGTATTCCGTAATAAAAAAAACGTACGGTATGGTTTTATATACTGGTCCAGTAAGGTAAACAAAATCGGCGGATGCGGGATGCGAACCATTACCAATTACACCAATAGTGACAAGGAGGCCTACCACCATCTCTTAGAGCATTACTTACAGAAATCTGTGCTTTAACCTTACATTGAAAATTCGTACTACAAGAGATGCAAGAGATGGTAGTTGAAAATTGTAGTACGAATATTCAATATAAGGTTAAAGTAATACTGCTCTAAGAGATGGTGGTAGGCTTCCTGACCGCCAATTAAGGGCAAACATCTCGTGTCGCTAAGCAACTTATCCCACGAGATGGCGCTGTTTCTCCAAAAACATGTTTTTATTTATTTTACTCTAAGTAGCGAGAAATAAACTCATTTTAGGTGATTTTGCCGTATTATCAATTTGTTCTTAGCACATATCAAACATAGTTGAACCCATTGAAAACTACACTTTTGAGAAAATGTTAATCAAAACCGCACTCCTGTATATGTAAATGAACGACACACACACATGCAAATGGGAAACAGTATTATCGGTATACTAAAATTGGCCGAAGTATAAAGCTACGAATTAGCGCAGTTGTCACTTGCGATTTGAAGAACCAGAGTTCGAATCTGGAATACTATAGTCTCATTTTGTGCTGAAGAATATTTTTTTAGACATTTTGGTTATCTATTGTACTTAGTAATAATAACAATTACCTAGTTTTTGTGCTAGATTGAAAAGTAAAATGAAAGACTAGGTAACGTTTAAAAAGATTTAATGCGTGTGTCTACTTTGGAGATCAAGCATGTCGCCTATTTTTGCTACTATAAAAGTTGTTTATTGTTATTTAGTTTATTACATAGATTTTAGAATAAGTGAGACAACCACCGCCAGGATAAACTCTTCATCTCTCTCAATTTCTACTACTCTTGCGGGTTGGGCTGATGAGATAAAGCACTCCAAATAAAATCTCTTCATTTTGACTCTTAGCTGGCTCTGTACCTGGTAATAATAAAGTGTGTTTTTTTTTATCTTCCCTCTTTGAATACAAGTGGATTTTATTTTCCTTGGCAGCGCTTTCGATATCTTCGATCAACCATCAACGAAGGAAAGCACTTTCATTCTAAAATCGCTTCTTCATTTGTAATCACGCCATCTGGGCTTGCTCCTAGAAACCCATATCCCTCGTTGATATAGAATCCAGAAGGACGAACTGCTTTTGAAAATGTTCAGCAAAACTAGTTCATTTTAGATTCATTTTGCTGACCGGACACCATATCAGTTGACAATTACTTCTTGGACGTTTTCAGGCATGGTTTGCTGTGTTACTGGTCTATTTTGTGTTATAGTCAACCTCAACACGGATCCGTCTTGATTTTCTAGCATTTTTTATTGTCAAAGGTAACACATCAGAACTTGAACTGGGTTTGACAAAAAAATCTAAGCTGAGCTTAGCTAAGATGTTTTTCGCCATGCGTCTTCCCGTCTGTAAAAATGAAATAAGTACCTGCTTAGTATCTCAGAATTCAAAAAAATTGTTCCATGTTTGTTTACATAGGTTCAATACTTACGAAACTTCGTCGCCATGGAAACGCTTGAGCTGACCACGAACCTATTTTCGGTTTACTTTTAGGACAGAATGAGTTTTATAACACGGTTTTGATCTATTAGGTCTATTAATTTTGCTGTTATAACAGCTGGATGATGAATACAAACATTATGCTGCAAAATACAAACACTAACCTAACCTAAAAACTGCGAACTGAGAACACAATAAAATTTGTATTTTGTGTTGCCAGTACGTTACATTCAATTTAGCCAGTCTACTGCGGCCAAAAGTAGTCTTGATTGATTAGGTTCGCGTACTGAGTATTGTTACAGTAAAATAAAAAATACTATAAGTCACTTGAGCTCATAGCTGTGTTTCCCGATAAAGCTTGCTAGGAAATTTTCTTTGATAATAATTAATTACTTATTATCCCCATCATCACCCTGAACGTGTTCTTTGTTGATAAACTTGAAACCCCCTATTTTTTTTAAGCAAACGCGTCTATAATACAAATTAATGGTAATCTCTATGAAAAGGTCCTAAATAAAAAATTCATATAGCAGGAGAGTTACGCGATAATGTCATAAGTTACTCAAAATGTTACACTCGCAAGGTCTGGCAGCACTGAGTTGTATAACTCTCGCTTATTTGAATTGTTGTTTTTTGTGGTTTTGATTTTATGTCACACGGAGCGGCAACGTCGCACGTTGCGATATAGCGCGGCTCTGCTCTCGCAAAGTAATGTATTCTCGCTTGCACGCACAATCTGAGAACGCACGTTGCACGCACATCATGAAAACGTAACTCACACTACGAGCGCGTGCTATATAATATTGTACCACTACAATCGTAAAATATTTCGAAATATTAGGCTAAAAAAATGTACTTCCAGGCTATTAAATCATAATATTACTGATTTTGCGGCTATATAAGCTTAAATTAGGGCTATGTTAAGTCATTATGAGTTCAAAATAACAGCAGGACACGTAAGAAGGTCATGCAAAGTTTGTATGGTAAACATTTAACCTGACATGATTCGAATTGGAATTTATATCTATGTCATTGGTTGGTTATCCGTTTAGTTTGTTTACACTATTCGACAACTGATAAAATCTCCAACATATCTCAGTAGGTACACTTATTTTCACAAAATAATTATTACATACATTTAAAAATTTGAAAGGGTCTTACCACAAAAAAATTAAACACACGTTAAACCTGTGTTTAACACTTTTTAACGCCTAAACATGCCTTAGTCGCGCGATTAAATATGAGCAACCACAAATCCTGATTGAAGTAGCCTCTAACCATTGTCTAACTCAATTCTGTTGTGACATTTCTAATCATGTTTGACGTTTATCTTTAGACGCTGTTTAGCCAAACAGGCGACTAAAGATGGCTTTTTTGTGGTAACACTAAAAGTGTTTAACATATTATTATTATTGCAGCTGACTCCGACGGTTAGTTTAAAGGTCCTCTTTAAACTAACCAACTAAAATATATGAAAAGAATTGAAATCCTGCCAAAAAAGTATGCAAGTCGGCATGGTAACATAAGGTCCACGTTTCCATACTAATTGTCTTCTTTATATTATTTAATTCTTCTGTACCTGTGTATGTCACTGTACTCCTAACCGGCTGGACCGATTTTGCAGATTTTTATTGTGTTGGAGTGGTTCCCTGGATGGTTTAGATTCATAATTGGACCCGGTAAGTGGCGTGTAACCAATGACAGATAGAGAAATTTCAAATCGAATCATGTCATTGGCATCCGCGATATTTGTTTACATTATTAGACAAGTATAAAAACACGGACCATACGAATTTTGATGTCACTATGTTATTTACACCGTATACAATTAATAAGGCATAATATACCTATCTAATAATGTCATCATAATTAGGAGCATTTTTTATAATACACGGTTACATTTTTCACTCATATTTCAAATCTTATTCTTAGCACCTCATTTAGAAAAAAAAACATCAATTTAGAATTTAAATAAAATTTTAATTTTTCAACGTTTTTTTTTACAGAATACTGGTTACTTTGGAACATACCCTTAGCTAACTAGAAAATAACGTTAGAATTTAAAATGTATTTTTTTCATATCGTAGGAATTCCTTAGGAACATAATCAGTCGCCTAATAATCTAAGAAGAATGTAAAGTACTTTCCAGCAACAAAATAATAAATTCGAAACATCTCAATCCATCATCAATCACCAACTCATCAGCAACTCGCGATTTTGCGCAATTTTTTTATAAAAAAGTAATAAAAAAAACTAAACAAATTTCTAAATAAATCGAAGTATCTTACCATAAATTGATTCTCATCCTAAAAAATATTGGATTGGATTCGATTGGAGAGCACAAGGTCTTCTAGAGGAAACAAGATCAAAATAATACGCACACCATCTCATAGTAACACTGCCCAACACTTCCTTGCGTCTAGAGTGGTCCACAACTGAAATAGTTTACCAGACTACGTAGTGTCTGCAACCTAAATAAACTCTTGCAAAAACAAACTTGACAACTGGTTACGAATCAACAATAATTCTTAGCAAATGAACAAACTAAGTGACTTTCAACACTGTCTGAAATATAGGTATACTTACCAGCTTCCACGCGCGACTTCCGCCGCCTACAATTTATAAATGTTAGTCAATGTGTTATTCTGATGTATAAGCTATGTCACTGTAAAGTTTCATCAAAATCCGTTCAGTAGATTTTGCGTGAAAGAGTAACAAACAAACATCCACCCAATCTCACAAGCTTTCGCATTTATAATATTAGTAGAATAGAAGTAGGATATCAACTCATGCTGCTGGTCTATAATAAATAAATAAATAATCTACCATCATGTTCAAATCATCACTAAGATCTTCAAACCTGCCTTTCTAGAATGGTTAGCTATAATAAAAAAGTGAAAAATATATGGAATTGACATAGGATTACCACTAAGGAGTACCATGACCTTAGCGGTACACAAAAGGATGTAGAAGCAAAATGCTTCGTGCTTTAGGAGAAATATTCAAAATGTAATGAACGTGCTTTAAGTATTTTAGAGACAAAATTTGCAATGTTATCATCAATTCTTGTAAGTTAAACTAAAAATTACATTCTTAGAATCTTGTTCTGATAAAGTGTACAATGAATCATATAGCTACAAAAATTGTTAAAGAACTTTAAAATTTCTAAATAAATCTAGTTCTCAACAATAGTAAGATAGAGACAAAATTTGCAAAGTTATCATCTATTGTAAGTTAAAGTAAAAATCACATACTTTGAATCTTGTTCTGATAAAGTGTACAATGAATCATTTAGCTACAAAATTATTAAAGAACCTTAAAATTTCTAAAATAAATCTAGTTATCAACAATAGTAAGATACATGTCAAATAGTCAAATAAATAACACAACATTTGTTATAAATAGTGTCATATAAGCGTACTTAGAATGATCTATCGCTTAAGTGTACCGTGAATCATATTACATGTTATCCACCAAGCGTTTCAAAAATTATACATTATTAAAACACCAAAATATTACTAATTATTAATCACTCAAGGTTTTATCAATAGAATTATTCATAATATCTATTGACAAGGCTTCATATGTCGTGCTTTTATCATGTTTGATACAAGAAAGTGTCATTGAAGCGTACTTAAAACATACTTAAATATAATAATCACAAGAGTGTGCCATGAATAATTTAGTCACAGAACCTCGTAATGTTACTTTCAGTACATTCCCGAGGTTATCACTAACACTAATAAAATAAGTATTTTAAATATGTATTTACAATGCCTCATTTAGTGCACATTCAATCTAGTAGCGCACTCTAAATCAAGTGCTAGACAAGGATGTATCGCTTAAGTGTACTCTGATTCACGTTTATTTTCAAGATTCTATCATTTAAGCGTACTTTGAATCAAGTTCTTTTCAAGAATGTATCACTTAAGTGTACTTTGAATAGTGTTATACTTGAATTAGGTTTATTTTCAAGATTGTATCACTTAAGCGCACAGTATCACTAAGCTTAAATGAATCAAGTTCTTTTTAAGGGTGTGTCACATAAGTGTACTTTTATATAGTGTTATAGTTGAATTAGTTTAATTTTCAAGATTGTATCACTTAAGCGTACTATAAATCACAATCCTTTCAAGAGTATCACTTAAGCGTACTTTGAATCACGTTCTTATCAAGAAACAATTAAACTTGATTTACGTTTATTTTCATTTTGTATCACTTAAGCGTACCTTGAATCATGCTCCTTTTAGGAGTGTAACACTTAAGCGTACTCCAAATCGTATTCCTACCAAGTGTCACAAAAGCATGAATCATTTAACCATACTTGTTAGAAAACCATGATATTACTTCTAGGCACATCGCTCAAATTATCATCTATAGTAAGGTACATGTTGAAGGAAAAGAACATGGCCGTCGAAGAGAGGAAATGCCAGACATCGTGCGAGTCATACAGTTGAAGGAGTGAACATACAGTGTTGCTCTGCCGAGATTGTGCTGGGGTTAGCTGAAACGGAAAACATTAACGATCTTCAATCGGTAAACGTCCACTGCTGTACATCAGTTTCCCCCATGAAGGGGAAATTTTGCCATAATACAGCGCGCTTGGCAGACGTCGCCGTGATCGCAGTAGATTATGATATTTTTTTATGTTATTTGATAGCGAGACGAGCTGGTCGTTTGCCTGATGGTAAGCATAACGCCGGCCCATAGCAATTGCAGTGCCACCCAGAGCTTTGAAAGACAAAGGCCCGCGCGGCACTGCAGACCACCCTTTGCCCTGATACATTAGGTATTACGCCTCACTTACCGCCCAATTAGTACTCTGGTCCAAGTAGAAGTAGCTCGAGCCGAACCAAACCGTGTAAGTCAGTGCGATGTACACCCAGCTGGAAATTAAAGATATTCCATAAATAAATGTATGAAACAATAGGACAGTCAAATAAGGTAAAACTAGGGGTAAACCTCGGAATGGAAGCTTATATACAGCCTGAATCTGAATTGATATCCTTAAAGGGGGCAATTCTACTTCTGGAGGTCAAACACATTTATTATCCCCTTCCCTCCGGACCTCGAAAGAGAGTGGACGTGTCCAAGTATTTGTTTAAAATTTAAATTGTCTTTTACGAAAAATAAATCGCTGCATATAATAGAAGATCATAACAGACGAAGAGGTGCGCTGTCTGCCAAGTAGCTACAATCAACGCACACTCGCGCAAACACCCACACGGATCGTCACGCAAGTAAGCGCACCCCTCCACTTGTCTTAAGTCCATTGAGGTCTGCTACGTCGTGTGTCAACTCGCCCGCGCTCCCCTTACCGCCCGCCCGCGCTGCCCAAAGCGTGATTACCGCTCGCCATTCAACAGATCGGCTCGCTCAAGTCTCCGCACTGCTGTCAGCCTGGTATTTCGCGGTCGCATATACTCGTCGCTGCCTTCGCTGCCGTATACTTTAGTTATTATGCCGCTTAACCGTACGCCCCCAAGAGAGATGTCTCCATTGGCGACTGCTTTTGCTACCCCTATGCAACATTATCCTTCTGACTCGAACGTGTCCGAAATTGGTCAAGAAGCCGGGATGAGTGCAGCTTCATCTTTCGTTAACGTCATCTCACGCAACCTTTCGAAGCGCAAGCGCGCGGATACGGACGACATTAGCAAATCTGACATGATAGATATGTTTTCAGCATTACAAAAAAGGCAAGACGACAAGTTTGATATAATTTTAAGTTCTATTAATGAGGTTAAAGTGTCAGTGGACTCTCTGGCCACTAAGTACGAAGATGCACTTCATAGAATAGATGTTCTAGAAGAAGAGAGAAAAAGTGACAAAATCCACTTACAACAATTGCAAAACCAGGTAGAATTGTTGCAACGCTACACACGGGGTACTAGTGTAGAAATCAGAAACATTCCACAAAATCCAAAAGAATCGAAGGAAGATCTTAAAAAGATCATAAGTAACACAGCGGAATTACTCAATATACCACTGCATAGCAATGATATTAAGGACGTATATCGTATTAGCACTAAATCAGACGTCAAACCGATAATAGCAGACTTCACTACGGTTTGTATGAGGGATAATTTCTTGTACTCGCTTAAGAAATACAACAAAGAACACAAACAAAATAAACTAAATACCTCTCTTATTAACGTTGACGGGCTAGCTAAACCCGTTTTTATATCGGAAAATCTCACGCAGAAGGAACGAAAACTTTACTATCTTGCTCGTGAATTTGCAAAACAGTATGGATTCACCTTTTGCTGGACGTCATTTGGAAGGATATTTCTACGTAAAGAAGAAGGCTCACCTCAAATTCGTGTGTCAAGCGAAAGTGATATTGAGAATTTAAAACATAAGTGACTAGATCCGCTGCGCCTGAGCGCGATTAGCTCGTTATGTAATGTTTACGACAAGCTCGACATTCCACCACTTGCAATATCTAAACAAACGTTGTTATTATTTCTTGTAATTTTACCTTGTTGTTTTTTAATTACTATTAACTCTAATAAGCTAGTAACTAAATTTCATTACAACTATCTCAAGTATTTTAAGTTTTTAAAGCGTACTCGTTTATTTACACGTAACCACACTATATACAAATCACCAATTCATCTACACAAACACTCAATACATGCACGATACATTTCTTATGTACATTTTATAATACACACACTTCATACGTATTTTTACTATATCCATATACATATTATACAAACCTTGAAACAAGATCCAAACGGCTCCCCTAATGAAAAGAAATCAATCTACATTCTACACTTTAACTTCACAAAACTAGAATTAACCTTCATATTTACTACAAAGCACACTAATAATAATGGCTGGTTTTATCAGTTTTGGCTAGATACCCAAGTTTTTAGAAAATCTGATACGCGTTGTTATAATGCCTTTTTTGACAGGAACCCGGATAATTGTATATTTCTAATTTACTGGTACGCCCACTTACTTGGGCCTAACGAAAAATACATTACACCTATTTACTCGACATCAAAATCTCATCCAGGCACATGCGCACGCGCTGGCAGATATTACGAAACTGGACCATTCCTATCAATAACAGGTTTTTTAACAAATATAAGATCTATGTGTAAGGTATCCTATTATGAGGTTTGTGAGCATTATTGCCTACACTCCTACAAGATTTTGTCAACCTACTCGCCTAGTAATCTTTTAGCGGCGTTCACCCAGTTAATTAACGATAAAACACGTCTATATTTTATTGTTTGTCATTGCCCAAGTAAACTTGTAAGCCTTCAAGTACACAGGGATTCCTGTGTTACTAATATAATTAATTTTATTATATCATAATGGGGAACGCAGATTTAATAGAAAGCATTGACAACACAATACTAATAGACAGTTTTAGAGTTAGTTTAGCAGAAGAATGTAGGCACAAACTGGGTAATTACATGCAACAAACGACAATTATTACACAAAATATAAGGAGTGTCCGTAAAAATTTTGATCATTTTCTAATATACTTGACAAGGCTTCAATTTCTACCAGACATAATTATTTTGACAGAATGTTGGATCGATGATTCTTTTCAGAAAATTAACTTGCCCAATTATAACTGCTATTCATCTACACAGTTTAAAAATCAAAATGATGGATTGATTATATTCTGCAAACTCGGATTGAAAATACAAATTGAGGAGCCACAATTTGACGATGCAAATTGCCTTGTACTAAAAAAGGACATTTGTAATATAAAACCAACTAGAGTGAGTGCAGATGATCTTCTTAAGATTAAACCTACGAGTATGGACTCGTTAAATGCCGCTAATAACTTTTTTTCATCGATAGGTAATGACCTCGCTAAGACCACCCTTACTCGTCTACATGCAACTGAGCAACAATTAGCAAATTCCATTGTTCTTGAAAACTCACCCGTTGGATCTCTCTTTCTGACTCCTACAGATGAACATGAGATTAGTAAAATTATATCTAACCTTAAATCTGCTTCAGCGCCTGGGTGTGATCAAATTAGCAACGAGGTCTTGAAATGTGCTAGTCATATTTTAGCGAAACCTATTGCACACATATGCAACCTAAGTATGCTTCAAGGTATTGTTCCAAGCTGCCTAAAAATTGCTGATATATGTCCAATCTTCAAATCTGGTTGCTCTTCAACCCTAACAAATTATCGTCCAATCTCATTGCTTCCCTCTTTATCCAAAATATTGGAAAAAGTAGTAAACAAACGACTGTTGGGTTTCCTGGAAAAGAACAGCATACTATCACCTAATCAATTCGGATTCCGGTCTAATAAGTCGACTGAGGACGCAGTTGTGGCACTTGTGGATAAGGTGGCTAATATACTGGACTCTGGACATAACTGTATAGGAGTTTTTCTTGACCTGGCCAAGGCATTTGATACGGTGTCTTGGCCAATTCTGCTTAGGAAGCTTGAGCTTCTAGGAGTGCGTGGATCGGCACTGAACTGGTTTCGTTCATATCTCTGTGATAGAAGGCAAAGAGTTCGCATCTCCGAACAGTACAGTGACTATGCGTCTGTCTCTTTTGGTGTGCCACAAGGAAGTGTGCTAGGGCCTACCCTCTTTCTGACCTATATCAACGACCTCTGCCAGCTAACGATTAAGAAAGCTAGTGTATTTACATTTGCTGATGACACGGCTCTCATTTTTTACGGTAAAACCTGGCCTGAGGTGGTTGAAATAGCACAGCAAGGGATATCACAAGTAGCGGAGTGGCTGCAAAATAATTTGCTGACATTGAATGCCAGTAAAACCAAATACATGGCCTTTCATATCTCCCAGCGAACACAGCCAAGCTCCATTAAGCTCAGACTTCACACGTGTGACACTCGCTCTGACTCGACCTGTGCCTGCCCGTATCTAGAACATGTGAACAACATCAGGTATCTAGGTGTCACAATTGATCATAAGCTTACTTGGGAGAACCATATTAATAACCTGTGTGGCCGCGTTCGTAAGATGATCTATGTATTTAAAAGGTTAGGTTCTGTAGCTGATGAACACATTCTAAGAATAATATACCAAGCACTGTGCCAGTCCATTCTCAGTTACTGTATTGTATGCTGGGGATCAGCCTCAAAAACCCTCTTTTTAAAAATTGAAAGAGCTCAGAGATCTCTTCTTAAAGTGGCCTACAAAAAACCATATCGATACTCGACAGACCAGTTATATGAAGAGACTAAATATCTTAGAGTTCGACAACTTTACATTCTTGCAGTAGGTTTACGTTTCCATAAAGTAGCCCTAGGAACAGTCTGCCGCTCCAAAAAAACTTCACGTCGGAATGCCTGGGTGGTTCCAAAAGCTAAGACCCTGCTAGCACAACGTGCATATATACACAAAGGTCCATGTCTGTATCAACGCTTGGATAGAACACTAGATATATTACAGTCATCTCGATACGTGTGCAAACGACTGATAGTATCTTGGGTATCCAAGCTAGGTTACAACGAGACCGAGGACTTTATAAAAATAAAAATATGACATTAAGGGGCCTGCCTTCCTTTCGGTAGACGGCTTTCCAGATATTAACGTCTTTATATACAATCTCAACCCTACTACTCTGTGACTAAACTCTGTCTGGATTGCTGTCGTCACGAGGGATCTCAGGCCCCTTACCTTCTAAATGAATAACTCTCATATTTATGCATGTTGCATCTCCGGATACATACCCCCTGATAATACAACTTCACAAAACACACACATGCAGCCAAACACGTACAAACATAAGCGCACACACACACAGACACACACGCACACACACACGCACGCACACGCACACACACACACACACACACACACACACTCATCCACACGCAAACACGGTTAAACAACATAATAACCTTGAGATGGTTGCTTGATTTTTTTTTTAATTTTTTTTTTACTTTGTTCTTAATAAAGTTGTTTAGAAGTACTAATCCTTAAAAGGGAAGTGACTGAACCCCACGACACAGGTGATCCTAGTGTGAGGTTCAGGGCTCATAATTAAGCTACCTACGAAGCTTTTTAAATTGTACCATTTTCTCCGATGTATTTGAAAGGTGCTGCTAACTATACCCATTTGTTGTTGGAAAAATAAAATTATTATTATTATTATTATTATTATTATTATTATTATTATTATACGATGAAATTCGGAATTGTTCAAAGAAATGACATTTAAAGTTTACGTCAAAAGTCTACTACAGAATTTCCAAGTAGCCTTAGATCAGCTGATTCACTTGAACCATGTTGAACTTTTTTAAATGATGATGTTTATCAGAAGAGACTTGGAAAAAAATCCAGAAAATGCAACGCAACGTTTGAAGTTGAATTTATTTTCGGAACAGAACATTTGGATTATCTGTAAGCCTACTTTGGCTTGTAGATTACTCAACTGTTTTTGTGGCTAGATTAGATGTAGTGTTTTTTATGTATTAACTAGTTAATAGACAATTAGACAGTTGAAAAAAAATTGTATATATAAGTTACTAGCATCGAGATACTAACCTCAAGAGATGCAGTGACGTTTGGTTTACACGAAATAAATTCCACCATTTTTGTCTAGACATAATGCGCTCTGATTGGCTAAGCGACCGCCTCGCGCCATTTCTCCGTGCACTGATACGCTGAGCGCCGATATTAGTTATAGCAATGTCAATACATTGTTGTGAGATCGGATAGTACAGTATTTCATCTCTCGTGGTTAGTATCTCGATGGTTACTAGTGAGTCCATACCTGTACCACCGGATGGATTCCCGGTGCAGCAGCTTCATGACGATGTAGAACAGCGTGTAGAGGAACAGATTACTCATCAGCACCAGCAACAAGTGCGACGCGAAGTCTCGGCTGTGCTGCGTCACTCTGTGTCGAATGAGTGAGTGAGTGAGTGACAGAAGGCAGAAAAAATATTTTGTACTGCTCAAGATCAGGAGGGCAATCGCGTTAAAAATTATCAACCAAACCGCTACTAAACCACGACCGCATCACAGCTTTTTGACCGTTTCGTATCGCGCTAATAGTTTTACCAAAAGTTGAGACGTTTCTCGACAACAACTGACAGTTAACGATGTCAAATGAACGGCAATATCGAATTCCACACGCCTGAACCGAACTAAACAACAGTTGGTATCAAACCACAACCAAACCATAACTGTACGCTGTCATTTCAAATTAGCACGATCGGGGCCCAGAAAGGTCTATTTTTTTATATGGTATTTGGTAGCGAGACGAGCTGGTCGTTTGCCTGATGATAAGCGTAACGCCGGCCCATAACAAAAGCGTGTTCCATCAAGTTCGTACCCGTATGCCGCGATGGCCCAGTTGGCGAGGTTGGCTATAACCAGCAGCACGCAGCGGCCGCAGTATGTCGGAGTGATGGCCGCTAGAGGGCGCGCCGCCAACTCGCGACATGCGCGATACAACATACCCACGTCTAGACAACAACAAACAACATAAAGTCATCATCAAACATTTATGTAGAAAAATCTTTGTTGCACAAACAAAATTACAATAGAAATAAAGATATATTTATTTATTGAAAACGTGTTTATATACAATAATTATGCATGTAAGGTTTAAATTAAAATTAGGTCAGCGTGTATAGCCTGAGAACGCGTACAAATATTGTTTAACATAATAAAATATAGCGGATCACCATCCAATGACATTAGTGATTTTTCACAAGTGAAAAATATTTGGGCAACTGCGGCGCGAGTAAGGATCTTTTCGATAAAATTGACAGTTAAAATCGATAAAACCCACTTTATCGATTTTAACTATCAATTTTATCGAATAAAACCCACTTTATCGATTTTAACTGTCAATTTTATCGAATTTTATTTATCGAAAAGATCCGTACTCGCGCCGCTGGCCTGTCACTTTGACAGTGAGTTTTCGCGACATTTCTTTCTTTACATAAAATATCTGAGATTATGGAACTGGGTATAAGTCCAAACTCACCCATTCTGAATCTCCCCAGGTAGTATATCTGGAAGGTCATCACCAGACAGGTGATGAGGTGAAGCAGCGTGAACGCTATCCAGAAGTAGAAGTTAGCGTTAAGTACGCCCACCAGACCTGACAAAGACAGAGATACACATATATTTGCCGTCGCGGGATTTTCCCTGCAATTCCTACGCGCTATGGGAGTTTAGTCAAACATGAAAACAATTAGCTTTTTTTTAATAGGTGGTAGGGCCAAATCTTCTGCGTGTGTCCGTCTGGGTTGGGTACCAACACTTTGCTCGTGAAATCTGCCGCCAAGCAGTAATGTGCAAGCAATACTGTGTTCCGGTTTGATAATCAAAGTAGTCAGTGATATTACTGGGCTTGTGAGACTTAATACCTAATGTCTCAGGGTAACGAGCGCACTGCAGTGCCGCGCAGGCCTTTGTGTTTCAAAGTTCTGGGTGGCACTGCAATGGTTATGCGCCGGCGTTATGCTTACCACCAGGCAAACGACCAGCTCGTCTCGTTACCAAACAGCATAAAAAAATTTGAACTTCATTTTGTAGGAAATGCAACCGATAACAGGTTACAAGTAAACCTTGTCATCGTCGCATAAACGAGTTTCGTAGATTAGTTTTCGAAAAAAATCAACTACAAACTATTTCTAGTTTTATCTTATCGAACTGTTAATTTATCGATCGCTATGGATCGTAAAGTTCCGTACTTGCACCGCAGTTATACAACTCACCGACAAATATGATGAGCGCTAGTACCGCAAATGTGGCGTGTGCTCTCGCGTTGATATCAGGATGACGGCACTGGTATATCTTCACCATACACAGGACTGAAGTCACGTACATAAACGACGTGTCTGGATATATACAGGAAATAAATCAATAGTGAAATATATTTTATAGTGTTAACCGAAACTAGCGGATGTCACTCAACATTGATTGCTCCCATAGCCTAGTTGGTTAATCCCTCAAATGTCGGCGGGAATCACGTAGGCCAGGCGGCAAAAAAAAAACAGTTAGACCTTATTCAGTGGTGATAAGGTTCAAAATAGCTTGAACTAATAGAATTGCTATTAAGGCGTCTGGTCTAGATAACCAGATGACGCAGGTTCGAATCCTGTTGGAAGCGAAATTTTTGTGATGTATGTATTTGTGTAATAAATCAATAGCTTTTAAATAATAGTCACATTAAAAAACCTACTTCCTACTAATATTATAAATGCGAATGTGTGTTTGTTGGTTTGTCCTTCTTTCACGCAGCAACGGAGCAAGGGCTCGAACGTGATTTTTGGCATAGATATAGTTTATGGACCGGAGAGTAATATAGGCCACTTTTTATCCCGGAAATATGCACGGTTCTTGTGGAAACGCGGGTGAAAACCGCGGGCAGAAGCTAGTAAGTCTATAAATCTATACAAATAAATAAAGTTGAATTGTCTGTTTGTAATGACAAAATAACAGCTTTTTACTAATCTCATATGAACATTAAACATATACAAAAAACAGAATTATTAAAAATGTTGTCTGTCTGTTCCAGCTAATCTCCGAAACGGCTGAACCGATTTTGCTCCAAGTGGGATAAATGGCGAGAATTCCCCCATTAGGAGATAATTTCAGTAGTTCTAAAAATCATTACCAGATGACAGGTCGTTATCTACAACAGCGCCACCAAGCGGGATAAATGGTAAGAATTCTCCCCATTACAAAATTATCTCTGTCCCCCTGTCTCCTTCCTGCCCATGTCCATTTTACATGGGGCCGGCGCAGTACGACTATTCCACTTTCGACAGAATTTTTTTTTGTATGCTTATTTTGAAATCAGAACGCGATAATAAAATTGGATCAAAACTAGATGATTACACCAGAAAAAAAGAATAAAACGCGTGATTTCGTCAAAAGCACACTATTCCACTTCGAAATGACACGACCCATTACTATTTTCTCAAACATACAAAGTGGAATAGTCAAGATTTGAAAAGATCCTCAATAAAGCTAATTAAAAAAAAAGAAAAATAGATGGATGAAATAACGGTCTCACTCACCGAACTGGAAATTCATGCTGTTAGGGCAGACGTGGTAGGCGGCCGACAGCAGCCCCTCGCTCACCAGCGCCACGCCCATCGCGTACAGCAGCCCGAAGTGTTGCGGGATGCCGAGCTCTTTCTGAAGGCACGTTCATTTAGCGGTCAAACGGTAACTTATCGATAGTACAGAACTTACTGAAGAAGAACCGATTAAGCATCGCGTTTCCAAGAGGCAATGCACGTGTTTTTACGAATTAATTTCTTTATCTTTAGCGGGGATAAAATAAGAGAGAGTGGATAAAATTAGGTAAGGTTTCAAAGGCCAGAAAAAACACTTGCCCACGGTGATTCCAACCGGAACAGTGCATTTTCCGGGATAAAAAGTAGCCTATGTTACTCTCCAACCCTAGACTATATTTATGCAAAATATTACTTTGGTCCGTTGATCCGTTGCTGCGTGAAAGGACAAACCAACATTCCACAAACAAACACTCTCGCATTTTTTTTTATTACTATTTGGTAACGAGACGAGCGGTTCGTTTGCCTGATGGTAAGCATAACGCCGGCCCGTAACAATTGCAGTGCCACCCAGAACTTTGAAACACAAAGGCCTGCGCGGCACTGCAGTGCGCTCGTTACCCTGAGACATTAGGTATTAAGTCTCATAAGCCCAGTAGTATCACTGGCTACTCTTCTCATCAAACCGGAATACAGTACTGCTTGCACACTACTGCTTGGCGGAAGACTTCACGAGCAAAGCGGTGGTACCAACCCAGACGGACACTCGCAGAAGAGTTAGTCCTACCACTAACGAATTTACTATAGTGCTTATTATACTAACCTCAGCCTCTGTCTTCCCTCGATGCACGTTATGCCTCCTCCACACGCGGCACAGAAACAACACCCCCAACAAGATGTAGCCCAGATTTGAATACACGTGGTTGAAATCCGACAGCACCATTAGGGGGTGCGCGCACAGAAAGTTGAAGTAACACAAGTCTTGATTGCCGGATTGGTTTAACATCTGAAATTGTTATTGTTGAACTAATTATTGTATTCTATTCACAGCTCTTAGCCACATACTTTCCATACAAACGCTCGTACGTGATTATAGTGTCCTAATAAATTTTTCTTTAGGTGTTTTGCGTAAATAGGTATCATGTGCTCTATATCTAGGATTCTGTGGGAGCAAAAATGTAAAATTTTTAGATTCCAACTCAGTACAAGCCTTCAAAAATCAGCTTTTTTGGACAAATTTTACCTTGACTGGCCGTTCACAGTGTTCTCATAAATGTAAAATTCAACAAAACACTTCCATTGTCATAAAAAGCTGATTTTTGAACGCTTGTACTGAGTTGGAATCTAAAAATTTTACATTTTTGCTCCCACAGAATCCTAGATATAGAGCACATGATACCTATTTACGCAAAACACCTAAAGAAAAATTTTAAAATTGTATGGCATGAAGCAGCCTCTTAAAGAAAAATATATAGGACCACCTCGGGATCTGCATTAATGGAATAATGTAATTTAAACCACTGAAACCGATTAAGCCGTTTACCGTTTCAGAAGCTCTTCCATTCTTAAATTCAGTCAAAAAACACAACTACCATCCAAACGATTGTTTTTCATCTCTCTCACAGTTTTCTGACCGTATTCACTCGAAAGTTGAATAGGGAACGCGCGGTCCATACTCGGAGTTTTGGCGAGATTGTGTGTGTGTGTGTGTGTGTGAGAGAGAGAGAGAGAGAGAGAGTGCGTGCGTGTGCGTGTGCGTGTGCATGCGCGTGTGCGTGTGCGCGTTACTTTGACGATTTTCGCACAATAAAACGTTAAATTTAGTTTAAACTTGACACTGGCTACTTGCTCAAATTGCGTGGAGCCAAACATAAAAAAGTCCATGCTCGATGGTTTCTACTTACCCTCTGGTAGGTAACCACCAGCTGTAATACTGGCAGAGTGTAGAAGACCGCCACCGTTAGTACGTTCCACAGGTACATTTTGGAACGCGCTTGCAAGACGCGCGGCCGGCATCTGGAAACGAGAACAAGTGATAGCATACGTACCCATTTTCTAGAACTCGCCGGGCTAGCTACCAAGACGAAATTCTGACGACAAATTCAAAATTCCTTATTCATTTAAATTCAAATTAATTTATTTGCATAAATATGGATTAGTAGGTTAACAAATTGTTATATGATCGCCATATTCACCGTTATGTCAGCAAATATTTAGTCATTATTCATTAAATTGTGTATTATTCACATTTCAAATTGTCAATTACTGATTAACAATAGTAATGTCAATATTAATTATTTATAAATAAACAGTTTTGTATTTCACAACGCATTTGGTCCTTATTTTTTCATGTGGTCCTTAGAAGAATTTCACTCGCGCTTCTTTGAAAGCGGTCATGGAAGCTAAATGACTCGGGAAGTGCCAGTTCCAAATATACAACCAATAGAAGAGAAGAGAAGAGAAAGACACATATACTATCGGCCACGAACACTTAGGGGCAGAATTCGCTATCTCGCTCACGCATCTCAACATTTTTGAAGATGAACAATCACTTAATATAATTATGAATAATCGCATTCGGTGAAATTGCTGACAATGACATTACAAAATTTACAAAAAAATTTCATTTTGATCCATTCAAGTATTCAAACCTAAGAATGGGATTTTATGTTTTGCCCATTTTCATGTATGAAAACTTGATCGGATCAAAATGATACTTTTCCCGTGCCTTTGTAATGTTATTGCCAGCAACTTCACCGAATGCGATTTTTCATAATTATATTAAGTGGTTATTTATCTTCAAAAATTTTAAGATGCGCGAGCGAGATAGATGCGCGCCGGATTCTGCCCCTTATAAATTTGTTTTAAGTAAGCTATTTTTTTTTAAATAACTTGTTTATAATTATTGTTTATCTTACTTGGCGAGGTTGGCAACGCATAGTCTCCCGCTCAGCCGGTAGAGGTCCTTGTCGGGGATCACGTCCTCTGTGGCCACCGTCGATATGTCAGACTCTGTGTCTGACGACGAGCTGCCATCTGATGAATTAATCATCATTTTTTATAGAAACTATATCAATAATATTCATTTATTTCAAACTAACTGTGCCCCGCGGTTCCGCCCACGTAACCTAAGTTACTCCTTATAACATCAGCTTATAACTACCCGTCAAAATCGGTCCAGCCGTTTCGGAGACAGACAAAAATTTAAAAAATGGCGTTTTCTTTATTGGTACCCTATATACTTTCATACGCATTGAGTAAAAAGCTGTTATTTTGATATTGCAAATAGACACTTCAATTTTATTTATTAGTATCCTAAATCCAATACACAATACACTACATCGTAAAACTAAGGTAGGCAAAAAGTACACTACGCACATTGCCTATCTTATCTATACAAATAAATAAAATTGAAGTGTCTGTTTGTAATATCAAAAAAAAACAGCTTTTTACCTAATTCACATGAAAGTATATATGGTACCTATAACAAAACAAACATTTTTAAATTTTTTGTCTGTCTGTCTGTTTGTTCCGGGTAATCCCCGCAGAACGAAAGAACCGTGATTTGAAAGCCATGTTAGCTCAACTCGTAGAAGAAGATCACACTACTTGGCCTAAGAAGTTACCGGTGATTCGCTTCGCTTTGAATAGTGCTAAGTGCCGCACCACAGGTATATCACCAGCTTATCTTAACTTTGCCCGAGAATTGAGGTCTCCTACAGAGGCTACACATGACCTTCGTGAAATTTTAGGCAAGGACAACTTTGTACCTCAAATAACCCCTTACCTTAGGAGGTTTATAAATTCACTTTCGGCCATACGTGAGCGTGTAGAGATCCAGCAAGACAAGACCAAAGAGTACGCTGATCAGTCACACCGACCTGCTGAAACCTTTCAGGTGGGAGATTTGGTTCTTCTTAAATCCCACGTTCTCAGCAGTGCTCCAAAGAATGTCACCGCTAAGTTTACACCAAAGCGCGATGGGCCATACCAAATTTCGAAGAAGGTAAGTCCGACAACTTATACTCTCTCCCATGTGGATCAGCCCAATGAAGTACTTGGTAAGTATCATATTCAGGATCTCTCAGCCTACAATAGTAGAGACAGCACCTCACCGCCTAAGCCGATCTTCCCAATAAGAAAGCGAGGACGCCCAGTGAAAGGTGTTAGTGTCCTAGTCCAGGAGCGAGGACGTTCCCCTGGACTAGAGGGGGAGCATATAGCAAACCGCTTTTCACCTGGAACCTCCGCGCTGCCACCCCGCGCTTCGAGAGGTCGTATACCGCCTCGATACGCGGAGTAGCGCCTACTCTTTCTCTCAAATTCTAGAACTTTTGTCTAGAAACAAATGCCGCGCGCGCGTCTAGAATATTGAGCAGTTCGTCGCTAGCCCGCTCTGAAACACACGCGCGCGTCACTGTCGCTCCGCCGCGAAGGCCTACCTATTATTAGTGCATGTAAATTCCATGTGGACATGGAACCCACTGTAAAATGACTTATCAAATAATCATATGGTGTTGTTTAAAGTTTGACCTTTTTTTAACTTTATACTCTGTTTTACTCCAACCCTGAGGTATTTGGACTCCCTCCATTCTCACTCTCCCATATATTCTCTTTCTATCTCACTGGCAGATAGCTGATGTTATAAGGAGTAACTTAGGCTACTTTAATTTTAGAAAAATAATTAGGGTTCCGCGCGAAAAAATAAAAACCATGAAGTCCAACATCTCCGCGCGGGTGAAACCGCTGGCAGCAGCTAGTCATTAAATATATCCATATCCTGATGTTGAGCGAGCATGTCGTTAAGCAGCGTTATAACCCTAACAGTAGCGGAGTATAATAAACTAAGGATTCTAACTTTACCCGGTATATCCAAATCTGTTCAAGCATTTGAAAGTTATGGTGGAATAAAGAAACTCACATACATATATACATAAACCCTGAAAACAGTACACTTGGGCAGTCATGTAAAAAAATAGATAAGACTAGCTTCCGCCCGCGGATTTCACTCCGGTTTTCACAGGAACCGTGCATTGTTACGGGACAAAAAGTAGCCTATGTTACTCTCCGGTCCATAGACTGTATCTATGCCAAAATTGACGTCGATCCGTTGTTCCGTTATTGCGCGAAAGAAGGACAAACCAACAAATCAACAAACACACTTTCGCATTTATAATATTAGTAGGATCTTCTTCTTCAGATTATGGCGTATTAGTTGGATTTCTCACCTTGCCTCGCGTCCCCCTCGCCGACCAGACATTGTCGTGACGTACTGCTCCCGCTGCTGACGTCCATGACGTTGACGTGACGTCGGCGTATAGTCGCGATGTTAGCGCCATCGTGCGGCGTGTGCGGGGCAACTATGTGGCCCTCTGGCGGAAATTACGACAAACTAAGTACTTACTGTTTGTATTTTGTGAAGTCTTATTTTATGATGCTATTTTTATTTTATTTGGAATTACGTGAAACTATGTACTATATAAATAAATACTATATTCATTTTTGAAATCTTTTTTTGGTGTTGTTAATTTTGTTTCTTTTTTTTTGACATGTGTACTCTAATGTTATATTCTGTTGTCCGGATATGAAAGTATTTTCTTTCTTTATTTCTTAAAATATTATCGAATAAAACGGTGTCAAACATTTAAAAGTTATGCTGGAATAAAGAAACTCACATAAGTACGTACATGAACCCTGAAAACATTCTTTTTTCAAAATTCTTACCTTCGTTGATCACCAATCTGTCATGTTGCCTCCTCCCCTCGCAAAAGACAGAGATAACGAACGCGACGTAGAAAGAGAGGAAGAACGCTAGCGCCACCCCCGCGGCTATCATGTACTCCTGGTAAGAGATCGTCTCTATAATCCTGAAACTGATACAAAAGTTTGCTTTCGAGTGAAATAGTTAAATAGTGGTGAAACACTAAGGCCCGCTTGCGACAAAAGACAGATTAACTAATCCGGATAGACATCAATAAAATTTTAAAAAGGACCTAATGACGCAAGACAAAATGGTAATTTATTCCCGTGTCCCGAGCAACTCGATTTTAAGAAGATAACTCGGGCTGGGCCAAGTGGGTCCAAGGCTTAAAAAAATTAAAATACTCGCTCCTTCCTGGTTCAGGTGGAGCAGAGACGATTTTAGTGGCAATGCTCACCTGAATTGTTTAACCCGGCCGTCGCTAGAGACCTCTATGTATTGTTTCTCGCTCCATCCAAAGAACTGAGCAACAGATGGCGTAACTGTAGTATTTTTAGCGACATCTGTGCAATCTTCATCCGACGTCTTTACTATGAAGACAATGTAGAAACCTAGGGGGAATGTGTCTTGCTGAAAACATAGGGCAGAAGCTAGTAATATATAATAGTATACAACCTGAGTTTAAATTGGTATGTTATCACGAAAGGGGGTCAATGTACTCCTGGAGGTCAATGACATTTGTATCACGAGTTTTAAAAATTCGGAACATTTCATTCAAGAAAAAGCATTTAAAGTTTAGGTCAAAATTCTACTACAGAACTCTCGGGCAGCCCTAGATCAGCTGATTCACTTGAAATATGTTGAACTTTATTAGACGATAATGTTGCTTTATAGAGACTTAGAAATAAATACAGAAAATACCGAGTTTGAAATTTTTATCTTTTTTTGTTTAAAATTTAAAATGACGTTTTTTTCAAGGGAGGTTCTATTATAATATGTTATACTCACTGTCAGAGTAATTCCACCCCTCCTTGTCATGGTTAAATAATATCCATCGTACAATATATCTCTTTCATTGTCAAATACTGGGCACTGAAACAAACGTAAAAGGTAATTTTATTAAGTCTAATAATATTCATTTATAAATAGTTGTTATGTCTTTAAACCTTTTAATTACTATCATTATATTTCAATGTTTCATATTTTATAACCGGGCAATTATTAATACCGTATACTGGCCTCACTTTGACACTGGCAGAAAAACGTCAAGCAGCGTTTAAAAGCCATAATCTGAAGAAGAAACGTAAAAGGAGTACATTTTTTTTTTAATTTGTAATGGGCTTATGTTTGTCCTTGATTGAATCGATCTGTAACGTATTTTAGTTGGAACCACTCATCTTGTTTAAGGACTTGACAAAAGAAATAATCATAAAGCAAGGCATTGTATACTTATATGGCTAAGCAAAAGGCCTTTTCACCAATCATTTATTTGCTTCAAAACATGGTAATTACAAAAATTAAATTAGATGTTGCTCGATACCCCTCCTCGCTTTGCAAAGCACCAACAAACAGCTTTTGTTGTTACCGAGCCTTAATTTTCAGCGAGTGTGACCAAGATGGAACTTGTGCGACTTTCAATCCGAAGCGCAATAGTTCGAATCTCGACTCCACCCCGCACCAATGACTTATATCAAGTAATTATATGCGGAATTATCACACGCTCTAAAACGGTGAATGAAAACATCGTTAGGAAACCCGCATGTTCAAGAACCACAAAATTCGTGGATATGTGACATCCACCAAGCCGCAATGGGCCCGCGTATATTTTAGCCCATACTCTGTCTCTTTCCGAGAGAGGGCAGCACTTGGCCCGCGTGATTGATTATGGCCCATATACTCTCTTTTTGAGAGGGCCGCGGCCGCCGGTATCACAGCAGTGATACCGGCCCTCACAAAAAGAGAGGCTGGTGCTTATTGTTCTAGAAACTTACCGAAAAATTCTGAATGGAGACCACGGCGCATATGTCATCATCTGACTCTATCATAACAATAACACTTTTGGGCCGAGACATCCAACCGGTCTGCTTATACAAATTCATTTCTTCATAATAACTCTTCAATTTATTCTGTTCCGAGTCGTTTAACTCCTTATTACACATGTACTTCCGTTTTATATTCTGAGTATTCAAATCGACCAATTTGTTCTTATTCTGATCGAAAGGGTAGAAATAGTATTTCGGTTGACTCGGTGTAATAGTCAAATTCGTGGTAGAATTCAGTTTAATGTAGAAATCTTGCACGGTTTCTACCAAAATGGTAACTTTTATCGCGTCCGGCGACGATGACGTCAAATGCACGATCGGCGTGTTCAGTGTTGATATATCTGAAAAAAGGAAACTACTATTCGTGTTGCCAGTATGAAAAATGTTTTATTAATAATTTTATGTTTTTTTTCTATTTACGTATCAATGGCCCACAGTAGACTTTTATCCACTTCCCATTGGCTAAGCAGGCGTGAACAAAAAGAGAAAAGGAAAATTAAAATATGGGAGGGGCGACAGTACTTCATAAAGAGGTTGACTAACTATTATAAAATATATCGAATACACCGTTCCGATTAAGGCGAACCGGATTCGAATAAAAGTATAGTGGTGACTTGAAACTTGAGACTGTAATCTTGTCAAACTCAAGACGGCATATAGTATTTTCTTTAGGTTGTCGCGATAACTACACATTGAATTAAAACACAAAGGCTTGCGCGGCACTGCAGTACGCTCGTTGCCCTGAGACATTAGGTATTAGTTTCATACGCCCAGTAATTTCACTGGCTACTTTGCTCATCAAACCGGGACACAGTAATGCCTGCACATTACTGCTTGGCGGCAGACTTCACGAGCAAAGCAGTGGTACCAACCCAGACGGACACTCGCAGAAGAGTTAGCCCTACCACCGAGTAATACCAAGAATATTACATAACTTTAATACGGAAGTTGCATGTAAGAAAATTACATAAATACTGTGGTACAACGTTCTGTGATACAGAAAGACATTCTAGAATCATTATCGATTCTAAAAAAATCAATTCAAACAAGTTCCATATTTTTTGACAAGACGAATCGTTAAGGTTTAAATATCCCGTTAATTGAAATAATTGTTGATCGTTTAATTATCCCGTTATTTAGCCTGCGACAATACACATTTACATGCTTTGGTCATAAATCAAATGCGACGTTCCGTGTGAAAGAAATCGAGTGCGTTCTTCACCTCAACCTGAACGGTCCTTAATTATTATCGATTAGACTGTATTGCCACTGTCTAATATAATTATACTACATATGATTTATGTGAGATGGCAACTACATACTAGATGGAAACGCCAAATTGCGTGTAAAATGAGGCATTGATATAATATTTCTTCTACCTAAAGTTTTTTTTTAATGATCTTAACTGTTTATTTATTGATAAAAAACTATACAAATAAATAAAAATGAAGTGTCTGTTTGTAATATCAAAATAACAGCTTTTTACTAAATGCATATGAAAGCATATACGGTACCTATAACAAAACAACCATTTTTTAAATTTTTGTCTGTCTGTCTGTCTGTCTATATGTTTGTCTGTTTGTTCCGGGTAATCTTCGACGCAAAAAAGTAGGGGTGTTATATGTTTAACGCGTGTATGTGTGTGTCTGTGTATCTGTCTGTGGCATCGTAGCTCCTAAACGGATGGACCGATTTTGATTCAGTTTTTTTTGTTTGAAAGGCGACTTGATCGAGATTGCTCTTATCTATAGTTGTAAAAAAATCCATTCAGGTGTTTAAATCGGCTCTATTAGTTGGGGGTTTTTACAAATTTTAACTTAAACAATGTCAAATACCTTTTGAGTTCATGTTTGGCAGAGTAGCTCAGAGGTCAAGGAAGGACAGGGTAACTAGGATAAGCTAGTTGTACACAATAATAGTTGAAATCCTCACCGCATGTGTCCTCATCTTCAGCGAACAGGTTGTTGTGTGGGCACAGAGTTCTAGATATGTTGGTGAACTGCTCCAGACTCACTGGCGTCTGGACCAGCATCGGGAGCTGCCAGGAGAAGATACCTGGAACCATCGCAATGGGGAGAAGCAGTGTGAATACCTATACCTCTTTTTATTCTATTTATTACCGAGACGGCTGACACCAGGGGCCTTACCGGCTAACAATCTCATCTTAGTTTTCTATTCCAAACCGATTAAAACCAGTAGCCACTAGTCTTTGTGAGGAAGGAGTTGTCTAGAGTTTTCGTTTTGTAAGAACTGGAACGTTCGTTCTAAAATGAGAACTAGCGAAAATTCTACACTATTCCTTCTAGCCGAAGATCTAGCGACCGCGGGTCTTCATCGGGCAGGAGTCGAAAACGGACACGAGATTGTTAGCCGATAAGGCCCCAGCTTGTCGTTTGCCACAAGTAAGTATAACGCCAGCCCATAAGAACTGGCGAGCCATACATAGTTTTAAAACTCTAAAGGCTTGTGCGGCACTGCAATGCGCTCGTTACCCCGAGACAAAGCCTCATAAAACCAGTGGCCAGTAATCACTGACTAATGAAATGACCACTAGTTGAGTTCTCCATGTGACATTTGTGATGTCGTCTAATAATAAGAGACAATCTGGTTGAAGATAGTGCTTAAGGTACTGCTGACTGACACACATCCACAAATGAAGCGTGCTTATAAGATAGATAGATAAACTCTTTATTTGCACACTATAATGAGAATTAAAAAAAAAAACATATTTTAACTGTCTAGTAGTACAAAGGGCGGTCTTATCGCTTAAAGCGATTTCTTCCAGAATGCATGCTTAAAACTAGCATGCTCTCTAGTTGTCCACATTTGCTAGCAATAAACATGCTAGTTCAATACTCGCAAATCTATCATGTTTACGCCTACCAGCACAGATTTTAATTCACACGGAATGATTCCGTGTAGGAAGCAACTGTGTTAGTAGCCACAGTAGTTTTGTTAGTGGGAGGACTAACTCTTCTGCGAGTGTCCGTCTGGGTTGTTACCACCGCTTTGCTCGTGAAGTCTGCCGCCAAGCAGTACTGTGCAAGCATTACTGTGTTCCGGTTTGATGAGCAGAGTATCCAGTGAAATTACCGGGCTTATGAGACTTAATACCTAATGTCTCAGGGTAACGAGCGCACTGCAGTGCCGCGCAGGCCTTTGTGTTTCAAAGTTCTGGGTGGCACTGCAAATGTTATGGGCCGGCGTTATGCTTAACATCAGGCAAACGGCCAGCTCGTCTCGTACCAAATAACATAAAAAAAAATAAAAAAAAATAACTTTGGAAAAAATATGTCGATAGCTTTCGTTAAGGGGCAGAATTCGGCGCGCCGCTATCTCGCTCGCGCATCTCAACATTTTTGAAGATAAACAATCACTTACTATAATTATGAAAAATCGCATTCGGTGAAATTGCTGACAATAACATTACAAAGGTTATACAAATTTTTCATTTTGATCCATTCAAGTTTTCAAACCTAAAAATGGGATTTTATGTTTTGCCCATTTTCATGTATGAAATCTTGATCGGATCAAAATGATACTTTTGCCGTACCTTTGCAATGTCATTGCCAGCAATTTCACCGAATGCGATTTTTCATAATTATATTAAGTGATTATTTATCTTCAAAAATGTTAAGATGCGCGAGCGAGATAGCGGCGCGCCGGGTTCTGCACCTTAAATATGCATAACTATTACAGCATAAGCGCAATACTACTTCATGGTAGCGACGACGTTTCTATGCTTGGAACGGGCACATAAAAAAAAATAACTTTCATGAGCGCTCTTATACTGTACAAGTATAAAAAAAAATTTGAAAATACGCACTAGTAGTATTATTACATACCCTTTTGTTGTCTGGCGGTTATAAACAGAGGATAGGTTCTATTGGCGAAGTCGCTTGCGACCGTCACACGCGCCGGGGTATCATAGCCTATGAGATCCTGAAAATATACATTTTTATTAATATCTTCATACATTCTAACCATAATTTTGTCTGATCTTATAAGTAACCCTGTGGAAGGTAAACTTATGTAAGTAAGTTAGTATAGGCCGCTTTTTAACCTGGAAACACGCATAGTTCCTGTCTCATCTTCACAGGCTACCGCTTCAAACCAGCCGCAGCTAGTTCATTATATATTAGCTAGTTTGATTATATGAGCCATTTAAATATTATGGTATAATTTGGTTATAATGGTATAATTTAGTTTAAGACCATAGTTCCCGTCTTGATGTTTCTCTTTATCATGTTTATATCGTTAATTTATATTAATATATGACCTAATCTTATAAGAGTATGGACCACGTGTCCATAGAGTGTAATGACACAAAATTAAAAAAAAAAATTATGGTATCAGTTATGCTCCAAACCATTACATTTAAATGTTTTTTGACATATATGTATAATTATAATTCAGTTAAAGATCAATTGACATTCATGACCGTAGTAATACAAATTTGACATTTTATAGTTCTTTTGTATTGTCATTATTTAATATGATTATTATTGTGAATCTTCCGTGTATTGAACCATAAGTTAAAATATCTGGAATTGAAACTATAAATTACTCGCTTTATATAATCTTAGTTAAAATATCATTAATTCTAAAGTTTTATAAGTAATACTATTGTTTAAAATTTGCACGCCATTATGGCAAAAAAACATGTTTGCGCAAAATCTTTGTAATGAAACAACTGTACTATATCACCATGTTTTATGCAAATAAATAATTTGAATTTGAATTTGAATTTGAATTTAAATAATAGAAAATTGTTTACCCCAGCAAACTCCATGATGTACTCAGTATGTTTATCCACATGAAATGTGTACAACACATTGTACTTGTACCTGTAATAAAATAACACAGTAAATAAAAAGCAACATATTCCATACCACTTGTGTATAAGACACTCCACTGGTAAACAACTTTTTAAGCAATGCACACTATGCACATTTTTTTATTGCACGCAATGCAATAAAAAATGTGTTGAAGATCTTTTCAGTGTTAGTAATTAAGAGCCTACTAGTCCATGGAGCGAGCTCATCGGTGGGCGCGGCTAAAATGCATGCTATTTCATCTAACATTCATGCATGCATGGAGGCAAACAGCTCAGGAGCCTCCTGGCGACTACTAAACTTTAAATTGTTAGTTGTTAGCATTAGAATCATTGTAAAAAACTACTTTTTTTAAAAAGAATGCCGTGACGAGTTTCTTGCCCTTCTTCTTGCTCGGCCTATACCAATTTGGAACGGGCACGGTGGGTTTCTGGAAGATTCGTTGACTTTGAGCACGGATTGGGTCTGTTGGTGTCTTTGTCATTTATTATGTTCTGATAAAGACAGCATTAGTTTTAGTCTGTGATTCGGGTAGATGAATGTTGCAGAGGCCGGCTGTTAGAGTCATTTTAACTTTCATAAGTGCTCCTTTGGGGCCTATTTGAATAAAGACTTTTGAATTTGAATTTGAATTTGAATTCGTGGGACAAGGTAAGACTCTGCAGCGATGAGTAGTATGAGGCTAATGCTCGCACATACACAATTACACACTCTCGTAAAGTAGCGACGAAAACCGAAAAGTCGAAAACCGGCGCGCAAAAATGTACGAATTGGCTTCTGGTGCTTGGGGTTTTACGACATAACTACTGAATGTATTTAGTCAGATCAAAGTTATTTGAAATGTCAATAAACTAAAGCTTCTTAGTATGTACATTATTTTGGAGGCTTATTACTTTTAAGCCACTTATTTTTTTTCTGTATAATTAGCAGACTGACCTAGATAACGAAGAGATAAATCGATATTATTCTTAATTTTGGACTTAAAACGTCAAGTAGTGGAGTAATCACCCAAGTACGGTTGTATGGAGAAATGAAAGACTCGTTCGTCCTTAAGCTATTTGATCTTGATATCGAGTGTTAATAATGGCCACATTTGTATGAAGTTTCATGCCCAGTCAGGTTTACTCTACCACAAGTGGTAGTAGCAAATAAGGCTTAATCTTTATTCACTGGAATACAATGGCCAACTTATTGCTAAAATCTGCGATCCTGTTTCCGTATTTCTCAGGATGGTAATGAAAAAGTTTTAGTATGTTAGTGTTTAGCATGATGTTTAATTTAAAAACCACATACAGCACAATTTGAAGACGTAAGTGTAAAGTATAAAGACGAAGCGAAGAAACAGTTGAAAATAACAGATACCGGTAGGTTAAAATATATTAGACTAAAATTGCTGATGCTGACACAATGACTGTACATTTACTGTCAGAATGTGAGTCTTACTAACTTTCTTTTTTTTTTTTAAACACTTACACTCATACCCCCGCACTAGGATTCCCTGTGTCGCAGGTGGCATGGACACACAGAGATACACATCACAAACATCCAAGACCCGAGAACAAACTTTATGCTTACACAAAAATCTGCCCCGGCCGGGAATCGAACCCGGGACCCCTCGCTTTGCAGGCAGGGTTACTACCAACTTAGCTACGGAGCCGTCAACTTGAGTACTTGAGTCTATCAACTACACCGCGAGGGCTATAAATGTTGGATATTAGTACTAATAATATTATAAAGAGGACATTTGTTTTTGTTTATTCTATCTAAAACTTCTTTCACTAATATGATGCTACACAATTCCTGCGGCTCCTTTTTATCCTGATTCTATGTAAACTAAGCCAAGGGAAAAGCGAGAGTTTTAATAAGTACAGTGTAGGATGTTTGTAATTGGGTGAAGTTGAAGTGAAAAATATGCCTGTTTTAAGTAAAAAAAAAATGGGTTCTCCTTATTCATGGTGCGAAGGTGAAGGAGGCATGCAAGATTCATTTTTGAGGTTTATTGTATGGTGCTAATGATTCATATATTATGCAAGGAACTGGGTTTGAAATGCAAGTAATTTATGGAAATTAAATAAAATACTTTCTAACTGAACTTTTCAGTCAATACCTCTTTACTAAAGGAAAATAATTAAAATCAGGTCATCTGTTATTGAGCTACAATTTCACAGACAAGGGCTTCATACTTATATTATCATTAATTTTGATCGCATTCTTTGTTATACACTGTAACTAAGTACTCTTAAGTGTCAACATATAAAATAAAGTATTGTTGTTGGTATTTCAAGACCAATGACCCAGAATATTGTTTATTTTAATGATCTAGAGTAAGAAGTTATTGTTCCTTATCTGGTCTAATTGCTACTTACTGTGAGTCATTGCAAGTCTTTCCTGCATAAGCTGTATTTACTGGTTAACTTGTCAATAAATAATAATAATACACGATTTTAGAAAATAAGTTTATGACTTCAATAATACGTTAGATATAAATCATTCGAAATGAGTACGTTTATAGCAGATTTATGAAGGTTATTACATACTAATTTGATGTAATACTTACGTATTATTGTAGTGGAATTCGATTTCATCTCGCCCAATGCTCTGTTGCAAACTTATGTAAGGTAGATACAAAAATATGCTCAGTTTTATCCAAGTTGCAAGCGTCATTTTCAATTTTGAATAACATTAATGTAAATTATGACACTGTAGATAGTATCGAGTATGGATTAGAGGCATCACTTTAATAATTTCAAATATGTTTAATTCTGATTTTCACAGAAATCTGCGAAATTTCCAAAACAAAGTGATAACGTCAGACGTCGATGTCAAATTGTCAATGTCAATAGCACATCGGCAATGTACATTGTACAATAAAAAATTATATATTTTTTAAATATATTTCTTGACCTGATTAAAAATAAAATAAATGACAGAGTTGCCAGAAAGGAATTGAGTACGGAACTTTGCGATCCATATCGATCGAGAAATTAATAGTTCGATAAGATGAAATTTGAAATAAGTAGGACATAGTTATTTTTGTCGAAAACGAAACACAACCTTTTTCCCGAGAAAAAAACTAATCTTTGAAACTAGTTTTGTGACTACGACAAGTTTTACTTATAATCAGTTGATTGCATTTCCTGCAAAATGATGTTCAATTTTTATTTCATTGACCGAATAACTAATTTCGTGAGAAGATTTTCATGTGAAAACCGTGGCGAACGATGATTAAACCATTTATACATTTATGTTTAAATAGTCTTCGTTCCATAAACCAGTCTTTGAGTTGTGCGATGCGATCATTCAGTTCATAATGAATAGAGTAATTAGGCTTTCTTTCGTTTTCGAAAAAAAAATCAAGAACCACCTATCTCTAATATAATTTGGCAGGGGTATTCATATTTGGAATGGCCCCGAGTGAAAAAACTTAAAACACTTGTGTCCCTCTCGCACAGTTTGCCAGTATAGTTAATCGTCCTTTCAGTAGAAAATGGCATATATTTTAATATTGTCTGTAATTTACCATAAATTAATTATTAACATCGTTAGGTACTATGATTGTATAAGACAAGCATATTTTAATCATAGAAATGTGTGTACGTTTACCACTGTTTACCATTATTTATTACATTGTAGCTTACTTACCACAAAAAATATCATAGAATGCTCATCCAACAACTAATTTCATTTAGAAATTTCGTGAACGCATTTAAAACCAACCAATGAACGACGCAGAACCGCCATCTTTGTATTATTGCTATGTGACATCCAATAGAATTTAAATATTTAACTCACCGGTTATTTGCGATGCTCTGATTGGTGGTTAGTCGGAACAGGTGCTGTGCGTCATCCGCCATAACGTTGATTATGTTCGTGAAAGTGCGCTTCGTGAAGTTTGTGATCAAATTTAACGAAATAAGTGATTGTTTTTGTGATATTCTATTGTTAAAGTGTAATATATGTGTTCATAAATATGACGGAATGGTATAGAATGCGTAATGGTTTCAACAACAGACACAACTCGTCGGAATTGTCTGTTGAAACTTCGAGTGAAATGTCAGACTCGTTTAATATATTTACGGACAATTTGAGTCCGATACCGGCGTCTATAGTGCCTAGAAAGCTGGATTTCAGCAGTTTGGATGACGACGATGGGCTTAGAGACGCCGCAACGGCGCCTGCCTCCCATAGTCCACCTTACAAAAGAGTTAGGGCTCTCAGGTATGTATCTTACTTTCTCCAATGAAATTCTAAACAGAAAACACCACGTTACAGTTTTATGTGATATTTATCGTGTCCCTCATGCATTTTTAACGGAATTAACACTAAAACTGTGTGAAAACACTGTTTTATGTCATGATATAGCATCAATGATATCGCCTCTCCTTTTATATCTATTGTACTTATGTAATCAGTAAATTAGGCAATGGACATCTTGCCTAATTTAACTTTCACCAATGCCAAATATACCAAAAATGTCATAAATCTGTTGTTTGCAATTCTGTCATAAAAACATTCAAGTTTGCACTAATAAATCTTACACATCGTCACCAGAAGTCTCTAGAATGTTTCAGGCTAATAAAGATTTGTGTTGTCAGGTTTACTAGGTAACTAGAATGCTGGAATAGATTATCGGGAGTATCGAGTTTTAAATCATTACCACCACATTTATTTCTGACTTCCATTGTTCCCAATGTACAGTTCATTAGCAAAAGTTAATTAATTAAAAACATGATCTACTCAGAAAATGACAATTATTCACTACCTATATCTTCATAGTTATCGATCTTGTCTACATAGTATATACCTAAGATTATTGCACCAACTATGTCTAAAACAGTCACTAACCATATTGTTAAAACTGCTTCACCACTTTGGCAATACCTTCATTTAGTACATACTGAGACCTTATTTATATTAATAAATATAATTAATAAATCCAAGTCTGGGGTTACGGGAAAGTAATAGTTAAAAGTTGATCTTAAAAGTCTTACTTTGCTGCTATTAAACTTTCGTATGCTAGGATTCTAGACACAATAGAAAATGTATTTGTCTCGTGGATACACACTCCTGGCATATAAAATGTTATTATGCCAAACTTTATATTTAAATTGGTGCAAGTCCTGCAAAATAGCTAATTGGTAGTCCAGGGTACGGCTTTGCTAACACCCCAAAGATGTATTCTATTCCATCAAAGAGTTCGGCTGTCTTGGGTAAATGCTGACTGAAAAACTAACTAATTAACATGCATATGACAAGCGGAGCTAAAAAGGCAACTGCCCAAATCATAGTATGAACCATTTCATAAATCGTCAAGTGGTCACTTAGAGAATAGAAGAAAATTTATAATGTGACTCCATGCCAAATCATTTCAATATTAATTGATCCATTTGTACACTTGTCTATGAAAATTAATAAAATGGTTCATAATATAGGAATTGATTAAGTGTCAAATATAGCAGAATCTTATGCTACGAATTCCCTATTTAACTATCTATGAAATGTATCATAATATGATATTATGATTTGGGCAAAGTGGCCTTTTTACGCCCTCTGGCAATGCCAACAAAAGAACAAAAAGAAACAAATAAAAAAATAAGGTCTCCAAACAGATTTCTTAATATTAGGTACATACATAAATTGAATGCTACTAGGACCATGATTCAGCAAAACCCACGTGCAATCCTTGTCTCATTTCATCCTAAACATGTAAGGACAGGTCTGTTACATTAGTTACTCATCAAAACATGTTGACTCCTGTCCTGCCTCAAATTTAATCCCATTCATGAATGGGCTTTTCCTTGCTGTAACAACAACAATACTATTAACTTGTTTGACCCTGTTTTCAGAACTGGTTTTAGCTTTAATACCTTAGTGAAAGTGGTAGAGCTTAGTAGAATGGACTAGAATTTTGACCTCATCACTAAAAGCAATGTCAGATGTTTAGCTAGAAGTGTCTAAAAGTTAGACACTGCAACAAAATTTTCACAAGTTAATATATTAGAAATGTCACAACTTAAGTGAGTTACACAATGTTTAGACACTTCTTAAGTCAAGGTCTAGACTCTTACGGTGTTACTGAAAAAACAACTTAGACACCTGTTTAGCTAGACAGTGGCTAAAAGATAAACATCTAAAATGATTAGAAATATCACAACTCAGAACAGAATTGAGTTAGAAAATAATTAGAGACTTCTTAAATCAAGGTTTGTGGTTGCTTATATTTAAACATGTGACTAAGGCATGTTTAAGACTAAGTTGCTGTTGAACACATGTTTAGAATGTGTTTAAATTTTTTGTGGTAAGACTGGTGTTTGACTCTGGTTTTAGAATATTGAGTATGATTATTTTTACAAATACCAGTATGTCCTACCAGACTACCAGGAAAGAGGTCTATTCTGTGGGTAAAAAGTTATCAAAATATTTAAGTTGCAATGACTTATTTATTCCATGTGTTTAATCAGAATCATAGTAGCATAGTGCAGTACTGCGGAGTGATTTTAATTCACTCGGAATGATTCTGTGTAGGAAGCAACGGTTTCTGATTGTTTATATTTCGGAAATGCATCCTGACAGAGAAATACTGTCGGGATTATATCAATGTTTCTGCACCTGAGTTGTAGAATCTAAACGGGAAATTTCTGTAACGGGATGCGATTCCGAAATATAAACAATCAAGACTGTCACTTCTGACACGGATATCATTCCGAGTGAATTAAAATAACACTGCAGGTCTAAACTTAACTCTTATGTGCAAGCATTACTATTCCGGTTTGATGAGCAAAGTAGTCACTAAAATTACTGAGCTTATGACACTTAGTTGCTAATGACTGAGCGTAAGTAATAGAATGAGAGAATAAAAAAAAGATAAACAGAAACCAATAATGAAAAAAAAATATTTTCCAATACTTTCTATTCACAAATTTCGGTTACTAAAAATCAGTTACACTACAGTTACAGCTGACAATAACAACAAAACCCAGGAACTTATGATCAGCTGACATCTGCCACAAAAAAAAACACACCCTCACTTAACACATTGTGTCAATTCATCGGGCCATATTGGACCTTAATGCTTTAGTACAAGGACCTGTGTTCTTCGCCACGTAGATGTTACCTGAGATGTTATTACTTAGATTGTTGTGTGATGATTCTTTAAGTTTGAAATGATGAAAAAAGTTGCCAATTTATGGTAATTTTCACCTGTCCATGATCTCATACCTAAATGTTTTTTTTTGTTATGGTCATGATGTGACTCATAATTGTAACGGTTTTATGGTAATTAGAAAACATTTATCACTTTTATTTATTTATTTGTTTTGAATCTGGTAACCGATTTTTCTAATAATCAACTAATTTTCATGAAACTAACATATCACATGGGTTCGGTCTCCATAGCATGTCGATACATGCTATGATTAGCATGCATTTACTTGATTATTGGTTAATCATGTAAAAACTGTTTCATTGAAAAGTTTCCTTAAGTACCCAAAGGTAAGGATTTATAAAAAATCCTACAAAAATGCAAAAATTTGTTTGTCTGTTTGTTGGTTTGTCCTTCTTTCATGCAGCAACGGAGCAACGGGTCGACGTGATTTTTGGCATAGATATATCTTATGGACCGTTGAGTAACATCCAAGGCTATTTTTTATCCTGGAAAAATGCAAGGTTCCTACTTTCCTGTGTGAAAGCGGGTGAAAACACGGGAAATTATAGGCCATACTATTATTATACACTATACAGTATATATATATATATATATACAGTACCTCATTGTCACTGAAGATCATGTGAGGTAGATAAGATAAAATAAGAATAAAGATATAAGATCAAATTGATGTAATAAAAGTTATATAAATACATTAAATAAATAAGTTCTGCTACATTTACAAAGTTACTATAAACTGATACAGAATCACACAACAATAACATTTAAATACCTAAAAATACCCTAAAAATATATTGACATCCTCAAGTGAATATCTTAAGAAATCCACCCTTCACACAAATAGAACTTGTATTGTACACAATAGACCCACACATTGACAAGTTGTATTGTGTGGACACCTGAAGATAGCACATGTCTTGGATCCTTTGTGGAGTTGTTACATGTTTTGAGACCTTAGGTATCAATTATGTTGTTATGGCAACTAGATTTTATCTCTGGCATGCACTGCTTCATGGCACTGGCACTGCTTCATATGACTACCTCGTTGACTTTGTCCGTCACAAGAGATCTCAGAGTAACGAGCCCACTGCAGTGCCGCGCACGTCTTTGCGTTTCAAAGCTCTGAGTGACACTGCAATTGTTATGTGCCAGTCAGGCAAATGATCTTGTTATCAAATAGTATAAAAAAAATAACAAAAAAATGTACCCGAGTTATTTTTCTTCTCTCCTTCTCTAGGTTTCATTTTGAAACATTGAGAACGTACTTACCCGAGTTGAATTTTTTAATAAATATTTGTTTGGTTAGCCTCTGACCGCTATACTATCTATATTTCCAGATTATTCGACAGTCCGCACACTCCGAAAACGTTGCTAGAGAAATGCTCCACACCATCACACCACCCCACGAGATCAAGACTGTTTCCACCCAAATTAAACGCGCAGACGGGTGAGTTGGCCTTGATTATATTATACTAGCGTTTGCGTCTCGACCGCGAAATGCAAATGGTTCGTCCATCACGGGAATCGTTAGGTAATTAGCAGCGTTCATCAAAGTAATTAATGAAAAATATTTTTTTAATGTGCCTCCTTCAAATTTACTGTTTTCGGAATTTTCCCCTTTACCTTGCTTTTTGGCAAAATTCAAGATTCTAGGTCAACAGGAAGAAAGTACCCCATAGGTTTTCATTCACGGTCTTGTCAGACAAACGTGATTCAATAAGGGTTCCTTTTTTCCATTTGAGGTCCGGAATCCTAAAAATACTAACAAAATGAACATGCCACCCGCAGTCATGCCGTCTGGGTCCAGTCACCACCTCCACCCACCGTCCGGGGACGAGGACAGTGCGCTCGGCAGTCTACCGCCGGACGAAAACGACGAGTCGCGCCTCGCTCCACGCCGTTCCATCGCCAATATCAATCCTTTTACACCTGACGGTAAGGATTGCAGCTGCGTAATCTAGTCAGATTAGATTGCCAGTGAAATTGATTAATACATAAGTATTAAGTCTCATAAGACAAGTAATTTCAAGGTTAAGCGTGTTACTACAAAACAAAAACATTTTTAGTCGCTTGTTTAGCTATACAGCGTCTAAAGATAAACGTCAAAAATGATAAAAAATGTCACAACAGAATTGTTAGACAACGGTTAGACACTACGTAAATCAGGATTTGTGGTCGCTCATTTTTATTCGCGCGACTAAGGCATGTTTATGCGTTAAACAGTGTTTAACACTGGTTTAACGTGTGTTTAATTTTTTTGTGGTAAGACCATTATGTCTCAGGGTAACGAGCGCGATGCAGTGTCGCACAGGCCTTTTGTTTCAAAATTTCTGAGTGGCACTGCAATTGTTATGTGCCGGCGTTATGCTTACCATCAGGCAAACAACCAGCTCGTCTCGTTATCAAATAGTATGAAAAAAAAGATTAAAAAGAATAGATACTTTACTGCCATGTATAAACGCAAGTACCTATAGCTGACAAAAATATATTATAATAACCTGGAGTCTGCTGCAAAGTACGAATTTCATACAAACGTATTTTATCGTTTATGGGGGAAGAGAGTATAATTTTACACTGAAATGATGTTGTTGACTTTTATATTGGTTTTTATTTGCTGCTAATAATATGTCGAGTTCAAGAAAACAGTACTTTAATAGCGAAAATAATATTTTTATTATTAGTATGGACTAAAATTTCAATGTTATATTCGCTCAGCATTTCTTTATTTTTATTGCGCAGGTCAAGCTTTAAATAAAAAGAAGCGAGCACTATCAAAAACACCGACCTGGGACGCGACGCCGGAACAACCAGCGAAGAGATTAAGAGTAAGTCTACTTTTTGTCTATGCATAAATGGGGATGGCTGGGAAGGATGCTAGAGTAGTCTATTGTCAGAGAATGTTTGATGCGATGATGCCTCAGCGGTATTGATTTCGGACGCCATCTGTCGGTCGGGTCTGAGCTTAAGCTTTTTGTACATACCATGCAACTATACCAGAGAAGGTGAACCAATGGCACGAGTGCCAGATTTGTGTCAGAAATGTTGAGATGCGCGAGCGATTTAGCGGCGCGGTATTCTACCCCTCAAATGATATGTTTACTAAATTAATTTATCTCTCCACAGGAGTCAAATATATCCCGCTATAACGTCGAGTTCATAGAACTGTGCGTGATAGGACGCGGCCAGTTCGGGCGCGTGACTAAATGCGTGAACAAACTCGACGGGTGCGTGTACGCTATAAAACGCTCGCTGCGACCTGTAGCGGGGTCAGCGGCGGAGCGGGCGGCGCTCATTGAAGTGTACGCGCATGCCGCCCTGGAGAAACACGCGCATGTCGTCAGGTGAGGTCTAGTCGAGACACATGTGCATGTCGTCGGGTCTTAGTCGTGACACATGTGCATGTCGTCGGATCTTAGTCGTGATAAATGTGCATGTCGTCGCGTCTTAGTCGTGACACATGTGCATGTCGTCGGATCTTAGTCGTGACACATGTGCATGTCGTCGCGCCTAAGTCGTGACACATGTGAATATCGTCGAGTCTTAGTCGTGATAAATGTGCATGTCGTCGCGTCTTAGTCGTGACACATGTGCATGTCGTCGGATCTTAGTCGTGACATATTATGTGCATGTCGTCAGGTTTTAGTCGTGTGATATGGGCATGTTGTCAGGTCTTAGTCGTGACATACAATGTGCAAGTTGTCTGTACTTAGTTGTGAAACATTTGCATGTTGTTGCAAACATGTGCGTGTTATGGGCTGAAACGTGAATTTTGCAATAAAAACATATTATGCAAAGGTGCTCAGTTATGTAATTAACTACAAAGACAATTGAACAAGCAGAACTTAAATAAATAAATATTTTCATTTTTAATAAAATCATACATTGAATCTATAAAATATTACAACACTAACACTAATAATGACGGTATTGACGGTAATGACAGTAAACTAACCAACTTAGTAATATACTCCATAGATACTACTCAGCGTGGGCAGAGGATGATCATATGATAATCCAGAATGAGTACTGCGACGGGGGCTCCTTACAGCAGAAGATGGAAGATGGACCGCTGCCGGAGAGCGAGCTGCTGCTGTTACTAAAGCATATAGCTGATGGGCTAGCGTGAGTACCATAAACAATAATAAATACAAACAAACAATCATACAATCACAGCCCTGCACTAGGATTTTTAGTGTTGTAGGTGGCATGGACACACACACAACACAAACATCCAAGACCCGAGAACAAACTTGATTCTAAACACAAAGTTTGCGCAGTCAAGGCCAAACCCCTGCCTTCGCATACATTGTGTCTACCAACTTAGTCCCGCTTAGCTCAATAATGCTCTCCAAGCTTTCAAGAGACATTGATTCAGCATGGATAGTTTTTACCATGTGGTAGAAATAACCGGGCAGTTCTTATAATACCGTACAGTACACTTGCCTCACTTTGACGCAAGCAGAAAAACGTCAAGCAGCGTTTTAAGCCATAATCTAAAGAAGAGTAACTCTTCTGGGTGGTCCACTTGTATTATGTCCAGTGGCGTATTTTAGGATTCAGCGCCCTGGGCCTGCAGGCCCCGCCGCCTTTTTTTCGACAATTTTATACTGAATCGAAAGAGACAAAACACAGTTTAATACTGTTCATTATTTAAGAGCCTTAGTTAGGTAGTCTTTTTTAAATTTCTTCTGCTTGCACCGCCCCAGCAGCCTGCCGCCCCGGGCCATGGCCCTTTTGGCCCTAGGGTAAATACGCCCCTGATTATGTCGCTAAGCAGTAACACGCGTGCATTACCACTTCAGTCCACCTAATTATAGTAAAAACCAATTAACATTTGTGTCTAATTTCCAGCTACATCCATTCGAAACAGTTAGTCCACATGGATGTGAAGCCTGGCAACATATTCATATGCAGCGGGGAAGTTGATCGAGGCAATGACTCCGATGATGGATACGAAGATGACGAGCCGCAACAACATCATACATATAAAATAGGTATGTTTAAGATGATCTCGATAAGCCTAGTAATCAATATGAGAATGATTGTGTTAGTTTGTCCTTTCATGTTGCAACTGATCGTTGTAACTTTTTGGGGGCATATAGATAGTAGTTTGTGGGTTTGAGAGTGACATCACAAACCAGCTGCCTTATCAGCTAACAATCTCGTGTTCGTTTTCAATACCAGACCGATTAAAACCAGCGGTCACTAGTCTTCGTTTGGAAGGAGTTGTCAATAGTTTTAGCTTCTTTTCGTTTTGTAAGATCTTATTTCTTTAATTACCAGCGAAAATTCTAGACTATTCCTTCCACGCGAAGACTAGTGACCGCTGGTTTTAATCGGTCTGGTATTGAAAACGAACACGAGATTGTTAGCTGATAAGGCAGCTGTTCATAGCTGTTTTAGCTTACTTATAAAATTATGGTATAACTACTTTCTGCCCGTAACCTACCATAAATTTTACCAGAATAAAAAGTAGCCTATGTTACTCTCCTGTTCATAAACTATATCTATGCAAAAACCAAGTCGATCCGTAGCTTAGCTCTGTTGCTGCATGAAAGATGGATAAACCAACCGACAAACAGTCTTTCGCATTTATAGTAGTGCGGATTGGCGTCTGTGTTAACAAAGCACTAACTAACCTATCAAGAGTATCAAGTATACAAATAATGCTGCTTGATTTCATTGTATGTTTTGTTACCAGGTGACCTCGGGCATGTGACATGCATTTCCTCCCCTTGGGTGGAAGAGGGTGACTGCCGTTACTTACCAAAAGAAGTCCTGCAGGAAGACTTCACGCATCTCACTAAAGCGGATATCTTTGCTTTTGGTGAGTATTCATTTTAACCCACTTCTATTAGCTTCACTTTTAACTATGTAATAAAATCTTGGAAGTCCATTTTAACCATCGAGATACTAACCCCGAGAGATGAAATACTGTACTATCCGATCACACAACAATGTATTGATTTTGCTATAACTAATATCAGCGCACGGAGAATCGGCACGAGGCGGTGGCTTAGCCAATCAGAGCGCATTATGTGTAGGCAAAAATGGTGGAATTTATTTCGTGTAAACCAAACGTCACTGCACCTCTTGAGGTTTGTATCTCGATGATTTTAACTTAGTCCTAATAGTCTTGTCTCGATGTCAGTCTTTGGCTGCTATCTCATTAATCTATGTTCCACAGGGTTAACACTATACGAAGCGGGTGGCGGTGGGCCGATGCCCAAGAACGGTCAGCAGTGGCACGATTTCCGAGACGGGAAGCTACCTGACTTACCCAACCTGTCAAGGGAGTTCAATCAGCTGTTGAAAGTGAGCAAATTTGTTATTTCTATTTTGATATAAGAATAATATAATAAATTGCATCTGGTGTTAGGGATCTCATGACAGAGCTAGGAAATGGATAGTAGAACTCTATATGGTGGCTACAAGTAAACCCATGCCAGAGTTTGGGCTTATATGCCAACGTGATTTGTAGTTTTTAGAAACTACGCAATAAATCATTACTATTTGTAAAAATGAGATTTTTTAAAATGTTTTGTTACCTCATTATTTTGCCATTTCTAAAATGATTTTGAAAATTCTTTCCTTATTGGAAAGGATATACTTTCAGATTGTTCCCATAGAAATTTTATCAAAATCGGTTCAGTAGTTGGTTTTTAAATCTAAATAACTGAAAAAAATTACGTCATCCAAGTAAACAAAATTGCTTTTTTATTTAGTGCATTCTTTCATAGCTAATTTTTCGGAGTCGGTTTTTTTGTTTAACCTTTGTTACATCGACTTGTTCCTATCAGAAAATGGTGGACCCTGACCCCTCCCACCGGCCTTCAGCGGCGCGCCTCCGCCGCCACGCGCTGCTGCATCCCGCGGGAAATAAGTCCAAGTCTCAGCTGCGGCGCGAGCTGGCCGCAGCCAAGATGAGGAACGAACTCCTCAGCAGGAAGCTGCAGGAGGCCGCCAAGTGAGTGCTGAAACAGACTGAGTTTCAATAGGGATGTTGACTCGTTAGTGGTAGGACTAACTCTTCTGCGAGTGTCCGTCATGAGTAAACGAATTGAATCTGTGTTCCGGTTTGATGAGCAGAGTAGCCAGTGAAGTTACAGGGCTTATAAGGCTTAATATCTAATGTCTCAGGGTAGCGGGCGCTCTGCAGTGCCACGCAGGCCTTTGTGTTTCAAAGTTCTGAGTGGCACTGCAATTGTTATGGGCCGGCGTTTTGCTTACCATCAGGCAAACGACCAGCTCGTCTCGTTACTAAATAGCATATAAAAAACAACTAATCTCAGATGGCGCCACCATCGCTGATGCGTGTCATTGATGTTTACTTTGAGGGTTAATGAATACTATAAACAGTAAACATGCTCGCGTCTTAAAAATAATTCGATTTTTGAAAAGGTCACTACATAACCTAGAAGAAAAATTAGATCTTTATTATAATAACAGAAAAAATAAACAACATAAACTAAAATAACTAAATAAAATACACACTAAGAAAAATTGTTTTCCAATAATTTTTGATGAGCAATGCTTTGATCTCCAATTTCCGTTTTTTCTCGTCAGAAGGGTAACGTGTGTACCTTAATTTTACACTGAATTGCACTTTACAGAGGGATACTTATTGCAAAGACAATTTTTTGTTTACTTACCAAAATTTTATAATGAAGTTTCATAGTGAAACAACACCAGCGATAATGCGCCACCTAGCGGGTTAAGTAAGCAGTGTGGCTCCCCATTCGAACTCACTGTGTACATTCATATTGCTTCATAACGAAAAAGTAAAAAGATGTACTACTACGCGTTTAGATTTTGTTTATTATTCAATTCAATTATTCACAAACATTTGTTTTTCATTACAGCTGCATAAAGTCTTTAACGCCAAGCGTGCTGGGCCAAGTGAGCCAGGAGTCAGCCAAGTTTCGCACGCGCTCAGCGAAGAGGCTGCAGAAGCCCAGAGTGGACCAGCTCGCTGCAATCATCCAATCTGTGACATCTCCGCTCAGGTTTAACCGTATGGATAGAAGAACGAAGAGGGTATAGTTATATTAGATGTAAGGATTTTATAAGGGTATTTAGCCGCGTTTATGTTGTCACAAAACTAATTAATTTAAAAATTACCTTAATTGCCAAACCAGCCAACTTCGGAGGAGTAAATTTTTCAGCAGGCTTTTAATATGTAATAAATTAATGGGTTTATTTTTCTAAAAAAATGAAATTGCCATTTTCAATAGTGTACATACTACATACAATACTTGATGCCTTTTCATTATAATGGAATCAGATGGTTCATTTTTCGTTTGTTTTTGAACACAAAAGAACAGGGACTGAAAGAAAAATGAACTATTCACTACTATTCACTCGAGTGAATATTCCTTCGAGGGAACCGTGTGATATCACCTTTACAATAACGTTTTTGGAGTTGTCCGTTTATCCTTATTGAAAAGTGGATGGTTTGCCAATTAATGTATACATATTTAACTTTGAACTAAGAGATTTCTCTTTGAGAAGAGTAGGCAATGTGCTGACAATGCCTCCGGTATTGCAAATGTTGCTGATAACCTATTATTGTAAAAAAAATTATCACTACATCTCTTTCTAATGAAACACAAGAGATAGGATGAAATATGTTTTAGAGCCTAAACCATATTGCATCTAAAATTTAGAATTCTCAATAACCTCAATAGACACCTGTTCAAAACACTTTAGTCATTGACTTTGGCTGTTTAGTTAAAACAGAATTAAAAATGAACGAAAATAAGAAAGAAATTAGAAATTCCGCCAAAAAAAATGTCCTTCAAATCAGGACGTCATGCCTCAGCTGCGAGAAGTTTCGTAATAGCGACTAAAAATACCAATTGTGAGAATGTTTGGAGAACGTCCATAAGGAAGGCTAGAGTTAAGTCCACTTAAGGAACATTTTGTATTACGATTAAGAATATGAGTGAATACCTAATGACTCAAGGTAATGACTGCAATGTCTCGCGGGCCTTTGTGTTTCAAAGTTCGAAGCGTCACTGCAATTGTTATGGGCCAGAGTTAGGCTTACCATAAGGGAAACGACCCGCTCGTGTCGTTATTGTCGTTGTCCGTTTTTCTGCCTGCCTTAGAAACAGATGGTCTTTATGTCTGTGGTTTGTAGAGGACACGGTAAACCTACAACAGGGGTGCAATTTTTGAATGTCACCGAGTGACTAAATATCAGCGATATGACCGATAGTCACCGATTTACAAAAAGTCGTATTTTTGAATCTCAGCGGGTGACAAAACTTCTCATACCTATGATATCGTTTACGAGTGGGGGTACCCATTCGTAAACGATATCATATATTATACGAGTATTTAGTGCCAATTTTGACTTGAAAACAATTTCCAACTTAAAAAATAAAAATAAATAGAACACAATCATTAGTTTATCTGTGATCAAAGCTGAGAAATAGTTGCATGATTGGTATACAGGGTATGATTTTAAAAAATACGACTTTTGCAAATTACTGATTTCAAAGTCATCGCTGGGAATTTTGTCATCGGTGATTTCGAAATCACTCCTGACTTTCAAAAATCGGTCCCCAGGAGCCCAATTCTCGCGCAAATGACATCATGTCGGCGGCGCGAGTACGGATCTTTTCGATAAATAAAATTCAATAAAATTGACAGTTAAAATCGATAAAACTCACTTTATCGATTTTTAACTGTCAATTTTATCGAATAAAAGCCACTTTATCGATTTTAACTGTCAATTTTATCGAATTTTATTTATCGAAAAGATCCGTACTCGTGCCGCCGACATGATGTCATTTGCGCGAGAATTGGGCTCCAGGTCTATCGACTTATCAACTGCCCCCCGTAGTATGGTTTGCCTTAGACATAGGAAACTGCGTCGTATTTTTCATCATTTAGTTTTTGGGTTATGCAAATGCATACAGACGAAATTTTTAAACTAGTATTATACTACAACAAACAGGTTTTATTGAAAATATTTTTTATTTTACCGACTTTTCGTCACTCACAATTTTACTGTAGATTAAGGCCATTTTACATGTAGTTTTTTATAGATCTTTAATTTAATACTAAAGTGCCTTTCGAGATGTGTTTTTAACGAATTTAAGGTGAAGAGAAACGTGTCGTAGTGTTTTTTCATTGGCCGACACGATATCTATAGTAATTACTATCATAGCCGACACACCGGAGTGACACCTATATTATCGTAAAGATTTCAAGCAATATTATCTGCACTACGCATAAAATCACCACAATGCAACGACGTTTTCAGGTTGCTTCATACATTTTAGTGCTCCGTTATATAAGTTTAAGAATATTCATATAAGACTATTGTATTGTATTATATTCTCAAATGAATATGCAATATTCTCAAGTGAATATTTTTGTATTACTAGCTTCTGCCCGCGGTTTAGACCCGCGTTCCCACAGGAACTGTCCATCCGGGATAACAAGTAGCCTATGTTACTCTCCGGTCCATAAACTATATCTATGCCAAAAAACAACGTCGATCCGTTGTTCCGTTACTTCGTGAAAGAAGGACAAACTAACAAACACTTTATTAGAATTTATAATATTACTAGCTTCTGCCCACAGTTTTGACCAGCGTTCCCACAGGAACCGTGCATTTTTCCGGGATAAAAAGTAACCTATGTTACTCTCCGGCCATAAACTATATCTATGCCAAAAATCACGTCGATCCGTTGCTTCGTTACTACGTGAAAGAAGGACAAACCAACAAACACACTCGCATTTATAATATTAGTAGGAAGTAGGATATTCTAAAGTGAATGTTTTTGTATTAAACTCTTATTAATTATATAATATTCTTAATATTAAGTAAAAACTTACTGGGCTTGACATACAATCTAATGTAATAAAAACACACAAACACAAAAAAAATCTACCCACCAAAATTTGTTACGCTTATATTCACGTCATATTGTCGGCCAATGAAACAACGCTCTGAGAAAATGATTATTGAAACGAACGATGGTGTCCTAAATAAATCTTCCATTTCTCCCATTATGTGATACGTTTAAATATAATTAGATTATCGCTTCTAGTAATTTTGAAAAATTTCGAGGAGTGATTTTTACGCTCGGTTTGTTGCAATCGGATTTGAAACCAGGTGGTACGACTAGACCCTTCTGCTAGTGTCTGTCTGGGTACCATCTAGTCTTCCGCTAAGCAGTAGTGTGCATGCGTTACTGTTCCGGTTGGTTGAGGAAAGTAGTCAGTGAAAGCATATGAGACTTAATACCTAATGTCTCAGGATAACGAGCGCAATGCTGTGCCGCGCAGGCCTTTGTGTTTCAAAGTCCTGAGTGGCACTGCAATTGTTATTTGCTTATCATTAGGTAAAGGAACGGTTCGTCTCGTTAACTTTAAGTTTAAAAAAACTATACCCAACGATGTGGTTCAAGTTTTAATCCACTTAGCTTTGAACAAACTGTCGTTCAAGTTCTTGGTGGTACTAGAACAGTGTTTTTCAAACTTTTTGAATACGCGACCCCTTTACAAGTAAAAAAGCCCCACCGACCCCCAGGTCGTTTACAAAATTCTGGCAACGCCCCAAGTCCGTAATACAAATTAACATATGTATTGACTTAACATAACACAATTAATTAATTTCAAAGACGTTTAGTAACTTTTCTTTCTACTGAGACTGATCGAATAATCTAGAAAGTTTTGTGGATATTTTGTAGTGTACAGCCTATACTTGTTTTTTTATTTTTACCTGTTTTGCGAACACGACTCTCCATCGAGACTTGACATGTGGGGCACTCTAGGAGGGTGTCGCGACCCACAGTTTGAAAAACACTGTGCTATAGATAATGCCTTACCATAAAAAAAAGTTTTAGCCAAACATATGAGATAAATAGCGTCTTAAAATAATTTCTTATAGTTTTAAGGCAGCTATAAAAATGCATATAAATGTAATTAACGTGATTTATAATTAAATCGTTGTAAAGGTGTATAAAAAAATCCGATCCCATGCAGTCGAGTTCTTTTACTTAATTTAATATTAAGTTACTGTTTAGGAAACTAAATTATTATTAAAAAGGAATTACGTCTTAAAAAAGATGTAGTACACGCTATGATTTAGGTCGCTCTGAGCGTAGGCTCGCAGCGTTGGAAAGAGATACACAATTCACTTCGAGTGAATGAGATATATTACGCGTATTTAGCCTGTTCTTTTTTAATGAAAATATATCTTTGAGTGAATAATAACATCTTAAAAATTTTCGCAGTCAATGGGACAAGAACTTGCGCCAATTCTAAGGTAGCGAGCTCGAATCCCGGCTACAGTGAAAATATTTGAGAATGATATAACAATAATCTAATTTTAAAGATTTTTATACAGAGTTCTTTCAATAGTCAATTGACAGTAACATATTGTAGAATAACTTATTTAGCATTTAGTTTTAAGTAATTCGAAATATTAATTTTATTAATCAGATTTTTTTTAGTTTTAATTGTATGTATGTATGTAAATGTTAAGTTTAAACTATTAGAAAACATCTTAATAATCGCATCTAAATGTAAAAGTAAATTAATTATAATCAATTTAATTTTAAACTAAAATATATAGGCTTAGAAACTGAAAAAATATATGTTATGTTTTAAGCCTGGGTTTAATAATGACCCCAATATTTGATGTAAGGATAGGACATTTTGATAGGTTGGGAATGTACATATGTTATTGGTTGCTTATTCGTCTCCCGACCAACGACAGGATTTTCTTTAGCCGACTTCCAAAAAAGGACGTTCTCAATTCGTCTGTATTTTTTTATGATGATGTTTCTCCGCCAATTTCAACCGATTTAAATGTTTATTTTCTTAATGAGTGGGGTATATCTCAAGGGTGGTTCAATTTTACTAAAGTATCGCGATATTTACGCCGAAGTCGGTTTCCTCTTTTTTAAAAGTGACTTGTTTCTATCCATGATTCAAAATATAAGGTTGCTTATATTGTTCAAATAAAAGATTTGTAGGATTTCAATATTAAAAAACTGATGATAAGGCGTAAAAATTGCCCGACAAATATTTCTATACCTCATCGTATTCTTTTAATTAAATAAGGAATTTAATTATAAAATGCTGATTAATGTTTCTTGCTCATTAAATTAAGCCAGTTGTAACTGTTTTTATCGTGTGCATTTTTTTTAGTCTCGAGCATCACATAGTTAAGTTCCCTTGGCCGCAAAGCTATGTCAACTCAGCTATTCGTGCTCCCCGTAAACGTACCGGATTTCACTTTTCTGTGCGTTTTCCTAGGATGTCCTTATACTCATAGTAATGTATCTAAATTGTAACGTTAGCTTTTTGCATTTTACCTCAGTGTTTATCAAATTGTATTACGTTTGACGCCCAACATATCCAAAGCTCTAAGGCTACCAAGATTCAAAGACGAGTCTAAGGATGGACTTTTGTTTCCAAATGTCAAAACTGTATAGAATTTTAACATGAGTCCAAGCTTGGGTTCGTCTTTGAATCTTAGCCTAAGATTCGTTATAAAAATCCGTGGAATTGCGGACTACGTAAAACCAATCAAAGCCAAAATAAAATCCTTTGTTGTAGCCAGAAGCCAGCCAGTTGTACTACGAAGGCCAGATTGACTCATGTCAATTGAATTTACAAATTCATAATTTAAAGTTTAGACCTACTAAGATCATATTATATGCAAAATAAAAATAAGCGACAAAATTAAAATGTCAAAAGAATAAAATAATAGAAATTGTATGTAATGTTTTATTTTTATTATAGCACTATAAATATAACTTGTAACTATTTTAAGTATATCTTTGTTCACTGATGTTGTAAAATTACCGTTTTCTAATTGAAATGTATTGGAATGAAGCCTCGCTATTGGTCGGGTTGAGATTTTAGTTTAACTTATCAACCAATGACATGTCCACACTCGTAACCAATCCAAAAAATTCCTAAAAGTGTAAAGTAGTATGTACAGTTGCTTGCAATAATGAGTATACATTCCGAATTTTTTAAATCAGATTTATCTGTAATTTTAAAAAGATGGAAATTAGACTTATTACTGCAAGCGATTATAAAACGCCGAGCAACGTCGGTAATCTTTCAATTAGGATCGAGCAAAGTCACATACTTAACGAATTTTCAAGATCGAATCGTTCGGTCGTCATAGTGCCCACCGCCTTTCAATTGAATGCGATTGCGTAAATGAATCGCATTGTGATTTGTGTGCGCCAAATTTATTGTCCTCTGTGAATATAGGTGCGAGTCCTGTGCTTTAGCTGATTGTAAGTCCAGCTGATACAGGCAGAGCGTGCGCGAACACAGACGACATAAATTTGGCGCCAATAATACATTTTGAGCAGCGTCTTGTAATATTTATTATCTGTCATTCGACGTGGTCGAATGTCATTTTAGCTGTAGTACGATCTCATTCTTCTTCGGTACTGTTTTTCTTATGTATATGTTATCATAGTTGTCTGCAGAAATGTTTCTATTTTTAAATTACATACGCTTTTTTATCGTTTTTTGTTTCGTGACTGTTTTTGTAGTGTAAAAGTGGTCTGTGTTTGCCGAACTTTCGGACTGCTTTTCTTAATAATTATTTTTGTTTTACATTTGTGATTTTTTGACAAAAGAAAACATGTTTTGAAACATAATTGATTTCCTAACTTTCACCCTATTACACACGTAAGCTTTTTTGATACTTTTTTTATATTGTCTTCAGTATTTATAAAGAAAAAAGATGATAAAAAAGGGTCTTATAAAACTTAAAAATGTATTCCAGTCACGTGTAAATTGTATCTATTTTTTGCAGACAACATTTTCTTTTACGTTTGTGTAATATTGTAAGTCAGTTTTGTTTGTATGTAGCGTTTTAAGTGGTAGCATCGCGTGATGCTCTATTGGCATATATGACTGCAACAAATTGCATCTGTACTAGGCACAAGGCGAACTTACATAGTGCACTGAAAAATGTTGTACATTGGACAGGAAAAAGTTAGGACGCCATAAGAAATAAACAAAAATGAATACGTCAATTTATAAAAAAAATTTGTCAATAGTAGTTCGGAATATCTCCAAACGTGTTTTAATTTATAAAACTGTTTTGTAAAACATTCATAACATAAACATTCATTCGTGATGCTTCTCTGCGAAGGAATTGCTCGTTTCTTCCGCTTTATAAGTCACGTTCAGTAATTTTGTTACCAGTTTAAAAATTTAGCATTGCATTGAGTAAATATAATAAATATAAAACAGTCTTCTCACTTGATCAATTTGCGATAAAAGAAAACAGCTATATTATGTACATCTTTTTAAGCATTTGGTCCCTCTTTATTTGGAAAATAGCATCAAGTTCTGGCCTAGTCAGGGTTTTTGGCATCATTATTTATTTAGACATAATTGTTAAACATAAACTTTTTTTTTTAAATTTCATGCACTTATTTTTTTGTTTTGTTAGGCGTGCTATATTTTCTGGCCAGTAATGTAAGTTCGCCTTTGTTTAGAAGTGAGATGACGCGACCAAAGTTGGATTTTCGGAATGTAGAATGTACGTACTTGTGAATAATAATTGTTTTTGTATATTTGCTTTATAATAAATATTGTATCAAATAAATGTGCTTGTTTCGATTATTTTTGCCTTTTATTTAGATTCAATCCTTCAGTCTTAGATATTACTTCTATTAAAAATAGTATTGAGAATGAAAATAATTTCATTTTTAAAAACTCACTTCACATAGGTAGGTACACAAAGAACAATAAATAATAAAGATTACATATCTGACGACGTGTCCAAATGCCAACCTAACAAAATAACAATACTCCTGGAAGTCAACAAAATTCCGAATTTCAAAACTCGTAAAACAAAATTTGTTTTACGAGTTTTGAAATTCGGAATTTTGTTTTACGAGTTTAGAAATTCGGAATTTTTCATTGGAGAAAAGGCATTACGTCAAAAATCTACTGAACTTTCGGGCAGCCCTGGATCAGCTGATTAACTTGAACTTTGTCAAAATATGATACTGCAATGTGGTTTCATACCTCAACCTAATTTTAATTTTCCTCTCCAATATATAACATGAGACAGAAATGGAAGATGTTTAACAGATATAAATTTAGTTTTAGAGCTGTCTGTTTTGTGTGATATCTTCCATTCTTAATTAATAAATTAGACGCTACTAAGTTCTTTGCTTTTAAATTTACAATTTACACTATACTAGTACCTACCTATCTAATAGTGATGTTTTACCTACAAATAAAACATTTATTAAACATACTTACCTTATTCGAAACCTAATTAATACATGAGAGTAGCGTACTTCATTATCGTTCCGTACTAGCCGTGCTGTGATTGGCCCTGCTCGTATCCGTCGTCCCGCCGTCCAATCAGCGTCGACTTCCGCTCTCTCTTAGCGCCTCCCCCCCACCATCACCACCGCGGGCAGTGCGCTGCGCGCAACTTAGCTTCATTGGTTTTCTCATGTTATGGCCACCAGGCAGGAATTTAAAGTATTAGGTTTCGAATAAGGTAAGTATGTTTAATAAATGTTTTATTTGTAGGTAAAACATCACTATTAAACAACTGTACCGTTATTCGAAACCTAATTAATACATGAGAGATGTGTTTGTTATCGCCTGGTGGTGATGGTGACGCCAATGTGATTTTATTTTACTAGTGTATATAATATTGATAGAAACGAAACTTTTAAGTAAATTATCGTTTCTTATAGTACTAAATCACCGATAGGTATATATAGCAAAGTTTAAAGAATGGCAAAGTATCATTTGATAAAGTTACAATTAGGTTTTAGCTAATAGGCTCAAAGCATGTCGCGATTGATTTGAGTTTACATTAGAGGGCAAGATTTCCCTGCGATAAAACTTTGAAAGTATTGGGTGATTCCCAATTTCCTCTTGTCATTATGTCGTTGAATTTGATGTTTTCTATTCAGTTTATTGATGCGACTGCCGATCGAAGGCTGCCAGGCATGGCTTCAGTGTATGCTTCTTTAAGGATACTTTCACCCAGCCAGCGATCATGGCTCGTGTAGCTGGTTTTGGTTTGTCGTAAGTGGTAATAAATAGATAGTCTGAATTAATAGCTTCTCGCCTTTCCATTGATTATTGTATCTAGAGACCCAGTAGACTGGATCTAAATTTCGACTATTTTCGTTTTGTAAAAGTTTCCAACCCGATTGTTGTTGTTTGGAGGTGTCGGTTTTTGATTCATATGTAGGCCAAAGAACTATGCTATTTTGGGATATTTGGCAATGCTCCGCGAGTCGACGACTCTAAGGAGAGTCAAGTCGTGTATTCTTCGTACTGAGCATAGGAGGAGGATAGCAGCTGTGTGCCCTGAAGTTGCATACAAGCTCATTTTCTCGGTGGAGTTCTGGCTGAGATGATGTAACAAAGTATCGATGTTCCAAACGGGCGATTGTGCTGTTTCGGTTTGGCTAGTGAAATGATTTGATATCTTATTGATAGTGATTTTAAAACTTGTTTTACAAGCGCATGCGAACTAAGCTGACTAATGTCATTTGGGTCAGAGAAAGTCGATACCACTGGTTTGTGAACTAGTATTGTACTTAAAGATAGTTTTCTTTTTGATGTAAATCAACCCAAAAATCTAGCCAGTTGTGATCCGTCAGGTTTCCGTGGACTAACAGAGTTCTTATCGCACCATGAGAGCCACCTTTTCCAGACTGGTTTGTATGTGTTTAAGGTGGACTGTCTCCAAGCAGAAGATAGAAATTATTTCTGTTGTTCATTCCAGTCGGTTAAGCTCTGATCTCAACCCCACATCTCCAGACTTCCCGTGTCATTTCTTTTACTCTCGGCGGAGGTTGGCCGGTGGTTACGTCTATTAGGACAAAGGATAGATCCTTGATCGTAAATGGGGGGCGGGGGGAGCTCAGTGCTCTGTTTTTCAAGTCTGGTCTTCTTTGTAATGTGGGGTTACACAATCATCTTGTGTCGTGACAAGTCCAGACTTTTATAACGCCAAATGTGGGTAGTTGGTAACAACACACACATTTTATTGATGCTGACACCCGTATTCTCCAGTTTTCTCGTGACCCCGATCAATGCAACTTGATCGAAACGTCAAGGTAAATATAAACCTATGTTTTTATCGCGAACCGCGATTAAGTCCCGTTCTTTAAAATAAACAATGTATCCGAATCGCGAAAGTTTAAATATTACTATTGTTCAAGTGGTTCAACACTTTTGGTATTAGGTATGGTGGCGGGAACATCCAAGCTAGTTTGCAGTTCCGGGTCATTCCAAGGGCATCGTAACATTGAGTTTGAGAATCCCATCTATCGATCGTTCAATATTTGACAACCACGTGGGCTTGGCGGGACGCGAAAATGTCTATTTCCGGTTCGTCCCATTTCTCGAATATCGCATTCGTTACCTTTGGAAGAAGTTGCCACTCTGGGCGAGGTTTTTGGCGAGACATGTGATCTGCATCTGTGTTGCAATTGCTTGGTAGGTGATAAATTGTTATGTGAATATTGTATTAGTCTAAGATCGAGAATATCTTTTTGGCTATAAGATTCACCCATGCTTGTGACTTCGTACCGCCTTCGTTGCGAAGATATGACAGTACTGTCCTGATGTCGTATTGAAGTCGATTGGAGCACTCGATTGGAGGTAGTGACATTGATCTTGTAGGATTCTTATTATTGCAATCATTTCTTTCTGATTGCAATGAAGATTTGGTTCGGTCTGCAACCAAGCTCGTGAAAGTCTTGGTTGTTCAATTTGCCGCCCCATCCTATGTCGCTCGCATCTGTAGTTAGGTAATGTGATGGCTGAGGATGGTGTATGCAAGAACTGGTTGTGCAGTTTTTCACCCACCATTGACTGCAATGGTGGATACAGGAACTGTCCTGTAATGCCTTCGGGTTCAATATAGCAGCAAGTGCTCGGGACTTTATTAGTGTGTTCGCTTGTAAAGCGTTCGATAGTTTAGCCGTCCTCTTGGAACGACAAAAATCGCAAAGTTGAGAACTCTTGTCAGTTTTTAAAATTCTTTCAGATTTGTTGTTTTCGATTTTATCCTTGCCGACAGTTCGTTTTTGAGTCTGTTTAGTGACCTTTCCGGTAATGATTTTTCTTTGTTTATCTTCCAACCCAGGTGTTCGAAAAAGCTAGTGGCAGTTGCCACGTGGCTCTGTAGTGCATGTGGGTTCTGATGGGTTGGAAGATAATCGCCGAGATACACTAATATTCGCAAGCCTTGTTCTCGAAGCTTTTGAGCTATCCAATTGCTTACAGAGGCAAATGTTCTTGGAGCCGAGCTGAGCTCGAATGGTATGCATGTCATGGTAAATTATGTCGTCGTACATGAACCGAAGGAAGCATTGATGATTCGACGACATTGGAATATGAAAGTAGGCCTGATGAAGGTATATTTTGGCCATCCAGTCTTCTTTTGAAGGAAGTCTGGCACACGGTGAATCATCACCTGAAACCTGAAATTGTCGGTGGCGACATATTTGTTCAGGTTTTCAAGTTGAAAATTGGTCTCATCGTACCGTCGCTTTGTAGTCTGAGAAACATCGACGATACAAAGCTTGGAGATTGTTTTGCAACTTTTATGACACCTTGAGTGTGCAACTGTGCATATTGTGAATAACCCGCGTCATTTCTAGAGAATGCGGTATTTGAGTAGTGTGGTTGTTCGGCACGTTTGAAAGGTATGCGGTTGCCGCTTATTATGTTGAGAATGTAAGGCGGGGCCTCGAGCATTCTCCCAAAGAGTATAATATTTTTGTGGCTGACTGGCGTGGAATGGCTTCGAGTCAGAACTTCTGATTATTTATCTCCTATCCCGGTGGGATAAAGGGGAATTACGTCATCTGTAGGGTTGATCGTTATGTCGTCTCTGTTGTCTGCCCCCTCTTCCCCGAAAGTTGTCGTTCGAGGCAAATTGTTTAGGCACGTTCTGTTTCGTGGAAGCTTACCTTGGTATTTTCTGGGTTGATTATATGTTGGCTTTGATGAGCTCGGAACGTTCTGAGGATCAGAATGGCGTTCCTTGGGAGCAGTATGCTGCCAGAAAACATTTTTCGGCCCTCCATCCTTTTAGAGAACTAAGCTAAAAATAGACTATTGCAAGAAGGCGGAAACTTTCCGAGTGTATTTTTGAAGAATGGGTCTTTTAATGCAGAAAGTATTGATTCAAGTCTGTTTTGAATAAGTTTAGCCCTGTGTCCACATACAATCTGGAAAAAAATCGCTTGTAACCTTTGCAAACTCACCGTTTGAAAGAGTTTCATTTAGTTTTGCACTAATTTCAGAGGCGTTCGCACTTGCCTGTTGTACGTTGTTTGTGAATCTGCTCAAATCTGCTTGAAGGGCTTCTTATTGTTGGAGTAAAGCATATGTCAATCCTGCAAACGCGTTTTCCATGCGAGCTGAGAACTTAAAGTTATCATAATGTTTGACCTCGTTTGAGTAAAAACTTGTGAACCAGAGGGAATGAAGGTAGTAAATAAATACACTCTTACACTCATACCCCCGCAATAGGATTCCCTGTATTGCAGGTGTTATGGACACACACAGATACACATCACGAACATCCAAGACGCGAGAACAAACTTTATGCTTACCCGAAATCTGCCCCGGCCGGGAATCGAACCCGGGACCCCTCGCTTTGCATGCAGGGTTACTACCAACTTAGCTATGGAGCCGTAGTGTTTTTGAGTTTGAGAATAGCACACACTGTTCCAATCCGGCTGTCCAAAACGTTGTAGCTCTTTCAGCAAATGAGCCGACGTTGTGTTAGGGATAAAAGGTTCCTTTGTTTTTGTCTTTATAAAAAATGCCACTTGTGTTTGGTGCACAAAGGCTCAGATAGTTATCATTGTAATTTGACTCATGGTGATGATTACCTTGATTGGTATCATTCAAACAGGATTTTATTTCAACTATTTCGGTAAATAATTTGTCTAACTTACGGTTTTTCTTCTTGCGCTTGTTCCTCCTGCGTCTTCCGGAATTGTCCGATGACCAACTAGAGGTTGTTGAAGAGTCAGAACTGGATTCTGAGCTCGATTACTCACGTAACTTCTACTTCCTCCTTGGCTGTTGTCGTCTTTGATCTTCCGTCACTTCCCTCGTTGGAGCTGGGCCGCTATTATCATCCATTTAAAAAACAAAACTAAAACAGTTCAAAAAATTGGTAATGAAAGCCGAACGGTAATACCGTTAAATTGCCTACTTACCGATTGCTTCAAATATATTTATATAAATATATAAGCAAGTAAAAGATATTTTTCAATATCAATAGCACGACTGGGTTCGTAAACTATTAGTTTTTAATATTTACGACCGCTCTGGACGAAAATCCAAACGCCAATGAAGCTAAGTTGCGCGCAGCGCACTGCCCGCGGTGGTGATGGTGGGGGGGAGGCGCTAAGAGAGAGCGGAAGTCGACGCTGATTGGACGGCGGGACGACGGATACGAGCAGGGCCAATCACAGCACGGCTAGTACGGAACGATAATGAAGTACGCTACTCTCATGTATTAATTAGGTTTCGAATAACGGTACAGTTGTTTAATAAAATTATTTATCTCAGTAATGTAGCTACTCGTACAGAGATGGCGCTAGTATACCAACACAGTTGAATATTATCTAGTCTCAATATTTCTACTCAACAACAGATGTCATTAATAGTCTTTAATTTTTTTTTGTTTTTAACGGGCTAAATGCCTTCATATTATTAACTAGCTAAATATACATAAATAAACACTAGATCTAACCTAGCTACAAAAACAGTTGGATAACCTACAAGCCGAAGTAGGCAGGACTTCACGCAGTTTTGATTATAGTTCTAGTAGCTGTAGCCGTTACAATTAATTTTTGAATGTCACCGAGTGAATAAATATCAGCGATATGACCGATAGTCACCGATTTAGTCGTATTTTTAATCTCAGCGGATGACTAAAATTAACATACCTATGATATCGTTTACGAGTGGGGGTACTCATATACAAAGAACACAATCATAAGTTTGTCTATGATCAAAGCTGAGAAATAGTTGCATGTTGGTAAACAGGGTAGGACTTTAAAAAATACGACTTTTGACGACTGATTTCAAAGTCATCGCTGAGAATTTTATCACCGGTGATTTCGAAATCACTCGTGACATTCAATAATCGGTCCCATGTTACACAAAACATAAGCATGTTTTGTGTAAAATCAATATTTTTTTAGAAGCCTACCGTCACATACTGTGCACTCACTATTTAAGTTAATTTATGTTTATTTTGTATTTCTCTTACATAAGTGAACTTTATTCTTAGAGAAATAAATGTCTTAAACCGTAAAGTAACGGAGGCTATTTTTTACTCCGAAAAAATGCACGCGCCTGTGCAAATGCCTGCAGGCATTTGCACATTTGCGAATCACAGGAGAATCTCCACGCGGGCGAAACTGCGAGCACGCAGAACCTAGTACTTCAAAATAAAACAGAATGACGAGTTACAGTCCCTAAATCTTTAAACCATTTCAAATTTCAAACCGGTTTTCTCATCCATTTAAAACTGTCACAACCCATTTGAATAAAATTAAACTGAAGCATGAAATCCCAAATTGCCAAAATACTAATTCATGATATAAAACGATAAATAACAATTAAATACGACAAAAACCAAATTAGTCCAAATCTGCGAGACTAAAGAACGTGTCGAATCGACCGAATCGTAGATAGGTGGCGGCACGTGCGCTCGCTCGTTCCCGCCAAAATGTGTGTCAGCTACATATTTTGTCATAAATATTGCTTCTTTTTAATTTTATTGTTTGAGGGCAAAGTAAGTGATAAGTCGCAGACGATAACAAAACAAAAATATAAAAGATACCTAATATAATTTTTTTTTGTTCATTAATTGGTTTTTTGTTTGTTTTTTAATAAAAACTGAAACTGAACGTTTTGAAACTGACCAATGTTTTTCCAAAACTTAGGTACGGTTTAACCCACTTTTTAATAGTGGCCCAATGAAGTGGCAGATATCACTGTCAACTGTTTTTGTAGCTGAGTTTGATGCTATTTTGATTCATCAAAAATAAAGAGAGAAATAATTAATACGGAGTGTATAGTTTTCTTGACACATTGACAGTGGAATACATATTTGAGCCTTTAAGGGTTGAAACGCTAGTAGGATCGTGGGGACCAAAATTTTTATAGGTCTTTCATGACGATTACTCGAAGCAACACGTGACCAAAATGCTGGCCTTTGCACAGAGATTCAGAGACAAAGCATTACCATTCAACTTGGCAATGCTGCCAGCATTTTGGAAACATGGCGTATACTGGGAGGTGGTAGATTTGTAAACAATATCCAATTATTATACATGGTTGCTTCGTCAATACATGGTTATTGGATAGGGGGTCCAACGGGAAAGTCCGGTGTTTATATAGTAGTATAGTTATGTACCATTAGCCGCAAACGATGTTGTAGTTTTATTTCATCTTAACCAGTGTCAGCATTAAAAACGCTCTAACTGTTGTAATATCTTTTTTTGATAATATTCTTTACTAACTTGTCAAATAATGTAAACAAACTCCGCTAATACCAACCAATGACTTCAATAGTGATCCGATCGCCAACCAATGACATGATTCGAAGTTGAATTTCTATCTATGTCATTGGAACTTGGCGAGCCGCCAGTTTGCTTACATTATTGGACAACTAAGAAAATCTCTACTATATTATGTATCTTGCTTACGCATCTAGTTTCATTGTAATCGGTTCAATTATTTCAGAGATAATAAAGGACTTCTATATTTGTTTGAAACGCCGTAGGGTTTAAACGCTCTTAAGAGTGTACGCGGCAAAAACAATAAAATTTATAGATCAGACTGATCCATAAACCAATAGCTAGAGTAAGCTAGTTCACAATAATAATTTTAACAAACCGAATCACACAAAGGCCCGCGAGCTAATTTAATACTGTTGTGACAGGCACCCCTTTAGCCGGCCGTCCTCGGCGAATCGATGTAATTGCGTAAATATGCCACATTTGAATAGGGAGCCGTTTGCGTGTTTGGCTTTTGAACGGATTTTTTGTGTAGCAAAATTTGACAAAAAAAATGATTAAAACTTTTTTTAAAGTGTCATCACACGTTTAAGGCTTATCGGTTAAAATACAGTTTTGCGTTAGACCACTATCTCGCCTCATCTGAAATGGTCGAATGTGATGGACAGGCTATAAAATTAAATTTAGAAACACCTGGGAGCAGCTAGTATGGTAATATAATATTGTTTTAAAGGTGCAACGCAAACGAAGTTGATGGACCTATATAAGCAGGTAGATAATTAAAGAAAAACCCCAAAACAGATAAGATACCGTATAATATTATTACTCTCACTCCACAAAAAGCAAAATGTTCTCAAATCTCAATCTTCATTGTCCATTGTATTTGACGTATTCAAAGCAAATGCCTATTAATTTTCAAATCAGAACACGAGAGAATAAAATTCATATCCCAACCGAAGTAATACCTTTTACAACTACCTAAACGTTACACACAAAAAAAACAAAAGAAACTCTATAATCGCGTACTAAAGCACAAAATTGTCTATGACATTTATTTGTACTTGCAACATTTAAACGCGGGAATTGAGACCAATAACAAAGCGGGGGTGTGGCTAATTTCAAAATTGGAACACTTTTTTCTTTAGCTCGCGGTCGGTGATTCTTTTCTTTTCGGCTAGTCTTGCGTCTGACGTGTGGCTGTATAACGTTTATTTAGTAGTTGACCGCTATTTTTATAGCTGTTATGGAGTTAATGCTATTTTGTTTTTTTATTGTTATTCCGCAACTTCATATTTTTGTGAACGATTTCTTTTATATGCATATAAATATTATGAAATACATTTCTATCTTAAATTGAAATCGCAGCTAGCGAGATTTCGATGATTAGAAATTGACCAATTAATTTTATCATTGGAAAATGAGAAAAATCGTGAAATAAGTTAATATAGTTAACTTATTTCACGATTTTTCTCATTTTCCAATGATAAAATTAATTGGTCAATTTCTAATCATCGAAATCTCGCTAGCTGTGATAGATATAATATAAGATAGAAATGTTGTTCATAATATTTATATGTATAAAGGAAATCGTTCACAAAAATATGAAGTTGCGGACATAACAATAAACAAAACAAAATAGCATTACTTCATTATTTTAGTAGTTCGCGCGAAATAAGGGAATAACTGGACTACATAGCAATTAGATAAGTAAACGCTTTATTGAACACGCCACAAAATGATATAATGCAAACAAAACAATATTACAAATAGTAAAACAATAGAACTTTACTGCTATAAGCGATCTCTGTCAGTCAACCTTTGACAATCGGTGAAGCAATGAGCTAATGAGTCTTAGGCTAAAATTCAGAGACGAATCTTAGCGTGGACTCGTGCTTCCATATGTCAAAACTCTATACATTTTTGACATATGGAAGCAAAAGTCCACGCTTAGACTTGTCTCTGAATCTTAGCCTTAGGGACCTAGCACGCCTTTGTTTATCTAAAGCACTCCAAGAGTCAGACAGATGGTATGCTTACCATCAGGCAAACGACCTGCTGGTCTCGTTACCATTTAAATGAATTGCAAATTGATTGAAATTGCAGTTCGTTGTAAGCGCAACTACTCGTAGTCTTCCAATAATTTCTCAAATATATGGGCTGCTACAGCATCGTAGGAGCTCTACGGCTAAGCGTTTTAGACTACGTCGTAGGCCATCTACGTATAAAAATGAGCTACGAACGTTTAGGTAAAAATACTGAGAATCCAAGATGAACCGTGCATTTTCCGGGATAAAAAGTAGTCATCAAAAAACACGTTCATCTCTTGCTCCTTTGCGTGTTGTCGCGTAAAAGAAGGACAAACCAACAAACACTTTCACGTTTATTTTATTTATAGGGATTTAAGGTTGGCAATAAGTGAATGTTATACTAGGTGGTAGGACTAACACTTCTGAGAGTGTCCGTCTGGGGGGATTCTGCTTTGCTCGTGAAGTCTGCCACCAAGCAGTAATGTGCAAGCATTACTGTGTTCCGATTTGATAGGCAATATTTTTTATACTGTCGGATAACGAGAAGGCGTTTGCCTGATGGTAAGCACCATGCCATCCCATAACAATTGCATTGCTATTCAGAACTTTAAAACACAATGGACATGCGAGGCACTGCAATGCGCTCGTTACCCTGAGACATTAGACATTAAGTCTCATAAGTCCAGTAATTTCACTGGAGTAGTGTATTATTGGGCATTCTACCCCACCTTCGTTCGCTTTCGCTCACCTCCGTTCGCTTTCGCTCACTCCGGGCGGGGTAGAATACCCAATAATGAAAAGTCTGTTCATCCGTTGCTAAAAGGTGGTTCCGACATTGATATCCGTCTGTTGTGTCTAGAAGCTTTGGTTGTTTAGTTTCTTATTAAATATCAAGGTATAATGCAAATTACTCATTTCTCTTCCAACTTTATAGTGGTTCGAACATGTTATTTATTAAACAACCTTATTCTTTACATATAAACCCAATTTGCTGATCTACTACTGAAAATACACATAGACATGGCAAGCTTCTGCCTAGCACTATTCGATGCATCATTTGTGGTCCATCAAACTGTGGGAAAACCAATTTATTAATTGGTCTTCTATTACATGAACACGGGATAAACTTCTTGAATGTTTATATTTTCTCTAAAACTTTATTTCAACCCAAATATGTTTTCTTAGAAAATGTCCTAAACTTAGTACCTGAAATTAATTTCTATAAATTTAAAGAAAACGACAGCGTATTAAGTCCGCAGAAAGCAAAGCCAAATTCAGTGATCATATTTGATGACGTTGCATGTGAAAAACAGAATAACATACGTGACTACTTTGCTACTGGAAGACACAAACAAATTGATTGTTTTTACTTAAACCAAACATATAGCAAGATTCCAAAACAACTTATTAGAGACAATGCTAACGTTATTGTTCTTTTTAAGCAAGATGACATAAACCTCAAACATGTATACGATGAACATGTGAATACGGATATGACATGGAATCAGTTCCGTGAAATGTGTACTAAAGTCTGGAGCGTTCCTTTTAATTATTTAGTAATAAACAAAGATTGTGAAAAAAATAAAGGAGGTTACAGAAAAAACTTTGACACGTTTGTTATGCTAGATTAACTGGTGCTTTTCATATATAAGATGATAAAAATTAATTTATATTCATTTACTTTTCCATCCTTGCCTGAAATAGGGCTCATTAACATATAGCTATGACGATTACAGAAAAAAAATTGAAAGAACAAATTGTAAAATCTGCAGATGCTGTTAAAAGAAAGGTAAAACTTATGCAAAATTTAAAATCAGACAATGAGATGGCTATCGAATCTGCATTAAAACCATTAACAGATCCTCTCAACAAGTTGGTGTCAGCACGTATCTCGTCTAGTAATGGTATGTTTACGGAGCCGTACATTAAGCGCAAAAAAATGAAATACGTGCAACATAATGAGTCTGATGTTGAAGATGAACTTAATAAAAAAAATTCATGTATTGCCAATAATAGAAAGTCTGATCAAACTGTTACGTACAATTCAAACGCTGAGTCAAGTGAATATAGTTCTGAAAGTGATGAAAAAGATTCCTCAAATGTAAGTGCTTCATCGTTTAAATCTTTAGAACCGGACGATATGTCATGGTCTTTATCGGAAGAAGTGTTTAAAGATGTTCCTTTTGGTGCTCGATTAGAACGTGGCAAACTAAAAATGGGAACTTTATATTTAAATGTGACTGGAGAAGAAATAAGTTTAGGAGGACGGCGCTATAAAAAAACCCGTGGGATATATGAATTACTATTTAAAAAAACTCCTGATTTAACTAAATTAACAGAGGACGACAAACAGAACTATAAACAAATGTTAATAGATACCAATGCACACCGCCGTGATTATGATCCGAAAAAACCAATCAAAAGCAACAAAGGTATAAAATACCTTAACATCATAAAACCATTTTTTAAGCTGACAAAAGATTATACAACAAGTACCGAAAGTCTTGTCAAAGGATCAGGATTACCAGTCATGAAAAAAGTTAATCCGAAAGTGGACTACATTTATTGGGATGATCCTAATGAATTGGTCGAAAGATTAAAATTATTGCTAGCTTCTCGTGACGCTGGAAACACTGGTCTAGATAATGAAATAATATCAATTATCGAAGAACTACGTGAAAACGGTACCATCAACTGAATAAAAGAAAAGTACTATAAAAAAATAATCAGTTTTATTTTAACTGCCTATCAATCAATACCTCTACTGTTATGAATATAGATAAGTTTGGCAATCACGTGCATAAACGTTTGCGTTTATCTGAAGACCTATTCAATAAATCTGCGGTAGCATTTGATGAACAAATGATTAAAAAAAGTTTTTATACCAAGCAAGAAATAGATGCAAAACTTGAACTAATCAAGAGCCAAATTAAAGTACTAATAAGTCAACATTTGAAAGAAAATCATACTGAATATCAGACAAAACATATTATTAAACCAGTAATCAAATGAGCAAACAAGCGGTCGTCAATGAAATTCACAGGCAAGCACGCAAAAACTTTACTCGTCGCTGCGTGGTGATAAAAAATATTGATGAAACATGGCAAGCTGATCTAATAGATATACAAAACCTAAGTAACTTTAATTCAGGTTATAAATATATTCTAGTTGTAATTGATGCTTTCTCTAAATTTGGGTGGACCGTACCTGTGAAAACCAAAACAAAGTGTGAAATAGCTCAAGCTTTAGAAAAAGTGTTTAACAAAGGTCGAATACCAGTTCATTTGCAAACAGATTTGGGAAAAGAATTTTATAATGATGTATTCAAAACCTTAATGAAAAAATATAATATTAATCACTATTCTACTTTCTCTGTTAAAAAAGCTTCAATTGTAGAAAGGTTCATAAGAACAATAAAAAACAAATTATATAAGTATTTTAATTTAGTTGGAAATTATAAATGGAATGGAAAACCTTTGCAACAAATAACTGATAAATATAATAATACCGTGCATCACACTATAAGATTTAAACCTAAAGATGTTAGCTCTTCAAATAGAAATATGGTATTATTTAATATCCTAAAATCACAAAATAAGAATTCAATGAAGAAAGGGAAATTTCAAATTGGAGATCAAGTTCGTATCAGCAAGTATAAAGAACATTTTAAAAAAGGATATACGCCAAATTGGTCAACTGAACTGTTTACTATTGTAAAAATAAATACTACTAACCCTGTTACATATCATATAGAAGATCAACACAAACAAACTATACTGGGTACGTTTTACGAGCAAGAACTTCAAAAAACCAAACATCCTGGTATATACTTAATAGAAAAAGTTTTGAAACGAAAAGGTGATAAATTGTTTGTTAAATGGTTAGGATTTTCTGAAAATGAAAGCTCATGGATTAACAAAAATGCAATTACCTAAATGTATAAAAAGCTTATTTAATAAAAATATAATCATTATTGTTTAACCAATGGAAGGAGGTGGACTCATTAATAAAATTATAAACAATTTACCGTTTGAATTACATTTACCAGGATACAATTATTGTGGACCTGGTACTAGGTTAAGTGAACGATTATTGCGAGGTGACCGAGGAGTGAATGAATTGGATGAAGCTTGTAAACAGCACGACATTACATATTCAAATAAATCTAATATAGAAGATCGACATAAAGCTGACTTGGAATTATATAACATGGCTAAAAGACGAATAAAATCAAAAGATGCTAGTTTAAGAGAAAAAGCTGCTTCATGGGTAGTAAAAAACGCTATGAAAACCAAATTAAAAATAGGAGCAGGTGTGAAGCCTTTTAAATCAATAATTTCTAAAATACGTAGTGAACTAAAAAAAATAAATCCTAAAAATAATGAATCAGCTATTAAAATTGCGTATTCAGTCGCAAAGAAATTATTTTCTAAAACTAAAGTTCGTATGCCTCGTGTGATACCTATTCCTAAGACCGGTGGAATATTACCATTGATACCCATATTTGCTGGATTATCGGCATTGGGTGCTTTGACTGGTGGTGCTGCAGGTGTTGCTAAAGCCGTGAACGACTATAAATCAGCCAAACAAAGTCTTCATGAATCTGAACGACACAATCAGGCTATGGAAGCGATAGCACTAGGAAAAGGATGTTATTTAAAACCATACAAAAAGGGTAGTGGTTTATATCTTAAAGCTCCAAAAAACTGATTACGAGGCTACCCAACCGCGCTTTAACCGATATAGATATTTTAGAACATGCTAGTAATATACCATATTTCAGAGGTGTTTATATGAGAGATAGATTACCAAAGAAACCTAAACGTACAGAATGTGGTATTATTAATCTAGATGATCATCAAAATCCTGGAACTCACTGGGTAGCCTACGTAAAAAATAATGATTACTGTGAGTATTTTGACAGCTTCGGTGATCTGAAACCACCGTTAGAATTACTTAAGTACTTAAATAATCGTGACGTATTTTATAATTATTGTAAATATCAAAGTTATGATACGGTGAATTGTGGTCATCTCTGTATCAAATATTTAAAAAGCTTTTGGAAATCGCATTTAAAGTAAAGCATTACTTATTAAGTATCAGTAACACGATGTCTTTTACGCTATCTATATCTAGTTCCACTGCAATTTCATTAACCAACTATTCACCAGCTTTAGAATTAAATGGTGAATACGAATGTGGTTTGTTATACTTTTCAACGTATAATTCCATACCTAATATAGATAGTGCTAATAACAAATTATATTATGGTGAAAATGAAATCATTGAAATACCAGAAGGATCCTATGAATTAAGCGATATAAGCGATTATTTACAGTTGAATATGAAAGATTGTTCTTTCAAAATGAGTTGTAATAATAATACGTTAAAAACTTCCATCTTGTGTTCTAAAGACATACATTTTGAAAAGAGTCCGTTGCTTGCAAAAGTATTTGGATTTGACAGGAAGATACTCAAAGCAAATATAATAAACGAATCTTCGCATCCTGTCAGCATTCTATCAACAACTGTGCTACGGATCGAATGTGATATCATAAGTGGATCGTATACCGACGGTAAACCCAGCCATATAATCCACGAATTTCCTCCAAACGTGCCTCCTGGTTATAGAATTATCGAAATACCAAAAAATATTATTTATTTTCCTATTAATCAAACTAGCATCAGCTCAATTACTATCAAAATATTAGATGCTACTAATAATTTAGTAAATTTACGAGGCGAAGACATACAGTTGTATTTTCATATTAGAAGAAAATGATTGACTTTAATAAAAGCACATCATCAATGGTAAATCACTCCATTTCAAAACGCAACATCAACAAAAGAAGACCTAAAGTAAAGCTGACAAAAGAAAATAAGGAGTTTCTAAAATTAATTGGATTATTAAAATGAGCATTCTTAATATAGCAGATTTTCCTCGCCTTGATAATACCATCGAGAGTATAGAATATCATTCATATAAACCATACGTCAATAGTTTTCGTGAAAATGATGAGATACGAATACCTATTAATCAGCAAGATCTATATGTATTACCTTCAGCAAGTACACTATATATTGAAGGAGTCGTGAGTGTTGTTAAGCGCGATACAAAAACGCCAGTAAGCAAAGTGCATTTTACTAACAATCCTGCATTATTTTTCTTTCAAGATATTCGATATGAGCTAAATGGAATAGAAATAGATAGAATAAAAAATGCGGGGATTACTTCTACCATGAAATCTTTAATTTCAATGAGTGATAACGAATCAAAGATGTCAAAGTCTTGGGGGTGGGACATTAACGGAACCATAAATAACTGGGCAGGAAACTTTTCGGTGTCTATTCCTCTAAATAAAATACTTGGGTTCGCTGAAGACTATAACAAGATCATTATGAACTGCAAACATGAATTAATATTACTTAGGAGTAGCACAAATCTTAATTCTCTGAAATTAGAAGCTGGAGAAATAGTTAATGGAATTGACATTAAACACATTAATTGGCGCGTTCCACATGTAAAAGTATCTGATCGTGAGCGGATTAATTTGCTCAAATATTTAGAAAAAGATCGCTCTATCAACATTGTATTTAGAAATTGGGATCTATATGAATACCCTGCTCTGCCAAAAACTACAAAACATACTTGGGCAATCAAAACAACTTCTCAAATAGAAAAACCACGATACGTGATTGTAGGTTTACAAACAAACCGTATTCGACAAGCTGATAAAGACATGTCACAGTTTGATCATTGTCAATTGCAAAACCTTAGAGTGTTCTTGAACTCATGTTACTTTCCTTATGAAAATCTAAATATCAAGTTTAATGACGATAACTACTCTTTAATATATGAGCGCTACGTTAGATTTCAACAGTCGTATTACGGTCGCCGTCCGGAGCCTTTATTGAGTTACGAAGAATTTAAAACCAAGGCTCCTCTATTCGTGATCGATTGTTCGCGACAAAACGAAACTCTGAAGACAGGACCGATTGATGTACGCATTGACCTTGAAGCTATTACGGAATTTCCAGATAACACAACAGCATTTTGTCTTATACTAAACGATTGTATTGTTGAATACAAGCCTTTAAGTAATACTGTTAAGAAGATATCATGAATCCTGGATGCATGATTGTTGATTTACAGGGATTTAAAGATTCCCAAAATAATTTCATCATGAAAGAGTTTGCACTGGCTACGCGGGATCACACCCAAGTGTTTTTAGTGAAACCACCCTATCCATACTCTCATTTGACAGATGTAGAAAAGAAACACGTTTACTGGATTGAAAAGCAACGGGGTATATTTTGGAGTGAAGGTTATATGAAACACAAAACGTTTTTAGATATTATAAGACCGGTTTTGTCAGGGAAAAATATTCTAGTTAAAGGAGCAGAAAAAGTCAAGTGGATGTACAACATAAGTCTGAATAACTGCAATGTTGTTGATATTGGAGAAAAAGGCTGTCCTAATTTTTTGCGTTTAAACAAACTTTATAGTGATGACAAGAGTACGTATAACTGTATATTTCATAAAAAGCAGTGTGCTTTAAGAAATGTTGTTTTAATAAAGACATGGTTTATTGATAATAATATGAGTATTTTTAAATTATTTGATGGTGATGACCAGGACATAGCTATAAAAAATAAAGACGATGTCAGTTCTAGCAGTAATGACAATTCTAGCGATAAAGATTATGATTGGGTTGAAAGATGTTGTTGTTAGAATGTATAAGATTTAATTATGTAATATTTAGTTGTAGGTACGTAGGTATTGTCGTTAATATTAATATGTTTTTATTTTTAATTGTGTAATGATTGTTTTGAATTTAATAAATGTAATTTTTTAAAACTGTTTTTGTTTTGTATGTGTACTATTCCCTAACCTACATAAAATAAAACAGAGAGATAGTTTTAACATAGGTATTTATTTTCCCTTTCTTAAATAATATACTATTTACAAAACATTAAATTTTTAATTAACTTAATTTGTCATTGTTATGCTTTGACATAATTAATATTAGTTCATTAAAATATTTAATTACTTGTTTCTCTTATAACTACACAAAATAAATGATATAATAAGCTATTTACAAAACATGTTCATTTTTCGATCTTAATTAATAATAAAATATTTACAGTACAAATCATATTTATTTTCTATCTTACTTAAAAATATAATATTCTTAATTAAACATCTTACTTATTTATCAATTATACAATTCTTCTGCCAATTTCTTAGATATTTTAGTTACTACATTTTCAGTAAGGTTCATTATTTCGTCTATAGGGTCCACAACCGAATATTGAACACGTATAGTTTCACAATTAGCATCTAATCTTTCATTATAATCGAAAATTTGAATTTTTATTTGACGATATCCTCTTTTTGGCGCCTTGCTAATTACGTATGAGAGAGAGTCTTTATTTTTACGTTTGGTGATTTTTACTGCCTTTTTCCCGCTTCCAACTGATTCAGCGGTGATGCGTTGCTCGTTTCTTTTGCCTCTTTCAAAGAACTCGTCCCAACCAGCCAAAGGATCTTGAGCATGGGGTAACCACATCGGATCAAGTTCTGAAGTCATAATTCTGAAAAAGAAAAAAGCCATTAATAATTTAAGTCAAATTTAATCATTTAGTTAATACAATAGAAACAAAAGAAAACATACTTACATTATATAGATGCTCGCCTAAGATTTATATGTGGAAAATAAAAAGTATAATAATACTTTTAACTCTTGTAACAAGTGTGCTCTAGAACTGCAAGCGTGTAAATGAATTGATTTTGTAAAATCCTAAGAATACAGACAAGTACATGGCGGCGGTGATAGTATTGTGTTTCACATGAATTTCTGATGTGTTAACATACCAAGATTTAAACAGGAATCAACTTGTTAATAATATGACGCCATACTTGTTTTTATTAGGTGATTGTGAAATATAAACTGACACCTGCACAGAGACAAGAATAAACGTGTTGAAATGGTATAGGTACTAAAAGGAAATTTTAAATAAAAACTTGCATTAATCTTCACATTAAGATATTTAATTCAGATATAAGTAATTAGTACACAAAATAATTGTAAATATAACAAACTTAAATAGCACACAAAACAATTGGAAATATAAATAACTAATGTAGGTAGATATATTCACATTCTTATGATTGTTATAGTAAAGTTTTATAGATTAAGTATTGAGGTATGTCCCCAAGCAAGTGTACCTACTTTATCTTTAGCAATCAAACGCTTATCGTCATTACTAGAAAGCGCAACTTTATTTACACTTCTTGTATATACCTCATGTTTTATAGATTTGAATAAAACATTTACTTTTCGAACAATATCGCCTGTATATAAAGTGTTCTCATAGTCTGATTTGTCTAAATCACGCACTACGCAACCTTTTACGCCTTTAGCTTTTTTTATAGTACAGTCCATAGTTTTGACACAGTACAGTTTCGCGCGCAGACCTATAAATTCAGTTACTATTTTTCCTCCCATCTCGTCTTTGAATAATCCTGGCACTTTTTTATTTATAAGGGGCAGATCAAATTTATTTTTAGAGCTAAAATTACTCGTGTCGAAATACTCTAAGAATGAGTCTTTAACATCTTTATAAAAATCTTTAGTTTCTATATGGTATATGAAACTGTCCGTATCAGTGTAACACATATGTAAGCGGTTTTGATAGCGAGGTTGCATGACTGAATAGTGAAAGTCATACATGTGGCTTTTAGATAATTCTAGAACAGTAAATCCTATATATATTGGTTTATCTAGAATAACACGATCAGGTTTTAACTGTATTGCAACTAAATCCTCAGTGAATACAGATGCACTGTGGAAATTAGGATTTGCAATTAGCCTGTTGGCACTCATTTTTTTCTTCGTTATGTTCTGAAGATCATTCCACTCACTTACTAACTTTACATTTACCCGTTTTTCATTATTTTCTAACGTTTTGCCGAAAATACTATTGTTGAGTAGTTTAAAGAAGTCTTGTTCAAACGTTGAATTGGCTTTTTGTCGCAAAGCCGTGTTAAAATCGATGTATTTTTTCAAAAAGGGCCTTTGTCTAAAAATAATCACGCGGTGTATTTTTTTCAAGACAAGCCCATTATTCATACAAGTTTTCAGATGAACATAATGTATGACATAAAAGTATTTGTCGTATAAGTTGGGTACAAGCTTATTGTACTTTCCTCCTGGAGGAATGCATTTTTCAGGACAGAATGGGAAGTCGTTATGTTTGTGATGCAAATGTGCAGGATAGCTCAAGTCAACTTCAAGTATGAAACCATACTCAGCTTCATTTGGGATGTTTTTTACATTCAATACATCTATTTCAGATTGTTCTAAGAATCTAAAATCAGATATAGGCAATGGCTGACACATGCTAAATCCATACAAATTGTTACAATCAATGTAAGCAATGAAAGTATCTGGTTGTTGCTGATCATAATCATCTAGATATTGGTTGTTGGCTTTAGCATGTCTGTGAGAACACATGCAAACACCACCTCGGATACCGCTTTGAATCATTCTCAGGATGTCTAAATTATCAATAAGCTCTAACTCCACATCAGTTTTCAAAAGCATTGCGTCAAAAGAGAGACTTGGTGCTGTGACATAAAAAGCAGGGTCTAACTGATAGTGCGCTTTACAAGTTTTTCTAAAATTTTCAAAAATATCTGATAGTAAAAGTACATCAGTCTTTAAGTATAAATCGGTGTATTCACCTAAATTTTGTATGTCAAATGTTGACCATACTACTTGCGCATGTGTGAAATCTTTTTCAGATATATTTTCATTGGTAAGTGAACTATAAAACAGTTCCTTAGGCGGCAAATATTCCTCATCATAACGTTCCCATTTATCCATATACTCATATGGGTAAACCCCTTTACGCATGACTAACATTAATTCATCTTTATTCGAAAAATAACTAGCCATGTGTTTAAATTCATTTTCGTTTATAGTACAAGCTAATTTTTCTAAACTCGCGCCTAAAAATTTGAAAGAGTCTACGAAACGAAGTTGAACAAACTCGTCTTTCGAAACTGGAATGAATTTTGTGAAACATATATAGTTTTCTTTAGTTTTAGGGATAATTTTGATGGGCCCAGGAGCTTCTCCCAATTTTTTTATAAATAAATGACAATCATATCCTGACAAATTATGGAAAAAAATTGGCACAAATTTGGGCACCTGATAATGTAAATTACAGTAGCTGTGTGCCGCGCCACGATATTCTCCCGATATTACATGACAGTGATCTCTGACTTTATCTGAATATAAAAAGTGACCACATATATGGCAATGAGTGGCCTTTTCAAAATGTTTTGCATCTTCTTCAGTGAAAACTATCGGAACACTTGTACTTAATATTTTATGAATTTCCGAGATGTCACGATAAATTGACTCAATAAATTTGGTGTCACAGTCAGGTCCCCGATAAGAAACATAGCGATTATAGCTATCGTCAACAGAACATACAATATGATACCCAAAAGCCGCAGGTACGTGACGTTGTAAAGTAGATGTATTTGTGAAATTAGATTGTTCTTGTTGATTATTATTTTTTTCTAACAAAGATTCGAAATCAGCATAAATAACAAAAGGAATATCTTGTTTGTGGTCGTAGTTTTTAAATTTTAATACAGAACCTTTCTCTGGTAAAATTGTAACAACACCTCCGCATGAATGTTTCTTAAGCTCCGCGGTAGTATTGAAAAAAACTAAACAAGTATCGCAAAAATATAACTTTCCATGATGACTTGTTATTTGGCTTCTAACAAGTCTTGACAAATCTTTGATTAGACAATAGTGTGAAGAAGTATCATTTTCTAAAAATAACAAATGAATAGTTTTATCATCGGCCGTTATATGACTAGATTTATACAGAGGACCCGCTATAGAGCATTTATTTTTCAAACCGTAGATTATAAATTTAATTTTTGGGTTATTCTTTTCAAACCGTTGAATATCAGAAGTAGTAACAGGAAATTGCATTCCGTCTATATTCAAAACAGTTCGAAAATCAGGATAGGAAGAAACTCTCTCAGGATGTTTCTGTGCTGGATAAAGAGCTGCTGTGACGCACCACATGAAACAATAGTTATCGCTATTGTGTATATTTAGACATGCTTTTTTATTTTTTATTTTTTTAGGCAATGCAATAAAGTTTGAGCCGCCCATTGGTTCATATTTATTGATGTTTATTTCCAAATGAGAGTTATTCAAAAAAGTCCACCCACTGTCCTGTCCCATGAACTCTTGTATTTTTTTAATTAAAACACCTATTGTGTTAGAAAAAATTGAATCAAAATCGTAATTGTTGTACAAAACAATGTTTTTGGTTCCAAATGATTTGATTTCTTGATTGTTATTCTTCAACATCAAAAACATTGAGTAAAGTTCGAAGTTAACTTTCAAACAAGTATGCTTTAACAGTGATTCAGTTATAAGCGACTTTATTTTTTGACTAATAGAGTTGAAAAACATTTCTAAAGAGCTTTGTTCGCTATCCTCATGCGCTCTTATTCTATAAGTAGCCACACGAGAGCGGAATGCCGACGTCACAACATCAACACCATCGGAATGTATCACATTGTTGTCATTACATTTGTGTAAATTAGACCGTAGGTGTCCTATCCACGATGTACTCTTAACAGATAATCTACATAATGTGCAATACGGCATTTTGAAAACTATGACGAACTATAACTATAACAAATAAAGAACTTTGACTTTGTCTTTGACGTAAGAATGGTACTTATCTACATAATTAGTAATCTTCAATAAATCTTCTTTAGAACATAAGAATGAGAATCTATCTACCACTTAATAATCATTTATTCACAACATAAACTAAACTACTAAATAAAAGATGGATAATTAAAAAAAACTAATAATTTTCAATTAAAAATAAAATAAAACAAAACCTTATAAATAAAAAATAGCATAAAATGTTATATCTTATTTTACAGGTCTGACTCTGAATACGACAACTCACCAAAAAATCCACTTAAATTTCATTAAAAGTTATTTAAAACAAACAATATATTTATGAGTTAAAATTTAAATTATTTTTAAAAAACCAAAATCAATATGAAAAACTTAAATTATTACATTTATTTGTTTGCTTCTTTATAAAACACAGACTCGCTGTCTTGGAAGCGCGTATGAGCCAATCCTATAAAACGCTGTATAGCGTCCCATTCGGATGTTTCGGGCTCAGTTTGTAGTTTTATATATGTTAACGCCTTCTTATACCGTTCTTGTGGCTTATACGCCAACCAGTCTTCTGTTTTATAGACTTTCAAGTCTATATAAAAATTACCGGTTAGATTGGCTGCACGCCTCACTTGGCCAGAAGAAACGCGAGTGGTGAAGCTGGAGGCAGAAGTGTTTGCTGTGGCTCGTTGTTTTGAGCCGCCAAGTTTCTCCTCCTCTTCTTTTATGATGGCGAAGAGATTTACTTTTCGCTTTTTAAATCTGTAATAAAAACACAAAAACATATATTAGAATTTGAACTTTAGCTATATGAGCTTTGAGGGCTTTTATTTCAAACAATCGTTAACTTTAAAATCAGTTACGACTTACGAGTTAAAACTGTGCACTATACTAGACAATTAGCCGAGTACTGACTATCACGATATCGTTATCGAAATAAAAACTTTAAGATGTATGAATGTGATCTCTACTACATGATACAACGAATAAAATTGTACAAGAGATACCAAAAGAATTGCTAAAATAATCTGTATTTTGAGGCAGCACCCTAAATGATTCGAATATTTGTATGATATAGGTACTTACTGAGGCGAGTCAACAGAGGTAGCAGGGGTGATGCTAACAGCGCTCAGGCTGTCGGCGGAGGGCTTCCTTCTGTTAGTTTTCTTCTTCGGCTTAGGCGTTTCAACACGCACCGGTGAGTTGTCGTATTCAGAGTCAGACCTGTAAAATAAGATATAACATATTGTTTATTCTCAATGGCATAAATGAAAACCCCGATATTGATTTCAGGCGTTTAAACACTGCACTTTTTAGAATCGAATGTGAAGTTAGGATGGGAAGATTAAAAAATACTTGACAAATAACTATACTAAAAATACAGAGGATGCGTTGCTCTACGATAAAACGTAGGCGTTAACACAGTTATTGCAATAACAAGTTGTGTAAAGAACAAAGTTAGGTAGGTACTAAGTTATAGAGCAATAATTTTCAATAAATTATTAAACAATTTAATAATTATATTTTATTAAAAAATGGTGAAAAATAAATAAATAAAATCCACTTACTAACATTTTCAATCAGGAACTAGGAGCACTTGTCACCTTATGTAATATATTAAAATATATGGCATTATGAAGGAAACCCGCGTTTTTATATAATCAAAAATTATAGTGTCAGCATATTTAAAATTCTAACAAATCAACGTTACATTTATCGACTTAAGATCGAATACTTTACCGCATAAACGATGTACATATTACGTTCCGTATTTGAGTGTATGCGACACTTTGATAAAAGGAAACTGAGGCAAACTGTTCCCATTTTTTATTTAACACAAAAAATACTCATATCTACATTTCAAACAATTTCTGATTCTAAAAATAAATAAGGTTATTCAAGTACCCACTTACGGTATAGGGTATAGGTACAAATATACTTATGACAGTCTATCACATCAGTATTGTCAACTAATAAAATAATTCGTAGAGGTTTTGCAAAAATATTTAGACTCATTTGCAATACGTCACTTATTTAAAACATTTGTTGATGTTCTATAGTTCACAAACAAAATATATAAGTTTCATTATGTGATGTGGAAATCATTATGAGGTGCGTTCTGCTACGTGAAACAATTTGGAATTCTGTATTTAAATACATGTAATATAAATAAGTTGGTTAAATAATTAAATCTATCCGTTTACTAATCTAACTATTTACTAATAGAGATGATTTAATTTTGTTATAATTTTTGTATTCTCTCATGATGGTTCATTTTATCTCGGTCTCCCCTATGTCGCAGTCAAAGTTAAAACTAAAAATTCTAGTCGATATATGTTTTGTATGGTGTAATAAATTTATTTCAAAAAATACATACCCATTGTGATAACCGACTTTTAACAAGGTAGAGGTAGGTACTCCATATGAACTACTTTATTAAGTGAGTGAAGTTAATTACTAACATACATTAGGTAACGTATACCTACATCCATACACTCATCGTTACTTTAATTTACATATCTTTTATCTTTTTATTATTGTTTTAACGATCAGTGAGTAGCAAAAAAGAGCAATGATATTTAGCTAATTATATTTCCATAGTGTTACATTTTTAGTATGTATGTAGTTATGTCTTAATTTATATTTTACTACAACATTTAACTTGTCTTCACTGGTACACATAAGCACCATAATTTTGCACATTCCAATTACTAGGAATGTGTCCTCGAGTGTCAATTTGATTTGTAAGCATTACTGCATAATACTGTAGTGAGCGTGTGGTGACAATTCTGTCGTTTCATTCCAGAACCTAATTTTAATTTCACGCTCGTTGTTTCCAATACATAAAACAGAAAGAGTTGGAAGATGTTTAAACAGATCTAAATTTAGTTTTAGAGATGTCAAAATTCTTCTATCAGTGATACATTAGACGCCACTAAATTCATTGTAATTAAATTTACATTAGACACATGCAAAGTGGATTAATTTGATAGGTCTAAAATATATTCCGAGAAGATTTTAGAAAGAGAGATTGAAACTAAAATTATGTTTAGGAATGAGATGGCAGAATCGACACCAGTGTGTAGATAGGTACAGTCAGACGCAACTGCAAATGTTTGTCTTCTTACTTCACCTATGATTGTTAGATAACAAGAAAAATTAAATGTATTATAATATAGACGCTCAAGTTTTACATAACTTTACATAATTGTTCAAAAGAAGAAGTCAAACATAGGACTTGTTTTTAAAAAGTAAGTAATATAATGAACTTAGCTCTAGATTCATTTAAGTAATTAGAACGAGTTGATAAGAATTTATAAATTAAAAAATACTAGGTAACCATAACCACTGTGCTATAGAAGCCATTAAAATATTAATGCAATTGATTACCCACGTTACTGCAAGCTAACATATTTTGCATGTGTGAGTAGTTAGCATTAAACGACGTGCAACCTAAGCAGTTTCGGATCGAGTTACGTTGCTTACCGTGAGAAAGTTTAGTTTGCTAGTTCTGGTCAGTTTAAGTGAACATGGTGTGTGTTTGTGCTAAAACAATGTGTTTTTTTACGAAATATGGTGAGTTTTTATCTTTGCTAAAATAATACATTACGTAACTGTTATAATATATAGGTACGTCTGAGGTCTGAACTTTTCTCGTACTTTGTTCAAACGAAATTATTTGCATTTAAATTACTGCAAACTAGGTAAAGCGTAGGTACATTAAAACGATGAAATTATGTGGTGTGTGTACTAACACAACCTATAATTCTTATATACAAGGGACACTAAACGAAGGAAACAATAGCCATTTAACTTTCACGAGCACCCTTCTGGAGCTCATATGAATCAAGGAATTTGAATTTAAATTTGAATAGAAAGTATAAATTCTAACAAGCATTAAAACGTTCTCACTTACAATATATTATTACCTATCATATAATATAACATTTGTATGTTTATTTTTAGTTTTTGAACCAAAAGATCTTAAATATAAAAAGATATAAAAAAGATCCTAAATAAGTTTTATATGAATGAACCTGTAGATATTAATTCATATATGAAAACATCTAAAAGCCATTAATAATTATTTAAAGTATATCCACAATTATGGATTTTACTTTTATAGGCACGAATCTGGTCTATGAATGTAAAACAAGGAAGGACCTTTTCATTTAAATCTATATTATTATCTACATTTATTAAATCATTGTTAATTACTTGTTAACAGATCCAGAAAAAGTATATACATAATCCATTAAAACAATTTGAGAAAGTATTACTTGTGACTTTTTGCGTCAAGGTACGTACTTAGAAAACATACATTTATTTCAATACATAGTACTTCTGTATCATATCGATCAAGGTTATGAGATAAATTGTATGATGACTTTGCCCCTCGATGAGGGAACCTAGTCTCTAGTAAAGCATAATAACTTGCGATTGTGATGAAATAAATACACTTTTGTATCTCCAGGAGGATACGAGCCAACCTGGTCTGAATTAAAACTCATAATTCAGGTATCCTTGTGCTAATCTAGTCTAGAGAAATGATAGTGTAAAGTTGTGAAGATAAATAATTATAGCTTTAGACCCGTGGACCACCATATCGATCAAGGTCATAAATTATATTTTATGATGACTGTATCTCTCGATGAGGGAACCTAGTCTCTAGTAAAGCATAATAACTTGCGATTGTGGAAGACCTGAGCCCAATTGCATAGAATATTATCTATGGGTTTTCGAGCCAAACTGGTCACAGTCAATAGTTAACTATGTATTAAATACACTTTTGTATCTCCAGGAGGATACGAACCAACCTGGTTTGAATTAAAACTCGTAATTCAGGTATCTTTGCGCTAATCTAGTCTAGAGAAATGAAAGTGTAAAATTATAGCTTTCGAAGACCTTTGTAAAAAAGACCTGACCCATACGTATGGTATAGAATGAATTTCTATGGGTTTTTCGATTCAAACTGGTCACGGTCTACAGTTATAACTAATACATATTTTCCGTCTTAAATGATCTATGAAACATTTGAGTCTAAAACGTATTGAACTAAGCTGTATATGTTTTTTGAGTCTCCCTGACCGCAGTTAAAGTTAACAATTATATTATACAAATATGTTTTATGGTTTTATTTATGTATTTTGAGAGAACTAAGCACGAGTCGCTCAACTCAAAACGTAAAAACGGTATGTCCTTTTTATTTATTTGCATTGAACTGAAACGTGTGCACAAACTTATCAACGGGATAGGTATGGAATTTGGTAACGTCGATGTGTCGTGTAGTCATTACGCTAATCAGTCGCTAACTTATTAACAGTATAATCACCTATGTTAGTTGGAATTAGCAACGGATGAACAGACTTTACATTATTGGGTATTCTATCCCACCCGTAGTGAGCGCAGCGAACGGAGGTGAGCGAAAGCGAACGAAGGTGGGGTAGAATGCCCAATAATACACTACTCACTGGCTACTTTGCTCATCAATCCGGAACACAGTAATGCTTGCACACTACTGCTTGGCTGCAGACTTCACGAGCAAAGCGGTGGTACCAACCCAGACGGACATTTGCAGAAGAGTTAGTCCTACCATTTAGTAAAAAAATACTATTAATATTTTCGCTCTAATATGCCTTTTGTGCTCATTCTCCGTAAAAAAACATATTCTCAACCGCAAACCAGTTTCTCAGTCAATAAATTTAATATGAAACAAAAAAACTGGGATATACACCCTTTTTATCCTGGACCTATGAATAATACACACATTCTCTCTAACACTACATTCTTAGATCTCCAAATATAGCTAAAAATACCTTTAACACAAACGCATAAGAGCTATAATCGCATGTAAAAGATAGAATCTACAAACTTGTAAGTCGATAGCTCGTCCAGTCTAGCCTGATCCGAGCAGACGCGAGCAATTGCCCGCTTTTCGTTCGTAATTGTTAGGGAGAGACGGCTGTGGAAGGCCACAGTAAGTTGGGCAGGAAAACAAAAGCGTACAAAAAGCCACCCTGAGCGTTTCGAGGCCCGCCCCTTTTAGCTACCACTCCCTTAAAGTCAGTCGTTGTTCAGCGCTGTTCAGAAACACATGTCTGAGCTGTTTCATTGCGAATGAGCATTTTCGAACGCGTTTTTTTTAATTTGTCAATTTTTGGAATGTTTTGAAATATCGAACGCATTATTTTTACAAATTTTTAATTATGGCAATGACTTTTTAGTGATGTGTGTCGTTAACTGCTATTTTCTAAATGCCATTATATTTTCATAAAATAACAGGTATGAACGTATAATGTACCCAACGGATATGAAACATGGACCATTGAAGTTAAATCCGTTTACGAATAAGCTTGACCATAACATTATGTTGAAAACTATACATAACTTGTGCTATAAGAATAACACGCCTTTTAATATGTCGTCACCGTTCCTCGTCGACAACATCTTGCATCAACAGAAAACGGCCGAGTTCCACAATCAATACCTTAATCAGCAAATCGAGAACTACGTTTTGCAACGACAGCATTACGAGAGATCCCGAGAAAACTCCCCAGAGATGGACGAAACGAAAAACGTTGACAACGAAGATGACAAGCAAGAGGAATCGATTGAAGACTCAAAAATCGAAGATGACGACTCTAAAAGCCGCGATGAGGATTTTAACGGTGTCAAAAACGAGTATTACAACAACGATTATTACCAAAGAAGCGACGAAAAGGAGGTTTTAAACATACCAAGCTTGAACCGTCGCTGCCAAACTTGCGGCGACTTCGCCTGTCCGCCTTTCGCTTGCAAAAAGTCCGGTATAAGACGCTTAGAAGAGTTAGAAAAGAGGTTTAACTTGCATAATTATCAGGAAAATTCAGATGAGGATTTGAAGGAGAAGCAGTACAATACAGAGGATATGGTGAGGAGCTGTGAGGAGTACGAACAGAAGAAGCCGTTGCTGAAGTTTAGTGTTAGTGCGATTTTGGGTGATAGGGAAGACAGTGTGGCGAAGAACAACGTTGGTGAGTAGAGTTGGCTACGCCATTTAATATCGCTATTTTCCCTAGATTTGGCTCGATTTAAAATGCGTTTGGTGTAGTCCAGGCTAATAATAGTACCACCCCATAACTCCCAGTGGGTGCCATAAAAGCCAGTTAAGGGAATATCCAGGGAATGGGCAGCAGGATTCTCCTCGGTCAGCATTATAATCTACTACGATCACAGCGACGCCTGCCTAGTGTGCTAAATTATTGCGGCCGAGGTCCAGCTGTGGCCGTTTTCCAGCTGGTGATGATGAGGAAAATGCGTTTTGCAATGTAGATAATTGATATGTACTTATAATTATGATATAGAGTTTATTTGCCAAAAGTAGTTAGTGAAATTACTGGGCTTATGAGACTTAATACCTAATGTCTCAGGGTAACGAACGCAATGCAGTGCCGCCCAGGTCTGTGTTTCAAAGTTCTGAGTGGCACTGCGATTGTTATAGGCCGGCGTTATGCTTATCACATCAAGCAAGCGACCGGCTAGTCTCGTTATCGTATTTTAGGAACTAAAAAAAGGAAATTTAGTCTAATAGATATATAGGTATATATTGTTCTAGTAAAAGCAAACGTTTCGCCATTTTCTACCTTATTTAACTACAAAAGGATTACTATACGTAAAGATTGGCTTATCATCGGGCCGCGTTGTGAGCTTTAATTTCATACAAATGACTGTAAAGTTAAATACAAATTCAAAATAATTTATTACTAAGAATGTAGGTAGAAAAAAAAGATGGTAATACATGATCTGTTCCATACAATCTACCTCATTTGGAGGTGTGCAATATTCGTGTTTACGATTAATTACATTTATATGATAACTATTTCATTAGAATAATTAATAAATTAAAATTAAAATAATCAATCATGTCAAAAATTTCCCAGTTCGCTTTAATTTATAATTTGAAACAATCAACATTCCTCAATTATATTACATTAATTATGTTGCAAGTTACAAATAAATTATTATATAATTATTATGTTTTCTTACAATGTTTCAATCTAAATTGTGTAGGTATTCATAACAGTTCAAATTAATTAGATGATACATTTTTTGACATTAATTCACGAAAGAGCTCCTCTGGCTAGTTACCACGCTCATGTTGTACAATCTGTTGCTATATACGAGTGGTGTAATTGTAATTTTGGCTGGGCGAGTCTGTGACTTTATGCCGTAGAGAAAATTGTGATAAATCACGTAAGATCTCTCTCATATTTTATACTAGGTGCTGCCCGCCGTTTCACCCGCGCGATGCTATTGCATGTCATGGTTTTTATTTTTTTGTGCGGAACCCTAATTATTTTTCTAAAATAAAAGTAGCTTAAGTTACTCCTTGTAACATCAGCTATCTGCCAGTGAAAGTCCCGTCATAATAGGTGCATCCGTTTCGGAGATTACCCGGAACAAACAAACCGACAGACAGACAAAATTTTAAAAAATGGTTGTTTTGTTATAGGTACCGCATATACTTTCATATGCATTTGGTAAAAAGCTGTTATTTTGATATTACAAACAGACACTACAATTTTATTTATTTGTATAGATATAAAAAGGTATACGTTTTGATTTGTCCCATAGAAATTTCATCAAAATCGGTTCATTTTTTCATTGCAGTCTGTTCGTCGCTTTATTAGGACAATTTTTAATATAAATATGTGTTTTGCGGGTCGGTGACTATTGCAATATTAATTTTAGTATATTGCTGTGGTTGTCCACCTACTCGTTAATAGTAAGTTGATAACATACAATGTAACCCCTACCTATAATAACTTTGACTTTTGAAAAGTAGAAATGCCTGTTTTAATCTTTTTTTTTCTTCTTTCGTGGCCAGATGTTTTAATCTTTTAATCATGTTGTGTGCATATTTAGGGATGTTTTCTGGCTCAAAACCTTGAAGAATGTGCCTACTTTAATCACCTTTGTTATGAAAATGTTCTGTTTTGTGTACCTAATAAATATGTAAACAAACTTAACCTGAGCAAAAAAATGCTTTACAAAAACCTGGAAACAACTTACCATCAGAGTGCATCATCAGATATTGACAAAAATATATGGGATCACCTTAATAATATAGTTTCAGTCATTCAAATCGGTTTAGCCGTTTCTGAGATCGTAACGTAGACCCAAACAAAATAAAATGCAGACGCATTGAGAATCTCATCCTTTTTTGAAGTCGGTTAAAACAAATTATAAGTTATAACAGCCCATCAAATCAATTATTATAAGGAATTCCAATAAACTCTGAAGCCGCGTCAAAATAACTGCTTTTCTAAAAACGATATTAACTACAACGTCTATAGTAGTAAAACGTTACAACTTCCCATTATAACGTTCTCCAATAGCAGTTTTCTCTATCCAACGCTACATCTTAATCTACTGGCGGAAAGTCGCAATATGGCGGATGACTTTTTCAATAAAACTGGCAACATCTGGACGGACACTTAAGCTCGGGGGCGGGAATGAGATGGCACAACTAGACAGTGTACTAGTGCGAGCGAGAGCGGCGTACTCGAGGGTCTTAGCGAAATTAATATGTCCTTTTCTGTGCGTTTCTGGCGCTATATTATTTTATTATTGATGTTCTGATATTTCTGTATTAGGTAATATTGTTTTTGCGTCTTCTAGGAAGGTTAGTAGGCAATTACGGATAGTGTGATAAATAAATACTTACATAGTTCTTATTGCAATTGGAACACAGAACAGGCTGTTTGTAATCTTCAGAAAAACTTTTCTAATTTCGTGCGTTGTGTTCGTTGGAGCCTTATTTGAAGATGGTCAACTTCATTTGCGACATGACTGTTGTATGCGTGTGGAAGTACCTATCAGTGTAGCTTTTAGGGGTATAACTGACTAAGGTCGAGCTAACCAACCATTTTGAACAGAAGTTCAACTATGAAACTCATAAACCGAGCTTCATATAGCCTAAACTTCAGATTATTTTTAAAGGAGCATTTTGACATATGCTGTCAAAGCTAGCTCTGAATGGTTCGTGAACTGCTGATTGGATTTTATAATGCATGGTGAACAGAAAATATTTAAACTTCATTTTCACTAGGTTTGGGAATTTGTACGCCGAACACGTTAACTTCTTTAATTTCAGTATTTAATTTTATTTAACAGTAATTTCAGCGATCTTAGTAACTATAACTATTCAAGGTTTATAAAAAGAGTACCTTCAATCACGCCCTTACTTTACCTACATTGTATCGTAGCTTGTAGCTTGTCTCATTCACCGTTCTTAACCAAAGCTAGAAGGCTTTTTTTTAAATATAATGAGACGAACGACTCCTTTACTTTTTTTTACTATTTTTGTCGTCTGACTATTTTGCTCATCGTACCGGAACACAGTGCGGCAGACTGCATGAGCAAAGCAGTGGTACCAATCCAGACGGACGCTCGCAGAAGAGTTAGTGCTACCACCTAGTAGTTATTGTAGTCCTACTACCAAGTAATCGCAGTAATGTGCAATCATTACTGTGTTCCGGTTTGATGAGCAAAGTACTTAGTGAAATTACTGGGCTTATGAGACATAATAACTAATCTCATAGGTATAGTAATTATGCATGTTACAGCTTGGTGGCAGACTCACGAGCAAAGCGGCTGTACTCACCCTGATGGACACTAGCAGAAGAGTTAGTCCCACCACCTGGTAAAATGTATCTGAGCGTTACTGTGCTTCATTCAGAGCGCACTTTAAGGGAGTTAATATAGAAAGCACCACGCGCGCAAGACAAATGTATGACACGGGGTGCGTGCTTGCTATATTTCGTTACATAGAGCGCTATACATTTTCAACACCTGCTGGACCTGCATGTAATAAGCCTTGAAGCTTAAAAGTTGTGACACAAGGGCCGGCTACGTACAAGAAGGAAGATGAGATCTGATGAGATAGAGCTAATTTGTTTGTTGAGAACAAATTTTTACTTTCTTTATAAACAACTGAAAGATTGTCTTCCATCGCCTTCATCAAGCGAGTTGATGTTTTTCTAAACCGATATTAATGCTTGAAGTTGTGAAACTTTGCCGTGTGAACACATTTACAAACAAAATCCATCCGTGAAGCCTATATAACCCGACTTGGCAAAAATCTACATGAGAGCGTTATAAAATTATGCATATCGCTCCCGAAGGCCCATATTAACATGTCATTGGACGCCATATTGCGATAATATTCGGATTTTGGAACGACTGCCTTCTCTACTGCTTTTACCAAACCAATATCAATTTCCTTACTCAAGTTCATTTTCAACAGATTTTGAATCTTACGCCTTTTGCATTAAGGTCGAGCATCGTTTTTTTATGCGTAGTTACTGCTATTACGTTTCGACCAAAACCAATATTCTTTTTCGGCTTCTTACATTTTACGATTGACGATTTAGGATCTTAAACTGTAAGGGATAGGGTTGGCTGAGTTTTTATAAGTGACAGTTTAATTTGGTAGTTGATATTACTCAGATTTGTCGGGTCCGTTTTTTACGCGATTGTCATAAAGTCGGAAAGATCACGACGGTATAAATCGTTATTCGTTATGCGTTAAATTTCTATTCGATTATCGTTATATTTTTATATCTGGTATTGGAATGAAGAGGGGCGCGACTGGGGTTTTTATGTATAGACAGGTGTGTAAGAGTGTTATTTTCTGTTAGTTTTGATCGGATGAGTGGAGTTTGAAAGTAACAGGGTGGGTGACAGAGAGGGTGTCTGTGATTTCCAATTAATGCTATGTTTTTGTACTGTAAAGGCGATAAAGTTTAGTGCCAGGTACATGTAGTTTTCAGATAAATTCCTGTCGGCAATTTGTCAATAGCAAAATTTGCATCCCATTTTCAATCTATAATTATTAACGTATAATTTTTGAATTTACACCTTTGGAGAAAAAAAAGAAGCTATATTTTCGTAGTAATTTATTATTTTTATGCTATTTGTTAACGAGACGAGCTGGTCGTTTGCCTGATGGTAAGCATAACGCCGGCCTATAACAAATGCAGTGCCACTCAGAATTTTGAAACACAAAGGCCTACGTGGCACAGCATTGCGCGCGTTACCTTCAGATATTAGGTAATTCAGTAATTTCATTGATACTTTACTCATCAAACAGGATTATTATACATTACAAACCAAATCAACAAACTTGTGCCTGTTAAAGTTATCGAAATAGCATGTAGCAGTAATATAGTTATTAGAATTAACCTGTTAAACAACGACACTTATGTAGCGTACCTACTGCACTACACCTGTTATACAGAACTGTTACAGCTGTAATAACAGTATGGATAATGACTCTATTTTGGATGTTTGGTCACAGCGCTACAAATGTACAAGTCAATTATGATTTATCCTACATAAATAATACATTTATAATCTAGTACCAAAGATGTCACATTCGATTCCTGAGCGATTTTCACTTTTTCTCATTAAAATAGGACTACATTTAGTTTGCGTCTTATGTGACAGTAAAACAATGCGTTGAAGATTTTAAAAATGATAGACTATTAAAATGTATGTATGTGCATCCTGTTATTTGCAATAAATAATATTTTATCTTTAAGCAGATAACAACAAGTCCGAAACAGTCATTTTAGAGTATTTTCTTCATAGAACATTATTTGACGCATTGTGCCCAATACCCATACTCATTTCTACATGTACATTACTATTCCAATTTTGAAACACTCACGACGGCGACGGTTAACACGACCGCAGTGCGTTCTGAATTTAAACGAGCCAATGGGACCGCGAGCGAGTTAACGAACGCCGCGTGTTCAGATTATGAAATTTTGAGGTTAGAAGGTTTTGCCCATTTTAGTTCTGTGCGGATTGTGTGGATTAGGTCCATACATATTTTATATTTACTTGTCTGGGACTCAAGCCACATGAATACCAGCAATAGGCAAAGAATAGCACAAAATATACTATATATTTTATAAGCTTGATAAGTTGGTACATAGGTTTACGTTACACCAGTTTCACCACTAGATGCAGTCGAAAGTGGTGCCTATAGGTGCGCGAAATATATAAACATAATACTTAGAAAGGGATGGATCTCTTCAGTGGTTGCTGATTCTGAACTGCAACATACTGATAGGTACTTGGTGACAGATTTTCAATTTGTAGTTCCCGTTGGTCGCCAGCCAGACTCCAAGCACCACAAAATGATCTACCACTTTGTTAAGCATTAGTGTTTTCTGTCACCGAAAGTTGAAGCTCATTATATATTTAGGACCATCTACTTACAGACCGGTAGGCAGCCTAAATGTACAACCAGCCTGAACGCCTATTATTTTATCGTTTTACTTATAATGCTCCTGAAGTCTGCCGCCAAGCAGTAGTGTGCAAGCATTACTGTGTTCCGGTTTGATGAGCAGAGTATCCAGTGAAATTACTGGGCTTATGAGACTTAATACCTAATGTCTCAGGGTAACGAGCGCACTGCAGTGCCGCGCAGGCCTTTGTGTTTCAAAGTTCTGGGTGGCACTCCAAATGTTATGGGCTGGCGTTATGCTTACCATCAGGCAAACGACCAGCGCGTCTCGTTACCAAATAACATAAAAAAATACTACACTCTCAAACGTAGTAGATAATGCTACTATAGCATAAAGTCATTCCAAGTACAATATTAGTGCTAAATAAATAGTTCAAAAATAAATAATATTAATTTTAAACCATGATTGTGATGTAAATAGAGAAACAATGTAACCGATTATGAATATACTACGCGTAATTACGCGAGCAGTGTGTTGCGGTGGCCCGTGCCGGTGACATTATTATGTTTTCAGCACTGCCGGGTTTCATATGGCAACGACGTGTATTTGGTGTATTTTCTGTAGTGGCAACACGGTGTTGATAATTATGTGTGATGGAAACACATGTATGACTATAGAAAGTTGTGAATTTGTGAGTGTTTGTTATAGTATTGCGCTTAACCACAATCTCACCTGATGGTAAATGACGATGCGGTCGACGGTGAACCACGGATTCGTTGAAGGAATTAACTAGAAAAATAAAAATAAAAATGTATTCTGGCACCCATTTCTATATTTTTACGTGTGTTTTTTTTTTCAATCACTAACCCGATTTTCAATATCTTTAGAAAAATAACCAAATGGTTAGACAAAAATAAGCCAAAATTTAAATAATTATTATAAAATGAGCGATCCTTTAAAATCAAACTGTGTCCAGCGCACAAACCCGAAATCCAATAAACGAAACGGTCCCCTCTCGAATCAATTATTTTCACACTTCCCGCGTAAAAATTGGCGCGAAACGCCGCGACATCCGGCCAGCCGATAACGCTCTCAATCGTTCTGTTATAACGGCTATTTCTAGCAGTTAATTAAATAACGTTTATAGCCGTGATATTACTGGGCTCAGGTGTTATTTTTTATTACTATTGCTTATTTAGGTTTATGAGTTTTGTATTACAATTGTTTATTAAACGGCCTTTGAAATTAAACTGATAACAATATAATATTTAATATTCATTGATATCTCAAGCATTTTTTTTGTTTACTAACGGTTGAATTTTATTCCTGAATCCGTATATCCGCATACCTACTTATAATAAATACGAAAGTGTGTTTGGATTGTCTTTCTTTCACGCAGCAACGGAGCAAAGGACGAGATATTTTTTATAAATAGTAACTACTACATACTCTAATAGCTTGCGCCTGCGGCTTCGGCCGCATGGTATACTTAAATTTTGATAAGTTGTGGTGTGTGTTATTCTAATGTAGGTATAAGCTTTATTACTGCAAAATTTCATCAAAATCCGTTCAATAGTTTTTGCGTGAAAGAGTCACAAACATCCCCACATACATCCATCCTCAAAATCTTTCGTGTTAAAATATTAACTTAGGAAGTAGGATATAGTAGGAAGTATACTAAGGATGGACTGGAGGATACCTAAGTAATTAACATAGGCCTCATTACGCTCCCACTGCCTCTCTCAGAGAGAAAGGGGCCATAATCTACCACGTGGACCCAGTGTGGCCCCAAGGATCCACCAAAGATGTCACATGTCCTTGAATTGTGTGATTCTTGAAAATGCGGGTATCCTCACGATGTTTTGCTACACCGTTTTAGAGCGAGTGTGGCAACTGGTGCGGCCCGGACCCGGCATTTGAACTCTGGTGCGTCAAATTGAAATTCGCACAAGTTTCCGCTCAGCCACAGTCGCTCAAATTAAATTGCTGGGAGTATATTAATCGTTAACCGTCATAAATCTTAAAAAAAATACAGTTTTACCAAGAAAACCCCCACCCTTAAGGTAAGTCAAGAGTTCTCCCCAAGTTATTATGGGAGAGGCGTCGTGGCGGAAACTTCGCCCTAAGCACCCTTCGTTTAACGATTTAAAACGCGGGGGTGTTATTTTAATTATTTTATAGTATTAATTTCTGAGGGCAAAGAGGGTTTGAGACGGGAACCAATTAACGTGGGGTAATGGGAAGTTTTTTTAACACTAAACTGGAATTTACCAGGTGGTAGGGGTATCACTGCGAATGTCCGCTGGGTGAGTACCCACCGCTTTTCTCGTGTAAAGATTTTAGTTTTTTTGTATAGAATAGGGTTTTGCGAGCGAGTTAATAAGAAAGAGCCTGGGGTGCAATTTTTGAATGTCACCGAGTGACTAAATATCAGCATTATGACCGATAGTCACCGATTTACAAAAAGTCGTATTTTTTAATCTCAGCGGGTGACTAAATTTCTCATACCTATGATATCGTTTACGAATGGGTACCCCCACTCGTAAACGATAGGTATCATAGATACGAGTATTTAGTGCCAATTTTGACATGAAAACAATTTCCAACTTAAAAAATAAAAATAAATATAACACAATCATAAGATTATCTGTGATCAAAGCTGAGAAATAGTTGCATGATTGGTATATAGAGTATGACATTCAAAAATACGACTTTTGCAAATTAGTGATTTCAAAGTCATCGCTGAGAATTTTCCAAAGTTATGGATAGTACCTACATCTACGTTATCACTTTGTGCTTACCATCATGTAAACGACCTGCTTTTCTCGTTATCAAGTCCAGTAAAATGCTATTATTCAATATTTTCTCTAACAAAAAACGGCTAACTTAAAAAATGTTCGGCTAAAATTAAATCGAATACCAAGCAAGCACACTTGAGCAACTTTGCACAATATGGCAGTATCTAATAATAAATTGGCTTATAATACAAACAACGGTTCATTTCTTATTTAGGGCTCAAACTCGGGTAATACGGAACCTTCAAAAACTTTAATCAGTACATTCTAAGATCCTTACAGTGTCTTTTACTATCTATACAAATATATATTGCAGAGTCTGTTTGTAATATCAAAATAACAGCTTTTTACTAAATGCATATGATAGTATATACGGTACTCATAACAAAACAACCATTTTAAATATTTTTGTGGGTCTGTCTATCTGTCTGTTTGTTCCGGGTAATCTCCGAAATGGCTAGACCGATTTTGACGGGACTTTCACTGGCAGATAGCTGATGTTATAAGGAGTAACTTAGAAAAAGAATTAGGGTTCCGTGCAAAAAATAAAAACCATAAAATCCAATTTCTCCGCGCGGGTGAAACCCTGGGCTGGGCAGCTAGTACTTACTATTGGATAAGAAGATGAACATTTCATTTGCCGCCGGCCCATATCAACATACCTACCACACATAGCTTAGTTTGTTAAAGCGTCTGGTCTAGACAATCAAGAAGACGCGGGTTCAAATCTCGTTAGCAGCAAAATATTTAAAATGTAGATATTTCAAATTCAAAATTCAATTTAAAAAGTTTTTATTTAAGAACCCGAAGTATAACTCGCCCAACTCCGTGATGGGCCTAGCGCCGAGCGGTAAATATTGTTCCTGTTTCACCACGAGCAAGACGGGGCGCGGAAAAGAGCAAGACAGCACGTCTAGTCAAAGATCAAGAAGTTGGTGAAGCGCAGATGCGAATTTGACAGACAGGCCATAGAGTAATAAATAACCTACGCCTATGACGATGACGACATTATTATAATTTGAAATAATGGTTACCTACTGAAATAATGGTTAGTCATATATTGTAGGTATATTAATACTCTACTTATTGGATTCTACCTATCCGTTGTCCACCATGGAGATACAATGACACATTGCTTTTAATAAAATTTTAAAATTAGTAAGTATATGGATTTTTGAAAAAATCATGTTCATGTCCGTGACCTGGGAACTACAGTTGCTGGAAACAGGACTCGAAAGCTGAAGCCCCAGCTCAGTGGCGTGATCTTGAATAATTTGCCTTCGTTCAGCAATCGACAAGAATATAAGTTGATGGTACTATACCTATAATTCATGCAACTACATTCGACAAAGTTGAATCATGACCCACCTATTCGATTTTTTTCATATATCAATTATCGAAGTATAGGAATTATAGGATAGGCTTCGGATTGCTTCTGACCGATTTTGACCTTCATTATGGACGTGTTAGATTAACAAATTGGCTGTAAGATCATTCAAAACTTTTCCGATGAGGGAAACTGAAAGATAAAGTCCAACTTGTCAATTATTATTACGCTATAAAGAAAATAAAATAAAACCTTTTTACAGAAATAACGTTGACTTTTTTGATCGTGAATATTTGTTGTTTTCTTCACCTGACTGACTTGACACTTATCACATCTATATCAATACTAGCTTCTGCCCGCGGTTTTCACCCGCGTTCCCACAGGAACCGTGCATTTTTTCGGGATAAAAAGTAGCCTATGTTACTCTCCTGTCCATAAACTATATCTATACCGAAAATCACGTCGATCCGTTGTTCTGTTACTGCGTGAAAGAAGGACAAACCAACAAACACACTTTCGCATTTATAATATTACTAGGATATATAGTAGGATTACTAGGATAAAAAGATAAAATTTGTTTGTTTGTGAAAGAAATTCCACCTGGCTACCATTCCAGATGCACTCCGCAGTTTAGGTATAAAGCTACAAGTACGCGGCGCGCGGGCTCGTACTGTCGGGACGAATTCAGCGTGTTGCCGTGCGGCCGGGTCGTACGTTAGCAGTACCTACGTAATCACTCACGCGGAGCAAAAGCATATTGCTTCGCATTCAGCTGCGAGGATCCAAACCGCAAGTTTTTGCAGTTTTAGAATTTTTATCGACTTACAATGTTTTTATGTACAATGTACATATAAACAACACAATATTTGTGTAATATAAAAAAATAAACTATTTTATCATCAGTCTTATTTAATAAAGTTAAATTAATCACTTCAAATAAGCTATTCTTGCATAATTATACTTTAGGGGATAATGTGAAATGAAGACGCGGCGGTGGCCTAAGGCAGCGCTTACACCTAATTCATGATTGATAGATAAGCATCAATCGCGGATCACGAGAACACCATGAAAAAACCACGATCCCCGTTTGACGCATATCGTATCGTCTATTGTGGTTGTGGTTGGGGCTTGATGGAATTATCTATTCCGAGCACGGTACCCGCTTCTACCTATGCACCTAAGCTTCTACGACCTCTATTAAAAAAAAAATGGTTTCACAACCACTGCTTGCTCAGTGCAGACGCCGCGGTAAATAAGCGGTAGTGCGCATGATATGTATGTAGCGTAAAGCGGAGCAGTCGTTGCTTTCATCCCAGGCAGAGCTTCGAGACAGACGTTCTTGTTAGACGTTCGCTGTTAGAGTCATTTTAACTTTCATAAGTGCTCCTTTGGGGCCTATTTGAATAAAGACTTTTGAATTTTGAATATTGAAGTTCTTGTCTATTTAGTGGTTTTTTGATGGTTTTACATCCAGTCGCGCTTGCTCGTGTATTATCTCGTAATCTGCGCTGGATGCAAAAGCATGGTTATTTTGATACCAAAACGCATACTTGCATAAGTGTCAACGGTCTGCATTATGATAGCGCGGACTAGTCAGCTGCAGCACCCGTGCTGTGCTTGCGTTATGTTTGGTACGCTCAGCATAATAAACGGAATAATGAAATTTTGTTATCTAAATACGAGTAGAATAGATGTAGTAGTTTTATCCTGATTTCACATGAGTAAAGCCGCGGGGAAAAAGCTAGTATATAACGCATTAAAAATATTGAAGCTAAATTCATTCTAATCCAACCAATCCTACTTCCTTATAAATACGAAAGTGTGTTTGTCTGTTTTTTGGTTTGTCCTTCAGCAACGAAGCAACGTATTGATTTTTGGACGATTTTTGGCATATATATAGTTTATGGACCGGAGAGTAACTTAGGCTAATTTTTATCCCGGATAATGCACGGTTGCAGTGGGAACGCGGGTGAAATCCGCGGGCAGAAGCTAGTATTATAAATGCGAAAATGTTTGTTGATTTCTTGGTTTGTCCTTCTTTCACATAGTAAAAGTGCAACGGATTTACGTGATTTTTGGCATAGAAATAGTTTATGGACCGGAGAGTAATATAGGCTACTTTTAATCCCGGAAAATGAACGGTGCCTATGGGAACGCGGGTGAAACCGCGGGCAGAAGCTAGTTGATATAGTACAGCCTTTGATTATCTAGTTCATCACATAAAATAGCTATGCAAAAATAGCTATTTATCTGGGTCAGGATTCAAATTTGTTACTGCTCCCTGTAATGTCTCACACATTATACACTTATCAATCGTATATTATAGCGTACCCATACACGAGCACACTGTTTGTAATATCAAAATAACTGGTTTTTCACTAAATGCATATGAAAGCATATAGGGTACCTATATCAAATCAACCATTCTTTAAATTTTTGTCTGTCTGTCTTTCTGTCTGCCTGTCTGTTTGTTTGTTCCGGGTAATCTCCGAAACGGCTGGACCGATTTTGACGGGACTTTCACAGGCAGATAGCTGATGTTACAAGGAGTAACATAGGCTACTTTAATTTTAGAAAAAGAATTAGGGTTCCGCGCAAAAAAATAAAAACCATGAAATCCAAAATCTCCACGAGGGTGAAACCGCGGGGCAGCAGCTAGTCTATGGAATAAATCTGAAAGTGTATCCTTTCAGACAAAAAAAATGAATTTTACAAATCAGTTTATAAATAGCGGAATATACATTAAAAAATACAACCGAATTGAGATCCTCTTTTGTTTTGAAGTTGGTTCAAAATAAAATAATTTATTTTTTCCATAACATCGCAGTGGAAACGAACCGTAGCGCACAGTCTCTCGTGAGCAGTTATCGCTTGCCTCATATTATTATTTGTGTTCTGTTTTAACCGAATTAAAAAAGGAGGAGGTTCACAATTCGTCTGTTTTTATATTAGGGTTTATATCATGGGTGGTTTAATAAATTTTATGAAAGAATACTCCTTAGAATGGAATTTAATCATCACGATATTTTTAGACAGTGTCTAAAGATAAACATCTAAAATGATTAGAAATGTCACAACAGAATTAAGTTAGACAACGGTTAGATACTACATAAATCAGGATTTGTGGTTGCTCATATTTAAACACGTGACTAAGGCATGTTTAGGAGTTAAACACTGTTTATCACAGGTTTAATGTAATAACAATATTTTTTTGTGGTAAGACCGTAGGTAGGTTTCTACTCTCCAACTAGTCATAGATACTTTCGCGTTGAATCATCCATTTTTCATACCTCCGAAGTCCGAGAAAGTACCTAAAGGTTGAAAATGTAACTTACTGATACGAATCAATAGGTTCCTAAATACCTACCAAATCAACTGTCAAATACGTCTCTATAACGTTATAAATATTACCTAATCTGTGTCTCAGTTACAGAATACGAGTTGATAACTTCATCAATAGATACACTCTACGAAATTCGAAAGAATAAACGAACATGCCGCGTACAATTTGAGTTGTGAATTATTGTGTTCGAAGCGTAGACAGAGAAATAGTCCGTCGACCGCGACGGTTCGAAGACTGTCAGGGCTAGATCGGCAATTGTCGGGACTCGGGAGTTTCCGTAGCCTCACTGCGTCTCCCCGTTACCTCACCCCGCGTGTGACGAAGCGGTTGCAAAATGTCGACAATATTTTACATTTTTTTGATAACTTTTCGAAGTTCCTTTTTCATTTTGAATGTACATAATCTATTTCAATTATTATGTATTATTTTCAAAGTTGACTATATTACCGAGGGGTAAGGTGCAACAGTTTTTTGATTAAACGAGTTTATTATATGAAAATAATCAGTTCAAAACGAGTCGTTTTAGTGGTGGAAATATTGAAAATTCACTTCGCTCTAATTTGATTTTAGTTGTGTTTGAACCAAAAGCGTTTTGCCCCTAGATACTGCTTATCCGCTTATACATGCAAAATTTCATTTAAATCTGACCTGTAATTTTCAAATGAACAGGGAAGTTCGTTTGTATGGGACATTCGGTTTACGTACCTCTGTTAAGGTGCTACCCCGAGCCAATGACATTTATCAATCTGTCATCTTCGCAAATAATGTCGGTTTTCGCTGATGCACTGCAACTGTTATGGGCCGGCGTTATGCTTACCATCAGGCAAACGACCAGCTCGTCTCGTTACCAAATAACATAAAAAAAATGTAAAAGACATCGTCGGTCGTGGATTTGGAACCCGCAGGGCGCGATGTTTAACTCGCACTTGGCAGGATTTTTATATCAATGGGCGAGGGATGCGCTAATCCTAAAATATAATAAAAATACTATTATAATAGGATAGTTTTGATCCACCTCACAAAGGGATGCTTTTTTTAGTATTTTGATTTGCTAACTTATTGTTAGGGGTGTTTTTAATAGACTACAAATTTTTCTTGGGTGTTTGTTTACCGAGTCACTTCGGATTGACTATGTTTTTAGGAAAACTAAGTAGATTAATACGAGCAGGACGCTTATTTAATGCAAGCTTTGCTCAAAACTGTTAGCTAATCATTGGCTTATCTGTTTTTTAGACCTAGGTGACGGGACGAGCTGGCTATTGGTCTGATGATCAGCGCTATCTATCCTAACTATAGTTATAAACTGTGGAATTAACATTTACAAAGACCGACGGCATTGAACTTGCATTGTTTTTTATTCACTTTCATAAAAGAAGGAATTAAATATATATTGTTAGGTTCAGAAATGAGACACTCGGTTTGAATATTCGACACACGTGTACTCGTATTTTCACTCGTAGTTCAATGAGGACTGCTGTCCTTCCCCGCGTCTTCCCCTTGCGTAGCGCTGGGACGACTACGGCGTAGCACTGACTTGCTGACGTCATAGCGTAGCACCACAGCACCACACCATGTTCTCTACCTTTATTCTTACAATATGTTCAGTAGATCAATCTCAATGAGAATTGTCAATTTTTATCAATCTTGCTACCGTACAAAGCAGTGTCAAATCTTTGATTTGATTTTACATTGGCTAATTCAGTCGTAATATAAAAATAAAATTATTTATAAAATTATTATATATTTTTAAGATTTTTATCTAATCAAAACACAAAATAATAAAATTTCCTACAGAGAAAAAATCACGAAGCAACCTCTAATCATATATCTCAACCTCTAGTCATATATTTTTCAATAAATACTCGACATGCTGCAAAATATTAGGACAAAAATTTGAATGAGTGATATTACTAGGGATTTTGTGAAATTATGGTTAGTTTGCTTATGGCACTTACTACATTTTTAATCCGTGAACTTCAAGCACATCGTTTCACGATCGCATGCTATGTGAGAGGGAGAAAGGAAGCGAAGAAATAAAGAAGTTTCTGCTGGTTTTAGGCGCCCTCATAATTAAATATAATGTAAGTCCTAACAATTAATTGAATAAGAGCTGTGGATTTTGTTAAATATATAAAATAAAAAAATAAAAATAAATCAGCCATGTAGTCCGGGCTAAGAATAGTACCATCCCATCTCTTCCCGCGGGCGTAAGACCCGGCTAAGAGAATATCCAACGAATGTGCAGCCAGCAGCGTTCTCCTCAGTCAACATTGCAATCTACTGCGATCACGGCGACGCCTGCCAAGCGTGCTGTATTACGGCAAAATCCCCCTTCACGAGGAGGCCGATGTTCAGCAGTGGACATCGACTGATGATAAAGTTAATTAATTTTTTGCTTAAAAGTTTCGTAAGTATTACTCATCTTTATATAACCGGATTCACTTACGTGGTTCAGCCGAGCTTCGCGACGATTGCTCGACCGGTTTCGAGGTATTTGGTACCTCTTCATCAATGGAGCTACACGCAACTGCTCCGACTGGATGCTGTGCGCGTACTGCGCACTGCGCTGCGAAGCTCGGCTGAACCACGTAAGTGAATCCGGTTAAATAAATATAAATAAAAGTTAATTAAATAACCCAAACCGATCGAATGCGACTATCAGAGCGATCGCTCTCGCATTAAACTCGAGTAATCGTTAACAAAGCTATTACAAATACAATGGGAATACGCCATTCTCAATTTTTGGGGCGCGGGTGTGGTCCAAGCTCGGAGAGGATAGCGATTTCTTCATACTCATGCTTGTTGCTGTCAGTGAAATTGCTGGACTTAATCCAATGTCGCAGGACGAGCGCACTGCAGTGGCATTTTGAGCTTGAGAGTGGAAGATAATAAACTAGGACTTGAAAATGTCCATCCAACATGAAATGTAGTCACTCACATAATTTTACAAATACTTAATGGTCATTTTAATATTTAAATTATAAATCAAGCTTGTTTTAGCTTACCAATAATAATACGGCTGACTACTCTTTTCTTTTCTATTTAGATCTGCTGATCCCTAGATCAGCTGTTTTACTTGAACTATGTTGAACTTTCGTAAATGATGATGTTGATTAGAAGAGAATTAGAAAAAATCCCGAAAATACCGCGCAGTTCACGTTGGGAGTGAATTTATTCTTTGGTATGGAAATTTTTAATGACGTGTTTCCAAGGGTGGTTGTCACAACTTGTCGACAACCATGGTCCTAATCACCCCCTTCCGGGATAACATACCATCTTTTTTTTATGTTATTAGGTAACGAGACGAGCTGGTCGTTTGCCTGATGGTAAGCATAACGCCGGCCCATAACAATTACAGTGCCACTCAGAACTTTGAAACACAAAGGCCTGCGCGGCACTGCAATGCGCTCGTTACCCTGGCCCTGAGACATTAGGTATTAAGTCTCATAAGCCCAGTAATTTCACTGGATACTCTGCTCATCAAACCGGAACACAGTAATGCTTGCACACTACTGCTTGGCGGCAGACTTCACGAGCAAAGCGGTGGTAACAACTCAGACGGACACTCGCAGAAGAGTTAGTCCTCCCACTAACAATCAGCCTCTCAAACTCGCGCTGTATATGTAAACTTAAAAAGCAAAATCTAAACACAAAATTTCATCCTGACGTTAGAGCAGTTTCTGAGATACCCTTAATATATTTATATGTATACAACAAATGCTCGTTTAAAGTTATTTGATTTTATAAAACTACCTACCTATGATACCATTTACAAAGAGATCGGCTGCGATATGCAGCATTCAACTCGTACCCAATCGTATAACAACGCTATTATAAATACACTGGAGTTTTCTTAAGACCCTACTAGGCGCCAATGGCCTTGCTCGAATGGGTGGAGTCAATCCCACTTCACCCGCGCGGTCCACACTTCGTCTTTCAAGAACATCGCAAAACCTAACGTCATAGAATACGCGGATGAACGAACGCGCGTGCGAGTAGCGCGCACGGCATCTTCTTTGCCTATAATTCTTTGAATTCATTTAGTGGAAAGTTCTTCATTGAAAGTGAAGTTTGATCATCATTATCCATACTATCCATACTTCCATACTAAATATATCCTATATCCTACTCTATTATAAATGCGAAAGTTTGTTTGTTGGTTTGTTAATTTGTTGGTTTGTCCTTCTTTCACGCAGTAACGGAGCGACGGATCGACGTGATTTTTGGCATAGTAATAGTTTATGGACCGGAGAGTAACATAGGGTTCTTTGTATCCGGAAAATGCATGTTTCCTGTGGGAACGCGGGTGAAAACCGCGGGCAGAAGCTAGTTATATTATTAATGCGAAAGTGTGTTTGTTGATTTGTTGGTTTGTCCTTCTTTCACGCAGTAACGAATCAACGGATCGACGTGGTTTTTGGCATAGATATAGTTTATGGACCGGAGAATAACATAAGCTACTTTTTGTCCCGGAACAATGCACGGTTCCTATGGGAACGTGGGTGAAAACCGCGGGCAGAAGCTAGTTCGTAAATAAACGGGACGGACGCACATGAGATCATACAACGTTGAGATTTATCTCAAAACATCGCTGTGGACTATAATAAAAGTACAGACAGCCAATTTGCTCCGTAACGTTGAAATTTGTTACACCTTTTGACCCAAAAACGAACGTGTACGTAAATAAATGATTTTCGGGTTATTTTTTATTTTTTACTTTTGTAGTCATGTTTTTTATATTGATGTCATTTACGAGGTATCGAGTCATCTGCGAGTGTCCGTCTGGGTTTCCGTTTTGTTCATGAAGTCTGCCGGCAAACAGTAATGTGCAAGCATTATTGTGTTCCGGTTTGTTGAGCAAAGTAGCCAGCGAAATTACTAAGATATGAGACTTAGTTATGAGCACACTGCGGTGCCGCGCAGGCTTTTGTGTTTCAAAGTTCTGAATGGCACTGCAATTTTTATGGGCCGGCATTATGACTCCTATCAGGCAAACGTCCAGCTCGTCTCGTTAACCAATACAATAGAAAAAATAGACAAGTGTGGGTTGGACTCGCGCGCCGAGGATTCCGAAAAGACTTGTAAGCATGTAAATAGTTCGTTCAAGACTGGAATCGTTAGGTCCTTTTACAGCTACATTCAACAAAATAATTAACCCTAAAAAATTGTACACAATACACTCATTGATAATGTGCGTGTGTGTGAGTGCGTGCGTGCGTGCATGCGTGCTTGCTTGCGTGCGTGCTTGCTTGTGTGCGTGCTTGCTTGTGTGCGTACGTGCGTGCGTGCGTGCTTGCTTGCGTACGTGCGTGCGTTTGCGCGTGTGCACGTGTGCGCGTGTGCGAGCGTGTGCGTGAGCATGTGTGTGCATGCGTGCGTGAGTGCGCTTGCGCGAGCGTGTGCATGCGCGTGCGCGTGTGTGTGTTATACATAATTAGTTTTCGGATTTTTCGCTTTACTTGTGGTATAAGACAATACTTCTTGCCAAATTTAATGATTCTAGTCTCTTGGTCTATTGCTCTAGGTCTCCGTGAACCACCCTATAGGTCTTGAATGGATTTTAAATCGTTATCATTTTCGATATCAGCACCCCGAGAAACCTAGAAAATGGCACCCATATTATCGATTTCCTAAAAAAAATTCCGCCATCTTGGATTTAAAAATGGTTGTCATTTCCGTAATCAGCACCCCTAGAAATCTCGAAAATGACACCCATACCATTTAATTGAAAAAAAAAACGTGTCCGCCATCTTGGATTTTAAAATCGTTGTCATTTTCATTATCAGTACCCTGAGAAACCTCGAAAAAGACACCCATATCCTTTTACTAAAAAAATTTGTCCGCCATCTTGGATTTTAAAATAGTAGTCATTTTCAAAATCAGCACCCTGAGAAACCTCCAACACGACACCCATATCATTTTACAAAAGAATTGTCCACCATCTTGGATTATAAAAGAATTTTTCATTTTTGTACACAGTACCCCGAGAAATCTCGAAACTTACACCCATAGCATTTTATTGAAAAAAAAATATTGTCCGCTATGTAGGATTTTAAATCGTTGTCATTTTCGATATCAGCACCCCGAGAAACCTAGAAAATGGCACCCATATTATCGATTTCCTAAAAAAATGTCATCTTGAATTTAAAAATGGTTGTCATTTCTGTAATCAGCACCCCGAGAAATCTCGAAAATGATACCCATACCATTTTATTGAAAAATAAAAATGTCCGATATCTTGGATTTTAAAATTGTTATCATTTTCGATATCATTTTTACTGTAGATGGCCCTGATCGTTTGGTGGTCGTTTGCCTGATGATAAAGATAACGCCGGCCCATAACAATTACAGTGCCAATAAATACTTTGAAACAAAAAGATGCAGTACCGCATTGTGCTCGTTAACCTGAGTAATTTTACTTTTCAATTTCATTTCCAGTCTTTCTTAAACAGTTCTAAACCTCCCGATATTCCTGTAGCTGCCGCTAATAATTTGTTTACCAATACATATATTTTCCACTCGTAAAAATGATGTAAGTACGTAAACAAGAAATTGTAATCAAAAATGTAACCCATTCAATATGTATACGAGGAGCGTCCACGCGCAAATCACGGAATGAATCACATTTCACCGCTCTAGACGCTACTCTTTGAGCAAGCTTCAAACCCACACGAAAACAAATACTTGTATTGTATATCATTCACGCACACAAATATGTAACGTCGGCGGACAGCTTTTGCAGAGCAACGAGCGACACAACCTCCCCGTCTGAATGCCAGTGCATGACTGCCGCGCGCGCCCGCGCAGAGCACCTCTGAGACTTGTACATTTGGAATTCAGTTTTTTTATCATTTCTTTGCGAAATATTGCTCTATGCACAAATGAAACGGCCAGTTTATAGAAAATTTTCTTCCTTATTTTTTGGTGTAAAATTAATCCCAAACGTCTAAGTCATTTAGAAGTTTTAGGGAAAATAGTTTTAAAACAGCATGCTGTTAAATATTTTTTCAAGCCATAAGTAATGGTAACACAAAAAAATCAATCAGTGAAATTAATGCCCTTGAATTGATCATTCAGGTAGTATTTTTTTCAAGTCGTTAAACCGAGCCGTGTGGGAGTTTTAGGAGGAGAAAGTAGTCGTTTTGGCGATCCTAGCCCCTTAATTGATGGTGTTTGGTTCAAGTTAAGAGAGAATAGTATTTTCATAGGTTTTGCGAGTGAGTTAATAAGAAAGCGTCTGGATACCCAGAAGACACAGGTTTGAAAACCGTAACCAGGGATTTATTTTATTAAAAAATACATTTTATTTAAGTTATTATAACAATAATTTTAAAATAGATATTCAACTTTTACTACAGTTGATTAGTGAAATAATTGTGTCAAAAATGAATTACGATCGTAGATATATTGAAACTGCTGCCACTTATGACATGTACGTACCCCACCCTAGGATTTCCCAAGCAACCATTAGTTGCAAGCTATACGAGTATTATCTATTATCAACTATTTAGAGGCGTTTATATAATCATTATTTTCTAATCACTAAATTTAATGATCATATTTATAGACCTCTAGGTTTCCCTGTGGATAGGGAAACAGCTTGGGAATTTTCCAGCTGACCAGTTTACAGCGTACTCAGCATGCCGGAGACATTGCTTCGTTGAATTACAATTAAACTTCATCTATTCTTCAATTCACTATCTATACTACATACAAATAAATAACATTGAAGTGTCTGTTTGTAATATCAAAATAACAGCTTTTTACTAAATGCATATGAAAGTATATACGGGTTTCCGTATATACTTTCTTTATATATAATAAATAAATATACACTTAAAGGTTTAATTTCATATTTTATTAGTGTTAATTAGGTAAATAATGATTATAATGATGATAATTATTATGATAACTTGTAATTTTTTTGTATATACAAATTATATATTATACATATTATAGTCATTATAGGCTTGCTTTTGACCACTATCTCACATGATGGTAAAGCGACGGCGATTCAATGAGGAAGTTGGATAGGTAATATATTTTTTGGTAGTAAATGACAAAAGCCAGTGGCAAACGTCACAAAACCCAGAGTTTTAAGGGTTATAGCGTTTAAGAACCGTCGTCACTTATGACATGCACCCCCACCCTACGATTTCTTACCCGACTGTCAGAAGCACCCCTCTCTAATATATTGCGCGGGCTTTGTAATGCTATTAATCATTTCGCTAAACGTTTTGTTTTTGACTCCGCTCGTATTAATTTCAACAGGCTGATCCTGTTTGATATTGCTTGTTAATATGTTTTGGATAATAATGTATAGGAAGACGATTTAAGGTATATGTTATAAAAGTAGAGGTAGGTAGAGCGAGTGTGGCCAAGCGGGAATTTGCATCATAGTTGAGGAGCGTCAAAACAAACCGTCCTTACGGTGGCAAAACTGAGTGACATTACTAGTATAGTGCCTCGGAGAATTGCGGCTCCCGTTAGCACTACAAGTTGTGCCAAAGGGAAAAATATTTTCCCAATAACACAACCAAACGATGCTAGTAGTACCTTGGGGAACTGATTTTCCCAAGCACAACCGGTTGTCAAAGGGAAGCTTTTATTTATTTATTTAAATTCAATTAAAAGCAACTGTACCTACCGGGAGTAGGTACCAGGATATCATAGAATAAAGAAATAAGTCTCTCTTTTCTCCTAACACTATTTACCTCTTTCACGTTTATGCTCACCTAGTATCAAAAACTTCGGGGAAACATCCACCTAGCCGCACTGGGCCCGCATGGTGAGAGAGAAGGTCGGGATTTTTATGGGCCGGCGTCATGCTTACCATCAGGCAAATGACCAGCTCATCTCGTTATCAAATAGTATAAAAAAACCTCTGTGACATCGCTTTAAAAAACTTATACTAATCAGAAATCGATTTGTTACAGAATACCGGCAGCCTATCATGGGGAACCCATGGCCCATCGCGAAGCCAATCGCCTCCCGCCCCATTCCCGTCCAGCATCAGCACCTGCAGCATCTTTTGGCGCACTGTCATCACCCATACTTGGCTGGTAAGACAAAGTAATCCTCGTATCAACATCAGGTGGAGAATATCCACTGCTGAACATCCGCTTCCTCCATTAAGGGGGTCTCCATTAGTGGTCATGTCAACCTTGATCAATTAGCCATTGTCACTTTGGCTAACAGACCTAAAATACGCTTTCCCGGAAACAGGGATTTTTTTTGTTGTGAAATAAATAAATAGTAATTATTATTCTAAATCAATGCTTTGACAACTACGGCCTTATTACAAAAAACTCGTTAAACTCGACTTTGGTCGACAACCAATTTGTCTTCAACTATCTTTAGAGTCGACCTATAAACCAAACCTTATTACAAAAGATGAATAAAGCCAAGACAACTTAATACCAAACTGTAGCTATGGTAGAAATTATTTCCACAGATAATAAATGTCTTTATGCTACGGATACACGAAATGTAGAATTGACACAATGTACTAATTTTTATTTTGGAATATAAGTAGCTATTTTGTCACACAATACTATTTTCTAATATTGAAAAATATTGTAAGTAATTTTTAAATGACTTTAAATCATTGCGAGTAATTCAAAACATCCTAATTAGGTATTTACGTATATGAAAAAAATGTTAAGGAGATACTCCTTATATATCCAACCTATACAATGGCACACTATGGCTAAGTAACCATAGCAACATGTTTTGTTGATTGTGTGTACTGTCAATTCTTGTAATATATTCTGTTTTTACTATGTATACTTTCGATATTATAAGTATTTCCTATATATTTTGCTAAAAGCTATTATTCTACTCATCCATGCTTCCTAATACCTCGCCACCCCTTCTTACTTTAATACAAAATATATGAATTTTTTTACGATTTGACAAGTAGAATACGTGGCCGCCATTAAAATAAATGCTTAAACCGTCGCTAAACTAGGTGCCCGGCAAGACTAACTTTGACACCATAGTCAACCAAGACCTAAGTGCTAATCTGCTTTTTGTAATAAGAAATTTGACAAAACTACGGTTTAAACTCCAGTTTAGCGTTAAAACTCGTTTTGTAATAAGGCCGCTAATGTCTTACGTCTACTTCTGTATTTGTTATTCTAGAAATGGTATGATTTAACCACTATCTCTATATTTAATGGAATAAAAAGTCAATCATTAGTCTTTTTGCAAATAAAAAAAGTTACTTACCCAAAAGACTTACTTAATCCAGTCAATAAAAACCAATACATCCCAAGACGCGAAACGAAAAAAAAATAACAATAAAGAGCATAAAAAGGAAGACCTCCCATAAACACGGCCACAAAGGAAAAAAAAACAATTGTTGCCAATTGCAATAACAATTTATTGTTAGTATGTTGCCAGATAAAAAAATAAAACGCCCAATTTGTTGCACAAACAGAATGTAACCTCATTGTTGCGCTAATCTTAAATGTAAATATAGAGTTTATAATACGGTGAATGTGTGGAGATAATATGTATTAATAATACAGGGCTTAATGATTAAAAAATGACTGCTATAGGGATTAGCCTGGTTTTGATTACAAAATTGATTACATGACTATTTAGATGTAAAGTGTTGTGTTTAAGTTATGAAACAGTGGTAAATCCGATCAACAAGCGTTCGTGAGTAAATACGATAGGTAATTTGTGTAATAAGAAACATACCTGCTAAGTTCGTTATACACATAGTTAACACGGAAGTATATCACAGATTGGTTTTATACAAAGGATACTACGAACACAAAATCACTACGTGTATTGGGGCAGCAATCAAATAAATCTCCAGATACAGTAATAAAATCCTGCATTAAGGAAAAGAGACTACCTAGGTACTGAGATTTTTATTTCAGAATACCTCCAAACGAAATAATTATCTTGATTAAATTTTTGGAAGTGTTGTCATAACAATTAATAGATAAAATTGTCATTTTGTAATTGTTATATAATTAAATTACTTACTACAACGTACATAATGAATACAGCAATCAGTAATATCACTATTAGAACCCAAAGAAGGAGAACTTCGGATGATTCTATCAACCAGTCTTTTATTTCAACACTATCAGATATTAGAGCACGAAGTCTACCCGACTTGTCCACCGACTTCAACGAAGATCAAAAAGAGCTTATAGAATCTTTGAAAATGCAACTTGTAAGTGCTCACGCTGAAATTGAGGAGTTATCGTTGAAAAATAAAGCGTTACTAAAAGAAAATGAGGAAAAACAAACTAAAATAAAACACTTAACAAAAATATGTTCAGGTTCATTTAGTAGTAGACGGGAAAGGAAAAGTAGCATGAAAAAAACCCGCGTTATAAACCAGGCAATGAACTCTAGTGCTACTGACTTAGGGCTGTCAGAGGACCTAGCTCATAATGAGGTTAGCAAACCAATAACCATGTTGCAATTACACAGCTCTCAGTTAAATGGAGCCACCAGTAGTAAATTATTGAAACCAAATAACAAGATAGTGCAGCCAACCGTTATTCCGCCAGAGGACATCCCTGTCACTAAAAAGTCAAATGAGCCGTATAAAAAGCCGAGGTTATTCATTATTGGAAGTCAGCAGTGTTCAGGTCTAGCGACACATTTAATCGCCCACAGGCAATTAAATAGTACACAGTATGAAGAATATGACATATCAGCATGCACGAAACCATTCGCTACTGCTGAACACATTTTGAAGGACTTGAATAGTTTAAATGTAGAACCAACTTGTGACCAAATTATTATAGGTGTGGGGGAAAATGATTCAAACCCAACAAAATTATTATTTGAGCTCGCGGCGGCTTTGAAACAATTAGAAAAATGTAACGTCTTTGTCTTGAGTGTTAATTATAATAGGTACCTAAGGACCGTCAAGCTCAACACAATGATTGAAAATATATGCAATAACAGATCAAATTGTACTTTTATTGATGTTAAGAATTTGTATTTAACGCATGAGCAGTACTTGGATATATTAAGCAAGAAAATTAGTTTTAATCTTGACTGTCGCTATTATGAAAAAACTTATTTAGATGTTAGTAAAATAAGAAAAAGGTTGGCTAAATCTAAAACGCTTAGGAAACCTACTCAAAACTTAGTGCAAAAAACCATTCCTTTTTACTTTAGTAAGCCAAAGAAATCTGTTTCTCAAACTGATTTAAATAATACCCTGTCAAAGAACCGATTTAAGACAAAAAGAGATATCCGTGACTATTTCCCTATTATTTCTAAACGGAAACCTGGCGTATGCAATGTAGAGAATGTTTCCGGAATAGTTGGTTCTGGAGACGAGTTTTTTCGTGACCCACAATAAAAACATAAACATTTTCACATTATTTCACCAAAACATTGCTGGTTTACTCAACAAACTTAGTAATTTAGAATTATGTCTGGATGATTTTGAGCAGAAAAATACATTTGTCGATATTGTATGTTTGTCGGAAACATTCATTAAATCTGGAAACGAATGTAATGTTAATTTTAAACACTTCAAACTGGCCGCTTTTTATTCAAGAAGCAAGGAAAAGCGAGGAGGGGTTTGTGTCCTTGTTAGAAACGGAATAAAGTACAATGAATTCCCTCTATGTAAAAAAATGTCTACAGACAGGAGTTTTGAATGTTGTGGAATTTGTATACCCTCCCTACAATTTATAATTTTATGTATTTATAGGACGCCTAATAGTAATATCAATATTTTTTTTGACAATCTAAACTTAATTTTATATGACATTACAAAAAAATCTAATAAGAAATTAATAATTGCTGGTGACCTTAATATTGACATTCTCAAAGATAATTCTATTTGTTCTCGTTTAAATGACATTGTTTTGAATTATAATTTGATTTTGCACATTACAAAGCCCACACGTCAGAAGTCCTGCATAGATCATATTATAAGTAATATACAAGATGCTCAAGGCGAAGTCCACAGCTTGTACTTGTCGGACCACAATACAGGTCAGACACTGTCTATCCCTGTATTAGAAAAGCCGAAAAGCCTTGAATATTGGTATATTAAAAGAAGGAATTACGGGCAGGAAAATATAGATAAGTTTTTGCAATGTATATCCTCGCTTAAATGGTTTGATGTCACTAACGAACCAAACCTAAATAAGGCTTTTGAAATTTTCCATGACACCTTAAGCTTATTTTACAATCTCTGTTTTCCAATCCAGCGATTGAAAGTCAAAGCTAATAGTTCTTCCCCAGCCTGGATTACAACAGGTATACGAAAATCAAGTAAGCGAAAGAGGCATCTGAGGTATAGTTGCTACAAAAACAATACTTTGCAAAATAAAACATTCTACAAAAAATACAGCATGATGCTAAGAAATTGTATTCATTGTTCTCAACGTAGGAAAAACCATTCATACATATCAGGTGCAAAAAATAAATGTAGAGCTACTTGGCAAATTATTAAAAACAAATCTGAGTCTACAAAATCTTTTGACGGTATTACTTCAGTCCATGTAGATGATAAAACTGTAAAGCAACCGGGTGAAATTGCTGAGGCATTCAACAACTTTTTTATAAACCTGACTAACAAAATAAATAGGCCTACGGATCCTCATAAAACCCGAATACCTATGCATAATCACAGTATGTATTTATACCCCTGTCATTCTGGTGAAATAATAAAAATTATTTCGTCATTAAATAATACTGTGGCAGTCGGCTTTGATGAAATAAACACAAAAATAATTAAATTGTCTGCCGCTGTTATTGCACCTGTTGTACAGTACTTGGTGAACCTTTCATTCGCTGAGGGTACATTTCCTAATATGCTGAAATTGTCTCTAGTGCGCCCACTACATAAAAAAGACAATAAATTGAACCTAAACAATTATCGTCCTATAACTTTGGTGCCAATTTTATCCAAAGTATTCGAGAAGGCTATGCATCGTCGACTTATAAATTACTTGGATAAGTTTGACGTTATCAATGAAGAACAGAATGGTTTTCGAAAGGGTAAATCTACGACATTAGCTTCATACTCATTAATAACTAAAGTTATAGAATCTATCAATAAAAGCAAGCCTGTCTCCGTAATCTTTTTCGATATGAGTAAGGCGTTTGATTTTGTGGATCACCAAATCCTCATCAATAAGTGTGAAAACTATGGCATAAGAGGTCCCGTAAAGGAATGGTTGAAAAGCTATTTATCGAATAGAACTCAGTGTGTCGAAATTTCGACAATGGATGACAAACGAACAGTCACTACTCAAAGGTCTAGTTGCTTGCCCAATAATTTTGGCGTACCGCAAGGAAGTATCCTTGGCCCATTGTTATTTTTGCTCTATATTAACGACCTCCCCTCCGCAATTAGTCATGATTGCGTTCTCTTCGCAGATGACGTTTCGGTCATTGTTGCTGAAACTCAAGTGCCTTCCATAGACTATCATGACCACAATTACTTACTGAACACAGCAGTCGAGGCAATTGTTAATTGGTTAGATCACAATAATTTATGCGCCAATATTTCCAAAACAAAATATATAAATTTTCGTAACTATAATACGGTTAAACGCCAATATGACGTAGTATGTCGGGGACAGGTTCTGGAAGAAACTGAGGAGTACAAATTTCTCGGTTTGGTGGTGGACCAGCATTGTAATTGGAAGTCTCATGTTCATGACGTATGTAAAAAATTAAACCGTTTCGTATTTGCCCTGAAGCGCCTGAGGCGGATATCAAGCGAAAAAACTGCTATCACAGCCTATCACGGCTATGTAGAATCGGTTCTTAGATATGGCCTTTTACTTTGGGGTAATTCTACTCATATAAATCAAGCGTTCATTGCCCAAAAAAAATGTGTAAGGGCCATAAGTGGAATAGGTCCTTTAGATTCCTGTAGACCAGTATTTAAAACATTGAAACTTCTTACTCTGACTGGGCTTTACATTTTGCAAATTGGTATTTTTGTCAAGGAAAACAGTACACTATTCATCAAACTTGATGAAAACAAATATTTTAAAGGTACAAGCAGAGATCCCACAAGACTTAAAATGTACGCTAGCAAAACTGCGCTATGTCAGAAAAATTGCAATGTTATTGTAATCAAAGTCTTTAATAAAATACCTAAAGACATTAGGGAACTGCCTCTGAACTACTTTAAATCTAAGTTAAAAAAATGGCTCGAAAGTCACTGTTTTTATTCATTAAAAGAATTTTTTAATTGTAAGAATTGACAATACTGTTTTATGATGTATGTTACTTTAAGCTGAATTTTTGCATGCTAGTATTAGCGAAATGTGTCAGGACTGGTCCTTTTTTATTTGTTATCATATGTTGTAACTCACATTTCATGCAAATAAATATTTCTTTCTTTCTTTCTTTCTTTCTTTCTTTCTTTGTGGGTTCTGTGGATATGAATCATGGATGGATGGGATCCATAGCCCATAGAAACAAAACAATTTTATTTTTGGATAAATTAAAAAAATTTAGCGTTGAGGTTGCAAAAGAGGCGCATATGTCGTCACTACCCATTCAGCCAAGTCATTTTTAGGAAAAAATAATCGAAGTTTGGAAATCCGAGACATGTTTCACAAGTTGTAATCATGTGTTATTTCATAATATTTGTTAGGCCCCACAGCTGTAGAAGCTAAATAAACAAAATGAAAAAAATTATGATTAGGGGAGCCAAGTGGACGGAGAGTTATTTACCTCGGAGTTAATATCAAAAGAAAATTATAACTTAATACTTCACACACGTCATCGTAACTATATCAATTGCTTTTTTATACTATTTGATAACGAGACGAGCTGGTCGTTTGCCTGATTATAATCATAACGCTGACCCATAACAATAGCAGTGCTACTCAGAACTTTGAAGCACAAAAGGCTGCGCGGCACTGCAGTGCACTCGTTACGCTGAGATAATAGGCAATAAGTCATAAAAGCCTAGTAAGTAATTTCACTGGCTACTCTGCTCATCAAACTGGAACACCGTAATGCTTGCGCATTACTGCTTGGCGGCAGACTTCACGAGCAAAGCAGTGGTTTGTTTCATTAACAAAGTGGTTGTTTCATTAAAGAAAACAAAAAGCTAGAAGCCAATAAATATAGCCCAAGAAAGAAGAAGTATTGGTCAAATCAAAGCATTGATACGGCAGCGTTATAGAAAACAACGTCTGATATTTTATTTATTTTGTTAGATGTGTTATTTTGTTAATAATCACGAAAACATAATCAAGACAAATCCTATGGATATACCAAGATTACGCTAGTAAGAGTAAAAATTAAAAACAATAAACTTAGGGAAATTAACATTATACATATATGTAATATAAGCCATATTGTTAAAATATACAGCTTGTTACGCGTTTTTTTAATGTCGTTAAGAATAAACAATGATGAATGAACATCCCTAGACCAAGGAATTTTGACAGTGTACATTTTGACAGAAAAATTAAACTACCTAATATATTTTCCTATTTGTACCTATCCTATGTCAAAGTTCTAATGGTAGATTTCGTCACATTTTACGTTAAAATAGATCAACAAATCAAATCTCCAAATTATCATCACAAAATTGATCGATTCCTTTCGCACGCACATTACAATCGATTATTGCATTTTTTTACCGCCTTTTGTGCCCATTTCATCGTATTTGATGCATTACCATTGTATAAAATCCACATTATAGCGTAAAATGTATTGAGCAATGACGTATTGTGTTTTTTTTTCAATTGTGGATGTGTGGGCGAAATCTCGTTTGCCTTTTTTTGGCGGAGTGGGTGCGATTGCGTTTGCCATTTATACGTTTTTTTTTTGTTAAATTCAATTGGAATTATTAAAAACGGTTGGATAATAAAAATATAAGTAATTAATAAAGGCTTCAATATAATGGATATTGAGTTGGCCTGTTAAAGATATAATTGTGGATTAGGGATGTAGACTCAATTTTTTATGATGGTAACCAATTCGTTTTCTCATGAGAATCAAATGTCTATATCGAAAAAAATGGAAATTGAACGCTAGAAACATCAAAAATGAGAGTCAAAGTCGGGCGTATCTACTGAGCGCTACTCAGCTGGAGTGTTTACTTCATCCAAATTGGGCAGAACATCTGACGTCACTTGTTCAATGCGGGCCGTAAAGCTGTACTAAAAACATGCATTTTGTTGATTTGACCGTGAAAAACAGAGTTTAATTAAATAGTTGCCATACATTTTTTTTTTTAATGTTTTTGGTAACGAGACGAGCTGGTCGTTTGCCTGATGGTAAGCACAACGCCGGCCCATAACATTTGCAGTGCCACCCAGAACTTTTATTAACTTTTAACTTTTACTGTAAAGAATTTTATTGTATCATTTAAATTACTATAGGTGATAAAAAAATCGTTGAAATCGGAAACTTTTAGATGCAATATGTTTGTGAAATTATATATTTTTTGTGAATTACATTTTTACTGTGTTAATGTGATGTTCTTAAACCTGTATAACAACAGTAATTATGTATTTTTTGTTTCATGGAACATCCCTATTGACACAGGAATTGTATTTTTCCGCAATAGAAGTAGCCTATGTGACTCTCCCATAAACTGTCTTTATACAAATTACCTCAGTCCGTTACTCCGTCACTGCGTGAAAGGACAAAACCAACAAACACACTGTCGCATTTTGAAACCGTGGGCAGCAGTAAATTATACGTGAAGGTACTTCCAGACTATTTGCAAGACAACATATGTGTGGGGATGTCGAAGGGTCGGTGTTCACGAGGGATAAGTAATACCAGACTGCTAAGTTACAACTGATTGTTATTTTGAGGCTTTCTCATATATTTATATAAAATTCAAATATTGGACGTGCATTGCGCGTTCGCCTGTCCTGCTCTGGCCCGTGCGTGTTGCTCTTCCGTCCCTCTCGCACACTATAAATATATATGTGACGAGGCGCGCGTGGAAGGCAGTGGCCACGCGCAAAGCGCGCGAGATGCACGCGCACAGCGCGCGAGACGCGCTGGTGCGCTGTCCCCACATCACTCCCCCTCAAGCGAAGCGTACAGTGGGCTTCACCACTCGGCCTGATCTCGTCACGTGGGGCTGACTGGGGGCATCTCGAAGGGCAGAGCTGCTTCCATCTTCGTGTGCTACATCGTCACTGTTCTCGATGTAGGCGGGCTTGAGGCGATCTAGCGATACGACAGAAGTACGAAGCGGTAGGCGTAGCTTGAAGTACTTGTCGTAGCGCTTGATTATTTCGTAGGGACCGTCGTAGGGTGGCGTTAGCGGTGCGCGTACTGTGTCGTTTCTTACGAACACATGTGTGCACGTCGCGAGGTCCTTGTACACAAAAGGCTCTGGTTGTGCATTCTTCGATCGTGGTGCTGGCCTCAGCGTTGCCATCGTTTCCATTAAACGGCGCACGTAGTCATTGTCTACGTTGTCTGTAGTACTGGCCGGTACTATGAAGTCGGCTGGTATGCGTAGCGTAGCTCCGTAGGTCATCATGGCCGGGCTTAGGTTGCTATTGGCGCGTAAGGCTGTGCGCAGACCCAACAGAACCGTAGGCAACTCGTCTGTCCATCGTGTTGTAGCACCGCGTGCCATTAGTGCTGTCTTCAGAGTTCGATGCCAACGTTCAATTTGCCCGTTTGATTGTGGGTGATAGGCAGTAGTTCGGATGCGAGTGATGCCGAATCTCTTCATCAGCGTGTTGAATAACGCTGATTCGAACTGTCTTCCTTGGTCGCTTGATATTCTTAAAGGCACGCCGAATCTTGCTATCCAGTTCTCGTACAGTGCCTTGGCGACGTTCTCAGCAGTAATGTCTGTCAGCGGGACGGCCTCAGGCCATTTGGTGCAGCGGTCAATAATGGTCACGCAGTAGCGAAAGTCGTTTGATAGGCGTAGCGGACCGATTATGTCGATGTGAATATGTTCGAAGCGTTGAGATGGTGGAAATTTGCTTAGCGGCGTTACGACGTGACGATTGATCTTTGCTCGTTGACAATCCAAGCACGCTCTTGTCCACTCGCTGACATCGCGATTCATTGCAGGCCAGAAAAACTTCGTATTGATTTGCTTCCGTGTCGTTCTCACGCCTGGGTGACATAAATCGTGTTGCGCTTTGTATGCAGCATGCCGATATGTCTTGGGCAGGTATGGTCTCGGTGTTCCAGTCGACATCTCGCACTTGATTGGTCGACTCAGTCCAGGTATCGTGACGTCAGTGAACTTCAAGTTTTGTTGGTTCATAAGTTGTTTCAATTCTGGTTCGTTATTTTGATCTGTAGCGAGTTTCTCGTAGTCGATTGTAGTAGGGCATCGTATGTCTTCTATACGCGATAGCGCGTCAGCTACGGCGTCGTTTTCACCTTGCACGTATTTAATGCTAGTGCAAAACTGGCTTATGAAGTGAAGTTGTCGTTCTCGTCGTGGTGTGTCGCTATTGGTCGCCGTTCGTGTGAGCGCGTTACTGAGCGGTTTGTGGTCCGTGAAAACGGTGACGTCGCAGCCTTCAATTAAGCGACGGAAGTGTTTAATAGCTGTGTAGATAGCTAATAACTCCCGATCGTAGACGCTGTAGCGACGCTGTGTAGCACTCATTGCTTTGGAAAAGTATGCGAGCGGTTTCCACTCGCCATCTACGTTTTGTTGTAGCACTCCGCCGAGACTGTGATCAGAGGCGTCCGTCATGAGAGAAAGTGGGCAGCTGGGAATTGGATGTGCCAGCGTTGTAGCCTCTGAGATGCTTTGGCGGCATTTTTCAAAAGCTAAGTCTGCTTCTTTTGTCCAGTCAATCTCTGTCTTGTCGCTTCGTTTTGTGTTGTGCAGGTACTTGTTGAGTTCGCTCTGTAGTTCAGCTTGATTACGTAGGCAGCTCCGGTAGAAATTTAGCATGCCGAGAAAACGACGTAGCTCGGCGATTGTCTTGGGCTTCGGATAGTTCGTTATAGCTTCGATGCGTTCTTCGGTTGGTCTGATGCCTTGGGATGAAACTTCGTAGCCAAGAAAATTTAATTTGTCTCGTCCGAATTCGCATTTCTCCATCTTTAGTGTGATGCCATATTTCTGAAGGCGCTCCAGTACTTGTCGCAGGAGTATTTTGTGGCTCGCCTCATTTTCCGAGTACAGGAGAATGTCGTCAACAAAGCAGTAGCAATCAATGCCTCGTAGTACTTCGTGCATGAATCTTTGGAACGTTTGACTTGCGTTGCGTAATCCAAATGGCATACAGTTGAATTCAAACAGGCCAAACGGAGTTGTGATGGCTGTCTTCTGTGCATCTTCTTCGGCCAAAGGGATCCAGAAATAAGCCATTTTTATGTCGAGCTTCGAGAATACAGTCTTATTATACAGTTGATAGTTGAAATGGTCGAGTCTTGGTAGCGGGTATCGATCGACAAGTGTGGCTGCGTTGAGTCTTCGGTAATCCCCACAAACTCGTAAGCCTCCATCTTTCTTTTTCACGATGTGTAGAGGACTCGCCCATGGACTCTTAGATGGCTTACAAACGCCCATCTCTAGCATGTGGTCAAATTCTTCCTTTGCGGCCTTGTATTTGTCGGGTGGAAGCGGGCGGGGGCGGGCGAAGAGTGGCGGTCCTGTCGTCTCAATGTGGTGGACGACGTCATGTTTCGGTGGCTCCTTCAAGGACATCGGTCGTAGGACATCTGGGTACTCCTTCAGTATGTCGTAGTACGTTTGATCAGTGCTGATAACATGTACAGTTTCATCACATGTTGATGTTTCGAAGGCGTTGATGGATAGCTCCGTAACTCTGTCGACTAGCTTCTTGTTATGGAGGTCGACGAGCAGTTTGAAATGTCGTATAAAATCAGCTCCCAGGATAGATGTTTTCACATCTGCGACGACAAAGTTCCACAGGAAACTACGCCGTAGACCAAGATTCAGCCTGAGCGTTTTCTCTCCATACGTAGCGATCGGCGTATTGTTTGCGGCGTATAATTTGTAGGCGCTTGCACAGGTTCCTTTACGTTTGTTTGTTGCCGCCAAAACTGATATGTCGGCGCCTGTGTCTACGAGGAAACGTTCTCTGGTGTCGCGATCGAAGACACATAGGCGGTTTGTATGGGAAGAGACACCGACTTCCGCCAACGTCGATGTCAGATTTAGTTTTCCGACGGCTTCGTCTTCCTTCTACAGCACGGCGATTCGCAGTGCTTCGCTTTTTCACCGAATCGGTAGTGGTACTTGCATTCCCACGTTGAATCATCAGGCTTCAATTTTCTTTGACGCGATCTTGATCGTGAGCGAAATGGACAGCGATACAGATGGTGGTCTTGTCGCTGGTGAGAGCGACCGCGTAGTTCGGCGATTTCCAGGCTCAGCTTTTCAATCTGTTTCGATAGCACCGAAACGGCAGCGAGGTCTAGTTCTGACTTCATGTTTAAGTCTTCGTTTCCCTGTTTCATTTTTTTTTCGGGGTCACCAATGTGGGGATGTCGAAGGGTCGGTGTTCACGAGGGATAAGTAATACCAGACTGCTAAGTTACAACTGATTGTTATTTTGAGGCTTTCTCATATATTTATATAAAATTCAAATATTGGACGTGCATTGCGCGTTCGCCTGTCCTGCTCTGGCCCGTGCGTGTTGCTCTTCCGTCCCTCTCGCACACTATAAATATATATGTGACGAGGCGCGCGTGGAAGGCAGTGGCCACGCGCAACGCGCGCGAGATGCACGCGCACAGCGCGCGAGACGCGCTGGTGCGCTGTCCCCACATATGTATAAACATATACGGCTCCGTAGCTAAGTTGGTAGTAACCCTGCCTGCAAGGCGAGGGGTCCCGGGTTCGATTCCCGGCCGGGGCAGATTTTGTGTAAGCATAAAGTTTGTTCTCGGGTCTTGGATGTTTGTGATGTGTATCTGTGTATGTCCATGCCACCTGCGACACAGGGAATCCTAGTGCGGGGGTATGAGTGTGTAAGCGTTTATGTTTTTAAACAAATAATCTGTAACCAACCTTACAAACTCTCACACACATAAGTGTGTGTATAAGTCCTGGGGTATAAACCCTGCACTAGAATTCCCTGTGTCGCACGTGGCTTGGACACACAAATACAAACGCACACACACACACACACACACACACAACACAAACATCCAAGACCCAAGAACGAATTTTGAACCCATCACACATAGTTTGCTCCGGCCAGCGATTGAACCCGTAGCCCCTAAAGTTAATACTCAGTCCTCTTGTTACAGTGAGGCCCGCTCAAGCGCACACTCAAGTATTTCCTCTGCCTGGCGGTTTCCCGTGGGCCCACAGCTCAAGAGGTAAGAAAGTACTGTAAATAATATGCTTAAAACAAAAACTCAATTAAAATTAAAAATAATTTGATTAATTGGATAACGAGATGAGCGGGTCGTTTGCCTGATGGTAAGCATAACGCCGGCTAGTAAAAATTGCAGTGCCTGCACCCAGAACTTTGAAACACAAAGGCCTGCGCGGCAGTGTAGTGCGCTCGTTACCCTGAAGCATTAGGTATTAAGTCTCATAAGCCCAGTAATTTCACTGACTACTTTGCTCATCAAACCGGAACACAGTAATGCTTGCACATTACTGCTTGGCGGCAGACTACACGAGCAAAGCCGTGGTAACAACCCAGACGGACACTCGCAGTAGTCCTACCACTAACAATTTCCCATGACCAAGAAGAACTTTATATACACAGTGGGCGTTGCAGTTATTGTTAGTCATAAAGCATAGTAGTAAATTTTAAAGTTATAGGTTTTGAAAATTGATCATTGGCATAATTAAAAAAGACATTGATAAGATTATATAAAGTGAGTAATTTATAGTTTCAATTCCGCGATAAAGAATGTCTAATGGCCTAAGTTCGATCTATACTGAATTTACTTACTGATGGCTTTGCCATAAACTCATTTACTTACTGTGATGGCTTTGCCATATACTCATTTACTTACTGTGGTGGCTTTGCCATATACTCATTTACTTACTGTGATGGCTTTGCCATATACTCATTTACTTACTGATGAACTTAGGCCATTAGACATTCTTTATCGCGGAATTGAAACTATAAATTACTCACTTTATATATGTTATTTAAAATGGATTTCCGCAAAGTAACGCCTGATTCCATCAAATATCTTAAATACATTGATAAAATTGAAATAAGAAGAATTGTCAGAATTTAAAGGAATTTTTTTCTGTACTATTTTAAACATAGAGTCTTTGATTTTAAATATACTCAAACACACTTTTGTATTTACAGCTCGTCTCGATACAAAATAAGACAAAAAAAATCCATGATGAACATATTTTATGCAACATAAAATAATTTAAGATTTATGATTCACAGGTAAGCCCCGACGCGGCATGATGCGCCGCGCAGTCTTCTCCGACCTTCAGCGCAAGGGTCTGGAGAAAAGGTTCCAAGTTCAGAAGTACATCTCCAAGCCTGATCGGAAGAAACTAGCTGAGAAGCTGGGGCTGAAAGACAGTCAGGTATAACTGAATCATTTATTGCCAAAGCGGTACTTAAAGATAGGTACTGCTATACCTATAGACGCTTTATTGTTCATAGGAAAAGAAAATAAAGACCCGATTGCCGTACGCCGATATGTGACGAATACTTACCTACGCTAAACTTAGATGAAGTCAATTTTCAACTCGAGGTTGGTAACTAGCCAGCTAATCACGATAGTCTTTATCTGACATTCGTGACGGAGTTTCTCCGTCAACGGCTTTGATATTCATTTACAATCTATTACTGGGCAAGTCTCAAGGTATAAACGCGCGAGCGTAGTACAGTGCCGCGCAGGCCTTAGTGTTTCAATGTTCCGAGTGGCACTGCAATGGTTATGGGCTTGCGTTATGCTTACAATCGGGCAAATAATCCGCTCGTTGCGTTAGGTACCTAGGCTCTAATTTAAAAGTTAATCAGTGGTTTAAATCGTCGTTTAAGGAAATTCGTATTAATAAACGTTATTTAGCGCTAAGCAATAGATAAAATAGGATGAGTAATACGTTTGCCATTTCTCAGTTGGTGTTAAGCGACGATGCGGTCGACGGTGTAGCAAAGTATAGCTTAGGAAAAAAAATAAAATAAAAAAGACCAAGTTATAGAATTTGTTCTTCACTGACAAGACATTTTGTTACTTTACAAAAACGATAACAACAGGACGACTCGTAATTTAACAATAAATCACAGATATAACACAAAAAACCCAAAATCAACTAAGAAAAAGAATCTGTCATATTCTAAATCCACTACAGAGTACTGACGCGAACGAGGTGAATTGCTACACCAAACTTTTGGGGGAGCTTCACACAGGGTGTTACAAAAAACTGCTACCCAAGGGTACAATAGGGGAGGGGGCTGTCACACGCAGGCGTTAGGGGAGCCGGGCACGCCCCTCGAAAGGAACCTTTAAAACAATTACTCGGTGAATTCGATATTTAGGCGATTGAAATTTTGGATTAGGCACTTTTTAATCTTTTTAGTCTGTACTCGTTTTGGCTGTACGGGTTGGAGTGTCTTTGCCATTTTTTACGGAATTTTTTGTGGAAATGGCGGGAAGGTAAAGCTTAGTTATAGTTTTTTTACCTTTTTAACCCTTCTAGTGTAGGTATACTTTATACTAGCTGCTGCCCGTGGTTTCACCCGCTCGGAGATATAGGATGTCATGGGTTTTATTTTTTAGCGCGGAACCCTAATTCTTTTTCTAAAATAAAAATAGCCTAAGTTACTCCTTATAACATCAGCTATCTGCCAGTGAAAGACCCGTCAAAATCGGCCCAGCCGTTTCAGAGTTTACCCGGAACAAACAGACAGACAGACACAAATTTAAAAAATTGTTGTTTTGTTATAGGTACCGTATATATACTTTCATATGCATTTGGTAAAATGCGATAATTTTGATATTACAAACAGACACATCAAATTTATTTATTTGTATAGATGTAATATAGTATGTTTTACGTTTACTTTTCACTACGTCTCTACGTCTGTACTCTACATCTGGAAGACTGGAAAAAATATCTTTAAACGATAAGACCCTAAAAACATAAATTAATGTTCACAATAATTAAATTTAAAAAATGCGTCTATGTGATTTTCACACCGACGCTTTCTCACATTCTACATTACAAAAGAAAAGCTCCTTTACTACAATCAAACACAACTCAATAAAAAAATTGTTCAATTCGCTTTCATTAGCTTTCTCTTGACAATAAACACAGCACTGTTTGCTCAGTAAAAGAACTAATCAAAAAGGCTACAAAACCTTCTTATGCACAATAAAAAAAAATTAATAGAAAAATCCAACTTTTTAAATAAACATCCAACGGCATGATTATCATAAGCTCATCTCGGACCCCACTCGAGTCGAGTTCCGGAAAATTGAGGAAGTAATCGGTTCCCCTCCTTAGCCAGTTTATTTTTTAAATTGATATGGAATCTGGCTTGGGCATGGGTATTTTGAGATTAAGACATTAGTAAAAATGTAAGTCATTCTTATTTGCTCGTAGGTGTTATAGCGTGGTATCTGTGGTAACTATACTAACAAACAAGCAAAAAAAAACTTACAAACTTTTTTGCTTTATAATTCTCATAGAGGTTTAGACAGTATAGATTAGTGTTAAGGGGCAGAATTCAGCGCGCCGCTATCTCGCTCGCGCATCTCAATATTTTTGAAGATAAACAATCACTTACTATAATTATGAAAAATCGCATTCGGTGAAATTGCTGACAATAACATTACAAAGGTTATACAAAATTTTCATTTTGATCCATTCAAGTTTTCAAACCTAAAAATGGGATTTTATGTTTTGCCCATTTTCATGTATGAAATCTTGATCGAATCAAAATGATACTTTTGCCGTACCTTTGCAATGTCATTGCCACCAATTTCACCGAATGCGATTTTTCATAATTAAATTAAGTGATTATTTATCTGCAAAAATGTTAACATGCGCGAGCGAGATAGCGGCGCGCCGGGTTCTGCACCTTAAGACCGTAGCGTGCTACGCGCCATGAAGTCTACGAGCTACGAAGCTAATGGCGTTAGTATTACTCTAACGTAGTCTTAAGCGTCATTTAACTTACATGCGCGCTGTCCTAGAGCCCATTATTATGAATAAAAAGTAGGACTAATATTAATAAAGAAAATTGAATTGACTAATGTGCAAGCATTAATGTGAGCGCAAAGCAATGCCGCGCAGGCCTTTGTCTCAAAGTTCTTAGTGGCACTGCAATTGCATATGTACCGACGTTGTGCTTCCCATCAGACAAACGTCCAGCTCGTCCCGTTATCGAATAATATAAAAAAAATTGTAGACGTAAAACAATTTATTTTTGTTAGTCCTTATTAGCAATATATCATGGTAGAATCTCTTCTACAAAACAGACGTTAGCAAAACTCTCTTCTCTTCACTTTTTTCCAACAGAAATGTGACTTTTCAACTCTCCAAATCGCTTGATTATACCTCCATCCCTAATAATTCGACAATGATCGTCAATTAACCGCGGCGCCCACCCTTCACCCCCCGCTGGGGCTCCGTAGGGCTCCACTGGGACTAATGAAACGGAGCACCCCAGTCTGTTTGTGTAATGTATGTATAAATAACACCACTGTGCCGGAATCTTTTAATTTAAAAAGTTTATCTATACATCAATTGTATTTAATACAAATATATACAGTTGAAGTGTCTGTTTGTAATGTCCAAATAACATCCTTTTACTAAATGCATATGAAAGTATAAACGGTACTTAATAAAACAGAAACACATTTTTTTAATTTTTGTCTTTCTGTCTGTTTCGTCTGGCTAATCTCCGAAAGAACTGGACCGATTTTGACGGGACTTTCACTGGCAGATAGGGCTTTCATTTGACGGGACTTTCACTGGCTTTTACAGGCTCTCTTCGTTGTCCGTCTGTCTGTCTGTCAGTCTGTGTGTCTGTCAAGACCGGGAATCACAACCTATAGGGTATATCTCGTTGACCTAGCATCATGAAATTTGGCAAGAAGCAATGTCTTATATAACACAAATAAAAAATCAGGAAACCGTAAATTTTTAGGCAGATAAAACAATTGTTTTGGTGAATGTAGCTGTACAATTCCCAAAACCTGACGATTCCCATGATAGACACGTAGCTTCAGCGTACCATCGCGAACCTTCCGTGAGCGAGTCCGACTCGCACTTGACTGTTTTTTTTAGTAAATGGTAATTATATGTCAACAAGCTCCTATATCAGTGTGTTCCGGCAATTCAACTTGACAGTTAGTAGGTAGGTTTAGCGTAGATAGGTACTCGGCACCTTCGGAGAGACAGTGATGTCGATTCTCGCATCTCAGACCTAATTTCAGTTTAACTCTCTCATTCAAATTAGTACGTGAGACAGGGGTGGAAAATATTTTAGGTGCCTTCTTCGAAATATGGTAATAAATACTCTATGGGTGGACGAGCGCGTAGCGTGCTACGTGCTACGTAAGCCAGTGTGGTACTGTCACGAAGGCGTAAAAAACCTTTTTTACCGGTTTTTACTTTTTATACGACTGCACAAAAAGGAGTGTAACATTTTTATGGCTTATGTATGTATGTATGTGAGTTTCTTTATTCCAGCATAACTTGTAAATGCCTGAACAGATTTGGATGTGTGGGGTATCGTTAGAATCCTTACATCATCCCGCGTGACACGGGCTAGGGCAGTCGTATTTTTATATGTAAATTTTGTTACGTCGACTTGTTTTATCTACTCTTGACTATGTGGTTAAGGGTGATAACTCAAAAGCCCAGAAATTTCACTGACTTTCTTTCTTATCTAACCGGAACACAGAAATGCATGTTCACTATAATTTCTTGGCACAGACTCCACAAGCAAAGTTTTGGTACCCATCACGGACATTCACAGAAGAGTTAGTCCTTATGAGTTGGTGGGCAGGTTCACCACCACGCTGTTTTTGCTCCAAAAATATCTCTTTTATTTTAGTCTTGCGTAAAACCCCTTTTCGCTTAAAGAGGAAAGAGATTTTAACTATACAATACAAAGTTCCACTCTCTCCAAACTGGAACCAAAAGTAGAAATTAATAATATCTATAAAAACAAATATCCGCGCCATTACCTCAAGAAACAGCAAATAAAAGGCAATTTGAAACGAAACAAAGCAAAATTACACGCCAGAAGCATTTGATACGATCGTTTTTACTCAATAACAAAAATATAACAATATCAAATATCTTTCCATTCTTGTAAGTGCTCGAACATGACCCTAACTTCTTAAGACAAAACTGGACGAAACAGAAATATATTTCACAATAAGAACGAAAGAGACGGCAATAACGTAGAATTGCGTCTTAAAATGGCAGGTTCTATTGGACGATATGTATCGAATAAAAGTTCCGCGAGTTGCTATTGGTCGTAGAGCGTTTTACTTTTTTTAGTGCTGGGTAATACGGTACTGGCTGGAGTCGATTTTTTACGGTTATCCGATTTTTACGACGCACTTCGGCGCAGATATTCGGTTTTGTATGAATGTTTACGGATTATTTGGTTCGTTGTTTAAATTTTAGGTGCTTTTCGAACGTGTTTCTGATATGTTATTAGGGGTGGTGCACATTGGTTGGTGGTTATTGTCTTTTCGTCTTATCGTCTTTTTACGGCCGTGCCTTAATAAACACTCGCGGGGCACAGATTGTAAAAATATATTTCTTTATCACGTTATTTTTTCAAAAATCCAGTTGTGACGTAGCGCAACATAGCTTTAGGCTGCGCCTTTTCTAATAGTAATCGCATTGTACATACTTAAATAAATTGAGTGTGGCAAGCATATGTTTGGTAGATGGTACCAACAATACAGTATTCAGCAATGGACTATGGACGTTTCCTAGCTGATCACGATGACGTAAAAACTATATTTTAGTTTTTTTTCTCTTGATGATTTGGCGATAGGGAATTTGACTAATTTTTGTATGGTGTTGTGAATGTCATTTTTATTGTGTTAATATATGTTTTTTTTTCATGCAACTTTCCTATAGGCATCGTCCAATGTGATGTTCTTTTTTTATAAATAGTGGTTCTTATGTTTACATTTTTTATCTTATTTTCCTTTTACACTCGATTACCAGAGAGATTATTATCGACCTGTCAACATCAACAAGCGGGATTAAGTTTACAAATGACGAGTGTCCTAAATAGGTCGGCGTTAAACAGACGCCGCGCCGTCTGGTTAACTTGCTCCCCTCGCATAGACTTATGAAGATAAATAATTGACAATTATATTTGAGGTACGTATTTTTTTTATAGTATTGGATAATGAGACGCGCTGGCCGTACGCTTGATGGTAAGTATATTGCCAGCTCATAACTACATAACTTGGCTAGTGGACTAAATTATTAAAATTGATTTATACTGTACCTTAACGTCTATGACGCAAGAATTATTTTTTCAAAAGATTCATTACCTTGCACGGACTATTTTTCCATAAAACTCCATCCATAAAAATTTAGAATAAAAGTTGATTCCATAGCGAACTGATAATTTTATTTTTTTTAATTATAATTAATTTTGTGTTTTGTTATCTCCATATCGTGATAAATCATAAAAAAATTATCAACCATCCGATTTATTCTTAGTGGACACAAGCCTATATTGCAGTGCCACTCAGAACTTTGAGACAAAGGCCTGCGTGGCCAGTGATCTCGTTACCTTAAGACATCGTGTATTAAGTTTCATAAGCCAAGAATTTCCACTGTCAATGTGCACCATTTTTCTTTCACGACCTGAAAGACAATGTTATTTATCATTAACTCATTCCATGTAGATTTGTGTAGAATTAATATATAAATAAATTGTAGTAAAAAAAATGGCAAGTTCGGCATTTTTCTTTTTTTACACGACTGCACAAAAAATAGGGGTAATGGTTTATTATTAGGGTTCATGTATGTATATTTTCATGTATCTTTATTCCACCGTAACTTTTAAATAACTGTACATGGGACCGATTTTTGAAAGTCACGAGTGATTTCGATATCAGCGGTGACAAAATTCTCAGCGATAACTTTGAAATCACTAATTTGCAAAAGTCGTATTTTTGAAAGTCATACCCTGTTTACCAACATGCTACTATTTCTCAGATTTGATCATAGATAAATTAATGATTGTGTTCTATTCAATTTTATTTTTTATGTTGGACATTGTTTTCAAGTCAAAATGGTCACTAAATACTCATACCTATGATATCGTTTACGAGTGGGGGTACCCATTCGTAAACAATATCATAGGTATGATAATTTTAGTCAGCCGCTGAGATTCAAAAATACGACTTTGTAAATCGGTGACTATCGGTCATATCGCTGATATTTAGTCACTCGGTGACATTCAAAAATTGCACCCCAGATTTATATGTATGACACAGATTTAGGGTATCGTTAGAACTGTACTGTATACAGAATTAGGGTATCGTTACATTCCTTACATCATCCCGAGTGACACTGGCTACGGTAGTCGTGTTTTTTTATGTAACTTTTGTTACACCGACTTGTTAAAATCTTGAATTCATTGTAGGGGCCATTATAGTTTTCGAAATAAGATATAGTTTGGATTAAAATGGTAAATTTGTACGTCTAATACATAAACAACTGTTTAAGATGATACTTTATTTCTCAAAAGATTAAATAATGCATTTGAGAAATTATATTTTGGGCATAGCGTAGGCAAATACTTATATAACAATGAACATATATATTTTTTTAAAGCTTAAACGATTTTAATTTAAAAACAATATCTCGATGCAAATGTTGGACGACACGTAAAACAAGCGCTACTGGAAGAGGCATAGAAAAAAGAAGTGTCAACAAAAACTAACTAGCATCCCAGTGCACGATAATCTAAAAGAGGAGAGCAAAAATGCCCTAATTTAATATTACATTAATATCACGCCAGTTCTACCCAGTTCATAGCCCCCGGCCGGCAGGCGCCCTACAATTATTTAACGTCAAACGCAAGGCGCGCCAAGATTGCGGATACGGACGCGGTGATGTGCACTGCCCTTATGCGCCGTTCGATATTTGAACTTTAATTTTTAATTTCGTGTTTGTGCATGTGTGAAGCAAAGAGGTTGTAAAGTGTGTATACTTCATCAAAATGAGTTAATTGGTACATAATTATTATACTTATATTATATGATTCCAGTAACAACACTTAAGACATGAGTCCTACCCCTATGTAGATTCTAGTCTGCGCTTGATTCAAGGAATAGGGTGGGTCGAGGGTGGGTCTCACATCAAAAGCGTTTATCTGATCATGGCTTTGTTATAAAACAATTAATTGGTCCGCCATTGTGGGTTGATAAGCTTGAGATACCTACCCCAGTTTAGGGTACTTTTGGGTTCTTGGCATTTATATTAGCGTGTGTAAAGTCCTTATGTATTGGGTAATAAGCTTTAACGAGGTGATAGGTTAAGACCTATCACCTCGTATCACCTTAGCCCTAAGGGGCTAAGATTCAAAGACGAGTCAAAGCGTACTCCTTTTGGTTATCATTCATCATTAATAGGTAGTAAAAATTTCCTTATCAGCATAAACTTCGTCGCATTTATAATAACATGTTTTCTTATTAATAACATGTTTTGTACTGCAGTTTTTAATTTTTTTGTCACATTTATCTCGTACATCCAAAGGGATTTTACTTTAACTTTTAACCAAAGCACTACACATTAAACAGTTTACTTACCACAAAATATACAAATAAAGGGTTTAAAACTTTAAATATTGTATAAGTTACAATACATTATAATTTAAACAGTCATTGAAATAGCAACATATAATATTTACTCAAAAAGTTATGCAAATACCACGTCAATCAAAAACTCAAAATACACCACTAAAAAGGACGAAAAGGATACACAATTAAAATTTAAAAAAATAATGTCATGCTAAAAATGCAAACATCCTACGGTACTGGCTGAATGGAAAAAGCGCGCGGAATACTGGCTAAAATAAATAAATGCAAATATTTGAAATTGGAAGCGCGCGAATGTAAACATGGCGGCCGTTTGAATATTCATTCGAAATATGAATATTTGAAATTTCGAAGCTGGCCGCATATCGGATTCATTGGACGCGAAATGTGGTTCGGTTTGGTATTGTATATTTGTATACTTAGCTGTTTACCTGTGTCCCTTCTCTAATCGAGATGCCTATTCAGGAAAACATGTGAGCGGTATCAAAACGTATAACCCATAACCGTGGTTACAGATCATTTGCAACACATGTACGTCTTTAATTATACGAGTTATCAAAGATGTACGTAATGCATCATTTTCCATACATTTTTATAAGTAAGTTTGCTAATGCACTAAAATCAACCGCAAGCACGCTACGTGCAATCTTCCACATTTGATTATTTTCGCATCGGATTGCATACATGTGTTACGCATAATCTGTAGTTCCAAAAGCTACCTCAAGGTTTTTCCGAAATGGTTGGTGGTGGACTAGATACCAGTTAATATGACGGATTCCGCTGTATTTAAACACAAACAAAAGAAACGCTTACACACTAAAATCTTTGCACCAGGAATCCCTGGGCACAATCATGGTCATCACAATGTTTGCCCCGGCCGGGATCGCACTCAGGGCACCTCGTTACGCAGGCAGGGACACTACCAACATAGCCATGAAGCCTTTTTTTTAATTGTAACATTTTTTTAATAATTTCTTTTTAATTTTTAAAAAAAAAATTATTGTGTTTTTGTTTAAGTGTTTTGTTGTATTGTTCCTACTTTGGCGAAATAGACAGCCCAGCTTTCCTAAGCGCCTAAATAAACACCATTCGCTTAGAAGCAATTCTAATTCTACAATTGTAATTGATAGTACGATAGTAACGTCGATAGTACGAAATTGAAATAACGTTACTGTAGTAACTGAAGTGACATGATTCTACACTTCACTTTTGTAGGCACCGTCGGTAATCGCTTTGAAGCGAATTCCGTTTGTCTATAGGGCCTTTGGATTATAATAACTCTGTAAAGCGATGAGTGACTCAACTGTTAAAACAAGCGGTCTCATGTCAAATCATGGGATTTATCTCAACCCTAAATAATCCTACTGTCACAATCATATGTTTCTGCAAATCTCTCTATATCGCGTATAATTCGCAATAAAAGTGAATACGTCGAAAAGTAATTAATTCTCCGAGGGTGACCCTATCTCTTGCTAGTGATGTAGTTAACACCGACGGTGAAATTATCGATATCGATACCTTAATTGGCAAACCAGGCAACTCCAGTTTTCGAGACGGATAACTATAAAAACGTTGTGGTATTGTAATACAAAGATATCAAGTATTGTACACTATAGTAAATATAAACTTAATAATACAGCAGAATAAATAATAACACACCAGGGGTGCAATTTTTAAATATCATCAAGTAACTAAATATCAGCGACAGTCAGCGATTTACAAAAAGACGTATTTTTAATGTCAGCGGGTGACTAAAATTTTCATACCAATGTGGGGTACCCATTCATAAACGATATCATAGGTACGAGTATTTAGTGTCAATTTTGATTTAAAAACAATTTCCAACTTGATAAATAAAATTGAATAGAAACACAATCATAAGTTTGTCTATGATAAAAATCATAAGTTTGTCTATGATCAAAGCTGAGAAATAGTTGCATGTCGGTACAAAGGGTGTGACTTTCAAAAATACAACTTTTGTAAATTAGTGATTTCAAAGTCATCGCTGAGAATTTTGTCACCGGTGATTTCGACATCACTCGTGAAATTAAAAAATCGGTCCCCAGACCAGAGATACCAAGTAAACGATACATTTTTCAGAAAACTGCAAATGTCGTTGAAATGCGCAGGTGAGAATGTAAGAAAAAAATAGTGATGTCAAAAGTTTTATTTACTTATTCTTTATCGATATAATGTTAGCATCGTTGTCCCTTCCACGAGCCCTAAAAGGTCCGGCGTCATCTGCTAGAGACGGATTGTCGCCCCTTCACGGCACTGAACTACCGAGATTGCGACCGTCTGTTTTGATGGATCAATCTTTTTGGGGGCTAATAGTTTTGGAGACGTTTGTTGAGGGGTTTTTATAGCCATGGTTTTGCGTTTGACCACTATCTAAATTTAATTACTTCACCGTGATGAATTAGTAAACTAAAAATACCACTTGTATACAATCTCGATTACTTACAGAAATATAGAGGTATAGTCAATTAGTCGGGTACCTACGAACTATTCCTTCCATACATCGAATAGAACAACCTGTAAAATTAAGATAAAATTAAATAATTCTTACTATTATAAATGCGAAAGCGTGTTTATTGGCGTTTTGGATATTTGGTTTGCTCTTCTTTCATGCAGCAATGGAGCAATGGATCAACGTGATTTTTAGCATAGATATAGTTGATGGCCCGGGAGTAACATAGGTAGACTTTTTTAATCCTGGAAAAATGCGCGGTTTGTGTGGGAAACTGCACATAGGTGAAACTGCGGGAAAAAGCTACTCGTATACAAAACCATTTTTTCAGTTTATTTACTACTAGCGTCTACCGGCGGCTTCGCACGCGTTGAATCAGAATAAATTGTAGCCTATAGCACTCAAGAATAATATGTAGCTTTCTATTAGTGAATGATTTTTTAGAATCGGACAAGTAGTGATTCCAGAGATTAGCAAACAAATTGTTAACAAACAAAAAAACATAAAAACTTTACTGCTTTATAATATTAGTATAGAATTTTGAAATCAAACGTACCTAACACATACAGTGGTGGCCATATAATTAGAAACACCGAGTCACTTGGTAGTGTTAGTTACTTTTATGTTATTATTGCATTTAATTGGAGGTCAAGGATTCATTTATCACATTAATATGTACGTTCGTGATTCGTAGTTTATAAACCATCATTAACATTCAGCTAAGAGATTAAAAAAAATAAAAATAAAATAACTTGAATCAAAGTATCAATATCTTTAGTAGTGGCAGTCGGACAACTAATTAGAAACAAAATGTGACTTACGTTTTAAAATTGAATTTTGAAACTACAATACACACTCTTATTATGTCATTACTTAGGCTGTTTTCCGCCTGTTCTTATTCACTTTGTTAGGTAACATTCTGAGTAATTTAATTACTTAAAATGGGTAAAAATACGAGCTGGAATGCAGCAACAAGAAAAATTATATTGAATTTTAATTTCAAACGAAAATGGACTTACAGAAAAATAGCCACACACTTAGAGTGATCCGTAAAGATGGTATTTAACGCCATTGCACATTACAAACAGCATGGCACATCGGATAGTGTGGCTAGAAAAGCTCGGCCAAGGAAGACCACAATTCAAGAAGACGGCTTATGATTCGTATTGCGCTAAGGCGGATCGCTTTAAAGGTTCTAATGTTTTTCGAAAAGAAGTATTTTCACCTGACGACCCTCGAAACATGGACAAGACTAGTCCGTAGGCGGTTGCACAAATTATATTGGGCGGTTGGTTGAAGGGAAATTGTTTGGAAGGCTTGCAAGGAAAGTACCACTTCATATCAGGAAGCACAGAGAAAATCGTCTATCCTTTGCTAAAATATGGCAGTTGGACTGTTCATGAATGGAAAAAAGTTATATTTTCGGATGAAACTAAAATAAATTTGGTAAATTCTGACGAAAAACGATATGTGCGACGACCAATTAATGAGGCTTTGAATAACAAGTACACCAAAAAGACAGTTCAGCACGGCGTGGGAAATATTAAAGTGTAGGGATGTTTTTCGTGATACGGGGTTGGTACCGTGAGAAAGATTGAAGGGCTAATGGACCAGTATCAATACAAAAGCGTCTTAGAAGAAACAATGATCCCATATTCCGATGATATTTTGCCAGCGACCTGGATATTTCAACACGACAATGATCCAAAACAAACATCAAACATCATAAAAAAGTTTCTCAGAGTACAATCGGTGACAATGTTGGAGTGGCCTGCTAATAGTCCGGATTTAAATTTAAATCTTAGAGAATTAATGGTAGATCGTGAAGAAAACACTATCGGGTAAAACATATCACTACTTCAACCAACGTTACTACGCATTTGTTGAAGTTTGGAGAGGTATTCCATTGGAAACGTGTGAAAAATTGATAAATTTGATGCCACGTCGATGTAAAGCTTGTAATCAATAACAGAGTACCCTGGAAAGTACTTATCGGTTATAAATAAAGCATTCATAGCATTCATTTCACCAAATCCAAATCCGATTTATGCAAATTGTTGGAGTTTTGTTTAAATTTTTAGTGTTGATTTCTGGTGTTTCTAATTAGTTGTCCGGCTCAGTTCATTGTATTTTAATGCAATTTTAATAAAATATTTTAATTTTATTAAATTAACATTGTTTGTATTTACTAAACTTATATTTTTATACTATAAATGAATAGATACATCCGTATAAATACATGTGAACCCTCTTTTACAAACAAAAAAATGGTTAACAGTATTAATCTTTAATGAAACTGGAAGTGAAGGCCGGTGTTTCTAATTATATGACCACCACTGTATATCTACACTAGCTTCTGCCCGCGATTTTCACCCGCGTTCACACAAGAACCGTGCATTTTTCCGGAAAAAAAATTAGTCTATGTTACTCTTCGGTCCATAAAATATATCTATGCCAAAAATCACGTCAATCCGTTGCTTCGTTATTGCGTGAAAGAAGGACAAATAAAACAAACACACTTTTGCATTTATAATATTAGTAGGATTGACATGCTAAAATTCAAACAAGGCCAGTCACTTAGCAGATGTGCCATTGTGAAGTTTTTTACTACTAATCGACATGAAGACGTCACTATCGACAAAACGATTAATCGATAAAATTACACGCACGTCACCAAACTATTGTAGCGAATGGTAAAGTACAGTACAGTCGCCGTATGTAAGGTTCCGTATAAAATTTTAATTTGTTTCTTGATAAGGATATTGGATTGTTTATAGGTTACTAGCTGCTACCCGCGGTTTCATCTGCGTGGAGTATCCAGGAAAAGTAGCCTATGTCACTGTGTGCCCTTGAAATTTATAGGTAGCTAGATCGGCCTAGTATTGGAAAATGCACTATCATTATACTGGATTATACCACGATAATTTTTTCCCATACTGTGCTCCCAAGCTGTTATATATCATGCCATGCTGTGTTTTACCTCTGTGAGTGTCCGTCTGGATTGGTTCCACCGCTTTGACGCGAAATCTGCCGCCAAGCATTAATGTGCAAGCATTAGTGCTTTCCGGTTTGATGAGTAAAGTAGCCATAGTGAAACCACCGCCACACAAACAACAAAAGCCATGTAACAAAACCTCAGAATGTGACAAATTCAAAGGAAGTATAAACAAATGTTATCTTATATAATATACTACTTCATCTTGGTTAATTAAATCATAGTATCATCAGTAGTAGGTACGAATTCGAAAATAATAACTGGATGGTAGACACATTTTTTATACTCTTTGATAACGAGACGAGGCGGTCGTTTACCTGATGGTAAGCATAACGCCGCCCCATAACAATTGCAGTGCCACTCAGAACTTTGAAACACAAAGGCCTGCGCGTCACTGCTGTGCAGAGCTCACCCAGAAACATTACGTACTAAATTTCATAAGCCCAGCCTAAAATGAATTTAGTGGCCAAAACAAAATATCGCTACGTACTAAGTTAAATATTACAAAAGATAGAAAGAATGAAAATACATTTATTTCAGGACATCACACAACATTACAGTTTTACACATATAAAAAATAAGAATGCTAAATGTTCCTCAAACTAAAGTACATGACGGAACCCTAAAAACTTGTGTACAATATTTAAAAGTTGACAAATGATTCTAGGCGTTCGATTTATGAAATTTGAAAACGTACGCGCGAACATCTATCATTGGGTAATTGGTTACGGCCAATCACTGGTGCTATTTGTCATTCCGTTTTCAAATTTGTTTTAAAAAAAAAAACGCTTTTTTTCGGAAATGTTTACTAACGTAATAATTTGTTACATATAAGTAAAGACGTGCATAAGAATTAAGTACCCAAATTTAACAAACAAATTGTTTACTTTCCTGCTTTTTTGTTTAATTTAGGTGCTATTAATGAATTATTTGACTTAAAACGTAGAGTAGTACTGTTATTTTTTCATCTTTTAGTGCTTACCACTACCTATAATTGAAAGTACTAAAGTGATACAAAATCCAACAGACATCAGCATTATTCAAATCAAATCAAATCAAATCGTTTATTTGCTAGAATACATGTTAGCGTAAGGTCTTAAACAATATTTTTGATCAATGTATTCAACCTGCAGGCAGGTGTGCAAATATTGTTATACATTTTAATTCCAGTGCATGTCATAATCAGTTATTAAAATCAAGTTATTAATTAGCTATTAAAATAAAATTATTGTCAAACATTATTTAAAGTTAAGGTATTCCTTTACACTATAAAAACAATTTTGCATTAACCACTTATGTAGGTGTAACTTAAATTTATTACCCTGCAACAATTTAATATTTTCTGGTAAATTATTATAAATAATTATACACATATTCTACACATTTTTCTTATAAATCTCTTTATGGCAAGTTGGTTGATAAAGTTGATTTTGAAATTTTGCTCTTTTTTGTCTTAAAATAACCTCACTACGCTTTGAAAAGTAATGTGGATGAGCTCTAGTAAAAATACATGCGTCTTTTATGTACATACAAGGGAGTGGAAGGATATTACATCTCTTAAACAATGGTTTGCAACTATCCAAGAACCAAGCTTTATTTATCACACGAACACACCTTTTTTGTACTTTGAAGGCTTTAACAGAATCAACCGAGTTTCCCCACATTATTAAACAATAACTTAGAATAGATGACACATAGCCATGGTATGCCGCAAGGGCAGCTTCTGCGGAAACCGTTTGCCTTACCCTCTTTAGCGCGAAAACAAAGCGACCTAGTCGCTGACAAACAGTGTTTACATGTATTTTCCAATTAAGGTGTCGGTCCAAATGTACTCCTAAAAATTTATAAGATTCTACTTCGTCCACTTTATTATTATCATAGGCAATGTCAAGAGATAATGATTTTGTATTGTATGAATTAAATTGAATTAATTTAGTTTTATTGATATTCATATATAAATTATTACTATCAGTCCATTTTATTATATCTGCTAGGGCTTCATTCATAGTTTGCTGAATTGAATGTTCATTACTAGATTTTACAATAACCGTAGCGTCATCTGCAAATAGTATGCATTTATGTGTAGTCACTTCTGGTAGATCATTGATATATATCAGAAAAAGCAAGGGACCTAAAATACTTCCCTGAGGTACTCCTTTATTATTTATGACTGACTCTGACCTAAAATTATGTTTGGTTAAGCTGCCTTTGTTATTGCTTGTTACTTTTGTTATTTGAGTATATTGCCTCCTATTATTTAAATAACTACGTATCCATTCTAAGGCTTTACCTCTTACACCACACAAGTCAAGCTTGTTCAAAAGTTTCGAATGATTGACATAGTCAAAAGCTTTTTTTAAATCCAAGAACAGTGTAACAGCCGGATTATTAATATTTATAGACTCTGTTAATGTTTTTACTAAATCAAAACATTCGCTACCGCATGTGGTAGAAATAACCGACTGTACACGAATTAAGTAAATACGAGCTATTTTAACGCTCAATATTTCTACCCACAAGCGGTAGCAAATAACGCTTTTACTTCACTAGCTCCGAAAGGTCTTGTTTATCATTCGAAATCTGCGCGCAAAAGTGCTTACTCACCCGAATTAAAACTAACAGTGCCTAACAAAATGTATAGCAACATTATGTAACTGCCTACAAAATATGTTTAATTTCAGTACATACCTAAGATACTACTTTAGATTCTGCAAAATAATCATCACATTGTCATGTAAGTCAGGTCATTATTAGAAACGGTAGCGCGGAAATGGTGAAGCGTGGCCCGCGCCGCACCGGCCGCAATTTTGCAAGCAGAAATTCGTAAGGAATATGTTTGGAATGTGTTTCGCTCGGCACCAAAATATTGCGTCTCGTCATCTCGTGTCTTTAAAACCTTCGCTACGCTTAGGATTCTATATTCAAACCAAAACCCTCGCTACGCTTAGGATTCTATATTCGAACAATGTGTGGTTCGAATATAGAATCCTAAGCGTAGCGAGGGTTTTAAAGATACGAAGCGAGTGCGCTTCGCTTGTTGTTCAACCTTAGGATCCTTCGCTTCCTCGGGATTCAATATACAAGTTAGTACTAGTGCCAAATAACACAACCTTTGCAGCCTTGCGTTGTATTTGTAACAAATAACTATTAAGTCTGAACAGACCTTATGTTATTATACACTTACACAAAATAAAATCATAACTAGTTCAAGCTTTTCTTTTACTTTTTTTAATCTATTTTCATTGCACTGGTTTTAAATTCTATTTTTTTTTACGTGGTTCTGTGTTTTAATTGGTTAATTCCAGTTATCAATATCAATTTATCAAGTTAAATAAAAAAAACTAGATGATTCATCGCTGATAGACGTACAGAATTCTAGTTATTGATTTTATCGAAGTCGAAATAAATTTCGTCCACCTACGTACATCTCTAGGTATTCTGTGGTCAATGATATTATTTTCTCCTAACCATGCAAACGGTGGTAAGCAAACCCTTGCATTCAGCTCGACTGCCACGCCTCCAGACCATCAATATAATGCCGTCAGAAACACAATATTTTTATAAAAAGAACACAATGCAGGTTTCGCGCGTTTTATTGCTACTATTTTTTTGGGGGAAAAAAGTAAAATCGGCAAACGATTCGTTTATAAAAGCTAATGTGTCAGCTCTTTCAATTTTGATAAATGATTATTACTTTTTTTAAGTTAGACATTTTATGCGTTTTGCCATAATGGCAATAGGCAAGCCTTTATATTAAAATTATCATAATAATAATTTTCCTTATATAAATTTTAGGTAGGTACGATTTGAGATGAGAGATTCTAGGAAGCTGTCTGGAAGAGATCTGCAATTTCTGCCACCTCTTTTGAGCAATTAAATTCAAGCATTAAAATCTAACTTCCGTTTCTTCTTCCACAGGTAAAGATCTGGTTCCAGAACCGTCGTATGAAATGGCGCAACTCAAAAGAGCGGGAACTGCTCGCTTCTGGCGGATCGCGCGAACAAACCCTCCCGAACAAGAACAACCCACACCCAGACCTATCAGACGCAGAAGCGGACAAGCCAAAACTATCCCCCCTATCAAACGAAGAGCAAAACGAAGAAAATAAAAAAATATACCCAACTTCGTCCGATTTTAGAGGTTATGACGACAAGATGGCGGCCGGACAGATGTATTCCCGCGAATTTTCAAATATGGAAGAAGGTGACGACTTTGACAGTGATGCTAGCGCCTCTGACGAAGAAATCAATGTAACTTGACGTGTTTCTAGGCTCATGTCGTTGTAAATTATTATGCCTAATGTTGGTTAGATTTATCGAATTTTTCCGTATGGATATAAATGTTTCGGATAGCAAATTGTAAAATTATACTGCTGTAAAAATGATTGGAATTAATTATTAAGTAACGGATAAAATATTAGATTCAAATTCGCTTCAAAATGTACATAAGTAACTTTTTTTTTATCATGTTTGAGAGGGGCGGAACTTGCGCATAGTCCGAATATTTGAGTCTTTTTTCACATCCCTAAAAAGTTATTAAAAGTTTCCGATTCGACCATCTTAAAAATATCCTGTCATGTTTAGATAAATAACTACACTCTTGTTAGTAAAAAAATATCTCCTAAACCAGTAGTAACTAAAATGTGTTTTGTCTCGTTTTCGCTCGTCAAATTAAAAGATACCTACAAAGAAAAAATTTAAGAAAAAAACCAAAGAGGATTTGGAGTGCTCGCCTGCTGCCTCCAACGAGATGAAAAATCTATCGCCGAGCGCTTATACCTTGTTTTCAGCAGCCACTCTTGAGAGCCAAGTTCCCATTCTACATACGTATACAAAAATAAATGCGGAAGTGCGTTTGTATGTTTGTTGGTCAGTTAGTTTGTCCTTCTTTCACGCTGCAACGGAGCAACTGATCGACGTGGTTTTTGGCATAGATATTGTTTATGGACCGAAACTTTTTAACCCGAAAAAATGAACGGTTCCTTTGAGAAAGCGAGTGAAACCGCGGGCAAAAGCTAGTTTATCATATTTACCACCTTTCGACCACATCGTCACTGGTCGGTGACATAGTAATCAGAAGATGCTAACCTAGGAAAAGTAAAAAAACCCATTCTCGCTACAGACTGGTATGAATGTTTTTTTTTTTATTATCATGAGAGTTATTAGCTTTGATTCTGGCGCATAAACCTAAACTTATCTTTCATTTTAACGACTTCCAAAAAGGAGTAGTATTTTTTTGTGGTGATGTTACTCGTTTTCTCCGTCAATTCTCAGTCGATTTAAATTGTTATTTTTTTAATGAGTAGGTTATATATCAAAGGTGGTCATTTTATAAATTAATGAATGAATACCACCCCTAAGGGTGGAAAATGAATGAATTTTTAAATATCGCGAAATCTTCGTCAAAGTCAGTTCCCGCTTAAAAAAGTATTTTTTCTCTCTCTTTCCATTAAATAACAGGAGAAATTGATGGAAGATATTTGACAGCTCTAACTTTAGTTATAGAACAGTTACCTTGATAAATGAGATGCCACTAAACTCATGGCCGTTCAGTTTCCACTAGTTACAAGCAGTGACAAGGTCTCAAATATATTCCATCCCTTTCTCATATTCATATTTAGATAGAGAGATTGAAACTAAAATTATGTTTACGTTTGCAACACCTGAATCGAGGTGCAATACCTTATTAATAAACAGTATTAAAAAGTGGTTCAGTTAAACTATGTTTTGTCTTTGTTTTTGTTTCACAATTTAAATTGACTCGAAAGAGACTAGTTTGTGAATATTAGTTTGAGAGTAGTTTAACTATTCAACCGTTTAACACTGTTTATAATAATAGGATCCAAGGTATATAAAGATAGATTTTTAAGAGCAAAAGTCTAAAATAGCGTAATGTTATATGTATTTGTAAAATAATTGATTGGTGCGATTTTTTCTTTTAAGTCCGTCCCAAGGTTAAATAGTCGAATCCTGGACCTGCATAGAAAAAGGAACTGGCTTGCAAATGCACTTTTAAGAATAAAACAAGTTTCTAATACCCATTAAATTACACAAACTGTGCCAAGAATTCATTCTTATTACGAAAATTGATTTATTTATTATTACCTAAATAAAGATTTCGACAAAGCAACTTCGCATTTTTTCAATTATCTAAATTCTAATTGACTGTGATTTATTTAAGAATACACACACTGCATTGGTTGGTTTCAGTTAGTTCTAATTTAAATGACACTAGCTGAAGAAATAAAATATTTTATATCTTTAGAAAAAAAAAATGTCATCGACCATCATAACCGCGAATTTAAAAAGTTAAGGCACCTGTACACGATCGAATATACATACACAAACTGTACGTCTTCTATGTAGATAAAAATACTATAAAATGTTATTGTAAGTTACCAAGCACTACCAAAACTTGTAAATATTAGTAATAAATTACTTAAGCGATCTCAAAAATTAGATTAAGTGATCAAGACTTATCTTAACGTTAACTTAATTTGAACATGTCATAAATTTTATGTGGAAATAAAATGTGAAAAGTATTTTTCTGTATTTTTTAATTTCGTTCCTAACAGACATCAGCGGATTTACTCTTGACGTTTGATTCCAATCGTAAACATGGGACTAGGATCGAACTCATGCAGTATGTTACTCTTGAACGCAACACTAGCGCACGATTGGAACTGATTTCAGTGATTTTTTTGGAACTAGATGAAATTATCACTAGTTTGCTACAGTTGACGCGATTTTGACATTGACATATCTTAAAATTTGATTGGCATGGAAACTGAATTCAAGTGTAAGCCCACCCGGTATTAAGTTTTGTACGCCCATTTAACGATTACTACTTAGCTCATAAAGCCGGATCACACTAATGACTGCACACTACTGCTTGAAGACAGACTACACAACAAAACTGTGGTAGCCACACAGCATTCGCAGAAGCATTAGTACCTATCACCTTGGCAAAAATTTTATGGGTCACAACTTGGAAAATAAACATTATTTATAGGAAGGACTTAACTGTTGGATCGATGCCCGGGCCTTTGGTAAACATTAGTGGAGCCGTAACCAACACTAAGAGGCCTTTATAATAATATTACAGCATTACTGATTTGTGGGAGTGCGCAGATGGCACTCAGCTCTTAAACGTAGGGACTAGCTAGAGCACTAACTAGCACTAACTGGCACATTAAATACATGTCACTAACCACAAGACACTAAGGACATAGCACTAACTACATGGCACTAACGACATGGCACACTAACTACATGGCACTACTATACATGGCACTAACTACATGACACTATAACTACATGTACCATAAATGTACCATGTACATGTACCATTCCTCGCTTTGTGCCGTCCCGTCACCAGAATTCATGGTCAGGAAAGAATAAGTGACGATTAAGTGAGAATATGGTCAAAGATAAGTACTAAGTATAAACTTAGATTCGCACTGGCCGAAACTCACTGTAAGTTTCGAACCAACCTACACCATCAATAAGCTATCATCGGTTCAAAACTCAATGCAACAAACAAATAGTAATATTCTTATTTACAACAAATTTTTTTCAACGGGCTAAAAATCTATATTTACTGGCTACTACATAAACACTACATCTAATACAACTTAGCTACTAAAACAGTTGGATAATCTGTAGGTCTTTGGATAATCCAATGTAATGTAACATCAGTTGGATTTTAGGTCAATATCGGTGTACTATTTATTTGCCACAACACAAAAAAAAACATAACTTATAAAGGTGTCGCCAGACGGGGCGTGAGGCGGAGGCGCGAGGGAATAAAATATGACGACAAACGGGACCCACCTCGAGTGCACGTGACGTGTGTTCGCACCTTTATATTTATGTTGACCGCCCACTGGACTAGAGATAGGACATGTTTTTTTAAATCGGATATAATAAAATACCTGATTATACATATTGTTTTTTCATTTCTGCATACTGTAGCGTTAAACTCCCCGGCTCTGTAGCTAATTTTTTTTTGTTCCATTGGATAACGAATTAATCGGGTCGTTTGCTTAATGGTAAGTATAACGCCAGCCTAACAATTGCAGTGCCTACTTTGCTCATCAAACCGGAACACGGTAGGTAATGCTTGGATGCTGAATTTTCAGCGTAAGTTAAGGGTCACCCTAGCTAAGCTAGGCCAGCTCAACGGGCTCTAGGTAAAATGCTCTCCCGCCCTGCCGTGGTTACACCACGATGCTTTCCTTCACATTCGTAATGAAAAAGAATAAATAGGTAAGTACACAAGAAAAAGTACAGCAACGATTTTAATAAAAATCATTATATTTTAGAGATGTAATTAAAATTGGTAGGTAAGTATTATTATTTAAAAATTAGTGAAATCTAGATTAATATAAATCGTTAATCGACTGCTTTTATTTATAAACACAGCGATTAAAGATTTTATTACCAGATGAAAAAATCACACCCTCAGGCTTTAGTTCGATCGATGGCCAACAGACGGTGGCGCCACGTGCGCGACACGCGTTCCCACCGAAACTAACGTCAAACACATTCACGCGGGAAACAACAAATTACCGGCCATTACAGCTGAAAAACGACGTAAGTAGCGTTGAAAAGAGGTTTACGTAACTACGTTTCCAAATATAAATCTGCATCAGAACAATTTTCCGTAGTCCGGTTGATCGGGCAACTGAACTGTACCACGGGCAAAAATCGATAGAACAAATAAACGTAAGTTATGACGTTCTGACTATTGGTAAAGTACGGGAGATCATACCAATCGAAGAAGGTCGAAAGGGATAACAAAAATCTGGTTAGTTACTACTATTTTCAGCTAGAGTATACGCCGTTTGATCTGACTATTACACGACTCCTCGAGTGATAGCATTAAATAAATAGCACTTATTTGATGTGATTGTGAATGCAAATTGGTAAGAAGTTGTGTTAACCATCGATATGGCTACGATAAACAAGACGATTACAGTGAGGATCAAAAAAGCGGCTTTGTTTGTCACGACTCACGCTTTTTTACTTTCGCTATGAATGTTCCGTTTGACCACTTCTTCACTTGATGTTGACGATGTGACCAACGGTGATACGTATGCTAAGCAAAACTAGTATTTTTACAGTGATAGGAAAGTGTAGCTTTCTATCAGTGAAACATATTTCCATCAGTGGTTTCAGAGAAAAGAAAATGAACGAAAAAAAAGAAAACAAAAAAGAAGAAAAACCAAGAGGTCATATAAGAGGTAGATAGGTATCTACATTTGTTAGTAGGTACTTTAATATCAATCAATGAATGCTTTATTTACTAAAAATGTTACAAATTACTTTATGATAAGAAAGATGCTTATTCTATTATTATGATAAAGAAGCTTACATCATCATCAATGTCGAATACAAACTCATTTTCATGAACCCACAAACTCGCCACCACATTTCCTTCAGAGATCTCCGACTCCGAACTAAGAATATATTATAATTTTGAAGCATTCAGCGATTCCAATTTTGTCTCGTTGTCACTCATCGTATTTTTTTACGGCTAAAGCCGCGTGGCAATCTGCGTGGCAGTCTGCGTGGTCGCAGTTTGACGGATCCGTGGCTAAGTTAGCAAGTGGGTAAAGCAGGATATTTACTATGTACCTATATAATTTGTTTTGAGTTTCCGATATTACGGCGCTGTTGCAAACGCAAGTTCTTCAGTTCTCCAGTCTTGAGAACTGAAGAACTACGGGTGATTGTTAATAATTATGTAGCGACCTACCCTCTTCCCCACTCGTTTATAACAACATTTAGCTAGCCACCATCTTCTTCCCTAGTAAATTAATGCCGCGTTTAGTAGGTAAATAATTACCCATTAAATAAATACCGAAATGGAAAATTCTGATTACGGAATTTTCCGTTTTTCTGAATTACCCGAACGCACCTTAAAGAAAACTTGTGTTAGCTTTTGTTTATCACAGCATGCTCCTGCTCCTCCCTCAACGGTCGACGAAGTCCTAATGAGACAGAACTAATCTTTTCATGGCATATAAACATAAATCCGTAAGGCACAACTGCGTGGCAAATCTGAAGAGCGCGCGTGGCGGCCGCGTGGCCCGTGGCCGTCATGTGGTGTCCGAGGGAGAGGTAGTGTTGGAACGGGACTGAAGATTAAGAAAAGGAAATTATCTATGTTAAATAAAATAAATAAATCTGTTTTGATCTTGAACAGAATGAAAATTTCAATAGTTATCTATAGGTATGTGCACCTATATACCTACTTTTGGCGAGTGTACCTACTCTGGAATTGCACAAACCAATTCCCCCATGCCCCTTCCGTCTTCGGACGACCAAACTTTCAGCAAAGCGCCACCAGTACATGGTGAATATTACACCTTTACTCACTAAGAAGCTTTTCGCTTCAGCATAATTATTTTACTGTGCGTATCGTTATAGTACAGGAATTCCTTGCCTAAGTCTGTGTTTCCCGTTAGCTATAACGCTTCAAGGCGCGAGTGAATAGGTAGGTACCTATATTGAATCTTCTAGATAAACGTGCTTCATCGGCGATCGCGTTACCGCTTACCACCACACGATAGGGTTTGCGTTCGACCACTACTCGCCAAACCTGCTACGGTGTGCTCGTAAATGGGGAATACGCTAGGCCTAGATTAAGACTGGAATACCGGAAGTGCAGCTGCCGGAACACACTGACAATAATCCGATAAATAATAATATAATGAATAAAATAGGTAGAGATCCAGCTTCCTATCTCGATTATTATCTTATGTAGCTATTTTGTGTTAAAAAAATATTGTATCTCATTTTATCACAAACTCAACCTCTAAGAAAATGAAAACAAATTAAAAAACATAACCCGAGTTGCCAGCTCCAGAAAATTTCCCCATACTCGTGGGCACATCAAAGGGAGATATCACTTAGTTTAGATAACCGTTTGCAAGTGACAGCACAATGAAGGAATCCTATTATCGATGGAACCCTTCTGTTTGTTCGCGGGACGTCTTTAAAATGCACTCTTCCTTGTTTAGAGATTGGTGGTTTACTGTTTGAGATTACATTATCTCGAAAATTGTCTTCTTTTTATTGCCTTATCTTGTACTTATAGTTTTATCGTAAGCAACGATTTTGAATAAATCTCTTGGTGGGAGGAACGGCACACAAGCACAGGCACAGGAAGAGGGACAGGAACGATGTGATACTTTTTAGAAATTTAATAACACGTTTCTGATATTGCAACTGAAGAACTTTGTAAGTATAGAGCACAAGAAAAAAAGTGATACTAGAAGATGATGGGACTAACTCTTCTGGGAGTGTCTTCCTGGGTGGGTACCACCACTTTGCTCGTGTACTCTGCCGCCAAGCAGTAATGTGAGCATTACTTTTTTCCGATTTCATGAGCAAAGTATAGTCAGCGAGATTTAATACCCTATGTCTCAGGGTAAGGAGCGCACTGCAGTGCCACGCAGACCTTTGTGTTTCAAAGTTCTGAGTGACACTGCAATTGTTATGGGTTGGAGTTATGCTTACCATCAACCAAACGACCTGTTCGTCTCAATATACAATAAAATCGAAAACTTTTTTAGATCTATTCATTAGAATCATACTCGTAGGTATGTCTATAGAGTCTATTGACATACCTACGCGTAGAGTTTCCTCCTCTTACTGAAGAACCCCTTCTTCTATAATAAAATGAACACCGTTCCCGTTATAATGTAACTCTATCATAAAAATCTTCGGTACGCAATATTATATCCGTATTATATTACCCGTGTGGATATTCCTACAGGAACCGTGTTACTCCATAAACTACATCTTAATGCAAAAAATCACGTCGATCCGTTGCCCCATGCCGTGGAAAAAGGACAAATCAACAAACACCTATGCATTTTTTAGTACGGATTATAATCTTTGGCTCTATCTCTCACCTTTTACCATTTTTGTACCTATCACATACTATAGGCATCCATCTTGGTCATAGACAAACTTGGTCTATCTTTATTTCAATATCAATTATGGCAAAAGTCAAACACAACATTCATCCAAAACAACGACTGACCCCGAGTTTGCCAAAGCACTCTGCCACCTATCAGGTTACGGTGTTGTATTGCAGATTGCAACAAATAGTGGCAAATGTGTTTGGCCATTCCGCCAAGCTATCGCTTTACTAATAGTCTAATAGATACTTAGTGGATTATTAAAAAATTGGATTATGTGCTTAAACTACTTTTATAATGGTCTTTGTCGCGTTTAATATAATTCCTGACGTTTACTTTAGGTACTTTTCTGCTAAGGTAGCCATTGACGTCTACTTAGCTGCTGCGCAAGTACCGAACTTCTTTATACAAATAAATAAAATTGAAGTGTTTGTTTATAATATCAAAATAACAGCGTTTTACCAAATGCATGTGACAGTATGTACGGTACCTCGTATAACAAAACAACCATTTTTTTTAATTTTTGTCTGTCTGTCTGTTTGTTCCAGGTAATCTCCGAAACGGCTAGGCCGATTTTGAAGGGACTTTCACTGGCAGATATCTGATGTTATAAGGAGTAACTTAGGCTAGTTTTATTTTAGAAAAAGAAATAGGCTTCCGCGCAAAAAAATAAAAACCATGAAATCCAATATCTCCGCGCGGGTGAAACCGCGGGCAGCAGCTAGTCGATAAATAAAATTGAAAGTTCGAATGGTTAAAAACTCAAATGGGAGTAGGATTCCAATCTGACCAAAACCGTAGAAATACAAATTGAGTGACCTAACTACCATTAGAGCCAACACCGATTAAAAATTTAAGGTTAGAAAGAAAAGAAATCCGTCTCAAACCATCCAACGGTTGACTGGAGGAGATTGCTTTTAGTGATAAGTCTGCCGCTTTTACTGTTATTGTGGTTAATATTACTCAAAACTAGGGTAACTATTTTAATAAGGATATCTTTTTAAATATTTTATTAAGATTTAACCACCCTTAATAGATTACTAATTGTTTAAGATATTTTTGTTTTTATGTATAACGCAGTAAATCTTTTAAAAAGCTTTAATATAACTGAACCACAAACAATTTAATTTTAAAGCGTATTTAATTTTAACAGTAGATGTGGGTAAATAAACACAGTCGCTTGCAATATTAAGTATACATTCATTTTTAAATTGTCGCTGTGAACATTATGATGTTACTGGAAAATGGAAATGGATGGCTAAAGGATACTGCATGGCACAAATTAATGTTCACATTGTTTTAAAGCTTTTGTTAGGGACATAAAATTATGAAATATAACTAATCATTTAAAATAAAACCATTTATTTCGGATATATTCCACAGTTATTAATTTTGAAAAACCGTTTAGGGATTTGGTTTCTGGGTAAATGCCAAAGATGCATGCCGGAAGCAAAGAGCTCAGAATCTCCCTACTAGGTACTACCTATAATTCTTAGCAATAAAAAAAAACAAAAATCTTAGCATTAGAAACATTGTAAGTATAAATATTTTTGAAACAAAGAATCTCGACGATTTTCTTGCTCTTCTGCGGCGCAAGTACGGAAGTCGGTTCGATAAATTTGTCGAATCGAAAAACTCGATGAATTTATCGAGTACCGAAGTCTGATCGTAAAGTCTTGTAATAGCTCTATATTCTCTTTGGATTTGACCTAGCTTTTCGATAACTTTTGTCGATTGTATCCAGGCTTGATAAATTATATAAAAAGTCGATAAAACCCACTTTATCGATTTGAACTGTCAATTTTATCGAATTTTATTTATCGAAAAGATCCGTACTTGCGCCACTGGATCGGTTGTATACTTAGAATGGGCAATTATAATCATTTAATGTTCAAGTGTCCTCTTAGGCTAAGATTCAGAGACGCGTCTAAGCGTGGAGTTTTACTTCCATATGTCAAAACTGTATAGAAATTTGACATATGGAAGCATGAGTTCACGCTCAGATTCGTCTCTGAATCTTAGGCTTAGAGCCCGTGTGAATAAATAAATTTGCATGTTGTTTGCTTATTTTATTTTATTTTATATTTTTCTTTCTATTAATGAATACGTCATGAAAAACTTTTGTAATGTAATATACATTACACAGTAAAAAAATAATAATTGTGTCATGTTGATACATTAAGTACACAATTTTTTATTATTGCAAGAGAGTGTAACTGTGTGGTTGTTGTATCGAATACCTACGCCACAAATTGTTTACGAAGCGTAATACGATGCGTATTTAAGTGGGGTGCAGGGATGGAGTCAGTTTATACGGTAATACTTTTGAGAGGGTGTAGATCTTTGGTGTAGATATGTCAAAGATTTGGTGATATTTAAATTATCAGTGGTATTTTTTCGTACATTTCCGTGGTATGGAAGTAGTGCATTAGCACTGCATTAGTGGCAAGCAATAAAGCCGCGCAAGTCGGTGCAACCTCCATATGATATACTACTCTATGTACTAAATATTAATGAATAAAACCACAATCATAACTTGGCGGTAGCGATTTGAGGAACTAATCCCACCGGAAGGTGGCACCGGTGGGTGGTACATAATGTTGGCAGATCAAAAGCAGATAATTTGCACATAACTGACACTAGATCTGCCACGAAGCGACATGGAAGGCACTCTGTGATTACGTTGAGCGACTGGAAAATGAATATCGAAAAAATGTTGATATTGATATTGATATTAAATGCAAAAATATGCCAAATATATAATTTTTAATTTTGGAATGTGTTGCCAACTTCAAAATCACACCTATCATTTACGGGAAAATTCAATCATGGCGGATCGTTTGACATTTTACCCAATCCATCTCTGCTGTCGGCAAGCGTTCGTGTTAACACGCCGACTACACGCACTACATGTGTGAGTGAATAGTGCTATTGATGAATGATGAATGTTCTGGATGCGGTATACTGCTATTAACTGCTTGGTTCTGAAGAAGAAATAATTTAATAGGTACAGTTTGTAATAATTTTAAGGTTTGAATAATAAATGGTAGTACAAATAAAATTTTTGCTCGCCTAACTACCACTCAATAATAATAATCAATACTTAATCATTTATTTGATAATAATAATATTATACGTCAACAAGAACAATAAAATAAAATCAATCGCAATAATATTATATAAACAATAATGAGCATAATAAATTTAAAAAAAAAATTTAAAACACATAATTTCGTTGACATTATAGAACGCCTTCTCGACGAGCCACAATTTTAATCTTTTTTTGAATACTGACAGGCTGGGGGTGGCAGTAATGTTCTCCAGTTGAAAATCTCTCGCCAAGCACCTATCGGTGTGTTGCTGGAGCATATCCGATGTTCGCATTGTACGTCCTATGCAATGTCCTTCACTAGACGCTTAACACAACTTTTATAAAGCTGACCGCTTTCTGCCCTCACCTTGTAACAAAGTTACGAGTAGGTACTTCAAAAATGCGTTCACACGCCCCATGCTCAAATCTAAAAAAATAGCATTCCTACAAAGATTACAAGTAACAAAGATACCGTAATCCTACAAACATGAAAAGGCCACACGCAAGCTCAAATAGATACTAAAAACGATAAAAAATATCCCAAACCCCATATAAACATTCGCCCTCATCACCCCTTCTTATTAAAAAAAAATAAAAAGAAGTCAGTGCGTGAACGGACCCAAAAAAGAGAACAAAAGAGATTTGACAATCGACAAAATGGCAGCCCTAATTTGACATTAAAAAACGCGCGAATTCAATTGTCACATAATTTATCGATGTTTTGACGACAATAACAGCTTTTTATTAATGAATCTTTTTATAGAGAATCATTCCTTCGAGTCCGTAGACCATAAATAATGATAATACATTCGAGTATTTTCACGCTACAGTTGACTTAAAAGCTGCTAATGTTTACAAATGATTCCTATACCGGTTTTTCGGATGTCTTAATTAGAAATTATTCCGGTACATAAATTTTTTGAGAAATTTCATATTATTTTTGAGTGAGGTCTGCTTTGCTGGTTTTTTATTTAAATATTATAATTATTGTTCATGGACATTCAAATGTGCGTTATAATAAAACTACAACATATTTTATGTTTAAAATTAAACAATAACTACTTATGCAAATACAAACCAGCTTAATAATTTATATTATTAAAAAAATATTAAATACTACCTATATTTAAAAAAATTGTTGTTGGTTATTTCGAGCACTAAAAATAATGCTGCAAACTTTACATACATACTGTTTTATAATATTAAGTATCTATAGATAGCAACAAGTATTTTTTAAGTTGTAGATTTTAAAGTTAACCCACACTTTCTGAATTTGTTAATGTTAACATACATATAAGTAGGTCTTTATTAACATTAACGTATCAAAATTTTCATCAAAATCAGAATAATATTTAGTGTATAGCATGTTTTACAAGATGTTAAATAAAATATAGTAACAGTGACGACATGATAGCTTGTCCATATACGATCTCACAATACTTACCTACTAGTAAAATCTAAATTAGCAACAAATTAAAAACAAAAAATATGCGTAGTTTATACAAATATTCTTAAATGAACTACTTATTTCTAAAACTGGCCAAATTGAGTACTTCTCTTTTTTCGAATAATAATATTACGATTTTAAATTAAATTCAATAGCTTAGTAAGTTTTATTGAATAAAAATACTTTACGACGTATTGATACAACCATATGCGGAGTCGTAACTTATTTTATAAAACGGCGCGGACAAATGACTGTTTAATAAATATTTTGAACGAATCACACGCGCCATTAGATGATCCGTTGATTTATGGGTAAAGGGTGTGAGACAAACGGCAACACTTTTAGCAAAAGGCTAACTAACAAAAAAATAGGCTAAATACAAATAGGTTACTCAGACCCTTGTAAAATATATGTTTTGCTATGTGCAAACATTTATTACCGTGTTCCAGTGTGATGAACAAAGTATAGGTATAAGGTACCTAGTTAGAGAAATTACTGGGCTTAAGAGACTTATCGTGTTTCCACAAAAAACTACTTTTAAATGCCTGTTTAGCTAGGCAGTGTCTAAAGATAAACGTCTAAAATGATTAGGAATGTCACAGCAGAATGGAGTTAGACTACGGTTAGACACAAATCAAGATTTGTGGTTGCTCGTATTTAAATACGCCACTAAGGCATGTTTAGGAGCCGTTTAATACAGGTTTAGGGTGTGTTTCATGTTTTTGTGGAATACCGTTTATGTCTCAGGGTAACGAGCGCATTGCAGTGCCGCGCTGGCCCATGTGTTTCAAACTTCTGGGTGGCACTGCAATTGTTATGGGCTGGCGTTATGCTTATAATCAGGCAAACGACCCGCTCGTCTTGTTATCCAATAAAGTAACACTAACAAAATTAGAAACACTTTTTTACCAGCCCGTGGCGCAATGGCAGACCGTCCATTTTGATTGACTTACCCGAGCACGCACCGCCATTTTCATTTAAAAATTCAAACTCTGACGTCCACCCGCGGGTAGAAACAGCCAGTTTTAATTGTTTTTGTTTTTAGAGAGTTTGGTTTTGACGTTGGAAAATTCGGACGTGTTGCGGAAACTTTACTACCTTTATTAACTTTAATACCTACTTATTTTTTCTGCGAAATTTGTATTTCGGAAACAATGATGGTTCATGGTAAGAAAGAAAGAAAGAAATAGTATAGTAGTATGGATAGAACCATATCCTATCTCTTCCCGGGGGTAACATAAAAGTCGGTAGAAATGGGCAGTAGCATATTCTCCTCGGTTAATATATCAAAATAGCAGTAATGTGCGAGCATTACTGTATTCCGGTTTGATGAGCAGAGTAGCCAGTGAAATTACGTGAATTACGGTAGCAGGCGCACTGCAGTGCCGCGCAGGACTTTGTTACAAAGTTCTGAGTTGCATTACAATTGTTATGGGCCGGCATTATGCTTACCATCAGGCAAACGACCAGCTCGTCTCGCTATCACATAACATTAAAAAAAATTATTCTGTGACAGTGTCAAGATTCTTTCTACACCCCTCATATAATAACATCGTAAACCCAAACATCAAGCATTTCGACATAGGAAATCCAGTTCCGTTCGAAAACAGAAACAATTAAATCCAGGCGTTTGAGTGACGCGGCCCGGAGCGCGGTCAGGGGCAGGCGAGTCGAGTTGAGCTCCTCACTTTGGCGGGAAAACGTGATTTGTGGGCTGGCAACCCCAACAGCTTCATTTACTTTTAAATATTTTTGTTTATGGAATCATAATACCTATTACAATGTATAACAACTAAGAGATACTTATTATTATATTACTGACCGGTTTCCTCAACGACGATTAACTAACTCCTAATGTAAGCAAAGTCTTAGGCTAAGATTCAGAGATGATTCTAAGCGTAGACTTTGGCTTCCATATGTCAAAACTGTATAGAATTTTGACGTATGGAAGCTTGAGTCCACGCTTAGATTCGTCTCTGAATCTTAGGCTTAGACTATAAACCGTTAGAACACATGCTAAAGGTTGGTCAAAACGGGTATATTTCGTATCATAATATTCATAATAAATACAGCGCTTTATTACAAGCATTTGTTTATCTTGCCTTGTCTATATCAAAGTCAAATCTTGCAAGCTAAATTTGATCCACTTCCCGGTGTTCGATTGAGCCGAAATTTTACGTAGGTACCTACATATAATACATCGAATGACAATGCAATATCATGATCTGTTCAGAGCTGATCTGATGATGGAGCCGCAAGGCGGTCACAGGAACTCTGTAACGAAACGACGTAACCTCATACGGCGTATCACGTATCGCCATCGAGTTTGGGCTTGTTTGATTTGTCTTTATAAGTACACTCACCCAACTGATGTCCTGATGATGAAGCCGGAAGGTGGCCACATGATTACGGTACCTACCAATATTAACTAGCTAATACATAAATAAACACTACGTCTAACCTAGCTAGCTACAAAAACAGTTGGATAATTTACAAGCCCTAGTAGGCCTATAGATAATCCAAATGTTCTAGCCCACTACCAGTAGGAAGCGTACCCAGCATGCTGGCGGCATTGCCTCGTTGAACCTACCAATTAAATATTTTATTACTTACAGCTTTGTATCACCTGTGGCATAAAATATTCTCGCCCAGCACACAATTATTCCATGAGGTCAGCAAATGAATGCATTTTATTTGTAACAGTATTCTGTCGACAGTGCATGGTGAGCACCAAAGAGTATAATAAACATAGGGGAAAAGAGAGCCCTCTTGCGAATATTTATGCCGACACGTTTTGAAGCGCCATCTGTATTTTGTTTCCGACAAAAAACAATATATATAGGCATACCTACATACTCTATATAGACAGTGAAGCTTTTCAGGAGAAAATGAAGTAGCTACAGTTTTGCTCTAGTCTGCCAATATTGCGACCAGCGAAAGCAAAGATGAACATGAGCGAAAGTAATAAACTTCAGCTAATATGACGGTCACAATATTAGCAAACTAGAACAAAACTGATAGGTAGGTACTGGAATGAAACACGAAATTAAATTAATTCTTTATTTTTTGTTTTTGTAATGTTTGTGTTAATTATAATATATAGCAGCTAATTTTTTAACTTCTTCACCTCCATAACTGATTTTTCCGGACAGGCATACGACCAGCTCGTCTAGTTATCAAAAAGTGAGACAAACATAATGAAACCTACGTTTTTTAGGGGTGGGTCTTCTATCTCTGCTGGCTGCGGTGTAATTGTGCGCGTTGAGAATATGAGCCCCAATACAGCATTTTCAGAAACTGTAGACTTCCCTAAAAAAAACAAGAATTTATGATTAACATATAAATAAGAATTTATGATTCATAAATTCAATAAAATCTTATACAACAGCAATATAGGTTTCACCTAATGTAAACTTCAAATGTAATTTAAATCAATTCAGTAGTTGCTGCGTGAAGAACTAACAAACACACAATAAATGTTGTTATTATAACATTAGTAGGATTAACTTCCAGGGTTTAAAGGGTTATATGATGAATAAATTGATGATAATATATAAGCTTGTTTTGTTAAATACATTATGTAAAGAATGACTAGCCAACAGTCTTTTCACCATCGGTGTGGAATTAATTCATAGTTGATCATTCAGTAAGTGTTACAAGTATCCTATGTCCTATATCAAACTTTTTTTTTCAGTGCTAATAGCTTTTATTAACTAGCTAATCCATAAATAAACACTACATCTAACAATTCAGAACCTAGAGTATTTACATACCGTTGTTTTGAAGCTAATTGGTAACAAAAAGACACACACAATTTTTATCCATACAGATAAATAAAATTGAAGTGTCTGTTTGTAATATCAAAATAACAGCTTTTTACCAATTGCATATGAAAGTATATACGGGACCTACACAAAAACAGCCATTTTTAAAATTTTTGTCTGTCTGTCTGTTTGTTCCGGGTAATCTCCGAAACGGCTGTACCGATTTTGACCGGACTTTCACTGTCAGATAGCTGATGTTACAAGGAGTAACATAGGCTACTTTTATTTTGGAAAAAGGATTAGGGTTCCGCGCAAAAAATAAAAAACCATGAAATCTTAAATCTCCACGCGGGCAGAACCGCGGGGCAGCAGCTAGTTTTATATGTAAAATATAAATTATTAACTGGTAGTAGGCTAGAACATTTGGATTATCTATAGGCCTACTTGGGCTTGTAGATTATCCAACTGTTTTTGTAGCTAGCTAGGTTAGATGTAGTGTTTATTTATGTATTAGCTAGTTAATAAAGGCATTTAGCCCGTTGAAAAAAAAAATTATATATAGCATAATATATATACAACATACAAATTGTTGATGCTTAACCTCAGGGAAACTACCCTTCTCATTACATGATAGTATAAAAAAAACAGCATTATGTTAGAATTACCTGTGTTCGGTAGACTCTGCAGTTGACATGTTGAAGCTTGACTAAAGTCTGTCTCTGTGTCTGTGTGTATATGCCTGAAAATAGAAAATAATTATATTGATATTTTATTATTGTTTGTTAAATTTTTCTAATACAAATAATATATAATTCGACGAGCTGGTTGTTTTTGCCTGATGGTCAGCATAATGCTAGCCCATAATAATTGCAGCACCGCCCAGAAGTTTGAAACAAAGTCCTGCATGGCATTGCATTGCGCTTGTTATCCTAATAATAGTAATTTCTTTGACTACTTGGCTCATCAAATAGGAACACAGTAATGCTGGCACATTATTTCTTGGCTGCAGAATTCATACTCATATTCTTTATCTACATTTCACAATGTGGTTCTTTGGTAGTAAGTTTATTCTTAGTAGCATTTGAACCCTGTCGGGTATCATCAGCAATTATTTGATAGTAGAGAGGAGGACTATTGGGTAATGAGCAAAGTGGTGTTACCCACCAAGATGGACACTTCCAGAACAATTAGTCCTACCACCAGATATATTTCTTAATAACCACAACATAATAATTTTCGATGCCCTTGTTACACTTGCCCTTGGGGTATTTATTATACAAAAAGTTGTTAATTCTTACCTGGAATATGAAGTGAAGGAACTTCCAGTGTTCAGTCAATTGTAACAATTGTAATCTTTGTCTGCAAAATGCCTGTCACAAACTTATTCCTTTTATAGCACTCAAAGTCACATGCTGTTTCTAGTTTTCCTCCACAAAAGGTTAAAGCGCTCAGGAAACTTTTCATGATTGGGGAATCCATGCTTTGACCCCTCCTGAAAAAAACAATTATAATAATTATTATTTGACTAATATAAACGGTTTTATCCATTGTATGGGTACATAATATGGTCATTTGATAAATATTCAACACATCATTTAACATTTTGAACTATCACGTATATGTATACGAATAAGAATTAGATCAGGAGTATCCTAAACTAACTTAGGCTGCATAAGTGCATAAAAAAGCTTCATTTGAAGTATTTTAGTTGTGTTTAGAGGTGCTGTATCATAGGAAAATTTACCGGTAGGTTTGCACACGAAGGCGCAAATTCGTGACATTTTTGCAAATTGGCACTAATTTGGCACACGCGGAATACTGATGTACTCAACGCAAATCACTCAAAACTCAAAATCAAGAGTCACAAATCACAATTCTCACAAAAACAAAACGGAAAATAAACTTGAAAGTCGCCGACCACCGTTTTATTTTGAAATTTCATGACAATGACAATTTGACAAAACCACCAACCTGTGTAGCCAGCTTCAAATAAAAAAAAAACTTACATAATATATGATAATTATTAATATTATGTTCCTAACGCATGATGTGGTTTTGTTATTTATTTATGTCGTACTTAATTACATTAGTAAATATTTTAATAGGAACAGCTAGCTAACCTAACTCATTCTGAATTTTTTTTCTTGTATTTGCTGCCATCTGTTGTGATTATTTCGTACTTTTTAGATTTCAATAGTTATGATGAGCGTCGAGGCAAAAGAAAGATGGCAGTATTAATAATGAAATGTACTAGATCCACGTAACTGTCCCCCCCCTGGTGAGCACTGACTAGATAGGTAGATACCGTACCCCTTGGTGAATAAAGCGCATAGAGTAAGTAAGAGGTACATATACCCAGAATAGGTACTCGGTAAAACGCTTCTGAAGCGCTTCAAAGACAGTGAAAAAAGTAAAAACTAGTGACATCTGTGCAGAAGAGTATAACTGTCTCTTATAGTGCCATCTAGTGTCAAGTGGCAAAACCAAAACTTCTAAAATTATGCTCTTGGAACTACTCGCCGCTATGTGGCAGTTATTTCTATAAGGTATAATAACAAAAAAACTTAGATTTAAAGTTTCGTATTTGTGCCACCAGATGACAGCTTTCGCGTACACACAAAATGTCATTTACCTATAGACAAATTTGACATAGAATGCGACGACCGCGACGAGCGGTAGCGGCCGTGGCGGCAGACCTCTCGTTGCCGACCATCTTGCGAAAGATGGTAGACAATGAGTCTGGGAGGCATACGAGTCGTTAAGGGAGGCCGAGGAGCGGGAGAGAGAAATCCCCTCTCTCCCGCTCCGGAGAGCACAGAAGGCGGGGGCGAAGTAACCATCACTTCTCGTCTTCACCGGGAGGGTCTCATGCGGGGCATCTGTCGTTCCGCACCTATCATAGATAGGATCCGAGGTGGATGCGATGTGCTCGTGTTCCGGCGCATCGCCTGAGCCGTGCGGGGAAGATTCCTCTCCCCGCGAGGCGGGTCCGTCCTAGAGGACGGACGACGGCTGAAGGGGTCGCGGGGATTGTGTTAACGGGCGTGTAGCTAAGACGACAGGAAACACCTTGGTCTTGGTCTAAAATAAAAAGGTTTCTATCAATAAAAAAACATGTTTGTATCACTTTGGTAAGCGGCATTTAATAAAAAAACATACAAAAAGAAATGATTAACATAAAAAAAATATAAAAACTAAAACTTATTCTAATATACACAATTATTTGTGATGTACATTCTTGATTTAGGTACATTCCATCTCTTGGTAACAATTTATCATTTAATTAAAAAGTTATGGAAATTCCATCACAGCCTATAAAATATATAAGCTACTTTAAAAAGACGCTTTTTAATTTATTACTTGACCTAAAAAAATCAATCAGTTTGGGGTTGCCATTTATAAGACTGTATTTCGACTATTATGGGCCAACCTTCTTTTTCAAAATCACGGCTCTATACAAATAAATTAATTGCAAAATCTTCAAAAAACTTATTTGTATAACGTTACAAAAATAAAATAGATGGCGCCACAAGTAGTCTTTTAATTGAAAAAAACAGCGTCATCGAACGGTAAATGCAGTTACAACTTCGAATTAGGGATGGTTCGAATTGCGAATGCGCCTTGGATCTGGGTAACGTGAACCATATAATTTCAGTTGTCTAGTCATCATGTCCTTCCTTCAAATAACCTTCGTCCTGTGTCTTTTAAATGTCTTCTCGCTCATGTTTTTACTCCATTTGTAAATATTTTGTGTAGCTATTAGAATTAAAATTAAGTTTTAAGTCAGATGTACATAGAGTCTCAGCCACAGATTCACAAGTATGTTCATGTTATTAATGTGTAGCAAGTAAGTAGGTAGGTAGTGTATTCATATTTATGATGATATTTATGGATGTAAAATTCATTTCTTGTTCTCATATTCACCAACCAAATTATTATCTCCAAAAACTGATTCCCCTTTGTTAAGTCTATCATAGTAGCTACAAGACAATGGCGAAATTGTGGCGGAGAGTAACATAGGCTACTTTTTATCCCGGAAAAATGCACGGTTCCTGTGGGAACGCGGGTGAAAACTGCGGGCAGAAGCCAGTGTGTATATACTTTTAGATTTCCAAATGTATAACTAAATGATTTTGCTAAAATAACTGTAACGAGTTACTCTATACAATTAATTACATATTCCACGACATGAAAATAAAATAAAAAACGTAACTCAGTACAATATTTTTCCTGAAACCATTTTAGAAAGAAAATGCTGGCCTCTACTTAGGTCAAAGATTAAGCATTGCCATTCAACGTGGCAATGCTGCCAGCATTTTGGGAACGTTGCCTACTGGTAGCGGATTATTAGATTAAGATTGTAAATAAATTAGTGTGTATTTTATTTAGTTATTTTAGTTTATGTTGTTTATTTTTTCTGTTATTATTTTAGTTACTCAATCACTTTTCAAAATAGGTATTTTAGAAAGTGTATACCTTCGCTACATATTATTAGAGCCGACTGTACTATCAACGCGACAGTTCCATTCTTACACCTTTTATTATTAAAAATATAACATTGACAGGAACAATTGTGTAACAAGAGAGCAAAATTCGATAGCTTTAAAATATAACTATCATTTAGGCTGGCGCCACACATTCACCGAGAAGAAAATGAACGACAGAAACAGCAAATATATATATATATATAATATTATACTAATATTATTCAGATCCCTCTCTCTCTCTATTATATAACATGAGAAAGAGATGAAAGATGTTTGACAGATCAAAATTTAGTTTTCAAATATCTTCCATCGTTGATAAATTAGACAACACTAAATTAATTGCCGTAAAAACACTAGACAGAAGCAATACGATTAACTTTGACAGGTCTTAAATATATACCTTCTCTTTCTCTTGTTCTCAATTAGAAAGGGAGATAGAAACTAAAATTAGGTATAGAAATGATATGACAGAATCGACACCATTGAAACTAAAATTAGGAGTTTTGGCGGGAATGCGAATATGTGCTGTTGTTGATTTTGTGTTATTTACTGAAACCTATGTTTTATCGAGTGTTAATGTGTGGTAACGGTGGATTATTAACCATTAAGTGTTCGTAAACGTGCATTAGTGAAAGGCAAATAGTACAAAGACGAAAAACGTGTTTTTTCGTATTCTATCCAAAACTCCATAGAAGCTTCAGTAAAGTATCCACCGCTTTACTGAAGCATCACTTCGACTTGACCGCGCCTAGACTAAACTTTAACGTGACTTGGACGACTTTCATGCACCAAAACTAGAGACTTATGATATATTATTATTTATATAACTTGACACTGGCTAAATACGGTAATCACGTGGAGCCAAAACGAACACAAAAAAAAAACTAAAATTAGATTTAGGTTTGCAATGCCAGAATTGGAGTTTTGGCGGGAATGCGAAAATGTGCTGTTGTCGATTTTGTGTTATTTACTAAAACCTATGTTTCTTCGAGTGTTAATGTGTAATAACGGTGGATTATTAACCATTAAGTGTTCGTAAATGTGCATGAGTGAAAGGCAAATAGTACAAAGACGAAAAACGTGTATTTTCGTATTGTATCCAAAACTCCATAGAAGCTTCAGTAAAGTATCCACCGCTTTACTGAAGCGTCACTCGACTCGACCGCGACTAGACTAAACTTTAACGTGACTTTGACGACTTTCATGCAACAAAACTAGAGACTTATGTATTAGATATTATTATTTATATAACTTGACACTGGCTAAATACGCTAATCGCGTGGAGCCAAAAATAAAACAAAAAAAAATGCCAGAATATTTACATACCTAATTTTTATAACATCTATGAAAGTAATCTATGTTGTAGAAAAGGATTCATTTGTTTCGTTCTTTCCGTTCGGTCTTTGTGGGAATGTCTGTCGACAGCCTTACACTAATATTATGATGGGACTACTCACAATTCCGGTCAGCCTTACGGCTAATGATATCGTCTTAATTTTCGACTCCAATCCGATTAAAAATAGCGGTCACTAGTCTTCGCTTCGAATGAATTGTCTAGAGTTCTCGCTAGTTTTAATTTTTAAAGAACTTGTTCCCTAAAATATATCGTTCGTTTCAAAACGAAAACTAGAGAAAACTCCTTCCAGCCGAAGACTAGCGATCGCTGGTTTTAATCGGATTGGAGTACAAAACGAAGGCGATATTATTAGCCGATAAAGCCACAGGTTCCGGTTCGATTTTTTTACCGGTATTTTCTTATTGAACCGGCGCGGCGTTTGGACCGAAACCGGATAACTTTAGACCCAAACTAAACGTATATCACAACAAATTACTAGACTTGCCAAGGAGGTACAAAAACCGATTTTATATTTCATCAAATATTAATAAGATTAGGTCAACTTAACGGTAAGATCTGCAGCAACAACTACAATTTGATTTTAAATTGTTCGCTTTGTAAGCAACACCTGTCCAAAACAATTGCAGTGCCATCCAGAGCTTTGAAACACAAAGTCTGCATGGCACTGCAGTACTCATTACCCTAAGAAATTAGGTAACATTTAGGCTAAGATTCAGAGACGATTCTAAGCGTAGACTTTGGGATCCATATGTCAAAACTGTATAGAATTTTGACGTATGGAAGCGTGAGTCCACGCTTAGATTCGTCTCTGAATCTCAGCCTAAGTCTCATAATCCCAGTAATACCATACTTTTCTCATCAAACCAGGACAAAGTAATGCATAAACAATACTGATTGGTGGTAAACTAAAAGACCAAAGCGGTACCTACCGCCTGGTAGGTGGATATTATCTGGCATTGATAATGATAAAATCAGTTTGTAAATCTTTGACAAGTCTACATTCCAAGAGTCCGACATAGAAATTACAATAACCTATTTTTAACTAAACTTGATGCATGGATATTTTTAGAGTGGATATAGATGTTTTTGCAGCAGAAAAGTCGCTTAAAATAATTAGTTTATACCAATTAGGGGTCGTCCATAAATCACGTGAGGTGTTTGAGGGGTAGTCAAGCCGAATCTCACCAAATCTCACGTGGGGGAGAGGGGGGGGGGTCTCTCTGCAAATATCACGTAATTTTTTTCAGTGTAAATCTGCAATGAATCTTACACCACAAGTTAAGTAAAATATGGGTAAATCATACAAAAATAGTAGACGAACGCTAGGGGCAAATAGATGGCAATGAATCGCAGATTAAAGTATTTTGACTAAAGACGCATTTTGAGAAATCTCACGTGATATTGGGGGGAGGGGCCGAGCCAAATCTCATGACACCCCACTAAGGGGGAGGGGTTTCCAAAAATTGACAAAATTACCTCACATAATTAATGGACACCCCCTTATTATGTTGTTTTCATTTTCAAGAACCATAAATTACAAGAAAACTCACTCTATATAAATCCATAAGCCAAGTTCATTTAAAAAGTCAATGTGTTCTCTGTTCAACACTACATAACAATATTTACACTCACTTCACTGTAAACCTATCTACGATTGTATCTGCATCGGTTCATCTAAAACGGTTGCGAAAACTACATCCTCTTTTTTAACACTCAAGTTCTGCACATCATCATCATCATCATCATTCTTCATCAGATTAAGGCCTTGATCAAAGCCTTCTCCGCTGAAGTCCACTCCTGCATGCTTGAATTGCATATGCTTAACCATGCTAGACTTCTGTACGCACCTATACGGACAATGGGAACATTTAACACTCTTCTGCCTGGGACGGTATGGTTTTTGATCCTTTATTACCATTTTACCCATATCTTTATCGTTCAAATGTCTCTGCTTATGTTTAGTTAAGTTAGTTTTCTGAACACATCTGTAGCTGCACATGTCACAGCTGAACGGCTTTTGATCAGTGTGTAGGTACATGTGCTTGACTAAATTCGGTTTCTGTACAGTCCTATAATCGCAGTATGGACATGCGAAAGGTTTGTACCCAGTGTGCGTTCTCTCGTGAACGACTAAATTGTTCTTTTGAGCACACCTGTAGTCGCAGTACTGACATCTAAAAGGCTTCTCTTTCATGTGAACGAGTATGTGTTTTGCAACGTTATTCTTCTGGCCTGATTTGTAATCGCAGAAGTTGCAAGAGAATGGTTTCTCACCGGAATGAGTGCGTTCGTGTATTTTCAAAATAGCCGGCGACTGGCATCTGTAAGCGCATTGAGTACAGCCGAATTTGCCTACCTTTTCTGAAGACTCTTCGCTTTCTACGCAAGTTTTAGCGTGTTGCTTCAAACCTCGCTTCGAAGGGAATATTTCGTTGCACTTGTAACAGACATACTCCCCTTTTATATTCATAGACAACTCCTCAGTCAGTTTACTTGTATCATCGCCCTTTTCGTACTCTGCGTTATAAATTTTATTCTGATCGGAAGGTTTCAAATTTTCTTTCGGCTCTTCGTTTTTCGATTTCGCGCCATTGTCGACGCCATCTTGCCTTAACTTTTTATATTCTTCGGGGTAAGGGCTGGAGTTATCATACTGCCTATGTATGACTAGATTTTGGGGGTTCTCTCTGCTGTAATTTTGTGCGTAGTTTGGGGTTCTGGAGTATAAGTCTATGGGGTTTAAAGCTGGGATATTCGCGACGTGAGGTGCGTAGACAGAGTACATTTGCGATTCTGCCTGGATCGGAGGCTGGTTGGGTTGCGTGTGCTCTGTCTGAATGTGCCCTGGAAAGATAAATAATTGCATCAGGGAATGTTTTGAAGAACTGTTCGATTCAACCCGATACAAGCAACGTGCTTTTAATTTCGCGCCTCATCCCACCGCCACAGAGGCTCGACGAGAACATAGTTTTTTTTTTAAGGACGTTATACGGGCCAAGGACCTTGCTCGAATGGGTGGAGTCAAGCGCACTTCACCCGCGCGGTCCACACTACGTCTTTCAAGAACATCGCAAAACCTAACGTCATAGAACACGCGGATGAAGCGCTACGAAGCGGTACCCGCACGCGCGCACGGCATCTTTGCCTATAATTCTTTGAATTCATTTAGTGGAAAGTTCTTCATTGAAATGAAGTGTTGAAGTGATCATCATTATTCGTAAATAAACGGTACGGACGCACATGAGATTATCCAACGTTGAGATTGATCTCAAAATATCGCTCTGGACTAAAATAAAAGTACACACAGCCAATTTGCTCCGTAAAGTTGAAATTTGTTACACATTTTGACCCAAAAATTAACGTGTACGTAAATAAATGATTTTCGGGTTGTTTTTATTTTTACTTTTGTAGTCGTGTTTTTTATTTTGGTGTCATTTACGAGGTATCGAGTCATCTGCGAGTGTCCGTCTGGGTTTTCACTTTGTTCATGAAGCCTAATCATAATAATTTATTTGCTAAAAATGTTGGTGACAACAATAGTGTCGGGTCACAGGTATAGAAAATATAAAGTATCATAAACATTTTACCACATTGTGGCATGCAAATATTAGAATAATTAACTATCATTGAATTTAAAATATTACAAAAAACTAATGACACAATAATCGTAATACAATTCATATTTCATTTCCTATAGGTACTTATTTATATTATCAAATGTTATTATTTTTCTTATTAATTATACTAAAGTGTCAAAAACAAAACAGTCGCGCGCGGGCGCTTCCGATTGCAGGACGCGTTCTGTTCGTTCTACGCTTGTAACCGGTTCGGGCAGCTCGCTTCGCGTAGTGCATTGTTTACGTTACGATGCGCCTATTTCGTACGAAATGAATGAAGATATTACTATTGATAATGTGCAAGACAAGACGAATGATATAAGTATTTTGATGCACCAGTATAGTGAGATGACTAGGAGCTGTGAGAGTGTAGTTGATATGGAGGAAAGTATGGAAGAAAGTACTAATTTAGAAGAAAGAAGACCGCACAAGAGAAATCGACGATTAGATCAGGAGGAATTATGGACTACAGTCGGCAAGAACGGAAAACGGTTCGCGCGAGCGACAGACATAGATGACTCGACAAGAATACCAGAAGAAAACATAGAGGTGAGTTTAACTGGCACGGAAAAACTACCTAAACAGTTTAAATTGGCAAAATGTCTTAAAGCTGAAAACATTCAAGATGTTATACGGGTGAAGTACATAAATGGATTCAAAGTTTTAATTCAATTTAGTAAGGAGCAAAGCGCAGAGAAATTTTTAAATACGAAACTGTTTAATGAGAACGGATTACGGTGCCAGAAAACTTTTGAAATAAACCATACTTATGGGGTTTTAAAGGGCATAGACCTAGACCTAACCGACGAAGAAATTCTAGAAAGTTTAGGCTGTGAGACAGCAATTACGGGAATTAAAAGGCTAAAACGAAAAAATAGCTTTGACGGCCGATGGGAAAACAGTGAATCGGTACGCGTCTGTTTTAAAGGATGTTCATTACCCTCGCATGTCTACATCTTTGATACAAGGGTCAACGTAACAGCATATGTTCACCCGGTTACTCAGTGCTCGCACTGCTGGAGATACGGGCATACACTCAAAATGTGTTCAGCTACTAAAGCGGTTTGTCCAAAGTGTGGAGGTGTACATTCAAACTGCGAAACAACTTCATTTACATGCAACAATTGTGGAGGCAAGCATATGGCTCTGGCAAAAATATGTCCAATATATATTAAGGAAAAGAAGTTGCGCGAACTCATGTCAGAGTTTAACTGTTCTTATAAACAAGCTCTTATTATATACAAACCGACGCCACCTACTCCTGAATATATATTTCCAGCAACCTCGTTAAATTCTAAAAAGAAAGTAAATGATGAGCTAGTCCTACCTCAAACAAATAGTGCTGATGTGCAATCTGAGACATATGCGACTACAGTCAAGGAAAAAGGAATAAAATTAAATATATCTACGAAGAAGACTAAACAAAAGAATAAGAAAAAGAGTTGTAATACCACTAATGACGATGTTTTGAATGGTTCTATGTTAGAACCCAGTGAATGTGAAAGTTCTATCCATGAGCAACTTGGTACTGAAGAAAGAGGAAGAAGGAAGGAAAAAATATCTTGGCAGCTATTACTTAACAAATTAAAAGAGAAAATACTACAAAAAGACCTATCATGGGAAGAGAAGATAAAAAGTAGTATAAATATTATATTGGAAGGAGTTATATCATTAGTTGTACATTACATCTCTGACTGGCCGTGCTTAAATTTTCTAAGCGCGTATGGATAGTCACACCTCACAAATAACTGATGGACATACTGCGCATTCCACTGCAGTGAATATACTGCAGTGGAATGCGCAAAGCTTGCGACCCAAGATCACCGAGTTTGAGTTGCTATTATACCAAGAAAAAATTCACATTGCAATGATTAGCGAAACTTGGTTTGACCCAGATTCAAGTTTCCGCATCAGTGGATATAATATTTTTAGATCAGATCGCAGTGATGGATTTGGTGGGGTGGCGATATTAACACATCGGTCAATTAAAGCTCAACAATGTCATTTACGTGTATCTAATACAGGGATTGAAATTATGTATGTCTTAGTACATAACTGTGAAGATTTACAAAACGTTGTGTCGATATATTGCGCCCCGTCTGTTAGAACCACTACGGCAGATTGGGACCAACTCTTCTCACAATTAGGTCAAAAAACTATTATTGCGGGTGACTTCAACGGCCACCATTCTAACTGGTCGACTAAAACAGATCTTAGAGGTACACAGATTTTTGACTCAGCTTTAGACAATAATTTGGTTTCTATAAATGACGGCAGTCATACTCGTATAAAGCTAGTGAATGGTATGGTCCATAGAACATCTCCTGATTTATCTCTAGCAAGTACAGATATCGCACTTAAATTTAACTGGAAAGTAATAAATGAAAATTTAGGAAGTGATCATCTAGTGATGAAGATAAGTGTAGATATAACATCGTCTACATCTTTTCAAAAACGAAGGCTTTTTAAAAGAGGGGATTGGTCAGGATACAAACTTAAAATAGAAGATGAACTTAGAAACTACACTCTGCCAACAGATAATCAAAAAGCTTACGACAGTTTGATTGACATTATGAATAGGTCTGCAGATGAATTTATTCCAACGACTAAAGTACACGGAAATCCTGTAAGACCTAAAAATTTTACCCCCAGACCTTATTGGACACAAGATATTTCTCGGTCAGTGGCTATTCGTCGCAGGGCTCTCGCAGAATTCAGAAAAAACCCCACCCCTAGAAACTTGGAAGTTGTACAAGTAAAAGGTGCAGACTCTCAGCGTTCGATTCGTCGTGAAAGGTCTAAATCAATGCGATCCTTTTGTGAAAGCATAGACAATGTTACTTCATCACGTGAAATGTGGCTACGAATGAAATGGCTCAAGGGCTATAAATCGTCCAGAACTGTCATAGATCGTGAGAAGTTAGAAGTCCTATTACGTAGTTTAACACCAGATTTTGTGTCTCCTGATATGCCGAGTTTCATCTCAGATAATCAGCAATTATGCTCCCCGATTTCGGTACAGGAGCTAAATAATTGTATTAAACGATCAGATACTGCACCCGGTGCAGATAATATATCATTTTCCATGATTAGTAACCTTCCCGAGGTGGGTAAATTGGCGCTAGTGTCTTTATATAACAGGTTTTTATCCTCAAGCTTCATTCCTCACCAATGGAGAAAAATCAACATAGTTCCTGTACCAAAACCAGGTAATCAAAATTCAACGGCATCGGGCATTAGACCTATTTCCTTGTTATCATGTCTTTGTAAAGTTTTACATACAATACTTACTCGAAGACTGGACTGGTTTCTGGAGAGAAATGACTGTTTGTCTGATGGAACTGTAGGATTTAGAAGATCACGTTCTTGCATGGACAACTTGAGTAGATTAATTTCTCGCATACAGATTGGCTTTACCAAAGGCTACTCGACTATAGGATGCTTTATAGACATTGACAGTGCGTATAACAATGTTAACTTAACAAGTCTTACGAAGATTTTGGACGATATTGGGGTGGGATCACTGCTGTGCAAATATCTATGGCAATTTCTTAATGAGAGAATCTTATCGATTCGCGTAAATGACAATGATGTCCTTAGTAGAACAACAGGCATAGGAATAGCTCAGGGTGATCCTCTGTCCCCTATCCTATTTAACGTGGCCACAATCAAAATTTGTCATAATATTAAGCAGGTATTTATATCCCAGTACGCAGACGACTTTGTTATGTATTGTTCAAATAAAAACGTGTCACTTGCAATGGTTGATTTACAAAGTGCATTAGAAATTTTGTGTAATCTTATTGATGAATTAGGCCTTCGAATCTCATATCGAAAGACTAAGATATGTTTGTTTAGTAGGGGTAGGACGAAACATAATATAAGCATTAATTTAAATAATAATATAATTCAACAAGTGGATAGCGTTAAATATTTGGGCATGTGGCTTGATAGATGTTTGAAATGGGGTCGACATATCAATGAAATACGAGATCAAACACTAAAATTTTTAAATGTATTTAAAGTACTTGCCGGAGCAAAATGGGGAATACACCCTAAACACCTCAGACGGCTTTATATAGCGATTATTCGAAGTCGACTCGACTATTGTAGCTTTCTTTATGACTCGAGTGTTAAAAGCCATCTGAGTAAGCTTGATAGAGTGCAAAACCAAGCTATGCGAATCATAGGAGGTTTTATTAGGAGTACACCAATCCACGTTATGGAGAGCGAATTGTATCTTCAACCGTTGCATATCCGGAGAATGTACTTAGCTGGCAAATTTTGGTTGAGGTCTAAATCTATTGAGGGGGATGTAAATATAAGTATTATAGAACAACTTAGCGACGTTATCCACTGCACCTATTGGGCTAGAAAAAAAATACCGTTACTAATTACTATTAATAGCATCTTCAAGGACCAACAGATCCAGTCGTCACGTAAACTGCAAATTCACTTGTTAAATACCTGGATAAGTAAGTTTGATTTGTCGGAAAATATCACAGTGACTATAGACGGAGTCAATAGCTCTAAGGCTGATATTCAGAGACGACAGCTTAAAACGATCTAAGAACTGTCTTAGCCAAGCATTGGCTAAGCCGCTCAATCGAATTCGTATTCAGAAACAAAGTTCGTGCACGGTCTAAGCTAAGATCACACTCTCGTTATCTATGGCTGTTAAGTTTTTAATTTTTTCACCGGAACGTTTACCGGTTTTATCATTTATGTATGAATAGCAATACAACAAAGATAGCGATATACAAAATGTCACTGGAGTGAGTGAAACAACAATATTAATGCTATAAATCTATTTTGATATTATAATAAATGAAACATGTTAGTTTTGAAGTTTGACATTTCAATATTTGGTTATTATGGTTTCTACCGTTATCATTTGGTGGCGCCACTTCTGTTTTGAGAGCGGCTCAAGTAGTCGATATTGCCTACTCAGGCTTTGCTTAGCATACGCTAAGTTTAAGTAGTGTTCCAAATGTCTCTGAATACAAATTAGAGCGTAAGCACTACTTTTTGACATAAGGAAGACAAAGTTCACGCTTAGACTCGTCTCTGAATATCAGCCTAAAAGACAGATTAATACAGTGAAACTACGAAATGATTGTACGGAATATTTAAATAATATTTATAGTACACATTATAAACTGTTTACTGACGGATCTAAAGATGAAACAGGATCAGGCGCAGCTTTCTTTGATCCTCAAGTAGGTCTATATGCAAAATTTAAAATAGAAACCAACATATCAATAATGCACAGTGATTTCATAGCTATTTCTGAATCACTATCTTATGTTTTTTCTATAGATAGCAGCCAATTTGTTATCCTATCTGACTCAAAGAGCGCACTTTTACATTTAGCTAGGTTAACCTCGACTGTTCGAGGCCACCCTATAGCTTATGATATCCTAGACTCCATTTACAAACTACGGGATTTAAAGAAAAAAATAGTACTGCAGTGGATACCCTCGCATATTGGTATTGTGGGTAACGAGGAGGCAGACCGAGCGGCGAAGCAAGCGATCAATGATGGAATTTATTTTTCTTGTTTGCCGTTACACAGCGAATTGTTAGGTAAAGTTAAAGATAGATGTAAACAAAATTGGCAAGAATATTTTGATGAGCGCTCGCGGATGAAAGGTATATGGTATAAAACAATCCAGACTGTACTTCCTCGTTATCCGTGGTTCGATATGTTACCGATTAAGAGAAAATATGTAGTGGCTCTTTTAAGACTTCGATCCGGACACATCCCATCGAACAAGTTTAAATTTTTAATGAAGATGTCCAACACACCAAACTGTGTTGATTGCGGCCAGATAGAAGATGTCCAACATGTATTGATGGAATGTATCCGAAACGAGGCTTTACGCCAAAGTTTACTTGTAGCCGATGCTAATATTGGTATGTGTAACAGTTTTTTGGCCTCTCCTTCATCGGACGAGGCCAAGATACTGCTAAAATTGTACTTGTTCCTTTATGGAGGAACCTAACAAATTATTGTGCTTAACTTTATTTTTAAATTTACATATGTGATTTGTCTTACGGGAGTGGCATAGTCAAAAATTGACCAAATTCCCAGGTAATAAATAAAGAAATAAAAAAAAAAAAAAAAGTGTCAAAAAATAAAACCAATAATTTAAATAGAATTCTAGAAATTCAGTGGTCAAATAAATTACTTTAAAACTTCAGCTATAGTATAGTAATATTTTTCATGCAACCAACATTTCAATTTTTGCCAAAACTGTGTCCAAGGTAGGTCCTTGATTTCTCCCGGAACAGCATTATATGCTTGCCGGCAGATGTGCAAGCATTACTATGTTCCGGTTTGATGAGCAAAGTAGCCAGCGAAATTACTGAGCTTATGAGACTTAGTTACGAGTACAGAGCAATGCCGCGCAGGCCTTTGTGTTTCAAAGTTCTGTGAAGTATTGCAATTGTTATGGGCCAGCATTATGATGAGCACACTGCGGTGCCCTGCAGGCCTTTGTGTTTCAAAGTTGTGAATGGCACTGCAATTACAACATATTTAAAGTTTTCGGATAACGCCGGCCCATAACAATTGCAGTGCCAATCAATACTTTAAAACAAAAATATGCAGCACTGCATTGTGCTCGTTAACCTGAGACATTAGGTATTAAGTCTTACAAGGCCAGTAATTTTACTTTTCAATTTCATTTCCAGTATTTTCTAAAACGGTTCTCAACCTCCCGATATTCCTTTGTTTACCAATACATATATTTGCCACTCGTAAAAATGATGTACGTAAACAAGAAATTGTAATCAGAAATGTAACCCACTCAATATGTATGCGAGGAGTGTCCACGCGCAAATCACGGAATGAATCAGATTTCACCGCTCTAGACGCTACTCTTTGAGCAAGCTTCAAACCCACACGAAAACAAATACTTGTATTGTATATCATTCACGCACACAAATATGTAACGTCGGCGGACAGCGTGAGCAGAGCAACGAGCGACACAACCTCCCCGTCTGAATGCCAGTGCATGACTGCCGCGCGCGCCCGCGCAGCAGTGTTGCCAACTTTATTTTAACGAACCCACTAATTGTGGTGTCGTTACCCACCAGAAAACCACTAAATTTGGCGATCCCTCAAACCACCAGAAAACCACTAACATATTATGCCAGGCAGACATGCTTCAAAATATTATTTGGAAATAAAACATCAATTACCGGCTGTAATTTATACTATAAAATTATAGTTTATTTTTGTTAACAAAAAATAAATCCTTATAGACATTAGTCACATATCAAAGACTACCATCATCGGAAGAATAGGTTTCTTCTAAAATTTTTTGAAGAATAAATTTCTTTATTCCCATATTTTTGTACAAACTACGATATTTGGTAATAATATGTAGTTATTGCAGCATCTTCCCTCGCGTTTTAAACTAGTACGGACTGTGAGAATTGAAGATAGCAGATCGAACTTCATTCGGTTTCTTTATGTTATTTGGTAATGAGACGAGCTGGTCGTTTGCCTGATGGAAAGCATAACGCCGGCCCATAACAATTGTAGTGCCACCCAGAACTTTGAAACACAAAGGCCTGCGCGGCACTGCAGATCGCTCGTTACCGTGAGACATTAGGGGTCTGACCACAAAAAAAAAACATTTTTAGTCGCCTGTTTAGCTAGACAGCGTCTAAAGATAAACGTCAAAAATGATTAGAAATGTCATAACAGAATTGGTTTAGACAACTATTAGACACTACTTAAATCAGGATTTGTGGTTGCTCATATTTAATCGCGCGACTAAGGCACAGTGATTAACACAGGTTCAACGTGGTTTTAATTTTTTTGTGGTCAGACCCTAGGTATTAAGTCTCATAAGCCAAGTAATTTCACTGGATACTCTGCTCATAAAACCGGCAACACAGTAATGCTTGCACACTACTGCTTGGCGGCTGACTTCACGAGCAAAGCGGTGGTAACAACCCAGACGGACACTCGCAGAAGAGTTAGTCCTCCTACTAACAAAATAAATAATCTGATAAATAATCGCTAATGCATAGGAAATAATCACAAACACATCTTTTCAATTCAAACCAAACTTGACGCACGGCAGTATTCATACGAATAAAGTCCATAATCAAAATTATTCAAGAAATTGACAAACTGTTTTCGGGGAATCCCTCAAAACCACCACCTCTGTTCTGTGTTGCCTACACATCAAAAAATATACACTTGTACTGTAATGTAAACGTTCAAGTACTTTCCTATATTTAATTCGTGCTAGTGGTTAAAAGGGGTACCTTACCACTAACTGAAACAACCTAAACCACTAAAAAAATCCACTAGCCACTAAAACCAAAATTTGCCCACTAAAAGGTAAGCCTAAACCACTAGATCTAGTGGAAAATCCACTGAGTTGGCAACACTGCCGCGCAGAGCACCTCTGAGACTTGTACATTTGGAATTCAGTTTTTTGATAATTTCTTCGCGAAATATTGCTCTATGCACAAATGTAATCAATACGATGTATAGAAAATTTTCTTCCTTATTTTTTGGTGTAAAATTAATCCCAAACGTCTAAGTCATTTAGAAGTTTTAGGGAAAATAGTTTTAAAATAGCATGCTGTTAAATATTTTTTCAAGCCATAAGTAATGGTAATACAAAAAAATCAATCATACAAATTAATGCCCTTGAATTGATGATTCAGGTAGTATTTTTTTCAAGTCGTTAAACCAAGCCGTGTGGGAGTTTTAGGAGCAGAAAGTAGTCGTTTTTGGGTAACCTAGCCCCTTAATTTGTACGCCTCTCATAAACTTCACTGCCAAAGGAATTCGAACCGTCACCTCTCGAGCCGGCGTCTCTTCTGGTGATCCAGACTTGGGGCCTTACTTCGAAAATCGAACCTCGAAGCTTCGGCTCACGTATCGCAGTTTTCCTACTATTAAAGACAAAAGACAGTTACGAAGTTCACTAGATGGTAGGACTAACTCGTCTACAAGTGTCCGTCTGAGTTGGTACCACCGCTTTGCTCGTGAAGTCTGCCGCCAAGCCGTAATATGCAAGCATAACTGTGTTCCGGTTTGATGAGCAAAGCAACCAGTGAAATTACTGGGCTTATGAGACTTAATACCTAACGTCTCAGGGTAACGAGCACACTGCAGTGCCGCGCAGGCCTTTATGTTTCAAAGTTCTGAGTGGCACTGCAATTTTTTTGAGCCAGCGTTATGCTTACCATTAGGCAAACGACCAGCTCGACTCGTTATCAATGCATCACACGTCAAATGCGGCACGCGGCAATGCGTCACACGTATATGGTTGATATCCCTACGTAACAAGCGTTTTACTTCAAGGCATTATACGGACGGCCAAGGAGTGGAATTCTTTGCCGGCCTCTGTGTTTCCCTAATAGCTATAATCTGGCAGTTTTCAAGACGAGAGTGAATAGGTTTCTTCTAGGCAAGCGTGCTACATCGTCGACCGCATCGTCGCTTAACATCGGGTGAGATCGCGGTCAAACGTAAGCCTATTTCGAAATATAAAGAAATAAACAAAAAAAGAACAACTTTACACCGCTATATACGACTGCGACAAATCTGTCGCAAAGTACGTATTAGTGCGTTCTTCTCTAATCTGGCAGCTTCATTTGAGCCAGTTTATTCTAGATATATCAAACTCTCCTTTGTTCAATTACTATTAGTTTAAACAAACATTATTCAGAGGATCAAAATGTAAGGTGCTTTTTTTATGCAACATGATGAAATAGGCTGAATGCTCGCTTTATGGTAAGCAGTATTCAAAATAACTCCAAAGCTGAATCTACTTAAATAATTCCAGTTTAAACAAATATTTCTATTTACATAATCTAAAATAGAATGTAAATTATATTAAAAAAAAAACGAATCTCATGAAAGCAGTTCCATACAAGTGAACTTACAGACTGGTTTTGTATGTATATTTCCGTACCTGACATTTTGTTTACATAAATATTCATGAGAAAGAGGTTGAAAAGTCGATTTGTCTATGGTAAGTCTAGACTAGATTTTTGGCATTAGGCAATGTAAAAATTTATTCGCAGGAAAAGTTTTTATTGGTTTCCTTCTTCTAAAATAAAACGCTCAAAGGCTTCAGGCAACTGCAATCTTCAGGGGTCCATTACACAAAGATTATGCTGTCAGTTTTTCCAAGTTTGACTAACATTTTATATCGCACTACTCTATGACTGTATCGTAATTTGGATTTTGTTCTGGTTTTGTAAGTTTTTTAGGCTAGCTTCCCTTTAGAAATTATCCACCCTTACCACTGGCAGGATTTATGTTTAAAATCAGGCCAAGACAGTCTTGTTAACTAGTAGTATAAAAAAAAACAAATTTATGCTGCCTAGAATCATTAGCGCAAGGAGTTAACCTTTGTCTAGTGTTTTTTATTGATTTTGAATTTGACCTTGAACTTGAGATCCTAATGCATTATCATTTAAATATATATTAGTTTCTGACGGCATCTATTCCTATCGATACTAACTGCTCTAAAACGTCCACAAACTCGTTATTTGGAGCTTCGGTAACTAGCCCCGTTCAAGTATCGACGATAACATAGAGTATTTACACTGGATAAAAAGTTTGGTGTACATTATACGACATAATTATTTAAATCGATTATAAAAATGACACTCGAGTTCATTCGGTCGGAAAGTTTTTTACGTGGTTCGATTAAAAAAAAACTTATCGCGATTAATGTTACTATATCTCAGGATTTATCCTGAGGCTTCAGAATTTTAGGGCTCTTGATAGAATTGCGGCCAGTTTTTGGAAATCTCAGGATTCTTCATTTTTACAATGAAATACAGTTAGATAATTTCACAAATCAACGTAATTCAGCTAACTATCGCGTGTAAAAAGAAAAACTTGGTCGAATTTAAGTTTTTTTTATTCAAAATAGGATCTCTGCCTCTCCTGATCTTAATATGATTGAAGATAAGGAGCGTGCAAACCTTAAAAGAGAACTAGCTTTGAAGTGCAGCTGCCGGAACGCGGAGAAGCCGGTATTTGTGGTCGACTGTGCACGGGAGGCGAGCCACAAACGCGGCCACTGCCTCGGCTTGTTTTACCCGGTCGCAGCCACTCGAACGCTTAGTTTGCGGCGATACCATTTCAATATATGAAACATCTTGTCCGCAGCTTGTGGTCGCGTTAGTGGCCGCTTTCGGTGGCCCGGTGTGCGGCATCACTTAACTTGAACTTGGTAGTTAACCAGGCTGGACTAGAATATGATACAGCCATGCTAGGATTGCTTCACAAAGTTTTCCTTCACAGAAAGGCCAACCTGACTATAGCATTAATGATTCGTCAACATACAGGGCCCCGTTTCTTCTAAGCAAATGGTTTTAAAGTGTAATTAAAAAAAATTAAAAAACACAGCACAATTATCACTTTTGGTACCGGCGGTATTTTATAGCGCAATTGTTTTTTAATAGTCGCCTACGACAATGGTGTCCACCATCAATAAGCTACTCTTAATTATCGTATGCTCTTCATCAAACTAGTACACTAGAGTAAAACTGTTCTCATCTGTGGGATGGTTCTGCCAAATATCAGCTTGAGGCCTTGGAGACCATTGAAAAGCGAGCAAAAAAGCTCATTGACAGACTAGCCTTCTGAGACTTGAACATCGATGCAAAGTTGCAAATCTCTCAGTGTTTTATAGGATACATTTTGGAGAGTGTGCAATGGAATTACTCAACTTGATTCCCGCATCTCCATTTTACTATCGGACAATTAGAGGTATGACACTGCATCATGTGTGTATGGTTGATATCCCTCCTGTCCTCACCAAGCATTTTGCTTCAATCTTCATTATTTGGCTAAGGAGCGAAATTCTTTGCCAGCCTTTGTGTTTCCAAATATCTAAAATCTGGGAGTTTTCAAGACGAGAGTGAATAGATTTCTTCTAGGTAAGCAAGCTACATCGTTGAATGCATTGTCACTTAACATCAGGTGAGATTGCGATCAAACATTCGCCTAAAAAAGTGATCATTTTGCAATGAAGCCATTCACATTTTTAAACCATTTGTTTAGTACATACTAATGGAGCTCAGATCAGTGGCCTTCGTCATTGCCTCTGAGCCATCATAAGATTTATGTAGTTAAAAGTAAATTGTGATTTAGATATGAGAATAGTGTAAAAAATTACTTACCATTAATTCCATCAACATTTGCCATTCCTTGATTTATATTATCATAAAAATAACTATCATCTTCTTGTTCTGCTTTTATATGGAACTGCATTGGTAGTACATGATCATTCTGACTTATATGTCTCTCATTTAATCCATTCACCAATCTTTGATCTAACCTCTGGCCAACTTGATCCAACCGTTGCCCAGAATGATCCAACCGCTGCCCGGAATGCTCTAACCTCTGGTCATTCTGATCCAACCTTTGCACCACAGTTTGATCCATTCTTTGACCTATCTGATCCAACCTTTGCACTATGGCTTGGTCCAACCTTTGCACTACAGCTTGGTCCAACCTCTGCCCTATTTGGTCCAGCCTTTGTACAGCACTTTGGTCTAAGCGCACATTTTGATCCAATCTTTGGCCAATATGTTGTTCTAATCGTTGAATATTTTGGTCAAGTCTCTGAGCTAGATTTTGGTCTAACCGTTGAACTAAGCTGTGGTCTAATCTCTGGGCAATATTCTGGTCTATTCGTTGTAAATTCTGTTCCAGCAAATGACTATCTGGAACACACTGTATGACATTTGGTGTAAATCTTTCTTCATGCAACATCTCTTGTTCTAAATTCTGTCTATTTACATGATGAGACAGGTCTATTTCGTGACTCAAATCATGAGGTAACTCAGAACGTAAATTTTGATGTAAATGTAAATCATTCATTCTCAAATCTTCACTTATATTTTGAACTAAACTGTGAGCCAAGCCATTTTGCAAGTCTATCTCATTTCCCAGTGATCTTACTAATGATATATCTATATTTCTATTTAAGTTCTGACTTAGGATATCATCATGACGTAGATTATGTGGCAATTCATTCATAGAGTGGCTCAAATCAATTTCTAAATTTCTCGGTAAGTGAGCTGGGATCTCAGCAAAGTTTTTTGTCAAATTTGTTTTTAACATGAGGGTGGACATTTGCCGAGGTGACAGCGGGAGTTGGAAGTTGTGGATGATAGTGCTGGTGTTTAGAGAGGACTGCATCGCTTGGTGGAGTTGTTCCATCGATATTGGGGTATGTTGGTACTCCATTGCTTCGATTTGGTGTGATTTTTGCAACTGAAAGAAAAAATGTTAATCAATTTTTGGTACACTATTCTTCCAATATTACAAGTATTTACTTCTACAATTTTATTAATTTTTTTTTATCGTTTTATATGCCAATTGTTACAAACGTTTAAGCTTAAGCTATTGTGTAACTCAACGGGCACCAGATATTCATTGTCATAAACTTTGATCAAACATATTTGAAGAGTTGAATACCAACTTAATACACATGCAATGAACACTGGTAGATAACCTTGTCTCAACTCTGAGAGTATAGGTACAGTTTCAAATTGAATTTATAGTAGCACTGGAACTAATAAGCATGTATACCAGGGCTTACCAGGCTAACAAACTGCTTGTCTTATTAATTATATAAAAATACTCTCGAATTATATCTTAAATCTGTTTATTATATGATCACTACTGTACTTAAAAACTAAAAACTGTAATAATGGATAACTGTGTTAGTAAATAACAAGGAGAATCTGAGCACCATGTACTTCTTCACTAAAAAAACAACATAAATTTTATCCCTTGTAACAGTGGTTACTGCTTACGCTTAGTAACACCTATTGAACTAACGAGTGAAGTTACAAAACTTACAGTCATATCAACACTAGCAAACGGAAAGCCAAAGTTAGTTATAATGCAGGTAAAAAAGAAAATTGAAAAAAATTGCAAATATATTAAAATATGACTTACATTCTCCATATAAGCTTTGTAATTCTCTTCTTCGATAACGTTACGGTCTTCTCGTTTCACGAAGTCCATTTTTATTTACACTTAAATGGTTTTTGTAGAAAACACTAAAACCTATTTTTTCTAATAACGAACATTTTCTAACCTAACAAAGAGTTGTAAAGTAAAAATATTACAGTTCTGTAAAATATAATGCACCAAGTAAAAAAGTGAAGAAAAGAACGTGATCTGTACGTGAAGAATATATGAAAATAGAAAAAATAATTAAAATAAAACAGTTTCTTTCGTACGTTTGACGTTGTATTATAGAAAGAAAGGAATTAGCACATTAGCAGTTTGTCCATAGACTCCATAGACAAAGCGATTGGCCGACGACCGTGTCAAGAAATGAACATCTGTCAGGGGCAGGGATACCTAAATCTCGTTGAAGAATAACCACAACAAAATTTGATTTACCTTGCTTATTGTTATCACGATCAGTTGATCGCATAAAGCCCACTTGTGAAGATGACAATATATATTTATTTGTCTTATACATGTGTTTATATACAATAATTATATTATACAATTATTAATCAACAGTATATTATATAATAAGTCAACATTTTGCCTAAGCATCGAGCTTTTCCCAGCGGCAGCGTTCCCAAATGGCCTGAAATGGCGTGACGATGGTAAACGAACCGATGGAATTATTCTCATTCCGTAGAAGATGGGGTCACCTTGGCTGTGGGATGCTACCTGTGTTGACACTCTTGCTCCATCACATCTTCCCGGACCACAACTACTTCTATGCAGCTAACTATACATAAAGTCTGCCAATGAGTTGTTGTACACTTTAAATAGAAAAACTTCAACTAGGTACTTGTTTATTTATTGAATGATATATTTCGAAGGGAAAAATCACATTAAAATCTAACAGCCCGACTAAAGTAACAGGTTAATCAAATAAAATTTGATTTATGTATTGAAAAGGTATCGCAGTCGTATACCACAGAATAGAGGCGTATAGGTACCAAGTAAACTAAGCTTCAATTATAATTAAAAGTCCTTTGTTTTCAGAAGACTTTTAAAAACTGGCAACTTTCATCATTAACCATACTGAAGAACCGTTCAAAAATTAAAAATTGATTTTAGCGAGGCATATGTAAAAAACCGGTAACAACGTAATTCTTGAATGTTATATTGTTTTGCATTATTATATCTAGAATTTTAAAATACTGGCTCTCATTATTTAGAAAAATACTCACCGAGTCACCGAGAAAATACTACTGTATTTGAATTATCTTTGATACTAAAGTCCTTCCAACCCATATTACATATTATCTGTGTTCCAACCAAATAATGTAGCTTTTTCCGAATGTTTAATTTTCCAATTTATTTTTTATACCGTCTTATTTTTGTAAACTAATATTAGAGTTTTGGCGGGAATGCGAAAATGTGCTGTTGTTGATTTTGTGTTATTTACTAAAACCTGTGTTTTATCGAGTGTTAATGTGTAATAATGGTGGATTATTAACCATTAAGTGTTCGTAAACGTGCATGAGTGAAAGGAAAATAGTACAAAGACGAAAAAACGTGTATTTTCGTATTCTATCCAAAACTCCATAGAAGCTTCCTTAAAGTATCCACCGCTTTACTGAAGCATTACTTCGACTTGACCGCGCCTAGACTAAACTTTAACGTGACTTTGACGACTTTCATGCACGAAAACTAGATATTTATTATATATTATTATTCATAATAACTCGACACTGGCTAAATACGCTAATCACGTGGTGCCAAAAAGAAACAAAAAAAAAAAAACTAATATTAATATGTTCTTTGACGGTTGCCGGCCGGCATTTGACATCCTCGGTATATCTGTTCTGTGCAATGATAAAAGAAAGTATTATAGTTTGTGACTTGTGTATTATTCGCGCCTGGCAATGTTCGAACAAAAAAAATCCGTCGTAGAGAATGACAGTGCGAGTTTTGAACACGACGTTTGCACCCTGCTCTTTCCTCCTTCACCCCCGCTATTGTCAATGCAATGGCGGCCATTTTATCTTCTATCCATCAATCAATGTCATCTAGTATTTGACTTTTCGGACCGCCAAACGACTTGTTCTCTTAGTAGTCTGTGGCTAAACCAAGCGCTGAAACGCTTATAAGTTTTTGGTTTTGATGAGAAATGAGAATTGCTTGCGTCGATTAATTTCCGCCTCCATAAATCCATTTATACAGTCATTGTATACAGTGTTTTAAGCATTGTATTATTGAACAGTGCTTGCGTTGATTAAACACCTTATAAAAAGGATGTGAAATAATTTTCTCTCAAAAGACATGGAGTTTATGGAAAAAGAGCAACATGGCAGGATATCGTTGATGTTTACAATGCGGATCATTCCACAGAAGCCAGGAAATAAAGAAAGAAGAAGTACAATGCGGATTGTAAACATGGTGAATCAAGAATTTTACACAAGTTAACTGATCAGCATGTGATCCCTGGGAAAATAAAAAAAATGAAGGTAAATATGTAGGAATGTTTGGAATGTTTTAAACCTTTATTACTTTATTTAGTATTACTTGGTAAGGCCCAATGCCCACGAGACGCTTTCTATAGTACCTTCAATGGTACTTACAACAGCAAAAAAAACTCCACAGTACCATCAATGGTACATTCTAATGGTAGGTACCATGGAAAACAAACATTTCTACACGGTCCAGATCGATGCTAGCGTCGGCTAAAAACTGGTATAACTGTGGCCGGAGACGCATTAAACCGGCACTGGAACTGCGTCTTCTTTGTGTAAATGTTTTAGGCTTAGAGCCGGTGAACAACCATCTCATGGGCATGGGGCCTTAGGGGTTTCATTTATACCTATACAAATGTAGCTAGCCTTCGATTTATTTGAATCCTAATAAATTTTATTGTACACTTCATAAAACAAATCATCTAATATACATAATTCTTGTTTTGTTTTTCAGGTGAAGAATTGTGTACATGTATTGAACAAGTCAGTATAAGCAGCATTATCTTACACATCAACATTTCGTAAGTACATAATTATTTTACTCTAAATAAATAGCTAAAGACTCTACTACCAGAAAAATCTCGTGTTTCTGCTACTACTATGTCCTCCACAGACAACAACTGTACTACTTGCCCTCAGTGCAGCAAAAGACCTTCTATAAGTTACATGATTATTGAAATATCACGGAAAGTCTGTTGATCCGCTCTTGACCCAGATTTGACATGAATAAGCGTGATGGAAGAATAGTATGGTTATATGTTATGGTTTGAAGAGCAAAGTAGTCAGTTTAAAGTGTGTTTAGAGTCACACAATAGGAGAAGCCACTGCCTCCTGAAACACAGTTGTTACTAGTTCGGGAGTCTATGGATTCATTGTTTTAATTATTTTTATTTATTTATTTTATTGTTGTATATTTATTTGTGTCAATAAATAACTTTTTACTTTTAGTTAGGTTTAAAGTGTGTTTAATTTTTTTGTGGTAAGATCGTTAATGTTTCAGGGTAACAAGTGCAATGCAATGTCGCGCAAATATTAGGTTCTATGATATATCTGCACGCAAAATATTGCGTTATTACTAATTGAACATTTGCAATTTTTAGATCTGACTGATATTTATTTTTTTATTTTCAGTGCTGTATCCCGATGGAACACCAGTCAGTGCGACATTAAAAAATACGGCGGACGCGATTTCTTTCTTCGATGACCTGTTTGACAGCGTAAATGGCGCCAGCACTCTACATAAAAAAACAAAGGCGAAAGAACTTCGGAAGGCTGTTACAGCAAAATCTAGACATCATGACTTGGAAAGGGGCTTTAAAAACAATAGAAGGGATCAAGTTTATAACCAAAGACAACAAACTTAAAAGTGTTCCTTTGGTGAAAAACTGGGTCATTACTCTGAAAAGTTGTAATAGAGTGTGGCGTTTCCTGAAAACTAAAAATATTAAAATTATGAGACCATGATATTTTAATTCAGACCCCATAGAAAACTTTTTTGGTCAAGTTTGCGCTTATAATTACAGGAGTAATGACCCAAGCCCCTATGCTTTTATTAATACTTTTAAATCATTATTAATTACAAGATTTATAAATGTTCACTCCGAAAATTATAATTGTGAGAATGATATGAGCAAGGATTTACTGACAATCCAGTCCCTTTTTAATGTAACTGAGTATGTAAACACTGCACCAATGCCTGAACAATCAGTGAGTTCCACTATAAGTCTTGATCATGACAATATTCAAATCCAGGAAAGGAGAGAAAGAATTAATGTGCATTCAAGGGCATACACGGCTGGATGGGTGACAAGGAAAATTCTATCCAAAATGAACTGTAGAAATTGCAAGAGCAATCTAGTGACTGAGGACGACAGTAACATTCATGCTTATATAAAACTTAAAGAATATACCTACTTCAATAAAACAAAAAAAACTCCTATCCAACCGAGTATGCCGTGAGGAGTTTTGGAGATATGTATAATAAAGATGACAAATGAATATTTGGAACTTCATCTTCAAATTTGTAAAAAAATTCAACACAAAATAAGTTCCGAATATTCATTTCATTTTTTAAATTGCGAATTGCACAAGAAATAGTACTTGAATCTTTTTTAAAAATAACAATTCGATTGTTCATTTTTAATTGGTGCAATGTAATTAATAAAATTTTGAAAGGGACTGATGTGATACGGTTAGAAAGAACAAATTTGCTGCCAATGCAACAAAACGCTTTTAATAAGTACAAGAAAAGAATGAAAAATAAAAATATCAATAAATAAATTGTTATTACATATTTGTTTTATTTATTAAGAGCCTACGAGCCGAACCCTCCAACTCATCGGTGGGCGCGGCTAAAATGCATGCTATTTCGTCTAACATTCGTGGGACAAGGTAAGGCTCTGCAGCTATGAGTAGTACGAAGCTAATGCTCGCGCATACACAGTTACACACTCTCGTAAAGTCGCGACCTGCCGCTTCTACGCACACATGCGTGATCTTATGAATGGCGATTCTTCATTCAAAGAAATTTCGTGAATATTCGTGTGATGGCGCTCGCTTTTGTTACTTGTACTATTATCTATTCTGAGCTCTCGTTTGGTCATCGCGCCGCGCGCGCCATTTTTCATTGTTTGCTTCTTTGAGTATAAATTGTAAATTGTTTGGTTTGCCTACAGTCCGCTGCAAACATAGTAATAAGCTATATTATCTACTGTAAGTAAATAAAGTTTCATCAAAATCCACTCAGTAGATTTTGCGTGACAAACATCTATCCATATATCCATCCATCCATCCTCACAAACTTTCGCATTTATAATATTAGTAGGATAGGAAGTAGGAAGAGTAGGACAGGATTTATGTATATATATGTATGTATGTGTATAGATTCCAATGAAATTTGGTGTGAAAATAGCTAGAAGCGCGAGAAAACACACAGGGTACTTTTCAACAACATCATCACTTTTCATAATTGTCGATCTATAGAACGGAAGAAATTTGGTTTCGAGATAGCTTGAAGCCTGTGAAAGAACACAGGATACTTTTCATCATTGTCAATCATTTGAACGGATTTTATAGAAATTTGGTGTGGAAATAGTTTGAAGTCTGAGAAAGAAAGCAGTGTAATTTTCAACCTCATCATCACATAATAAAATAATCGTGCATTTGGACAGCGTAGAAATCTGCAGAAGTTATTTTCGGAAACAAATTTATCTAAGTATGCAAATAAATAAAATTGAAGTGTCTGTTTGTATTATCAAAATAACAGCTTTTTACTAAATGCATATGAAAGTATATACGGTACATAAAACAAAACCATTTTTAAAAATTTAGTCTCTTTGTTCCGTGTAATCTCCGAAATGGCTGAACCTATTTTGACAGGACTTTCACTGGCAGATAGCTGACGTTACAAGGAGTAACTTAGGCTACGTGAGCGAAACCGCGGGGTATAGTAACTGTACTGTACAGGGGTAGTAATATCTAATAGTTCTTCATGTTTTATTCTCAACAATCAAACTTGTACACTATAGACAATAACAAGTTTGTATATTATAGGTAACAGACAGTACCCTACCTATGTGTTCGACGATAACTTCCGAATGAAAACTGCCAGCGCGGGAGTAGTTACCTACGTCAGGCGGTATATTTGTAAGGTAGGTAACTACCTACCTACCTAAGTACCTACATAACTTAATAATTTTAGGTGATTCCTACGAGTATTATAACAGTCCTCCAAGTCATTATAATATATAATGCGCGGGTCAGCGACCCCACACACATTGGTACCTACATCTCATCACTCATTTCTACACAAAAAATGTCTCACCCATACTCCTGCCAGGATGACCTTTCGTTTAGATAAGTAGGTATTTTATTACACGACTGCACAAAAAAGGAGTGTAATGAGTAATGAGTGTGATGAGTAATGTAATGAGTGTGATTGTATATACATACATACAAACATACGTGAACCCTAAAAACATAACACAAAAAACTGCACAAAAGTTTTGGTGGAATAAAGAAACTCACGTACATACGTGATTCGGTGAGATTTCGATGTATGGGGTATCGCTAGAATCCTTACATAATCCCGAGCGACACTAGCTAGGACTGTCGTGGTTTTTTTCATGATCGATGTAACTTTTGTTACATGGACTTGTTTACATAAAGGTACTTTTCAACATTTATAGTTCTAGTAAGTACGTTATATAGCCTACTTGGCTTCCGGCCGTGGCTTCGCCCGCCTGGCTTAGGTACAAATACAATATCTTTATAAATTATAGTCTGTGTTATTCTGATGTATAACCTCTATATTACGTACTGTAGTTTCATCAAAATCCGTTCAGTAATTTTTGCGTGAAAGAGTAATGAACATCCATCCAAACATCCTCAAAAATTTTCGAGTTTATAATATTAGTACGATAGAAACGTACTCAGTAGCTGGTATATATTTATTATCACGTACACTGTATTATGTAACCGACCATATTTTTTATACTATTGAATAACGAGACGAGCTGGTCATTTTCTTGATGGTATAACACATATAATTATATTACTCTGATAGAATAACGCCCGCCCATAACGATTGCAGTACCTACTCAAACTTCTAAGCACAAAGGCCGGCCCCACTAGGTGGACCGATGACCTTGTCAAAAGCGCGGGAAACCGTTGGATGCGCGAGGCGAGTAGCAGCTAGCCGGTCCAAGCCGCCGCATAGAATTATAATCAAAGCAAAGGTTAGGTAGCCGGGCCACCGCCGCCGGCGCGCGGCGTTGCATGCCGGGTTACCGGCATTACCGCCCGCCGGCGCGCGGCGTTGCATGCCAGGCGCGCGCCGGCGCGCGGCGTTGCCGGACTACCGCCGGCCGCGCGCCGAACCGGAGTCCGGGCGGTGCAGTGGCGCAAGTGTGGAAGTCGGTTCGATAAATTTGTCGAATCGTAACAACTGATAAATTTATCGAATGTTGCGAGTACCGAAGTATTATCGTAAAGTATTGTAGTAGCTTTATATTTCGTTTGGATTCGACCTAGCTATTCGATAACTTTTGTCGATTGTATCGAGGCTCGATAAATTATATAAAAAGTTGATTAAACCCAATTTATCGATTTGAATTGACAATTTTATCGATCGACAAGATCCGTACTTGCGCTGCGGGCCGGAGGTACCTATGTACCTATTATAATAGACCGTATACCTACACCCATCCAGACGAATTCTCGCAGAATATCTTCTAAGAAGAATATCTCAGTCGGTCATGCTTTTTATTTTACATTTTTGAAAAAGTTGACTGACTATGGCTGGTATTTTAGTATACGAGACATAGGTAGTGTACATACCTACATGCCACTGTACTGACCAATAAATGAGTAGTAAATATAGGTGATAAGGTATAACTATAATAAGTAGAATTCAGCGGGCCCAAGCACTAACTCTTACCTATTCTGTGGCGCCGCGCAGCCGGGCGCCGCCGTCGTCGCCGGAGGATTTCAAGTAAAGCGGAGGTAAAATAGGTACCTAGGTACTCATCCAAATGGACTCTCACAGAAAATGTTCTAGAAAGATCGGTGGGTAGCCTAAAGCCTTACCTACTTATGCTTTGCTTACCTATGCTTTCACCTTTGTGTTTTACTGATTGCTTAGTACGTATTTTATCATACTCACCTACTTCTTATACCTAGCTATAGAAGACATAGGTTCATACCTACTGTAATTCAATTGCCAGAGCGACCGATAAATGAGTAATTAAATATAATAAAGGTACCTACCTAAACTCTTTTTTGGAACACCAAGTTAGATATTATAGGCATTTCTTCCATACATAATTTTCATACCTATAGCTATAAATATATGGCCAGCGCAAGCATCGGAAACTATACAACGGGACGATTTTTTCTGAATTATTATAGATTACCCCGAACAAACACAAAACATGAGCGCCAGACGGCTTTTAAAGCTAATTAAAAATTCTAGATTATAGCCTATCACATTCTCGGATGATCTCTCTTCCATTTCGTGAAAATGCTATGAAAATCATGCAGTAGTTTCCGAGAAAACAAACACAAAAACAAACACGAATTCAGCGCGCCGTAGTACTAACTGTTACCTATTCTGTTCTATCACGTGACGCAGCTAGTAAATTCAAATAATTTGCTGTATTGAATTTTAGTAGATACCTACTCGTATCGACCTACCTACAGAGTTATATTATTCATTTCATTCATTTTTATTATTCATCACCATCATCATCACAGGAAGGGCCGTGTGGCCGTGCGGGTAACACGGATAAGATCACCCTATCTCTTCAGAAAAAAAATTTGTTATATCAAAATAACAGCTTTTTCCAAATGCATATGAGAGTATATATATACGGTACCTATTATAACAAAACAACCATTTTTTAAATTTTTGTCTGTCTGTTTGTTCTGGGTAATCTCCGAAACGGTTGGGCCGATTTTGACGGGACTTTCACTGGCAGATATCTGATGTTATAAGGAGTAACTTAGGCTACTTTTATTTTAGAAAAATAATTGGGGTTCCGTGCAAAAAAATAAAAACCAAGAAAATCCAATATATCCACGCGGGTGAAACCGCGGGCAGCAGCTAGTTTATGAACTTTTATGAATATATAAAGCTTTTTTATATAACGTGTACAATAAAGTTATCTATCTACTCACGGCGAAATAACCGTAGTTTTTTTACGGCAAAAAAACGTATATGTATATAAAATAAGTGGTCTAAAGGGCTATAATATTAGACGCAATGAATTGACGCAAAGCATAATCACGGACCACGCGCAAACCATGGAAAAACCAAAATGGTGATCTTGACGCATAACGTACTGCCTAAGGTGGTGCCTGGTAGAAATCTAGTCCGAACGCTAAGGCAGTCCTCACACCTAATTCATGATTGATGGATAAGCATCAATCGCGAACCACGAGAAAACATGGAAAAACCACGATCTCCGCTTGACGCATATCGTATCGTCTATTGAGGTTGTGGCTGGGGCTTGCCGCTTGATGGAAATCTAGTCCGAGTACAACACCCGCTTCTACCTACTATTATTATTGTTATTATTGTCAGCCTCTTACGTTCCCACTGCTGGGATACCGGCCTTCTCTCAGAGAAAGAGAAATAAATGTATTTTCTTTCTTTCTTTCTTTCTAGAGAGATGGGCCATAATCCACCACGCGGGCCCAGTTCGGCTTGGTGGATGTCGCATGACCTCGAATTTTGTGGTTCTTGAACATGCCGGTTTCCTCACGATGTTTTCCTCACCGTTTTAGAGCGAGTGTCAATAATCCGCACATAACTTGATATAAGTTATTGGTGCGGGACGAGTAGAGATAAGAACTATGGTGCGTCGGATTGAAAGTCGCACAAGTTACCGCTCTCGATTCACTCTCGCTTCTACGAAAGATAAAAATTATTTCACAACCACTGCGTACTCAGTACAGACGCTGCGGTAAATAAGCGGTGGTACGCAAGTGATGTATGTAGCGTAAAGCGGAGCAGTCGTCGCTTTGAAACCAGACCGTCTGGCCGTAGTGCCGGTCTCGTCCGTTTAGTGGATTTTAGAGGTTTTTTTAGATGTTTTTTTCTTCAAACTGCGATGCGCGTGTAAATACTTACCTCGTATATGTGTAATTGTTGCAAAACCATGGTTATTTTGGTTTTTTATTTATATTTCAACATAAGCCGTGTAACCACAAAAACTAACTTTTAGACGCCTGTTTAACTCGACAGTGCCTAAAGATAAACCTCTAAACTGATTAGAAAAGTCACAACAGAGTGGAGTTAGACAATGGTTAGACACTACTTAAATCTCGATTTGTGGTTCATATTTAAACACGCGACTACGGCATGTTTAGGAGTTAAACTCTGTTTAACACACCGTAAACAAGTATTAAACAGCGTTTAACTCTTAAACATGCCTTAGTCGCATGTTTAAATAAGTAATTAACCACAAACCTTGATTTAAGAAGTGTCTAACCATTATCTACCTCAATTCTGCGGCGCGAGTACGGAAGTCGGTTCGACAAATTTATCGAATGTTGCGAGTACCGAAGTCTGATCATAAAGTATTGTAGTAGCTGTATATTCTCTTTGGATTCGACCTAGCTTTTCGATAACTTTTGTCGATTGTTTCGAGGCTCGATAAATCCCACTTTATCGATTTGAACTGTCAATTTTATCGAATTTTATCGACCGAAAGGATCCGTACTTGCGCCGCTGATGTGACATTTCTAATCATTTTAGAAGATAACGGTGACCTTATCATAGAATAAATACTCATCGTACAAGCCGTTATGATTATTTCTAAACATTTTGCTCGTGAAAGTTGTGTAGCGTTGTTTAACTTTTAGACACTGTCTGGCTAGACAAAACCACCAAAAACTATTTTTAGACGCCTGTTTAGCTAAACAGCGTCTAAAAATAGTTTTTGTGGTAACGCGGTTTTAGTTCAAGTAGGTACGTATGTACTTACTAGGTAGGTTATAGACTTGTGCTATTATCTATTCTGTGGTTATAAGTAGGTACGTACCTACTCAGTTATCAGTAAGTACATAAGTACCTACCTAAGTACTTACAACATAACACCGTATATCGGTCTTAGTCTTACTAAAAACACACCCTAAACATGTGTTAAACAGCGTCTAACTCCCAATCATGGCTTACTCACGTGTTTAAATATGAGCAACCACAATCATTTTATATCATAACTAGCTGCTGCCCGCGGTTTCACCCGCGCGGACTTTTTGGGTTCATGGGTTTTTTTTGCGCGGAACCCTAGTTGTTTTTCCAAAATAAAGTAGGAGTACCTTATAACATCAGCTATCTGCCAGTGAAAGTCCCGTCAAAATCGGTCCAGTCGTTTCGGATATTACCCGGAACAAACAAACAGACAGACAGACAAAAATATTAAAAATTGTGTTTTTGTTGGTAGGTATCGTGTATACTTTCAAATGCATTTAGTAAAAAAAGCTATATTTTTGATATTACAAACAGACACTTCAATTTTATTTATTTGTATAGATCATTTTATAGACGTTTTTATTTAGACACTGTCTAGCTAAACATGAGTCTAAAAGTTGGTTTTGTGCTAACACAATATGTAATAATAACAAATCGAATAATAATAGGTAGGTTTCTACGTAAATAGATAAGTATCTATTTACTTAAATTCTATTAATAGATTTCTATTTATTAGTATTTGAAAAAGATATAGGTAGGTAATATTATTACAAAAATACGATTTAGCCATTGTTGTACTGAAGTCAAAAATAAACACAGAACACTTCTCTAACGCAGCAAAGTCCAAATTCACAAGCATAGGTAAACATCCAATTTAGGCAAAGAAATCTGAATCCAATATAGCGGGCGGTGGCATTATCATAGAACACAATTATGATAATACGCATATCGTTTTACGTCTTCGGTCGATCACCTTGACCTTTGCTTGTTCGTAATGCCGCCCACAAATTATATAGGATGCCGCCGCACGCACCGGCCGGTCGACCGCGTCTGGTGCGAGACAGTACTTTGTCACAAACATCGCGGTGTTTCGTGACTTTGAAATGGCACAGCAGCACACAGCGGGCACTGTAGTGTGCGTGAGACACTTCCCTCCTCTCCCCGCCAGGGTGGTAAAATTTCCGTGAGACGCGCGATGGTTCGACTCGAAAATCGGCGCGCAAAAATGTACGAATTGGCTTCTGGTACTTGGGGTGTTACGGCAAAACTACTAAATGTATTTAGTCAAACCAAAGTTATTTGAAATGTCGACAAACTAAAGCTTGTTACTATGTTCTTTATTTTTGAGTTTTCTTAGTTCTTTTGTAATTTATTTACGTCCAAACTTGCGTTAAAATATGTGCTAAAATACAGATGTTTGAAGGCTCATTACTTTTAAGCCACTTATTTTTTTTCTGTATAATTAGCAGATCAACCTAGATAATGAAGAGATAAATCGATATTATTCTTAATTTTGGACTTAAAACGTCAAGTAGTGGAGTAATAACCCAAATACGGTTGTATGGAGAAATGAACGACTCGTTTTCCCTTAACCTATACATACAAACAAAGAAAAAATTTGGTACTATATATTGGGGCCTACAGATTATATAGGCTATATGATCCTTCTCCGTTGCCTTGTCTACAAGGACGGAATTAAAAAGTAATGAAACGTCATGTTCAATTCTCGCATACGGTAGAACATAAATGTTCCCGAGATGGCGGTCTGAACTAGTTCTCTTAGTAGTCTGTGGTATTATTTTATTTATTAATTTGTGCGGGTATTATTTCCTCTGTGGTCGTGGGCAAAAAATGGCGTAGAAATATAAATACATAAAGTTTTTGGTTTTATTCGTTGGTCGTTTTATTAAAGCTCATTTTATGAACTTTCTGTCGAAAATTCCTCTAAAGCAGTTCTTTATTCCTATACGTTGCTGTCGGATTATATTTAGAGAGACAAAGAAAAGGTAGGATATCTTTAAAAGTTTGGTATTGGCCACAGTTGCAGACTATGCAGACTGCAGCGCAGGGCCCCAATTTTACTAAAATAAATGGTTTAAAATGGCAATGGTTTCGTCGCAAAATGATCCCTTTAGGCACTTTCGGTATTATAAAGAACAATCATTTTCTAAGGCTGCCTACGACAATGTCTATTTAGAGGAGCTGGTTGGTAGAAGTTGGCAGCGAGAAATGCACATTGATACACCACCAGTGTATGTTAGGATATAACAACTGCATCATACTACACCCTTAAGTATATCCTTCCTATACACATTAAGCGTTTTGTTGAACTGCTAAGGAGTGGAATTACTTGCTGGTGTCTGTGTTAGTGTGTTACCCTATAAATATAATCTGTGAGTCTTCAAAACGAGAATGAACAGGTGGCAATAACTTACTAGTCAAGTATGCTATGTATATTTGACTAATCATTGCTTACCTGCAACCAGGGAGCCTCGTTAGTTCCTGGATATAACAAAATAAAGTTGAAACTATTTTATTTACAAATAACGCTTCACCCTAGATAATAAACATAGTGGTTATATTCTCTTTGCTAGATAAGACAAATATTAATTTCTACAAAAAGTATGTTTTCCTTGAAAAAAAAGATAAACTGACTAACCTACACCGCTTTTTATCAAGTTGCACTGTTATCACAGTTCAAAAAGTAAATGAATCAGTCACAATGTTCGTGATTACAGTGGGCAACACTGCTGCAACATGAAGTCCGCGCTCGTGATCCTGGCTCAGGGTGCAGAGGAGATGGAGACGGTGATCACTGTAGACATGCTCCGACGTGGTGGGGTAAGTGCTAAGGCATGGTTCTGTTGTAGGTATTAGTGATACCATAGACTAATATATAGTCTTTGTATATGGATGTGACTGTTTTTATAATTTCCATGATCAGCCCTCTTTGTACAACTGAGTTTATTTAATATTTTTTATTATTGTTACTAGTTCGGGAGCCTATGGATTCATTACTTGTTGTAATATTTATTTATGTCAATAAATAACTTTTTACTTTACTTTATTTTGATTTCTTTTGCCTGCCTAAGTAACAAGTTTGTATAATAGTTTTACATCGAACGGTATTATAAGTATGGCACTCTGAAACATTTGTACCTACCTTACCTCAATCTTATTATTACCATTTGGTGACCTGGTAAAGGTCATCGGAAAAAATGGACCATCACAAAAAAAATATCTCTGGGTTTCGGTCAAATCATAAAATCATAGTCCAAACTACAGAGAGGTAGGCCACTGTTGTGTAACTACAAATATGTTATATGGCTTTGAATGTATGTTATATGACTTTGTAATGCTATTGCCAACAACTACACCGAATGTGATTTTACATAATTATAACAATACTTGTTAAGTGATTGTTTATCTTCAAAAGTATTGAGATGCGCGAGCGAGATAGAGGCGCGCCGTATTCTGCCCCTTAAAGTAATGACTAATGACACACCTTTATCCGCAGATAACAGTAACATTAGCCGGTCTGGACGGCGCTGGGCCCGTGCTGTGCTCCCGCCAGGTTACCTTAGTACCGGACAAGTCATTGGACGCCGCGGTGTCCGACCAGCCGAGTTATGATGCTGTAAGTGTATTAACCATACTCTCCTTAAAACGGTGAAGGAAAACATTGTGAGGAAACCCGCATGTTCAAGAACCACAAAATTCGAGGCCACAAAAGTCAGTTAAAAAGAAAAATCCTCTACATTTCTTATGTAGACTCGTTAAAAATGTAATTACGAAAAATTTGGTATTAATTTCATTAACTAGTTACTGTCTGCGGTATCACCCGCGCTGGGATTTCCACAGGCACCGTCTGTCAGAGATGGAAGAAATATCTTTCATCCGATGTCAAATTGGCAGCTGTAAACTTAAATTTAGTCCTGTCAAACTTGTTCCATCCCTTTCTCGTATTTTCATCAGAAAGAGACAACAACACTGAAATTAGATTTAAGCACAGATTTGTTAAGTCTGTGGATTTAGGTAAGTGATGGTCAAAATGTGCACCATTATAAATGAACGAATTGTTTCTATTTCCAGGTGATTCTGCCCGGGGGCTTGGAAGGTTCAGAGCGTCTTTCCAAGTCTGAGGTGGTCGGGAGACTGCTGAAGGAACACGAGGCGTCTGGAAAAATCATTGCTGCCATCTGTGCTGGTTGGTACAGTAACCCTTAGTTATCTATTAAACAACTTTAAAAAAAAAAGGGAGACGGTTCTCAATGGGGAGACACTCTGCTTATTTATCCCGCTAGGTGGCGCATTATTGCTGGTGTTGTTTCGGTGTCAATTGGGATGTTGATTGATTTTGGGAAAGTGTTTAAAACGAGGCGAATGGGCCTTATATAACCCAAAATATTTAAAATTACTTTTTGAATACAGCTAATACTTTAATTTTCATGTATTGTATTTTAAATGCCATTTCAAGTTTCGCTCCAAAACGCCAATACTGGTCACGTGGTCGATGTGACGTCACGATTCCTGGCACAGATAACTATATTCACAGAAATCACTCTAAAATACTAGGCAGAAAGAGCAATATACTCATTCCGATTGAGAAAGTGACGTCATACGCGTTTATGTCACGTGACTTCGGAGTCATGTGATTATTAAATTAAGATTATATTCCTTAAAAATAAACAAAAATATTGTGTTTTATAGGATTTCTATCGTAAAAACTACCGTTTCGCGGCAAAATTATATTTTTATAATTTTAATACAGTCAACATCCCAATTCAGTATTACACTTACTGCTTGGTGGCATACTACACAAGCAAAACGGTGCTATCCACCCAGCAGACACTCGCAGAAGAGTTACTCCTACCGCATCGTAAAGTGTCTAAATGTATGTCCATAGTATATTTTTATGTATGTATAATACATCTGTATTTTTTCCTTGACAGCACCAACAGCGTTTGTGGCACACGGGGTGGCTAAGGGCAAGAGGGTAACTTCCTACCCCTCCACTAAGGACAAGATCCCTAAGGACTATGACTACATAGAGGGAGAGAGGGTTGTGACCGATGGCAAAGTTGTCACCAGCAGGGTAAGAAATATACTGACTTTTCTTTTACCTCAAATAAAGACCAAGCCAACAACAATCATTTCAATGTAAAATTATACTCTCTTCGACTATAGATGGGAAAATATGTTAGTATGAAAATAGAACCATCTCAAACAGTATCTTTATCAAACAGTATGAAAAAAGTAATTATTTTTAATTTGTTTCCAGGGCCCTGGCACTGCTTACTGGTTCGGACTGAAGCTCATCGAGCTCCTTGCCAGCAAGGAGATGGCGGATCAAGTGGAAAAGGGCATGATTATCTCTTCTTACTAATTGTGTTTGAACACAAAGTAGTACAGAAGCACTATTCTGAAAAGAACAACACTAGTGTCGATTCTGGCTTCTAAACCTAATTTTAGTTACACTCTCTCTCTTTCTAAATAAGAACATGAGGAAGGGATGGAATGTATTTTAGATCTGTCAAATTAATCCAATTTTTTGTGTCTATTGTACATTTACCAGCAACGAATTTAGTGGCGTCTAATTTATCAAGGACCGTATATTTGACAGCTCTAAAACTAAATTTAGATCTGTAAAACATCTTCCATCTCATTCTCATGTTATGTATTGAAAAGAGAGAAAGCGAAACTACAATTAGGTAACGACAGAATCATCGATCAGCGATCTAGCACAATGAGTTCTAGGTTCTATAACTTTGGAGTGGCGCTTCTGTGCCGTAGTGCGCGCTTGGTTACAGCTATCACTTTCGTCATATAAGTAAATCTCATGCCGTGTTAAGAAAACTATTTATATTTTTTATCTGTAAGTTTACTGTGCTTTTCAATAAAAGAGTTGTTATTGTAATTATTTGTTTTATTTCTAATCTGTGCAAATAGAACGGCTCAAGCCGAGATTTGACTGTTCTGTGACTAAGCCGGTCATCGCAAACAGTGGTTTTCACTATAATAGGTGGTAGGACTGACTCTTCTGCGAGTGTCCGTCTGGGTTGGTACCATTGCTTTGCTCGTGAAGTCTGCCACCAAGCAGTAATGTGCAAGCATTACCTACTGTGTTCCGGTTTGATGAGCAGAGTAGACAGTGAAATTACTGGGCTTATGAGACTTCATACCTAATGTCTCAGGGTAACAAACGCAGTGCTGCGCAGGCGTTTTGTTTCAAAGTTCTGAGTGGCACTGCATTATGCTTACCATCAGGCAAACGATAGGCTCGTATCGTTATCAAATAGAACAAAAAAATACGGGTTGCGACCGAATAGGCGAATAACCATTACTATTTAAATTAAAAAAATAAATATTGGTCTATGACCGAATACGGCATAACCGACCTAATGTAAAGGCGCCATGATGAATAAAAACCCAATAAGTATATAAAAATTATTTTATTATTGCATATGAGATTACATTGATCACATTAACTTTACAGTACAAAAGTAATAAATAAGATAAAAAGTTAATAAATGCAGTATAATTTCGAGAGCGCATTAGAATCTAAATTAACACTATTTTTAGCCAATAATTATAGACTAATCATACCATAATAATTATACAAAAAAAAAATGTATGACAGATAAGAATAGACAAATATAGCTCAGTTGGCAGTGGATAAGTAATATTACTCAGTCTAATTAGCAAAATGGTCTTCAGTATTTTCACTATTACATAATAATGCAGATGGAGACTTTCTTATTTTTCCAATAATGTAAACAAACTTGACGGCTAACCAACTAACCAATCATAGACATAATGAAATATTAGGAATATTAAAGGAATCCAGCATCGCACAAATAGAGAACATAAATACAATTGGTGATAATATTACCGTATCGATTAAGGAACAATTAAAAGAAATAAAAAGTACAACCGAATTTCTAATCACTGAGAATAACAATCTCAAATCACAAGTTGGGAGTTTGACTGACACAGTAAATGCCAACCAGCAATTGATTATCTCTCTTCAAAGTGAAATGCATCAACTCAAATCTGAATCTCTCACGCAAAAGACGTTAATACCGCACCCAGTTTTGCCCATGGAGTACGATGACTTAATTCTTGAACTTCAGGAACGTACAATCAGAAATAAAAATATTATAATAGCAGGCGTTGCGGAACAAGACTCTGTTAATTTAGTGGAAAGACAAGAGATGGACAGATGTGAGGCGGAGAGAATCCTGAACATTATATATCCTGGTTGTCCTAAAGCTGAGAAAATCTTACGAATTGGCAGATATGACGGAAAGAAAGCACGCCCGATGAAACTTTGTTTTAACTCCCAGGAAACGGTAAAGATAGTGCTTAGAAACAAAACAGGCTTCAAAGATAATTCAGTTCGCATCTACTCCGATCAGACGCCATACCAACAAAAGTTTATGATGAACCTCAAACATGAGCTTAGAACGCGCCAAGAAAACGGAGAAAAGGATCTTACAATTAAATACATTAAAGGAATTCCTAAAATAATAACACAACAATCAAAAAACTGATAAATACAGCAGCCACAGTAGAGGTAGTAAAAAAACGCAATACTGTTACGTATGAAATTGTCAACAAGTATGAAGATATTACAACTACCACCAAGTCTATAAGTTTTCTGTACGCAAATGTGCGAAGTATCGTCAGACCTGGCAAGCTTGACGAAATAAGGTGTATAATTGAAACATTTCAAACCACAATACATATTATAATCTTTGTGGAAACATGGATAAAAGATGAAAATGAAGCCCAAAGGTTAAAACTACCAAATTATACACACTATTATAACTACAGAACAGCATCAAGAGGAGGTGGAGTATCAATATATGTTCATGACACTCTAAAACATGACTATATTGAACAGCTATGTGATGATGGCAACCATTACCTGTGGATACATTTAAACAAGTTTTCCTTGGACATTGGGGCAATTTACAAACAGCCCGCATCGAACGTGAGTCAATTTTTGGAGAATTATGATGGTCAATTGGTTAAAAGAAAGAGAGCTATAATTTTTGGAGACTACAATTTAAATTTGCTTAACGAAGATAAATCTGTAAAAGAATACAAGTATTTGCTACAAGAAAACGGATTTAGAATTTTAAACAAAATCGATAAAAAACACTGCACACGAGAGACGAAAAATTCAAAAACCCTACTAGATCATGTGAGCACAAATTTGCGAGATAACACCTACCACATGGCTATTATTGATAGCGCTATATCAGATCATAAGCAAATTTACTTTGAAGTGAATAAAATCCAATCTGAAAGACCCAAGCGAATAAAGTATGAAGCTGTAAACTACAATGGCTTATATAAAACAGTTAAAGATACCATGAGTTACTTAGCAAACCTATTTGGTGAGTACGATAAATTAGAAAATTTATTACTCGAAGCAATTGCTAACAATAAAACAATAAGATTTAAACGACAAAACCTACCAAAATCAGACTGGATTAATAAAAATCTGGTTACATCAATAGATAAAAGAAACAATTTGTGGCATGCGCTGAAACAGACACCGGAAGACAAGAAGCTAAAAGAAGAATTTGTGTCGCAAAGAAACTTGACACATGGAGATATACAGACAGCAAAAAAGCAATACTATCTTAAAGCTTTTAAAACTTGTAAAAAGAGTCCTTTTAAAATGTGGCAGCTTATAAATAGTTTAGCTACAAACAAAACAAAAAACAATTACATCCCAGGACAACTTATCAGTCCTGTGGGCCCTATTACAGACCCCAAAGATATGTGTGAATGCTTTAATTCTTTCTTTTCAAATATAGGCACTGAGCTTGCAAATAAAATCCCTAAACAACACTATGATAACTTGATCTATGAGTTAGATAATATTAGAGAAGTCAATAGCTCCAAATTAGTAACATTAAAACAAGCTACTATGGACGAGGTCGATAAAATTATTAATAACTTAGACACAAATACTAGCTCGGGTATAGACGGAATAAGCACGAAAATAGTAAAATGCCTCAAAACTTTAATAGTCCCTAATTTGACTGAGTGTATAAATAGATGTCTTAATGAAGGGTGTTTTCCAGATTCGTTAAAGTTAGCCAAAGTTAGTCCTATTTTTAAATCAGGCAATAAAATGGACCCTGGAAACTACCGACCAATCTCCGTACTGCCTATTTTATCAAAGATTTTTGAAAAGATACTGCATAATCGTCTCAGTGAATACCTTACATCTACTAACTTTCTTTTCGAAAAACAATATGGTTTCCGATCTAAGTCAAATACGTTAGCTGCAAATATAGACTTAGTAACGTCAATAAAAATCAACATCGATCAGAAGAAGATAACTCTTGGGATATTTATTGATCTAAAAAAGGCCTTCGACACGGTGAGCCATGACTTACTATTAATGAAATTAAAAAATTTAGGTCTATCCAAATCTGCCTATGAAATATTCAAATCGTATCTTAAGGAAAGATATCAAATTGTCAAACTTGGGGACCATAAGAGCGAACTCCAAAAAATAACCTGTGGTGTGCCCCAAGGATCAATACTAGGTCCTCTGTTGTTCTTGATCTATATTAACAGTATACATAAGATTGGTTTGAAGGCAGATATCACCTTATATGCCGACGACACAAGTTTGTTTTATTCGGGTTACTCAATGGAATCTATAATAGCAGAAGCACAACATGATCTGGATCGTTTACATATATGGCTGCAAGCTAATTTACTCAGCATAAATACAGCAAAAACAAACTATATCATCTTTACCGCTAAAAACAAAAAACTTGGCACATATGATAGCCTAACTATAAATGGCGAAAAAATACATGAAATACAAAAAGCAAAGTACTTAGGTCTAATGCTTGACAGTCATCTGACGTGGAAACCACATATCCAAAACATTAGAACTAAGCTCACATCACTCACAGGTGCACTACGTGGTGTAGCGCGATGTCTTCCAAAATCCGTGAAGTACACTATTTATAATTGTATGGTCAAGTCCCACATAGAATATTTGATAGAGATATGGGGAACAACGGCTAAAACCAATTTACATTTACTACAAATAGCACAAAACAAATTAATTAAATCTCTTTTTCACTTCGACTACTTAACGCCCTCCATCAAAATATATCGGGAAACAAAAATTATGAACCTAGCACAAACTTATAAATATACTACGTGTATTCTAGTTAGAAAAATTTTAACTAAAGACATTCATTCGCAAATTATATTTACAAAAAAAATGCATATTCAAAAACGCATGACTAGGCAAGCTAATAATATTTGCCTAAGACCACCTCGAACTAACTATGGAAAAAGAAATATAATGTATGAAGGCGCGAAATTATATAATAAATTACCTAAAGATATAAAAGAAGTTAACACTCTATGTACTTTTAAAAAACTACTGAGGAGCCATATTTTGAAAGATTTTTCATTGATAGGTAGGTAGTAAATATTTCCGCAAAATTATACCCATGGAATAATCTTTTTACTTACATATAGTCCTATACCCGTTACTGTAAGCCCACGCTTAAATTTTTCACTATGGCTTAGGCCTTAGCAAACATGCAACCGCTACCTGTCAACTCAACTCGGAGAAGCCCGCGCTGCATTAGGCATAACATTTTTTATAAAAATAAAAGAGGGTAAGATATAAAAATAATTAAACCAATTTGTATTGTATACATAATTTGTCATATCTATATTAAATAAGAAGAAATATACTTATTGTTTTGTTTTTGCATTACATAATATTATATAATTGGTTAAAATTGCAGTGTACGCATATTAATAAAATTGAATAAATTAAACCATTTAGAATTGTGAAGTACGAAGGTATGAAGATTGTTTTTTTTTTTTTATACTGGTTCCGTTTTTGTATTCCATACTTGTTGAAAATATTGAAATGTATGCATGATAAGTGACGGTATGGTAAATTGAATTTATTATTATAAATTAACAATATCGGCAGGTATTAGAAATTTCATTGCTTTGTATGTTGCATCTCATTTTAAAATAAGTAATAAATTGTTTAATCGAATAAAATTAAAATGCATAGATGATAATGTAATACATTGAAACAATTTAAATTGTATAATCATATCAATATTGTAAATGTAATTGCTAAAATATGCTTCACTTATAAAACTATAAAAACAACTAAATTTGAAACTATAACTTCTGCCTGCCTAGATTAATTATAATTTTGCGATGTAAAATAAAAATAAATAAATATTGTAGTAAACAATTGTAACTAATGTAAACTATTATAAATAACTATGATGCAGCTACTAAATTATAGTAGCTACTCACTTTTATAACACGGTGCTCACTGCTCACCGCCATTTAATTTAATTTTAGTTGAAAATTGTGTTTCTCTTTAAGTGAATGTATATTCTTTTGAGAAATAAAATTCTTAAACCACATAATGTCAAATTCGGATCATGTCATTGGTTAGCGATCGTTTCACTATAGCCGTCATTGGTTGGCATCCGCCGTGCTTGTTTACATTATTAAACAAGTAAAACCAGAGTATTAGTATACTCTGATTATTATAAACTAGCTGTGCTCCGCGGCTTCGCCCACGTAGCCTAAGTTAGGCCCTATAACATCAGCTATCTGCTAATGAAAGTCCCGTCAAAATCAGTCCAGCCGTTTTGGAGATAACCCGGAACAAACGACAGACAAACAAAAATTTTAAAAATGGTTTTGTTATAGGTACCGTTTATACTTTCATATTCATTTATTAAAAAGCTGTTATTTTGATATTACAGACACTTCAATTTTATTTATTTGTATGTATAGATAGGTACATTTTTATTGATGCTGCATGTATGTTACAGCTGATCTCTGAAGCACTCATGCGATTCCAAAAATACTTCAACTAATAGGAAGCCAAGTTATCCAGAGTGATAGTTAAATACTGATAAAAATATATTCACAATAATATTTTGCAATAATAGTTTTCGCTCATGAGTAAAGACTAATACAGTTTACAAAACAGCTAGATATAATCGCGCAAAACTTTCCGAGCCTTCTGAAGTAAGCAACGGGTGGTTGCACTGTACGCATGCTGAAGAGGGACGCGGGGAGGAAAGCGGGGTGGATAACCCGCGTCCGCCCTTTCGCGTCACGAGTTAAAGCCTCACATTTCAAACCGACTTACAACACATGCACAAACAATAAATACAAAGCGAGGTTTACTCGGGCCTACATTCACAGAGCTCTACAAGTTTTGCGCGAACGATTCACTACTCCGTTACCAATTGTCGAGGAAATCGTACCCGGTCTTGGGTAAGATGGAGTCTGTGAGCGTCTCCGTGGATTGGAAGTCGGTGCCCGATGACGCTTGGCTCGAGGAGAGCAGCCCGCGATTTTCTTCCGACAGATCTGTGGAGGAAAACGTAACTTCTATTTTTTTTATACTATTGGATAAAGAGATAAGCTGGTCGTTTGCCTGATGCATCGAGATACTCAATCAATCAATGCTTTATTTACTAAAAATGTTACAATTTACTTTATGATAAGAAAGATGCTTATTCTAATTATGATAAAGAAGCTTACATCATCAATGTCGAATACAAACTCAATTTCAAGGACCCACAAACTCGCCACCACATTTCCTTCAGAGATCTCCGACTCCGAACTAAGTCAGGGAGGACTTGTATCTCGGAGAAGCCGATCTCCTCCAGCAATGAGCAGCAGATGCGAATCATTTTACTAAATTTCTAGTTTATTAAAAAAAAAAACATGTCAAATGATACAACATTATGTGCGTATATATAAATAGGTAAAGTTCGTTATGACGACATTAATGATGAATACATCTTATCAAACAAAATACCCCGTATAGGTGTATACCTGTATTTGGGGTAACCCCTAGATACTAACTCCTAGAGATGAAATACTGTACTATCCAATCTCACAACAGCTATGCATTGATTTTGGTGTAACTAATATCAGCGCACGCGGAATAGGCACGAGGCGGTGGCTTAGCCAATCAGAGCGCATTATGTCTAGGTAAAAACGGCGGTATTTATTTCGTGGAAGCCAAACGGCACTGCACCTCTTGAGTTTAGTATCTCGATGTCCTGATGGAAAAGTAACAGCACTGGGGTAGAAGCGGTTGCTCTAGGAAGTGACTAACTCCGATTTTAAGTAAGAAGAAAAGTACTTTACATTGCGGCTTTAGATTAGACTAGCTGCTGCCCCGCGGTTTCACCCGCGTGGAGATTTTGGATTACATGGTTTTTATTTTTTGCGCGGAACCCTAATTATTTTTCTAAAATTAAAGTAGCCTATGTTACTCCTTGTAACATCAGCTATCTGCCAGTGAAAGTTCCGTCAAAATCGGTCCAGCCGTTTCGGAGATTACCCGGAACAAACAGACAGACAGACAGACAAAAATTTTGAAAATGGTTGTTTTGTAGTAGTTACCGTATATACTTTCATATATGCATTTAGTAAAAAGCTGTTATTTTGATATTACAAACAGACACTTCAATTTTATTTATCTGTATGGATAAACTGTAAACGTAACTTAAATTCGTATTTATTTTATTTTTAAATTAATAGTAACTCGTAGGGAGTGTCGAGTAGAGTACCCATGGAATGTGCTGCAGCATTCTCCTCGGTCAATATCATAATCTACTAGGCGACTATACCTAACTCTATCTAAGGCGACACCTACCAAGCATGCTGTATTATGGTAAAATCCCCCCTTTATGGAAAGGACGATGTTCAGCAGTGGACATTTTCAGTCTGGACGATGCAGATGGTCATGATTGTTACGAATGTGAATCTCCTCATTCAGGAAGTCTATCAAACTCACGTATTTTCATTATTACGTGTCATTAACGTTTAATACTCTTGAGATTTGAGATAAGGAAGTAGGGCACATACCTAATTATCATTAAATGTATTTAGTTGTGAGGAGGTTGAACTATGCTTGTTTTTTTAACTGACTTCCAAAAAAGTAGAAGTTCCAATAATAATAGTAATTCGGTTTGTATTTTTTGGACCGATTTGGAAAATTCTTTGTTATTTGAAAGTATGTACTTTCGGATTGGTCCCATAGAAATTTCATCAAAATCGGTTCAGTAGTTTGTCAGTGAAGTAACTTTTTTTTACTATTCGGCTACGAGACGAGCGGATCGTTCGCCTGATGGTTAGCATAATGCATAACAATTGCAGTGCCACTGAGAACTTCGGAGCACAAATACCTGCGCGGCACTGCAGTGCGCTCGTTACTCTGAGACATTAGGTAGCCCAGTAATTTCACTGACTTAACTGATTTGCTCAATTTCTCATAATCATAGCTAGTTAATAGTAACCAGTAAGCCTGCAAAGCGAGGGGCGCCAGGGATCGATTCCAGGCTGGGGCAAACTTTATTCACAGTTCTTGGAAGTTTGTGTTGTGTATATTTTTGTCCATGCCACCTTTGAAGGGAATGCTAGTGTAGAGTGTATGATTGTGTAAGCGTTATTTTTATAGATATAGTGCAGACTTGCCCCACCCCGCTCCCGCACTAAATATAACTCTGGCTCACTAGGTACCATATTTACTAAACTAATTAAAGTTTTATCTAAGCAACACATTGTTATAAATGAGTCATATATAAAGCCTCCCCCACACAGCTTATGTTATAAGAATCTATTCTTAGTAAATCAAACTGGAACACTGTAATACTTGCATGTTACTTCGTGGCGGCTGACTACACTCAAAACAAAACGATGGTACCCACCCAGACGGGCACTCACGGAAGAGTTAGTCGTACTTTGAATATCGCAATATTATATGCATCTTAATGTAAAATGTGCCATATGAAATATATTTACACCATATTTAGCCCATATCATGACTATCTCCCGAGGGAGGTAGTCATGATGGACTATGGGTTGGGACTCGTCCCAACCCATAGTCCATAAAAACCAAAAAGGCCCTCTTAATGTTAGATACTGCTCCATTAATACCTACCAAAGGACCAGGCAAAGCCCTGAGAATTAAATTATATGAGAGAATAATTAAATATGCCCTTACATATACATCTATGGCTGATCATTTAAGCAACATTGCGGCGGCAAGCGCATTCATGACAGCACTAATGCATATTGCATGTCAATAATATGCACAATTTGATAGTTGCATACCTGTTTGGGGGAGCCTTAGACATTTGTCATTGTTTAGTTTACAATAGGATGTTGAACACTTGGCTAGAATGTGAATTGAATTTTATTGTAAATATCTTGCTCATTATAGTATGTTAGTATTAACAATTGTTGTGTGACTCAATTGGATTAGTAAATAAACAGCAATTATCTCAAGAGTTTGTACCTAAGCATTTTGGTTTTCTCAATAGATTTTTATTTACATTTTATTAAAGGCATTTTCTAGAAATGTAATTGATAGAAGAAATTAAGTTACTTTAGTAAATTCCATACATTTTTAATTTCTCGTAAGTAATGATCGTAAATGGCATGCCTTAGACATGCTAATCCTCAAATGGGGCTGAAGTGATTTTCAACATAACTATAGTAGCAAAAAACATAGTAAAATATTATGTATTGCACAGGTCACATGGTTTCACTTTCTCAATAGTAATCTTTGCTGTTTGCCACATACAATAACTAGCCAGGGAATGTTAAAATTTTTCCTAGCACCATACTAATATCTGCTACTTATTCTGTGCTTGTCTTTAGTCTTTTCTGCTCCAAACAAAGAGGATTATACACTGTCTACAGAAGAGTTGTATTCTTATTTGAGGAGTAGGCGAACAAAACGTTACTTTTCCACTTTTAATTTTGTTACAGAAACTAAAAAAGTATTTTGAAGGAGTAGTTGTGTTTTGAAGTCGATTTTCTACCATAAAAAAAGCTTTTTGTCGAGATTTTAACGCATGAAACGATGTGTCTCAGGGTTGCCAACACGAATCAATAAAAAAAATAAAAACGTAAAAAAATGGAAAATTGACGTTTTGTTCGCCTACTCCTCATTTCAGGTGGGGTGAAGAGGCCTGCACTGATGTCTCGCTTGGGGTGCATTCCCCTGCCAGTATTTACCCAAGCCTGCTCTTTTATGTAGCAAAGTGTGGTCTTGGGTTACGGGCAAAGCCGCTTCTTGTACTCTTATTGTACTTGGGTGAATTTACAGATGTTGCGCGTCAGCTGCTCAAAGCATATAATAATTGTTAATAATGATTAAAGAGAAGTAACTGTTCTTACCACTGCTAGATTTGATCACACTGCTTCTATAATCCTTCTCAAACTTGCTTTCGTTCTGGGGACTCTTGAAATTTGTCCTAAAGAAGTTATCCGATGATGCCACAATCTGTGTCTGCTGTGTGGACACTAGACATTCTCTCTCCTCATCCTTATTCTTAAAATTGCCTATAAATTTGCTTATAAAGTTTGGTGATGTTATCTCTCTATCATCTTTGTAAGTGTTCCGTAGTTCATGAGATTTGAGAGCATTTTTCAACTCGGAAACCACTTTAGAGTGTGATAATGCCAGTTCGGACATCACTGGAGGTGGAGATGTGGGTTTAACTTCTTTGCTTATCCTGTGCTCACTTAGTATACATAGATTTAGCTGGCTTTTAGTTTGGTAAAGGAACGGAGCAGAGTGTTCGTCTCTGTATGATCCATTTTCATCATGAATCATTTTCTGGCCATGCTCTCGGCCGAAGAATGACATTAAATCATCTTTACGGACTGGAGGGTCATTGATGTCGAAGTCTAGGTTGTCTAAGAGAGCATATTTAAGAGAGATCTCAGGCTTGATCAGGGATTCATTTATTATTTCAACCTGCAAAAGTTTAATGGTTTAAGAACACAACACAGAGGACTACCTATTCAGATAATTAAAAAAACTATAGCCATAAAAAAAATAGTCATTTTATTACTAGTGAACATTTCTAAAACATACTTCGTCGACCCCATCTAAAATGGGGGAAGGGCAGGAAGGAGGAGCTGGAGCCTAGAGAAGTACCTATCTACAGAAAAATGTGATTTAGAACGATGGAATAGCTAAATAGCAGTACCAAGTAATTAAGATAATAAGATGATGACTAATAATTTTAAAACCGTAGCGTGTGTTAGCCACCACGAAAAAAAAAAATAAAATAACGAGACTATCACGCATAAACATGCAATAATTATGTATTAAACGTGTAACAAAACGTTAGAAATTACGACATAGGAAGTGTTTTACTCACTTTTTCTTTTTCCGTGAGTGTTTCCCAGATATTTTCATAGGAGTTCTTCGCTTCGATTATATCTTCATATATTTTCGAAGCGAGAGGGTTCATCGACCGAAAATAATCTTCGGCGGCAGCGGCCAGCGCCATTGTTGCAGTTTTATTTCTGATTTGATGAATTGATTGATGAATTGAGATTCATGAAAAAATCACACAACCATCTTCCTGAAGCAAAGAAACATAAATAAAGTTAGAGGGAGAAAGAAAAATATATTTGTTTTGAGTAATAACTAATACGCCCAAGGCAGAAAAGGGTTTTATGTTCATAACACTAAAGTTTAGATTCAATTGCGTTTTGACAAATTGGATTGCAGTGCCATCCACAGATTCACTACACAGTTTAGTAATATGTTGCGCCATCTGCAATGACATTCAACGAAATACTATAAAGTACCCTATACACCAACCAATTTCGTAAAATACCGGTTTATTTTTTATCTGTTTTACTCAAATTATCTTAGCTGGCAGCTCTGACCTTTGTGCGTCAAAAATATTATTTGCCAAAATGGCTTGCCCAAGTAATGTTTGTATAGTAAATACATCAATAAACCGGACTATTTAAATGTGGATGACAGTGAATTGTTAATATGTTGAACAATAGTGGGAGTTACGGGGCCAATGATGCCCCAAACAATATGATTACGTCCCTAAACCTGTCGCAATCAAATTCAAGCAAAATCAACCATAACTTGCATAGTTTTGGTAAAATGGTGCAGCAGGCAGCTTCTTCTTCTAGCGGGCAATACGAACCTCACAATTACTCCAATTTTGGACAGCCTCCTATGAATGTATCTCCAATGATGCATCCCTTTCAGACATACCAAACAATGGGACATGTATCGCCGTATCTCCCTCAGAACTCTCCGTTTTCTTACGAAAATGCTTTACAAGACTATTATCCAGCCGTAAGTACAACTATTCAAGCTGATCATCACAGTAAAATGATGAATTGTCACCCAAATTATGTAACGAAAACCTCGCCAGAGGAAATCGAGGACGAGTCAAGTGTAATCAAGAACTATGCTTTAAATATACCACAGATACATACAAGAATGTACCAAAAAAGCGCGCACGCTGACAAGAACGATTTCTCTAGTCTTCCACCTCCTAGCAGTTCAAGTTTTCTGGGGAATGTGTATCCTGATCCAACTAGAGTGTACGAGAGAAGTTCTGTTACTGACTTATGTGACTTTGATTCTCCTAAAAATTTGAGTCAAAGTAGTAAGGCTCTACCAGAAGTAGAGCCAACCGCCTATGTTAAAAACGAGTTGCACAGCCCTACTAATCTTAGTGAAAACCATGCAATTTCATCTGAGACCAATTCACAATCTGCTACACCTTCTAATATTGATAATAATTACTTAAACAACTCTATTGACTACAGTCAAAACTCATCAAAACTATCAGATAACTATATCAGTGAAAGAAAACGTAAAAGCCTTGAAAAGACAGTCAGGTTAATTGAAAGCATTTTAATAAAGTCTACAAATAATAACATGAAATCAGATGTTGTAGAATCTACAGACCCATTAGCGTTTTCTCCAAAGCCTGACATCACCAGCACAAATAAAAGGCATAGTGAGGATGACAAGAGTCAGGAGTCAGATGTAGAAGTAGATGACACAGACAGCGATGATGAAGTATTAATAAAAAAGCTACGTAAAAACAGAAGCAAAGATGAAAAGAAAATTTCACCATCTATGAAAATACAAAGTACGAAAAGGTCACATGTAATTGAAACAGAAACGGAAATACAATTCGAAAAACGCATGAAGCTAAAGCACGATGATATTAATGTAAAGGTAGAATGTAGTGATAGTTTGCCTGATCTCGATGACAGCAATCCATTCCATAATGATAGTAATGGTGTGTCTAAGAATAATATAGTTGATGAAGACATTATTGGCAAGGAAAAAAGTGTGGTAGAAGCGTTAGAAGTTATTCAAAAGGGTAAGTTTTAGTCACCAATAATTGGATACTGGTCTTAATAGAAATCTCGTTGATTAATGCTTAGCCACCTCTTAGCGGTATTTCACTCATTAAATGTTGTCAAATTTTTATGTTATGTTTTATACTACTGGATAGCAAGATAAGCATGTTGTTTGCCTGATAGCAAGCATAACACTAGCTCATAATGATTGCAGTGCCACTTAAAACTGCAGTGTACTCGTTACTCTGAGACATTTAGGTATTAAGAGCCTACTAGTCCATGGAGTGAACTCATCGGTAGGCGCGGCTAAAATGCATGCTATTTCATCTAACATTCGTGGGACAAGGTAAGACTCTGCAGCAATGAGTAGTATGAGGCTAATGCTCGCACATACATAATTACACACTCTCGTAAAGTCGCGACGAAAACCGAAAAGTTGAAAACCGGCGCGCAAAAATCTACGAATTGGCTTCTGGTGCTTGGGGTTTTACGACAAAACTACTGAATGTATTTAGTCAGACCAAAGTTATTTGAAATGCCAATAAACTAAAGCTTGTTAGTATGTACCTTATTTTCGAGTTTTCGTAATCCTTTTGTAATTTATTTACGTCCAAACTTGCGTTAAAATACGTGCTAAAATACAGATGTTTGAAGGCTCATTACTTTTAAGCCACTTATTTTTTTTCTGTATAATTAGCAGGCTGACCTAGATAACGAAGAGATAAATCGATATTATTCTTAATTTTGGACTTAAAACGTCAAGTAGTGGAGTAATCACCCAAGTACGGTTGTATGGAGAAATGAACGACTAGTTCGTCCTTAAGTCTGCTCATCAAACTGGAACACCGAAAATTGGGGAATTTCGAATGTATGTGCTGCTATTACCATTGTCATAATCTTTGATTAAACATCGGTGTTGCTAGGTGATTTTATGAAGTCATCCGATTTCTTTGATCTAATGTACATTGGACACAGATATTTGTGTGAAATACCAACTATAACTGAGTAGCTCTTAAATAGTTATGGCCTTGCATTGCTTAGGTATGAATTAGTTAATGTCCTGTCTTTTTTTCACACATACATTTTTTTTGCTTGAAACCAAGACTTAACATAATATTGTAACTATCTAATCATTGTCTAAGCAACATCTATATTCTACACAAATAAATAAAATTGAAGTGTCTGTTTGTAATATCAAAATAACAGCTTTTTACTAAATGCATATGAAAGTCTTTCCGTCTGTCTGTTTGTTCCGGGTAATCTCCGAAACAGCTGAGCCGATTTTGACCGGACTTTCACTGGCAGATAGCTGATGTTACAAGGAGTAACTTAGGCTACTTTTATTTTGGCAAAATAATTAGGGTTCCGCGCAAAAAAAATAAAAACCATGAAATTCAATATCTCCGCCGCGGGTGAAACCGCGGGCAGCAGCTAGTTTATAATAATAATGTACAAGCCAGTCAATTAATTTTCTTTTTTATATACATGAGGTAGTGGTTAGCTTAGCTATGAATGTCTCGTAAATGTACTACTTTGATAGCTATTGAAGCATTACTTATCGACTTCTTAACCAAGTCGTATTTATAATTATTGTGTGGTAAGAATTTCGCGAACTTTAATACGCGAATTTTTGAGAAACAGTTTTTTATTCATTTATATTCATTACATGTGGTAAGTGATTAAATAAATTTAAGCTAAAATGAAATAGGGACCTATAGAGAAACATCGAACTAGGCAAAGTTTACTCAAGACCCGAGGGATTACGCCCCTCCCGCTCCCGACACCCACCCCTTACCGCTCTCGCCATCGGCGCTTTAGTACTGTCAACAAACTCATCGATCCACGCACGTTTTGTTTAGGCCTTGTCCAGATGTGGCGTTTTATGCTCGAATAGAGTCGCGCAATTATTGTGAGAATTACGTACTAGATCTTATAAGTATATTCCGTCCACACTCGGCGCTCCACCATACAATCTCGCGTTTAGCTGCTCGAAATTCGAACGCGCGACTCGACACGCGCTTAGAACGCCTCATCTGGACAAATTATTACATTTCAAAGAACGGTATCTTACTGGCAAAACATAAAATCCCATTCATCCCATTCCATCAAATATATAAAATCCCATTTTTAACCGACTTCCAAGTCGGTGGGTATTTTTTTATGTTCGTTACCTCAGATCACCTTGATTTATAAACCGATTTAGAAAATTCTTTTTTTATTTGAAAGGATATACTTTCAGATTAGTCCCATAGAAATTTCATCAAAATCGGTTCAGTAGTTTGTCACTTCATCGCTTTTTTAATGCAATTTTTTTAGGTTTGAAAACTTGAAGGCATCAAAAAGAAGTTTTTGTTTAACCCTTATAATGTTATTGCCAGCAACCTCACCGAATGCGATTTTTCCTAAATATATTAAGTGATTGTTTATCTTCAAAAATGTTGTAAGGTGTACCAAGCGAATGAGAGCCAGCGAAGGCCAACGAACGGAAACAAATGAACCAGTATAGACTAGCGATGTAACGAATGTTCAATTTCCCACATTTGCGAAGAATGCGTTTATTCAACTCCAATATTTGCGAATACGAATATCCACATATCGGCTTTTGAAATACAAGAGTCAAAATGATGTATTCTCTACTGTCTCACATTTTAAACACGCGTAAAATAAAAATATAGTAAATCTAATCAATTACATTGTTATTTTATTAATTATCTTCACTTTTCATTGCCAATACATTCGCGATAAATTCGCACAATCTATTGCGATTGCGAATATTAAAAAAGACTCGCGTAATATTACACCGCCAGTATGGCCGTCTATACCCGCACAACTTGGTACAACAGCAAGCGAACAAAAGCGAGCTAGGCAAGTGTGAGACTGCAGGTTTTGTTCAAATATTATATCTCTTAGGTGTGCCGACAGCCAACGGAGCATGGTCAAAGACGAACAAAGGCTCTATTTGGCGTTGGCTTGCTTACATTGTGACGTTTTTACTCTTTCGCCTGCTTCCGCTCGCCAGCCTTCGCTCACTTTTACTCGCCAGCCTGCGACTTGTCTCGGTCGCTTGGTCTGTAGTGATGGGTCTGTATTGCCCATCGATGTAGTCACAAAAGAACGAGACATAACATGGCGTTGCGCTAACGCAACGCGCCACGCCTTATTAGGGGAAACAACTCTAATCAAAAATCGCTGACGACAAAAAATCTACAGGTGTTAGAAAAATTGGCTAGTTGTTGCAGAGACTGCGTTCGCTCCCCTCGCTCTGTCAATAAGTTTGAATTATTTCTATCATCGTATAACTGCCATATTTCATTATCCATCTCTAAAGTAACATATTTATCCCCAGGTCAACCGTCGGTAACATACTTCGAGTGCCCTCACTGCCAGCTGGTGCTCCACCATCCGAAGAGGTTCCTCATCCATACCAAATGGCATACGTTCGGGCTCCTCAACGACATGCGAGCCGAGACAGCTCGAGAGCGAGAAGTCAGGGTCAAGGGCAATCGAGAAGCGAGGGTCAATCAAAGGTCAGATTGTTTGTTTTTTATACAGAAGCTTTGGACGGCTGATGCCCGTCTCCACTAAAGGTTGACAGCGCCTTAGTCTATTAATCTCCATTTTTTTATAGCGGAAAAATGTATTGTTCCTATGGGAATCGCGACGCAGAACCGCGTGCAGAAGCTGGTCTCCAATAATTGTCTGTGAATAGTTGGACGAGCTACATCAATATTATAGGCGGCTATAGAGATATATTGTTGGAAATAACCCTGCCTGTAAAGCGAGTTGCGATCCCCGCCCGCGGCAAACTTTGTGTGGTGAGCGCAAACTTTGTTCTCGGGTCTTGTGTTGTATTAGTGTGTGTCCGTGCCACCTGCGTCACGAAATCCTAGCGTAGCGGTGTGTGTAAGAACGTATGGGTAGACAATATAGATAGGCGGTTTTTATTCTATTATGCAACGAAACGAATAGTTTGTTTATCTGATGGTAAGCATTCACCAGCATTCACAAAGCGAGTGTGGCCGAGTGGGAACTTGTAGACTTTCAATCCGACGCACCATAGTTCGAATCTCGACTCGGCCCGCACCAGTGACTTATATCAAGTTATTGGCGGATATTCACACTCGCTCTAAAACGGTGAAGGAAAACATCGTGAGGAAACCGGCATGTTCAAGAACCACAAAATTCGAGGACATGTGACATCCACCAAGCCGCTCTGGGCCCGCGTGGTGAATTATGGCCCATACCATCTCTCTTTCTGAGAGTAGGCCGGTATCCCAGCAGTGGGAGCGTAAGAGGCTGATAATAAAGCATTCACAATACCTCCAATTCCACCTCTCCGCGCTCCGTGGATTGAGTGGAACGATGGTCCAATTTTCGATCCTACAGACACAATTCCGGGCGCGCCATCGCCCCATTTTTCGGTCATTCTGCATCTCGAGTACTGCCAACTGAGCGCGAAATGGATCGTTGTATCGGCCACAAACGATGAGTTGGAACGTTGGATTTGGAACGTTTGGATGTTCAATATGTCTATCACTCCACGTAACCCATCTGAGATTCCCCACACACGGACGGTTTTTTGAACGTTTGTGTGGAATGTTTTGGAGTGGAGTGCTCGTGTACATAAGGCCAGTGACAATTTTAATGCTACCCAGAACTTTGGAACACAAAGGCTTGCGCCTGCAATGTTAGATTTTATTACATTGTTAGTTAGTTACAATTGAAACTAATAAAAGCGTGTTGAAAAGAAGTTTAATAATGATGTTTTTTATGCCAGATCATTTTTTATTTCATCGAAACAGGTTAATTATGATTATGAAACATCTAATTAAAAATTCTTTTTTATACAGGGTGTATTTTTAAGACGGAGAGTGGGTACCTTACATTACCCTTTGTAGCTTACAGAAGCGTTCTTAGAAAACATTCTTTAATTTTTCATTGATCTGCATTCTACTTTCACAGATTTTTGAAGAAATGTGCAGTTAGCAAGAAAATGGGCCATTTACATGATTTTTTTTAAAATTAAAATTGCACTGTATTGATTGCAGACTGAGTGCATCGGAAGCAACTGGCGCAGAAGACGAGCCGACGTTTCCTTGCAAAGACTGCGAGAAAGTGTTCTCTTCTAGGAGCGGTTTGAAAAACCACAGACGCAAGTGAGTTTCCTTTTATGTGATAAAAAGGGGGCATAGACAAAAGGCGTCAGTTTCTGCTATCGTTTTTGGTAGAAATGTAGGGAATTAAGACTCGGCTAAAGCAAAAGGTCCAAAAAGTCCTGTTTTTCGACTAACAAATCCCTGTTTTCATAGATGCAAGCAAAAAATATATACAAGTGTTTATAGAAAAGACTTATCTATATAATATTTTATAGAAATGGCACAGAATCTTGTATAAAAAGGCGCAAAAAGAGCCCGAAAAATCTATTTTTTCTAGAAATACTCAACATTTTGAGCGACAACTATCATAGTTTTTATAACAAAAAAAAAAGGACACTTATAGTCTATGCGGTGTAGCATGGCGCACTGTGCTATCATCCCTTCAACTAATATAATTAAATTAACAATGTAACGTTACAGATTCCACGCAATAGAAGTAACAGAATGCAGAATCTGCTTCCATCCAGTCAACGATATGAAAGCGCTTCGGGTGCATATGAAAACGCACGAGGATAAAGAAGCGGGCGTGCACCAGTGCCCTCACTGCCCGAAACGGTTTAAGTACCGCCACTCGCTCGCTAAACACGCCGACACGCATTTGGTAAGAAACTCTGGAATAGCGCCATCTGTTGATCAATACACGGCAACTTTCTATAATTTGCACACTTGATTGTCTAGCATTTGGCCGTTCTCTCGCCTGATCTTAAGGGGCAGAGTACGGCGCAAATCGCAAACGGTGCTGCTGGCAATAACATTACAAAGGTACGACAAAAGTATCTATTGTCAATGAAAATAACATATAGGCTATCCTTCTCACATAGTTTCGAGAATGTTCCGGAAACAGGAGGCCTGAAACGACCTGAAAATGGGTTTTCAGAAAAACAGATGCCCCAAAACGGTCTGAAAGCATGTTTCAGCCTGCTGAAAACGGTGTTAACTTGGAGTCATTTCTGATTTACTGCTATGTGTTAGGCCTTGCTCTGAAACGGCCTGAAAATGAAGTAAAAGATGATAAAAAATACTCCTGCGATTTCTCCTTTACACTGTTTCAGTTATAGTATTTTGGTTCCCAGGAGAAAACCCACGGCTGTCCAGAGTGCTCGAAGATGTTCGGTTCAATTCAACTGGTGAGACTTCACATGAAGACACATGAAAGGATGGCGCGCGGTACCACTTACCACTGCTCTTACTGCGGGAAGGGATTCTATGAGCCGTATAACTTGAATGTAAGTGGGAAAAAGACGACAATTACCTACGTATGTTTAGGTAATAAATCTGTATTTATTACCTAAACATAATGTCAGTAATGCAATTTACAATAATTAAGTCTCACAACAGCGGCGCAAGTACGGATCTTTTTAACCGACTTCCAAAAAAGGAGGAGGTTATCAATTCGTCGTTTTTTTTTTATATTTGTTACCTCAGATCTCGGTCATTTATAAACCGATTTGGAAAATTCTTTTTTTATTTGAAAGGGTATGCTTTCAGATTGGTCCCATAGAAATTTCATCTAAATCGGTTCAGTAGTTTGTCACTGAAGTCGGTTCGTCGCTTTTTTAAAGCAATTTTTTCGATCGATAAAATTGACAGTTCAAATCGATAAAGTGGGTTTTATCAACATTTTATATAATTTATCGAGCATCGATACAATCGACAAAAGTTATCGGAAAGGTAGGTCGAATCCAAAGAGAATATAGAGCTACTACAATACTTTAGGATCAGACTTCGGTGCTCGCAACATTCGATAAATTTGTCGAATCGAAAAACTCGATCGAGAACCGACTTCCGTACTTGCGCCGCAGGTTTTATCGTTCAAAGCTATATTTTCGAGACAACAGAAGCCAAGACAAAAGGAATGATGCAATGATTTGTTTACAGGTCCACGAGAGAATCCATAGGAACGACAAGCCGTTCAAATGTGACATTTGTGCTTCCTGTTTCTGTACCAATTCTAGTCTCAAGAGACATGTCAAAGTGGTGAGTCTGTACAAAATTTTATTTAACATGCATTGTTTGTATGTATGTTAGTTTGTTTAGGTCGAATCAAACAAGCTAAATTTGACCCAATTCCCGTTGTTCGATTCAGCCGAAACGTTACATACATATCAAATGCAATATAATGATGTCGCAGAGCCGGTCTGATGATGGAGCCGGAAGGCGGCCATAGGAACTGTGTAACGAAACGACGTAACCAGCTTGGGCTCGTTTGATTTGTCATTACAAGTACTCTGATCACAGATGATGTCCAGGGTCCTGATGATGGAGCCAGAAGGTGGCCACACGGTTACAGTACCAAAATAAGTACTTTATAAAAGTTTGGTACAATATTTTTTTTTACAAAAAAAGCACTTATTAGCATTAGTGTCGATTCTGTCACCACAAAACTGAATCTAATTGTACAAATAGTCATGTTTTTGTCCGCAGTCGCACAGCGGCGCTAAACCTCACACGTGCCAGGTCTGCCTGAAATGTTTCTCGACGGAAGCGATCCGCGATCGGCACGAGTTGAGAGTGCATTCCGACCAGAAGCAGTTCCCTCATCAGTGCCAGCTGTGCCCCAGACGGTAAGTCCTGCCATATTAGTGTTGACATCTCGTGCCCACGCTGCCGCCAGTACCTTCTACTCCTCGAGAAGACAAAGATGGCTTCAATAAAAGCCTTGTTCCGTTTTGCTAAAATTTAACCAGGCTATCAGTTGGTTTTTTAAAATGAAGTCTCAAAATCTAGATATTGGGAAATGAAATCACAATTTTATAGGCCTGCAATTTCCTGAAAATACATAAAGTTTTTTTGGTAAACGTAAAACGGAACGCAATTTCTCGAAACGGAACGCAATTTCTCGAAACGGAACGGTTGTTTCAGCTTCTTTTTGGCTGAATATGAAAGAGGAAAAACAATAAAAAAAATTGACAGATCAGATGACAACACAGCTTATTGTTTGTCAAAAATGACGTGACGATGACGCCATACTTTTATAATGTTGCTGCTTTTTTGATATTTTTAGGAACGCATTATTGCTGTTAATTAATTTTGCATTTCTACTACACTTTTCTTTTTTTTACAAAACACAGGTCTCTATAAATTTTTACATTGTTCTGCTAGGCCCTATATTTCAGGCACATATCTAAATAAAAATTTTGAGGCTAGTTAATTTTTTCTGGGAATAAAGTACCAAGCTCCAAGTAAATTTGGTACAGGTCCTTTATATTATTAAGTGATTGAAATTAATGGAATAATTAACTAATACCCCAATAATGCATATAATAATAAACAGTATATAATAATAAATAATAACAATAATAAGTTAATAATATTTGTGTCGATTCTGGCGTTTCAAGCCTATACCCAATTTAAGTTTTACTCTCTTTTGAAATAAGAACATGAGAAAGGGATAATATGAGAGTTATCAAATTAATCCACTTGCTTGTACATATCTAATTTTACATGAATTTAATGGCGCTTCATTTGTCAAAGCTGGAAGTTATTTGACATCTAAATTTAGACATGTCAAATATATTCTATCCCTTTCTCATGTTTTTTAATGGAAAGAGGGAGCCAAATTTAGGTTTAGATTTGTGACGGTAGAATCGACACCATTGTTAGTTAAGGGTGGTATTCCACTCATCAAATATCTTTGTTCTATGTCCTATATTTGATCAAATTCCTTTGACAGACATGCCCATTCCACTCGTACAATATCTTTGTCATAGATTTCTTTGTATATTATTGCACAGTATTTTAAGAGGAACTTCGACGTTATGTGCTGCTATTATCGTTGTCATAATCTTTGATCAAATGTACATTAGACAAAGATATGAGTGAGTGGAATACCACCCTAACCTAAATATTTCTTTTCAGGTACATGAAACCGAAAGATCTCAGAAACCATATGTATAAAATGCACGCGAAAACCAAGAAGAAACACGCCGCTAGCACCAGCGACGCAGAAACTGCCTCGGCATAGAATGATTACTTGATTAGTTTATAAATTTAAGCTTAAACTAAAATGAAATTACATTTGAAGCGGTGTTGACTCGGTGGTCAATCAGTGATAGATCATTGACGAATCAACCAATAGCACGATTGCATTGGCACCGATTCTGTTGTCACAAATTTAACAATTTAAATATCGCCTCGAATCAAATTTGCTGTACACCAATTTTACTGTACAACTCCTTGCCTGAGTCTGTGTTCCCCGTTCGCTACAACCTGGGCTGCTTCAAGGCGCGAGTGAATAGGTATCTTCTAGGCAAGCGTGCTTCATCGTCGACCGCATCGTCGCTTACCATCAGGTGAGATAGTGGTCAAACGTTAGCCTATAGCGAATAAAAAAAAATAAATAAAAAAAATAATAACAAATTGACAACAGTAACAGATCTTTAATTATTATGGTGCAATGGGCCGACTTATCACTAAAACTGACTAAAAATGACGTTTACTTTTCAGACGTCAGAATCGACACCACTACGTCAACAATTTTGAAAAGTTGCCATAAAATTAGTAAAAGAACCGCTGAATAAAGAAGTAGTTATGAAATTATAATAATTCAAAGAGTTAACGGTTTTGAAAAGATGCTTAGATTAATTAATGACTCTCAAACTTTAAGTTCCGAATAATGAATAGTTTTGTAGATTTTAACGGCTTTTAGACATTATTATTGTAAGTGTTTTACTAATATAGGTATCTAATTATAATTTAGTGTAAATATAATATGATTGTAGTCCGTATGTTATTGTACATAGTAATCTAGTTAATGAAAATTAATATATAGTTTATTCGAAATTTTGTTTATTTTTTCCTCCTAGATGATTATTTTAATTGCGCCAATATACTTGATATATGTAGGTCGATGAATTTAAAAGAAAGAAAATACCCTTTAGTTCCTTACAACAGTATGGTGTTTCCAATGAAAGGCAACAGCCAAGCCCCAAATTAAAATGTGGGTATTCGGGACGATTTTAACAAGAATTAAATGGCCACAACACCCACAAACTATATCTATGCAAATAAATAAAATTGAAGTGTCCGTTTATAATATCGAAATAACAGCTTTTTACCAAATGCATATGAACGTATATACGATACCTAAAACAAAACAAAAATTTTTGTCTGTGTTTGTTCCGGGTTATCTCCGTAACGGCTGGACCGATTTTGACGGGACTTTCACTGGCAGATAGCTGATGTTACAAGGAGTAACTTAGGCTACATTAATTTTAGAAAAATAATTAGGGTTCCGCGCAAAAAATAATCAAATATGCATGAAATCGCATATCTACGCGGGTGAAACCGCGGGCAGCAGCTAGTAGTTGATAAAGTTACCTAATCGCTTTGGTCGTCAGCTCTGTCGATAAATGCGAAAGTTTATTTGTAGAGGCCGTGGGGTACCGGCTAAGAATAGTACCTTTCATAGAAAATGGGTTCAGTAGTTTTTTGTTAAATATTATTGTTTGCTTATAATATGTAGTGTACGAACCGAAGAGTAACATAGACCGCGGGCAGAAGCTAGTTACAAATAAAACAAGAACATTCATTTGACAATCTTTATTATACATTAAGGTACTTAAGTATAACTTACATCTAAACAGTTAACAGTACGAGGGTAAGTAAAAAAAAACGCTTTTGGAAGCAAACAAAAACTCCTATTCAATTTTTGTGTTCACAATCAACAATCTTAACACAGATAGGTATATAATATATACCTACAGATATCTCATTTACAGTCGTCGGATAGCCCACATCGATTAGTAGTAAGTCAAATGATTCAAATTGTACGTTGGTGAGGGCTTGATCATGCGCAATGCACAATAAACCCCGGCACAATAAAAATTTAGTGATGCACAATAAAACCTTAGCGATGCACAATACACCCTTAGCGATGCACAAGACACCCTTAGTGATGCACAATAACCCCGCGTGGCTTTTTATTTCAGCGCTGGCGTTAAGCCCTTCATCACAAATATTAGGGCTTGATCCAAGTAATGGAGCCAACAAATTGTGCATTAAATAAATGCACAAGTATTTCTTCTATAGCTGGATACACCCAGGAATTACTATGCTGCAGCGTGGTCCTAGTAATTCCTAATTACATATAGGGATTACTGTATAGGGGCAAGATTCAGGTGCTATGTGGGCTTCAAATGTTATTAACTCAATGGCACACTATTGGTGGCCTAGTACAAAAAGACCATGTTCATATCATTGTTTGGTATGTGGTATATTGGATGAATTCTTCCCAACATTCATACCGATCTTAGTTAAGTGTCTTTTCTCTGAATGCAAAGCGGAAACTTTTTAGTATATTGGAATATAGGTACATGATTTTTAAATGAAACATTAGAATTGTGAAACTACTAATATGTATACAGAAGCGAACTGCTTAAGCGAGTCCTGTAATACTTAGTTTAATTTTACACTTATTACAGTATTAACATTTAGTAAATCATATTTTAATTTGTTATTTAACAACTAAAATTTACTTATATTTTATTTCGGAATAAGGGCTCTCAGTTAGAGAGCAATCCAGAGCAAATATCAACAAAATCTATGGTAGTTATAGTAATTTAAAACATGTATTATGTCGAGCTCACGATAACTTTCATACTAAATAAACCATTGAGTTTCTTGATCTTATAAGTAATGCAATTGGTCATTTAAATTCAATCAGCATCATTTAGATACAATTTTCGTACATATTGATACTTCAATGCACACATAACTTTGATTTATGTTAACTAATTGTCTAATCAACTGTTCCCCAGTGTAACATTTTAATATTTAGATATTAGTCAAGAAAACTCAAGATTTACCTCTGTCTGTGGACTTAAAGGTAGAATATATTAAAAGACTTGTTTCACATAAGTGGCTCCCTCTTAAATGTGTACACACTTTTGCCAATCGGCCAGACCATATTACTCTTTCAGCCTGGCCCATCAGAAAGCTATTGTGATTTATCGGTGGAAAGTGTATGGCGATAAATCCGTTTAAAATTTCAATTCTAACCAGCAAAAGCCTGACCAGACCTGAAAGTATAAGTCAAGCCTTAGTCCATATTTTGCTTTATATTGACAGTGTTTATCATTTAGAATTTCAGAAAAACCAAACAGGATTTTTCAAGATTTACTTGTGACAAAGTTGTAGTAATTTAATATTAAATTATGGAGCTTTGAAAGTACGTCCTTACGTTCACGCGTGTATTGTGTCAGGCGGTTAAATACAACATATACTTTCCTAAGTCATAAAGTCAGCTCAATTTGGATGGGACTTGCTCTTATACTGTCGACAGTAAAGAATATAATCATATACAAAATTTTGCAAATCTAATATCTTAATCAGTATTCTAATGTTATAAATTTTAGTTGCCATTTTGTTAGTAGTAAACTGTTAATACTTTTTGTAATGATAAAAACAAACAAGTGAATGGCTAATTACTATATAGGTTATAGATAGAGGAGTGTTTAACTTACTATAACTTTAGACCTACATATATATCTGGTTGTATGTATACAGCCTTACTAATAAACGCTGTATAACGGTTGAATAGTTACACAACGTTTTCTGTTTCGATTCAGTTTAAAATAGTCAAAGAACAAAAAAACACAGTAACTATACCACCGGTTATTAGTAAGATGTATAATGTATAAGAAGGCTCTAGAAATCTTGAACTGATTTGTTTTTTTTTACTTTGTAGTAGCAATTTTTTTGTCAGGGTAGTATAACAGAGGGCCTAGTCAAAGTCACTGTCTTCAACATTAACTCTTATGACCTGGCTTCTGGGGAATGTTCGCCAATGTCATGTAGGTAGTATGATAGACGATCAAGCAAAGGAGATTCAGTGTTTGGAGATAGTTACTGTCTTAGTCGAAAATTTATAGAATTGACATAAAAGAATGATAAAATATGCCACCGTAACGCAAATTAAACCTTAACCATAGATCAAATCACTGGGTGAGATTTTGGCGTACCATTTAAAACTAAAATTTCGAAATCTATTTCATCCACAGATATGTTTTTCTTTAAAAAATGTGGAGTGGAAAAGGGAGCATTCTTCTGCTCCAATTCAGTTCAAAATGGCACACTAGAATGGCACTCATTGTATTTGTTTGATTATTTGAAAGGATTGTAAATGTTTTTGCATGGTACAAAATTTTTACTTTAAATCGGCTTCACTTTTACATACAGTGTGCAAATGCACAAGCCACGTTGTAGCACTATGCATGGAGTGTATGGTATGGTTGTTTGAATTCTGTTTAGCATTGTTACAAATCTACACTGTATATAACTTAAATAAAACCATTTCCAAATCAAAACTTAAATAAAATTATTCTAAAAGCAAAAAGCTTACAATTTTTCTTGAAACCAGTATGAAGCAATACAAAAAGAAAAGTATCGATTCATTCTTTTTTCTATTGCACCTATTTGAGCATTTTGACTGGGTCTGTTTTCAATATACTCAGAGCTACATGAGATGGAGGAAAAGCTACTCAAAGACATGATCAGAATTTTATAAAAGGGAAACTGGGACCACATTAATTACACAAAAGCTCACAAAGTGACACAATCAGTCCAATAACACAAAACCAGTGAAACAAAGTCTCTTATACATAGCACCGTGTTTATACAGAGGTATCAGACTGTGTCGGTCTGTCCGGCCGCTTGGCGCAGTAGGACATATATCTTTTCTTTGATCCAATCTTTGTTGTATGGGGCATAGGTGTTTGTTGACTTTTGGTATACTAGGCAGCTAAGATCTGCAAGCTGGAAAAGAAATAGATGTACAAATTAGTGATGACTAATAAAAATTATTCATGTTATGAGGCTTAATAAATAATGTCTCAGGGTAATGAGCACACTTCAATACCACGTGAGCCTTTGTTTCAAAGTTCCGAGTGGTAATGCAATTGTTATGGGTTGGCGTTATGCTTACCATCAGGCAAACAACCCGCTCCTCTCATTATGAAATAGTATAAAAAAACTATGCATTAGAATGCTATAAAAATTCAAATACATCATTCCTCAAGTAATTATATAAATTATAATTTTTAAACTTCCAAGGTTTGTAATAGCCCACAGAAACAAGCATAATCCTGACATCTATAATTCTCTGGTTTAGAAAATCAGGATCTAAACAAATCATGCTTAATTTACTCTACTACACAGTCAAACTGTAAGGGTACTCTGTATTACCAGAAATTGAGCTGAAAAAACTAAGTTTTGTGATGAGAAACTTACCTGATCGACAAAATCGAATAACTGTGAAATATCGTAAGTGATAGTAGGTGTGTTAGGGTTTCGCCTCTTCAAGTGTTCTTCGTAAATCTTGCAAACACCTTCCATACAGTCGTTAACACTTTCGTAATCTGAGTACGTCCTCGTTTCAGGCCTAGGGCCGGGCTGGACTAGCAAAATTGTATGCGACTGGAAAAAATCATAACCTCTTCTTTTACCGCCATTTTTGACACAAAAATATGAGGTTTTACACCTTATTTGCTGTTGAACTTACCATTTTGCAAGAATTTGGTTATTTAGGGATCGAAGTTATAATAGTTTAGCTGGTTTAGATAGTAAACACCGAAATTATCGCTGTTTTCAAGAAATAGCCGTCAGCTCAAAGAGTATAATAACTATCCATAAAGGCGTCAGCTCATGAGATTCGTAAAAGCTTTCTTCCGCATAGATAAAAGATTATACCACAGACTACTTACTTAGAGTACCTAGTCTGTGCGTAACATCGATGAGTAGATATTTTCGAGGACGTTTTAACTATAGATATAGCGTAGCGTATTTTAAGTCTGTGGTAAATGTTTACCGCTAAACATCGACGTTTATCTACTATCGATGAATAGCGACCATCCCTATTGTCATCTTTGAATTGTCAACAAAATTAACAAATCGCCGCAAATCGCGAATCGCGATCACAAATTATATAGGGTATCAGATAGACATGTCGCCTACATCCGTCGCTAGACACGAGCTCTCGTCTCTGATTGGCTGAAGCAAAAAGATGTTTGACATTTTTTTAATTTTTTATTTTACGTTTACCTAAGCTAATGCAATATTCTAATAAAGAGCAGCCTTCACTACATTATTTAATATTACCTAACCTACTTTTTTAAAATTCAGTAAAACAACGTTTTTGTATACAATCATTTATTTTTCTTTTTCAATTTTTTCTTATATTTATTCAGAGCTTTGCTTTGCATTGCTGGAATTACAGTCCTTTTCTCAGCGTATTGATGGTCATCAGTACAGTGCATGGGTTCTGGAAAACGAATAATTAATAAATCGAAAATTGAATGTATAGTATAATATGAATGATTTATTAGGAACGTAACTGAAATGTGGGTAGCTTACCATTAGTTTCAAGAGATAATGAAATCCCACTGCGAATTGCCGATTGTATAAATAAAGTAGGATAAGCACTGCTCAGTAGATATGATTTCATGTCACGAATCGTGCCTCAACATGTTTGAGACACATTTGTAGATCAGTGAGCTCTTTCGCACTCGCAAAGAATCGCAGTTGATGGCAACCAATCACTTTTGGAACCTTTCCTCGCTTTTGGGTAACTTGTGTAAAATACAGGCATCTCGAGGGCTTACGCAGCCCGGTACACATCATTAGTGATACATTTCGAAAAATTAATCAAACAAGTTGATTGCTATAGATGTGGAAAAGAAAATAGACGAAAATTAATCGATGCACAGCTACCAATTCACTCAACACAACAACAACAATATGTAATCAATATGTAATATTGAAATTTAAGATATAATTTATTTAATAATGACAGTACAATGACAATAAGTATGAGTGGTCTGCAAAGAGATTTTAATGTGTTATGACGACGACAATGACTTCAAATCGTAACAAATATGGCGGCGGCTCTAAAGATGACGTCAAGAGGTGGGGAGTGAAGTGAGCGGGGGGTGCAAAATGTCAGATGTCTTTTTGCTGTGACGTTTCTCGTGTCTAGTGTTTTTCTTAGACAGATTTATACCCGTGATCGCGATACAAAAGGAAAAGAAGAGGCGCTGAAACTGAAACAAGTATTTGTATTCGTTTTCTATATTATTTGTGTTTGTTTTTATTCTCTTTGCGCTGAAAGTAAAGGCTGAAGGACACATAATAAAATATCGCCTTGCCTAAAATATAGCCTTGACGCTAAAAGGAGTAGTACGTGCTTACTTGTGAGAAAAGAAAATTCAGCAACCTGAATTTACAGCTGAAAACGAATATCTTTTTCTATACTTCAGTGCGATGCCATGGACAACTCGAAAATTATCATCGATGATTTTGAGCAGCTTTTACAGAAACGAAATATCAAGAGGCTTTCAGTTCTATACAACAAAGTCCTAAATACAAAGGAGCAGACACACAAACCCCAGGATGTGTATGAAACAGTTTATTCTCAAATTAAAGCTATACAATTAGCCGACGGTGCTAAAAGTGTGAAAAGTGATTCCAAAGAATTAAATAGCTGTAGGAAATCCAGTTTTTTGCCTGTAAATATTGTACCAGTGTATTGTGAGGTATGTATGTAATATTGGAAACAAATTTGATTAATAAAATAGTGACTAATCCAACCAAAAATAGGATTCTCTGTGTTTAGAAAATCAGAAACCATGCGGACATACATGCACTTTTTAATGCCTCAAATGTTAATCCTGTTGCAAGATCAAAGAGAACTCATACATACTTCATAAATTAAGTTGATCAACCTAACATATAGGGCAGATATTATGCTGAACCATTTGCATGCATGCTAGTGGTGGCATATTGTGACAATATAATTTGGACAAGCTGTAGCAGCAATCAGACTAACAGTTGTACAAATCAACATAAAACAGTAAACATTAAGATTGTAAACTACGGGTTTTAAGCTTAAGTAAAGAATTTATGTTAATAGCATCTAGATTTTAGATTTACTTTTGGCCATTACATCATTAAGTCAAGTCTCTTTGATGACACATCATTGCCACATCATTATTATTTTTTAGTAAAAAAATGTCACCAATAAAGGTTCGCCATTCCTGGCTGTAAATGTAACTAATATTTCAATGGGAGTGAAAGTCTAGAGCCATCATTACATTAAAATATGTTACAAATTAGGTGGATTGACAACCTGTTAAAAATTACAGGGATCTGTTGGGTGCAAGAGGCTAGCTGCCCTTTAAAGTGACATTTTATGGGGGAGACCTATGTACGCAGTGGATGTCTTTTGGCTGATGATGACAATAGGTATTAGTCTTATATCTCATCTTTATTTACAGGTACTTAAACCAAATTCAAATAAATTCGAGACCCAATGTGTTTCTGACACTCAACTAATAAGTCTAATTGATGGTGCAGAAGCAATAGACACACACACAGGGATGACACAAGAGTTTGACACTACATTCACTGATGTTAAAAACAGTGACAATCCTAAACATGATGCAGAAAAAGAAGAAAGCTCTAATTTATTAAGACATGATATTAAAAAAGACATAGAAACTTCAAATATTAAAAAAGATGCAACTAATCTTAAACAAGGTTGTCACAGTAGTAGAGAAAACATTGTTACTCAAGACAATAAAAACAAAATAGATAGTCTTTTCACAAATGAATCCAATAATAACAAAGATCTACAGAAATCAACAGAAATAAGGACACAAAATACAATTATAAAAGAAAGTCAACCTCCTCATATTAGTTCTCAAATATCGAAAACTGCTACTGATGATACAATAACTTTCATTGATAATGTGTCAAGTACTTTGGATGCCAATAATGATACTCTTAATAATTCTATAGAAATGGATAATAACACTGGACAAGATACACAAAGATCCCCAAGTCCAGTGTTTAATATTACTGCTAGACAGAGAAAATCAAGGACTCCTTCTCCATTAATAGTGCCACTGGAATCATTTGAAAACTTCGAAAACATGGCCATTCCTATTCTAGAGGAGAACACAGATTTCGAAACTGCAAAGCATTTGATAAATTCTCAAATATTAGGGAGAGAATTATGTTTTCATACTGAGGCAAATGTAATGTTTGACTTCCAAAGAAACTACAGCCCAGTACTTGAATTTAAAAGTGATGAATTGCAAATAAATTCACTAGATTTAAAGACACTACCTAAAAAAGAGAAACATGACAATATTGTTGTATTAAATGACATCAAAAGAGTAAGTGATAAAAACAGTGACAGTTTAGTAGATGAAATTTTGTTTAGCAGTGATGAAGAAAATGATTATGTTCACAAAGAAGTACAAGATCTACCGCTGACTTGTGCTTTAGAAACTTCATTTTATGATCAAACAGGTATTCTAGAGAAAACTATGTATGTTGGCTTCCTAACAGCTAACAACAAATGTATACAAATTAGCACAGATTCTTTTGATAAAGCACAAAACATTCTTGAAGACAGTAGTAAAACTGTTAAAGAGTTTAGTTTGACAGAGTTAGTGGAGAAGTGTGAAACGAACATAAATTCTACAGCTGTGTCGGTACAAGCAAACAAGACAACTACAACAAATGCTGTGGAATCAAAATCGGACCTAATACGTGATAAAGAAAATAAAGAATGTAAAAAAATATGTGAAAAAGATCAAACGGAAGCATCTACTAGATTTGCTTATGATGTTAAAAATGCATTTCCAACAGAAAAACAAGCCATTCAAGGATTTATGACTGCAAGTAACAAGAAAATCAAAATGTCTAAAAAAGCTTTAGAGAGATGTCAAAATGTATTCAAAGATATTAATTTAAACGAAGATTTTGTAACGGTTGAAGATCTAGGAAAGAAAGGAACTAATATTGAAATAAAAACAGGCCTAGACAACAGAGTAGAGAAAGCAGACATTGATAAAAGTGTTGAAGAAAACACTATCGACGACAAAATCAACGACGAATTAATTCTACAAGAGTTTGAAAATATTGAAATGTCTTTAGCAGAAAAAGAAACATCTTGCGAAGTTTTGAAAGATACTGGTTTTGAAGGTTTCAAGACAGCTTGTAATGAAAAAATTAAGATATCAGAAGAAGCTATGATAAAAACTAAAAATATATTTCAAGATATTGCTATAGACCAGGAACTTTTAAAATCTTCATCCGATAACAAACTTATTAGATCGCAAAATATTATTAGCTTTAAAACTACTAGTGACGAAAATAAGAACACAACTGAATTTGCTAAAGCTAAAGATGTGTTTCAAGATAATGATACAAATGAAGAAGTGGATACTATAGAAGATATTAACCAACCATCAACAATTAAAACAATATTGGTGGGGTTTCAAACGGCTAGTAATAAAAATATTAAAATATCCGATGAAGCATTGTCTAAAACTAAAAATATATTCAGAGATATAGATAAGGAAAAACCTGCAAAAAAAGCAATTGAAGATATCAATCAACCATCAACTAGTAAAGGCGTCTATGTAGGTTTCGAAACAGCCAATAATATGGACATTAAAATATCGGATGAAGCATTGTCTAGTACTAAAAATGTATTCAAAGATATAGATAAAGAAATACCTGCAACAGAAACCATTAAAAATATAAATCAACCGTCAACTAGTAAAGCTGTATTTGTAGGTTTTAAAACAGCCAATAATATGGACATTAAAATATCTGATGAAGCATTTTGTAAAAGTAAAAATATGTTCAAAGATATAGATAAAGAAATACCTGTAACAGAAACCATTAAAAATATAAATCAGCCATCAACTAGTAAAGCTGTATTTGTAGGTTTTAAAACAGCCAATAATATGGACATTAAAATATCTGATGAAGCATTTTCTAAAACTAAAAATATATTCAAAAATTTAGATAAAGAAATACCTGTAACAGTAACTACGGAAAATATAAATCAACCGTCAACTGGTAAAGCTGTACTTGTAGGTTTTAAAACAGCCAGTAACAAGGACATTAAAATATCTAATGATGATTTGTTAAGATATAAAAATATATTCAAAGATATACAAGAAACAACGACATTCTCCAAATTTGAAGAAAAAGAACTGACTTTAAAAGGATTCATTATGGCTGATAACAAAATCAAAACATCTGAGCAGGCACTGGCAGAAAACAAAAGACTATCCCAAGATATTAAGATATCTCAAGAAAATTTGACCATTAAAGATATAAATACAAAAATGAACTTTGAAGGTTTTAAAACAACAAACAATGAAGAAGTCCATAATTCTGCAGTAGAATTAACAAAAACTAAGCACTTTTTTGCAGATTTAAGTTCAACCAACATCAAAAGCAAAACATCTTGTGCAGAAGCCAAAAAGTATGAAATTCCTATTTTTAAAGGTTTTCAAACTGCAAGCAAAAAGCTTGTTCCTATATCAGCAGATGCGCTGGCAAAAAGTAAACAAATATTTCAAGGTATTGACAAAGTTATTGAAAGTTTACCCGAAAAATATTCAAGCAACATTTCAAATGATCTGCCCGAAGGTTTTCAAACAGCTAGTAAGAAACCTGTAGAAGTTTGTGCCGATGTTGGAATTGCTAGCAAAATGTGGTTTGATGATGTGCATGACAATCAAAGGAGAAATTGTAAAAGTGATCTGGTTGCATTTAAACCTGCAAGTAACAAAAACATTAACATTTCTAATGATGCTTTAGCTAAATGTAGAAAAATATTTGATGATATAGAAAATATACCTATAGTACAGGATCAATCACAATCAGCTAAAGTTCAATGGAAAGAAAATATTCTTAAAGGATTTCATACAGCAAATAAAAAAGAAGTCGAAATATCGAAAGAAGCTTTAGAAAAGACCAAGAATCTGTTAGATGACTTGGACAGTTCTATCAAAATAGCAATAAGAGGTTCTTACGCAGGTTTCCAAACTGCAAATAATGTGAAAGTAGCTATATCAGAGCAAGCCTTAGCCAGAAGTAAACAATTATTTCGCGATATAGATACAGAAAATGATATAAATATTAATAATAAAGACAAGACAAACGTGTCTAGCTCGTGTTACAACAATTTTCCTGAAAGAATTGAAGCAAAAAACCCCACAGCAATCAGTTTTGGATTTAAAACGGGTCACAATAAAAAAATTGACATTTCTGAAGATGCTCTTGATAAATCTAAAAAGTTGCTAGCTGAAGACGCTACATCTGAGGCGAAAAAATATTTAACATTAGAATCAAAATATGATTCAATTAAAGATTTAAAATCAAAGAAATCTAATATTGTAAATACAGATGGTATATTAAATACACAAGAACTAAATAATTTTGAAGAAAATCTGTGTACAGAAGATTTTAAAGACTCACCAAGACCAAATAAAAGATCAGATAGCCCCATACTTTCTTGTCCTAAGGCTAAGAAAAGAAAGAAATTTGAAACACCGTATAAAAGGAATGCTAAAATCGTGATAGATTTTAACAAAGGCACAGATGAAGTAACAAAACCAGTCAATGCTATAACAATCAGAGAAGATTATAAGAAAAATAAAAAATATACTTTGAAAGACTTGGTCCATTTTGAGAATGGAAAAATCAAAACTAATGATCCATATCTCTTGAACTTCAATTTAGAAACCATACTCAATTTTCAGTTTACTGGAGCTAGAAATGATTTGCAAGACGGAAAATTGACCATAGAAGAAATAAAACGTCTATTTATAGAAGCATCAGACAAGAAATTAATCCCTGATGGTTGGATGGATATTCACCTAAAGTTAATCTTGTGGAAGTTAGTATCATATGAGATCAAATTTCCGGATACTTTAGGCACAGTGTGCACTGTGAGAAATGTCATAGATCAGTTAAAGTATAGATATGACAGAGAATTGTATAATGCAGAAAGACCCATTCTGAGAAAGATTTTGGAGAAAGATGATGTGTCAACTAAAACTATGGTCTTGTGTGTAGCAGGGATCTTCGTCGATGGGGTCAGTGTCACCAGGTAAGAATCCTAAAAGTTCATACTAGAAAGAACTGTATTCCTATGTTTTCATTGCTAACGGCATTTTGATTTAAACTTGCGTCTTATGCTCACCGGGTTTTATTTGGCTAGCGGATATTTGTGCTTGTTTGATTTAAAAAAATACAAATAATAAAATAAAATGTCTTTATTTCAGGCATGAAACCCATAGAATTTAAAATACTACACATATCAAATTACAATTACAATTAGGAATAAACGATATTATTATAAAATAAAATAAAATTAAATAAATTAAATAAAAATAAAATCATTTGTGATAAAAAATATCACAGTCATGTTCATTATCGATTCGCAGTCTGATGCACTCTCAGCCACAATTTGTCTTTACAAGTACTCTGATCCTAAATGATGTGCAGGGTCCTGTTGATGGAGCCAGAAGGTGTTACCAGATTACGTATTTAGTAAAAGCTTGTCTGGAAAAATATATTTTTCCACAAAAAACTTATTAACTATTTTTTAGTATCCTTTAATACTGAAATGTAAATACTATACTGTCTCTAAAACATTCCAGTGCTACCAACCTAGCCAACATTGAGCTGCTACTCACAGATGGTTGGTACTTCGTAAAGGCGACTATAGACAAAATGCTGTCGAAACTGGTCTATGACGGCAAGATTGTCGTTGGTTGTAAGATTATGACTTGCGGTGCTGAACTCATGAACTGTGAGCAAGGCGTAGCTCCTTGGGAGGTGAGTAACTGCCTTCTTTTTTTAAGCCCCAACGCAAACAGGTCTTACAGGTTTAGTGAATGTTTCTGTGTGATCATTTTTTTTGTTTGAAATGTGCATTGACATTTTTCTTAGCTGTGATTCAAGATAATCTGTTCAGTAGTTGGAGATAATGAGGTCTTTTTTCTTAATTTTATTACTATATATGAGTTTGCATTTGACCACATTCTGACCTGGTGTTAAGTGGCAAGCAGCTGATGGTGGAGTAACACTTGCCGCTTAAATACTTATTCAATCTTGTCTCCATAATGGACTTTGTTTGTTGATTTGTTTTTTTTTAAGGATACGTCTGCGATCCGCCTCAACATCTCCGGTAACAGCACGCGGCCGGCGCACCCGCACGCACGGCTAGGGCTCCGCCCCACTCCCCCGCCGGTGCCGCTGGCAGCCGTCAGGGCGGATGGAGGCCGGGTGCGCCGGCTGAGGCTCAGGGTAACGCGGGTCTACCCCCTTCTTTATGTAGAAAAGTTCCGGGATGGGTCCACTGGTGAGTTGGTAAAGTCCGCTAGATAGAGCTACGGCTTGTAAACAGAAAAAAGTCATCGTCTCAAGGATTTCGGCGCGGACATCGATTGCTCCCATAGCTTAGTTGGTCAAAGCTCCTGGTCTAGATAATCTAGAAGATGCGGGTTCGAATCCTGTTGGCATGGTTGAGATGTATATATACGTGAACATCCCGTTAGTATCGATTAACACTTTGAAATATGTTAACTATACAATTAATTGTAAAATTTTGTTCCATATATATAAATATGATAGTTAGGACTAACATTACTCTTATATGAGTCATCTATTATCACTCACGGTCTTACCACAATAAATTTAAACACACCCGGCGCTCTCCCAAGCAAAACGCCCTGTCTTTCGTCGCACGAATGTCCGTTTCCATACATATTACCAGCAAAAAGAAATACAGTAGTATAGCCAAGTGTTTATAGAAAATACTTTGTCTATAAAATATTTTGTAGAAATGGCCCAGAATGTTGCAAAAATATCACAAAAAAGACCCCGAAAAATTTCTTTTGTCTCGAAATGTTCAATATTTTGAGCTAGAACTATCATATTTTTTGTAACCAAAAGAAAGGTACGCTTACTATTTGGCTCACATCATTAGCTAACAGTATAAAAATACTCCTAGATTGTAGTAAAAAGGGGATGCAGAATAATTTAATTGAGAGGGAAAGCAAAAGGTTCATAAATATTTATTGCAGTGACAAGGTCAGAGCGACTGGAACACCAGTACCAGATCAAGTACGAAGCTGAGAGAGAAGACATGATCGAAAAGATATATGAAGAAGTGGAGAAAGAGTTAGCTGACCAGGTAGGTGGTACATCATCAGACGGAAAATGTCTCCTGCTGAACATTGGCCTTGAACCAGCGTCTCCAGGCTCTCTAGACAAAATCCACACATTTATACCGCTCACGCTAACGCAAGTACCATAGAGTAAAAAGCAAATACGACCAATTGGAAGCCTCACTGCTTAGTTATCCCGCTGGGTGGCGCATTAGCGCTGGTGTTGTTTCACTATGAAACATCATTAAAAACATTTAGTAAGCAAACAAAAATTCGTCTTTGCAATAAAGTATGCCTGTGTTGTAAAGTGCAATTCATTGTAAAATTAAGGTACACACCTTTCCCTTCTGACAAGAAAAAACGGAAATTGTGGATCAAAGCATAAAGCAAAAATTATTAGAAACTAATTCTTCTTCTAGGTTATGTATAGACCATTTCAAATCCAATGATTTTTAAGACGCGAGCATGTTTACTGGTTATAGTTTAATTCATTAACCCTCAAAGTAAACATCAATGACAAGCACCAGCGATGGTGGCGCCATCTAAGAATAGCTTTGTGTGTCCCTCCCCATTAGCGTTCACCAATTTAAAAACAGTCACGTGACATGTCACAAGCTTTTGTCTAGAGGAGCTGCTCACTGGGCCAAACGCTCTTACCACTATGCTACAGGAACTAACGTGTTAGCGGCGATATTATTGCGATGTATGTTTTCTAAGACTTTGTTTCTTTGCTTTTAGGAATCCCAAGACTCTGAAGAGACATTAGACTCGGGCGGCAAGCGGAAAAGTTACTACAGCGGCTCGCAGATTGCTAAACAGATGAAAATCAGTAAAGATCCTATGGAATTTCGGGTAAGAGATTACGGGTCTTACCACAAAAAATTAAACACACGTTAAACCTGTGTTAACCACTGTTTAACGCCTAAACATGCCTTAGTCGCGCGATTAAATATGAGCAACCACAAATCCTGATTTAATTAGTGTCTAAACATTGTCTAACACAATTCTGTTGTGACATTTCTAATCATTTTTGACGTTTATTTTTAGACGCTGTCTAGCTAAACAGGCGACTAAAAATGTTTTTTTGTGGTAACACTGTAAATAATTTACACACACATAGCCTTGCACCAAGATTCCTTATGTCAAAGCTGCTACCTTATCAGCTAACAATCTCGTGTTCGTTTTCAATACCAGACCGATTAAAACCAGCGGTCACTAGTCTTCGTGTGGAAGGAGTTGTCAATAGTTTTCGCTTCTTTTCGTTTTGTAAGAGTTTATTTCTTTAATAACGTCGAAAATTCTAGACTATTCCTTCCACACGAAGACTAGTGACCGCTGGTTTTAATCGGTCTGGTATTGAAAACGAACACGAGATTGTTAGCTGATAAGGCAGCTGGAATGGAGACACAAAGATAAACGTGTGTTATCTGTGTGTCACTGCCACCGGCAACACAGGGTACCAATATAATAATTTGGTATTATTTAATCTGACGGTGGAGTTTGGAGGTGGATAGTAGAATTCTTCAGTGGCTACAAGTAAACTGCTCGAGTTTGGGCGGCTATCGTATATACCGATATACGATAGCCGCCACGTCTAGATGTGTATGAAACTTACACCCACGAGCCCCCACGAACACCTTAAGAGATTACGGCTCTTATCAATTAACAGTGTTAAACAGTGGTTTAGTTAAACTATGTTTTGTCTTTGACAATTTTAAACTAAATCGAAAGGAACAAAACACATTTGAACTAAATATTCCACCGTTTAGCACTGTTTATTAATAAGAGCCTTAGTTAGGTAGGCTTTTTTAAATTTCTTCCGCTTGCGCCGCCTCTCGCAGCCTGCCGCCCCGAGCCATGGCCCTTTTGGCCCTAGGGCAAATACGCCCCTGGCTACTCTGCTCATCATACCGGAACACAGTAATACTTGCACATTACTGCTTGGCGGCAGACGTCACGAGCAAAGCGGTGGTAACAACCCAGACGGACACACGCAGAAGAGTTAGTCCTACCACCTAATAAAAGTATGACTGTTTTATTTCAGTGTAAAAATAAAGGTACACACATTTCCGTTCTGACGAGAAAAAACGGAAGCTGTGGATCAAAGCATTGTGCATCGAAAATTATTGGAAACCAAATTTTTCTTCTAGTTTATGTAGTGACCATTTCAAATCTATAGATTTTTATTATACAGGCAAGTTTACTGGTTAGTTAAATTAATTAACCCCCAAAGTAAACATCAATGACAAGCACCAGCGATGGTGGCGCCATCTGAGATTAGCTTTGCCGGTGTCTCCACATAGATTTTATTCCATTATTTTTAAAAATATTATTATATTTATTTACTACCATTAATCGTTTAAATATAACTTTACATGGATTTACAACTACAGTCAACAAGCATATTTTTTACAGGCACATCTCACCTCCTCACAAGCCCAAATGCTACAAGAGCACACATGCAAGCAGCGTGACAAACATTTGCAAGCAATACAGAGCAAGGTGCAAGAGAGACTGTCGCCGCGGAACGTTGTCGCTCTTGCTCGCGCGAGGGTCGCTGACCTTAGGAGAGAGGGAGATAAAATCGTTGTTACTAAAGGTAAAATTCACTGAACCGATTTTGACCAAATTTTTTTTTTTATCTTATTTGGTAACGAGACGAGCTGGTCGTTTGCCTGATGGTAAGCATAACACCGGCCCATAACAATTGCAGTGCCACCCAGAACTTTGAAACACAAAGGCCTGCGCGGCACTGCAGTGCGCTCGTTACCCTGAGACATTAGGTATTAAGTCTCATAAGCCCAGTAATTTCACTGGATACTCTGCTCATCAAATCGGAACACAGTAATGCTTGCACAGTACTGCTTGGCGGCAGACTTCACGAGCAGTAATATAGTAATATAGCTGACTAGCTTCTGCTAGTAACTAAGCTTCTGATGCTAGCTTTGGCTAGCTTCACCTCTTCGCCCGCGTGGTATATATCTTCATGCATTAGGTGTTATTCAAGAATCGAAACTATCTACATTCCAAATTTCATCAAAATTGGTTTAGTCTACGTGGTAACAAACATTCACAACTTTCGCATTTATAATATTGGTAGGATAGTAGGATACATCAGAATAAACATGCTACAATTTATAATAATATATACCCCGCGGTCGAAGCCGCGAGCGGAAGCTAATCCGTACTGTAATATATGCAAAAGTGTACTTGTACGTTTGTTGGTTTGTCGACGTGACGTAGGATACTTTATATTCGGAAAAATGCATAGTTCTTGTAGGAAACCGCGTGGAACCCGCTTGGGTGAAACCGCAGGTAGAAGCTAGTTTATTATAAAGTTTTTTTTTTTTTTTTTTATGTTATTAGGTAACGAGGCGAGCTGGTCGTTTGCCTGATGGTAAGCATAACGCCGGCCCATAACAATTGCAGTGCCACCCAGAACTTTTAAACACAAAGGCCTGCGCGGCACTGCAATGCGCTCGTTACCCTGAGACATTAGGTATTAAGTCTCATAAGCCCAGTAATTTCACTGGATACTCTGCTCATCAAACCGGAACACAGTAATGCTTGCACACTACTGCTTGGCGGCAGACTTCACGAGCAAAGCGGTGGTAACAACCCAGACGGACACTCGCAGAAGAGTTAGTCCTCCCACTAACGAAGTAATTTCAATTTTCCAGGAATGCTGTCGATTTGGAAGCCGAATGATGAAGTCTTAGAAATCATCAAAGAAGGCTCCATGATTGAAGTTATGAACATAGTCCCCACTGGTCTAAGGTATAGAAAACATTTTTTACCATTGCCACTCGAAAAGGGGCGTTTGATTCATCGATAACAGTGAATAAAACTCAATTTTACTCACAAGAGAGTAAATTTGGAATTTGAAACAGGCATAAATTAATTCGAATTATGTACAAAAAATAAACAAAACTGAATGTACTTACTGGCTGACTCAATGGAGCTATTAAATTGACTTATAATTTGATGCTATACTGCTGTTTATTTTCTCGCAGTCATTAGGAAAAAGTCAAGGGTAAAAAAGTTTTTACAAAAACTAAGTGCCGAGTGCGTTTCTCAAGTCTAGTATTACATTATTTTTTTCAGAAACACGGAACTTCAGCTTTCAGCTGGGCGGCAATCAGTCTTCCGCCCAGTGAAGTGCAAGGACGAGGATATATTTAAACCTTACTTGGAATCATTGAAAAGAAAATGTTACAACATCAAGGATTTATCCCAAAATCCCGCAATGACAACCGATTACAACGAAATCGATACCGTGGGGTTGATATTTTCAATCGATCCATCAAATCGAGAATTCGAATCGATTAAAAACCAATTCCAAAACCTATATCTAGCCGATATTGATAAAAACGTTATCTGTGTCAATTTTTGGGGCGGAATTAAAAAGTTTGGGTACGAAAATATTTTAGACACTGGGCAGTCGGTGTTTTGTGGTAATTTACAGAGGCGAGCTGGCAACACTCGGAAGAATATACCCCAATATCGGGCGACAGAATTCTCGCTGTTCACAAAAACCCCTAAAAATAAAAGTGCAAGAGATATGGTAGAAGAGTTTAATAAAAAAATGTTTGGTTTGGACAGAAGGAAATTTTGCGAGGACTGTATGGCTGTGAAACAGAATTATTCCGTCATTAAATGCTTTAGTGATTATGAAAATGTGTCGCCTTATAGATTTAACAATAGCGATTATAATTTAGTTAGAAATAAAATCTTTATAGACACTCCTATTGCAGTTAAAGTAAATAAAGGCAAGTCAGAAGATTTCAATTTGACTGGTCTTGATTTCGAATCTACTTTCAAGCAGCAAGACACTCAAGAGCTCTCGCCGCAAGCTTTGCTCCGGAAAAAGATAGTCAACGAAAAAATTGCAAGACTAAAAATGTACGGAGAGCCGCCGCCTTTAAGCCCTATAAATATAATAAACAAATGTAAAAACGCTGCGAATTCGTACAAAAGTCCGTTGCTACCAAAAAGTGACAGTGTTCCTCCAAGTGTTACCAGTGTAAATAAGTTACAGAAAGTTGCCACACCAACGAAGTTAACCAAAGATTGTTCTAATAGTGTTGCTAATGGGCTTAAAGAAAGCAGTCCAATTATATCTATAAACCGGACTTATGTTAAGCGAAGTAGTATAAACCCAATAAAACTAAACTTTTCTGAAAGTGCTGCTAAAGAGAAAAATGAAACTATTGATCATTTTGCAGAAGAGTTTGATGGCAGTCCGCCTTTGAGCTTAGATTAAGTAATGTGTTTAAAACATTTGGTTTAAGAAAATTACTTTAGATGCTAATAATCGATCTATAGATGGCAAGCTTAGATAGGTTGTAAATGGAATTAGGTTGACTGTATTGAATAAACACAAAATGTATTTATTCTTACAGTAGCCAAGTGACTTGAATGCTTGTTTGACCATTAGAGCCAGTATACACAGGTGTAATTTGACAGGTTTGTAGGGTTGTAACTTGTAACTAACCAGGCGAGCATTAAAAATGCCCTAACACAATTACGGTTGAGACGAGAACTGATTTTTGTGGTAGATATTTAAGGATCTTCTTACGATTGAGTTCTTTTACAATCTATCCAAATATACTATCACAGGATTCCTTATTAGGTACGGTTGTTACTGGTATATTTCTGTGATTGGTGATATTTTATAAAATTTTCGATGTACATTTTAAATGTTGTGATTAAAAGCGTTTTTGAAATGTTTTTCTGTTAATTTGCCTTTCAATTGTTTAACCTTTACGATCCTTACATTGAGGTTTATTGTCTTGAAATTGTAGATATTATATTTTTCATTTCCTGTTAGGTTAGGTTATCGCGTGTTCTGTGGCCACACAATCCACGCCACGGCACATGCTCCAAGCGTGTGGCTCCGGTGCCCACCACACCACGGCCGTGTTTGGGACCAGAGAACAGAGATGTATATGTTTTCTGCCGGCCGGCATCTTAGCCACAGTAGTACAAATAATATTTACTGTGTATTACCAACTCATGGAAGCATCAATTTTATTAAATGAAGTTTTTTAATTTCGATAATCTTTACCTGTGTAATGTGTAATTTTCTGGATCATGGCAACTCGCAACTAACCTCTAGTGATATCCACAGAAAAAATAATCACTAGTTACGGCTGCGACTCAATTTTAAACGGTTGAATAGTTAAACTATGTTTCGTCTCTTTTGATAAAGTTCAAAATTGTCAATTAACAACAAAGACAAAACATAGTTTAACTAAATTACCGTTTAATACGATTTATTATTAACGTGTCTATACTCCTCTATACATAGATATTCACCAATCATTCTACCACAGAATACATAATACTACAAGTACTTAATTAATTATACTCCATACAACCTTTCATTCATTTTACTTTTGATAGGTTTGAATCCTGTTGGCAGCGAAATTTTTGAGATGTACATATTTACGTCAACTTACGAGTAGGTTACATAAACATTAACAAATCACCACATTAACCAATCACTTATGATTATGAATACATTTAGTAAAATTTTGTCACCCACTAACATTGTTCAAAGTTGTACTAGTTTCCAGTAATTTAAACTCGCTGATTTGTTGAGTTTTAGGTAACCTAAGTTGACGTAAATTTATATGTATATAGGTAATTTTGTCCTCAATTATTATTACATCGCGGTTTAATAATAATGTTAGTACAATATTTTATTCTGATGAAATTATTACATCAAAATCGCCCATCACTACAAATGTCATTTGAAGGTGACCTTCAAGCCAAGCGAGTTTGACATGCTGTCACAGAAAAACCAAATTAATTTGAATTTCCTACCCGCGCAGTCATGTATTCCGCGGCTTGATCGCCGAAATAAACTTTAAAATTCGTTAATTAGTGAATAAAACTCCATGCTGCCACGTCGCTCCTGGATTTTAAAGTGTTAAAACTGTGTTAAAACGTGATTCTTATTTGAGGCTTTCTTGGCGTAAACATCTTATAAAAAAGTAAGTTTTATTTTACTTTTTCAATTACGTTCGGTGCACGTTTCATTCAGTCGTTCGGCGTGGATAAAAATAGTTTTTTATATCGCATGATCGTAGTAAATATCGGTGTAGTTTGTGGGATCACAAAGTTCGAATATCAGGAATAACTTGTAGAGGTTTTTTTTAGCTTTACGGCTTATTTTTCGAGCTCAGCTGTTGTTAGTTTGAATAGAAAGTTACAATTTCGGTTCTTGTTTGACCATTGTCAATACTACTTGTCTCATAGAGCGGAGTTTAGGAATAACTAACATACCAGAAGATTGTATATAATTTTAATTCATATCCTTTCATCATTTTCCTTACCCTGTAGAATTTCATTATAATTTAATAACTCATTATAAAAAAATATAGGTAGAGTTATTTGGTGGTCCAAAAACTTATATCCTTTGCCACTCTCTACCCTTATTTACAACAATTTTATGTAGTTTAAAGAAACTGAAAAACACTTCCATCTCCTAGCTCCATCCTCAAAACCTCGACACCAAGTGCAATGTATTGGACTTGTCAAAACGAATCATTTGAGACCAAAGTCGAAGCGTTTACTTGTAGCCACTGAAGAGTTCCACTACCAACTTCCTGGCTCCATCATCAGAACAGCTCTATGATACCAAATTATTGTATTGACATCCAAACATATACAAAGTTTCATTTCGATAAAACAATTAGAAGTAGGTTAAAATTGGCTCATAAGATTTTTTCAGCCACTCAAAGTTCCACTTAGAAGTAGGTTAAAATTGGCTCATAAGATTTTTTCAGCCACTCAAAGTTCCACTATCCACCTCCTCCACTATCCTCCATCAACAGATCAGCTCCATGATACCAAATTGTTTTATTCTCATCCACACTACATATACACACGAAGTTTCGTTTCAATGATGGCTATATCTTCAACTAAATTGTTGCTGAACATCAGATCAACTCACACATTTTCTAGTTTTCATCAGACTAGTTACGCTCTAATACACTTTCAGTGCAGCTGTTGCACTTGAGACCGCATTGTCACTTAAGATCAGGTAAAATAATAGTCAAACACATATCTATACAGAGAGTTGCATTAAATCTGTAACAAATTTTGAGAGCTAGAACATTATAGTTTTACCTAGTGTTTTAACTACTTTTGCCTACATAGTTTTGTACAATCAGACAAGACGTTTAAGAACTAACCTAGCAAGCGTTAAAAAATCAGGCAATAGACAGGGTAATAGTAATATGTCAATGAAAAATTGTTTTGTCTATCCTTTAATTAAAAACAGATGAAATACCTTATACTACAGAACCCACACTATAATTAGACATGCACTTGGCATTATTTTCCGAAGAAAATAAATTACGATATAGTAATTAATGAATGAACACAAACCACATTCGTTGAAACAATGAAAAATATACCATATTGTTATAAACACAGAGTAGAGATTATTTACACATTAAGGTTTTCAAATAGAATATGCAGCTTTAAAATTGACAGATAACAGTTGCATAATTATGTCTTATCAATTTAATTAAGTAAGTAATATCAGAAATGTATTTTTGTTTTAAGTAATACATTGAAAAGGTAAAATGTAAGTTGTCGCCTACGGCTTCAACTACTTCAGAGAGGAAAGACTGTAAAAGTAACAAATTATCTTGAGCTCTTGGCAATATAGCACATTTACAACTTAAGGCTAATAAACAGTGCTAAACGGTGGTTTAGTTAAACTAGGTGTTGTCATTGTTTTTCCTTGACAGTTTTACTCACTCTCTGAGAGGAGGCTGGTATCCCAGCAGTGGGAGCGTAAAAGCCCGATGATGAGTTATGAAAATCGCTTCTTTAGTTTCTCGCTCATAACGCTAATCTGATATTTGGACTACGAATACAGATATTTATTTATCAGTACAATTTCATTGATGTTATTACTGTAATATCAATGTGTATCAGTCAAATATTTTATCTTCTCCCTATCTGAAATGTTATGCCTAGGAATAGTGAATTGTACGGAAAATATGGAAGCAAATAGTGTAAGAAGATAACGCATCGGTATAGAATCGAGTACGCAAGTTACTCAACGAAGGCCGTGCGGTCGCGGCGTATCAGAGGCCTTCACCATTAAGATCGCTCCAATTTCATCGGTCCGAGCGTCTTGGATTAAGTGGAATGGTGGTCCAATTGTAGAGCACACAGACAGGCACTTCACTCCGGGCGCGCCATTGCTCCATTTTTAGGTCATTCTTCTTCTCGAGTTACCTACTGCCGTTGAGCGTGAAATGGATCGTTGTTTCCACACTTAGGAGTGATTTTCTTTAATACAATTTATAAAAGGACCACGCTTGAGGTATATCTACCCTACTCATGAAAAAAAAGAATACTTAACGGAGTAATCGACTATCTAACACAGCCAGAAAATAAAATAATACAGTTCAATTGAAAAACTCCCCCTTTTTTGGAAATCGTTTAAAAAGAGACATGCCTTGCTATAGTGACGTCGTCATGTCTCACCACTCATCAATTCGCCAGTGATCAAAATAACACATGGGTATCACTCACCACATTTGATCTTGACCGCGGTACGCCTCGTAACCGGTCGTCGGGCACGGAAGATATCTTATCGTGTAATAACAAGTTCAAGATAATGTTTGAACAGGCTATTACCACGCGGCTGTACATTTGAAGTATGTCAATAAACATTGTCTTTTTATAGGTTTGCTTTTGACCATTATCTAGACGATGTGGTCCAAGAATGGTGGATACTGGATATGCTTAACCTAGATTAGAACTGGCTCCCTAGCGCAGTAGGAACACACCGATATGTGTTCGGCTGTGCCCGCGGCTTCGCCAACGTAGCCTAAGTTACTCCTTATAACATAAGCTATCTGCCAGTGAAAGTCCCGTCAAAATCAGTCCAGCTGTTTCGGAGATTACCCGGAACAAACAAAGACAGAGAGACAAAAATTAAAAAATATATTTTTGTAATAGGTACCGTATATGCTTTCATAAGCATTTAGTAAGAGGCCGTTACTATGACATTACAAACAGACACTTCCTATTTTATTTATTTATATAGATTCCAGCTAATCTATGATTTGTGGAGATGGCTCCACTACGTAAAAAGGAAAGATTTGCTTCAAGTTTAAAACGTGGTTTGACAAAAATAAGATTATAAAAACCAGTTATCGCGAACGTGTGTAACTTTACGGCGCGGTTCGTAGTATTATCTTTGAATACATATGAATAGAAGGATAGTTTCAAACGGATCGCTTATGCAAAAGTGAAGCCGTTTCCTTTTTAATTGTCTGCGTGAGACATACATTGAAAGACTGGGTAAATGCTTTGGCATGTGTTTGGTTTACTGTGTTAGTTGTGATAGAGTACAAAATATGTTTGTGTATGAGTGGCCCAATGGGTTCAACGAGACGAGCTGGTCGTTTGCCTGATGGTAAGCATAACGCCGGCCCATAACAATTTTAGTGCCACTCAGAACTTTGAAACACAAAGGCCTGCGCGGCACTGCAATGGGCTCGTCACCCTGAGACACTCATATGCCCAGTAATTTCACTGGCTACTCTGCTCATCAAACCGGAACACAGTAATGCTTGCAGATTATTGCTTGGTGGCAGACTTCACGAGCAAAGCGGTGGTAACAACCCAGCTGGACACTCGCAGAAGAGTTAGTCCTACCACTAACGAGTAGTATTCTCATGATATCATAATATTCTCCCAGGTTACTATAGTGACTATATAGTCACGACCTGGGAGAATGCTGTACCCATTCGCTGGATATTCCATATGAGATATGGTGGTCCTATTTACTCGCTGGGCACGTTATAGTGAAGCCGTTTTATTTTAGTGGTGCGTGACCTATAATAGCGACTTCGTGCGCAAAATAGTCCTCTAGATGTTTTTATTCTAAGTTTTTACTCTATTATCATAGTAAACATACAACTTACAAGTATTATGTAAAGCAGACACACCTACCAAAGTATACGACAATAATACGAAGTTTTGGCGATTGACCAACGTTCGAACGCGTGTATTTTGCATATTTTGTTATGCAAAATAAAATGTAAATTAAACCTAGGATGGTATTATGTGCCGTATGGTTGACGGTATATAAGCTATTTTGGCTTAGTTTGACAATGTATTTTCAAGGTCAGGTCGGTAATAGAAATTATGAGTTGACGGGTTGACTTCAATAATATGTATACGTTCATTATTACTCTCTTTAGAGATTTTTTATGTCTATTCTTGTAAAGTAATCTAGATACTATGATATAATACTAGCGACCCGCCCCGGCTTCGCACAGGTGATAGCATAACCTTGTCTAACACAATTCTGTTGTGACATTTCTAATCATTTTTGATGTTTATCTTTAGACGATGTCTAGCTAAACAGGCCACTAAAAATATTTTTTTTGTGGTAACCTAGTAAAGTGTTTTGTCTGCGAATCAGTGTACTTTCGCTTTTATATATATAGAATACCAGCTGTTGCCCGCGATTTCGCCCGCATTGAAAGGGCAAAAATTAATTAATTATGGGTATAAAGTTCGTTCTCCGATGTTTTTCTTGGATATTTCTTTGTGTGTATACATGTGCCCATTACACAGGGAATCAGGGGTATGAGTGTGTTTATGATATGTTTATTTTAAAAAATTGATAGTTTACGTTTCCTTGTCGCAGGGCAGCATGTCGCGGGACAGATCATCGCGTCGGTTCTACCGCGCAGACTCCACTCATGATCTCACGTCCTTCATGGACAGAGGTCACACCGCGTGCGAGGAGAACAGGTGGACCTTCGAGACCGCTTGGGAGGCAGCCAACAAAGGTAACTTTAACATAACATGCCCTTCAAAAAAGGCACTAAAGGCAGGCCGCCGCTAAATATAGCGCGCCGCTTTCTCGCTCGCGCTTCTCAACATTTTTGAAGATAATCAATATTTTATTACAAATATGAAAAATCGCATTCGGTGAAGTTGCTGACAATAACATTACAAAAGTTTCATTTTGATCCACTTAAGTTTTCAAACCTAATAATGGGATTTTACTTTTTGCCCATTTTCATGTATGAAAACCTGATCGGATCAAAATGATACTATTGCCGTACCTTTGTAATGTTATTACCAGCAACTTCACCGAATGCGATTTTCATAATTGGGATGTTGACTGATTTTGGGAAAGTGTTTGAAACGATGCGTATGGGCCTAATCTAACCCAAAATATTTAAATTAACTTTTTAAAATAACTAATATTTTAATTATCATGTATTTTAAATGCCGTTTTAAACGCTCCAAAACGCCAATACTGGTCACGTGGTCAATGTGACGTCACGATTCCTGGCACAGATAACTATATTCACTGAAATCACTCTAAAATACTAGGCAGAAAGAGCAATATTGAGTATATTGAGAAAGTGACGTCACGCGCGTTTTATGTCACGTGACTTCGGAGTTATGTGATTAAATTTTAATTATTAAATTAAAATTATATTCCTTACAAATAAACAAAAATATTGTGTTCTATAGGATTTCTGTCACAAAAACTACCGTTTCGCGGCAAAATTATATTTTTATTTGAATAAATATTGGTTATCTTCAAAAATGTTGAGATGCGCGAGCGAGACAGCGGCGTACCTTATCCTGCCCCTAAAAGCGGTCTTTCAGTTCGACTGCTACCACGACCTCACTTCTTATATAGACAGAGGTCAGAGACATACAAAGTTTCAGTTCGAGAAGTAGATTAAATTTATTACATTGTTTGTTATTTATATAGTTAGTAAAAGTGTGTTAATCACTTCGATCCGTTGCTGCGTGAAAGAAGGACAAACGAACAAACCTACAAACACACTTTTGTATTTATATAATAATACTGATTCTACCTTCCTAGGAAGACGTTTATTGTGTCCTACAGGCGCCAACGCCAGGCAGGTTTGGGTCTAGAAACTAGATACCTATTATGTGTGCCCAGGATGCGTACACTCCTGTTACGAACTAGATATACTAGTTTGGCCTTATTGTTAATAGTAGTGTGCAGTGGGCAAGGAGGTCAACCCTGTTGTTACAAGGTAAATAAGTTTGCTTGATTACCATCAACGCCAGCCCATAACAATTGCAGTGCCGCTCAGAACAACAGCTGTTGAAAAAAAACAGCCTGTGCGGTACTTACTCGTTACCCTGAGACATTAGGTATTAAGTGGGGATCTGCTGCCGATATAGATACCATTTTCATATTACAAAAGAGAGCAGTACGCGCCATCTATGACATGGGTCCACGCGAATCTCTAAGAGACTTTTTTAAAGAAATAGGTATTCTAACCCTGCCTTCGCTATACATTTTGGAAAATATAATGTATGTACGGAAGAATATTACTAAATTTAACTTAAAAAGTGATGTACATGAGTTAAATACTAGAAGTAAACATAAAATTGTTGTACCCGGGTTCAGATTAAGTAAAACTAACAAATCGTTCCTGGCAAATGGTGTCAGATTCTACAACAAAATTCCTAAAGTATTAACTGAATTACCACAAGGAAAGTTTAAACGTATAGTCAAGAGTGTATTAATTAAAAAAGCGTATTATAAAATTAAGGATTATGTAGATGACAAGGATGCATGGAGGCAAACAGCTCAGGAGCCTCCTGGCGACTACTAAACTTTAAATTGTTAGTTGTTAGCATTAGAATCATTGTAAAAAACTACTTTTTTTTAAAAGAATGCCGTGACGAGTTTCTTGCCCTTCTTCTTGCTCGGCCTATACCAATTTGGAACGGGCACGGTGGGTTTCTGGAAGATTCGTTGACTTTGAGCACGGATTGGGTCTGTTGGTGTCTTTGTCATTTATTATGTTCTGATAAAGACAGCATTAGTTTTAGTCTGTGATTCGGGTAGATGAATGTTGCAGAGGCCGGCTGTTAGAGTCATTTTAACTTTCATAAGTGCTCCTTTGGGGCCTATTTGAATAAAGACTTTTGAATTTGAATTTGAATTTGAAAGTCTTTTACTGTTTTAAACTAGGTGAGATTGTGGTCAAAGTATGTGTCCATGTGTTCTCGACTTAGTACCACTCCATCTCTTCCAGTGGGTGGCCTTAAGAAAAGGCGTGTAGCATTGTTCGTATGGAAGGAGTTGTCTAGAGTTTTCTTATCTTTTCGTTTTGTAAGAACTTGTTTCCTTAATAACGTTCGTTCTAAAATGATAACCAGCGAAAATTCTAGACTATTCCTTCCAGCCGAAGACCTAGCGACCGCTGGTTTTAATGGGGTTGGAGTCGAAAACGAACACGAGATTGTTAGCCGGTAAGGCCCCTTGTCTGATGATGGAGCCGGAAGGTGGCCAAAGGAACTCAGTAACGAACCGACGTAACCCCATCGAGTTTGGGCTCGTTTGATTTGTCTTTACAAGTTCCCTGATCCTAGATGAAATGTCAGGAAGGTGGCCTGAAGGGTACAGTACCAATTACGTATTTTATAAAAGCTCGCCTGGAATATTATCTTTTTTCTTATAAAACCTATTTCGTTTCCAGTTGGTGGGATCTATACAGTGATTCGCTCCAAGGCGTACGTTTCTACTGAGGAGATGGGGGACAATTATTGCCTTCTTGGTAAGTTTCCTATCTTCGTAGTGCGGCAGTTGGTTTGGACTCATAGAGATATAGTTGGACTCAACTTGAAGCGCTTTATTGCAAGTTCAATTTCCATAGTGGGACAATTTTTTATATGGATACGTGGAATGATTTGTTTCAAGCGATAGTTGGAGACATATTTGTCCAGCAAAACAAAATATTTGCACTATACTCTACACTCCCAAGTATGTGAAACCGTATACATTTATTTTAAACCGTATATATTTTTGTATGTTGAACTATGTTTCAGAATGTTTCAGGATGTTTAATACATAAAATATTCCAGAATATTATTGTTTCAGAATAACTGTTCAGAATATTAACCTGTTTCAAAACTTTAAAACATCTTTCAGAAGTTAAACCGTGTTCGGAATACTGAACTATGCTTCTGAATGTTGAAGTAAGTTTCAAATTACGTTTCAGAACATTAAACTATGTTTCAGAACCGTAGGCCTATGTTTCAGTACATGAAACTATGTTTCAGAACCGTAGGCCTACGTTTCAGAATATTAAACTATGTTTCAGAACCGTAGGCCTACGTTTCAGAACATTCAACTATGTTTCAGAACCGTAGGCCCATGTTTCAGAACATTAAACTATGTTTCAGAACCGTAGGCCAATGTTTCAGAATATTTGAAGTTATATTTTATAATCGCCAGGTCCATACAAGGAGCAATGCGCTCGCACTGAAGTTGAAGAAGCGGAGTTTCCCCCCAACTCCCCTCTCACTACCGCCGTGAACGCCATGAGGAGCCAGGGCTATAAGGTAACGAAGCTTTTCTTCTAATGCCTCTTCTCTGATCTTCTTCCTGCGTTGCTTTTTACTAGGTGATAGGACGTATAATGAATCAGAATTACATGACTTAATTCCCCCTACCCCTTTTTCCATCAGACGACCAGATAAACGGCGAACCGACATCGATACATCGTGTGTATTCCTCCTTTACGCACGAAGCGATTTGCTTCTACTTTCATTATGTGAACCGCTAAGGAGTGGAATGCCTTGCTTGAGTCTGTGTTTCCTGATCGCTGTAACTTGAGATTCTTCAAGTCACGAGTAAAAAGATATCTTCTAGGTAAGCGTACTTTATCGTCGACCGCATCATCACTTACCGTCAGGTAAGATAGTGGTCAAACACAAGCCTATACAGTAAATACAAATGGCTTAAAAGAGCAGGAGACCAGCATCGACGTAAATATCGCGATATTTGAAATTTCAATCCCCATTTTTAAAGAAAAGGGTGGGGTGGGGTGTTCCTTTAAAAAAATTATAAAAGTACCAACCTTCAGTTATCCCCTACTTATTAAAAAAATAATCAATTAAATCGGTTGAGAATCGACGGAGAAAACGAGTACCTAACTAACATCGCAAAAAAAGATACCAAAAATAAACGTACAGTTGATTTGAGAACTTCCTTTTTTTGGAAGTCGTTGAAAAAAAAAATAATACAGTACATATTAAATTATTGCAGCTCCACACGGGAACATGGCTAGTGGATGGCAACCCACAAATTATCCTGTTCGACATCGGCTCGGCGGCGTGGCAGCTCGACGGGTACAAGCAGGAACTGTGGGATACCACCTCAGTGGGCATCCCGCATTTGGATGTGGAGGCCAACGACGCGGTTATACTGGGATTTATGGTGGCGCAGTTTATTACTGAGGTGAGTAAATATAACTTTTGGCTCTTCGACTATTTTTTTTGGGACATCTGAAATATGTAATATTATGTATTCTTGCAAATAAATGTATGATTTGATTTGATTTGATGTGATAAAAAGTGGTACAGCTCTTCGACTATATGAAAAAAGTGGGTAGCTCTTCGACTATGTAAAAAAAGTAGCTAGCTCGTAAACTACGATTATGGAGGTGGAAATAAGCAATGAACACGCAGTGGTTATGAAACAATTTTCTTAAATTACTTTTTTTGGACACTACGTTTAGCGCTCGGATTATATTTCCATCAAGCACTACATTAGACGGTACGATATGCGTCCAGGGGTGACTGTGACTATCCATTATCCATCAATCATGCTGCCCTTGTAACGGGTGCCTCATGGAGGCAACCCTGGGCGTTATTTTTTTTTATTATTTTTAATTATTTTTTTATTATTTGCAGTTCCGTAAAGCGGCTGACGACTACTGTGACACTCCGCCACGCGTGGTCGCTCATTTCCACGAGTGGCAAGCGGGCGTCGGACTTATTATGCTCAGGTACAAAAAGAAAATACATATTCGCCACTCGGCATGATGTAAGGACAGACAGAACAGAACAGATTTGGGTGTATCGTTAGAAAACGATACACCCAAATCAGGCATTAAAAAGTTATGGTGGAATAAATAAACTTACATGAATACATGCATGAACCCTGACAACATATCTCCTTTTTTGGGCAGTCGTGTAAAAAATACTTGTATGTACATCTTTGAGTGAATAATTTTTGTATTGTAATGTATTTCCTACCTTGATTCTATAAATTTGTACTTCCAGAGTTCGTCACGTAGATGTCGCCACTGTGTTCACGACGCACGCTACCCTATTAGGAAGGTACCTGTGCGCTGGCAACACTGATTTCTACAATAACTTAGACAAGGTAATATTGAATAAGCAACGTTGACATTCTCGATTGTTGAGAGTATATACCTCACATTGCTTATCATGATTCTATGTTATAACAACATTACTGCAACATTCACTATCAAATAAATATAGGTATGGTAAAGTTCAGGATTCATTCTAAAGATTACACACCATACTACGCCGCCAATAGTTTTGTTATCTTGCAATATTTAACCCATACTAACAAGGCAAGTTAAATAAAAGCGGATGTAAAAATCAATTCATTTCTGACCCCAAAATAAAGAACATTGCACATATTTATTGCACATATTTTAGGAAACGCCCGTGGTTTCATCCCGTGGGGATTACCACAGGAACCGTGAACTTTTCTGCTAGTCTATATCTCTCTTCGGCCCATAAACAAAACCTATACGCAAAAAAAACCATACTGATCAGTTGCTCTGTTGCTACGTGAATGAAGGTCAAACCAACAAACACCCTTTTGCATATTTTATAATAGCTATAAGCGAATTTTATGCTGTGAGTTTTATAAAAACATTTGCTATCTCTTTCGCAGTTCTCAGTGGACGAGGAAGCGGGAAAGAGACAGATATACCACAGGTATTGCATGGAGCGAGCAGCGGCGCACATGACGCATATATTCACTACTGTTTCTGATATCACAGGTGAGTTCGTTCGATGAAATTACTAATTCGTTCAATGAAATTACTAATTCGTTCAATAAAATTACTAATTGGTTCAATCAAATCAGAGTTGGAGCCGATTTGTGACAATGGGGCGACGTTATCTTATTTCTGCCGCTTGATGGCGCTGTTGTAGATTGAGATCTGTCACCTGTTGACAATTTTTAGTTCTTCTGAAATTATCTGCCCAATGGAGAGAATTCTCGCCATTTATCCCGCTTGGTGGCGCTATTGTAAAGACTTTTCACCTGGTGACGATTTTTAGAACTACTGAAATTATTTCCCGTTTTTTTCCCTTTCCTATTTGTAATGGTATTCTGTCACAAATTGACACAAAAAAAGATTAATTCGTTAAATGTAATTAATACTGCACAATAAGTTAAATAAAAAATAAAATAAATATATTTTTACTGTTTTCTTCTTCTACAGGCTACGAAGCGGAGCACCTTCTGAAACGGAAGCCTGACTTCATAACCCCCAACGGGTTGAACGTGAAGAAATTCTCCGCGATTCACGAGTTTCAGAATCTGCACGCGCTGGCCAAGGAGAAAATCAATGAGTTCTCTAGGGGACATTTCTATGGGTAAGTTAAACTTAAATGATACTGCATCACCACCCACACTCTCACTACTGGAATTTATTTTCTTCTTTTTGAGACACAGAGAGAGAGAGTGAAATTAGAGAGAGATGAGAGAAAGAGAGAAGAGAGAAAGAGAGGTGAGAGAAAGAGAGAGATGAGAAATATAGAGAGATGAGAAAAAGAAAGAGATGAGAGAAAGTGAGAGAGATGAGAGAAAAAGATGAGAGAAAGAAAGAGATGAAATAGAGATGAGAGAAAGAGAGAGATAGGGAGGGATTGAGAAATATATGATAGAGAGAGAGAGAGTAGTATATGTAAGAGATGCAAGCGTGCTACATCGTCGACCGCATCGTCGCTTAACATCAGGTGATCATCGTGGTCAAACGTAAGACTATTTCAAATAAAAAGAAAAACAGATAGACAGAGAGACAGATAGCGAGAGGGAGAATGAAAGGCATAGATGAGATATAGATATGAGAGGGATCTCTCCATCTCATCTCATCGAGCTGATTGAAAGTCGCACAAGTTCCCGCTCGGCAATAATCTCTCTACTGACCTATCAAAGAGTAAACAATACCATTTTCTTCTTCAGCCATTTCAACTTCGACTTGGACAAAACGCTGTATTTCTTCATAGCGGGTCGCTACGAGTTCGGAAACAAAGGCGCTGATATATTCATCGAAGCCCTGGCTAGACTCAATCACTACTTAAAGGTATTTGCCAAGTAATAAATATAAATACATAGCAAATTATTACTAATACAAATAAATGAAACTGAAGTGTCTGTTTGTAATATCAAAATAACAGCTTTTCACTAAATGCATATGAAATTATATACGGTACCTAACACAAAAACACAATTTTTGACATTTGTGTGGCTGTCTGTCTGTCTTTTTGTTCCGGGTAATCTCCGAAACGGCTAAACCGATATTGAAGGGACTTTCACTGGCAGATACTACTCACTACGTGATCGAAGCCGCGGGACAAAGCTAGTTATTGAATAAATCCCTAACGAGTATTTTACATATAAAGATTCATTGAATTTCCTCCCTTGTAAGAAAACCTATACGCATGTTATAATATGCAAATAAAAGCACATTGAATTTGGTATAATTTCCTTTTAAATAATATTTTTTCAGTCATCCGGCTCAGAAATGACGGTGGTAGCCTTCCTCATCTTCCCAGCCAAAACGAACAACTTCAACGTGGAGTCACTGAGGGGTCACGCCGTCACCAAAGCACTGAGGGACACCATCCAAGATATACAGCAGAAGGTCGGCAAGAGGATGTACGATATTTGCTTGAGGTAAGAAATGATCACGTGGCTCCATAACTTGGCCGATGGATTTGCGATCCAGATACACATGGTTCGCGTCTCGGTAACTGCAAAAGGATTTTGTTTGATTAGACATATTTGTAGAAACTGCTTATTTATCCCGCTAGATGGCATTATCTCTGGTTTTGTTTCTCTGTCAAACTTCAATCATTCAAAACATCTTGGCAATAAAGTAAAGTGCATTGCAGTGTAAAAATAAAGGTACACGCGATTCCCTTCTCGCGGAAGCTGTGGATCAATGCATTGCGCATCAAAAATTATTGGAAATCAAATTCTTCTTAGTTATGTAATGACCATTTCAAATCTAATTTACACTGAAAAATGTACAAAAAATGTACACTGGACACAGCACTGAAGCAAGTGGATTAATTTGACAGGTCTGAAATATATTATATTCCATCTCTTTCTCATGTTCGCATTTAGAAAGAGAGATTGTAACTACCATTAGGTTTAGTTATGAAATGACAGAATCGACACCAGTGTTTTGTCTTTGTTATTCTTGGACAACTTTAAACTGAATCTAAAGAGACGAAACGTTGTGTAACTATTCAACCGTTATACAGTGTTTATTAGTTTCACTAGACGGTAGAACTACCTCTTCTGCGAGTGTCCGTCTGGGTTGGTACCACCGCTTTGCTCGTGAAGTCTGCCGCCAAGCAGGAGTGTGCAAGCATTAATGAGTTCCGGTTTGTAGTAGCCAGTGATATCACTGGGCTTATGTGACTTAATACCTAATGTCTCAGGGTAACGAGCATATAGGCGGTGCCGCGCAGGCCTTTGAGTTTTAGTGGCACTGCAATTGTTATGGGGTGGCGTTAGGCTTACCATCAGGCAAACGACCAGCTCGTCTCGTTATCCATTAGTACCTATATAAAAAAAATAGTACCAACGGGTTATTGTTATTATAAAATCCTAGTTTTATTTTACAGAGGCCACCTACCAGAAGCATCGGATCTCATGCAGAAAGAAGATACTGTCCGTTTAAAGAGGTGTATCTATGCGCTGCAACGTGACGGCTTGCCGCCAGTCACCACGCATAACGTGGTAAGTTCCGGTTCCGGTTCTGAGTGGCACTGCAATTGTTATGGGCCGGCGTTATGCTTACCATCAGGCAAACGACCAGCTCGTCTCGTTATCAAATAGCATGAAAAAGCACTTGTTGTCTAATAATATGAATAAATTTGGCGGATGCCAACCAATGACACGTAGAGTTCGGTTTTCTACCTATGTCATTGGTGGGTTGGTGATCCGCCATGTTTGTTTTTATTGTTAGACAAGTACCCGCATTTATAAAAGACTTTAAAATGCGGGTACCTACTTCTACATAAATATCGCGATATTACGGTTTACGGTTTAAGACATTTATTTCTCTAAAAGAATAAAATTCACTTGTAAGAGAAATACAAAATAAACTTAAATTAACTTAAATAGTGAGTGCACGGTATGTGACGGTAGGCTTCTAAAAACATTGGCTTTACACAAAACACAAACAGATTCCATTACGTATCATGTTACGATGGCAATCAAAATGCTATCAGAACATTTTTTTTAAACTTACTTTTGGACTTTTTTATTTGAAATTTCATCCCCCGTTTTTCTACCCTTAGGAATGGTTTTCTTTAATACAATTTATAAACCATCCTTGAGATATACCCTACTCATTAAAAAAAAAAACATTTAAATCAGCTGAGAATTAACAGAGAAATCGAGTAAAAAAAAAATACAGATGGATTGAGGACCTCCTTTTTTCGAAGTCGCATAACAATTAGTACCTTACATAATAATATCTCCTTGTTTCAGGTGGATGATTGGAGTGATCCGGTTCTGAACGGAGTGAGGAGATGCGAGCTGTTCAACACTGTCAACGATAAAGTTAAAGTTAGTACCAGTTTGAAGCAGATAATGGCTCATTGTCAAAATAACCATGTTTTTGGAACAAGTGCAGTATTGCAAAGCATTACACGCTCACGTACGGCTTGAAGTAAATCCATCAAAAATCCGTGAAAGAGACAAGAATAGCAATAGAGCCTTTTGTTAGTGGTAGGACGAACTCTTCTGCGAGTGTCCGTCTGGGATGGTACCACCGCTTTGTGAGTGAAGTCAGCCGCCAAGCAGTAATGTGCGAGCATTACTGTGTTCATAACACTACATAAGTTATTATTTTGTTATATAGTCTGTGGTTTCTTTATCTCTTCTCTCTCAATACATGGACGGTGCGGACGTGTTTTGTTTTACTCCAATAAGGACCAAGTCCCTAATAATTTTCGTTTCTCGTTCACAGGTAATATTCCACCCCGAGTTTTTAACATCCACCAACCCCCTTTTCGGTTTGGACTACGAGGAGTTCGTGCGTGGATGCCACTTGGGGGTATTCCCCTCCTATTACGAGCCGTGGGGGTACACCCCCGCAGAGTGCACGGTCATGGGCATCCCTAGCATCACCACCAACTTGTCTGGTAAGTCATCTTTTATACAACTAGCTGTGCCCGGCTTTGCTCACGTAGCTTTTTTTGCTCGTTACAACATCAGCTATCTGTGAGTGGAAGTCCCGTTAAAATCGGTCTTACCCGGAACAAACAGACAGGCAGACAAAAATAAAAAAAATCGTTTTTTGTTTTTGTTGTAAGTACCGTATATACACAAAAAATATACAATTTCCATAAAGATACTGTGCATTTAAAAATTTCCCAAATTCAACTTTTTTTTCTCATCCAAGTAATTTAAATGATGCCATCAGATTATATATATTTGAATGAATAAAAAAATGTATGACAGCTATGTACTAAAACGCAGTTCTTCACTGCCAAATCAACAAAATGCATGTTTTTAATGCTTTATGGCCTGCGCAGAACAAGTGACGTCAGATGTTCAGTCCAATTTGTACGGGGCGTTTTAGCGCTCAGTAGATACGCCCGGCCTTGACTCTCATTTTTGACGTTTCTAGCGTTCGATTTCCAGTTTTTCGATTTAGACATTTGATTCTCATGAGAAAACCAATTAATTTCCATCATAAAAGAAATTGAGTCAACATCCCTATTGTAAAAATTGCTTTAAAAAAGCTACGAACCGACTTCAGTGACAAACTACTGAACCGATTATGATGAAATTTCTATGGGACCAATCTGAAAGTATATCATTTCAAATAAAAAAAGAATTTTTCAAATCGGTTTATAAATGACCCAGATATGAGGTAACAAACATAAAAAAAAATACCCGACGAATTGATAACCTCCTCCTTTTTTGGAAGTCGGTTAAAAATACATGTGTGTTGTCCAGGTTTCGGTTGCTTCATGCAGGAACACATTGCGGACCCGATGTCTTATGGCATATACGTGGTAGACCGCCGGTACATCTCGCTCGAAGGTTCTGTGCAACAACTGGCGCAGTATATGTACGATTTCACTAAGTAAGTACATTTTTTTGTTAGTGGGAGGACTAACTCTTCTGCGAGTGTCTGTCTGGGTTGTTACCACCGCTTTGTGAGTGAAGTCTGCCGCCAAGCAGTAATGTGCAAGCGTCACTGTGTTCCGGTAATTCCGGTTTGATGAGCAGTGTAGCCAGTGAAATTACTGGGCTTATCAGACTTCACACCTAATGTCTCAGGGTAACGAGCGCATTGCAGTGCCGCGCAGGCTTTTGTAGCGTGGTTTCGTTTCAGATTGACGCGGCGGCAACGTATCATCCAGAGGAATAGGACGGAGCGACTCTCCGATCTCATGGACTGGAGGAACTTGGGTATTGTAAGTAATAATTAAACGAATACAATTCAATGTAACAAAAGTTACTTAAACATATACTGACTATATCAAACGTTTTGGTCCATATCTTACAGAATCATCATCATCATCAGCCGGAAGACGTCCACTGTTGAACATAGGCCTCCCCCATAGAACGCCACTTTGATCGGCTACTCGCCTCTTGTATCCAACGGTTTCCCGCGGTTTTGACCAGGTCATCGGTCCACCTAGTGGGGGGGCGGCCTACACTACGTCTTCCGGTTCGTGGTCGCCACTCGAGAACCTTTCTTCCCCATCGGTTATCGGTTCTGCGAGCGATGTGGCCTGCCCATTGCCATTTCAACTTACTGACTTTGAGAGCTATGTCGGCGACTTTTGTTCTCCTGCGGATCTCCTCATTTCGGATTTTATCACGCAGAGAAACCCCGAGCATAGCCCTCTCCATAGCACGTTGCGCAACTCTGAGCTTACTCATGAGGCCCATAGTAAGAGACCACGTCTCAGTGCCATACGTCATCACTGGCAACACACACTGGTTGAAAACCTTGGTTTTCAGGCTCTGCGGTATTGTGGACGAAAAGATATGTCGAAGCTTCCCAAACGCTGCCCAGCCGAGTTGGATTCTTCGTGCGACCTCTTTGTCGAAGTTGGACTTACCTAATTGGACAGTTTGTCCTAGGTAAACATACTCGTCAACAACTTCGAGAGTATCGTTCCCAACAATTACCGGTATAGGTGGAACATGGACATTGGACATGATTTTAGTCTTATCCATATTCATCTTAAGACCAACCTGTTGGGAAACTCTACTGAGGTCGTTGAGCATTGTACCGAGGTCCTCGAGCGACTCCGCCATTATGACTATATCATCGGCAAAACGAAGGTTAGTGATGTACTCGCCGTTTATGTTGATGCCAGATCCTTTCCAGTCCAAGAGCTTAAAAACATCCTCCAATGCGTTCGTGAACAGTTTCGGAGAAATAACGTCTCCCTGTCTCACACCTCTCTGCAATGGTATTTGCTTCGTGCTCTGGTCCTGTAGTCGGACTGACATAGTGGCGTTGCTGTACAAACACTTCAACACTTCGATATACCTATAGTCAATTTGGCATCGCTGCAAGGACTGCAGTACCGCCCAAGTCTCGATTGAATCGAAGGCTTTCTCGTAGTCCACAAACGCTAAACATAGCGGCCGATTATACTCTTCGGTCTTCTGTATAATCTGGCGCAGCGTATGGATATGGTCTACGGTGCTAAAGCCTTTTCGGAAACCGGCTTGTTCGGGAGGCTGGAAGTCATCGAACCTGCGTGCGAGACGGTTCGTAATGACCCTCGAAAACAGCTTGTACACGTGGCTCAAGAGCGAGATGGGCCTATAATTCTTCAATAAGGTTTTATCACCTTTTTTGAAGAAAAGCACCACCACGCTCTTGTTCCACGCTTCTGGCGTTGTACCTTCAAGGATGACGGAATTAAATAACTTCTGGAGGACTACAAGTACCGGTCTATCACCCGCTCTCAGAAGTTCAGTCGTAATTCCGTCTTCACCTGGTGCCTTGTTATTTTTGAGCTGTTTGAGGGCCATTCTAATCTCGTACAGGCTGATGTCCGGGATGTCTTCGGTATAGTGTCGGACTAACTTAGCTCTGGTATCCTGAGCTGTTTTAGGAACGGGTTTACGTGTCGAGGTGTATAACTGTCCATAGAAGTGCTCAATCTCTCTCAGAATCTCAGGCTTGGAAGAAATGATACTGCCATTTTCGGTCTTCAGTTTCGTCATTTGGCTTTGCCCAATAGACGAATCTTTTGCAAACACTTTAGAGCCTTGGTTCCGCTCAATTGCGGCCTTAACACGTGATGTATTAAAGGCACGCAAGTCGTGTCGCATGGACTTCCAGATTCGTCTATTGAGTTTACCGTAGGCCGACATATCAACTGAAGACTGCAGCCTCATTTCCCTCCGTTCTGCCATTAGTTCCAGAGTTTCTTCTGAGAGTTTTTGAGCCCTCCTTCGGCGTTGGGTCTTACAGAATACTGAACCGATTTTGATGAAACTCACGCTGTTCCCTAAGTTGAAATATTACATTTACATGTATATGGGGAACAGCGTAAAAAACGTTAGAAATCAGCTTAATTGTTTTGGAGAAATGCATGTACAAACATTTGTTTGGAGCTTTAATAGATTATCATAATTATGTGAATACTAGCTTCTGCCCGCGGTGTGCACCCGCTTTCCCACAGGTACCTTGCATTTTCCGGGATAAAAAGTAGCCTAGATGTTACTATCCGGTCCATAAACTATATGTATGCCGAAAATCACGTCGATTGTGTATTGAATTTTTTTTTATTTATTGACATTGTACCCGTATCGGCTTATTTTTAGTTTTCTGAAATATATATATGCTTTTCCAAAAAAATCTTATCGCTTCCAGTATTATCGTCAAGCGCGCGCCCAGGCTTTGAAGACAGTCTACCCTGATTACGTGGACCAGATGGATCAGGAGTTGGAGAAGAGATTCAACTACCCCAGGCCTATTTCTGAGCCGCCCAGCCCTTCTCAGTCTAGTGAGTACACTGCCCCACCAGTGGGATAGCTTTTTTTTAAAAGAGTTGTTCCGTTTTGTTACTAAAGTAAATGTAAAATTTTACCAGGCCATCAGTTGGTTTTTTGGAATAAATTCTCAAAATCTAGATATTCTGAAATGATTTATACCTATAAATATAGGCCTATAAAATTGTCTATTTTATAGGCCTGCGATTTCCTGAAAATACAAAAAGTTTCTCTTTAGTATGTAACGTGAAACGGAACGCAATTTCTCGAAGCGGAACGGTTTTTTCAGCTTTTTTTTGGCTGAATGTGATAAAGAGCATAGACAATATGACAGAACAGATAATAATCACAGCTTATTATTTGTCAAAACTGTCAAAAATGACGTGACGATGACGCCATACTTTTATAATGTTGCTGCTTTTTAGATATTTTTAGGAACGCAGTGTTGCTGTTAATTAATTTTGCATTTCTATTACGCTTTTTCTTTGAAACCAGTGACATTTTTTGAAGGTTGACCATAGGAGTAAGACCATTGGCCTATGAATCAGCAGTTGACCTCACAATCACATAGTTTATCTTCTAAAATGAGAAAGAATTATAGACTGCCATATGAGAAATCTTGGCCTAAATTCAAGCCTTCTAGTCAATAAAACGTTGTACTGAAATTTTTTTGATATTTAGAAGTGTCACCGTTATAAGGTTGACATTTTTTGATAGTTGACCTTATGAGTTGAACAATCCACCACACTGAACTAACATCATTTAAAATTTTATGTTACTCAAATGATTGTTAAACATACCAGTGCGACGCCAAGACATCGCACGACTAAGCCTCACGACGTCAACGACCGAGAAACCGACCAAAGACGAGCAAGTCCAAACGGACGACCAAAAACGACTGTCCATACAGAAGTCTCTAGAGTTGCTCGAGATAACCGGCTTGGAAGACGACGGCCTTGAAGTCACCTTCGAGAACCCGAACTTTGCCGAATCGGAGCACGAGAACTACCGAACTCCGAACGAAACGTTTCTCGATCCTTTGAACGAAGCGGTCGCCGAGCAAATCGATCAGTTGATCGCGAAACTGAACGATTGTGCCGATCAAGAATAGGTTGTTTTTCGTTTTTTTTTTCTGTTGAGTTTTTTGCACTTTTTTTTTTTGGAGGCACTGGTTTTGTAGTTTTGAATGTGGAGTTTGTTAGACACGGTGTTGATTGGTCACTTAGTTTTCGTTGCCATATCGATAAATATAATTATTCGGTTTTGAACTACGGTCAGTGTATTGAAAAAAATATTTTTAGTAAAAATTTAAAACAACATGATTTTATATAGATTAATAATAGCGAGACATATTTTTTGATAAGACTGTTCAATAACTTTACCAAAAAACCATGTAATTCCATGTATGACGTCGAAATTTTGATGAGCAAATAAATATATTTTTTTAGGTAGGCAACACACACATTCACAATACTTTACGCACGCATTGATAGACCGTGTCTACGATTTTTTACAGCGTTGTATCAATGCGTGCGTATCATAAATTGTGAATGTGTGTGTAAGTCGCTTAGCAGTGTGTATATTTTATGAAGCCTGTTTTAATACTATTGAATAACGACGTGAGTGGGTCGTTTGCTGATGGGAAGCTTAACGACAGCCTATAACAATTGCAGTGCCACTCATAACTTTAAACAAAGATCTGCGCGGCACTGCATTGCAATCGTTACCCTGAGACATTAGGTAATACGTCTCATAAGCCCTGCAGTGTCTCTTGACTACTTTGACTAGTTACTCATCAAACAGGAGAATAGTAATGCTTGCACATTACTTTACGTGTGGTAGAATTAACTCTTTTGCGAGTCCTTTTGGGTGGATGCCACCGCTTTGCTCGCGTAATCTTAACAAGTAATGTGCAAGCATGTGTGTTCCGGTTGATGAGCGAAGTAACTAATGCCTCAAGCTAACGAGCGCACTGCAGTGCCGCAGTTTGTGTTTCATATTTCTAAATGGCACTGCAATTATTATGGGTTGGCGTTATGTTCACTATCAGGCATACGACCTGCTCGTCTCGAAGTCCAACTTTAAAAAAATACTGCTTGGCGGCAGATTATAGGAGCAGACGGCATCGAGATATTAACCCCGAGAGATGTAATACTGTACTATCCGATCTCACAACAATGTATTTATTTGCTATAATATACATCAGCGCATGGGAAATCGGCGCGTGGCTTAGCCAATCAGAGCGCATTATGTCTAGGCAAAAATGATCTCTAGGGGTTAGTTCCTCAATGGCAGACGGACACTTGGAGAAGAGTTAGTCCTACCAAGGCCCTTGTCGCGGATCCTAATGACGTTGACGTGAACGTTAGATTCCAACAGTCAATTTTGACATCTACTGTCATACTTCACTTCACCTTTGTCTATTCTTGTAACCGCCACATTTTTACGCGCCTTTTTAATATTAAATTTATTTAACAAGAATCTAGCCTTCTGAATTTTTATAAACACCGCGAGAGGAACCCCACTGAGTCAACGCTACAGCCCTATTTAATAAAGCTGACAATTCGACATATATGTCAAAAAATGACATAATTGTAGAATTGTCGCGCTTAGGCTGTTTAATAAAAGTGACAAATATGTCAAAAATCGACCGGTGAATATTTGTTATCTAAAAACGCGTTTAATAAAACTCGACATATTATGTCAAAAAACCACAGTCTTTAATCTGACAATAAGAAAATTGTCGTGACAAATTTGTCAATTTTCCACCATGTCAATTTTGTCGCCTGTAAGTTTTATTAAACAGAAAAACTGTCGAATTGTCACTTATTGACATATGTCGGACTTGTCGGATTGTCAGCTTTATTAAATAGGGCCCAAGTACCACCTGGTAATTATGTGGAAAATCAGCAGGTAGATTGTTATCCGGTATCGGGCCGGGTCACTTCGAGCGTCTGGTCGCGTTCAACCTCGGAATGACGCGATGCGAACTGTGGATAGTCTTCGGACGATTCCTACTGAGGTTTTATATGTGTTTGTACACTTAGATACAATACTAGATCACTTGTTTGTACACAAATATTAACGTAAAAAAACAGTAGAGAAGTAATGGGGAGACACACTGCTTCTTTATCCCGCTAGGTGGCGCATTATCGCTGGTGTTGTTTCACTATGAAACCGTATTATAAAATTTTAGTAAGTAAACAAAAAATCGTCTTTGCAATAAAGTACCTATCTGTAAAGTGCAATTCAGTGTAAAATTAAGGTAATTTCCCTTCTGACGAAAAAAAAAACCGGAAATTGTGGATCAAAGCATTGCTCATCAAAAATAATTGGCAACCAATTATTCTTCTAGGTTATGTAGTGACCATTTCAAATCTAATGATTTTTAAGACGCGAGCATGTTTACTGGTTATAGGTTAATTCATTAAACCCCGAAGTAAACATCAATGACAACAAGCACCAGCGATGGTGGCGCCATCTGAGATTAGCTTTGCCTGTGCCTCTCCATTGTATTAAGACACTGTAATGCCGGGCTATACACATATTTTACGGTATATGCCTATATGGCGAATCCAACGTGTAGTGCACACTAGCACTTTTTCACACTGGCAATGTAAACTATAGTGTCAAATTAGAACACGTAGATTTTTGATGGAATTAATTCATTGACGTTATGTAAGGAGTACGCTTTTTGCAAGTAACAGTTTTTCTGCACATTTATCACAAAAAACATCTTTTAGGCGCCTGTTTAGCTACGTCCAGCTGCCGAATACACTGATGTGCCGATAGATGGCGAGTGGGTGACATATATTTAACAGAGTAGTGGAGCCAGGTGACTTTCGTATTAGACTTACAGATAGGCGGGCGACGTCATTACAAATTTATTATCGCTTTTTGTCAAGATAATTAAGTTTCTATGTTTAGTAATCTTGTGTTTGACCACTATCTTGCTCAGGCGAGTTTCGATTAGGGTGTGTTTCTATACATGAAACAGTCCCCTAAAGCGCTTAGCACATGTGTTTCCAGTTGCGGCAATCGGCAACTCGCAACTAGCTGTTTTTACATTCCGCCGATTGCCGAAATTCACAACTAGAGTAGCTTCGTATGCTCAAAATTATATGAAATTCGTATAAATACGGCCTGTTGCGAGTTGCCAATTGCCGCAACTGGAAACACGTGTGCTGAGTGCCTAAAAGTAATTTAACTTTCATGAGTGGTCTTCGTGGCTAAGAGTCATTTAACTTTCACGAATGCTCTTCAGGGGCCTATGTCATAATTTGAATTTGTATCTAGCTAGGCGAGAACTAGAAAAACCTTACATTACCGATTATTTCATTCTAGCCATAATAAAAAATTGTTAAAGATCTTATTTGTGCCCTTGTTCACTCGTCGTCATTAAATCTTTTAATTCCGTTTCTGCTCTTTCAGGAGGTACAACCCCAGCTGCGTCCGTCCACGGATCGGATAATGAAGAGGACGAAGTAGACGAAGAGAAAGAGTTAGCCGAACTAAGGATCAACTGATATTAATAAATAAATAATAATATAATAAGGAGGTAGGCTGAAATTGTATAATTTAGGTGACCAAGCGGAGCTCATATCGTCTTATTCGTTTATTTATCTATATACTAACGGAATTACTGAGTCTATTTGCCGTTGCCGCCCTTTGCCGTTGAGGGAAAGAAGATTTTTGACAGCTGTCATCTTGGTGTAACTGTCAAAAATTTTTTCTGCGAGATTGGCCATACAATTAATGTCATTTTTAGGTTATGAGAGAAATTAGAAAGATGCTCGTCATTATGTCTTTAAAACCTTACAGTGGTTCGCTTAGTGGCGAAAATAAGTAGTTCCAAAAATATTTATAATTCCTTTTTTATAATCTCAGTTTAATTTATATTTATTGATACTATACATACCTTCAAGATAAAATGTGCGAGCGCATAATTTAACCATATTCGTTTATTTATCTATATACCAATGAAATTACTTAGCCTCTGAGACATAAAACCTGATGTCTCAGGGTAACGAGCGCACAGCAATGCCACGCAGACTTTTTTTGTTTCAAAAATTTGGGTGGCACTGCAATTGTTATTGGCTGGCGTTATGCTACAAGCACGCGACCTCTCGTTATCTTAAAAAATCTTGTAAAATATCTATGTAAGTAATTTATTTATTTACTAGCTTAGAATTGCTCGCGTGAATTCAAATTTTGCGGATGGTCGATTGCAAATAACTTGCAACGTTAACTCTATTGTGAAAAAGTTGAAAATAGAAAATTGTCTTAAATTATGCACTGCGCTTGGTCTAAATCTCGCGTCTTCGTCATTTTTAGAAAGTGGCACGATTGCATAGCTGTTTTATAAAGATATAATATATATTTTCGTCTGGCTGAGTGGCTTGAAATATATTTTTGACAGCTGTCAGCTAATTGTCAAAAGCTTTTTTTTTTAAAAGTGGCAATACTTTTAATGTCATTTTTAGTTTGGGAGGAATTAGAAAGATGTTCATCATTATATGCTTAAAACCTTAACAATGGTTGGTTTAGTGGCGAACATATTTATAATTCCTTTGTTTATAATCCGATTATAATTTCTATTTATCGATATTTTACATACATGATATAATTTAATACAACCAATTATGTCATAGTCATAAGTAATGGATTGTATGTTATTATATATTTTTTTTATAAAATATTGTGTAATAAATTTAAAGGGTGATATCGAATTGAAAAAATAATGTACCTATTATTAAAATTTCGGTTTTAAAACACGTGAACTCGCTTAGGTCGACGTCGGTAACGCACGTGTTTGATAGTTTACCGACGAACTCATATGTCAGTTATAGGATTCGCTTGCTTATGTTGCTATACGATCGAGTGAACTATAGCCAAGCTAATTAAGTAAGTGTACTTTTACAACCATTCGATTCGCTTCGAATTTTATAACACCCGTAAAGCAGACTCGTTACGTGCAGGCGTCATGATTACCGTTGTGTAAACGATCTGGGGACCGATTTTTGAAAGTCAGGAGTGATTTCAAAATCACTGATGACAAAGTTCTCAGCGATGACTTTGATATCAGTAATTTGCAAAAGTCGTATTTGTGAAAGTCATACCCTGTATACCAAAATGCAACTATTTCTCAGCTTTGATCACAGATAAACTTATGATTGTGTTCTATTTAATTTTATTTTTTAAGTTGGAAATTAGTTTCAAGTCAAAATTGGCACTAAATACTCGTATCTATGATATCATATACGAGTGGAGGTACCCATTCGTAAACGATATCATAGGTATGAGAAGTTTAGTCACCCGCTGAGATTCAAAAATACGACTTTTTGTAAATCGGTGACTATCGGTCATATCGCTGATATTTAGTCACTCGGTGACATTCAAAAATTGCACCCCTGCTCGTCTCGTTGTCTTATTGTATGAAAAAATAATTTTTCCCTGGTGTTAAATTGGCGTGGCGCCATCTAGTTACACTTCAACTTGTTTTAAAAAGTTATCATCACGTGGTGTCAAAAATGTTGTTGTCAGATTTTCTATGAGAAAAGTTTTAAAATATCTCAACTTTGTAAGAAATGTTAAATAATTTCTAAATAAAAATCATGTTCTTGCCTCATAAATGAATTTATTATAATTATTTTTTTAGAATTTATACGAATTATAGAATGCTATAGTACTTTATACTGTTCTATGTTTTATTTATATCGAACGGTGCAAGTTAATAGGTACCTGATAACTCCATTTATTAAAAAAAAATTGTAATCAATGTGATTTAAAATTAAAACATGAGCGTAGGAACTTTTTATTATTATTTGAATATGAGGATTTCTTTTGCAGCGTTCGATTTAAATAATAAGTAGAAATTAATACGAAAATATATTTTCACTATATTTTAAAGTGGTTTTGAGAATGCATGTCCTCTATAAACAAATTGTATTTACAATTATTATGTATATTTTTAGATTTATTATTTCTTACGAATTTTTATACCTACGTTATATTGGATAAAGAACTATAAGGGTGTATTTTTTATAAAATAATTTAAAGAAAAAAAAATACATGAATTGAATGTTACATGGAATAAAAAATAAAATACATTACTCAGTATTTTACTTTATAAAATACATTTTTACTAAACATAAGCAATATAAACACGCTTTATAGAATAATACAATTGCTATAAACAATTCGGTAGCTAGAGAGATAAAAAGTAGTAAGTGCCGAATACAAAAAAAATCACAATGAGCAAAGGTCTAAACGAGAAGTCGTTGACTTGACACAATTTTAGTTTGTTAAATATTTGTATTTATTTATTTAGCAACATAATATGTAATTATATTGTATTTTAATGATCAGCAAACAATCTAAAATAATGCATTATAATTTATAAAACTAATACAAAGGTATCAAGAATTGGTCAAAAGTCATTAAAAATCAAGTCAAAAATTACATATTGTGTCTAAAATTTAAATTAAGTTAGTAGATTGATAATAATGTAAAGAGAAAAACAAATAAAACAATATACCTACACAAACGTCTTGGCGAAGTAAACCTCCAACCTATAGAAACTATTTTCTAAAAGAAATACAATGGCTTTTCTCTTATTTAAAGTAGGTTTATAAATAATTTATTTTATGTCTTGTGGCATCTTATTAAATATTTCTACTGCTTGGTACGCAGTGCTATGTCTAGCTACAGTCAAAAAAGTTTTGCCGATAGGACTTTTATTACCACGTCATAAAGTAGACATCTAAATGGAAATAGTTATTTTGAAAAAATGGACTTGCTACTCTTTCCCTCTCAGCTACAGATATCTGTATATTATTATGATAAAAATATACATGATGGAAACTGTAAGGCGTTGTAACTCTAAGAACAATGTTTGGGATTAGAATATTAATTTGTCTATTAAGTTTAAAATGGTGAAAGAGAAAGAGAGACAAAACACTAGCCATGTAACACGGACCATTAAACCTACAGGCTCCGCTTAGCCGGACATCCTCCGAGGTCAAGGTTATGCATTATCACTGCGTATCGCAAATTCGGTAAACCAATCACAGCACGCCGTCTTCCCTCGTCCCCCGCCAACATTTGACGATTATGTTCTCATGCAAAACTGGGATTATGCGGCGTCTAGGTTTACTGGTCTGTGTCAAGTAACTATAAAACAAAATATACCTATACATAATAAAAAAAAATTAATAAATAAGTAAACAATGGTGATAGTTTTGACAAAAAAAGAGAAAGGCAGCGAAATTTAGCCGATTCTTTTTTTTAAAGATATATTAACCATTGACACTTGACGTTTCCAACCTGTATCAAATTATTTGCAGAATATAATACAAACTTAAATGAAAGCATTCATGTATTATTAGTTACGTTTTCTAAAGTACTTCAGCGTTTATTTCTGGTATGTTTTCCAAAAGTGTATAATACAGTTCACAAAAAAACATCTATAAATAGATACAAAATAAAAATAATTATAAAAGTTCAAGAAAAAAGTGTTTTTTAATTATTTAAATGTACCGTTGTATATGTATAAATTAAGATGCAGTTAGTTGCATGGAATTTCACAGAAATTACATTTAGTATTTTAGAAAACATTTTTATATTATTTGAACACTATTAATTTAGGAAGTAATTTTACTGTAATTGTATTTTTTTAAAGATATTTAAATAAAAATTAGAAATACCTTACTGCCAATTACATACAAAAACAAAAATAATTACCTAGTAAAGTCGATATCAATTCCTGCATTCGTTTAGAGAGAAATTGAAAATGTATATTCAATAAAATTGAGTTACATACTTCTTAAATCAAGGTTTGTAGTCGTTTATATTTAAATGACTAATCCACAAACTTCATGTCCGGTCCGAGTATTCTTGCCCCGCCCCTCTCATTTCTTCTCCCACTGGATCCACAGTTAGCTATTGCGCAGGACTTAGCATCTATTTTTTATTTCTACGTACAATGCGACAAGGATTTCGTTAGCCGCGTTTCCATTATGCAAGTAGCATGCAACTTGAGTCAATACTCAACAATCAAATTTCCAATGAAACGTACTGCGTGCAAGTTGCAGGTTCTATACATGCCGATTTTAACTTGAACGACAATATGCCGACAATCTTGCATAATAGAAACGCGCTATATGAACGTGGCGGAATGGGGGAACTAACGCCGTTGTCATGGCAACGATCCTATTTGGCGCGTTCTATTGGTCCAAAATACTTCTGTTCTACAGTGGCGCCCTCAGACAAATTTCATTCACGTTCAATAACCTTGTCGGAGTGTAGAGTTCCTATTGTAATGTTTATGTATGTTAGTCTATAAAAGTCTGAAACTATCGCGCTCGTGCCATACCATCAGGAATTTGTTATTTAGTGGTTTAGAAATAAACGTGTTATATTTGATAACTAGTTGTTTTATTTACCTAGTGCTTTAGAAGGGGTCATCATCTGTTATTACTACTGAGCCATCGCGCAGTATTATAATGTCCTACCGGTCTATAGATAACGTTATAATCTATACAAATAAATCAAATTGAAGTGTCTGTTTGTAATATCAAAATAACAGCTATTTACTAAATGCATATGAAAGTGTATACGTACCTACAGCAAAACCACAACTTTTAAATTTTTTGTCTGTTTGTTCTGTGTAATCTGCTTAACGGCTGGACCGATTTGGACGAGACTTTCACAGGCAGATGGCTGATATTATAAGGAGTAACTTAGGGTACTTTTATTTTTGAAAACGAATTAGGGTTCCACGCAAAAAATAAAACACATGGTTTCCAATATCCGCGGGCAGCAGCTAGTGCACAATAAACGAAATCTGACCAAAGTGAGCATAATCTTACAAATTAGTATGTATTACATTGCATATAGCTTTCTTAATAACGTCATGCCTCGTAACCACACATATTTTTTTATACTACTTATTTGACAACGAGACGAGCTGGTCGTTTGGCTGATGGTAAGTGTAACGCCGGACCATAACAATTGCAGTGCCACTCAGAACTTTGAAACAAAGACCTGCGTGGCACTGCATTGTGTTAGTTCTCCTGAGAAATTGAGTCTCATAAGCTTAGTAATTTCACTTGCTACTTTGTTCAGCAAACCGGAACACAGTAGTTCTTGCACAGTACTGCTTGGCGGCAGACTTCACGAGTAATGTGGTGGTTGTAGCAACCCAGATGGACACTCGCAGAAGAGTTAGTCCTACCACCTAATACAGTCAAACTTCCCAAGTGCCAAGCACGGGGGTTTCCCCGTGGACCCACTTCTATGACCCACTGCCCACCACGCTAGAGATGTAATTAATAACAAACTATCGTAGCACACTAGCTAACTTAATATACACAAGTACTAAGTAAAAACAGGTACTAAAAATAGTAATCAAAATTTATGTATAATTTATAGGATGTTAATTCGTGTTTAGAAAAGGCATGAGTGTTAATTTGACATCTGTTTGTAATATTATACGATTGCAAAAAAAAACTTCACAGTAGGTACCGTCAATGGTACATTCTAATGGTACCACGGAAAATAAACCTAGAGCTTATGTCCGTTTTAAATTATAAACAAAACGTCACATAGGTAGTTTTTGTATCCCTTACTTATATGTAGAAATGATGGTGACACGAAATTTAATTTAGGAGCTAGTTTTTAGGTACCTATGCTACGGATTCCATACGTACCTAGGTCGCAGTTTATGCGATGTCGGTCAAAACGGTACCTACGCGTTCTCACAGGAACCGTGCATTTTTCCGTGATAAAAAGATCCATATAATCTCCGATCCATCAATTAATATATTTAGAATGAATGACATTCATTAGAAAAGAATGACAAACTAACAAACAGACAACCACACTTTTGCATTTATTTCTAGTACGGATTCCACGGGGACTGTCACAAAATACACACATACTTTAAGACTTAAATGAAATACGTAATTATACTTACTACAATTTATAAAGATACCACGTGGGCGAATCTGCGTGCGGAAGCTAGGATTTTATGTTTGATTATTGGGAAGTATTCAAATAATGAAATTAAACTACAGTATGTAAGGTTTATAAAAATAGTTTATTTTAATAACTAGATACGCATATTGGGTTTAGTATTTATGTTAAACTTATTATTAAAATATTTTTCATATTATATAAATCTTAATATAAACAACAACTTACAGTACAACAGCAGAATTTTATTTTATTTTTTAGCAAGGGATACGGAAGTGGTGAACGGTCGCGCATTCTAACTATACACGAAGCTCAGGTACTTACGAGTCGGTCATCGTCCTTCAAACAAGATCGAAAAAGTTACAGCTTCACGATAGCGTTCCACACGCAGTAGTAGCAGTATCACGACACACTGTCAGCGGCGCGAGTACGGAACTCGGTTCGATAAAATTGTCGAACCGAAAAACTCGATAATTTTATCGAAAGTTGCGAGTACCGAAGTCGTCGTAAGCTTTTGTCGAAAATTCTCTTTGGATTCGACCCACAGATCAGTATATTCGACCTAACTTTTTTTAAATCTATTTTTAAGTTTAGTGGGATAGTGTATAAAAATAATGTTTTATGATATATTACTTCAATCACCATATTTTATTTTTAAAATGAATTGGTTTAATATTATTCTAACATTGTGACTCTGTATACTGGTAAAAAATAAATAACAAAAAAGGTTTTCGACCATAGTCATATTATTTTATTATTCTCTTTGTTCATTTTGTTCATACTACCAAAGAGAATATAATCATAGTTCATACTACAATGCGATTAAAATAAGAATAGGACGGGCTCTCGGCTAACTTCACTCATATAAGTACGGTCAGCAGAACAAACTTAAAAATAGATTAATTTTAAATGAATGACTAAAAATCGTTCATTTTATAAAATTTATATATTTATAAGGTTGGCAGCACAGACGCAGTGTTGCAAAAGTTTCCGATTTATTGGGAGATCTACTGATTTTGGTCATTGTCTCCCGATATCCCGATTTAGCAATTCAGTATCCCGATTTTTGAATTATCATCTAATGTAAAATAATATTCATAAATAAACATGGAAAATAATATTCTTCATACGGCAAAAATAAAAGATCTTGAATAAATGAATATATTATTAACATAAAATACTCTTGTTTTATTCCGAATAAAAATCTCCCGATTTTTAGATGGCAAATTTAACGAATTACCTAATAATACCTACTACTATAAATAATACCTACCTATGATTCGTTTTTAGACTAATTTTTTCTCTACCTATCAGATAAAAAAGTACGTGCTATTACAATATAAAACAAGCCAATATTTTTTAACATTGCTTTTTTTGCACACTATACCAAGTTCCCGTAGTGACGTCACAACATGGCGCTAGGCCGGTCCTATTCTTATTTTAATCGCATTGTACTTCATACTGTCAGACTTTAATATTATTTTCACAAACTACTAAGGGATACTACGTATCAGACGGTCATGTTACCTACATCGACGATGTATCGTTGCAAAGTTAGAAGATGACAGTTGAAACCGTGCTATATATACATATCTGTATACATTTTCATAGGTATGTTTATCGTACCTTGATATTTTCCTACTAGTTCTATTTGTAATATTATCTATTCTGTGCTAGTTCCTACTTCCTACACTATAGAAGAGTAAATAAAGATGGACATGGGTTAAGAAAAAAAGAAACGAGCAAATGACTCAGTATTTTTTTAATACACATAATGACGTCACTAAACATTGTTAGATATAGTGTTTATGGCACACAAACAGTAAACACTTTGTTAGACGCTGTCCATTCAGTCCTTTTTTCACAGTTAACACATTTTAACTTCTGGTTCCGTTTTCACAAGAAATCTATGTAATTTAACGCCCTGTCGTTGGCTATCACACTTAGGAACACAACCCTTACGATACATTTTGTTTTGCGGTAGTCAAGTCACGTTATTACTGAATATTATGTGGATTAAAAAGATTAATCGATGCAAACACGTGGCAAACACTTTGTATCAACACAAACACAAATCACAATATGGCCGCCGGCACCGGGCAGAGGCGGGCGGTGGCAACCGGCGGGGGTGAAGAAAGAGGAGAGACGAGACACTGACGTCATTTTCTAACCTTGCACCTCAATTCCCTACGGCTATAGATTTTACTAGGCAGATTAACAGGCGTGATTATTTTATCCATACTCCATCCATTCTTCGTCTCGTTATTTTTGTTTGATCGTCTCGAAGTCCGTGAGATCGGGTTCTTCTTATGTTATCCTCGACACCTTGAATAAGTACCAAAGCAATTTCCTTCGAAATTCGGAAGAGAGTTACAAAACGCTCTTCAGAGAGTTCCAAGGGATTATTTGCATCCCGTAAGCCGCGCCTGTGCATCATCAGCGAATCTCTATCTCTATTGGGTCTCCGCTCTTCTGCCAGTAACAAAATTAAACCGAAGTCCATTTTTGCACTTATAAATGGCGTTATTCGTCCGCATCGACTTATATAGTTTTCATAAGTTTTCGGTTCGGACTCGATCATAGATAATTTATCGAGAAAAAAACCGTCATATTTCGCTCCTTTCGGTAACTTTTGTCGATTGTTTCACACCCACGTGACGGCTCGATAAAATCCACTTCATCGATTTGAACTGTCAATTTTATCGAATTTTATTATCGAACCGACTTCCGTACTCGCGCCGCAGCTGTGTTTACTACACCGACAACAGTGATGACGCGATAGGCAGATTTGTGAAGCGGGCTATGATTGCGACACCACACATGATCGTGGACTACAACCTCCGAAAAGCCATACAACACCGTAATGAAGAACTGGGGACCGATTTTTGAATGTCACGAATGATTTCGAAATCACCGATGACAAAATTCTCAGCGATGACTTTGAAATCACTAATTTGCAAAAGTCATATTTTTGAAAGTCATACCCTGTATACCAATCATGCAACTATTTCTCAGCTTTGATCACAGATAAACTTATGATTGTGTTCTATTTATTTTTATTTTTTAAGTTGGAAATTGTTTTCAAGTCAATCACCGATCACCCTGCAATCCCCTAGTATATAGGTACCTATGTATATAAAACTATGTTCATCTATGTAAGCAAATGGGGTTCTCATGCCCACGAAAGAGCTTCTGCTTGCGGCGGCATCGTGTGGCGGGTCGCCCTCTTCCCTCAGTAGGTAATGGTTGAGGAGAGCGATGACTGGCACATGGTCAACTCCAGTTGTAATCCTTCTGTTGTCTTGTAATTTAGTTCTATTTTAATTTAGTTTAAGACCATAGTTCCCGTCTTGATGTTTTTTATCATGTTTATATCGTTAATTTTTAATAATATATGACCTAATCTTATAAGAGTATATGGACCACGTGTCCGTAGTGTAATGTATAAATGTAACAAATAAAAAATAAAAAAATAGCAGAATTTTAATTGTTATTCTTATGTTGTTTATGTTTATATTACATGCGTTTTTTAAGGTGACTAACAATCAATGGTGTCTCGTGTCTTTATGCATTGTCTTTATTTTCTACAAGCTTATCATTTCCGTTGTCATTATTTTCGTTTGAATCATTTCCTGGATTTTTAGTTGCAAGTTCTACAGTTTCATTTGGTTTTTTTATTGTAGGCTCAGGGTTTTTTCTGCAGTGCCAATTGGGTTTAGCGTTTCTGTTTCAGTAGGTACTTGTATCTTTTATATCTTGATTATTTGAAAAATCCGGAGATTCATTAGGCTTTACCGGATTTTAATTTTAGATACCGTCTTTGTTTGCCTGTAGCTCATTGCTTTCATTGTTTCCTTTGATTTTTTCGTCATCTTCACCAAAAATATAAAAACCGTTTGTTCCATAATTCGCCGGAATAATAGGGATGTTGCCTCCATTTTTTTATGATGTCATTTAATTAGTTTTCTCATGAAATCAGAATCAAATGTCTATATGGAAAAATCTGGAAATCGAACGCTAGAAACGTCAAAAATGAGTCAAGTCGGGCGCATCTAGTGAACGCTAAAACGCCCCATAGAAAATAGACAGAACATCTGACGTCACTTGTTCAACGCGGGCCGTAAACCTGCACTAAGACATGCAGTTTCTTGATTTGGACGTAAAACACTGCTAGCTGTCATACATTTTTTTATTTATTGAAATGTAAGGAACATGTTGCTATCATTTAAATTACTATTGGATGATAAAAATAAATCGTTGAATCCGGGAAACTTTTGGATGCAGTATCGTTGTGAAAATTATATATTTATTGTGAATTTCAGATGTTCTTAAACCAGGGCCCCGATCGCGTTAATTTGAAATGACAGTGTACGGTTATTATTTTTATTGTGGTTTGATTCCAACTGTAGTTTAGTGTCGGTTCACCTGTGTAGAATTTTTTTCACCGTTCGTTTGACAGCGTTAACTGTCAGTTGTTGTCGAGAAACGTCTCAACTTTTGGTAAAACTATTAGCGCGATACGAAACGGTCAAAAAGCTGTGATGCGGTCGTGGTTTAGTAGCGGTTTGGTTGATAATTTTTAACGCGATTGCCCTCCTGTATACCTAATGACACCAATTATATATTTTGTTTCATGCAACATCCCAATTGTGTTTAAATATGTTAAATTATACAGAATACATATGTGTTACCGTTACCCATATTGTTACCGTATATGTCGCTTGCTTTAACCCTAATTGGAGTGTTTGTGTTTTTATTTTCGGAGTCATTGTTTATTTCGATACCGTAATTGTTTCCATTAATTTTTTTGTTGTCTTTATCGAAAAGATAAAAGACATTTTTTTCGTAATTCGGTATCATTTTTCGTAAATCGGATACACTATTACAGGGTCCGAATATAAATACGTTATCGTTCCCTATATTGTTACCGTATATGTCTTTTGCTTGAATGTTAATTGGAACGCCGTTGTTGTTATTGTCTTTATTAAAGCTTAGCGATTCTGATTCATTTTTTTTTAAATGTGATTTACAATTACAGCGGCTGCATGTAAAATCGTTATCGTTACCTATAGCGTTACCGTATATGCTGTTTGCTTCAATGTTAATTAGAACGCCGTCGTTTCTATTGCCGTTAAAATCATTAGTATTTCCTTCACTATAATTGCTGTCATAATTATAAAAATTATTTGATTTATCCTTCGAATTAACTGCCGTGGTGTCGTGGTTGATATTCTGTAACAAGGAAAATAATTTTACGTAAAGACTGACTTAGTTGTGTGTTGGCCTCTTTATGGAAAGCACGTAGCTATCTTTTTAAATTGTTCAAAAAATACTAAATGTATTTGGCTAACATTTTGTATGCAGTTAGATACGTAATATGCTATTACTTATATTTATCCGTAAAGTTCACTTCTTGGTGTGGGCTTTTGGTGGGTAGCAATTGGGCCCAACTACTCTTCTTACTAAATATGTAGGTACCTACATTCATAAATAAGGGATCCTATGCAGGGACCTCTTTTAGTTGTGTTCACAGATCAGTAATATGTACGTTGTGTTTACCTCTTCTAAATAGCCTTCAGCAATAATGATGGGTTCTTCTTTTGAATCCGACTCAGTCAGATCTTTTAGTCCAGCAGGGCTATTCCGTATCTCGGTTGACAACTCATAGTGTTGATCACTTGGCAAAGTGTACAACGATGAACTGTCAAACAGCTAGTTTCGTATTGGCTAACCTCAGTTATCAACTTGGATAACGTCATGAGCATCGAGTTTCGCGGTTAGTCACTTGTTAGTCACCGTAACTCATTTTGACAGATATTTTTGTATCGATAGTTTAAAATTGCGATTATGTAAGCATAGTGGATATAAAAATGGGATCATCGCCGAGGTTTGTGAAAGACACTACTCAAGAGCAGTGTTTTATAAACTCGGGTGATTAACACCATCGATCGACAACAACGATTTTGTGGTGATTGTGATCCTGGAGTGTTTATTGGTTGTATATTTTATGATTAGATGGTAGGGCTAAGTCTTCTGCGAGTGTCCGTCTGGGTTGATTCCACTACTTTGCTCGTAGATAATACTAGCTGTGCCCCGCGGCTTCACCCACGTAGCCTGAGTCACTCCTTGTAACATCAGCTATCTGCCAGTGAAAGTCCCGTCAAAATCGGTCCAGCCATTTCGGAGATAAAACGGAACAAACAGACAGACAGACAAAAATTTAAAAAATGGTTGATTTATTGTAGGTACCGTATATACTTTCATATGCATTTAGTAAAAATCTGTTATTTTCATATTACATGTCTGTATGTAATATCAAAATAACAAGTTTATTTATTTGTATAGATTTTGAATTTACCTCCTTTATTAATTTGTATCATAATCTACTTGCTTTATTTACTATCACCAAATTTCTAATATTGTACTAACTTTTAAACAGTAATTAATCTAATGTTGCTCGAATGGAATGAAGATTATGTAATGAATTACTATGAATTTTACCCAAAGAGTTTACATATAATAATTTACCATACATAGTAATAGTATAGTCTGTGAATTTATTTTACCGCCATACCGTCTAAAATGAAAAGTCCTCAAAATGTTCCATGCATAACCCTCAAAAAGCATTAAATAACTTAGTCGTATAATAGTCGATAAAAAATTGTGTTGCGCTAGTGACACCGTTAGCCACCGTAAACAATTATCCACTCAATGTGATACGCAATACCAAAGTTATGATTAATCAGTTGACACCAAATGTCGGTGTACAACCAGACTCGGTTGATCACTAGAAATGTAAAAGTTAGCGAATAGCCCTGCAGGATTATCCTGAAAACATGGTGTTTATTAAAATGTGTGGCTGAAGTGTTATATTAATTAATCTTTTTTCTAAATTTATGGTGTTTCTTTTATGGCATTACAATTATTATATTCTTACCGGTTTCATATAAAGTCCGAACACGCCACTCAGTTCTATCATAAGTACGAACACAATTATCTGTAAATAATAATAATAATTAAATTTATAATATCATTTACATACATAATAATAACCATTATCTTATTAGGTACCACATTACTTACCAGTTTGACAAGCAAACTAGTCAGTAAAATTACTGGGCTTTTGCGAATAATTCCATACTATGCTATTACACAATGGCTTAGGTCAGCGGTCGTCAACGTTTTATAAATCAAGGGCCAAAAATATTTTTTTTCTGCACAGCGGGCCCCGCACCATCGGTATTTTTATAAGGATTTTTTTTATTTTCAATGGTCAGGATGGTTAAACAAGTAGATAATTAGAAAACATTTATTTATTGAGCCAACATCAACAAAAGGGTCAAATAAAATCAATACAATGCAATTGGTCAATGAGATGTCTGACACTGCTTATTTTTAACCAGTTTATCTGGTTTAATATTGCTGGTTGCAATCCTCAAACTGTTCTCAAGGTGAACATCAATGATTCTGGTCCTCGTTTTGGATTTCACGTTTTTCATGCGTGAAAATAACTGCTCACATGTATATGTGGATCCAAAAAGTGATATTGTTTTCAGTGCATCCCGCTATAACCGCTTCCACCTCCGCGTTACTATCACTCTCATGGCGCCGACAGTAGCAACTTTATTTTGAACAATGGTCATGGCCAATAACAGTCTACACGTGCCAGCAATCCCAATTTGTAAACAAAAGAACGAATTTCTTAGAAAGTTTGGTATGCATGATGCCGACAGTCGAGTTAATTACAGGCTAGCGGCTAGGATATAAAGCGACAAAAGAACGTACACAGCTGTGCAGTTTTCACTTATAATTTCGGCAACCTAAAGGTACTTTTTATAACTTACTTGTAGTAGCTATTGAGAGTGCTGTTGGCGGGCCGCAGAAAACATATCGGCGGGCCGCGGGTTGAAGACTTTAGCGACGATAAAAAAAAAAGAAAAAGGATAACGAGCGCGAATGGGAAGAACCACGCAGCAGGTCGCGGTTGTGGGCGCTGATCTCTCGTTACCGACCATAGTCAAGGCTATGGTCGAGTGCGAGAGATCATGGGAGGCGATGATCACGTTTAGTGAGAGCGTGATCTCTCAAAAAGAGCTGGCAGAGCGCATGCGAGAGGACGACGCATCGTCCCATCCAATCCGCCGTCGTAGAGCTGGGTGCAGGCGCCTGGCCCACGACCGCCGACTTCCCCCTTAACAGGGAGCTCCGGGCGACGATAATGGGGATGCCGTTGTCCGATAGGAGCTAGATCCCCCAGATGGATACTGTGCGCTACTTAGCGCACACAAATATATGAGATTTAAATACAAGGCCTTGCTCGTATTGCGACGCGGTCCGCTGGGGTCACGGAAGTTTACATTGTTTCCCGTGGCCCCCGCTTAAGGTGATATGCTGTGTACGTCCCCGGAGGTTTTAGTAGGTATTGCCGGTGGCGGAAGCCGGATTGAGCCCCACACTACCCCCGTCCATTGCACCCAGGGCGGGGGTGTGCGTAAATGCATTCCCTCCGGGCAAAAAAAAAAAAGATAAAAGGATAACGAGCGCACTGCAGTGTCGCGCAGGTCTTTGTTTTTTGTGTTTCAAAGTTCTGGGTTAAAATTTCCATTATGAGGCGGGGAGAGGGGGAGGGCTACCCCCTGTACCATCCCCACTCCGCGGAGCCCCATGGTTAAAGTTTTGAGGTTAGAATACATTTTTCCATAAATATCCATCGATTTATGGGGCGGGGAGGGGGTGGGGGAGGAGGGCTACCCACCCTGTACCATCCCCACCCCGCGGAGCCCCATGGTTATGGAGATATCCATGGTTAAAGTTTTGAGGTTCGAATACATTTTTCCATAAATATCCATTGATTTATGGTGATAACCCTCCCTCTCCCCTCCAGTTTGAGTCCGCCCTAACTCCGGCACTGCGGGAAGAACAGCCCTTCCACCCTTGCGTACCGAAGCACGGTCACTCGTGCTCGGCTCCGCAGCTTCGGCTTTTTGGTCCAGGCGACCAGCCTCAGCCGCTCCACCTCGCACGATTCCCGCGCTTCGTCACAGCGGGCGAAGGCTGCTCTCCCTCCGCTCCTCCGCTTTTTTATAAGCACTCTAGGGGTAGGGCAGACAAGACCACGTGGAAAGTGGGGTGCTTTGATTCGGTTTTGGGTATTTTTCGGATATTCATATAGTGATGCAAGGGCAAAAAACTATGACTGACACTGACGGCTAAGATAAAAAGACGCTATAAAACAAAATAGCGTCGCTTCATGTTCCATTCCGCAGTATAAACATAATTTCGTTATTGTGTAAAAAAAAGTCAATGTAGGGTGAATCACCCAAACGTCAGCACTGCACCAAATAACGGCACCTTGGCGAAAAAGTGCAAACCATTTATTACTGTGTATGGTTCTTACATTGCCAATTGGAAAAAAATACGGCAGAATTCATCTTTTTAACAATAGCAAAGTTTTTAATACGAAAAGGCTAAAAATGGCGCCAACAAAGTGATTCAAAGAAGTCGTTCTGCAGTTATCGTAATTTTGCGGCCATTTTGATTGAACGACGGTAAGATCTTACCTGCTTAAAATTAACATTATATTTGTAGTGATTAGATGATTTTAATGAAATTGTATTTATTAAGTGTTTTATAAGTATGAAGACCCTTTTTAGAATAAAACATTTAAAGCTTTCCGTTAACTAATTGCTAAAAAGAGGATGCCAACAATTGGGTACAATTTTTTTAGATTTTCTAATTTATCAGCACCCATGTTGATATGTGGGTTTAAGAGGCTACAGCTCGCCATACTTTCCATATAAACGCTCGTACGCGATTATAGTATCCTAAAAAATGTTTCTTTAGACGTTTTGAGCAAATAGGGATCATGTACTCTATATCTAGAATTCCGTGGGAGCAAAAATTTAAAATTTTGAGATTCCAACTCAGCACAAGCCTTCAAAAATCAGCTTTTTTGTACAAATTTTACCTTGACTTTAGCCGTTCAGTGTTCTCATAAATGTAAAATACAACAAACCACTTCCATATAATCCTTGGACATGTAATGAAGATTTAATAAAATAACAAACATTTATTTTACAAACTTGTAAGGCATTTTCTTTTGATAATGCCTTACAAGTGTGCGTGTTTTTACACGTATTTCCTGGAAAAGGTTTTAGGAAATTACCACGCATTAATTGTCTTCGGAAATTTTCTTCGGAAATTTATTTCAAAATTTTCAGAATGCGAACCGAAGCCTCTGGCGTTGTCTCTCCTTTTTCCGTAATGCCTGTTTTTCTTCGATGAACAAAAAAGCCTTTAGGCCATTTTTGCGTTGGGCAGGTCATGAAGCGGCACCTTAATGTGTGTAAACTAATTTGGTTGTTTTTCAATAGTTACCTTTGTTGGTATTATGGAATAAGGGTATTTTTTTAATAAATGCTTTGTGTAGGGTATTTTTTGAATAAATGATGGCACCATGCTGAAACCACATTTACCATTTATCAGCATAGTCTTCATAGTTGTTTTAATTCTGTGCCAATAACTGGATTTTTTTACTGTTGGCTCATTAACAAGCTCAAAGTTGCACAACGAGCTATGGGGCTATGCTCGGGGTTTCCCTGCGTGATAGAATGAGAAACGAGGAAATCCGCAGGGGAACGAAAGTCACCGACATAACTCTCAAAGTTAGCAGGTTGAAATGGCAATGGGCAGGCTACATCGCTCGTAGAACCGATAACCGATGGGGAAGAAAGATTCTCGAGTGGCGAGCACGAACCGGAACACGTAGTGTAGGACGGCCCCCCACTAGGTGGACGGATGACCTTGTCAAAACCGCAGGGGACGGTTGGATGCAAGAGGCGAGTAGCCGATCCAAGCGGCGTTCTATGCGGGAGGCCTATGATCAGCAGTGGACGTCTTCCGGCTGATGATGATGATGAATTGGATTCACCTGAACCTGTTTTCTAACTTGAGCTCTCTTTTCGCGCAATAATTCGATTACAAAAACAAGAAAAGAAGCAAAAAGTGGCAAAGATTAGTAAGACAAAAGTAAATTATTAAAAAAAACTGAAATAAAAAGAGTTTTAACTGTAACTTGTAACGGATATATTTTCTTGGAATACCTAGGTCTAATTCTAAATGGCCTATATTTTAATAAAAGCCTTACAACTCTATTTGTAGAAGAATTTTATTTGCTCCAATCTTGGTGCTGATAATTGGGTAATTTCGTGCCAATAACTAGCAACAAGCATGCCAATAAATGGAGATCCGATCACTTTTCAATCTCTTTTAATATTCTCTCGTATTGTTAACATTATCGTTTCAAAAATTATACAAATATAAAGATTAATAAACAAGATGTTTAATAATCGCAACAATTTAGCTGATATAAGTTGCTTTTAATTTAAAAAACCAATTTGAAATGAGACAACCTCTTAAAGTGCTGATAATTGGGTGTTTTACCCTAATAGTATAATACAGCACAGTTATTGTGCACGTTAATTACACGCCAAATTTAATTATGTTACAGTATTGAGTTTGAAGAGATTTTATATATACACTTGTAGTAGCACGCATAATGTCGCCTTGTCTATGCACTAAGTTCAGAGAGAGAAAAAAAAATATGTAGGTAGACCGCACAATTTCATTATTTCGTGCGGTCGGCTGGTTCTTCATTCACGTTGCAGTGCTCCGCCGCGTCGCACTACAAAGTTGGTTTTTCTAAGTTTCTCCGTGTTAACAAGTTTTTTCGTCAAAATCAAGATGCCGAAGAGGAAACATAACGACGAGTGGGAATATTTGTAAGTAATTTGCACAGTTACCGATAACTATCGATTGCATATGAGGTTTCACGTTCCAACGATTCGAGTTCTTACTTAACCCATTTTTTTTACTCGAGTTCACGATGCAACGCCACGAGTTCATCTTACTCGCTGTATACCTATGCGTACTTAATACGCCATCCATATAGCAACCTGTTGAGGTTATCCTATAATAATAATATGAAACGACCCGAAAGGTAACATTCTAACTAATTAAGTAATTTGCAATTTGTTCGGTCCACGTTTGAGTTGTCACTTACTGATAATAATGCATACGAGGTTTAACGTTCCAACGATTCGAGTTGTTACTTAACCTACTTTTTACTCGAATTCATCTTACTCGCTGTATACCTATGCGTACCTAATACGCCATGCATATAGCAACCTGTTGAGGTTATTCTATAATAATAATATGAAACGACCCGAAAGGTAACATTTTAACTATTTAAGTTAAGTTCTAATGTTCACGTTTCAACGATTGGAGTTGTCACTTAACGATAATAATGCATACGAGGTTTAACGTTCCAACGATTCAAGTTGTTACTTAACCTACTTCTTACTCGAGTTCATTTTACTCGCTGTATAACTATGCGTACCTAATACGCCATTCATATAGCAACCTGTTGAGGTTATCTATAATAATAAAAAGATGAAACGACCCGAAAGGTAACATTTTAACTATTTAAGTAATTTGCAATTTCTTCGGTTCACGTTTGAGTTGTCACTTAAATACATACGATGTTTAACGTTCCAACGGTTCAAGTTGTTACTTAACCTATTTTTTACTCGAGTTCATCTTACTCGCTGTATACCTATGCGTACCTAATACGCCATGCATGTAGCAACCTGTTGAGGTTGTCCTATAATAATAATATGAAACGAACCGGAAGGTAACATTTTAACTATATAAGTTAAGTTCTAATGTTCACGTTTCAACAATTCGAGTTGCCACTTACCGATAATAATGTATAAGAGGTTTCACGTTCCAACGATTCGAGTTGTTACTTAACCTATTTTTTACTCGAGTTCACGATGCAACGCCACGAGTTCATCTTACTCGCTGTATACCTATGCGTACCTAATACGCCATGCATATAGCAACTTGTTGAGGTTATCCTATGATAATAATATGAAGGTATACGTATAATTACGTATATTAGACACAAATTTGCAATTTGCTGTTAATGTTAAAAACGAAAATCAAGAGCTACGCGAACCAAGACCGTCGACTAGCGCGTTACACGCGAGTTCCGATCGTTCGCTGGATATAGCCAAGCCGTGACAATACTGGAGGATGTATCTCCACCACCAGTGATTAAAGGTGCTTCCAGCAGTGAGGATGTTCCACGAACAGAACCAAGCTATGGCAAAAATAGCAGCGGTATTGCTTGTCTTGACGAGCCTATAAGACTCTTCTTAGTAAGGATAATAAAGATCCAACTGTTCTAAAGCTGCTGATTGATGCTGGGCGCATCATCTGTGACACACAACTCAGTGAGTCAATAACGAGGCGAAATTTCATATTGGCTGTACTAAAGAAGGACTTGAAAGATCAGATGCTGCTCACGATAATAGATAGTTTTCTTGTAGCCAAGAACTAGCCGAAACTTTAAAGACCGCAAAAGCGATCAATAAAACAGGTGTGGATCTCAAAGCTTCCACCTCTAACAAGACTACTGCTACAAAACCAAAGCATCAAGTCGTTAACAGAAATTGAAACGGGAAGGCTCCGGTTCAAAACCACAGACAGCAGCCATCGGCGCCCTCAAAGATGAAGGAGTCTGCACCTCAGAGGCAACAGCACTCGCCATCATCGAGGACATCGCGACTGAACTTCAGTCGCGGCCGCCGCTAGACAATACGGTAAATTACGCCGGTAGACTATCTGTTTTTTACAACCAATGGTCACAAATAACCGCAGATAAAATAATTTTATCGTGGATACGTGGTTATGAAATTCCGTTCACTGAAACTCCATATCAGCATTGTATACCTCAACCCCGAAATTATGCACACTCAGAAAAACTTGAATTTGATCAAGCTATACATAATTTAATTTCTATAGGTGCTATACCTCACTGTGAGCCCTGTGAAGATATCCAATATCTTTTTACCCAAACCGAACGGAAAAGCACGCTTTATCCTAAATTTGAAAAAGCTAAACGAGTTCATTCAACATGTTCATTTGAATTAGAAGATTTTAGAATAATGATCAAACTAATCTCAAGATGTTGTCTCAAGTCAACTATTGATCTCAAAGACGCATATTATTAAGTGAAAGTTCATGATAACTCTAAAAAATATTCAAGATTTAGTTTGAACGGTAACTTGTATGAATTTAATGCCCTACCGTTTGGTGTCAATACGGCACCTTTTGTCTTCACAAAAATAATGAAAACGGTGGTCAGAATGCCACGCTGTGCTGATTATTTATCGGCAATATATCTTAACGATACCTGTCTAATATCACATAGCTATAGCGAATGTATGGATAACATTACAAAAATGAAAAGTACATACATGAATTTGCCTGTAAGTTTACAGTCAGATTTCGATTGGTGGATTAAATCTATCGAAAATCCAAAAAATCAAATTAAATTTGACGAATTCAGATGCTTCGACTATGGGGGGTTGGGGGATAGCCTGTGCGGGAAAAACGGCAAGCGGTAGCTGAAGTCGGGAAGAAAGAAAACTTCACATTCATAAGATTAAAAATTTGTCTAGAGGATTTATCCAATTGTCATATTATCTTGCGAATAGATAATACAACTGCGATTTTTTACATTAATCGTATGGGAGGAATCCAATTCCCCCATCTCACAAACTGACCAAAGATATACGACAATGGTGTGAAGCGCGAATTATATTTATAACAGCGCTATACATTCCATCTACAGAAAATACTATAGCAGATACTAAATCAAGGTGTATTCACCCGGATATTGAATGGGAACTATCTGATCTTGCCTTTCAGCAAATAATTAACAATTTCGGGCTACCAGAGATTGACATGATTGCTAGTTGAATAAATAAAAAATGTCCTGTATACATATCATGGCACAAAGACCCTGATGCTTGACGCTTTCTCTGTGAATTGGTCAAAATTGTATAAAAATACCATGAACCAGGAACCCGTAAAAACGGGTTCCCTTCCTTCTCAATAATTTTAAAAAAACATTGATGAAAATTATTAGCGACAAAGCTAAGTGCATACTGGTCGGGCCAACATGGCCAGCTGAACCTTGGTATCCCCTATTTAATCAGTTTTTTACAAACTAAACCACTGGTTTTTTCAAACTTCTGAGGACCTAATAATCTCTCATTCCAGTTTCTGCCAGATCCAGCGGCAGATTACCCTGGATGCCGGAGTATTGTGCGGGAGTCTCTAATAAGAAAACTCCCTCCCGGGTCTTTAGACACATTAATAGCGTCTCTGTCAGATAATTAAATTAAGTAATATGATACTTACACATTCCAGTTATTATTCATGTTTTAACAGAGTTATTTCAATCGGGAGCGCTATACGGCACTCTAAATGGGTTTAGATCTACACCTTCCTTAGTATTAGGAAGTCAGATAAGCACAGACGACTGTGTTTTAAGGGTATATTTAGGCTTCGCCCTCCCTTACCCAAGTATGAATCCACTGGGATACTACATTAGTAATTGAAACTCTAGCCACTTGGATTCCTAATTAATCTCATTCTTTAGAAAAAATCACTAAAGAAGCTAGTTACCCTGCTGGCGCTGGTAACAGTGCATAGAGTACAAACTATTTCAAAAATAGATATCCGAAATTTTCAAAATTAGCGGAATGATATTTCCATTAGGATCCCTGACTTAATAAAAACGTCAAGTGTAAACGCAACTCAGCCAACGCTGATGCTGCCAATTTTTCGAGACAGACCTGACATAGGTCCGGCTTAATTATTAACGGATTATCTAAAAGTAATGTAGCGGCATTACGTGATCATCACACCTCTATTTTTATTTCTATAAAAAACCATAAGTTTCTCCCCAAACACTTAGCAGATGGATAAAGAGTATACGTTGTGGGTCTGTGGAATAGATATCACACAGTACTCTGCACATAGTACTAGACACCTCAAAAGCTCATAAGCTCGGTGTGAATTTGGATGTTATCAGGAAGACTGCCGGTTGGTCCGGCGGCTCTACAATATTTGCCAAGTTTTATAACAGGCATATAACAGACAGCATATACAGAATCAAATCATTGTTTTGCTAGAAGTAAAATTGATTGATTTATGCTAAAATTTACTGTAGCTATTATGTTAATAGTTTATTTAAGAAACATTACCTTTTAATTGAGTGATTAAGTACATTTATTATGTCATTTATTGAAGAAATATTAAATATATTTACTTCTGTAATACTTTCAACTGAAATAGATATTTCACAACTTCTCTCAACATCTACAAGTGTATATATAAAATCTCTTCAAACTCAATACTGTAACATAATTTAATGATTAAACGAACTTACCTGTAAGTTAAGTTCTATCATAATTATGTGAAGTAGTGAGTTTGAAGAGATAGCATCCCGCCCACCCAGATTACCTATTTCATAGGTCCCGAATAGTGAAATATCTACTTGAACTGATAAGCTCTGAACTAAATGAAGAACCAGCCGACCGCACGAAATAATGAAATTGTGCGGTCTACCTACATATTTTTTTTTCTCTCTCTGAACTTAGTGCATAGACAAGGCGACATTATGCGTGCTACTACAAGTGTATATATAAAATCTCTTCAAACTCACTACTTCACATAATTATGATAGAACTTAACTTACAGGTAAGTTCGTTTAATCATTAAATAATTGAAAATAAAATTATATTTAAGTAAAACGAAGACATAATATTTAATAAAATACTCGTCTACCATCAACGGAACATGAAATGTCAACTTTGACGTCTACCATGACAATTTATCCAAAAAATTTGCAAATGGCATGCTATTTTCCAATTTATATAGAAACTTTAAAAAATTATATCTCGTAAACAGTGAATCTCCGCAAATTGAAAATCTGTAAAAAGCTTTCTATTTCAGAGTACTATCTACAATAAAAAAATAAACTTCCAAATCAATGGCCCATAATGGAAATTTTAGAAGGCCACAAGCACACTGGCCTGGGCTATATCCATTAACATCGCAATATTATTGTTATTGACAGTAATAATGTCTAAAATATGAAATATTGACCATATCAAGATATATAGGCCACTAACCCGCAAACACACAATATTAATGTCAATATGTAAATTGTATGTAAGTACCTATGCGGGTAGGCAGCATTTGATGGCGGTCGCGTTAGTACTATAATTATTAAACTTTTCCATTGGGCGATAAGGTCACGTATTGTCATGAGTCATGACCATGAATCATGACGATCTTCATATTTATAATTCATAATAATATACTTTGTAATAAAAGGAAACGACCTTTTAGCCTCATTTCACTGTTTGTTTCAAAATAGAAAAAATGTATTTAAAACAATTTTTACTTACAATTTTGCTTTCCATCTTAGTATATCCACAGAATAGATAATAGTACAAAAATCCTATTTTCACAAAAATGTGAACCTTTCTGTGAGATATCTCGAATCTCACTAGTTTCCACGGGCTGTAAACGTCATAGAAAATAAATAAAGCTTCTTGAAGTGACTGCTCAAATGATACATTGTTTTTATTAATCTGTGTTCGAACGTTCATTCATTTTTCACACCCCCCCTTCACTTCATGCAAAACCCTTTTTGGTCTGTCTCCATTTTGTGGTAAAATAAAGCCAATGTCTTTGTCTTTGAATAGTATCCGTTAGTAGCACTATATAATTTGTGCTTAGTAGTTTGTGGTCTTTGACATTTCAACATCGTTATTGATATTTTAATTTATTTTTTATTTAATTGTTCGTTAACGTACTTTTCTTTCCGCTTCAAGTGGGTAGTTGTGCTGAATTGGGATGTTGACTGTATTGAAATAAAAATATAATTTTGCCGCGAAACGGTAGTTTTTGTGACAGAAAACAAAAACACAATATTTTTAATAAGGAATTTAATTTTAATTTAATAATCAAAATGTAATCACATCACTCCGAAGTCACGTGACATAAAACGCGCGTGACGTCACTCGCTCAATCGGAATGAGTATGATATTGGTCTTTCTGCCTAGTATTTTAGAGTGATTTCTTTCATCGACCACGTGACCAGTATTGGCGTTTTGGAGCGAAACTTGAAATGGCATTTAAAATACATGAAAATTAAAGTATTAGCTGTATTCAAAACGTAATTTTAAATATTTTGGGTTATATTAGGCCCATTCGCATCGTTTTAAACACTTTCCCAAAATCAGTCAACATGTCAATTCTATAAAATCTAGAAATATCCCGGGTTCTGGTGTGGTGTATACTCTATTGTATGTAAAAATACTGACAATGTATTGCAGTGCAGTGTACCCAAAGAGAATATTTGGAGAATACAACCACTACGTAGTTTACCTAAGTGCAATAGTAAACGACAGGACGTTAAATTGCATTCCCTTTCTGTAAGACGAGATCAAAAAAGTGGCTGGACAGTATCAACATATTAAATAAAATTCTTCGTTGTACTGGTGTTATTTAGATTAGAAAGAAGGAACCTGCCCAGAGGCAGGCATTCCTTTTCAAAAGTTTAAAAAACAACAATAGCGCGCGCGGTCAATTGGGCGCAAATGTAAGTTTCATACCGAACTGTGGATGATTTTGTTTGTTTCCTCGCAAGTTGGAGAGAAGTACTTATACAAGTCTCGGCCGAAACCTCAAATAACGGCCTCTACAGTAATGTACTATTGTGTACGGATTATTTAAATTAACATTTTTTTAATCCGTCCGCTAATCGTCGATACCGTCCCTTTTCAGATAGATTATTGTCTGATATCGCTCATACGCGCTGGCAACACTGCCTAGAAGGTCCAACGAAAAGTTCAACAGATATCGGTCTATACGTAGTATACTACTTAGTCTATGCTAGTTTCTAAATAAACCATTTCGCGATTAAATACTAACTAGTTCATTGTTAATTTATCTTTTGAATGTTATCTTTAATCTTTGTTTTATAGGTTCTAGAAAATATTTGTGGTGAACCTTATTATTAAGTTTATTTGTCTGTATGCCTTAAAATCCATAGTCTGTGTTGCATATCGTTCACTATTTCCATGGAGCTAGGACAAGCCTGGAGAAATCATTTTAAGTTGAAGTATCAAAGGTATACTCTCCACTACTCAAACTTGTTAGACAACGTCGTAAGGAAAAAAGAGATAGCTATACAACGCAGCGACCATCTTTAACGCTTTGTAGCCGGTTTTGAGTGCTTCAATAACCAAGCAGCGGCGCAATTACGGATCTATTCGGGTCGATAAAATTCGATAATATTCGATAAAATTGATAATTTGATAACTGTCAATTTTATCGAATATTATCGACCCGAAAAGATCCGTACTTGCGCCGCTGGTTACTTTTTTTTATATTTTATTTTTTTTATTTTATTTGATAACGAGACGAGCTGGTCGTTTGCCTGATGGTAAGCATAAACGCCGGCCCATAACAATTGCAGTGCCACCCAGAACTTTGACACACAAAGACCTGCGCGGCACTGCAGTGCGCTCGTTACCCTGAGACATTAGGTATAAAGTCTCATAAGCCCAGTAATTTCACTGGATACTCTGCTCATCAAAACGGAACACAGTAATGCTTGCACACTACTGCTTGGTGGCAGACTTCACGAGCGTATGCTTTAATTTCTTACAGCACAAATATAGAAAGACAATAAAATATTTATAGGCAATGACATGTGTTGCTTTTGGCTGTAAAAGCCACACTACAATTAAATCCGAACAAAATTGCGGAGTGTCTTTCCACAGGTACGTGTTTTTGCATTTTTATACAATATTCATTCATTAATCTCAAAATGCTCTATATATGTTATAATTCTATTTAGTATGACACTAATAAATCTGTAAGAAAGTCTATCAATGCTCTAAATTCTTCAAAATTGTAAGAAATTTTTTTTAAACGAAATAATGATGTGCCGTACCGTATGTAAGCGTATTGTATCTATATCGATTTACAGGTTTCCGGCGAATACCCATATTAAAATTCTTTGGGTAAAAGCTGTAAGGAGAAAAGACTGGAAACATTTTGTATATGTATTTGGTTGTATATACCTAATTGTAATCTTCCCGGTACTCAAAATAAGGCTGGTGCGGCAGCTGAATCCGCTGAGAACCTCAAAAGGCGCAAATATAGTAGTCTTGATAGCAGTTACGTATTTGAGCCTTTTGGGGTTGAGACACTTGGACCGTGGGGACCTGGAGCTCATAGAATTTGGCGATGCTCCCCCAGTGAACCGTTGTCACATCGCCCACGGCGTTCACCTCACTTAAATTGGTATTCGACAAAATTACGTCAATGCTTGTTTGTGAAATGTTTCTGAATGCCGATTTGTATGAAGAAACGTCAAATGCTCACTTGAAGCTTGTTGGTCTCACTGACATACTCATTTGGGTGGCGCTAGTAGCGCGTGAGTAGTGGCACAGAATGCCAAACAGGCTGGTCGCCGCGAATTCCGCCCTCACTTAGGTGAATTACGATTCCTGAATAGCACATGTGCGATTCAGGAATAAAGCAAACTCCCGGCGATGCTCCCCCAGTGAACCGTTGTCACATCACCCACGGCGTTCACCTCACTTAAATTGGTATTCGACAAAATTACGTCAATGCTTGTTTGTGAAATGTTTCTGAATGCCGATTTGTATGAAGAAACGTCAAATGCTCACTTGAAGCTTGTTGGTCTCACTGACATACTCATTTGGGTGGCGCTAGTAGCGCGTGAGTAGTGGCACAGAATGCCAAACAGGCTGGTCGCCGCGAATTCCGCCCTCACTTAGGTGAATTACGATTCCTGAATAGCACCGGCGATGCTCCCCCAGTGAACCGTTGTCACATCGCCCACGGCGTTCACCTCACTTAAATTGGTATTCGACAAAATTACGTCAATGCTTGTTTGTGAAATGTTTCTGAATGCCGATTTGTATGAAGGAACGTCAAATGCTCAAGGAATAAAGCAAACTCCCGGCGATGCTCCCCCAGTGAACCGTTGTCACATCGCCCACGGCGTTCACCTCACTTAAATTGGTATTCGACAAAATTACGTCAATGCTTGTTTGTGAAATGTTTCTGAATGCCGATTTGTATGAAGAAACGTCAAATGCTCACTTGAAGCTTGTTGGTCTCACTGACATACTCATTTGGGTGGCGCTAGTAGCGCGTGAGTAGTGGCACAGAATGCCAAACAGGCTGGTCGCCGCGAATTCCGCCCTCACTTAGGTGAATTACGATTCCTGAATAGCACATGTGCGATTCAGGAATAAAGCAAACTCCCGGCGATGCTCCCCCAGCGAACCGTTGTCACATCGCCCACGGCGTTCACCTCACTTAAATTGGTATTCGACAAAATTACGTCAATGCTTGTTTGTGAAATGTTTCTGAATGCCGATTTGTATGAAGGAAGTACGTGGCGCGGCGGCGGCGGCGGCCGCGACTGTTCGCAGTGCCCCGCGCGAGGACTAGTCTATTAACTAAGGGTAAGCTTAGACGCTCAAGCAAACGTACGTTTGCTTGTCAGAATAACAACGCATGCTTGACGCCAAAGCGTTGTTATTCTGACAAGCAAACGTACGTTTGCTTGAGCGTCTAAGGTGCCCCTAAGACGCCACTGATACGCACAATATCAATACAAACATTAAATCAGGTTGCCGTGAAAATTGATTTATTTGTCTGCTTTGTTACGCAATTCAAAAACTGTGTAACATTCGACATTTGTTATAGGGAAGCCTAATATTTTGTGTTTGTGTTTTTCTAAATATATATTATTATAATTTTTATAGTACGTTAGGGTACATTATTGCATTGGGAATGTCCTGTAATAATAGTTGTAAGTCAATTATGAAATAAATAAATAAAAGAAGGACAAACTAACAAACAGACAACCACACTTTTGTATTTATTTATAGTACGACGGGGACTGTCACAAAAATACACACATACTTTAAAGACTTAAATGAAATACATAGACTACAATTTATAAAGATACCACGTGGGCGAATCTGCGTGCGGAAGCTAGGATTTTATGTTATGTTTGATTATTGGGAAGTATTCAAATGAAGAAATTAAACTACAGCATGTAAGGTTTATAAAAATAGTTTATTTTAATAAGTAGATACGCATATTGGGGGTAGTATTTATGTTAAACTTATTATTAAAATATTTTTCATATTATATAAATCGTAATATAAACCATAACTTACACACACACTACACAGTAGGATTTTGACTGATATTCTAATGTTGTTTATGTTTATATTACATGCGTTTTTTAAGGTGACTAACAAACAATGGTGTCTCGTGTCTTTATGCATTGTCTTTATTTTCTACAAGCTTATATATCATTTCCGTTGTCATTATTTTCGTTTGAATCATTTACTGGATTTTTAGTTGCAAGTTCTACAATTTCATTTGGTTTTTCTGTTGTAGGCTCAGGGTTTTTTCTGTAGTGCCAATTGGGTTTAGCGTTTCTTTTTCAGTAGGTCCTTGTGTCTTTTATATCTTGATTATTTGAAAAATCCGGAGATTCATTAGGCTTTACCGGATTTTCGATACCGTCTTTGTTTGCCTCTAGCTCATTGCTTTCATTGATTTTTTCGTTGTCTTTACCAAAAATATTAAAGTCGTTTGTTCCGTAATTCGCCGATATAATTTTTTTTATATATTATATACAATTACAGGAGCTGAATGTAAAATCGTTATCGTTACCTATAGTGTTAGTGTATATGTTGTTTGCTTCAATGTTAATTAGAACGCCGTTGTTTCTATTGTCTTTATTACCGTTAAAATCTTTAGTATTTCTTTCACTATTGCTGTCATCATTATAAATATTGTTTAATTTATCCTTCGAATTAACTGTTGGCTCAAGGTTTTTTTCTGCAGTGCCAATCGGGTTAAGCGATTCTTTTTCAGTACTTATGTCTTTTATATCTTGATTATTTGAAAGATCCGGAGATTCATTAGGCTTTATCGGATTTTTATTTTCGATACCGTCTTTGTTTACCTCTAAGTCATTGTTTTCATTAATTTTTTCGTTCTCTTTACCAATAATATTAAAGCCGTTTATTCCGTAATTTGCCGGTATATTTTTTTTTAAATATGATATACAATTACAGGGGCTGAATGTAAAATCGTTATCGTTACCTATAGTGTTACCGTATATGTTGTTTGCTTCAATGTTAATTAGAACGCCGTTGTTTCTATTGTCTTTATTACCGTTAAAATAATTAGTATTTCTTTCACTATTGCTGTCATCATTATAAATATTATTTGATTTATCCTCCGAATTAACTGCCATGGTGTCGTGGTTGATATTCTGTAACAAGGATAATAATTTTACGTAAAGACTGACTTAGTTTTGTGTTGGCCTCTTTATGTTAAAGCACGTAGGTATCTTTTTTCAATTATTCAAAAAATATCAAATGTATTTGACTAAAATGTTGTATGCAGTTAGATACGTAATATGCTATTATATTTACCCCAAAAGTTCACATCTTGGTTAATGTGGGCTTTTGGTGGGTAGAAATTGGGCGCAACTACTCTTCATACAAAATATTTACATTCGTAATTAATGGATCATATACAGGGACCTCTTTTAGTAGTGTTTACCTCTTCTAAATAGTCTTCAGCAATAATGATGAGTTCTTCTTTTGAATCGGACTCAGTAAGATCTTTTAGTCCAGGATTATCCTGAAAAAATAGTATTTATTAAAATGTGTGGCTGAAGTATTATATTTATTAATCTCTTTTTTCTAAATTTATGTTTTTATGGCTTTACAATTATTATATTCTTACCGGTTTTATATAAAGACCGAACACGCCACTCAGTTCTATCATAAGTACCAACACAATTATCTGTAATAAAATAATAATAATTAAAGTTATATAATACCATTTAATAATAATCCATTTTTTACCACATTATTTACCAGTTTGACAAGCAAACTAGTCAGTGAAATTACTGGGCTTTTGAGAATAATTCCATACTATGCTATTATTAGATACACAATCACTTAGGATAACGAGCGCACTGCAGTGCCGCGCATGTCTTTGTGTTTTTTTGTTTCAAAGTTCTGAGTGGCACTACAATAATTATGTGTTAGCATTATGCTTTCCATCAGGCAAACGACCCGCTCGCCTTGTTACCTAATAGTATAAAAAAGCCTCTCCAATAAATAGGTATAAAAAAACAGAAAATACATCTAGGTTACACAAAATTACTGGCAATAATAATGACATAAATATTAAATATTGACAATACCAACAAATACAGGCCACAAGCACACGCAAACACACAATATTATTGTTATTGACAATAATAATGTCTAAAATATGAAATATTGACCATATCAAGAAAAATGGGCCACAAACCCGCAAACATACAATATTAATGTCAATATGTAAATTATTGTCAATAATATGTATGTGAGTGTGCGGGTAGGCAGCATTTGATGACTGTCACGTTACTATAATTATTAAACTTTTCCATTAGGCGATACGGTCACGTAAAATATTGTCATGAGTCATGACCATGAATCATGACGATCTTCATATTTATTATTCATAATAGTATACTAGTAATAAAAGGAAACGATCTTTTAGTCTCATTTCACTGTTTGTTTCAAAATAGAAAAAATGTATTAAAAACAATTTTACTTACAATTTTGCTTTCCATCTTAGTATATCCACAGTATAAATAATAGTACAATATCCTATTTTCACAAAAATGTGAACATTTCTGTGATATACCTCGAATCTCACTAGTTTCTAAATAAACCATTTCGCATTTAAATACTAACTAGTTCATTGTTAATTTATCTTTTGAATATTATCTTTAATCTTTGTTTTTTAAAAAATGTTATATAAAATATATTTGTGGTAATACTTATTAATCAGGTTAATCAGATGCCACTACTACTGAGTTCGTCAATTAATGATTATGATAACGATTAACAATTAATCTTGAGATAGAGTACTGCTTGTACTTAATTTAGTAATTATTAATATATGTACTATAATATAACTTTAATGCATACTGTGTTTGCCTGTAATTGGTTATACATTTACAGTGAAACATAAATGTTAAGTAGCTATGTTACACTAAGTATGCACCAGTGTAATAACTGTTGGTAAACCAATTAATAAATAAATAATGAACGATGTTCAAGTGATCGTCAGATCAATAATTCCCAATTCTGAAAGCAGATGTCAAAATGCTCTTTAAAATAATTCTAATTTGAAGCTGTATGAATTTTGGTTCATGATTTACCTAAGTACGTACCCTATCGCAAACTCCAGCCATCTCGACTCAGTGCTAATCGAGTCTATACCTACCTGTTTTTGGTCCGTTGCTGCGTGAAAGATGGACAAACCAACAAACGTACACAATTTCACATTTTAGAAACCGGTAGGTATAAACGTTAATCATTTTGAAGTAGGTAAACACCTAGAAGTTCAGATAGTTTTGTGGTAAATATAGATATTGGATAGGTTATCCTACCTATCCTATATACCTCGCTATATAATGCGATAATTTGGTAGTAGATATACCTACTTAGATAAATTATGCAGATTAGTAGAGGTACCTACCTGTTTTTTTTTTTTTTAGTTTTGTTTTTGGCTCCACGCGATTATATCGTATTTAGCCAGTGTCAAGTTATATAAATCATAATATATCATAAATCTCTAGTTTTGGTGCGTGAAAGTCGTCAAAGTCACGTTAAAGTTTAGTCTAGGCGCGGTCAAGTCGAAGTGATGCTTCAGTAAAGCGGTGGATACTTTACTGAAGCGTCTATGGAGTTTTGGATAGAATACGAAAAAACACGTTTTTCGCCTTTGTACTATTTGCCTTTCACTTATGCACTTTTACGAACACTTAATGGTTAATAATCCACCATTATTACACATTAACACTCGAAGAAACATATAGGTTTTAGTAAATAACACAAAATCAACAACAGCACATTTTCGCATTCCCGCCAAAAAACTCACCTACCTGTTTTTAAAAAGCGAAAGTGTGTATGCCATCTTTGACGCAGCAACGGATCAGTGTCATTTTTGGCAAATATATAGTTTATGGACCGGAGAGCAATATAGGCTACTTTTTATCCCGGAAAATGCACGGTTCCTGTGGGAACGCTGGTGAAACCACGGGCAGAAGCTAGTATTTAATATCTGCCTATCTGAGTCACCTGCCCGCGGCTTCACTAGCGTGGTACTGGATATAAAAGTAGGTATGCCTACCCTTTTTTTTTGGTTTCCCGGGGAAATGCCTTTACGCACATATCCGCACCCGGGGGGCTGCGGAGATAGTGTGGGACTCGCAGCCAGCCCACTGCACAGCGTCCTACCCATTAAAACCACCGGGGTGTTTCCTGTCGGCTCAGAATTCGGACGGGGTTACGGGCTCGTTAACACACTCCTCGCGACCCCGTCAGCCGTCGTCCGTCCTCTAGGATGGACCCACCACGCGGGGAGAAGAAACTCCCCCACACGGCTCAGGCGATGCGCCGCAACACGAGCGCATGGCCTTCGCCTCGGGATGGCCGTAACTAAACATGTGCGGGACGTCGGATACTTACCCCCGCATCCAGCACCCCGGGCCCTCCCGGTGGAGATGGGGAACGTAGAGTACCACGCCCCCGTCTCCAAGCTCTTCAGAGCATCTTCACAACCCCTACCCACCACGGCTACCGCTACACCGCTTATAGGATGGGGGTCCCTCTCGTCCTTTGTTGACGCACTGCCAGCGGGAACAGTGCTACTTTACGCCTGGTCCCACGCTGGAAGACAATGCGCCCCACCTCTTTAACCCCCATCCCAAGCGGTGGCCAAGGTGCGCCGGTCAGGACGGGGTTTTCTGCCCCTGGTCACGTCCATTTTTTTCCCTGGTGCGCTGCCAGCGGGAGCAGGCGAGGATCCCTCCCCCCTTGTCCCAAGCTGGAAGACAGCGCATCCCACCTCATCATCACCCTATCCATCCCTTTGGTCTTCGGGCCCCGCTCAGCTTTTGCGCCCCCTCCGCTGAGCCTTCTGCTGACCCATACAGAGGGGCAGGCGGAGGGGCCCACCTCGCCGGGTTATTAGCTATCTGTCAGCAACCTCTCCGGGACCAAAATCAGTCAACCAGGAGAGGTTGCTGACAGGTACCCAGGATGCACCGCGTGGAGGTTACCCTATGTTATTCCAGATTATGTTTGTACTAAGTACGTACAACATGATTTTTGGCATAGATATAGTTTATGGACAGGAGCGGTACCTACTTTTTATCCCGGAAAAATGCACGGTTCCTATAAGAATCTCCACGCAGCCGCAGGTGGAACCGCGGGCAGAAGCTAGTTTACAATATAATGAATCCGATCAACGCCCGCAACGCTGACTCAGGCACTTGGAGAATTAAAAAAAAACCGGGCTTGTGTCTGATGACGACGATTTTGAAAATGTTGAAGAGGTATGTTGTATTTTGATATCTTGGTATATATACAGGGTGTGGCTAAACAAGAGGACATTCAGGGCAACTTTTCTATATATCTATGAGAGCCACAAAGGATAGAAGCCAATATATACCTACATTCAATAACATAAACATTTTGTTGCAAACTAAGTAATTACGAAAAAAATTCGCATTAATTAATCAAAAATTTCACTTTTATTTTCTTCCAAATTCACCTAATGTTACGATTGAACAAAATACTTTAAATATATAAACAGATTCTCGAAGTTAAATTGTTTAGCCAAACTCTGCATTGACTATACACATCAAAAGTGTCTAGGGATCAAGTACATTTTTAACTAAAAAAAATCTCATTAATATTTACCAAATCTAGTCTTCCAGATTCGCTTCTTACTTTAGTTTCCATGTATTTTGTAAAAATTAAGAAAAATTGCAATTTTTGCAATATGCGGGAAATTAACCTAAGTTAATATCGTCAAATAAAAGTCAAATAAATGAATTAATCCAATTCAATTTTCAATCCAATTCGCAATACAATTTCCAAACTCGAGTACGTCTTGTATCCGGCCTCATACTGAAACGAGATTCATCGGAAAAGCAAACAAAACGCCAGTTTTCTTCTTCCCAGTTTCTGTGTTCGCGAGCCCATTGTAAACGGGCTCTACGGTTGGGGGGTGCTATAGGTGGAACTCTCAGCGGCCTTCGAGAATGCAGATCCACTTCACGTAAACGATTTCGGATGGTTTAGTCGCTTATCAGCAAACCTGAAGAGCTATGGAGTCTCGAGGCCAACATCATGGCGGTGATGGTGCGATTCCGTCGAGCTGTATTTTGAATGTACCGGTCCTGTCTGCGACTGGTGATGCGAGATCGTCCTCCATGTCGCTCGGCCACGCTGCCCGTGATGCGATAGCGTGACTAGCAGCGCCAGTACGGATATTTTCGATCGATAAAATTGACAGTTCAAATCGATAACGACACGAGCTGGTCGTTTGCCTGATGCTAAGTGTAACGCCGGCCCATAACTATTGCAGTGCTACACAGAACTTTGAAACACAGAGGCCTGCGTGGCACTGCATTGTGTTCGTTATCCTGAGAAATTGAGTCTCATAAGCTTAGTAATTACTAAGCTTATGAGACTCAATTTCTGTCCTCAAGTGAAATTTCACTGGCTACTTTGCTCAGCAAACCGGAACACAGTAGTTCTTGCAAAGTACTGTTTGGCGGCAGACTTCACGAGCAATGTGGTGGTTGTAGCAACCCAGATGGACACTCGCAGAAGATTTAGTCCTACCACCTAATACAGTAAAACTTCCCAAGTGCCAAGTACGGGGGTTTCCCCGTGGACCCACTTCTATGACCCACTGCCCACCACGCTAGAGATGGAATTAAAAAACAAAGTATCGTAGCACACTAGCTAACTTAATATACACAAGTACTAGGTAAAAACAGGTACTAAAAATAGCAATCAAAATTTATGTATAATTTATAGGATGTTAATTCGTGTTTAGAAATGGCATGAGTATAACTAAGTCTGTTAATTTGACATCTGTTTGTAATATTATACCTTTACATTCTAATGGTACCACGGAAAACAAAGGGTTTTACAGGGTGTATAGTCTGTAGAGTATAGAACAAATTAGAATCGTTTCGAAGCCATGCTCCTAATCAATATTCCAAGCGAATGCCGAGTCCTCTGGAGAGATGAGCTATTATATACCTTTATGAAATACAAATATACCGAGAGCTTAATTTATGCCCGTTTTAAATTATAAACAAAATGTCAAATAGTTTTTATCCCCTAGTTATATGTAGAAATGATGGTGACACGAAATTTAATTTAGGAAGTTTTTATGCTACGGTTACCATACTAGGTGGCAGTTTCGAAGATGTCGGTGAAAACAGTCTCATACGATACCTACGCGCTCTCTCAGGAACCGTGCATTTTTCTGGGATAAAAAGATCCTATATAATCTCTGATCCATCAAATATATTTATGTCAAAAATCACGTCGATCCGTTGCTACGTGAAAGAAGGACAAACGAACAAACAGACAACCACACTTTTGCATTTATTTATAGTACGGATATTATAGTACGAATTCCACGGGAACTGTCACAAAAATACACACATAATTTAAAGACTTAAATGAAATACATAGACTACAATTTATAAAGATACCACGTGGGCGAATCTGCGTGCGGAAGCTAGGATTTATGTTTGATTATTGGGAACTATTCTAATGAAGAAATTAAACTGCAGTATGTAAGGTTTATAAAATAATTTATTTTAATAAGTAGATCCGCATGTTGGGTGTAGTATATTAAACTTATTATTAAAACATTTTTCATCATATAATGTAAATCTTAATATAAACAACAACTTACAGTACAACATCAGAATTTTAACTGATATTCTTATGTGGTTTATGTTTATATTACATGCGTTTTTTAAGGTGACTAACAAACAATGGTGTCTCGTGTAAAAAATAAAGACAATGCATTGTCTTTATTTTCTACAAGCTTATCATTTCCGTTGTCATTATTGACGTTTGAAAAATTTCCTGGATTTTTAGTTGCAAGTTCTACAGTTTCATTTGGTTTTTCTATTGTTGGCTGAGGGTTTTTTCTGCAGTGCCAATGATTTACCGTTTCTTTGTCAGTAGGTCCTTGTGTCTTTTATATCTTGATTATTTGAAAGATCCGGAGATTCATTAGGCTTTACCGGATTTCAATTTTCGATACCGTCTTTGTTTGCCTCTAGCTCATTGCTTTCATTGTTTTTATTGATTTTTTCGTCGTCTTTACCAAAAATATAAAAGCCGTTTGTTCCAAAGCTCACCGGAATAATTGTGTTTAAATTTGTTAAAGTATTACAGAATACAAATCTGTTACCGTTACCTATAGTGTTACCGTATATGTCGTTTGCTCTAACCCTAATTGGAGAGTTTGTGTTTTTATTTTCGGAGTCTTTATTTATTTCGATATCGTCTTTTTTTGCCTCTAGGTCATTGCTTTCATTGTTTCCATTAATCTTGTCGTTGTCGTTACCGAAAATATAAAAGCCATTTGTTTCGTAATTCGGTATCATTTTTTTTAAATCTGATACACTATTACAGGGGCCGAATATAAATACGTTATCGTTACCTATAGTGTTACCGTATATGTCGTTTGCTTCAATGTTAACTAGAGCGCCGTTGTTTCTATTGTCTTTATTACCGGTAAAATCATTAGTATTTCTTTCACTATTGCTGTCATCATTATAAATATTATTTGATTTATCCTTCGAATTAACTGCCATGGTGTCGTGGTTGATATTCTGTAACAAGGAAAATAATTGTACGTAAAGACTGACTTAGTTGTGTTGGCCTCTTTATGGAAAGCACGTAGCTAACTTTTTTCAATTCTTCAAAAAATATTAAATGTATTTGGCTAAAATTTTGCATGCAGTTATATACGTAATATGCTATTATGTTTATCCCAAAAATTCACTACTTGGTTAATGTGGGCTTTTGGTGGGTAGAAATTGGGCGCAACTACTCTTCTTACAAAATATATACATTTGTAATGAAAGGATCATATGCGGGGACCTCCTTTAGTAGTGTTTACCTCTACTAAATAGTCTTCAGCAATAATGATGGGTTGTTCGTTTGAATCCGACTCGGTCAGATCTTTTAGTCCAGGATTATCCTGAAAAAATCGTGTTTATTAAAATGTGTGGCTGAAGTATTATATTTATTAAGGCCAGGATAGTCCGCGCCCGCTTTCTCGCTCGCGCATATCAATGTTTTTGAAGAGAATCAATATTTTAATATAATTATGAAAAATCGCATTCGGTGAATTTGCTGGCAATAACATTACAATGGTATGGCAAAAGTACCATTTTGATCCGATCAGGTTTTCATACATGAAAATGGGCAAAACATAAAATCCCATTTTTAGCTTTGAAAACTTAAGTAGATCAAAATGAAATTATTGTTAAACTTTTGTAATGTTTTGTATTGTCAGCAAATTCACCAAATGTGATTTTTAATAATTATATTTAGTGATAGTTCATCTTCAAAAATGTTGAGATGCGCAAGCGAGAAAGCGGGCGCGGAGTATCCTGGCCTTAATCTCTTTTTCTAAATTTATGGTTATTTCTTTTATAGCTTAATTATTATATTTTTACCTGTTTTATATAAAGTCCGAACACGCCACTCAGTTCTATCATAAGTACCAACACAATTATCTGTAATAAAATAATAATAATTAAAGTTATATAATACCATTTAATAATAATCCATTTTTTACCACATTATTTACCAGTTTGACAAGCAAACTAGTCAGTGAAATTACTGGGCTTTTGAGAATAATTCCATACTATGCTATTATTAGATACACAATCACTTAGGATAACGAGCGCACTGCAGTGCCGCGCATGTCTTTGTGTTTTTTTGTTTCAAAGTTCTGAGTGGCACTACAATAATTATGTGTTAGCATTATGCTTTCCATCAGGCAAACGACCCGCTCGCCTTGTTACCTAATAGTATAAAAAACCTCTCCAATCAATAGGTATCTAAAAAAAACCCAGAAAATACCTCTAGGGTAGCCTAGAGGTATGTTCTGTTTTTTTTTAGACACACATTATTATTGGCAATAATAATGACAAAAATATTAAATATGTACTGACAATATCAATAAATACAGGTCACAAGCACACGCAAACACACAATATTATTGTTATTGGCAATAATAATGTCTAAAATATGAATGTGACTGTGCGGGTAGGCAGGCAGCATTTGATGACTGTCACGTTACAATAATTATTAAACTTTTCCATTAGGCGATAAGGTCACGTATTGTCATGAGTCATAACCATATATATGAATCATGACTATTTTCATATTTATACTTCATAGTATACTAATAATAAAAGGAAATGATCTTTTAGTGTCATTTCACTGTTTGCTTCAAAATAGAAAAAATGTTTTTACGCTTCCAACTGGTAGTGGGCTAGAACATTTGGATTATCTATAGGCCTACTTGGGCTTGCAGATTATCCAACTGTTTTTGTAGTTAGCTAGGTTAGATGTAGTGTTTATTTATGTATTAGCTAGTTAATAAGTACTAGTAATGTAAATTTGTAATCTACACAAATAAATATTGAATACTTACAATTTTGCTTTCCATCTTAGTATATTAACAGAACAATATAAATCCACAGAAAAATAGAACAGTACGAGTATCCTATTATCCCAAAAATGTGAATATTTCTGTGTTATGTCTCGAATCTCACTAGTTTCTAAATAAATCATTTCGCATTTAAATACTAACTAATTCATTGTTCATTTATCTTTTGAATGTTATCTTTAATCTTTGTTTTTTAAAGTAGGATATAAAATATATTTGTGGTGAACCTAATCAATCAGGTTAATCAGATGCCAGTACTTCTGAGTTCGCCAATTAATGATTATGATAACGATTAACAATTAATCTTAGTAAGATAGACAACTTATTGTACTTAATTAAGTAATTACTATACTAATATCATAATATAACTTTAATGCATGCTGTGTTTGCCTATAATTGGTTATACATACAGGCTCTTATTAATAAACAGTGTTAATCCATGGTTTAGTTAAACTATATTTTGTCTCTCTCAATTCAGTTTAAAATTGTCAATGGTTTAGTTAAAATATATTTTGTCTTTCTCAATTCAGTTTAAAATTGTCAAAGAACAACAAAGACAAAACATAGTTTAACTAAACCATGGATTAACACTGTTTATTAATAAGAGCCTTAGAGTAGAACATAAATGGTAAGTATGTTACACTAAGTATGCACCGACGTAATAACTGTTGGTAAACCAATAAATATATAAATAACTAGTTGCTGCCCGCGGTTTCACCCGCGCGGAGATAATGGATTTCATGGTTATTATTTTTTTCGCGCGGAACCCTAATTCTTTTTCTAAAATAAAAGTAGCCTAAGTTACCCCTTGTAACATCAGCTATCTGCCAGTGAATGTCCCGTCAAAATCGGCCCAGCCGTTTCAGAGATTACTTGGAACAAACAGACAGACAGATAAAAATTTAAAAAATGATGGTTTGTTATTGGTATGTACCGTATATACATTCGTATAAATTTGGTAAAAAGCTGTTATTTTGATATTACACACAGACACTTCAATTTTATTTATTTGTATAGATGAATGACGTTCAAGTGATCGTCAGTTCAATAATTCCCAATTCTGAAAGCAGATGTCAAAATGCTCCTTAAAATAATTCTAATTTGAAGCTGTATGAATTTCGGTTCATGATTTATCTAAGTACGTACCCTACAACGCAAACTGCAGCCACCTCGACTCAGTGCTAATCGAGTCTATACCTACATGCAGCGCAAGAACGGATCGATAAAATTCGATTCGATCAATAAAATTGACAGTTCAAATCGATGAAGTGGGTTTTATCAATTTTTTATATAATTTGTCGAGCCTTGATACAACCGACAAAAGTTATCGAATAGCTAGGTCGAATCCAAAGAGAATATAATAATAATAATAATATTTTTATTGCAGACAAAAGAGTCCATAGTGGTATTAGTAACAAAATAACTTAGAAACTATGTTAGTAACACGAGAAAAAAAGAAAAACAGAATAATACAATTAAAAGATATTACTGTGACACCATGCAGGCCACTGGCTTATGACGCGCCAAGAATTGCCGCATAATGTCACAGCAATAATCCTCCGCAACAACGGTCAACATAATGTTCGGGCTGCCACGAACGCGACGCATCAGGGATGCGGACCTTTTTCGCATGATGGCATGAAAATCGTCAATTCGTGCATCTGCGAACATCCCTGATGCGCTACAATAACGTGGCAGCCCCAACAGTGCCCTGAATCCGTTGTTGTATTGGACACGTAGGGCGTTGTAGGATTTCTGTGTATATCTGGTCCACAGGCTACACGCATAGAAAGATTGGCAATATGCCCGGAATAGAGTGACTTTCACAGATGCCGTACAGCGTGAAAACCTACGAGCCAGCATATTACACCTTACCGACAGCGCCCTACGTTCCTTCTCCACTCCATGTCTATGTCATCAGACATGTCATCCGTTACCCAGTGGCCCAGGTACTTAAACTGCTTATATATAAAGCTAAGCTACTACAATACTTTACGATCAGACTTCGGTACTCGCAACATTCGATAAATTTATCAGTTTTATTAGATTCGATAAAATAATATGTATCGTTTGGACTTCCGTACTTGCACCACTGTTTATATAATGCGAACGCGAACGTTTGTTGGTTTGTCTATCTTTCACGCATCAACGGATGAAACGCACACCAAAATCATGTGATTTTGAAGTAGGTAAATACCTAGAAGTTCAGATAGTTTTGTGGTAGACATAGATAAATTATGCAGATAAGTATAGGTAAGGTACCTATCTACATAATGCGATAGTTTTGTAGTAGATATACTTAGATAAATTATGCAGATTAGTATAGGTACCTACCTGTTTATATAATGGTAAAGTGTGTACGTTTGTTGGTTTGTCCATCTTTCATACATTAACGGATCAGCGTGAGTTTGACATATATTATATATATATATATATATTATATATATTCTTTTTATCCCGGAAAAATGCACGTCTCCGGGTAGATTTTTTAAATGTTTTTGTGTCACAAATTTGTGGTACATATATATATACAATATCCTTCTTTTCTTTTATTGAAGATTTATGTTGTGTCACCACAAATTTGTGACACAAAAACATTTAAAAAATCTACCCTGACACGTGCATTTTTCCGGGATAAAAAGAAGCCTATATTGCTCTCCGGTCCATAAACTATATATATATATATATATATTGCTATTGCTGAAAAGAAGATACCTCACACAAATAAAAACTAAATTAGACAAGAGAAACAAGACTCAAACCACCAAAGAAAAAGGAGAACGAAGGAATGAAAGACAAAGGATACGACAACAAAGATAAATGAAACAAAAAAATAAAGTTTTGCCTGTTAAGAAAACAAATAGAGATGAACGAGAAGATCGAAGAGAAAACGAAGGGTCGTTGAAAATTTTAAATTTTAATATTTTTATTAGACAAACTCTTAAGTTTATTTATGCGTGTCATAACAGAATTATCTTCTAAAGATTACTAATAAAACATTTTAAAATAACGGATTTTACTTATTTTATTCGATTGGGCGTCTATCCTACAATGTAGGCATCTATCTTTCTTAGCATTGTCATGGTGGGGCATCTATCCTTGCAAATAGGCATCTATCCTCAAAGACATTATTCTGCAATAAGTCAATTTCTGCAAAATCTGTAATTGTTAGGCCAACAAAAACAAGTCATGCCACAATGTGGTAAAATGTTTATGACACTTTATATTTTCTATACCTGTGACCCGACACTATTGTTATCACCAACATTTTTAGCAAATAAATGATTATGATTATTATGTTTAGTCATAAAAGATTAAACTAGCTATATTCATAGAGATTATTCATGATAAATTGATATTTTTAATTAGATTAAAATGATGATGATTTAATTTCTTTTTAATTAGGAGCCTACCCTATGTTATTCGAGATTATGTTTGTACTAAGTACGTACAACATGATTTTTGGCATATAATATATCTACAGTTTATGGACAGGAGAGCTAATTTTTATCCCGGAAAAATGCACGGTTCCTATAAGAATCTCCACGCAGCCGCAGGTGAAACCGCGGGCAGAAGCTAACTTACAATATATTAACTATTTGTAGGTAGATAATTATGTCTATTATTTTATTTACAGAAACACGAAATGCAATAGTACATACGAGTAGGTGTACCTAGTTATGGTGGAGATTTTTTTAGTTGTCCAAAATGTAAAAAAACTTTTCTTATGGTATTTGGTAACGAGACAAACTGGTCGTTTGCCTGATGGTAAGCATAACACCGGCCCATAACAATTGCAGTGCCACTCAGAATTTTGAAACACAAAGGTCTGCGTGGCACTGCATTTTGTACGTTATCCTGAGAAATTGAGTCTCGTAAGCTTAGTAATTTCACTGGCTACTTTGCTCAGCAAACCGGAACACAGTAGTTCTTGCACAGTACTGCTTGGTGGCTGACTTCACGGGCAATGCGGTGGTTGTAGCAATCCAGATGGACACTCGCAGAAGAGTTAGTCCTACCACCTAATACAGTCCAACGCTATGATCCACTGCCCACCACGCTAGAGATGGAATAAAACAAACTATCGTAGCACACTAGCTAACTTTAATATATACAAGTACTAGGTAAAAACAGTTACAAAATAATAGTAATCTAAATTTATGTATAATTTGTAGGATGTTAATTCGTGTTTAAAACAGGCATGAGTATAGCTAGTCTGTTAATTTGACATCTACTTGTAATAGTACGAGGGCAAAAAAATCTCCACAGTACAGATTTTATCAGAACTGTGTTTAGCTTGATCGTCCAAGTTGTCATTGTCTTTTATTGTTTATTTATTTGCTTCGTCTTTATCTTTGTTTTTATCTCCTGAAGCATCCTCTGGAGCGACGTCTTTTTCAATATCCTTGTCTTTATTACATCCTAATTCTAATGAGTAGTTTGTTACTTTATCGTCATCTTCATTTGACTTATCAATGTCTGTAGCATTATGGTCTAAATTTTCTTTATATTTGATTTTTTGTTTATATGTGTTATCTTTTTGTTTATTTTCTGAATCTGAATAGATGCATCACTTGAAGCATCTTCTGAAGCGTCTTCTTTTTCTATTACACTATCCTTGTCTTTATTATCTCCCAATTCAGATGAGTTGTTTGTTTCTTTGTTTTCATCTTCCTTCGATTTATGACTGTCTGGTTTAACATTTTCGGTGTGTTTGTTTTCAGTGTCATCTTTTTCTTTTGAACCTTCAGTTTCTGGAAGCTTAGTTATTGAGTCAATGATTTCTTCTGAGGCATTTTCTGGTTTTTCCTCAACAACATCATCCGGTTTTGGCGTTTCTTTTTCATTTTCCGTGTCTTTAGTGTCATTTTTTTCTGCACTGTCTTTATTTTCTACAAGCCTATCATTTACGTTGTCATTATTTTCATTTGAATCATTTCCCGGATTTATGGTTGTAAGTTCTACGGTTTCATTTTGTTTTTCTATTGTTGGCTCAGGGTTTTTTTCTGCAGTGCCAATTGGGTTTAGCGTTTCTTTTTCAGTTGTGTCTTTTACATCTTGATTATTTGAAAGATCCGGAGATTCATTAGGCTTTACCAGATTTTTATTTACGGTTCCGTCTTTGTTTGCCTGTAGGTCATTGCTTTTATTGTTGCCATTAATTTTTTCGTTGTCCTTACCAAAAATATTAAAGCTGTTTGTTCTGTTATTCGCCAGTTTTTTTAAATATAAATCTGATATTGTATTGCAGATGTTGAATATAAATATGTTATCGTTACCTATAGAATTACTGTATACGTCGTTTGCTTCAACCTTAACTGGAGCGACTTTGTTTATATTTTCGGAGTCTTTATCTTTTCGTTTTTTTCTTGCTAATTCTTCGTATTTAATCTTATTACCGTTAAAATCATTAGTCTTTCTTTCATCATTACTGTCATCATCGTTATAAATATTATTTGATTTATCCTTAGAATTTACCGCCGTGGTACTATCACCATCGTTTTGATTTGATGCCAGTTTAGTTTTGTCAAGCTTAAGTGCCGTGAAATAAACTTCAATTTGCTTTGACACCTCTTCTTTAATGTGATTATCGACTTGCTGTTAAAAAAGGTAGGTAATATTAGTTTCACGGTTATTTAATAATTTATTTATTCGATAAGTTTATGAATGTATTGATAATTGATATTGTCTTACTTTCATCCGTAACTCTAAATATGTAGTTGACCACTCATTGACCCAATTCCAAAACTGTTCCTGTAATGACAATGATATGCTATTTTTAATCTTAGAAAAGGGGAAAAAGGGTTTATTAATGCAATATTATTGGAACTGCAATATATTCACATATAATAAACTATTAGGGCTTCCAAACAAATTTATAAAATTTTATTGGTGTTTTTTTTCCTATATATGCATTTATCCGAAACTATTCGGATTGTGACTGTTTTTTTTAATGGATTATCTTTACTCCAACTTAGGGAATAGTGTAAGTTTATAGGGAATTAGGGAAGCTTCTATGTTCTGCAGTCGACGATGTGATGATTCAGGCTGTTGATGATGGTGATGATAATGATATAAATAAGAATGCAATAATTACGGTTATTAACTTTTTTTGTGACAATTTGGTTATGTTAGAAATATTATTAGAATACTCGTTTCTATTTATCGAGAGAACTCGAGACCTTTTATATGTGATTTCTTGTGTTATAGGTTGCAAAAAAGGCTGTGTATAATCTGTTGTATTCTCTCTTTTAATAAAAAATAGTTTTTACTTACATTTTCCATCAGTTTTCGAATATCTTCTGACAGTTCAAACGTTTTATCTTCGTCTCGTTCATTCTGCGAAATAAATACATATAAATACTTTTGATTACTTTTGTTTCTTGAACTTTATTATTGAACATGCGATTTGTCAGACTAACTTTATCTTTTTGTTTTCCATTATTTGGATTATCCTTATTTCCAGTGTGTTCATTGGTAAAAGGTGCTGTTGTAGTCATATAATTGTTTCCTTTTTTATCTCCATTCTTGTCCTTACTCTTTTCGGTTTTGTTGGAACTATTATCCTTTGAACAGTCATTTGCTTTACCTTCTAACTTCGATGTTTCATTTTTAAAGACTTCTTTTATTATGCCCACTATTTCATCAAATAAGGCATTCTTAGTATCATTTTGCGATGTTTCAGGTTCCTTAGTAGCTTCATCAAAAATGCGATCTAAATCGTCAAAAGCAGCGTCTGTCTCGGGCTTGTTTGAAGAATCTTCTGGACTCTCTTCTGATGGTTTCAGTATAATATGAATTATTTCGTCTAAATCCGGCTTTTTTGTTGATATGTTTATATCTTCCACTCTCGTATTTTCCTAAAAGTTAAAATTTGAATAGTCTTAATGATACAAATAGATTTATTTTCTATAATAGTATGGTGGCGGATGTCGGATTGATCACTGTTGGACTGTACTACTTATTTGATTGTTATTTTCAGTCTCGTACGATACGGCGTGGCTAGTAATGGATCAATCGTCCATCACCAAGTAACACAGTATCAATGCCGCCGGCACAGGTCGTCAACATGTCACGCCAGTATATAACGTCCTTAGGCGATTTATTAAAATGGTTACCTCGCTTTCTTCAGTTGGTTTGCCAACTTCATAAGATACTCGATTGCCATTTAGATCCTGCCACAAAAAAAACTATATTAATTTTGGGTAAGGCTTGTGAATGTCTGCTGTAAAATACAATAATATCCAGGGTATCTCATCGAGATTCACCTAGGTGAATATGACCTACTTTTGAAGCTGCTTCTTTTAAATCTTTCTCGAAATTCATTATTTTGACATTTATTTCTTCGTCTAGTTTGCTGCCCCTTGGTTCTCGAAGATCTTCAAATTTGCTATCCTTTAAGGTAAAAGATGTGAAATTAAATATTTTCAATTCAATTGTGATTGCATTTTATAATGTTTCAATAGATGTCAAAATTATAATTAGATAACACACCATTTTGATTAGATATTGGTATTGAAGATGTAATAACGTTTCCTGTGTAATTTCAAATTATAAGTTTTTTCAATTTAATGTAATGTAGCTGCTGGTTCTCCTTCTAAATAAGTAAATTATTAGAAAATCTCTTTTTGTAAGATCCTCCAAATCATGAATTAATATAAGATTTAGATAGTAAAAGACTGGCTATTGTTGTAAAAACAAATACTTACAATTTTTTCCGCTGTTGGCTCACCAATTTTGTAACGTTTTCGAAATATATTCAAATCCTGTAACAAAAACACCATTTTTTAATGTTGTTTGGTAACGAGGCGAGCTGGTCGTTTGCCTGATGGTAAGCATAACGCCGGCCCATAACAATTGCAGTGCCACCCAGAACTTTGAAACACAAAGGCCTGCGCGGCACTGCAGTGCGCTCGTTACCCTGAGACATTAGATATTAAGTCTCAAAAGCCCAGTAATTTCACTGGCTACTCTGCTCATCAAACCGGAAGACAGTAATGCTTACACATTACTGCTTGGCGGCCGACTTCACGAGCAAAGCGGTGGTAACAACCCAGACGGACACTCGCAGAAGAATTAGTCCTGTCCTACCACTAACAAAATTGATAATTATGATAGTAAAGTATATTGTTATATAATTTGTTACAATTAGTTTCTAACTATTTTATCTATTTTGTAACTATTTTTGTAGTTTCGATTTTACAGGTACATAGTTGATTATATGTAAAATTTTCTTGGTACTTACGTTCCAGACCATTCCATGATCTCCAGTAAGACTCATTCCGTAAGTGTTCCGCGACAAACTAAGCCCATTAGACGTTAATTTTGGGGGACTTAATTTCTCAAGGCTTTCTTGCATAATAGCTGATTTTTCAGAGCTTGGTTCCTCAAAGATTTGTTCCTTACTATTTAGTTTATCAGAGCTTAGTTCCTCAAGGGCTTGTTCATTTATGCTTGATTCTTCGGGGCTTGGTTTTTCAAGATTTTCTTCACATTTGCTTGATTCCGGAAAACTTAGTTTTTCAGGGTCTAGTTCCTCAAGGATTTGTACATTTATTCTTGGTTCTTTAGGGTGCAGTTCTTCCTTTGAAGCTGCTTCTTCAGCATTATACTTGATTTTATCGGCTGTTTGTTCATTTTCTCCGCTTTCTCCCAATTCCGGTTTATTGTCATCATTGTTATCCTGTGAAGTAATGGAAACCAAAATTAAACATTGTTCTATCATTGTAGGTATTTTCATATACAACATATAACACATAAGTAGGTACTTTATAATTTCAATTGTCATAGTCTTTACTATAAACTGTATGTAATATTGTGTTCTCCCACACAGTATTAACTAATTTTAATGTTAGAATGTTTTATATTCACCTCGATTTGACTATTTGTGACTCCAACATAATTAGAAACCCTCAAGTCGTTTAAATTCTGAAAAAACAGAAAGTTACTCTCACATACAAAATTAAATACATAATATGAAAATACATACATACATACATAATATTAAATACAAATTCACCTGGAGTGAAGCTAGCGGCCGTGCATTCGGATTGATTATTATTTCATAATACTGACTGAATATCCCTTAGCGGGACTAAAGTCTTATCGGATGGTCTAACCCTTCTGCGAGTCTCCGTCTGTGTGAGTACCACCTCTTTGTTCGTATAGTATGCTGCCAAACAGTAATGTGCAATCATTACTGTGTTCCGGTTTGATAAGAAAAGTAGTCAGTGAAATTACTAGGCTTATGAGACTTAATGCTTATTGCTTAACACCAGGCGAAGGGCAGGTCTTTTTATCCAATTATTGTATAAAAAAGTTGTATATTATCTATCAGGAGTAAAAAAAAATATTCCTTTCATCCAAAGATTTATAAAAACTTACGTTCCAGACAGTTCCCCGGTCTCCCGTAAGACTCATTCCATATGTATTTCCTTCCTTCTTAATACTTCTCTCATGTCTTGCAGGATAAGTATCTAAATTAAGTTCCGGAAATATTGCTGATGGCTCACCGAGAATCTGTAAAGGTTATTAAAGAAATATATAACTTACTAGCTTCCACCCGCGGCTTGGTAGTATATTATGGCATTACAATTATTATATTCTTACCTGTGTTATATAAAGTCCAAACACGCCACTCAATTCTATCATAAATACTAACACAATTATCTGTAATAAAATAATGATTAAATGATTAAAATCTATTTTCTTATTAGGTACCACGTTACTTGCAGGTTTGATAAGCAAACTAGTCAGTGAAATTATTGGGTTTAAGAGACTATTACCATACTATGCTATTACCCATTATCTTAGGATAACGAGAGTACTGCAGTGCTACGAAAGCCTTTGTGTTTTTGCGTTTCAAAGTTCTGAGTGGCACTACAATAATTATTGTTATGAGCTAGCGTTATCCATTCCATCAGACAAACGACAAGCTCGCCTTGTTACGTAATAGTATAAAAAACATCTCCAATAAATGGGTATAAAAAAATAACAGAACATACCTCTATGCTACCCGCATACACTCACACACACAATATTATTGGTAATAATAATGTCAAAAATATTAAATATTGACAATATCAACAAATACAGGCCACAAGCACACGCAAACACACAATATTATTGTTATTGACAATAATAATGTCTAAATTATGAAATATTGACCATATCAAATAGGTCACAAACACCCGCAAACACACAATATTATTGTCAATATCTATAGGCCTACTAGGGCTTGTAGATTATCCAACTGTTTTTGTAGCTAGCTAGGTTAGATGTAGTGTTTATGTATGTATTGGCTAGTTAATAAAGGCATTTAGCCCGATAAAAAAAATGACAATTATTGTCAATAAACTGTATGTGAGTGTGTGGGTAGGCAGCATTTGATGGCTGGCACGATTTACGTTACTATTATTATTATACTTTTACTTTAGGCGAGAAGGTCACCTATTGTGATGACCATGAATCATGATGAGCTTCATATTTAAAATTCATAATAGTATAGTTACTAGTAATAAAACGAAACGATCTTTTAGTCTCATTACACACTGTTTGTTTCAAAATAGAAAAATGCATTAAAAACAATTTTTACTTACAATTTTGCTATCCATCTTAGTATAACCTATTTTCACCGAAATGTGAACATTTCTGTGATATGTCTCGAATCGCACTAGTTTCTAAGTAACCCATTTCGCATTTAAATACATACTAACTAGTTAATTGTTAATTTATCTTTCATTTTTTTAAAGTAGGTAATATAAAAATTTGTGGTGAACCTTATCAATCAGGTTAATGAGATGCCATTACAACCGAGTTCGCCAATTAATAATGAACCACCGTTAAGTGATCGTCAGTTCAATAATTACCAATTCTGAAAGCAGATGTCAAAATGCTCTTTAAAATAATTCTAATTTGAAGCTGTATGATTTTCGGTTCATGATTTACTGAGTACTTACTACTTACCCTATAACGTAAACTGCATCCACCTCGACTCAGTCATAATCGAGTCTATAGAGGTTATAATGTTTTTTATTAAACTTCCTAGCCTGCCTCTGTTAATTTTTAATCTTAGAGCAATCAAAATTTACAAAAATGGCGGCAGAGGCAGTCTGCGTAGAGTCGAAAGTTGATAAAAATAACCAAAGCCTATACCTAGACTAGTAGCACTGAGTCGAGGCTCGAGGTAGGCTGGAGTTTGGATTATGGGTAAGGAGGTTAAACCTCAGTTGTCTGTTTTTATGTTTGTTATTTCAGAACCCCGTCATTTATAAACTGATTTGGAAAAACATTTAACTGAAAGGATATACTTTCATACTGGTCCCATAGAAAATTCATGAAAATCGATTCAGTAGTTTGTCATTGAAGTCGGTACCCACATTTTTAAAAGTAATTTTGTAATTTATTTCTGCAGCTAATTCAAGCAGCAATCTTACGTCTCTCCTAGATTTTAGATATGGGTTCGATTCCCGATCAGGGGGAACTTTGTGTGGTGAGCGTAAAGTTTGCTCTCGGGTCTTGGGTGTTTGTGCATCTGTATTGCCATATATACCAACTGCGACATAGAGAGTCCTAGTGCTTAGGACTAGGACTCCCTATGAGTGTGTAAGCGTTTATGTTTCTGTTACTACAAAATTAATTAAATGGCAAGCAACACAAAGTAAAACCATGAAGAAGTCGAACATACACACAAACTTACTATTTATTAATATTACAAATAAAGTTACATATAATGTTATTATTGACAATGTTACAAATAATAATATCATCACACCTTAGTATTATTAAAAGATAACCCGAGAGGTAAATAAACCCTCTTATCGGTCAAGGAAAGGCCATTGAATTCATTTCCCGGTTCATGAATAAAATACCTTGAATTATTTTTCCTAACAAAATCTTGCAAGATCTTTTCGCCAGGTTTAACTTTCCAATATTCATTGTATTTATTTTCCCCCGTAGAATGTTTTGTCTCATTTACTTTCAAAATAGCTCTATTCGCGTGTGATTTTGTTTCTCTTTTCATTTCATCTGGCTTATAATGTGTATCTGTATTTAATCCGCTGGCGTGTATATGTCCGTGGTAAACTACACTTGCTAAAGGTGCTTCTTTATTTGCAACCATGTTATATGGTTGTTGGTACGCATATACAAAAGGTATACCTAAAGAATTATTTACATGCCTTAGCGTATTTCGGAAAAGTATACTGGGTATATTGGGATGGTAATCTTCCAAATTGAATAGCATATTATGATTGTTTGTAGTCTTGGATGGCTGAGCTTGGGTAATTTTATTATTATTATCGGTAGGACTTTCTTCCTTTCTTGTGCTCGATTCGACATTCGTAGTCAATGGTGTTCCCTCTATATCTGTTTTTCTACTAGACATGTCAAATTTAGCTATTATCTGACCTAAGAATTCCTTTAAAACGCCAGTGTTTTGATCAATCTTTTTCAGTATTTCGTTTGTTATATTCTCGTTTCTTTCGAGAGTGTTGAAAATTGCAAAACTGTCGGAGTTTGTTCTTGGTTTTACATATTCTGTTGTACTGGTAGTTGGTATAGTAGTAGGTTCTGTAAATGTAGTTTGTGTTTCTTGTGTACTATCTTCCAGAGTACTTTCTTCGAAAGTTAATAGTTTACTTACCTCTTTTTGATTTAAATGTAATACTTTTTTTGGATCCCCTGGAAGAGCTACACTTACAAATTTTTCGGGTACATTTTCTATATTTTCGTTGTTTATAATTTCTAGTTTTTCTTTTTCTACATTTAATTGTTCAAGTTGTTCATTTATTCGATTTTTATGTTGCTGTATCAAGTTTTTTATAAGTTCTTGTTGTCTTCTCAAACTTTCAGATTCAGAATTATCAAGATGTCTTCTACTGAAGTTATGATTAATTTTTTCGATCTTAGAAAGTTCGGATACATTGACCAAAGATGTATATAGTAGACCATTTTTGTTGTAACTTTTGTTAATACTAGTATGCACTTCTTTAAAACCAGACGCATTTGTTCTATTTTTTGGCCTTATTTTAACTGTCACTTTGTACTTACCCTCAGGTGGTGCTATAAGCTCAGCTATTTTCTGTACGTTCGCCGATGGGATATCTTCTATAGTCGGAGTGACTGAATTTGTGGAATTTTCTGTATTATGGCTATTCGGATAACTGTATACATTTTCTGGATACGTATTATCTTTAGACTTCGAGATTTCTTCCATTATTATATGTGGGTATCTAGACATTAAAGAGTTATGCCTGGCACGTCTAGTAAATTCGCTATTGTGGATTTCAAATGGATTAACTTCGTATGCGTACGGATTATCAATTTCATAAGGATCTTCGCTTACTTTCTGAGGCTGGTTTATAAAATCATAAGATTCTTCTTCTTTTTCAGGTGTAATAATATCATAATGTTCTTCTTCTCCCATTTTATCGTTAGGCTCTAATTCAGGAATTGTCACTTCACTAACTAGAGCTCTATCAGCAAATATTTTCTCGTCGGATAAAACCAAAACATCTTCCTCTGAATTGTGATTTTGATGTTGTTTTGGAAAATTATCTCTTGCTACTATTCGTATTTTATTAATTTGACGTTTATTTCTTTTTTTGTTCATAAATATTCTTTTTGAAGCCATCAATTTTGTATTAAGGTATCGGCTCATTTTCTTTTTGATTTTAATATTTGATATCTTTTTTATATTCAATGATCTTTTTTGTCTTTCTAACAGGTTCGCTAATGAAAATATTTCAGCTGGTTTTAATTTTTTCTCAAAAACATTCTCGTCTATGAAAAAATGAGAGCTCTTTCTTGCTGATTTTGTCTTACTCTTCTTATTATGTTCATCATTTGATATGTGCTTTTTATCTGCGTTGTATATTTCCTGGTAGTTTTCATACGGAAAAAATTTGGAATCGAAAAGATCTTTATATTCATTTGAATGGTGATCATGCTTATGAGAATTTTTAATAGATCGCCGTTCTATTAAGTGTTGTTCTGGTTGATCCGTTTGTGAGTACTCTTGGTCATCATTAACATCGAAAGGGTTATTATTTTTATTATCATCAAAAATTACCGGTTTCGGCACATCAGGATTATTTTGTAGGTCATATTTCTGATGATAAGTATTTATAATATTTTCTATGCCCATAAAAAGTTTCATTGTTTCTGGATCCGGTGCTTCATCAGTGTACTGATTGAAGCCAACCGAAAAACCGGAGCCATCGATATCTTTCATTAAGAATTTGATATTTCCTAAATCGAATATGCTACTACCTTGGAACAATTCATCGCTCATATCAGTGTTTAAAGGCTTCTGGAGTCTTTGAGGTATACCAGTGTGCCTCATTACTTTATTGTAATCTGTGTCAACAGTACTCATTTCAGCTGAGTTAATTGCTTTACCGAAAAACCCTGGACCATCCATGTGATTTTGCCGCCAATGATTGTATCCAAATTCATTTACTGAAGGCATTTCTTCATGCATGGGAACAGATTTACTTATAGGATCTAAATGTCTATGCGCTAAAGTTTCTAAAGGCAACATGAGTTTGTTTATAAAAGCAGCAGTAGTTTTAATACCCAATGGATTTTGTACCCTTTTTTTCACATGCCAATGTTTCTTTTTTTTGGTGTCAATGTCAGAGTGGATTGCTTTTTGTATTTTTTCTATGAGCTCTCTTATCAATTTCTTCTTTTTCTCTCCTTTAGTGCCTTTGCTGTCAAAGTGTGTTTCGATTTCTACAAAAAGTTCATCTTCATCTTTTTTATGTTTCGGTGTTACAGATGTTTTATTTCTATCATAACGAATTTTGACGTGTCTTTTGAGACGTTTTCTTGAATATGGATTTTCTAGTTCTAAGCTGTCTGTTTCTTTATGAAATCTTTTTAAATATTCATTAATTACTTTTTTATAAAAGCTTTGACTTGATCTGTCATGACTGGTTTCATTATTGGTTTCTGCAACTATTGCAGTAACTTCAGGACTAGGTTTTTCAGTGTTTTTCATATTTGAAACATTTCTTGCAATGTTGTGATCATCGTCCATTCTTCTAAATTTTATAGATTTACCATTGTAAATTAATTTGATTATTCCGTTAACTGTATCTTTGGATCTTCTGAAACATAATGTGATTAATACTTACATATTATTCCTTTTCAATACATAAAAATGTTTTGCAATTCATATTTCAGAAATGTTTATGTATCCGCTGACTTGGATATATTTAGTGTTTTTCTCAGCGGTAACGTTTGAAAGGAAAATGATGGCATGTAAAGATGGAGACCTATACTCAGCAGGATGTGTAGTAGTTTAGAGAAGAAGAAGAAGTCGAGGTCACTTATCGAATTGTAGAAGGGTTGAATCGTAGAATAAAAAAATAGCTTTTGATCAAAATTTGTAATACAACCTTAAAATGATGCCAGAGATTTTTTTTGCCAATTGAGAACTAGTCTCAATTTTAGGTAGCATATTATGTTTGCAACTTAGACCTCATCATAACTTAACAACAGGTGAGGTAATGGTCGCACGTAAGCCAAGAGCACGTAAGCAGTATATGCAAACGTAAGTCTATTCAGTGAAGCTTTTACGTTCCCGTTGAAGATAAATATGCCGGAAAAGTTTTGGACAAATTTACAATGTCTTTCATCCATATCTCATGACTGAATTGGACAGCGACGTATAGAACGTAGAAAAATTCGTTGCATCGCTTTTACAACAGAGTTTAAACGTCCTATGGGACGTTCATTTTATGAAATGCAATAAATCGAGGGAGTTAGATAGAACGTAAAGAAAAGAAGTTGGTACAATGATCAACAGTAGTCCAAGACGAAAATTGAAGTTGCTCTTTATGCTATGTACACAAACTTCTATTTCGACGAATTCCGCGGTGGTCAGAATTGAAGGGTGTTTTTAGAGGTATAATACAAATTTAAAATGAACTGATAAAATGATGACGTTAAAATAATGTAATGGCCTCGGTGTTGCCTGGATTTATAATAAATTTTCATAATATTTGTGTGCCACGGCTAGCTCGAAAGCAATTTATCGAGCAAATAACGGATATTTAGATATATGACATATATCTAAATATAAAGCCAAGACTATGACTATTTACATTATTTTAACGTGTTTTATTTCGTCTATAACCATAAAGAACACGATTTGTTATTACTTATTGTTATTCAAAATTTCTTGATACTTACGTATCACTTTCTTTATTACTTTTGTCATTATTCAGTGCTGATATGTCTATAATTGTCTTGATCATTATGTTGTGACCTACAACAGAAACTCACTAATGAATTATATGTCCTGTGCTAATGATTGTTTGTGTCAGTCACCAATAATTATTTTGAACATCATATTGGCTTACGTTTCGCAATACTAGGTGGTCGGACTAACTCTTCTGTGAGTGTCCGTCTTGGTTGTTACCACCGCTTAATGCTCGTGAAGTCTGCTGCCAAGAATTAGGTGTTCCGGTTTGATGAACAAAGTAGCCAGTGAAATTACCGGGCTTATGAGACTTAATACTTATTGTCTCAGAATAACAAGCACACTGCAGTGCTACGCAGGGTTTCAAAGTTCTGAGTGGCACTGCAATTTTTGTGGATTGGCATTATGCTTACAATCAGGCAAACAACCGGCTCGTCTCTAACTCATCTTCCTATGAAGAGTGACTGTGTTTCGGTCGTAAGGGTCTTATTATTGTGTTAAACGGTTGAATAGTTAAACAATGTTTTGTTTTTTCCATTAAGTTTAAACTGTCAAAGAACAACAAAGACAAAGCATAATTTAAATAAACCAGCGCTTAACACAGTTAAAGAGTCCTTGTTAATAACGTGTGTAGAATTAAAATCGCTTCAAAGCGAATGCCGTACGTAAAAGCCCTTTGATTTGTTTCAAGACTGGAATGAATATGTATTTTATTAAGCAAGACAATGCTTTTTTAAGAGTCCAATTATTATTTAGTTTCTTTAGCGATGACGTCGGGAATTCTAGGGCGTGGGTAGTATACGTGTAAGTGAATTTAGCTTTTATACCTTTGGGCTTAGTCATTGCTCGCTGTACTTCTTTATTTTCAAATACGTTTTCTTTCTTCACCATGCTTCTGTTTGTGTTTTCCGAATCTACTTGCTTTTGTACATTTTTTGTATTCTCATCAACGAGGTCTTCTTCAATCTGTTGTTTGAGTTTTCCAAAATGTTGTGTTTCTTTTATCAGGCTTTTGAACTGCTCTGAAAATAAACTTTGTGTTAGTTGAAATACCTTTTTATTTTTATAAGAAATTGGCAGATTGGCCTGGAAAATACTTTTTATGTAATTTGCCCATTTTCTAGCTGACTGTACCTAAATTTTTTACAAAATCTGTGAATGCAGCTGAAATTTTCTCTAAAGTTAAGTACGGACTCGTAAAGACGTTAGCTACAGATAGATTAAGATTAGGACTACATAATATGAATCATTGAATGATAAGATTCTATTTCTACAATAATACGAATAGGCCGCCATATTCATAACTGATATTATGTAGGTATAGCCTACTCAATTTTAGTTACCCACCTGTATGTTATTTTACCTTTATTAAACTCAGAGTGGTTATTTTCAAAAGTCTTAACTAAATCTGCAACTTTTTTGTAGACATCGTCCAAATTGACATTTCCGATAATACCTTGAAGTATAATATTGTGCATAGCTAGGTGGAGCAGTTCATCTTCTTTGCTCTTCTTTTTTGTTTTGTCATATCCTATCTTCGATTCGGCTTTCTTTTCTTTTCTTCTTTTAAATTCTTCTAGCATCTCTGCAACTTCATTTTTAACTGTTGGTGCGTCGTCATCAAGAACGAGAAGAAGTTCTGTATTTTTATCCGGGTTATTGTCCTTTTCAATGTTTCGAGATTGTGTTGGTTGTAATTTGTTTTTGTTTTTCTCTTTAATTTCAATGGCAAGGTCTTGATTGTCATTTCTGTTGATAGCTGCAGTTTCTTCTTCATCTAACTTGTCCAAGAGAGTAGCTAAACGATTGGTTAGTATCTTTTTTACTTTTGGATCCTTAATGTGGAATAAGTGATCTCGTGGACCTGAAAAATAGATAATTTCATTTGTTATTGTATTATGAAGTAACGACAAGCAGGCCGTTTGCTCGATATATACTCGATATAGTGCCTAAGGATAATTGTCGCGTGATCGGCTATACGTGACTCCGCTCGCGCGTAAATCACCTCATCTGGACATGTTCTAAGAATATTGTCAAATTTAGAACTATTATTACCCAAAGCGCGTTTACTTCTGTATAAATCATTGGAATCCTGATAGTCTTTGTCATCGTATACGTCTTCTGATTTGTCTTCTGGCAGCATATTGACGTTCATGACATCAGACATATCATTTCGTACTAAAATGTCGTTTGGTATTTGCCGTATAGGTAGTTTACCTGAAAACCACATTCTTGTTTTATAATAATAAAACAAAAAGAAATAAAAAGCTTTTTGTTGTTTTAAAATATTTAATTACTACTAAATATTTTTACTAAAATATTTGAAAATAATATTTACTAGTACTTAAATATTTTACAATTTACTAGTAAATATTTTTACTAGCTGCCACCCGCGGTTTCACTTGTTGTTGTATTTTTTGGGGATAAAGTAGCCCATGCAAAGTGAACATTTATTTAATTTAATTTTTAAATGATGTATTTCCAAGGGAGGTTCTCACAACTTGTCGACAACCATGGTCCTTATCACCCCTTCCGGGACAACATACAAATTCAACAAACTCATTCTGTATATCACGCTTGGTTATACAAAACTAAAAAAAAGTTTCACCTTTGTCTTTCTTCGACAATAAGCCATCAATATCAATAAATACGTTTGTCAGGATGATTGTAAAGGTGAACGCGACGGCGAGCAGAGTGATACAGAACACCCTGTAGCATACCGTGTCATAGTCCCATCGCGACATCGATGTACAGGATGGTGTGGTATCTGAAACAAGTCGAATATGTACAATTGTACACCTCAAAATAATGCTCACAAAAACTGTACAATAATAATCATATCCTTTTTTTTTTTTTTTTTTTTTCTTTTTTTTTTTTTTTTTTTTTTTTTTTTTACATCTGACTGGTAAAGCGTTTGACCACAATCTCAATATTAGAAATGCGAAAGTTTGTTACGATGGAGTAGGATGGGTGCTTTATAGGTTTTTAAACTGTCATGGTCATCAACACTTTGAAAATTATCACTAGAAACGGGATATTTACCATGTATATTATTTGATTTGAGTTTCCGATATTTCGGCGCTGTTGCAAACGCCATGATCACGGGAGAACTGAAGTACTGCGGGTAGATGGTGATTATGGGCAGACGTAGCGATCTACCCTCTTCCTCACTCGTTTATTACGCGTGCCACTACTATTGTCCTCACTATCTCGAACTGGATTCCGACACACAATACTGACCGTGTCAGCCCGCATACTCGGAACCGTATTATGTCGGTGTTTACATAGTTTACATAGTTCTCCCGTGATCATGGCGTTTGCAACAGCGCCGAAATATCGGAAACTCAAATCAAATAATATACATGGTAAATATCCCGTTTCTAGTGATAATTTTCAAAGGATGGGTGCTTGTTACTCTTTCACACAAAAACTAGGTACTGAACGGATCATGATAAAACTTTATATAGCTTACTAGCGTAGCACCGCGGCTTCGCACGCGTGGTATCATTATAAAATATAGTCTGTAGCTCTCAGGATTAATGTATAGCTTCCTATTAGTGAAATAATTTTTAGAATTGGACCAGCGGTTCCAGCGATAAGCGGTAACAAACAAACTCACAAACTTTACTGCTTTATTATATTAGTACTTACTAGTTCTGCCCGCGGTTTTCACCCGCGTTCCCACCGTGCATTTTTCTGGGATAAAAAGTAGCCTATATTACTCTCCGGTCCATAAACTAGATTTATGCCAAAAATCGCGTCGATCCGTTGCTCCGTTAATGCGTGAAAGAAGGACTGTACGGAGTACATTACGATTTTGCAACTCCGCATATTTATTTAATTATTCACACAAACGAGTGCACTTTTACACGCCGCGACAGACGCACGCGGACGAGTGAGAATCGGACAAATCGTGTCAATAAAATATTACTTCAATCTTTAACTATATATTACTTACTACATCCAGGGTTCTAACTTGGACCCTACAAGGACAAACCAACAAACACACTTTCGCATTTATAATATTAGTAGGAAGTAGGATTAGTAAGATAGAACATTCATCAGAATAACACATAGGCTGCAATTTATAAATATATATTACGCGGGCAAACACGTGGGTGGAAGCTAGTAATAAATAATTGGACGGCCATGCAGAGCCAAATTTTTGTCTGTCTGTCTGTTTATTCCGGCTAATCTCCGAAACGGCTGGACTGATTTTGATGGGACTTTCGGACTACGTGGGCGAAGCTGCGCGACACAGGTTGTTTTATAAATAATTCTCTCACCTGGACTGATACCACGTCTGCTTGTAACAACCTAATGGGGACTAACCAAGATTGTTTTCCAAACTTTCCGTTATCGGATAATCATCTTTTTTCATGTTTTCTTTCGGTTGGAGTAAAAAGGTTGTAAGTTGGTATTGACGCGGATTGGAACCGACTTGGAGAAGATAACTTACCAAAAACGAGAGAGAGTATTATATTATCATTTATTATATACTTACCTATATAATAAATGCGAAAGTGTGTTTGTACGTTTGTTGGTTTGTCCTTCTTTCACGCAGCAACGGAGCAACGGATCGACGTGATTTTTGGCATACATTTAGTTTATGGACCGGAGAGTAACAGAGGCTTTGACATATACTTTTAATCCCGGAAAAATGCACGGTTCCTGCGAGAACGCTGATGAATTCGTTGAACATACACAAAAAAACATATAGTCGAACATAGAACCTCTTCATTTTTTGAAGTCGGTTAAAATCGATTTGGCATCAAACCTAAATGTTTGTTCTCTCTTTTTAATAAAAAACACGAGGAAAACTGTTTGACAGGTCTAAATTTATGTTAAGACCTGTCAAATATCTTCCATTTTTAACAAATTAGACGATACTAGATCAATGATTAATATTGGAATTTGTTTTTTTCTTTGTACTAGGTTCATGGACGATTTTACAATAGACACAAGCAAGTGGATTGATTTGACAGGTCCTAAATACTTATATTCCATCCTTTTTTCATATTCTCGTTATAACAGAGGGAAACTAAAGTGAGGTTTAGAACAGATTTCTGTGAGGTTTAGGTTTGAAAGTTCTAAATTCTGTGTATCTTCGGTGGTTTGACACAAAAAATGCCTAAAAATAAACTCACTACAGTGCCAAATGGACTAATCATTTATCACAGTAGTTAATCTCAATCTGAGTACCTATGCACTGCTTTTTAATCGACTTCCAAAAATGGAGGAGGTTCTGAATTCGGATGCATTTTTTTTGTTTGTTACCTCAAATGTCCTTCATGTTTAAACCGATTTGGAAAACTGTTTTTTTTTAAAGTATATATCAGTTTGATCCCATAGAAATTTCCTCAAAATCGTAGTTTGTCACTGAAGTTGATTCGTCACTTTTTTTGAAACAATTTTACTTGTTTTCTCTCAATATTAAGTTTTTGATCTCTACCTCACCTGATCGAAGGTGTAGAGCACACTGAACCCAGAATAAGACTGGATTTCAAGTGCAGCAGCCGGAACACCGATAACGCAAAAACATAAAATTATATAAGTACAGTCATGGTAAGAATACCTTCGTCAGTATTCTAATTATGTCCTTTACCACGTACGGACACTTAGTACCTTTTGATTTTACGGCAGTTAGCAGACTATTTTATAGAATACTACTATTTAATGCAGTGATAAGAAAGGTTAAAATAGCATTCACCTTTGACCAATGTCTAGGTTACATCAATATAAATCCTGGCTATTTAGAAATAATGGCCTGGCTATTTAGAAAAATAAATCTAATTTATCTTATATAACTGTCAAAGTCCATTCATTATCAAAGTCCCCATTAATTTCCTCATTGTTCATAAATCTTATTATAACAAAATCGTTGTCACGGTAACGCAATACTCGCATAGACTAAAAAAATTGGTTTAAGTAATGAGTCTGAACACAAAACAACCACTGCACAAACAAAAATAGTCCTTAAGGTGACGAATCTTTTCTTATCACGACTGTACTTTGACGTTAATAAGACATTAAAAGACCGTAATGTTTTTCAATAGACGTATAAATTGAGGTTTACAAAGAGGTTTAGAGCTTAGACAATAATACAATTTACTAATCAACTAAAATTACTTTTAAAAAGTGGCGAACCAACTTCAGTGACACACTGCTGAACAGATTATTATGAAATTTCTATGGGACCAATCTGAAAGTATATATCCTTGCAGAAAAAAAAGGATTTTCTAAATTGGATTACAAATAATTATATGTATGGCTCCATCATCAGAACTCATGAAGCCATGGTAGAAAGTAGTAGTTTCTTATTTCTCAGACACAGGGAATACGGGACTTTTGATACTTAATACCTAAACTCTCAGGGTATCGAGGGTACCTACTACAGTGACGTACAAGCCTTTGTGTTTCAAAGTTCAAAGTGGCACTGCAGTTGTTAGGAGTGGCGTTATACATACCATCAGACAGACTGGTATGTTTCGTTATAAAATAGCAAAAAAAAAACCACTAGGCTGCCCTAGCGTACCTATAAGGGATTTCTATGAAAGTTCAACTTTGAGACAATCTTCTATAACTTCGCCATAGAATTATAGCCTTTACATTGGAAATTCTAAAGTTCAATATACAGTCTCCTAATTAGAATTAAGTAACTGTTTACAAAAATAGTAGAAAATGCGCTCAATCGTAAACAGTTTAAGTGTGTTCTTTGGTTTTGGAACGTAAATATTGACGAATAGGGATGTACAAGTATCGATACGATTCGATTGATTTTGGTTTCTTTTTTAAGGTTTTATTCAGAACCTACGTAAGTTAGTCTTTGAAAGTTAGTTTAAAGACCACATATTCGGCTAAGGTCAGGTGAGATAGTGATCGAACGCAAACTATCGAGTGTAAAAAAATTTACGAATTGATATCCGTGTCGGAACTATCAGAAGCGACTGCCTTGATCGTTTAAGTTTCAGAATCGCATCCCGTCAGAGAAATTTCACGTGTAGATTCGACAGTTAAGCTGCATAAACATGGACCTAGGTAGTCCCGACAATATTTCTCCGTCGGAAGAATAGGTATCATCATCATCATTAGTTGAAAAACGTCCACTGCTTCACATAACACATAACATGCCATAACATACCATGCTTGGCAGGTGTCTTGGTGATCGCATTAGATTATGATGTTGACCGAGGAGAATGCTGTTGCCCATTCCCTAGATATTCCCTTAGCCGACTCTCACGGCACCCACGGTAAAAGAGATAGGGTGGTATTATTCTTAGTCTGGACCACAAGGGAGTATTCCATAATTACCCTCATTCATGGAATTTAGGGTAATTTAATTAGGGTATACTCCCGCGAACATGACGCTTGCAACAGCGTTGAATATGGGGTGCTCATCGCTCAATAATAATCACGCTAAATATCCCGTAACAATGTATGAATTAGTAAATAACCGTGAAAGTTTCAAACAGTGGAATAATCAACTTTTAAGAACCTCACATCTTGTCAATTACGATACAAAACTATTTTGTATTGATAGTATAAAATATTGTTGTTAACTATGTATGCATTACCTATATTATTTAACTGTGCCAATATTTTTTGGAAAAAGTGAACTCGATACCAATCTATCGAGCAATCGCAGCATAAAAAACGTGTTTACAAATAAACTAAAATCAACGAATACAAGTTCATACACATCCTAAATTCCTCCCATTCGCAATTCGCATCTCACTCTGTCAACTGTCATGTGTCAACATTAGTGATGTCCACACAAATACTTTTGGTCATATCTATTTCGATTAAACTTATCGATTGCTTATATTTGGAAGCGGAATCGAATTATTTAAAACCGCAATTGGAGAGGAATAATATTGTGAATAAAGCGATTTGGGTCCGTAATAAGCTCCAGCAAGATTTGTTCGAAAAGAATAACGTAGGTAAGTTTAAAGAAAAAAAAATAACAGTGTAACCTGGATAATATGAATAAAAGATACGTAGGATTTTTTTATCACACTTCAAGAGGCTTTTCACTTACTCAGTTGCCCAAATAGCCAAGTTTAAAATGACAGTTGACTTATTTACAGTTACAGTTGGCTTAAAGAGGTAGACAAGTAAAGTTTCCCAGAGGAAATTGTGTTAATTAAAAATGTTAATGTTAACAAACGTTTTGCAACGTATCCAGACCAATATTCAAAATGGTAAATAGTTTTTAACTGTCCTACTTATACAAGTTATCGAGCTAAGAAGTCCAGTAGGAAGAAATTATAGAGATAAATTGATAAAATAAAAAAACTCACAGTTATACAGGTTCAGTTATTCCCAGTAACAGAGGTTTTAATGCAAAGTATCGGGACCTCATTGTTATTGATTACAATAATTAATCATTCATCAGTACAGTTTTCTCACATATTATCCAGGGCGCACTTAACTAGGTTTCACTGTAAGTATAACAATTTAGGTTAGTACCTACGGGATTATTGCTGAGCGAATAGTTTTCACACGCTTTTATTTTATTTCGTTTCCTGTTGGTCTTTTTCTCGTTTTTTTGACGACTTCCCTACATACACATGCTGAAGTTTTGCGCAGACCTTTGGTTCTGAACTAGGGTTACCAACATTTCTAAGTATTTAAAGATTTTTTAAAATAAGCGAATAAAATATGTTACATACACTCCGAAAAAATCAGTATTTTATGAGAAAACTCAATAAAAGACGTAAAGATGTTAGCTATTTGTGAATGAAAACTACATTTTTGCACTTATTTTAAACACAACAAGAAAGGCGCGTTCGTAGACACACCATCTAATCAATCCAAAGATGATCATGACTGCTTTCATGAATATTACAATGCGAGGCTGTTTCCTCTTGATTAGTCTCATTTAGGAACCAATACAATTTTTTTTTAATTTGGTAATATCTTCTAGGGCTTGCGCGCCCTAGTCCGCGAGTACAACGCCACATAACACCAGGTGAGATAGAGATCAATCGCTTTCATAAAAAACGCATCTATACAAATAAATCAAATTGAAGTGTGAATATGTAAGTATATATATACGGTACCTAGAACAAAACAACAATTTTTAAAATGTTTGTCTGTCTGTCTGTTTGTTCTGGGTAATCTCCGAAATGGCTGGACTGATATTGACGGGACTTTCACTGGCAGATAGCTGATGTTACAAGAAGTAACTTAGGCTACATGAGCGAAGACACGGGGCACTGCTAGTCTAACATAAAATTTGCTACAGGCAACTTCATATTCAGAGAGAACTCGGTTGATATCGACAATGTTGTGCAGAACAACTTTGATGCGTTTGGGGATAATGCTATGCAAGAGACTCCGTTTGTTTCGAACTATGTGCAGAGGACTCGCCGGTCGCCGGAGCGTAAGTTAACTTTCATACTTGGACTACCTTAACATCTTCATCAGAGTCATCTTAAAGTCGTCCACTGCTGAACATAGGATGACTTCCGGCTGATTATGTGATAAGCATAACGCCTGTTAATAACTTTGAACATAAAGGCCTTTTTGCCATTGCAGGGTGCTCGTTACCCTTAGACACCCGATATCTATTTCATGTACTTAGCTCATTTTTTTCTGACTGTAAGCTATTTTTATGCGGTTCCACTCGCGTGGTGATTTCCAACAGAACAGTGCATTTTTTCCTTTTAAAATACTACTACTGTTGTAGTTCTTTTCATGTATTGTAATTATATTTTTACAGATATACGCAAGCGACGGCCTAGAAAGAGTATGAAGACGAAAACAGTGAAAAACAGTATAGAAGACTCTGTTATGATAAAATCTAAAGTTTTGTCCGCCCTCAAACCAACTTCAGTTTTCAACGAATATCCATACGAAGTCGCAATATTGCTTGACGATCCAAAAAATATAACTCTGAACACAGAATATAATAAAAATAAATTAAATGTTACAAAAACAGCAAATAATACTGATGCTGTGAACGAAGAAGCAGAGTTGTATGTGATACCATTGAATCCCAAAGCTACAACTGACATTGCTAAACGCAGTAAAAAGAATGATCATGATATTGAAGAAGTGAACAACTATAATATAGTTCAAGAATATAATAAAACTGAAACTGATAGTGTTACTGAGATAAGTAAACAAGGCCGAGACATCCATCTTAAAGATGATAAACTTTGGACTTTTAGCGCTCCTGTCCCAGATAGTAACATATACAAAATTGTTCCTAAAGATCCTGAAAAGTCAAGAAGTATTACAGAAAGAGGACTAATTAAAATCATATCAATGCTTACTAAAACTTTTAAAAAGATCATGAAGCAACACACGGAAATTACAAATATTCATGAAAACTTAACAGATTTAGGCCAGGTTTTTGAGCGTAACTTAACTGATTTGACTGCAAAATTTGAAGATTTCGATTCCAAATATTCTGATATGATACAATTCAATGATAAAATTAAAGCGTTAGAAGCTAAACTGATCTCTCAAACAGATTATTGTGAAATTAAACAAAAGGATATACAAAACACGTTTATTGAATTTCAAAAGCAACAGAAGAAATTTCTGGCTCAACAAAGACAGTTTTACGGAATACAGAAGCTAATGCTGTCTCAAAATGAAAAGATAAATGCGAAACAAAACATAATTGCCAAAACGCAAAGTGAGATATCTCATAGACAAAACAACTTTGCGCGAATACTAAAAAAAGCTAAGCAAATCATTTCCGATAACAGAGCAAAAGAAAAACACACTAATGTCAAAACAACCGACAAATATAAACCAAAAATTGAACCAACAACCATGCCACCCATGCCACCCACGCCTATTGTACCAACAACTATTGTACCACCTGATGCACAAGCAATGACAATCAACCTATTTTCAATTCCAACTAAGACTAAATTGGAAAACCAAGACGCTTTGATAATCAAGGAAAAAGATCAAAAACAAATCGACGATTTGGTGTACAAGTTTTACTTCAATAACTCTTTCATTGACACTCTAATGAAGACCAAAATTTTAAACAAATACTCAACTTTAAACAGCGTTGAAATAGTTAACAGTAGCAATATATCGAAAAACAAAAGGGATGAATTAGAAACCACCATTATGCTACCTGTTAATAACAGTCTAAGTGAAACTCCAGCCAAAAGAGAACGAAGATGGATCAACCATTTCAGTAAAACGAAATACAAAAGACTAAATCGACATAGAAAAGAAACTACTGCTATTTTGGATTCTAAAGAAACCAAATCAAATAGAATTTACAATGATACTAAGCATAATAAACATAGGATACACAAAGCAGATCAAACTCTGAATGAAGTGAAACACGACAAAGTGAAAAGTGATGCTTTCGTAACAATGGCAATAAATTTTTGTAATGAAATAGGTCAGAATATTAATGAGCAGATTTTAAAATGGTGCGTCGAAAAGGCTTTGAGAAGACTTAAATTTATGGGTAGGTAAAAAGTATAGTAAAAATAATAGATAAATATAAATATAAAAGTAAAAATAATATACATTTACACCCCAACAATTTTTCAGCCTTTGTCTTTCCCAAAAATTTGGTCGGGATTTGAATCTGCTTCTTCTGATGATCTAGACCGCAGATGCTTTAACTTACTAAGTTATCGGAGCGATCGATGTCAGTACTGAATCTCTTGAGATGATTACGTTCTTTCGGCTTACAAGCCGTGGCTTCAATAAGCTAACATCGCTTTGCAGCGATTGACTGCTCTGTTAGTAGCTAATACGTTTCTCGCTTTATCACGCTACGGGGCTTGTATATACGTCCACTGCTGGACGTCATCTGGCTGATGAATATGATTATTATTTTAACAGAAATGAACGCATTCACCCCACCTCCAGTGACCGTCATGAAAGAAACAAAGCCTCAAGTAATGATAAAGGTGCCTCGAACAACTGAGGGCAAAATACACAATCTTGCCGAAGAAGTATCTACGTTAAAAGCCGGTAAGACCTTATCCAGTACCGTATGAGTTTCCAAGTTACGTAAACTGAAACGGACTTACCTAAACTCAATAGTTTATCTATAGTTCATCCAAGTCTCCGCTAGGAGTGCTGCTACAACACACGAATACCGGGTTTAAACAAATAAGGCTTTGTTATCCACTGCCTGCCGTAAAAGGCGACTAAAAGAGATCCTTTGTTGGTCGGAGAGGGGGCTCTAACCACCCACCACGCAAGCCCTGGAAGGACGGCAACTCGGTTAGCGCGGGCTGTCGTAGGATGGAGGTTGGTAGGGAAGGCGCAGTGTTGGGGGTGTACTCCTTTGGAGACACCGGAGCCCTAATTTAACACCGAGGCAGACCAAACTGGGGATTTTAGTGGGTTAGAACCCACCCCGGCTGCTCCTGATGGCAGTTGTGTATCTCAAGATTTCCCCATAGACAAAAAAAATTGGTATGCGTGAAATGTATGGAAAGAAAATGCAAACTATCAAAACTCGGATTAGGGGCACAGAAGTATACTACACAGTAGTACAATTTTATAGAGGGGTATGTGGCGTTTTCCACGAAAGTCAAGTCGCGCGTAGCGTGGTTGTTAGATACTAGAAGCTTCATTCCATCATGACGGACGGAACATGCATGTTCCATCCAAATAGCAATTTCTGAGAGAAAAGAGCGATTTGCCACACGGTGCCGCCGTGTGCAGTCTTTTTCGTGAGCATGACTAGCGTTGTTGGCCTATAAATACAAACCGGTTTCTCGTACTGTTGACTGAATATATCGAAATCAAATTGGCACGACAAACAAGACAGATGTATGTTCTATTGAAATTAGCACACCAAAGGCCACCTCAGCTGAGGGCCTCATGGTTCATACTTTGAACCAAAATATGCCTTTGAAAATCTCTAAAAAGACAAAATTGTTTATTAATTAGAGCCATTAACTTTAACTTTCATGAACGCTCTCTTGGGGCCCATTTGTATACATCATTTTGAATATGAACTGTACAGTAGTATATTAGTTTAGCTTTTACAGTGGCACCAGTTATCATAATGACCGAGTCTCTAGCGCCATCTACGACTCTCGAGCCGGTCTTCACGCCAATGTACGCCGTGTCTAGTAAAGGAACTGCCCAGGAGGTATTCTTCCCAGGTCTATATGCCTTTTATTTTAATACCTACTCACTTTTATGTACTGAATAAAAAAGATACAGGAGGAAAAACCAAGATAGTGCTATGAATCCATTACTTCGTTTTTCCTCCATATGAATCGGGCTGCTAATAGTATAAAAAGTTGATCAAATACAGAAGCGCATAACTGAGTTGGTTAAAGCGTCTGGTCTAGGTAATTAGAAGACGCAGATTCGAATTCTGGCAGCAGCCAAAATTTTGGGATTTATATATTTACATAAATACAGAAGGTTTTGTACAGGGAGCTTTGTCCTTTTGTACTTTAAGGTAACGAGACGAGTAAGTCGTTTGGCAAGCATAACGCCGGTCCATAACAAATGCAGTGCCACTCAGAACTTTGAAACACAAACGCCTGCGCAGCACTGTAGCACGCTCGTTATTCTGACACATTTTAGACTCATATTAAAACTATGTTACGACTCTTATGCTAGTAATTTCTTGACTACTTTGCTCATGAAAATGGAACACAGTAATTATCGCATGCAAACTGCTTCTTAGCGGCGACTAAACGAAGCGGTGGCACCAGAGATCTCTACCCATAAGAGATCTCACCCACGGAGAGGCACCCACCCAGACGGACACTCACAGAAGAGTTAGTCCTATCATCTGCTGCCTTACCGGCCAACAATTTCGTGTTCGATTTCGATTCCAAACCGATTAAAACTAGCGGTCACTAATCTTTGTGTGGAAGGAGTTTTCTAGAGTTGCCGCTTCTTTTCGTTTTGTAAAAATTTGTAAGTTCTAAAAGGATAACCAGCGGAAATTCTAGATTATTACTTCCAGCCGAAGACCTAGCGACCGCTGGTCTTAATCGGGTTGGAGTCGAAAACGAACATAAGATTGTTAGCCAGTAAGGCCCCTGGTGGTGTTTCCATACCATTCAAAACCTATATTCCAATTGGTTTTACTTTTTTTTAAATCTTTTTGTTTTTCAGATAACGATGAACTGGAATCTAATTTAAAGCAGTTTGGTAAGTCGTAAATTCATTAAGCTATTAACTGGTTTCTTCCATTTCGGTACCGTGGCTAATAATGCCATCCAAAGTCCCATAAGAACCAAGAGGACAAAAAAAAGCAACCTGATGTCATTCCATAAACAACAAATGACGTCGATCCGTTGCTGATTAAAAGAGGGACAAACCAAGAAACGCAGTTTCACAATGGGGAGACACGTTGCTTATTCATTCTGCTAGATGGCGCATTATCGCTGGACTTGTTTCGCTGTCAAACTTGATTATAAAATTTCAATAAATCTAAAAATAAACAAAAAAGTCGTCGTTAATCCTAGCGTTAGCCAGTACTTGTCTGGCTAGCTACCACCCGCAAATTGAAAACCGATCACCAAGCGCCAAGACGACTAACGGTCTAGGCGAAAGACTAGGCGAGTACTAGAAAATGCCCTACCACCTTGTAGAGTTTATTTATTGTTATATGCCTATGTAATATCTTCCAGATTTGAAGCCAGACACGGAAGGCAACGTCTATTACGAAGGCAGTTTACACATCAGCGACTACGGTGGATTGTGTAAGTGTACTTTTAATTATCATCTAACTGTAATAGTTTTATTTTGTTAGTGGGAGGACTAACTCTTCTGCGAGTGTCCGTCTGGGTTATTACCACCGCTTTGCTCGTGAAGTCTGCCGCCAAGCAGTAGTGTGCAAGCATTACTGTGTTCCGGTTTGATGAGCAGAGTATCCAGTGAAATTACTGGGCTTAAGAGACTTAATAACTAATGTCTCAGGGTAACGAGCGTACTGCAGTGCCGCGCAGGCCTTTGCGTTTCAAAGTTCTGGGTGGCACTGCAATTGTTATGGGCCGGCGTTATGCTTATCATCAGGCAAACGACCAGCTCGTCTCGTTACCAAATAACATAAAAAAAAAAAAAAAAAAAATTAGCGGGATGTTCGCGTAAATATGTACAAACTGTGTTTTGAACAGATTTCAAACTTCCCAATTACCATGTATCAAAATCTATGTATCTGTAATAGCCTAATATGATAGAAAGATTATTTTAAGAACATCAGAATACGACCGCACTTTACAGAATAGGGACACGACACGAGCGATGGGTGGATCAGCTGGCGAGTTCAATGAACTTGTTGTCTGCGCGCCGCACTGACGTGGGTCACTTTTTTCGAAAACAATAGATGTTTTCTTACCAAATTTCCTAAATAAAAATATGTGATTGGTATATAATTATGTGGAACTTATTATATTTTTGTTTCATGATTAGAAAAAAACAGTAAAGCTAAGACTTTTAATTTAGACGTTCACGGCGACGCCAACCAAGCGTAATGTGGCAAAATCACGGGAAGACTGATGTTCAGCAGTTGACATTATCCGAGTTTATGATGAATATTTACTTTCAGTATCAACGGCTAGTGACGGCACTTCAGATATAATGCCAGGCCTGATGGATAGCAACTCGAAGGTGGATATTAACCCGCTTGCATTCGATCTGCAAGCAAAGCGAAGGGCGTTTGTCAGAAGGTAGATACTACATTTTAATAGTTATATACAAATAAAAAAGCAAGCGTTGAGGGCGTGCGCACGAAATATATGCCACTATAAAAAAGTAAGTACATCAGCTGTAACGAAATATAATAAGTGACCGCCGCCGCGCGCTGCATGTTAGTCAGAGCGCCATAAATTTTTTCTAGAAAGCGCACCGGCCGCGTGCCTTTTAAAATAATCGTGTCTAAAGGTGGAAAATACGGGAATATCTTTCTGAAATCCCATTTGTTTGAACCAGCCAAATTTAGTAGAAATGGCAGGAATAAGTATTCCCACTAGCTTGAAAGTGAAATCAAAGAATAATTGGTCTATTCCCATTTGTTGTCCAACGTTCTATCATCGGGCGACCAGACAATTAGCAATGCGTCACCCATTCATGGTTGACATCCTTCCTATTCGTACGAACTTTATAATGCGCACGGAACTGTTTAGGTACCAGCGAAGCCTTTCGAGTTTGGGCTCATATGTATGATTTGTTTGGACGAGTCTGAATAGATTGTGCTTGATATCGAGGTTCTGATGATGGATCCAGGCGGTGGAAGTAATTTTTGTAGTTTATTTAAATTACATCTATACAAATAAAAAAAATTGATGCGTCTGTTTTTGTCTTACGGGTAATCTCCGAAACGGCTGGGCCGATTTTGACGGGATTTTCACTGGAAGATAGCTGATGTTACAAGGAGTAACTGAGGTTACTTTTATTTTAGAAAAAGGTTTAGGGTTCCGCGCAAACAAACAAAAACCATTAAATCCTATATCTCCGCGCGGGTGAAACCGCGGGCAGCAGCTAGTATACAGTATACATATATCAGTATAAATATGACTACATAATGACGGCAACTCTGTTGAGCGAGATTTAAACTAAAAATTTTGTTTGTTTTCAGATTAAACGAGAATATTATGAAGCAGATGAGGGCTTAGGATTTTAAATGACCTTAATTTTAGTTATTAAAATACCTACTTTATTTTAAGATCTTAAGCTTAGGAGAACAAAATGTACTGCAATAAAAATATGTAATAAGTTAGATTGTTTTTTTTATTAAATACATTACTTAAATACATTCTTATGTTTTTATAAGTATTTCCTATAATAATCATAATATATAACATAACAAAATATATTTTTACCATTTAAGTACTACAATTAAATCATATTACTTATTATACATTTTACATAGTTATATATTTAGAAAGTGGCATACTGCGCGTGTACTGCTCTAAATTGGAGCAGTACCTACCTATACTCGCGCCGACAAATTGTCGGGATTTTAAAGTTACTTTTCTTGAGAATGCGATGAATTCAATACTTTACTACAGTTGTCACGGGTTCTTTTTCGTTCTTCTTTCTGAAAATAGAAAAAAAAACAAGTGTTAGAAAATATTTTATTTACTCGATCTTCACTTCTTTCGAAACCTTTTTTCAAAAGGAACTAGCTATTGCAAACTCAGGGTATCCTACTGTGAGAGCTAGGGTTTCTCAAATCTGTTACTTTAATCTTTAGTTAAGATTTGGTTATTATTATTTACATTGTCATATTGTGATATAATTTTTTTACTTATGAGTTACTCTGTTGTTAAAGTAACCTTAAGATGCATTTTTGGATCAATAAATGATTTATTATTATTATTATTAAAAAAAGGCATGCGTTGGGCTGCTATTTCACCCGATCTTAAGAAATGAGCTGAGCATTAGAAAACTTCAACCACGTTTCCTCCCGATATTGTCCTTCATTGAAAGATCGTGGTATAATTCGGACCACTGAATAAGGAATAGGTAGTCTATTCTGTGACTCGGACCATCAACCACTGAGACAGCTTCTTACGCGGAGCAAGCAGGGCAGTTCCAGAACTTTTGATCCATCCCGTACTGTTCACCGTCCTGGATGGACTGTGGCATTGCCGTGCCCATTGACTCCGGAAGGAATAAGCAGAGACAGCCGCCGGCAATACCCAGGGTGCCAAGAATGAGCAATGGGATCTCCGTGGCTATTGACCCCTGGAACAAAAGCACAAAGTCTTTTAACAAGACGATGTAACAAAAGTTACATAAATAGGTGTATAACACGACTGCCTATTGTATATATATTATATGTCAGTTCCACTCGCTATATGATGTGGGGTATACAACTAAATCTGTTCAGGCATTTAAAAGTTATGGTGGAATAAAGAAACTCACATACATACACATGACCAGTGGCGTATTTAATGATTCAGCGCCCTGGGCCTGTAGGCCCACCGCCCTGCCGATTCCGTACACTCAACCATGACCACCTTACGAGATTTAGGCTGTTATTAATAAACAGTGTTAAACGGTGGTTTAGCTAAACTATGTTTTGTCTTTAATGGTATTTGATAATTTTAAACTGAATTGAAAGAGACAAACCACATTTTAACTAAGTATTCGATCTTTTAACACTGTTTATTGAAAAGAGCCCCCACTGTTTATTAATAAGAGCCTTAAGAGTTAGGTAGGGATTCATAAATTATTCTGCTTGCGCCGCCCCTTGCAGTCTGCCGCCCCGGGCCATGGCCCTTTTGGCCCTAGGGTAAATACGCCCCTGCACATGACCCTAAAACATTACGTTCCTTTTTGTGCAAATCGTGTAAAAATTAGCCTAGAAGCATTAAGGAGCTTTGCTCATCAAAACAAAACACACTTCAATGCACGTTGCTACGTAACATATATGACTTACCATATAAACGATGTAAGGAACCAATATGGTCGCTATATATCCAGTAATGTGAATGAAAGCCAGACCCTGCGCTCGGACTACGGTGGGGAGCAGTTCTGCCGCGTACTGCATGCCAATGTTGAAGGAAATGTTGACTGCAAACCGGCCCACTATGGCCAGGGAAGCTGATGGGAGGCCTGGAAGAAAAGCATTGGTTTTAGAGTAGCGACCACTAAACGCAGCCATTGGACGCGGCCACGAGTGGCTGGGTGCGGTCTCCAGTCTACTGGTAGCCAAAAAACAGAGAGAATAGAAGAGGCGTTCCACCTCAGCTTTTATGCATAGAGACTGCTCATGGACCGGAGAGTACATATTATAGGCTACTTTTTATCTCGGAAAAATGCACTGTTCCTGTAGGAATCTACATGCGGGTGGAATTGCGGGCAGCGGATAGTGAAGAATAATATCTTATAAGAAGATACGGTACGCATATAAATATAGTATACTTACCGATAGGTACAGTGGTGGCGGCCAGGCTGAAGATACCGCTTATCACCATGGAGCCAAATGCCAGCCAGCGACGCCCCAATCTGAAGACATGAATCATCATCAGCATTATTATACTCCCCCTGCTGGGACACCGGGCTTCTCTCAGAGAGATAAATTATAGGCTAATCCACGCGGGCCCAATGCGGCTTGGTGTATGTCACATGTCATCGAATTTTGTGTTTCTTGAACATGTGGATTTTCCCACGATGTTTTCCTTCACCGTTTTAGATCGAGCGTGATAAATCCGCACATAACTTGATATAAGTCATTGGTGCGGGCCGAGTTGAGATTCGAACTATGGTGCGTCGGATTGAAAGTAGCACACGTTCAATCCGACGCATAGCTCGGCCACACTCACTCAAGACATCACAGAAGACGGGCTTTCAAGAGCAGCTCCCAGAACACATCGGTAGGTCCTTGGCGACAGTTTTGCAGCTAGTAAAGTGAGCACCTGCTCTACCACCAAGCGAGCAATTACCAATCAGCAGCTGGAAAATGTCCATGCACTGCTGAACATCGGCCTTTCTCATGAAGGGCGATTTCAAAACCCGGCACGCTTGGCAGGCGTCGCCGTGATCGCAGTAGATTATGATGTTACGAGGAGAAGACTGTTGCCAATTCCCTGGTTCCTTTAGCCGGTTCATACGGCATCCACGGGAAGATATGGGATGATACTATTCCTAGCCGGGACCACCTTGCGGAGCAAGCACTTTAATATAATAAAGGATACTTACATATCAAGTATTAGAATCAGTAGTACGTCAGCGGGAAACTCGGTGGCCGTCGCGACGGTGAAGGTCAGAAACAGGTCCAGTCCTAAAGCGCCCACATTCCTCACATGCCCATCGAATACCTGTTAATTTAACGATGATTTACAAATGTTCCGTTTTTCTACCATTACAGTGACAGTAAACAACAAGCGCGGATAATGATGCAAGTATATTTACTTACCATGGATATAGATATCCATATGACGATAAGCAGGATACTATTCTTCCTCAGTCGAGGTGTCTTGAACAGATCCAGGACGTTGTAGTTCTTGCATTCCTGTTCTGCCTTCGCTATTTCTGTGGCAGTTTCCTGAAAGTTGAAATAATATTTTGACAACAATGGTACTTAAAATGTTGTGTTCTAGTCTGTACAACAGTGGAAGTGATAAGTAAAAAATGCTAGTAAAACACGGGAAATCTCAAAAATATAATTGAAATTTCCTCTTTTTTTCCACCTTTAGAGGAACATATTTATATGTAAAAGTTGTTAAGAAAGAAAGTTACAACTTACTCTAAATTCGCTAATAATTTCATCAGGTATTTTCTTCCTGTTCATTTTCTCTACTTTTTTCATGATAGTAATCGCCTCATCGATACGTCCCTGAGAAATCAGCCATCTGCAACACGGGAGACAATGAAATCCATAAGAGAGAAGAACTAAACAACAAACACGCTTTCACATTTATAATAATACTACGGCTTTTGCCCGCGGTTTCTCCCTTGTAGCGATTCTCATAGGAACACTGCATTTTCCGGGCTAAAAAGTAGCCCATGTTATGGGCACCATTCACGTTCGTTCCAAATACATCGCTCCACGCGTCGTGGATTGAGTCTAACGATGGTTCAATTACGATCACACCAGACGGCCACTCCATTCCGGGCGCTACCCCCCTTTCAGCCATTCCCCTTCCCGAGTACTGCCAACTTCGCGTGAAATGGATCGGTGTATCGGCCACACACGATGAGTTGGAACGTTGGATTTGGAACGTTTGGATATCCAATAGTCCTATCACTCCACGTACTCCATCTGAGATTCCCACCACACACGGGGGGTTATTGAAACGTTGGCGTGCAATGTTGTGGATTGGAGCGGTCGTTTATGGGGGCTCCACTCTCTTGTCCATAAACTATGCCTACGAAAAAAACCACGTCGCACAGTGGACCGAAATCGCAAAGTAGGGACTTAAGGATTTCTATTTATATTTTTGGATTCTACATACTAATACAACATTTTTATGTTCCGTGACTTTTATCAGTAACCCATTAGTTTTAGAAATATATATGTTTTAATATTGTATGCAAAAAAGATAAATATTTCGATATATAAAGCTTATTATTAGAATCATATTTTAAAAAATATTCAAATTAGACGTTGTAAATATGTGCAAGCGCATTCCACACCACTCCACTTCAATTGTTTTCGCCCAAGATACGGACAAACCGGTTTTCTTATCTGTAGACGAGTCGCCATTTGTGACGTGGGCCAATCAGAGGGCAGTAAATTTGCAGATAACAGGAATCTGTTACCCGGGGGTATAAGGAAATGGAAAACAAATTGGCTTCAGTTCATTGTTACCACCCATTACACACGGGCTACCCTTACTAGATTGTTGTGAAATTTTATTTTTTGTGTTTTTGTGAAGGTTTATTTCTACGCTAATTTTGTGAAAATGTTTAGTGATTTAGTGACTAATCTTGATTTGGTTGTGAAATTGAAAGCAGGTACAAATCTTAAAGATGATAAGATTTTGTATAATGCTATTAAATTAAAATTATCTTATTTGAACAATGATAATGATAAAAAACTAAAGAAGTTATGTGCAAAGTTCCGTTATAATAATAATAAAAAGTGGGAAAATGCTAATCGTAAAGAGCAAACGTTTAAAAGTAAATACAGTGAGTGGTTGGAATCACATATAGTTTGGCCAGAGTTTATGAAAGATCTTGTGAAAAATAACGACGAACCAGTTCCTACCACATCAACACAGTTAGAGAACACATCTCCAGAAAAAGTATCAGTTGGCACATCGACTAATGTAAGTCCTAGAAAACCTTTCACGGAATTGGGCCCTAAGCAAAAAAAGAGACGTACGGAACATACTATGCAAACTATTCAATCTGAAGAATTATCACATACACATGTTTTGAAATTGAAAGCAGGTGGAAATGAAGATATTGCTGACATTTTACAACACTTGCTCAAGAATCCACAAGATGTGCAGAAAGTAAAATTAATACTAACCATGGTAGATGGTAAAGCAACAGCAATTCTTTGCAATTCATCATCACAGAGATGTGACATATGTAAAGCTACACCAAAGGAAATGAATTATTTGCCCTTGGTTTTGACAAAAGAAGTAGATGCCAACTTATACAGATATGGTTTATCGTCGTTACTCACCTGGATACGAATCATGGAATGCATTCTTCACATAGCGTACAGATTAGATTTGAAGACATGGATAGTGAGGGGTGACAGTAAAGCTGTTATCGAAAGCAGAAAGAAAAATATTCAAGAAGCATTTCAATCTCAAACGGGTCTTTTAGTTGATGTTGTGAAACAGGGCCATGGTACGACAAATGATGGAAATACCGCTAGGAGATTCTTCGAACATTCCGATATTGCGGCTTCAATCACAGGAGTAAATGAAAAATTGATAAAAAGATTTAGAACCATACTAGAGGCAATTTCGTCTGGTCATCATATAGATACACTGAAGTTTAAAGAATATACCGATGCCACCATGAAATTATACGTTGATTTGTATAATTGGTTTTATATGCTTGCGAGCGTTCATAAGTTTCTTGCTCACGGAGCAGCTATTATTGAAAACTTGGGTATAGTGCCCATTGGAAAATTATCCGAAGAAGCCGCTGAAGCACGCAATAAAGATTTCCGTAGATATCGTGCACATCATTCGAGAAAATTTTGTAGGAAGGCTACCAATGAAGATATTATGAATAATTTATTAATCAGCTCGGATCCACATATTTCAAAGATACGACCCAAACTAGGGCGCAAACACAAAGCCCTTTCAGAAGAAGCAAAAGCTTTGTTGATCGTTAGGGAGGAGACATTTAATGACGATAATGATGAAGAAAACATAGGTTTTTTAAGTGAAGATCCATTATAGTTTCAAGAACGTGAGTCCGAATTTTCTGAATGATAAATAACCAGGCAGAAAGTCGATTCAAGTAAGCGAGGTGCCATTTCAGTGAGGCGATCAAGTGGGAGGCTTATGTTCAGCAATTGACGTCTTCTAGCTGATGATGATGATGATGATGATGATGAAATAGCATTGTCACATGACGCCGAATATTTGTACTAGTGGATTAGGCCTACTGGGGAGACGACTGATAAAAAAAAACGCGCCTAGTTTTCAACCTCATGGGTAGTGTGGAATAGAAAATAAAAAAATATATAACGCCTAAAGCGCACAAAAGCGCAGTACCACATTATATGGATAAATAGGAAAATAATTCGTACTATTCGAATCTTTAATCCATTTTTGGAGAATATTGGAGATTTTTGAGATTTTGATGTATTCATGTTTATCCTCATACAAAAAAAACTTAAAAAAATCATAACTTTATACTAAGTGAGTAAAAACAAAAGTCGTAAAAGAATATCTTATTGTATTTTGTAGTAGAATAGATTCGCATCATTTTTTTTTTAAATTTATCACTTTCTTTTTTTTATGTTCCTAAGTCCACTATAGCTTCATCTCAGTCCACCGTGCGTCGGTACGTTGCACCGTTACTGCGTGAAAGAAAGACAAACCAATAAACCAAGGTATACCTAAACACTTTCGCATTTATTGAAGTACGGATGAATGGAAGGATGGATAAGAGTATAATACGGACGGACGGATTTAAAATATAAAAGCCTTACCTAGCGCTCTCAGGCACAACCCAAGGAGTCAACACGGCCAGCACCAGAGGAATGCTTATGCTCAGAGTGTAAATGCGCCAATCACCGGCGCCCAGTGCCATCCATGGAAGAAGACAGGCGGCGAATGTGAAGTAAACAGCTATGGACATATTCGCCACGAACGTTCGCCATTTGGGACCCACGTATTCGACCACTGAGGGATAAAAACCATGTTTTGGTTACAGGGTTATTTTAATTCGCTCGAAATGATTGCGTGTCGGAAGCGAATATTTTGATCGTTTATATTTCGGAATCGCATCCCATCAGTGAAATTTTCGATGTAAATTCGACAACTCAGCTGCATAAATGTAGATATAATACCGACAATATTTATATAAACGATCATATATATGCGCTTAAGACACGGAATCATTCCGAGTGAAATAAAATAATCCTGCCGCAGAGTAGGACTCTGCCAGTTTCTGTCTTTGTGTAGCCAATTGGCTGAGTATCTCCTTTTATAGAAGTAGTTAAAAAACAAACTTGATTCCTACCGACTGCGCCAAACAAAACTGATACTTACCAACGATGTACATAATGATGAAGCAGTTGTCGTAAGCGAGTCCGACGATGAAACGACACAGGGAAAAGGACCAGAAGTCTTCGGTGAAAGCCGTACCTATGCCACCGATGAAGCCAGCCAGGTTTGTTCCTGGAAATTGTAAGAAGATATAAAAAACCTTACATATTTTTTAAATATATTTAGACAAGTAATAATTATAATTATGTAGTAATGAGCCCAAACTCGAGAGGTTTACTTGTAGCCACTGAACAGTTCCATTATCCACTTTAGAGGTAGCTCCATGTTTAGATGATTCCATGATATCAAATTATTGTATTGTCATCCAAACTACATATAATAAATACAAAGTTTCATTTCGATACGACTGGATACGACAATTAGGAGTACCTACGTTAAAATTGACTTCTAAGATTTGGTTGCATACCATACCATTACCTATAGTCACACTTAAAAGTGGAGCTAATAAAAGCATATTAGACAAGACGTTGCCTAATGAAAAGCAAAGCGCCTGTCCATAACAGTTTCAGAACCTAGGAGCATTACAGTGTTACGCTCCGATTAGCAAAGTACTCAGTGGAATTATTGGGTTTATGAGACTTAATACCGCATATCTCAGGGCAATGACCGCAATGCAGTAACTCGCACACCTTTGTGTTTCAAAGTTCTGCAATTGTAATGGGCGGGCATTAAGAGATCTGTAGCGGGCGTTATGCTTACCGGTAGGCAAAACCGCTCGCCTCGATATTCACTGTTATAAAAACATGTGCTCTGAGACATCAGGTATTAAGTCTCATAAGCTCAGTAATTTTACTGAAGGTACAGAATTCTTAAAAATATATTCACGTACCAACTAGCGCAGGTATTCTTCCGTATTTGTCAGCAATCCAGCCAAAGATCAGGCCACCTACAATGGCTCCGCAGAAGAAGATAGCCTGTGCTGTAGCGGGGTAGCTATCTCTGTCGCAAACCCAGCCTTGCTGTGGATGGAAAGGGATAACCGTATTTTTAACAGGGAAAATTAGTACTTACTGGAGCTCTGTGTAGCTTTGCTATATAACTAGTTCTACTTATTTGTATAAAGTCCTCATGAGATACGCTTCTCCTACTGCCACTTGGCGTGAAAGTTAACAGTTGGCCATTTTAAATCAAGGTCCTGCATTTTAGTTTTCAGAACATTCTGTCAATCACTGACTCTCTCTTTCACTATTTCACTCTCTTACACACACACAAACATAAAAGGTTTACCTACCTGCGTAGCGATGGTTTCATAAGGCACATCGCTGAAATTAAACTCCCATTTGTTCTGACATTTGACAGTCGGCCATTTTGGATCGGGGTCGCGCGTTCCCGTTTCTAGAACATTCGACCAGTTGACGTTGTACACTCGGCATTTGTCGAATTTAAACCCTTTTGAGTCTTCGGCTAGGGGGATGGAAAGGTGGCGTCTGTAAGACAAACATTCGAAGTTAAATAATGGGTTTGGATTCTGACTTCAGACAGAAATCAAAAAAGATGGTCTGCATTTTATTGTTTTGTTTTTTTTTTTACTTGCGGGTTGGTGAATAGTGAGTCAACGCTTGCCTATTAAAATTGCATTGTCCAGTACACAGAACTGCACATCAGGCCTGCGCACAATATGCAGTTATAATGTATAACCTTGACGAGCTGGGTGCCCGTCTAAGAGGAGTCTATAGCTTTACTGGTTGTGTAAAGGATGAAGCAAAACGTTTGTGCCTATAGGAGAGATATCAACAATAAAAGGGTGGCGCATTGCTGAGCGTTTGGTCGTCCAATGATAGAATGGAGTTGAAGGAATTAAGCTATGTAATTCTATCGCACACTCACCTGATTTTAGCAACCATGGTCAAGTAGAAAGTCTAGGCTCCTGTCTGTGCCTGGCGAAAGAAAGCTGCTCCAGCAGCTGCACTCGAGAGCCAGCTTATAGTACCTACGAGTACCTATTTTCAAGGTTTTGGCGCGTTCATCGCATTCGACAATTTCCTTTCTTTCTTGGCTTACCGTTCCTCCAAAGTAAGGTTGGCTAACTCGGGGACGTAGCACCAGTGTTCATCTGGAACCACAGTCATGAAGATCTGTCCGAAGTAGACGAACGCGAAGAAGAAGGCATAGGGTATCATCAGGAGGAACAGCATCCGCTGGTACCAGCCGAAACTCCCAACATAGGGCAGTAGGTCGTCTAGGTCTTTCAAACGACGAGCCGGCTTGCTGGCTGAAAAAATTACGTAAATTATTTTTTATTTTATTCGGAAAACGTACAGTGAAATAAAGCTTGATTATCATCATCATCATCGTCATCATCATTAATAAATATTATAAGGATATCTAGGCTTGGAAACAGGATAATGAATGCAGCCTGTATGTACTCAGGAATAAGAGCTTAGAGAATTTTTAGAATCGGACATGTGTTTCTAGAAATAAGGCATGATTGTTATCACAGTCATTGGCCACCGATCTATATAGGTCGTTGGTTCCAATATTACAATGAAAGAAAAGATAGAAGAAAATCTCTGTACACCACAAAATCTGTACTATCCGTCCGTACTATACTATAATAATTGCCAGAGTGTGTTTGTACGGTTGTTGGTTTGTTTTTCTTTCACGGTAACGGAGTAATGGATCGACGTGATTTTTGGCACAGATATAGTTTACGGACCAGAGAGTAACATAGGCTACTTTTTATTCCGGGAAAATGCATGGTTCCTATGGAATCGCGGATGAAACCGCGGGCAGATGCTAGTAGCATGTAAAAAGAATACACTTTAAAAAGTAAATATTTAAAAGATAAATGTTTATGTCAATAAAACAACTTTCTATTTAACTTTTCGAACTACACAGCGTATACTGACCTCGTCTTTCTCTCATCTCCAGGGAGTCAACCGTGTGGACGCAAGTAGCGCCTGCGCCGTCTCTGTTCTTTTCATGTGATTCCATTTTGGAAGAACGTTTTTGCCTTAAAAGACACTTTTCCTGACGTCCTTTCTGTCACTTGAAACTTAACTGGGGAGCACTGAGCTGAAATAAAGCAAAGGTAAAAAGGTAAAAAGGATAACGAGCGCACTGCAGTGCTGCGCAGACCTTTGTGTTTCAAAAGTCATGATTGGCACTGCAATTGTTATGGGCCGTTAAGCTTTATGCTTACCATCAGGTAAACGACCAGCTCGTCTCGTTATCAAATAGTATAAAAAAGTACATACTTATACAATCATTACGAATTACACAAATTATTATATTAAATTAAAAGCAAGGTTATTAACAATAAGTAATAAAAGTAAGCGACTGGCAACTGTTTTGATAATAAAATAGTTTAACTCAAATGATATCTTTTATAGCAAAAGTCAGTATACATAAAGATTAATGTGAGAGCTTATAACAAACTAAATTACGTAAACTAAAATATGTACAAAAATGATATAATAATCTCAGAAACGGCTGGGCCGATTTTGACGAGACATTCACTGGCAGATAGCTGATGCTATAAGAAGTAACTTAAGCTACTTTGATTTTTGAAAAGTGATTACTGTTCCGCGCAAAAAATGAAATTCAATATCTCCGCTCGGGTGAAACCGCGGGCAGCAGCTAGTTGGGGATAAAAAAGGATATTTCACTCTCCGGTCCATAAATTGTATCTATGTAAAATTAGGATCATTTTTTCGTTGCTGAGTGAAAAGAGAAACTGTTTCGCATGGCTATTTTATTGTAGGGATTATACAAAATACATTATTTAATTATGAAAAGTGGTATAATGTCTCAGGGTAGCGAGCGCTCTACCGGTGCCGCGCATGTCATTGTTTTTCAAAGTTCTGAGTGGCACTGTAATTGTTATGGGCTGGCGCTATGCTTACCATCAGGCAAACGACCCGCTTGTCTCGTTACCCAACAATATAAAAACACAGTTACCATGTCATCATAATAATCTAAACTATCAAATTATTAAATCAAAGCAAACTATACTATCATATTTCCTGGTATAATTAGACAAATCCTACATAAACCCGGTTGCATCCGGTTATCACTTGACGCAATTTGTTGTACAAACAATAATTAATAGGTACTGTAAGAATAAAGATAGAACATGGTGTGGTGCTGTGGTGCTACGCTATGACGTCAACAGCTACACCGTGAATCAGTGCTACGCCGTAGTCGTCCCAGCGCTACGCAAGGGGAAGACGCGGGGAAGGACAGCAGTCCACATTCAACTACGAGCGATAATTCGCGTGTCGATTATTCAAACCGAGAATCTCATTTCTGGATCTAACAGTACAAACAACTATTAGTATGGCACTTCTGCGATCAATATTCTGTATTGTATTAAGTTTTAACTGCCCGGCCGTATGTTCTCAGCGCGCGGCGTATATGAACACAGCAAATCTTCTAGACACTACAGAGGCAATTGGTTGATTGAATGAACTTGACACTAAAGGCAATGTCCGATTGGGGCGATGCTGATCTTGTCAAGTTCAATGCTTTGAAAACCCAGGCGTTAATTCTCTGTTAAGCAGAGTCCATTCCTTCTATTCCCATATTCCAAGATGTATCCTTGCCGATTACCGACTATCTGGAGCTTTTCTGCGGCGCAAGTACGGAAGTCGGAAGAATAAATTTGTCGAACCGAAAAACTCGATAAATTTATCGAATGTTGCGAGTACCGAAGTCTGATCGTAAAGTATTGTAGTAGCTCTATATAGCCCGCTGCTCGAGTGAAGTTAAAATAGCTTTGTTCAAGGCATACTGCCAGTCCTTCTACTCGAGCAGCCTATGGGTAGACCACACTCGCCGCGCTGCTAGCATTTTGCGCGTGCAGTACAACAACATCTTCAGGATGCTGTTGGGGCTGCCTCGGTATTGCAGTGCTTCTGGAATGTTCGCGCATGCCCGTACGGACGGCTTTCATGCGATCATTCGCAAGAAAGTCGCTTCCCTACGGCAGCGGGTGCGAGGCAGCAGCAACGTCATTCTGAGGATGTTTGCTCTGCGAACTGACTGCCCACTCCAGTCCAAGTGGATGCAAATAGTGTTAGGTATTTAATTAATTGTTATTTTTTCATTCTTTTGTATAATTTAATTTCTTATTTTAATTTTGTATAGATTTAATTTTATTAATTATTTAATCTGAAATAAATGAATTATTATTATATTCTCCTTGGATTCGACCTAGCTATTCGATAACTTTTGTCGAAAGTATCGAGGTTCGATAAATTATATAAAAAGTCGATAAAACCCACTTTATCGATTTGAACTGTCAATTTTATTAAAATTTTAACGATCAAAAGGATCCGTACTTGCGCCGCTGAGCCGGCTAAGGTAATATATGTATATGCAGGGAATGGGGATGTTCTCCTCGGTAAGCTTTTGCCCGCGGTTTCACTTGCGTTCCCACAGGAACTGTGCTTTTTTCTGGATAAAAAGTAACCTAAGTTACTCTCTAGTCCATAAACTATAGATGCAACAAGTCACGTCGGTCCGTTGCGCCGTTGCAGCGTGAAAGAAGGACAAACCAACTCACTTTCGCATTTATTATAGTAATAATAATATACGGATACTATAAAGAACGTCTAAAATCGTCACATGATGGCACTTATGCCGTTTAGTTTCTGTGTACACTTATATTGACTGAAATTAATGAAGGCCGTGTTTCTATAAATAAGACAACAATCGATTGATATCTTTTATTACTATACCTACTTGATAGGTCAGCATTTGAACACTATCTATATACTAGATACATGGATAGATAAACTCTTTATTTGCACACTACAATGAGAAATACAAAAAATAAATAAAAATAAACATTTTTTAACTGTCTAGTAGTACAAAGGGCGGTCTTATCGCTTAAAGCGATTTCTTCCAGACAACCAAATGGAGAGAGGGATAGAATGAATGTTGAAGGAAGGTAGTGCACCGCAAAAATTACATTATATACATTAAATAGAAAGCTACCATAAACCTACATACTATAATTAATTAATAATAACTTCCACTAGGTGGAAGGGCTAACTCTTCTGCGAGTGTCCGTCTGGGTTGGTACCACCGCTTTGTGAGTGAAGTCTGCCGCCAAGGAGTAGTGTGCAAGCATTACTGTGTTCCGGTTTGATGAGAAAAGTAGCCAGTGAAATTACTGGCCTTACGAGATTTAATACCTAATGTCTCAGGGTAGCGAGCGCACTGCAGTGCCGCGCAGGGCTTTGTGTTTCAAAGTTCTGAGTGGCACTGCCATTGTCATGGGCCGGCGTTATGCTTACCATCAGGCAAACGACCAGCTCGTCTCATTATCAAATAGCATAAAAAAACCTGCCCCAGCTGGGAAGCGAACTCGGGGCTCCTCGCTTTGCAGGCATTGTTACTACCTACTCAGCTGCGGAGAGGAAAAAAAAATTAGAACCTTTTCTGACGCGAATAGAGCCCCTAGATACAATCGTAAATAGTAATGAGTCATTTGTTAAGTAATATTACGTCATGAGTTCAAAAAGAACAACTGGTCATAATTGGAAGCGTATAGTGTAAAATATATAACAGACGTCTGTCATGACCATAAATAGTAACCACTTTAGAAGCTTTATATCCTTTATTATTTACTAGCTTTTGACCGCGGTTTTCACCCGCGTTCCCACGGGAACCGTGCATTTATCCGGGATAAAAAGTAGCCTATGTTACTCTCCGGTCCATAAACTATAACTATGCCAAAAATCACGTCGATCCATTGCTCCGTTACTGCGTGAAACGACAAACCAACAATCCACCACACACACACACACCATTGCAGAATCACAACAGAATTGTGTTAGACAACTGTTAGACCCTACTTAAATCAGGATTTGTGATTGCCACACATATAACTCTATGGTGATTGCTCATATTTAAACACGCGACTAAGGCATGTTTAACACAGGTTTAAAGTGTGTTTATTTTTTTTGTGGTAAGACCGTTAAATTCTAAATTTTAGCACATGTAGCGTTTATAATTAGTTATATGGAAAATTTCTGCTGTGAAGTGTTTATAGAGATAATAAAGATGACACAAATATTGTGTAAGATCTATCGGACCGTCTGGTCAAGGCCACAGGTTAATAAACTGCTGGCCTGTGATTAGGTCGAAGATTAAGCATTGCCATTCAACGTGGCAATGCTACCATTATTTAGGGAACCTTGCCTACTGGTAGTGGATTATTAGATTAAGTTTGCACGTATGTGTAATTTTCATACTTATTTTACTTAACCGACTTACAAAAAAGGAAGAGGTTCTCAAGTCGTCTGTATTTTTTGTGGCGATGTTACTCTATTTCTCCGTCAATTCTCAAAATGATTCTTTTTTTTTAATGCGTGGGGTATATCTCAAGGGTGGTTTTCTTATAAAGAAGACCCAAACCCCACCTATGTCAACCTGCCTTCAGCAATGGACGTCTTCCGCTTGACGATGATGATATAATTGGGATGTTGCATGAAATACGAAATAGATAATTTCTGTAGTTTTACAGTTTTAAGAAGATCACATTAACACAATATAAGTGAAATTCACAAAATTTCCACAATGATTGCATCTAAAAGTTTCCTATATTGAACATTTTTATCATCTATTAGTAATTTAAATGATACCGTCAGATTCATTAAATTTTAATGAATAAAAAAATTATGACAACTATGTACTTAAACGCAGTTTTTCACGGCCAAATAAACATAAATGCATGTTTTTAGTACAGATTTACGGCCAGCGTAGAACAAGTGACGTCAGATGTTCTGTCCAATTTGTCTGGGGTGTTTGAACGCTCAGTAGATACGCCCGATTTTGACTCTCATTTTTGACGTTTCTAGCGTTCGATTTCTAGTTTTATCGATATGGACATTTGATTCTCATGAGAAAACGAACTGGTTGACATCAAAAAAAAATGGAGCCAATATCCCTATTAGCAAACATACCAGCAGTATTCGTCGTTTCCACAGAAGACACTATGTGACACTAACTTTAGAAAAAGAAAATGTTTTGTTTTTCAGCGCGTGCGCCTGATGTGGCTATCGTGGACGGACTGAACAGACTTCAGAGTTCTACATCTACAGACTTCAGACTAATAATTGTAGGATTCATATTGTTAGGCATTGATCGTAGACTAGGCCCGCCTCGTGGGTACGCCTGCGGAATAATTGTGTATTGTTAGTGTATTTGTTAGTGGTAGGACTAACTCTTCTGCGAGTGTCCGTCTGGGTTTTTACCACTGCTTTGCTCGTGAAGCCTGACGCCAAGCAGTAATGTGCAAGCATTACTGTGTTCCGGTTTGATGAGCAGAGTAGGCAGTGAAATTACTGGGCTTATGAGACTTAATACCTAATGTCTCAGGGTAACGAGCGCACTGCAATGCTGCGCAGGCCTTTGTGTTTCAAAGTTCTGAGTGGCACTGCAATTGTTATGGGCCGGCGTTATGCTTTACATCAGGCAAACGACCGGCTCGTCTCGTTACCAAATAGCATAAATAAAAATGTAAACATAAACCTCTCAAGATAAAACTGATAAATTTATCGAATGTTGCGAGTACCGAAGTCTGATCGTAAAGTATTGTAGTAGATCTATATTCTCTTTGGATTCGACCTAGCTATTCGATAACTTTTGTCGGTTGTATCAAGTTTCGATAAATTGTATAGAAAATCGATAAAACCCACTTTATCGATTTGGACTGTTAATTTTATCGATCGAAAACTTCCGTATTTGCATTGCTGTTGCAATAACCAAAAAAAAATTCAAAATTAAAAAAATTAGCTAGTAGTAGTACAATAAAGTTATTTATAATTAAATCTTATTTGTTATATAACATAAGTCTTTCTGTTGCTCACAAACCACACAACAAAAGTGCGGATTTGCGTTGGACGTAAAGTTATTTTGTATTCTGGTTCGTTCTGGTCCGGTTCGGAGAGGTTACCGAGGGTGTCTTCGTCTCTTAGCAGAGTTCTGAAAAAAAAACGGATAAAAATGAACTTATTTTTTAATTCATACTATGTAACGGGAAATTGAGCGAGTGTGGCCGAGCGGGAACTTGTGCGACTTTCAATTCAACGCATCATAGTTCGAATCTCGACTCGGCCTGCACCAACGACTTATATCAAGTTATGTGCGGATTATTCACACTCGCTCTAAAACGGTGAAGGAAAACGTGAAAAATCCCGCATGTTCAAGAACCACAAAAAATTCGAGGACATGACGTGACATCCACCAAGCCGCACTGGGCCCGCGTGGTTGATTATGGCCCATACCTCTATCTCTGAGAGAATAATATAATAATAATAAAAAAAAGAAGACCTAAGAAGGCCTAAGATATTGGATTTCATGAATTTAATTTTTTGCGTGGAACCCTAATTCTTTTTCTAAAATAAAAGTAGCCTAGGTTACTCCTTATAACATCAGCTATCGGACAGTCAAAGTCAAAATTGGTCCAGCCGTTTCGGATATTATCCGGAACAGACAGGCAGACACAAATTTTAAAAATTGTGTTTTGTTTTAGGTAGCGTATCTTTATTATTTTTATCGTTAACTATATACAGCCTGAGTTTCAATTGGTTAGTAATCTATTCCTGCCAGACTAACATGCGCACCACGACAAAATTTTGTGTACTGTTTTGTCTCGCTCTTTCCCGTGCAAATACGAGAAAAAAGCACGATATAAGCATCGACAAAATTTTGTCACGGTGCGCATGCTAACACGGCTGGGGATCAACAACATTTGTTTTTTGAAACTCCTATCCTACTTTCTACTAATATTATAAATGCGTATGTTTGTGTGTGTGAAAAGTTTGTGTTTATTCTAATCATTCCCTCCCGGGATAATATAACAGATCAAACTCACCCTGTATAATAATATAATTATATTGCAGTTCCAATAATATTACATACATACGTGTCGAATTAATAACCTCAATTTTTATTGAAGTCCGATAAAAGTACGAACCTTTTCCACCTATTCCTAGTACTCTTCCGTCTCTCCCTTTCACCATCATCGTCATCATCGTCATCATCATCATCATCGTAATCTAAGTCGTCTAAAGAACGTTTGACGTTGTTTCTTGTCGTGACTTCCACTCCTCGGCGTTTGAGGTTCCTTGGGGAAACTCTGTCTCCTGTAAAAAGAGATTTATAATATTTTACTAGGTCTAACGTTTCTGCGAGTTCCCCTCGCGAGTAACTCTTCTGCTCTAGGTTTTAATTCCTGGTTTTGACAGACGGACAGACATTCGTATAATGAAGTGAGACTATTAGGGTTCCTTTTTTCATTTTGAACCCTAAAAATTGCATGAAACTTGTAAAAATTATAATATTAACCATTTATAGGAATATCGTCATTAATTTCCAAAACACCTTCTTTTTCCCTCTGAGGTCCTCTTCTTATTCTTCTATCATTCTTAAAGAACGGCATATCGACGTTATACTTCCTCTTTTTACTTCTAGATCTTCTGGAACGGTCTGTGCGTTCTATACTATCACCGTTTCTTTTCGATTTCTTCTTAACGGTTTTTACCTCTTCGAAAACTTTTGGTGTCTTGTATGGATTTTTAGGTAGGAAAGGTTTATAATACATTTCGTACATAGACTTTGTGATGCCGTCGTCGTCAGAAGCGTCGAAGATTATTTCTGGAAAGAAATGTTAGGATTGAGAATGAACGCCTTTATTAACTAGCTACTGCTAACTACATATAACTTTAGCTACAAAGATAGTTGGGTATAATCTACAACCCATTGTTAAAGAAATATAGTCGATAATCCAATTGGATTGTTCTAGCCCACTACCAGTTCGCAGCGTACCAAAGCCACACGGAAGTTTTAAAACTAAAACAATTTCAATATTACAGTTGCCTCTCTTATCGCTAAATGAAGAGATGTCATCCAACCAGTTGTTTCAAGTTTTTTAAAAGCAAGATACATACTGACCTTCTTTAACCTTCTTAGAAGTTTTCCCAGACTTTCTTCTTCTAGGTGTCCTTTTCTTCAAATTAGAAGAGAAATCTTCTTCAGAAGACCTTATTTCTTCATCGTCGAATTCCCAGTGTGTGGACCTAATCCTTGGCAGTTTTTGCTTATTCCAAAAACTCAATTTCGGCACTATTCTTGATCCTTTCTGTCTAGAAGATCGTTGGTGAGTATAGTTTCCTTGTCTATATATCTCTGTTGTTGGATTATCCTGATCTTTATTTACTTTAGGTGTTTCTATAGAGTCGTTAATTTGTAATTCTAGTTTAAGGTCGTTGACAGTGTCGTTAATAATATTGTCATTAATGTTGACAGATTCGTTAAGAGCGCGTTTCTTTCTAACATAGCTGTATCTGTCATTCTTTTGGGATTTGACTTTTGCTCGGCCTTTGTCCAAATTTCTTCGGGTTTGGTATTTTTTGGGGTACTCCGGTTCTTCGTCGGAATAATGGGCTGGAAATTAGAAAATAAAATGATGGAAAAAATATGTTAGAACCGCTGGGAATAGTAACGTCCGTAGGAGGTTTTTTAAATACGAAAATGAATTATTTACAGTCGCGGCGAATCGAATTTGCAGCCCTGGCTGCTAGTGATGCCTTTACAAGCCTCCAGGCAGCCTTATTTTCAAGCCTATGCCAAGTCGAAGAAACCTTACCAGAGTCTTTGGCCTCTTGATTTTTAACAGATTTGTCTTCCTCTTCAGGAGTGTCTTCTGGTAGTATGCCATCATCACCTCCGTTGTAGACGTATCTAACAAAATCAAAGATTTAATTAACTCCGGTCGTAATTAATTCACACGCTGATCAATCGATAAAACACGACATGGTTGTAGTCAAGAAAAAAAAAGTTGACACAAGCCAAAACTAAAAGGAACATAACACATAAAATAAGTAAAGGAGATTATTTTTTTTTTGCTATTTGGTAACGAGATGAGTTGGTCGTTTGCCTGATGGTAAGAATAACGCCGGCCCATAACAGTTGCAGTGCCACTTAGAACTTTGAAAAAAAGGCCTGCGCGGCACTGCGGTGCGCTCGTTACTCTAAGACATCAGATATTAAGTCTCATAAGCCCGGTAGTTGGATTGGGGACGGCGATGTTCAGCAGTTTACGTTTTTCCGGCTGTAAATGATGATCAAGAATAACAACAACAATACTCCCTTACCTGGTGCTCCAATCCATCTGCCTAGCATCATCCAGCCACTGGTTTGCCCCCAGGGTCGTCTCCCGTACCAACCTGATCTTGTGCTGAAGAAATATCTTCCGAAGGTCTACGGTGATGTGAGATCTGGTGTCTTCTGGTAGATCAGAGGTCGGTTTGAGACGTTCTGGGTATAAAAGTGGCACTACAACGAGAGGTTTTCATAGCATTTTCTTTATAATGTGACAAGGTAATGAGACAAGCAGGTCGTTTTCTGATGGTAAGCCTGACATAATTTTGAAACAAACGCTTGCGCTTTGCGCTCTTTATCTTGAGACAACAGGTGTCAAATCTCATAAGCCCAGTAATTTCACTGACTACTTTGCTCATCAAACCGGAACACAGTAATGACACTACCTGCTGCTTGGCAACTAATTTCAGCAGCAAAAACGTGGTCTGCAGAAGGATGTTCGTCGAGAGTACCTCACATCAGAGCTTATGTTTTTTTTAAACCCATAAAAAACCATGAAACAGACAAATAGAGCAATAGGTCTGTCTCTTTCACTCCCTCAAAGCCCTCCCCGGACTCAAAGCGATGACTGCTCCGCTTTACAATACATACTTATATCACCACGTGTCCACCGCGGCTTCGCACTGAACCCGCAGTGGTTGTGAAACTATATTTTAGAAGTCGTTGAAGCGGCTGCCATAAGTCTCTTTCAGTCCCTCGAATACCAAGAGTAGCGCTCGGACTAGCATTCCATCAAGCACCACATAAGACGCTAGAACACTGATGCATGGATGCATCAACCATGCATTACCGTGTAATGGCAGCTTAACCTAATTGTAAGTCCAGCGTGGACATGAGCGACGAGGGGGAGACTGTGTAGGTATACCCAGACTGGTCATAAAGTCAGTAAGTTACCTCTGTTAGCCGTTTCAAGTGTGTTCTCAAGCCTCAAGAGGACGGAGCCAGCTTTCCACGGCTCAAGGGTCAGTATGTTGACGTGAGCTGGTAACCCATGCAGACGCAGCGAAGAGTACTACAATGACAACACAACTTGCAACAACACATTGATATAGCAACACAACCCGACTCAACACGACAAACCACTGCCATGTGAGTTAAGAAACTAATAAAATCGAGTTAAAACACAATGCGTCGTGTTGTGGCATGGTCGGAGCCATATTGTTAGCAACGCCACAACACATTAACAACAGTCAAGGGAATACATACAACCTTAACCTTATTACTAGGTACTGCTCGAGAACGTTGTGGCGCCATATAACATGCCACGACACGCCTTGAGGACACATAGACATTTTAATATTACCCGTTTGCTTCTGACGTTCTGCCATTTTCTCCTGTTGACCTGTTAAAAATAAGATAATAATAATTGCTACGTCCTTCATAGGCTGGTTTTACACGCTAATTACATGTTTGTGTTTTGCTGTCAAATAAAAATGGGTTTGCAACAAGCGTAGATTACGAGATACTCCACGCGCACGGGCGACTTGAAGTAAAACCATAAAAAAACCACGAAACAGACAGAACAGTAATACATGGCTGTATTGCTGTTCTGATAATGCTGTCATCACTCCCCTGGGCTCAAAACGACGACTGCTCCGCATTACGCTACATACATCACTTGCGCACCACCGCGTATTTACCGCGGCTTTTGCAATGAACACGCAGTGGTTGTGAAACTATTTTTTTTTTGAGTAGAAGATTAATGGTAGCCCAAATCAATGTTCACACTACATTAAAAAGTTAAAACAAAATTGCGTAAAAAAACTTATAAGTAACACAAATAAATATCAAAACTCTTTATTTAAAATGTTTTTCATTCATTTCAATATTATTTATTATGTTTAAAACTGTGTCCAATGGTCCATGCTAGCTGAGACACAGGGAATCAATAGTGTAGTGTCTGTGCGTTATTTATTAAATTACTTTATCTCCTGAGGTGAAAAAGAGCCATGGTTCCATTTCCCACCTCCGGGCAGCTTCAGCCATCCTCTCCGACGTCGTGAGGTCATCCACTATAAGAATAAGGATCAATGTTCAGACTTCGGTACTCGCAACATTCGATAAATTTATTAGTTTATATGCGGCGCAAGTACGGATCTTTTCGGTCGATAAAATTCGATAAAATTCGATAAAATTGACAGTTCCAATCGATAAAGTGAGATTTATCGAGTCTCGAAACAATCGACAAAAGTTATCGAAAAGCTAGGTCGAATCCAAAGAGAATATAGAGCTACTACAATACTTTACTTTCAGACTTCGGTACTCGCAACATTCGATAAATTTATCGAGTTTTTCGGTTCGACAAATTTATCCAACCGACTTCCGTAATAGCGCCGATGATTCGACAAATTTATTGTTCCGTACTTGCGCCGCTGGTCATTCTACTCCTGGAGGTCGACAACATTTTGAAGAAAAGGCATTTAAAGTTTACGTCATAATTCTACTTTCCGAGCAGTCTTAGATCAGCTGATTCAATTGAACTGTGTTGAACTTTGTTAAATTGATGATGTTGATTAGAAGAGACTTAGAAACAATTCCAGAAAATTCCACGCACTTCACGTTTGAAGTGAATTTATTTTTTGTACCTATGGAAATTTTTGGTGACGTATTTCAAATGACGGGTTTCAGAACATGTCGACAACCATGGTCGAGTGTAAGAATAAAGGTAGAACATGGTGTGGTGCTGTGGTGCTACGACGTCAGCAAGTCAGTGCTACGCCGTAGTCTCCAGCGCTACGCAAGGGGAAGACGCGGGGAAGGACAGCGGCGAAAGTACGGATCGTTTCGAAAAAAAATATCGATAAAATTGACAGTTAAAATCGATCAAGTGGGTTTTATCGACTTTAACTGTCAATTTTATCGATTTTTTTATCGAAAAGATCCGTACTTGCGCCGCAGCAGTCCTCATTGAACTGCGAGTGAAAATACACGTGTGTCGATTATTCAAACAGAGTTGTCTCATTTCTGGACCTAACAGTATCATTCCCTTCCAGGATAACATACTGATTCAAACTCACCTTGTATTTATTTTCTACTAACCATTATGTTTAACGTTTCCGAACACGATTCTGTGCGTGCCTTTGACCACGAGACCGACGCCATAGGCTTCTTCGTTCAGAGGCTCTTCCAACCCGAAACCATCGTCAGTAAGCAGCCTTCTGTGTACCTGAAACAAAATATAATAAAAATTGAGATAAATAAATAAACGCTAACACTCATACCCCCCGCACTAGGATTCCCTGTGTTGCAGGTGGCATGGACACACACAGATACACATCACATACATCCAAGACCCGAGAACAAACTTTATGCTTACACAAAATCTGCCCCGGCCGGGAATCGAACCCGGGAACCCTCGCTTTGCAGGCATGGTTACTACCAACTTAGCTACGGAGCCGCCAAGTTGGTAGTAACCCTGCCTGCAAAGCGAGGGGTCCCGGGTTCGATTCCCGGCCGGGGCAGGTTTTGTGTAAGCATAAAGTTTGTTCTCGGGTCTTGGATGTATGTGATGTGTATCTGTGTGTGTCCATGCCACCTGCAACAACAACAAGTTTTAACTTCGATCCCTGTTTGTCGTTTCGTCAGGGATAAATCACTAATTGTTTATCATAATCAGGCAAACGTCTCGTTACCAAATAGCATAAAAAATAACAAAATAAAACAAATCTTCGTTACCATGAGTTCTATCTCCCCATCGTTGTAGGCGGTGCCTCCCTGCGGCCGGTCGGTGAGCACGCAGGCGGCGGCGCTCGAGTTGAGGGCGCTGACACAGATACGGGACGTCACGGGGTAGTAGCACGCGGACACTGGCTTCTTCTGTTGGAGGGCTGGGCAGACAAACAAACAAAATCATTATAAAAAAAATACAAAAAACCCCGCTTGCGCAATAAAAACTGATCTCTAAGTTCAGATCGTGATAAACTACGTTGTGCTAACACTAAATTATCCTCAGCATAGATTACACGCTTAACGTCTAAATAACCCCGCTGAAAAACCAAGATACGCCAAAATTACACCCCAACATCATAATTAGCTGCTTCACCCTTTACACTCTCTTTTTCCAATACGACGGTTAGTTTATGCCTTATAATTTTAGCTTTACAAGTCCAAGTATCATCTCAGTCTACTCTTCTGCCCCTTGTGAGCGACCCTTTGGAAGCAATTTCAGGTACACCTAGAGACTGCCTCTCACTTATTAGTAAATACCTAAATTTTTTTTTAATTTTTTTAATCTTATTTGTTAACGAGACGAGCTGGTAGTTTGCCTGATGGTAAGCATAACGCCGGCCCATTACAATAACAGAGAACTTTGAATCACAATGGCCTGCGCGTCACTGCAGTGCGCTCGTTATCCTGAGACATTAGGTATTAAGTCTCATATGCCCAGTAATTTCACTGGCTACTCTGCTCATCAAACAGGAACACAGTAACGCTTGCACACTACTGCTTGGCGGCAGACTTCACGAGCAAAGCGGTGGTAACAACCCAGACGGACACTCGCAGAAGAGTTAGTCCTCCCACAAATAATGACGGACCTAAAGACCGTAATAATAGAAATAATGTGGAAAAATATATTTATCCAGACAAGCTTCTATAATATACGTAATTGGTACTGTAATCTTGTGGCCACCTTCCAGCTCCATCATCAGGACCCTGGACATCATCTAGCATCAATGTACTTGTAAAGAGAAATGATGGGGTTACGTCGTTTTATTACAGAGTTCCTGTGATAAATGTTCCTTTTGCTGTCTTCCAGGTTTGTCATCAGACCAGTCCTGTGGCATCATTTATTGCATTATGATCCAATTTACATGATTATGTTTGTAAAATTTCGGCTCAGTCGTACACCGGGAAGTGGGTCAAATTTATCTTGCAAGATTTGACCTAAACCAAGAATGATACAAACATTGCAAGTTAAATAAAAGCTTATAAAAATGAATACATGCTGTTTCATTCCAGCAGGTCCTCTTCATCATCTGCCGTCCGTTGGAGTCAGTTAGGAACTCCCCACCGTTGTTGATGTTAGTCTTGAATATGCTCACCACCTCCTTTCCAAGATCTCCACTGCAGATGGAGAATGATCGTGAAAACAAATACTTTACTGGAGAGCTAGTTCTAATCAATGAAGAATCCTACATGCTGCTTACCCAATCGGGATAGGACCTACAGTCCATTCTAGTTCCACCATCTCCTCACCCCGATAGATGCGGATTACCTGGAAAAATTAGACCAAGGCCAGAATGAACTGTTACCTACATAGAGGTCGAGTGAGCATAACCAGCATTAAGTCTAACTAGCTGTGTCCCGCTAGCTAACTAGCTTCGCCTAAGTTACTCCTTATAACATCAGCTACCTGCCAGTTAAAGTTCTAGCCGTTTCGGAGATTAGCCGGAATAAAACAGACAGAAAACTAATTTCATATGCAGTTAGTAAAAAGCTGTTATTTTGATATTAGAGACCCTTCAATTTTATTTATTTATGAGAAAAGTTAGCATTTTCTGAAGAGACCAAACTAATTATCAAAGTCAGTAATTACTTAGGGGTCTAAGGAGCATAGCTATCAGTTATTTATCATAGAGCAAATTTAACAGTTCTAAGGTGATTCAACGGTATAAAAGGTTAACAGTTGGATAATCTACAAGTCATAGTAGGCCTATAGATAATATTCAAAATGTTCTAGCCCATGATCCTTACTGTTTGATTGCAAGCTTAGCAGTTGCTGAAGAGATCGGAGGGGAAGGGAAGGCTTTATGTTGGTACAATAGCTCCTGGGTTCTGAAGACATATCATACCTGTGATATCCAATCAGTGAACCGCTGACGTATCTCCTTCACTAACGACCCTCGTACTGTGATGAACTGCACCCGCTCTGTCACCTAAATAAATAAATGACTTATTTACTGCATTTTCGATGTTTGTGTTGTATATGTATGTGTGTCTGGACCAACTCTGACACAGTTAACTGTTAAACTGCAAGAGTATGACTTGATCCCCCCTTCCCCTTTCCATCATCGGACGACCAAACGTATGGAAATGCGACATCCGCTTATGGTTAACATTCCTCCTAACCGTACTAAGCGTTTTGCTTCGACTTGATTTGGTTGGTTTTGGACTGGACTGCTCCGGTCGGAAGCTGGAAGCTCCACACTGTAGGTGCTGATGGCCCTCGTTGTACAAGTGGAAGTTCTACGACACTTGGATCTTGACTGCGTCTATATGCTGGATCGACTCCAGGAGACGTTCGCCTTGTCTATGTTTCCTTTTAAAGAAAGAAGAAAAAGAAGCAAGACTTTTCTTAACACACCGGAATAGGCCTGGGCTGCTCCGGTCGAAAACTGTAGGCTCCAGACTGCAGCGGCTGGCGGCCCTGATTGTATGAGTGGAAGTTCTGCGACACTTGGATCTTAACTCCGTCTACATGCTGGATCGACTCCAGGAGCCCAGTCGCCTTGTCTATGTTCACTTTTAGGTACTGAAACATGTAATAAATTGTAATTTAGCTTGATTGAAATAATCAAATGAAGTATTTAATGAAATTATTTTGATATATACCTAATGTAATGATAAAAAGTAGTCTCTGGTTCATAAATCATGCAAACACCATATATCCATGCAAAAAATCACGTCGAACCGTTGCTCCGCAAACGGCAAACCTGGGGTGGCCCAGGAGTTGGAGCTGCCAGCAGGGTGATTTTAATTCACTCGAAATGATTCCGTGTGTGACTGTTTCTGATCAAACATATTTTTTTTTATTTTTTTTTATTTGGTAACGAGACGAGCTGGTCGTTTGCCTGATGGTAAGCATAACGCCGGCCCATAACAATTGCAGTGCCACCCAGAACTTTGAAACACAAAGGCCTGCGCAGCACTGCAGTGCGCTCGTTACCCTGAGACATTAGGTATTAAGTCTCATAAGCCCAGTAATTTCACTGGATACTCTGCTCATCAAACCGGAACACAGTAATGCTTGCACACTACTGCTTGGCGGCAGACTTCACGAGCAAAGCGGTGGTAACAACCCAGACGGACACTCGCAGAAGAGTTAGTCCTCCCACTAACAAAAAAAGATTCTTATTTCAGAAAATATAAAATTGTATATTATCTCACCTCATTCGAAATATATGGCACCAATTCTTGTTCAGCATCCGCTGCGGTTTGGGATTTCTTGTAGTTGTTCTCTTCCTGTACAAAAACAATACATATATCAGGGTCATTTAAATTTCGTGAGCGCTTTCCTGAGGCGCTTCAATACGACGATTCGGTTAGGCTACAGAACAGTTACAAGTTACGCTAAGCGTGCGAGTTACGAATTTTAATCGTTGCGATTTTTAAAATGCGAAATGAAATCGCCATCGAAATAACAGAAGCCAATGGTATTGTTTATATCTCTTGGATGACGAGACGAGCGCGTCGGTTGCTTTATGGTAAGCATAACGCCAGCCCATAACAATTGCAGTGCCACCCAGAACTTTGAAACACAAAAGCTTGCGCGGCATTGCAGTGCGCTCGCTATCCCGAGACATTAGGTAGGTCTTATAAGCCCAGTGGTTTCACCGACTATTTTTCTCACCAAACTGGAACACAGTAATGCTTGTAGATGACTGTTTGGCGGTGGACTACACGAGTAAAGCGTTGACACGCACCCAGACCGACACTCAAGAAGAGACAGGCTCAAGCAGACACAGAAAAGGTATTCCTATATTCTGGTAAAAATTGTTCACAGATTGGCGATTATTACGCGCAACGATTTAAATTCGTAGTACGCGCTTGGCCTTTGGCCTTTGCTATTTCGTAGGCCATAATTAAATTAATAGCAATGATTAAAATTCGCAACGCGTTCTAGACTTTGCGTGCGTCTAAAGCTCAGTCAGGACATCTCAATGTCAACCTACCAGCTGATCTCTGACAGGTGTGACGTAAAACGCGGTGTAGCCCAGCGGTGGGACGTTCTCCGCTTCGAACCACAACTCCTGGATGGCTGTGGAGGATCTCCCGGGCAAGTTGATGACAGGTGCTGGGAGAGGATTCAGCTGGTATTCTACATCTTCATCTGAAGAAGTACATAAATAAAATACGTAACAAGGTGATGTAACAAAAATAACATAAATATAAAACGACTTCAATATAACACTCCTGTAAAGTTTGATTCATGGTAATTGTTCACCGCCTTACTGTCTGCTAGCTGAAATAATGGTCAAGCGCAAATTTATAGTAAAAATGCTTTCTCACCATTGTAATCTTTAATGGAGTAGTGAAGAGCTATCGCTGGCAGTCGCACATAATGGTAGGTCTTCACGCTCGAAGGATTATACACCAGAATCAACATTGACTCTTGCGATTCTGCAAACTGAAAAAGATTATGATTTATTAGTATACTAGCTTCTACCTGTGGTTTCCCATGCGTGGAAACAGCCAGGTGCTAACCCCGAGAGATGAAATACTGTACTACCCGATTCCACAACAATGTCGTGATCTGTCATTAACAAATATCAGCGCTCTGCGTATCAGCGCAAAGAGAACCGGCGCGAGGCGGTGGCTTAGCCAATCAGAGCGCATAATATAGCTAGGTAAAATGGTGGAATTTATTTCTTGCAAACCAAACGTCAATGCATCTCTAGAGGTTAGGTCCTCGATGCAGGTACATTTTAGTAGCCTTACTATATGGCTAATGTAGCTTTATATTAGAGAAAGATTTTTTAGAATCGGACCAGTGTTTCTTGAGATTAGCAAATTCAAATTTCTTTATCCACATAGGCCACAGATGAGCGCTCATGATAGTTAAATGACTTAGCGGACGTTTCAAGTATACAACCGATCGAGAAAAGAGAAATGAGAATCATCGTCACTCAACAATTATGTTTAAAATTCAAATCGTTTTTTGTACTTTTGGGTAACGATACGCTGGGTAGTTTGCCTGATGGCACAGATCCTGATGGTAACCATAACGCCAGCCCAGAACAATTGAAGTGTTAGTCAGAACTTTGAAACACAAAGGCCTGCGCGGCACTGCATTGCGCTCGTTACCTTCAGACATTAGGTATTCAGCTTATGGCCCAGTCACTTTACTGACTACTTTGCTCATCAAACCTACTATAACTACATGCTTAGATTACACTTTCTAATGTCTAAAGATCGTGTAAAATCATTAGAAATGTCACAACAGAATGGAGTTAGACGACGCGACGGTTATACACTATTTAAATCAAGGTTTATGGTTGTTTATATTTAAACACGCGACCAAGGCATGTAACATATAATCTTAGGGCGTGTTTACATTTTTGTGGTAAGAATAGACGTAAGTAGTAAAGAAACGACACTTACCCGACATTGGCTGATGTTCAGCTGGTGGCATACGACGAACTGTTGGCTGTTCTTAGACCGTCTGCTACCGGCCCACGTTGGGGTCAAGTAGCTGGAAATAAATAGGGATGTTGACTCCATTTTTTATGATGTCAATCAATTTGTTTTCTTATGAGAATCAAATGTCTATAACGAGAAAACTGGAAAACGAACGGAAGAAACGTCAAAAATGAGAGCCAAAACGTATCTACTGAGCGCTAAAACGCCCCATACAAATTGGGCTGAAACTGAAAGTGTGACGTCACATTTTCAACGCGGGCTGTAAAGAAAACAAGCATTTGGTTGATGTTAGCCGTGAAAAACTGTTTTTTTTAATTCATTTTTTTTAAAAGTAAACGCTTACACACCCCCCGCTCTAGGATTCCCTGTGTCGCAGGTGGCATGGACACACACAGATACACATCACAAACATCCAAGACCCGAAAACAAACTTTATGCTAACACAAAATCTGCCCCGGCCGGGAATCGAACCCGGGACCTCTCGCTTTGCAGGCAGGGTTACTACCAACTTAGCCACGGAGCCGTATTTAAATGTAAAGAATCTGATTGTATTTGTACCCATCCTCATTTGTGTCCATCCTGACTAACTCTTGTTATAGTCCTACCGCCTAGTTATCGGTGGTCGTGCAAATAGCATAGAACACACAAGAGTCACGACCCGAGAAAAAAAGTACAATTACAATCCCACCCTATGAAACACAAAAGCCGGCGCGGCACTGCAGTGTCTCACCTGAGCAAGTTGGACACTTTCTTGGAGCAGGAAGTCACTGCTTCACTCAGTGTCCTTACGAAATCGTTGACCACGTGCTGTTGGCTGGTGCCTACAATACAGAAGACATTTTGAAGCGATGAGAGCTCAGTGGTGGTGACTTAGGCCGGTGGATGGTTTTTTTTTTTTTTTTAAGTTTGATTTATTTTGCTCTGCTAGCTCCAATGCTCGCACCTTTTAAAAAAAACATAAACGCTTACACACTCATACCCCCGCACTAGGATTCCCTGTGTCGCAGGTGGCATGGACATACACAGATACACATCACAAACATCCAAGACCCGAGAACAAACTTTATGCTTACACAAAATCTGCCCCGGCCGGGAATTGAACCCGGGACCCCTCGCCTTGCAGGCAGGGTTACTACCAACTTAGCTACGGAGCCGTCAAATTTTGATGCAACCATTGCTTGGGAGTAGGGCATTTCTAGTGCTCGAATCGCTACCACCCTCAAATAGAAAATAGTTCAGTAAGCACGTATCAATGCATTACGGCAGCTGCTACTAAGAAGTTCCCATTCGCCATCTGCAGCCACATCGTTACGAAGATGTAAAATAGGGGTCAAAAATAGTAGTGTGCAAGCATTACTGTGTTCCGGTGTGAGGAGCAGAGTATCCAGTGAAATTACGGGGCTTATGAGACTTAATACCTAATGTCTCAGGGTAACGAGCGCACTGCAGTGCCGCGCAGGCCTTTGTGTTTCAAAGTTCTGGGTGGCACTGCAATTGTTATGGGCCGGCGTTATGCTTACCATCAGGCAAACGACCAGCTCGTCTCGTTACCAAATAACATAAAAAAAAAACGCTAAAAATGTTGTTCTCCGTCCCATTTCTACTAAACAAATGGTTTAAAAATGACAATGGTTTCGTCACAAAATGATCAATTGGCAATTTCGGTATTTTATAGCGCCATCGTATTTCTATGGTCGCCTATGACAATGGCGGTCATCAATAAACCATTATTAATTGTCATTTCTAAACTATTTGTTTCGAATTGGGTCTTGGAAAAATAAGGTTACCTGTGATAGCATCATGATGAAGTACCAGGCCAACAGCATGCCTGAGGAAGTGGAGCTCATAGGAGTCACCGGTTCTCGTTATCACTGACAGCTGCTTCAATACCTGACGATGAGAAAAATAGTATAAAAACTCGTTAAAACAATAATGCAAGCATTACTGTGTTCAGTTTTGATGAGCAGAGTAGCCAATGAAATTACTGGTCTTATGATACTTCTAATGTCTCAGGGTAACGAGCGCAGTGCAGTGTCGCGCAGGCCTTTGTGTTTCAAAGTTCTGAGTGGCACTGCAATTGTTAAGGCGCCAGCGTTATGTTTACCATCAGGCAAACGACCCGCTCGTCTCGTTATCCAATAGTATGAAAAATATACCTGCAGGAACACATGAGCTTTCTTAGCGAAGTATTTGAGGCTTGGCCTTGAAGAGTAGAAACCTGTCCAATAAGTAAAAGCATCGCTGCCATATGGTAACTGGTCTCCCTGAAATGGAAGTTCAAAATTACAATAACAATCATTACAAGAGTTAACTTTAGTAACGGGATATTTACCTACCATGTTTTTTATTTGTTTTGAGCACTCGATATTTCGGCACTGTTGCAAGCGCCATGTTCACGAGGAAACTGAAGTTACTGCGGGAAGAATTGTAGACTTCGATAAGGCTATGAGCAAACGAACCGGTCTACCTTCTTTCGTTCGCGTTTTTTCGGCTTGATGCCGTTACCACCAACACAAAAGTCACTCGTAACTCGCTGTTGATCTCGACAGACGTAACTTACGGTATCTGCTCGCGAACTTATTTAGACACATTTATAGTTTTTGCATAGGTTCGTTTGCTCATAGCCTTATCGAATTCTACAATTCTAAATTCTATAATTCTACAATTCTAGAATTCTATAATTCTAAAACTTAAACAATAATTACATCCAAAACATCACAGCAAAAGCTGTCTGCTAGATAATACAGCAAGAATTATCAAACCTTTTCAGTGTAAATGGCTTTATCTCTCCTACCATACAAATAGATAGCCTTCAAGTAACAGGACGGTGTTGAGTAGAATATGTTGATATCAGACATGTTGGCTGGGTGGCTGGTCACGTGGCTGTAATAACGAACATTATCTTCAATATTAGATTACATGTAACTAACTAACAAACAATGTAATATAATCTTAGATGTCAATTTTAACCTATTTCTAATTGTCGTTTTGAAATGAAACTTTATATGTATATGTGATAATTCCGATGACAATACTATTGGTATCATGGAGCTGATGATGGAGCCAGGAGGTGGAAAATGGAACTCTTCGGTGGCTAAAAGTAAACCTTCGAATTTGGGCTCATATTATTCGTTTTGACGAGTCCAATATCTTGCACTTGGTATCGAGGTTCTGATGATAGAACCAGGAGGTGTAAGTTAGTTTTTTAGTTTCTTGAACTAGGTACATTATAATTATGAATAAAGATTTCTATTCACACAGAAAGATATACAACTTCGTCATCAGCAGGGATACGTGAAAACACACAATTTTTTCTATAGATTTGCTATAAGTAGTTAATTATATTATAACTGTTAATATAGGTAATATTAATTGGTATTGAAGCTGAAAACAATTTAGATTGTCCTAGCGTCTTCGGAGCGTGGCTTCGCTTGCGTTGAATCAGAATAAAATGTAGCCTATTGCACTTATGGATAATCATCGAGATACTAACCCCGAGAGATGAAATACTGTACTATCCGATCTCACAACAATGTATTGATTTTGCTATAACAAATATCAGCGCTCAGCGTATCAGCGCACGGAGAATCGGCGCGAGGCGGTGGCTTAGCCAATCGCGTTATGTCTAGGCAAACATGGTGGAATTTATTTCGTGCAAACCAAACGTCACCTCTTAAGGTTAGTATCTCGATAGGAATAATTTAGCTTCCTATTAGTGACAGAAGTTTTAGAATCGGACCAGTGGCTCCAAAGATTAGCAACAAACAAACAATAAAACTTACAAACTTACGAACTTTACTGCTTTATAATATTAGTATAGGCCAGTAGTGCAATATTTGAATGTCACCGAGTGACTAAATATCAGCGATATGACCGATAGTCACCGATTTACAAAAAGTCGTAGGTATTTTTGAATCTCAGCGGGTGACTAAACTTCTCATACCTATGATATCGTTTACGAATGGGTACCCCCACTCGTAAACGATATCATAGATACGAGTATTTAGTGCCAATTTTGACTTGAAAACAATTTCCAACTTAAAAAATAAAAATAAATAGAACACAATCATAAGTTTATTTGTGATCAAAGCTGGGAAATAGTTGCATGATTGGTATACAGGGTATGACTTTCTAAAATAGGACTTTTGCAAATTAGTGATTTCAAAGTCAACGCTGAGAATTTCGTCATCGGTGATTTCGAAATCATTCGTGACATTCAAAAATCGGTCCCCAGTAACAGTAATTACTTGATAAGTTTGTCCATGTTTATGAACCAGTTGGCCGCGTTCTGGTAGGTGAAGTCCCCGCCCATTGTGACCAGTATGTTGTCATGATCATAGTACTTTGCCTGCCGCTCTATTTGCGTTATGAACTCGTTTACCTGGAAGAAAAGAGTTATTACTAACTTCAAACCTGCTTTCGCCATCAGTTTCGCCCGCGTGGCAAATATCTTTATAAATTGTAGTCTATAATATGTTATTCTGATGTATAAGCTATATGACTGTAAAGTTTTATCAAAATCCATTTAGTCGTTTTTACGTGAAAGAGTAACCATCATATGGATGCTTGTTTGTCATCGACGTCATCTGACAGTCTTTCATGACGTATCGGATGTCCTTAAGTGACGTCCAGCAAGACCAGTGAATGGCGTCGAATGTGATAACCTCACGACGGGTTTTTCCATCATGAAATGGACGTCTAGGTGTGACATCCAAATGCTGTGTCAGTAGGCCATAAGAAATTCTATTGTTGTATATGAAGTTGGCTTTCAATAAAAGTATTTCTGTCCTCTTTTCTCTTCTTTCTATCTTCCCTCTTTTTCTTTTCCATCCCATAAATAATTCTTCTTCTTTCTCATCCCTTATTTTTAGCAGTACCTACCTTCTAAGTTTTTCTTACCCTAACGTCAGCGTTATAAGCCGGGCTGTCCACATCGTCTACAATGGGCTCGTCACTGCACAGCCAGTCGAAGCAGAAGCCTTGCGGTGCGTTGTACAAGTTAAACATCGCATGCGACATTATATCCGACATCTTGCCTGGAATATTGCATTTACTATCAAACTTTTTGTAAAGACGTTCAAACGCTAACCTATTCAAATTCCAAATGCTTTTATTCATATAGGACCCAAGGGAGCACTCATGAAGGTTAAACAAAATTACTCTAACAGCGGGTCTCTGTAACGTTCGTCTACCCGAAACACAGAGAATCTATAGAGAAGAAAAAAGATAAAGTAGAGTTACTATTCATTCTGGTCTTATGTTCACCCTAAAACGAACATACGTAGTCAGTGAAATTACTGGGCTGATGAGACTTAATACCTAATGTGTCAGGGTAACCAGTACAATACAGTGCCACGCAGGCCTTTGTGTTTTAAAGTTCTGAGTGGCACTGCAATTATTAAAGGTTGTATTATGCGTACCATCAGAGAAACTATTCTCGTCTCATAAATCAATGGTATTAAGAAAGAAAGAGAAGAAATAGCTTATTACCCAGAACATCACTGCCTCTCCACATGAACTCCATTCTGTCTTCTTCCATCATGGCTTCTCTTTCTTTGTAGTCCACTCGCCCTGTAAACCAATCAAAAAATGACGACTCACATTCAGCTGTGCCTCAGTGGTAGTGTCTTCGGCCACCGATCAGTAGGTTAACGGTTCGAAATCCAGAACAAGCTTAAGCTTGCAGTATGCAGGAAAACAGTGTGATGCAACTTTTTTTGAATACAGCCTAAGTTTTTGTATGATGTTTTCCCGAAAGGGAGTTAATATGCTGCTTGAGCTCAACAACATATGTGTTACGAGTTTTTGAAATTTGGAATTTTTCATTGCAGAAATTTACGTCAAAATTCTACCACAGAATTTCCGGAAAACCTTAGGATCAGCTGATTTACTTGAACTTTGTTAAATGATGATGTTGATTGGAAACAATTCCAAAAAATTCCGCGCTCTTTTTGTATGGAAATTTTGAATGATATATTTGCAAGGGAGGTTCTCACCACTTGTGGTCATCCATGGTCCTAATCACCCCCTTTCGTGATAACATATCAATTCAAACTCACATATATGTATAGATATGGTACAGCTTGAAAAGCTGGTCGTTTGCCTGATTTTCAGAAAATTTTATAAGAATACTTCTTATAAGTAGTATCCTGTATTTTTTCTGCATTATTTTTCAAAATATAGTAGTTTTAGAGAATGGTCAATTATTTACATCTATTTTCTTTCAATCCATATCAATTCGCTCTCGCTCCACAAGCGTTACGCATATTATTCCATATTATTCCAAAATTTTTTGCACGATCTAACACAGTAAAATAAATAACAAATATTTTTTATATATTTTATAATAATCACGGTAAATATCCCGTTACAATGTATAAAACAAATATTTTATTATTTAACGTAATTGCAATTATACATATTACCAAACTAACAAAAAAGAAAAAGGATTTTACCAAGGAATAGTCCATCGAATCCCATCTGCGCGAACAGAGACGCCTGCTCTCTCGTGTGTCCGTAGGTGTCGATCTGCCAAGCTGCTTTGGGCTTGCCGCAAGGGCCTAGCGTATCGTTTATCTTTCTGTAAGAACACCGTTTTATACGTATCTGTTCTATAATAAATGCGACAGTGTGTGTCTAGGTTTTTTAGTTAGTTAGTTTGTCCTTTCTTCACGCAACGGAGCAACGGAACAATGTGATTTTTTGCGTTTTTTCCATTGCTGCATGCGTGAAAAAAGCATTTAAAACCAAACCAACAAAAGTAGTTGTTGCCCGCAATTTCATCCGCATGGAGGTTGCCATGTGAAAGAACTCGTGCATTTCTTCTTTCTTTCTTTCTTCTTCTCTTTCTTTATCATGGCATCACGCAACATTAGGTTTTTTATTTATGTACCTTTGTCTGTCCCTTATTTTCATTTTTTATTTATGTGTAAAACTGTAATGTTGTGTGATGTCCTGAAATAAATGTATTTTCTTTCTTCTTTCTTTCTTTCATTTTTCTGGGATAAAAATTAGCCTATGTTACTCTCCGGCATAGACACCATCTTTGGCATTTATTATAGTAGGTACGGATGATAGGTACGAATTATACATTTACCTGAGACCCCATGTCCAGAGATCAAGAGTTTGGAGATAGGAGAGAGTGGCGGAGTCTGCGTGGGTCCAGCTACCTCCAGCAAACTCGACTCTTCCTTCTTGAACGAGGGATCTGCAAATAACTTTCATTGCATTCTAAATTCCATTGCATCTGCAGACGCGAAAGATGATAAAAAAAAACTAAAGCCCGTTGACTCGAGTAGCACTGAGTCGAGTTATGTTGGAGTTTATTTAACGGTACGAAGGTATGTCTCTTACCTGAACGTGGCCCGAGTGGCGGGGCGCTGTTCCTTCCACCAGCGCCAGAAATACGCTGTTTCTGAGAATGTAAATCTGTTGAACAAAATTTAGAATAGCTTTTAAATTCAGTTCTTTTCGCGCAGGCTTTAAGACGCAAAAGGAACAGTTACTGCTAGACAGTAATTCACTATTTAGGATTTGCTGCCACATTTAAAGGTACTTACTTTCTTCTTTTGTCATGGAGCAGCTCTGACAGAACAGAATGGAAGATGATTTGGACGTTGGCAGAGCTGATCGCGGTTTTTGCTGCAATAAACTTTGTTCTTTTAGTTATTTTTATAATCATCATATGGAAAACGCTGCTGAGCATCGGCCTCTCTCCAGGACAAAGATTTTGCCAAATAATACAGCACGTTTGGCATGCGTCGCCGTGATCGCAGTAGACTATGATGTTCGTTAAATACTTTGAATCTCGACTCAGCCCGCAGCAATTACTTATATCAAGTTATGTGCGGGTTATTCACCCTCGCTCTAAAACGATGAAGGAAAACATCGTGAGGAAGCCCGCATGTTAAAGAACCACAAAATTCGAGGACAAGTGACACCAAACCACACTGCGGGCCCGCGTGGTGGATTATGGCCCTTACCTACCTTTCTCTCTCAGAGAAGGCCGGTATACCAGCAGTGGGAGCGCAAGAGGCTGATAATGATAATGACATAAATGGCATTGTAAAGATTTTATGCTTTTGGGCAAGGCTTCCAGCTTTCCGTCTATTCTATGTTGACCAACATTCTAATAAGTTTTTTTCTGTGAGGTGAAAAGAGTGGTGCAGCGGTACCTAGGTACTATATATACTGCCCCAGGACACCCTAACCACACAATATATAAAATACTACAGTAACTCAGCTACGAGGATGCCATCAAAACAGCTGCCAAGCGTGGTTTATTATGACAGTCTCAGAAATAGGTGAGTCTTATTTTCAGCAGTGGACGTCTTACTTCCGACTGACGACGATGAATATTTCATTTCTATTATTTATTTAAATGACTTACTTCCATAGTAGTATTCGTCGAAAGTCTTCACCCAACCGGCGTCCATGTGTGAGTGAGCAATCAGGTGCACATTCAAGGCTCCTTCCCTGGTTTGGGTACATTGCTGGAAAGTAAACAATTGAAGAATACACTAGAATGAATAGGTTTCTACTAGGAAAGCGTGCGACATCTGCAACGACATCGACACTTTACATCAAGGGTCTTCGCAAAAATTATAATGATCGACACGATAATTGTCACGATCGACATTGCTCCGAATATAACTATTATTATGGAACTAACCCACATGTAACTATATATGCAGTTTAATCTTGGAAGTAAATTTTAATCTATTTGTAATTGTCGTATCGAAATAAACATTGCGTGTATTTTTTTTTCAACGAGCTAAATGACTTTTTGTAACTTGCTACTAGGTACATAAATTAACATGTAGTGTTTATTTATATAGTAACTTGGTGTTTATTTATGTAGTGCTAATGCTTGCACATTACTGCTTGGCGGCAGACTACACGAGCAACGACGTACACAGAAGAAGTCCTACCACCTCGCAAAAATGTTTAGCTTTTACCATCTTCATCATAAGATGATATAAAAAGATGCGCAGGAGCAAACCTATCGGGTTAGAACTGTTACCTTATATCCACACTCGATTTTAGTCTTCGCGCACAAAAGTTGTGTAGAATAGAGCAGCAACAACAAGAACGTCAAAAATAACACCATGTTCAGTCACTGGTTGCGTTTTAATTCCTAAAACAATAAATAAGCGGGTTTTACACGGCAATGCACGATTGGTGATTATGCATCAACCACGGACCACGCGCCAACCATGGAAAAAGTAAGATCGCCGCCGCTTCTACGAACTCTACTCATGAAAATATTTTCACAACCACTGCGTGTTCATTTTATTTTATTAATTTTACAGAAAACTTACAACTAGCTTAACAAAATTAAGAATAACTATTATATGCAGACATCCAATTAAAAGTTTCTACTTATAAATATTATACTTTTAGATATTTAAAAATACAGCATATTGTAAAAGAACACAATTTAGGTAAATCACAATACACTGCTCATCAGATCGGAACACAGTAATGCTTGCACATTACTGCTTGGCGGCAGACTTCACGAGCAAAGCGGTGGTAACAACCCAGACAAACACTCGCGGAAGAGATAGCCCTACCACCTAGTAAAGACCATTTACAAAAATCTTGTTAATAATAGTAATAATTACTTAAATGAATTATCTTTTCGTTTGTTAATACCCCATATTAGGACATGACACAAATTTTTGTCTCTGAGTGTAAGCTGAAAACTTCGAGACCGTTAACTTTTGTTAAACCGTTTACAATCACTATTGTTCGTTTGAAATCCGTTCTAAGACTGAAAAATGTTACGGCGACGGCGGAATAGTTGGGTAATGGGACCATTGTTGTGAGTAAAGAGTTGTTCATATGTAACCACTTTGAATCGATAATATTTCAAGCTAAAAAACCTTTTAAATATAGGGTATTTATTTAATAAAAGAAATACACAATTACTGTTGGTTTAAGAACATCACATTAACATAATGAAAATGATATTTACAAAAATATAATATAATTTCCACAATTATACGGCAAATAACAGTTTCTCGAATTCAATGATTTATTTCATATCATCGAATAGTAATTTAAATGATACTATTACATTCTTTACATTTCAATGAATAAAAAAAATGTAAGACAACTATCATTAAAAAAACGCAGTTTTTCACGACCAAAATCAACTTTTTAGTGCAGATTTACGGCCGCGAAGAACATGTGACGTCACAGTCATGTTCTCAGTTCTGCCCATTTAGCGAATAGGCGTGCTAGCGCTCAGTAGACTTTGATTCTCATTTTATGACATTTTAGCGTTCGATATCCTGTTTTTTTTCGATATATACACTTGATTCTCAAGAGAAAAAGCTATAACCATTGTCATGATGTCAGGTAAGTTTAATATCAAAACCACTCCGTAGTTAAAACTATTAATATTTTAGCAGGCGCTGTAAAGTCATTCTAGGGCGCCTTTTCGTGAGGAACATAATAATAAAAACTATAAAATAGCGTCAATATCATTTATTATATCATTTATTAAGTAAAATTGATTTTTCTTGTTATTATTAAGCGATGAAAAGCGGGAACTGACTTTGATGAAAATATCGCAATATATGAAATTACATCCCCCACTGTTCCACCTTTAGGGGTTGTATCCTTTCATAAAATTTTTAAGGGACCTCAAGAGTATATTCCCTTTCAAACGAAAAACTAATTTTTAAAATCGTTCCCCAATTTATGGAGAAATCGGTGAACATACATAAAAATAAGACATAGGTACCTACAGTCGAACATATCTCTGTGAGTCGAACATAGATCTTCCTAGGGTAACATAGGCTACTATGTACCCAGGAAAAATATAGGGTTTTCGTGGGAAACTACACGCGGGTGAAACCGCGGGCAGCAGCTAGTTAATAGTATTAGTGACGAGTGTGAACGGACTCTTTCCTTCCATTTACCGTCGTTCCCCGTACTTGCGTTGACCAAACATCTCGAGTTCGCGGTAACATTCAACACAACTGCAGTTCACTCCATTTGATATGTTTACGGAAAATTATATGAGATTTTGTTTAGGTAAAAGTCATCACGCATGAGAGATCCTTTCTTTTTTACATGCTTTTATTTAACATGCAATGTTCGAATGTTTGTTTAGGTCAATTCTTGCAAGCTTAATTTGACCCACTTTCCGGTGTACCATTTTGTTTCGGCTAAATTTCGGCTATTGAGCCGAAATTTTACATAAACGTAACATAAACATAAACGCTTACACACTCATACCCCCGCACTAGGATTCCCTGTGTCGCAGGTGGCATGGACATACACAGATACACATCACAAACATCCAAGACCCAAGAACCAACTTTATGCTTACACAAAATCTGCCCCGGCCCGGAATCGAACCTGGACCCCTCGCTTTGCAGGCAGGGTTACTACCAACTTAGCTACGGAGCCGTCAAACATAATATGATAGAAGATATGAAACAATTTTTTTAGTACAGATCGTAGAAGCTTAGGTAGAAGCGGGTGCCGTGCCCGGACTAGATTTCCATCAAGCCCCAACCACAACCACATTATAAATATACGATATGCGTCAAGCCGGGATCGTGGTTTTTCCATGGTTGTCTCCTGGTGCGCGATTGATGCTTATCCATCAATCATGAGTTAGATGTGAGGGCTGCCTTAGCAGGCTCTTAATGGCAACCGTGGGAAGAGATGGGGGTGATATCTTACCCGGGACCGCACGGGCCACTACACAATGGTAATGTTTATAGTCTATTGCAGACCGTAGAACCTTATGCAAACGTACGTTTGCTTGCCAGAATAACAATGCTTTTACGTCAAGCGCGTATTTCGAGTATCACGAAATCCGTGCTTGACGCAAAAGCGTTGTTATTCTGACAAGCAAACGTACGTTTGCATGAGCGTCTACACCGCCCCTATGGGTTGCAAACAATAACATAAGGAATGACGTAGGGCTGCCCGTTTTATGTTAAGCATAAGGAAACGAAACATAGAACTTGCCTTTAATTTTTCATTTCCCGTGTTAAAACCTCCAAGGTTGAATTAGCGAAATAATTTATTGCAAAAACCTACTTCCGAATTTGCTACACGCATAATTTGGGCGTAAGTAAACTGTGTAACAGTTGAATAGTTACACAATGTTTTGTCTCTTTCGATTCTGTTCAAAATTGTCAAAAAACAACAAAGAAAAAGCATTGTGTATCTATTATATTACCATCGTTATCTACACTGTTTATTACCTAAGAGGTAATTATATAGGGTAACACGTGGGTAAGTATATTTACTTACACTTAGAGAAATTTTTATTGACCTAGTTGTTGCAGGTAATGCACGTTACCTTTTTTTTCCAAAAAGGAGGAGTTTCTCAATTCGGTTGTGTTTTTTATGCTTGTTGTCTCAGATCCCCGTCATTTATAAACCGATTTAAAAAAACTTTATTTATATGAAAGGATATACTTTCAGATTTGTCCCATAGAAATTTATTCAAAATTGGTTCAGCAGTTTGTCACTGAAGTCGATTCGTCGCTTTTTAAAAGCTATTTAAAAAAATTAACCTAGCTAATTTAATTTTACAATTTTATCGTGTTTTTTTTATTGTGCTGAAGTTCGTTTTCGGTGGCACTTATTGAGAGAGGCCTATTGTTCAGCACTGTATTGATATAGGTTGATGATGATACCTATCCTACTTCCTACTTAGTCCTATCCTACTTAATCCTTCTCATAATCCTGTGGGAACGCGGTTTTCAACACAAGAACATATACATTTTTCCGGAATAAAATGTTAATAAAGCCTATGTTACTCTCCGATCCATAAACTATATCTATTCCAAAAATCACACTAATCCGTTGCTCCGTCGCTGCGTGAAAGAAGGGCAAACCAACAAACGTACAAATACACTTTCTTATTTATTATAGTACGGTTGGATCTAAGTGAGATACGTTTTTCTCACAGGGTACCTAAGTAATGAGCACACTGCAATCTCAGCGCGGGTGACTAAAATTATCATATCTATGATATCGTTAACGAATGGGTAACCTCACTGTAACTATTGAGTGCCAATTGTCCAACTTAAAAAATAAAATTGAATAGAACACAATCATAAGTTTGTCTATGATCAAAGCTGAGAAATAGTTGCATGTTGGTAACAGGGTATGACTTTAAAAAATTCGACTTTTAAAATTAGCGATTTCAAAGTCATCGCTGAGAATTTTGTCCCCGGTGATTTCGAAATCACTCGTGACATTCAAAAATCGTGCAGGCAGTCGAGAAAGAAGAAAAGGATGGCTCGTCTCGTTATAGTAACGCTAAGTAGTATAAAAAACGTGAGATTCTCTGTATCTAGGGAACCGGACCTTCGAGAACCATGGCCCAATTAAAAATAATAAAATGTAGATACGTGAGCGAGCGTCCCAGATTCGAACCTTCACTGAACCTTGGTGCAGGCGTGACAGTGTCACAGATACAATAACTAATTATCACCTAATAATATATCAGAATAAAAATAAAAAAAACCATTGATGCCGGAAGACATCCTCTGCTGAACATAGGGCTCCATCCTACGAACAAAGCTCTATCATAGAAAGCCACTTGGATCGGCTACTCGCCTCTTGCAGTCAACGGTTCCCCGCGGTTTTGATCAGAATTTAAAAATCTGCCTAGTACCGTTCCATTATGTATTCTGTGTCAACACGTACGTACCAGTTGGCGTTTCAATGAGTAAAAAACCGGTTAATTGCGAGTCGGACTCACGCCCCGAGGGTTCCATACAAACGAGTCCGCGCCACCCCTGGAGTCCGATAGGCGCGGCGCTGTAGTAACTCAGAAATATCAGATCAACGATATTTCCCATTTTCCCTTGTAAGTACGCATTAAAGTATTTCAAGTATTAAAGAAGTAATCTCAAGATATATGAATGAATGCGAAGATAAGGTGATTTTAGTTCCTCTTACAGTACTGTAAGCATTGGCATTTATAGGCACAATAGTCTTATGCGCAAACAAAAGTAGACCATAGCAGTCGTCGCTTTGAGCCCAGGCAGGGCTTAGAGAAAGCAATATCTGGCCGTATTGCAGAAGGTCTATTTCGTGGTTTTTAATGGTTTGGCATCAAGCCGCGCTTGCGCGTGTATTATCTCGTTATCCGCATTTGATGCAAAAGCATACTTGCATAAGTGTCTACGGTCTACATTTGTATTTGACTTTATGCGAGGCTGACTTTTTGCGTGTTTGACGTTATGCATGTTTGACTTTATACGTATATACGTATACCACGGGTATATACCCTGTCAAGCACCACGTGGTATAGGAATAAATAATGAACTCAATTATTAATTAGTTAATAAAACAAGTACACATTGTTTTTCAACTATAAAAATTAAAAAAAAACTGTTCCGGTATTACACCAGTATGCGCGAAGGTTATATTCTACGCAAAAAAAATACGAGGTCGTCAGTGTACGGCGCGACGGTAAGGTACAATAATAACAGTAAAAATTAAAACAGAGTACACAATTAATGTTAATACATTTTATTCTATACTCATGTTACATAGAATAATGATATTTATTTCTAAAGGTTTTTTATGCTATTTGATGACGAGACGATCTGGTCGTTTGCCTGATGGTAGGCACAACGCCGGCCCATAACAATTGCAGTGCCACTCAGAACTTTGAAACACAAAGGCCTGCGCAGCACTGCAGTACGCTCGCTACCCTGAGACATTAGGTATTAAGTCGTATAAGTCCAGTAATTTCACTGGCTACTCTGCTCATCAAACCGGAACACAGTAATGCTTGCTTCACGAGCAAAGCGAGCAAAGTGTCTCTCTGGGTTGTTACCAGCGCTGGTAAAAAATATATTAAACACTTCGATGTTACAGAAATTACATAAATAAAAACGCGACTGCCTTACCCAGTGTCACTCGGGATGTTTTTTATAGTATTTGAGAACGAGACGAGCTGGTCGTTTGTCTGATGGTAAGCATAACGCTAGCCCATTACAATAATTGCAATCATCATTTGGGATGATACAAGGATTCTAACTACTCGTATACCGCATACATCCAAATCTAGTCAGACATTCAAAAGCTATAGGGGAATAAAGAAGTTCGCCTACATACTGTATATATACATACATGAACGCTGAACACAATACACTCGTTTTTTGTGCAGTCGTGTTATAATAAAAATGTAGACGAATTGAAAACCTCCTTTTTGTGGGATAAAAATGTACCAAGTTACCACAAAAAACAGCTTTGCGCCTGTTTAGCTACAGAGTGTCTATAGATAAACGTCTAAAATTGTTAGAAATATCATAACAGAACTGAGTTAGACAACGTTTAGACACTTCTTAAATATAGGTTTGTGTTGGGTGTGGTTTTTCCACAAATCTTGATTTAAGGAGTGTCTAACCGTTGTCTAACTGGGAACCGAAGCTAGACATTGTAAATTCTAAACAGGCGGTTTAAATTTGTTTTTTGTGGTAAGAAGGTATTCTAGCATTATTTAATTAATTAAGCCCAGAATTGTAAAATTATAAATCCTTCTACAAAATCGAACGTCGCAGTAAATTATTCAAATATATTAGCAACCTTTCACATCCAAAATGTAACCTTGGGCCCGCCCAAGTAATAAATTAATTTCAAAACTTAACCTTGTGTTGATCGACCACAATTAATTGCCACTTGAAACGGAACTAACCCAATACGGATGTACTAATCAATGTTGGAAGTGGTCTACACTGACAGAATTGTCTAATGTGATCAAATAAAATTAATAAATTAACATTAAAATTAGGCCTCCCTTACAAGGTGATCCAATAATACTAATAAGGACACCTAGGGCGGGCAGTTCGGCAGCAGAAGCAACGGGAAGCCTCACACGGAGGAAGTATGCATCTCTTGGTGAGGGATACATATTTCTTCCTTTTCGGGTCGAGACAATGGGCCCTTGGGGACCTGATGCGAGCCTTTTTTTTGAAGAGTTGTCCCGACGCGTAGTTGAAGTGTCAGGTGACCAACAAGCTGGCGCTTACCTTGGTCAACGCATTAGTAAAGGTTTTTTTAATATTTGGTAACGAGACGAGCTGGTCGTTTGCCTAATGGTAAGAATAACGCCAGCCCACAACAATTGCATTGCCACCCAGAACTTTGAAACACAAAGGCCTGCGCGCCACTGCAGTACGCTCTTTACCCTGAGACATTAGGTATTAAGTCTCATAAGCACAGTAATTTCACTGGATACTCTGCTCATCAAACAGGAACACAGTAATGCTTGCACACTACTGCTTGGCGGCAGAATTCACGAGCAAAACGGTGGTAACAACCCAGACGGACACTCGCAGAAGAGTTAGTCCTCCCACTAACAAAATTTCACAGTTATTCAGCGAGGTAATGTCGCCAGCTTTTTGGGCTATCTGCAAAAGGCGACCTTAATGTAGTTTTTTTCGTTGGAACGTTGGATTTGGAACGTTTGGATATATAATATTCCTATATATCACTTGACGTAATCCATGTGAGATTCCCCACACATGGACGGTTTTTGGAACGTTGGCGTGGAATCACAGATCTCTACGTGGAATGTTGTGGATTGGAGCACTCGTGTGGCGTGGGGCTCGTGGGGGCAGAATGAAAGTCACACAAATCCCGCTCGGCCACGCTCGTGTTTTAGAGGCTGACCAGTTTCACATGCATATGTTATATAATTTCACATGTTTATTCTGTATGGCCAGATGAACTTGTCAAAACCGCGGGGAACCGTTGAATGCAAGAGGCGAGTAGCCGATCCAAGTGGCGATTTATGGGGGAGGCCTATGTTGAGAAGTGGACGTTTTCCGGCTGATGATGATGATTATGATGAATAATTTTGAGTAGTTTACTACCCTCAAATCGCAGGCGTATCCCCAACGACGTTGGTGGATTAGCAAGCGCTGACTCATTCAGCGGGACACATAAAGCTATAATCTCTTTTAATAAATATTAAACTTTATTATGTATTTATCAAAACGAGAGCAATTTGCGAACCAAATATGACATGGCATCGGGGAGTGAAGGCCGACCACTTATTTACAGATAGTTATGAGTTATATCAGCGGGTGAAAGGGTTTCCATACTGTAGAATATAATATAGGATCAATATAAATTTATTCAGACCGACACTAAAGGAGCGCTTATGAAAGTTAAATGACTCTAGATAACGATTTGCTTGCCTGGAAGAACGTCGAATTCTTTAAAGATGAGTAATTTGAACTGATGTATTAGGATTCCCATTACTCCCAATATTCTAAAATTCTAAAATATAGAAGGATCCACTAAAATTCGAAATTAAAAAATGCAGATTTAAATGGGCCTAAGAGAGCGCTGATGAGTGTTAAATGACTCTACGTATAATCTATTCTGTAGTAGGTATAGGTAGATATGGTTGCATGGAATGTCGAAGATTTCTTTACAGAAAGTTGTTATGAGTTTTATATGAATAGACGTACGGGTTTCCATATTGTAAAGCAGTGTAGAACCAAATACAAATTATTATTCTTTACACTTAATGAGTGTATAAGCTTTCGATCACTATCCCGCGACAGCTTAACCACGCAACGTGACAACGTGACAAAATTTAAGCGACGTGGTGGAAGATGACGATTACGCTAAACCTGGAACCTACTTAGGACTCGCTCTCAAGTGCAGCTGTCCGAACACACCAACAAGTGATTTACGACAGATTTTCAATCTGAGGGTGGCAGCTAGCCAGGTGAACACAAGAAAATGTTCTCTTACCAACCCATGCCATATACTAAAATACACTTTAAAATAGCCTTTATTTTTATAATTGCTGGATATAAGTCATAAATAAAACATGGTCACCCCATACACAGATCTTGTTGAAAGGCGCCGACATTGGCAAAATTTGTCTTCGGATCGATTAAAAACTAATAAAATAAAAATTGTATCACGGTCAATTTCGGCTTAGTGCAGCTGCACATTGGGCCACCGAAAGGGCCACTATATGCAGCCACTAGTCACGGCCACCAGTGGCTGAGTGTGGCTTCCAGTCTCAGCCACTGATAGCCACAAAATAGAGAAAACAGGTGCTCGGGCACTTGCATGGGCGGTCTTTACGCACCCAAGCTCCCTTCGCTTCCCTTCGGTGCCCTCTCTATTTTGTGCAGGCGGGGAGAAGCCGGTGTTTGTGGTCGAGTGTGCGCAGGAGGCGAGCCACGCGTGCCCCAGCTTCCCGTGTCGCTCGGTAGCAGCTACTCAAATGCTCAGTTTGCACCGATGCCATACAAAATGTACGACAAATCTTGTTCACAGGTGCGGGTGCACGTAATTTTAATGTGTTTATTTTTGAAATAGTCCTATTTGTGATTGTCAAGGGGGATTTTTTTTTTAGATACCCAGCTGCCATGTGGAGCAGCCGTGTTTTGAGAGGTTGACCCACTGGGACGTCCCCAGTGATATGCCTCGGTGCTATTAGGAAGGACTCAAGCTTTCCAAAGGACCTCACTTGGTGCCCCCATCGCTGCACCCTTTCTCTCCATCCTATAACAGCGCGTGCCACATCAAACTGTCGTCCTTCCAGGGCTTGCTTCGATGGATCAGAGCTCCACATCAAACCACTCACAAGCCCAAAGATCTTTAATCGTCTTTAAGACAGGCACCTGTACCGTACCCCTATTCTTTAAAACCCGCGACTGCTGGGTTGTATTGAAATAGTTCTGATTCTTGTTTATTACCGACTCCAAAAAAGGAGGTGGTTCTCAATTCTTCTGTATATTTTTTTGCTTTTCTGTGGTGATGTTGATGTGCATTGCGCATACACGAATTACGATGATAGGCTAATTGCTATGATATGATGCTATCATGTATTTGAAACCGAGGATCTTTTCCTCGCCGTGAAGCCGTGAGTTCCTGTCTCCTAATGTATAAATAGGACGACTCAATAATATTCTTCCCGTGGGTGCCGCTAAAACCGAATGAGGAAAAATCCAGGGAATGGGCTGCAGCATCCTCCATGGTCAAAATCATAATCTACTGTGATCATCACGACGCCTGCTATTATGATAAAGATGCATGGAAGCATACAGCTTATGATCCTCCTGGCACTATAATACTTAAACATAAATTTTAAACATGATTGTTCGCATTAGAAATATTGTACTTACAAAATTATTTTTCTGTATTAAGTAGATCCGGAGATCGATTTGTCAACCAATATCCAAGCAAGATGATTTTTAACAGACCTTTCGTTCTGAAGACATTTGATACAACGTAGTATAAAAAACCAATTTGCTAAGTTTTTTTATTCAAATTAATTCTTTTAAGCCTCATTGCGAGTCAAATTTCAAGATTGTAGGTCAATGGCGAGTACGCAAACATCTGTTGACAACGCGAGAATTTTGCGAATTATGCATTGAACTAGAAATTTGCATTTTATGCAGATTATGCGGTTAGGCCGTGAACCTAAGCATGCGATATTAGTTACTAAAGATCAAAATTAAAGATCCAGGATCACCAAGTGGTAGGACTTACTCTACCGTCTACCGCTTTGCTCGTGCAATCTGGTGCCAAGCAGTACCTAGCATTAACAAGTTTCGGTTCGATGAGTAAAGTATTTAGTGAAATTACTGGGCTTAATTCCTGGGTGTATCGGCGGCGGGCGGTGGCACCAAGTAGGTACTAAGCATCTTTGCTCTCTCTCTCTCTCTCTCTCTCTCTCTCTCTGTTTTATATCTTGTTCATGACACGATCAGATTTTTAGAATAACTTCCACCTGTGTTAAATTATTCGACACCAGTGATGAATATGACGGGAATTATAAGGTGTGGTGTGAGTGCGAGCTGTTATGGCTATTGTTCTACAATACAATAATTGGTATGGTAAGAATTTTATAATAATTTAATATAATATTTATTGCATAAATAAATTCCTAAAATATACACATATTATTATAGTTTGTTTATTTGTTTGTTACCGCAGGGATTGCTCTGGAACTGCTCTGATTCCAAAAATCTTTAACTAATAGGAAACTATATCTATTATCCCTGGGCACTTTAACTATGTACACGCGTAGTAACCAGTCGGAGCGCCTGCGTGTAGCTCCGTTGATGAAGAGGTACAAAATACCTGCTAACCAGTCGGGCAATCGTCGCGAAGCTCGGCTGTACTAGGTAAGTGAATCCGGTCAATGATATATAGGTAATTATAATTCCACTCGTGCGAAAGCGGGCAAGAACTAGTACGAAATAAATAAATGACACTCAAACCGCGGGACTCTGTTTTCCTGTATCGCAAGCGGCATGAACACACACAGATACAAAACAAAAACATCCAAGAAAGGAGAACAAACTAATCCATGCTTACCACATAAAGTGTGCCTCAGCGGAAACAAAATAAATAATCTATTTACTATAATAAATGCGTAAGTGCGTTTGTACGGTTGTTGGTCTGTTGGTCAGTTGGTTTGTCCTTTTTTCATGCAGTGACGAAAAATCGGATCGACGTGATTTTTGGCATAAGTTATATAGTTTATGGACAGGAGAGTAACATAGGCTATTTTTAATCTCGGAAAATGCATGGTTCCTTTGGGAAAACGGGTGAAATACGGACAGAAGCTAGTCATATATATCATCTATACATAACTAAACGTCGATCCGTTGCTCCGTTGCTGCGTGAAAGAAGGACAAACCAACAAACATACAAACACACTTTCGCATTTCTTATAGTACGGATACGGATTGATGCCGAAATAAATGCGAAGCGTAGGATAATCGTTAATCGCTGTCACCACGACCAAACCCTAAGAGATTGTCAAAGTAATAAAGCAGTGAGCAGACAAAGTCCTTGCGCTAACTATTAAGCATCAGTACACGTAGAGTAAAGGGCAGACAAAACATTAATTTAAATAAATTATTCGTACTCCTTTTAATATAAATTTATTATAATTATTTTTATTGCACTGACCTGCGTCATTGCTTTTCTTTCGCTTTTGTGGCTACGTGTGTTTAACCAATCCGGAAGGAGGTTAACAACCCTGCTTCGGGAGGTATCTGTGTAACGAGGCGAGAAGGGAGACTACCCCAGCATGCTACCCCATCCTGTGCGGAAGACACCGTGCGGCACGCACTGGAGGTATGCCCATGTAGAGAGGGACCGCGACGAGCTTTAGTCGTGGTTATGGGGGCAGACCTCTCGCTGCCAATCGTCCTGCGAAAGATGGTCGACAGCGAGAGTCTCTGTGGGAGGCCGTTCTCCTTTTGAAAAACAAACGTTTCGCAATGGGAAGCCGAGGACCGGGAGAGAGAGGGATCCCCTGCAACGCCACCTGTCTCCTCCGGGAGGGCCTGGGGCGTCGAATGAGGGGTCATCCGGCGTCCCGCAGGCCGCACCTAACGATGCGCTTACGTTTCAGCGCATCACCTGGACTGTGCGGGGGAGAGGTTGCTTCACGCAAGGCGGGTCTGCCCCCAGGGGCGGACGATGGCTGACGGGGTCCTGTGGGGCAAGCGTGAGTCAACCACGTGAGTGAACCACGACCACGTCCTAAGGCGAAGCCGTAAGGAAACCTCGCAGTAGTTTTTAGTGGGTTTGACGCTGTGCATTGTTGCAAAACGATGGTAATTTTGACAGCAAAAAGCAAACATGCATTAGCGTCTAATGCCACCCTATCGCGAAGCAGTAATGTGCATCATCACTGCAAGTCTTCTTATGTATTTCCATATACATCAGCGTCTACACATGACAGCCCTAGTGCAGCAACCCTGACCCACTCGATAATTCATTATCATTATATAACAATGCTAATTATTTGCTCTGGTTTAATAATTAATTAGGAATTACCGGTAGAATGAACATTGGTAAACCTTCGTGGAATAAATTATAATAATAAGTATTTTATGTATCTTAACATTTTTTACAAAAATTACAACAATTAATTGAAAGAATATTGTGATTGTGTTACTTTCAGGTAGTAAGTTTATGCAAAATTCTTTATTGTACAGCAGTCTTAAGAAATTAATCACAGAAACAATGGGCGGTCTTATCGCTAAAAGCGATCTCTTCCAGTCAACCTTTGGATGGAAAGAGAATTAATAAAGTGTGATAGGTCGGTGGTGCAAATCATAGATTATTTAGCCTGTTGATAGCTCATGAACACGATTCCTTATACAAACATATCTCACCGGCGCGGGCAGGGGGCGAGGTAATATTCTATGCTTGCAATTGGCCGATCATTTGGATGACGTAATTTAGTGATGTGGTACGACTACTACTGAACAGAATAATATCGATAAAATTTAATAGGTAGCTAGCATCGCATTCTTGATTCCCTGACATATACGATTAATAATAAATTATTATATGGAAAACCTAGACAATACATACTTACTTTATAAATTAATCTATAATACTACTTATAATAAAACTCAAGGTCACATTTTTTTGGATGGCACTCCTATCTATACTGAAGCCAAAGCTGTATTTTTATTTTTGTCTGTCTGTCTGTATTTTGGCCACGCATCACGTCGAAGCTACTGAATGGATTCCATGACTTGCGATGTATGGAACCAATTCTCTTTTTGAGTCGCTTCTATCCACTCGCTTTCCTTTATTTCTGGGATGTCTGGAAATCTAACAACAAAAAGCAGAAATACTTTTAAAAAACCGGGAACCTACTTCGATGAAAATATCGTGATATATGAAAATTCAAGTAGGTACCATTTTTTCATCTTTAGATGTTCTTCCATAAAATGTATATGGGACCACCTTGAGATAATACACTTTCAAACAACAAAAATAATTTTCAAAATCGGTCCACAATTGACGGAGAAATCAGTTAAAATACTTAAAAAAATACATACAGTCGAACATTTAACCTCCTCCTCTTTTTTCGAAGTCGGTTAACAAATCCAAACGAAAGGTTATTATTTTTCCAAAATAATTAATAATAGTATATATATTAATTGTAAAGTACACATTGAATATCGATAAGTTATAAGTCTGCACTCGTACTCGCAGTGGCGAGAAGTGCATTTAAATAGTTCGTTTTCGTGTGAGGGGAAGTTGTATCATTAGTCAACAGGAGAATCCTATCGTACCGCGTCTGAACTAATGTTGGCATAAATAATATAAACAGTCAGTTCAAGTTACTAAAGATCACGTTTAGATCAAATACAGGGTGTAACTGGAGCGTAAATAATTGGACACGTTCGTGCGCAGTAATGTGATCTCGGATCTCGATCTTATCGGCCACTAGCTGCCGCCGTCGGTTTCACCCACGTGGAGAACGCGAACCATGCATTTTCCGGTAGCAAGCGACTTTTAAAAAAGCAAGAACCGAGTTTGACGAAAATATCCCGATATTTCAAATTTCATCCCCCACTTTTCCACCCTTAGGGTTGGTATAGTTTAATACAATTTATAAAAGGACCCTCCTTGATGTAATAGGTTAAGATTTAAATCAGTTGAGAATTGACAGAGAAATCGAGTACTTAACATTTCATTCATTCATTAACAAAAAAAATAAAGACGAATTGAGAACCTCTTTTGGAAGTCCGTTATTATATGTTACTCTCTAGTACCTATTATGTGGCTTTTGATCTGCATGGTGATTTAAATTCACTCGGAATGATATCCGCGTCGAAAGCGACTGTCTTGATCGTTTATATATTTTCGGAATCGAATCCCGCCAGAGAAATTTCCCGTTTAAATTCGACAGTGGAATGTTGTGGAACGTTTAATTTAAACGTCTGGAAATCCAATATTTCTATCACTTCATGGATGAAGTGATAGAAATATTGGATATATCCATCTGAGGTTAAAGAATATGTATTAATGTATATCCGTGATAAACTTACTATTATTATACTACTAACTTCTGCCCGCGGGTTTCACTCCGTGCATTTTTCCGGGATAAAAAGTAGCCTATGTTACTCTCCGGTCCATAAACTATATCTATGCCAAAAATCACGTCGATCCGTTTGCTCCGTTACTGCGTGAAGGAAGAACAAACCAGCAAACGCACTTTCGCATTTATAATATTAGTAAGATAATACTAGTTTCTGCCCGCGGTGTCACCCACGTTCATTTACAACCATTCATTTTTCCGGGATAAAAAGTACCCTAATACTTTTCGGTGTATAAACTATATCTATGCCTAAAATCACGTCGATCCGTTTGCTCCGTTACTGCGTGAAGGAAGAACAAACCAGCAAACGCACTTTCGCATTTATAATATTAGTAAGATAATACTAGTTTCTGCCCGCGGTGTCACCCACGTTCATTTACAACCATTCATTTTTCCGGGATAAAAAGTACCCTAATACTTTTCGGTGTATAAACTATATCTATGCCTAAAATCACGTCGATCCATATCTCCATTGCTACTTGAAAGAAGGACAAACCATTGACATACAAACCATCACACTTGGACGGTTTTGGGAACTTTTGCATGGAATGTTGTGGAGTAGAGTGTATGGGGCTTTAAGAACTGCTGTTCTTCCGTGATCAAGGCACCAGCCACCATGGTATGGTACCACTATGGTAAGCATGGTATTACAAGGACCATGGTTTAGACCCGGAACTAATACACGTGTTTTTTATAACCTAGACTAGTATTTATGATATAATCTAACCTGTTACTAATTGTACAGGAAACAGTTCTTATGCCAATAATTTTTAATAAATTATAACAAAAACGATAGCTTAAATTATGAGCAAAAAATATGGTGATCAATACTAATATTATAAAGCGAAAGTGCATGTTGTTGGTTTGTCTTTCTTTTACGCAGCAACGGAGCAACAGATCGACTTGATTTTTGGCATAGATATAGTTTATGGACCGGAGAGTAATATAGGCTACTTCTTATTCCAGGATAATGCACTGTTCCTGTGGAATCGCCATGGGTAAAACCGCGGGCAGAAGCTAGTATATTATAAACGGTGTAAATGCTATAAAGTAAAGCCGGGTTCAGTACTTGCCGAAAATTATATATTATTTTATATAATTCAGGGCGTAATCTTGTTTGTATAATAAAACCTTAGTTTAAATCGGTATCTTATCCGGAAAGGGGGTCAATGTACTCCTGGAGCTCAACAACTTTTTTTTTAAGACGCGGCTAAAGCAAAACTTCCGAAAAAGTCCTGTTTTCTTTGCACAAACCTCCACTGGCATAGATATTACAAGGAAAAAAAAATACAGTAGTATGGCCAAGTGTTTATAGAAAAGACTAATCTATAAAATATTAAACAGAAATGCCCCAAAATATTGTAAAAAAATTGCAAAAAAGACCCCGACAAATTTCTCTTGTCGCGACATGTTCAATATTTTGAGCGACAACTATAACATTTTTTGGATCAAAAAAAAAGGAAATTTAATTATCTGAAGACACATGTAAAAAAGCTAAAAAATTACCTTTAACTAAAACAAAACGTGGCGCCATTTTCAACCATAATACAATACAAAAGACTAGGGCCTCGAGAATTTTTGAAATTCGGAATTTTTCATTGAATAAAAGGCATTTAAATTTGACGTCAAAATTCTACTACAGTTACTTCCGATCACCCCTACGAGTAGATCAGCTGATTCACTTGAATATGTTGCACTTTCCTAAATGACAATGTTGATTAGCAGAGACTTAGAAAAATTCCGAAAAATACCGCGTACTCACGTTGGAAGTAATTTTTTTTTTTATAGAAATTTAGGGTGATGTATTTCCAAGGGAAGTTCTTACAACTTGTCAACAAACGTGGTCCTAATCATCCCCTTCCGAGATAACATACCAACTCAAACTCACCCTGCCTGTATAATATATGTAAGTATACAAAATGTGATCTTAAAGGTTTCATTTTTTCGATTAAGGAACCCTAAAAAAATACGACATTTACGCTAAAATTTTGAAAAAAATGCAAATACGTGGAATGGTTTTGAAGTTTTTATTACCATAAAATTGGATTTAAATTTAATTTGATTTTTTTCGTAAATATAGAACTAGTATGTATGACGTTGATTTTTGTGTTCTTCATCCGTCAGCGCAAAACAATTGCAGCGCCACAACTTTGAAGGACAAAGATCTGCGTCGGACTGCATTGCGCTCGGAAAAGTCAAAAGCCTCGTGATTTCACTGACTACTTTGCTCATCAAATCGGAACACAGTAATGCTGGCACATTACTGCTCGTAATCTTGACCATGAAATTACGGGCCGCACCTGGTACATAATATAAATGCAAAATTAAATTATAATAATGAAATTCTATATATTAACATGAATTAACCAAATTTTTGACAGCTTTTTAAAATGGCAAATTACTTATAATTTCAATTTAAATGGTTTTGAGATCGATTTCAAAGATAATAATTGTTTTTTTTTTCCAGTTTTATCTCCTTAGTTTTTCGGATTTTCTTAACGTTAATATTTAATCCTAACGCAGTTTATTTTAAAACACAAACACACTTACGAGTTACAAATAACTCTTCTGCGAGTGTCCTTTTGGGTGTGTACCACCGCCTTGTTCTCGTAGCCTGCCGCTGCAAGCATTACTGTGATCCGGTGTGATGACCAAAGTAGTCAGTAAATTATGAGCCCATGTGGGCTCACGACACGAGCACTCCAATCCAATGCAACATTTTTTTATGCTATTTGGTAACGAGACGAGCTGGTCGTTTGCCTGATGGTAAGCATAACGCCGGCCCAATCATCCCAAAAACCGCCCATGTATGGGGAATCTCAGATAGATTACGTGGAGTGATAGGAATATTAGAAATCCAAACGTTCCATTCAACATCGTTAGTGGACGATACAACGATCCATCTCGCGCTCAGTTGGCAGTACTCGAAACGCAGAATGACCGAAAAATAGAGCGATGGCGCGCTCGGAAAGGAGTGCTCGTCTGTGTGCTCGAAATTGGACCATATATTTATATGTTCTGTGCCATCGTTCCACGCAATCCACGACGGGCAGAGCGCTGAATATGGAACGCTCGTGTATGTGTGATATAACGTCTCAAGGTGAAGACTGCAGAGCCGCGCAGGACTTGCATTACGCTTATCATCAAGCAAACGTTCTGCTCATTTTCTTACCCAATGGTAATAAAAAAGAAGATAATTAGCAACTTTAGTGATTAATACAGATTGCATTTGTAATCGGTGAATAGTCAAACGTAATTCACCTAAACCCACTTTTTTCCCCCACTCATCCGTGTCACTGACCATAGCCTGGTTAGGATAGTTTTTGCTCAGTTCTGTCCGAGACTATGTCCTTTAATTCGTTTAGGTCTTAAGTTTTGGGTGTTAAACCTTCATGGTGTTCGTTTTGAGGTCGGTTTGGGTGCCAACTTTTTTGGTAGATAACATACAGGTTGAGTGATACAGAAGGGGGTGATTAGGAACATGGTTGTCGACAAGTTGTGATAACCTCCCTTGGGAAAACATAATTCAAAATTTAGAAAAAAAAAAAGCTTCAAATTGAAGTGCGCGGCATTTTCTGATTAGAAGTCTGATCTAATCAACATTATCATTTGACAAAGTTCAACATAGTTCAAGTGTCCTACATGACATTGGCGAAATTGTGGCGTAGGTACATTCCACAGAAGCCAGGAAATAAAGAATTGAAGTTGATTTTAACAGTTCAAGTGAATCAGCTGATCTAGGGCTGCCCGGAAGTTCTGTAGTAGAATTATGACGAAAACTTTAAATGCCTTTTCTTCAATAAAAAATTCTGAATTTTAGAAAACTCTTAAAACAAATGTTGTTGACCTTCAGATTGACCCCCTTTCAGGATAACATACCGATTTAAACTAAGGTTTTAAAAGCCTTTTACCTTGTATTACGACTAAGTCTTCTGCTAGTGTCCGTCTGGGCGGGTATTACCAGCGTTTTGCTCGTGTAGGTAGTCTGCCACCAAGCAGTAATGTGCAAGTTAATGACCAAAGTAGTCAGTGACTTGGCTTATGAGATTTGATACCTGATGTCTTAGGGTAACGAGACTAACGAGCGCACTGCAGTGCCGCGCAGGCTTTTCTGTTTCATAGTTCTGAGTGGCACTGCAATTATTATGGGTTGAACGGTCGTCTCATTACCTAATAAGTAGTTTAAAAACACGGCTATAATAGGATTATTATATATGTAGGTGGCATGGACACACAGATGCACAAAATGCGAAAAAGTTAGTTAATTAATTAATTTAAATAAATTGCATTTCATTATTATAATTTTATATTATTATTATGTATCTATTCGTATTTTGAGTATATTTTTGTATTGATGTTATCGTACATGATAAATATATAATATACGCTTACTAAAACAGCTACGAAAAAGTTCCATAATTATTTTTAATAATTGATCAATCATTTCATCATTATAATTTTATGTTATTGTTATGTATCTATTCCTATTTTGAATATGTTTTGTATGGATGTTATCGTATAGCATAGTCAATAAATAATAAACGTTTACTAATGCCACAGAACATAATTATAATAGCTAATAGTCACACAGCGCATGAGGACTCAAAAAATACCGATTTATAATACTTAAACTTCACATCAAAAAAATCGAGCCTTCCCTCCATTTGTAAAAAGTTTTATTCCATGGTGCCAACATGACATCGAGGTACTAATTCGCGAGATATGAAATACTGTACTACCCGATTCCACAACAATGTCGTGATCTGCAATGTATTAGCGCACGAGGAATCGGCGCGAGGCGGTGGCTTAGCCAATCAGGCGCATAATATCTAGGCAAAAATGGTAAAATTCATTTCGTGCAAATCAAAGGTCACTGCATATCTAGAGGTTAGTTCCTCGATGCATCATAACGATGGAAGCGTAGCCTGAACAATAATTTACAAAAGTTCATTCAAATTATTGAGTACCATTTATGGAATGGTGCTTTTTGTTTTTGCAGTCTACCTTTAGCTGATGTTACAAGGAGTATTTTAGGCTACGTGGGTGAAGCCGTGGGGCACAGCTATTTCTAAATAAAATCGTGGTTTCTTGTCAACAGGAACGCACAACACTGCGGTCTGCGGTATGTGGGGTGATCATCGACTACAAATTTTGGCGGATGATGAACACGTAACCGTATGAAATAAGTTATTTGTGGAAAATATATTTTTCCATAGAAGCTTCTATAAAATACGTAGTTGGAACTCAGCTCTATCATTATAATATTGTCATCCGATTTACATATGTATGTAAAATTTCGGTTCAATCGAACACTTTCTTTAATATCGATCTAAAAGTTTAAGTTAAATGTAAATTGCTTATTAGCCTAATTCTTTGGCTAGATTGTAATATAAATAGGGTTAATTAAATAATTAGCCCGAAGGAAGGAAAAACAAAAATCGAACACTGCACCGGAATGTGGATCAAATTTAGCTTGCAAGATTTGACCTAAACAAACAAACATACATACAAACATTGCAAGTACAATTAGCTTGTAAAAAGAAGGGTGTTAGAAATTTTACGTGTGTATAATAGATAATAGTGCCTAGATAACTACAGATACATATGTAATATATGTAATATTTATAATGTACAAATGGCGATGTGTTGTGCTGCAATTTGTTTGCGAAATATTGTAAAGGGGGTGAAGGCAGGATGGTGGGGCAAAGAGGAGCGAATGCTGAATATCGTTGGCGTAGGGATGCGCCGCAGTCACGTGCTACATAGTATTTAAAAACATAAACGTATGCAAAAAAATATATAATGATTAATGACACTAAAAAAACTAAAATTATTGAAATAAAACACCGAAAGAATCATTTACATTTACATAATATATAAACGCCTATGAGCTACTTTATTTAATATATGAAACCAAGGTTAAATCATTCTATTATTTGATTCTGACTCAGGTATTTTAAAAAAAAAAAACGTGTTTATTAGGTGGATATATTATGGGCAATAGGAATTAAATTAAGAAGTAACTACTTTGATCGTGGTTTTGACGAAATAATATAATTATAAAGATTATTAAATTACTATAGATTCTGCCCGTGGTTTCACCCGAGATTCTCAGAGAAACCGTGCATTTTTCTAGCATAAAAAGCCTTTGTTACTCTCCGGCACATAAACTATGTATAAAAAATGATATCGATCCGTTGCTCTGTTGCTGCACGATAGAATGACAAACCAACAAACACACTATCACGTTTATAATACGGAAATATATACTCGTAGTACGGAAATAATATATATGTGGATCATAAAGTTCGTTCTCTCGTTCTCGGATCTTGGATGTTTGTGTTGTGTATCTATTTGTCCAAGCCACCTGTGACATAGGTAATGCTAGTAGAATTATATAATAATCAGTATTATATTATAGTACTTATAGTAATTAGTAGAATTATATCATTATTAGTGTGTGTTTCGTCCCAGTTTTTATTAATAAGGAATTATTTCTTTGATTTTTTCGGAATGTCGGTAAAATTATACACAGATAAAGACTAAAGCTGTCACAAACTAGGAACAAATCGCATTTTTTTACCAACTAGCAAGACCTCTAACTCCTTAGTCCAGACTAAAAAAACTCAGTTCTTATAAAATGGTCACTCTTAGCCGGTTTATAAGACCAGAAAATCTATAGCTCTAATTACGAGCATTCATCCAACTAACCGAGGGCAAGTTTAACTGGTTACAGCTTAGTAAACGCTCAATGATAACTTAATGCACTTATTTAAAAAGCAAGGCTAGATTTAAACTCTTACAGTAGCGGTAGACGCGCGTTTGCGTTTGCTAGTGCCATTAGCGGTAAAAACAAAACAAGTAATTTTACGCGCCAAAACGTATAGTACTTGTGTCAGTGTTATTTAATTTGGTTAGAAATTCATAAATTGAATTATTGAACCATTGAAGTAACATTTAAAAATTAAAAAAGTGCAGTGTTTTGTTTTTTGAGTGTTCCAGTTTTTTAAAAAGGGAACGCGGGTAAGTTTTTCGTTCTATGTTCTAATTTTGATTGTTTTAAGTTTTTCTTGGATTTTAGGGCGTATATTGCAGCTAAATATCTTTTCACTTCAAAATTTTTTTAGCAAAATCAGTTGAGCTTCTGCCACTGAAAAAAATATAAGTATGTTATTATTCATCATATTACCGAAAAACTTGTTGTAATCAAAACAAGGTTTTACTAAATTTCCTCGCTCAAAAAAATGTCAAAGTTACCTCTAAAAATAAGATTTAAATGAAATATCTCTGTTATTTATAAATATGTATATTTATAGAATTAAAAAGACTTACGTATTATATAATAATCAGAAAATATTAGTAATTAAAAAGTGCAAAATAAGCGAGTGAAATTGAAATTTGCGAAACGCTTCAACTATTTCGAAACAAAACGTGACGTCACGGCATACTATATGTGACGTCACGTCATCGTATTGCCATCGGCGTCGATAATCAGTGATACCTTTTAGCCCTTTCGGATCTAGGTCTAGCCCATTTTATGATTGTTTAGCCTTGTAAATAAGAATTTAGCCCCTGGCCCCAAATCTTGAACCTAATTAGCATCTGTCGTAAACCAAAATCTGCAAATATTTTTGAACAGATTTAGCTCGTGTTCGTAATATTTGGGCAGATTTTGCTATTTTTAAAATCGATTTAGCTCCAGAACTACTTAGACACCGAGTTGGAACCACTGGATAATGGAATTCATTTATTATCCAGGTTATGAAATAAATTAAAAAAAAAGCTATCCACAGACTACGATACTCTTTTTCAAATAGCAAGTCACCTGGGACAGGTACATAGAACGTAAAATACTACGTACACATTTCCTGTGACGTCACATCAATTAAACGAATATATTTTCTATTTAGCAGTGAAAACATTAAGCAAACTTACAAGAAAAACTACTAAAATAAATGGCAAAAGACACAAGATTTTGGAAGTGTCTTAGGTGACTTGCTATTTGAAAAAGACTATAGGTATACTATTGTTTTAGTTGATACGTCACAGAACATATTACCTACAAAGATTTATGGAGGTTTGTGTATTTTTATAACTATCTGTACTGTTACTTATTCTGTGGTATGTCGTGGCATATGCGGTCATTGAAAGCCCGCGAAAAACGGCAGCGTTTAAACAGCTAAAATGTATGCGGTGTTTATTAATATTAAAAATTAATTTGAACATTTCCAAAGTATGTAAATTTTCTACTGCCTTACATCGACTTAAACAGCGAATTTAAAATGTATAAAATTACACGTATATCCCCTAAGTATATTAGGTCCTTACAGAAATTTAAAACTTAAAACTTTTAGAAACAGCCGTGTACATCAAGGAGACGAATAACATATTAGTAGTTTTGGACGGTGATTTTAAATTAATTAATTTAATAGTTTCAACTTATAGATAAGCTTGCTTAAATCAGGTCAAATCTGCTTAAAATACATACAATTAGATAAGATTGATAACTTATGTTAGGGTAATTTGTACTGTTTTAGTAATGAAGTTTATGAGTTGCGATTATACGAGTAATTATTATATTATATTATAGGGATAATGTTACTTTACTTTAAGGGTTACAAAATTGTCAACTTCCTTTTGAAATGTCAATGTTATTTAAGAGTTGCTGATTTGACATTTTGTCACAATTACTGGATATAACTTTAAAATAGGATTTATTATGGTTAAAACACATTTTAATTTATCATTAATTTTTAGATTAATGACTTGATTATTTGAGAATTATTTAAAATATCTTTATTTCACTAATTGGTAACGGTTTCCGTTCCGCCTCCCGCCATATTGTTTGGTTCGACGATATGGCGAGAGGCTACGGCATTACATCGGTAACCAGCGAAGAGGCAACATGTGCCCAATGTTTTCGAATATCGGCAGTTTATAGTGTTACTTTACAATGGTACTATATAATAGTGTTATATTAGTATTATTATATGAAAATTGTAGAAAGTGAATAAAATACGTTAAAATTGTGAAGAATGTGTTTGGACTGTTGGCGTGCGCCAATAGTTCAGAAGTGGGATGAACAAGGATAAATCAAATTTCCTTACACGTCTACAAAACTCAGGTAACCACATCCTTTTCAAATTTTGAGGTTCTATTGTATATCATTACTAGCGACATTTAATTATTACTAGCTGATGCCCGCGGTTTCACCCGAGCGACGATATTGGATTTCATTGGGGTTTTTTTTTGCGCAGAACCCTAATTATTTTTCTAAAATTAAAGTAGCCTAGGTTACTCCGTGTAATATCAGCTATCTGCACAGCTCTGGTCCAAATTCAATGGCGATAAAAATTTACAACAAAGTTCCAAATACAATTAAAGAAGAACAAAAGGAATCTATTTTCGTAAATAAACTAAAAAGATTTTTAATTGATAAATATTACTATTGTTTAAATGTTTTTTTTAAAGACTAACAAACACGTTCTGTTTATGGAATGGATCGGTTCGCTCTGTTACTTTGTGTTGCTATACCCTAACAGGGTCATATGGGAACTTCACTAATAATTTAACATCTCCATATAATGTACATATGATTGCAATAAATGATTGAGTATTGAGTAGTATTGGAAACCAGACATATAGCTTCTGTTCGATAGTCCTACTTAAGGTTCATACAAATAAAAGAGTTAGTTATATTAAAATCATATAGATTGACACGAATGTAAACGGATTTAACCAAGGACCTGTTTGGATTAAGAGTTTTCTTTTAGTAATTTTTTTTTCTCTTCTCTTCTCTTATGTTTATTATTACTTTATTTTTGTGTACCCTAACAATTGCTTTATAACAATTGTCATATACCATCCAAGATAGTTAGGTGACATGATAGAAAGAACCATTATGGCAAAACATTATTTAAATCGGTTCATAAGTCATTTATTATGAACACTTATTTATTTATTTGGACAATGATGTACAAGCACTAAGCTTTTTGTATTTCCAAGTTTCAGAGCTATGAATGGAGATGAGGCCCATGTTGGAGGGCGTGGTGGAGGTAGGCCCATGTTGGAGGGCGTGGTGGATGTAGGCCCATGTTGGAGGGCGTGGTGGAGGTAGGCCCATGTTGGAGGGCGTGGTGGAGGTAGGCCCATGTTGGAGGGCGTGGTGGAGTTAGGCCCATGTTGGAGGGCGTGGTGGAGGTAGGCCCATGTTGGAGGGCGTGGTGGAGGTAGGCCCATGTTGGAGGGCGTGGTGGAGGTAGGCCCATGTTGGAGGGCGTGGTGGATGTAGGCCCATGTTGGAGGGCGTGGTAGAGGTGGGGCCCATGTTGGAGGGCGTGGTAGAGGTGGGGCCCATGTTGGAGGGTCGGACATAAATGCTCATGTTGGAGAGCCAAGGACGAGAAGACTTCAATCTGGGAAGCTGAGGACGCATCGCGTGGGAGGATAAGACCCAAAAGGAGACTTAGTTCCAGGCGGCGGTGATCGAGACGTAAACATAGATATTACTGTGGTACTTCAACTGAATCATCATCTTCAGGTGAGTCTGACAAAGTTCATCCAAAGTCATAATATTTCTATGCAAAGGTCAATCTTTTGAATCAATGTAGAAGAAAAGATAGACAGGCAGTTGACTGGTTACTACATGGTGTAGACGACCGTGCAGTTAAGTTAGGGGCCCAAGCCGCGCAGTTTCTCGAACCAGAACAAATGCTTAAATATTTTCGATCAGTAAAAGTAGGTAGTACTTGAGAAAACGATTCATTGAAAGGAGACGGTAATAGGATTGATAGGAACACCACTACTTCGACCAACAAGCCTAACTATTCAAAAGTTGGTCCCAGTAGCTCTAGCATGAGGCGATACAATTGCGATCAGTTGGGCCATCATTAAATTAAATTAAATTAAATTAAATTTGTTTATTGTGATAAAAACGATAACAACCAATTACATTTATCACATTAGGAAATAGTAGTTAATACACAGTTACAGTTACAGTTACATCATATTTTCAGGTGCGATAAACCAGCGGTCAAATGCACTAACTGCGATAGGAGTAGGACAGGCCACCAATCAAATTAGTTTTAACAACAGACTGTACAAACGGACAGACCTGACAAGCCATAACGACAAAATTTAAAAAACAGGTCTCTAAACTGAGCGTTATGGACAAAGCAAAATGATAAGCATACTATCGTATAAGTGTTATAAGTATAAGTATATCATAGAGTAACATCTTGTCGTTATTTAGTGAAGATAGGCGTTCCGCAGGGATCAATACTTCTCTTTTTTATATATGACGGAGATATAGATACACACACACGTTGGGTGGGTACTTCAAACCTGCATAAAACAATAATTAACAAGAAGTGGGTAGATTCATTTTACCTATTATCATCAGACATAGCCAAGCAATTCCACGTGGGCGTTACCATGGGAAATGTCGGTTACAACCAAAGTGTACTTTCATTACTTAGTAGTCTACTCTTAGCTTCGTTCGTGTACTCCATCACTCAATCGCAATCGATCCGCCACTCAACAAGTTTTTGGGCACTCGCCCACAGGACCTCCCAACGCCCCTTATAGTCCTGCCCAAGCCACCACAACAGTTGAAAGTAAATGAAAGGTTATACTTAGCAGCGACACCCTCGTCGCCTCGTCTCTTCCACAACCACACCGAATAGCGAACACGCAGCTCGCGGCGCTCCACGCACCTCTCGCCCAGCAAATCCCAGCACTCCATCACGTGGGACTAACCGCGCAGCATAGTGGCCAGCACAGCAGGAGACGTCCGTTGCACTAAAGAGCCAACTCAAGACAACACAACATTACCAAATACCTCCAGCTATAGGAGAGGTCTGTTCAGCTTGAGAGCCGAGAGCTAAGAGATCTAGGCACTATCTCGCTACCGACTATATAGCTCGTAACTCCGATAACCTCCCACCGCTTACCAACATGACAGTTGATTGTCAAACGTCAGCGTGTCACCATTTCATAGACAACCTCTGACAGCCAGTTCGACTGTCAAATGTCACTGTGTTACCATTTTACTAAATCAATCTACAACAAAACGCTAGCACAGATTATCAAAATCCGGCTGTCGCCGTCACGGCCATCCTGCGAAAACACACGTCCTCGTGTGTTAATCTGAAGAACAGGAAAACACCAGCACAGTTTCCGTTCGGCTAATCCTGACTATGATCTTCACTACAAGATCCAACTACACCACAACGAGTAAAGTCGAGTAAAAACTACCTCAGTTACCGCAGCAGCTGTGTTATCATATCACACGTGATACTAAAAACTTCCGAACTCAAGTACCGTTGAGCGACGTTATTTTCAGAGAGCAAAATACATTCACATAGAAACAACCCCAGTCAAACAAACCCCGATATCTCATTCGTGTTCAACAGCTATTGCTATAGCTACAGCAAACACAATTCCTACACACGCGCTTCTTAGGGAAGCCAAGATTCGACTGCATCACAAGTTACTCTCAAAATTCTCAATAACAGTATTCATCAAGAAAGTCAGTTTCAATTTTACAACCACTGGTCTCAAAATTGTCAATAGTCAGTAATATCGAAACAGCCACCTCGCCGTTAAAAAATCTAAATGGCCACCTCGCCTTTCAGTAGCCACCTCGCCTACTGATCTCACATCTACAATGTCTTCCAAAACTTGGCTCTCGTTATACCTACCAACTCTATCGGTGATTCTACCAGTGATTCTACCAGTGATTCAACCAGTGATGCTACCAGCGATTCTACCAGCGAATCTACCAGTGATTACCAGTGACTCTACCAGTGACTCTGCCAGTGCCTCTACCAGTGTCCCTACCAGTGCCTTTAACACAGCGCATCAAAATTCTCAATAGTCAGAATACAAAACTCTAAATCATCATAATCAAGTCACAGCGAATGTCACACAGGCGAATGCCACACAGGCGAATGCCACACAGGCGAATGCCACACAGGCGAATGCCACACAGGCGAATGCCACACAGGCGAATGCCACACAGGCCAATACCACACAGGCCAATACCACACAGGCCAATACCACACAGTTAAAACAATATCAATTATCGTCACAACAACGTCAAGTCTCAATTTTTACAGCAATGAAAACGAAGGTAACACTATCACTATTTTCACACGTCAGTCAAAACAATATCGATTAGCATTTCACCAATGGCTCATTTCGTTTTCGCACCAACAAAATAAGGATAAGCTCATCAACCAATTCCAACTGTTGCGAACAGTAATCACCATTCTCCTAAAGCGCGCAATGCCAACGACTACTCAATCGGAACCTCGTGATACTCTTTACTATCTTGTGCCTACTTGTAAATACGCTTTAGTTATTTCATCGTATACCTGACTACCACTATTCAAATCGCATTATCACTCACTGATTTTTATAGGTACCCGTCTCTAACTCTTACGGTATTATGTGAATCGGCTCCCAAGTCCCAATGAACACTTTTGTATTTCAAACACGATAACTACAACAAACGCACAAAATATCTAAACCCGCATCAAGCCTCCCTGCGTCACAGGTAGCACGGACACAATAAAACAAGTATGGTTCAAACGTTATACCCGCCGCACAACGTTTATCTATCTGGTGATCAAACCCAGATGATATTTTCAAATAAGAAAGCCTTGCACAGTAGTCTATTGCAACCAACAGATAACCTTTTTTAGGAACTACCCCCTTTTGCACTCACTTATTCATGAAACCTCTCACGCTTCAATAAATTACCATAGCACTGTTTTACATTTCGGACCCCCAATCATTAACCGAATACCACTTATCTGTAACACTCCTCGCACAACTCTGGAGCACACGTTCACTAGCTGACGACTAGTGGATGCTCACTCTCTTGATGACCGAAGAAGCTATATGTCACCATCACATGTACAGCACCAGCCCTTTCCCGCAGTCAGCAGTCACATGAAAACATTGTAAAATGATTAGTAGGCGTAGTTTACTTATCAATTCCTGAGTCACACAGTACTAAATGAACACTACGCCGATCACATGAAACTTGTCAGCAATAATCTTAAGTACTACATCGCGCTGTTGCTAACGCCGCGACTCTGCCGATCACATGAATGCAGCACCTCACCAACGATCTGCCGTACCACATCAGCGATGTAACGTAGTTACGTTAGTCTGCAATATACTTTGTAACTACCACACTAGCATACACACTAGATTTAAAGGAAAAACGGTAATAGTTTCCCAACACAAACATCCAAGTTCAACTTAAACCAAACAAATCAAACTTCACGCTCGCCACACAAAGCTTTACCGGACCGAGATCGAACCCGGGCACTTTGCCTCGCAGGCATTATCACCACAAATTCAAACTTGGCATCGTCACAAAACACTTTCAACGTCTTCTCATGGCACACTTCATGGTTGAACCAACACCGATCCCACTTCTGATGACGGAGATATAGATACACACACACGTTGGGTGGGTACTTCAAACCTGCATAAAACAATAATTAACAAGAAGTGGGTAGATTCATTTTACCTATTATCATCAGACATAGCCAAGCAATTCCACGTGGGCGTTACCATGGGAAATGTCGGTTACAACCAAAGTGTACTTTCATTACTTAGTAGTCTACTCTTAGCTTCGTTCGTGTACTCCATCACTCAATCGCAATCGATCCGCCACTCAACAAGTTTTTGGGCACTCGCCCACAGGACCTCCCAACGCCCCTTATAGTCCTGCCCAAGCCACCACAACAGTTGAAAGTAAATGAAAGGTTATACTTAGCAGCGACACCCTCGTCGCCTCGTCTCTTCCACAACCACACCGAATAGCGAACACGCAGCTCGCGGCGCTCCACGCACCTCTCGCCCAGCAAATCCCAGCACTCCATCACGTGGGACTAACCGCGCAGCATAGTGGCCAGCACAGCAGGAGACGTCCGTTGCACTAAAGAGCCAACTCAAGACAACACAACATTACCAAATACCTCCAGCTATAGGAGAGGTCTGTTCAGCTTGAGAGCCGAGAGCTAAGAGATCTAGGCACTATCTCGCTACCGACTATATAGCTCGTAACTCCGATAACCTCCCACCGCTTACCAACATGACAGTTGATTGTCAAACGTCAGCGTGTCACCATTTCATAGACAACCTCTGACAGCCAGTTCGACTGTCAAATGTCACTGTGTTACCATTTTACTAAATCAATCTACAACAAAACGCTAGCACAGATTATCAAAATCCGGCTGTCGCCGTCATATATATAAATAACATACCCTTTAAGACATACCGTATAGTAATGGACATAGTTTTGTTTTCTGATGACACTTCACACATTTTTAAATCTGATAGGAAAGACGTTGAACTAAAGGAATTAAATGATAACCTTGACAAAATCTCAGAATTGTTTTGCTGCTAATAATCTACTACTCAACGCTAGTAACACTAAATGTATTCGATTTTCCCGTCCAAATGTGTTGCACGTGGAATCTAAAGTGGAATTGGAAGGCAGCAGATGACCTGGTGAATAATACTGTTTTCTTACGATCAATTATTAACTCCAAAATGCAGTGGTGTCCTCACATCAATGCCCCGTCGGGTCGTTTGAGTTATGTTTGCAATACGTAAGATCAGACAGCTGACTGATGTGGCGACAGCAAAGTTGGTATACTTTTCATATTTTCATAATTTGATGTCTTATAGCGTCCTACTTTGGGGATCTGCTGCCGACAAATATACCATTTTCATGTTACAAAAGAGAGCAGTACGCGCCATCTATGACATGGGTCTACGCGAATCTAAGAGATTTTTGTAAAGAAATAGGTGCTTTAACCCTGCCTTCGCTACACATTTTGTAAAATATAATGTATAAGTGGTAAAATGTTACTAAATTTAACTTAAAAGGCGATGTACATGATTTAATCACTAAAAATAAACATAAAATCGTTGTACCCGGGTTCAGATTAAGTTAAACTAATAAATCGTTCCTGGCTAATGGTGTCAGATTCTACAACAAAATTCCTAAAGCATTAACTGAATTACCATAAGGAAAGCTTAAACTTATAGTTAAGAATGTTTTAATTAAAAAGCGTATTATAATATCAAGGATTATGTAGATGACAAAGATGCATGGAGGTAAACTGCTCAGGAGCCTCCTGGCGACTATTGTAGTACTTATACTTAAATTTGAAACATGATTGTTAGCATCAGAAACATTGTAAAAAAACAAAATATTCCTTAAAAAAAAAAAAAATATGAATGCCGAGAAGAGTTTCTTGCCCTTCTTCTTGCTCGGCCTATACCAATTTGGAACGGGTACGGTGGGTTTTTGGGAGGTTCGTCGACTTTGAGCACGGATTAGGTATGTTGATGTCTTTGTCATTTATTACGTTACAAAGACGTTGGAGATCCGCTGTTAGTCATTTATTTCGACCTTCATAAGTGCTCTCTTGGGGCCTATATGAATAAAGCATTTTGAATTTTGAGTCAGTATACGCGTAAACGGCATCCCGTTTATCTACCATTTGAACCTGGGTAGTCAGTGCACGTCAATGAGGAAGAATTGTACCCAATAGAGAAAATTAATGTCATTTCACACAATTCATGCCAACCACCCGTGGCTTTTTGTAAAGAGCAAACTTGGGAATTGTTACTGGTAATAATTGATGATTTCACAAAATTCGTTAACATAGCTCCAGTTAAAACACCAAATCCATAAAATCAATAAAAGTTCTCAAAGATCATATCAGTTTTGTTTTTGGAGTCACAGTACGTCTCATTACTGACAGAGGATCTAGTTTTTACCAGCGGCCTATTTCAAGAGTTTACTTCCGATTTTGGCATTAAACCCGTTCTAAACGCTGTTGCGACTCTAAAGGGCCAATGGCCAAGTCGAAAGGTTCAATAGAACGGTATTAGAGGCATTAGCTACATCGGTTATCTCTCTATTTATTTACACGTCTCTCTTGCAAATACACTCTTAAAAAGATCAGTTGACTATGAGGATGGATGGACATAAATACAATACGAGAAATAAAGAAAAGCTACAGGTACCAATAACAAGGCTAACCAAAACATATGAGCAAGGACGAAGACTGAAAATTGATATGTATAATAAATTGCCTCTTGATTTAACTAAATTAACTATCCTAGAATTTAAAACCAAAACTAAGGTTTTTTTTTTCAAGGCAAATCCATTTTATTCATTAAATGAATTTATGACGAAATGCTGGACTGTAGAAATGTTCAATTTCTAATCTGCTATATGAGACTAAAAACAATTTGAATAATGTAAATGTAATAATTTAGAATGATGAAAGTTAATTACAGACAATGTATAATGTATTATGACATGCCTAATATAACGTACTATGTTATAGTGTGGTCAATTGAATAAATAAATAAATAAAATTAATGAATAAAACCTCGAACACGACGAAAAACAATGCGATGAACATATTCGAGATATACAATGGGCATTAATACGACTGTGCATAAGACGACTCGGAAGTTACCGTCAAAATTGTTGTCCGGTTTTAACATTACTCATAGGGCCCAAGGCATACCAAGTACAGTCGTACACGACACTATAAATGTATGTCACCGGATGAGTTAGATGTGTTTTGTTTTATTCGGCGGTCGTTGCCAATGTAAGTCACTCTTTTACAAAAACCATCGACTATCTTGATATTGTCATTTGTCATGTATTTCCTTATTCTATTCTTATTCTTAGTTGCCAGTACCAACATAATAATTTTACCAACATTAATAATTTAAATTCAAGCTTATGTAAACATGACATTAAAATAACGATGACTGAAGATTATACACTATAATCCAAGTATTATAAACGAGCAATAAATGAATTGAACTGATAAACCCCAAAATCTTAGACTTATACGTATAATTACTTAGTATAGCGATTGTTATTAACGGTGGTAGGAGCTGGTAGTTGTAACAATAGGTTTATAGTCGAAGACACCCCTCTGTCGCGTAGAAACGGTTGTAGATACGAGGGAACCGCGTAGCGTAGGACAAGATGAAATCGTGGATGAACTTTGATCGGAATTTTAACGAAAGTGAAGATAGTTGTGATGATAAAGATAATGATAGTGATATTGATAAGACTAATCAATCAAATGTTGCAAATGGGGACAATGATTTTGGTTCCGATAGTGAAAATGTGATAGAGAACTTAATGAGAGCAACCAAAATTCTTGATGGTACTCATTTGGAATATTGATTATAAGATAAAATTTATAAGATAAGAATTATAAGATAAAATAAGAAGTTACTGTGACTAAGAGTTAAAATAATACATTTAAGCTGTGTTTATTCGATTTAAATAAACCTTTTTACTCCATTTTTAAATGCACGGTTACTTAATATTGTAAATCTAGTTATTATTTATTGTACTTAAAAATTTTGTTGTAAATTAAGTACGGCGCGAAGGGACTCGCGCGTTGCAGGAAGGCCGAGCTGTTAGGGTAATTTGTACTGTTTTAGTAATGAAGTTTATGAGTTGCGATTATACGAGTAATTATTATATTATATTATAGGGATAATGTTACTTTACTTTAAGGGTTACAAAATTGTCAACTTCCTTTTGAAATGTCAATGTTATTTAAGAGTTGCTGATTTGACATTTTGTCACAATTACTGGATATAACTTTAAAATAGGATTTATTATGGTTAAAACACATTTTAATTTATCATTAATTTTTAGATTAATGACTTGATTATTTGAGAATTATTTAAAATATCTTTATTTCACTAATTGGTAACGGTTTCCGTTCCGCCTCCCGCCATATTGTTTGGTTCGACGATATGGCGAGAGGCTACGGCATTACATCGGTAACCAGCGAAGAGGCAACATGTGCCCAATGTTTTCGAATATCGGCAGTTTATAGTGTTACTTTACAATGGTACTATATAATAGTGTTATATTAGTATTATTATATGAAAATTGTAGAAAGTGAATAAAATACGTTAAAATTGTGAAGAATGTGTTTGGACTGTTGGCGTGCGCCAATACTTAATACGTGCATAAAATAATAATTAACAATATAAATCTAAACTAAGTTATACATATATAAATAGATGCAGTATAATACTGACCTCGATTCTATGGTAATAAACCCGGACTAATTTTAATATATGCACCTGTTATGTATTCTGTGGTATGACTTGGTCTCTAGGTGCGATTAGGAACGTGAGAAAGGGATGGGTTATTATTTTAGACCTGTCAAATTTATCACCTACTAGCTGCTGCTCGCGGTTTCACCCGCGTGGAGATTTTCGATTTCACGAATATTGTTTGCGCGGAACCCTAATTCTATATATCTATAATAATTTTTATTTTGCTACTAGCTGCTGCCCCGCGGTTTCACCCGGGGTTATTGATTTCATAGTTTTCATTTTTTTGCGCGGAACCTTAATTCTTTTTCTAAAATTAAAGTAGCCTAAGTTACTTACTCCTTGTAACATCAGCTATCTGCCAGTGAAAGTCCCGTCAAAATCGGTTCCGTTTCGGAGATTACCCGGAACAAACAGACAGACAGACAAAAATTAATAAATGATTGTTTCGTTATAGGTACCGTATATACTTTCATATGCGTTTAGTAAAAAGCTGTTATTTTGATATTACAAACAGACACTTCAATTTTATTTATTTGTATAGAAGACAAATTAGGGCATTAAAATTAGCAACAAAATGCACAAAAAATATAAATACATTAAAATATATATCGGAGCAACGACGTCACAGGCGAGCTTCATGGACGGTGTAAAATGACAACAATCAAAACATGTTAACTTTGGTTTACTAATTAACGTTTAGAACCATAAATTACTCATTGGATTGTTAATAATTTCACTTAAACTTTGATTAACTAATTAATGTTTGTGAACCATTAATTACTCATTGAATTGTTAAAACTAGACAAATGATTGTAAAACTGAACAAATTCACTGTAAACACAATTTTTTAAAAGATTGCCGACAAGTTTCTTGCCCGTTCTTCTTGTACGGCCTATTACTTGGAACTGGCGCCTAGAGTCATTTATTTTAACTATCATGAGTGCTCTCCTGGGCCCCATGTTAATAAAAAGTAATGAATTTCAATTGAAGATTAAAATCTAAAGTAGAATGACAAGATCTAACATGTTTTATGAAGATTCTTCGTTACAATCTGTTTTGCTATAAATACGAGCGACCGACTGTTGGAAAAAGCAGTATTGCGCCTACCGTCGGACCGTTCAGATCTCCCATATAACCTTGCCGAAATAAATGGTTGAGATAAATCGAGCTACTTCGTGTTTTCTTTCTACGAGGGGTGAGCGGTCACCATGATGCTGAAGATGTTGACGTCACCGGTGGTGACGTCACCGTTTTTAAAAAGACCCCTGGACTCGCCGCCCCGTCATATACATTAAATACATAAATTATAAATATAATTTTTTTTTTTTAAGAATACATTTATTAAATAATTTTCACAAAAATCTTTTCTTGTCAACTTTTGGCCAATGTTGCAGATAGCAAAATGCTAGATTCTAGTTTAGAACTACCACTCAAATGCCACTGCCATATCTTACAATTGGGATATTGACTGATTTTGGGAAAGTGTTTAAAACGATGCGTATGGGCCTAATATAACCCAAAATATTTAAGTTTACTTTTTAAAACAACTAATATTTTAATTATCATGTATTTTAAATGCCGTTTTAAATTTCGCTCCAAAACGCCAATACTGGTCACGTGGTCGATGTGACGTCACGATTCCTGGCACAGATAAAAATACTAGGCAGAAAGAACAATAATAATATTATACTCATTCAGATTGAGAAAGTGACGTCACGCGCGTTTTATGTCACGTGACTTCGGAGTGATGTGATTACATTTTGATTATTAAATTAAAATTGTATTCCTTAAAAATAAACATAAATATTGTGTTTTATAGGATTTCTGTCACAAAAACTACCGTTTCGCGGCAAAATTATATTTTTATTTGAATACAGTCAACATCCCAATTAAAACCTCCTTGGAACTTATTCATACGTGCTTGGCGATAGATTTTCAACTTCAGGGTTTGCTGAGAGAAGTGAAGGGTTGAAACCTCTTCCTTTTCAGTGATCTAAAAAAAGAAATAAAATGCATTCTCTTCTCAATTCTGCACTAGACCTTAACAGTAAATGTTGTTGGACAACAAAAGTTATAAATAGAAGTACACTAAGTAATATTTACTAAGGAAATGAAGGGCAAGGATCAAGAAATCCGCTGTACTTACCTACGTAGGAGTAGATATATATTTATAACTATATTAGCTTCTGCAGGTGGCTTTGCCCACGTGGTATCTTTTTGTAAATTATAGCCTATGTGTTATTCTCGTGTATAAGCAGGGCCGGACTATCCATAAGGCAAAGTAGGCAACTGCCTAGGGGCCTGGCACTGATGAGGGCTCCCCCCGCACCCCGGAAAAAAAATTGTAAATGTTTCTTCGAGTGAAAATTAAATTTGAAGATTTGTATGTTAGAAACCATCAATGACAATATTATTAATATTGCGTTGTTTTTTTATATTATATCGTCATAATTATTTCAGAACGCATTTGAAATTATTATAGCATAATATTATAATGGTTAGAAAAGGGGGCCCGAGACGTGCATTGCCTAGGAGGCCCGACATAGTTAATCCGACCCTGTGTATAAGCTATTGTAAAGTATCATCGAAATCCGTCCAGTAGTTTTTGCTTGAAAGAGTAACAAACATATCCATTATTAGCAAAAAAGTCATGCAAAAGAATACAAAATATACAAAAATAGGTAAACTTAATTAAGCGATTACGCTTGGTCAGCCTCTGGTTCAACCAAGGTGCGATAACATGAATGTCATAAAGATGGTTAATGATGGAGGTGGTATCTAATGTCGGCCATACATGCTTATGCATGTTGAATTTTGCTGTCATAATAACCATGATTGTGTATCAAGCGCAGATTACGAGACAATACACGCGCAAGCGCGGCTTGATGTAAAATCATCAAAAATTCACTAAATAGACAAGAACAGCAATACAGCAAGGTAGTTTTGTCACTTTCACTCGCATACCTGGAGGGCAATCGCGTTAAAAATTATCAACCAAACCGCTACTAAATCACGACCGCGTCACAGTTTTTTGACCGTTTCGTATCGCGCTAATAGTTATACCAAAAGTTGAGACGTTTCTCGAAAACAACTGACAGTTAACGCTGTCAAATGAACGGCAATATCGAATTCCACGCGCCTGAACCGAAACTAAACAACAGTTGGTATCAAACCACAACCATACCATAACTGTACGCTGTCATTTCAAATTAGCGCGATCGGGGCCCTGTAGGGCTAACATGCGCACCGTGACAAAAATTTGTCGATGCTTATGTCGTGCATTTGTCTCATGTTCGCGAGAGAAAGAGCGAGACAAAACAGTAGAGAAAATTTTGTCGTGGCGCGCATGTTAGCCCTGCTGGGCTCAAAGTGTCGACTGCTCCGCTTTACGCTACATAATTACATCAATTGCGCACCACCGCGTATTTACCGCGGCTTCTGCACTGAACGCGCAGTGGTTGTGAAACTATTTTTTTGAGTTGAGATCGTAGAAGCGGCTGCGGTCCCTAACTGCACTATCTCTAACAGTGGTACGGTTAGCGCTCCGGCTATATTTGTACCAAGCTCCATAGACGATACGATATGCGTCTATCACATCTACCCTTACCATATCCATTCTTTTCTCACATCAACTTGCATACGAATAATTACTTGTAGTACAATAGCGTCGTGATCGGTACTCATCGAGGTCATTGTCATCAAAACCAACTTAATTACAACATAACAGCAAATCATTCGATCAAAAACCAACCTTCCCACGTTCAAATAAGACTCACACAATACCTTTGTAACCGCGTGTGAAACTTTGTTTTTTGTAGCAATCTTTTGCATACCACCGAGAGAATGCATTTACTATTGAATGCCTTTAGTGGTTCAATTTTGTTAGCCGCAAATAAAGCCTTGTTTGATTTTATGAACGAACTATTTCAACTAATTTGTAACTACTCGATTTTCAACTCTATACCAAGTACTTACGATTTATTTTACAAAGAAAAGTTAAGGTATTTAAGCCGTTAGCGTATTGTAGTTAAAAAAGTTAGGTAGTTATTAAAAGTTAAACATGGGTAATTTAGCGTACAATAATTTTAGAAGCTTGTTGATTACTCATTTACATTTTGTACTAAAGATAAGGCTAACTAGTAACTACCTTAAGTCCTTAGTTTGAAGTGCTGACGGATTAGTATTAATGAGGTAACCCACCGAAACGTAGGTCCAAGATTCAAATCTTACAACTGATGCAACAGAGCTTTTAGTGAAGGAAATCAACGTGATGAACCGTTTTAGGTGGTAGGACTAACTCTTCTCGAAACACACCGCTTTGCTCGTGTTGTCAGTCAACAAGCAGTAATGTGCAAGCTTTACTGTGTTTCGGTTTGATGAGTAAAGTACTCTGTGAAATTACTGGGCTTATGAGACTCAATAATTAATGTGTCAGGGTAACAAGCGCAATGCAGTGCTACGCAGGCTTTTGTGTTTCAAAGTTCTGAGTGGCACTGCAATTGTTATGGACTGGCGTTCGCCTGAAAACCAAGGTTTTGAAACAGTCATGACTTATGTCACTGAGACGTGGTCTTTTATTGTTGGCCTCAATCCCGTTATCTCCACCACTAAGTAATCTTTTGGTTGGCTCATTTGTTGTCGTGCCCTTCCTGCCCCGAAAAATATTCTATGACACTTGATTGGGGCTACAGAGTCTGTAGTACAGACTAAGCAATAGACGTGGCCACTTATTCAGCCCAAAGAATGTACCTAATTACTTTTAAAAGCTGAATATTCTTGAAGACGCAGCTAGCGAATGTAAAAAGAAAGCAGAAGCAGCTCAGAAGCTTATAATTACAACGGGCTAAAAGCTTTTATTGACTAGCTACATATTCTAAACTAGCTACAAAAACAGTTTGATAATCTACAAGCCATTGTAAGCTTGGCTTTTAGATTATCTATCCAAATGTCTAGTCCACTACCAGTTAGCAGCAAACCCAGGATGCTGACGGCATTGCCTCGTGGAGCGCAATGCTGATCCGTAGAGCCAGATAAGAACCAGCATTTAAGCAACCTACTTTCAAATTATTGGTGTAAAACGCTCGGTTATCTGATATTTGTAACTTCCTTTCACTAAATGCTTGAGATATTTAGCAAAAAACATAGTTATTTGGGACTCAATTGGAATGTTCACTGTGAACGTTGTTCATAATCATTGGTCAGAACAATTTTCTACCTATTTGACCCGACAAATTAATTCACTTGCTTTTAGTCAATGCGAATTTAATGTCAATGAATTTAAGGGTGTCTCAATAAACAATTATTTATTGCAATCATACATAATAAAGTGTGATAAATAATATATACAACTAGCTTTACCCCGCGGCTTCGCACACGTAACCTAAGTTACTCATTATAACATGAGCTATCTGCCAGTGAAAAGCCCGTCAAAATCAGTTCAACCGTTTCGGAGATTAGCCGGAACAAAAAGACAGGGGAAAAAACTCACATACATACATATATGAACCCTAAAAACATTACACCCCTTTTTGTGCAGTCGTGTAATAACTATTGGCTTCTTTCCTAAGGATAGATACTACAAATTCCAAACAGATGTTGTTGATGTGGTACCTATAGAATAAACAAGTATATACAGGCCAGGCGATTTGCGCTTGCGCAAGTTAGAACAAATAGGTCCTTGAGTACTGATTCTAACGAGCCACTGGAGTGACCATACGGTTCTAACTAAGACAGATGATTAGCTCTTAATTGCACTCTACTATTAATAAAAAAAACTGGAACCGACATCCATGGTCTAGTTTTGGAGTGCATCATCCGAGCTTGACAAAAATATTCAAAAATTCAAAATTCAAAAGTCTTTATTCAAATAGGCCCCAAAGGAGCACTTATGAAAGTTAATATGACTCTAACAGCGGGCCTCTGCAACATTAATCTACCCTAATATAAGGGACAATCTCGGCATCTAACTTAACAGAATACTACAGTTTAAACTATTGAAATCGGTGAAGCTGTTACCGAGAAATCTCGTAACATGTATACACACAAAACAAAATACAGACGAATCAAGAACCTCCTTCATTGATAAAAATACAATATTACGAGCGATCTATATTTATTATAAATACTAAATTGTGGTTGTTGGTTCGTTAGTTTGTACTTCTTTAATCCTGGCTTGGGGACCAACACATTGGCTTGGCGTTGCAGGCAGGATTATACCAATTTAGCAATGGAGTCATTAGCTCTGATAGAAATACAGATATACACGTAATTAACATAAAATATTCTAGAACGTATTTACGGAGCCCTAAAATAGCATTTTTTACATGAGTGCACAAAAAAGGAATGTAATCTTTTTAGGGTTCATGTATGTATTTCTGTATGTGAGTTTCTTAATTCTTTAATAACTTTTAAATGCCTGAACAGATTTAGATGTGTGGGGTATCGTTAGAATCTGTACATCATCTCGAGTAACAATGGCTAGGACAGTCGTGTTTTTTTAAGTTACTTTTGTTACATCGACGTGTTATTTGATAACGAGACGAGCGATTCTTTAGCATGGTAGACTTAAGCCAGTCAATCCCATTGCCACCCAGAACTTTGAAACACCCTGAGACATCAGTTATTAAGTCTCATAAGCCCAGTAATTTCACTACTTTGCTCAGCAAACCGGAACACTATATTGCTTGCACCTTACTGCTTGGCGGAGGCTACACGGGCAAAGCAGTGGTACCCACCTAAAGGGACGCTTGCAGAAGAGTTAGTCACACCTGGTGAAGTCTTTGAGGAACCCTTAAATAGCACTGTAACAATAAAACGTATGTTGTAGTTTAAGACGGATAATTCTGACCGCAACGACCAAGATAACCGCAAAATCATTACTTTTTTATTTCAACATAAAGTTAAGCCAGTGTATTCATTATTATGTGTACCTCGTCATCAGCATAGGATCGGCCCTCGCCTCTTGAATCCAACGGCTCCCCGCGGTTGTGACCAGGTCGTCAGTTCACCTAGTGCCTACATTACGTCTTTCAGTTCGAGGTCACTCAAAACCCTTCCTTCTTTCGATTACCGGTTCTGCGAGCGATGTGGCCTGAGCATTGCCATTTCAACTTGCTAATCAGAGCTATGTCAGGACTTTTGTGGCGGATCTCAGATTTCCAGGTTTATTACTCTGGGAAACCGCGAGCATAAGCAATAGCTTATGCTGAAACTTGCGTACCGAAAAATGGTTCGCTACGGAACTTTGAGCTTACTAAAACGAGGCCAACAGTAAGATACCACGTTAGAGTGCCATAGGTATATAAGTTATCATTGGCAACGCTCAATGGTTGAAAACCTATCTTTTCAGGCTCTGCAGTATTGTGGACGAATTATGTAACCAAACTTTTGTGTTGTATTGTGGCCCATACCTCTGTTCTCTGAGAGAAGGCCGGTGCCCCAAGAGGCTGATTATGTATACGATGGAACCACACCGGCTCGAAAAGATCAATTTCGGACTCTTCGGACCTTAAAGTTGTATAATTTTCTGCTAAGTTGTTTTATCATGCTCTACTACCCAACCTTTTACTTGTGTGGTTTTAAATGAATGTTTTTACGACTTATTTTAAAGTTACGACGAAAAAATAAATCTCATTGTTAACATTTTTATAGTCATAATACCGAATTATACCGCTTATCCAAACAATAAATACAATCATACGAATTCGCTTCGATGCACAATAACGAATAGTCATTTAACAGACTGTGGTCTGCGGTTTTTCCCACGTGGATATTCATTTCCACAGGGCCTGTGCATTTTTCCGGGAAAAATAAACATGTTACGCTCCGGCCCATAAACTATGTCTATATATGCAAAAAAAAACCTCAATATTATGTTGCTCCGTTGCGTTGCATAAACGCTGGTCACCCTTTTAGCTGGCAACCTAAACAATTCGCAGTAAACTTCTCAAGGCGTTGCCAATTTATTCTGACTAGTACTTTCATAAGCATCAGGGTTAATAATTATTAACTTTTATTACTAAGAATAGGTTTACGTTTGATTGTGATGTCACCTGATGATAAGCGACGATGCGGTCGATGCCTAGAATAAACATAATATTCACTCTCCTCTTGAAAACTCCCAGATTACAGCTATTGAGCAACACAGAGGCTGACAAAGAATTCCACTCTTTAGCCGTCCATATAATGAAAGTGGAAGCAAAACGCTTGGTACGGACAGGAGGAATATCAATTATTACTTTATGGTTGATATTCCTATCCCATATATTATACGGGTGACGGCGACGCATGTACTGTACCTCTAGTCGTCGGACGGAAAATTGGAGATGCGGGAATGCAGATTGGCCGGGAACGGGAAAGATCGGTACTTTACTGCTGATTTGTATGGGTGGTCAGAGCCCCACTTTCAACCACAAAGCCCAAACGCCCGATTTTGGTCACCTTTTACGACATCTACGATAGGAAAAGAATATCGTAGCCATCTTCTTCAAAACCCGGAACCACTAGGTTGTTCCGAGAGGCCTATAGAGTTAGATCTCCTTATTGTAGGACATCTTAGCATTCAGAGTCAATTTAGGTACATAATATATAAAAGGCTTCATATTTTATTAACGTATCAGAATTCAGAAGTATTCAAGTTCATTGCCTGTTAAAATTTTCGTGGCCACTTATATAAAAACTGTTACCCAATATCGTCCTCGATCAAGACTTCCCTTGGAAACCCTTGAACTGTGAGTCATATGCACGACATAATTAAGTAACTCAGTTTAAAGTTTACCTGCGTATCTATGCGCACGAGGTCTTATGTTGCAACGTTAGGTAGAACGGAAATATTTGGAGCTTTCAAAAAAAAAAAAAATAGGTAACATAGTTTTGGACAGCGCCTTAACATTTTATTTTTTAATTTTAAAATTGTATTGTATTGTAAGATACCCAAAAAGATTTTTACTTAGTTTCCTTTCTGATACTTTTGTGACGTCATACCACTTGATATCGTCATCTGAGATGTCTTACGGGTATCTAACTAAAATGACTATCTAGGTATGTTTCCGTTTGGCCGTGTAGCCTCGGCTATGATTAGTACCACTCCATCTGTTCCCGTGGGTGCCGTAAAAGCTGGCTAGGGGAATATCCAGGAAATAGGCAACAGCATTCTCATCGGTCGACATCAAAATCTACTGCGACCACCAATAGTACCAGAGGCAATTATCAACATTTCTGCCTCTTCGTTTTATGACGTGACCAAACTCCCCCCCACTTCATGTGGATTCCGATTCTTATCAGTGGACGTTTTCCGGCACATGATGATTCGAGACCAGATTACTTAAAAAAAAACAAAAATCCGTAAAATAACCCATTTATTTATTTCTTTGTTTCAGATAAACCATATCAGATAAACATAGCATGCACATATAAAGAAAACCGCGAAAATGGCACCGCAAGAAAGAACAACAACTTACGTCGAGCAAGAAGACGATTCCCGCCAAAATACGACCATAGACAATCACAATAATCTGTCAAATATAGACTTGGGCTTCGTAAACAAAGGCTACGAGAATGACAGGACAGATATTGGAAGCCGAAATAACGAAAATGTTGCCACGATTAATAATGACGAGGAGAAACGAAAGAAAGCATCAGATTTTGATGACTTATTGCCATATATAGGAGAATTTGGACTGTACCAGAAGATATTGTTTTTATTGATGATTCCTTTCGCATTTTTCGTTGCGTTTGTGTATTTTTCGCAAATTTTTATGACGCTTGCGCCGGAGGTGCATTGGTGCTGGGTGCCTGAGTTGGCGAATTTGACAGTAGAAGAAAGGTGAGTCTTATATGTATTTTTGACGCGAATTTTAATACTAATTTTGGACTTTAAAGTGTGTATGGACAGCCGTTAGGTGTAAACTCTTAACATGAATGTAAAACTGTATAATCGAAATATAACATCTCAAAAACTTCGCTGCCAACGGGATTAGAACCCACGTCTGCGGTTATCACGATTATAGACTAGACACCCTAACCAACTAAGCTACGGGAGCGATCGGCGTCAGCCCCGAAATTCTTGACATGATGTCTTATTCTGCTTACAAGTCGTGGCTCCATCTAGCAGACACCGCTATGCAGCGATTTCCTTCTCCATTTTGAGAAACAGCCCTAGTGGGGTGTTTCTAGTGCATGGTTTGTGCCCTAGCGGCACAAACTATGCTAGTGGGATGCTCACGGATGTCGGTTAACACTCTAAAATATTTATTATCTTTACAATTCTAGAAAGGATGTTGAGCATTATGTACAAAACACAAATTCGCACTTATTCAGCTTTTTGTTTATATTTTTTACCGTCTAAGTATTAAAATCTTCAATAAAACCAAGGCTAGGTTGAAATTGCGTTAAAATTGTAAGAAACGCAATTATAATACTAATTTTGTGATATATTATGCATATTTTACCTACTCAATTACCAAAATAAAGCGCTTCGCTAATTTTAATAATGGTTTGATTGTATCACTGTTTGTTTTTGTCAAACTTTAAAGTCTCAATTACGGATTTAAAAAAAAATAGATGTACTTTCTGAGACACAAGATATGTCTGGCGTGTAGAGCCGCGGCTTCTTCGGCTGAACGGCTCAAGCGGCGCAAATATGACAGAGATCTGAGGTAACAAACATAAAAAACACCGAATTATAACCTTCTCCTTTTTTAGAAGTCGGTTAAAAAACGAAGCTTATAGAACTGAAATCATATTCAGTGAAATTACTGGGCTTATGAGACTTAATACCTAATGTCTCAGGGTAACGAGCGCACTGCAGTGCCGCGCAGGCCTTTGTGTCCCAAAGTTCTGGGTATGGTACTGCAATTGTTATGGGCTGGCGTTATGCTTACCATCAGGCAAACGACCAGCTCGTCTCGTTACCAAATAACATAAAAAAACCACTAAAATTGAATCGATTGCAACTATAATCGAATCGGTAATGTATTATGGCATCACTAATTATTGATCTCTCATTAATCCGTCAAAAAGCAAATAAAGAAATGGAACGACTATAATATCCCAAGCAGTCAATTTTTATAAGCAGTCAAGCATAGTACTATAGTAAAAGGAACAATCAAATTTGATATAATTATGTACTTAAAGTCATAAAAGTGTAGATTTAAATAAATAATGCTAATGATATACAACGTAATATAGTAAACACGGAAACTGGACCAAATTTTATAATTATTAATTAAAGTTTTTTTTGGTCTGTCACCTTGTCACGGCCTACTACTCTTATTTTAATATCTATTTAACATATTTAATGAGTTTTTGAGTGCTTATAATAATAATCTTGTAGAACTATAAATTAATAATATAGCTGTGAATGCTATAAAATTATGAACCATATATGACGGGTCGGTAGCTAAGTTGGTAGTAACCCTGCCTGCAAAGCGAGGGGTCCCGGGTTCGATTCCCGGCCGGTGCAGATTTTGTGTAAACATAAAGTTTGTTCTCGGGTCTTGGATGTTTGTGATGTGTATCTGTGTGTGTCCATGCCACCTGCGACACAGGGAATCCTAGTGCGGGGGTATGAGTGTAAGCGTTTATAACGTTAAGCGTTTATATAGATATAGCACTGACCACTGCGTGCTCAGTGCATACTCCGCGGTAAATAAGCAGTGGTGCGCAAGTGATGTATGTAACGTACATCGGAGCAATCGTCGCTTTGAGCCCAGGCAGGACTTCGAGACATATTTCGTGGCTTTTTGATGGCTTTACATCAAGCCGCGCTTGCGCGTGTATTATCTCGTAATCCACGCTTGATGCAAAAGCATGGTTATTTTGACAGCAAAACGCATCGCTGCAAATATCGCTGATATGTAGATGATAATATTTAGTCATTTGGTGACATTCAAAAATAGCAGGTGCTAATTATAAAACGACAGTTTAATTTCCTAGTAACTGACCTCAGACAAGAATGTATTTATGTTATTACTAGCTACTGCCCGCGGTTTCACCCGCGTGGAGTTATTGGATTTCATGGGTTTTATTTTTTTGCGTGGAACCCTAATGCTTTTTCTGAAATAAAAGTAGCCTAAGTTACTCCTTATACCATCAGTTATCTTTTCGTTTCGGAGATTACTCGGAACAAACAGACAGACAAAAAATTTAATAACGGCTATTTTGTTATAGGTACCGTTAGTATATACTTTCATATGCATTTGGTAAAAAGCTGTTATTTTGATATTACAAAAAGACACTTCAATTTTATTTATCTGTATGTATAGATAATAATTAATATAATAGGTATGTGTAAAATATTTATTTATGTATTTATTAAAAATAAGTAGAAGGTCGCTTGATTAATAAATCATACTTCTTGTATTTATTATATTTACATTTTTATGTCCTTATTAATACGTGCTTATAAATATGCTTAAATAATTCTCAAAATTGGCTTAACCGATTTTGATGGATGCATTGACAGTGGACTGTGTATTTTTTTATACTAAATTTTGGGTAGCGAGTCGTTTGCCTGACGATGGCAAGCATAAATCCAGCCCATGAACTTTGTAACACAAAGGCTTGCGCGGCACTGCAGCACACTCCGATAGGTGAGACATGAAAAACATTTAAATGAAATTAGTTTATTTTATGAGCAATGAATGTTAAAGCAAAATTCTGCCTGCAGAGGCTTACAAATATTAAATCATGTGCAAATGAACTAAGAATAATAATGATCACTTTTACGAAATAATAAAATCGTAAATCTAAATCATCAATAAATTGCATTAAATCGTCGTGTTAATAGGTAAAAGATTTTAAAATTTGTATTAATAACCATTTTAACAAATTGTAATTATAAGCCCAGTAATTTCACCATCGATCTGGCCACAAACCTAAGCGAGAAGGAAGGCAGTGAGAATTTTCAGCACCACGATCAACAGCCATTTTGGCTAGTGGCTTTTGCATTTGAATTTCACATACCTATACGCATGCATGTTTGCGTTTTGCTGTTAAAATAACCATGATTTTGCATCAAGCGCGGATTACGAGATAATAGACGCGCAAGCGCGGCTTGATGTAAAACCATTAAAAAACTACGGAATAGACAAGAACAATGGCAATGCGAGACAGTATTGTCTATTTCACTCCCTGTGACGACTGCTATGCTTTACGGTACATACATCACTTGCGCACTATACCGCGTATATTTACCGCGGCTTCTGCATGGAACACGCAATGGTTTTGAAACTATTTTTATGAGTAAAGGTCGTCGAAGCAGCGCTTTTCCATGGTTGCACGTGGTCCATGATTGATGCATAACCATCAATCGTGCATTACAGTCTAATAGCAGCTCAAAAAGAATTTCGGGGTTAACATCGTTCGGCCCCATAGCTTACTTGGTTAAGGGGCAGTATCCGGCGCGCCGCTATCTCCCTCGCGCATCTCAACATTTTTGAAGATAAACAATCACTTAATATAATTATGAAAAATCGCATTCGGTGAAATTGCTGACAATGACATTACAAAGGTTACACAAAAATTTCATTTTGTTCCATTCAGGTTTTCAAACCTAAAAATGGAATTTTATGTTTTGCCCATTTTCATGTATGAAAACTTGATCGGATCAAAATTATACTTTTGCCGTACCTTTGTAATGTTAATGCCACCAATTTCACCGAGTGCGATTTTTCATAATTGTATTAAGTGATTATTTATCTTCAAAAATGCTAAGATGCGCGAGCGAGATAGCGGCGCGCCGGATACTGCCCCTTAAAACATAGGTCTAGTTTAGATAACCACAGAAGATGCGAGTCTGAATCCTGTTTGCAGTGAACTATTTATGTTATACATCCTAAGTAATATTATGATGCAATGAAAATATTAATTTCACATACTGAAAATAAAATATTCCTTTTATCTAGCAATTATTTGCAACATAAGCTATTAAAAAAGAATGTCACTGAATTATTTATTTTTAATCAATGATAATTTAATACAATTATACAAAGACGATTAGATAATTAATATAAACATATTTTGAAATGTTTATTCATGATGTCTCGTTAAAAAAAATAGATAGAGTAAATACGTACTTTTCTATTTCATTAATTTTATATTTTTTATACAAACAAACTATTAATACTTGGATTACATTTACTTTTGCGACTTTCAATCCGATGCCCCTAAATTCGAATCTCAACTCGGCCACGCACGCACCGATGACTTATCAAAGACCAACCATACACGTTTATGCAAGCTTGAGTTTTACTGTCAAATAAGCATGATTTTCCAACAAACGCGGATTACGAAACAAGCGCGGCTTGATGTAAAACCATCAAAAATCCACGAAATAGACAAGAACAGCAATACAGCCAGATAATGGTGTCCCTTTCACTCACAGCCCGGGCTCAAATTGACGACGGCTCCGCTCTACGCAACATAAATCACTTGCGCACCACCGCTTATTTACCGCAGCTTCTGCACTGAACACGCAGTGGTTGTGAAACTATTTGTTTTTAGCTTTTTTAGAAGCACCTGTGGTGCCTAATTGCACTACCTCTAACCGTGGTACGGCTACCGCTCGGACTAGATTTCTATCAAACTCTACCATAGACGGTACGATATGCGTCAAGCGGCGATCGTGGCTTTTCCATGGTTATCGCGTGGTCCGTGATTGATGCTTATCCATCAGTCATGCATTAGGGCTGCCTTAGACGGTACGATATGCTTCATGCGGTGATCGTGGTTTCTATACTATTGTTAACTATTTCCTAGAACAGCGGCGCAAGTACGGATCTATTCGGGTCGATAAAATTCGATAATATTCAATAAAATTGACAGTTCAAATCGATAAGGTGGGATTTGTCGAGTCTCGAAACAATCGACAAAAGTTATCGAAAAGCTAGGTCGAATCCAAAGAGAATATAGAGCTACTACAATACTTTACGATCAGACTTCGGTACTCGCAACATTCGATATATTTGTCGAGTTTTTCGGTTCGACAAATTTATCGAACCGACTTCCGTACTCGTGCCGCAGGTTATTGCAAAAGTATCAAGTCTTAAATTACTAAAAACGTAAAAATAAGAACAAGATCAAACGCGTCCGGCGGCGGCTCGAGCAAAAGTACCCCGGCCGTCATTTTTCCGGCTTTCCCCACAGGAACCGAGCAACGGATCGACGAGATTTCATAGATATAGTTTTTGGACCGGAGAGTAACATAGGCTACTTATCCCGGAAAATGCACAGTTCCTGTGGGAATGCGGGTCAAAACCGCGGGCAGAAGCTAGTTACAGTTATGTCCTTGAGTGATATAGGTAGATTGTATTTTATCTTAGTTCCACGCGTGCAAAGCCGCGGATAAAAGTTAGTCCGTACTATAATAAATGCGAAAGTGTGTTTGTATGTTTGTTGGTTTGTCCTTGTTTCACGAAGCAACGGAGCAACGGATCGACGTGATTTTTTCGCATAAATGTAATAGTTTCTGGACTGGAGAGTAACATAGATAGGCTACTCTTTATCCCGGAAAAATACAATTCTTGTGGGAACGCGGGTGAAACCGCAGGCAGAACGTAGTTCTTTTATAAACCACATAGTACTTAACCGATTATAAAAAAATTAGAAGAGGTAATCGTGAAACCGCAAAGTTGTTTACGTTTTATGTTTTGAATGTTGGTAATGTGTTCTATACCTAAGTTTTTTGTTATGGCTTAGCACGTTCATACAGCCAGTTCAAGGTTTTTTTTATGCTATTTGGTATCGAGACGAGCTGGTCGCTTGCCTGATGGTAAGCATAACGCCGGCCCCTAACAATTGCAGTGCCACTCAGAACTTTGAAACACAAACGCCTGCGCGACACTGCAGTGCGCTCGTTACCCTGAGACATTAGGTATTAAATCTCATAAGCCCAGTAATTTTACTGGCTGCTCTGCTCATCAAACCGGTACACAGTAATGCTTGCGCAGTACTGCTTGGCGGCAGACTACACGAGCGAAGCGGTGGTGGTACCAACCCAGACGGACACTCGCAGAAGAGTTAGTCCACCTAGTGCAATTCGTAGAATTGAGACTATTAGTTGGCATAATCAAACTTTTTGCCATATTATGCTAGTTGGAATCCTAATAATCGATCTCTGATCAGCATTTTTATATAATTATAGTTATAATTACAGATTTTAAACATGTAAAACTAAAATAGCCTTTAAGAAAATAAAGTTAGAGCTGAAATTAGCTTATAACGTGTTTATAAACGCAGATAACTATGGGTTTTTCTATGTGCTTAACTGAAATAGCCTGTATGGTAACAAAGTTGGAGGTAAAGTTTGCTAAACTGGTTTAAAACGTAGATAGCTTATGGGTTTTCCTTTGTGGTTTTTTTGTAATATTCGTGATGTGACGATGCATTATTTTATATACGTCATTATTTAATTCATGTGAACCAGAGACTTAGCTTCGTATCTATCTGTAAACAATTTCTTGACTCGGTTTTACCTCATGTATCATAGAGCCCACATACACGAGCACTCCAAATCACAAAGTTCCGAAAACCGCCCGTGTTTGGGGAATCTAAGATGAATTACGAGGAGTATTAGAAATATTAAAAATCCAAACATTCCAAATCCAACGTTCCAACTCATTCTTAGTGGCCTATACGACGATCTCTTTCGCGCTCAGTTGGCAGTACTCGAGACGCAGAATGACCGAAAAATGGAGCGATGGCGCGCTCGGAAAGAGTGCTCATCTGTGGGCTCGAAATTGGATCATCGTTCCATTCAATCCACGATGCACGGAGCGAAGGTTGTTTTGGAACGCTCTATTTCTATCGCTCTATTCTCTTTGGATTCAATCTAGCTAGGTAGGTATACGATAACTTTTGTCGGTTTTCGATCGGTTATCGGTATCAAGACTCGATAAATTATATAAAAAAATCGATAAAACCTACTTTATCGATTTGAACTGTCAATTTTATCAAACTGAACTTTCTATCCGTACCTACGTACTTGGTCGATTTTCGCGAAACGTGCAAGTAAGACATTACTTGGCTTTGGATGCCATGTCAAAAAACTGCTCACTTTAAAAACACTTTCCTCTATGAAACTCATAGTAATATAAAAATATGTTTATAATTTTAACGTCGTGTTTACAATGCCCCTGAAATCAAAACACTTATTATAAAGATGTTTGAATTGAATCCGACAGACGGACGTCCGCTTTTGAAGGTTGATTGTGTAGGAGCACCATAATTGTTCTATTATACTTTGTCGCGTTTAGATTTGCTTGATATGTGTTAGAATAAATATGCATAGAAACGACACAGAAAGAAACAATACAATAATGAAGTCATATTCATTCGGCAATAAACAATATATTGGGTTGTAGAACTAATTCTACCGCGAATGTCCGTCTGGGTACCACCGCTTTGCTCGTGTAGTCTGCCGCCAAGCAGTAACGCGCAAGTAGTCTCATCATCAGCAGAAAAACGTCCACTGTTGAACATCGGGAGTATGTTAGTCGGAGGACTAACTCTTCTGCGAGTGTCCGTCTGGGTTGTTACCACCGCTTTGCTCGTGAAGTCTGCCGCCAAGCAGTAGTGTGCAAGCATTACTGTGTTCCGGTTTGATGAGCAGAGTATCCAGTGAAATTACTGGGCTTATGAGACTTAATACCTAATGTCTCAGGGTAACGAGCGCACTGCAGTGCCGCGCAGGCCTTTTTGTTTCAAAGTTCTGGGTGGCACTGCAATTGTTATGGGCCGGCGTTATGCTTACCATCAGGCAAACGACCAGCTCGTCTCGTCACCAAATAACATAAAAAAAAAAAACGGGAGGCCGAATATGTACCCATGAAGAGGGATTTTGCCATAATAGGTACATCACGCTTAGCAGGCGTCTTGGTGAACGCAATAGATTAAGATGTTGACCGAGGAGAATGCTGCTGCCCATTCCCTGGATATTCCTTACGACACCCACGAGAAGAGCATTATTATTTGGCATTAATCTATAGGTACAAATAAATAAAATTGAAGTGTCTGTGTGTAATATCAAAATAACAGCTTTTTACCAAATGCATATGAAAGTATATACGGTACCTACAACAAAACAACCATTTTTAAAAAAATTGTCTGTCTGTCTGTCTGTCGGTCTGTTTGTTCCGGGTAATTCCCGATACGGCTGGGCCGCTTTTGACGGGACTTTCACTGGTAGATAGCTGATGTTACAAGGAGTAACTTAGGCTACTTTTATTTTAGAAAAAGAATTAGGCAAAAAAATAAAAACCATGTAATCCAATACCTCCACTCGGGTGAAACCGCGGACAGCAGGTAGTACATTATACTAAGCATAAGTAAGGTTTCCATCGCATGTTTGTTCTAAGACGTATGACACTTCAAGAGTAAACACTTAAAAAAGTGTGCGTGTGTGATTGTATCGCTTCCTAGTTGACTTTAAGACTACGATCTTTATTTTAGTGTTTGAGAGCAAACCCATACCAATATATGAGTCATAATCCATATCCGTACTATAGATAATAATTGCGAAAGTCTGTTTGTAAGTTTTTTGGTTGGTCCTTCTTTCTCACAGCAACGGCGCAACGGATCGACGTGAATTGTGCATAGTTATAGAGTATGGACCGGAGTGTAACATAGGCTACTTTTTACCCTTGGAACATGTTCTGTTTCTGTAGGAATCGCCACGCGGGTGAAACCGCGGGCTAATGCTAGTTATGTATAGAATCAAAATAATCAAATGAAATTTCTAAAACAAAAACAAGCGACAATTTAAAAAAAAAGAAAAATAGATATGGGAAAGTATGAAATGTTTTCATTTACTAATTGATTAATAATTATGTAATATTTAAATATAATTAAAACAGCATGCGTCACTTACAGTAATACCTAAAGATTATTATTATAATACATCATGTCAAAAATACATTTCTGTCAACAGTTAGTAATAGGTAACCAAATAAAGAAAAATTAGTCAATCAATAATAAAAAATAAAACAAATAAGTAACTAACGATCAATGAATTATTCAAAAGTCAAAGTAGTAGTATGAGGTTAGGAAATGCGGGATCCACGGCCGATAATCCCCAGTCACCGATCACCCTGCAATCCCCTAGTATATAGGTACCTATGTATATAAAACTATGTTCATCTATGTAAGCAACTGGAGTTGTCATGCTCACGAAAAGGATTCTGCTCGCGGCGGCATCGTGTGGCGGGTCGCCCTCTTCCCTCGGTAATGGTTGAGGAGAGCGATGGCTGGCACATGGGTCATACTCGTGAACGGGTGCCGCTTGTGGTGTCTGGTCAACTCCAATTGTAATCCTTCTGTTGTCTTGTAATTTAGTTCTATTTTAATTTAGTTTAAGACCATAGTTCTCGTCTTGATGTTTTTTTTTCTTTATATCGTTAATTTCTATTAATATATGACCTAATCTTATAAGAGTATGGACCACGTGTCCATAGAGTGTAATGTAACAAAATTAAAAAAAAAAAAAGTCAAAGTAGGTACCTTCATGAAAATGTATCAAAAGCTAAACAGTATAATATGAATAATCAGTAGGTTGTGTCACACGAAGTCGTTCATCATGTGCTTTGCCAGATCTAAAATTTACTACATACCTATTTCTATCAATTTCATTTCATATTTTAAGTAAATAAATACCTTTAATAATAATTGACCAGTTTAACACCAAATTGATCACGCTGATTGTGTCTAATTTCTGTTTTTTCATTCGGAAATTAAACATCACGCTCGTCTGGTTTGGCGGCCATTTTTAAATAGCTATCGGCAAAAAGGTTAACAAGATGGAGCATAGCCACAGTCCGAAGAGATTAGCTATTTTTGAAATTAGGGTTATAACTTTACTAGCTTCTGCCCGCGGTTTTCACCCGCGCTCCCACAGGAACCGTGTATTTATCCGGGACAAAAAGTAGCCTGTGTTATTCTCCGGTCTATAAAGTATATCTATGCCAAAACTCAGGTCGATCCGTTGCTCCGTTACTCCGTGAAAGAAGGACAAACCAACAAATCAATAAACAGACAAACACACTTTCGCATTTATAATATTAGTAGGAGTAGGAAGTAGGATTTTTACGAAAATGGTTTCTATTATTAAGTATGTTGTTTTAAATAGCTGCCATTTTTTTTGAATCCGTACGTTAATAAATACGAAAGTTTCTTTGTTGGTGTGTTCTGTCTTTCTGTTGTATCTGCTGGAGGAAAGTACTTTTACAATTTTTTTCAGTTAAGTTTTTACTAAATACGTGTTAGAAGATTCAAATCAAGATTTGGTTGAAATGTTGTCTATGCAAGTTAGGGAATGAGACGTGATTATTGTTGGTTCTGTTGTAGTTGGATGCATGTGGTTAATGTATTTACAAAAAACTAGTAAGTATTTAACTTTAGTATTTTTTTCGGCAAGTTAATGTTAAATTTCCAAGTATATAAATTATTTTCTTATTTTTTAAATTTGTTAATAGTAAATACATTTAACCATTAGGTCAAGACAAAATATATATACCTAAGTTAATTTTTATTACATAAGTGAACCATTCTTTTAACAAAGCCGGAACAAACTTCAACGAAAATATCACGAAATATTAAATTGCGTTCCCCATTTTTTCACCCTTACGAGTATTCTTCTATACAATATATGAAAAAACTTGAAATATAACCCTACCCATAAAAAATAATTAAAATCGGTTGACAATTGGAGGAGACATCAAGTAACGTCGGAGAACCTCATCCTTTTTACGAACACGATTAACAAACATAGAGGTCTCTTGAGATCCCAGCTATTATCCAGTATAAACCTATTATCAACATTGTCTAAAAATATCTCAATGAACGGATGAACCGCTTCGCTGCAGCAGAACCTATTGTCTTGACTATAGATAATTGTTACTCGGTAATCGGTACGCCTTATGCCTTGGCATAGTAATAATTGGTGACCTTTGCAGTGCCAATGACCTATGAATAAACAACGTTCATTATAATGTAAAAAATAAATATTCTATTCGTTAATGAGACAAGCAGCTTGTCTGTTGGTAATCATAACGCCAGACCATATAACAGTGCCACCAAGAACTTTGAAACATATCAAGACCTACGCGGCACTGCAGTGCGCTCGGTACCTGGGTACAGTGGGTACAGTAGGTAGGTAGTCTCTTATGCCCAGTAATTTCAAAGTTCTACTAGATGAAGCAAATTAGTTACTCTACGCTGCCATTACAAGGTAATGCATGATTGTTGGTTAAGCATCAATTACGCACCACTAGCCAATCATGGAAAAACCCCGATCACCCCTTGACTCATGTCGTATCGTCTAATGGTGCTTGGTGGAAGTTTAGACCAAGCTAACAGTGGTGTTCGAGGGATTGAAAGAGAGGCACGGTAGCTTCAACGACCTCTACGGTCTTTCATGACCCCCACGACCCATTTAACTGACGAGGTGACGAGAGATGCTACTCTATTTGCTTCAGTAAAGCTTCGTTTTGTCCTTCAAAATTTTCACCAGGGATACATTTCAGAAATCGCGAAATTTACTGAATACGAAATTCCCTCTTTTTAAAAGCAATTTTTTATTCTGTCTGTACAGTCGGCTCTCTAAAAGAGTTAGGTTATTGTGTCGAAAATCTAGGTATCTCTCAACACAAAAAGCCCTAAGTCACGACTGAGCTGACCTCCGACCGAAAGGCCACGCGAAACAAAAGCAAAGGTCATTAAATTTCGTGCAATTATGTTGTACAGTAATAACAGTATATCAGCTGTCAAGACATTGTCACTTGTGATTTATTTATTTACTAGTTGCTACTCGCTGTTTTATCCGCGTGGAGATGCACCCAATTTATAAAAAACTGATCAAGATAAAAATTAACTAAATAAGTATTAGATATCAAGGACGCTGACAATAACTATTATAGGTTAGTACCACAGCTTAGCTTGCGAAGTCTACCGCCAGTAGTAATGTGCAAGAATTACTGTATTCCGGTTTGATGAGCAAAGAAATCAGTGAAATTACTGAGCTTATAAGACCTATAATACCTGCCTAATGTCCCAGGGTAACGAGGGCACTGCAATGCTGCGCAGACCTTTGTGTTTCAAAGTTCTGAGTGAGACTTCAATTGTTATGGGCCGGTGTTATGCTTACATTCAGGCAAACGACCAGCTCGTCTCGTTAAGAAATAGTATAAAAAATACCAATCAAAGATACAATAATATATTATTAAACTTTCTATCCTAAGAATTGACCTACTGTCAACCTCTGTATGGTCGACAACTCGAGCAATTCGCCAAGGGCACAGGTAATGGTGCGACAAGTGTCCGGTTCTTAATAAATGTTTCCGTAATAAGTAATCGATAGATTTATTGGTGCTTGATTAAATATTGGTTTAAGATTGACCTCAGAAAGCGTTGGAACGTGACAGCTGTAGTGTTTTTAATTGACACTGTGAGTGTTTAAAATGTTTACGACTTCCGTTGGACTGGCAGGTACAAATTTCCGAAAGGAGGTTAGTCGATTTTATTCTTTTTTTGGAAAAGTTTTTTTTATTTGGAAAACGAGACGACCGTATCTTTTTTATGATGGGAAGCATAAAGCCAGCCTACAACAATTATTTCAGTGCCTCTCAGAACTTTGAAGCACAAAAGCCTGCGCAGCATTCCATTACGCTCTTTATAATTATGAACATAGGTAATATAATGCATAGAGTAATAACTAATAAAAAGGTAATCACTTGGTTTTATTTTTTAGCACGATTTGTGCTTTCAGCCAGTGACAAGTAACTTAGAAAAAGAGTTTTCATTCGTTTTGAACCGCGCGATGGTCTTCACCGTCAGCAGTCAGCCAGGCGTTTATTCGAAAATGCCCTACTTTAAACGTAATGGTTATATTCTCTTTGCCCTACTCGATCACATTCTTAGATCCTGCCTGATCCTGGATACAGGGAATCTCAGTAATAGAGAAACGTTTCGTCTTGTCATAGTACAAAAAGAAACAGGGGCTTCGCTCAGTCTCAGACTATGTCGTAACCTGATCTTGAATAACAACTCTGGTCGTAATGTAAAAGTTGCACTAAACGTAATTATAATTAATGTTTCAACCAATGCCACGGTCAGTTTTAACGGTTGGTGATTATGTTTGGCGTGGGAAATGCAATCTGTAATAATTCAGTCAGCATACTGAGTTGTTCGTAAAGTTTTTGTCTGATGAGGTTGTAGGATTAACTCTTCTGCGAGTGTCCTTGTGGGTGGTTTTCACTTCTCGCTGCACACGCGCGTGGAATCTGTTGCCATGCGTTAACATGCAAGTATTAATGGGTTCCGGTTTGATAAGGAAATCAGTCAGTGAAATTACTGGGATTATGTGACGTAACATCTAACGTCTTATTAAGGAAAAGAGCGCAACGCAGTGTCGCGCAGGCGTCTGTCAAAATTGGTGACACTGCAATTTTTATGGGCTGATGCTTACCATCAGGCAAACGACTCGCTCATCTCTTTATAAATTTATATGGTTACTAGCTGTGCCCCACGGCTTCGCCCACGTCGCCTAAGTTACTCCTTGTAACATTATATAAGTTATAAAATCGGTCCAGCCGTTTCGGAGATTACCCGGAACAAACAGACCGACAATATTTTTTAAAATGGTTATTTTATTATAGGTACCGTATATACTTTCATATGCGTTTAGTAAAAAGCTGTTATTTTGATATTACAAACTGACACTTAAATTTAATGTATTTATAGATAATATACAAGAATTACTCGTTTAAAGTTATTTCGGTTATCTCGAAAGTGATTTTCGATCGAAAGTGACTCGCTAGCGATTTGGATGAAATTTTGTATAATATAACGTTTTGCTTTCTAAGTGTACATTATTGTATTTCTTATTATCTTTTTTTTAACGATTTTTTCCTTCTTTCCAGGCGTGCGCTAGCCATCCCACCAAAGTCCGATGGGCCGTTCTCCCACGACCGATGCCACATGTACTCCGCGGACTGGGCCTCCGCTCTCGCTCAGGGACGTAGCACCCCTGACGATGAGTGGGAAATCATCCCCTGTTCCCACGGCTGGGAATACGACCGAAAGGACGTGCCGTACGAGACTATTGCTTCTCAGGTAAGTTTTACTAACAAATACAGTAGTTCTGCGTACAGTAAACCTCGCGAGCACAGTTGTTTTTTCTACAATTGTGTTCAGTCTGTGCATCATGTATAATTCCATCTTGAGGTTTTGAAATTCTGACTGATTTAGTGTAGTTCTCTGTATTTCAAAATGATGTCTGGATGTAATCATTCATAAATAGTGTGCACCCCTGCACTAGGATTCTCTGGATCGCAGGTATCATGGGCACACACACTATACACAACAAAAATATCCAAGGTCAGATAAGACCATCCGTTCCTGCCATTTAATTTCTACGGTGTACGAAATTTTTTCTTTTCGCTTGCTTAATTTTACTGTGATGACATGTCTCTTTCTAACATTCCAGCTAGACTGGGTGTGCGACAAGGACAACCTAGCGGCGACAGCTCAGTCAATATTCTTCTGTGGTGCCATAGTGGGAGGTCTGATCTTTGGTTGGATTGCTGATAAGTATGGAAGAATACCAGCTCTGGTTGGTAAGTATCTGAAGTTCCTTGACTCATTGGTATATATCTCACAGTGTCGCCCACTGCGATGTTGCCAGATACGTATCCAAACAATTTATATCGAAATTTCAAATTGGCGATGTTGGAAATGAAGCCACGATCAACGACTTGCTGTGTGGAACCTGTATAGTCCGAGAAATTGCCAGTAAAATGTACATAGTAAGCTGGACCTCACTCCCTCAGTGGACAATCGGCCGCCATTTTGGATCCTCGTTCTATTTGATCGATTGGAGCACAATATTTGTTTGTAAAAGTGGTTTGTGTCGTAAAAAATGAAGTTTCGATACAGAAACATTTATTGTGGAAATTCAAAAACGATCTAAACGAACTGACTGAAACAACTGATGTAGCCATTAACTTTACCTCTTTTCCAGGGACCAACCTCATTGGCTTTATAGCGGGCATTGGAACAGCGTTCTGCAACAGTTTCTGGTCGTTCGCGCTGTGCCGCTTCCTCGTCGGCTTGGCATTCGATAACTGCTTCACTATGATGTACATTCTAGGTGAGTTGGGTGTACGGGTTCTTGTAAACCACAGATTATTTGGATTTATAGTCTTTGTTGTAAACACTATTATATTATCTACTTAAGAACAGCCCTACTGCTTTTTGACCGAGTGGGCGAAATGTTCTAACAACGAAGCAAACAAAGTCTCTGCAACAACTGGCCAATGTTACTTTTATCTCTGTGGATGTTCATCAAGAGTAAATTACTCATACAGTTTCAAATTACTCATTGAATGTTTTGTCGTCAGCGATTTTATATCATTCGAAATCTGCACGCAAAAGTGTTTTTATCCGCCAGCGTGGAAAATGTACGTTTTCCTCGCGAGCGTTGAAAAAGCACTTTTGCACGCATATTTAAAATGATAAACAAAATCTTTCTTTGCTGTAGTGAGGTGAAAAGTTGTGTGTTTCGCTTGGCAGCAAAAATATTTTGCATCTCGTACCTTTGAAATCCTCGCTACGCTTAGGATTCTATCGTTGAATCACAAAGGAAGCGAGTAACATTCTTCGCTTCCTCGGGTTTCAATAATGTACTCACGCCAATAACAACTTTGCAGCCTTGCTTCAAATAACTATTCTATTCAATTTCCATTATTTCCCATTCCAGTCTTAGAGTACGTTGGCCCAAAATGGCGTACCTTCGTAGCCAATATGTCAATCGCGCTGTTCTTCACGCTGGCGGCTTCGTTGCTGCCTTGGATAGCGCTTTGGGCTGACGACTGGAGGACCTTTGCTTTGATCACGAGTGCACCATTTGTGCTGGCTTTGGCTACACCGTGGCTGGTTCCGGAAAGTGCTAGGTAAGTGTTTCCGTCTCAATTCTTCGTCTCCAATATTCCTAAAAAAACAAATGGCGCACCTATTTTTTTTATATTGTATTCATCGAGATACTAACCCCAAGAGATGAAATACTGGACTATCCGATCTCACAACAATGTATTGAATTTGAACTGATATCAGCGCTCAGCGTATCAGCGCACGGAGAATCGGCGTGAGCCGGTGGCTTAGCCAATCAGAGCGCATTATGTGTAAGTAAAAATTGTGGAATTTATTTCGTGCAAACCAAAAGTCACCTCTTGAGGTTAGTATTCTCGATGATTGTATTGGATAACGAGACGACGAAGTCGTTTGCCTATGTAAGTAAAAATTTTTCGGGCAGGGGTAGTGCAAAAAAAAATTGATCTACCCACATAGCTGATAAGTTTTTTTTTTATACTAAGTATAGCATTGACAAAAACGATGTACCCACATAGTTAGTAAGTAATTTATACCATATCATCGACAAAAATTGATCTATCCACAAAGTTAGTAAGTTTTTTTTAATACTAGATAATATGGCATCGACAAAAATTGGTCTACCCACATAGTTATAGTAAGTTTTTTTAATACTAGGGCATCGACAAAAATTGATCTACCCACATAGTAAGATTTTTTTATACTATAGGCTTCAACAAAAATTTATCTACACATAGTAAGTTTTTTATTTATCTTTATTAACGTGTACCATATTATATTTCAGATGGCTCATCTCTCAAGGGAAGATAGACAAGGCGCTTACCATCATGAAGAAGTTCGAGAAGATCAACAAAACTAAGATACCGGAGAAAGTCCTTAGTGAATTCACTGTAAGTACAATTAGTACTTTTCGATTCCCGGCCGGGGCAGATTTTGTGTAAGCATAAAGTTTTCTCTCGGGGCTTGGATATTTGTGTTGTGTTCCTGTGTATACCCATGCCACCTACGACACGGGGAATCCTATTGCAGAGGTATAAGTGTGTAAGGGTTTCTAAATATTAATTTTTTTTTTTAAATATTCTCAAAGAACTAACCCCACAAAATCGTTCACAGGAATCTTCCATAACAGCCATCAAGGAATCAGAATCAGAATCACGGAGCTACTCAGTCCTGGACCTCTTCAAAACGCCTCGTCTCCGAAGGAACTCGATCCTCCTCATCATCATCTGGATGGCCATATCCTTGGTCTTCGATGGTCATGTCAGGAATGTGGGTTCCTTGGGACTGGATATATTTTTGACGTTCACTATAGCATCAGCCACGGAACTGCCTGCTGATACATTCTTGACTGCGGTGTTGGACAGGTACAATATTGTTATTAATTAATTTCAAATATAAAAAAAAATTTATTCGATTTAATCAAAACGGCTACATACGAACAACTACCCACATTGATTAAATAAAGTTAAATTTCAAATATAAATAATATAAGTACGAAATACAAATTGAATGAGACACTTTTTATCCTACTTAATACCCATACATTACCTGGGTGACCGAGCTTCGCTCAGTGTTATCTTTTTTTTGTGTAAAATTGTTCGAAATGAATTATCTAGATGACTGAGCTTCGCTCCGTGTATCAACACAAACAAACAAAAGGGCGAAAAATCTTTTTTATGTGCAGCGTTTTTACTATATTATTATATAGGTAAACATAAAAAGCAAAACCATATTTAAATACAAAATTTCATTCAAATCGTTAGAGCCGTCCCAATGTTCCAACTTCCAACTGCCAGATGGCAGCTTACTTTGACCTATTTTGTTATTTTACCATCCAGGTGGGGCAGAAGATGGCTAGCGTGTGGGTCCATGGTTATCAGTGGCGTCTTCAGTTTATTGGCCACTGCCGTACCCGTTGGTAAGTAACCTATATCTTTAAATGAAAATATAGTAGTCAAACGCTAACTTATAGAGTCAGAAAATGTAGTTACATCATCGGAGCTATCGTCATCAGCTGAATCAAGTTCATCAATCATTTTTTTTATTCAGATGTTTGACTTTGTGAGTTTGACTCGAGAGAAAAAGCTAAATAATTTTCTGTGTCTTGGATTTCGATCTGATTCCGTCAGTGAAAAAGCTTATGTATCTTCAAAACCATCTACTCCAGGTCCCGCTTCAGCTACTCTTGCCATCCTCGGCCGTTTTGCAGTCAACATCTCCTACAACATTGGACTGCAATACGCTGCAGAATTACTACCCACAGTTGTAAGGGCACAGGGCGTCGCTCTTATACATATCATGGGTTACGTCGCGAGCATAGTTGCACCTTTCGTCGTGTATCTGGTAAGTAACAGATTCAGTTACTACTTATACTGCACTTAATACTTATCTGTTTATTTCTTACTGCTAAATCTATCATCACACTAATCCTACTTCCTACTAATATATAAATGCGAAAGTGTATTTGTTAGTTGGTCCTTCTTTCACGCAATAACGAACGACGTGATTTTTGGCATAGATATAGTTTATGGACTGGAGAGTAACATACGCTACTTTTTATCTCGGAAAAATACATGGTTCCGGTGGGAACGCGGAGGAAAACCGCGGGCGGAAGCTAGTGTTTTCTATATAAACAAATAAAATTGAAGTGTACGTTTGTAATTTCAAAATAACAGTTTCTAACTAATTGCAGAAAGTGCATACGGTACATATAACAACAAAAACAATTTTTAAAATTTTTGTCTCTCTATGTCTGTTTGTTCCGGCTTATCTCCGAAACGGCTAGACCGATTTTGACGGGAATTTCTCTGGCAGATAGATTATGATATGAGTAACTGGAGCTAGGACTACGTAGGTGAAACCGTGGGGTGCAGCTAATAGTAAAAATAACTTAACTGTGATGAATCATAGTGGTCCTAGAATAGAACCTTGTGGAACTCCAAAATAATTTATTTACGACTTGCTACAATTAGCAACATATCGATTTTAAAACGACCGCTATTTCGTATACGTGACATACTAGAGTTCTAATTGTTTAAACTCAAAACTATAGGTTGTAAGATGATTTTTATTTGATGGACCATATCGAAAGCCTTGGCCTCATTTTCGCAACCCAATTCGCAATTCTAACGCAAGTATGGGCAACCTTTGGAAAGTTGTGGGCTAAACTTTGGGCAGGCCGTGGATAACCTCGATGTGACCTTTCGTTCTCAGGCAAACATTTCCCCGGATCTGCCACTGATCATCCTTGGAGCACTCGGCATCGCTGGTGGTCTTCTCTGCTTACTGCTGCCTGAGACCATGGACACAGAGATGCCGCAAACGCTTCAGGATGCGGAGAACTTTGGTCTGGATCAGAGATGGACGGACATCCCTTGTTTCCCTAGGTATGGGTTTATTACTATTTTTTATGAGGCAACGATATGAACAGATCGTTTGCCTGATGGTATTCATAATAGCTGTTCATAGCAATTGTGGTGTCTACAACTTTTTATAAATACTATAGTCTTGCTACTGCTTTGCGACAGACTAATAGTTAGAGGTAGGACTAACTCTTCTGCGAGTGTCCGTCTGGGTTGTTACCACCGTTTTGCTCGTGAAGTCTGCCGCCAAGCAGTAATGTGCAAGCATTACTGTGTTTCGATTGGATGAGAAGATTATGCAGTGAAATTACTGGGCTTATGAGACTTAGTACCTAATGTCTCAGGGTAACGAGCGCACTGCAGTACCGTTTGAGTTTTAAAGTTTTGAGTGGCACTGCAATCGTTTTGCGTCGGCGTTATTCTCACCAGCAGTCAAACGACTGGCTCTTCTCGCTATCAAATAACATAATGTATATATGACCTAGCGATTGAAGACAGCTTGAGTGATTTCGAGTGAATTCGATATCAAAAAATCATTTTAAAGACTACTTATAATTTGATTCAACGCTTCCATTACAGGAAAAGACTACAAGACTCCGAGAATCAAGAGCGCTACACTAAACGACCTTCCATTACCACCAAAGAGGAAAACAATTTCGTTAGAGCTTTACCAACTGCAATCAGTTCTAGAGCCTCAATTAGAGCATCAGTGAGAGCTTCTACCAGGGCATCTCTGAGGAAAAGAGAGAGAAACGAAAATATTGCCTGAAGAGATAAAATATAAGAACTTAATGGAAGTGATCTGTTTGAATCGAATTTGGGCCAGTGTGGAGAAATATTGCCTATTACCATCGAGGTACTAACCTCTAGAGATGCAATAACGTTGGGTTTGCACGAAATAAATTCCACTATTTTTGCCTAGACATGGCTAAGCCACCTCGTGCCGATTCCCCGTGCGCTCATACGCTGAGCGCTGATATTAGTTATAGCAAAATGAATACATTGTTGTGAGATTGGATAGCATTTCTTCTCTCGGGGTTAGTATCTCGATGCTCCTAAACCCTATAGTCCTTTAACCTTCTTGAACGGTCTCTGGAATTGAACATGAAAAATTTTGAACATTGACTTGTTCTGTAGTTTCTGTTGTGAGTTTATTGAGAGTAAGCTTCTTTCAGTTCCTGTTTTTTAGACTCAGATCCATATGTACGTGATCGTTGCTAATAATTATTATTTATAATTATATTCAATAATGTAATTAATAAAATATTTGACAGCAATGAAGCTCATTATAAGGGTGACAAAATATTTTAGATAACAACAATAGTTCTAAGATCTGGCCCAAATTCAAAATGAGTTTAGGCGTGTGTGCTGTTGCCAAAAATATGCGTGAAAAAGCATTTAGGCCAAAATTGCTGGACAATTTTGGAGTGATTCGAATATTATTAGAATACCAGTTGAGTGTTAGCGTTTAAAATACTTATCTATTATGTTATAAACATATTAAATATCGCATTTTTTTCGATAATATGTATGAAAGAGTTTATTCTTTATTCTTTGAAACTTAAGACTTTTCTATCTTTTTTTGTAATATTCTGAATCTCATAATATAGAAAGTACAAAAACGTTCACAAATGTAATGTAATGTTTAATCTTTTTCATAATTTCATCACAAGATTTATAAAAATTTACCTATTCAAAGAAAAATATTTTTATTTTATTTCTACAAAAATTTCAAACTTTAAATTTTTTTACCGTTATGTTGCTTTAAATTTCAAATTGTTGAGTACAATCTGTTCCTTTTTTCGTGGTTTTTTATTGTATCATAATTTATTGCTACTGAATTTCTTAATCGTATTATAAATATGTATATTACCTATCAAGATTTAAAGTATATTTTCTTGTGCACACATGGCAGATTAGAAAACGGAGTTTTGTGCCACCATTGGTAATTTTTAATTATAAGATCTCCGCCTAGCTGTAAATTGTTTAGCGCTTATCTGCTGATAGCTACCTGAAAAACCTAATATATCACGGTAACGACACGGCACACTGCTGTGCCGCGCATTTGATTTTCAAAATTCTGAGTGGCACTGCAATTGTTATGGGTTTAAATTAGGCTTACCAGGCAAACGACCACCTCGTTCGACTAGTAGGTATAAAAAACTAGCTGGGGTCTTAGTATTAAAAAAAAAGTAATCGTAGTTATAAAACACTGCCTTTTGCGCACAAAAATATTGTGCAAAAAAGCTGAAAAAATCTAGCGTTGAATTTTGTGATAAGTACAATATGTTTTATTGCCAATGTTAATATACAGAAAACTATCGGTTTTACCACAAAAAACTTAAACACAGCATAAACCTGTGTTAAACAGCGTTTAAATCCTAAACATGCCTTAGTCGCGTATTTAAATATGAGCAACCACAAATCTTGATTTAAGTGGTGTTCCGTTATCTAACATTTGTGATCAATTTAGGTAGACGTTTATTTTTAGACACTGTCTAGCTAAACAGGCCTCTAAAAGCGTTTTTTTTTGTGGTAACACGGCAAGTTTTATAAGTTCTAGATAGGCACCTAATAGTACCTACTTATTTAAAATCGTCTTATTGCTCGAGTGAAGTTAGTTGTAAGTTATAAAGTACCTATAAAATTCTTTGTCTTGAAATGATTGTGATCGAGCGAAGACTTTCCAATATAATAAGTATGGAAAATAAACAGTTACGTATTTTAATATAGTTGTATCAATTATTGAAATGTTTTGTGATATATCAACAAATATGCAATAATTTGTTTGTACTGATGCCATTGATGGGTGCAAAATTGTTACCAACTTGTTTTTTCTGTGATAATAAAGTGATATTCAGCAGATTTTGTTGGTTTTAATTTTTAATTTAATTAAGTACCTACTTAATAAGTAATTATTGAGTACCTACTATCTTTTGCCTGCGGTTTCACGTGTGCTCCCACAGGAACCGTAATTTAAAAATAAAAATAGTAGTTATGTATAAATTTATTATACATACAATATACATACATTCATATACATTTTTTAACTAATCAAAAACACAAAATAAGCAAATTTCCTTGAGAAAAAAACCACGAATCCACGTCTAACTTTCATATTTTTTCAATAAATACGTACTCGACATGCTACAAAATTTTAGGACAAAGATTAAGTAACTAGTTAACTAATTACCTGAGCGAGTGATTTTACTAGGGATTTTGTAAAAATACCATTAGTTATTTAGCTATAACAAAAAATCGATTGTGGCACTTAATACATTTTTAATCCGTGAACTTCAACATACCGTTGTTTCACGATCGTGTGCTATGTAAGAGGGAGAAAGGGTGCGAACAAATGAAGAAAAATTGCTGGCTTTAGGCGCCCTTTACAGAGCAGCTGTAACACACCGATAAGTGCTTGACAACCGTTTTCAATTTGAGGGTGGTAGGTAGTCAGATGAGTACTAGAAAATGTCCTACCACCATGCTGTGGTTGCATCCATCGACCTACATCGGCGGCTGACGTCACTACCACTGAACCATCGGCGCTCGTGATGATGTCATTGGTGGTGATGGTGATGACATGCTTAAAAACTTATTCTCAAAACTAAGGGGCACCTTAGACGCTCAAGCTATCGTACCTTTGCTTGTCAGAATAACAACGCTTTTGCGTCAAGCGCGGATTTCGTGATACTCTAAATGCGCGCTTGACGCAAAAGCGTTGTTATTCTGACAAGCAAATGTACGTTTGCTTGAGCGTCTAAGGTGACCCTAACGCTAATGCGTATTGAACATGCGTGTTTCCTCGCGATGCAAAACTAAAACAAACATTAAAAACGTATTTTTATTAATGATTAAAGTAGCGTATCAAGCAATGCGTAGACAGCACTCTGAACACTCTTCAGGTTGATCAGCCACCAGCACAGGAAGCCGTAGAATAAGATCTGAACGACTTTGTCGAGTACCCACATTCTGAAATTAAAAATGGAGATTAATTATTTACTACTTGCTGCTGCCCGCGGTTTCACCCGCGCGGAGATATTGGATATCATGGTTTTTATTTTTTTGCGCGGAACCCTAATTCCTTTTCTAAAATAAAAGTAGCCTAAGTTACTCCTTATAATATCAGCTATCTGCCAGTGAAAGTCCCGTCAAAATCGGTCCAGCCGTTTCGGAGATTACCCGGAACAGACAGACACACAGACAGACAGACAAAAAAATTTAAAAATGGTTGTTTTGTTATAGGTACCGTATATACTTTCATATGCATTTGGTAAAAAGCTGTTATTTTGATATTACAAACAGACACTTCTATTTATTTGTATAGATTATAGATTAGCCTCACGGCCTCGCGCCGGTCAACTGAACCGTACTACGGGCAAAAAGCGCATTTGACCATTATCTCGCCTGGTCTTAAGAGACGATGTGGACGAAGATGAGGGATATGCTAATCTAGATTAGAACAGCCTCTCAAGTGCAGTTGCTGGAACACACCTATAGGTGCGGGCTCGGTGACAGATTTTCAACTCGAGCGGGGTAGCTACCCCCGTGCTAGCTAGTGCCACCGTGCTATTTTTTTTTTTATGTTATTAGGTAACGAGACGAGCTGGTCGTTTGCCTGATGGTAAGCATAACGCCGGCCCATAACGATTGCAGTGCCACCCAGAACTTTGAAACACAAAGGCCTGCGCGGCACTGCAGTGCGCTCGTTACCCTGAGACATTAGGTATTAAGTCTCATAAGCCCAGTAATTTCACTGGATACTCTGCTCATCAAACCGGAACACAGTAATGCTTGCACACTACTGCTTGGCGGCAGACTTCACGAGCAAAGCGGTGGTAACAACCCAGACGGACACTCGCAGAAGAGTTAGTCCTCCCACTAACAAAAGCTAGTGCTAGTCTTAGTCCAGTAATAAGCGATTTTATCACAAAATCCATACTCTCCATACTTCACATAATAAATGCGAAAGTATTTTTACTTTTGTTTGTTTATCCTTCGTTCACACACCAACGGAACAACGGATCAAATTCAAATTCAAGTTCAAAAGTCTTTATTCAAATAGGCCCCAAAGGAGCACTTATCAAAGTTAAAATGACTCTAACAGCGGGCCTATGCAACATTCATCTACCCGAATCACAGACTAAAACTAATGCTGTCTTTATCAGAACATAATAACTGACTAAGACACCAACAGACCCAATCCGTGCTCAAAGTCAACGAACCTTCCAGAAACCCACCGTGCCCGTTCCAAATTGGTATAGGCCGAGCAAGAAGAAGGACAAGAAACTCGTCACGGCATTCGACGGATCGACGTGATTGTTTGCATGGATGTAATTCATGGGCCGGAGAGTAACATTTTATCTCGGAAAAATGCACGGTTCCTGTGGGAAAGCGGGTGAAGCAGCGGGCAGAAGCTAGTACTATGATAAATGCGAAAGTGTGTTCGTAGGTTTGTTCTTCTTTCACGCAACAAGGATGCCCCGGATCGACGTATTCTATTGCATACTTTAGAGGCTTTGGAGAGAGTGACAGAATGCTACTTTTTCCCCCACAAACAGGCAGGTAAAACATCTTAATATCCTAGCTATAATCTTACCTCTTAAAATGAGACTTAGCTTTGGGAAGATCTTCCTCTTTCTCGTTCAGTAAGTATTTCTTCGCTCCCCAACAGGCGTTCGTGAAAAACGTGAGATGATCCACATTTTCAATGTCATAGTAGAATTGATTCCTGTACACAGTGAAAAGATTTTTTTAAATAAGTTTTTGTGGAAAAAAATATTTTTGCAGAGAAGCATTTATAAAATTTGTCGGGAATTTTGTAGTTCTTGAACATGCGGGTTTCCTCACGATGATTAATTCACCGTTTTAGATCGAGTGTGATAAATCCGCACATAACTTGATATAAATAAATAAGTCATTGATGCGGAGCCGAGTCGAGATTTGAACTACGGATTGAATGCCCAAATTCCCGCTTGGCCACACTCGCTCTATGTAGGTATGTTATGAATGTATTCCATCTGCGAATCCTAGAGGTGTACTTGTAAGGGTGTAAGCGTTTGTTTGATGATGATTATGATGATGATCGTGATGATGATTGTGATGATGAATCTCCCAAACAGTTGGATCATCTAGAAAACATACTTGTCTTGCTCTTTTATTCTGGATCTGAGTGAGATCAAGTTCTTATTTCCGAAGGTCCATTGTTGCGTGATGTAGTACCGGAGAGCTAGGTTCGCCGTGTAGATTCGTCTTTGGACTTTGATTAACCTGAAACGGGATTCACTTTAATGACTTTAATGACTTCCTTGGTCTCGACTGAGAATACCCCATCTCTTTCAACGAAGCTATGTTAATAATGAAGTAATTTCCGAGCAAGTGTGAGAAAACATAAATAGTACATTAAACACAGTAGTAAATTAAAGATAGTTCCTGGCATAGGCATCGTGTGCGAAACGCCTTAGCCCTTACTTACATTGGCTTCTTCCCAATGACCCACAATATAGAATCCACTATAATGGCTGGCAAAAGATGTAGAAGCAGCACCTGAAAACAAATCATATTGGTATAATTTAAAAGGTGGTAGAACTAGCTCTTACAAAATATGAAACAGTCTAACGATGAAGGAAAACATCGCGAGAAACCCCGCATGTTCAAGAATAACAAAAAGAAAACGAGGAAATGTGACTTCCTCGAATTTTTGCTGCATTTAGACCCGGGTGGTGTTTTTTTTATATTGCAAATTGGCTTGCGTTTAACCACTATCTCAACTGATGCTAAGCGACGATGCGGTCGACGATGTAGCATGCATGCCTAGAATATCTAGTCCTCAAGAGACGAGTGAACAGGTATACCTGTTCACTCGTCTCTTGAGGACTCCCACATTGTAGTGTTCTGGAAAAATAGATGCCGGCAATGAGTTCCACTCTTTAGCTGTCCGCATGATGAAGACCACATCCATCCGCTACACCACATTATACAGAAGACAATCGACCTATGTTTAGCGTTTGCGTTGTTTTGTCAGGAATTTATCATTCGAAATCCGCGCGCAAAAATGCTTTTTATCCGCTAGCGTGGAAAAAACCCTTTTGCAGGCAGATTTCGAAATATAAACAAAATCTTTCCTCGCTTCGCAAAGTTATTATGCATGCATAGGTATATCTTTAATGTAACCATCGCTACGCTCAGGATTCAAAACAAGTGCTCGCGTTAAATAACAATTTTGTCTGCCTTGCATAACAATTAACTATTATTTCATTCTACCTTAACATAATGAAGAGTAGCCGACTTGGTTAAACTGCCTCCGACGTTCCAAAGGCTGCTGTCCAGCGGGATGGTCTGAGCTAGTTCCCGCCCCATCTCTATCATCTCACCCGTGGTGATGCTGTTAAGGTTGCCGGAGCAGCAGTTATAGATCGGAATGTCGTCTGTGGGCTCCAATCTGTGAAACCGTCAAGTATTCAGTTAAGGGGCTCCCTCAAGCATACATACATGATTTAAATACTAAAAATCAACATAAAATTGTATACCCCAATTCAGATTAAGTAAACTAATAAATTGTTCCTGGCTAACGGTATTAGATTCCTAAAACAATAAATGGATTGGCAAAGAAATGACAAGGGACAATGAGGATGAATGGACAAGGAAAGCTTAAACGTATAGTTGAGAATGTATTAATAAAAAAAAACGTATTAACGGATTGTAAGTGACTCTAGCTGCCCGGTTCCAAAGCCTACACCATCGGAAGAGGGGCATAGAACTCGACGGCGGAACGACGCTGAATAAACCCCCTAATAAACTTATGTAAGTAACCAGAAGTAGACCTCGCTGGTGAGGCCAGTATCTCTTGCTGCTAATTTAGTATCTGATACTGCAACCGAAAGCTAAACACCTTCTTGAACAAGCATTTGGGCTTGTGGTAGCGGCCCTTATATACGTAATTGATTGATGGATAAGCATCAATCAAGCATGCATTATCGTGTACAAAAACCGCAACGGGATCGTACGTATCACCCAAGATGTGCCGAGGGAGGCTACGACGGAGAGTATAGAGTCGGATTGGCTGGCAACAGGTCTATGCGAGAAAGAAGGAATTAGCTTACTTCTTAGTGCCTCTAACCCAAGCAGCTGTTATCAGGGCTCTGATGGCAAAATCAACGGGCATGTAGTCCGCTTTCAGGTCAGGGTCTGTGTAGAGACTCCTCATGATACCTGGAAAATTAGACGAATTTCACACAAAATTGAATTAAACAAATTATATATAGTTTTTGTCTGCAGTGCATTGTATTTAAAAGTAATTATTTTATTTATATACCAACTTTAATTATCGTCTATACATAGGATTATTTACATTTCAATAAAAAAACTAAGAATTTATCAATTAAAACCAAAATTAAACAAAACCTTATAAATAAAAAACAGCATTAAGGTCGCCTTCTGCAGGTAGGGTGCCCAAAAAGCTGGCGACATTACCTCGCTGAATAGCTAAACTAATACGTTGACCGAGGTAAGCGCCAGCTCGTTGGTCACCTGTCACTTCTTCTACTACTTTAATTATTAGAATACTTTAAAATAGCATCACAAAAGCACAGCCTTTCAGGAATGGTGGATTTTTTGTCAGTGACAGTATATGCAAATTGGTTCAATCAACAGTTCCACAGATTACCGCCAACAAAAGAAAATCTTTTGCCACTTTTAAAGTCTATACAGGTAATACATTAATTTATATTTGTTTAGGTTTAACCCAGGCCTTTGTACGCTGTTCTGAATGGCACTGCAACTGCTACGGGCGTTCTACTTACCATCAGACAAACGACCCGCTCGTTTCGTTACCCAATTGTATAAAGAAACTGAATCCAGAACGTATAGTATAGCCGAGTTTAGCAACCGTTGCCCGACCAGAATTAAGGTTGGCTACTTCTTCACGGAGCTAAATAAATGCGCGCGCTCAGACTGGTCGCCGCGCGTGCACATCCGTATGCACATAGGATTCGTAATACTATCGTGCAGTGATCTTTATGGTATTGAAAACGTAGGTTATAGAACCCCACATAAAATGATTACAAATGAATGTCACTACAACCCATACTATAATAAATGCGAAAGTATGTTTGTATGTTTGTTGGTCAGTTGGTTTGTGCTTCTTTAATTAATGGCAATCAAACATCAATCATGCAGCGCTGTAGCAACGGATCAGCGTGATTTTTGGCATAGATATAGGTTATGGACCGGAAAGTAACATAGACTGCTTTTTATCCCGGAAAAAGGCACTGTTCTTGTGGGAACGCGGGTGAAACTTCGTGCAGAAGCTAGTTTAGAATAAGTACAAGAACTTTACTTGAAATATTATAAAAATTGGTCGGCGCTTACCTTTACCACTGGCCACCATCATGCCAACTGGGCCGTTGAAGTTTTCTATCCAACCTGGCATGGGTTCGCTAACGCTTGAAATCACTGAAAAAAATTTAAATTTAAAAACTTTTGTAACACGATCTTACTACAAATAATTTAAACACACTACTAGGTAGTAGTTCTGCGGGCGAGTGTCCGTACACGGCACTGCGTCACCCGTATATGGTTGATATCCTCCTGTCCGTACCAAACGTTTTGCTTCAACCTTCATTATATGGATGGTTAAGGAGTGGAATTCTTTGCCGTCCTCTGTGTTTCCCAATAGCTATAATTTGGGAGTTTCAAGACGAAAGTGAATAAGTTTCTTCTAGGCAAGCGTGCTACATCGCCGACCGCATCGTGAGATCGTGTTGAAACGTAAGCCTATTTCAGAATAATAAAAAAATACAAAAAAATCTTACCAATTGAAGGTCTGAAGATGGCGACCGGTAGAATGCCTCTATTTTCGTACACCAAATTCTCAGCCAATTGTTTGGTAAACGTGTAAGTGTTTGGCAGGCATCCTAGCATTCTGGAACATTCACGAGGTTTTTTTATAACAAAGCCATTTCCCAATAAAAATCTCTGATAGATTTGACCAACAAAGCTCGTTATGGGAGCAATCGATGTTGACAGCGAAATTCTCATAGCCTAGTTGGTTAAGGCGTCTTGTCTAGATAACCAGAAGACGCAGGTTCGAATCCTGCTGGAAGCGAAATTTTTGTGATGTATATACTTTCGTGAACATCCGCTAGTGTCGGTAATTACTATAAAATATATTTCATAACAAAGCTCGCTGACCTCAATCAAATATCATCTGAAGAAATTAGTGTAAATTTTGTACCTACCTATTGTTACATGTTGTGATTATGGCAACGCAGCAGACTACACGAGCAAAGTGGTGGTACCCACCCAGACGGGCACTCAACAGAGCTAGTCCGTCCACCTGGTACAAACTTACTTGGCCGTGAGCACCCGCACGGTGTGGTCGTCTACCTCCTGGCAGATCTGCAGCACGTCCCTCCAGTCCGCGTGGGGCGGATACAGGACCTCCTCCACTGGATCCTGGTTGGTATTGGAGTATGAGGTGGACACGTGGAGTATTGACTGGAAAAGAATGGTGGTATTTAACTAGTCATTGAAATTAGCGGGCATATGAGACTTAATATCTAATACATTTATGAGAGTAACATCTGTTTTACTGTCACAATTGTATGCGGCACATATTTTTTTAATATAACGTGTGTGTTTACATCGTACAGCCGAGTTTCACAACCATTGCTCGCCCAGTGTAAAGATAATCGGTACCTCCATAAGGGAGTCGCGCGCGTTCCGGTTGGTCGCCGCGCATGCACAGACAAGCTGACGCGGCCGCGGCGCGAACAGCGCGTTTCACCACTCGCTTACACACCTTCGAATTTATAATATTAGCAGGGATGAAGTGCTCCACTCGTCCGATACTCGACTATTGATAAGTACTTACAATTAAATTCCTCATTTCTTTTGCTAATTCCATGACTTCTTTTGTTCCTCTGAGATTCATGGTAGCAGCAAACTTTAGAGGATCATCAAATCTAAAATAAACGTTCATTATTAGAGTATGTACCTTACGTCCGAATGAACCTTTCGTATTTCAGATACAAAATCAAATCTTTTCAGATACAAGATAAAAAATATTGTGCGCCGCGTGGATCCACGTTCCCGCCACATGAAAGGTTTTCGCATCACTAGTGTGGCTGCCTATCTGATTTTTTTTTCTACCGTGGCTTGATCGATAATGCAGAAAATTTGCTCAGCCGTTTGAAAATCTAGCTTTATAAATTACCTCTTTTCAACACGAGTTTTTAAAACTTTAACTTGTTAAATAAGCTGAACTATATAAATCTTTAAAAAATACCTAACACTTGCTGCCACGTGGAAAACAATATCCACCTTGTTTATCAAAAGCGCTCGATCATCTTCAGATATTCCTGAAAACAAAATGGTAATAAAAGCTTGAAAAGGGAGATTTCCGATTTTTTATTAGATATTACAAGCTTTTTTTAACTTAAACTTAACAAATGTTATTAAAATGACAATTGTTAGTGGGAGGACTAACTGTTAGTGGGAGGACTAACTCTTCTGCGAGTGTCCGTCTGGGTTGTTACCATCGCTTTCTGAGTGAAGTCTGCCGCCAAGCAGTAGTGTGCAAGCATTACTGTGTTCCGGTTTGATGATCAGAGTATCCAGTGAAATTACTGGGCTTATGAGACTTAATACCTAATGTCTCAGGGTAACGAGCGCACTGCAGTGCCGCGCAGGCCTTTGTGTTTCAAAGTTCTGGGTGGCACTGCAATCGTTATGGGCCGGCGTTATGCTTACCATCAGGCAAACGACCAGCTCGTCTCGTTCCCTAATAACATAAAAAAGACAATCGTTTCGGTAAAATGATCACTTTGATGAATAGTATACTTTTACTAGGTGGTAAGATTAACTCCAGGTATCACCGTGCGCGGCGAGCTTATTCAAAATGTATCAAAACTGCAGCCCGCAGCTCGGAGGTGGCGTTTTGTGGTTGAAAAGCGAGACCCGTGTGCGAACAGGGTGTTTTTTTTATTTTTGTTATTTTCTTTATTTTTCATAGCAATTTGTATGTTGTACCATAAAAACCGGTGATGGTTAATGTTGAACGCCAACGATAAACTTACCCAAGCCAATTTCCATGACATCACCAGGTACCACGAGCACTTTGGATGCGAACACGCCCGGCTTCTCTCTACGTAGTCTGTCAAAGCACTGAAAAAAATGCGTATACATAGGTTCATACAGATATAATAAACAAATATTTACGCACTTATACCCTATGACTCGAACTTGAATTCGACTAAGTAAACAAATGGCTTAATAATGAATGTAGTTTAAAGAAACTAAAACCTCCTGGCTCCATCATCAGGACTTCGACACCAAGTACAATCTATTGGACTCGTCTAATCGAATCATGATCCTAAACTCCAAGGGTTTATTTGTAGCCACTGAATAGTTCCGTTATTCACCTCCAGGCTCCATCGTCAGATCAGCTCCATGATACCAAATCAAAGCTTTGTCATCTGAACTACATACATACAAAGTTTTTTTTTAATGTTATTAGGTACCGAGACGAGCTGGTCGTTTGCCTGATGGTAAGCATGACGCCGGCCCATAACGATTGCAGTGCCACCCAGAACTTTGAAACACAAAGGCCTGCGCGGCACTGCAGTGCGCTCGTTACCCTGAGACATTAGGTATTAAGTCTCATAAGCCCAGTAATTTCACTGGATACTCTGCTCATCAAACCGGAACACAGCAATGCTTGCACACTACTGCTTGGCGGCAGACTTCACGAGCAAAGCGGTGGTAACAACCCCGACGGACACTCGCAGAAGAGTTAGTCCTCCCACTAACAAAAGAAGTTTCATTTCGATACGACAATTAGAAGTAGGTTAACATTGACTATTAAGATTACTACATTGTTTGTTAGTTACGAGCAATTCAACGTTTGTTAAAAATGAAACTATATCTTTTTAGGTCACCCAGGTTTCTTACCGGTGAGGAGTACAGAGCCTCTATCCTGTCTTCAGGTTTAACTCCTTTCTTGGATCTCATCAGCAGGTAGATTCTGTCCAATTCTGTGCAGGAGTACAGAAGTTTCTCAATGAGCACTTTGCCCATGAATCCTGAAAAAAATATTACATTAATCTATAAGATATTTTATAGAAATGGCCCAGAATCTTGTAAAACAATCGCAAAAATAATCTCCGAAAAATTTATTTTGTCTTGAAATGCTCAATATTTTGGGAGACAACTATCATTGTAACAAATAAAATATGTCTTAGCTAACGAGTGCATTAAGGCTCAAATTCAGAGACGATTCTAAGCGTAGACTTTGGCCTCCATCGGCGCGAGTACGGAAGTCGGTTCGATAAATTTGTCGAATCGAAAAACTCGATAAATTTATCGAATGTTGCGAGTACCGAAGTCTGAACGTAAAGTATTGTAGTAGCTCTATATTCTCTTTGGATTCGACCTAGCTTTTCGATAACTTTTGTCGATTGTTTCGAGGCTCGATAAATCCCACTTCATCGATTGGAACTGTCAATTTTATCGAATATTATCGACCCGAATAGATCCGTACTTGCGCCGCATATGTCAAAACTGTATAGAATTTTGACGTATGGAAGCGTGAGTCCACGCTTAGATTCGTCTCTGAATCTCAGCCTAAGTGTAGTGCCGTGCCTTTATTCTTCAAGTTATTAGTGGCATTTCAATTGTTATAGGCGTGAAATGACTCACTCGTGAAGCTACATTATCCGAGAGAGCTATTTAATTTCACGAGCGCGAAATTGCTAGCAAAATCTAGTCTATCATCCTACTAATATTATAAATGCGAAAGTGTGTTGGTTTGTTGGTTTGTCGGTTTGTTCTTCTTTCACGCAGTAAAGGAGCAATGGATCGACGTGATTATTGGCATAGATATAGTTTATGGACCGGAGAGTAGCATAGGCTACATTCTACACGGAAATGCACGGTTCCTGTGGGAACGCAGGTGAAATCCGCGGGCAGAAGCTAGTATATCTATAAAGACAACGTGTGCTTACCAGTGCCACCTGTAATAAATAAGGTTTTTCCTTTAAAATATTCGGGAATCGTCGGCAAACCATCCAGTTCTGTCTCGTCTAACAATCCCATTTTTCTAAGGAAAAAAATGATGACAGTCTTGAAATTTAACGAGGATTAGGTGGAGCAAGGGTCGTTTCTGAAATTTTCTTTTCTGAAAAAATAAAAAAACATTAAGATCCTACTAATATTTTAAATGCAAAATTTGTGAAAACACATGTATATTATTTATGTGTCCTCACAAAGTAAACAAGGTATTAGCAGCGCCACGCGGTTTCGCTCGCATGGAAATTGAAGTGTCGTAAAAATCAACCCTTAGGGGTTGATTTTCCAAAATTCTACTAGCTTATGTAATGGAATGCTATGGAATAACCATAACCTAAACTATCTATATTTCAAATTTAATCACAATCGGCTTAGTATTAGATAAGTAGTTTTAATTGTTAGTGGGAGAACCAACTTTTCTGTGAGTGTCCGTCTGGGTTGTTACCACCGCTTTGCTCGTGATGTCTGCCGCCAAGCAGTAGTGTGCAAGCATTACTGTGTTCCGATCTGATGAGCAGAGTAGCCAGTGAAATTACTGGGCTTATGAGACTTAATACCTAATGTCTCAGGGTAACGAGCGCACTGCAGTGCCACGCAGGCCTTTGTGTTTTAAAGTTCTGGGTAGCACTGCAATTGTTATGGGCCGGAGTTATGCTTACCATCAGGCAAACGACCAGCTCGTCTCGTTACCAAATAACATTAAAAAAAAGTAGCGTGATACGTGGTAGCAAAAATTCACACAAACTTTCGCATTTATAATATTAGTAGGCTCGTAGGTTAGGAAGTTGGATATTAGACTCCCCATGAAGGATCCATCGAGACAGTGGACTTTTGGCGGATGATCGCCTACTTTTTATCCTGTTTCCACGCGTGCGAAGCCATCGTCAGACGCTAGACGAGTTTAATAAATATTCTAGAAAAGCACTTACCAGCGTTTTCTGTAACACCACAATTATAATTTGATTTAACAATAACAATACGATTCACTGGTCGCGCGCACTAGGTTCAAATGTCTTGGACGCATTATGCTAACGTCTATATCTTTTGCATTACTTACATGTGTGAGTGTTAAGGGTAGGGTATGCAAAGTAAAAATAAGATTTTGTGTAAAAATATATTTTTTTAACCAAATTTATTTAAATAGGTAAGTACGTAATTGGTACTTCCTTGTGGCCACCTTCCTAATCCATCATCAGACCTGGAAAAAAACCTGGACATCACTTAAAATTAGAGTATATAATTATATAATAATCATAATAATAATAGTCATCATCATCATCATATAATTATATATAAACATAAACGTAAACATAAACATAAACGCTTACACACTCATACCCCCGCACTAGGATTCCCTGTGTCGCAGGTGGCATGGACATACACAGATACACATCACAAACATCCAAGACCCGAGAACAAACTTTATGCTTACACAAAATCTGCCCCGGCCGGGAATTGAACCCGGGACCCCTCGCCTTGCAGGCAGGGTTACTACCAACTTAGCTACGGAGCCGTCAATATACGAGTACATGTAACGACAAATCAATCGAGCCCAAACTGAATGGGGTTACGTCATTTCGTTACAGAGTTCCTGTTGCCACCTTCCGGCTCCATCATCAGACCAGCTCTGTGACATCGTTATATTGCATTGTCATCCGATTTACAGTATGTAAAATTTCAGTTCAAACAAATACTGGGAAGTGGGTTAAATTACGATTGCAAGATTTGACCTAAACAAACATACATCTACTTATAAACATTGCAAGTTAAATAAAAGCTTGCTTACCATCAAGCAAACGACCAGCTCGTCTCGTTACCATATATAATTATTAGATAACGAGACGGTTGGTTCGTTTGCCTCAACTACTAGCGTAGTAATAATTTCTGTGCGGTAAGAAAAAAATATTTATAGGTATTATTAGGTACCCTAATTTGCTACGAAACGGTCCCAACTCAACGTATTACAGCCATTCGACCGGCGCTGGTCTTCCGTTGAGGCCGCTCCGGTGACATCACGAAGGATATACATAGAAGTACAGATTATAATAGAGAGCACAACATTGACCTTTATATTAACTAGAAGAGGGGAAAATATGAATAAAATGTCTTTCGTCAATATAACTTTAGTGGACGCTGGCCTTCGCCTTAACTATTCATCAGCATTCTACCGTATTTAAAGTAGGCACCTTGTACTAAAATATAAGCTTGTGTTTCAAAATACCTACTGCGTATCAATTACCTACACTTTAGGAACCTCTGAAGACACAATTTGCTTTGTTTTACTGCCTATTTTGTACTTCACCATTATTGGGTGAATATACTGGGTGAAATTACTGGGTGAAGTGTATTTTATAGTGTTAACCGACACTAGCGGATGTTCACACAAATATTGTGAAATTACTGGGCTGATGAAACTAATGCTGTATTTATTTATTTATTTCAGTATAACATACCTTTGGGTGGGCATTACAGTATGGCCAATTCGCCCACGTTCGTTAAAATACTTAAACTACTTACTTACAAAATACAATTACCTAGCCCGGCCTAGATGCGAGCCCTGGAGCTTGCAGAGAATAATAATTAAATAAAAAAAAAAAGTCATCGGTTAGTTTAAAAAAAAAATACAATTACCTACTAGTCACATTATAGTAAACTATGCAACTTTGACTTGACGCTAACTAATTCCATTGCCGCTCTGTGACACTCGCCACAAGTGCATTCAAATATATCCATATCTTAGTCCTGACCAAGAACAGCATTGAGCATGCCCAATGCTCGCGGTATTGGTGCCTGTCTTCCTAGCTCACTCTTGCACAATGGCTCCTCCAAGAGCGTGTGCCGACGAGCTCATAAATATTTGTCCGGCACAGCTAGTTGCCTTATGGTAAGCATAACGCCGGCCCATAACCATTGCAGTGCCACTCAGAACTTTGAAACACAAAGGCCTGCGTGGCACTGCCGTGCGCTCGCTACCCTGAGACATTAGGTATTACGTGTCTCATAAGCCCAGTAATTTCACTGGCTACTCTGCTCATCAAACCGGAACACAGTAATGCTTGCACATTACTGCTTGGCAGCAGACTTCACGAGCAAAGAGGTGGTACCAACCCAGCCGGACACTCGCTGGAGTCCTACCACTAACAAACGGTAAATGCATATGAAAGTATTTACAGTACCTTTAACAAAAACACAATTTTTAAAATTTTTGTCTATCTGTCTGTCTGTTCCGGTTAATCTCCAAAAAGGCTGGACCGATTTTGACGGGACTTTCACATAGCTGATGTTAGAAGGAGTAACATATGCTACGTGAGCCGTGCGGCACAGCTAGTACGTACTTATATATTTTAGACGATCGATGGTACTTTTTTTTTTTTTGATGGGGTTATGGTACTGAACTCTTTAGTATTAGAGGTCAGTGAGCTATGGTACTGTACTAAAATTTATAATGTCTTTGAAATTTGACGTGAATTTGATTTCAAATGTCAAATGGTGATTTTGATATCAATATTTTTACAGCATTTTTGCTAAAAATTTGTCGTATCATTGGATTTTGAATATAGTTTGAATAAAGGTTTTCTAGAAAATGGCGAAAAAGGATAAAAAGGCTAATAAAGGAAAGGTTTGTCTTCGTAGCTAAGTTGGTAATAACACTGCAAAGCCAGGTGCTTTGGGTTCGAACCCCGGTCGAGGCAAACTTTGAGTGGTGAGGGTAAAGTTTGTGCTCGGGTCTTGGATGTTTGTGTAACACAGACGATCTTACCACAAAAAATAAACACCCTTAAACTTGTGTTAAACAGCGTTAACTCTTAAACGTGCGTTAGTCGCATGTTTAAATACGTGCAACAACATATCTTGATTTTAGTAGTGTCTAACCGTTGTTTAATTCCATTCTGTTGTGATATTTCTAATCATTTAAGGCATTTATCTTTAGAACTGTCTAGCTAAACAGACGTCTAAAAGTGGTATTTGTGGTAACACGGAGATAATCCTAGTGCAGCGCGGTATGTTGTGTAAACGACAATTTTCTATACTTATCCAATAATGTGAACAAACTAATGGATCACCAGCCAATGACATAGATAGAAATTCAAAATCGAATCATATCATTGGTTAGCGATCGAACCACTGATGCTGTCATTGGTTGGCATCTGCTGAATTTGTTTACATTATTGGACAAGTATAGAAAAGTGTAGGGTAAACGTCCCATTACTCGTCAGTTTCTGAACTTAGCTGTCTTTGCAGCTTTGCCTCGTCTCTGTTTGTTAACTTAGAAATATCAAATTTCTTGACGTGATTACTTATTTATCATTCTCTTTGGTAAATATATTTTTAGTAGGATAAAAAAACCACAAGTTATTAAAATAATTGAAAAACTGAAAAATAAGTGATTTGTACCAGTATCCGTCAGATTTGTCCTAATTTTCGTCAAAATGTCCCAGAACTCGTCAATTTTTAACACTATTTTGAACTCTGTAACCTTGGTATTAAGGTTCATTATTAAATTGTTTTTTGGCGATATAACCCTCAAATTAAAATTATAGGGCAAAAATATACCCAAAATAACCAAACGCGTCGAATGCCTAGGACAAAAAAAGATTAAAGAATATTATTTATTGCACCAAATGAAACCAAATTAACCAAGCTGTTAGAACAAGTTTTTTGTGAAAAACATTCAAATATACAAATATATTTTTTTATTAAAGCTTTTTGTAAAATACGTAATGGGTTCTGTAGTCTCGTAGCCACCATCCGGCTCCATCATCGGCACCCTAAATATAGTCTAGGATCAGAGTACTTGCTTTACAAAGATCAAACGAACCCCAAACTCAATGGGGTTATGTCATTACGTTACAACGTTACTATGGCCACCTTCCGGCTCTGTTATCAGACCAACTCGGTGATATAATTATATTGCATTGTAATCCGATTTACATAATTATGTAATTTTTCGGCTCAATCGAACATCGGGAAGTGGGTCAAATTTAGATTGCAAGATTTGATCTGCTTTGCTGGTCAGGGATTCCTTTTATTCCAGGGTGTTAACCAGAAACAGAGCGTTAGGAAGAGTGATGGGTATTTGGGCATCCTTATGCATTTTCAGCTTCAGGGAGCGCACCTGAGGTCTTGAAGAGTTTACCGGAGTATATCTCACTAAGGTACGCTACATCCATTAGATTCCGGTGTGCGCACAATAACCCCTGGCTGATGGTTGCTACCAGGCTTGGGCAATTGTACCTTAGCTCGAACAGGTTTTCCCTGTCGATATAAGGCAATTAATTGTGATCTTTGACGAGGACATCTATATTAACATCTGACGGTCGAGTGTCCATGACTATGCCCCAAAGTGGTTCATAATAGCCTCATCAACCATTAGAAGGTTGCATCTGTCCGGCTCCTTAAACCCATTTACTAAGATCGAGGCCATAGTTCCACACCTTGGTTTTTACATCGTGTCTAATGCAGTGCGCAAGCTTCTCTCTTAGATCTTTATTTGCCTCAGTTGTAGTGGTAACTATTCCGTCATTTTCTACGTCGAAGTTCCCAACCAGCCATATTGTTTTACCGCATCCTGGAACCCCATATACCCAATTGATTTTCGGTACTACCCAATTTTCCAAAGCGTCTTTGAAATGATATCAGCCATCTTCAAAATCTTGTCATCCAGCGTTATCTTCGTGCACCGGGCTGTAACTACTATGGTGTCATTTCAATGGACGTTAAAGCGTAGTCGTCCTGCTAGAAGGATTCCATGATGTTCCGGCAGGCAATATGATTAACCTCCTTACTTGCTCTTACGATAGCCTGAAACTCAACAAAAGCGTTGATTGCGTGGTTTAAGGGCGTCGACGCTGATCTGTGATTGGGTGGACTGACCTCTTCCTTGTCGGCTCTCGTTAGGCTGTTTAGAACCAAGGGGGATTCCTCAAAAACTCAACCAAAGCGGCTGCCTGTCTTTCCAGTGGTTGGATAGCTCTTTATCTCGTTCCCTGTGTTTCTACGCTGATGACGTTCATAAAACCTCTGAATCTCCTTTCCCGGTTCCTCTCTTTAGGAATGCCTCTTTGCTGTTCTGAGGCTATCAAAACTGCTACTTTCTGTTGTAAGCGTTCCGAGTCACTCTGAGTAGTCGAGTTCATCGCCATCGCGCCATAGCTGTTTCGTGTTTCGGTACTTTGAGGAAGCTTAGGTCTTCCCTCCTGTTTTCGTACACGACCACCTCATGATTTATGGAAGCTTTAATGCGGCCGATGTGGTCAGCGACTTCACCTTTTTCGTACTCGACTGTCATTGCGTGTTGACCCTACCTGGTTCGGCCTGTCCGAGTTTTGAGATCTTTGAGAGAATTGAGTTAGAGCGAGTTTTGAGAGATGCCTGAGCAAAAAGAGTCTTCTCACCCCATTCAAATAGTGCGATCGTCGTTTCTTGCATGCATTAATCGATATTGGTAGTCTGCTATTTCCGTCACAGGTAACGCGTTATACGTTTTACGTTTCATGCTCGTTCGGGTGGTGCTTCCGTTCAGCAGAGAGGCTAAGCTTGGCGATATTGCAACATATTTCCGTGCTCCCGCATTGCAGAAGCTTATGCCGAGTCTCGGTGCAGTCGTCCATGATATTGAATATTATATGTATTACTTAAAAAACCTAAAAATAAATATGGAAAACAGTAATTTTCATCATTAGCTATAAATTAATTTGATATATATAATATTTTATAAAATAATTTGATATTAGTCATTACTTTACTTGAAATAATTTTTTTTTATGTTATTTGTTACGAGACGAGCTGATCGTTTGCCTGATGGTAAGCATAACGCCAGCCCATAACAATTGCAGTGCCACTCAGAACTTTCAAACACAAAGGCCTGCGCGGTACTGCAGTGCGCTCGTTACCCTGAGACATTAGGTATTGAGTCTCATATGCCCAGTAATTTCACTGGCTACTTTGCTCATCAAACCGGAACACAGTAATGCTTGCACATTACTGCTTGGCGGCAGACTTCACAAGCAAAGCGGTGCTACTAACCCAGACTGACACTTGCAGAAGAGTTAGTCCTCCCACTAACTATTTTACTTTACTAAATAAAATACTAATGATGGATCAGGGAATTTCCTGTACATTTTAGTGGTCGATCTAAGTGTTCTATATTTATGCTCACTCTATTGGGCAGGGAAAGTCATATGCACGAAGTTACGTCATATATTGCTTTAACTACGCCATATGAAAACATACGAATTAGAGCTGCCGTACGGGCACGCGGTTGCAAGGTGGTGGTACGACTAGCGCCAAATTGCGCATTTTGCCTCGCTTGCAAAATATTAACCTGCAACGCATGCCCCTACAAAATATACAAAAAAAAAACCGAAAACTTTTTATTGTATGTACTTATTATAACTATAATTTTATATAAAAAAAATAGAGGCGGTCTTATCGGTAACCGTAATTCCATACTTGATTATAGAGGTAATTATCTTTAAATAAAATAAAAGGAATAGTTTTGCAAACCCTCAATTAATTTACTCAAATAAAAATCTGACCGCCACCGCCCCTATAATAAAACCGCAAACCGTATCACTGCACAATAAGGTTCAAAATATACTCAATGACGATATTACGCGCATTTTGTTAATCATGTCCCAGTTACCGTCAAAATAATATAAATACTGACGGGTATTGGGTCAGATAGAGTATTTTAAGTACGAGTACCTGTCATACGCATTAATAAGAAGCTAATAATAAAAATAGCACAATTTTATACATTATATCGTTAGAAAATTAACTTGAGCGTTTCACTAAAATATCACACTTACCAAAACGGCCTCCTGGTCCTGTGAAACATGGAAACAAAAGTGGTGCGCAGGACTACACTTTCAGTTACTAAACTTCCCAAAAAACACAAATTTCAAAATCGCTAACTTTGATAGCTCTTTTCTCCGGAACTATTATAGATATAACTAAATTGTGCCCTTTTAATTATGAAGTATATTATTTTAAATATATTGCTATAAAAAGCTTTAATTAAGCTCTCGTTTGAAATAAGTAACTGGCCTTTTTTTACAATCTGACGAGTATTGGGACACTGTCGACATTACCAGCGTTTACCCTAGTAATAGTTGATAGGCCGAAGATCTTAACCTCTGTTACGCGTAAATGTATAGGTGGTTCGATTCTTGCAACGGTATTTGTACTAAATGCAAGTATTTTTCTCGTCTTTGTGTGCTGTAGGACCATGGTCCTCGTAGTTTCGGATCTCTAGGGAACAAAGGGAATCCTAGTTAGAGGTCAGGGTCTATAAGGTCGTTAAACGTCTTACCGTCGTAATAAACAGTGCATAACGGTGGTATAGTTACACAATGTTTTGTCTTTGTTGTTCTTTGACAATTTTAAACTGGATCGAAAGGGACAAAACATTGCGTAACTATTCAACCGTTATACAGTCTTTATTAGTAAGACCCTTAATATTTACATTAAACTTTTTTCAGGAATCCAGCGAACCTCCAGGTAATTGTTAAGTCACTTTACATTTAGTTTTTTCCATAATAATAACAGATTAATCTCTCAAGCCTCATCACACTCGCTCTATAAACGGTGAAATAAAACATCGTGAGGAAACCCACATGTTCAAGAACCACACAATTTGAGGACATGTGACATCCACCAAGCCGAATTAGGCCTGCGTGGCCCATACTCTATCTCTCTGAGCGAAGGCCTATATCCCACCTCCCTACCTTTAAATTATCTTTTCCAGAACAAGACACCCAAGATGAGCTGCTCCTCAACACCACGGAACTGGAGCCAGAACCTGAGGAGGTGCAGTTCACCGACACCTCGTACACCAGCGCGTCTTTCGAGACCCTACCACCTATTATCGAGGGTGAGGGATCATTCCTTAAGTTAATTATACTATAGGTACTTTATTTTTGATGGATTGAATTAAAACCATCAAATATCAACGAAACCGACAAGAACAGCCATATAGTGCTGTCTATTTCGCTCTCTGCCTGAGCTCAGAGCGACTACTCCTCCGCTTTACGCAACAAACACCACTCGCGCATCACGTTCTCTGCGGCTTCAGCACTGGATACGCAGTGGTTGTGAAACAATTTTTTTCAGTAGATATCGTAGAAGCAGCTGCGGTGCGTCTCTTTCACTACTTGTAACCGCGGTGCGATACGTCAAGCGGTGGTCGCGGTTTTTCCATGGTTTTCACGTAGTCCGTGATTGGCGCTTATCGATCAATCATGCATCAGGTGTACGGGCCGCTTTAGGCCGGCCTATGACGCCTGCTACGTGTGGCATATCAAAATCCACCTTCATGTGAGAGGCCAATGTTCAGCAGTGGAAGTTTTCCGGCTGCTGATGAATTATCTTTGTTCATCATTACTACAATCTACTGCGATCAACAAGACTGCTGTCACCAAGCTTGCCAAGCGTGCTGTGTAATTGCAAAACCAAAAAACTGTATTCGATCAACCGAGATGTAGCCCAGATTGAAACGATGGCCCAATATCGAGCCAGACGGGCACTTCATTCCGGGCGCGCCATTCTGCTTTTTTCGCTCATTTCGCTCATTCTGCCTCTCGAGTACTGCCAACTGAGCGCGAATTGGATCGTCGTATCGGCCACTAACGATGAGTTGGAACGTTGGATTTCTAATAAGTATTTCTATCACTCCACGTAATCCATATTATAGCTTCTCCACAGACGGACGGTTTTTGGAACGTTGGATTGGAATGTTGTGGATTGGAGTGCTCGTGTATGTGGGCTCTAAAAGGCTACAGCCTTTTACATAAAGGAGAGTTTTCCAGTAAATCGGTGGCTTTATAACCAAGCTCTAATTTTCGTTTTCGCCTATCGTCGCTTTGCACCACCAAGTAGAGAGATACCTTAAAAAGGCTCCTACTACGTTTGATCAATACGTCGCTCTAGTAACGATGTTAAAAACCAATATTACTGGTGTGTGTTAAAAATCGTAAAAAACTTTAACGGGCGTAATCGTTTTTTATCTGAAACGGAATCGTGAAAGGGGTGAGATAAAATCGAATATTTATTGGTTTCCGATCGAGTTTGACAGTAGCTAGCTTTTTAGGTTATTCTTTTGAGGTACTTATACAAACGTAGCAAAGAAAAAGGGGCTCACCTTATGGAAAGTAGTTACTTTTTTATATACTAAATAGGATAGCGTTTAACCACTATTTTACACGATAGCAGGACTCTGCGAGTGTCCGTCTGGGTGAGTCCACCTCTTTGCTAGTCTACCGCTAAGCAGTAATGAATTACCGTGTTTCGGCTTGATGAGCAAAGTAGTCAGTGAAATTACTGGGTTTATGAGACTTGATATCTAATGTCTCAGGGTAACGAGCGCAATGCAGTACTGCGCAGGCCTTTGTGTTTTAAAGTTCTGAGTGGCACTGTAACTGCTATGAACCGGCTTTACGCTTACTATCATGCAAACTGCCAACTAGATTCGTTATTTTGTTTGTCCGCTACACCATGAAGACCAATGATGTGGTGGAATACATCAGGCGAAGACCAAGCTCACTTTAAGGTTGTCGAAGTTGTCCCGCCATGAGACCAATATTAATTCTTTTGTGTTGAGAGTGCTAACTGTACCTACAACTGGCGACCTTCACTAACCTGGAATTGTGGCCTAAAGGTGTCGAGTTCCGGCGCTACAAAGGCCGGCTCTGCCTGACACCGTTTTGCGTCACATGTCGCCGACAAATCGAGCTAATTAAGTTAAATTAAGTTTTTATACGAGCGAGTGTCACCGAGCCGGGACTTCTGCGACTTCCAATCCGACGTATCATAGTTCGAATCTCGACTCGGCCCTCACCAATGACTTATATCAAGTTATGTGCGGATTATTCACACTCGCTCTAAAACGGTGAAGGAAAACATCGTGAGGAAACCGGCATGTTCAAGCACCACAAAATTCGGGACATGTGACATCCACCAAGCTGCACTAGGCCTGCGTGGTGGATTTTGGCCCATAACTCTCTCTCTCTCTCTCTCTGAGAGAAGGCCGGTATTCCAGCAGTGGGAGCATAAGTGGCTGATAATGACGTTTTTATACATTCTTTGCAAGTAGTCTGATCTTAGATGGTGTCCAGGGTCCTGATAATGGTACCGGAAGGTGGCCACAATATTACGGTACTAATTACGTATGTTATAAAAGCTGTGGAATTTTTTTTTCTGACAAAAAACTTTTTATCGTCATTTTCTCCAGAAATTAAAATCTTCCGAAGTTTGGTACGCATTTTGTATGCATTTTTAAAACTCATCGATTGAATGAAAATCATCTGAATTTCTTTTTTCGACGACTGCTCCGCTCTACGCTACGCTACATACATCACTTGCGCAACACCGCGTATTTACCGCGGCTTCTGCACTGAACACGCAGTGGTTGTGAAACTATTTTTTTTTAATAGAGATCTTAGAAGTGGCTGCTATGCGTCTTTTTCATTACCTCTAACCGTGGTACGGTTAGCACTCGGACTAGATTTCTACCAAGCTCCACAGACCGTACGTTATGCGTCAAGCGGGGATCGTAGTTTTTCCAAGGTTTTCGCGTGGTCCGTGATTGATGGCTATTGATGCTTATCCATCAATCAAGCATTAGGTGTACGGGCTGCCTCAATAGAGAGTGAACAGAATATGCGCTCGGGCACTTTACGCTATTTTATGGCTGCGTCTAGTGGCCGCGTTCGTTGGCCCAATTTCCGGCTACTCTAAAGGTCAAAAGAACTAGACCATTTAATTATTAAAACTAGCCTATCGTGTAAAACAATATGAAACGGTTTGGTTCTACAACTTATTAAATGAACTCTTTGAGCACAAAATTGGCTGTAACTTAAGTAAGTAAGTACTTTTTTATCGTTTCAGAACTCAAGCCGAAAAAAAAGAAGGGTGCCAGAGGAAAGAAATCGGAGGTAAATAAGTTTTTGAACGTTTGATAAATAGTTTTTATGTAAGCTTATCTGAAAGTGCTGATGGTATTTCAATAGATAAATATCAAATCAAATCAATTCAAAATTATTTATTGTCTTCAGAGATTAACCACAGTAACAGATCTAAAATTAAAGTACAATGGGCGGACTTATCGCTAAAAGCGATCTCTTCCAGTCAACCTTTGGATGGAAAGAGATTAATGGAGTGTGAGAGGTCGGTGGTGCAAATAGATATAATACTTATCGTAACAGATACACATTAGTACATACTGTACTATATATTACAATATCCCAATGCGAAAGTATGTTTGTTGGTTTTTCCTTGTTTCGCTCAGCAACAAACTATTTGTTTGAGTAGAAATCGTAGAAGCAGCTGCGGTGCGTCTCTTTCATTCACTCCAAACGTGGTACGATTAGTGCTCGGACTAGATTTCTACCAAGCTCCACCTTAGACGATACGAGTCAAGTGGTGATCGTGACTTTTCCATGGTTTGCGCGTGGCCCGTGATTGATGCTTATCCATCAATCATGCGTTGCGTCTAAAGGGCCCTTAAGAACCTGAAGTATGACTCGCCCAACTCCGCGATGGGCCTAGCGCCGAGCGGTAAATATTGTTCCTGTTTCACCACGAGCAAGACGGGGCGCGGAAAAGAGCAAGACAGCACGTCTAGCCAAAGATCAAGAAGTTGGTGAAGCGCAGATGCGAATTTGACAGACAGGCCACACACACGCCTGAGTGATGACGCTGCGTCATCGCCACCTCGTATTGCACTTACCTATATAAATCAGACGTTCCTCTTACAGTTACTTTACCTAAGTATTTTATTTTTAGAGTATTGCAGAGGCAGTTTCGAAGCACAGTGAAATCTTCCAATGGTCAGAAGAATCTCTCCCAATTGGTTATTATCGATTAATATCTATATTATAAATCAATAGAATATCAAAAGGATATAATTATATAAGTAGATCTATATATCCATGTATCTGAATAATTATAATATACACCTCAAAAATGTCGCTGCCCAACGGAATTCGAACCCGCGTCTTCTGGTTATCTAGACCTGCGGCGCAATTACGGAAGTCGGTTCGATAAATTTGTGGAATCGATAAAATTATCGAATGTTGCGAGTACCGAAGTCTGATCATAAAGTATTGTAGTAGCTCTATATTATCTTTTGATTCGACATAGCTATTCGATACGTTTTGTCGATTGTATCTTGGCTAGATAAATTATATGAAAAGTCGATTAGGCCTTCTTTATCGATTTGAACTGTAATTTTTATCGAATTTTATCGATCGCAAAGATTTGTCTTTGCGCTGCAGATGCTTTAAATCAACTAAGCTATGTGAGCGAGCTATGTGAGAAATTTTTGGAATGCTGAGAAAGAGGTTTTTGGAATGCTGTATTGGAATGTTGTGGATTGGAGTGCTCGTGTATGTGGGCTCTTAGACCCCTTTAATTCAGCCTTGTCGCACCATCCGTTCTTAGCTGACATCTTCTACCTATATACTAGCTACTTGCCAAATTTCAGTTTCAAAATTCATTGTTCACATGGGCCCCAAAGGAGCATTCGTGAAAGTTAAACTGAATGATTCTAAGTCTAGGTTTCAAATTGGTATTTGTCGATCAAGAATAAGGGCAATAAATTCGTCGGCATTGTTTTTAAAAATAGTTTTTACAATGTTTCTAATGCTAACAATCATGTTTAAAGTTTAAGTAGTTGACATAGGTAAGCAGTTTTCGAGATTTCGTGTTTAGTCAGTGAGTGAGTGGCCTTTCGCTTGTACACATTTAGGTATGAACTTAGATTATGTACAATATGTACTTAGATTTGGCGTGTTCACCAGCTTTACCACGTCGCCATATAATATCAAGAGAGATAGGTAGATGGTCAAACGCTAAAAACTAAGACGAGACTAAAAATTCTCTTTATCACAGAGGAACAAAAGAAAGTCGAAGAAGAAGAAGTAAGCACCAAAAAGAAGAAGGGAAAGAAGGGGAAGAAAGAAAAAGTAGTGGAAGAAATACCTGTGTTTGAAAAGGTAAGATTTCCTAATATTATTTCATAATTTATATCTATTCATTTAAGTCCACATAAATAAACTGCTGGATTTCAGCTTTTCATCCACTGTTTCCGCTCCCTCATGATTCTACGTGTTATTTCCAGTTAGGCCGAATAAGAGAAATTATTTCATCATTCAAACTGCATAAGTAATGGAATGTTCTTTCATTTATGTGTTTCTAGGAAAAATAATATAAACATTTTTAAGTAGAGCGAATACTGATCACTGGATAAGGACCTCATAGGTATGTAAGCAAGTGTGCTCAACTTACCCTATAACGCAAACTCCAGCCTACCTCGACTCGGTGCTAATCGAGATTATAAATGTTTGTTTTTTTATCAACTTTCTATTCCGCCTCTGTTTATTTTTAATCTTAGAGCAAACAAAACTTACAAAATTAGCGGCAGAGGTAGCCTGCGTAGACTGGAAAGTTGACAAAAATAACCAAATCCCATCTACTTCATTGAGATATGCTGGAGTTTGCGTTATAGGGTACGCACTACGCAGGTTCATTTTATTTTTGCATCAGGCGAGATATTGTCAAATGCGAGCCTAACTATCCAGAATATACCCTCGATTAAAAAGAAATCATGTCCCAATACCTTTTTTATTGGGTCATAAATAATCCTCCCCTCTCGCTTCAGTTTCTTTACGGTATCATATTACGGTTTCACACGAGAACTGCTTTTTTTAGAAACAGAACTTATCCGCCGATCGGAAAGGCATCAGCAAGGTCGTGTTTTTCTGTGACAGTGTTTGAAAGAATAATTCAGGCTTTAGTAAATTTTAGTGAAGTTTTGGAAACAAATTTGTGACTTTAAATAACTTAAAATTTGCAGAAATTTTTAATCCAGCTGTCTTGACTCTTGTCTTATTAACTCTCTCTCTTACTCTCTATAACTCTTTGTGTTTGAAAAAGTACTGGCTTGAAGTCATCGTGGACTTGATTATTATTGTTAAAGTTTTATTGTGTCATTATGGATACGTTTACGGAAAATGAAAAGCGGTATCTTAATACTTGCGAACAGCCCAAGACATGGAAGAAAATGTCCAAGAAAGATCGAGAGAATTGGATGTTGGAGAGGATAGAAGAATGGCGAGCGGAGAAAGAGGCGGAGAAGTTAGTTTCAACAATCCTTTTCCTTTATTAGTTTCCTTTTCGTTTGTTAGTTTCCATTGCCTTTATTAGATTCCTTTTTTGTATTAGCTCCGTTTTCTAGCATTAGTTTACTTTTCGGCATTATTTCTGTTTTATTAGGTTCGTTATCTGTTTCATAGTTTTATTTCGTTTCGTTTTTGAGGGTTCCGTACCTTGGAAAGAAGAAAATGGAACCTTTTTAGGATAAGTTTGATGTCCAAGTATCCACCCAGATCCTATATTTAAAAAATTGGTTTACTGTTTATTTATAATTCTCTAATTATTTTTTCATTTCACTTTTAGTTCAATACCGTTTTTATTTTATATTTTTGTTTTCTTTTTCCTACTTTTGGATTCCTTTTATAATACTTCTCGCGTAACCATAACCCTCTCCAAAGTCCAAAGTCAATTGACAATTAGTTGTATTCGAATTCCTTTCATATCATTAGGTTATTTTATCATCAATAGCATACTACTTAGTGTCATAATGGGATCGTTTCCTTTATTTTCATTGCAAATAATGTTTGGTAATTCTTTTCAAACTATTTCTGTCTCCCTCACTAGGCAAGCAATCCTGGCGGGTGCGAAAGAGAAGAGGCTCGCCCTCGCCAAAGAGAGGGCTGAGCTCTTGGAAAGGGATAATGCGGAACAAGAGGTTCGGAGGGATATATTGCAGAAAACTGTTAATTTATTTATTAGTAAGTAATTTCATGTTTCGCTATTAATCAGAACTAGAAGTACTAGAACTTTCTTTTAACTGCTAGCCGTTCGTTTGCCTGATGCTAAGCACAACGCCAGCCCATAACAATTGCATTGCTACTCAGAACTTTGAAACACAAAGGCCTGCGAGGCACTGCATTGCGCTCGTTATATACCCTGAGACATTAGGTATTATGTCTCATGAGCCCAGTAATTTCACTGACTACTTTGCCCATGAAACGCAGTAATGCTTGCACATTACTGCTTGGCGGCAGATTTCACGAGCAAAGCGGTGGTACCCATCCAGACGGACACCCGCAGAAGAGTTAGACCTACCTGGTAATACTACTACTTATCTAAATAATAATTGCGAAAGTATGTTTGTTGGTTTGTTCTTCTTTCACGCAGCAACGGAGCATCAGATCGACGTCATTTTTGGCATAGATATAGTTTATGGACCGGAGAGAAATATAGGCTAATTTTTATCCCGGAAAATTGCACTGTTCCTGTGGGTATGCGGGTGAAACTGCGGGCATAAGCTAGTATTATTATATACGAGTAGTTTCGGTCTTTCGGACTTCCCCATACTGAGTCAACATGATGGATCGACCTGTATAGTAACTACTGACTCGGCGACGTCATAATAAACTATAATTTATGACTGTTCGTGCTTGCCACGACATCCCCTGTCTGAAATGGATTCACACTAGACCATCACTACGGATAGGAGCTAATATTTTACATTGAAGTTTTGGGTGGGAACGCAAACATGTGGGTTTGCCCGTCAATTTACTTACTTGTGTCTACAAGTCTTGATTTTTAACAGACTTCAAAAAAGGAGGTCAATATACGATATTAAGTACCGTGTGATATTATTGGAACTGCAATATATGGTGAGTGTGAATTGGTATTAAATTAGGGATAATTCCCGGAGTAATATGATTAGGACCATGGTTGTGCAATCGAAACCTGGTGCATGTACATAGTAAAAACCGGACAAGTGCGAGTTAAACTCGCTTTGAGAGTGTTCCGTATGATGAAAATGATATATCTACCATGTTTACCCTTGAATATGTTCCACCTTCTTGTTCGACTTAAGACCATAAACTTCTTATAGGTTTTCCTGTAATCTATTATATAGGTAAGTAAAGAACTAAACAAAATATTTAAGCAACAACTTTTTTTGCTTAAATATTTTTTTCTTTTGCAGAGTTCGAGAAACAGAAAATAGCTCACGTTAACCAACTGCAAATGCGAGCTGAAGTGAGTTTTTTTGATGGAGTCCCCGTACACGAGCGCTCCATTCCGCAACATTCCAAAAACTGTCCGTGTGCGAGGAATCTTTTTCATCTCAGATGGATTACGTGGAGCGATAGGAATATTGGATATCCAAACGTTCCAAATCCAACGTTCCAACTCATCGTGTGTGGCCGATACGACGATCCATTTCGCGCTCAGTTGGCTGCAGTGCTTGAGACGCAGAATGATCCAAATATGACGGCTCCGTAGCTAAGTTGGTAGTAACCCTGCCTGCAAGGCGAGGTGTCCCGGGTTCGATTCCCGGCCGGGGCAGATTTTGTGTAAGCATAAAGTTTGTTCTCGGGTCTTGGATGTTTGTGATGTGTATCTGTGTATGTCCATGCCACCTGCGACACAGGGAATCCTAGTGCGGGGGTATGAGTGTGTAAGCGTTTATGTTTTATATAGGAGCGATGCGGTGACGCGCCTAGAATGGTTACAGTCTGTATTCGAAATTGCATCATCGTTCCTTTCAATATAACTACGTGCGGAGCGACGGATTTGGAACGCTCGTGTATGAGGGCTCACGAGCTCATAGGCCCATACGAGCGTTCCATACAACATAGCTAGCGGCATTTCGTGGAGATTTCCACAGGAATGGAGCATTTTTCCGGGAAAAAGTAGAGTAGCCTATTTTACTCTACTACTATTTTACTCTCCGACTCATATTCTATCTCTTTGCAATAAATCGCGACGACCCGTTGCTCCGTTGCTGCGTGAAAAAAGGACATCCCAACAAACACACTTATGCATTTATATCTCAGGCCCGCTTGCGGTAGCCCGAGTTATCTTATTTAACTAGAGTTAATTGCTAACATGGGAATTCATTGCAAATATCAATTTTTGTGTTGCTTCATAAAGTTCCGTTTTTAAAGTTTAGTCCGCTGATATTGATCGTACCTAATTCGAATTAGTAAATCTACCTTTTTTTGCGTAGTCTACCTTAAGCCCACGCCTAAAGACTATGGAATTTTAATTTTTGCCAGTGGCAACAATACCTGAAGTGCGACGGTCTGCCAGACCCCCGGGTGGTGACGCAGATGAACACGTACCTCCATCTGTGGCAGATGAACATCACTTGCGATGAGTCCGAGCTTGAAAAGCGGTGCATTGAAGCACTTCCGGTGAGTTAAAATAGGAGATAAAACACATACACAATCACACACACACAGACACACATTTATTGATTGCTCTTTGTCTACTCTTCTGCGAGTGTCTACTAACTCGTCAGAGTGGGTGGCGTCTCGCTTTGCTATTGTATTCTGCCGCCAATTAGTATTAAGCCCAATATCTTTTGTTAGTATGTTTTGTACCAAGTGCGATTTAATTTGGGCTTAAAAAGAAATAAAAATTAAATACATTTTTATCGATATAGACTACTCACTTGTTTGCAGATGCTAGAAATGTTGGAAGAATTCGTGGCCAATTCTAGAAACTACACAAAGTTGCAAGCTGAGAGTTACGATGAGGTGGGTCCAATTACAGCCTAAAGTACGTACCTACTAATAAATAATGTATTCAGTATTTTTAATACATTTTTAATTTGTTACTTACTTTTAAGAACGGGACTTAATCGCGATAAAAGCAAAGGTTTTTTTATTTACCTCGACGTTTCAATCAAATTGCATTGATCGTGGTCACGAGAAGATAAAAGTAAACAATAACAAAACCGGAAATGTTCTTAAAAGTAAACAATGTTTTCGAGTCGCTTTTTAAGTTTAGTAAATCTGTTTCTTTCTTTCTATTTTAGGTGCGCATATCAATCAGGAACCAGCTAGCTGATACGATACAAATGGCGTCGTATGGTCTTCTCCGAGACTTGGAGAAATACCTGCAGTGGGAGGGCATAAAGCTGGCGACCTACCAGAGGGAGTTCAAGGGTCTGCGGCTGAACTTGTGGGTCGCTGTGAGGATGCCGACCAGGAAGCTGAAGCCTGTGGAGCCGGAGCCGTGAGTCTTGATAGATTGATTGATTGATAGCGCTCGCTTGGATAACTTTTTTCAGACCTTACCTTCGATTCCAGTTGGTCAGAGACATGTCTGATGATCAATTTTTGGATCACTTCGTATACCAGTTGTACTGAAATTGTACATAAACCTTTGATTTCGATGAAAATCATTTTAATCTATAAATGCGTGACATACCTACCACTCACTGACTTTAAAATAACGAAAAATGCACGACTTTCGAAGTTGAAATTAGCATTAATATTTTTCTTTGTATCTACTAGGTGATCGTTCTAAAATAATTTTACGAAAGGAGCAAATATAGAGGGCAAATAGACGGTCACACAATAAACAAGCAAGTAGTTACAATACCCTAGGTAGGGAATAAGGGAATACTCTTCCTCCTTTCCAGGGAGCCAGTGGAACTGTCCTTCCCAGCCATGAAGATGGGAGTGAAGCTGCCAAAAAACATAGACGCTAGATGTGTTTGCGTTCGCGCCGCTTTGTCTTTGATAGATTTACTGAGTGAGAGCTCCAGGACCTACTCGCTAATTGCCCAATTTCCTGACAGATACGTAGGTAAGTAATTTAATTAAATTACCCATTCCGCCGTCGACTTTCTTGCCCTTCTTCTCGGTGGTGTGAGCTTTGGAACGAGGCAACTAGAGTCACAGCAGCTTCCGCGCCCACCTCGGGTCCTCGAGAAGTAGCTTTAGCTAGATTAGGCACCACTTTAAACGGACGTATGGTTCAGAGCACCATGCGGTCTAATTGCCACACACTATTATTTTAAGACTGAGTGCCATCTGCGCTTTCCCAACGTTTGGTGATGCTGTAAAGGTCACTAGCCAACACAATGGTCCTTCTTTCCGATGTTTAGAGTAGGTAAATAGGCTTGCGTTGCCGTCTATTTCATCAGCAGCGATGTGGTCGGTGGTATAGCACGCTTGCTCAGAAGATACCTGTTCGCTCTTGACTTAAAGACACAAAGAGTGTAGTTTATGTGAAACATAGATGCCAGGACAGAGTTCCAATCTTTAGCTGTCCGCATGGTGAAGTTCGAAGCAAAACGCTAGGTGTTCCATCAACCATAAATGGATGACGCATTGCCGTATGTCTGGTCACCAGGTAATGGAATGGGGATGTGGAAATTAGTTATGTAAATCCATTTCGCACTCTACAAAAGTGTATCCTGTACAATGCCAACAGACTGGTAAATTTGCGTCGATGCTCTAGGCTCTGGAGCATGCTCTGGTGTCAATTATTTTTTTATACTATTGGATAACGAGGCTTGTGGGTATTTTGCCTGATGGTAAGCATAACGCCGGCCCATAACAATTGCTGTGTCTTTGTAGAACTTTCAAACACAAAGGCCTGCGCGGCACTCTATTGCGCACGTTCCCTGAGACATTAAGTATTAAGTCTCATAAGCCCAGTAATTTCACGGATTTATAATCGGAACACAGTGAAAAATAGTATAATTAGGGATAATCTCTACTAATCCTATCTCTACTATCCCGAACTTAATAATAATTAACCGTTTTCGTAGATCTGTTCGATTTCAACGTGAAGGAGCACATGGAAATGCTCAAAGTGAAGGCGGAGCAGGACAGTGTGAGGACGGCGTTCTACAAAGATATTAGAGAGAAGGTCCGAGCTCTGGAGGCCTTTTTGAAAGCAAACCTGTGAGTTTTCTTGAACATTAATAAAAGTGCCATGTAGGCATCCTGACGGCGACGACGTGGGCTAAGTTGGTTAACTCACTAAATCTACTTAGGCATTCATAACTATTCTTTTCAGTTACACAAAAAATGAGAAGGAGAAAGATGAATTGGACAATCTAAACATGAGCGAACCACCGTTTATGCCTGATCCGAGGTTGTTCATCGCCGATACAAACGGTAACTATAACTTCGGTTACCGCCATTTTCCGCTTGCTGAAGAGAAACTGGCAAGGTACGAAACTTTGCACAATTACGAACATCCTCTTACACCCCAACAAATCAACTTTCGACTTTATTATAGTACGGACGGATGGATGTCTGTCACTTTGGCACACAGTTTCGAATGGTTAAAAATTTTTTAACACCCTCTCTCGTAAAGCTGATATAATTCCACCGGTTTTAAATATGTAAAGCAGGTCATAAAAAACGCGTGTGTTATCAAAGCAAATAGTTAAGTTATAGTCCATACAAATTCCATAACAGTATTATTTGCCATTTCAAATATGGAACTGATCGCCGCCGCACCACTCCAGCTAGTGAGCAGCGCGCTGTTGCTATTCAAGCGCGCTGGTAAAATGGCGGGAAAGCAACAGTGTGCATTCACAGATTGAGTTTATTTAAATGTTTTTTTTTCCTGTTTACTCGCAAGTGTGTTAAAAAACGTCGTACGATATACGTGCGTATTGGTTATAACATCTTTACGCACTAATATCGTAATGTATACTATAAATGAAAAATTAGTAGTTCTTGATGTTTTTGAAAACGAAACGAAGCCGAATGAGCTTTCTGGTTATTCGCATCTCACAATTCGAAGACTGGTTTATGGAATGAAGATTATTATAACATGTATATAAAAATGGTTTTATCGTCGTTCGTAACGGTCTTCACACGATCCTTCGCAAAATTAGTTATTCGGTCAATACAATGAAAATTGAACTTCATTGTGTAGGAAATGCAATCGATAACAGATTATAAGCATAGAAGGTTTATAATCAAAGTAAAACCTGATGTCGCAGAATTACTTTCGGAGATTATATTTCGCTCTCGGGAGTGTTAAGTTGCCAATTACTAAATTGTTATTGTTGTCTTCTTTTCAGAGCAGGCCTTCCATAAATACCTGAAGACATGCCTAACGAGAACAAGGAGCGGAGAAATGAATCTCAGGAAATACAGGTAAAGAATATATGACTGTTTAAAATGTAACAGTTCATCATCACCAGCCTATTATTCTCCAACTGGGCCTACAGGACTTCTCTCAGAGAGAGTAAAGGTCATAATCCACCACGCGGGCTCAGTGCGGCTTGGTGGATGTCACATGTCCTCGAATTGTGTGGTTCTTGAACATGCGGTTATTTTCACGAAGGACTTATGAAGGTAACATAAATGACTCTAACAGCGGGTCTCTATAACGTTCGTCTACCTGAATCACAGACTAAAACTAATGCTGTCTTTATCAGAACAAAATAAATGACAAAGACAAACGACAACAGACCCAATGCGTGCTCAAAGTCAACGGAACTTCCAGAAACCTACCTTGCCCGTCCCAAATTGATATAATTACTATTCTTATTCTTGCAGGATATGTGGGGGTGTACTGAATCTAGATTTGCTTATGACTCCACCACAACCGAAGAAGATGAGGGACGACGTCATTTTGACTACATGTAAGTTGAATGACTTTGATGCACATTTATAATAGTTTAGCAAGTGATTGCAAATGACAATGTGAGCGGAAAGGGTCCCATAAAAATGGTTGTTGACAAGGAATCCCATGTGATGGCAAATGACGATGTGTATGTGTTCTTTTTTTTTGTTCTATTAGAGACGAGCTCGTCGTTTGCCTGACGCATAACGCCGGCCCGTAATAATTGCAGTGCCACTCAGAACTTTGAAACATAAAGACCTGTGCGCACTACAGCTGATTTCCTGGGACCCACACTCAGCGAACTTGTAACCCATGTACGCCATCGTCGCCGTCTCTGTAGGTACTATAGAAGGGCGCGCGTGTCACACGCTGGCAATAGACAAATAGGCTTGACTTGAAACCTTTCATAGCAAAATCTTCTTAGTTTGTGGCGGCAGAAAAAATATGTTAATCTTAATTTGCAAGCTATATTGTTTCTAAAACACGTTATCGCAAAATTTACTGTAGAGAGCAAAGTACTATGTTTGCGATCTAAGTGTCTCTAGCATACGACGTGTGTTGAGAAAATTAAGAAAAATAACTTTATTTTAAGACTTCATTGTTTTAAAACTAATTTTAAGGTTAACTTTTTCATGGTTTTTCACGCTTGGTCCCTCAATGATGCAATAGTGACTTCCCTTTCATTACTATGCAGACTGACAGTGACAGCCTTTCTGCTGTTGTCAGCGTCTTAACACCCACCGTGTTCACCTCCTGGGCATCACTAGTCAAAGAACCATGGGCAATGTGCAACGCGAAGTTGCTTGTCGTATTGATGTGGCCAGCCCTGGCCCTCTAGACAAAAGCCACACTATCTCCAATACCATAGAGTAAAAAGCTAATAAACTTTTTTTAATTACCATCCACCTTTTATAAACAGTCACGTGACATCTCACAAGCTAATGTCATTCCTATAAATTGTGTTGGCCTTAGCGTGAGCGGAAAAAGAAGCATGTGGCTCTTGTCTAGAGCAGTATTAGTTTAACCTTACATTAAAAATTGTGGTACGAATTTTCAATTTTATAGTAATTTTAAAGTAATACTCCTAAGAGATGGTGGTAGCCGGTAGGCCTCCAGGTCACAGGTGTCAGAATCTTTAAGGTGTCCGAATGCTTTTGACATGTCATAGCGACTGTTATAATATAGGTACTACAACAAGCTGGATCAAAAACTAAGACATATAATGAGTAGGTATTTAAGAAGGTGATATAAAACTTAACTTGATATAAATCTTATACATAACATTTTATTAAAAGATCTAGGTATACAATAAACTATAAAAAATACTCAACACAAAAATACAGTTGCAAAACTTTAGCACATAAGAAGGGCTACCCCACACTTTGATTTCAAAAATGCACATGGCCGTTAAACGAGTAAGTACTGATTTATATACTTAACCTAGACATAATAAAAAATTGGTGTTGATTCTGTCATTTCATACCTAAACCTAATTTTAGTTTCGCTCTCTCTCTTTCCTATACATAAACATAAGAAAGACATGGAAGATGTTTGACAGATCCAAAATTTAGTTTTAGAGTTGTCAAATGTCTTCATCCTTGATAAATTAGACGCCACTAAATTCATTACCGTTAAATTTACACTAGACTCAACCAAGTGGATTAATTTGACAGGTCTAAAATATATTGTATCTCTTTCTCGTGTTCTCATTTAGAAAGAGAGATTGAAACTAAAATTAGGTTTAGGTATGAGATGACAGAATAGACACCATTGTCTAACTAATAAGCGAATTTATTTATCAGGTCCGTTTTGTCCGTCTCTTTTCTATAATTCAACGAACGTAAATGAAAACGACAGTATTTTCGTTCAGATTTTTCTTTTTGAAACTTGTAAAACTATCACTATGTTATATTGACATGGAAAATTTCTGACATTGGTATTTTTAGGTTCAGGGCAGTCGAATCTATCTTAAACTTCGCAAATTTTCTTTAACTAACCGATTTTTAATAGACCTTACTTTTATGCAACAGACTAAGCTAAAGACACTCCTTCAGTAGTCGCTTGCTTCAACTTAATGTTGACGAGGGTTTTCTTCATTCGTTTCCAGAACAGGGCTCTTTCGGACTCCTCTTTCGGCCAGACTATGTAGGTCTTGGTGAGCATCAGGTAGTGTAGGGTATTGGGACGGAGACGGCGTGGTATGTCCTCTAGCAAGACCAGGGTGAGGTCTTCTCGACGGGTCTCTAACAGCCTAGAGGGAAAAGACCTGGTTTTATTTTGGTCATCAAGCGACGTTCACTTTTTGGGACCTTCTCCAGATAAGGATACCCCCACTTAACTCTATCTGTGTATAGTTTCTTCGCATTACCAGGTGATAGGATAGGCGGCTCTTGTAGCACCGCTGTGCCACCAAGCAATAGTGTGCATGCATTATCAATTTATCACACAAGAGAAGTCTGTTTATTAGCATTTTTGTCACTTGGTGTTTTATCGTTTCTTTTTGTATATTATTTAACTTAATTTCGTGAGTTTGCCAGGGTATTTAGCACATTTCAGTATCAGGTGTTTTGTTTTAAAGTACTAATACAATCGCTTTGGGCAGAGAGTTGTGGTTACCATCAGGCAAACTTATATAAAGGGTATGATTTAAAATTTAAAAACTCGACTGACCTAGCCAATGTCACTAGGAATTATGTAAGGATTCTAACGATACCCTATACATCCATATTTATTCAGTCATTCAAAAGTTATGGTGGAATGAAGAAAGTCACATATACATTGCATGAACCCTGTAAACATTACATTAGTTTTTGGGCAGTCATGACAGCTGGTGTACTCACCGATGCTGTGCGAGGTGCATCTCAAACTGGCACCACTGGCTCAGGAGGAATCTTTGGGACATGATGAGCATTATGGACTTGGACCTGTCCATGCAGGATACTATGTTCTCGAGGATTGAAGACCCCACCTGGAAAATAGGGATAAAACATTTTTGATGAGTCCAAATCTAAGTTGGTAGTAACCTTGCTTGCAAGTGGGGCCCAATCCGGCCGAGGCAGTCTGTGGGATACGGGCTTCACGCACGTAGCATAAGTTACTCCTTATAACATCAGCTATCTGCCAGTGAAACTCCCGTCAACTGGTCCAGCCGAGATAAGCCGGAACCAACAGTCAGACAAAAATTATTTTTTTATTCCCTTGTTTACTTTCATTGCATTTACTAAAAAGCTTTTATTTTGACATTACAAACAGATTCAATTCTATTTATTGGCATAGATAGCATAAAAAATACCTGAAAATCCCTCTCGTGCAAGCAAGCGCTGATACTGCAGTCCGACTCCAGGTGTGGAAGCAGGTGGTCCAGCACCCAGTTCCTATCCTCGTTGCAGTACGATACGAACACGTCGTAGTGATAGATATTGCCGTCTGAAACCACTGTTAATTTGTTTATACTTGCATAATTAAATAACACTTGGGTGGTACCTCTTCTACAAGTGTCCGTCTGGGTGGTTACCACCGCTTTGCTCGTGAAGTCTGCCGCCAATCAGTGTGCATACATTACTGTGTTCCAGTTTGATGAGCAAAGTAGGGATTGAGTATTATAATTGGCAGGCGTGACTCTTCACATCAGGCAAACAGACTGGTCATCTCGTTATCTCGAAGAATACAAAATAATAAAGTTCACAAAAAGCTAATCCCATCAGTTGCTAATGATAAAAGAATTAATAAACGTCAAATCTCCTACTCACCATCCAAGACATCATCCTTATTGATCACGCTCAGCAAAGCAGAGTTCCTCATCGTAATGAGAAAGTATCTAAAATTTCTTCTGAACACGAAACCGACCACTAATAGCACCATTATAATTGGCACCAAGCTCAATAAAAATATCGTATTTGAACTATCTGATATAGCTTTATCATAATCAATGTATCTTGAGGACCTATTGCATCCGACTACTTCTGAAAACTCAACGGATTTGCTCTCAGGTACCTGCAAGCACATGTATGTGCTCGGGTGGAAGTCTAGAAGCACGAAATTCCCATCGATATCTTCGTGCAAGTCATCATAGCACGGTTCCTCTTCGGTACAGTTAACGAAGACTTGTTTTCTATGCGAGATCATTTCGTTAAAGTCTATGTAACCCCTGTGAAAAGACAATACTCGATGTTGTTCCCTTACAAATTCACTTGATCCTCTTAATGCATTGATTTCTTGTTTCTGTTCGTTTCTCAACGCTAAGTCGAAAAAATCTCGACTGTGACAGTTACAGATTATAAAATTCCCTGACAAGGCTACGTAGTCAATTGCTGCTATATCTTGAATCATTTCTTCTGATATCACATTGATGTTGTTTTCTTTTAAGACTAACATCTGGAGTTTCGGCATGAGAGCAAAGGTTGTTCCAAACCAAGAGCTGACTCGGTTTTTATCCAAATCCAAAACTTGAAGGTTTTGCAGTGTCTCTGCAACTGTATAGTCAACAGAACCGATCTCGTTCAAGGATAAATCTAGAATCTTTAACTGGCTAAATCCTTTCAGTGGCGCCATATCTTTCAATCCAGTGTCTTTTGCGTATAAAACTTGCAATTGATTCTCTAAACCCCTTAGAACGTTAGTTCTGCTCAAGATTCCATTGTTTCCAGATAAATCTAGGATTCTTAATGAAGTCTGATTAAAAAAATTGTCATCTAAAGCCGTCAACCCTGCTTGACACATAGACAGTCTTGTCAGTTTTGGTCCTAAGACTGTCAACATAGTTACGATACGATGAGTTATCTTTGTAAACGATAAATCTAGAGAAGCCAAATTCTTTAAAGGCTCAAATACGTAAAAGTTCTCAATTGCCAAACTTTTCACGTTCCCTAAATCATCTACAGCTTCATTTTTACTGAAATCTAAGTGGATGAGGTTGCTTAATCCAGTGAAAGCATTGGCATCGATGTAGACGACCTCATTTTCTCCAATATACAAAGCTTCAAGTTTGGGCATGCCTTCGAATATGTATTCGCTGAGGACTTGGATGGAGCAGGAACGAAGATCCAGTTCCTTCAGTCGGGGGAAGTCGGTTTCTTTGAAACCTGTTGACCAAACTGCATTAGCTGTGAATGAAAGGTATTTTTGAGTTAACGAGCTGGTTATATGATCGTCGTAAAAGGTTCCACGGACGTGAAAAATAACTCAAGTTTGGAACAAGTCATTGTATGATAAGCGAGTGTGGTCAATACGGCGCACAATAGTTCGAATCTCGGCTCGGCAATGACTAAATATATCAAGTAATGTGCGTGTTTATCACTCGCTTTAAAACGGTGAAAGAAAACATCGTGAGGAAACCCACATGATCAAGAACCACAAAATTCGGGAACAAGTGACATCCACCAAGCCGCACTGGCTCAGTGTTATTTCCCTCATTAGCTAGCCCTCTCTCTCTCTCTCTCTCTCCCTACCTCCCTCCCTCCCTGCCTCCCCCTCTCCCTCCCTCCCTCTTTCTCTCTCTCTCTCTCTCTCTCTCTCTCTCTCTCTCTCTCTCTCTCTCTCTCTCGCGTAATAAGGTTGATGATGAGAGGTAGGTATGATGGTTTTCTAGTCGCATACAAATATTTATTTACCAAAAATAAGGTACATACACACATATTCGACATACTCGACACTCGACTGTCAATCATCATCAAACCTTAATAATTAATAACCCACTGCTGATTATAATTCTCCCTTTGATTTTGACATTCTCCTCGATTTCGCCACTCGTATCTAACATTATTCCCAGTTTTACCCTCGTCTGTCCAGCGCTCGTATGACGAATTCTTGGTCTAGAGTCTACCACCTTTCCAATATAGTTGTACTCCGGATATAACGTACACTGTGGAGCATTGGCCTCTGAAGGGCCATGAAGGGGGAATTTGGCTGTAATACGGCAAGCTTGTCAGGAGTCTTGGTGATCGCAGTAGATTATGATGTTGATCGAGGAAAATGCTGCTGCTCATTCCCTGGATATCCCCTTAGCCGGCTCTTATGGCACCCGTGAAAGAGATGGGATGGTGCTATTCTTAGGCAGGGCCATACTCATTAGAATAATCGTAAATCCTATTTTGAAAAACAATGCTATCAAGTTTCTTGCCCTTCTCCTTGATCGATCAAGTTCTAACGGGCATTTCTAGTAATTTGTTTTAACTTTCATTAGAAGGAAACACAGGAAACAAAGAAAAAATATTTGTTAAAATTTGTGCAAGGATACCTTTACAAATAGAAAAGAAACCAATTGTCACAAATTAGCCTCAACTCAGCATAATGTTGGTCGTTCGACCAACGCTGGCTAAAGGGTCCTTTGGGTCTATGTGATTAAAAAATTTTAATTTTTTTTAAATTTTTTTTTCAAATTTGACTTTTTTTAATGTTACACTCGACAGTCATTACTCACAAAGTCTCTGGTATCCCAGCCCGATGATCCTCTCTCGAGCCATCGACGCGTTTATGCTGACATCGTACTGATCTCCCGCTAAGCTGATGTCCTGGAAGCTGTTCCCGAAGAACGTCATATATTCCACCGTCTCCGCCAGGTCCCGGCCTTGGGAGTCACGGAACTGGAACACCTGGAAAGCGAGAGACATTTTTTCACTATCTAGGTGTAAAATGATCTTGTATTGAATAGTGTTGTATCAGATCCTGACATTGTTTGATTACTTTATACCTACTGTTATTTTTGTCCTGTTGTTGACGTTGTTTAATATATTATCTATTGACTTGATTGTACTAACATTCTCATTTCTAAAGTTTTATTTCTTTTTACAAACTTTCATTTAACTTGTAATGGCAAATCTTACAAGCTGAGTTAGACCCACTTCCCGGTGTTCGACTGAACTGAAATTTTAGATACACATGTAAATCGTAGTTCTAAGTCTCTTCTAATAACATATAGTTCAATTGAAACATCACACCAGGGCTGCCCGAAGATTCTGTAGTAGAATTTTGAATGCTATTTCTTCAATGAAAAATTCCTAATTTCAAAAACTCTTTTTTTTTTTTTTTTTTTTTTTTTTTTTTTTTTTTTTTTTTATGTTATTTGGTAACGAGACGAGCTCGTCGTTTGCCTGATGGTAAGCATAACGCCGGCCCATAACATTTGCAGTGCCACCCAGAACTTTGAAACACAAAGGCCTGCGCGGCACTGCAGTGCGCTCGTTACCCTGAGACATTAGGTATTAAGTCTCATAAGCCCAGTAATTTCACTGGATACTCTGCTCATCAAACCGGAACACAGTAATGCTTGCACACTACTGCTTGGCGGCAGACTTCACGAGCAACTTCACTCGTAACACAAAATATATTGTTGACTTCCAGGAGTAGGTTTCCCGTTTTCGGGATAACATACTGATTCTAGCACAGGCTGTTATCAATAGAAGATAAGGAATAACAGACCAGGCACTTACGGTAGGCACCCTACTGAGTCTGCAGCGAGCCATACTCAGGTACTTCACGTAGACGTCTCCCGAGGACCTCATGATGGTCATCTTCTGCTGCAGGATGGGGACCGGATTGGAGTTCGCCGACAGATCTATGGCCGTGTGGTAATCTAGAAAAAGTAGTTTTCCATTGACTTTGAGTACTAAAAACAATGTAGTCCCGATTTAAGGATAGCAGGTACCACCCTATCGTGTGAACACCACAAGAGACCACAAAGGCTGTCTTTCCGTGGGTGCCGTAAGAGCATAGAGTATTTTCATCATAGCGTATTTTCTCGCAATCGTAGTGAAAAGTAGAGTGTAACACACGTCGCTAAAAACCCATTATACCTCGGTTTTGTATTTACTCACTCGCTAAAGCACAGGAGTAAAACTACCTCGTATATAATGGGTTATTTCTGCCCCTTGTATAACAATCTACCATTCAAGTATATGACGCTAGAATCGGCACTAATGTCTGTAATGTGTAACGTCTTGTACTAGTGGGGTAATGTTATCACAAAATCACAGTTGAATTTAAAACTGTAACAAAACCATATTTTACCGTCCGCCCCCACGAACGTCCCCCACCCATTAGCAAATGGTAACAGTTACGCACGTATGGAAAACAGGCGCAGACGGTAATAAATACCCTATATTACCGAGTGCCAACTGCCACTATGCTCTACGTCACGGTGACAGACTGTTGCTTTGCTTGGATCCTTACCGGCGTTGTTCGTTAGAACTCCTTTCTCGTCGACCCACGTCTGCACGTCGGTCATGTAGCCGGTCACGCATGTTCGAGGGTATAACTTGCATTCTACGGCGATGAATAACAGGCTGCAGTATAGGCTGAAAATAATAATAAATAGTCTTTTATTTTCCAATAATTTAACGTATAGGGATGTTGCATAAAACATAAAATACAAAATTACCGTCGTTATACAGCCAAAAAATATATAATTTCTACAAAACGCATATAAAAGTTTCCCGAATTCAACGATTTTTTTTATTAAATTAAATTAAATTTGAAGTCCCACTCCGAAATTAATAAATCAATTACTTTATACACACACCTAAGCAAGAGACATAGATCTAATTAAAAAGTAGAAGACTTAATTTCTAAAATTTCTAATTTAAAAAAAACTAATTCCAATTTTCTGTTGGTACTTTAAAATCACTCTAATTAAAAAGTAGAAGACTTAATTTCTAAAATTTCTAATTTAAAAAAAACTAATTCCAATTTTCTGTTGGTACTTTAAAATCACTCTAATTTAGTTTTAATACCCTTTTTTGAAAATGTTCTCTACTATTGTACCCTGCTTATTTTAAAATTGCAATACAATCGGATCATTCATTTCGATAATGGTAGCCGTGTAAGTTTTGTACGAAAAGCCTAAAGGCGAGAACGCTCTTAAGTTATCTTAAATCTTGTATAACAATATCTTCCACTTACATTGTCCTCAAAACCATGGTGTGAATCCTAATTTGAAAAAGCAAAGTCTTTTCATGTTGTCAACATAAACTTTCAATTATAATTCAATACGGTCTACACATTTTATCTACCCCACTGCTATAAAAATATGGACACAAAATCAAACACACTTTTCACTGTACAATTTTGATCAACTTATTACAATTTTACACTATTTGTCACTGCCTATATGTTTTTGATATAGTTATATGTACTTATACACTTAATATGTTATTCTGGAATAATTACGTATATATTTCGCGTTTTCTGACATAGCTATTGGGATATCGGAAGATAAGGCTGATAGGCCAATGTCATATCTAATCTAAGAATATCATAGTAGCATTGTATCCGCATTATTTATGATATTGACATTCGCTATTGTTTTTTAATCTGTGTCTAAGGTGATTTTATGGCAGGAGTCATAGAGTTTTATTATTTTGCTATTGTGTTTTTGTAGAAACCGACTTATTACTAAAGCCCGCCATATGTACTAAGATCTGGCGGAGAGAACTACCTGTGCATTTGTGTCTGCGCAGGTAGGCCGTTGTGTATTGGATTAAGCCGGCCACACACGCTACGGTCTACCGCAGAGGTAGCGTGTGTGGCTGGATTAACCCAATGCATGACGGCCTACCTGCGCAGGCACACCTACACGGCTAAGCCTGCACAGGTCTGTTCACCACACTCCGGTCTACCTGAGCAGACACACCTGCACAATACCTTTTTGGCAGACCGTAACTCCATTCTGTTGTGACATTTCTAATTATTTCAAAAGTTTATCTTTAAAAACTGTCTAGCTAAACAGGTGCCTAGAAGTGTTTTTTGTGGTAACATGAATACGGTCTTGCCACAAAAAAATTAAACACGTGTTAAACAACGTCTTACGCTTAAACATGCCGCAGTCGTATGTTTAATTAACAACCACAAACATGATTTTAAAAGTGTCTAACTCAATTCTGTTGTGACATTTCTAATAATATTAGATTCAAAAATATAAAATAAGATAATATAAGATGTTTATCTTTTAGATACTGCCTAGCTAAACAGGCCTCTAAAAGTGGTTTTTTGTGGTTAGACAGTTAATATGCGTCTGGTCGTCATCATCGGGGCTTAAAAAATCGAGTGTCAGCAATCTAGGGAAGGTATAGTAGGTACTCGGGACATGAGAGAAGAGGGGACATCGTCTGGTGCCCAGAAAGCTAAAAAGAGTTTTACTTGAATATTTCTTTTAAGATTGTTTTGTTCTTTCCAGTCCAGCTGCCTAAAACTCTCCAACCGATGAATTATCAAGTGCAGTACCGCGCCCCCTCACCTCCTCCTCCTGGCGTCACCCGCACCCCTGAAGAAATCGAGGCTGAGATGAAGAAAATAGAGCTCGAGTATCAGAAGCTTGCTCTGGTGTCTATTGAGTAAGTGCCCTTATCATCAGCTGGGAGACGTCCACTGCAGAACATAGGCCTTCCGAATGGTACGCCACTTTGATATCTACTCGCCTCTTGCATCCCACGGCTCCCCGTGGTTTTGACCAGGGGCCTCACTGTGAAAATCGATTGTCGAAGCTTCGGCGGTTGATGGATCAGTTTCCCTACCATGAAAGACACGCCGTCAAATTATGAACATCAATCGAACGTCGGATCACAACACTTTCATAGTCAGCCGAAACTTCGACGGTTGGTTTTGGGAGTAAGGCCCCAGGTCGTTGCTCTAGTGGAGGGCTGGCCTATACTACGGCTTCCAGTTCGCGGTCGCCACTCGAGAAGCTAAGAGTAACTGCGCTTATAAAAAATAAACAAATTGTCAAATCCAACCAAAACATAACCAAAATCTGCTTCAACTTTCATTACCCCGCTACTACTACCGCTACGGAGTGAACTTGCAAGACGGAGTCTGTCTTCCGATCGTTACAACTTATCTTTTTTATATCGGTAGCTAGCCAGGCGAGCCATAGAAAATGCCCTAATTGATGTTTGTTAAAGCTTGCGCTACCCTACTGATCGGTGAACGATGTCAACATCCCATAATTATTCTTTCTTATATTTCTTCCAGCCTCCCCCAAAACGTGATGTGGACCGAGCCTCCTGTCATCTGCCAGTGGCAGGAGGCCCGCAGGCTCTGGACCAACAGCTACGTGAACGACTACAAGTTCAACGAGGACAAACTCACTGTGCAGTTCCGGACCGGAGTGCTATGTAAGTGGGTGTAGTATTGCAAATCTGGCTGCTCAGTGCCCACACAGAGAAACGACCAAAGCCACTTTGAGAGATTATTATAACGCGCTCCCGTGGAATGTGGCGCACCTTAACCAAACACCCTTAGCGATTGATTTTTGAAAATTAATTTAGCCTATGTGGTATTCCAGAACCTAAACTATCTACATTCCAAAATCAAAATAGGTTTAGTAGTTACGAAGATACGTGGTAGCAAACATTCAGACATACACATAATATTAGTAGGATATAGGATAGGAAGTAGGATAGTCATCAACATCGTGTGGTTTAAATACTTCATCACTATAGGGTGGTTCAGACGGTATTTCAAACTCTATTACTATATTACTACTGCCCATTCCCTGGATATTCCTTTAGCCGGCTCTTACGGCACCCATGGGAAGATATAGGATGGTACTATTCGTACGCCACCGCCGGGACTCTGAATGAAGTGCAGTGTATTTTATTTCCAGGGCCTATAGGTATAGCGACACTGAGATACGGCAACATGCCATACCAAGGCTGGGACATGAAGCCAAATCCAGCTGGGTAAAGTAGAATATCTTTTCATCTTTTATGTTCTGATAAAGACAGCATTAGTTTTAGTCTGTGATTCGGGTAGATGAATGTTGCAGAGGCCGGCTGTTAGAGTCATTTTAACTTTCATAAGTGCTCCTTTGGGGCCTATTTGAATAAAGACTTTTGAATTTGAATTTGAATTAGAACTATGTCTTTAAAAGTAGTTCGCGCAAAACTTTAAGTCCGGTCTGAGTATAAGCACGCTCTGCCCCTCTCAGTCTTGTCCACTCCACTGGACCTACATTTGGATTACTGCGCAGGACTCGCACGTTTATTCACACTGGACAAAAAGAAAACTATCTGTTGATCAGGAAAGGAGTATTGATCACTGTGACGGGCGTGGCTCTCACTGTCACGTGGCTGGTGTTGGCCAACTCAGTGCGTTTAAAATTCATCGCCAACGCGACCACGCCAGCTCTGAAGGAGCACTTCGGCAAGCCCTACAGCGTGAAGAGGATGCTTCAGGTAATTTCTGCACTGCGAGGTTTACCAGCGTCAAATAATAAGTAATTACGGCTGATGACGTACCGATTTAATGTGTGGACTACCTTGGTTGTCTTAAAAAAATAACAGGTCATCAGTAATTTTGTTCCACAATGGTTTTATATGACAATTCGCAAACAAACACGGTTCTGTTCCTTTATCTATACAAATAAATTAAATTGACGTGTCTGTGTGTAATATCAAAATACAGCTATTCACTAAATGCATATGAAAGTATGTATACGGTACCTATAACAAAAACACAAATTTCAATTTTGTGTCTGTATGTCTGTCTGTTAGTTCTGGGTAATCTCCGAAACTGCTTGACCGATTGTGACGGGACTTTCAGCACCTAGTAGCTAATATAAGCTTTGTTAGATAAATAAGAGCTTGCCTCTTGCATCCAAAGGCTCTCCGCGATTTTAACCACGTTCGTCGGTCTACCTAGTAGGAGGCTGTCCTACACCACGTCTATCTACGAATCGTTTTGGTTGGAATGTTCCAGATAATGCGAGAGGCGTCGTGCGATTTCTTCCCGGATTTCGATGGTCACAGCCACGTGGAAGGATCCTGCGCCAAGGAATGGGCGGCGGAGCGGCATAACTACCACGCCATGGCGTTCATGTCAAGAGCTTACAACTTCCAGTGGAGCAGGTTTGGATACAAATTTAAAATGATCACATTGGCCCCTTGTTACTATTTGTGAACCTTCATTTCATGTCTCGTAATCCGGTGCTAATGGATTACCGTTTCGATTACTCAGATGGAATTCCCAGGCTGGGTGGCGGAATATTGTAATGCAGTTACGAGAGGCCGTGGATAAGAAACGAGAGGTAATGACAAAGCTTTATAATAAATTCTAAAAAAGAAGAGACTCGCAACCTTATAAGCGGACCGCTAGACCGCTGCTTCGATGATTCCGAAGGAATGCAATAAATATAAATAAAGAAACGCTTACATTTTGCTCTTATCCGTGCACTTGGAATTCCTGTGTCGCAGTGTATCTGTGTCATGGTCAATACAAACATCCAAGACCCGAGAACAAACTTTGTGTTCAACAGTCACCACAAAAAGTTTGCCCCGACAAGGAATCGAATCTGAGGCCATTTGGCTCAATACAACTCTGCCTCGGAGCCATCAAAGAAATAACAATCAATCCTCACCTCAACTAGGATTCCTAGGGAATCGGAAGTACGAAGACCATGTCCACGCAACAGCGATAATAATCTGTACCTAATGCAATGTGCCTATAAAAAAGGGTGCAAGTATACCTAAGATTTTTTTGTTTTAGGGTAAATTTCAGCTTCTTTACGTGTCGCCCCAGCGTGCCAGCATTTTGAAAAACAATGAGATGACTCAGGAGTTCAGCTTTGAACCTGCGCCTGGATTTCCGGTAAGTTATGAAGTGAGCCTGCGTCTTCTAGTTACCTATCTAGACCAGGTGCCTTAACCAACAAGGCTAAGAGAGTGGATCGATGTTGACTCCGAAATTCTTGAGATGATGACTTATTTCGGCATGCACGTGATGACAGAATTGACACCATTAAGTATTAAAGTCTCATAAGCCCAGTAATTTCACTGCTGCTCATCAAACCGGAATACAGGAACGCTTGCACATTACTGCTTGGCGGCAGACTTCACGAGCAAAGCGGTGGTATCAACCCAGACGGACACTCGTAGAAGAGTTAGTCCTATTATCTTCATCTTATCTTTACCTATCTTTATTTGCAGTTCTTCCCAGACCTGTTCACACTGAACATGTCATACGGATCTGTGGATGCGAGGAGGACCACCTTCGGAATGAAGTATCGCTTGGTAGAAAACGTTTTCGATTTCCTTCAGGAGTTGAAGCTATCTAGCTATTCATAGCTACATGTACTATTACTTATTCTGTGACGGTGTTAAGGTTTGCTGAGCAGTGTAACCCGTGAAATTGTTGGACATAGTCTAACGACATGTCTCATAAGAGTACTTATGACGTCATTTACACTTATGATTTCACTTATGACGACTGCAGAGTACTGCAGTCCTCACCATGATTGGAAACAATTTTTGAGTTATAATAACTATCATCATTTAAAATATAGTACCGGTCTTACCACAAAACAAACCACACCCTAAACAAACGTTGAACTCTCACTTAAGGTTAAAAATGCCTTGGTCGCGCGTTTAAATATGAACAATCACATACCTTGATTTAAGAAGTGTCTAACTCAATTCTTTTGTGACATTTCTAATCAACTTAGACGTTTATCTTTAGACACTGTCTAACTAAACAGGCGTTTAAAGTTGTTTTTGTGATAAGAAACACGTCTAAAACCAATTTTTCCGCCGGCAGCAGCAATGTTAAAATATACGCGATAGAAATTCACATTTTAGTTCTTAACAAATGATCAAATCATGACTCAGTTGTATAATAAATAGTTTATTATGTGAACAATAAAGTGGGCCTGTTTTAAGGTTCGTCTTAAAACAACTTAGTTTTAATTTTACCTGTAGCCTTCAATGCTATGATTACTTCATGATTTACTATTAGGTGGTAGGACTAACTCTTCTTCGAGTGTCCGCCAAGCAGGAGTGGCACCCAGCCTTAAGCTTACCAGGTAAACGACCGATCATTCCCGTTGTTCACCACCGGCTTGTCCGCCACTGGTGGACAGTGACACATTTCCAGCTCGTCTCGTTACGAAATAGTATTAAAGAAATATATTGTGGTTGAGTTTACGACTCATCTAAGTACATATGTAGGTAGGTACTGACTCTAATGACAGCAGCGAAAGTTTCGGTTTTGAGTGGAGTCGAGCATGAACTACGCGGAACAGCTATGGGGAATTAAAGTGGGTGTTTCCTCGTTGCGTAAGCAGGTTGCCAAACTGATTTGGCTACGACGAATAATATTTTTCTTCATAAATTACCAAAAATTACTTCCAATACGGCATGAAAACCCTGACCATTCGGTGCAGCACCGCACGATACTTTGCGCGAAGCCATAGATTTTTACAGTGCACCATTTATTCCTAAAAGTATCAATGCTAAAAGTCTATCATATACAACTCCAAATGTGCATTGATTTCGTAGAACAGGTCCCAAAACGCCATCCTCTCGCTGAACGGCCTCTTTCGACCTTGCAAGTCATCCTCTATGTGCATGTAGTGATAAGGAGTGTTGGGTGTGATCGGTTCCCACTTCACCGGCAACAGATCTGATGGTTCCGGAGTTGGATCCCTGAAAATGAAGAGCGGTAATTTGAGAATTTGTATCAAGATCAAATTAGTAAGTAAACTCTTCTGCGAGTATAGTAGTTAAAGCTTATCTTCAAAAAACGACTTCTTGTCTCGTTAGGTTTTAGTACCTAACTAAAAAATCAAGTTGCCTTAGTCTACATACCCGTATTTAACAAAATTCGCCCACATCATTGTCATCCGATCCACAATCATCTGATCCTGTTCTGATGGCTCCCCTAGATACGACACATTCCACAAGTAACCAATCTCATCGCCATGAGCTGCCCCTCCAAGAGTTGTATTCAGTCTGTTCTTTAGGATATTCCTCCCTCCATCATACGCAAACATATACAAATATATGTTTCTTGCTTCACTCTTCAGTAATCTGCCGATGCTTCTCATTGTGAGGTAAACAAATGATAGATCTGATCGTAAATCAATAAGTTCTTGGAGCTTGTCTTCATTTATTTCATCGTCGCCAAAGAAAAAGTGTCTGACACTCGATATACCTTCAAAACTTTCACTGTTTATGTCAAAAGTTGGGCTTAAACTATCTTCAATAATATTAGTGAAGTCTTGACCTGGTTCTATAAAGAGTCCTAAGGCTTCGTTGTCATTAAAGCCTATCATAACTTTAAAATCTTTAGCTGACGATATAGCATCCTTTTGCATCCAATTTTCAGTTACAAACGATTCTACATCATCGAAAGTTTTTTCAACGCAAGGTCCAAATTCTAAGCCAAGTTGGTTAGCTGCAACGATTATTTGCAAGGGTTCTATTGTAGATAAGAAATTTAATGCGTCATCTATGTCGGTAGTTAGGAAGCCGAAATGCTGAGAAATTGCCAACGGTGCGTCTCTTTTAGTCGGTATATAAAAAGGCATGTAAGATGTTCCACTTTGCAAGATAGCCTGGTTGAATAGTTGAGGATCATGTTCTCTAATGATTTGTAGCTCCACAGAAGAGGCACCAGCACTACTGCCTACAAGTGTGACTTTACTTTCATCACCACCAAAGTTTGCAATATTCTCCTTCACCCACCTCAAGGCTGTCAATTGATCTTTCAATCCCTGATTCCCTGGTATTTTAGGGTCATCTGTGCACATGAAACCAAAAGGCCCAAGTCTATAGTTTAAAGTCACTACAATAACACCATGCCTGATTAAACATTTAGGGTCGTAGATGTATGATCCGTAGAATCCGACTTTGAAGGCACCACCATGAATAAAGACAAGCACTGGAAGGTTGGTAGCTGATGCAGGTGTAAAGACGCTGAGGTGTAGGCAGTCTAGGGACCCGAACAGGGCTCCGCTGAAGTCGTCTAATTGTGGACATATAGCTGAGTCGTCTATAGCATCGAATATTTCAGTGAACGCAGGGTGTGGCGATGACGGCTGGAATTAACAAAATTGTCGGTTTACTTCTCGTGCGAGAAATAACTATTTACCTACTGACCAAAGGTCATCGGGGTGTGGTTGACAACTCAATTGCTAGACATCCTTTTATAGTGTGAGAAAATTAATGAAATCAGTGAAAATAATTCGTGTTGTTTTGTAAATTGGTACAGTTAGGTATACTTTGACGAATCCAGATAAAGATACTAAAAATCCTCAAGGGTGGTAGCCCTGCTCAAGGTGTAGGGAGGGGTTGAAGGTCCCTTTCTCACATAAGCACCATGTAGCTCGTAAAGTATTGATCGTAGAGTAAAAATGAATTACAAATAGACAAAATGGGGGTGGATTTCCAAACCACCCCCATTTTGTGAAGGCCTTTAGGTACTTCAGTAAACATCTTCTAGCTGATGATTAAATAAGCTTGTAGCTGTAATACTCACCCCAAACGGATTCTCCCGATCCACTACCCCATACGGTATACCCAGATACATGTAATAATCTCCGTTTTCACTAGCCAGCCCCTTAACCAACCCCTGAGTAGTATTTACTATAGGAACTTGCGCATTAACATATCGTATGCACAATAACAAAAATACATATTTACAAGACATTCTTTACACTGCTTGAATAATGGACACTATTTAAATAATTGTTTTCGAGCTTCAGATAAATAAATGATATGAATTTATCGAAAACAGTGGTTCTCAAAAGGAGTGATAGAGGCCCGTCTTAAAATTTTACCGTTTTGGAGGTGATTCCACACAGGTTTGATGCATGCCACCGACAGGTCACTGGTGGTCACATAACCCCATCGAGCTTGGGCCCATTTTATTCGCACGCATGCACGCACGCACGTACGCACACACACACACACACACACACACATAGGCGCGCGCGCGCGCGCGCACACACTAACTTTCGCATTTATAATATTAAGTAGGAAGTAGAATTAAAAATCAAATTCTTATAAATCTAACATTATATTTTAATAATTCATGTAAAGAATAAAAAAAATGCAAGAAGTCTTAGTCTCAATCTTGATCTCTTTCGGTCGGAGAGAGACTTCACTAATCATTCACTATCGTTCAAAAATCAGTGTTATCCAGCAAGAATTTCTGCAAATGCTCATTGGTTTCAACAAGCAGGTCCCAAAAGGCCATCCTCTCGTTGAAAACCCTGGTACCGACTTCCAGCTCGGAGTCGATGTGCATGTAGTGGTAAGGTGAAGTGAGGGTGATGTGTTCCCACTTGACTGGTACCAGGTTTGTCGGCTGAGGAGTTGGGTCCCTGGAAATTAATAACATAAATTAACCGTTGAACTCACGTCACAGTTGGATCCCATTTTGAATTCATAACAATAGTGTTAGGTCTCATAAACCCAGTAATTTCACTGACTGTTTTGCTCATCAAACCGAAACACAGTAATGCTTGCACATTACTGCTTGGCGGCAGACTTCACGAGCAAAGCGGTGGTGTACCAGCCCAGAGGGACACTCGCAGAAGAGCTAGTTCTATCACCTAGTAAAACTTTTTTTTTTTTTATGTTATTTCGTAACGAGACGAGCTGGTCGTTTGCCTGATGGTAAGCATAACGCCGGCCCATAACAATTGCAGTGCCACCCAGGACTTTGCAACACAAAGGCCTGCGCGGCACTGCAATGCGCTCGTTACCCTGAGACATTAGGTATTAAGTCTCATAAGCCCAGTAATTTCACTGGACACTCTGCTCATCAAACCGGAACACAGTAATGCTTGCACACTACTGCTTGGCGGCAGACTTCACGAGCAAAGCGGTGGTAACAACCCAGACGGACACTCGCAGAAGAGTTAGTCCTCCCACTAACAAACGAAAGCAGACTACACGAGCAAAGCGGTGGTACCCAACCACATAGACACTCGCAGAAGAATTAGTCCTACCACCTGATGTTTAGTAAATTAGGACTGACTCTCAAGTGCAATTGCCGAAACATACTGGTGGCACTAGACGATAATTTTCGAATTGAGGGTTTTTTTACAGCTTTGGGGCTTGCGTTTGACCGTTTTCTTACCTGACGGCGCGACGACGCGGTCGACGATGTAACACGTTCACCCAGAAGATACCTGTTCACTCGTCTCTTGATGACTCCTGGGTGATAGCTAGCAATAAGGGAGCACCAGATTATGCCCTACCCACTCATGATAACCAGAAAAACGGTTCAGAATAGTATCCAGCTCGAGTCATCATGAGTCACGAAATTACTTACAACATGACTCGAAGTGAACTAATACCTTCGAGGAAAATGTGCTGCAACGTCGATCACACCGCTGCGTCACATCCCTTAGTTAAATTGGAAGCATTCACATACCCATATTTAACGAAGTTCGTCCACATCTCCGTCATCCTATCTATTGTCAATTGATCTTCCGTCGATGGTTCTCCTAAGTATGACACATCGTACAAATAACCAACTTCGTCCGCATGCGCTGCTCCATGCAAAGTCGTGTTTATATTATTCTTAAAGATATTTCTACCTCCATCATACGAAAATAAGTAGAGATACATCTTCCCAACGTCACTCTTTAGGTACCTTCCAAGACTCCGTAAGGAAGTATGCACGAATGAAGAGTCAGATCTTAAATCGATGGCTTCCTTAAACTTAGTTTCGCCGATTTCCTCGTCGCCGAAGTAAAACTGTCTCACTTCAGGAATGCCAATGAAATCTTCATGGTCTATAGCGAAGGTTTCTCTCAGACTTGCATTGACAATGTCAGATAAGTCCGAGCTTGGAGTCAGGAACAGGCCAAGGGCTTCATTTTGGTTGAAGCCTATCATGATGTTCAAGTCTTTGGCTGTCGGTATGACTTCCTTTGACACCCAGTTTTCTGTCATGAACGACTCGACGCCACTGAAAGTCCGTTCTATACAGGGTCTGAACTGAATGCCTAGCTGACTTCCAGCGGTTATGATTTGAAAAGGATCGATAGTAGCTAGAAAGTCTAAAGCCATGTCAATATCCTCAGTTTGGACGCCGAAATGATCAGCTAAAATCAAAGGAGAATTCCTCACAGTTGGTGGGTAGCTCGGCAAGAATGCCACTCCACTTTGCAAGATCGCTTGTTGGAACAGTTTGGGACCATCGTTGTTCCTTATTATTTGCAAATCTGAGGACATTCCACCAGCGCTGTTCCCTGAAAGCGTCACTTTGTTTGGATCACCACCGAAGCTTTCTATATTATCATGCACCCATCTCATTGCCAGCAGCTGATCCTTTAACGCCTGGTTCCCTGGTGCTCTCGGATTGTCGGTACACATAAAACCAAAGGGTCCCACTCTGTAATTCAAAGTAACGAGGATTACATCGTGTTTGACCAAGAATTTAGGTCCATACAAATACCTTCCATAGAATCCTCTTTCGAAAGCACCTCCGTACAAGAAGATTAAGACTGGTAAGAGTTTGCTAGAGGATGATGGTACAAAGACGCTGAGATGGAGACAGTCTAAGGATCCTAATTGGAGACCGTTATAGTCTGTTTGCGGACATATTGCTGTATCGTCGGTGGCGTTGAATGTATCTTCGAAGGTTGGGCCTGGTGATGATGGCTGGAAAATAAGACAAAATACTTCTCAAGTTATTTGGGTTTGTCATTTGTAATATTGTTTTTTTCGTAGTTTGTTCTGGACTTTGGTGGGTATAGTTCATTTATTACAAGGTCTAATATAGGAAACAAATTTACATAATGTATCTACTTAAATGAACAAAATTACTTACCCCAAAAGGATTATCCGGGTCCACTATCCCATATGGTATACCCAGATACATATAATAATCCCCGTCATCCCCCGCCAACCCTCTGACTAATCCCTGGGAGGTATTAACTATAGGAATGTTTTGGGAATACACATACTGGAAACTATGTAAACATATTAATAGAACAAAAAGAAACATGTTACGAGTCATCATTACTAGAAGTGATTACTTACAATATATTAAAAGTTGTAAATAAAATTAAGATAGTATAAAGTGTTATCAAACCAGTGGTTCTCAAGTAGAACGATATCCCTATTATTTATTCATACACCACATGTAATTAACATACTGTTATTGCTTATTAGGTATAACAATAGCCTGTATATATATGCCTACCTACCCACCTTAAAAAATATCATCATCAGCCGGAAGACGTCCACTGAACACAAGCCTCAACCATAGAACGCCACTTGGATCACCTACTCGCCTCTTAAATCCAACGATTTCCTTGCGAGGGGCCGGCCTACATTACCTACGTTTTCCGCGTGGTCGCCACTCGAGAACCTTTTTTCCCCATTAGTTGTCGGTTCTGCGAGCGATGTGGCCTACCCATTGCCATTTCATCTTAGAGCTTTAGAGCTATGTCGGTGATATTCGTATAGAGCACATTCTCCAAAGTGAAGCCGGTAAAAGATGGACAGACTGGCCACTTTGCGTCTATGCTCTAGGCTAACTGAGGTTAAAATTTAATCAAATCATCCCATTTATTCTATTTATGTAAGCTTTTAGTTATAAAAAAGGTTGCATAATAGAAAAAATGGGATGATCTATACAAATAAATAAAATTGAAGTGTCTGATTGCAATATCAAAATAACAGCTTATTACCAAATGCATATGAAAGTATATAACTACGAAAGCATGTACCTATAACAACCCTTTTTAAAATATTTTTGTGTCTGTCTGTTCCGGGTAATCCCCGAAACGGCTGGGCCGATTTTGATGGGGCTTTCACTGGCTGATAGCTGATGTTACAAGGAGTAACTTAGGCTACTTTTATTTTAGAAAAATAATTAGAGTTCCGCGCAAAAAAATAAAAACCGCGGGTGAAATGGCGTGCAGCAGCTAGTCCTAAATAAAAGTTTGAGAGTCTGTGCCCAAATTAGGTACCTACCACACGAAAATAATTCGACATAATCTACGTCCGCTGATGTAATTATGATTAAATGTGATTTATTATACTACCTAGGAATTTTAATGTACTAAAATAGACCTTCCCGCAAGAATCATTATTTGGATTTAATAAGACGACCAATTCAAAATATCGGCCGTAGGTAGGTCGATATTTCTCAGCAATTACAAAAAATTCAAAGCTGAAATTTATTTCACTCATCTCTTTATGTTAATCGCGTTACACGATTGGTTAATTTTTACTGCAGACAAAAAAATATCAAAAACGCTGCTTTTAAAAACCAATATTTTAATTTTACAGGGATACTAGACCTATTTAAGCCCCCAAACTTTCTGTATATATAAGTTATAGATAGTTCAGACTTTCATCTATCACTATCAGTTATAGACAGTTCAACTGATAGTTCAGATTTTGTAATGAACGGGGAATCAGATGCAGGTCATTCGCTCAGGGATGCGATGATTTTTGCTATTAGATATAGATGGACCGGAGAGTAACACAGGCTATTTTTTATCCCGGATAAATACACAGTTCCTGTTGGAACGCGGGTGAAAACCGCGCGCAGAAGCTAGTTAACAAATAAAACACAGTTGTATATAAATATTTACATTTTATTTCGTTATCTCTTTCCACTGATTACGAGATAAACAATCAACTATATTGCTGCATCTGAATTAAAAACCAAAACACAAACTACTATTATTATAAAAATATGACGTAAAAGGATTTCAATTCACCCGAATAATTACCGCTTGACAAATTTAGGCCACCCCACAGACACACGTTAATTGCAATAATAAAATTGACAATATCGACAAATACGGACCGCAAACAATGTTATTGCGATATATATACAATTATTATAATAATATATACAATACTGTACGGGTAGGCTGTCATACGGTCTCACCACAAAAAAATAAACACACTTTAAACCTGTGTTAAACAGTGTTTAACTTCTAAATATGCCTTAGTCACCTGTTTAAATATGAGCAACCACAAATCCTGATTTAACTAACGTCTATCCGTTGTCTAACATAATTCTGTTGTGACATTTCTAATCATTTTTGACGTTTATCTTTAGACACTGTCTAACTAAACAGACTTCTAAGTGTTTTTTGTAGTAACACGGCAAGTGTCTGAAAGACCGCTCTATAAAGGCTATTTTAAATTTACAACAATATTGTGTTTGCGAGGTCTGTCCATTTGCGGCCTTATATTTGTTGATATTGTCAATGTTATTGTTGCCAATAGTTTTGTGTGTGTGGGTAACCTTACGACCCACCATTGTATAATTAAGTTCATTTGATTTCCTGAAAAAGGTATCCAAGAGTAAATCTGTATTTTTTTATAAACTTTTCCGTCATATTTTCAAGATTAATCCTAACTAATATATAATATAAAGAATATCTATCAAATACAGTAATATAGTCTGATTTCGCCATGAAAATATATTTACAGTTCAGTCAATAAAAAACCTAATACGTATAATGCTTATGCATTTTTATACACGAATCTCTTAGAAAATAATAAATTGTGTACATGCTTAAACTAAACTCATAATTAAATAGATATAAAGATAATTTTAGGGTAAAGCTGTTTTTGCGCACACACATTTCACAATTTAATCATTACATTATAACTAATCTTCATTCATATCATACAACTCAGTACTACTCGAGTCCATGGGTTTTGGTATTTTATTAACTTACCGAGTCTGCATTTGCTGTTTAATCTTAGAGTAATCAAGATTCGAAACTAGCAAAAATTACTTTAAAAAAGCGAAGAACCGACTTCAGTGACAAACTACTGAACCGATTTTAATGAAATTTCTATGGGACCAGTCTGAAAGAATACCCTTTCAAATAAAAAAAGAATTTTCCAAATCGGTTTTTAAATGACCGAGATATCTGAGGTAACAAACACAAAAAAAAACCGACGAATTGATAACCTCCTCCTTTTTTGGAAGTCGGTTAAAAATTGAGGGCAGAGGCAGACCACGTGTGCTTTTGTTGATAAAAAAACATCCAAAACTCATACAGTGTTACCACAAAAAACATTTTTAGACGCCAGTTTAGGTATACAGTGTATAAAGATAAACGTCTAAAATGTTTAGAAATTACTCAACAGTATGGAATTTGGACAATGGTCAGACACTACTTGTGGTTGCTCGTATTTAAAAACGTGACTAAACGTGGCATGTCTAGGAGTTAAACACTGTTTAACACAGGTTTAGTATTAATTTTTTTTGTGGTAAGACCGATAGTCTCAAGTATCAACTGAGTCGAGTTTTATTGGAGTTTGTATTCAATGGTAAGGATGACCACATACGTTGTCAAATCGAAAATGCGTACTTTTTTAATTATGATTTGTCTTGTTTGCACGCGAATAAATGTCACGCGTGAAAGAACTAAATATATTTTAACTAATCAATGTCTAAGCAACTGCAAGTTAGTGTTGGGATAAATCATGTTAAATATTTATTGTTTGTAGTAATAAAAGGTTTTTATTTCAGTACGATATATGTATAGGAAATTCATTAATTTTCTTATAATATTATCTGAAAGTTCCGTTTGAATGAAGTCAATTTAATCTGAATTTTCAGTATGCATTTTCGACTAGTCCACATACTCACGCCTATTACAGATTTTTTGACATGTACACACTCATTTGCTATACTTCTTTTACTTTCATACTTCATTCGTTCTCGTAAACTGTCAAAAATAAATCTTATGAAGTGGAAATCCATCGATAATTAAAGTATTTAATTACAAGTTAGGCATTTTTAGGAACTAAAACAGATACAAAACGTAGAACTTATTTACAGTTGGTAAGGTAGGTTTTCTGAATAAGCCTTCAGTCTGTGCTAAAATAAAGCTGGGTTTAGACTACACCATACACTATCTATGTGTGCAAATGGGTGTCTCTAATGGGCACAGGCTAAAACTAATCTCAGATGGCGCCACCATCGCTGGTGCTTGTCATTGATGTTTACTTTGGGGGTTAATGAATTAACCTAACCAGTATACTTGCTCGCGTCACAAAAATCATTAGATTTGAAATGGTCACTACATAACTTAGAAGAATTTGGTTTCCAATCATTTTTGATGCGCAATGCATTGATCCACAGCTTCCGTTTTTTCTCGTCATCATGTGTACCTTGTTTTTACTTACTAAAAGTTTGAGAGAAACAACACCAGCGATAATGCGCCACCTAGGGGGGAAAACAAGCAGCGTGTCAGCCTATTATAACATTTATTGTGACACGTTAATTAGTGTAAACACTCATGGTTAAAGTGGGCAGTGTGAACGGTAAAGACATGAGTGTCACTCAATTTCTTCCGTAAGGTCTAAACTTAGCATTAGGATCGAGTTAATTACTTTTTCACATTTTGCGCATAGAAATACAGCAGCAAGAGTAGTCTGAGGAACAGTTGGCGTCTTAGATGCCATATAGGTGTGAATTGAAATTTGGCTTAGAGCTTAGATAAAAAAATGCAGTCACAAAAATCTCATACAACCAGCAATTTAAATATACTCTATGAAATGTTAAGCGTGAACCGAGTAAAAATAATACATAAAATATAATAATACGGATCGACGTCAGAATCGCTCCTCCTTTTTTATATTGGTTAAAAATAATACGATTATAAATCTACACAAATAAACTATTTTTTTTTTCTATAACAAAGATTAGAAACACTGAATTGTTGTTTATGCATGTACACAAGAATGCATAAACTACGAAATCTAATGTAAAAAATAATATAGTAGTGTCGATCCTGTCATCTCATACCTAAACCTATTTTTAGTTTTAATCTCTCTTTCTAAGTGAGAACATGAGAAAGAGATGGAATATATTTTAGACCTGTCAAATTAATCCACTTGCAGACACAAGCAAATGGATTAAGTAAACATCTTGCATGTCTTTCTCATGTTATGTTTTTGAAAGAGAGAGCGAAAGTAAAATTATGTTTAGGTATGAAACGACAGAATCAACACCAGTATCTGAATCACAACATCAATACAAAACCTGTGCTATGGAAACTTATAACTGGCCTTATGGCTGTCCAGAAAGAAAAATACACTAACCACAACACACTGCGTATATAACAATGCTGTGATTTCAGATACTGTATAGCAAGTATGCATCCCTTAACATGTGCGACCAGCACTACTTAGATTTCACTCAATATTAGTGTTGAACGCAAATATTATTTTAATGAACAAAGTTTTAGTTTAATATCGGCAAACTGTCTTAAGACGAACATGTAGAGGATTATGTTTCTATGTTAACAATTGACCGTTAAGTTCAAGATAGCAAAATTATTGGGCTTATGAGACTTAATATGTAATGTCTCGGGGTAACAAGCGCACTGCAATAATAGGCCTTTGTGTTTCAAAGTTCTGTGTGGCACTGCGATTATTATTGAATGACGTTTTGCTTACCATCAGGCAAACAACCCACTGGTCACATTATCCAATCGATACAAAAAAAAATAAAAAGATATGACAAGCGGGTTATTTACCTGAAGTTGGAATACACATTGAGTAGCTTGGCATTGAATGAGAAAGCGATCAATCCAGTTAAATAAACATATTCTACCATTTCCTGACTACATTCCCGTCTTAAATGACAGCTTTCGGTTACACAACATAGTAATCTTCTTAAAAATAACTCTTTTTGGCATATTTACAGTACAAAAAGTACATTAATATGTTAAGAAGCGTAATATTACTAGGCAGTAGTGAATCTGCCTGTTACTTTGAAGTTCAATGACTTTTTAAGACGTGAGATTTAGATATCTGAGTTTATTGGACAAAATGTTCTATGGTAGACCTGTTACAATGCATCACAAAGTTTTTGAAACCGCACAGAATCTGACCCTGAATAAACATTCTCTGAATTACCAGAATGGATAGATTGGCCTTTAGTAGCACTACTTTAGACCTGTCAAATTAATCCTACAGGGGCATCGCAAATATTGGAGTTGATTAAGTACGAGATACTTAAATCTAATTTTAGTTATAATCTCCCTTTCTAAACGAAAACATGAAAAATAGCTATGGAATATATTTCAGACCTGTCAAATTAAACCACTTGTTTGTGTCCAATGTAAATTTAACAGCAATGAATCTAGTGTCATCTAACTTATCAAGGATGGAAGATATTTGATAACTCCAAAACTAAATTTAGTTCTGTCAAACATTTTCCATCTCTTTCTCATGTTATGTATTGGAAAGAGAGAGAGCGAAACTAAAATTAGGTTTAGGTATATAACAACAGAGTCGACACCATTCTGTTACTAATGTAACTTATTGTGTTGGTGACCATGAAAATAAACTCGTGTCAAATAATATTTTATGAAATTTGCATCTCTACACTAGATGAATAAAATCAGAAATTTAAAGTAAATTAACTGTGATTAAGTATATTTCAGTGACAATTTCAAATGTTTATAAATTTTGCCAATCAAAAATTTAAGCTGTATTGTGTGAGCACTATTATTACTTCATCATTTTTTTCTTTTTTTTTCAAATATATTTTTGTCTGATAAAATGTAATAGAGTAAAAAGAAATTATGTATAATTTAACCTATGGAAGTCACAATGTATGGAGCACATAGAATATATTATGGTTTATCGGAAAATATGACAAAAATACTTTTTAAAATTTCGTACAAAACATTCATTTTTAAAGTGTCCTAATGATTTTCTATATTGGATATTAGTAACTAAATTATCACTTTATCAAGTGTCTTAAATATAGTAAAAACAAAATATTGATTGCCGATTTCGATTCTACAAGTTTATATGTGGGTTTTTACCAAAAACTGGGTCATATAGAGTCCAATAATAACTAAACAAATTTTGAGAGCTCCCATGGCTTACTTGATAGGTTGATAGAGTTAACAACTATAGTGTGTATAGTTTGCAAGTTCCAGTACATGACAAAATTGAGTACAATTAAAATATCCGCAGGTATTTATTTGTTTCACATTTAAATAAAATTTTTAATAACTTTAAGAGTTAGTGCAATGTCAGCGCTGTTCAAGCGTTAGAGGAACTCTTAATGAATATTGCCTTTTGATCATATACAATTGAAACTAATCCCTATTCCTTGTATCTAGGGAATCAAGAATGATGAAGACAATACACAGACATTTGTTTACGAACATCCTGTTACAAGAATTGAACCATCAATCTTTACGCACCAAAATTTTAGCCCATCCACCTCAATTGGACCATGGGATCTGTCAATATACAAAGATTACCTAAAAGGTAATCCATGTATGAAACCTTTCAGTTGTTTCGCAAATCTACCTACTGTAACCACTTAAATTATTGTAAAAATCATAGTGACCCCACTATGAATTTTATCATGACCCGCTGCAATTTAACTGCGGAAAACTCACATAGTCTCAAAATCGAAGTGTCAGGTAATGATGTTCGAGACTAGGTTCTGTCACTTTACTTTCAAAGTCGAATTCATCCTGCCTTTATGTATTACGCATCTCTTTATAACAAGTTGTAATTTTAAGACTACCAAAACCTCCAAAAGAACTTTACCTTGCAATTTACTTATCATAGCTTCTATGATAAACTAATTTTTACACTCACTTTATAAGTAGGTAGGTAGTGTAGCACATTTCTCATAAAATATATTATTCCTGTGTTCACTTCTGCGACTGTTTTTTTGACACTGTTCAATCTTCACTTCCGATAGTTTCCACTAAAGTACGACAGTATCCACTTAAATGTCACATTCTTCTATCAATGTTGAGCACAATGAGGAAATAAGAATCTTTTTACAAAAAGGATTATTACTTTCTACAATATTACAGGCTCTTTTATTAACTTAACATCGACATGAACAGAAGAATATCACAGGGTTCACTACTACATCACAGCGTTCACTGTGTCATAGTTTTAACATCACAAGTATTCCACTCTTATCCCACTGTGTTCCTTTGCCCATATCACTCTAATTCCACTTCACTTTTGTCACAGTATTCACTAACATTGTCCCCTCGTTTGACAGTGTCCACTCTACTTCCGAATTCACTCGTGCGTGTAGAAGATCAGCTGTGGATTGGAGTCATCAGGGGACATTTCTAACTGCACAAACTGTGGTGTGGTGCGAGCTGACTCATATGTGTTGTTTCCGCCTCTGGATACTGAGTTTCTTGATCTGGAATTATAAATAAGTACTTGTTACATTTTTTTTTTTTTGTTATTTGGTAACGAGACGAGCTGGTTGTTTGCCTGATGGTAAGCATAACGCCGGTCCATAACATTTGCAGTGCCACCCAGAACTTTGTATCACAAAGGCCTGCGCGGCACTGCAGTGCGCTCGTTACCCTGAGACATTAGGTATTAAGTCTCATAAGCCCAGTAATTTCACTGGATACTCTGCTCATCAAACCGGAACACAGTAATGCTTGCACATTACTGCTTGGCGGCAAACTTCACGAGCAAAGCGATGGTAACAACTCAGACGGACACTCGCAGAAGAGTTAGTCCTCCCACTAACAACTTGTTACATGTTTTTGTTCTTACAAGGAACTCTTCTGCAAGTGTCCGTTTTGGAGTTTGCCAGAATTTGGTATTGCGAACCTGGGGGCGTCGCTGGAACTTTTACTTGTAAAGAGGTTGCACATTCAATCGAAAAGTTTGAAACATTGATCTATTCATTATGTACTACATTGTTACTAGATTGTCTCAATGTTAATACATATAGGTGTATTCTGGCATAATTTTGTTTTGCGAACCTGGGAGGTTGCAGGAAAGCTGTCACCAGACAACAAACAGTTGAAAAACACTGTATTATTGTTATGTTCTAAATTAAGTATTATTTTCTAAACTAGTTAATTGTTGCTACATGGTGTCCACACTCACTTGGCCTTGGCATGTGTGAGAATGTGACTCTTGAGGTTGGTGCTCTGCGCGAATTTCTTATTGCACCCGTCGAAAGGACACACGTACGGCCGGTCGCCCGTGTGGATTCGAACGTGAGTCCTGGAAAATAATAAACAAAAATATTATCGACTATTATAAATAAACGTCTAAATTATTTGTTTGCAATGGAAGATTTTGGAAGTCAGTTACAGCTTTTTTTTATTCCCTTGAGTAACGAGCGGGAACGGTGTTTATTATATTATAGAAGAAGCGAATTTTCTGTAAGAGGAGAAAACTCAACTCGTATGTCAATAGAGAGAAAATCACATTTGACTTTTATTTTATTGGATAATAAGAGAAGCAGGTCGTTTGCGTGATGGTAAGCATAACGCCAACCCATGAAAATTGCAGTGCCACTCTGAACTTTAAAGTCTTTGTGTTTCAAAGTTCTGAGCCTGCACGGCACTGCATTGCACTCGTGACCCTGAGACATTAGGTATTAGGTCTCATAAGCCCAGTAATTTCACTGACTACCTTGCTCATCACAAACCGGAACATAGTAACGCTTGCACATTACTGCTTTTGGGCAGACTTAGCGGTGGTACCAACCCAGATAGACATTTGCAGAAGAGTAAATAAAATAGTCCTATTATTTTAATTTTTTTTTTAGTTTTTTATATGGCATTTCTGTGACATACCTTAAATTGAAATCTAGTGAGAATCTCTTCCCGCACCCTTCGAAAGTGCATTGGAAAGGTTTCTCCCCTGTGTGGACGAGCTGGTGCCGTTTTAACTTTGAACTTTCGACGAACGCTTTACCTGAAAACAGAATTCGACTTTTATTAGCTTTAAAGGAGCAGAATAAGGCGCGCCGCTATCTCGCTCGCGCATCTCAACATTTTTGAAGAGAAACAATCACTTAATATAATTATGAAAAATCGCATTCGGTGAAGTTGCTGGCAATAACATTACAGGATAAGAATTTTCCAAATCGGTTTATAAAAGTAACAAACATAAAAAAATACAACCGAATTGAGAACCTCCTCCTTTTTTGGGAATTCGGTTAAAAATATAATCGTAGCGACACCTTCGAAGGTACGAGACAAGATATAACTTTCCCGCCGACCGAAATGCACAATTTAACACGTCACAAAATCTACGTTGTAAAAGTGCCTTTTCCACGCTAGCGGATAAAAAGCACTTTTGCGAGCGGATTCCTAAACAAGACCTGTCCAAGCTTGTGAGGTGAAAATAGGTCTTTGTTTCCTGTCCCAATACTCACCGCACTCCGCGCAGACGTGCACGCGCGGCCCGTGCGTGTGTAAATGCTTCCTCATGGCAGAGTTGTCGCGAAACATCTTGCTGCAGCCCTTGTGCGGGCACGCTGAAACATCCGCACCCACACACGGTTATTAGTCTATGGCGTTATTGGTATATGGCGTTATTAGTCTATGGCGTTATTAGTCTATGGCGTTATTAGTCTATGGCGTTATTAGTCTATGGCGTTATTAGTGTATGGCATTATTAGACTAATAACGCCATAGACAAATAATGTCAATTTTAGTGGTAGGACTAAGTCTTCTGCGAGTTACCGTCTGGGTTATTACCACCGCTTTGCTCGTGCAGTCTGCCAAGCAGTAATGTGCAAGCATTACTGTGATCCGGTTTGATGAGCAGAGTAGCAAGTGAAATTACTGGGCTTATGAGACTTAATACCTAATGTCGCAGGATAACGAGCGCACTGCAGTGCCGCGCATGCCTTTGTGTTTCAAGTTCTGGGTGGCACTGCAATTGTTATGGGGCAGCGTTATGCTACAGACAAACGTCCAACTCCCCTCGTTACCAAATAGCATAAAAAAAAACACGCACAGACAACCCCTAAGGGGTACAATACGGGCAGGCATGGCGCTCACTATCACGCGAACGGCCCGCTCGTCAGTTGTATAAAAAGACATACCTATAGTCCTATCGGACGACTCCGGCATCGGTTTCTTTAGCCTGATCTTGTGTCCGGGCCGCGCGAACTCGGCGAGTTGCTTAGGGTCCGATAAATCTAAACCTGGAAACGAAAACAAATAAATCACTCATCACTAGGTGGTAGGACTAACTCTTCTGCTAGTGTCCTTCTGGGTTGGTACCACCGCTTTGCTTGTCAGCCGCCAAGCAGTAATGTGCAAGCATTACTGCGTTCCGGTTTGATGAGCAGAGTCAATGAGATTGCTGGGCTTATGAGACTAGATCTAATGTCTCGAAAAAAACCGCTGCGCAGGCCTTTGTGTTTCAAAGTTCTGAGTGGCACTGCAATTGTTATGGGCCAGCGTTGTGCTTACCATTAGGCAATCGACCAGCTCTTCTCGTTATCAAATAGTAAGCAAAGCTACCAACCTAGCTACGGAACCGTCACGTTATTAGACAATTACAAAAAACACAGAAAACAATTACCTGGCAGAAAACTCACCAGTTTCTGGTGAAGCCGTATTACTGGTAAGGCTTCATTTATCCTTAATAAAGCAACAAGCTAGTTAGTTGTTTTAACTTAAGTAATGTATAACTTAATATATATTGTTTATATAAGTTGAAATTATGTTACAGGGGTGACATCGTCAGCAATGACAAAAGCCCCTTCAAAAATAAAAAGATTAAAAAAAAATTACCTGGCATTGGTTCGGTTCCTAATATGGTCTTCTTTCCGGACATGTACTCCGTATAGTCAGGATCTGGTTCAGGGTTCGATCCGTCATCTGGAAAAATGCATATAAAAGCTTTTTATCATCTGGAAAAACCATCTTTATATGTATTTAACCGGATTCAAGAAATGTGATTTTTTATCAAGATATTTTAATCAAGAAATCTGGAAAAACGCATATTATACTTATACGGTCTGACCACATAAAAATTAAACACACCTGCTAAACAGCGTTTAACTTCTAAACATGCCTTAGTCACGTGTTTAAACGTGAGCAACCACAAACCTTCGTTTAAATAGTGTCAAACCGTTGCCTAACTCCATTCTGTTGTGACATTTCTAATCATTTTAGACGTTTATCTTTAAACACTGTCTAGCTAAACACGCGTCTAAAAGTTGTTTTTTCGGTAAATCTTACCATCATCTTCCCCTGTGGCCCACATGGTAACAGAAAACTCCCCCTCCATGGTTTTGATCTGTACTTGTTTCTGTTCCCAGCGCCGCGCCGCCCCGCGCCCCGCTGAATTCACCCCCTCCATCAACCCCATCGGCACCTCCCCTGGAATAGGGTTAGAAATAATACTAGGTACCATTCAAATAATTCATCATGGCAGTAGGTTTTATCAGTTGGTAGGTCTAACTCTTCTGCGATTGTCCGCCTAGGTGAGTACCACCTGTAGTCTGCCGCCAAGCAGTAATGTGCGCAAGCATTACCCTGAGGTTTGATGAGAAAAGTAGTCGGTGAAGTTACTTACTGTCTCAAGATAACGTGTGTGCATGCGGTACCGTGCAAGCCTTTCAAAGTTCTGAGTGGCACTGCAATTGTTATCGGCCGGCGTTATGCTTACCATCAGGCAAACGACCAGCTCGTCTCGTCAGCTTAGATGGACGGTGGTGATTCTTAGCCGGGGACACAAGGTCAATGATGCCGGGTGATGATGATGATGAATAAATAAAACATACTTACCAATAGGCATTAAATGGTGTATATTATTCGCGGTGCTGTTACTGGTTGTGCGTGTTTTACCGCGACCCCTGAAAAAGACAGCAAAAGTATTAAAACCTGGATCTGTAGCCTTGTATGGAGCAGAATACATTTTTCATCTTACAAGCTTGGAAAGGTTGTCTTTATCATTCGAAAACTACGTGCAAAAGTGCCTTTTATCCGCTAGCGTGGAAAACGTACTATTCTTACAACCTTACTTAAAACACTGTATAACGGTTTTCTTAACACAATGTTTCGTCTCTTTCGATTCAATTCAAAATTGTCAAAGTACAACAAAGACAAAACATTGTGCAACTGTTAATAATTATACAAGAAAGGCGCTTCCGACACGGATATAATTCCGAGTGAATTAAAATCAACCTGCTGAACTCAGCTCTGCGATATCTCTTGCATCGTTGTCCGATTTATATATGCAAGTACTTGTGTAAAATTTCGGCTAAATCGATGGCAAAATTTGACCTTTAAACAAAGTAACATTGCAAGTTAAATAAAAGCTTGTAAAATTAATCATAACTCATTATATAGTTTACCTGCTGGTGGAGGGTGGCGTAGCATTGTAGAGAGGGTCAAATGGGCTGTCAGCAGTCGGGTTGATGACATCTTCTCCTGATATACCAGGAAGGATCACTTCTTCACTGCCGACTGCAAAATTGCAATCTGTCAGCGGAGCTGACGATGTGAAGGTGTATGAGAGGTGATGGTGATGATGAAAAGATATAATATGTGCATGATGATAAGTTATAATATTAACCCCCGTATTCATAAACGCTCAATAAGATAATCTACACAAATAAATAAAATTGAAGTGTCTATTATTAATATCAAAATAACAGCTTTTTACTAAATGCATATGAAAGTATATACGGTACCTATAGCAAAAAAAAAACAATTTTTATAATTTTTGTCTGTCTGTTTGTTCCGGGTAATCTCCGAAACGGCTGGACCGATTTTGACGGGACTTTCACTGGCATATAGCTGATGTTATAAGGAGTAACATAGGCTAATTTTATTTTATAAAAAAAAATAGGATTCCGCACAAAACAATAAAACCCATGAAATCCAATATCTCCGCGCGGGTGAAACCGCGGGGCAGCAGCTAGTAAGATAATATATGCTATAAACAGTTTTGTCAACTTCTACGAGACAACACTTTCTAGTACCCTACTATTACTATTACTGAAAGTTTATGAATAAAAAAGGGTGCGAGAGAAAAAAATATTTATATACCTAATTTGAAAAAGGAAATGTTTACACTATGATGTAGTGTTTGATCACAAATATTGAAAAAAATTGATGAGCGAAATGAAAAATTGTGGGTTGACAGTTTATGAAGAAATCAAATTAGTGATGATGACCGCATCATCACTTACCAGCAGGTGAGATAGTGGTCAAACGCAAGCTTATAAAAAAAAAAGAGCGTGTGAACAGAATAAAATTGTTTCTAATAGCGAGGCGAGTAATCGGTCCAAGTGGCGTTCTATAAGGGTCGAGGGAGGCCTATGTTCAGCAGTGGACGTATTCAGGATGATGTTTCTAACGATCTACAAAATTTATCACACTGTTTATATTCATTACTGACTGAAGCAGCATTTGACCACAATCTCACATACGTCGAAAGCAATGGTGGCGAGAGATTACTCAGAAGGCAGTATTAGTAAATCGAAGGTTGAAATCCTTTAATACCTAATAGATACAACTCATTAAGGCCGCGGCGAGCGAGTGTGGCCGAGCGGGATCTTGTGCGACTTTCAATTCAACGCACTCTCGACGAATTTCGACTCGACCAAAACAATGACTTTATCAAGTTGTGTGCGGATTTATCACACTCGCTCTAAAACGGTGATGGAAAAACATCGTGAGGAAAACCCGCGTGTTAAGAACCACAAAGTTCGAGGACAAGTGACATCCACCAAGCCGCACTGGGCCCGCGTGAGGGATTATGGCCCGTACTGTCTCTCTCCGAGAGAAGGCCGGTGTTCCAGCAGTGGGAGCGTAATAAGGCTGGTGATGAACTGATCCGGCCCTGGAGTAGACCAAGGAGCGGTCGCTCTAGTCTCCAAGTGGCAAACGTCATATTGTGAGTGAAAAGTGCTCAGATTTAGATTCGACAGAAAACTTATTTTTTTTAAAATTAGGTAGTATTAACCAACTTTCAAAAAAGGAGGTTCTCAATTCGGTTGTATTTTTTTATGTATTTTGTTTCAGATCTCCATCATTTATAAACCAATTTCGAAATTTCTTTCTTTATTTGAAAGGATATACTTTCTGATTGGTCTCACAGGCCTTTCATCAAAATGGGTACAGTAGTTTGTCATTGAGGTCAGTTCGTTTTTTTAAAGCATTTTTTTATTTATTAGTTTGACGCAACTACTTCTTCTTACTATTAATCAAAAACAGAAACAATTGATCTGAAAGTGTTGACCAAAGAGTGCTGAAAGACAATCTTGATCTACCCTCATACAGGTTTGGAGTCTTGCACTGTATAAAAGTTAAATTTACTAAAGTTTTAGCGGTGAATGGACAGCTACCTTCTACCAGATGCTGCATCCCTATGACCTGCTCTTCAACCTCTTCATACTGGTCATCAGTTATGTACTCCTCGTACTGTCCTGCTTCTATTTCTTCATACTAGAAATTAATAAAAAATATAATTTTGTTTTGTATTTCATCGCGATATTCCCCTTACCACTTTTAACTAAAATATTATGTAAATGCAAGGAGTACTATTCTGAACATAGAACACTATCCCTTTCAACGAGTGCGAAAAAAAAGGCCTTTACTCTCAAAAATTGTATGCAAGTATCGAATGAAGTGATGTAATCTCCTCTACACCCACCCTAAAGCCACGTTTCCATTGTGCAATTTATGCATGCAAGTTTGACGTCACATTTGTTTGCAAGTTCAAATCTGCTTATATGAAACCTGAAACTTACATGCCGGTTTACGTTTCCACTGCTAAAGCGGAATACAACTTGCATCATGTGTGCAAGCTACTAGCTCAATGGAAACGCTCCAACTTAGCACTTAAAAAATATAGAGTAGGTATTTCTGCACCATCTTCTTTCATGTTGAGAATAAGTTAACTTTGCAAAAACTTGAACACTTGCACACTCATGCCCCTGCACTAGAATACCCTGTTGCAGGTGGCATGGACACACAGATTCACAACAAAAACATCCGAGACCCCAAGAACAAAATGTATGCTCATCGCACAAAGATTGCTCTGGCTGGGGATCGAACCCAGATTCGCTTTGCTGGCAGGGTTACTACCAACATAGCTTGGAAGCCATTAACCTATTATGGTATTTGTCAATGAAAAGTGAGGATGACTTTGTTATGAACTGTTTGTCATATATAATAATACCTTGACTCCCACCTGGTCACCGTCATCTATTTCCACCATCCCGTGGGTGCCCACCTCCACCTCGCACATGATCTCCTGGTTCATCATCATCAATGCTTCTTGTACCTGGGGAAGAAGATGCCATTTAGAAACAAAATAAGAACTGGCCCTAAGTGCATCTGCCGGAATGAATCTGTATGTGCTTGGTTGTTGATAGATGTTGCTTTTTAGTTTACCTTTATACCTACATATAGTTGTATTTCTTATAAAACACTATTTTTTACAAAAGAAAAGATTTTTCTCGTTTTGTTTATGTTTGCACAGAGCAAAGCGAGGTCATCTAGATAATTCATTTCGGGTTTCTGTAAAACTGCAATTTTATAAAGGGTGAAGCTCATTCTCCATGGTATTAAAATAATACTTAACAAATTGTTCTATAAGACAGTAGTCAATTGTATTATGTACCTACAAGAAAAATATTTTTATTTATTTCTAACTTACAGCTATCATTACAGGTAGTATGTATAATGCAATAGCTCAGCAATTGTTTTAAACTTAGTTATATTATATTAGTACCTACATATTATTTAATGATAAGAAATGCCATAAGTTGATTGCTAATTTAATTATAACTTACCATATTACTGACTAATAGCAGGATCCATTTGATTTTACATTTATTGCTATTTTTTTTGTACATTTGTAGCTGTTTGCACTGTTACCTTTGCCATCGAAACGTCACAAGAAACGATGACGAAAAAAAACTTGTTTATATTTTCGACAGCAAGGCCAGTGATTAAAAATGTAAATAGGCCGATACTTTATCATTTCATTAGGACAATAAAAATTGTTTTGTCGTAAGATATTTTTAAAAACGCGACAGTTGTAATTACTACACGGAAACATATCATTAGGATAAGATCGTAACTAATTTGACTAGCTGGAAAAGTAAAAAACACAGTACGAGATCAATTTATGATGTTGATCACAAAGACCCAAGAGGTGTTAGACCTCCCACAAGGATTATAGAGAGACGTAAAACACTGGATTATAAAAAAAACAACTATGTTTGTAGGCAGGTGCGGCGCTCGGTAGACTGACAACCGGCCCGGCCCGCGTTCCGTACCGATTTTTTAGATAATTATAAAACGACCACGCTAACCGCTGCACGAACAAACTGCTCCTTGTATGACCTTCATCCTCTCGGCCTCTGGTTGACGCCCAGCGTCGTAAATTCACAGAAATCACGAAACACTTGTTACAGCACGTCAAAAAGTACGATGTTTTCGATGGAAATAATTTACCTCTATTTAGTTTGTAACAAAGCACCGACGGCCCCCAGAAGACAAATATGGACAACGAAGTGGGCACACGATTTTTCGACGCAATTTTCACGGCAAACTATACAACAGAATACAGTGAAAAAAAGTTTGTTGTTTAGGCTCAAAAATATTTGAAATTTACGCGAAAATGTTTATAAAATATGTCCGACTAAACATGGCGTCCAAAGATGTCCGACCAAATTCAATATGGCGATGCAAAATGGACGCCCGTGCCTCGACCACTCGTGCAAGAGAACTCCGTTGTGGAAGGAAAGTAGGCGATAAACGTCACTTTAATAAAAATCATATTCCTCAGATATTGCCAGTGCAAAAAGTATGATTACAAAATAGTTTTTCACAAAATATATTATAATATAAAAATTTAGCAAAGTTTTGATATAAAAAATATGGACAACTCAAGTGTTTATCAAAACCAAAAGTATGTTACCGAAATCAACAAAATAAATTACATCAAAATTTCAACCTATGCCAACACAATACTACTAATGTCAGTAAACTGTCATAAATGCTGACAACCGCGCCCTCTCAGTCCAAACTATAACGGAACAGCGTCCCCTGGCGGTGAAAATTACTCGGAAAACTTGAGAATTTTCGCGTCTTCCTTTTCCTGTGATTATTTAATCAGCGACAGCTGATTTTTGTGCAAAATTTAATATGGCTGTGAGGTTACTGTCGAAATTGAAGGTCTTGCCTGAATTGCGCGGTGTGGCAAACGCCAGTTCCGCTACCGCTACAGCTACCCTGTCTGAATTTGATCAGCAACATAAGACCCCAGTCATCAGGAAACAGAAGCTGATTCCTGTTGCTCACTATGGTGGAAGGCACGCAGTCACCATGCTACCAGGAGGCGGGATTGGCCCTGAATGCATGGGCTATGTCCGAGAAATCTTCAGGTCAGTATAACCTTCTTCAACATGCCTTTATCTTGGATTGTATTCCAGGGTCACTTGTGATGATTCTGACCTTAGACAATTGATAGCATGCAGAATAATAAGTGATTCTGGAAGCGGGAAACTTATATGCGTAAAGTAATAAAACTTATTGGAAACCTAAAGTCTGCAATGGTCTTTAGCAATCATACATTTATCGCAGGAAAAATTGCAGATTTAAAATAAATAAAATATATTGTTTCTCAAAAAGACACAGTCCATCATTAGTGATCACAAATAAGCACTCTGTTTCATTCAAATAAGCTATAAATACAAACTATACAAGTAATATTCTTATCATTAATGATGCCCAGACAACAGCTGTTCTAATACCAAGCATACTGATTCCGATAAGTCCAAACACTGTATTAAATTCATTACTATTATATTAGACACATGTACTATTTGAATTGACTTTAATTAATTATCAGTTACAGAATTTGCATTATTCTGGTGATCTTAGCTAGATCACCAGGGTGTTTTTTATACTATTGGATAAGGGGCAAGCTGGTTATTTGGTTAAGTTGTGCCTTGTGAATATCAAGTTATGGTATCTTTGTTGGTCCATGAAATATGCTCATTTCATGTTGTATGTAATTCAATGGCCCCAATTCTAGTAAAAAAAAGAGTAAAAATGACAAAATGGTTTTGTCGCAAAGTGATCACTTTGATGACGAGCACAAAATAATTAATAATAGTCGAGTGATGACCACCATTGTTTTAGGCACCATAGAAAAAGACTGTTTTAAAATACCGAATATGCCTAAAGCGATCATTTTGTGACAAAGCCATTTTTAAACCGTAAATTAAAATTTTAACAGTAAATTATGATTATTAGGTTGATATTTGAATGTCAACATCCATACATAATATTTAAGGTTTTTTTTTTTTATAATTTTTTTACATTACACTCTATGGACATGTGGTCCATACTCTTATAAGATTAGGTCATATATTAATAGAAATTAACTATATAAAAGAAAAAAAAAAAACATCAAGACGGGAACTATGGTCTTAAACTAAATTAAAATAGAAGACAACAGAAGGATTACAATTGGAGTTGACCAGACACCACAATATTTAAGGTTTATATAATATTTCAGGTATGTCGGAGCACCTGTAGATTTTGAAGTGGTAGACATTGACCCAAACGTGGATAACGATGATGATGTGCAATATGCCATCACAACCATCAAGAGAAACGGCATTGGCCTTAAGGTAACTTGTTGTCTATTTAATCCGCTTGTATTCACCCACTGCTGTGCGTAGGCCTGCCTTTCACACTCAGTCCACTCCTGTGAGAGTCATGATGCTGCACCATAACGTTGCACCGTTGTTGAGAGGTACTGGTCATTGATTACCTTATGGGACAGGGCCCCGATTGTAGCACTGAACCCCGTACCAATATAAAGTCACTCGCGGTCAAGAAATTATATAGAAATATAAATTATAAGCGATGTGAATAGAAATAAAGATAGGCCGAAAGAAATGAAGAATGTTATTAGCAAGTATGGAATTATTTAATTTGATTGAAAAACGAAATATAAGCTAGAACAACAATAATTAATACGAAAAGTAAACAAGCGCGACGTTAGCTAAGAGTCCAGTCAGTGAATGTGGATCGCGCGTCAGCAGGCCGGGCGGCGAGAAACCGGTCGCCTAAGGAGCTGGCCCAAGCACAACAAGAGGAAACAAAATATTAAAAATATGAGGCGCTGGGACAACTCGCTAGGCGAGCGATTTCGAATGTGGCAAATAGGTACGCCACAACCTCTCAACATGTACGCCTGCACTGTACATGCACCACAACCATTATGTAAGAAAACTTTTTAATAAAAACTTAAGCCGATGATTTACCTAATATTAGGTATGCCAAGTCAATCGTGAAAATCAGACTATGTAATAAGTTACGCATGGTTGTATACAAAGTGTAAATGTATATACTGAAAACGTCAAGAGACCCCAACTGTTTTTTTATTTTTATTTTGAGTTAGTTTAATGTGTGTATTTACAAATACCTTACCTATTACCTATGTGTTCTACACTTGTAATTTGTATTTGTCAGCTACGCTTCGCAGTTTCTTGGTTCGTTAAATGTGACATTTGAGGGTGCTCTAGTCTAGTTCAGTATTAATTATCTAGCACATTTTAATGTGCAATCTCGCCAAAAAATTGTACTGGGCACAGTAAAAAAAGCGACATAAAAAACTATCTGCTTTTAATTATATTATAATCGATTCTACTCTCTATTCTGAACAAACTAATACTTTCAGCTTTTTAGTTATTTAATTTACACCTTGTATATCGTAGGTACTTACTTATGATAAATAAAGACGTCGGCATCAAAAAATTCTGTTTTTTTTCGTCTATTAAAATTTTCTTTTTAACAGGGCAACATTGAAACAAAATCCGAAGCGTCCTACGTCACTTCCCGCAACGTGGCGCTCCGCAATGAACTGGATATGTATGCCTATGTAATAAACTGCAAGTCATACCCCGGAGTCACCACCCGGCACAAAGACATTGATGTCGTCATCATCAGGTAACTGGTACAAAACAAACAAACAGTGCACAGGCCAGTAGGGTAGTTGCATGAAACACAAAATATATAATTACTAGTTTCTGCCAGTGGTTTTCACCCGCGTTCCCACAGGAACCATGCATTTTTCCGGGATAAAAAGTAGCCTATGTTACTCTCCGGTCCATAAACTATATCCATGCCGAAAATCACGTCGATCCGTTGCTCCGTTACTGCGTGAAAGAAAGACAAACCAACAAACACACTTTCGCATTTATAATATTATTACTAGTAGCACTGTATGGAGGTTTAAGAACATCACAAAAACAGAAAAAAAATAAGAAATTCACAAAAAATATATCATTTCCACAAAGAAGGTGGATCTGAAAGTTTCCCGAATCCAATTACTTTTAATATTTTTTATTATCCAATACTAATTTAAATGATACCACCAGATTTTACATTTTTATCAAAAAAAATTGTATGACAGCTATGTACTTAACTAGTTTTTCACGGCCAAAATCAACAAAACGTATGTTTTTAGTAAGCTTACCATCAGGCAAACGACCAGCTCGTATCGTACGAAACAGCAAAAAAAATATGTGTCCATGCCACTTGCAGCATACGGAATCCTAGTGCAGGATATTTTTCATTTTATTTTACTTGGCAACTTCCAGGCAGAACACAGAAGGCGAGTATGCCATGCTGGAACACGAATCGGTGCACGGCGTCATCGAGTCCATGAAAGTAGTGACGGCGAGCAACTCGGACCGCGTCGCGAGATTCGCTTTCGAGTACGCAAGGAGGAACAACAGGAAGAAGGTAAGGATTCTATTGGGCTCGCCTGGGTAGCTACCAGCATTCTTAAGTTTCTTGTATTTTTTGTTGTGAGTAAACTCGCTTTTGGTGATTCAAGTTGAACGTTGATGACACTGATGCTATGGTGATGGCTCGTTTCGTTTTTCAAGAACATGTGATCCCTTAACAAGTAAAAAAAATCCAGTGACCCCCAAGTCCGTAATAACAAAACTCCAGTGATTCCCCCATGTCCGTAATAACAAAACTCCATCGACCCCCCAGGTCCGTAATAACGATATTCCAGCGACAAGGGTCCGTATTAATAATTGCATTCTCACCCGATTTACATTATCATCATCATCATCATCACCAAACCAACACATAGAAACATTGCAAGTTATATAAAAGCTTGTAAAAAATTGCTTTAAAAAGCGACAATCCGACTTCAGTGACGAACAACTGAACCGAATTTGATGAAAATTCTATGGGATCAATCTGAAAGTATATCCATTCAAATAAAAAAAGAATTTTCTAAATCGGTTTATAAATGACGGAGATCTGAGGTGACGAACATAAGAAAAAACCTCTGAATTGAGAACTTTCTCCTTTTATGGAAGTCGCCTTGTTTGGGAATGTAGATATATTTTTCATGTTATTAAAAAACTAAAATGTTATTTATGTATTAGCTAGTTAAAAAGGCACTTAGCCAGTTAAAAAAAAAATTAATTATTGATTTGTTCCCCAGGTGACCACTGTGCACAAAGCGAACATCATGAAACTTTCCGATGGATTGTTTTTAGAGACGTCCCGGCGCATGGCGGCTGAGTACCCGGAAATCGAACACAACGATATGATTATCGATAACTGCTGCATGCAACTGGTCGCTAGGTGAGTCTTATTCCATACTAGCTTCTTCCCGCGGCTTCGCATAGGTATCAGGATACAAAAGGTAACCAACCTCTAACGCTCAGGGATTATGTTTTTTTCTCCTCTCAAGCTGAGAAAGGTTTTGTTATTCGAAATCTGGGCGCAAAAGTGCTTTTTATCCGCTAGCGTGGAAAAAACACTTATTAATTTTTTGGTTATTATTATTATCTAGTTTCATTATTTTTTCTTTATTCCCCAGGCCGCACCAGTTCGACGTGATGCTGATGACCAACCTCTACGGCTCCATAGTATCCAACGTAGTGTGCGGCCTGCTGGGGGGCGCGGGGCTGCTCGCGGGCAGGAACTACGGAGACCACTACTCGCTGTTTGAACCAGGGACTAGGAACACTGGTAAATACTGCGTTACGAGACAAAAGCTTGTATAATGCCCTTAAACTAGCGACCAATCTCTACGATTGTATAGAGTCGTAAATGGATACTATAGTATCCAAGGCGATGTGTGACCTACTGAGGGGTGCGGGGCTACTCGCGGGCAGAAACTACGGGGACCAACTTGTAAAATTTCCTTTAACTAGCGACCAATCTCTACGACTCTATAGTATCCAAGGTGATTTGTGACCTAATAGGGGGCGCGGGGCTGCTCACGGACAAACTACGGGGACCAGCTTGTAAAATGTCCTTAAACTAGCGACCAGTCTCTACGACTCTACAGTATCCAAGGTGATTTGTAACCTACTAGGAGGTGCGTTTCTGCTCGCGGACAGAAACTACGGGGACTAGCTTGTAAAATATCCTTAAACGAGCAACCATTCCCTACGACTCATTAGTATCCAACGTGGTATGCGGCCTACTACGGGGAGAGGGGCTGCTCGCGAGCTGAAACTGCGGAGACCACTAATAGCTGTTTGAACTAGGAACACTAAAAACTTTAGGGTGATAACTAGCCAGGCAAGAACTAGAAAATGCCTTGCCAGCTATGGATGCATCACGAAGTTGAATACATGAAATAAATGAATGTAATATCCGTTTTTCAGGCACAGCGATAGCCGGCAAGAACATCGCCAATCCGATCGCTATGATCAACGCATCAGTCGCGATGCTGGAGCATCTCGGACACCATCACCACGCCGGCCTGATTCTCAGGGCGGTCGATAAAACTATCAACATCGATAAAGTGATCACCCCCGATGTGGGCGGGAACGCATCCTCTACCCAGGTCGTTGAAACCATTATTAATAATATCGGTCGTTGTTAAGAATAATAATTCTAATAATATTTAACCCTTTGAGCGCCACGGATGCCGTCAATTTGACATATTTATTTAAAGTGTCGTAATTTGTCGTGTCTTAGTAGAAAGGTTCGATTTTTCGTAAGATGAATTTTGTGTCATTTCAAATTTATTTATTTACATGGGCTACAGGAGAGTAGAAAAATATTCGTTCTAATATGGTGTAGAATATTGTATTCGAAGTAATATTGTACTTATCTATAAGTAGGTACCTATAGAACTAATGGCTTAATTTCTACTACTCTAATAAGTTCATTACATTAAAAAACATTATTAAATAATCTGAGTATATATTGTCATTGTCACTAATATCTATAATTCAATACTTAACAAAAACGAATTGCAAAAATTATGTTTTTTATTCATTTATTTTTATTATTTAATTTGTTAAGTAATCTTAATTGGCCTAAGCTCGCCTTTTATTTATTTAATTTTTTTTTAGCAGATGTGACGGTTACTGTCATGTGAATGACTTGCAAGTTTAATAAAAACAGGCTTTTTCACGAGAAAAAATACTATTTTTTTAAATAGTCATGTTTGGTCTTACAAATACACCTTTTCACAATTATTGAATTGTTTAAAGTAATAATTAACTTATTTCAAAGAAGATAATCTTTTCTTGATTTGGTCTAAAATAAGGCCGTAAGGTTATTATCCTATATCTTTCCTCGGACTCTAAGCTAAATCTCTTAAATTTCAATCAGTTCAGAAATCATTACTTTCACATTAATTGTAATTACAATATAATATTATGGATTTCTTCAACCATAAACAATTTCAATCATAGACAATAAATCAACTTTTATCGACCACTTTTATGTATATAATTCAAATTCATTTTTATACCTATAAAACTTAATTATTGAATCTACTTATATATTATACAGTATTGTAAGATCTTCGTTCTGTAGAACCCAATCTAATACTAATTAGAAAGTTTACCAACTTTAGGTATTATTTATTGTAGTAAAGTAAAATTGTTAATAAAGAAATGTAAATTAGTGAAGTGTTTTTTTTCTTTACATTGGTATCATCATTAACCTATTACACTCCCGCTTCTAGAATACCGGCCTTCTTTCAGAGAGAATGGGTCATAATCCACCACGCGCGCGGGCCCAGTGCGGCTTGGTTTATTATATTACTACTCTATGGCAGCCATATTCAAAGAGTGTTCCGCGATACCCCCTGTAGGGGTTCCGCAAGAATTGAAAAAAAAAAATTCTGGTCGACCGTTCTGGACGCGGCGTATCACGATTCACGAGGCGCAGCCGAACTTAGTCGCCTCTTACAATTTTTACAAAAAAATACCGCAATAGACCGGACCCCGAACCTGCGGCGCGAGTACGGCTTTTTTCGATAAAATTGACAGTTAAAATAGATAAAGTGGGTTTTATCGATTTTAACTGTCAATTTTATCGAATTTTATTTATCGAAAAGATCCGTACTGGCGCCGCTGATATGAGACTTCAACTGTCAAAAAAACTATTGTTTTATTGTAGGGTTCCGTCAAGTATTTCGCTATGCAAATGGGTTCAGTCACCAAAAAAGATTGAGAACCGCTGCTCTATGGGCTTGTGAATGTCACATGTCCTCGAATTTTGCAGTTCTTAAATATGCGGGTTTTCTCATGATCCTGATTCCTGAGGGAGTCCTTAGTGTAGATTTCTTTAAGATGACTGAGTGCGACAGTAATTACAATGATAATTAATGTAAGGACAGGTTTCATAAAAAAACACAAGTTTGGGTTGATTAAATATATTTCGGATAAAAGTTGAATACGATACGCGATCGTCTTAACTAACACCTACCGCCTGTTTCACATCGCCCTGATATATTTTAACTGTTGGTTAAGAACTTTGAGCTTGAAGCTGCCGACTTTTAGTGCCAACATCGTTTAAAGTTACTCTCAAAATGGGGACCATTTTGTCATCATAGCCTGCGCTATGGCTAATACATTCCTATCCATTACTCTAATCCTTTTCTGGTAGATCTTAAATTTGCAGTAGTCACCTCTGTTATAAATTCTTATTTCCAGCTTTGCGTAAGGGAGGTTGTTCAACTTTTATTTAGATGTCAGCCCATAACAATTGCTGTGCCACCCAGAACTTTGAAACACAAAGGCCTGCATGACACTGCATTGCGCTCATTACCCTGCACATTTGATACAAGACACACCAGTAATTTCAGTTTGTGGATGTCGAGATGTTTTGTATATTTAACTGATAGTTAATTTATATCAAGAGCTCTGTGAAACAGGCACAACCACCACTAAATTACATTGCTTAAACTAATAATAATAATTTATAAATAATAAAGATTATAAAATAAATGCGGTAAATTAGGGTACATTTGCGAATGTCTTAAATTTTAGCGCATCTGTGATGACGATGCCGATTCAATAATTTTAAACGTTTTTTTTTAGCGTTTGTTATGCATTAACCGTTTGGGGACTAGAAAATAGCTGTGTTCAATTATTTGATCATACATTTTGGTGCTGTACAGTGAAGGGTCAACCAGTTACAGTGCCTGACCACTTTAGCGGAGAGTATTATTTATACTGTTTGTTAAAAAGACGAGCGAGTCGTTTGCCTGATGGTAAGCATGGAGAATAAGGATATTAGGTATTAATTCTTATAAGTGGAATTTTATAAAATTCTATGTTTATAAAATAAAATGTATATAAAATTTTTTTTTTTGTTATTTGGTAACGAGTCGTGCTGGTCGTTTGCCTGATGGTAAGCATAACGCCGGCCCATAACAATGGCAGTGCCACAGAACTTTGAAACACAAAGTCCTGCGCGGCACTGCAGTGCGCCCGCTACCCTGAGACATAGCCCAGTATAATTTCACTTGCTACTCTGCTCATCAAACCGGAACACAGTACTTCTTGGTGGCAGACTTCACGAGCAAAGCGGTGGTAACAACCCAGACGGACACTCGCAGAAGAGTTAGTCCTACCACTAATTTAAATGCTGTGTAATTCATTCAGTAATTTTCACCGCTGCAGTAGAAAGGCAGTTAATTTTGAACATTAAGAAGTATGAAAACGATTAATGCACGGACAAAACACGACAGATGTTTTGGTACACAGATTAGGTTTACACTTCAACTTGATAAGTTATTTAAGGTAAATAAAATTGTATGAAAAGTAACGATAAGAACCCCTTTTTATACTTCATTGTAATGAGCAATTTGCTAGTAATCATTATGCCTGCATAACAATTGCAGTGCCACCCAGAACTATGAAATATGGGCCTGCAGCTCTGCACCGCACTTTATACCCTGAGACGACATTAGTTGTTAAGTCTCATATGTCCAGCAATTTGACTATACTTATCAAACCACTGAAAAAATGTTTGAGATATTAGGTGTTAAGTCTCGTAAGTCCAGTAATCACTGACTAATTTGCTCATCAAACCGGAACACAGTAATGCTTGCACACTACTGTTTGGCTTCAGATGGACACTCGCAGAAAGAGGCAGTCCTACCACCTGGTAAGGTAATTTTGGCATTGTCTATTCCATTCAAATCGTTACTTTTCGATGTTTAACATTACTCTTAAATAACCTTTTAAGTTTTACAGTATCGGTGGTTTGAAATTTAAAATAATATCATTCTTTAAATGCATCCAAATTTATTTTTATTGTTTAGTCCTTGCTAGAACTAAAAAATATTTTGTCTATGGTTAAGTTTTTGACGATTATCTTCTGATCAGTGAGTGGAAGAAAGATGCGTCAAGCCCAGCACGGGAACTGGGTCTTGAATGCAGCTTCGGGAACATACGGGTTGGGTATTTTTAACTTCATGAAGGTAGCTACCCAGGTGAGCAAAAGAAAATAACCAGAAATGCATTGCACTTTAAATACGTAAAGATAGAATTCTTCGTTAATTTCATATATTTGAATTGCATGTAGAGAATAATATTTTTTACTTTTAAAGTAATACAGAGACAATGTCAGATAACAAAAAAATTACCAAATGTAAAAATTGATCAAATAAGTACAAGTTAAATGCATATACATAAAAACCATTTTCGTCAGTTCTTTTGGTGGCAGAGCGAGTGAAATAACTTTTTTATGTTTAACTTTTAATAAATTTAACAACACATTTTTTTACTGCTTACTGTACTTGAACCCGCGCCCAGGTTTCCGTGCCAGATGATTTTTATATATAACTTGATACCGAGACGAGCTGCTCGTTTGCCTGATGGTAAGCATAACGGCGGTCCATAACAATTGCAGTGCCACTTTGAAACACAAAGTCCTGCGCGGCACTGCAGTGCGCTCGTTACACTGAGACATTAGGTATTAAGTCTCATAGGGCGGAGCTGTAACCAAGCCTTGTGGTTGCGGCTAAGAGAATATCCAGGGAAGCATTCTCCTCGGTCATCGAGATACTAACCCCGAGAGATGAAATACTGTAATCCGATCTCACAACAATGTTTTGATTTTGCTATAACTAATATCAGCGCACGTGGAATCGGCGCGAGGCGGTTACTTAGCCAATCAGAGCGCATTATGTCTAGGCAAAAATGGTGGAATTTATTTAGTGCAAACTAAACATCACTGCACATCTTCAGGTTAGTATCTCGATGCTCATCACTAACCCTTGCTTGTATAGCTCGGTAGAGCATTTGCACCGGAGAACCGGAAGGCATGAATTCGAATCTCGTTGGCAGCAAATAATTGTCGTGTTTTAATTTGTAAAAGTTTATCTTTAGTGTGGTTTAACACTTTTAAAATCTATTACTTAGTAATAAAACGTTTTAAACAATTTCTTTTAGATTACACACAAATGACGAGACGTTCATTCCATAGACAATAAGCGCTTCTCTCTCGTCCCGTGAAACATGAGTTTTTAAGTCTCAAAACGCCTTTTTAGCGTATTTCATACCAAATCACACTAAAGAATTACATGAATAAGTCATTGTACTTCGCCACCACACGTATTATGTTACGGCAAGAAGACAGCAGAAGAGAAATACGAAATAAAATAAGAAATTCGAAACGTTCCTCAGATCCAAACTGTTTTTATTACCTATATTTGGCAATAGTTAAATTTTTAATTTCAGCACCACTTTTGGCTTTTCTTAAAACGATCCAAAATGGACATGTTGTCGCAAATTGACATCGTGTTACATTATTGAAAATAAATAGAAAAAAAAAACACCCCTGGCATTTTTAAAATTACTGACAAACTTACTCAAAGTATTAAGGCCTGCGCGGCACTGTAGTGCGCTCGTTACTCTGAGACATTAGGTATTAAGTCTCATAAGCCCAGTAATTTCATTGATTCTGACATCATGAGCAGGACACAAGATGAATTGCGAGCGAAATGACTACGCAGCCACATTCTATAAGAGCTCTAAAATAGTTCAACTACTCCAAACTTCAGAGGCGCGGTTAACTTTGTCGGGCATTATAAATTTGTTTTTTTTACAGGGGCGCCTCGTAAAATAATAAAAAGAGATAGAGAGAAAGTCTCAATACAGCTCTGCCGTATTTTTAATAAATAAATAAAATAATATGTCTATTCCCATTGAATGAGATCCAAATCAGTCTATCTAAGAAATATAATAATTATAAAATATTTTATGTGTGGTGATATGGTCCATTTTTATTTAAGTTTATTTAAATATATTCTGTAAAGTTGGCATAGCTCCGACCCGCCATTTAACTTTTTCAAAATCTCTTCACACGTGAAACTTGTATAATATTTAGATTGGGAAATATTAATTTTCGAAGATATGTACGACATTGTTAATACATTGAAAAGATTCAAAATTTAAATTTAATATCTGTGAATTTCAAAAATTTTAAAATTCTCCGTCTTGGCAATAATACTTTGTCAAAAAAAGAACCACACCACCGCACACATCCACAACACAAAAACACACAACCTAAATCAAAGAACTAAACCGAACAAAATCGATCGAACATCGTCATTAATCAATAAAAACAAATTAAAATTAAACAACCACTCTATATTAAATGGCATCGTAATCACAGACGTATTTAAAATAATATTAGGTATTACATTAAAATAAATCACAGGGTTTAAACAGATCATTTTACTTAGAGCTAAACACCCGCTCCGTTGGCGCTTAACATTACTTTCAGCTGTCAAGCGCCAACTAAGCGACCTTAAAAGATAAATTACGAAATTCTTACTTTTAAAAATAATACTGCAAATTAACTGCCTTAAAGTATTAAAAATAAATTGTGACGAAAACAAATCAGTACTGGGAAGCGGGAACGAAATTATATATAAAGGTGCGTAACTATACGAATCGCGCGTATAACTTATTCTAAGACTACGCACGGAATATGCGCGCCCGTCTACACTAATGTAATAAGAGATTATTAAAAACCCGAAAGCGGATAAAAGAACACCGTTTGCGGGCGAATTCAAATTTGAAATGTCACAGATTTGTATGCTCAAGTGTGGGGCGAGCTTTATCTTTATGCGTTTGTGTAATTTTTTCGGTGATGTTAAGTTTGTCATTTGCAAAGATGATTTAGTCGATGATGTTAAGTTTATCTTTTGCAAAGAAGTTTTAGTCGCTGATGTCAAGTTTGTCTTTTTCGAAGTTTCTGGTGGGTTTAACTCTTTGCAGTGTGTCTTTTCTAAAGATGATTTAGTAGATTGTAAGTCTATGTTTGATATTTTAAATTTTGTTTGACGCGACTGCAATACTTGGAGGCTTCTGTTCAAAGTTTCCAAAGATGTTTTAGTCAGTTGCAACAAATTTAGCATATCTTTTATAATATCCAAAGATCGTTTGATTTTCAAATATTGTTCAGTCATTTTAATAATCCTAACTTTCGTACAATTTCGATCATTCTTAATCCAGGTATTATTCGATTTTACTGTACTTGTTTTAATTTTCTTTGCTGTTTCATTTTTATAAAGTTTCTTTGCTGTTGCGGTTTTATTTGTGAATACAGAAACCGCTTCCATAGATAAACTCAACTTTTCCCTAAATCTTTTAGCGACTATCTTTGCAGATGTTTTAGTTACCAATGCTTTATTATCTTTAGTCAAGTTATTTACTCTTTTATCTTTGGGTTTTGTTTGGATCAACTTATTAGCCTCTGTGTCTTGTTGATCATCGATTGTTTGATTATCTGTGTCGTTTGAGCCTATATTGATTGAGATCATTGAGTGATTTATATTTTTCTCTGCTTTAGAGATATGCAAATATTCTTTTTCCATGACCAGTTTTGATACATTTTCAAAAGGTTCGTCATTCTTATGCTTCACATCTTTTAATTTCGAGCTAAGATGTTCACATTCTTCAAACATAAAAGACGTTTTCGATCCTATCAAATCATTCAATCCGAAGCAATCATTCACAAACATTCCAACCACATTTATAGTCAAGAACCTCAAATTCATTAGCTTCAAGTCCGTCCACCTCAAATACGTCAACTTCAACTTTGTAAACAACGTATCCGTCAACTTCAACTTTGTAAACAACGTATCCGTCAACTTCGACTTTGTTAACGTATCCGTCATTGAATCGGTAAAGTTCCGATTCGGAAAAATTGTGAATTCCAAATTTGAATTCCGTTCCATTCCTACATCTAAGATCAAAGTTCTACAATTTAACTGGTTCCTACTCGCTACTGGATAGACATAAGAGGGGGAGTACGGGCGCGCGGGGTACATAAATAGAGAGGAGATTAATAGAGCAGTTAAAACCACCGCCATTCCACCGTACTGATCTCTCTGTGATGGTTAAGGATGATTTTTCTTGTTAGATTTCTTCACACCCTCCTCGACGCCCTTGGAGACCTGGAAATGTGATTTTATTATTGTTAGTGTGTGAGTTTGCTTTTTAACCGACTTCCAAAAAAGGAGGAGCATATCAATTCGACGGGTATTTTTTTTTATGTTTGTTACCTCATATCTCGGTCATTTCTAAACCGATTTGGAAAATTCTTTTTTTATTTGAAAGGGTATACTTTCAGGTTGGTCCCATAGAAATTTCATCAAAATCGGTTCAGTAGTTTGTCACAGAAGTCGGTTCTTCGCTTTTTTAAAGCAATTTTCTTATATTTGCCTTAATCTTTAACGTTAGACCTAACGAAACTTAAAGCGGCTATTGAATCATCCTTCAAGGAACATTTCAGATGATTGCAAATATACAGGATGGACCAAACCAATGCCCCCTGGAGGAAAAGTTTTCTTGTGAATCACACTTCTACTTTTCTGTAAGGGGTTTGTGTGAAACTGGCGTCTTATCTAATTTCATCGCAGCTTGTTCATAATAATCATAATTATTATTATGTATCTATAAAAACGGTTTCTAATCTATTGGACTCATCAAAACGAATTCCAGCCCAAACTCGAGAGTTTGACTAGTAGTCACTGAAGAGTTCCCCTGTCCGCCTCCTAGCTTCATCTTCAGATTATTGTGTTGTCATCCAAACTACTTTTATAATTCTTAAAGCGCTTATTTTAATAAAGAGCTTGATAAAATAAGCTCCCTTCGCTTTATTGAAATAACGCAATACTGCTGTGTCAGTGCATGTATGTGTCAGTGTGTGTTTGCGTGCGTGTATGTGGATATGTGTGTGTTTACATCTGTGACTATCTGTGTCAGTATTAGTGTGCGTGCGTGCGTGCGTTTGTGCATGTGTGTGTGTGTGTGTGTGTGTGTGTGTGTGAGAGAGAGAGAGAGAGAGAGAGATATTGTGTTTTCAGTGACGTTGCAAGCGCACGCGCGTTTGTGTGTGATTGTGATTTTTTTAAATTCTTCCTTTTAGTATGCTAAGTGACAATATTGCTGTCGTCAAGTGCGTGTGACAGTGTGCGTGTGTACGTGTGTTTGTGTGTGCGTACCTCAGTGTACCGTTCGCCCTTGAGCGACACGATCTTGTTGTCGCGGTAGCGGACCATCTTCTTGGGCGCGTGCTTGGGAGCCAGCGGCTTGTGCTCCTTGCTCTCAGACTCGCGGTCCACGTACGAGTAGCTGGACCAAAACAGTTTATACAGTCAAATATCTAGACAGTAATAAATAAAACGTACTGACAGTAACTTAAAACGCTCTTAAAACTCTATAAAACTCTTTTCCACACAGACAGTAAGGCCTCACTGTTAAATGACGGTGGTTCTCAACCTTATCACGAAATGATTTTGTATTCTTTATTTTCTATTCGCATTGTCAGCTATACACCCCGGTATACCGGATCAAAATCCGTTCAGTAGCTTTTGTGTGAAAGAATAACAAACATCCATCCATCCTCACAAACTTTTGCGTTTATAATATTAGTACGTTGGCATTAAAGCCCAAATACCACACAAACACATGCATAAGTACACCACACACTCACACTCATACAGACAGTATGCCCTCACCGTTTGTTGATAGTCACCTCACCTCCTTTAGTGTCAGCACACAAACACACAATCTTTCTCTCTCTCTCTCTCACACACAGATACACAGATACACACACACACACACACACACACACTCTCTCTCTCTCACACATACACACACACGAAGAGAGAAAGATACAGACAGTAAGCCTTCACCGTTTGATGATGATCAACTCACCTCCTTTTTGTCAGCACAATACACACACTCGCTATGTTTCTCACACAGACACATCGTCAGTAAGCCCTCACCGTTCGATGATGCGGCTCTTCACCTCCTTGGTGTCAGCCTTGCGAGCACGCGGGGTGCGCGCGGGCAGAGTCCCCGCGTTGTGTTCCTGGCCGTGCTCGCGCCGGTGGATCAGGAGAGACAGGGCGGCCTCCACTTCGCCCTTAGCGATGGTCACGCAGTGTTTGATCTGATAGGGGGATGCGTAAAGGTCTGTGACAAAATTGTTCGTTCCAGCTAAGAGATGGCGCCACTAATACGTACGTTCCATTTGATTAGGCCTTAGGAGAGTATATAATAAAAGGAGACACAAAGTAAAAAAATACAATCAATTATTTATAATCAATAATAATCTATTTATAACAAAACAAACTTTTTATCTTTGTTGTTATATTTTCAGAACCAATCTTTCACTTCGTCCGTAGCGATGGTCACGCAAAGCTTGATCTGATGGGGAATGGGTGAAAGATTTGGTGAGATAATTCGTCGTTTCAGCTAAAAGATGGCGTCACTAATATGTACGATAATAATCAAGAAACAGAATGGCCTCCACTTCGCCATTAGCGATGGTCACACAGAGCTTGATCTGATGGGAATTGCGTGAGAGATACAAATATACTACTTTCCACTAAAAATATTGTATTTTTCTAGGATGCGTCTCAAAGTATTTGTATTCTCTTTGATTCATCTGATAAATATAGATCGCACACCATGTATTTTGATGTCTTCCAGGTCACCACGACATGGGCCCAGAGCCTAGTGTGGGACCGCCGACTAAAGCACTAGAAGAATCTCTTACAGTAATTTTTTTGTTGTACTTAGTTCGAAGCTTCCTTTGAATTTGATAGTTCGTCGTTTCAGCTAGGAGATGGCGCCACTGATACGTACGATAATAATTACTGCTTTAGATTTCATTAGGCCTTAGGAGAGGACGCCTATTTGCACCTGTGATGCTGCTGCCCGTCACTAACATAAAGTTACATTTAGCTAGTTACTCAATGCATAACTTGAGATGGTTATACCGCCATATATCGGTTGACGCATGCAAGGAATCTATCATCATGCTTACCGTATACCTCAGTCCTCTTTTAGGACACCTCAGTACTATTCTCCTCTGCCTGTCACCTCAAGCGAGTCAAATTGATAATCTGCCTTTTTATAGAATTTTATTTAAAAAAGACTTAGGCCTACAATCTTTATTGGTTACAAAAGTTGGCGAAGAGATGGCGCCATCGGTACTTACCTCGATTGACGATGCAGTCGGGAACATTTCCTTCAGGAATTGAATGTGCTCCGGGTACATATCGGGTTCCGGACTCGCTGGGAGGGCGTCCTTGTGTTTCTTGGAGGCCTACGGAAGAGTTACTTTTATTAAGTTTATCTGTATCTGTTTTTCCTAAACATTAAAATCCGAGAGTCTTCAAGATTTGAGTGAACAGGTAAGCGACCGTTGACCGCATCGTCACGTAACATCAGCGCACGCCAATCTATATAAATAAAAGTCAATTGCCACATGTATTTGATAACGGCTCGCCGATTTGGCTGTTTTTGTTGTGTCCGTAATTGTTTTTTTAGGTATTTTTTTAACAATAACCATAGTGTAAAGACCGTTAGTTCGCCCTTTCGATTAAGAGATGGCGCCACTAATACGTACCTCGATAGCAGACTCGTAGTAGTCCTGGCTCATAGCACCCGTCGGGAACTTGGAGTCGTCTTCAGACGTCGAGTTGGAGCTGTGGGAAGAACAATTTGCTCAACTATTTTTTTTAGAAATCAATTATCATTTACCAAGCGCCTACTTCCAGCTGCCTAGCTGGTATGTTCCGACTGTTGGACGTGAGAGCGAGGATTATTCGCCAAGACATTTGTGTGAGCTTCAAGTAGTTCTACTTGTTTTTCTCTTAATGAAATTATCACTATATTGACATAATTTAATTTTGGACATACCATGTAATTCAATAATGACTTACTTCTTAAATAATCCCTAACAATTTATAAAATTCCTTTAAAAAAAAGGTCTAACTGCCGCACCCAGAGTCACCTTAATGTAGATTTCTTGATTACTTAAGCGAGTCCTTAGTGTAGACTTCTTGATTACTTAAGCGAGTCCTTAGTGTAAATTACTTGATTAGTTAAGCGAGTCCTTAGTATAGATTTCTCGATTACTTAAGCGAGTCCTTAGTGTAGATTAAGAAATCGCTCGCTTAAATAATCAAGAGATTACTACAAGTAATCAAGAGATTACTACAAGTAATCAAGAGATTATTTAAGCGAGTCCTTAGTGTAGATTTATTTTATAAATAAGGACTCGGTTAAGTAACCATTAACTGACTTATAGTACTGAGTGCAGCAATTAGACCTTTAATTTACACGACTGCACAAAAAAGGACTTGGATGTTTTAGGGTTCATGTATGTATGTGAGTTTCTTTATTCCACCATAACTTTTAAATGCCTGAACAGATTTGGATGTATGAAGTATCAACACATGTGGACGACACAAACAGACACACAGATACACTCGTTAAACTTATAATAGCACTTCTCCTTTTTTGCGTTGGGTTAAAAATATGGCCTGTATTTATATTGACAGGTCTAAAACTAAATTTAGACCTGTCAAATATCTCCCCTTTCTCATCTCATTTATTGAAAAGAGAAAGAGCGATACAAAAATTAGATTGAGGTAGATGACGTCAGAATCGACACCATTATGTTAATTAATTAAATTTATGAGCAAAGAAATCGAGGCCATTTTCAGAATAAAATGCTTCGAAGACGCACAAAAACTTACGAAACAAAAAACTTTTGCATTCTTTCATGAACAATATTCATTTGATCGTTTTACATTTGAATGGCTTCTAGAAAGTTTCAAGAACCCATTTTGAATAAAGGCTTCGAAACTCACTGGGCGAAAAATAAATATTTATTTATAGGCAAGGATTTATTTCTACTTTTAGAATAAGAGCGAAAAGATTCTCGTACAGGATTTTAATAGTATATTTTAATAAATCAATTCACGACTGTTTTTCTTTATACCATTGGGTAACGAGGCGACTGGCTCGTGACCCTGAGACATTAGGCAACAACACCCTCCCTGCCGACCTCCATGGTACCGTTTCGCAAAATGTCCAATTCGCAAAATGTCCAATTCGTAGAATGTCCAGCCCGTGCCACCCCGAGCTGCCGTCCTTCCAGGGCTTGCTTGGATGGGTTAGTGCCCCACCTCCAACCACCCACAAGTCCAAAGGTTCCTTTTTATTAGCTTTTTACGACAGGCAGGGGACACCGAAGCGCTGTTCTTTTATACCCTGGGTTGTGAAGTAACTTACCGGCTGCTAGAGCTGCTAGAAGAAGACTTGATGGGAGACTCCCTGGGGAACTGGAAGTTGAGGGCATCCGCCTTGCACCTGACATTACCTAAAAAAGGATAATTGAAAAAGTATACAAACTAAATCACTACCCATAAATCACTTAAGAAGTGGCTAAAGCAAAACGTCCTAAAAAGTTCTGTTTTTCGTTGTACAAATCTCCGTTTTAATAGATATTGCAAGCAAGAAAAAAATACAGTAACATAGCAGTGTTTATAAGACTTACTTATCTATAAAATATTACATAAAAATTGACCCAGAATCTTGTAAAAAAAATCACAAAAAAGACCCTGAAAAATTTCTTTCATCTCGTAATGCTCAATATTTTGAGCGACAACCATAATATTTTTTGTAACAAAAAAAAGAAATTTAATTATTTAAAGACGTGTGTAAAAATATGTAAACTTTACGGTGCCTCTTTTTCTTAATTAAATAAAAACTACGAAATAACCTTCAACTCCAAGCAAACACTGCCATTTTCAACCTTATATCGATATAAAAGAATGATGCCTAAAGGAGAGCCTTACATCATCATCACCAGAAGGAAAACGTCTACATTAACTTCATTATTTTCTGGTTCTACTATTGTAATAACACATTACCGTTCGAAAAAGATTTCTCCTTTTCCTCCCTCAGGAACCTGACGGTGTCCATAAACCAGATGTAGACAGCGTTGCGTTCAATTCTGTAGAAGTCCTTCACGTACGCAGTCATCAATTCCAGCAACTCTGAAACAAAAGAAAAACTGTCAAGAAAGAAATATACATTAATTATGTAATTCCTTTGCCGTTTATTTATACAAGATACATGAAAACTGCACCATCTGTACCATTAACCATACATTTGTTTATATATATGTTTATTGGTTTGTTGGTCATTTGGTTTGTACTTCTTTTTGCAGCACCGGAGCAACGGATCGACGTGATTATTAGCATAGACATAGTTTATAGATCGGAGAGTAACATAAGCTACTTTGTATCACGGTTCCTATAGAAACGCGAGTGAAACCGCGGGCAGAATCTAGTATCTATAATATAGGTACATGCGTAAGTGTGTTTGTACTTTCGTGGTTTGTCCTGGGCCGGAGAGTAATACAGGCTACTTTTTACCCGGGAAAAATGCAAGGATTCCTGTGGGAACGCGGGTGAAACCGCGGGCAGAAGCTAGTAACATCATAGTTATAGTTTCAAATCAAAAAACGAATTATATTTCATCAATGGATGACTTTAAAACCGAGACATAATCCCCTTACGTCAACTCCTGTGTAAAATTAAAAAGGGTTGAAAGGGCACTCCTCGAGTTTACGGCCCACTGAACGACACAAGACCCGGGCCTCAACGCTCGCTGACCATATACAATGACGGAACCCTGAGTTTTAGAAGAGAGGTCACCACTGACCGTTTATAAATAGTGAAAGAATAAAGGTAGAACATGGTGTGGTGCTGTGGTGCTACGCTATGACGTCAGCAGCTACACCGAGAATCAGTGCTACGCCGTAGTCGTCCCAGCGCTACGAAAGGGGAAGACGCGGGGAAGGACAGCAATCCCATTGAACTACGAATGAAAATACACGTGTGTCGATTATTCAAACCGAGTTGTCTCATTTCTGGACCTAACAATAGTTACAACCTGTCAGCTTCGTTCGTAGTACGGGAATCTGCCAAATAAGCTCAGAAAATATAAGAATTTCCATAGACCGGCAAAGTGCAATTACTCAATGGTATAGACTGCCAGTATGGCCTTTGTGTTTCAAAGTTCTGAGTGGCACTGCAATTGTTATCGGCTAGCGTTATGTTTACCATCAGGCAAACGACCAGCTAGTCTCTTTAACCAATGCATTTAAGGCTGCATTTCCTAGCTCTAACAAACCCTACGCTTTTCAATCTATTTGTGCAACGGCTATCGATCGACCCATTCGAGACTCCGCTCCGACCACACCTAGTGCTCAAATCACTGCGCATGTGCATGACCTAGGTCACTTAGGCGACCTAGCGAGACCCGGCTGTGAGAACGGGACGGCGTATCTGTGTAAGAGAGACAGCGACTTTTTCAAAAAGTCGTTCGAATCAGATTAAAAATTCTGCATTCACATGGGCCAGGAGAACGCTCGTGAAAGTTTTTTTTTTTAAATTACAAATTTATTTATTTCTCGCAAACACATTACATTAAATATTTAGTTCAAACCACTAAACTAGGTGTTGAGGCCTGTGTTTTAGCAGCAACTGCTTTCCCAAATAGGAGCATAATGACGTGCATACAATTTGTTTAAACTTAAAAAAACATTCAAAATTTCTAAATAGATGTAATAATAAAGATTTATAAATTTTTGCATATCAAAATTCACGGAAACAATCAAACATGAATACAGTAATTACTAAACTTAATAGGATTAATTTATATAATTAAATTGCTTTTGTCACAGTCTTATAATACATATATAATAGTTGAATGGCTTTGAATCGGGCAATAACAAAACAACGTAGGTGCTCGTTTCAAATATGCATTAATCGACAGATTTTCAACCTGAGTTTGGTAGCTAGCCAGGCGCGCACTATAAAATACCCTGCGACCGCGCTATGGTTGCATCTCACATAAAGCGCAAGTTCATTGTCACTATCATCGCCATCATCCCTGGGCACTATCTCTTTTGTCTCATAATAACTATACAGGGTGACTTTGAATTGGTATGTTATCCCGGAAGGGGTTGATTAGGGTCATAGTTGTCGACCAGTTATGAGAACCTCCCTTGGAAAAACGTCATTCAATATTTCCAATAAAAAAAATCTTCGGACGTAAAGTGCGCGGCATTGCTTTTTTCCTAAGTCTCTTCTAATCAACATTATTATTTAGGTATAATACGGCAAAATATCAAAGGATATGATGATATGATAGGATCTGCAACCTACCAAGTTTTCGTACATGAAAATGGGCAAAACATAAAACCCCTTTTTTAGGTTTGAAAACTTGAATGGATCAAAATTCAATTTATGTTTAATCTTTGTAATGTTATTGCCAGCGACTTCACCGAATGCGATTTTTCTAAATTATAGTGTGATTGTTTATCTTCAAAAATGTTGAGATGCGCGAGCGAGATAGCGGCGCGTCGTATTCTGCATAGCGGTCTATTTTTTATATTATATGGTTACGAGACGAGCAGTTCGTTTGCCTGACAATGCATAGGTATCGATAGCCCGTAAGGGACACATTAGACGCTAATGCATGATTGATGATTTTGCATCAAGCACGGACCACACGCAAACCATGGCCACGATCCACCGACAACGATCATCGCTTCTACGACCTCTACTCACAAAAATAGTTTCACTGCCCCTGCGTGTTCAGTAGCCGTGGTAAATACGCGGTGGTGCGCAAGTGATGTATGTAGTGGAACAGTCGTCGCTTTGAGCGTAGGTAGGGCTTTGAAGGTGTGAAAGAGTCAGCGCTATCTGGCCGTTTTGCTGTTCTTGTCTGTTTCTTGGATTTACCATATATGATCTGTGATTTTAGTTCAAGCCGCGCGTGAGCGTGTATGTTTAATGCCTCGTAATCCTCGTAATCCGCGCTTGTTGTAAAACAATGGTTATTTTGACAGCAACACACAAACATGCATTAGCGTCTAATGTGCACGTAACAATCGCAGTGCTACTCAGAAATTTAAAACGCAGGCTTGTTTTTTCTTTTTTTAATATTTAAAGTATACTAGTTTAGTAGTACTTTTTTAGAATTTAAAGTATACCAATTTGGATCGGGCACGGTGGGTTTCTGGTTGGTTCGTTGACTTTGAGCACGGATTGGGTCTGTTGGTGTCTTTGTCATTTATTATGTTCTGATAAAGACAGCATTAGTTTTAGTCTGTGATTCGGGTAGATGAATGTAGCAGAGGCCCACTGTTAGAGTCATTTTAACTTTCATAAGTGCTCCTTTGAGGCCTTTTTGAATAAAGACTTTTGAATTTGAATTTTAATTTTAATTTGACTCTGCAAGCTACAGGGCTCGCACCTTTTTTTGGTAAATAAATTTATTTGTCACAATTTCTTCACAAACTTTCTAAACAAGATTATACTGCGAAGGCCTAACTATACCTATTAATGCTAATATAATATAATATAATATCTATTAAAATCAAAGGCTCGTGCGGCACAGCAATACGCTCGGTACCCCTAGACATAATGTATTGTCACGGTTGTCTGGAAGAGATCGCTTTAAGACCGCCAATTGTTAAATTGCTTTATTTTTTAAGGTTCTTGTATTGAGGTGTTTCAATAAAGAGTTTATCTATCTATATATAAGCCCTGAAATTACACTGCGTTGCAACAAAATCGCTAAGCATACAGCCTTCAGTTTGTATGACCGCCCACCTCTACGTGGAAAAGCCCGGGAGATCGATAAAGCTAGCCTCCAAGCTTCTAGACGCGTCCCGACCTGCATGACTTCCCCCACCGCGGCAACGCCCAGCGCTGCAGTTGCAATGCGCATGTGCATGACCTAGGTCATCTAGGTGGCGCGGCGCGACAAAGGGACAGCATGTGAGAGAGAGATGCGATGATGTAACGGCCGTCCTTGATAGAGCCAGCAAATATTGTATATCGTAGGGGGTGAAGACGCGGGAGGCGATAAAGGGCTTTTTAAAAAAACTCTTTTATCTTACTTACTATATATATAATCTTAATATATATAAATTACGCGTCACGTTGTTTGTCCGCGGTGGACTCCTAAACTACTAATACGATTTTAATCAAATTTGCACACCGTTGCAGTTTGATCTAACTTAAAAGATAGGATAGCTTACATCTCAATTTATAGCCACAATACTATTTTATTACAAATTCTATTAGGGTTCCGCGCAAAAAAATTAAAACCATGAAATCCAAAATCTCCACGCGGCGGGTGAAACCGCGTTTATTATAAATGCGTAAGTTTGTTTGTTAGTTTGTCCTTCTTTCACGCAGTAACGGAGCAATGGATCGAGGTGATGTTTGGCATAGATATAGCTTAGGGACCGGAGAGTAACATAGGCCACTTTTTCTCCCGGAAAAATGCACGGTTCCATGTTGTCACTCAAAAACGCATGGTGCGGAAAGGAGATGACAGTATAGTAGTTTAATCTGTGAGCCAAATGGCCTTATTATAAATAATATTTATTACACACAGATTAACGGGAGCTAATCTTAGGTTCACTAACAGCCGTTTACACTCTCATTGCTGAGATACTGGCCTTCTCTCAGAAAAAGGAGAGTATAGGCTATAATACATGCGGCCCAGTGCAGCTTGGTGGATGTCACATGTCCTAGAATTTTGTGGTCCTTGAACAATTTAAAAACAGCTTAAAACATGAAAAGGGCGGTTTCTCTGCTTTATGACCACTTCGTCTAGTTGTCGACTAATCAGTGTCTAATTTGCAGCCACCATGTTTTAGGTGAAGAATAGATCCTAACTTGAAATGATTAAAGTAATTTTGTTTTTTTAGTTTAGGTTTTTGGTTTTTATGTTTTATTGTTTTTGTTATAAGTACTGTGAATACTTTTAAGTGCATTTAGTAGAAATCTGTTAATTTAACATTAACAGACAATTCAATTCTATTTATTTATATAGAAGATTTAAACAAAAATTATTTCTTCTTTAAAAGAACCAAATCTGACAATAAAACTGTTAGTGCTTCGTTGCTTTTGAATTTCAGTATTAGCTTCTTATCAATGAAATTATATGAAAATACAAGTTATCTAAATTCTCACTTCATAATTTAAATATGTAACCACATTTATTACATACACTTTTGTAATAGGACTTTATTTGGCTCATTCAAACATATACAGAATGACCTAACAATTATCACTTGTAGGTATACTCTCAATAAGACATCCCGAGACAAAACATTGTACAGGGGAAAAGTAACTTCTACTTTCTACTAACTCTGCCAGGTCAGGCAGATTAAGGGTGTCTCTTTAGACAATTTATGGAAGTCATCATCATCAGCTGGTTTTCAGGTTCTGCGGTATTGTGGATGAAAAGATAGGTTGAAGCTTCCCGAACTCTGCACAGCCAAATTGTTCGTCATATCATTCGGATAATTTATGTAAGTAGCTCAGTTAATTTAATTGCCAGAAAAAAAAGTAGAACGAAAATAAAATAAAATTCTGGTTATCTATGAAAAGGAATAAAACAAAAGAATCTTTTGTCAAGGAGATCTAGTGGCGCTACGGTGGTTAAATAATAACGCACTGATACACAACACTGGCCATCAACAAAAGAAATGAGTACATTAATGAAAAAAATTAGAACACTTTAATAAATGACGTAAAACTCCGCCAGTAGCTGTTTATAAATTATTTTCATGACTCAAAGGTTAGAACAATATGTAAATTATAATCACTCACCGTTTACATGCGCGAGGAATTCAACAGGAGATGTATCCACAGCATCAATCGCGGCGAACACATAGGGAATTACTACGTCGTCCACATCATTTACATCCGCATCTGGGACTTGGGAAGTCAGGAAATCAAAGAAATTCTCCCTAACCATCCTGCATTTCTCGGATTCGACTACTTCGGAATGCATGTTGATGCAAAAACAATTATTCTAATTCGAGAAAATGAGTTGGGAGTTGGAGACCGTCGGGGAATAGGTCGTTCCGCTTTGGAGGATGATTTATGACTGTCACTGGTCGTTCGTGTCGCTTCACTCCCAGTTCGAAGACGACCCTTTTATACCTACTTCGGGAAATTGAATTCGGGCGAGATGAATAGATATTTTCACGGGGAAAACTGGGATGGAGCTATCATCTAGGTAAGAAAATCAATACACACACACAGCAGATACAGTTTTTTATAAACAACAAAACAACAGCTTTGTTTGCTCTGTGGCAAGCAGTGTTGCCAACTCAGAGTTTTCTAAAGACGTAGACCTCACTAGAAAAGTACGTAGAGATAGTAAAAATTGCATGTGAAAAGTTCACATTTTGTCACGCTCCAGTAAAGTGGTGGATACTTTACTGAAAGCTTCTATTAAATTTTCTTTTTCGGTCATTTTATTCTTTGCTTTACATTAGTGCACGTCCACGACCACCTGTAACCTGTTCAAACGAATAGATTCGAGTGTGGTAACCTTAATAAAAGAGATGAAGCTGAAGACTGCTTAAGTGTGGTATTCTATTCGCCAAAGATCTTTGTCTAAGTTTCATTCGATCAAAGAACTTGGATAACTTCATCAAAAACGAACCGTTTATAATATTTTTTTTTCGCGAAGGAAAAGGGAAAAAAATTATCCATTCTGAATAATGTTATTTTGCTAGTTTGAATATTTAGATAGAAAGTACGTAGATTTTGAAACTGAAGTTCGTAGGTTTGCGAAAAGGGCATAAAATACGTAGATCTACGCAAAATATACGTACTGTTGGCCCCACTGATGGCAGGCAATAATTTGCATACAGCCATTAAAATGGTTTTTGAAGGTTAAAAGTCGTCGATATATTACTGTTGTGGCTCTTAATGCAATTAAATTAATGAGAACTACAATTATACTAAAAATTAATAATTTATTATTTAAAGCTCCTTAATTCTACAAAAATAAATGAAGTTTGAGTATTACCTATCTCTATATAGTTTGTGGTTTGAATGTCACTCAAACGTCAAACTGAAGTAGATTATATGTACGAAAAGTCTTGAACGAAACTGCGCCTGAGCGGGAAACTTTGAAACTTAATATGACAGTTACTGTACATAATCCATTGAATATTTGTTGTTTTCTTTATAGAGTTAACTAAGTACACGACTCTATAAATCTTAAAAAGGCTTGAAGTATATACTAGTATTATTATATTGCCTATATTTTTATAGTATAATACTCTCTGCTTGAGGATTTGGGCCTGCGTATTGGGGCTCGCCCGAGCCATCTTTGGCCCGAGCAGGTTATGTAGTGTTAGTGATTTACAACCTAAAATGCAAGTCGTAAGTGCCATAGTGCATGCATCATGGTCTAGCCGTTAGAAATGGACCCGCCCTAGCGATGCTGTATTGATTTTATCTGGACGACGCAAGCGTATTGCAGTTTTGATTGCAGACTGCAGCGTATTTACTACCTGCTTCCTTTGATTGATTGCAATATTAAAAACAATAGTAGGTAATAATATAGAAAAATAACTTGAAACAATTTTACAGAAGGCCTTACTCACATAACTCATAAGGCACGTCATGTAGAATAATGATTGAGGATCATCATTTTTTTTACATAATATAATCCATAAAGACCTTTTAGGTATAAATAAGTATGCAACCTTTTTAACCGACTTCAAAAAAAGAGGATATCACTTCGATACGTATGATGTAATATTATTGGAACTGAAATAGGTAATATAATATTCACATAATATTTATCAGGGCTTTAAAAAAATATAAAATAATGTTTATATAGGTTATGTTTGTCGATGCATTTCTCCGAAACTATATTTTATCGCTATTTCAATCCAAGCAGCATCCGCAACTTACACTCATACCCCCCGCACTAGGATTCCCTGTGTCATAGGTGGCGTGGACACACAGATACACATCACAAACATCCAAGACCTGAAAACAAACTTTATGCTTACACAAAATCTACCCCGGCCGGGAATCGAACCCACGACCCCTCGCTTTGCAGGCAGGGTTACTACCAGTTTAGCTATGGATCTGTCATTATACTCTACTACTAGAATGATATGTAAGTACATACTAATTATAGTAGGTACTTACAGAGCATTACAGGTACAAATGGAATGGATACAGGACAGTGAAATAAAACGATCAAATCACAAATAAATATTATACTTATTTCAATTAAAATTTCAAAATATAACGAACAATCATCATTTTAATCCTAAAATGACAATAACACAACTCTGAAATTCACAACTACAATATTCATTTTATTATTAACAACGAGAAGAATCACAATGGGCATGCTTTGGAACGTAATTAAATTGGAAAAATATACAGAAAAATGGTCGTAACGATTTCTGAAGTAGCAAAAAAATAAAATTGCTTTATCAAAGTGGGAACCGACATCGACGAATAAATACATCGCGATGTAAGCATCCCCCATTTCACGACCCTTTTGAGTGGTATTCTTTCATAAAATATATAAAAGGAAATAAGTTACGATATATCCTACTCATGAAAAAAGAATCAGTAACTTAAAATGAGAAAGACTTAGAAATCGAGGAACATTGCCACAAAATAATATACAGACGAATTGAAGTTGCTGACAATAACATTACAAAGGTATGGCAAAAGTATTACTTTGATCCATCAAGTATTCATACAAGGAAGTTGGCAAGACATAACATCCGCTATAGACAAGAGGTGCGATATTTCAGATTTAAATTAGACAAAACGTTATTTTTTTAAATTTTTGTTGCTCATTCTGGTAATACCGAAAAGCGGGATGTTCCGATAATTACAAATTTCTACCAAAAGAGGCAATATTTATTGGTATGGCAACATTTACCTGGGAAGCAGATAAAATGGCAAGTAGGTAAATATTGCCAGACCAATAAGTATTTCCTTATTTGATAGATAGGTATTTATAATATAATAGGTGGCACTGCAAATGTTATGGGCCGGCGTTATGCTTACCATCAGGCAAACGACGAGCTCGTCTCGTTACCAAATAACATAAAGAAAAAATAAAGAAAGGTAATTATCGGAATATTCATCTTTTCGCATTTACCGGAATTATATTAGGTTATACATGAATAAGTGGTTATCTACTGTAAACAGATATTATTAATCTGAAATAGTCGGCAAAAGGGCGATAAAAGAAATCTCGCTGTACCCTGAATGACCCTGTTACAGAACTAGGACCGTCGTCGGCGCTATTTTCCTGTCTCAAAGCGTGCCCGTTTTTTAAGATTAGGAAAAGTTTTTGCTAACAAATACGTTCTTTAGTACTTATTTAAAAAACATAAAAGAATTACAGATTTTTTTAATCGGTGCTCTGGTTATTTTGATCTGAATTCATAAACAGTATCGATTCCTGATAGCGCCCATTCACAATAACCCCTAACTCAAAAATTCTAAATTTAATTAGTTACGACCCCTTTTCATTCAAATTAAGTTAACATAATTAAAAGTTATTACTTCAAAATGTATGTATATGAATAAGTAAAAACAGTAATAAATATAATTAGAATATAGTATCCTATAATAGATCTTGTGCAATCTAACTACGATAGCTAGTTCTTAGTGTGAAAGAGATAGAAGATTGCCGATTTTGGGACGTAAGAGAGCGACAGATACATCTAAGACAGTGTTTTAACACAAATTTGGTTCTGAAATAGTTAATATTTAAAATATATTAGTCTCTTTAAAATAACTTAATATAACATTAACTTTTGATTCAACACCATCAAATATTTTTATTTGTTACTTAATTCTTTTTAAGTTATAAAATTACACTTATTTGTCGAGTCCAGTAGTAGTTTATGTAATTTAATTACTATTTTTAAACACACTAATATATAATGTGTTTAAAAATAGTGTTTAATAAATTAATGTTATACATAAATATATTCCTAACTAATCAGATAAATGTATTTTTAAATAAATAATAATATAATAAATGTATTTTCTAAAAGATAGGTAGGTGGGTACTTAGTACATGTGCAGGTACACAAAGAGACACCATACGAGAATAATTTAAATACGAATATATCTATATAATTATGTAACTCTTGTAACAGCAACATTTAACATAAAATTTTGTTAAAAATTATAATATATTTCTAAAAGTTAGTCTTTACTGTTACAAAATTTACTTTTATAGTTATTTAGACTCACTGTTTGATATACCTAACTAAAATTTTTGTCTATCTAATTGTGACTAAAAATTATCTAAATATCTGTATTTGTTTAGAAAATTATAACTAAAATCGAGATATCTAAATAAATGCGCCTAATTTTTCAAAAAACATCAATACGTTACAAAATAATTTATTTATTTCATCTTTCTTATACACACGTGTCTTTAGTAAAATAAGTCAAACACAATGTTGTAATGTTGTTCTTAATTATTAGTTACATAAAAAACTAAATACAAAGTAATTAATTTTCACGTAGATTTATTTTGTTATAAGAATAAATATTTTGTTGAAGAAAATATGATATGAATTCAATAGAATCTACTCGTAAAGACTAGATTCTGTACAGGCGCAAAATAAATGTTTAAATATTGATTTACCATAATTATATATTTTTATTATTATCATGAAAAAATAGTTATATGAGTGGATAGAATCTCTGAATAGGACAACAGTGATAGACTTTGAGGTAATAGATAATAATTTACATTGATTTGTATAATAATATTATTATCCTGAACATTTGTCCATTTAACTTAATATAGGAGTATAAATAAAATCTCAATGTAATATTAAATAAAATATTAATAATTTATATAGTTATTACTCAAAATTGATTAATCAAAATAAATACGAAGGTATAAACAATTATTACAAATATGTAAATATTTTTCAATATTAAGAGCCCGAGCAAACCGGAAGCGTATATATAAACGTGCAAGTGCACATGCACGCACCACTGCCTTATAATCTATGGAACTGTATGAGGCATGGTACACCACTTGCGTGTGCGTTGCGTGTACGTAGACGTATTGCCTGAAGTTACGCATTGCAGCTCCCAAGAGACTAACAGGCTGCGTACCTACCTTACGCAGAGTGGAACGGTAACGACGCTACGGACGGCTGCATTGCGCCTCCACTCCGGTGTGCTCTGGCCTTTAATAAAGGGCAGCAAAGGATGCAACGTTTTGCAGCCCCCACATACAACTTAAAAGTGTTACAGATATTATATGTTTTGAAACTCCCTTACAATTTGTGCCATTGCCAAACTAGTGCATAATTATATTACTGTAATTATATTGAAGTATTTACGTGTTTAATTTTTTTAATTGACTATTTAAAATGTATTTGGCAGTTTCAAGATATTTTATATTGGACTTACAAGTATTAGATAGACATGATTTAATTTGAGTATTATGATTATTATTAGTACATCTGCTGATAAAATTTCTAAAAAATCTCTCATGAAAAAATATTTTGTCGGGTCAACAAAATAGTTTCGGTTACAAAAACCTCAGTTCCACAGACTACTAAAAGGTAGTACTCAGTTCAGCGCCATGTAAAAAAGTTCGAAGCAATAACATGATAAAGTGTGGACTCAGTTCAGCGCCATACCTTGTAAAAATAATTCGAAGCAATAACATGATAAAGTGTCGGTTGCCAACTTGCCATTTTGTGGGACTACCAGCTATATCCTAAGAAACAAATAAGAAAAAAATCACAGAAACTAAGTCAACTGATATGTTGTTACTTGAGTTTTGAAGTTGATTTGGTTTACCAAGCACTGACGAATCTGGTTTTTGTTTTGTAACACTGTCATTTTTGCTATGGTAGCATTAAATAATAATCACCATATGACATTAGGTGCTGTTATTGCACTGCAACAGCCAACAGATGAATTTGAAAAAACTGTATTTAATTTTGTAAAGGAAATGTTTTGATTTTTCTTCAGACTTTTGTAGCTTAGTCCTTTAATTAACAAACAGGGTAATTTTATGTTTTTTAGAAATTAATATCAGCTAGAAGTAACTTGACTACAACAATAAATGTAATATTGTAAAACTTACAGCAAAACATTAAGTACAAGCGTATAATACTATCTCAAAAACATAGTAACTACAGAATATGTTCATGTAGTTTACCATAATATTTATCATTACATATATCTATATCCATTAGTATATTTATTTTATAATTCGTACAAAACCAAATTATCATATAAAGCGTATGTTTTTCAAACGAATCATATCCTATAGTATAAAGTTAACATACATTAATTTATTTTAGAGATATGGACATTCCATTTTTTCGTGACAATTCCATGTTCTTTCATCAATAATTATCACAGGCTGAATTTTTAATGATTTTTTGTAAATTAAATTAATGATTGTATTACTTCTGAATGAACCGTTTTAGTATTATAGATGAACCATAATTATTTCAGAAAACCCTCAAAAATTCAGCCTGTGTTATTAAAACACGTTCAAAATATTTAATTACACATTCACATTCGTATAACAAAAAACAATTTAATTTAAAATATCGACAGTAACACGTTTATTTCACACAGCTTAAATTATTGCTTGAAAATTAGATTTTTTTTTCACTTATACCTTTTTATAAAATACTCACTCTTTTATTATTTTATATTGTTCAACAAGACACGCAACAAGAGTTTTTTATGCAGTCTCAGGTCTGTTGTTTGTGAGTTCGGAGCACAAACGTCAATTTATAAGAGGATGTTTTTTCTAACTTTGGACTACACTAGGTTTTGATAAGTGTAATATATAGTGTGTAGAGTGTATAACGTATGGATTTGAGTCCGCATTGATAATGTCCAATACATATACCTATACAAATTGCGTTGCAAGTTCCAATAGTTTATATAAATAACTTCTTTTAGGATTACAAAAAATATTATTAATAAATTTGGTGAAGTACCTAATTAAAGGATTTTTTTACTGGAAATTAAGTTTTGAGTCATTGGGCCAGCATTATGCTTACCAACAGGCTAACGACCCGCTGGTCTCGTTACCCGTACCGTGTTCCCATTAATAGTATAAAAAATAAAAACACTCAATACCTGTGTTATGGGTTTAGAGCATTTGCTGTATCTATAAATCAAAATTTTCAAAGAAAAGAACTTGTATTTCATTAACTTTATCAAAAAAAATCCAAAGTATTAATAATAATATAGATATTGATCTAAAATTTCAAACCATGTACTTAATTAAGTAGGTAAAGGCTGTTGGATGTACATCTCAAAAAGTAACCACAATTTTTAAATGCATAATACGCTTGAGTTACAGCTTGATTTACTACTCGTGTACCATTGACTGCTGTCAATGTCAAACTTTGTTAATTTTGCTTTTTTCACATACCTATTGTCTGGTTTCGTTTAGAGCATTTAAAATTAAACGCTGGATGTGGCTTGTTGGCTGCTGTGATCAGACAGTATTGAGTTAAGGTCTGATTCCCGAAGCGTCGGCGGTGTACCGAATGGGAAGTCCTATAAATAGAAAAATTACTTGTTAAAATCTTTGAATACAGATGAAACGGGCCTAAAATCATCTCCTATATTCATTCAGAAAGCGGGATATTCCGATAATTACCCATTGCTACCAAACGCGGCAATATTTATTCGTATGGCAATATTTACCTGGGTAGCAGATTGGCGGCAAGACAAATGTTGCCGGACCAATAAATATTGCTGCGTTCGGTAAAATTTGGTAATAATCGGGTAATTATAGAAACAGGTATTCTTGGGAAATTAGAAGAAACAGTGGTCAAATGATAATCGATAGAAACTAGAAAAAATATTTAAATCAGACCTGTGTAGGCAGCGTCCTCGGCGCGGGCGGCGCGGGGGGAGGCTCCCGGTTGGCGCGGGGGGAGGCGCACTCCGCGCACTCCACCGCCGGCGCACTCCGCGTAGACCGACGCGACCACGACTCTGGCATGCATCTGGAGGTTATTGTGCTTTCGTTAGGTCGGACCTCTTAGCTTACCTAATCATAGCTGGAAAACGTTCACTGCCGAACATCGGCGAGCGGCCTTCCCAATGAAGGGGGGGATTTTGCCATAATACAGCACGCTTGGTAGACGTCGCTGTGGTCGCAGTAGATTATGATGTTGACTGAGGAGAATGCTGCTGCGCACAGGATCGGATTATCCATAAGGCAAAGTAGGCAACTGCCTAGGGGCCCAGCACCGACTAGGGGCCCCGCACCCCGGGAAACAAGTTGATAATTTTTCTTCGAGTGAAAATTAAATTTGAAGATTGGTATGCAACAAACCCTCAACGACAATATTATTAATATTGTTTTTATAGTACTATATTGTCATATATCAGTACATTTCAGAACGCATTTCAAATTATTATAGCATAATATTATTATGGTTAGAAAAGGGTAACCTAACCTAACCTAACCGACGAGGGACGACGGCGTCAAGCACCAGCGATGATGGCGCCATCTGAGATTAGCTTTGCCTGTGGCTCCCATTCAAACTCACCGTGCATTATTAGATCAATGTTACTCACGCTAGGTGCACGATGTGCGCGCAGGGCAGCGACGTGAGCGCCTCCGGTTGCTCGGCGAGCGGGTCGCGGCAGCGCGCGCACTGCGGCGCCGCCCAGGCGGCCGCCGCGCGCCGCTGCCGCGCGGCGGCGCTGTTGTCGCCCAGCGCAGTGTAGATCTCCGCTAGTCTGAGGCGGACGCGACGTACTAGCATCTGGAATTAGGTGCATTATCATCATCTGGTAAAATAGTATTTATTTCTCGAAAAGAAATTACATTTCACTTATATGAGCAACAATTTTTTTCCTTCACGTAACGAGACGAGCTGGTCGTATGCCTGATGGAAAGCATAACGCCGGCCCATAACAATTGCAGTGCCACCCAGAACTTTAAAACACAAAGGCCTGCGCAGCACTGCAGTGCGCTCGTTACCCTGAGACATTAGGTATTAAGTCTCATAAGCCCATCAGTAATTTCACTGGCTATACTCTGCTCATCATACCGGAACACAGTAATGCTTGCACATTACTGCTTGGCGGCAGAGTTCACGAGCAAAGCAGGGGTACCAACCCAAATGGACACTCGCAGAAGAGTTAGTCCTACCACTAACTGACCTTGGCTCCTACAGAAGTTGCAACTTCCAGCAGCCTCGTGTTGAACTCAAGCGGACGACAGTTGCAGATCCTCCCTTGGAGTCTTAGGGCTTCGAGACACCGAGCGGCGCCGTCCATGGCCTCCATCTGGGCTAGTCGGTCGCCAAGGGCCTGACCCGCCCCCATAGCTATTTCATAGTGCCTGAAAAGAGAAACTTGAAGCTCTTTGGATGTACAGCGAGGCATGCAAAGATAGGAAATAGGTGGAGGAATGTGTAGGTCAGGGGACGTCTTCAAGATACTTGCCAAGGATGCTTCTGAAAATATCTTGAAACATTGTCAACTTAGGGTCTTACTAAAACAGTGTGTAACGGTGGTATAGTTACGCAATGTTTTGTCTTTTTTATTCTTTGACAATTTCAAACTGAATCGAAAGAGACAAAACATTATGTAACTATACAACTCGATCTTCTTGCATCTATAACGATTATAGTGTAGGTACCTACCCTTACTGCCCCGTCCAAAAAATACACCCTGTATACATCCCAAAAATTTTGCTGTCCACGGGATTGGAACCTGTGTCTTCTGGGTTATATAGACCAGACTAGACTATGGGAGCGATCGATATTAGCCCCGAAATTCTTAGTTTGATGACTTTTTCAGCTTATAAGCAGTGGCTCCATTTATAATCTACCAGACATTGCTTTGCAGCGATGGCCTACTTCATTTGTAATTTCGGCTTATCATCTTGAAGCATTCTCACCTGATAGCTTTCCCAATATCACATTTTCTTCTGTAAACGTCACCAGCTATCCTGACGGCGCGTGCGTAGCAACCCTGATCTCCAGCTACTGATGACAACCTTAGCGCTTCCTGCCGGAGAAAACATGAGTGTAACTAAGAAACATATCTATAATAACTAACAGGCATCGAGGTAATATTATGTACTAACGTACAAGAGGCGCTATGTGAACCAAAAGTCTTGGACCAAAGTCCGCTGCAGCGCTAATACCACAATTATGTCGTCTAAACAAACAAATAAAACATGTAGCGCTAGATTGCGTCTAAGGTGTAGTTTTCTCGCAATCCAAAGGTCGAAAGCGCCACTAATTTCACGGCGCTTACGCGTTTTGTTCAAGGAAGGACTGGGATGGCTGTGGTCCAGTGTGGCACAAAATATGCCTTTGCTGCGTCGACTCTATTATCTCTGTGCTAACAGGCTCTTATAAAAAATACCTTACAGCCTAACACATACAGTCATACAAATATAAAAACTTAATTTAATTGGCATGTTTAGTCGGCGACGTGTCACGTGACAGGGTGTCACACGTCGATGTAGATTTTAGCGCCATCTCAACCTAAGCCTTCAATTTTGCCACGGGGTCTTTTTTTTTTTACACTCATAGGTATATTTCAAATAGGTATATTTCATTTCATTAAAAACGAAACCGTTTAAACATAAACGCTTACACACTCATACCCCCGCACTAGGATTCCCTGTGTCGCAGGTGGCATGGACATACACAGATACACATCACAAACATCCAAGACCCGAGAACAAACTTTATGCTTACCTACACAAAATCTGCCCCGGCCGGGAATCGAACCCGGGACCCCTCGCCTTGCAGGCAGGGTTACTACCAACTTAGCTACGGAGCCGTACACTTACTTTATCAGTACACTTACATTACAATAATCATGTGCGTCCCCAAGCTCGCCGCGGGCTCGTAATGCCGCCGCCATTTGCAGAAGCGCTATTCTGTGATGCCGCGTGTTCAGGTCCAGAGACCTCGGCCCTCGCCCTAGGTCGCAGGCGCGGGCTGCGCAAGCAACCGCTCGTTCTGCATCGCGGAGTCTCCGCCAGAGTTCTGAGAGGCCTACGTAGACCTGGTGACAAATTCTTCCATTATAGTAGTTCAAGGGAAAACTTGATGTAGCCAATAAGGATGTTTTATAACGTCAATCAATTGGTTTTCTCATGAGAATTAAATGACTATCTATAGATTCGATTCGATTTCCAGTTTTTTCGATATATCGAAAAAACTGGATTATACGAACGATAGAAACATCAAAAATGAATGTATCTACTGAGCGCTGAAACGCCCCATACAAATTTGACAGAACATCTGACGTCACTTGTTCAATGCGGGTCTTGTAACTGTACTAAATACAATTTGCATTTTGTTGATTTTGGCCGTGAAAAACTGCGATTAAGTACATTGTTGTCATAATTTATTATTCATTAAAATGTAAAGAATCTGGTGGTAAATTTAAATTACTAATGGATGGTAAAAATGCATTTTTCCGGGATAAAAAGTAGCATATGTTACTCTCCGGTCTATAAACTATATCTATGCCGAAAAATCACGCCGATCCGTTGCTCCGTTACGGCGTGAAAGAAGGACAAACCAACAAACACACTTTCGCATCTATGATATTAGTCCGATATTAACAGTTTAGACTGTTAGTGTAACTTACTTGCAACAACAGAGTGTTGTCCGGCTGTGCCTGGGCCACCCCCGCGGCCTTCTGGAAGCCGTCCATGGCCTTCGAGAACGCTCCCAGCTCCATGCTCACTCCGGCCACGGTCAGGTGGACGCAGCCCGCGGTAGACCCGCCGCCGCAGTCGTTGTAGAGGGCGTGGCGAGCGTAGGAGAGAGCCCTGGGTTGATGGGAGTTATTGTTAAATTATTTATTTATTATATTGTAAAACAAAGCGAGTGTGGCCAAGCGGGAACTTGTGCGACTTCCGATCCAACGCAACATGGTTCGAATCTCGACTCGTCCCGCACCAATGACCTATATTAAGTTTAATGTTCGAATTATTCACACTCGCTCTAAAACGGTGAAGGAGAACATCGTGAGGAAACCGGCGTGTTCAAGAACCACAAAATGCGAGGACATGTGACATCCACCAAGCCGCACTGGGCCCGCGTGGTGGATTATGGCCCATACCTCTCTCTCTGAGAGAAGGCCGGTGTCTCAGCTGTGGGAGCGTAAGAGGCTGATAATGATTATAAAATTAATCCTTCTTCCCACAAAAATCAACGTTTACACGTCTGTTTAGCTAGAAAGTGTCTAAACGTTAAACACCGAAAGTAACTGACAGCTACAGACTGGCCAGTACATAACCGAGGAGAGGGTGTCGTTACTTTCAAAGTTGGTGAATATTCCTAAATAAAGTTGTTTAGTACTTTTTTTATGATATTTAGTAACGAGACGAGCTGGTCGTTTGCCTGATGGTAAGCATAACCCCTTGCAGTGCCAGTCAGAAATTTGAAACAAAGGCCTGCGCGGCACTGCAGTGCGCTCGTTACTCTGAGACATTAGGTATTGAGTCTCATAAGCCCAGTAATTTCACTGCAGATATAGCAGATGACTGCGTCATCGGCTTTGATTTGATTTGATCGGCATGTGCGTGTGCATTTGCGTGTGCGTGTGCGTTTGTGTGAGAGAGAAACCGAAGGTATGTGTGACATCATGACATGCGCGTCTGAATGAAAGTAGGTAAATAGAAAAACCAACCTGTCTAACCCCCCCAGAGTGTGATGCGCTCTCGCCAGGTTCAGATAAGCTTCAGCTCTCATGGGAGCGGAGTCCAGCTCTTCGGAGATGCTCAGCTGCCTGGTCGCAAACTCCAGCGACTCTCTGGGAAGAAAAACCCTTAATTACCTAGAGACCAATACAAGCCTTTAAGCCATTTTTGCGTTCTACTTAGGCGGGCCGGAAAGGGACACCTTAACTATAGCAGCTTGTAATACCGCATGAAAGCAAATAAATTATATTTCGTTTCATTTCAAATATGTAGGTATATTTCATTTCATTAAAAACGAAACCGTTTAAACATAAACATATAAACATAAACGCTTACACACTCATACCCCCGCACTAGGATTCCCTGTGTCGCAGGTGGCATGGACATACACAGATACACATCACAAACATCCAAGACCCGAGAACAAACTTTATGCTTACACAAAAACTGCCCCGGCCGGGAATCGAACCCGGAACCCCTCGCTTTGCAGGCAGGGTTACTACCAACTTAGCTACGGAACCGTCACTGTCAGCCGTTTACTGTCTAGCACTCACCGATATTTCCCGAAGTCTATGTGCGCCGTGTACAAGTGCCCCAGCAGCGCGAACTTGTCGCTGCGGTGCCGCACGCCGCGCAGCGCCGACAGCCACACCTTCACGGCTTGCTTCTGCTCGTTCTGACTGTACAGACGCACGCCCCTATCGATCTAGGGGTGAGAATTTTTTTAAATCGTCTTCAGCAACCATAAAAAAATAAACAACAAAAGTTACATCTATACTCCATCCAGTGAAATTACTGGGCTTATGAGACTTAATACCTAATGTCTCAGTGTAACGAGCGCACTGCAGTGCCGCGCAGGCCTTTGTGTTTCAAAGTTCTGGGTGGCACTGCAATTGTTATAGGCCGGCATTATGCTTAGCGTCAGGCAAACGACCAGCTCGTCTCGTTACCTAATAACATTAAAAAAAAACTTTTCACTAAATGCATAATTATGAAAATATATACGGTACCTACCTATAGCAAAACAACAATTTTTTTAAATTTTTCTCTGTCTGTCTGTCTGTTTGTTCCGGGTAATCTCCGAAACGGCTGGACCGATTTTGACGGGACTTTCACTGGCAGATAGCTGATGTTACAAGGAGTAACTTAGGCTACTTTTATTATAGAAAACGAATTAGGGTTCCGCGCAAAAAAAATCAAACCCTTCATGGGAATCCATGAAATAAATATATTTTCTTTCTTTCTTTCAAATTCAATATCTCCGCGCGGGTGAAACCGCGGGCAACAGAAAGACGCCCAGACGGACACTCGCAGAAGAGTTTGTAACACCTGTAGAAGGCGCTACGCTTATCATCAAGCATAAACAATTGAAACGTTTTACTCGTTACTATAAAAGAATGATTAATAAATGTCTCACCTTCCTCCTGGCCATGTATTGGTCGATTCTTGACCGGCAACCGCTGAAGCAATCCAGCAGGCCCGCAGAGGGGGGGCGGTGCGCAGGGCCGAACCTGGAGCCCCAACGCGGGGCTCCATTGCGGGGCTCACCCTGGTTGTACTCTTCCGAAAACGGGTACACTTCTATGGAACGAACGCTGGTGTTGGTGTTTTTATCTTCGACCTCATCGTCGCTTAAGAGTTATTTAAAAGTGGTTTGTGAGCGTGTTTCGAGCGAGGCGATCGATCAACGCCAAGGAGAATTAAGATGAAATGGGTCTGTGGTTGTGGAACGCGCTCGCTACGTATTAACGTATGCGCACGGAATGGCGGAAAAGACATAATACTTACGTATTTTTTTTAAGTTTGACTTCAATAATTTGTATTCTGGACTTCATTGGTTGTTTTAACTTAATAGGTTGACTGGAGCTCTTGATTGTCTCGAGTTCTATCGAGCAGTCTTATTCCGCTTGTTAAATCTAGATCTATTGGGTCTCAAAACAATACCTTGTGTGGTCTCATCGAGATTGTGGCGCGACGGGTCAGGCGAGCTAAGCAGACGCGTCGCCGACAGCTGATGGGCCGGCACCCCGCTGGAACAACATGCGGAATTAATACCGATGTTCACTAAACATCACCCATCCATGTCCCTGTCAGTGAAGAGCGAGTGTGGCCGAGCGGGAACTTGAGCGACTTTCAATCCAACGCACCAGTTTGAATCTCGAGGAAGCGGCAACATTCAAACTTCAACCAAAAAAATACTTTCGCATAGGCATCATTATTGACACTCTCTCGTCTCACATTCTTGACCACATTGATTGAATATAGCAAACCTAATTAGACAGACAAAAAAAACGCAATTCAGAAAAACACAGCATAAAAACAAAATAAAAAATAATCATCAATTTCAATAAATAATGACGCCCAACAATGACGTACAGTCGTACATACATAAACATATAACCCAATTTAGCTCTTATTTATATCCTAGTGAGGGGTCAGGATCGAATGTATGTGTCCCTTATGTCTTGGAAATCAGGAGCTAGGACCGTGATTCCATTTTACTTCCGCCACGGAACAGCCCACATACGGCCAACGGGCTATAAATTCAGTAGAATACGGCGCGCCGCTATCTCTTATTTTATTCATATTTTGGAATGAAAAGGCGATAACTTCTTACTCACCCGAGGAAGTCCCGAGACTCGATTGAGTCCCATGACATGTTCTGCGGGTGCAATCGGCAGGGTCACCTTACCGACGGCTGCATAGTCACTTCTCTTTCCCCCAGCTTGGAAACTACCTGCAACAGAACGAGCCAGTTATATTTGCTGACTAGTCGTAAAGTCTTGATTGAAAATGCATTCGCTCTCTCGTTTTCACCCGGTGAAAACTGCATAAGTGCGAATGTAAATTTCAATTTCAACCCCTCTTCTTGTTTTGTACGCGTATTGGAAAAAGATGTACGATCAACAGGTAAGTATTTTTGAGTAGAGAAGTGTCGTTTTACGTATTTTCGAACCTATATGGAGCTTTCAGTTCTACTTCGAACTAACGGTTTTTGACTAACGTTGGTGATTGGGTCCGAATTCAGCTCACTTACCGAACGCTAGTGATGAAAACTTTTTTAAATAACGTTTTTTTTTAAATCATAGGTACTTTTAAAAACGACATCTCTAACCTAGCTACAAAAACAGCTGTTCTAGCCCACAACCAGTTGGCCAGCGTAGGTACCCAAATAACTGTACTTACCTACTATTGCTAATGTTTAAACGTATAGGTCAAACTTACCCCCCTCAAACGTTCGTATTGACAACACAATCCATTTCATTGCTGTCGGCCTCGGCCATTGCGACAAATTTGCACACACATTTTAATACCTGTGAACAGGAAAGATTACATAAATCACGTGTAGGTACAAAACATATAAGCAAGGACGAAGTCTGAAAATTGATATGTACTTATAATAAATTGCCTCTTGATTTAACTAAATTAACTATCCTAGAATTTAAAACCAAAACTAAGGCTTTTTTCAAAACACATCTATTTTATTCATTACATAAATTTATGACGAACTGCCGGATTGCAGAAATGCTCAATTCCTAATTTGCTTTATGAGACTGAAAAAACAATTTGAATAATGTAAATGTAATAAGTAAAAATGATGAAAATTAATTGCTGACAATGTATAATGTATTATGACATGCCTATTATAACGTACTATGTTATAATATTAAATAAATAAATACAGGTGTCACGATGTTTTCGGCAGCAGTTCACTCCTTTCGTCAAGTTTCTTACCTTTCTCAAGGTGTAAGTAAGCTTTGGAATGAGGCAACTATAGAGATAGATAACAACTACAATTACCTTGGCTAGTGCAAACTACGGGCCCGAGATAAGTAGCTTTAGCTAAACTAGGGCCCGTATTATAGATTTTCAGGGGGTGAAGCATTGCACAGGGCTATTCCTCCTGCGCTGCGGCGCAAGTACGGATCTTTTCGGTCGATAAAACTCGATAATATTCGATAAAAATCGATAAAATTGACAGTTCAAATCGATAAAGTGGGTTTTATGAAGCCTCGAAACAATACACACTACTACCTTAAAAAGAGATATTTATCCTGTCCTGTCCTGGAAAGGCCGCCACCTCTCCCAATTAGTAAGAACTAGAACCACTACAAGTAAACTATAAGTTGTAGCACAGGTTTTATAGATGGCGCTTGTATTTTTAGGCGGGAATAGTTTAAGTATAGACATAGATAAGTTAGAAGGTGTTTTCATGTTTTGCCAGGCACGTCCTCAGAATTTTTCAACTTCGTAGCGTATAGCACTCAGGGATAATGTACCGTGGCGTCCTATTAGTTAAAGAATTTTTAAGAGTCGGACCAGCGCGAGCTCTTTGGTTTCGGAAATTAGCGGTAACAAACAAACAAAAAAAAACACACAATTTGTACTGCTTTATAATATTAGTAGTGTGAGTTTGAATTTGTATGTTATTGCGAAAGGGGGTGATTAGGACTGTGGTTGTCGACAAGTTGTGAGAACTTCCCTTGAAAAACGTCATTCAAAACTTTCAAAAAAAACTTGAAACTGGAAGTGCGCGGCGTTTTCTGGATTTTTTAAGTCTCTTCTAATCAACATTATCATTTGACAAAATTCAACAGTTCAAGTTAATCAGCTGATCTAGGGCTGCCCGGAAGTTGTGTAGTAGAATTTTGACGTAATCTTTAAATGCATTTTGAAAAATTCTGAATTTCAAAAACTCGTAACACAAATGTTATTGACCTCCAGGAGTAGATTGACCCACTTACGGGATAAAATACCAATTCAAACTCAGGTTGTAGATAGTATAGATAAGGCCAACCACTTATTCTCCTTTTCGTCCTCATTTGTAGGTGAGTCGGCCGTGACTAGACTCGACTTTAATAAACTAAAAATCTGACACTCATTAAAAACCTACGCAAACTGCGTGGAGAGTTTAAAATAAAAAACTTGCTTGACTTGATGTTTAATTAGACACGTATTTACTTAATTACTTACTTTATTTTTATTTAACATTTTTACTTATTTATGAATATTCGTAAAAAAGTATGTAAACAAACCCTATCAATACCCTAACAATTTGAATTGTGAATAATAATATTTAATGTATAACGACTAAATATTTGCACACCTAACGGTGAATATGGCGGTCATATGATAATTTGTCAACCTACTAACCCATATTTATGTAAATAAATTAATTTGAATTTGAATAACTTAACATTTTATTACTAAAATTAGCTTTAATAGCCAAATGATCAATTATAGTTACACGATTATAGAGTCCGGCATTCGGCTAAAACATAAATAACCTTATTTCTTTCGCCTACCTAGATTAACTTTAGAAGGGCAGACTAAAAGGCTACAAATAATTCTGTCCTTTTATGACCTACATGCTAGATAGGACATTGAATCGGTCTGGAATGAGCTAGGTCACCTAGGCATAGAGGGAATTGGGTCACTGGTTCGATTCGAATTTATGCAACAGTGCACTTGTGTGCATTTCAAGATGGCTGAAATTGTATTTCTATTTTAGGCCTTTTATTAATTGACACTTTTTTAATATTGGTTCGTTTACGTCTAGGTTTGTGTATATGCCTTAGGTTGACGATTTTCAAATATAGAGAATTAATTAGCTATGTTAAATTATTTACTTATTTATTTTAATAATTTTATTTAATAACTTTTACCGTATAAAATAGAAAACAAACCGGGTCACACCATAAACACTAACATTTTATTTTTATTTTCCAGGCGTACAAAACGAATAGTCGTGAAATTAATTATTTCCAAAACGATCCTAAGTATTCTACTAAAGAGGCGATAGAAAATGAGGTCGAATTACGAATATAGATCATAAAAACATGACAAAATCGTTACTTACCGAATGACAGCTCACCAATGTCCAACCACTTCGATCCACACACTTTCTTTAACGTCTCTACCACACCAATTTAACAATATTCTATTTTATAATGTTTTTACTTTATTTTTAGTATTTTTTTTATAGAAAAATAATGTTTTAAAGGTATTTTAATGGGCTAGGTCTTTCTGGAGATCACACCCCAATAGTCGGGGTTGACGTGAACGAATAGAGAAACGTGTGGAGTCGTTGTTAGAGCTAAAAATATTTATAGTCTTTGAATGAATATTGTAGTGGAAAATTAAAATTATTTAATAAACATGGTAATTATGTTTGTGATTGTGATGAGTTGAAGTATGAAATGGTATTAATTATTGGGTATTTAATGGATATTAGTAGATTTAAAAAAAAATGACAATATATATCGCACACGACATTAATTATTTATATAATTAATTAATTAAAACGGCTTATATGTAAGCCAAATTAGGGCATTAAAAGTAGGTAGCCTAATTGTTTGTTACTTTCGCGAAACACAAAACATTCTCAAAAAATTTGATGAGATCAGATTGAGACTAGATAGTGGTTGAACGCTAACATACGTATCAAAAGCAATAAATAGTAGGTACAGAGTAGCTCAATCGTAGTGACGTAGAAGTCGTCATATTGTGCAAAATAGAGAGTTTTATCAGGTACTAACTCCAGCGGCGCGAGTACGGATCTTTTCGATAAATAAAATTCGATAAAATTGACAGTTAAAATCGATAAAATCCACTTTATCGATTTTAACTGTCAATTTTATCGAATAATACCCACTTTATCGATTTTAACTGTCAATTTTATCGAATTTTATTTATCGAAAAGATCCGTACTCGCGCCGCAGGTAGGACTAGCTCTTCTGCAAGCGTCCGTCTCGGAGGGTATTACCACTTTACTTGTGTAGTCTGCCGCCAACATTATTATTGAGGGTTCCCGTTCGATGAGCAAAGTAATCAGTGTAAATACTGGGCTTATGAGACTCAATACTTAATGTTTTAGGGTAACGAGCGCAATGCAATGTCACGCAGGCCTTAACAAAGATAAAAACATTGGGCAGTCAATGAAAAAACCTTTAGTAAAAAACTGGTTAAAAGAACATCCTTTTGAAAACGAAGCAGAAATAGCGCGAATAGATTTAAAAAAATCATAAAGTCATTGATACGAAAACATTCAACATAGTCGACTCTACTGCCTCTGCTGTTCATTCCCAGCATCCCTGCTCCCACAACGCATGCGCCTCGCTGTCTCCCCCGCCTCGACTTCGTACAGACACCCGTGTTCGGTGCCACGACACTGTGTCTCTCTCACTGTGTCTGTTAGTGTTGCCAGTGGGCAAATTACAACTTAAAATTTATTACAAGTTAGGAAATAAGGTAAAAGCTGATGCCATTTATTTAATACTGGCAGGTCACTTATTACAGAATTAAATCTGTTATTTATGTTATACTAGCTGCTGCCCCGCGGTTTCACCCGCGTGGAGATTTTAGATTACCTACATGGTTTTTATTTTTTTGAGAGGAACCCTAATTCATTTTCTAAAATTAAAGTAGCCTATGTTACTCCTTGTAACATCAGCTATCTGCCAGTGAAAGTCCCGTCAAAATCGGTCTAGCCGTTTCGGAGATTACCCGGAACAAACAGACAGACAGACAGACAAAAATTTTAAAAATGGTTGTTTTGTTATAGGTATAGGTACCGTATATACTTTCATATGCATTTAGTAAAAAGCTGTTATTTTGATATTACAAACAGACACTTCAATTTTATTTATCTGTATGGAGTATGGATAACTATATCGCTTCGTTTACATTAAATATAACCTTTTTTTGCAAAGATTGGGTTATTTTTATTTATTCAGTTAAAATTATAAAAAAATTCAGGTAGTCAACATTTGTGGTTTATTGAAAATACGCGCGTTAGTTTTATTAATCTTAGAGCAAAATTAGAGAAGCTTTAGGTCGTTCAGACTAAAATAAAGCGTAAAACAATCTACAAGCGCGGGGTGAGCTAGGATTCCAACTCTGTCGGATTGAAAGTCGCACCAGTACCAGTGTGGCCAAACTTGCTCTAACTTAACTTAACTATAACGATCTCATCACAAAAAATCGTTTAACTCCTAAACATGCCTTAGTCGCGTGTTTAAATATCAGCAACCGCAAATCGAATTAGACCGTTGTCTAATTCCAATTTATTGTGGCATTTCTAATCTTTTTTGACATTTATCTTTAGACAAGTCTAGCTAAAGTGGCGTCTAAAAGAGTTTTTTGTGGTAACACAGTTCACTTCTTAGGTTTTCCCGATTAAACTACCTACATAATGTGATCTATTATGATTAACAGTTTTTTTACATTCATAATAATTAACGATAAGAAATCTAGAGAAGATCCTAAGTACGACAAGGCCAGGATTACCGTAGGTTGGAATCAAACTATTCACCATCTACATCGTCGTGGTTCTATAAATTATATAGGTAGGTATAATGATCTGCTGAGGTAGAGGTCAAATGGGAAACGAACGACAAACATAAAAAAGGTTGCATAATTTCAAATTTAATTTTAAAACACAAAAGAGTTCTTAGCCCAGATTGTCAACACAATAAATCTGTTATCAGCGTAGGCGTTACAATGCGCGAACCCTATTATTATAAAAGCTATTCGAAAACTGGAGGAATGGGGAAATCGCTGCTCACTACTTTTGAAGTGGACAAGTGCGTGATGACGTTACGTTCTGTGGGTTTCGTACATTTTGAACCTGTCTGCAAGCTGGGTCCTAATTTTCGAATGTTTCTTTGTTTGTTCCTTACCTCATTGCGTTTAAACACTTGAATGGATTAAAAACATAAGGTAAAAATATTAACGACTAACTGTAAGATTTAAGCAAATTTATTTATTTATTTTAATTTAGGGTAAAAGGTGATGCTAAGCCTAAAACGGGGACTGCCGACTAACTTTCAAGTAACTTCAGCTAGTAGAACACAAAGAAGTGCCTTAAAAATATTTTTCAGTTATTATACTCCATGTTCGGTTTCCAATTACCGCGGAACCCCAAAACATTCGATAAGTACCTATAATCCACGGAACCCTAAAATAATCGATAAAAACAAGTATAATCCGGTGACAAACATCCCACTCCGATTTATGACAGCGAAAAAGAGCGCATTAAAAATCGATTCACAATACTAGAACGAGGCTCTCGAAATATAAACGTCGTAAGCTTTCGACGCCACAAATTTACAGGAAAAATATCGCCCGCATCAATTTCAATACAAACACTAATAAATTGGCATCTCTCAACGACGTTACACGACACACAGCTAGACAGTTTATTAATAGCAGAGACATATTTTGTAAATCTCGACTGTGATCAACCCCTCGGCTGAATTCAGTGTATTCGTGAAGGCGGCGCGCGGCGCCCGAAAAAAAAACGAAAAAAAAACAAGCTGTCAAAGCTTGAACTGTCAAATTTGCGCGGGTAAAATGAGTTACAGTGCCATCTTTGAGTTCAATAACAATTATAAAAAAAGTAGCGAAGATAATTGTTGCCAAGTTAAAAATGAGGTTAAAAGTGTGGAAGTTTTAAATGAGGCGGAGAAAGAAGATGAGCATGTGCAGCATGTTTTAGGACCTAGTAGGAGGTGTTTAGCGTGGGCGTGTAAAGCTTGCAAGCGGAAAACTGCGGCGGTCGACCGCCGGAAAGCGGCTACTCTACGCGAGCGACGGCGATTAAGAAAAGTAAGTAGGTACCTACGTTTTAAATTTTAAAACACACTTTACGTTTTTTTTCTTTTTTATGTTTGGCCAGTGACACATTGTATAGGGTTAGAGTAACAATGCAAGACTGGCCAGAAACATAGCAAGAAAAAGTATTTAAAATGAAAACAAATGATTAAGAATAAAGGCTTTTCCTAATCATTAATCTATGTTCCATCTGGCCAAGAAAGAAGAAAAAAAATTTATGTTCCTAATATAAAACAAAATAGAGTTTCTGTTTTTAGCCCATTAAAAACAAATGAAGAGGAATAAAAAGTGTTCTTAAATGTGATAACAGGGTAGGAATTTATTTCAACATAAAAGCTGAGTTCACTCGACACAGGTTTTTATAGAAACCCCTGCAGGATATTTGGAAAAAATGGATACCTACAGAGTGTAAAAAGTTTCTCTGTATACCTACCTCTTTACTCTTTTAATAAGCGATTTTAAGTTATAACTAGCTGCTGCCCCGCGGTTTCACCCGCGTGGAGATTTTGGATTACATGGTTTTTATTTTTTTGCGCGGAACCCTAATTATTTTTCTAAAATTAAAGTAGCCTATGTTACACCTTGTAACATCATCTATCTGCCAGTGAAAGTCCCGTCAAAATCGGACCAGCCGTTTCGGAGATTACCCGGAACAAACAGACAGACAGACAGATATACAGACAAAAATTTTAAAAATGGTTGTTTTTTTATAGGTACCGTATATACTTTCATATGCATTTAGTAAAAAGCTGTTATTTTGATATTACAAACAGACACTTCAATTATATTTATCTGTATGGAAGACGATTCTGTAATTTATATTTTCATTGAACCAGAAACCAGAAATGTCTTCCTGAATCCATTTAACTTTGATTTTCTTTCTGTGCCTTGGCACAGCACGGCTTTTCCTTAGATTTGGTAACGAGACGACCCAGTCGTTTGCCTGATGGTGATCATAACGCCGGCGCATACTAATTGCAGTGCCAATCAGAACTTTGAAACACAGACGCCTGCACAGCACTGCAGTGCGCTCGTTACCCTAGGCTGAGACATTAGATATTAGTCTCATAAGCCCAGTAATTTCAGTGACTACGTTGCTCATCACAGTAACCAAAGCACCACAGTAATACCCCCGTTTTACAGTAAAACTAGTAAAACTGCACTTTATAAAATCACTGATGATAATTATACGAGGAGTAGGCGAACAAAACGTCACTTTTCCACTTTTAATTTTTTTACAGAAACTAAAAAAGTATTTTGAAGGAGTAGTTGTGTTTTGAAGGAGTAGTTGTGTTTTGAAGGAGTAGTTGTGTTTTGAAGTCGATTTTCTACCATAAAAAAAGCTTTTTGTCGAGATTTTAACGCATGAAACGATGTGTCTCAGGATTGCCAACACGAATTAATCAAAAAAATAAAAATGTTAAAAAATGGAAAAGTGACGTTTTTTTCGCCTACTCCTCATACGACTAGGGATGAAAAATGGTCAACTAACAGTATCCCTTTACGACTTTAGTGTCTTTAATACCGTAGATTTTATATATTCTTCTTGCTATAGTTCGCATATCACTTCGTAGCTACGGTCCCGACAACGGGTTCGCCTTGAGGAGGCTTTTTCTTCGTAACACGTCTGCCGGTGTACCTCAGGAACTCTTAACTTGTTTTATCTCCTCTTCTTTTTGCTATCTTTAAATTCCTACGCAGTTGAATTTTGTAGATATTATCGACACTCATTCGCTTCGAAGCGAATGTTTGTCTAGACTCTAGGCCATTGGTTCCCAACCAATGGCCCGCAACCCCTAAAATGTGGCCCGCGACAGATTTAAATTTTCAAAATGTTATTCATTTTAAATTACTAATCATTATCTCCCCGTTACACGGGCGCGGCGGTGCACTTTTCTTTATTGAGTTTAAAAATTATGTTAGCAAGTTTGATTAAATAAATAAATAAATAAATAAGTTTGATTAAATTTTATTATTAATTTAACACAGTTTATTTTGTCTCGAATGTTACAAAATTCCCTGTTAAGTCGTTAAACCAAGCCGTGTGGGAGGATTAGGACCAGAAGTTAGTCGTTTTGGCTAACTTAGCCCCTTAAAAACAAATAAATCAAAGTGGTGCGAAGGCTAGACCCACACTAGCATCGCGTCCCCTGGAGTGCAACGGTGTGTGTAAAGGAATTTTACCAGGCCTAAAAAAAAACTCATAAAGCAACTGGTTTAGGGATAGTGCGAGAGGAACCTGGTTCTAGGTCTAAGCACCAAGTAGCACGGGGCGCAAAAATGCAAGGGAGAGTGGGTGAAAATTTCACCAGGATGTAGAAGCACTGCAAGTGTCCCTCTGGGAAGGTCACACCACTTTCCACGTGTTAGTGGAGTGTGCCGCCAAGCAGTTGTGTTCAGGCCTCAATTCTACTAAACAAATGGTTTCGTCGAAAATGCATAAGAAAGTTAACAATGATCGCCGTTGTCATAGGCGACCATTAAAAAACGATGGTGCTAAAAAGTGCCTAAAACCCTTTGCTGAAAACGTATCTAAATCGGTCAAACCGTTCTGAAGATAAACGGGAACATTGACATTAACGAAAAACATTATTTACAGTGCCCCCTGACGAGTTTATGCCATAACATGTATCTAAGAACCATCGCCGATGTGTCACAAACCCTATGCAGAAAACCGTATCTAAATCGGCCAAACCGTTCTGGAGATAAATGGGAACATTCATGTGTGCACACACTAACAAACAAGCAACCTCTCACCCTAAACGCATATACCGTCTCCGTTCCGTCGTGGGTAAAAAATGATCATTTTGCAGCAAAACCATAATAATTTTTACAAGCTTTTTATTTACCTTTTCATGATAGATTAATTAAATATTTAGGGCCGATTTTTCAATAGTCAGATAGCGTCCTGTTAGATAATTCCCTGAATCATCAAAGTCTTTGGTGAAGACAGGCGTAAATAAATTTTATGGCATTCTAAAGAAATAAACCTCAGTTAGCTAACGGTCCATTAATTTTGAAACGAAAGACCCGAAAACACACTAAAAACACGAAAATTAATTGATTGGATAGCAATCAGGGGACCGATTTTTGAATGTCACCTAAATATCACTAAATATCAGCGATATGACCGAAAGTCATCGATTTACAAAGTCGTATTTTTGAATCTCAGTGGGTGACTAAAATTGTCATACCTATGATATCGTTTACGAGTCGGAGTACCCATTCGTAAACAATATCATAGATATGAGAAGGTATTTAGTGCCAATTTTGGCTTAAAACAATTTCCAACTTAAAAAATAAAATTGAATGGAACACAATCATAAGTTTGTCTATGATTAAAGCTGAGAAATAGTTGCATGTTGGTAAACAGGGTATGACTTTCAAAAATACGACTTTTGCAAATTAGTGATTTCAAAGTTATCGCTGAGAATTTTGTCACCGCTGATATCGAAATCACTCGTGACTTTCAAAAATCGGTCCCCAGTTCGTTAAAGTGCAATTGAAAAATCGGCCCTTAGTCAATTACTGATTCTACCTATTTTTACTCTACAAAATAGAATCCTATCCTAACCAAACATTTTATATCCCTAAAGCCTACCTACATGTTCAAAATTAACTCTTTAATCTAGAGGAACCGGGGATACCATAAATAAAACGACGTATGTGTGTCTGTCACGCACACAGGATTATAGTATTAGAAGGTGTAGGAATGCAAGTTTATCCGGGATTTGGAGTCAACTAAAAATAAATGTCGTTTCTGCAAATGGTGTAAATTAATTTTAGAGGTTAGAAAATAATACAAGTCATTACAACGCGCAATAACATCCTAAAAGTAATTGCTGGGAAGTTATTTATTTATTTATTTATTGACTCAAGTATGAAGGCATTCGTTCGCGTGGGATGTCTGAGCGTATCCTGAATTAAACATACTGCTAATATAGATTTTAAATATTTTACTCACAAAAAATGGACCAATGTTTGAATGAAATAAATTTTTTATTATTATTTTGTGGTTTTACATTTTTTCAAAAAGCTAGACAATTATTTTTTGTACTCGACGGTTTACGGTCCAGTAGAATTGGTGCCCTGAGGCGTCATCTAACACCTCCAGGGGCCTGTTTCATAAAAAATTTTAGTCTAATATTATCAGTATTTTTTTTCATACATAATATGAGATAAATACTCATAATATTAGACTAATGTTTTTTATGAAACAGGCTCCTGAAGGTGTTAGATGACGCCTCAGGGCACCAATTCTACTAAACAAATGGTTTAAAATGATAATATTTTGAATAAATTATAGTATCAAAATTGCTTTTTAAAAAATTTCGTTGCATAAAGTCGGTTGACTTCTAGTTGACTTCGACAAAAATATCGCGGTGTATGAAATTTTTCCACCCTCATTGGTGGTATTCTTATTATTTATTTTTTCTTATTATTCATAAAATCCATAAGTACTAATATTATAAGTGCGAAAGTGTGTTTGTTGGTTTTCCTTCTTTCACGCAGTAACGAAGCAACGGATCGACGTGATTTTTGCCATAGATGTAGTTTATGGACCGGAAAGTAACATAGGCTACTTTTTATCCCGGAAAAATGCACGGTTCCTGTGGAAACGCGGGTGACAACCGCGGGCAGAAGCTAGTTTATAAAATAACCACCCTTGACGTATACCGATACCCTACTCGGGAAAAAAAAGAATCATTTAAATCGTTTGACAATAATTGTGGGAGAAATTGAGTAATACCGCCACAAAAAAAATACAGGCTAATTTAGAACCTCCTTCTTTCTTTGATGTAGGTTTAAAAAGCGGGAACCGAATTCTGTTAGTTATATGAAATTTCCTCCCCCATTTTTTCAGCCTTAGCAGTATTATTTTATAAAACGTAAACAAGGAGCACCCATGAGATATATTCATTAAAATCGGCCTCGGAAATCGAGTAACATTATACACAAACCAGTAAAATTGCTCTAAAAAAGAGACGAACTGCCTTCAGTGTCAAAGTACTGAACCGATGTCGATGAGACTTCTATGGGAACAATCTGAAAGTACATCCTTTCGAGTAAAAAAAGAAAATTCCTAATCGCTTTATAAATATTTGACGGAGATCTGAGGGAACAAAAACATAAAAAAATACAACCGAATTGAGAAACTTCTCCTTTTTAACCGACTTCCAAAAAAGGAGGTTATCAATTCGGTGGGTATTTTTTTCTATGTTTGATACATCAGGTCTCTGTCATTTATGAACCAAATTGGAAAATTCTTTTTTATTTGAAAGGATATACTTTCAGATTGGTCCCAAAGAAATTTCATCAAAATCGGTTCAGTAGTTTATCACTGAAGTCGGTTCGTCGCTTTTTTAAAGGAACTTTTTTTGAAGTGTATTAAAAAGTATAAAAAACAGCAGTCTCATCCAGAGCTCTCAAGGATTGATAGTTCGTGTCCGGGTAACTCAGCACAATTGATCGAACTAAACCTTTAGTTAGCGGTGCGTGTCATTCCCGGGAGGGCGCGAGCGTAATTGCCTTTAAAGTGGTTTTTTTCTATCGCACCCGAGGGATGGCAGTGTCACAACAAATTATCGGCAGCAGTGCATAGGGCTGTACGGACGAATGAATTTTATCATAATTTTTTTCAAACAAACTTTTTCCTATAATTTTGCTTTGACATGAATAAAAAATTACTGCCTATTCAAGTCACGGGGACTTGTTCAAAATTCTTTATAAGTAAAGACGGACTGCGCCGCGCCCCCGCTCCGGTGTGAAAAGGACACAAGGGCAAGAACGATGTGGATAGATTTTATATACCCAAAAATAAAAAAGATTATTGTTATACAGATTAAAAAATTATTTTACCAAGTGACAAGACTAACTCTTCTGCGAGAGTCCGTCTGGATGGGTATCACCAATTTGCTCGTGTAGTCTGCCGCCAAGCAGTAATATGCAAGCCTTACTGTTTTCCGGTTTGATGAGCAGAGTAGTCAGTGAAATTAATGGGCTTATGAGACTTATATAATCTCTCAGGGACTACCCTGATAAAAGGAACCTGCTGAAGGCCTGTGTGGCTCTGCATTTTGCCTTCTAATCAAGGCAATGCAGAGCCACGCAGGCCTTTGTGTTTCAAAGTTCTGAGTGGCACTGCAATTGTTATGTGCCGGCGTTATGCTTACCATCAGTTAAACAACCGGCTCGTCTCGTTATCTAATAGTTTTTAAAAACTCGAGTAGTATAGTGGAAAAATTTATGCCTGACTGGTGTGCCCCGCGGCTTCGCCCACGTAGCGTAAGTTACTCCTTATAACATCAGGTATCTGCCAGTGAAAGTCCCGTCAAAAATGGACCAGCCGTTTTGGAGATTACCCGGAACAAACAGACAGACAGATTGACAAAAATGTTTAAAACTGTGTTGTGTAATATTCGAGTAGGTACCGTAAGTACTTTCATATGCATTTAGTAAAAAGCTGTTATTTTGACATTAGAAACAGACACTTCAATTTTATTTATTTGTATAAATAATGAAACAAACAGCAATCGACGTTTGTGATCTGTCAGATGGCAGCCCTACTCGCCTGTCACACAGTAAAGTGAGACTCCGTGTAAACGGCCGCGATGGTTTCTACTTATTTATAAAAGGTCTCGAATGTATCTACATATGAGACGAGTCACTTTAGAAGATTATTCACGTATGTAGTTATACAATTTATATATTATATCTTTATGAAAGACACGATGGCTCAGTGGTATGGTTTATCGATCCGATAGAATTCATGATAAAATAATGGCACGGTCTCAATTCTACTAAAGAAATGCTTTTAAAATAACAATGGTTTTGTCATAAAATGGTCACTTTTTCTAATAAACCGTTAAAAATCACAATATTACCTATTTATTACTGAAGCCAGGCTAAATAATCTGTGACTGAAGCAATGCTTTCTTTCAAACTGCACATTGAAAAGAAAAACGTTATGCAATCTTATATGCAGACCGTAGACGCTTATGCAAACGTACGTTTGCTTTTCAGAATAACAACGCTTTTGAGTCAAGCGCGGATTTCGACTCGAAATCCGCGCTTGACGCAAAGCGTTTGCATAAGCGACTACGCTGCCCCTACTCTGCCCCATAGATATACAAACTCCTTGTTCGCGAGATACCGAGTAAAGTCCACAAAAAAAAAGTACAGACGAATTGAGATTGAAGTCGCTCAAAAAGCAATGTTATGATTTTCTCAATATTTACGATTGCAAAATCGCCAAGCAGTAAAACAAAAGATATTTTTATATCTAGAATAATGCTTCAATTAGTCATAATATATCAAAGTGCGTACACCTCTTTCATGTTTTGAGAGAGGATAAATTATAAAAACGGCGACGAGCGTGAAGCGAGACAATCGATGCTGGGTCCCGTATAAACAGGGAAACGATTGCCGTTCGATTTGGTGACTTTACATGTTATTTTCGCATAGTTTTCACCATATTTAGTATAGATTCACCATATTAGTTAGTGGGAGGACTAACTCTTCTGCGAGTGTCCGTCTGGGTTGTTACCACCGCTTTGCTCGTGAAGTCTGCCGCCAAGCAGTAGTGTGCAAGCATTACTGTGTTCCGGTTTGATGAGCAGAGTATCCAGTGAAATTACTGGGCTTATGAGACTTAATACCTAATGTCTCAGGGTAACGAGCGCACTGCAGTGCCGCGCAGGTCTTTGTGTTTCAAAGTTCTGGGTGGCACTGCAAATGTTATGGGCCGGCGTTATGCTTACCATCAGGCAAACGACCAGCTCGTCTCGTTACCAAATAACATAAAAAAAAAAAAGATTTTAAAAATATAAATACGTCGTTTCGTCATAAACCGTTACATAATTTACAATCGCAATAATAAATATATTTTTTATTATTTATGAACGAGACGAGTGACACTCAAAAGTTTAACACAGAAAGGCGTGCACTTACACAGGGCGCTCGTTACACTCATAAGCCCAGTAATATTAAATAACGCTTACACACTATTAGTCAGTCAGTCACATTATAGTGAGTCATATATACTAGGGGTTCGATTCCTTGTGTTACAATAACATTTGTTCATGATTTATTAACCGACATCCATAAAAGGAGAAGGTTATCAATTCGGTGGGTATTTTTTTTATGTTTGTTACCTCATATCTCCGTCATTTATAAACCGATTTGGAAAATTATTTTTTTATTTGAAAGGATATACTTTCAGATTAGTCCCATAGAAATTTCATCAAAATCGGTTCAGTAGTTTGTCACTGAAGTCGGTTCGTCGCTTTCTTAAAGCAATTTTTTTTTCAATTACTCTGTAATGTTATCTGTAACAAATATTTAAGATATATTATTGTTATTGTACCTAATGTATAATGACTAAACCAGGATTTAAAAAAACATTTTTTCAGTTTCCATTATTTTAACAGCACCCCCATTGAAGGCTAGTAGAGAATGCCACGTAGCAAGAGTCGTTGCACACAAAAAATATGTAATGCCCAGTGCTGAAAACATAATAATAACGCAATAGCGTTAACGCAACGGAATAATAATAACTATATTATTTGATTTAATAAGAACCATTAAAAATGTATAATTCTATTGAAACCTGTCACCCTAGTCATCATTTTATCCCAAACGAACCCTAAAACCGCGCGAGCGTCGTATTTTTTAGTTATCCGATAAATGGGTCGCTGGACTCAAATGGGGCGTGCCTAATAAGCGTGCCTATATGCGTGGCGAGCCCCGTCCGGCTATTATTAGGTCTTTGGACGCGATTATCTTAAAACTACGCGTAAATATTGACGGTTGACAGGGACATCTGGAAATAGGTATGTTAGAACAAATGGTTACCTCTCCTCCCTATCATTTTACATGGGGTCAGTCCATTACCTACGTCTTTACAAACATATGACAGGGACATCTGGAAATAGGTATGTTAGAACAAATGGTTACCTCTCCTCCCTATCATTTTACATGGGGTCAGTGCATTACCTACGTCTTTACAAACACATTGCTATTGACAATTTTTTACAGCCGGTCGCACTAACCCTCCTTGGGAATTCTGAGACTATGGGCCGTTGCCCACGCGGGACCAATGCGGCTTGGTAGATGTTACATTCTGGTTAATGCTAATGCATGCTAATTAATATTATATTACATTATAATATGTATTTTGATAAAAGTATCAAAATACAGAAACATAATCATATTGATATGAAAATGATGACCGCGTGCGCTGAAAAGGGCGCTGAAAGAAGGTCTCGCTCTTAGTACTCTGATAGAGGTCTAGAGCCGGCGCTAATTAATTGTCTAAGTACACCTATCGAAATATTTAGAGATCATGCTAGGTAAGTTGTAGATTCCATTTTAAAAATTGTATAGTACTAGCTTCTGCCCGCGGTTTTCACCCGCGTTCCCACAGGAACCGTGCATTTTTCCGGGATAAAAAGTAGCCTATGTTACTCTCCGGTCCATAAACTATATCTATGCCAAAAATCGCGTCGATCCGTTGCTCCGTTACTGCGTGAAAGAAGGACAAACAAACAAACACACTTTCGCATTTATAATATTAGTAACAAGTAAGATTATTAGTAGGATATACGATTCATAAATCATTGCATATTTACATTGAAGTTTCTTTATAATGACATTTTAGTCATCATAATGACACAATTATAAAATTGTTTATAGTTTTAATGTGGTACAGAGATATGAAGGATATTACAGTCTAGATATGTTTTAAGGTAGGTAGTATGTAGAATAAGTCATTATTACTTATGTGTTATACAGTATTAAATATGTAATTTAGCAGTCAGGAGACAGTTTTAACTGTTAATTAACTTTTTATTCAGATAGTCTGACAGCTCCTATGCGAGTAGTTGGTACGTCAATGGACAACGAGTCTTTTGCTTCTGCGTAGAGGTTTCAAGATTTTATTTCCGCAAGGGGATGCAAATCAGTTCAATTGTTTATTGCATGGGACTGAATAGATCTATGTCAACATTATTATTTCCAAGCGAAACACACATTTTTTTACCTCACAACAGCGTTAAGCGTAAAAGGTTATTTTGATCATTCAAAAATCCGCGTGCAAAAGAGCTCTTTCACGCAGTGGTTTTTGCAAAAAGTAACTTTGACACGATAACTTTTCCACGCTACCAGATAAAGAGCACTTTTGCGCGCAGATTTCGAATGATAAACAAAACCTTTCCGAGTTTGTGAAGGGAAAAAGTGTTTGAGTTAAAACTAGTGTTGCAAAGGTTTTTATTTTAGGCATTTTAGCTCTTTTAAGACTAAACTAGTTAATATGAGGCTCAGTAGGCATTGGTATGAATATGCCAGACAGACGGTCTCGATACTTCGTTTATACATATTTAAAATAGAAAAACAAATTATTACACTGACCTAATAAATATCACCCAATAGAAAACTCAATAATAATGTTACCAGAACATAAAAATACCCTAATATATTTCCCGAAATTCCTCCTTTTCCCCCAAAAACTTAAAAGACATGTGACACCAACCGACGTACTGTTTGACAGATTTACAACATGGCAATCATAATATTTAACGGTTAACACAAAACGATACACGCATTAAAAATAAAAATAAATTTCTTTGAGAGGACGCAGTAAATTTATTTTTATGTGAAATTAAAATGTCTGTCGTATATTACAGATTTTATTGAGCTGATGGGTTCTATTTCGGATGGTGGGAGTCATTACGGATTTGGTGGCAATTTTTTGATGATGAGTCGTGAATAAAAAGAGCACGGGGCTCTTAGACTATTTATAAAATCAGGTTCGATTCCCGTCCGGGGCAAACTTTGTGCGGTGTACATAAAGTTTGCTGTCGGGTCTTGAGTGTCGTGTTATCTTTTCATATGGATTTCGTAAAAAGCTGTTATTTCGATGTTACGAACAGACACTACAATTTTATTTATTTGTAAAGATTAGTACTTATCTATACAAATAAATAAAATTGAAATGTCTGTATGTTTCTTTGTAAGTATAGATAAGTACTAATCTATACAAATAAATAAAATTGAAGTGTCTGTTTGTAATATCAAAATAAACGCTTTTTTCCAAATGCATATGAAAGTATATACGGTACCTATAACAAAACAATAATTTTTAAAATGTCTGTCCGTCTGGCTGTTTGTTCCGGGTAATCTCCGAAACGGCTAGACCGATTTTGACGGGACCTTCACTGGCAGATAGCTGATGTTACAAGGAGTAACATAGGCTACTTTTATTTTAGAAAAAGAATAAGGGGTTCCATGCAAAAAAATAAAAACCATGAAATCCACTATCTCCGCGCGGGTGAAACCGCGGGCAGCAGCTAGTAAAAATTATTTCTTACAATTTACTGTCCATTAACTAATCTATTACTGTTTACTATAATAGGTAGGTATTGTTAATTTAGGTACAGCCTCAGAGAGCGAATTTTCGCGCTTGTCTTATTTGCAAACCAATTAAGCTAATCTTGTCTTGTTCAAAGGCACAAAGACACCTCTAAAACTGACATTTTGCGCTAAGTGCTAATAAACATACTAATATATGTTCGTACAACTCGACTCATGGTTGCTCTATTTTGTTGTTTAACGTTGTCAAGAAAAGTGATGTTTTGCGCTTGTATTTTGCAGCGAGTTAATATAATAAGTAGGAATTATTTATGTAAATTTGTCAGTCAAAAATCAAGAGTCAAAATTATTTTACATCCTTTTTTTAACGTTTTAAATTACTATTTGATAACGAGACGAACCGGTCGGGCTTGATGGTAAGCATAACGCCGGCCCATAACAATTGCAGTGCCACTCAGAACCTTGAAACACAAAGGCCTGCGCGGCACTGCGGTGCGCTCGTGAGACTTTAGGTGATAAGTCTCATAAGCCCAGTAATTTCACTGGCTCCTTTGCTCATCAAAGTGGAACACAGTAATGCTTGGCGGCAGACTTCACGAGCAAATCGGTGGTACAACCCAGACGGACACTCGCAGGAGGGTTAGTCCTAACACCTAGTAAACTTGCATAGTGTTACCACAAAAAAACAATTTTTAGTCGCCTGTTTAACTAGACAGCGTCTAGAGATAAACGTCAAAATTATTAGAAATGTCACAACAGAATTGTGTTCGACAACGGTTAGACACTACTTAAATCAGGATTTGTGGTTGTTCATATATAATCGCGCGACTAAGGCATGTTTAGCCGTTAAACAGTGTTTAACACAAGTTTAAAGTGTGTTTAATTTTTTTGTGGTAAGACCGGCAATGTTTGTTTAGTTCATATCTTTCAAGTTGAATTTGACACACTTCCCGGTTTTCGAATGAGCCGAAATTTTATATACATATGTAAATCGGATGACAATCCAATATAATGATATCACAGAGCTGATCTGATGATGGAGCCGGAAGGCAGCCACAGGAACTGTAACGAAACGACGTAATGAGTTAGGTCTCGTCTGATTTGACTTTACAAGTACTCCGATTCAAGATATCCAGGGTCCTGATGATGGAGCCGGAAGATATCCACAAAGTTACAGTATATGTACCAATTACTAACTTAAGTATTTTATAATAGCTTGTCTGGAAAAATATATGTTTCCACGAATAACTAATTTATTTTTGATTGGTTTATTTGACAAATCTCAAGGAGAGTTGGTATCAGTCAGGCAGGTGACCGGCTGTAAAAAATACCAAAATCTAAAAGTAATATCTCTGTAAAGAAGTACTGTGCCGACCCCGTGTAGCAGTATCTAGCGAGGAGCAGGAGGTATTACTTTTACAATTATTCCTAAGGCCTTGCTTATAGACGCCGTGTTCTCGGCAGGTAAACGCCGCGTTCGAAGAGCTGCGGATACGAGCTCGCGCTGGCAGCGGGAGACTGCCCAAGCTGGAGATACTGCGAGCGGCCATACAACACATTGAGCGGCTACAAGCGGCCTTGCGAGCGGCCGCCGTGGTAAGGACCCCCCAACTAGGCTATGGGAACAATCGATGTTGACTGCGAAATTCTTGATATGATGTTTTTATTTCCGGCTTACAAGCCGTAGCTCCATCTAGCAGACCCGCTTTGTACCGATTGCCTACTCCATTGTGATACGTTACAGTACCAATCAAGTGGCGAGAGATTATGCATTATTTAAACTTTATGAAATATATTTTATAGTGTTTACTGACACTAACGGATTTTCACACAAATATATATTATATACATCACAAAAATTTCGCTTCCAACAGGATTCGAATCTCATAAACCAACAAACACACTTTCGCATTGATAAATTACGCTTCCAACAGGATTCGAATCTCATAAACCAACACACAAAACACACTTTCGCATTGATAATATTAGTAGGAAGTACGATTAGTAGGATAGTAGGATATAAATGTAAGAACAAGATAATCTGTTGGAATAGTGTAATTATACACAGGCGCAGTGTTTTCCAAATTTTCATATGTAAGCCTGGTTTTTAGAATCTAGCTAGAAGAATGCTACTCTCACTCTGTTGTTGGCGCAAACTGAGCTTTTGTCGCAGGCAATTACAAAATGTTCCGCGGTTTTCCGCTGGCCGGATCAAAAGCCATAGTTGGCCGCATCCGGCCCATCAGCCGGTCGTTGCCCACATATGGGTGATATTCTACTCATCAAAGATCTTTGTCCAAGGTGCATTTGATTAAAGAACTTGGATTACGACAAATCGCCTATAGGAACACCGATATTTGATCTAAGATTATGACTACAACAATAGCAGCACATAAGGTCGAAATTCCTTTATTTTCAAACTACGCAAAATACTGTGCAAAATATAATTAAGAAATCTTGGACAAAGATGTTTGACGTGGAATGGGCATCTGTGAAAGAAATTTGATCAAATAAGGGACACAGAACTTGGTCAAAGACCTACAAAGTACAACTTGCACGCATGTTTATACCGGCCAACACAACAACTAGGTATGTCCTCTTTCCGCGTATTCTATAACCGGCGCGCACGTGTACCGATAAATAATGCGCGGACGGGGATTGATCGCGAATTAACGCCGCGACAGACGTGCCTAGAGGGCAGGGATGACGGGACTGCTGAAAACTATCGATATCGATACATTATCCAAATGTATACAAATAAATAAAATTGAAGTGTCTGTTTGTAATGTCAAAATAACAGTTTTTTACAAAATGCATATGAAAGTATATACGGTACCTATAACAAAACAACCATTTTAAAACAATTTTCAGTCTGTCTGTTTGTTCCGGGTTATCTCCGAAACGGCTGGGCCGATTTTGACGGTACTTTCACTGGTAGATAGCTGATGTTATAAGGAGTAACTTAGGCTACTTTTATTTTAGAAAAAGTATTAGGGTTCCGCGCAAAAAAATAAAAACCATGAAATCCAATATCTCCGCGCGGGTGAAACCGCGGGCAGCAGCTAGTCGTAAATATAATTAGTCGTATATAGGTAACATTTTTAACGGGCTAAAAGACTTTAATAGCTAGTACCTATACGTACCTAAGTCATAAACACTACATCTAAACTAGCTACAAAAACGGTTAGATAATCTACAAGCCAATGTGGCATACATTGCCAGTAGATAAACCAAGCGTTCCAGCCTTACCACCCAAAATCTATTGTGTACAAATATCGATCTATCGAACAAAAAATTTCTACCTATCGATATTTTTTCGCCTAACCTATTCGAAAAATTAAGTTTCTTGGGCCACTTGGAGTTTGTTGCTGATTGTAGATGCTGAGCCTGAGATTTCCCACACTTGGACGGTTTTTGAAACGTTTGCGTAGAATGTTATGGATTGGAGTGCTCGTGTATGGGACTTTCAGAGCTATGAAACACGAAGCCCTGCGCACTGCATTGCGCTCGGTATACCCTGAGAACCACATGCCCAGTAATTTCACTGACTAGGTACTTTGAAGAGTTATCTATCCTTTAGCAACAACTTATAAACAAAACTACAAAGCAACAAATAGCAACTTCTTGAGTGGTCTTATTTATAATAACAGAAACCGCCAGCATACCTACAAATCAAGCGATGCGGCGCGACAGTTGCAGAAATACACGCAAATGTTGTACCATGGGCTTAATTCGAAGCATATTTCATCCCGGGACGGACTAATAATAGACTTAAACTGCAGTTTAATATAATTCGCGGTTGTATATAATAATCAATAGTGTTTTCGAAGTTTTGTCGGAACGCAAATCCATACTTACTAATCTTAATATATATAAATTACGCGTCACGTTGTTTGTCCGCGGTGGACTCCTAAACTACTTAACCGATTTTAATCAAATTTGCACACTGTGTGCAGTTTGATCTAACTTAAAAGATAGGATAGTTTACATCTCAATTTATAGCCGCAACAACGCGTGGTCGAGTCTGCTAGTATTATAAATGCGAAAGTGTGTTTGTTGGTTTGTCCTTTTTCACGCAGTAACGGAGCAACGGATCGACGTGATTTTCGGCATAGATATAGTTTATGGACCGGAGAGTAACATAGGCTACTTTTTATCCCGGAAAAATGCACGGTTCCTGTGGGAACGACGGGGAAAACCGCGGGCGGAAGCTAGTAATATTATAAATGCGAAAGTGTGTTTGTTGGTTTGTCCTTCTTTCACGCAGTAACGGAGCAACGGATCGACGTGATTTTTGGCATAGATATAGTTTATGGACCGGAGAGTAACATAGGCTACTTTTTATCCCGGAAATTTGCACGGTTCCTGTGGGAACGCGGGTGAAAACCGCGGGCAGAAGATAGTTATTTATACTTACGGATTACAGTGGCCAGTAATGAGCGCACTGCAGTGCTGTGCAAGCTTGTAGTTACAAAGTTCTAATTGGCACTGCAATGTTATTGAAGGTGGTGAATACGCTGAACATAATAAAACAGGCTCTCAAGTGCAGCTTCCGGAACAAAACGATAGGGGCTTAGCGACAGATTTTCAAGTTGAAGGTGGTTGCTATCCATAATATATTATACACATATTTAGGTATATGCGGCGCAAGTACGGATCTATTCGGGTCGATAATATTCGATAAAATTGACAGTTCCAATCGATGAAGTGGGATTTATCGAGCCTCGAAACAATCGACAAAAGTTATCGAAAAGCTAGGTCGAATCCAAAGAGAATATAGAGCTACTACAATACTTTACGTTCAGACTTCGGTACTCGCAACATTCGATAAATTTATCGAGTTTTTCGGTTCGACACATTTATCGAACCGGCTTCCGTACTCGCGCCGATGATCTGGTTCATAAATGTAAACTCTATCTAACTATAATATTATTGACTGTATTCTGTTTTGTGTATGAATAAATAAATAAATAAATAAATAAATAACACCATGTCCAATGTTTGATTGTGTTACAGTTGGAAACAGAAAGCTGTAAGACGTACATGGAGCCAGCAGCCACGAGATCGTCTCTGGACGCGAAAGAAGCCAAAACGGAAAAAGAGAAACCTTTTTTAAACAGTAAGTTGTATTATAATTAAGATTTCTTTATGCTACCTATTGGATAACTAGATGACCGGGTCATTTTTCCTATAAGTGGTACTAACTATCCCGCATTAGCTGACCCGCACAATCGCAATTTTATTGGCAACAATAAAATAATAATAAATTACATTTTTAATAATAATAATACAGGCGTCTTAAAATATGTTTTTTTTTTGTGGTAACACTGTTTGTGTTTGCTGCCTGTACGTAAAGAAAATTTCCGAAGACAATTACTATGTGGTAATAACCTTAAACTTGTTCCAGGAAATACGTGTAACTAAAATAAATAAATATAGTTGTAGTTTCTGATAGAAACACTATTTTCAGATGACGCACCGTCCTGCGGAGTGAACAGCCTCGCGAGATTGCGATGTATAGTGCAGGCGTTATCCAGCAAGGAGATCGCGCCCTGACGAGATCGGGAGATACAGAACTATTCTCAGTCTAGAGTTGTGATCACATGCAGACGGGATCTCTACGCTCCGTTGAGATTTATAGATATAAGAGCGAGGCCACGATACTGCGATGCGACGACGCAACGCAAAAACGATGCCACACCGCAACGCGATGCGTTGACGCAAGGAAAACATTTCATAGTAAAATAATAACTTAGGGCAGATTACAGGTTTGTTTACGATAATTATACCGCTCGTAGTAATCTTAATATACATATATAAATTACGCGTCACGTTGTTTGTCCGCGATGGACTCCTAAACTACTTAACCGATTTTAATCAAATTTGCACACCGTGTGCAGTTTGATCTAGCTTAAAAGATAGGATAGCTTACATCTCAATTTATAGCCGCCATATTATTTTATTGCAAATTATTTGTTTATTATTTGACAGGCACAATTATGCAGCTACGTAGTTTATATGTAGGAAACGTTAGCTAAAACGAAAATTGCGACAGGGCCGAATTAATTAATTAAGGGATATCGTAAGTTTATATGAAAGTCAACTACTACCCGTGCGAAGCCGGGGCGGGTCGCTAGTTATATAATAATTAAACAATGTACCTACCTACTCTGTTTTGTGGTTCAAATCGCTGTCAATTTTAAAGTATTGGACAACGAGACGAGCGGGTCGTTTGCCTGATGGTTAGCATATCGCCGGCCCATAAAAGTTGCAGTGCCACTCAGAACTTTGAAACAAAGGCCTGCGCGGCACTGCATTACGCTCACCCACACATTAGATATAAGCCCAGTATTTTCACTGACTTCTTTGGATTGTATTGTAACATATTTATTCAGTAACAACATACATTGTATTTGAATGTTTAGTAAATAATCTAAAATACCTAATGCCTAATAATTTCTAAAATTAATATTAAAATGTCCAAAATTAGATTACCTAAGTCAATATAGTGATGATCTAGCCGCAACACTGTAATGCTTGCACGTAACTGCTTGGCGGCAGACTACACGAGCAAAGCGGTGGCACCGCTGACTAGCTACCTCGTTGGGTGGTGCCCACAGACATTCGCAGAAGAGTTAGTCCTGCCATAGATTTTGTGAAATTCAAACCGCTTTTTTATATTAAGAAATCATTGGATGAATCCCTATGATGAGATTTCGAATAGGTTATTTCTAAGATTTAATTGTAAATAGGTTAAAATTGGACAATAATTATTTTTATAGATTTATTTGTCGTTTTATTTTTTGTAAATAATCTTCTTCAAGCGATTTTGCTACATAAGTACTTTATATAAGCATACTAGCTGCTATTTGTCAGTTCAAATTGACAGTGAAATTGACAGTTCAAATCGATAAAGTGGGTTTTATCGACTTACTTTACGATCAGACTTCGGTACTCGCAACATTCGATAAATTTATCGAGTTTTTCGATTCGACAAATTTATCGAACCGACTTCCGTACTTGCGCCGCTGAAATAGGGAGACGTTGTTGATTTTTGTAGAAAACGAAATACAATCTTTTTCCCGTGAACGAAAACTAATCTTCGAGACGACGACAAGTTTCACTCGTACTTAATTTGTTATCGATTGCATTTCCAACACAATGAAGTTCAATTATCATTGTATTGACCGAATAACTAATTTCGCGAAGTGATTTTCGTGTAAAAACCGTGGCGAACGACGATAAACCCATTTACACATAAATGTTAAAATATTCTTCGTTCCATAAACCAGTCTTCGAATTGTGACATTCGAATATTCACTTCATATTGAAGAAAGTAGATTCGGCTTCGTTTCATTTTCGAAATAATCAAGAACTACCTATCTCTAATTTAAATTTTTATCGATTCGAACTGTCAATTTTATTTATCGAAAAATCGGTACTTATCTGCAGATCTCCGTGTAATCATGCCTACAAGTCACAGCACATACGTCATTAATAGCCGTGTTTCAAATAGACTGCGCGAGGCGTGGTTTGGCGACTGGCACCTCACGCCTTGAGCTGGCTCACTCCCACTGTCATTCATTGAGATTTGCGTCTATTTTAGAAGTAGGTATGGACTGTGGTTAGGTACCTACAGCTACTTATATCTAAATGGATCTAATGACCATTAGGCATTAGCTATTTCGTCTCTATCCTTGATACGTCACATTCAATAGTAAGTACTTACCTACGTAATGTTGAGTTCAGTTTTCTAAGGTGGAGATGGTCAATGAAGTGACGGGAAATTTAAAACAAAAGTACCTACATACTTATTTGTGATTTTAACTACGTAACGATTTTTTTTTTGAGAATATTTTGTAATTAGCGTATAACAAGATTATTTATATGTGAGAACAGTCACATGTTGTTTGTTATTTACGTAAATTAAAAAATATTCATAAATTTGCTTATCCTAACGGGCTTAAAATCACATAAAAGTACTTTTTTTTTTATTTTGCGCCACTTCACGGACCATATTTCAACTCTTTCAATGCATGTTTACAATTAACACAAAAGAAACATTTTCTGTAGACATAATAGATCCAACCTATAGGTACCGGTCTTTAACAACCTACTGTATATACTTTTTTGTATAAATACAGGTATACAACATCTTTTTTGAGTAGGATTCGAATACCAAAGCCATAATTACTACAAAATCTATGTTAAATTCTTACAAAAATGTTGCCTTCATGATATTTTAAAGCTTTTTTAATACTGCAAGATGAGCAAGCGCTGGTTGTTTGCCTAATGGTAATAACACTCAGAACCTTGATACACAAAGGCATGCGCGGCACTGCAGTGCGCTTGTTGCTACTCCGCGACATTCGCATTAGGTAAGCACGTAAGCGCTATTATAACAACTTCTTGGCAGCAGACTAAATGAGCAAAGCGGTGGTCTCCACCCAGACAAACGCCCGCTTCAGAAGACTTGGTCCTACCACCCAGTCATGTCTCTGTAAGTACCAGAGTGCCAGGAGATAAGAACGTTGTAGGAATCATGCTGCAAGTTTGTTTAAGAATTTGTAAATAAAAATCGATAGACGTTTTAAAAACATTGTAATTAATCAAAAATGTAACATTTTACAAAAATATATTTACATGTATAAATGTAATATTATGTATAATTACATAACCTAAGTACACTCAGCTACATAAATAGGCCTTAGTTACAGTCAGTTGAGTCTACTATAATATTGGACTCCTATTTTACTGCTGACATTACCAAATACACTATTGCATGAGTAACAAAAACATTTTAGTTATTAATTTTAGACGAAGACAAATTTTGAGGCCGTAAATTATTTTAACGAACATGATTCTTGAGCCACTCGCTATCGTTATAATAATAACACATATTTATGACGCTGACCGTACAATAACCATAATTAAATAAGCTTAAAACGAATTAAAGTTACATTTACGTTTTTTTAATAATGTGACGATGAAATAATAAGTTTAAAATAATAATCTATTGAATAGTTTGCAGATTACAATAAAAAAAGGAAAACCTTTGATTAACTATGTATACCACATTAAATGTAACATAATCGTAGGTAAATATGTATTTATATAATTTTCAAATTATGTTTCTGTAATATATGTATACTAGGTATTCAATATGCATCCATTTTTTAGAGATAATCATACTAAGTAGCGAAATAACTCCAAATATTTTTGAATAATAGGTATCCTTCATCATTTCGCAATATATCCAATGACCGTCATTCGACACCATCATTTCGCAACATTTATTTCCAATGACCGTCATTCGTCATCATCATCTCACAATATCTATATCCAATGACTGTAATTCGACGTCTTCATTTAGCAACATTTATGTGCAATAACCGTCATTCGACATCATCATTTCACAATATCTATGCCCAATGATCGTAATTAGACGTCTTTTTTCGCAACATTTATGTGTAATGACCGTCATTCGACATCATCATTTCACAATATCTATGCCCAATGATCGTAATTCGTGATCGTCATTTCGCAAAATATATGTTCAGTGATCGTAATTCGTTATCGTCATTTCGCAACATTTATGTGCAATGACCGTCATTCGACATCATCATTTCACAATATCTATGCCCAATGACTGTAATTCGTCATCGTCATTTCGCAACATTTATGTCCGATGACCGTAATTCGTGATCGTCATTTCGCAAAATATATGTCCAATGATCGTAATTCGTCATCGTCATTTCGCAATATTTATGTCCGATGACCGTAGTTCGTCATCATCATTTTGCAATCATTTGGTTGTGATTATAGACTTTTATATGAAAATGTAGTTTACAATAATTTTTTTCACAAATAGATAATTATGAATACGTATGTTTTAAAAAAAATAAGGCTAATTAAATCCGTTTTCTACACGGTTAAGAACTGTTAGTAAAAAAATTACACTTATTTCATCACAGCATTTACTATTCGAAGCTATAATTATTTAATTTATTTAAGGCGTTATATACAGACATATTTTATTAATAATGGAAGATTTTTCTTACCTTTTTTACAATTAATTAATTTTTACGGCGCTCAGCAAAAATATGACACGATAGCTTTGTTATGCAAGGCTGTAAAATTGCTACTTGGTGCAAGTATACTTGTATTGAAACCTGAGGAAGCGAAGAAACTTAGGATTGCATTGACCACGATTGAAGCAACTGGTTCAAAAATCCTCCTAAGCTTAGCGAGGGTTTCAAAGGTAGATGCGAGAAGCAAAATGGCAGTCGAGCGAAATACACAATTTTTCACCTGACTTGCTTGGAAAGATTTTGTTGGTCATTCAAAATCTGCGCGCAGAAGTGTTTTTTCCATGCTAGCATAAAAAGCACTTTTGCGCGCAGGTATCGAATGATAAAACCTTCCGAGCTGGTGAGGCAAAAAATTACTTAATTCCTTTCCATCCATAAATTGTGTTAAAGTGGTCGTATTTAAATTAATTGTTTATTTGTATTACATTGGTAAATGTTTAAGCTTCACTTTAAACTAGAATTTGTACGCCGATCCGTGAACTTCGTTTATTTTACATTTGGTAAATTGCAAGCTAACTTTCTTGTAATTTTTATAAGTACTCTCTCTTCATCTTCTTTTATAAGTATTTTGTTTCAGATAAGAGTATTTTTGCGTAAAATGAAACGCATATTTTTGCCTCACACCGCAAGCCGTCCGAAACATTACGTATGTTTAATAACTTTTATATAAAAAGATCTTATTCCTAATGTAATTCCTACATTTACAAGTCTGTTAGTTGTATTACTCTATGTTATGCCTAGAACTAAAGGACATAGGCATAGTAAAAACATAACAGTATGCTATCTTCATTCTATGGTACAAGACGCGGCTTTAGTACGCGCGCACCACCTGCGGGATGATTTTAATTCACTCGGAATAATTCCGGAATTATCATTATTATTATAATTTATTTTTTTTGTTAGGTTACGAGATGAGCTGGTCGTTTGCCTGACGGTAAGCATAACGCCGGCCCATAACGTTTGCAGTGCCACCCAGAACTTTGAAACACAAAGGCCTGCGCGGCACTGCAGTGCGCTCGTTACCCTGAGACACTAGGTATTAAGTCTCATAAGCCCAGTAATTTCACTGGATACTCTGCTCATCAAACCGGAACACAGTAATGCTTGCACACTACTGCTTGGCGGCAGACTTCACTCACAAAGCGGTGGTAACAACCCAGACGGACACTCGCAGAAGAGTTAGTCCTCCCACTAACAAAATGGTTGTATGCTTAATGCGCACACATACAAGTAAGCCGCGTTCGGTACCGCTCTTCAAGAACATAACATACTTTCATATCTTTACTGTGACTTAAGGTTGTCTTAAAAATAGTACCTACTATTGTTATTCGATATTCAAAAATCTTGCGTAAGAAGTTTTCTATGATTAAGGTTGAACACCTCTGTATAATACGAAGTACTATTTTCGGACCACCCTATAATATAACATGAAAATATATTGCTCAACGAAATTGCACTAACTAATGTAAAAGATTTAAAATGTTTTTTATAACTCAGCGTATGACCACTATCTCGCCTGGGCCCTATTTCTAACAAACGGTTTAAGGTGAATCTAGCAAATGCATCGCAAAACCATTTCAACCCTGATGTTTAAGGTTGAAATGGTAGGTAAATGTTGCCAGACCAATAAATTTTGCCGCGTTTGGTAGAAATGGATAAATATCGGAATATTCAGCTTTTCAGGATTACCCGAATGCACTGTACTATTTTTTTGGAATAGCGCGAAAAAAGGCATTTTGTAGTCAATGTGAGGTTCAATAAAAGGAATTTGTTGAGTGTTTCGTTACATTTAAAATTTAAGAACGGCTGGTGTTGCCACTCGTCCACACGAAAAGCAATGATTTATCTTATTGAATCTGCTGTCTAAGCCAAAGGCAGTAGAATTTCAACGTCCTGCTATGGGCCATTAGAAAACCAGGAGAGAAAGGCACATATTGTATTAATAATTCGCAATATAACAATAAAAAAACTATATTAATAATATCACTTGATACGAGACGCAATCACGCCGCCAGGAGTTCGCTGAAACAATAAGAAAGCATATTTTAGTTATCTACCAAATTTTGAGGGGAACCCTAATTATTTTTCTAAAATAATTAAAACCAAAATAAATTAAACACCAAAAAATTAAAACCCTTGAAATGCAATATCTCCGCGCAGGTGAAACTGCGGGCAGCAGCTAGTTTAATAAAAAATATTGAATGTGTGACGTGTGATAGAATTCCTCGTTGTACAACACTCACTTGGCCAGCTCCCGCGCTGTGATGGGCCCCGTGAGGCCGGACCGCGACCTGGATCTGCTCAACTGCGCTCTCCGCTCAGCTACAAACAATACGTATAAAGTTTATATACAATACGTATATGGTTTATATACAATATGTATAAGGTTTATATACGCCTATCACTTTACTTATTAGTACTTCTTCCGCTTTATTCCGTAAATAAATAAAGATTATCTCTGTTACCACAAAAACCATTTTTAGACGCCATATTTAGCTAGACAGTGTTGTCAATTCTATCATTACATACCTAAACTAATTTTAGTTTCGCTCTCTCTCTCTCTCTCTCTCTCTCTCTCTCTTTCCAATGCATAACATGAGAAAGAGACCGAAGATGTCTGACAGATCAAAATTTTGTTTAGAGCTGTCAAATACCTTTCGATCTTGATAAATTAGATGCCACTCAATTCATTGCGATTAAATTTACACTAGACACAAGCAAGTGGATTAATTTGACACGTCTAAAATATATTCCATCTCATTCTCATGTTATGCATTGGAAAGAGAGAGACCGAAACTAAAATTAGTTTAGGTATGAAATGATAGAATTGACACCAGTGTCTAAAGATGAACGTCTTAAATGATTAGAAATGTCAAAACAGAATAGATATAGACTACGGTTAAACATTACTTAAATCAGGATTTGTGGTTGCTCTTATTTAATCGCGCGACTAAGGCATGTTTAGGTGTTAAACAGTGTTTAACCGGGTTTAATTAATAATATACTGACGGTGGCTTTCACTTACTTAGCACACATACGTAAAGTTATTGAATTCGCGAAAATTTCATGCAATATTATTTTGTATTCAAAAGACCTAATAAAATACTATAAAAACACAATTCTATCTACTAGTCTTACAACATCCAAAGCGCAAGTGTAAAAGTATACAGCTAATTCAATATTACCTAAAAACAAGAAAAAATACAAGAAAAAGAATCTGTTAAACAAATAAAAAACACACACCAATTACACATTATCATCAAAAATGTTGAGATGCACGAGCGAGAAAGCGGCAGTATTCTGCCCCTTAAAAGTGAATCTCAAAGGTTGTTTAGTTCGAGGAAAGCTATAGAGTTGCCACAACATCAAAAGCCTGCGTATATATATACTGTGTGTGGACCGGCCGGTAGCTCTCTAGTGTAGGCGTCGACGGATCTCGCTTCAGTTGTAGCCGACCGCATTGCCACGCTCTCACGCCATCTGTCGTACGATCATACATAATGGAGATCGTGTGGGATGTGTGTGTAAATAAGCGTGAGAGGATACACATATGTGTGTGTGTGTGCGTGTATGTGTGTGCGTGTGCGTGTGCGTGTGAGTGAGTGTGTGTGTGTGCGTGCGTGTGTGTGTGTGTGTGTGTGTGTGTGTGTGTGTGTGTGTGTGTGTGTGTGTGTGTGTGTGTGTGTGTTTTGATGTGTGTTGATGTGTGTGTGCGTGTTGATGTGCGTGGGGCGGCATGTTTGGATCTGTGAGTGGATGTGAGCAATGATCGGAAGGTAAAAGGGAAAATGATTACTTTTTTTATGTTATTTGGTAACGAGACGAGCTGGTCGTTTGCCTGATGGTAAGCATAACGCCGGCCCATAACAACTACAGTGCCACCCAGAACTTTATGACACAAAGGCCTGCGCGGCACTGCAATGCGCTCGTTACCCTGAGACATTAGGTATTAAGTCTCATAAGCCCAGTAATTTCACTGGATATTCTGCTCATCAAACCCGAACACAGTAATGCTTGCACATTACTTCTTGGCGGCTGACTTCACTCACAAAGCGGTGGTAACAACCCAGACGGACACTCGCAGAAGAGTTAGTCCTCCCACTAACGATTATTGCTAATGATTATTTAACTTCGAGGTTGTTTGTTAACCAAAATAACCATTTCTTTCTCCTTCTAAACCAGCATGAGACATAATAGGCATGTTGACTCCATTTTTGTTATGATGTCTATCAATTCGTTTTCTCATGACAATCAAATGTCTATATCGAAAAACTAGAAATCAAACGTTGGAAACGTAAAAAATGAGTCAAAATCGGACATATCTACCGAGAGATAAAACACCCCATACAAATTGCACTGAACATCTGACGTCACTTGTTCTACGCGGGCCGTAAATCTGTACTATAAACATGCATTTTGTTAATTTGACCATGAAAAACTGCGTTTCGATACATGACATAGCTGTCGTCCATTTTTTTATTCATTAAAATGTAAGGAATGTGATGGTATCATTTAAATTAGTAATGGATGATAAAAAAATTGTTGAATTTGGGAATCTTTTAGATGCAGTAACTTTGTGGAAATTATATTTTTTTTTAATTACATTTTGTAGTGTTAACGTGATGTACTTAAAACTGTATAACGATAGAATGATGTATTTTGTGCTTCATGCAACATCCCAATTATAAAGACGTGGATCGTCATCTATATACAAAACTCTTTAAACGTGACTGTAAGCTCCAAACTTAGACGCGCCTCGAAAGTTCGTCCAAATAGTTACAAAGAATTTCAAGAAATCACGTTAGATCTTCCGTCTCGCTCTCGCTACCTATCAAATACTTTAACACACATCGCAAGGTGCGTTTAAGTTCGACGATTTACAACATTTGACCTACAATGAACATGTTTGTGCGATAGAAAGCAAATAAAAAACGGCCGATAATAGTTGAAGCAACATTACGTTCTTGGTGCACTCTCGCACGAGACATACCTTCGATGCGGTGCAGTATTGCATTAACTAGTCCCTCTTCGTCGTTAAACTCCTCTAGTGGTAAGTGAGTGCGTGAAAATATGATATTATGATGAGGTGATGACATTTTTTTTTTTTATAATATTGGTAACGAGACGAGCTGGGCGTTTGCCTAATGGTAAGCACAACGTCAGCCCATAAAAATTACAGTGCCACCCAGAACTTTGACACACAAGGGTCTGCACGGCACTGCATAGCACTCTTTATCCGGAGACAAATTCCAGTGCCATCAAAACTTTGAAACACAAAGGCCTGCGCGGCAGTACATATAAGCGCTCGTTACCCTGAGACATTAAGTACTAAATCTCATAAGGCCGCTAATTTCTCAGAAGTTTTGCTCATAGTTGCTCAGTGTTGATCAATGTTGATCAGTGTTGCTCACCTCCAGCCACTCTCGGGTTAGCCTTTTTCCGCGGCCGCTCTCGACTGAACGCCGATCCACTCTGCAACGCCTCCATCAGACTGTAAACAACAATAGAAACATGTTACTTAAACTTTTCAGCTACAAGGTCCCCAAGAGAGCGCTCATGAAAGTTAAACGACTAACCGATTGTTTAACGCTATGTTTTTAATCCTTTTTACTTTACGTGTATGTGTAGTTAGTCACAACTCACAATACTAGTTTTTGGTTTTTACATATTTTTATTTTTCTATGTCACGCTAACTGTTTAATGTCCCATAGGTACACCTTGTTTATAAAATGATAACTGTTTTGTTTTATGTATTTATAATCTGTAATTTGTATGTTTCCCGTGATTTCACCGAAGCGGCCTCAACGGAAGACCAGCGCTGGTCAAGTGACCAGCACACGCTGAGCTGGGACCGGTTCGTGGCAAATTATAGGTATTTTACTTAAGTTAATGCGCACCCAAGTATATGGGATTCCTGCGTATATATTTTTTTTAAATCCTGATTTTGCTACGAATAAACACTTTTCTTTCTTTCTTTCAAAAAAAAAATAAAAAAAGCGAAAAAAGCAATATGAGCAATCCACTCGCCTGTCCATGACGCCTTCTCCATATCGACAAACTGCTTGTACCAACCATGTCATACTCTCCACTGCTTTCACTATCATTATCAAACCAAAAAAAGAAAAAAGCGAAAAAAGCAATATGAGCACTCCACTCGCCTGTCCATGACGCCCTCCTGCGCGGTCTCCATGTCCACAAACTGCTTGTACCGGTGCTGGCGGTCCCTCCGCTCCTTCTCGGCGGCCGCTCTCGCTTCTTTCGCTCGCTTCGTTCGCTCCTCAGTTTCGCGCGCTAGAACGTTTTCTTGGTGCGCCGCCTTAAAACAAAAAAATGTTGATTAACCCACACTGTACTGTGATTGTATATCCCCCTTATATTTAGCTCTCTTAGGTAGTAACGCGGTTTCGTTTTCAGATTTTCAGTGCCAAAACCAACTAAACCACAGAGCAATACATAGAAATGTATCTCTTTTTCGTTCATTTCATTCGCTGACTTACGAGTGCAGTTGTAGGAGTGTCTTAACGTAAACTATTTGGTGCAGAGGCAGTTGGTGTTTTAGTCAACACTTAGTTTAAGAGTTGCCTATACAGCCTAAGTTTAAATTGGTATGCTATCCCGAAATGAAGTCAATCTAATCGTAGACGATAACAAAATTAGTTTTACGAGTTTTTTGAAAATCGGAATTTTTCATTGAAGAAAAGGCATTCAAAATTCTACTACAGAACTTCCGGGCAGCCCTAGATCAGCTGATTCACTTGAACTATGTTGAACTTTGTTATATGATGATGTTGATTAGAAGAGACTTAGAAACAATTCCAGAAAATGCACCGCACTTCATGTTTATTTTTTTAACCCACTTCCAAAAAAGGAGGAGGTTATCAATTCGGTGGGTATTTTATTATTATTTTTATGTTTGTTACCTCATACCTCCATCATTTATAAACCGATTTGGAAAATTATTTTTTTATTTGAAAGGATATATTTTCAGATTGGTCCCATAGAAATTTCATTAAAATCGGTTCAGTAGTTTGTCACTGAAGTCGGTTCGTAGCTTTTTTAAAGCATTTTTTTTTGTATGGAAATTTTTAATGACGCATTCGGTATCTCCAAGGGTGGTTGTCACAACTTGTCGACAACCATGATCCTAATCACCCCCTTCCGGGACAACGTACCAATTCAAACTCACCCTGTATATATGGGCGCTGTTCTTTTTAGTACGACATTTGATTTGAAATCACCAGAAATGACGTAATAATATTGATTCTTTCCTTTTATAAAATTAAATATTATTTAGATATAGATTTATTATTAAAAAGCCTTTAGAGACTTTATATGATTTGTAAATTATTAATATGAATTTTATACCAATTTATCAAACATTTGTATTAAACTACTGTACCGTTATTCGAAACCTAATTAATACATGAGAGTAGCGTACTTCATTATCGTTCCGTACTAGCCGTGCTGTGATTGGCCCTGCTCGTATCCGTCGTCCCGCCGTCCAATCAGCGTCGACTTCCGCTCTCTCTTAGCGCCTCCCCCCACCATCACCACCGCGGCAGTGCGCTGCGCGCAACTTAGCTTCATTGGCGTTTGGATTTTCGTCCAGAGCGGTCGTAAATATTAGAAACTAATAGTTTACGAACCCAGTCGTGCTATTGATATTGAAAAATATCTTTTACTTGCTTATATATTTATATATAACTATATAAATATATTTGAAGCAATCGGTAAGTAAGTAATTTAACGGTGTTACCGTTCGGCTTTCATTACCAATTTTTTGAACTGTTTTAGTTTTGTTTTTTAAATGGATGATAATAGCGGCCCAGCTCCAACGAGGGAAGTGACGGAAGATCAAAGACGACAACAGCCAAGGAGGAAGTATAAGTTACGTGAGTAATCGAGCTCAGAATCCAGTTCTGACTCTTCAACAACCTCTAGTTCGTCATCGGACAATTCCGGAAGACGCAGGAGGAACAAGCGCAAGAAGAAAAACCGTAAGTTAGACAAATTATTTACCGAAATAGTTGAAATAAAATCCCGTTTGAATGATACCAATCAAGGTAATCATCACCATGAGTCAAATTACAATGATAACTACCTGAGCCTTTGTGCACCAAACACAAGTGGCATTTTTTATAAAGACAAAAACAAAGAAACCTGCTATCTCTAACACAACGTCGGCTCATTTACTGAAAGAGCTACAACGTTTTGGACAGCCGGATTGGAATAGTGTGTGCTATTCTTAAACTCAAAAACACTACGGCTCCGTAGCTAAGTCGGTAGTAACCCTGCATGCAAAGCGAGGGGTCCCGGGTTCGATTCCCGGCCGGGGCAGATTTCGTGTAAGCATAAAGTTTGTTCTCGGGTCTTGGATGTTCGTGATGTGTATCTGTGTGTGTCCATAACACCTGCAATACAGGGAATTCTAGTGCGGGGGTATGAGTGTAAGAGTTTATTTATTTACTACCTTCATTCCCTCGGGTTCACAAGTTTTTACTCAAACGAGTTCAAACGTTATGATAACTTTAAGTTCTCAGCTCGCATGGAAAACGTGTTTGCACTTGCAGGATTGACATATTATGCTTTACTCCAACAATAAGAAGCCCTTCAAGCAGATTTGAACAGATTCTCAAAGAACGTACAACAGGCAAGTGCGAACGCCTCTGAAATTAGTGCAAAACTAAATGAAACTTCTTCAAATGGTAAGTTTGCAAAGGTTACAGGCGATATTTTCCAGATGGTATGTGGACACAGGGCTAAACGTATTCAAAACAGACTTGAATCGATACTTTCTGCAGTAAAAGACCCATTGTTCAAGAATACTTAGCTTAGTTCTCTAAAAGGCTGGAGGACCGAAAAATGTTTTCTGGCAGCATACTGCTCCCAAGGAATGCCATTCTGATCCTCAGAACGTTCCGAGCTCATCAAAGCCAACATATAATCAACCCAGAAAATACCAAGGTAAGCTTCCACGAAACAGAACGTGCCTAAACAATTTGCCTCGAACGACAACTTTCGGGGAAGAGGGGGCAGACAACAGAGACGACATAACGATCAACCCTACAGATGACGTAATTCCCCTTTATCCCACCGGGATAGGAGAGAAAATAACCAGAAGTTCTGACTCGAAGCCATTCCACGCCGGTCAGCCACAAAAATATTATACTCTTTGGGAGAATGCTCGAGGCCCCGCCTTACATTCTCAACATAATAAGGCAACCGCATACCTTTCAAACGTGCCGAACAACCACACTACCCAAATACCTCATTCTCTAGAAATGACGCGGGTTATTCACAATATGCATAGTTGCACACTCAAGGTGTCATAAAAGTTGCAAAACAATCTCCAAGCTTTGTATCGTCGATGTTTCTCAGACTACAAAGCGACGGTACGATGAGACCAATTTTCAACTTGAAAAACCTGAACAAATGTCGCCACCGACAATCTCAGGTTTCAGGTGATGATTCACCGTGTGCCAGACTTCCTTCAAAAAGAAGACTGGACGGCCAAAATATACCTTCATCAGGCCTACTTTCATATTCCAATGTCGTCGAATCATCAATGCTTCCTTCGGTTCATTTACGACGACATAATTTACGATGACATGCATACCATTCGAGCTCAGCTCGGCTCCAAGAACATTTGCCTCTGTAAGCAATTGGATAGCTCAAAAGCTTCGAGAACAAGGCTTGCGAATATTAGTGTATCTCGGCGATATTTCTAGCCCATCAGAACCCACATACACTACAGAGCCACGTGGCAACTGCCACTAGCTTTTTCGAACACCTGGGTTGGAAGATAAACAAAGAAAAATCATTACCGGAAAGGTCACTAAACAGACTCAAAAACGAACTGTCGGCAAGGATAAAATCGAAAACGACAAATCTGAAAGAATTTCAAAAACTGACAAGTTTGCGATTTTTGTCGTTCCAAGAGGACGACTAAACTATCGAACGCTTTACAAGCGAACACACTAATAAAGTCCCGAGCACTTGCTGCTATATTGAACCCGAAGGCATTACAGGACAGTTCCTGTATCCACCATTGCAGTCAATGGTGGGTGGAAAACTACACAACCAGTTCTTGCATACACCATCCTCAGCCATCACATTACCTAACTACAGATGCGAGCGACATAGGATGGGGTGGCAAATTTAACAACCAAGACTTTCACGAGCTTGTTTGCAGACCGAACCAAATCTTCATTGCAATCAGAAAGAAATGATTGCAATAATAAGAATCCTACAAGATTAATGTCACTACCTCCAATCGAGTGCACTACTAATTCAATGCGACATCAGGACGGTACTGTCATATCTTCGCAACGAAGGCGGTACGAAGTCACAAGCATTGGTGAATCTTATAGCCAAAAAGGTATTCTCGATCTTTAACCAATACAATATTCACATGACAATTTATCACCTACCAAGCAATTGCAACACAGCTGATGCAGATCACATGTCTCGCCAAAAAAAAAAAAACCTCGCCCAGATTGGCAACTTCTTCCAAAGGTAATGAATGCGATATTCGAGAAATGGAACGAACCGGAAATAGACCTTTTCGCGTCCCGCAAAGCCCACGTGGTTGTCAAATATTGCACGATCGATAGATGGGATTCTCAAGCTCAATGTTACGATGTCTTTGGAATGACCCGGAACTGCAAACTAGCTTGGATGTTCCCGCCACCATACCTAATACTAAAAGTGTTGAACCACTTGAACAATAGTAACTTTTAAACTTTCGCGATTCGAATACATTGTTTATTTTTAAGAACGGGACTTAATCGCGATTCGCGATAAAAACACAGGTTTATATTTACCTCGACGTTTCGATCAAGTTGCATTGATCGGGGTCACAAGAAAACTGGAGAATACGGGTGTCAGCATCAATAAAATGTGAGTGTTGTTACCAACTACCCACATTTGGCGTTATAAAAGTCTGGGCTTGTCACGACACACCACTTGAACAAGTCTACAGGAGTTTAACTAATAGTCGTTCCATGATGAGAAAAAGTGTATTGGAGACCAGACTTGAAAAACAAAGCACTGAGCCCCCCGCTCCCCTTACGATCAAGGATCTATCCTTTGTCCTAATAGACGTAACCACCGGCCAACCTCCACCGAGAGTAAAAGAAATGACACGGGAAGTCTGGAGATGTGGGGTTGAGATCAGAGCTTAACCGACTGGAATGAACAACAGAAATAATTTCTATCTTCTGCTTGGAGACAGTCCACCTTAAACACATACAAGCCAGTCTGGAAAAGGTGGCTCTCATGGTGCGATAAGAACTCTGTTAGTCCACGGAAACCTGACGGATCACAACTGGCTAGATTTTTGGTTGATTTACATCAAAAAGAAAAACTGTCTTTAAGTACAATACTAGTTCACAAACCAGTGGTATCGACTTTCTCTGACCCAAATGACATTAGTCGGCTTAGTTCGCATGCGCTTGTAAAACAAGTTTTAAAATCACTATCAATAAGATATCAAATCATTTAACTAGCCAAACCGAAACAGCACAATCGCCCGTTTGGAACATCGATACTTTGTTACATCATCTCAGCCAGAACTCCACCGAGAAAATGAGCTTGTATGCAACTTCAGGGCACACAGCTGCTATCCTCCTCCTATGCTCAGGACGAAGAATACACGACTTGACTCTCCTTAGAGTCGTCGACTCGCGGAGCATTGCCAAATATCCCAAAATAGCATAGTTCTTTGGCCTACATATAGATCAAAAACCGACACCTCCAAACAACAACAATCGGGTTGGAAACTTTTACAAAACGAAAATAGTCGAAATTTAGAGCCAGTCTACTGGGTCTCTAGATACAATAATCAATGGAAAGGCGAAAGCTATTAATTCAGACTATCTATTTATTACCACTTACGACAAACCAAAACCAGCTACACGAGCCGTGATCGCTGGCTGGGTGAAAAGCCTCCTTAAAGAAGCATACACTGAAGCCATGCCTGGCAGCCTTCGATCAGCAGTCGCATCAATAAACTGAATAGAAAACATCAAATTCAACGACATATTGGCAAGAGGAAATTGGGAATCACCCAATACTTTCAAAAAGTTTTATCGCAGGGAAATCTTGCCCTCTAATGTAAACTCAAATCAATCGCGACATGCTCTGAGCCTATTAGCTAAAACCTAATTGTAACTTTATCAAATGATACTTTGCCATTCTTTAAACTTTGCTATACATACCTATCGTTGATTTAGTACTATAAGAAACGATAAATTACTTAAAAGTTTCGTTTCTATCAATATTATATACACTAGTAAAATAAAATCACATTGGCGTCACCATCACCACCAGGCGATAACAAACACATCTCTCATGTATTAATTAGGTTTCGAATAACGGTACAGTAGTTTAATAGTGATGTTTTACCTACAAATAAAACATTTATTAAACATACTTACCTTATTCGAAACCTAATACTTTAAATTTCTGCCTGGTGGCCATAACATGAGAAAACCAATGAAGCTAAGTTGCGCGCAGCGCACTGCCGCGGTGGTGATGGTGGGGGGAGGCGCTAAGAGAGAGCGGAAGTCGACGCTGATTGGACGGCGGGACGACGGATACGAGCAGGGCCAATCACAGCACGGCTAGTACGGAACGATAATGAAGTACGCTACTCTCATGTATTAATTAGGTTTCGAATAAGGTAAGTATGTTTAATAAATGTTTTATTTGTAGGTAAAACATCACTATTAATTTACGGAAGTGACGTCAATACGTCATATCCTGTTTCCAAAATAAATTTATAACAATAAGTTTAATAAATGTAAAAATTCTTAAAATATTATTTAATGATTTATGAAACAGTTGTATGAATTTTACTACATGAATTATAATTATTAAAATAGAACGGATGTGACATCACATCCCTTTTGTAAAACAGATTATTTTAATTAATTAATTTAAGTTAAAATTCATGTAAAATTGAATAATGATTTGTTATTACCTTAATATAATTTTAAGAGTGTTTTGTGGACAAATTAATAATTATTTACATATTTTATTGTCTACTCGCGACTGCAGTTGTTTTTGTATTTAAAACCAGCGATAAAAATGTTTAAGGACTGACTTCTGATTCGACTATCGTGTTGTTGACAACAGTTTATTTCAAATATACGAAATTTAGACATCTTACGACGTTTTAATGGATAAAACTACCCAACCCGGCGGTACGCCGCCGACATATACGCTTGATCTTAGTTGACTTTAGTGCAGGTGAGCATTAGATCACTAACCATGAAGGAGTCCTTGAAAGTTTTGATATCGCTGAAGAACTCGTCGAGTGTATACTTGCGCGGGTCGAACACGAAATATTCAGCCAGCTCCGTGTACAGCGCCTCCTGTTGCCGCAGCATGGAGTGCAGCAGGTCGCACTGCGCGCGGGCCTCCACCGCAAACGACTGCATGCAGTCACGAGTCAAGGAAATGGAGGAAAATCAAACCTGACATATGCCAGTATATGCCGAGCATGGTGTATATCAGGTCGCACCGAATGCGTTAGTCTATCGCGAATGACTGCATACAGTCACGAGTCAAATAAAGGGCGAAAAAACCAGAATAACGTAAAACGAGCGTGGAGTGTTTCAGATCGCGCTGAATTCGTTAGTGTTCCGCGAACGACTGTATGCAGTCAAGGGTCTAGGAAAGGGCGGGGAAAAACAAAAATAACATGTAACGAGCGTGGAGTGTACGAGGCCGCACTGAATGTGTTAGTTTACCGCGAACGACTGCATGCAGTCACGGGTATAGGAAAGGGCGGAAAAACCATAAAAGCAACATAAAGTATTTTGAAGAGGACGACATTGTCTCAAGTTACCAACGATTACGCAAGTCTCAAAAACAAGTTGATTACGTAAGTGTTGAAATCTATAATAACCTTCCTAAGAATTTATTGGACATGTATAGAAACACAGATTCGAATTTAGCAGACTTCGGATTAACACTACGTTTTATCCTGATACTACACATGGAAAGCCACGGGCAATATCTAGTCATTTGTAAAGGATACACTCATAGTCTCGAAGAACAAATCTTCGGGCAACTGCGGCACTCGCGAGTTGTTGAGATCGGTCTCGAGAGCACGAATGTCGTTGTCCATTTTCTTGAGAGACTTCTGAAGATTCTCCATAGAAACTCTCGCTGCTCTGTGGAAAAATAAATATATTTTTTTTCTGAGTACCTAAAAAAATATATACAGGTTGATTTTGAATTGGTATGTTATCATGAAAGGGGGTGATTAGGACCATGGTTGTCGACACGTTGTGAGAACCTCCCTTGGAAAAACGTCATTCAAAAGTTCCATACAAAGTTTTTTATGCTATTTGGTAACAAGACGAGCTGGTCGTTTGCCTGATGGTAAGCATAACGCCGGCCCATAACAATTGCAGTACCACTTAAAACTTTGAAACACAAGGCCTGCGCGGCACTGCAGTGCGCTCGTTACCCTGAGACATTAGGCATTAAGTCTCATAAGCCCAGTAATTTCACTTCCAACATTAAGTGCGCGGCATTTTATGTCAAGTCTAATTTAATCAATATCATTTTTTAACAAAGTTCCACATAGTCCAAGTGAATCAGCCGATCTAGGGCTGCCCGGAAGTTCTGTAGTAGAATTTTGACGTAAACTTTAAATTGCAATTCTTCAATGAAAATTTCAGAATTTCCAAAACTCGTAAAACAAATGTTGTTGACCTCCAGGAGTACATTGACCCCCTTTCGGTATAACATACCAATTTAAACTCAGGCTGTATATGTATAAAAAATAAACATATATATGTTTATCCTATTGTATCCCACTGTTGGGCAAAAGTCTCCCTCTCATACCTGTCTACGTGTGGCATCTCATCAGCGAAGGAGAGCGCGTCAGGGAATTTGTGTTCTATGGTATCCGCCAGGTAGTGGAGAAGCGTCGCCTTGTTGTCTAGAGCTTTCGTTGACGTTAACTGGAATAAAATAAAATTAATTACAATTTGTTTACGATGGTATCAAAACATTTAGCCAGTGAAATAACTGGGCTTATGAGACTTAATACCTTCAATGTCTCAGGGTAACGACTCAATGTCTCAGGGTAACGACCGCCATGCAGTGCCGTGCAGGCTTTGTGTTTCAAAATTCTGAGTGGCACTGTTATGGGCCGGCGTTATGCTTACCATCAGGCAAACGACCTGCTCGCCTGACTCTGCCAAACGTTATCTAATAGTATATAAAAACGGATTGCTTATCAAGTGAAGTTGCCAGAACAAACCAATAGATGGCGATACATTTTCATCTTGGCGGTGGTACCTAGCCGGGGCGGGCACGAGGACGTGCTCAAAACCCACTTTATTCAAATTCAAAAATTTTATTTCAGATACCATAGATCCATAGTGTTAGTAAAATGAAAATTACATTAATTTAATTTACTTTATGATTATGTCTATCTATATTAACACTTACATTAACAGCCTCTTACGCTCTCACTGCTGGGACACCAGTCTTTTCTCAGAGAGAGAGAGAGAGAGAGAGTACGGGTCATAATCCACCACGCGGGCCCAGTGCGGCTTGGTGGATGTCACATGTCCTCGAATTATGTGGTTCTTGATCATGCCGGTTTCCTCACGATGTTTTCCTTCACCGTTTTAGAGCGAGTGTGATAAACCGCACATAACTTGATATAGTCAGATTGATAAGTCATTGGTCGAGCCGAGATTCGAACTATGGTGCGTTGGATTGAAAGTCGCACAAGTTCCCGCTCGGCTACACTCACTCTACAATAACACTTACTTTAGTAAGAAAACTGATCTCGAAGCCGTAAGCGCCCGCGTTGTTAGATCCAGTGTTCATATAATTCCCGAGCAGTAGGAGAAGTTCCAATATCTTCGCGAACTTCCCGCTCGACTTAACCTCCTCGCACGCCGCTGTGCCCGACACTATGTCCTGAAAATGTTAAAAACACCGTAATATTGTTAAAGTAGTTAAATCCATCCGAACTGTAATAAATGCGAAATTTTGTTTGTTAGATTGTTTGGTTTGTCCTTCTTTCACGTACAAATACACTTTCGCATGTATAATATTATATACTAGCTTCTGCCCGCAGTTTTCACCCGCGTACCCATAGGAACCGTCAATTTTTCCCGGGATAAAAAGTAGCCTATGTTACTCTCCGGTCCATAAACTATATCTATGCCAAAAATCACGTCGATCCGTTACTTCGTTCCTGCGTAAAAGAAGGACAAACCAACAAATCAACAAACCAACTTTCGCATTTATAGTATTAGTAGGAAGTAGGATATAAGGAGGATATACCAGGCGAGGGGTTGCTAGTATTATATAAGTAGGATATACCACGCCAGGGGTTTCTAGTATTATATAAGTAGGATATACCACGCCAGGGATTTCTAGTATTATATAAGTAGGATAAACCACGCGATGGGTTGCTAGTATTATATAAGTAGGATAAACCACGCGAGGGGTTGCTAGTATTATATAAGTAGGATATATATACCACGCGAGGGGTTGCTAGTATTATATAAGTAGGATATACCACGCGGGGGTTGCTAGTATTATTGAAGTAGGATATACCACGCGAGGGGCAGCTAGTATTATATAAGTAGGATATACCACGCGAGATGTTGCTAGTATTATATAAGTAGGATATACCACGCGAGGGGTTGCTAGTACTATATAAGTAGGATATACCACGCGAGAGGTTGCTAGTATTATATAAGTAGGATATACCACGCGAGATGTTGCTAGTATTATATAAGTAGGATATACCACGCGAGGGATTGCTAGTAAGTATTAGTGATCGATAATGCTGACTCACCGGTTTGACTTCAGATATGATCTCTGCGTAGTGTTCTCTGAAGGCGAGGCTCCTGAGCCGCGGCACGAGCCTCTTTATATCGGCGACGCACGCCGCGAACTGTTCCGCCTCCGTCAGCTCGTCACGGCTGCAGCTCAGCTCTGCCAGCTTCTTGAGCTGGTCCGCGGGGGGGAGGTACTGGAACGAATGGGGGGTGGGGGGTTAAATAAGTTAGCGTTTGACCACTATCTCGCCTCATGTTGACGTTGGTTCAACAAGTTTTACAACCAGGACCAGTAGCGCTAAGAAGCGCACCGTGAGATAATGTCTTCACGAGTAACTTCTCGCGCAGAAGTGTTCCGAATTCAGAATAAAATAGGTATAATATAATATTAGTATAGGTATAATATAATAGGAATAGTATCTCATCTGTGTGAGTGTATGAGCGTGCGTGCGTGCGTGTGTGTGTGTGTGTGTGTGTGTGTGTGTGTGTGTGTGTGTGTGTGTGTGTGTGTGTGTGTGTGTGTGTGTGTGCGTGCGTGCGTGCGTCCGTGTGTGTACCACCTGTGGCACAAGACATTAATTCCAGCGTGCAAGTGTTTGTTTTATATGTATGTTTGTGTGTGTTTGTGTGTACCTGTATGAGCAGATCCAGCACGTTCCCCGTGAGCACGGTGGTGTCGCAGCGCAGGATGCATTGCCTGATCTGTTCGTAGGACATGTGCTTGAGGGACCCGCCCAGGAGTATGCTCAGGTTCTGAGCAGCTTTGCTGTCCAGCACCTTCAGATCTTTCACTTTCTTCATGGTGGGCGCCCTGGAATATCAGTTGGGGAAAATTAGGTTAAGCATTTCGTTATTAAAGCATCAGAAAGTTTGGTCATTTGAAAACACTGTTCACTTTAAAAACGCGGGACTTTAAAAACATATTTTTTTCGACATTTCCAAGTGTGGTCACTAGCCAAACCAGCCATAAGTGTATTTCAAACAACCTTGATAAGGTTTGAAAAATTACTTTGACAGTGACTTTTCGTGACATTTCTTTGTTTACAAAAAATATCTAAGATTATGGATACCCTGTGTATATGAGAATACTTACTTATCAACGTTGTCTTCGTTCTTCTTCGCCATTGGTTTGCTTGAAAACTTCAACGCGAGACCGCTCAGAATATCCGGTGACGCCAGCTTGTCTTCTTGCACCTGCAACAATATACTCAATTCAGAAAGAAAGAACATTTTTTGCGACAGTATTATAATACCGCTAGCTTCTGCCCGCGGCTTCACCCGAGTCGCGATTCCCATAAGAACAGCTCATTTTTCTGGGATAAAAAGCATCTGATGCCATGAAAACGCAGTTTATCGCGGCCAAATCAACAAAATGCATGCTTTACGGTCCGCGTTAAACAAGTGACGTCAGATGTTCTGCCCAATTTGTATGGAGCGTTTTAGCGCTTAGTAGATACGCCCGACTTTGTCTCTCATTTTTGAGGTTCCTAGCGTTCGATTTGTAATTTTTTCAATATAGACATTTGAGTCTCATGAGAAAACGAATTCATAGACATAATAAAAAAAAATTATTCAACATTCCATTATAAAACTGATTCAAACTAACCTTAACCCAAAATGCCTTTGCCGACATCTTCTGCGGCACGATAGTCTTCCAGTTGGCACGTTTGAGTGGCCCTTCCACTTCCCACTTCTTCTTAGGTTTGAGCCCGTACGGCAGAATGTCTGGTTGAGGCTGTGGAAAAAACGTAAAACAAAATATTATTGGCCAGATGACAACTTCGAAAAACTGGTTTATACTGTACCCTCGATGGGTACAGTATAAACCAGCAGAATCACAATGGAGAACTTAGATAAGACACAGATAAAGATAAGCGGAGGGAGAAAGTTGGCAGTTTACAATAAGGTATAACACATAACTCTTACCATTCTAGGCGCCATAGGACCGCCGGGTGGTGGGGGCGGCCGCGGCCCCATGCCGGGCATAGGGGGCGGCGGCGGCCCCCCCATCCCAGGCATAGGGGGTGGGGGTGGACCGCCCATCCCGCCCGGCATCGGGGGCGGTGGCGGTGGTGGTGGCCCTCCTCCTGCTGGGGGCAAAACGTGTGTCGCAAATAAGCATCAACAATTCAATAAGTATTCGATACAATACCATAGCCCAGCGATACTCAAAGTGTGTTCCACGGAACCGGGTTCCGCGATACTCTTGTAGGGGTTCCGCAAGAATTTAGAAAAAAAATCATGGTACTTTTATTACGCTTATTAGTAAAGAATACACTTTTAATAAAAACTATTGTTTTATTGTAGGGTTCCGTCATGTATTTCACTTTCCAAAAGGGTCCCGTCACCGAAAAAGATTGAGAACCGCTGCCATAGCCGGTCAGACAAGACAATGCTATACATACCGTATATACGTCTCTTTCTACTCAGCTATTTTGAACCTTATCACCACTGAATAAGGTCTAACTGTTTTTTTTTATCGCCGGACCTACGTGGTACCGGCCGACATTAAAGCGTCATTAAGGTTCAATATAGTTAGCGATTTTATTAGTTCAAGCTATTTTGAACCTTATCACAATTTAATAAGGGCTAACTGTTTTTTTTTTGCCGCCGGACCGACGTGGTTCCGCCCGACATTCGATAACCTTTACCTTCATATTATCTCACAAATTGTAACCATAGATACGACAGAAAGTGACACAAACAAGTACCACATACCTCTTTCCCTTTCTATTTCAAAGATGCTTTCATTTAAAGTAAGTTTCAAACCTGCACCAGGTATCGGCGGCAAAGGCGGCGCGCCTCCTAAACACACACCGAAAGAGAAAGAGATAGTGGGTAAGCATGCGTGTGAGTGAGACGAAACATGTGCAATGAAGACGAGGTGATAGAGCTTAAAAGTTTCGTGTTCGATCCACACAACGCCAAACGATAACACACGACAACACACGCCGCTTGTGCGTCCCTTTCAGCTTCATACAATCAGACGAGGAGTCATAAATTAGGTTATTTTCCGAGATTAAAGCATACCACAATACTCGGCAAACTTAAACGCGGCTTTGAAGTTCGTATAAGCTGTTACACATAGTGTTTCGAACCCAATAGGATGAATATTAGCTATCCCGCGCATGCATTCACTTCTATTCCGTCCTGTGTGCCTAACATGCGCACTACGACAAAATTATGTCTACTATTTTCTCTCGCTCTTTCTCGTGCGAATACGAGATAAACCCACGATATAAGCATCGACAAAATTTTGTCACGGCGCGCATGTTGGCGCGGCTGACTCCGCCAAACATCGTTATAAGTAAAGCAATTAAATTTGGCGCGTACTGTAAATTATATACTATGGTCATATTTCGACCTCGTTGGCGAAACGCCCGCGGTGGTGGAGTATCACGAGAAGTAAGCTTTGCCAGTGCAATAGTGTGATAATATGATAGTGTTATATTAGCATCGTATCCGCGAACCACTATTTTTTTTTATGCTATTTGATTACAAGATTAACTGGTCGTTTGTCTGATGGTAAGCATAACGCCGGCCCATAACAATTGCAGTGCCACTCAGAACTTTGAAACACAAAGTCCTGCGCGGCACTCCAGTGCGCTCGTTACCCTGAGATATTAGGTATTACGTCTCATTAGCCCAGTAATTTCACTGGCTACTCTGCTCATCAAACAGGAACACAATAATGCTTGCACACTACTGCTTGGTGGCAGACTTCACGAACAAAGCGGTGGTAACAACCCAGACGGACACTCGCAGAAGAGTTAGTCCTACCACTAACAAACGCATGCGCGAAAGTAAACTAATCAATTGTACCATAAGCGGTTTTGTACTCGGATATATGTTTCAAAAAGCTCAATAAGATTTGTGCGGCCCATACATACTAGTTTTAAAATACTAACCTTGGCCAGGCATTGGAGGAGGAGGTGGCGGGGCGCCTGGCCCTAAAACATCAGAAAGAGACAGCTGTAGCAGATTGCATGCGTGCGTGCGAGACAATATTATTTTACGCTGTTTCATGCATTTTGTGCAGTCAGCGACGAAAGTTGATAAACAATTTTAAATGAACATAATAATAATTAGTACAAACCTCCCGGCATAGGTGGCGGTGGCGGCGGGGGCGGTCCGCCCGGACTGCTGATGGTCTGTGAACGAAAAAAAGAAAAAAATATAAAGTAACAGAATGAACGAAAGAACGAACCCAACTAAGTAACAATGTAAGTACTTACGAATTTTATAATACTCTCATCTCTATAATACCAATATTTGCCATTTTTTACACCACTCCTCCCACATTGTGATAAATAATAATATTACTAGCTGTGCCCCGCGGCTTCGCCCACAGGACAGGAGTAACTTAGGCTGCGTAGCCTAAGTTACTCCTTGTAACATAACCTATCTGTCAGTGAAAGTCCCGTCAAAATCGGACCAGCCGTTTCAAAGATTAACCGGAACAAACAGACAGACAAAAAAAAATCAAAAATGGTTGTTTTGTTTGGGTACCCTATATATTTTCATATGCATTTAGTAAAAAGCTGTTATTTTGATAAGACAAACAGACACTTCAATTGTATTTATTTGTATAATAAAGTATGTAGTTGTATGTATTTTGTATGTAAGTAAAAAAAAAGTTTCATAATAAATAAAAATTGATAATAAAAACTTTTCTAAAAATTGATACGATGTTTTTTCTTTTTTATATAACAACGTTGCAACAAGTCACATGATATAGTACCTTAGCAATGGCTGCGATGTTGGCGTGCGAGACGCCGGGCGCGGCGGTCGGCGCGTTTTTCAACCGCTCCTCTAAATGCGCCGCTTTAGCCTCCGCCTCCTGCCGCGCCGCGATTGCCGCCTCAAGCTTGCACTTTAACTCCTCGATCTTTCTCTCCTCCTCTGCTCTGGATTTTTCTGAAAAATATTGTAATAATAATAGTCGAAATAGCGACTAAATATATCGATTGTGAGAATGTTTGGAGAACGTCCTTAAGGAGCACTAGAGTTAGGTCCACTTAAGGAACGTGTTGTATTACGATTAAGAATATGAGTGTAAGTCTCATATAAGTCGCTTCGTGGCTTCTTTACATACATAACACTTTTAGGTATTGACATTTTTTTTCTCTTTAGCACATTCTACCGAGCAGGTTAAGCTTTACAAAGCGCAGGGCCACGGGTTCGATTCCAGGCCGGAGCAGATCTTGTGTTGTGACAAAAAAATTTTATACTCGGGTCTTGGATGAACTTTATGTTGTGTATCTGTGCGTGTGCATGCCACCTGCGACACAGGGTATCCTAGTGAATCTGTAAGCCTTTACGTAGTAAGTTGCCGTTACCTATAAGTCCGTCTATGAGCGGCTGCACGTCGATGTTGAACCGCTGTGTCAGTCTGAAGTCTGGATCGTAGCCGTTCTTGTGAAGAACTATTTGTGTGATACACTCTTCCACTAGCTTATAGTACGCCGGCCTGGAAAATTAACTGGCATTTATGGATGTTCCTACCATTTTATGCTTTGTTCTATTTAGTTTTAATATAATAAGTATATTGTTTAGACGCACGCCCACATCCTTCTTTTCTTCTACTTCGTGTGGATGACTGGTAGAAAATACCAATAGTAAGGCCTCCTTTTGTACATTTCTTTTGTGCAATAAAGTATTAAATAAATAAATAAAATCCCCGTCACTCGTTTTACCTCAAGCAAATAGACCAGTGAGCGAGTGACCTTCAATCCGAAGCAACGTAGTTCGAATCTCGGCTCGGCCCTGCACCCATGACTTATACCAAGTTATGTGCAGATTTATCACACTCGTTCTAAAACGGTGAAAGACCATAGTAGAACCACAAAATTCACGGACATGTGACATCTACTAAGCCGCACAGGGCCCGCGACACACACGCGAACACACTCTAATCCTTTGTTCAACAGGGTTTAACTCCTAAGCACGCGTTAGTGGCGTGTTTAAATATGAGCAACCAAAAATCTTGATCTAACCATCGTCTAACTCCATTCTGTTGTGACATTTGTAATCATTTTAGATGTTCATCTTTAGACACTGTCTAGCTAAACCGGCGTCCAACAGTTGTTTTTTGGGGTAACGCGGTAAAAGTCAAAATAATAACAAATCTTTGGACAACTGACCTGATCAATTCATCGTCTCTTATAAACAATAGGTGCTGTAGAATGGACAGGAGATAGGGCTCCGCTGGCGTCTCCATCACCAGATTCTTGACCAGCTCGAAGCACTCGTTGGCATCGTGGAAGTCCACCCTGAAATGACAAAAATATATGATAATAATTGTAAAGCCGCTCATATACACTCTGGTAGTAGACCAGAGTGTAGCGAAGGCAAACATCTCCAGTTGACCGTACAAGTAGTGTGCATTCATTACTGTGTCCCGGTTTGGTGAGCAAAGGAGTCAGTGAAATTACTGGCCATAATAGACAAAGCACTTGATGTCTTAGAAACGAACTCAATGCAGTGCCACGCAAATTGTTTCATTCTATATCTAATTCTATGTCAATCACGCTGAAACTACACGTATGATACAGAATTGGCTGAAATTTAGTGTACAGACAGATTACAATTTTAGGCGGGTGTGTGTATGTGCGGGCGGCCGTGGTGCGTGCGTGTATACGTGCGTGCTTGTTGCGTGGCTGTGTGTGTGCGCGCACATGTGTGTGTGTGTGTGTGTGTGTGTGTGTGTGTGTGTGTGTGTGTGTGTGTGTGTGTGTGTGTGCGTGCATGTGTGTGTGTGTGTGTCGGTATGTGTGTGTGTGTGCGCGCGTGTGTGCGTGTGTGCGTACCTGACGTCGTCAAACTTGGCGAGGAACTCGTCCTGGTCGGCGGCGGCGTGCGTGTCGAACACGTGCATCTGTATCTGGCGCGCGCCCTCCGCGCCCGCGCGCAGCTCCTCTGTCGCAGACACAACATCGTACAATACACTGCCTACTTAGGGGGCACACAGTAATAACGTCACCTCAAAAGCTATTAAAATCTCATTCAAATGGAGGGAGCACAATTGAAAATCTCGTGTCGACCTTTAAATAATTAAAAAAAATTACTAGCTTCCGGCGGTCTATCCGCGTGGAGATTGCGGGATCCAGAATTTTTAGTAAGGATATAAAGTACTCCAGAGAGTAATTTAAACGATACGGATAGACGTGATTTTTGGCATACATATAATTTATGTACCGGAGTCCATACACTAGCACCGTGACTGCGTGAAAGAAGTACAGACCAACGAACGCACATTTGCATTTATAATAATGTTGAGTAAGGTTTCACTATACAGATAATAAAAAAATCTTTACTTGTTTTTGAGTGTCAAAAAAAAAGGAACACCTTAATGATACATTACTTTTTTATCTATTAGTCTTTTAACTATACAGATAATAAAAAATCTCTACTTTTTTTTGAGTGTAAAAAAAAAGGACGATACATTTCTTTTTTATCTATTAGTCTTTTAACAACCATAGCTGTATCTCACGTGAGGGCAAGAAGGGGGTTGTATATTAGAGATCGTAATAACACAAATACTTGCGACGGAATCGGACCAGCTACCTTATCAGCTAACAATCTCATGTTCGTTTTCAATACCAGACCGATTAAAACCAGCGGTCACTAGTCTTCGTGTGGAAGGAGTTGTCAATAGTTTTCGCTTCTTTTCGTTTTGTAAGATCTTATTTCTTTAATAAAGTTCGTTCGAAAATGATAAACAGCGAAAATTCTAGACTATTCCTTCCACACGAAGACTAGTGACCGCTGGTTTCAATCGGTCTGGTATTGAAAACGAACACGAGATTGTTAGCTGATAAGGCAGCAGCACCCCTCACGCGGTATACAAGTTGTATCCGCCACCTCAAACAATAAAGATTGTAAATAAACAAGCAACATTGAACCTTACCGATCAGATCATAGAGTCCAGTCCTCATGAATTCGCTCCGCAAATGCAGCCTAAACTCTAACTCCTCGGGATCCGTGATGATTGCATTCATAAGTTGCATGCAGCCGTTCTGTAAACACAAATAGAGACATATTACAAGTGGCTTTGATTCCTTCTCGTATAGACTTATTACTTAAAGGTTCATCATCAATCGGAAGACGTCCACTGATGAAGATAGGCCTTCCTTATAGGACGCCATTTGGATCGGCTAGTCGACTCTTTAAACCAAAAAAATATATTACTAAATTAAAGGTTCAATAATTATACAGGGTGAGTTTGAAACAGTATGTTATCCCGGAAGGGGGTGATAAGACCATGGTTGTCCACAAGTTGTGAGAACCTCCCTTGGAAATCGATATTCCAAATTTCCATAAAAAAAATTCACTTTAAAAGTGAAGTCCGCGGTATTTTCTGGTATTGTTGCTAAGTATCTTCAAATCAACAGCATCATTTAACCAAGTTCAACATAGTTCATGTGAATCAGCTGCTGATCTAGGGCTGTCCGGAAGAAAAACTACTATTTAATTACTTTTTTCTTTGATGATTAATTCCTAATTTCGAAAACTCGTAAAACAAATGTTGTTGATTTCCAGAAGTAGACTGACCCCCTTGTGGGATACCACTACCATACCAACTCAGGCTGTATAAGTAAGAAAAATCAAATCGGTCGCCGCGCCGGTTTAATTTTTTTGTTCATATTTTTTATTATAAGTATCTCCGATACAAGACTACAGTCAAATACATCAAAGTCGAAACTATTACAGCCTCCTACTTCCAGCCTAGTTTAAATTCAAAATTTAACTTTGACAGTTTCGCACGATTACCCGCAAACACTAACGCCATCTAGTGGCGCTAGCCACAAACCTTCAAACTCTCCGGCGCCTTTCCGTCCAGTCCCTCCACGATAGGCAAGAACCGCGGCTTCCTGCTCGACTCGCCCGCCATCGTGATAGCTTCCAGAACCTTCTCGTGGCCGTTGGGGATAAGACATATCGCTGCTAGCACCTGGAATATGGATATAACAATATTTACTAACGCAAAAATTCTACTTAGTTACGTCGCCGCGATTGGGTTTAACGCCATCTAGCGCCTTAGTAGACCCAACTCTACAGTTTAAATTGCTTACATTTGACATAGCACTGGGATCGTTACGTTACGATGATAGTGATGACGGCTCAATAGCTAAGTTGGTAGTAACCGTGCCTGCAAAACGAGGGGTCCGGGTTCGACTCCCAACCGGGGCAGGATTACTACGGTGAGCATAAAGTGTGTTCTCGGATCTTGGATGTTTGTGTATCTGTGTATGAATGTATGTCCATGCCACCTGCGACACAGGGAATCCTAGTGCAGGGATATAAGTGTGTAAGCGTTTCTTTTACCTTAGCCGCTTCCAGAGCACAAGTGGGCTTCCTTGCGTCCAGACTCCGCGCCAAAACCGGCAATGCCTCGCGGCACTCGAACATAGTGCGGATCCCGACCGTGTTGTTTAGTATCGAAGACAGGCATCGTATACACTCGTACTGCACGCGATCGTAGCGGGAGTCACTGGAAATTAAACGGGATATATTAGCTGATGATAGAGCGAGTGTGGCCGAGCGGGAACTTGTGCGACTTTCAATCCGACGCACCATAGTTCGAATCTCGGCTCGGCCCGCACCAATGACTTATATCAAGTTATGTGCGGATTATTCACACTCGCTCTAAAACGGTGAAGGAAAACATCGGTCAAACACACGCAAATTCGAGGACAAACATACATACAACTATAAAAATTTGTATATTTGATTGGAAGCCCTAACAGATTATCATATAATATGTGAATATTATTGCACATTCAATTAAAATTATAATCCAATAATTAATCCATACCCAATATATTACAAATACATATCGAATTGATAACCTCCTTTTCTGAAGTAAATTTAAAGTTTGTGTCTCTAATCAGTAACTATAGATATTTACTAATTATATATGAAATACTAATTTGTCTTGTTAAACACTATAATAATTAAACAACACGCTAAACATACCGATAAAATCCACTTCCACTGACAGCATGAAAATTTACACACGGCTTATTATTGATATACACAGACAACAATAAAATAAATAGCAATATCTCAAGAGGCTCTCGCAAGACGGTTGGACCAAGGGTTGCAGAAGGCAGTACTCCTTGATACGGACCGTATGGTCAGGAGGCTCTTCACTCTGCAGCCCTAACCACCGGAAGCTTGGGCCCTGCAACGCTGCAGACGGTAGTCTAAATATAGTTTAAGTTTATAAATTAATATGTTTTATAGAAATACAAGCTTTTCTGCCTGCGCCTCAGCACTTTTTGTCGGGAGTTTTCAAATTTTATCTTCAACCAATGAATTCGCCAGCACGCGGTGCCCTTTTAGCAGCTCCTAAACGCCACATTGTGATGCAAATTGAAGCCATTAAACTTTCATGAGCGCTCTCCTGCTAGCTACATCCATCAAGTTGAAACTGTCTCCCAGCACCTATATTACGAAAATGTCACTCCCAGCAGGATTCGAACCTGCGTCTTCTGGTAATCTAGACCAGACGCCTTAACCAACTAGGCGATGGGAGCGAACGATGTTGACTGCGAAATTCTTGAGATGATGTTTTTCATTTCAGCTTACAATCCTATATATAGTTCTTAGTTTTAAGAACTTACTTGGTATAGCATAAGTTGAGCGTGGTGAGCAGACTCTCGATGCCTTTGGTTCCAAACTCCTCGATCCAGGACAGCGGGTTGTTGGTCAGCGATATCCTGAGGTTCTCCAGGCAGCTGTGCAGCTTGCCCACGGACAGTTCCGGCTGGTTGAGGTACGTCACATAGTCTGAGGGCTTCTCGAATTTCGATCTGCCTTCCTGGAAAGGAAAAACAAAACGTTTACACACATCATCGTTGTTCTACCCTCATTTCTCTTCTTTTTTATTTCGTTTTGGTGGTCGATGTTATCAATTGTTTGTTAGTGGTAGGACTAACTCTTCTGCGAGTATCCGTCTGGGTTGCTATCACCGCTTTACTCCGCGGCTGTAACCTACCTCTCGCATCTAACGGCTTCTCGCGGTTGTGATCAAGTCGTCGGTCTACCTACTTGGGACTAGACTACACTACGACATACACACATATTCCTGCACAATAGGATTACGCGTCACAGGTGGCAAACACACAGATACACAGCACAGACATGAAAGACTCGAGAACATTCTGCTTATCACACCAAGTTTGACCCGGCCATGGATCGAGCCCAGGGCCCTTTTACCTTGCAGGGTTGCTACCAACTTAGTCACGGGAACCGTCACAACAACACAATAGTGCCAACTAACCTGCGCCTTGTCCGTGACGAATCTGTACTGTACCAGCATCTTCTTCTGCTGGTCGCGGGCGTATTTCCGGAGAGGTTCCTTCTTCGCTTCACTGAGATTCATATCCGACTGGAACAGAGAAGAACATCACTTATCAGAAGAACGGAAATAAAATAATCCGTCTATATCGTACCATTATTTGTATAGTGCTGGAATGTTAAGTTTAGGTTCTGGAATAACACATAAGATTCTTAAGATAAATATCAGCTGAAGCCGCGGGCCGAAGCTAGTTTTCCAATAAATTGTTCACCGCTATTGAAATAAAACGTTCGAGGGTCTTCAACTCCGTTAAGATGGCCGTCACGCAAAGTGCCACACCGCTATTTTACGTTATGGTGTCAAAATCGGCTCTCTAGGAAACCACGCCGTCAGTGACGTAATTCGCCGCTATAAAGCGATCGCTATATGAAGGCATCGCTATTGGACAAAACCAAAACTTAACTAATAAACAGTGTAACGGTGATATAGTTACACAATGTTTTGTCTTTGTTGTTCTTTGACAATGTTAAACTGAATCGAAAGAGACGAAACATTCTATACAGTTATACAGGGTTTATTAGTATGGCCCTTAGTATCAATGGTACTTACAAGCATCTCCTCAAACCGCCTCTGCAGCTGCGCGTCGTCCAGCGCATCGATCTTGTTGGTGTACTCCTCATCGTCCTCTGTCCTCGGCTCGGTGCCGCGCGGCACTGTATCGTAGCCGCGCTCGATCTGCCCGCCGACCTTCTTCGGCCGCCCGAACCATGTGTCCAGCTAGTGGCAAGAGAAAAGGAAAGTTAGTGGGACGACTAATTCTTCTGCGAGTGTCCGTCTGGGTTATTACCACCGCTTTGCTCGTGAAGTCTGCCGCCAAGCAGTAGTGTGCAAGCATTACTGTGTTCCGTTTTGATGAGCAGAGTATCCAGTGAAATTACTGGCCTTATGAGACTTAATTCCTAATGTATCAGGGTAACGAGCGCACTGCAGTGCCGCGCAGGCCTTTGTATTTCAAAGTTCTGGGTGGCACTGCAATTGTTTTGAGCCGGCGTTATGCTTACCATCAGGTAAACGACCAGCTCGTCTCGTTACCAAATAACATAAAAAAAATTAAAAAAAATTGATAGTATTTTAGTCATGGATATTATACTAGCATACTTCATTGAAGTTAGGCAACCCCTGCCAAGCTGCAAGCGGGTCACCATTGTGCCATTGTGAACCACAAAAGGGTGATCGATTGACCAAATCATTGTTAAAACGTGACGAGGGCTACGCAATTGATTTACAACATAATTGGTGACGGCATTGAATCAGTGACTTCGATGCGAAAGTGTCTGCATTCGTCCTTCTTTCACGCAGCAACGGAGCAACGGATCGGCGTGATTCTTTGCATAAGATAGTTCATGTGCCGGAAAGTGAAATAGGCTATCTTTTTCCCGGAAAAAATGCACAGTTCTACAGCGCAGAATAATTGTGATAACCAAGTAATTTCTTAGGTTTTCACGAAGCAATTGTTTGTTTTGTCTGCGATATTGTCACATCCATACTAATATTATAAATGCGAAAGTGTGTTTGTTGGTTTGTCCTTATTTCATGTAGTAACGGAGCAACGGATCGACGTGATTTTTGGCGTCGATATAGTTTATGGACCGGAGAGTAACATAGGCTACTTTTTATCCTGGAAAAATGCACGGTTCCTGTGGGAACACGGGTGAAAACCGCGGGCAGAAGTTAGTGTGACATAAAATTGACAGCTGTCAATAAAGTTTTATAATGTTGACAAGTTGAATTAATTTGACAGATCCGTTTGACGGTTCCTGTGGGAACGCGGGTGAAAACCGCGGGCAGAAGCTAGTTAAGTGGTAATTTAAAAACATATTGCAACAACCTAAGTATCCATATTGCATTATGAACATAATACGATCCTTAAACTGTGTATAGGCAAACATTTTGGCAATCTCTTGGTACCCACTTAATATTCAGCGCGGCGGTTTTTAGACGCAACGCATTGACATTACGACCTACGTCGTTCCGGCATACTCATACGACCTTCGGATTGAAGAACGGAGATAAATTTGTACATCATTATTGATACTTCTATATAACTTCATTTTCGGGTCTTTGCCCGAGGCTTTGGAGTCAATGGAGTCGTAGCTGATATTAAGAAGCCTTTATAATTTAAGCTATAGTAAACTGAGGGAGATTGTGTTGAGATGGAGTATTGTAAGTTATGAGTGTAAAGTCTGGAATATTTGCGACTTTGACAACCGGTGACATAAAGACCCAGGCACCTGCCAATTCCGCATCATGTGAAAATATGTAGGCAGGTTGACTCGCACTGAACGGGTCCCCTATAAACTCCGCCAGTATTGGCGACGTATAAGAAGCGACGTTGGTGTGGACGACTAAAGGGTGTTGAGAGGTGTGGTGCAATTTCACTGTGGCGCTATTCCCGTGCATTATGCATTTTATTACTTCATCCAGTCTTTGGAACTTCGGGTCTTAGTTCTTGCATTCTCCACCTCCAGACAGTAATTAAACATATATTTTGGCAAACAATTATATATTTATCTTAGTGTAGAGACGTTTATAATTTCTATAAGGTCCATAGTCTTCCATAGGTCAAGCTACGAGGTTAGTAAGATTACGGACCTGGGGTCTTACTCCAAAAATCAAACTTCGAAGCTTCGGCTGTCGGATTGTAGTTTTCCTACCGTGAAAGTGTTTTGGATCCGACGCTTGATTCGTGAGCAATGTGAGCAGGGCTTGAGGTTTTAGGTCTGGTCACTCGCGTCTAGAAACCAGATGCGCCACGCGAAATTTAAAAACTGGCCAAGTGCGAGTCGGATTCGCGCACCGCCCTTCTGTACAAATTTGTAGACTGTACGTACCTATATAGTTCGTCGATCGGGAATCGTTAGATAAGTAAACATTAAACAAAATTAATTTAAAAAAAAACTGATGTAACTACAAATTTACGGTTTTTAGTATTTTCCCATTACTTGTGCTATAAAGCAATGCTTCTTGCTAAATTCATAATTCTAGTCAACGGGACGTAGGTACCTGGTACATCCTATAGGCTTTGATTCCCTTGCGCGTGTCAAAATACGCGGCATGAACGGTCGTATCTTCTGCAGGGCTAACATGCGCGTCACGACAAAATGTTGTCTACTGTTTTGTCTCGCTCTTTCTCTCGCCAACATGAGACAAATGCACGACATAAGCATCGACAAAATTTTGTCACGGTGCGCATGTTAGCCCTACTGGTTGCGTTGACTTAGAGAAGTTTGATTTTATCACAGCTCCAAATGATTGCTGAATATTTGATATGAATTTCAACTTGATACGCGCTTCTGAGAAAAATTATCTTGACAGAAAGACAGACGTACGTTCGTTTTATGTATTTTGTATTTCCTAATTAATAAAGTTCAGTACAGGAACAAAGCCATTTCATATGTTTTTATTTACATATTATTATATTAATTTATATTTAAAAAAGTTGTTCATACTAAAATATTTTTTAAAACAACCATAGCGAAGGCCACAGAATACTCACCGAAAACGGCGACCTTTCCCGTACAAAGTCACCAACAACTTTGATACTATCCATTATATCACACTATTGCAATGCACATAACGTGTGCATCACTAAAATGAAGCAAAAATAAATAAATAAACCCAGACTCTTATCTGAGTTTCATAGGGTTTCAAAGCTCACTACCATAAAACAGAACAAAAATCTACTCGTGCTTGCCCTGAGGAACAATTATATATAATATCCACAACACTAAACTGAAAGCAAACAATATCAACCCAGCCTCTAACCACAATTCAAAGTACCAGGGGATCAGAAACTACGAGAATATCGTTTCCATAGTATTTGTATTGCTTTCACAACACGGGACAAACACTCGCGTTTTTTTTTTCTGTACGAAACAAACAGCCAGTGTTATTTTTAGTTTGAGTTAACACTTAACACTCTTCGTTAGGCGTTCGAAATGAGACTGCACACGACAGCATCGTAAAGTGCGGACGTTGAAGATCAGAAAGTGCGCCAAAAATAAAAATAAAAGTTGTTCAAGAGCTTGACAATCGACAGGAATAATATTTCTGAGCAATTTTAGAAGTCATCTGCGACCGATTTAGGTATGATGTAGGTGTGTTTTGTATGTGTAGGTGTGTTTTGTATGTGTGTGTGCGCGAGAGACCGCTTTGGCGAATCTGCGCGGTACATTATTCACCTTTTTTTGTTCCGCATTCTGCAGTAAAGAATGAAAATAGAGCCCAAGGAGAGAAATTTAATAGTGTATTCGAAAAAGTTAGAAAATTAAGAAAAATTGTACTAAGTAAATATCGGCTAGTGTAATACATTTATTAATATGTGTAATTTGGCTGTAGCCGTCGAATTAATTAAATATAAACAAATATGAAAATTTACATTACGCCATTAAAATATTGATAACTACAAAATTGAAAATAAATTGCATAATAATTATTGTGCCAATTTAAAATCTATAAAGATTACATGAACAGAGTGTCTTCGCCTTAATAGAGACTGTAAGAAAAGTGTTATTGGACACTTTCTTTAATATCGATCTAGAAGTTCAAGTTAAATGTAAATTGCTTATTAGCCTAATTCTTTGGCTAGATTGTAATATAAATAGGGTTAATTAAATAATTAGTCCGAAGGAAGGAAAAAAAAAATTAAAATCTGAATAGAGCAGGCAAGTTGTTAAAATAATCCACCTGACATAATTATTTGTTATTGTTTTTTATAGTTACCTACATACATAACATGGATAACCCAAAATCTAAAAAAGAAAATTTAGTGCAAACTAAACGTCACTGGCACTGCATCTCTAGGGTTTACTTCCTCGATGCTCGTAGCCCTGTATAGTGTATAACTCAATAATAAAAGTAAGTACCTATAATTGTTAAAATTTTCACTAGTGCGCTAGTCATTAAATATTTTAATGACTATATAGCGCCCAAATTAGAACTAATAAAATTGGACAACATCATCTGTAATAGTAAACACTGGTAATAGGTAATAACTAAAAATAATGGTGTCAATGAACGATTTGGCTCATGGTTGTGTTCATTGCGACAAAGGCGTCAAAAATACGTTTATGTTGACTACTAAGGTCGTCTGGTAATTATAGATCATGAAGGGATGATGGCTCAATGGTATTGAGGGCACTCATGAAACTTAGAATAAATGACTCTGACGGCGGGTCTCTGTAAGGCATCCCTCACACATAATTCATGTTTGATGGATAAGCATCAATCGCGGACCACGAGAAAACCATGGAAAAACCACAATCCCGCTTGACGCATATCGTATCATCTATTGTGGTTGTGTCTTGATGGGAATCTAGTCCGAGCACGGCAACCGATTCTATGATGACTTCCACTCAAAAAAATTATTTCACAACCATTGCGTGCTCAGTGCAGACGCCGTGGTAAATAAGGGGTGGTGCGCAAGTGATGTATATACACGAGCGTAAAGCAGAGCATTCGTCGCTTTGAGCTCAGGCAGGGCTTCGAGACAGCACTATCTGGCGGTATTGCCGTTCTAGTCTATTTCGTGGTTTTTTGATGGTTTTGTATCAAGCCGCGCTTGCGCGTGTATTATCTCGTAATCCGTGCTTGATGCAAAAGCATGGTTATATTGACAGCAAATCGCATACTTGCATAAGCGTATACCATCTGCATAACGTTCGTCTACAACAATCACAGAATCATCACCCCAATCATCGTCGCTTAAGGTCAGGCGAGACAGTGGTCAAATACTAACCCTAACAAGTATATAAAAGTATATTAAACCATTTTGTATGTGTTATAGCATATAACTTACTGCTTCACTTCTTTAGTGACAACCCTGCTCTAAAATAACAAAAGTAGTGACTACCTCAAAAACAATTCAAACTGCTATAGGTCAAGTTCGAAACAAGACTTGCAAGGTAAAGGTTAGCGCAGAATAACGTATGACGTCAGAAGCTGCAAACAAAATATTTCCATTCAGGGTGTAAACAACGGAATTATGAGATCAGTTTAATATCAGTAGAGCATGTTCATTCATACAAAAAAAACTGGACAAGTGCTAGTTGAAAACGCGTGGAGAGGGTTCCGCATGTTTGTCCGTGTTGGGGTAACGGAAATTCGTATTAAGAGCGTAGATCCACGGGCGAGCAAGTCGATGCTTGTGTAATACTTTCACACACACAGAGGCAGACGTAGTGTGCGTAGATTTGGCGCGTATTCTCTCACTGGCCGTGAATAACCACTTTGACTTGGCCTCTGAATTCGGCCGGACAAGTACTTGTGTAGCTTTATACCTAAACTGCGTTGTGCGTGCGCCTGCGGCGCAAGTACGGAAGTCGGTTCGATAAATTTGTCGAATCGAAAAGCCCGATAAATTTATCGAATGTTGCGAGTGCCGAAGTCTGATCGTAAAGTATTGTAGTAGCTCTATATTCTCTTTGGATTCGACCTAGCTATTCGATAAATTTTGTCGATTGTATCGAGCGGCGCAAGTACGGATCTTTTCGGTCGATAATATTCGATAAAATTCGATATAATTGACAGTTCAAATCGATAAAGTGGGTTTTATCGAGCCTCGAAACAATCGACAAAAGTTATCGAAAAGCTAGGTCGAATCCAAAGAGAATATAGAGCTACTACAATACTTTACGATCAGACTACGGTACTCGCAACATTCGATAAATTTATCGAATTTTTCAGTTCGATCAATTTATCGATGCAACTTTGGTACTCTCGCCGCAGCGGCGCAAGTACGGATCTTTTCGGTCGATAATATTCGATAAAATTGACAGTTCAAATCGTTAAAGTGGGTTTTATCGAGCCTAGAAACAATCGACAAAAGTTATCGAAAAGCTAGGTCGAATCCAAAGAGAATATAGAGCTACTACAATACTTTTACGATCAGACTTCGGTACTCGCAAGATTCGATAAATTTGTCGAGTTTTTCGGTTCGACAAATTTATCGAACCAACTTCCATACTTTCGCCGCAGCGGCGCAAGTACGGATCTTTTCGGTGGATAAAATTCGATAAAATTGACAGTTCACATCGATAAAGTGGGTTTTATCGAGCCTAGAAACAATCGGAGAATATAGAGCTAGTACAATACTTTACTATCAGACTTCGGTACTCGCAACATTCGATACATTATTTATCGAGTTTTTCGGTTCGACAAATTTATCGAACCGACTTCCGTACTATCGCCGCAGCGGCGCAAGTACGGATCTTTTCGGTCGATAATATTCGATAAAATTGACAGTTCAAATCGATAAAATGGGTTTTATCGAGCCTCGTTACAATCGACAAAAGTTATCGAAAAGCTAGGTCGAATCCAAAGAGAATATAGAGCTACTACAATACTTTTACGATCAGACTTCGGTACTCGCAAGATTCGATAAATTTGTCGAGTTTTTCGGTTCGACAAATTTATCGAACCGACTTCCGTACTTTCGCCGCAGCGGCGCAAGTACGGATCTTTTCGGTGGATAAAATTCGATAAAATTGACAGTTCAAATCGATAAAGTGGGTTTTATCGAGCCTAGAAACAATCGGAGAATATAGAGCTAGTACAATACTTTACGATCAGACTTCGGTACTCGCAACATTCGATACGTTATTTATCGATTTTTTCGGTTCGACAAATTTATCGAACCGACTTCCGTACTATCGCCGCAGCGGCGCAAGTACGGATCTTTTCGGTCGATAATATTCGATAAAATTGACAGTTCAAATCGATAAAATGGGTTTTATCGAGCCTCGATACAATCGACAAAAGTTATCGAAAAGCTAGGTCGAATCCAAAGAGAATATAGAGCTACTACAATACTTTACGATCAGACTTCGGTACTCGCAACATTCGATAAATTTACCGAGTTTACGGTTCGACAAATTTATCGAACCCTCGCCGCAGCGGCGCAAGTACGGATCTTTTCGGTCGATAATATTCGATAAAAATCGATAAATTTGTCGAGATAAAACTCGATAAATTTATCGAATATTGCGAGTACCGAAGTCTGATCGTAAAGTATTGTAGTAGCTCTATATTCTCTTTGGATTCGACCTAGCTTTTCGATAACTTTTGTCGATTGTTTCGAGGCTCGATAAAACCCACTTTATCGATTTGAACTGTCAATTTTATCGAATTTTATAGACCGAAAAGATCCGTACTTGCACCGCTTTTGTTCGATAAATTTTATAACAAGTCGATAAAACCCACTTTATCGATTTGAACTGTCAATTTTATCGATCAAAAAGATCTGTACTTGCGCCGCAGGCATGGTAGATCTAATATCAAAATAACAGCTTTTTACTAAATGCATATGAAAGTATATACGGTACCTATAACTAAAACACTAATTGAAAAATTTTTGTCCGTCCGTCCATAACTATATCTATGCCAAAATCACGTCGATCCGTTGCTGCGTCAAAGAATAAAGACGATGAAGAAACCAACAAACAATCAGACAAACATTCGCATTTATAATATGAAATACCTAATTAGTAGGATTACTTCTGAAACATATTATAATTTATTGTCACTCTGAATAACAACAAAAACAAATCAGTAGTCAAAAATAATAGTACAGTTTTATACTTAGCAAAGTGCTAAGGTTTTTGGTCACTCAGTAAACATGCCATATTCTCGTAAGCACGGCTTACGTCAGGCGGAGCGCCGAGCGACATGACCACTCGCTGGAAGGCCTCGCGGCAGACTGATTTGAATTCATTTGCGCGCAGACTTTTATACCATGTTTTATAGTAGTTTTCAAATATTTATAGAAAAATAATAAAGCTAAATTAATTAAAATCTTAAATTTTATATTTTAGAAAAGATCCTCTTCTATTACAGGAAGGTATTTTTATATTAAATTAAGTAGAATATACCGGTGAAAATAATGATTTTATTCGGCTATATTTTCCTAATCTTTTCACTTGGTTTGGATTTTATTTTCGTATGTAAATAATCAAAATCGGAAAATGTTTTTCCGTAACTATTTTCCTGAGGATCTTTTCAATTGGCTATATTTTTTTGTTTATTAGGTTTGTCTGTAATTTGAGATATTTTTAGTTTGGAAATTGACACTGAAAGTGAAATTAAGAGAATCTCCGTTCAGTTATCTCGTCAGATTTCACAAACGCTTTGCCAATTATAAAATTTTCTCCCGTAACTATATCAACAACAAAATGTCCTACATTTATTGGTAATTAACGTCTTTGTAAGACAAATAGTTATGGATATTTTCAAATCCGAAAAGTACGGTATTTTAGCCAAATGGCGCGGAAAACGTATACACCCTCTTAATTATTACCAAATTTCAACTTAATCGGTCCAGGAGATTCTGACTTCGTAGCAAATTGGCTGTTACATAATACGGACAAACAGAAACACGAGTGATCCTCTAAGAATTCCGTTTTTCATTCGGTCGTACGAAACCCAAAAATGATGTCATTTTTTATGAAGGGACGAGATAAACTGGTCGTGTACTAATGTAATATACAATTTAATTAATGTAGGCTTAATAGCCTAACTGACAATTGCATACATAGTGTTGTATGTTCTATTTTCCCAGAATTGGCCACTTAGCTTTTGAATAAATAAATAAATAAACGCTTACACTCATACCCCGCACTAGGATTCCCTGTGTCGCAGGTGGCATGGACACACACAGATACACATCACAAACACCCAAGACCCGAGAACAAATTTTATGTTTACACAAAATCTGCCCCGGCCGGGAATCGAACCCGGGACCCCCCGTTTTGCAGGCAGGGTTACTACCAACTTAGCAGAACACACTTTTATTCACGTTTGACTGATACATTGATTGGCGGCATAATACATAAATAAGCAAAAAAGTGGCTTCAACCTTTCTTTATAAGTACACAATACGATTACCTACATTTGACCAAATCTTCGCAGATGAGATCTATTGGTAAGCGACGATGTAGTCGACAATGTAGCACGCTTGTCTAAAACATGCCTATTCACTCAAGCCTTGAAGCAGCCCAGGTTTATAGCAAATGCAGACTCATGCCAAGAATTCCACTCATATAATAAATGATGAAGCAAAACGCTTTGTGCGTAAAGGTGCAATGGAATATACACCATGTATTGATAGCGCCTAGTATAAAGTGTCGCCCGATGATGGCATGGGGAAATTCTCGGACCAATCACCTAGTTGGTCCGAGGGAGAATTAGATAATAGAGAATCAGGTAATCACCTTGGAATTCCAAGGCACACTAGTCGAAATGTATCCGATAAAAAACGATGAAACAGCTTCGGCGAAGCTCAAGGCAAAAGCCTTTACTAGGTAGATTTAAATTTCACTTTCACCGTAAATCGTCGGTACAGCAGCAACCCATTCAATGCGATACGCGAAGCATTATGACCGCAAAAATTCGTGTGGATCTTAACCTTACGCATTTTTAAACCGCTTTGTTCGTGAAGTCTGACGCCAAGCAGTAATGTGCAAGCATTACTGTGTTCCGGTTTGATGAGCAGAGTAGCCAGTGAAATTACTGGGCTTATGAGACTTAATACCTAATGTCTCAGGGTAACGAGCGCACTGAAGTGCCGCGCAGGCCCTTGTGTTTCAAAGTTCTGAGTGGCACTGCAATTGTTATGGGCCGGCGTTATGCTTACCATCAGGCAAACGACCAGATCGTATCGTTACGAAATAGCATAAAAAAACAACTTACACTGCTTCAACTGCATTCAAACGGAATCTCGATTGTTCTAGTGGTATTATGGATTCAATTCTGACTTCCAAGGTAAAGGTTACAGCAGAATAACGTATGACGTAAGAGACTGCCGACGTAACTCGAGTTAGGTTATAATTTATAAACAACACGATTATGAGATCACTGTTTGTTGTATCAGTAAAGCATGTTCGCATGAAAGACGATCAAACTTTTTGTGACAAGATAATTAAGGGCAGGATATTCCGCGCCGCTATCTCGCTCGCGCATCTCAACATTTTTGAAAATAAACAATCACTTAATATAATTCTGAAAAATCGCATTCGGTCAATTTGCTACAATAACATTACAAAGGTTTAACAAAAATTTCATTTTGATCCACTTAAGTTTTCAAACCTAATAATGGGATTTTATTTTTGCCCATTTTCATATATGAAAACCTGATCGGATCAAAATGATACTTTTGCCATACCTTTGTAATGTTCTTGTCAGCAAATTGACCGAATGTGATTGTACATAATTATATAAGTGATTGTTTATCTTCAAAAATGTTGTGATGCGCGAGCGAGAAAGCGGCGCGGAGTATCCAGCCTGCTGCTTTCTTTCATCGATGCATAGTTTTATTTATATTTGTATGATAAATGGCGCTACTCTGGCTTAATTTTTACTTTGATAGGTGTTTCAACAGTTTTTTTTGGTTAATTTCAGAAAATATGAAAAATTATGTGACCGTTTTTATGCACTGAAGCGTTATGCTTCCACCTTCATCATGCGGACAGATAAAGAATTTAACTCACTGCCGGCATCTGTTATTCCTGAACACTACAATCTGGGAGTCTTCAAAAGACGAGTGACAGGTGTACCTTTTTTTTTATGTTATTTGATAACGAGACGTGCTGGTCGTTTGCCTGATGGTAAGCATAACGCCGGCCCATAACAATTGCAGTGCCACCCAGAACTTTGAAACACAAAGGCCTGCGCGGCACTGCAATGCGCTCTTTACCCTGAGACATTAGGTATTAAGTCTCAAAGCCCAGTAATTTCACTGGATACTCTGCTCATCAAACCGGTACACAGTAATGCTTGCACATTACTGCTTGGCGGCAGACTTCACGAGCAAAGCGGTGGTACCAACCCAGACGGACACTCGCAGAAGAGTTAGTCCTCCCACTAACAATATCTTCTGGGCAAACGTAATAAATTGTATCCCAAAACCTTTTACGTACAAATAACTCCTTTAAAAATGCTCGAATTGACCTACTGCACTAAATCTGTACTGCGAGCACGACACTTGGCAATTAGCCAAAGAGGTGCTAACATAATTACAGCTATTTACAACTCAGTTTGTCTGTTTGTTTGTTTAATAAGTACATAACGCCGGGAGATCATCACCAGCCTATATCCATTATCTATCCACTGACGTCAGCTCGATCATCAGCACTTCTCATACAGTCGCTGAAGCCCAAAACGGTGCTAGCTCAGTGGATATAAGGCCTACCGATCCGTAGGTTATGTAAGAGCTATGATTCTACAATAAGCTTATTATCATCAGAAGACGTCCACTGCTGAACTACTAGGTGGTAGGACTAACTCTTCCGCGAATGTCCGTCTGGTTTGGTACCATCGCTTTGCTAGTGAAGTCTGCCGCCAAGCACTAATGTAGAAGCATTACTGTGTTCCGGTTTGATGAGCAGAGTACCCAGTGAAATTAGTTTGCTTATGAGACTTCATACCTAATGTCTCAGGGTAACGAGCATACTGCAGTGCCGCACAAGCCTTTGTGTTTCAAAATGCATTCGTTATATAATTGTTATGCAACAAAGCACTGCAATTGTTATGGGCCGTCGTTATGCTTACCACCAGGCAAACGGCCAACTCGTCTCGTTATCAAATAGCATAAAAAACAACTTCGAAGTGGTCAAACGCTTACCTTTTTGATAACAATAAACCCAAACTATAAATACAACTATGTATATGACGGGGCGGCGAGTCCAGGGGTCTTTTTAAAAACGGTGACGTCACCACCGGTGACGTCAACATCTTCAGCATCATGGTGACCGCTCACCCCTCGTAGAAATGAAAACACGAAGTAGCTCCATTTTATCTCAACCATTTATTGCGGCAAAGTTATATGGGAGATCTGAACGGTCCGACGGTAGGCGCAATACTGGATGTTTCCAACAGTCGGTCGCTCGTATTTATAGCAAAACAGATTGTGACAAAGAATCTTTATAAAACTTGTTAGATCTTGTCATTCTACTTTAGATTTTAATCTTCAATTGAAATTCATTACTTTTTATTAACATGGGGCCCAGGAGAGCTCTCATGATAGTTAAAATAAATGACTCTAGGCGCCCATTCCAAGTAATAGGCCGTACAAGAAGAACGGGCAAGAAACTTGTCGGCAATCTTTTAAAAAATTGTGTTTACAGTGAATTTGTTCAGTTTAACAATCATTTGTCTAGTTTTAACAATTCAATGAGTAATTAATGGTTCACAAACATTAATTAGTTAATCAAAGTTTAAGTGAAATTATTAACAATCCAATGAGTAATTTATGGTTCTAAACGCTAATTAGTAAACCAAAGTTAACATGTTTTGATTGTTGTCATTATACACCGTCCATGAAGCTCGCCTGTGACGTCATTGCTCCGATACGGCCATTCTGATAGATGGTGCGTGCTCTGCACCAATCCAGTTATGTTCTGAAACAATGAGACGTTTTCTTCTGAGTTTGGTATCTGTAAGCAACCACCGTTGCTTGCAGTTAAGTTTGCAAGAGTAATAGTTTGCATTCTTAAGAGAAAAGAAATTTTTTTTTTTTTTTTTGTTCTTTTTCTTTTCTTTTTCTTTTTGCTTTCTTTTCTTTGATCAATTATCATTACAGTGAAATTATCTAGTTTCGACAATCTAATGAGCAAACTATTTAGCTAACCAAAGTAGGTAAACATTTAGTTAATCAAAGTAGGTAAACATGCTATGTTTCCTATTGCCCTGCTCAACACCGTAGACGTAGCCCGCTTCGCGCCGACTCGGCCATTCTGACAGGTGGTGCGCGCCCTGCACCAGGCACGGTGTTTCTTAAAACTAGAAATTTGGTTTTGAGGTAGGTACCCGTACACCGGTACACTAGCTGTTAATTTTGTTTCTCATCACTGCATAAATTAAGCTGCATTGCTTATTTTTCAAATTGCGAAGATTTAATTTTATGTTAGAGTGAAACAATATTCACGTAACAAAATTATCAGCCAACTTTTAGTAGGTACTTTCTTAATAATATTCTGTAAACATAACAGTTCACATGCAAACATTCATAGTTAAACTTAAATAAATTTGCTGTACAAGGGAATGTGAGTAGCAGTAGTTTGCCAATGCTCCACGCATTATGGCTTTGATTTATTATTGGTTCAATGCAAATGCTCCACGCATCATTGCATGAATAGATTTATTATAGGTTCAATGCAAATGCTCCACGCATCATTGCATTATTTTTAAATTCTCGTAGACAGGGATGTTGCTGTGGTCTGGGCGGTCTTGTACGCCGTGGTCCACAGAGGCTCTAAGGGAAATGGGAAAGGACGATGCTGTGGTCTAGGCCTTTAAATGGCCGTGGTCCACAGAGGCTCTGAAATCTAGGAATTGATGCTGTGGTCTGGGCGGTCTTGTACGCCGTGGTCCACAGAGGCTCTAAAGGAAATGGGATACAGGTTGATGCTGCGGTCTGGGCCTTATTGTTATGACCGTGGTCCGCAGAGGCTCTGAAAAAAGTAATAAAAGAAAAACGAACAACAAACACGTTATAGTAATTATAAATAGCTCACAGGTAATTGATGCTGTGGTCTGGGCGGTCTTGTACGCCGTGGTCCACAGGGGCTCTAAAGGAAATGGGAAAGGACGATGCTGTGGTCTAGGCCTTTAAATTATGACCGTGGTCCACAGAGGCTCTGAAATAACAAAACAATAACGAACAACAAACACGTTGTTACGATAGTAATTATAAATAGCTCACAAGTAATCGATGCTGTGGTCTGGGCGATCTTCTGCGCCGTGGTCCACAGGGGCTCTAAAGGAAATGGGAAAGGACGATGCTGTGGTCTAGGCCTTTAAATGACCGTGGTCCACAGAGGCTCTGAAAATGACAAAAATGGAGGGGATATAAGGAATAAAATGATTTGTACAGTCTTAAAGACGATTCAAAATTATCAGGTTTAACAATTCGGATCCCGAATCATTAACCGAATATCACTTATCTGTAACATTCCTCGCGCAGTTTTGGAGCACAGGTTCACTAGCTGATGACTAGTGGATGAGCCCACTTTCTTGATGACCGAAGAAGCCATGTGTCACCATCACATGTAAAGCGCCAGCCTTTTACCGCACTCCTTGCGCTGTTGCTTAGGCACCAGATGATAGATGCAGCAGTCACATGAAACCATAATAAAAATGATAGTAGGCGTAGTTTACTTATCAATTCCCGACTCACACAGTACTAAATGAACACATCGTGCTGTTGCTAACGCCACGAATTTATGAAACAATCAAACAATGAAAGCTCAGTATATTCAATGAATTTTTGTAACTACCACATCGCGCATTTACGTATACCGGAATAGAAGTAACATTATGAACGCAAACGCTAGTGGCAAACGCGTTTTAGAATTAACTAGCATACACACAGATTCACAGGAAAAACGTTAATAGTTTCCCAACACAAACATCGAAGTTCAACTTAAACCAAACAAATCAAACTTCACGCTCACCACACAAAGCTTAACCCGAATTAAGAGTTGTGATGTCGATTAAAGAGACTGCCATACTTGAAATGATTTGGCGGCCCTTTTATTTAGTTGGTCAAAATAAGTTTAAATTAAATTAGAATGCTTGTTGTCACTTACAACTCACTTTCACAAATTCACAAGACCTTTGAGCAATAATTTCAAACACAATAATCAAAATCAATTAAAAGAAGCGATTTTGCTTAGAAGATCGTAGGTAGGTACCTCGCGGGTAGCTCGTGATAAATAGTGGGTAGCACACAGATAACTCGTAGATTTTTGGTATTTGTGGGTATCTCGTGAAAAACTTTTAAAAATAAAACTCAAGAAACTAAGAAATCTCGTAATCTAGTAATCTCTTGGATTATTTGTAAGTTGTAGGTTGCGTTTATGCGCATGCAAGTCTAAAGTTAAAATATGGTAGAAAAAGTTACGATTCACCTGTATTCTGATGTCATGTCTCCATCGCCTTTTTTCTTGGTTTGGTTGCACGTGTTGGCCCGTTCGTGTTGATACCACGGACGCGGCTGGTGTGTCAGTATAATCTTCAGGAGTTGGTAGTTATGGGTCATCTCTCGCCAATACGGTGGTGTGTCAGCATAATCTTCAGGAGCTGGTGTCTGCTATGGGGACCTCTGCGGCGACTGGGCTCGGCTGCATTGCCCATTTGTGCTGGTCCTTCAGGTGACAAGCGGGTGAGAAGGCTAGGACTGGAAAGCTAGGCTCCAATCCCACTCCATCTGTGCTGGTACTTCAGGTGACAAGCGGGTGAGAAGGCTAGGATTGGAAAGCTAGGTTGTTCCGTTCCAATCCCACTTCTGATGACGGGGACGGCGAGTCCAGGGGTCTTTTTAAAAACGGTGACGTCACCACCGGTGACGTCAACATCTTCAGCATCATGGTGACCGCTCACCCCTCGTAGAAATGAAAACACGAAGTAGCTCCATTTTATCTCAACCATTTATTGCGGCAAAGTTATATGGGAGATCTGAACGGTCCGACGGTAGGCGCAATACTGGATGTTTCCAACAGTCGGTCGCTCGTATTTATAGCAAAACAGATTGTGACAAAGAATCTTTATAAAACTTGTTAGATCTTGTCATTCTACTTTAGATTTTAATCTTCAATTGAAATTCATTACTTTTTATTAACATGGGGCCCAGGAGAGCTCTCATGATAGTTAAAATAAATGACTCTAGGCGCCCATTCCAAGTAATAGGCCGTACAAGAAGAACGGGCAAGAAACTTGTCGGCAATCTTTTAAAAAATTGTGTTTACAGTGAATTTGTTCAGTTTAACAATCATTTGTCTAGTTTTAACAATTCAATGAGTAATTAATGGTTCACAAACATTAATTAGTTAATCAAAGTTTAAGTGAAATTATTAACAATCCAATGAGTAATTTATGGTTCTAAACGCTAATTAGTAAACCAAAGTTAACATGTTTTGATTGTTGTCATTATACACCGTCCATGAAGCTCGCCTGTGACGTCATTGCTCCGATATATATTAATTAAACTCATTGCACGAGTTAAGCACTCCAGTTGACATAGCCTCTAGTTTATTAACAAGGTTAAACGCTTTTCGTCCTTTTCCATCGTATCGTTCCCTCTCTGATAGTAACTAAAAACTATGTATTTTTTTATTATTTTATAGATTATGGCAATGGTTATACCTGTGGAGATCAAATACTAAACCGTGACTCAAGACGGCAACGGGCAAGGCAAGTAGGCAGACGGCGGAAGTGCATGAAAGAGGTATGCGAGGCTAGAGTGAAGTAGCAAAACAAACAAACATCATAACCCCTGCACTAGGAATCCCTGTGCCCAGGTGGCATGACACACACAGATACACAACACGAACATCTACGACCAGAAATCTTATCTTTTTGTTAAATACTATTTGATAACGAGACGAGCTGGTTTTCTGCCTGATGGTAAGCATAACGCCGGCCCGTAAACCCATAACATTGAAACACAAAGTCCTGCGCTGCACCTTAGTGCTCGCACATTACTGCTTGGCGGCAAACTTCACGAGCAGAGGTGGTACCAACACAGACGGACACACACAGAAGAGTTAGACCTACCCAGTGGTAGGACTATGTCTCCGTTCTGACAAGTCCTGGCGCTATAATATGCATGGATACGAGTGTTCATTATCTTTGTTGTGGTACGCGGTCACTTACCTATCCAACAAAATAAAACTTGCATACTGACCATATTAAAGTTGTTCCTTTTACTTTCGTTTCAAACACCACACAGTTTCACCGCCACCAAAGAGGTTGGATTTATAAAACAATTCTCGAGCAAAAAATATTTTTTTTTATTTTAGTCTGTAATTAAAGAGGTTGTATTCATAACAATTTACTCGAGCTAATTTTCTTGGACCAAAGAATTTACATTTATAACTATTTCCTGGAGCCAATTTTCTTTTTAATATTCTTCGTACCAAAGAGGTTCGGATTTATTTATAATATTTTTTTTAAAACCTTTCTTCTAACTTTAATTATATTCATTTGTTAACTGTTAGTTTTATTCAAAAACACAATTATTATTGATCGCTATTCGGACTTCTAAATGCCTCTAATCACTCGGACTCCCACAGAGTAAATAAATCTATTTTTAACCATGATCGAGATGTGCGTGACTAAGTTAGGTGTGTCATATAGTCATATGGGGCATTAAATCCTAATACTCCTACTAATTCTCCTAATACTTCCTACTAATATTATAAATACGAAAATTTGTGAGAATGGATGTTTGTTACTCTTTCACGCAAAATCTACTGAACCTCTCCTTCATTTTTCATTTTACCTTCAAATCATCTCTCGAGGTTAGTACCTCGATGATACTTCTATATAAAAATCACATCAGTCCATTACTGCGTGAAAGAAGGACAAACCAACAAACACACTTTTGCATTTATAGTATTAACTAGCTGCTGCCCGCGGTTTTACCCCCGCGGGGATTTTGGATTTCATGGTTTTTATTTTTTTGCGCGGAACCCTAATTCTTCTTCTAAAATAAAAGTAGCCTTAGTTACTCCTTATAACATCAGCTATCTGCCAGTGAAAGTCCCGTCAAAATCGGCCCAGCCGTTTCGGAGATTACCCGGAACAAACAAAGACAGACAAACTGACAGTCAAAACTTTAAAAATGGTTGTTTTGTTATTGGTGCCGTTTATACTTTCATGTGCATTTGGTAAAAAGCTGTTAGTTTGATATTACAAATAGACACTTCAATTTTATTTATTTGTTTAATAAAAAAATATTAGTAGGGTGTTCCTATCAAATTTCTCGGAAAAAATTAAGTAGTTAAATTAAGTAGTATCTGAATTTTTCATCATACAATCTATAAACAGATGTTCACCTTGAAACTATATGATTTATCCAAACAAGCAAAAGCAATATGGATAACGCAGATGACGTCATTCCCTACCGGTGAATAAGTACTCGCCATAGACCGACGACGGAGAAAAATAGACAGCGTGCATTTTTTATGCAAGGTAACGAGATGATCAAGTCGTTTGCCTGATGGTAAGCAAAACGCCGGCCCATAGCAATTGCACGATGAACCACAAAAGCCACTTATAACACCTCTCCATATTATGTAGATCCCGACGCAAAAAAGGAGGGGTGTTAAAAGTTTAACGTGTGTATCTGTGTGTTTGTGTATCTGTGTCTGTCTGTGTCATTGTCGCTCCTAAACGGATGGACCGATTTTGATTTCGTTTTTTTTTTTGTTTGAAATGTGATTTGATCGAGAGTGTTCTTAGCTATGTTTCATAAAAACCTGTTCGGCCGTTGAGAATAATCGGCTAATTTAGAAGGGGGTTTTTAAACACGTGTAAAACAGCGTTTAAAAAATAAAAAAGCCTTTTATCTCGTGATTAAATGAACAACCACACATCTTGATTTAAGATGTGTCTAACTCCATTTTGTTGCAATATTTCTAATCATTTTAGACGCTTATCTTTAGACACTGTCTAGCTAAAAAGGCGCCTAAAACATGTTTTTTGTGGTAACATGGAGAATTTCTACTAATGAGTCAATCTAGTTCCAGTTTGTTTCTAGAAAAACGCTCACCGCCGTCACTGAGGACCCACCCCAACTCGTGACCAGTATAAGGTCACACCTAACGGAACTAATGCTGTTGGGACCACTGGAACTAAAGATTTTATGGGTTCCTAAAATGTAACATGGACTGGGCTTATGAGACTAAATACCTAATGTCTCAGAGTAACGACCGCATTGCGGTCGCGCGTAGGCCTCGTTTCAAAGTTCTGGGTAGCACTGCAATTGTTATTGGCCGGTTATGATTACCATCAGGCAAACGACCAGCTCGTCTCTTTAACAAATAACATAAAAAAAACATCAAAACAGCGCAGCGGTAGACACACACAGCTGTCGTTCAAACCCAAGGCGGCCTCATCTAGGGCGCCTACATTCCTAGGGCATCGATACAATAACCAGGTTAATTGCCATTGTTCCTTTTTAGGTAGGCTTCACGATGATTAGTTATTTATATATTAGACGGCTCCGTTGCTAAGTTGGTAGTAACCCTGCCTGCAAGGCGAGGGGTCCTGAGTTCGATTCCCGGCCGGGGCAGATTTTGTGTAAGCATAAAGTTTGTTCTCGGGTCTTGGATGTTTGTGATGTGTATCTGTGTATGTCCATGCCACCTGCGACACAGGGAATCCTAGTGCGGGGGTATGAGTGTGAAAAAAAAAATTAGTGTTAAAGTCACTATATCATTGCACTTGCTATGATTCTACAACGTTAAAAAATTGTTTTACTACATAGTTGCGATAGACCTATGTCTAATAATAGAAGTCCTAATAAAAGTCTCAAGAAAAACAAATTATACTCATCTATACACATAAATAAAATTGAAGTGTCTGTTTTTAATATCAAAATTACAGCTTTTTACTAAATGCATATGAAAGTATATACGGTACCTATATCAAAACCACAATTTTTAAAGATTTTGTCTGTCTGTCTGTTTATTCCGGGTAATCTCCGAAACGGCTGGACCGATTTTGACGGGACTTTCACTGGCAGACAGCTGATGTTATAAGGAGTAACTTAGGATACGTGTGCGAAGCCGCGGGACACAACTAGTTCATAAATAAAAATTGCTATAAAAAAGCTGGAACTGACTTCCATCGTCTCACTTCGTGGTGCATCATCAGACCTCGTGATCTTCCTTCAAAGAATACAATCGGTTAAGCTGTTTCAGAGGTATCGCGTAACACAGTACTTATACAAAAAAAACATACGATTTGATAAACTCGTACTTTTTGGAAAACAGTTAAAAAAAATTAAGGTGTCTTATGGCTTTCACCAAAGAAATCATTTTGCATTATATTCATTTTTGTAATAAAAAAATATGATTTTATCTAAACGCAAAACGGTCTAAATTTCTCGATGTCGCTTTCAACCGTCAACAAATTAGAGCCAAAGTCTTAAACAACTTCACACCTAGAACCGTTCCAGCGCGACACGTTGTCATTGGATGCAGTGATATCACAGCTATGATATCATCATGCAAGTTTACTTGGAACTTCGCTCGCTGCGGAGAATTCGCAGGAAATTATTTTTTTATGTTGTTTGGTAACGAGAGGAGCTGGTCGTTTGCCTGATGGTAAGCAGAACGCCGGCCCATAACGATTGCAGTGCCACCCAGAACTTTGAAACATAAAGGCCTGCGCGGCACTGCAGTGCGCTCGTTACCCTGAGACATTAGGTATTAAGTCTCATAAGCCCAGTAATTTCACTGGATACTCTGCTCATCAAACCGGAACACAGTAATGCTTGCACACTACTGCTTGGCGGCAGACTTCACGAGCAAAGCGGTGGTAACAACCCAGACGGACACTCGCAGAAGAGTTAGTCCTCCCACTAACATAACTTTTAACTTTCATAAGTGCTTCTTTGGGGCCTATTTGAATTAAGCATTTTGAATTTGATGCAGCCATATCACAATTAGTATGATATCATCCTGCAACTTATCATCCTAAAACTTGGCTCGGTGAGGATATTTCGCAGGCAAGGATAAAAATAGTACGAGATCCTTCTGCAAGGTTAGTTCACCAACTTTTATACCGGATAATAAAATCAAATCAATGTTTATAAAATTCATCCACTTTATCCATGGGTAACTTTTGAAATACTCACAACTGCATAATATTACACTAACGCAAAGAAAACGAAACCATAATTTATGTAAAGTTGGTGGCCCAGTGAGGACCGCTTTCTAAAATCGAGTTTTCCCATTGCATTCGCATACCAAAGTAAACGAATGTACTATTTCTATTTATTAATTTTCCGTGGGTCTCCGGCCTTTTAATATAAGCTGTATAGTGGTAGAGCATTTTCTAATGCTAATCTCAATAGCAACTTGATAAATATACTAAAATCAATGCATGACCTACCTGCGGCGCAAGTACGGAAGTGGGTTCGATAAATTGGTCGAATCGAAAAAACTGACAAATTTAGCTACTGTTGCGAGTACCAAAGTCTGCGGCGCAAGTACGGATCTATTCGGGTCGATAATATTCCATAAAATTGACAGTTAAAATCGATAAAGTGGGTTTTATCGATTAAATTGACAGTTAAATCGATAAAGTGGGTTTTATCGATTTTAACTGTCAATGTTATCGAATTTTATCGACCGAAAAGATCCGCACTTGCGCCGCTGATCGTAAAGTATTCTAGTAGCTCTATATTCTCTTTGGATTCTACCTAGCTATTCGATAACTATCGTCGATTGTATCGAGGCACGATAAATTATATAAAAAATTGATAAAAACCCACTTCATCGATTTGAACTGTCATTTTTATCGAATTTTATCGATCGATAAGATCCGTACTTGCGCTGCTTCGCTGGTGTGTCGTTTAGATTAAACGCAATCGAAATCTTTTTTAGGTGTAGACATCTTCAGTACAATGCGGTTAAAAAAAACCTGTTTTTAATTAAAAACTTTTTAGGTATTAAATTACTATTGAATAAAGAAGACAAACTGTCCTTCGTGTCATGGTTGCGACTAGGGCTACCGTCATGGAGTTTCTTCATTGCCACACCACAATGCTCTATGTGGTCGAATATCTTGAGAGCCGTGATATGTATTTCGCTACGTGTGCTGCCCCAAAGCGTCATTGGTTGCTAGTTGGTATACCATAAGTGCCGTAACACGAATGATGTAATTGGAATGTTTTATACCTATGTAAATATGTCATACCCATAGATATTTAGTCATACGTAAAAGTAATGTGATTGTGTATTTGTGGTAGTGTGATGTGATGGTGGTAAAATATTTTTCTATTCTATTTCTTAAGAAACCACAATGTCAGCTTAACTTCAATGGAACCGTATCCATGCTAACAAAAAATAATTATAGATTACTTCGTGAAAAACTTGTTGAACTTAAAATCACTGCAATTTGCCATTAGACGCAAATAAAAAAACATCTATCGATCTTTTTCATCGCCAGTGAAATGTGGTAAAACTTAGACCCAACTTTCCCAAGTTACAAAACCTAAACAGCTATAAAACTTCAACTTACCCCCTTCCTTCGCCATGTCTCTTTCCTTTTCAGCCTCGGCAGACTGTTGTACTTTTTGTCAGCCATGTTTATGCTTGAACATGAACCCGTCACTTGAAACAGTTCACAGATTCTGTTTCAATGTTTCCTATTCACTGACTCATATTGTTTCACGTCATCCTAATCACTGAGCGTTTATGTTTCAATTCTTCATAATCACTAGTGATTCTGCTTCACTGCATCGTATCCACTAACCGATTCTGAATGATTCAATTTTACTAGAACCACTTTGCTGACCGATTATTTCACTGCATCCGATCTAATGAAACTGTTACGTCTTCACTAAAAAATTCTATTTCACTGCATTCCATTCACTGATTGTTTTACTGCATTCGATTCGACGTCTGATTCACTATCACTCCAAATTTTATCGTCACTACGTTTCGCAATTAAAAAAACTGTGCTTTGATGGACATGCTAGGAATTACGAGTAATGTATTTACACAGCGTCGTCTTACCCAAACAGTAAGATAATAATAACCCAGTACAGTAAGTCAGATAATGCTCCAACAATCCTACAATCCTACTATCCTACTTCCTACTAAGCCTACTAATATCCTACTTCCTATTATCCTATTCATCCTATCAATATTATAAATGCGAAAGTGTGTTTGTTGATTTGTTGGTTTGTCCTTCTTTCACGCAGTAGGTAACGGAGCAACGGATCGACGTGATTTTTGGCATAGATATAGTTTATGGACCGGAGAGTAACATAGGCTGGTTTTTTATCCCGGAAAAATGCACGGTTCCTGTGGGAACCTAGGTGAAAACCGTGGGCAGAAGCTAGTATTAAATTAAATAAAAATATTATAAATGCAGAAGTGTGTCAACGGATCGACATGATTTTTGGCATAGATATAGTTTATGGACCGGAGAGTACTTTTTAACCCGGAAAAATGCACGGTTCACGGAAAACGGGAAAACGGGACCACTAGTATTAAATAAAACTACATAAGTACACATAAAACTTCGGGAATCGAGTAATTTGAGCTCATCTCTAACGCTGTGGTATAAACCTCTCAGACGGACACTCGCAGAAGAGTTAGTCATAACACCTGGAAAAATATGGGCCAAAATACTTTTCCGATACAAAATCAAACTAAAAAGGAGAGCATTACTTCAGTACACAATAAAATAATGCACAATATTGACACACTTTAGTATCATTTTATCGGCTCTTATCTGATAACAGATCTAAGTATATGAGAAATACGATTTTTGCGGAATGATTCGGTTTTTAGATATTTTTAGACACAATTATGAAAGTTGCTAGTCCTATACTAATAGGACTAGCTTCTGCTAGTCAACCACATCTCAGTTGTTACTTTTCTTTCCTAACAGCGGCGCAAGTACGGAAGTCGGTTCGATAAATTTGTCGAATCGAAAAACCCGATAAATTTATCGAATGTTGCGAGTACCGAAGTCTGATCGTAAAGTATTGTACAAGCTCTATATTCTCTTTGGATTCGACCTAGCTATTCGATAACTTTTGTCAAAAGTATCGAGGTTCGATAAAAGTCGATAACATCCACTTTATCGATTTGAACTGTCAATTTTAAAGAATTTTATCGATCAAAAAGATCCGTACTTGCGCCGCAGCTCTCGTTATGGGATGCGAGGGATACCCAAGTACTGAATAGACGTTCCAACAGGCATTCTATAAGAAGGTCTATGTTCAGCAGCGGACGTTCAGGCTGATAATGATGACTTATCATTTTAGAAACATACATAATCAATAAATAACATCAATAAATGCGAAAGTGTGTTTGTTAGTTTCCCTTCTTTCACAAGAAACAAAGGATCAACATGATTTTTCGCATAGGATAGTTTGTGAGAGAGTAACATAGGCAAAAATGTACAGTTACTGTGGCAATCTCTACGCGAGCACAGAATAGACAATAGTACAGACGCGGGTGATACCGCGGGCTGTAGCGAGATACTGGTAAAACTAAATCTATACAAATAAATAGTATTGAAGTGTCTGTTTGTAACATTAAAATTAAATCTTTTTACCAAATTCATATGATAGTATATACGGTGTACTACTTACTACTACTATAGTAGTAGTAAGTAGTACGGTACCTATAACAAAACAACAATTTTTTAAATTTTTGTTTGTCTGTCTGTTTGTTCCGGGTAATCTCCGAAACGGCTGGGCCGATTTTGACAGTACTTTCACTGGCAGATAGTTGATGTTACAAGGAGTAACTTAGGCTACTTATTTTTTAGAAAAATAATTAGGGTTCCGCGCAAAAAATAAAAACCATGAAATTCAATAACTCCGCGCGGGTGAAACCGCAGCTAATCTAGAATAAAAAAAACAATATCGATATCGCCATTATTCGTCGGATAATCGATTCTACATCCACCGATGCTCCAAATAGTATGGTCCTGTTATATTTACAAACAACATGCAGATGTCGTAACTTTACAACGCTATCGTGTTGTTTAATAAACACACCATGTTGTTGAGTTTACTATAATACGAGTTCTTAAATATATATGACATCAATATGACAGCATATCCGCGAGGTAATTCTAACTCGATGTCCATATCATCAGATCGCAGGACTAACTCTTCTGCGAGTGTCCTTCTGGGTCCATCTGCCGATAGTGCTTCACTGTGTTTCAGTTGTATGAGCAAAGTATTTAATGAAATTACTGGAAATACCTGTCCTAGGGTAACGAGCATACTACAGTGCCGCGCAGGCGATTGTGTTTCAAAGTGCTGGATAGCACTGCATTTGTTATGGGCTGGCGTTATGCTTACCATCAGGCAAACGACCCGCGCGTCTCGTTACCCATTAGTATAATAAAATCTCTTTCGAATCTAAATTATATTCTAATAGAATGTAGACGACGAAAATGTAATGGCAACCGATAAGAAAAGTCGAAAATAAAAGCGACAAAAATCCGTTCAAATTGTCCGCCTTCAGGAATGTTTTCTCACAAAGAAATGGATAGCAATTATACTGATATGATAACAATTATTGTGTTTTCGATTACACAATACCTATCACTAGAACATTATTCACCCGACAATCACACTTCCCTAATCATACACTAAATTAGTGAAAACGCTATCACTGTTACATCGTCTGCACTAAAAATGCCGATTTTTATAGAATAAAAACAAAAGAGTACCGGTCTTCAAAAACTCGCAGCGCTATATTCAAAGTAATTTACCGGTATTTTTGATAATAACGAATTGTCCGAGACGCCCGCCCCGCTCAAGGACGAAATGAAAACTGAGTGAAAAATCGTAAAGATAACAATGTTATCGCATTGTGTACAAGCGTCACGTACCACGGTAGGGGCAGCAAAAAAATGTAGGCTGGAGGTTTTTTTTTATAAAAGTAGGTCTTTTTTTGTTTATTTCAAATGGGCTTGCGTTTGACCGCTGTCTCGCCTAATGTTAAGCGACGACGCGGTCATCGGAGCTAGGCCTGAAAATCGAGCTCATTAGCTGCTGCCAAAAGTTGTGTAGGTACTGGTTGTATAACTTGGTTTATAACGCAAAGGTATAGGCTTTAAGTGCTTATTTTTAAGTATTATTTTTTACTCGAAATTGGTTACGATTTGACCATTACCGCACCTGTGGCGCAAGTGCGGAACTTTGAAATCCATACCGATCGATAAACTGACAGTTCGATACGTTAAAATTACAAATAGGTAGGACGTTGTTGATTTTTGTGGAAAACGAAACACAACCGTTTTCCCGAGAAGGAAAACTAATCTCCGAAACTAGTTTTGCGACGACAAGTTTTACTTGTAATCTGTTATCGATTGCATTTCCTACAAAATGAAACTCAATTTTTATTGCTTTCGCGAACTAATTTCGTGAAGTGATTTTCGTGTGAAAACCGTCGCGAATTACGAAAATAGATTCTGTTTTGTTTCGTTTTCGAAAAAATCAAAACCTATTTCTAATTTAAATGTTTAACGATTGGAACTGTCAATTTTATTTTTCGAATAGTTCGGTACTTACAGTTATCATAACGATGTGGTCTCACTTTTTCTCTAACATTTACTTACTTCAAAAAAATACTCAAAGATATTATAATGTTAACGCTCTTTTTCTGCTGCCAGTACCGGAATCCTTTATCTACCGTTGTCACGGCACATTATGCCTCGCCTATGAGACGGCACGCTAACTACACAGTTCTACACAACAATAATTATGTACAGTAAGAGTTACTAGCACTGTTATTTATTACTTAGTTATGACTACTTAGGACATTTGGGGGTGCAGTGAGGTGATGAGGTCGAATGACTTCTGAGATTAATAAACGTAATCAGATTTTACTGAATTATACTAACACAAAATGTTCCTTAAGGGGCACCTTAGACGCTCAAGCAAACGTACGTTTGCTTGTCAGAATAACAACGCTTTTGCGTCAAGCGCGGATTTCGTGATACTCGAAATGCGCTATTGACGCAAAAGCGTTGTTATTCTGACAAGCAAACGTACGTTTGCTTGAGCGTCTGAGGTGCCCCTAAGTGAACCTAACTCTGGGACGTTCTCCAAATATTCTCGCAAACCATATTTTTAGTCACTACTTGGACAAGTTTCGCGGCTGAGGAATGAATGACGTCATGACTTGTAGGTTTTTTTTAAATGTTGGCGTAACTTCAACTTTCATTCATGTTTTCGTTCATTATTCATTCTTTTTTATATACACAGGCAAAGTCAAAGACGACAATAACACTAAAACGTCATTTTTCGTGTTTGGAACAGATGTCCATTGAGGTTGTTGTTGTTAAGAAACTTCATTTTTAATATTACTGATTTGTGTATGTATAGCTGGGAGTAGTATTATTTCCTCTGTGGCTGGGAGACAAACGAAGCTTCCCCGCGGGCCGCGATCTACCTTGACTTTGATAGTTCTTTACTACACTCGAAGTAGGAAAGCTGTCAAGTAAAAGGATTTTTTTACAACTAAAACTACGGACATCCTTGCGTATGATAGAGTGAAGGTTGTGTATTACCATTAAGAAATTTATCTGTTTATCTGTTCTCTACGGTTTTTATTACGCAGGCGGATTTTTGCTTGCTTTATAATAATTTCTGCTTGTTAAAATATAAACAGAATAAATAATGGCTACTTACAAAGCCGCTTTTCGCTTTCTCATGGCGGGACATTTTTCTTTTCTTGACATTCAGATGGACCATTCTGGAACAATAAAGTTTGATAAATACGTTTCAGAAAAAAGATGATAATATAATTAGTAAACTAGTCCTTTATGAGCTCTCATGGTGCCACCACACCAATCGATCGATTGTCGTTTGATGGCATCGATCGATAAATAGAATTTATCGGTGATCAGTACATTCAGTTGCAACCACAAACAAACTGTGATAACAACTGTGTTACCACACCGATAGATCGGTCGTCGCTCGACGGCACTTCAGTCGACGTCGATCCTCATTGTTACTACTACACCGATTGATCGATCGTAGATCTACGGTAGAATGGTTGAGTCGACATCGAGTCGTCTCGCCGCCTGTTGTCCTTCGGCTCACTGGCCATTTTGGCATTTTTAGCATATTTTCGGGCATATTAGCATTGGATCCGCAAAAGGAATCGATACCAAGTAGTACTCGATCGACATCGACCCAGGAAGGATCGGTTGCCCTTCCTCCTCTTCTTGATCGGTCTATACAAATTTGGATTGGGCACTAGTCATTTATTTTAACTTTCCTGAGCGCTCTCTTGGGCTCCATGTGAATTCTGAATTTGATGTTTCGATGGTCTAATAGCATCCATTAATCTGAAAAAGCCACCATACCAATAGATCGATTGTCGGAACTGATGCCGGCAATGAGTTGCACTCTTTACTTTCACTCTGTCCGCATGATGAAGGTGGAAGCGTAACACTTAGTATGGATAGGAGGAATGTCAACCATAAGTGGATATCACATTGCCGTATGTCTGGTTGTCCGTTGATGGATAGGGGAAGGGAGAATCAATTCATGCAGTATGTAAAATGTATCCTGTAGAAGACAGAAAGACTAGCAACCTTGCTGTATTGTTGTCAATGAGCCTTTTGGCTGTTGTGTGACTGTTATAACTTTAAAAATAGCTGTAATTATAATAATTGTACAATGTACAGTTTTTAGTTTATTTGGTAGGCTACATTATTAACATTTTCTATCTTATTGCTCTTGATTTTAAAATATATACATACACTTTTATGGCAGATGATGACAAAAAGTTGTGTTTGAAATTTTGTAGGTATGAGCAATAAAAACTTATGCATTTGTATAAGTCATATTTATATTTTATCATAAAGCCCTATTAGCGAACTACATAAAACCATAATGTAAAGGGTCTCTTAAAACGTTTATAGATTGTTTTTATAGATAGACAAATGATTCATTATATGCATACCATAGGGACACAAAACTATAATCCACTTGAGCAAGTGACACCCCTGCACAGGTAAAGAAGTAATTATTATTCCGCTTCTAATTTTTTTAAACTATTTCCTCATACACTTCTCCCTTTCAGGATCACTACCAATAAAAAAGAAAGTTAGCAAGTGTTGTATTAATGAATATACAACACATAAACATTGTTATTTACTTTACAGTTATCATCGTGGAAGGCTGTAGCGTAAAAAAATAAACATTTAGGTCATCGACGTAAGAATCTCGTCGCTTTGAAAAAACTTTGAAATGATCTGACAACTCTGCTCAGCAAAGTTTACATCACTATAAATCATTAATTCAAACATAAAATGACGAAGACTATAGTTATTCATGTTGCAGTGCGGGTTTATTATCGTTTAACAACCTCGCCCGCACAACAATGCGCGTTTTTCTATCATAAAAATGCGAAAACATGACAAGGACCGTCTCAACGGCCGAGTCCTCCTAACCTAGCAGTACTGACCAAGTACTGACGATATAACTCAAGCAATCAGATAAAACTTTATAGATAAGATAAGAGGCATACTTTACCACTAATAAATGAAGTTTTAACACAAAACAATATCACAAACATCACTTTTTTGATAAAAACATGATAGATAACACAAACAAGACACTAATACATCACACACATATGCAATACACTAGTGGTGTGAAATATTTTGCCAATCGAGATTTGACTTTGACCGTTGGGTAGTGATGTACAATTCTCGATTTTAATAGAAATGGAGTCTGTTTACAAAGCCACCTATCATAATTTTTTTTAAAAAAGGTAAATTGGCTGCTTTTACGGATATAATATAGGATTTGCCGCTTTATACTCTTACCCGTGAATGTGGATGGCTTTGTGGTTGCTGATCGTGGGTTCAGGGCTACAGTTTGCGGGCGAGTGTAGCGTGGTCACAGTAGAAAGTGACTTGTCTCTTTTCTGTAGGTCTGTTCTCTGTAGTGAAGAAGGTGCGATGCCGACTGTCCCTGCTCGCACACGGACCTCGCACAACAGGCACAAAACGCCGCAATCCACCAAACTGCGTACTGCTGTTTTCATTCATTTTACTATATGAGCTCGCCGCACACGGTGCTACACACCACAAAACTCCTTTTCTCGCTTCGTGTACGACGCCAAATGCCGACCACAAAACGTCGCGTCGACGCAAACTTCCATGTGGCAACGTTTTGTGGATGTAGCGCGAGGCGTATGCTACAAGTGAGATAAACTCGTATGCGGTACGTCTAATAGATACTTTACATAAAAATGGACCTTTTTATTAATTATGCTTATAGCTCTGGCTGCATACAGTTTTTACCTCTAAATTCAAACTCTACTTTTTCCAGCAAAAAATCTTCTATTGTTTTTTTATCATTTCCAACCTGACACTAAACTGTCAGCACTGAATTTTATTTTTCAATAGCCCATTTTTACTTATTTCACACTTTTTCAATTAATATTTCTAAAACCAAAATTTAAACGTTTTCAACATGGATAAAGAACAACCGAAAAAATGTTTTTGCGCACGATGTTTTTTACCAATTGACGAAGAAGATAAAGTTGAAATGGGAGGACAAAACTTCCACAGATCTTGCAGCATGTGCTGTAAGTATTTACGTCTTCTTGAGGTACATAGTATTTAAGAGATTGTATTAATTCTTGAAGACTGAACGTAAAAGTTCGTTCTAACAAGATAACATGAATCTAAAAAATTTTTTTTACTGCAGTTATTTTTCATTTCACCATCTACTAGACAAAATATGCCTCAAATTTTTTTAAAACAAAAATTAGCTGGATTTGATATGATGCTTGTGGGATGCGTGTCATGGTTGGTTTGGATGTTTCAAGCGATGTGTGATTTGTTTTTTAGACTGCCTAGTCATCTGTACCTAGGCTGAAATTACTTGTTTTACTAAGTGAATAGGAAGTACAGTTATAAAGTATTATTATTGACTAGCTTTGCCCCGCGGCTTCGCTCGCGTAGCCTAAGTTACTCCAGTGAAAGTCCCGTCAAAATCGGTCCAGCCGTTTCGGAAATTACCCGACAAAAATTAAGTGGTCTTTTTTTAGTATAGGTACCGCCGTATAGGAAATCTCGGGCAGCAGCTAGTCCGCCATAAGCGTCAGTGGTACCTACCGGCATAATAGCTCCTAGTAATTATAACTGTCTCAGTACACTATTAGGTACCTATTTGGATTTAAAGCATGATTTTATTTCCCAGGTGTATGCCATTCCATCCCGACATCAATCAAGATGTTTTACGGGCACGTATTTTGCAACGAATGCTTTAAGATGCACGTATTAGGGCGGTTCAGAGATGAACCCCCACGGATGCAGTCGAACAGCTGGTGGACGCAGTGGACACCGGGCGCGAAGCCTCAGGATGCTCCTAATGAGAAGGACGGTGAGTGTTTAAACAATAAGCACCACCTTTTTGTAAATAGACACGCGTATGCCAATTATGATGGTCGAGAATGGACTCGAGCAGCGCGGACGACGTGGTATAATGTTGTGAAGCTCTGGAATCCAAGGAATATTATTATTGTTTTTAGAATGGTTCAAATGGGAAGAGTAGTAAGGATTTAGTTTAACGCCATCTCGTGGGCGAACAAGCCATTTGTTAGTCTAGAAGAAGTATAAAAGGGTTCTTAGTTCTTACGTTCAGCTTTCGAATAGTTTGTGGGTATAAACTAGAGGGTACTATTTACTTTTTAATGCGGTGGTAGGCCTTACCTTTTCTTTTGCAAGAGTTCGTGTTGATGCCTAGCACCGTTTTGCTCACATAGGTTACTCTCATTTTATTGCCGAGCATGATTACTCTGCAAGTTACGATTAATCTTTATGATGACTCTTATGTAGTGGTTTGTTATTCATAGTTCTGGACTTGTTCTATTCCGTGGTTCTGGGTAGCATAACTTATGGAGATGCGTGATGACTAGGTAACGATTGCCTCAACGATCTCCACACATATAACTACACCTGGATTTTTAACTATTTGTTTTTATTTCCAGCGCCAAAAAATTGCGAGAACCAGTCGGAAGAACCATGTAAGAAATGCATCTGCTCGCGGTGCTTGCAAGCAGTTGACGACAGTGTAAAGGTGGACATTGATGGACAGCACTTCCACCCTCAGTGTGCTAAATGCTGTATGTAACACTTTGTCCACGTTTTTTGTAAAGTATAGTAAACATACTATCTGATCTCGTGCCTAGTCCAATAATTAGGAAATTGTTTTATGTAACACCATTTATGTTAATCCACAGACTTCTGTCAAACGGTCCCCACCTCCAACCTCAAGATCTACTACGGCCAAGTGTTCTGTGAAGAGTGCTTCAACCGCCACGTCTTAAACCGCAATCGGGATAACCCGTCGGAGTTCTTTAAGACTTGCTTCGAACAGTGGCAGAATGTGCAGTTTGCCGAGGGGATGCGGCAATTTATGGGGTGTAGTAACAATAAGGATGGGCACAGCGCACCCTTTGTGTTTTGCCGATGCGCTGGACAGAACGAGTGGGGACCGCAGCCTGATACCAGGAAATGTAAGTTGAGCTTCTTTTTCGTGGCTATTTCCATAAGATTTTACCAGGCTTTGGGACTCAGAGTATGGGCTATTTTTTATTTTGTGGAAATACATGACTTCTGTGGGTGGTAATCTCCGCGCTGGAGAACCGTGCAGCTAGTTATCTATATTGGGTTATATCGCTTTTGGGTTTATTTTATCAGTCATTATCCAGTTTTGGTACTGTTTGAGTGATTTCCAGGTGCTGTCAGTTCTTTTTTAGTTTCAACCTTTCACTTACTATGAACCAATACTGTGGGCGTGGTTAGTCTCATTGTCTTGACGCTTGTTTTATCCTCCCATAGGTGCGTAAAACATCAAAAATTTTCGCAGCTGCTACACCTCGAGAGAACGTGTCCATTCCAGAAGATGATGTGCTGGAAGACCTTTACTATGAGAATCGCAGTGAAAATATGTCTGAAATTCCCGAGTATATCCCTACAGACGACGTTCTAGAAGTACACGCAGCTGAAAAAATCGAAAAACTAACGAAATACCTTCACGAAACGCCCTCGCAATTGAAAACTGGGAAAAAATGGAAAAATTTCGTTGTATCTGACAAAATTTCGCTCACTTCTTGCGGGTGGGTCGATTTGCAAGACGGTAAAGTTAAATCGCAGTTTGACTGTCCTAAGTGTTTGTGGCAATGTGGACCCATTGTCGTGCAAAGTGAGTTGTTGCAAAGACAAGTTTGTTGTGGAAATGCTTTGAAATAAAAATGTGGTGTCGATATTTAATTGGTTCTTTTATTGGTGTTAATTACCTGTGGTCCCACTACTTTGACCATTCATTGCCTGCCCTATTGCGTAGTTCTACTGGTAGTACCACGCACAATATTTTTTGCCCGTGGTCCTACTAGTAGCGTGTATCTGATCGTGTGCCATACTGATTTGGCCGGTGTATCCTCGTGTATATTTGCACAAGAAAAGAACCTTGATTTTTTAACTTGGCAAAATACACAAACCGTGCCTGCCAAGTAAGAAAAAAAAATCTTGATTATATTTGGTTGACTGACTGTTGAACTTGAGTGTTGAGTTGTTGAGCGACTTAAGGGCTATGTATCCAGGTCAAGAAATAATTTAAAAAAAAAGTTGAATTGTTGACATTGTCAACTTGACAAAGAAATTCTAATTTCCAAACAAATTTCAGGTGTGGCTTTTAACGACAACGTTCACGGAAGCTGTTTTCTCGTATTATTCACGAAATTAAGCCGTAGCATTGCTAAATTAGCACGTCTCATGACTCTCATGTCATTTGCGCCTGAAATGATCAGAAAGGTGATATAAATCGAAGTGTTTTCGAATTTCGACTCATGTCTGGGTAGGGCGTCAACTTTCTAACAAGAAGTTTGATGACAAAAATAAACATGTACGGGAGAAAAACACCGTCGACTTACCGGTCTACGCCTTCTGTGTATTCCCATTACACTGGAAAGTAAGTATTTCTAGATTATTCATATAGAAATAGGAAAATTTCAACTAATTAATAATTGAGACATGGTAAGTGCAGTTTGTGTAAGTTCGTATAATATTAGGATGTTCATTCATAGGGTGATCAATAAAATCGGAGATGGCATTACCAATGATATATAGGTACTATAGAAAAGTAATCAATTCAATTTAGTACAATTTTTCATTTTTATGCTTCGTTTTTTTTCTGGCAGTTAGTTTTTTATTTGCATGCTGGCATATTTAATTTCAATATAGTTAACAAATATTTGGCTAAACCATAATTGCCGATTTAGTCGTCCAAAGAACTTCATGTTTCTAAATATTGTGAACAACAACCACAGATTTACCATACTTTGACTGACAAAAATATGGAATTTGATAGGTGTGTAAACATCAAATTATAAATTAGTTCCATATGCCCAATATTTTCTCTGACTACTTTGCACCTTGTAGGTCGTCTACAAACCTTCGTTCATCAAAGTCGCTCCGTTCATTACGAGTACCATGGTACCAGAAGCCGATACTCCATGATGCAATAGTCCTGGACCTTCAAAGGGGATCCCTGCTCACTGGGTTTCTTTCACTTGTAAGTATGTTTTAAATTAGTTCAAAAGAAATATCTTTTCTAAAAGTTATGTTTTATTTATTTTTTCTATTATTCTATATTAGAGGCAATATCTCACCTGATCTTAAGCCCAATAACATTACAAAGGTACAGCAAAAGTGTCATTTTTATGTGATCAAGTTTTTATACATGAAAATGGGCAAGTCATAAAATCCTGTTTTTAGGTTTGAAAACTTGAATGGATCAAAATGAAATTTTTGTTCAACCTTTGTAAAGTTATTGTCAGCAATTTCACCGAATGCGATTGTTCATAATTATCTTCAAAGATGTTGAGATCCGCAAGCGAGATACGGTGCTCCAAATTCTGCTCCTTAACAAGTGTATCTGTGTCTGTCTGTGGCATCATAGCTTTTAAAAATATGGACCGATTTTGATTTAGTTGTTTTTGTTCTGTCGATTTAATACCAAAGATAATCGGCTGCTTTGATCGAGGGTTTTCTAAAAATAATTTTTAATTTCTCTCATTTGTATTTCAGGTGGTGGCCCTGTTCACATTCGCTCAAAGCATATTCGATGTGTACTGCTTGTACATGGCAGCGCCCGGCTCCTCACACACCGGTTACTACGTTATCAGCTATCAGTTTGTCTACGTTGGCAGCGCTCCAGGTATGAACTAGTTGCTTCGTTAAACATTAAACCAAATTTGTTAAACAGACTTCGAAAGAGGAGGAGACTCAATGTTCGACTGCATACCTACCTACAATTTTCTTAATTTTTAACATTTATCATTTCCAGTTCGAAATGTCCTGATAGTCTTCGCTCTGTTCTCGTGGCTGGGTTCCGTCGCAGTGATCTTCACCAGCATCATTCTCATCAATGCACTGAGAAAGGTAGGCGTAACAATATGACGTATCATAGTTAGCACAGCTTGACTCTTCATTCTTAAAGGACAGAATATGGCGCGCCGCTATCATTCTGGCACATCTCAACATTTTTAAAGATAAACAATCAGTTAATATGTATAAAAAATGGAATTGTCAAAAATGAACCTACCTGTTGTACAGCGGGTATACTAGATGGCGCTACGGCGTCTTAGACGGATAGAAAACTTCAAGAAATTCGTCGCTAACTTCTAGTGCTAACCGACGCGGCAGAGCGGCTGGTGCGGAGATCCGGAAGCCACGGGTTCGAATCCCGTTGACAGCGAAATTTTTGTCATGTTTATTTTTACGAAATCTTTTTTCTTTACAATTTTTGAATTCACTCTTCACAATCACTAATCATGTCATTAATTCACCATGCTATCATCCTGTAGTATATCGCAGTGGGCAAGAATAAGGTAATTCATGCATTATCACTTATATCCATGTTTGTTTTATTATTATAGTACCTGTCCGTGTTTTTACCATATGGGCCAGCACTGGCCATCTTCATTAAAAACTAACAAGTCATTCCCGTTACAGGAATACGAAAAGCGCGTAGTACCTTGGCTGTACTCGTTCGGAGTGTTCATTCTATTCCGTCTGATCGCGTTCATATTCGGCGCGATCGTGAACGATCTGATCTTCGCGTACAATGTGATCTCGGTGCTGTTGTGGATCGTGATCTGCGTGGCTGGTGCCTACGGCTGGCTGTTGGTGTACAGTCTGTATTTAGAACTGGCTGATCTTACCAAGTTGGAGGATTTGGCGCATCTTAGGGTAAGTTTTTTTTTGTTGTGGCTTGTTTGATTTCTGGATACTGTGCTTCCCGTGGAAAATCCCACTGACTAACTAGTAAAAAGTAAAAGTAAAAAATCATTTATTGACATAACTTTTTGAACACAGTATCAATGAACCCATAGGCTGCCGAACTAGTAAAAACTGTGTATCAGCAACCAGTGGCTTCTCCCATCTTTAGCCAATATTTTAAACTACTGTCCGTGGGATTTTTCCCACCCGTCAGTCGTTTGCGTCGCGGACACTAGAGTGTCCAACGGGTACATGTTGAATGTGATTTCTATTCCGTTATAACTTGTAAATATACTCGCCTCAACGCACTGTCTATCCTTTTCTCTGATAAATAATACGTATTTTAGCCATAGGTGGCGCTGGTTTATTTGACTGCGAAGTCATATCTAATGCTTTTCACGTGTCTGTGAAAATTGTTCGAGGCCGCAAATTTCTGACGAACTTTGAGTAATGCTTGCACTTTACTGCTTGGCGGCAGACTACACGACCAAAACGGTGGTACTGTCCCTAATCGTTACTCGCAGAAGTGTTAGTCCTTCTACCGGGTAATAAATAATAATAAACAGGTAGCAGTTGTATTAACAATATCTCTCATTCTCCACAGATGGGCACAATGCAATCCCTAAACGCATCACTAGCCGGGTCAAGACCCACCACGCCTCACAGCACTGTATCCACAATGCCAGCCTCGCAAATATGATATACGGACCCACCAGGTAAAGACCATACACTGACCAGACGAGAATCCATCCTGCACAATACAGAAATCACATTAAGCAGACCAGAACTGGTCTTGGATAGACCAGAAGCAGTTCCATACATGCCAGTAATAGCTAGAAGACAAAACGTCGAGTATTCTAATGAGAAGACTGCGAGTAGACCACAGAGTTTGGAATGCTCCACTGAAAAGACTTTTAGTAGACGTAGCAGACCGGACAGTTTAGATTACTCCACTAAGACTCTGAGTAGACCAGAGAGTATAACTTGCAGGGCCGAAGATATTCATAGTAGACCACAAAGGAACAGAGCTGATGGTCTTTCGAAAGAAGAAGGTACTCTAAGCGAATGCACTCCTCTATCTACGGACGAAGCAATGGATAGTCTTGAAACGCCAGTTTAAAAATCATTCCTGCTAAGTAGACCAAATTTCAGCTGCTCTTTTGGCTTTCTATAGATGTCCAGTTTCACCAATAATAAAGTTGACAATTGCGGTGCAGTGCCGCGCAGGCAATTGTAGGCGGGGCGTGGCAAATGACGCCTCGTCTTGGTATTATGCACCAAAAATGTAGCTAGCAAAAGGGCTATTTGTAAAATATCAAAAACCTCTCTTACACGGGTAAGCGTCCGTCTGAATGGCATTTTTTACTCTGCCTTTTTTTGCTAATTAAATTATTTCATGCAATTTCTTTTCACATCATTAAATTAACAAAAGACTAATCCATAGGCATAACTATGGTGACATACATACTCATACATACATAAAACCCGGCGCTAAGTTTACCATCAGACAAACAACCTGCTCGACTCGTTTTCCAACAGCGTAAAAAACTTTGAAGAGGTCATTGAAATTTTACAAATAACCTTGTGTAGTGGGCGTAATACAAAGCGAAAGTCAAAGGTAGTCCAATTCCATATAAAAAGAAACATTTATTCGTCTTATATTCTAAATTATGCGACTTTTTAATTTGAACATTACCGTGTTACCACAAAAAACACTTTTGCACGCCTGTTCAGCTAGACAGTGTCTAAAGATAAACGTCTAAAATAATCAGAAATGTCACAAAAGAATTGAGTTAAACAACACTACTTAAATCAGGATTGGTGGTTGCTCATGTTTAAACACGCGACTAAGGCATGTTTAGGAGATAAGCACTGTTTAACACAGGTTTAAACTGTGTTTAATTTTTTTGTGGTAAGACCGTATGTAGTTATAACGCCCAATTATAACGATTATTGTAATAATGTCTGGAGTTTGGAAACGAATCTTGTCTTTACCTGGTTTATATTAATAATATTATGAAGTGTCTCAATTCGATTTCAGGATTGATTTAGATTAAGATCTAATCTAGGTGTAGCATATACACAAAATAAGTAATATATATAGTTTAGACATCAGAATAACACATAGACGGCAAATTATAAAGTTACTAGCTTGTGCCCGCGGTTAACACCCGCATTCCCACAGGAACCGTGCATTTTTCCGGGATAAAAAGTAGCCTATGTTACTCTCCGTTCCATAAACTATATCTATGTCAAAAATCACGGCGATCCGTTGCTCCGTTACTGCGTGAAAGAAGGACAAACCAACAAACACACTTTCGCATTTACAATATTAGTAGGATATACACCGCGGCCGAGGTTGCGGACGGAAGCTCGTATAAATAAAAAAAACATTTCAGATAAACTCTAGTTGGATGTTACTAATTCTAAATTTTTTGTAACCTAAATCTGAAATCGAATTTTGCTCCCTAAAGTCCATTTTTAAAAAGTGCCTTATAACGTAAACAAATATCGTCAACCAATAACATAAGTTTCTATCAATGTTATTGGTTGAATTTGGTTGTTGAACCGCCACATTTGTATACATTGATTATTAGACACTTACAAAAACATGGACCATAACTTTAGTTATAAGTATCTTGACAAAGCATATTACTTGCTTATCATAATTATTATTGTTCATTAATGTACTAGATGTACTAAATAGTTGTTTTTCTGTGTTAACACACCTATTAAATAAATACATAAATGTGGATATTAATATATACATCCCCGATAGATTTATAGGGATGTTGCATCAAACACAAAATACATATTTTCAGTCGTTTTACAGTTTTAAGAAGATCGCATTGACACAATAAAAATGAAATTCACAAAAAAATTATAATTTCCACAAAGATTTTTTTAACATCCATTAGTAATTTAAATGATACCATCAGATTATATACATTTTATTGAATAAAAAAATGTATCACATCTATGTACCGCAGTTTTTTACGGCCAAATCAACAAAATGCAAGTTTTTAGTACAGCTTTACGGCCCGTGTAGAACAAGTGACGTCAGATGTTCGGTCCCATTTGTTAGAGACGTTTTAGTGCTAAGTATATACGCACGACTTTGACCCTCATTTTTGACGTTTCTAGCGTTCGATTTCCCGTTTTTTTGAATCACATTTGATTCTCATGAGAAAACGAATTGATCGACATCATAAAAAAATGGAGTCAACATCCCTATTGTCCGCCTTCTTGCTAATTGCGATTGATTTTATAGATATAAATACTCTTTATTGAACACTTTCATACTAAATAACAAGCAATAATGCAATTCATCATTAACCTCCGTACCCTATAACGCAAACTCCAGCCTCCCTCGACTCAGTCGATGGTAACTTTCCAGGCTGCTTCTGCCACCAATATTGTAAGTTTTGTGCTCTAGAGGCAGACTAGAAGGTTGATAAATAACATCATAACTGTAGAATCCCGATTGTCAGCCCACCAACACTACAACACGTGCACACGACCGCTCCGCTCGGCGGTCGGAATAAGACTGACTCATTTGACTCGACTCGTTGAGGTCGAGTCGACCACCGGATAAAGTCAACTACAGTAACATATAGACTCAAATAGCACTGAGTCGAGGTAGGCTGGAGTTTGCGTTATAGGGTCAGAGGCAATTGTAACAGTGAGCGGTCTTATTACTCAAAGCGATCTCTTTCAGACAACCTTTTAGGTAAGAGGGATAATGCGACATATCAAGACTTTTGGGCTGGTATAATCACTCGGCGACTAAAGCAGCCAAAAAAAGAAAATTGTTATCTTTACTTTATTTTGTGTCGAAAAATGACTATTCTTTCTTTCTTTTTGGGATGTATGAGTATTATATTTATGTATTATTACTAAAAATATGTTTTACATTCGAATAATTCCACGATTAGGTAGCTGTTTAGATATTACTATAGTTTAATTCTAAGAAATATATTTTATGTACAATTTGAGAACGAGAGTGTTCAATATCAAAGACAATCACTTGAGTTGTAGGAAGCTTCATGATGACAACGATGTTTTTACAATGTCTGTATAATAACAACGAGCTTGCAGCTTGAAGCTTGCAGCTTTGAGCGCTACAGCGTTTCATACGCCCGCACAGAATAGAGAGAGAACAGAAGGGGCAGTTGGGCGCGTAAGGAAGGCCTAAGTGCCCGAGCTCCGGTTTCCTATTTTTTGGCTACCAGTGGCGGCATCTAGTGGCCGTGTTCGGTGGCCTAATGTGCGCCTATGCTATTCGTGTTACCACAAAAAACATTTAGACTTAGACACTAGATAGTGTCTAAAGATGAAAGTCTAAAATGATTAGAAATGTGACAACAGAATGGAATTAGACAAAGATTAGATACTACTTAAATCAATATTTGTGGTTGCTCATGTTTAAACATGCGTTAGTCGCATGTTTAAAACTTAAACACAGTTTAACTCAGGCTTAAAGTGTGTTTAATTTTTTTGTGCTAAGACCGTATAATATGTTTTCTTGCACAAGCCCGAGCATGCTTGCATCGCGCAGATTTATGCTTAAAAGCAATACCCTTACAGTTATTTATCCAATGACATTGAAAAAGTGAGTAAGCATTTTTTTGTTCAACCTTAACTGGTACTTTAAGGCTGAGATTCAGAGACGAATCTAAGCGTGGACTCACGCTTCCATACGTCAAAATTCTATACAGTTTTGACAATTATGGAAGCCAAAGTCTACGCTTAGAATCGTCTTTGAATCTTAGCCTAAATGATTGTTGAATATTTTGTTTGTTGCGGACTGTAAGTGATTCTTTCATACTGCAAGTGATTGTTAGTGATATCGTACTGTATGTATTTTAGTGTGTATAAACGAGCCCTTATTTGTAATAGGATTCTCCGTCCAATGGTTTTTATTGCAATTATTTTTAAGATTAAAATGACCAACTTATGAATCTCACAATTTTGAATATCATGTATTTTATATAAAAAAAAAATATGATTGTATTGGTACTTAATTTGGTTTTTGCCATTATTACACATTGATTTAAAATACTTTTAACGGTTTTTTTTGCGAATTATAATTTATGCTAAGGTTACGAAAAAAAAGAATTTAAAATGTAACCATGTTTTTTACTGCATGGTAGGACTAACCCTTCTGCGAGTGTCTTGGTGGCTACCACTGCTTTGCTTGTATAGTCTGCCGCCAAGCAGTAGTGTGAAAATGTTACCGTATTCCGGTTTGATGAGCAAAGATCTCGGTGAAATTGCTGGGCTTATGAGACCTAACAAAATACGAAAGAGCGAAACGAACTCGATTTAGATATAATATTTAATACTTAGGAAGCGGCTGACTGATTTTTCTTTTCAGATAATTACTTATTGATTGTTAAGATTACATTATATTTTTGTATAACATGCTGTTTATTTTTAAACTAGCTGTGCCCCGCGGAATTGCCCGCGCAGCTAAAGTTACCCATTATAACGGCTATCTGCCAGTGTAAGTACCATCAAAATCGGGCCAGCCGTTTCGGAGATTAGCCCGAACAAACAGACAGACAAAAAATAATTAAAAATTGAGTTTTTACACCTATACATTTAGTAAAAAGCTGTTATTTTGATATTACAAACAGACGTTTCAATTTTATTTATTTGTATAGATATCTAATAGTACATATCTATACGTGTTTTAATTGGACATATTCATATAATTGTTATTTTAAATTTTGTCAAGCTAGCTGTAAGTTTTCTGTAAATTAAATAAAATAAAATACCTAATGTCTCAGGGTAACTAACTCGCTGCAGTGACCCGCAGTCCTTTATGTTGCTAAGTTCTCAATGGTACTAACATGTTTATGGGCAGGCCACGGCTTACCATCAAGCAAACGACCGGCTCGCACCGTTATCTTATAAAATGACAAAAAAAGTAAAATTTTCGCGATTAAAACCTTTAAAAGTAACTCAATATTTTCTTAAAAAGTTGTGAATGTAATTATGTACTGCCATAAAATGACGTGAGAATGAAAGCTGCAATCACCCAACTAACACGTGGTAATCAGTGATATTACCAAGCGTATATGGCAACACATTACTCATTACGCCATGGGTTTGAAACCCAGTTCAAGTCCGTGTTACCGTTCCAAAAAATTAGGTTCACACAGCGTGTTGCATTTAAAAAAAATATGCATTTATAGAAATATAAATTTATAAATATGTAATAGCATGTTAGTTATACTTACTTGTGCCTTTAGAAGTGTCTTTCGAAAAAAAAAGCACAATTTTATAAAGTGTGTCTATTAATAGTAAGATTTAATAAAATATATTACAAATCGAATTTAACCTTTAAATTTAACGATCACCTTTTTACTGAGTGATAAGGAATTTTTTATTGTTGTGTGTAGCAACTGAGGATGGTAGCTATAGCTAGGGGAGTATTAGATAATATCCTACCACCATGCCATGGTTTGTCATGTGTGTTATCAACCACATCCATACGCTACGCCAGATTGTACAGAAGACTGAGGAGTATAATCGGCCGCTATGTCTAGCGTTTGTGGACTATGAGAAAGCCTTCGATTCAATCGAGACTTGGGCGGTACCTACTGCGGTCCTTGCAGCGATGCCAAATTGACTATAGGTATATCGAAGTGTTGAAGTGTTTGTACAGCAACGCCACCATGTCAGTCCGACTACAGGACCAGAGCACGAAACAAATCCCATTGCCAAGAGGCGTGAGACAGGGAGACGTTAATTCTCCGAAACTGTTCACAAACGCATTGGAGGTTGTTTTTAAGCTATTGGACTGGAAAGGATTAGGCATCAACATAAATGGCGAGTACGTCACTAACCTTCGTTTTGCCGATGATATAGTCATAATGGCGGAATCGCTTGAGGATCTCGGTACCATGCTCAACGACCTCAGTAGAGCTTCCCAACAGGTTGGTCTTAAGATGAACATGGACAAGACGAAAATCATGTCAAATGTCCATGTTCCACCTATACCGGTAATTGTTGGGAACTCTACTCACGAAGTCGTTGACGAGTGTGATGATGATGATGATGCCATGGTTTCATCGTGATGTTTCCCTCAACCGAAACATGAAGGTCTCGAACCTACTACCCCTACAGTATCCCAATTTTACTAAACAAATGGTTTAAAAATGACAATGGTTTCATCGCAAAATTATCATTTTGAAAAAGAGCATACGAAAACCAACAAAGGTTTATTGATGACCGCCATTGTCATAGGCGACAGACTAAAGATAAAAGATTGTGCTATAAAATACCGAAAAAGCCTTTTTGCCACGAAACCATTGTTAATTTTACAACTAAAACAAAAATGGAGGGTTTATAGGATCTATTAGTACTTAAAACAAGACAAAGTGTTTAATTTTATTTATTACCAGTTGCCTAATCTTGGTGTCTTATATCTTCTATAGTTTAGTAACAATCAAAGTTAGAAGACACGAATTCCTTGAATATACTGCGACAAAGATCAGGCTAACAATCTTACAAACGTAGACGGAATATCTTCTCAGTCTACGCTTACAAACGACCCCTGGCCACTGAATATAATTATATGCGCTAGCCCTGTCAACTTAATTAGGGAGCTGTTATAGAAATGTGGTTACTTCGGATAGCATTACTCGGATACGGATCGAATGAAGTGCGAAATCTAATTTCGCCTAGAGATAGAGGAGCTGCAAAACGGGATGTTAAACTTTTTACCAAACTAAATTTTATCAAGGATAACGCCCGTAAACGCACCCCTGCTGGGTTTTGCTATTACTACTTTTCTTTTATCATTGGGCTCACTTTGGGGTTTGGCGCGTGTTTGGCACAGACTACCACAATCATTGCCTGAAGGCACAGACCTCCAACACTTGCCTAAATGCGAATAAAAAAGAACGGAACGATGCGTTTCATTTAAATCGTTCAATCGTTCTCGTTCATATTATTGATCCAGAGGTAGAGAACACTTGTAGATACATAGGTATAGGTACCTACTACCTAGCCTTTGTTTCCGAAAACGATACAGCGTAGCTGGGATTTGTGTCTGTAATATCAAGTGAAGTGAATTTCTTAGTCAGAAATCATGGCTAAAATACCTCATCAACATCTGAAACCGATATCTGTAAGTTATTCATCATATTTTAACTATATATTCTGCTTTGACGTCAAGTTATTAACGATTAAATTGATTGTAGGCGCAGGAGGCGCAGGAAATAGCGAACAATCTGAATGCACAGGACACTGAAGCAGATGACAACTTGAAAAAGACTTTCTTCAGCGGGTTAGCAAAACTCGCGTTAGACTTTCAAGATCCTAAGAAGACTCAGCAGATGCTGAATACAATCGTGGCTGATAAAGGCCTTGAACATCTTCTGGACGAATTTATTTTGTCCAGCATCGACGGATTGCTGGCCAGCGATGCGCTTGATATTGATTATGAAAAAGAAATATTTAGCAATATGTATTAGTTGTAATTACGCGATGCGTTAGAACTAGTAAATAGTTACCCCTGAATAAGTGTTTAATTTAATTCACTATTACATAATTAATGGTATTTTTATTAAGCTTTTGTTAAGGCTAGGTTCAGGCAACGAAATCTCAGCCTTTTTGAAGTTGTGTCTATGTACCTGCACTCTGGCATAAAACTATTAATTACCTACTCAACTTAAATATCGCTGCCTGTACATATCCTACCTACAAATTATAAAATTTATAGGTAGGTACTAAAAGGCAGGTATTTCTAACTACGAATATACGTGAGTACCTATACACTTTAAATTTATAGATAGGTACCTAAAAATAGCTGCTTATATAATAGGTAAATAACGTAGGTAGTGGTTATATTCTCTTTGGTAAATGCGAAAGTATGATTCTACGTTTGTCTTTTCAGGCAGTATTTTAACGGATCGACGTGATTTTTGGCATTGATATACGAGTAGGTACCTAGATAGTACTACTCTATGGTACCTAGTTTATAAATAAACCATAGAGTAACATAGGCTACTTTTTATCCGGAAGCTAGTATTATTATAAAAGGAATACTTAATTGACGCATTTTGGTGCATACAATACATGATGAATTAGGCTATAAAATAACTTCGAATATCTTGACCATCCGAAATATTTAGTAATGTTATTGATCGTAGTGTTATTCATGATGAATTTTCCACGTTATCATCATATTTTCTATCAAGACTTTCGCGGCTGTTTCAGCTACCAAACTGCGCTCTTTTCGACATTTATGCGTCCACAGAGTATATAACCAATTAACCATATACTTTATATACGGAACCACAGCCGCGCGTCGCGTTCGTGCCGCGGTGGCGACAGGCACCACAGAGTACACATTGTATATATGGGCTCCGCAGATTCATTGGAGGTCTGTGAATTGCAGCCAGGGTTACTATTTTACTATAGGTAAAGGTAATACTCTCTAGTAACTTATAACTAGTAAGTCTACATATATACTGATCTGTGTAGTAAGTCTGTTAGTATACAGGCTACTAACTACGGAGCCGTCCCTATATAATATTTTAATTTTATACAGAGTAGCCTATTTTTTTTTAATACCTAGCTTATAAAATTAATGTTAGCTGCAATATTACTGGCCGCCCGATGATGGAAAGAGGAAGGGAGGATTAAGGACGAACTAGTCGTTCATTTCTCCATACAACCGTACTTGTGTGATTACTCCACTACTTGACGTTTTAAGTCCAAAATTAAGAATAATATCGATTTATCTCTTCGTTATCTAGGTCAGCCTGCTAATTATACATAAAAAAAATAAGTGGCTTAAAAGTAATGAGCCTTCAAACATCTGTATTTTAGCACGTATTTTAAAGCAAGTTTGGACGTAAATAAATTACAAAAGGATTACGAAAACTCGAAAATAAGGTACATACTAACAAGCTTTAGTTTATTGACATTTCAAATAACTTTAGTCTGACTAAATACATTCAGTAGTTTTGTCGTAAAACCCCAAGCACCAGAAGCCAATTCGTACATTTTTGCGCGCCGGTTTTCGACTTTTCTGTTTTCGTCGCGACTTTACGAGAGTGTGTAATTGTGTATGTGCGAGCATTAGCCTCATACTACTCATCGCTGCAGAGAACCACGAACCACCTTGTCCCACGAATGTTAGATGAAATAGCATGCATTTTAGCCGCGCCCACCGATGAGTTCGCTCCATGGACTAGTAGGCTCTTAAGTCATGCACTCTCCAAAACGTATCCTGTAGCAGACAGAATACATTTGCCTTACCTTGCGTCGATGTCGACGATCAAGTCTCTGGACTCTGGCATCAACCAGCATATCGTTGCCAATGAGCCTTTTAGACACGGCCTTATTTAGGGACGACTTAATTGGATCAACCATGGATAAGAGACTGAATCTGTGTGTACCTCTCTCTCTCTCTCTACGACCGTATTATCATCTGCATAGGTAGGTACCCACAAATCTGGTTAAGAAGATCATTTATGTGGAGCAGAAAGTTTCGCAGAGAGAGAGCTAATCCCTGAGGAATCCCGGCTATACACATAAGCGGGCGTGTATTCCATAAGCTGGAAGATTATTTATAAGGGGCAGCGTAGACGCTTATGCAAACGTACGTTTGCTTGTCAGAATAACAACGCTTTTGTGTCAAGCGCGCATTTCGAGTACCACGAAATTCGCGCTTGACGCAATTAAGCGTTGTTATTTTGACAAGCAAACGTAATTTTGCATAAGCGTCTTCGCTGCCCCTAAGGCTATCATAACTAAACCACCCTTTATTAAAAAGAACCTGTATCTTATTTCTGTGCAAAGAGCCACCGTCGAGCCTTTGCTGTGTGAAACGAAAACCAATAAACACACTTTCGGTACCTAAGTAGTTTAGTAGGAATTTCAACGCACTTACGATCATAACTAAAACATTGTTTACTAGCTAGCTTCTACACGCGGTTTCGCACGCGGGGAATATGAAAAGTAGCCTAAGCACGGACAAAACCGCGGGGGACCGTTGGATGCAAGAGGCAAGTAGACGATCAGTAGCGTTCTATGGGGGAGGCCAGTGGACGTCCTTCGGCTAATAATGACGACGAAAGAAAATAAAATACAAATTCCAGATTAACATTTATTTATAAATTTTACAGAAATACATAAGTAGAAACATTATACTCTTTGTACATTCTATAAATCGCTATTACCTGATGCAGTACCTTGCTTTATGGACATATTACATACGATATTATAAACGGATGTTTAAAAATCTTAGATTTTTGTATAAAAAAACTAACGAGACCTAGATTTTGCCAATACTTACAAATGAAACAATGTGATTAACTAAACTGTACAATTTGATCATACGTACCTACATAGAAACATTTAAGACACTTCTCTTATATCAGAATGGGCTCACAAATGCACAGCCATAACTATTCTATAAATGTTCGGTACAATGATAGCTAGCCAGGAGAGCACTAGAAAATGCCAAGGTTGCATCACGTTTTAATGTAAGATCAAGCCCAATTAACTCACTTTAGGATATATCATATATGAAACTCGAAATAGGCTCTGATGTGCAGCCACAGTACAAGTACGTATGCCGAAACACACCGCTAGGCTTCGCAACATAATATATTTAGCCTGTGGGCAGTAGCAGGCGAGTTCCAGCCTTGTGGGCAGCGAGCACGGTGGGCATGCCCATAACCCTTATTGAGATTTATACACAGATCAGTAATATGTAGCTAGGATTTATAAGCCAAAATGCCAGATGAAATTAAAAAAAAACGAACTGTGACAAATAGACTGTCTTTTGGAAGGCAGCGCAGCATACACTGGTTTATTAAATTACTAATATTAGTTTGCCGCTTTGCCCGTGTCGACATAGGTACAGAGACGCAAGATTGTATATATAGACACTACAAAGTCTTGTTTTCAAATTTCATCCCTCATTTTTCCTTCCTTAGGGTCCCTATCCCTCATCTATACACACAAATAAAATTAAAGTCTGTTTGTAATATCAAAATAACAGCTTTTTACCAAATGCTTATGAAAGTATATACGGTACCTATAAACAAACAACCATTTTTAAAATTTTTGTCCCGTCTGTTTGTTCCGGGTAATCTCCAAAAAGGCTGGGCCGATTTTGACGGGACTTTCACTGGCAGATAGCTGATGTTATAAGGAGTAACTTAGGCTACGTGGGCGAAGCCACGGGGCAGTTAGTTTAAAATAAAAACAAATATTATAATTTCACATTATCAATTAATAATAATATCTATTATCACTTGAGCACTTAAAATAATTACAAAAACAAATAGATCAAAAAACATTAAAATAAATTGTTCTTAACAAAAATAAAGAAAGTAGCGTCGCATGCTCGAAATAGTAAAGAATTATGTATCATAATAATTTAGCTTGAAACGCGGGACAGCTGACAGCTGTCCATTATTGATGACAGCTGTCAATCACTCATCATGAGGATGAAGTTCCGTATTTTTTGCGTATCAAGCTTTAGTTAACAAACTATAATTACAAAACGTGGTACAAAAACGGTTTATCATTTTATGGATGAACTTTGCCAATTATACTCCGTCCAACAATTTATTTTACTTTTGACATAAGCACGCCTACGTTCCATAATTATTGACAGGTAACTGTAAATAAAAAATTATTCAATCCTCCTTGGACGCTGTTTCTTTTAGGGATGCGACGTGCTCTTTTGCTCCCCTATTTGTCGATATCTATATTTCTTGAGTCCCCAGATTACGTACGGAACTTTTGAAGAGGCGTGTATATAATTATAAATAAGATAAGGAATTGAGGTTAAAATATAGATAATTCAAAAAGTTGTTTGCAAATAAAACAACTACATACCTAAAATATATAATTATTTTATTATAATGAATCATCGGATTCTTGTTGATTAAAACTTCTTCATAAATAAAGTCGATAGTTATTAAAAATCGAATCGGTAACGTATAGGACATCACTAACTCGAGCTATCAAAATTTGTGGTCAAAAGTAAAATATAATATGGTTGGACGGATTATAATACCATAAAATAAACATTTTGTTCTTATTTATTCTTAGTTAGAAATGGGATAAGATCTAGAAGTGCTGGTAGCTATTATAATAGCTAGCCAAATAAAATAGGATAAGGGCAAGGAGATGATGATGGTGAATGCTAGCCCGGCGTGCAATATAAAACGCTAAAAGCACAAAAAAAACTGTTCTAAAAAATTAGAAATTTACAAAAATAAAAAAACACGACTGCCCTCTCCAGTGTCACTCGGGATAATGCCACACATTTGGCCAACGGATGCAGCCACAAATCCACTGGTGGTCGCCACAAGCTGAGGGAAGACTTTTCACACATTTAATGTGGCATCGGCGCAAACTGAACGTTTGAGTGGCCGCGACCGAGCCACAACTGCGGCAGTGGGTACCCCGCTACTAGTGCGCGCGTTTTATCGCTCGAATCCCACGCACACACGACCACAATCGGCGGCTTCTCTCCGCTAACAACTGACAGTGGCTGCGAATGGTGGCCGCGACTTGTGGCTGGAACTTGTGGCAGCTTATTGTCGATTAGTTTAACTACAAGTGGTCGCGTTTAATGGCCGCCACCGGTGACCAAGTGTGCGGAAAAAATAGTCGATACCGAATTTGTTATAAGTAACATGAACAAGTCGATGTAATAAAAGTTAGTTATATAGAAAACATGATTGCCAGTGTCACTCGGTGATGTAAGGATTCTAACGATACCCCACACATCTAATGTGTACAGGTATTAAAAGGTATGGTGGAATAAATAAACTCTACACTCTTTTTTGTGCAGTCGTGTAAAAATAACTAAAAAATTATTGGAACCGCAACATACTGACCCAATTCTGTTAATTTTAATATCACTAAGTCTCTTTCCAATTTAAAACATCAGAAAAGGATGAAAAAAAATATTTAAGACTGTCCAATATCTTTCATCCTTTCTTCTCCGCAAGCGCGTTACCTATCCAGCTATGAGTACATGCAGAAGTGTGAGAGAAGCATAGCTATAGTTGTCTTTTTCTAGAATTCAGATTGATCTACGTTACGGGGTTGTAGGAGCCAGATTGACATTGACAGGTATTGGCCACACAATCGCTCTCTTTTTCTTCTTCTTGGCCAGACACGGTTTGTCTTTTTTGCCAATTTCAAGTTTAAGCTTTATCTCTTTCTTAGGAGCGGTCAATTTTTAAGGGTATTGCTTGGTCCATCCTCAATGTCTATGGTTACTTTGACAGGTCTAAAACATATTCCATCTCTTTTACACTTTCTTAATCGAAAAGAGACGGTAGCGTTACAAAAATAGTTAAAACAACAACGGAATCCGGCTATAATTAACCTATTTTAGATACAGGTTATATATTAATATCAAAGTAAAATAACAAATTACATTTAGTAATATTTAAAATACAACAATGACTTACAATAAATGAGGTGTTTACTATAGTTAAACGCCTTTGAATATATATGCATAGAAACTTAATCCGAGCGTAAAAGTGACACTGCAAATACTATGGATTCATTACTTGTTGTAATATTTATTTATGTCAATAAATAACTTTTTACTTTACTATACCAAATGGGTAGGTACGATTTGCCAGCGAGCAGCATAATACATTTGGTTGCAAACAATTATCTAATAAGGCTTAGATTCTATGCGCAAAACAAAGAACTTAGGGGTCGTCTATAATTAATCACGTGATGTTCGAATAGGGGAGGCCGGGCGGGGGGGGAGGTTGTGTTGTTTTTTACATATCGCGTGGATGACCCACAGCCGAAAACCTAAAAACTCACGTGATTGGATGACCACTTATCAAGTTTCGCCAATGCGGCTTGGTGGATGTCACAGTCCTACATTTTCTTTTGTGATTCTTGAAAAAAGTGTATCAACAAATATTTGTAATGTAATTTATTTAAATAATCTGATATTTATATGACACGTTCAAAGCCCCCTATAATTTGAAACAGCTCCTTTGCTTGCTTAGGATTTGCTAAGGTCAAAATATTTTAAACTATACCTCAGTCGCTCGTGAAAAGTAAATTAAACGCACCTCATGGTACACTACAAAATCATAAAATGGCTTAATTATCACCAAGCGTTTTGCTCGAAGCTATCTTTCTATGCGTATCTATTCAAAGTTAAATGCACACAAAAATATATTTTATCATATTTAAATAGGATTTGAGAATATATAATACATAATTAGACACATTTAATAGCGTGCGTCGCGAAACTTGCCGAGTGAGTGAGTGAGTGAGATAGAAACTGCAGGCAAATTCACGACCACAAAGATGGTATCCATAGAGGTGTTTGATCTCTTTGGTTGTTCACATAAAGAATATTAAAAAAAATTGTAAACAAAAAAAACAATCAAAATAGTAATCGCCGTAATTTTTTTTAAATCCTAGCTCTCCAGCCCTTTGTGCTTACGCTTGATCCTAGCGTAGGGTCCAATATCAGGATCGGTCACGAAATCGTAGAGCACCGCGGACCAGCTGTGATGCTGGGGCAGATTGTCGTAGAACTCTGGCGCTATACGTTTCACCTGGAATATACATGCAAAGCATTTTATAGCCGTGCTTTTCAACAGCTTATTTTTTAACTCTTTAACGAATATTGCCGAGGCCCGCTGTTAGAGTCATTTGTTTTAACTTTCATAAGTGCTCCTTTGGGGCCTATTTGAATAAAGCATTTTGAATTTGATACGGGCAGGATACGGCGCGCCGCTTTTTCATTCGCGGATCTCAAAATTTTTGAAGATAAGCAATATTTTAATATAATTATGAAAAATCTAATTTGTGATCTAAGTGTTGACTCACGCTTCCTTAAGTCAAAATTCTATTGTTTTGACATATGGAAGCAAAAGTCCGCGCTTAGACTCGTTTCTGAATCTTAGGCTATGATCCATTTTGAGCCAAGAGGGGTAGGTGTTTTTTAGTTGCTTTAAACTACATATAATTATTTAAATAATTGTTGCAAAAATATTACTCAATAAAGATATGTTTTTTTATTTTTTTTATACGCTTTAGGTAATGAGATGAGCCGCTCGTTTGACTGATGGTAAGCATAACGCCGGCCGATAACAATTGCAGCGCCACTCAGAACTTTTAAACACAAAGGCGTGCGCGGCACTGCAGTGCGCTCGTTACACTGAGACATTAGGTATTAAGTCTCATAAGCCCAGTAATTTGACTGAGTACTCTCAACACTTAGTGCACATTACTGCTTCCTGGCAGACTTCACGAGCAAATCGGTGGTACCAATTCAGAAGGAAACTGGCGGAAGAAAATCACATTTACAAAAACGTTCTCTCCGACGAGGTGATGATATACAGTTGTTGACCCCACGAACAAATTACGGAAAGAAAAATGTCATGTACGAAGGAGCGCAGCTATATAATAAATTACCAAACAGCATTAAAAGTACCAAATCGTTCCTGTTATTTAAAAAGAAGTTGAAACTCCACATTTTAGCGGACTTCACGCAGTTTTGATTGAAACAAATGCTATTAGAGTTCTGATAGCATTTTGATTGCCATCGTAACATGATACGTAATGGAATCTGTTTGTGTTTTGTGTAAAGCCAATGTTTTTAGAAGACTACCGTCACATACCGTGCACTCACTATTTAAGTTAATTTAAGTTTAATTTGTATTTCTCTTACAAGTGAATTTTATTCTTTTAGAGAAATAAATGTCTTAAACCGTAAAAGTTAGTCCTACCACCTAGTAAGTGTTACAATGATGTCTGTTTGTTTGTTTAAAGTCTGTTAAAAAAGTAAACTCACTTCTGGTAGATTCCTGCCCGGCACCGCGGGGAAGTCGTGGTGCTCATTGTGGTAACCCACGTTGAATGTGATCCAGTTGAGAGGCCCGTAGTACGAGTAAGTCTCGAAGCCCTTCCTGAACATGTAGTGCTCCGATATGAAATGACCTGCGAAATTAATATAAAATTAGGTACATAAGAATTTAATTCAATTTACAATAATACAATATGTTAGTGGGAGGACTAACTCTTCTGCGAGTGTCCGTCTGGGTTGTTACCACCGCTTTGTGAGTGAAGTCGGCCGCCAAGCAGTAGTGTGCAAGCATTACTGTGTTCCGGTATGATGAGCAGAGTATCCAGTGAAATTACTGGGCTTATGAGACTTAATACCTAGTGTCTCAGGGTAACGAGCGCACTGCAGTGCCACGCATGCCTTTGTGTTTCAAAGTTCTGGGTGGCACTGCAATTGTTATGGGCCGGCGTTATGTTTACCATCAGGCAAACGACCAGCCCGTCTCGTTACTAAATAACATAAAAAAAAACATAACATTTTAATTGAAAAATTATTAGTTTTTTAACTATCCATCGTCTAATTTATTTGCATGTTCTTCTGTTTGTCTCTATTTTGTGCGGGCGGAAAGAAGTCGGCGTTTGTGGTCGAGTGTGCGCGGAGGCGAGCCACAAACGCGGTCATTTGTTGGTTTGTCCTTTCACGCAGCAATGGCGCAACGGATCGACGTGATATTTTACACAGATATGGTTTATGGATCGAAGAGAAAGATATGCTACTTATTATCCCGGAAAAATGCACTGTTCCAGTTTGAATCACAACGCGGGTGAAAACGCGTGCAGGAGCTAGTAGAGTATTAAATAGCATGTATAATTGTATAACTTACCAGCAACTGGATGCACTCCCATCGCCATCAGTGATCCGTATATCAGGTATCCTAGTACTTTCCAACCTGAAACAAAGGGAACACGTTCAACTGATTGCCGAGACGGCTGGTCTTTTGCCTGATGGTAAGCGACACGCCTGGACAAATAAAAAACGAACAAATTTTATTGATTTGGGTTATAGACAGCCCCGAACAGACTTACGGTCTTACCACAAACAATTTAAACACACCCTAAACATAATTACAAAACTAAACACACTTTAAACCTGTGTTAAGCACTGTTCAACTCCTAATCATGACTTAGTCACGTGTATAAATATGAGCCTGATAAATCCTGATTTAAGTAGTGTCTTGCCGTTGTTCAACTCAATTCTGTTGTGACATTTCTAATTATTTTAGACATTAACTAGACCTTAATTTAGGAAGTGTCTATCTGTTATCGTACCGGTGGCCAAATTGTGCGGGACCACTCAGTAAAAGTTCCATCAAAATCCATCAACTGACTCCCCCAATAATTGTATCCTAAAACAGCACAGTGACCAACAAAACAACTGCTAAATACTACTCACCAAACAACTTGACGACAACCGCATCGAAGAACAACTGTATGACCAGGTTGATGAACTCCAGCGGCGAGGGCGGTTTGGGCCGCACCACGAGAGGTCGTAACGCGTAGAACAACGGCTGGAGGACCAGCCACAGCAGTTTACCGCAAGTGGTGTTGAACAGCTTTGCTTCCACTAAAGTGGGCAGATCGGTGTCTATCACTTCATCTCCTTGGTACTGGAAATAGGAAGATAAAGATTCTATAAAGGCAAGATATTACCCGACTTCTCAATAAGTATCTCATCATATGTATTTTTTGTGTGTGTGTGTTACGGGATTTCTCGGAAAGGGGTTAACAAATGCGAATGTAATCTTTTTAAAGTTCATCTTTAGAAACTATCTAGGTAAACCAGCGTCCAAAAGTTGAATTTTTTTTTATGCTATTTTGTAACGAGACGAGCTGGTCGTTTGCCTGATGCTAAGCATAACGCCGGCCCATAACAGTGCCACCCAGAACTTTGAGACACAATGGCCTGCGCGGCACTGCAGTGCGCTCGTTACCCTGAGACATTAGGTATTAAGTCTCATAAGCCCAGTAATTTCACTGGCTACTCTGCTCATCAAACCGGAACACAGTAATGCTTACACATTACTGCTTGGCGGCTGACTTCGCGAGCTGGTTTGTTGGTTTGTCCTTCTTTCACGCAGTAACGGAACAACGGATTGACGTGATTTTTGGCATAGATATAGTTAAGGGACCGGAGAGTAACATAGGCTACTTTTTATACCGGAAAAATGCAGGGTTCCTGTGGAAACGCGGGCAGAAGCTAGTCACATATAAAATCGATTAAATGTATCGGAAAATAGAAAAAAATAGACTAAACTCACTCTGTGATGTTCCAAGTGGTACTTCCTAAAGCTGATAGAGATCGGTATCCCAATGGGTAGATTCGCGAAGAAACCGAACAACCGGTTGTGCATCGGACGGTTGTGGCCGAACGCTAGATTGTGCGCTATCTCGTGGATAGCTGGAACAGAAAGAGACGGCGATAAGCTTCACCAAAATTATTTATCAGCCACCCTTTTTTTTTTTTTGAAGGACCGTGCTGTTGGTCTTGCGACCTCTACAGCGTCACCGGACTGTTGGAGAGCGCAGAAGGCGCTCAGCCCGAAAAAAGTGTGTTTTTGGCGACTAGCGCAAGGGCACCGCGTGGGATCGAACCAGGTCGGTACGGACCTCGGCTTGGGCCGTCGCCGTAAGAAAGGGAGGATCGGGAGAGAATCTGGAGAGATCAGCCACCCACTGAACGACGACCTCTTATATACCTTCATATAGAGGCCGACGTTCAGCATTGGCAAACCCCTCATTGGAGGTTTTGCTGTGATAATGCACGCTTGGCAGCCTTCGCCGTGGTCGCAGTTGATTTTGATGTAGGCCGAGGAAAATGCTGCTTCTCATTCCCTGGCATCGAGGAACTAACCCCTAGAGATGCAGCGTCTAAGTCCCTACTGTATCTTCAGTGATTTCACATACAGCGACCTTCAAAGCATTGGTGAAACTGGGAGCTCAAATCGTGTCTCACAAATTGGTTTCAATTGCCCATGCTCTAAACTAGTCTAAACGATGATGTATAATTGCAAGCAATAATAAGTATACATTGAATTGTTTACATTATCAGCTTCTTACGCTCCCACTGTTGGGTGCCGGCCTTCTCTCAGAGAGAGGTATGGGCCATAATCCACCGCGCGGGCCCAGTGTGGCTTGGTGGATGTCACATGTCCTCGAATTTTGTGGTTCTTGAACATGCGGGTTTCCTCACGATGTTTTCCTTCACCGTTTTAGAGCGAGTGTGAATAAGCCGCACATAACTTGATATAAGTCATTGGTGCGGGCCGAGTCGAGATTCGAACTATGGTGCGTCGGATTGAAAGTCGCACAAGTTCCCGTTCGGCCACACGCACTCATGATTGATGCATTGATTAAATTATTGATATTCAATTACTTTTATACACCTAAGTGTACATCATTAACAACCCATTATGTTCGTATCAGAGTTGAGGTCATAAACCACGCGGGCCCAGTGCGGCTTGGTAGATGTAACATGTCCTCGAATTTAGTGGTTCTTTACGATGCAGGTTTCTTTACGCTGACTTCCTTATGTTTTTTGCTATTGGATAATGAGTCGAGCTGGTCGTTTGCCTGATGGTACGTATAACGCCGACCCAAAACAATTGCAATGCATAAAGGACTGCGCGGCACTGCAATGCGCTCGTTACCCTGAGACATTAGGTATTTAAGTCTCATCTGATTACTCTGCTCATCACACCGGAACGCAGTAATGCTTGCACATTACTGCTTGGCGGCAGACTAGACGAGCAAAGCGGTGGTACCCACCCAGACGGGCACTCGCCAGAAGTGTTAGTCCTGCGGAGTCCTACCACCTGGTAAAAGCGAGTTACAGTGAGTGTGGTACCATAATATCAATTCGCAAAAGTTTTAAATTGACATGATCGAATGTATACTTATTTTTGCAGGCTACTGTACGCACAACGATTCATTGAATTCATTATCATTCTATGATTTACTAACATTTCTTGAAAACGAAGCAATTATCATAGAATTGATAATAAAAAAGTATTATTAAAAAGATAGTGTGGATAATGCATGCCTCATAATGATGACTCCATAAGGAAAAATTGATTGTAAACCTATATCAGGTGGTAGCATTAACAGTTCTGCAAGTGTCCGTCTGGGTTTTTTTTTATGTTATTTGATAACGAGACGAGCTGCACCCTACTGCTTGGCGGCAGACTTCACTCACAAAGCGGTGGTAACAACCCAGACGGACACTCGCAGAAGAGTTAGTCCTCCCACTAACAGCTGATGGTTGGTTTGATAATCAGAAAGTAGAAAGACAGTTAGTCAGTAAAATTACTGGGCTTATGAGACTTCAAACCTAATGTCTCAGGGTAACAAGCGCAATGCAGTGCCGCGCAGGCCTTTCTGTTTTTCAAAGTTCTGAGTTACAATGCAAATTTTGCTTTACACTTTACCATCAAGCAAACGACATAAATACTATTTATACTATACTATATAAATAAGTTTTTTGGAAACATATATTTTTCCAGAACCCTGGCCGGGGCAGACTGTGTGGCGGGCACCGTCTTTTCTAGGGTCTTGAATGTTTATGATGTGTATGTGTGTCCATGCCACCTGCAACACAGACTATCCCAGTGCAAGGCTATGAACATGTAGATGTTTCATTATTTATGTGGCGAGTATAAAATTTGTTCTCCGGCCTTGGATAATGGACGATTGTGTTCAAATTCAAATTCAAAAGTCTTTATTCAAATAGGCCCCAAAGGAGCACTTATGAAAGTTAAAATGACTCTAACAGCCGGCCTCTGCAACATTCATCTACCGGAATCACAGACTAAAACTAATGCTGTCTTTATCAGAACATAACAAATGACAAAGACACCAACAGACCCAATCCGTGCTCAAAGTCAACGAACCTTCCAGAAACCCACCGTGCCCGTTCCAAATTGGTATAGGCCGAGCAAGAAGAAGGGCAAGAAACTCGTCACGGCATTCTTTTTTACATGTTGTGTATCTGTCCATGCTGGTAATTGCGACACGGGGAATCCTACTGCAGGGGTACAAAATTATATGTGTATTCTATGCGTCATACTATTAGAGTTAATTTGTACTGATTTTTCCATTTCGAGGAAACTGATATTTATCAACAATTCACAAATACGTAAGCGATACTAATTAAAATTAATTTACAATTTCAAACGAGAAGAGTGCCAAATTACTATTTGGACGTACATATTATGGTAAGTGTATTTACCACAGTAGAAGTGAGACAGTATTGGAACTTTTTAAATTCGATAGTTTAGCTTTTACTTCTTACGCCTGATTTTATCGACGTTGTGATCGAATAAGGCGATGTACGTTATCTGCGGCGCAAGTACGGATCTTTTTGATCGATAAAATTGACAGTTCAAATCGATAAAGTGGATGTTATCGACTTTTATCGAACCTCGATACTTTTGACAAAAGTTATCGAATAGCTAGGTCGAATCCAAAGAGAATATAGAGCTACTACAATACTTTACGATCAGACTTCGGTACTCGCAACATTCGATAAATTTATCGAGTTTTCGGTTCGACAAATTTATCGAACCCACTTCCGTACTTGCGCCGCTGGTAAGGCATTCCCTAGTGCACGCCTGCGTGCGGCTAGCTACCGCTTTTAAATTACCAATCCGTCCTTTGGTTTATTCACAAAAAAAAAGGTTTGACACGCACTGGCCGTAGCACTGCGGCCATAGGCATTCTAATCGGGGACCTGAAACAGCGCAGCGCAGCGCCATGTTCCGCTACTGCCTTGTGTTTACTGTGACATTATAATACATTATAACCGCTAACGAGGTCTGACTAAGACGACACGTGATTTTAATAGACCTTGAAGTCTTGAACACTCGACGTTCCATTTACTGCATATTTGAGTTGTTAGGTACGTATTTTCGCAGGCCTTTGTGTTTCAAAGTTCTGAGTTCACTGCAATTGTCAACATTTAATTTTTTAACCCCGTGTTTTTATTGATTCAATTGAAAATACATTAAAAATAAGAGACACGTATTTTTTTTAATTTTATTTATTATTCATATTCGGGAGTGAAAGCGACAGCACCATTGTAGGCTCCTTATATACTTACAAACTATATAAATACATACATATATAATATACATACAATACTACATATATATTATTAAAAATACTTAGATACAAAATTATTATAACTACATAAACACGTATTTATTTCTATTCATACTTATTTTATAAATAAACTACTCATATCCATATTAACAAATACCTATTTAAGTTTACTATATTATTCTATACTTAATACATTTAACTCCAAATATTTCTATTTGGCTTTGTGTTATGGAAACGTTATTTACTGCTGCGCCGCCGGCCGGCCGCTTCTCGTTGGTGTTTACGCGGGGAACAAACTCTGCCCGCGCGCACCTCGCATAGCACGCTCGCCGCCGCCAGTGTGCCCACGACGTTGGCCGAGAATCTCGTGTCGCTCGCTAGCCTTTCGCGGAATCGTAATTCGTTTCTATTTACCTGTACTCGTACTACTATATTACGTAATTATTATTAGTGCTATAAACTGTCACAAATTCATCCTGTTAATTTGCTAACAAGAATTATAACTTGAACTATAACGAAAGTGTTTATTGTGCAATACTCCTTCTAAAACAAACAAACGGACGGGGTACGTACTTGCGACCACGGACCCCCCTATAACTGGTGACCCCTGAAGAGCACGAGGATGAGTGACAGTAGCAGTGATTCAGTGAAAACAACGAAATCACACGACAGCGGCAACGTTGCCACCCGCCGTGTGAAACAAATGCGCGTTTCCACTGATCACCAACGAGAACGGGAATCGTCCGTCATTACAAAAATGAACTTGAAAGTTCCTCCGTTTTCACCGGACGACCCTGAAATTTGGTTCGCGCTTTTGGAAGGTCAGTTCGAGAATTTTAATATCACTGAAGACTCCATCAAGTTCAATAATGTCATCATTAACTTGGATATGCAACATGCGAAGGCCGTGAAAGATATTATTATCAGTCCACCGTCCAAGAACCGGTACATTAAAATAAAGACCGAACTGATCAGGCGCTTAACTGCTTCTCACGAAAAGAAGGTCAAGCAGTTGCTGACACACGAAGAGCTTGGCGACAGGAAGCCTTCACAGTTCTTAAGGCACCTTCAGGACTTAGCTGGACCTTCCGTTCCTGAAGATTTCATCAGGACGATCTGGAGCAACCGCCTGCCTAACAACATCCAGACTGTGCTGGCATCCCAGCCCTCCCATTCTCTGGAGCAGCTTTCTGACCTAGCGGACCGCATACAAGAGCTCACTTCACCATACAACGTCGCTGCAACGTCGTCTAGTTCCGCTCCGACTCACCAACATAGCGAGATTGCGGAGCTGAAGAAGATGGTGGAGCACCTGGCGCAGAAGTTGGATCAACACACTCGCGCCTCAAACCAACGTAACGACCGTGACAACAGACGTTCCAGACAGCAGCAACGTCGTTCTCCATCGCGTCAGAGGACGCGGTCAAACTCCAGTTACCGCAAGTACCCCATTTGCTGGTATCACTCGAAGCACGGCTCGAACGCTAACAAATGTGTCAAGCCGTGTGACTTTGGAAAGTCGGGAAACTCCACGGGCAGTCGCTAATGGCGACTGACGATTGCCCTGCGTCTACTGGTCGCCTCTTCGTCACCGACCGCGGCTCGAACACCCAGTTCCTGGTGGATACTGGCAGTGACCTCTGCGTGTACCCTCGATCTGCGCTTCGGGAACGACGGAACAGGACGGACTACCAGCTTTGTGCAGCAAACGGGTCCAGTATAGATACGTTTGGCTATCTAGAGCTCAATTTAAATCTAGGCTTAAGACGTAGCTTTCCATGGCGTTTTATCGTAGCTGATGTCACTAAAGCAATTATTGGTGTTGACTTTCTTAGCTTTTATAACCTGATTGTAGATTGTCGTAATCAGCGCCTAATAGATAATACCACAACCTTATGTACCAGTGCTATACTTGCCAATTCTGATCTATTCTCTGTTAAGGCTTGGACGGGTGACACAAGATATCATAAATTGCTCAACAAATTTCCTGAAATTACCCGCCCTTCAGGCACACCGCTGATTCCAAAGCACAACACCAAACACTACATTAAAACTACACCTGGTCCACCCATTTCATGCTCACCGCGCAGGCTTGCTCCCGACAAACTTAAAATAGCTAGACAGGAATTTGAACTCATGCTTAACAACGGGACAGCGCGTCCTTCTGACAGTCCCTGGGCTTCTCCCTTACACCTTGCGCCTAAAAAGGATAACGGTTGGAGGCCTTGTGGCGACTATCGAATGCTTAACGCTCGCACTATTCCAGACCGTTATCCCATCAGTCACATTCATGACTTCGCTCACAGCATTGCTGGCTGTACAGTATTTTCAACCATCGACCTGGTCAAGGCCTATAATCAGATACCGGTCCATGAGGAGGACATACAGAAGACCGCGATCGCGACACCCTTTGGCCTGTACGAATTTCCATATATGACCTTTGGTTTAAGAAATGCTGGTCAAACATTTCAAAGGTTTGTCGATCAGATGACGAGAGGTCTCGATTTCTGCTACAGCTATCTGGACGATATCCTGGTTTTTTCGAAGACAGAGGCAGATCATGAGACCCACCTTCATCAGCTCTTCACTCGCATGAAGGAATATGGTATCTTGGTCAATACAGCCAAATGTAACTTCGGAGCCAGTGAGGTATCATTCTTAGGCTACAAGATTTCCGCATCTGGTACCAAACCCTTGGAATCTAAAGTCGAGGCCATCAGGAACTTCCCTGCACCAAAGACCATAAAAGAGCTGAGACGATTTTTAGGGATGCTCAACTTTTACAGGCGATTTTTGCCACAAGCTGCAAAAATACAAGCACCCCTAAACGCGTTGTTAGCCGGCTCAGTTAAAGCGTCTCACCCTGTTGACTTGTCTGGTGATACACTTTTAGCCTTCAACCAAAGCAAGGACAATCTGTCTAACGCTGCATTACTCGCACACCCAAACTGTCAGGCCAAACTCGCGCTGGTAACAGACGCTTCTGATTTGGCTATGGGTGCAGTTTTGCAGCAATTAATAGACGGAATGTGGCAACCCCTCGCGTTCTTTTCGCGTAAGCTGAGTCCATCTCAACAGAAGTACTCGCCTTACGACCGCGAACTTCTGGCCATTTACGAAAGCATAAAATACTTTCGTCACATGGTTGAAGCAAGACACTTCGTGGTTTACACTGACCATAAGCCCCTCAGTTTTGCTTTTCACGAAAGAAAAGCCAACTGTTCGCCTCGTCAGTTCCGCCACCTCGATTATATCTCGCAGTTCACAACAGATATTCGCCATATTTCTGGCAAAGACAACGTTGTTGCGGATACTCTGTCCAGAATAGAAGAACTGCAGATGCCGATAGACTGGAGCTCGCTTGCCACATCTCAAGCCTCAGACCCTGAAATGGCCCAACTTTTAGGTGGTGAATCCTCACTCCGCCTGGAGAAGTTGAAAATACCCAACAGTGACACAGAACTTTACTGTGACGTCAGCAGAGTAACACCAAGGCCTTTCGTGACGAAGTCATTTCGAAAACAAATTTTCGACAGTCTTCACAACCTCAGCCACCCAGGTGCTAAAGCAACTGGTAAATTGGTAGCTGAGCGATTTATTTGGCCTGGAGCGCGCAAAGACTGTCGAGAGTGGTCACGAAAATGCCTGGCTTGTCAGCGTGCTAAGGTGAGTCGACACGTGACATCTCCATTGGGCACGTTCAACTTACCTCGCGCTAGATTTGCTTTTGTCCACGTGGACATCATAGGCCCTCTGCCTCCATCACAAGGTCACCGTTACTGCCTCACAGCAGTAGACCGGTTTACGCGCTGGCCTGAAGTCACGCCGATGCCAGATATGACAGCAGAAACTGTCGGTAAGGCGTTGATGTCGTGGATATCCAGATTTGGATCGCCATCCGACATCGTCACAGACCGCGGTGGTCAGTTTGAATCTGCACTTTTCCAATACCTTGGAAAAATGATTGGATTCAAACACCGCAGAACAACCGCGTATCACCCAGCGTGTAACGGTTTGGTGGAACGTTTTCACCGCCAACTGAAGGCAGCAATAATGTGTCACGCAGACCGCAATTGGGTTGACACATTGCCTTTAGTGCTCTTGGGCATAAGAAGCGCATTTAAAGAGGAGCTGCAGGCTTCATCAGCCGAGTTGGTTTATGGCGAGCCGTTACGTCTACCAGGAGAATTTTTCCAGACAACTATTCCTGACGCCACTGACATTTCTGACTTCACGACTCGCCTACGCCACTTCGCAGTGAAGCTACAGCCCACTCCCGCTTCGCGCCACAAAAAAGACAAAATCTTTATATTTAAAGATTTAAATACTTCGAGTCACGTCTTTTTAAGGGACGATGCAGTGCGAGGCTCTTTACAACCTCCCTACACCGGCCCTTACGAAGTGCTCGATCGAGGAGATAAGGTCTATAAGTTACTGGTTAAAGGCAAAACCGTTAGCGTGTCTATTGATCGGCTCAAACCAGCTTACTTTCTTATAGACCCATCTCCTACCCCTACCCTTATTACCACTCCTACTTCCTTACCTGACCCACTACCCATACGGCAGCAGGATGTTCCGGTCCCGGACCCGATTTCAGTCCCTGTTCAGGATGACGTGAAAATGACTCGTTCTGGCCGTACAATTCGGTTTCCAGACTATTATCGACCGTAGTGACGGTCTCTGGGGGGGAGTGATGTAGGCTCCTTATATACTTACAAACTATATAAATACATACATATATAATATACATACAATACTACATATATATTATTAAAAATACTTAGATACAAAATTATTATAACTACATAAACACGTATTTATTTCTATTCATACTTATTTTATAAATAAACTACTCATATCCATATTAACAAATACCTATTTAAGTTTACTATATTATTCTATACTTAATACATTTAACTCCAAATATTTCTATTTGGCTTTGTGTTATGGAAACGTTATTTACTGCTGCGCCGCCGGCCGGCCGCTTCTCGTTGGTGTTTACGCGGGGAACAAACTCTGCCCGCGCGCACCTCGCATAGCACGCTCGCCGCCGCCAGTGTGCCCACGACGTTGGCCGAGAATCTCGTGTCGCTCGCTAGCCTTTCGCGGAATCGTAATTCGTTTCTATTTACCTGTACTCGTACTACTATATTACGTAATTATTATTAGTGCTATAAACTGTCACAAATTCATCCTGTTAATTTGCTAACAAGAATTATAACTTGAACTATAACGAAAGTGTTTATTGTGCAATACTCCTTCTAAAACAAACAAACGGACGGGGTACGTACTTGCGACCACGGACCCCCCTATACCATCTGGATGTATTGCTGTTCGTGTCTGTCTGATTTTTGTTGTTTTTCAATGAGACAGTCTGAATACCGCGTGGTGTAATAAGGCCTTTATAATCTCGAAATCCGGTTGTTAGAGCCATTTTAGATATTTACTACCCTTTTCGCCATCTATCGAAAGTCGATACTTATTACGAATTAGATGTTTAAGAAATGAACTAGAGGGCGTTATACGCGCTTAAAACACGCAAGTGGTATTACACAGGCTTGTCAAAATATTTACTAGCAAATTAGAAGGTAGAAGAATAAAATCAAGCAGTGAAGATCAAGTTGTTTTTTAATTTGTTGTGGGTACCTCTCGAGTTGTACACCGGTAAAGAGAATTTCTTGCCTAGATTTGACACACCTCTGTTAATGTATATTTAGTTACTACTCGTATGTTTATTTATTTAGTTTAGCATTAGTTACCAATGTGGTTATGATTAGTAAAACATATTATAATTAGCTTTTGCCCGCGGTTTTCACCCGCGTTCCAACAGGAACCGTGCATTTTTCCGTGATAAAAGTAGCCTATGTCACTCTCCGGTCCATAAACTATATCTATGCCAAAAATCACGTCGATCCGTTACTGCGTGAAAGAAGGACAAACCAATAAACACACTTTCGCATTTATAATACTAGCTTCTGCCCGCGGTTGTCACCCGCGTTTCCACAGGAACCGTCGAACCGACCTGTCAAATTAAATCAACTTGTCAACATTATAAAACTTTATTGACAGCTGTCAATGGTAATTATATGTCACACTAACTTCTGCCCGCGGTTTTCACCCGGGTTCCCACAGGAACCGTGCATGACGGCTCCGTAGCTAAGTTGGTAGTAACCCTGCCTGCAAGGCGAGGGGTCCCGAGTTCGATTCCTGGCCGGGGCAGATTTTGTGTAAGCATAAAGTTTGTTCTCGGGTCTTGGATGTTTGTGATGTGTATCTGTGTATGTCCATGCCACCTGCGACACAGGGAATCCTAGTGCGGGGGTATGAGTGTGTAAGCGTTTATGTTTTTTATGTTTAATTTTTCCGTGATAAAAGTAGCCTATGTTACTCTCCGGTCCATAAACTATATCTATGCCAATAATCACGTCGACCCGTTACTGCGTGAAAGAAGGACAAACCAATAAACACACTTTCGCATTTATAATATTAGTAGGATTAGTAAGATTACTTAGAATCGAGTTAGTACTTTTCCTGAAGTACTCTGTTATTGCAAATTCAACAGTTGAAGTTGAATTTGAATTATAAATAAAAGATGTTTTCGTTTTACGCCACATTAGCGTTATCAGGACACGTATCTACCTACTTCAAAATATCATCAACAGTACCCATTGTTGGGGCGGCCATTATCAAAATATTATTGCATTCTAACGATACGGTAAGTGGTAACCTATATAAACATGTGACTGATTATTTCAACTACATGACTTGCTTATCACTTGATCAGGTATGTTTTTATTACAAGCTTTAATTTAATTTGCAATGTTGGTTTCTTTATTATCAAATCTTTCAACCTTTTGTTAGTGCTAGGACTAAGGGGCACCTTAGACGCTCAAGCAAACGTACGTAAGCCAGGAAGAATAAATTATGCCACAAAAAAAATGCGCAAGCATTACTATCATAACAATAAGTTTACTATATAGTTTATAGACCGGAGAGTAACCTAGGCTACCTTATACCGGAAAACTGTACTGTTCCTGTAGCAATCCCCACACGAGTGAAACCGCGGGCAGAAGTTGGTAATAACAAAATCCCTAGTATAATTAAAAACTAATTAAAAGATAAGCAATTTCAGGAAAAACTACGTAATTATTTGATAAATAACTGTTACTACCAGTGCAGCGTAAAAGGCTTTCTGGATGATAGAATTTAGAATTTTTCCTGATAGTGTTGAATTTTGTCATCTAGAGAGTAAAAATATAGGTATACTTTCATCTTTACATCATTAGAATGATCTCTAGCTCTAAGGCTGAGATTCAGAGACGAATCTAAGCGTGGACTCACGCTTCCATACGTCAAAATTCTATACAGTTTTGACATATGGAAGCCAAAGTCTACGCTTAGAATCGTCTCTGAATCTTAGCCTAAGTCTTAGAACGTACTTGTTAAGCCTCAATTAGTTTATACTGTTTCTACTAGGTACCTAATCCAAGTTTGCAACACCCTCCTAACAGGGTGCATATGTTTACTCTTAAATGTAAAAGTTGAATGTATGTAAGCAATAAAATAAATAAATAAGACTGTGAATAACATTTTAACCGATAGGGATGGTATATCTGTGAAAATCTGATGATGCATGCGATAGAGTGCGGCTTTCCGGTGTTGCAACAACACAATGAGTTATCAGATATATGACAATGAATAAGTCGACGATTTGCTATCTAAAGGAGCAATATCCGATGGAAATAACTTCAACACATGACAATGTTTGTTTATGAAGTCACGTAAGCGCAGTAATTTCACTGGCTACTCTGCTCATTAAACCGGAACACAGTAACGCTTCACGAGCAAAGCTGTTGTACCTACCCAGAAGGACACCCGCAGAAGAGTCTTACCACCTAATTCGTTCTAACGTAAGACAGTTTTTTTTTTTGTTTGGTAACGAGACGAGCTGGTCGTTTGCCTGATAGTAAACATAACGCCGGCCCATAACAATTGCAGTGCCACCCAGAACTTTGAAACACAAAGGCCTGCGCGGCACTGCAGTGCGCTCGCTACCCCGAGACATTAGGTATTTAGTCTCATAAGCCCAGTAATTTCACTGGCTACACTGCTCATCGAACCGGAACACAGTAATGCTTGCACATTACTGCTTGGAGGCAGACTTCACGAGCAAAGCTGTGGTACCAACCCAGAAGGACACTCGCAGACGAGTTCTCCACCTAGTGCGTTAGAACGTTACTAAGACAGAGATTCTTTATCAACACTATAAATTGTATTATTGTTAGAAATACGTGAATATAGAGAATATGTGTATTAGAAACATAAGCGTATGGCTACTACCTAACCAGAGGGGCCTAGTGTGAATTTTGCAACAAGTTAACGTGTTCTACATTAGTGACAGCGTTTACGCGGATTTCGTATGAAACAGTGTACAGCGCTCCTAGCGGCGCTTTAATGAACGATCATCACGCATACTTTTAGTATGGCGCTTACTAGACAAACGCGGTCGTCGCGTTAATGGATTTTAAAAGCGAAACTCACAGCACACTGTTCTTAAGTGATGACTATGATGATTTTAATGGTTTTTAATGCTCTAACCCTCTATGACGCAATAGTTGCTATTCTTTAATTCCTATGTAGTCTGACAGTGACAGCGTTTCGACAGTTGTCAGCATCTTAAGCGAAGTTCCTGGCGTGTCATCTTTCAGCAGAATGACATAAAATTACATGCACGTTCATACCTCTACACAACATGGCACAAGACTCTACCTACCTCGTCCAACGATATCGAAAAGGATGAGCAAAGCAACTCGACGGCAAACTTCAACACGAAAGATAAGCCTGCTAAGTCAATAATAACAAATCAAGTACTCAAGTGTTAGCAGCAATAGATTCCTGATAAGATAGGTTAATAGCAAATCATGAGATAGCTATGGACAGATAAGCCGACAGACGTTCCGCATAAGTGAATCACCGCGGGAAAATACTTTGAGCTGTTTATTCTAGGTCGAAATAAATCATACGCTAGATATAAAAAACCTTTTTTTTAAATAGTATTTTTTGATATTCGTTTCTTCAATCATGCAGCTATTTGATTGGCTTATTTCGCAGGTTTCTTTACTACCAACTTAACCACCAATGTAGCAACGTAGCCGGCAGCGCGAATAATACATAAACTACATAAAATTATGTAATACAGACATTAAATACATAGAATAAAACATACTTAATTAATACAATGCTTACACATGACTTACACAAAACAAAGTAATCAGGTTATCTTCAAAATAATATTTGCATGCTTACATAAATTATACCTACTACTATTTGATAACAACTCCTTTCAGCAGAAGACTAACGACTGCTAGTTTTAATCGAGTTGCATTCGAAAACGATGACGACTTTATAAGACGGTAAGGCAGCAGGACAGCGAGTGTGTCCGAGCGGGAACTTGTGCGACTTTCAATCTGACGCACCATAGTTCGAATCTCGACTCGACAAAGATTATTCACACTCGCTCTAAAACGGTGAAGGAAAACATCGTGAGGAAACCAGCATGTTCAAGAACCACAAAATTCGAGGACATGTGACATCCACCAAGCCACACTGGGGCCGCGTGGTGGATTATGGCCAATTCTCTCTCTGAGAGAAGGCCGGTATCCCAGCAGTGGGAGCGTAAGAAGCTGATAATGAAGGCAGCAGGTCGTCGGTCCACCTAGTAGCATCTAGTATCCTTTACCACGCAAGGATACCCCAAGCATAGCTCTCTCCACAGCTAGTTGCGTGACTAACTAATAATACCAACAGTGAGAGACCACGTCTCCGTGCCATAAGTCATTACTGGCAACACACACTGGTTGAAAACTTTTCTTTTCAGGCTCTGCTCTAGAAAGTCGTATACAGGCTGAGTTATAAATTCACTTGGAACATGAAGTGCGCGGCATTTTCTGGAATTGTTTCTAAGTCTCTTGTAATCAACATCATCATTTAACAACGTTCAACATAGTTAAAGTGAATCAGCTGATCTAGGGCTGCCCGGAATTCTGTAGTAGAATTTTGACGTAAACTTTAAATGCCATTTCTTCAATGAAAAATGCCGAATTTCAAAAACTCGTAAACAAATGTTGTTGACCTCCAGAAATAAATTTATCCCCCTTTTGGGATAACATATCAATCCCAACTCATGCTTTATAATTATGAACACCTAATTACTAACTTACCTAACATAAGAGAATGGTTGATGACTCCGCCGAAGCAGTAAGCCAGGACGAGGGTCATGGGCCAGTTCAGATGCTGCACAATGGGCATCATGATGAACTGGGTCAGCACCATGGCTGCCACCACCCATTTGAAGAGAGGGTCGTAGCCGAACAGTTTCTTGATTTGAGGGTATTTCTCTGTAACAAATAGAATGTCATGTGAATACACCCTGTATATTTTAGACGGGACAGTAAGTGTATTAGGTACCCTAACATTTGTGGCTAAAGTTTATTAACAAATAAATAGTGCGAGCCCTGGAAATGCAAATAAATCAAATTGATGTGTCTGTTTGTAATGTCAAAATAACCGCTTTTTACTAATTGCTTATTATTATGAAAGTATATACGGTACTGCGTCACCCGTATATAGCTGATATCCCTCCTGTCCGCACCAAGCGATTTGCCTCAACCTTCATTATGCGGACGGCTAAGGAGTGGAATTCTTTGCCGGCCTCTGTTTCCCAATAGCTATAATTTGGGAGTTTTCAAGACGAGACTGAATAGGTTTCTTCTAGGCAAGCGTGCTCCATCGTCGACCGCATCGTCGCTTAACATCATGTGAGATCGTGGTCAAACGTAACGCTATATCGGATAAAAAAAAACTTATAAATAAACACAATCTTTAAAATTTCTATGTTCTTCTCTATTTCTATGTTCCGGCTAGTCTCCGAAGTGCACATTACTTCTTGGCGGCAGACTTCAGTCACAAAGCGGTGGTAACAACCCAGATGGACACTCGCAGAAGAGCTAGTCCTACCACCTAATATAATAAATACGTAAAATATTATTATTATCCTGCGTTATGCTAAATCGTAGATAGGAATAAATGACTACATGTAATAGCTCACGTATTATAATCTCACGATAAAAAAAACGCGTTTTAGAGATCCGTCTGACTCTGGACAACAGGAGAAACAAATTTAAGCAAAAAAGTTTGGAATTAAAATATTTATTTTTATCTAAGTTGCTTGTATGTATGTAAGAAGAGATCTATGTATGTAAGTATAGGGATATTGCATGAAATAAAAAATACATAATTACTGTGGTGATATAGGTTTAAGAACATCACATTAACACAATAAAAATGAACTTCACAAAAATATGTATAATATATACTTTTACAGAACCTTCCGTGACAAAAACAAGCACTGCTCTCTTTTCAGTTAGCATGATAACTAATGATATAAATCTTCGATTGAAATCTTCTGAAAGTGTGTTTGTATGTTTGTTTGTTTGTCCTTCTTTCACGCAGTAACGGAGCAACGGATGGACGTGATTTTTGGCATAGATATAGTTTATGGACCGGAGTGTAACATAGGCTACTTTTTATCCCGGAAAATGCGAGGTTCCTGTGGGAACGCAAACCGCGATCAGAAGCTAGTGTTACCTATATATTTATATTAGACTAGATTTTTTATCATTCTTGCAATCAACGACAATAATAAATGATTACATGTTATCACTCACGTAATATCTCAAGTGCTCAAAGGATTATAAAGAAGCGTTTTAGAGTTCTGTTTGGAGTAAAAAGGAACGCTTGTAAGGTACAAGTTCCTTATCTACAATTTTGAAACAACGTCAATTAATCCATTTTGCGCGCAAATGGTCGATTTTAAACACTTCCCTATCATTATTCTGCTCTCCACCGTACCGTAGGTAATGATGCAAATCTAATAATGGAATTTATATATTAGCTTCCGCCCGCGGTTTTCACCCGCGTTCCCACATGAACCGTGCATTTTTCCGGGATAAAAAGTAGCCTATGTTACTCTCCGGTACATAAACTATATCTTTGCCAAAAATCACGTCGATCCGTTGCTCCGTTACTTCGTGAAAGAAGAACAAACCAAAAAAACACACTTTCGCGATAATACTCCCACTTTCTGTCCTTTCCGTAGATACACGTAAGTATCATGACATGAGATGCTTACGTCAATGCATAATTGGTAATTTACTACCCGTTTATTATTAATACATTCTTGCCAGATATTTCAACACTCTAGTAACTTAGTTATCGAGTAGAGTTAGCTACGCTAGATTTAACTTCCGGAACATCGAGATCTTCATCGACAGTAATCGATATTATCTTCTCGATAGAAGTCGTTTAAATAAAACCAAGTACATCGGGAACCCTCAAAGCGCAACAACTTCTCGCTCATAACCAACACTACACATTTGCATAACTAAATACTTTTATGCTTTCACGAGAAATTAGCAACAACATGCGATAAAAATGTATGATATGTAAAAATACATTAATATGTTATGTAATTTAATTTTCGTATGTTTACGCCCGGGCCTTTTGGTGCCGCAGAGCTAAGAGGCCTTTTTGTCATCTATGAGTTATGACTATTACAATAAAATTATGGACAAATGACAGTCTTTTGTCAGTCATATGACTCTAAGGTATATAAGTGCAGTCGCACATTGGGCTACCGGACGTGGCCACTAACACGGCCAGGGGCCTGTTTCATAAAAAATATTAGTCTAATATTATGAGTATTTATCTCAAATTATGAATGAAAAAAAAAAGAAAAAGACTGATAATATTAGACCAATATTTTTATGTAACAAGCCCCTGAAGCTCCACCAGATCTAAGCAATTTTTTTGAAAAACTGCATTAGCATGTCTAATGTACCCATAGTCCAGATAAGCAAACTACAGAGCAAAATTCCCACGTTAATTGGAGGTGGAGTACGAAGAGTTAATTAACCGGTGGCTAAAGAGTAACCGCTGATTAGTAACAATTTAGAACGGCTTGCGAATAGCTCACTCGATCCATCTACAACGACTAAGCAAAGGAATATATTTAACCTAATCTTTGTAAGTGTATTTTTATGAGATGAGTGAAATTACATCAAGACTTATCACTTAATACCTGATGTCTCAGGGGAACGTGCACACTGCAGTGCCGCGCAGGCTTTTGTGAAAGTTCTGGACTGCAAGTGCTACATATTTCCATCGAGGTTCTAATCCCCAGGGATGAAATACTGTACCACCCGACACCACCCGATTCCACAACGCGAGGCGGTGGCTTAGCCAATCAGAGCGCATTATGTCTAGGCAAAATTGGTGGAATTTATTTCGTGCAAACCAAACGACAGTGCAACTCTAGGGGTTTTTTTTTAACGGGCTCAATGCCTTTATTAACTATCTAATACATAAATAAACACTACATCTAACCTAGCTAGCTACAAAACAGTTGGATAATCTGCAAGCCCCAGTAGGCCTACAGATAATCCAAATGTTCTAGCCCACTACCAGTTGGAAGCGTACCCAGCATGCTGGCGGCATTACCTATTCTAGTGCCTCGATGCATATATCCTACAGATAACCAAACACCTGAAAGAATTAGACGAGTTAATTGTTATAAGTGATACGAATCTTAGTAAACACTACCATATACCTATTATGTACTCGTGTTCTATCGCGTGTTATCAACGCGATAACACTAAGAATACCAAGTAATATTCCATGCGCATCCCGTCCATTTTATGGCGTACAGTCATAAACTAACATAAAATATAAATAACAAAGTTTAAAATACTCGACACGGAAAAAAAATCTAAGACATTCCACTTTTTACACGACTGCCCAAAAAAGGTTGCTTTTAGGGTTCATGTTTCTTTATTCCACCATAACTTTAAATGTCTGAACTCTGAACTGCAGGTCTATTTTAATTCACGCGGAACGATATCTGTGTCGGAAGCGACTGTCTTGATCGTCTATATTTCGGAAACGCGTCCCGACAGAAATATTGTCGGGATTATATCCGTGTTTATGCAGCTGAGTTGTCGAATCTAAACGGAAATTTTCTCTGACGGGATGTGATTCCGAAATATAAACGATCAAGACAGTCGTTTCCGAGACGGATATCTTTCCGAGTGAATTAAAATCACCCTGCTGATCTGGATGTATGGGGTACTCGTTACAGAATATTCCTATGTATAATGATACGAATAAAGTTAGAATCCTTGTTAGTGGGAGGACTAACTCTTCTGCGAGTGTCCGTCTGGATTGTTACCACCGCTTTGTGTGTGAAGTCTGCCGCCAAGCAGTAGTGTGCAAGCATTACTGTGTTCCGGTTTGATGAGCAGAGTATCCAGTGAAATTACTGGGCTTATGAGACTTAATACCTAATGTCTCAGGGTAACGAGCGATCTGCAGTGCCGCGCAGGCCTTTGTGTTTCAAAGTTATGGGTGGCACTGCAATTGTTATGGGCCGGCGTTATGCTTACCATCAAGCAAACGACCAGCTCGTCTCGTTACTAAAATAACATTAAAAAAAAAAAACATCTGACCCAGCAGTGACACTGACTAGGGCAGTCGTGTTTTTTAATTGTTTTAATTATATTTATTGGACTATAATAAGGAATCGATTGGCATCTCGTAGAAACATCCCCGAACCGCAATGCGTTGACGCAACGCATAACATAGGCATCGTACGAGAAAACTCTGACAATTCGTATAGATTTTAGTGAGACCAATATAGATCGTGGTTTTTCCATGGTTTTCTCGTGGTCTGCGATTGATGCTTATCCATCAAGTATGAATGTTAGTGGTAGGACTAACTCTTCTGTGAGTGTCCATCTGGGTTGTAACCCCTGGGTTGATGTTGTAAGAGGCTGATAATGATGAATAAACACAAATGGTTTTACCACAAAAAATTAAACACACTCTAAAGCTGTATTAAACAGCGTGTTTAAATATGAGCAAACACAAATCTTGATTTAGGTAGTATCTAATCACTCTAACCGTTATTTTACTCCATTCTGTTGTGGCATTTCTTAGTGGGAGGACTAACTCTTCTGCGAGTGTCCGTCTGGGTTAGTACCACCGCTTTGTGAGTGAAGTCTGCCGCCAAGCAGTAATGTGCAAGCATTACTGTGTTCCGGTTTGGTGAGCAGAGTATCCAGTGAAATTACTGGGCTTATGAGACTTAACACCGAATGTCGCAGGGTAACGAGCGCACTGCAGTGCCGCACAGGCCTTTGTGTTTCAAAGTTCTGAGTGGCACTACAATTGTTATGGGCCGGCGTTATACTTACCATCAGGGATACGACCAGCTCGTCTCATTACCAATAACATAAAAAAAATATTTTAGATGTTTATCATTACACTTTGTCTAGCATTACGTCTAAAAATGTTTTTATCGTAACACGGAAATAGTCTTAACAGGATTGCAAAACTAAGTAGGTATGCACATTAATTAAACAGTGTGTTTAACAGGTTTGTTAATCAATTTTAGAAATTGGGCGGGGGCGAAGCCTCGGGGCACAGCTAGTCCTAATAATATTACCCTACTCCTACTATTACTAAACGCGAAAGTTTGTGAAGATGTATGAATGTTTGTTACTCTTTCACGCAAAAACCACTGAACAGATTTTGATGAAACTTAACAGTAATTTATAGCTTATACATCAGAATAACATATCCTACTAATATTATAAATGCGGAAACCGATTTTAAAAAGATATCTACGCGGGCAAAGCTGTGTTCGGAAGCTTTTAGTTTTGTATATATGATTATATCAATTCTTTTAAAGATTTTTATACATAGCATTTAGTTATATATAGTTTTCGAACTAGTTTGGTCACTATTTCCAATAGTGCTAACCAGTTCTACGAGGTAGAAGAATTTTATTGAAAGTAACATAGATTCCAATCTAAGCCAAGTTTGTGGACTAACTTTAAGATGTAGGAATTGGTATATTATTTTATTGCTTGTAGACATATGAATAGAAATAGTGAACTAGGTGGTAGGACTAACTCTTTGATGTGAACTTCACTAAATAATACAACATCTCCATATAATGTACATATGATTGCAATAAATGATCGAGTATTGAAGTTAACAAGAGTAAATGAAATTAATGAACAAATGAAATGAAATTATTGTTTATTTTTAAGCACGGGAAATAAAAATAAACAATGTTTTCGAATCGCGAAAGTTTAAAAGTTACTGAAATGAAATTAGTTTCTTTGTGAGAATTTTGGGTACAGTATGAGCAATGGTGTTACAGCAGGATATTTCCATCAAAACTCTGCCCGCAGAGGCGTACAAGTATCAAATCATGGAAATAAACAAGAATAAACCACAAATAATAATCATTACCTATATGATACTTTTGACTTGTAAGCTCTCACACACACACACACACACACACACACACACACGCACGCACGCACGCACACACACACACACACACACACACAAACACACACACACCCACACAAATTTTCAAATTTATATTTTAACAAAAATATGGTAATTTGTCTAGGATGCCTCTGATATGTGCTTTGTACCTTGTATTTCGAATCATTCTAGGTCTCCACGACACGGGCCCAGAGCCTAGTGTGGGACCGCCTGTCAAATCAATGGAATAATGATTTACAGTAATACAATTTTGTTGTACTTAGTTATAAGCTTCCTTTGTATATCATTTAGTTAATAAATATATATTATTATTATTAGTATACTCTGAAGGTCTAAAGTATATCTATTAAGACCTCGATCTATTAAAAAACCAGGCAAGTCCCAGTCCAGGCAATCCAACTTACGGTTGATACGTTTTGAGGTGACTTTATGATGGCTAAAATATAATATGCCAGCCAACGTCATTTATGACATTATGGCTTTGGCTGGCAAGTGTCACATGGTCACATAATTATGAGGAGTAGGCGAACAAAACGTTACTTTTCCACTTTTAATTTTTTTACAGAAACTAAAAAAGTATTTTGAAGGAGTAGTTGTGTTTTGAAGGAATAGTTGTGTTTTGAAAGAGTAGTTGTGTTTTGAAGTCGATTTTCTACGATAAAAAAAGCTTTTTGTCGAGATTTTAATGCATGAAACGATGTGTCTCAGGATTGCCAACATGAATCAATAAAAAAATAAAAACATTAAAAAATGGAAAAGTGACGTTTTGTTCGCCTACTCCTCATATAATACCGAGCTTGTCTAAATAGGCTGGAAGACAGACTTAGTAAGACAGACATGAATCATGATATTGTGTGGTGTAAGGCCTCTAAGAAAAGTGTCTCAATGGTGTGGTGAAACGTGGTGTTTTGTTTTGTTTTTTAGTAATGACAATCTGATAAAAAAATGTATTAATATGTTAAATATAGAATGTGGACTTTCTACTTACCTATGCTTTTTTTAAATATTTTTTTAAAAAGCCTACCCACTTTTTTTTGTTTCTGCCATTTGTTCAAAATGAATTATCAAAAGATCTTTTGATTTATATTATTATATTCCAAATTTAAACATTCTAAGTAGACTACAAGTAGATTGGAATAAAATGTTAGAGTGGAAGACATGCTTAAGTAATTTAAAGTGTACCATTTACCAGAATACAATAAAAAGTTTTAGGTGTCAAGAACTGACCTTGACCATTATTTGGTGAAAATGGCTAGCAGTCTATTTCTAACAAGGCCTACTGTAACACAAAATGTAAAGTAACAAAAATTTAAGTATTTACATACTTGATTCTTCATATTCTTCTTCAAATTAATCTAATCTAAGAACAACTAAGAATACCTATTATAGATATATTTATGAGTTTATTATATTACAATATATTGTTTAACGAAAATTGTAGCTGCTGGGCTAAATATAATGATTAACTAATTTCAATTTATTTTAAAAAAGGAATAAGAGTATAGTACAAATATTTATTGGCTGGTAATCTCATAACTAATAACAACTCCACTCACCAGTAAAACCTTTTGGAGAGTTTGAGAGATACCTGTCAATATTTGCTCACGTTTACTGTACTACCAAACCAAACCTAGTTTTTACAACCAATTCCTAAAGGAATATCCCGCAAACGGTGTGAATCTGACAAAAAGTGGGCGTTTAAATTAAACGAAATAGAAAGTTTTCGAAAGAAATTCGGCAGCGAAACATCTGATCAATTAAGGTGCTGTAACTGAAGCAGAACGAGCTAATTTCACTGGTTAACATTAATAAATGCAGACAGCACTTCTCTAATCGTATACATGACGTAATTACATACCTAGGATGATCTTCCGTCGGCTAGCGTGAGGTTCTTCGGTATAGACCCACTCGAAATCAGATCTGGACACTTTAGCACCCATTTTGGAACACTATTTAATTTATTACGGACAGAGCATAACAGTTTTATTTAGGACCGGCCGACGCCCAAGCGAAAAACAAATATACGATGACGAGTCGGGGCCTATTAGAATTTTCGGTAAAAATATATAAAATTGACACAGACGCGGCCTAACTTTCAAGCCATCACTTGAAGAATGAATGATTATGTTTTCGGAATGAATATGAAATATCAAATCGCGCCGCTCTGAAGAGTGAGTATCTTCACAATCTGTGTTCACAACTTCACAATGTTTCTTTTTTTATACGCTAAACGAGACGAGCCTGTCGCTTCACGTTTGCCTGATGAGTGATGATTGATGACTGATGAATGATGATAGGCATAATATCGGCCCATAACGTAGACAGAGTTGATATAATTATGATAGATGGACAACAAGTCACCATGTGCGACCAATACAAATATCTTGGCAGTATGATGCACTATTCTGGTAATGTGGAATGCAACATTCAACACCGAATAGCCGCAGCATGGCTAAAATGGCGGGAAGTAACTGGTGTAACTTGTGACAAAAGAATGCCAGTTAAGCTCAAAGGTTTGATTTATAAAACCATCATTAGGGCAGCGAAACGTGGGCCGTTACGCAGAGAAACGTCCATGCCATCGCCGAGATGAAAATGCTTCGATGGATGTGCGGTGTCACTAAACTCGATAAAATCCGCAACGAGTACGTTCGTGGAAGCTGGTTGGTACGGACACGTTAAGCGGAAGCCATCTGACTACGTAGGGATCTTGGCACTACAGCTTTCTATCCCCGGTCGGAGATCCAGGAGCCCAATTCTCGTATTTAGGGACATTATGTCGGATTCAAGATTATCTCTAATCATATGTCTCTACGAAAAATCTCACTAAAATGTAAAAAACTGCATTCTCGATGCGGTTAGAGATTGTTGTCCACAGACTAATTGTTGTCATAGATTTCTTCCTAGACATTTTTAAATACGTTCCGTTTTATCGACTGCATTCACATGAAATCGAGAAACGACACAAGTATTCATTTCAAATGTTTAAATATATGAAGATTACGTAATAATGCATACAACGTACATTTTATATGTAATTGAATAAATTTATACAAAGTAGACAGTTTTAAAATCGAGAATTTATTTTCAAATTTTGTACTTTCGCGTGGAAAGAAATGTTTTCTGCAATATCAAATTAAAATCTTTTTAATCTATGCATGAGATAGAGCTGTAAAAGTAACGAGAAATCGAGTACTCGTATGTATTCGTTATTGAAATCATTAGTACTCGTTACTTTCGTTTTGTTACTTTTAATACAATCGAATACTAGATGAAACATCGCATCGAGTCCTGTTGGTTGGTAATTGGTATCCCGTATCATTGTATTCCTTGTTATGATATCGTTCGTATTAAGTACTCTCTTCTTGTTATACATTTAGATATAGTGAATGACATTATTGGCACAAAGTAACACCATAAAAAATCCTTGGTAAAATAATGAAATCAAAAAGTTGAAAATAATAGTAGGCATTTTAAGGAAAGAAATCCCTGGTTCATATTATTATATAAAAATTTGTTTTTGGAAAAAGCGGGAACCGACTTGCGAAAATGTCGTGAAATATGGAATATTATCACCCATTTTTTCACCCTTAAGAGATGGTATTCCTACATAAAATTTATGGAACCCTACTCATGAAAAAAATAATAATTAAAACCCTTCTGCTCCATGTTTTGAAGTTGGAAAAAATATAAACAATACGAAGCCACGATGCTTATTTCTCACTCACATTAATTCTATCGCTGGACAAACCCTTTCAGTTCACGCATCATGCATTGTATTCGTACGGATAACGAATCAAATTGACATCATACGAAACATACGAGTAAAGAATTGGGTTGTTGACTGTATTCAAATAAAAATATAATTTTGCCGCGAAACGGTAGTTTTTGTGACAGAAATCCTATTAAACACAATATTTTTGTTTATTTTTAAGGAATTTAATTTAAATTAAATAATCAAAATGTAATAACATCACTCCGAAGTCACGTGACATAAAACGCCCGTAACGTCATTGTTTCCATCGGAATGAGTATATATTTTTTTTTGTTTTGTTTTTGGCTCCACATGATTTGCGCATTTAACTAGTGTCAAGTTATATAAATAATAATATATAATAAATCTCTAGTTTTGGTGCATGAAAGTCGTCAAAGTCACGTTAAAGTTTAGTCTAGGCGCGGTCGAGTCGAAGTGACGCTTCAGTAAATTGGTGGATAGTTTACTGAAGCTTCTATGGAGTTTTGGATAGAATACGAAAATACACGTTTTTCGTCTTTGTACTATTTCCCTTTCACTCATGCAAGTTTACGAACACTTAATGGTTAATAATCCACTATTATTACACATTAACACTCTATAAAACAAAGGTTTTAGTAAATAACACAAAATCAACAAAAGCACATTTTCGCATTCCCGCCAAAACTCCCATGAGTATATAGCTCGTTGCGCTTAACTGCTCAGTATTTTAGAGTGATTTCTGTGATTATTTATCTGTGCTGTGAATTCCGCGCTTATTTTTCGAAATTTATTTCGACTCTTGAATATTCTCCCATGATGGAAAGTGGCTTCATAAAGGCAAATAATTCCAATTTGCCGAGAATTGATTGTTTTACGGTGGCCAATTTCTTCTCGACAAACGATAATTTCTGCTCTGCTGAATTTAGAAATGTGAAGACCTCCGTGTAAGTACCTACTTATTATACCAAAAATCATTATTTCTATAACCAAAAATGAATATATAATAGTAATCATAGATTCTAAGATCCACAGTGTATTAATTAACCAAAGCATATATATAAATCAATAAGCTCAAAAAACTTAGAACTTATATTTTAATACATAACAATATATACAGAGAAAGCATCGAATCAACTTGTCACTAAACGTAGCACAGACTAGGTAGTAGTGGTTATATTCTCTTTGCTTGTCACTTTACAGTGTTATAGAAAATTACTCTGTGGTAATTGAACTCGTGACGTCACTGGCGTTTTGGAGCAAAATTTAAAACGGCATTTAAAATACATGATAATTAAAATATTAGTTGTTTTAAAAAGTAAATTTAAATATTTTGGGTTACATTAGGCCCATACGCATCGTTTTAAACACTTTCCCAAAATCAGTCAACATCCCAATTGAATTTGTAAGTAGTGATTCGTTACTTCGAATCTGGCGATGTACTCGTTACTCGGTAACGAATACATACGATTTCTTTCAGCTCTACTGCTCTAGCATGAGATCGATCATCTTATTTTGTTTGGTTTTAGTGGTATTTACAGAATACAGAGTACTTTTCATGAACTCCACAACAAAATCGACCGACATGGGTCGGAGTCATTTCCATGAATCTGATTATGTGGGAGAATCAGATTATACAGGTGAATTATTATGTGTTTATTTTGGTCAAGTGTCACAGATCGTCTTATCCTAATCTCTGTGGTTATTTTTAATAAGTAGCTTGTAAGAGTTTGTTTGATACTTTTTACTGTTTTTCAGGAAATCCTCAAATATGCAGATATCTCAAAAAGGGACTGTACCAAGCGTATTCCCTTGGTGCACTTGAGTTTCGACAACACCTACATCAAGAAGCCTTCGGTATTTAGAAAGAAGCAAGAAGCTATTCATTTTTCTGCAGCTATCTCAAAAAGGGACTGTACCAAGCGTATTCCCTTGGCTTGGTGCACTTGAGTTTCAACAACACCTACATCAAGAAGCCTTCGGTATTTAGAAAGAAGCAAGAAGCTATTCATTTTTATACTAGGCTAGAAAACTATGATAAATTCATGCTGGTGTTAGACACATATGTAATAATTTAAATTACAAGGGAAGTAAAATTATTAATGTTTGTGTTGGTGATCAACTGTTAATAACGCTGATCAAGCTAAGCAGATATTTACCAGATTTTGAGTAGACAGTTTTTATTTGGTGTTTCCCAAACTAGCATCGCTAACATTTTTATAACATGGATACATTTGATGTATAAAATTTGGAATTTAATTTGTATTTGGCCAAATAAGGAATCGGTTCAATACTATATAAGAAGTTTTCCAAGAGCAAGAATTATTGTGGACACAACAGAAATACCCATAATAAAGCCTGGGAATCCTGTAGCACAGCATGTAACATTTAGCAGCTACAAACACAAAAATACTGTGAAGGCAATGATTGGGGCTGCGCCTGGTGGTCTTACATCTTGTCTCAGAATGTTATGGAGGTTCAGTCAGTGATAGACAGATTATAGAAAGATCCAAACTGCAAAATCTTTTGTGAAGGCAATGACTGGGGCTGCGCCTGGTGGTCTTACATCTTGTCTCAGAATGTTATGGAGGTTCATTATAGAAAGATATAGATTATAGAAAGATCCAAACTGCAAAATCTTTGTGCCAGTGGTGATTCTATCATGACAGACAGAGGCTTTAATGTACAGGACATTTTTGTTCCAAAAGACATTACTATAAATACTACAATGCTTTTGAAAGGAAAGACACAAATATCAGGTGTTACAATAATACTGGATCGGAAATTAGCGAGCAAACATGTTCATATAGAACATATTATTGGTCTAGCTAAGACATACAAGATTTTAAAAAACGAATTAAGCCCATATCATGTCCCCTAGCATCTAGGATTTTATTTGTTTGTGCTATAGTTTGTAATTTTAGAGAGAATATAGTGAAATAAAAGTTTTTATTACTTTTTATTGTTTTATTATACAGTATAATTATTCTTTCTTATTCTTATTCTAGGTGGGGGTGATAAGGCCTGCACTGACGTCCCGCTTGGGGTGTATTGTGCATTTCCCCCTGCCAGGGTTTACCCTAGCCAGCCCAACTCCTTTATGGAACGGAGTGCGGCCTTGGGGCGCTGGCAAAGCTGCTCCAGTAACGTTGATGTTGTTGTTGTACTATATGTCTGAACGTTAGTCGTCTGCTGTTGTTGCGTCAGCTGCTCACGCATTCCGGTAGTTATTCTTATTTCTTCCGTGGCCTCGCAATGCCACATCACGTGTTCCACAGTCTCATTTTCCAGCAAGCAGCCCCGACATAGAGGACTGTCTGTCACTCCAATCTTATGTAGATGATAGTTTAAGTTGCAGTGGCCTGTGATGAGCCCTACTAAAAGTCCAAGATCCTGCCGTTGTAACTTTAGTAGGTTGTTTGTGATGTTCCTGTTTAGGGCTGGGAAAACGGTTCTTGCATGTTTGCAATCCGTCCTCTTCTTGTTTGCAATCCGTCCTCTTCTTTGGGGTGTATTGTGCATTTACCCAAGCCATCCCAACTCCTTTACATAACGGAGCACGGCTTTGGGTTGCTGGCGCAGCTGTTCCAGTAAAGTTTTAGGTGGTGAAAATTTTCTGGAGTACAATCTTGGTCAAGCCTCTCTCCGTGATTTGCCGCGTTGCAAGAACAATCTGAATATAAAACAAGAGCCATCATGTTAAAATAAGATCCGGATAAGGGGTATTAAACATAATTTCATTTACCTTTAACATTGTACACAAATTACATGTCAAAGTAACATTGAATTTGTTGCTTGGTAATCGTCGGCTAATATGGTGGAACTATTGACATCTTGGTAAAGTTCTACAGCGAGAACGTCGACTGCTCGGCTTTCAGACGCTGTAGGGCTTTGATGAAGTGTTAACATATTACATTAAAAAAGCTGTAAATTGTTAAAGCTGTAACACTGTTAAAAATCACTTAACAACCACTCAAGTGTCCCGAAGACACGAACAAACGCTGGAGATTCCGAATCTCTCATTGGGGGGAGGTAGTAATTATTTGATAATTATTAATTAACAAAGAATAATAACTATACAAAAGAAATCTGCAATTTACATAGTAAAATCACAGTTCACAACTTCACAGACAAACAAACATTTTTATTTTTTATTTATTTATTTATTACATTTCGAGTTCTCTATACGACATCAAAAGTCTATTGCTCCGGACCACTCGTTGCATGTCGAACGCTGGCGGTAGACATATCTCTTACGTGACATTACGAGAATACGAAAATTAGGTTTGAATCGACATACGCCATTTTTTTTCGACATATCTCGAATCCGACATGACGTCACGTTGCATGTCGAGCGCTAGGAGTAGACATATCTCTAACGTGACATTCCGAGAATACGAAAATTAGGTTTCAATCGACATACGCCATTTTTTTTCGACATATCTCGAATCCGACATGATGTCATTTGCGCGAGAATTGGGCTCCAGAGGCAGACCCAAGACGAGATGGAAGGATGTAGTGCAAAGGGATATGAGTGAATGCCGGTTATCCAATCACGATGTCGAGGACAGAGCGAAGTGGAGGAAAAATATACGGAAGGCTGACCCCACCACCATGTGGGATATATAGCCAGGAAGAGAGAGAGAGAGAGAGAGAGAGAGAGAACGTAGACAGAGTATAGCCCATATCAATAATTACTAGTGCAGTGCCACTCAGAACTTTGAAACAAAGGACTGCGTGGCACTAAAGTGTGCCGTTGCCCTGAGACATTAGATAAATAGATATGTAATATAATACCCGTTTTTAAACCGGGGCGCTTAAATCGGATACCTAAATATTTAGGAGAACTTACCTAGGGTGAAAAATCGTTTTACCAACCTTTAGGAGTTTTCTAATGACTATAATGAAGTATCTATATATTTAGGACTGCTTACATATATGGGCAATGGGCATAAGTCTCATACCTAGACCCATACCCAGAGTTCTCATTGCCCAGTAATCCCAGTTTTGTAATCCTAGTTTCTCAGATTAACTGCTAGCTCCTATCCTTTCGCGAATAAAGTAACAAAAGTTTTTTTTTATCAAGTTTTTTACTTGAAGTGATAGGGAGGAGTTTTGGCGGGAATGCAAAAATGTGCTGTTGTTGATTTTATGTTATTTACTAAAACCTATGTTTTATCGAGTGTTAATGTTTAATAATGGTGGATTATTAACCATTAAGTATTCGTAAACGTGCACGAGTGAAAGGCAAATAGTACAAAGACGAAAAACGTGTATTTTCGTATTCTATCCAAAACTCCATAGAAGCTTTACTGAAGCGTCACATCGACTCGCACGCACCTAGACCAAACTTTAACGTGACTTTGACGACTTTCATGCACCAAAACTAGAGATTTATTATATATTATTATTCATATAACTTGACACTGGCTAAATACGCAAATCACGTGGAGCCAAAAAAAAAACATAGTAGAAAATGTGCTAAGCTAGTCTGTCCACACCAACCATAGACACAAAGAATGATCAGGCTAGAGATGTATCACGATTATAATACAAAGTAGTCGATACTCGATAGTCGATTAAAGCACGGAACAAAGAAGTTGTTGAAGCGGAGTTACGCATAACTAACTAGCTCCAACTCCACTATATATCGCTTGACCTACCATATAATAATTATACTCTTAAAAATTACATTAATATGCCTAATTGTGCAATATTAGAGATCAAAATAATCAGGATCAAATAAACATGGGTATACTATTTAGCCAAACAAAGAGTCTCTACAGACTCTATTTTTGGAAATTGACTAAACAACTGAATGTTAAGCCTAGTTTTCCGGTGAGTGTAGGTGGGAAGCGAACCAAGGGAGATTGCAAACAGGTTCATGGAGCATTTCAATGTTCCGTCTCCTCTGGGTCCTTCTGGTGCATTCGATGGTGTGGGGTTGTGTTATCCCGCCTGATATACTGTGAATTATAAATATTGATTGCGCACTGCAGTGCCACGCTGGCCTTTGTGTTTCAAAGTTCTGAGTGGCTCTGCATTTGTTATGGGTTGGCATTATGCTTACCATCAGGCAAACAACCGGCTCGTATCATTAACAAAAAGTACTTAAAAAAAAATTATATACTAAATATTATAATCAATTTTTGTTCATTTACTAAGTCTTCTGCAAGTGTCCGTCTGGGTTTGTACCACCGCGCCGCTTTGCTCGTGAAGTCTGCCGCCAAGCAGTAATGTGCAAGCATTACTGTGTTCCGGTTTGATGAGCAAAGTAGACAGTGAAATTACTGGGCTTATACCTAATGTCTCAGGGTGACGAGCGCACTGCAGTGCCGCGCAGGCCTTTGTGTTTCAAAGTTCTGAGTGGCACTGCAATTGCTATGGGCCGTTAGTTATAGCCGGCGTTATGCTTACCATCAGGCAAACGACCAGCTCGTCTCGTTACCAATAACAAAAAAAAAAACAACTTAAGAGTACCTAGGTATTTACATGGCCTGCGCGGGAATGTAGATATCTTTTTTGCTGCAGTTGTTAAGCATGGTAGTTTTTTTTTAGATGCTTTTATTCCTACGTTTTAAATATTAATGTACTGTGTGAAGGTAAAAATAGATTATAATCTATTTTTGAATAAAAATAAAATTTTTACTTAAAAATATTTATCCATAAATTAATAATTACAAAAAAGTTTCATAGTAAAAGTTTCGTAGTTAAAATAATCGAAATTTGAAACATCGACTAATGAACTATTATTATTTTGACAGCTTTGCTCGGTACCTCATCCTATATTCTATACCAATAAACCATAAACAATACAAATTCTTTCTGAAGTTTAGTGTTGAACATGGCGGTTGGTAAAAATAAAGGCCTTTCGAAAGGTGGCAAGAAGGGTGTTAAGAAGAAGATGTAAGTCCACAATATATCAAGTAAATGTGAATTTATTTAATATTCTTCCTAATAAAACATTTGTAACACCGATGTACATTGTGATGGCCTGAATAATCTCTGATGAAACTGGGTTCTCGTGCCAACTTGTTTTGCCCAACATTCTCTTCGGGTGTTCAATTTGTGTGTGAAAACGGTCAATTCAGTTAATTACTGTGCTATTTCTTTATCACTTATAGTGAAGTTTGTAAAAGTGTAGCATTTTCATTAAAAAAAAGTGGTATTGAGTTGGTAAGTTTTTGAGGTTAACGAACATGTATTATTTTTCTATTTTAGCGTTGATCCCTTCACCCGTAAAGACTGGTACGATGTCAAAGCGCCGTCTATGTTCACCAAGAGACAAGTGGGAACCACCCTTGTCAACCGTACCCAGGTATGAAAGCATTTCATTTGTTTAGGTTAGAATGCGAACTTCTTTGGTCAAAAATCTGAAGATACCCATGGAATATAGTTCTTAAAATGTCAGTTTGGGCATTTGCGCCCTTATTACTCACGTGGTCCTATTAAAGTTCTGTTTCAGACTTGTTTTCCTTTAATACACATGGTATATTCCAGTCATCAACTGGTTTGTCGCACTGTAACCCTAACCGCACCTGTAACTTCTCATTTTCCAATTAATTAATCATTTTCACTCATAAACTTATTGTTCAATTTAAATACATAATCTTGCAATACCTTCAAGCAATCAGGTGATTTAATTGTTTTTCATAGTATAAATGCAACCATGCTATTTGACTGTTGTTGATTCATGTAGACAACTAGACATAAATTTTATGATCTAAATCTATCAGTAGGTTGCATTATCTTGCAAGCAATGATAGTTATATTCCATGAGTATCTACAATGGTTTCTGCACAGATAAATTTACAATGATGATCCACCTAGCTCGCAATGATACATATGTGATGAAAACATTTGTTCCCTTTTGATTTTACTGCTGAGAACACTACCACAATTAAAATGACCTAAACATGTCTGAAACATACTGAAATAGACTTATTTTTATTTTAGGGTACAAAAATTGCATCAGAAGGCCTGAAGGGACGTGTATTTGAAGTCTCACTGGCTGATCTGCAAAATGACAGTGATGCAGAAAGGTAAATATCAATCTCTTAGTTGCGTTGCTCCACTTGTTTCCAACACTAACAGACACGCTACTGATCTGTGCTGAACACTTAACTAGGAAAACCCCACTTCTCTCACACTATCAGGAACTCAAAATGGTCTATACTTAATATTAGAGTGGCATTCCATTATTGTCCAAGTTGAATTTGATTGAAGAACTTTGATGACTTCAAAGTTGGAACTCCAAATATGATAACAATAATAGCAGCATTGTTGATAGGTTGAAATTCCTCCATTATTTCAAATTATGCAAAATTTTACAAAGATTGGATAAATGGAATGGGCTTCTCTCGAAGAACTATGATCACATAAGGGATACAGAACTTGGACAAAGATCTTAATGAGTGGGACCTTCTAGCCTTAACTTATTACTCTCACCTGCACTAATATTCATTCCATAATTTTTTAATAATAGTTGTTGAAATATAGTGACCACATGTTTTTACAGAAATTATTGGTTAGATGCTATATTGTACATGTTAGGTATCATTAGATATATTAAAGGTTAGACAGCAAAAGGTTAGACCTTTTGTTATGTATACCTTTATGAAATTGATTAACTGCAACTGTGTATATAAAATATACAATTGTTACTACTTATGATGGCTCCGTAGAAGTTGGTAGTGACCCTGCCTGCAAAGCGGCCATGCACAGGTTCTTTCCCCAGCGGGGGAAGATTTTGTGGCAACCATTTTGTGTATATGTCTGTCTACATATACAGACATATATAAAAAATGGTTGTCACAAAATCTTCCAATAGGTGACATACCTATAACAATACAGAGAGTCCTAGTATTTGTGTAGTGTGTATTTGTTTAATTCAGGTGACACAATTTGTAAAGATAAGGAAATTAATTAGATTCAAGCATGTTGTATTTATTGCAGTCCAGCTATACAAAGGTAACCAACATGGTCTTTGTATCGTTTTATGCTGCAAAAACTATATGCTGCCATACAATATAGTGCCTTTGTACTTCTGTGTAAGGGTCTTTTGTATCGTTGCTACATTTTTTATTAATTACTACCGTTTCACCATATGACATAACTGATGTAGTTCTGCACAAGCATCCATAACACTCCAATTGGGATGTTGACTGATTTTGGGAAAGTGTTTAAAACGATGCGTATGGGCCTAATATAACCCAAAATATTTAAATTTACTTTTTAAAACAACTAATATTTTAATTATCATGTATTTTAAATGCCGTTTTAAATTTTGCTCCAAAACGCCAGTGACGTCACGAGTTCAATTACCACAGAGTAATTTTCTATAACACTGTAAAGTGACAAGCAAAGAGAATATAACCACTACTACCTAGTCTGTGCTACGTTTAGTGACAAGTTGATTCGATGCTTTCTGTGTATGTATTGTTATGTATTAAAATATAAGTTCTAAGTTTTTTGAGCTTATTGATTTATATATATATGCTTTGGTTAATTAATACACTTTGGATCTTAGAATCTATGATTACTATTATATATTCATTGTTGGTTATAGAAATAATGATTTTTGGTATAATAAGTAGGTACTTACACGGAGGTCTTCACATTTCTAAATTCAGCAGAGCAGAAATTATCGTTTGTCGAGAAGAAATTGGCCACCGTAAAACAATCAATTCTCGGCAAATTGGAATTATTTGCCTTTATGAAGCCACTTTCCATCATGGGAGAATATTCAAGAGTCGAAATAAATTTAGAAAAATAGGCGCGGAATTCACAGCACAGATAAATAATCACAGAAATCACTCTAAAATACTAAGCAGTTAAGCGCAACGAGCTATAATACTCATTGGAGTTTTGGCGGGAATGCGAAAATGTGCTGTTGTTGATTTTGTGTTATTTACTAAAACCTTTGTTTTATAGTGTTAATGTGTAATAATAGTGGATTATTAACCATTAAGTGTTCGTAAACTTGCATGAGTGAAAGGCAAATAGTACAAAGACGAAAAACGTGTATTTTCGTATTCTATCCAAAACTCCATAGAAGCTTCAGTAAACTATCCACCAATTTACTGAAGCGTCACTTCGACTCGACCACGCCTAGACTAAACTTTAACGTGACTTTGACGACTTTCATGCAACAAAACTAGAGATTTATTATATATTATTATTTATATAACTTGACACTAGTTAAATGCGCAAATCACGTGGAGCCAAAAACAAAACAAAAAAATATATATACTCATTCCGATTGAAACAGTGACGTCACGGGCGTTTTAGGTCACGTGACTTCGGCTTGATGTGATTACATTTTGATTATTTAATTTAAATTAAATTCCTTAAAAATAAACAAAAATATTGTGTTTAATAGGATTTCTGTCACAAAAACTACCGTTTCGCGGCAAAATTATATTTTTATTTGAATACAGTCAACAACCCAATTGCTGGAGTGTTGATCTAAATGGCACGCAACACAAGCAGTTAGGGACGGGTGTAAGCATGGATCCATTTATTTTAGTTCTGTCTATGGTACAATAAAGTGTTTGTCTATCTGAATATTAGCTTATCTGCCCTGAAAAGCACACACAAATTTACCACTCATTTTATAGTACAGTAACTTAGTAAAATAACTACTATAAAACAGTAAAGTAAAAGTTATTATTGGTTGGCAGGTCTTTCCGCAAGTTCCGTCTGATTGCTGAGGATGTCCAGGGACGCAATGTGCTCTGCAACTTCCACGGCATGGACCTCACCACTGACAAGCTCAGGTAAGTTTCCTTTGTTTTTAAGATACACTTTTTTCTTCTGTGCTACCTTTCTCCCGTGGTTTATATCTTATCTTTATAAGTCTTAGTCTGTGTTATTCTGATATGTAAGCTACATTACAGTAGTTTCTTCCATGTCTGTTCAGTAATTTTTGCATAAAAGAGTAACAAAAATCTATTGTCAGTATTTTATCCCGCTTCAAAGGATTTTTCAAGCAAGAAAAGTGAACACTATTGCATTCTTGTTCAGTCTCAGTAGGAAGTGGCATCAGGTGCACAAAGTAGTAAGGCCGTTGCACAGTCTTCCATACTAAATGGGAAAGAGAACAGAAGTGAGAAACATCATGAGCATGGATAGTTGCCTGCACCTGTCTTCTTGAGTTTTTTTGTTTGGACTTTGTCTACATGACTGTTCATGATTTAGTTGCTTAGGGCAAATGACTTCCCATCTCCCAGAATATACATTGCTGAACTACTATTTATGTACACAAACTTGCAGTCCAGCTATACGAAGATAGCCTTATGGCCTTGGTATCGTTTCAAACTGCAGACATTGAATTGCCTCACCATGATATTTGTGATACCCCTTACAACATGTGGTGTTACGTTTTCTGCGGTTGCTACATTTCTTTTTAAGATTCTGGTTACTGCTCACAGCTTGCAGATTCTACTCCTGCCAAGTCTAATGTTGGCTTAAATGTGTTCCATTTTTGTGGGTTTCACTATGCTCATATTTATCTTTCAAAATTTATCTTGATAACTCTGCCCTCCTAAGCATAAACAGCGCAAGTGCATAGCGGTAAGTTTCGAGAAAAACGCACTTAAAGTTTTTTTTGCGTATTTTCATTGTAACACAAAATATTATTGAAATATTATAAAAAAAATATTTTCTGCTATACCTATTGGTGCATAATATTCGTCAGTATTCATCGCATGTCCTTCGCAAGTAGTGAACCGTAGGCTACCATACGCTGTTAATCCTTAGGAAAAATATAAAAATATGTCACTTACGTTTTTTATGCTTAACATTACATATTTCCTTTTCTATCAAATAAATGAAAAAACGGGTAATTGATCCAAATAGATCTCGTTATGTAGATTCCGAATATGTATATAACTCATTTTGGCCAAAACTGTCGATTGCGCTGTTTATGGTTAGGAGGGCAGAACTGAGGTCTTATATTTTTTTTAACATGCTAATACTTGCACATTACTGCTTGGCGGCAGACTTCATGAGCAAAGCGGTGGTACCAACCCAGACAGACGCTCGCAGAAGAAATAGTCCTACCAGTCATATTACTAATTTACACTCTTACTCCTTCAGGTGGATGGTCAAGAAATGGCAGACCCTCATCGAAGCCAACATTGATGTGAAGACCACTGATGGCTACCTCTTGAGAGTGTTCTGCATCGGATTCACCAACAAAGACAGCCTGAGTCAAAGGAAGACCTGCTACGCTCAGCATACCCAGGTAAGCTACACTACAAATCAAACCTGCGCATGTAAAATATTAACCACTAGCTTCCGCCTGCGTGATATAATTTTTATAAATTCTGGTCTGTATGTTATGCTAATGTATAAGGTATATTACTGAAAAGTTTCATCAAAATCCATTCAGCAGTTTTTGCGTGAAAATGAAACAAACTCCATGCTTTCAAAATTTCACGTTTATAGCATTAGTAAAAGTTTCTCATTGCCTTCAGTGGCTACTCCAAAAGCAAGCATTATAGTAGTGTTAACAATCGCAGAAATCATGGTGGCGAGCGGCTAGGATAGGTTGTACATTGCGCTAGCCACCATATTGTCCGCTGCGTAGAGAAATGCAAAGTCACGAACGCGGCTTGTGTCATATTGCGCTGGCTTTTCGTGGCGCTGCTACAAACCTCCTCCAACAACTTTTGTTTGGTAAGTAAACCTGTCTGCAAACCCCAGGTTCGATTCCGGGCTGGGGCTGTTTTTATGTCATTAGCATAAAGTTTGTTCTCAAGGTTTGGATGTTTGTGTTGTTTATCTGTGTGTGTCCATGCCACCTGGGAGACTGGGAATCCTAGTTTCGAGGTATCAGTGAAAGTGTTTATTGTCTGCAACTTTGTTCACATGCATTGCTGTTACAAAGTTTATGATTAGTATAAGAACACATACAGAACAAAGAAACGCCTGTTTTTTATACTTATGTACATAAGGGACATAAGATTTCATACTTAATCTAGTAGCAAAATCGGAAATGAAAAGATATACATAATAAAAACCATTAAAAGCTGTTTCAATGTACCTATTATAAAAAAGATGTCACTCATGACTAATGGATCACCTCATCCTATCCAGGTCCGAGCCATCCGTAAGAAGATGTGTGAGATCATCGCCCGTGACGTCACCAGCGCTGAGCTCCGTGAAGTCGTCAACAAGCTGATCCCAGACTCCATCGCCAAGGACATTGAAAAGGCCTGCCACGGAATCTACCCCCTCCGTGATGTTTGCATCAGGAAGGTATGTAGAATGTGACTGACATGGGCATATTTTGGTATGTTTTACTGGGTAAAATTGGATAGATTTGGATTGGATCTTTAGGATAGATAGACCATCCAATCCATATGGGCTAAAGTTTTTTATACTTTTCGATAACGGTGAGGTTTGCCTGCATAACCTGGTAAGAAAAACGCCAGCCCATAACAATTACAGTGCCACTCCAAACTTTGAGACACGAATGCCGGCAGTGTGCTTGTTACCCTGAGACATTAAGTATTAATTCTCATAAGCCCAGTAATTTCACTGACTTATGCTTATCAAATCAGCGGCGCAAGTACGGAAGTCGGTTCGATAAATTTGTCGAATCGAAAAACCCGATAAATTTATCGAATGTTGCGAGTACCGAAGTCTGATCGTAAAGTATTTTAGTAGCTCTATATTGTCTTTGGATTCAATCTAGCTATTCGATAACTTTTGTCGATAATATGAAGGTTCGATAAATTCAAATTCAAATTCAAATTCAAAAGTCTTTATTCAAATAGGCCCCAAAGGAGCACTTATGAAAGTTAAAATGACTCTAACAGCCGGCCTCTGCAACATTCATCTACCCGAATCACAGACTAAAACTAATGCTGTCTTTATCAGAACATAATAAATGACAAAGACACCAACAGACCCAATCCGTGCTCAAAGTCAACGAATCTTCCAGAAACCCACCGTGCCCGTTCCAAATTGGTATAGGCCGAGCAAGAAGAAGGGCAAGAAACTCGTCACGGCATTCTTTTTAAAAAAAGTAGTTTTTTACAATGATTCTAATGCTAACAACTAACAATTTAAAGTTTAGTAGTCGCCAGGAGGCTCCTGAGCTGTTTGCCTCCATGCATCCTTGTCATCTACATAATCCTTAATTTTATAATACGCTTTTTTAATTAATACACTCTTGACTATACGTTTAAACTTTCCTTGTGGTAATTCAGTTAATACTTTAGGAATTTTGTTGTAGAATCTGACACCATTTGCCAGGAACGATTTGTTAGTTTTACTTAATCTGAACCCGGGTACAACAATTTTATGTTTACTTCTAGTATTTAACTCATGTACATCACTTTTTAAGTTAAATTTAGTAATATTCTTCCGTACATACATTATATTTTCCAAAATGTATAGCGAAGGCAGGGTTAGAATACCTATTTCTTTAAAAAAGTCTCTTAGAGATTCGCGTGGACCCATGTCATAGATGGCGCGTACTGCTCTCTTTTGTAATATGAAAATGGTATCTATATCGGCAGCAGATCCCCAAAGTAGGACGCCATAAGACATCAAACTATGAAAATATGCAAAATATACCAACCTTGCCGTCGCCACATCAGTCAGCTGCCTAATTTTACGTACTGCAAATGCAGCGGAACTCAAACGACCCGATAGGGCATTGATGTGAGGACCCCACTGCATTTTGGAGTCAATAGTTAATCCTAAGAATACAGTGTTATTCACCAGGTCAAGTTTGCTGCCTTCCAATTCCACTTTAGATTCCACGTGTGGTACGTTGGGAAGTGAAAATTTAATACATTTAGTTTTACTAGCGTTAAGTAGTAGATTATTAGCAGCAAACCATTCTGAGATTTTGTCAAGGTTATCATTTAATTCCTTTAGTTCACTGTCTTTCCTATCAGTTTTAAAAATGAGTGAAGTATCATCAGCAAACAAAACTATGTCCAATGCTATATGGTCTGTCATAAAGGGTAAGTCATTTATATATACTAGAAAGAGAAAGGGGCCCAGTATTGATCCCTGCGGCACGCCTATCTTCACTGAAGAACCACAAGATGTTACTCTATCGATGCCAACCTTCTGCTGTCTACCCGTCAAGTAAGAATTTACAAGATCAAGAGCTGTCCCACGCACGCCGTAATGATGCATTTTTTTAATAAGCGTTCTGTGTTCCACACAATCAAATGCTTTGGAGAGGTCACAGAATACTCCAATAGCATCCTGTGAACTCTCCCAAGCTTCAAAGATGTGGGACATCAGTTTAGCTCCGGCATCGACTGTTGATCTGCCTTTCGTGAAACCAAACTGGTGACCGTGCAATATTCTATACTCGTTGAAATGTGAAAGTAACTGTTCTAATATAATTTTTTCAAAGATTTTGCTAAGAGCTGGAAGTACAGAAACTGGTCTATAGTTAGAGGGGGTGTCCTTACAACCAGATTTAAAAATAGGGGTGACTTTACTGTGTTTCATTAGATCAGGAAAGACACCCTGATCTATAGAAAGATTAAAAATAATAACTAGATAGGGCGCAATTGTATCAATTAAGGATCCTATTACTTTTACCGATATACCCCACAAGTCTTCGGTGTTTTTCACATTGATAGATTTAAACGCTTTTTTGATACTAGTGGTTGTTATGTAACGAAAACTAAAATCCGGAATTAATTTAGAAAAGCTGTTTTGCAAAAGCATTTCTGCTTTTGCTGGAGAAGAGTCTAGTGATTTAGTAGCCTCCAATGGTATGTTTGTAAAAAACTTATTAAACTCATTGGCTATATCGAGTTGATCAGTAACTACTTTATCGTTAATTTTTAGTTTAAATTCACAATCTCTGTTTTTATTTTTACCAGTTTCTGTGTTAATAATTTTCCAAACAGTTTTGATTTTATTATTAGATTTTGTTACTTTATCCCTAATGTAGTTGGATTTAGCTTGCATACATACGCGTTTAAAAATCTTTGAATATTGACTGACATATTCGTGAAATTTTTTGTTATTAGTGAGTGATTTTTTATAGTATAATTCGTACATAACATCTCTACTTTTTCTAATACCCTTAGTGGCCCAGTCACTAAATTGAAATCTGTTCTTTACTGTTACTGTTTTCTTGGGGCACACTTTGCCAAATTCATTACAAATAATTGTAGACAACATTGCATAGATATCATTTGGGTCTTCAAGTGGAAAATGCGCGAGGGCTAGTCTTGAATCTATGTTTTCATTTAGTATTTCTAATTTATTATCTGTAAGGGCTCGTATTTCAATCTTAGCGTCTATAGATTTAGTTTTATTTTCTAAGCCTATTTTCTGTCCCATGTGGTCGGATCTAACACCAGTTAATAGACTTTTTTGTTTAACACTAAAATTAACAACGATGTTGTCAATGCAGGTAGCAGAGGAATGACATACCCTAGTAGGTTCTGTAAACAGAAATTTCAAATCAAATGACTCAAATAGGGACACAAATTTTTGTTTATCTGATGACTGTCCTAATAAATCTATGTTGAAATCACCACAAACACATATACTTTTTTTACATTTAAATATTTTTCTTAAAATCTCTTCCATAATCAGTAAAAAGTGGGAAAAACAAGATGCAGGAGGTCTATACACACATAAAATTATATATCCAGCTAGTTCAACGCAGGCAACCTCACAGACTCGTTCCACAGAGCAAGCCACTACGTCACTTCGTTCTTTAAATTTCAAATTATTTCTCAATAGTATTATTGAGCCCCCGCCTTCGGCAGACACCCTGTTGAACGTACTGGCGACTACATAGTTGTTTACATGGAATTGCATTGTATTTGGCTTCAGCCATGTTTCAGAGAAGCATAAAATGTCTAGATTGTACTTATCGGTCAATAACTCGATATCTAGAATTTTGCCTGAGAAGCGATTAATATTTTGGTGATATAAAATTAATTCATTACTTTGCATTTGATGCTTCTCTGTCGTCGGTAAATCACTACAAATAACGGGATCTACCTTTTTGCTGGAAATGCTTTTATTGACTTGTACTACATGTGGGGTATTGAGCTTTTCCATTGTCGGACTAGTCAGTTTAAATTATTGTAACCTGACGCTTGATCTAAATAGCTCTCATTAGTAACACTACTAACAATGAGATTGTCATTTGTCTGCGTTATACTACATATAACGGAGTTCTCAATATTAAATGCTAACAACTTAGCAATAATTATTTTATTAAATTTTGACAGGTACAATGTATCCTGAGTCAAAGTAAATTCACTAATAAATAAATTAGTGTCAAAATACAATATGTCGCTATGACGATATGTCAAATTATACAATGTCATATTTAAATTAAAAATGTCATTATTCTGTTTGTCCGTCAATTTAGATGAGTATGGGAAAGCACATAGTATTATCTTCCTCATACCCGACTCTAACTTAACAGTTAACATGTCAATTAGCTTAATTAAATCTCTCTTATGTATACTTAAACTATTTCCTAATTGTACAATGAGTGAGGTATCCCTGTCAAAATGGTCATGTTCAATCATCTGGATAATCTGTCCGATAGGGGCATTTGGTAAGCAGTTATTTGTAACATTTTGCTCAAGATAGTTGCTCAGAATCATGCCCATACCAGTGCCAATCATGTCTGAATAAAGTACTGACCTAGGTCTGTACCCAGCTTGCTGGCAAGTATCAGACTGATTATCCAAAGACACAGACAGTGTAGGTGTTCCTACTTCAAGCGGTTGCATCAGGCCAGAGCCATTATTGCTGGGTAGCATAATGGGCTCCGACACTGGAATATTGAGGGATGTGTCTCCACACTTAGCACACATATCTTTTGATTGACATGTTGTGTTCAATTGTAGTATGTTAGTCATGGAGGCAACATACTGGCTATATTGCTGTTGTGATTGCTCATATTTGCATGTGAGGTCATTGAGTGATCTCATGAGATGATCCTTTCTTGCCGTTAGGTAATCTAGTTCTCTTGAGTTCCGGCCTAGTAAATTATAACATGATTGTAACTCAATATTTAAATCAATTTTATCTTTCCTTAATTGTAATGTTTTATGAAACTTTCTGTAAGAATGAAGTGTTTTTTGAGCCTTTTTTATGAATCTATTTATTTTTAGATATTTCTTGATTTTATTTGATCCACTTGTATGCAAGATTTTGAATTTTGAGTCTGGAGTAGTGAGATCAATGAGTGGTATGTTAGCCCCACAGGTTACCAACTCATTGTACAAAGCTGAAGTACTTAAAGAGGAATTGTCTTTAATTAAACTATCTAATTCTTCAATCTTTTTTCTTGCTAAAAACAGCTCCTGGTTTTGAGTTTTTATATGCAACAAAGCTGACTCATAGCACTCATGGTCTTGGCTGGTGGAATCTAGAGAACTTTGAAGCCGGTCCCGTTGGTCTGTCATGTCCTCCAACAATGTATCCAGCTCGGTGAGCTGATTCTTGAGTTGGGTATTTTTGTTGTTGATTCTCACTATCTCAGCCTCGCTATCTTCACGTTCTTGTAATAGTTGGTCACGAAGCTTGTTGCTATCTTTCAATTCCAGGAGTGCTGCCTTAAGTTTGGACTCCATGTCCTTCGCGGTGGCTTTTCTAGTCATCATGGTCATTTTAAGTTGCACCGCGTGGTCAGCCACTGGAAAACAATTAAAAGTGCTTAGATAACACAGTAACTTAAGGTTTTACTGTAATATGTGATATTAACTCAAGTTTAGTGCCAAATCCTAGACATAAAACAAGTTAGGGATGAGAATAAGTGCCTTCTGCACAGTACAACAGATAAAAGTGGGAAATTGAAACAGAAAAATTTAAAGAACAAAAGAGATATAAAACAATTTTTAAGTTAGAAACAAAGCAATGACAGAGAATAGACAGACAAAAGTTCGAAACTTTTACCTGTGTATAACTGTACAATGTATTATTTTATTTAGATCTTTGTTTATAAAAATAAATCCAAAATATTACTGGAAACTGGTAATTTATTCAAAGGTCTAACAACACATTACAAAGTTTGACACCAAACCTGTTTATCAGGGTAAGTAGGGCACAGTACCTAAGTGTAAAATTGCAGTTTAAACATGTATGTGACCAGTGTTATTTTCTTCAAGCCTACTCCCACAATTTGTCGAGTAGGTCGAGATGTAACGCGGCCGAAGTGTGATTATGGACGAAGCTCACAAAAGTGAGGCCAGTGTATGAATGTGCACTCACATTCATACACTGGCCTCACTTTTGTGAGCTTCGTCCATAATCACACTTCGGCCGCGTTACATCTCGACCTACTCGACAAATTGTAGAAGTCAGGAATGTTAAATAACACAATACTTCCCAGGATTTATAAGTTTCCAATGCAACCAATTGACGTCACACGTCAGTTTGAATTCGCCCGTTTGGTCCGGCGTTTGATTTTACCAAATAACTTCACTGATCGTTCTATCACATGAATTTAAACTCACTAGCATTCGTAAGGTTAATTGTACACATTTATAAACAACACAGAACAGCAAAACTACATTTAAATCTAATAAAAACTTAAAATTATTACACAGCAAAATATTTAACAGCTGATCTTCAGTGTTGCCACAGGGCAAAAGCCTAATAATATAAAAAGTCGATAAAACCCACTTTATCGATTTGAACTGTCAATTTTATCGATTAAAAAGATGTACTTGCGCCGCAGAACACAGCAATAACAACAGCCATTCCATTATTTGGTTGTCGCTTAACACAGTGATGACATTACGCCAATATACTAATTATTTAATTTAGTATCAGGTGGGAAGTTGTCTGTTATACCCTGACATTTCTTGCAAGGTATGAAAGACCTCCAAAAATAGCCAGTACCATAGGATTTAATATTTTTTTTTTTTTTTTTTTTTTTTTTTATTACTATGATGACACACTCAGCTCGCAATGAAACATATCTGATGAAAACTTATGTTCCCTTTTGATTTAACATCTGACATTTTCCTCTTAACATGCCAAACGAAAACTGCTCTTTCTTCTTCTAACACAAGTTGTAAATTCCAGGTGAAAGTGCTGAAGAGGCCCCGTTTCGAGATCTCCAAGTTGATGGAGCTCCACGGTGAAGGTGGCGGTGGCAAGCGCGGGGAGGCTGGTGACAAGTCTGAGCGGCCTGAGGGCTACGAGCCGCCGGTGCAAGAAAGCGTTTAAAATCTAAATATACGTGTAAAAATTTAGCCTGGTTCTTTTATTTCAATCATGGGGTGTTAGTTCCTACGCAGGCCACATATCAGTTATTATATTAAATTATAACTATACGCATCAGCAAGCTCAAAAACGCACAACGAGCTATGGAGAGGGCTATGCTCGGGGTTTCCCTGCTGCGTGATAAAATCCGAAACGAGGAGATCCGCAGGAGAACGAAAGTTACCGACATAGCTCTCAAAGTTAGCAAGTTGAAATGGCAGTGGGCAGGCCACATCGCTCGCAGAACCGATAACCGATGGGGAAGAACGGTTCTCGAGTGGCGATCACGAACCGGAAGACTTAGTGTAGGACGTCCCCCCACTAGGTGGACCGACGACCTTGTCAAAACCGCGAGGAACCGTTGGATGCAAGAGCCGAGTAGTCGATCCAAGTGGCGTTCTATGGGGGAGGCCTATGTTAAGCAGTGGACGTCTTCCGGCTGATGATGATGATGATAACTATACTAGTTTCCGCCTACTACAGCTTCGTCCGCTGTATATATCTTTATAAAAATAATAGGCGATACGTATTCTGGTGTATAAACTAAAGTGCCCGCGGTTTCCCCCGCGTTCCCACAAGAATCACTGCGCATTATTTCCGGGATAAAAAGTAAATAAAGCCTTTGCATCGAGTAATCTCGGGTCAGCCTTCAACTGAGATCGTGGACAACGTGGCGTCAACAAAAAGAAAAAACGTAAGTCAGATATAAGCGATTGTTTAGGTAATTAGCTTAGTGTGCGTTCTCGCAGCGGCATAATATCGAATTTCATGATTTGAGTTCTATAGATATTTAGTGTATGACGCCGTGTAAATGTGTATGATAATTTTAAATTTGTGTGTCCAGCCGTTTTTGAGTTATAACGAAAAAACAGATTCCGCCAGGGCAACGTTCTCCTAGCGGCACCTTTTTTTCAAAATGGTCGTACGTGAAAAAAAATTATACCAATAATTAGTGTGTGAGGAGTAGTAAATGTGTGTGCTAAAATGAAATTTGTGTGTCGTAAGACTCCAAAGATATTCAAAATGCCGCTGCGGGAACGTTTTGCTGATGGCTGGATATCCTAAACGATTAGGCGCACAATTATGATTTTTTTTATTCACGTTGCTATGAATTTGTTTATAAAAGAAAATTCGAAAATAATATACCATTCGGGAGAAAAAAAAATATACCTAGAATAAGGTTTTTAGGTTCTAGTACTTCAAATATATGTCCTAGAGACTAGCTTTTAACGTAAGTATGTGCCCTATAGCTGCCTACAATGATATTCCAAGTCTCGTTTGTATACTGTAAATAATTAATGAGATATGTAAATAATACCACGATTAGACTACGACCATTTTCGCCATTGGATTGGACGAGTTCTTTATGGGTTATCAAATTAAAAAGTATACCAATAATTAGTGTGTTCCTTCAATTATACGCCTGTAAAATTTAAGCCCTGTACACTTTATAATTAAAGAGATATCATTAAAAAACCAACAAGACACAAAACAGTAGCTAAACCGACTAAGATTGAATGGCTACAAAAAAGCGGCCGCGCAGTATAAAGTGCTCGCCTTCTAAATTTGATAGTATTTTATTGTAACTTTAGTACAAGAGCGTACACAATTTTTAGTAAACTCTTCTCAATGTGTGAATGCTTTGTTGGAAATTAAATAAAATGTGTGTGTACTTTGGTATTACAAAACCTAGAACTGCGGTTAATTTTTCATTGTGAAGTAGTAAATGTAAATGACTTACTCTTTACTTAAGCCGCTATCTAGATAGGTACTTATATTATTTAAAAACCTCACTAAAATCAGCATTGGCTTAAAATAATCATAGTAAAAGGAGATTACTATGATATAATCACAATTATTTTTGGCGAAGTTTGCCTTATCTACTTATATAATTATCAAAGTGACGGATACGTACACCTATATACAATCACAGATTAGTTTCATTATGTAGGTACATATTGACTCAATTATTACAATAAAAGACCGACAGGTAGGTAGATGTACATGCCTACCTCATCACCAAATTGTACATAACAAGTAGGTAGGTAGGAGTATTTATTTATTGTTATTATTAGTAACTAGCTGTGCCCCACGGCTGTGCTCACGAAACCTGTACATGCCTACCTCATCACCAAATTTTACAAAACAAGTAGGTAGGTAGGTAGTAATATTTATTTATTGTTATTATTAGTAACTCGCTGTGTCCCACGGCTTTGCTCACGAAACCTAAGTTACTCCTTGTAACATCAGCTATCTGCCAGTGAAAGTACCGTCAAAATCGGTCCAGCCGTTTCGGAGATTACCCGGAACAAATAGACAGACAAAAATTTTATAAATGGTTGTTTTGTTATAGGTACCGTATATACTTTCATATGCATTGAGTAAAAAGCTGTTATTTTGATATTACAAACAGACACTTCAGTTTTATTTATTTGTATAGATAGGAATAGGATTATTTTAGTAGGTACCTATCAGCAGAATTTGAATAAAAACTCATATTAACAATAGTGTACGCACATGTACTGACCCAGTAACGGTACAATACTATCAATTTTAGAAGGTAAGCACTTTATACTGCGCGGCCGCTTTTATGTAGCCATTCAAACTTGGTCGGTTTAGCTACTGCTTTGTGTCTTGTTGGTTTTTTAATGATATCTCTTTAATTATAAACTGTACAGGGCTTAAATTTTACAGGCGTATAATTGAATGAACACACTAATTATTAGAATACTTTATAATTTGATAACCCATAAAGAACTCGTCCAATCCAATGGCGAAAATGGTCGTAGTCTAATCGTGATATTATTTACATATCTCATTAATTATTTACAGTATACAAACGAGACTTGGAATATCATTGTAGGCAGCTATAGGGCACATACTTACGTTAAAAGCTAGTCTCTAGGACATATATTTGAAGTACTAGAACCTAAAAACCTTATTCTAGGTATATTTTTTTTCTCCCGAATGGTATATTATTTTCGAATTTTCTTTTATAAACAAATATAAACAAATTCATAGCAACGTGAATAAAAAAAATCATAACTGTGCGCCTAATCGTTTAGGATATCCAGCCATCAGCAAAACGTTCCCGCAGCGGCATTTTGAATATCTTCGGAGTCTTACGACACACAAATTTCATTTTAGCACACACATTTACTACTCCTCACACACTAATTATTGGTATAATTTTTTTTCACGTACGACCATTTTGAAAAAAAGGTGCCGCTAGGAGAACGTTGCCCTGGCGGAATCTGTTTTTTCGTTATAAATCAAAAACGGCTGGACACACAAATTTAAAATTATCATACACATTTACACGGCGTCATACACTAAATATCTATAGAAATCAAATCATGAAATTCGATATTATGCCGCTGCGAGAACGCACACATTAGCTTAGGGTCTTAGGCGTCAAAAAAAATGTATAAAACATCTTTTATTTACAAAATTCAGCTCTCATGATAAGATTTGTATGCAACAAAAAAATAAACAGTAAATTATTTTTTATTGGGATGCTAAGAATAACACTGAAATTATATCTAGGTACGTACGTACCTGTAAACCTACATTAATTTTTAGGTTAAAACTCGAATAAAATTGTATTCTTACATTATATCAAATTAATTACTTATTACAAAAAAATTCTAAACATTTTTATAGAGTTCGTGTTTTTACTCCTATCTTTACGTGTGGTTTAATTAAACTATTTTGTTACTTTGACAATTTTAAACTGAACCGAAAGAGACAAAATATACTTTCAACTATTCAACCGTTTAACACTGTTTATTAATAACGGCCGGCCCTTGTTTTGTAAAGAAATATGGTCTAGCCACAGAGTACTTTACTATGGTCTAGCGTAGAATGTTCCCTTTGAAATATGGCGGATACCTATGCCAATCAGATCAATCGGTGACAGGTCATTCAATAGGCCAATCGCAGTGGTGAACATACGCCTGAGAATACGCCAGTAGGCAGGCGTATTCTCAGGCGACTAATTCCTACAATTTTCCGTTCGAATCCACATTGTTCGTCTGTCATCCTGAATGTAGATGACTGCGACGGATAATGTGGTCGAACGGAAACCTGTAGGATTGAGTTGTGAATATGCCTCACAGATCAGTATATATGTAGCTAGCTATACATGTATATATGTGATATGCTGATCATCATCCAGACATACGGTAGATAGAAATCCTCCATAACTATAATTATACTCTGGGGAAATTGTAACCTATCAGTAGATATCTATTGATAATTTAAGTGTGGCTATTGTATAATAATATAGTACCTAGGCAAGAGGAGCAGCCTTATAAGTCAAATCTGTATAAAAACTTTAATTATTATTAGATAAATACACTAAAAAACTAAATTATATACATTAGAATATATATCTACTCTTTTCTTATTATATCGTAAAAAATTACCTATATGTACTAGAAAAATAGAGATTCTACTCCTAATTTTAGTTATCTAGCTATTATACTTAATTTAAATACAAATTAATCAAAAAATATACATACTCTAAACTAAATTAATAAGTAGATATGTTGACTATAACGTTCTACCGTTTTCGAAGTGTCACAGTCCACAGAGAAACATGATGTAGTATATACATAGTACATAATATGAAACATGTTTCCATGGTCCATTTGAGCTTCTGGCTTTCTGTGAAAGAAAACATTGTGATGCAACCAGCGCAGCGTGGGGGTAGGTATTTCCTATTCTTATTCTATGTGGGAGTGGTATTGCCACACGTCCCGTTTCACCCGTTTGGGATGTATTGTGCTTTTCCCCCTGCCAGTAGATAGGTAGGTACTGGCCAGAAGCTCGATACAAATTACCCTCGATCTTCAGATCTTCTCACTATACTCCGTTCGGCCATTTATTTGACTTTTGACAACTCTCGTTAGTGTGTTATCGATTCGATTTCTTATAACAATTGTATTAATTTATGAAGAAGTTTTAAACAATTTAACATATCATCGCACAAGAATCCGACGATTCATTGAAGTATTTTAGGTAAGTACTTACTTAGGTAATTGTTTTATTTGCATACAACTTTTTTCAGAATTCAAAATTTATCAATAGCTAAAGAAATTCGGTATAATCAATCTTCGTTACATACATAATCTGTGGACTCAATAAATATAGATATCGATAAATATCAGAGATAATAAACGTCGCTTCCCTAAAAACACCGTCCATGGAGTATTGCATATTTTGTCTATGGTTGCATATCAATAACGATGAAACTTATGCCAAAAGTAAAATAAATGGTTGGACAGAGTATAAACACCACACCCCGTACAACGCAAAAAATCTTAATCTACCCACGCTTTCAATAAATAATTCGCAATATCTTAGCTATCACTCTTCCCCTCCCGCATTTCAATCGCCACTTTCTTGATAGTAACGCAGGGTTTCCGTCTCCTCTGGAGCAGCATCAGCATGAGGCAGATGCTGGAGACGACGAGAGCTATCACGCACATGACGGTCAGGCCGAGCTGCACCGCGGCGGTGGAGTAGGTGCCGTGGTACACTAACGACTTAAGACTTTCGGGGAGTTCTTCCACTTCCTGTAAATGGATAAAAAAAAATTATGCTATTTGGTAACGAGACGAGCTGGTCGTTTGCCTGATGGTAAGCATAACGCCGGCCCATAAAAATTGCAGTGCCACGCAGAACTTTTAATCACAAAGGCCTGCGCGGCACTGTAGTGCGCTCGTTACCCCGAGACGTTAGTTATTAAGTCTCATAAGCCCAGTAATTTCACTGGCTATACTCTGCTCATCAAATTGGAACACCGTAATGCTTGCATATTACTGCTTGGCGGCAGACTTCACGAGATAAGCGGTAAGACACAGACGGACACTCGCAGAAGTGTTAGTCGTACCACCTGGGGATGTAAATATACTTAGGTAATACTAGATAATCCCTACTTCCCTACTAATATTATAAATGAGAAAGTGTGATTTGTGTTGTTGGTTTGTTGGTTTGTCCATGTCTTTGTTGACGATAGAACGATGTCGAGTAATAGCGCTTACCATTTCAATCCAAGCCACTGGAAGAATCAGGCCTTCGGGCAAATAGTTCACTGCCGAGATGTAGTCTGCTTTCTTCACTTGCATATTGATTTGCAAACTGCAAACAAAAAATACAGATAGGTGTAATGATGTCAAGAATTTCGGAGTGAGCATGGCTCCCTCTTGTTGCATTATAGAAACATTGTACCTAAAGATTATTTAACAAGAATGTCGACGAGTTTCTTGTCCTTCATCTTGATCGGTCTATACCAATTTGAAACGGGCACTTAGAATTATTTATTTTAACATATATGAGTGCTCTGAATTTGAAATTATAAAGTTATATAACACGCGGGCGAAGCTGCGTGCGAAAGCTAGTGAAAATATAAATGAAAATACTTACGTAGATCGCCCCTGCAGCGCGATGCCCAAGGTAGGGTGCAAGTCTAAGTGCGTGTCGTGGAGCGCCTGGTTGGGCAGGAGCCCTAGGATGTCCTCGCGGAGCTGAGGGTCTCCGAGGAAGAAGTGCGGGAAGGACACCATAGCGGGGGCTCCTGCACAAGAGAGGATATTTTTAAAGATTATTCTATCTATTATTTTATCATTTCGTCCGCTGCAAAAACTCACTTCAGTAATCTAAGCCTACTAATATTATAAACGCGAAAGTTTGTGGAGATGAATGGAAGTTTGATACTCTTTCACGCAAAAACTACTGAACGGATTTTGGTGAAACTACAGTATTATACATCAGAATAACACATAGACTACAATTATTATTTATAAAGACATATACCACTCGGGCGAAGCCGCGAGCTTAAGTATTAGTATAGGTAACATGTGCAGACCGTAGACGCTTATGCGAGTATACCTTTTGCTGTCAAAATAACCGTGCTTTTGCATCAAGCGCGGATTACGAGATAATACACGCGCAAGCGCGGCTTGATGTATAACCATCAGAAAACCACGAAATAGACAAGATGGCAATACTGCCAGATAGTGCTGTCTCGAAGCCCTGCCTTGGCTCAAAGCGACGATTGCTCCGCTTTACGCTATATACATCACTTGCGCACCACCGCTTATTTACCGCGGCGTCTCCACTGAGCACGCAGTGGTTGTGAAACTATTTTTTTGATAGAGGACGTAGAAGTATAGGTAGAAGCGGGTACCGTGCTCGAACTAGATTTCCATCAAGCCCCAACCACAACCACAATAGACGATACGATATCCGTCAAGCGGGGATCGTGGTTTTTCCATGGTTTTCTCGTGGTCCGCGATTGATGCTTATCCATAAATCATGAATTACGTGTGAGGGCTGCCTTATAGGTAGCTATGGTTAGCGTAGTCACCAGTCAGTCAGTGCACTCACCCATGGTGCAGGCGGTGACGTTGATGACGCCGCGCGGCGGGCACACGGCGGCGTCCATCTCGCAGTAGCACTGGTTGGCGGGTTGTGTATAGTTCCTACAGTGCACTCACCCATGGTGCAGGCGGTGACGTTGATGACGCCGCGCGGCGGGCACACGGCGGCGTCCATCTCGCAGTAGCACTGGTTGGCGGGTTGTGTATAGTTCCTACAGTGCACTCACCCATGGTGCAGGCGGTGACGTTGATGACGCCGCGCGGCGGGCACACGGCGGCGTCCATCTCGCAGTAGCACTGGTTGGCGGGTTGTGTATAGTTCCTACAGTGCACTCACCCATGGTGCAGGCGGTGACGTTGATGACGCCGCGCGGCGGGCACACGGCGGCGTCCATCTCGCAGTAGCACTGGTTGGCGGGTTGTGTATAGTTCCTACAGTGCACTCACCCATGGTGCAGGCGGTGACGTTGATGACGCCGCGCGGCGGGCACACGGCGGCGTCCATCTCGCAGTAGCACTGGTTGGCGGGTTGTGTATAGTTCCTACAGTGCACTCACCCATGGTGCAGGCGGTGACGTTGATGACGCCGCGCGGCGGGCACACGGCGGCGTCCATCTCGCAGTAGCACTGGTTGGCGGGTTGTGTATAGTTCCTACAGTGCACTCACCCATGGTGCAGGCGGTGACGTTGATGACGCCGCGCGGCGGGCACACGGCGGCGTCCATCTCGCAGTAGCACTGGTTGGCGGGTTGTGTATAGTTCCTACAGTGCACTCACCCATGGTGCAGGCGGTGACGTTGATGACGCCGCGCGGCGGGCACACGGCGGCGTTCATCTCGCAGTAGCACTGGTTGGCGGGTTGTGTATAGTTCCTACAGTGCACTCACCCATGGTGCAGGCGGTGACGTTGATGACGCCGCGCGGCGGGCACACGGCGGCGTCCATCTCGCAGTAGCACTGGTTGGCGGGTTGTGTATAGTTCCTACAGTGCACTCACCCATGGTGCAGGCGGTGACGTTGATGACGCCGCGCGGCGGGCACACGGCGGCGTCCATCTCGCAGTAGCACTGGTTGGCGGGTTGTGTATAGTTCCTACAGTGCACTCACCCATGGTGCAGGCGGTGACGTTGATGACGCCGCGCGGCGGGCACACGGCGGCGTCCATCTCGCAGTAGCACTGGTTGGCAGGTTGTGTATAGTTCCTACAGTGCACTCACCCATGGTGCAGGCGGTGACGTTGATGACGCCGCGCGGCGGGCACACGGCGGCGTCCATCTCGCAGTAGCACTGGTTGGCGGGTTGTGTATAGTTCCTACAGTGCACTCACCCATGGTGCAGGCGGTGACGTTGATGACGCCGCGCGGCGGGCACACGGCGGCGTCCATCTCGCAGTAGCACTGGTTGGCGGGTTGTGTATAGTTCCTACAGTGCACTCACCCATGGTGCAGGCGGTGACGTTGATGACGCCGCGCGGCGGGCACACGGCGGCGTCCATCTCGCAGTAGCACTGGTTGGCGGGTTGTGTATAGTTCCTACAGTGCACTCACCCATGGTGCAGGCGGTGACGTTGATGACGCCGCGCGGCGGGCACACGGCGGCGTCCATCTCGCAGTAGCACTGGTTGGCGGGTTGTGTATAGTTCCTACAGTGCACTCACCCATGGTGCAGGCGGTGACGTTGATGACGCCGCGCGGCGGGCACACGGCGGCGTCCATCTCGCAGTAGCACTGGTTGGCGGGTTGTGTATAGTTCCTACAGTGCACTCACCCATGGTGCAGGCGGTGACGTTGATGACGCCGCGCGGCGGGCACACGGCGGCGTCCATCTCGCAGTAGCACTGGTTGGCGGGTTGTGTATAGTTCCTACAGTGCACTCACCCATGGTGCAGGCGGTGACGTTGATGACGCCGCGCGGCGGGCACACGGCGGCGTCCATCTCGCAGTAGCACTGGTTGGCGGGTTGTGTATAGTTCCTACAGTGCACTCACCCATGGTGCAGGCGGTGACGTTGATGACGCCGCGCGGCGGGCACACGGCGGCGTCCATCTCGCAGTAGCACTGGTTGGCGGGTTGTGTATAGTTCCTACAGTGCACTCACCCATGGTGCAGGCGGTGACGTTGATGACGCCGCGCGGCGGGCACACGGCGGCGTCCATCTCGCAGTAGCACTGGTTGGCGGGTTGTGTATAGTTCCTACAGTGCACTCACCCATGGTGCAGGCGGTGACGTTGATGACGCCGCGCGGCGGGCACACGGCGGCGTCCATCTCGCAGTAGCACTGGTTGGCGGGTTGTGTATAGTTCCTACAGTGCACTCACCCATGGTGCAGGCGGTGACGTTGATGACGCCGCGCGGCGGGCACACGGCGGCGTCCATCTCGCAGTAGCACTGGTTGGCGGGTTGTGTATAGTTCCTACAGTGCACTCACCCATGGTGCAGGCGGTGACGTTGATGACGCCGCGCGGCGGGCACACGGCGGCGTCCATCTCGCAGTAGCACTGGTTGGCGGGTTGTGTATAGTTCCTACAGTGCACTCACCCATGGTGCAGGCGGTGACGTTGATGACGCCGCGCGGCGGGCACACGGCGGCGTCCATCTCGCAGTAGCACTGGTTGGCGGGGTTGCGCTCAGGGTTGTCGAACACGTTGCGGGGCATGCGGTAGCGGTAGAGAATTATGCCGTCGTTAATCTGAAAGTCATAGTTAAACAAACATAAACCCAGCACGAGGCATCTATTTGAATCAGACTCCGCCCAATCCTTGGTTTGCACGTAAAATTAAGTTGACGATAAATTACTGTCTAAGCTCACAGGTTGTGGTCCGAACACAGCGATGCCTGCACACGGATGCATGCACATTTTGTTCAACAAACTGGAACACAATAATACAACATATTCCTGCTTGGTGGCAGAGTGCACGAGGGAAGTGATCTTACCCACGCAAGACGGACACTCGCAGAAGAGTTATAGCTCCCATACCTGACTACTCCACTCTACAATATTCGACGCAAACGTTCCAAAAACCGCCCATGTGTGGGGAATCTCAGATGGATTACGTGGAGTCATAGGAATATTGGATATACAAACGTTTCAAATAAAACGTTCCAACGTGTGGCCGATACGACGATCCATTTCGCGCTCAGTTGGCAGTACTCGAGACGCAAAATGACCGAAAAATGGAGCAATGGCGCGCCCGGAATGGAATGGCCGTCAGTGGGCTTGAAAATTGAACCATATGTATCGTTCCATTCAAGCCACGATGCGTGGAGCGATGGAATAGTAGTAATCGTGAATGTATACTTTAATTTGTCCAAGTATCTGATAATCACATCTAACTACTCATTAGAGTTTCTTCGCTTGCCTACCTCAATTTCCTTCTCGAACTCGAAAGGCAGCCGCCGGCAGAGGTTCGGGTAGAACACGTAGAGGGTTTGTTTCTTGTCAAGCATCGAGGGTGGGAAGATAGATCCGTCTGACCCGTCTATCCTGGAAATAAACACATCTTCTTTTAATGTAGGCTTATCCAGGGCTTTTAGGCATTGAAGTTATCTCGCCCCCGCTAATTTAAAGCGATTGTGATGTATTTACTTGCGATGCGCTAAAGCCGCATGTGCGAGATGACCGCGTAGTACTATTATGTATTCTGTGGCGAAGTGACCTAATGCCACAGTACAAACCATTAGCAGTAAATCAACTAAATATATACTTTTTACTTATGATACACATGTAAAGTGTAATTGTTTTTTGGTATTTTTACATAATATTAACTTAATGGACTTATAGTTCAATTAATTAGGTACTATAATACTGCAAGGATAATGTGTTGCAATCTATAGTGAGCACAAATCTGTTACATCTCTCTGAAGGCAAACCCGACTGCGAAAACGCGTATGTTTTTTTATTCTATTGGTTTACGAGACGAGCTGCAGATGGCAAGCATAACGCCAACCTATAACAAATGCAGTGCTACTCAGAACCTTGAAACACAAAGGCCTTCGCGGCACTGCAGTGCGCTCTTTATCTTTATTAGGTATTCCTCGTAAGTCCAGTAATTTCGCTGACTACTTTGCTCATCAAACCGGAACACAGAAATGCTTGCACATTACTGCTTGACGGCATACTACACGAACAAAGCGGTGGTACCCACCCAGAGGGACACTCACAGAAGTGTTAGTCCCTATATACCTACCACCTGGTGAAAAGTGAAAACAAACTAGAGTAAAAAAAAAACGACAGATATTTTGTAACGCCAATAGCTATCTCAGTTCAAAAGTGTATCACCCATAGATGGACTGGTAGTGCCCTCTTTATCACGAACATTGTGTAAAAACTATGCGATTATGTTTTTAAATTGACAGCACAGACTAAATAATATGATTAAAAATGATTATGCAATTTGTGCCCGAAATAACACTGATTGGGGACGACATGGGCATTTCAGAATATCAGATAGATAATGGGATTGTTTGCAGCGTTGAACTTTGCTACACGTGATTATAAGTAGGTAATCGTGTGGTATGACCAGTGCCGTATTTTAGGATTCAGCGCCCCGGGCCTGCAGGCCCCGCCGCCCTTTTCTTTTGACAATTTTAAACTGAATCGAAAGAGACAAAACACAGTTTAACACTGTTCATTAATAAGAGCCTTAGTTAGTCAGTCTTTTTAAAATTTCTTCTGCTTGCACCGCCCCTAGCAGCCTGCCGCCCCGGGCCATGGCCCTTTTGGCCCTAGGGTAAATACGCCCCTGGGTATGACAGCAGCGGCGCGAGTACGGATCTTTCGATAAAAAAAATTCGATAAAATTGACAGTTAAAATCGATAAAGTGGGTTTTATCGATTTTAACTGTCAATTTTATTTATCGAAAAGATCCGTACTCGCGCCGCAGTTCCATAACTTTTAAGGTTACGGAACAATCAACAAATCCCTTTTATTTTATGTAACATCAAATGACTACAAATGAAGGCCATTGCAATGCAATTTTGTGCTGTTCCAAAGTAATATTTGTGATTGAGAAATTATATTTAATTGTATCTAAAAATTTTCCAACGATTCGCGGAACCCTTGCGTTCTGTGGTACCACTTTAGGAATCGATGCGCTCACGAGCGTTCCAAATCGATTGAGCGGACCGATGCAATGGTCCAATATTCGACCCCACAGAGGGTCACGCCATTCCGGGCGCGCCGTCGCTTCATGTTTCGGTCATTCGGCGTCTAGAGTACTGCCAACTGAGCGCGAAATGGAACGTTGTATCGACCACACATGATGAGTCGGAACGTTGGATTTGGAACGTTTGGATCTTCAATTATTGAAGAAGTGTTACAAAACACGTAAAATATTTACTTAGTGTGCTTACTCCCCTATAATTGAGATTTTTCCAATACATGCTTAATTTAATATAAAAATAATGATTGTAAATGCGCGCGAAACTGTCACGTGACATACCAATTCTTTTTACGTAAAGATTCTAACACAAACTTGTTGTCACTTGTTGGACATCGGAGTTTGTTTTAGAATCATGTGAAAAGTCAATCATGGCTTGAGTCTCAAGCCACAGATTGATAAGTAGTAAGAAAGTAATAATTTATGCGGTACGATATGATGCGTCAAGCGGTGATCGTTGTTTTTCCATGGTCTTCGCGTGGTCCGTGATTGATGCTTATCCATCAGTCATGCATTACGTGTATGGGCTGCCAGAACGCCACTTGTGTCTGCTACTCGCCTCTTGCATCCAACTGCTCCCCGCGGTTGTAGTCCACCTATGTATTGTATTGTATTTATTAGGTACCTACCTGTTGCATTCTCTGTCATTCCAGTACGTCAAATGCGACTGTCCGTCAACTTTCTCGATAAGATTCATCTTGTCCATGTCGTTCTGTCCGGTGTTGATGGTGAACCGTTCGGAGACTGTGCCGTTTTTCTGTAAATTACAATAATAAATTGGAAGATACATAAGTATAGTCAGTACTCAGTGAAATTACTGGGCTGAGACTTAACATCCTACGGTCTTACCACAAAAAACTTAAACGCACTTTGAACCAGTGTTAAACACTGTTTAACTACTAAACATGCCTTAGTCGCGTATTTAAATATGAGCAACAACAAATCCTGATTTAAGTAGTGTCTAACCGTTGTCTAACTCAATTCTTTTATGACATTTCTAATCATTCTAGACTTTTATCTTTAGACACTGTCTAGCTAAACAGGCGTCTAAAAGTGGTAACACGGCTAATGTCTCAGGGGATGAGAGGGTAACGAGAGCAGTGCGGTGCCGCCTATAGACCATTGTGTTTCAAAGTTCTAAATGGCATTGCAATTGTTATAGGCTGTCGTTTCGCCTACCATCAGGCAAACGCTCGTCTGGTTATCGAATAGTACAAAAAAGTAGATAGATAGATGATTAGTAGATGTTGTCGACAACAAACACTTTTTTAACCGCTTCATAACTATTAGCTTTGTTAGTGGGAGGACTAACTCTTCTGCGAGTGTCCGTCTGGGTTGTTACCACCGCTTTGCTCGTGAAGTCTGCCGCCAAGCAGTAGTGTGCAAGCATTACTGTGTTCCGGTTTGATGAGCAGAGTATCCAGTGAAATTACTGGGCTTATGAGACTTAATACCTAATGTCTCAGGGTAACGAGCGCACTGCAGTGCCGCGCAGGCCTTTGTGTTTCAAAGTTCTGGGTGGCACTGCAATCGTTATGGGCCGGCGTTATGCTTACCATCAGGCAAACGACCAGCTCGTCTCGTGACCTAACAACATAAAAAAAAAAAAATATTAGCTTCCTAACTATGTAATCAAATATTGGAAGTCGATTTTAACCTACTTCTACAGTCTTTATAATTGCTACCTAATTCCTACTATTTGCTACCTATCACAAATAATTGCTACCTGTAAAAAAATTTATCTCTCATAGAAAAATGCCACAGTCATGCAACCAGCCACCTTGACGGTAACCACACATTTGTGTACTAAAAAGAATTTACTAACCGTAACTAACAAGCCAAATTGATCAAATTTGAAATCTCCCTTATAATTCAGGAAAGTCTTAGCCAAACTGATGATGGTGTCGTCATAACCCCACAGGAATCTGTAACAAAGAAATTATTTAATTACAAAATTAGTAACTACTTTACCAGGCAGGACAAAAGTCCGCGCCACGGCTGAAGTCCCGCGGAACATAGAGGAAATAAAATCGCCGTCGAATGTCTTGAGATTACTTCTTTAACTTTATTAAATATTGTTTATAGTGTTGACCGATATTAGCGGATTTTCACGCAAATATATGCATCCCAAAAATTTCGCTTCTAACAGGTTTCGAACCTGCGTCTTCTGGTAAACTACAACAGACGTCTTAACCAACTAGGCTATGTGAGCAATATATGTTGACTGCGAAAATCTTGAGATTATGTTTTCTTTCGGGTTTACAAGCCGCAGCTCCGTCTGTCAGACCTCGCTTTGTAGCGATTGCCCACTCCATTGAGATACGTTACAGTACCAATCAAATGGCGAGAGAGTTTGCTTTTACTTCTTTAACACTTGATACTAGCTAAATACATAAAAGCTCTCTGCTTTTAAATAAATACGTCGTAGGGAGAATTGGAAATAGTCGTTGGCCACACATGCCTAAGCTACTACACACAGAGGAAATAATACTACCTACGTAGACTACTACAGCGCCACGCCTATCGGACTTCAGTGGTGGCGCGGACTCTAACCCTAAGGCTAAGATTCAGAGACGATTCTAAGCGTAGACTTTGGCTTCCATATGTCAAAACTGTATAGAATTTTGACGTATGGAAGCGTGAGTCCACGCTTAGATTCGTCTCTGAATCTCAGCCTAAGATTCAGAGACGTATCTTAGCGTGGACTCGTGCTTCCATATGTCAAAATTCTATACAGTTTTGACATATCGAAGCAAAAGTCCGCGCTTAGATTTGTCTCTCTGAATCTCAGCCTAACTCTTCTGCGAGCGTCCATCTGGGTGGGAACCACTGATTTGCTCGTGTAGTCTGCCGCCGAGCAGTTATGTCCATGCATTAGGTACTGAGCTCCGGTTTGATGAGCAAAGTAATCAGTGAAATTACTGAGCTTATGATACTGTCACGGTAAAGAGCGCACTGTAGTGCCACGTAGGCCTTTTTGTATCAAAGTTTTCAATGGATGTGGATTATTTATAGGCCTACATTGGTTTGTACATTATATCCAACTGTTCTTGCTAACTTAGATGTACTAATGTTTAATACATTGTGTCACAGAATAACGAGCGCAGTAGGTACGATTAGGGCGATTTTGTTTCAAAGTGTGGTACTGCTATTGTTATTGGCTGTTGTTATGGATAGACCAATAAACAAACGACCTAGCTATTTCAGTATGAAAAAGGCTTGATCTAAAATACCTGTGTACTGGCAACTTGACGAAGGCATCAGGGTGGTTGGTCATGCCGAGAAGACCAGAGTTGAGAGACAGTAGACCGATAGTATTCAGGTTCATCGTCTTGGCCTTGTTGACTACGCCCTGTGACAACACAAAACAGAATATAAATAGCAAATAACGAACTGTTATGCCCTCAACAACGAGCGCACCAAATACGTCGCTCCGCGCGTCGTGGCCTCCCGGCCCTGGTAAAATTTTTTTTTTTTAATGGCAAACATGTTTTTATTCGCTAGCGTGGAAAAAGCATTTTTACACGCTAGCGAATAAAAACATGTTATGTTATATATTAAAAAACAAATTTTACCAGGGCAGGACTAACTCTTTTGTGAGTAGTGTCTGTCTGGGACATGTACCACCGCTTTGCTCGTAAGCAGTTATAGGTAATGTGAAAGCATTACTGTGTTCTGATTTGATGTGCAAAGTAGTCAGTGAAATTACTTGGCTCACCTGGGAGACCATAATACTGATTATACCTAATGTCTCAGGGTAATGAGCGCACTGCAATGCCGCGTAAGCCTTTGATTTTCTAAAGTTTTCAGTGGGATTGCAATTGTTATGAGCTGGCGTTACGCTTACCATCAGGCAAACGACCTCGTTGTACAACTCGTTATAGATATGACCATTATAACTGCGTCTGAATAGCATGGAACAGAACGATGTTCAGAGTTCACACCTAAGGCCGGCCATAGACGCTGTATTTGTATGAATTTTCGTACCCAGTCGGTGTTCTCTCTAGTCTGAACAGGCCGGACGAGATACTTGACGAGTTTGTTAATTCATAAAAACAAGCTCCAATATTTCATTATAATCTGAACAGGGTAGATAAGATACGAACCCCCAATGATCCTTTTTATTACCATAGATTAACAAACTATTTTCGGAGTTCTGATCACTACAATGTTGCGGTTAAACCCAAAAAATAATCGATGTAGTTATAGAAAAGCATTAGAGCCTCCACACACGAGCGTTCCAAATCCATCGCTCCACACGTCGTGGATTAGTGTAACGATGGTCCAATTTCGAGCACATAGACGATCATTACATTCCGGGAGTAAAATAACGGATCAGCATTGCGGTTCAACGAGGCAATGCCGCCAGCATGCTGGGTACGCTTCCAACTGGTAGTGGGCTAGAACATTTGGATTATCTACAGGCCTACTTTGGCTTGTATATTATGCAACTGTTTTTATAGCTAGGTTAGATGTTGTGTTTATTTATGTGGTAGCTTCTGCCCGTGGTTTTCACCCGCGTTCCCACAGGAACCGTACATTTTTCCGGGATAAAAAGTAGCCTATGTTACTCTCCGATCCATAAACTATATCTATGCCAAAAATCACGTCGATCCGTTGCTCTGTTACTACGTGAAAGAAGGACAAACCAACAAACCAACTAACACACTTTCGCATTTATAATATTATAATATACTAGTAGGACTAGTAGGATTAGCTAGTGAACAAAGGATTGGGCCGATAAAAAAAAAAGAGTAGGTAAGAGTTCCCTTTATAAGTTTCATCTTTTGTTAGTGGGAGGACTAACTCTTCTGCGAGTGTCCGTCTGGGTTGTTACCACCGCTTTGCTCGTGAAGTCTTCCGCCAAGCAGTAGTGTGCAAGCATTACTGTGTTCCGGTTTGATGAGCAGAGTATCCAGTGAAATTACTGGGCTTATGAGACTTAATACCTAATGTCTCAGGGTAACGAGCGTACTGCAGTGCCGCGCAGGCCTTTGTGTTACAAAGTTCTGGGTGGCACTGCAATTGTTATGGGCCGGCGTTATGCTTACCATCAGGCAAACGACCAGCTCGTCTCGTTACCAAATAACATAAAAAAAAAAAGTTACTTTAGTGCAGGCGGGAATAAGATTAAGATAGATTAAAAATATAGAAGACTCACCAACAGTGGCAGGTTGGGTACGAAGAGCTGGTCGAAATGCGCGCCCACAGTTTCGTTCGCGAGGTACCTGAACTGGTTCCGTTCCTGGAAACTCAGGCGATCACCTTCGAACTTGATGTTCACACGTTCCAGTTGCTGTCTAGAAAAGGAAAGGCGGCTTAGAAAATTTTATTCCACAGAAAAAGTCCTGTTTTTCGACGCACAAATATCCGTTTCTATACATATTAATACAAGCAAAAGAACAGTCTAGCGTTTAAAGAAAATACTTTAAATTCAAAATCTAGGTATACAAATAAATAAAATTGAAGTGTCTGTTTGTAATATCAAAATAGCAGCTTTTTACCAAATGCATATGAAAGTGTAGACGGTACCTATAACATAACAACCATTTTTAAAATTTTTGTCTGTCTGTCTGTTTGTTCCGGGTAATCTCCGAAACGGCTGGGCCAATTTTGACGGGACTTTCACTAGCAGATAGCTGATGTTATAAGGAGTAACTTAGGCTACTTTTATTTTAGAAAAAGAATTAGAGTTCCGCGCAAATAAATAAAAACCGTGAAATACAATATCTCCGCGCGGGTGAAACCACGGGCAGCAGCTAGTTATATTACAAAAATTTAAAACGAAAAACAAAAACCGCAATAAAGACATCGAAAAAACAGCATCGTCACGCGACAATAAAATACCTAAACTATAGGTAATTTATACAATGAAAGGCCGGTATCCCAGCAGTGGGAGCGTAATAAGGCTGCTGGTGATGAAGGTAATTATAATTACCCACATTCCCCTGCATATTTGTAACACAACGTGAGTACATAGTGAAACGAGGTTATCGTTAACACTTTGAACCTCTGCTCTCTTCCTCTGACACGTTTCCATTTCTTTGAATTCATTGATGTTTGTAATTAATTATAATAATTGTTATACTGGTTTATTATATTCCATTTTGTTTTTCTTTTTTTTATTTACCAGACCGATTTGGCGGACCCTAAAAATATATCAGACACAATATTAAGCAGATTGCACCTTGACGTTTATAAACCTCTGGAAGAGACTAGACTTCGACTTAAAAATCGATAGGGAAGTGAAAAAAAGGATTCACTTCAACATAAATTCAGAGATACAGGTGGTAGTATAATTCCGAGGGAAACTCGCCGGAATGGAACCGATAAAAAACTGATAACCCAGCAACTCTAAGATGATGCTCAAGACTCTACAGCCTAGCACTAAACAGGGAGTCTTTACTGATGAGTCTTTTGGCTTTGCTACAGGAGAATGCGTGAGCAGCTGACGCAACAACAGCAGACGACTAACGTTCAGACATATAGTACAACAACAACATCAACGTTACTGGAGCAGTTTTGCCAGCGCCCCAAGGCCGCACTCCGTTACATAAAGGAGTTGGGCTGGCTAGGGTAAACGCTGGCAGGGGGAAATGCACAATACACCCCAATAAGCGGGACGTCAGTGCAGGCCTCCCCACCTAGAATAGGAATAAGAAGAGTCTTTATAATGTAGACTTTTTGATTTCTTAGAATTGAATATGAAAACTTTTTACTGACGGCAAGTATAAAAATTCCGGAAAATTACGTTTTAAATAAACTTGATGACCTTATTGGTTTTACCCCAAGATATAGAAAATCGGAAGAATTCGATGGAGCCGGACTTTTCTAGCTGCTACTTGTCAATTTACAAACATCACGCGGTTTTCGCCTGTACATTCGATAGCTTTTATCTTAATAAAGATAAAAAATACTTAATACTTATTATAATATTGTAGTAGCCTCTGATACCATCTATACAAATAAATAAAATTGAAGTGTCTGTTTGTAATGTCAAAATAACAGCTTTTTACCAAATGCATATGAAAGTATATACGGTACCAATAACGAAACAACTATTTTAAAAAAAATTGTCTGTCTTTCTGTTTATTCCGGGTAATCTCTGAAACGGCTAAACTGATTTTGACGGGACTTTCACTGGCAGATAGCTGATGTCATAAGAAGTAACTTAGGCTACTTTTATTTTAGAAGAAGAATTAGGGTTCCGCGCAAAAAAATAAAAACCATGAAATCCGCGCGGGTGAAACCGCGGGCAGCAGCTAGTATTATATACTTGTTAGTTCTTAAACGGCTCTGTGCCAAGTTGATAGTTGATAATAATCTTGCTACGCTCGGGTTCGATATCCAGCCGAAGCAAACTATGTGATGTCAATGTGCACAAAGTTTGGTTTCGGGTCTTCGCTGTTTTGTTTGTGTTGCGTATCTTGTCCATGACTCCTGCGGCACAGGGTAGCCTAGTTGGTAAGTTTGTGTAAGCGTTTGTTGTTGTTGTTTGATATAAATAAGCAGTACTTAGCGCTCAAGACCCCGCCGAGCAAAGTTGATCGAGCAAAGTTCTATAGACGTCACTTTTTCACAATGACACGCCATCTAACGCGTCACGCGCGTGACGTATGCAGCGTAGATAGAGCGTAAAGAGGCTATGTTTATATGTGTTTGTTTGTTCAGTGCACTTTGGAACTAGCTTTCGGTGAATGAAAACATCGTGGCATTCGTGAAGCAGGTGGTAGCGCGTTTTCTAGAGCTCGCCTGGCTAGCTAACATCATCTATTTGAAAATCTGTGGGGCAGCTTAGACGCTCATGCAAACGTACGTTTGCTTGTCAGCATAACAACGCTTTTGCGTCAAGCCGCAAGCGCGCATTTCGAGTATCACGAAATCCGCGCTTGACGCAAAAGCGTTGTTATTCTGACAAGAAAACGTACGTTTGCATGAGCGTCTAAGTTGCCCCTGTCACCAAGCACCTATCATCAGTGCGTGTACACTTCAGAGTCAGTTCTAATCTAGGTTTGAATAATCAAGATTTGGACCTAGCCCGCGTTACCACAGAAATGACTTTTAGATGACTGTTTAGCTATACACAGTGTCTAAAGATAAACGTCTAAAATGATTACAAATGTCACAACAGAATGGAGTTAGACAACGGTTATTTGTGGATGATTATATTAGGTTGGGGAAAAAGTCTTTTCGCATTGTAGTATGTATGAACATGTAATAAAATCTCTTTGGCTATACTATTTGTATCTGGCTAGTTTTGGTATCATATGAAAGTTTAAATTTTAAAGAACATAATTCCAAATTCAAATTAGGAAAATGTGTGATTTTCATTTGTTTTTCGTACTGTCAAAATGAGTGAATCTGATGAAGAAATTCGATACATTTTAAAATTCTACTACAAAAAAGGGAAAAATGCAACGCAAGCCGCGAAAAAAATTTGCGATGTTTATGGACCTAGTCCAGTGTCTGTGAGAGTAGCACAAATTTGGTTTAAGCGTTTTCAATCCGGAAATTTTGATTTCAAAAATGCACGTCGCTCTGGTCGCCCTATTACGGATAAAATGGATGCCATTTTTGAAAAAGTGGAACAAGATCGGCATATCAGTAGTTACGACGTAGCTGAAGAACTGGGAATTGACCACAAAACAGTTTTGGCGCATTTGAAAAAAACTGGGTACACAAAAAAGCTCGATATTTGGGTACCTCACGAGCTCACTGAAAGAAACCTAATGAACCGTGTACTCATTTGTGATTCTTTACTACAACGTAATGAAACCGAACCATTTTTGAAGAAGCTGATAACTGGTGATGAAAAGTGAATAACGTACGACAAGAACGTGCGTAAAAGGTCGTGGTCAAAGACCGGTCAGGCTTCACAGGCTGTGGCGAAACCCGGGTTAACTCGCAACAAGGTGATGCTGTGTGTGTGGTGGGATTGGAAGGCCATTATTCATTATGAGCTGTTACCACCAGGCAGGACCATCGATTCTGAACTCTACTGCGAACAACTGATGAGATTAAAGCAAGAAGTTGAGAGAAAGCGGCCGGAATTAATCAACAGAAGGGGTGTGGTTTTCATTTTCATGGTTTTTCATGATAACGCTAGACCTCACACATCTTTAGCCACTCAGAAAAAATTAAGAGAGTTTGGCTGGGAGGTGTTAATGCATCCGCCGTATAGTCCTGTCCTTGCACCTTCAGATTTCCACCTGTTTCGGTCTCTTCAGAATTCTTTAGGCAGTGTCAGGTTAACATCACGAGAGGACTGCCAAAACCACTTGTCGCGGTATTTTGATCAGAAGTCCCAAAATTTCTATAGCAATGGGATCATGTCCCTATACCTACAAGATGGCAAAAAGTTATCGAACAAAATGGTACCTACATACTTTAGTTAAATGTAAATAAACTATATTAAAAAATGTTTTGAATTTTCTTAAAAAATGCGAAGGAACTTTTTCCCCGACCTATTATTTGAATGCGACTATGGCATGTTTAAGAGTAGGCTGTAGGACGCTGTTTAATACATGTTTAGGATGTGTTTAATTTTTTTTATAATACCCAGCGCGTTTGTTACCTACCTTCAACCGCAATGTCATTGAAAAAATAAGATAGTGTTCATCAAACCCTAACCCCTCCAAAAAAAGTAATTAATTAAGTTGTTTTTTTAAACATTGCTATCGTAATTATCAATAGAAAAACAATTAAATTTCAACTTTCATACAACAACAATACAACAAAGGTGACATTCTTGATAATAACTTATTTTAAATTATTTTCAATTAAGTACTACAACGATGCCCGATCAAGGAAGGTTTTCTTTTTTTTTTAATAGGTTAGTATACTCGTAATTATGGTATGGGTAAGTTTAATTTTTATTTTAAAGTTACATTACACTCTATGGACACGTGGTCCATACTCTTATAAGATTAGGTCATATAATTATTAATAGATATTAGCGATATAAACATGATAAAAATCAGACGGGAACAGCTATGGTCTTAAACTAAATTAAAATAGAACTAAATTACAAGATTGATTTAATTTTAGGTGTTTATGTAATGTTGAGTTTTTCTTAAGATTTTTATGTTTCTGCCAATAATATTTTAAAAACTTATAGTTAAATACGATGCAAGTATACTATTAACTGCTACTCTAGATGCAGTATTTATGCATTAGTTAGTTAAAAAGTTTCATAAAAAAACACGACTGCCCTAGCCAGTGTCACTCTGGATGATGTAAGGATTCTAACGATACCCCATACCATACATCCAAATCTGTTCAGGCATTTACAACTTATGGTAGAATATAGAAACTCACATACATACATACATACATACCTACATACATAAGCCCTAAACACATTACACTCCTTTTTTTGTGCAGTCGTGTAATAAAGGAACTATTTATTAGTTGTACTTAATCTGAACCCGGGTACTAGATACAATTTTATGTTTTATTCTAGCATTTTAAATACTAGAAAAAAACATAAAATTGTCATTCAATCAATACATTTCATCATCAATTTAACTTAGAAAATCAAATTTACTAAAATTTTCATTAAATTTCCAAACGTACATCCTAATATCCGAAAGTGTGTTTGTTGGTTTGTCCTTCTTTCACGCATCAACGGAGCAACGGATCGACGTGATTTTTGGCATAGATATAGTTTATAGAACGGAGAGTAACATAGGCTCCTTTTTATCCCGGAAAAATGCACGGTTCCTGTGGGAACGCGGGTGAAACCGCGGGCAGAAGCTAGTACATTATATTTTTAACCGACTTCCAAAAAAGGAGGAGGTTATCAATTCGTCGGGTTTTTTTTTAATGTTTGTTACCTCATATCTCGGTCATTTATAAACCGATTTGAAAAATTCTTTTTTTATTTGAAAGGATATACTTTCAGATTGGTCTCACAGAAATTTCATCATAATCGGTTCAGTAGTTTGTCACTGAAGTCGGTTCGTAGCTTTTCGAAAATATTGATAGCTTTGATATTAATGTTACTCACGAGTAGACGTAGGGTCCGCATTCCTGTACCCTCAGCTTCTTGTCTTTCCCCTCGCGCACTCGCTGCCAGTTGGTGTAATTGAAGATGTGCACCTTCATCAGTGGCTGCACGTTGGGTCGCCGCCACACGGAGTAGGCCAGCGAGTTGTTACGGATCACCATGTTCTGGAAGAAGAGGAAGTTTTGTTATAAGTTGTTTGTGGAAAAACATATTTCTCCAAACACACTTTTATAAAATGCGTTTTATAATATCGCCATTGACATTCATTAGTAATGCGACCAGTATGTTAGGCGCTTTCCTATCGGGTTTTTTGTCTATTTGGTAACGAGACGAGCTGGTCGTTTGCCTGATGGTAAGCATAACGCCGGCCCATAACAATTGCAGTGCCACTCAGAACTTTGAAACACAAAGGCCTGCGCGCCACTGCAGTGCGCTCGTTACCCTGAGACATTACGGTAGTAATTTCACTGGCTACTCTACTCATCAAACCGGAACACAATAATGCTTGCACATTACTCCTTGGCAGTAGACATCACTCACAAAGCGGTGGTAACAACCCAGACGGACACTCGCAGAAGAGTTAGTCCTACCACTAACAAAAATTTTATCAATTTTTATTTGGATAAAATTAGGTTAGGTTAAATTAGGTTGTATGAATCTTTGCAAAAACCCTATACAAATGCGAAAGTACTTACAGATAGTATGGCATCGTTTAACGCATTCGTGAAGCAGAAGAACACTGTGCCCAGTAGACTTAACGCGAAGGTCGCTGATAGAAGAACGAGTACTGGAACAAAGGAGAAGAAAATTAAACGAAAATTTAAAAGAAAATTTCCGGTAGACGATCGTTACAGAGACCCGCTGTTAGAGTCATTTATTTTAACCTTCATGAGTGATCCCTTGGGGAACACTCATGATGAAAGCATTTTGAATTTGAAATTTAGCTAACAAGAATAAAAAAAGAATATTACAGAATGGCTCGCTTCTAATATGAAACAACAACGTGGCAGGCCCAGACGTATAGATGATGGGACGAGCAGCACTTCTTTTTACAAGCCTCGTTTGTGTGTACCTATATAAGTTTGTGTCTAAGGTCAAATCTTGCAAGCTAGACCCGCTTCCCAGAGCATGATTGAGCCGAAATTTTACATACATAACTATGTAAATCAGATAACAATGCATAATAATTATGCCACAGAGCTGCTGCCTTATCAACTAATGTTCGTTTTCAATACCAAACCGATTAAAACCAGCGGTCACTAGTCTTCGTGTGGAAGGAATAGTCTAGAATGTTCGACGTTATTAAAGAAATAAGCTCTTACAAAACGAAAAGAAGTGAAAACTATTGACAACTCCTTCCACACGAAGACTAGTGACCGCTGGTTTTAATCGGTCTGGTATTGAAAACGAACACGAGATTGTTAGCTGATAAGGCAGCTGGTCTGTGACGGAGCCGGAAGGCAGCCATAGAAACTCTGTAACGAAACGACGTAACCCCATCGAGGTTGGACTCGTTTGATTTGTCTTTACAAGTACTTTGATCCTAGATGATGTCCAGGGTCCTGATGCCCAGGGCCCTAAGGAGTCAGGAGGTGGTCACAAGATTACAGTATCAGTTACGTATTTCAAAAAAGCTTGTCTGGCAAAATATATTTGTTCACAAAAAGTTATTTATTCTCTTGGATAACGAGACGAGCGGGCCTGATGGTAAGTATACGGCCATCCCATAACAATTGGGGTGTTTCCTTATGGCCTAACTAGGTTCAGGTTACCTAATCTCTAATGCATGATTGATGGACAAGCATCAATCACGGACCACGCGAAAACCATGGAAGAACCACGATCACCACTTGATGCATATCGTACCATCTATCGTAGCGCTTGATAGAAATCTAGTCCGAGCGCTAACCGTACCACGATTAGAGGCAGTGAAAGAGAGACGAACCGTAGAGCACAGCTGCTTCTACGATCTCTATTCAAAAAATAGTTTCACAATCACTGCGGTGTGCGCCTGTGGCAAGTGATGTAGGTTACACTACATACAATGAACGAACACGCCATGGTTAAAAACTATTTTTTAGTAGATATTGTAGAAGCAGTTGCGGTGTCTAACTGAGCTAACCGTGGTACGGTTATTGTTCGGACTAGATTTCTATCAAGCTTCACCAAACGCATGTTTGCTTGAGCGTCGAAGCTGCCCCTATGGTCGGTACGAAATGCGTCAAGCAGATCGTGGTTTTCCATGGTTTTCGCGTGATTCGTGATTGATGCTTATACCTATCAATCATGCATTAGGAGTATGGGCTCCCTGAGTGGAGTTTAGTCTGCAGTCTTGAGCATCGACGTAGAGTTGCTAGCTGTTCGGTATTTGCTGAATTTTTTTCGGTGAGTTGTGCTTTGTACTTTACGATCGAAGTATGTATAAGTATTTATAACTGTTTTTAAGCTGTACGCTCGCTCTATCGCGCGTGATCCTATCCCACTTTACCAAAAACAACACAATACAACATTTCTAACAAATCGGTTCAGAGTTCAACATACTGGCACTGAGCTAATCGTGACTTCCTGACCCCAGACTGTTATCAAAGAGGTTTTATCTTTTACGCGACAAAAAATATAGTCTTTTTACAATGAATTTGGCGCTTATAGTGATAGCATCACTAGAAACTACAAGCACGTTATAACGTTACGACATTGTATTGAATTACACAATTATTAGAATGGAATAGAAACATTTTACATAAATAGCAACAGCAATATCTGATATCATTATACAAATAGGGATATTTAAAACTTCTTTAATGCTTCTGCCTGCTGTTTTCTGAATTATGGAAAAATTTTGAATGGATCGTTTTTGCAAGATTGTTATTTTAAACAAAACTATAAAAGGAAGTTTTTTCGTGCAGTTATTTTTCTTAGACTGGGGAACACAGCAGAGATTTGAAACATTTTGTGCAATCAACGCCATTTTCTTTTTCTGTCTGTTGATCTGTTCCAATCTCCGAACGCAGCAAGATACACAATCTTGCTACGAATGTGTTGTTGTTAAAGATCTTATTATTTTGTAGGGGTTTTGTTTAAGTTTTTGTTGTTGGTTCTTGTTACGTTATAATTGTGCCGCGCGAGAGCAAAGCCGGGGGAAATAGAAACAAAAACATTTTTCACAAGTGAAAGTTGTTTTGGGCAACTGGCATGTCACTTTGACACTGACTTTTCGTGACATTTCTTTGTTTACATAAAAGATCTAAGATTATGGAACAGGGTATATATTATACCCTCTTAAAACAGTAAAGTACTTACAACAATAATATTTGCGGTCTGACTGCCTCCCCCAGCAAAGCACCGACCACTGCTTCTTCACCCCCGCACAGGTAAACTGTCCTCTACCACACCCCGCGCACCCATGCAAATTGGCTAAGATCGTATCCTCTCGTAAAAGTACCTTGCCTGCGCCACCACTGTTCGGCGTGATGATCACGACTTTCTCTTCGCTATGATCAAGCGCAGGTGCTGTAGGTGATTTCTTCTCGTAGTAAGTATGAGGTGTTCTGGGTAGCCGGAGTTCCAGATTATTTTCTTTAGGGAGCATTGGGGTGGTCGAAGAAGTCTTTGCCACATTTTTATGAGCCATTTTTGAAGATTTGACACTGATTCTTCTATAACATTATCCGTTAGTGTAATTAGTTGTAGTTCTACGAATTCACTTTTAAACTGTCTATTCTGTTTGTATTTGACACTATAAAGTTAAAGCCATCGTATACTTTGACCCAGTTTCAAGATACGTACACTTAAATGGTCATCACATAAACAAACACGTAACAAGTTCACAGAATAAAGTCTATCTCTATTTTTTTTAAATGTACTTTCCAACACGTAAAAGTCTTGATTAAAACCTTTTTCTTCTTAATGTACGACTTTTTTTTCTGCACAATGTTAAGTACTGGCCAGTATTTTTAATCAGTAGACACTAAATTAGATTTGTTCTTTTTAATTTCTTGGCCACTTTTATTTTGAATATTCGAACTAAATGAAGACGCCTTTTTTGACTTTGATATAATTTTTTCTATTTTTATCGTGTATTTCTGGCCAGTGTGGTCGTTTACGAATAACGTTCCCACTTCGCGATACGCGGACGACTGATGGCCGGGTCAAACTCGTGTTATCAGGCCACTGTATTTTTTTCTCGATTATCTTATGCGTAGGGAGTGTTTGTCTGTTAATTAGGTAATTGTTAAATGGTATATGATCGATTTGAAAGTGGAATGTTTTTATTTTCAGAGCTTTCCCTTTGTGACGTTATTAATCAGCAGTTATTGGCGTGCGAAGGCAGCTGATCACTGTTCTAATTTAGGATGGCGACGATATGGTCAAGGCTCGTGAATATTATAGCATATTTTCTGTAATGATCACGAGCGATCAACTAAAACTTCCAAATTTGTATATTTAAAGTAGGTCCTAGATCTGCCCCGCGGCTTCGCCCACGTAAGCCTAAGTTACTCCTTATAATATCAGCTATCTGCCAGTGAAAATCCCGTCAAAATCGGTCCAAGCATTTTGGAGATTAGCCTGAATAAACATACAGACAAAAATAAAAAAATGGTTTATTTTTTTATGTGCGCTCTGTACTTTCATATGCATTCAGTAAAAAGCTGCTATTTTGATACTACAAACAGAGACTTTTATTTTATTCATTATACCTATATTTGTCTGCCATGTAGCGTGGCGTGGGGCATGCGCCTTTTGTGCCAATGGCCTTTTCTGCGCCCGCTGCGAGCTTTTATATCTTCTGTCTTCTGAGCCCCATATAATTAATATTCTAATCTAACCTATGTCTCTTGCAATCACGAGAAAGCTTATCTTCATATTGTAGCGTGCACTTCCCAAGTTCCCATATACAACTCGCTTCACACGACAATTTGTGCGACGTACCTGCAAGATGTAAATGGAATAGGCTTCCACCTAACATTTTCCTTCTGAGCTGCAGTTTAGAGAAGGGTGAAGAGATTCCTCTCTGAGGAATGTACTAACAATGCCTCTGGTGTTGCAAATATTCATAGGTGGCGTTAACACTTCACACATCAAGGGAAACGCTTGTTACTTTGTCTACCGTTAAGTACTATAAAAAATTGAAACACTGAACCTATACTCAACAGTGAGTGGATAACGGTTGAAATAAGTAGATAAAAATAATGACAACGATCACAAACAAAACCCTGAGGCCTAGCACTATCTCATAGAGCAATTTTACTTTAACGTTACATTGAACGAATTTTCAATGTAAGGTTAAAGTAATACTGTGCTCTAAGAGATGGTGGTAGGCCTCCCTCACGGTGAACTAGGACGCATTTGCTTATTTTATTTTCTTCTTCTTCAATCATTATCAAACCTCTGCTGATTAATGGGCTAAGATTCAGAGTCTAAGCGAGGCCTTTTTTGTACTATTGAATAACGAGACGAGAGGGCCGTTGGCTTGATGGTAAGCATATCGCCAGCTCATAACATAACATAACCCTTTGTACTACTAGACAGTTAAAATGTTTCTTTTTTTTTTTATTTCATTGTAGTTTGCAAATAAAGAGTTTATCTATCTATCTATCATAATGTAGCGCCACTCAGAACTTTGAAACACAAAGGCCTTCGCGGCATTGCCTTGCGCTCGTTACGCTGACACAGTAATTCCACTGACTACTTGCTAATTTGATTGTCCGAGCGCTGACTGACGGTTCAAATTCGAAGTTAAGTATAATGCTTCCCTTATGAACATTTTATTGGCCTTACTTTTTTAAAATGTTATTTACAGCATCACCGAAATGAAGGCTCGAAACGAGCCCAAATTATAGGCAGGTTTAAAAATTTTGGCTCAATCGAACACGGGAAGTGGCTCATATTTAACTTGCAAGATTTTGGCTCAATTTTGGCTCAATCGAACACCGGGAAGTGGGTCAAATTTAGCTTGCAAGATTTTGGCTCAATCGAACACCGGGAAGTGGGTCAAATTTAGCTTGCAAGCTTTTGGCTCAATTTTGGCTCAATCGAACACCGGGAAGTGGGTCAAATTTAGCTTGCAAGCTTTTGGCTCAATTTTGGCTCAATCGAACACCGGGAAGTGGGTCAAATTTAGCTTGCAAGATTTTGGCTCAATTTTGGCTCAATCGAACACCGGGAAGTGGCTCAAATTTAGCCTGCAAGATTTTGGCTCAATTTTGGCTCAATCGAACACCGGGAAGTGGGTCAAATTTAGCTTGCAAGATTTGACTTTAACAAACCTTCTGAACTAAATAAAAGCTTGTAAAAATTCTACAGTTATTGTAAAATTGTATATATCTAAGTATTGATTATTTTTTCGAGTGAAGTCAAAGGCGGAAGTTATCTTGCCACTTGTAAATAGGTTATCAGATATAATATATACGCATACATTATATGTCTCGTAGTCACTTCATACATTATAACACATACATACAATTATTAACGATGTTATATGTCGATTGTAAGCATTTAAACCCTTGGGTCGGTTATGGCAAGTTTGTCAAAGTTTTGTACTCAGTAGATAATAAATAAAACATATAGATATATGTCCGATTTCACCAACCCTAGGGAACGCCTAAATCGGATGCCTAAATATTCAGGAGTTGACTAGGGCAAAAAAACGTTCCACCTACGTTTATAGGAGTGTTCTAACCGTTTATACTTAGGGCTTTGCTTACAAGTTACTTAGATAGGCGTCGGCTTATTCGTCGTTGGTGAAAATGGTCTCATAATATAAAATCTTTTTATCATCAACAGTTATTGTATACATTTTAGAGTCTTGAAACTTCCCTGATAAGAATCGTATGATTTTATTTGTGTTTAAAATTATTGATAAGTTTTTAGTAGGTAACTATTAGCATTGATGTTGAGAAAAACATTCGAAAAAACCAATCTGAAAATCCCAATGACTTCTGCCAATATATCGAGTGTAACCTATAAATATGTACTCGTAGATAAGGCATACGGCATACCTACTATAACAACTTGTCTGACATGACAACAGTGCAGTGGTGACAATTCTGGCGTTTACAAATTTACCTAATTTTAGTTTCAATCTCTCTTTCTAAAGGACAACATGAGAAAGAGATTGAATAATATATTTTAGACCTGTCAAATTAAACCACTTGCTTGTGGCTAATGTAAATTTAACGGCCATGAATTTAGTGGCGTCTAATTTGTCAAAGATGGAAGTCTTTTGACAGCTCTATCTAAATCTAAATTTAGAACTGCCAAACATCTTCAATCTCTTATGTTTTTTAAAGTTTGTTACGCGATCAGAATAAAAGGCATTATTAATTTGACAGGTCCAAAATATATTTCAACTCTTTCTCATGTTATTGTATAGAAAGAGAAAGTGAAACAAAATTAGTTTCAGGTTTGAGAATGCCAGAATCTACACCAATATCTAAAGTACCTACAATACTTTGTTTAAAATGGTGAGATTTTAGGCACACGTAGCAACTTTCAGTTTCCAATTAGAATAACCGGCAACTCGCAACTGGCTGTTTTTACGATATTCATATAAGTAATTTTGAGCAACTGCACACACGTAGCAACTCTATTTGCGAGTTTCAGTGTTCGCAACAGTTTTCAGTTGCTACAATCGGTGTCAAAATCAATTCCAAATCGTATCAACTAGCAACTGACAATGTTCCAATTATGTCAAGTTTTTGGTTTTTTTTTCTTCTTTCGTGGCCAGACACGGTTTTTGTATTTTGCCAATTTCAAGTTTACAACCGGCAACCGCAACGCATAGAGCAACTTCACCTTTTTTAAAGTTTACTTTTGCGGCAGCCGTAGTAAACTAACTGTTAGTGCACACAAATATATACCTACATCACAAAAATTTCGCTTCCAACAGGATTCGAACTTGCGTCTTCTGGCAAGCCGCTAGTGTCGGTTAACACTGTAAAATATGTTTCATAACTGTTAGTGCATTTGGCAACCGCTAATACAAATTTGTAAAAAGTTTATAGTTGCCGAAACTCAAGTTGCTTTGTGCGCTAAGCGTGTTAGTTTTAGAAGTATTACCTATTTTTTTATGTAATAAAATAAAGTTTTCCTTATTATGTATCAGTTTATTTAGAACATTAAAATGTAAACAAATAGGTTTAACTATCAGTAAAAACACGTGAGACATGACCCGAGGTCTAAGATAATGATCGGGGATTTTTTAATTTCGGTCATTCATAAAATTTGTACAAAGACCCTTGTAGTTCCATTGATAATAGGGATGTTTGTTTCGTTAGTGGGAGGACTAACTCTTCTGCGAGCGTCCGTCTGGGTTAGTACCACCGCTTTGCTCGTGAAGTCTGCCGCCAAGCAGTAATGTGCAAGTAACCAGTGAAATTACTGGGCTTATGAGACTTAATACCTAATATCTCAGGGTAACGAGCGCACTGCAGTGCCGAGCAGGCCTTTGTGTTTCAAAGTTCTGAGTGGCACTGCAATTGTTATGGGCCGGCGGTATGCTTACCATCAGGCAAACTACCAGCTCGTCTCGTTACCAATAACATAAAAACAAAAAAAAAATTGACTCCACTTTTTATGATGTCGATCAATTCGTATTCTCATGAGAATCAAATGTTTACTATCGAAAACGTCTACTTAGCTTATATTTCTTCTGCAGTCGGGTAAAAGGATCGTCTCAAGAAGTTTTCTCGTCTTAGTCAGTGTCGCGAGTTAGCGCCGGAAGTAGCAATTTATAAAATAACAAGACACGATTGTCCGACACTGCTCCATTTCGCTCATTGGGCAATTAGTGCAACGACCTGACCTGCTTTAAAATATGCGCATTTGCTTGAATGGACATTAAAAAAGTAGGTAAGAAGAAAGATCCCATTTTTTGTACTATTGGATTACGATACGATGAAATACGATGTGATAATGACTGTCAAAATTGCCAAAACCTAAAGCAGTGCGTATTCTATACAAATAAATAAAATTGAAGAGACTGTTTGTAATATCAAAATAACAGCTTTTTACTAAATGCATATGAAAGTATATCCGGTACATATAAGAAAACAACCATTTTTAAAATTTTTGTCTGTCTGTCTGTTAATCTCCTGTTGTTCCGGGTAATCTCCGAAACGGCTGGGCCAATTTTGACGGGACTTTCACTGGCAGATAGCTGATGTGATAAGAAGTAACTAAGGCTACTTTTATTTTATAAAAAGAATTAGGGTTCCGCGCAAAAAATAAAAACCATGAAATCCAATATCTCCGCGCGGGTGAAACCGCGGGGCAGCAGCTACTTAGTCAGAAATGTTTACTGCGCCGACCCCTAGTAGAATGGGACATGGGCAGGAAGGAGAGAGATAGTAAAAGTATCATCGCATGTCAAAGTTGAATCCTCTTTCGTCAAAACAGACAAACTTCCGAAATGGTTATCTTATCGGCTCATGCCCTTGTCGGCCCAATCTGGTGTCGTTTCATTCATTAACATTTAGGTCGGGAGCTAATGGACCATTTTGTTACTTGTTGTCCACCAAGGAGATACAATGACAACTTGCTTTTAATCAAATTTAAAAATTAGTAGGTTCATGGATTTTTGAACAAGACAAGGAGTGAAAGCGACAGCACTATCTGGCTGTATTTTTCTTACCTATTTCGTGGATATTTGTTTGTTTTACATCAAGCCGCGCTTGTGCGTGTATTTTCTCGAAATCCGCGCTTATGGTTATTTTGACAGCAAAGGCAAACATGTATACCTAAGCGCTTATATATAATAATAATAATAATAATCCTTTATTTTCAGGCATAAAAAACCCATACATTTATTACAAACAGAATAGAAATAGAAATTACAAGAGGTACCTACAACTTAAAAAAATAATACAATACCTCGAAACCGGTCGAGCAATCGTCGCGTAGCTCGGCTGTACCACGTAAGTGAATCCGGTTAAATACATATAAATACCTAGAAATGCATGTACCCATATGTGAACTTATTTGCGGTTCTCACTCTGGTGAACAGACGCCCAATGTCTGTGTGTATGGTTGGCCTAAGACAAACATTGCGTTGCTGCTTGAACATGGCACTTGACGTCATAGTGTAGCAATAGATTTACAGTTACGAGCTTTAAAAACGCGTAGTCAGCTACCAAACCAGCTGGTATAAAACTATTGGAAATTTAGGTGTAATAAGATTATCCAGTATCTCCCAACCTAATATTTTGATACTCTATCACGACGGTGCACATCCCATGCGTATGGCGTGATGATTTTACCATTATTTACGTATGCATTCTGTGGAAGCCAGCAAGGCACCCTTTATGTCAGAACATTATTGTATCTGCGGCGCAAGTACGGAAGGCGCTTCGATAAATTTGTCGAATCGAAAAAACTGATAAATATATCGAATGTTGCGATTACCGAAGTCTGATCGTAAAGTATTGCAGTAGCTATAGAGCTACTTCGATACCATCGATTATTCGTTTTTTCGATACACCAGTCACCACATAAAATCTGCCCGGCCGCGGGAATCGAACCTTCACTAAGCTATCATCGCCTCGTATAGTTTATCACGGGTTTTTCTATGATATACCTATATATTTAATTATTATAGTAATTATCTAGTATCGTAGTTTTTTAATATAAGAATATTGAATCATAATTACCATCGCCCAAGTATTCACCTTAACCTTTTTCAGCCTTGATTTACGAGCGTGGTTAGCTGAAACTTATCTGTAATTATTGCTCTTACGATTTGTAAGTTATTCTTTAATATTTTTGTATTATCTTGTGACCCCTTATCAAATTGCCTCACAAGTTAATTAGTGTAATATATAGCTTAAATTAAAGGAAATAAGTTGAACAGATAAACACGTACTAATTTATCATAATGATTAGTAATTGTGCCATGATGGTACACATTTAAAATGAATTTGGAATAGTGCCATCTAGCGGAAAAATTAAAAAAAATTATTATTATTGCTACTCGACGACAGTTGAATGATGAATCAGTCTGTGATGCATTATTGCATAGACCCAGAATATCTATGCACGAATGGTACCTAGTAGGTAATGTGATGTTTTGTGATATTGTAATATTGGTAATGTTGTAGTACTTCCTACATTCGAAAGAATTAATATTGTGCAACAGTGCCATCTAGCGGAATAATCAAATACTAATTAGATTTGTCGACTACAGAAAAAATAATTATTTAGTTTGCTTAATCATTTCATAGGTGGTACCATAATTAATAATTGAGTAATAATGTTCTATGCGTGGTACGGTGTGATGCCACCGTTATACACTTTTATTAGTAAGACCCTGTATTTAGATATAATTAGATCATTACGCTTAGGTATACTTATTAATTGGTCACATATTATGGAGATACTATAGTATGTATATACTACGCGCGACAATGCGTTATCGCGGGAAAAACACCAAACGTGTACACTGTTAAAAGACGATTACTATTTTTTAAAGAAAACAATAGGTACATTCATATATTTTATTTCGTCACAATCTTGTCACAATGAGTATTAAGTACAGCCATAGACTAATAATATGTCTATGGTACAGCTAAGGCAGCGTTCGCAACGTCCAATACCGTGCAACATCGCATATACATATACATATACACAAACGCTACCTTACATAGAACAAGAGATTCGCCGGATATATACATAGAACAAAATTTTATCTTTCTTTCTATGCCTATTCTAATATCACATTAACTTTGGACATACACACAAATGGTAAAGTAAATTAAATTTCGAGATAAAAACGATCGAGATTTGTAAAAAAAATTAAATAAAAATTATATGATATTTCTTAAATAAACCTTGACAGACGAAGAGACGAGCTCATCCTTTTTACTTAATTACTAAAATAGTTTACACTTATAGCTATTTATTATTATTAGCATAACCATAGTAATAAATATAAAAGGAATATTTTTTTAAGGTACTTAATGTTAAAATTTGGACCCTTCTTTTTTAAAATGGTAGTAATGACTTACGAATCACTCATTAAAAATTAAACGTCACTCAAACATTCCCTAGTTTGTTTTTTAAATAAACAAGGCTAATTTTTTTTATAAAGTCACATTTGACGTGCTGGTACGAGACAAAACATATTTGAAGTGGTTCTCAAAGTATATCATTAACTCTCATATTATTACAAAAATTGATGAAATAAGATAGAGACATCGAATAATAAACAACTTTTGATGAAACCGGGTAATTTAACCGTTTATTTGTATTTAGATCAGATGCATTTCAGTAAATTACTGTTTCAGCCGCGTTTAGAATTCAATGTTACCAGTCAATTAATAAAAAGATTTTCGTACCAAACTAGAATCAACTTTTGAAAAGAACATCCTCATCTCTATGTACTGTATGTCTGAAAAACGTAAAATTTAAGAGTGATCATTTGTTTCATCTCGCGCCTTGTGCTCCCGATTTGTGAGTAGGACCACCCCATATCTTCCCACCAGTGTCGTAAGAGCTGGCTAAGGGAATATATAAAGAATGGGCAGCAGCATTCTCAGCCAACATAAAATTTACTGCGGTCACCAACACGCCTGCCCCTACGAGGCCTATGTTCAGCAGTTGACATCTACTGGCTTATGATGATTGTTTTAATGTCAGTCGATAGTGGGTGACGAAGCTCGCTGCGGCAGCTGGTTACTCTGATATGTGAGTATTGTGTGACTGATGGGCACGTGTGCGTCGAGGCCGTCGGACGCGCGTGAGGCGCGGCGGTGCCACGGTCCGGGACGATCTGTGAACGAAAGGTTCGCGTTATTGGATAATAGATGGCGCTTTTATAAATTATCGACCACCCCGTGACTATAAGAACACTACAAAATTTTCTAAATATTGGGAAAAGTTAAAATTGTGCAACTCACTTTGTAGGTTGTCATGAGAGAATTGTTTGTGTATTTCTATCATGTTTTATCTGAATTGGCACGATCCGACCAATAGCGCTTTTCATGTTGTGTGCTTATTCCGTAAAGTACGGTCGTATTCTCGTTTTCATAAAATAATCTTATTATGGCTTTTTAACTATATTATGCTATTTAACTAATGCATAGATTTTGCTTGCTATTTTTTAACTGTTTATAACTAGTACTTGGCACTTGGGAAGTTTGAAACCTGTTTAAACCAAAGCTTGTATATTCTGTTGTAGTTTATTGTATCGTTGTTGTTTTATGATCTCACCAGCACCAGTTTCAGTTTTCTGCGTGATCAGTTGCCGGTACTCGGTGCTGAGCCGGCGCCGGCCGTGCTCGTACTTGGCCTCCTTCGCGAGCAGCGCCTCGCGCTGCATCTGCGTGCGCAGCTCCGTGGGCACGTCCGGGATGAACAGCTGCATCAGACCGGTCAGCCCGAACACTATGTGCTGTAAAATAGTAGTAAGTCAGTGAAATTACTGGGCTTATGCGACTTAAGACGCTGACAACAGTGTGCATCAGACCGGTGCCCTAAGAAATCACAGCCTCATAAGAAATCACAAACTCATAAGCCCAGTAATTTACTGACGACTTTGCACAATAATTTGTCAGAACTCGATAACAGATGCCGCTAAAACCAATTTCACCTCAAAAACGACGACGAAAGCCAGTCTAGCTGCAAACACGTGCCAGTAGTGCGGTGATAGTCCGTAGGGGTCAGAGTGATCTGGTGGGTTCCTGTACCCGCGGTAGGCGCAAGTGGGTGGGTCTTCTTCACTGTCATCCGCGCCCCAATCGTCACGGTAGTCCGAGGTGTTGAATACTGGAATGTAAATACATCATCATCATCATTATCACCTGGAAAGCGTTCACTGCTGAACATCGGCCTTCTCCATGAAAGGGAGATTTTGTCATAATACAGCACGCTTGGCAGGTGTCGCCGTGATCGCAGTAGATTATGATGTTGACCGAGGAGAATGCTGCTGTCCATTGTATTTTCCTAGATATTATCTTTGGCAGCTCTTATGGTGCCCATAGGAAGAGATGGCGTGGTACTATTCTTAACCGACACCTAGGAATATTATGTTAAAAAAACTCACGTGATAAGGAATGGTTGATGTATCCAATAAGAGTGTGGTCGGGTGAGTAGACGTACTTGTACACCATTCGTGGTATGAAGTCGCTCGTGTAAGCTATCACAAAAGCCTGGAAACAAAATAAAGCCGTCAATCTGAGCCATCAGGCTAAGGGTAATATTCAGAGACAACAGCTTAGAACGATCTAAGAACTGTCTTAGCAAAGCATCGGCTATGCCGCTCAATCAAATTCGTATTCAGAAATGTAAGTTCATAAACGGTCTAAGCTAAGATTACGCTCTGTTATCTATGGCTGTTAAGTTTTTAATTTTTTCACCGGAACGTTTATCGGTTTTATCACTTATGTATGAATAGCAATACAACAAAGATAGCGATATACAAAATGTCACTAGAGTGAGTGAAACAACAATATTAATGGTATAAATCTATTTTGATAATATAATAAATGAAACATTTTAGTTTTGAAGTTTGCCATTCAATGTTTGGTTACTATGGTTACAACCGTTATCATTTGGTGGCGCCACTTCTGCTTTGAGAGCGGCTCAAGTAGTCGATATTGCCTACTCAGGCTTTGCTTAGCATACGCTTAGTTTAAGTAGTGTTCCAAATGTCTCTGAATACAAATTAGAGCGTAAGCACTACTTTTTGACATAAGGAAGACAAAGTCCACGCTTAGACTCGTCTCTGAATATCAGCCTTAGTGGTAGTGACATAGCCGCCAAACAGTAGGTTGAGGGTTTAAAAGTTATCGATAATTTATAGGATAAGTTATCTTCATAGACTTCATAGAGGGTACCGAATGCGGCTTGCACCGGAACTTTTTCCAATTTTCTCTACTTATAGTTTTTGAGCGATTGCCAATTAATTGTATGATGAATGCTTTATATCTCTGGTCCAAAGCTCGATCTGAAGTAATTTCTTGGCTATTGGCCTTGAAAATACCACTTTCAAAATAAAAAGTAGGAATAAGGGTTCTGATTTTTTTCATCTTAGGGCATGGATTCCTAACAATAATAAAATCGTGGCACTTACATTTGAAACGACCGCTGCGTATGTGATGCCTTTCAGAATACCATACCTGGAAAAAAACACGTAATTTTTTATATAATTGAATAACATGAGCGGATTACAGGATTACAGAAGTAAGTCCATCAACACCACCTGGGCTGTCATAAAGACTTGGTTCCAAGATAAATAATTCATCATCCACATAAGTCGTCCACTGCTGAACATCGGCCTCCGCCATGAAGGTGGGATTTTGCTATGACTCATGGCAGGCGTCGCCGCAATCCCAGTAGATTATGATATTGATCGAGGAGAATACTACTGCACGTTCCCTTGATATGTATTCCCTTAGTCATGTCTTACGGCAGCCACGGGAAGAGGCGGTGTTAGATTAAAACAGTTTATTTTTTTAATAGTTTATCATACCATGCGCCTATATCTTCGACTCTCTCAGCGAGCGGCCTCCTGGCCTGTGTCACCATTTTATAAGCATCCAAGCGAATCTCAGCGATATTATTGAGCAGCGCCAAGAGCGGAGCGAGCGGGAAAGCCGCTACGAACAGCGTCACGAAGCCGTACTGCAGAACTGTGAACAAAGTGATGATAGCTTAGTGGTGAGGAACACATCGTGACATCTTCGTGTTTATATAGCGATATCTTTAAGTTATAAATCTGTCGTGGAGCCCATATCCGTGTGTTCCAGCAGCTGCATTTGAGAGACAGTTTTAATCTAGGTCTATCATATTTACCGTCTTCGACCACATGGTTTAAGCTCAGGTGGGACAGTGAAATCATATGAAATATATCTATTTGCTTTGACCTGAATTTATTCTTTATTACCTGAAAAATATGATCAACGACCACAAGATGGCGCTATAGCCAATTTGTTATAGCACCATCTCGTGGCAAGTATATTCAACTAGTACTATAAAGCTCACCCATTTCTAGATACTCGTCGAATAGCGCCAGTCGGCCAGGGTCTTGTAAGTGGTAGTCTTGTTCCCATGCCATGTGGGGTTTCGTGAGGTCCCGAGTGACGGCTCGGTGGGACCTCTTTCGCCACCAGTTGTGGAGGTAACTAGGAACATAGTGGCGTAAAAGATTTTATTAAGTACTTTTATATACTTATGGTGAAGAGTGTTTGCTTGATGGTAAGCATAACACCAGCCCGTAACAGTTGCAGTGCCATGCAGATTTGAAACACAAAGGCCTGCGCGGCACTGCAGTGCGCTCATTACTCTGAGACTTTAGGTACTAAGCCTCATAAGTCCAGCAGTTTCACTGACTACTTTGTTCATCAAACCGGAACACAGTCATGCATACACATTACATGAGGGCAATCGCGTTAAAAATTATCAACCAAACTGCTACTAAACCACCACCGCTTCACAACTTTTTGACCGTTTCGTATCGCGCTAATAGTTTTACCAAAAGTTGAGACGTTTTTCGAACAACAACTGACAGTTTACGCTGTCAAATGAACGGTTGTAAAAAAGTTAGAAAGAGGCAATAACCAACATGTGGTAACGTGTCAGTCACGATTCTGAAACGGTTGGTGTTTGAACTTTAGCGCAATACCGAATTCTACATAGTTGAACCGAAACTAAACTACAGTTGGAACCAAACAACTACTAACCTATAACCGTACGCTGTCATTTCAAATTAACGCGATCGGGGCCCTGTTTGGTGACAGACTTCACGAGCAAAGTGGTGGTACCCACCAAGATAGACACTCGTAGAAGAGTTACTCCTACAACCTATTAAAATACCTCAGTATTAAATACTGAGTGTATTGTGTGATAAATATGCGTGCTTAGAACTAATATGACTAATACTAACTGGTTTTTTTTTGGAATTGATTACAATGCCATCTAGCGTCCAATACAGAAAGTTATAAAAACTCACGGGTAAGCCAACTCCACGAAGTTGTTGAAGACTTGCTTGCCAACCATGATGATGGCAAGCTGAATGCACAGCTCTGAGAGACAGCCGGCGGGATCACATATATCGCCTTTGAGTTTGAAGAATTCAGATTTCCTAGCTTGGTCGTCCCCTGGGTAATCATAGAAACGACCCTGAAAGATAAATGAAAACAAGTGAGAACTGATTTCGGCTAAAATAACGCGATATTTAATAATAATAATAAAGTTTTATTGGTATAAAGACAGTTATCAAAATATGACATTATTGGTCCACAAACTAGGTTAACCTGTATTTTTTGTTTGAAATTACATCCCCCTTTTTCCACTTATACAATTTATAAAAGGGCCACCCTTGATATCATCCTGTATAGCTTGATTGGGATATCTGGTCACTCTCCACTAATCAAGAAAGTTAACCAAGTCCCCGCACTATATTTATGAACCGTATTATTAAACCACTAGCAGGAAAAGTTATCTTTCTAAGTTTGCCTGGCGGAAATCACTACATAAGGCCATTTTAGCACTGATTTGAATATTTTTAAGTTTGTTACGAATGTTTCCTTAATTCAAGTCAAGAAAGTCGGTTAAAAATATCTTACCTTGAAGAAAGCAATGTAAATGAGAGAAGAGTAGAAGTTCATAAACTCAAAGAAGAAGATCTTGAATGTGTATGAGTCTTCATACTCTGTCTGTGTGCGTGGGTTTTCTAAATTAGTCAGGAATACAGCTACTTTTGCGTATATCTGAAATTATAAAAATATAATGTATTAAATAGCAATTAAAAAAAACTGTTGATGTGATTTTAACCACGTTAAGAGAAAATTTTTGAGAATATTATTTTATCCGCGTAAACAACAAACTATTAGGCTACTTTTAACATCTTAGTATTACCATAGACTAACTATACCTATAGTTAAATCTAGATGACCGAGCTTCGCCCGGTGTTAACACAAAGAAACAAACGACATATTGTTTTTGAGTAAAATAGCATTTTTTCATGAAATACAACTTATATTGTTAAACTTAAAAAGCAAAAATTTATCTAAATACAAAATTTCAAACAAAGCCTTAGAGCCATTTCTGAGATACACCAAATAAATTTATATATACAGGGTGAGTTTGAATTGGTATGGTATCCCAGACCCTTCCGGGATAACATTGTTAACATATGGGGATTGAAAATACGTCATGATAAATTTCCATAAAAAAAACCATTTCAAACGAAAAGCGCGGTATTCCCTGGAATTGTTTCTAAGTCTCTAATCAACATCATCAATTAACAAAGTTCAACATAGTACAAATTAATCAGCCGATCTAGGGCTGCCCGGAAATTCTGTAGTAGAATTTTGACGTAAACTTTAAGCACCAATTTTTGAATGAAAAATTTTGAATTTCAAAAACCCTTAAAACAAAATGTTGTTGACCTCCAGGAGAAGATTGACCCCTTTCATTATAACATACCAATTCAAACTCAGGCTGTATATCTATATACAAGAATTGCTCGTTTTAAGTTGTTAGATATCTTGGGGCTATATAGACAGCCCAGAAGACGTGGGATCGAGCCCCGTTGACAGCTAACTCTTTGAGATGTAAATATTTGCGTAGTCATCACATACCCTGGTCAGCATCATGATGATGAGCAAGTTGATGAGCGCAGCCGTCATGGAGGTGAAGATCTTCGTGTGCCGCTGGATGAAGAACCCCGAGCCGCCGTAGATCACGGACACCATAGAGATGCGGTATATAATGGTGCCTAACACTGCGCCCAGCACTATGGCGATCTGTGTCGTGTTGACAAAAGGACGAATTAATACCATCGAGGTAATATTATGTACTAACGCATTAGAGGAGCTATGTGAAATAAGTCTTGTTCATTTTTTATTCCGCTGCAGCGCTATTAGCATAATTATGTCGTCTAACAAAACAAATAAAACATGTAGCGCTAGATTGTGTCTAAGGTGTAGTTTTCTCGCGATCAAAAGGTCGAAAGCGCCGCTAATTTCACGGCGCTTACGCGTTTTGTTCAAGGAATTACTGGGATAGTTGCGTTCCATGGGCCGCAGACTGCAGTGTGGCGCAAAATATGCCTTTGTAAGGTCGACTTTATTATCTCTGTGATTATTATGAATAAAGTCAGAATGAACGGGATATTTACCATGTATATTATTTGTATTGATATTTACGATATTTCGCCGCTGTTGTAAGCGCCATGATCGTAGTTCTTCCGTGATCATGGCGCTTGCTACAGTGCCGAAATATCGTATCGTGGTGTAACAGTGGTGGGCATAGTTACCAATGTTTTGTCTTTGTTATTCTTGGACAATTTAAACTGAATCGAAAGGGACGAAAAATTGTGTATCTATTCAACCATTATACAGTGTTTATACCCTAATAATAGTGTATAACGGTGGTATAAGTAGTTACACAATACTTTGTCTTTATTGTTATTTGACAATTTTAAACTGAATCGAAAGGAACGAAACATTCTATCAGTTTATTAGTAAGGATGTAAGACTAAAGCCCAGAACATGTGCTAAAGTGTTGTAACGAAAATTAAAGAATTTCTTCTCTAAGACGGCCTGAAAAGACGTGGTAGAAGACAGAATACTGAAAGACTAAAGAACTCACCATGAACAGAACTGCAGAGCTGGTGGCCACGTATCGCATGGTTTTCTGCCACGTCGGCATGTACGGCTCCTTCTCCCTGGTCACAGGGTTTGTGCGGAATGTTTTGATCGTGGCTTCGAACTCAGGACGAGGGTCTTCGTCCTGGATGATAAATAGATAGCTTTTATAGCTAGTTTTTGCTCCTGGCTTTGCACATGTGGTACCAGTAGGTATACAAAGTAGAATATGGCACTCAGGGATAATGTACTTCAATTATAATTGGTGCAAGAACTTTTAGAAACGGCCAGGGGCATGTTTCATAAAAAATATTAGTCTAATATTATGAGCTTTTTTTTTCTTTTTTCCATATAAAATAATATTTTGAGTATTATGTCTAATATTATGTTAAACTAATATTTTTTATGAAACAGGCCCCTGATGGTTCCAGCGATTAGGAGTAACAAACAAGCAAACAAACTTTACCTCTTAATAAAATAAATACAGATTTATATGACTTCGGCAAACGGGCAAATTTCGCTTCCCTTTTTAATTTAAATTCTTCAAAAAACGCCAATTAAAATAATTTTAGCAGATTAGTAACACACAAGAGTTAGACTGCCCTTCCGGTAAAATAACGGTTTTTAACAAGTCCTACCTGGTGACTTCACCTGGTGAATGAAGCTAACGTGTCTATGTTACGTGTATCTTTACCTGATCGACGCCGCCTAAATCCCACTCCCATCTAAGAACTGACTGCTTCCGCTTCCATAATTCTAAAAATGTTGTTGCTGCAAACGAAAGAAAATCATAGTCAAAACAAATACTTATCAGTACTTGTCAGTGCTTATCAGTCAGTTTGGTGAAAAATCAAAAATCATGTAGTGATATGGTACTAGCATGCTTTGTCACAAAAAAGCTATGCGTCTTTTTATCGGGGCCACAGAGATTTAAGATATCTGTGATTTCGGCCCTTCAAGTTGTAGATCTGTTTGCTGGTGTCATGTGAGACGAGATGAGACATGGCGAGATTAGGTATAAAGGAAATGTGGTGAGTTTAGGTAATGAAGAGGTGAGACGAGGTGAAATACGGAAAATTTACGAGCGGAACTCACCCCAAAAAGACATAAATATAGCGAAGAACACTGTCGCTGGATTGTCGAACAGGTACGTCAGTTTGGCGAAGAGACACGAGTCATGTAGCGACTGGTACTCGCACGCTTTGTCGCAGAGGGGACACAGCGTCGTGTTACCAGGGCCTTTGGGGTCGCAAATCTCTTTGCTGGAACAAGTGAGATAGTACCGTTTATTTTAGTAATTAAGGCCCTCCTGTGTATAATTCTTTTCTATTGATATAAGGTTGAAAATGTGTAAGTTCCCGCTCGGCCACACTCGCTCTAAGGGGGCTCTTAAACTTTACGATTACCTAGGAATGTTATCCATGGAATGCATGCTGGCCAGCCCGTACAGGAAGCACAGGGTCCCGACCACGGCCGGCGCGTACAGCAGCCGGGTGTAGAACCCGAGCCAGCAGAAGTAGAGGCCGATCTTGTCGCCGAAGTACCGCCGGACCAGCCACAGCGGCTGCCGCTTGAACCACTTACAAGGCCTGGCCCACTCTAGGTACAGGAGCTGGAATTGGACACAGTTTTATATCAGCAGGCGTATTCTAAACTCAATCCGATACTCACATACTTCGTCTCTGTCATCCTGAATCAGGAGGACCAGTCGGATTGAGTTTAGAATACGCCTGCTGGACTAGCTTCCGTTCGCGGCCCGCGCTTACATTATTATTATAAACGCGAAAGTTTGTTACCACGTATCTCCGTAACGACTGAATCGATTTTGATAAAATTTGGAATGTAGATAGTTCAGATTCTGGAATAACACATTTGCTATAAAAATGTGTTAGTATACGAAGCCGCGGGCAGTAGCTAATATAGTCTATGTGTGTGTATTATGAATTGGAGAGTAACACAGAATCAGAAGTTAAGTTATATAAAATATAACATAAAAGATATGTGTTATTGTGATGTGATAAGCTATATTACTGTAAAGTTTCATCAAAATCAGTTAAGCGCATCGTAACGCTGGCCCATAAAAATTGCAGTGCCACTCAGAACTTTGTAACACAAAGGCCTGCATGGCACTGCTTTGCTTTCGCTACCTTGAGGCATTAGGTATTAAGTCTCTCAAGTTCAGTAATTTCACTGACTACTCTACGCATCAAACCGGAACACAGTAATGCTTGCACATTACTGCTTGTCGGCATACTTCACGAGCAAAGTGGTGGTACCAACCCAGACCACTCGCAGAAGAGTTAGTCCTACCACCTAGTAAATCTATTCTTGTTTTAATCGCATTGCAGTGTTTCCTTCCTCATTGGTTTACACCAAAGAGTATAATAAACATAGGGGATACTCACTCGTCTGTCAGTGACGGTTCCGTCAAACATGTCAACGTCATGTCTCCCTTCGTGTAATGGAAAACACGCGAGGTACGTGCCGTCGTTGAGCAGGCGACGGATGCCCATCTGGAAACACAGGGACAGGAAATTCATAATCATAATCGCCCTTATTCATAAAAGCTCAATAAGATAATCTATGCTTTAAACTGCTCTGTCAACTTCTCGTTGACGGAAGCTGTTACGCGTGAAAACGAGACAAAACACTTTCTAGTAATTAAGTAAGTTGTGGAACGATTACGAATAAGGGCTTTATTCATTTAGCAATTTTTAAATTGTGCCTGATGAAATACTTTTAATATGTAATAATTAAATGAAATTAAAATTTAAAACAAATATGAAATAAAATTAGAATCAAACACGGAATCAAATAAAAAAATACAATTTGAATAAAACACGGAATTCAATCAAAATTCACCAAAAATATATAATTTCAACAAAGATACTGCATCTAAAAGTAATGTACGAGAGCGAAAACGAATCTCCGAAACTAGTTTTGCGACGACGACAAGTTTTACTTGTAATCTGTTATCGATTGCATTTCCTACAAAATGCAATGCAAAATGCAAGATCAATTTTCATTGCATTGACCGAAAAACCGATTTCGCGAAGTGATTTTCGTGTGAAAACCGTGGCGAACAACGATAAAACCATTTTAAATATATTTATGTCAAAATAGTCATCTTTCCATAAACCAGTCTTCGAATTGTGAGATACGAATACTTATTCACTTTATAATGAAGAAAGTAGATTCAGCTTCGTTTCGTTTTCGAAAAAATCAAAAACTACCTATCTCTAATTTACAATATTAATCATTCAACTCGCAATTTTATTTATCGACAAGATCGGTACATACTTGCACTACAGAATAGACAGTATTTACTATCACAAATTATATAGTGCTAGGTACTACGTATATATACTATTCTTCTTTTACGATAACAAGTGGGACCAACAGCTGCACAATCTCACATAGCACGATAGCGCTCGTATTATAGACTGACAGTACATAGTTAGTCTATGATTGTATTATACAACAGCGGTCACCCATCCAAGTACTGACCGCAGAGAAGGTTGCTTATCGTTTTACGAACTTACCTTAGTTTCATTATTGTCATATTTGGCTCTTAACAATATTTGCATGACTAGCAGGCTTCGCTGAGCCGGTGAGAATTGTGTATGTCTATCTTTAACTAGGAACCTGAAATAAAACAAATACCTTAATTAATAGACTTACGCGGTTAAATAATTTAAAAGATACACATTCTTTATATTTCAACTAGCTGCTCCCCCGCGGTTTCACCCGCGAGGAGGTATTGGATTTCATGGTTTTAATTTTTTGCGCGGAACCCTAATTATTTTTCTAAAATTAAAGTAGCCTATGTTACTCCTTGTATCATCAGCTATCTGCCAGTGAAAGTCTTGACAAAATCGGTCTAGCCGTTTCGGAGATAACCCGGAACAAACAGTCAGACATACATACAGACAGACAGACAACATTTTTATAAATGGTTGTTTTGTAATAGGTACCGTATATACTTTCATATGCATTTAGTAAAAAGCTGTTACTTATTTTGATATTACAAACAGACACTTCAATTTTATTTATTTGTATAGATGAATATAAAAATGTATGACAACTACGTACAAACTTATGCGTTGTACATGGTCAAACTCAGAGTCGTTTAATGATTAATTACTTAAGCGAGTCTTTAGTGTAGATTTCTTTTGTAAATCTACACTAAGGACTAATTTATATAAACACATTCAGCCTTATTACAAAACGAGTTTTAACGCTAAACTGGAGTTTAAACCGTAGTTTTGTCAAATTTCTTATTACAAAACGCAGATTAGCACTTAGGTCTTGGTTGACTATGGTATCAAAGTTAGTCTTGCCGGGCACCTAGTTTAGCGAAGGTTTAATCATGTATTTTAATGGCGGCCACGTATTCTACTTGTCAAATCGTAAAAACATTCATATATTTTGTATTAAAGTAAGAAGGGGTGGTGAGGTATATTAGGAAGCGTGGATGAGTAGAATAATAGCTTTTAGCAAAATATATAGTAAATACATAATTATAATATCGAAAGTATACATAGTAAAAACAGATAATATTACAAGAATTGACAGTACACACAATCAACAAAACATGTTGCTATGGTTACTTAGCCATAGTGTGCCATTGTATAGGTTGGATATATAAGGAGTATCTCCTTAACATTTTTTTCATATACGTAAATACCTAATTAGGATGTTTTGAATTACTCGCAATGATCAAAAGTCATTTAAAAATTACCTACAATATTTTTCGATATTAGAAAATAGTATTGTGTGACAAAATAGCTACTTATATTCCAAAATAAAAATTAGTACATTGTGTAACGGAACGTTAAGATCGAACGATATTCAACATTTCGTGTATCCGTAGCATAAAGACATTTATTATCTGTGGAAATAATTTCTACCATAGCTACAGTTTGGTAATAAGTTGTCTTGGCTTTATTCATCTTTTGTAATAAGGTTTGGTTTATATGTCGACTCTAAAGATAGTTGAAGACAAATTGGTTCTCGACCAAAGTCGAGTTTAACGAGTTTTTTGTAATAAGGCCGATTAAGACGCGGTCTTATCGTGATTTTAAATTCGTTTTTCACCCGCTCATTCCTCAGTCAATTTTTTGCCTAATGCCCCTTGCTTTAAGTCGAAAATTGCAAATCACACTTGTTGGTGATGATGTCTTGGTGTTCGAAGTTGTTGTATATTTTTGCGGGTTTTCATTTAATTACTTACAATATATATATAAAATTAAAAATCTAATTCGGTACTCCCTTAGACAACTAGCTTGGCTATTTGTTTTGTAAAAAAAAAGTGGGTGTCGTCGCTGAAAATTCGGAGTACTCGAATTTATGCAGCTTTTTGAGCTGACTATTTTTATTTATTTTTTTAAAGAGAAACCGGATATCTATTTGCAATTATATTTCGGTTGTCCACCTCCACAGAGTTTTGCCTACCTAACGTTTTTTTTATATCTCACCGTTTTGTTTTTGTTACCAACACACTAACGGCCTTATTACAAAAAACTCGTTAAACTCGACTTTGGTCGACAACCAATTTGTCTTCAACTATCTTTAGAGTCGACCTATAAACCAAACCTTATTACAAAAGATGAATAAAGCCAAGACAACTTAATACCAAACTGTAGCTATGGTAGAAATTATTTCCACAGATAATAAATGTCTTTATGCTACGGATACACGAAATGTAGAATTGACACAATGTACTAATTTTTATTTTGGACTATAAGTAGCTATTTTGTCACACAATACTATTTTCTAATATCGAAAAATATTGTAGGTAATTTTTAAATGACTTTTGATCATTGCGAGTAATTCAAAACATCCTAATTAGGTATTTACGTATATGAAAAAAATGTTAAGGAGATACTCCTTATATATCCAACCTATACAATGGCACACTATGGCTAAGTAACCATAGCAACATGTTTTGTTGATTGTGTGTACTGTCAATTCTTGTAATATATTCTGTTTTTACTATGTATACTTTCGATATTATAAGTATTTCCTATATATTTTGCTAAAAGCTATTATTCTACTCATCCACGCTTCCTAATACCTCACCACCCCTTCTTACTTTAATACAAAATATATGAATTTTTTTACGATTTGACAAGTAGAGTACGTGGCCGCCATTAAAATAAATGCTTAAACCGTCGCTAAACTAGGTGCCCGGCAAGACTAACTTTGACACCATAGTCAACCAAGACCTAAGTGCTAATCTGCTTTTTGTAATAAGAAATTTGACAAAACTACGGTTTAAACTCCAGTTTAGCGTTAAAACTCGTTTTGTAATAAGGCCGTAAGCGTTTAGAAATACCTCTTTTAGTTGATTTCGGAATAATACCGCGCCTTAAAAGAAAAGATAAAAAATCAAATACATACTGTTCTTCTCTTCTCCCCCCTCTATAATCAGTAGCAGTATAAAAAGAAGGCTCTGGTTCTATTCTACTGTGTTCGTAATCATAGAACTCTTTCCACCGCCGGCGCCACTTGGAGTACCAGCGCTGGTCATTCTCTGCTTTCTTCTCGTCACTCTAGAAGAGAAGAAGACGTATGATCAGTCTGTTTACAAAATAAGGGTCCCTTATTTTGCTAAGAAAAATAAGGGTTACTTTTCTTCTTTCTTTATTTCCTGGCTTTAAGGGTTACTTATTTTTCTGTTGGAAAAAAGGAGAAGAAAGAAGGACTCACCCAAGCCTTAACAGAGATCGTGATGAACCTCTTAGTCGGCAGCTTCATCCCGATGACCTCTGCCAGTCTCATCTCCGTCTTCCAAGGTATGTGGATCTTGAGGAACCAGGTCTTCTCGTCGAAAGACAGGCACTTGTTCTCTAATTCCAGTTCCAAGCCTTCTTTTATTAGGTTTTCCTGGAGATATAGAAGTGAGCTTAGAATGGTGCCCTGCAGTATTCTTTGGACAATGCGACTTCATCTAATAAGTCGATAATACGTTCAAACAACAGTAAATCAGTTAATTTTTAGTACTTACAAAATACTTCGTGTTTAAAATCAGTTTTTTGTGGAAAAATATATTTTTTTGATAAGCTTTTATAAAATACGTAATTGGGACTGTAACCTTGTAGTCTTGTAACCACTTCACGGCTGCATCATCAGGACTCTGGACGTCATCTAGGATCAGAATACCTACTTGTAAAGACAAATCTAACGAGCGCAAACTTGATGGTGTTACGTCGTTTCGTTACAGAATTCCTGTGAACGCCCTCCAGCACCATCATCAGACATGCTTTGTTACATCATTATATTGCATTGTCATCCGATTTACATATGTATGTGAAATTTCAGCTCAATGAAACACCGAGAAGTGGGACAAATTCAGCTTGCAAGATTTGACCCATACTAACAAGGCAAGTTAAGGCGTATAACGCAGCAATTAACTTAAATATCATTTTAGCAAAATCAAGTGATCTTACGGAACTGGGAAAAATATATGCACAGACACAGACAGAGCATATAACGTTACGTTAGACACAGACTAAGTATTATGAATATATATGTCATTATTCATTATACTTATTATATAATTTCGATGTGATCTAAAGCTACCCCGATCAAAAAAAAAATGTCTAAGGTACTCCTAAAAATAACTTTGCAATGAAATATCTCTGTGAAAAGAGTTTCCGCTAGCAATACTTCAGTAAGTACCTGGAAAGTCCTCCGATGATCTCTTTTCCTCGCCTCGACCTCGGTCATGACTCCAAGGTCTTCTTCCTCGAATGCCAGCACCATGTCTATTCTTCTTCTGCCGTCGCGAAACAGAAGAGACTCTGGTTCTAAACCCTGGAAAGTTGCATTTATTTACAGTAACTGAGTTACCGCACGGAAGCAAACAGCCCAGGGGCCTTCTGGCGACTACTCCAATACTTAGACATAAATTTTAAACATAATTGTTAGCATTAGAAAAATTGCTGAAACCTTTTTGAAAAGAATGCCGACGTGTTTCTTGGCCTTCTTCTCGATCGTTCTACATCTACTTGGATAGGGCACCAATTTATTTCAACTTTCATGAGTGCTCTTGTGGCACCTTTGCAAATAAAGAATTTCAAAGTGTAGTTACTGGAATGTGGAATACTGGAATACTGGAATGTGTGCAATTTTACCTCGTAAGATATCTATCTATTTGCTTAAAAAAAACGAATATTATCCATACAAACTTTAAAAAATAATTATTTCGACAACCCTAATATAGGGAGCTAGGCAAATTCAATAAGCCTGCCCCGTCCCCGCGTCCCCTCCGACTTCACTATGAATGAGCGCACGTGAGCACCTGCCACTCGCTCGCGGCGGTTCCAGATCTTCATTGACCATCTGATTTCAGGGGTGCATCTAAGTCAGTGGAAGGAAAACTTTGACTTGTCATAACTCCTTGGTAAATCCACTTTCTGATGTTCTGTTTTCATGGATTATTTTTAAAAGGACGCTTGTTTACCTGATTTTGGTATTGCTACACTTTTCTCTTACAGATTGTATGTACGTACCTACCAACACTAAGCCAAATCACATCTTACCTCAGGACTGGTCTCTCCCTCGTTTCCTTCCTTCTCATCAGGGTAGAAAGGCGTCGACGGCTTCCGGTCTTCTTTCTTCCCATAATCCGACGCCTTGTTCTCGGGTTTGGACTGTGAATGAAACACTTTCCTGAACCATTGGCCTGAGTACTTCAATGCTGGGTTCCTAGGATGGTATCCCGTATGGAGTGGTAAGGCTGTCCTCGAAGGTCGGTTGAGGTATGCCGCTTGCATCGTTTGCTTTTGTATTTAAAGCTAAAAGAACTGTAATTGTTTTTTGTATTGGACTTGCTCTTTCGGTTATTTCATACCCGACTGCCAAAGGAAAGGAGATAATGTTTTTGGAACGCTCTATCGGTTTGACGGATTTTACACAAGATATGTCATTCGATTCGGAGTGATGGGTGTAATATTTTTTTCGCCTCACAAGCTCAGAAAAGTTTTCTTTATAACTACTTTCTATGCTAACGTACCCTTTCTCTAAATAAAAAGCATTGCGCGCGGATTTCGAATGATAAACAAAACCTTTCCTCGCTGTAAAATTGTGTGTTTCGCTCGGTTGCGTCCCGTACATTTGAAACCTTCGCTTCCTACAAATACTCGCGCCAAAGAACTACTTTGCAGCCTTGCACAGTAAAAAAAGTGTTTGGTATCACTTTTTACTACGCAAGCTTGTTTTTTTTAATGATTTTTATAATGTTGACAGCTTAACAGTTAAATTTTAAATTGTAGCTAATTTACGAGCTTTACGACCGAATTCTTTAATCAGTTGATTTATTAATGAATTATTAATTTATTGCCATTGGCTGATTCGTCGTTCTACATTTTCAACTACAGCAACTCTTCTCCTTTCACAATCCATTCATGTTTGTAATTCAAACCATTGAAATCCGAGTTATAATTAATTTCGCAGGGTTTTTGCATTTAGTCAGAGTCAAGTAAATGCGTAGAGCAGCGATACTCAAAGTGTGTTCCGCGGAACCCTAGGGTCCCGCGATACATCTGTAGGGGTTCCGCAAGAATTTAGAAAAAAATTCATTACTTCTATTATGCTTATTAATAAAGAATACACTTTTAATAAAAAGTATTGTTTTATAGTAGGGTTCCGTCAAGTATTTCGCTTTCCAAAAGGGTTCCGTCACCAAAAAAGATTGAGAACCGCTGGCGTAGAGGATAGCATGAGGGCAGCTAAAATCCAGCCCAATATACTTTTCTTTTTCTTCTTTCATGACCGGTTCGGTTTGTGTATTTTGCCCAATATACTTATATACCCCTACCACGTGTGTCAAAGGTAGAGATCAAGTATGAAGTGGGCTTAACTCATGGACCGAGATTCTTATAGCATAAACTAGGGATTCTTTTAAACGAACATCTTGACATCTGCTGTCAAGTTTTGAATCGTTCGCGAACCACCGATTTGTTCGAATTTGCGAGGTGAACAGAAAAATGTAAACTAGAGTTTTGGCGGGAATGCGAAAATGTGCTGTTGTTGATTTTGTGTTTTTTTTACTAAAACCTATGTTTTATCGAGTTTTAGTGTGTAACTATAGTGGATTATTAACCATGAAGTGTTCGTAAACGGGCATGAGTGACAGGCAAATAGTACAAAGACGAAAAACGTGTATTTTCCTATTCTATCCAAAACTCCATAGAAGATTAGAAGCTTCAGTAAAGTATCCACCGCTTTACTGAAGCGTCACTTCGACTCGACCGCGCCTAGACTAAACTTTAACGTGACTTTGATGACTTTCATAACTAGAGATTTATTATATATTATTATTTATATAACTTGACACTGGCTAAATAACAAAATCGCGTGGAGCCAAAAAAAAAAACTACAGCTGTGACGTCAGTCTAAGTAGGTTTGTGAATTTGATCACGTGAACTTCGTTTATTTCACACTATCAGTTTGATTTCATCCTTGGAATAAACGCAATGATTTTACAATTCTGATTCACTGTTCTTCACTTATGTGCATGTTCGTGTTCAGTAATAATATATTAACGTTCGAAGAAACACAATTTTGGTCAATTAAACTTCGGAAAACTTTTTTATTGGATACAGTTTTTTCATTAAATATCTCGAAATACTTTTTGTTAAATTTTATTTCGAGGTAAGGTTTTGTATGGACACGAGAATTTGGTTTAAATTTCACTTAGCAATGCTGTTGAAGGCCGCTCGGGGTAAGGAAGGAATTTAACTTTTTTAGGTTGGAAGTCATTGATTGAAATAATTACTAGCTGATACATTTTTTCATGTCGCGATAGCTTTATGTATAATGTAAAGCGACGATAATAGTTGTCAGTGAAATGTTCCAATACCGCCTAACTATTACAAAATCAATTGGTTTAGTTAGGTAAATGAAATTTACTTAAGACTTCCAGTTCACAGTTTTCGTTACAGAATAGTCTAAGAACCATAGACCACGCTAGCACGTTGCTGATCGGTAAATGGTCACCTTCATGTAGTTACCAACCGATATGTAGGAACAATTTAGTAAATGTAATATTGGATTATCTACATTGTATATTATTCAACTATTTATCAGCTAGTGTTTATTGCGTAGCTAATTAGTAAAGGCGATTGGTCTAAAAGATCAGGTGAGATAGAAACGTGAAGCAGAGTAACTATTAATAAAAACAAAAAAAAAAACAATTTAATACGTTATACCACCTAAACGTATCTAAATAAAAAAGTTACATAAAAAAACTCGATTCTCCTAGCCAGTGTCACTCGGGATGATGTAAGGACTCTAACGTACACCATACATTCAAATCTGTTCAGGCATTCAAAAGTTATAGTGGTACAAATAAACTCACATACATACACAACCCATAAACACATTACACTCTTTTTGTGGAATCGTGTAAAAATAATTACATATCGATTTAAGTAATTCAATCTTTTAAAAGTTTTTAATCTATCATGGTCATCAACTCTTTGAAAACTATCACTAGAAACGGCATATTTACCATGCATATTATTTGATTTGGGTTTCCGTTATTTCAACAACATGGCGCTTCGGTTTGCAACAGCGCCGAAATATTGGAAACCCAAATCAAACAATAAACATGGTAAATATCCCGCTTCTAGTGATAATTTTCAAAGTAAATCTTTTAATCCAAAATTGAAACAAAATCTTAATAACATTAAAAAACCAAATTTCATTAGTAATGAAATTAAACACCAGAACCTCGACTACACTCGCGCTTGCGTGAAGCCCAGTGTAAAACTGCTCTAAATAAGTTGTACTTACACATACCTACCTATGTTCATGTTAACGGCACGCGTTTAGTAGGTATAACCATTAAAATTCCTTTATAAGCCAAGGCTAAAGAATATCCATACTCCAACTAATATTACAAATGCGAAAGTGTGTTTGTTGGTTTGTTGGTTCATCGGTTCGAAGCAACGGATCGACGTGATTTTTGGCATAGATATAGTTTATGGACCGGAGAGTAACATAGGCTACTTTTTATCCTGGAGAAATGCAAGGTTCCTGTGGGAACGCGGGTGAAAACCGCAGGCAGAAGTTAGTGTGACATAAAATTGACATCGACAGCTTTATTGACAGCTGTCAATAAATAATGTTGGCAAGTTCATTTAATTTGACAGATCGGTTTGACGGTTCCTGTGGGAACGCGGGTGAAAACCGCGGGCAGAAGCTAGTCAGTCTATAATAAATGCTTAATTAATGCCATATTTATGACGCACTCTTTTGGCGAAGGAAGTGAAAAAGAACCTCACTTTACACTTAGGCAAGCATTACGTGCTTTATCATGATTGATGGATATCCATCAGTCATGATTCATGAATTATGCGCTGACTATGGCAATACCACGTTCAGAGTCAATCAGCGCTCAACAATCATAATATTATGATTTGCATCCTAGAGGTGAATACTTTACTTTTCACACCTTCTGCGAGACAATAAAAAGCCAAGGACTACGTAAATAATTTATTGTTTTTAATTTCACGCAGCTGCGTTCTTTTTTTTTGTTTTTTTTGTTGTGCCTATGGTGGCCAGTTCGATTTTCGAATAAACTCTTATTACAATGCCCCACAGACTTTAATTTTACTTTAAAGTCTGTGCAATGCCCGTATGCTGAATTTTCATTCAACTTTTGACCTCCTTGCTCGGATTTTCATACAACTTTCTCTCCCTAGGGATGCAATGCCTTGCTTTACGTTGAGACTACGTGATATAATATATTCGTAATTGGTAATTGTCAAGCAGTTGTTGTGAATAGACATTACGTCAAGATTCTACTACAGAACTGCCCGCCAGCCCTAGATCAGCTGATTCACTTTGTTTAGTAGAATTGGGAGCCAGATTCAATATCTCCAGTACACTGTAGCAGTACTTGTACTATTATATATTCTGTGGTAGCGCGCAAGTCTTTGTATTTCACAGGCTTACAACTTCTTCGTCTCATGTATTATCAATAAATATCCTTGCAAACTTCCTTACCTGAAAAGTAGGTAATGGCGTCCCAGGCAAGGTAGTACACCCATCTTTCTTCGCAAACGCTCCAGCTACTGATGTAACGTTCCTCAGGTACCTCCAGCCTTGTCTTGGTTTATTTTCGTCGGAGCTATCAGATCTGATTGACTTGATATCATCCCGGAGGTGAATCTGAGGGTTCAAAAATAATTTGATTAACCTAAATCACAAAGACACGCTTCAGAGTGGTGACCAAGATAAGCAGAAGAAAGCGAAGCCGATCTGTGTTTCTGCGAAGCGTTTTAGGGCGTTTTTTAATGCGTACCTGCGGCGCAAGTACGGTTCTAATCGGGTCGATAAAATTCGATAATATTCGATAAAATTGACAGTTCAAATCGATAAGGTGGGATTTATCGAGCCTCGAAACAATCGACAAAAGTTATCGAAAAGCTAGGTCGAATCCAAAGAGAATATAGAGCTACTACAATACTTTACGATCAGACTTCAGTACTCGCAATATTCGATCAATTTGTCGAGTTTTTCGGTTCGACAAATTTATCGAACCGACTTCCGTACTCGCGCCGCTGGCTAGCTATCACCCTTAATTGTAAGACCTTGATTAGACAGTAGCCTGAATCATAAGGTCGTGCGTTACACTGATGCTATCGATATCGTTCAGATTTTCAACATGAAAATGGTAGCTCGCCGGATAAAGTCAGTCACACACGCTATGGTCTACCGAAGAGGTCTACCTGTCAGGTGTGCCTGTGCAGGTAGACAGGCGTATGCATTAGGTTAGACCTGCACAGGTCTGTACCCATACACGGGAATAGATTTTTAGTACTAAAAAATCCCCCCACCACTTTGACATTTATGTTATCATATATATCAGCATTGCGGTTCAACGAGGCAATGCCGCCAGCATGCTGGGTACGCTTCCAACTGGTAGTGGGCTAGAATATTTGGATTATCTATAGGCCTACTAGGGCTTGTAGATTATCCAACTGTTTTTGTAGCTAGCTAGGTTAGATGTAGTGTTTTTTTTTACGCTTACACACTCATACCTCCGCACTAGGATTCCCTGTGTCGCAGGTGGCATGGACATACACAGATACACATCACAAACATCCAAGACCCGAGAACAAACTTTATGCTTACACAAAATCTGCCCCGGCCGGGAATTGAACCCGGGACCCCTCGCCTTGCAGGCAGGGTTACTACCAACTTAGCTACGGAGCCGTCAAAGCCGTTTATTTATGTATTAGCTAGTTAATAAAGGCATTTAGCCCGTTAAAAAAAATGTTATCATATTTAAGCATGGATCTTGCGCTTGACACAACATATAAACATGGATAGATGAAGGTGTAATAAGTACCTTTTTCTCATCAGGAGTCACTAAAGGCACGCTCTGAAAACAGTTTTAATGGTTTTAATTGTGGTAAAGAACGGAATGAGCATTAAAAAATATATATCAAAACTGTAATATACTCGTACCTACATTAGTAATCCAATCAAATGGCGGTAGATTGCGCTAAGGTTTAAATTTTTAAAATCTTAGCGACACTCACACAGCAGTGTTAATGTGGCCGAGCGGCCAGCCGAGACTTGTACGACTTTCAATCTGACGCACAATGGTTCGAACCTCGGCGCCGCGCAATTTCTTAGATATATCAAGTTAGGTGTGGATTTATCATTCGCTCTAAAACGGACATGTGTCACCGAGCCGCACTGGGCCCGCGTAGTGGATTATGGCCCATACTTTGAGAGAAAACCGGTATCCCAGCCTGGAAGCGTGCACTAGCGGCATAATTTTATATGATCTTTACCTTATTGTTAGGGCTCTCCATGATGTCCGCCAGTGAGGTCCCGAAGGCCGACTCGGGCGCGAGGCTGTCAGCTGACTTCCAGGGCGCCTTGCTGTGCATAGGAGTGCGGGGGAGCGCTGACTCGTGCGACCGACGACGTGGTTTGGTGTGCTGGAAGAATAAAGGTTTTTTTTTTAAATCCCTGTTTATGGCATCTTCCATTTATATAAAAATGAAATAGATACCTACAACTATCTGAATATGAAAACTCGAAAACTACAAGATTTGCGAAGCTGAAATTTGGCACGTCCGTTCTTCTTGGATATGCTATATTGTCGCTAAGGAGTAATTCAGGAGGAGGAAAGCCGAAAGGGTATTTTCCCAACGTCTTGACCTATACATTTTACTACATTTTATAAAAACCCTCTCAACTTGCTTAAGTAACAGTATATAGTATACACTGTACAGTAAAAAATGCTAAATCCAACAGCCAGTCAGCCATGTAGACTCAGCTTTAAATTCATCTACTCACGCTAATAAAACGTTCAGGAATTGCAATTTCCTTTGATACTGTAGGGTTATCACAAATAACCTATCTACACAACTCCTCCCTTCGCTATCGTCGTCGTTGCTTTGGTCACTGTGTGATTAATTCGAAATAGTGATGCACGAACCACTGGTGCGGAGATTCTTACAGCGGCCATTGGTCAGGCGCTTGAACTTGGCCTTAGAGGCAGTCTCCGTTTGGGGCGATGCCAACCAGGTCAAGTTCAATGCTTCTAAGACGCAGGCGTGTCTGTTCTCCGCCAAACGGTATCAATTCCCCCTTACTCCTACTTTTCGTGATGTACCCGTACCGATAACGGACCATCTTGAGCTTCTTAGCGTCTGCTTTGAGATCGACTCTTAATTTTAGCTCCTATATTATTGGCTGTGAAGAAACAAGAAGCTGGGTAACCTAGGGAAAGTGAGGCAGTACTTCACACCGGAACAGATGCCCAATCTATCAAGCACAAGTTCGGTCGTGTATGAGCCCCGGACAAACGCACGGGTCCTGTGGGGAGTCTTCACGCGAGTGAGATTGCAGTTATCAGCTAGTTTAGCCCACCTGGTCCTCCCCTCCATCGGATAAGCTCAGCTCCGTCCTTGTGGTAGAGGTGGAACTGTTGAGCTCCCCCCACCCGTTGTTGGCGCTGATGTTGGCCGTTGGCGGCTCAGAGTTTGTCCCATCTGGGATTAAATAAATAATGAATGATTGTAAGTGCTATGCCGCTAGTATTTTGGGAACGTTGTTTACTGATATGAGTTTTAGTAAAGCGAAATCTCTCGCCCTTTGATTGGAACTGAAATGTATCTCAAATTAAGTAGGCAATCGCTGCAAAACGATGTCTGCTAGATGGTGTCACTACTGCTTCTAAGCCGAAAGAAAGTTATCTACGAGCATAACCTCACTGAACACCCCAATTAATATTTCGACATATGCGCCAGCTCATTTATCACTTCCACTAAGCTAAGTGTTATTGTACTGTAGATAGTAAAATAAGGAGCAAATTTGCCCACGATAACGACTTGACCACAGTACATATTCTATCCTAAGCTTCGTGTGGCCCGGACACATCGTACGTAACCAATATTTCACGCGATGCTATGTGACACTGGGCACATTAGAATCACGTGAGATATTGGTCAAACGCAAAGGCACAAGCTTAGTCGGGTATAAAGATCCGTTAAAAGGCTGTTACGCATTCAAGAAGGTACAAAGGATCAAAATTCTTACCACTTCTAAGTCCTTCTTTTTTCGCCCTTCCCCCATCATGACTGTTCCTTCTAGACGACGATTCACTGTGACTTCGCAGTTTCTCACTCTCAAACGTGATTCTGTCCAACTTCAATCCATTGTCAAACGTTTGCTCAATCAAATGGCCTACTTTTTCCCAATTCTGGCCAAGTCTTTGGCCAACTCGGTCTAAATTTTGGCCAACTTTGTCAATGTTATAAAGAGTTTTGTCAATGCTTTGGCCCAGGTTATCAAATTTGTCGTCTTGGCCAAGTTTTTCGTAATTTTGGCCGAGTTTATCTAAGTTTTCTAGTCTTGGAACTCTGTGGTTTAGGCGGTTAGTCTTTTTCACTATTATTTCTTCTGATAAAGGCTCTCTGTCCTTTTCCATTTTCTAGATTCTGCAACAAAAAATAATAGCTGTTTCATATTCATCAACATGATCATCAGTTAACCAGAGTACATGTGGATCTACTCTGGTTAACTGAACATAGTCTGAACTGGTCTGCTGAACATACAAGCAGGCCATAATACACGCTTGGCAGACTTAATACAGGCTTGGCAGGCGTAATACAGGCTTGGCAGGCGTAATACAGGCTTGCCAGGCGTAATACAGGCTTGGCAGGCATAATACAGGCTTGGCAGGTGTAATACAGGCTTGGCAGGCCATAATACACGCTTGGCAGACGATACTACAATTAGGACTATAATTTGATAATGCAAGCTTGGCAGGAGTGATCCTAATAGATATTGACGCAGACCTATGACAATGCCTGCTGCCCATTCCCTGGATATTTTCAGGTAAATTACTGGGCTTATGAGACTTAATACCTACTGTCTCAGGGTAACGAGCGCGCTGCAGTGCCGCGCAGGCCTTTGTGTTTCAAAGTTCTGGGTGGCACTGTAATTGTTATGGGCCGGCGTTATGCTTACCATCAGGGAAACGACCAGCTCGTCTGTAGCGTTACCAAATAACATAAAAAAAAACTTAGCGGGGTCTTACGGCACCCCACGGACTCTGTCTACTTAGTTACTCTGTCTAGTTAGTTAGTTACACGATGCTCTGAGGTTGTATCATGGAGCTGATCTGATGATAGAGCCACGAGGTGGATAGTGGAACTCTTCAGTGGCTACAAGTAAACCCTTTCGGTTTTGGGCTAATATGATTCGTTTTGACTAGTCCAATAGATTGCACTTGGTGTCGAGGTTCTGATGATGGAGCCAGGAGGTGGAAGTGTGTTTTTTAGTTTCCTTGAACTACATACTCAGTATTTTTATTAAATCAACGTGTCCAAGATATCCATGACATTCAGTCCCAAGATTTTTATCAAAGCATTTTAATTTTACGACCACGTCGTATCAATTATCTTTATTACTAAATAGTTAGAACAAATCATTATCAGCCTTTTTGTTCATTGGACAATTGTGGAAACATATCGGAAACATGCCAGCTTAATATTACCTGAATCAATTTGGTATTATTCAAATAGATAAGAGTAAAAGCTTCGATAACACAAATCACTTAAAGACGGTAATGCATGACTGTTGGTTTGCATCAATCACGGATCACGCGTAAACCATGGAAAAACAGCGATCATCACCGCTTCTACGACCTTCTTTAAGTTACTTGTAATTTTGATTGGTGTAGCGTTTATTTCGTTCTTTTTCATACTGATTAATGTTCTATTAAAAAAAGTATACTGTTAAATACTATTTTCATAAACAGTGCCCCCCAGATCCTTGAAACACAAAGGCCTGCGCGGCACTGCAGTGCGCTCGTTACCCTGAGACATCTCATAAGCCCAGTAATTTCACTGGCTACTCTGCTCGTCAAACCGGAACACAGTAATGCTTGCACACTTCTGCTTGGTGGCATACTTCACGAGCAAAACGGTGGTAACAACCTAGACGGACACTCACAGAAGAGTTAGTCCTACCAATCATGACCGAAGGCTAACCTTAGACGCGGATTTCCACTGTTCGCTTGTTCATGTTTAAATGTTTTGTGGTAAGACCGATCGCGTTGCTGTTTGATTTCAGTACACAAAGTTGCGTGGCCTGATTTGATCAGTCAATGGATGACAACACTCGTAATTAGTTGAACCATATTCTGCCGCTTAGGAACTCCGATCGATACTAATGACCAGAGCTATACTTATCTACATACATACATATGTATAGACTATATATACACTAGCGAGTGTGGCCGAGCGGGAACTTCTGCTACTTTCAATTCGACGCACCATAGTTCGAATCTCGACTCGGCCCGCAACAATCAATCAATCAAGTTATTTGCGGATTTTTCACACTCGCTCTGGAACGGTGAAGGAAAACATCGTGAGGAAACCCTCATGATGAAACTCTCTCTCCCTCTGAGAGATGGCCGGTATCCCAGCAGTGAGAGCGTAAGAGGCTGATAATGTAATAATTTATTGACACACTACTTACCTTCTGCCCGCGGTTTCACTGGCAGATACATATTACAAGGAGTAACTTAGGCTACGTGGGTGAAGCCGCGGGGCACAGCTAGGTAATAATAATAATGCGGATGCTCGCAGATTTCCACCCATTGCGAATATTATTACTTATACATACATACCTAAGTTCGTATGTACAATATCTATCAGAAAAAAGAAACCTTGAAATGATTTTACTTCGTTACTTTTTATACACAAATTGTTTTTTTTGAATCACATCCTAGTAGATACGTTCTGTACTTTGACACCTGTTTTTATATAAATACTTCTTTACGTGTGTCTTTCTCGATTCGTGTGTCAGACGAAATCTATACTTACCGGTATCCGTACTTTTTTTTTTAACTCATACCCCCGCACTAGGATTCCCTGTGTTGCAGGTGGCATGGACACACACAGATACATATCACAAACATCCAAGACCCGAGAACAAACTTTATGCTTACACAAAATCTGCCCAGGCCGGGAATCGAACCCGGAACCCCTCGCTTTGCAGGCAGGGTTACTACCAACTTAGCTACGGAGCCGCCATTTTATAAATTCGAAAGAGCGTTTGTCGGTTTGTCCTTCTTTCGCGCAGCAACGGAGCAACTAATCGACGTGATTTTTTGCATAATAATAGTTTACGAGTAACAAAGTAATTTGTTTAAAAAAAAATACGCAGTGCACGGGTGAAACCGCAAACGGCAACCAGTGAATCCATAAATAAAAAAGTTGAGGCTCTTTTATAATGAAAACAAGTTTCTGGCTCCTTCTGCTATATTGTCTATTATAATTTTAACCAACATTTTGTGCAAATAAAAATATTCTATTCTATTCTTATAATATAACTAGCTTCAACTTCACCTGCGTGATATATAGCTTTATAAATTGTAGTCTATGTGTTATTCATCACAATAATCGAGCTATATTACTGTAAAGTTTCATTAAAATCCGTTCAGTAGTTTTTGCGTGAAAGTAACAGACATCCATCCATATATCCAACCTCACAAACTTTCGCGTTTATAATATTAGTAGGATGTAGGAAGGATACGTTAGAACCAGCTTCCGCCTGAAGCTTCGCCCGAGTGGTATCATCACCCCTAATATATGATCATCAGACGAAACATAAGTAGGCAGTGTATGGAAAGTGTGATCTCACAGATGGTAGGTACGACCCATACCTAGTGCCCTACTTTAATTCCTTGAAGCGAATAACCTCTTTGACTGATAATAAGGATTCCGTTGAAAGCTTCTGGGAATCTACTAGCCAGCGAACTCGATAGATATTTGGAGCGAGGCCAACACGGAACATTTGCTATCGACATCTCCAACTTTTTCTTACTAAGTTTTGCCTTGATATTTTTGTTTTTTGCCTTGATATATTTTTGTGCTTTTACTCAGTTTTGTTTTGATATTTTTCGTAGTAAGCTTTGCCTATGGGCCTACTTAATGTGTCTTGAATCATCGGTTTTTTATACTCCATTCGAAGTACAGAGCAGGCTGGAGAAATGGCTGGGAAAACCGGAAATCGTAGGTTTGAAGATCAGTAAGATAAACAGTTGAACGATAGGTCTCTAGAAAAATATGTGTTCCACTATTGCCCCCTCAAATATCAACTACTAGCTGCTGCCCGCGGTTTCACCCGCGTGGAGATATTTTATTGCATGGGTTTTATTTTTTTGCGCGGAACCCTAATTATTTTTCAAAAAATAAAGTAGCTAAAGTTACTCCTTGTAACATCAATTATGTGAGAGTGAAAGTCCCGTGAAAATTGGTTGTCCGTTTCAGAGATTACCCGGAACAAACAGACAGACAGACAGACAAACATTTTAAAAATTGTGTTTATTTATTTATTTGTATAGATGTATAGATAACAGTTAATCTATGCTAAGGGGCTTTACAAAATGGAGTGTTGGGGCACGAAAGGAGTGAATGAAAGAAGGTTGGATGCTGAGATGCGAATGTTGAGAAATTCTGTCGTGGAATTACTTGAATTTTTTTTTAAGTTCTGTCCTTTTGTCTTGCGACCTTTACAGCGTCACCGGACTGCATAGGAACTACTTGAAGCAGAAGCCGCGTTATTATATACGCGGTGGTGCGCAACGCAAATGATGTATGTAACGCAGGGGGGTATATAATTTTACTCTTTGATGTAACCTAAAGCGGAGCCGTCGTCACTTTAGTCCAGGATGTTAGTGAAAGAGAAAGCTCTATGTGGCTGTATTGCTGTTCTTGTCTATTTCGTAGTTCTTTGATGGTTTTACATCAAGCCGCGATTGCGCGTGTAATTCCTCGTAATCCGCGCTTGTTGCAAAACCATGGTTATTTTGACAGCAAAACACAAACTTGTCTAAGCATGTATGGTTGGCCTATTAGAGCAGTAAAAACTAACGTAATTGGCGGCAGTGGTAGATTCGAAAGTAAATAAAAAAAACCAGACTCGAGTAGCACTGAGTCGAGTTGTGTTGGAGTTCGCATTTAAAGATACGAATAGTAATACTAAAATAGGTTGGTGATGAAAATCGGATTTACTATCTCTCGTCAATCTACACTACACAAATAGAAACTCCCTACCAAAGTCCACCCGGCATCACTCTCACGGCCTCCTTGAATAAATTATCACGTATCGATCTGAAGGCAATTCAATGACATACAGACATACTGACGCACGCCCACGTTGCCCCACGCAAGGGTAAGGGTGGTATGCCACTCATCAAAGATCTTTGTCCAATATGTATTTGATCAAAGAAATTGGATGACTTCATAAAATCACCCAGGAACACCGATATTTGATCAAAGATTATGACAAGGACTGGACGCCGCACCCAGCACTGGTTGGTGGCTGCGTCTAGTGGGGCGTTGGGTGGTCCACCGTGGCCAAATGTGCGGTAGCACTTAACTATGGAAAGTCAATGTCAAAGTCATTTTAAAACCTTATGTCACTTGCGATAGTTTTTTTTTTCTTGTCTGATTTCCGACTATAACGTGACCAGCACACACACAATATTATTGACTTAATTAATAATTCACTTATTAACAATAATATTGTGTATCTGTTTGCGGATCTTTGGCTCAGCGGGTGATTTTAATTCACTCGGAATGATTCCGTGTAGGAAACGACTGTTTCTGATAGTTTATAACTCGGAATCGCATCCCGACAGATCAATATTGCCGAAATTATAGCTGTGTTTGTGCAGCTGAAGTTGTCGAATCTAAACGAGAAACTTTGACGAAGATTATATGAGATTCCGAAATATAAACTATCAAGATAATCGCTTCCGACACGGATATCATTCCGAGCGAATTAAAATACGCTGCAGATGCCAGTATTTGTCGATATTGTCAACTATTTTGAAATGATTACCTATTGCCTATAGGTATTGTGTTAGTGCGGACTGCGGATAGCCCATGGCTAGAGACGGTTTCTGTAGGTATTGAAATTCCAAGTTATACTGCGCTATCTTGAGAATTTAATATCTCATTTATAAAACTCACTTAGCATGATTCAAGGCGTCTTTATCATGACGCCACAAGTTCATAGCAAACCTTTCTAGAATACTAACGAGAAGAATACGAACTCGTATTGAGAAAGCTGTAATTCAGTCAAGACAGACGAATAACAGCTTTATTAACGCCCGTTTCTTATATAGGTACTTTGTGTCGATCACTGGTATGAAATACTTATGGTATCTATACAGAAGGTACCAATTGAATCTTCATTTTGCTCATATTGAAACCGTTAAATAACTAGCTTCTGCCGGTTGCACCCATGTTCCCACAGGAACCGCGCTATTTTCCGGGAGCCTATGTTACTCTTCGGTCCATAAACTATAACTATGCCAAAAATTATGTCGATCCGCTGATCCTTGCGCAAATCGCGTGGAGACAAGCTTAAAATAAAAAAAACTACAATAAACTTTGATCGACAGAAAGATCGATTCCGCGCCTAGACTAAACTTTAACGTGACTTTGACGACTTTCATGCACGAAAACTAGATATTTATTATATAATTATTATTATTCATATAACTCGACACTGGCTAAATACGCTAATCGCGTGGAGCCAAAAAGAAAACAAAAAAAAAAAAGATCGATTATTATTCACAAATCAGTTCTTATTCTGTTGGTCACGTACTGTGATAATGACCAACAAAAAAAAAGTGAAGCTCTAAGATAAAAGCGGTTTCTGTATGTAGTTGCTACTGCATACTGCTTGGAGGTAGAATACACGAGCCAAAGCTGTGGGTCACCCAGACGACCACTAGGAGAACAGTTCGTTCTACCACCTGGTAAAATACTGTATAGCCAAGTTAAAGGGCAAAGTTGAACTGCTGGTTAGGAACGTGAGACTGGACATTCTGTTGCAAGGTGACAAATGGTACATTGCCATATAGGACACAGACAGACAGACGAAAAATTTAAAAATGGTTGTTTTGTTATAGGTACCGTATATACTTTCATATAGTTATATAGTTCATATACTTTCATATCTATACAAATAAATAAAATTGAAGTGTCTGTTTGTAATATCAAAATAAAAGCTTTTTAAATGCATATGAAAGTATATACGGTACCAAAACAACCATTTTTAAACTTTTTGTCTGTCTGTCTGTCTGTTTGTTCCGGGTAATCTCCGAAACGCCTAGGCCGATTTTGACGGGACATTCACGGGCAGATAGCTGATGTTATAAGGAGTAACAAAGGTCACTTTTATTTTAGAAAAATAATTAGTTTCGCGAAAAAAAATAAAAACCACCGCGCGGGTGAAACCGCGGGCAGCAGCTAGTTCATAATAATTAGCGTTCAATGTTTGCCTAGTTAAGATTCAGTAGTAGTTCGCAACAAAAGTTGAATTATTAATGAAATATTTAATATCACGTGTTCATTAACATTACATTAACTTAAATTGGTCAATGTGTCTGTATGTCACGTATGAAGGACCATGGTACAAGACGTTGCTAAAAGATAGTGACAATGGAGTCGATTCTGTCATCTCATACCTAAATCTAATTTTAGTTTCAAGCTCTCTTTCTAAATGACAACATTCGAAAGAGATGGAATACATTTTAGACCTGTCAAATTTATCTACTCTTTTTTTGCTTCCTTCGTGGCCAGACACGGTTTATTGTGTACTAGCTGCTGCCCCGCGGTTTCACCCGCGTGGAGATTTTGGATTTCATGTTTTTTATTTTTCTGCGCGGAACCCTAATTATTTTTCTAAAATGAAAGTAGCCTAAGTTACTCCTTGTAACATCAGCTATCTGCCAGTGAAAGTCCCGTCAACATTGGTCCAGCCGTTTCGGAGATTACCCGGAACAAACAGACAGACAAAAATTTTAAAAATGGTTGTTACGTTATAAATGTTCCGTATAAACTTTCATATGCATTTAGTAAAAAGCTGTTATTTGATAACAGACACTTCATTTTTATTTATTTGTATAGATTATAGTAGGAAGTAGGATTAGTAGGATAGCAGCCGACTATACCTACGTAAGACATGAAAGATCATTGACATGTGAATCACGGACCCGCTAAATTATAAAGTAAATAAAAAATTTAGATCCTGGTTATGTTAAATAACTTATAACGAACTATAAATAAAAAACGTGCTAAAATATTGATTGGAAAGTCATTTTTAACCGACGAAAAAATGGAGGAGGTTCTCAAGTCGACACGTATATTTTTGTGTACGTATGATCATAGACAAATATAGGTACCTAATATGAGGAGTAGGCGAACAAAACGTCACTTTTCCATTTTTTATTATTTTTATTTTTTTGATTGATTCGTGTTGGCAATCCTGAGACACATCGTTTCATGCGTTAAAATCTCGACAAAAAGCTTTTTTTATCGTAGAAAATCGACTTCAAAACACAACTACTCCTTCAAAACACAACTACTCCTTCAAAATACTTTTTTAGTTTCTGTAAAAAAATTAAAAGTGGAAAAGTGACCTTTTGTTCGCCTACTCCTCATATGTATTTAGCATAGACAAATATACCAGGGTGATCCGTCAGGAGGGGTCACTGTGGGTAAGACTGAAACTATAAGGGATCAAGAAAGTGGTTACTTATAAGTTCCTTGTAAGAGATGTATAAATTTGTTCTTAGTAACCATGCCGTTGATATTAGAATTATGCATTTAAACCTGCATTCAAAGATTTTGGAAAATCTCACACTCGCTTCTGGGATCGAACCCGCTCATTTTCGAACTTGATCTAGTACTTCAAGTACTATTTTATCATGGAAAATCGATGGTTTAATTACTTCTATATATAAATAAATAAAATTGAAGTGTCTGTTTGTAATGCCAAAATAACAGCTTTTTACTAAATTCGTATAAAAGTATAATGGTACTTATAACAAAATCACAAGAAAAATTTTGTCTGTCTATTTGTTCTGGCTAATCTCCAAAACGGCTGGACCTATTTTGACGGGACTTGCAGATAGCTGAAGTTATAAAGAGTAACCTAGGCTCCTTTTATTACGTGGGCGAAGCCGCGGGGCACAGCTAGTGGTAAATATTTTTTTCACGAAAAGGATATAAGCTCATGGGCGGTCCTTACTTATATTCTCATACCCTTTATGAAAGAATACCACCTTAGAGGTGGTAAAAAATGAGGGATGAAATTTTATCTACGCTTTTGAAAAGCAATTTTTTTTTGTTCTTTCCAGACTCATTTTGTATTTGGCCAATATTTTCGTCACGATGTCCCGGCTACTTACCGGTAGCACAGAATAGATAATAGTACAAGCCGGTTGTGTGAAGTCTTGTAGGATTTTTTCCAATAGGTACCCTGTATACGGTAAACAGTAACTCAACTCATGCTTAAATATGGTAATATTAAAATGTAGAACATTTTATTCTCAACTTGTGTAAATAACTGCAATTGAGATTGTTTACATCCCGGACAGATGTTCCTTGCCAATCCGTCAAACGTTCAAACAAACCATACTAGTTTTATTGCCACATGTGTTCTGTTAGTCCGAAATAACACAATAGCATTATTTTACGATATCAATAAATAATCACTCTTAAGATTCTTAAGATTCATTATTGGGATAAAAGGCACTTTTATTCGTAAATGTAGCCATCAAGTCTTATCTAGTAGACCTTGGTGGTAAGGCAGCTCGCCTCGCTAGTTACCACCTTCAAATTGAAAATATATCGACAAGTCTCTATCGGTATGTGCCGGTTTTATGTCAACCCGCGCTTACCTTGTAATCCACGCTTGTTGCAAAACTATGGTTTATTTGACAGCAAAACTTATGGCCGGCCGTACACTTTAGTGTAGACTGTAGTAACAGACTACGGTCTGTGAGTATAGTACCTATACAGCATAATATTGCAACCCTAGGTTTTTCAACTGTCATGTTCATCAACACTTTGAAAATTATCACAAGAAACGGAATATTTACCATGTATATTATTTGATTTGAGTTTCCGATATTTCGGCGCTGTTGCAAACGCCATGATCACGGGAGAACTGAACTGAAACTCAAATCAAATAATATACATGGTAAATATCCCATTTCTAGTGATAATTTTCAAAGTTATTGCAACCCGGTACATCCGCTAATGTATTTGAAAATATAAAATAACATGAATGTTTTTTTTATCGTAAACAAAGAAAGAATTTAACAAAGACAAAACAAAAGACAATGGCTTCTATTGACTTGTATCGGTCCATATTGACATCATGCCTTGCCTATTTTTATTACGACTGTCAGGCAGTGGTTCCTAAGCATGTGCTACAAAAACAGTTTGACTCTACAAGCCAATGTAGGCCTATATAATATAATCCAAATAGTCCAGCCCACCAGTTGACAGTGTACCAGGCTCGCGGCATTGCCTCGTTGAATCGCAATGTTGATCCCTTGAGTCAGATAAGTAGCATTTGGTTACATGTCACATCAACATAATGAAATTATTCAACAGCCAAAAATATAACACATCAACGACAAATGCAATTTCGCGGAATCCTTGTGACTTTTCCACGGAACCCACCTTTAGGAATCGCTGGTAACAGAGAACAATTTAGTGTTGAATGGTGGTAAGCATTCTCAAGTGCCTACCTTTTGCGCGCCACGCGCGTTTTGAAATAAAAACAAAAAATACCATACAACAGACAAGAACAGCAAGATTTATCTCTCTTTCAATCCCACGAAACCCTTCTTGGGCTCAAAACGACGACTGCTACGCTTCTGAACTGAACACGCAATGTTTGCGAAACAATTTTTTTTAGTAGAGGATTTAGAAGCGTCCGTGATCATGGTTTTTCCTTGTTTGCGCGTGGTCCGTGATTGATGCATTAAACCACCAATCATGCATTACCGTCTAATGGCAGCTTTACATCAGACGAGATTGTGGTCAAATATTACTATCCATTATAAAAAAATAGCAAAAAGTGATATTTAAATTCTGTGCATGTTGTGTACCTACCTATAGTTAGAATTTTACATATGTGTTTTAATCGCTTAGGCCTTAGCCGATAGCTTTGCATGACCGAAATTAACGACCAGTTTAGATAGAACCCTGCGATTTAAATTCAGACCTTTTTGAAGCAATGAAGGAAGATCTCAGTTCATTTATTATGCGAAGTTTCAAAATCGAATTTAAACTGTCAAAGTTCTTTATTATAATAACAGAAAAAATAAACAACATAAACTAAAATAACTAAATAAAATACACACTAATTAAAAAATTAAACTAAAATAAATTAATAAATAATTTAATTTAAACTGTTTATTGAATACTATGTAGCGGTTTATTGTATGAGTTCGAGGTAACTTTGTGGTTTTTTTTTTCTATGACGTATAACTTTACCATATATTTTTTTCAAAACGTTGATACAAGTGATGATACAATAGAGAATGACCATGCTAAGAAATGTGAAATATTATAGTACTTATCTTAAATTTGAAACATATCGTTAAAACATATAAATAAAAATGCCGACGTGTTTCTTGCCCTCCTCGATCGGTTGTATATATACCTACTTGAAACGGGCATTTAGTCATTTAACTTTCATGAGCGCTCTCCTGGGGCCATGAAATGTCGTTGGCAGGAACATTTTTGCTACAAGTACTTTTTGAGATAGTTTCAGCGATAACGGCTCAAGTAAAGCTGGTCGCCTGAATGCTTAACCTTGCTTTAAACACGGATACAAAAGAACCTTGTATGTTTGTTCTTCACTGAAACGAATTTTAATTAAACAATTGCATAGGTTAACTTTTTGAGAGATTATTTTAGCTACCTTCGCTACTACCTAGCTATCCATACAGATAAATAAAATTGAAGTGTCCGTTTGTAACATCAAAATAATAGCATTTTACTTAATGCATATGACAGTTTATACGGTACATACAACAAAACAACCATTTTAAAAAAAATTGTGTCTGTTTGGTCCGGGTAATCTCCGAAACGGCTGGACCAATTTTGACGAGACTTTCACTGGCAGATAGCTGATGTTACAAGGAGTATCTTAGGCTACTTTAAATTTAGAAAACTAATTAGGGTTCCGCGCAAAAAAATAAAAACCATGTAATCCAAAATCTCCATGCGGGTGAAACAGCGGGGCAGCAGCTAGTTTATTATATACCTACATGCGAAAGTGTCTTCGTTGGTTTATCCTTCTTTCAAGCAGCAACGGAACGACTCGCGATGGATAGACGTACCTAAGTATATAATTTTTTTGTATAAAGATATTATAATTATGGACCAGAGAGTAGCACAGGCTACTTTTAATTCAGGAAAAATGCACAGTTCCTGTGGGAATCTTGGTTAGTTATATTATGTGTTTACTTCGAAGTTAAATATTTTCTCCAAAAAACAAACCCATATACTTACATAGAGTTTTGTTTGTCTTCAGAACTGTGTAAAACGTCAACACTATTTGATATCGGAAAGCGGTTGAAAAATCCATCGAAAGATTTGTGTCTGATAAATAGAAAAACCGGAATCACATAAAAATAATTGCGCGTGCGCAGCGCGCAATTATAAAATTAAACGCTTACACACTTTTATCCACTAGGATACCCGCTAGGACTTTGGCACTAGGATTCCCTGGTTAAAAGTAGGCAAGCGATTTGACGGATATTATATATTTTGGTAGACACTAATTCACCTAAATATTTTTAAACGACTTCCAAAAAAAGAGGAGGGTTTCAATTCGGTTTGTATTTTTTTTATCTCATTAACCGTTCGGCTCCTTAACCGATATGGAAAATTCCTTATTTGAAAGGATATACCTAGTTTCAGTTTGGCCCCATAGAAATTTCATCAAAATTGGTTCAGTGACATTGGAATAGGTTCGTCGCTTTTTTAAAACAATTTTATTTTTAACTTCCATTTTAGCGTTTGTTCATATCTAGTACTAACAGATGGAAGAACAAACATGGAGCCATACTTGTACGTGAAACACACACAGCACCAGCGTTCATGCAGTAGGTACGTGCTCAAAGAGACGTCGAGTAAACCAAATCCAGAAATAGCTAAGCAAACAACGACTAAAGTATAGAGTTGACAAGCAAACAACGACTAAAGTATAGAGTTGACTCTTCTCGCCTTTCTTCGGTTTCTTTCTATATACCTAGTCGTTCGGACTTCGGCCCATGAGAGTCGTTCTATTCTACTTGATATTGATTAGTTCCAAAGAGAATATAACCACTACGTATTAGTTCTGTCATCTGTGGGTCTTTTTTTTTTTTTGGCTCCACGTTATTAGCTTATTTAGCCAGTGTCGAGTTATATGAATAATATAATAATATAAATCTCTAGTTTTGGTGCATGAAAGTCGTCAAAGTCACGTTAAAGTTTAGTCGAGGCGCGGTCAAGTCGAAGTAATGCTTCAGTAAAGCGGTGGATACTTTACTGAAGCTTCTATGGAGTTTTGGATAGAATACTAAAATACACGTTTTTCGTCTTTGTACTATTTGCCTTTCACTCATGCACGTTTACGAACACTTAATGGTTAATAATCCACTATTATTACACATTAACACTCGATAAAACACAGGTTTTAGTAAATAACACAAAATCAACAACAGCACATTTTCGCATTCCCGCCAAAACTCCTCTGTGTGTCTTGTGGAGTCTAGTAGATTTTTTTTCCTCTGCCGATGATTTGGCGTCGCAAGTCTTGTGCATTTGCCAGTGTCAGGTAGTCAACATTCTTCAGTGTGCTCTGAGAGCCAGCTTTTTCAGGGCTTTCTTTGCTTCAGACTTCATACGAATCAATATTGTAGTCGTAGATTATTTACATATTATGTGTAGTATATACAACTTATTTACAACAAAAACGGGGAAACGATAATTTATTCACAAAAATTGATATAAGGGAAAGAGGAGTCTATATAGTAGATTCTTATGGATTCTAGTGTAGTCTAGTGGAGTCTTGTGGAGCCTCTTTGATTTCATTACACCTTGTGATTATTTATACCTAATACCAGTTTTGTATATAACATAGATAACCGTATAGGTACTAGGCTCTATACCATACGCTTCCTGTTTTTTTACAATCTATCATTCACACCTCGGCTCTATGTTTCAAAATACCATAATAATTGCATAATATTTTACTGTTTTAGTCAAAAACAAATAGGGAGATGAAAAATAAAATACACAAATTCGGTTTCTCTATTATTAATCCATCTCACAATTGAGTTAGTGCCAGTATTTTTCGTTGCATATTTCTCTCTCACGTGTAGAGTGACTCTCCACGTGACTCTAGTAGAGTCACGTGGAATTTTTCACGGCTTTAGTCGAAGCTTATTAATATGTAAACCTAACCTCATTGGCGATACCTACTTAATAATTGACAGATTCGACAGAATGATTGACGTTTTATACGCCGAGGAAAGGAAAAAAAAGTAGAATTTGGCGGGAATTTAATAGCGTTGTTTTTCTTTATTTGGTTTAGCTTCGCAGTACCTACTTTCAGCATTTTATTTCGAGCAACGTTAATGCTGAAATAAAAAAACCGAAGTAGCTAAAATGGGAATTGTATTAAGGCCGTATTGACCTTGGAAGCTTATTGATATATTTTTTCCCTATTAGTGTTTTTTCAATATAATTGTGAACTTTACTGAAAATTCAACGTCTACGATCAAAGAGAATTAATTCTAAATCCATGAAACTTAAAATGGCCCACCGGTTTTTTTGTTCTTTTTTTTCGTCCAGGCCAATCATTTTTATATGTTTTAATTGAAAGAAACACAGGTTTCTAATATTAATCAAATAGATTTTTACCTAGTTTCCCAAGAATCTAATGCTTAAATTTAAAAGCGTGCTGTTTTCTTCACAGTGAAATTGACCATTCGAAATGCTTGTTTTCTAATAATTGTATCGTAATATTGGCAATAAAACGATTGGTTTAGCTCCAACAAAAAAAACGATCTATTGTCAGATTTCTACTCGTAGGTACTAAAATATTTGTAAACATGCGCTCGAGAGCGGAACGGAATAGACTCTAGACAGAGCTATGAATGGAATGACTGAAATAAATGCGGAGCACACCAGGCAAAAACTTTAAGTTGCAGTCAACATCGATTGCTCCCATAGCCTAGTTGGTTAAGGCGTCTGGCCCGGCTTGCCAGAAGACGCAGGTTCGAATCCTGTTGGAAGCGAAATTTTTGTGATGTATATATTTGTGTGAAATTGAAAACGTCAGAAATTTAAAAAAAAGAAGAAAAATGTATATATACTTAATACAAAATTAAAATATTATATTTACCAAATAGTGCACTATGTACATTGCATCTCGCAAACAATATCAAGCACAAGCGTGAGTTTTTACTATTAGCTAAGTATTTTATTTACCTCCGGTCATTCTGCGTGAAATTTATTGAAAAGTTACGATTTTGCCAGGAAAATGCATTTTCGGATCTGGTAACCCTACCACAGATTCGGACCTGCTACTAATTAGGTTCTACTATCACGCGTATGTAATGATAGATACTTTTAACTTTTGTACCAACTTGTTTATTTATGAAAGTTAGGTAAATCTGTCCTTGCCGAAAATATAATTTATCTTATCTATGGTATCTTCGTTTATCAAACACAAACCATTCTTTCTTAGATTTTTATATGTCTTGGATTAACTTCAGATTAATTACTTACATTGCAGATATAGTAGGTATTTACTTACAGATATAAATCTTAAACATCGTTTACGATGCGTTTACGTTATGATGCATCCGTTGACTTTTTTACTTGTACTTTTTTTTCTACTTTCGTGGCCAGACACGCTTTGTGTATTTTGCCAATTTCAAGTTTAATACTTGTACTTACTGACTGCGTGGTATGGAGACGAACTGGTAGTTTGCCTGATGGTAGAATTACTGGGCTAATTCATGCGAATTATCTTTCTATGCGAATTTATTCTAAGGAAATTATGTACTGTGATGGGACATTTGATTGACCGACCTTCATTTATGTCAGGAGATATAATGAGCACGAGTAACTTTACGTGTGCATAAACATAATTATTAATTATGATTAATTGATAATATGAGCAAAAATAACACGCACACTCAAAGTGATTAAGTATAAGTGATTAAATATTGTAATTCGTGTAGGTATCATCGGGCCTATATAATTTTTAATAGAGTTGGATATAACGACATAACGAGACAAGCCGGTCGTTTGCCAGATGCATCGAGGAGTAACCTCCAGAACTTTGAAACACAAAGGCCTGCGCGGCATTTCAATGCGCTCGTTACTAGGTTTTAATACTATTTAAGTCTCATAAGCCCAATAATTGCACTAATATTATGAGATTTGACCACTGACCAATGTGTCTTTGGTTGTCACTCTTGCTAAATAATTCCAATATCAATTTTTTTTTATATTATTTGGTAACGAGACGAGCTGGTCGTTTGCCTGATGGTAAGCATAACGCCGGCCCATAACAAATCAAACAATTCAAATCAAAGTCCAATATTTTATGTATGTTATTAATTAATTTAATATCTATTTACTAGTTAACATATACGACCCCGAATGGGTCATGAATCATGATGCACAACATCTCCATGACGTGACATATTTTGATTGCAATAAATTATTGAGTAAATAAGTCTCAACTAAGATGAGAATCCTGAGTGCAGGATGTAATAACAATCATACTTTGAAAGTTATCACTAGAAACGGGATTTTTACCAAGTAGGTATATTATTTGATTTGAGTAGATAATTTTCAGTGTTGATGAATGACCATGACAGTTTAAAAACCTATAATAATCATAATTTTATTCAAGCCCAAGACGAAGACAGCTTTATCCTCGAGGTGAATACTTACCTTCTACTTTAATACACCACCTATGTGAGACAATAAAAATATCAAGGCAAAGGAAATAGTAAGAAGAATGGCAAGGCAAATAGTAAGAATCCATATAAGGTACTTACATAAGTAACTCATGTAAATAATTATTTACCAAATGCAATAAGTACTCTTTTTTGTCTGTATTCATTCAACTATTTGCGGTGTTCACCTCTTTTTTTTAATCCTGCTTGTGGCGCGGCCCGTTCTATTTTCGAATAAGAACTTCTTGGTGTAGCCTCTCGTATATTATATCCAATATTCCTATCACTCCACGTAATCTATCTGAGATTCCCCCACACGCGGGCGGTTTTTGGAACTTTGGAATTTTTGTGGATTGGAGTGCTTGTGTATGTGAGCTCTTATGGACAGGCGTTATGCTTACCATCAGGAAAACAACCCGCTCGTCTCGTTATCTATTAGTTTTTATTTATTTACTCTAAGGCTCTAATTCAAACTAAAAATAAAGTAAGTAGGTAATACCAGTATTAAGCTCATAAACACATTTAAATAACTGATAAAGTTATTAATAGTAAATAAATAATGTTGTTATTATTCTGTAAATAATGCTTTATTATGACAATTTCCTTCTGCTCTGCGTCGATTCGTAACTTATTATGGGATATAACAAGACAGGAAAATACACTTATCTGAAACACAGCAACACTTTAGTAGCTTTACCTACAATATAATAGGTACCTATTAGGTATACATTACTGTCTAATCTATAATATCCTTATTGACCAGCGCCCTTATTCATAAAAGCTCAATAAGATAATCTATTTAAATTTGAAATTGGCAAAATGCACAAACCGTGTCTGGCCAAGAAAGAAAAAAAAAAGATAACTGTCAACTTCTCGTTGACGGAAGCTCAGACGGGCACTCCATTCTGAGCGCGCCATCGTTCCATTTATCGGTCATTCTGTGCCTCGAGTACTGCCAACTGAGCGCGAAATGGGTAGGCATATCGGCCACTAACGATGAATTGGAATGTTGGATTTGGAACGTTTGGATTTCTAATATTTCCATCGCTCCACGTAATCCATCTGAGCTTCCCCACAGATGGGAGTTTTTGAACGTTGGATTGGAATGTTGTAGATTGGAGTGGTCGCGTTCGGTGGCTCTTACATCAAGCCGCGCTTGCGCGTGTATTATCTCGTATACCGCGCTTGATGCAAAATCATGGTTATTCTGACAGTAAAACGCAACATGCATAAGTGTGTATGGCCTGCCGTCGTAGCTGGACGAGGCCTCGAGACTTGTATAATATGTACTTATCTCTAATTTGCGAGGAAACAATAAACACAAATTAATCCAACAAAACATCCACAATTCGGTATTAGATTTAACTGCGTGAAATAAATGTTATTTTTTCTTTCTTGGAACAGATTTGTCAGTGACCCTTAGCCGCCCCTCAGCCACACAAAGGAGTTACGTAGTAATTCAAATTCAAAAGTCTTTATTCAAATAGGCCCCAAAGGAGCACTTATGAAAGTTAAAATGACTCTAACAGCGGGCCTCTGCAACATTCATCTACCCGAATCACAGACTAAAACTAATGATGTCTTTATCAGAACATAATAAATGACAAAGACACCAACAGACCCAATCCGTGCTCAAAGTCAACGAACCTTCCAGAAACCCACCGTGCCCGTTCCAAATTGGTATAGGCCGAGCAAGAAGAAGGGCAAGAAACTCGTCACGGCATTCTTTTTAAAAAAAGTAGTTTTAAAAAGTAACTTTTACAAATGCTATGGTTGGGCTGGCTTGGGTAAATGCCGGCAGGAAGAAATCCACAATACATCCCAAGCGGGACGTCAGATGCAGGCCCTGATCGCACTCACATCGATATACCTAGTGCTCGCACATGCAGGTACGGACCTAACACATTCAACACCAAAAATGTGTAAGTAAAATATTGTCTACTAGCTGTGCCCCGCAGCTTTGCCCACGTATGCTCCGTCGCAACATCAACTATCTGCCAGTGAAAGCCCTGTCAAAATCGGTCTAGACGTATCGGAGATTACCCGGAACAAACAGAAAGACAGAAAGCCAAAAATTTTAAAACTTGTTTTTTTTGTTATAGGTACCGTATATGTTACTGTCATATACATTTAGTGTAAACCTGTTATTTTGATATTACAAACATACATTTCAATTTTATTTATTTGTGTATAGAAGATGTAGTAGGTATATTGTTGTAAGTAGATTAATTATTTACCAAGAGTATTTCTATGATATAATATTACACGACCGTACCATCCTTTTCCATCCAAAGGTTGTCTGGAAGAGATAGCTTTTAGCGATAATACCGCCCATTGTACCTAATTTTGTTTAAAGGTTTCGTTTCTTCTTATTTATCTAGGTGTCAATAAAGTATTTCTGACTTTTTGTATTGTATGCACTGTTGTCTTAGTAGTGGCACAGAATAAGTAATAGTATATGAAGGTGGTGTTACATAGGTACCACTTCACCATTGCTGGGACGACCGCGCCTACCATACTTACACGTCTTTTTACTGTTAAAACAGATAAGTTAACTTTTTACGAAATGGTTAAACTTTCCTTTGTTGACCGTCGATTTTGGGGGGGAGGGGGGTGAGGGGGGACGGGGGGGAGGAGGGATACCCCCCTGTACCATCCCCACCCTGCGGAGCCCCATGGTTATGGAGATATCCATGGTTAAAGTTTTGAGGTTAGACTACATTTTTCCATAAATATCTATCGATTTATGGGGCGGGGAGAGGAGGGAGGGGGTAGGGAGAGGAGAACTACTCCCCCTGTACCATCCCCACCCCGCGGAGCCCCATGGTTATAAAGATACCCATGATTAAAGTTTTGAGGTTAGAATACAGTTTGACTCCGCCCTAGCTTCGGCGCTGCGTGAAGAGCAGCCCTTCCGCCCTTGCGTGACGAAGCACGGTCACTCGTGCTCGGCTCCGCAGCTTCGGCTTTGGTCGCCTTCGGCGACCAGCCTCCGCCGCTCCACCTCGCACGGTTCCCGTGCTTCGTCACGGCGGGCGAGGGCTGCTCTTCCTTGCGCGCCTCCGCCTTTTTATATACACTCTAGGGGTAGGGCAGACAAGACCACGTGGAAAGTGGGGTGCTCTGATTCGGTTTTGGGTATTTTTCGGATATTCATGTAGTGAGAATAAAACACAACAACAAACAATGACTGACACTGACAACTAACAGAAACAGATAAAAAGACGCTACAAAACAAAATGGCGTCGCTTCACGTTCCATTCCGCAGTATAAACATAAATTCGTTATTTTTTGTGTAAAAAAAAGTCAATGTAATTGTGTAATAAAGCAAGGTTATTGTGCACATTAATTACACACCAAATTTAATAATTTAAAATAAAATTATATTTTAGAAAATATAAGAAATAAAATTTAATAAAATACACCTCTAGCATCAACGGAACGTAAATGTCAACTTTGACGTCTACCATGACAGTTTATCCATAAAAATCTTGCAAATGGCGTGTTATTTTCCAATTTATATCGAAACTTTAAAAAATTATATCTCGTAAACCGTGAATCTCCGCACCTTGAGATATTTGTAAAAAGCTTTCTATTTAAGAGTACTAACTACTATAAAAACGTGAGTTTCCAAATCGACGGTCAACAAAGGAAAGTTTAGCCGTAGTTTAGGAAAAGAAATACGCGGTAACAAACATTCACACACACAAACTTTCAGACCCATACAGATAAATAAAATTGAAGTGTCTGTTTGTAATATCAAAATAACAGCTTTTCACTAAAAGCATATGAAAGTATATACGGTACCTATAACACAACAACCATTTTTAAAATTTTTGTCTGGCTGTCTGTTTGTTCCGGGTAATCTCCGAAACGGCTGGACCGATTTTGACGGGACTTTCACTGGCAGATAGCTGATGTTACAAGGAGTAACATAGGCTACTTTAATTTTAGAAAAATAATTAGGGTTCCGCGCAAAAATATAAAAACTATGTAAACCAAAATCTCCACGCGGGTGAAGCCGCGGGGCAGCAGCTAGTTTATAATATAATTAGTAGGAAGTAGGAAGGATGCGAGTTTGATGGTTTGGCCTTTCACGCAGCAAATAAATAACGTATGGTAGCGATTTTCTTGCATATAGAGATATTTTGGACCGGAGAGTGACATATAGGCTACTATTTCTTTCGCGGAAAATTTGCGGTTCCGCGCTTGAAGCCCGCATAACTAATTTGTTATATCTGCGTTTAAACTTGATTTCTTAAAAAATAGTGCTTCATTTACTTACCTACCACTTAGAAGACGATATTTGCTCCGATTAATAATAATAAGTAGGCAAAGAATTAAGAAATAAGTAGGTAGATTTTGTTCATAAATTTTTCTACATTATGATGATGGTGATGTTTTCTGAAAAGAGTATTTGAAACTCCATGGAAAGTATTTTTTCATTTTGTTAATTGCAAAAGGATTTTCACGTGGAAGTAATTGGCCACACTTGTAGCATAAGTAGCTACTTGCGCGCACTAAAACATTATTAAAATAAATAACAGCAAAAACTAAATCTTTGACTCGACAAACTCTTACCTTCACATATTATATCATCCATTGAAATTCACTTTACTAATGTCACAATCACAATTACACTTCACGGTAAGGCGATAAATTATAAAGCCACGCTTGGATTAAAAAAAAATAACTCGATTTCCCGCGCTGATAGACGGTAAAGCGCGCGTTTCCGCCAGTGTTCGATTTTCAAATAAACTATCCAAGATGGCCGACTGAATTACTAGGTAATGAATAGTGTTGGACGGCGTGGGAAATCTGTCGATTGTCTTTTTTTTTCTTGATTTTAATAAAGATATCATAATAATTCTGATATCATTATGAATAGTGTGTTGCTAGATGAGAAATAACTACAAATTGTCTTATATACCTAAGTAGGTACTAACTAGCTGTTTAGACAGTCACAGAAAATTATACATTATTACTAGGTATTTTATTATATTTTCCTACTTATAAAGTTTTAACCATGTATAACTTGGTTTCAGTGTCTTCTAGTAGCTTGTTATAGCATACTTTAAAAGCAAAGACTTTTGAACACGTCTGTCCATCAGTGTATATACTATCAACCAACGAACTATACTATGAACTTTCTGTTCAGATATTAAATTCATTTTCCTTACTCAAAACACATTGGTATGGCATAAATTGTTTAATACCTATACTATAATCTGCAAGTATTTTCACAACATCAATATTATGTTTTTATGCTGTTGATTCTGATATAACTAAATAAAAATAAAAAAAAACTGTAACGCGTGTAAGTAGTCTATAGATTTCTTTGAGGATGAATATTATGGTAAAATAATGGTTATTTGTATTATGTGCCTCATAAAATCAGTGGATTATTTCTATCAGTGCCAATTGCGAGAGCACTGATTAATGTAGGTATTTGTAAAAGTGCAATAGACTTGCACGCTAGACGCCCAAGAAAAACTAAGGCCTTTTTACTACTAAACGACTTTTTACTACTTTACGACTAAATAACTTGTATCTTTATTCTGTTAAAGTAATTTGTAATCATATTTGTATAATTATGTTATGTATTTTTAGTAATGAAGTTATTTCACAATAATTTAAAACACGATGTCTTTAACGTATATCAATAACAATAAATAAAATTATCATAAGTTTTTGTAGACCACAGACATCTCTCTAGAATTTTTGTTAGAAAATAGTTTTTCTATGACCTTCACGCTAAGTTTAGTCTAGCAGCTGATCTACTATGATTTAGGCATTTGGCACTCAGCCGAGATAGGAAATTTAGCTTTATAAAATTATTATTTCTATTTTTTCTTATGTCATATTAATAGGTTGAAGAATAATAACAATTTGTTTCAATGCAGGAAAAATAATGAGTTTTTATCGAGGTAAAATAATAAATTAAAATTTTTAGTTATAATATTATTATAGAGACGAGTAGATGCCTTTTATCGACGATCTATACCTATGTTACACTATTTATAATAACAGAAAATATTGAAGACTAATTATTATTATTTATATTAACAAAAAAGAACTGGCCTGGTTTACCGCTCAAAGCCATCACTTCCATAAATAACCCGAAAACAAAGGCATAACCATATAAATACCCTTTTAAAATTTTAATGGAGTGGTGGCGTGTTCACATAGCAACTCACTTTTAAAGACATAATATTTTATTATATTATAGATAAACTTATTAATTACTATTACATAAGTTTAGTAATTTTTAAACTTTCGCCATTTGAAAACATTATTTATAAATAAATATATATAGGTACACATTTATAAGTAAATAACAATAGTGTGCAAGCGTAATTAAGTCCCATGCTTAGAAGATAAAAGTAAACAATGGAAAAAATTGTTTTATTAAATTTAGTGGCACATTTTTCCTCCAGAACTATCGACCATGTCTCATCTCTAGCATAATACCGAGGCCCGTTAATTTGGTGACACGACACGACACGACATGTCAAGCCCATCACTACTTGCGTACACATATACATAGTAGTATAATACCAAGAACACATACATACCTACATGCCTTTACCACTGTGTAAGTATATGTAAATACTTAGGTATAGTGCTCTGTACCGAAATAAACGACCGTGTTGAAAACTCTCATTTTTAGTACGTACCTAACCTATCTACCCAAAGTAATTTGAAGTGTTTATAGATAATTGGCGTTGTAGTAAAGTCATTTGCCCGTGTGGTCCCGCTCTATAATTAGTTTTTTATACTGTTTGTACGAGGCGAGCTGGTCGTTTGCCTGATGGTTAGCACCACCGGCCCTTAACAATTGCAGTGCCACTCAGAACTCTGAAACACAAAGGCCTGCGTAACACTGCAGAGCGCTGCGCTACCCTGAGCAATGGCTCTTGCGCTTGTTGCAAACCCATGTTTTTGACAGCAAAACGCAAATATGCATTAGCGTCTAATACCGCCCAGATATTGAGAATTTTCAGGCGACATTTTTCAATTTATTTTAGTTTATATATTTATCAAAACTTACAGTTACAACCAAAACGCTTTTGAGACAAAGCGAGGTTTATATAGCGCCGAACTTGTGTGGGTGGAAAGTAGCGTTAGTTATTTTTCTCTGTTCTTAATTACGTTTTAGCTCCACTTTAGAAATGTCAAAAGATTGACAGACCGGTTCATTTACAGTTGCAGAATAAAAGAGTTTGTCGTTTGAAGACCAACGGAGAGTAAGTAAGCTGAGAGCAGGATACGTTTAAAAATACTTCGTTTGAGATGCGTTCTCACAAACTCTTTTGTTCTGCAACAGTAAATTAACCGGTCTGTCAATCTTTTGACATTTCTAAAGTGGAGCATAATGTAATTAAGAACAATCTATTTTCAAGTGCTACAGGTCCCGCGTGTACAGGAACTGTAAATTTTCCGGGATAAGTTCTCCATACGCGAGCGATCCAAATCCATCGCTGCGCGCGTCGTGGATTGAGTGGAACGATGGTCCAATTTCGAGCCCACAGACGGGCACTCCATTGCGGGCTCGCCATCGCTCCATTTTTCGGTCATTCAGCGTCTCGAGTACTGCCAGCTGAGCGCGAAATGGATCGGCCACTAACGATGAGTTAGAACGTTGCATTTGGAACGTATGGATTTCTAATATTAGGCATTTCTGGTTTATGATATTTATTTCCTCAAAAGAGTACATACAATTCACTTACTTGAGAACAATTATTTAAATGTGCACTAATTTTTCTAATAAAGGCAAATGATTAAGGTAAATGATACCATTTACGACGCCATTCGCTCTTATCCTAAAGTGACATAAAGGAAGTAGGTATTACTAGTAAGCAACCAATTAGTTGAAGCAGTCAATTACAATAGTCTCCTAATTTAAACAGTTTTAGTTGAACTAATTTTAATAAGTGTTTAAACTGATTTTCTTCGCTTCATTTTGTTTATAATTAGCTGGTTTTTAGTAAGTAATATTGTGTCAGGAGATCACGCTTACCCAGAAATAACCTCTGGGTAGGTACCTATTTACTCTATATAGGTAAATGTACAAAAATAATGATGCAGCGTCGGGGTACGGATTTTTTCGATAAATAAAATTCGATAAAATTGACAGTTAAAATCGATAAAGTGGGTTTTATCGATTTTAACTGTCAATTTTATCGAATTTTATTTATCGAATAGATCCGTACTCGCGCCGCTGATCATATAATTATGATCGAACTTCACGTACAGGTAGTACGTTCGTTTGATCATTAATTATGTAGGTAAATGTAATTAGAATTAATGTTTGTTATAGTCTGACCTGGGGACCAATTTTTGAAAGTCAGGAGTGATTTCGAAATCACCGATGACAAAATTCTCAGCGATGACTTTGAAATCAGTAATTTGCAAAAGTCGTATTTTTTAAAGTCATACCCTGTATACCAACATGCAACTATTTCTCAGCTTTGATCACAGATAAACTTATGATTGTGTTCTATTTAATTTTAGTTTTTAAGTTGGAAATTGTTTTCAAGTCAAAATTGGCACTAAATACTCGTATCTATGATATCGTTTACGAGTGGGGGGTACCCAGTCGTAAACGATATCCTAGGTATGAGAAGTTTAGTCACCCGCCGAGATTCAAAAATACGACTTTTTGTAAATCGATGACTATCGGCCATATCGCTGATATTTAGTCACTCGGTGACATTAAAAAATTGCACCCCTGTACCATAAACAAACTCTAAACCATTATAATCAAAGCCCTAAACTAACGTCAGATATTGGTCGTGAAAAATCCTATTACAGGCAGAAGCTAGTCGTTGTAAAACCTACGTCATTTTGTGCTACAGAGTTCGTTTCTATTTCTAAAACTTTGGCATTCATTATTTATTTACCCTTAGTACCAGATTTAGCCCTGCATGTGAAGGAGGTTCTATTCTGATCGGCCTGATCAAATATTTAGGTTGTGTGTAACCTTTTGTTGTAACCTGTCTTTCGTCATTACGAATTGTGTCATGGCTTTTTTTTTCTGTGTTCATATTGTGCCTACCACAGATAACTATATATAAGTGCCCTATAAAACCTCTTTATTATTTATTTCATTTGATAAGTAATAGGTACGATACCATCAGTACCGAACATTAGTTATGCAAGTTTAAACATTGTACAATACTTGCAAAATTAAATTAGTCATTACGAGATTCGAAAAATAATCCAAACAATAAATCTATATATCTATATATTCTATACAAATAAATGAGTTAGTTATAAGTGTCTGTTTTTAATATCAAAATATCAGCTTTTTACTGCATATACGGTACCTACACAAAAACACAACCTTTAAAATCGTTGTCTGTCTGTTTGTTCCGGGTAATCTCACTGCATACTCTTCCAGTCTCCGCAGACATGTCAAGATTAGTGTCTAAATAAATGCTGGTGGCTAAATTGTTAGTAGGCTAGAATATTTGATGTGATGGAAGCATCCCGCAGGCGGCAGAGTACAGTGAAGCGCGTATCAAAGGTCAATTACCATCATGATGAAGCTAGCTTCTGTCCGCGGTTTTCACCCGCGTTCCCACAGGAACCGTGCATTTTTCTGGGATAAAAAGTAGCCTATGTTACTCTCCGGTCCATAAACTATATCTATGCCAAAAATCACGTCGATTCGTGGCTCCGTTACTGCGTGAAAGACGGACAAATCAACAAACCAACAAATCAAAAAATCAACAAACACACTTTCGCATTTATAATATTAGTATGGATGGAAGTATGGATGCCAGGGTAACCAAACCAATCAATCGACGTCGATCGATGGCCAGACCAATGGATACCAATCGATAAAATGGGTGAACGACCATATTGAACCATCATCGATCGACGTTGATCGAGTACCTCTCAGTATCCGTTCTTTTTGCGGATCCCTATCTATAGGCGGGATGAGGCGGGACGACTCAACTTCACGTTAACAGCTGAGAATTGACGTTGAGTCTACTGATCGAGTTTACTGATCCATTCTATCGTCATCGATCGATTAGACACTATTTTATAGCAACACAGCGTTTCCATATGATTTGGACGTGCATTTTCCCGCATCCGCTTGTATGTATAGTTCATCATACACGAGCATTCCAAATCCATCCCTTCACGCGTCGTGGATTGAGTGGAACGGTGGTCTAATTTCGAGCCTATAGACGGGCACTCCATTCCCGGCGCGCCATTGCTACATTTTTCAGTCACGTCTCGAATACTGCCAACTGAGCGCGAAATGGATCGTTGAGAAGAGACACGATGAGTTGGAACGTCGCATTTAGTACGTTTAGAATATTGGATATATTTCTATCGCTCCACGTAATCCATCTGAGATTCAGACGGACGCACATGGACGATTTCTGGAACCTTTGCGTGGAATGTTATGGCGTAGAGTGCTCGTGTATAAGGGATTTGATGTTGCGGAGAATGCCGCTGCCCATTTGCTGGAGATTTCCGCAGCCGGGTTTTGCTGCACCCACGGGAAGAGATGGGGTGGTACTATTCTTAGCCAGGACGACACGACCAACTTCCGCATGTAGGTTACCTACACAGACCAGTAAACCTAGACGCCGCTTAATCCAAGTTTTGCATGAGATCACAATCGTCAAGTGTTGGCGGGGGACGAGGGAACACGGCGTGTTGTGATTGGTCAGTTTAAAAACTCATGCAACAGACGAGTGAAGACGGCTTGTTGTGATTGGTCAGTTTAAAATTCATACAACAGACGAGTGAAGACGGCGTGTTGTGATTGGTTCGACAGGGCGGCGTTAAGCAGTGATAACTGACAATGCTTACTTAACCTTGACGAGCAGGGATGCCCGGCTAAGCGGAGTCTATGTAGGTTTAATGGTCTGTGGTTACCTAGTTACTATCTACTTCCTCGTTAAATCGTATGTTCCTCGATTATGCAGGCTTTACACAGCCGCACTTCGTCGACTTTTAGCCGTCGACGAAAATCGACTGGCTAAATGGCAGGTCGGCTAAGCCGCAAGTGACTAAAATCGCAAGTTTCAAAGTCGAAACCTACTCTACTTAGAGTAGGTTTTGACTTTTGTCGTGCGGCAATCGGTCGCTTGAGGCGGGTGACTAAAATCGATCCTGAAAATTCTCAGTCGCATGTGATCACCCGCCGCATGAAGGTGTGTTTTTGATTGTGCTGAACGACATTTTGATGCAAAATGAACTAGTCACTAGCGATTTTTATCGATCTATGTGACGCGGGCTTTACACAGGTGCATGACTAGGTATACGTACGGTGAAAATCGACTGTCTAAATGGCAATTGGCTAGGCTGCAGGAATGAACTAGTCACCTGCGATTTTAATCGACGTGTCTAAATTGGGTGGCGATTCGGCTTTTGAGGCGATTTGCGAAGCGACTAGTCGCACGGCGAAAATCGCCCCAGTGTAAATCCCCCATTACTGAGAGTGGCTTTCTTTAACGATGTTTGTTTCCCGGCCTAACGTGGATCGTTAACGGTTTAATTGAACCAATTTCCTTGTTGTGTTCTTATGTGTAGGTACACACTATAAATAATTGAGTATTGGGGTTGGAAAGACACGTTCTGTGTATATGACTGTAGTAGTTCCTGCCTGCACAGGTTATATTATATCTTTAGAGTATATCGATCTTACCACAAAAAAAATTAAACACACTATAAACACGTGTTAAGCAGCGTCTAAACTAGAAACGTGCCTTAGTCGTGTGTTTAAATATTAACAACAAAACTTGATTTAAGAAGTGTCTAACCGTTACCTAACTCAATTTACTTTGTTTATGAACTTAGAAAACCGTTACTGTGATTATGAACTTTCTATGGGTAGGCTAGGTACTTATTATAATAATATTATATAATAATAATAATAAAATTTTATTTCGGACTGCTACATCCATGTATGTTGTTAGTAAAACACCTTATACCTATTGTTAGTGAAATATAAAAATAAAATAAAAGTAAAAAAATGTGGGGTGCACCCACATACATACATTCACACACCACATCCAATACACGTACATCCGTATACAGCACTCATGCACCGTGCCAGTTGGTTGACGCAATCGCGTGGAAACGCGTCGCGCCGCCCGGCCGGCTGATTTACCGTTAGCTGCGCATGCGCGTCAGAGCGTGCGCCGGTCTGCAGTCAGCTGTACGCCTCGACGCCAACCGCACGCCCGCTTGTGCCCCGCTCGCTTGCAAACTAGACTCGCGCAATTCGTCTCTGTATATGTATATGTGTTCCCTCTGTTCTCTGCTCACTTTGTTCCTCTATCGCTCTGTTTCTCCTTCTTGACTTTGTGCTGTGCTTAACCATTTCTTATCATTGTGTTGTGCAATAAACTGTGCAGTGTAGCCTGGGATTTTATTTACACCGGAATACTCCGCCCGGTATCAAGATCAGGTACGAATCTACGTTATATACACGCGCTACTTAGATCAGGCTAAATTGGTGACCCCGAAAGGACACGATGAGCGATAGCAGTGACTCGGTTAAAACCGAGGATTCACAGAATGGCGGCCACGTTAGCGCACGTCGGCCAAAGAAAATGCGCGTTTCCACTGAGCATGGACGAGAAATTTTTGACGTGCGAAAATTTAATATTAAAGTCCCGGCGTTTGCACCAGATGACCCGGAGATATGGTTCGCTTTACTGGAAGGCCAATTTGACAATTTCGGAATTACCGAAGATAAGGTCAAGTTCAACAATGTCATTACCAATCTTGACATTGGTCACGCAAAGGCTGTTAAAGATGTAATCCTCAACCCTCCGTCTCAAAACCGCTACGAAAAAATTAAAAGCGAACTAATCAAGCGACTCACCGCTTCCCAGGAGAAAAAAGTTAAGCAGCTGCTTACCCACGAAGAACTCGGTGATCGGAAGGCGTCACAATTCCTTCGCCATCTACAAGACCTGGCCGGACCGAGCATTCCTGAAGAGTTCCTGCGAACGATCTGGTGCAATCGCCTCCCACAAAGCATCCAGACGGTGCTGGCTTCGCAGCCCACCCACTCCCTTGAGCAGCTGGCCGACCTGGCGGACCGTATCCAAGACATCACGGCAACCAGCAACGTGGCGTCAACCTCGGCACCCAGCACCACGGCTTCAACTTCGGCACCTAGCTCAACACCTGGAACCAGCAGCAGTTCTTCCAGCGAAATCGCCGAGCTACGGAAGATGGTGGAACGTCTCGCGGTGAAGCTTGACGAACACACACGTTCGTCGCGTACCTACGACCGTTCCAGATCCCAACGCCGTGAATCTTCTCGTACCAGGACCCGATCTGATTCTGAGTACCAGCGGTACCCATTATGCTGGTACCATGCAAAATATGGGTCACAAGCGCAGAAATGCCAGAAGCCATGTGACTTCAGGGCGGGAAACGCCATGGGCAGTCCGTAATGGCGACATACGATTGCCCCACCTCTCCAGGTCGCCTCTTCGTGACTGACCGCGTCACGAAAACGCAGTTTTTGGTCGACACTGGCAGCGACCTCTGCGTTTTCCCCCGGTCCCAGATACGGGAGCGCCGAGCACCAACGAACTACCAACTCACTGCAGCCAACGGCACCACCATCAACACCTACGGCTACGCGTACCTCAACCTCGACCTTGGACTTCGCCGCAACTACCCATGGCAGTTTGTCGTGGCCGATGTGACGAAGCCCATTATAGGTGTAGATTTTTTATGCCATTACAACTTAATTGTTGATTGTAAAAATAAGACACTTGTTGACAATACCACTAGTCTTTCTGCTCCAGCTTCACTGGCACGTAATTGTAATGCTATTCTTTCTGTGAAGGTTCAAACGGGCGAAACTCCTTACCATCTATTGTTGTCGCGGGAATTTCCTGAAATTACGCGACCAGCTGGTACTCATCGCACAATACCTCATAACACACAGCACCACATTCGCACCACACCTGGTCCCCCTGTCTCATGCGCACCTAGGCGTTTAGCTCCGGACAAGCTGAAGGTGGCCAAGGCAGAATTCGAGGCTATGCTGGCCAATGGCACAGCCAGACCTTCGGAGAGCTCCTGGTCGTCTCCATTGCACCTGGCTCCGAAGAAGGACAACGGCTGGCGTCCCTGCGGTGACTACAGACAACTCAACGCCCGCACCATTCCTGACAGGTATCCGATTAGACACCTTCACGACTTCGCTCACAGCATAGCTGGTTGTTCTGTATACAGCACCATCGATCTCGTGAAGGCTTACAATCAGATTCCTGTCAGCGCAGAGGACATTCCGAAGACGGCAATTACCACACCATTCGGTATGTTTGAATTTCCGTACATGACGTTTGGCCTGCGTAACGCTGGCCAAACATTTCAGCGGTTTGTCGACGGAATGTTAAGGGGGCTGGATTTGTGTATCCCTTCGTCGATGATTTTTTGGTATTCAGCAAAAGCCAGTCCCAGCACGAGGACCACCTACGCCAGGTGTTCACCAGACTTCGGGATTACGGCATGGTCGTAAACGTGTCCAAGTGTGTTTTCGGAGCTCCCGAGGTAACATTTCTAGGTTATCGCGTTTCCGAGAGTGGTACCAAACCATTGGTCGAGAAAGTGCAGGCCATAAACGACTTTCCCCCGCCTAAGGATGTAAGAACTTTGAGACGGTTTTTGGGCATGGCCAACTTTTATAGGCGATTTTTGCCCAACGCCGCTAAAACCCAAGCACCACTCAATGCTCTCCTTATGGGAGCTGTCAAAGGCTCCACACCCATCAGCCTTACCGACGATGCTCTGAAGGCTTTCTCAGAGACCAAAGAAAGCCTCTCCAATGCAGCTCTTTTGGCACACCCAGATTGCCAAGCCAAGCTTGCATTGGTCACAGACGCTTCAGACGTCGCTATGGGAGCTGTCTTACAACAGTACAAGCACGGTGTATGGCAGCCACTAGCGTTCTTCTCCCGAAAGCTTAGCGCAGCCCAGCTAAAGTATTCACCTTACGATCGTGAGCTTCTCGCGATCTATGAGGCCATCAAACACTTTCGGTATATGCTGGAGGCAAGACACTTTACGGTTTATACAGACCACAAGCCGATAAGCTACGCCTTTCACGAAAGGAAGCATAACTGTTCGCCAAGACAATACAGGCACTTGGACTACATCTCCCAGTTCACGACCGACATAAGGCACATCTCCGGCAAGGATAACGTCGTCGCCGATTCCTTAAGTCGGATCGAAGAACTCGAGAGTCCAATTTGTCTCGCTGACCTATCCCAAGCCCAACTGAACGATCCCGAACTGGTGCAATACCTCACTGGTGCCTCATCTCTCCGCCTCAAACAGATGGAGTACCCTGGTAGTCGCACACCTCTGTACTGCGATGTCAGCACACCGACTCCCAGGCCATACATCACAAAAGGGTTCCGGAAGCAGGTATTCCTAAGTCTCCACTCCCTAAGTCATCCCGGCGCCTCAGTGACTGCCAAACTGGTAGCCGAAAGGTTCGTATGGCCCGGGGTGAGGAAGGACTGCCGAGATTGGGCTCGGACTTGCTTAGCTTGTCAGCGTGCGAAGGTCAGTCGCCACGTGTCTGCACCAATGGGCACATTCGACTTACCCCGCGCACGGTTCAAGCAAGTCCATATCGACCTCATAGGCCCTCTCCCCATTTCACAGGGATTCAAATACTGCATGACGGCTATAGACCGTTTTACACGATGGCCGGAGGTAATGCCCATAGCCGACATCACAGCAGAGACGGTGGCCAAGGCATTAATATCCAGCTGGATATCCAGATTTGGCGTCCCAACGGATATTGTCACAGACCGTGGACGACAATTTGAGTCCGCGCTGTTTCAATATCTGGCAAAGACATCCGGATTCCAGCACAAGCGCACAACGGCCTACCATCCGGCATGTAATGGACTTGTGGAGCGCTTCCACAGACAGCTCAAAGCATCCATCACATGCCACGCTGATTCTAACTGGTCTGAAACCTTACCGCTGGTGCTGCTAGGCATTCGCAGCGCCTTTAAGGAGGACCTGCAAACCTCTTCTGCGGAGCTGCTATACGGCGAACCGCTCAGGCTTCCCGGCGAATTTTTCAATCCAAGTGCAGCCGGTACATCTGATTTATCAGATTTTACAGCGCGCCTACGCTCTTTCGCCGAGAAGCTTAAGCCTGTTCCAGCATCTCGCCACAGTCATCCGAAGATTTTTATCTTCAAAGAGCTCGCAACCACTGAACACGTCTTCCTTCGCGAGGACGCTTCACGTGCCCCTCTTCAGCCAGCCTACACAGGCCCTCACAAAGTTTTGGACAGAGGAGACAAAGTCTTCAAACTCCTCATCAAGGGGAAACCAGTAATTGTCACAGTAGACCGCCTAAAACCTGCGTTCGTACTAACCGAAAAGGAGGACTCGCCAGGTACACCACCTACACCACCACCACCACCAGCACCACCACCACCAACACCACCAACATTACCCACCACACACACGCCTCCATGCACTGTACCTGTCAGAGACACTGCACCCGCACCACTCCCTACGGTAGTGCCCAAAAAAACGCGTTCCGGGCGACATGTCCGGTTTCCGGATTTTTATCGCCCCTAACCTGGTCTCTGGGGGGGAGTGATGTGGGGTGCACCCACATACATACATTCACACACCACATCCAATACACGTACATCCGTATACAGCACTCATGCACCGTGCCAGTTGGTTGACGCAATCGCGTGGAAACGCGTCGCGCCGCCCGGCCGGCTGATTTACCGTTAGCTGCGCATGCGCGTCAGAGCGTGCGCCGGTCTGCAGTCAGCTGTACGCCTCGACGCCAACCGCACGCCCGCTTGTGCCCCGCTCGCTTGCAAACTAGACTCGCGCAATTCGTCTCTGTATATGTATATGTGTTCCCTCTGTTCTCTGCTCACTTTGTTCCTCTATCGCTCTGTTTCTCCTTCTTGACTTTGTGCTGTGCTTAACCATTTCTTATCATTGTGTTGTGCAATAAACTGTGCAGTGTAGCCTGGGATTTTATTTACACCGGAATACTCCGCCCGGTATCAAGATCAGGTACGAATCTACGTTATATACACGCGCTACTTAGATCAGGCTAAAAAAACATGACAAGACAACACATTACACAACACACGGACATATACAGTACCTACTTATATTTTACCTGGCTGCTCTACATGAGCACTCACAGTGCTTCCATATAGAGCAGTCAGGTCTATCAGCTAGTGCTATTTATTTATTTATTTATTTTAATAAGGCACACAAAACAGGATATAGCAAAATACAATTTAGAAAAGGCTTGACTTATAGGTTACGAACTAGACCATATCCCAAAACATGTGTACACAGCATGGTTAAAATTAAGCAGTATGATTATATAATTTTAATAGTATTATCTAATTACTTATTACTAATAACAAAGCTGTCTTGAGTGCAAAAAAATATCGTTTAGGGTTTTGAAACAATAGCTAGAACATTCCTCTTAAATTATGCTATTATGTCTAGGTACATATACGGAATTTAAGGTAGGCATTAAGACTATAATCTCGCTAGCTAGGGGAGCATTAGAAAATGCCCTAACACTTATCTATTCATTGACGTCACGGCTCAGCAGGTGGCAGGTCACGTAAGTAACCCGTAATCACCGGACTATTTCCGTAAAGTACCTCGAATCGAATCAATGACGTCACGAGCGACGACATGTAGGTCGTATAAATATTGAGTGCATAGATGACAGAAGCACGCAAGGATTTTTAACCGACCGACTTCCAAAATAAGTTAAGAAAGGTTTTTTCAAGCAATTTTTTTTAATAATTAAATTGTTGATTAGGGCAAGGAATCAGGGACCCCGATTTGTGAATTTCACGAGTGATTCCGAAATCACCGGTGAGAAAGCGCAGCGATAAATGATATCATAGGTATGATGATTTTAGTCACCGGCTGAGATTAAAAAAATACGACTTTGTGTAAATCATTCATGGTTCAAGTTTCAGTATTTTCATTGCAGTGCGCTGTGTAGTTGTGACAATTGTTGGCCCATTTCGGACATTGTTACTGTAGGTGTAGGTACCTACAATAAGATATTATACGTACTGTAGTCAGAGAAGCACTAGATGGCTTTTTAAATTAATTAGAAAAAATCAAAGCTAAGTTTTGTCAATTAGGAGGATTGAGTGATACGTGTTTACGTGGTGAGTACCTACAAAATTGGAATGAATTTTGTCCTTCTAAATTCGGTTTTATTTTAAATCGTAATAGTGAAATCTGTGTTTTGTAAAAGGCACTAAGACGTTATAGTTTCCTCAAAAGAATACGCGTACTTACTACACTTATTTGAGAACAATGATTAAATATGCCCTAATTTTTGCTATTTGTAATAGTGACATCTATCGATGAGTAGGCAAAAAGTATAGCTTTCTTACTCGACGGTAGATGGCGACCAAAACAATTATTAGTATTGCAAGGTAAAACAGTTACCTTATGAATCTGGTAAACTTTTGGAATGGTGCTGCATAGAAATCAAAATGCAATAAATCACTTAATATTAATACTACTAAAAATTAATATTTAAACTCAGAAATAGTTATCAATTTATTTTAACTTCATTTTACATCAATATAATATACAAAATACGGCAATTTCAGTTATGAAAAAAAAAAAAACAGTAATCGCATAATCCAGATCTCGGTAGTTTATTATTTCTATAATGGCAGCCCTAAGTGTTGACAGATTCATCAATTGTCAGTTGTCAATGTCATTATTGTCAATCCCATACTCTAATGTCAAGTTGTCAACTCATGTTTTGTTTTTGTCGTGATTCGTGAATCGTGAATATAAAATTAAATCCGAATTACATAGTGTTCGTCTATTTTATATTAAATAATGACCAAAACAATTCAATAAACTTCAAATCAACGTAATAATAATTCAAGATCAATTGACAGGTATTGCAATTTGCAGGTGCATACCGAAAGCAAAGAGAATACAAATACTTACTAAACAATGGAAAAACCTCCACCAAAGCAAAAGAAAATAAGGGGCGCTTCCCGTGAAGAGCTGTTAAAATTGTGCAAAGAGGTAGACTTCTATGATTATTCTATCAAGCACAAACCTAACCTATATACCACAATAATACAACATTTAAGATTGTACAATTCTTACAGGAATTGGTTGATAAAGTAATCCAGCTAGAAGCCTACAATTTTCAACTCAAGAATATAATAAGCAAAAATCTATCAGATGGATCTGAGAGTGAGAGTAGACAAAACAATGAAAAGCATCAAAAGAAGTTTGATTTCAACAAGTAAGTTTTGTCTATTTTAACTGTACATAACTATTTACAATATTAATCTATTAAACCTTTAACAGTAGTAACCAACATTCCCTAAATACTGGCATAAGCTGACACTGACAAAAAATAAACATAACCTTCTTTTTTTTGATACTTATGTAAGTTTTATGTTTTATATTTTATGACAACTAACTTAGCAAGAACATAAACGAAATCCTACTAATATATATTATAAATGCGAAAGTGTGTTTGTCTTTCTTTCACGTAGTAACGGAGCAACAGATCAATATGATCGAAACTTTTAATATTTTGAGTTTTTTTTTTTTATGTTATTATGTAACGAGACGAGCTGGTCGTTTGCCTGATGGTAAGCATAACGCCGGCCCATAACGATTGCAGTGCCACCCAGAACTTTGAAACACAAAGGCCTGCGCGGCACTGCAGTGCGCTCGTTACCCTGAGACATTAGGTATTAAGTCTCATAAGCCCAGTAATTTCACTGGATACTCTGCTCATCAAACCGGAACACAGTAATGCTTGCACACTACTGCTTGGTGGCAGACTTCACTCACAAAGCGGTGGTAACAACCCAGACGGACACTCGCAGAAGAGTTAGTCCTCCCACTAACAAAAATTGATTTTTATTGTAAAGACTATTGTATGGTATTTTACAATTCTAGAGCCTATTTCCGTCCGGTTCTGCTTCACATCGCGTACTTCGGTTGGGATTACCAGGGCTTCGTAGTGCAGGAGGATACACTGCAGACCATCGAGCATCATCTATTTAAAGCTCTCACAAAGGCTTGCTTTATTGAGAGTCGAGAGAATGCCAAGTAAGACGCTTTTTGTAATTTGCAATGTTGTCACGGTTATTTAGATAGATAGATAGATAGATAACACTTTATTGCACAATAAGGGAAAAAATAATAATTACAAAAGCTCTTACAAATTAGTACAATCGGCGGCCTTATCACTAAGCAGCGATCTCTTCCAGGCAACCGTAGGATGTTTAGAGACGTGTGATTTTAAAAAAGGTAGTGTGCAGATACAAATTACATAATTAATAAAATAAGGACTTAGATCAGAATATATTATTAATTAAAATAAATAGACTACATATTCATATAAATAGATAGACAGAAATAGATAATATAATATTAATAATACATATAGTTCTGTATAATATATGGAGGTTATGTACATAAATAAATAAAAATATAATACGTATGATTATTAAACACAATAAACTAATATACAATAAATATTGTAAGGTAATACATAATATTCATGATATTAAATAGCAGTGTTAGCAAAACTTAGCATTTGGATAAGTAAAACTTTCAGTAAACGTTATATATTACACATAAACACTTAATTAATAAAATATGGTTGTATAGTTAAACTATGTTTTGTCTCTGTTCCTTTTTTTCATGCTTCGTTTTGTTTTTTAACAATTTTAAACTGAATCAAATGAGACAGAACATAATTTAACACTGTTTATTAATAACTTTTAACAGTTAATACATTGCCTATTTATACATACATACATTTTGCCTACCTACCTATTGTACCTTATTTTGTTTTTTATTGTTGATGTTTTTATGTAACTGTACCTATTTCAAATACAATATAACAATTGAATAATAATAAATTGTACATTTTTATTATAATTATTATGTGTTTAGAAGGCGAAAGTTAATAAAAAAATAAAATATTGCTTTAAAAAAACGCGAGCTGACTTCAATAACAAGCTACTGAACCGAGTTTGATTTTGAAACCAATTTGAAAGTAACTTTTCAAATAACGAAAACATTTTCCAAATCAGTTTATAAATAACAGAACTCTGAGGTATAGCAAAATAATCGAAAACTAATACAACTGAATTGAGGACCTCCTCCTTTTTACACGACTGCAAAAAAGGGAGTATAATGTATTTAGGGTTCATGTATGTATGTTTGATTGTATGTATGTGAGTTTCTTTATTCCACAATTAAATGCCTGAAAAGATTTTGATACAGGTATGGGGTGGGTATCTTTAGAATCCTTACACCATCCTGAGTGACACTGGCTAGGGCAGTCGTGTTTTTATTCATGTAACTTTTGTTACATTGACTTGTTTGAGGTTGCAAACAAACTACCAATGTCTTTCAAAATGAATGTGTAGAAACATCTTTTAAATATTTTCAGGTACCATCGATGCGGGAGAACTGATAAAGGAGTTAGTGCATTTGGACAGGTACCTACACATACTTGAAAAACACATACTTACAAATATTTTTTATACTCCTTTAAAAAAATTAAAACAACCTGTTGTTTTTGGACAGTCAATAAGCATTGCCATTTGGAAGTATGAATGTGTAAGAGTTTATTTGTTTGATAAAACACACATACTTGAAAAACACAAACAAAAATTTTTTTCATACTTCTTTAAAAAAATTAAAACAACCTGTTTTTTTTTGGACAGCGAATAAGCATTGCCATTTGGAAGTATGAATGTGTAAGAGTTTATTTGTTTGATGAAACAATATTAAGTGAACACTTGGTTTACATTCTACAGGTAATATCCCTTCAAGTTCGCAGCAAGCATTCTCCAGACAAGCAAAACAACCCTGACTGCATAGCCACAGAAATGAACTACTGCAAGATACTGAACCGACTCCTACCGAAAGAAATCAGAGCAGTCGGGTGGATGCCTGTACCCGAAGAGTTTAGTTCGAGGTATAGAATAGAATAGAATATTTTTATTTTCATAAAATGTTGGTTACAATGAACATGGAAAAATGTAATACAAAGAGCCAGAAACATTTTTTCCCAATGCAACATGCAAATTATGAAACTAATAATGGGAAATTACAAATTAGTCAATAATTACAATCTTATAAGCTTCTTCTTCTTCAGATGTATAAGCTATATTACTGCAAATTTTCTTAAAAAATCGTTGAGTAGTTTTTGCGTGAAACAGTAACAAACATCATCATCACAAACTTTCGCGTTTATAATATTAGTAGGACAACTTGTATTACTTTTTTAGATTTGACTGCAAGAAACGACAGTATAAATACTACTTCCCGCAGTCCTCGCTGGATATAGAAGCCATGCGGGAGTCGTGCAGTCAGCTGGTAGGCAGCCACGACTTCAGGAACCTGTGCAAAATGGATGTGGGCAACGGAGTCACGGAGTTTAGAAGGGAGATATTGAAAGCTGATATTGTACCTGTTGACCCAAGCGATGTTGATAAACGTGAGTATACAACCTGAGTTTAAATTGGCATGTTAACCTGAAAGGGGGTCAATGACATTTGCTTTACGAGTTTAGGAAATTCGAAATTTTTCGTTGATAAAAAGACATTTAAAGTTTACGTCAAAATTCTACTACAGAACATTCTGGCAGCCGTAGATCAGCTGATTCTTGAACTATGTTGAAATTTATTAATTTAATGATGATTAGAAGAGACTTAGAAAAAAATCAGGAAATGCCGCGCACGTTCGTATGAAGAAATCCTACCTTAATTACTTAATACCTAATGTCTCAGAGTAACGAGCGCACTGTAGTGCTGCACAGGCCTTTGTGTTTCACAGTTTTGAGTGGCACTGCAATTGTTATGGGCCGGCGTTATGCTTACCATCAGGCAAACGACCAGCTCGTCTCGTTACCAATAACATATTGTAGTTTTTCCAAGTGAGGTTCTCACGACTTATCGATAACCATGATCCTAATCTCCCCCTTCCCGGATAACATACCAATTTAAACTCACACTGTATAATGATGTATATTATTTTATTTGATTAGCGTTTGACCTCTTTCTCACTATCTGGGTACCAATTCTATTGCGCTTCTCTAGTGTGCTTATATTTATTTATATAAAATACGCCATCATGGTGGCTAAAAAAATATTTATAAACTGAATATTTTACCTTTTCAAAATAAGGATACTTTGGAATAAATTTCAATATCAAAAATTCCAAATAAAAATATTTTCTTTATGATTTCATTTTCTATTACAGCGACTTCAATGTACTACCTCCTAATAGAAGGGAACGCATTCCTGTGGCATCAGATCAGGTTAGTATAACTATAATGTAATGACATTGTTCAGAAAGAAATGCGAACAAGTCAATAAAAAAACACGACTGCCAGTGTCACTGGGGATGATATAAGGATTTTAATGTTACCCATCCAAATCTGTTGTGGCATTTAAAAGTTATTGTGGAATAAATAAACTCACATACATACATAAACCCTAAAAACATTACACTCCTTTTTTGTGCAGTCGTGTAAAAAGAAACCTGACAAGACTTCCGACTTCTTGCTCTTTTGTTCTTTTACGGTTGTGTACTTGAAATGGACATTTGAAGTCATTTAACTTAGAGTTCGGCATTATTTAGTTAGCTGGTTCTCTTCCACAGATGCATTCAAGCGGTCTTGCTGCTGGTCGGTGCGGGTCTCGAATCTAAAGACATAATATCAAGACTGTTGGACTATGAGACCTATGAAAGGTAAGATAAACCTTCCGTGCTATACAGCACATATATATGATCTAGATTCTAGAGTTCGTTTTTTAAATTGTCTTACAAATATACGGTGGATCGCCAACCAATTACATAAATAGAGATCGGATCACCAACAAATGACATAAATAGAGATGGATCACCAAGTAATGATATAAATAGAGATTGGATCGCCAACCAATGCCCCAAATAGAGATCGGATCATCAATCAATGACATAAATAGAGATCGGATCGCCAACCAATAACATAAATAGAAATCGGATCACCAACCAATGACATAAATAGAGATCGGATCGCCAACCAATAACATAAATAGAAATCGGATCATCAATCAATGACATAAATAGAGATCGGATCGCCAACCAAAAATATAAATCTGATCACCAACCAATGACATAAATAGAGATCGGGTCGCAAACCAATCACAAATCGTGATGGGAATTTGGATCATTGGAAGGCGATCCGCCTATTTGTTTACATTATTAGACACTTTAGGGCTGGGATCTGGAAATATTAATGGATGTCGCTTCGCCGTTTGTCTGGTTGTCTGATAATGGAAAGGGGAAGGGTGGATTAAGTGGTGTAATTCCAAGGCACACTCGCCTAAATGCAACCGATAAACAAGCAACTCTACGGCGATGCTCAAGGCTCTGCAACATCTACTAGCGAGTCACAGCGGATGGGTATCTTGGCTCGCCTCTCAACTAAACTTTGTTATAATTTAGTTATTATTTTTCACAGGAAACCCCAATACAATATGGCCATTGACATACCACTCAATCTGTTTAAATGCACCTACGATATAGAAAATACCACTCAATGGCGGTACGATGAAGAGAATTTGGCAAAACTGATCGTGCATTACCAAGAGGAGTGGACAATTCAGAATATAAAGTAAGCACAGGTCAGAATATTTAGTCAGTGAAATTACGGGGCTTGTGAGACTTAATACCTAATGTGTCATGGTAACGAGTGCATTGCAGTGCCGTGCAGGCCTTTGTGATTCAAAGTTCTGAGTGGCACTGCAACTGTTATGGGCTGGCGCTATGCTTATCAGGCAAAGGATTCGCTTGCTTCCACTGGTGTAAAAAAAAAGTGACAAAGAATTCGTATTGTGTAGGTACTAAATTTTAACTATGAAGTTGAAATAACTAATTATAGTCCATTAGATTCAGAGCAAATTGTCTGTGACAGACGGACAGACAGATGCACGATCCTAGATCTTTATCTAGGGACTGATATAAGTTTTTACACGACTGCCCAAAAAAGGAGTGTAATGTTTTCAGGGTTCCTGTATGTATATGAGTTTCTTTATTCCACCATAACGTAAAAAAATACGTGATATTGGCTGAGACACCATCCCCTCCAACCCCCTGCGTGTGATGAGGTGAGATTCGGCTTGACCCCCTCACTCCCTAAACACCTCACGTAATTTATAGACGACCCCATTCCACAGACAGAAGCTAGTGTGATAATATAAGCATTGTTTTTTCAGAGTGACAATGTTAAAGGATTGTCTTCAAAACTTAGAAGAGATATACTCAAACATGTGTAAAGTCGCAGATGGGGCACATAGCATAGAGGAAGGCAGAATTATTGCCTACCATTATTGCTTGACCGAAGGCGTGAAACCTAAGAGTCATAAACCTTTGTTGAAGAGAGGAACATGCTGTAAGCTAATACTATAATAATAGATAAATAAGTAAATATAATAAGTATAATAATAATATATACAGAGTGTACAAAGTTTAGCAATACTGAAATATGTATAGAGTGTATATCTACTAAGGAATCTACTTGCAGACGCTGACAGTCCAATAGGGCAAAAAGTTTTGACTTAAAACCGTTTACAGCAAAATCTGTTGAGATTGTGGAGACGGGACTCTACTAGGGTCTTGCCACAAACAAATTAAACACAACGTTAAACCTGTGTTAAACACTGTTACCGCCTAAACATGCTTTAGTCGCGCGATTAAATATGAGCAACCACAAATCCTGATTTAAGTAGTGTGTAACCGTTGTCTAACACAATTCTTTCGTGACATTCCTAATCATTTTTGACGTTTCTTTAGACGCTGTCTAGATAAACAGGCGACTGAAAATGTTTTTTATTATGGTAACACTGTCTACTCTTCTTCTTCTTCTTCTTCAGATTATGGCTTTTAAACTCTGCTTGACGTTTTTCTGCCAGTGTCAAAGTGAGGCCAGTGTACGGTATTAATAATTGCCCGGTTACAAAATATGAAACATTGCAATATAACACTGTCTACTCTTTCATTCCTATGCAGACTGACAGTGACAGCGTATCGGTTGTCAGTGTCTTACGGTCTTACCACAAAAACATTAAACACACCTTAACAACTCCATTCTGTAAACGTCAAGCAACGTTTAAAATCCATAATCTGAAGAAGCAGAAGAACTCCATTCTGTTGTGACATTTCAAGCGGGTTTTTTTTTAAATTATTGTCTTTGATTTTCTACACTACAACGTATCTACTATACTACACATCAAACCGGAACCCAGTAATGCTTGCGCAGTACTGCTTGGCGGCAGACCATTTCCTGTTAATAATTTATATGTTACCTTACAGCTACACTGCAAGAGAGGATAGAACATTACGCAAAGAGAAGAAAACAATATGGGCTTGAGAAATCTGATGCTGAAAAATAGTTGATTTTATAAATAGTTGTTGAAGCACTCCATATTAATATTTAAGGAATAAAAAAAAAATTAAAAACGTTTAACATTGTTTTATTTTATTTTACACAAATTAGTATCGTTAGAATGTTTACATCATCCCGAGTGACGCTGGCTAGGACAGTCGTGTTATTTTTTTTTAAATTATACTTGTTTACATTAATTATCATGAATTGAAAGAAATTTTTATTCTTCATGACGATTGAGTTCATCCATATGAAAAAAAATTAAACGCACCTTAAACCTGTGTTAAACAGTGTTCAAGTCCTAAACATGCCTTAGTCGCGTGTTTAAATATGAGCAACCACAAATCCTGATTTAAGTAGTGTCTAACCGTTGTCTAACTCCCATTCTGTTGTGACATTTCTAATAATTTTAGACGTTTATCTTTAGACACTGTCTAGCTAAACTGGCGTCTAAAGGTTTTTTTGTTGTAACATGGTTAGGCCCTTACGATTAAACAGTGTTAAGCGGGGGTTTAGTTAAACTATGCTTTGACTTTGTTGTTCATTGACATTTTTAAACTGAATCAAATGAGACAAAACAAACTTTAACTATTCAATCGTTTAAAACTGTTTATTAATAAGAGTTATAAATAAGTATAGGTAATAGTTAAACTGACATTGTACCTAATGTAGGTTTTATAATTATGCCAGCTTAATTATAGGTATGAAAGTGTTCAGCTGTGCCAAATACACCACTAGTGTTGCTACTCGATAACAGATGGCGCAAGTTTTTTATTGTTATTTTAAATTTGCATTTTTCATCACGTTTATTTACCTTTAATGCTGTTAATTTGCGTCGATAATCAGGACTTAATTGCTAGCTTTTTTCAGAAAATAATAGATCTTAATCTCAAATCTGTCAGTTTGTGACCTATAATACTTCACAATAATTAGCTAAGCTAAATAATAGATAATGCCGATGCCGTCCGTACTATTTTACTAAATAAGGTCGTTGCGCCATGCACGCTATTGCTCTCCGAACAGTAGCGTCTATCGGTAATTGTCTCCGTAATTATTATAGCATTGTGGGTGTACTGAAATCCGAGGATCAGTAACAAAACCGGCCGCTGCGAGGCGAGTGGCGAACCACATTTAGCCCGTAGTATCACTTGAACAGTATTAGAAGGCCGCGTCGATCGGATAGTGGCGGAACGGTTGAATCATCCGATTAAATTCTACTCTAATAGATATAAATCTCTAATAGATACATTTTGTAGAATTACGGTCCTCAAGTAGGTACTATGCAGAAAAAAGCATCCAAACTTTCTTAGCCACTTTTTCGGTACTATATTAGTAACCGACCAAGTTAAAAATGCATCGACTGTACGTCGCGTGTATGATGCGAATGTTCACTTCTCTTCGATTGTTTAGTATAATTTTGAGTTTGACAGTTCGATGAAAATATTTACGTGACGTGACGTTTGTGAAAAACTTTTTTGTTGATAAATCTCAAATTTAATTTTTGCAGTGATAAAGTCTAAAAATAATAATTGTAATGTTTTGTTTGTGAATCTATCAGTGTTAATAGCAATTGTGTGATTTTGTGAAGTTTTGATTTATTTATTATTTAGGTAAGCATCTTCGCTTTCATTGCAAAACCTAAAACTTTTCCAAAAGTTTAGCCACACATTCTAAATTTTGAATACTTTTAGCGGGAGTCTGGGAGAATACAAGGTTATTTCTTTACTATAGTAGCCATAGATGTACACATTACAATTTGGTACATAGTAATTAATTTTTCGCAGGATATTGCTAAGAGCTGCTTATTAATTCATACAAGTTATCTAACGGTAGAATCTGCCCTATTTTCTCTGCCTCTGTAAATACATAGGTATGTTTATTTTATGCGATATAACAATTTTGACTACACAATAGAGCTACACACTAACTGAGTGAAACACAGTGTGTCACTAAAAGTGTGGGTAAGATAATTTCTTAAACAATAACTAGTATCTATAATATATTTAGATAGAAACTACATTAGCAAATTTGTGCATTACAAAGTGAGAAACCTACCTACTATGTAATTAATAAATGTTTTATTAGCTCATGACCCTGTTCATTTTAGGCATGTACTTAATTCTTTTTAAATTTTAAAATATCAGTCTGTAATGTTGGGATAATAATAGGTTGATGTAGTGATTGGGAAGTTGGCTCACAATAATTCTAGGTTTGATTTCCTTTACATATACATCCTGTACAACTACTATAGGACAATACAATAGGTAAAATTACCTAATAAAGAATATATTAGTTAGGGTTACTTACAGGTATAGTTACTGTGAACTTGGCTCCATGCAAAATAACTGGTGCTGGAGTGTATTGTATATATGCGCTGTACTCTTTTGAGGATGTTTCGCAGATTTCATCAAGGATTTTAACCTAATTGACCTATTAAACAGTCATAGTATAGGAAAAGAGCGATGCCTCGGCATTGCCTTGAGTGTTTGAGTGTTCTGGATTGGTACCACCGCTTTGTCCTGAAGTCAGCCGCCAAGCAGTAATGTGCAAGGATTACTGTGTTCCGGTTTGATGTTCGTTTCTTTTGTACATTATAGGCTTGCGTTTTGATCACTGTCTCACCTGATGATAAGTGACAATGTGGTCGACGATCTAGCACGCCCAGAGGATACCTATTCACTCTTGACTTGAAGAAACCCAGGTCATGAGTGTGCTGCGTGTATTGTTCTTATGTTTAATTCCCTGTGACACTTTTAGTTTTAGAAGTTTTAATACACCCATTTCAATGGATCTATTACAGTATTTTATTTGAAATGTGCTTTTTTTTGTTACAGATAAAAAAGCGAAGCCAACATGACCTAGAAAACAAAACAACAGAAAAGAACTTCAAAATTATGTAACTTTTTCAATGTCAATTTAAAGTGGCCAGTACTTAGCATTAATTAATATAAGTTAACTATGTAATATACATATTAAGTAATTTTGAAAGGCCAGTAAAAGTAAAGTTGTGTCTACTTATTTTTAAAAATGGTTGAAATCTGGAATTGTTTGGAGATGAAGACTTTGAGGACCACACTATATTTGTTGTTTTGTAAGTATTTTTTGTGTTCTTATTATTATTATGAAGAGGTAATGTTTGTTTATTTGTTACTGCTATTATCTTGAACCATTGATCCAGGATCCTATTCTATAAGATCTATCTTTTGGCTACAATTTTATTGTAAGTGTAGAAGTGTGAACAACTAGTATTTTATTTTTATTGGACTCTTTATTTATTTACTAGCTGCTCCGCGGTTTCACCCGCGTGTAGATTTTGGATTTCATGGTTTTAATTTTTTTGCGCGGAACCCTAATTCTTTTTCCAAAATAAAAGTAGCCTATGTTACTCCTTGTAACATCAGCTATCTGCCAGTGAAAGTCCGGTCAAAATCGGCCCAGCCGTTTCGGAGATTACCCGGAACAAACAGACAGACAGACAGACAAAAATTTTAAAAATGGTTGTTTTGTTATAGGTACCGTATATACTTTCATATGCATTTAGTAAAAAGCTGTTATTTTGATATAATAGGTCGGGGAAAAAGTTCCTTCGCATTTTTTAAGAAAATTCAAAACATTTTTTAATATAGTTTATTTACATTTAACTAAAGTATGTAGGTACCATTTTGTTCAATAACTTTTTGCCATCTTGTAGGTAGGGACATGATCCCATTGCTATATAAATTTTGGGACTTCTGATCAAAATACCGCGACAAGTGGTTTTGGCAGTCCTCTCGTGATGTTAACCTGACACTGCCTAAAGAATTCTGAAGAGACCGAAACAGGTGGAAATCTGAAGGTGCAAGGTCAGGACTATACGGCGGATGCATTAACACCTCCCAGCCAAACTCTCTTAATTTTTTCTGAGCGGCTAAAGATGTGTGAGGTCTAGCGTTATCATGAAAAACCATGAAAAAAAACCACAACCCTTCTGTTGATTAATTCCGGCCGCTTTCTCTCAACTTCTTGCTTTAATCTCATCAGTTGTTCGCAGTAGAGTTCAGAATCGATGGTCCTGCCTGGTGGTAACAGCTCATAATGAATAATGGCCTTCCAATCCCACCACACACACAGCATCACCTTGTTGCGAGTTAACCCGGGTTTCGCCACAGTCTGTGAAGCCTGACCGGTCTTTGACCACGACCTTTTTCGCACGTTCTTGTCGTACGTGATTCACTTTTCATCACCAGTTATCAGCTTCTTCAAAAATGGTTCGGTTTCATTACGTTGTAGTAAAGAATCACAAATGAGTACACGGTTCATTAGGTTTCTTTCAGTGAGCTCGTGAGGTACCCAAATATCGAGCTTTTTTGTGTACCCAGTTTTTTCAAATGCGCCAAAACTGTTTTGTGGTCAATTACCAGTTCTTCAGCTACGTCGTAACTACTGATATGCCGATCTTGTTCCACTTTTTCAAAAATGGCATCCATTTTATCCGTAATAGGGCGACCAGAGCGACGTGCATCTTTGAAATCAAAATTTCCGGATTGAAAACGCTTAAACCAAATTTGTGCTACTGTCACAGACACTGCACTAGGTCCATAACAACATCGCAAATTTTTTTCGCGGCTTGCGTTGCATTTTTACCTTTTTTGTATTAAAATTTTAAAATGTATCGAATTTCTTCATTAGATTCACTCATTTTGACAGTACGAAAAACAAATGAAAATCACACATTTTCCTAATTTGAATTTGGAATTATGTTCTTTAAAATTTAAACTTTCATATGATACCAAAACCAGCCAGATACAAATAGTATAGCCAAAGAGATTTTATTACAAGTTCATACATACTATAATGCGAAAAGACTTTTTCCCCCACCTAATATTACAAACAGACACTTCAATTTTCTTTATCTGTATGGATTTATTTGGCATAGGAAAACTTACAGCCTATTAAAAGTTATTCATGCAAATATAAAATTGGAATCTTAAATTGGGACAATTACATTACAAGTTTATAAAATTAACTGTTTTTTATTAATGTCATACACCTTTTTAGTAAATGCATATATAAAAAAAAACAATTTTTAAAATGTTTATCTGTTGGTCTATTTTTTCCGGCTAATCTCCGAAACGGCTGGACCGATTTCGACGGGACTTTCACTGGCACTATAAGGAGTAACTTAGGTTCTACTTTTATTTCACGTGGACGAAGCCGCGGGGCGCCGCTAGTTGAAATGCTTTCTAATAATTTAAGGATATTTTGGTAACATTAGAGGTAAAACAATTTTTTTTTTCTATTTTGTCGTATCGTATATCACCTATATATTCACCTCCTTAAAAATTGATACCGTTTACATATACACCTTGTATACATCGCGTTATTAACGTCGAAATCTATTCGCGCTTTTTGAAAAACATTTTCTTTAATTTTACAGTTCACAAGAGCAGCACGTAGTGTAAAGACTTAGGCGAAAGGAGCTAATGGTTTACATGGTAAGTCGTAACGTACCTACAACATTACTAAACAACAAACTACATAGGTGGTTGCCCCCATAGACGAGCCAGCACGATCCACTCCACAACATTCCACGCAATCGTTCCAAAAACCGTCCGTGACTCAGATAGGTAGAAACTAAGATAGGTTTTTTCATGTTATTTGGAAACGAGACGAGCTGGTAGTTTGCCTGATGGTATGCATAACGCCGGCCCATAACAATTGCAGTGCCACCCAGAAATTTGAAACACAAAGGCTTGCGCGGCACTGCAGTGCGCTCGTCACCCTGAGACATTAGGTATTAAGTCTCATAAGCCCAGTAATTTCACTGGCTACTCTGCTCATCAAACCGGAACACAGTGATGCTTGCACACTACTACTTGGCGGCAGACTTCACTAACAAAGCGGTGGTAACAACCCAGACGGACACTCGCAGAAGAGTTTGTTCTACCACTAACATGATAGCAAATTAGCAATATTGGATTTCCGAACATTCCAAATCCGACGTTCGGCGGTCGCCAGTCTATGGCTGTAAGGAATTGTCTACAGTTCTCGATGGTTGACGATGAATTGTTCCAAAGCGAAAACTCTAGCTAGGCAATTCCTTCCAGCCGAAGATTACCGATCGTTGGTTTTAATCGGCTTGCAATTGACAACGAAAACGATTCTATTAGCTGGTAAGGGGCAGCTTAGACGCTTAAGCAAACGTACGTTTGCTTGTCAGAATAACAACGCTTTTGCGTCAAGCGCGCATTTCGAGTATCTGAAGAATAGTAGAGTGAATAGTTTTATCCTCCGTTCTTGTCAGCTATTTAATCATCTATGCAATGATATGAACAAGGATCTCGATCTGTTTCATACTAGCTTACCAGTTCTTAGAAGGCAACTCAGTCATAATTTTTTCAGAGAATTTACTCTGAGTGAAGATCTGTATTTGTAGATGATATTATTCATAGTTACTTTAGATTTAATGTACCACTTTAAGTTATCCAGTTTGTTTCTAGCAGTGGAGACTTGTAAATGACTTTTGATGTTTACTATGTGTCTACTTCAATATGTTAATAGTCGATAGTCTTCCTAATATGAATAAATAAATAAATCTGACAAGCAAACGTACGCTTGCTTGAGCGCCTAAGCTGCCCCTTAGGCAGCAGGTCGTTACCAGCCAGACTAAAATGCGCACCACGACAACATTTTGTCTACTGTTTTGTCTCGCTCTTTCTCGTGCGAATACGAAATAAATGCACGATATAAGCATCGACACAATTTTGTCACGGCGCGCATGTCAGCACGGCAGGGTACCTCCCAAAGACTATAATAAATAATCTGTGGTACCTCCACTACGTCTTCCGGTTCGTGGTCGCCACTCGTGAACCTTTCTTCCCCATCGGTTGTCGGTTCTGCGAGCGATGTGGCCTGCCCATTGCCATTTCAACTTGCTAAATATTAGAGCTATGTCGGTGACTTACGCTCTCCTACAGACGTTCCTCATTATTTATTTTTATTTCATTCCAAACTAAGTTATTCTTTGTTACGACCTAAAATAGGGTCTTCGTGACCCCGACTTTCGGAGCCCATCTTCACACGACCTCGAAACGTCATGTAATATTAAATTTAAGGTCGGTAAAGACTGAAGAGGTTGCAGCGAGCGCGCGCTCATCAGCGTTGTTGCGACACGCGTCGCACGTTTAGATGCGCAGGCGCATAGATGGTGATTCTTATACTATATCTGAGTTTTCGGTGAAGGTGTATCTTGATGTAATCTTAGCAAAGTGGTAGGCCATTTTAGAGTGGTTCCTAAGATTTTTGCCACTAAATTATATACTAATAATATATATACTTCATAATTGATAGTCGGTCATACATCTTTTAATTTTATTTGCAGTAACTTAAAAAATGTAAAACTATTATTGGCTTTAGGTAACGTATATAAGTAATGTTAAGATTATTTTAAGAGCTGTGGTTTTTATAAATAAATAAATAAAATAAATAAATTCCTTGCGGAGGACAGGCGCCGACCTGAACTTATAAACCTACCGTCTTCATTTCACAGTATCTCCTAAACTATGCCCGAGTTTTTTTATTGTGAACGACAAATTTTCGTTCATTGCCCGTGGTCCTATCCAGTAGGTCTACGAACAATAAGCACCGTCCGTAGTCCTACTATTGGAGCAATAAAAGCACTTTTTCCTGATTGTACTGTTACCTCAAAAGTGTTAGTATATTTATATTGTACAAACTTCCACTTCTTATATTTTTTAATCTCGTCTGGTCGTCGGATGATGGAAAGCGGCAGGGGAATCAAGTCATGCAGTTTTGCATGTCAAGCGATTTGTTGCGAATAGTGAGCGCGAATTACGGACAAAAGTGGACTCTTCAGCCTTCAGTCAGTTCGGCCGCATTCGGCGCGTAAGCCGTCATGCCAAAATACCCAGACACGATATGGTTTTTTATTCCGTCAGGTGGAACTGAAGATAGAACTGCAGCGCAAGTACGGATCTATTCGATCGATAAAACTCGATAAAATTGACAGTTCAAATCGATAAAGTGGGTTTTATCAACATGTTATATCGAGCCTCGACACAGTCGACAATAGTTATCGAATATCTAGATCGAATCCAAAAAGAATATAGAGCTACTACAATAGTTTACGTTCAGACTTCGGTACTCGCAACATTCGATAAATATATCAGTTTTATCGATTCGACAAATTTATCGAACCGACTTCCGTACTTGCGCCGCTGTTCGTGTATCGTGTATCTGCTCTAAAGACGTTTTTAGTCAGTCATACGAGCGCACAAAGGATGCGCACCGACTAGGTGAAGGTCGAACAAAATGGCAGCTCCACCTTGTGGCGTGCCATTGGTTTATAATGATAATGAGTACGTGTGTTTGTATTACTTGTACTTAACTACAAGTTGATATAGGTATAGCTCGGTTCAAACTCAATTCAGATTGCTTTTGAACATTTATACAGCGTGAGTTTGAATGGGTATGTTACCCAGTGGCGTATTTTAGGATTCAGCGCCCTGGGCCTGCAGGCCTCGGCGCCCTTTATTTTGACAATTTTAAACTGAATCGAAAGAGACAAAACACAGTTTAACACTGTTCATTAATAAGAGCCTTAGTTAGGTAGCCTTTTTTAAATTTCTTCTGCTTGCACCGCCCCTAGCAGGCTGCCGCCCCGGGCCATGGCCCTTTTGGCCCAAGGGTAAATACGCCCCTGAATTGTTACCCCGAAAGGGTTCAATGTACTCCTGTAGGTCAACAACATTTGCTTTGCGACTTTTTGAAATTCGGAATTTTTTATTCAAGAAAATAGCATTTAATGTCTACTTCAAAATTCTACTACATAGTTTCCGGGCAGTCCTCAGCCTTGACATAGATTACTGAGCATAGGAGATTTACTAGGTGGTAGAACTAACTCTGCTGCGAGTGTCCGTCTGGGTTGGTACCACCGCTTTGCTCGTGGAGTCTGCCGCCAAGCAGTAGTGTGCAAGCATTACAGTGTTCCGGTTTGATGAGCAGAGTAGCTAGTGAAATTACTGGGTTTATGAGACTTAATAGGTACCTAATGTCTCAGGGTAACGAGCGCATTGCAGTGCCGCGCAGGCCTTTGTGTTACAAAGTTCTGAGAGGCACGGCATTTGTTACGGGTCGGCGATATGCTTACCACCAGGCAAACGACCAGCTCGTCCCGTTATCAAATAGTATAAAAATAAAATAAATTTATGTCCGCAGTTTTGGCCGCGTGGGGATACCCACAGGAAGTATCAATTTTTCGGGATAAAAAGTAGCCTTATGTTACTCTCGGGTCCATAAACTATCTGCAATGCAATTATTCTAATGAAAGGTATACGCATCCGCTGCCTCACGCCCGCGATGCGGTTATGACCTTGTTGTCGGTATGAGCTCGCGTGATACTCACTGCTGTTAAGAACGACTAATGTTCGCCGCTATGTAGTACATTTTCGAAGTTCACAAATGAGATTACATTCTGCTGGGTTAAATATTTTGCATTGGTGTTAATGTTTATAACAATAACAATATAAGATACAACGTACATTGAACATATCCATATAATAATTTGGCTATATTCTAAACGTTATGAATTATTTATTTATTTATCTCAGAAACACAGCTTCACATAGTTTTCTATAATAGCTAATTACATACCAATTATCTAGACTATGACTAGTTTACTAACCTACATTTTGTTATATCGCTATTATTATGTTTAAAGACAATGCTGATGGAGTTATTTATTCAGTGACTAGCTGTGCCTCGCGGCTTCGCTCACGTAGCCTAAGTTACTCCTTGTAACATAAGCTATAGTACCAGTGAAAGTCCCTTCAAAATCGGTCCAGCCGTTTCGGAGCTTACCCGGAACAAACAGACAGACAAAAATTTAAAAAATGGTTGTTTTTATAGGTACTGTATATACTTTCATATGCATTTAGTAAAAAGCTGATATTACAAAGAGTCACTTCAATTTTATTTATTTGTATAGATAGTACCAACATTATTATAGGGTACGTTCTATATATTATGTCGTTGTCTAGGGCCACAAATACGAAAGTGTCAGAGAGTGAGCTATCGCACTTGACAGATTTATTTATAATAAAACCCGATTGCCAACATATCCGCCAACATATCCGCCAACACTCGCGCAGCTCTATAAAGCCGTATGTAAGAGTGATAGGCGTGGAGTGGCGAGGACGCATCCATAACTGTATCGTGGGAACTTAGCATTTACACTTTCATTTGAACAACGAATAATGCGATCGTGCTCATAGCTGCCTGTCCAATTACTCTTAGTGACGTGATCGACTGGGCGTCGAGTGACGGGTATCATTTTTAGGGTTCCGTACTTCAAAAGGAAAAACATATTTAAAAGAAGCTTTTTTACCATAGTATTGCATCGTCTCTAGGCTTATCTTAGGAAAACAATTGCATCCTATTCGAGTCACAGGAACTAATTCAAAATTCATTTTTACCATTGCCAATCGAAAAAGGGCTTTTGATTTCGATAATAGTGAATAAGACTTGCTTTTACTCACAAGAGAATAAAAAAAGTTTGAATTTCAAACAAGCACAAATTAATCGATTTATGTACAGAAAAACGTACTGAATGGAGATATTACATAGAGCTATGATTTGATAAATAAAAAGTAGAGATAAATAAAAAGTAATTTTTTTTTTTTTTATGTTATTTGGTAACGACACGAGCTGGTCATTTGCCTGATGGTAAGCATAACGCCGACCCATAACAATTGCAGTGCCACCCAGAACTTTGCAACACAAAGCCCTGCGCGGCACTGCAATGCGCTCGTTACCCTGAGACATTAGGTATTAGGTCTCATAAGCCCAGTAATTTCACTGGATACTTTGCTCATCAAACCGGAACACAGCAATGCTTGCACACTACTGCTTGGCGGCAGACTTCACGAGCAAAGCGGTGGTAACAACCCAGACGGACACTCGCAGAAGAGTTAGTCCTCCCACTAACAAATATTATATGTATAGTAGGGATAGTAGTGATAACTTATCCACTTCCAACAAATCTGCCAACATGCTCCGCGGTTTACAGGTCGGTGTGTCGCAAGGATAGGCGAGGACGCGTTTGTCCATAACTGTATCGTGGGAACGTAGCATTTGCTGGTCAACTTTCGTTCGGACACTACGCCGCCGAGTTTCTTGCCCTTCTTCTCGATGGGGTTTGGAATGAGGCATCTAATCACTACACGTTCCATGAGCGTCCACTTCTGGATCGTGTGCTTTCTAAATCAGTTCTACGCGTCTTCTGGTCGCATGTGTGAAACTGATAAAGACTTGAGTCGCAGACTACTGACTGAGTTCGCCGCATCACGAGTTGCTTTTTGCGCAGCGTCTTGCGCTCAATTCAAATATTCAATTCAAAAAGTTTCGTGCAGAATCATTCAGCGCTTTCGCGACGGTGCTGCTTTGAAGGAAAGCAGCGAAAAATTTCTGCAGAGGCCTTTGTGTTTCAAAATTCCTAACTTGCATTGCAAATTAGGCATTATAATTATTGCTTGACGGCTCCGTAGCTAAGTTGGTAGTAACCCTGCCTGCAAGGCGAGGGGTCCCGGGTTCGATTCCCGGCCGGGGCAGATTTTGTGTAAACATAAAGTTTGTTCTCGGGTCTTGGATGTTTGTGATGTGTATCTGTGTATGTCCATGCCACCTGCGACACAGGGAATCCTAGTGCGGGGGTATGAGTGTGTAAGCGTTTAAGCGTTTAAGCGTAAATGTTATGGGCCGGTGTTAAGCTTACCATCAGGCAAACGACCAGCTCGTCTCATTATCCAATAGTATAGTATAAAAAAAATGTATAAGTAATTCTGTCACTGGCACCGCGGGAGGTACCGTTACCCTTCACGCGACTTTCAATGAACGGAGAATTCGCTCTATGTGACGCTCAACTAGAGTGACCAGATGTAAGGCTGAAAAGTCCTGACAAACTCGTAATTTGTATAAAAACTCACATTTTTGTCGCCACGCGATGTTTCAAGTTACTCTACTCTAACTAGTGATGCGGCGCGAAATACGTAGGTAACTTTAGTGGTTTATTTTATGTTAATGATGATTATGTACTAATTTATATTTATTGTTGGCCAAAATAAAAAATCTAGTCCAGTACTTCATTAATAACAATCAAAAATCCTGACGTTTTCAACCAAAAACATGTGTATAGCTGTACGCTCCACGCGACGCGCACTGCACCGCGCGCCCTTACGAGTTTCATCTACCTATTATTACCTTATTCACCATTACCTACTAGTTACCACTAGAATGTCCAGTGATGAAATTCATGTTTATGTAGATGGGCAGACTTGTACGGTAGCTGCATTGATTTATGTTGAGAGTTGAGACCAGCTACTGTTTGTAAGTTTATGTAAATGAGTGTGGGTGGTACGTAGGCCTCGCGGGGTTCCGTCTGTGTGGGTTTCAATACAAGCAACGCTTTGTCAGATATCCTGAAGTGTGTTTACCCACGACGGAACAGAGGAGGTATATGCGTTTAGGGTGAGAGGTTGTTTGTGTGTGCACACATGAATGTTCCTATTTATCTCCAGAAAGATTCGCACGATTTAGATACGGTTTTCTGTATAGGGTCTGTGATTCACCTGCGATGGTTCTTAGACACATGTTATGGCATAAATTCGCCAGGGGGCGCTGTAAAAATATTTTTCTCATACATGAATGTTTCCATTACAGTGTACAGAAACCGCTGTAAACACTTGATGGTGCGCAAGTGATGTGTAGTAAAGCGTATAGTGGAAAAGTCGCCGCTTTGAACTCAGGCAAGGCTTCCGAGAGAGTGAAAAAGACAGCACTATCTGGCCCTATTGCTGATCTTGTCTGTCTCATTGATTGGTGGATTTACAAGCCGTACGTGCGCTGGTTGCAAAACCTATTTTGACAGCAAAACGCAAACATGCATGACCGTGTAATGTCGGCCTTATAACTACGATTGACCTCACTGGCCATTGAGCCATTGATTCAAAACTTGGAGTTAGGTGGAGTTATGTAAATGTAACTGATCGTTTGTAATCTTATAATATTCGTTTTTGTTTCAGGATGAAAGAGAGGGCGCAGGGCGCCGTGAGGACGCCATGCTGCCCGCTTCAATGGAGGTGAGTATTTGAATGTACAACGTAATTTACATACCTTATATCGTTATTTCATGTGGTAACGGGTAAAATGTACCTTACACCCGCTTTTTGAGTTTTGTTACGCGTTAGCGTAGTATTAGCGTGCCATGCCGTGCCTAATTAGAGATTTTTAGTTTTATTTTTAAAGTATTAAACTGTTTCTATCCTTTTTTGTATCTGTTTTTCTTTCCAAAAGTCTCTCGCCTTTCTTCTCTCGTAAGTTCTCTTTTACTCTATCTTTTTAATGATCTAAACTCCCTCCCGGTGCCTAGGTAAGTAGGATAGGACCCGCGAAGGCGGTTCTAGAGCCGGGACGGATTGTTAGTGTCAATGTGAGATCAGGAATTAAATTTCTTTCTTTTCTTTATTGATTTTTTTGGGTTCACTCCTTGATTAACAATCTATATGAGCTTGAAATCTAAGATCGTTAACTAGTTACCAAGGCTTATAAAGCACATGTGCCACATAAATACGCTCTATCATCTTAACGGTAACCTATAAGCAGCAACCACAGTGCGAGTAACATTACCACGTACCATGCTTAGAATAAATACGGATAGAAACCGTATTCGCTCGCAAAAGTGACGCCATAATTCTAAGTAGACTTCGAACACCGTACAAACTAACTAAATTAGGGAAGTTTGTATGGTGTTTCTAGTCTAGAAGTGGCAGTAGTAATTCGAAATCACTTGTGCTCATTATATTTCTATTTATGAAAAAGAAACAATGACATAGGTACAGTTACTAACGCTAAACTAGGAACATAAATAAAGGTGTGAAATCGGGACACTTTTAAATAGTTTATTGAAGACTTTTGTCCGATTTAATTTTTTTTGCCCCATACCGCGACACAGAATAAGTTAAGCCTTTTAAAAAAGAGTTTGGATGAAAAAAAAAGATAAAACAATTCCTATAGGTATGATAATGTCAATATCAGTTACTGAATACGCAAATGTACATGACTGCTAAAGTAAAACGCAGATTTTGTTTATGCAGTTTACGTGAGGTGCTATTTTTAAATAAGGTACAGGGCACACTGTGACGCTATTTAAAAAAACATACGAGCATGCGAAATAAAACCGCGGAACGAATTTTTTTTCCTGTGTGCAATTGAGCACTCGCATGCTTGCATTGTTGTTCTTTAGTTCTTATGTTCACAGAAATTGCGAATAAAAATAACACGAGTTTTTATTGTTTTTGTGCTAGAATAAAATATTTGTAGTGCGCATAGGAATAGTTTTCGTTTGGCGATTTTATTTCACCTGGTATGCACGCCTTCCACAAACCAGCTGCCTTATCAGCTAACAATCTCGTGTTCGTTTTCAATACCAGACCGATTAAAACCAGCGGTCACTAGTCTTCGTGTGGAAGGAGTTGTCAATAGTTTTCGCTTCTTTTCGTTTTGTAAGAACTTATTTCTTTAATAACCAGCGAAAATTCTAGACTATTCGTTCCACACAAAGACTAGTGACCGCTGGTTTTAATCGGTCTGGTATTGAAAACGAACACGAGATTGTTAGCTGATAAGGCAGCAGTACACTAAAACGGCTTTGTTGAAATGCGAGCGTATGGAACGTCCTTCTATACGTATCTGTTCATAGATACCATACTAACCCAATTCTGCGCGCAGATGAGAATCTTGGACATAGATTAAAATAATGACTCCCATCAATAAGGTACGTGCTATCTTGCAACCTTAGGATCTTGAGGATCTTGTGGACCATATATACACAAAAATATGGTAGGTAGATAAATTTAAAAACACGACTGCCCTAGCCAGTGTCACCCGGGATGATGTAAGGATACTAACGATACCGCACATCCAAATCTGTTCAGACTTTTCAGGCATTTAAAGGTTATGGTAGAATAAAGAAACTGAGTTACATACATGAACCGTGGAAATATTATACTCCTTTTTTGTGGTAAATAGTGGCTGGTAAAGTATGTATTTTTCTATTCGTATGTAAGTTCTGGGTGGCACTACAATTGTTAGGGTTTGGCGTTATGTTTACCACCAAACGAAATATTCATTTCTTGATCCCATAGAATAAAAAAAGTGCGATAAACAGATTTTGACCATAATATGGAACCTTCCCTACTTTTTTTTTTTTTATGTTATTAGGTAACGAGACGAGCTGGTCGTTTGCCTGATGGTAAGCATAACGCCGGCCCATAACGATTGCAGTGCCACCCAGAACTTTGAAACACAAAGGCCTGCGCGGCACTGCAGTGCGCTCGTTACCCTGAGACATTAGGTATTAAATCTCATAAGCCCAGTAATTTCACTGGATACTCTGCTCATCAAACCGGAACACAGTAATGCTTGAAAACTACTGCTTGGCGGCAGACTTCACGAGCAAAGCGGTGGTAACAACCCAGACGGACACTCGCAGAAGAGTTAGTCCTCCCACTAACAAAACTATAATAAATGCGAAAGTGTGTTTTTATGTTTGTTATTTTAACCTTCTCTCACTCAGTAACGGAGCAACGGATCGAAGTGTTTTTTTGCATATATATATAGTTCATAGAACGGAGATTAACATAGGCACTATAGACATACTTTTTACCCCGAGAAAATGTTCCTCTGAGAATCGCCACGTGGGTGAAACCGCGGGCAGAAGCTAGTAATTATATAAACCTAAATTCGGGGACCGGTCCAACTAGCCAATGATATCGCCAGTCCAAATCTGACCAATAACGTCACATCGTCAACAACCAATCAGCGACAACCGTTGACAGTTAAATGCCGTTACGAAACCGCTTCGATATTCAAAATTCGTAATTGGAACACTAATTTGACGCGATTTGAATATGGCGACGTTGTAGTGGGTAATTGATCTATTGATTTGTCACTTATCGCTTTGGTAATGGGTTCGATTTCCAAATCGATAGGGAGGGAAAGTAAGCTCGAGGTGTGAATTTAATGCTGAGATATCGGATTGCTTCACGTACTTGGGACAATCAACTTTTAAGCGACGCCTTTCTTGTCCCTGGCACTCAATGAGCTAGAAAATCGAGATTTATCAATAATTTACAATAATTTGTACCTCATTGCAATAGTAGATCATTATCTGTTATAAAAAAAAATCCTCCTCTTTGTTATGAATAAAAATATTATGAATTTTATCGTAACTCTAGAGACGAAAAACTGTTCCCATACAAAATTTTCCTGTCCCCAGGCCTATGTGTCGAAGTAAAGTGTGTTGTCTCTTAAAAAAAATGTATGAAACTATATAAATCAAATGACATTATCAGTTTATATTGAAATAACCTTTATTTTGGAGTTATTTATGTTAAGTCTTTTACTAAAATTATAGTTATTTGATAACGCTAAACATTTGTCCCTGGGATTTACCAGAAAAGCTCGTCTACAGAGTAACGGGTCAAAGTTGTAAGTCACCAAAAAGAAATGGTGCTATTTGCGCCTGCAAGCGGTGTTTATTATCTATAATTTTGTTCGCGTCGTTCTACAAAGCCAATATCCCTCCCCTTGCCTGTCAGTGTACGCTGAGCTCTCGAGTGGCGCGCGTACCCCTAACGCATGTCTACTGAGTAACGGTGATAATCGTGGTAAGTTTTCAAAATATATTTTTATTATTACTTTGAAATGATGCCCAACCAGTCTGATTTCAAGGGTAAGGTGTTATAATTTGTCGATTTAGTGCGTGGAATTATTTATATGAATTTACATTACGTTTTGTCCCCTGCGTTATGGATAACGTTGAAGACAAAGTCTCTTGAGTTATCGATAACGCCAGAGACTGTATGGCAGTATTAAACTTGCATTTTAAGGATATAATGAAGCTTTTAAAACTTGAGTGAAGTGTCATTATTGTTTCATCTGTCTCAGGTCTGGACAACATAAACAATAATGCCGCTTACATCAGCAGAAAGGCAAAAACGTTATGGAGAAAAATTCAAACAGAATAATGAAAAGTACGAACAAGTGAAGCACGTAAGCGCCGTGAAAGGTATCACATCACGAAAAGATTAGTAAAAGATCTGACTCCAAAAGAAAGATTTTATGAAGCAGGCCATGGCAAGGGACCAGCTGATGGCATTGGCGGATTTCTAAAAAGGACAGCAGATAAAAATGTAGCCAATGGTGAAGATATTGCTGATGTCTTGCAATTCTATGAAAAGATGAATAATGTTAGCAAAATATTACTCTACCTAATTGACGAAAAGGATATTGAACATAAAGTTCTGCCAAAGAATATTCTAAGGCTTATAGGAACACTTAAAGTTCACCAAGTGTTCTCTAACTACTATGGAAAACTGAATTTTAGAGATTTGAGCTGTTTTTGTGAAACAGACCGTCAAGAAGATTTTGTAAATGTCTTAATCCTAAAGCATACAATGTCAAAATTTCAAACGACACAAATGAAATTGAATCAGTGGCTGATATTGCCGTTGATTCATCCTCGGGCCTGGAAAATCGTGATACTGTGATGACAGATTTAGCACCAAAAGAAATTAGTGTTTTTGACACCTCAGCAGATTGTGTACAAGGTTTGAAAAAGCAGCGTCATCCAACACCAACTAACCTGGACTGGGAAACTTCTTGAGATAATGATGATGAGCCGTTATTTTCTTTACAAATGGCTAAACAACTGCAGGATATGACAAAAAAACATCAAAATATATACAATAACGTATATGGCTCTTCATCGGATGCCGATGAAGAACTGCTACAATGCACCAGTCATGATACAATTGACAATATCTTCGTAATTCACGTAAGAAATATCTTTCTCATCTAATCGGAAACGCTTTTTCATCTACTACTCGTAAAACATGACTTTTATTTCTTCATCTTCTTCAACATCGGTTAATGCTTTACACGCATAAGTACCTATATGATTTTTTCCTGTGTGTGTCGACATACAATTTGACTGGAAAAAAGTCTCCACATCCAATCTTCGAAATTGTATCATAACTGGTGCATTGTAGCAGTTCTTCATCGGCATCCGATGAAGAGCCATATACGTTATTGTATATATTTTGATGTTTTTTTGTCATATCCTGCAGTTGTTTAGCCATTTGTAAAGAAAATAACGGCTCATCATCATTATCTCAAGAAGTTTCCAAGTCCAGGTTAGTTGGTGTTGCATGACGAGATCTCTAAATCAGTTAGTAAAACTTTAGTTTTACTAACTGATTTAAAGATCTTGTTAACTTTAGGTTTTATTATGCTATTATTACTAATAAGTAAAACTTATTTCATAGAGTTTATTACATTTATTGTTAATACTACTCAGATCATTACAAATAGTCAACTTCAACTTCTTCTTTGAATGGCTTCTGCAGGGTATTACAATTAGTCTCAGGAAGACAGTGCTATCTCTAGTTCACGCTATTTGTCTCTGACGTAACGATTTTGTCTCTTGCGTTACCTTCGTAACCCCTGATTTGTGTTGGTTTTTTGAAGATAACTCTAACAAATATTGAATTTATTAAAAAAAACCTCTAGATTAATAAACCAGAAGGGTCTAGTATGCTTTATATATAAGTTTGTAATGACTAATTATTGTAGATTGAGATATATCGTAAAAATAAGCATTGAAAATAACGAAAGTTACGCAGTGACCTTTAACATGTTTGTATTTTATGTGATTGTTATTATTAGATTAGGTTAATAACTTCAATTAACTGCATTTATGTTGTAATAAAACATTTCTATTTTGATTTTCCTAAATTTGTGGTTTAATTTCATTAATCGACGTTTATAAAATTTGCTACGCAGGGGACATTTGTTTACCCCAACTTAGTATTTTTTGAAAAATATCTGTAATATTAACTTTAATCTTTTGCCCCTATCTGAAATATAAATCTTTGATAAATTTTCTACTATCTCATAACAAAATTTCTTACAATTTCTCAAAAAGCAATTTCGAATTTTTAACTTGCCGAACATCGCCAAAGGTGGGGCTTAAAAGTTGATTGTCCCACTTATCTATAGATAAATAGACTAATTAATCTGGATTGGTTTGAAATTGTGCCCGTAGTTGCCCTACACGCATACGGGCCTCGCACTACATACAACCACGAAACGCCGGCAACGTCGACACAATTTTCACGAACTTGTGTCGACATTTTGTGGTCGGCATCGCTACACGTTACATGTAGCCAAAGGCGTCACTGTACGCGGCGAGCTCATAAGCGCCCATTACACGCTCATGCATGATTGCGTTTTGTTGTCAATAGCCTAGGTTAGTGAAGAAATATACCTACCTACTGCACTAGTGCAAATCTTGGGTGTTTTAATAATTACCATTGGCGCCTGCAGCAATACAAATATGTAGATCTGTTACCGTCATTTACATCACTTATCCAATAGGATAAAAAACAATAAATATGTGCATGGTCTTCTCTTTATTAATTTAGAAGTGATTGCCACTTTACCGTATTGGCACTAGGTAAGTTTAAACAACGGATTACTTGAAACAGTGCGAGTCCGTAGTAATCTCAGGTAGTATCCAGTTTAGAGGCACACGCGTACAGCTATGTACGGTTAGCACTTACCTTGAGTAAGTAGACACGGGCGTGGCCTAACTGACGCAACGCACACTGTTGCACGACCCATCTGCAATTAATGCAGGCAGGGTGCGGCCCCATACGCGCAGCGAGCAGCGTTACTCTTTTTTATTCTCCATAGATTATGTTACGTTAGCATTTGACCTAACTCACCTGATGTGGTCGAAGCGGACTACCGAATTAAGTTTACCGAAGCGGTCCCAACGTAATGCAGGCCGTAGACGCTTATTTGGTATGCGTTTTGCTGTCAAATTAACCATGCTGATGCATCTAGCGCGGACTACAAGACAATTATACACGCTCAAGCGCGGCTGGATGCAAAACCATCAAAAAACCACGAAATAGACTAGAACGGCAATACGGCCAGATAGTGCTGTCTCGAAGCCCTGCACGGGCTCAATGCGACGACCGCTCCGCTTTACGCTACATCATTTGCGCACCACCGCTTATTTACCGCAGTGGCTGCGAAACAATTTTTTTTAATAAAGGTCTTAGAATCATAGGTAGAAGCGGGTGCCGTGCTCTAGATTTTCATCAAGCCTTAACTGCAACCATAATAGACGAAAAGATATCCGTCAAGCGGGGATCGTGGTTTTTCCATGGTTTTCTCGTGGTCCGCGATTGATGCTTATCCATCAGTCATGAATTAGATGTCGAGGGCTGCTTAAGACCAGTGCCCAGTCGAATAACCGGCATATACGTTCATTTGGGATCGGTCATAGCAAATTATAGGTTTAGTAAACCTATAATTCTGCCCGCGACTTCGCCCGCGTGATGTTATTTAGCCTACGTGTTATTCCAGAACCTAAACTATCTACATTCCAAATTTCATCAAAATCAGTTTAGTTATTGCAGATTGACACACACGCACAAATGCACGAACATACGAAATTTATGTACCTATACGCCCAGGTTTCTAGGTTTTTACAAGCAATTTGTTAATGTTAAATTCTGTAAAAAAACAAGAATCCGCTACCCGCTGCAACTACAGCCAAACATCACCTCACGAACACGTGATAGGCCGCACACGAAGATTCACGAATACTGCAAATTGATGTAGCCACTAAAATGATTTACTTTAATACCTTACGCAAGTCATCATTATGAACTCTACTATAAAAAAACTCAGGTTGGAGTTTACGAAACATTTTGAACCGAATTTCAACTATGTACTGTGGCTAAATTATTTATTTATTTACTGTGGCTTAGTTAAAGTATGTTTTGTCTTTGTTGTTCTTTGATAGTTTTAAATTCAATCGAAAGAGACAAAGCATAGTTTTACTATTCAAACATATTTATTAATAAGAGCCTATATGAACGGAGGATGAACTGTGAGGGACCGTACCTACAAGAAGGGAAGTGGCGTGAAATTTGAAAAAAAATTCTTTTTTTGAGTTTGAATTCGAATGCTAATTTCGAGCAGCAAAACGCGCGATTGCATGCGAACAGAATTTACCTAAAAGCTCAGATTACATTAGACGCTAAACAGAGAAGAGCAGCATTACGGCCGGATAGTGCTGTCTCTTTCACTCGAAGCCCTGCCTGGGCTCAAATAGCGACGCCACAGAAATCACTTGCGCACTACCGCGTATTTACCACAATTTCAGCACCGAACACGCAGTGGTCAGAATAGAGATCGTAGAAGTGGCGGTGGTCGTGGTTTTTCCATGGTTTGCGCGTGGTCCGTTATTGATCCATCCGTCATGCTTTACCGTGTAATGACACCTCTATTTCTCTCAATCGCGCGATTGTCTACGCGCAACTCTACATATACCTACTCGCGCGTAAAACTCATCATCAGCTCTTCACTGCTGCACCTTGTTCCAGGCTTGCGGGCCGCCCATCCAGATGGAGCCAGTCGACTTGAGCCTGAAACCTCGCCCGCCTACACCCACACGTCGCGTCAGACCTTTACGTGAGTTTTTTAGATTTAATCCTGTACAAAGTGGCAACTTTGCGGCAAGACTGAAGTATTTTTTTTTTCGTGGGGAAATCATCTTGGATACCTCTGCTGCGGGGGCGATAGAGAGGTTATGCCAGATTCCTTCTGGCTATAGCCCCACGTTTGTCCTCCTTACCCCCTTATTTGTCGGGCGGGTTGTTACCAATGTGTCCCCTATAAGATTTTTAGCTCGACTTTCGATAGACAGCAAGGATATATTTTTTGAATAGATATAAGAGCTCACATACACGAGCACTCCAATCCGCAACATTCCAATCGATCGTTACAAAACCGCCCGTGTGTAGGGAATTTCAGATGGATAACGTGGAGTGATAGAAAAATTTGAAATTCAAACGTTCCAAATCCAACTCATCGTTAGTGGCCGACAATTCATTTCACGCTCAGTTGGCAGTACTCGAGATGCAGATTGACCGAACAATGGAGTAATGGCGCGCTCGGAATGGAGTGACCGTCGGTGTGCTCGAAATTGGACCATCGTTCCAATCAATACACGACGCGCGGAGCCATGGGTTTGGAACGCTCGTGTATGGGGGCTCTAACAGAGTACTATTGGGACTCCACTGCACTGCGTGGGACTCCACTGCACTGCGTTGGAATTATTTCAATGTTCTCGGAGGCACTACAGTGTATCTAATGCTTATTACAAAGCAAACTACTTTTTTTTAACTATTTGTTTACGAATTATGGTCCGGAGAGTAACATAGGCTACTTTTTAGCACGGAAAAATGCACGGCTGGTTGAATCTCCACGCGGGTGAAAACGCGGGCAGCAGCTAGCAAACGACCTACCCCTACCTCGTACGATAAAACAGCTTCAGTTTTGAAACGTGTATTTATTTTAAAAGGCGCATCTTCAACCGGACAATTTAATCTCTAACTGACCTTGCCATCTCGAATCCATTTCCCATTGCGTCTTGCAGTAAATGGTAACCGGTATGAATGCTCAGCAGTCGAAGGTCGGCCACGCGGATGTGTCTTGCCGGATCTAATAGATATGTAGTTTCAAATGTAAAGCACATCAAAAGTTGCTACAGTTCTTCCATGTTCTGTTAGTGGTAGGACTAACTCTTCTGCGAGTGTCCGTCTGGGTTGTTACCACCGCTTTGTGAGTTAAGTCTGCCGCCAAGCAGTAGTGTGCAAGCATTACTGTGTTCCGGTTTGATGAGCAGAGTAGCCAGTGAAATTACTGGTTTTTGTGAGACTTAATACCTAACGTCTCAGGGTAACGAGCACACTGCAGTGCCGCGCAGGCCTTTGTGTTTCAAAGTTCTGGGTGGCACTGCAATTGTTATGGGCTGGCGTTATGCTTAACATCAGGCAAACGACCAGCTCGTCTCGTTACAAATAGCATAAAAAAATGCAGGCTAGGTGGTAGGACTATAACTCTATTTCGAGTAGCCATCTGGGTGAGTATCACCGCTTTATGTACCGCGCAGAACCTGTACAGTTAATGTTGTACACGGGTGGTCCATGGGTGGATTCAAATTCAAAATGCTTTATTCAAATAGGCCCCAAAGGAGCACTTATGAAAGTTAAAATAAATGACTCTAATAGCGGGCCTCTGCAACATTCGTCTACCCGAATCACAGACTAAAACTAATGCTGTCTTTATCAGAACATAATATTTGACAAAGACACCAACAGACCAACTTTACAAAGAATTTCTATTCAAAATGAAATTTCAGATATAACTTTAGTCGTTTTCGCTGATGATACAAATGCTTTAATTGATGCTCATAATATGGATTCCTTAAATAGTAAAGTACGTACAGCCATTACCTTTTTCGACACTTGGTTTGCAACTAATAAGTTGATAATCAATGTTAAAAAAACCAATATCATGCTGTTCAAGTCAACTGCCAGAAATAATGATAGTTTAAATGTATTTTGGAATGATGAAGAAGTGGGTTTGGTAGACACTGTGAAATTTTTAGGTGTTCATATCGATGCCATGCTTAACTGGAAACAGGAGCTTTCTGCCATAGACAGTTCAATTAGTTCTTCCTGTTATGCCCTTAGGAGCTTGCGCGATGAACTAAGTATTTGTCAACTAAATGGTATACCATGCCTTAATTGAATCCAAGCTAAGGTACAGCATACAGTTCTGGGGCAACAGCTACCAATATAATATTAGCAAAGCGTTCATATTGCAAAAGCTAAGTATTCGAACAATGGTGCGAATATCCCAAAGAGAATCATGTAAAGAGCATTTTAAAAAACTTGGTATTTTACCGGTGCCCTGCCTATATATATTAGTTATCTTAAACTATCTTGCCAAATACATTAGAGACTTTGAAACAAAAGAAGAGAGAATAAAAAGGGAAAGCACAAGATTGTAGGACATGAAACATAAAATAAACTTTAAATTAAATGTAGCTAGACATAGCACTGCGTACCAAGCAGTAGAAATATTTAATAAGTTGCCAAGGGAAATCAAAGAAATTGTTTATAAGCCTCGTTTGTTTAAAAGGAAAGTCATTGCATTTCTTTTGGAAAATAGTTTTTATAGTTTGGATGATTACTTTGCCAAAACATTTGTATACTTGTAATTCTATTTGTTATTATCACTATATTGACTTAATTTAATTTTGGACATACTACGTAATTAGATTTTAACATTAGTTCTATAAATTATTAGGCATTATTTTAGATTTTTTTTACTAACAATTCAAACACAATGTATGTTGTTACTGAATAAATACAATACAATACAAAATCGCTGGATGACCTATATATACGCGTCCAATCTATACAAATAAATAAAATGTGTGTGTGTGTCTGTTTGTAATATAAAAATAACAGCTTTTTACTAAATGCATGTGAAAGTATATACGGTACCTACAACAAATCAACTATTTTTTAAATTTTTGTCTGTCGGTCGGTCTGTCTGTTTGTTTGTACCGGGTAATCTCTGAAACGGCTGGACCGATGTTAACGGGACCTTCACTGGCAGATAACTGATGTTACAAGCAGTACCTTAGGCTACGTGGGCGAAGCCGCGGGGCACTCCTAGTATAATGTTTTCATGATGATCTTGGGGCTACCTCGCTACTGGAGAGCCTCAATGAGGAGGAATACAGGATGAGTTTGAATTGGTATGTTACCTCGGAAGGGGGTGGTGATTTGGGCCAGAAATATTTTCCTCTCATATGGTCTTCTGCACAAAAATGTTCGATTTAATTTCATTTATTTATTAACTACCTGTGCACCGTGGCTTCACCCACGTAATATTCTAAAATAAAAGTAGCCTAAGTTAGTCCTTATATGACATCAGCTATCTAAAACTTTGAATATGAAATTCAGTACTCAAAGCTGCAAACTGGAGCAACAATACAGAACTAGGTCTGCGTTTTCGGACCTTTCATTTAGGTTCTGCGTGAACAAGGTGACGTAACCGTCCTTTCCCTCAGTCACAGTTGCATTAATTAATCCAGATAGGCTCTGGTGAAAGGGCCTGGTGTTAACATCTTTAGGGTGACCGTTGTTTATGTGACGGGTCTATTATTTTTCAAGTTCTTAGTGTTTCCATAGAGATAGGCCCTTTGAATGTGAAAGGACTAAAGTAAGAGTTCATCAAATGAAGAATGAATGAAAGAAATGAATGACGTTCACGTGATCGGCATTTCAAGAGCTAGCAGATGTCAAAATTCGCATTCAAATAATTCGAAGTGAATCTCAGTTCATGAGTTAAACCTAGTTCATAATTGAACATCAATTCAATCAATTCAATTTGAATTTGAGTTATCTCAAAACGGTTGGTGAACACGACTCTAAGGCTAAGATTCAGAGACGATTCTAAGCGTAGACTTTGGCTTCCATTTATTATGTCAAAACTGTATAGAATTTTGACGTATGGAAGCGTGAGTCCACGCTTAGATTCGTCTCTGAATCTCAGCCTAAGTGCCCATTTTTTGATAAGCTTCGCGGTCTAATTGATAGGTTAACGGACTTTTATAGAGTCAGAACTTTGAAACACAAAAGCCTGCGCGGCACTGCAGTGCACTCCTTATCCTGAGACATTAGATGTTAAGTCTCATAAGCCCAGTAATTTCACTAACTACTTTGCTCATCAAACCGGAGCTGTAGCGGGGTGGGTTGAGCGGTAGCGATAGCGGGATACTAACTTCTATTATTGGATATCAGCCCTCCTGTTGTCTAACTCAAACTATAATGGATATGGTCTCAATGAAGTTCACTTTGGAGTAAAGTGTTCAAATTCGTATTGTGTAATTGCCGTCCGGTTTTTTTTACTAATGGTTAACGAGAAGAGCGGGTCGTTTGCCTGATGGTAAGCATAACGCGGGCCCATAACAATTTGTTCACTTTGGACTAAAGTATTCAAAGGACATGGCTAAACTATGCCCTAAGCATGTATAGCAATTTTTCACCAGCTCGTAACATTTAAATATTCATTCGTTAATTATTTCGTGTTTATTATACTCCTAAAAGTTGCGTGAACTGATCAAATAATTAAAATATTTTTACTTGTGATTTCGTGTTGTTTTTTAGAAGAAGAACATAAAATGAAGTTCTGTTTTTATCGACTATATTTTACCAAAAATATGGACCATAAACCTACTCTTTAAACCAGGTACTTTTTTGTCAGCTGAAATAAACAATATTAATTATTATAAAAAAAAAACACCCGTCAGATGTCTTTTGGCACTATGGCCTTCTTTTGTTCGTTGTGATTTCCAGTGCCTTCACAGTATTTTTGATTTTTACTTGTTTATCAGACGTATTGTGATTGCTCATCTACCTATAACTGACCTCTCGCTACTCTAGCGAGAGTTACAGCTAGTAAATAACAAAACCGCTACCCTCTCATACCATAGACCGAGCTCATAATGCGCTCACAGTTGTGTACTGTTTGATGGCGGTCGGATAACTGTCCAGATCGTCATTTTGTGATGCTCTTGCGCAACTTTATCAGCAGGGCCGTGATTACGTTTACATGCTAAACCTAGTTTGACGATGTCTGATGAAGTTATATCATAATAAGGCCTCGCAGAACTTCGGGATCGATTTGCTTTTTAATTTCCGATAGATTCTGAGCACTGAGCATAACGCTGGTCCATAGCAAGTGCGGCCCTGCGCACTGAGCAGCACTCAAGTGCGCTTATCTTATCTTTATCTTACCTTATCTCTTCCCGTGGCTGCCAAAACAGAGGGAATATCCAGGAAATTGGGACTGGCAGCAGCATTCTCTGTGATCAACATCATAATCTATCCGCTGTTTAAACTTTTTTTAATTATATTTGGCAACGAGACGAGCTAGTCGTTTGCCTGATAGTAAGCATAACGCCGACCCATAACAATTGCAGTGCCACTCATAACTATGAAAGACAAAGGCCTGCGCGGCACTGCAGATCGCTCGCTACCCTGAGACATTAGGTATTAAGTCTCAAAAGCCCAGTAATTTCACTGGCTACTCTGCTCATCAAACCGGAACTCAATAATGCTTGCGCATTACTGCTTTGCGGCAGACTTCACGAGCAAAGCGGTGGTACCCACCCGTCGGACACTCGCAGGGTAGTTAGTCCTACCACCTGGTAAATCGCTTTGATATGACTTAGGGCCGATTTTTCAATAGTCAGATAGCGTCCTGTTAGATAATTCCCTGAATCATCTAAGTCTGTGGTGAAGGCAGAAGTAAATAAATTTTATGGCATTCTAAAGAAATAAACCTTAGTTAGCTAACGGTCCGTTAATTTTGAAATGAAAGTCCCTAAAACACACTAAAAATACGAAAATTAATTGATTGGATCAGTTTGTTAAGTGCAACTGAAAAATCGGCCCTAAGAAAAAAAATTGAAAAGAACGTGTTAAACGAAGGCCAACTACGATTGATTCTCCTAAATCATGTTTTCTCGGCGCATGCTACCGGGCAAAAACCTAATTAAAGATCGCGGATTCGTGATTGCGCTTATTGCGTAGATCAGTAGGGTGGCCATAGCGGTGTCAAGTGTCCGGATAAGCGCGGGACGTCCCGAAATTCAGGAACCTGCAGGGTTATTATAATTATAATTCACTCGGAATGATATCCATGTATACGACTACCTTGATCGTTTATATTTTGAAACAAAAAGGCCTGTGTGGCACTGTGAGACATTTGTATTGACTCTCATAAGCCCAGTAACTTCAATAAAAAGTTCGCGTAATATTATAAAGGTATTATAGGGGTTGGGATAGTTTAGAACCACACCACGTATCACCAGGGGGAGGAGGGTGTAGAAAAGTGGTCTAAAATCCTGACGTGATTATTAAACAGATAAGATAAACAAATAAACATTTTATTGATAATTGTTCCATTATAAGTCAATAATAATAAACATCGCGTACATTTCAAAATTGAAATTATAAATTAAAATTGTTAATAATCATTCAACAAATTGACATGTCATAAAATATTTAATTGTAATTAATAAAATAAATAACTACCAGTTATTTTGTTATACCTAAAAATTCTTCAAACGTATAAAACGTCCTCTCGATGAGCCAGTTTTTAAGTTTTATTTTAAAACTGTATTAGGCGACCCTTAAACCATGGTCACAGTAATATTGCTATTCGTGTTTAAATTCGCCGAGGCACGGCATGGTGATCGCTAAGGCGCGGCGTGATGATCGCCAAGGATGCTCCGGCGCACAAAAACTGGTTCCACTCGCCCTGAGTAATGCTGTTATACCAATTTTCTAAACGGACCCTTTGACACTCCTTTAAAGGATGAGTTTTTGAGTTGGGTGTGGATGACCAAAGGAATCTCGAGCCCAATTAGTGAGAAACGTAACGTTACGTTTTTAGATATTTTGAAATCAAGTGCCCGCATCATACAGGGTGAATTTGAATTGGTACGTTATGCAGAAAGGGGGTGATTAAGATCATGGTTGTCTACAAGTTGTGAAAACCACCTCCCTTGGGAATAGGTCATTCAAAATTTTTCCATACAAAACAAAAATCATTTTAAAAGTGAAGTGGACTGATTATGCTGGAGTTGTTTCTAAGTCTCTTTTGATCAACATCATTATTTAACTATATAGTTCAAGTGAATCAGCTGATCTTGTGAATGTTAATGGGAGGACTAAATCTTCTGCGAGTGTCCGTCTGGGTTGTTACCACCGCTTTGCTCGTGAAGTCTGCCGCCAAGCAGTAGTGTGCAAGCATTACTGTGTTCCGGTTTGATGAGCAGAGTATCCAGTGAAATTACTGCGCTTATGAGACTTAATACCTAATGTCTCAGGGTAACGAGCGCACTGCAGTGCCGCGCAGGCCTTTGTGTTTCAAAGTTCTGGGTGGCACTGCAATCGTTATGGGCCGGCGTTATGCTTACCATCAGGCAAACGACCAGCTCGTCTCGTTACCTAATAACATAAAAAAAATCTAGGGCTGCCCGGAAGTTCTGTAGAATGGAGTTGTGGCCTTTACTTCGATGAAAAATTCCGAATTTCAAAAACTCGTAAAACAAATGATGTTGACCTCCAGGAGTAGATTGACCCCTGTCGGTATAACATACCAATTTAAACTCAGGTTGTATAGCGACTTACTGGTAATAAGATAACTCGCCGATACGTAGATCAAGGTTCGAATCCTACAATGAACCTGAGCACGGGAAGAATTTCATGATACATACATCTAAATAGTTATTAGAGAACATTTTTAAGATGAATATAAAAATAGGTAATTGTAATATTCTGTTTGAATAGAAAATGTCTCTAATTTAGTTTTCCTTTAGTAATAAGTGCATGCTAATGCATATAAAGCTATGAGGGAGTGTGGCCGAGCGGGAACTTCTGCGACTTTCAGTGCAGGACGAGTCGAGATTCGAACTATAGTATAGTCTAGTATAGTATAGTATAGTAATGACTTATATCAAGTTATGTGCGGATTCTTCATACTCGCTCTAAAACGGTGAAGGAAAACATTGTGAAGAAACCCGCATGTTCAAGAACCACCAAATTCGAGCACATGACGTGACATCCACCAGCACTGGGCCCGCGTGGTGGATTATGGCCCATACCTCTCTCTCTGAGAGAAGGCCGCTATCCCAGCAGTGGAAGCGTAAGAGCTGATAATGAATATAAAGCTTCATTGAAATCGATTCATTCTTTGAAAGTTTGTAAAGCCGTAGGGTATAACAACCCTTTCCAAAATCCGTTGTATATACAAGAATATACAAGACAATTATTAAAGCCATATTATAATAACAATTTAAAAAACAACTTAAATCCGTAATCCTTATTGTAATTTTAACCATTATTTTAAGCTGTAAAATTTTAACGCCCAGTCTTTATAAATTACATCTCGTCTTTTATTACTGTGGAACGGTAATTAGACGCCCCAATGCCCCCAATGGTAGTTTAATTAAGAGCCGCATCGAAGGTATCCGCTTAAAGATGTTATTTGTACAGTCATCTGCATTAATGAATGAAAAGACATTTTAACTATTCCTAAACTATTCCTCAACTATTCCTAAACTTAATTTGCTCGTCAATCAAATTTCATAAATTTTTTCATACATTATCATTACATGCGAGTACACGCGTTTAGAGTTAAAAGAGCGGGCCAGGCAGGGACTTGTGCGATTTTCAATCTGTCGCACCAAAGTTAGAGCCTCTATACACGAGTGCTCCATTACATCCATCTATACATCCATCCATACATCCATCCATCCATCCATACATCCATCCATACATCCATCCATACATCCATCCATACATCCATCCATCCATCCATCCATACATCCATACATCCATCCATCCATACATCCATACATCCATCCATCCATACATCCATCCATCCATCCATCCATCCATACATCCATCCATCCATCCATTCATACACCCATCCATACATCCATCCGTCCGGGATCCTCACACACATTCGCGTTTATACTATTAGTAGGAGTAGGAAGTAGAAAAGATAGGTAAGCTTTGGGCCTACCCCGGGTTTTGTTTCCAGATACTTCATAGACAGACAGACAGACATCAAAATGTTCTTCCTTTTCGAGAATACGAAACCGTAAGGCTCAAGAGTCCAGCTAATTTTACCGCTGACTGTACTTGTGATTATGCAAATTGAAGCTTAATTGGACCGCACGTTCAGTGGACCGAATTTACCTAAATAGTTCTATAAGTAGGTATTCTTCAGGTTATATTAAACTACCTGCTTCCTGCGGTTTCACTCGCTTAGTCTCCCACGGGAACAGTGCATTCCCATTTAGAATATTAAAATCAATCAATCTGTACTACTATGCGTGCGTCTGTTGGATTGTCCGTCTTTCACGCAGCTACGTAAAGCACATGTAAATCTGATGACATTGCAATATAATGATGTCACAGAGCTGCTGCCTTATCAGCTAACAATCTCGTGTTCGTTTCCAATACCAAACCGATTAAAACCAGCGGTCATTAGTCTTCATGTGGAAGGAATAGTCTAATTAGGAAGGAATAGTATAATTTTCGCTGGTTATCATTTTCGAACGAACGTTATTAAAGAAATAAGCTGTTACAAAACGAAAAGAAGCGAAAACTATAGACAACTCCTTCCACACGAAGACTAGTGACCGCTGGTTTTAATCGGTTTGGTATTGAAAACGAACACGAGATTGTTAGCTGATAAGGCAGCTGGTCTGATAATGGAGCTGGAAGGTGGCCAAAAGAACTCTGTAACGAAACGACGTAACCCCATCGAGTTTGGGCTCGTTTGATTTGTCTTCACAAGTACTCTGACCCTAGATGATGTCCAGGTTGCTGATGATGGAGCCGGAAGGTGATCAATTACGTATTTTATAAACACTTGTCTTGAAAATATACTTTTCCATAAAAAAAACTTATTCCCTTCATCATAAACATATATTTGAAATTGATATTACAGACACTTCAATTTTATCTTCTATACAAATAAATAAAATTGTAGTGTCTGTTTGTAATATCAAAATAACAGCTTTTTACCAAATGCACATGAAAGTATATAGGGTACCTATAACAAAACACATTTTTAAAATTTTTGTCTGTCTGTCTGTTTGTTCCGGGTAATCTCCGAAACGGCTGGGCCGATTTTGACGGGACTTTCACTGGCAGATAGCTGATGTTACAAGGAGTAACGTAGGCTACTTTTATTTCAATATCTCCGCAATCAATATCTCAGATCAAATATATCCGCGCGGGTGAAACCGCGGGCAGCAGCTAGTTTATTTATATAGTTAGACAAGGGGAACACATTATCTTTGCTAATCTTGTCCTATAACACAACGTTCTCGTAAAAGACACTAATTAATATTATGCCCGGGTAAAATACTTGTTATCAGTACTTGTAGAATTGGCAGCAACTCAAGATACAAGATTCCACGGAGCTAACAACTTGTGCTGGTTAAAATCTCTGGTATTATTGAGAGACGAGACATGAAGCTCATTAGCACTACTTGATATCAGATAACTACGTTATAACGCTCCTACATATCTACCAACATGTTTTTTTTTTATGTTATTAGGTAACGAGACGATCTGGTCGTTTGCCTGATGGTAAGCATAACGCCGGCCCATAACGATTGCAGTGCCACCCAGAACTTTGAAACACAAAGGCCTGCGCGGCACTGCAGTGCGCTCGTTACCCTGAGACATTAGGTATTAAGTCTCATAAGCCCAGTAATTTCACTGGATACTCTGCTCATCAAACCGGAACACAGTAATGCTTGCACACTACTGCTTGGCGGCAGACTTCACTCACAAAGCGGTGGTAACAACCCAGACGGACACTCGCAGAAGAGTTAGTCCTACCACTAACACAAAATGGTTTTTGTAGTGTTAAATGAATTATACTAATATTATAAGCGCGAAAGTTCGTGAGTATGGGTAGGTTAAGTACTCTTTGACGCAAAAACTGATATGATATGTGACGTTGTATATCGTGCCACGATGTTGTGTTTGTGTTTTAGCCCTGAATCCTTTACAATGTTACTACAAAAAACCACTGTTAGATGCCTGTTTAGCTAGACAATGTCCAAAATGATTAGAAATGTCACAACAAAATGAAGTTACACAACGGTTAGACTTTACTTAAATCAAGATTTGTGGTTGCTCATATTTAAACCCGCGGCTAAGGCATGTTTAGGAGTTAAACTCTGTTTAACACAGGTTTAGGGTGTGTTTAGTTTTTTTGTGGTAAGACCGTTAGTCTTTACCTCTATCCGCTCACCTTATTCTCCCAACTCGTGAGCCCTCTGATGTCTATCCGACATGAAATGCGCCGACGCACGATTGCATCGTCAGTTTTCACGACACGACGTTGTCGCATCACATGCGTGCCACGATATATCATGACGTCGTATATAAGAAAGAAAAATAGAAAGAAAATAAATGTAAAGAAAATACATTTATTTGTAGACATTGTCCAAAGTATAGGTAGGTAGGTAGATCGTGCCACGATGCGACAGCGTCAATACGCTATCGCATATTTTGTTTCTTTCATTTTTTCTTTCTTATATACGACGTCATATATCTTTTTTTTTATGTTATTAGGTAACGAGACGAGCTGGTCGTTTGCCTGATGGTAAGCATAACGCCGGCCCATAACGATTGCAGTGCCACCCAGAACTTTGAAACACAAAGGCCTGCGCGGCACTGCAGTGCGCTCGTTACCCTGAGACATTAGGTATTAAGTCTCACAAGCCCAGTAATTTCACTGGATACTCTGCCCATCAAACCGGAACACAGTAATGCTTGCACACTACTGCTTGGCGGCAGACTTCACGAGCATATCGTGGCACGTTGCGACGCGCGACGTTGTGTTTGCCTCTTTGCCCTGAGTCCTTACTCCTTATACCGCCATGCGCTCCTATTATTGTCCGCAGCCTCAAAAGATTAAGTTATAAATAACCCTTATTACCGCTAACAAGATTGTAACTTATCTTCACTAAGTTACCAAACAGTGCCTAAACGGGCCACAAATGCGCCATGAATAGGTATTTAGGAATTGGGACTTACATATATGGAAGGAAGGTTTCGTAACGCGAAAGTGGTTTACTGTCGCAGTTGCAATGGGGTGTATTGTACTTGAGCTATTTAGAAAGTGGAAACCGTTGGTTTGGAGGCCCAAAGTGACACATATGTCATAATGGTGACTGACACAACTTAGATAGGTTTCGTTTTTATGTATAGAATAGAATAGAAAAATATTTATTGAGCACATCCTATAAAGGTTCCTTTTCCCTTTTGAAGTACAGAACCCTAAAAAACATTGTATTTACCCTGACCGGATAGGTTTGTGTAGACCGTGTGTTCTCGTTGTCCTCATAGGCCAGGACCTTGTCACGGGGACAACGAGACGTCTTAAAATTTTCTTACCAATGTCCCCGCTTTGGATATTCGCGCAATGGGGACAACGGGTATTCTCAAGTTCAAGTAACATTGATTATATTATTTTTTATGCTAAATTGATAACGAGACGAGCTGGTCGTTTGCCTATGCTTAGCCCGCTAGCCCATAAGTGCTAGTCAGAACTTTGAAACACAAAGGCCTGCGCGGTACTGCAGTGCGCTCGTTGCCTTGATATATTAGCCTGGTAATTTCACGGCTATTCTCTGCTCATCAAGCCGGAACACGTAATGCTTGCACATTCGTTCTTGGCGGCAGACTTCACGAGCAAAGCGATAGTACCCACCCAGACAGACAACTCACAGAAGAGTTAGTCCTACCACCTGGAAAGTTTATTGTGATAAGGTTCGACACAGCCGATCCGTTGGCGTCGCAAGCGATATTCTAACAGATTAAACTATCGATATAGAAAGCTATGAGCCGTAAGATGCAAGTGTCCGAGATAAGATTTGTTAAGGATGTGGCGTTGAAATGGGATACGCAAAACTTGAGGCCTGGCCCTACTGCGAGCGAAACGCGAGTCGGAATATGTGGTAACCATAGAGATATAGTGGTAACCCTTCTTTCTCGTTTAGGTATACGAGTATATATGGCCAGATTCGAATTATAAGCGGCCGAAGACTTGTTGTCTGACTACAAGGTCTGATGGCTTAAAACAAAAAGGCGGATAGAATACAAAATGTCTGCCGGGATATACTTTAGAAGGTTTTCTAGGGTTCGGTTTTTCCGAATGAAAACACTAAAACGTTGTTATTGTGATGCTACGGTTTTATTAAGTTTTTTGTGTTATTATTATTTTTTATTTAAATTGTTTTAAAACAATGCATATTCCTAGACATAATAGTCACCACTTTTTTTGTCTAAACTGCAATTGCCGGCGGATGTGTTCGCGCAACGTTGACACAACGAAAAATAATGACATGTTGAAATGGGCACCGCATTAAGGGCGTGGCCTTTATAAGAGCGGGTAAGAACACGGTTGCCGGACACTACAATATTACAAACATTCTATTAATTTCACGTAAATATACATCTCAACCAGAAGACGCAGGTTCGAATCATATTGACAGCGAAATTTTTAAGATGTATATGTAATATGTATGTAATATGTATGTAATGTATGTAATATGTATGTATATTTACGTGAACATCACGCTAGCGTCGTTTTATTTTTTTACCATTGACTTAAACGGCTCCATAAATATTAAATAATGTGGGGATGGGGCAATGGAGCTGCGACATAAAATGCTGTCGTACCACATCAAAATCAAGGTTTTATGTATGGAAATTATTTTCTAAGGTATACCTAGTGTAGATATCGCAAATCTATATATATAAAAGAAAGTCGTGTTAGTTACACTATTTATAACTCAAGAACGGCTGAACCGATTTGGCTGAAAATTGGTAGAGAGGTAGCTAATAACTAGGAGAAGGACATAGGATACTTTTTATCCCGTTTTTTCTCAAGTTGATTTAATTTGACAGATCGGTTTGACAGTTCCTGTGGGAACGCGGATGAAAACCGCGGGGCAGAAGCTAGTTAAAAATAAATTTCTGACATTTTAGAAAGTAGTAAATGTTAAATTCAAATTTAATGTTAACTTTAAATAAGACGATTCGATGTTTAGAGCTATCTCGATTATTCTAGCTACCAAACAGAAAAAATATAATATAAAATAAATATAATCTGTTCCCCTTGGCACTTACTTAAAAAAGCTAAGGGTTCCAACTTGAAACAATTTTCTTTGACAGTTAAAAATAAATATGTGATACCGCTACTCGCTGCAACTGGCACCGCACCCTAGTTTCACAACCGGCCCGCTGACCAGTTGTGCAGTACAATGACTACCGAATGTATAAATTCACGCATAATTGTGCCCAGTACAGCGTGAGAATCAAATCTCGCGTGTGGTCCAAGTTAAAGACAAAAGACGATTCGACATCGTATATCGCAACATTTACAATTCACCTAAAGTTAAAATCCAAATATTCAGTATTGAGTTCGACAGCTCAGGTTCAGGTTTTTTTTTTATAAAACAATTGAAATGACAAGACGACTAAGTTGGTCTGTCAGTGTTTGGCTCGTAATAATTATTGCTTTGCCACGTAAAACTTTGCATACATTCGTATTTCGTGCGCAGCATTGCAATGCTCCCATCACTTTGTGAAACTTTTTCGTTAGTATCGTTAGGTATTTAATATACTCGGTTACTACTAAGTATAGTTTACTTTACTTCTTCTTCTTCAGTCGGTGCCTCTTTACTGGATCGTAGTTACTGAATCTCTGTAAGTGTACAATTGGCTATGGTTTTCTAACTTATGCCTCACTGGAGGCGAGCTATCGCGTCTTTAGCTATAGCTATCCTTCTCTTTATCTCTGGGACAAAACTGCCCTCATTATTAATACTAGAGCCCAAATATATAAAATGATCCCATAAATCATTATTTATATATATCGGAGCAACGACGTCACAGGCGAGCTTCATGGACGGTGTAAAATGACAACAATCAAAACATGTTAACTTTGGTTTACTAATTAACGTTTAGAACCATAAATTACTCATTGGATTGTTAATAATTTCACTTAAACTTTGATTAACTAATTAATGTTTGTGAACCATTAATTACTCATTGAATTGTTAAAACTAGACAAATGATTGTAAAACTGAACAAATTCACTGTAAACACAATTTTTTAAAAGATTGCCGACAAGTTTCTTGCCCATTCTTCTTGTACGGCCTATTACTTGGAATGGGCGCCTAGAGTCATTTATTTTAACTATCATGAGTGCTCTCCTGGGCCCCATGTTAATAAAAAGTAATGAATTTCAATTGAAGATTAAAATCTAAAGTAGAATGACAAGATCTAACAAGTTTTATAAAGATTCTTTGTCACAATCTGTTTTGCTATAAATACGAGCGACCGACTGTTGGAAAAAGCAGTATTGCGCCTACCGTCGGACCGTTCAGATCTCCCATATAACTTTGCCGCAATAAATGGTTGAGATAAAATGGAGCTACTTCGTGTTTTCTTTCTACGAGGGGTGAGCGGTCACCATGATGTTGAAGATGTTGACGTCACCGGTGGTGACGTCACCGTTTTTAAAAAGACCCCTGGACTCGCCGCCCCGTCATCAGAAGTGGGATTGGAACGGAACAACCTAGCTTTCCAATCCTAGCCTTCTCACCCGCTTGTCACCTGAAGTACCAGCACAGATGGAGTGGGATTGGAACGGAACAACCTAGCTTTCCACTCCTAGCCTTCTCACCCGCTTGTCACCTGAAGGACCAGCACAAATGGGCAATGCAGCCGAGCCCAGACGCAGCAGAGGTCCCCACATCACTACCAGCTCCTGAAGATTATGCTGACACACCACCGTATTGGCGAGAGATGACCCATCACTACCAACTCCTGAAGATTATGCTGACACACCAGCCGCGTCCGTGGTATCAACACGAACGGGCCAACACGTGCAACCAAACCAAGAAAAAGGCGATGGAGACATGACATCAGAATACAGGTGAATCGTAACTTTTTCTACCATATTTTAACTTTAGACTTGCATGCGCATAAACGCAACCTACAACTTACAAATAATCCAAGAGATTACTTCTAATTTCACGAGATTTCTTAGTTTCTTGAGTTTTATTTTTAAAAGTTTTTCACGAGATACCCACAAATACCAAAAATCTACGAGTTAACCGTGTGCTATCCGCGAGTTATCCCGAGGTATCCGCGAGTTATCCCGGGCAATCCACGAGTGATCCGTGAGTCAATCCAAGTGATAACCGTGAGTTAATCCAAGAGGTAGCCGCGAGTTAATCCAAAGAGATAGCCGTGAGTTAATCCAAAGAGGTGGCCGCGAGTTAGTCCAAGAGATGGCCGCGAGTGATCCGTGAGATGTCCGACGAGGTATCCGACGAGATATCCGGAGATATCCGATGAGATTGTCACGCGATTTCCACGAGATATCTACGAAAATCCATACCTAGTAATTCTAACCCAACTTAATAAAAAGGCCTCCAAATCTTTTCAAGTATGGCAGTGTCTTTAATCGACATCACAATTCTTAATTATTATTATCGCTGATTATTTGTCTTTGAGGTATTTTTGTGAATCTTGTGCAATTTATTCAAGGCGAAGTGCCTGTTTGTATGCTAGTTTGAAAACTTAGTGGCACTAGCGTTCATTAAGTTCTTTCTATTCCGGTACGTGTAAATACACGATGTGGTAGTTATCAAAATTCATTGACGATACTGAGCTTTCATTGAACTAGATTCGCAGCGTTAGCAACAGCGCGGGCACTGTTACGGATAAGTGATATTCGGTTAAAAATTCGGGATCCGAATTATAAAACGTAATAGTTTTGAATCGTCTGTAACACTGTACAAATTATTTCATTCCTTGTGTACCCTCTATATTCGTCATTTTAAATTATTTTATTCCTTGTGTACCCTCCATTCCCGTCATTTTCAGAGCCTCTGCGGACCACGGTCATAATAATAAGGCCCAGACCGCAGCATCGACCTGTATCCCATTTCCTTTAGAGCCTCTGTGGACCACGGCGTACAAGACCGCCCAGACCACAGCAACATCCCTGTCTCCCAGTCTCCATGTCTCCTAGAATATAAAATCATGCAATGATGCGTGGAGCATTTGCATTGAACCTATAATAAATCTATTCATGCAATTATGCGTGGAGCATTTGCATTGAACCTATAATAAATCTATTCATGCCATGATGCGTGGAGCATTGGCAAAAACAAATACACTCTGCTCACATTCCCTTGTGCAGCAAATTTATTTACGTTTAACTACGAATGTTTGCATGTGAACTGTTATGTTTACAGAATATTATTAAGAAGGTACTAAAAGTTGGCTGATAATTTTGTTACGTGAATATTGTTTCACTGTAACATAAAGTTAAATCTTGACAATATGGAAAATAAGCAATGTAGCTTAATTTATGCAGTGATGAGAAACAAAGTTAACAGCTAGTGTACCGGTGTACGGGTACCTACCTCAAAACCAAATTTCTAGTTTTCAGAAACACCGTGCCTGGTGCAGAGCGCGCACCACCTGTCAGAATGGCCGAGTCGGCGCGAAGCGGGCTACGTCTACGGTGTTGAGCAGGGCAATAGGAAACATAACATGTTTACCTACTTTGATTAACTAAATGTTTACCTACTTTGGTTAGCTAAATAGTTTGCTCATTAGATTGTCGAAACTAGATAACTTCACTGTAAAGATAATTGATCAAAGAAAAGAAAGCAAAAAGAAAGAGAAAAGGAAAAGAAAAGAAAAGACAAAAAAAAAAAAAAAAAAATTTTCGTTTCTCTTTAAAATGCAAACTATTACTCTTGCAAACTTAACTGCAAGCAACGGTGGTTGCTTACAGATACCAAACTCAGAAGGAAACGTCTCATTGTTTCAGAACATAACTGGACTGGTGCAGAGCACGCACCATCTATCAGAATGGCCGTATCGGAGCAACGACGTCACAGGCGAGCTTCATGGACGGTGTAAAATGACAACAATCAAAACATGTTAACTTTGGTTTACTAATTAACGTTTAGAACCATAAATTACTCATTGGATTGTTAATAATTTCACTTAAACTTTGATTAACTAATTAATGTTTGTGAACCATTAATTACTCATTGAATTGTTAAAACTAGACAAATGATTGTAAAACTGAACAAATTCACTGTAAACACAATTTTTTAAAAGATTGCCGACAAGTTTCTTGCCCATTCTTCTTGTACGGCCTATTACTTGGAATGGGCGCCTAGAGTCATTTATTTTAACTATCATGAGTGCTCTCCTGGGCCCCATGTTAATAAAAAGTAATGAATTTCAATTGAAGATTAAAATCTAAAGTAGAATGACAAGATCTAACAAGTTTTATAAAGATTCTTTGTCACAATCTGTTTTGCTATAAATACGAGCGACCGACTGTTGGAAAAAGCAGTATTGCGCCTACCGTCGGACCGTTCAGATCTCCCATATAACTTTGCCGCAATAAATGGTTGAGATAAAATGGAGCTACTTCGTGTTTTCTTTCTACGAGGGGTGAGCGGTCACCATGATGTTGAAGATGTTGACGTCACCGGTGGTGACGTCACCGTTTTTAAAAAGACCCCTGGACTCGCCGCCCCGTCATATATTATTATTCTGGGGTGTTTGCCCCCGGACCTTTGTTAGGCGTTAATGGAGCCCTAGCCAACATTAAGAGGCCCTTTTTAATTAAAGAAAATTACGAGTTGAGGAGGTAGTGATGAGATGGACTATTGTAAGATATGAGTAAAAAGCCTGGAATATTATAATGTGTTTGATGAATTTAATCCGGTCTATGAAATGAGATTCCGGCACCTGCCAATTTCGCTTCATGTAAAAATATGTATATAGGCAGGTGTTGACTCGCCACCCACTGAACGGGCCCCCATAAGTGCAGCCATTTTTTATGTTATTTGGTAACGAGACGAGCTGGTCGTTTGCCTGATGGTAAGCATAACGCCGGCCCATAACAATTGCAGTGCCACCCAGAACTTTGAAACACAAAGGCCTGCGTGGCACTGCAGTGCGCTCGTTACCCTGAGACATTAGGTATTAAGTCTCATAAGCCCAGTAATTTCACTGGATACTCTGCTCATCAACCCGGAACACAGTAATGCTTGCACACTACTGCTTGGCGGCACACTTCACGAGCAAAGCGGTGGTAACAACCCAGACGGACACTCGCAGAAGAGTTAGTCCTCCCACTAACAAAATGTATAATTGACGACGTAAGAGGCAACGTTTCTATTATTATGATAGTAATTATATTATTATTTTACTATTTTTGCCTTTTGGTTGATGGAAACGTATTGAATGGTAGGAAATAAATGGAGTAATTTTGTATGGATACATTGATTTGGGCATTTTAAGTTTTGGTTATTTTTATACTCGTTAAGCGTTATTTTTGCAAAAGGTTATTCACTGTTATCTTGTCACCACATTCTGAAATTACCACGTTATTTGCCATATTAAATCGCTACCCGCGGCGCTTGTAAACTTAACCCACACAGAAAGTCCAATCGGCAGAACCGATCGGAGCAATTTACTAACTGTTGGTGAGCTACTAAATACTTTTGCCGGATTACGAGAATTGGGCTACGAAAGTAGCGATTTGTTGGTAGTGCTAATAATTTTTTTCGTATATTGATTTCCAAACTAATTTATTTTAAGTATTTATTTCATTAATTTGACGACCACAGCCAATTGCATAAATCAATAAAAGTATAGTAAATTATATTAGCAAAATACAATCTATCAATTAACTACTTATGTATATCGGATCAATTATTATTATCAATAACAATAAAATAAAACTATAAAATAAAACCAAAACAAATACGAAATAATACAAAAAAACGATTAATTTTTGAGGTAAGTCAAGTAAAAAGGAGTATGAACATCGCGTTAGTGTGGGTTAACACTAACATATTAGCAGTATGTTTGTAAAGACGTACTGCGACGTAATCGCGCGCCTTGTGGCCCCAACTGAGATTTCGAGAGCCTTAAACCACGTGGTATCATTCGAATCTGTTCAGGAATTAACATCTAGACCGAAGGGAAAGTATGTTAGGCTCTACAACACTTCCATGTTATCATGCTGTGTATACAGACTGGCTGCGGTCCGCGGTTTCACCATACCATACCTATTCACAATCTTAATTTAAATCCACACAAATGTATACATCACAAAAATTTCGCTTCGAATAGGATTCGAACCTGCGTGCGTCTTCAGGTTATCTAGACCAGACGCCTTAACCAATTAGGCTATGGGAGCAATCGATGTTGACTGCGAAATTTTTGAGATGATGTTTTATTATTTATTAATGATGATGACTTAATTTAAATCCGCTACTAGCGTTCTCAAAAAATGATGTATGTAGCGTAATGTGGAGCAGTCGTCGCTTTGAGCCCAGGCAGGGCTTCGAGATAGCACTATCGGGCCATATTGCCGTTCTGGTCTATTTCGTGGTATTTTGATCGTTATGCATCAAACCGCGCTTGCGCGTGTATTTTCTCGTAATCTGTGCTTGATGCAAAAGCATGGTTATTTCGACAGCAAAACGCATACTTGCATAAGCGTCTACAGTCTACATATGAGGCCAGTATTTTAGTCACGTGTGGCGTCGATACGTCGTGATTTTATGCTCTTTGGCGTCGACCAGGGCCTGTTTCATAAAAAATATTAGCCTAATATTATGAGTATATTTTATAAGAATTTTATAAGAAAAAAGAATAGAAAGAATAGAAGAAAAGCCTCATATTTTATATGAAAAAAGAAAAAAAAAGCTCATAATATTAGACTAATATTTTTTATGAAACAGGCCCCAGACACCTAATAGGATAAAATAATAAAAAGTTTAGCAAATGAACATCGATAAACTTTAATAGACACCTATAAAACATTAATAACCGTAGAGTACATATGATAAGGTACGTGACATAGGGTAAACGTCCCATTACTCGTCAGTTTCTGAACTTCGCTGTCTTTGCAGCTTTGCCTCGTTTCTGTTTGTTAACTTAGAAATATCAAATTTTTTGACGTGATTACTTATTTATAATTCTTTTCGATAAATATATTTTTAGTACGATAAAAAAACCACAAGTTATTAAAATAATTGAAAAACTGAAAAATCAGTGAATTGTACCAGTATCCGTCAGATTTGTCCTAATTTTCGTCAAAATGTCCCAGAACTCGTCAATTTTTAACATTATTTTGAACTCTGTAACTTTGGTATTAAGGTTCATTATTAAATTGTTTTTTGGCGATATAACCCTCAAATTAATAATATAGGGCAAAAATATACCCAAAATAACCAAACGCGTCGAATGCTTAGGACAAAAAAGATTAAAGAATATTGCACCAAATGAAACAAATTTAATCAAGCTGTTATAATAACAAGTTTTTTGTGAAAAAATATAAATAAATATACAAATATATTTTCCAGAAAAGCTTTTTGTAAAATACGTAATGGGTTCTGTAGTCTCGTAGCAACCTTCCGGCTCCACCATCGGCATCCTAAATATCGTTTAGGATCAGAGTACTTGCTTTACAAGAATCAAACGAACCCCAAACTCAATGGGGTTATGACATTACGTTACAACGTTACTATGGCCACCTTCCGGCTCTGTTATCAGACCAACTCGGTGATATAATTATATTGCATTGTAATCCGATTTACATATGTATGTAATTTTTCGGCTCAATCGAACATCGGGAAGTGGGGCAAATTTAGATTGCAAGATTTGATCTGCTTTGCTGGTCAGGGATTCCTTTTCTTCCAGGGTGTTAACCAGAAACAGGGGGTTAGGAAGAGTGATGGGTATTTGGGCATCTTTATGCATTTTCAGCTTCAGGGAGCGCACCTGAGGTCTTGAAGAGTATACCGGAGTATATCTCACTAAGGTACGCTACATCCATTAGATTCAGGTGTAAGGTCAGGCAAAATAACTCCTGGCTGATGGTTGCTACCAGGCTTAAGCAATTGTACCTTAGCTCGAACAGGTTTTCCCTGTCGATATAAGGCAATTGGTTGTGATCTTTGACGAGGGCATCTTTATTAACATCTGACGGTCGAGTGGCCATGAATATGCCCCAAAGTGGTTCATAACAGCCTCATCAACCATAAGAAGGTTGCATCTGACCGGCTCCTTAAACCCATTTACTAATATCAAGGCCATAGTCCGCACCTTGGTTTTTACATAGTGTCTAATGCAGTGCGCAAGCTTCTCTCTTAGATCTTTATTTGCCTCAGTTATAGTGGTGACTATTCCGTCATTTTCTACGTCAAAGTTCCTAACCAGCCCTATTGTTTTACCGCATCCAGAAACCCCATGTATCCAATTGATTTTCGGTACTACCCAATTTTCCAAAGCGTCTTTGAAATTATATCAGCCATCTTCAGAATCTTATCATCCAACGTTATCTTCGTGCACCGGGCTGTAACTACTATGGTGTCATTTCAATGGACGTTAAAGCGTAGTCGTCCTGCTAGAAGGACTTCATGATGTTGCGGCAGGCAATATAATTAACCTCCTTACTTGCTCTTACGATAGCCTGAAACTCGACAAAAGCGTTGATTGCGTGGTCTAAGGGCGTCGACGCTGATATGTGATTAGGTGGACTGAACTCTTCCTTGTCGGCTCTCGTTAGTGTGTCTTAGGGCTGTTTAGAACCAAGGGGGATTCCTCAAAAACTGAACCAAAGCGGCTGCCTGTCTTTCCAGTGGTTGGATAGATCTTTATCTCGTTCCCTGTGTTGCTACGCTGATGAAGATCATAAAACCTCTGAATCTCCTTTCCCGGTTCCTCTCTTTAGGAATGCCTCTTTGCTGTTCTGAGGCTATCACAACTGCTACTTTCAGTTGTAAAAGTTCCGAGTCACTCTGAGTAGTCAAGTTCATCGCCATAGCTGTGTAGTGTTTCGGTACTTTGAGGATCCTTAGGTCTTCTCTCCTGTTCTCGTACACGACCACCTCATGATTTATGGATGCTTTAATGCGGCCGATATGGTGAGCGACTTCGCCTTTTTCGTACTCGACTGCCATTGCGTGTTGGTGTGTATACCTGGTTCGGCCTCTCCGAGTTTTGAGAGCTTTGAGAGATTTGAGTTAGAACGAGTTTTGAGAGATACCTGAGCAAAAGGAGTCTTCTCACCCCATTCGAATAGTGCGATCGTCGTTTCTTGGCCGCATTAATCGATATTGGTAGTCTGCAATTTCCGTCACAGGTAACGCGTTTTACGTTTTACCTTTCATGCTCATTCGGGTGGTGCTTCCGTTCAGCAGAGAGGCTAAGCTTGACAGTATTCATGTTTCTGTGCTCCCGCATTGCAGAAGCTTATTCAGTCGTCCATGATATTGAATATTATATGAATTACTTAAATAACCTAAAAATTAATATGGAAACAGTAATTTTCATCATTAGCTATAAAGTACATAATTTGATTATAATATTTTATAAAATAATTTGATATTACTCATTACTTTACTTGAAATATTACTTTACTTAATAAAATAATAATGATGGGTCAGGGAATTCCATGTAAATTTTAGTGGTCGATCTAAGTGTCCTATATTTGTGCTCACTCTACTGGGCAGGGAAAGTCATACGCACGAAGTTACGTCATATATTGCTTTAACTACGCCATACAAAAACATGCGAATGAGAGCTGCCGTACGGACACGCGGTTGCAAGGTGGTGGTACGACTAGCGCCAAATTGCGCTTTTTGCCTCGCTTGCAAAATATCAACCTGCAACGCATGCCCCTACATAATATACAAAAAATAAAAACCGAAACCTTTTATTGTAAGTACTTATTATAACTATAATTTTATATAAAAAAATAGAGGCGGCCTTATCGGTAACCGTAATTCCATAATTGATTATAGAGGTAATTATCTTTAAATAAAAAAAGAAGGAATAGTTTTTCGAACCCTCAATTAATTTACTTAAATAAAAATCTGACCGCCACCTCCCCTATAATAAAACCGCAAACCGTATCACTGCACAATAAGGTTCAAAATATAGTCTATGACGATATTACGCGCATTTTGTTAATCATGTCCCAGTTACCGTCAAAATAATATAAATACTGACGGGTACTGGGTCAGATAGGGTATTTTAAGTACGAATACCTGTCATACACATAAATAAGAAGCTAAAAATAAAAATAGCACAATTTTATAGGTTATGTCGTTAGAAAATTAACTTGAGCGTTTCACAAAAATATCACACTTACCAAAACGGCCTCCTGGTCCTGTGAAACTTGGAAACAAAAGTGGTGTGCAGGACTACACTTTCAGTTACTAAACTACCCAAAAAACACAAATTTCAAAATCGCTAACTTTGATAGCTCCTTTCTCCGAAACCATTATAGATATAACTAAATGGTGCCATTTTAATTATGAAGTATATTATTTTAAATATATTGCTATAAAAATCTTTCATTAAGCTCTCGTTTAAAATAAGTAACTGGCCTTTTTTTACAATTTGACGAGTACTGGGACATTGACGACATTACCAGCGTTTACCCTAGGTGGTTTGCCTATTGTCACACTAGCCCATTTGTAATAGAAGCTCGGACGCATGCCGCTTATCTGTGTCACAACATACATGCCTACATGGGTTTAGAAGTACTGGATGGGTCAAAATTAGATGTCTGTCCGTTTTAGGGTTTATTTGTTCCGAGTTTTTATTTTATTTCGACATAAACTATTATTTTACGATAAAAGACAAAAACGATTACTTATGTATCACTAAGATACAAAATGAAATGGGTTCAAAATGGGAATAAGACCGTTTTGTCGCTACAAACTATATATTTCAGACAACAAAGATTAATAATTCCATTTTGGATCGATAAAGATTATTATTATGCTAGATTGGTTAGCATTTGTATTTTTTTTATGTTTGTTATCTCATAACTCCATCATTTATAAAGCAATTTGGAAAATTCTTTCTTTATTTGAAAGGATATAAGTACTTTCAGATCCGTCCCATACATAATTGGTCCCACATTTCATCAAAATCGGTTCAGTAGTTTATCATTGAAGTCGGTGCCCGCTTTTTTATATGCAATATTACTTGTTTTATTATTGATCCAGATCCTTTACTGTTTCGGATTAAAGGCAATTCCGCAATTTCATGCTTCAGAATAAACAATCAAGATCTCCATGGCCGATTCTAGCCAAACTGAGTCATGCACGAATTATGGTCATTAGAAAGGACGCACAATGGTCACTGCTGTCCTTCGATGGTTGATAGCCAGACCGACGGTCGGCGTTCATTCCTTCCACTCACTACCATGGATTTATATATGGTACTAGCTGCTGCCCCGCGGTTTCACCCGCGCGGAGATATTGGATTTCATGGTTTTTATTTTTTTGCGCGGAACCCTAATTCTTTTTTCAAAATAAAAGTAGCCTATATTTTAGCCTTTTATTACTCCTTGTAATATAAGCCATCTGCCAGTGAAAAGTCCGGTCAAAATCGGCCCAGCCGTTTGGGAGATTACCCGAAACAAACAGACAGACAGACAAAAATTGTAAAAATGGCTGTTTTGGTGTAGGTCCCGTATATACTTTCATATGCATCTAGTAAAAAGCTGTTATTTTGATATTACAAACAGACACTTCAAATTTATTTAGTTGTATAGATAAATATGTGGTCATATAATATACTGTATTAAGTATGGTATAGTTAGATGGAGCGAGTGTGGCCGAGTGGGAACTTATGCGACTTTCAATCTGACGCACCAGAGTGCCCGGTCCGCACCAATCAAGTTACGTGTTGATTTTATACGCTCTAAAGCCGGCCGTACACGCTTATGCATGTTTGCGTTCTGCTGTCGAAATAAGTGGTTTTACAGCAAGCGCGGCTTGAAGTAAAACCATCAAAAATCCACGAAACAGACAAGAACAGCAATACAGTTAGAAAGCGATGACTCTTTCAATCCCTACCTTTGTGCTGAGTGTGAGTTTCGCAGATAAAACAGTTTACGCGAACGACCGCGTTTGTCGAGTAAACACCGTCCTAAAAAAAATGCGTGATGATAGTTCATAAGCGCGGCGCTAGGGGCGCTGTACATTTTTTCATACAAAATCTGCGTAAATGCGGTCACTCTAGACCGCATTAACTTGTTGCAAAACTCACAACAGGCCCTGTCACACTCAGCACACATGCAGGGAGTGAAAGACAGCACTATCTGACTGTATTGCTTTTCTTGTCTGTGTCGTGGATTTTTGATAGTTTTACTTCAAGCCGCGCGTGCGCGTGTAATCCGCGCTTGTTTGCAACCATGGTTATTTTGACACCCAAACTCCAACATAACTAAGCATATAAGGCCGGCTTTACACTACCTGCGGGAAGAGATGGGGTGGTAATATTCATACTCCGTGACCACACGGCCTTCGGAATCCAATGTATTAGCTTCCATTTATAATCACTAATACCGCCAATTCAACAATAAATCTCAAACGTTAATTACTATCGTTTCCATTACCGAAGTGTTATAACCTATAACTCAGTACAATGATTATTTCCTTTCCACTAATAAGGATTTTACAGTATGCTATAATTGATGTTTTAATACGTAATATCTGGGTGAAATCTTCGTCCTATGTTAAAAAATATTTTTTTGTGTAGTTTTTTTTAACTAGAAACACAAATATATAACATATCAATTTAAATGCAGGCTGTATATCAAAAATTACATAAATGTAAACCGACTTCACATTTTGATGCTTATCTTTTGAAGTTCTGGGTGGCACTGCAATTGTTATGGGCCAGCGTTATGCTTACCATCAGGCAAACGACCAGCTCGTCTCGTTACCAAATAATATTAAAAAAAAATGTAAGCCAATAAAAAAAGAACGATCACTATCCGATTAGTACTTTCGGAGAAATGCGTAGACAAACATACAAACATACTTACTGCTATAAAATTTTGTATGAAAGTGCTAATAGATTATCATAGTGTGATTATTTATATCAGTACCAATAATATTTTTATTTTTTATTACATACATAGGTACTAAATACGTGTTGATTTGATGATCTCCTTTCTTTGAAGTCGGTTGTAACTTGTTACAATGTAAACTAAGCACAGACTTTAAAGTAAAACAGACCAAACATTAAGTATTGAATAGCGGGACAAGTACGCACACATAAATATGTCGCTTAGACTGGGCCGCGTTAAGGATCCTTGTAGTTAACCGATATTAGATGAGTGCTTCCTTGGGTGGATTAGATTATAGGTTATCTCTGTGAAAATTATATTTTCTCATACAGAGCATAGTTTTGCTCTCTGGTTTGACGTAAAACCAAAAGCACCTCTTTTGTGCGAGTTAAGTGAAAAATGGTTGACTTCCATGTTGAAAAATGCTTTGCGCACAGCACACTAGCCAAACTGGGTTGCCCAGGATTGGCAGGAGTTTTATGTTTTTCATCCAGTCTTTCTTAATACTTTCATTCGTAGGAAATCTGGAACAAAAATTATTTGTGAATCAGTAAATACCTACTAACTGAATGAAAAGTACAGATGAAACGGAAATAAGAAAAATTACATAGCTTCCACAAGCAATGTATTTTTGTTATTTATTTATTTATTGTTTTGCGCGGAACCCTAATTATTTTTCTATAATTAAAATAGCCTATGTTACTCCTTGTAACATCAGCTATCTGCCAGTGAAAATCCCGTCAAAATCGGTCCAGCCGTTTCGGAGATTACCCGGAACAAACAGACAGACAGCCAGACAAAATTTTTAAAAATGGTTGTTTTGTTATAATGGTTACCGTATATACTTTCATATGCATTTAGTAAAAAGCTGTTATTTTGATATTACAAACAGACACTTCAATTTTATTTATTTGTATAGATAGTGGCATATTGAAAATGTAAATAATATTTACGTTATTCAAGGTTAAGATTTGACACAGACAAATAAAGTAAAAATGGAATATTCGTCTTTGTTGCTAATTTTATTCCTAGAGTCTTAATGCGCTCCCTGTTATTGTATCAAGTACTTGAGCTGTCAAATTTTGGCCCTTGCTAACAAATTCTACATAATACTCTCCGATTACTCTAGTTCAAGGCTAAAAGCATTAACAAATAGCGTCTAAGATAGATTATCGACGTAAAAAACTGGTTGGCATGAACAAAATATTTGAATTCACTTGTAGAAATCACAATGAAATTCTAAACGCAAGATAGTGACCATTATACTTACCGATGAAAGAGAATCCGATGGATAATTTGCTGTGGGTAGCATTTTCACACCGGTATGTACTGCACTTCACCATTTTCACAGATTTTATTATCAAATTAACCAAAAAAAGCTATATTTTCAAATTAAAATGAATAACAAAAATCTGACTGCTCGTTGACGTAACGTGACATGCACGTTGACATAATAATATCAATGTGGCGGCATGGAACGCTTCCGGTCTGTTGTTTATGTGCGAGTCAATGTTGCAACACATAAATGAACGAGATACCACTAATGACGTTTCAATGGGAAAGAAAAGGATAAAATGATTTTGTCGTTGCGTAAATATACAACTATGATTAATGTTTGGTCTGTTTTACTTTAAAGTCTGTGAAACTAAGCTATATTGTAAAGAAAACAGGGTCAAGGTTCACCGTAGAAAAGATCGTAGATTCATCGATAGACGTCGATTACGTCAATCGATTAACTTTTTCACACTTTTACGTGATGTGCCATATTTCTCTCCGATCGTGCAGAAACGGCCCGACTCGCGATTTTACCATAAACGGTGGGACATTATGTGTTTATTGCGCGTTTACCGTCTCGTCGCCTTGTGTTGGGATGTAGGATGCTGTGTAGAAATCTGAACTTGCAGTTTTATGTACCTATTCACTAGATGCTGCCCGCGGTTTCACCCGCGTGGAAATATTGGATTTCATAGTTTTTATTTTTCAAATATCCACCAGCAGCAGCACTTAAGGAAACAGGTGACCTATCAGGTTTAGCGATGAAATAGCTAACACGATTGTAATCTCATCAATTGGTTTTACCGTAAGTGAAATATATTTCCAAAACAATTGTTTAAAAGTTGATCTTTCCTTCCAGTTGGCGCAACAGCCACCTCCTCTAAACTGATAACTGAAGATGGATCTACATCAGCTCATCTGATATTCGAGTGAGTATCATATATGAAGATTGAAGGTCCACAGTTATATAAGAGTCTTCAAAGGTCGGCAACGTATCAGTAATACCCCGAGTGTTGCAGATATCCATAGGCGACGGTAGCTGCTTACCATCAGGCGGGCCGTCTGCCTGCTTGCCAAATATGGCATAAAAAAAAAAAAGTTGGTAGTAACCCAGCCTGCAAATCGAGGAGCTCCGGGTTTGATCTCCTACCGGAGTAAACTTATGAGCTTAAGTTTGTGTTCGGGTCTTGTATGTTTTATTGTGTATCTTTTTGTGATGTCATAATTTCAAATTTCATTATTTTCAAATTTCAGCTCGGGTCACCAAGTGCCTAAGATAAAAGTGGGACCTGACCTTCGAAGCGCGAGGAAGAATAAACATCATTCATTCAAGTGAGTACAGTCTGAAAATCAGGCTGTGGTAGGGCATTTCCTCTTCGACCCAGTAATCCCGTGTTCAGAATAGGGCGACGTTAACCCCTGCCAGGCGTAAAAGGCGACTAAAACGGAACCTTTTGGGCTTGAGAGTGATTGGATGTGGGGCTCTGACTACCCATTCAAGCAAGGCCTTGAAAGACGGCAGCTCGGTGCGGCCCAGGCTGCCGCAAAGGAGTTTTTCCCTAGGTGTAAAAAAAGGCAGACATGCACCATTAATTTAAATAAGGAACATAAAAATATTGTTTTCAAAATCCCGTTCCAAAAATAACAGTAGCGTTTCTTCTGGCTGCCTTTTTCAGATAAAATATATTGATTTTATTTCTTCTTTTTAGTTATACTAATCTCAATTTCAGATCGAAACCGCCGCCACAGACGGAACTCTCCCCACACCTACAAACTTCACTCGAGCTGTCAATGTCAAAGTCATTCTTACCTATCATTCCATTTCCTCTACCGTCTACCCACAAATTAACTCCTACCGACGCTCATATCAAGAGCTTCTTTCTCAATACGGCTTTACAGAACGCTCTGACTGGTTCTTTGAACCATTTAACACAGAGAAAGTTTACGAAGACAGCTGTAGATATAGATTTAGCCGCAAGAAAATCTTTTACCAGCCAAACTACTTTGGACAGTGAAATTCTAACGCGAAAGTTTACAAAAACAGATCTAGATAATGATATATTAATGCGAAAGTTTACGAAGGAAGCTTTAGACACTGCTATCAAACAAGAAAAGTATGAAGAAGATAACGAAACGCAAAGAAAACTATTTACGAAGACGATTACAGATAATATTATACAAAGGACATACAAACTTACAAACTCAGATAGAGACAATATGGTTAAGCATGCAAGAAATGTAACAAAAGCACTCGACGATAAAGCAACGCAAATGCTAACAACAGATGGTGACATTACACATGAGTTTACAAAGCCACCTCAAGAAACCGTTAGACAACACTTAACAAAGGCACCAACAGAAACCGAAACCAGAGACTTTTTGAAGGCAACAGATAAAAAACAAGAATTGAAAAAAGCTGACATTAGAAAACAGTTTACGGCGACAGCTTTAGACGATATGATAATGAACAATAATAATGAAGAAATGCAAAGTAGGAAGAGGCTTCATAAATGCGACGTCGCTGGCTGCCACAAGGTTTATACGAAAAGTTCGCACTTGAAAGCTCATAAAAGGACTCATACTGGTAAGTAATTTGATACTATTGGACAATTGGACATAACAATTGCAACCAGAACTTAGAACACAAAGACCTGCGCGGCACTGCAGTGCGCTCTTTACTCTGAGACAATAAGCATTAAGTCTTACAAGCTCATTAATGTCACTGACTACTTTGCTCATCTTCGAAAAGACAGTACTTATATTAATTTGTCTTTTCGACGGTGTTGCCAACTGACAAAATAGAGATGCCATAGTAGAAAATAATAAGTAATTGCGTTACAATAGTGCGTTTGCGCTTCCACCTAAGGTAAATGTCATTAGGTGATGATCCGTCGAGTTTGCATACCTTATTGGACAAGTATAAAAACACAGACGATAGGACACAACGAATCCTAGTATCCTATGAGTGTGACATTATTATATTTAATTCCAGGCGAGAAACCCTACTCGTGTGGCTGGGCCGGTTGTGAATGGCGCTTCGCCCGGTCGGACGAGTTAACAAGACACACGCGGAAACACACCGGACATAGACCCTTTACCTGCCCACTGTGCCGGCGGTCGTTCGCCAGGTCAGACCACTTGGGATTACATATGAGGAGACATTAAGATTACTTTTTTATGAGGGGGCATTAATATTACTTTTATGAGGGGACATTTACATTACTTTTTTATATGGGGGACATTAAGATTATTTTTTGTGAGAAAACTAAGATTTATTTTTTATGAGGTGACATTAAGATTACTTTTTATAATCTATCGACAGTGTACGCCTGAGTGTCAAGAAATGTTTCGTCACTGTGATTCGATACATCTGATTTATTGGTTTTGTAGTGTAGCTGTGATGAAGTAACATATATTGTTTCTGCTTATTTAAAAATATACTGAATATAATGAATTGCAATGATATACAGTTACTAAATAAAAAACATGAATGAATATTCTGGACAGAATAAAATAAAAATAAACACTTCAAATAACACCTTAACTTTATTATAAGTTTTGTACATTTTAAAAATGTACAAAAAAGCGCAATGAATTTTATTTTTCGTGATTTTCTGCTGTATTCTTTACTATGATTCTATGTACGTTACGTATATTTTTACAAAAACTAAAGTATGGTTTATATCCATTAGTATAAATCTTTATTTTAAATATGTACATATATGCGAATTAGATATTAAAAATAAAACTACATAGGTACTTAAATATTTAAGGGCATAAAATTGTGATTAAACCTAACTTTGCTCAATAATTATGTCAATAATAAACGCTAAAGGCAATTTTACATAAAAAAAATTAAATTATTGAAATATATTTTTTGTATAAACTTAAGTTTAAAAATATATAATTGTTAGTTTTAGGTCCGTGCGGCATTACTTTATGAACTTAAGGCCAGTAATATTAAACATTTACTTAATCAAATAAGCATTATAATATTTTTTTTATTTAGATTATGTATGTTTTAGTAATAAGTCAAAAATGGATAATTGTTGTGATAAAAGAGATCTAAAATTATTGTAAAACGGGGGCTTATTGAGTTATTGTGCTGTAGTTGTTATATTTGTGGAGTGCTACTCGTGTAGTATTTATAGATCTTGTAGTCTACTGCCAAGCAGTACTGTGCATACTGTGTTCCAATTGGTTGAGCAAAATAGGCAGAATAATTTCACAATTACTGCGTATTTGAGGCTTAAAACCTGATGTTTCGAGGTAACGAGCGCACTGCAGTGCCGCGCAGGTCTTTTTGTTTCTAAGTTTTGGTTGCAATTGTTATAAGCATAACGCCAGCCAATTGCAGTTCCACTCGGAACTTTGAAATACGAAGGGAAGCATTGCATTGCGCTCAGTACCCTGAGATATTAGGTATTAAGTCTCATAAGCCTAGCAAAGCCTTCACAAGCAAAGTGGTGGTACCCACCTAAACGGACATTCGTAAAAGAATTAGTCCTACCACCTCGTAGAAAACACAATGCAAAGACCTGATTTATTTATATTTGACTCACGGCTAACAGGCAATGAGCGCTTCGACTCTACTATAAGATGGTTTGTGAAAATTATAGTTTTTAATTATATTATTTTATCATGCTCAAAAATGAAGTTCCATATAAATTTAAAATACGGGGCGTCTGTGGCAATACGTAGTATTAATATGTATATGTATGTATGTATTAGTATGTGAGATAATTATATACATTTTTTTGGAAAAATAATAATTTTAAATTCTACTAGACTATACATACAAGTTTTGGCTATTCTGGCAATGGTTTTTTAATTATATCAAATTATACATGTCAAAAACATTGTAGCTAACGAGATTTGAACTAACTACTAGCGACAGCTACTAACTACAGAACTACAGCAACGAAACTTACCCAGTAGCTCTACTTTTATTGTATATGGGTTGTACAGAATCTCAATGCGCAAAGGTTATTTTAATTTGAATTTCACTATTTTTTAACGTTTTTCTTTATATTTGTTTTGTTTCAAATGTTTATTAGAATCATTATTTTATAAAATTACAAGTTTAATTTAGTTTTAATTTAATTACGATATCCGCATCAAAAGTCCGACTTGTAATGCAATGCTGTCCACAGTTACATACAATAATATTTTCTTTTAATTTTTTAAAACATGCTTTTATTAAAATTATGTTGTACAGTCTGCAGAACTAAACATATGTGAAATATTTCAACATGACCTGGAAGTAGTCTATAAATTGTTAATCATTAGATTTCGTCACTGAAAAAGACAAACAGAAATCGAAGTTAAATGTGCAAGCATTACTGTGAATTGAGTTTACTGTGTTCCTATTTTATCAGCATAATAGTCAGTGAAATTACTGGGTTTGCTTACCTAAACTCTCAGGGTTACGAGCACTGAAGTGCCGCGCAGGCCTTTGTGTTTCAATGTTCTGGGCGGCACTGCAATTGTTACGGCAGGCATTTTACCATCAGGCTTACGACCTGGGGACCGATTTATGAATATCACAAGAGATTTTGAAATCACCGGTGACAAAATTCTCAGCGATGACTTTGAAATCACTAATTTGAATGTCGTATTTTTGAAAGTCATACTCTGTTTACCAACATGCAACTATTTCTCAGCTTTGATCATAGGACAAACTTATGATTGTGTTCTATTCAATTTTATTTTTTAAGTTGGATATTGTTTTAGTCAGTCAAAATTGGCACTAAATACTCATACCTATGATATAGTTATTGGGGGGTACCCATTCGTAAACGATATCATAGGTATCATAATTTGATTCACCCGCTGAGATTCAAAAATACGACTGTTTGTAAATCGCTGACTATCGGTCATATCGCTGATATTTAGTCACTCGAAAGGCACCTTTTAAAACGAATAGTTGTTAAAATTATGACAAAGCGAGATATAGAGAAAAAAATAAAATAAAATGTCACATTCGTCTCTCAAGTCGGACTTTTCTTGCGATAGTTTTAAAACTTAGTTTTGCTCTAAGCAACATAGAAACATATTTTAGGGCCAGTATTTTTGAAACATTCTGGTATTATCAAAAAAACGAATAAGCTTAATTCTTTTTTAAATTAAGCCAGTAATAGTAACAAAGTTATAAAAAAACAAAATTAAGTCTTAGTATTGAAATTATACTTAAGTATTTTTTGTTTAAAGAATAATAAATTATTGATCTCAAATTGGGTATTGCCTCTCTATTTGTATTAATCAATCGTTAAAGATCTCAGAATGTAAATTACTAACATACTAAAAGTTGTAATTATTTAAAAAAAAACTAAGTCGAAGGGCGTACTTAGATTAATACATTCTTTTAACAAACATACAAGTCACCAATTAGTAAGTAATTTATAAATATTATTTGATGTATATATAAAGGCGAATAGGTTCTTTTAAAAAGTTGATGTATACTATTTTTTCTGTTTTTACAACTGTTAATGAAATAGGAAAAAATGTGGTCACTATGGATGTGGAGGCACAGGCAAAGCTAATCTCAGATGGCGCCACCATCGCTGGTGCTTGTCATTCATGTTTAGTCTGAGGGTGAATTAAACTATAACCAGTAAACATGCTCGCGTCTTAAAAATGATTAGATTTGAAATGGTCACTACATAACCTAGGGTCCTAGAAGAATAATTGGTTTCAAATAATTTTTGATGCGCAATGCTTTGATCCACAGTTTCCGTTTTTTCTCAGCAGAAGATAAACGTGTGTACCTTTATTTTTACACTGAATTGCACTTTACTTTATTGTAAAGACGATTTTTTGTTTACTTACTAAAATTATATAAAAAAGTTTGAGAGTGAAATAACACCAGCGATAATGCGCCATCTAGCGGGAAAAGTAAGCAGTGTGGCTCCCCATTGGAATAAACTGCTTTTGATAAATATTTTTCATCAAAATTATTAAATTCTGGTGGTTTATTTGGTAAATCTGTCACTATTTCAAAATTGTTTTTAGCTGTAAGCTCAATGTTACTAGCATAATAAAAAAACGTATTCAGTCCAAAATGGAACTATTAACTTTTGTTATTTTATTATAACGGCACAAGCCAACTAAAGTTGTCTGGAATATATAGTTTGTAGCGACAAAATGGCCTTATTCCCATTTTTAAATCATTTCTTTTAGTATCTTGGTGATACATAATAGTTTTTAGTCTTTTATCGTAAAATAATAGTTTAATGTCGAAATAAAATAAAAACTCGGGATAAATAAATCTTTAAATGAATATTACTGAACTGAAGGCAAGTAAATATTCATTTAAATATTACTAATTGTTAGTAATTGTTGACTAAGTGTGCCCTTAGACTAAATTATATAAAAACTTATGTACCTAATTTAAATCACTTCGAGCATTTTGCCGGCCAGTAAATGAAATGTTATGTTTTAGTTTCCTATTTTTTTATATATTAAGAAATAATGTATATTTTGTATTTTTAAGAAATCATTATGTATTTTTAGTCGTTAAATATTTTGATTTAATTAGTTTTAGTTTGTGGCACAAGGTTAAATAAGAAAGCAAGAACTTTTTAATCATTTTATAATTTCTTTGTGATTTAATATTTCATGAATTTATTAGTTGAAGGTCATCGTCCATTTCACGACCAGCCCCCCTATTCGCTAACTTTTACGTTTCTAGTGATTAACCGAGTCTGGTTGTACACCGACATTTGATGTCAACTGATTTATCATAACTTTGGTATTGCGTATCACATTGAGTGGACAACTGGTTATAGTGACTAACGGTGTCTTTCAGGACTTCACTAGCGCAACACTATTTTCTATCGACTATTATACGACTAAGTTATTTAATGCTTTTTGAGGGTTGTGCGTGGAACATTTTGAGGACATTTCATTTTAGCCGGTGTATTTAAGATAAAGTGGCGGTAAAATAAAATCACAGACTATACTATAACTATGTATGGTAAAATATATGTAAACTCTTTGGGTAAAATTCATAGTAATTCATTACGTAGGTAATCTTCATTCCATTCGAGCAACATTCGATTAATTACTGTTTAAAAGTTAGTTCAATATTAGAAATTTGGTGATAGTAAATAAAGTAAGTAGGTTATGATACCGAATTAATAAAGGAGGCAAATTAAAAACTCATACAAATAAATAAAATTGAAGTGTCTGTTTGTAATATCAAAATAACAGCTTTTTACCACATGTGCATGTGAAAGTATATACGGTAACTACAACAAATTAACCATTTTTTAAATTTTTGTCTGTCTGTCTGTATGTTTGTTCCGGGTAATCTCCGAAATGGTTGGACCGATTTTGACCTGACTTTCGATGGCAGATAGCTGATATTACAAGGAGTAACTTAGGCTACGTGAACGAAGCCGCGGGAAACAGCTAATATTATGTAAAATTATTTTTTATACTATTGGATAACGAGACGAGCGGGTTCTTTGCCTGATGGTAAGCATAACGGCGGCCCATAACAATTACAGTGCCACTCACACTTTGAAACACTAAAACCTGCGCAGCACTGCAGTACACTCGTTACCCTGAGACATTAGGTATTAATTCTCAGCATAAGCCACTGAATTTCACTGGCTACTTTGTTCATCAAAAGGGAACACAGTAATGCTCGCACATTACTGCTTGGTGGCAGACTTCACGAGCATAGTAGTGGTACCAACCCAGACGGACACTCGCAGAAGACTTAGCCCTACCATCTAATCATAAAATATATAATAATAAATACTCCAGCATCACAATCACAACAAAATCGTTGTTGTCGATCGACGGTGTTAATCACTCGAATTTATAAAACACTGCTTTTGGGTAGTGTCTATCACAAACCTCGGTGATTATCAAATTTGATGTCCACTATGCTTACATAATCGCAATTTTAAACTATCGATACAGAAACATCTGTCAAAATGAGTTATGGTGAGTAACAAGTGACTAACCGCGAAACTCGGTGCTCATGACGTCATCCAAGTTGATAACTGAGGTTAGCCAATACGAAACTAGCTGTTTGACAGTTCATCGTTGTACACTTTGCCAAGTGATCATCACTTTGAGTTGTCAACCGAGATACGGAATAGCCCTGCTGATGTTGGCTCTTGAAATTTATAGTTAAAAGAAGTTCTTTTAAATCAGAATGATCTCAAATGAATGTTTTAATTGGAAAATGCCTGCTTTCAAAATATTGAAAAGGGGGTAATCATAATTATAAATGTAAAAAGTACCACACAATTTTTTGTCTTGCGCAGTAACTAATTGCCTACTTGACAGATTTGGAAATAACATAAAAAAACATTACCCTCCTTTTTTGTGCAGTCGTGTAAAAATGCATTGTATAATATTATTATAGATTACTGGCTAACAACATAACAAAAGATATGTTATGGTTTATTTGAATTAATAACAAAACAAATATTTTTTATTTGAAAAATAAATTACTACTTTTTAATCTGTCTCTAGCAAAAGTAGCGTTTAAAAAAAATATCCTGCCAGTCTCCAACAATTTTCTTATATGCTCTTTTAAAATATTTTTAATAGTTATTATTATATACATATGAAATCAGCTTCTAAAGAACTACTGACATTGAAAAAAAACGCTGAATCTCCATATAAATAAAAAAAACTTGTTATAAAATTTTGTTTACACCAATCGATTTACCGTTACAAAGTTGATTTGTTACACGCTTACAATTTTTGAAAAGACCTATTGTTTTATTATTTTTAACCGATCATTCAAAAATCGAAGCGAATTTTCGGCATAAATGCGTGCGCAGAGGTTAGGCGTCAATAGGCAGACGTCTCTCAAACGGGAAATCAGATGCTGAAGGTTATTCGCTCTGGTATACGCCTTAAGGGGCACCTTAGACGCTCAAGCAAACGTACGTTTTTACTGATTTCGTGATACTCGAAATGCGCGCTTGACGCAAAAGCGTTATTATTCTAACAAGCAAACGTACGTTTGCTTGAGCGTCTAAGGTGCCCCTAAGTTTACATTACGAGTCCGTAGACGCCGAGACGTTGAATGAGCATGAATTGAAAAGATGATTATTATTAATCATCATGTTCGTTTCATTTTTGTGCTACTTAAAACTAAAATATTAAACAACGTGGTGCTAAAAAGGTTTAAACGTTAAACCAATAAAAATGTTATTGAATCCTATGTGAAAGCTATTTGATTAATTATTATTAAATGATTAAGATTAAGATAAATCTCACAGATGTACCTATTTTTTGTGTTTCTAGAAAATAAATTTTATAAAACCTATGTACCTTTGTTTCTTTTTCATTCGAAGGACCTAAACACAATGGCTTTCTACAATCGTTGTCGACTGCAGAAAAGATAATCGATAAGTCACATGGTAGCGTAATGAATCCTTGTCAATGGGGAGGCACAGGCAAAGCTAATCTCAGATGGCGCCACCTCCGCTGGTGCTTGTCATCGATGGTTATTTTGAGGGATAATGAATTAAACTATAACCAGTAAACATGCTCACGTCTTAGAAATCATTAGATTTGAAATGGTCACTACATAACCGAGACGAATAATTGGTTTCCAATATTTTTGGATGAGCAATGCTTTGATCCACAATTTACGTTTTTCTCGTTAGAAGAGAAACGTGTGTACCTTAAGTTTACATTGAATTGCACTTTACAGAGGCATACTTTGTTGAAAAGACGATGTTTTGTTCATTTACTAAAATTTTATAATGAAGTTTCATAGTGAAACAGCACCAGCGATAATGCGCCACCTAGCGGGATAAGTAAGCAGTGTGGCTCCCCATTGTAAACATTTTAAATTTCGTTTCAAATCACGGTTGTATACCTACAGTGATATGACGTTTTATACATTGAATCAAGGTTTTTACTTTAATGTCAAAACTTCTTGTCGTGATGACGTAGCAGTTCGTGGTGATTGTGAAAAGCTCCTTTTAATTTACCGCTAAGCAGTAATGTGTTCCGGTTTGATGAGAAAAATAGCCAGTAAAATTACTAGGGGGGTTATGAGACTTATTTCTGTTTGGTGCGCGTACATACTGCGCGTATTGTCAAAGACTGCTACGAGTATTATAATACAGTATACTGAGAGCAATGATAAATTCTTGACTGGAAGACTTTTTGTATACCTTTGTGGTATGAACCAATATATTACTGATCTGTGGTATGAGCAAATACTTTTTGATGAAATGAGAGGTGATTTTTTTATAAAAGTAGTTATTAAATAAATAATTGTTATTTAGCACATATTTGTATAAACAATGTCTATCAAATTGACGCGGAGTTTTGGCGGGAATGCGAAAATGTGCTGTTGTTGATTTTGTGTTATTTACTAAAACCTGTGTTTTATCGAGTGTTAATGTGTAATAATGGTGGATTATTAACCATTAAGTGTTCGTAAACGTGCATGAGTGAAAGGAAAATAGTACAAAGACGAAAAACGTGTATTTTCGTATTCTATCCAAAACTCCATAGAAGCTTCAGTAAAGTATCCACCGCTTTACTGAAGCATTACTTCGATTTGACCGCACCTAGACTAAACTTTAACGTGACTTTGACGACTTTCATGAACGAAAACTAGATATTTATTATATATTATTATTCATATAACTCGACACTGGCTAAATACGCTAATCGCGTGGAGCCAAAAAGAGAAAAAAAAAAATTGACGCGTAGCGTTATATTCTCCATTAGCTAGCTACATATATAGTAATCTGTGATATTCTCTTTAAAATTGACAGTTACAAAAATGGTAAATTGCGCGTGTTGATTAAAAAAGTATATTTTATAGTAAAAAAAATGTAAAAATAGAAAAAAGGGGTCTATCAGAATGGCGTAAGTACCTATATAACTACATGCATTATTTAACTAGTTACAACAAATAATATATAATAGGTACATAAAAAAACCACATTAACTGGTAACCAAAATTCTGGTACTTATTTGGCTCAACGGATCAGCATTGCGGTTCAACGAGGCAATGCCGCCAGCATGCTGGGTACGCTTCCTACTGGCAGTGGGCTAGAACATTTGGATTACCTATAAGTATTTATAGGCCTACTTGGGCTTGTAGATTATCCAACTGTTTCTGTAGCTAGCTAGGTTAGATATAGTGTTTATTTATGTATTAGCTAGTTAATAAAGGCATTTAGCCCGTTAAAAAAACTGGTAGTTAATTTGCAAGAATAACATTTTTTTTCTGATAACATTTTGTATACTATTTTATAACGAGATTTTATGTTATATTTTTTTTATCATTTAAAATTGGTTTATGTTCGATCTACGAGTACTAATGAGTGTGTAAGCAATTGTTTTATTTGTTATTTTGATTTATTGTTTGTTTCTAAACCCAGTTGTTTAATGTGCGAGCATTGCCAAGCGCCAGTGACCCAGAACGAAGCTGTGGCCGTTTTCAAAGGCTTCAGCTACCATAAGAAATGTCGCAAATGCTGTAAGTACCTATCGTTCACTCATCCTACTAAATCCTACCCTACTCTCCTACTAATATTATAACCGCGAAAGTTAGTGAGGATGGGTGGAGGTTTGTTACTCTTTCACGCAAAAACTACTAAACGGATTTTGATGAAACTTTACAGTAACATAGCTTATTCATCAGAGTAACACATAGACTACAACTTATAAAGATATATACCACTACCATTGAGCCATCATCTCTTCAATATGTACCCACTAGCTTCTGCCCGCGGTTTTCACCCGCGTTCCCACAGGAACCGTGCATTTTCCGGGATAAAAAGTAGCCTGTGTTACTCTCCGGCTACGAACAAATAGACTTATTATTTGTTCGTAGCTCTCCGGTCCATAAACTATATCTATGTCAAAAATCACATCGATCCGTTGCAACGTGAAAGAAGGACAAACGTACAAACACACTTTCGCATTTATAATATTAGTAGGATATTATAATATATAAGTAGGGTAAGTAGGACTAGCTTCTGCCCGCGGCTTCTTTCGTGTTCCCACAGGAACTGTGCATTTTTCCGAGACAAAAAGTAACTATATCTATGCCAAAAATAAAGTCGATCCGTTGCTGCGTGAAAGAAGGACAAACAAATGTACAAACACACTTTCTTATTTATTATAGTAAGGATATTGTTTTGCGTAATCACATACTAATTTCGTTCAGACGTATGCAGCGAGACCAACCTCCACGACGCGGAGGTTTTCAAAGGTGTTATATTCTGCTCTAGCTGCTCGCAAAGGATCTTCCAAGGCTGTTCGGTGATTCGAAGGGCCAAGGAGACAAAGAGGAACAAAGAAAGGTAATTGTTACTGTAGGGACTTGGCCCGATTTCAAACTTAAAAACTCCCGCCAAACCGCCATCTTGCAACGCCCGCGCCACCACAGGCGAGCGGCGCGAACTAAACTCACTTTTGCAAAGCGAGTGCGAGGAAGGCGCTCCGTAAAAAAATAAATAAAACAAAAAGCTAAAAAAACTCAAAATTACCATTACATAATAGTTAGAAACAAAAAAAGAGTGCTCGTGCAACATAAGAGCCAGGAAGCCTACCAGGGAGTCCCGGGACAGTGCTGGAGTCTGGAGCGGCAGGAGGGTGAGTCGGCCAAGATTTGTTTTTTGGGGAAAATTTATTTTGATTTGGTCAAATTTAAGACTTCTAAGCTATCGACCCAACAGTTACCTTTTAATGAAAAAGATAAAGAGTACATACCAAAAGTTGATAAATCTTGACTGGCGGGTACCGATAGCCAGTAAGCTTTTGGTCGGATGTATGGAACGTGGGTAGGTGTGTTTGTATAGCGAAATAGGGCCGTTTCGGTGGAGTTAACTTATTACTCTTATTTTATTATGCTAAAATGAAAAAAATAATGCCTTAAATAGTTTTAGCCTGCTCACCACCTTTGACCACATCGTCAACTAAAAAAAACTTCGATTTTTATAATACTTTTCCATGCTAGCGGATAAAAAGCACATTTGCACGCAGATTTCGAATAGTAAAAACAACCGGGCTTGTGAGGTAAAAAAGGCGGGCTTTAAACCGATTTCAAAAAAGGAAGAGGTTCTGAATTCGGTTGTATTTTTTATTTATTTTGCTATACAGCAGGGCTCCGTCATTTATAAACCGATTTGGAAAATTATTTCTTTATTTCAAAGGATATACTTTCAGATTGGTCCCTTAGAAATTTCATCAAAATCGGTTCAGTAGTTTGTTATTGAAGTCGACTCCCGATTTGTTTGTGGTTTTTAATACTTATTTGAAATGGTTTCTAGGTCTCACAGAAGACGCTCGCACAGGACGCGAGAGAGGCACGCGGTGTGCGAGCCGCAGACCGGCATCTTAGCAATGACTAGATTTACAGCCGAAAACGACAGCAGCAAAAGCTGTTCTGTCAGCACTCAAGATTCTAAGCTGAGGTAGTGAACTTATGAGCACTAATTATCAGAGCTAAGTTGTGACTTACACTAGTTGATCCCCACGGTTTACCTGCGCAGAGATTCTCACTCAAATCGCTATGTTGTTTCTCTCAAACTTCAGTATAGAATTAGTAACTACAGAGAACATCTGTGTGGTGCATTTCAGTGTAAAGCAAAATATTATACACGTTTCCCTTCTGCCGAGAGAAAACGGAAGCTGAGGATCAAAGCGTTGCTCTTCAAAAATTATTGGAAACCAAATTCTTCTAGGTTCCACTGATAGAGACCATTTCAAATCTAATTATTTTTATAACACGAGCAAGTTTATTCATTTAACCTCCAAACTAAACATCGATGACAAGCATGCTTCGTGCACCAGTGATGGTGGCGCCATCTGAAATTAGCTTTGCCTGTGTGGTGAACAGCAAATATTTAAACTTCATTATAAACTTGGTTTGGGAATTTGAACGCCGATCACGGGAACTTCGTTTATTTTACATTTCGTGAACTGCGACATAAGGCCAAACGATCTTCCATGGACTCTCTGAACACGGATGTCATCACTGGACAAGGATCTCTAGTACAACAATTAGCAACTATATTTTGTTTCAGTAAAACTTTGGCTGTATCTACTGAAATGTCGTTAAAAGTTGGAAATCTGTTTATAAATGAGGTAACATTTCACATATGTTCATCATTTATCATCTATATTGTAATTCTTTATTTCCTGGCTTCTGTAGAGTAATTTTACGTATTTTGACTAATAGTAATAGGGACGTTGACTCAATTTTTTTTATGATGTCAATCAATTCATTTTCTCATGAGAATCAAATGTCTATATTGACAAAATTTAGAATCGAACACTAGGGACGTTAAAAATGAGAGTCAAAGTCGGGCGTATCTACTGAGCGTTAAAACGCCCCATACAAATTGGACAGAACATCTGACGTCACTTGTTCAACGCGGGCCGTAAAGATGTACTAAAAACATGCATTTTGTTGATTTGGCCGTGAAACACTGCGTTTAAGTACATACGTGTCATACATTTTTTTATTCATTGTAATGTAAAGAGTTTGATGATATCATTTAAATTTCTACTACACAATAAAAAAATCATTGAATTCGGGAAACTTTTAGGTGTAGTATCTTTGTCGAAATAATACGTTTTTTGTGAATTTCATTTTTATTGTGTTAATGTGATCTTCTTACAACTGTATAACGGCAGAAATTATGTATATTGTATTTCATGCAACTACCCAATTGATCATTTTATATGTTTACTGTCTCAATGTGAACTACATCAACGAACGATATGTCTATTATCTATGTCCAAAAATATGCGCTCCGTATGTCATAATTTCTATCTTATTTGATAATTAATTATTGTAACCAATTGTATTGTAATTTTGTTAGTGGTAGGACTAACTCTTCTACAAGTGTCCGTCTGGGTTGTTACCACTGCTTTGTGAGTGAAGTCTGCCGCCAAGCAGTAGTGTGCAAGCATTACTGTGTTCCGGTTTGATGAGCAGAGTATCCAGTGAAATTACTGCGCTTATGAGACGTAATACCTAATGTCTCAGGGTAACGAGCGCACTACAGTGCCGCGCAGGCCTTTGTGTTTCAAAGTTCTGAGTGGCACTGCAATTGTTATGGGCCGGCGTTAGGCTTACCCATTAGGCAAACGACCAGCTCGTCTCGTAACCAAATAACATAAAAAAAATCATTTTATGCAAATAAAAATATTGTATTCTATTCTAAATATTTTTGTTTCAGAAATCACCGAGCATAAAAATAAGTAGTGTAGGTAAGGGAACCGAAGATATCTTGAAGATTTTGGGATATACAACGTGGCGCTGCAATGGCGACATTAAATGAACACACAGACTGAGCTAGCTGTCAGCAATCATACAAAAAATAAATAAATCAAATCGTCCGTAAATTGAAATATCAATTTTTTGAAACAAACTAAATAATAAAGAGAGTAACAAAATTGAAATCACCCTGTGCTGCACGCGTAAAACTCACTCGTAACGGCAACGTCGCACTCTCGTAGCGCGTATACGGCGAGTACCAGGCGGGTGGCGCCGCCCGGCCGGCGGCGGCACGGCGGGCGCGCGGCGTGCCCGTAATCCATTGCCCGGTGCGGGTAGGAATCACAACAAAACGCGAGCGTATTACAAAATAAAATTTTCTATGAGACCTATGCCACGGCGGACACAAAGATTTAACCAGCTGCACTTTTACCATAACATTTCCAGCCACAACCATTGCCCTCAGTTTCACAAACGCGTTAGTAATTTGAAGGAGTAGTTCTTCCACCGATTCAATAGTTTTATGCGTACACTTCATCTTTTAGCCCCACAAAAAGAATCGAGGGGTGTGACGTCTGGCGATCTTGCTGGCCGTGTCCGTTTTGCCGCTGCCTGGCCGCTGTTATGGAATGTGCAGGCAGGCCGTCTAATTGGCACCACATCGTTTCGGCCTTAGTGACGTTTGGATGTGAATTTGACATCAAAAATCTCAAAATACCACAACACAGAAAATATTACGTAGGTACACTAACACAACACTAACACAACACGAAAAACAAGAACATACAGTAGATAGTAAGCGTCTTTTTCGCGAAATACTTACAAATTTATTGAAAATTGAGTTACAAAATTCTCGAGTGAAAAATAATTGTGTGTCAAGGACACCGGCCGATCAAGCACTAAGGGGACTAGGAGCGGCGCGGCGCGGCGGCAGCGCAGCTTACCGACTAAGCAAAAGACCGAGCTATCTCTTTCTTGCACTATTCACGAGCAAGTGTCTCATTCTATCTCAGTATTCCCTTTTCGCTTTAATTTCATTGATGCCCTGTTATCGTCGGCACTCCGGCAGATGACGTCAACATTTCAACGTTTTATACGTACAGGTTGTTTCAACATATTATTTTAGGCACTTGTGGATAATTCGATAAATAATAACGTTTAATAAATCAATTATATCTCCAAAACTTGAAAACCTGAAACCAGATACGTGTGTTGATTTAATGTCGCAATTGTAGCGACACGCGGTATAAGTGTTATATATTATGAATTGAGCATGTGTTTCAGATATGGGCATGACAACGGAAGCTACACAACAATTGTTAATGGAGTTGAAATGCCCTGTGGTCAAAGCGCGCAAGTATGTTTTTTATTTTCATAAAACATCATCTATACATAATTACATACATACATACAAATAAATAAAATTAAAGTGTCTGTTTGTAATATCAAAATAACAGCTTTTTACTAAATGCATGCATATGAAAGTATATACCGTATACATATACGGTACCTATAACAAAACAACCATTTTTAAAATTTTTGTCTATGTGTCTGTTTCCGGGTAATCTCCGAGTCGGCTGTACCGATTTTCACGGGACTTTCACCGGCAGTTGTTGCACTGGCTGATGTTACAAGGAGTAAATTAGGGTAATTTAATTTTAGAAAAAGAATTAGGGTTCCGCGCAAAAAAATAAAATCCATGTAATCCAAAATCTCCACGCGGGTGAAACCGCGGGGCAGCAGCTAGTTTATCATAAATGCAAGTTGCATGCAACTTGAATAGTCGAAACGTAAACCTTCGTGCAAGTTACAGGTTCCATACAAGCCGAATTTAACTTGCACGCAAGTGTGACGCCATACCTGCATGCATTTTCATAATGGAAACGCGGCTTTAGTTTCACAAACAAGAACATGAGAAAGGGATATTTTAGACCTGTCAAATTAATCCACACTTGCTTGTATCTAGTGTAAATTAAACAGCCATGAATTTACGGGCGTTAATTTGACAAAGGAGGATATTTGACGTTTCTAAATTTAAATTTAGAAGATGGAAGATGTCTTCCATCCCTTTCTCATGTTTTTTATTGGAAATAGACAGCAAATTACATAATTAATTTAGGGCACCAACTTATGACACCAGCGGCGCGAGTACGGAAGTCGGTTCGATAAATTTGTCGAACCGAAAAACTCGACAAATTTATCGAATGTTGCGAGTACCGAAATCTGATCGTAAAGTATTGTAGTAACTTTTATAACGATAACTTTTATCGATTGTTTCGAGGCTCGATAAATCCCACCTTATCGAATCGAACTGTCAATTTTATCGAATTTTATCGACCCGAATAGATCCGTACTTGCGCCGCAGAATCGACACAATTTTGTCTGTAGCGCAGAGTCTAGCTTTTAAAAATGGTGTAACTAAGATAGATATGTATGAAGAATGAACATTCATGTCATTGGATTTATATTACCTCTTTCAGAAAGTCTACAAAAGCACTGAAGCCCTCAACGAAACAATCACCGAAAAACAAGAAGGTAGGTATATGTCATGACCCCTCACGTATAATACCTACTCTCAATTTTCTTCGTACTCGTTCAAGTAACTTTTTTTATGCTATTTGGTAACGAGACGAGCTGGTCGTTTTCCTGATGGTAAGCGTAACGCCGGCCCATAACAATTGCAGTGCCACTCAGAACCTTGAAATACAAAGGCTTGCGCAACACTGCAATGCGCTCGTTACCCTGAGACACAGACAAACCAACAAACACACTTTCGTATTTATAATATTTAGTAGCATTCATAATCATAACAAATTAAATCCAAATGATACAAGTTCAAAAAACTATGCAATACAATGCGTATTGATGAATATTATAGGTATGTACTGATATTTCAGAAAACTCGATGCAGCGATCTACGTATAGCTGAACTTGGAACATCGACAGAGATCGCTAATATGGCTCTCAAGCACAGATCTGAACAGCCTGTCATCATCGGATCGATGTGAGTACACAAAGAAAGAAATAAAGAAATCTGACTATCCTATCCTACTAAAAACAAAAATATACAAATAATAATTATAATAATATTGTTAGAATCAGAAATGGAATTTGCTTAAGAAAAACAAGTTAGAACAAGAATTCCGTTTATTACACGAATTAAATCAAACATTTAAACCAAGGAAAAGTACTCACAGTTCACATAATTCAAATAACGATTGCACACTTGTAAAACCAACACTAATCACGATAAAATGACTGACGTGACCTTTTATAACGATCGACAAGGATTCTAGCAGCCGTCCGTTCGCTTCGAGCGCAGAAAGATAAGTGACCGTTCTTATCGAGGCGTTCGGCTTTTATAGATGACGGTAGGTCCGTTGTGATGAAAAAGAGGCGTCCCTAATACGGCCTCTCCTGACACGGCGGCGTCCTCGCAGCCAACTCGAAGACCGACGGAGCAGCACCGGCAGCAACATCCTCTTCACAGGGCACCGCGACGTCGCTGGCACGGCGCGGCGTGACATCTCCACGACACGAAGGGGGCGCCGTGACGTCACCGCGACATGACGTTGATGCTTCAGCACTGTCTTGGTCTAGACAATGTTTCATGCTCCTCTTTCACTTAAACAAACACACCCGATAGGTTGATTCCATGAAACGCTAGGACATAATCTTAACTTTTCATAGATTTTTGCACATACTTCATCACTTGCACAGGTCCTCACATCAATCATTCATCTTCACACATCATGTAGGGCAAACATCCCGCAGTCTGTTTGCCATAGGAACGTCCCGCAGTCCGTCCACCACTCACTTCGTAGAGCGTCCCGCAGTTCGTCTACTAAGTGACATTCATCATCACACATCATGTAGGGCAAACATCCCGCAGTCTGTTTGCCATAGGAGCGTCCCGCAGTCCGTCCACCACCAGTAGCATGATCTGAAACACAGACACTTGACGCAGACCGTCTTCATACTTTCACCATTTTTAGTTTATCACACACATGACACAACATTATCAGTAAACATGTAAGGCAAGCATCCCGCAGTCTGCTGCCACTAGGATCGTCCCGCAGTCCGTCCTTGAGATGCCCCGCAGTTCATCTCACATAACATTATCAGTAAACATGTAAGGCAAGCATCCCGCAGTCTGCTGCCACTAGGATCGTCCCGCAGTCCGTCCTTGAGATGCCGCGCAGTTCATCTCACATAACATTATCAGTAAACATGTAAGGCAAGCATCCCGCAGTCTGCTGCCACTAGGATCGTCCCGCAGTCCGTCCTTGAGATGCCCCGCAGTTCATCTCACATAACATTATCAGTAAACATGTAAGGCAAGCATCCCGCAGTCTGCTGCCACTAGGATCGTCCCGCAGTCCGTCCTTGAGATGCCCCGCAGTTCATCTCACATAACATTATCAGTAAACATGTAAGGCAAGCATCTCGCAGTCTGCTGCCACTAGGATCGTCCCGCAGTCCGTCCTTAAGATGCCCCGCAGTTCATCTCACATAACATTATCAGTAAACATGTAAGGCAAGCATCCCGCAGTCTGCTGCCACTAGGATCGTCCCGCAGTCCGTCCTTGAGATGCCCCGCAGTTCATCTCACCAAATGTTCATGTAGGGCAAACATCCCGCAGTCTGTTGCCAAAAGGATCGTCCCGCAGTCCGTCCTCTACATGAAAGTAATACTCATGCTCAAAGAATGCAGCGCAAGTGTCGGGACACCACTCTCCCTTCGGCGGCACCATACACTGGGCTGTGGCCTGCATGGTCTTGCCATAGCCACCGCTAAGCAGGCGAAGAGTATAGTTTTCTTAGCAGCGACACCCTCGTCGCCTCGTCTCTTCCACAACCACACTGAACAGCGAACACGCAGCTCGCGGCCGGAGGTGCGCGCGTCTCGCCCAGCGGATCCCAGCACTCCATCACGTGGGACTAACCGCGCAGCATAGCGGCCAGCACAGCAGGAGACGTCCGTTGCACTAAAGAGCCAACTCAAGACAACACAACATTACCAAATACCTCCAGCTATAGGAGAGGTCTGTTCGGCTTGAGAACCGAGAGCTAAGAGCAGTTGTAGGAGAAGTCCGCTCAGCTTGCCATAACGCCACCGACTATATACCTCGCCACTAAGACAGCTTGTAAACATAACAGATCGCTTCTGACAGCTAGCTAACATGACATTTACTCTCTAATGTCACTGAGTCGCCATTTCATTAAATTAATAGACAACCAACCACTACCACAATCTATCTAAATATGGCTGTCAACGACACGGTCATCCTGCGATGATACACGTCCTCGTGTGTTAATATGAAAAACATGAAAACACAGCACAGTTTCCGCTCGGCTAAACCTGACTATGGTCTTAGCTATAAGATCCAATTGTACCACAACGTGAAACACAGAGTATAAACTACCTCAGTTACAGCAGCAGCTGTGTTACCATATCACGCATGAAACTAAAACTTCCGAGCTCAAGTGCCATTGATTATCTTTAAAGAACAAAATAAGTTTCACATCAAAATAATTTTAGTCTAACAAAACCCCAGCTACATCATTCGTCTTCAGCAGCTATTGCTATAGCTACAGCAAATACAATTGCTACACACGCGCTTCCCTACAGGAACGCAAAGATTCGACTGTATCACAAGATACCACACGTCAGACTAAAAACCTCAGAGTTCAAGTACTGTAAGGTACCACGCGTCAAACTAAAAACTTCGCAGTCCAAGTACTGGAAGGTACCGCGCATCAAACTAAAAACCTCAGAGTCCAAGTACCATAGAACGATTATTTTCAGAAAACCAAATACTCTCGCATCAAAGCAACGTTAGTCAACCAAAACTCTAGAAACTCTCGAATAAGACTAAGGAATCGGGGTACACATGAAAAAGGACAGCACCATAGCCGGCACTACTAGCGTCTGTATGAACCTTGGTGGGAAGACTTGGATCAAAAATGGCAAGAACTGGTTTACTAGTCCGATTGAATTTTACATCATTGTGGGTCGGATGAGCAATGGGGTAGTTTTTGTGGCGTAATCTTTTATGCATCTCCTAAAGTAGCTAGCTAAGCCCAGAAGTTGGCGTACCTGATTCACATTTTCTGGAGATGAAGTGTTCACTAAGGCTACTAAGGCTACTTTTCACGGACTCGGTCTAACCTGACCCTGACTTACTAATTTCCCAAATACTCAACCTCAGTCACTAAAATGCGCAGAAGAACCTTAACCCTTTAAGCAAGAAGCCGCGCGAGATAAACACTCGTGTTTTGACTTCGTGGCCTGGTGCGCGCGCTGCTGACCCGCTGCAGGCGTGCTGTCTGGCGCGCGCTGCACGCACTCTGGCGCGCGCTGCACGAAGTCTGTCGCGCACTGCACGAAGTCTGTTGCGCGTCTGCACGCCGTCTGTCGCGCGCTGCACGCGGTCTGCCGCGCGTCTGCACGCGTTCTGCCGTGCTGCACGCGGTCTGGCGCGCGTCTGCACGCGGTATGGCGCGCGTCTACACGCTGCCTGGCGCGCTGCACGCACTCTGGCGCGCGTCTGCACGCGGTATGCCGCGCTGCACGCAGTGTGGCGCGCGTCTGCACGCGGTATGCCGCGCTGCACGCGGTCTGGCGCGCGTCTGCACGCTGCTTGGCGCGCTGCACGCAGTGTGGCGCGCGTCTGCACGCGGTATGCCGCGCTGCACGCGGTCTGGCGCGCGTCTGCACGCTGCTTGGCGCGCTGCACGCACTCTGGGGCGCTGCACGCGGTCTGGCGCGCGTCTACACGCTGCCTGGCGCGCTGCACGCAGTGTGGCGCGCGTCTGCACGCGGTATGCCGCGCTGCACGCGGTCTGGCATGCCGGACATGCCGCCAGGCACGCTGTACGCTTTTACGTGTGCTCTCCGGCACGTTGCTACGCGCCGTGAGGCACGCCGCACATCGCGCACCTCGCGCCCGCTGGCTGCATCCACTGTTGTCCACGCGTTAAGAGACCCTGGACATGCTCACAAATGCCTAACAGTCGTCGCTCATTAGAATACCTGGACAAACACAAGTAACTCAGAACAGGGAGTACCCGACTCCACAGAATACTGTGTACTGGCACCAAGAAGTACAGCAATTGGAGTCACGGGTGCGGGCTCGTATACGATGAGGGTAGGATGCCCCCAACTAGGCGAATCCCTACGCAGACGGGACCGTGACCTATTGTTTCGCGAGCGACTACGCTGATGAGAATCGTTACGCCTAATCCTATCACGCAGTCGACGCCCTTCAGTACTGCGAGAATCCCGTCGATCCCGGACACATGACACTATTCGCGAGGCACGACTTTTATCGCTCAAGATGCGCCGCGAATCACCATGACCATGCGACCTACTTCACGTATCTCTCCTACTCCGAGATTTACGTCACTCTTGGTTACGCGACCATCTCGAGTGGTTTGTCTTTTAGGACTACGTGACGTACGCCCCATAATAAGAATCACAAGATCGAATAACAAGGTTAGCAATCGTTACGCAATTAAAAAAACAACGGTTTTCTTGTTCCCTCGAAAATTCAACAAGTTTCCTTGTTTTGTTTTAAGTGGGCGAACTAGTCCTTTATCCCACTTCTGATGTTAGAATCAGAAATGGAATTTGCTTAAGAAAAACAAGTTAGAACAAGAATTCCGTTTATTACACGAATTAAATCAAACATTTAAACCAAGGAAAAGTACTCACAGTTCACATAATTCAAATAACGATTGCACACTTGTAAAACCAACACTAATCACGATAAAATGACTGACGTGACCTTTTATAACGATCGACAAGGATTCTAGCAGCCGTCCGTTCGCTTCGAGCGCAGAAAGATAAGTGACCGTTCTTATCGAGGCGTTCGGCTTTTATAGATGACGGTAGGTCCGTTGTGATGAAAAAGAGGCGTCCCTAATAATATTATCATTCCTACTAAAAATGTCTATATCGAAAAATCTGGAAATCGAATGCTAGAAACGTCAACAAAGTCGTACGTATCTACTGAGCGCTAAAACGCCCCATACAAATTAGACAGAACATCTGACGTCACTTGTTCTACGCGGGACGTAAAGTTGTACTAAAAACATGCAATTTGTTGATTTGACCGTGGAAAACCGCGTTTAAGTACATAGTTGTCATAGATTTTTTTATTCTTCATAATGTAAAGAATCTGATTCCAGGCATTTAAATTACTAATGGGTGATAAAAAAAATGTTAAAAAATTTTAGATGCAGTATCTTTGTGGAAATTATATAGTTTTCGTGAATTTCATTTTTATTGTGTTAATGTGATCTTCGTAAAACTGTGTAACGACTGAAATTATGCATGTATACGTTGTTTTGTATTTATATATTAATGTACCCTTAGTAAATACCAATTATAGACAAAATTCATATATTCGGAGAGTGAGTAAAAATTTTAATACAATTAATAAGCACTTAGATATCGACCTATTCTGTACCAGTATTGCATCTGCTAGACAGCTGTTGAGCAGAGACTTTTTTGACTAATTATCTTTTTATTTTGTTAAGTTTTGAGCGTTGAGATGTACCCTAAATGTGTGTTCATAGGATATGTTCATATTATTTTTTACATTGTTTTTAACCGTGAGGATTTTTAATTGGCTCACTGTTTTGTATTCTTTTTCTTATAAAATGTGTTTATAGCTGTTGATCTTCCTAATAAGTAAATAAATAAATAAATAAATAAATAAATGTGTGTTTCATGCAAAATACAAAATACAAAACATTGTGTAGTAAATTAGTAACTATCCCATCGTTAGACACGGTTTATTAATAAGACTAGCGGAGTGTGTTCACGTAAATACATATCAAAAATATCGCACTTATTGTTTCAGAAGGTGTGCGAAGGATTTGCCGTCACTAAGTGAATTGCTTCTTAATAGGGAATCAGGTAAGCAGTGACAAGCATTACTCTGTTTCTAAAAATCATGCCCGGGCAGGAATATCAACACTCCTATATATATATACAGGCTTTGTAAAATCCCAGTATACAGCATGTATTTATCTTTATATCTTTATATGTAATTGTAGCATGTATTTAATTTGTATACTATGACAAATGTCTGTACCGCTGTTTTTTTCTCTATAGCTCTATGAGTCTTAAATAAATTTATTTTATTTTTATCACACCACGCGTATACAGCTCGAGTTTGTATCCCGAATGTTATCCCGTAAGAGAGTCAATCTACTCCTGGAGGTCAACAACATTTCATTTACGAGTTTTAGAAATTCGGAATTTTTCATTGAAGAAATGGCATTTAAAGTTTACGTCTAAATTCTATCGCAGAGCTTCCGGACTCTAGATCAGGAGGGCAATCGCGTTAAAAATTATCAACCAAACCGCTACTAAACCACGACCGCATCACAGCTTTTTGACCGTTTCGTATCGCGCTAATAATTTTACCAAAAGTTGAGACGTTTCTCGACAACAACTGACAGTTAACGCTGTCAAATGAACAGCAATATCGAATTCCACACGCCTGGACTGAAACTAAACAACAGTTGGTATCAAACCACAATCAAACCATAACTGTACGCTGTCATTTCAAATTAGCGCGATCGGGGCCCTGCCCTAGATCAGCTGACTCACTTGAACTATGTTGAACTTTGTTCAGTGACGATGTTGATTAGAAGAGACTTAGAAACAATTCCACAAAAAATGTATTTCCAAGAGAGGTTCTCACAACTTGTGTACAACCATTGTCCTAATCACCTTCTTTTGGGATAACATACCAATTCAAACTCAGCCTGTATAACCGTTCCGCTCCACGCTCGGTGGTCGGAACAACACTGACCGATACGACTCGACTCACTCAACATCTCGAGTCGATCGCCGAATAAAGTTGTGTCTACAGGCTTAATTGTACAATACCAAAAACCTACAGAAACTTCCTTTCTTAATTATTTTCTTGTAGATTCTGGCAGCCGCAACGTTGACTGGTTGGATTCAGCTTACAGTACATTGCAGGACTCCACGAAAAAGTATTTTTATCTCACTTTATCTATACTAAGTCTATATACAGTAAAAGTGAATTACTCTCTTTCGATTCAGTTTAAAATTGTCAAAGAACAACAAAGATAAAACATTATTTAACTAAACCGCCGGGAAACCGAGCAACAGATAACTTGTGTTTGTTTGTTGGTTCGATTTTAATTTTTTTTTTACTAATAAGAATCTATGTTATCCCTGAGGGCTATAGGCTACATTCATTTATCCTGAAGCCGTAAGCAAAGGCTATAAGTGTCGTGAGTACCGGCTAAGAGAATATGCAGCGTATATGACCAGCAGCGCAAGTACGGAAGTCGGTTCGATAAATTTGTCGTATCGAAAAACTTATCGAAAATTTATCGAATCTTGCGAGTACCGAAGTCTGATCGTAAAGCATTGTAGTAGCTCTATATTCTCTTTGGATTCGACCTAGCTATTCGATAACTTTTGTCGGTTGTATCGAGTCTCGATAAATTATATAAAAAGTCGATAAAACCCACTTTATCTATTTGAACTGTCAATTTTATCGATAGAAAAGATCTGTACTTACGCCGCTGCAGCATTCCCCTCGGTTAATATCATCATAATCTACTTCGATCACCAAGCGTTTTATAGGTTACTTATTAGGTATGAACTTGCAAGGTTTCATAGGATTTTCAGCGAGGTGTAACGTATCTCTTATTAATTTTAGGCACTGGATGGATAGACGATTGCGCAGCATACTGAAATTCCCATACAAGGCTTGTAAGTAAAAATTCAGTTTGCCAGCATTATTTCAATTTATTGTAAGCTGTTTTTTTATATATATACTTTTTTAGGCTCCAGTTTGACCGGGATGGCGAACCTTTATTGATAAAAGTACCATTTTTTTATTAAAAAACAATTATGTGGCAATGTCGTGCCGTCAAAGAGTCTTGGAGTCTTGAACAGTTATTGTGATTTCTGCTGTTGCAAACACAATGGTGGTTTCTTAAACCAGGCTCTTACTAGACTTACTAGATTACTCTTCAAGTTGAACTGAATTTTTTTTCAATCAGGTATAATATAGGAAAGCAGGAATAGGAAAGTAGGAATAATATAAATATAATAGAAGATAAATTAATATATATTTTCAGTGTAATTGGTATATATATCTCTTCTGATTAATAAATTAAATAAACAATTGTTTTACAGTCAAAAGAAACATATTGAATAGAAGTTCCCTTATAAATGTGTTAATGAATTCAGAAGATACAGGGTAAGTTTTTAATCAAATTTCACTTATTTATTTACAGCAAGTTGTTGGGTGAAAGAAGGACAAACCAACAAACGTACACATTTTCGGTACAGACTCAGAGAGTGCGGATGAACACAAAAGTGATACTCATTAATTTATTTCAGAACGCTGATCAAAAAAATACAACTTCTATTTCAAGAAGATGTCAATGACCACCAAAGTAAGTTATTACTAGAAAAGAGGAAATTATCATCTCGCTTAGTCCTTTTTGAGGTTGGCAGAGCGGAAATAACGTCTCACTAGTTACTAATTCACTATATATCTTGCAATTTGCATACCTACTTCTTACGTTTGAGTATGCGCATTGTGTACACTCCCTTCGTTCGTCCGATAGTGATGCTCTAATCTAAAGCCATTCGGCGACGCTGTAAAGCCATTCGGCGACGCTGTAAAGCCATTCGGCGACGCTGTAAAGCCGTTTGGCGACGCTGTAAAGCCATTCGGCGACGCTGTAAAGCCATTCGGCGACGCTGTAAAGCCGTTTGGCGAAGCTGTAAAGCCATTCGGCGACGCTGTAAAGCCGTTTGGCGACGCTGTAAAGCCATTCGGCGATGCTGTAAAGCCGTTTGGTAATGGTCCAAAAAAAATGCGCTCCGCCTCTTCCCCACCCTCTTATTCTTATTGTAGGTGGGGGCGATAAGGCCTGCACTAACGTCCCGTTTGGGGTGTATTGTGCATGTCCTCCTGCCAGCATTTACCCAAGCCAGCCCAACTCCTTTATGTAACGGAGTGCGGCCTTGGGGCGCCTTGGGACATGGGGCTTGGGGCATAACTGCTCCAGTAGCATTGATGTTGTCTTATATGTCTGAACATTAGTCGTTTGCTGTTGTTGCAACCATTCTCAGCCGAGAGCACACGGCACAAACCCGTTAAAGTTATTTACTTTTGAATTTATAACCTTACTTTTCAGAGCGTGGTCTACAAAGGTTATATTCGACAATAAACCGTCAGAAGATTTCGAACAAAATGGGCTGGTAAATATTTTACTGTACAAATAAATTAATTTCAGTCTTTCTCTGTTTCTCTCTCTCTCTCTTTCTATACCAATATATGAATCCGTGCTGTCTATGAAAAAAAAAATCTTTTTTGTTATTCCTGCCTGCAAGGCATGAACGAATAGAAGTTAAATGAAAGCTGAAAATGAAATTACTTATTAATTTTGTAATTTTTATTTTCAGGCTAAATTTGGTAGCGAACGCACGCGGCAACACCGACATGTTAAGGTAACAATTGGGGTCGATCCAGAAAACCTAAACGTAATTTTAGTTGCCCTTCTCTTTCGGAATAGGAATACGAGAAAGGGATGCAATATACTTAGACCTGACAAATTATGCCTGCACTTGTTTGTATCGATATAAGGACCATGGATTTCGTGGTGTCTATAGTTTGTCAAAGGTGGAAGATATTTGACAGCTCTAAAACTAAATGTAGACCTGTCAAACACCGTCCATCTCTTTCTCATGTTATTTATTGAAAAGAGAGCGATACTAATTTTGTAAGTTTTAATTACTCTAAGATTAAAAATAAGAAGCGTGAGACTAGAAAGTTGATGAAAAACATAAAACATCATAAACTAGGTATACAGACTCGATTAGCACTGAGTCGAGGTAGATTGGAGTTTACGTTATAAGGTACGGAGGTTTGTGTATTTCAGATGTCACCACTTCAAGAGTTCACATAGCTACCGGTGTATGAGAGCACAGGTGATGAGAATGGCTGGACCTACTAAAAGCGAGTAAGTAATCCGCAGAACCGATAGCCGATGGGGAAGAAAGGTTCTCGAGTGGCGACCACGAACCGGAAGACGTAATATAGGCTCTGCACTAGGTGGAACGAAGATTTTGTCAAAACCGCATTATGTATATAAAAAAAATCTTTCACATATAGAAAGCTAGTTTATCCCTGAGTGCAGCTATAGGTTATATTTTATTCTGATTTCACGCGTGCCAAGCCACGGTCAGACGCTAAGTTCACAATAAAGGAAGACTAGCTGCTACCTGCGTGGAGGTTCCCACTGGAACCGTGCGTCTTTCGAAAAAAAAACTCCTATGTCACTCTCCGGCCCATAAACTCAAAAGTCATGGCGACCTGTTGCTCCGTTGCTGCCTGATAGAAGTACAAACCAACAAACATACTTTTGTATTTATAATATTAGGGATAAGGGGTACAATTGACTCTCAACGCAGGAGCGTATTTACCCTAGGGCCAAAAGGGCCATGGCCCGGGGCGGCAGGCTGCCAGGGGCGATGCAAGCAAAAGAAATTAAAAAAGCCTACCTAGCTAAGACAAATAAACAGTGTTAAACGGTTGAATACTTAGTTAAACTGTGTTTTGTCTCTTATTAAACTGTTCTGTTCTAACTGTTCTTTTATTAAAATTGTTAAAGAACAACAAAGACACAACATAGTTTAACTAAACTACCGTTTCACACTTAATTAGGTAATAAGACCCTAATCACGTACGGTGTTCGTGAGGGCTCGTGGGTGTAAGTTTGATACACATCAAGACGTGGAGCTATCGTATATATTGACCGGCGCGGCGACGGCAGGGCGGCAGGGCCTGCAGGCCCAGGGCGCTGAATCTTAAAATACGCCACTGTCTCAACGGCAGATATGGAAATGCCATAAGCGTTACCTACGCCTTTTTTTGGGGGGAATCATACCGTGCCCGGGGAGAGCCCGGTGGTTATATCGGGGCTGTGGGGCTCCTATAGGACCGGCAGACTGTCCCCCCAAACCCCGCTAAAACCCAGGCGCTCTGTGATTTCTCCGCAGCCCGGCCAAATGCGAGACGACCGAGGTTGATCATGTATCGCTTCAGCAGACGCACGCATGTAGGAGATTTTCTTAATAGTCCAATAATGAAAAGAAACTTAACATGTCATTGGTTTAATTACTATTGCTATGATTGGTTGGCATCCGCGCCGAGTTTGTTTATATTTTTGGGCAACTAAGAAAATTTTCACTACCTATATTATTATTATTTAGGTAAGTTTACCTACAAACCCAACGGCACATTCAAAAGACAAAATACTGCACTAATTAAACACTTGATTTTTCAGGTTGACTTTGTTCAGAACCAAAATGAAGAATTTGATTGCACCTGGATTTTTTCGAAATAGAGCTATCATTAGTAAGTATTTACGGCTTATATAGAGATATCTTTTGGTCAAAAGTCCACTGAATCGGAATCTGAGCGTATGGAGCGCTAATTCTTGCTTTATATTGATTTTTATTGCCTGATGGTAAGCCGGCCCATAACAATAGGGATGTTGACTCCATTTTTTATGATGTCTATCAATTCATTTTCACATGAGAATCAAATGTCTATATCGAAAAAACTAGAAATCGAACGCTAGAAATGTCAAAACTACGAGTCAAAGTCGGGCGTATCTATTGAGCGCGAAAACGCCCCATACAAATTAGACAGAACATCTGACGTCACTTGTTCAACGCGGGCCGTAAAGTTAAACATGCATTTTGTTGATTTGGCCGTGAAAAACTGATTTTAAGTACATAGTTGTCATACCTTTTTAATCATTAAAATATAAAGAATCTGATGGTATCATTTAAATTTCTAATTAATGATAAAAGAAATTGTTGAATTTGGGAAACTTTTATAAGCAAGTATTCTTGTAGAAATTATATATTTTTTGTGAATTTTGATTTCTATTGCGTTAATGTGATCTTCTTAAATCTATATAGCGACTGAAATTATTTATTTTGTGTTTCATGCAACATACCAATTGCAGTGCCACTCAGAACTTTGAAATAGAAAGGCCACTGCACTGCGAAAGTCCTCAGTGTGCACCAACGCCTTATAAAATATATGAAAAGTCTTGCCCGCAGCTTGTTGTCGCGTTAGTGGCCGCATTCGCGTGTACGATGTCCTGCTACACTTTATATGTATGTTAAATATACACATGGGACGTTTTTCGCTCAAACTTTTTAAAACGAAAAGAATATTAGTTTACGGCGCTTTTAAAATTTAACTTTCTTAGTACATTATTTGATAATTATTGTGATACAACGTACTTACATTAATGCTATAAAATATCTAAGTATCTTTACCTAACTAACACTATTAAGTAATAAAACTAATTTAACCGTAACTTAGCTGTCGAAGCATAAGAAAATGTCATTTAAATTGTTTCTCATATAAGTGAAATGTAATTTCTTTTTGAGAAATAAATATTCTTTAACCAGATATTTAACTTTTAGCTAATATGTAATTAACAACCAAAACAAATTTATTTTCAGATAAAGTATGCCCGGCAATAACGTTGTCCCAAGCGTGTGGCAACTCCAAACCAGGCTCTACAAAATAAATGTGAAGAAACGGAAACATACCTTCCCCAGTCGCGGAACAGCGTAACGGCAAAAACTACCAAAAAAGAGCGTAAATAAATAAAAATAACGTTTACACACTCATACCCCTACACTAGGATATCCTGTGTCCCAGATGGCATGGACACACACAGACGCCACTAACATCCAAGACCCGAGCACAAACTTTATGTACACCACACCCCCGGTTGGGCAATACCCCTCGCTTTGTAAGCAGGGTAGCTACCAACTTAGCCGTCCAATGTATCTATCCCTTCCACAGGTCCCTTCGGTTCAGTGAACATTGTCATGTCTAGCGCTTATTTTTATGATGATCTCCTCATTACTTCTGGTAACCTGCAGGGCTAACATGCGCGCCACGACAAAATTTTGTCTACTGTTTTATCTCGCTCTTTCTCTCGCCAACATGAGACAAATGCACGACATAAGCATCGACAAAATTTTGCCACGGTGCGCATGTTAGCCCTACTGGTACTTTTATTTTGAAAATATTTAAGTGTTTAGGAAAAAGTTAAAAAAAAAGTGTAACCATTTTTATAATTGTATCACCATCACGTAAACAAAACGTAATTAAAAATAAATTAACTATTTAAAAACATACATATCTGTTTCTTTGTTTTATTTTATAGTTTTTAATGACTAATTAGTGTTTACTTGCATAATTAAACGTAGCTCTTTAAGGCTATCTTATTAATATTTAACTCGAGTTAGTTGCTAAAACCAATAATCAATTAAATTACCATTTGTCTCACCATTACATTCTTGCCATTAGGTTATTTTTTTTAATTCTAATTCGCCGATATTGATATCAGGATGGCTGGTTGCCTGTGGCGTTTGTCCGTGAGAGCTTGTTCAAGAATAGCTACTATTTGCTACCTATCACAAATAATTGCTACCTGCGATATATTTTCGGGAATTTGTATTTTTTTTGACCACTTTTTTATTTTAAGATGGCTCGAAAAAATATAATGATTCCCAAGAATATATAGTTATCTCAGGTAGCAATTATTGATAGGTAACAAATAGTACCAATTCTTGAACAAATATTCTCACAGACAAACGTGACACGCTACCAAAAAGATATCTTAATCAAAGGATAAGACAAAGGAAATCCTTATATGATTTCCTGAAAATTTAAAATTGAGGTAAGTATTCTTTATGACGATTCTTTCGTAGAAATATAATAAAAGGATAATATTGTGATTGTTACAGTCATCCTATTGTGAATCATTACCGGCACTTTTCACACTTGCGACTTGTCGTGTGTCATGTCGACGACATAAGCTACTTTTTTTACTGTGGCTAACACGGTTCCATACTTCGAAATGAAAAACGAAAGCTATAAATGATCACTTTGTAGTGCGTCTGCCTGTGATTTCTGATGCACAACGGCGCAAGTACGGATCTTTTTGATCGATAAAATTGACAGTTCAAATCGATAAAGTGGGTTTTATCGACTTTTTATTTAATTTATCGAACCTCCATACTTTCGACAAAAGTTATCGAATAGCTAGGTCGATTCCAAAGAGAATATAGAGCTACTACAATACTTTACGATCAGACTTCGGTACTCGCAACATTCGATAAATTTATCGAGTTTTTCGGTTCGACAAATTTATCGAACCGACTTCCGTACTTGCGCCGCATGTTCGCTTCATTATAGAGTGATAGAAAGTGATGATCACTCGGAATAGATGATTATGCAGTCTACTGAAATCAAGTTCTCATGACTAATCTTGAAATGTCGTTATTTTGTAAAGCGCCTTACACCTCTATACCTACCTATTACCTAGGTATCGGTTCATAATGTTCTAGTTATATCGAGGAGGTGGTATGTGACGATTTGTTTTAAAGATAATCTTCTAGTTTGCCAACAGTGCCTACTATCCGTAGGTACGATATAAAAAATGCGAAAACGTGTTTGTAGGTTGGCCATTTCACACAGGTGTTGCTGCTGAAAGGATCGATCTTTTGCATAGATATTCGGCGCGAGTACGGATCTTTCGATAAATAAAATTCTATAAAATTGACAGTTAAAATCGATAAAGTGGGTTTTAATCGATAAAATTGACAGTTAAAATCGATAAAGTGGGTTTTATTGATTTTAACTGTCAATTTTATCGAATTTTATTTATCGAAAAGACCCGTACTCGCGCCGATAGTACAACTTTGTATTCTACAGGAATTTGTTCATATACCAAGTTCTCACAACACTCAAAGGTATAGATAGATAAGGCGTTTCCACAGGTGATAAAGACGATAAGATATTGGTACAACGATAACTGGTTAGTAGCAAGTCTGCGCTGAATTGAGTGGTTGTTATGTGTTTGTGTTATAAGTGCTAAGTAAAAGGTAAGCAGTGATTACTCGTGATTTTATTAATTACTACACTAGAAAAATATTTGACTACTCAAAAAACGCAAGTAGGTAAGTACCTAACTAGTTATTTTAATGAAGAAATTTGAGAATGACACATAAATTTTCCGTAATTATTTTTGATGGTAGGCAATCTAATCGGCTGAAAATCGTGAGTTACTTTTCTACAATTCTCCTTATCTCATCTAATGTTTCTACCAGGCGGTAGGACTCTTCTGCGAGTGTCCGTCTGTGTAGGTACCACCGTTTTGCTTGAGTAGTCTGCCGCCAGAACTACTGCAAGCATTACTGTGTTCCGGTTTGATGAGACAACATAGACAAGACGGTATATGAACCATCGGTAGATGAACCATGCACATTTAAAATACTCTATGCTGAGCCCGTCTTGTACTATTATTTATTTATTATTTATTGGCTTATTTATTTTATTTGGTAACGAGACGAGCTGGTCATTTGCCTGATGGTAAGCATAACGCCGGCCCATAACAATCGCAGTGCCACTCAGAACTTTGAAACATAAAGGCTTGCGCGGCACTGCAGTGCGCTCGCTACCCTTAGACATTAGGTATTAAGTGTCATAAGCCCAGTAATTTCACTGGATTCTCTGCTCATCAAACCGGAACACAGTTTGCTTACACATTGCTGCTTGGCGGCAGACTTCACGAGCGAAGCGGTGGTATCAACCCAGACGGACACTCGCAGAAGAGTTAGTCCTACCACCAGATAAAACGTCGAATTAAAGCAAATGTTTTTGTAGAATGATCATCACCTTGCTCCACCCTAACATTGTTTTCATAGTATTCATAGTTGATAACAGTTGATACGTGTTATCAGTTGATAACAAAGAGTCTACATTCGCCTTAGTTGATTTAACACTAACGCGTTCGATTTACAATTCACAGGAAAATGGGTTCGAGCGCCGCGCCATTTTTGGTTCTCGCTGCCTTTGTTATCGGAGGCAGTTGTCAAGATAGTAAGTTTTACTTTAAATAATATATTTTTAGATTTATTTGATAAATCTAACCAAAAATATAAACGTGAAGGTAAAGCTTAAAAAATGACATTCCTTTTTACTAATTGCAATAGGATTAGGTTTGCACCTCGCCTGATGTCGCTTTTATTCCATACTTCTTATACCTATTTCCATTCTTATTACTTTTGTTGGTTTGTCCTTCTTTCACGCAGTAACGGAGCAATGGATCGACGTGATTTTTGACATAGATATAGTTTATGGACCGGAAAGTAACATAGGCTTACTTTTATCCCGGAATGTTCAAGGTTCCTGTGGGATTGTATAGTAGCTGCACCTTCATTCCGGAATTATTTTAAAAATAAACTTACAAATTAGCATTTTTGCCTACTCCATTGCAGATTCAAATCAAAAAGGATTGAAAAAGTACCCTAATGATAGTTTTATCCCTATGTATATCTGAAGAAGACGGTATTTGCATGCGATTTGTGCACACACACTGTTATAGCTAATAATCGACATAAAATACAATGTAAAATAACTAAGTACTTAAATAAATTAATGAGTTGTAATGACAGTAAGTTAACTAATTGACTGATTCGAGGATGTCGCCATCTATGATCGAATAGCATAACTAATTGGTTCCATTTTCAGACGCGAGCTCAGATGTGGCGCTGCAAACTGGAATCTGCAGAAAATGTGTTTGCAAAGATGCAAAAGTTGACTGCTTTGACCAAAATATCGCAACGTTCTTCAGTAAAGATGAATGGGCTGGTAAGTAAAGCTACAATAAGAAGTAATATCTGTTGGCTTATTCTTCAATTCAGTTTCAATTCCAATCCAAGTTCAATTTTAATTTCAATTTACGTCAATGTCAAAATCGCGTCACATTAGCAATACTGATAATTTCATTTAGTTCCTTATAAACACCGAAATCGAATAACACTAATTCTCAATCGTGCGTTATATTTTTTATACTATTTGGTAACGAGACAAACGGGTAAGCATAACGCCAGCCCATAACAATTACAGTGCCACTCAGAACTTTGAAACACAAAGGCCTGCCTGGCACCGCAGTACGCTGAACGCTCGTTATCCAAAGACATTATAGAGTCTCATAATATTCTCAGTTACCGTTGCTCTATGGTCTCCTATGACAATAGCCGCCAAGTCGTTGTATTCTCTTTGATGACTACCATTGCCATAGGAGACCATAGAAAAACGATTGTCATATAAAATACCTAAAACCCCTAAAGTGATCTTTTGGCGGCAAACCCCAAATTGATCCACAATTTGTGAATTAGTGAATTGGGGCTCTGGAGACCGACTTTTTAACGACTTCGAAATCACTAATTTGTAAAAGTCGTTGATTTAGTTACCATTATGATATCACGTTTTCACAGGCTATCTTCTTAATTTCAGCTTTAACGGATTTTAAGCCAAACCACGTGGATCTAAGTGAGAATCTTATACAAAACGTCACTGTCATCTCCGAGCTACCAATTGAAGTGCTGAATCTTTCCCGATGCAGTATTGAATTCATTGAGAAGGCCAGCTTCAGGGATCTGCAGCAGATGAAAGTGCTGGATTTGAGCCATAACCAGTTAACATCGGCGAATTTAAGTCCTCACGCGTTCGAGGTAAGCTACTCGACGGTAGATGGCGTTATAATCAACCGTACTAAGTGAGAAAGTATGTCCTTCTTTCAAGCAGCAATGGGGCACTGGATCAACGGGATTTTTTGCATAGATATAATTTTTGCTGATAACTTATCCTATTTTATGTTTATCCTGCTTGCCAGTACCTTAGAGCATATTATCGTTTACAAGTAAATCAAATACTTACTTATCCAAAATTAAAACCGTATATTCAAACCCAAGTTATTTTAACTAAAGTTTTCATTCCCAGGGTCGCTTCGCTCCTGAAGAGTATGAACCTCTCGCTTCGATGAGGACCCTCAATCTGGCATTCAATGACCTCCACTCCCTCCATCAAGACCTCTTCGAGCACATGCCAGAGCTGGAAGTCCTGGATTTGAGTGGGAATCCTTTAACGACAATAGACCACGTCACGCTGATTGCCATCTCTAGTTTACCGATGTTGAAGGTTAGCGACATCTAGCGGTTAATAGAGATAAACAAGCCAATTCTTTTAAACAATGGAACCGATTTCAATATCTACTGCTGAACCGATTTTGTTGTAATTTCCATGGGACCAATCTAAAAGTATATTCTTTCAAATATACTTCCAAAAACGTTATCTTTATGATAAGACATCGATACGATATTGCTCGGAATAGGTACTCGTATATCGCAGTAAAATTAGTGTAAAAATGATTCTACGACATTTAATTGTCAAACTAATTTCGTTCATTCGATAGCTGATACGACAGCGAGTTCGAGGAAACTTAAAGAAGAACTATACCAGATATTCCATGATATAGGTACTCGAATCATTCATCGATTTTGCGAGTAGACTCTCAGGCCCTCTAGAGTACCAAATCTGGACAAAAGCCACACGCTTTTTTTTGCGCTCACGCTAACGCCTATGTATGGGAATGACATATTGTAAGGTGATATTAGCTTGAAAGATGTCACGTGACTGTTTTTAGAAATTGGTGGTTTATAATTTGTCGTATCGGTTTTTAACTCAATGGTATTTGGGTTAGCGAAAGAAAAAAAAGGGGAAAAGAAGCGTGTGGCTTTTATCTAGTGGGGCGACGTGAGATAGTGCAATGGTCTGTCATGAATAAAAAAACAGTAGTTTCCAATCCCCCCTCCAGGTGCTTCGCATGCGATCCTGCCAGCTGACAGAGATCCCGGAGAAGTTCCTCCACACCCCCCGGTACCTGGAGCGGCTGGACATCTCCGACAACCAGCTCACAGCCGTGCCCCAGGAGCTGGAGGAGACGAAGAACTTGCTGTTCTTGAACCTCAACCAGAATCCCATCGTCGAGCTGGTCATGGGCTCGGAGGATTACCCGTAAGTATAACGAGGAAATCTTTTTTAAAAGTTACTCGACGGTAGATGGCGCTATAATCAAATCTAGAATACACAACCAGAAAACAAGACAGCTGAAGGAACAGTTACTACTTAACATACGTCACCCACGTCGAAGAAATATCAGATGACGACTCTCTCGTCAAGGCTAAACTGCAGAGCCTGGCATATCAATGTGTCAATTAATTATAAGTATTATATTTTGTATGTATATTAGTTTATAAGGTATTTATTCTATGGGCCCGCTACGATGTACTGTTGCCTGCAATAAATGTATTATTATTATTATTATATCGCCGTGAAGTCGCAAGCCTCCGGTGGTTTACAGAATATACCACGGAGAGTGTGCGCAAGAACTTCACCACTAGATTCCCCCATCACTCTTTTTCCACCGCACAACAAGACGATCGGCTGGGCGCCACCCCTTTATGGTGGAAATACCACCAACTCGTACGAAGCGATTCGCTTCTTCCTATATAGTAAGAACTGCTAATGAGTGGAATGCTTTACCGTCGTCTGTGTTCCCTTAACGGTATCATCCGGGTGTGTTCAAGAACAGAGTGCATAGGTATTTACTGGGAAAGCGTGCTACATCTTCGACCGCATCGTCGCTTCACATCAGGTCAGATTGTTGTCAAACGCTTAACCAGTCCGAGATAAAAAAAAGTCTCAAAGCGTTTTATGGAAGAACGCTTTGAGACGTCTGATATTTCCCTAATTAAAAAGAAGAAATAAATAGCAAAAAAAACCTTTCCAGTGGCTTCCCTCGTCTCCGTAAACTTGAAGAGCTCCACATGTGCAATATGCCCAAGCTGCGCCGCATCGACTCCGGAGCCCTATCCGGCCTGGAGACCGTACAGAAGCTCCACATGAGCTTCAATCCATCCCTGACGGAGATCCATGCGCGGGCGCTGGCCCGCCCTGATGATATAGGGGAGACTTACGACTGGCCTTTGGTCAAAGAGGTAAGAACAAAGTAAAGAGAAATAAAAAAATATAATTTATCGACATAACTTTTTGCTCACAATTTCAATGAACTTGAAAACAGTTTCAGCAACCAGTGTCTTCTCCCATCAGTAGACGCTATTTCAATTATGACGAGTTTTTTGAATAACAATACGACAAATACATTGATTACAGTATCAGCCTCTTACGCTCCCACTGCTGGGATACCGGCCTTCTCTCAGAGAGAGATGTATGGGCCATAATCCACCACGCGGGCACAGTGCTTGGTGGATGTCATATGTCCTCGAATTTTGTGGTTCTTGAACATGGCGGTTTCCTCACGATGTTTTCCTTCTAGAGCGAGTGTGAATAATCCGCATATAACTTGATATAAGTCATTGGTGCGGCCGAGTCGAGATTCGAACTATGGTGCGTCGGATTAAAAGTCGCACAAGTTCCCGCTCGGCCACACTCGCTCTTAATACATTGATTAGGAACAAGATAAATACTAATCAAAGCAAAACTTATTTTTTACCAAAACGCTTACAGTGAAATGCGGTCTCTGGCTTTCTTACACCAGTCCTTAAGTAAATCATCCTCCACCGTTATCTATGGCCGCACCTTTGCTCTCTTCTCAACTGGAGTATCATTATATAATCTATTTAACGAAATTCTAAACCTGTTTTATTTTTCAGCTGTATTTGCAGTCCAATAACCTATCGGAGATTGATTCACGCTTCCTCGCTCGTTGGGACCTACTCCAAAAGGTACTTGATACATTCTGAAATAGGCATTCAAAATCTAACCCTGTTAACTTATATATATAGGTACCTCGTAACTACTACCCCTATACCTATTTTTGAAAATTTCAATGTTTTTTATTTCATATACCGTAGATCCATAAGTCTTAGTAAACAGAAAAAATTAATATAAATTGTTAGTACATTTTTAGTAGTAGATTTTTGAAAATACAAAATATTTTTGCCCGCAAAAGTATTAAACTTATAACATGACTAAAATATTATAAAAAACATAAACTTATCTAGATTAAGTAAAATTAAAAAAAGTAAATCGTTCATGGCAAATGAGGTTAGACCCTGCTATAAAAAAAGTTTTGCGTACATTACCCATTTTCTTGTTAACCGAATTTTTTCCGACATATCTATGAATATAGGTAAAAAATTTTTACCTGCATCTGCAGATGTTGGATATTGTTACTAATTTTTTTTTTTAAAGTAACTTCTAACTTTAATTACACCTCGGAAGTCACATTAATGCTATTTATTCCAATTTTAGGTGGACGTGTCTGACAACCCCTTCGTCTGTGATTGTTCGACGCAGTGGATGGTGGACATTTTGGTGCCGCTAGTGGAGAGCAAGTCAGCCAACGCCTCGCTCATGAGGTAAGCTTAGTAACACTAGCCCATAACAGTTGCAGTGCCACTCAGAACTTTGAAACACGCGGCACTGCAGTGCGCTCGTCATCCTGAGCCATTGGGTATTAAGATGCCCCTTCCCGGCCCGCCTAAGTAGAACGCAAAAATGGCCTTCAGGTTTGTTGTTTCATCAAAGAAAAACAGGCACTATGCTGAAAAAGGACCGCAACACCTTCGGTTGGCATTCTTAAAATTTTCAAATATATTTCCAAAGAAAATTTCCGAAGACAATTTTAGTGCGTGGTAATTTCCTAAAACTTGTTCCAGGAAATACGTGTTTTTGAAAATGTCTTACGATTTTGTTAAAAAAAATGTTATTGCCAGCAACTTCACCGAATGCGATTTTTCATAATTATATTAAGTGATTGTTTATCTTCAAAAATGTTGAGATGTGCGAGCGAGATAGCGGCGCCGCGGATTCTGCCCCATAAGTCTCAGTAATTTCACTGACGCATTTTAAACTATTACTTTCAGATGCGCAGAACCCTCTGAGATGCGAGGGTACAACTTGAAGCAGCTTCACGATTACCACAGAAACATGAGGTGTTTGGACAGATACGGACACCACCCGGAGAGAGACGGCTCTATCTTGCTGGGGACTCTTATTGGTAAGAAATAAGAGAGAAATAACAAAAAAATTACCTACAATACAACATTACATCACACAACACAGAAACATGGACATGGACATGGACTATGGTTTTTAAGCCGAAAGAAGTCATCATCTGAATAATTTCAGGGTGACATCAATCACTCCCATAACCTAGTTGGTTAAGGCATCTGCGGCGCGAGTACGGATCTATTCGGGTCGATAAAATTCGATAATATTCGATATAATTTTGACAGTTCAAATCGATAAGGTGGGATTTATCGAGCCTCGAAACAATCGACGAAAGTTATCGAAAAGCTAGGTCGAATCCAAAGAGAATATAGAGCTACTACAATACTTTACGATCAGACTTCGGTACTCGCAACATTCGATAAATTTGTCGAGTTTTTCGGTTCGACAAATTTATCGAACCGACTTCCGTACTCGCGCCGCTGGTCTAGATGAACAGAAGACGCGAATTCGAATCCCGTTTTCAGCGAAATATTTGCGATTTAAATTGAATTGGTATGTTATCCTGCAAGGGGATCAATCTAATCCTGGAGGTCAACAACAATTGTTTAACGAATTTTTGAAATTCGAAATTTTTCTTTGTTTGTAATGCATTTAAAGTTTTTGTTAAAATTCAACTAGGTACAGAACTTCCACTATAGTTAGAACAATATACATCATCGTAATCAGCCGAAAGATGTCCACTGCAAAACCTCATAATGATTGCCATAAACGGGCACGTTTGGCTGCGTCTTGGTTATCGCGGTAGATTATAATGTGGACCAAATTTAAAAAAATCATTGCCGAATGGCTTCTTAGAAATTGTTTTACTCTTAATAATCTTAAGGAATATATGGAATTTTGTGACTAGTATTATTTATAAATATTTGCACGTCTGCTTGCAGACCAAATACTCTGTACCAACAATTAATTTTATTTTATTCATGTAATTTGGCAAATAAATTATTTGATTTGATTTGAAGAATGCTGCTGCACACTCCTTGCTCGTGAAGTCTGCCGCCAAGCAGTAGTGTGCAAGCATTACTGTGTTCCGGTTTGATGAGCAGAGTATCCAGTGAAATTACTGGGCTTATGAGACTTAATACCTAATGTCTCAGGGTAACGAGCGCACTGCAGTGCCGCGCAGATCTTTGTGTTTCAAAGTTCTGGGTGGCACTGCAATTGTTATGGGCCGGCGTTATGCTTACCATCAGGCAAACGACCAGCTCGTCTCGTTACCAAATAACATTTAAAAAAACATTCCCTTAGCTCTTACGGCACCCACGGAAAGAGATAGTTTGGTTCTGTCCATATGCCGGGACAAGACGTCCAATACTAAGAAATCCTTTCATGAGCATATTTTTCCAGGAGTTCTGCTGGCAGTGCCAATAGTCCTCGGTCTGATGCTCATGTGGCGTCGAGGGTACTTCGGCTGGATGGGCCTCCGAGCGCCCCAGGACGTCTCCCGAGCGTTCTACAAACGGGCACCAGCTGACGACAATTATATATAGCTATAACAATATCTAAGTTTACTTATTAGTTATACCTAAGTTATAGATTTTCATAGGCATTTTGGGATAAGTTACGTTTAGACATAGTTAATATATGTTTTTTTGAAATAAATATAAGTGTTTTACTATAATTGTTTGATTTATTGAGCTTTTACCTGGATTAGGAATAATGGTGGCCCTATGTGATGTCCTTGTGGAACTCCCAGTAAAAGGTATATGGAACTAGCTTCTGCCCGCGGTTCACCCACGTTCCCACATGAACCGTGCATTTTTCCGTGATAAATAGAAGCCTATGCTACTCTCCGGTCCATAAACTATATCTATGCCAAAAATCACGTCGATCCGTTGCTCCGTTGCTGCGTGAAAGGAGGACTAACCAAGCAAACAACAAACCAACAAACACACTTTCGCGTTATTAAGAAGGAACCAGCCGTTCATTTCTCCATACAACCGTACTTGGGTGATTACTCCACTACTTGACGTTTTAAGTCCAAAATTAAGAATAATATCGACTTATCTCTTCGTTATCTAGGTCAGCCTGCTAATTATACAGAAAAAAAATAAGTGGCTTAAAAGTAATGAGCCTTCAAACATCTGTATTTTAGCACGTATTTTAACGCAAGTTTGGACGTAAATAAATTACAAAAGGATTACGAAAACTCCAAAATAATGTACATACTGACAAGCTTTAGTTTATTGACATTTCAAATAACTTTGGTCTGACTAAATACATTCAATAGTTTTGTCGTAAAACCCCAAGCACCAGAAGCCAATTCGTACATTTTTGCGCGCCGGTTTTCGACTTTTCGGTTTTCGTCGTGACTTTACGAGAGTGTGTAATTGTGTATGTGCGAGCATTAGCTTTTTACTCCTAATCGCTGAGTTTTACCTTTTTCCACTAATGTTACACGAAATAGCATGCATTTTAGCCGCGCCCACTGATAAGTTCGCGGCGTGGACTAGTAGGCTCTTAAGTAGGAAGTAGGATTAGTAAGATCGATTTTTTGGATATTTAAATACGTTGTCTTTTGTAATTCATTATATCTACCAGAAAAAGTCCAATTCTTAACGTCGGCCTCCCCCATGAAGAGGGATGTTGCGCTATAATACAGCACGCTTGGCAGGCGTCGCTGTGATCGCAGTAGACTATGATGTTGACAGAGGAGAATGCTAACCACATTCCTCGCATTTTCCCTCAGCCAGTTCTTACTGAACCCTCAGGAAGAGACGGGTCGGCAGTTTCTTAGCCAGGACTACGCTGCCAGCTCTTCTGTAATAGCAAAACGTAACGATGGTGGCTCTGGGCGATACGACATCTGATTATTTGTTCCATAGCAATATGGTTCAATGTAGAGCTGTAGGTACAACCAGCGACCCAGCAGCTTCGACCGGTCTCCGTCGAAAGCGACAACACTTCCTACGAAAGTAAAACTATACCCCGATAGCTCTGGTCCAGAAACCTTATGGATACCGCGATGCCCAACTGATGATCCGTGCTCGGACGGATCTATTTTGCCAAATTCGAAATTCGGATTTCAGCTACTCTGCGCATACCTGCAATAGAAGTAAGCTTCCTAATCCGTTCTTTATAGGTACCAGCGGCGCAAGTATGGATTTTTTCGATCGATAATATTCGATAAAATTGACAGTTGAAATCGATAAAACCCACTTTATCGATTTAACTGTCAATTTTATCGAATTTTATCAACCCGAATAGATCCGTACTTGCGCCGCAGGTGGTAATGGTCGAAATATCAGGAGCAACTGATCCGATTCTTTAAATTCTTTCACTGATATAAAGCCATATCCCGGATAAACTATAGGCTACAGTTTTCTTGTGATTATAGCGTCCGCCCTGAAGCATAACGCCCATAACAATTGCAGTGCCTCTCAGAATTTTGAAACAACCGGAACACAGTAATGCTTACACATTGCTGCTTGGTGGCAAACGAGCAAAGCGGTGGTACCCATCCAAACGGAAACTAGAAGAAGAGTTAGGTCTACCATCTGGTAGGTAGCAGACTACCAGCAAATCATTATGATTAGGTACATAATAAACTTGCATTAGCAAATAAGTAACAAGCAAATATGCAGAAATAGTAAAAAATGATAATTATGTAGATGACGTCATCACAACTACGTACGAAATGCACATGCATTCGTTTTAGATAAGATAATAATAATAACTGTTTGTTAGTGGGAGGACTAACTCTTCTGCTAGTGTCCGTCTGGGTTGTTACCACCGCTTTGTGAGTGAAGTCTGCCGCCAAGCAGTAGTGTGCAAGCATTACTGTGTTCCGGTTTGATGAGCAGAGTATCCAGTGAAATTACTGGGCTTATGAGACATAATACCTAATGTCTCAGGGTAACAAGCGCACTGCAGTGCCGCGCAGGCCTTTGTATTTTAAAGTTCTGGGTGGCACTGCAATCGTTATGGGCCGGCGTTATTCTTACCATCAGGCAAACGACCAGCTCGTCTCGTTAACAAATAGTCACTAACAACAAGTTGTGTTTATCTGCTAGTAACGAAATAAATAGATTATAGTAAGTAATAATTTATTTTTCCTCCCATAAAGTAAAAACATTTTACTGTTTGGATTTATTTTAATGTATCTCAAAATGTAACAATATCGGATAAGAAGTTAATCGCAGTGGATCTTCGATTTCAAGCTCTATTCATTTACAAAAAGAGCCAAAATCGGATTCGGTTGACCCTTTTTAATATAGCTTATCTATCGATAGCGAATTCGATAACCATAGATTAATAATTTTTGAAGAATTGATAGTGATAGTAGTTTTTATGCCTAATAGGTGAAAGCATCGAAGAGGACACGGTTACAAAAATGGTGCATGAATAGGTATACTATAATATCGTAGTTTCCATCGACCTACTTATACCCACCATCGTAGGTAGGTACATATAGGTACCATCGTTTCAAGCATCGCTTCTGTACATTCTACAAATTATTATTTTGTTAATCTATGACGAGCCCCGCCTTTTAAAATGTAGTTTTTAAATCTTTATCTTGAACGTAAACCACATCGTTCAGATGTACTCTATTTTATGACGAAACAGTATTTTTAGACATTTAGAATGTTTGTCCCAAGTTTTGTGTATTATAAAGTTAGTGTTGTGTTCATATTATTGTGTAGTTTGGTTACATCTCAGGAAATAGGTAAGTGTTAGTGATTTTAGCATCTAATAGGTTAGACTTCGAGTACCTACGTGCTATTAATCATTGTAATCGGTTGACAATAACAATTGGCGATGAAATCTGGTAACATACACATAAAAACTACAGACGAATTGAGAACCTCCTACTTTTTAACCGACTTCAAAAAAAAGGAGGAGTTTCTCAATTCGATTGGTATTTTTTTTAATGTTCGTTACCTCATTACTCCGACATTTATACCGATATTCGATATTTCTTACCGATTTTGAGAATTCTTTCTTTATAGGAAAGGATGATACTTGCAGATTGGTCCCATGGAAATTTTATCAAAATAGGTTCAGAGGTTTGGTAATCAAAATAACAGAAAAAAATTATGTCATCCAAGTAAACAAAATTGCTTTTTTACTTTTTAGTGCATTTTTTCATAGTAGATTTTTCGAAGTCGGTTATTTATGTAACTTTTCTTACATCAACTTTTTAAATCGGTTTCAAAATTGGTTACATTTGAAATACTAAATTTTTGTTCAATGTCATTTTTTAGAGGTAACAACGACTGAGGCACCGGAACCGGTGTCGGAGGTGATCTGCCAGACGTGCAACTGCACAGTGCCGGGAGTGGTTGATTGCACCAATAGGGAGCTCAAGGACTTTTTTGAGTTGCAGGACTGGGACGGTAAGATATTTTGAAGACACAAACCGGAAGGATGAGACTAAGGCTAAGATTCAGAGACGATTCTAAGCGTAGACTTTGGCTTCCATATGTCAAAACTGTATAGAATTTTGACGTATGGAAGCGTGAGTCCACGCTTAGATTCGTCTCTGAATCTCAGCCTAAGACTCAGGGTCGCAGTTCACCAAATGTGAAACAAATGAAATTCTCGTAATCGGTGTTCAGATTCCCTAGTTTAAACTCAAGTTTACTAGGTGGTAGGACTAACTCTTCTGCAAGTGTTCTACTGTGGTTTGGTACCACCGCTTTACTCGTGTAGTGTGTCGCCTAGCAGTAATGTGCGAGCATTACTGTGTTGCGATTTAAAGAGCAGAGTAGTCAGTGAAAATACTGGGCGTATGAGACTTAATACGTAATGTCTCAGGGTAATGAGCGAACTGTAGTGCCGCGCAGGACTTTGTGTTTCTAAGTTCTGAGTGGCGCTGCAAATGTTTTTGGGCCGGCGTATGCTTACCATCAGGCAAACGACCGGCTCGTCTCGTTATCAAATAGTATAAAAAATGCCCAACATGTATAGTGTAACATAAACAGGCACTTCAATTTTATTTATTTGTATTGTTGACATTACAAACAGATATACGTTCAATTTTATTTATTTGTATAGATAAGGACTAAACGTAGGTACAATACTTAGTAAATGGCCCTAGGTTTCGTGACTCAACCCGACTTCTTTATCCATTTCAAACATTTGAACAAATAGGTAATAATGGATACCTAATTGACTTAAGCAACCTAGTATTTCCGGTTCCGTTTCTTATCATATTTCTGGGATTTCACAGTTTTACAGTGAGTGTGATAAAAACGTGTCCATAATATACTATCGTAATTCCAGGTCTCAAATCCTTCAGTCCGGTCACAGTAGACCTAAGCCAGAATCACTTCATCACCATCACCAGGATCTCCTCCCTGCCGATTCAGCAACTGAACATCTCCAACTGCGAGATAGGAACGATCGAAGACGCCAGCTTTGTGTACCTGTCAAACCTGGTGTCCTTGGACCTATCGAGAAATAAGATCTCGACGTCTGCTTTGAGTAGACGGGTCTTTTCTGTGAGTAGACCGTTCAATGAGAAGACTAGATACCGTTTTAACACAAAATTATACTTTTAGACGCCTGGTTAAGGTGTCCAAATTAATATTAAATCTTTGTTAAACAGCTTTTAACTGCTAAACATGCCTTAGTTGCGTGTGAATATGAGCAACCACAAATGTTGATTAGTGTCTAACTGTTACCTAACTCCATTCTGTTGTGATATTTATTGTCATTTTAGGCGTTTATCTTTAGACACTGTCTAGCTAAACAGGTATCACAAAATGTGTTTTTTTTTCTGGTAACACTGTTAATGTTTAAGAATAAAAAAATGTATATTTAAAAACAAGATTAAACTTGAAATTGGCAAAATACACAAACCGTGTCTGGCCACGAAAGAAGAAAAAAAAAACAAGATTTTCTCCATAATGATGCATTTGTCAGCATTGCATTGTTTACACGTCAATTAAAAAATTATACTCTATTCGAATTTCAGGCGCTGGTCACATATTCTAAGATAAAAAAACCGGTGAATTTATTATAAAAGCTTGGAAAAAAATTGTGCCACAGACATACGACACGATTCTTCTATTTATTTAATTCACAAATATATGTGTGTGAAATACACAAACGAAGAATAACAAAAAAATTACTGCAAGTGTTTTTCTCTCAACCACATCCACACAAAGCGCACTCGTCATTGTCAACACAAGTGCACACAAAACAGGGATGCGGATGTAGGGTTAAAAAATTATTCGTAAAGAAAAAAATTAATAATAATAATAATAGACTTCCAGGCCGATTTCGGCTACGGCGACTGCTCCTAGTTTATTAATCACAGCGGCTTCGATCATGGGCGCGCATGTGGCTGTTATATCCTATTTTTGCAGTGAATGCGCGAGCACAAACGCTGCATGTTAGGATACCTCCGTCATAATTGTAGGTAATTTTAGAAGGCGGTCTATTCTTCAGTTGGTCTCTTTTCAGGTCAAGATCACGCCTTCTTTGGTCTTCAAAAGAGTGTACTGTCTGTTTAACCAGACGTCTCCACTCAGATCTATTTTTGGCCTGCCCTTCTTAAAATAATTAAATACTGTAGTATATTTAACAATATTGTATCACAACGACCCGATAGTGTTCTTAATGATTAGTAGTGAATAATCCAAATTGCTTTATTATTCCAGGGAGCAATCACACCAGGTTTGGGTCTCCTCCCATTCTCAAAACTCCGCTACTTAAGCCTGGCCCATAATGATATCCACTCGCTCCCACAAGATATCTTTACGTTCATGCCAGGCCTGACCACCCTGGACCTCAGCGGGAATCCTCTAGCGTTCATAGACCAAGTTACAATGGCCGCTATTACGGATTTGGTGAATTTGAGGGTGAGTTTCCAATTCCAAATTTAAAGTTCGTATCTTATACCTAATTGTAGAGTATTTGTTTATTTCTAATAGGTACTTAATTGTAAAGTTAATAATTTTTTAACACCCTCTCTCGTAAAGCTGATATAATTCCACCGGTTTTAAATATGTAAAGCGGGTCATAAAAAACGCGTGTGTTATCAAAGCAAATAGTTAAGTTATAGTCCATACAAATTCCATAACAGTATTATTTGCCATTTCAAATATGGAACTGATCGCCGCCGCACCACTCCAGCTAGTGAGCAGCGCGCTGTTGCTATTCAAGCGCGCTGGTAAAATGGCGGGAAAGCAACAGTGTGCATTCACAGATTGAGTTTATTTAAATGTTTTTTTTTCCTGTTTACTCGCAAGTGTGTTAAAAAACGTCGTACGATATACGTGCGTATTGGTTATAACATCTTTACGCACTAATATCGTAATGTACTAATAAAGTATTAGCCCGCACTAGTCAGATTTGTTCAAGTAAAATTTGTAGTGTTCTGTATGATAATGATACAAGCCGGTCGCTTGCCTAATGGTAAGCATAACGCCAACCTATAACAATTGAAGTGCAACTTAGAACTTTGAAACACAAAGACCTGCGCGGCACTGCAGTACGCTCGTCACCCTGAGTCAACATATATTGTACATCTTAATTTCACTGCAAACAGGATTCGAACCCAGCGTCTTCTGGATTACTAAACCAGACTATATTTTACCTTAATTTTAACATGATTTTAAATGTGATAAGTAGTTTAGTTGAACGAGTCAAAGTAAAGTTCGTACTTTTAAATAGACAGAAACGACCACAGTTCGAACGGAAGTAATCAATTGATGTATTATAAATTAATAATGATGTGTACTTACACTTAGTAAGCATATTAATAAAATGTGATGTTTAAAATGTAATAACAAATTCGTTAATTATATTTCAGGAGCTATTGCTAATCGGCTGTGAGTTGGAAGCCCTACCCGATGGTCTTTTCCGTCGGCAGCGTCGTTTGCGCCGACTGGATCTCAGCGATAACAGGTAACAGATCCATACTTCATCATGAGCCGGAAAACTTCCACTGTTGACCATCGGTCTCAACCATGAAGGGGGGATTTTGCCATAATATAGCACGCTTGGCAGACCATTATGATGTGGACAGAAGAGAATGCCGCAGCACATTCCCTGGATAGGTGATCATTTGCTGGAGTTCGATTCATAGCCTAGGGCTTAGAACTTGCGTCATTATCAGCCTCTAACGCACCCACTGTGCTGGGATACTGGCCTTCTCTCAGAGAAAGAGGTATGGGCCATAATCCACCACGCGGGCCCAGTGCGACACAATCATGTCCTCGAACTTCTTCGAGTTCTTGAACATGCCGGTTTCCTTACGATGTTTTCCTCCACCATTTTAGTCATTGGTGCGGGCCGAGGCGATATTCGAATTATGGTGTGTCGGATTGAAAGTCGCACAAGTTTCCGCTCGGCCACACTCGCTCTTTAACTTACGTAAAATCTCAAATAAGTGTGTTGATTTCAGATTTACCACCGTCCCCGGAGTCCTCAACGAGGCACCAAACCTTCTGTATCTGAACTTCGGGAAGAATCCTATCCAGAGTTTGGAGACTGAGAAGTAAGTGATTTCTCTTATTTATTTGGCGTTTGACTCTTATAGACGATGTAGTAGAAGGTGGCAGGTAATAAACTAAATGTTGAGTTGGCACTGACCGAACTGACTATCTAGAGTGGCTGCTCAAACACACCGATAGGTCAGCAACAAATTTTCATCATAAGGGTGGTAATTTGCAAGGAGAATACTAGAAAACGCCCTTCATAATTCTATTTATTTAATATTCATAATTATTACGCTTGGCGACAGATTTTCATCTTGAGGGTATTTTTAAATGTTATTTGGTAACGAGACGAGCTGGTCGTTTGCCTGATGGTAGGTGAGCATAACGCCGGCCCATAACAATTGCAGTGCCACCCAGAACTTTGAAACACAAAGGCCAGCGCGGCACTGCAGTGCGCTCGTTACCCTGAGACATTAGGTATTAAGTCTCATAAGCCCAGTAATTTCACTGGATACTCTGCTCATCACACTGGAACACAGTAATGCTTGTACACTACTGCTTGGCGGCTGACTCCACGAGCAAAGCGGTGGTAACAACCCAGACGGACACTCACAGAGGAGTTGGTCCTCCCACTAACAAACGGTGAGTAGTGTATTATTGGGCATTCTACCCCACCTTCGTTCGCTTTCGCTCACCTCCGTTCGCTGCGCTCACTACGGGTGGGATAGAATACCCAATAATGTAAAGTCTGTTCATCCGTTACTAAAAGGTGGTTCCGACATTGATATCCGTCTGTTGTGTCGAGAAGCTTTGGTTGTTTAGTTTCTTATTAAATATCAAGGTATAATGCAAATTACTCATTTCTCTTCCAACTTTATAGTGGTTCGAACATGTTATTTATTAAACAACCTTATTCTTTACATATAAACCCAATTTGCGGATCTACTACTGAAAATACACATAGACATGGCAAGCTTCTGCCTAGCACTATTCGATGCATCATTTGTGGTCCATCAAACTGTGGGAAAACCAATTTATTAATTGGTCTTCTATTACATGAACACGGGATAAACTTCTTGAATGTTTATATTTTCTCTAAAACTTTATTTCAACCCAAATATGTTTTCTTAGAAAATGTCTTAAACTTAGTACCTGAAATTAATTTCTATAAATTTAAAGAAAACGACAGCGTATTAAGTCCGCAGAAAGCAAAGCCAAATTCAGTGATCATATTTGATGACGTTGCATGTGAAAAACAGAATAACATACGTGACTACTTTGCTACTGGAAGACACAAACAAATTGATTGTTTTTACTTAAACCAAACATATAGCAAGATTCCAAAACAACTTATTAGAGACAATGCTAACGTTATTGTTCTTTTTAAGCAAGATGACATAAACCTCAAACATGTATACGATGAACATGTGAATACGGATATGACATGGAATCAGTTCCGTGAAATGTGTACTAAAGTCTGGAGCGTTCCTTTTAATTATTTAGTAATAAACAAAGATTGCGAAAAAAATAAAGGAGGTTACAGAAAAAACTTTGACACGTTTGTTATGCTAGATTAACTGGTGCTTTTCATATATAAGATGATAAAAATTAATTTATATTCATTTACTTTTCCATCCTTGCCTGAAATAGGGCTCATTAACATATAGCTATGACGATTACAGAAAAAAAATTGAAAGAACAAATTGTAAAATCTGCAGATGTTGTTAAAAGAAAGGTAAAACTTATGCAAAATTTAAAATCAGACAATGAGATGGCTATCGAATCTGCATTAAAACCATTAACAGATCCTCTCAACAAGTTGGTGTCAGCACGTATCTCGTCTAGTAATGGTATGTTTACGGAGCCGTACATTAAGCGCAAAAAAATGAAATACGTGCAACATAATGAGTCTGATGTTGAAGATGAACTTAATAAAAAAAATTCATGTATTGCCAATAATAGAAAGTCTGATCAAACTGTTACGTACAATTCAAACGCTGAGTCAAGTGAATATAGTTCTGAAAGTGATGAAAAAGATTCCTCAAATATAAGTGCTTCATCGTTTAAATCTTTAGAACCGGACGATATGTCATGGTCTTTATCGGAAGAAGTGTTTAAAGATGTTCCTTTTGGTGCTCGATTAGAACGTGGCAAACTAAAAATGGGAACTTTATATTTAAATGTGACTGGAGAAGAAATAAGTTTAGGAGGACGGCGCTATAAAAAAACCCGTGGGATATATGAATTACTATTTAAAAAAACTCCTGATTTAACTAAATTAACAGAGGACGACAAACAGAACTATAAACAAATGTTAATAGATACCAATGCACACCGCCGTGATTATGATCCGAAAAAACCAATCAAAAGCAACAAAGGTATAAAATACCTTAACATCATAAAACCATTTTTTAAGCTGACAAAAGATTATACAACAAGTACCGAAAGTCTTGTCAAAGGATCAGGATTACCAGTCATGAAAAAAGTTAATCCGAAAGTGGACTACATTTATTGGGATGATCCTAATGAATTGGTCGAAAGATTAAAATTATTGTTAGCTTCTCGTGACGCTGGAAACACTGGTCTAGATAATGAAATAATATCAATTATCGAAGAACTACGTGAAAACGGTACCATCAACTGAATAAAAGAAAAGTACTATAAAAAAATAATCAGTTTTATTTTAACTGCCTATCAATCAATACCTCTACTGTTATGAATATAGATAAGTTTGGCAATCACGTGCATAAACGTTTGCGTTTATCTGAAGACCTATTCAATAAATCTGCGGTAGCATTTGATGAACAAATGATTAAAAAAAGTTTTTATACCAAGCAAGAAATAGATGCAAAACTTGAACTAATCAAGAGCCAAATTAAAGTACTAATAAGTCAACATTTGAAAGAAAATCATACTGAATATCAGACAAAACATATTATTAAGCCAGTAATCAAATGAGCAAACAAGCGGTCGTCAATGAAATTCACAGGCAAGCACGCAAAAACTTTACTCGTCGCTGCGTGGTGATAAAAAATATTGATGAAACATGGCAAGCTGATCTAATAGATATACAAAACCTAAGTAACTTTAATTCAGGTTATAAATATATTCTAGTTGTAATTGATGCTTTCTCTAAATTTGGGTGGACCGTACCTGTGAAAACCAAAACAAAGTGTGAAATAGCTCAAGCTTTAGAAAAAGTGTTTAACAAAGGTCGAATACCAGTTCATTTGCAAACAGATTTGGGAAAAGAATTTTATAATGATGTATTCAAAACCTTAATGAAAAAATATAATATTAATCACTATTCTACTTTCTCTGTTAAAAAAGCTTCAATTGTAGAAAGGTTCATAAGAACAATAAAAAACAAATTATATAAGTATTTTAATTTAGTTGGAAATTATAAATGGAATGGAAAACCTTTGCAACAAATAACTGATAAATATAATAATACTGTGCATCACACTATAAGATTTAAACCTAAAGATGTTAGCTCTTCAAATAGAAATATGGTATTATTTAATATCCTAAAATCACAAAATAAGAACTCAATGAAGAAAGGGAAATTTCAAATTGGAGATCAAGTTCGTATCAGCAAGTACAAAGAACATTTTAAAAAAGGATATACGCCAAATTGGTCAACTGAACTGTTTACTATTGTAAAAATAAATACTACTAACCCTGTTACATATCATATAGAAGATCAACACAAACAAATTATACTGGGTACGTTTTACGAGCAAGAACTTCAAAAAACCAAACATCCTGGTATATACTTAATAGAAAAAGTTTTGAAACGAAAAGGTGATAAATTGTTTGTTAAATGGTTAGGATTTTCTGAAAATGAAAGCTCATGGATAAACAAAAATGCAATTACCTAAATGTATAAAAAGCTTATGTAATAAAAATATAATCATTATTGTTTAACCAATGGAAGGAGGCGGACTCATTAATAAAATTATAAACAATTTACCTTTTGAATTACATTTACCAGGATACAATTATTGTGGACCTGGTACTAGGTTAAGTGAACGATTATTGCGAGGTGACCGTGGAGTGAATGAATTGGATGAAGCTTGTAAACAGCACGACATTACATATTCAAATAAATCTAATATAGAAGATCGACATAAAGCTGACTTGGAATTATATAACATGGCTAAAAGACGAATAAAATCAAAAGATGCTAGTTTAAGAGAAAAAGCTGCTTCATGGGTAGTAAAAAACGCTATGAAAACCAAATTAAAAATAGGAGCAGGTGTGAAGCCTTTTAAATCAATAATTTCTAAAATACGTAGTGAACTAAAAAAAATAAATCCTAAAAATAATGAATCAGCTATTAAAATTGCGTATTCAGTCGCAAAGAAATTATTTTCTAAAACTAAAGTTCGTATGCCTCGTGTGATACCTATTCCTAAGACCGGTGGAATATTACCATTGATACCCATATTTGCTGGATTATCGGCATTGGGTGCTTTGACTGGTGGTGCTGCAGGTGTTGCTAAAGCCGTGAACGACTATAAATCAGCCAAACAAAGTCTTCATGAATCTGAACGACACAATCAGGCTATGGAAGCGATAGCACTAGGAAAAGGATGTTATTTAAAACCATACAAAAAGGGTAGTGGTTTATATCTTAAAGCTCCAAAAAACTGATTACGAGGCTACCCAACCGCGCTTTAACCGATATAGATATTTTAGAACATGCTAGTAATATACCATATTTCAGAGGTGTTTATATGAGAGATAGATTACCAAAGAAACCTAAACGTACAGAATGTGGTATTATTAATCTAGATGATCATCAAAATCCAGGAACTCACTGGGTAGCCTACGTAAAAAATAATGATTACTGTGAGTATTTTGACAGCTTCGGTGATCTGAAACCACCGTTAGAATTACTTAAGTACTTAAATAATCGTGACGTATTTTATAATTATTGTAAATATCAAAGTTATGATACGGTGAATTGTGGTCATCTCTGTATCAAATATTTAAAAAGCTTTTGGAAATCGCATTTAAAGTAAAGCATTACTTATTAAGTATCAGTAACACGATGTCTTTTACGCTATCTATATCTAGTTCCACTGCAATTTCATTAACCAACTATTCACCAGCTTTAGAATTAAATGGTGAATACGAATGTGGTTTATTATACTTTTCAACGTATAATTCCATACCTAATATAGATAGTGCTAATAACAAATTATATTATGGTGAAAATGAAATCATTGAAATACCAGAAGGATCCTATGAATTAAGCGATATAAGCGATTATTTACAGTTGAATATGAAAGATTGTTCTTTCAAAATGAGTTGTAATAATAATACGTTAAAAACTTCCATCGTGTGTTCTAAAGACATACATTTTGAAAAGAGTCCGTTGCTTGCAAAAGTATTTGGATTTGACAGGAAGATACTCAAAGCAAATATAATAAACGAATCTTCGCATCCTGTCAGCATTCTATCAACAACTGTGCTACGGATCGAATGTGATATCATAAGTGGGTCGTATACCGATGGTAAACCCAGCCATATAATCCACGAATTTCCTCCAAACGTGCCTCCTGGTTATAGAATTATCGAAATACCAAAAAATATTATTTATTTTCCTATTAATCAAACTAGCATTAGCTCAATTACTATCAAAATATTAGATGCTAGTAATAATTTAGTAAATTTACGAGGTGAAGACATACAGTTGTATTTTCATATTAGAAGAAAATGATTGACTTTAATAAAAGCACATCATCAATGGTAAATCACTCCATTTCAAAACGCAACATCAACAAAAGAAGACCTAAAGTAAAGCTAACAAAAGAAAATAAGGAGTTTCTAAAATTAATTGGATTATTAAAATGAGCATTCTGAATATAGCAGATTTTCCTCGCCTTGATAATACCATCGAGAGTATAGAATATCATTCATATAAACCATACGTCAATAGTTTTCGTGAAAATGATGAGATACGAATACCTATTAATCAGCAAGATCTATATGTATTACCTTCAGCAAGTACACTATATATTGAAGGAGTCGTGAGTGTTGTTAAACGCGATACAAAAACGCCAGTAAGCAAAGTGCATTTTACTAACAATCCTGCATTATTTTTCTTTCAAGATATTCGATATGAGCTAAATGGAATAGAAATAGATAGAATAAAAAATGCGGGGATTACTTCTACCATGAAATCTTTAATTTCAATGAGTGATAACGAATCAAAGATGTCAAAGTCATGGGGGTGGGACATTAACGGAACCATAAATAACTGGGCAGGAAACTTTTCGGTGTCTATTCCTCTAAATAAAATACTTGGGTTCGCTGAAGACTATAACAAGATCATTATGAACTGCAAACATGAATTAATATTACTTAGGAGTAGCACAAATCTTAATTCTCTGAAATTAGAAGCTGGAGAAATAGTTAATGGAATTGACATTAAACACATTAATTGGCGCGTTCCACATGTAAAAGTATCTGATCGTGAGCGGATTAATTTGCTCAAATATTTAGAAAAAGATCGCTCTATCAACATTGTATTTAGAAATTGGGATCTATATGAATACCCTGCTCTGCCAAAAACTACAAAACATACTTGGGCAATCAAAACAACTTCTCAAATAGAAAAACCACGATACGTGATTGTAGGTTTACAAACAAACCGTATTAGACAAGCTGATAAAGACATGTCACAGTTTGATCATTGTCAATTGCAAAACCTTAGAGTGTTCTTGAACTCATGTTACTTTCCTTATGAAAATCTAAATATCAAGTTTAATGACGATAACTACTCTTTAATATATGAGCGCTACGTTAGATTTCAACAGTCGTATTACGGTCGCCGTCCGGAGCCTTTATTGAGTTACGAAGAATTTAAAACCAAGGCTCCTCTATTCGTGATCGATTGTTCGCGACAAAACGAAACTCTGAAGACAGGACCGATTGATGTACGCATTGACCTTGAAGCTATTACGGAATTTCCAGATAACACAACAGCATTTTGTCTTATACTAAACGATTGTATTGTTGAATACAAGCCTTTAAGTAATACTGTTAAGAAGATATCATGAATCCTGGATGCATGATTGTTGATTTACAGGGATTTAAAGATTCCCAAAATAATTTCATCATGAAAGAGTTTGCACTGGCTACGCGGGATCACACCCAAGTGTTTTTAGTGAAACCACCCTATCCATACTCTCATTTGACAGATGTAGAAAAGAAACACGTTTACTGGATTGAAAAGCAACGGGGTATATTTTGGAGTGAAGGTTATATGAAACACAAAACGTTTTTAGATATTATAAGACCGGTTTTGTCAGGGAAAAATATTCTAGTTAAAGGAGCAGAAAAAGTCAAGTGGATGTACAACATAAGTCTGAATAACTGCAATGTTGTTGATATTGGAGAAAAAGGCTGTCCTAATTTTTTGCGTTTAAACAAACTTTATAGTGATGACAAGAGTACGTATAACTGTGTATTTCATAAAAAGCAGTGTGCTTTAAGAAATGTTGTTTTAATAAAGACATGGTTTATTGATAATAATATGAGTATTTTTAAATTATTTGATGGTGATGACCAGGACATAGCTATAAAAAATAAAGACGATGTCAGTTCTAGCAGTAATGACAATTCTAGCGATAAAGATTATGATTGGGTTGAAAGATGTTGTTGTTAGAATGTATAAGATTTAATTATGTAATATTTAGTTGTAGGTACGTAGGTATTGTCGTTAATATTAATATGTTTTTATTTTTAGTTGTGTAATGATTATTTTGAATTTAATAAATGTATTTTTTTTTAAACTGTTTTTGATTTGTATGTGTACTATTCCCTAACCTACATAAAATAAAACAGAGAGATAGTTTTAACATAGGTATTTATTTTCCCTTTTTAAATAATATACTATTTACAAAACATTAAATTTTTAATTAACTTAATTTGTCATTGTTATGCTTTGACATAATTAATATTAGTTCATTAAAATATTTAATTACTTGTTTCTCTTATAACTACACAAAATAAATGATATAATAAGCTATTTACAAAACATGTTTATTTTTCGATCTTAATTAATAATAACATATTTACAGTACAAATCATATTTATTTTCTATCTTACTTAAAAATATAATATTCTTTATTAAACATCTTACTTATTTATCAATTATACAATTCTTCTGCCAATTTCTTAGATATTTTAGTTACTACATTTTCAGTAAGGTTCATTATTTCGTCTATAGGTTCCACAACCGAATATTGAACACGTATAGTTTCACAATTAGTATCTAACCTTTCATTATAATCGAAAATTTGAATTTTTATTTGACGATATCCTCTTTTTGGCGCTTTGCTAATTACGTATGAGAGAGAGTCTTTATTTTTACGTTTGGTGATTTTTACTGCCTTTTTCCCGCTTCCAACTGATTCAGTGGTGATGCGTTGCTCGTTTCTTTTGCCTCTTTCAAAGAACTCGTCCCAACCAGCCAAAGGATCTTGAGCATGGGGTAACCACATCGGATCAAGTTCTGAAGTCATAATTCTGAAAAAGAAAAAAGCCATTAATAATTTAAGTCAAATTTAATAATTTAGTCAATACAATAGAAACAAAAGAAAACATACTTACACTATATAGATGCTCGCCGAAGATTTATGTGTGGAAAATAAAAAGTATAATAATACTTTTAACTCTTGTAACAAGTGTGCTCTAGAACTGCAAGCGTGTAAATGAATTGATTTTGTAAAATCCTAAGAATACAGACAAGTACATGGCGGCGGTGATAGTATTGTGTTTCACATGAATTTCTGATGTGTTAACATACCAAGATTTAAACAGGAATCAACTTGTTAATAATATGACGCCATACTTGTTTTTATTAGGTGATTGTGAAATATAAACTGACACCTGCACAGAGACAAGAATAAACGTGTTGAAATGGTATAGGTACTAAAAGGAAATTTTAAATAAAAACTTGCATTGATCTTCACATTAAGATATTTAATTCAAATTAATTATAAGTAATTAGTACACAAAATAATTGTAAATATAACAAACTTAAATAGCACACAAAACAATTGGAAACATAACTAACTAATGTAGGTAGATATATTCACATTCTTATGATTGTTATAGTAAAGTTTTATAGATTAAGTATTGAGGTATGTCCCCAAGCAAGTGTACCTACTTTATCTTTAGCAATCAAACGCTTATCGTCATTACTAGAAAGCGCAACTTTATTTACACTTCTTGTATATACCTCATGTTTTATAGATTTGAATAAAACATTTACTTTTCGAACAATATCGCCTGTATATAAAGTGTTCTCATAGTCTGATTTGTCTAAATCACGCACTACGCAACCTTTTACGCCTTTAGCTTTTTTTATAGTACAGTCCATAGTTTTGACACAGTACAGTTTCGCGCGCAGACCTATAAATTCAGTTACTATTTTTCCTCCCATCTCGTCTTTGAATAATCCTGGCACTTTTTTATTTATAAGGGGCAGATCAAATTTATTTTTAGAGCTAAAATTACTCGTGTCGAAATACTCTAAGAATGAGTCTTTAACATCTTTATAAAAATCTTTAGTTTCTATATGGTATATGAAACTGTCCGTATCAGTGTAACACATATGTAAGCGGTTTTGATAGCGAGGTTGCATCACTGAATAGTGAAAGTCATACATGTGGCTTTTAGATAATTCTAGAACAGTAAATCCTATATATATTGGTTTATCTAGAATAACACGATCAGGTTTTAACTGTATTGCAACTAAATCCTCAGTGAATACAGATGCACTGTGGAAATTAGGATTTGCAATTAGCCTGTTGGCACTCATTTTTTTCTTCGTTATGTTCTGAAGATCATTCCACTCACTTACTAACTTTACATTTACGCGTTTTTCATTATTTTCTAACGTTTTGCCGAAAATACTATTATTGAGTAGTTTAAAGAAGTCTTGTTCAAACGTTGAATTGGCTTTTTGTCGCAAAGCCGTGTTAAAATCGATGTATTTTTTCAAAAAGGGCCTTTGTCTAAAAATAATCACGCGGTGTATTTTTTTCAAGACAAGCCCATTATTCATACAAGTTTTCAGATGAACATAATGTATGACTTAAAAGTATTTGTCGTATAAGTTGGGTACAAGCTTATTGTACTTTCCTCCTGGAGGAATGCATTTTTCAGGACAGAATGGGAAATCGTTATGTTTGTGATGCAAATGTGCAGGATAGCTCAAGTCAACTTCAAGTATGAAACCATACTCAGCTTCATTTGGGATGTTTTTTACATTCAATACATCTATTTCAGATTGTTCTAAGAATCTAAAATCAGATATAGGCAATGGCTGACACATGCTAAATCCATACAAATTGTTACAATCAATGTAAGCAATGAAAGTATCTGGTTGTTGCTGATCATAATCATCTAGGTATTGGTTGTTGGCTTTAGCATGTCTGTGAGAACACATGCAAACACCACCTCGGATACCGCTTTGAATCATTCTCAGGATGTCTAAATTATCAATAAGCTCTAACTCCACATCAGTTTTCAAAAGCATTGCGTCAAAAGAGAGACTTGGTGCTGTGACATAAAAAGCAGGGTCTAACTGATAGTGCGCTTTACAAGTTTTTCTAAAATTTTCAAAAATATCTGATAGTAAAAGTACATCAGTCTTTAAGTATAAATCGGTGTATTCACCTAAATTTTGTATGTCAAATGTTGACCATACTACTTGCGCATGTGTGAAATCTTTTTCAGATATATTTTCATTGGTAAGTGAACTATAAAACAGTTCCTTAGGCGGCAGATATTCCTCATCATAACGTTCCCATTTATCCATATACTCATATGGGTAAACCCCTTTACGCATGACTAACATTAATTCATCTTTATTCGAAAAATAACTAGCCATGTGTTTAAATTCATTTTCGTTTATAGTACAAGCTAATTTTTCTAAACTCGCGCCTAAAAATTTGAAAGAGTCTACGAAACGAAGTTGAACAAACTCGTCTTTCGAAACTGGAATGAATTTTGTGAAACATATATAGTTTTCTTTAGTTTTAGGGATAATTTTGATGGGCCCAGGAGCTTCTCCCAATTTTTTTATAAATAAATGACAATCATATCCTGACAAATTATGGAAAAAAATTGGCACAAATTTGGGCACCTGATAATGTAAATTACAGTAGCTGTGTGCCGCGCCACGATATTCTCCCGATATTACATGACAGTGATCTCTGACTTTATCTGAATATAAAAAGTGACCACATATATGACAATGAGTGGCCTTTTCAAAATGTTTTGCATCTTCTTCAGTGAAAACTATCGGAACACTTGTACTTAATATTTTATGAATTTCCGAGATGTCACCATAAATTGACTCAATAAATTTGGTGTCACAGTCAGGTCCCCGATAAGAAACATAGCGATTATAGCTATCGTCAACAGAACATACAATATGATACCCAAAAGCCGCAGGTACGTGACGTTGTAAAGTAGATGTATTTGTGAAATTAGATTGTTCTTGTTGATTATTATTTTTTTCTAACAAAGATTCGAAATCAGCATAAATAACAAAAGGAATATCTTGTTTGTGGTCGTAGTTTTTAAATTTTAATACAGAACCTTTCTCTGGTAAAATTGTAACAACACCTCCGCATGAATGTTTCTTAAGCTCCGCGGTAGTATTGAAAAAAACTAAACAAGTATCGCAAAAATATAACTTTCCATGATGACTTGTTATTTGGCTTCTAACAAGTCTTGACAAATCTTTGATTAGACAATAGTGTGAAGAAGTATCATTTTCTAAAAATAACAAATGAATAGTTTTATCATCGGCCGTTATATGACTAGATTTATACAGAGGACCCGCTATAGAGCATTTATTTTTCAAACCGTAGATTATAAATTTAATTTTTGGGTTATTCTTTTCAAACCGTTGAATATCAGAAGTAGTAACAGGAAATTGCATTCCGTCTATATTCAAAACAGTTCGAAAATCAGGATAGGAAGAAACTCTCTCAGGATGTTTCTGTGCTGGATAAAGAGCTGCTGTGACGCACCACATGAAACAATAGTTATCGCTATTGTGTATATTTAGACATGCTTTTTTATTTTTTATTTTTTTAGGCAATGCAATAAAGTTTGAGCCGCCCATTGGTTCATATTTATTGATGTTTATTTCCAAATGAGAGTTATTCAAAAAAGTCCACCCACTGTCCTGTCCCATGAACTCTTGTATTTTTTTATTTAAAACACCTATTGTGTTAGAAAAAATTGAATCAAAATCGTAATTGTTGTACAAAATAATGTTTTTGGTTCCAAATGATTTGATTTCTTGATTGTTATTCTTCAACATCAAAAACATTGAGTAAAGTTCGAAGTTAACTTTCAAACAAGTATGCTTTAACAGTGATTCAGTTATAAGCGACTTTATTTTTTGACTAATAGAGTTGAAAAACATTTCTAAAGAGCTTTGTTCGCTATCCTCATGCGCTCTTATTCTATAAGTAGCCACACGAGAGCGGAATGCCGACGTCACAACATCAACACCATCGGAATGTATCACATTGTTGTCATTACATTTGTGTAAATTAGACCGTAGGTGTCCTATCCACGATGTACTCTTAACAGATAATCTACATAATGTGCAATACGGCATTTTGAAAACTATGACGAACTATAACTATAACAAATAAAGAACTTTGACTTTGACTTTGACGTAAGAATGGTACTTATCTACATAATTAGTAATCTTCAATAAATCTTCTTTAGAACATAAGAATGAGAATCTATCTACCACTTAATAATCATTTATTCACAACATAAACTAAACTACAAAATAAAAGATGGATAATTAAAAAAAACTAATAATTTTCAATTAAAAATAAAATAAAACAAAACCTTATAAATAAAAAATAGCATAAAATGTTATATCTTATTTTACAGGTCTGACTCTGAATACGACAACTCACCAAAAAATCCACTTAAATTTCATTAAAAGTTATTTAAAACAAACAATATATTTATGAGTTAAAATTTAAATTATTTTTAAAAAACCAAAATCAATATGAAAAACTTAAATTATTACATTTATTTGTTTGCTTCTTTATAAAACACAGACTCGCTGTCTTGGAAGCGCGTATGAGCCAATCCTATAAAACGCTGTATAGCGTCCCATTCGGATGTTTCGGGCTCAGTTTGTAGTTTTATATATGTTAACGCCTTCTTATACCGTTCTTCTGGCTTATACGCCAACCAGTCTTCTGTTTTATAGACTTTCAAGTCTATATAAAAATTACCGGTTAGATTGGCTGCACGCCTCACTTGGCCAGAAGAAACGCGAGTGGTGAAGCTGGAGGCAGAAGTGTTTGCTGTGGCTCGTTGTTTTGAGCAGCCAAGTTTCTCCTCCTCTTCTTTTATGATGGCGAAGAGATTTACTTTTCGCTTTTTAAATCTGTAATAAAAACACAAAAACATATATTAGAATTTGAACTTTAGCTATTTGAGCTTTGAGGGCTTTTATTTCACACAATCGTTAACTTTAAAATCAGTTACGACTTACGAGTTAAAACTGTGCACTATACTAGACAATTAGCCGAGTACTGACTATCACGATATCGTTATCGAAATAAAAACTTTAAGATGTATGAATGTGATCTCTACTACATGATACAACGAATAAAATTGTACAAGAGATACCAAAAGAATTGCTAAAATAATCTGTATTTTGAGGCAGCACCCTAAATGATTCGAATATTTGTATGATATAGGTACTTACTGAGGCGAGTCAACAGAGGTAGCAGGGGTGACGCTAACAGCGCTCAGGCTGTCGCCGGCGGGCTTCCTTCTGTTAGTTTTCTTCTTCGGCTTAGGCGTTTCAACACGCACCGGTGAGTTGTCGTATTCAGAGTCAGACCTGTAAAATAAGATATAACATATTGTTTATTCTCAATGGCATAAATGAAAACCCCGATATTGATTTCAGGCGTTTAAACACTGCACTTTTTAGAATCGAATGTGAAGTTAAGATGGGAAGATTAAAAAATACTTGACAAATAACTATACTAAAAATACAGAGGATGCGTTGCTCTACGATAAAACGTAGGCGTTAACACAGTTATTGCAATATTTTTACGATACAACAATAATACAAGTTGTGTAAAGAACAAAGTTAGGTAGGTACTAAGTTATAGAGCAATAATTTTCAATAAATTATTAAACAATTTAATAATTATATTTTATTAAAAAATGGTGAAAAATAAATAAATAAAATCCACTTACTAACATTTTCAATCAGGAACTAGGAGCACTTGTCACCTTATGTAATATATTAAAATATATGGCATTATGAAGGAAACCCGCGTTTTTATATAATCAAAAATTATAGTGTCAGCATATTTAAAATTCTAACAAATCAACGTTACATTTATCGACTTAAGATCGAATACATTACCGCATAAACGATGTACATATTACGTTCCGTATTTGAGTGTATGCGGCACTTTGATAAAAGGAAACTGAGGCAAACTGTTCCCATTTTTTATTTAACACAAAAAATACTCATATCTACATTTCAAACAATTTCTGATTCTAAAAATAAATAAGGTTATTCAAGTACCCACTTACGGTATAGGGTATAGGTACAAATATACTTATGACAGTCTATCACATCAGTATTGTCAACTAATAAAATAATTCGTAGAGGTTTTGCAAAAATATTTAGACTCATTTGCAATACGTCACTTATTTAAAACATTTGTTGATGTTCTATAGTTCACAAACAAAATATATAAGTTTCATTATGTGATGTGGAAATCATTATGAGGTGCGTTCTGCTACGTGAAACAATTTGGAATTCTGTATTTAAATACATGTAATATAAATAAGTTGGTTAAATAATTAAATCTATCCGTTTACTAATCTAACTATTTACTAATAGAGATGATTTAATTTTGTTATAATTTTTGTATTCTCTCATGATGGTTCATTTTATCTCGGTCTCCCCTATGTCGCAGTCAAAGTTAAAACTAAAAATTCTAGTCGATACATGTTTTGTATGGTGTAATAAATTTATTTCAAAAAATACATACCCATTGTGATAACCGACTTTTAACAAGGTAGAGGTAGGTACTCCATATGAACTACTTTATTAAGTGAGTGAAGTTAATTACTAACTTACATTAGGTAACGTATACCTACATCCATACACTCATCGTTACTTTAATTTACATATATTTTATCTTTTTATTATTGTTTTAACGATCAGTGAGTAGCAAAAAAGAGCAATGATATTTAGCTAATTATATTTCCATAGTGTTACATTTTTAGTATGTATGTAGTTATGTCTTAATTTATATTTTACTACAACATTTAACTTGTCTTCACTGGTACACATAAGCACCATAATTTTGCACATTCCAATTACTAGGAATGTGTCCTCGAGTGTCAATTTGATTTGTAAGCATTACTGCATAATACTGTAGTGAGCGTGTGGTGTCAATTCTGTCGTTTCATTCCAGAACCTAATTTTAGTTTCACGCTCGTTGTTTCCAATACATAAAACAGAAAGAGTTGGAAGATGTTTAAACAGATCTAAATTTAGTTTTAGAGATGTCAAAATTCTTCTATCAGTGATAAATTAGACGCCACTAAATTCATTGTAATTAAATTTACATTAGACACATGCAAAGTGGATTAATTTGATAGGTCTAAAATATATTCCGAGAAGATTTTAGAAAGAGAGATTGAAACTAAAATTAGGTTTAGGAATGAGATGGCAGAATCGACACCAGTGTGTAGATAGGTACAGTCAGACGCAACTGCAAATGTTTGTCTTCTTACTTCACCTATGATTGTTAGATAACAAGAAAAATTAAATGTATTATAATATAGACGCTCAAGTTTTACATAACTTTACATAATTGTTCAAAAGAAGAAGTCAAACATAGGACTTGTTTTTAAAAAGTAAGCAATATAATGAACTTAGCTCTAGATTCATTTAAGTAATTAGAACGAGTTAATAAGAATTTATAAATTAAAAAATACTAGGTAACCATAACCACTGTGCTATAGAAGCCATTAAAATGTTAATGCAATTGATTACCCACGTTACTGCAAGCTAACATATTTTGCAGGTGTGAGTAGTTAGCATTAAACGACGTGCAACCTAAGCAGTTTCGGATCGAGTTACGTTGCTTACCGTGAGAAAGTTTAGTTTGCTAGTTCTGGTCAGTTTAAGTGAACATGGTGTGTGTTTGTGCTAAAACAATGTGTTTTTTTACGAAATATGGTGAGTTTTTATCTTTGCTAAAATAATACATTACGTAACTGTTATAATATATAGGTACGTCTGAGGTCTGAACTTTTCTCGTACTTTGTTCAAACGAAATTATTTGCATTTAAATTACTGCAAACTAGGTAAAGCGTAGGTACATTAAAACGATGAAATTATGTGGTGTGTGTACTAACACAACCTATAATTCTTATATAAAAGGGACACTAAACGAAGGAAACAATAGCCATTTAACTTTCACGAGCACCCTTCTGGAGCTCATATGAATCAAGGAATTTGAATTTAAATTTGAATAGAAAGTATAAATTCTAACAAGCATTAAAACGTTCTCACTTACAATATATTATTACCTATCATATAATATAACATTTGTATGTTTATTTTTAGTTTTTGAACCAAAAGATCTTAAATATAAAAAGATATAAAAAAGATCCTAAATAAGTTTTATATGAATGAACCTGTAGATATTAATTCATATATGAAAACATCTAAAAGCCATTAATAATTATTTAAAGTATATCCACAATTATGGATTTTACTTTTATAGGCACGAATCTGGTCTATGAATGTAAAACAAGGAAGGACCTTTTCATTTAAATCTATATTATTATCTACATTTATTAAATCATTGTTAATTACTTGTTAACAGATCCAGAAAAAGTATATACATAATCCATTAAAACAATTTGAGAAAGTATTACTTGTGAATTTTTGCGTCAAGGTACGTACTTAGAAAACATACATTTATTTCAATACATAGTACTTTTGTATCATATCGATCAAGGTTATGAGATAAATTGTATGATGACTTTGCCCCTCGATGAGGGAACCTAGTCTCTAGTAAAGCATAATAACTTGCGATTGTGATGAAATAAATACACTTTTGTATCTCCAGGAGGATACGAGCCAACCTGGTCTGAATTAAAACTCATAATTCAGGTATCCTTGTGCTAATCTAGTCTAGAGAAATGATAGTGTAAAGTTGTGAAGATAAATAATTATAGCTTTAGACCCGTGGACCACCATATCGATCAAGGTCATAAATTATATTTTATGATGACTGTATCTCTCGATGAGGGAACCTAGTCTCTAGTAAAGCATAATAACTAGCGATTGTGGAAGACCTGAGCCCAATTGCATAGAATATTATCTATGGGTTTTCGAGCCAAACTGGTCACAGTCAATAGTTAACTATGTATTAAATACACTTTTGTATCTCCAGGAGGATACGAACCAACCTGGTCTGAATTAAAACTCGTAATTCAGGTATCTTTGCGCTAATCTAGTCTAGAGAAATGAAAGTGTAAAATTATAGCTTTCGAAGACCTTTGTAAAAAAGACCTGAGCCATACGTATGGTATAGAATGAATTTCTATGGGTTTTTCGATTCAAACTGGTCACGGTCTACAGTTATAACTAATACATATTTTCCGTCTTAAATGATCTATGAAACATTTGAGTCTAAAACGTATTGAACTAAGCTGTATATGTTTTTTGAGTCTCCCTGACCGCAGTTAAAGTTAACAATTATATTATACAAATATGTTTTATGGTTTTATTTATGTATTTTGAGAGAACTAAGCACGAGTCGCTCAACTCAAAACGTAAAAACGGTATGTCCTTTTTATTTATTTGCATTGAACTGAAACGTGTGCACAAACTTATCAACGGGATAGGTATGGAATTTGGTAACGTCGATGTGTCGTGTAGTCATTACGCTAATCAGTCGCTAACTTATTAACAGTATAATCACCTATGTTAGTTGGAATTAGCAACGGATGAACAGACTTTACATTATTGGGTATTCTATCCCACCCGTAGTGAGCGCAGCGAACGGAGGTGAGCGAAAGCGAACGAAGGTGGGGTAGAATGCCCAATAATACACTACTACGGTGGTACGTCGTAGGTATATAGGTAGTAGCCAGGCGAGCACCAAAAAATGCCCAACCACCAAGCTACGGTTGTATCACGATATCGTCATTTACGAAAGCTAAAACCCGATATACATAGGATTCGAACCTAACTATGGCGGTAGACAACCTCTCAGCCACTAATCTGTCATTCTTACAAAAAATTATACACAGAAGGTCCGAGTTGTATACATGTCGAATAATGGAAACTTTGACATAGTGATCTGAGCGCCAACCAATGACACAATTCGAGTTTGGATTTATGTCTAACTCATTTTGTCATTGTTGATCCGCCGAATTTGATAGACACAATCGCACTGGTTAATCCATTTTGATTTCCAGTGCCATAAAGAACCTGACCAAGCTACAAGAACTCCACTTCTGCCGCAACAGCAAGCTCAAGTCCATCGCTGCTGGAGCTTTGGGAGGTCTACCAAACTTGATCTCCCTGCATATATGTTACAACCCTCGATTGACTATCATAGACCCTGACTTCTTGGTGTTTAGTGATGAACATGAAGTGGAAAATTGGCCACTTTTGAGTGAGGTAAGTAAAATTAGCTGCACCATGCAGCTTTGTTCGATTTCACCGTGAGCCTATTATTGCTGGGATAAAAGCCTTCAAAGCAGAGAGAGCATTGGCCACAACCCAGGTTGTAGCGATAAGGAAACACACACTCAGTCAACGAGTTCCTCTCGTTAATGGAACGCCAAATGATTGAAGAATACAAAATGCTTCGTGCGTAAAGGAGGAATACGAGGTATCAACAACGTATGTCTACCGGTGTCACTTCACTGTTTAGTTATCTGATGATAGAAAGGGAAAGGGTTAGGGCGAATCAAATGGTATCATTCCGGGGTACACTCTCCGAATAAATCCGATACAATCCTATAAACCAACAGTTCTACGCCGATGCTCAAGGCTCCACCACCTAGCTTCTAGCGAGTAATTTTAGAGCTTTAATTTCCAGTTCTACCTGAACAACAATAACATATCAGAGATCGACTCCAGTTTCCTTCACCGATGGGACCAGCTGGTTCGGCTGGACTTCTCCAATAACCCCTACGTCTGTGACTGCAAGAACCAGTGGGTGGTGGAAGTGCTGACTCCACTGCTGATTAAAATGGAGGATGAAACGCGGAATAATATGATGTGAGTTTTTAGTTTAGATTAGAATGTGAGTAGTGTGACCAACTGAGCATAAAAATAAAAAAGGCGAAGGTGGCGAATATACTAGTACTAGATTTGGACTGGGTCTCACGTAGGTACAGCTGCCGAAACACACCGATGCAGGCATATTTTTAACATGAGGATGGTAGCTAGGCAGGCACTAAAAATGCCCTGCCACCGAGCTATGGTTGTACCACGATGGCTTCCTTCACAAAGCCCAAGTTCATTATAGGACGCGAGCGATCGACCTACAGATCGGCACTAACACTACTACTGAGGCAGCAGTACTACTAGTAACGCCTTCAAAGTCCACTACTAGTCCTGTACTAGTAGACTCTGAAGGAGTTATTGTACCACAGTGTAGGTGCAGATCCATCTGAACAACACCCAAGCTTAAGTAATACCACTCGCCGTCTAGACCGATACGTCCAGGCAAAGTAGACATGAACCAAACCTGACCACCCAAGATATCGCATCAAGGGTTCATAATGCTGATGGTCCTACTGTTTTCCCCAAACTGTGTGAAACTGCATGAGCATGGTTTACACGCATGTCGTTCAATCAGATGCCCAAAGATCCATTTAAGCGAAAAATTAGAGGCGACGGTTACGTCGCTTCAAAATTTTCGCTTGGTTCAAGTCTACATGCTACCTGGACGTATCGGTCTTGGCGACAAGTGGTACTACGCCATAGCCTGCTGTTCAGACGGATCACCTAATACACTGTGGCACAATAACCCACTAAATTTTTTCTTTTGGTTATTTTCATTTTTGGTTATTATTTTGGTTATTTTCTACCACCAGCTGCAAGAAACCCTTGGAGCTCCGTGGAGTGTCGTTCACTCAGCTCCACAGCGCCAATAAGACCCTCTACTGTCCTGAAAGCGAGAGCTTCATGGAACTGCCTGTTCCTGACCTGGCCATCCTCATGGGCATTATGATAGGTGAGAACAACGTTCAATTCTTTTGTTGGTTTTTCGCTGATCTTTTGACATAGGTGCGTATATTTTGTCTTATTTTAATTTTTTTTACACTGTTGGTGAACGAGCTGTACGTTTGCCTGATCGTAAGCATAACGCCAGCCCATAACAATGCAGTGCCACTCAGAACTTTGAAACACAAAGGCCTGCGCGGCAATGCAGTGCGCTCGTTACCCTTAGACGTTATATATTAGTCTCATACCCCAGTAATTTAACATATGTTCAGGGTGTGTTTAATATTTTTGTGCTAAGATCCCAGGTGTTTTTGCCTAGTAATTTCACTAACTATTTTGCTCATGAAACCAGAACATATTAGGTACATAATTGGGCAAATTTTGTGCAGTGAGCATAAGTACATTTTATTTTTGGGGCTGTTTGTGATGTTCGTGTTGTGGATATTGTGTCCACGCCAACACAGGGGCACACAGGTGATTCCAGTGCAGAAGTGTGAGTGTGTAACCCTAATAAGTAATAACTATCTGGTTTTCAGGTATATTCGTGACGTTTCCACTGGTTTTGGTACTAGTGCTGCTCTGGAGAAAAGGGTATTTTGCGAAGTGCAGATCTTCCCCCAAACATGATGAAGACGATGAAGAAACAGATGCGTTTTGATCATGCATGATTTAGTAAAATAATTATTTTTTAAATTCTTAGGCCCGCTTGCGCCAGCCCGAGTTAGTTGCTAACACGGGAATAAATAGCCTTTTTGTCTTGTGTCATTAGGTTCTTTTTTGGATTAGTTAATCTAGAAAAGTAATATTAATTGATACAATTGCACCTAGTTATTATTTTTAATCTTTCTATAGACCGGGTGTATTTCCTGATGTAATAGTAGTGAGCAGCCTAAGGCTTCACCAACCTTTACGACTAATGGTTTATACTTAGGACTTTGCTTACATTAGGAGTTTAAGCATCGGCTTATTAGTCGTTGGTGAAAACGACCATAAGTACATTTTAGGTATTCCTCTTATAGCTGGAGTATTCTAGTCTAAAAGTAACTAATATTACTAGAAAATAATTATTAATTAAACATAAGATTATATCACTAAATGAGTTTTTGTATTTACCTCCTTCCTTTTTTGTCAGCCGCAACACATTGGGTTCCTGCAGGGTAATTTTAATTCGTTCGTAATAAATAATTTCGTTTGCGTATGTACTATTGTAAAGTCTATGGATAATTTACGGGAAAAAAATTAACAAACAAACAGGTTTCTGTTTCACGTAAGTAGCCCGTAGGAAGCGACTTTCCGATCGTTTATATTTTGGATATTTTGGAATCGCATTCTGCCAGAGAAACTTCCATTTATATTCAACAGATCCCGACGATATATTTTCTCTGTTGGCATGCGGTTCCGGAATATAAACGATCAGAAATTGTCGCTTCGCACACGGAATTAAAATTACTCTGCTGAAGCCATGAAGATGAATCTAATAATATAACTATTATTATAATATTACACAGTAATATCTGAAAAAACACAAGCTTTGGAATATTATTCACGTTGCGCTCGGTTCCGCGAAAACCCCCAATTATTTATTTTTATCCTCACTCATTTCCCATTTTTCCATTGCCAATGGTAGGATTAAAAAGTAGGTAAAAAGATTGTCAACAAAAATGGCGGTGATTCCGGCAATTTCCCGCGTTTTGTCGTCAGCGCGCGCTTTGTGTCAATTACCAAGTGATTATCCTACTCACCGCTAGATAGCGCGCATCGGATTACTGTCCGTAGAGGCTTGTTAGTGCTATTTACTGGCTAGAATACGTTGACCTCGTTCGTCTTTATTTTTGGTCCTAAAAGAGGTCATGATATTTTGGACATTCGTCTAAATTCCCAGTGTAAGCTGAGCTCTCTCATCCCTTGTTTGTATTAAGATAATAGGAACTAGAAGAGGTCTCGATAAAGGTGGTTAATATACCTAACGTCCAAAATTTACTGAGATCGCTTTCTCCAGTTTCAGTCCTAAAGAGAGATTTTGGTATACTGGCAAATTATTTTGTAATGAACGACTAAAGAAATGCTTAATTTCATCGTCATTTGATTTCAAAAATAAAATAAATACTTAGAAAAAAATAAGGTTAAGTATTAAATTATTATTTCACTCGTTGGCACAGGATGGCCATTGGCACACATCATTCTCGGAAAAGATCGAACAAAGAGGTAATCTACCTTAGACGTAGACTGAAAATCTATACTATAATCCCGGATTAGTATAGTTTTTGAGGTAATCCGTACGAAGCCACGTGCCGAAGCTAATTAGCAGTGCCGTTACTAGCCTTATAATTATTTAGCCTTTACATTTTGAAGTCAAGTCTGGGCCCCGATCGCGCTAATTTGAAATGACAGCGTACTGTTATGGTTTGGTTGTGGTTTGATACCAACTGTTGTTTAGTTTCGGTTCAGGCGTGTGGAATTCGATATTGCCGTTCATTTGACACCGTTAACTGTCAGTTGTTGTCGAGAAACGTCTCAACTTTTGGTAAAACTATTAGTGCGATACGAAACTGTCAAAAAGCTGTGATGCGGTTGTGGTTTAGTAGCGGTTTGGTTGATAATTTTTAACGCGATTGCCCTCCTGTTTGTCATATTTGGCAGTTGTCAGAACCTTACGGTCTTACCACAAAAAATTAAACACACGTTAATCCTGTGTTAATCCCTGTTTAACGCCTAAACGTGCCTTAGTCACGCGATTATCACAATAATGGGTTTTTATGGTAACACTAATGTCTCCGTGTAAAGAGCGCACTACATAACAGTGCCGCGCAGGTCGCTTGCCTTTATGTTTCAGACGGCGTTTGCTTACCATCAGGCAAACGACCAACTCGTCTCGTTATGAAAATGTGTAAAATAATCTCCGATTTCATAGAATTTTCGCGGTGAACAGCATTTAAACTTCACTTTAAACTAGATTTGGTAATTTAATTGCCGATCACGTTGAACTTCGTTTTTCATATTTGGTGAACTGCGACCTAAGTGCCCATACAATGTGGCGTGAAACGCGTAAATTATAATGAAAATGAGTAGGTAATTATGTCGGGGTTCATACCTCGGGCAGTCTATCGCTTCTGGGGAAAATATTCACCGGCGAATTTCACACGACACTTTTCGTTATGACGCGCGGTTGATCGAGTGTTAAAACGTGAAAAATGAATTTTGAGTGAAAAGCGTTTAAAATAAGCGTTACCGTAAAATATATGTACTATTAAGTAATATTTGGTTTTGTGAATATTGAAGTAAAAAAGGATTGTAGAAATGCGTTTGTGAATGTATGACATTAAAGAATGTTACAAATCAGTTATTGGCATGCTGGGTACGCTTCCTACTGGTAGTGGGCTAGAACATTTGGATTATCTATAGGCCTACTAGGGCTTGTAGATTATCCAACTGTTTTTGTAGCTAGCTAGGTTAGATGTAGTGTTTATTTATGTATTAGCTAGTTAATAAAGGCATTTAGCCCGTTAAAAAAAAAGTTATTGGCCAATAAGTAACATATAGGTATAGGTACAAACAATACATGTTAAATAAAAGCCTGAAAAAAAACTATAAAAGGGCTGGTACGTATAAATAATCCATTTCTCCAAAATAATACCTCCAGCATGAATTTGAATATCGCTAGCAAATCTTCTCGCAAATCCCGTGTTAAAACGGAATCACAACGACAAACGGTGCAAAGTGACCCCAAATCTGTGAGCTTTTGATCCTTAATTGGCGGGCTCTGATTGGTTGATACGATGGCGTGGGATGAGGAGATGCCCTGTGATTGGTAGAAGGAAGGGACACGCCTCTTTTCTGGATTAGGGTTGGGTGAGGGGGCGAGGATTAAGGGGCGAACGGTTTTGATCTTTGGTATTTGTAATAATGATTTAGTTAAAGGCTTCAAATTATAATAAAGTTTATTATTAGTGCTTGTAGTTAATATTGTCCTTCAATAGGCTAAATTTAAGATATTTTTGAATACATTAAGAGAGATATTTTTAATTATGAATAGGGAGCGAATTTAACTATTGGAAAGGTAAGTAAATATAGAGCCAGCTATTTTTAACCGACTTCCAAAATAGAAGGAGGTTTCCATACGCTGTATTTCTCAAGGGTGATCCTTTTATATTTAAAGAATAAGTACCACTCCTAACGGGGAAACATGTGGGAGGAAATTTACAATATCGCATCATTTTCATCACAGTCAGCTCCCACTTTATTAAAAGCAATTTTTGTAATATAATTTTTATATTGCTTTTTCAGTAGATGCAATGTTAGGACTAATTCTTCTGCGACTATCCGTCTGGGTTGGTACCACCGCTTTGCTGGTGAAGTCTGTCACCAAGCAGTAATGTGCAAGCATTACTGTGCTCCGGTTTGATGAGCAAAGTAGCAGTGAAATTACTGGGGTTATGAGTCTTAATACAGGGTAACGAGCGCAATGCATTCCCACGTAGGCTTTGTTTTTCAAAGTTCTGAGTAGCACTGCAGTAGTGTATTATTGGGCATTCTACCCCACCTTCGTTCGCTTTCGCTCACCTCCGTTCGCTGCGCTCACTACGGGTGGGATAGAATACCCAATAATGTAAAGTCTGTTCATCCGTTGCTAATTCCAACTAACATAGGTGATTATACTGTTAATAAGTTAGCGACTGATTAGCGTAATGACTACACGACACATCGACGTTACCAAATTCCATACCTATCCCGTTGATAAGTTTGTGCACACGTTTCAGTTCAATGCAAATAAATAAAAAGGACATACCGTTTTTACGTTTTGAGTTGAGCGACTCGTGCTTAGTTCTCTCAAAATACATAAATAAAACCATAAAACATATTTGTATAATATAATTGTTAACTTTAACTGCGGTCAGGGAGACTCAAAAAACATATACAGCTTAGTTCAATACGTTTTAGACTCAAATGTTTCATAGATCATTTAAGACGGAAAATATGTATTAGTTATAACTGTAGACCGTGACCAGTTTGAATCGAAAAACCCATAGAAATTCATTCTATACCATACGTATGGCTCAGGTCTTTTTTACAAAGGTCTTCGAAAGCTATAATTTTACACTTTCATTTCTCTAGACTAGATTAGCGCAAAGATACCTGAATTACGAGTTTTAATTCAGACCAGGTTGGTTCGTATCCTCCTGGAGATACAAAAGTGTATTTAATACATAGTTAACTATTGACTGTGACCAGTTTGGCTCGAAAACCCATAGATAATATTCTATGCAATTGGGCTCAGGTCTTCCACAATCGCTAGTTATTATGCTTTACTAGAGACTAGGTTCCCTCATCGAGAGATACAGTCATCATAAAATATAATTTATGACCTTGATCGATATGGTGGTCCACGGGTCTAAAGCTATAATTATTTATCTTCACAACTTTACACTATCATTTCTCTAGACTAGATTAGCACAAGGATACCTGAATTATGAGTTTTAATTCAGACCAGGTTGGCTCGTATCCTCCTGGAGATACAAAAGTGTATTTATTTCATCACAATCGCAAGTTATTATGCTTTACTAGAGACTAGGTTCCCTCATCGAGGGGCAAAGTCATCATACAATTTATCTCATAACCTTGATCGATATGATACAAAAGTACTATGTATTGAAATAAATGTATGTTTTCTAAGTACGTACCTTGACGCAAAAATTCACAAGTAATACTTTCTCAAATTGTTTTAATGGATTATGTATATACTTTTTCTGGATCTGTTAACAAGTAATTAACAATGATTTAATAAATGTAGATAATAATATAGATTTAAATGAAAAGGTCCTTCCTTGTTTTACATTCATAGACCAGATTCGTGCCTATAAAAGTAAAATCCATAATTGTGGATATACTTTAAATAATTATTAATGGCTTTTAGATGTTTTCATATATGAATTAATATCTACAGGTTCATTCATATAAAACTTATTTAGGATCTTTTTTATATCTTTTTATATTTAAGATCTTTTGGTTCAAAAACTAAAAATAAACATACAAATGTTATATTATATGATAGGTAATAATATATTGTAAGTGAGAACGTTTTAATGCTTGTTAGAATTTATACTTTCTATTCAAATTTAAATTCAAATTCCTTGATTCATATGAGCTCCAGAAGGGTGCTCGTGAAAGTTAAATGGCTATTGTTTCCTTCGTTTAGTGTCCCTTTTATATAAGAATTATAGGTTGTGTTAGTACACACACCACATAATTTCATCGTTTTAATGTACCTACGCTTTACCTAGTTTGCAGTAATTTAAATGCAAATAATTTCGTTTGAACAAAGTACGAGAAAAGTTCAGACCTCAGACGTACCTATATATTATAACAGTTACGTAATGTATTATTTTAGCAAAGATAAAAACTCACCATATTTCGTAAAAAAACACATTGTTTTAGCACAAACACACACCATGTTCACTTAAACTGACCAGAACTAGCAAACTAAACTTTCTCACGGTAAGCAACGTAACTCGATCCGAAACTGCTTAGGTTGCACGTCGTTTAATGCTAACTACTCACACCTGCAAAATATGTTAGCTTGCAGTAACGTGGGTAATCAATTGCATTAACATTTTAATGGCTTCTATAGCACAGTGGTTATGGTTACCTAGTATTTTTTAATTTATAAATTCTTATTAACTCGTTCTAATTACTTAAATGAATCTAGAGCTAAGTTCATTATATTGCTTACTTTTTAAAAACAAGTCCTATGTTTGACTTCTTCTTTTGAACAATTATGTAAAGTTATGTAAAACTTGAGCGTCTATATTATAATACATTTAATTTTTCTTGTTATCTAACAATCATAGGTGAAGTAAGAAGACAAACATTTGCAGTTGCGTCTGACTGTACCTATCTACACACTGGTGTCGATTCTGCCATCTCATTCCTAAACCTAATTTTAGTTTCAATCTCTCTTTCTAAAATCTTCTCGGAATATATTTTAGACCTATCAAATTAATCCACTTTGCATGTGTCTAATGTAAATTTAATTACAATGAATTTAGTGGCGTCTAATTTATCACTGATAGAAGAATTTTGACATCTCTAAAACTAAATTTAGATCTGTTTAAACATCTTCCAACTCTTTCTGTTTTATGTATTGGAAACAACGAGCGTGAAACTAAAATTAGGTTCTGGAATGAAACGACAGAATTGACACCACACGCTCACTACAGTATTATGCAGTAATGCTTACAAATCAAATTGACACTCGAGGACACATTCCTAGTAATTGGAATGTGCAAAATTATGGTGCTTATGTGTACCAGTGAAGACAAGTTAAATGTTGTAGTAAAATATAAATTAAGACATAACTACATACATACTAAAAATGTAACACTATGGAAATATAATTAGCTAAATATCATTGCTCTTTTTTGCTACTCACTGATCGTTAAAACAATAATAAAAAGATAAAAGATATGTAAATTAAAGTAACGATGAGTGTATGGATGTAGGTATACGTTACCTAATGTAAGTTAGTAATTAACTTCACTCACTTAATAAAGTAGTTCATATGGAGTACCTACCTCTACCTTGTTAAAAGTCGGTTATCACAATGGGTATGTATTTTTTGAAATAAATTTATTACACCATACAAAACATGTATCGACTAGAATTTTTAGTTTTAACTTTGACTGCGACATAGGGGAGACCGAGATAAAATGAACCATCATGAGAGAATACAAAAATTATAACAAAATTAAATCATCTCTATTAGTAAATAGTTAGATTAGTAAACGGATAGATTTAATTATTTAACCAACTTATTTATATTACATGTATTTAAATACAGAATTCCAAATTGTTTCACGTAGCAGAACGCACCTCATAATGATTTCCACATCACATAATGAAACTTATATATTTTGTTTGTGAACTATAGAACATCAACAAATGTTTTAAATAAGTGACGTATTGCAAATGAGTCTAAATATTTTTGCAAAACCTCTACGAATTATTTTATTAGTTGACAATACTGATGTGATAGACTGTCATAAGTATATTTGTACCTATACCCTATACCGTAAGTGGGTACTTGAATAACCTTATTTATTTTTAGAATCAGAAATTGTTTGAAATGTAGATATGAGTATTTTTTGTGTTAAATAAAAAATGGGAACAGTTTGCCTCAGTTTCCTTTTATCAAAGTGCCGCATACACTCAAATACGGAACGTAATATGTACATCGTTTATGCGGTAATGTATTCGATCTTAAGTCGATAAATGTAACGTTGATTTGTTAGAATTTTAAATATGCTGACACTATAATTTTTGATTATATAAAAACGCGGGTTTCCTTCATAATGCCATATATTTTAATATATTACATAAGGTGACAAGTGCTCCTAGTTCCTGATTGAAAATGTTAGTAAGTGGATTTTATTTATTTATTTTTCACCATTTTTTAATAAAATATAATTATTAAATTGTTTAATAATTTATTGAAAATTATTGCTCTATAACTTAGTACCTACCTAACTTTGTTCTTTACACAACTTGTATTATTGTTGTATCGTAAAAATATTGCAATAACTGTGTTAACGCCTACGTTTTATCGTAGAGCAACGCATCCTCTGTATTTTTAGTATAGTTATTTGTCAAGTATTTTTTAATCTTCCCATCTTAACTTCACATTCGATTCTAAAAAGTGCAGTGTTTAAACGCCTGAAATCAATATCGGGGTTTTCATTTATGCCATTGAGAATAAACAATATGTTATATCTTATTTTACAGGTCTGACTCTGAATACGACAACTCACCGGTGCGTGTTGAAACGCCTAAGCCGAAGAAGAAAACTAACAGAAGGAAGCCCGCCGGCGACAGCCTGAGCGCTGTTAGCGTCACCCCTGCTACCTCTGTTGACTCGCCTCAGTAAGTACCTATATCATACAAATATTCGAATCATTTAGGGTGCTGCCTCAAAATACAGATTATTTTAGCAATTCTTTTGGTATCTCTTGTACAATTTTATTCGTTGTATCATGTAGTAGAGATCACATTCATACATCTTAAAGTTTTTATTTCGATAACGATATCGTGATAGTCAGTACTCGGCTAATTGTCTAGTATAGTGCACAGTTTTAACTCGTAAGTCGTAACTGATTTTAAAGTTAACGATTGTGTGAAATAAAATCCCTCAAAGCTCAAATAGCTAAAGTTCAAATTCTAATATATGTTTTTGTGTTTTTATTACAGATTTAAAAAGCGAAAAGTAAATCTCTTCGCCATCATAAAAGAAGAGGAGGAGAAACTTGGCTGCTCAAAACAACGAGCCACAGCAAACACTTCTGCCTCCAGCTTCACCACTCGCGTTTCTTCTGGCCAAGTGAGGCGTGCAGCCAATCTAACCGGTAATTTTTATATAGACTTGAAAGTCTATAAAACAGAAGACTGGTTGGCGTATAAGCCAGAAGAACGGTATAAGAAGGCGTTAACATATATAAAACTACAAACTGAGCCCGAAACATCCGAATGGGACGCTATACAGCGTTTTATAGGATTGGCTCATACGCGCTTCCAAGACAGCGAGTCTGTGTTTTATAAAGAAGCAAACAAATAAATGTAATAATTTAAGTTTTTCATATTGATTTTGGTTTTTTAAAAATAATTTAAATTTTAACTCATAAATATATTGTTTGTTTTAAATAACTTTTAATGAAATTTAAGTGGATTTTTTGGTGAGTTGTCGTATTCAGAGTCAGACCTGTAAAATAAGATATAACATTTTATGCTATTTTTTATTTATAAGGTTTTGTTTTATTTTATTTTTAATTGAAAATTATTAGTTTTTTTTAATTATCCATCTTTTATTTTGTAGTTTAGTTTATGTTGTGAATAAATGATTATTAAGTGGTAGATAGATTCTCATTCTTATGTTCTAAAGAAGATTTATTGAAGATTACTAATTATGTAGATAAGTACCATTCTTACGTCAAAGTCAAAGTCAAAGTTCTTTATTTGTTATAGTTATAGTTCGTCATAGTTTTCAAAATGCCGTATTGCACATTATGTAGATTATCTGTTAAGAGTACATCGTGGATAGGACACCTACGGTCTAATTTACACAAATGTAATGACAACAATGTGATACATTCCGATGGTGTTGATGTTGTGACGTCGGCATTCCGCTCTCGTGTGGCTACTTATAGAATAAGAGCGCATGAGGATAGCGAACAAAGCTCTTTAGAAATGTTTTTCAACTCTATTAGTCAAAAAATAAAGTCGCTTATAACTGAATCACTGTTAAAGCATACTTGTTTGAAAGTTAACTTCGAACTTTACTCAATGTTTTTGATGTTGAAGAATAACAATCAAGAAATCAAATCATTTGGAACCAAAAACATTATTTTGTACAACAATTACGATTTTGATTCAATTTTTTCTAACACAATAGGTGTTTTAAATAAAAAAATACAAGAGTTCATGGGACAGGACAGTGGGTGGACTTTTTTGAATAACTCTCATTTGGAAATAAACATCAATAAATATGAACCAATGGGCGGCTCAAACTTTATTGCATTGCCTAAAAAAATAAAAAATAAAAAAGCATGTCTAAATATACACAATAGCGATAACTATTGTTTCATGTGGTGCGTCACAGCAGCTCTTTATCCAGCACAGAAACATCCTGAGAGAGTTTCTTCCTATCCTGATTTTCGAACTGTTTTGAATATAGACGGAATGCAATTTCCTGTTACTACTTCTGATATTCAACGGTTTGAAAAGAATAACCCAAAAATTAAATTTATAATCTACGGTTTGAAAAATAAATGCTCTATAGCGGGTCCTCTGTATAAATCTAGTCATATAACGGCCGATGATAAAACTATTCATTTGTTATTTTTAGAAAATGATACGTCTTCACACTATTGTCTAATCAAAGATTTGTCAAGACTTGTTAGAAGCCAAATAACAAGTCATCATGGAAAGTTATATTTTTGCGATACTTGTTTAGTTTTTTTCAATACTACCGCGGAGCTTAAGAAACATTCATGCGGAGGTGTTGTTACAATTTTACCAGAGAAAGGTTCTGTATTAAAATTTAAAAACTACGACCACAAACAAGATATTCCTTTTGTTATTTATGCTGATTTCGAATCTTTGTTAGAAAAAAATAATAATCAACAAGAACAATCTAATTTCACAAATACATCTACTTTACAACGTCACGTACCTGCGGCTTTTGGGTATCATATTGTATGTTCTGTTGACGATAGCTATAATCGCTATGTTTCTTATCGAGGACCTGACTGTGACACCAAATTTATTGAGTCAATTTATCGTGACATCTCGGAAATTCATAAAATATTAAGTACAAGTGTTCCGATAGTTTTCACTGAAGAAGATGCAAAACATTTTGAAAAGGCCACTCATTGTCATATATGTGGTCACTTTTTATATTCAGATAAAGTCAGAGATCACTGTCATGTAATATCGGGAGAATATCGTGGCGCGGCACACAGCTACTGTAATTTACATTATCAGGTGCCCAAATTTGTGCCAATTTTTTTCCATAATTTGTCAGGATATGATTGTCATTTATTTATAAAAAAATTGGGAGAAGCTCCTGGGCCCATCAAAATTATCCCTAAAACTAAAGAAAACTATATATGTTTCACAAAATTCATTCCAGTTTCGAAAGACGAGTTTGTTCAACTTCGTTTCGTAGACTCTTTCAAATTTTTAGGCGCGAGTTTAGAAAAATTAGCTTGTACTATAAACGAAAATGAATTTAAACACATGGCTAGTTATTTTTCGAATAAAGATGAATTAATGTTAGTCATGCGTAAAGGGGTTTACCCATATGAGTATATGGATAAATGGGAACGTTATGATGAGGAATATCTGCCGCCTAAGGAACTGTTTTATAGTTCACTTACCAATGAAAATATATCTGAAAAAGATTTCACACATGCGCAAGTAGTATGGTCAACATTTGACATACAAAATTTAGGTGAATACACCGATTTATACTTAAAGACTGATGTACTTTTACTATCAGATATTTTTGAAAATTTTAGAAAAACTTGTAAAGCGCACTATCAGTTAGACCCTGCTTTTTATGTCACAGCACCAAGTCTCTCTTTTGACGCAATGCTTTTGAAAACTGATGTGGAGTTAGAGCTTATTGATAATTTAGACATCCTGAGAATGATTCAAAGCGGTATCCGAGGTGGTGTTTGCATGTGTTCTCACAGACATGCTAAAGCCAACAACCAATACCTAGATGATTATGATCAGCAACAACCAGATACTTTCATTGCTTACATTGATTGTAACAATTTGTATGGATTTAGCATGTGTCAGCCATTGCCTATATCTGATTTTAGATTCTTAGAACAATCTGAAATAGATGTATTGAATGTAAAAAACATCCCAAATGAAGCTGAGTATGGTTTCATACTTGAAGTTGACTTGAGCTATCCTGCACATTTGCATCACAAACATAACGATTTCCCATTCTGTCCTGAAAAATGCATTCCTCCAGGAGGAAAGTACAATAAGCTTGTACCCAACTTATACGACAAATACTTTTATGTCATACATTATGTTCATCTGAAAACTTGTATGAATAATGGGCTTGTCTTGAAAAAAATACACCGCGTGATTATTTTTAGACAAAGGCCCTTTTTGAAAAAATACATCGATTTTAACACGGCTTTGCGACAAAAAGCCAATTCAACGTTTGAACAAGACTTCTTTAAACTACTCAATAATAGTATTTTCGGCAAAACGTTAGAAAATAATGAAAAACGCGTAAATGTAAAGTTAGTAAGTGAGTGGAATGATCTTCAGAACATAACGAAGAAAAAAATGAGTGCCAACAGGCTAATTGCAAATCCTAATTTCCACAGTGCATCTGTATTCACTGAGGATTTAGTTGCAATACAGTTAAAACCTGATCGTGTTATTCTAGATAAACCAATATATATAGGATTTACTGTTCTAGAATTATCTAAAAGCCACATGTATGACTTTCACTATTCAGTGATGCAACCTCGCTATCAAAACCGCTTACATATGTGTTACACTGATACGGACAGTTTCATATACCATATAGAAACTAAAGATTTTTATAAAGATGTTAAAGACTCATTCTTAGAGTATTTCGACACGAGTAATTTTAGCTCTAAAAATAAATTTGATCTGCCCCTTATAAATAAAAAAGTGCCAGGATTATTCAAAGACGAGATGGGAGGAAAAATAGTAACTGAATTTATAGGTCTGCGCGCGAAACTGTACTGTGTCAAAACTATGGACTGTACTATAAAAAAAGCTAAAGGCGTAAAAGGTTGCGTAGTGCGTGATTTAGACAAATCAGACTATGAGAACACTTTATATACAGGCGATATTGTTCGAAAAGTAAATGTTTTATTCAAATCTATAAAACATGAGGTATATACAAGAAGTGTAAATAAAGTTGCGCTTTCTAGTAATGACGATAAGCGTTTGATTGCTAAAGATAAAGTAGGTACACTTGCTTGGGGACATACCTCAATACTTAATCTATAAAACTTTACTATAACAATCATAAGAATGTGAATATATCTACCTACATTAGTTAGTTATGTTTCCAATTGTTTTGTGTGCTATTTAAGTTTGTTATATTTACAATTATTTTGTGTACTAATTACTTATAATTAATTTGAATTAAATATCTTAATGTGAAGATCAATGCAAGTTTTTATTTAAAATTTCCTTTTAGTACCTATACCATTTCAACACGTTTATTCTTGTCTCTGTGCAGGTGTCAGTTTATATTTCACAATCACCTAATAAAAACAAGTATGGCGTCATATTATTAACAAGTTGATTCCTGTTTAAATCTTGGTATGTTAACACATCAGAAATTCATGTGAAACACAATACTATCACCGCCGCCATGTACTTGTCTGTATTCTTAGGATTTTACAAAATCAATTCATTTACACGCTTGCAGTTCTAGAGCACACTTGTTACAAGAGTTAAAAGTATTATTATACTTTTTATTTTCCACACATAAATCTTCGGCGAGCATCTATATAGTGTAAGTATGTTTTCTTTTGTTTCTATTGTATTGACTAAATTATTAAATTTGACTTAAATTATTAATGGCTTTTTTCTTTTTCAGAATTATGACTTCAGAACTTGATCCGATGTGGTTACCCCATGCTCAAGATCCTTTGGCTGGTTGGGACGAGTTCTTTGAAAGAGGCAAAAGAAACGAGCAACGCATCACCACTGAATCAGTTGGAAGCGGGAAAAAGGCAGTAAAAATCACCAAACGTAAAAATAAAGACTCTCTCTCATACGTAATTAGCAAAGCGCCAAAAAGAGGATATCGTCAAATAAAAATTCAAATTTTCGATTATAATGAAAGGTTAGATACTAATTGTGAAACTATACGTGTTCAATATTCGGTTGTGGAACCTATAGACGAAATAATGAACCTTACTGAAAATGTAGTAACTAAAATATCTAAGAAATTGGCAGAAGAATTGTATAATTGATAAATAAGTAAGATGTTTAATAAAGAATATTATATTTTTAAGTAAGATAGAAAATAAATATGATTTGTACTGTAAATATGTTATTATTAATTAAGATCGAAAAATAAACATGTTTTGTAAATAGCTTATTATATCATTTATTTTGTGTAGTTATAAGAGAAACAAGTAATTAAATATTTTAATGAACTAATATTAATTATGTCAAAGCATAACAATGACAAATTAAGTTAATTAAAAATTTAATGTTTTGTAAATAGTATATTATTTAAAAAGGGAAAATAAATACCTATGTTAAAACTATCTCTCTGTTTTATTTTATGTAGGTTAGGGAATAGTACACATACAAATCAAAAACAGTTTAAAAAAAATTACATTTATTAAATTCAAAATAATCATTACACAACTAAAAATAAAAACATATTAATATTAACGACAATACCTACGTACCTACAACTAAATATTACATAATTAAATCTTATACATTCTAACAACAACATCTTTCAACCCAATCATAATCTTTATCGCTAGAATTGTCATTACTGCTAGAACTGACATCGTCTTTATTTTTTATAGCTATGTCCTGGTCATCACCATCAAATAATTTAAAAATACTCATATTATTATCAATAAACCATGTCTTTATTAAAACAACATTTCTTAAAGCACACTGCTTTTTATGAAATACACAGTTATACGTACTCTTGTCATCACTATAAAGTTTGTTTAAACGCAAAAAATTAGGACAGCCTTTTTCTCCAATATCAACAACATTGCAGTTATTCAGACTTATGTTGTACATCCACTTGACTTTTTCTGCTCCTTTAACTAGAATATTTTTCCCTGACAAAACCGGTCTTATAATATCTAAAAACGTTTTGTGTTTCATATAACCTTCACTCCAAAATATACCCCGTTGCTTTTCAATCCAGTAAACGTGTTTCTTTTCTACATCTGTCAAATGAGAGTATGGATAGGGTGGTTTCACTAAAAACACTTGGGTGTGATCCCGCGTAGCCAGTGCAAACTCTTTCATGATGAAATTATTTTGGGAATCTTTAAATCCCTGTAAATCAACAATCATGCATCCAGGATTCATGATATCTTCTTAACAGTATTACTTAAAGGCTTGTATTCAACAATACAATCGTTTAGTATAAGACAAAATGCTGTTGTGTTATCTGGAAATTCCGTAATAGCTTCAAGGTCAATGCGTACATCAATCGGTCCTGTCTTCAGAGTTTCGTTTTGTCGCGAACAATCGATCACGAATAGAGGAGCCTTGGTTTTAAATTCTTCGTAACTCAATAAAGGCTCCGGACGGCGACCGTAATACGACTGTTGAAATCTAACGTAGCGCTCATATATTAAAGAGTAGTTATCGTCATTAAACTTGATATTTAGATTTTCATAAGGAAAGTAACATGAGTTCAAGAACACTCTAAGGTTTTGCAATTGACAATGATCAAACTGTGACATGTCTTTATCAGCTTGTCTAATACGGTTTGTTTGTAAACCTACAATCACGTATCGTGGTTTTTCTATTTGAGAAGTTGTTTTGATTGCCCAAGTATGTTTTGTAGTTTTTGGCAGAGCAGGGTATTCATATAGATCCCAATTTCTAAATACAATGTTGATAGAGCGATCTTTTTCTAAATATTTGAGCAAATTAATCCGCTCACGATCAGATACTTTTACATGTGGAACGCGCCAATTAATGTGTTTAATGTCAATTCCATTAACTATTTCTCCAGCTTCTAATTTCAGAGAATTAAGATTTGTGCTACTCCTAAGTAATATTAATTCATGTTTGCAGTTCATAATGATCTTGTTATAGTCTTCAGCGAACCCAAGTATTTTATTTAGAGGAATAGACACCGAAAAGTTTCCTGCCCAGTTATTTATGGTTCCGTTAATGTCCCACCCCCATGACTTTGACATCTTTGATTCGTTATCACTCATTGAAATTAAAGATTTCATGGTAGAAGTAATCCCCGCATTTTTTATTCTATCTATTTCTATTCCATTTAGCTCATATCGAATATCTTGAAAGAAAAATAATGCAGGATTGTTAGTAAAATGCACTTTGCTTACTGGCGTTTTTGTATCGCGTTTAACAACACTCACGACTCCTTCAATATATAGTGTACTTGCTGAAGGTAATACATATAGATCTTGCTGATTAATAGGTATTCGTATCTCATCATTTTCACGAAAACTATTGACGTATGGTTTATATGAATGATATTCTATACTCTCGATGGTATTATCAAGGCGAGGAAAATCTGCTATATTCAGAATGCTCATTTTAATAATCCAATTAATTTTAGAAACTCCTTATTTTCTTTTGTTAGCTTTACTTTAGGTCTTCTTTTGTTGATGTTGCGTTTTGAAATGGAGTGATTTACCATTGATGATGTGCTTTTATTAAAGTCAATCATTTTCTTCTAATATGAAAATACAACTGTATGTCTTCACCTCGTAAATTTACTAAATTATTACTAGCATCTAATATTTTGATAGTAATTGAGCTAATGCTAGTTTGATTAATAGGAAAATAAATAATATTTTTTGGTATTTCGATAATTCTATAACCAGGAGGCACGTTTGGAGGAAATTCGTGGATTATATGGCTGGGTTTACCATCGGTATACGACCCACTTATGATATCACATTCGATCCGTAGCACAGTTGTTGATAGAATGCTGACAGGATGCGAAGATTCGTTTATTATATTTGCTTTGAGTATCTTCCTGTCAAATCCAAATACTTTTGCAAGCAACGGACTCTTTTCAAAATGTATGTCTTTAGAACACACGATGGAAGTTTTTAACGTATTATTATTACAACTCATTTTGAAAGAACAATCTTTCATATTCAACTGTAAATAATCGCTTATATCGCTTAATTCATAGGATCCTTCTGGTATTTCAATGATTTCATTTTCACCATAATATAATTTGTTATTAGCACTATCTATATTAGGTATGGAATTATACGTTGAAAAGTATAATAAACCACATTCGTATTCACCATTTAATTCTAAAGCTGGTGAATAGTTGGTTAATGAAATTGCAGTGGAACTAGATATAGATAGCGTAAAAGACATCGTGTTACTGATACTTAATAAGTAATGCTTTACTTTAAATGCGATTTCCAAAAGCTTTTTAAATATTTGATACAGAGATGACCACAATTCACCGTATCATAACTTTGATATTTACAATAATTATAAAATACGTCACGATTATTTAAGTACTTAAGTAATTCTAACGGTGGTTTCAGATCACCGAAGCTGTCAAAATACTCACAGTAATCATTATTTTTTACGTAGGCTACCCAGTGAGTTCCTGGATTTTGATGATCATCTAGATTAATAATACCACATTCTGTACGTTTAGGTTTCTTTGGTAATCTATCTCTCATATAAACACCTCTGAAATATGGTATATTACTAGCATGTTCTAAAATATCTATATCGGTTAAAGCGCGGTTGGGTAGCCTCGTAATCAGTTTTTTGGAGCTTTAAGATATAAACCACTACCCTTTTTGTATGGTTTTAAATAACATCCTTTTCCTAGTGCTATCGCTTCCATAGCCTGATTGTGTCGTTCAGATTCATGAAGACTTTGTTTGGCTGATTTATAGTCGTTCACGGCTTTAGCAACACCTGCAGCACCACCAGTCAAAGCACCCAATGCCGATAATCCAGCAAATATGGGTATCAATGGTAATATTCCACCGGTCTTAGGAATAGGTATCACACGAGGCATACGAACTTTAGTTTTAGAAAATAATTTCTTTGCGACTGAATACGCAATTTTAATAGCTGATTCATTATTTTTAGGATTTATTTTTTTTAGTTCACTACGTATTTTAGAAATTATTGATTTAAAAGGCTTCACACCTGCTCCTATTTTTAATTTGGTTTTCATAGCGTTTTTTACTACCCATGAAGCAGCTTTTTCTCTTAAACTAGCATCTTTTGATTTTATTCGTCTTTTAGCCATGTTATATAATTCCAAGTCAGCTTTATGTCGATCTTCTATATTAGATTTATTTGAATATGTAATGTCGTGCTGTTTACAAGCTTCATCCAATTCATTCACTCCACGGTCACCTCGCAATAATCGTTCACTTAACCTAGTACCAGGTCCACAATAATTGTATCCTGGTAAATGTAATTCAAAAGGTAAATTGTTTATAATTTTATTAATGAGTCCGCCTCCTTCCATTGGTTAAACAATAATGATTATATTTTTATTACATAAGCTTTTTATACATTTAGGTAATTGCATTTTTGTTTATCCATGAGCTTTCATTTTCAGAAAATCCTAACCATTTAACAAACAATTTATCACCTTTTCGTTTCAAAACTTTTTCTATTAAGTATATACCAGGATGTTTGGTTTTTTGAAGTTCTTGCTCGTAAAACGTACCCAGTATAATTTGTTTGTGTTGATCTTCTATATGATATGTAACAGGGTTAGTAGTATTTATTTTTACAATAGTAAACAGTTCAGTTGACCAATTTGGCGTATATCCTTTTTTAAAATGTTCTTTGTACTTGCTGATACGAACTTGATCTCCAATTTGAAATTTCCCTTTCTTCATTGAGTTCTTATTTTGTGATTTTAGGATATTAAATAATACCATATTTCTATTTGAAGAGCTAACATCTTTAGGTTTAAATCTTATAGTGTGATGCACAGTATTATTATATTTATCAGTTATTTGTTGCAAAGGTTTTCCATTCCATTTATAATTTCCAACTAAATTAAAATACTTATATAATTTGTTTTTTATTGTTCTTATGAACCTTTCTACAATTGAAGCTTTTTTAACAGAGAAAGTAGAATAGTGATTAATATTATATTTTTTCATTAAGGTTTTGAATACATCATTATAAAATTCTTTTCCCAAATCTGTTTGCAAATGAACTGGTATTCGACCTTTGTTAAACACTTTTTCTAAAGCTTGAGCTATTTCACACTTTGTTTTGGTTTTCACAGGTACGGTCCACCCAAATTTAGAGAAAGCATCAATTACAACTAGAATATATTTATAACCTGAATTAAAGTTACTTAGGTTTTGTATATCTATTAGATCAGCTTGCCATGTTTCATCAATATTTTTTATCACCACGCAGCGACGAGTAAAGTTTTTGCGTGCTTGCCTGTGAATTTCATTGACGACCGCTTGTTTGCTCATTTGATTACTGGCTTAATAATATGTTTTGTCTGATATTCAGTATGATTTTCTTTCAAATGTTGACTTATTAGTACTTTAATTTGGCTCTTGATTAGTTCAAGTTTTGCATCTATTTCTTGCTTGGTATAAAAACTTTTTTTAATCATTTGTTCATCAAATGCTACCGCAGATTTATTGAATAGGTCTTCAGATAAACGCAAACGTTTATGCACGTGATTGCCAAACTTATCTATATTCATAACAGTAGAGGTATTGATTGATAGGCAGTTAAAATAAAACTGATTATTTTTTTATAGTACTTTTCTTTTATTCAGTTGATGGTACCGTTTTCACGTAGTTCTTCGATAATTGATATTATTTCATTATCTAGACCAGTGTTTCCAGCGTCACGAGAAGCTAACAATAATTTTAATCTTTCGACCAATTCATTAGGATCATCCCAATAAATGTAGTCCACTTTCGGATTAACTTTTTTCATGACTGGTAATCCTGATCCTTTGACAAGACTTTCGGTACTTGTTGTATAATCTTTTGTCAGCTTAAAAAATGGTTTTATGATGTTAAGGTATTTTATACCTTTGTTGCTTTTGATTGGTTTTTTCGGATCATAATCACGGCGGTGTGCATTGGTATCTATTAACATTTGTTTATAGTTCTGTTTGTCGTCCTCTGTTAATTTAGTTAAATCAGGAGTTTTTTTAAATAGTAATTCATATATCCCACGGGTTTTTTTATAGCGCCGTCCTCCTAAACTTATTTCTTCTCCAGTCACATTTAAATATAAAGTTCCCATTTTTAGTTTGCCACGTTCTAATCGAGCACCAAAAGGAACATCTTTAAACACTTCTTCCGATAAAGACCATGACATATCGTCCGGTTCTAAAGATTTAAACGATGAAGCACTTATATTTGAGGAATCTTTTTCATCACTTTCAGAACTATATTCACTTGACTCAGCGTTTGAATTGTACGTAACAGTTTGATCAGACTTTCTATTATTGGCAATACATGAATTTTTTTTATTAAGTTCATCTTCAACATCAGACTCATTATGTTGCACGTATTTCATTTTTTTGCGCTTAATGTACGGCTCCGTAAACATACCATTACTAGACGAGATACGTGCTGACACCAACTTGTTGAGAGGATCTGTTAATGGTTTTAATGCAGATTCGATAGCCATCTCATTGTCTGATTTTAAATTTTGCATAAGTTTTACCTTTCTTTTAACAGCATCTGCAGATTTTACAATTTGTTCTTTCAATTTTTTTTCTGTAATCGTCATAGCTATATGTTAATGAGCCCTATTTCAGGCAAGGATGGAAAAGTAAATGAATATAAATTAATTTTTATCATCTTATATATGAAAAGCACCAGTTAATCTAGCATAACAAACGTGTCAAAGTTTTTTCTGTAACCTCCTTTATTTTTTTCGCAATCTTTGTTTATTACTAAATAATTAAAAGGAACGCTCCAGACTTTAGTACACATTTCACGGAACTGATTCCATGTCATATCCGTATTCACATGTTCATCGTATACATGTTTGAGGTTTATGTCATCTTGCTTAAAAAGAACAATAACGTTAGCATTGTCTCTAATAAGTTGTTTTGGAATCTTGCTATATGTTTGGTTTAAGTAAAAACAATCAATTTGTTTGTGTCTTCCAGTAGCAAAGTAGTCACGTATGTTATTCTGTTTTTCACATGCAACGTCATCAAATATGATCACTGAATTTGGCTTTGCTTTCTGCGGACTTAATACGCTGTCGTTTTCTTTAAATTTATAGAAATTAATTTCAGGTACTAAGTTTAAGACATTTTCTAAGAAAACATATTTGGGTTGAAATAAAGTTTTAGAGAAAATATAAACATTCAAGAAGTTTATCCCGTGTTCATGTAATAGAAGACCAATTAATAAATTGGTTTTCCCACAGTTTGATGGACCACAAATGATGCATCGAATAGTGCTAGGCAGAAGCTTGCCATGTCTATGTGTATTTTCAGTAGTAGATCCGCAAATTGGGTTTATATGTAAAGAATAAGGTTGTTTAATAAATAACATGTTCGAACCACTATAAAGTTGGAAGAGAAATGAGTAATTTGCATTATACCTTGATATTTAATAAGAAACTAAACAACCAAAGCTTCTCGACACAACAGACGGATATCAATGTCGGAACCACCTTTTAGTAACGGATGAACAGACTTTACATTATTGGGTATTCTATCCCACCCGTAGTGAGCGCAGCGAACGGAGGTGAGCGAAAGCGAACGAAGGTGGGGTAGAATGCCCAATAATACACTACTCACTGCTATTGTTATGGGCCATGATTATGCTTACCATTAGGGAAACGACCGGCCCGTCTAGTTACAAATTAGTAAAATACATGATTATGGCAAAAATACAATACTTATAAAGTTTATAATCTAGGTAATTATTTATTCACAGCATATACTAAACTCATCAAACAAATTCATTACTATAAACGAAAATAACTAGAAATTATACGACTACACAGAAATTAGAAACTATTTACAAACCTATTTATAAACAAGGTAATAATTGGTATTAAAAGTCTCAAGACACATCGGTCGCAGTATCTTGTTTTGCATTCTGAGTGCGCGTTGATCCGACGAGCGGGTTACTCCGTCTTGTGCGGGTATTACGTTAGGCGCAGCGCACTATGCGGGATGTTTTTTTTGGCTTGCGTTTGACTGCAATGGTGACATTGCATTGATGTTAAGCGAAAATAAAGTTGACGACGTAGCGCGCTTGCCTAGAAGTAACTTGAAATAAATTTCATTGTTGTCTTTAATATAGTGTAGTAACATAAGTATTAGGGCTATCGTAACCGTTGCAAGAAAAGAAAACAAATAATTATAATTATTGGTTGTATTACAATTTATATTTCCCATTTTATCAACTTATTATTTAAATTAGTGGTTCACTTGTAATGGTCATAGTACTTGTTTAAAATAATAATTGTTGTGTGCATGTCAAAAATGTTGTATACCGTCTGGTCTGACTCATAGCTAAGCGCCAGACTAAACATAATTTATTATAACAAACACGCCAATTGTGATGTGTTTAGGACCAATAATATTAATTAACCATACCAGCTTGCAATACCGCATTATAGCAAATAAATATATTTTATGTATGTAGTTTAAAGAAACTAAAAAGAACACATCCGCGTCCTGGCTCCGTCATGAGAATCTCGACACCAAGTGCAATCTATTGGACTCGTCAAAACGAATCATATGACCCCAAACTGGACGGGTTTACTCGTAGTCGCTGCAGAGCTCCACTATCCACCTCCTGGCTCCATCATCAGATCAGCTCCATGATACCAAAATGTATTAAGTATAGTTTTGTCATCAGAACTACATATCAAACAAGGTTTCATTTTAATACCGACAATTAGGACTTATAAGATTGTATTACATTTTTTGTTACGAATGAAGCTAATAAGTGTTAAAAAGAAAAGGGAATAGCCAATGAAGTAATTACTGGATAAATTAGTCTAGTTAAATCATTTAACATGTTTACAGGATATTTCCTAATCTTAATTTAGAAGCCCGATGTCCCGTGAATGAAAAATCGGACATAGTCACCCTACCTACCATTCCTTGCAGTACGCTCCGCGCCTTACGCCAGATTCCTCGTTCAATATACATCGGAATCTCTCGATTTGATTTGTCAGCCCAACAACCTTAACCCGATTGAAGTTGCTAGCCCTATAATATGAGACGTAGGTACACTCTTAGGCTAAGATTCAGAGACAAATCTAAGCGTGGACTTTTGCTTCCGTACCTATGTCAAAGTTGTATAGAATTTTGACATATGGAAGCACGAGTCCACGCTAAGATTCGTCTCTGAATCTTAGCCTTATAGTCTTCGGTATTGTTTTTGGTTTCTTAAGTTTATATCGCTTGGTAGCGGACATTTTCTACTGCTCCCCTGGCTAGCTACCATCCTGAGGGTAGGTCGCTAATAAATCAAATGTGACATTTATATTGTATGTATATGTAATTGTGTTATGGTATCTTTAAAATACCTGCAATTTGGTACTCAATAATTGTTATTAGAATAATAAATGAATAAAATCTTACTTAGGTACATACATTTTTTTATTAAAAATATAGAATAATTACATAAGAGACATCTGAGTGGCACTGTAATTGTTATGGGCCGGCGTCATGCTTACCATCAGGCAAACGACTACTCTCCGGTCTATTGAATCTACCTACCTACCAAAAATCACGTCGATCCGTAACTCCCTTGCTGCGTGAAAGGACCAACCAACACACCACATACAAATATTTCGCGTTTGTAAATGTATAGGTACTACGGGTTTTAAATATTTGTTACGTTTCTTGATCTCAACTAAAACTTCAAAAATTAATCGTATGCAAAAATAATAATTTTATTTTGTCCAATTTCCCCGATATAACTTCATTAATATTCCGTTAAAAAATACAACACAATCGTTCATAGTGTAAGCACAAATACACACAATCATACATACATAAATACGTACCTACTTATAGTCTTGATAGTAGATACTTAATCGATTTTTCCATCATACTTTTACCAAAATTCTTTTACTATCTTCAAAAGAAACTTCAGAGTTCAGTCTAACATCGCTATCCCAAATAACTAAATTTAAAATCTGCTATAGAAGTCGGCAAAAAATCCTTAAGCGCCCCCACCCTACAGGGCGGGAACCTCCCCGTGCCACCCGCCCTATCCCCAGTAACGACAGTTTATCCCGACCCGCCGACCAAATCGGCTCGTTTGACACAAACAACCGATTTGATGGAATATTTAACTCGTTTTCATCAATTCGCGTATAACTGGCTGATTATTTGTTTAAAAAGATGATGTTTTCGCGCGCTTTGATTTAAAAAGTTAAGATTTCACGCGCTTATAATTAATTAAAAAGTCAAGTGTCATATAATTTATTTTAATCATTTTTTTAATTTGTGAGAGTGTGAAAAAGATCGATGTCAATGCAGACGAAGAGAACTTAAAATTTCGTCCGTGTAATGAGTGTGTCAGTTTAAAAATCATAAAAGTTACCTACATAGCAGTGAATTAAATAAAAATAAAAAAAACAAACATTAACATTTCAAACCAAAGGCAACGCGCCAAGTTCAACCCCACCTGAATATACCAAACGTCAAAATGGAAATCGGCAAAGGGGTCATCTAGACATCCATAAAAAAACGCCGTCTGTGAGATAATGAATTAGAAACCCGCTAAAATATGGAACACGAGACTAGCGATTCTCCCACTGATTCGAATCGTCAAGAGCATAGCAAAACATCTTTTCTAATCGAGGATATTTTATACCGTGGGCAAAATAGGAAAACACCAGTGCCGGAACAAAGGAGGTTCGATTACGACCCCAAACCTTATTTCTCGGTGCCCAATGAGGTTAGGCCTCATGTGCCGGCCAGAGAAGGCTCGTATTTGCAAGTTATGGGTGCTTTGGGGGCATATTTACATACCCCCAATTACAAGGCTGTGGAAACGCCTTATTTTTTGTCTCAAGGTATGGTTTGTTTTTTATTGTGTTTTTATTAGGTCGCTTTCGTGTCTGCCTGTTTGTTTGTCTGTTCTGTACAAATTTTGCAATCAATTTTATGCTTCCTGATGATGAAATGAAACTTTTATCATAGCTCGAAACTGAATAAACAAACGGAGAAGAATATAAAAGACTAAAAATCAGAAAATAATAATTAAAATAAAAATAACTGACCTGAGTAATTGAGTATAGGTAAAATTACAATGTTTTTTTTAAATATTTTAAATTTAAAAAACCGTCCAGGAGTTTCCCATTACTTAAACCTATTAAATTGGCGTCAATCGGCTCTTTTCAAAAAGACAGTCGGTACGGTAGGTACTTATAGATTTTTAATTTGTTTTTATTTTATGTACCAATTTCCGATCTAGTGGGAGCAAAGGATATTAGTCTAAGGTTTTACATTTCTAGGAGTACCATACCACGCGCTGTTCACTCCGTCAGAACTGTCCCTCTCCGCGCTGAAGCACTGCCGGCGGCGGAAGGCACGCACCGTATTCTCTGACCCACAACTCACTGGTAAGTAACTGGGTAATAACACCTCTGGATCGCCCAGCTTCCAGTTTGAAGCGATGATTGCTCAAATGTGACTATCAAGTCAAGTCAACCATCGATCTGGCTTCAAAATCAAAATGTTTTAATTTCTGTAACCAAAAATACATCTACCTACATAGATACAAGGTCTTCTTTTAAGTATGAAAATACTTTTACCAGACGGCCCCGCTCTTCCATATACATTGTCATTTGTAATGTTCTGGTGTATTACACTTTTACTAAAAAATAACAAAAAAATTGATTTCAAATATATTTTTCCCACGAAAAAGATTATTTTGTATTGTTTTTGGCTTAGTAACAAACAAAAATGAATTTCAGGCTACAACCTTGCAGTCAGGTATAAATTCAAATCCTTCCAAAACTTCTCCATAGGTCTCGAAAAACGGTTCGAGTCTCAACGCTACCTCTCAACTCCCGAGCGAGTTGAGCTGGCGGGCGCTCTCAACCTCTCTGAGACGCAGGTCAAGACCTGGTTCCAGAACCGACGGATGAAGCACAAGAAGCAGTTGAGGAAACAACAACAACAACAGAGAGGTACAAAACATAAATCTATACAGCGTGTATTTTTAGACGGGTGTATAAGTCTAAAGCTCGTTTGCACTAACGTCAACTAAGATAGACTTATATATATCATCTGCACTAAAGTTTGACAGCGCCTAAGCTGACACTTATCTTTCTAGAAGGTATACTTAAAAATGCGTTGCACTTATCTTAGGCGATTCCTAACTTTATGACGCCGATTTTGCAAGTCCTAACGCTAAGCAGGCGCTTAACAAGTGACAAATTTAAACAAAACTGTCATGTCAATTATTTAAAATTCGCGCACGCGCAATTCGATTTTCAATATCCAAACCAACTAAACCACAGACTAATACATAGAAATGTATCACTATTTTGTTTATTTCATTCCCTTACTTACGAAACGTAGGTGCAGACGTAGGTAGTTGGTGTTTAAGCCAAGACTTAGTTAAGTTGTTATTTAGTTAAGAGTTGCCTATAGGCAACTCTTAACTAAATAACTTATATAAGTTTTGTCGTAGTTGGCTTTAGTGCAGACGGGTAATAGATACCTTAACCCCGTTGTAGGTACAGGAAAATTTTCTTAGAAGACCGTCCATAATTTTTAATCGACAAAACGGCGAACTTTCTCTCGTCAGCCTATATATATATTTTTAACCGACTTCCAAAGTAGAAAGAGATTCTCAATTCGTCAATATCTCAAGGCTGTATGATCCTTTTATAAATTTCATTAAAGAATATCACCCATAAGGGTGGAAAAGTGGGGGATTAAATTTCAAATATCGCGTTATTTGCATTGATCGGTTCTCTCCTTTCTAAACGAATTTTTTTTCTAAGTTTTTCTGCATATTTGAATAGAAATAAGAGATTTATTTCTTGATGATGGAGCCAGAAGCTTTTTTATAGTTTTTAACCGCAATTACTTAAAATAAAAGTAGGTTCTATATTCGGTTGTATTCTATGAATGCATGAATCAAATTAATTTTCCTTATTACTCGTATTAAAGTAGATAATTAAAAACCATAAATGAAGTTTACCAAAAACAATCATGATTTTGTTTTTCTATCAAAAAATTCTGAGAAACTTAAAATCAATTCCTCATAAAATCTAAGGAGAATTCTACGCACACAGACACATCGTATCTTGAAAGAAACTCCCACTTTTCTCCTGAAATTATATTATCCCACCCTCACCCAATAAAGAGCTTTAACATCTTGTTTTACAGCATATTTTCCTTTTCATAGTGTTGCTGTCAACACCCATATTTGGAAAGAAACAGGTTACAAGCGAATGGAGACCATAATGCGTGGTAATAGGGTAGTTAGTTGCGAGTAGAGTGAGCCAAGACGTCGCGTTGCTACGCAACTAAGACGGCGGCCATCTTGGCGAAGTAACTTGGTTATAGCTAGGGTTGCAAGATTATTATTTTTTATTTTATTATTGTAAGAAATATGGTTTTTAAGCATTACTCTTTGTTGTAATATATTGGCACAGTCCCTTAGTTTTAGTAAGGCAAGATTTTATAAAATTCATATTATTTATCTAATCAATCAACCGTTTAAAAAAACCCAAACTGCTTTTTTTTAAATACAATATCTAGCTCATAACAAGAAGTGTTTAACACGAGTAAAGTTTCCCTTTGCTTAGCGACTCTTCGAATGACGTTAAAATAGCCGCGGGCAGAATCTAGTAATATAATTAGGTATAAGGTATAAGGCATAGTTTGTTTGTTTGCTACCGGCAATCTCTAAAACCATTGGTCCGATTCTACAAATCTCTTATTCTTTCAGTAATAAAAAGCTACATTTATCCCTGAAGCTATATTGTGATACCACACACGCGAAGCCGCAAAAAAACGCTATAGTTTAGAATATTGTGATTTGTGTCCAACAATGTTCGTCTACCCGACAGCCCTACTCGCCCGATGTCTTGAGTTGTGGCGTCAAAGCGCCGTCTAAATTAAATCTCGCCAACTCTGAGGTTTGCCTATAATTACTATATTGCGGGGCGCATCTAGGCGTAATGTCGCATTACGTATGTACATATACTCGTAGTTATTGTTTTAACGTGCAAATGGTTGTTTATTGAGATTCCCGTGTTGTACATACAGATTTTCTTAGTTGTTCAATAACGGACAAAACTACTAAATAAAAACTTACTAGCTACTGCTTTCAGTTTCACTCGCTTGAAGATTTCCACAGGTGGTGTCTTTGTCATTTATTATGTTCTGATAAAGACAGCATTAGTTTTAGTCTGTGATTCCGGTAGACGAATGTTGCAGAGGCCCGCTGTTAGAGTCATTTATTTAACTTTCATAAGTGCTCCTTTGGGGCCTATTTGAATAAAGCATTTTGAATTTACCGTGCAATTTCCGGAATAAAACGTAGCCTATGTTAATCTTCGTATATTTATGCAAAAAATACGTCGCTCCGTTGCTGCGCTGCGTGAAAGTAGGAGAAACCAATAAATAAACCCACACCAAGTCACCAACAAACACACTTTAGCATTTATAATAGTCCGAATTCACAATAGGGTAGTAAGTAGTTTCATTAAACACAATACATTATAAAACCCAGTAATGCTTGCACATTACTGCTTGGCGGCAGACTTCACGAGCAAATCTGTGGTACCAACCCAAACTCGCACTACCTAGTATACAAGTTTTATGCGATATTTAATTACAAGGTGACCACGCAGGCTTTCTCATTAAAATATTTTTATAGCTTTGGTTTTCTTTGCATTATTATTCACGAGCAAAACGGTGGAAACAACCCAGACGGACACTCGCAGAAGAGTTAGTCCTACCACTAACTTCACTAACTTCAATGTTCACTGTACTTGCTTCTACGAGCATCCTGCTACGAGGCTACGACAGCTACGAGGCTACGACAGCTACGATGCTGCTACATCGTAGCTACCTCTACGATATTTGATTAAATCTGTGCAGAATTAAATATTTAGACGAAAATTTACTAGGTATCTATTATTTATTCTCGATATTTTGATTGTGGATAAGTAATGTGTGATTTTTTTGTTTATCCACCATATTTCAATGGTGAAGAATGTGTGCTTATTGCGGATTTTTATCATCAATCTAGACAACAACATACTTCTTTCTTTCTAAAAGTTACGTGCAAGAACAAGGGTGTTTAGCGTGTGTTAATTGGCATTTGCAATTTGAACATTCAGGCCGTGTTTAAAGTCTCGTACGTAACGACCCTTCACCTACAAATGAACTTCAAGTGAGAAGTTTCAAACTTCCAAGAAGCATTCAAGGAACTTTGAAACAATGTACTAACTTCGACTAATTGATTTTGAATTCACGTCAGCGAAGCCGACGGTAGAGTGAAAGACTTAGAAAACTAATTAAGAGCGTTTACGCCCTACATCTTTTCATATAAACTTTCAAGTCTTATCTCCGAAATGAATGACCGATTTTAATGAAACTTTATACACATAAGCAAGATAAATAGATCTTAATAGTAAGGAATTATGAGCAGTTGGTACATTTTCTCAATTTGTAATGTTCTCAAATCGTTCACATTCGCTGCTCGTTCAATTCGTAATTCGTATACAAATCTAACAAAAAAGTTGTGGTTATCTTCTTCAGTCCTTTTGCTTACACTTCGTCACATTAATTTCGTAGCTTTCATAAAATTTCAACGGGTACAACAGAGCGGGAAAGAGCATTCAGCGTACTCAGACCACATGACAGTCCGAGCAAAGGGATTAACTGAAAAACAGCGCGGCGCACGTAGGTACGCACACATTTTCATGTGTGCGCCGCAAATGCTGAGTTTACCCCTATTGCCCAAATAAAGTTTTGTATGTATTTGTAGTTTTGTAGTTTGTACTGTGGCAATAAATTGTTTTTTTTATTTTATTTATTTATTTTTATTTTTATAATACCTTCTACAAAATGATTTTATTTTGTCAGCAGGAGCAGCCGCCGTGGATTTTACTACGAAACATCAAAACTCCGAAATACGAAAGGTAATTAATTAGTCTTCTAACTCTTTTTTTATATTCAATAGGCTCACATTTGACGATTATCTCACGGCTCACCTGATTTTAAGCGACGATGCGGTCGAAGGTGAAACACGCTTGCCTAGAAGATAACTGTTCATTCTCGTGAAGACTCCCAGATTGTATTTATCAGGTAACAAAGACGCTGGCAACGAATTCTACTCCTGAGCTTTGTAGTTCAACTACAACTTACTGAGCTTATGAGACTTAATACCTAATGTCTCAGGGTAACGAGCGCACTGCAGTGCCGCGCAGCCCTTTGTGTTTCAAAGTTCTAAGTGACACTACAATTGTTATGATCCGGCGTTATGCTTACCATCAGGCATACTACCAGCTCGTCTCGTTACCAAACAGAATTAAAAAATATGGTAATTATATTTTTTTATCTGTGCCCATCTTCACAGACAACAGATGACTCCCGACACTCGTCCGATTCTGACACGGAGCACAGCGACAGCGACATCGACATCGTTGGCGAAGCGGGCTACACACAACACTACTCCTCTAATAATAACACATAGACAATAATAAATATGATTAGTCTAGGTCTAGGTATAGCCAACTTTTTGTCCGGTGTGAATTTTGATGCGAGCGCGCAGTATAGGTCATAAATAATTATAATGCGTTTCAAATAAGAACTACAAAATAAAGAGAGCAGAAGTGACACTTACGTGCCCGTCTGTACTAAAGTTTGACAGCGCCTAAGTCGACACTTATCTCGCTGGGAGGTACTGAGGACTGCAAAATGCTTTGCATTAATCTTAGGCAGTGTCTTAAATGCTTAAGACATGTCCTAACTTTATGACACCGATTTTGCAAGTCCTACCGCTAAACAGAGGCCGGCGCGCTGCTATCTCACTCGCGCATCTCAACATTTTTGAAGATAAACAATCACTTAATATAATTATGAAAAATCACATTCGGCAAAGTTGCTGACAGTAAAATTACAATTATTTGCCCGTTTTCATGCATGAAAATGGACATGGGAAACATAAAACCCCATATTTAGGTTTAAACTTGAAAGGATCAAAATGAAATTTTTGTTTTACTTTTGTAATGTTTATTGCCAGCGACTTCACCGAACGCGAGTTGCGATGCAAGCAAGATAGCGGCGCGCCATATTGTAGCCCTTAACTGTGAAAGAGGTGGACCGTGCATATACTCACATGTGCATATACCGGGCACAAACTTTGGTATTAGTAATATCTTTTATATATTTAAGTTTGTTGTAACTGTCGAAACGCATGCAGTAGATCGCAGTAGGTACCACAAAATAGGGAAAGAATAGTCACCCTACAGTTCTACAGAGTCATGACTGAGGTACACTACACGGATGATTTTGTTGTCAGTTTTAACACAGTCACAAAGCATTACATGCTCGTTCATGACTTTTTGAAATCCATTATGCATACGCATGCGGTGAATGACGAAGCATGATGAAACTTTAACGACATTACACGCTCACTCCATGCTTGATGGATTTCTTATGATCTTGGTGGTATTCTTTACACGCTAGCAGATCAATCCTAAGATCAACCCTAATTCTTTTTCTAAAATAAAAGTAGCCTAAGTTACTCCTTGTAATATCAGCCAGTGAAAGTCTCGTCAAAATCGGCCCCGCCGTTTCGGAGATTACCCGAAACAAACAAACAGACAGACAGACAAACATTTTTAAAATGGTTGTTTTGTTATAGGTATCGTATATACTTTCATATGCATTTAGTAAAAAGCTGTTATTTTGATATTACAAACAGACACTTCAATTTTATTTATTTGTATAGATAGGCCACGAGGCTACAATACTGCGACGCGACTACGAATCGCAAAACCGAGCTGCACCGTTACGCGGTGCGCAACATACGCTTGCATACAGTATCATACGATAAAGCTATATGCGGTGCCGCATATATTCGGTGCGGCACTTATTCGGTGCGGCACCGCACGTCGGAAATTTCCAAGATGCATTGTGCACTGTTTTAGATTTTGACGATGCGTCGTTGCACCGCTGTATTGTGTCCTCGCCCTAATAGCAAATGCCAACTTTGCCATGTCTTTCGATATGACTTCACTAGATTTTAAAATAATAAAACATTGTGAGATAATTTAGCAAATTTGAAAATAAATATAAGTGCAATATTAGTGTATTGTTTTGTATAAATTGGTATAATTAAGTATTTATTTCGAGTGTTTCTAGTCGTTTAGTAAAAAATCTAGTCATTTATTAAAATTGTAATTTGAGATGCTCAATAAAAGTGTAGAAAGATTTCGAGTTATTTTTATGGACAGCATACTTGTTGAAAGATATCCTCCCCTTATGATAGATACATTGCAGCGGAAACGCACGACAATGCAATCTCGCATCCCGTATAGAAGGCAGGCAGCATATACTCAGTGTTAGAGGTGTAGCACATCTATCTGATACTGTATCAAAGTCACGAGGGGGGTGGAGGGTTGTGGGGTCCTGACCCCCCCCCCTCCCCCCACCAAACTAATTGGCTGCAACCTGAACAAGGTGTATCTTGTAGTTATGTAGGTGGTATCTATATCTTATGGCGACACCCTCGAGCATCAGTGCGACGTTGTGCATGATTTACCTTATAAGCTTTATAATTTACCGTTAATTTACAATCATTAATAATAATATCATCATCAGCCGAAACTATCCACTGCTGAACATAGGCCTCCCTCATAAAGAAGAGGCTGCCATAATACAGCACACTTGGGTCGCCATGATCGCAGCAGTTTATGATATTGACCGAGGAGAATGCTGCTGAACATTCCCTCGATATTTACTTCCTTAGCCGGGTCGTAGTCACCCACGGGAAGAGATGGGGTGGTAGGTCGTCTATTCACACGCCAGGACTACACAGCATGGCACAATACAATAACAAATCAAAATGTATGAAATTCTATGAATACGCTTTTTATTTTCAATATAGACGATAGCGTCATGACATGTACGTCACATTCGTACATTTTGCTTTCTTATTGTATCTTCGTCATCAGCTGGATAACGTTCACTGCTGAACATAGAACGCCACTTGGCTACTCGTCTCTTGCATCCAACGGCTACCCATGGGCCCTAATTATTCTAAACAAATGGGCTTGCGTTTGACCACTGTCTCGCTTGATGTTAAGCGACGACGCGATCGACGATGTAGTTGGCTTGCCAACAGAAGATCCCTTCACTCGTCTCATGAAGACTCCTAAATTGTAGTGTCCAGGAAAAACAGATGCCAGCAATGAGTTCTACTCTTTAGCTGTCCGCATGATGAAGGTCGAAGCAAAACGCTTAATACGGATAGGAGGAATGTCAACCATAAGTGGATGTCGAATAGCCTTACGTCTGGTCGTTCGATAATGGAAAGGGGAATCAAGTCATGAACATTGCACACTCTCCAAAATGTTCCTGTAAGACTAAAGAAAGACTGGCAAACTTGCGTCGATGCTCGAGGCTCTGGAGCCTATAGCTGATGCTGATTGGCATTGATATGCCAATGAGCCTTTTGCCTCGTCTTTCAATTATCTCCAACGCTTCTAGGTGGTACTGGGCTGAACCATACCATATGAGAACAGTACTCCATACATGAACGAACTTGAGCTTGATACAAATTAAGAAGCTGTCCCGGTATGAAGTACTACCTCACTTACGCCAATATGCCAAGCTTTTTCGCAACCAACTAGGCCTTGGAATCAATGTTAGATGTGAGTGTAACACCTAGTAGCCACAGGTGGTCAGTAATCGGCAAGGATACTTCCTGGAAAGTGCGAGTCAGAAGGAATGGACTCCGCTTAGCAGAGAATAGACCCGCCTGGGTTTTCGAGGCATTGAAATTGACAAGATTGGCATCACATTGGCACCTCTAATATATAAAGACCTCCTTGATGCAAATAAGCTAATGAGACTATACGAGTATACCTATTGGTCTCGATTCTCGTCTCATTCTAAATCTAATTTTCATTTCACTCTCTTTCCAAATAAGTACATGAGAATGGGATGGAATATATTTTAGACCTGTCAAATTAATTCACCTGCTCGTGTCTAGTATAAATTTAACGTCCATGAATTAGGTGGCGTCTAATTTATCAAGGATGGAAGATATTTGACAGATCTAAAGTAAAATTTAGACCTGTCAAACATCATCTCATTCTGTAATTGAAAGAGAGAGCGAAACTAAAATTAGTTTTTATTCGCTTAATTTTTTTAAGAACTGAAGACTTCCATACTGAATATTTCCATTAACTTATTTAAAACATGTTTCCGACTGTAGTTATAATAAAACTTGAAAGAACCTTTCTTGCTACACTCTCACGTTTAACCACGACATTCACCCTTAAAAGAAACCCTTAATAAAATCACTACACCCTCCCAAACTCTACTAACCTTGTTAAATCGACTCACGCGCACAATTTACTCCTAATTCCTGCATTGTTCAACCCCTTATAAGGGGTAGAAGTTATTGCTTTGATTTCATGTTAATAAAAACATTTAATAAATGCAATTTGACATTAAATAAGTGGACAAATTATTATGAGAAAGGTTTGTTTTGATGAAGATGATTGTGTGTGTAATTTTATTTGGTGAAATTGAAGAGGGGTAAAAAAACATAAGATTAAATAAAATTGGTTCTAATATCATTCAACCACCCAATTAGGATTGTCAGACCTACTTTTTTAACACGCATTTTTTTAATAATCATTTTTCGGTTGTATTTTTTTTTTGTTTTTTATCTCAGAACTTCGTCATTATAAATGACTGACGAATGTAAATTCCGAAGTAGGTACTTAATTTTAGTGTGGCCGAGCCGGAACTTAGCGTGACTTTCAATGTGATGCACGACGTTTTGAATCTCGACTGTCCAACGACTTATATCAAGTTATGTGCGGATTTATCACACTCGCTCTAATACGGTGAAGGAAAACATCGTGAACCCGCATGTTTAACAAAATTTGTGGACATCCACCAAGACGCATTGGGCCTGCGTGGTGGGTTATGGCCCTTTCTCTCTGAGAGAAGGCAGGTGTCATCCCAGCAGTGGGAGCGTAATAAGGCTTATGATGAAGTAAGTTCTATTATCTATACAAATAAATAATATTAAAGTATAATATCAAAACAACAGGTTTTTACTAAATGCATGCATATGAAAACAACCATTTTTAAAATTTTTGTCTTGTCTGTCTGTCTGTTTGTTCCGGGTAATCTCCGAAATGGCTGGGCCGATTTTGATAGGACTTTCACTGACAGATAGCTGATGTTAAAAGGAGTAACTTAGGCTACTTTTATTTTAGAAAAACAATTAGGGTTCCGCGCAAAAAAATAAATACCATGTAATCCAATATCTCCGCGTGGGTGAAACCGCGGGCAGCAGTTAGTTTGTTAATATATCTTGGGGTATCTTCTCTCGCCAGATAATAAATGCGATTTAACCAACTCTTATTTTAATATTGTTATAGGTTACAGCTTTCAAGTAAAAGCTGTAACCAAAGTATGTGAAAACCGCGCCAATACTAACAAAGTAATGGGAGTACCTCCCCCTATCTGTCCAGACAAAGGAATCGGCGAAAAAAGGCAGAGATCCAATGGTAGGCACCACCCATCGTGAGGTAAAGGTTAGAACGAGGGCATGCGAGACTGAGTCACGCGCGAAATAAAATGTAAAGACGTAATTACATAGATATTCTTTTTTTTATGTTATTTGGTAACGAGACGAGCTGGACGTTTGCCTGATGGTAAGCATATCGCCGGCCCATAACAATTGCAGTGCCACCCAGAACTTTGAAACACAAAGGCCTGCGCGGCACTGCAGTGCGCTCGTTACCCTGAGACATTAGGTAATAAGTCTCATAAGCCCAGTAATTTCCCTGGCTACTCTGCTCATCAAACCGGAACACAGTAATGCTTGCATACTACTGCTTGGCGGCAGACTTCACGAGCAAAGCGGTGGTAACAACCCAGACGGACACTCGCAGAAGAGTTAGTCCTACCACTAACAAAATTCGTCAGATATATTATCATATTATTATATCTATAAGGTATAGGTTTGTACGTGTATTTCGCTATCGCTATGTCTTCGTCAATTTATAATCTCTTCGTTAGTTCGTTGCTTGGAAAATTACAATAACCTATTTAGATACCTAAGGAAATATTCTATATTTAAACTACTTTTTCTCCTTCTGCCTCATCTTCGAACTAAACTATAGAGCTGAAAAACACAAATATTCTACAAGCACCAAAATCATTTCACCATTTAAATAAATTGCTCTCCACGGCATACCTACTTCCATCAACCTAATCAAATCACTAGAACATTCGAGCCTCTGTTCCAAAATTAAAAGAGTTGTACCATCCTGTTCCCGCGAAAATTCAATATGGCCGACTAACCCAACCAAATGCTGCTGTTGTATATCGAATTTTAAACCTTATCCTTTTTCAATAAGAGCCAGATTGCTTATTTTGTTTGTAAATAAGTTGGTGCTGTAGCAATTTGCAGGTATTACCGGAGTCGACCGCTTTGAACCGGTTTCGACTGCTAGTACGTTGGATTAGATGGAAATGATATTTGAGTCTTTTGGTAATTGGTTCATTTTCGTAATCATAGGTTTGTTAGTTGCATACTATCGGCCATTAGTCCTGGCTAAGAATGATACCCCATCTCTTTCCGTGGGTGCCGTAGAACAGCTAAAGAATTATCCAGGGAACGTGTAGCAGCATTTTCCTCGGTCAAGATCATAATATACTACGATCACGGCGACGTCTGCCAAGCGTGGTGTATTATAGCAAAATCCCCCTTCATGAGGGAAACTGATGTTCTGCAGTGGACTTTTTCCGGCTGATGATGGGAACGGTACCACAATGGTATAGGGCGCCATTTGTACGGGAATAATGACAGTTGCTTGTGAGATGTCACGTGACTGTTTTTAAATTATGAATGATAATTGGGCGTATTGGATTTTTACTCTACGGTAATTGGTATTAGCATAAAAATGTAATATGCTGGGTTTATGGATACTAGCGCAAGTGTGAGCATGGATTTTGTCTAAAGGGCCAGAAGACGCTGTGGTTCTAATCCCGTTGGTAGTATTTTTTTAAGATGTAGAGACCTATATATACTTACGAAAAATAGAGTGCTCTAAAAAGTGACATATTTACAACTAAACCAAACATCAAAGAGGGCAAAGCCCCACCAGATTATTGAGCAATTACGACAAATGTCAAGCAGTCCCCTGGTGGCGCTTAACCTTTAATAGTCGCTAATATCTTTATTACTAGCCTGAAAAGCGATATGACATTTTGGAAGTAATAGATTAAGTGGATAATGATGGATATTTATTTATTTATTAAATCTATGTAATTATGTATTCACAGTGGCGCACAGTTACATCTGTTTGATACATAAACTGTGTCAAATAATATATAAAAACTTAATAAACATTAAACATTATCTTAAAACTCTACGTATATGATTTTTTTTCTATTCAGCACAAATAGTCTGTACACATGGAATCTATACAAATAAATAAAAAAGAAGTGTCTGTTTGTAATGTGAAAATAGCAGCTTTTTACCAAATGCATGTGAAAGTATATTCGCTACCTAGAACAAAGCAACCATTTTTAAAATTTTTGTCATTCTGTCTGTCTGTCTGTCTGTCTGTCTGTTTGTTCCGGGTAATCTCCGAAATGGTTAATACGGGCACTATTTTTACTACTCCTTCCTGCTCCTTCTGTTTTTCGTCATAATTAAAACATAAAACTTTTTTCTTTTTCCCGTAGACGGATATAGAGTTGACAAAGTACGGGCGCGAACACAAAGGGAGAGTGCGAGGTCGAGACGCACCCTTAACTTCAGTAGGGTTGGCATAGGGCCGAACGAGTGAAGAAAACTAGAAAGTAAAAAGATTTTTTTTTTAATTTGTATTTAGAAATGAAAAATACACATACCCAAAAAGAACGATTGAAACCAACACCTGTGTATGAAATGCCGTTGTAGTTGAGTTGTGTCAAAAAAAAACCGAGCGTCGTCGCAGATTTGGAAGCTAGTGTCACCATAAAATACATTTCAATTTCACTCAGAGATAACATTACATTTGAACCAGTTAAAAAACAACTGAATTGGATCAGTGGTTTTATTTTTAATAGGTGACATACTTTTGAATGTGACCTATAAGGGAAAGCGAGAAATAGTGAGAGTGACGAATGGCGACCTATACCGGTATAACAGGCTCACATTTGACCCGCTATCTCATCTGATGGTAAGCGACGAAGCGGTGGACGGTGTAGCATATTTGCTAAGAAGGAAAGAAAATATTGGCATTTTTTTTTTAATCATTAAATAAAATCATTTTATCATGAAAAATTGTAAAAACTATTCTAAAATAATGCCGACGAGTTTTTTCTAGATCGGCCTGTGTCTACTTGGAACGGGCACTTAGAGTAATTTATTTTAACTTTCATGGGTGCTCCTTTGGGGCTGATGTGAAAAAGAAACTTAAATTTGGTTTTGATCAATTATTATTTTCTGCTTTTGTTGGTATACCTGTGTACCAACCCTAATGCCTTGTTAAGGGCCTGTCACCATTCTAAGCTTCCCCATAACTAGGGGAAATGCATTTTACAACCGCATAGTGAACTTGACGGTTACAATGGCTCTTAATACATTGAGATAATGTTGAAAATTGTGTGAATAGGTTAGTTTGTACTTTGTACGCATTTAAGAGACGAGTGATCCTTGGATGAAGACAGTTTATTACCGGTTTTTTAAGTAGTTGAAGTAGTGTTTTAACCGACTTCCAAAAAAGTAGGAGGTTCTCAATTCATCTGTATTTTTTTACTCTATTTTACCGTAAATTCTCAACTACATTTAGGTAGTACTTCAAGGTTTGTGGTTGTTATTATCATGCGGCTAAGGCATGTTTAAGAGTTAAACGCTGCGTTTAGTGTTAATTTTTTTGTAGGAAGTAGTTTTGCCTTTGTTGTTTTAAATTTTAAACGGAATCGCTATCGAAATCTGAATCGAAAGAGGCAAAACATTGTGTAAGTATTCAACCTTTATACAGAGTTTATTAGAAATGCTGTATGTGAACAATTGAAATGTGCGATTTATTTCAATTGCAACACAATAAGCAACCTGGCTATATTATAGTAAGCGCTCACCCTCAACCCAAGGGGTGCGGAGGTATCTCACGGCTCTCCCAATCAAACACGCCAGCATATTGAATAGGTACCTACCCTCGAACCGATCGGTGATACATCACGCGCGCTGCGAATTGTTGTATCAACATGATCGTGACAGGCTACTTAAATAGGACTTAGAGAGTGCTTAAGCGAATTTAATATACTGGAAAGTCTTTAGTTTTCTACGGTGTTTTGTGAGAAAGTGTATGAGAAGTCTTTTTTTCATACATTATTTTGGTGAAGTGATTTTTATACAAGGTGACGAGCAAGTCGTTTGTGAGGAAGAAAATGCGTAAATATTGGTGAAGGAAAACATCATGATGAAACCCGCATGTTCAAGAACCACAAAATTCGAGGACATGTGACATCCACCGAGTCGCACTGGGCCCGCGTGGTGGATAATGGCCCATACTCTTTTAGAGAAAGCCCGCATCCCGGCAATAGGAGCGTAAAGGCTGATGATGATCATGATTTGGAGGAACGGTAGTTCCAAGGAGTTGAAATGAACACGCGACATTAACTTGTAGACTTGCTTGTATTGTATAACAAGTCCACCACGGACCGGTGTGACGTGTGACGCCACAATGATATACGCTCGAAAAACATCCTTTCCAGTCGGGTAAAAGAACCCACTTCTATAGTTAAGTAAACATGTACTAGCATACCTGCTCTACTCTCCCTTCCCAATTAGCGTTACGAACACAGAGTGTAGTGTCCCCTCTGACAGATACAGATGATAAGCCACGCGCGTGTGAAGAGAAAGTTACAACACTTTGTCATTGTTTGCTGTGTTTATTTTATAAAGAATGAAAATGAAATGAAATGAAATGAAAAATGTTTATTACAAAAAAGTTTGTGCTTGACCATATCAGGCGCATTTTAAATTAAAGTATGTAAGTAAAAACTTATGTATGCTATGTTAGTAGGGTTAGTACAGTCTAATAATTAATATAGAATAACGATTACAAAGTAACAACTTACATAACATCAATAGTTTACAATGACTGTGTATTATATGCTTCGAAATATGCGTAGGTAGAAAATAAAAAATAAAAATATGCCCGAAAGTAGTCACACTTGTCAAAGACAAATTACTACTACCCTCCGAACTAGTAAGAACTGTATGACGGCAGGGCAGTGTTCCTCGTCCCGCAATATGAGCTGTGTTCATGTTGCATGTCGTAACATAGTATACGCAGAAAAAGTAGATGTAAATTTTGTAATTTTTTTTTTTTCTTTTTTGTTTATTATATATCGAGATGAGCTGGTAATTTGCCTGATGGTAAGCATAACGCCAGCTCATAACAGTTATTTACAATTAGGTATTTTAGTACAGTAATTATGTACTTTCTTAAATAATAAAGCCAATTTTAGCATATTACTAGAGTACATTTAAATATCACATATATAAAACCTAATAAACACAATAAGACAAGATAAATATTAAAACATATTAACAAATACTACTTAAAGAATATAATACGTTATGTTTAAAAATATTGTAATAGGTTGGTACAATATAATAGAATTAGAATTAGACATTGGTAAATTAGATAGATTTAGTTACATATATAGAATAATATTTCTACATAAATACATACGTATAAATACCTATATAACATAACATGATAGACTAATATGTACTCTAACTATATTATCGTATTGTCCCATACAACGCAGTTTCTGTGCTTACACTTTTTTTTTTTTTTTTTTGTACGCTTAGTTTATTTATTATTGCACTAAATATTTCGTGAAATTAGTACTTGGTATATAGTTAGTATATAATGATATATGGTTACGCAGGCACTATCAAAAGATCTTCAGTATTGTGGTAATTTAAATTATACAAGTAATTAAACAGAGTTTTCTTCAGATTATATTTATTAAGGTTTTTTATTGTGATTTCTTTACTTATTCCGTTGTACAAACGTGGCCCTTGGAAATACGCAAAACGTCGAGCAAATGATGTTTTACAGGAAGGAGTTGCATACACAATATCAGGTCTTCTTTTGTTAATTGTATCTGTTATTAAAGTTCGGTGCTGTTTTATAATAAGATTTTGTATGTACAACTGTCTCACTGTTAACACCCCAAATTCTTTATATAGATCAAAAGTCGGATAACGATAATGTTTAAAGTTTATAACCTTGATTATAGCTCGCTGAGATCTTTCTAGATTAATCAACAGGGATTTTAATATATAAAGTCTGAATATTGAAGTTGAGGGATGCCAAAGTAAAGATGAATAGGACCTATATGGTCATTTTGTTCAACAGATTAAAATAAAGGACTAAATGCCTCTAAGGGCATTTTGCTATGAGAACCACCCGCTCCGAGTTGGAACGCTGATGGCTCTAAGGGCAGGTTTCACCAAATACCAATTAGGTATATTGAATCGAAGCTCAACTATGACTACTTACTTAGGTATTCACTTCCAATTTTTTTATAGAAAATTTTGACATCTGCTTTCAAATGTAGCTCTTATGAACCTAGCTCATAGTTGAATTTTCATAATATTTGATTGCTAAAACAACTCAATAATAAAAATCAATTGTATTAAACCTGTTAAAAACTTCTCTATGGATATAAATAGAGAATAGTGAATGGAGATACGAGGCTTTTATCTCCATTATTTTTTTTCCTTTTCATTAATTATAAATAACTTTCATTTAACTCATGCTGAGCAACAAAAGAAATCACAACGCCCTATTTCTTCAAAAATATAATAACAACAAATAAAATTTAACAACATCAATTACGAAACAATACGTGTAACTACACGCTACGCGGCACGCGGCACCAATAAAATATTACTACTAAAGGTAGCAGGATATTAGAGATACGCGTAACATGGACATCTAAACCTATTCTATTCGCATAAAAAAACTGGACCGAGCCGAATATTCTGATGAACTGGTTCAATTCGGTTCAATTTCTAATAGTCAACATAACAAAAATTTAACATTTTGTTTGTTTTCTAAACAAAAATGACTGAGCCTAATAATTTCAGGTCGTATTTTGAAACTGATTTAAGTTACAGCGTGGAGATTTGCGTTTGCATTGCATTTTTTTTTTCGGGGAAAAGTATCCTAGTAAGTGTCATTCGCAGACATATTAAACTATCTGTATAAAAGAAATCACGTCGATCCGTTCCTTCATTTCCATGTGAAAGAAAGACGAGAGAAAAGAATAGAAGAATTGAAGAAACATGTATGTGATAAATGTAATTGGTTTTTATCGTTTTTATCACAATAAACTAATTTAATTTAATTTAATTCATATTAATTATACTCGTACTCGTAATATCAGTAGAGATGCCGAATATGAATTGATTAACAAATATTCGGCGCATCTCTAGTAAATATATTTTGACAACAATAATGAACTTGGTCTAATTCGCTGGGGTGGATCAAAGGCCAGCCACCCAAGGGCTATAGATAACCCTATTTGCCACCTTAATTTTGTACTTATAGAGCCCTGCCGTTTGTTCTCCAATCTGGGTGAAAGGCCCGTGATTTTTCAATTTTTGTAGATTAGACGCGATGAATTAAAATTATTTAGTATGGAGAAGGCTGACACTAAAGCTATGATGGTAAGGACGTCGCCCGTCGGTCGGTTAAATATTTATAACTCTGCCCGACATTAAAGATCAATTGAACTATATTTAGACTATTTTGTTGTCTGGTTCAAACGATCTTTAATTATATTCTTATTTTTTTATTGTTATTAGGAGTTAAAGTTCTGTTTTAGTTTTTTATTATAGTAGAGTAATTATGAATTCTTTACCAGGGAGGCTAACGACTATAATGATAGTATATATAATTTAGGATTTTGCTTACATTAGGAGTTACTTAGTTAAGCGTCGGCCGTTATTCTTATGCCCGTTTTCACCAACGACAAATAAGGCGACGCCTAACTAAGTAATTCCTAATGTTAGCAAAGTCCTAAGTATTAACCGCTAGAACACTCCTAAAGGTTGTTGAAACGTTTTTTGCCCTAGGCAACTCCTAAATGAATATTTATGCCTAAATAGGCATCCGATTTAGGCGTCATCTAAGGTTGGAAAAACGGGCTTTAGTCTTGTATTTTTCTAGTCCATAAAGCTTTGCTGCACTTTAAAAAATTATCTACCATGGATTTTTTACCAATTACTTACCAAGTCACCCCCAAACCCATTAGCTCAAGAGCATCAAGATCATCTTAAGACTGTCTTTTAACTGACAGACAGGAAATAAACACAATGGATAATCTTGTGGACGGCCCTTAGCAACCTGAGACGCGACACGCGCGCGCCACGCGGCGAGTAGCGGAACTGAACCCTTGGGGAGCAAACAATAGCACAAAAGATGCTAAATTGTTTGACTTTTTTGTATGCGTGTGAGGTAATTCAGGGGAAAGTTAAATAGGGGTTGTTTTTTGGTTCGTGTGGTTCATTTAGATGTTTACAGATAAGTTCTATTGTGCTTTAATAGAAATAAAAAATATTTATCCGTAGCAAAAATACTTATTTAGTTACAAAATTAAAGCAAGAATTAACATTAATAGGTTTTTAACTAGACGAGCATAAGCATAACGACGGCTCATAACAATTGCAGTGCCACTCAGAACTTCGGCACTGCAGTGCGCTCGTTACCCTGATACATTAGGTATTAAGCACCTAGATCACAGGCCCAGTAATTTCACTGGCTACTCTGCTCATCAAACCGGAACACAGTAATGACTGCACATTACTGCTTAGTGGCGACTTCACGAGCAAAGCGGTAGTAACAACCCAGACGGACACTCGCAGAAAGGTACCTACTTACTACCATCTAGTATCGTACCTATTACGTACTATAATGGTGTGCGATATCTTTTAGGTAGATATAGAGAGGTCCCTATCCTGGTTCTATTATACTAATAGATATATTCCCAACGTCCAATAGTGGGGAACGGGTCTACTCGTTCGAATTAAGTACCTACCTAATGAAAGAGTTGGCAGTGTCACCCGGCTAAGAATTGTACCACCCCATCTGTTCCCTGGGTGCCGTAAGACCCGGCTCAGGGATATCCAGGGAACCGGCAGCAGAAATCTTTACGTTCAACTACTGCAATCACTAAAATGCCTGCCAAACGTGCTGAATTATATCAAAATCCCCCTTCATGGGAGAGGGCTGTTTTTCTCGGCTATATTATGACGATGACCCAAATAATGAAGACTAGGTACGGCGACGACCGTACAACTTTAAAATCCTCCCCTATTTTTGTCTTTGACCGCCACTGCACTTGTTCAAGGGGTGGCGTCAAATTACAATACAACATGGGGTTTTTGAGCTTACAGTCAATTATCTGCTAATAATGATCTGTTTACAAGTGAGTGGATGCAACGTGAGATAGTGTTTATGTTCGGTTGGTTCAGTAGATAACTATGTAAGCAAATAGAATCTGTTCAATTTGAATCTATACCATTGGGGTCAATTCTGGCGTACCGTATCAATGCTCTGTCAGAACATTAATGGCACCAGCTTGAATATTTTGTACGGAAACGAGCTATATCAGCCTTAGTGAAAACTATTGCGTAGTAGGAATTTAGTATGGGTAATGAGAACTTTTTAAATTTTCCAGAAATCCCCACTGAAGGGCGATTGGCAAACCTGGTGGGGATTTCTGGAATTAATCAAAACGTGTGGGTAGGCCATTTTCTAAAACCTGGTCAGCTATCATCCTAAAGCCGAAATAAGCCAAGCACCTCACGGTGTTTACCGGCAACGGCTCTTATTTGCCAGTCTTATAGGGTGTACAACGTCTTCGACTATATGACCATTAGGATCTGAGACTCTTAAAAAACTTGATATAAAAATAAAACGAAAACATAAGAGAAATTATATATATTTCAATATATTTCTTCACAACATTAAACATAGCACTGTACCGACTACGTTACTCTTACAAATTCATATAATGTACTCACTAATAATCACAATATCAACTCACACAAAATACGAATAAAGTGTACTAGATTTTTTTTTTTTTTTTTAATTTATTTCATGACCTGGATAAAGTGTACTAGAAATAAATAAATGTTGCTATCATACAAAATAAACTATATAGGCCGTATAAAATGCTCTTACACAAATAAATTAAAAAAAAAAAAAAAAAAAAACTTGAAATGTCATAAACAATAATCTATGGCGCGAAAACTAGGAAGCCCTAGGAAATATTATTTTTGAACTCGTGTAAAAAGCATTCTAGTACAAACTTAATTATGACTCGAGTATAGCAAGAATTGATCGTTACAAAAAATAAACCTATGTTTTGGCCCACTGTTACATATTATACGAATATTAGACAATACCAATACGTCTTACTCTGACGCATAATCTCACAGATATCGTTATCTAAACAAATTAATAACTTTCCAATTAGGCCCAACGGCGCCACTAGCGTCGAAACAATTGTGTTGCCATAATATCTATTTTTTTTTTGTTGTGTTATAAATGAAGCTTCACGCGATTTGCTAAAAGATAAATTGAAAGTTTCGGTGTATTCAATTCATAGATTATGAAAGTCACGTTAAAGTTTAGTCTAATCATGGTGGAGTGGTGGGTGTACGGCTTCGTGACCCGTAGACAAAGTCACGGTTCAGATAAGTGGTGGATACTTCACTGAATGCTTTTGCATGAAATGCTTTGTTTTAGAGAGAACGCGTAAATACTGGTTGTTCGTTCTTCTACTACCACTATTTGCCTTCCACTAGTGCACGTCATCGAACACTTAATGGTTAATAATCCACCATTACACAAGTTTTAGTAAATAATACAATATCGACAACAGAATATTTTCGTGTTCCCGCCAAAAACCATACTATTATAATATGATCTTGTTCAGACCTATGACGTGTTCGGCTTCATGTGGTTTGCGCGTAATGCCACACATTGACAATGACATTATAGAAATGTCAGAATCAATGTAAAGTTTTTAATTTACAATAATACGTACGTATTTGTTTTATTGTACTATTAATATAAAAAATAATTGTAAAATTTGATACTTTATCTATGATTTCTTTATCAGACAATCTTAATTTCTAGAATAAGACGTATAACTATAGTTCTTCAATATTCAAATATAATTGTTTGATACAAAAAAAAATCATATTAACTTCACGACATGTACAAAACATAACGTTGCAAAACGTTTCAAAACAGGACTTTGATTTTCTGGATTTGTGCGGAAAATGTTGCTTTTCCTTAGGCAACATTTTCTGTCCAGATGGAAAAAGTATATTTAATTAACTTGCTGGTTTAACTGTTGCAAAAAAAATAGGTAACTGATGTTCTATTCAAGCTGTAATGCAACACAAAGTATGTATGTAGGATGTTGTGTATGTTTTATCGCTTATAAGAATAATTTAGTTAATAACATAAAAATAATATTTACCACAACTTGGCCAGACCACAGAGTACTTATTCATATAAAAAAAATTGCACATTGGTAGGTGTTTTTAAATTAATTTTTAAACAACTTAGCCTCAAAAATATGACACACAAAAACGATTTCGAAGATTCAGCCTCACGATTTCCAAACATACACTTTAATTCTAATAATTCCAAAACTCTACAGCTACCAATGAGAATTTTTTAAATTCTATTCGTTTTGAGGTTACAATTTTGTTCTCTACACGAAACATGATAAATAATAAATAGTTTTTTATTTAGTCCGTTCATACCATGCATCGCTTTTTTATTGTAACATTTAATATATTAAATAGCAAGCTGAATTATAGCTTAGTTCTTTTGCCTCTGTAAGTACAGCATTTTTCTCGCCTTTATTTTTCATGTTTTTTTTGCTGTAGCATTCATTTTTAACTATTTAATTTGTATCGTTGTAGTTTAAATGAAATAGCACTGTTTAGTATTTTAATTGTAAAAAGCAATGCAATGTTGATACAAATCATCTACCTACGAATTCCTAGGTGTTTTTTTTACATTTTCTAATTACATTTTTATATAATATCTAGGTGTATTTCCCAAATTTTTACACTTATAATAAGTCTTTATTCATAAATGAATAATATAGAATAGAAACATTTATTCAGCACATACATACAATGTAAATATAGAAAAGCATACATGAGAAGAATATACACATACAATTTAAGACATTACCTACAAATACAAACAAAAAACAAAGAAGTGCTGAAAAGGCCGTGGCTCAGCAATAAGCTGATTGTCAAAAGACTTTCAGCGCTGATTTTCAGCCAAGGCCTAAAAAATAGGAGGCAGAATACAATATACATAAAATACTTAGCTAGTTATTTAAAATGAATAAGAATAATATACAAACATAAATAAATATATATATATATATATATATATATATATATACACATGTTTATAAAATAAATAAATAAATAATACTATTATAAACTACATACATAATTCAAAAATAAATTAACGAATACACAAATAAAGATAAAATATATAAATTATGATAATTACGATATTGTGAACAAAAATAATAAGATAAAGACAGATGATGACGATTTTCGAACGAAGAAACACTTAAAAATTGGTTTACTCAATCCTACCCACAAAACGCATTTAATTTTAGGCAAGGGCAGATCCAGCCATTCAGATAATAGGTCATTTTGCATCGCACCAAGTGAAGTGTAACACAAGTGGGAAAATGGAGCAGAACAATAATGATTACCTACTTATTAACAACATAACAAACGTGATAATAATCTTGTGAAATGGTAAGTGGAAAAATAGAAATTATGTACCATACGCTAGCTATGATAGACAGACAATTAAATTGAGTAATTATTTTAGAGGAAAGACATGTCTTTATTGATGTCGGCATAAAAATTCTGCTCATCGATCATGAATTTTTTAAGTTTTAGCTTAAACGCACACAAATTTTTCAGATCTCTGATCGGTGGGGGTAAATTATTCCAACACTTGGTGGCTGCATAGCGAAAACAACCCTTAAAAGCCGTCGTGCGGTGTCTGGGAATGGACAGCTGCTGGGAGCCGTGCCTGCTGGAGCATTGCCTGTTATCGGTGACCCATTTGATTTTATCGTACAAGTAGGACGGATCTTTATAATTAATGACACCGAAAAGCAGACACGCCAGGTGAATCTTGCGACGAGACTTCATTTTCAACGAGTAATGCTTGTTCAGAAATGGCGTAACGTGACTTCTCGGCGGTATTGTAAAACAAAACCTTGCACAAGCATTTTGCACCCGCTGTATAAGCCGCCCAGTTCGCGACAGCAGTCGAGGGCCATAAACCGTGTCTGCGTAATTTAGTTTTGACAAAACAAGGGATTCTACGAGTTGTACGCGGAGTTCTTCACACAGATAAGGTCTCAGCTTATATAAGGTCTTAAGTCTGTAAAAACAATTTTGTACGGATTCTGCTACGTGCTTTTCGAACCTTAAATCAGCGTCAACATTTAACCCTAGGTTCCGCGCCTCATAAACCCTTTCTATTTTCTCACCCATAAGCGATATGTTTACGGTCGGCGGAATTAAACTGAGCTGATGTTTGCTACCAATAATCATGAACTTTGTCTTATTTGGGTTAAGTAATAGACAGTTATTTATAGACCAACTTACTATCCTTTCTAGGTCTTCATTTAGATCCGCTAAAGCACTGTCAATATGTCCCGGCTGAAAATGTATGTATATTTGTATGTCATCAGCATAAATGTGGTATTTACATTTTCTTAAACAATTAACTATATCAGCACTATATAAAATAAACAAAATTGGGCCCAAAATAGACCCTTGAGGAACACCCCTTTTAACTGCCGACAGCGTTGAAGAAATAGGGGTGCTGGAGGCATGTCGAAGTTCAACGTACTGATAACGGTTACTTAGGTAACTATCGAACCATTTTAGCGCAGAAGAATCAAAACCATAATGACTTAATTTAGAAAGTAACAGATTTGTGTTAAATGCTTCACTTACGTTACAAGAAATGAAACACGCATTAGTATTTTATTTATTTTTAGACAAAAATAAATACTACTAATCTAATAAGAGACGTAAAAGGAATCTGAAAAATCTTACGCCAAAAATCTTGATGACATTGACATATAGATGCAAAATGATATATCAACGCCAACTTTGCGATGCAGCGCAGTACTTATTGCATTTAAAGTATTGCTCGTGTTGTCTCTACCCAGAAGACTTTGAATATTGAAGTAAAAAAAACTTATCAATCTTTATTGCATACAAATTTAAATTATTTTTATATTAATCACCAACGTTTCTACTCACGTACGAAATTAACCATTCGGTGACGCTGTAAATGGCAATAGACCAACTGCATGACCGTTCAAAAAAGTTACTAATTTAAAAAATATATACGCGCTAAAAATCATTCAAATTTAAATCATTAAATATCTATTAAAAGTGGAAATCCAAGAAATTACTATCTGTAGATAGCTTACAAACGAATACAAATTAACCAACGACAAGCAAGACTGTTATTTCAATCTATCCATGTTATCGAACCAAAGGTTGCTTATTGGACAAGTAAAAAATTCACGAACGCAACAATAAGCCAAGCCTTCTACTTGAGACAAATAGTACAACATAATATTTTGTACTATTTATTTATGTACATTATTAAGTTCCTATCTACAAAATACAGAACTAATTCAAGACAGCTTATTTCTAAGAATAGTTTTGTCCGAATTTCTGTACAGTAACCAGTAACATAGGAGACATTAAACCTGATTTCTCAGGGTGACAAGGTGCAGTGCTGCGCAGAACTTTGTTATTCAAAGTTATGGGTGGCACTGCAATAGGCAAACGGACCAATAGAACTTCCTGAACTTTGTGTTTTTACAATAAATTGAGATAACAGCTGTTTATTTTGTAACACAACATTGATTATTTTCCACTTGATATATTAGTCTTTGAACACTAACTCCTACTCTTGATTTGAGATGATAATCCCAAATGTAGAATGTAACTGGTTTTATCAAGTATAAAAAGAAACATTTATAATTATTATTCATGGAATTACTTAGGTTTTTAAATCTTTGGTTTGTCACATAGTGCATCTATGTCAAAGATAGTCATATTTTTAATGTTAGCAACATCTTTTAAAAATCGGATTGATAAAAAAAAAGTCCGATTGCCTATTGTTAAAGCGCAGGTGTGACAAATATCAAACTGAACATGCGCGTCTTGTCACTAAATAATTTAAAGAATTTTAAATCGATTTTTCAATTTAGTTGTTTTTTATTTTAATATTATTAGTAGGTATCCGTATTTTTTGTTTGTAACTTTTTCGTTCAACATTTCTTTTAAAATATTTGCAACTATTTATGTTGCAGTGTGAGTTTAAATTGGTATGTTAATCCGGAAGTGGATGATTAGGACATGGTTATCTACAAGTTTAGTCTACATTTCCATACAAAAAATTAAATTCTACTTCAAACGTGAAGTGCGCGGCATTATAAGTCTCTTGTAATCAACATCATCATTTAACAAAGTTCAACATAGTTCAAGTGAATCAGCTGATCTAGGGCTGCCCGAAAATTCTGTAGTAGAATTTTGACGTAAACTTTAAATGCCATTTCTTGAATGAAACATTACGAATTTGCAAAAGTCCTAAAACAAATGTTGTCGACCTCCAGGAGCAGATTGACCCCCTTTCGAAATAATATACCAATTCAAACCCAGGCTGTAATTTATATGCCAATACAGTTATGTGATTATTATTAAATTTATTTTAATGTAAATAAACTATGGAAGAACTAGATGGTTTACAAAAAAACAGTAAAAAATACAATATAAATCTAGTACCGTTCGAAATAAATGCACGCAATGTCGAATATTTAGCAATATCAATATTTAAGAAAAGACTATTTGAGATCTTTTACATTTGATCGAATTTAGACGTTAAAATTCCAAAACAAGCCACCAAGATATCTGTGGAGTAAAATGTTACCATTATCCCACCTCTAATTGTTAAGAAGTGCGGTTTAGAAGCAAAGGCTGACAGATACCAATATCTAGTATTTATTATTTATTAGTCTACCCACAGAGTCTACCCTTTTTTATTATTTCTTGACCTGGATACAGAGTCCAGTCCGCGCTTTCCATCGCAGTGTTGCCAGTATCCACTTCACAAATACCTACCACGGTAGCTTTTTATTAAGATGGAACATAATAAAAATTCTACTATACTCCAAATGCAACTGAAATGTTATACATTAAAATACCAATAATACTGTTAATTCGAAACTAATTAAAGCATGACATTAATGTATCAATATCTTTTTTAATTTTGATCATTTTTTTCAGATCCGTATTTGAAAATATTTTTTATGACTCAGCTTTGTACAAAGTACAATTTTGGAAAGAAAAAAGACGGACGCAGCGAGATTTGAACTGGCCACTGTAGCTTACTACGAATGTCATACTGGCCAAAACGATGCAAGAATCCATCGCTTTACCAAGTAGACTATTCACGCTCCCGCTCCGTGATCCTAATTTCCCTTTTCCTTACCTATGCGTCTTACGGCGACACGGTATCATTCCGTAGGCGACGACAAACCGCAGACCGCAGCTACAGTGCCGACCAACCGCAGTGACACCATTGGTTTCTATGATTATCTAAGAAATTATTTCGGTAGATGGCGACAGTGCCGCCAGCTACTGCGTTTGATCGCCGACCGCAGAGCCACGACACGTATATAGAAAATCATAGAAACCAGTGGATTCACTTGAGCGACAACACGTATATTTTTTCACTTTTAACAGACTGAACTGAATTCAGTGCCGCTGTCATCGCGTGCGGAATCACTACCGCAGCGGCACTGTCGCCTGCGGTTATCGTCAGCAGCACTGTCGCTGCGGTCTGCGGCCTGTCGTCGCCTACGGAATGACAACTTTACCTATAAATATACATGTATTATATTTATACAAAATGTATGTTTGCTACGTAGACCTTTTTTCGATCAAGGACTGTGCACTAGAAACGAAGTAACCAATCTCTGGCTAGCATTGACAGATAAAAAAAATAGTCTTTACTCTGTATACTAATTTACGTATGTGTTATAGGTGTGATTTTGGAAACTTTGTCTATGGTAAGCATAGCCCCATAACAATTCCAGTGCCATTCAGAAGTATGAAACACAAAGGCCTGCGTGACACTGCAGTTACCTAGAGGCATTATAACTGCAGTAATTTCACTGACTACTTATACTACGGTTCTTTAGATAAATAGAGACGCGGTTTACTCTAATCTGCACAGTCCTTTACACTAGCGAAGAAATGAAATCGATTACAATGATTGCTTAAAATAATCGTAAAATATTATTAACCTATAATCGAGATGTCTTTATCATCTAAGTATTTAGTTTTTAATCACACTTATAATTGCTTTCTATCGTTCAATAATCCAATATATTTTATATTACGACTAGCCTTTTTTAAACAGTGATAAGACATCCAATAGAAAGACAGAAGTACTTCAATCCTGCTTTTCTATTGGAGTAAACGAATTGAATCATGCTAACATGAAAGTGAATCATGTTAACATAAAAGTGAATCATGTTAAAATAAAAGTGAATCATGTTGACTCAAAAGTGAATCATGTGCACATAAAAGTGAATCATTATTTACTTTTGCTGTCAATTTTCAACCATACATATTTTGGTTGAATCGTGATATATCGGAATAAACATCGTGGTTTAGAAAGAGATGATGCGCTATATAAAAATGAGATGGATAAGTTAAATGCGTATATGTCATGGGTTCATAAGTATCAATTAGTTATTTGTAAGTTATAATTTCTACAAGGTAGAACTAATCAAAATACAATTTTTTTCCAAATAGATTACTCCAGCCAAATAACAGATTAACACTGGCAACTAATAATCATCTGTTGGATCGCAAGCAGGTATAAATTCTGCATAAATCCACGACATTGGATTTATAAGTCATCTGACGTATCTACATTCTCTACTCAACTTTATATCCGCATTCTTCTCTAAGCGACCGGGGGCCTTACCGGCTTTCAATCTCGTGTTCGTTTTCAACTCCAACCAGCTGCCTTATCAGCTAACAATCTCATGTTCGTTTTCAATACCAGACCGATTAAAACCAGCGGTCACTAGTCTTCGTGTGGAAGGAGTTGTCAATAGTTTTCGCTTCTTTTCGTTTTGTAAGAGCTTATTTCTTTAATAACCAGCGAAAATTCTAGACTATTCCTTCCACACGAAGACTATTGACCGCTGGTTTTAATAGATCTGGTATTGAAAACGAACACGAGGTTGTTAGCTGATAAGGCAGCCGATTAAGACCAGCGGTCGCTACGTCTTCGGCTCGAAGGAATAGTCTACAATTTTCGCTGGTTATCATTTTAGAACGAACGTTGTTAAGGAAACGAGATCTTAGAAAACCGAAAAGATAAGAAAACTCTAGACAACTCCTTCTACACGAAGACTAGCGACCGCTGGTTTACTGGTTGGACTAGTCGGTTTGGAATCAAAAACGAACACGAGATTGTTAACCGGTAAGGCAGCGGGACCTTGCATCTCTTTCCTACATTAAATCCCATTATAATTATCTATCGGTGTTTTTTTTCCACGTTTATCACTATTTCTTTCCCTCGCTACTTTTACGCCTTCCATTCAAAAAAACAACACAGCTCTTTAAAAATAGCATAGTTTTATACAAACTATCTCTTCCTAACTCCGTTAGTAAATTATAGCTGCATCTCTCTCTTACACTAACACGCGCAGCTTTACACAACGAAACAAACAATAGGGGTGGTGACTGTGTTTTAATAAAATATAATTTTGCCGCGAACAGTAGTTGGCATGATATTAATCCTAAAAAAACATTTTTCTTTATTCTAAAGGAATATTATTTATATTTAATACATAATCATAATGTAATCACATCACTCCCAAGTCGCGTAACGGAAAATGCCAAGCAAAGTGCATTACGTCACTCGTTCAGCTCGTTCATAGCTGTCAAAGCGCTCTATATACATACGTTGGTTTTTTTAGCATATTTTATCAGTGTTTCGGAACGCGTGACGTGACACCGGCCACGTGACTGACATTAGCTTTTAGAAGCGAAATTAGAAACGGAATTTTAAATACATGAATTTTAAATAATAGTATTTAAAAAATATTGGAGGTACTTACGTATTGTTTTAAACCCTTTCCCAGAAATAGTCAACATCCCTATTGTTTTGGAATATATCGATCTCTCTCTAACTCACAAACAGTTTATCCATCTCTCTAATCAATGCTTGCACTAAGCTATTTAACAGGATTATTTTTTCCATCCCTCTCTAACTCTATTAGTTTATAGCGGCGTCTCTTTCCTCCACTGGAACGCGTTCGTTTTGACAGCTGGGTTGTTGGAACTAGCGCTGGCAGCTAAAGCTACGCCTGTCCGACGTATATTCGCTGCTGCGTTATCTGAAAAAAATTATTGTATTTATTTAGTAACAACATTACATACATTTTGTTTGAATTGTTACTAAATAACCTAAAATAATGCCTAATAATTTATAAAACTAATGTCAAATCTAATTACGTAGTATGTCCAAAATTAAAATAAGTAAATATAGTCAAAAGTAAAGATTAAGATTGTAAATAAATTAGTGTGTATTTTATTTAGTTATTTTAGTTTATGTTGTTTACTTTTTCTGTTATTATAATTATATCATAATTGTCAAAAGTTAGTTAAACCCAATTTGAGATCAATATTATTATTTGCGGGTAGATGTACAACGGATAGTAAAATGAAGGTATGGGCAATTGGGCAGTGACGTGAATAATTATATTAAATTATGTAGGTTTTTAATGTTTTTAACCCAGTTGTAGTTACATACATACATTATCAGCCTCTTACGCTCCCACTGCTGGGATACCGGCCTTCTCTCAGAGAGGTATGGGCCATAATCCACAATGCGGGCCCAGTGCGGCTTGGTGTATGTCACATGTCCTTGAATCTTGTGGTTCTTGAACATGCGGGATTCTTCGAGTGTGATAAATCCGCACATAACTTGATATAAGTCATTGGCGCAGGGCCGAGTTAAGATCCGAACTATGGTGCATCGGAGAAAGCGAGTATGGGCGAGCGGGAACTTGTGTGACTTTCAATCCAACGCACCATAGTTCGAATCTCAGTTGTAGTTAAATATTTGAAAATGTTTTGCAATTCGCGCAAATAACAAAACAAACAAGTAGGTAATTTTTAATGTCTTGAGTTTGTCTTTGAACTTTGGGTTGCCTTTGCAATCCGTGATCGCAGTAGATTATGATGTTGACTGAGGTCAATGCAGCTACACATTCCCTGGATATTTATTGCCTTAACCGCGGCGCAAGTACGGATCTATTCGGGTCGATAATATTCGACAAAATTCGATAAAAATGACAGTTCAAATCGATAACGTGGGATTTATTGAGCCTCGAAACAATCGACAAAAGTTATCGAAACGCTAGGTCGAATCCAAAGAGAATATAGAGCTACTACAATACTTTACGATCAGACTTCGGTACTCGCAAAATTCGATAAATTTGTCGAGTTTTTCGGTTCGACAAATTTATCGAACCGACTTCCGTACTCGCGCCGCCGGTTTGCATAAGGAGGGATGGGGGTGGTGCTATTCTGAGCCAAGATCACACGGCAAAATCAGTAAATTATAAAACATAAAATACATCTTACCAAGTCCGTTTCTCACGTTGGCGACGAGTCTCATAGCTGGATTGGTGACGATCCCATTTCTCTTGTTTTTGCTGCGAACAGATAACAAAATTTCAATTTAACAATGGGCTAGTAACAGATGGCGCCACCATCGCTGCTGCTTGTCATTGGTGTTTACTTTGAGGGGTAATGATTTAAAATATAACCAGTAAACATGCTCGCAGTTTAAAAATTGTTAGATTTGAAATGGTCACTATATAACCTAGAAGAATAATTGGTTTCCAATCATTTTTGATGAGCAATACTTTGATCCACAATTTCCATTTTTTTTCTCGTCAGAAGGGAAACGTGTGTACCTTAATTTTACACTGAATTGCACCTTACAGAGGCATACTTTATTGCAGACGATTTTTATTTACTTGCTAAAATTTTATAATGAAGTTTCATAGTGAAACAACACCAGCGATAATGCGCCACCTAGCGGGATAAGTAAGCAGTGTGGCTCCCCATTGTCAAGCAACAATGATACGTTAGGCGTGTCGCGATAATTCTTAGAAGCAATGACACACCTGGCGTATATGATAGGTGGCTCTTTTAAAGACCAGAGTGGTAATGTGTGACTCAAATTATTCGAGTTAAGGAAGCCTTGACAAGACTTTAGGAGATTTTTTTTCACACATAACAAATGTCACAAGTGATATTTCCAGAATAATCTTTGATTCTACTGAAAAAACTGAGAACGTAAATAATATAAAGAACCTGTCATATCTGGGAACAAGTCCATTTTAAAACGAGTCCTTTTTTGACCACGACCAAAACAACTTGATCGAAATGTAGAAGTAAATGAAAACCTGTATTTTTAGAGCGATTAAGTTATGTTTTTAAAGTGAACAATATACATGCACATTACTGCTTGGCGCCGGACCACCAGACGGACACTCGCCGAAGAGTTAATCCTACCACCTTGTAAAGATAAAGATAGTGTGGCTAAAACACAGACCATTAAACATATAGACTCCGCTTAGCCGGACACCCCCCAAGGCCAAGGTTATGCGTTATCACTGCGTATCGCAAATTCGGTAAACCAATCACAGCACACCGTCTTGCCTCGACTGATGTATGAGGTTTAAACTGACCGATCAAACAAAATACGCCGTCTTCCCTCGTCCACCGACGAACAACGTTTCACGAATGTGTTCTCATGCAAAACTTGGATTATGCGGCGTCTAGGTTTGCTGGTCTGTGGGTTAAAAGTACAGTCCCATAGCATCTCACACCTGGCAAAAGCGAAGACCATTCCCACAGTTAGATTAGTTTACCCCCACATTATTAGAGGCATTGCGCTGTTAGTTGTTTTGTTAAGCGTCTAACACATTAACTGCTTTATATAGTTTCTGCAAATAAACTTTTTTGATTGGCTTACTTGAAAGAATAATAACTAATAATGTATAGTCAAAAATTATTAACTAGTTTGGACCGCTTTTTAAGATCCATATTTGCATAATTATGATAATAAAGTTGCGGAAAATTCAATAACGTAGACTGTTTACTTAGAATTTACTTCTGTTTATTTAGAATTTTCTGCAGTTTATTAGTCATTTCATATGACTAATAAACGGCATCAATTGTTAATTAAAATGCATTTTCATTTGTTGATCATGAAAAAAAAGAGAGAAATTATTTATTTCAAGTAAATCAATTATGGTTCGTGAATTATTCACAATTGGTTTATCGACCTTTTGCAACGGATTTCCTGTTTCTTTTCACTTTGACTTTTTATTGGAAAAGGTAATAATAAAAATAAATGTTTATTAAAGCAGTTAATATGTTAAAAAGGTTTACACTGTAACTGAGCTACGATATTATGTGTTAATGATGAATGACAATACATAGACAAACAAGACAACGGACATCTTTTTTTAAACTCTAGTTTTACAGCTTAAGCGACAAATACATATAAGTATGTATATTATATTATTAGTGGTTGCTACAAGTGGTTTCGCCCGCGTGGAGTAGTCTTGTCACTTTCCAGCCCATAAACTATCACTATGGTCTGTGATTCTAGTTTGTATTTCTGCCTATCATTGGTGATCCGCCATATTTGTTTATAATATTGGACAAGTTTACAAACACGGATCTTAAATATTAATAAATCATGGCTGCTCTATTAAAACCTATCCCAATGTTTGATGATTGATGAAATGATGATGCTTTACAGGTTACAGCATAAACCTAACGTCATCTGCATTTAACCAATCCCAGCTCTTGTCACTGGCGCGGAAGCCGTGTCACAGTAACTGAAAGCCAGAGACAAAACTCACTTTCGTTTAAATATCGCGCCTTTAGCCCGAGTGATGCTTCGTGCCAGACTGCTATACGCGCGGCGCCCTTGCCATAAGCTACATACGAAATAATATCAAAAATAAATAAATGTCAACCTCAAATTCAAATTCAACATGCTTTATTCAAATAGGCCCCAAAGGAGCACTTAGGAAAGTTAAAATAAATGACTCTAACAGCGGGCCCCTGCAACATTCGACTACTCGAATCACAGACTGAAACTAATGCTGTCTTTATCAGATCATAATAAATGACAAAGACAGCAACAGGCCTAATCCGTGCTCTAAGTCAACGAACCTTCCAGAAACTCACCGTGCCCTTTCCTCAAGTGAATACCTACTGTGCATTTTTCTATACCAGTCTAATAATGTAGCACTCTGCGGCCAGCCAATGACATCAATAGTCATCTGATCGCCAACCAATGGCAAGATGCGAATTTGAATTTCTATGTAATTGGTTGGTGAGCTGCCAAGTTTGTATTAATGGACAACTAAGAAAATCTTTAAGATATTTTTGATCCCATTTTTATACATTTGATAACGAGATGAGCTGGTCGTTTGCCTGATGGTAAGCATAACGCCAGCCAATAACAACTGCAGTGCCATTCAGAACTTTGAAACACAAGGTCTGCGCGGTACTGCATTGTAGTATTTACCCTGACACATTAGGATTAAGTCTCATTAACCCGGTAATTATCTAATCATTCGATGATGGTTCCTTGGTCTTTCGATGATGGTTCGTTGGTCGATCGATGATGGTTCGATTGGTCGATCGACCATATTATCTATCAGTATCCATTGGTCTGAAAAACACACCACACCAATCACTCGACGTCGATCGATGGCATCGATAGACAATCGATCGATTGGTGTGGTGGCTTACTGGGATTCGTATGATATCCAACCAATATCATTCAAACCGCTAAAACCTCTCTTCCTATCTCGCGTAGAGATGCAACTCTCCCTCTATATTTCTAGTTTAAAACAGGTTTAAGGACAGGGCTGTTTTTTGTCTCGCTCTCATGCAAACTGTCGTTTTATATGCAGTCAATACTACGATAAGCATGCTCCCTCAATACTCCAATGGCGAACAAATATGCAGTTTTTATGTAGAAATATTTGCCCAAAGCGGGAATCGGACCAGCTATTTTCAAATTGTTAGGAACTACAACTACAAAAAAGGAGCATTGTATCAATTATACTTATTTATGTTACAGTAAGCATTATGTATTATTGTTATCACAAAGAATAGTGGATTCACAACATAGAACACATAAAGCATCCCCAGTTTGAGCCTAAATATCTAAACTTCGTGTCTCGATTGAAATAAATTTCTGTTACAGTTGAATTCAGGTCTGTTATAGTTGGAATTTACCGGTAGCTTCAGTCCTGCAGCGGCTTTCTATTGCTTTTTTTATATTATAGGGTATGGTAGTTGAGTGTCTATTACAGTTTGATTTAAAGGGCAGAATACAGCGCGTCGCTGTCTCGCTCGCACATCTTAACATTTTTGAAGATAAATAATTACTTAATATAATTATGAATAATCGCATTCGCTGAAGTTGCTGGCAATAACATTACAAAGATACGGCAAAAGTATAATTTTGATCCGATCAAGTTTTCATACATGAAAATGGACAAAACATAAAATCCCATTTTTAGGTTTGAAAACTTGAATGGATCAAAATGATTTTTTTGTTTAACCTCTGTAATTTTATTGTCAGCAACTTCACCGAATGCGATTTTTTATAATTCTATTAAGTGATTGTTTATCTTCAAAAATGTTTAAAATGCGCGAGCGACAAAGCGGCGCGCGGTATCCTGGCAAAATTTACCGGCCGCTTCCTGCTGCGGCTTTCTGATGCTTTTTAATTTTCTATTAACTTAACGCTTACACACTCATACCCCGCACTAGGATTCCCTGAGTCGCAGGTGGCATGGACATACACAGATACACATCACAAACATCCAAGACCCGAGAACAAACTTTATGCTTATACAAAATCTGCCCCGGCCGGGAATCGAACCCGGGACCCCTCGCTTTGCAGGCAGGGTTACTACCAACTTAGCTATGGAGCCGTCAAATATTTTTTTTACGGTGTTTCAGTTGAAGTTAGTGTCTATTACATTTGGATTTTATTGGGTACAAGTGAGTGTCTGTTCCAGTTGGATTTAATTCTGTTACGCATGGTAGTACTCGTATCATAGTTAGTATATAGTTACCTGTCGCTGCGGTCCTGCGGCGGCTTGCTGTCTCGTCCCAGTATGATGCGCATGTGTGTGTCTCGGTTGAAGTGCGTGTCTGTTGCGGTTGGATTCACTGTTGTGAGGCTCGGCGGCTGGGGGCCTGCAATGAGAAAGTTTTAGCTGTTGAATAAAATTAAATATTATATCTATCTTTCAATTGCACGTTAACGAACTGATTGCTATTGAATCAATAAAGGACTTGTACCAAATTTGTATGGTACTTTATTCCCAAAAAAAATTAACAAGCCTCAAATTTTTTTCTAGTTATGTGCCTGAAATAAAGATCCTAGAAGAATAATATTTTTTTTTTAAACCTGCGCTTTTTTTCTGGTTAAGAAAAGCGTAATAGATTTGCAAAATTAATTAACAGCAACACTGCGTTCCTAAAAATATCAAAAAGCAGCAACATTATAAAAGTATGGCATCATCATCACGTCATTTTTGACAAATAATAAGCTGTGTTGTCATCTCTTCTGTCAATTTTTTTAGTCTTTGCTCTTTATCACATTCAGCCAAAAAGAAGCTAAAAAAACTGCTCCATTTCGAGAAATTGCGTTCCGTTTCACGTTACATACCACAAAACTTTATGTATTTTCAGGAAATCGCTGGCCTATAAAATTGTAATTTCATTTCAGAATATCTCGATTTTGAGAGCTCATTCTAAAAAACCCAACTGATAGCCTGGTTAAATTTTAGTACCAAAACGGAACAACTATTTTTCGTGATTTTAGTGTTTTCGGGTCTTTCATGTCGAAATTAATGGACCGTTAGCTAACTAAGGCTTATTTCTTTAGAATGCCATAAAAATTGATTTACGTCTGTCTTCACCGCAGACATATATGATTCAGGAAATTATCTAACAGCACGCTATCTGACTATTGAAAGATCGGCCTTTTATAAATATTTAATACGTAGGAGAAATATACAGCATATATTGAGAGATTACAATTTAATTAGACACATACCAATTAGTTTATCATGATCTGGGCTGCAGATATCACTGCCAGGTGATCGTGGTGGGCTAGCGTATAAAGGACTAGCGTTGTCTCTGTCACACGCGTGTCTCTGCTCGCGGCGCCTGTCTCTTTCCCTCGCGTAGCCGCGGATATCTCTGTCTTTCTCGTTAGCTACGTAACTGCGGTTTGAGGCACTGAAACATATAAAATCCTAGTTTTAGTAAATTTATGTACGCATCAATTCACGGGTGAAGTGAATGTCTGTTACGGCTGGATTTACTTCTGTTATTTTTGGGCAATATGGTATCGTTGCTATTATAAATACTACTAGCTGCTGCCCGCGGTTTCACCCGCGCGGGAATATTGGATATCATGGGTTTTTTTTGCGCGAACCCTAATTATTTTTCTAATTTGAAAGTAGCCTAAGTTACTCCTTGTAACATCAGCTATCTGCCAGTGAAAGTCTCGTCAAAATCGGTCCAGCCGTTTCGGAGATTACCTGGAACAAACAGACAGACAGACAAAAATTTTAAAAATTGTGTTTTTGTTATAGGTACCGCATATACTTTCATATGCATTTAGTGAAAAGCTGTTATTGTGATATTACAAATAGACACTTAATTTTTATTTATTTGTATAGATTATAAATACCGTATAAGTGTTTATTAGTTTGTTGGTGTGTTAGTGTGTTAGTTTGATGGTTTGTCCTTCTTTACGCAGTAACGGATCAATGTAATTTTTTGCATAGATATAGTTTATGTACTGAAAAGTAACATAGGCTACATTGTATCCCGGAAAATGTACGGTTCTTATAGGAATTCCACGAGGGTGAAACCGCGGGAAGCAGCTAAAGCAATTTTTGATATTTTTGATGGATCTTTTCCGCACAAAACTTCTTCCATCTTTACCTCAATTTAGTCTCCTCAACCACATCATGCTCCGGTATGGGTACATCTCTGTCCTTTTCCCTCCTGCCGCGGCCGCAACGAGCTACTTGCTGAGCGAAAGAGAGAGATAGATTCGCGCGGTTTGCCTGCGAACAGACAAAAAGGATATACAGGTGATAATATGGAGATGATAAGTAAATACATGAACATTCACTCATGAACATCGTGGCAAATAAAGGTGTTTGCAATTATAATAATCCTCGTTGTTACTTATACTCAGTCCAACCATTAATTTTACTTTTAACATAAGGTAAAAAAAAATTATAGACGCCTGTTTAGCTAAGCAGTATCTAAAGATAAACGTCTCAAATGATTAGAAATGTCACAACAGAATTGAGTTAGACAACGGTTAGACATTACTTAAATCAGGATTTGTGGTTGCTATAATTTAAACACGCTACTAAAGCATGTTTAGGAGTTAAACGCTGTTTAACGCACGTTTGGGGTGTGATTAATTTTTTTTAATACGTTGAGCGCTGATATTACTTAATGACAGATCACGACATTGTTGTGGAATCGGGTAGCACAGTATTTCATCTCTAATTCAAATTCAAATTCAAAATGCTTTATTCAAATAGGCCCCAAAGGAGCACTTATGAAAGTTAAAATAAATGACTCTAACAGCCGGCCTCTGCAGCATTCGTCTACCCGAATCACAGACTAAAACTAATGCTGTCTTTATCAGAACATAATAAATGACAAAGACACCAACAGACCCAATCCGTGCGCAAAGTCAACGAACCTTCCAGAAAACCCACCGTGCCCGTTCCAAATTGGTATAGGCCGAGCAAGAAGAAGGGCAAGAAACTCGTCACGGCATTCCACGGCACTCTGGGGTTTAGTACATCGATGATAGTAAACAACTGACCTTTTCATGTGAACTAGTGAGATCCTGTTCGTGCGACTTGCCCGAGCCGCCCGTCATGTTCGAAGACGATTTTGTTGAGTTAGAACTGTGCACGCTTCGTCGCTTGTATTCTGGTGATCCTGCAATACAAATATTACTACTATTGTGTATGCAATTTAGCGAAATATCCTACTCCATACTCCTACTAATATTATAAACGAGAAAGTTTGTGAGGATGGATGGATGTTTGTTACTCTTTCACGCAAAAACGGAACGGAATTTCATGATATTTCACAGTAATAGCTTATAAATCAGAATAACACATAAACTAATTGGACTAAATAAATAATATTTTGACACCACAACGGTCAAAATAGAATAAATCTCACACATATATATATATTAATCTGTGATCTCACAGAGAAGGCAAAGAGAAGGAGGAAGGACGATTTACCTAAGGGCTGGTGTAGAAAAGCCAGAGACAGAGTAGAATGGCGACTTATAGAGGTTGAGTTTGTATTTGTATGTTGTCCCGGAAAGGCGTGATTAGGATCATGGTTGTCGACAAGTTGTGAGAACCTCCCTTGGAAATACGTCATTCAAAATTTCCATACAAAAAAAATAATTCATTTCAAACGAGAATGCACGGCATTTTCTCGAATTGTTTCTAAGTCTATTCTAATCAAAATCATTTAACAAAGTTCAACACAGTTCAAGTGAATCAGCTGATTTAGGGCTGCCCGGAAGTTCCGTAGTAGAATTTTGACATAAACTTTAAATTCTTCTATGAAAAATTCCGAATTTCAAAAACTCGTAAAACAAATGTTGTTGACCTCCAGGAGTACATTGACCCCCTTTCGGGGTAACATACCAATTTTTTTAGACTTTCACGGTTATTAACTAATTCACACATTATAACGGGATACTTACCGTGATTATTATTGAGCGATTTGTCTGCTCGTAATTTTTTGTCTACAAATCACCCGCAGTCTCACCAGTATTCTCGTGAACATGATGCTTGCAACAGCGTCGAAATATCGGGTGCTCATCGCTCAATAATAATCACGGTAAATATCCCGTTATAATGTGTGAAACATACCAATTGTTCTCAGGCTGTATATAAATATACCAGGGTATATAGTCCGTACCTGCGCTGGGGGGCCGGGGCGCGGGCGGGGGCTCCGCGGGCGCGGAGGGCGCGGCGCGGCGCTCCAGTAGGCGGCAGATGTTGGCGTGTCCGGCGCGCCACGCCACCTTGGCGGGCGTGCGGCCTGCGACCACGATAATACAACTTTGAAACTAGGACTTTTTTTTTTTTCCTTCCTTCGGGCTAATTATTTAATTAACCCTATTTATATTACGATCTAGCCAAAGGATTAGGCTAATAAGCAATTTACATTTAACTTAAACTTCTAGATCGATATTAAAGAAAGTGTCCAATAACACTTTTCTTACAGTCTCTATTAAGACGAAGACACTCTGTTCATGTAATCTTTATAGATAGCACTTGTGCTACTTACTCTAACGTTTCACACACACTACACTACACTCATTCAAATGGTTTAGTTCTTTTTAGTCTTCTCACTATATCCATGAAACTAGGACTTGAAATTACTTTTGTTAGTGGTAAGACTAACTCTTTTGCTCCGTCTGGGTTGGTATCACCGGTTTGTGAGTGAAGTCTGCCGCCAAGCAGTAGTGTGCAAGCATTACTGTGTTCCGGTTTGATGAGCAGAGTATAGCCAGTGAAATTACTTAGGCTTATGAGACTTAATAGCTAATTTCTCAGGGTAACGAGCGCACTGCAGTGCCGCCTTGCCGGCTTTCAAAGTTCTGAGAGGCACTGCAATTGGCATGGGCCGGCGTTATACTTACCTTCAAACGTAGGCAAACCAGCTCGTCTCGTTACCAAATAGCATAAAAAAGGCTTAATTGTCAGAATTTTAGTTCTTTTTCTGTTTTTTTTTTGTACTGTTTGGTAACGAGACGAGCTGGTCGTTTGCCTGATGGTAAGCATAACGCCGGCCCATAACAATTGCATTGACATTCTATAGGTAATAATTGTTACCTGTAGTAGTAATTTAAGCAATGGCAAATAATAAGCTCGGTTAAATTAACCGTGGACCCACTGAAATTGGTTAAAATTTAATCTCTAGTGTAGTGGAACTACGGAGAATCAAATTACCCGTGGACCCACCAGTGGGTCAAAGCATTGGGATCATGGATAATACCCCTTACAATACAATACAAAAACTCTTTATTGCATACCAAATAAAACATAAAATGACAAACAGAAAAAAAGAACAAATTACGGTAAAACAAACGGCGGTCTTATCGCTATAAGCAATCTCTTACAGACAACCTTAGGATGGATTGGATAATTTTAAAAATTTAGTAGACGGTGGTGTACAACAAATTATAAATAATGAAGGAAATGACTACACTATAATATACTAAGCTAACATAAACCTACTTATAATACTTATATATTATAATATACCCCTTCTATTATACTAACCACAATGGTCTGCTTGCAAGGGGTCCGCCCCATGCTGCAGCAGCCATATCACACACTCCTCGTGACCTTCTTGTGCTGCTATGCCTATGAAGAGAAACAACTTTTTATACAGGGTTGTCCATCAAAATAATCAGTCATTTTATTTTTCGATAAGCTGCTGCCCGCGGTTTTACCAGCGCGAAGATATTGGATTTAGAAAGAAGAAGAAAGAAAATACATTTATTTCCGGTAACACAACATCATATCAGATAACATAGAACACAACAGAATTTAAAACTAACAATAAACAATGTAATGTTGTGATGTCAGGAAATGGTTCCGACTCAGCACCTAACTAAGGTCAAAGACCCTAGTCACTGATTTTCTGTCGGAACCCATCATGACATCACGAACGTAAGGACGACGAAAAAACATTTCATGGGTTTCATTTTTTTGCACGGAACCCTAATTCTTTTTTTTAAATAAAAGTAGCCTTAATTTTTCTTTATAACATCAGCTATCTACCAGTGATAGTCCCGTTAAAATCGGTCCAGCCGTTTCGGAGATTACCCGGAACAAACAGACAGACAAAAGTTTTAAAAATGTTTGTTTTGTTATAGGTACCGTATATTATACTTTCAAATGCATTTAGTAAAAAGCTGTCATTTTGATATTACAAACAGACACTTCAATTTTATTTATTTGTATAGATTGTAGTAGAGGCGTAGTAAAGTACGTACCCAGTGGAGTGGCGCCCTGCGTGCAGACGGCGGAGGGCGAAGCCCCGTGCTCCAGCAGCGTCTTGAGCACGTGCGTGCGGCCGCGCCACGCCGCCGCGTGCAGCGCCGTGCGCAGGCAGCGGTCGCGCCCGTCCACGGCCGCGCCGCCTGACAACACGCCCACACGATGGTACGGCACAAGTGGAACGTGTGACGTCACATGTTCTGCTGCCTTATCAGCTAACAATCTCGTGTTCGTTTTCGATACCAGACCCATTAAAACCAGCGGTCACTAGTCTTCGTGTGGAAGGAATAGTCTAGAATTTTCGCTGGTTATTAAAGAAATAAGCTCTTACAAAACGAAAAGAAGCGAAAACTATTGACAACTCCTTCCACACGAAGACTAGTGATCGCTGGTTTTAATCAGTCTGGTATTGAAAACGAACACGAGATTGTTAGCTGATAGGGCAGCTGGTCTATTTATATGCTCTATATGTGAGTGGTAGGACTAACTCTTCGGCGAGTGTCCGTCTGGGTTGTTACCACAGCTTTGTTAGTGAATTCTGCCGCCAAGCAGTAGTGTGCAAGCGTTAATGTGTTCCGGTTTGATGAGGAGAGTAGCCAATGAAATTATTGGGCATTTACATTTTTGATTCTCAATAGAAAATAAATTGAATGACATCATAAAAAAAATCAAATTCTCTATTCCTAAAAAAATATGAATTATAAAATAATTAGAAGAAAAGTTTTTTTTAAGTATTAAATATGCTCTATAGATATTATTAGCATTTTTCCAATAACCCTGGATATCGACTTACCGACTTTGATCAGCAAATTCACCATTTCAGTGTGACCTTGCCACGCTGATACGTGCAATGGCGTCCGACCCTGAAAACAAATAGTTTTATTACGCTTTGGCACGAAGATGCTTGACAGGTAGAAATTTAATTTTAGAGCTCAAATATCTTCCATCCTTGAAAAATTAGACGCCACAAAATTCATTGACGTTAATTTACACTAGACACAAGCGATTGGATTAACTTAACGCTGGTTTAAATATATTCCATCTCTTTCTCACTTCGAAAGAGAGATTGAAACTAAAGTTAGGTTTAGGTGTAAGATGTCAGAATTGACCAATATCAGTAGAAAAACTATTGTACCAGATTCATATGGTTTAATTTCGGGGTTTTGGGAACCTTGTAGAGTGCGTACGTGCGCGCACATGTGTGTGTGTGTGTGTGTGTGTGTGGGTGTGGGTGTGTGTGGGTGTGTGTGCGTGTGCCTGTGTGTGCGTGTGTGTGTGCGTCTGTGTGTCTGTGTGTGTGTGTACCTCGCTGTCGGTGGTATCAACGCGCGCGCCTGCCTGCAGCAGAAAGCGCGCCATGGCGAGACGATTGTCGAGCGCTAGAACATATAAAGTGCTGCGCCGGTCCGCGTCCGGCGCGTCCGGTGCCGCGCCGCGGGCGTGCAGAGCGCGCACCGCAGCGAAGTGACCTTCCAGTGCCGCCAACCTGGGGAGATAAATCACTAGGTAACGCTTCGACCGCTAGTTTAAGAAACACTTATTATTCTTTTTCTTAATTGCAAGGGCATCTATAAGTAGACTATATTCACACTTTTTTGATTTTCTTGTTTGGCGGCATTTTCTAGTGTCCGCCTGGCTAGCTACCCCTCCCTACCACCCTCAAGTTGGAAATCGGTCTAGTATATTAGGAGCAAATTGGTTGTGACAGACGGACGGACAGACGGAAGATGCTCCTAAAAGAATTCCGTTTTTCATTCGGACCCAATACTTAATTTTTCACTGAAATGGCTACACAGAGGCTTTATTATACAGACGATATTTTTATTAAAAAAAAGCAAAGGCAAAGATATTTATTAGTATGTATGTATGTATGTGTGGATTTAAATCTGGAAATAAACTATTTAATTTCATTTACTTATTAAAATTTTATAATGAAACTAGCTGCACACCCCAGCTTCGCACGGGTTAAATATATATAAAAAATGTACATGTAAGCTATCCTATCTTTTAAGTTAGATCAAACTGCACACGGTGTGCAAATTTGATTAAAAGCGGTTAAGTAGTTTAGTCGTCCATCGCGGACAAACAACGTGTCGTAATTTATATTATATCAAGATATTAAAGCAAAACAACACCAGCGATTATGCGCCACCTAACGGGATAAATAAGTAGTGTTTCTCCCCATTGAGAACCTCCTCGTTTTTTGGTACTCGGTTAAAAATAGCCTCACCTCAAAGCCGTCTTCCCGTCATGTGCGTGCTGGTCTACTGGCGCGGCCCACTCGTCTACTAGAACTTCTATAAGACGCGTGTGGCCTTCCTGCGCCGCCAGCATCAGAGCTCCCTTCCCATCATTGTCCGCTTCGTCTACCTTCGCGCCTGCTTCTAGAAGCGCTTCGCAGACTTCCACGTGACCTGATATGAAAAGAGAAGCAGTTAATGGGGGATTTACACTCGAATCTACTCAATTACTTCGTGGTAACAAACTGATTCCCATCGGCAATCGGTTTCCCTTTCGGTATCCACCATAAGTATGATGCATGATGCATCTAGTAACGTACGGCTTGTAAGCCGGAAAGAAAAACATCATATCAAGAATTTCGCAGTCAACATCGATTGCTCCCATAGCCTGGTTAAGGCGTCTGATCTAGATAACCAGAAGACGCCGGTTCGAATCCTGTTGGAAGCGAAATTTTTGTGATGTATATATTTGTGTAAACATCTAGTAACGTGTTTAATAAATCGACAACGACGTAAAACTTACGACTACAACCGAGGTGTCCAGCAATTTTTCTGTTTGTAATGTCAACATAACAGCTTTTTACTAAATTCATACGAAAGTATATACGGTACCTATACTAAAAAACAAATTTAAAAAAATTTGTTTTGCGGGGTGAAATCTCGGGTAGGTAATACTTCACAAGCGTATTATGAAGGTAACTACCTTCAAAGGCAGCATAGTGCAGTGGGGTCCAACCGGAATTGTCTCGGTGATGCTCATCCAACCCTCTGTCCAGTAACTGGCGGACTACCTCTACGTTACCTGCGAAAATATAGCATACATTTAATAAACATTTAAAACAATTATAGTAACCTAAATATGCTAAACCTGTGATATGAATTAACATTGAGTATTAAACCTACTCGTTTGTTGTTGATGTTACAACAAACTACACAGAGGTATTTTACAACAAACAACACGTTGTTACAGCGAACTATGCAGATGTCACAATCAACTACACAGAGATGTTACAGCAAACTACGCAGAGATGTCACAATCAACTAAACAGAGATGTTACAACCAACTACGCAGAGATGTAACAAACAAATAAACAGAGATGTTACAACCAACTACGCAGAGATGTCACAACCAACTAAACAGAGATGTTACAACCAACTACGCAGAGATGTTACAACAAACTACACCGAGATGTTACAACCAACTACACAGAGATGTCACAACCAACTACACAAGCTGTTCCAAGCAACCTTGCGCCGCCGCAGTGCTGAGCACGGTGCGTCCCTCGGCGTCCATGTTGTCGACGCACGCCCCCCAGAACAGCAGCAAGCGCACCGTGCGCGCGTGCCCCGCCGCCGCCGCCGCCCACAGCGCCGTGCGCCCGCAGCCGTCCTGCGCCTCTATGTCGGACTCCGCTTCTAAGAGCAGCTCGCATATCTCACTGGAAACAAACAATATTTTGTTGTAAGTTCCATCTATACAAATAAATAAAACTGAAGTGTCTGCTTGTAATATCAAAATAATAGCATTTCACCAAATGCATATGAAATTATATACAGTGAAATTACTGGGCTTATGAGACTTAATACCTAATGTCTCAGGGTAACGAGCGCATTGCAGTGCCGCGCAGGCCTTTGTGTTTCAAAGTTCTGGGTGGCACTGCAATCGTTATGGGCCGGCGTTATGCTTACCATCAGGCAAACGACCAGCCCGTCTCGTTACCAAATACCATAAAAAAAAATATATACGGGACCTATAACAAAACAACCATTTTTTAAATTTTTGTCTGTCTGTCTGTTTGTTCCGGGTAATCTCAGAAACGGCTGGACCGATTTTGACGGGACTGGCAGATAGCTGATGTTACAAGGAGTAACTTACGCTACTTTTATTTTGGAAAAATTATTAGGGTTCCGTGCAAAAAAATAAAACCCATGAATTCCAATATCTCCGCGCGGGTGAAACCGCGGCAGCAGCTAGTAAATAAATAAATAAGTACTCACGTGTGACCTTCAAAGGCGGCTACCAGCAGAGGCGTGGCTTTATCCCTGTCGGCTTTAGTGACGTCAGCGCCCTTCTCCAGAAGCAAAGCGGCGCAAGCGGCACCCGACGCACACAGAGACGCCACTGACAGAGCCGTGCGACCTGCACGGGTATACGGTATTTGACTCCATTTTTTTATGATGTCAATCAATTCGTTATCTCATGACAATCAAATGTCTGTATTGAAAAAACTGAAAGTCGAACGCTAGAAACGTCAAAAATGAGAGTCAAAGTCGCGCGTATCTACTGAGCGTTAAAACACACCATACAAATTGGACAGAACATCTGACGTCACTCTTGTTCTGCTCTGGCCATAAAGCTGTATGTACTAAAAACATGCATTTATTTTTATTTGGCCATGAAAAACTGCGTTTAAGTACATATTTGTCATATATTTTTATTCATTAAAATGTAATGAATCTGATGGTATAATTTAAATTACTAATAGAAGATAAAAAAAAATTAGTTCAGTTTGGGAAACTTTTAGATGCAGTATCTTTGTGGAAATTATAGATTTTTGTAAATTTCATTTCTTAAACCTGTGTAACGACAGTAATTATATATTTTATGTTTCGTGCAACATCTCTATTTTATGGGACTTGAAAGTATGTATATCCTTTCATATAAAGATTTTTTCCAAATCAGTTTATAAATGACAGAGTTCTAAGGTAATAAATATATACAATTTGAATTATCAAACAAAGGGTGCGAGCCCTGGAGCTTGCAGAGGAAAATAGATTAAATAAAAAAAAAAGGTAATAAATATAAAAAACAACCGAATTGAGAACCTCCTCCATTTTTTAAATCTGTTGAAAAGGTAACAAATGTAAAAGGCATCGCTTACCATCATCATCCGCGTGGTCCACGCTGGCCCCGGCCGCGAGCAGCGCTCTAACTATGTCTGCGTGTCCCATATACGCCGCAGCTATTAGAGGCGTCCTGCCTTCAGCGTCCGCTTTATCTGGATCCGCGCCGGCGGCCAGGAGCTTGGCGACCACCGCCTCGTGGCCTGACCATGCCGCCGCTCTGACAATTGTACAGAACTTTTTAAACTCTTCTAGAAAGGACTTGTACCAAATTTGTATGGAGCTTGGTATTTTATTCCCAGAAAAAATGAACTAGCCTAAAATTTTTTTCTAGATATGTGCACAAATGATATGTGCCTGAATTAAATAACCCACAGAGGAAATAATACTAAAATAACCTAGACGAACAATAAAAAAAAATTTGAGGCATGCGTTTTTTTTTTTAAACTTGTTTTAATAAAAAGCGTAGTATAAATGCAAAATTAATTAACAGCAACACTGCGTTCTTAAAAATATCCAAACAGCAACAATATTATAAAAGTATGGCGTCATCGTCAAGTCATTTTTGACAGTTTTGACAACAAATAAGCTGCGTTGCCATCTGTTGTCATTTTTTTTTATTGTCTATACTCTTTATCACATTCAGCCAAAATGAAGATGAAAAAACCGTTCCGTTTCGAGAAATAGCGTTCCGTTTCACGTTAAGTACTAAAAAAAACTTTATGTATTTTCATGAATTCGCCGTCCTATAAAATTGTAATTTCATTTCAGAATATCTAGATTTTGAGAGCTCATTCCTAAAAACTAACTGATAGCCTGGTTCAAAACAGAACAACTCTATTTTGTTTTACACACACTCATACTCCTATATGCTGCAAGTTTCGCTATAAAAATCCATTTACGCGATGACCGCGTTTGTCGCGTCAACGCCATATAAAAGCTGATGATAGTTCATAAACGCGACGCCAGGGGCGCTGTACAAGTCTGTGCTGTGTGTGTGTCGTTTTTCAATTATATACAATAAATGAAGTCCTGCTTAAATCAGTAGTTATTTGTGGTTTAAATACTCCAAATCAAAAGTTACTACAATCGTCACTAGTTACCTCAAAGCAGTTCTGTTATCAGCGTCCACGCAGTCCACATCGCATCCATACTCCAGTAGCACCTCTACCACCTGAAACCAAACACAAATAATAATAAATAATAATAATAAAAAAAACTTTATTTGCAACTAAAAATATTGGTAGCACTACAGATAGAAACATAAATATCATCATCGCAGTGTAAAAAACAATTTGTTGTAGTTTAGTAACAAGAATCCCTGAACCTCACACTAGGACGACCTGTGTCGTGAGATTGTTTCTTCCGTATTTACAGACAATAAAAGAGAACTAGGCGTAGACATTTTAAAACATCAATTACATAGAGTAATCACAATGAATTGAAGTTAAAAAGAACTTAATACAGGTCCCGAAACTAAATAAGTAGTCCCAAATAAAATGTATACTTAGATATATGTTTCATTACTGTTATGTTATTTGGTACCGAGACGAGCTGGTCGTTTGCCTGATGGTAAGCATATATAACGCCGGCCCATAACAATTGCAGTGCCACCTAGAACTTTGAAACATAAAGGCCTGCGTGGCCCCGCAGTGCACTCGATACCCTGAGACATTAGGTATTAAGTCTCATAAGCCCAGTAATTTCACTGGATACTCTGCTCATCAAACCGGAACACAGTAATGCTTGCACAGTACTACTTGGCCGCAAACTTCACTCACGGCGCGGTGGTACCAACCCAGACGGACACTCGCAGAAGAGTTAGTCCTCCCACTAACATTTGAATAAAGCATTTGAATTATAGTGACCTCGGTGTGCCCCGCCCACGCGGCGGCCCTGAGCGGGCTCCACCCGTCCGCGTCGGCGGCGTCGGGGCGGCCGCCGGCGCGCAGCAGCGCCGCGGCGCAGCCCGCGCGCCCGCCGCGCGCCGCCGCGTGCAGCGCCGTGCCGCCGGACGCGTCCATTGCTTCAACCAGGTGCGGGTAGCGCTGCCAACGACATAGGGGTGTTGCATGAAACACTGAATACGTAATTACTGTCGTTATACAGGTTTAAAACATCACATTAACAAAATCCATACTAATACTATAAATGCGAAAAAGTGTGTTTGTTGGTTTGTTGATTTGTTGGTTTGTCCTTCTTTCGCGCAGTAACGGAGCAACGGATCGACGTGATTTTTGGCATAGATATAGTTTACGGACCGGAGAGTGTAACATAGGCTACTTTTTATCCTGGAAAAATGCACGGTTCCTATGGGAACGCGGGTGAAAACCGCGGGCAGAAGTTAGTGTGACACAAAATTGACATTGTCAATAAATTGACAGCTGTCAATAAAGTTTTATAATGTTGACAAGTTGATTTAATTTGACAGATCGGTTTGACGGTTCCTGTGGGGACGCGGGTGAAAACCGCGGGCAGAAGCTAGTAATATATAATTTCCACTACTTCATCTAAAAGTTTCCCAAATTCAACAACTTTGTGTATCATCCAATTGTAATATAAAAGGTAGTGTCCTATTCTTTCCATTTCAATGAATAAAATAATTTATGACAACTATGTACTTAAACGCAGTTTTTCCAAATCATCAAAATCCATTGTTTTTAGTAGAGATTCACGGCCTGCGTTGAACAAGTGACGTCAGATGTTCTGTCAAATTTGTATGGAGCGTTTCCGCACTCAGTAGACACGCACGACTGTGATTCTCATTTTTGACGTTTCTGGCGTTCGATTTCCAGCTTTTTATATATAGACAATAGACATTCGATTATCATAAGTAAACGAATTGATTAACGTCATAAAAAATGGAGTCAACATCCCTATTGTTATGGGCCGGCGTTATGCTTACCATCAGGCAAACGACCCGTTCTTCAAAATTATACCGTTGACCTAAAAATATAAAAAACCATTTTTGGCTCTATGCCAAAATCTGTTCCTGACAGAATCGCCACGCGGGTGAAACCGCGGACAAAAAGAAGGTAGTTAATTATGAAAAATTATTACCTTCAACATGATGGCTAGTGTCTCATCGTCTCCCTTCGAAACGAGTTCATGTATAGCATTAGGGTCCAGTAGAACCGGGTCTTCTAGTATTTCTGTGACGTCAACAGCAGCTTCAGCGTTCGCAGGGTCTTCTATGTTCAGCTGAAGAGACGGAGAGAAATGGAAAACCAATCAAGTTTAAAGGTTTTGATTTCTACTATCAACTCAGTATTGGTAGTGGGTATTAGGACATCAACAGGCCTAAAATGGTGGCGATTCTTGTCTAACTTTAATAAATTGATATTTCAAATTTCATCCCCGATTTTTCCACAGGAGTGGTATTCTTTAGCAAATTATTTATAAAAGGTCCACACTTGAGGTATACCCTACTCATTACTACAAGAATCATTTAAATCGGTTGAGAATTGACGGAGAAATCGCAACACAAATACGAATCAGGCGAATTGAGAATCTGCCGTTTTCAGAGTCGGTTAAAAGGGACCGACTAACTGTGACGAAAATATCGTCTTATTGTTAGTATTCTTTAGTAAAATATGTAGAAAAGGTCCACACTTGAGATATACCCTACTCATTAAAACAAGAATTATTTAAATAGGTCGAGAATTGACGGAGAAATCGCAACACAAAAAAATCAGACGAATTGAGAACCTCCTCCGTTGCATAAAAGGGTGTTAACTTACCAAGTCCTGTATATCGTTGTCGAGTGGTAAAGAAGGAGTGCGGCTCAGTTCGATCAAGGCACGGAGCACGCGGCGGTCGCGCGGCCATGCTCCCGTCACCACCGTCGGCATTATAGACTCGAGGGATGAGGGTTGGAGGCCTGGGGATTTAAAAAAATAGTCGTTTCTTGCAAGTCTGCAAAGTTGTTATTTGGCGCGAGAACGTGTACTGAAACCCGAAGCAAAGGAGATAATAAGGGGCAGAATTCGGCGCACCGCTCTCTCGCTCGCGCATCTCAACATTTTTGAAGATAAACAATCGCTTAATATAATTATGAAAAATCGCATTCGGTGAAATTGCTGACAATAACATTAGAAATGGGATTAAAAATGGGATTTTATGTTTTGCCCAATTTCATGTCGGAAAACTTGATCGGATCAAAATGATACTTTTGCCGTACCTTTGTAATGTTATTGGCAGCAACTTCACCGAATGCGATGTTTCAAAATTATATTTTATCTTCAAAAATTCTAAGATGCGCGAGCGAGACAGCGCGCCGTATTCTGCCTTTTAAATTAAAATCAAATCTTTATGTATTAAGTGTCAAAAACAGTTCCAAAAAACTACCTCACATATTTTTAACTAGCTTTTGCCCGCGGTTTTCACCCGCGTTCCCACAGGAACTGTACATTTTTCCGGGATAAAAAGTAGCCTATGTTACTCTCCGGCCCATAAACTACATCTATGCCAAAAATCACGTCGGTCCTTTGCTCCGTTGCTGCGTGAAAGAAGGACAAACCAATAAACCAACAAACATACTTTCGCATTTATAATATTACTAGTAGGAAGTAGGATTAATTAAATGTACGAACCTGATCTCCTTTGTCTTTTTATATTTAAAAAAACACACTGCAATCCTTTTCCTTCATATATCACCAAGTTCAGAATTAATAATATACCTATATTTCCTCTAGAGGTCGTAACACTCCGATACCAACAACAACACTGCAGCAAGCAGTAATTTCGTATTACTAATTAGATTGTACTTCCCTAACACTGTTTTGCAAATAAACAACTCTACTTTGATATAAATAAGGTTCATTATGGTATAAATCATTACAGTGAAAAGAGAGACGGAATGTCAAAATGAATCATACGACATCCTTTTAGTGCAATATTGTGAGTAATCTTATGTAAATATGAAAAATAGTTAAACGACTTTCACTTGAAAAATATACAATCGTATTTTAGTCATCTTCTGCGAACGATTATGATAAAGTCTAGTTAAGATAATACAGCTTAGGAACAATAGGAACCCTCTAGCGACCACTCTAGTACTTAAATCTAAATTTAAAAGGTAATTTTTTTTTATTGTTCGCATAAGTATTTTAAAACCTTATTCGTTAACTTGACACTGGCTAAAGCAAATCGCGTGGAGCCAAAAAAAACCTTATTCATCCGTTGTTGCGTGAAAGAAGGACAAGCCAACAAACACACTTTCACGTTTATTGTAGGGACCTGCAGGACTAAAAAAAGCCACTTTTCCCGAATCATAGTATGATCATATTATGATCCATTTCATAAATCGTGAAAAGTTCACCTGAAGGAAATTAATAATGTGATTCACAAGCCGAATCATGAAAGACTTGATCTATTTGATAGTTTTCTATAAAAAATCGTAAAATGGTTCACAAAATAGGAATTGATTATGCGTGACATATCAGAATCTTAAGAAGTCACTTATCTACGAATTCCCTTTACTACGATTAATGAAATGGTTCATAATATGATCATATTACGATTCGGGCAAAGTGGCCCTTTTCTCCCGGCCGGTAGACATATGTAATGTTATTTTCATATTCATATTCATATTCATTTATTTTGCAAAACTAAGTGTATGTACAAAATTAAAAATTAAAATAATATGTACCGAGAATAAAAAAGGTTCTCTTACCAGACTCAATAGTGCAGCAATGTATGTTAAACTTATCGAAGTAATAATTCATAATTCATAATTCATAATTTATTTTGCATAAATGTACATTGGTGGACAGATAAAATAGTCGAGTAAGTACGTACATTATACCCAGTTCGGGTGTCGCAAATAGTCTTAATGTACCTAACTACTACTAGCACATTTTTCTTTTCTAGAATGTTAAGAAACTAAACGTTATTACGAAAAATAGAAACTGAACGTTATAAAAATAAATACAATGTTTTGAATTACAGTAAAATAATTACCTATTAATTCATTTACTCAGAAATACTACAGGACAATGGAAAACAGGATGCGATAACAAAATTACGCATAATTATAAAGCAATAGATATTTCACAGAACAATGTTGTAGAAAACTAGCTGCTGCCCCGCGGTTTCAGCCGCGTGAATATTTTGGACTACATGGTTTTTATTTTTTTGCGCGGAACCCTAATTATTTTTCTAAAATTAAAGTAGCCTATGTTACTCCTTGTAACATCAGCTATCTGCCAGTGAAAGTACCGTCAAAATCGGTCCAGCCGTTTCGGAGATTACCCGGAACAAACAGACAGACAGATAGACAGACAAAAATTGTAAAAATGGTTGTTTTGTTATAGGTAGATAGGTATACTTTCATATGCATTTAGTAAAAAGCTGTTATTTTGATATTACAAACAGACACTTCAATTTTATTTATCTGTATGGATGTATGGATAATGCTATAGTGTGTATGTTAGGTCAAAACTAGGCCGAGAAGTTAGCTTAATCTTATCTATGATTTTATCTTCATTGATTTCAGTAGAATAAATGTAATGCAAGCTAAATTTGATCCACTTCCCGGGGCTGGATTGAGGCACAATTTTATGTACATATGTAAATCGGATGACAATGCAATAATGTAAATGCTGCCTTACCGGCTAACAATCTCGTTACCCTGAGACATTATTAGTGTTACCACAAAAAAAAACATTTTTAGTCACCTGTTTAGCTAGACAGCGTCTAAAGATAAACGTCAAAAATGATTAGAAATGTCACAACAGAATTGGTTTAGAAACTACTTAAATCAGGGTTTGTGGTTGCTCATATTTAGTCGCGCAACTAAGGCATGTTTAGGCGTTAAACAGTGATTAACACAGGTTTAACGTGTGTTTAATTTTTATGTGGTAAGACCCTAAGTAATAAGTCTCATAAGGCCAATAATTTCACTGGCAAACCGGAACACAGTAATGCTTTAACATTACAGGTTGGCGGCAGACTTCACGAGCAAAGCGGTGGTAACAACCTAGATGGACACTCGCGGAAACAATTAGTCCTACCACTAACAAAAATGGGCATCTCGTTTAATTATTTTTTTATGTTATTTGTTAACGAGACGAGCTCGTCGTTTGCCTGATGGTAATCATAACGCCGGCCCATAACAATTGCAGTGCCACCCAGAACTTTGAAACACAAAGGCCTTCGCGGCACTGCAGTGCGCTCGTTACCCTGAGACATTAGGTATTAAGTCTCATAAGCCCAGTAATTTCACTGGATACTCTGCTCATCAAACCGGAACACAGTAATGCTTGCACATTACTGCTTGGTTGACCAACTAAAGTATCCTCAAGCATTCATTAAATTCTCGAAACTAAATTACAAACTGTGTTTAGGAAAATCCCAATAGAAGGCAATAGGAAATATTATTCAGTGAACTTTTACGTATATTAATAGGAAAAATGATAGTTTAAGGAAATAAAACAAAAACTGACCTAGTAATGATTCATCTATACAATCCTTACATACCTAATCCGTATATTTATATTATTATAAACGTGAACGTGTTTGTTCGTTTGTCCTTCTTTCACGCAGCAACGGAGCAACGGATCAACTTGATTTTTACAGATAATCGTTTTTGGACCGGAGAGTAACATAGACTAATGTTTGTCCCGGAAAAATGCACAGTTCCTGTCGGTACTCGGTATGCCCACGCAGGTGAAACCGCGGTAAGGAGCTAGTACATACATATTGTATCTTACCTGAAGAAGATTCTCTGCCTTCTGATTCTGGATCGGCGTCTTTGTCTTCAATCTTGGTTTCAAGCTGCAACCAAATGACATTTTTAGGTGTCAAGTAATAGACTTAATTGTGGCATGGTTGTCGGGCATTGGATTTTGGTTTTTTTTAATGTTATTTGGTAACGAGACGAGCTGGCCGTTTACCTGATGGTAAGCATAACGCCGGCCCATAACAATTGCAGTGCCACTCAGAACTTTGAAACACAAAGCCTGCGCGACACTGCAGTGCGCTCTTTATCCTGAGATATTAGGTGTGTCTTAATTTCACTGGCTACTCTACTCATCAAACCGGAACACAGTAATGCTTGCACAGTACTGAGGCAGACTTCACTCACAAAGCAGTGGTAACAACCCAGACGGACACTCGCAGAAGAGTTAGTTCCCACTAACACTTCACATGCGCATGCGGCAATATCAATGACAAATATCAATTTGATACTTCATCCTAAGTATATATGTAAGCGGTTGTTACCTGAGGGAACACGTTTTCAGGTTCCCTCCTCAGCGCAGACTCCACATCAGCGCCAGAATCCAGCACCCAGAGCAGCACCAGAGTATGCAGGTCTACTGGATCTTCGGGGCTGGTGGAATAAGAAACCCATTTTTCAAGCAAATAACAACGCAACATTTTGCCACGAGTTTCGGAACGCAAGAGTGCGTTTTCACCGGCCTGCCTAGCTTTTCGAGCTGTCAAATCGAGATGGCAAGAACTAAACGAAAAATTAACTGTTTTTTTTATTTATTTATGAGGGACCAACTTCGAAGTATACCGTATTCAATGAAAAAAGAATCACCAAAATCCCCTACTCAAAAAAGGAGTTTTTTATACTATTTGATAACGAGATGAACCGGTCGTTTGCCTGATGGTAAGTATAACTTCGGCCCATTACAATGGTAGTGCCACTCAGAACTTTGAAGACATTAGCAGTGTGATTTTGATGAAATTAAAAAATATTTTATACCTTCCTTGTTAAATTTTATTCCTTGGTCCTATTCACTCAAAACTCGGTTGAGAATTAACACGGAAATAAACGATTAACAACGCCACAAAAAAATTACAGTACCTATTAAGTAATTTATAAAAAATTGTCCGGAAAAATATATTTTTCCACTAAAATCTTTTTCAATATTATTATTAATTTATTGCTACTGCTTTCAGCCACAAAACGGAGAGAGAGCAGAAGGGAAACTTGGCGTAATATAAACGGACACAGTATTAAACGTCATTTTTGTTCTCTCTCTGTTTTGTGCTCCAGCATAGGCAGAAAGGAAAGAAACTAGTTCTACTGCCAATAAAAACACTTACGCATTTTTACTCTTCTTCTGCGAGGCCAAATGTTGCTCCAAATTGGTCATGTGATACACGTAGTTGTGGATCTCCATGACTGTTAATCTGAAAGAGGAAACATGGTTATTGCAAGAGGGAATTGTGAGCGAACTCATTCATAAAAATACTCGCTTCGATTTTTATTTATTATTTATTTATTTACCAGTAGCCAACTATTTTCTTGCTCTTCCTTCAATCGGTTGCTGAGAATGGCCACCCAATTATTTAACTTTCATGAGCGCGCCCCTGGAGTCCAAGTCAATAAAGATGTTTGAATTTGAAATATCCCGCTCGCTTCGCTCACTTCACTTTAAACGCGCTCGCTTCGCTCACTTCACATTAAAAACACTCACTTCGCCCACTTGAGTGTAACCTCGCTCGCTTCGCTCCGTGCTTACCGTCTGGCCGTGAGCGTGTAGTACATGGCGAGCGCGGCGTGTCCGTCGGCGCGGCTGCACAGGTAGCGGCGCGTGCAGTGCTTGACGTCGCCCAGCCAGCGAGCGAACGAGTGGTGGAACAGAGACAGGTGGCCGGTGCTGCGCTCCATCACTAGGATCCTGGGGGAAAACACATATTTTTTTTTATGTTATTAGGTAACGAGACGAGCTGGTCGTTTGCCTGATGGTAAGCATAACGCCGGCCCATAACGATTGCAGTGCCACTCAGAACTTTGAAACACAAAGGCCTGCGCGGCACTGCAGTGCGCTCGTTACCCTGAGACATTAGATCTTAAGTCTCATAAGCCCAGTAATTTCACTGGAAACTCTGCTCATCAAACCGGAACACACTAATGCTTGCACACTACTGCTTGGCGGCAGACTTCACTCACAAAGCGGTGGTAACAACCCAGACGGACACTCGCAGAAGAGTTAGTCCTAACTCTATTAACGTAGCCGTTGATAGATTGGCCGTGTTTTATTACCGGAAACCGTGCACTCCTGAACGTACGCCTCCCCTATAAAAGGTAGTTTTTCATAATACACAACACTTCTCAAGTTACTTGGTGGTCGGCCGATGGCAGTAGATTTTGATTTAATATTTTAGAGAATCCTATATACAGGGTGAATTTTTCAAGTGGGCGTCGATGGCCAAATCCGAAACTTCACATCAAACCGAAAAATTCACCTGTATATAAATTGCCTTTATAAAAATATTGTATATACTAGTTTCTTACCTTCGGTTTTCGCTCGCGTTCCCACAGAAACCGTCAAACAGATCCGTCAAATTAAATCAACTTGTCAACATTATAAAACTTTATTGACAGCTGTCAATGTCGATTTTATGTCACACTAACTTCTGCCCGCGGTTTTCACCCGCGTTCCCACAGGAACCGTGCATTTTGACGAATAAAAAGTAGCCTATGTTACTCTCCGGTCCATAAACTATATCTAAGCCAAAAATCACGTCGATCCGTTGCTTCGTTACTGCGTGAAAGGAGAGACCAACAAATCAACAAACCAACAAACACACTTTCGCATTTATAATATTAAGTATGGATTTTGATTTTTCCTTTCACTTTAGGCTCCTGCTAGTTAGAGTAGTTAGGTAAAGGCTTATCAATTAACTTATAGCGTTAGACGCAAGTGTAATAGTTTGGCGCCCAACGTGGGACCTCGTATAGACTTTGTTCTTCTAAATTCTAAAAAATGCAAATATCATCTATTTTTTCTTACAGCTTTTAACTTTTTTGGCTTTTCACTATTTCATACATTACTTAATGCCTGTTACTCAATATTACAACACCCACCTCCGTAACAAATGCAGTCGTCTGTTGAAGTCCTCTCTCGTGACACTGTACTCTTTGGTGAGAAGGCAGCGGTATAGAAACTCCTCGGTGACTCCGCAGCGGGCCGAGAGCAACACGTCTAATAGCAGACGGACCTGGGAAATAAAACTAGAGGTATAAACATTGATACGAATCGAAAGCGAACTTTCGAAATACAATTCGAAAATATCTCATTTGAATCCGTAGTTCCGTACTTATTATAACTGTATAAAGTGGGTTTGTTGGTTAGTCCTTCTTTCACGCCTGAACGTATGAACGGATCTACGTGATTTATTGTATATAGTAGCATAGTTTTTTTTTAATTTCTATTTGAACGTGGTGAGCCGGTAGTTTGCCTGATGGTAAGCATAACGCCGGCCCATAACAATTATTCGATAAGTTTCAATGTATTCCGTACCTCTTTATCACGGAGCTAACTGCGCGCTCTCCGACCGGTCGCCGCGCGTGCAATGGTTGGCGGTCGCACATTTATTCATATAACTTTTTGTACACATTTTCAATGAACCCATAGGTTGCCGAACTAGCGACCACTGTTCACGAAAATATATCCATGGATTTCGAACCCACGTCTTCAACTAAGGGCGGATCTTTCAAGAGTGAGATAACGTCCTTAGTCTAGCGTTAAAGAATCAACTAAGACTTATTGCTCTGATAGAAGAAATTTGAATCTTTCAAGTGACAGTTACGAGTTAACGGAGGAATAAAACACGTAGCGGAGGTATAACTTTATCGGACTGTTTTATGGCCAGATAAGGTTGTTATTCTCTCGCTAACTCGTCATGTCAAAGCCAAACTACCTTATCCTAGTGTGTTTGTCTGTTTGTTAATTTGTTGGCTTGTTTGTTTGTCCTTCTTTCATGCAGCAACGAAGCAACGGATCGAGGTGATTTTTGACAAACTTATATATAGTTTATGGACCGGAGAGTAACATAGGCTATTTTTTATCCCGGATAATACTCGGTTCCTGTGGGAACGTGGGTGAAAACCGCTGGCAGAAGCTAGTAAGGTTATAACAGTTTCTATAGAAGTTAAATGGATAATAATTGAGGAATAGGATGATCACTGATTAGAATATTTGAGTTGTAGGTGCTAGGTGGTATGTGTCCCTATAGGTATGTGCTCACTCTACTAGATAGGAAATCATAAGCCCGAAGTCACATTAATTAATGCTCATTTATTACGACACACGTAAACATAAAAGCGAGGGCTGCCGGGCACGCGGTTGCAGGGTGGTGGTGCGACTGGCGCCAAGAGCGCGTTTTGCCTCGCTTGCTAAATATGAACCTGCAACGCCTGACCCCACATCAACACTCCTCATTTTGAAAAAAAGTTTTACAGAAACACAATTGTAAAAAAGTATAAATATAATTATATACAAAACACTGTAAACTTATAAAAATCTAACATTATAAATAATATGTGGAAGCTGAAGTGATGTGACTGGCGCCAAGTGCGCGTTTTGCCTCGCTTGCAAAATATCAACCAGCAACGCATGCCCCCATAATATATTGTTCGGAATCGCACTGATCATTGGGAAGAATGCAAATGGGACGAAACTTATTTTGTTCATTGAGGAAATTTATAGCCCTTTTCTTTTCGTTTTGGTAATTTTGCGTTCAGTTTTTCACTCATTTTGAACCTCACGGTAAAAGCGATATCCTTCTTTCTTTATTTCCTGGCTTCTGTGGTATGTTTGCCACAGAAAAAGCGATATTTTAAATCCAATGAAAAAACTCAAAAAAACAACAAGTAACCAAGGAGAAGCGGTCGCTATGCAAATAACAACACGTAGAAGTGACATAAAAACGACGTTTAACCAGATATGTTCCGGGCTGCCTCGCTCGCTTGACTACAGGATGGCTATATGTATTTATTGCAAATAAGAAAAGGATTCCAACAATATAATGCCAAGAAAAAAACTTGTCGTAAATTCTCTGAATCATCAGAGCTATAATAACTTTATGGTGAAGGCAGACGTAAATAAATTGTTGCCATTCTAAAGAAATAAACCTTAGGTAGCTAACGGTCCGTTAAATTCGTATTGAAAGACCCGAAAAAAAATGACAAGCACATAACGGATCAATAAAATTTATCGGTTCACTAGCAATCAGTCCACTAACGTTGCAATTGAAAGATTGGCCCTAAGACTCTTAAGACAACCAGAAGGTTATCTGGTACTGAAAACTGTGTTTCAGCAACCAGTGGCTTCTCATCACCATCACTGAACACACCAATCCGTACCTTATTGAACCTCCGTCCGTGAAACAGCCTCTGTGCCAGCCACAGGTACAGCCCGTTCAGCGTCCCGGGAATCTCTTTTATCTCGCGAAGTGCAATGAACCCGTCGGCTACGCCATCTAACACCTGCGGTAAAAGTTAGTACTTCTTAAGCGACGGCTCCGTAGCTAAGTTGGTAGTAACCCTGCCTGCAAGGCGAGGGGTCCCGGGTTCGATTCCCGGCCGAGGCAGATTTTGTGTAAGCATAAAGTTTGTTCTCGGGTCTTGGATGTTTGTGATGTGTATCTGTGTATGTCCATGCCACCTGCGACACAGGGAATCCTAGTGCGGGGGTATGAGTGTGTAAGCGTTTATGTTTATGTTTAAATACCGCGCATATCTATACAAATAAATAAAATTGAAGTGTCTGTTTGTACCATAAAAATAAAAGCTTTTTACTAAATGCATATGAAAGTATATACGGTACGTATAAAAAACAACCATTTTAAAAATTTTTGTCTGTCTGTCTGTATGTTTGTTCCGGGTAATCTCCGAAACGGCTGGACCGATTTAGACGGGACTTTCACTGGCAGATAGCTGATGTTATAAGGAGTTAATTTTATTATAGAAAAAGAATTAGGGTTCCGCACAAAAAAACAAAAACCATAATATCCAATATCTCCGCGCCGGTCAAACCGCGGGCAGCAGCTAGTCTATAATAAAAAATAGCGGAGAAAATTAATATTACCTCCTACTATGAATATTTTGTCTCTGGTCTATAATATTTAACCTGAATTGTATTCCAGGCTATATCCGCTTTGCTCGTGAAGTCTGCCGCCAAGCAGTAGTGTGCAAGCATTACTGTGTTCCGGTTTGATGAGCAGAGTATTCAGAGAAAATACTAATAATGATGTCTCAGGGTGTCAATGTCTCAGGGTAACGAGCGCACTGCAGTGCCGCGCAGGCCTTTGTGTTTCAAAGTTCTGAGTGGCACTGCAATTGTTATGGGCCGGCGTTATGCTTACCATAAGGCAAACAACCAGTTCGACTCGTTACCATATAACATAAAAAAAAAAACTAGCTGCGCTCCGCGGCCTCGCCCACGTAGCCTATGTTGCTCCTTACATCAGCTATCTGCCAGTGACCGTCCCGTTAAAATCGGACCAGGCGTTTCGGAGATTACCCGGAACAAACAGACATACAGACAAAAAATATTGTTTATCTTCAAAAATGTTGAGATGTGCAAGCGAGATACCGACGCGCCGTATTCTGTTCCTTACATTTAGAAAAACCCAGTAATATTACTTACCTTTTCTAAATACAGCAAGCAGCCATCACTCTTGATCCTCAGATGGTCCAGCGCAGCCGCCGCCGCCGCCGCTGCGGAGGAATCACTCGACACTCGAGCCCTGAAACAATTTTTTTTTAATACTATTTGATAACGAGACGAGCTTGTCGTTTGCCTGATGGTAAGCATAACACCGGCCCATAACAATTGCAATGATACTCAGAACTTTAAAACAAAATGGACTGCGCGGCACTGCAGTGCGCTCGTTACCCTGAGACATAAGGTATTAAGTCTCATGAGCCCAGTGTTTTCACTGACCGCTTTGCTCATCAAACTGGAACTCAGTAATGCTTGCACATTACTGCTTGGCGGCTGACTTCACGAGCAAAGCAGTGGTACCAACCCAGACGAGCACTCGCAGAAGAGTTAGCCCTACCACCTAGTAAAACCACCACTTGGCTTTTCCTATTATATGACGCTATATTTCTTTATTTAATATTGAATTTTAATAATTCCGAAAGGGGGGTCCAAAACTTGTGTGAATCTCCCTTAGAAATATGTAATGCCAAATTTCAAAATTTAAAAAAAAATACTGTTTCTAAGAATTTCCCAAAATCAACATTTTTTTTATCATTCATTTAAATTTTTTTAATTTTATATTATACCATCAGATTCTTTACATTTTAATGAATAAAACAATGTAATACAACTATGTATTTAAACGCTGTTTGTCACGGCCAAATCAACAAAATGTATGTTTTTAGTACTGCTTTACGGCCCGCGTAGAACAAGTGACGTCAGAGGTTCGGTCTAATTTGTAAGCATGGGGCGTTTTAGCGCTCAGTATATACGCCCGACTTTGACTATCATTTTGACGTTTCTAGCGCTGGATTTCCAGCTTTTTCGACATAGACATTTGATTCTCATGGGAAAACGGATTGATAGACATGATAAAAAAATGGAGTCAACATCCCTATTCAAACTCAGTCTGTATAAAGTATAGATAACGTTTTTTGCAACACACCTGAGTTTGGGTTCCGTGTCCAATCTGGCGAGTACGTATCTTTGCACGTCGGCTGACACGTGGGCGCGCTGTAACTCATCCAAAGTTATCTTTCGGAACCCTGTAAACAATTAATTAAAATAAATAAATTTGTTTGTAAAAAATATATTTTACCAGACAAGTTTTTATAAAATACGTAATTAGTACTGTACTCTTGTTACCACCTTCCGGCTTCTTCATCAGGACCCTGGACATCATCTAGAATCAATTTACTTGTAAAGACAAATCAAACATGCCAAGAGCGCGCTCGTTACCCTGAGACATTTTAGGTTTCATAAGCCCAGTAATTTCACTGGCTACTTTGCGCATCAAAACGGAACACAGTAATAAATTATGATCAGCATCTTACGCTCCCACTGCTGGGATACTGGCCTTCTCCCAGAGAGAGGTATGGGCCATAATCCACCACGCGGGCCCACTGCGGCTTGGTGGATGTCACATGTCCTCGAATTTCGTGGTTCTTGAACATGCGGGTTTCCTCACGATGTTTTCCTTCACCGTTTTAGAGCGAGTGTCAATAATCCGCACAAAACTTGATATAAGTCATTGGTGCGAGCCGTGTTGAGATTCTAACTATGGTGCGTCGGATTGAAAGTCGCACAAGTTCCCGCTCGGACACACTCGCTCTCACAGTAATGCTTGCACATTACTGCTTGGCGACAGACTTCACGAGCAAAGCTGTGGTACCAACCCAGGCGGACACTCGCAGAAGAGTTAGTCCTACCAACAATGTAAAACTAAAAATAAATGTTACCAGTAAACATATTAGAGAGCGCCGTCCTCTTAGGCCGCGGGCGCGCCGTGCACACTAGAAGCAGCCACTGCGGCAGCAAGTGTACGTGCCGGGACAGGAGCCCCGCCACGGAGCTGGAGCCCGGGCCCTCCGCCTCCTCGCCTAGGAAACACACCGTCAATTTAAATGGGGAGGCACAAGCAAAGCTTATCTCAGATGGCGCCACCATCGCTAGTTTTGTCATTCATGTTTACTAATGGGGCGGCACAGGCAAAGCTAATCTCAGATGGCGCCACGATCACTGGTGCAAATATTACTGGCAGTATTTTTATGGTGGCAATATTACTTACCAAGGATATTGCCCTCGTCTATACCATCGACTAGGGCAATATTACTTACCAAGGATATTGCCCTCGTCTATACCATCGACTAGGGCAATATTACTTACCAAGGATATTGCCCTCGTCTATACCATCGACTAGTAAAAACAGGCAGTGCTTAGGCGGGTCTATCTCTAGCAGCGGGAACAAGAGCGCCTTCTTGAAGCATTCGTCTGGGTTCTTATCCAGATTTTGCGGCAGGAGAGCCTGAAAAAAAATATATAAATAATCAGTAGAAGTTTAAACATATGTGTGGCTAACCGAAATCTAATTATAGTTTCACTCTCTTGTTCTAAATAAGAACATGGGAAAGGGATAAAATGTGTTTTAGATCTGTCCAATTAATCCATTTGCTTGTATCTAGTGTAAATTTAACGGCCGTGAATTTAGTTGCATCTAATTGGTTGTTCGCGTATATTTCGCCATCTATAGACAGTATCTTTAGACAGTTAATGTAAGTAGGCGAAATATACGCGGACATTTGTCAAAGATTGACAGTTCTAAAGCTAAATTTCGACCTGCCAATCTTCCATCCCTTTCTCATGTTATTTATTGGAAAGAGAGCGAAACCAGAATTAGATTTAGGTTTGAGACGCCAGAATCAATATCAATATCTCTCTTGCAATCGCACAAATTGATTTCCGCTAGATGCAGCTACGGCTTGTAACATGAAAGAAAGTCATCATCTCTAGGATTTCGGGGCTCACAACCGGCGGTCGAGCTCTTGAGTGCCTAGAGTTGTATCGAGCAGTCTTATCCCAACTGACGACCGGAGCGGTTGTGTGCGCTTGTATAGTGTTGGTGGATTGAATACCGCCACTTTACACTTATCGCCGTCGTGATGTATCGATGTGACCGGTACCGGTTTTATATGGAGAGCGTAAAGTTTGTTCTCGGATGTTCGATGTTTGTGTATGTCCAGTTGTCCATGCTACCTGCGGCACAAGGAACCCTAGTGCAGTGGTTTGAGAATGCAAGCGTTGTTTGTTTAAAGTAAAAATAACTCACCTGCTGAATCTCAGGTTCACCCAACAGCTTATCATAGTAAGCATTAGCGATCAACGTCCTAGGACTAACAGGCAGACTCGGGATAGGAGGCGGCACATCTTCGACATCCTCTATCCTCTTCTCTCTCCCATCATCGTCCGCAGCTCTATCCTCCTCGCACATCACGTTCTGGTACTCCGGCAGTTCATCTTTGGGCGATTTTTCGACTTTTTTAGGCGAGTTTTCGACCGAACGTAATTCCGATTTGTTAGGGTAGCGGAAGTTCGCGACGGGGATTCTCGATTTTGGCGGACTGTCAGTTTGACACGCGGTTTTCGACCGTTCGTCGTTCTGCTCAGTCGACAAGCTCTTCTGTAGCATGTTGACTTTCTTCTCTGACAACGGTTCGGAGCTCTGCCTTAAGAGGCGGGAGTTTCTCTGCTCTTTCGATTGTCGCTGGGAGATGTTGCGAAGGAAGAGGTTTTCGTGGTTTTCGTATAAACGGAATTCGTCGTTGTCGTCGTTCGCGAATGGATTGTTCTGCTTTATTGATGTACGGGGCAAGATTTCCGGCAGCTGGAAACAACACTTTCATTAACTCCATTGTCAGTGGACTTAATAGTATGTTTTACTAGGTGGTAGGACTAACTCTTCTGCGAGTGTCCGTCTAGGTTGTTACCACTGCTTTGCTCGTGAAGTCTTCCGCGAAGTATTAATGTGCAAGCATTACTGTGTTCTGGTTTGATGAGCAAAGTATGCAGTGAAATTACTGGGCTTATGAGACTTAACAACTATTATAAATGTCTCAGGGTAACCAGCGCACTGCAGTGCCGTGCAGGCCTTTGTGTATCAAAGTTCTGAGTGGCACTGCAATTGTTATGGGCTGGCGTTAGGCTTACAATCAGGCAAACGACCAGATCGTATCGTTATCAAATAATATTAAAAAAAATTAAGTAGCTGGATTGTTTCTAGACTTCAGTTTAGCTTTCGACACATAAGTTCATAAGTTAGTCACGGCTAAGTTTTTTTATGTTATTTGGTAACGAGACGAGCCGGTCGTTAGTCTGACGGTAAACATAACGCCGGCCCATAACAATTGCAGTGCCACCCAGAACTTTGAAATACAAAGGCCTGCGCGACACTGCTATGCGCTCGTTACCCTGAGACATTAGGTATTAAGTCTCATAACCCCAGCAATTTCGATGGCTACATTGGACACAGTAATGCTTGCACACTACTGCTTGGCGGCAGACTTCACTCACAAAGCGGTGGTAAGAACCCAGACGGACACTCGCAGAAGAGTTAGTCCTACCACCTCACGTTAAAAAGTTGTGGTATTGAGTTTTAAATAATAATGTGTATTTTGTATTAGTGTTAATTTTGTGCAACTTTTTTTAAATTGTGTTGTTGGTCCTAAGCTGTTGAATTGGGCAACTGTAATGCTAGTCTAGAGGTATTTAGAGAATAAATATTTAAAAAAAATAACTTACATCGTCAGCGCGACTCAGCGAAGCATCGTCAATCATGGAGTCGAGGTAGGCCTCTCGCTCGTGGATGCGGTCTATAGTGCGGGTTCGACGCCCGCTGTTGGCATCCTCATCATCAGTGCGGTCTGAAATTAAAGTACAGTAAAAAGTTATTTATGGACATAAATAAATATTACAATATCGATGCAACTTCGGCGTTTGTCTGTTTTTTTACACTTTTGGATAACTAGACGAGCTGGTCGTTTGCCTGATGGTAAGCCCAGAAAAATTACAGTGCCACTTAGAATTATGAAACACAACGGCCTGCGTGGCACTGCACCATTCAGAACTTTGAAACACAAGGGCCTGCGCGGCACTGCAGTGCTCTCGTCACTCTGAGACATAAGGTATTAAGTCTCATAAGCCCAGTAATTTCAAACCGGATGAAACTGGAACTCAGCAATGCTTGCACACTACTGCTTGGCGGCAGAGTATACGAGCATAGGGATGGTACTCACCCAGACGGGCACTTGCAATCCTACTACCATGGTAAATGGAAATGGGAAGGGGGAATGAAGTTATGTAATTCCCCCTTCATTTAAAATTATAAACCTCATTCTTGCGAGTTTACAAATTTACTACATCAACCCCCTTGTCGTAAGGATATATTATATAAGAGAAATGTATATAATATGATTATTTTAATATATAACAAAATACCAAATGACATAAAATTAAGTGAATGTAATAAATTTAAATTAAAAAATTGTTTTTATAGTGTTAAGGAATTGTTAGATTTTAAAAATTGAATTTTATAATGTATCTCACTTAAATATTTGCACGTCTGCTCGCAGGCGGAATACACAGACCCTATATTTTAATTATGACCATGATATTTTACTGTATTCTGGCAAATAAATTGTTTGATTTGATTTGATGACTCAGCCTCATTCTGCAATAGCTAATTTTTAATTTCTAATTTGTTAGTGGGAGGACTAACTCTTCTGCGAGTGTCCGTCTGGGTTGTTACCACCGCTTTGCTCGTGAAGTCTGCTGCCAAGCAGTAGTGTGCAAGCATTACTGTGTCCCGGTTTGATGAGCAGAGTAGCCAGTGAAATTACTGGGCTCATGAGACTTAATACCTAATGTCTCAGGGTAATGAGCGCATTGCAGTGCCGCGCAGCCCTTTGTGTTTCAAAGTTCTGGGTGGCACTGCAATTGTTATGGGCCGGCGTTATGCTTGCCATCAGGCAAACGACCAGCTCGTCTCGTTACCTTATAACATAAAAAAAAAGCTAGAAATGAGTGCGAAGTGTAAGGTCAAGATCAATGGCACTTGATCCAAGGCCAAACAATTTTTTATTAGCTAACCATTACATGGAGCTGGCACGATGCCAAAACTATTAGTGTTTGATTTATGAAGCGGGCGCGATGATTTTGGGTATTTTTCCTGAATTTATACACTTTTGTTTTTATACTATTGTATACTAGCTGTGCTCCGCGGCTTCGCCCAAATAGCCTAAGTTACTCCTTGTAACATCAGCTATCTGCTAGTGAAAGTCCCGTCAAAATCGGTCCAGCCGTTTCGGAGATTACCCGGAACAAACAGACAGACAGACGCGACAATTAGAACTAGGTTAAAATCATAGACCAGTAAACCTAGACGCCGCTTAAATAAATGTATTTTCTTTCTTTCTAATCCAAGTTTTGGATGAGAACACATTCGTAAAATGTTGGCGGGGATGAGAAAAGACGGCGTGTTGTGATTGGTCGATTTCAAACTCATACAACAGACGAGTGAGGACGGCGTGTTGTGATTGGTCCGGCCTGGCGGCGTTATGCAGTGATAATGCCTAACCTTGACGAGCAGGGGTGCCCGGCTAAGCGGAGTCTATCAGTCTAACCACACTCTAAGCACGTCTTAAACAGCATCTAACCCCTAAACATGCCTTAGTCGCGTGTTTAAATATCAACCATAAATCTTGATTTAAGTAGTGTCTAACCGTTGTCTAACTCCATTCTGTTGTGACATTTCTAATCATTTTAGACGTTTATCTTTAGACATCTAGCAAAACAGGCGACTAAGAGTAGTTTTTTTGGTAACACGGGTTTAATGGTCTGTGGTTAAAATCGTCTTCCAAGATATGATTACAAAGTTATAAGAATAAAAGCGTCAAAGCTTAACTTTATTGGTGAGTGGAGAACTTGAGAAGTGTCCAGAAAGAACAGGAAGTAGAGGGAATACCTTCTGTGTCCGCCAGCAGTGGTTTGGAGCTCTCTTCTCCGTCGTCTCCCATATCCTGGAACCGCTGGATCAGATGCTCCTCTTCTGAATCGCGTCTGAAATAAAACCACAATAGAGATAGCTTAAAAGAGCGTAATGTTTTCAGGGTTCGTGTATGTATGTGAGTTACTTTATTCCACCATAACTTCTTGGATGTATGGAGTATCGTTAGAATCCTGACATCATAACTGGCTAGGGCAGTCATGTATTTTTTTTAATTCTATTTGCTCCTCATAATATTGCCATCAAGTTTATACATGCATACAAAATTTCACGCCTCCGAGTCAAGGGAACTGCTCCAAAAATTCAGTTGAATTGAATTCAGTTTTTTCAAACTCAGCCTGTATAGTAGGTAGGAGCTACTATACAGGATGAGTTTGAATTGGTCTGTTATCCCGGAAGGGAGTGATTAGGACCATGGTTGTCGACCAGTTGTGAGAACCTTCCTTGGCTTGTTTCTTGCCGCAAATTGAGTCATTTTGGACAATTTTAACCTTAATTCCGACTCGGTATCAAGTCGGTTTTTGTATTTCGTTTTTATCATCAAGCCACCATTACGTAAATATTGTCGCGAAACCCCTACCTTCGAATGGCGAACCCCTAGGGGTTCACGTACCCCACCTTGAGAAACTCTGCCCTTTAACATTGTGTAGTGGGTACAGTGTATACCTGTTATCCGTGGGCGATTCGTCTTTCTGGTCGGCGCCGGCGCGCGGCCGCCGCGACGAGTGACTCAGGATCTGCATCGCCAGCGAGCGGATGAACTCTCCCGGCCGCAGGCTGCTCTCGGTTGTATTCTGTAATAGGGATGTTGACTCCATTTGTTTTATGACGTCATCAATTCGTTTTCTCATGAGAATCAAATGTCTATATCGAAAAAACTCGAAATCGAACGCTAGAACCGTCAAAAAGTCGGACGTATCTACTGAGTGCTAAAACGGCCCATACACATCGGGCAGAACGCGTGACGTCACAATTTCTACGCGGGCTGTAAATATGTACTGATAACTGTCATTTTGTTGTTTCGGTCACGAAAAACTGCGTTTAAGTACACAGTTGTCATATATTTGTTTTTTCATTGGCATGTATTATAGAATCTGATGGTATTGATGGTTTTTTTAACAAATTTTATCATGAGGACTATAATTATAGACTTGATATCAACTTGTGCGCAAATAACTCCGTTTTTCTTAATCATAATAATATGTATCTATTCAATACGCGAAAGTTTAAAAACAACTCTTATACACTCATACCGCTGCACTAAGATTCCATGCCACACAGATACACAACACAAACATCAAAGATCCAAGAAAAAAGTTAACGCTCACCAAAGTCTTGCCCCGGCCGGGCTCGAACCCAGGGCCCCTCGCTAAGCAGACAGGGGACAAAGCCACGGAGCCGTTCATTCCCAAGGTATTACCTGTAAGAAGTGCCTCGCAAGTAGTCTTCTGTTCAACGCGCGTTGTTGCCTCGCCTGTGGCCCCTGGCCTGGTTCGCTGAGCTCTTGACACAGCGCTGTTTTGCCGCTGCCAGCATCACCTGAGATTATTCCGTACTATTATAAAGGCAAAAGTCAGAGCCGACTTCAACCTTAAGATGGATGGCCAGAGAAGTAGTGTGAAATTTGAAAAAATATTTTTTTTTGATGTTATTTTAACCCCGTTATGCGTTAAAATAACATTAACAATAATAATATTAACGTTTTGGGCGTCCATCAATTATGTGAGGGTATTTTAGCAATTTTTGGAACTTAGTGAGATGTCGTGAGATTTGGCTCAAGCAGTGGCAAAAATGACAGCAAAACCATCGTGTAATGGACCCCTAAGACCTCAGCTCTAAATGCCATCAGCCATCCATTCACTAGTCCAACGTTATTAAACCTAGACGATATGTCAAGAACGGATGATCAGAATTCAGACCCAGCTATGATGGCTCCTCTACCAATTCTGCATGTATAATATAGACGTCTCTGTCACTCTTCACCTTTAGAACAATAAACAAAAGAGACAGCCTACACTTACCTATGATAAGCGCACCACAAGTCTTGCTAACCGGCCTCTGTTCTAAGCAATGAGCTATCTTCTGGAATGCCCACTCTCGACAGAAGAATCTCCGCTTATCAGTCGATATAGTCGTCTCTGTCACTCTATGCGCCGAGGAAGACTTGCGAAAGGGACGGGTAGATTCTTTGTCGTGCGCGCGTGATGCAATTGGGCTTAAAGGTGTGCCTAGAAATACACAAAAGCATGATTTAGCTAGGTTTAAAATTAGAAGCAGAGTTAAAAAGTGATTTTATGTTAAGCGTAATGAATTAATCACATAATTATAGACTTTAGTTCCAAGCCCATAAGGTTCTTTTTAGAAAAGCAGAAACACGTTAAGTGATTGCTAGCATAATGTAAAAGTACGTTTGAGTTTGATTCGCAGAGTTGCAAATTTTAGTCAATAGATGGCGTTTTTATGAATACCGGCATTTTGGAACCAGTTTTATAAAGCTTAGAAGATAGATAAGTCAGGGCGTACGAGATGTTAGATAGAACTGATGTTATCGATGATTGGTGATTGGTGACAAGCGCGTGCAATGCCGTGACTTTTTCATTAAAATCTCAGTGTAGTATAATTGCTACGAGCATGTAATTATGGCGCTTCACATCAAGCGAATGGCCTGTTCGTAATAAAAGTAGGTTTGCCACGTAAAGCCAGATTTTAGTCAAAAGCAGGCGTTAAAGCAAGTGAAAGTGACATCCTTTTGAAATTTTGGGACCAGATGGGTGATTTTAATTCATACGGAATGATTCCGTGTAGGAAGCGACGGCTTCTGATCGTTTGTATCTCGGAAATGCATTCTGACAGACAAATACGCGGGAAATAACGGGAAATTTCTCTAACGGGATGCGATTCCGACATAAACGATTAAGACTGTCGCTTCCGACATGGATATCATTCCGAGTGAATTAAAATAACCCTGCAGTAATCTTAAAGCTGTCCACGTTTATATAACAAAAGGTGGCAGCAATATTTAGAGACTTCATAGTTTTGTCCAACAGATGACGCCACTCACCATCAAAATCAAACTCCCTCTCCCGGTCCCGTTCTCTGTTTCTCTCTCTTTCTCTATCCCTTTCTCGATCACGGCGATGCTCTCTAGCGCTTTCTCGCTCTTCCCCGGGAAAACCACGATGTCGTTCAGTTGGCGTCCTATCGTGGCCGCGAGATGTCGTCACTTCGTTCAGAGGGAGCGATCTGAAAGTTTTAAATAAATTATAATCAATGATAGCAAATATTTGAATACTAATTTCAGGAAATGACTATTTGATAGATATGACAGTTTGCTTGACCACAGTCAAACAATAATAGACATGAGAACAGCTACTACTCTTAAAATCTTGTCAACGTATATAAGAGGCACCGTTGCTATGGATGGGTAAAGTGTGTTGAGAGGTATACTGCAGTTAGACTAAGGTGCTTTTCATCATATCATTCCACAGACAACCAGCTACGGCAAGACGACGATTTTTATTTAACACTCGGGATTCGGGGAGAATGATGTTGTCACTCACTAACCACCATGCCCACTGCTGTCATCTCACAAGGAAAGAAAGATACCAAACTCTTTTTTATAATGGTAAATTTTAAAATGTTGAAAAATACTCACCTCAAGTTAACTCTATGCTCAGCCTGTCTCACCGCCGAATGCCGATGCTGATGCTGCCTTATGCTGACCTGGTACTGTCTAAGGTAAGCTTCCACCTTCCCCTCACTCGCCTCATTCTTAATCTGCGCCTTTCTAGACCGACTCGTCTCATCTTTACTCCTTTTCTCCTTCTTTTCTCTTTCCGGCTTGGCAACACTCTCCATCTTGTCTATGGGTGGATTAGCGAAGTTCCCACCATTGTTAAAGTTTAACGGATCGAATTCTCTTGTCTGTGGTCTGTTTTTACTATTTTTAGCACGGTATTGAGATTTCGGGACGACTTGACTATATATCGGAACTTGATTCGACATTCTTACGACTAGCTTTGGTTGGGAGAAAAATACGTATTTTTTTTCTTTATCTAAAGAGTCCTTTTAGAGGTAGTGATACCTAATTACTTTGGCTAATTGACTTTAATGCTACAGGAACGCGGGTTTTAAGTACCTACAGTTTTTCTTAATTACCTACAGGCCTTATTACGTACAAAATAAGTTTGGTTTTTGATTAAAAAATTGAGAATTTTAGAGGTTGTTTCGTGATCATGCTTGATTTGTTAGTTGCCATTAGATTTGTGAACAGTAGCTGCCATTTTGCGATGTTGGACAATATCTGAAACAAAAGAAAATTCTGTTGAGTATCCAGTTTGGCACAGTGGAAGAGCATTTTTAGTGTCCGCCTGACATAGATACACCCTCTAAATCAGAGATGCACAGACTTATTAAGACTAGGGGCCACTCGGGCAAATTATGAACTAATGGCGGGCCGCCAGAAGTATCGGACATATTTTTTTGGTTTTATTCTGGAATAGAATTCAATATTTTTCGAATGTACGAGAGTATTATTTTTGCTGTCGGCGGGCCACCAGTATTCGACAGGCGGGCCGCGGTCTGTGCATCTCTGCTCTAAATGAAAATCACTCAGCTGCACCCGTACAGAAGAAAACCTGTTATAATCTACCTAAATGAAATACACTAGGTATATGTAATCTAGGGATCTGCCTCTTTTCAATTCAAAACATGAGAAAAGACTGGAAGACTGCGCGTTCCCTGTACAACTATTAAGTTAAGTGAATGCAGACATAAGAGTGTAAGAGACAAAGCGATCGTTTGACCAGTAGTTGTCTTTTTCTAGAATTATGATAGGTCCAAGTCACAAGCGCCAATGCGCCAGACCAAGGTTTACTTTTCTTTTATCATTGCGCCAGACAGACATTGGTTTAGAGTCTAAACCAATGTCTAAACTTTAGACATTTAGGGTCTGACCGCAAAAAAAATTAAACACACGTTAAACCTGTGTTAATCACTGTTTAACGCCTAAACATGCCTTAGTCGCGCGATTACATATGAGCAACCACAAATCCTGATTTAAGTAGTATCTAACCATTGTCTAACTCAATTCTGTGTGACATTTCTAATCCTTTTTGACGTTTATCTTTAGACGCTGTCTAGCTAAACCGGTGACTAACAATGTTTTTTTTTGTGGTAACACTTAGTAGTGTTGTCCAAATCATAGACGAAAATCATGTCCAAACACTTGCTTTGTCTCTTCCTACATAATGGTTAATTTTGTGAGGGTATTGCTTGGCTCATGCTCGATATAGTCAACACAAGATTAACAATCGCATATAGTATAACAGAGCCCCGCCCATAGAATAGTATTGTAAAAGCAGCCTCGCGGGCCTATACGTTTGTTAAATTTCACTGTTCTTGGCTGATCATGTTTACCGTCAGGCAAAAGACTTCTTTTCGTTACCGATGTAACATAAAAAAGGGTTACTAAAACTAAATGAAAGGGGTAAGTAGGTATTTCGTATATGCAAAAACTCCTTTCTATTTTTACTTGCGACTCCTCGTAAAAGGTTATCGTCTCACCCTTGAACTTTACTTACTTTTACGATCTTCGAGCTCGCAAAAACGAAAAATGAATACATTATTTTATATGAAACTATTCAAGGAAGAGTACTTGACGTTTCGTAGTTTTATCTTCAATCTAAAACTTATTAAACGAATTTCAAAGAGGACACACAGGAGCACACAAGTCCGACTCTTTTTAGGGTTTGATAGCAAAACAACCACCGACCAGAAAGGACAAACTCTTCTGGGAGTGTCTGAGTACCACCACCGCTTTGCTCATGTAGCCTGCCGCCAAGCAGTAATGTGCAAGCATTACTGTGTTCCGGTTTGACGAGCAAAGTAGTGAAATTACTGGGCTTATGAGACTTAAGGGTAATGAGAGCACTGCAGTGCAGCCCAAGCGTTTTTAAGTTCTAGGTGGCACGTTCAGTCATCTCCCTACGAAACAGAATTAAAAAAAACATAACGCTATAAATATTAAAGAGAGTACAGGCCATAATCCACCACACGGGCTCAGTGCGGCTTGTTGGACGTCACTTGTCCTTGAATTTTGCGGTTCTTGTACTTGCGGGTTTCCTCACGATGTTTTCTTTTGGCGTTTTCGACCGAGTATGAAAAATCCGTATACACAACTGATAACTTATTGCTATACAACTCATTGATGCGGGTCGATGGGATCCGAATTTTGGTGCGTTAGATTGGTAGTTGCACCAGTTCCCACTCGGCCACACTCGCTCTAATAATAACTCACATGTAAATAGGTAAACCCATAAAAACTTTTTCCTCCAGAGAGTTCACGCACACAGAGAGCAAGCGTAGGTGTAAACCGACCCCTTTGAAGGCAGGATTCAATACGTCCTTTCAGGTTTTTTAATCAAAGCCTCGAGGCTTAGGGCACCTAAGACTTAAGGTAAGCTTTGGAAAATATAAAGGCCGTATTTTTGAGACCAGGCAGTATGCAAAAACTTAAATGCTGGCTAGTCGAGAAGATATTCTATGACAGAAGAATAATTTTAATATACAAACTCAAGTAGGTATTTACTAATTTTGAATATGAACTAATCTTTTAAAATCAGGAAAGCAGCGTAAGGAAACCCGTTCAAGAACCAACGTGGAAAATACGTGGACATGTGACATCCACAAAGCCGCTCTGGAGCCGCGTGGTGGAATTATAACCCATACTCTTTCTCTGTTGAGATCGGTATCCCAGCAGTGGGAGCGTGAAAGGCTGATAATGATTTTAAGATTAGATATTATTTTGTTTGTGTTTTTGTTATTATTTTTATACAAACTACAGGCAAAAAAAAACGATTTTTTTAAATGTGCGGTGTAATATTTTGGAATTTTTTGTGAATAAATGGTTTGTCTTAAACCACACGGCATAACTATGTGGGTAATAAAGCAAACCTTTGATCTTTCCCGTTGCCAGAGATAATCTGTGTCGCGGCCTTCGCATGAAGCATCGTGCGGGCCCTGTGTCCTTTATATAAATCCCTTTAGTAGGTACATAGTAGAATAAGACTGATAAAGTCGAGTGGGCTTTGTCTAAACCTCTAAGAGCCCACATAACGCCCTGGTGGTCTTTATTACCGGCTTCCAATAAAGATGGTGCGTTGGATTGAAAGTCGCGCAAGTTCCCGCTCGGCCACACTCGCCGATATATAATATTTATTCTGAGAGGGACAACACTATTATTTTATAACTTTAATCAAGTTATTGAAGACAACGCAAATCGCCATTTTGAAAAAAAATCAGAGGTTATGTAAGGTAGGCAATGGAATTTTCGTCTACGCCGGTCCAACTTTGCGACAATTTCTGCAGCTAGTACGAATTGGTATGAAAATTTAAGCAGCCGTCAGCTGTCCGCCAGACGAACGTTCCATTGGAACCGACTTCATTGAAAATACCGCGATAATATGAAAATTCAACTCGCATTTTTCACGTTTAGGTTACGTTTAGGTTAGGTAAGTTACTCGTATATGGGGCCACCTCGAGGGTATCAATCAAAAAAATAATTTTCAAAAATAAAAAATACCTACAGCCGAACATATAACCTCCTCCTTTTTCGAAGTCGGTTAAAAACTAGTATTAGAAATAGAGATTCAACATCGACCGTAACCTTTAGGGTTTAGACAATAAAGAGAAGTCGAGATAGTTTCAAAGTCACAGGAGACGACTATTGAATAGACTCTGCTCTGACGTAATGCTAGTATCTCTGGGGCCTTACTCCGTAAATCGAACGTCGAAGCTTCGGCGGACGGATCGGCATTTTCCTACTACTATGAAAGACAAAATGTCAAGTGCAAAAATCGAATCGAATGTTAGATCCGAAATATTTTCATAGTAGGAAAACTGCTATCCGTCAGCCCAAGCTTCGACGTTCGATTTACGGAGTAAGGCCCCAGATTCATACGAGATACGCTATTACTTAAAACTGGAGCAACGGACAGTTCTCTTTGCCGAGGTTGCATGCAGGGACAAGAGACTGGAGCACGTGTTGCTGCACTGTACGGGTACGGAAGACATCACAGTAAGTACGGACTTGCAATCTGGGAGATCACTGAAAGAGGCTCAATCGAAATCGGACCCCATAAAATTTACACCACCAACAGCGACATCACTGGAACAGCTGTGCCAGCGACCCAGAGCCATACTCCGTTATGTAAAGGAGGTGGGATGGCTTGGGTGGATACTGGCAGGGGGAAATGCACAAAACACACAAAGCGGGACGTCAGTGCAGGCTTACCACATAGAATAAGAATAAGAGATACGCTAGCGGTTTGGGATTATTACCAACGGCTACTACCAAGATTACATTTGAGGCCGTAGTTTTTTATACAGGGTGAGTATGAATTGGTATTTTATTCCGGAAGGAGGTGATTGGTTCGATGGTTGTCCACAAGATCTGAGAATCCACTTGAAAATACGTCATCCAAAATTTTCATACCACATGATAACCACTTTGTTAGTGGGAGGACTAACTCTTCTGCGAGTGTCCGTCTGGGTTGTTACCACCGCTTTGCTCGCGAAGTCTGCCGCCAAGCAGTAGTGTGCAAGCATTAGTGTGTTCCGGTTTGATGAGCAGAGTATCCAGTGAAATTACTGGGCTTATGAGACTTAATACCTAATGTCTCAGGGTAACGAGCACACTGCAGTGCCGCGCAGGCCTTTGTGTTTCAAAGTTCTGGGTGGCACTGCAATTGTTATGGGCCGGCGTTATGCTTCCCATCAGGCAAACGACCAGCTCGTCTCGTTACCTAATAACATAAAAAAAAAACTATAATTGTCGAATAATGTAAACAATTAAGGTGAAAGCCAACCAATGACATCAATACTGAGTTAAATCAATGATAAAACATGTCACATGACACTTGCGTCACTTGTGGCATCATCGTGAATTGGCATCCAACGGGCAACGGATCCAGGCCGGCCACACACAGGCTCTCCAGAACTTGAAATTCAAAGTCAAAGCGTAAACAGCACTGAGAATCCGGGAAACTCGTCAGTGATGACTTTCTTATGAATTATTTCTTTCTCTCTGGCGTTAAAAAGAGATAGCGCAGCGTAGCATATCAATGAGTAACTGAGATAAATATAGATCCAAGTCTTTAACTTCAAGTCTGTAAAGGCCCAAATTCAAAAGGTATGCAAAATGCAAAAGGATACGTGAAGTTTTAAAATAATATTTTTGTTTCATTTATTGCTATCAAAAAATGAATCACAATACCTTATTAGCACATAATCTTTTACAATCACATTCATAAATTATAAATAAACCTATCAAGTGCGAGAGTCAGGCGCGCGCTCAAGGTTCCGTTCAAGACAGAAAATTATACTACTATAAATACTTTTGCTAAATAACTGTACTCATTAAACTTATTTCAACTTCTATAATAACTTAATATAACTTCTATTACGGATGTAAACTCCATTTTTTTATGATGTCTATCAATTCGTTTTCACATGAGAATCTATATCGAAATATCTATAATCTATATTTATAGACTATATCGAAAAAACTGGAACTCGAACGCTAGAAACGTCAATAATGAGAGTCAAAGTCGCGCATATCTACTGAGCGCTAAAACGCCCCATACAAACGTCACATATTCTACGAGGGCCGAAAACTTGTACTAACAATAAATATACATTTTGTTGATCTTGGCCGTTAAAAACTGCGTCATGCATTTGTTTTATTTACTGAAATGTAGTGAATCTTATACAACCTACCTATCAAGTGTAAAAAAAGATGTCAGGGTTACATTATTTCATTCTAACGCGCGGAACCCTAAAAACAAGAAAGTGCAAGGTCTCAAAGATTGAACACGCGTCATCAGCAGGCTTTGAACTTCCACCCACACTGCTTTACAAATTATTTATATACCTATTCATATAATGCTCTTGCAGCTTACTAATAATACAAATCTGAAAGTTACAATGCAAAATGTAATTGCAAAGTTATAAAAATAAAAATAATGGAAAGCCACCGTCCATGTATTTATCAATAAATGATTGCTCATCGGTTGACTGGGAGAGATCGCTGCAACAAAACCGCCAATGGTAACACTTATCCCTATAGGGCGATTTTAACCACTTGACTTATCCTTTTTTACACGACTGCACAAAAAAGAAATGTAATGTTTTTAGGGCTTCATGTATGTATGGGAGTTTCTTTATTCCACCATTTAAATGCATGAACAAATTTTGGATGTATGGGGTACTATTAGAATTATATCTCTATGATTAGCATCCTTACATCATCCCAAGGGACACTGGCTAGGGCATGTCGTGTTTTTTATGTAACTTGTTACATCTGCTGGAAACCTTACTAGAATTATAAATGCGAATGTGCGTTTGTCCTCTCATGAGTCTCAAGCAGCAACGGAGCAACGGGTCGACATGTTTTATTGCATAACATATTGCTTATGGGTCGGAGACTAGGCGCTACTTTTTATCGCGGGAACATGAATAGTAACCAGAGATAATAATCGATTCACGGTCGTACTCCTTGACACAAAGAATGACTAAACTAGAATTAGAATAGACCCCCGCAATGATATAATATATTACGAGTATGTCATATTATTATATTCAGCTAATAATTGTATATGTGACGATGATAATTTCCAAAGAGAATACAGATACTACGTATAATGTCCTCACAAAGTTAAATAAAAAATAAATAAATAAAAAATTAATTTATTGCCATAAAACAAAAAAAAAATACAAAACCACAAATACATACAAAATTTTATAGGGCAATAGGGGTAAACTCAGCATTTGCGGCGCACACATTTTCATGTGTACGCCGCGCTGTTTTTCAGTTTATCCCTTTGCTCGGACTGATCTTCGCCGAGATAAATAGTGATAAGCGAGATACAGAAGCTATTACCATAATTTCTAATTAATATAATATAATGCCGTTCAGACAAAACAGCCCCACGATTTTACAAAACATAATATTTTTTAGATCAATACCACGGTGTTGAGCGTGTATGCAAAAAAAATTTAAAAAGAAAAACAAAAATGGGGTGCATGAGGAGTGTTTGACGGTGAGTGTGAATTAGCGCTCTCCTGGTGGCGCAAGCCTCTAAAGAGTTTTGGTACCAGGAAAGTCGTTTATTGTGAGTGGTGCAAGTGTGTGTGTGTGAGAGAGAGAGAGAGTTTGTGTGTGTGGTGGTGTGTGCATGTGCGTATGAGGGGTTTTGTGTGCGTGATTATTAGTGTTTCTTTCCCTGGACTTTAAAGGTTGCTTCAAAGTTGTGCTTCTGCCTTACAAGTAAAACTAATTTAAACCGAACTTTTAAGTTACATGCTCTTTGCTCACAAACACTCTTCAACTCTCTTATACTTACGTACCATTGTACTTATTCATTCTAAAAACATTACCCTGCTTTCCTTCGGCAATCGGGTAAAAAAAGCATCATTCTTGATTCAAAATCACTTTATATCACGATATGATAGTTAAATGGGTGCCTATTTCGTAACAATTTAAAAAATTACAAGAAAAAAGCCTAGGTTCTTTTTAGTAGCCACTAATAAACTTGAAAACAATTAAACGTGCACCTAGCGAGTGCCAGCGAGCTTCGTTTGAATGATTCTCTTTTCAATTATGACAGGGCACGGCCGCTCATTTCCCGCGTTTTTGCTTCTTATTTTCTTTTTTTTCTGGCGTTGGTAGAGATACGTTTGAGGTAGATGCTAAAGAAAATATTATAAAGTGTAGGTAGTACATACTCCAATCAAAGACTATAATGATCCAACGTATCGAAAAGGTAGCATAGAATCATGGACGTTACTGTTGTGACCGAGTTTATCGATCAAAGTTATTTTTTGAATTAACTTTTTGTGTTCTTTCTTTTGCATGATAGTAACTTCGCAGTGCTCGATTGTCTTATCACTTATTCAGTATTTCTGAGTGCATAAATATAACATTCACGTTCTACACTTCGCTAAGTCAATTCCCAATTTCCCATTTACTACACGTTGATATTAAAATTATGAAACTCTGTTTGTATCTAACTTATGCTTTGTTTTATATCAAATTAACTGCCGCTCCTTTATACACGCATTAACAACAATAAGTATAATTAAATAAGGTTTATGATAACTCTAGTCGAGCCTCTTGATTTAACTATGCAAGTAAAGTAGGTATTATATTTTATAATGCCTACTAGAACAGGACTACTCTAATTCACCGAAGTACGAAATGAAATACTTATTTCATACCCCAAATTTATGAAGAAAAACTATTTTTTCTTTCTTTTTTTCTGCTTTCCCGTGACACGTCGCGTCGAGCGGCAAGATGTGGCTCGCCAAACTCGATAAAAATGTGTACCGTGCCCTGTACCTACTGTCATTTTTAAAGAGAATACAAATACTTCTTCTTCTTTCTTTATTTCCTGGCTTCTGTGGAATTGTGGATTGTTAGCCACAGAGAATACAAATACAACGTAGGAATTTTTAAACTGGACTGTCAATGTCAGTACCATATTGGAAACTCATTAAAACTTTTTTGAAATGGAGGGATAACTAAAGACATTTCAATAGGCGTGGCCCCAATAAGTACCGGCCAGTATTATTTTTATATTAAAACTTTTTTAGTACATAATGGAGGGAAAACCAAAGATCTATTATATTTCAATAGGCGTAGCCCTAATAAGTACCGGCCAGTATTATTTTTACAAGTTTTTATTTAACTTTAATAATCTGTCAGTCTATTTGTTAGGCACAAAAAACTGGCAATCAATTTTTTGACCATTTTCCTACGATCACGCTACAAACTACCAGTCTACCACCACTTTCGCGTTTATAATAATACTATTCCAGTGATGACGTCATTAACAACGTCTGGACACAGCACAGAACATAATTATAATAGACTGTAGTATTAGGTGTACAAACTGATAAATGGCAGTTTATGTAAAATAATTGAAACCATAACGTTAATATACTCATGGACGCCATTTTTTTGTATCTTAAAAGTATCCACGGACATCAGTATAGCGGATAACGATTTTTCACCACTTCCGCTGCCTCTGATACCGCGGGCTAGTCGCATTCTGATGTCAAATCATATTCTGTATCCATTAGCCAAGTGTTTGCATGTTCGTAGGCCGCCACAGAGTGATTCCTGACGTCTTTTGATCATTTCGGAAAAAGTAAACACATTTTTCTGAGAATCTTCTCTTGGGTATCTACCCAAGAGAAGCTAACAATAGTAGTTAGTTCGTAGCGAAATTATTCTGTGCCTTTTTTTATTATATTGGATAACGACCCACTCCCACGCCAGACCATAAAAATTGCAGTGCCATCAAGAGCATTGAAACACAAAGGTTTGCGCTGCACTGCATTGCGTACGTTACCCTGAAAAATTAAATCTTAAATCTCATAAGCCCCGTAATTTCACTGGGTACTTTGCTCATCAAACCGAACCACAGTAGTTACTAGTAGCAGTAATGTGCAAGCATTACTGTAATGCTTGCACATTACTGCTTGGCGGTAGACTACACGAGCGAAGCGGTGGTACCCACCCAGAAGGACACTCGCACAATAGTCCTACCAGCTGGTAAAATGGATACATATTGCAATTACGAGTTTTATTGTAACCAAAGGCCATGAGACATTTTACGTAGAGGTTTTACAAGGGTATTTCCACCGCGTGGGTGAAATGGCTGGCAGCAGTTATTAATATGGACCTAATAGGTCAAAATTACTTATTTAACTTACTGTTACGCCTTTGCTACAGATCGTCCGGTTAGTAACCACCCTCTAATTAAAAATGACGAGCCACTTCTCAGTCCTAAACGTGAATTTTATATTCCAGAAAATGCCGACATTCCGCGAGAAGAGGTTTGGCTCTGCGAGTGGCGTTGCGGAGCGATACTAGTTCCACATAACACCCAAGAATATTGAACTCAACTGCCATGTGATAACCAACTATTAATAAACATTGGAACAACAATCGTGAAATGCTGTTCCAATGATCCTTTTCGATGTGAGAATAGAGTCGATTTTGAATTACATATGTACTGGATGTATGTCTTACGCAAGGATACTGCATGACGAGGATTGGAGCACATGGGCTGGTGTGTGAATGTGTAAAATGTATTAGATACTTTGACTGTTTACAATTATTTTGTAACGGAATACTTTTAATAACCTCTACTATTTACCGTACCTCGTTAAGTACCTCTACTATTTGGTAACGAAACGAGCGGGCCATTTGCTGGATGGTACGCAGAACGCCAGCCCATAACAATTGCAATACTACCTACTCCGAACTTTGAAAGACAAGGGCCTGCGTGGCACTGCAGTGCGCTCGTTACCCTGAGACATTAGGTATTAAGTCTCATAAGACCAGTAATTTCATAGCCTACTTTGCTCATCAAACCGGAACACAGTAATGTTTGCACATTACTGCGGCAGACTACACGAGCGAAGCGGTAGTACCCAATCAGACGGACACTCGCAGAAGAGTAATCCTTTTTTTTTAATCTACTTTTATTTAAGGGCTTTTCCCACATTGGTATGCCAGCCCCATCATACTCTAAACTTAAATAGCAAACTTAATTCAATTTAAACATTTTATATAAAAATGTTGCTGCCTCACTATCTGGTGATGCCAAAATATTTGTAAACAAACCAATATCTGTGCGAACTAGATTAAACTTGTTCATTAGTTCCTTTCTTTCTCTGGCACCTTTGACACATTCTAGAAGCAAGTGTTGAACATCTACAATACTACCACACTGTTCACAATTTGGAGAATCTGACATTTTTTTAAATAATTAAATTTTTCACAGGGATAGTGACCAGATCGTAACCTATGCACTAAAACACTGTTGCTTCTATTAAACTCACTTCCAATAAACCACGGTGAACGAGGAGGCTGACATTGTATTGTCTTATACCAAATACCTTTTTCCTTACTCCTTTCATCAAAATACTCTTTAAACTTTATATAACAAATTTCCTTACATCTGATTAATTGTTCAGTGTAATTAGGTTTAATTAAATAATCGATCCCATCTGTAACAGCTAATTTTGCAAACCTGTCAGCCTCCTCATTACCTTTAATACCTACCTGAGAGGGAACCCACTGCAATTTCAGAGTAAGAGTAATCCTGGTGAAGTCATTGTTAATTATTTTTAGTGCGTTCTCGACAAGTGTTATGCATGTTTATGAAGCTACTAGTCGGCCAGTATGTAAACGATGCCATCAGCTGCGAATTATATCATTATACGTCATACTATGTTCATAATGACTCACTGTAGCGAGGCAGGATTCTATCATTGTTTCGCAATTAATCTATTAATCTATGTACGCAATAATGATAGTAATGAGGTGTGTATTGCTACAATGGGGTCTTTTAAATATCGAACCAAAAAATGGCTTGTTGAGAGGACGTTTTATTCATTTGACGAATTGTTCAAATGACAAAATGTATTGTTATATGCAGTTGTTCAAATACAATTATATAATGTATTGAATATTATTTAATTTATTTAATAATGTTATTTCAATTTAATTGACAGATATTTGACATTATTATATTGTAAGTACTATATTTTTGTACCTAACCATATTCATTTAAGAATCCAGCATTGGATTGTAATCATAATTCTGTATTGACTTGTATCAAATTTGTTATTAATAAATGAATATGAATATTGTGCACAGTTATTAGCTTCACAGGGATTCACTTGTCACTATACTAAGTACTATGTAAATAAATCTTCGAAGTAAATTTTACCGAAATCCTAATCGGCGGTCGAATCGGTATAAAAAAAACTGTATGTATGGAGTTGATCTGATAATGTGGAAAGTCAAAGATTTTTTGTAGAAAAACATATTTTTCCAAACAAGCTTTTAGATGTAGTATGCAAATTGTAAATTTGTGTATGCAAGAAATAAATAAATACGTAATTGGTGCTGTAATCTAGTGGCCACCTTCCTGTTCCATTGTGGTATCGAAATGAACCTTTGTATGTACTTATATGTAGTTTGGATGACAATACAATAATTTGGTATAATAGAGGTGATATCTGATGATGGAGCCAGGAGGTGGATAGTGGAACTCTTCAGTGGCTACAAGTAAACCCTACGAGTTTAGGGTCATATGATTCGTTTTGACTAGTCCAATAGATTGCACTTGGTGTCAAGGTTCTGATGATGGAGCCAGGAGGTGGAAGTGTGTTTTTTGTTTCTTTAAACTAGCGATAGTTTATGGACACGAGACGAGTACTATAGGCAACTATTTTTCAGGAAAAAGGTATAGTCATGTCAACAAGGGTGAAACCGCGTGCGGCATAGAGTTCAAAATAAATCCTACTAATATATATTATAAAAGCGAAAGCTTCTGAATATGGATGTTTGTTGCACTTTCTCGCAAAGAATACTGAAACTTTACAGTAATATAGATGCGGGCGAACCCACAGGCGGAAGCTAGTATTAATGCAATTAATAAAAAAAACTATAGGTACATATAATTATGTAAATATTATCTCATCGCGCCATGAAGGTCCTAAGGAGGAAGGAGGAAACAGTGTCAGCGAACTTCTGATGTCGAAAAAGGTTTGTTTATACTTTTTTGTTGTTTTAGATGTACAAGACGCCTTCTCCTCATTATGCATTCAGATGGCATTCTGTCCCCCAAACACGATTTTACGGTGCACCGTTAGTCTTTTTTTTTAGTTTGGCGGCACAGATCTTCCTAATCCTAAACTTCTTAGATCGCCGTACACGAATAATGAAACAAACGAAGTTCACGTGATCGGTGTTCAAATCACCAAACCTAGTTTAAAACTGAAATTAAATATTTGCTGTTCATCTTGCAAATTCGATCAAATCGGCAGTTCACGAACCGTTCAGAGCTAGCTTTGACAGCAGATGTCAGAATGCTCGTTTAAAACAATCCGAAGCTATATGAACCTCGGTTCATAAGTTAAACCTAGTCAATATAAACTACAGTTTAACTTTAGTTCAAAATGTTTGGTGAGCTCGACAGGCCCATGACAAAGTCACTTTCTATAACCGCTATCGTTAGTAGAGTAGAAAAGCTAACAAGTTTTATCACTGCAGCTTTAGCAGTTTATCACTGAAGTCAGTGATAAACTGCTGAACCAATTTTGATGCAATGTCTGTAGGACCAACCTGAAAGTATATTCTTTCAAATAAAGGAATAATTTTCCAATTTTTGTATACTTTTTAATAACGAGGCGAGCCACTAATTTCCTGATGGTAAGCATAACGCCGGCCCATAACAATTGCAGTGCCACTTAGAACTTTTAAACAAAGGCCTGCGTGGCAGTGCGCTCGTTACTCGAGGTTATATTTATTTGCTAAAATAGTTTCAGATAATAAACATTATGCAAGAAAGAAGGCATCCAAAATAATTATTATGACACAAAAGGTATTTTCTGTCCAATAAAAGATATTTCAGCAAATCTCAGGCCCATCTACAAACGGCATCGTCACGTAACGCATGAACGTGACTTGGCTCGAAATGAGAGAGTTTGGCCTGTTTGGGCCCTACTACGGGTCCATATTTTGCAAGCCCCAAGCCCCCGCTTGACGTAGCTTTGACATATTATATGTACCGGGTGGACCAAACCAGTGCCCCCCGGAGGGAAAGTAACCTAAATATTTTACTCAAAGGAAACTTTACTTTATTTTTAGAAATAAAAATAACTGTATTCAAAGATTTTTTAAAGTCACTTGCCAGAGCCGAGAATCGAACCCGCCAAAAACATTCTGTATTTTTATGATACCGATCGAAAGGGACAATCATAAGGAACAAATCTTCCTAATTTTGGGCAGACGTGTAAAAATACGAATCTGCAACGTTGTCACTTATCGGCGATTATCGAGTATGTTCCAGCAGTAGTGCCTCCTAATCACGACGACGGTATCTTCTCTGTTACGTTTCGGTAAAGTTGTAGATAACGCTATAATTGTAACTAATTACGTTTAAATTAACTACTTACTTGTCACTTTGTAAATTATTCGCTTTAGATTTTCCAGAGCCGCTGGTAATAGGATTCAAAAACAGTGATTTGTTATTTTTATTTTTATTATTTATTTTTTGTGCTAATAAAGCTGTAGTGTCTGTTGTTAAGTCAAAATAACAGTTATTTACTAAATGCATATGATAGTAACAAAAAAAACGCATTTTAAAATTTTTGTCTGTTTGTTCCATCTCAAAACGGCTGGATCGGTTGGCGGGTCTCACTGGCAGATAGCTGATGTTATAATGAGTAACTTAGGCTACTTTTATTTTAGAAAAAGAATTAGGGGTTCCGCGCAAAAAAATAAAAACCATGAAATCCAATATCACCGCGCGGGTGAAACCGCAGGCAGCAGCTTGTACAAAATACGTTTTTGCGTAAGTCTGTACTTACAGTCTTGCATGCGTAATCTCTCGCATTTTTTTTATCTTGCCTGATCTGAGCCGTCGATATGCTTACCATCAGGCAAACGACCAGCTCGTTTTGTTATCAAATAATTAAAAAAAGAAGTGCGGCTGCCGGAATGTACCGATGCTTGGTGTCATATTTTCAACTACAGGGTGGTAGATAGCAGATAGCTAGGCGAGCACTAGATGCCTACCAACTGTTACTATGTTCGAATCACGGTATTGTCCTTCATCGAGACCTGAAGTTCATTTTCGAATCGAATCTTAGCATGGCGACCGCTAGAACGGTGGGCGTAAGTACTCACCACTCCTGAACTAAAAAGCTATAAGTATATATAGAGCGAAATAAGTGAATAAATAAATCAAAATCAACACCTTCTCTCGTACCAATATCGATGTTTCTAAAATAAACTACATACTAGTAAGATCGATTCTTCGAAATTGCATCATAAATAACAAACAATTCCCATCTTTACTTTAATCGCTATAAAGTTGAAATTCGTACGAAACATCCACCGAAACTATGATACATTCACACCATGGTACGACCAGAAAGACAAGTCGCTATTTCTATTACCATAGAGTAGAATTTCGCGCGGGAAAATAGGAATTGAAATTGTTCGATGTTACAAAATACGGTACAATTTAGAATAGTTTGTATAAGAGTGGAAATAAGGTTTATTTTAGAATGCTTTTGGAACCGGGACACGATGCTTTTAGCGGAGGGGTGGCTTAGATGCAGCAATCTATTGGGAACTGTCTTTCTCGTGCTGCTTTAATATTTTATATGCGCTAGTTGCTGGATGTTTTTTTTCGATAGACGTCTTTTGGGGAAGTCAAAGATGAAAGATTTTTTACACGACTTTCGAAGGAAAGGAGGGTAATGTTTTATAAACATATACCTACCTACTATTTTTTTGGCACGCTCTGTAATGCAGTCCGTAGACGCTTATGCAAACGTGCGTTTGCTTGTCAGAATAACAACGCTTTTGCATCAAGCGCGGACTTCGAGTATCTCGTTATCGACGCTTGATGCAAAAGCGTTGTTATTTTGACAAGCAAACGCACGTATATAATATACAGCAACATCACTGGAACAGCTATGCCAGCAACCCAAGGCCGTGCTCCGTTATGTCAAGGAGTTGGGGTGGTCGGCAGGGGGAAATTCACAAAACACAAACCATAAGACATCAGACTCTGAAAATATGCAAAGTATACCAACCTTGCCGTCGCCACATCAGTCAGTAATTGTCAAATATTACGCACTGCAAATGCAGCGGAACTCAAACGACCCGAAGGGGCATTGATGTGAGGACCCCACTGCATTTTAGAGTCAATATGGGTAACGAACGCAATGCAGTGTCGCACCAGCCTTTGTATTTCAAAGATCTTAGTGGCACTGCAATTGTGAAGGGCTGGCATTGAGCTTACTATCAGGCAAACAACTAGATCGTCTCGTTATCGAATAGTATAAAAAAATCTATCCACATTCTATGCTAAGCGTGGTATAGTGGAACACACTAAATTTTAATGCGTCTACTATACTCTAACACTAAACAATGAAGGCTCAGCGGTAATTATTTCACCATTCAATCTACTGATTACGTCGAACTACTGTTCGACGGTTCAAATTCCTACAATGAGATTAATCGCACTATCTATCGAGCGCAGGCATTAACTTATTCAGTCACAATTGATTTAATCGTGACTAGCATGTACAAACATTGCACAAAACTAACTAGGTATAATCAATTAGCTCCATTGTCAAAAACATCACGTACAATACAACAGTACGAATCCAATTTTAGAACTTGTTTTGGGCACCTTGCATGAAATTATATCTGTCGAAACGCTGTCGTCGGCCCGAACGTCGATTGTTATAATTTTAGCTACTGTTTACGTTACGCTGTGACGTTGTCTCTGATCTATGTGTATAGGGTTGTCACTTTCATGTTTCTTGTTGTATATTTCATACTAGGTACCATTTTTGTTTATGTTTATTTACTCCTGATATTGCCGCTGCCGTAACACATTATAAAACAAAATATTACTTCCACCACTTTTTACGGAAGGGCTCGCACTTTGCTCTCTCAATGTCGTTGCTTTAAAAACCCCTTGCTATCTTGTCTGAGTGAATTCACTAAAAGTTCTCGCTGTGCTTTAATTAAGGAAAATACGAGTACCTACATAATTAGGGATATGTGGAAGAGGTCGCTTTAAGCGATAAGACCGCCAATTGTAACACTTATTGTTAAATTGTTTTAGTTTATGTCTATTGTGGTGTTTCAATAAAGAGTTAACTTATCTATATATCTAGCCACGCTATTGCATTAGGTGCAAAACATGTAATGATACTTGCAAGTTCTAAAAACATAAATAAATCTTGTGCTCGGTACAACCCTAGCTCCGCAGATATCACGGCCCGCGGCTCTTCCTGTCCCCGTATTTGTACTTCCTACTCGTAGCGATACCTGGCGGAGTACGTATCTTTTATTATGTATGTTCTCAGCACCTCGGTGAAATGCAAATCAACGATTACAAAATAGAAGTACGATTTTGAGATATTGTACGTTGTTTGTTTTTATAGTTATCATTTGAACACTATTCTTGATCTAAAGCGACGATGTGTTCGAAGTTGGTGAATACGCTAGGTGCTTGTCGATAGATTTTCAACTTGAGGGCGGTACTCAACCTTAAGTACATGTTGGTTGTTGTGATAACAACTAGATGTTGGTTTGTGCAAACTGTGACGTCATCGGAGCAGGAAATGTCAAATCCATACAGATAAATAAAATTGAAGTGTCTGTTTGTAACATCAAAATAACAGGTTTTTACCAAATGCATATGAAAGTATATACGGAACCAATAACAAAACAACCATTTTTAAAAATTTTGTCTGTCTGTCTGTCTGTTTGTTCCGGGTAATCTCCGAAACGGCTGGACCGATTTTGACGGGACTTTCACTGGCAGATAGCTGATGATACAAGGAGTAACATAGGGTACTTTAATTTTAGAGAAATAATTCGGGTTCCGCGCAAAAAAATAAAAACCATGAAATCCAATACCTCCACGCGGGTAAAATCGCGGGGGAGCAGCTAGTTGTTTATAAAAATGTATAATAAACTATGATAATGGTACATAGTTTTTATTGAAGAATTAATATTTTGGCTAAAATAGCCCATAAGTCACAATATAAACCAGATTTTCAAAAATTGTAACTACCCTACATATCATATATACACATCTATACATAAGCACCAGATATTCCACAACACAATAGCGTCCTTGTTTATTGCAAAAGTTGTTTGAGAATTTTTGATCAGATATTTACGAGCGTTTATACAGGCTGGGAATTCAAAATACGTCATGAAACTGAATACAGGGACATTTAAACCCGAGTGTCGAAGGAAAAGGGGGTCATGTTTTTTGAGCGTATGCCTTACATTTCCCTGGCACTTTCTGGTCTTTGACACACAAGGGCTTGCGTGGCACTGCATTGTGCTCGTTACCCTGAGACTTTTGGTGTTGTACCTACAAACATAAATAAGTGTTAAGGTATACTTACGAGGAAGTGAAGTTATGACGAGACAAAAGAGACAGAAGTTTACAAATTTACTTCATCAACCCCCTTGTCGTAAGGATATATATAAGAGAAATGTATATAATATGATTATTTTAATATATAACAAAATACCAAATGACATTAAATTAATTGAATGTAATAAATTTAAAAAAGTATTAAGTGACTGGCTCTTAAAAAATTGTTTTTACACTGTTAAGGAATTTTTAGATTTTAAAAATTGAATTGTATAACGAATCTTAAATATTTGCACGTCTGCTTGCAGGCTGAATACACAGACCCTATATTTTAATTATTACCATGATATTTTACTGTATTCTGGCAAATAAATTGTTTGATTTGATTTGATTTGATTTGAGGTACATCTTTTTTATTCTATTGGATGACGAGACGAGCAGGTCACTTGCCTAATGGTAAGAATAACGACGATCCATAACAATTATAGTCCCACTCAGAACTTTGTAACACAAAGGCCCACTTGGCACTGCAGACCGCAGTGTGTTCGTTCACGTGAGACATTAGGGGCACCTTAGACGCTCAAGCAAACGTACGTTTGCTTGTCAGAATAGCAATGCTTTTGCGTCAAGCTCGCATTTCGAGTATCACGAAATCCGCGCTTGACGCAAAAGCGTTGTTATTCTGACAAGCAAACGTACGTTTGCTTGAGCGTCTAAGGTGCCCCTTATGTTAATCTGAACCCAGCTTTCTCTCACCACACAAAGTTTACCCCTGCCGGAGTACGAACTATGAACCCGTGCTCCACGCACACAAAGGTTATTATCATTTCGACTTTAGTATTTGACATATTCTACGCCCGAGGCATGCACAGGTCAAATGTCTACGTCTAAACCGTGCAACCTCCAGACGGCTAAAAACCCCAGTGTAGGGGTGCCACTCAAGGTTGGGTATCGATCAGAAACAACCCTTCAATCATCGCGAAGCCCTAATATAGACGGTTGACTGTTCACCCCTAGTCCTTGGAATAAAAAGGTGTGGAAATGACAAAATAATTAAAAGCCGTTTTTCGGTACTATTATAATAAATGCGATAGAGTGATCGTTGGTTTGTTGTTTCTTTCACGCAGCAACGACGTAACGGATCGATGTGACATGACTGCACAAAAAAGAGTGTAATGTGTTTAGGGTTCGTGTATGAATGTGAGTTTCTATTCCGCTTAACTTTTGAATGCTTGAACAGATTTAGATGTATGGGGTATCGTTAGAATCCTCACATCCCGAGTGACACTGGCTAGGGCAGTCGTGTTTTATGTAACTTTTGTTACAACGACTTGTTTGCATAGATACCGTTTATCGACCGGAGAGTAACATAGGCAACTTTTTATCACGGAAATATGTACTGTTCCTAGGAAACGCCACGCGGGTAAACGCGCAGGCAGAAGCTATCCGAACTATAAAATAAATGCGAACATGTGTTTGTAGGTTTGTTGGTTGGTCTTTCTTTCAGGCAGCAATGACGCAACGGATCAACATGTTTTTTTTCAAATTCAAATTAATTTATTTGCATAAATATGGGTTAATAGGTTGACAAATTATCATATGACCGCCATATTCACCGTTAGGTGTGCAAATATTTAGTCGTTTTTGCATAGATATTATTAATCAACCGGAGAGTAACATATTTTTTTATCCCGGAAATATGCAGTGTGCACTGTGCCTGTGGAATTCGCGACATGGACAAAACTGCGGGCCTGAATGGCACTGCAGTTGTTATGGGCTAGCGTTATGCTTACTACAATTATATAACCACTATGACTACTTAAACATACATTCTGATTTTAATCTTACTTCTACTTATTTTAAGGTCTTAACTAGCTGTTGTGTTTACCTCTTATTGGTTGAACACATTAAAACTTATGATAAGCATATGTTGTTTTTGTGTTTGTAACTGTTAATGAACCAAATCCATACAGATAAATAAAATTGAAGTGTCTGTTTGTAATATCAAAATAACAGCTTTCTACTAAATGCATATGAAAGTATATACGGTACCTATAACACAGCAACCATTTTTAAAATTTTTGTCTGTCTGTCTGTTTGTTCCGGGTAATATCCGAAACGGCAGGACCGATTTTGACGGGGCTTTCACTGGCAGGTAGCTGATGTTACAAGGAGTAACATAGGCTACTATAATTTTAGAAAAATAATTAGGGTTCCGCGCAAAAAAATATAAACCATGTAATCCAAAATCTCTACGCGGGTGAAACCGCGGGGCAGCAGCTAGTCAATAAATAAATCACGCAAACGCACGCTCGTATAATTATTATTTTAAAAGCCACATCTAGCCTCAGTTATCTGCGTCACACCACCCTTTGGCCCTTTCCACCCTTCGAGCGCTACTACGAATTCGATTTCGCCCGCGCCGCAACGAGTTATTTTAATAGGCTGCAACTTGATGAAAAACGATGTTGAATATTATTATTACATCGGGAATTTATTTACACAGCGATTAAAGGAAAACTTGAAGCAAACGTAGCATAGTGGTAATGAATCTTTAGCTGACGAAAAAACGAAGGTTCTTAATTCGACAACTACATTTCTTGTAGGTTTTTTTATAATGTTGGATAACGAGACGAGCTGGTCATAACTCCAGTCCATAATAATAGCAGTGCCACTCGGAACTTGAAACACAAAGGCCTGCGCGGCATTGCAGTGCGCTACTCTGTGTTTTAGCGTATTCATCATCTTTGAATGACCACTCGTCACTTTCTGGTGAGACAATTGCGACGTTTTTTTTTAATACATTCTTTTATATTGGCTTGACTTGGTAACTGTCCTATGTAACGTAAGTTTTATGTAATGGATTTTGGAAGTCAATTTTAACCTACTTCTAACTGTCGAAATGAAACTATGTATATTATGTTATGTATGGTCACTAGGTGGTAGGACGTATAATAAATAGCTTCTCTGGAATCATATATTTTCCTATAGAAAACTTATTTAGGTAGTTTATGCTGTGAATTCATTTTACATGTTTTTAAAAGCATCTGAAAGAATACATTGCAATTTATTATAGGAGTATTACTTACGTCATTGTTCATTGATAAAATCAACCAATGCCGAGTCACTTCTCGTGACAAAACATGAATCGATACTAACCGCCAGCTGTTACGAAAATTCATTGTCGCACTTACAAGGCAGCGTGGCCGAGCGGTCTAAGGCGCTGGTTTTAGGCACCAGTCCGAAAGGGCGTGGGTTCGAATCCCACCGCTGTCAGATACTTTTTGTAAGGAGATTTTTTTAATTACAGTATTTTTTAGTGACTGATTGATTTTTGAGCTGTATAAGTGTATTTAACAAGTCTCCATAATTTATTAATTTCAGGCGCGTTTTTTTTATGTTTCGCATAAACTTTGTATAATATTATACTATTGCCTAGGCGACGACTGCTCCGCTTTACGCTACATACCTACATCACTTGCACACCACCGCGTATTTACCGCGGCTTCTGCACTGAACACGCAGTGGTTGTGAAACTAGTTTTTTTAGTAGATATCGCAGAAGCGGCTGCTGTGCATCTCTTTCAGTACCTCTAACCGAGGTACACTTAGTGCTTGGATGATTCTGCATCAACCGCTGATCGTGGTTGTTTCATGGTTTTCGCATGGTCTGTGATTGATGTTTATCCATCAGTCATGTGTAATGGGCTATTAATGAATGAGACTCAATATACAATACCTAGCGTTTAAGAGTAACTGCAGTGCTGCACACTTTGTGCTTAAAAGTTCTGACTGGCAAAGCAATTGCTATGGGCTGGCGTTTTGCTCACCATCAGGCAAGCAACCAGCTTGTCTCGTTATTCAGCAGAACAAAAGAACAATTAGCTAGATACTAAGTATGCAGGACTCTTACTTAGTACATTCTAGAATATTATACTATAGTCTTGCTGCAGGAGCTGCACCAATATTCACACTTCATATAGGATAAAAGTTTGATATATTCACCTACCTAAAACCACTCTAATTTTTGTATAGTGTGTAAATGTACTTAATTATATTGACCTAAATGATTAGATAATGAGAATAAGCATAATATACAACACACATAATAATACTGGTTACAAAATAAACATTAATTATTATTATAATTACCCAGGTGATTAACCAGCTTATCAACAAGGAAACTGCAATGTGGGTACACTAAGTACATACCTATAATATTCAAGCAATAGTTGCTCCTGTGACTTCACCTATAGTTTACACCTTTCACACAAAACTAAATTTTTCCAGAAGAAAAAGCTATGGCTAACCTCTGAAATGGCTGGACCAACTTTGACGGGACTTTCCGTGGCAGATAGCGGATGTTACAAGAAGTTAGGCTACTTTTATTACGTGGGCGAAGCAGCGGGGCATATTTAGTAAAAGTATATAGAGGTAAACTATTTATGTTTTGTTGTTGATACCATGTGTGGAGCTAGAGACTTTAGTCTTTTTATTTTTTGTCTTTTTATCTTTAGATAGTGTAATATTTGTTTCTGTACAAAACTTCAGTCATATCTGTCCAAGTACCTATTGAGTAAGAAACACACATCCAAACTTTCTTATTTATCTCACAAGCTTTGTTTATTTAGACATTCCTTGCCTCTTGATAGCATGAGTGTTTATTTTTAATTGCGATTGCTAATTAGAGGTAACAATGGTTGTTAGGTAACAAGAAATGGAAAGTGAATGTGGACTCATATTTAATAATCTTTTCCTGTTTTGGATTATTTTTCAAAACAGTAACTAGGTATGTACTATATTTTTTCTTGCAATGTTTGCATGTGGTGTAATTGTAATAAATAATTGGTAACAGATTGTCCACTTTAGGGTGGTAACTAGCTAGGCAAGGACCAGGCACCTACCATTACAACCCATCATCATATCAAGTCAATTTTGGCCTATACTTATTTATATGCAACTTTCATATTTTATCCATCAACTAGCAACCCATCCCAGCTTCACACGGATAGCACTGGGATCATATCTATATTTTTAACCGACTTCCAAAAAAGGAGAAGGTTATCAATTTGGTGGGTATTTTTTTTAAGGTTTGTTACCTCAGATCTCTGTCATTTATAAACCTATTTGGAAAATTCTTTTATTGTTTGAAAGGATATACTTTCATATTCGACCCATAGAAATTTCATCAAAATCGGTTCAGTAGTTTGTCACTGAAGTCGGTTCGTCACTTTTTTAAAGCATTTTTTTTACATATTTTAATGGTTGTTTGATTCAAATAATAATAATACCTGTTATAAAGCACCACACGCTTACAGAGAGTATAAACTTTATAAACCTATAAAAAATGTGCTCATGACACTGACTCCCTACATGATACAGGAAATTCAATTTAGTGATTCGGATGCCACGTAATTCTCTAGGATTGTTATTACTTAATCCATTTTTGTCTATTGGATGAATGTAGTAAATACTAAGTTATCTAAAGATACAAATGTATTGATATCATAAATTTACAAAATGAATCAATATTGAAATTAGGGCGGGCTATCACTATGTCACAGCCAGTTGGAAAAAATGGGAATGTTTTTAATTGGTGATGAGTGGGCGGGCTATAACGGCCTAAAGGACTTAGTTGTTTAACAGATAAAATTACCTCATGAGTATACTCACACTTACATACTCGTTTCATGTCAATACAATATACTTGACAAGAATGAAGATAACTTTATTTTCTGCCTGATATGGTTAGGCTCCATACGGTGGCCCCAACACCACTCGCCCAACATATGGATTTAGAAAATAGCATTAATGTTTGCGCAATTGTTTGCAGTGCTATTTTTTTAGATCCACATGTGTCATGTTAGATGAGTGGCATTGGGGCCAACGTTGGAGCCAGTGTGTAGACCTGGCATTAGATTATTTTGCCAATTTCAGGTATTATTTAAATTTAGAATTTATATCATAGTAATTTTTATCTCATTTTCCGAAGTATTTAAAAGATGTTATGACAAAACAGGTGCAGCAAATTTTCAATTTTCCCGAAAAATAACTCACTTCTATAACCCACGAAAACGGGAGTAATTGTTAAAATTTTACTGACGCGAAAGCGGCGATCAATTACATTCTCACAACATAAACAAAAAATACAAAAGATAGATACTGTTCCAATGCATGAGTCATTTAAAACAAGTTCACTGTAAATTGTACCTAATAAAATATACAAAAGTGAAGATATGTAGCAGTTATTACATACTGAAATTAGAAAGTGAATTAATTAAATAACACAAAATTTAAAAAAATAATAGCAATCTGTTCTAAATTTAAATACTTACTTTTTTTCAAGCTGCGCCGAGGAGTGTTTACATGAGCCAGTACGAAAGACAAAACACTTGCATACTCAGCAGGAGCGCAGATGCACAGAAATCCAAAGCAACAAAACCAAAAGGAGTCATATCACATCACACCCAAGATTACTACCATTTACGTCCATTTTGTACGATAATTTTAATTAATTATTTACATTCGTAATCACATGTTAGGCACTGATGAGTCCAATAGACGCTCGACATAAATAGGTACATTATCTGATAGAAAATAAGTAGCACCGGGCATCACTCGCAAAGTTGCGACGGAATCGCGTCGTAGCAGAGAAAGGAAAGCTCTATTCAATTCAATTGATGAAAAGATAGTTCATAGTAGGTATAAACAGAGGTGATTAGCTGCAACAGCTATCAAACGCGAAGGCTGAAAAAGCTTGAATAAAAATTATCTAAACGTTTGTGTTGCCAGCTATTTAATCTAAAGTTCCTAAACATCCCTGTCCGTACCTGTCAGGCTGTCAATTTCAATCGGATCTGCGGCCCTGTGAGTTACTAAAAATATTATAGTAACCAAAGTAATAGGTTAAAACAAATGAAAGTAGATATAACCTCACTCAATGCTCTTTAGTAAATATATTTATATTATACTTTTAGCAGTAACGAAATACATTATTTTATAATGCGAAGTTTTTTTATTCCTAAAACTATTAAACGTAATGGTACATAATAATATGTTAATTTATTAGGTTACTGCAAGCCTATAGAGAATCCATAATATTATGTTTTAGCTCACTATCAGTTAGTTAGTTAGTGGGAGGACTAACTCTTCTGCGAGTGTCCGTCTGGGTTGTTACCACCGCTTTGCTCGTGAAGTCTGCCGCCAAGCAGTAATGTGCAAGCATTATTGTGTTCCGGTTTGATGAGCAGAGTATCCAGTGAAATTACTGGGCTTATGAGACTTAATACCCAATGTCTCAGGGTAACGAGCGCATTGCAGTGCCGCGCAGGCCTTTGTGTTTCAAAGTTCTGGGTGGCACTGCAATTGTTATGGGCCGGCGTTATGCTTACCATCAGGCAAACGGCCAGCTCGTCTCGTTACCAAATAATATTAAAAAAAAAAAAAAAAAAAAAAAGTTAGCGTAAAATTAGGATTCTGCAGGTATTGCCCCGCCGAATTACAATTTACAAATTCGCTGTTTCGTTGAGCTAGAATACTTCAGAATAGCATCATAAATCTGCAATTTGGCCACATGTATCATTGTAGCAATAATTTGTATCTACCAATTCTACCATATAGCTAGTAATTCTGATAATCAAAGATATTTCCAATGGAAATTTGGCGTCATGATACTGTTGGTAGTAGTTGTATAATTGTATTATTGAGTGGTTGTTGATGAGTTATTAACATAATTACAGGCCAGCGTTAGTATAGGTATCTACATGTTCAGATAGAAGATTATTTATCGATTTATTCACCTTACATACATTAGATTTACACCTTACATGAAGACATTGTTTGGTTCTTGAGCCTTATATTCTCTTTGCTTAGTTAGGTACTATTTCTTTCCAGGTTAGACCAAAGCAATGGGTGGGAGATACTATATTATCATAAACTGGTATCACTATTAAACAAGAATGAAGTGTGAAAAGTGTTGTCAGCTTGAAAGTTTTCATTAATTTTCAACAGTTTTTTCGCGAAAGATGAAGCAAACATACTTGAAAAATTTATTCTCGCTTGCCCACTAGGTGTGCATTTTGTTAACCACTAGCTCACCTTATTTTCTCATAAGTGGTGACCATGTAAAACATAATAAATAAACCGATAAATTCCGAAATAAATTGTCATATCAGTACTTTTTGTTGTTGTAACAATGACGTTGAAATCAGTTGTGTTTGACACTTGACAGTGATTTGGCGTTTACGTGCAGACAAAGTCATTCAACACAACTCATATGACATATCACAAGTCACAACTTTCAAGTTTCAAGTATGAGTTTTGGCGGGAATGCAAAAATGAGCTGTTGTTGATTTTGTGTTATTTACTAAAACCTATATTTTATCGAGTGTTAATGTATAATAATGGTGGGTTATTAACCATTGAGTGTTCGTAAATGTGCATAAGTGATAGACAAATAGTACAAAGACGAAAAACGTGTATTTTCCTATTCTATCCAAAACCTCATAGAAGCATTCAGTAAAGTTTCCACCGCTTTACTGAAGCATCACTTCGACTCGACCACGCCTAGACTAAACTTTAACGTGACTTTGACGACTTTCATACACCAAAACTAGAGGTTTATTATAACTTGTCACTGGCTAAATACGCAAAGAGCGTGGATACAAAATTAAAAAAAAATATTACAGAATTTCTCAAGTGACTCCTAGACTGTCAGTTGTCAGTACTCACTTGTCACTGTCTGCTCCAAGATCTAAAAGTCAACGAACGACTGCGAACAAGCGGCAAAACTTGTTATAATTTTTAGAATAAAAATAAACAGAAGATGTTATTTTACTCGTTCTTCAAATCGTTAGTTGGAAAAGATGTGGTCGTGGAGCTCAAGAATGACCTCAGCATTTGCGGGACGCTACATTCTGTCGATCAGTATTTAAACATAAAATTATCCGATATCAGCGTCATAGATCCAGAAAAATACCCTCACATGTTATCCGTAAAGAACTGCTTTATACGGGGATCTGTAGTCCGCTATGTGCAGCTGCCAGCAGACGAGGTGGACACGCAACTTCTCCAAGACGCGGCGAGGAAAGAAGCAACTGTATCAACCAGATAAACATAACCTCTAATGATGCTTAATGTGGGATAGTGATCTCTTGGACCATTATGAGTGTAAATACTAATTTTAAGCTTAAGTATCGCAATAAATGTTTGGTGTGTCCAAATTGCTTGTTTTCAGTCAAATATCAAAACCCGTTGTAGTGTCTCTCCATCAAGATGCTGTTTCCCAGGAAAGACTGGAGGAATATAATTAATACCATGAACTCTTAAAAATGAAGCTTATAATGTTAAAAGAAATGGGGAAGAAGTATGTATTGATTTTATAAAATTCGCTACCTACCTACTTAAGCTTAATTTTGAGAACACAGCACATTGAGCAAGCATTGGCCTGGCTACAATAACCCTTAATCTGAAAATTCATTTGTTCTGTTGTAAGACATACCTGCCAGTTAGTCCCTTTTTACTGAAGCGTAACAGCGCACTGCAGTGTGTGGCAAACTTTTGTGTTTTAAAGTTCGGAGTGGCACTGCAATTGTTATGGGCTGGCATTATGCTTACCATCAGCCAAATAACCAGCTTGTCTCATTATGAAATAATACTAAAAAATGATCCCTGGCCAGGACAAACTGTGTTGTGGGCGTATTTTGTTTTTAGATCTTGGATGTTTGTGTTGTGTTCATGTCATAAATCCTATTGAGTTATTTCTGGTGTAGGAGGGGTAGCATTTGTTTGATTTTATATTAGAAAATTTAAAGTGAGAGACAGGGCCATACGCATGTCTAAATAAAACAATGTAGTATAAATTCATTCACTTTATTTCAAATCATGTACACAATTATCACAATCTCATAATGTACACCAAACTTTTTGTCCTGTATGAACATTGGAGCGATTCCTACACAATAGCTAATTGTATGTCTATGGTGGAGATTTTCTTAGCCGTCCAATAATGTCAATAAAATTGAAGGCTCATCAACCAATGACATAGATAGAAATACAAATTCGAATTGTGTCATTGGTTAGCATCTGCCAAGTTAGTTTACATTTTTAGACAAGTATAGAAAACCAGGTTTTAGTGGGGGACAGGAGCAGCGGGGCAAGCATCCTCAAATTAGACTTAAAGTTTGGTGTAAGCGACATTTCTTACAATAATACATTTTAGGAGCAATTGAGCAACCTTCACTTAGTTTAAAATTCATAAGAGTCAAAGATAAAATATTGACACATTAAATATGTGCTTCAAGTGAAGTATTTCAAAGTTGTGAGTCACACTGCAATTATAGTTAGGCTGGCGTTATGCTTACCATCAGGCAAACGACCCGCTTAACTCATTATCTAATAGTATGATAAAAAAAATTTATTAAGCACAATTCTTTTACATTCACAGCAAGTAATAGAAGCCAGACAAGATTAATTTACAGTAGTATCCGCTTATAATAGAGAGAAATATCAAATATGTAATACAAACCATAATCTTAGAAAAAATCTTACTATTTTGATTAGGTAGTTTGTTTAACAGTTTTTCTCTACAAACGCACCAGGCTTATAAGGCTATAATGTCATAAATTAAGCAGGGTTTCATTATATCCGAACTTTGTTTCACATAATTCATATAAACTATTTTATATGAAAACCAAATATAGCATTGCGATTATATCATATTAAGGGAAAACATCTCGTGCCGCTAAGTAACTTATCCCACGAGATGGCGCTGTTTCTCCAAAAACATGTTTTTATTTATTTTACTCTAAGTAGCGGGAAATAAACTCATTTTAGGTGATTTTGCGGGATTTTCAATTTGTTCTTAGCACATATCAAACATAGTTGAACCCATTGATAACTACACTTTTGAGAAAATGTTAATTAAAACCGTACTCCTGTATAATTATGTAAATGAACGACATACACACACATGCAAATGGGAAAACGGTATACTAAAATTGGCCGAAGTATAAAGCTACGAATTAGCGCAGTTGTCACTTGCGATTTGAAGAACCAGAGTTCGAATCTGGAATACTATAGTCTCATTTTGTGCTGAAGAATATTTTTTTAGACATTTAGGTTATCTATTGCACTTAGTAATAATAACAATTACCTAGTTTTTGTACTAGATTGGAAAGTAAAATGAAAGACTAGGTAACGTTTAAAAAGATTTAATGCGTGTGTCCACTTTGGAGATGAAGCATGTCGCCTATTTTTGCTACTATAAAAGTTGTTTATTGTTATTTAGTTTATTACATAGATTTTAGAATAAGTAAGACAACCACCGCCAGGATAAACTCTTCATCTCTCTCAATTTCTACTACTCTTGTGGGTTGGGCTGATAAAGCACTCCAAATAAAATCTCTTCATTTTGATTCTTAGCTGGCTCTGTACCTGGTAATAATAAAGTGTGATTTTTTTTATCTTCCCTCTTTGAATACAAGTGGATTTTATTTTCCTTGGCAGCGCTTTCGATATCTTCGATCAACCATCAACGAAGGAAAGCACTTTCATTCTAAAATCGCTTCTTCATTTGTAATCACGCCATCTGGGCTTGCTCCTAGAAACCCATATCCCTCGGTGATATAGAATCCAGAAGGACGAACTGCTTTTGAAAATTTTCAGCAAAACTAGTTCATTTTAGATTCATTTTAGATTCATTTTGCTGACCGGACACCATATCCGTTGACAATTACTTCTTGGACGTTTTCAGGCATGGTTTGCTGTCTTACTGGTCTATTTCGTGTTATAGTCAACCTCAACACGGATCCGTCTTGATTTTCTAGCATTTTTTATTGTCAAAGGTAACACATCAGAACTTGAACTGGGTTTGACAAAAAAATCTAAGCTGAGCTTAGCTAAGATGTTTTTCGCCAGGCGTCTTCCCGTCTGTAAAAATGAAATAAGTACCTGCTTAGTATCTCAGAATTCAAAAAATTTGTTCCATGTTTGTTTACATAGGTTCAATACTTACGAAACTTCGTCGCCATGGAAACGCTTGAGCTGACCACGAACCTATTTTCGGTTTACTTTTAGGACAGAATAAGTTTTATAACACGGTTTTGATCTATTAGGTCTGTTAATTTTGCTGTTATAACAGCTGGATGATGAATACAAACATTATGCTGCAAAATACAAACACTAACCTAACCTAAAAACTGCGAACTGAGAACACAACAAAATTTGTATTTTGTGTTGCCAGTACGTTACATTCAATTTGGCCAGTCTACTGCGGCCAAAAGTAGTGTCTTGATTGATTAGGTTCGCGTACTGAGTATTGTTACAGTAAAATAAAAAATACTATTGTTATTTAAGTCACTTGAGCTCATAGATGTGTTTCCCGATAAAGCTTGCTAGGAAATTTTCTTTAATAATAATTAATTACTTATTATCCCCATCATCACCCTGAACGTGTTCTTTGTTGATAAACTTGAAACCCCCTATTTTTTTAAGCAAACGCGTCTATGATACAAATTAATGGTAATCTCTATGAAAAGGTCCTAAATAAAACATTCATATAGCAGGAGAGTTACGCGATAATGTCATAAGTTACTCAAAATGTTACACTCGCAAGGTCTGGCAGCACTGAGTTGTATAACTCTCGCTTATTTGAATTGTTGTTTTTTGTGGTTTTGATTTTATGTCACACGGAGCGGCAACGTCGCACGTTGCGATATAGCGCGGCTCTGCTCTCGCAAAGTAATGTATTCTCGCTTGCACGCACAATCTGACAACGCACGTTGCACGCACATCATGAAAATGTAACTCACACTACGAGCGCGTGCTATATAATATTGTACCACTACAATCGTAAAACATTTCGAAATATTAGGCTAAAAAAATGTACTTCCAGGCTATTAAATCATAATATTACTGATTTTGCGGCTATATAAGCTTAAACTAGGGCTATGTTAAGTCATTATGAGTTCAAAATAACAGCAGGACACGTAAGAAGGTCATGCAAAGTTTGTATGGTAAACATTTAACCTTAAGCGGTAGGTCAATATAAGCGGAGTCATATTACACAGATTATACTGTAATACTCGTAATAGAATAGGCTAACATTGCGCTTATAAACCAGACATCATAATTTTCACTTGACGCGTTTTTGCTGTCTCTGCCGATAGATGTCGTTGACCGGCGGCGCAACACCGAGATCGTCATCGTCTGAATCGTCACCAGCTTTCCTGCGACGCGCCTGTGGAAAAAATTTAAATAAACAGTGACGATAAATATGACTGTATGTTACTCCTCCAAGAGTAAAGTGAACATGTTTCTAGTGAGATATAGCTCTAGAGTTCCAGAAAAGACATATGGGTATTATACCTACCACCTCTACAAGGTGATGTGACTAACTCTTCTGCAAGTGTCCATCTGGGTGGGTACCTCTTTGCTCGTGTAGTCTGCCGCTAAGCAGTAATGTGCAAGCTAATTAAGGTTTGATGAGCAAAGTTGTCAGTCAATTTACTGAGCTTATGAGACTTGATAATTACTAGAAATGATTCCCGGTGTTCGATAAAGCCAAAATTTTACATTGTCACAGAGCTGACGTCTGATGATGGAGACGGAAGGCGGCTACAGGATCTCTGTAACGAAAGAGGTAACCCCATCGAGTTTGGGCTCGTTTTATTTGTCTTTACAAGTACTCTGATCCTAGACGATGTCTAGGGTCCTGATGATGAAGGCTGAAGGTGGCCACAAGATTAAAGTACCGATTACGTATTTTATAAAAGTAGCTCTGGAAAAATATTTTTTTCAACAAAAAAAACCTTAGTGAACAATATTAGCTACCTTGCTAGCGACTGTGGTGATACCCTCGTCGTCCACAATCCAGTGCACGGATCGCGCCAGATCGAAGAGTTTCGTGTCGCAGCCGTTCTCTTGCGTCGGCGCTGGAGCTGCAAAAATAAAGCACAAAAACACTTTATAAATTGATTAAAAATTTATTAAAAATCCGTCAAACCGTTTAGGCTACACAGTGTGCCAAAGAAATATACATACATAGGCTAGAAATACATTACTCTCCTTTGTTTCACAAGTCGTAAAAAAACATCAACTCTCGCTAAAACATGTGAGAAGCAAACCTGTTCGAAATAACAGCAGCGAGCAGCGAGGTAAATAAGCAGTGCGTCTCCCCATTCATACTTCATTTTAGCGCCACCTCTTATTCGATGTGACGAACTAAAGTTACAAAAGCGCACTCACGTTTATCAGGCAGCGAGATCCGATTGAACAGGCCCATGAGGGCATCCACCGCCACGAAGGGCCCGCGCCAGCACGGCGGCGGGGGCATCAGCGTGCACAGGTGCGCCGCCGCGGGGGGCATCGGGAACGTGCCACCTGGGGGATCATTTATAATTATCATTCCATTGTGTAAATCCTACTTCCTACTACTATTATAAACGCGAAAGTGTTTGTTGGTTTGTCCTTCTTTCACGCAGTAACGGAGCAACAGATCGACGTGATTTTTGGCGTAGCTATAGTTTATGGACCGGAGAGTAACATAGGCTACTTTTTATCCCGGAAAAATGCATGGTACCTGAAAACCGCGGGCAGAAGCTAGTTTGTGTATAAATGTTTGTACGCCAGACGTCGTTTTCGTAACACTTGAGTTTTTTATATTACCGTGTTTCGTACAAATAAATGACTTAATTTTAATTTAATTATATACTTTTTTATCACCGCCATTTGGGTAACCAATAGTATATAAAAAAGTGCATGCACAGCTTATTGTTTGGGGGCGTACCAAAAGAGGGTATTTTAATTTTTTTTTAATACTACTCTGTATCGAAACTAGCTTCTCGTTTATCTGATGGTAAGCATAACGCCGGCCCATAACAATGGCAGTGCCACTCAGAACGTTGAAACCTATTCGGCACTTTCTTTTCAGTGTGTTTGTTACCTGAGACATTAGGTATTAGTCTCATAAGCCCAGTAATTTCACCGAATACTTAGCTCATCAAACCGGAACTCAGTAATGCTTGCACATTACTGTTTGGCGGCAGACTTCACGAGCAAAGCGATGTTACCAACCCAGACCTACACTCGACACTCGTAGAAGAGTCAGTCCTACCAATGTGGGTATTTATTTATTTACCTGGTATAGGGTGCTCCCCGGGCAGCGGATTTGACTTGGGCTTGTATGGAATCATTTGATTGGTGTCGGGACGAGCTATGTCCTTGTTAGGGTCGTTGTCTCTGGAAGAGAAATGAATAAATTTAAGAGTTTGAATTCTATACTTTTTGTAGTTCATTTAGTTTACATATATGAATGCACGGTTCCTGTGGGAACGCGGATGGAATCCGCGGGCAGAAGCTGGTTAAGTATAATTAAATCAAAGATACATGGAGAGTGGATGTCTTACTTATGTCCAAGGATGACGGCCGCCAGTTCAGGGGACACGTTCGCCAGGGGGCCGCCGAGTGCCCACGACTTATTGGACATCGAGGCGACCTGAAAACGGGTAAAAAGATTTATTGATTTAACTTTTATTATTGTTTAATTTACAGGGACTAAACAGATAAACAGATAAACATTTTATTCATAATTGTTCAATTATATGTCATTTTTACATTTTAAATTAGTATTATTTAAATTAATAAATAAATTACACTAACACTTGTTATATGCTATTGTATAACATTAAATAGAATAATATAAATTCATGAAATTACAATTGAATTAATTAATAGCCAGTAAAAATAATAATAATTTCATTTTGATTCCATAAGAAACTCGTCAACCGTGTAGAACGTTTTCTCGACGAGCCAGTTTTTCAATTTATTTTTGAATGTATTAAGGCTAGGTGCTTCTAGAACATGCTCCGGCAAACAATTGTACACTGTCGGCCCCATCACGTGCGTCAGCTTGGCTGACCGCGCGAGCCTCCTAGACACAGCTGCAAGCTTGTGTTTCTCTCTGGTATTGTAAGAGTACCTGTCTCCCCGCCTCTCGAACAACTCCAGGTTCTGCCTAACATAGACAGCCACCTGGAGTATCACAAGCGATGGCAGAGTAGGTATCCCGAGCGATTTGAAGTAGGGTTTAGCCGACGTTTGACGCGATACCCGTACAATCGCCCTTACGGCCCTTTTCTGCATACGGAAGGCGCGAAGTCTGTCCGCTGCGCGCCCCCAGAGCTCGGCGCCGTATTGTAGGACTGAATGTACGGTCGCAAAATAGCACGTGCGGACCACGTCAGTATCCACCACTCGCGCTAGTCGGCTTAAGGCGTAACAAGCACTCCCTAATTTTGCACAAAGCTTGTCGATGTGCGAGCTCCACGTTAGACCGCGATCAATTTCAAAGCCAAGAAATGTAGTCGAGTCCACTTGGCTTATCGGGTTTCCATCTATCGAGACTTGCAGTTCTCTTAATTGTCTCCCGGATATGGAAAACTGTAGGAAGTGGGTCTTTTTTAGGTTCAGTGCGAGGCCGTTTTGCTTAAACCACTGAGCTAAGTCACCTGCTGTCCCATTCAGGCGCTGCTCAAGTTCGTCTATAGTAGTCGCTGTGACAATCGCCGCGACGTCGTCCGCGTACATGAATATCTCTGCGGAAACGATAGCGTCGGGTAAGTCGTTAAGCAGTAGTGAGAATAGTATATTGGATACCGATGACCCCTGAGCTACCCCCATCACAGTAGTTAATGGATCCGATCTGGTCTTCCCTCCGTCCCCGACGACCACCTGGGATCTGTGCCGCAGCAAGTCCATCAATAACGCGTGAGCAGGTCCGTTTATTCCATAGTGCTTTAGCTTAGCAGCGAGGACGCCATGATCTGCAACGTCGAAGGCTTTTGACAGGTCGCAGCATAGAACGGCCACTCGCTGCTTATTCTCACACGCTAGGAGCACGCGTCTGATCACCTCGCGCGCGAGGGAGGTTGTGGAGCGGCCCGCTCGGTATGCGTACTGGCGCTCGGACAGTGCCCCGGTGGACGCCAGGAAGTCGGTGAGACGAGCACTTAAACCATTTTCAAAAATCTTGGCTACAGCAGGAATGATTGAAACAGGGCGGTAGCCGTCGATGTCTTCACGCTTCCCTTTACCTTTAAATAGCGGTGATATTTTGCTAAGCTTCATCGCATCCGGATAAATTCCCGCGCTTATGCAGCGACTAAACAACACAGCTAGGCATGGTGCTAATGTAGTAAGCGCTACATGAATAACGTCCATAGAGATATCATAAATGTCTTTAGTCGGTTTTCTTGGTATGCGTAATGTTACTATTTGATAGACCTCGTCGGTGGTAAATTCGCTAAGTCTCAGGCTACGGTCAGCCGGGCTACGTACGGCCGCGAGCACGGCGCTCGCCAGCGGGACAATGGCGGGCGGCGCTCCACAGGCCACTGCTGCACTCGCAAACCTGGCGTTCATGGCATCGGTCACAGCTTTTTTTGACATGTATCGTTTGCCCGTTGAGTCTTTAACTACATCAGTGAAGCTGACAGGAGGTCGTTTATTTATACCCCTTTCCGTGTTAACTACACCCCAGACTGCTTTTTGTGTACTGGTACTGTTAGCAATTATTTTTGTATAGTAGCCGGTTTTGTTTGCTTTTATAGCTTTATCATAAAGTGAATTCAGTTCAGCAGTAAATGTTAATAGTTGGTCATTATTAGGGAACTTTTGTACAAGTAGCATAGTTTCAAACAATAATGTTTTAAGCTTAATGACTTCATCTGTGATCCACGTTTTAATTCGAATATTTTTACGCTTGAGTGGAAAACATATACTAAACTTGCTGGAGAGTATGTTAATTAGAGCAGTAGTTAAGGATTCTACCGAACCCTGGTGTTTTAAAAATAGGTCATTCCAATCTATGCTTATCAGCGCAGCGTGAAAGTTCAAGCGACTCACCTCGGATAAGTCTCTTACAATACGTGTCCGCGGTTGTGCCCGCCGCGACGGGCAGACGACCTCCGCACGTACCGCTCGATGGTCGCTCAGGTGAGTATCTACGGGAGCCGTGACCACCGTTCCTCGTGGCCCATTGGTGTACACGTGATCCAGACAGGTCGAGGAAGCAGCACTCACACGTGTGGGGAAATTAACAACGTTGGTGAAATTGTAAGACGACAGCAAGTCACTCAATAATTTCCGCTCGGAGCAGCTCTCATTTAACCAGTTAATATTAAAATCACCCATTATTAGAAATTCTCTTTCGCTTTCACTGGCTCGTTCGAGTATACGTTCGAAATGGGTTAAAAAGTTGGAAGAGCTTATTAAATTAGTTCTGTAAATACATAAGACTATCAAATTATTAAAATCTAGAAGCTCAATAGCGGAAACTTCACAATATCGTTCTATTGATAACATAACAAAGTCGATACACTCAACTGCCTTAACACCATCTTTTATGTATAGACAGGATCCACCGTGCACTATATTTTGTCTACAGTAACTTGATGCTAAGGTGTATCCATCTATGTTGACACATCTAAGGTTGGTTTCACTCAGCCAGTGTTCCGTTATGCCGATTACATCGCAGTTTAGTTCCTTCCGTAACAACACCTCGAGCTTGTGTGTCTTTTTGTCAAGCGAAGCTACGTTTTGTTGACAAACAATAAGGGTCGTATCCACGGCGGCGGTGGTCCGCGACTTCGGAGCTTGCAGCGGCTGCTGGACTTGCTGCGGCGCGTCACCGGGCGGATTCGCTGCCTCGCTGCGAGCGAGGCCGCGCGGGAAACCACTCGGCGAACCTCACGCGTGGCGGCCACACCGCTGGATCACAGATACGATTCGATAGTGTTTCTGGTATTCCGATTACAAAACAAGCATGTCTATTGGTACGGATATCCCGCTTCTCGACAGTATAGTAGTCAGATTTTTCAATTTTATTCAAAAAATTAATTATATTATTTGTAGTAGTCTCCGGCTTGAGTGACCAGACCTGAATAAAGTTCAGCCGCTCAATTGTCTGCAGCTCGTCATCATCCTTTCCAGTTCCTACAGTCACTGGTCGTGATTTTCGTCCTTTACGCACTGTTTGCCAGTCATTGTTGACAGTGGTAATGTCCGAATTCCTAGAGTTTGTTTGGGAGTCATCAACTGTTTGTGACTACGAATCATTAGCTAAGATCACGTTATACCTTAGAATAATATAAAAGAGTCGTCAAATGGTATAGAGTATAAAAAATAATTCATTAATTCTATTTTTAACCCACAACTTAAAAAGGAATGTTTAGGGTCTTACCACAAAAAAATTAAACACACGTTTAACCTGTGTTAAACATTGTTTAACGCCTAAACATGCTTTAATCACATGATTAAATATGAGCAACCACAAATCCTAATTTAAGTAGTGTCTAACCGTTGTCTAACACAATTCTGTTGTGACATAATAATTTTTGACGTTTATCTGTAGACGCTGTCTAGCTAAACCGGCGACTAAAAATGATTTTTTTGTGGTAACACTATACATGTTTAATGAGTGTATCTGTATGTCTGTCTATAGCATCGTAGCTCCTAAACGGATGGACCGAATTTGATTTAGTTTTTTTATTTGAATGGTGACTTGATCGAGTGTTCTTAGGTATGATTAAAAAAATATCTTCAGCCGTTTAATTTTAATTTTTTTTTTTTGTAATCGTCTCCACACTTTGGTTGCATGGGCAATAAAGCTGCCAATGTATCTATACTGATATTATTTTATTTTTGCGTGACCGTACCCCTGGCAACAGAGGGCGCCAGTTCTGATACGCAGCGCCAACGATAGCAGGGCTTCAATTCAAACAAATGGGTTAAAAATGATGATTTCGTCTAGAAATTATCATTTTAGACACTTTCAGTATTTAATAGCACAATCGTTTTTCTTACATACATCGTTTTTTCTTACACATCGTTTTTTCTTACATACATCGTTTTTTCTTATATATCGTTTTTTCTTACATACATCGTTTTTTGTCATACATTGTTTTTTATAACAACGGCGGTCATCAATAAACCATTGTTAATTTTCGGATGCTCTTCATCAAAGTGATCATTTGCGGGGAACCTATTGTCAATTTTTTAAACCATTTGTTTAGTTGGTTTGCCGTGGTATTTTGTAACCCACTCACCTCAGTGTATCCGATGGATTTCAACTCGGCTATGGTGCACGGGTACAGATCCAAGAACTTGTATCTGTCGACCAGCTGGGCTGTCTCTTTGCCTTCGAATTCTTTGATCTATCAACAAAAAATTGTTTGTTAATTTTATTTTATAGTGACACGAGCCAGTTGTTTGCCTAATGGTGAGCATAACGCTGTCCCATAATAATTATAGTGCCACTCAGAACTTTGAAACACAAAGGCCTGCGCGGCACTGCAGTGCGCTCGTCACCCTGAGACATTAGGTATTAAGTTTCATAAGCCCAATAATTTCACTGGTTACTCTACTCATCAAACCGGAACACAGTAATAATTGCACACTACTACTTGGCGGTAGACTTCACTCACAAAGCGGTGGTATCCACCCCGGACACTCGCAGAAGAGTTAGTCCTACCGCTAAAAAATTAACAATTAGGGGAGCCATCAGTAGTGGACGTTTTCATCGATGATGCAGAACAGCTTACCTTCTCGAGCACGGCCTGGCGGCGCTTCTCCACCTTGACGATGGAGACGAGGTCCCCGATGTTGGACTCAAACTCCAGGAAGCGGTTCCAGATGTCCACCGAGCTCTCGGGCTTCAGGCTGCCCGACGACAGCACGCGCTCGAACAACACGCGCGTGTTGTTGTCCTCTACGACACAATTTTTTTTTTATGTTATTTGGTAACGAGACGAGCTGGTCGTTTGCCTGATGGTAAACATAGCGCCGGCTCATAACAATTGCAGTGCCACCCAGAACTTTGAAACACAAAGGCCTGCGCGGCATTGCAGATCGCTCGTTACCCTGAGACATTAGGTATTAAGTCTCACAAGCCCAGTAATTTCACTGGATACTCTGCTCATCAAACCGGAATACAGTAATGCTTGCACACTACTGCTTGGTGGCAGACTTCACGAGCAAAGCGGTGGTAACAACCCAGACGGACACTCGCAGAAGAGTTAGTCCTCCCACTAACGAAATGAAATTTCTCATGAGAATCAAATGTCTATATAGCAAAATTTAGAATCGAACACTAGGAACGTTAAAAATGAGAGTCAAAGTCGGACGTATCTACTGAGCGTTAAAACGCCCCATACAAATTGGACAGAACATCTGACGTCACTTGTTCAATGCGGGCCGTAAAGATGTACTAAAAACATGTATTTTGTTGATTTAGGCGTGAAAAACTGCGTTTAAGTACATGGTTGTCATACATTTTTTTATTAATTGAAATGTAAAGAATTTGATGGTATCATTTAAATTACTATTGGACGATAAAAAAAAACATTGAATTCGGGAAACTTTTAGATGCAGTATCTTTGTGGAAATGATATGATTTTTTGTGAATTTCATTTTTAGTGTTAATGTGATCTTCGTAAAACTGTATAACGACAGAAATTAAGTATTTTGTATTTCATGCAACTACCCAATTGGCGCTCGACTTCTTTAACATCACGGCGGTAGCTAGCCAGGCGAGCGCAAAAAAATACCCCGTCCGTAAACTCCCGTCTTCAATCCCAACTCACCGTTGAGATGCGACAAATAGTCGATGTAACACAGCACGTACTCCGGTATGTGGGAGAACTTCTTCAATCCTAGCTCGAAGATACGGAACGCAATATTCTTGTCCTTTGAGCAATAGTACTCCATCAGCGCGGCCGCCACGAATACGTGGTACCGGGACCTGAAAAAAATATATAGGTTTAGAAAAAACTAATAAACTAAACTTAAAAACTAATAGAGCGCTAAAAACTAAAAAAAATGAGTAGAGCACTAATTCACTAGGTGGTAGGACTAACGTTACCACGAGCGTCAATCTGGGTGGGTACTACCACTTTGCTCGTGTAGTCTGCTGCCAAGCAGTAACGTGCAAGCTTTACTGTGTTCCGGTCTGATAAGCAGTCAGTAAAATTCCTGGGCTTATGACTTGATACCTAATGCCTCAGGGTAACGAGCGCACTGCATTGCACAGACCTTTGTGTTTCAAAGTTCTGGGTGGCACTGCAATTATTATGGGCCAGCGTTATGCTTACCATCAGGCAAACGACCACCTGGTCTCGTTATCCAATTGTATAAAAAGAAAAGTCAGTTCCAACATAATCGCAGAAGAGTCAGTCCTGCCACCTAGTGGGTGGTAGGTGTAAACTGACCTGGGGTCCTCCCTAGTCCGTTTGAACACGGTCCGTGCGGACTTGATCCCCTCGGCGCGGCGAGCAAACTTCATGTATTGGACGTATGCCAGCGTCGGGTCGATGTCTTCCATGTCTAGGTAACGCGTATACACCTGGTGCACCTGGATAGATATGGTGGAGATTTATTTAGTTGACCAATCATGTGAAAAAATTCGGCGATTCACTAACCAATAACATATACTTAGGACTTCAGAGGGCAGAATATTAGTTGATGCCACTTTTGGACTTAGGAGGGCAGAATATTAGTTGATGTTATTTTGTAACGGTTACTTTTCAAACAAAATAGAAACAGACAGATACCGAAATACAAACGTTAAACTTATAAAACCCCTTCTTTTTGAGTCGGAGGTTAAGACCCGCACCTTGTTGTAGTGCAGTCGGCTCTCCTCGTAGTCTGCGTGCGCAAAGTGTAGCAGAGTGGAGTGCTTGAGAGGGCCGCTCGTGGCGCGCTCGTACACGGCCGCCGCCTCGTCGGAGAACAGGCGGGCTGCGTTCGCGTCCTGTAGCGGAAATAAAGCTTTGAACCACAGATAAACTTACACCTATGTATCTTGCTTATGTATATAAATTTTCATTAAAAATCGGTTTTAAGCTAACAGAATCTGAAATTAAAAACAGAAATTTTATTATTTTGGAGATACAGACTTAGTAGGGCAGAATATTAGTTGATGCCACTCTTGGACTTAGGAGGGCAGAATATTAGTTGATGCCACTCTTGGACTTAGGAGGGCAGAATATTAGTTGATGCCACTCTTGGACTTAGGAGGGCAGAATATTAGTTGATGCCACTCTTGGACTTAGGAGGGCAGAATATTAGTTGAGCCACTCTTGGACTTAGGAGGGCAGAATATTAGTTGATGTCACTCTTGGACTTAGGAGGGCAGAATATTAGTTGATGCCACTCTTGGACTTAGGAGGCCAGAATATTAGTTGATGCCACTCTTGGACTTAGGAGGGCAGAATATTAGTTGATGCCACTCTTGGACTTAGGAGGGCAGAATATTAGTTGATGCCACTCTTGGACTTAGGAGGGCAGAATATTAGTTGATGCCACTCTTGGACTTAGGGGGGCAGAATATTAGTTGATGCCACTCTTGGACTTAGGAGGGCAGAATATTAGTTGATGCCACTCTTGGACTTAGGAGGGCAGAATATTAGTTGATGTCACTCTTGGACTTAGGAGGGCAGAATATCAGTTAATACCCCTTTTGGACTTAGCAGAGCAGGATATTAGTTTCGCACTATTAAATAATATTCTGCCTCCCTCGAGGTCCCCCTCACCCCCTTCTCCTGCAGCAGCTTGGCGGAGTGGTCGAGGAACTGCGCGGCCTGGTGCCACACGTCGGGGTGGTGCGCCAGGCACAGCAGCCCCTGCTCGATGGCGAACATGACGCGGCGGCACACCAGCGCCGTGTCCTCGGACCGCAGCGGGTTGGAACGCTCCCAAGAGATGTACTTCTTCCACAGTTCCACCTGCGTACATTTAATACTTTATTGCACTGAGATAACTACGAAAGGAGGACATAATGCTAAAATGTACAAACGTATATGTTCGAATACTTGTTTATTATATTATTCCATTTTGATTTTGGTTCCTAGCAAATTATTTAAATTAGAGTCTAATTTGGCGGTTTCATATTTGTTACGTCATTGCTCCGTCATTTATAAACCCATTTTGAAAATTCTTTCTTTAATGAAAATGATATACTTTCAAATTTGTCCCATAGAAATTTTATCAAAATCGATTCAGTAGTTTGGTTTTGAAATCAAAATAACTGAAAAAAAATTATGTTTTCCATGTAAACAAAATTGCTTTTTTACTTTTTATTGCATTTTTTCATAGCTTATTTTTTGTAGTCGGTTTTTTATGTAACTTGTTACATCGACTTGTATTTTTTAAGAACTCATTACGACATATATTGAGACAATATATACGTTATATATAGTGATCGAATATTGGAACCTGTTTGATCTCCTCTCTGTCGACGGCGGGCGGCGTGGCGGGCATGTTCCTGTTGAGGCCGCGAGTGACCGTCTCCAACTCTTTGGCGACGCGACGGGCGTTCATATATTCACGGGAACGCTCCATCGCCATACGCTCCGCTAGATGGGAAGAAAACGTTTACTCAAACCAGAGAAAACAAAAATTAAATTTTACTTTTTAAAAAAAAAAAAGACACAAAACACACTTCCACCTCCTGGCTCCATCATCAGAACCTCGACACAAGTGCAATCTATTGGACTCGTCAAAACGAACCACATGAGCCCAAACTGGAAGAGTTTGTTAGTGGGAGGACTAACTCTTCTGCGAGTGTCCGTCTGAGTTGTTACCACCGCTTTGTGAGTGAAGTCTGCCGCCAAGAAGTAATGTGCAAGCATTACTGTGTTCCGGTTTGATGAGCAGAGTAACCAGTGAAATTACTGGGCTTATGAGACTTAATACCTAATGTCTCAGGGCAACGAGCGCACTGCACTGCCGCGCAGGCCTTTGTGTTTCAAAGTTCTGGGTGGCACTGCAATTGTTATGGGCCGGCGTTATGCTTACCATCAGGCAAACGACCAGCTCGTCTCGTTATCGAATAACATAAAAAAAAAGTTGTAGCCATGTAATGGAAGATCCATTTCCACGGAGAAGAATTATCGGGATTGTATCCTGCATGTTTATGAAGCCGAGTTGTCGAATAGTCTGACTGTACACATGAGAAATTTCTCTAACAGGATGCGACTACGAAGTATAAACGAATAGAAAGTCGCTTCCTACACGGAATCATTCCGAGTGAACTAACATAATCCTGCAATTAGAAACAAAACCTATCGAAATATATAAATAAACTCACCAATAATAGTGTTGATGCTTTGCTCAAATGCTATATAATCTTTCCACAAGGTCTCTATTCCAATGATCGGAGTTATCACGGCCCTTTGGTACACCTGTAACACAGCAATTGTTGAACGAAAGCGATTATTTGGTGGCAATAAACTCTTCTGCAAATGCCCGTCTGGGTGAGTACCACCGCTTTGCTCATGAAATCTGCCGTCAAGCAGTAATGTGCAGTAATGTTCCGGTTTGATGAGCAAAGCAGTCTGTGAAATTACTGGGCTTATGAGAGTTAGTACCTATGTCTCACGCCGGCGTGCGCACTCATGCTATGCCGCGCAGGCCTTGCGTTTCAAAGTTCTGAGTGGCACTGCAATTGTTATGGACCGGCGTCATGCTTACCATCAGGCAAACGACCAGCTCGTTTCATCATCAGTAGTATAAAAAATACAGTTTCTTCGAGTATGACGTGTGTTTTATGAGTGTGAATTTTTGCAGAAGTGTTCATGTCGATTTTATACATATGCGTTGTGAAATAAAAAACTGTTTAGTTATTAATAATTAATATTACATACTTTGACATACTTTTATTAATCAGTAATTAACAATTTGAATTGTGAATAATAATATTTCATGTATAACGACTAAATATTTGCACACCTAACGGTGAATATGGCGGTCATATGATAATTTGTCAACCTACTAACCCATATTTATGCAAATAAATTAATTTGAATTGAATTGAATTGACGTCATGATAAGGGTTTTATCACCCACCTTCCGGACAGCGGATATCTTCTGGTTCTCAGCGTACGAGCCGACGGCATCCACACTCTTCAGAAAAGTGACATAGTCGTTCCATATCGGATACGCGTGGATGTCCAGACCGATCTTGTCGAGGGCGAAGTCGTAGGCCTGCGCCATCTTCTCCCTGCGGGTTTGGGTTACCACATACTTTAATAAAACGCTTACACACTCATACCCCCGCACTAGGATTCCCTGTGTCGCAGGTGGCATGGACATACACAGATACACATCACAAACATCCAAGACCCGAGAACAAACTTTATGCTTACACAAAATCTGCCCCGGCCGGGAATCGAACCCGGGACCCCTCGCCTTGCAGGCAGGGTTACTACCAACTTAGCTACGGAGCCGTCAATTAGGGGATGCTTTAAACTACAATGGTGTTGATCCTGACGCCATAAACCTAAGCCTAGTTTTAGCGCAGGCACATATTGGACCACCGAACGCGGCCACCATTGGTTGGGTACGGCCTCCAGCCGCAGTCAGTGCTAGCCACAAAATAGAACAGAAAGGGCGCTCGGGCGCTTAGGCCGTCCTTACGCGCCCCTTCTGTTTTCTCTATTTTGTGCGGGCAGGAAGAAGGCGGCGTTTGTGGTAGAGTGTGTGCGAGAGGCACGCCACAAACGTGGCCTCCACCTCAGCTTGTGGCTCGATCGCAGCCATTCGGCTGTGCTTGTAGTTTCAAATTCAAATTCAAAATGCTTTATTCAAATAGGCCCCAAAGGAGCACTTATGAAAGTTAAAATAAATGACTCTAACAGCGGGCCTCTGCAACATTCGTCTACCCGAATCACATCACAGACTAAAACTAATGCCGTCTTTATCAGAACGTAATAAATGACAAAGACACCAACAGACCCAATCCGTACTCAAAGTCAACGAACCTTCCAGAAACCCACCGTACCCGTTCCAAATTGGTATAGGCCGAGCAAAAAGAAGGGCAAGAAGAAGCACTTTCTTTCCTACGTTCTTTCGCTCTTTTTTTATTTATTTTTTTAATTGACCACATTCTAACATAGTACGTTATATTAGGCATGTTATAATACATTGCAGGAATTAATTTTCATCCTTCTTACTTACATTTACATTAATATTCAAATTGTTTTTCACTCTTATATAGCAGATTAGAAATTGAACATTTCTGCAGTCCAGCATTTCGCCCTTAGACCCTAGAGATGCAGGGACGTTTAGTTTGCACGATGGCAGAGTGATTTATTCCTGGGCAAGAAACTCTCTGACAGAGTGAGTTATTCGTCGGCAAGAAACTAGCACCAGCAGCAAGGAACTCGAAGGCGGCGGAGTGATTTATTCAAAGGCAAGATACTCGGCGGAGGGATAAATTAATAAGACATACGTACTTGTAAGTTGGCAGCATACACTTCGTTTCCTTCACGTAATTGAGGTACAGCCTCCACAATTCGATGTTCAGGATCTTCATCAGGCACCGCTGAAACAACTAACGCGCGAAGTCTATGTGTTATTTTAGTCAAAAATATACTACGTCTACTGCTTTGAGTCGCCTATCCGAACGACGTCAGAATGTAACTCCTACCTAGTTATCACAAAAAAAACAAATTTAGACGCCTGTTTAGCTAGACAGTATCTCAATGATTAGAAATGTCACAACAGAATTGAGTTAGACACCGGTTAGACACTACTTAAATCAGGATATGTGGTTGCTCACATTTATACACGCGACTAAGGCATATTTAGGAGATGAACACTGTTTAACACAAGTTTAAAGCGTGTTTAATTTTTTCGTGATAAGACCGTTAATGAACTTTGACCTCTGTCTAAGATACCCACAACACTCAAATATGGATTAATTACTTGCTTAAATGCTGAAATATTCGTCCCGTTGCGGGAATTGGCATTGGCACTTTATAAGTCTACTGACCAACCTTTCACCAACCTCGACCTTCGACCAACCTTTCGATTTCATAGTTATAGTGAAATTACACGCATAATTTCTATCAGTCTTTGTGTTTTATCTAGAAATTTCATTCAACATTTTTTTTCTTGTTTCTTTAACAATCATTTGCAAACACTAATTCTACTTCTAATTTTTAATTATTATTATTTACTCCACACGTTATAACATTTTCATATAAAAATATTAATCAATTCAACAGTAGTCCAGAACGAAGGAAGTAATAAGTAGGTACAGATTGATCTGCGTAGAAATAACAAGAAGTTTTATACAAATCTTTAGGATCAACCAAAATTCATTCATGCATTGCTATCCGCACTATTTATAAATGCGAGCACGTTTGTTTGTTTGTCCTTTTTTACGCAGCAACGGAGCAACGGGTCTACGTGTATTTTGCATACTGTTACTGAGTTACTGTTAGACACTACTTAAATCAAGATTTGTGGTTGCTCATATTTATACACGCATGTTTAGCAGTTAAACGCTGTTTACACAGGTTTAGGGTGTGTTTAATGTTTTTGTGGTAAGACCGTTTATGTCCCTAGCATATCTATTGAACCATGCGGAACCCTCAATGTACGAAACCAACTCGCGCTTGTGGCTATTTATTTTACTTTTATTAAGCATTCTGGGAACACTCGACGAAGCTCGATCGCACGGTAGTTAACACTATCTACCGGGCGATCAAGCTTCGTCGAGCTGTGATGTGACATAACAGCCCTAGGTACCGCTTTAAACAGAGTAAGGGCCCTTACCGAGACAAACTACCTACTGTTCTTCTTTTACTATGATATAATTTGCTAGACGTTATACTACGAGTACAAAGAGTGTGTGAGTGTGTGTTGCCAGTGATGACTTATGGCACTGAGACGTGGTCTCTTACTGTTGGCCTCATTAACAAGCTCAAAGTTGCACAACGAGCTATGGAAAGGGCTATGCTCGGGGTTATACGCCACTTAGTTACTGGACTACTATTGAATCAACTAAAAGAGTTTTTACTAAAATACTTACCTTTCTCGTCTTCTTTGAATGATTGGAACCACTTTCAGGGGTGTCGTCTGATTGGTCCATTTAGTCGTAAAAACCATACATTTTAAGAATTTCGTAGCTAGCATTGCTCGTTTCCATGGTTCAGTTGGAAAAGCGTCTGCCCCGAAGAGAAGGAGAAACGGGTTTCGAATCTCATGGCAGCGAAATTTTTGAGATGTTTATAATTTTCATTTACAACACCTATCTTCTTAATTAACATTATTCTTTCTTAACAGTTATAGTCATCTTTTTTTTCCAAAAATATCTTTGAAGCTTTGTACCTACTGTGCATCTATATTTAATACTGTTTCATGCAAATTTAACTATGTACCTAATCGTTGAAACTCACTCGTTACTCGTTTTCTTACTTTATGTTATGTATCTTTATATTTAGAAAAGAAAATATAGAAATACAAAACCGTTACATTTTTTCAGTGATTCCTAGACTAGCTACTATAGATAAAAAGACACCATTTTTTTAGCAACAGAAATAACAAGGCAAACCACTTTGTGTGACCGAATTTTGAACTATGTTGATATATTTTACAAGAATCTATCCCAATTTTTAAATTAAAAGGTACGGCCAGTCTTCGGACACATTGGTATTCAACGCCATCTAGCGGAGTCTAAATAAAAATTGCAGAGTTCGCCTTATTACTGCTATTCTTATTGGTCAAGCACCAAAGCCTTCAATTTCCATTCATGCATTATACAAAAAAAAAAATGTTACAATATTTTTTTACGGATTTTGCCAATTTTTATAAATTATAGTATAATTTTGACTAGGATTAAAATACATACGACAGGGGATACATGTCAAAAGTGAACTTCTTTGGCCAAATATTCAACAATTCAATGTATTTTTTAATTGTTTAACCTACCGATTTCAAAAGAATGAGGAGAGTTTGTAAACATGAAATCTAAGGATTGTCACAGTTTTGATACCAAATCGCGAAGGATTTTGATGAATCCCAATAATAATATGACCCAGCTGAAAACCCAGTGTAATAAGTACTTTTTAAGGAAGGAGAAAAAGGGATAGTTGCAAAGGTATTAAAAGAATATAGAAGTGAAAAATTGTGATAATTCAATCAAAACAATCAGTGGCGCAAGTACGGAACTTTGCGATTCATAGCGATCGATAAATTGACAGTTAAAGTTAAAGTTAAAATTAGAAATAGGTAGGTCGATTTTTTTAAAACGAAACAACCAAACGGAATCTAATCTCCGAAACTAGTTTTACTGTTATTGATTGCGTTCTCTTCTTTCGTTCAATTGTCATTGCATTGACCAAATAACTAATTTCACGAAGTGATTTTCGTATGAAAACCGTGGCGAACGACGAAAAACCATTTATATATTTATGTTAAAATAGTCTTCGTTCCATAAACCAGTCTTTGAACTGTGAGATGCGAATATTTACTTCATATTGAAGAAAGTAGATTCGGCTTCGTGTCGGTATAGAAAAAATCAAGATATACCTATCTCTAATTTAAATTTTTAACCATTCGAACTGTCAATTTTATTTATCAAATAGATCGGTACTTGCACTGCATCGGATGGTATTTTATAGGTCTCAAAACGACCTGGCATAGTCTCAAATTCTGCTAAACTTAGGAAAATGAGCCAAACATTTTGATTTGCCTTAGTAGCCAAAGAAATTCGCCTCCATCATGTCTGAACACATTGACCCTAACCGAAAAAAAAGATTATATTCCCATTGATATTTTATTTCACCTTACATCTATTATTTTGTCACAGTGCTGTCTCGGAGACATTTTTGCAGTCTTTTCTAGCTTATATGCTAATATCACAGAAAGTTTTATATAGAATACCAACTTACGTTGTACTGATACTAACCTTTTCAACTTTTTCAAAGTTTCTCGCCTTCATCTGGAAGTAAAGTTAAAGTTGAATTAAACAAGTTTTTACAGTTCTTCTTCTTCTTCAGATTATGGTCGAACATGGCTTGACGTTTTTATGATGGCTTGGTGGCTAAATTGGTGGCAACCCTGACTGCAAAGCGAGGGGCCCTGGATTAAATCCTCACCCGGTGCAAACTATTTGACCATAAAGTTTGTTTTCGGGGTTTTTGATTGCAGCTTCAACTGCGATTTTCTAAAATAAAAGTAGCCTAAGTTACTCCTTTTATCAGTTATCTGCCAGTGAAAGCCAAGTCAAAATCAGCAGCGCGAGTACGGATCTTATCGATAAAAAAAATTCGATAAAATTGACATTTATAATCGATAAAACCCACTTTAACAATTTTAACTGTCAATTTTATCGAATAAAACCCACTTTATCGATTTTAACTGTCAATTTTATCGAATTTTTTTTATCGAAAAGATCCGTACTTGTGCCGCAGTGTAGCCATTTTGGAGATAAGCCGGAACAAACATACAGATGTAAATTTTAGGAATTGTTTTTTTATTAGTACTCTAAGACATACATATATTATATACTTTCATGAGCATTTAGTAAAAAATTTGATATTACAAACATACACATCAATTTTATTTATTTCTATAGATATAGATGTAAAATGAATCATTAGGTGACTAATGAGCTTACCTCCTGTTCAATATAGATCTTCCAATACCGGCCAGTAGTGGGGAATGCAGAGATGAGTTTTTCGTACACCGAACGGACATCATTAATGGGCCTCGTTTGCGCCTCGCGGATGAGCAGAGACCAAGAATCCACATCGTAGATGTTAGCTTCCACAGCACGCTGAGCTCTCATGAGCCTTTCATTTCCCCAGTCCTGGAATATTATAGTTACTTGGTTAGCATTTCACCACTATCCTCCTTGATCTTAGGTGACAATGTGATTGAAGATGGCATTATGCTAGTCAGAATTAACGGGATATTTACTATGTTTATTATTTGTATATGCGACATAAACAAGTTCCTGTTTAGTAACTACGGGATTAAAGGTACTGGCCGTAAACAATACTTAAACACATTGTTATCACTAAATTCAAAATGTTCTCGATATTAAACATTGAAAAGTTTAAAGATTTGTAGTTCATGGGAGTAGTTCTAGCAAAAAAGGCCCTCCCTGTTATTTAGATAGGCCTATTTCTCAGTCACTGACTCGTTTTGATTTTGTGATCCATAAATCCTGAAAAATGGAATTTCAAGTATGGATATTCAATAATGAAGTTGTGCCGAATTCTCACCCAAATCAATTAATTTTAACCACAGCATTTAAGTGTTAGTCGCAAATCCGATAGCAGGAGCAACTGCTAGTTTTATAGATCAGTTATTAGTCCAATCATTAAAATCCAGTACGATACGACAAACACAGGAAACTAAAAATAAATTACTGTTTCTAAAATTAGTGAATAAGTAGCTATTGAAACTTTGTAAATATTACGTACAATCTCGGTGTTTTCTGGGGTTTCTTCTGTCGTGGACATTTTTAGTTTTTGTGTCGTTTGCTGGCGGCTGTAAACCTAGAGGTTAGAAAACGTAGATTAACCACTTTTACAGACCAAAATTCGACTTATTCATATCAAAACACTGTTTCAAGGAGCATGTAAGTAACGGTTTACAGAAATCTAGGAATTTGAAATCATTAATTAGTAAAACAATTATTTTCACAGCGAAAATAACCAAACAGCAGACGCCATCGCTTCAGTTCGTTCAGTAATTCCAAAATCTATGTAATTCAATGTTTACAATTTTAACAAAACCGTTAAAATAAATAATTATCGGTTTTTATTTCTGAACGAAGACTGGGAAAATATTTCGTTATCCTAAGGACTTATTACACCACGTGTGACGTGATATTCAGACTGTCTTATATTACAGATGTAGATACAGTCTACTAACTACTTAGATAAGTTCGCTATTAATAATACGATAACTCTGGATAAATTCAAATTTCAAATTCAAACAGGCTAACTCTTATTGCACCAATCATGTCAACAGACAGTCTGAATATCACGTGGTGTAATAAGTCCTTCATCACTATTCACTGGCAGTGGCAAAGCAAAGAGGGCAAAGTGGCAACTGGCAACACTGTTGCCGTGTTGTCAGTTTTACTTTTGTCAATACGAATTGCGATATTTAGAGTTTTGGCGGGAATGCGAAAATGTGCTGTTGTTGATTTTGTGTTATTTACTGAAACCTGTGTTTTATCGAGTGTTAATGTGTAATAATGGTGGATTATTAACCATTAAGTGTTCGTAAACGTGCATGAGTGAAAGGCAAATGGTACAAAGACGAAAAACGTGTATTTTCGTATTCTATCCCAAACTCCATAGAAGCTTCAGTAAAGTATCCACCGCTTTACTGAAGCATCACTTCGACTTGACCGCGCTTAGACTAAACTTTAACGTGACTTTGAAGACTTTCATGCACCAAAACTAGAGACTTATTACATATTATTATTATTTATATAACTTGACACTGGCTAAATACGCTAATCGCGTGGAGCCAAAAACAAAACAAAAAAAAAGCACGAATTGCGATACAATGTCAAAATATCAGTGAAACGGTAAACTGTTGAAATTACATTATTGTTGAAATTCTCAAGTTTACGACAGAATTAATCATCTGAAGCATGAAATGTGAAAATTGGATAACACATTAGAACGGCTGTGGAGTCAGATCAGCACAGTGCCGCTTCAATTTTTTTTAATTCACTAATTTAAGTTCGATTCGCAATGGAGGGGACTTGGGTCCTTATTTTGTTAGTTTTAGTGATGTTGGTTGGCTCCTATGTGGCTGGGAGTATTCCTTTAAATGTCAGCATGTCTGAGGTACAGTAACATTCAGTAATTATTTGAATAAATGTTGTTGTCACATGAAAAACGCGTTTTTAAGTAACACCATCTGTCTTCAAATAAAGTGCTGGTGTAAAAAAGGTTTCGAAACCAATTAACATTTTGAGGCTGGTAAGCAGTTTAACTAGTTAAGGTACCTATTGTAATTCAGATCAAATAGTAGATAAAATAAGTGAACTTTTTATTTAATAAATGTATGTACATGTATTTCGCTAAAAATTGCAGTTATAATTACAAAAAAAGAAGTATCTATTCTTCAAAGTAACTTTTATAAATGTAATTGGGTCTTTTTAGTACATCCTGAGGCACTTATAGCATATTTAAAAAAACAAAAATAATAATCCATTAATTGGGGGTCACTGACCTCACTGCTAGAATATTTATTTATTTTTTCTTTAATATGACTTCCTCTATAATGCTGTGGTTGAGTTGGTGAACTCAACTCCCACAATTTGTGAGGGCTGCTGGTTCGATTCTTGCAACAAGATATACTAATATGTTATATATTAATTTCCTAATCACAGAGAAGTTTAATCAACAATAGAGTAAAGTTGTACATTTTAAAGTAACTAGCTGCTACTTATATCAATTGTCACTTCGATAATTTCACTACAGATTTGTGCAGGACATAAAAAGTTGAAGGTACAGCTGTTGGAACTCACTGGTAGGTGTTTTTCAACTTGACGGTTAGTAGCTAGCGACGCAAGCACTAGTATTACCTTACTACAGGTCATATTGCTATCATTTCCATCACCAAAAGCTCCAGTTCAATGGTTTCAAAACACTTGGGCTTTCGCAACCATCTTTTAACCAATTGTTCGCGATTCTATGTATGTATATCCTGGTTTTCTATACATGTCTAATAACATAAATAAACTTGGCTGATGCCAAAAAATGACAGCAATAGTGATCCGATTGCTAACCAATAACATGATTCAAACTATGTAATTTTTTATTGAGGTTGTTTACATTATTGGACTTTGATGAAATTCTCCACCTTAGACTTTTTAACGCAAACTGTAAGTTATATTAATTTAAGTATGTATCTCCTTAAATAAATAAGATTCAACAATTTTGATCCTCCAGGATAAATTACAAAAAGTGACAGTGTTTGGAGCTGGTCTCCTAGTTGGTACGGCGCTGGCTGTCATCATACCCGAGGGAGTGCGGGCACTGTTCAGCGAGCGGTCACATCCTACGGTCATCACTAAAGACTACACTGTGGAGCCCCCAGATCATGATGATGATTTACATTCCGTTATTGGGATCACTCTGGTGCTTGGTACGTCACTATTTACCCTTTTGCTTAAACAGTTGTTTATGGATGCAATCTTTTACTAGTCCAATGCTACGCACTACTGCTGTGCTGCAGACTTGCGATGTAGTAATTATCTTTATAGTACCATAAGTATTATTAAATCTAACTTACTTTTTTAAATTTAATTTATCTAAGTACTGACTGCTCCCATAACCTAAGTTACTTCTTATCACAATAGCTATCTGCCAGTTAAAGTACCGTAAAAATCAGTCCAGCCGTTTCGGAGATTAGCCGGAACAAACAGTCAGACAGACAGACAAAAATTGTTTTTGTTATAAGTATGTACCATATATACTTTCATATGCATTTAGTAAAAAGCTGTTATTTTGATATTACATACAGACACTTCAATTGTATTTATTCATATTGAGTATAGATATCTTCACAACTGCTTTGGGAAAATGTGATTAAAGAATTTAGAGTTCAAGTTATCTTTATCGGTCTATGTCTTGTTTCCCCAGGGTTTGTCTTCATGCTCCTAGTAGACCAGATGTCTTCAAGGTACAACGATGCGACCAATCCTCATGAGAAGAACGTCACAGCAACCATCGGCTTAGTTGTGCATGCAGCAGGTGAGAATTATCATTAGACCCTTATTCAATGAGTAAATGTATGAATGCAATAAATAATAATAAATCATTTATTTCCATTAGCAAAGAATCATAATAACATTCACATAAATAATTCAAAAACAATAAATAACAATTACAACCAATCTAATTAATATAATACCAACTAATTACATTACAATCAGTTACTTATTTTAAGCGTAGGTAACAGACAACTTTTGTTTAACGTCATTTTCTCTTTTTTTACTATTGGATAACGAATCGGATCTTAATCATAGCGCCAGCCCATAACGGTTGCAGTGCCACTCAGAACTTTGAAAGCCTGCGCGACTCTGCAGTGCGCTCGTTACCCTGAGACATTACGTAGTCTCATAAGACCAGTACCTAATTTCTCTGAAAACAACACTCTTTGCCAGGAAGTTTATAATTGCTTCATAGCACTTTACAAAAAAACATAATGCGATAAAAGCATTATTTGCATAACAAGGTTACAACCATTTATAAAATAATGTTTTTTTGCTGATAACACGTAATTATTGAGTACTTTAACTATTATTACAAGTTTAAATAAGTGCTACAAAAGATTCGTGGTATTTTTTTTATTTGATATTTTGACGTTTGATAATAAGTATAAGGCCAGCCTATAACAAATGCAGTGCCACACAGAATTATGAAACAAAGGCCTGCGCGGCACTGCATTGCGCTCGTTACCCTGAGACTTCTAGGTATTAAGTCTCATAAGCCCAGTAATTTCACAGACTACTTTGCTCATAAACTCGGTCCATAAATATAAAAATCACGTCGATCCGTTGCTCGTTTCTGATGTGTTAAAGACAGTGGCGTATTTTAGAATTCAGCGCCCTGGGCCTGCAGGCCCCGCCGCCGATAGCCCGCCCCGTGTCTAGATGTTTATCAAACTTACAGCCACGAGCCCTCACGACCACCTTACGATATTTAGGCTCTTATTAATAAACAATGTTAAACGATGGTTTAGTTAAAGTATGTTTTGTCTTTGTTATTCTTTGACAATTTTAAACTGAATCAAAAAAGACAAAACACTGTGAACTAGGTATTCCACTGTTTATTAATATGAGAGCCTAAAGATAGGCTTTTTTAATTTCTTCTACTTGCGCCGACCCTCGCAGCCAGCCGCCCCGGGCCATGGCCCTGTGGGCCCTAGGGTAAATACGCCCCTGTTTAAAGAAAAACAAACCAACAAACAAACACACTTTTGTTACTTTTATATATATTATAGTGCGCAAGATTTGTATACTAGCTAATATCATAAATGCGAAAGTGTATATAATCAAGATAATCCATTACTATTATAAATGCAACAATAAACACATTTTCGTGTGTTTATTGGTTTGTCATTCTCAAACCTATCTGCTTTATTAACGAGGTAGAGGCGCATGCGCAGCCGCGCGTACTTACATAGCTAAATACATAATTATATAATTCCTACTAATCCATACTAATATTATAAATGCAAAAGTGTGTTTGTTGGTTTGTCCTTCTTTCACGCAGCAACAGAGCAACGGATCGACGTGATTTTTGGCATAGATATAGTTTATGGACCGGAGAGGCTACTTACCAGGCTACTTACATAGGCTACTTTTTATCTCGGAAAAATGCACGGTTCCTGTGGGAACGCGGGGTGAAAACCGCGGGCGGAAGCTAGTAATTAATAAGTGTTGGTTGTTTTGTAATTTGTAATAAACTAATCTCTAAAACGATCGTACATGCAAAGCAATCAAAATTTATTACGATAAAGCTATCTATCTATACTTACATATAATCAGTTATCTACACAGATCTAACAAAAAATTATATATTTTTCAAGAAATACGTGACAACGTGCTTTCAAGTAATTCAACCCTGAATTATTAGTAATGACTTATCTTCGGAATTATTACACATTGATTTCAACAACAAAAGGGTCCGTACTACTTTTTTTTTTGTTATTTGGTAGCGATACGAGCTGGTCGTTTGCCTGATGGTAAGCATACCGCCGGCCCATAACAATTGCAGTGCCACCCAGAACTTTGAAACACAAAGGCCTGCGCGGCACTGCAGTGCGCTCGTTGCCCTGAGACTTCCCAGCAGGCATATTCACAACTCAATCCGATAGGTTTCCGTTCGGATCCACATTATCCGTCTCAGTCTGTCTACATTCAGGATGACAGAGACGAAGAATGTGGATTCCAATGGAAGCCTGTCGGATTGTGTTGAGAATACGCCTGCTGGTATAATATTAAGTCTCATAAGCCCAGTAATTTCACTGACTCATTATCAGTCTCTTACGCTCCCACTGCTGGGAGATCGGCCTTCTCTCAGAGAGAGAAGTATGGGCCATAATCCACCACGCGGGCTCAGTGCAGCTTGGTGGATGTCACATGTCCTCGAATTTTGTGGTTCTTGAACATGCCGGTTTCCTCACGATGTTTTCCTCGCCGTTTTAGAGCGAGTGTGAATAATCCGCACATAACTTGATATAAGTCATTGGTGCGGGCCAATTCGAGATTCGAACTATGGTGGGTCGGATTGTAAGTCGCACAAGTTCCCGCGCGGCCACACTCGCTCGAGTGTGACCGAGCGAGTGTGGCTCACTGACTGACTACTTTTTTTATTGACTTGGCAATATTTTGCTCATCAAACTGGAATACAGTAAAGCTTGCACATTAACGCTTGGCGAAATGCCTCGATATCTGCTTGTTAGTTTTACACAGTTTAAATGGCCAGTCTTCTCACGTATCTAGCCGCTTTGTTCCAGCGGACGGTGTCGCGCTGGGCGCCGCGGCTACCACGTCGCACGCTGACGTCGAGCTAATCGTTTTCCTAGCGATCATGCTTCACAAGGCGCCGGCGGCTTTCGGGCTAGTCACCTTCCTATTGCACGCCGGATTGGAGAGGTAACTAACTGTCAAGATTAACATTTTCTTTTATTTTATAGTTTAGCGTCTGCCTGCGGCTTTGCACGCGTGGTTACAATAAAATGTAGCCTAAAGCACTCACGGATACTGTAGCTTCCTATTGGTGGAAGAATTTTTAGAATAGGATCAGCTGTTCCAGAGATTAGCGGTAACAAACAAACAAACTTTACTGCTTTATTATAATAGTGTGGATAGGGAAGTTGCACGAAACACAAAATACATAATTACTATCCTTATACAGGTAAGAACAACACATCAATACAATAAAAATTTAAAATTAAATTCACAAAAAATATATAATATCCAAAAAGATACTGGATCTAAAAGTTTCCCGAATTCATCAATTGTTTTGTATAATCAAATAGTAATTATGATACTATCATATTCCTTACATTCCAATGAATAAAAAAATGTATGACAACTGTGTACTTAAACGCAGTTTTTCACGGCCAAAATCTACAAAATGCATGTTTTCAGTACTACCTTACGGCCCGCGTTGAACATGTGACGTCACGTTTTCAGCCCAATTTGTATGAGGCGTTTTTCGCTCAGTAAATACGCCCGAAGTTGGCTCTCATGTTTGACGTTTATAGCGTTTTATATCCAGTTTTTTCGATATGGAGATTCTAATACGAAAACGAATTGATTAATATCATAAAAAAATGGAGTCAACATCCCTATTCTATTATTTTGCAGGAATAGAATAAGGAAGCATCTGCTAATCTTCTCATGCGCCGCGCCAGCGCTCGCCCTTATCACCTACTTCGGCATTGGGAATGAGAGTAAACAGACTTTGAGCGATTTCAATGCTACCGGTGAGTTTTTTAAAATAACAAAAACATAACACTTAAAAAAATAACACTTAAAAAACACTTAAAAAATAACACTTAAAAAATAACACTAAAAATATAATAACAATTAAAAAATAACACCTAAAAAAAATAACACTTTAAAAATTAGATTAGGCTTCGTTTCGTTTTCGAAAAAATCAAGAATTACATTTCTCTAATTTAAATTTTTAACGATTCGAACTGTCGTTTTATTCATCGAAAAGATCGCTACTTGCACTACAGGCCAAATAAGTTACTAAAAGTATTCTCAGCAAATTTATAGGTCGGCTAATTTCGCAAGTTGTGATATGCGGCGCCGTGGCTTAGTTGGTTAAAGCGCCTGTCTAGTAAACAGGAGATCACGAGTTCGAATCTCGTCGGGGCCTGCCAGTTGTAAATCACTTTTTGCGCTTTTATTTTTTTGTGTGCATTGCTTTTAGTAGTCTAGTATTTTTTAAAAGTATTTTCTATTAAAATACCCAAATTTTTTTTTTGTTGTAATAAAAAATATTCGTATGTATTATAGTGAGAAGAAAAGTTTGTTAGAACAAAAATTTTGTGTTATAAAAATTAAAACAAATTAAATTTCAAATTCAAATAGTGATTACAAAAAAATGTCATCACGCCCAGGCCCCTTTTGGGTTAGACAGAGAGGGAGGTACTTCAAACTAAACCACTTTTAATTGCTATAGTAAAGCAGATAATGACGTCAACTTTCTGTTCTTGCCAGGCATAGCTATGCTGTTCTCAGCGGGCACATTCCTCTACGTGGCGACAGTGCATGTGCTGCCAGAGCTGACGCATCCCCATTCGTCAACTCACACCCCTCTACCCTTAAGTGAGGGTGCGCCCGCGAAACGCGTCAAGGCTGGTCTACAGCTGGGCGAAGTTGGGCTTTTAGCTGTAGGTGCCCTATTGCCTGTGCTTTTGACAGTCGGGCATAAACATTAGACGGGCATAGTTAAAAAAAGTGCCTAATCGGGCATAATTTTTTTAAGTGTCTAATTATAAGCGTCTTTTCATTGACACGTTTTGTTAAAATTGTTATGTTATTGTACGCATTACTAAGGAAGAAAATGGTTATAATTTACAAAATGATTTTTTTATACTATTGGGTAAGGAGTCGAGCGCGTTTGCCGCGAGTCCGTAACAATTACAGTGCCACTCAGAACTTTGCAACACAGACCTGCGCGGCACTGCATTGCGCTTGTTACTCTGATACATTATTAGGTATTCATTAATCTTAAATTGACGAAATTTAAGCGTATCTCAGTCTTAGGTGTCTTTTAGGTCATCAAATAAAGATTTATTCAAATAACGCTTAACGGTTTTTATCGTGTATATTTGACATTATTTTGGTTTCAGGCGTATAAAAAACTTTGCTGTCTACGCGAGATCACGAATAATGTATAGGTTTTGGAAAGTCTAGAATTAATAATGTAGGTTATACGTGAAAAACCATTTACAAGTTATATGGTGTGTAAGGACCTAAACATATACAGGGTGGAACTGGGTATAGTTGGAAAGTTTTTAGCGATTTCTGATATTTTCCGTCACCTAACCTCAATTGACCGGATAGTCTTTTTGGATTCCTTATGGTTTTGATTGATTGACACCAAATAATATTTTTGTGCTAATCCACTCATTTTCCTGTTTGTACATTTTTTCACAAATCTGTGAATGCTTGATAAAATATCTCCAAAGGGACTGTCTTCTAAGAAAGTTTCCCGGTAGGTACAAGCAACGGTTAAGGTACTTACCCTTATACCCTTACTGTGCAGTAAGGATTTAAGAGTAGGTCTTTAAAATTCCACCCTGTATACTGTCGATCGACCAATTTCGTAATAAATTTCCTCATCTACCCATGCTGGTAATATAATGACTGTATGGGATTTAAAGTCCTGTATAGGGCTGCGACGCGATGGTGAATAAAACTGCTGTTTGTAAACTATTATGTGTAATGTCTTTCACAAGTCACAATCAAAGTACCACAGATGTATTCACTTGGGCGATGCCCAGTTACGACTATGTCGGTGGTGGAGTGAAACATCGATCTCAACACCAGGAAAAACACTTGTAATTTATAATGCAAGTTTTGGAAAACTAGTGAAACAGTTGCGCGCTAAAAAGTGACAGCTCTACCACAGAGAACGTATGACACTCGAGTGACGTTTGAAAACATATACAAACGCCACAACTGTATTGATTTTACATATAATAAATAAATAAATAATAATGAACGTTAATTTCGTTAGTTATTTTATCGTTAAATATGTCGTATTTAAATAATATGTGTTCCTTCCTGCCCCAATAGGTATTAAGTAAATATATTTTTTTTTCATTAAAATTACATATTATAATGGGTGGCAACATTTTATGACTATTTTATATGGCAATCTATACAAATAAATAAAATTGAAGTGTCAGTTTGTAATATCAAAAACAGCTTATTACTAAATGCATATGAAAGTATATACGGTACCTATAACAAAACAACTATTTTTAAAATGTTTGTCTGTCTGTTAGTTCCGGGTAATCTCCGAAACGGCTGGGCCGATTTTGACGCGACTTTCACTGGCAGATAGCTAATGTTACAAGGAGAAACTTAGGCTACTATAATCGTAGAAAAATTATTTGGGTTCCGCGCAAAAAAATAAAACCCATGAAATCCAATATCTCTACGCGGGTGAAACCGCGGGCAGCAGCTAGTTAATTCATAAAAAGATTCAAATTCAAATTCAAATTCAAAAGTCTTTATTCAAATAGGCCCCAAAGGAGCACTTATGAAAGTTAAAATGACTCTAACAGCCGGCCTCTGCAACATTCATCTACCCGAATCACAGACTAAAACTAATGCTGTCTTTATCAGAACATAATAAATGACAAAGACACCAACAGACCCAATCCGTGCTCAAAGTCAACGAACCTTCCAGAAACCCACCGTGCCCGTTCCAAATTGGTATAGGCCGAGCAAGAAGAAGGGCAAGAAACTCGTCACGGCATTCTTTTTTTTTAAAAAAAGTAGTTTATTACAATGATTCTAATGCTAACAACTAACAATTTAAAGTTTAGTAGTCGCCAGGAGGCTCCTGAGCTGTTTGCCTCCATGCATCCTTGTCATCCACATAATCCTTAATTTTATAATACGCTTTTTTAATTAATACACTCTTGACTATACGTTTAAACTTTCCTTGTGGTAATTCAGTTAATACTTTAGGAATTTTGTTGTAGAATCTGACACCATTTGCCAGGAACGATTTGTTAGTTTTACTTAATCTGAACCCGGGTACAACAATTTTATGTTTACTTCTAGTATTTAACTCATGTACATCACTTTTTAAGTTAAATTTAGTAATATTCTTCCGTACATACATTATATTTTCCAAAATGTATAGCGAAGGCAGGGTTAGAATACCTATTTCTTTAAAAAAGTCTCTTAGAGATTCGCGTGGACCCATGTCATAGATGGCGCGTACTGCTCTCTTTTGTAATATGAAGATGGTATCTATATCGGCAGCAGACCCCCAAAGTAGGACGCCATAAGACATCAAACTATGAAAATATGCAAAATATACCAACCTTGCCGTCGCCACATCAGTCAGCTGCCTAATTTTACGTACTGCAAATGCAGCGGAACTCAAACGACCCGATAGGGCATTGATGTGAGGACCCCACTGCATTTTGGAGTCAATAGTTAATCCTAAGAATACAGTGTTATTCACCAGGTCAAGTTTGCTGCCTTCCAATTCCACTTTAGATTCCACGTGTGGTACGTTGGGAAGTGAAAATTTAATACATTTAGTTTTACTAGCGTTAAGTAGTAGATTATTAGCAGCAAACCATTCTGAGATTTTGTCAAGGTTATCATTTAATTCCTAGTTAAGATATAACTGTTTTGATATAAAAGTAGATGAAAAATACGAGCGCAAAGCGGGCGTTAGACCCTTTTGGATAGTTAAATTTGGTTCATAGATTAGGAGGATTTATAGATAAGATACGTTCGTTCCCATAGTGCCGGGGTCGAATCCCGTTTCGTATCTTAATAAAAAATTGGAAATTGTTTAAATATTAATGTGTGAATAGTAAAACTTACGTGTTATCAGCCAAATTATTGCCAAATTGTGCGAAAAATAAGGAATGTTAATGTACTAATTTGACTAGTTTATTAATATACCAGCACGTTAGTCTGCGTCTATACATCTATACAAATAAATAAAATTGGAGTGTCTGTTTGTAATGGCAAACTAACAACTTTTTACTAAATTCCGTTGAATGTATATACGGTACCTATATGACAAAAACAATTTTTATAATTTTTGTCTCTCTGTTTTGGCTAATCCGAAACAGCTGGACTGATTTTGACGGGGCTTTCACTGAATGTAGCTGATGTTATAAGGAATAACTTAGGATACGTGGCTGGAGCCGCGGGCACAGCTAGTGTAGAATAAAAGATGATAATTTTGTTATCATCAGCCAGTATATTCTGACTTCTTGCAGCCGTAAACTCGCCTACGCAACGGGCACAAGTTATAATAGACATTGGAAATAGTTCTTTCTACTAAGCTTCGACTTTTAGTTCGCTTCAGTAAATCGACACTACCAAGCGTCAAATCGTAATAACGATATCATAACAAAACTAATAATGCGTTCGTCAAAAGAATTCAAATTCAAATTCAAAATGCTTTATTCAAATAGGCTCCAAAGGAGCACTTATGAAAGTTAAAATAAATGACTCTAACAGCGGGCCTCTGCAACATTCGTCTACCCGAATCACAGACTAAAACTAATGCTGTCTTTATCATGAATCACTGAATAGTTCTTTTAGCTCATTAAAACGTAAATTATTTTTACAAATACAGTGACTGAAAAAACACTAGTAAAAAAAGGACATTGGCACACACGTAGCGTACAAAAGACTAGCTAAACTGAACTGAACTGTATAGAAAGAGATAAACATACTTAGTGTTACCACAAAAAAAGCATTTTTAGTCGCCTGTTAAGCTAGACAGCGTTTAAAGATAAACGTCAAAAATGATTAGAAATGTCACAACGGAATTGTGTTAGACAACGGTAAGACACTACTTAAATCAGGATTTGTGGTTGCTCATGGCATGTTTGGGCGTTAAACAGTGTTTAACACAGGTTTAACGTGTGTTTAATTTTTTTGTGGTAAGACCGTAAGTAGTTATTCAACCGTGACATAAAGTTTATTAGTAAGGCGGTCTTTTGAACGCTACGGGCAGTGTTTTATTATTTTAGAGGTTTTAAAAAAGACATTATAATAAGAATAAAATTTTATATTTATCGAGAAAATAATAGGCGCTGTGTAATACTATTATCTCGTTATGCCACTTTTAGCGTAGAGAGAGAGAGAGAGAGAGAGAGAGAGAGAGAGAGAGAGAGGAGTGAACGCTTCTCTATATTTGATGTTTTCGCTTTATGAATATTCCACTTTTCATTCTATGAGTACATTGTACAACCTGCAATATACACTTTTCTGTGTATACAGGTTGAGTTTGAATTGATATGTTATCTCGGAAAGGAGTAATCAGGACCATGTTAGTCGGCAAGTTGTGAGAATCTCTATTCGAAATACGTCATCCAAAATTCCCATACGAAAAAAATAAATTTATTTCAAACGTGAAGTGCGCGGTGTTGTCTGGAATTTTTCTATGTCTCATTTAATCAACATCATTTTTTTTTTTTTTTTTTTTTGGTGCCCGGGGGAAAACTCGTTTATGAGCCAGCCCCCCCGTGCCTGGGTACGGTCACGGGGGGAGTGTGGGCTTCCCGCTCGCCCGCTGCGCAGCGGACTACCCACCAAAAACCCCCGGGGCGTTTACGGCTCAGCTTCTGGACGGGGTTGCGGTGCCACTTTCGCACTCCACGCGGGAATCAACATCATCATTTAAGAAAGTTCAACATAGTTCAAGTGAATCAGCTGATCTAGGGCTGTCCGGGAGTTCTGTAGTAGAATTTTGACTTAATATTTAAATGTCTATTCTTCAATGAAATATTCCGAATTTCAAAAACTCGTACATCAAATGTTGTTGACCTCCAGGAGTACATTGACCCCCTTTCAGTATAACATACCATTTGAAACTCAGGCTGTATACACTTTTCTATGTATATACACTTTTTCGTGTATATTCAATGTTCTATGTAGCATTTGGTTTTTAAATCTATTTAAGTCCAATATCAATAAAAATACTTCAAATCATGGTTCCATGCGTATGGTAGATCAACAGTAATATATTATTTTAGATTTTAAGTACCTAAACATATATTTTTTTATTCTAGGTATTATTGTGGAAATTGGACTTTATGTATAATTATTATTTTAGGTTAAGATGAATTATTTTTGTAATTGATAAAACAAATCATTTTCAGGTTTTAGCGAATTTTAGTACTACTTATTTAGTTTTTGAGGCTTTTTCTTAATTTTCATACAAGAAATGTATACTCTTTTTTGGCAAAAAATCCATTTTAGGCGAAAAGAAAGTAAAAAAACCTAATGTTTTGTAAATTTTTTCGTATTTATATTGGCAATCATAATATTTCAGAACCGAATTTGCCAGCCCCGATTGCACGTGATTTTGTCTGTTTTACCCCTAGAGTGTATATAAAAAGCCGGTGGCGCGGAGGGAGTGTATCCCCCGTCCGCCGTGACAAAGTTCAGGTACCCTTTTTGGGGGAGGCTACTAACCCTCCCCTCCCGCTCATGGGAAAATACTAAAGTCCTTCCCCGACCGTCTCTAGTGGTGAGCGTAAAGTAGGGATTACACTTCTCACACATTTCGCAAGGATTCCAAACTAGTTGCCGGTTTTTGTGGCGGCTTCTCGCTACACAATGGACCCTACTTAAAAATCTGAAAAAATAATTACGAAACGTATAAAAAGTGTGTTATATATGCCAATAGATGGCGTTAATCCCCGAAAGCACTAAAAACATTTTGAATTTTTTTTTCGTCACAATTTTAATTTTCTTGCTTATAGATACTCGAACACTGCATTAAATTTATTATTTAATAATTTTTGCATGTTATTATTATATTCATTTACTGCAGTGTTCGAGTTTTCGGCTAGGGGAGGTGGCCCTAATTAGAAAAAATGAACAATTTAGTTCAGTATGAGAACGCAGAGTGCATTTTTGATCATATTCGTTTTAAAATATTATTTTGTTTAGTGTGATTTTCAAATTATTTTTTAAGATAACAAGTTCATAAACTGTTACTATATAGGAAATAATTCCCGTGTCTTTTATTTGTTATACATTTTGACACGGATGAAAACATCATTTTTACGAGAAAGCAATTTTTGTTAGGTAGTAAAATACATGATAAATTTTATTCTGCTGCTTTATGTTTACCTCTGTGAATAATATCAAATGCTTCAAATACTACGCACAGCGGTAGTAGATATTGTATATAAGCTTTTGTAAAACACTTTCCACTTGATTTGCGCGCCTGTGCCTTTACCAAGGAGCCAGGGGCATAAAATGGAATTAATTTGATTAAATCTGAGTGTAATACTTTGTATTGTAATAAAGTGCTAAGACAAGCAGGTCGTTCACTTGATGGTAAGCGTCTTTAGGCCGGTTCGACACCCTTGTAGACGCGCGTTCGCGGTATTTGCGCCGCTTGCACACTACTGCATGGCGGGTGATGTTATGATACTAGTGAGATGTGTTCTCTAGTAAACCTTACCATCAGTTAAACAACCTGCCCGTCTCGTCACTAGGAAATAGTAATTAATCCGAAATAAGAGCAGCTTCCTTATAATTACATATACCTTTGAATAGAACAACTTGATGTTGCATTCCGCAAGATTGCTTCGACCTTATTTTGTATACAAAGACATGCTGTAAAAATTAAGCAAAAGGGATTGCAAAAAATTTCGCTGGCAACGGGATTCGAAACTCGGGTGTTTAGCTCTCCGGGCCAGACGCTCTTCCGATGAGCTATAGGTTATACGAGCAAGCGAAGTTAGTTGTCCAAAGCACAAACACCATCGTTCGAAAATATTCGAAATACTAGCTTCTGCCCGCGGTTTTCACCCGCGTTCCCACAGGAACCATGCATTTGTCCGGGATAAAAAGTAGCCTATTTTACCCTACGGTCCATAAACTATATCTATGCCAAAAAATCACGTCCATCCGTTATTCCGTTGCTGCGTGAAAGAAGGACAAACCAACAAACACACTTTCGCATTTATAATATTAGTTGGATTATACTTTAGGTATGTTCTTTTTGAAAATCTAAACTATACGTCTTATTCAGGTTTGTCACTGTAAAACTGACATACAATTTTCCACAATATTTTCGTAAATTTACGCGTTGTGTTCTGATATACTTCTTTAAACTAGCTCTTACAAGTAATGAAGAACGAACGAGCCAAATTACAAGTTTGTGGTTTTTGTAGTTTGAAAATTTTCGTCATGTGTAGATTTTTTTTTACTTTTAGTGCATGCAGTCATGTCTGTTCATAATAATTGCAGTACCACCCAGTTTTCAGTGAACTCCGTACAATAGACCTCTCGTGACTCCTGTGACCCTGAAACTAATTTTCCCTTTCGTCGGCCGCCGATCTGCAGGTCGGTGGTACGTATCCCACAATGACCGACCGTGAGCTTTCGTTGAAGATTAACACCGTGATGCACCCATACCTTACCTTACCATACCCATACCTTGGTGGTAGAGCATTTTCTAGTGTTTGTCTGGCTACCTATCACCCTCAATGTGAAAATCTGTCGCCAAACACCTACCAGTATAGTTCCTGTGGCAATTGAGAGCCGGTTCTAATCTAGGTTTAATATACTTCCATCTTCGAACACATGGTTGCTCAAGATCAAGGCGAGATAGTGATCGAACGCTAGGCTATAATATTTTACTATAAACAATATATTTTGTTAACCGACTTCCAAAAAAGGAGAAGGCTGTCAATTCGGTGGGTATTTTTTTTAATGTTTGTTACCTCGGATCTCTGTCATTTATGAACCGATTTGGAAAATTATTTTTTTATTTGAAAGGATATACTTTCAGATTGGTCCCATAGAAATTTCATCAAAATCGGTTCAGTAGTATATCACTGAAGTCGGTTCGTCGCTTATTTAAAGCAATGTTTTACTTCTAAATACGTCTAAAACTCTACCTATGTAAGGTATTATTATGTATAAATGTATTTAATTTCGCTACAAGCATAGGTCAAGCACGCTTGTGAAATTGCAATAAAATAATTTAGGGTACATTGTATTTTGTACATAAAGATTTTAATATAATAAAGAACATTATATTTGTTGTATATGTGTGGTGTTGTTAAATTTTGTAATGTGTATATATTGAATAAACACTTGTATTGTATTGGTTTTTGTTTTTATTTTCCTACAAAAAGGAAGATGATTTTCGGAGCATGTGGTTTGCCTGTTGGCATAGCTAAGTATATAGGTATTTAGTGTATGCTATAACCTGCTCATGGCAATTATACTAGAAGTGTTTTAAATTCACGGGTATTTACTAATTCATATATTTACCGTGATTATTGTTCAGCGATAAGCACTATCCTGATGTCAGGGGTCAAAAACATATCACAGGTAGCAATTATTTAAGATAAAATGGCAATTCTTGAGTATATTCTCATAAACAAACACCATCCGCCAGCCATCCTGACGGTAATGCCCAGTATAGTCTAGTCTCCAAAGTTCTGTCCGTCTGAAATAGATTCCTCTTAATGATAAGGCCACGATTACATGCTACTTTTGAAATACTACTTATTATATTTCTTATTTAACACTATAGAAGTTAAAAGTTCTAAGTATTTAAATAAAACTATTTTTTTTCAATACATTTTCATTTATTTTTGTCATATTTTGTATGACAAGAATCTCTGTTTATTAAAAGTATTTAATACGTAATCACATTTTTCGGAATGAACAATCACAATGTTAATATTATAAATACGACATTTTATATCTTAATTACAAAATAGCAAAACTATACCTAAACCTGTCACATCTTTATTATAATAATTAAATAAATCATATCATCTAGAATTAATTTTTCAAAATCTACAAAACTGCCTATCACTAACTTTATAAGCACCATCTATTGGTGAGAATTTGATAGATTCAAGATTAGGTTTATAAATCACCTTTTTGATTCAGCATCTAGATGGCGCTGTACGCATTTTCTTTTTGTTTCGGGGACTAGTAAGTAGATAAATATAAAAATACTTTAAATTTGATAATCCCATTGTAAATCTCACGGTATTCATAATTTCATTTCAAATTGGCATCACAAAATTAACGAAAGTTTAACTTAAACGAAAGTCTAGATAAAGTTGTACAACAACTTGGAAGACCAAGCTTGATGTCATTTGCTAAAAAAGAAGCACTTATAATAACAATAATAATAATACCTAATTATACCTGTATTTATAGCAAGTTAGCGAAGCCATACTGTCCGTAAAAAAATTAACGTGATATATTCCTAACATAGACGAAAATACAACTTATCCAAATTATCTTTCAGGTTGGCTAGTAAGACTGTTCTGTAACCGACTTTCGGCAAAACCCGTTTCTGATAAAACCAGTTTCTTGGTAAACCGATTTATTTGTGGAACCGTTTTTTAATTAACTTTTTCTTAGTAAGTACCGTGTTTAATTCTTTCTAAGTCGCCTATAATTCTAGAACAATACAGAGAATACTGGCCTAAATACTAGGTACAAGATGTTGATCACCACAGCGAAAGTCACAAGCTTCAAGATTTGATGGAGGTAGTACAATCTGTAAATAGAGATACATAAATTATTTTTACAATACTACAAGATAATGAGATGAAAAGGTTATTTGCCTGATGGTAAGCATAACGCCTACCCATAACAATTGCGCCACTATATCTATCTAAAACTTAACACGGGTTTGCGCGGTGCTTCAGTACGCTCTTTAACAATGCATGCAGATTATTTCCTGAATCAGCAACGCTTTTGTTGGGCTGGTCTCCGTTTGCCATAAAAATAGTTCCTAAAGTTTTTTTACTACAAATAGATCTACGTTTGGCCACCAACTCGCCTGATGATAATTAAGCAATAGATTTGGCCGAAGATGGGAAATGTAGATATAGAGTTCTAGAGGATACCAATTCATTGACACTAACCAATGTCTATGTCATTGGCTGGTGTTGCCCCATATGTTAACACCGGCCAGACGAGTATGATACAAGCAGACAACAAAAGTTACAATAAAAGCATACAACAAAATTGTCTTAGGTAGCATTCATACAATTTACGCACATACGTGCATGTATTGATCATAAACTAGTATTGAATTGTTTCACAAAAAACATCTATTTAAGCTGTTTCTAACAAGATTCCATTTTTGACAAATTCCCTGCAAGATTTGTAGGCAAGTGTTTTCACAACTTGTTTAAGGTGTAGATATTTAGTTAATAAATCAAAACAGTGGACACAACACGTAGAATAGGTACATGTTTTGTAACTTGGTGTAAACGTGGGTTTTGAAACACGTAAACTTTATGTTAATAATAAGTATAATAATTATACAGTATTTTGAACATATCTCAAATCCCAGACTAAAATAGAAGCTTGCAATAGATAACGAACCTGTTCCACTTCTTCCTGGCTTCAGGTAGCGTTGAAAGGTCATCCTTGATGAGGTACACTCGGAGACCTGAAACAATAAAGTATTTTCATAAAATTATAATACTACAGCTTATGCCCGGCTTTACAACCCTAGAAGACGCCTAAATCGGATGCCTAAATATTTAGGAGTTGTCTAGGGCAAGAAAACAATTCACCAACTTAAGAGTGTTCTAACGGTTTATCCTTAGGACATTGCTTACATTAGGAGTTAAGCGTCGCCATAAGGCGACGCTTAACAACAAATAATTTGTTGTTGATGAAATCGGGCATTAGATTCGTACTGAGCGGATGATTTGCTACTTATAAGAAAGAAAAGGATGGAACATATTTTAGACCTGTCTAATTAATTCACTTGCTACTAACGACCATGAATGTAGTGGCATCTTTTTTGTCAATTATTAAATAAAGTTGACAGCTCTATACCATTTAGATCTGTCAAACATCTACCATCCCTTTCTCGTGTTTTTATTGAAAGAGAGTGAAACTAAAATAAGATAAATTTGCGAGCTTGCTTGGATTGGCGTCACCTGTAGTAGATATATAAGTATCTACTGACCGACTAAGAAGATCTCGCAGAGGTACTCCCAATCCATGTCCGCTATGCTGAAGGGGAACACAGTCTTGTCGTCTTCTGAGAGGGAGTCCCACACGCCCCGCACGGCGTCGTCGGAGAACTTCCAGTCTTGCATCGAGAAGTAGAACAGAGTGTTGGCTATTTTCATCACTTTGCCGTAGAGTTTTAGCATTCTGGAAAAAGGTAAGGCTAAGATTAGCAGCGCTCTTTACATTTTTCTGTATTAATACATTGCTTAATCTTCTGAAAAGTTCATTAACTTTGAGCACATATAACGTCTATTGTATTGACGTCTTTGTCATTTAATATGTTCTAGTCGTAGTGGATGGCATTAGTTTTAATCTGTAATTAAAGTAAACAAACGTTACGGAAACCCGCCGTTAATACCTTAATAGTAAAGTTATTTATATATTAATGAGACTGCGGTCCCGGCTAAGATGACATAATATGGATTTTAAAAAGTTTTGAACAGCGCCATCTATTAGTCGAAACAGTAAAACTTACACTCGTCGTTTCCCAGTGAGCGCGCAGTACATGTCGATGAAAAGAGCTGGCAGGTAGTGAAGGAAGAAATTGTAGAACAAAAACAGGTAGTAATTGCTGGTGGGATTTAGGCCGTAGTACCTGAAAATAAGATAATATGAAACACTTTCATGTCGGTTGAGGCTCCGACGCGACGGTCGATTTTGGGAGTTTTTGTCGCAGGCCTTTGTGTTCCAAAGTTCTGAATGGCACTGCAATTGTTATTGGCTGGTATTGTGCTTACGACCAGCTCGTCTCGTTATCCGAGAGTATAAATAAATTAAAATAAGAAGACATTACATAAAATTATTAGAAAACTTACCAAACAGCTTTAGTCGTGGGCTTGTCAATGCCGTATTTTCTATTCATGTCTATGAACCGTCCCCATGTGATAGGGTTCTGTGCTCCGGACACGTAATTGTAGATCGGAATGTGCGACGTTTGGCTGTAAAGTTGTCGGAGATTGGTTAATAGACGGCGCTTTTGTAAACTTGTAAAAACAAGACATGTGATGAATACTGTTTTACGATTAAAACCACTCTATTTTCTCAATTTGATACATCCTCGTTCAGCAGTAGAGATATTAGTGACGATTTGGCCGAAAGTCATGAACAAGCTAAACCTAGGTAGGTAGCCAAGCGATGACTACAAAATGCCACACAACCATGCGCCTCGTGTTGCATCACGAATGTTTTTTCCATCGATAGCTCACCCAGGTGATCATACTTAAAAGTGGAATAGACCAACTCATTGTACTACAGTCTGGAATCTTCATCGCTTCAAATCAATGTCGGGATTTCAGGAAGGTTATCGATAGAAAGAGGTAGGTAGGTACTTACTTCTCCTTGAAATGTTTAGCAGTGTGCCAGGCAGAAGCTAGTATCTTGTTGGCGACCAGGTCTACCGGCACCATGTCAGCCACTTTGTCCCTGTCCATGTACATTGCGCGAAGGACCTGAAAGATCAGTAACATTTAAAATACTTTTATTCTCAAGAACCCCAGAACAACGCTCTTGAAAGTTATAAACTTAGTGGCAGTTTGTTAGTGCTCATCCAGGTAGCTATCACCCTCATGGCTTAAGCGATCATTTTTTTTTGCACTATTTGGTAGAAACGATCTGGCCGTTTGCCTGATGGTAAGCATAACGCTGGCCCATCGCAGTTAAAATGCCACTCAGAACTTTGAAAAACAAAGGCCTGCGCAGAACTGCAGTGCACTCGTTACCCTGAGACATATAGGTATTAAGTTTCTTAAGCTCAGTAATTTCACTGACTACTTTGCTCATCAAACCGGAACTCAGTAAAGCTTATACACTATTGCTTGGTAGTAGACTTCACGAGCAAAACGGTGAAACGGTGATACCAACCCAGACGAACGTCTTACGACCTTTGATCATTACAAAAGTATAATAACCTTACCCCAGTCCCAATGCCTATAACAAGTCCAGTCGGTCCGTACACGCTGTCTGTCCAACCACGCACAGGTTCTTCATAAGTAGATACCACTGAAACAAATTTAAAATAGTGAATCAGAATCTTCGCACATTGATTTCGCGAATTATACGAAACGATGACATTGGAATAACCTAACTTAATTCCCCCGTCCCCTTTCCAGCATTTGAGAATCAGACAAATGGTGTAGCGACATAAATGTCTAATATTGTGGATATTATTCCTTCACGCACGTGGCATTTTGCTGCTACATTCATTATGCGTATTGCGTAGGTAACGCTAAAGAGTGGAACTCCTTGCCTGAGTCTGTGTTTGCTGATCGCTGCCGATGTGGAAAATTCTTTCACTATTTGAATTAGATTGGTTAGATTAGTCCCATAGAAATTTCATCAAAATTGGTTCAGTAGGTAGTTTGTCACTGAAGTCGGTTCGTCACTTATTTTTTTAAGCAATTTCACTTGTTTTTTATAAGATAAGAAGCGAAATAAAAGTCTTTTTCTTTTTTTTAATCCTTTTTTTTAAATGTCAAACTCACCGATTGAAGGCCTGACGATGCAAATTGGCATCCCTTCGCCATATATTCTAACTGCCTCCTCAGCAATTGCTTTTGTGAAGCAGTAAGTGTTAGGTCGTGTGCCTAGTAGTCTGAAATAAACAGTGTCAATATTAGACATTAATTCTACACCACGCCGGGCCACCGAGTGGGGCGACTAGACGCAACCACTGTGCGTAGCCACTACATCGGCCACCTGGCCACCGGTAGCCACAAAACAGAGAGAACAGAAGGGGTGCTCAGGCGCTTAAACCGGCCGTACGCGTCCAAGCGCCCCTTCGGTTCTCTCTCTATTTTGTGCGGGCGCAGCAGTAATAAACCGAGGTTTGTGGTCAGGTGGCTCGTCCTCGCTACCATTTTGGAGACTGAATGGGATATGATGGGACCATGGTTTTCGTAGATCCTAGTTCTTTCGATACAAAGGAATGAGTACCAGGAAGGAATCCTAGTTGAGGGCACGATGGACGTGGTCTTTGGGTGTTGTATAGTTCAAACTTATAAACTCACGTGGGTAATATGTCCTCGACCAATTTTTCGTCGAGTTCCGACACCGCTTCCAAAGCTTCCACGGACATTGGTGGATCGTAGAATCTAAAAACAGGAGTAAAATAACCGCTTTTAAAAAACTGGTAAGTGACTTATCACCTTCAGAGCTTAAAATCTTAACTCAAAATGTATATGTGACCTACCTATCTAGTATATACGTACAGTTCAAATTCAAACCATTCAAATAGGTTAAGACGCTTTCGAGAAATCGGTAAACTACATGAGCTAAGCGGTGGTAGGGTGGCACCCCCCAGACTAGTTACTCCAATTGCATGTAATAATATCATACTAACTTTTCTTCAATTATCGGCACTTGCGTATTGGAAAATGCAGTAGAGACGTGCGTCAAAGCTTTCAGCTTCCGGCACTCCTTGGCCAGCTTTATAACTTCCTTAGTACCCTTGACGTTTATGGCTGTAGACACTGACAACTTCTCGTCAAACTTGACAGTAGCCGCTGAGTGAATGATGATTGATACCTGAAAATAACACCATCTGTTGTTCATTACGAGGAGTAATTGATTATGAATGTTAGGATGATTCTTGAGACGGCTTACTCGAGAGCGACTGTCGCCGAGCGGGAATTCGTGCGATTTTCAATCTCACAAGCAATAGAATTTGAATCCCGGTTTGGCGCACCGTTATTTAAATCAAGTAACGTGCGGATTTACCACACGAGGTCTTAAAACGGTGGAGGAAAATATCGTGAGCAAACTCGCATGGTCAAGATTCATAAAATTCGAGATTGTGACATCAACCATCCACCACGCGGGTCCAATGCGCCTTGCATTGGACCCGCGTGGTAGATTCTGGCCCATACTCTCAGAATTCCCAAGGAGGGTTGGTGTCAGCCAGTCAGCCAGTAAATTTTTAGTTTTTTTAATTATATTATTTCGTACGCAACCCGAGGTGTGTTATTGTCCCTAGATTACTTATAACGCCATCTGTTGTTCAAATTGCGTGTTTATTTTGCTATCTTAACCACACCCTTAACGAATTAAATTTTTAGATTGACTAAATTATAATAATTAATTGTTTGAGTAAATATACCTTACTAATAAGAGTTTTCCTGTCCTCATCACTAATACCTAGCCCCGGTTGTTCGATGTCACCGATGATTGGTACGACCTTGTGAATACCTTTGGGATTTTCTTCGTGTGCTCTGTGGAAAACCTGAAAGTAGAAAATTGCCATTATTAATTCATACTATAATAAATGTGAAAGTGTATTTGTATGTTTGTTGGTTTGTCCTCCTTTCACGCAGCAACAGCACAACGTATTGACGCGATTTTTTGCACAGATACGAGTATGTTTTATGGACCGGAGAGTAAGTAACATAGGCTACTTTTTATCGCGGAAAAGCACAGATCCTGTTGGAGCACGGGTGAAGCCGCGGGCAGAAGTTAGTTTGTACTATAAATGCGAAAATGTGTTGATTTTTTGGTCACTTTTTATCTCGGAAAAATGTATGGTTCCACACGGTGAAGACCACATGCAGAAAATTAATAGTATTAAGTAAAATTGAAAAAAAAAAAAACTTACAAATTCATCCAGCAATTCGTGCACTCGCGCTATCGGATCCTTTCCTTTCTTATTTCTTACAAGCATGTAGATTGTGTCAACATCTCCGCATGATCGTAGGAGTTTCTCGATGAGCACTGAAACAAGTCAACAGTGTTGAATAACAGATGGCGCTATTCACAATCACCTCAACGACTTTGGCGAGGCGAGGTGATTTTACTGCTATAATATGTGAAATTCATTGACTGAAAACTTGTCACGTATTTTACGGTCGAAGTTAAACAATCTTTGCACAATGGTAGAGCATTTTTTAGTACTCGCCTGGCTAGCTACCCAAATTGAAAATCTGTCACAGAGAACCCGGAGGTTAGGAAAGATTCCTAACCATCGTATTGCCTTACACGTACACAGATTAGCAATTGGTAAGTTCTGGAAATTAAATTATTCTACGCAGGGCTCTGTGTTTCATAGTTCTGAGTGCCACTGCAATTGTTATGAGGCAGCCTTATGTATACCACCAGGCATACGACCCGCTTAGCTCGGATCTACAAAATAATTTTTTCGACTAGCTGAAGCTCATCTTCACTGCATGGGGTGTCCGTGAGTTCGAACCTCGGTTTGGGCCGTCGGAATTCGGGACTCTGGAAAGAATAGCCGGCGTACGAATGCATCCTTTTGAAGTGGGCTCTCATCTAGCTAAAGCTACTTCGCATTGGCCAAGTGGGCGCTCAAGTTGAAGTGACTCTTGTCGTGGTGTTGCCTCGTTCTAAAGCCGACACCATTTAGAAGGACAAGAAGATAGCGCTGACGGGGTAAACTACCAATGTGCGACACAATGGTGTCGCTTTTGACGTCACTAACCCAGTCTTAACCAAGTCCTAAATCTAATTTCAATTTAGCTCTCTCTATCCAATAAATAACATAAGAAAAGGATGGAAGATGTTTGACAGGTCTAAATTTAGTTTTAGGGGTGTCAAATATCTTCCATCTTTGACAAATTAGGCATGTATTTAGGCACCGCTAAATACATGCCCGTTTTTTACCCTAGATATAAGGAAGTGTATTAATTTGGCGGGTCTAAAATATATTCCATACCTTTCTTAGGTTCTTTTTTACAAAGAGAGAGTGAAGCTAAAATTAGGTTTAGGTTTGAAACGTCAGAATCGATACCAGTGTAATAGTATGTATACCTAAAAGTAACTCGAAACGAATGTCCACAATTAAAACATAGCTTTATGCAAAATAAATGGAAATTAATTATAAAGGTCGTGAACTTGTTTCAAGTTCTAGTTTTATCGGTATTCAATTAACATTCAACAAACAACACTCGCTCTAACGCGGTAGAATATTTTTTAATTTATAATCTATACTATATAGGAAACTATACTAGGAAATGAACAGCTTGTATATATTACGATCCTGAAATTTTAAAAAATGCAGCTGGCATAATCATGTAGATATTTATAGAGGAAGCAAGCAAAGTCAACGACTATTTTAATTTTAATGTTTTATTTGCACAAGCTATTGAAACGGCGGTGTTCTTTTTGTCTAAATAAATAAAAAAAAAATATGTTTTTGAAGGGTATTGGCACAAAACATGGATAGGCTAAAGCCCTTAGGCTAGGCCCTTTCCCTATCTAGCCATAAAGTGAATACGGGCAGAAAAGTGTGAGAGAGATAAAGAGATCGTGCGACGTGAGAGTTGTCTTTTTAGAGCTCGTTCAGACATGGCCACAGAACACTATTACTCCTAGCGGAGAAGAAAGCTACTACTACGCCAACCAGTGAAAGAAGAGTTGACCCCCCCTGGACATGGCGGAACCGCGCGGTTACAGAATAGCGCGGTTTCCGCGCGATTCTTATTTGCTTCAGCATCCCGCGCCGAACCCGCGTACAAAAGGCCAAAAAATAGAAACGCGCGGCGCCCGCGCGTTATATTTTACAGGGTTTATTAGTAAGGCTGTAAATCGCAGTCTCCTTTTATTAAATATCAGTTTTTTTTATTAAAAAATGAGCTAAAAACGATACTAAAACATTACATGTTACTAGCATCGATGGAGTAGTAAACGTTGTATATATTTCCATCGACGCAAGTCAGTGGTCAAATAATTGCATATTCAGTAACTACCTAATAAATAATTTTATTAATGAATACATGAATGTCAGATGTTTTGTATCCAGCGATGTATTTTCGGCTTTATGTCCCTACTAGCTTCTGCCCGCGGTTTCCACCCAGCACGTTCCCACAGGATGCATTTTTCCGGGATAAAAAGTAGCCTATGTTGCTCTCCGGTCCAATAAACAATATCTATACCAAAAATCACCTCGATCCGTTACTCCGTTATTGCGAGAAAGAAGGACAAATCAACAAACCAACAAACACACTTTCGCATTTATAATATTGGTACAAGTAGGATTGTAGGATTAGTAGGAAGACTAACTTTTACTATTGGTATCACTATAATTTTCCTACTTCACTGTCTAGTATCTATATTTTTCAACGGGCTTTTGTGCGCGGCTTCGCACGCAGGGTAAAACGTCCAAAATTAATTTAAATCCGCTTAAATTACAGAGTTGAGTGGTAACTGATACCAAATATAATACAATGCAAGAGTAAAGGTGTCATTCCGTAGACCGCAGACCGCAGCAACAATGCTGCTGACGGTAATCGCAGGCGACAGTGCCGCTGCCGCGCCCGCCGCATTGATTCTCTGATCTAGTCTGATCACGATGACAGCGGCACTGAATCCAAATTCAGTCTGTCGAAGTGAAAAAATATATGTGCTGTCGCTCTTCGGTCGGCGGAACTACTCTAAAGAGCCTATTGGCTATAATACTGGCCTGCCACCCGGACGCCTCTCGACCGCAGCGGCCGGTGGCACTTTCATCGAAATTATTTTTATAATTATTTTGGTTTTAGAATATTTAATTTATTTCTACCCAAATAATTTCTAAGAAAATCATAGAAACAGACATTGCGGTCTAACTCTGCGGTTGAACGGCACTGTCGCTGCGGTCTGCGGTTTGTCTTCGCCTACGGAATGACACTGTACGCTGACGGGCCCTGACCGCGCGGCTCGCTCTCCTTAGTTACCAGCACGGATTTAGAAAAATACCTACATTACTACATAGTTACCCATATTACTCAAATAATTATTCTGTTATTATACGTCTTCGTTTTTTTTTTATGTTATTTGGTGACCACACGAGCTGGTCGTTTGCTTGATGGTAAGCATAACGCCGACCCAAAACACAAAGGCCTGCGCGGCACTGCAGTGCGCTCGTTACCCTGAGACATTAGGTATTAAGTCTCATAAGCCCAGTAATTTCACTGGATACTCTGCTCATCAAACCGGAACACAGTAATGCTTGCACACTGCTGCTTGGCGGCAGACTTCACGAGCAAAAGATAGCTGTTTCGACATTGTCGTAGATTATTTTGTAGAGCTAATATCTTCATTAGCTCTTAATAAAAAAAGTCTTTAATTCAGGCATGAAATCCATAAAATTTATACATTTTATGATTAAGTATATTTTCTTTCACTTATACACAGAACATAATTATAATAATACTAACTTGTATCCAAACGTTTGGTCTGCACTTGCTGACAGCCGCCAAACGGCCTGAGTTTTTCTGATCGTGAATAGAAATATTGTTGTCTTATTGTAAACCTATTTTTATTTAGTTATCTGCGCATTTCTATGATTTATTTTTATTTTTTACAATTCAATTAAATTTTGCTACCGTGTAGCAAAATTTACCGTCACCATTATTCCTGATTTATATAGTCATTAGGTTTTGCCCGCGGTTTTCAACCGCGTTCCCACAGGAACCGTGCATTTTTCCAGGATAAAAAGTAGCCTATGTTACTCTCCGGTCCATAAACTACATCTGTGCTAAAAATCATGTCGATCCGTTGCTCCGTTACTGCGTGAAAGAAGGATAAACCAACAAACACACTGTCGCATTTATAATATTAGTATGGATATTGGAACTCGATTAGCGTACTGAGCAACTAATAAAAAAAATGGAAGGTAAAAATCAAAATATGTTAAGAATAATGGAAATGGGAAGTACAAAAATATATGATTCCGGCCAGGATCGAACTGGCGGCCTTCTGCGTGTAAAGCAGATGTGATAACCACTACACCACGGAACCAGATGAACGAAGCTCACAAAGATAAATACGATTTCTTGTAGAGGCGGCATGACAAGTTTCTTTTTTAATTTTGTGACTCATCTAGACACTGGTTGATACCATTAAACGCGTGCGCGAACAAGGAAACTGGCCAGCGATACTCGAATTCCTCCAATATTCTATGTCATAGGCTATTCTTTTCCGAAAAATGCGCGGCTCCTGTGGAAATCTCACAAACTAATAAGAGGAAATCTTCACAGCGGGCATCAACACCTATTTTTTTGCTGAAGTCTGTTTAACCTATATTTATAAATAAAATTACACTAAATTTAAAATTCTCCTTTATTTATTGAGATGCTGTTTGTAAGTATTATACACATAAAATAAATATAAAGTAATAAGTATTTTCCTCGTTCGGGTGTGAGTCGGCTCAGAGAACAACCTTTTCGACGACGCGGCTCGCTTTTAGACTTATTCTTCCATCTGTAAACAGATAATATAAAAACATAAATAAAATAATAAACTAATGTAATCTTTTTTATGAGCATTCGGCTAATTCGGAAAAAAGTGGAATATTCCGATTACCCGTTTGTACTAAAACGCGGATATAAACTAAATTATTTATTTGTCTGGCAACATTGACCTAACCCGATGTATCCTTACGGGGTTAAAATCATAAATATTATAGTACCTACTACTACTCGTATTTGACATTGTCGGCCTGTTACTTCGTTGAGGACCGTAAAGATCCAATTGCCGTATTCTTTTTTTTATACATTATTATAATGAAGCGATTTCCGATCTAGTGGGAGAAAAGTACATATACATTTTAAAAATTTGGTAGAAATGAGTAGGTAATTATCGGAATCTTCGACTTTTCGAAATCATCTACTTATTTTTATTAATACAAAGTGCTTATATAGTATTTGCGCGATAAACGGTCACGTGAGTCTTTACTATCACTAGATACCTACTTACGTCACGCACTTCAAGGAAATATCAGATGGTTTCAGAAGACTGTCTTCTGAAACAATCTGATATTTCCCTCACGCGCGTGACGTAGGTTCACGTGACTGACGCCAGATACTAAGTGTCATTTCTGCTCTCTCTCATGGTTTGTGGTAGATTATATAATGACAAATTGAAAGGACAAATTGTAAGTTAGATTGGAAGTGACTATAAGGGCCACTAGGGGCTTGTTAAATAATATTAAGGGTAATATAAAACCTTAACAGAGGTACGTAAGCCGAATGTCCCATACAAACGAACTTCCCTGTTCATTTGAAAATTACAGGTCAGATTTAAATGAAATTTTGCATGTATAAGCGGATAAGCAGTATCTAGGGGCAAAATGTGTTCGTTTTGGTTCAAACACCACTAAAATCAAATTAGAGCGAAGTGAATTTTCAATATTTCCACCACTAAAACGACTCGTTTTGAACTGATTATTTTCATATAATAAACTCGTCCAATCAAAAAACTTTTGCACCTCGGTAATATAGTCAACTTTGAAAATAATACATAATAATTGAAATAGATTATGTCCATTCAAAATGAAAAAGGAACTTCGAAAAGTTATCAAAAAAATGTAAAATATTGTCGACATTTTGCAACCGCTTCGTCACACGCGGGGTGAGGTAACGGGGAGACGCTGTGAGGCTACGGAAACTCCCGAGTCCCGACAATTGCCCGTTACAAGTGAAACAGGAACAATATTTACCGCTCGGCGCTAAGCCCATCACGGAGTTGGGCGAGTCATTTTCATTATGCAAGTAGCCTACATGCAACTTGCACGCCGGCTACAGTATTAATTTTTAGTTCATATTAGAAAACTTGCAAAAAATAATGTAGGGACCGTTTTCTTGTGACCTTTGCAGCGTCCGACGCCGAAAGCACCCGAAAGGTACCTATGCAATATAGTAAATACCCGGCATCTTGTAGCGGTATAATAAAAACTACTTATTATAATTAATTAATTCAACGTATAAAAACTGCGAAACCTAGGAAATTAGGTCTTTGTTCTCTGTTCAGACATTGTTTTAATAATTAATTATTTGTTATTTTGACTTAGAATCTAAAGAACAAAACAAAAAACTTACCTTTTCCTCATATTAAAATCACCAACAAAAGAACCAGAAGAAAAACAGTTCACACGAAAAAAAACACTCTTAAAACCATGCAAAAACACACAACCGCAGGCAAAATAACACATAAAATAACATGCATTTTCATAGCTGATAGACGTACGAGCTTCAAGAATGCTCGCGTTGGTGACACATGCTCATCATAAGTCTAGTGTAAAAAATCTAAGTTAACATTAACACTAGTTTTCTTACACAATTCGATAACGAGAGGAACGGGTCGTTTGTCTGATGGTGAGCATAACGTCAGCCTACAACAAAGACATTGACCTTGAGTGCTGTGGACACTCAGAACCTTGCAACGCACAGGCCTTCGCTGCAGTGCGCTCGTTACTCTGAGACATTTGGTATAAAATCTCATACGCCCAGTAATTTCACTGGCTACTCTGCTCATCAAAACGGAACACAGTAATGGTTGCACACTACTGCTTGGTGGCAGGATGGTACCCACCTAGACGGAAACTCGTACAAGAGTTAGTCTTACTACCACCTGGTAAAATAGCGTTTACCATTAGTATTAATATCATTAAACGTTTCCAAAACTCGCCTACACTGCTAAATGTTTTTCTTCAAAACTGTTGATCCGTACTATCCATACTACGTCTTTCACGCAGCAACGTAGCAAAGGAACGGGGTGTTTTTTGCATAGTATAGTTTATGGACCGAAGAGTAACATAGGCTACTTTTTATCCCGGAAATTCCAATGCACTGGAAAATGCAGTGCAGTGGAAAATGTATTGTGTAAGTGTAATTAATTAAGCGATGCGTATCGTAAATGTGTAATTTCAAAGTAACAAATTTTGGCGTTTGAAATACGCGCCAATATTGACAGCTGTCTTTTTTTTATAATTTATTTCTTGACCTGGATACGTAGTCCTTAAGTCGCAATATTAGAAACAATTTTCGAGTCGAAGTTACGCTTCAGTAAAGCGGTGGATACTTTACTGAATCTTCTATGGAGTTTTGGATAGAATACGAAAATACACGTTTTCGCCTTTGTACTATTTGCCTTTCACTTATGCACGTTTACGAACACTTAATGGTTAATAATCCACCATTATTACACATTAACACTCGAAGAAACATAGGTTTTAGTAAATAACACAAAATCAACAACAGCACATTTTCGCATTCCCGCCAAAACTCTGATAGCTGTCTAATTTTCAGTGTTGCAAGCATAGGAAACTCGAATTGGATCAGCCTTTAGAACTCAGGGCGTCAGGGATATAACTATATTTGTCGTATAAAAGTCATGTGTTTAACTCACAAACTTCACTAGATAAATCCATAAAAATAATATATGTAGGACGGTCATTTCTAAATATAGTCATACTGCTCCACCTACTAATCATATAACTGGCCTCAATTAGATTGAGCTAATCGCAAATTTGAACGGGTATGCCTAAACCGACCAAAGGTTGACTAGCAGAGATCGCTTTTAGCGATGAACCGATTTGGAAAATTCTTTTTTTTATTTGAATGCATTTACTTTAAGATTGGCCTCATAGACATTTCATTATAACCGCTTCAGTAGTTTGTCACTGAAGTTGGTTCATCGCTTTATTAAAGTAATTTTTTTAATGAATTGTTTTGTGTTGCATTTTCGAAACAAACGTTTTTTTTCTTACTTTCTTTCTTTCACTCTGACAAACAAGTTGATGTAACAAAAGTTACTTACATGAAAAAACACTACTGCCCTAGCCAGTGTCACTCGTTATGATGAAAGGTTTCTAACGATACCCCATACATCCAAATCTGTTCAGGCATTTAAACGTTATAGTAGAATAAACAAACTCACTTACATATCACACCCTAAAAATATTACACTCCTTTTTGTGCAGTCGTGTAATTAGACTTAATTCTTTGTGTACTTAAGCGCTTGCGTACATTTGCGCTTTGGAAAATTCGTAAGAACGAATCGGTTTAGGGAAAAGTTGGTTTAGGGAAATTTCCTCTCTCGCTCACTCTGAGATTAAAGTCAGATTACTGTTCGGAGTTGGTCGTGGCGCGACTTAGTGATATCAAGTAACACAAAGACCATAAACTTAATATGGTCAGGTTCACACTAATGTTGTGTCAGGGTGCCGTATTTTATCCTTTTTCTTTGTATGAATTCGATATCATTCTGTCACATCACGTCACACCCCAACACAGTAATCTGAATCCAGCTGATGTACACTGTCAGTTTTTATAAAAAAAGCCATGCAAACTCACCTTTACCCAAGAACCCTGTCCCACCAGTCACAAACACACACTGATCCTTATAAAACTTCTGGATCTCTGTCCGCTCCCCTTTACCCTTGGTCAGTCTTAGCTTCTCCTCCTCCTTGGCGTCTATTTTGTCTTCGTCTCCATAGCAGTTGTCCAGGTCGTTGGCCGAGATGAACTCGTGGTCTTCTGAGTAGTCCAGCATTGGTGCCGTGGGATTCATCGCTTGGTTTTCCACGTCTGCTATGCGGACGGTGTTCTCTAGTTCCTAGTGATAGAAATAAGATAATTTTACAATAATACATAGTAAAATGATAATTTTGAGAGCGAGTGTGGCCGAACGGGAACTTGTGTGACTTTCAACCTGACGCCAGTAGCTTAAATCCCGACTCTTCTGCACCAATGACTTCAATCAAGCTATGTGTGGAAAATTGCCAAAACCTAAACTATGTCTGTAAATACGTCGCCAGATAAAATACGATAGGAAGATGGTGGAATGATGAAAGAGAGAGAGAGGAGCGAATGACGCTTTTTTATACTATTAGGTGATATGTGTGATGTGAGTAGATCGTTTGCCTGAAGGACTAGAGGTATAAACATAACTCCTACCTATAACTCTTGCAGTGCCATCGAGGACATTGAAAGACTAAGGCTCGCGTGGCACTGAAGAGCGCTTGTTACCCTGAGGCATCAGGTATTAAGTAAGAGATTCACGGCTCCGTGGCTAAGTTGGAAGTAATCCTCGCTGCAAAGCGAGAAATTCTGGGCACAAAACAGAGAAAGAGCAGAAGTGAGCACTAAATGGTCACGCGAGTCTACGTCAACCACATCAAGGAAATATCAGACACGTTCTGAAGACGGAGAGTCTTAAAACTTTTCGCGTCACATCTTGAACTGTCACTGCTCTCTGCTTCTGTTTTGTCGCAAGCTTGATACCCAGCCGGAGCAAATTTTGTATGTAAACTTGAAGTGATTCTCAGGTCTTGGATTTTTGTGTTGTTTGATGTATGCATGTCCATGCCACATGGGACACAGATAATCCCAGTGTAGGGATATGAATGATCAACGAAGAAGCCGCAAGTGGGCCTGCGCCCCGGATAACAGCAGTGTCTGTAGGCCATTTGTTGGAAGTTTAAGTCGGTAGTCTATCGGCATTCAGCGCCAGCGCTTAGTTGATGACCACACTGCTACCGCGCCCGCCACATAGGTGGTGTGTGTCAATGCAATTATTCTACCCAAAAAAACGCTATGAATTATATGTCAGCATTTGGTGATGATTTAGGAAGCTAACCTGAAGATTATCCTGCAGCTCCTTGCTCAGATTCCTAACATTATCTAGCTCTTTCAGCTGCTTCTCACTCGGCTTCCCGTACACGTCGATCTCTATCTTCTCCCCTCGTCTCTGCGCGTCCACCCATTTCTCCATCTTCTCTCGTGTGAGTGTGGTGTCTAGTAGAGGTGACGGTTCTAGAGAATGGTTCATGTTCTGTGGAAAATAGAAGATAAGGTTATTACGGTATAACCTATCAGAATACAACTTTATTGGTTGATAATGTCCTAGACGTATCAGTAGCGAACCCTGTCAGCTCCGGTTGTGGGAGCGTAAGTGGCTAGCGAAGCCAAGTAGGTCTTTTAGCAACGTCCACAGTGAAACTGACCAGATGCTATGTATTGTAGTTGTAAATGTAGGCTTACAACTTTATTACTATCACGCCAAATCTCTTTTTTGGTCAAAATTTAGAAAATTATTTATCTTTATGCAGCAAGCGAAAATGTCAGAACAACTCTGTTTTAGTCGATGATTTTCAACATAGATGGGAAGACATGGGGTGGTACTCTTCTTTTCCGGGACTATACGGCCAATATGTAATAATTTAAAAAACTTAAAAAATACTACGAAGTCACTTCTCGTAAAGAAGTTTTTGCCTGCTTTGGCCAATGCCACCATTATAATGAAGGTAGAGTTCATTACGAGCCAATGCTTAAGGTCAGAATGATTTATTGTGCAACCGGTTTGGACCAGTTTATTATAGTTTTATATATTTTGGGGATTCGTAAGATAAAAACGAAACGCTTAGGAGTTCTCGGTTCCATCTTCGGTTTGTTCTTCGAACGAAAATTGACAACTCAAAAATGCAGATGCGCAAGAAAAAAATTAAAATTCTATTGTGTACTCAGTCGTTTGGGGTAGGTACTTTGTCAATTTTTACAGTGTCAAAAGGTGGAGTGCAGAAGGGGCTCAGCCCTAAAAAGCAGTGTATGGCGACTAGCTCAAGGGCTCAGTGTGGGGTGAATCAAGCAGTACGAACCTCGGCTTCGGACCACACTATGGTGGGACGTCGCGCGTCAGGTCTCCGTAACAGGGGTCGGGAAAGATCACAGACTAGCTGGCGCTGGCGCAAGTGTACCCTAATCTAGCTAAAACTACTTCACACGGGCACAATGTGTACGCTCCTTTGGGGCCTATTTGAATAAAGACTTTTGAATTTGAATTTGCTCAGACTCTAGTTGCCTCGTTCCAGGGGCTAATCCATCGAGAAGAGTAAAAAACTAGACGCTGGTGGAATGACCTTTCATATATACCCATACAGGTGCTATATGTTAGTTGGAGGACTAACTCTTCTGCGAGTGACCGTCTGGGTTGTTACCACCGCTTTGCTCGTGAAGTCTGCCGCCAAGCAGTAGTGTGCAAGCATTACTGTGTTCCGGTTTGATGAGCAGAGTATCCAGTAAAATTACTGGGCTTATGAGACTTAATACCTAATGTCTCAGGGTAACGAGCGCACTGCAGTGCCACGCAGGCCTTTGTGTTTCAAAGTTCTGGGTAGCACTGCAATTGTTATGGGCCGGCGTTATGCTTACCATCAGGCAAACGACCAGCTCGTCTCGTTACCAAATAACATAAAAACAAAAATATGAAAAAATCTTATAATGTAAATACTATGTCAAATATGTTTTCGAATTTCCATATTTATTTTATAGTTAGTTGACGCATATAGACATAGCTAATTACGCAAATCATGGTATATTTACTAACTGCCTGCACAAATAATAAATTCCGTGCTCTAATAAATACGAAAGTGTGTTTGTAGGTTTGTTGGTTTATCCTTCATTCACGCAGGAACAGCGCAGGGGATCGACTTGATTTTTTGCATAGACATAGTTTATGAACCATAGAGTAACATGGACTAGTTTTTATCGCGGGAAAATGCACTGTTCCTGTCCTGTGGGAATCACCACACGGGTGAAACCGCGGGCAGAAGCTAGTAGTCATAAAAAATCGAGCTGAGATCGTCGAAGAGTATTTTCTTATTCTTGATGTGACATTCCGGCTGGTTTGTAAAATGAAAAATTCTGACACTTGAAGACTGATTCTCAAGTGCACCTTTCGGAACCCACCGATAAGTGCTTGGCAACCAACCGATTTAGGGAGGTAGCTAACCGGCTGGGCACTAGAACTACCTAAGCACCATGCTATGGTCGCATCACGATTTTTTCCTTCACCGAAACCGCAAGCTCAATGTAGGATTCGAAGCCTATCTATCGATCGGCGGCTGACGTCACTACAACTCAGCTATCATCGCTTCAAATCGAACCGTAAACAATGAATATATCCGTTAGCAGACATAAAAAATGAACTAAACGTGGTTCGAATCGGAAATTGGCAAAAACATTTAGCGATCGACTATTAAGAGGTCACAGACCTCAAAACATCATTTATAGTGTTTGTTTGAGACGAAAACATAAGTGCATGCATGTTGAAAGTAAATCTGAGTGCACACCGTTTGGGAAATTCAAATTTTATTGCCACAACAGCAAACTTTAGACGGTAATGCATGATTGATGGTTATACAGGTGGATTTTTTAAGCGCACCCTGAGGGAAAGTGCTCTAAATACTGGAGATAGGAAATTGTACTCAAAGATTTTCGAAAACTCGCTTGCCACACTCGGGTACCTTTGTGGTAAGAACCACAAAAATCAACATTTAATACTTAATCATTAATAATTGTCACAACAGAATTGAGTTATACAACGCGCACCGGCTAGGTGACTCTTAAATCAAGGTTTTGTAGTTGCTTATACGTATTTAAAAACGTGAATAAATCTGTTTAAGGTGTGTTTAAATGTTTTGTAATAAGACCGCTACATTTTTTCTTCCGATTTAAAAAAAAAAAGCGAACACAAATATATACCAACATTTTACAAACGTTTTATTTTTATCTACCACTTATACATACCTACTGAAATAAAAACGTAAACTACATAATCCACCTTTTTGTTTTTGTATTTATTGTATGTTAAGGAGGTTATAATGTATTCTACATGTCAAATGTCATTTTTATGCATAAGTAGTTGTAGCTGACGCAGCTCGCATTCCGTTATAGTTAAAATGAGCATTCCATACATTATAATGTATTTATTTACTATAGTATAGTAAATTATACTCTACGGATACGTCGTCCATCTATACAAATGAATAAAATTGAAGTTTCTGTTTGTAATGTCAAAATAACAGCTTTTTACCACGAGGTATTTCATAGGCATTTTGCCTATGAAAGTACCTATATACGGTACCGATAAAAAATAACCATTTTAAATTTTTTTGTCTGTGTCTGTTTGTTCCGGGTAATCTCCGAAAGGGCTGGGCCAATTTTGACGGGACTTTCACTGCCAGATAGCTGATGTTATAATTACTTAGGCTATATTACAAATATGTGCTTAGGCTACTTTTATTTTAGAAAACAATTAGGGTTCCGCGCAAAAAAATAAAAACCATGAATTGAAATGGGTGGGCGTAAAATGCGCTCAATATTTTGAAATCATCTAACATATTATTTTCTTCAAACATATAAGTCAAAGCGTTTTACATTTTTAATTTTGTAACCTTGTTCGTAACCTTGAGCGTCTAGGGTGCCCGTTAGGGTAACGAGCGCAAGGCAGTGCCGCCCAGGCCTTCGTATTTTATATTTCAATGCTCTGAGTGGCACTGCAATTGTTATGGGCTGGCGTAACGCTTACCATCAGACAAACATTCGCTCATCTCGTTATTCAATAGAATAAAAATGAACAAAAAATATGAAGCAAAAACTTGAAGAAACTTAAAAAAACTGCGGAAATAAATCAGATGTTTGATTTTAATAAATACAAAACAAAACATTATGCAATTATATTAAACGAATATTTGTCGCAATTCATCAGAAAAACTAGTTCTAATATACATATTGACGTCACTCTTATACTAGGTAGATGTCGTAAATTAGAAATAATTATTACCTATCGTAAAATCATTTTTATGGCTTGTGGCGAATACACAAGTGTATTTTTTGGAGGAGGATGTAATGGTAGGTAACCTAACTGTTATAGCTACAGTAAATTAACCCTATAGTGCAGGCTTGAGGGATGCATCAATCACGGACCACGCGCCAACCATGGAACAACCACAATCACCGCTTGACGGGTATCGTACTGTCAAATATGGTGCTTGGTGGAAATATGGTCCAAGCGCTAACCGTGGTCGAGGAAGTGAAAGAGACGCAAGACAGACGATACAAAGAACTCTACTCAAAATAAATTGTTTCACTACCACTGCCGTGTTAATTGCAGAAGCCGCGCTAAACACGCAGTGGTGAAGTGATGTATTTAGCGTACAGCGGAGCAGTGCAGGCAGGGCTTCGAGGGAGTGAAAGAGACAGCCCTATTGCTGCACTTGTCTGTTTCATGGATTTTTGATGGATTTACTTCAAGCCGCGCTTGAGTGTGTAATACTTCGTAATCCACGCTAGTTGCTAAACTACGGTTATTTTGACAGCAAACCGTAAATATGCATGATTGCATGAGCATATAAAGGGTGTTTTAGTTCTACCACTAAGATAACTAATGCCTACTTATGGCGTAATCTATATGTAGGCGATGTAGATTAAACCCATTGTAGGGTTTGCTAGATGAATAGCAATGAATTTCTTTGTCTGGAAAAAAACAGGCCAATGAGTCAAACTATATTATTATTAGCTAGACAGTGTCCAAAGACAAACGTCCTATAAAATGATAAGAAATGTCACAACAGAATGGAGTTAGACAACGGTTAGATAAATCTTTAAAGGTTAAATCAATACCTACTACTTAAATCAAGATTTGTGGTTGTTAATATTTAAACACGCGACTAAGGCATGTTTAGGATTTAGACATGTTTAACACATGTTTAGGGTGTGTTTTTTTTTGTGGTAAGACCGTAGTAACGGAAACTCAGTAAACACAACCTAACGTAGTTATATTTACCGTGATCTTGAAGCAAGGTTGCAAGCGGCTACTCGCATAATTGCATCTGGCATGTTTACTTGACAATTACCAGTTAGCGGAATTAGTGCATTTACAGTAGACGCTAAGTAAGCGCTAATGAGTGATTTGCAGTCACGTACCGTGATTGGAGTTTTAAATATTGTAAAATGTTGATAGATAAACTCTTTATAGAAACACTTACAACTAAAATCTTAAAAACTATCGTGTCACAATGGAGGGTTTATCGCTCATAGCAATCTCTACCAGACAACCCTAATGAAAAAACCGACCAGGTGCGAGTCGGACTAGTGCACCGAGGGTTCCGTACAAACATGTCTGAACTAGGTATAATCGTAAGATACAGCTACATTCACAAAAAAACCAAATGTGTTGTAGGTAGATACTCTATAAATTTACGGTTTTCAGATTTTTCCTGGACTAGTGCTTGACATTGAATAAAATAAAAATAAAATAAAATAAAATTGTTTCTTGCCAACGGAAAGTCTTGTCAGTCTCGACAGACGGACAATGAAGTGATCCTATAATGGTTCCTTTTTTCCTTTTGAGGAACGGAACCCTAAAACATAAAACTCACATGTACAGACATGAACCCTGAAAATATGACCTACACTCCTTTTTTGGGTGTTGTGCAGTGTGCTTACCATCAGGCACACGATCAGCTCGTCTCGTTATCCAATAGGTATATAACAAATGACTTTTAAAAAAGCAAGAACCAACTTCGATGACAATAAGATTATATAAAATGAGTAATTTATAGTTTCAATTCCGCGATAAAGAATGTCTAATGGCCTAAGTTCGATTTATACTGAATGATGGCTTTGCCAACCCTTACTGCTTATACTCAGTTACTGATGGCTTTGCCAACCCTAACTGGTTATTCCCAGCTACTGATGGGAATAACCAGTTAGGGTTGGCAAAGCCATCAGTAACTGGCAATAACCAGTAGGGTTGGCAAAGCCATCAGAAACTGGCAATAACCAGTAGGGTTGGCAAAGCCATCAGAAACTGGCAATAACCAGTAGGGTTGGCAAAGCCATCAGAAACTGGGAATAACCAGTAGGGTTGGCAAAGCCATCAGAAACTGGAAATAACCAGTAAGGGTTGGCAAAGCCATCAGAAACTGGGTATAACCAGTAAGGGTTGGCAAAGCCATCAGTAACTGAGTATAAGCAGTAAGGGTTGGCAAAGCCATCATTCAGTATAAATCGAACTTAGGCCATTAGACATTCTTTATCGCGGAATTGAAACTATAAATTACTCATTTTATATAATCTTATTTAAAATGGATTTCCGCAAAGTAACGCCTGATTCCATCAAATATTTCGATGACAATATTTAAAATTTAGTCCCCTATTTTTCCACCCTTAGTGGTGGTTTCTTTAATAAAGTTTTTATAAGAACCGCCCGCGAGGTATAAGTTACAACCTACTCATTAATAATTATATGTAATTTAAAGAAAATATAACACACACTTCCACCTCCTGGCTCCATCATCTGAAGCTTAACACCAAGTGCGATCTATTGGACTCGTCAAAAATAATCATATCCCAAACTCGAAGAGTTCACTTGTAGCCACTGGAGTTCCACTATGCACCTCCTGGCTCCATCATCAGATCAGTTCCATGATACCAAATTACAACCTGAGTTTAAATTGGTTACGTTATCCCAAAAGGATCAGTCTACTCCTGGAGATCAACAACATTTGTTTTTGAAATCCAGAATTTTTCATTGAAGATAAGGCATTTAAAGTTTACGTCAAATTTCTGCTACAGAACTTCCGGGCAGCGCTAGATCAGATGATTCACTTGAACTATGTTGAACTTTGATTAGTACCTACTATTTTATGATCAGCAGGGTGATTTCAATTCACTCGGAATGATATCCGTCTCGGAAGCGACTGTCTTGATCGTTTATATTTCGGCAACGCAGCCCGACAGAGAAATATTTTCGGGATTATATCCGTGTTTATGCAGCTATGTAGTCGAATCTAAACGGGAAATTTCTCTGACGGGATGCAATGGGGAGGCATAGGCAAAGCTAATCTCAGATGGCGCCATCTCCGCTGGTGCTTGTCATTGATGGTTATTTTGAGGGATAATGAATTAAACTATAACCAGTAAACATACTCACGTCTTAGAAATCATTAGATTTGAAATGGTCACTACATAACTGAGACGAATACTTGGTTTCCAATATTTTTTGATGAGCAATGCTTTGAGCCACAATCTACGTTTTCCTCGTTAGAAGAGAAACGTGTGCACCTAAAGTTTACATTGAATTGCACTTTACAGAGGCATACTTTGTTGAAAAGACGATTTTTTGTTCATTTACTAAAATTTTATAATGAAGTTTCATAGTGAAACAGCACCAGCGATCGTGCGCCACCTAGCGGGATAAGTAAGCAGTGTGGCTCCCCATTCTGAAATATAAACGATCAAGACAGTCGCTTCCGAGACGGATATCATTCCGAGTGAAATAAAATCACCCTGCTGCACATTCTATTATTTCCGTATTATCAGTGTTGGGACAGTAGATATGACTAATTTTGTATAAAAAAGGTCACATGATAATTTCTTACAACATTGACCTTTACCTGCATGAATATAACGACGGTTTTATTCGTCTGATATACGTGCTTAGACATAAAAATATTACGTTGCAGCTAGCACTATGTAAGCGCGAGCAAGCAAGTATGTGATTAATTTTTATGATTTTATTACTTATTATTTACCGCGTAACATTATTACTTTAGCAGATTTATTACTGTAACATTATTTGTTATAAAATAATAATGTCGTATAAATAATGAAGGAGGTTCAAAAGTTTATTAGGTATACAGTACTCCATTATTTCTTTTTTTAGAAAAACGTGAGAAAAGGAAATTGTAATAAACTTCTCTGCGAATCCCAAAAAAAGCGGCAATACGGGTATGTAAATTCAACCTTTGACGAGGGTAGATAGGTTGACTGTATAATAAAATATCAACATTATGCACATAATCTGTTTCATATACTACCTGTTTATTTGGTTGACAGCTAATTTCAAGAACCACAGAAAGTCGGTCGGTTTCTAAAAATTATTTCACTAAAAGTCACATATCCACTACATATAGGCTATTTTACCCAATTCTACGCGTACCAAGCCGCGAGCTAAGGCTAAACCTAGTTTGACTTATATATCTGTTCCTTTGACATTCGCCTGCAAATATTGCAACCGCGATGCAGTATTTTGCAAGGTCACTTGCAAACACTTGCGTCACTGCCGCATCAGTAAAACAGTCTTGGTGAATTTTTAGTTCCCTCTTATTTTGCATAACAAGTTTTGATGAAAATAAGCATTTTAATCATTTTTATTTCAACCTAAAAGAGCCAGATTCCAAAACCTTATAGGTGCCAACCTCCTTGCCATAAAGACGTTTATCTGATAAAACCTATAATATTATGTATGTAGGTACCTAAAATCAATTACCTACCAAATTTAAAATATTACATAGAAATACTTTACAAGTATATTATAGTACTAGCTGCTGCCCGCGGTTTCACCCGCGTGGAGATATTGGATTTTATGGTTTTTATTTTTTTGCGCGGAACCCTAATTATTTTTCTAAATTAAAAGTAGCCTAAGATACTCCTTATAACATCAGCTATCTGCCAGTGAAAGTCCCGTCAAAATCGGTCCAGCCGTTTCGGAGATCAACCGGAACAAACAGACAAACAAATACAAAAATTTAAAATGGTTGTTTTGTTATAGGTACCGTAGGTATATGCTTTCGTATGCATTTGGTAAAAAGCTGTTATTTTGATATTACAAACAGACACTTCAATTTTATTTATTTTTATAGATGTACTATTAGTAATTTCATAATTGTTTTACACCTAGGTACAGCCAAAATATAATAATATTGATATTTTAGATGACACTTGTAATTCTATTGAGCATCGTGACATTATTTGTATTTGTACTTTGTATTTTGTTAGTGGTAGGACCACAGATTATTTAGTCTTTGGGTAGGACTAACTCTTCTGCGAGTGTCCGTCTAGGTTGTTACCACCGCTTTGTGAGTGAAGTCTGCCGCCGAGCAGTAGAGTGCAAGCATTACTGTGTTCCGGTTTGATGAGCAGAGTAGCCAGTGAAATTACTGGGCTTATGAGACTTAATACCTAATGTTTCAGGGTAACGAGCGCACTGCAGTGCCGCGTAGGCCTTTGTGTTTCAAAGTTCTGTGTGGCACTGCAAATGTTATGGGCCGGCGTTATGCTTACCATCAGGCAAACGACCAGCTCGTCTCGTTACCAAATAACATAAAAAAAAACCTACTCCTGCTTGCAAGTTGCAGGTTGAATATTTTGACTAAGTATTTTCTGACATCTGAAATGTAGGTATAATAATAATTTCTGTATTAATATGTGTAATCCTATATTCTTGCAAATAAATGATTGATTTGATTTCATCTGAATACAAGAGGTTTCGTTACTACGACGAAACCTAAAAATGTAGGAAAAAACTTATAAAATATTTTTTTAATGAATATTGTAAGTCAATATAGAAAGTTTGACGTATTGAGTTCAATCCTCTAATACAATTCAAATTAAATATTCGTCATTAATCCCAGGAGGACGCTCATGAAAGTTAAATAACACTAAGTGCCCGTTAATATAAAACCAATCCATACAGATAAATAAAATTGAAGTGTCTGTTTCTAATATCAAAATAACAGCTTTTTACTAAATGCATAAGAAAGTATATACGGTATCTATAACAAAATAACCATTTTTAAAATTTTTGTCTGTCTGTCTGTCTGTTTGTTCCGGGTAATCTCCGAAACGGCTGGACCGATTTTGACAGGACTTTCACTGGCAGATAGCTGATGTTACAAGGAGTAACATAGGCTACTTTAATTTTAGAAAAAGAATTAGGGTTCCGCGCGAAAAAATAAAAACCATGAAATCCAAAATCTCCACGCGGGTGAAACCGCGGGTCAGCAGCTAGTTAAATATAAAACACACCGACAAGATCACAGCGCATCCCATCTGAGGCACTGCATTACAATAAATAAGCCATTCGTACCCCCCACGGCGTGTCTTGTACGTTTATGATGTACAATATGACCTTAGCATTGTTACAAATACCTATTATACTTATTGGAGTAAGATAAAGGCATAGAAGCAGTAGTAGGTATACATAGGTAGGTATGTGATCTTCATAGAGCGGTATCACGGCTTATAACATGTCTGAGTTGCCAACTTTTATAGGTACGAAAGACTAAAGTTAGGTAATAAAAACAGCACCAATTAATTTTTTTTTAAATTTTATTTGGTAACGAGACGAGCTGGTCGTTTGCCTGATGGTAAGCATAACGCCGGCCCATAACAATTGCAGTGCCACCCAGAACTTTGAAACACAAAGGTCTGCGCGGCACTGCAGTGCGCTCGTTACCCTGAGACATTAGGTATTAAGTCTCACAAGCCCAGTAATTTCACTGGATACTCTGCTCATCAAACCGGAACACAGTAATGCTTGCACACTACTGCTTGGCGGCAGACTTCACGAGCAAAGCGGTGGCAACAACCCAGACGGACACTCGCAGAAGGTATTTTGTAGGTATTGTACCATCTATATAGTATCAGTTTGAATTGATAAGCGTGTTTATCTACCCGGTAATTAAATTAATTGTTTAATCCAGTCGTCAATACAATCAGCATAACACAAAATTAATGTCAAAATAATATCTTGTCTCATCGGCAGGAAGTCAAAAACATGTTTTTTTAAGAAAGACACAACTAAATAATTGATTCCCTCATTTACGAGTACACGACCCATTTGAAAAGACAAAAGAATAATTTCTTAGTTAGAAGATATTATTTTTAAGTTATTCAAAGTTATTTGGGGTCTTGGATTTTTGTGGTGTGTGGCACCTCGGACAAATCCTAACACAGTGGTATGGGTATGTATGAGATCTGTGGTATGTATGTATTTTGTACCACTATACAATATGTAATAGAAAAGTGCAGCCATACTGAAACCACGTATAAAGGAGCCAATTTAAATATACATGACGAAAACAGAATATCAGATAGTGGTTTAACCAAGAAGTTATGGCATGTCAAAGTTTTCCTCAAACTGACTTAGGCTGAGATTCAGAGACGAATCTAAGCGTGGACTCAAGCTTCCATACGTCAAAATTCTATACAGTTTTGACATATGGAAGCCAAAGTCTATGCTTAGAATCGTCTCTGAATCTTAGCCTTAGATGCACTGAAATCAGCAGGACAAAAGACAATGACGGTGCGCAGCAGCCGCGAGCGGGTGACGGTTGCGCCCACGCGTTGCCGCTCCCACACACCCCGCGCCGAGCGGATCATTCATTGTGAAACCGGAGGGGGTGCCCGGACAGGGCAGCGATTATTGACTTTGAGCTCCTTGTAGTTCTTAGGGTTGTTGAAAATCAAAAATAAATATTTTTTTATGTTTGTAGAGAAAAATTTAGTAGATTCCTTACTGGATATCTACATTAGATACACGAACACGGTACATACATTTCAGTATTGCTACACTTTGATGTTACACCCTGTATACACAATCGAAGAATTAATTAATTATTGACGGACTTTCCGATTTTTTTCTATCGAGCTAAGTATACCAATCGTGTTTCAGCTACCACCAAAATAAAAAAAAAATGCTTCACTCTGATAATAAATTAAAATATAAGTAAAATTTTTAGTTGTTCATGACTAAAAAAATATTACGTGCGGCCGAAAACCGTTGCTTTGCCGGCCTACAAAGACCAAAGCTACCGTAGGAAAACGCTGGTAGGGAAATGAGAATATATTTATCATGATCGGCAGCCTTAATACGCTCCCTGCATTAATGGGATATCGGTCTTCTCCGTGAGAGAATACGGCCCATAATCCACCACGCGGGCCCGGTGCGATTAAATATTTTACACGATGATATATTCTTAAAAGTTTTTTAATTAAACACGGCAGATTTTCAACTTTACAGTGGTAAATTATGCGAACATTTATAATAATTCAAGTAAATGCCCTAGGCGTAACACAATGCAAAATTGATATGAAAAGACTTATCCCCCATTTCGCAAGCGCAAGACACAAGCTGTCACTAGATTTAAATGAGAGATAAGTACAAGTATATAAATGAACACAAATGGTTGGTAATACGGTAGCCACATCAGATTTTTTTTGAGGACATCAGCCTTCAATGTACTACGGGACTTAGGCGATGAAATAAGGGGCAACTCATTTTTAATTTTAAATTTCAATCAGATTTTTGTTCTTGAACAAAATTTTCTTATTTTGAATATGAGTATTCCAGCTTTCAATATATCTTTATTTTAAATATTTATTAAATTCATAGCAGTCAGTTCACACGTGCGATAATTAATATATAATGATTCATGAACAATTACGCGAGTTGGTTTTGGCCAAGGAACCAAATTAATAGCTGAAAAATGGGACGTCCTGTAAAATACGAGACATCTGGCCAGCATATCGGTAGTGTATACGTACCCATTTGACAAGCGGTTTGCTCTTTACATGCATTTACAATTAGTCTAGATTGTATCAGAATGAAGGAAAACCGAGCTTGACAGATTAATCTTTTGTTGGCATGTCATTTATCTACTTACCTGTGTTCAGGAAACAAGTTTGCATTGCACAATCCCTACTATAGGTAGGTACCTACTTATTATAAATGCGAAAGTGCTTTTGTTGGTTTGTCACATAATAATAAAAATTAAAACTACCTATAATCACAATACATAGTACAAGTAAAAAAAAAAATAAGTATAACAAACCGCTACCAGTAGGCAACGTTCCCAATATGCAGGCAGCATTGCCACGCTGGCAATGCTTAGTCTCTGCGCCAAGTAAAGCCCAGCATTTTAGTCACTTGTTGCTTCATTTGTTTTAATATTTTTTTGTAAAATTTACACTAGACTGGATTAACATTACTACATCTCAACAGTTAACATTTGCACGGCTGCTTGCAAATTAATTACAACAACTGATTTATTTCGTAACAACTAAAGATGGTGCTGTATTCTTGAAAATAAAATAATGATTGATTTGTTACATCTACTTGTATAAATTTTGTTGTTTACACCAAATTGCAAACTCTGGTCAAGTCAAAATGACTAGGTAAATATGTTTATAACAAAATGAGCTAAACTTGTTATAACCGGAAACAAACAAGAATTGTAGCAAACTTGTTTGGATAGATATCCTTGAATTATAATTACGCTATGAAATTTGCGCTTACGTCTACGGTTATACTATAGTACTAGCTGCGGCTCCGCGGTTTCATCCGCGGGGAGATATTGGATTTCATGGTTTTTATTTTTTTGCGCGGAACCCTAATTCTTTTCCAAAATAAAAGTAGCCTATGTTACTCCTTGTAACATCAGCTATCTGCCAGTGAAAGTCCGGTCAAAATCAGCCCAGCCATTTCGGAGATTACCCGGAACACACAGACAGACAGACAGACGGATAACGTCTAATGATGGGAGAAGCCACTGGTTGCTGGAACACATTTTTTACTAGTTCGGCAGCCTATGGGTTCATTGATACTGTCGTGTGCAAAAAGTTATGTCAATAAATGATTTTTTGAGTTTACTTTACTTTACTAATTAATACTTGGCAGTAGAATTTGCGAGGTAGGAAAAAGAGGCATGTAGCCAGTTGAGAAAATAAAACGTTTTAAAAAGAATTCGAAATGTGTTCTTTATCAAAAGTCAAAGAAAAAGGATTGGAGGAAAAAGGATCGAAAAACTTGTTTTTACGCAAGTAAATTAACAAAAACACAAAAATACCCTTTCACTGATGTCAAAGCCATAATTATAATAATGATCAAAACTTGACCAACCAGTACCAGTTTAGGGAAAATTCAGAATCGTTATCTTTTTATGGTGGGATTGGTAGGTATTTATTTAACAGACTTGAAATTAAAAAACAAGGTAGCCGGGATTATCCTTTGGAGATTTTATCGCGGAGTTTTATATCGGCTGCCCCAAAGGGGTCATTTTATGGAATCTCCAGGTAGGCCGTAGGACTAACCCTTCAGCAAGCATCCGTATGAGTGAATACCACTTGAATCCTGATATAGAACCAAAATGCTATACAACATTTCTTAGGTTTAATAAACACAATTTGTTCGTTTTGTAAAAAATCCTCTGGGACCTTCATCAAAGTGTAAGTGTTTCGCGGCATTGCATAGTACCTAAGTAGACGAAACGAAATAAGATGAAGCTTTCCCGACGCATAGTAGAACTGACAGATGATCAACGAGGTGACGCATCAGTTGACAGTTTAGTATTGACAGTGACGTAATGCCGCCAGCTTTTTGGGCATCCTACCTGCAATTTGTAAGGTTTTTTTTTAGTTTATTGTGTGTATGCGGATAACTATGAGACGGTTCTGCTTTCTACCTAACGCGACATTGGCAAAATTGTGGCAACCCCGCAAAGGCCACACACAAAGAAGTTGAAGTTAAACTATGAGACGAGCCAATATGATTTGCAACGCCACTCAGAACATCTGCGTGGCACTGCAAAGCACTTGTTACTCTGAAACATTAGGGATAGTCTCATAAGCCCAGTAATTTCAGACTACTTTGCTCATTTAAGCGGAACACAGTAATACTTCCACATTACTGCTTGGCGACAGACTTCATGAACAAAGTGGTGGTATCAACCCAGACGGACACTCGCAGAAGAGTAAGTTCCACCACCTGGTTGGTTTCTTTGGAGATCAAGCTTTATTACACGTATGGTCATGTTATTATGTAAATCAAAATTTAATCGATCTTCTGCGAATGATCGCGATGCAATATATTCTTATTATTTATTATAATCAATATTAAATCATAATCGGATTAGAAAGTATGCAGAATTTCGAAACATTTAACATTTATTTTAATTGAAATCTGACATTTGATATTACTAAACCCGAGTTTATAATTTATATTGGTTCTTTCACAATTTTGTATTTAATTATATATTTTATTAAAACTACTCTGGCTAAGTACCTAATTCTTACTCATCTAAAAGAGTAGGAAGTAAGTATGTCAGGAAGTATGTAGGTATGTTGAATTAATGCATTGGTCAAGATCTGACGCATTTTGAATGTCAAGCAATAGAGAGTGCTTCTGTTTTTATAAACAATGTAAGTAATTGGAATTAAACAATGCCTTGTAGACAATGACGTCTATATTTTACCATTATTATGTCAACCAAAGCACTTAGTACCGTCGCGCATTAGGCGGATATTGTCGCAACGAACACTATGTACCTAATGTAGTTTAGTATGGTACATACTTTTGCGTACCTACTTATAGCCGTAATAAATAAGCAACGGCAAAAGTAATACTTTTTACAAATCTAGTGATGACAAAACAAGTTGATGTAACCAAAGTCACATAAAAAACACGACTGCGCTCTAGCCAGTGTCACTCGGGATGATGTGAGGATTCTAACGATACCTCACACACCCAAATTTGTTCAGGCATTTAAAAATTATGCTGGAATAAAGATACTCACATGCATATACAATACATACAAACATACATACATGAACCCTTAATAAAACTTTAAACTCATTTTTTTGTGCAGTCGTGTAATTACTGAATTATGACTTTTTTATAATTATGGCGCGTCGGTTCGTGCGTTACACCGACTGGTATATGAAACATATTATCCTCTCTTACCACAAAAATCAATCAGAAATGCTAAATTCAAATTAACAGCAACACTGCGTTCCGAAATGCAGCAACATTATAAAAGTATGGCGGCATAGTCACGTCATTTTTGACGAAAGAAAACGAAAAAACCGTTCCATTTCGAGAAATTGCGTGCCGTTTCACGTGACGTGCCAAAAAAACTATTTATTTTCAGGAAATCGCGGGCCTATAAAATCGTAATTTCATTACAGAATATCTAAATTTTGGGAGCTTATTCGAAAAAACCAACTTAGCGTGGTTAGTTTTTTACATTTATTTTAGTACCAGAACGGAACAACTCTTTTCTTAATAAACTCAGGAGTTTGTACTTTCAGGCATCATGAAACTGACTAAGTATGCAGTTACAGGTACTAATTTCAGGAAAGTTGCTTTCGAGTAGAATAGCAATTTTGGCCATCATGAATTCGCGGCCAAGTCGCCTAGTGCGCGTTTTTTTTTCAACAAGTCTTGGTTTATTCATTTTGCGGCTGTCATCTAAGTTAATAACACTCGTTGACCCGTGACCGTGGAAACAATCAATTTTGTAATTGATTTTTCTTTTGTTGAGTTATGACATCTTTTGTTATTGTTACGGAGACGGGGTAAAAGACAACTCGCAGAAACATTTTTTTAATTTTCGGACACTTACAGGCGTTTTCAGCAGGCTGAAACATGTTTTCGGGTCGTTTCGGAGGAAGGCCTAACACATATCAGTTAATCAAAAATTACTCCTAGTTAACGCCGTTTTCAGCAGACTGAAACATGTTTTCAGTCCGTTTCAGGACACGAGTAATCACATGGCACCATTTCCTGAAAACCCATTTTCAGGCCGTTTCAGGCCAAGTTACACCCCTCCGGTCCGCGGAACATTCTCGAAGGTGTGTGAGAGGGACAGCCTATGCGTGTGAAAGAGAGAGACGATTAGGCTCGATCATGTCTCTCGAAACTTCCAGAAGAAAGTGTGAGCAGGATGGCTATATGCGCAAAAGAGAGGAACAATTTTACCTATTACCTAACCGAATGTTCTAGAATAATGCGAGAGAGAGATAGCTACACGCATGATAGAACGAGATGGACATAATCTACTACCATCTGGAAAGTCCTCGATGTGTGTACAAGGGACGGTTGTATGCGTAAGAGAGAGATGTCCATATTTGACCTTGAACTAGATCATTCGGGAACTTGGTAGCACAATTTGCGGCGCATATATAAGCGGATCGAGACGCGGCCAGCGACAGTTTCAATTGAGATACCAAGCGATATACATCGGAGTGAGTTCAAAGCGACTAGTAGTGATTGTGATATCTGTGACTAAGTGAAATACTAGTGATTGTGATATCTGTGACAAAGTGATATACTAGTGATTTTTGTAGTGAATAGTGTTGCAAGTGATTCCTTTTGAATTCAATAAAGTAACTGTTTGTTTAACGGCTTCTTTCTATAAAACGTTACCCTATAGCTCGTAACATTTTGGTGTCAGAAGCGGGATAGAAAGATGCCTATAACACCGAGGGACGATCAAGAGGAGTCTGGAGGAGAAACACCAGGGATACAGACGCGTGCACAAGCAGCTCGTGACGCCGCTCGTCGTCAAAGTTTTGATGCCAACCGCACCATGAGCGAAAATCAGGATTCTTCTAACTTATTACTGACTCTGCAACGCATGATGGAGGAGCAAGCCCGCCGTCAAGAGGAGCAAGCTCGCCACCGGGAGGAACAGACTCGTGGCCTGTTGGAGGAGCAAGCCCGCCGCCAAGAGGAGCAGGCTCGCCGCCAAGAGGAGCAGGCTCGCCGCCAAGAGGAGCAGGCTCGCCGCCAAGAGGAACAGGCTCGCCGCCAAGAGGAACAGACTCGTAGTTTGTTGGAGGAACAAGCTCGCCGTCAAGAGGAGCAGGCTCGCCGTCAAGAGGAACAGACACGTGGTCTATTGGAGGAACAGGCTCGCCGTCAAGAGGAGCAGGCTCGCCGTCAAGAGGAACAGACACGTGGTCTGTTGGACGAACAAGCTCACCGCATTGAGGAACGCTTGGAGGTGATAGGCGTTCAATTCAAGGAAAAAGTAGAGAAATTGAAATTAGAAGTGGAGAACCTCGATGACAGAGTTTCCAAGCACGACAAGCAAATACTTGGAATAGAAAAGGAGGTCAAATCTTTGAAAATTAATGGAGTAGTGACATCTGGTGCTCCAGCAGGTAAACTAAAAGCGCCTCCATTCGACGGTACTTCCTCTTGGGGGGCTTACAAACTTCAGTTCGAGACCGTATCAAAGGCGAACGGTTGGACCGATGAACAGGCTGTAACTGCCCTTATGTTAGGGCTGCGGGATCAAGCCTTGACCGTATTAGACACCATGTCGGGAGATGTGACACTAGAGCGACTCAAGGATGCCCTAGAATCGCGTTATGGTGATTCACACCTGGAACATGTCTACAGGGCGCAATTAAAGGACAGAGTGCAGCTAGCTAGTGAGAGCCTGCAACAGTGGTGCCTAGAAATTGAAAAACTGGTTAGAAAGGCTTACTTATCTTCACCATCTCTGGTTGACAGCATGTTAGTGCAAGCATTTATAGATGGGATTAGAGATAGGGAAGTCAAGACAACCGTTAGCCTCGGTCATCACAAGATCCTAAAGGATGCTCTAGCCCACGCGTTAGAAGTGGAGGCAGTTCGCAGAGATCCTCGGTCTTACCGCGTCCGAGTGGTGACAGACAAAGTAAAATCTAGAGGCGGACCCACGTGTTACGCGTGTGGTGAAATAGGGCATATGAGATTTTCATGCCTTAAGCGAGATTCACGGAGTAATGTGGAGATTCGGCGCCGAGAATCGGAAGCAACAGATGTGGTAACGAGCGCTGCCGCAGAACAGCGGCAGGGAAACGAGTAAACGCCAGGACCGCGGGGCGGGTGCTGGCCGGTAATGTGAGGAAGGCCCCAAAAGTCATGATCTCTCAGACTCAAGACGGGAATACCTTAGTCATTGACGGGGAAGTCAATGGGACTAAATGTGAGTTAACTTTGGACACTGGAGCTTCGCGCACAGTAATCAGGTACCAGCTTCTGAAGGATTTTGATGAGAGATATTCACACTCACGTGGCCATATTCAGCTCCTGACAGCTACTGGCCAGCACATAACCGTCCGGGGAGAGGGTGTCGTTGAGTTCAAAGTTGGTGGAAGCTCCTACCGGCATAAAGTTGTTATTGCAGATATAGTAGATGACTGCATCATCGGGTTGGACTTCATGAAGAAACATAACTGCAAAATTGATTTAGAAAGCGGCATCTTCATATGTGGCGTAGGGAAAGTCTTTCTTAAAGGTAGTTCACCCAGAAGTGTCTACGATTTCCATAGAACAATTGTTTCAAGAAGCTCACAGACACATGACAGTGGCAAACAGCAAGTGGTAGAAAAAGCAGATAACTCCAAACCTTGGATTGTAACCCAAGCGGTACTTGAAGGATGTAAAGAGACCTTATCCACAGATGAGTTGTCAAAGGCAAAGAAATTGTTACGGCAATTTTCAAACATCTTCGCCACAAATGATGAAGACCTAGGAAGGACTGGCATAGTTAAACATAAAATTGAGACTGGTACAGAAACGCCGATACGCCTGCGACCACGCAGAGTTCCTGTGGCGTACGAAGGTGAAATAGAGAAAATGGTCTCGGAAATGGAAAGAAACAATGTGATTGAACCGTCATCCAGCCCTTGGTGCTCTCCTGTTGTTTTAGTAAAGAAAAAGGATGGCAGTCTGAGGTTTTGTGTTGACTACCGCCGTCTAAACGACGTTACAAAAAAGGATAGCTACCCACTGCCAAGGATCGACGATACTTTGGATACACTAAGTGGAGCAAAATGGTTTACCACGTTAGATTTAAAAAGTGGTTACTGGCAGGTGGAAATAGATCCTAGCCACAAAGAGAAGACGGCATTTTCCACGGGTAAAGGACTTTGGCAGTTTAAAGTTATGCCATTTGGACTTTGTAACGCGCCTGCCACTTTCGAAAGGTTAATGGAAAGAGTGCTGTCAGGACTAATTGGAGAAGCCTGTCTAGTATATTTGGACGACGTGGTCATTATTGGAAGGGATTTTAATGATCATATCCGGAATCTGCAACGGGTGCTTACGAGATTACGCACGGCCAACCTCAAACTAAGTCCAAAGAAGTGTTCGTTCTTCAAGAAGGAAGTTAACTACTTAGGCCACCTTATATCTGAAAATGGAGTTCGAACTGATCCGGAGAAGATTGTTGCTGTTAAAGATTGGCCAGTACCTAAAGATAAAAGCCAAGTACGCGCCTTCTTAGGATTGTGCTCCTATTACCGAAGATTTGTGAAGAACTTCGCTGATATTGCGAAACCTTTACACAGACTTACCGAAGAGAAAAGACAGTTCATGTGGGACGAAGAGTGTGAAGCTGCGTTTAAAGAACTTAAGAAACACCTATGTGAAACTCCGATTCTTGGTTACCCTGACCAAGAATGTGAGTTCATAGTTGATACAGATGCCAGCGGAACTGGCATTGGAGGAGTACTATCCCAAATTAAAGGCGAACGTGAGGAAGTAATAGCCTACTTCAGTAAGTCATTGTCAAAACCGGAACGTACCTACTGTGTCACTCGAAGGGAACTACTTGCTGTTGTAAAGACGCTACAACACTTTAGCAAATACCTGCTTGGACGCAAGTTCCGTCTTAGAACTGATCACGCTGCACTGAAGTGGCTACTTCAGTTCAAGAACCCGGAAGGACAAGTGGCTCGATGGATTGAACAACTGCAAGAGTACGACTTTACAATTGAACATCGCAAGGGGAGATCCCATGGAAACGCAGACGCTTTATCCAGAAGACCGTGCCCTGCCGACTGCAAATATTGCGTGAGGCACGAAGGAAAGGAACTTGCTCACGTGAGGCTACTTAGGACAGACACCATTAGTCCAGATTGGTGTGGTAAAGCGATTCAAGAAGCACAACAAGAAGATAGCGACATCAAGCCCATTTTGGATTGGATGAAATCTTCTGATGCTAAGCCACGGTGGAGTGAAATCGCCTCCACAAGCACCACAACCAAGTGTTATTGGGCTCAATGGGATAGTTTAGTTCTGCACAATGACGTGTTATGTCGAAAATGGGAAAATGCGCGTGGGGACGTATCCCATTTGCAGCTAGTTGTACCAAGATCCAAGATCCGTGATGTATTGGAAATGTTTCACGATGGTTCATCGGGTGGACACTTAGGGGTAAAAAGAACCCTAATGAAAATCAAAGAGAGATTTTACTGGATACACTGTCGTGAGGATGTAGAAGATTGGTGCCGGAAATGTACAGCTTGTGCTGCTGTAAAAGGACCACAGACCAGAAGCAGAGCTGGAATGAAGCAATATAACGTTGGAGCTCCGTGGGAAAGAATTGCAGTTGATATAGCTGGACCTTTTCCATTAACAGAAAAAGGAAATAAGTACATAATGGTGGTGATGGACTATTTTACAAAGTGGCCTGAAGTATTCGCCATTCCTAATCAAGAAGCAATTACGGTAGCCGAAGTACTAGTAAACGAGGTATTTTGTAGAGTTGGGGTGCCCCTAGAGATACATAGTGATCAAGGAAGAAATTTTGAATCCCAACTATTTCAGGAAATGTGTCAAATAATGGGAACCCACAAAACTAGAACTACGCCTTACCACCCACAGTCAGATGGAATGGTTGAACGGTTTAATCAAACTTTGGAAAGACACCTGGCTAAATTAGTGGATAGTCATCAAAAGGACTGGGACAAGTATATCCCATTATTTCTACTGTCATATCGATCTGCGGTTCACGAGAGCTCGAATGTAACACCTGCCCTTGCCATGTTCGGTAGGCAGCTTCGTTTGCCTGCAGATATCATCACTGGTCGGCCCTCAGTTCCACCAGTGAGTATAACAGAATATGCCGCAGAATTACGGGAAAAATTACATGAGATCCACGAACATGTTAGATTATCTGAAAATAAAATGAGTGAAAGAACGAAAACTCGATATGACAGGAAGATGCACCATGTAGACTTTGAAGAAGGTTCACTAGTCTGGCTTCATAATCCAGTAAGACGAAAAGGAAAATCTCCCAAACTTCAAGCTGATTGGGATGGTCCTTACACAGTGATTACGAAGATCAATGACGTAACATATCGCATAAAGAAGATGGGTAGTGCCAGAAACCAGCCTAAGATTGTACATGTGAATCGATTGGCACGCTACAATGGATCTAATGATGCTCGGGACGAGCATGTCTAAGGAGGGGGCAGTGTTACGGAGACGGGGTAAAAGACAACTCGCAGAAACATTTTTTTAATTTTCGGACACTTACAGGCGTTTTCAGCAGGCTGAAACATGTTTTCGGGTCGTTTCGGAGGAAGGCCTAACACATATCAGTTAATCAAAAATTACTCCTAGTTAACGCCGTTTTCAGCAGACTGAAACATGTTTTCAGTCCGTTTCAGGACACGAGTAATCACATGGCACCATTTCCTGAAAACCCATTTTCAGGCCGTTTCAGGCCAAGTTACACCCCTCCGGTCCGCGGAACATTCTCGAAGGTGTGTGAGAGGGACAGCCTATGCGTGTGAAAGAGAGAGACGATTAGGCTCGATCATGTCTCTCGAAACTTCCAGAAGAAAGTGTGAGCAGGATGGCTATATGCGCAAAAGAGAGGAACAATTTTACCTATTACCTAACCGAATGTTCTAGAATAATGCGAGAGAGAGATAGCTACACGCATGATAGAACGAGATGGACATAATCTACTACCATCTGGAAAGTCCTCGATGTGTGTACAAGGGACGGTTGTATGCGTAAGAGAGAGATGTCCATATTTGACCTTGAACTAGATCATTCGGGAACCTTGTAGCACAATTTGCGGCGCATATATAAGCGGATCGAGACGCGGCCAGCGACAGTTTCAATTGAGATACCAAGCGATATACATCGGAGTGAGTTCAAAGCGACTAGTAGTGATTGTGATATCTGTGACTAAGTGAAATACTAGTGATTGTGATATCTGTGACAAAGTGATATACTAGTGATTTTTGTAGTGAATAGTGTTGCAAGTGATTCCTTTTGAATTCAATAAAGTAACTGTTTGTTTAACGGCTTCTTTCTATAAAACGTTACCCTATAGCTCGTAACATTATTTTGTTTTTACCCGAGTTGTTTTGTTTTTCCGAACGTGTGGAATTTTAACACATTATTAGAGACTAGCTTCTGCCCGCGGTTTCACCCATATCTATGCCAAAAATCACGTCGATCCGTTGCTCCGTTACTGCGTGAAAGAAGGACAAGTACAAACCAACAAACACACTTTCTTCGTCTTGATAATATTAGTAGGGATGATTAAGTTTGTTTTAACTGTGGGACTGGCATATAGGGTATGGATTATACGCATAAAGTCAACCTCGCATAAAGTTAAACACACCTAAATTCAAACACGCCTAATGTCAAACACGCATGAAGTCAAACACGCACAAAATCAAAAAAGTATAATAATGTTGGTCTTTCTTTTCAGTTTTTATCACGCAGGCGAGTTTTTGTGTATTTATATAATTATATACATATATTATATTACTTATTGATAGAACTAATTCATTTGGTAGGTATAGGTATTTGTATTGTAGTGCTCCATAATTAGATACCCACCTACATTTTGGTGCCGGAATTTTAAAACTGGTTATACAAAATTATTCACTATTACTTTGACTGAGGGTTTGCAACTCGTTTTTATCGATGTTATCGGAATTTATGGCCTATTTAAAAAAAACATACTTTGACAACAAATATGTGATTGTGGATTTCCGCTTTATTTATAAGTTAAATTATAATCAAAACAACAAAACTTAAAAGTATGAATATAAACTTAAATCACCATCAAATAAACATCTTTCTGACCCTAGTGGTGATTTTCAAAGAGACACCTGAAAAAAGAGCTACTTATTGCAAAAATCTCTTCGAAGGCGTGATTTGTTTGAAGGATACACCTTTTCTTATTTTTTAAATTGTTTTTTTTTGTGTTCTGTCACAAAACAGAGCTTATTTAGTAGTTCTGGTTAGCCACATTTTGGCATTTTCAAGTTTTTTTTAACCGACTTCCAAAAGAGCAGGAGAGACGTCATTTATAAATCGATTTGGATTTTTTTAAAGGATGTACTTTCAGTTTGGTCCCATAGGCATTTCATTAAAATTGGTTCAGTAGTTTGTTACTGAAGTCAGTTCATCGCTTTTTTAAAGCAATTATTTTAAACGTTTTCAATTTTTTTTTGACATCTTATCTACAATGTCATCCGTATAATGCTACCCTGCTTTCTTGACTTTGATCACAATCGAATTGACCTTTTGAGGATGTAATTTTTTTTTCTGGTGTGACACAGTTTATGATTTTTGGCAGTTTCAATTATTATTTCTTTTCTTCTATTTCGTATTTTTTTCAAAATAGTGCCGTGCCACAAAAGCAAAATGCTAAATAAAATTTTAATACTTATTAAGTAGTTAAAATAACTTACCTTTATATTTGAGTCCCACCGGCCACTGCTATAACTTCACTTTATTACTATAAAATATAATAATATATAATAGTTCTAGGTCCAGTTTCTATAGAGGGCGGTACAGTACTGACCGTCAACGATGTAGCTTACCGCAGAAGGATGTTCTTTAACGTTGCAGGGGTCACCAACTGTTGGCACCTTTTTAGGGCAAAAATATTTATTTAGGAAAATAAGGAACTTTTTCGGCTGTTGCTTTTTATTATTATAAAAACAATTTTTTTCTTTTGGTTTGTTAATGGACCACAGCCAGTCTTACATCAGTACTTACATATTTTTTAACCCCATATCCGCAAAAAGCAATGCTTTATAGCACAAAGTAAAGGGAAAAATCCGAAAACCGTAAAGTAGTTACAACACGTTTTAGGGACTGATTTTGGGAGGAAATTTAAAACATACTTGGAAAAAGCGTGAAAAATTTTCAAGACTCGTTTGTACTTAACGATCGGTACGCGAGTCTGACTCGCACTTGGCCGGTTTTTTGGCTCTGATTGGTATAGAAATTGGTTACTATATATTCTAATCTTCTTAGCTAAACACGAAATAGTAAAAGTTTATGTCGAAAAAACCGATAAACAAATAACCACGGTAAATATCCCGTTATAATGTATACATTTGTGTGGTAATTACTACGACTTAGTAGAGTTTATGTAGCAGCTAGTTAGTAAAAAGGTTGACGTCCCCTGCGTACATTAATGCTTATTCAAGTTCGAACTGACGCGGCTTGTTTGAAAGACACGCGCGTCCATGTCAAGTTCATTCTATAGGAAATAACTTATTTGCAACTTAATAAGTAACACGACATATCTGTAGCAGAGGTACCTACTGTCCACGTTTTTCAAAATAACAATTTACCAGAGTTGGCTATTTGGATTTTAGATGACGGCTTTAAATCTATACAAATAAATAAAATTGAAGCGTCTGTTTGTAATATCAAAATAACAGCTTTTTCTAAATGCATATGAAATTATATACGGTATCTATGACGAAGCAACTATTTTTAAAATTTTTGTCTGTCTGTCTGTTTGTTCAGGGTAATCTCCAAAACGGCTGGACCGATTTTGACGGGACTTTCACTGGCAGATAGCTGATGTTACAAGGAGTAACTTAGGCTACTTTAATTTTAGAAAAATAATTAGGGTTCCGCGCATAAAAATAAAAACCATGAAATCCAAAATCTTCACGCGGGTGAAACCTCGGGGCAGCAGCTAGTAGAGAATATCCTATTAGCAATACTTCTTCATTTACCCAGAATGAAAGAGCTCGTGAATCTACACCAGCAGTTCTCAATCTTTTTTGGTGACGGAACCCTTTGAGAAAGCGAAATACTTGACGGAACCCTACAATAAAACAAAAGTTTTTATTAAAAGTGTATTCTTTATTAATAAGCATAATAAAAGTACCATGAATTTTTTTCTAAGTTCTTGCGGAACCCCTACAGGGGTATCGTGGAACCCTAGGGTTCCGCGGAACACACTTTGAGTACCTATGGCTGATCTACATTATTCATCATCAGCTGGAAGACATCCACTGTTGAGTATGTCCCTCCCTCATAGAACGCCACATTGTGTGTATAAGCGCGTCGCGTATCCAATGGTTCCCCGCAACCGTAGGGTGACCTGAGGATAGATATATCTAGCTTAGGATGTGTGATCGCGTTTACTCGACAAACGCGATCGTCGAGTAAATTGATTTAAGAGCCCACATACACGAGCACTCCAATCCACAACATTCCAATCCAACGTCCCAAAAACCGCCCGTGTGGGGAATCTGCGATGGATAACGTGGAATGATAGAAATATTAGAAATGCTAACGTTCCAACTCATCGTTAGTGGCCGATACGACCGATAGGACTATCCATTTCGCGCTCAGTTGGCAGCACTCGAGACGCAGAATGACCGAAAAATGGAGCGATGGCGCGCCCGAAATGAGGTGCCCGACTACGTCTGTGGGCTCGAAATTGGACCATCGTTCCATTCAATTCACAAGCCGCGGCGTGATGGATTTGGATTGATTCGCCCACGTAATAAAAGTTAAGTACTCCTTATAATATCATCACTTTTTCAATTTTGTCTGATCTTCTAGATGTCATTGAAACTGACGCCAAAGAGAATACAAATACCTACGCTGACGCTGTTATCTGTATTTTCGCTCACAAAAATGAAACCTGTGATGTCAATAAACATCAAGTGCCTAGTATTACAATAACAGCTAAAAACATAACGGCATCATTCAATGAAAACTGCTCAGGCGCACATTGGTATATCTATACAAATCTATACAAATAAATAACATTGTAGTGTCTTTTTGTAATATCAAAATAACAGCTTTTTACTAAATGCATATGAAAGTATATACGGTACCTATAACAAAACAACCGTTTTTAAAATACCATGTCTGTCTGTCTATCTGTTTGTTCCGGGCAATCTCCGAATAGCTGATGTTATAATGAGTAACACTCGCTACCTACTTATATTTTAGAAAAATAATTATGGTTCCGCGCCAAAAAATTAAAACCCATGAAATCCAATATCTCCGCTTGGGTGAAACAGCGGGCAGCAGCTAGTATATTATATGTATATAGTATAGTATATAGTATGTTATATATAGGTAACACCGTACTTTTTGTCTGACTCCTGCGTGAATTATGCGAGTCCGTGAGATTTTTCTTCGTCTTGTTTTTGTTTCGACAACATTCAGTTATTTACTAAGCAAGCTGTAAAGTTGGTGCTTGGCGCGAGTTGGCAACTTGTATTGAAACCTGACGAAGCGATGGACTCGAGGATTGAACCATGAGCTTTGTAGTGAATTTCTGTCAAGACATACCTATGTCCGAAGGCAAGTCAAGACATATATAATTATATACCATTGCAGGTGGACTTAATTTACAAAGATTACAGTAAATGTTATCACAGGATAGATCATTTGATCCTACTACACTAACTCCAACAGGTTGGCATAAGAGGTCATATTTTTATGTGGATTTCTTCGTACGTGCAAAACAGATGTCAGACGGTGGTGCTCAATGGTTTCACATCTGTTCCAATGAGCATTCCCTCGGGTATACCTCAAGGATCACTGTTAGGACCTCTCCTTTTTATTATATTTATTTACAACATCTGGAGCTGCTCTCACTTTTCAAAAACTCTTTTTTGCGCAGTTGACATAAAAATTCTTTGCCCCGTACAAACCATTGAAGATACATTGCGTCTTCAAGAAATTCAAGATGACATAAACCAGTTTCAAAATTACTGTATTGCTAACAAATATACATGTTATGTCTGCTCATATATATACACACATAAACTTCAACCTTTTGTTGGTCACTATAAGTTACAAAATTCATCATCAAGTATTGTTTCCAATGTCACTGATTTAGAAGTCGTTTTGACCTGAAACTATTGTTTGATAAACATATTAATAGCATAATTAATAAAGCATCGAAATCATTAGGTTTTGTCTTACGAAGTCCTCCGAGTTTCTGTCTATAAAAACCCTTAAAATTCTGTATTGTGCGTATGTTCGGAGCCACCTGGAGTACCTACGTATGTCAAGTGCGGAAGCCGTGCTATTACATTACCGTGCATTTGAAGGGAAGGTATCCAAATACGATTTCTCCGTTGTTTACGTGTGGCAGACCTGGCTTTTCTTTTTAATACGCGAATGGTATGATCGATCGTCCCCGAGCTGCTCGGGCAAATAGGGCTAATTACTCCGGCTGTTGCACTTAGAAAACCTAATCCCATTCACGTCCCCGCAGTAAAGTGTAATTACAGGCAGAGCTACAGCATGAAGGTGTTATAAGTTATATGTTGGCTAAAGAAATAGATATTTTTAACACATCGGCGTTTGATCAAAGTTTGGCCCTTTTCCACCGGAAACTGCATTTTCTAGGAAAAAACCATTTGTTACTTATAGCAATTTCATCGCACAATTGAAATTACAATTTTCTCGGAGCAATGGAAAACTGCACATTGCCTAAAATAAATATTATATCTATTATTACTGATTGGGCTGCTGATAATAAAAATAATTGATAGGAAAAGACAACGTTGCAACTTGCAGTGCTCACATTTTTATCTTTTTCATAGCCGTTTTGTTGTTTCCAATTGAAAGTGACATCGCACTGCGTTGCCCAGGTCTAGGTCGAATAAACCACGGACCATACACGGCCTGGGAACAAATATATTAATAATTAAATAGGATAATTATATGCGTTACAGTTCAACATTATCATTGAATAACAGTGCGTACTTGGGTATTCAAATTGAAATTAATAATGTATCATATTGACCCTTCCCTGACCTGCGTTCATTATAGTTTTTGAAACTGTAAATAGTAAGTAACGTGCCACGCTACTGCATGGCACAGCTGTAATATAACTCTGTCCTATTTCATATCGACTTTTTCTTCCACTACGAAGTCGAGTTTCTTGCTCTTCTTCTCTTCTTTTCAATGGCTTTGGAATGACATATAATAATAATTATAGAGGCACTACAAATTCCACTATTGGGGGTCGGGGTTGCTCTCTCCTTACCCTCGTATTTCAGCGATGGATGGTCCAAAGAAGAAGAAAGGTTCTCGAGTGACGACCACGAACCAGAAGACGTTGTGCCCAACTAGGTGGACCGACGACCTGTGGTCAGAACCTTGCGGAGCCGTTGCTGGATCCAAGTGGCATCTACGGGGAGGCCTAGGTTCAGCAGTGGACATCTTCCGACTGATGATGATGGATGGTCCAAGCTGAGCCTCATATTGCATGTGCACTCCAGTAACCTTGGGCTAGTTGCCAAACAAGTTTTTCAGGGCTGAACGTCTTCTACTTTCTCCAATCGTTCGGTGACGCTGTTATTGTTACTTGATAGACCAACGGTATACGATCTATGAGAGACTGTGAAGCCAGCCCTGCAGAGCTGTTCCAGTGAATCCGAGCGCTGAGTGACAGACTTCGGATTATTAGTGGTTTGACTGGTTTCCGAGATTTCCTCCCCCGTAGCGCGGACCCAGAGTATAACTCATTACTTACATATGTTGATGTTAAAATATAATACCCCTAAAAAAACTCCCAACACACTTATTTTCCCCCTAACATTAGGGGAAATATCCCCAAGTTGGGAACCCTGCAATTAAAGGTCTCCTTAACGAGTGTTCCAAATCCGTCACTCCTCGCGTAGTGTATTGAGTGGAACCACATTACAAATCTGTGAGTGGAACGATGGTTCAATTTCGAGCCAACCACTAGAGATCTGTGGAGCCAACAGATGGGCACTCCATTCCAAGCTCACCATCGCTCCATTTTTCGGTCATTCTGCGCCTTGAGTACCTACTACTGCCAACTGAGCGCGAAATGGATCGTAATATCGGCCACTAACGATGAATTGGAACGTTGGATTTGGAACGTTTGGATAATTTGGATTTCTAATATTTCTATCACTCCACGTAATCCATTTGTAATTTACCCATACACGGGTGGTTTTTGGAACGTTCGATTGGAATGTTGTGGATTGGAGTGTATGTGGGTTTTAAAAAAAACGCAAGTAATTTCGGACTCCCTACAGGCTATAAGGAATCCTAGTTATAGCTCAGGACCTCTATTTATTTACTATTGCGGTACTTATTATAATAATGGTTATGCAATAATTTATTTAATTTAATAAACCAAACCACATTTGCTCTCCGTTTCACGTAACTTAAGAAAGTGGTGGTCACACTGTCCATGTCTTAAGATTGTAAAACCACTCTAAAGACAAAACAATATAGACTTACGAAACAATAGTTAAAGCTGAAAATAGCTTGACAGCGGAACCATTTCTTAGGATGTTAAACTTTCACTCGTTCTTAGGTGAATGGAGACTCACACTAGCAAAGTTCACGCCTAAGACATTCTGTTTCTTACTGCATTGGCTTAGAATTTAAATTGCTTTAAAACATTTCCAGTACTTAAAAAGTTTTCGATTTGCGAACACATGGACTAAAGCTGTTGTAGCCTTAAAAGTTACGACTATGATTCATCTAAACGTAATTAAGACTTAATCACTTCATAATAAGATACAAATTTGCTTAATGATAATTGTACTTAGAATCTTGTAAGTCCAGTGAAAGTTTCGACATTTGCCAGCTGTGTGTGTGTTTTGCACTCAGTTTGGCGGTAAAACTCAACAGTGACAGTTGATTTTTAATACTTTTTAAATTGAGGTTAAGGGCAAGTGCCATGAAGGTTTTATTAATGACCTAAGTGTTAAGTTTTGAAATTTTCTTCAAGTTTTAATACAAAATGGAAGTGAAATTTCTATCGTTTCTTTTCCTGCTTTCTTTAGGTGAGTTCCTATTACGTATATATTGATGTTGACTTAATATCACGTCCGGTTTTGTTATACACTTTGTAGACACTGTAAAACTATAATAATAAAATTAATGATTATGATATTAGATTAGGTTTAGAAATCGTTCTGTGGAGTTGTCATCAAAAAATTAGGGGAACTCAGTAGAACTAAATACAATTACAAATTTTGTAACTACTACGACCTAGGTTCCTAAGTAGGTATTAATTACATAATTTATTAGCTTGTAGGTATATCATAATTTACGACAAGACGTCCACCTTGAGGTAGACAGAAAGAAGGGAATACTCCATTTCCTTCACTCTATTCCTTCATAAGTACTTCTTTTCCTCATGAAAACTTTTAAGAGCCCCCATACACGAGCGTTCCAAATCCATCTTTCCGCCATCGTTCCATTTTTCGGTGATTCTGCGTCCCGAGTACTGCCAACTGAACGCAAAATGGGTCGTATCGGCCACACACGATGAGTTGTACCTATTCCTGTCACTCCAAGTAATCCATCTAGGATTCCCCAAAGTTGAAGCGAAATGCTTGGTGCGGATAGAACGTATGTCAACCATAAATGGGTGACGAAACGCCGTGCGACTTGTTTTCGTCCGCTGATGGAATAGGGATGGTGGAATTAAATAGTGTAATTTCATAGCACACTCTCCAAAATGTATCCTGTAGAAGACCGATGGACTGGCAACCCTTCGTCGATGCTCTAGGCTCTGGGGTCTGGAATCGCATCCCGACACAGAAATATTGTCGGAATTATATCCGTGTTCATGAAGCTGCAGTTGTCGAATATAAACAGCAAATTTCTCTGACGATCAAAATATAATAATCCATACAGATAAATAAAATTGAAGTGTCTGTTTGTAATATCAAAATAACAGCTTTTTACTAAATGCATATGAAAGTATATACGGGACCTACACCAAAAGAGCCATTTTTAAAATTTTTGTCTGTCTGTCTGTCTGTTTGTTCCGGGTAATCTCCGAAACGGCTGGGCCGATTTTGACGGGACTTTCACTGGCAGATAGCTGATGTTACAAGGAGTAACATAGGCTACTTTTATTTTGGAAAAAGAGTTAGGGTTCCGCGCAAAAAAATAAAAACCATGAAATCCAAAAACTCCACGCGGGTGAAACCGCGGGGCAGCAGCTAGTAATCAAAATATAAACGACGATCAACACAGTTGCTTGAGTGAAATAAAATTACCCTGCTGACGTCTATTGTCTTCGGTAACCTCTTAGTAATGAGGAAAGGTTGAAGTTCGATTTCCCTTAACAAATTTTAATTTTGCCCACGCTTTACTTAGTTTCGTGCCTGGCCTGCGTGTTATGGGGAATAAAAAACAGGGAATCCTAGGTTCAGGTTCTAAAAGAACGTTTGAGGTTTATTAGTAGGTTCGTATTATAAGTACCTGCGAGCAAATAGTTAAATATATGTACAAAAACTTTTATGTTTTTATACGACTTCCGTATTCATATAAATGTATAGGTACATCTCAAAAATTTCTCTGCCAATAGTACATATTCGAACCTAGTAAGTGAACATTTCGCTAGTGTCAGAAATAAAATACCTATATTTAATAAAGACGTCCGTATTATTAAAATATAAACAAAAGCGTACCATATAATATTCCCATACAACTTTCGCTCAAAATCCATCGATCTTCGCTTACGACGTGTTATTTATTTGACAAGCAAAGTACCTACTTATAGTTCAAAGAAACTGAAAGTAGATGGACTGTCATATTTGTAGACAATACCTACGACAGCGGGGCCGCGGTGGCGTTTTAAAGTGACATAACAGGTCATCCACCTGATGTTAAGCACTTTTGTCCATGTATAGGTACTTCATTTTATGCTTTTACGTCCATGAAAAAATGGGTAGATAGCCTATGAGATGCCAGTCAGTCAGCACAAGAGGTGGGGTCCAGGGACCTCACCTCTTGTGCTTATTTCGATTTCTTGTTGGCGCGCTGCCGGCGGGAGTAGCGAGGACTGGTCACACACGACAGCATACCCATCTCTAAACCTCCTCCCCAAGCGACGCCATAATACCGGTCAGAGCGGGGTTCACTCGTCCTGCCCCACGTCCTTATTAGTTGGTACGCTGCAAGTGAGAGCAGGAGAGCTCTCTGCTCCTGGTCCCACGCTGGGAGACAGCGCGTCCCACCTAGTCAACCACTCAACCCGCAGCCCAATCGACGGCCAGGGCAAGCCGGTCAAGATGGGGACAGATAACTCAAATCATAGATAACTCATGCTAGTCCCGTCCATCATGCTGGCGCACTGCTTGATCGAACAGTGCAAGGGTCACCCTATCCGTCCGATTTGCGGCGCCGGAGCGTCACGCGTGTTTCGCAGCCCCCGGCACGCCCGTCACTCTCGGCTTTCGGGCCCCACTCAGCCCTTGTGTTGGCTGAGCCCTTTGCAATCATTCAGAGGGGCACGGAAAAGCTCGCCTCGTTGGATCATTTGCTACAGCTGTCAGCTACCTCTCCGGGGCCGAGCACAGTGAACCAGGAGAGGTTGCTGATAGGTACCCAAGGTGCACCACAAGTGCAAGGCGCAAGAAGGTTATTCGCCTTCGCACCCCGCAGTATCTAAGCCTCCCTCATAATATAGGTAATAGGTGGCCATAAGCATAACACACATTTGGCAGGTGTTATTTTAATAATAGTTCTTATTTTAATAATAATTAACAATTTAGTATTAACAACAGCTATTGCAGGCAGTCAAAGTCTGTAGTCTATTTTAGTATTCAAAGCGGTATTAACAGTGAGTGGCGCAGAATGAAGGTTACAGCTTTAAACGTAAGCAAAATCCTTGCTCGTAATTTATGTATTATAATTATTATTCTAAAAAAAATTACGCTCTAACTTATAGGCCGCTATCCCAGCACTGGCAGGTAATAAAGCTGACGATAATAATAGCAACCAATAATAGGTATTCTGGTTTTCTTCCTTCGAGCCTGGCTATCACCTGGCGGGCTGGCGTTCAGTTGGCAGTACTCGAGAGCCAGAATGACCGAAAAATGGTGTGACGGCGACGGCACGCCCGGATGGAGTGACCGTCGTCGGTGGGCTCGAAAATTAGCCCATTGTTATTCGTTCTATTCAATCCACAACGCGCGGATCGATAGAATTGGACCGATCGTGAATGGTGAGCTTTAGGACACTTCGCAGCAGCAATACCGTTGCCATGTGGAAATATTCTGGTCCCAGCGTATGCCTTGTACCATCAACCTCGCGGTTGCGTAATGTAGACCGTAGACGCTTAGGCATGTATGCGTTTTGCTGTCAAAATAACCATGCTTTTGCATCAAGTCATTTTTGACATTTCTTCTACTTGTTTTTTTCTGTCTCGTGTTTAAATGTGAGCAACCACAAATCCTGATTTAAATAGTGTCTAACCCACAGAATTTATAAAAGTCTAACCGTTGTGTAACTCAATTCTGTTGTGACTTTTCTAATCATTTTAGACGTTTATCTCTAGACACTGTCTTGCTAAACAGTCGTCTAAATGTTTTTTTGTTTTTGTCATCGGTTATTAATAATAATATTTATTTATTCAGACAACATATTTGGTTTTAAGATTATTAAAAAGTACGTAGTTGATTGGTTTTTAAAAAGTAGTTTGCCATTTAAGGACCTTGTGATTTACCTACTTACCTACAGGTACCTATTGCTCTTTAATGAAGCAGGAAATGCAAAAATGGAATAAAGGGCAAAACCAAAAAAGATTTTTACAAGATTTTATTTAACTTGCAATGTTTTTTGTATATATGTATAATGTATATATGTGTTTGTTTGTTTTGGTCAAATCTTGCAAGCTTTTCACTCACTTTCCTGTATTCGATTGAGCCGAAATTTTGCGGTTTTACCCGCGCGGAAATATTGTATTTCATGGGTTTTAAAAAACTTGTTTACACCCGTGAATAGCTAGGAACACAGATTCTGAGCCCAATAGAGTATTTAATAACGAGACGAGCTGGTCTTTTGCCTGATGGTAAGCGTACGCTAGCATATAACAATTGCAGTGCCACTCAGAACTTTGATAAACCAATAACCCATCATCCCTTCATATAGCTAGCGTTATATTCTCCTTGATATATGCTTAGAACATATATCTGTATGGTATTTGTGTAGTAACATTGTTTACATAACGCATGACCTCTCCACTCGGCGCCGGCAGTTGGGCAACGTATTAATAAGATGACTCGTGATGACATTGTTACATGACACACTTGCGCTTCCAACTGTTGAGATTTATCTGATAGGAGGATATCTACTAACTACTACTAGATAACTATTATTTCTAAATTACTGGGAGTAAAATTACTGGGCTTATACATATATGTCTCTAAGGGTAACGAGCGCACTGCAGTGCTGCGTAGGCCTTTGTGTTTCAAAGTTCTAGGTGGCACTGCAATTATTATGGGCTGGCGTTATGTTTACCATCCGGCAAGCGACCAGCTCGTCAGGTTACCAAACAGCATAAAAAAAAAGATAACCTCCCCGAACCAATGCCCGAATGAGCGAATGCGAACACTGTCGGTTTGCGTTGATGTTAAAGAGAAAGAACATCGCACGCGTCACTAAGATTTTTTTTACTGCAGTGCCTGAAATTAACCTGATTTTGCTAAAAGTGAATCTGGTGCTATACATATACGTCTTAACAATAATTTTAACAGTGAGTTGGATAGCAAATTTGTGAGAAATTACTCAGCGTAAGAATTATCTCCAACCGCTCTGCCTCATAAGTCAGCGTTTGTTTCTGTATTAATCTACGTCTATCTTCTTCCAGGGACCTGCTCCGTGATCATCCCAGAGGAGCTTCCGTCTCTCCTCTCCGTGGCCTACTCCAATATCCCGCCTATAAAAAAAGGTATGGGTTGTGTGTTAAACCTCTTTTGCATATGCCCATTACGCAATGGTTTTGCTGGGCCGAGCGACTTATGATGGTAGAACTAACTCTTCTGCCTACGTACTGGTACCACCGCCATCGCTTTGCTCGTGTAGTCTGCCGTCATTTAGTAACGTGCTGCAAGCATTACTGTGTTCCAGTTTGATGAGCAAAGTAGGCAGTGACATTAGCCTGGCGAAAATTCAGAGATGTTTCTAAGTGTTGACTTTGGCTTCGAATTACTTATGTCAAAACTGTATAGAATCTTGACACACCCTAATATGGAAGGACCCATTTAGATTCGTCTCTGAATTTAATGTCTCAGAGTAAGAAGCGCACTGCAGTGCCGCGCAGTCCATTGTGTTTCTAAGGTCTGAGTGACACTGCAGTTGTTGTGGGCTGGCATTATGCTTACCATCAGGCAAACCTCAGCTCCAACAGGATTCGAACCTGCGTCTTCTGGTTATCTAGACCAGACGCCTTAGCCAATGGGATATATTTGCGTGAACATCCGCTAGTGTCGGTAAACACTATAAAATTTATTTCATGAAACCTCAGCTCGTTTCGTAATCCAATAGTAGGTATATAAAATCTACACTTCTTTATTTTCGTCCTTTTAACAATAAATTGATATGTCTTTACGAGCTCTCTTTTTTACTGAATACTTATACCGGCTCGCGTTTGAGCGGCATTGCGGTCGACGAAGTGCTTAGAAGATAATTAAAGATAAGACTGTTCATGTCTTGAACGCTCACAAATTATAGTAGGTACCTACCTATTTAGGAAATACACAGTCAGCAAAGAGTTCCATTCCTTCGCTGTCTTTTTCAGGCAACGACCATCGAGTTGGCTTCGGCTTCGCGTTCGGCAACCATGCCGACTTCCAGGTGATGTTCGAGCTGGGGCCGCAGACGAACACCATGAACCTTAGTAAGTCCACGTGACACAGGCTGTGTGGAATAAGAATAGTACTGGCACATACATGTTTGCGTTTTGCTGTCGAAATAAACATGAGTTGCAACACACGCGGATTACGAGATCTTATTACACGCGCACACGATGTGGCCGAGCGGGAACTTGTGCGACTTTCAATCCAACGCACCATACCTAGTTCAAATCTCGACTCGGCCCGCACATTGGTGCGAATAATCAGCCCATGACTTGATATAAGTCATTGGACTTATATCAAGTCATCAAGTTCTAAAACGGCGAAGGAAAACATCGTGAGGAAACCCGCATGTTCAAGAACCAGAAAAAACGAGGACATGTGACATCCACCAAGCCGCACTTGGCTCGCGTGGTGGATTATAGCCCATCCCATACCTCTCTCTTTGAGAGAAGGCCGGTATCCCAGCAGTGGGAGCGTAAGAGGCTGATAATGACACGCGGCTTGAAGTAAATCCATAAACCAGATAAAAACAGCAATAGAGCTGTCTCTTTCACTCCCCAAAGCCCTGCCTGGGCTACGATTGCTCCGCTTTACGCTACATACCTATTTTATGCAACTTCCTTATTCCAGCCGGCCAGCCGTTCTCGTCTTCCGCAAGCAACACGAAGAGGCAAGCGCCCGCGCCGCCGCCGCCTAAAGTCAACAAGAACAGAGAAAAGGTAACCTTCAAACTCCTTCCGATTACACACGAACTTGGTTACTCGAAAGGGGACAGAGCTGAAAAACAACGCGCTACTTCGGTGACGCTTTTATACTGAGCTGTGTCATTTTGGTAGTCAAGCTAACTCCTACTAGTTTTTACACGACTGCACTAAAAGGAGTGTAATGTTTTAGGGTTAATATGTGTGTATATAAGTTTCTTTATTCCACCATAACTTTTAAATACTTTAAGACGCTGACATCAAAGAGAAAATAGGTTTTTGTTTAGGGGATTTTCCCACATTGATATGCCAGCCCCATCATACCCTAAACCTAAATACTAAACTTAATTTAATTTAAACATTTTATTAAAAATTTTGCTTCCTCACTATCTGGTGAAGCCAAAACATTTGTAAAGAAACCAATATCTGTTCAAATTTGATGCTTCGTGATCGGTCTCTGAGCTTTGGCATCTATATGTATATATTGTGTACTAATATAACTAAGTTTAAAACAATTGCTGAGCTATTGCATTAGGTACTACCTGTAATGATAGCTGTAAGTAAGAAATAAATAAATAAATAAATAAATAAATAAATAAATAAATATGTTGCTACCATTACATACGTAGGAACCTATAAAACGTTAGTTAAAATACGTGCGTTACGTTAGTTTTAAAATACGAGGTGTAACTAATGCTGCATTCCTTTCGCAGTATCTGCAATCTGACGCCGGCAAATATCTCCAGAACTGGGCGCAGAAGATGAAGTATCCGAAGCCGGTGTACAAGGCGCCTTCCCAGCCGAGACCTGGGGAAGTCCCGAACCTTGAGGACTCTATGGTTTGTAACTATTGAAGCTTATTTTTTTATCCAGTATAGGTTTGCGTATGACCAGTTTCAATTGCTGGTAAGTGATGATTCGGTCGACGATGAAATACGCTTAGTCGCTTACGTAAAAGATACCTGAATAGGTATTTTTTCTACTCATGTCTTGAAGAAATCCAGGTTAAAGCGATATCAAGGGAACACAGACTCAGGCAACAAGCTCCACTCCTTAACGACAGATGAATGTAAAAGCATAACGCTTCGTACGTGAAAAAGAGGAATATATAAATCATGTAACGATGTCATTTTTACTTTTTTATCGGTTGCCTGATGATGACAGGGGAAGAAAGGCATAGTTGTTTTTTAGGAGGACATAGACCGGATGTAAATAGTTCAATCTGTCCCCTCATCGGTAAAAAAATCAACAACACGGTAACAAAATCGATTTTTTTTCCTGCTTGTCCCCCGAGAGAACAGAGCAGGGGTTGAGACCGGAGTAAATAACTTTCTAGTACAAGTCTGTTATCTGGTTAGCATCAAAACAGATAATAATTTTATCCTTCTTTCATTTCAGTAAAAGAATTTTCCGTTTATGTGGATGATTGTTAGTGGTAGGACTTACTCTTCTGCGAGTGTCCGTCTGGGTTGTTACCACCGCTTTGTGAGTGAAGTCTGCCGCCAAGCAGTAGTGTGCAAGCATTACTGCGTTCCGGTTTGATGAGCAGAGTATAGCCAGTGAAATTACTGGGCTTATGAGACTTAATACCTAATGTCTCAGGGTAACGAGCGTACTGCAGAGCCGCGCAGGCCTTTGTATTTCAAAATTCTGGGTGGTACTGCAATTGTTATGGGCTGGTTTATTCTTACCATCAGACAAACGACCAGCTCGTGTCGTTACAAAATAACATTAGAAAAATAATTAAATTAGTATTTACATTATATTACAGGTGGAGCTAGTGAAGAACGATAAGGGAGAGTACGAGATCCACCAGCCACGGCCGGGACACATCCCGCAGAGAGTCTTGGAAGACCTGAAGAGGCTGTACGGACAGAAGAAGGAAGAAGCTATTAAGTAATGTGCTCTTTTGGTTTTTATTGTGTGGAAAGCATTTTTTTGTAATCGATTTGCAGATATTGCTAAGATTGAAGAAGCATCCACAATCGTTTTTGGTAAATAAAGTACATAAATAGAGGCAGTGCCGTTTAGTACTTTGGATAGGTCAGGCCAACGACCTGCATTCTGTCAAAAAACGTGATAAATTACTTTTTATCCGACTGCCGAAGCAAAGGAGGATATTGTTTTTCGATGTCTATTGTATATATTTTTCCTGTTTGTCCCCTTGAGGGGACAAATCAGGGGGATATATATGATTAATCCTATGTTTATACTATGTCTATTTCTTTGGCACGCTCTGTAATCTTATACGGTTTGATGGATTTCAGCGTATGAGGTGTCATTAGATTTGTTTTAATTGTGGGAGTAACATAGGGTATAATATTTGTCTTTCTTTTCTGATTTTGTTTCGCAGGCAGGGTTTTTTTATAATGATTTTGCTTGTTCATTTAATTGATTACAATATATTTAAATTTACTTGTTACAGAATGACAATTGAAACTAAGAGGAGCCAAGAGGAAATTAAAAAAATAACAGATGATTTGTCTAATGTGGATCTGGATTAGGGGATTTGAAATTATATTATTCGATTTTTTAATAATTATTTGTTTTATTTATATTTCTCACTCATACGAAAGAAAGAAACAAACAAAATATTTTTACTAATTAATTATTATTCCTAACGTATAGGTACGCAATAATTAAAAAAAAAAAACAGAAAGTAAAAGTTTAAGAATACAAACATGATCTGCGAAGCCAGTAAAATACGATTTCTAGAGCTCACTGGCTAGTTACCATCTTCACGTTGAAAATCTGCCGCCAAGCAATAGTCAGTCTTTCCGACGCACTCGAGAGCTAGTCATTGGTGCCAATTCTCTTGTTCACCTGACTAAACTAAACTAAACTATAAAATTTCTTAATTTAGTTTAGAGAGTTCTAAAAGCTATTCTGATTAACGGTCTGACTAAATTTAGTCACCGTATTGACATCACCAAATTTACACTAAATTGAATTGTTAGAGTTGCCAGCGTGTCGAATATTAATTAATACCTATACATTATAATTGATGGATTTGACGGACCGATCATTTTTACAACATTTAACGAAAAAGGAGTGTAAGTTTTTAAGCGTTCGTGTATATAATATGTGACTGTAATTAACCTAATTTAGGATTGGCAGATTCAATAATAAATCTTAGCATTACTGTTATTAAAACCTACCACAAATTAATTAACATAGTATACTCGTCGGTACTCGTTTGTTGGTTTTTACGATATACGAATTTATTACGAGTGTTATAGCAGATAAAACGGAAGGGTTGTGTCCATAGATAACATAAATTTTTTAACTTCAACTTTTTTCAAAAAATTATTTCTCCAAAAGTATCTGTTTTCGCAATTTGAAACTTGGCCTAAAGACTTCTTATAAAAAGACCTACCTGTGAAAAAAAAATTTGAACACAACTCGATTGGTATTCATCCAAACTCAAAGCCACAAACCTTCCATTCGAATTCGTTCTTGATAGTTTATAAGAAGAGTAAGTTCATGTATTTTTAATATGTACTATTGCTTTTCAGTAAAATATTTTGCTGTACATATTTTAATCTGTAACTACCTACCTAGTAAGGAATTTTTCGCTTGAAGAGTTGAAGTGAAGATGTAAGAGAAAGTTTATCTTTCCGATGAATCTACAAGAGCCACCAACAACCATCATATACTCCTCCATTATGTGTAGTAGAGTAGGTACTCATTACAAAATATATAAAATTACTTGTTCCAAGGCAACATAAACACGTATGACGATAAAACTACTCGAAAATTTCGTATGAATAGCGGTGAAATAACTAAATTAATTTTAGTCCACGTTCATTTTCATGCCAACTAACTTAGTCTGATTTTCTCTAATTTTAGACGAAAATTTGGTACAACAGAATAGATAAATGACCGCTTAGACTAAATTAAGTAACTAAATTAATTATAGTGCTGTCAAACTAAATTTTAGTTTAATCTGGTCTTTCCTGAATAGAAAACAACGTTTGACATAACTAAACTAAATTTTAGTCTAGTTTAGTTTAAGTTGTGCCAACAGAATTGGCACCATTACCTTGGTATTTTTTAATGTACAGGACCTAGCCTGTAGCTGCTAAATTCGTTGCGCATAGTGCAAGATATTAATGTTTATTTCACACAAAACAAAAGTAAAACGAAAATAACACATAAAAAAAACAAAGGAGTTTTAAAAAAACGGTATAGGGGGTGACTTTATTAGACGAACACTCCAATCCACAACATTCCAATTCAACGTTCCAAACACCGCCCGTGTGTGGGGAATCTCAGATGGATTACATGGAGTGATAGAAATATTAGAAATCCAAACGTTCCAAGTCTTCGTTAGTGGCCGATACGACGATCCATTTCGCGCTCAGATGGCAGTAGGTACTCGAAACGCAGAATGATCGAAAAATAGAGCGACGACGCGGCCGGTGCGGCGCGGGCGTGCTCGGAATGGAGTGCCCGTCTGTGTGCTCAAAATTGGACCATCGTCACAGAACATATAATAATACTACGTAAATCGTACCACTCAATCCACGAGGCGCGGAGCGATGGATTTGGAATGCTCGTGTATGGGGGCTCTTACCACTGCGCCGTGATTATCTCTGTCTCCCATCGATCAGACCTAGGTATAGCTTAAGGTACCATAGGACCTAGACACAGATTCAGGCAAAACCTATCAAGCGTGTGAACTGGCAAACAATAGGGCTGCAAGCCGCAATACAGTATTGTCAGTTATTTTGTCATTTTTCTTTGAACTGTAGGCAAGAGCGCCTGTTGGTACTTGGTAAACTAGTTTACTTTTTACTTATTGATCGAATCCTTATGGGAAGACCAATAGCTTTAAAACGTTTCTAACGAAAAATAGTTGTGATTGTGAAAATTTGGATTAATTATTTTGTTCATTGAATTAAACAAGTTTTTAGTATTTCGTATCGTTTTTTGAATTATTTTAGAGACTGCAGGGAGTGCAGGGTCTTCTCGTGCACGAAACTACAAAGGCTTCGTTGGCATTCTATTAAACGCAATAAAAACAGTTAAAAGTAGTTTACTTCAATAACTAAAGTAATTTTGCTTTATGAAGTTAAGTTTAAATGTTGTGAGAAAAATATTAATTAAGTGAGTTTCACCTAAGTGTGTGATTTAGTGACTTGACTGAAGACCAAGATCAAGAGCGCAGTGAAAATGTTGTGTAGGATAGTTTTCATCTGCTTCATCTTTATAGTTTTCGACCGTAAGTAGATGTTTAAAAATTGTATGTGCAGCAGCATTATAAATTGTTAAAAAACCGGCTACAACTCACGTCATTTGTCGATATTGTCGACCTAGGTTTCGAGCGTGTCCGACGCTCTTCCTCAGGGAGTGCACGCGGCGAGATCGCAACGACCAATGACGTGACTTATAGCCGGTTTTTGAACAATTTATAATGTGTGATACTCACGAAAATTTTAATAGTAAAATGCAGCAGCATTGTCTTCTGTCAACAACACAATGACTGCAGTCACGACGAAGTCTGCCTTCTCTCTTGTGACCATATCCCCCGTTCATGGGAGGCTGAATTTTCAGCAGTGGCTGTTACGACTGATGATGATGTGTATGTTTGGTACAGGCTATCCAGCTGAAGGTATCCTGCTCGTGATACCAGAAGACGTTGCTACAGGTTTCGCGGCTATCTACGGTTTCTCTCCGAGGTTACTGAAAGGTGAGGAATCCTCAGTAATCAATCTTTAGAAAATAATCAGTATGCTTAAAATCTTCAAGTTAAGATGTCTGCCTTTGCCAAGCACATATCGGTGTGTTCCGGCTACTACACTGAAAAACCAGTTCTAATATAGGTTTAGTCTACTCACGATCTTCGACCACATGTAACCAAAATGCTGGTACTTATTTGGCTCAACGGATCAATATTGCGGTTCAACGAGACAACGCCGCCAGCACGCTGGGTACGCTTCCAACTGGTAGTGGGCTAGAACATTTGGATTGTCTATAGGCCTGCTTTGGCTTATAGATTATCCAACTGTTTTTGTAGCTAGGTTATAGTGTTTATTTATGTATTAATAGTTAGTTAACAAAGGCATTTAGCCCGTTAAAAAACAGCGAGTGTCTCCGAGCGGGAACTTGTGCTACTTTCAATCCGACGCACCATAGTTCGAATCTCGACTCGGCTCGCACCAATGACTTATATCAAGTTACGTGCGGATTATTCACAGTAGCTCTAAAACGGTGAAGGAAACATCGTGAGGAAACCGACATGTTCAAGAACAACAAAAAATTTCGAGGACATGTGACATCCACCAAGCCGCAATAGGCCCGCGTGGCGGATTGTGGCCCATACCTACCTCTCTCCAAGAGAAGGCCGGTATCCCAGCAGTGCGAGCGTAAGAGGCTGATAATGAAGTACCTACTTATTGAATTTTGACTATGCTGCTTCCATTATGCAAGTAGCTTGCATGAAACTAGAGTAGTGGAAACGTAAAACTGCATGCAAGTTGCATGTTCCATACAAGACGATTTCCTGCATGTGAATATGACTTTCATGCAAGACTTATATAATGGAAACGCGGCCTTAGGCTACCTCCGTACCGTATAATGTAAACTCCAGCCTACCTCGACTCGGTGCTATTTCGAATCTATAGGTTATGATGTTTTTTATCAACTTTCTAGTCTGCCTCTGCTCATTTTTAATCTAAGAGTAACCAAAATATATAAAATTGGCAGCAGAAGTAGCCTGCGTAACACTCGAGAGTTTTGTTAGTGGTAGGACTAACTCTTCTGCGAGTGTCCGTCTGGGTTGTTACTACCGCTTTGTTAGTGAAGTCTGCCGCCAAGCAGTAGTATGCAAGCATTACTGTGTTCCGGTTTGATGAGCAGAGTAGCCAGTGAAATTACTGGGCTTATGAGACTTAATACCTAATGTCTCAGGGTAACGAGCACACTTCAGTGCCGCGCAGGCCTTTGTGTTTCAAAGTTCTGGGTAGCACTGCAATTGTTATGGGCCGGCGTTATGCTTACCATCAGGCAAACGAACAGCTCGTCTCGTCACCAAATAACATAAAAAAAAAGTTGATAAAAATAACCAAAACCCATGAGTCGTGGTAGGCTGGAGTTTTCGTTATAGGGTGCGGAGCTATAAGTGTCGATAACAACAATCGCTTCGAGTGAGACCCTACAATAACTGTCTAGTATATCATGTGTCTTTCAATTCAAGGCAATGACCACCGCTTTGGGTTCGGGTTTCGTTTCGGCAACCACGCCGACCTGCAGTTCTTGTACGAACTTGGACCTCAGATTACTACCAATCCTATACAACCAAGTAAGTCAACTATTGGTATCTATACTTATCTAGCTCACCGCTCAATGGATCAGTTAATTGAGCAGCATTTATATAGCTTCGAAACTAAGAGCTGTAGGTACCTACCTACCTAGTCTGTGGTACCTACTAGGTATTTGGTTAAACGGATCTACACTGCGGTTCAATGAGGCATTCAAATGTTAAAATGACTCTAACAGTGGGCCTCTGCAACATTCATCTACCCGAATCACAGACTAAAACTAATGTTGATCACCATCATGCTGCCGATTGTCAACACATTTTAATGGTCCTTTTATTGATGCGTAAGGTATATCTCAAGGAAGGTCCTTTTGAAGCTGTTTTTTTTTCTTTTCAGGAATCCGTGCAGCGATGTACCGTGAACGTGTAGTCCGGCGACGGCCCGTCATCGAATTTCTGCTACGAACCGGGTTCCTAAAAGAAGCAGAGTACGAACATAACTTCAATGATAATGAGTGTAACGAACCTAGATAGGTAATTGAATTTAGGATTTACGACTACAAAAGTTAGTACAAGGTATGTAACTTTCGAGACTTTTATCAGTAGTATTAGTACTTTTATCAGAATTTAATTAAAAACTTAAATTTTATATTTTAGAAAAGATCCTCTTCTGTTACAGGAAGGTGTTTTTATATCAAATTAGAAGTAGAATATACCGGTGAAAATAATGATTTTATACGGCTATATTTTCCTAATCTTTTCACTTTGTTTGGATTTTATTTTCGTATGTATAAGTAATCAAAATTAGAAAATGTTTTTCCGTAACTATTTTCCTGAGGATCTTTGCAATTGGTTATCATTTTTTGTTTATTAGGTTTGTCTGTAATTTGAGATATTCTAAGCTCGGAAATTGACACTGAAAGTGAAATAAAGAAAATCTCTGTTCAGTTATCTCATCAGATTTCACAATTAATGTAATGCCAATTATAAAATTTTCTCTAATAACTATATAAAGAACAATAATTACTAAACTTATTGGTAATTAACATTTTTTTTAGACAAATAGTTATGGATATTTACAGGTCCGAAAAGTACGGTATTTTAGCTAAACAGCGCGGAAAACGTATATTATACGCTCTTAGTGATATATGATCATGATCATAATCATAAAATTATGATTAGGGCATAGTGACCATTTTAGCCCCGCTGTTTGCCAGTGTCAAAAATTTAATTAAAAATTAATTATTTCTCTCAAACACATTACATTAAATATTCAACTCAAACCACTAAACTAGGCGTTGAGGCCTGTGAATGAGACGCAATTAAAACAACAAAACTGTATTATTTTCATTTTTATTTTCCATAAAAAGTTTTACATCTAATCTGTACATTAACATACATGTTCGCGCCAAAACAGGCCGCCATCTTACTTTAGTTACTTACAAATTTAATACAAAATGGCCGAAGCTCGGTATGAGGTTATTTATAGCTACAAAGCATTATTTGGTGCGATTAAGTTATTACGAATGATTATGTACTGTGTGTGTTGAGAGAAGACTCTCTCGAGTTGAATTAAATCTGTTACCAAGTGCCTATTGATGTGCTCCGACAGCGGTATCGCGATTATCATCTAATATGAGGAGTAGGCGAACAAAACGTCACTTTTCCATTTTTTAACGTTTTTATTTTTTTTATTGATTCGTGTTGGCAACCCTGAGACACACCGTTTCATGCGTTAAAATCTCGACAAAAAGCTTTTTTTATCGTAGAAAATCGACTTCAAAACACAACTACTCCTTCAAAACACAACTACTCCTTCAAAATACTACTACTCCTTCAAAATACTTTTTTAGTTTCTGTAAAAAAATTAAAAGTGGAAAAGTAACGTTTTGTTCGCCTACTCCTCATATATCGTCACACTAAAACTGTGAACACTACGTTTTTAGGTTCTTTGCTCTTCAAACCGGAACTTATAAACCGGAACTTAGGGATGATCGCACATTACTGCTTGGCGGCAGACTGCAAAGCGGTGTACTCACCTAGACGTAGGTATGTATGTAACATGCAGAAGCTGGTTACGCAACATCCGCGAGTGGGCAGGTGTTGCCAGCATAGAACAACTTTTTTGCTTGGCACAAACTAAAGGAACATTCGCTAAACTGAAGCGAATTTTCCTTTATCTTGTGCTGCCAACCTCAAATAGTGAAGAGGAACTAGAAGAAGAAGATGAAAAAAGTCTAAACCAACATACACATTAAGAGAGAGATTAATGAGTTTTCAAATAAAGCTGTTCAAATAGTTTTAAGCGTTTGATTTCATATATATTTTAACCATACTGTTTTCATAAGATGTGTCCTTAGTGTCCTTAAATTGTTTAATACCTAAAAACATTCCAGAAAATATTTTCTGAACAATTCTACGAATTAAAATATAATATGTTAAAATGGACGAAATACGTGATATTTATTATTAAATTTAATAAATGACTACGCGTTTCTTTGCAATTCTCAAGACGTTATAAATTATTTTACATTTAGTTAGTTGCAAAAAATGACACGTTCCTGAATTATGGGACAGGGTTGAACGGGTACAGCACCATCTCTGTGTTTTTCACGGTAAATAATTTATAACAATTCATCAACCGATTTTATCAAAACAGTCTGTGAACTTTTGCAAATTCACTAAACCTTTTCCACACAATCTGATCTAATATACCTGGTTGGGATTTTTGTTTTCATCAAAATTTGAAAGTGTACCTATACATAGTATTGCAGCCAACCGTACCATCAAAGACGTATCATATTTTTTCTTCCTAAGCCCATTTGTTTTTACACAATTCCACGATTTCTCTACCAATTCCGCATCTACTTCATTCCAAATACAGTACATGTTTACCTAACATAATGTTTGGGGTGAATTTCCTTTGAACAAAAGATATAAGTAACAGATTTTGGACACAAAGGTACGGAATCTTTTGTTGCTTTGTGTTATTTATAATCCACCTGGCCATAGAGCAAGATCCTATTATTTTAGTCGGGAAAGATTTTTTGTCTAATTCGGCTACTTTTTGCCTTTTATCTGACCGATGACATACATTTTTACATACTATGTCAGGAGTACACAGCAACAATTAATTGACATATTTACGGTGACAGTAAAATTTACAACTTTTCTTTGGTTATCTTTTAGAGACAAAAAAAAAATGTTTTTTTCGTAAATTAAAAATTAAATTAATTGTTTGTTCAATTCAATGATGATGTAATCCAATGTCACGGATACGGATATAACCCATACCTACCTACTAATAAAAAATCTATTAATAAATTTATTCCATGGAATTCGTTAGTAGGTAGATGAATTAAAAAAAATAAAAGAAATTAGTTAAATAAAAAAATACGAAACCTACACCGGAAATAATATCTAAATCGATTTCTTAGTGAACTATTTATTGCTCGTTGTTGTATTACTGTCGATAATTCTAATAAAGGAATAAACTGATATGGAATAGGAAAGGAAAGTTAATCACCATAGAAAATATTAACAAATAATAAATATTTTTATAATAATATTGTAATATCATATTAACATTAGTCTTTTTCGTAAATGGCAATACAATTTTGAACATTAATTAAAAAAAAATACACTAAATAACGTGAGGCGTCGATGACATATTGACGTTTAATTTGCCGTGCTTTTTAGAACTGTCAACTAAATCTTTTAAATCGTTGAATGGCCTTAGTTGTTATTCACATACATCCAAGTTCTAAATTAGTCAAATAGCAAAATAATTATTTACAAGTTTTAACACACATACTATCATGCACGCTTCAATAATACAAATTATAAGAATGTTGTGACGATATAAGATATTACTAAACTATTTTAATATTTTAGTTATGTACTAGAGTTAATTACAGTTTTTTTTTGATACAATTAAAAAATAACATTAACATTTCAAATGCTTTGACAATACAAAGATGACCTAATGGTCTTACAATAAGAATTCAATTTACAAACTCAGCGGAAAACCTTTTTTCTAAAGCTTGAAGACATTTTTACAGATCTTTAGAGTTAAAAAAGTTGTAAGTAGTTAAATCGTATATTAAACTTCAACGAAGAAGTAACCAGTAATGTAATTATTCTTTGATGGTATTTTCTGGTCTTCTTCCAGAAAATGTACATCCTTCCTTTTTTCCATATGACTCTATATGTCAACATATAAAAATTATTTATCCGTATCACCTACCGCCATCAAACTTATGTTGACAATTCTAAAACTTTTAAAAATGTATGAGAACCTACCAATTTTTAAAACAATAATTTTAAATCGCAGTAAAGTTATTTTATATCTTTCAGTAATTTTCTAAAATTAAGGAAATCTTCTGCATAACTGCATATTTATTTAGCTTATTAGCTTGTTTATTTCATTGGATCTTTTCTGCTTTAACTAACAGATCTTTTTCATTTGACCTGAAGGAAGGTGAACAATTCTTAAATTCAAACTGTTGATTTGAAACTGCTCTATGTTTTGTCTTTTTACCTGTTCCCCATTTCAACTCAATGGGGAGGTACAGGCAAAGCTAATCTCAGATGGCGCCACCATCGCTGGTGCTTGTCATTGATGTTACTTTGGGGGTTAATGAATTAAACTAACCAGTAAACTTGCTCGTATCTATAAATAATTAGATGTTTTTTTTGTTTAGTTACTAAAATTGTATAATGAAGTTTGACAGCGAAACAACACCAACGATTATGCGCCACCTCGCGGAATAAATAAGCCGTGTGTCTCCCCATTCTACTGTCATATACACTTTCAATAGTAAGCCTGGAGTATAGTTATTATTTTATAGATACACAAATCACTCACTTTTAAAAACTTAAATGTATTTAAAATTTATAATTGTTATACATATTGAATTATTTACAGATTAATATTGGAATCATCAAAAGGTTTTAAAACCAGCGAGCCAAGAGTCTCAAGTGATTTGACACTTCAAAAGACTTTCCCTTTAAAACCGTCTGATTACTCTTAGGCCAAGTCACCGTTTAGAGCGCCAAGTGTCCGTTCTTCTCTCGCTTTGTTTTGTGCTAGTTTACCACAGAGCAGTAAACCTAGACGCCGCATAATCCAAGATTTGCATCAGAACACAATCGTAAAATGATGGCGGGGGGCGAGGGAAAACGGCGTGTTGTGATTGGTCAGTTTAAAACTCATGCATCAGACTAGGGAAGACGGCGTGTTGTGATTGTTTTAACGAATTTGCGAGACGCAAGTGATAATGCATAACCTTGACCTTGGGGGGTATCCGGGTAAGCAGAGGTTTAAATGGTCTATTATTTAATTTTATTTAATAAATTTAATTTTATTATTTAATGGTCTCGTGTAATTTGCTAAACAAAAAGATATAGGTACAGGCTACCTCTTTTTTTTGTGCTAAAAATCGACCAAGTAATCGATTTCCAGCAGTAATTTGTAAGATATCTAAATGTCACAAATATTCACTCGATTTGATTCATCTAGAATTGTATCTTTCTTGGCTCGTTGACTTCCAGCCTCTATAGCCTCTAACTTCATACAAATTACACAATTTGCTATGGTAGGACGCTTCAAATAACATGTCTTTTATATTCTGGTTATAACAAATTAAACACTGAGCGAGATTCGAATAAGCGACCCTGGGAGATATACTCCACCGCTGTGCTAAGTTTTTCGCTTCCGCCTAATTTCCCCTTCCATATCTTTGTAAACAGAAAGACTTTTCAAATAAAGCTTTCGGTTAGCAAGCTTATAAAAACCATGTCTTTTTTAAAATATCAGTTTATTTATACATTTCAAAAGAAAGTACATTTATGGAATGACAACATTATAAATGCAAGAACAGTTATTGGTGTCAATTCTATCATTTCATACCTAACCTAATTTTAGTTTCACTCTCTCTCTTTCCAATGCATAACATGAGAAAGAGATGGAATATATTTTAGACCTGTCAAATTAATCCACTTGCTTGTGTCTAGTGTAAAATGAATTCAGTGGCATCAAATTTATCAAGATCGAAAGATATTTGACAGCTCAAAACAAAATTTAGATCTGTCAGACATCTTCCGTCTCTTTCTCATGTTATGCATTGGAAAAAGAGAGAGAGCGAAACTAAAATTAGTTTAGGTATATAATGATAGAATTGATACCATTATATAATAATTAGCATAATTTTACCATTAGTACAACTAGCGCCATTTGTTTCGACCGGCTGTTATTCTCTTAGAGATCTGTCAAAGTTGTGTGACATTTTACTAGCGTTCCATAGATAAGTTTAATTAGCTTACTGTGGCAGTAAAATAGATTGGAATCATTTTGGAAAAATAGTCTGATGTAATACATAATTGCATTCTAAAAATACGTGATTACTTTATTAAAATATTAAGCTTATTATTGTAATTAGATTCATTGTTTCTTGGACGTGATTGTTTTAAATTTTATTAGTAATGTTGCAATAATTTCACAGTTCAAACTTCTAATTTTATCGCAAATAAAATGAGTTTGACAAATAATTAGAATTACCACAGATAATAAGGTTTTGAAGAAAATTCCATGACATGTTGGTGGGCGCTATTAAAACGCCGTTCTATGTAACATTTAGTGCAAGAAATATATTTCACGTGGTTTATTTTCTTAGCAAGTTTTATCGCAGCGATACACGCTCGCGAAATTAGCGTCTTAGTATATGCAAGTATTTTTTATACAGTTAACGTGGAATATTCCCAACCTTTTCTTATGTTATTGATTCAACCAATATAAGTGACTGTTTTTTTTTAATTTCTACGTTAAGAAACAGATCGTTAAAAAAGCGATCGAAACATTTCTAATATTTTTAGAAAGTGCAATTCAGTCTAAATTATCGTTGACAATTGACATATTATTATTCTGACGCACACATAGACAGTAAAAGAGAAAATAAAATAGTTTAAAATTAGAAAAATTTGGAGAAAAAAGTAAAAAAGAGGTGTCAGATAACAGATATAGGAAGAGTCAGGAAGAGTGTGGTTTGTTTAATAATTTTCAGGTTTTTGTGCAGCAAGATTAATTCTATCGTATCTAGTGATATCAAAAATTTAAAACAAAAATGCTAAAATATTAAAATAGTGGTTACCAGATAACATAATACATTTACAGTACAATTTTGTGCATGAAGAAAATACCGCGCTTCCCATCGACCCTGCTATTTATAACCGTTATTAGAAACCGTTATTTACAGTGGCATGTTATTTGTTGTTAGCTAGACAACCGTTAGTACAGCTGTTATAGTTTTGTATCACATTTTTGTCATTTAAACCCCTGCCCCAGACTCAATTACTTTTCAATTTAAATCTCATAACGTTATTATTAACTAGTATTGATAACTCAACAAGTTTTAGACATACGCAATTAAAATCAAGTCCCTACCTCTCGTTATTAAAACCGTAACTCAGTAATGCATGCACACTACTGCTTGGCGGCAGACTTTACGAGTAGAGCTGAGTACCCAGACGGGCACTCGCAGAACAGGTCTTACCATCATGTGTTCTAGAATATTCTGAATGGCACTGCAGTCGTTGGCAAGCATAGCGTTTATCAAGCTAAGAATAAAGTGATCTTGTAATCACTTGTGGAATAACTTGTGAACGTATTTATATTAAAAATCCTTAGAAATGTGAGCATACAACGACCATACTACGAACGTGTGATTAATTTTATCACTTTTAATTAATAATTAACAGATTACACGCTTACACCCATAACACTTCACGATTACCACATCAATGTTAAAAAAGTTTTTATAAATAACCCGTTATTGATAACAACTTCATTTTTAACGTTATAACGGATATGCATAACGTTATAATTTTAATCCAGTGTCACAGTGAAAAATGCGGTACGTTATTACGTCTTCAAAATGATTCAAGTGTCATACGTCAAACTTCACTGTTATAACGACATAGTGTTATTATGATGTAATTAACGCTTACTCCCTCACTCATAACTTCTACAACGATCACCATATTAACTGCTACAGCGTTACACATTACAACGTTATACATTAATGTTATAACGTCTCACAAAACGTTACGAATATCCGTTACAACGTCACACAACAACGTTATCAAGTTACAAATCACTGTCGCAACGTTATAACCGTTATAACGTCGTCCTATCACATTGAATACTAGCTATCCCCCCCAGGCTCCTTGGTGTTGGGTGGTAAACTCTGAGGGCTCTGGTTGAACTGGTTCACCATTTTGCTCTGCATCATATTGAGGAGTATATCGGAATACTGTTCTATTAAAGACATGGCTGGATTATTCACGCCGCCTTCTGGAATTAAGCATGATAAAATCAATTTATTAAACCCTGTTTGCAACGAAAGATTCTGTAGTTAAACAAGACAGTTATAATAATTATAGCACAAGAAATATTTACTATACTATTGGATAACGAGATAGGGGGTCTTTTGCCTTGTTTTATTTTAATAGGCTTACGTTTGACCGCTGTCTCACCTGATGTTAAGCGACGATGCGGTCGACGGTGTAGCACGCTTGCCTAGAAACCTATTCACTCTCTGTAAGCGTAACCTCAGCTCATAACAATTGCAGTGCCACTCAGAACCTAGAAACATAAAGACCTGCGCGGCACTGCAGTGCGCTCGTTACCCTGAGACATTAGGTATTAAGTCTCATTAGCCCAGTAATTTCACTGGATACTCTGCTCATCAAACCGGAACACAGTAATGCTTGCACACTACTGCTTGGCGGCAGACTTCACTCACAAAGCGGTGGTAACAACCCAGACGGACACTCGCAGAAGAGTTAGTCCTACCACTAACGAAAAGTAACATACCTTTGGACACCATGCTTTCCAACTTCTCCCTGGTAGAATCAACGTTCAACCCTCGGAACTCGCCATCAGTGGACGAGAGACTGCTCGGCGCTTCGCCCCCGTTCTGTGCGCGAGCCACCGCCCCGCGGAGCACCTTCTGTGTCTCGAGGATCGCTGCCTCCAGACCTTAGGGAGCGAGTGAAAGGGTATTAAAGATTCAGTCAAGAAGAAATTATCCGTGTTGCCACCAAAACAAATTTTTATGCGCCTGTTTAGTTAGACAGTGCTGTCAATTCTGTCATCTCATATCTAAACTTAATTCAAGTTTCAATCTCTCTTTCTAAATGAAAACATTAGAAAGAGACGGAATCTTGGAAAGAAAACATCTCGTATCGTAACATAGGTATGAAGTCTCATAAGCCTACTAATTCCACTGGCTACTCTGCTCATCATATCGGAACACAGCAATGCTTGCACATTACTGCTTGGCGGCAACTTCACGAGCAAAGCCATGGTACCCACCCAGAAGGAGACTCGCAGAAGTGTAGTCCTGAAAAAGTTTGTATAACAGTTTAGAATAGTTTCTTACCACTGATGTCAGCCGCCGCGTTAGGTTCCCGCTGCAAGCTGGCGTAGAGCTGGACCACTTTCGATGCGGTTTTCGTCAACTGCTCGGTCAGGGCCGAGCAAAGTTGCGACGACGACACTGTAAAGCGGAACAAATTAAAATTGAAACCAACAACACTTGTTAGCAATTTAAAAAAACCAACTGCGTAAAAAACTGAAAAGAAATTAAACCCTATGTCACTCCCAATGACACCTCATATGTCAAAATCTGCCAAACAGTTCAGTCTACAGAGCCAGGGACGGATTATCTATATGACAATGACAATATTATTATTAATATTGCGTTGTTTTTTATATTATATCGTCATATTTCAGAACGCATTTCAAATTATGAAGTTCTAATTGTAGTACGAACTTTCAATGTAAGTTTAAAGTAATACTGCTCTAAGACATGGTGGTAGGCCTCCAGGTGTACTCACTGTTGGCCTCGGGCGCCGGGTCGGGCTTCGCTCGCGGCCTCGTGTTGGCCGTCAGTCGGGCCGTCACCTCGCGGGCCTTCGCTGACAGGTCCCGCTCGCTGCCACTACGACCTGACCAATACAAATATACAAACACTGAATACACAAATTACAAATCATCGAGATACTGCCCCCGAGAGATGAAATACTGTGTAAATCAGTGACTAAAGTCGTTGACTTTAGTTATGTAGTGAGTGGGGACCTTTTCCTGACATCACAACATTACAATTGTGTTGTGTTATTGTACTTTAATGTTGTGTTGTCCGGAAATAAACTTATTTTCTTTCTTTCTTTCTATTTGATCTTTAAATGCTATTTGGTAACGAGACGATCTGCTGCCTCATCAGTTAACAATCTCGTGTTCGTTTTCAATACCAAACCGATTAAAACCAGCGGTCACTAGTCTTCGTGTGGAAGGAATAGTCTAGAATTTTCGCTGGTTATTAAAGAAATAAGCTCTTACAAAACGAAAAGAAGCGAAAACTATTGACAACTCCTTCCACACGAAGACTAGTGACCGCTGGTTTTAATCGATCTGGTATTGAAAACGAACACGAGATTGTTAGCTGATAAGGCAGCTGGTCGTTTGTTTGCCTGATGGTAAACATAACGCCGACCCATAACAATTGCAGTGCCACTCAGAACTTTGAAACAGAAAGGTCTAAGCGGCACTGCAATGCGCTCGTAACTCTGAGACGTAAGGTATTATTAATGCCCATTATCACCAACAATCCCTAAATTTTAAGGGACACTTAAACTCAATTGATTTACACTTAGCAATGATTTGATTTTCACCAACGTTTACGGGATTAACTAAGAGACTGCCTATATTCTAGGGGCCTGTATAAGTTTTATCTTAGTTGTCTTAAGTGCGACTGCCATGTCTCTTTATAAAATGCAGTGTAGGTGTACTCACCGGCCCGCCTGGTGTCAATGGACGACGCCCTCGGCCGGGGCTCGCCGGCGACGCCCTCCGCCTCCGAGCTGGACTCTTCCTGCGCCCCGGTCGACAGTGAAACTGTGCGGGTTAGTTAGGTTACTGTGCGAGTTCTTAGCTCAGAGATATAATTAGATCGGAGATATCGCGAGATCGGCTGGAAACTGTTTTTTTTTTATGGACTCGGCCCTTTAATACAGGGTGATTTTTAATTGGTATATTATCACGGAAGGTGGTGAGTAGGTTGTCAGCAAGTTGCGAGAACCTCCATTGGACATTCAAACCATACAAAAAAAAAATTCATTTGAAACGTGAAATGCGCGGGATCATGAATTGTTTCTAAGTCTTCCCAACCGACATCATCAATTTAACAAAGTTAAACATATATAATAGTTCCAGTGCCAGGAGCGTTTGGACTACGTCCAGATGGCGTGCCGTGCTAGATGTCATGGTGAGATTTGCTTCTTGGAGAAATGTTAAAAAGTTAAATTTGGTGATAGGCAGTGATTTTCTAACTACTTATAACATCTACCAGTATTTTTTTAGGCTTATCTCAAACCTTAAAGGAAATCATGCACATATTTATGGAGGATATTATATTTTAAATACTAATCACAAATTTTAATTTTTAGTTTACCTTTTCTAGTCTCCGATTCATGTTTAGTATAAACAATATCCGTGTTACCACAAAAAACTACTATTAGACGCCTGTTTAGCTAGACAGTGTCTAAAGATAAACGTCTAAAATGATTAGAAATGTCACAACAGAATTGAGCTAGACAACGGTTAGACACTACTTAAATCAGAATTTGTGGCTACTCATATTTAAACACGCGACTAAGGCATGTTTAGCAACTGTTTAACACAAGTCTAAAATGTGTTTAAGTTTTTTGTGGTCAGAGCGTGTACCATAATTAAATAAATGTTGTATAACCAATGAATAATCTATCTTACAAACAACCGCTTAAATCATTTTCCTGTTACTACTGTATAAGTTTATAACCACCCATCTAGTAAAGACCTCCAATACCATGAGATTCAGCAAGCTATGGACGTCGTGTCCATTTAACTTAGACCCATTGAACTCACCAGCGCTGTATGCGTGCGCGGGTCCTCGTCTCCTGGGCGCGTTGGACGCCATCTTGTTCATGGAACTGATAGTGGGCCGCATGAGCCCTTGCGTGCGCGGCTGCGGCTGCCGCGACGGCTGGCCGTCGGACTCTGAGTCACTCTGAAAAAAGTTAATTAAGTCTAATTTATATTTGATTCCGTAGCTAAGTAGGTGTTAACCCTGCTTGCACAGCGATGGGCCTAGGTTTGATTCCCGCCAGGGGCCGGGGCCTTACCGGCTAACAATCTCTTGTTCGCTTTCAATCGCACTGCCACTCAGAATTTTGAAATAAAAAGGCCTGCGAGGCGATGCAGTGCGCTATTTACCCTGAGACATTGGAAATTAAGTCTCATAAGTGCATTAATTTCACTTACTATGGGTCGGCGTTATGCTTACGTTGGAAGGATCGTCAGCGTCACCTTTAAGTGTTTGTTTATTACGTCAAAGGTTCTTTACCTGATTAAGTACGCCGACACTAGAGCTCCTAGTCATATTACTCTTGTTAGAGTACCTGGGAGCGGGTCGCGCGAAGCCGCTGGGAGACTTTGAAGAGGCATTTTGAGGCGCCGCTGGTTTTGGGGGTGCTGCAAGCCGTTGAACGTTTGTTTAGTTTAAAGTTATGAAATTGCGTTTTAAACATGTTCTGTACACAATAAGCAAGCGGACTACTGTTTCATTTTTAAGATAAATTGAGTTTAATAATGTTTGAAATAATGAAATTCAATCGTACAGTATTTTACAAGAATTACAGTTTCTTTTTGTAGAGGCAGTTGTATTCTGGATTCTTTAATTCATCGCCTTGAGGCATCTCTGCCTAAAATGAGGATTCTCCAATTTATAGGAAACTACTACATATGACGTCATAAGTATTGTCTTCGCTTTGTTTAAAAACATTTTACTATTTAATATTTTATTAATTTATAAAATACATTATTATGCGATTAATTTTGATTTAAATATTTATGATAGATTTAAAAACTAGTCCGATAGCCTATTAAAAATTACTATTTTATTACTATTATTTTGGTGGATGTATTTTATTTACAACGAAACCTGAAAAACAAAAAAATTATAGAATATTTTGCATAAAATGGAACCCAATATAATATTTAACGTTAACATACAGTTAATTTAAAAATATTTTAGATTATTGTTATTATTAACATGATTATCTATAAAAAATTAGTTTATATACAAATAAATAACATAGAATACGGTACGTCACCACAAACTAAGCATGCAGTGCCAGGCATAAATACTAAAATAAAAACAAATAATGTTAAAATAATAAAAAATATAAATAATACTAAACTATAAGAGCTTGCCAAATTTAAAAAAAGCATACCTACAACAAGAAGGCAACATATTTTTTTATGCAGAGAAAATATAACTAAAAGTTATCCCCTTTTTAAAGAGAAACTTATTCATAGTTACCACTTTGTTGAAACCTTTAAAACCCGTATTTCTAAATTCAGAATTAACCTAAAGTTATAATATACCACTTGCCCCAAACCAAAGTTAAAAACTGAAAAGACAACACACATTCTGTTCTAGCCCAACCAAACCAAAGTAGAGTCAAACGCCTCACTGCCCGTAGGTCCAATCATCCGATGACATTGAGCAGAAGTACCACTTCTCAACACTAAACCACAGTAGAAAAAGAAAAGTTTGTTATCTTCATGGAGTAGTATCGAACAATCGCGACGGCGCGGTGCAGTCGTGTCAGTCTGAGATATTGGTGTCGATTCTAAACCTAATTTTAGTATCGCTCTCTTTCCTATAAGTAACATGAGAAAGGGACGGAATACGTTTGACAGGTCTAAATTCAGATTTAGAGCTGTCAGATATCTTCCATCTTTGACAAATCATATGCCATTAAATTCATTGCAGTTAAATTTAAACCAGATAAAAGTGGACTAATTTGACAAGTCTAAAATGTATTCTATCCCTTTCTCATGTTCTAATTTAGAAAGAGAGAACGTAAATAGAATAAGGATTACGTTTGAGACGCCAGAGTCAACACCATTGTCTGCAATGTGGACGTGTTGAATGGGTACTGACACGCTACATACAAGCCGCGTTCGATACCGCTCTAAAACGATAGCTTACTGTTTCTACTGTAGAAGGTTGCTATGGTTATAGAACGTACGACTGCAACAGAGCGCGTTACATACTCCGTCTCTCTCTCTCGTTTTTTTTTATGTAAGAGCAGTAAGCGTTTGACTCTAGTGAAGAAAATCCACCACCAGTACACCGTGTACCATATATGACCCACCACCAATGTTGATACACATTGAATCGGTACTCTGACTTCTAACAAACAGTAGAAAATAATATATAATGTTGCCTTTTTACACTATAAAGAATAGAAAAATTAAAAAAAAGAGAAAAAAATTACGATTCTTGTCCTTTTTCTTGATTAAACTTAGAAAAAAGAATCGCAGAAAACCTACGAAAAAGATTTTATCTTTCTAAATGCTCAATGTTTTGAGCGACAACTATCATTATATTTCTTGTAACAAAAAAAAAGGAAATTTAATAATCTAGAGATATATATAAAAATACAAAAACTGAATGTCTCTTTTTCTTAATTAAATAAAAACTACGAAATAACGTTCAACTAGAAGCAAACGCATCGCCATTTTCACGCTTATTTCACTACAAAAGGATTTTATCTAAAGGGACATCCTAGCTGGAGAATACGTATTTCATAAATATATTGCCATCGCACTGTGCACTGTAAAGCGCGACAGGGACAGCAGCAGCCGATTATACTTACGAAAAGTATACCAAATCAACGTTTCGAATTCCCCTGTTTCCTTTTCCAAAACTGGACCGATTTTATTATTTATTTTGTGAATGGTTTAAGAAAGGCTTTGGCTGTGGTCCTCTCATTTCGGGAAACTTGTTAATTTTTGGAGTTTTTAAAGGTTCATATTTCTTTATGGAAAAATAAATAAAACAGAAGATCACGACCATAGTAGAAAGATTTTATGGAAAAAATGATTGCTCTATGTTGGCTATACAGTGCTCTACAGTGGAATTTCGTTGTATGGACTTAAGGCTGACCAACAAGCCCTTTTAAGCTGTAGAAGTCAGAGCACCACGACACGTAATCCAATGGTGTCCCATATATGACCCACCTTGCGGCGTCCTCGGGGCCGGCAAGGGCTTGGCCGCCAGATCGGACAGGGAGATCGCGCGGCGCATCCCAGAGCTCTCCTCTTCCCGGTCGGAAGTCGACTGGTGGCGGGCGGCTGCTAATTTTATTTTTAAATTTAAGAGTCATGCAATCACTTACGGTCTTACCACAAAACAACTAAACACACTCTAAACACGTGTTAGCATCTAACCCTTAAACATGCGTGTTTGAATATTAAAAACAACAAATTTTGATTTCAGTAGTGTTTAACCGTTGTCAAGTCCATTCTGTTGAGACATTTGTAATCATTTTAGATGTTTATCTTTAGACACAGTCTAGCTAAATAGGCTTCGAAATGTTGTTTTTTGTGATAACACGGTTCGACCGCGTGCTGAACGTTATTTTTTTTTTAAATTTCTCTTTGTTAATGGGACGCATAACGGCCCATAAAAATTGCAAGACTATTCAGAACTTTGAAACACAAAGGTCTACGCGGTACTGCAATGCGCTCGTTACCCTGAGATATTAGGTATTTATTAAGTGCCATAAGCCCAGTCGATAAGAAAACCACGACATTTAAATCTTAACGAAGTAAGTACTTTACCAAAACTATGTCCAATGCAGTGTTTTTAAGAAATGTGAAACCTTTAATATTGATATCCAGTGATGTAGAAATTAGTGCCGTGCTTTTAACAAATACATATATTAACTGTCACTACAAATATTTTTTACTATATAATATGTGAAAATTCTGACATATTAGGCGCACTTACATAAAAAGTACTATATGGTATCTACTGCTATTTTAGATGTCAATTTTGATTTTACTAAGTTCAGATCGCTGTCAAAATGCAAAAGCTATAACATCAAAAAACACATAAGTAGTAAATATATAACATCAGTATCGAATACATAGATAATATATATTATTATCAATGAAAGACATGCTGCAAAAATCATCGAAAATTAATATGCATGCATTTTGGAAACAAATTGCTGAAAAGAAAACTTAAAAAGCATTTTTATGACGTGTTGTGAAGATTTCAGCAAGTGCATATGATTCCAAATTCAAAATTGTAGTAAACGTACGTATTTTTTTTTACGATAGTAAAGAGAAGATTTGCAAATTATTTTTTCATCATAATCAAATGTAGACGGGTCACTAGCAAACGAGAAGTAAATATTACAATTTCTCACAAATTATAAGGAAAAAAATTCTTCACAATACATCACAAGATTTATAAAAACCTAAAACAAAATTTTGCCAAAGCGCAAAATAAGGGGACCGAAACGATAACAATTTTTTAACATGCAACCCCGACCTTGATTCAGCGTGAATTTTGTTGGCAACACCGGCGTTAAGGGTACCCTCTTTGCTAAACAACCTCTTATGACAACCCCAGGATTTAAGACAGGTCTTATTTTGACCTCTGAAGGGAATATACGGTTCTCCATGCACAGTCTTGGTGTAGGCACTCTAATCATCTTTCTAAACGGGGTTTTTGGCCTGTTAAAACCGTAAAAAGACAACCTTTTCGGAGAGTTAGTACAACTTGAACTGGTGGTAGATGACTCGTAGTTTTCGCTATCTAAATGCACGTCAGTTTTAGGTATAACCATCTCATTGTAGACTCTCTGCTTTAGACTTTTAGGTGTGTTTTCCCTGAGCACAGAATTGTTGAGTACAACCTCTTTTTCAACGATACCAGGCTCATTGTTTGCATCAACGTCTACAGTAACTAGACCTCCAATTTGTTCCGAATCTAGTATATCGGGAAGGCTCAAGTTACGTTTGATTTCTTTAGTCTCTGAGGTTGGCTCGGTGTCTGTATCAGCTTCTTCCAAGGTGAGTGACGCCAAATTAATAGTGGTGTTTTGTTTCGTTGCTAATTTCTCGAATTTCCTGGATAATACTTTAACTACTCCTTTCCCATCGTTGATATTCGCTTTTAAGGGTCTCATTCGCCACTCTTTGAATATCTTCTCTTGCAGTATCTTCCGCTCTTCCATTTCTACAAGCTTGTTGATGATTTCAAGCTTTCTTTCGATATATTTGTATTTTTTTATTTCATCACTATTAACGGGGGCTACGTTTTCTTTTACATCTATATTCTGACGGCTATGACTTGGAAGATTAAAATCACGATCGTTTTTAGCTATCTTAAGATTGATTTGATCTTTAATCGTCTTTCTAAAGGAGAATTTGTTTTCCTGCTCAGCGTAATAATCTAAGGAGTCTTTAGCGAAATCATTGTTGTCTAAAACGTCTAAAGAATCCATGCTAACTTGTTTCATACGTTCCATTTTTTGCATAGCGTAGACTTCGAGGCTATCCATTTGCATTTCAGACTTGTTTTCGTTTACATCTTTTTCTTTAACGAAAATATCAAAACTCTTTTCAACAGTATCAGAAGCATCTATATTTGAATTGGAATCTTCTTGCTTTTTATTGCTTAAGTAGTTTTTATTTTGTAAACCATCTAGCTTAGCTTTATATTGCGACGATATGGAAGAGCTAAGCGCGGATTTATCTAATCCAGCTTTCAGTCTGTTGTTTATTTTCACCGATGACGTTCTTTTTATAGGCTTTGGAGGCTTGTGCGGGACAAACTCCATAGTAATCTTGGTGTTATTATTCTTTTGTCCGGAACCTCTTTCAAGACTCTTAGTAGCGTTGTTATATTTGGCACCGTTAACTTTTTCCTTGTTAAGTTGATTTTTACTAACTTTAGTTTGAGTATTCCTACGAATTTGTTCTTCAAATTTATCTAAATTCTTTTGTACATGTGAGTTTCTTTTTTCCATCAAGTTTTTAAGAGGATTCGGTTTTGACGCCGGTTCTAATACAACTTCAAAACTGCAACTTTTTGATTTGACCATCGCGTTTGAATTCTGCTCGCATCCTTCCATTGCACTTTTATATTTTTGTTTATTAGCGAATTTAGGTTGCAAAGACTTCGTTTTGTTTGCCATGTAGTCACTAGTGTTAAGTCTAGGTATCTCATCTGTTAATTTCTTATCTTTGGTAAACTGTTGAATATTGTTTCCATCAAAGTAATATGCTATATTTTTAGCAGGTGGCGGTGGCATTTGGCTTGTTGAAGAATCGTAAAGACTTTTTGATCTAGTTACAGTATTATGTCCTGAAAGATTCGTAGAAGGCACGTCAAATCCACACACCTTGCTTATAGATTTTGGATTCGAACTTACAGTTTTTGGCATAGTATTGGAAGTGTCTTTATAATTAGGACTAGTAGCTTCTAAATAATTATTATACATATAACCACCAAGATATGAAGGGAGATTATTAGGACTCGAACCATAACTTTTAGAACCATTGTCAAATTCATAGCAACTTTTGCTATTTCTAGGCATGTTGACAGCGTTTTTCTGTGACTTTTTAGATCTTGCTCCTTCAAATAACATTTCTAAAGGTGCGCTCTTAGTACATTCAGAATCATCTGATAAAACACTTTCTAGAGAATTGCAGTTAGTTCTACACAACTGGTTGTCATTGTCTAAGTATTCATCCGATAATACAGACTCCTGACTGCAACTTGTTTTCATATATTTCTTTTGATTTAAAAAGAAACTAGCGCTGGAATGTCTGTGTTTTTCTAGATAGTTGTCGTCAGGTTCGTGTAAGTTTTCGAAAGAGCAGTTCCGTGAGCCGTTCAAATTGTATCTACTATCGAATTTAGCTTGCTGGAAAGCTACTTCGTTGCCATACCTTAAAAATATTTCATTTGAAACGCTAGAACAATTCGAATTTTCGCTCAGAACTGATTCATTAGATCGAGTAATGCATCTTTTAGTTAACACGCTCTGACATCTATACATGTTAGCGTAGTTATAATTGATTGAATCTTCATCTAGAATATCATCAAGATTTGATGGCATATTTCTTGGTAGAGTTGAGCTTTTTTGATTAGCAAAATAAGCAGGTTTCGCAGGTACAACCGGCTTATCGGTACTACCAGAGATTTCATAATTTGAAACTGACCTACGAGGTACAGTTTTGTTATGTTTCTTACACACTTTTTTAGAATACAGCTTGTTTTTACAGCTAGCATCTTGGCTAAGACTGCAATCTTCTAGGGAATCAGATGAGAAGTTGCCATCATCCTTTTCTTCTACTTCTTTTGAAGGCTCTATATCTAAATCGTTATGAGGTTCGTACTCATCTAAGTCTCCATATTTCTTAGTAATTTCCGCAATCATCTTCTCAGTGTCACTTTTAATACTATCTACAATACTTTTGCCGTTGTCTTTAATAGTTTTACTATCAAGGCCTATGAAAAAGCTTAAAGAATTTCGTTTCTTTGGATCTAAGCTGTTAGTTTGTTGTTTACAATTAGCGTTAGCGTTTTGGCTATTCTGAGCGACTTTGTCAGCCCATTTGCATTCTTCGGATACTGGCGATACCGGGCAAGATTTGTAATTCTTGAAAATACTTCTCGCATTCGGTTTTGGCGTTTTCGGCTGAGGTTTCTCGCTCAAATTCAAATGGAAATTTCTCGGTTTTGGCGGTTCTTTATCTTCCATAGGAAAAAGTCTACTAAATACCTTAGATTGCACAGGTTTCATATCAACCGTAAACGCTAGAGGTTTCTGATTCAATTGTTCTTTAAATACCATAGGTTTCGTTCCGTACGGCGTAAAATTCATGGGTCTTTTATCATTTTGAGTGTTTATCATATTCCCATGAGGTGGTACGTATGGGGGGGTATTGTCAGTGTATTCAGGGATGTGTTTATTAAGATTTGCGGGGATGGCATAAGGGTTTTTATTTCGGTAATCCATGTTGCAGTTTTGGTAAGGGTTTAGACTGTCGAAGTAGTTGGAATTAAGACTGTCGAGAGTATCTTCGATCGCTTGTCCTGGTCAGCATGGTAGGGATAACGGTAGGTTAGTAAATAGATATCATGATGTTTATAAACGCTTGATTCTGTTATCTTTATTTTGAAAAAATAATTGTTACTACACATTTGAAAACATTTAAGTTGAAATTAATGTTAAGACAGTTTCAACACATTTTCTTGATTTAGCTCTTCAAAGTATTCCCAAAATATACAAATAGCTTTATAACGAGTTCCGACTAATATGGACGGAAAAATAATTCGTTTGTAGCGATTTTGCGATTTTAGTTCTTTACTTGTGCTTTGCCAATGTAGTTCAGAAATATTTTCTATACTTAAAATACTAAAAACTTTTTCTAGGTACATATACTTAGTGTAATAAATGTTTAAAAAAAATCAAGCGTTCATAGCATTTTTTATGATTTGGATGGTTAGTAAATCACACGATGATCAAACTCATCTGTCATCAACAAACGAGTACTTTTTTTTTTTTTACTTTCCAATAATTGTCTTTCAATCCAAAGTTAGACTAGAAAAGATCGCATCACTTTTAACGATACGTCTACGTATTGTACTTTTATTGATACTGTGATTAACTTCTGAAGACTAATGTACAATAAAGAACTTGTTAAAAAATCGTCAGACGCTCCAAATTTAAATCTTTGCTCGAAACGCTTATAAAGTGAAACAGTCCTTACTCTTAATGTGATAAAAATGGTTTATAAACATACCGTAGCTTCTGTTAGCGGGTACCGCCATAGAGACAGGGCGAGGGCGCCTCGAACAGTCTTTCTCGGGAATGTACGAAAGGTCAGTCGTTGATTGGCTGGATTTGAGATTCGACCGGAACGCCACCTGGTGAGGAAATCATGGAAGTTACTGACAAGCTCGATTTTGTTCTGTATTTCTGTGAACTTCATATCTTTCTATTTAACTTTTACTTCTTTTAATGTAGATCATAATCCTAGTAAGTTTTCTCCCTCGTCAAAGGTCAATGATCTAGCTAGCAACGTTATAGTGACTAAATAAACAAAACTATCAAAAAAGAAAACAACACATTCTCTACAGCCACCGTCTAATGAATAACCACCGTCTGTTATTGGGTTTGTTGGTGTCTTTGTCATTTATTATGTTCTGATAAAGACAGCACTAGTTTTAGTCTGCGATTCGGGTAGACGAATATTGCAGAGGCCCGCTGTTAGAGTCATTTATCTGTCATAAGTGCCCCTTTGGGGCCTATTTGAATAAATCATTTTGAATTTGAATTATCGTCCCACCAAAATCATTTTCCTTTAGGTCAGTGATCTTGTTATCTCAATTATTGCCACTAATTAAGAGTGTTTACGCCCTATGTCTCTTCGTATAAACTTTGCCGTTCTTAATCTCTGAATTGAATGAACCGATTTCAATGGAATCAGGCGTTACTTTGCGGAAGTCCATTTTAAATAAGATATTACAATGTGGGTAATTTATAGTTTTAAACACCCAGAGCAGTTCCACTTTGCAAAACGTTTAATTGAAACAGATCTTTATTTACATACCGACGACACTTACAATATTTTACATATTCGTAATAAGGGCTTCCAGAAGTGCTATTTTAAAATATAATACCACCAATTTTATACTGTTATGTGCCGGCGTTATGCTTACCATCAGGCAAACATCCATTAATATAAAAAAGTATCCTACAGACTGCCCCAAAAATACCTCTCATGTGACTCACACTCTCCAACTGTCTCCTGGTCTCCAGTATCCTCCTGTTGAGCTCCTCGCGGCGCCGCGCCGCGTCGGGGTCGACGACCTTGGACGGGGTGCGGGGCGCAGGGGAGGGGCGCGCGGGGGAAGGGCGCGCGGGGGCGGGCGCCCGGGACAAGTGCTGTGACGATATCGACGAAGTGTTGCCTGGAATATAGTAGTTTAGTTAGAGCACAGCGATGTCATTAGTGAATTTGGCTTATGAGACTTAATAACTTATATATGATGGCGATGCAGTGCCAACGCCTTTGTGAATGGCACTGCAATTGTTATGGGTCGGCGTTATGCTTCTCAAACAAGCAACATATTCTCGTTATCTTATAATAACTATTATACACAAGTATATTAAAAAAAAAAACACGACTGCCCTAGGCAGCGTCACTCGGGCCGATACCCAATCATCCGTAAATCCTACTAATATTAGAAATGGTAGTGTGTTTGTACCTTTATTGGTTTGTCATTCTTTCACGCAGCAACGGAGCAACGGAACGACGTGATTTTAGGCATAGACATAGTTTATGGATCGGTGAGTAACATAGGCTACTTGTTATCCCGGAAAAATGCACGGTTCCTGTGGGAACGCGAGTGAAACCGCGAGCAGAAACTAGTAAGATATAGTAACTTTTAAACTTTCGCGATTCGAAAACATTATTTACTTTTTAAGAACGGGACTAAAGAAGATATATAAAAGGTCCACCCTTGAGATACCCTTATACCCTACTCAACATAAAAGAGTCATTTAAATCGGTTGACAATTAGCGATGAAACCGAGCCATATCGCCACAAAAATATACCGACGAATTGAGATCCTCCTTTTTGGAAGTCGGTTAAAAATTACCTCCAGTGACCGTGTTATCTATCTCGCCAGCCGTTAGACTGTCGTAGGCAGACTTTAAGTATTTCTCTCTCCGTCCGGCCGTGTCGAGAGATTCGCAGGAACCGGAGAGAGGGTTTCGCTCCGTGTTGTCACCAGATGGCGTTGACACCTGCAAATATACAGAGAGCTTTAAGCTTTTTAAATACAGGGAAAAAGCCTGTTTCAATCTATCGATTTCTAAGGCGCGATTTTATGCCAGGTGGTAGAACTAACTCTTCTGCGAGTGTACGTCTGCCTTTTCTCATATTTTTTTTGTACTATATGATAATGAGACAAGCCGATCGTTTGCCTGATGGTAAGCATAACGCCGACTCGTAACAATAGCAGTGCCACCCAGAACCTTTTTTTTATGTTATGGTTAGCAAACAAATAAATAAATAAACAAGCATACGGCCCACCTGATGGGAAGCGGCCACCGTAGCCTATGAACACCTAAAACACCGGAGGTGTCATCAACCCTGTTATCCTGTTGTAAAGAACTTTGAAACGCAAAGGCCTGCGCGGCAATGCAGTACGCTCGCTACAGTGAGACATTAGGTATTAAGTCTCATAAGCCCAGTACTACCACTGGCTACTCTACTCATCAAATCGGAACACTGTAATGCTTGCACATTACTCCTTGGCGGCAGACTTCACAAGCAAAGCGTTGGTTCCAACCCAGACACTCGTAGAAGAGTTAGTCCTACCACTATTTCATCTCTCGGGGCTAGTAAGTCGCTGCGTGCAGTAGTGCGTACCTCGTCGTCGTCGGAGTCGTGCCCGGAGCCGCTGAGTGAAGCCGCGGGCGGAGGTATGTCCAGGCGCGTCGTGTCCGGCGCCCAGCGCTTGGAGCGGCGCACGCTCTGACGCAGCTCCTCCGCGTCCATAGCGTTCACCATGAACTCACTGGAAACGGGGCGTCCGTTCATCATATGTGACACTTTAGTTCGGCCTTCGGAGTAGTTATACTTTTGTTAACTGGATAATATTTTTTTATGTTATTTGGTAACGTGACGAGCTGGTCGTTGGCCTGATGGTAAGCATAATGCCGGCCCATAACAATTGCAGTGCCACTCAGAACTTTGAAACTCAAAGGCCTGCGTGGCACCATTTTGCACACGTTACCCTGAGACATTAGAAGCGAGCTTTCTTGAGTGCTCTGTTGTTTATTTTAAACCGATTTCAAAAAAGGTAAAGGTTCTATGTTGTATGTTGTCTTTATGTATATAAACAGTTTTTTGATGTTTTGTATAAAAAAATTCGTCACTTTGTTTTCAGCTTATTTGTCAGTATGTCAGTTAGAATGTGTGGGTCAAATTTTGCAACTGAATATTGAACCAGTTCAAAAACATACCCAGGAGTGTCATCATCATTGTTCCCTGGGTAGTAGGTGGGCCTGTTCCTGCTTTCTGATGATGACGTCCTCTCCCCATCGGAAATGTCTTCAACATCGCCGTCATGCTCCGTCGATTCCTGGTCCTGAAAAAAGATTTTTTTGTTCATAGATTTGCGTTTGAGGTCGAAGGTGGTAACCACCATGCAAAAGACGGTGATGAAAATGTGGGCCAGTGGCAACTGGCAGTACGGTTACCCGGTGATAGCAACATTTCAACCAGGAAAGCCTTTAGAACTTTAGAGGTGAGGCAAGCTGCACCAACACAAAAAATAATTAAAAGAAAATAATAACAAGTTCTAAACAAACAAAAAGAAAACTAATGTCAAAAACTTGAGATCACGGCGCCCGGTACTCAAAATAAAATTTACACTAAAAATAAAGTGCAAAAAGATGTGATTCCGGCCAGGATCGAACTGGCGGCCTTCTGCGTGTAAAGCAGATGTGATAACCACTACACCACGGAACCAATTGACAGAACGGCCGAATATTTCAACCGCATAGAGCTTGCATTGTGAATCCGTACTAATTACTATGCGAAGTGTGTTTGTTGGTTTGAATTCCCTTTCATGCAGCGTCAGGACAACGAAAGGATGTTATTTTTTTCATAAAGTTCATAAGCCGGAAAGTAAAATAGGCTACTTTTTACAATGAATCAATAACTTACTTCTTGTAACCTTGAAGAGAGCTTTTGAAACAATAGGGATGTTGATTCCTTTTTTTAGGATATCAATAAACCTGTGTAACGACCGTAATATTGTAGTTTGTGTGTCACGCAACATCCCTATTCAAAACCCCCGTGGTTGGAATTACACGATCTAATTCCACCATCCCCCTTCCATCATCGGACGACCAGACTTTCGGCCAAGCGCCATCGATACATGGTGGATATTCCACCTTTACGCACGAAGCGTTTTGCTTCATCATTTATTATGCGTACCGCTAAAGAGTGGAACTCTCTGCCAGAGTCTGTGTTTCCCGATAGCTATAACTTGGGCTGCTTCAAGGCGCGAGTGAATAGGTATTTTCTAGGCAAGCGTGCTTCACCGTCGACCGCATCGTCACTTACCAGCAGGTGAGATAGTGGTCAAACGTAAGCCTATTAAGAATAATAAAAAAAGGTTTGGATGATGGAATTAACTCCTATATTGTCTGAACTGATTGGGTTTAAATTGTAAATTGTACCAAATAATATGTAGTTTAAGATCCGAAGTCATAGAAACTAAATAACAAAATAAAATAAACAAAATATAAACAAAAAATCCCCACCTCGTAACGCAAGCTGCCGAGCGACGAATCGTCCGTGTGATGTCGTGTCCTAGCATCAGTCGCGCGGGTCTTGGACAATATCGTCACCTACGCGCGCATCGTAAACAAAACAATAAATAAACAAAACAATAAATAATATCAAACAAACGGAACTGCGCTGTGTGAATTCTTTCTATGAGGATCATGGCCTGATAATACTAGCTTTTTTTTTATCACAAATCTTACCCACAACAACCCATATCGCGGGACGATAATATGTTTTAGAACTATTATGGAAGATTTTTTTATTTAGATCTGTTATTTTATAGGCACAAATAGTGGCGTTGCTTCGGCACTTTTCGTATTTTAGAATCAGTACTAATATGTTACCAATGTCCGGCCGACACGCACTATTCGTATCTACTAATTCAGACACGCGAAAATTACAGAAGTGCATAACTTTTGTATGGATCTTTGTATCATCTATATACCTTGACTACGACAGCTTATAGATGATTCAACTGTTTTTTTTTTTTAGATTAGTTAAACTGGAGATTTTCTTTGTTGTCCAATAATGTAAACAAACTTGCGGATCACCCACCAATGACCGAGATAGAAAATCGAATCATGTCATTGGTTGGCATCCGCCATGTTTGTTACATTATTTAACAAGTATAGAAAACCAGACCGTAAGTGTATTCGACTATAGTATGTATTTATGTAGTTGTAGTTTAAAATTCACACAGCGAGTTGGAAGAAAAATAAAAATAAACAATACAGTAATGAGAAGCATACAACATACAAGAACCATGCTACATACAAACATACACAGAATGCAATGAAACTTATAACTACTAATGTAACATACACAAGCACAAGATGCGATGTGGTGACAAAGCTAGCATTTTTGGAACTAATGCGAATAAACAATTTATTCGCATTAGTTCTACGAACTACGAACCTTAGGCGCAAGCCACGTAGGATCAGGCGCGGGGGCGGACATGCCATGGACGTCTTTCCATTCCACTCAAATTTCGTACAAAACGCACGGAAATAAAGTCGCAATTTGAACACACCGCATAGTATGGAACGGACGCTCGTATCCATATCATTTGATGTGTCCGCGCCTGCGCCGGTTCCCATGTGGCTCGCGCCTTACTAGTGACCAATGTGTTGTTGTGAATAAACTACAGTATTGTATGATGTCTCCTTATGTGTTTGACAGTATAAATTGAACTACAAACGGCAATTGTTTTTCACTGCTACATAAGCGTACAATGAAAGACTACAGTCTTGATAATCCCATGAAATGTGACTTTCCATAACAACCAACTTTGATATGTATGAAAATATATCCTAACTTTGATCCGACTGAAAGTGATTGTTCTTTTGAGAATCAATCGTGCGTACTAAATAAAATGATGATTTCGATTATACAAATGGATAAAAACTACATACGTTAAGAATATTGTAATCGCAAAATTATATTTGACTTTATTTTTATTAGGTATCAACAAAAATGTAAAACAAATAAGCAACTAGATCAATTACTACAGCAAGATGTAATACGAAAACAAAATTGCGCGATAGAAAGAAAAGCGCCTAAATCTACAAATCTACAAAAAAAAACAATTGAAATGCTAAAGTAAAACAAAACGCACATATAAATGTGTATACGAAACCAAAATGCGTATGACAAATAATGTATTTTCTAAAATCAAAATGCATACGAATTACGAACTATGTACCAGTATATTCTAAAGACAAAATGCGTATACGAACAATGTGTGTACTGAAAACAAAATGCGTACGAACAACATGTATAAGTAGTTGACTTTATACGAAAACAAAATGCGTACGAAACATAATGCCAACGAAAAAAATAAAACATAAAGAACCTTTTCCACCCTCGGCGATATAGCGAGTATTTCGTAAGTTTTCCTCATTGTCGCGTCGAAGTTACGGAACAAAGCCTCCACGCGAGGCAGTTGCGATAGGTTCAGAGATTTCGGCCGCTGCTCGGTGAGAAAGTACCGTTACCCTTTATGAGCGGTTATGGAAGCGTGGAGAACTCAATTTTGTACTAATTTCGCAAATTTGAACGTTTGTTTGTTACTTAATCATGCGTAAACAGCTGTACGGATTTGGATAAAACTTTTTACACTTAATATCCATCTCATATTAATACTTGAAATAAAAAAAAAGGTTGCCCAGTAACCCATTTACTGCGCGGAAGCGGAGAATTGAAGGTAGTACCGCAGAGCGTTACTAGTAATCTTGCAAATTTTTAGCTGTAGATTTTTGTTTATTTTTTTAGAATTATAGTAGGTACAACACTTTGCATATTTATCTTCCTCTGTTTTTATTTTATAAAACATTGTGCATTGAAATATAAAAACAAAAAAGAGCATAACTTCAGTAACAAACACACAATATTGGGTTATTCTATAAATATCTTATAAAAGCTACGTTTTGCGTTAATAACAAAAAAAAATTAGACAAAATTGAATCTTCCACACAGTAAAATAAAAAATACAAAAACCAAAAAATATAAAGCCAAAAACTAATAAAATAAACAAACATAATAATTTGACTAAACATAAATTAGTTTGATCGTTGCTTTCTTGGCTTTAACTTTTCACCTAAAACGACCTCAAAATGTACAACTGAAAAAATGTTGACGTCGATATTGAACATGTGTCATTTAAAGTAAGAGGCAACTGACTTGAGCACTATTGAGGCACCACATGACCGGCGCAGCACACAAATGATCACGCATGTTTAATTTTTTTTTTTATGTTATTAGATAACGAGACGAGCTGGTCGTTTGCCTGATGGTAAGCATAACGCCGGCCCATAACAATTGCAGTGCCACCCAGAACTTTGAAACACAAAGGTCTGCGCGGCACTGCAATGCGCTTGTTACCCTGAGACGTTAGGTATTAAGTCTCATAAGCCCAGTAATATCACTGGATACTCTGCTCATCAAACCGGAACACAGTAATGCTTGCACACTACTGCTTGGCGGCAGACTTCACTCACAAAGCGGTGGTAACAACCCAGACGGAGTTAGTCCTCCCACTAACATATAATAATATAATATGCAGGTCACGTAGTGCGTCGCCAACAGTAAAGTTTTTTGCCAACTACTTTAAAAACTCAACCCACCCTGAGTTTGAATTGGTATGTTATCCCGGAACGGGTTGATTAGGACCAAGGTTCTCGACAAATTCCGAGAACCTCCATTGGAAATACGTCATTTAAAATTTCCATACAAAATAATTAATTCGCTTCCAAAGTGAAGCGCGGCATTTTCTGGAATTGTTTCCAAGTCTCTTCTAATCAAAGTTCAACACAGTTCAAGTGAGTCAGCTGATCTAGGGCTATTCGGATGTTCTGTAGTAGAATTTTGACGTAAACTTTAAATATCTGTTTTTCAACGACAAATTCCGAATTTCAAAATCTCATGAAACTAGTATTGTTGACCTCCAGGAGTACATTGACCCCCTACCATAACATACCAATTTCAACTCAGGCTGTATTCAAAATATTGTACAGTCGCGGAAAGGAAATGTTTAACCCTCGCTTTTGTTTTCTTCGTCGCTTTTTATACTCGATTGAGTCGATATGTTATCATTTGACCAACATCTAGCCTGATCTTAAGCGATGATGTGTAGCTAAGAACACAATGATGCTTGCTTGGCGAGAGATTTTAAACTCGGGAGTGGTAGCTAGCCGGGCAAGCGCTGGAAAATGCCCCATTACCACTCCCATAAATTGGTTGTAAAGGCGGCTATATTAATTGGTGTGGCAACATTTACCTGGGAAGCAGATTAAAATGGCGGCTCGGTAAATGTTGCCCGACTAATAAATATTGCCGCGTTTTGTACAAATGGGTAACTATCGGATTATTCCGGTTTTGTAATATATGTCAATTTATGAGGTCCTTTAAATTGCTAAACTATTCCTTTTCGCGCTGATATTTTACATATTTATATACACGTTACCACAACGGATAGGTACCAACACCGAAACACCAAAACCGATGTGAGTGAGACAAAAATACGGTTTTATTGACAACGAACAAATTTGGTAGGTGTATTGAAACAATCCTAAGGGTGTCATCTCTTGCGTCTCATTTCTAAACCTGATTAGTTAGTTTAGCTTTCTCTTTCCAATACCTAACACGAGAAAGGGATGGAGCGTGTTTGACAGGTCTGATTTTACTTTTTTACAAATATCGTCCATATTTGACAAATTAGGTTACTATGACCAAATTCATACCGTTCAATTTACACTAGATACAAGCAAGATGAATTAATTTGCCAGGTCTAAAATATACTCCATCCCTCTCTCATGTTCTTATTTCGAAAGTGAGAGAATGGAACTAAAATTAGGTTTATGGTATGAGACGCCAGGCTCGCCTCCAATATCACTAGAAAATAATTATAATGATTAACCTTTGTAAAACAACTTTGGGTGGTACTGTAATTGTTATGGAAGACTTTGCGCTTAGCATCAGGCGAGTGACATGCTTGTCTCTATTGAATAAAAATGAATGAAAAGATATTTCAATCCTTATTTAATCACGATCTATGTTTTTAGGGTTCCGTATGTCCGAATAAAAAGCGGACAGGAACGCTTATGTATATGTAAATGAACATAATTATTGCTCTTCTTGATTATTTCAGTTTTATTGAAAAAAGTAAAAATTAGTAGTTAATGAGAATCTTCAAATCGTTGTCAATTTTATAAAGGAGGAGGTAACATCATTTTTGATAAATAATTGTTTTTTCTATTACAGGCCAAGTAATGTTTTCAGGGATGATGTATGTATGGGAGTTTCTTTATTCCCCAACAACTATTAAATATCTGAAAAGATTTGGATGTATGAGGTACTTTCGCCTGATCAAATGCAATTATTGTAGAGGTGTCATGCCTGCGTCTAACGATTGCAGTGATAAAATCCTAAACGACACTCACACAGTTGGGAATTTCACTGATTCTTACTTTTTTATTGGATAACGAGGTTCGTTTGTCTGCTAAGCATAACGCCAGCATAAAAATTGCAGTTCATCTCCAAACTTTAAAACACAAAGGCATGAGCGGCACTGTAATGCACTGGTTATAAATCGAATTACAAATATCGGTTAATAACAGATATCCGTTAAAAAAGTTTGGAGTGTTTCAATACACCTACAGAGGCTACAGATCAACCCCCCTCCCCCTCTGTCCCCCCAGACATACCTGTTTGCTTGTGGTCTCTCGTCGCTTCTCTATATACCGCGTGTCCGTCCCGCTGTCTATCGAACTATCCTTGGAGCCGTCAGAGTCCACGCGTTTTTCTGCAAACACACACAAGTATTTAATTATTTTTTATTACTCCACTCTCCAAGGTTTGTTTCCTATAAGTATATATATATAATTTCCACAACACTGCATCTTTAAGTTTCCCAAGTTCAACAATTTTTTTTATCATCCATTAGTAATTTAAATGATACCATCACATTCTTTACATTTTAATGAATAAAAAAATGTATGACAACTATGTACTTATATGCAGTTTGTCACGGCCAAATCAACAAAATGCAAGTTTTTAGTACAGCTTTACGGCCCGTGCAGAGCAAGTGACGTCAGATGTTCTGTCAAATTTGTATGAGGCGTTTTAGCACTCAGTAGATACGCCCGACTTTGACTCTCATTTTTGATGTTTCTAGCGTTCGATTTCCAGTTTTTTCGATATAGACATTTGATTTGTGGCGCACCCAACTTTGGTTCGCGCTATACCTAAGAGGCGCGCGCGAGTTTGGCGTGCGCTGCACCGGCCGGTTCCCTGGCGAGGAGACGTATGAGGCGACGCGCGGGGCACGCCTGCAGCGGAGCGACCGCAGACGCCGGCCAGCCTCGTCAGTGCTCACGATACACGTCTACGCGCCGAACCTGTGCCGCTTGCGCTTCCAAACGTTGCAAACTTTCACGCGATCTATTAATTTTGCTTTTTGTTTTCCTTTTCCGTTCTGTAACTTCATTTCTTATAATCTACTCTTTTAACTTTCTACTTCTTTATATCTATGAATAAACTTTATAAATGTGAGTGCCTGTTTTCGTTATTGTGCGCCGGACAGCGGCGTATTTGCTCAGTAGGCCTCCACATATTGGTGACCTTTTCGACGCGGAACAAGAACGCTAATAATGCAGAGCGGGGACGAAAAGGTAGAAGAACGCCCGGGACCAACGGTCGATCGCGTTTCACTGCGCTTACCTCCATTTTGGCCGGAGGACCCCGAAATTTGGTTCGCGCAGATTGAAGCACAGTTTGAAGTCTCAGGTACCAAGGCAGATGCAACAAAATTTTTCATGGTGATACAACAGCTCGAGCACAATATCGCTCGAGAGGTACGGGATATAATTACCAACCCACCGCGAACAGAAAAATATGACCGGCTAAAACAAGAATTAATTAAGCGTTTATCGACGTCGCGCGACCAAAGAATTCGCCAACTGCTGACTCACGAGGAACTGGGAGACCGGAAGCCTTCCCAGTTCCTGCGTCATTTGAGATCTTTGGCGAGTGATGGGGTCAGTGACGATTTTTTGAGAAGCCTTTGGTCCAATCGCCTACCTACTCACGTGCAGGCTATTATAGCCTCCCAGAAGAGTGCGAGCTTGGACGAAATAGCTGAGTTGGCGGATAAAATTTGTGAAGTGACGCCGTCAACTTCATCCCAAGTCGCGAGTGCTTCCGGCAGCCATTTTGACACCATGATGAAAAAGATGGAAGACTTGATAACGGCTCGAATTCAAACTGAAATAACGGCCCAGCTTTCTCAACTTGATCTACGTGGACAGCGAGGACGCCCTTATCAACGGCAGTGTTCCCGTTCTTCTGGAAGATCAAGGAGTAGAGGTCAGAGTCAAAGTAGAACCCCAGGTATGTGTTGGTATCATGATATGTTTGGAGATAAAGCACGTAAGTGCAAGCCACCTTGTAATTTTGAAAGCAAGCAGGGAAACTGTCGCGGCAATCAGTAGAGGCGGCAAACGATTGCTACGCTATGAACAGTCGCCTATTTATAACAGACACCAAAAGTAAAATCCAGTACCTAATAGACACGGGGTCAGACCTCTGCGTCCTTCCACGACGTTTTCTCCGACAGTTCCGCGAGTCTACGGGATATGACCTAACCGCCGCAAATGGAACTGTGATACACACCTACGGCACGCAGAATATGCACCTGGATTTTGGACTGCGACGAGATTTTACCTGGAACTTTGTGGTAGCTTCGGTTGACAAACCGATCATTGGCGCTGATTTTTTATGTCATTATGGACTTCTTGTCGATTGCAGGAACCAGCAACTTTTAGACAGCGTCACCAACCTTACCGCCCAGGGCTCGCTGAAAACTTGCCAGCTGTTCAGCATCAAAGCTGTATCCGGCAACAGTGAGTACCACCAATTATTATCGCAGTACCCTGACTTGGTCAAACCGTCTGGCGTGTTCCGCGAAGCGAAGCATTCAACAGTACATTACATCCGGACAACGCCAGGGCCGCCTGTTTATAGTAAACCTAGACGTTTAGCTCCAGACCGTCTGAAAATAGCCAAGGAAGAGTTTGCGCATATGTTGCGTGATGGTACGGCCCGTCCTTCAGATTCCCCTTGGTCATCTGCACTTCACCTGGCACCTAAAAAGGACAATGGCTGGAGACCTTGCGGGGACTACCGAGCGCTCAATGCTCGCACGATTCCGGACAGGTACCCAATCCGACACTTAGAGGACTATAATCACAAGCTTGCAGGGTCAACAATATACAGTAAAATCGATTTAATCAAGGCCTATAATCAAGTGCCCTTATTTAAAGACGACATACCCAAAACAGCGATTACCACGCCTTTTGGGATGTTTGAATTCCCATTTATGACTTTCGGTCTTCGAAACGCAGCCCAGACATTCCAAAGATTTGTTGACGAGGTACTGAGAGGGCTCGATTTCACCTATTCCTATATAGACGACATTTTAATATTTTCCAGAAGTAGGACTGAACACCTGGAACACCTGCAACAAATTTTTCAGCGGTTGCAAGAGTATGGGCTACTTTTAAACGAATCCAAGTGTATTTTCGGAGTCGCAGAGGTAAACTTCTTGGGATATACGCTTACACAACAAGGGATCCGTCCTCTTGACACCAAAGTAAAGGTGATCCAGGACTTCCCACTTCCAGAAACGGTGAACGGCTTAAGAAGATTTCTCGGTATGTTAAATTTTTATAGACGTTTTATACCAAATGCAGCGACAGACCAAGCTCCGTTACATGGCATGATTTCTGGACCCAAAATTAAAGGTACTCAACCCCTCACATGGACGCCAGAACTCCAGCAGGCATTCCAAAGATGTAAGGATAGCATAGCACGCTCTACTTTGTTGGTACATCCTGAACTTAACGCACCGCTTGCCCTCGTGACTGACGCCTCTAGTTCAGCCTTGGGCGCGGTGTTGCAGCAATTGGTTGATGGTCAGTGGCAACCACTCGCATTCTTTTCGAAGAAACTGAATAAGGCGCAAGTAAAGTATAGTGCATATGATAGGGAGTTGCTGGCAATTTACGAAAGCATCAAGCATTTTCGTTTTATGGTTGAGGGCAGACATTTCACAGTATACACAGACCATAAGCCGCTAACGTTTGCGTTCGATCATAAGGAAAGGCAATGCTCCCCCAGGCAGTTCAACCACCTTGATTTCATATCACAGTTTACAACGGACATAAAATTTATTGAAGGTAAAAATAATGTTACAGCAGACTGCATGTCGCGGGTCGAGAGTATGACGAAGCCCCCTGACTTCGAGAGTCTTGCACGAGCCCAGCAGAGTGACCAGGAACTCCAGGATATACTTCAAAGTAACTCAACCTCTCTAGAGCTGAAACAAGTTCCTGTGCCAGGTACAAGTTTATCTTTATACTGCGATACTTCACTGCCAACGCCGCGTCCTTTCGTACCACTGGAACTGCGTCGGCAGGTTTTTAACTCGCTACATAGTTTAAGCCACCCCGGAGCAGCAGCATCCATCAAACTTATCACGGAAAGATTCGTCTGGCCTTCAGTTCGCAAAGATTGTCGACTGTGGGCCAAGACATGTGAACCCTGTCAAAGGAATAAGGTCCATCGGCACACCTCCGCACCACTGAGTACCTTTAAATTACCTGGTGCTCGTTTCAGCCACGTCCACATCGACCTCATTGGTCCCTTACCACCATCGTCAGACTTTAGGTACTGTTTAACTGCAATAGACCGCTTCACGCGCTGGCCAGAAGTTACACCTCTACAAGATATTACAGCTGAGACGGTGGCGAAAGCATTTTTAGAGACGTGGATAGCAAGATTTGGTTCACCAGAAACGGTTACCACTGATTTGGGACGACAATTTAATTCACGCCTTTTTAAATCTTTGACAGACTTGTGTGGAGCCCAGTTGAGACATACTACAGCCTATCACCCAGCAGCCAACGGTATGATCGAGCGACTACACAGGACGTTGAAGGCGGCTATCATGGCGCATGAAGGGACAAAGTGGACAGACGCTTTGCCATTTGTTCTTCTTGGCATACGCTCAGCGTGGAAAGCAGACATACAGAGCTCGGCGGCTGAAATGGTATATGGTGAGACCCTGAGGATACCTGGTGAGTTCTTTGACGCTCATAAACCTCCTTCCACTTCCGAAGCGACCTTCGTTACTCTGCTCAGGGAGCACATGATACGCTTGAAGCCTAATCTAGCCTCAAGGCACGGTAGTAAATCCGTATTTGTACATGAAGACCTTAAAACAGTCTCACATATATTTTTACGCAAAGACGCTTTACGAGGCGCTCTGGAACCTCCTTACACTGGCCCACACAAAGTTTTAAATAGGACTGACAAGACTATAACAGTCGAGTTAAATAGAGGACCTGTCACTGTGTCTATAGACAGAGTTAAGCCAGCTTACATTTTGGCAGATGATGTACAGGAGGCGACATCTAGTCGCATACAGAAAGATGGCCCGCTGTATACGCGCTCGGGCCGTCGTGTAAAATTCACTGATTTTTTCCAGGTCCCAGGACATTAATTCTCCAAAGGGGGTGGTGTGGCGCACCCAACTTTGGTTCGCGCTATACCTAAGAGGCGCGCGCGAGTTTGGCGTGCGCTGCACCGGCCGGTTCCCTGGCGAGGAGACGTATGAGGCGACGCGCGGGGCACGCCTGCAGCGGAGCGACCGCAGACGCCGGCCAGCCTCGTCAGTGCTCACGATACACGTCTACGCGCCGAACCTGTGCCGCTTGCGCTTCCAAACGTTGCAAACTTTCACGCGATCTATTAATTTTGCTTTTTGTTTTCCTTTTCCGTTCTGTAACTTCATTTCTTATAATCTACTCTTTTAACTTTCTACTTCTTTATATCTATGAATAAACTTTATAAATGTGAGTGCCTGTTTTCGTTATTGTGCGCCGGACAGCGGCGTATTTGCTCAGTAGGCCTCCACAGATTCTTATGAGAAAACGAATTGATTGAGATCATAAAAAAATGGAGTCAACATCCCTTTGGAAATACGGTCTTACCGGCGGGGTGTATCCTCGTGGCCCACTTGCCGCGCGCGGGGGGCTCCGGCGCCGGCGTGTCGGGCGCCGGCAGCTCGTCTCCGAGGCTCTTCTTGGCCCACGACGGGAGGCGCCCTATGCGCAGCCTGAGAGGGCGAGAAAAAACGAATCAATAACAAAAAAAACCTTAGAATACACCGTTTGAAATTAACAATTCTTCAATCAAATAGTATCCAGCTGCCTTATCAGCTAACAATCTCGTGTTCGTTTTCAATACCAGACCGATTAAAACCAGCGGTCACTAGTCTTCGTGTGGAAGGAATAGTCTAGAATTTTCGCTGGTTATTAAAGAAATAAGCTCTTACAAAACGAAAAGAAGCGAAAACTATTGACAACTCCTTCCACACGAAGACTAGTGACCGCTGGTTTTAATCAGTCTGGTATTGAAAACGAACACGAGATTGTTAGCTGATAAGGCTGCTGGTGAGCCCTCATGAGTAGTAGTAGTAGAGTAGTTTGACTCGACCGTGACTAGACTGGACTTGGGCGTGACTTTCGATACGTACAGTAAAACTTGGCAGTGTTTAGCCACTGTATGCAAATAGTGAAGCGAAATAAAAAACCGATAATACGTACGTATAGTCAGGCACAACGGGCGTGGTGAAGTTCTTGTCTTCATAAGGCAACTCTCGCGGGGGAGAGCCGAAGTGCGAGTCACTCTCACTGTCCAGTCCGGACATACCGTTCGTGTTTGACACTTTCCTGAAATTACGTGCAAAAAATAGATTAATTAAGAACAAAAAGAACGGTCCGAAGAAGGGTTCTGTTTTGCACGCAGGGCCGGATTATCATTTATCAATAAGGCAAAGTAGGCAACTGCCAAGGGGCCTCGCACCCCGGGAAAAAAATGAAATGTTTCTTCGAGCGAAAACTAAGTTAGAAGATTTGTATGTAACAAACCCTGAATGACAATATTATTAATATTGCGTTGTTTTTTATATTATATCGTCATATTTCAGAACGCATTTAAAATTATTCGGTATCATTATTTAATTTTGAACACGACAAATACACATTACACACATACATAAACCACATACACAACTCACAAAAACATAACACACATACGCACACCAATATAACAAGCCCATAATTATATTTAAAATTGTAATTCATTCATTTATTCATGTATGACATAAGACTAGCTGTTTAACAAGAGAAGCCACTGACTCCTGAAACACAGTGTATACTAGTTCGGGAGGCTATTTTCAACATAATTATGACATTAATATGACATAATTATGAGATTCAACATAACTATGTGTATAACTTTTGTGTCTAAATAAATGATTTGATTTGATTTAATATAGCATAATATTATTATGGTTAGAAAAGGGGGCCCGAGTCGTGCATTGCCTAGGGACCCGACATGGTTAATCAGGCCCGGGGGCCTTACTGGCTAACAATCTCGTGTTCGTTTTCGACTCCAACCCGATTAAGACCAGCGGTCGCTAGGTCTTCAGCTGGAAGGAATAGTCTACAATTTTCGCTGGTTATCATTTTAGAACGAATATTGTTAAGAAAACAATTTCTTACAAAACGAAAAGAAGCGAAAACTCTACACAACTCCTTCCACACGAAGACTACTGACCGCTGGTTTTAATCGGTTTGGAATCGAAAACGAACACGAGATTGTTAGCCGGTAAGGCAGCTGTTTGCACGTGAGGAACCCTAAAAATCTAAAAGGTAAACTAAGGTACGGTGGGTTTCTGGAAGGTTAGGGTTAGTGGGAGGACTAACTCTTCTGCGAGTGTCCGTCTGGGTTGTTACCACCGCTTTGCTCGTGTAGTCTGCCGCCAAGCAGTAGTGTGCAAGCATTACTGTGTTCCGGTTTGATGAGCAGAGTTTCCAGTGAAATTACTGGGCTTATGAGACTTAATACCTAATGTCTCAGGGTAACGAGCGCACTGCAGTGCCGCGCAGGCCTTTGTGTTTCAAAGTTCTGGGTGGCACTGCAGTTGTTATGGGCCGGCGTTATGCTTACCATCAGGCAAACGACCAGCTCGTCTCGTTACCAAATAACATAAAAAAAAAAAAAAAAAAAAAAAAGGTTCGTTGACTTTGAGCACGGATCGGGTCTGTTGGTGTCTTTGTCATTTATTATGTTCTGATAAAGACAGCATTAGTTTTAGTCTGTGATTCGGGTAGACGAATGTTGCAGAGGCCCGCTGTTAGAGTCGTTTATTTTTACTTTCATAAGTGCTCCTTTGGGGCCTATTTGAATAAAGCAATTTGAATTTGAATTTGAAGGTAAGTCCAATCTCGCTCGTGTGTGTGACTCACTTCCCCTGGCGGATGGCTTGCTGCGCCAGGCGCGCGCGCATGGTCACCACCATGTCGTGCGGCACGCGCCACACGAAGATGCAGCCGTCGCCGGACGCGGATATTAAATGCTGACCGTCCGCCGTGAACCTGCCGACAAATCGATTTTATCTATACAAATAAACAAAATTTAAGTGTCTCTGTGTAATATCAAAATAACAGCTTTTTACTAAACGCATATGAAAATATATACGGTACCTATAACAAAACAAACATTTTTAACATTTTTGTCTGTCTGTCTGTCTGTTTGTTCCGGGTAATCTCAGAAACGGCTGAACCGATTTTGACGGGACTTTCACTGGCACATAGCTTTTTTTATTCTATTTGGTAACGAGACGAGCTGGTCGTTTGCCTGATGGTAAGCGTAACGCCGGCCCATAACAATTGCAGTGCCACCCAGAACGCTGTTATTTTAATATTACAAACAGACACTTCATAATATTTATCTGTATAGATGTGTAGCACTTCTAACTCATTATATTATGATCTCACCTGAGTCCCGTGACGATCTCCGAATGTCCATACATAGAGGCCATACACTCGCCTGAGTAGTAGTCGTACACGCTCAGTATCTTGTCCGTACTTGACGTCGCTAGGTAGATGCCGCTGTTGTCTAGCGCCACCTAGTGGAAGGAGATTAGAAACGGTATTTGATGACGTTTTTTTATACTACGGGGAATCGTTTCACTGATGGTAAGCATACCAGCCCATAACAATTGCAGTACCACCCCAAACTGTGAAACACAAAGGTCTGCGCGGCACTGCAGTGCGCTCATTACCCTGAAACATTAGATATTAAGTCTCATAAGCCCAGTAATTTCACTGGATACTCTGCTCATCAAACCGGAACACAGTAATGCTTGCACACTACTGCTTGGCGGCAGACTTCACGAGCAAAGCGGTGGTAACAACCCAGACGGACACTCGCAGAAGAGTTAATCCTACCACTAACAAAATAAAAAAATAAAAACGTCACCATAGTTTATGCCTTCGGAGTATTCTTTTTGTTAATTTTAATGATTCACATCATTAAAATTAACAAAAAGAAAATGATGTGATGCAAGCATTACTGTGTTCCGGTTTGATGAGCAGAGTATCCAGTGAAAATACTGGGCTTATGAGACTTAATACCTAATGTCTCAGGGTAACGAGCGCACTGCAGTGCCGCGCAGGCCTTAGTGTTTCACTGTTCTGAGTGGCAGTGCTATTGTTATGGGCCGTCGTTATGCTTACCATCAGGCAAACGACCAGCTCGTCTCGTTACCAAATACCAAAAAAAATTCATACATACATTCTAAATTCATTTGTCAGGAGTAGTTGAGGTATACAACCATAAATATTACAATTAGGACTAGTCAAATTCAAATTCAAAATTCTTTATTCAAATAGGCTCCAAAGGAGCACTTATGAAAGTTAAAATAAATGACTCTAACAGCGGGCCTCTGCAACATTCGTCTACCCGAATCACAGACTAAAACTAATGCTGTCTTTATCAGAACATAATAAATGACAAAGACACCAACAGACCCAATCCATGCTCAAATTCAACGAAACTTCCAGAAACCTAGTTTAAATCTTACCTTGATCAGCGTTCCATCTTCAGCCGTCGTCCCTCTGAACGTTTTCGTATGCCTGCCGTGGGCCGCGCTGTATACTCTCACGTTTCTGTCCTGAAAGTAAACAATTAATATCATCCTCATCAATTATCAACTATCAACATCATCGTCAATTATCACTATATTCATAATCATCATAAACAATCATTATCAATAATCATTATCATCATCTACAATAATCATTATAATATAAGGGATTGGCGTAGCATGTTTTCCTCTTGCACCAAGGCGACCACCGGGCTTTTGGTGGATCAAAATCCCACTCAACCCCACTGCTTCCCATAACAACTGGATATCACAAGCAATTTTCGCCCTCGATAACAAAATAGATAAACTAAGATAAATAGACAAAATATATTACACACAATTGGAAAAAGGTAATTTAATTCGAGGCATCCTTCTTCTTTTTTTTTAATTTAATTTAATTTTTTTGAATTCTTTTTTTCACGATTTATTTACTCGTCTAATTTTTACCATCGACCACAAGAATATAAATAATAGTATAGTATTTATATTCATCAAATTATAGCCAATGCAATAGCTCCATTTAGCCAGCCAGTAAATACAAAAAATAAAACATAGATACTGAATGTAAGTGAGTAAAAGTGAGATTTATTCACCGTTATCGCTGAATCAAACGCCTTTATTGAGTGGCAATAGTAAAATAGAAATAAGTGACTAGCCAAGCGACTCCTCCACAAAAAAAAAACGTTTACAGGGATATTTTTACCTGACAAGCAGTGAGTATATGCCGGCCGCCCGCGTCCACCTCCATGTCGTATAAAGTCGTTCGACCCGACACGTTCTGACCTCGGGCGAACTGGAAACTGCCATCTTGAGACTGGAAACAAGACACGTCAGATATCAATATATGTAAAGAAAGTATTGTGCGATCTGAGCACTGGTGCGCATTATGTAGCCCGTTAGCCATGTTTCTTCTAATTCTGAGGTTGATTAAAAATCGTGCTTATATTTTCCTTGGTTTATTTTGCGGGTTCGTTTTCTGATTACACCGTAGTTCACTTATTTACTTAGCACTGATTGTGGTATAATTACATGTCTGAATTCTGAATTTTCTGATTTTCTGAATTAAATATCGACCGGTCTGTTTGACTCGCGGTGCGATCCGATGGCAAGAGAGAAATTCAGCACAGATGGCGCTACTCGTTCACAACTCACATAGTTGTGCCTACGCACTATGGTGATTTTACATAATATAAATTCAAATGATACCCGTACAAAAAACATGTTAATATTGAATTAACAGAAAGAAAGAAAATACATTTATTTGTAGCCATTGCCCAAAGTATAGGTAGGTACATATATTTTAAATCTAAAATTAGACAGTTGATGAACGACTGACGATGATGACAGAATGAAACAGTTTGGCAGTTGACTACAAAATGGACACAACTCAGCATAAAAGCGCCATCGAAATAGCGCGCTGTTTTTCAGCTGTGGCCCCTTTTGCATCGAGTAGCAGCAAAAACATGCAATTGAATAAATTGAAATAAATGAATGATGAAATGAAGAATAATGAAATAAACGAATGATGAAATGAATGATTGAATTAATTAATTTAATTACCACATTATTGTTACCTATGGTATCGAGATTTCTGTCACCAGTAGGGCTAACATGCGCACCGTGACAAAATTTACTCGTGGCGTTATCTCGTGGAAAGAAGAGATAACTAGTCTTCTCGACAACCGCTAACATGGCTTAGCGAGTTTGTCGTTTCGTTTTGTCATATGACGACAAACACGAACGGTTCTATTATCTGTGTCTCTTTTGTCGACAAACGCTAACATGGCGCGTCAAGTTTTGTTATTATTTGTCTACTTTTGACGAGTAGTTTGTCGTCGAACTTTTTGAGGACGAGTAAAACTGTAACACGGTAACTAGTGTTCTGTGATACCCTGATATCTATATAATTTGTGTTTCTGTTCTGTGACTATTACTGCCAACGACTATCTCCGAAAGCATACATACTGATCTGTGTCCGAAAGCGTGATAATGGCAGTACCATATTAGAATTATGTTTTAACTATAAATGAAGAGCGCGAGCGACGCAAAATTCAAAGGAAAGTAGGTAGGGACGAATAAAAAATTAAAAATGTTACTATACATATGTACTATAGCTGAATTTTTAAAGTAATTCATTTGACCACTGAATTTCTAGAATTCTATTTAAATTACATATTGGTTTTATTTTTTGACACTTTAGTATAATTAATAAGAAAAATAATAACATTTGATATTATATATAAGTACCTATAGGAAATGAAATATGAATTGTGTTACGATTATTGTGTCATTCGTTTTTTGTAATATTTTCAATTCAAGGATAGTTAATTATTCTAATATTTGCATGTCACAATGAGCTGTAACAGTTGTTTATTTAGATATTTGTTTGGTTTTATTTACAAAAGAAAACATTAAAATTTTATGGACGACATCGAGACTACATTTTCTATATGTACTGGGATCTCGGACATAGTTTAACGATATTATTTACTTAGTAGTGTTTACTTTACGTTTTACTCACATTTTTCTGCCTGGCAAAATGCAAGCAATTTTTAAAGTAAATAACTATAATAATCAAATTAACTCAACTCAATTCTTATGTGGAATAATCTAATACTTCTTCTTTCTTTATTTCCCATATTATGATAGTGTGTAAATAAAATTCAAATTCACAACAGCCAGATAAGTCACATTCCCGGAGTTTTGGCGGGAATGCGAAAATGTGCTGTTGTTGATTTTGTGTTATTTACTAAAACCTGTGTTTTATCGAGTGTTAATGTGTAATAATGGTGGATTATTAACCATTAAGTGTTCGTAAACGTGCATGAGTGAAAGGAAAATAGTACAAAGATGAAAAACGTGTATTTTCGTATTCTATCCAAAACTCCATAGAAGCTTCAGTAAAGTATCCACCGCTTTACTGAAGCATCACTTCGACTTGACCGCGCCTAGACTAAACTTTAACGACTTTTATTTACCAAAACTAGAGATTTATTAATAACTACTACTAATAACTTGACACTGGCTAAATACGCAAATCGCGTGGAGCCAAATACAAAACAAACAAAAAAAGTCATATTCCCGATATTTACTTGTCAACTTCACTAAAATGTCATTGTTATGAACGCGTTCACACAGCAAATTAAATAAAACTATAGTAAATAAGACAAATTGAATGAACTAAACCGGTGTTGCTAATCACATGGCAGCACTGGTTTGGCGTCCATTGTCTTCGAAGAGATAATAGTCTCTCGTGTTTGCCATGTTAGCATAATCGATTAAAACGTCGTCCGCGAGAAATCTTGTCGTAGCGCGCGCGCCATATTGCTACTTTGCCATGCTAGGCCAGCAGGGCAACTTTTGCTCAGTTAACAATATAGCTTTAAGATTTTGTCTAAACGTTCGCTTTGACATTGGCTTACGAAGAGGAGGTGGGATATAATTGTTCCAACATTTAGTTGCCTGATAACTTGTATGTAGTGGTGCGTATAGTCCGTATTTATGTATTTATTATATCCGGCGGCCTAACACTGAGGCATCATCATTTTAATGGTATGTATGTAATGTATGGTACTCTCGGCCACACGTCCCGGCTAAGAATAATACCAACACATCGAGATACTAACCTCAAGAGGTGCAGTGACGTTTCCTTTGCACGAAATAAATTCCACCATTTTTGTCTACACATAATGCGCTCTGATTGGCTAAGCCACCGCCTCACGCCGAGTCCCCGTGCGCTGATACGCTGATATTAATTAGAGCAAAATCAATACAATGTTGTAAGATAGGATAGTACAGTATTTGAGGAGCGTCTGATCAAAAGGTTTCATATAAAAGAAAAATATTTTTTTTCTTTTATTCGTCCTCCAAATCTTTAATTCTATCCGTTTTATTCGATTTCTGAAAAAAATTCAAAAGTGTAAATGTAACCATTTGAACAGACACTCCTCATTTCATCTCTCAGGGTTAGTATCTCGATGTAACAACCCATCTCTCCCCATGGGTGCCGTAAGAGCCAGCTAATGGTGTACCCAGGGTATGTGCTGCAGCATTCTCCGCTGTCAATATCACAATCTACTGCGATCACCAAGCGTGCTGTATTATGGCAAAACCGTCTTAATGAGGGATGCCGATGTGCAGAAGTGGACTTTTTCCAGCTGTAGATGAAAGGTTCTCTTACCGTCTGCAGCTGCCTGAAGAGTATTGTCTTATCAGCGCCACAAGAAACCATCTGCAGCGTCCCGCCGGCGCTGAGGAACCGCACCGCCGTGATGGAAGACGAGTGCTCGTCCAGGGTCTGCAGGATTTGATACCCCTGGAAAGAACGATGGTCTAAAATAGCATTAAAACTTAACTTAATAAGTTGTTTGTGGAAAATATATTTTATTATTTTAAAGTGTTTACCGACACTAGCGGAAGTTCACATAAATAAATAAATAAATAAACGCTTTCACACTCATATCCCCGCACTAGGATTCCCTGTGTCGCAGGTGGCATGGACACACACAGATACACATCACAAACATCCAAGACCCGAGAACAAACTTTATGCTTACACAAAATCTGCCCCGGCCGGGAATCGAACCCGGGACCCCTCGCCTTGCAGGCAGGGTTACTACCAACTTAGCTACGGAGCCGTCAACATAAATATATACATCTCAAAAATTTCACAAAAAGATGATTTTTTGTTTACTTACTGCGCCACCTAGCAGGAAAAGTAAGCAGAGTTGCTGCCCATTACAACTTCCACCATACTACACTACTACTTTAGTTCGTAATTCTCATCAACAGATGGCGCTAAACAAAACTCCTAACTCTACTCACCCGGTCCACTAGAAACACGTGTATAAGCCGATCTCTCGAAGCAGAAGCGAGCAGTCTCGGCTTCGTAGAATATTCTAGACAGAGCACTTCGGCGTCGTGCGCTTCTAATGTGTGTAAAGATGTTCCGTTGGCGGAGTGGATCCAGATGTTCCCGGCGCGGTCGCCCGATGCTATGTGCTGGCCATCCGGGGAAAGGCGGACACATCTGTGGAGAATAATTAGACATTTTCTGAAGGTATTACACGACTGTCCAAAAAGGAGTGTGATATTTTCAGGGCTAATGTATATTTTATTACTATACAATATAAGATATGTAAGGAAATTTTTTTTATTGCTTAAATAGTTAGTAAAATTAACAAATTTGTATGGTACAGAACAGATTTTTCTTATTTATGAAAGTGTTTACGGTGAGCCCCAAACTAAGACCTAGGCCTTCTTTATCTTGGGACTCAGTTACTCTTTAACTTTAGTAACTTTTAAATACCTGAACCGTTGTATGTATCGTTAGAATCCTTACATCATCCCGAGTGACATTGGCTAGAGCAGTCGTGTTTCTTTAATTTTTTTAGCTATGTAACAGCTTGTTTTTATACAATTCAATAACAACAATATACTGTACACCAACATTACAACAGGTTCTAGGACTAACTCTTCTGCGAGTGTCCGTCTGTGTTGGTACCACTGCTTTGCTCATGTAGTCTGCCACCAAGCAGTAATGTGCAAGCATTACTGTACTCCAGTTTGAAGACCGGAGTAGTAGTAGTAGACATTAACTATAGTTTTTCTCTAAGGCAGGTCGGTAGCGTTCGCGGTCGGCAGCGGTCGCGGTCGGCAGCGGTCGCGGTCGACTCACCGGACGCCGGTGCGCTCGTCGTAAGTCTTGGACTTGTCCTTGTCACTGGTCGCCGTGAGGTCCACGTCTTTGAGGAACTTCAGTTCGGGGTCGATGTACAGGGTCTTTGTTAGTTCCTGGAAAATACAAAACAATTTTCATTGAAAACATTTTTTGAAAAACATCACTCTTGTTACTACAAACACCAACTTGTAAACCTCTGTTTAGTTAGACAGTGTCTAAAGATAAACATCTAAAATGATTACAAATGTCACGACAGAATTGAGTTAGACAAACAATTAGATACCACTTAAATCAAGGTTTGTGGTTGTTTATATTGAAACATGCGACTAAAGAATGTATAATTGTAAAGCCCTAATTGAGAGTACAACACATGTTTAGGGTTTTTTACTTTTTTGTGGTGGCAAGACCTATGAGAGTCTACCTGCCCCACGGCTTATCATACATAACTTCAAGTGAAACGAATGAACCGTTTTTAACATTAATCACATAAGAATCATACACAGACCTAATTTAGTTACTAGAAAACATTTCTAAACTATTGAATTAAAAAAAAACTTGTAATGCTCTGTTTGAATGAAAAAAATTAAAAATGCTCTAATTTAGTTTCAATGGTAACTTTTAAACTTTCGCGATTCGAAAACATTGTTTACTTTTAAGAACGGGACTTAATCGCGATAAAAACTCAGATTTATATTTACCTCGACGTTTCGATCAAGTTGCATTGATCGTGGTCACGAGAAGACTTGATCGAAACGTCGAGGTAAATATAAATCTGAGTTTTTATCGCGATTAAGTCCCCTTCTTAAAAGTAAACAATTAGTTTCAATGGTCTTTCCCAAAAAAATTCTTTACTAAATAATATTTAGTGTTTTTAATTTTTTTATGCTAATACCATTAATAGTTATGTATTCAGTATAGTATATATCGGAGCAATGACGTCACAGGCGAGCTTCATGGACGGTGTAAAATGACAACAATCAAAACATGTTAACTTTGGTTTACTAATAAGCGTTTAGAACCATAAATTACTCATTGGATTGTTAATAATTTCACTTAAACTTTGATTAACTAATTAATTTTTGTGAACCATTAATTACTCATTGAATTGTTAAAACTAGACAAATTATTGTTAAACTGAACAAATTCACTGTAAACACATTTTTTTAAAAGATTGCCGGCAAGTTTCTTGTACGGCCTATTACTTGGAATGGGCGCCTAGAGTCATTTATTTTAACTATCATGAGTGCTCTCCTGGGCCCCATGTTAATAAAAAGTAATGAATTTCAATTGAAGATTAAAATCTAAAGTAGAATGACAAGATCTAACAAGTTTTATACAGATTCTTTGTCACAATCTGTTTTGCTATAAATACGAGCGACCGACTGTTGGAAACAAGCAGTATTGCGCCTACCGTCGGACCGTTCAGATCTCCCATATAACCTTGCCGAAATAAATGGTTGAGATAAATCGAGCTTCTACGAGTTTTCTTTCTACGAGGGGTGAGCGGTCACCATGATGCTGAAGATGTTGACGTCACCGGTGGTGACGTCACCGTTTTTAAAAAGACCCCTGGACTCGCCGCCCCGTCATATATATGTATACTAACATTACTGTATATGTTGTTAGGCGGCGTGTGCAGCCGCCACAGGCGCACGGTGTCGTCGCTGGAGCACGTGAGGAAGGTGGAGGGGAGGAGGGACCCCGCGCCACTCGCCATGTCCACCCCCCAGATACACGCCGAGTGGTACAGCGCGGAGTGGGACTTACCAACCTGTGGAAGTTTAAAAACCAAATCAATTCACGCATCTTTATATCAGTACACAGCTAATTTAAAAGGTTACTGGTTATAGTTTATAATAATAATAAACGCTTACACTCATACCCCCGCACTAGGATTCCCTGTGTCGCAGGTGGCATGGACACACACAGATACACATCACAAACATCCAAGACCCGAGAACAAACTTTATGTTTACACAAAATCTGCCCCGGCCGGGAATCGAACCCGGGACCCCTCGCTTTGCAGGCAGGGTTACTACTAATTTAGCTACGGAGCCGTCACTTAGCTACGGAGCCGTCAGTTTAATTCAATAACCCTCAAAGTAAACATCAATAACCAGCGATGGTGGCGCCATCTGATAGCTTTGCCTGTGCCTCCCCATTTCCCCTTGAATATCCTTTATTTGCAGTGACTCACGCGCTTGATGTCCCGGACGTCCCACACGTAGAGGCTGTGGTCGTTGTACACGCACGTGAGCTTGTGGTTGCGCTCGTCGTACGTCAGAGCGACCGCGTCCGGGTACCGCGCCGCCGCCGGCTGGCTGAACATGTGGCTGGGAGAGACAAACAAAAACTCCTAATGTGTGGCCTTATGAACAACGCCATCTAGTTCATACATTGTAACGGGAATACAGGCGAGACTGCGGGTGGATTGTAGACAACAATGTACAGTCTACAACCCACCCGCAGTCTCGCCAGTATTGCCGTGATAATGATGCTTGCAACAGCGTCGAAATATCGGAAGCTCACCAGCTCATAATAACCACGGTAAATATCCCGTTACAATGTATAAATTAATGAATATCCGTGAAAGTTTAAAACAGTGTTTAACGCCATCTAGTTTTGAGAACCATCAACTACATATGGTAAATTTGTAATACAGTAGCGTTTGCATGGAGTTCACAAAATATTTTGGACCGAAGTTCAAGTACGAACTAGGTTTTAAATTACAATACAAAATTCACAAGGGAGCACTCATGAAAGTTAAAATAAATGACTCTAAGTGCCCGATCGAGAAGGGCAAGAAAATCATCCGCATTGTTTTTAAACATAGTTTTAAATTATTCTAATGCTAACAATCATGTTGTTAGTCCCAGAAGACTCCAGAACTGTTTTCTTCCATGCATCTTTGTCATCTAAACAATCCTTCAACTTTATAATATGATTTTTTAATTAATACATTCTTAACTATACGTTTAAACTCTCCTTGTGGTAACTCAGTTATTGTTAACTCCTGAACCTAGGTTCATATATAGGTTATTTTAAACAAGAATTTTGACATCCGCTGTCAGAGCTAGCTCTGAATTGGGAAACAAATTGCCGATCACGTGAACGTCGTTCATTTCAGGTTTGGTGAACTCCGACCTAAGAGTGAAAACAAAGTGACTTACTTGATGGTAACTCCTTGTGCAACGTCCACTCCGAGGTAGTGCGTCCGAGGCAGTGTAGTGATGTACCGCAGCGAGTCTGGCGCGAAGCACCGCACTATGCCATCCGCACACCCCACGAATATATAGTTCGACCCGATGGCCATGCAATTGGCCGACGTGGTCTGAAAATGGAACATATTTCTAACCTACTACCAAAAGAAAGGAAGTAAAAGAACAAAAGTGAAAGGAAGAGGTTCCCAATTCCTCTGTATTTTTTGGCGTATGGGTTTTTGCGCCTTTATCTATACTATAATTATGGTGAGGTCCGACTGAAAATCTATGACTAGGGTCGGTTGACATGTCATTGTTATTTTTTACCAACTTCAAATAAAGGAGGTTCTTAATTCACGTGCATTTTTTTGTGGTTACTTGATTCCTTCGCCAATTGTCACAGATTTAAAAGATTATTTTTCTATCATGTCAAGGTTGATCCTTAAATAAATTTTATGAAAGAATACAATCCCTAAGAAGGCGGTTCCCGCTTTTTTTAAAGTAATTTTTATTTCATTTTGTGTTTTATTATTGTACTCTAACGCATTGGTGTATTTTCCGGAATCCAATGTATTTTCTTTCTTATGAATCGCTTTACATTTATATTAATCGGTAAAGTACTATCGTCACTATGAAAAATCCAATTTCGACCAACAGATGGCGCTGATACAAACTCACCCTCAACTCCACCCATTTGTCCAACAGTCGTCTACTGTTGAACTCACACAGAAGACCTCCTCGGGTGATGGCATAGGTACTGTCGGCGGCTTCTCCCCGACCACAGACAACGTCACAAAACTCGTTGTCCTTCTGTTCGCCGAGGATCGCCGAGCGACCCATCAGAGGCACTGGTTCTTTGAACTATAAGAGAGAAAGGATACACTTGTTTTTTAAAGCAATACTTTGTCAGTTCCGACTGAAAATCAGTTGCTCTTTGGACCTTAATTGCATGCTCAGTCGGAGCCTGTACCATGGCATTACGCAGCATTACGTTGTTGTTTTTTGTATACTGTATGCGGTCACAATGTTAATGTTAAAGCTGTAATGTTATCATTACCTTAGCATTCCTCGAGTACTCCAGGTACCAGAATTTGACATGTCTGAAGCCGACGGTGACGAAGTAGTTGCCGTTCTCTGAAAAGCACACCGCTTTTACTCTCGATGACACCTGAAAATACATATTTGCGCATGATTAAACCATCATCAAAATCATGATAATAAAAAAAATGGAGTTAACATCCCTGCCATCAGGCAATCGATGGTCGATGTAGTATAGTATAAAAGTTCTTTTTCAACACTTTACCTTATTGCTAGCTAGTTTGAGGTTCGCCCGCCAGTCCCAAACATTGACTATCATGTCGTGCTGCGAGCCCACCGAGACTAGATACTTCGACGATTTCGAGAAAGCCTGAAACACAAAAATTAAATATGTTACAATTATCTTTTTTACAAATTTAATTTCCCATGTTTAGCTCAAATCTTGCAAGCTAAATTTGACCCACTTCCTAGTGTACGATTGAGGCGAAATTTTACGTAAATATTTTGTAAATCGAATAACTGCTGACACTGCTATTTGGTCATAGTATAATAATTGTTATATTAAACATTTGCATGCTTTTATAGCAAAAAACATGTGCACTATAATATGGAGTCACAAAACATCTATTTGACCATTGTATGTAAAAATACCGTGTTTTTTCTGCAAATAAATGATTTGATTTGATTTGAACAACGCAATATAATTGCGCGGCTCCCACGCGGAAATAGAGCATCTTCATAAGTGTTCAATCGTAATCGCTTACTATACGAAACTCCACTGTCCGAATCATCATCATCATCATCAGTCGGACGACACTGCTGAACATATTTAGGGCTACCCCATAGAACGCCACTTGAAGCGGCTACTCGCCTCGCACATCCAACCGCTGACCGCGGTTTAGTCTGAATACATAACAAAAATTGCAAATCGCATGATTTGCAATAGCGTTCCCGCGTGCTTGAGCAAGCGCTAATAGTCGCCAAATTAACAGCACTATAATTCTTTAAAAAAATCACCTTTACGAGACATACAGAAACTTAGTATACAGAATGAGAACTCACCACACAGCTGACTCCATGCGTGTGACCTGGGAACTCCCCTATCTGCACGGCACCTGACGCTGTCGGATCCTGGAATTTCAGACAAAAATATATTACAACAACTATGTACTTCATTTTACTTTATTGTACACATCATATAGAGAGAAAAAAAACAAACCCAATTTTTTTATTAACATAAGCTCTAATATTTAGGATTGCTCAAGAATATATTCCAATAGATCGTGTAGACAGTTAGACACAGCTTTTATAATTAAATTAAATTATTCACTACAGTTGATAGTTGATACGTGGTTGATACCTATTACATAATATGCATATAGCTTACAATATATCATAGACACAAAAATAGTATTCAGTCGTAACGTAGATAAGTGAAATTACGGGGCTTATGAGACTTTATACCAAACGTCTCCGGGTCACGGAGGCCTGTGCTTCAAAGTTTTTATGGGCTGGCGTTATGCTTACCATCAGACAAACGACCCGCTCGTCCCATCCAATAATAGAAAAAAGTAGAATAAATAATTTGCTTACAATAATCCAATTTTTTTTTTTATGTTATTAGGTAACGAGACGAGCTGGTCGTTTGCCTGATGGTAAGCATAACGCCGGCCCATAACGATTGCAGTGCCACCCAGAACTTTGAAACACAAAGGCCTGCGCGGCACTGCAGTGCGCTCGTTACCCTGAGACATTAGGTATTAAGTCTCATAAGCCCAGTAATTTCACTGGATACTCTGCTCATCAAACCGGAACACAGTAATGCTTGCACACTACTGCTTGGCGGCAGACTTCACGAGCAAAGCGGTGGTAACAACCCAGACGGACAGTCGCAGAAGAGTTAGTCCTCCCACTAACACTAATACTAATACTAATTGTATGGATACAAACACACTATACAATTCATTATTGATGAAAGTTATCGCTATTAGCATTCCTCGGATGTTAAATACCATCAGTTTGACCATTACTACCAATTATTAAAAATAGATGGCACTGTCACAAGTATTCCTATCTGACTAACAGATGGCGCCACTTATCAAAGCTTTCGCGCCTATTTTTGTTGCAAACCGTACCTGTAGGTCCCATATTCGTACAGCGGGTGCATGACCGCACTCTCCAGTCGCCAGATATCTTCCATCGGGGGAGAATGCTACGCATGTGATGCTTTTCCTGGACACGTTTAGAACGTGCGTCTGTCGGTTTTTTCTTACGTTGTAGAGGACTACTGTACATCTGGAATAACGTAGAATAAAGAGGTTAGTTTAAATGTAAATAATCAAATACTTAGTTCTATAAGAAATGTTTAGATTTTGTTATAGATCTTCCGACTATCCTAATCACTAACTAAGGCCTAAATCAAGGTATAGCGTAACCGCCATCTTCATAAGATAGTGTATTACAAACCATAAGACAGCTTATTAGGAACCTTAGATAAAATACTACTAGAATTAACGAAATGTATCTATTCACAACATTTTAATAGTAAATATGTAGAAAAAGTTTGTTAAAAAAATAATGTATTTCGATTGGCTATTCAGTCTTCGAGGGACCTGCCAATAGTGGAATTTATTGTAACTACTCTTACAGCTTAAAAATGTCGCATTTACGTACATAAATAAAACATTTAAATCCTTTGCCAAATGACACTTCGATACGAGACCTACAGAATATCAACTAATAACAAAACCATCTTCCGTGTGTCTGTCACGCGTAGGATAATAGTGGATTACGAGTTAGCATTGTAAGCGGAAACGGGCGCGGTGGCGGAGACGAGCGGAGCGGGCAGAGGATCTTAGCGCAATAAAATTAGGCCAAACCAAAACACACGTGGTGAGATTTCCTAAATGACTCTCGAGTGAAGCTTTTTTATATACCTTTATCCTGTTTATCTATACCTATATGTCTATCTACTTTTAATATGGTTTTTTTATATTGTATCAGCTTTCGTTTGATCATAACCTCACCTGCTGGTAAGAAAAGACACGGTCGACGATAAAGCACATAGAAGATATAGATAATAGCAAATAAATAACGGGAGAACCACACGAGACACCCACGGACATGGACACGGTCAACATAATAACCTACTCCGATCACCAAGACGCTTGGCCATGGTCTATTATAGTAAAATAGAGGAAGACCGACGTTCAGCAGTGGACGTATTCCCTGCTGATGATGACGCGTACATTTATTCTATAGAAGACATTAAAAATCGCTATCTCTCATCGCCGCGCTCGTGACCACGCCCTCGCTGCTATCGTGATCGCCACCTTATTCATATGCATGACGTATCACTTGACAGGGCCTTTCCCACGGCCACGCATAGTGTTTTTTACGATTTTAAAATTCCATGGTTACATTAAGTTTACGTTAAACGCAATAATCTGGCACTATAGTAGTAATTTATGTCAGAGCTTTATAACTACGTCGCAAAATTGTATAATTTACTAGCTGTACCCCGCAGCTTCGCCCACGTAATAAAAGTAGCCTAAGTTACTCCTTATAACATCAATTAGCTATTTGCCAATGAATATTTCGTTAAAAACTCAAAATGGATCCAGCCGTTTCGGAGATTAGCAGGAACAAAAATACACACAAACAAAAATTTTAAATTGTTATTTTTTGTTATTAAGTGTCGTATATACTTTCATATACGGATATAGCATTTAGTAAAAAGCTATTATTTCGACATCACAAACAGATAATTTTACTTATTTGTGTATGATAGTAATTTCACTGATTACTTTGCTCATCAAACCGGAACACAGTAATGCGGACACATTACAGCTTGGCAGCAAACTTTATGAGCAGAGCCGTGGTACGCACCCAGACGGACACTCGCAGAAGAGTTAGTCCTACCACCTAGTAAGTTCAACATCCACCTGATCTATCAGAACTATCTCCACCTGATTTCAAGTGACGATTCAGTCAGAGGTGGTGAGACCTATTCTAGTTTTAGCATACTAGATTAGAACTGACTCAAGTGCAGCGGCGGAACACACCGGTATGTTTTCGACGACAGATTTTTATCTATAAGGTACAAGTTCGAGACGGACTGCAGACTGCAAACAGCGTGCTAATAATATATGATAATCTACACGCCATTGTAGGCATATAAATAAACATAAACATACATAACATAAACGCTTACACACTCATATCCCCGCACTAGGATTCCCTGGCATGGACATACACAGATACACATCACAAACATCCAAGACCCGAGAACAAAATTTATGCTTACACAAAATCTGCCCCGGCCGGGAATCGAACCCGGGACCCCTCGCCTTGCAGGCAGGGTTACTACCAACTTAGCTACGGAGCCGTCCAATCCAATTTTTTTTTATACAAGGTAGGCTTGCGTTTGACCGCAATCTCACCTGATGGTAAGCGACGATGCGGTCGACGATGTAGCACGCTTGCCTAGAAGATACCTGTTCACTCTTGACCCCAAATTGTAGTATTCAGGAAATATAGAATGTTAATAAAATAGCAATATAGCAATGCAATCCAACAAGACAATGCCGCCAGCATGCCGGGTACACTTCCAAAAAGTACTGAACTAGAACAAATCATTATTTAATCTATCTTCCGAATAACCAAAGCTCTAAATAAGACTTGCAGGTCCGGGAACATGACCCCGACAGAAACGATCGGAGACCGAGTACAGTCACAACAATCAACGCGCGCGCGCACCGGAAACGGAAGCGTGAGCGCAGGTACAGTTGCTCGGGGTCAACGACCGCCCTGTATAGTTGACAGTTGACATTCGGCCTAACATTGGCGCTTGACCGCGAAAACGTCAGCTGATATCGCTGTGATATTTTGATAGGTATTATATGACGATTCTCTTCAGGTACATTTCTTCTGTGCCTGCTTTTTTAAATTCTCGATTGAATTCACAATGACCGTAACCACAATTTTCCTTTTTGCCGGAAATACAGACGGCGACAGTAGAGCGTAACCCTTGGCTGTTAATACATGTTGAAGTTTTGCTCGGCTATGACATCAGGTGAACTGTAGTAGTTCTCGACACGGGGTATCCTAGTGAGGACTGCTGCACATCTCTTACTGCTTACTGACGCCTTTTTTTACCGCAGTACCACTCAGAACTTTGAAACACAAAGGCCTACGCGGCACTGCAGTGCGCACATTACCCTGAGTGTTGATATATTATATATGTCTACCGGAAACCGGAAGTCTAAGGTCTAAGTAAATCGGAACACAGTAATGCTTGGCGGCAGACTACTATCAAAACGGTGGTTGCTACCCACCCAGACGGACACTCGCAGAAGAGTTAGTCCTACCACCAATATTGATGGCCATACGCAGCGATTTATACACAGCTAAAGCATTCGCAAAACTTATTTTACTATCAAAATATTCCGCATCACGACAGCTCTCCAGCCAGCCAGACCTTCCATCATGGTCCAATTTCCAACTACTTATCTCGTATATTTCACGGGCTGGTTGGTCCAATTTTCCGGTCAGGAGGCGGCCCGCGGGCGTGCAGGAATTCAATTTGTATCTTAAGCTCTCGGGCCGTTGGTAAGCAGCTTGAGAGCGTCTTAGGTCTCCGGAACAGGTCAAGTGGTTTGAAGAATCGCGAGCTTAATTTATTTTTTAAATTTTCTCTGATTCTTGAACTTGTCAAGTTGGCACACAATTCGACAGTGAAATTTTCGAGGGAGTTAAACGACTTTTAATGGTATTTATTGTTAAAATTAGTAGCCGAACATTGGACCACCGAACGCGGCCACTAGACGCAGCCACTGCCACCAGTGGCTGCATGCGGCCTCCAGTGATAGCCACAAAATAGAGAGCACAGAATATTACACGCTCACGCGGTGCTTGAAGTAAAACCAAGACACAAACGAGAACGGCAATACGAGTAGATAGTGCTGTCTCTTTCACTCTCACGAAGCTCTGCCTGGGCTCAGAGCGACGACTGCTCCGCTACATAATATAGGTTTATTAGTTCTCATTATTACATTTACCAGGGGGTTTGTAAATCTTTTGTATTTCTTTGACCACTTTGTATCGTAAATGTGAACTTGGTAGTGCCATAAATTTTAATATTAATATATTTCCGAATTTGATCTTTCTAATAAAAATATCTCATCGCAAAAGGTTCGCATCAGTTGACCTTCAACTGATATCCGATTCCTCAGAGAGCTGTTTATACTGAAATGTATTCAACGTAAGTCGTCTGCTCCAAATAACTCAGCCAATATGATAACATCAGAAAGCAATTCCTTAAGAACTCTCAAAGTAAAGAGGTTACAGTGGAATCTTCCTTCTCGTATAGGCATATGATGTGGGCAGCCCTGGAGCCTTACTCCGAAAATCGAACATCGAAGCTTCGTTTGCCGGATTGCAGATTTTCACAGTAAGGCAGCTTTTAACCGAGCACCCAAGGTTTCTTTCTGACCCTAACAACATTTGTCTTACGACAACAACAATGTCCAAATTCTACTACAAATTTTTTTTTTTTTTTTTATACAATTTCTATATATTTTTATACAGCTTGTATTAACATTTCAATAAAAAAACTAAGAATTTATCAATTAAAACCAAAATTAAACAAAACCTTATAAATAAAAAACAGCATTAAGGTCGCCTTCTGCAGGTAGGGTGCCCAAAAAGCTGGCGACATTACCTCGCTGAATAGCTAAACTAATACGTTGACCGAGGTATGCGCCAGCTCGTTGGTCACCTGTCACTTCTACTAAGCGTCGGGACAACTCCTTTAATTACAAAAATTGTTTACAAATTACAAAAATTTGTAAAAATTAAGAATTGATAACAATGGTTTCTTCACAAAATGATGACACTTTTGACACTTTCGGTAATTTTGTAGCACAATCTTTATTCTATGGTCACCTATGACAATGGCGGTCATCAATAGACCATTGTAAATTTTTGGTGTTACTGTGGTAAAAACGCTGACGATTCAAGAGTAGTAGTAGTTTTTGTGATGTATATATTTATGTGAACATCCGCTAGTGTCGGTTAACACTATAAAATATATTTCATAATGTTTAAATAATGCAAAATCTCTCGCCATTTGATTGGTACTGTAACGTATCACAATGGAGTAGGCAATCGCTATAAAGCGGGTCTGCTAGATGGAGCTACGGCTTGTAAGCCGAAAAGAAATACATCATATCAAGAATTTCGCAGTCAATAGTGATTGCTCCCATGACCTAGTGGTTAAGGCGTCTGGCCCGGCAAGCCAGAAGATGCAGGTTCGAATCCTGTTGGAAGCGAAATTTTTGTGATGTATATATTTATGTGAACATCCGCTAGTGTCGGTTAACACTATAAAATATATTTCATAAAGATTCAAGAGTAGTTAAAAAGTTCTTTGAACAAAGTTTGACAGTTAGCCCAATAAATATATCTACATCATAACAAGGCCAGGAGCCATTTGCTTCGAACTCACGAACTAAGCGAAAGCAATTTCTTAGCGAAGCTATTTCCTAAAATACGCCTCCGCTTACTACGGAAATGGCTTCTGTTTGAGAAGGTTAAATGTTTTGAAACCTATAGGGTGAATAAGCTTATTCGAATATACATAGATGTATATGGCTGTGAATTAGTGTGAATATTGGTTGAAAAATTCCAGGTTATAGCGACCAGGAAACACAGAATCAGGCAAGATATCCGACGGCGTCCGGACTTAGCGGATGCATAAAGAATCGGAAAGCTTAAGAGTGGAACATTCTGATGCTTAAAACGCCGGTTCATAATACTTCTTTTTATACCTCTTCCTTCACTGTCCAAGCTGTTCGTCTTTGGAATGCCTTGCCGATTACCATCAGACGTGCTCAATCGCTCGACAGCTTCAAAACACTGGTAAAAATTCATTATTTGTCAAATCCTACAATCTAAAAGTTTTCTCCATTCATTTTTTAAAATTGTATATATGTATGTGTATATGTAGTTTATATACCTACTATATATATTTATGTTATAACTATTTATAGTGTGTAAAATATTGTATATGTAGTGTATAATTATTTATTAAGAGTATCTCTCCATGATATTACACCACCTTCCTTAATTAACCTGTAATATTTTCCATCCAAAGGTTGCCTGGAAGAGATCGCTTTTAGCGATAAGGCCGCCCATTGTACCTATTTTATTCTTTTTGCTTAATGTTTTTTTTGTATTGTTTTATTTTGGTGTCAATAAAGTGTTTTTGTATTGTATTGTATTGTATTGTATTCACCAAGTACCATGTGGTTCGTTCATTTGCAACGAAATATTGTTGATTAGTAAACGTTTTTAAAAGTGTTTATTGAGGTTGAGACACAACATCTTCTGGTAAAATGTTCCAGTTGTGGACCACTCTAGATCTTGTAACGAAGTGGTGCGCAGTGTTAGTATGAGATGGTGGGCGTATTATTTTGGTCCGGTTTCCTATTTTATGTATTTTCAAAGCAAATATCGAAATAATTGTACAAATATTTTACCCTAAACTTTTCTATTTTTTATTAGTTCTGATTATTAACGGAAAATCACGTCAGACCTCACCTTCGTACATCAAAGAGCTTTGCATAGACTTATGGCTCCAACCGACGTGTACGAAACTACCTCCAGGCACGAAAGGGCATGTTACATCACAACGACCACTGCATGTCATATTGACCCTTATTTCGATAGCTATAAAGAGGAAAATTTTACTGATACTAAGAGTCGATTGAGCAATGATTAAACATTCTTCGTTCATTCGAAATCGAGCCCTATTTCTAAATGGATAACGTAGAGAACTCAACCAAATCGAGGCGCAGTATGAGCAGAGGTCTCATGTTGATCGTTCAAGCCAAACTAGGCTCTAATTCGAAGACGGTAAAGCAGTAAGTTCTGCAAAGTTCAGCGGTGTGATCAACGACCCTGGTCAATTTCTTCCTATGGAAGTCATGATATAGGAAATGGATTTCTGCCAAAGTCGCGCCAATTTGGAAGTGGGACAAGTGACGGCACTTTCGGCGGATATTAGCCATCCCGAATGTGCCGAAAACATTTTGCACTTTTGAACCGATGATAATAATAATTATTAAGTATACAAGCTTCTGCCAGCGGTTTTCACCCCCGTTCCCACCGGAACCGTGCATTTTCCGGGATAAAAAGTAGCCTATGTTACTCTCCGGTCCATAAACTATATCTATGCCAAAAATCACGTCGATCCGTTGCTCCGTTACTGCGTGAAAGAAGGACAAACCAACAAACACACTTTCGCATTTATAATATTAGTAGGAAGTAGGATAGTAGGTACAGATTTTGTATTTCGAAGCATCAAATGTCAGCAAATAAATATAAAAAGTTACACACTCATGCCCCTGCCCAAGGATTCCTCCACACAAAATCTGCCTCAGCTGGGAATCGAACTCTGTGACCCTCTATTTGCAGGTAGGGAGAAAAATACAAGTGTATAAAAATGAAAAGTACAAGTTGTTCCGTTTGGACTCCTTTCTGTTACAGAACCCTAAAACACCTACACAGCTACTGTAATAATACTACCTACAATACCTATTGTAAATGCGTTTGTTGGTTTCCCGTTTATCCTTGCAAGAATCAACAATCGACGTGATTTTTTGCACTTATTATGCGGATAAATATCCGTCTGAGAGTCACATAGGCTACTTTATCTTCTACTTCTTTCTCCCGGAAGTATGCACGGTTCTTATGGGAACCGCCACGCGAGTAAAACCGTGTGCAGCAGCTAGATTTTCAACAAAAAAGACGCCATATTTTTGTATTAAGGCAACACTAATCGATAAAGGCGCGTCCACACCGCACCCCCGGGAGTCAAAGGCGCGGCCGCACGGAGTTGATTCACGCGGTAATCCAATTTTAAAGTTCATTGTCTATTCCCCTACCTCTATGCATGGGGGAATAACTGCTGTTAAACATGATAGCAAAATTGATATGAATTAGACGTTTCCGTAAAGAGAATTTACGCCCGTGTAGTATTTTGCAGAAAAGACTGGCTAACGAACTGCGGCGCAAGTACGGATCTTTTCGATAAATAAAATTCGATAAAATTGACAGTTAAAATCGATAAAGTGGGTTGTTATCGATTTTATCTGTCAATTTAATCGAATTTTTCGATAAAAATTACAGTTAAACTCGATAAAGTGGGTTTTATCGATTTTAACTGTCAATTTTATCGAAAAGATCCTTACTTGTGCGCCGCTGTTCTGTTTAATCGCAGGACGTGTTACCAAAAATAAAAAAACTTAAAAAATCCAAATTACGATACAATTTTAGTCAAATGACAAGTTTAACACAAACAAAACAAATACGAGAAAAAGATCAGCCATTTAAAAAATAACCTGCAGTAAAACCGAAACAAAATATTTGCCATCTTTTGCTCCTCACTTTCATTGAAGGGCTGTTGTAATTTGCGCGCGAGTCGCGCTCGAGTGTATTCGGCTACGATCGGTAGCTCACTTGGTCAAAGTGACATAATTCTCAAATTCTTCAAATCGATAAAGTGGGTTTTATCGACTTTTTATGTAATTTATCGAACCTCGACACTTTCGACAAAAGTTATCGAATAGCTAGGTCGAATCCAAAGAGAATATAGAGCTACTACAATAGGTACTTTACGATGAGACTTCGGTACTCGCAACATTCGATAAATTTATCGAGTTTTTCGGGTCGACAAATTTATCGAACCGACTTCCGTACTTGCGCCGCAGAATCGAGTTATGCTGGAGTGGGTGAACTTTGCCGTCGCAAAATGAACGCGATTCCGATTCTTAATTGAAAGACATTTTAATTTAGACACATTTTTAAGTTTTAATCACTGTAGAAACAAGTAGGTATAAGGTATACCTCCTAAGGAAGTATATAATATAAAGGGTGGATATCGAAAGGGAAGCCGATTGAAATCGGCATGTTCCCACACCTCGCTACCGCTATGTACTGGTATTGCAGACCGCAGACGCTCATGCAGACGTGCGTTTGCTTGTCAAAATAACAACGCTTTTGCATCAAGCGTCGATTACGAGATAGGTACTCGAAATCCGCGCTTGCAAACGCACGTTTGCATTAGCGTCTACGGTATGCATAAGTAGTGCTTGCTGGTACTTGAAGTACTCACCCTGCTGGGTACGCCACCAGCTCTGTGTTAGGGTCGCAGTCCAGCGCCGCATTGCTGCCGACCGTCAGTCCCAGGACGCTCTCCAACTTGATCTGAGGACAAGAGGACAAACCTTTAAGATTTAAAAACCTATATAACATTTAAGATGTGGACATAACGAAGCAATTATGTATTTTGTGTTTCACGCAACATCCCTATTATGAGTACTATTATATGTATTATTATTAGTAGTATTATGAGTAGTATCGTTAGTGGTAGGACTAACACTTGTGCGAGTGTCCGTCTGGGTTGTTACCACCGCTTTGCTCGTGAAGTCTGCCGCCAAGCAGTAGTGTGCAAGCATTACTGTGTTCCGGTTAGATGAGCAGAGTATCCAGTGAAATTACTGGGCTTATGAGACTTGTAATATTATGTATTCTTGCAAATAAATGTTTGATTTGATTTGATTAATACCTAAAGTCTCAGGGTAACGAGCGCACTGCAGTGCCGCGCAGGTCTTTGTGTTTCAAAGTTCTGGGTGGCACTGCAATTGTTATGGGCCGGCGTTATGCTTACCATCAGGCAAACGACCAGCTCGTCTCGTTACCAAATAACATAAAAAAAAAACTTTTGTACCTAACATCATAGTCTTGAAAAAATCGCTTTAGGCGATATTTCCGCCCTTTGTACCACTAAACTAAGTAAAAGTATATTTTCTTTTTAGTTTTCTATTTGTCATTGTAATGTGCAAATAAAGAGTGAATCTATCTCAAAGGTCTGAGCAGCAGACGGGACTCAAGTCCCGGTGTAAACTGTTTTTCAAGATGTATGTATATTTAAATAAACATCGCGTAATTATTGTGGATTAATTTTTCAAGAAATTCGAGTTTGTGTTGGCTGTTGTGCAACTTGCCTAGCTACGCTAAAAGTTATCGCAAGGTTCTAGGATATTATCTAGGATATTACCCACGGTCTAGCGCAACCTTGTACTGTTTGGTTTACTTCTTACGGTTTGCGTTCAGATTAGGCCGTTAAGGAAGTAACTACTCTAACAAACCATGGAATGGTATTCATTGCGTTTAAACTAGGTCTTTCTCATTTTTGACTCGTGTACTATAGAGTCTGTAGATCTGCTCTCTGCTCTAACCTAACTACTAAGATATATATAAATAAAATTGCCTGTCACATGTATGACGCGGCTCGATCGATTTGACAGCTTCTTTTTTTGCTTTATTTGTATGAAAGAAAATTTCTGGAAAAATCAACGGGAAAAGTCGGCATAATAATAGCTTTTTTTACACTTAACAAAAACAAAACTGAATTTCATTGACGAGCACAGATTTGCATTAAGTCTGTGTTGACGAGTCATTTCTGCTGTCAGTGTCAAAAAAGGAGGAATTTCATTACTTGAAATGAGGTATATTGCTATGTCAAAAAACTACCCGTGCGGAGCCGTGACGGGTCGTCATAGTTGATTTAAAAAAAAAACGAACGAACAGTTTTGTAATCGCGACTAGGTACACTACTTAGGTATATGAAATTGTTTGTGCAAGAACTAGTACAACCTTGCTATGTTTAGTCAGTTATTGAAAATGTTTGTATAAAGATTACGCTTTTTAGGTAATGCGTAGGAGCTTGTTTGTTTGTCTCGCCATTTTAGATATTTGGAACAAAACCGAACTGTCATTTTTGAGAATTCTTATCTACTTTTATTGTAGACTAGCTTTTGCACGCGGTATCGCACGCGTGCCATCAAGATAAAATGTAGGCTGTAGATAGCACTCAGGAATGAATCTGTATAATTTAGCTATCCATTAGTGAAAGATTTTTTTTATATTCCAGAGATTATTAGCAAATAATAGAAATTACTCTTTTCATAATATTAGTAAACAGGTATGCATTTATGGGCATACGATTTTTTTTCACTGTTTTATTGGCGATTTTGCGTGGCACGGTGTTACAGTAAAAAAAACTGTGTTTTTTTTAAATGGAATCTGTCGCCAAGCTCGCCTTAGTCCTGCCCATGAAGCCACAAGGCATAAACTAGATAACGACAAGTCTATTAATCTACACACACGCGAAAGCCTGACCGCAACCACAAAAAAAGTTACACGAAAAAATAAAACAAACGGAAACTCCACATTCGAATTCCGCGCGCTGTCAAGGTCGACTGACACCTGATTCAAGATGGCAGCCGGGCGTCCTTGCCAGCGCAAGGATGCTCTTTGAACTGTTAGCAAACAGGTTCTAAGCCAGTTGTAACCGGGTGTAACTGGTTTAGGACCTTGTGATTCAAGGCTGGCTATATTTAGATGGGGGCACGGTGAGGGATCCTAGATGTAAACAAAACACGGATAAGGACTTCACAATGGCTCGTTGTTGATCTATCATTTTAGTAGGACATTTTTAATAATATTACTGTAAAGTAGGGGATGGGAAATTGAAATAAAGATACCCCAGCAGCTCAGTTCTAGTGACATTTACAGCGTCACCGATGACCGAAGTGACCGAACGACATGGTATTTGGCACTTCATGAGATGTGCCATGTCACATCAAGTGTAAATGACAAAGATGCATGGACATGGACGTTTCAGGTGCCTCCTCCACTACTCTAATATTTTATGGAATTAAATTGTAAACGTAGATAATTACAAAAAAATAGTAAGTATATTTTTTTTTAATAATGTTTTCCATATCTTGCCCACATCCTTGACTTTTCACATTTTACGAATTTTCGCAGAAAATTGTCAAATAGATCAATACAATTATTAAAATTATGGGGGCTTTCAGTCGGCTCTAACGACATCCACGGGGAGAGCTGGGATGGTAATATTCTTTAGCCTACGAAGTGTGCTCTGGAGGACAATCGCGTTAAAAATTATCAACCAAACCGCAACTAAACTACAACCGCTTCACAGCTTTTTGACCGTTTCGTATCGCGCGAGTTTTACCAAAAGTTACAAACCAAATGTCAAGAGTATTTCAGTCAATGATTCTATTGCTAAGTAAAAGATTATACAATTTTTAGTCTTAATTGCGAGTTAACAATTATAAAACAGATTACATAACTCATACTTATCTAATAACAATAATAATAGATTAAAATCTCCGTTAATAATATAATCGGCATTACTATTGCGGTGAAAGTGAATGTCAAATTCGTTACGTTTCAACGATTAATGAAGTAAGATTTTAATCATTTTACAAATCAGCCGGAAACAGAAAGTAAGTTAGATTTTTAATTTACCACAATTTATCTGTAAATCAGTTTCTGTTATGTATCTTTTCTTTTATTTTTATATGTTTGACACTATCTCGCCGGGGCGGCTAGACTACTCTAGACAACATGACTTTTTGCAATTGTAAACGGCAGCGGAAAAGTTAAAAATGTATGGATAATAATGATGTGATAATAAGAATTGCAAAATACGAAGGACGAAATGCAACGTTACGAACGAAATGTAACATTTATAATTTGTTTTTTCGTTATGTTTCCGCCGCTATTTTCGGCTGGCTTTTATTTTCAGCTTCTGTAATTGGTAACCTCTTTAGACAAAAAGCCACCCATGATGCTATTACCTGAAAATCATGTATTTTTTTTATCATAATTAAGGCAGGCGACACCTTTCCACCAATCGGTTGAATCGATTTTTGTATCGATTGTTGATTTTTGTATTGGGAACATAACCAAACAGCATCACAAACGAATGAAGATAATTTTACCTATTTTTTTCCCATCCCCATCTGCATCTACCAGGTGCGGCCTGCCACATACTTTTGGGGAGTTTTGACGATTTAACTTGAGGGACAGGCGGTTTTCCAAAGTTTAAGTTGAATCCTGAGTTTTATCGATGATAACATTACCTGGCCGTTTTGGTCATCACCTATCCGACGACTAGAATCATTCAACTTTCATCTGCGCTCTCTTGAATTGAATTTGATAAACCGTTCCGTGCCCTGCCGATTACCACCTTTTAGTAAATTATAAAAGCTCTCCCTAAATAACCAACTCGAGTCTTTTTTATACTATTGGACAACGAGACAAGCTCGTCGTTTGCCTGATGGTAAGTCTAACGCCGGCCCATAACAATTGCAGTGCCACTCAGAACTTAGAAACACAAAGGCCTGCGAGCATTTCCTTGCGCTCGTTACCCTGAGACATATATAGGTATATGCCGCATAAGCCCAGTATTTCACTAACTACTAACTCTTAGTTATTTACCCGACTCCTTTCTCCCTCTGCACCACAGCAGGCGCACATATCTGAGACCCTCAGTTATTTAGTGCAGGTGTCGAAATGTTTCGATACCGCATTCCGGTGGTCGCGGTGATCAAACCGCGAAGCCGTTCGCCCACTGCGGACCAGCGGCGCAAGTACGGATCTATTCGGGTCGATAATATTCGATAAAATTGACAGTTCAAATCGATAAGGTGGGATTTATCGAGCCTCGAAACAATCGACAAAAGTTATCGAAAAGCTAGGTCGAATCCAAAGAGAATATAGAGCTACTACAATACTTTACGATCAGACTTCGGTACTCGCAACATTCGATAAATTTGTCGAGTTTTTCGGTTCGACAAATTTATCGAACCGACTTCCGTACTCGCGCCGCAGATCAGCTGATTGCAATACGTCTAATAGACAAGCTTGTCTTTGTCTATTATATTCTTATTCTATGTAGTAACGGAGCACACCAGTTTTGGATCGCTGGTATAACTGCTCCAGTGTTGCTGGAGGTGTTGACAAATTTCGGTCGAGCTTCTGTTAGAGATTGACCGCTTTGCAAGCTCGTAGTTATACTCTGATATCTTCTGTGCCCGTTTAATGTAAGATTACTACTCAACAGCATGCATACATTGACTGCCATGTTCTTCTCTAAATACAACCTTAACTTTCTAGTACATCATTCATCATCGTTCCGCTAAGGAGTGGAACTCCTTGATTGCATCTGTTTTTCCCGTTCGCTATAACCTGGGTTTCTTCAAATCTATCGAGTGAATTATATGTTTTATTTTATATATTATAAGCTATTGAGTAACGAGAAGAGCGGGTCGTTTGCCAGTGCGCTAGTTACCTTGAGACATCAGTAGGTATTGAGTCTCACAAGCCCAGTGGAGTTTTATTATAGGAATCGTTAAGTTACCATATGATTCCTTATGTCACTTGCATACATTTTATTTTTCAATAAACCAAGCCACGCTGTGCTCTCTTGGTGGATCATTATGGCCCATACTTTCAGAATTCCCAAGGAATGTTGGTGTCAGGCAGGCGACCGGTTGTAACAAATAGCCAAAACCTAAAAAAAGCAGTACGTTTGAAAAAATGAGAAAATGGCAGGAAGTAGGAGTGTCAAGGTTACTAATGCTATACAGCTTCGTTTATCCCTACTAATATTATAAATGCGAAAAGTGTGTTTGTTGGTTTTTTGGTTTGTCCTTCTTTCACGCAGCAACGGAGCAACGGATCGACGTGATTTTTGGCATAGATATAGTTTATGGACCGGAGAGTAACATAGGCTACTTTTTATCCCGGAAAAATGCACGGTTCCTGTGGGAACGCGGGTGAAAACCGCGGGCAGAAGCTAGTAAATTATAAGTGCGAAGCCGCAGGAAATCGTTTCTAAGAAAACAATTACCACTCGGCCACCTCACAAGTGATCACACAAATATGGTGATGGCATTTGCGTAGGTTTCGACTATTTAAGTTACCTACTTACCTACCGTATGCCTCATTTACGAAGTATATAGTGACATATGTTTATGTTATAATTAATATCCGTTGCGTACTAAATTGGGTCTAAGACGCAAATTGTATTGTTATCTTTTCAATGAGCCTTGGTTCTTTAATGTTTAGCATACACTATAATTGACTGAACTAGAATTGTGAGCGAGTGTGTCCGAGCGGGAACTTGTGCGACTTTCAATCCGACGCACCATAGTTCGAATCTCGACTCGGCCCGCACCAATGACTTATATCAAGTTATGTGCGGATTAGTCACACTCGCTCTAAAACGGTGAAGGAAAACATCGTGAGGAAACTAGCATGTTCAAGAACTACAAAATTCGAGGACATGTGACATCCACCTAGCCGCAATGGGCCCGCGTGGTGGATTATGGCCCATACCTCTCTCTCTCTGAGAGAAGGCCGGTATCCCAGCAGTGGGAGCGTAAGATGCTGATAATGATGACACTATAATCATTATGTAGAAACGAGTATATAGGTACTAAAAGGTGCACGGTTGATACTGAAAGAGAACCAGACGGGAATCGGGTTGATTCTATACTTAGCCACTTCCGACTACATCTCACTCAGCTACAAAATTCGGTAATCTACAATCCTACAGGCTATGAAATCCAATTTTTTTTCAATCTATTAGCGCTTCCAAACAAATATACAAAATTTTGTAGGTGTATGACGTATTCTACATTATATGTTTATTTCTCCGAAACTACTGATCAGATTGCGACAAGTCTTTTTTATCGGATAGATTTTTAAACTTAGAAAACAGTGACATTTTTATCAAAATCGGTGCAGTATTTTAAAACGACTTCATTGTAACATTTAACTTCTGTTACATCGAGTTGTTAATCTGAAATTTATTCCGGTCTAACTTTCATAGCATTAACCTTTTCAGACAGAGCCTATTTCCGTAGGAAGCCGACGGCGTATTTTAGGAAATTGCCTCTCTAAGAAATTAGAAAGAAAGAAGAAAGAAAGAAAGAAAAAATGTTTAATGATGAAAAAATTACTTTTACTTAGGTCGGGAGTTACAGAAAACTGGCAACGTGCCTCGTTATTTTTAATAATTTTAGTTCCCTCTGTCGCTGTTCACCAAATACAAACGGAGTTTACGCTATCGGCAATCAAATTATTATGGCGCTCCTTTAGGTTTAATTCTGTTGTATTGAAATAAGGTTGAAGATATTCAAATTCAAAAGTCTTTATTCAAATAGGCCCCAAAGGAGCACTTATGAAAGTTAACATTCATCTACCCGAATCACAGACAACTAATTCTGTCTTTATAATAAATGACAAAATAAATAAAATAAAAATATTGATGCGTTTGCTTAAGAAAAAGAGACACCAACAACTTTACTTTTACATAACGCGCCGTAGCTAAGTTGGTAGTAACCCTGCCTGCAAAGCGAGGGGTCCCGGGTTCGATTCCCGGCCGGGGCAGATTTTGTGTAAGCATAAAGTTTGTTCTCGGGTCTTGGATGTTTGTGATTTGTATCTGTGTGTGTCCATGCCAGCATCCACAGGGAATCCTAGTGCGGGGGTATGAGTGTGTAAGCGTTTATTTATTTATTATTTATTTATAAGTACGTTTTTTGGTACATTTCTTTAGATGATTAATTTTTTTGGTTGTAATAAATATGTAATGTTATCGCTCAAAATATTGAGAATTTCGCGACAAAGAAATTTTTCGAGGTCTTTTTGGGATTTTTTTACAAGATTTTCGGCCGTTTCTCAATTTCATATTTTATAGACAAGTCTTTTCTATAAACACTTCTACTACTGTATATTTTTTTTTTTTTTTTGCTTGTTTAATTGTTTCAATTTTGAAAATAAGTAGTGTGCCCTAAGGTAGTGGCCCGATTAGACGCTTAGGAACTAATAATTTGTTAATTTATTCATACTATTTCAAGTGCGTCCATATAAATACAAAATACAGGACATTGTGTTGTCCCGTATTGGTTTTAGTCAATCATGGCCGAAAAACGGGACGTCCCGTAAAATACGGGACATCTGGCCAGCCTAGGTGGACCAGGCACATGCTCAGGCCGGTCGAGTAATAACAAAGCAATGATACCTTTCTGTTCGCTTCTCATTGAACGTAACAGGTTTGAGACGAAAACGAAAGTGAAGGGTGAAAACGAAAGTGACTATCATACCAGCGGCCTGATTGTGTACGCACGACAAAGACGCACGAACGATCCTAATGGACCACGATTGTAAACAAAGCAGTACAACAACCTAGAGCACATATGTTTTGTGATTGTAAACAAAATAACCCAGAGCACAACCCTCCATATGTTTTGGAGCTGGTTTTTTTTTACTGATAGATTAGCGTTAGACCACTATCTGGCCTGATCTTGTGGTCGAAGATGGAGAATGCGGTATACCTAGATTAGAACTGGCTCTCAAGCTATAGGAATACAGCTATGGGTCATTGTCTACAGATTTTCAATTTGAGGGTGGTAGCTAGACTAGCCAGCCAGGCGTAGAAAATGTTAGGCTGCCACCATGCCAGTTGTCCGGAAGTAATTGATTTAGGTTGACCGCTTTAATATGTACACCGTAATTCAATATATTACACACTTGAATTAAAGTACCATCATATATACAAATAAATAAAATTGAAGTGTCTGTTTGTAATATCAAAATAACAGTTTTTTACCAAATGCACATGAAAGTATAAACGGCACCTATCCAAAACAACTATTTTTAAATTTGTTTGTCTGTCTGTTTGTGCCGGGTAATATCCGAAACGGCTGGGCCGATTTTGACGGGATTTTCACTGGCAGATAGCTGATGTTATAAGGAGTAACTTAGGCTACTTTTATTTTAGAAAAAGAATTAGGGTTCCGCGCTAAAAAAATAAAAACCCTGAAATCCAATATCTCCGCGCGGGTGAAACCGCGGGCAGTTTCGTACTATAATAATTGCGAAAATGTGTTCGTATGTTTGTTGATTTGTTGGTCAGATGGTTTGTCCTTCTTTCTCGCCGCGACGGAGCAATTGGTGACGTGATTTGTGGCGCAGACATAGTTTTGTGGACCGGAGAATAACATATGGGCTACTTTTTATCCCGCAAAAATGCACGGTTCCTGTGGGGCCGCCACAGATTATTGCGAACGCGGAAGAAACCGGCAGAAACTAGTAACCACAGAACACGGAATCTTATTTTAATGACGTTGTTACCTGACGATTATTATGCCGCCACACTGAGGCCCTTATTAATCTATACAAATAAATAAAATTGAAGTGTCTTTTTGTAATGTCTAAATAACAGCTTTTTACCAAATGCATATGAAAGTTTATACGATACCTATAACAAAACTGTCTGTCTGTTTGTTCAGGGTAATCTCCGAAACGGCTGGGCCGATTTTGACGGGACTTTCACTGGCAGATAGCTGATGTTATAAGGAGTAACTAAGGCTACTTTTATTTTAGAAAAAGAATTAGGGATCCGGGCAAAAAAATAAAAACCATGAATTCCAATAACTCCGCGCGGGTGAAACCGCGGGCAGCAGCTAGTAAACAATATATATTATGTCTTGTCTTTGTTGTTATTTGACAATTTGAAAATGAAAGAGACAAAACATGGTTTAACTATTCAACCGTTTAATACTGTTTTTAATAAGAGCCTACGTTGTAAGCTGTGCCGAAACAATGTAATAGATACTCGTTCAACTGTTGGAGCGGGTTATAAGTTTAGAACATAAAATTTTATTATCTAAAGGCCTAGATTCTAGGCCCTAGAACGTTCTGTAGATCAGGGTATCCTAAAGTGGGTTACGCAGAACCCTAGGGCTCCGTGGAAAAGTCACCAGGGTTTCGTGAAATTACATTTGACATTGTCTGTTTTGGAAGTTGCGCAAATTTTGGAATACGTAGCGAAAAAATGCATGGCAGTGTCTTTTATTTGTGATCACAGTTTTGGGGTCCGTTAAATTAAAGGAGTTTGTTTTCTCCCCTTCCTGCCCTTGTCCTATTTTTACATGAGATCGGCACAGTACGACTTTACAAGCACTGCTTTTAACAGCAACAGCAATTTTTTACAGCTCCGGCTGTCGCCTGCCTGAGACTAAATTTCGTTGGGAATTCTGAGAGACATAATCCACCATACGGGAATTTTGTGATTCTTGGACATACTTTCCTGGGGATGTCTTCATTCATAATTATAGAGCGGGTGTGGCACATAACAAAGGCGCAGGAGGTTCCGCTGGGTCACACGCTCTCTACGTACGTGATCGTCGGGAATCGAAAAGTAAATATTGACTTCAGTGCGCCAAATTCGCTAGCAGCCGTAACAAAAAGCACCGTGCGACTTCTAACATTTGACTTTACTGAAGAAACTATAATTGTACAGGCATTATTACGTGTTAATATCTTTTTGTATGATAGGAGACGTATTAGTTGACGTAACGCGGTGCGTCCCAGATTTTTTACTGCTATCGTTTTTAATTGACTTCTCCGTCTTACACAGACGAGAAGGCGTCTTGTAGAATATTTATTTTTAAAACGTATAGGTAACTGGCCGTATGGTCACGGCGCGGCGGCGTACGAATACTGCCACCCCATCTCTTCTCATGGGTGGCGTATAAGCCCCAGCTAAGGAAATCTGCAGGGAAACACGCGTTGAGCGTTACGATCTAGAGTCCACGACTCAAGAGGTACTTTACTCGACAGTGCGCCTATTATCTTCGAACCTAATACAGCTGTGAGCTCATACGAAGCCAGATTAGCGGCCATCCGTATAACTTTTAAGATGACGTTTTCAATTGACCGCCATTGCGCTGTGGGCGGAATTATATTACCCGTTTAACTACGCGGGTCTTGCGCAAGGATCCCAAGCGGCCTTATTACAAAAAACTCGTTAAACTCGACTTTGGTCGACAACCAATTTGTCTTCAACTATCTTTAGAGTCGACCTATAAACCAAACCTTATTACAAAAGATGAATAAAGCCAAGACAACTTAATACCAAACTGTAGCTATGGTAGAAATTATTTCCACAGATAATAAATGTCTTTATGCTACGGATACACGAAATGTAGAATTGACACAATGTACTAATTTTTATTTTGGACTATAAGTAGCTATTTTGTCACACAATACTATTTTCGAAAAATATTGTAGGTAATTTTTAAATGACTTTTGATCATTGCGAGTAATTCAAAACATCCTAATTAGGTATTTACGTATATGAAAAAAATATTAAGGAGATACTCCTTATATATATCCAACCTATACAATGGCACACTATGGCTAAGTAACCATAGCAACATGTTTTGTTGATTGTGTGTACTGTCAATTCTTGTAATATATTCTGTTTTTACTATGTATACTTTCGATATTATAAGTAGGTATTTCCTATATATTTTGCTAAAAGCTATTATTCTACTCATGCACGCTTCCTAATACCTCACCACCCCTTCTTACTTTAATACAAAATATATGAATTTTTTTACGATTTGACAAGTAGAATACGTGGCCGCCATTAAAATAAATGCTTAAACCGTCGCTAAACTAGGTGCCCGGCAAGACTAACTTTGACACCATAGTCAACCAAGACCTAAGTGCTAATCTGCTTTTTGTAATAAGAAATTTGACAAAACTACTGTTTAAACTCTAGTTTAGCGTTAAAACTCGTTTTGTAATAAGGCCGATAGTGTCATCTCAAGATGATTGCGGAGTGTGGTGCAATTATAGAGATAGTTCAGAAGTGTTTCCTTCATGCAAAGCACCACGGGCTTCGATCTCCGGTCGGGCAAACTGTGCAGCATTACGTTTGTTCTCGGGTCTTGGAAGTTTGTCATGTTTATGTCTCACACGCCCAGTAATATCACTGACTACTCCGCTCAGCGAACCGGAACACAGTAATGCTTGCACATTACTGCTTGGCGGCAGACTTCACGAGCAAAGCGGTGGTAACAACCCAGACGGACACTAGCAGAAGAGTTAGTCCTACCACCTAGTGAGCCCCTTCTGTTTTCTCTATTTTGCTGCTACTCGTGGCTGCGATTGAACGCCGCACCCAGCCACTGGTGGCCGCGTCTAGTGGCCGCATAGTGTGGCCCAATGTGCGGTAGCACTTAGGGAAAAGAGCGCGATGCAGTGCTGCACAGGCTTAAGGGTTCCAAAGGCCTGAGTGGTACTGCAATTGTTATAGGTAGGCTTTACGCTTACCATCAGGCAACGGACCCGCTCGTCTCATTACCTTGTAATAAAAAAATAGTAACATTTTAAAATTATTTAATTGAGCACCATCTTTTTAACAATCGTAATAATAAACATTACATTATTTTAACCATTAGTAGTTCCTTTAATAACATCCATATTAATTTAACAACAAAAACTCTTATGATACGACATTACAAAGCATTTTTATAGCAAAAAGCTATATTCAATACTATCGCTGTTGCTCGCGGTTTCACCTGCGTGGAGGTTCGTACAGGAACAGTGTTTTATTTCCCAGGATACAAAGTATCCTAAATTGTGTTACTCCGGCTTTTAGAGCCCCCATACACGAGCGTTCCAAAACCATCGCCCCGCGCGTCGTATATTGAGTGGAACGATGCATGCAGATAGTCCAATTTCGAGCACACAGACGGTCACTCCAATCCGAGAGCACCATTGCTCCAACTTTCAGTCATTTGAGTTGGAATCTATGGTTGGAATGTTGCGTTTGGAACGTTTGGTTTTTTTAATATTTCTATCTCTCCACGTAATCCATCTGAGGTTCTCCACACACGGACGGTTTTTGGAACGTTGGATTGGAGTGCTCGTGTATGTGGGCTCTGAGCGCATCTATCGTCGATCTGTTACTGTGAAAGAAGGGCAAACCAACAAACACGCATTCGCATTTATAAACAATATAGTGAAATCGTAACTTTCCGGGTATATTATAATAAAGAAGTAGCTTATTATTCATTTTTTTTGTTTATTTTTTACGTCTTTACCGGCGGCGTTTGATTAAAATATAGTGATTCGCAAAAACTATTCTGGCGGTGTTAATTTATAAGCTCTACTTATATTGTTATAATATGGTAATCATTACGTAAATAAGCTGAATAATAGTTATTATTGAATATATATACAATTTTCTGGTTTAAGATATTTATTTCCTATGAAAAATACATACTATTCACTTACTTGAGAACAATTATTTAAATGTGCACTAATTTACTAGGCAACATACTAAAAAAAAACACATTAAAAAGTCTATCTAAGCACATAGCATACATATTTTAAATAATATTATTTTTTCTTTTTCTTCTAAAAAGTCGTAAAGCGGGTAGTTTTTCAAGGAGAATTTTACGGGTTTTTTTTATAAATTATACAGATTTTTTTACAAGTTCTGCCGTGTGTCGTGTCGTTACTATTGGCGTATTTGTAGCAGTAGCCGGACTTGAATTATGCGTTATTAGTTTATACTCGGTAAGTTATCATTTTTTGATCCCATCTCCCCTGATCTTAGCGACGCGTGCTTGGCGGCAGAATTTCAACCTGTGGGGCGGTAGCTAACAAGGCGACCACTAGCGGTAGCTAGCGACCACTAGAAGTGCTCTATACGACCTTACTATGATTGCATCACGGTGTTGTCCTTCACCGAAAGCCCCAAGCTCTGCAGCGCAAGTACGGATCTATTCTGTCGATACAATAAACAATACAAAAAAGAGCAAAGTTCGCTAACCTATTATATCAGCCTCCTGCCCGAAAAGATTTGTACAAAAGAAATGTTTATAATATGTATCAATCTATAATAATTTACCTAATGACATTAAGATCTTGGACGGTAACAAATTTAAAAAATCATTGACTAAATGGCTTCTTACAAATTGTTTTTATAGTCTTAAGGAATATATGGAATTTTGTGACTAGAATTATTTATAAAACATTTGCACGTCTGCTTGCAGACCAAATACATTGTACCAACAATTAATTTTAAGATCCTAATTTTCATGTATTTTGGCAAATAAATTATTTGATTTGATTTGATACAATTGACAGTTGAAACCGATAAAGTGGGTTTTATCGATTTTTTACATAATTTATCGAGCCTTGATACAACCGACAAAAGTTATCGAATAGTTGACGGCGCCGTAGCTAAGTTGGTAGTACTTTACGATCAGACTTCGGTACTCGCAACATTTGATACATTTATCAGTTTTTTCGATTCGACAAATTTATCGTTTGGACTTCCGCACTTGCGCCGCTGATAGGATTCTGAACCATCGTCCTACAGATCGGCGGTCGACGTCACTACCACTAAGCTATCATCACTTCTTAGTGCTTTTAAAGTGACTAACTTACATATTTTCTACCTCCTGGCTCCATCATCAGGATCTCGACACCGAGTGCAATCTATTAGACTCACTCGTAAAAACGAACCCAACCTCGAAGGATTTACTTGTAGCCATTGAAGAGTTCCACTATCCACCTACTGGTTCCATCATGAGATCAGCTCCATGATACCAAATTATACTTTTATCATCCGAACTACATACAAAGTTTCATTTGGATACGACAATAATTAGAACTAGGTCAAAAATTTTAAAAAGACTTTCATGACTTTATTTACAAGTGAAGCTAATAAAAGTGTGTTAGTAAGGGCACAATCTGATAGACACATTATTTTTTTTTATACGACCGTCTTTCAAACTTGTGCAGTTCCAACTTTGAATTACTAATCCTCTAATTTACCCGTAACACACAATGACCACGGGGTGACTGAACCGGCGTTACGTGATAGAATTTATGGTTTTTTTTTTGCGGCGGGCAACACCGCGCTAGAATTAATTTGAATAATTACGCGGGTATAATTTGCGACTGCTTGAGTCGAGTGTTTGATGGATGTCAGATTTGAACATTCCGTGTTTGCTCTGTTAAGTTGTTATAATAAAAATACGTAATTTTTTTTTATTTTTTGAATACTTTTTACATGGACCGTTTGGTCCCAGCGCGGCGTATGAATAGTACCAACCATAGAGATCTGTGGTACCACCCCATCTATTCTTGCGGGTGCCATAATGCTAACCGTAGACACTTATGCAAGTATACGTTTTGCTGTCAAAATAGCCGTGCTTTTGCATCAAGCACGGATTACTCGCTCAAGCGCGGATGGATGCAGAATCATCAAAAAACCATGAAATAGACAAACACACGGCTAGATAGTGCTCTGTCTTGAAGCCCTGAAGCAATGACTGGAGTCGCAGTCGCCCGCAGGGCCCGAGGGCGCTCATAAACGTTAAATGACCCTAGGTGCCGTTCTAATTATGTATAAGTACAACCAATCGAGAAGAGCTTGAAACTCGTCGGCATTATTCTGTCAAAATGTTATTTTTTTTTTACGTTTAATTAACATTTAGGTCTTAAAAGTGGCTAGGAAAATCTTAAGCTGTTGCTCCTTGCATCCTGGTCATTAGAATAATTTACTTAATTTTACTATGTACGCTTTTTTAATTAAGTAACCCATTCTTTGGTAGACATTTTTTTTCTTGTGGCACATAACTCAGTTGTTAATTTAGGGATTTTATTTCAGAATCTTACGTTAAACATGAATGATTAAACTTTTACTTATTCACCGAACATATAATAGTACTACGTACTTAGTGTAAGTACTCACCTCATACGCCGGCGTATGCAAACTATCCTTGATGATTGGCGCGCTGTTTCTCGGTCCAATAAACGCCATGTTCTCATTTTAAAACATGTACCAATCACGTGAAACTTCCAACAAAATATTGCAGGTAGCGTGAGCAAAACCGTTATAACTTTGTGTTGTGTCACTATTGGCGCACGTTATTTTTATTTTTTCAAAGTAGCAACACTGGTGTTTATTTGTCACACTGTCACACGCTCATTTCTTTATCGATTTTTCACTGTAGCACTTCCACGGTACTTTACTTTATCACTGTTTGGCACTGATTTTACTTATTAAGCTCTTTTATGAAAAACTTACTCATCATAGTAGGAACCTGTTTTAAGAAATAGGATTTTTATAACATGGAGGACAAGGTGTCATGGCAATTGGCAACATTTTTTTTTTTTTTTTTTATAACCACGTGTAACTTTTCCGGTAGATACCGTCGCTCAGCAGTGGGACACGAGTAACACGACAGGATAAAAAAAATCCCACCAAATTTTTCGGTATATTTACAGACTAGCTTCTGCCCGCGGTTTCGACGGCGTTCCCTCAGGGATGGTGCATTTTTCCGGGATAAAAAGTTGCCTATATGTTACACTGCGCTCCATAAACTATATGTATGCAAAAAATCACGTCGATCAGTAGCTCCGTTGCTTCGTTAAAGAAGGACAATCCAACAAACGTACACACACTTTCGCATTTATTTATAGAAGAAGTTTAAGTTTATTGATGTATTAATTAAAGTAATGACTCTCTGCCAATATTAACAACGAAACATAACAATTTTGCCGCAACAATAAAAATTCAGACATTTCAAACGCAAATCGCACAAAAACGTTAACGCGCAAAAAGTAACACGTTATTAGAATTACAAATAACGTTACAGTAACTGCTATAATTGCCGCGACCTTGCGCTGGTGTTAGATCATCTGCTATCTGATGTATCAGATATTTCAAGTGTTGCTATAGGAACACTTGAAATTGTATTTGAGCGAAGCAGAAGTTTTGAACCTAATACTTAATGTTATAAAAAAGTGAAGTTTGTTTTTTTGCTTGTTACCACTAATCTCTGGAAACATTGGTCCAATTGTAAAACTTTTCTCTCACAAATGGAAAGGTAGATTAACTCTGAGTGCTACAGGTTACTTTTCATCCTGATTACAAGCGAGCGAAGCCGCAGGAAGAAGCTAGTGGACAATAATAAGGGAATAATAAAATAACGCTCACATATAACGTTATTTTCGTTCTATTTAATAAACCAGTCTCCTTTCTCGTCTCACTGCTAAACGTATTTTTTGTTTAATTTTGTTAAGTTAAACGGTTAACCAATATTACAATAATCTTCACACACAGTTGAACCTGTATGAAGAAACGTCAAATGCTCACTTGAAGCTTGTTGGTCTCACTGACATACTCATTTGGGTGGCGCTAGTAGCGCGTGAGTAGTGGCACAGAATGCCAAACAGGCTGGTCGCCGCGAATTCCGCCCTCACTTAGGTGAATTACGATTCCTGAATAGCACTGGACGCGCAAGTCACACTCAGCAGTCAGCACACAGATGATCGCGATGCTGAATGTTCGTGTATGCAGGCTTCACTGCGACAGTAGGACGTATACACAATAATAACTAATTCAATCATAAATTATTTCAATCCAACTGTTGCTTGGTAGAGCGAGAGCGCTAAGTAGCTGGTAGAGACATAAGGCCGTCCATCGCTCGATAGTCACTTTGTACCATTGCTCTTACCTTACTGCTTCAATTGTGTCGACCTTGCGGCTATGTTAGATCATCTGGTAGGAAGTATGTAACGACGCCGTGAAATGATTGAACGGGAAAATATTCTTTATTTACTTACATAATAATATTAACGTGGAAACTGATGTGTAAATTGGTTTACCAATAAATGAGTATTTAACGATTCGATTGTTTGCCACCAAGCAGTAATGTGAAACCTTATCTTTGGTCATTAACGAAGGATAAAGTAATTCGTGAAGTTACTGGGCGTATTAGAATAATGCTGATGTATTGACGGCTCCGTAGCTAAGTTGGTAGTAACCCTGCCTGCAAGGCGAGGGGTCCCGGGTTCGATTCCCGGCCGGGGCAGATTTTGTGTAAGCATAAAGTTCTGGGTCTTGGATGTTTGTGATGTGTATCTGTGTGTGTCCATGCCACCTGCGACACAGGGAATCCTAGTGCGGAGGTATGAGTGTAAGCGTTTATTTATTATTGTTTATCAGAATGACGACCAAGGTGCAATGAAGATCACGATTTTGGTAAAACTCTCGCTGCAATTGTTATGAGCAGCTTCATACTATTAGGGGAACAACCTGCTCGTTTCATTTAGCATTATAAACCCACGTCGCTAGTCGTATTACGATAATATACGAAAGAAATAAATGAAATGTTTAAGACTCTACCTATATGACCTTCAAATGGCTGAACAGATTTTTTTTAAATCATAATAAACCTAAATCAAAGTCGGTCCATCCGTTTAGGAGCTACGATGCCACAGAGGAGCTACGATGCCACAGACAAATACACAGATACACAAATACACTGGTTAAACTGTAACACCATTTTTTTGCTCCGGGGGTTACTAAGAGTGTCTTTATCGTTGGCCTTAATCTTCCACGCAGCAACGAAGCGGAGAACCTACTTGATTTATTTTTTTGCATAGAGGTAGTTTATGGGCTGGAAAGTGACAGGCTTTTGAAAATACACGGGTCCTGTGGGAATCTTTACGCGGGTAAACCACAGACTTATTATAAATCTGTGGGGTAAACCACGGCTCGCAACTGTACTATAATATAATATTGTAAAGCTGTGAAGTTTGTGAGATTTTTTTGTATGTTTGTTACCATTGTAATGACACACAACTGAATCCCAATCTGTTCTGGAACCGGTCGCATGCTGTCTTACCGGATAACAACCTCGTGGTCGTTTTCGATCGCTAGTCTTAGTTTGGAAGGAGTTGTCTAAAGTTTTCGCTTCTTTTCATTTTGTAAGAACTTGACGTTCGTTCTAAAATGATAACCAGCGAAAATTCTAGACAATTCCTTCCACACGAAGACTAGCGATCGCTGGTCTTAATCGGGTTGGAGTCGGAAACGAACACGAGATTGTTAGCCGGTAAGGCCCTGGTTCGATTCCAGTCTTACAATAATTAGGAAGCTACACATTATCCCTGAGTGCTATCAGCTGCATTTTATTCCGATCCCACTGGTACGAAACCGCGGGCAGAAGCTAGTAGACTATAAAGAATAGAAAGGTTAATAATCAAAGTGTACATTTCTCTTGAACAGTGAAAGTAAAGGTAGGGCCGCAAGATACCTTTTATAGGTCTGTAAGATTATATTCTACATTTATACACATTACCGGCTACATAAAACTGCATCTCTTTCTACCAAGCTCCACCTTAGACGGTCCGTCAAGCGCTGATCATAATTTTTCCATGGTTTTGCGTGGAACGTGATTGATGCTTACCCGCCAATCACGCATTACGTGTATGGGCTGCTTATCGTTTATATATCGGAATCGCATCCCGTCAGAAAAAAATCCCGTTTAGATTCGCTCTCATCTGCATACAACTCATCGTCTAAATGTTTCTCTGTAATTGTTCTGGCCTGGCGTTATTCTTACCACCAGGCAAACTCCATCTCGTCTCAATATACAACAGTATAGAACAAGTCGATGTAACAAAAGTTACATTAAAAAACACGACTGCCCTAGCCAGTGCCACTCGAAATAATGTAAGGATTCTAACGATACACCTAGGGTTGCCAACTTTTATTAGAAGAATATCTGATTCAAAGGAGGTAAATAAAGAGTACGGACTTCCAAAGAAGAGTATCATTTATTTTATATTATTAAAAAGGTATTTTTTCGAACTTTTTGCAGCTCAATTTTTCATGGTTTTTAAAAGAATTGTATGACTCTAAACATTCTAACTCTAAATGTATATAGATCAAGAGGTCATTTTTAATCAATTTCAATGAAGCTCTGTTTCTCTCTTCCCGCCACTTCACATTCATGACCGAAAAGACAATTGGGGATACCAAGATTTTTTTGGTTATGATATGATAGTAAACATTGTGTAAAAAAGAGTATTTCATCATACTCTATTAGTGTTATAGATTATAGAGTACGCCTACATGATATAGAGTACAATACTCTATTTTAGAGTACGGTTGGCAACCCTAGTTACACCATACATGCAAATCTGTCCAGCCGAGCTAGCATGCGCGCCGCGCCAAAATGTTGTCGATGCTTATATCGTGCATTTGTCTCGTATTCGCAGGAGAAAGAACGAGACAAAACAGTAGACAACATTTAGTCGTGGTGCACATGTTAGTCTGGCAGGCATTCAAAAGCAGTGTTGCCAGACCGTCCTATTTAGGACAGTTTTCCGTCCTATTCAATGTCCGTCCGTCCTATCGACGTCCCTTCAACAAGACCGTCCCTTTTAGGACGAATCTTCAGACCAACAGGAATTTTTAAAACGTCCACATTAAGCACACTTTAACATAAATTAATGTATTATTTATTTTGTAATTGGGCTGAATACACATTCATTTTCAAAAGTTTAAAAAAGTGCAATTTAAAAACGATTTGGTGCAAATGTAAAGTTTCATACCAAACTGAGGATTTTAATTTGATAGTTTCCTCGCAAGTTGGAGAAACGTACTTAAACAAGTCTCGGCCGAAACCGCAAATACTGGCCTCGACAGTAACGTACCACAATTGTGTATGGACTATATAAAATAACACATTTTTTTGAAAACCTTCCGCTAACCACCAAAACTGTCCCTTTTCAGACAGATTATCGTCCGAAATCGCTCATACGCGCTGGCAACACTGTTAAAAAGTTATGGCGGATCAAAGAAAGTCACATAATACATACATGAACCCTAAACACATAACACTCCAGCGGTCGTGTAAAAAGAAAGCATGCAACAAAAACCCATCCCTACAATTGCATGTCCCATCACTACTCTAATTACACACTCAATAATGTAATTACCCTATTAATAATGACATAACCACGCCTCTCGGTAGTCGGTAGTAATCGTGCGAGATACGCATCGCGATCGTGCGGTGCCGTAATGATACAACATCGACGATACGTTTTTGTCGTTGTATGTGAAAGTGTGAAAGTTTCTTAGGGTTTACCAATAGGTATTTTTTATGTTATTTGGTAACGAGACGAGCTGGTCGTTTACCTAATGGTAAGCATAACGCCGGCCCATAACAATTGCAGTGCCACCCAGAACTTCGAAACACAAAGGCCTGCGCGGCACTGCAGTGCGCTCGTTACCCTGCGACATTATAGGTATTAAGTCTCACAAGCCCAGTAATTTCACTGGATACTCTGCTCATCACATCGGAACACAGTAATGATTGCACATTACTGCTTGGCGGCAGACTTCACGTGCAAAGCGGTGGTAACAACCCAGACGGACACTCGCAGAAGAGTTAGTCCTCCCACTAACAGAACGATTAAAACAAATGACACCTCATAATAAATATCATAAATTCGTCTAACCATTTCTGAGCGTACCAAAGTAATAGATATACCAGTAGTATATACCTACATACATACGCTTGAAAAACATTACTCTACTTTTCTTCTGCAGTCGGGTGAAAAGCTGATATTTTAAGTAATTAGGATCTACCTACCTAAAATTGTATATTATGGTATTTTACAAGAATTTTACCGTCAACAATCGGATGTTACTAATTTTACAACCGGTCGGCAAAACATTGAATAATATTATGAAAAAAAAACAATGACAATACCTAAATGTAGTAGGAGCTAGTACTATTAATTATTCTGTGGTAGTTGTTGGTAAACATTTCAAATTTTTCAAATTCAAATTCATTTATTTAGACCAACTTGGATCACATATAAAGCAAATAATAAATAAATAATAAAACCAATAAAATAAAGTATGTCAATAGAAAATAATAATAAATTAAGATAAATATGATACAAAATAGATAAAATTATAGTTAGTAGGTACCTAAAACATAATTTTGACTTTAGTCAGTAGGTGCACCATGTTACAATGGTACACATACTGACAGTCAAAACGTTCAGCAAATGACATCAGGATACTATTGCGGCTGGCCCTCACTCTGCGCACCAGGGATGTGCACCGCTTGCGCATTGTTGTGTAAAAACAATCTACACGCGCGTCGGCGAACATTCCCGATGCGCTGCAGAAGCGGGGCAGCCGCAAGAGCACCCTGAACGCATTGTTGTACTGGATGCGTAGAGCGTTGTACTGTAAATATTGCCAATTTTGAAGAGGGTCATTCACTCACCTCTCGAATAACTCGAAACTTTAGTATTTGGCCGTGCTATCTCATCGTGTCTATGCGCTGCCGCTAATTGGGTTTGGGCCACCGAACGCGGCCACCAGTGGCTGGAAGCGGCCGCCTGTGGCTACGCAGCCAATGGTAGCCACAAAAGGGGCACCTTAGACGCTCAAGCAAACGAACGCACGTACGTACGTAGCGCATTTCACGAAATCCGCGCTTGACGCAAAAGCGTTGTTATTCTGACAAGCAAACGTACGTTTGCTTGAGCGTCTAAGGTGCCCCAAACAGAGAGAACTCTCCCAAGCAACCAAACATTTTTCGCTTATAAAGCACAAAAAGTACACTTCGACCTACATAACAGTTTCAAGCCTCACTCGAATCTGACGACCCGTTCAGGGCCGGCGATTGTGAGCGAACAATATCAAACTGTCGAGAACTGAAAAGCTGCCGGGCTGACAAAAGCGACGCAACACTTTTAGGCCTTCACGAAACTTGGAAGCGGAATGTACGTTGAATTTCGCCTTTTACGACTCAAAGGGTTATGATTTCAACAGTATATGGACGCTTTTATAATTTTATCGTCCACTGTTTTTATCGTCACAGTAAATAGGGAAGAAAAATGTCTAAAATGGCGGATATATACGCTAAACGTACGGCATTCAAGTTCAGCTGTCGGAACACGCAGTTTTGTTAGGGGTAGGACTAGCTCTTCTGCGAGTGTCCGTCTGGGTTGTTACCACCGTTTTGCTCGTGAAGTCTGCCGCCAAGCAGTAATGTGCAAGCATTACTGTGTTCCGATTTGATGAGCAGAGTAAGCCAGTGAAATTACTGGACTTATGAGACTTAATACATAATGTCTCAGGGTAACGAGCGCACTGCAGTGCCGCGCAGGGCTTTGTGTTTCAAAGTTCTGAATGGCACTGCAATTGTTATGTGCCTGCGTTATGCTTACCATCCGGCAAACGACCAGCTCGTCTCGTTACCAAATAAAATAAAAAAACACAGGTGCTAGGTAACAGATTTTCATCTGGAGGTTGGTAGCTAGCGTTGCGAGCACTAGTAAATGCCGTACCATGCTTTCTACGCAACGTTTTCTACGTCGACGGCGGCAAAGGTATAACACTACATGCGGCCAGGATTGCTTTCACTGCGGTAACAAAACAACAACATCTCGTCAACTACAATGATGATGGCAGTAGTTAAGCTCAGGTTTATTTATGACGGTATATTTTACAGAACACCAAACGAAAGACCAAAAGGTTGGTTTCTGTTTTATGCGGACGGGCACGGGTGCGGATTACATCTGCATGCGGAGCTGCGGCGCAAGTACGGATCTTTTCGGTCGATAAAATTCGATAATAATCGATAAAATTCGATAAAATTGACAGTTCAAATCGATAAAGTGGGTTTTATCGATTTGAACTGTCAATTTTATCGAATTTTATCGACCCGAATAGATCCGTACTTGCGCCGCTGCATCGACAGGCGCTCCACATCCGGACGCCACGCCCCACATAAAAATGTACTGAAGAAAAATGGATTGCGGACCAACTGAATTCGTAGTGCAGACTAATTAATACCCGTATCCGCATAAGACAGAAAACATCCAAATAAAGTATTGGAGCATTGTGTAAAAATGACATAACATGCAAAAAGCGAATACTTACAAAAGGAGAATAAGGGCGTAGTCACACGACACCGCTAAGCTCAACTAATCCCAACTAATTACAATGCGAAAGTATTCTTGTTGGTTTGTCATTCATTCACGCAACAACATAGCAACGTATTATTATCAGCCTTTTACGCTCCCACTGCTGGGACACTGGTCTTCTCTCAGAGAGAGAGAGAGAGAGGTATGGGCCTTAATCCACCACGCGGGCCCAGTGCGGCTTGAGGATGTCACAATCATGTCCTCGAATTTTGTGGTTCTTGAACATGCGGGTTTCCTCACGATGTTTTCCTTCACCGTTTTAGAGCCAGTGTCAATAATCCGCACATAACTTGACATAAGTCATTTTGTGTGGGCCGAGTCGAGATTCGAACTATGGTGCGTCGGATTGAAAGTCGCACAAGTTCCCGCTCGGACACACTCGCTCTAACATAGCAACGTATCGACGTGATTTTTTGGCATAGAGATACCTGAGCTAGTATATGGGCCGGAGAGTTAGTAATACACAATTCGTTTGAACCTTAAACACTGTTTGAGAGTGCGGCCGGGTCGTCCGCGTCAAATGTCAGTCGCTCGCGGCCGTGACAGCTCCATCGTGACTCGTGAGTGAGCGCAGACACGCCCTAATGACGCCGCGCCGAACGGTGTGTGCGCTGCTCACTTATGCAGCCCGTACACCTAATGCATGATTGATGGATAAGCATCAATCACGGACCATGCGAAAACCATGGAAAAATCACGATCACCGCTTGCCGCATATCATACCGTCTATGGAGTTTGGTAGAAATCTAAACAGAGCGCTATCCGTACCACGGTCAGAGGTAGTGAAAGAGCCGCGCCGCTCCTACGATCTCTACTCAAAAAAATAGGTTCACAACCATTGCGTGTTCAGCGCAGAAGCCGCGGTAAATACGCGGTGGTGCGCAAGTGATGTATGAAGCGTAAAGCGGAGTAGTCGTCACTTTGAGCCCAGGCAGGGAGTGAAAGATACTTTATTGCTGTTCTTGTCTATTTCGTAGTTCTTTGATGGTTTTACTTCAACCCGCGTTTGCGCGTATATTGGCTCGTAATCCGCGCTTGTTGCAAAAGCATGGTTATTTTGACAGTAAAACGCATAAGCGTCTGCCTTAGGGAATAGAGATTTTTGTATTGTAAATGTTAGCGAGGCCATAGCCTTCCATTAGGTACGTCATTGGTTAGCAAGATTTTAGTTATATATTACGTTCATGTTGGTTAGCGATCGGATCACTGTGTTGGCATTGGACAAGTATAAAAAAATAATATGTTAGACATGACTCTACCACACATAACATTTACCATTACATAGCACACAATCGCAAAACCGCGACAGAACCGATCTCTTTTTGCGCCACACGACTTTCCTCATTGTAATAGTATCATTTCCGGCATTAGCGGTGTATTGGCGCCATTTTCTCGGAAGCGCGCCATTTTCTCCCGCGCGTCTAGGGTTGCCATTAGGAATAATATTCGTTTACCACAAGACACGAATTAATTAAATTCTATTTGTTGCTTGTATATTGGGTGTAGGCTTTCCGCCTGAGAGCTGAATTTGGGGAATTATGTTTTGTCATAAGCATAACCCTTAATTTTTTAAAAGGTTTTTGTAATTAATATTATATTCTTGACTAGACATTGGCGCTTTCCTTTGAAGCAACTCTGTTATGGTTTTAGAAATCTCACTATCGTTACATAATTTTACAACGTTAGCCAACAAGGATGTACTTATAGGTACTTATTAGTTGTACTTAATCCAGAATGGGGTACCAAATGTTATTATTTTTGGTGTTTCCATGATATATGACGAATCTTTTATATTCATAAAAGTAAAAACGGTCTATGCCAACCCTACATTCTGAACAACGCGAAATCGATTATAAATATCTAGTCGATAACATCTAATCGATTGGCGTTTTATCGATTAATTAATTTATGGAGACAGGGATGTCCCCAGGCAATGGAGAATGTGGATCAGAGAGAAAGTGATAGCGATCTCGTTAGAGTGGACGAAGGCTGGGTTATTAGCCAATTTATCTGTAGCCCCAGAAATGCCTGAAGTTCAATTTGTTTCAACGGCAAATATTGGATATTATTGCGGGTTTTATTCTAAAGGACAGTAAAATTAAAAAAAATTATAACCGAAGCATCTACCTGCCAACACTACAGTCTAATGTGAGACAAATAAATCACTTTCTACAACATCCACGACTATCTAAATCTTACATCATATTCAAGAAAGATTTACATCTCGAAGACTGTTTTTTTTTCGGTTTTCAATATACATTTTGGGCTGTCATGCCTTAGTTATAAAGTAGACGGTATTTTACAAACAGTTGCAGAATAAATCTTAAAATGCATCGCGACTTCACTGTTATAGTATCAAGCAGTTATGTATATAAGATACATTTTATCACCACATTAAACTGATTTAGTTCGAAGTGCAACTTACCATAAAAGTACATCAATTAACTATAGCTTATGGTGGTACAACTTCAATATGGCGGCATCGTTTCCCGCCAAGTCAACGGTTCCGCGTATATCCGTCCAAGATGGCCGCGCTTCCGGCCGCGCGCCCTCCAGCGGCCATAAATAGCAACTTTGACATTTTCGGAGTGAGAAGAAAAATTATAATAGGCTTCTAGCTGTTTTGTCGTTAATTTAATGACCCATAATTTTTTGTAAATGTAACGGGACTATGGCTATAAAGTTGCGTAATTTATTACCCCTGTTCTGAGCCGGGCGACCAGTCACGACTTTGTTTACAATTACAATGTCTTAATTCTTTTAAAATCGTTACATCATTCACTTTTATTTTCTGTGGCAACTGACAGGACATTTTCTAATACTTGTCTGACAAGTTAAGCCTATCGAGTTAAACCAAAATCATTGAGCTAAACACATTACTTTTGTCTAATCCGATCTTAAGTGACAGAGGATCTCAAATGCAGATGCTGTCACTGTTAGGCATAATTAAGCATCTGTCAAGACGAGCCACAGACCCCGATCTTCGGGTCTTCTCTGGTCACTACAGGCAACCCTGCATATACCCTCGCTCTATCTATAGTCGCAGGTCGCTCTACACGCTTCATTTGCCAACAACAAGTGCTTGGCGAGATTTTCAGGTTTGCTGACGACAAATTTGAGGATCCTCGTTTTACCACTTCGTTTCTAGTTGTCAGCTCTCCTCGCTTTTCGCTAATAGTCGCGTGGTAGGTAGGGTTGCCAACCATACTGTTAAAAACGCTATTATACTTTATTTTGCTCATTATTAATGTTTGCTGTGTTTATTTATTAAAAAAAAGTATCCAAAATACCGTTTTAATAATTCCTGACGCCTTAATGAAACTGTTTAAAAAATGTTTATGGCGCAGAAATACGGTTTGACAATTTAGTAAAGAAAGTGATGATAAATTGGTGGAGAAGTGCCAAAAATATGTCTTTAATAAAGTAGTGTATTTTTTTTTGTAAAATAATGTTTGTTTTCCTTCTTATACGTAAATTTGGCATCCCTAGCCGTGTGACAGCTGCTTGCAGCTATAGTAATCTTTTACTATGCTGCAGCCGAGCAAAATCTACGCTCCGTAGTCCTCGACCCAAGTAAAAGTGGCGAAATAAATTGAGTACAGTGCCCATTAATAAAACGCACTAAACGCCCCCTAGATAGGACAATTTCAAATATGAACTCACGTCCTTATTAGCAGTAAAGTATGCCCAGACACGATCTTTTGTCATTGGGGCCCACGCGTAACCTTGCGGGGAAGATAAACGATCAAGTTTGTTAGTATAGTCTTTAGGCTGTCTAGAAAAAGTTAGAATATATATCTTGAGAATCTGTTATCCGTCTATAATCCTTGCATTTGTTTTTTTAAATGCTTTCGATCTCTCATCTCGTACCGCAGAGCCTGAAAACCAAGGTTTTGGACCAGTGTGTGTTGCCAGTGATAACTTATGGCATTGAGACGTGGTTTCTTACTATTGGGCTCATGAGCAAGCTTAAAATCGCGCAACGAACTGTGGAGAGGGCTATTATTATTTATTTATTATTATATGCTCGAGGTTTCCCTGCGTGATAAAATCCGAAATGAGGACGTCCGCAGGAGAACGAAAGCCATCGACAATATAACTCTCAAAGTTATATCATGGCAGGCCACATCGCTCGCAGAACCGATAACCGATGGTGAAGAAAGGTTCTCGAGTGGCGACCACGAACCGGAAGACGTGGTGTAGGCCGGCCCCACTAGGTGGACCGATAACCTTATCAAAACCGCGGGGAACCGTTGGATGCAAGAGGCGAGTAGCCGATCCAAGTGTTGTTCTATGAGGGAGGCCTATGTTCAGCAGAATGTCTTCTGGCTAATGATAATGATGAATTTAAAGGTCAGATAGTGACTTAGGTCGGAGTACAACAACCATTTTGAACCTACGTTCAACTATGAAGTATGAACTAAGTTTAACTCGTTGATCCGAGGTTCATTATAGCTTCAGATTATTTTAAACGAGACAATTTGTCAAAATGTGACCTCTGCTGTCAAAGCTAGCTCTGAACGGTACGTAAATTGCCGATTTGATCGAATTTGCGCGGTGAAAAGCAAATATTTCAACTTCATTATAGACTTGGGAATTTTAAAGCCGATCACTTCAACTTCGTTTATTTCACGTCCGGTGAAAAAACCTTTGGTTTTTATCCGAAAAATGGCATAATTCCTGTCGGAATCACGACGCGGGCGAAACCACGGGCAGGAGCTAGTTTACTATAAAAATTATCATACAATATCGTCAACTTTCATTGCATAATTACGCGGCTAATTACAAACATTTACACAACAACGATTGCAGTCCTATTATATTTTTCCGCACGCCTACTTGTAAATTTACATAATATCTGCATTCATGTATATTTCATAGTCTTTCGCCTTGGACGACAGGCTGTGTGAGGTTTAGATCACACCTTGTATAATCAAATAAACGTAGTAAAACTAATAAGTTAAACCATACTAGCTTGCCTCCGCAACTACTTTTTTAAATTATAAATTCGATATCATCTTTATTGGTTTGTCCTTCTTTCACGTAGAAGTACCTTTATTTTTTTATGTTATTTGATAGCGAGACGAGCTGGTCGTTTACTGATTGTAAGCATAACGCCAGCCCATAACAATTGCAGTGCCACTCAAAACTTTGAAACAAAAAGATAACATTAGAATAAACTACTCAACTTTGACTTGACACTAACGAAATCCATTGCCGCTCTGTGAATCTCGCCACAAGTGCATTTAAATAAATCCTGATCTTGGTTTTGGTCCTGACCAAGAACAGCATTGAGCATGCGCAATGCTCGCGGTATTGGTGCCTGCCTTCCTAGCTCACTCTTGCTCAAAGAGCTTGTGCCGACGAGCTCTTATTTATAATAGTTGTCCGGCACAGCTAGTGGTACGCTCTAGAACGCATGGTATGCTCCTGCAACCGATAATTACGTGCCAGATAAAAATCAGGAGTGAGACAGGTCTTCTCCCTTCCATAGTATTGTAACCTAGCTACCATAACCCCATAACCATGTAGTTCTATAACTTTTAAAAAAATGTTAAAATAATCTGACTAGTATAGTTATCTGATAAGTAGGACTAATACTTTTGCGGGCGTCCGTCTGGGTACGTACCACCGCTTTGCTCGTGTAGCTGCTGCCAAGCAAAAATGTGCGTTAGCATTACTATTTGATAAGCAAAGTAGCCAGTGAAATTATTGGGATTATTACTTATAAGATTAATGTCTCAGGGTTAAGAGCGTACTGCGGTGCCGCGCAGGCCTTTGTGTAGTACTTTCTAAATGTGCCAGTTTGATGCGATGCGTGGTCTCATACTCATCTGGCTTCACGAATCATCAATACATCAGGCAATGCCACCAGAATGCTGGGCATGCTACCAACTGGTGGACTAGATCACTTGGTTTATCCATACCTACAAATTGCAATGGCTAGTAGATCATACATGTTTTTTATAAATTAGTTAAGATTTAATAACCAGAATTTATCCGGCAGAAAAACGAATATAGCCCTTTTAAAAAACTATTTGGTTGCTTTAATTTCCAGCCCATCTGATTTCTTTGAAGTAAACGTCAAAGAGCATGTAAGTAAACGAACTTGACAGATTTAATTTGTTCTGCGCCCTATTACTCTTAGTCAGTACCTGTATGTCTGTGGTCTGTACTATGTACAACAGGAAATCATTCAACAAACTAATGGACAGGATACCTAATACGTAATATCAGTAGTTATATTTATGTATCTAATACATCAGCATAACTGTACATTAGGGTGTCCCTTATATGACCAAAAAAAATTTTTTTTCTAATTTTGAAATGCATACCCTCTATATTTTTTATAAATGTAAAAACATAGTTAAATGTGAAATTTTATCTCTCTACGATGATTGCAACCCGTGCCGACCGAGCCGCAAAGTTTATCAAAAATCATGTTTTGCCCTAATATTTGGTTGACCCTACAAAATTACTAAAAATGCAATAAATGAAGTGAATAAAGGACAAAATGAAATTAGAGAGATTCATCTTTACTTAAATAACAACAATAAATAACTTTATTTTAATAAAATAACAACAATAACTTCTCTTGGAGGTATGCTTCGGATACAAATTTCTAGGCGCAGCGCAACAGGAATTGTTTTTGCTCTTCTTCAACCGTGATGAGTCCATGAAAATCGTAGAATAATTTGACATCCCTTTCGGCAGTGTCATTTACAACCTTCAAGAGTTATTCTTCTTTTAGCTCCCAGAAAAGACACATTTATTCGTCTTTTAGCTCCCAGAAAAGCAACATTATCTTCGCATGAAGACACGTCTTCCTGAAGAAAACTGTCATTGATCTGCTGTCGAGAATTGTTTGCTCTTCTCAGATACAAAATCAGTCAGTGCATCCGCACCGCACTGTGACTACATCAGGTAAATTGTTCTGAAAGTCAGGTTTTATTGCTTTTGCCCTGAATTTTCTTGTCTGAGTACGAATGCGCTGAATCGAGGATTTGTTAATGGGAAATCATCGCTGCTCAGACCGTGCGCTTCTGTGACCGCATGGAGAATGTAAACAAAGTCTCATATGGTTAGCTGGATTCGATCTGGCATCGATCTCAAAGCTGCGACAAGTTTAGGTGTTATCAAATTCTTTCACCTCTTTACAAACTTGTTTCAGGACAAGAAATGTCTAGAAAACTCGACTTCAGAATCTGTTTTTGGTCTGAATGTTGTGGATGTTCCAAGTTACGTAGTACGTAGTTAGTTCCAAGTAGAAGTCGATGCAACAGACAATAACTCTTATTGTCTTAGTTTTCTTTCCTCTAAGGCTGAGATTCAGAGACGAATCTAAGCGTGGACTCACGCTTCCATACGTCAAAATTCTATACAGTTTTGACATATGGAATATGGAAGCCAAAGTCTACGCTTAGAATCGTCTCTGAATCTTAGCCTTAGTCTACCTCTTTCTTTGTCTGCCAACTTTTTGTCTACACCAGCAAAGAATCCCGGTTGACCTATCTTTCTCTTCCAAGTTCATTTATAAATACTTTGTCTTCCTCTATTTTTATTTCTGCAGAGGCATCAGCATGTGCATTAAATAAGTTATCAAGACATCTTTCAAAATTAATTTTACGGTTACTTTAATTGACTTAACAATTTTTCTGCAGTTCTCTCCTAACATGATATAATAGGTCGGGGAAAAAGTTCGTTCGCATTTTTTAAGAAAATTCAAAACATTTTTTAATATAGTTTATTTACATTTAACTAAAGTATGTAGGTACCATTTTGTTCGATAACTTTTTGCCATCTTGTAGGTAGGGACATGATCCCATTGCTATATAAATTTTGGGACTTCTGATCAAAATACCGCGACAAGTGGTTTTGGCAGTCCTCTCGTGATGTTAACCTGACACTGCCTAAAGAATTCTGAAGAGACCGAAACAGGTGGAAATCTGAAGGTGCAAGGTCAGGACTATACGGCGGATGCATTATCACCTCCCAGCCAAACTCTCTTAATTTTTTCTGAGTGGCTAAAGATGTGTGAGGTCTAGCGTTATCATGATGAAAAACCACATCCCTTCTGTTGATTAATTCCGGCCGCTTTCTCTCAACTTTTTGCTTTAATCTCATCAGTTGTTCGCAGTAGAGTTCAGAATCAATGGTCCTGCCTGGTGGTAACAGCTCATAATGAATAATGCCCTTCCAATCCCACCACACACACAGCATCGCCTTGTTGCGAGTTAACCCGGGTTTCGCCACAGTCTGTGAAGCCTGACCGGTCTTTGACCACGACCTTTTTCGCACGTTCTTGTCGTACGTGATTCACTTTTCATCACCAGTTATCAGCTTCTTCAAAAATGGTTCGGTTTCATTATGTCGTAGTAAAGAATCACAAATGAGTACACGGTTCATTAGCAATTCATTAGGTTTCTTTCAGTGAGCTCGTGAGGTACCCAAATATCGAGCTTTTTTGTGTACCCAGTTTTTTTCAAATGCGCCAAAACTGTTTTGTGGTCAATTCCCAGTTCTTCAGCTACGTCGTAACTACTGATCTGCCGATCTTGTTCCGCTTTTTCAAAAATGGCATCCATTTTATCCGTAATAGGGCGACCAGAGCGACGTGCATCTTTGAAATCAAAATTTCCGGATTGAAAACGCTTAAACCAAATTTGTGCTACTCTCAGAGACACTGCACTAGGTCCATAAACATCGCAAATTTTTTTCGCGGCTTGCGTTGCATTTTTACCTTTTTTGTAGTAAAATTTTAAAATGTATCGAATTTCTTCATTAGATTCACTCATTTTGACAGTACGAAAAACAAATGAAAATCACACATTTTCCTAATTTGAATTTGGAATTATGTTCTTTAAAATTTAAACTTTCATATGATACCAAAACCAGCCAGATACAAATACTATAGCCAAAGAGATTTTATTACAAGTTCATACATACTATAATGCGAAAAGACTTTTTCCCCAACCTAATATAATAAATCAACAAGTTACTTCACGCAGTTACGAAATGCCTTTATGGCAATTCTTATTTTTTTCCAAAATATTATTCACTCGCTAGTCACAAGATTAGCACTTTCACTGACAGCCAGTTTGATTTCGCGAATATTACAGTAAAATTACTGGGCTTAGGTATACCTAATGTCTCCGGTTACCGACCAACAAGCGCACCTATGGACTTATGCACTTTTGCGAAGGCCTTTGTGTTTAAAAGTTCTAGGTGGCATTGCAATTGTTATGAGCTGGCGTTATGCTTACTATCAGGCAAACGACCAGCTCGTCAAGATACTCAATGGTATAATAAACAAATTGTAAAATAAGACTGCGAAAACTTTTCGAATTTGTCGAATAGATGGTATTTTTACAAAATTGGCCTATTTCATGGTTAGGCTGCCTAACCGATAAAAGGAAATTTACCACCTTTAGAAGGAAAATATTTTGGTTATCACTCCGTAATTCAACCGACATCTTTGCAATAAAAACAGCGTACTAATAATCTAAAAAATCACGTATAAAATAACAAATTAAACACGTAGTTACAGGCCGCAGTGCAGTACCGGCGCAATTTGTATGAAAAGTAAAAATCGCAAGTCGGCACGGGTTACCGTTCTTTAAATGGGCTAATATTTTTTTCTAGCCTATTTTGGGTTATTTCGAAAGTTTTTAGAGGGTATGCGTAAAAAAAAATCGAACTTGAAATATAAGGGACACCCTACTGTACATAGTACATGTAGATACACAATATTACGTTGTCACCTTGAATATCCGTACTTGATAATTAAGAATCGTAAACATATACACCTAGTACTGAGTAATTTACGCTTGGATTACTGTAATGATATCATTCTGTGTACGTTGTTATTTTGCTGATGCTGAGCTTGTGACGTGGAATAAATACGTATAGAAAGGTGACTCGCGAGCAAAATTGAAGCCGAAAATATTGTTAGTAATTAACGTAGCAAGTGATAGTAACGTCAACGTAAATAAAAACTATGTCTAAGTGCCGTTTTTAAGGTAAATGGAATTCGAATCGAGAAAGTTTATAACTTACTACAAATCGGTACACTTTGCACCTGACTTAGTATTCGCATTCGCAAATACTGAATGTGTTTTTAGTTGCCACCGCTTATATGGTAGTCTATAACCACAGTCTACAAACACGTGACAAAGCATTTGACCAGTACTCTGATAAAAATGTTTGGATATCTATAAATTAGTGAACTTGAGTGTGAGAACTTGAATAAACACGAAGTTAGCGCAGATTACTTAAATAAAATGGTGACAATGTGAATTATTACGGAATACTCACATTGTTGCATGCGTAGGACTCCTCAAAATTATGAAAGCTGTCCTCCCTAGCGTGTTTATTCTAAGGCTGGTTATATAAACATTCTTATTTAGGTACAGTGTTATCATATGAGTGGTTAATTATTCGAAACATGAGCAAGATAGTTTCTTGCTAAAAGTCAAGATAACCTTATTTTTAACGTTCAACATACTTTTCTAAACGAATGAACACTTTCGGTCGAAAATACTAAAATATTATTTAAGATACATGTAAAATTAAAAAAAAAAAGATTTCTAATATTTTTGTCTGTCTATTTGTTCTCGCTAATCTCCGAAAGGGCTGGGGCCTATTTCATAAAAAATATTAGTCTAATATTATGAGTATTAGTCTCATATTTTGTATGGAAAAAAGAAACAAAAAGCTCATAATATTAGAGTAATATTTTTTATGAAACAGGCCCCTGGACCGATTTTGACGGGACATTCACTGGCATATCGCTGATGTTGTAAGGAGTAACGTAGGCAACTTTTATTTTTAAGGTGCAGAACCCGGCGAGCCGCTATCTCGCTCGCGCATCTTAACATTTTTGAAGATAAATAATCACTTAATATAATTATGAAAAAACGCATTCGGTGAAATTGCTGGCAATGACATTGCAAAGGGACGGCAAAAGTATAATTTTGATTCGATCAAGATTTCATACATGAAAATGGGCAAAACATAAAATCCCATTTTTAGATTTGAAAACTTGAATGGATCAAAATGAAAATTTTGTATTACCTTTGTAATGTTATTGTCAGCAATTTCACCGAATGCGATTTTTCATAATTATAGTAAGTGATTGTTTATCTTCAAAAATGTTGAGATGCGTGAGCGAGATAGCGGCGCGCCGAATTCTGCCCCTTAAGAAATTACGTTGGCGAAGCGGCAATGCAAGATATAGGTACGTAAAAACTATGGGATGGCGGTTTTCAGTCTAACAGAACATTGTAAGAAATCTTTCTCTCGACTCCACATTCCGTTTCATTCGGACATCTATCTACATTAAGAGTTTACGATCGGCACACTTACTCACGCAACCGTGGCGGTGCGGAATGTATACATACATACATACATACACACGCGCGGTAGTTGTATAACCGCGCTAACATATGTTTTGAGCGGAGTGGCATATGGTATGATGTATCGATTACTAATAATTATGATTCCCATAGTAATTGTTTAATAGGATTAAAAAGAAAGCGTTCAAAGGCAGCGTTTACTAATTTTGCATTACGGCTTTTACTAGGTAGTAGGACTAACTCTTCTGCGAGTGTCCGTCTGGATGGGTACCACCCAGGGCCGGATTATCCATGTCGGGCCTCGGACCCCTTTTCCAACCATAATATTATGCTATAATAATTTGAAATGCGTTTTGAAATGTGACGAAATAATATAAAAAACAATGCAATATATTAAGAATATAGTCATTGAGGGGTTGTTTCATACAAAATTAAATTTGAAGATACAAATCTTCAAATTTAATTTTCACTCGAAGAAACATTTTCAATTTTTTTTCCCCCGGGGTGCAGGGCCCCTAGTCGGTGCTGGGCCCCTAGGCAGTTGCCTACTTTGCCTTATGGATAATCCGGCCCTGTACCAACGCTTTGCTCTTGAAGTCTGCTGCCAAGCATTACTGTGTTCCGGTTTGATGATCAGAGTAGCCAGTGAAATTAATGGGCTGACGAGGTTTTAAAACTCATCTAGTATTATTTTAATTATTAATAATATGTAGTCTATTTATTTTTATTAACAATATTACCTATTCTGATATAAGTCCTTATTTTATTAATTATGTAATTTCTTTCTCCACACTATACCTTTTTAAATCACACGTCTCTAAACATACCACAGTTACCTGGAAGAGATCGCTGTTTAGTAATAAGGTCGCCGATTGTACTAATTTGTAAGAGGTATTGTATTTTTTTTTCCTTATCGTGCCATAAAGTGTTATCTATCTATCTACTCGCAAGTCTCGTTTCACCTTCAACAAAGCTACACAGAATCCACAAGAATGTTATCTGCAAAGCTAGCTCAGAATACCAACTAGCCGACTATCAAGCTCAAAGACACAAGCTTAGCCTCACAAGTCACAATTCTTACATAATCAGATCTATGGGTAATTAGGTATTCGTATCGCGTCCTTTGTTTACATACAAAGAGTTAGTTTTCCTGCTTGCGACGCGTCCTATGGAAGGTCAAGTTACGCTGGTTACTGCGTCATTAATTACCTACTATTCTTAAACCATCGTAGTTATTATTATATTTATTTTTCTTTCTTTTTTTATGTTATTTTGTAACGAGACGAACTGATCGTTTGCCTGATGGTAAGCATAACGCCGGCCCATAACAATTGCAGCGCCACCTAGAACTTTAAAACACAAAGGCCCGCGCGACACTGCAGTGCGCTCGTTACCCTGAGACATTAGGTATTAAGTCTCATAAGCTATAGTAAAAGACTTGTCGTTTATAGGAACATTTGTTATAGATCGATATATTCTCAGCAATGTCGTATCAATATCGTGTCGTGACGATTATATCGTTACCGTTTAGGGAGTAGACCCAGCACTAAAACAATACCTGTGCATAGATATGATCTAACCGACTATTTGATCTTGGTATCTCACGCGGCCTACATCAGCGCGGTGACGTCATCGCTTCATATTAGGGTTACCATCCTAGCCTACTATACTGCTAATTTTACTAATTCTTATACTTTGCTCTTGTTACACATTCACTCTATAATTTGTCTAAAATCTGGCATAGAAACTGATAATAGATTGTACTAACACAAAGATCAGATTAATGCCATTTATTTTAACTATCATGTGTGAACCCTGGGGCCCATGTAAATAAAGAATTTTGAGTTTGAATTTGCCGAGATACGCCCATACTTGTGGCTCGGTCGAGGCCACTCGAACGCTCAGTTTGCGTCGATGCCATACAAAATGTATGAAAAATCTTATCGGCAGCTTGTGGTAGCGTTAGTGGCTCTTTGGTCCAATTTGCGACACTAAAACCTATAGATCTGAATATTTGCATGCGTGTTAACCCTAAACGCTGTTGCCCCAATTGCAGTTCAATCGCTAATGGCCTTAATCTTGGTCCGTGTTTATATTTAGCCACGTGATGTCAGTGTCAGGTCATCTCAATGTAAACCTTTCTTGTAAGATAAAATCGCACTTATCCGTACACGTTCTTACGTATCTATTGTATGGTTCGAGTTCTAGAATGAACTTGAGCTTCTGATGAAATTAAACATCAAATACTAAAACACACAATCCTACATATACTCATGGCAGCTACACAGCAAAAAAATATACGACTGCAGACTGCTGACCATCTAGGAAGTCAGAACACGACCGTACAAGGAGCTCCGCCATTCCACCGCCAAGATAAGACTGTCTAGGCAGTGCCTAGGAAGTTACTGTGAGCGGCCAGCTGATTTATTAATGGAGGTAGGTTTACTGGTTAATTTATTCTGTGGTATAGTACAGTTGAAGATTAGCAGAAGGATTCTTTCTTTACGCACAAAGCGTTTTGCTACAGTATTTAATTTTTGTCAACTAGAAAACGTCTACTGTTGTACATCGGTCTCCAAAGAATTTTTTGAGGGATTTTTCCATGATCGCAGTAGATTATGATGTTGACCGGGGACAATGCTGCTGCACAATACCTTGATATGTCATTAGCCGGCTCCTATAAGCACATTCGCATTTATAATATTAGTATGATATACCACGTGGGCGAAGCCGCATGCGCAGACTATTATAAATATGTGAAAGTGTGTTTGTTGGTTGATTCTTCTATTACGCAGCATCGGATCGTCGGGATTTTTCCAACGTGATCTAGCTTATAGGCCGGAGAGTGACATATAGGCTTTCCCGGAAAATTGGCCCAGTTCTTGAAGGAATCTACACGCGGATCAAACGGCAGGAAGCATATATAAAGTATTATAAAGAATTTTGATTGAAACCGCTTGTTTCAGGAACCGCTGGTCCTATTCTAAGAATATTTGCATAATAGGAAGCTGTATTGTTCCTAAACGCTGATTGCGAAACCGCGAGGAAAATCTATAGTAGTGTCATATAAAGCACGTAATCATTTATTCAATAAAAACTATTTACAACACAAGAAAATGCGTGTGGTCGAATATTTCCAAGAAACCGGTTTACCGGCCATAAATACTGATTATGAGCCAAGATGTTACATCATTATTTAACTTGGGATTTGTGTGTCAATGTTATAATGACCTTAGAATAACCAAAAGGTATTATTTTATTTCATTGATAAATTCCAGCCGTTGCCTGGCAAGAATCCAATACAAAACTATTGAACACCTAAACTACTTAAAAAGAAAACAAAAAAATAAGGTTGTACAATAGGCGGGTATACTGGTGTATGTAATTTCTTACAGGCCATACACGCTACGGTACACCTGCACCGGCAGACCAAAGCATGTATTTGAACAGACCTGTGTAGGTCTAACCCATTACCCAACACACGCTCTACTTGCGCAGGCACATCAAGTAGACCTCTCAGGTAGACCGTAGCGTGTATGGTCCGATTTAGGATGGACAGGATTTGTAGAAACAAATGTTGCTGATGGTGTGAAGTATTACATTATGTTTATCTAATACATACTTCTATGTACTAATATTACAATAATTAGAGGTAAAGTTTTTTGTTTGCTAGTGATTAATTAGTTGTATTTCCTCGTTATCACACAAATATAGAACCTCGCCTCGGTTTAGTAAAAAAATGCTAAAAATCATGCAAGCCTCTTATCCAATGCCATCGTTATAATCTTGTCTTAATCCATGCACATCTGTTTTAGGAAACCCGGCCTGCTTACATCATAGACTCATGATTACGACCTCGTCCTAAACATCGGCCTACTCGAGTCGCGAAATCACATCGCGGGCGGCGAAGCCCTGAACTCGATACAAAGTGAAAAAAAGCTGGTATCGATATTCGTCAATGACTCGTATTCGATTTCAAGGTATTGTTTACGATTGAACGACGTCGATGATATTCGATGCGGTCGTTCATTCATGCTTTGGCGTGGGAATTTCTTTTATTTACCAGCAGCGCAAGTACGGATCTTTTCGATCGCTAAAAATGACAGTTCAAATCAATAAATTGGGTTTTATCTATTTTTTATATAATATATCGAGCCTTGATACAATCGACAAGTTATCGAATAGCTAGGTCGAATCCAAAGAGAATATAGAGCTACTACAACACTTTACGATCAGACTTCGGTACTCGCAACATTCGATAAATTTATCAGTTTTTTTGATTCGACAATTTTATCGAACCGACTTCCGTACTTGCGCCGCAGGTACGACTAAAGCTAGATTTAAATTAGAGAAATTTGTGCGAGCAGTGTAATGTTATATGCATGACCTTTGTGTCACAATTTCTGTCGTTGTCTAGACCTAGCTTCTCTTTGGCGAGAGTCCGAGTCGATTGGTATAGGTACCACCTTGCGCGTGTTCCGCTTTGATGACTAGTCAGTACGAGCGGAATGCAGTGCCGCGCAGGCCTGTGTTTCAATATTCTGGGTGGCACTGCGATAGTTATAGACAGGCGTTATATTTACCATATAGTATAGGTAAAGGTAACGAACGACCTGCGTCTTGAAAAAAATTTGTAAAACTATTTTAAAATCACGTGAGGCAGTTGTCTAAACGCTTACCCATCACAAATTTAAAAAAAACTTAACTTTACTGCCAAGTTTCAACAGAATCGGTTCACAGCTGAAAATTCAGTGAGTGAACAATCAATCATCCCTCTTTTTCTACCTAGGAATTAGGAGTGTTTTTTTTATTTAAATGGACGAGCTTCGATGTATATCCAACACAATGGAAAAAAGGATCAGACAATGTACAAAGTTTTGCGTGGTATACATAAATATACGCATTGACTTGATAATTTGAAAAACTGGGGCCTTACCGGCTAACATTCTCGTGTTAGTTTTCAAGTCCAAACCGATTAAAACCAGCGGTCACTAGTCTTCGTGTGGAAAGAGTTGTCTAGAGTTTTCGCTTCTTTTCGTTTTATAAGAGCTTGTTTCCTTTATAACGTTCGTTCTAAAATGATAACCAGCGAAAATTCTAGACAGTTCCTTCCAGCCGAAGACCTAGCGACCGATTGTCTTAATCGGGTTGGAATCGAAAACGAACACGAGATTGTTAGCCGGTAAGATCCCTGCTGCCTTATCAGCTAACAACCTCGTGTTCGTTTTCAATACCAGACCGATTAAAACCAGCGATCACTAGTCTTCGTGTGGAAGGAATAGTCTAGAATTTTCGCTGGTTATTAAAGAAATAAGCTCTTACAAAACGAAAAGAAGCGAAAACTATTGACAACTCCTTCCACACGAAGACTAGTGACCGCTGGTTTTAATCGGTCTGGTATTGAAAACGAACACGAGGTTGTTAGCTGATAAGGCAGCAGGTTGGAGTCGAAAACGAACACGAGATTGTTAGCCAGTAAGACCCTTGCTCTGTTTTTGATTAGGGTAATATTAAAATAGTGTCCAATTTACGTGCTACAGTAGCCTATCGAAATGAAAACGTTCTAAAACTAACACACCTCAGCGCATTTCCCCTTGCGAACATGCGATATATTTCCACATTTAGCTAGATGAGATTAGAAAATCGACACGAATCTCCGAGCTCATTGGGGACGATAGAAAACGAGTTGCAATAGGAAATGTCGAGTGAGATGATGATAGACTCAGTTTAAGGCCGCAGTATAAAACCGTGTGTCAAGGCAGGCCTCTTTATAATACGCAGCTAAACTAGAAATTCTATAGAAATTTGACATCCTATCCTACTTAATATTATAAATGCGAAGGTTTGCGTGTGTGAATGTTTGTTTTCACGTGTCTCCGTAACTATAAAACCGATTTTGATGAAATTTAGGTTCTGGAGCACATCTACACAAATAAATAAAATTGAAGTGTCTGTTTGTAATATCAAAATAACAGCTTTTTACCAAATTTCATGTTCAATACGCAGAATGTACAAAACGCAAAATGTACATAACGCAGTGCCTACGTTCAGTTTCGCAGAATGTTCAAAACTCTGACGGTCTTACCACAAAAAACAGTGTTTAACTCGTTAACATGCCTTAATCGCGTGTTTAAATGTGAGCAACCACAAATCCTGATTTAAGTAGCGCGTAATAGTTGTCTAACACAATTCTGTTGTGACATTTCTAAACATTTTTAACGTCTATCTTTAGACACTGTCTAGGTAAAAACGCATCTAAAAATGTTTTTTTGTGGTAAACGTTTGCCCCTGGCCGGCCGCATCGTGGCTAACCTGCCTAATGGGCACCCTACACTAAATGGCCACAGTTATTTGACCTCTCATTATTCCTACAAGTTGCTAAGTGAGGCCCCGGTCTTCGAATTGTTTAGCCATCATAGGAGCAAATAATCTTTATAAATAAATAAAATTGAAGTTTCTGTTTGTAATATCAAAATAGCAACTTTTTACTAAATGCATAAGAAAGTATATACGGTACCTTTAACAAAACAACCATTTATAACATTTTTGTCTGTCTGTTTGTTCCGGGTAATCTCCGAAACGCCTGCACCAATTTTGACGGAACTTTCACTGGCAGATAACTGATGCTACAAGAAGTAACTTAGGCTACGTGGGCGAAGCCGCGGAGCGCAGCTAGATCCATCTACACTACATCCTTGCTTATTTATACGTTTAAATTAGCCTATTTATTGTTACCTGTTGTATTATTGTATCTATGTCCATTCATCCTCATAGGCAGGGGCGTATTTACCCTTGGGCCAAAAGGGCCATAGCCCGGGGCGGCAGGCTGCTAGGGGCGGTGCAAGCAGAAGAAATTTATAAAAGACTACGTAACTAAGGCTCTTATTAATGAATAGTATTGAACTGTGTTTTGTCTCTTTCGATTCAGGGCGCTGAATCCTAAAATACGCCACTGCTCATAGGCATCTATTACCTACTACCTACATGTTATATTTGGACACCTTTGCACGCACAAGATGATATTATCTATCTACACAGTTTATTCTACATTTCCTAGAAGATAATAACTCATTTCGGCAAACAAGATAACAGCGTGAATAATGAGAACACCATGTAAATAATTCATTCTAAAACCAAAGAGATAAGGCTTATAATTATACTTTTAAGTGTTTTTAAAACATACGACTTTTGTTTACTTTAGCGTAGGTTATTTTTTATAGTGACGAGATAAAAAGGCCGCTCGTTTGATGGTAAGCGTCACGCTTCACACGCTTGCCTGTAATGCAGACCGTAGACGCTTATGCAAACGTGCGTTTGCTTGTCAGAATAACAACGCTTTTGCATCAAGCGCGGATTTCGAGTATCTCGTAATCGACGCTTGATGCAAAAGCGTTGTTATTTTGACAAGCAAACGCACGATTGCATAAGCGTCTACGGTCTGCATTATAATTGCAGCATCGCGCAGAGTTTTGAATAACGTATAGTTGACGGCGCTTGTCACCCTGCCACATCAGTTTTTAAGTCTCATAGTAAATTAACTACCACAGTACAGAGGACAGGGCCCCAATCGCGCTAATTTGAAATGACAGCGTACAGTTATGGTTTGGTTGTGGTTTGATACCAACTGTTGTTTAGTTTCGGTTCAGGCGTGTGGAATTCGATATTGCCATTCATTTGACAGCGTTAACTGTCAGTTGTTGTCGAGAAACGTCTCAACTTTTGGTAAAACTATTAGCGCGATACGAAACGGTCAAAAAGCTGTGATGCGGTCGTGGTTTAGTAGCGGTTTGGTTGTTAATTTTTAACGCGATTGCCCTCCAGATTTTCGACTTCAAGATGGTAGCTAACCGCAAAAGCTCTAGATAATTGCCCTACCACCATGCTATGGTTCCATCACGACTTTTCTTAACAGCTGAAGAATTCGAACTAACAACCTACAGACCGGGCGCAGATGTCACAACCACCGCAATCCATTCATTTTTTAAACTATTATCGAAGACAAGCAGGTCGTTTGCCTGATGGCACAGATCAGTAATCCTAGGCTTACTGGTCTGTGCCTGATGGTAACCATAACAATTGCAGTGCCACTCAGAATTTTAAACACAAAGGCCTGCGCGGCACTTCATTGCACTTGCTACTCTGATACATTAGATCTCATAAGTAATTTCACTGACTACATTCATATTTCAAGATTCAAGTCTACGCTATCGACAGAAAGTCTTAAAACGATCCTCATTAGCCATGCAAGTGTTAATTATGCAGACGTTTTCTAATAATTAAATAACATTATCGGCCGTTTCCAAACGGACGACGTCCATAATTCTGGATATAAGCTCTAGAGAAAGTTTGATCCATTTCGCTACCAGTCTTTGAAATCTATATCTCGCGCGAAAGGTTATGGATCGGACCATAGATAAAATATAGTATAGATATTTTAAATACTATTACTATTCTATTCGATATTTACTAAAATCTTTCTCGTCATCTCGAGACATTTGAAAAGCGTTAGCAATCGAACTAACAATACAAAATATGCAAATAATTTCAAACATTACGCTGTTCATAAATTCCCGACCTCGCAATGACACCTCCGTACCTCCAAAGCCATATTCCATTTAAAAAGTAAACTGTCACTTGCACTTTTTTCTCACGGTACACTGACACTGGCCGGCGTCATTCCTAATTTCAAATAATCGAACGCACTACTCTCGATTCGAGAGAAAACCACTCGATTTTACCGATTTATCGATAGGACGCGACGCGGCGTAGAAGCGAGCGTAGCGTGCGGGGTGCTCCGCTCGACTGTTTATGATTACTAAATGGAGCTAAGTGTGTGGGTATTAGGAATGTGATTCGAATGAAGGCTCGAGTTTTGGACTACGGTTTTTTGTACATGGCGAGACTAGTAGTCAGTTGAGCGTTACGCCTGCCCATAACAAGGGCAGAGCCGCCCAAAGGTTTGAATGAACCAGTCTTACGCGGCACTGCACCACGCTCGTGACTGAGATGCCCGCCCAGCTGTCTGTGATACGCAAAGTAAAATTACCGATTTTACGTGTTTTATGAGTTGGCATATTTTTGACAATATCGAGTTTGGAATACTTCATCCCCAACGTGGGTTTTTAGTTGGCGCGACGATTTCGCAAATCTAGAACCCTTTAGACATCGTAAGGTCATGGCTCCAACAAGGGGCGAACTTTTTTCAAATTCAAACTGCTTTATTCATATAGGCCCCAAGGGAGCACTCATGAAGGTTAAAATAACTTAACGTAACTTATTTTTACCTACCTACAATCTACATACTACTTTTTTATTTGTGATAATGATGTGTAATATTTATTTATCTTAGTTAATAAGTTAATTCTCTTATAAGTGAACTATGTATGTTCTTTAGAGAAATGACTTGAGTTGATCCTACAATCAATGAAAAAAGAGGCCTTCTTGTCTATTGTAAAGGTGTAGAAGAGACTCATTCAACTTGCCCGCACCCCTACAAATTATGATTAATGCTTTCGCATTTGTGTATTGTTTGTATTTTCTTTTGTGTGTTGGTTTGTAATTTGCATTTCTTTGGACGTCCAAAGGAGTAGCGGATCGACGTGATATTTCCCGCAAAAATTCAAGACTCCTGAGAGAATCTCAACGCGGGAGAAACCGCGGACAGCAGCTATAGGACATTTATTATATTTCCAAATCTCCCGCGTCCGGTTATGTTTGTAACATATTTTCTGCTGATATTGCCAGCTGTTGCTAGAGGCTCCCTATAATATTCAAATCTCCAATAATATACTTACTTTCGTTTGGAAAACAATGACTTAGTTATTTGTGTTGGTTGAGAATCTATAATAAAGAGATAAAAGGTTATTGCGAGTTGTTTATTACTGCCAATCTCGGGAACAACTGGTGCGATCCTAGGACAAATTTAACCAAGGCAAAGCACGTATTAGGATGCCATTAAAAAAAATTGTACGAATAAAATCGTAAAACGAAAAGTATTCCACTGTTGTGTTATATATAGTCCTAATTGGAAACTACTTACTTATTCCTATTATGATATCACAGACCTGTTTTATGCGGTGCACAGCCCCATCGGGTGAGACGGTAATCTCAACGCGTGTCTTTCGTCCTAAATCTGCAATACCAAAAGCATTCTAAACGCCTTGCCTAGCCTTTTCTGAGGAATCTCAAATACTCGTTAGTGTGTTCTGGTTTGATGAGCAAAGTAGTCAGTGAAATTACTGGGCTTATGAGAGAGACCTAATGTCTCAGGGTAAAGAGCGCACTGCAGTCCGCGCAGGCTATTTTCTATGCCAAAAACCACGTCCATCCGTTGCTCCGTTGTTACGTGAAAGAAGGACAAACCAACAAACTAACAAATGTACAAACAAAAATAAAACATTTCTCAGCTGTCCAACGCCTGGCAACCCTGCCCGCCGTGAGTCAGTATTGAATTACTTTAGTCATTAATAACAAATAACCAGTAGCTGGAATTAGAAGCCAGTTAGGTAAATACCTACGTAAATGCTGCGCCTGTTCTCTATTCAATTATCCTATGATAATTATACATCATAGGTAGATATCTAATCATAGATAATCTATACAAATAAATACAATTTAAGTGTCTGTTTGTAATATATATCAAAATAACAGCTTTTACCAAATGCATATGAAAATATATACGATACCTTTATAGGTATCGTATATATTGTATATACAAAACAACCATTTTTTTAAATTTTGTTTGTCTGTCTGTTAGTTCCGGGTAATCTCCGAAACGGCTGGACCGATATTGACGGGACTTTCACTGTCATATAGCTGATGTTACATGGAGTAACTTAGGCTACTTTTATTTTAGAAAAAGAATTAGGGTTTCGCGCAAAAAAATAAAAACCCTGAAATCCAATATCTCCGCGCGGGTGAATCCGCGGGCAGCAGCTAGTATTATCTATGAATGCTGTATAGGTTTTCAGTGCATATACAAACAGGCAAAACTTCAAGGAGCTGCAAGTTTTCGCAAAGTCATGGTCATCAATACTACGAACAGTCAGAATAATGGCGCCTGCTATAGCGCCAAAATATCGGAAACTTAAATCAAATAAACATGTGGTAGGTAAATGTCCCGTTTCAAGTGATAATTGGCTTACAGTCTTCTCCTCTCTGTATGAACGAGGCTTTAAAGCTAATAAGTGGCAGCTATGTCAATTTAATAAGAAAGCGAACGTGTGGATTTAGTAGACTGTGGACTAGTGGATTGTGGGTGTGAAGTATAGGCGATAGCCACACCCTTGTTTAGTCTCTTACAGTGTGGATTATAAACGTGGGTTCTTCTTCTGAAAGTGTTTACTTTATGCTTTGGAATACATTTTCCTTCAGTCTTTTCTGTCCACCTTCGTTTCATTCTTCAAAAGCTAGCCGTTTTTTCTTTCAAATCAAAAGTGCTACTCTTGACGCGTCTGAAGACCTCTTGCCCTTCTCAAACGCCTCTCGCGTTATATTTTCTTTGACACCTACGTAAATAAATGTGTTAGTAAAATGGAATTAAGAAATAAGACCAATTTCACCAAGATACCTATTTCATAAGTTTCAGGGAAATATTTTTAAAAACTTAATTATTTACTCAATAACTTCGCCCGTAGCCTATGGAAAGGTTGAGACATCTAAAGTTTTATTGCATAAGTATATCTTTAATTTTATTTTCATTTTTTCGTTATAAGATAATAATTTAGAAAGATCGGATGGAGCCGTCTAAGGACCGAGATAGTTGAATGGTTGAGGTCTGGTTGAGGGACAGACCTTTGCTCAGCAGTGGGACACCATAGGTTCCAAAAATAACATTATAGAAATCTTTTATAAAACACATTATCCATAAATAAGGATTATTATCCCCGGAGAGGTTCTAAGTGGAAAAATAAAATTAGATCATCTAAAGTTCACCAATCACGAACGCTCCACTCTAGCCTCAACATTCCACGCAAACGTTCCAAAAACCGTCCGTGTGTGGCGAATCTCAAACGGGATTACGTGGAGTGCTAGAAATATTGAATTTCCAAACGTTCCAAATCCGACGTTCCACATCATGTGTGGCAGATACAACGATCCGTTTCGTGGTCAGTTGCATGGCAGTTTACTCAAGCTCAAGACAAAGAATGACCGAAAAATGGAGCGATAGCGCGCCCGAAATGGCCGTCTGTGTGCTCGAAAATCGGAACATCATTCCACCCAATCCACGACGCGCGGACCGATGGAATTAGAGTGATCGTGAATGGTGAACTTAAGACTGACCGATGATGGTATGTCTTCATAGATATCGCGATGATAATAAACATTATATCTAAAAGCTAAAAGGGACAGCCCTAAAAGACTCCTTAGCACGATGTACCATAACTTGACGAAGGCTTGGTCCTTCGAGCTATGACGGAAAAAGTACTACCACTAAAATACATAAACAACTGATTATACGGAAACAAGTCGAAACGTATACGATAGCTTTTAGACATTATTGCCCATCGTGCCTACTCGATAGCTACGAAACGTGAAAAACTTACCCGATCAGTTATTGCCTCTTCCATTTTCCCGCGTTTTAGTCCCGGCGCTCGGATAACATTCGCCGGTGGCGCCACGACGGCGGGCGGGTGAGGTGCGCCGCCGCCGCCACCACCCGTCACCGGAATGAACCCGGCTTCCATAGCATCAACGCATCTCCTACACGCGTCAACAGATGGCGCTGTTTTCAATTCCGCAAAAAGCACTACACTAACATTTTCACATAGCAATTGTAAACTACTATCAATTCCACGGTTTAATTAGTAACACTTTAAATTCACTTTTTACTATGGACGTATTTATCACTAGCCATTTTTAAGGAACAGTTCGGTTGAGCACTTACAAAAACTTGAGCATTATGGAACGGAATTTCAAGCACTGATTTAAAAAGAAATAACTATCACTGGCCGTTTATAAAACTATAAAATACGTTGGCAGGAAGGACGGTTCTGCATGTCACCTCTCGCTCGTCGCCCTTGTCTCTGAAAAAGAGAGAGATACAATTAAGATAATTGAAGTACGTAAATGAACGGGGGCCGGTTTTCTTCAATAAACATGTTGATACAAATTTTATCATATTTCGTACCTGTGTGATACTTATCAAGGTCGCTGTATAAAGTGATAATTATTGAAATTGTTTTTCGTAAAACTGGATGTGTTATATTTTAAAAACGTATTTTTAGGCCTCCGTTGTGAAATAAGGAAGTTATTTAAAATCGTCCAGTGGTGACGTTCGTGATCGCCACTTCGCATAAATTCATATATGTGTATCTAACTGCCTACCAAAATTCAACTCGGTCCATGTGACAGACAAGACACACGAGTGATCCTATAAGGGTTCCGTTTTTTCATTCGGAAGTATGGAACCCTAAACACACTGTTTGGCGCCAAATTCATTAGATAAAGTGACAGTGACTGTATAGTTTAGATTGAATTATGCACGGTATCTGATATCATTAAATAATCATATTAGAAATAATTTATCAAGGTTATTAAAATACGCAATAGTAGTATTTTGCGTAGATAAAATACAGATTATATTAGTTTGAGCGACATGTCGTGACGTGACAGATTAGAGCCGTGTGGTACCGGCTATTCATACGCTGGGACCACACGGCTCTAGATATAGGACCACCCTACATCTTCCCACGGGTGCCGTAAAGTTCACCATACACGAGCGTTCCAAATCCATTGCTCCGCGCGTCGTGGATTGAGTGAATTTGAGTGCAACGATGCCGCGATGTCCAATTTCGAGCACACAGACGGGCAGTGGATTTCGGGCGCGCCGTCGCTCCATTGTTCTTTCATTCAGCGTCTCAAGTACTGCCATCTGAGCGCGAAACGGAACGTCGTATGATAACTAACGATGAGTTGGAACGTTGGATTTCTAATATTTCTATTTATCACTCCACGTAATCCATCTGAGATTCCCCACATACGGGCGGTTTTTGGAACGTTGGATTGGAATGTTGTAGATTGGACTCCTTGTGTATAAGGGCTCTAAGGCCGGCTAAGGGAATGTCTATAAAATGAATATCAGTGTTCTTCTCAGTCAATATCATAATCTACTGCGATCATCAAGACGCCTGCCAAGAGTACTGTATGATGACAATCCACTCCCATCCATGTCCTATGTTAGAGACCCGTCAGTGGATGTCTTTAGGTTGCTGATAATGATGTCGCAGTTTGAAGTGGTCAGTTGCCTACATTGTAGTATCTTATATGCCAAGTAGCACAGAACAGCACAAAGTACGTTCTTGTCAACACATGTCTGCCAACATTGTTACGCAGACCGTTTGTTCTTATGCAAATTACATATTATGCAACACACGCGGCAAGCGAAGGCGAAACACTGGTTGTAGCAATTAGATAGACCATTCACGTGCGTAGTTGTGGGCGGGTGGCATGATAGTTCAATGAGATATTTATTTTTCAAACCTATCCTATATTTTTAAGTACTCAATACGACATTGTGTTCGTATATTGGGCCTGCAGCGCAAGTACTTTGTTATTTTGACATTACAAACAGACACTTCAATTTTATTTATTTGTATAGATATAGATTATGTATTAAGACGAATGCAAGAGAAAATACAAACCGGCGTAGCAAATTCGTACCCAATGCAACTCAACCACTTTTACAACATCTAGACCGGAAATTCGTAAAAGTAAAATCTCAAAGAACAACCGAAACATCATGATAATCGAAATCGAATAAACACGAGGCGATACCATTATCGGTGACGCGTGTCGTTAGAAACGTTCGAGGTTCGCGATAAGGAGGATGCCTTTCTGTACTACAGTTCTAGCTCTAGAGTCTAGAATGTAGACAGAGTCACCGTTCTTAGCTAATCGATAAAGTTACGTACGTACTGGTGTCGTCGGTACTTGGTTGGGTGATCGTATGTGGTCATAGACGGTCTTACGACGAAAACATTAAGGGTCTTAACACAAAAAAATTAAACACAAGTGTTAAACACTTTTTAACGCCTAAACATGCCTTAGTCGCGCGATTATTTATGACCAACCACAAATTCCGATTTAAGTAGTGTCTAATCGTTGTCCAAAACAATTCTGTTGTGACATTTGTAATCATTTTTGACGTTTACCTTTAGACGCTCTTTAGCTAAACAGGCGACTAAAAATGTTTTTTTGTGGTAACACTGAAAAAACACCATAAACCTTAAACGGCGTTTAACTGCTAAAAATGCTCGCGTGTTTAAATATGAGCATTGAGCAACCACAAATCTTTATTTAAGTAATGTCCATCTGTTGTGATATTTCTAATAATTTTAGATGTTTATCTTTAGACTCTGACTAGCTAAACAGGCATCTTAAAGTGATTTTGGTGATGACACGGGTGGTGTTTATGTTTAGAGCAAATATATGAAATATGTGGGAGGCTAGTTTAGAAACAAGGGCAGGTGTAGTGCGTGACGATGGCAAAAGACCTGACGGCATGACGCTCATTCCACGAATATTGGTGTGGGATGGCAATGCGAGGCGTCGACACACTTGCACCGTCGCATCTTCCTGGAACGCAAAATAAGGCTGGTGCCTAAATCAGCAGAAAACGACTGAGAAAAGTCTAAAGAGCGCACTGCAGTGCCGCGCAGGCCTTTGTATTTCAAATTTCTGTGTGGCACTACGATTGTCATGATTAGGCTTACCATCAGTCAAACGACCAGCTCTTCATGTTATCAAACAGATTAAAAATTAAAATTATTCTAATCCATGCCAAACTTGTTACTCTCGCGAGCCCACTTCTGATAGGCTTACGCAATGCGATGTCAAAGCCCGTATCTACCAGGTTAAGGCCACAGTTACATTGCCGGTAAGACCGGTAGAAAGGCCTGTTTAGACCAGACAGTACCTACTCGCTGCCAGTCGACGTGGCAAGTTGGAAACTGGAAAGGAGAGAAGCGACTCTCCGAGTCCTCGCAATATCGATTAACGATACATCGCATCCTGATCCGCATGCGAAGCCGCGGGAAAAAGGTAGCATAAAATATACGCGACAAAATGTTAATTCGTTTCTAGCCACAGCCAAATCGTGCTTCGAGCTCCGTATAAGTATTTACAGTATTTGTTCAACTCACTGTCCCATTGCAAACAAACAGCAAGCAGCTATCGGTGACAAAACTAAATTAACATTTGCTTTGCATAAGTCACATGTAAGTGTTTGTTCCTTGCATCCATTATCGTGAGATGTGGGGGTAAGCTGTTCGAACTGTTGCCAATACTGCGGGGCAAGATCAGGGTGTCCACACGGCAAAATAAAAATCATCATCGGCCGAAAGACGTCCGTCGTCCTCTGCTGAACCAATGTTCAGCGGCCAATGCCGTCGAATAGAATCGCGATCACGCGTTTGTGAGATACTAGAAGTTCCGTTCACGAGCAATCGCACGAATGTTCTGCAGTTCTGCTATTCAAAATTAGAATTCGAACGCGCGCTCGACTCGTGAGAAGCCTCATCTGGACAAGGTCTAAGGCACACTAGACGCTAATGCATGATTAGTGATTATGCATCAATCACGGACCACGCACAAACCATGCAAAACCCACGATTACAGCCGCTTCTACTCTACTCAAAAAAATAATTTCACAACCACTGCGTATTCAGTGCAGAAGCCGCTAGCCGCGGTAAATAAGCGGTGGTGCACAAGTGATGGGAGCGGGGCAGGGCTTCGAGGTTGTGCAGACAGCACAGCACTATCTGGCCGTATTGCTGTTCTTGTCCGTTTCTTGGTTTTACTTCAAGCAGCGCGTGAGCATAATACCTTGTAATCCGCGATTGTTGCAAAACCATGGTTATTTTGACAGCATAACACAAACACTGCATTAGAGTCTAATGCCGCCCTAAGCAAGGGTTACTAGTTACTACCAAAACCAACTTAGCCAAGGATCCGTCAAGAATCAAAGTTCAATAATGCACTTCGTGATATATGTGTACACACGTCGCATGATCACAAATGACAAGCCATTTGCGTGCAGAATTCATTGTGCATTATAATTATTTATAATCGGAATCGTGAATTTATAAACAAAATAATATACCAGTATCTATGTTTCTTTTAGTACAAAAGTCACGTCATTTTTATGTACTTACTAGCTGCTGCCTGCGGTTTCACCCGCGCGAAGATATTGTATTTCATCGTTTTTATTTTTTTGCGCGGAACCCTAATTATTTTTCCAAAATAAAAGTAGCCTAAGTGCCTTATAACTTCAGCTATCTGCCAGTGAAAGTCCCACCAAAATCGGTCCAGCTGTTTCGGAGATTACCCTGAACAAATAAACAGACAGACAGACATAAATTTAAAAAATGGTTGTTTTGTTATAAGTGCCGTATATATACTTTCATATGCATTTAGTAATAAGCTGTTATTGTGGTATTACAAACAGACACTTCAATTTTATTTATTTGTATAGAAAACCATGGCATGGTGGGTTGTGTGTTACGATGTTTTCATATTGTAAAAGATCGTATATGTTAATTTTATTTATTTGTATAGATTATTTGATAACGAGCATTTATTACAGTACGGATTGGATTACACTATGCCCCTATTACACAGCAAACTTTTAAGAACGCACTTGTCAAAAGCGTCAACATTAAGATGACCTTTAACGGTTACTTTGAGACGCAAATGCGGGCTACGAAGGCCGCGCCATTTACACAACCTACTCTTTTACACATTTCTGTAACCCGTGATTAAAGAATTCGGAAATACCAGCTGTTTGTGATTAAACAGTCGAAAATGGATAGAATATCAAGTCCAAAGCCAAACTTGAGCTTTCGTTAAGGACCACTTTATGGCTAGTGGCTACCCTGACGCAACCATAGCGTGGTGTTTTTTTGTTTATTCTATTTGGTAACGACACGAGCTGGTCCTTTGCTTGATGGTAAGTATAACGCCGGCCCATAACCATTGCAGTGCCACTCAGAACTTTGAAACACAAAGGCCTGTGCGGCACTGCAGTGCGCTCGTTACCCTAAGGCATTAGGTATTAAGAGGAAGACACCACCCAAATTGGGTCCATTCAAATATGCTTTACGCCAAATTTATAGATGTTATGGCAGCGAAAAAAATATATGTTAATCTTCACCATATTTCTAATGAGAAAGAAGACATAAAAACATGATTTCAATAAATTTTCTCGATAAAATAAATTCGCGAAGTAACCCTTAGAAATTCGCTTCTATCATCCATAACTCAATATTTCATGAACTTACGTTGATAAAATTTATAAAAGTGACGTATATTACCATAATCAAGTTCTTTTTAAAGTTTTGTTTCAATAACTTAACGTATTGTTATAAAATTAATTATTTTAGAATAGTTAACTCGAGCGTTGCATCACGTCATCGCCCTTCTCTTTTATTTGTATAAAGTCCGACAGTGATCGCTGAGGCGCGTTGCTAGACGGACGTGTGTCGCTTTGTTCCGCTCCCCGCTCACACTTTGCTGACACAATTTCTGGATTATTATTTAGCTTTGCAGGTAGTTTTATTCTGTCAATAAGTTGTTTAAATATAATTAAGTCATGTTTTAGTAATAAGATTACAATATACACATATCGAAATAATAATAAATATTCATTTTGATAGATTGAAAAGCGTTGTAGCTTTTAGCGGAAGTCTATAGTTGTGATAATTCGTCTCTACCAAACAGAGCTCGATTAGCCTAGCGGTGTTCGGCGCGGATTACGTTTCTTATTTTGTAGAAGAACCGCTTAGTAGGTACCGCGTTCAAATCCCAATGGGATATGTTATTTTTGTACTATTTTTTTTAATATTTTTTCCATAAATAATAATATAAGTCGTACATACATACTTACGATAGTTATGACCAAATTTATTTTTCATCATGATAATTATTTTTGTGTAAATATACTGTTTTTTTTTAATATTTTTTCCATAAATGATACCTAATATGAGTCGTACATACATACTTACGATAGTTATGACCAAATTTATTTTTCATCATGATGATAATTTTATTCTGTCAATAATTTATTTAAATATAATTAAGTTGTGTTTAGTCATAAGATTTGTAAATATAGTTATCAGTGTAATTTTTGGAAAATAGGAAACAAAAAGAATCAACGAAGACCAAGAAAGACAAGTTATTTTATGAGGCAAAAACACATGATAGAAGTTGTATACATATTTACATTTTTTTGTATTACAAAACAGGCATACCGAAATAATAGTAGATAGGTACCTACTCACTTTGATAGATTGAAAAGCGGTATAGCTTTTAGCGGAAGTCTATTGTTGTAATAATTCGCCACTAACGAACAGAGCTCGATTAGCCTAGTGGTGTTGTGCGAAGTTTATAAGAACAAGCGCGTAGTAGGTATACTCGGTTCAAATCCCAGTGAGATATATTTTTTTAATTATTTTCCAAATTTATTTTTCATCATGATGTTGTTTTTTTTTTCATAAATAGGTATATATATGAGCCGTACATACATACTTACAATAGTTATGGACAAATTTATTTATATCTATAATTTTTATGTACCTATGTTTGTATGCCTATGCATGTATGTATGTGTACCTATGCTTCTTATTCATAACTAGCTGCTGCCCGCGGTTTCACCCACGTGGAGTTATTAGAATTCATTGCTTTTATTTTTTTGCGCGTAACCCCAATTATTTTTTCTAAAATAAAAGTAGCCTAAGTTACTCCTTATCACATCAGCTATCTGCCAGTGCAAGTCCCGTCAAAATGGGCCCAGCCTTTTCGGAGATTACCCGGAACAAACAGACAAAAATTTTAAAAATGGATGATTTGTTATACCTAGGTACTGTATATACTTCCATATGCATTTGGTAAAAACCTGTTATTTTGATGTTAAAAACAGACACTTCAATTTTATTTACTTGTACAGAGTAAAGATATGGTCACACGGTTATTTATTATTTTTTATGAAAACAAAAAAGCTTGCACAATAAAGAGACATCACAAGTGACGCTTAGTAGGTACTATCTAATTACTTAGCGGGCTAAACTATTTTTTTTGCGCAAAATTTATTTTTTCGATTTCTGTGCATGTTTTCTCTAATGCCTAACTACAATGTGTATTTTTTGATAATTTTCTATCTACTTTCAAATATAATTAGTTGAAATGCATGTGCGTGCAAAGTAGGTACCTACCTGCAATAATACAAAAGCTGAAAGCATCAAATATTCATATGAAGCAACATTTCATATATATATTAATATATTTATATGCATATACATATATGGATATACCAATACGTCAAATTTGATGATGGGCGACTTCAGGGGAGCACTTGTTGAACCGAAAACGTATGTTGATCCGGCTGCTTTTGTTGATCCAATATTCATCTTTAGTAACAAATGTTGCTCCGACCTGCTGCCTTATCAGCTGCTCATCAGACAGGAACACAGTAATGCTTGCACACTACTGCTTGGCGGCTAATATGGATAAGACTAAAATCATGTCCAATATCCATGTTCCACCTATACTAGTAATTGTTGGGAACGATACTCTCGAAGTTCTTGACGAGTATGTTTACCTAAGACAGACTGTCCAATTAGGTAGATCCAACTTCGACAAAGAGGTCACACGAAGAATCCAACTCGGCTGGGCAGCGTTTGGGAAGCTTCGACATATCTTTTCGTCCACAATACCGCAGAGCCTGAAAACCAAGGTTTTCAACAAGGGTGTGTTGCCAGTGATGACGTATGGCACTGAGACATGGTCTCTTACTATTGGCCTCATGAGTAAGTTCAGAGTCGCGCAACGTGCTATGGAGAGGACTATGCTCGGGGTTTCTCTGCGTGATAAAATCCGAAATGAGGAGATCCGCAGGAGAACGAAAGTCGCCGACATAACTCTCAAAGTCAGTAAGTTGAAATGGGATGGGAAGATGGCAATGGGCAGGCCACATCGCTCGAAGAACCGATGGTGAAGAAAGGTTCTCGAGTGGCGACCGCGAACCGGAAGACGTAGTGTAGGCCGACCCCTCACTAGGTGGACCGATGACCTTGTCAAAACCGCGGGAAACCGTTGGATACAAGAGGCGAGTAGCCGATCCAAGTGGCGTTCTATGGGGGAGGTCTATGTTCAACAGTGGACGTCTTCCGGTTGATGATCATGATGAGTTAAGCAGGTCTAGGTCAAGTTTCCAATTTCCAATACAACGTTAGAGTCCACATGTGGCATATTTGGAAGGGAAGATTTAATACATTTAGTTTCACTAGCGTTTATTAGATTATTAGCAGCAAACTATTATGAGATTTTGTCAAAGTTGTCATTTAATTCCTTTAGTTAACAAAACTACAAAACTGGGCGCAGAAGCTGGTATTTATATTTATATGCGATTTCACCCACGTTCCCACAGGAAACGTGCATTTTTTTCGGGATAAAAAGTAACCTATGTTGCTCTCCGGTCCATAATCTATATATATGCCAAAAATCACGTCGATCCGGTGCTCCGTTAGTGCGTGAAAAATAAATAATATCCTCTATAATATATATAATATCCTCTATAATTTTTAAGCCACCTTCGCGTGCGGCGTTCCCACTTTGAACTATCAGAGAAACTAGTCATTTGTGGCTCCAGACCCTTGGATCAACATTAACGAAGCTCATGTCGCGTGTAATTACATCAAATATACAACAGATTTGAAAATAACGCTTCTGTGTATTTTTTTTGCCGTTAGTGGATCAACAAAAATGGGATGTTTCAATGGCGAGTATCTCGAAAACAGATCAATGTAGATCCAGCGTCACCATGTACTTTTCAACTTCGGATCAAAGTATAACTGTTCTCTTGATCTGCAGGGCTATTCGCTAACTTTAACATTTCTAGTGATCAACAAATGAACTGCTGACTTATATTTTGACTGATTTGTTTTGTTATTCCATGTCAGTTGCGTATTGTTATACCACGTTTTATGTCACGTCCCACGGGAACGACGGGAACGGGATAAAAAGTATCCTATGTCCTTCTCCTAGTTCTTAGCTACCTCCCTACAAATTTTCAGCCAAATCGGTTCAGCCGTTCTTGAGTTATAAATAGTGTAATTAACACGACTTTCTTTTAATATATATAGATTATTTTTTATACTATTGGATAACTAGACGAGCGGGTCCTTTGCCTGATGGTAAGCATAACGCCTGCCCATAACAATTGCAGTGCCACTCAGGACTTTGAAACTCAAAGACCTGCGCATCACTGCAGTACGCTCGTTACCCTGAGACATGAGGTATTAATTCTCAGCATAAGCCCAATAATTTCACTGGCTACTTTGTTCATCAAATGGAAACACAGTACTGCTCGCACATTACTGCTTGGTGACAGACTTCACGAGCAAAGTAGTGGAACCAACCCAGACGGACACTTGCAGAAGACTTAGCCCTATCATCTAATCATAAAATATCTATAGCAATAAACACTCCAGCATCACAATAAAATCGTTGTTGTCGATAGAAGGTGATAATCACTCGAGTTTATAAGACACTGGTCTTGAGTAGTGTCTTTCACAAGCCTCGGTGATTATCAAATTTGATGTCCACTATGCTTACGTAATCGCAATTGGGTACTTGCATGAAATACAAAACACATAAATACTGTGGTTATACAGGTTTAAGAACATCACATTAACACAATAAAAATGAAATTCAGAAAAATATATAATTTCCACAAAGATACTGGATCTAAAACTTTCCAGAATTCAACGATTTCTTTTAATTATCCAATAGTAATTCAAACCATACTATCAGATTCTTTACATTTTAATGAATAACAAATGAATGACAACTATGTACTTAAACGCAGTTTTTCACGGCCAAAATGAAAAAATGTGTGTTTTAGTACAAATTTACGGGCCGCGTTGAATATGTGACGTCACGCATTAAGCCCAATTAGTATGGGGTGTTTTAGCGCTCACTAGAACCGCCTGACTTTGGATCTCATTTTTGACGTTGTTAGCATTCGATTTCCAGTTTTTTCTATATAGACATTTAATTTTCATGAGAACACGAATTGATTAGCATTATAAAAAAATCGAGTCAACACCCCAATTTTAAACTATCGATACAAAAATATCTGTCAAAGTGAGTTACGGTGACTAACCACGAAACTCGTGCTCATGACGTCATCCAAGTTAATAACTGAGGTTAGCCAATACGAAACTAGCTGTTTGACAGTTCATCGCTGTACACTTTGCCAAGTGATCATCACTTTGAGTTGTCAACCGAGATACGGAATAGCCCTGCTGGACTCAGATGTACACTAATAGGTGGATCAACATTTGTTCAAAACTCATACTGGATCAACTATTACCGTGTTGGGCTCTATTATATGAATAAATATATGAACATTTATATCTATACAAATAAATAAAATTGAAGTGTCTGTTTGTAATGTCAAAATAACAGCTTTTTATCAAATGCATATAAAAGTATATACGGTACCTATGACAAAACAACCATTTTTAAAAATTTTGTCTTTCTGTCTGTTTGTTCCGGATAATCTCCGAAACGGGTGGACCGATTTTGACGGGACTTTCACTGGCAGATAGCTGATGTTACAAGGAATAACTTAGGCTACTTTTATTTTAGAAAAAGAATTGGGGTTCCGCGCAAAAAAATAAAAACCATGAAATCCAATATCTCCACGCGGGTGAAACCGCGGGCTGCAGCTAGTTCGTATATATAATCGAAAGCCACACCACACGGGGGTGAGGGGGAGGTACTTTTGAAGTGTTGAGTACTGCAATTGTTATTGGACAGCATTATGCTTACTATCAGGCACACGTCCAGCTCGTCTTTTTATCAAATACTGTAAAAAGACTAGCAATGCCCCACGGCTTCTCCTACGTAATAAAAATAGCTTAAGTTACTCCTTATAACCTCAGCTATCTTCCAGTGAAAGTCCCGTCAAAATCGGTCCAGCCGTTTCGGAGATTAGCCGAAACAAACAGTAAAACAATTTATTTTGCTTTTTTTTATTATACGTACCGTCGATACTTTCATATGCATATAGTAAAAAGTAGTTTTTTGACATTACAACCAGAAGTTCAATTTTATTTATTTGTATATAAGACACCCTTTTTTACTCCTGGTATCTATATTAATTTGAACACTATCTCAATTGATCATAGGTGCCGATTTTGTCAACACTCAACAGTCTCATTCATAGGATTTGCATGAAATGTCACGGGTCCAAAAGGGGCTGGCGCGGGGGAAACAGGTAGCCCTTCATCACCGGTGATGATAAGGTTCATCATAATTTAGCAATTTTATTAGTTCATAAATTTAAAGCTATTTTGAACCTTATCACCACTGAATAAGGTCTAACTGTTTTATTTTTACCGCCGGGCCTACATGGTTCCGGCCGACATTAAGGTTCAATATAGTTAGCAATTTTATTCGTTCATAAAGTTAAGGCTATTTTGAACCTTATCACCAATGAATAAGGTCTAACTGTTTTTTTTTTGCCGCCGGGCCTACGTGGTTCCGGCCGACACTTCAAAGGGTAGGATAGGAATAATACAGCCCAATACAAAATCAATTTAAAATATTTTAGTACCAGGTTTATATTAGCGTCATCTATTGGTAGTCTGTAATATCGTATCTCATTTCGTAGCTGTGTAGCTACGACTCTCATTTAGTACTTTTTTTCGCCACTTTTTTTGAGTCGCGCTACTTTATCGGAGATTTGGGGACTATCGGTATTTTGTGTTTATGGGCGTGGCTTATTTTACAAATTGCTGAATGTCTTTCGCTGTTGTCAGCGCCTTAAGTCTCATAAGCCCAGTAATTTCACTGGCTACTTTGCTCATCAAACCGGAACACAGTAAAGATTGCACATTACTGCTTGGCGGCAGATTTCACAAGCAAAGCGGTGGTACTAACCCAGACGGACACTCGCAGAAGACTTAGTCCTCTCACTAACAAATCTCTTTCGAATGCTCTGAGAGCCTTACTTGCACTGTTATGTATTCTGTGCCGGTGTTCAATTTGCCAAAGATCCGTGTGTACATATCGCCTCGCTTCTATACTAATATCTCCTGCGCAGCGGTCCGAGACGTCCTCAGGGATTGATCTCATTGTGGAGCACAGCCGCGATCTTTGTAACACAATTACCTTTATTGCGAGCGGCGGAGCGTCGAGGGCCGTGTCACTGTCTGATGTCTGATGTAATTATAATTGGGTTGTTGACTGTATTCAAATAAAAATATAATTTTGCCGCGAAACGGTAGTTTTTGTGACAGAAATCCTATTAAACACAATATTTTTGTTTATTTTTAAGGAATTTAATTTAAATTAAATAATCAAAATGTAATCACATCAATCCGAAGTCACGTGACCTAAAACGCCCGTGACGTCACTGTTTCAATCGGAATGAGTATAAATTTTTTTTTGTTTTGTTTTTGGCTCCAAGTGATTTGCGCATTTAAATAGTGTCAAGTTACATAAGTAATAATATATAATAAATCTCTAGTTTTGGTGCATGAAAGTCGTCAAAGTCACGTTAAAGTTTAGTCTAGGCGCGGTCGAGCCGAAGTGACGCTTCAGTAAATTGGTGGATAGTTTACTGAAGCTTCTATGGAGTTTTGGATAGAATACGAAAATACACGTTTTTCGTCTTTGTACTATTTGCCTTTCACTCATGCAAGTTTACGAACACTTAATGGTTAATAATCCACTATTATTACACATTAACACTCTATAAAACAAAGGTTTTAGTAAATAACACAAAATCAACAACAGCACATTTTCGCATTCCCGCCAAAACTCCAATGAGTATATAGCTCGTTGCGCTTAACTGCTTAGTATTTTAGAGTGATTTCTGTGATTATTTATCTGTGCTGTGAATTCCGCGCCTATTTTTCTAAATTTATTTCGACTCTTGAATATTCTCCCATGATGGAAAGTGGCTTCATAAAGGCAAATAATTCCAATTTGCCGAGAATTTATTGTTTTACGGTGGCCAATTTCTTCTCGACAAACGATAATTTCTGCTCTGCTGAATTTAGAAATGTGAAGACCTCCGTGTAAGTACCTACTTATTATACCAAAAATCATTATTTCTATAACCAACAATGAATATATAACAGTAATCGTAGATTCTAAGATCCAAAGTGTATTAATTAACCAAAGCATATATATAAATCAATAAGCTCAAAAAACTTAGAACTCATATTTTAATACATAACAATACATACACAGAAAGCATCGAATGAACTTGTCACTAAACGTAGCACAGACTAGGTAGTAGTGGTTATATTCTCTTTGCTTGTCACTTTACAGTGTTATAGAAAATTACTCTGTGGTAATTGAACACGTGACGTCACTGGCGTTTTGGAGCAAAATTTAAAACGGCATTTTAAATACATGATAATTAAAATATTAGTTGTTTTAAAAAGTAAATTTAAATATTTTGGGTTATATTAGGCCAATACGCATCGTTTTAAACACTTTCCCAAAATCAGTCAACATCCCAATTAGAACGGATCGGGAAGTTTGTTCAGAGGTATCCTATCTCGGAATTTATTGAGCGAGTGAGCAAAGCGAACGAAGTCTTTGCAACAACTGGCCAATTTCGCTTTCATCTGTCCGGGTGTTGGTACATACACAGGTCGTATTCTTCAACTAATATTGATGATTGTGAAGTGATGTGATAGCAGCGTAAAGCGGAGCAGTCGTCACTTTGAGCCCAGGCAGAGAGTAAAAGAGTATCTGTATATATATATTTTTTTATGTTATTTGGTAACGAGACGAGCTGGTCGTTTGCCTAATGGTAAGCATAACGCCGGCCCATAACAATTGCAGTGCCACCCAGAACTTTAAAACACAAAGGCCTGCGCGGCACTGCAGTGCGCTCGTTACCCTGAGACATTAGGTATTAAGTCTCATAAGCCCAGTAATTTCACTGGATACTCTGCTCATCAAACCGGAACACAGTAATGCTTGCACACTACTGCTTGGCGGCAGACTTCACGAGCAATATTTGATGGAATATACTGTATACTGTATAGATACTTTGCGGAAGTCCATTTCAAATAAGATTATATAATGTGGGTAGTTTAGTTTTAATTCCGCGATAAAGAATGTCTAATGGCCTAAGTTCGATCTATACTGAATTATATAACCTTTCTTGAGATCGCAACGATGAACTGTAAAACCAGCAATTATAATATTTCGCGGAATTAAAACTATAAATTACCCACATTATAATCTTATAGTATCTGTATATTGTTCTCGTCTATTTCGTGGATTTTAGATGGGTTTACATCAAGCCGCGCATGCGCGTGCATTATCTCGTAATCCGCGCTTGATGCAAAATCATTATATTATTTTGACAGCAAAACGTATACAAACAAGGCCGTCCTTAGGACTACACGGCCGAAACCTACCAGGCTACCATCTTGTATTATGCCAGGCTTGGGCAGGTCTCTGAACTTGAAACCCAGACCGATCTGAGGCAGACTGCGACAATGTCATTGCAGTTAATTGGAGCGTGCGGAGTTGCGGACAGCGTCCGTCGCCGGCAGATGACGTTGTATTTAATAATGCAGATGCTTTGTTCGATTGTACGAATCATTTTAAACTAAGGACGGCAACGTCAGCGTAAAAGAACTTTTTAAACCCCGATGCAAAAAAGGGGGACGTTATAAATTTAATGTGTGCATCTGTGTGTTTGTCTGAGGCATCATAGCTCCTAAACGCGGACGAACCAATGATTGATGATGGACCGATTTTGATTTTTTTTTTGTTAAATGTGACTTGAGTGTTTTCTTAGCTATGATTCGAGAAAATCTGTTCAGACGTTTGTAGATAATCAGCACTTTTTATGAGATTTAAAAAATATTATTTCGTTACTGAGACATTTCTCAGGGTAACGAGCGCACTGCAGTGCAGCGCAGGCCTTTGTGTTTCAAAGTTCCGAGTGTCACTGCAATTGTTTTGGGTCGGCGTTATGCTTACGATCAGGGAAACGACCAGCTCGTCTCGTTATCAAACTCCCGATAAAGGCACCGTGTGATGCGTGAAAAAAAAAGATTATAAAAACATTCGAATTCCTTCACTATCGTTTTCTAGTCAGAATCGAGGCAGACCTTGCGGATTGGATCCAAGCATTAAAACTGTATAAAAATATCGAATACTAAAATCGATTATCCGACGAAGCGGTCGCAACTCGCAATCGATTGTTCACGGGCAATTTAGTCCGGCTCTATTGTGCCGGTCGTGCTCCGTTTGAGCCACATCTGTATTGAATGTTGATTGATCTTTTATCTTTTATTGAATTGATCTTTTATCTGTTATAAAGCTGAAAATAACTGTTGGCTGAATAACGGATTTTTTCTACATAAAACATGTAGCACATCTAAGATCTTTTACAATATGAAAACATCGTAACACACAACCCACCATGCCATGGTTATCTATACAAATAAATAAAATTGAAGTGTCTGTTTGTGATATCAAAATAACAGCTTTTTAATAAATGCATATGAAAGTATATACGGAACCTATAACAAAACAACCATTTTTAAAATTTTTGTCTGTCTGTCTGTTTGTTCCGGGTAATCTCCGAAACGGCTGGACCGATTTTGACGGGACTTTCACTGGCAGATAGCTGATGTTACAAGGAGTAACTTGGCTATTTTAATTTTAGAAAAAGAATTAGGGTTCCGCGCAAAAAAATAAAAACCATGTAATCCAAAATCTCCACGCGGGTGAAACCGCGGGGCAGCAGCTAGTAATATATATTGTGAGAATTTTCCGTGCTCGTCCGGCAGCCATTCAAGTTGAAATGTCACCAAACTCGGTCGCGGCCACTCGAACGACATATAAAATGTATGAAAAATCATGTCCGCAGCTTGTGGTCGGGATAGTACCTGCTTTCGGTGGCCCAATGTGCGGCTGCTTTACTTTAGAAAGAGCCACATTGTTATGCCAATAGCTGTCTAGAAGCCCGTCGTTAGTCAGTATTTACTTTTGTGTACAAGTACATTCTGCCTAACGGGCTTCTAGCTCATTCCTATACACACGACCAGAATTACTATTCCTATGGTCCCTGCGTCCCCGCTTTACCACTAACTCATTTACAAAAGAAACCAAGTGCGAATGCCTATTTCGGTACCTGACTGAGCAAACAGCTATTTGCACTGCTTACCGGGTTACCATAAGCCCGGATTCGTTTCGACGTATCCGATGTTTTAGGCATTCGAATTCTGCCTAGATTAGAGCAAGAGCAAGGTAGATACAAAAATAAAAAGCCTGAGATCGCGTATCGGCGGCTTCTTTAGCGACGCTGCTATCAGTCAATTGTTATCAGTTGTTTGTTGTTATCTGTCAACCGTTTTGCTCGTGAAGTCAACCGCCAAGCAGTAGTGTGCAAGCATTACTGTGTTCCGGTTTGATGAGCAGAGCAGCCAGTGAAATTACTGGGCTTATGAGACTTAATACCTAATGTATCAGGGTAACGAGCGCACTGCAGTGCCGCGCAGGCCTTTGTGTTTCAAAGTTCTGAGTGGCCCTACAATTGTTATGGGCCGGCGTTATGCTTACCATCAGGCAAACGACCAGCTCGTCTTGTTACCAAATAAAATAAAAATAAAAAATATCGTGTCTTATAAATGGAAAACGGTAAATAATGACGAAGGTTGCCAGGCTCAAAAATAAAAACCTGACCAAAACTTTTTATGCGGCGCGATCTGCGTATTAAAAACTGTTTATTAAACTATTTCCTAAATACGCAAACTTGATCGTTTAAAGTTGTAAACAACCGAGTCGCTCATTAGCCTAAAGAGCCTAGACAACTATTTCAACAAAGCAAGCCGTCGAGGCGTCAAGCTATTTAACTCTTCAGTTCTACCCTCATAATTGTAACTACAGTTGTTTAACGTAGTTTTAACTGGAGTATCTCGCTCGATGTAGGTATTTTACTTTGTAAACGGATTATGTCGTGCAACTGTCATGCGTTTAGATGACGGCTCGTGAACGTAATGTCCGATATCATTTTGCAACGAAACCAGTTGGGTTTCCACAAATATATACATCACAAAAATTTCGCTTGCAACAGGATTCTAACCTGCGTCTTCTGGCAAGCCGGGCCAGATGCCTTAACCAACAAGGCTAAGGGAGCAATCGATGTTGACTGCGAAATTCTTGATATGATGTATTTCTTTCCCGCTTACAAGTCGTGTGTCGAGTATCAGGTTTTGTGGTAATCACGCGACTAAGGCAAGTTCAGGCGTTAAACAGTGTTTAACGCAGGTTTAAAGTGTGTTTAATTTTTTTGTGGTCAGACCCATACGGCCTTATTACAAAAAACTCGTTAAACTCGACTTTGGTCGACAACCAATTTGTCTTCAACTATCTTTAGAGTCGACCTATAAACCAAACCTTATTACAAAAGATGAATAAAGCCAAGACAACTTATTACCAAACTGTAGCTATGGTAGAAATTATTTCCACAGATAATAAATGTCTTTATGCTACGGATACACGAAATGTAGAATTGACACAATGTACTAATTTTTATTTTGGAATATAAGTAGCTATTTTGTCACACAATACTATTTTCTAATATCGAAAAATATTGTAGGTGATTTTTAAATGACTTTTGATCATTGCGAGTAATTCAAAACATCCTAATTAGCTATTTACGTATATGAAAAAAATGTTAAGGAGATACTCCTTATATATCCAACCTATACAATGGCACACTATGGCTAAGTAACCATAGCAACATGTTTTGTTGATTGTGTGTACTGTCAATTCTTGTAATATATTCTATTTTTACTATGTATACTTTCGATATTATAAGTATTTCCTATATATTTTGCTAAAAGCTATTATTCTACTCATCCACGCTTCCTAATACCTCACCACCCCTTCTTACTTTAATACAAAATATATGATTTTTTTTACGATTTGACAAGTAGAATACGTGGCCGCCATTAAAATAAATGCTTAAACCTTCGCTAAACTAGGTGCCCGGCAAGACTAACTTTGACACCATAGTCAATCAAGACCTAAGTGCTAATCTGCTTTTTGTAATAAGAAATTTGACAAAACTACGGTTTAAACTCCAGTTTAGCGTTAAAACTCGTTTTGTAATAAGGCCGATAGTGTCTCCCGGCGTAGACAACGATTGAGCTATAAAATACCTAAAATGTCTCAAGTGATAATTTTGCCACGAAACCCGCTCAATTTGATTCTTCCGGTATCCCAGGATTTTATGACTTTCCATATTGTGATAACGTCACGAAATAACAGTAATCGCACGCCAAAATCCGATCACTGATCATGATAATACGCCGGCAAAAGCTAGTAGTAGTAAGAAATAACCCTAGCTCGCTGCACTTATTTCAGCTCTCCACCTAGACCGACTGTAAACATGGGTGTAAAACCCACATACAACGTTAAAGGCGTCTCCATACAATATTCAATGAAATTCAATGCCTTGCCTTTCTAACTTCACATTATTTAAACATGTCTGGACGTCTTACCGCAGAATCAATTACTGTACAGTCAGCCACAAAAGGTACTGGAAATATACAATTGAAATAACTTACAATAGGACAAAAAATTAAAATGAAAAATTGTTGTGAATTTAAAACTGAGAAAAATTTACTAATAATGCAATTAAGTAAATTAGACAATTAAATGTTTTTTTAACAACTTAAACATCATTATAAATTAGAAGTATAATTAGATACTACATACTCTTCAATTTTATACCTACTAGAGTCTAGTAACTAGACATTCAAATTGAATGCTAATCAAACAAAATCAAACACTAACATTCAATTAAAAACTTTGGCTTTCAACTTTGGTGCTGACTGTACTAGCTGAAGTCAAAGCTAGTAGCTTCAAGTATGAAATTGAAGAGTTAATGAATCCTGTATAGCAAGGTGTTTTATTTCAGTGCAATCGGCTACAGATGAACGGTTTTTTTTAGTAATTCTGTCCTTTTATAGTTGCCATTCTGTGATTTTTTGCTCTATAGTATTACGTCTTGTAGGGCATTTTATAGCGCTCGCCTGCCTAGCTACCACCATCAAGTTGAAAATCCCCCATCACCTCTTAGAAGCAGTATTACTTTAACCAAACAAATAACCAACCATACAAATTTCTATGTAAAAGAAAGTAATTAAGAATAAATTAAAAAAAAAAACCTTCATTGAAAATTCGTACTACAATTTTCAATGTAATGTTAAAGTAATACTGCGCTAAGAGATGATGGTAGGCCTCCTGAACTAGGTTTAGCATATGCACCACACTTGACTATACCGTCACTTTAGATCCAAGTGAGACAGTGGTGAAATGGTAACCTATACAGAGCCTAGAAAAAAGGTATACGTTTAATCGATAAAAGAACAAACGACGGTTAAGTCTATCAACATTCAACACTAAACCGACAAAAAGAAATAAACATCCAGTCCGCAACTTTGATGACAGCACCGCCCGAACATCCCTATGCCGTGACTAAACCTCTGGCAGTTTGCCAAAACATACTGGGATGCTGGATTAAGTCCTTTATAAACCAGCGTGGAATGCTATTTTCGCAGCTGTCAAACTTCTTAAACTTATGAACCCCTACGCCTGCTTTACAAATACCGAGTTTAAATAGCTCCAAGTTGCTAACTCTAAGGAGCACCTTAGACGCTCAAGCAAACGTACGTTTGCTTGTCAGAATAACAACGCTTTTGCGCCAAGCGCGCATTTTGAGTATCACGAAATCCGCGCTTGACACAAAAGCGTTGTTATTCTGACAAGCAAACGTACGTTTGCTTGAGCGTCTAAGGTGCCCCTAAGGACCTCGACCGTTCCACTACTTAATGGCATTTGCCTGCATCGGGACACGCCTAGTACGTCATAAGCACTTTAATCAATGGCGATAGTATTAATATTCATAGACACCGCATCCTGCCTTTGTGCAGGTACCACCTTATCCGAAGACATAGCGCATGTCAGTTTGTACAATAGATAACGAGGCACTAGGAGTTAGAAGTGAGTAAGTTCCATAGCTTAATCTTGTTTTTAATTGTAAGTTTACCCATTATTCACACTGCAACGATCGAACGGATGTTTTGCATAGAGGTGATTTATGATCCGGACAGGCTTGTTTATATCTCAAAAATTGGATGGTACACGAGGGAAATTTAAAAAAAAATTAAATAATTCGACTCTTGTGTAACAGTATAATACGCAGGGAATTAAAAAAAACTTAAATTATCAAGCGGTAAAGTTTGTTGTAAGTTTGTTTTTTTGCTTGTTTGTTACTGGTAATCTCTCGAAAATCGAAACACTAGCACATTACAGATAACAGACTATACTTAGTGCGATTATAAAATTTCTTTCAATAATAGGAAGCTACATTATCCCTGAGTGTTGTACAACACTGCATAAGCTACATTTTATTCTGATTCCACGAAGCGACGTATTTTTGCACCATCAAATTGCATTCAATTGCACCACCGATCCTACGCAACTACACTGTCTACCTTCCACCACAACGTGTTTTCCTGTGTTTACTGACACCAGAAACACAACACAATGGGATGGCAACACTCGCCGCTCAGCTATTGTGTAACGTGATGTCGATCTTGACGCTTTTAGAGCCCACATACACGAGCACTCCAATCCAAAACATTCCAATATCCAACGTTCCAAAAACCGCTTGTGGGGAATCTGTTGGATTACATGTAGTGATAGAAATATTTAGAACATCAACCGTTCCAAATGAAACGTTCCGACTCATCGTTAGTGGCCGATACGACGTTCCATTTCGCGCTCACTTGGCTGTACCCGAGACGCAGAATGACCGAAAAATGGAGTGACCGTCTGTGTGTAAGAAATTGGAACATCGTGCATCGTTCCAGTCAAACCACGACGCGCGAAGCGAAGGATTTGAAACGCTCATGTATTGGGGCTCCCCCAAGCTTCGGCTTACATGTTCGCTTATTCTCGATAGGTAAGTCCGGTCTACGTGTGCCCGCCTGGATGGGTACCTTCGCCGCTTTGCTCGCGTAGTCTGCCGCCAAACACTAATGTGCAAATATTACTGAGTTCCAGCTTGATGAGCAAAGTAGTCAGTGCAATTACTGGGCTTATGAGATTTACGGTTAAAGAGTTTATTTCTCATAAGAATTTACAAATTCACTTTCTGAGAAAAACAATTTTATCTTAAATATAATATTAATGCCGGTAAGCTAAGTGTAAGTATGGTAATTATAAAACTTAGTAATATTATAGGTAATGGATTAAAATTTAGGTAGATATTTGCAGTTAGTTAACAATTAATAAGGATTTGGTACGTAACGGTGGCTATGTATAAAATCCAAATTTACAGATAGTGTTAGTTTTTTTTTTTATCTGTTACATATTGTTAGTTTTTGTTTTTATCTATTACATATTACAAGCCTACAATAATAATTAGGATTAGCGTTTATTTTATTTACAATATTAAAATTCAACAAGTGGGTATGACGCGTCACACGATTTCGGACGAATTGTAACATCGCACACGCTGCGATGGGGAGGCGCGGCGCGGTGGGGAGATTCCGGCCCGAGTCGTTTGCAAGCCAGTTTAATAAAGCTTGTGCCTCAGTGATAGCTTTCGTAAATTTTAGTATTGTTAGTTCGAATGTTATATTATATTAGTACCTGACGAAATATCCTTTAAAATATGCCTTTTTAACAGTTTTTTGAAAATATTTAATGATATTACTTCTTTGATGTCTTTTGGCAAACTGTTGTATAGCTTAGCCCCTTCGAACATTAAATTCTTTTTGCCATAGTTGGTTCTTGGTGTTCTCAAGCAGATGTTGTTAGCCTGTCTTGTCATGCGTTTTTGAACATGCATCTTTTTCGTAAAAATTATTTGTGTGTGAATATCCTTAGTTAGCATTTTCCTAATTAAAATACATGTATTATATTTATAAGTTTGAGCTAAATTCATGAGTTGAGTTTGTTTATAAATTTTGATAGTGGGTGTGTAATAATTGTAATGAAATAGCGTTTTAATTAATTTATTTTGTGCTGTTTGTAATGTTTTTAGGTTAGTTTTTGCTGCAGTTCCCCAGACCTCAATCAAGTAATCTATATGAGATTTGACGATAGAATTGTAGATGGTAAACTTCACCTGTTTCGGGAGGCATCGTACTATGCCACGCAGTGCTCCTGTGAGTGATGTAAGCTTGGTTCTGATTTTTTCAATGTGTGGTTTCCACGTCAGTTGGCTATCAAGTATTAAACCAAAATATTTTTCTTTTGTTACTTTATTTATCGTTTCACCATTAATTAACAAATCTTTGTATGCGCCAATCTTTTTGTTTTTAGCAGAAAAAATGATATAATTAGTTTTAGACGTATTTATACTAAGTAAATTTGATTGTAACCAAATGTGTAACAGATTTAAGTCATGTTGTGCTTCTTCTATAATAGAGTTAATGCAGTGACCCGAGTAAAACAGACTCGTATCATCGGCATAAAGTGTGATGGCCCCTTTTAGACCAATCTCGTGTATACTGTTGATATAAATCAAAAATAGTAGAGGACCGAGGATAGATCCCTGAGGAACACCGCAAGTTATTTTTTCAGGCTCACTCTGATCTTCACCAAGTTTTACAATTTGATATCGGTCGCTAAGGTAAGATTTGAAAACGTTATAAGCTGTTTTGGAAATACCTATATTATTTAACTTCATTAAGAGCAGATCATGGCTTACAGTATCAAAAGCTTTTTTATTTAATATCTAATTCATTTATCGGGGTAACGAACGCACTACAGTACCGTGCAGGCCTTCGCGATTCAAAGGTCTGAGTGGCAGTACGATTGTTATGGCCTGGTGTTATGCTTACCATTAGCCATCAGCCAAACGCAAGGCCGTAGGTTAGAGGGGGGGAACAGAAAACCTTCCAAAACAAACCAATAGATGTTTTCCAACCGTTTTTCATCAAGACGGTAGAATTGATACTTGTTAGCCAGTCGACTAGAAATCGTCCTACCATACAAATGGTATGTACAATTGTACACCCATTAATCAAACAGACGCAAGTCTCTCATATAATGCAAATCAGAATCCCACACACCACGGTCTACATATCAGTGTGTCTATAGGTTAACTACTCAGCCTTGGCTGGTCCGTTATAACGGCAGACGTTAGAAAAAACGTACGAGACATATTATTTCTTTCTAATGGTTTTTTCCTCTACTTCTAGCATGCTGCGAACTGTAGCCCTAACACAACATATATGTACAGTACATACATATACAGTATGAAGGATAGGATAGTGGTAATTTATCGTAACTATAATAAAATGACTAATGGCGAAAAGCGCACGCGAATTTCCGTTGATTCGTCCCAAGCCCAATAGGTATTTAACCTTTGCGGCACTAAATCGTAATTTCAAGGTATTTAAAATTATTCAAAAACGCTCAGCCACAAGGCGTTCGAGCGGCCTTCAAGCCAAGAATTCCTACATTCCATAGGTTTCCGTCTTAGAAAAGATACGCGTAGAAGGATATTTAAAGGCAATAATAGTTTATTCTAACGAGTACGAGTGTCTTTCTGGGTTGGTACCATCGCTTTGCTCGTGAAGCCTGCCGCCAAGCAGTAATTCTGCGAGCACGTATTGTGTTCCGGTTTGATGAGCAGTGTAGTCATTGAAATTGCTTGTCTTGACGTGATATCTCAGGGTATCAAGCGCAATACAAAGCCACGGCCACGCAGGCTCTGAGTGGTAATGCAATTGTTATGGGTTGCTTACCATCAGGCAAACGATACGCTCGTCTCGTTATCCAATAGTATGAAGAAAGAACAAACGCCTTAAAAAGTAGTCATTTCGTGTTGTGCGTGAACAGCGTAACAATGTCTACTCACATACAAGTTTTTTTTAACTATTTGATTTATCCTAATATTATGTACACACTTAGATGTCGTAACCTCATCTCATTTCACGCAACTATTTAAAAATGTCGCGGCGCGGCGGAGGCGGAGCTTTCCACGCGTATGTATTCTAAGGTTTCTCTGCCTATAATCGTACGTTATGTAAGTGCCACTTAATTGAGTGTGTAGTTCGGAAGCCGTATAGACACCTTCAGTAGTCAGGCTATGGGGTGGATTAGGTACTGTTCAAGACGGGGCATGTGAAATTCAAAGCCTCCCGAAAAATATTAGACGAAAAATGAAATGTACCACGAATTATGTATAGACAGTAAAGTGAACACTGTTTTAAACTTTCACGGTTATTTACTAATTGAGACATTGTAACGGGATATTTACCGTGATTATTATTGAACGATGAGCACCCGATATTTCGACTAATATATATTTCGACGAATACTATATTCCCGTGAACATGATGCTTGCAACAGCGTCGAAATATCGGGTGCTCATCGTTCAATAATAATCACGGTAAATATCCCGTTACAATGTCTCAATCTCAGACAGTAAAGTGGTACCAAACTTACTCTTCTGCAAATTACGGTCTGGTTGGGCGACCACTGTTATGCTCGTGTAGTGCTAAAGCACTAGCGTGCTTGCAATCGGTACCGTGTTCCGGATGAGAAAATAGAATATACCTTCGAGCAGGGCGATTTTAATTCACTCGGAATGATTCCGTGTAGGAAGCGACTGGTTCTGATCGTTTATATCTCGGAAGTGCATCCCGTCAGACAAACATTGTCGGGATTATATCCGTGTTTATGCAGCTGAGTTGTCAAAACTCAAATCTAAACGGGAAATTTCTCTGACGGGATGTGATTTCGAAATATTAACGATCAAGACAATCGCTCCCGACACGGATATCATTAAAATAAACCCTGATAAATAAACTTTAGGGAACAAGCGTACTGCAACACAATTATGCTTATCAGGTAAACTAACTGCTCCTCTCGATCTAGTCAACTAGTAGAATATTTATTACCCTCAGTCCCATGGTGTATTTCCTGGGTTTATACAGTTTACTTTTCCATTTTTGTACTTATACTTTTGTTGCATGTTTGTTGGTTTCTCCTTCTTTTACACAGCAAGGGATCAATATGGTTTTTGCATAGATAAAGTTTATGAAATGGAGTAAAATAGGCTATTTTATCTCCGAAAATGCACGGTTCCTGTGGGAAGATCTATGCGGCCGCAGCTGATGCAGACCGAAGCTAGCAATAACAGATGTATGCTCCGTTAAAAAATATGTTACAAGCAACCTCCTCATTGTTCCTGATTCTTTAAACCCAGGGAATTTTAGTTAGGGTCAGTGTTTGTGATTATTAGTCGTTATTTATTTATTATTTATCAATCTATTGGTGTTTTGACCAGTATGTCTTAGCATTAAAGAGAAATTAAAGTAATGACCACCAAATCACATTTTAAATGAAGGTGGGGCTGATAATGAAACTACTGTTCTATCTTATCTCAAAAAAGATATGTGGTAAGCGTGTATATTTGAATAATTTGTTATTTATCAGTCAAAGCCATCCATGTGCAATAGTAAGTGTGTAGAGATAGCATTATCTTGAAAGTATGTTTTTTAACAAGGTGGTGTTCAACTCACCGTTCTTAACTGATCAGTAAAGCAACATTCACTGCGCTCAGTACTTGGATGGGTGACAGCTATGTTTTATTTACAACTGAGCACTGCTGTGCTTCGCAGGGCACTTAAACCCATTGATCCTGGTTGTTGTTGTTGTAAGGCATCAATTGTTAAACCGTGTTAGAAAATATAAATGTAAACGATTTGGACTGATAAAAGTACTTTATTTCAACATGGCAGAAACCTTTGGGTGGCTTTCAGATTCCATCACCAGAGCTGGCCTCATGTTTATTTGATATGAGAAGGAAGGAAGAGGTGTTAAATAATTTAGGTATTTTTCATACACAAATCATGGAGAATGAACAGGAAATAATTACAACAAAACTCTGTTTCCTGTTAAAATTTGTGGAGTTTCTCTCTGCATCCCATAGTTTTACCAGCAGTTTAACCATTTTACTCCAAGAAAAAAGCAGTTTTCTCGAATCCAATAAATCAAATATTTTAACTCAAATATTAATCCTAAACCAAATTTTAGCCAAATATGCTGAGTACTTTTAGCATGCTTAAAGAACAAAATATATGATTTTAGTATGATGTAATGTTCAAATACTACAATCTGGGAGTCTCCAAGACACTAGTCTGGGTATGGTACAGCGTCCATTGCATCATTACTAAAATCAGGTGAGATAGCGATCAAACACAAACCCATTTCCTATAACTTTGAGATAGCCCAAACTGGAGCTCTAACTGATTATTATGTTGTATGTGAAAGTAAAAGTTCTCTCAACTAGTCAGCGGCAATTTTAACCTTTTGTCCCTTTAAAAATAACAGATTGTGATGCAACATTATGATGGTAATAACAAATAACTTTTTAACTAGCTATGGGGTAGCTACTCCACAGAGGAGATCTGTCACCAACTCACCAAGCATTTAGTCAGGCGGGCCTGATATGCTATGTTCTATTGGACCTTGTATGCGAACAGATATGTGCAGGTCTAACCCAATAACACCCAGTGGTCTACCTGTGCAGGCACACAGATCTGTACCCATACACGCTCCCGTCTATCTGCGCAGGCACACCTGCACAGGTAGTCATCTCTGATAGCAAACCATAGTATGCGTGGCCGACTTAACACATGAGAGACACATACCATACAATTCACAACATAATACAACACAGTTACAGTTCATCTTCTAAGTTTGGCATGGTACAAAATTATATTGTCCCATCAAGTAAGATAGCCATCATGTGATATGATAATAGATATAGACCTAGTCACAACGAAGAAAAAAGTTTCAGTTAAAAGAATAAAAATAAGTTGTGGCAGCATACAGCTTTTTCTGTATCTAAAACCCAGTTTAACAAACTCTACCCTCAAAATCAAATATCAAATACCAATGAATTGAATTAAAATTAGATACACAATCCAATGAACGGCCGCAAAACCTGTTTCGAATTCCGAGAAAGATTTTTTCTTCGCAGCCAATGTCATCATCGCAATTTTTTAACCATAAAATTAAAATTACCAAAACAATAGAGTCTGTTACGATTCGCAGAATGATACTTTCACTGGCCGCTTGCGAGAAAGATTCTAATCTTGTAGAAATTATATCTCCCGCTAACAATTTCGAAAAAAACGAAGGTGGGCTCACGATTTACAACGTAAATATTTTCCTTTTATGACATAGAAACTAGCTCACCTGTACTAAATTACGTAGCGCAGAACGTCAGCATTGCGGTGAAATCAGTACACACAGGTAAAATTGTGATAAGAACGTATGGTTTAGGTAAATAACTACAATCTTTGTTTCAAACTCGAGTCTTGTGTAAACAATATGGTCACTGCAGCACTGTTTTTCACATAATATTTACCTCTGTCGAGTAAAACAAGAACAATCTAACTCGCGCGCGACAGTTTTTGAGCAATTCTCTACGAAGTACGAAAGTAAACGTTTGAAAAAATATTACACTCGATCACAAACTATACATTATATATATTCTGTGAGAGTCGATACTCGATAGAGATTAGAATTTAGAGATACACTGCACCACAAACTATATAGAGAAAGCACTCGATCTGTTGGCAATCGAAGAATCTTGATTGATTGAAATGAAATCACTAATGAGTGATTGGCAATTGGTTGAACTATTTTCGTTCTTTCATTCAATTAGGGTATGGTTATATTATTTGTAAAACTTGTGGTAATAGCGGGCTATTACAGCGATTAAACCAAAGACGTAGGTATTAGAGAACTCCATCAGGAGTAATATTATTATATGCTAGAGAATCTAAGATTTAATTATATATTCGTCTCAATCTTGTGTTTTTAAGACATCGTTTCAATTTTTTTTTCTATGTTTGTAATGATATATCATATAACCTAATTAAAACTTGAAATTGGTAAGCTAGAAGTTGTTGATGAGTATTTCTACCTATTACTAACACTACAGAGCCGGAAAACCAAGGTATTCAACCAGTGTGTTCCCAGTAACTTCCCAGTGGGAGACACAATGCTGAACCTATGTTCAACGGAACATAGCACAGCAAGAACATAAGCCTCCCCTATGAGGGAGGTCTATGTTCAGCACTGGACTTCTTCCACCTGATGATGGTGACATATTACTTGCACTCGAAAAATATTCCTTCCTTGGTCAGTCGTTAAAAATTTTGTGCTTTTCTGGTACTACATAAACGTTTCAATAATGTAAATAACGCATCCTCTCCGTTAACGGAGTTAGAGAGGATCGCTTCATCATGCTCGCTCGCCGATTATCTATGTGTTTAGCCTTATCAGTTTTCATTCTGAACACAGATCAGTAAGGTTTTTAAACTGTCATGGTCATCAACACTTAGTTAACACTAGAAACTGGATATTTACCACGTTAATTATTAAACTCAAATCAAATAATATACGTCGTAAATATCCTGTTTATAGTGATAATTTTCAAACAGACAAGTTAGATTTACTAATCTGTGATTCTGAATGAATGAAAAACCTAACATGGTTGACAAAAAATAAAACACTCCCAATGGTATTAAAATAATCGTAAATCCTTAATCCGTACGCAGTATACTACTTAGTAGTATACTGCGTCCGTAAATCGATTTTAAGATTTTGAATTTCCGGTTTTCACATCTCTAGGTATGTTCCAAGTACGACAAACGTATTTTCAACTTCAACTTCAACCTCTTTGTGTGTGGCTTAGACGAAGTATAAAGGTACCTATGCTCTATTGTTAGTAATCCAATCAAACTTCAAAGCAATCTGGAACACTTGACCTTAGGAAATATGAAAATTCATTGTCAATGTCAAATTGTGAAACGTCAAACAAATAAAAATACGTATCTGTCATCTGTGATTGAAATTCCAATTTTTGTTCTTCGAACCAAAGAGAATATAATCCCGGCTTCGAACATACCACACCTATATAATTTGTGATACCACAGAAGCCAGCATAGAGTAGTACTATAATAAAAGGAATAGAGTGCGCTCTCTCGTCGATTCCACGATGTATCGCGATCAGCGCCACCTACAAAAGGGCGGTGAAACTACTTTACTATATTATATGTGTGCGTTCTGTATTTTACACACACATTCTTACTTTACTATCTATGTGTGAGTTATGTGTTTTATACACCCACTCATACTTGTTTATCTATGTGTGCATTCTATATTTCACACACACATTCACACTAATCTATGGATCCTGCTTAGTTCCTGTGAAAGTAAATGTATCTACTTATATGTGACTTATATGGAAAATAGCAGCCTTTCCCATGTTTGTGCCTAGGAGTAGGAACACAATATACAGTACCAAACGTAATATTTAGATGTAGAGCAGCAAAAAGGAAATAACAAAAGCTAACACGTACATAATAATTGAAACTCTTTATATTTAAAACATCAAGAAAAACAATGCATAATTAGACTGAAAACACTAAAACTGAGCACTTAAAAGTAACAAATACATTACTAGAACACAACAATTACTTAAACCACTAATATATATCACTTAAACCGCAAAAAATATCTAGAAATCACAATAGTATTTTTCGAAACGGAAAATATTTTCTTTTATTTGTTATCGGTTTCCATGGTAACCATTTTAACTTTGACATTTTGAAGTAACGTCAAAATAGTGCCACGCCCTTTAACAGATGGCGTTAGTTCCTGTGTCTCGGGGCTCGACTATGGAACTGTCACAAAGTGTGCCCCCCCTGGAAGCCAGGAAATAAAGAAAGAAGAAGAAAGAATTTTTGTTCTTTTTTTGTGAATTTAAAAATTACTTTTTACAAAACTATTGTAGTTTTTTAACCATAAACCAATTAAAGATTGTGTTTTCATGCATCTGTAATATCTAGGTTTGGCCATTCTCCATTTGTAACACAACACAATAAATAACAACTTAAAATGGCTGATGCTGAAGACACATCATCGCAAGACGACATAAAAGATGCACAACACGAATTTAAGAAACCAGTACTTTTTGGACGAATAGGAAAGTTGCCCAAAAAGGTAAAGAATGAAGCTCATAAAAGTGAAAAGGCCCAAGACGAAGAAGATGACAAACCACAGGAAATACCCAAAGATACGGGGTCTGACAAACCAAAGAAAATGCCTACAGATTCAGGGTCGAAAACTTTGCCTCCAGGTGTTATATTGAAAGACTTGTCTACGCCAATACCCTATAAGGAACCTAAATGGTCGGGCCTGTGCCCTGATGGTATGTAAAACACCATGTTGCTTTTACAAAATTACAAGTCGATTTCAATTGTTCTGCTTTCATTTTATCCGTGTTACTAAATGGTAGCACTAACTCTTCTGTGAGTGTTTCTGTTGGTACCGCCGCTTTGCTCATGAAGTCTACCAAGCAGTAATATGCAAGCGTTACTGCGGTCCGATTTAATGAGCAGAGAAGCCAGTGATGTTACTGGCCTTATGAGACTTATTACCTAATGTCTCAGGGTAATGAGTGCACTGCAGTGCCGCACAGGCCTTTGTCTTTCAAACTTCTGAGCAGGGCTTCAAATATCGCTATAACCCATGTTATCGGATGAAATGACCTATAATGTTTGCCTAAAAAGTATTGGTATAGAGTTAACATTATTCCTCAAATGACATGTTGATAAAATCCTTATAGCTCTAGATATCTCTATATATATATATATATCGCACTCTTAATAAAATACTGACCTAATTCAAAATCAATAACTTTTGGCAATTGAAGTGTAACTAGCTTTTTTTTTAAATTGCTGTAGAATTAATACTAAATATCCTTATAATAATCAAATAAAATACCTTACAAGCAAATTAGGGTTGTTTTTTATTAGACTAGATTATCAGACTTGCTTTTTTAGGTCACTATTTCGCTATAACTAATTTTGGTGAAATTTTGAGTTCGGTTGATGTTTTACTAAGGGTGCAATATATAGCTATCTCTAGATACCGCTTCAAAATAATGTGATTTATATTGATATGTGAAGTATGGCTATGCCGTGCACCTTGGGTTGAGAGTTTTTTTTTTAAAAAGAATGCCGTGACGAGTTTCTTGCCCTTCTTCTTGCTCGGCCTATACCAATTTGGAACGGGCACGGTGGGTTTCTGGAAGGTTCGTTGACTTTGAGCACGGATTGGGTCTGTTGGTGTCTTTGTCATTTATTATGTTCTGATAAAGACAGCATTAGTTTTAGTCTGTGATTCGGGTAGATGAATGTTGCAGAGGCTGGCTGTTAGAGTCATTTTAACTTTCATAAGTGCTCCTTTGGGGCCTATTTGAATAAAGACTTTTGAATTTGAATTTGAGTGTGGCTGCGGAGGTGTGCGTGTTGTGCTGCTCACAGGTGAAGTGCTTCCATGGAAAGTCTATTTCTAAATTTCATAGAATAAAATGGATTGTTTATGAACTTTTTCTCTAAGAAGAAAATGATCTCAATCACCCTAAGTTTGTACTTATTATTTTGCTAATTTGATAGAAAGTACCTACAGAGATTCTAGAATTGAAAATTCTAGGTTTTCGGGAAGGGCCTAAAGTATAACAATGAAATATTATATAACAAAAGATATAAAAAAATAATGTTAAACTTTCATGAATGCCTTTCTGGGACTCATATGAATAATGAATTAAATTGAGCCCCAAATCTTTGTCATGGCTTAACATCTGGTACAATAGCAACTGCCAATATGCTTTCACTTATTTTACTTTGTTTTCTTCTCTACATTATCCAAACACATTCTTATTAAGATATCGGTGACTTATCACAGCTAATTAAGAAAACATTTGTTTTAGGGTCAGAATATGCTTTGGAAGTGCTGAAATCTGGCTGCATAGTCGACAGGATTGATTTAACAAGTAAACCATATCACGTGTTTGGGAGGCTCTCCAACTGTGACGTTGTTATGGTACATCCCACTATATCCAGGTAATTAATAATGTGTGGCTAATGATCTAAGATTCATAAACATCATAATCTCCAAGATTGGAAGTGTTAAAGCACAGAAGTAGCACTTTTTCAATCATCATCAAAAAAGTGTTAAGGAGATGATACTCCTTGTATATATATCCAACCTATAGAATGGGCCACTATGGCTATGTTGCCATAGTAACAGTTTATGTTGATTGTGTAAACTGTCACTTCTTGTTTATATTCTATTGATACTATACTGTCTATAATATACATATTTCATATATATTTTGCTAAAGCTATTAATTCTACTCATACACACTTCCTATACCTCACGACCCCCTTCTTTACTTTAATAAAAAGGAGTTTTCAATTTGTCTGCATTTTTGCTGTGGCAATTTTCGTCAACCAATTTAAATGATCCTTTTTTCATGAATAGGGTATTGGTGTCAATTCTATCATTTCATACCTAAACTAATTTTAGTTTCGCTCTCTCTCTTTCCAATGCATAACATGAGAAAGAGATGGAATATATTTAAGACCTGTCAAATTAATCCACTTGCTTGAGTGTAGTGTAAATTTAATAGCAATGAATTCAGTGGCATCTAATTTATCAAGATCGAAAGATATTTGACAGCTCTAAAACAAAATTTTGATCTGTCAGACATCTTCCGTCTCTTTCTCATGTTATGCATTGGAAATAGAGAGAGCGAAACTAAAATTAGTTTAGTTATGAAATGATAGAATTGACACCATTATGTAAATAGTGGTCATAAATTTTCATAATTTAGTATAAAAAAAGAATGAAAAACGATTCTGAACTTTATGTTCTGTTGTGTATTGAAGTTGTGCATTTATTTGTAAATTCTAGGCACCACAGTGTCCTACAGTACAAAGCAACATCGTCAGAAGGTGAACCGCCTGCTGGGTGGTACATGTATGAGCTGGGCAGCACTCACGGCACGTTCCTGAACAAGGAACGGCTGAAGGCAGCCAACTACACCAGGGTCAGGGTTGGCCATCAGATCAAGTTTGGGAACAGCACCCGGACCTATGTTCTACTTGTGAGTAATTTTATGTAAATAACAATTTACATAAAATTAAATATTCCATGATTGTGGTAAACATAATCTACAGTGGAGATTTTCCAATAAGATCGTAATTGTCCAATAATCTTATTGGACAACAAGATTCTTAACAACCTATATAATGTGCCAGATTTGGCAAATATACTCTATCAATTTAATACCAATACAAAACTGAGAGGGCATTCACTGAAGCTGGTGGTGCATGCAAGTACAAGCAATCTTCAAAAACACTTTCTGCCAAACCTTGTTGTGAGTGTGTGGAACAAACTACCAGAGACAGTGATTAATGCTCCCTCAGTGAACAGTTTCAAAAATAGACTTGATAAACATTTCACAAGTGCATCAAAATGATATACACACATCAGCTTAACTCTGCTAGTGTATTAATAATAATAAATAATAATGTAAACCAACTTGGCAGACAACCAACAAATTGGTTGGCGATCGGATCACTATTGGTAGTTGGCATCTTTTGTTTCTAGGGTCCAGATTTCGACTGTGAAGGGGAATCAGAGCTGACAGTGTCAGAAATCAAAAAGCGCGCCGAGGTGATGAGAGTAGAACGGGACAGAATGATACAAGAGGCCATAGAACAGAGGGAGAGAGACAGAGTCAAGGAGGAGAAGAAGAGGGAAACCCATGGCATTGATTGGGGCATGGGTAAGTGGAGTATAAGGCTCCATGTCCACTAGACGGTTTTTCGCTGGCTCTAGGTCCAGCACAAAACCGGGTATTAGTCTACTACGCTCCCACTGCTGGGATACTGGTCTTCTCTCAGATAGAGAGAGTGTATGGGCCATAATCCAGCATGCGGGCCCAGTGCGCCTTGGTGGATGTTACATGTCCCCAAAATGTTGTAGTTCTTCAACATGCAGGTTTCCTCATAATGTTTTCCTTCACCGTTTTACAGTCATTAGTTTTTTTGTGCATAAAAAAACAATAAATTTCTTTATTCACACGGGCCTCAGGAGAGCACTCTTGAAAGTTAAAATTACTTCAAGTAGGTATAGACCGATCAAGAAGGGCTAGGAACGGTTATGTTTAAAATTTAAGTCTAAGTATTAGAATAGTTTTAGACTTAATTTTAGACTTAAAATTATATATTATAAATTATAAAAGTCTTAATTTTAGTCGCCAGAAGGCTCCAGAGCTGTTCGGCAATGCTTTGATCAAAATATTTCGTTAGAAGGGAAATATACTCTATTTTTACACTGAAATGCACTAACAGAGACATACTTTATTACAAAGACGATTGTTTTTGTTCACTTGCTAAAATGCTTTGAAGTTTGACAGCGAAACAACGCCAGGCGGTAATGCGCCACCTAGCGGGATAAATAAGCATTGCGTCTCGCCATTGTCAATCGATTTAAATGATTATTTTTTAATGAGTAGGATATATCTCAAGGGCGACATTTTTATAAATTTTATTAAAGAATACCATACATAAGAAAACCCCTAAGGACGGAAAAAATGGGGGATGATATTTCAAACATCGCTATGTTTTCGTCGTACCAGTTCCCGCATTTATAAAAGTCACTTATATATTATGCTTTTTTTAATTCTTAACTGGATATAATATGTAAATAACCACCATCAAATCCTTTCAGGTGAAGATGCAGAGGAAGAACCGGACCTAGCTGACAATCCGTTTGCGGTCACCAGCAACGAGGAATTATATCTAGATGACCCCAAGAAGACCCTGAGGGGGTACTTCGAGAGGGAAGGGCACGAGCTCACTTATAACTGCGAGGAGAAGGGACGGGGCCAGTACATCTGCAGGTGAGTTACTTTTTATGCTAAAGTTTGATCGCAGAGCAAAAATAATTTCATTACATGTCATAATTTAATTATTGTAAAGGGTATATTAAATTAGCTGCAAAGCTAGGAGGCTCCCGATGTTTGCCTCGATACATCTTTGTCAAAATCAAATCAGAAAGAAAATATATTTATTTCAGGACATCACACAACATTACAGTTTTACACATACAAAGAATAAAAAATTTTAACAAACAGGCAAGTAGAAAATTAGAAAAACCCAATGTTGCGTGATGCCATGACAAGGGTCCCGACTCAGCATGCAATTAAGGCCCAAGGACCTTAATAACTGATTTTCAGTCGGAACCCACACCTATGACATCACGAACCTCCGGACAGTGATACGTCAAATAATAATCAAATAGTCAAATAAAAATCAAATCATTTATTGCCTCATACAATTATACTTCACAAATTACATTGATGAGCAAAGTAGCCATTACTATTACTGGACTTATGAGACTTAATACCTAATGTCTCAGGGTAACGAGCGCACTGCAGTGCCGCGCAGGCCTCTGCGTTTCAAAGTTCCGAGTGGCATTGCAAATCCTTCCGGGATGACATACAAATTCAAACTCACCCTGTATATCTGGGTCTGTTTTAGGGTGGAGCTCCCGTTAGACGACGCCCGCGGCAGGCCTGTGGTGGCGGAGGCGCTCCACACTGGGAAGAAGAAGGACGCTGTGGTCGCGTGTGCGCTGGAGGCCTGCCGCGTGCTCGACCGCGCCGGACTGCTCCGGCAGGCTCGACATGGTCAGTGGACATAGACAATACTTATTTGTTACGCATGCCTGCAAAGTTGTTACTTTGTGACTGAAGAAAATACAACCTTATTTCTTCTTCAGAATCGCGTCGTCGCAAGTCGCGTGACTGGAGTGCGGACGACTACTACGATTCGGATGACGATACGTTCCTCGACCGCACCGGACACGTCGAGCGGAAACGGAAGGCGAGGATGCAGAGACACGGCGCGGAGAAGACGGAGAGCGACGGACCGCTGAGCTATGATGACTTGGTAAGTTCTGTGGTGACTTGGTATGTCAGTGAAGACTTGGTAAGTTCTGTGATGACTTAGTATGTTCTATATAACGACTTGGTAAGCTCTATGACGACTTGGCAAGTTCTATAACGACTTGGTAAGTTCTATGACGACTTGGGAAGTTCTATGACAACTTGGGTAGTTTTATGATGACTTGGGTAGTTTTATGACGACTTGGGTAGTTTTATGACGACTTGGGAAGTTCTATGACGACTTGGCAAGTTTTTTAACGACTTGGTAAGTTCTATGATGACTTGGTAAGCTCTATGACGTCTTGGCAAGTTTTATAACGACTTGATAATTTCTATGACGACTTGGCAAGTTCTATAACGACTTGGTAAGTAAGCTCTATGACGTCTTGGCAAGTTTTATAACGACTTCATAAGTTCTATGCCGACTTGGTAAGTTCTATGACGACTTGCTATGTGCTATGAAGATTTGGTTAGTTCAGTGGTGACTCAGATGACGAACTCGTTAGGGATTGCAATTGGTGGATATACGAATACGCAGCGCCCTCTCTCCTTTGTGCATAATTTTAATAAATAACAATGTTCCTCGCCGATATCCTGTAATGTCTTCCAGTTAAAACGTATCAAAGAGCTGGATACCCTGATATCGTCTGAGGAAACCGCACTGGCACGGCTGCGTGCTGCAGCGGCGCCCGCACGGCCGCCGGACGGCGCGGACGAGCTGGACGCTTACATGGATAGTCTACGCGCCGCCGGACCCAGCATGGCCGCTAAAGCAGACATCTCCAGGAGCAAGGTTAAGAACGTGACTCACAAGGCTATATCACAAGTGTACAACAAAACAACCATCCGTCAAAAATCGGTCCAGCCGTTTCGGAGAATAACCGGAACAAACAGACAGAGACAAAAATTTTTAAAATTTGCAATTTTGTTATAGGTACCGTATTATACTATACTTTCATATGAATTTAGTAAAAAGCTGTTATTTTGGTATTAAAAACAGACACTTAAATTTTATTTATTTGTATAGATGACAATACAGGTCCAAAAAAAATATATATAAAATGTCAAATTTGTGTTACTATGGTCATTTATGTCAATTGGTATTTCACTTAATTATAATTATATATGTCAAGGAAGGAAAATAATGTAAATAAAGTCAGTATAAAATATTAAATAATGAATAGTTAGGAACATGCGTCACTATACGCAAACACATACCTTCACAGGCACTAAAACCAATAGGGATATTGCATGAAACACAAAATACATACATACTGTAGTTATGCAAGTTTAAGACTATCACACTAACACAACAAAAATAAAATTCCGTAAATATGCCGAGACGAGTTTCTTGCCCTTCTTCTTGCTCGGCCTATGCCAATTTGGAACTGGCACGGTGGGATTCTGGAAGGTTCGTTGACTTTGAGCACGTATTGGATCTGTTGGTGTCTTTGTCATTTATTATGTTCTGATAAAGACAGCATTAGTTTTAGTCTGTGATTCGGGAAGACGAATGTTGCAGAGGCCCGCTGTTAGAGTCATTTATTTTAACTTTCATAAGTGCTCCTTTGGGGCCTATTTGAATAAAGAATTCTGAATTTGAATTTAATTCACAAAATATATCATTTTCACAAAGATGCATCTAAAAGTTCCTTGAACTCAGCGATTCTTTTTATCATCTAATAGTAATTTAAATAATTCTATCATATTTACATTTCAATGAATAAAAACAATTATGACAACTATTTCACGGCCAAAATCAACAGAATTTATCTTTTTAGTACAACTTTACGGCCAGCGTTGTACATATGACCTCCCGTTTTCAGCTCAATTTTTATGGGGCGTTTTAGTGCTCAGTGGCTAGATCCACACAGATTTAGTCCAAAAATTGCCAAAATCACCTGACGTAATTAATGGACATATTATTCTAATCTAATCTACATAGTTCTAGCAGGAAAATGAAAATCCTTTTATTTTTCAGATGAGCATACAGAAACTAAAAGCGGAGCTGGTCAAAACCCACCGGCTCGCCGACATCGCGCGGCCGGCGCACCTGCCGCCACTCATCAAGAAAGACGACAGAGTAGCGGTCAAGATCAACAACTCGGTTGTCTATGGGAAAAGGTCATTGTAACACGACTTTTACAAGCTTTAGTTTAGTTTGAATAGTTAGTATGGGGCAAATCTTCTAAATTTGACCCGCTTCCCGATGTTCGATTGAGCCGAAATCCTACTAGTTAATATTATAAATGTGTTTGGTGGTTTGTCCGTCTTTCACGCAGTAACGGAGCAACGGATCGACGTGATTTTTTTGCATAGATATAGTTTATGGACCGGAGAGTAAAATAGGCTACTTTTTATCCCGGAAAAATTCACAGTTCCCGTGGGAACGCGGGTGAAAACCGCGGGCAGAAGCTAGCTTTACATACATAATGTAAATCTGATTATAATGCAATATAATGATGTCACAGAGCTGTAGATGACAAGGATGCATGGAGGCAAACAGCTCAGGAGCCTCCTGGCGACTACTAAACTTTAAATTATTAGTTGTTAGCATTAGAATCATTGTAAAAAACTACTTTTTTTAAAAAGAATGCCGTGACGAGTTTCTTGCCCTTCTTCTTGCTCGGCCTATACCAACTTGGAACGGGCACGGTGGGTTTCTGGAAGGTTCGTTGACTTTGAGCACGGATTGGGTCTGTTGGTGTCTGTCATTTATTATGTTCTGATAAAGACAGCATTAGTTTTAGTCTGTGATTCGGGTAGATGAATGTTGCAGAGGCCGGCTGTTAGAGTCATTTTAACTTTCAAAGTGCTCCTTTGGGGCCTATTTGAATAAAGACTTTTGAATTTGAATTTGATCTGATGATGGGGCCGGAAGGCTATTTTGTAAAGGCGAAGGTAAATAACAAAAGTTGGCGACGGACTCGCAAAAAGTTTAGAATGTCAAAAAGGGGGCAAAGAGCTGCAATTTGTGTGGATGACTTTGCACATAGATATATTTATATATTATAGACAAAGCCAGAAAGGGGGCAAGCCGCGAACAGACCAATCAGAAATGGGGCAAGCCGCGAACAGACCAATCAGAAATGGGGCAAGCCGCGAAAATACCATTCAAAAACGGGGCAAGCCGCGAACAGACCAATCAGAAAGTGGGCAAGCCGCAAAAATACCATTAAAAAAAGGGGCAAGCCGCGAACAGACCATTATAGTAAAGAACATTCAAGCGGGCGTAAATTCTCAGATATACGGGCGTATCCATACGCTTACTAATCAAAGGTAAATAAATACAAATAATGGTTTAATTTTAATTTTACAGGATAAAACTAAAAGACGACGCAGAAAGGCGACCTAAACCGAAAACAGTAGCAATTAAGAAGGAGGGAGAAGATGAATTCGTCGAAGAGGTTGACTCGGACGAGGAAGTTCCAGTAACATGTAGAGTTAAAGAAGAAAACGTAGAATGTACCAATGTAACCAAGCATGCTACGCAAATGACAGGGACAGCGAGTGTTACACAGAGTGAGACGGAGAATGAGTCGCAGAAGAAAGAGAGAACAAAACAGCGTGGTGAAGAGGATAGCAGCAATGTACAAGTTAAGAAGATGTATGGACCAATGAGGCCGCCTGAAAATTACGTGATTCCAGAAGATTATTTTAATCAAGAGAGTGATAGAGACTTACCTGAGATTATGGAGGAATAAGTTAAAATAATAATATTAAATAAAAGAATTTGTAGTTTTTTTATTTGCAGCTCGTGAGGAAATAAATTATCATAAATAATACTTTAGGTGTATTGGATTCAATTTTATATACTACTAGCTGCTGCCCGCGGTTTCACCCTTGTAGAGGCATTGGATTTCATGGGTATTGGGTGGAAACAGGCGTTACTTTGCGGAAATCCATTTTAAATAAGTAATATCAATTCCGCGATCGCGGAATTGAAACTGTAAATTACTCACTTTATATAATCTTATTTCATGGGTTTTATTTTTGGAACCCTCATTATTTTTCTAAAATTAAAGTAGCCTATGTTACTCCTTGTAACATCAGCTATCTGCCAGTGAAAGTCCCGTCAAAATAGGTCCATCCGTTACGGAAATTACCCGGAACAGATAGACAGACAAAAATTAAAAAAATGGTTGTTTTGTTATAGATACTGTAAATACTTTCGTATGCATTTAGTAAAAAGCTGTTATTTTGATATTACAAACAGACACTTCAATTTTATTTATTTGTATAGACTAGGTTGTCCGGTGTAATGCCACCGAACCTCTTAGTTGGCAGTATTCGGGTGACGCGGTTACTTAGTAAAGGCGGGTCTAAGGAAAGGCCTTCAGTGCACATTTGGATAGCGTGTCGCCCGGGTGCATTCAGCTAACAATTAACATTTTTAAACATTAGGAACATTTTTATAGAAGAATAAATTAGTAATAATTCAAACAGTATTTTAACATCATAATCACCGCAAACCTCACTACGATTATTTTATTTTATTTCCCCACCAAGTTGTTCCACTAACTAATATAGTTATAGTTCTAATATAATTATAGTTATAGTAATATAGTTCCACTTTCCTCCACCATATACCTATATTAGTCTACTATGGAATGTTTCAAATTTTCATGTCCACTTTTCCCACATACATGCACAGTACCTATGCAACGTGACTAGTAACGTTACAAACGTTACGACAGCGTTCCTAACAGGAAAGTTTGGTAATGACCAAAAAGGGGACATTAAACCTATTTTAGTTCTGATCGCGGTGTTCACTGCACATAATGTGCATTTTGTTATTATGTGGTCCAGTTTTGTCATTATTTATCTACTCTTGTGCGGAATTTGTGGAAGATGTGCATCACAAACGTTAACCGAACACAAAAATCGGACGCCTGAAAATTGTTTGATCTTCAAAAATCAACATGATCAAGGCGTCAGCAAGCTTGTTTTAGGTTAGACCACATTTCTACTAGTGATTTATTTTTTATTTATGTATTATAATAAGCCTTTATTATTAAACACATTTAAGAGGTGGTAGGTACGCACGGCCAACGTAAAAAAAATTTTTTTGCACGCTTGCCGCTGTCATAAACTTATTCACTCGCCTTAAAAACATCCAAATTATAACTATTGAGAAACACACAGGTAAGACTACTCCTTGAGCGTCCGAATAACGAAGGTTGAAAACGCTTGTTGTACGGACAGGATATCAACCTCATATACGGATGACGCAGTGCCGTACCTCCAGTCGTCGTTTATGGTAAAACGGAGTTGCGGGAATCAAGTTGAATAATTGCGTCACACGCTCTCCAACATGTATCCTGTAAAACACTGAGATTATTTAAATTTTATTACCTTCTGCTCTTGGGCTGAGATTCAGAGACGAATCTAAGCATGGACTCACGCTTCCATACGTCAAAATTCTATACATATTTGACATATGAAAGCCAAAGTCTACGCTTAGAATCGTCTCTGAATCTTAGCCTAAGTGTCTTTGTCATTTTATTATGTTCTGATAGAGACATCATTAGATTTAGTGTGTGATTCGGGTAAGTAGACGAATGTTGCAGAGGCCCGTAGTTAGAGTAATTTATTTTAACTTTCATAAGTGCTCCTTTGGGGCCTATTTAAATAAAGCAATTTAAATTTGGTTTCACACGTTTTCCTACAGGAATCGTGCATTATTCCGGGATAAAAAGTATGTTAGTCTCCGCTCCACAAACTTTAGGTAAAAATCACGTCGTTCCATTGCTCCGTTGCTGCGTGAAAGAAGGAACGACAAACCGACTGGCCAACTTCTTACTTCTCTCTTCTTGCTTACAATCGATTTGCGCAACATTTATTTATTTATTTATTTACCATGGGAAACAAACAGCTTATATCTAAGGATTATAGTAATATGACTGATAGGTACAAAAAATCCTTAAATAGTTTCCACTTATAGAATGAGTGTTTACAATACTAAGAAAAATAAAAATAGAAAAAAAAAATACAATTATATCTAGTGCATTCTAACAATTTTTAAATTTAAAACAATTTTATTTTTGTATTATTGTATTAGCCCACAACAATCCATTATGTATCCGACTAGTTAAATCTCTTTAATTTCTATAATAAGTCTGTAACTATATACTTTCAGTAAAAAATTTTAAACAAGCATCTTCTTTGAAAAAGTTTTGTCTCGCAGTAAATAAATCAACACCCTCTGAATATACATAGATACCTAATCTAAATCTGTTTTAAACTTTCCCGGTTATTTACTAATTCATGCATTATAAATTATAACGGGATATTTACCGTCATTATTATTGAGTGATGAGCACCCGATTTTTCGACGCCGGACTCTGTTGAGCGTCGAAATAGAGAGGATCAGAGGCTCATCGCTCAGTAATAATAATATCAGAGGCTCATCGCTCAGTAATAATAATATCAGAGGCTCATCGCTCAGTAATAATAATATCAGGGGCTCATCGCTCAGTAATAATAATATCAGGGGCTCATCGCTCAGTAGGTAATAACCACGGTAAATGTCCCGATACAATGTTTGAATTAGTAAATAACCATAAAGTTTTAAAAGAGAGTATAGGTAGCATCAAATCTTTTATAATTTATTACTTATATTATGTTGTTTCAGATAATGGTATGGAATATTATATCACAGTCAACGGAGAGAAGGTACCTTTGATGGAGAGACACGAAACACCTGGTAGCTTTGGACATTACAGTTTTATTGATGGAGAACAAGTAGAGGTCAATTGCCACACAACCGATCCGGTTGCGGAGTTAACATTGTCGTATACATTTAGTAGGTACCTAATTATATTTACCTATGTCTATTTAATTTTTTTTATAGGATAGAAGTCGAAGTTAGTCCGATTGGGTACTAAAGTAACAACAACAAGGTACCAACCAACGGCAACGCTTTGCTCATGTAGGTACCTAGTGTGCTAGCAGACGGCAGTATTCCTTTTGGTATAGTTATTTTACTATTTGGCAGTAGCGCAGTTTTACAATCGTGGCAGTAGCGTGCTTGCATTATCGTGTTCCGACAGACTACTAGTCTACGCTGCCTATATGCCTATAGTAAATGAAATCCATGGAGGTAGGCAATACATGAAAACACTGGACATCTCAGGGTAACGTATTACCATAAGAAAAGGAGAATAGTAGTTTGTCTCGTGCACGTAAAGTAAATACCTAGGCACCTAATCTGCATAGAGCGGTAGGGCTGTTTATGTCATTTTTTATGGTATTTGGTAACGAGACGAGCTGGTCGTTTGCCTGATGGTAAGCATAACGCCGGCCCATAACAATTGGGTAGTTGCATGAAACACATAACACGAGTATCACGAAATGCGCGCTTGACGCAATATCGTTGTTATTCTGACAAGCAAACGTACGTCTGCATAAGCGTCTACGCTGCCCCTTAAAAAGAGTGTAACCTAAATATCTGTGGTGTAACCGATTGGACTAAAATCAAAGTAAAATAAACCTTACTGTCACAATGCATAAAGTTTATTCTCAAATTCTTTCACTTATTTACTTATTTTTTGTTAAAGTTACTCAAAACTCTATAGCGCGGATTGTATGGAGCGTGCGTGTTATAGGCATGTTTAGCGAAATCGGGCCGTTTCTATGGAGTTGACTTACTATTCTCATTTTGCTATGGTATTACAAACTGCAATGCCACCGCGCAGGCTTTTGTGTTTCAAAGTTAGGATGCCACTGTAATTATGGCATTATAGTTATGGGCAGGTGTTATTTTACAACAACCTATCCGTCACGTTACGTCATAATAATTATAAAGTAAATAACTTCTTTTTACACATTTAACATGTTTTTAGATAACCATACATATGCAACTCAACCTCAGAAGACTCTTGTGCAAATGAGCGTCAAATTGACAGCGGCTGATGATCGGAAGCGAATGGAATGTATCACTAGTACTCGTCAAATATTTTTTCAACAAACGTATATTGTCATGCAACTTGATTTCAAACTGATAAAACGCAAAGGTAATTAACTTGCAACTCTTACGTTCAGCTTACAGCGAGAAAATGTTCTCTACTAGACTACCTATTTAAGTTTATTCATTTCGGTGATTAAGAATTTCAAAGAGTACCTATGAAACGCTTTAAGGTGCCTCATCACGGCCCGCCTAACGCAAAAATGGCCTAAAAGCTTGTTGGTTCATCGAAGAAAAACAGGCACTACGGAAAAAGAAAGAACGCCAGAGCCTTCGGTTGGCATACTCAAAAATTTTGAAATAAATTTCCAAAGAAAATTTCCGAAGACAACTAGTGCGTCGTAATTTCCTAAAACTTATTCCAGGAAATACGTGTTTTTTAAAATGCCTTACAAGTTTGTGAAAGAAATGTTTGATATTTAGAATCTCCATTACATGTCCAAGGAGCTTATGCAAGTGTTTTGTTTACTTTTACATTTATGGGAATATTGTGACCGACCAAAGTCAAGGTAAAATTGGTTTTAAAAGCCTGTTTTTAAGGCTTTCCCGGTTTGCGTTAAGCGGGTCATGAAGCGGAGCCTTAAGTCTCGTAAGCCCAGTAATTTCACTGGCTACTTTGCTCATCAAACCGGAACACAGTAATGCTTGCACATTATTGCTTGGCGACAGACTTCACTCACAAAGCGGTGGTAACAACCCAGACGGACACTCGCAGAAGAGTTAGTCCACCCACTAACAAATTCGCAATAACATGTCCAATAATATCAACGGTTGGTCAGCCCGTACACCTCATGCGTGACTGATGGATAAGCATTAATTACCCGCGGCTTCTGCACTAAACACGCAGTGATTGTGAGACTATTTTTTTAATAGATATTGTAGAAGCAGCTGCGGTGCCTAACTGCACTACCTCTAACCGTGGTACGGTTTAGAGCACGGACTATAGGTATTTCTACGAAGCTCCACCATAGACGGTACGATAAGCGTCAAGCAGTGATCGTGGTTTTTCCATGGTTTTCGCGTGGTCCGTGATTGAAGCTTATCGATCAATCATACTTTAGGTGTACGGGCCGCTTTATAACGCAACCCTTTCCTTATGTTGTCCTATTTTCAGCCGTTATAGATTTTCAAGTGAACGGCCTGACAATGACGCCAACGCCAAGTTTATGTGAAAACCGAAAGGGAGACTGGCACCAGACAGTAAATTTTAATGATTACAAATATTTTTATGATGAACAATTAAAAATAGAAGCCAAAATGAACATTGAAGAACAGAATTATTTGAATATCAATGATGACCTATCGTACTGCGAACTTATTAAGCAACGTTTCAGTAAAGGCAAGGCACGTAAGTACTGTGTCCTTTTTTAGTAAAAATAAACACTTACACACTGATAGCATAATATCCAAAATTATGTCTAAAGCACTGTATTATTGTTTAAGATAATCCTTGTTAATTTATTTGAATAGATAGATACCTACTTTTTTATGTTATTTGGTAACGAGACGAGCTGGTCGTTGCCTGATGGTAAGCATAACGCCGGCCCATAACAATTGCAGTGCCACCCAGAACTTTGAAACACAAAGGCCTGTGCGGCACTGCAGTGCGCTCGTTACCCTGAGACATTAGGTATTAAATCTCATAAGCCCAGTAATTTCACTGGATACTCTGCTCATCAAACCGGAACACAGTAATGCTTGCACATTACTGCTTGGCGGCAGACTTCACGAGCAAAGCGGTGGTAACAACCCAGACGGACACTCGCAGAAGAGTTAGTCCTACCACTAACAAAACCTACCTACCTCCTACCCACCTACTTGGGAATGTAAATAAACTAAGTAGAATTCTTGTACAAATTATCTTCATCGAGATTATTTCCTAATCAATTATTAGCTTCGCATATTGCATTTTGCTTTTGTTGTTTAATTTAGATTTTATTAACACCTTATATTGTATGCTCGTAAATGGGCTGTTGGTAGGTACCATATTTTTATAGTTTACTAGCTGTGCGCATCGTTGCTCGTTGGGCTTCGCCCACGTAGCCTAAGTTACTTTTCATAATATCAGCTATCTGTCAGTGAAAGTCCCGTTAAAATTGGTACAGCCTTTTAGGAGATTAGCCGGAACAAACAGATAGACAACAATTTTAAAAATGTATTTTTATGTAGGTATCGTATATACTTACATATGCCTAGTAAAAAGTTGTTATTTCTATATTATTACAAACAGACACTTCAATTTCATTTAGTTGCATAGATTTCACATTTTGGTGCCCTCAGATCCGGCAACAGTGCAATCTTTGTATTATTAAGTACCTACATAGTAAGCATTGTAAAATGTTACCCAAACTTACGGAATATTTATATACAAAATGAATCCATCTCCACGCTAATTATATTTGTTATATTTTTTTTTCAGGTAATCGTTATAGTATTTCTAATAATAATTGGAAAAAGAAACCTAATGTTCCAATTATCTCCATTGCGACAGTAGCAGATTTCTATAAGAATATAAAACTTAGTTGTATCTTTGAAGTCAAATATTCTAATTCGAATTCGACGATAAAAATTAAAACAACTCTAAATCTGGTCAAAGACGAACCTAAAGACAGTGAGTATTCTTTAAATAAGATTAAGGTTTTTATAATTATATTAGTAACAGATTTTCCTTGCCAACCATCGGTCATAATAATTACGATTAAGTAGTCCAACTGTCCAACGACATTATTATCTCGTCTTGGTCAGATCCCTGCGCCCCTTCCGAAATCTGCGGCGCAAGTACGGAAATCCAAACGATAAATCGATTCGAAAAAACTGATAAATTTATGGAATATTGCGAGTACAAGTTCAGAAACAACAGAAGTGGCGCTTGAGCGCGTAAAGACCGCCCACAGACAAGTAAACCTAAAGACGCTACTTAGTACACAGTAGTTCAAATCGATAAAGTGGGTTTTATCGACTTTTTATATAATTTATCGAGCCTCAATACCATCGACAAAAGTTATCGAATAGCTAGGTCGAATCCAAAGACAATATAGAGCTACTACAATACTTTACGATCAGACTTCGATACTCGCAACATTCGATAAATTTATCGGGTTTTTCGATTCGACAAATTTATCGAACCGACTTCCGTACTTGCGTCACAGTAAGCCTAAATGACGAATGTATAAGCTTAGTGAGCGCGGGTGTACCTACTAAGTAGCGTCTTTAGGTTTACTTGTCTGTGGGCGGTCTTTACGCGCCCAAGCGCCCCTTCTGTTCTCTATTTTGTGCGGCGAAAAGAAGCCGGCGTGTATGATTGTGGATGCGTTTAGTGGCCTATTAACCACGGTATTGTGTATTTTTTATCCGAAATAGGCTCACGTTTGACCACCTCACCTGATGTTAAGGGGCTAGGATCGCCAAAACGACTACTTTCTCCTCCTAAAACTCCCACACGGCTTGGTTTAACGACTTGAAAAAAATACTACCTGAATGATCAATTCAAGGGCATTAATTTCACTGATTGATTTTTTTGTGTTACCATTACTTATGGCTTGAAAAAATATTTAACAGCATGCTGTTTTAAAACTATTTTCCCTAAAACTTCTAAATGACTTAGACGTTTGGGATTAATTTTACACCAAAAAATAAGGAAGAAAATTTTCTATAAACTGGCCGTTTCATTTGTGCATAGAGCAATATTTCGCAAAGAAATGATCAAAAAACTGAATTCCAAATGTACAAGTCTCAGAGGTGCTCTGCGCGGGCGCGCGCGGCAGTCATGCACTGGCATTCAGACGGGGAGGTTGTGTCGCTCGTTGCTCTGCAAACGCTGTCCGCCAACGTTACATATTTGTGTGCGTGAATGATATACAATACACGTATTTGTTTTCGTGTGGGTTTGAAGCTTGCTCAAAGAGTAGCGTCTAGAGCGGTGAAATGTGATTCATTCCGTGATTTGCGCGTGGACGCTCCTCGTATACATATTGAATGGGTTACATTTTTGATTACAATTTCTTGTTTACGGACTTACATCATTTTTACGAGTGGAAAATATATGTATTGGTAAACAAATTATTAGCGGCAGCTACTGGAATATCGGGAGGTTTAGAACTGTTTAAGAAAGACTGGAAATGAAATTGAAAAGTAAAATTACTCAGGTTAACGAGCACAATGCGGTACTGCATCTTTTTGTTTCAAAGTATTTATTGGCACTGCAATTGTTATGGGCCGGCGTTATCTTTATCATCAGGCAAACGACCACCAAAAGATCAGGGCCATCTACAGTAAAAATGATATCGAAAATGATAACAATTTTAAAATCCAAGATATCGGACATTTTTATTTTTCAATAAAATGGTATGGGTATCATTTTCGAGATTTCTCGGGGTGCTGATTACAGAAATGACAACCATTTTTAAATTCAAGATGACATTTTTTTAGGAAATCGATAATATGGGTGCCATTTTCTAGGTTTCTCGGGGTGCTGATATCGAAAATGACAACGATTTAAAATCCTACATAGCGGACAATATTTTTTTTTCAATAAAATGCTATGGGTGTAAGTTTCGAGATTTCTCGGGGTACTGTGTACAAAAATGAAAAATTCTTTTATAATCCAAGATGGTGGACAATTCTTTTGTAAAATGATATGGGTGTCGTGTTGGAGGTTTCTCAGGGTGCTGATTTTGAAAATGACTACTATTTTAAAATCCAAGATGGCGGACAAATTTTTTTAGTAAAAGGATATGGGTGTCTTTTTCAGGGTTTCTCAGGGTACTGATAATGAAAATGACAACGATTTTAAAATCCAAGATGGCGGACACGTTTTTTTTTTCAATTAAATGGTATGGGTGTCATTTTCGAGATTTCTAGGGGTGCTGATTACGGGAATGACAACCATTTTTAAATCCAAGATGGCGGAAATTTTTTTAGGAAATCGATAATATGGGTGCCATTTTCTAGGTTTCTCGGGGTGCTGATATCGAAAATGATAACGATTTAAAATCCATTCAAGACCTATAGGGTGGTTCACGGAGACCTAGAGCAATAGACCAAGAGACTAGAATCATTAAATTTGGCAAGAAGTATTGTCTTATACCACAAGTAAAGCGAAAAATCCGAAAACTAATTATGTATAACACACACACGCGCACGCGCATGCACACGCTCGCGCAAGCGCACGCACGCACGCATGCACACACATGCTCACGCACACGCTTGCACACGCGCACACGTGCACACGCGCAAACGCACGCACGTACGCAAGCAAGCACGCACGCACGCACGTACGCAAGCAAGCACGCACACAAGCAAGCACGCACACAAGCAAGCACGCACACAAGCAAGCACGCACGCAAGCAAGCACGCATGCACGCACGCACGCACTCACACACACGCACATTATCAATGAGTGTATTGTGTACAATTTTTTAGGGTTAATTATTTTGTTGAATGTAGCTGTAAAAGGACCTAACGATTCCAGTCTTGAACGAACTATTTACATGCTTACAAGTCTTTTCGGAATCCTCGGCGCGGGAGTCCAACCCACACTTGTCTATTTTTTCTATTGTATTGGTTAACGAGACGAGCTGGACGTTTGCCTGATAGGAGTCATAATGCCGGCCCATAAAAATTGCAGTGCCATTCAGAACTTTGAAACACAAAAGCCTGCGCGGCACCGCAGTGTGCTCATAACTAAGTCTCATATCTTAGTAATTTCGCTGGCTACTTTGCTCAACAAACCGGAACACAATAATGCTTGCACATTACTGTTTGCCGGCAGACTTCATGAACAAAACGGAAACCCAGACGGACACTCGCAGATGACTCGATACCTCGTAAATGACATCAATATAAAAAACATGACTACAAAAGTAAAAAATAAAAAATAACCCGAAAATCATTTATTTACGTACACGTTCGTTTTTGGCCCGAAAATCTCAACGTTGTATGATCTCATGTGCGTCCGTCCCGTTTATTTACGAACTAGCTTCTGCCCGCGGTTTTCACCCACGTTCCCATAGGAACCGTGCATTGTTCCGGGACAAAAAGTAGCTTATGTTATTCTCCGGTCCATAAACTATATCTATGCCAAAAACCACGTCGATCCGTTGATTCGTTACTGCGTGAAAGAAGGACAAACCAACAAATCAACAAACACACTTTCGCATTAATAATATAACTAGCTTCTGCCCGCGGTTTTCACCCGCGTTCCCACAGGAAACATGCATTTTCCGGATACAAAGAACCCTATGTTACTCTCCGGTCCATAAACTATTACTATGCCAAAAATCACGTCGATCCGTCGCTCCGTTACTGCGTGAAAGAAGGACAAACCAACAAATTAACAAACCAACAAACAAACTTTCGCATTTATAATAGAGTAGGATATAGGATATATTTAGTATGGAAGTATGGATAGTATGGATAATGATGATCAAACTTCACTTTCAACGAAGAACTTTCCACTAAATGAATTCAAAGAATTATAGGCAAAGAAGATGCCGTGCGCTCTACTCGCACGCGCGTTCGTTCATCCGCGTATTCTATGACGTTAGGTTTTGCGATGTTCTTGAAAGACGAAGTGTGGACCGCGCGGGTGAAGTGGGATTGACTCCACCCATTCGAGCAAGGCCATTGGCGCCTAGTAGGGTCTTAAGGGAAGATGCGATCGACGATGTAGCACGGTTGACTTGCAATTTTGCGTCGATGCTCAAGACCACAAATTATATAGGGTATCTCAAGACTACTGTTTTTTTTTTCAGGTATATATTTTGAAGGCCTGCCTAAGGGCAATATAAGATTAGAATATAAGAAAAATAAAAATACTAGTGTTGTTGTATCCGAATATGATAATGCTCAACCACTGAGATGCATTTCCAGAAATATGCGAGCCGAAATGAGGCACAAGTATTGTAAGTATTTTATTTTAGTCTATTTTTTTACCGTAGCGGATTCAACTTTTACTGGACTAATTCTTCTGCCTAATTTAAAATAAAATTGGATTTAATAAGGTTTTTAAACTGTCATGGTCATCAACACTGAAAATTATCACTAGAAACGGGGTATGTATATATACCATGTACCTATAGATATTATTTGATTTGAGTTTCCAACTCAAATTGTGGTGATTGTCAACATGATCAACATCAACATGGTAATTTGCAAAGTGGATTTAATACCGTTTAAAATTATTCTTATTATTTGCTATTTTCAATATTTGCACACCGTTTGTAGAGGCAAAATGTAATTCGGTCTTTTTATATTGTTCACCATCATACTCTGTGTAACCGCATTCTGGCACATAAATTAATATAGGTACCTACCTACTAGGTAAATATAGGTAACCTACCTACTTGACTTTGAAAGCCTATCTGGGTCATAGAGATATCTAGGATACCTGCCGCAGGTAGACCGGAATGTGTAGTGTATGTCATAATTTTGTGAACAGCGACGTTAAAAAGGCCACTTTGCCCGAATCATAATATGATCATATTATGATTCATTTCATAAATAGCCACATAAAGGGGATTCGTTAATGGCGTAACTTCTTTTAAGAGATTCTGCTATCAATTGCTTTTATGTGAACCATTTTACGAATTTTCATAGAAAACTGTCAAATAGACCAATTATTGAAATGATTCGGCACGAAGTCACATTATGAATTTCCTTTAGGTGACCACTTCGTGATTTATGTAATGGATCCATTATTATGATCATTTATGTAATGATCATATTATGATCCATTACATAAATCATCAAGTGGTCACCTAAAGGAAATTCGTAAAGTGACTTCGTGCCGAATTATTCGGGCAGTGGCCTTTTTAGCCCCGCTGATGAGTCTAGTCTAATGCGCACATCTGCACAGGTAGACCGTAATGTTTTATGGCCGGCTTTACGCGTATTGTGACTCTTGATTGTGCGGCCAACAGGGCCGCCCAAGATCTCAAAAAAAATTGCGCAATCGACATAACCAATCATTTTTTTAGGTACAAATTTAGGCTGTAAAGGAAATAGGACCAAACGCAAATTTTATATCACCGATATATTTAATGAGCAATACAAATTCACAATTTGGGATAATCAAACCAGCCTGGAAATTGTATGTAAGGAATATAAAGGATATCACATCATCATTGCAGAGTTAATCTCGAAGAGAATAATAGATGGTAAGAAAAATACTATAAACAAATCAAAAAACACCAACGATAAGGCACCTTTGGTGGTAGGCACAAATGTAAAAGAAGGAATTTACTGAATAACTAGCTTCTTCCTGCGGTTATTACCCGCGTTTCCACAGGAACGGTGCATTTTTCCTGGATAAATAGTAGCCTATGTTACTCTCCAGTCCATAAACTATATTTATGCCATAAATCACGTCATTCCGTTGCTCCGTTAAAGAAGGACAAACCAACAAACACACTTTCGCATTTATAATATTACTAGCTTCTGCCCGCGGTTTTCACCCACGTTCCCACAGGAACCGTGCATTTTTCCGGAATAATGTGGTTGACCCTATGTTTTTTTTAAATATATTTTGAGTTATAATTTATTTCGAGGTTCGAGTAGACGAGTAAGATATGAGATATGAGGGCATGGATATGAGATATGAGGGCATGGATATGAGATATGAGGGCATGGATATGAGATATGAGGGCATATCCTCTATTTAATGTTTAAAGTTTTGCAGGCTTTTTTTTAAATCGATATATATTTCCTAAATATATTTTTCAGATGAGGTGTTGTCTCAAGGTTATCAAGGACAATGGTGGATCAATAGTGCAATAGCAGTTTCTATAACTCTATTAGTAATATCAGTAGCACTGGCAGGTACTGGTATATAATTCACGCAAATGTCGAGCTCTCTGAAAGTAGTAGGTAGGTAGACCAGAGTTTTTGTGCGGAGGAAATGCATTGACGCACAAAACGCGCCCGGCAGTGCTAGTAAAAAACATTTACTGACACACTTTTTGTACATTTATTAATTGAATCCATAGTGTGGGACTAGAGCGGAGAGTTCACTATCAGACTGCGCGGAATAATAGCGGAGTCGTAATACCGCACCAACCCGCGCTATTATAAGCCACAGAGCATAGAATGTGATGGAGGCGGTATTCTTATATTTAGTAAGCACGAGAGTTTGGTATATTTTTTACGTTTGTGCAGAAGCTTATATACCTTTACATGTAAAGGTATATAAGCAGTCCGTCTTCTTAAGACGTCTTGAGGCTGTGACAAATGCACGTCTTTTTCCTGTACTACCAGACGTCATAATATGACGTCCTAACGTCGCGAAATGACTAGTTTTAGACGTCATTATTGCGTCAATTTGCTACCTGGAGGGCAATCGCGTTAAAAATTATCAACAAAACCGCTACTAAACTACAACCGCTTTACAGCTTTTTGACCGTTTCGTATCGCGCTAATAGTTTTACCAAAAGTTGAGACGTTTCTCGACAACAACTGACAGTTAACGCTGTCAAATGAACGGTGAAAAAAATTCTACACAGGTGAACCGACACTAAACTACAGTTGGAAGCAAACCACAACTAACTCATAACCGTACGCTGTCATTTCAAATTAACGCGATCGGGGCCCTGGGCAATGACAAACGATTTTTTACTATTCATTAAAACTTTCGCCGTATGGCCCTACAATAGCTATTGACGGGGCCCGCGCATGCGCATACCTCGCAGCCCCGTCAGGCGTCACCCGTCCCGTGGCGCTGCCGGGCGGTACCACCTCTGAAGGAGTTACGTCCCCCTGTCTCACCTCGGCAGGGCACCACCTATATAATTATGGTACCCCGTACCCGCAACTTACTATAAATCGTCTGAATCTTTGAGTACTAACTAGTAGGTAACTTATAGGCCTATATATTTGGGTATTAGTATAAAAAGCTCAAGTGTTTGTTCTATATTTGGATGCTGTAGCATGGGCCTACGATCCTTGTAGAACATGGATAATATAGGAAAGAGCACCCTGTAGTGTAAGAGGTCAGGCTTTGTGTATTGTATTGTAAGAGTCCTAAGACTTATTTATGACGACCTATTTTTTCATTTTGTGTAGTAAAATATCGCTGGGGCGTGTGTAAAAGGAAAACCACAGAGCCGACGGCAAACGAGCTACAGTTGACGACCGTTGGCAGTGATGAACATACATACGAATCGATTCGAGGTAAGAAAAGCACCTGGCAGCCTTGCTTGGAGCACTGGAGTTTTGAACAATCTTAAAATAAAAACAATATATTTTCATTGAGCATAGTGTAGGTATTAATAGTCTTAGAAGCAAATACCTACATGTTCAAGACGATTGGGTACCTATCTATCGGGAATTAGACAGAAAATCGATCAGCATGATTTGTCCTGAAAAACAGGAAACGAAATTAAATAAAAGCTTATGAAAAGTAGTGGTTTAGATTCTCTTTGAGCAGTTGTGGAACAAGCTGTAAGTGGTTTGTTAGTGGGAGGACTAACTCTTCTGCGAGTGTCCGTCTGGGTTGTTACCACCGCTTTGTGAGTGAAGTCTGCCGCCAAGCAGTAGTGTGCAAGCATTACTGTGTTCCGGTTTGATAAGCAGAGTATCCAGTGAAATTACTGGGCTTATGAGAGTTAATACCTAATGTCTCAGGGTAACGAGCGCATTGCAGTGCCGCGCAGGCCTTTGTGTTTCAAAGTTCTGAGTAGCACTGCAATTGTTATGGGCCGGCGTTATGCTTACCATCAGGCAAACGACCAGCTCGTCTCGTTACCAAATAACATAAAAAAAAAAAAAAAAGCTTTTTCTCAAGCCATGATGTGCCATGCCATCCAGAAATTTGAAACACAAAGGCCTGCGCGGCACTGCGATGTGCTTTTTACCCTGACACTCCCACTCCAGGCACATAACAACAACACATAAGCCCAGTAATTTCACTAACTATCTAGATAGATACTAGATTTTATACTCTGACTAGATAGTCAGAGTATAAAATCGAGTATAAAATCGTATAAATCTATCTAGTTACGTATACTTACGTCTACTTTATGTATCTAGTTATACCTGAAGTATAGAATACATGCTACTACAATCTGCTTGGCCACAGACTAGACGACCAAAACTTTGGTAGTTGGTAGTTGGTACCTACCCACTCCCACCTATAGATTAAAAGGTATTATATAGACCCATGGGACATGCCGACATCTGTGATCTGGGGCCTTACTCCGCAAATCGAACGTCGAAGCTTCGATTGACGGATCGCAGATTTCTTAATATGAAAGTTTTTCGGATCCAACGTTCAATTTGATGTTCGATGAATGTTCATTTTATCTTTTTTATATGTCAGCCGAAGCTTCGACATTCGTTTTACGGAGTAAGGCCCCTGGTACGTAAGTTATGTGTTTACGAGTGTCTGTTTTTTAAAATACTGTATTTTATTCAATTTACAGAAATCAAACTGTAGGTACGACGTAACTTACGACTGCAAAATGGGACTAAGCGGGCCTGGATATCTATGACAATAGTGTTTATAACACGTTATAAACCAAATGTATCTAATACAATATAGGTACATACCTAGATACTTATTACACTTCCAGATTCTAATAATCAATGATATTACATAATCAAATTATATCCTTTAAGTACCTACCATGGAAGCTGAAAGCGGTGATGAAATTCCTTGTAGATTTTATGAAATATATTTTATAGTGTTAACCACAGATTACTATATATGTAGCTAGGTGTTAACCGACACTAGCGGATGTTCACATAAATATATACATCACAAAAATTCCTCGTAGATTTAATTTACCTATAGTTATTTATTTCATTAAATCCATAACATTGCTTTACCTCTACCCAAGCTCTAGCTTTTTTTGTAACTCAGAAACTTTTTTGTCTTTGCGCCTCCGCGTCTGGAGGGCTAACGAAGGGAGTGTGGGACTCTCCGCTTGCCCCCTGCCAGGCGCGGATCCAGATCTTAAAAATGGTTGTGGGCATGGCCACATGAAAATTGGTCAAGTGCGAGTCGTACTATGGACTTGCTCGAAACGTTGCACGATCGATATACGATAGGGAAGACCAATTTTTACGTCACCTAAAACAGTCCTATCACTACGAAACATGCAGTTTTAAATAGGTTGTATGATACTCCATATGAAATTAACATAAAATCTTATAAAATGTATAATATGTTGTGGTAGTTACCTCGAACCTTATAAAATAAAAATAATTTATGAGTAAATCGACGAAAACTAAAACAACTCCTCGTGTAGCAACTATGTTGGTACCGAGGCCCGAGGTTAGTTGTGACCAAAGACTATAAATCCTGTTGACTAATGATACAACTTCCCCTCGTGCGAAAACGAACTATGTAAATGCACTACTCGCCACTGCGAGTACGAGTGCAGACTTATAACTTATCGATATTCAATGTATACTTTACAATTAATATATATACTATTATTAATTATTTTGGAAAAATAATAACCTTTCGTTTGGATTTGTTAACCGACTTCGAAAAAAGAGGAGGAGGTTAAATGTTCGACTGTATGTATTTTTTTAAGTATTTTAACTGATTTCTCCGTCAATTGTGGACCGATTTTGAAAATTATTATTGTTGTTTAAAAGTGTATCATCTCAAGGTGGTCCCATATACATTTTATGGAAGATCATCTAAAGATGAAAAAATGGTACTTGAATTTTCATATATCGCGATATTTTCATCGAAGTAGGTTCCCGGTTTTTTTAAAGTATTTCTGCCTTTTGTTGTTAGATTTCCAGACATCCCAGAAATCAAGGAAAAGTGGATAGAAGCGACTCAAAAAGAGAATTGGTTCCATACATCGCAAGTCATGGAATCCATTCAGTAGCTTCGACGTGATGCGTGGCCAAAATACAGACAGACAGACAAAAATAAAAATACAGTTTTGGCTTCAGTATAGATAGGAGTGCCATCCAAAAAAAATGTGACCTGGAGTTTTATTATAAGTAGTATTATAGATTAATTTATAAAGTAAGTATGTATTGTCTAGGTTTTCCATATAATAATTTATTATTAATCGTATATGTCAGGGAATCAAGAATGCGATGCTAACTACCTATTCAATTTTATCGATATTATTCTGTTCAGTAGTAGTCGTACCACATCACTAAATTACGTCATCCAAATGATCGGCCAATTGCAAGCATAGAATATTACCTCGCCCCCTGCCCGCGCCGGTGAGATATGTTTGTATGAGGATTTGTGTTTATGAGCTATCAACAGGCTAAATAATCTGTGGTTGTGACAATATTATCGAGGTGAATAGGTAATAGGGAATACGTATGTAATTTTTTTATATTTTTAATTCGCTGTGTACGTCGATATAACATATTCAAAATATAAATACTTTTGGAAAGGTTCAAATTATATTATAGGTATTCAGTACCACTTCATTGACGGAGCTACACGAGACTGCTCCGACTGGTTGCACCGCGTGTATTCAGTATATACAAAAGTACTCTGTGGCGTGTACGTACTGTAGTTTGTATCTAGTGTACACTAAGGGGCAGAATAAGGCGCGCCGCGCCGCTATCTCGCTCGCGCATCTCAACATTTTTTAAAATAAAATATCAAATAATTTTGAAAAATTGCATTCGGTGAAGTTGCTGGCAATAAGATTACAAAGATACGACAAAAGTATCATTTTGATCCGATCAAGTTTTCATACATGAACAATGAACATGGGCAAAACATTAAACCCCATTTTTAGGTTTGAAAGCTTGAATGGATCAAAATGAAACTTTTGTAATGTTATTGCCAGCAACTTCACAGAATGCGATTTTTCATAATTATATTAAGTGATTGTTTATTTTCAATAAGGTTGAAATGCGCGAGCGAGATAGCGGGGCGCTGTAATCTGCCCCTTAGCGGTCATTAATTTAGTGACGCCTAATTTCTAAAAAATTGACAGTTGTAGCCCTGTCAAACATCTTTCATCCATTTCTGGCGTTAGTTATTGGAAAGAAAACGCTTCGAGCAAGCGTGTCCTTGCTCAAAGAGAGAACGAAAGTATAATTAGGTTTATTCAGACGCCAGAATCGACACCTTTGGCAGATCGATTTCTAAAACTTTTTCAACGAAGTCACACTTAGGCTGAGATTCAGAGACGAATCTGAGCGTGGACTCATGCTTCCATACGTCAAAATTCTATACAGTTTTGACATATGGAAGCCAAAGTCTACGCTTAGAATCGTCTCTGAATCTTAGCCTTAGATTTATCTCTTAATCTTAGCTAAGTGCAGTACAATAAACGTGGTCTTTTACATAGCTGTTAAACGCCATACCGACTAATGTCGTCTACTGCCTGTTTCCGTCTAAATATCTAGGAACATGCAGGCACGTTGAGGGGATAGTTGGGATTTATTCCCCCCACCCCGAAAACTGACGTTGACGAAAGCTCACATGGTTGTTTCAATGCTTGTCCCCCCCCCGAATTGGATACGTGCCTGGGTACATGTAAGATATTTGAGGCAATCCGGCAAAACTTTAGGTATAATTCTATTAAAAAAATACATTTTCATTTATTAACAGATGGACAATGGACATGGCCGTACCTGGAGTACTTTTCTATATTTTGGGTAGCAACTGGACTAGGATCATTATTAATTTCGTCATGGCAACATTACTTTACTAATATTTTTTTTATAATTTATTTCTTGACCTGGATACATAGTCCTTAAGTCGCAATATTAGAAATTTCGAGTCGAAGTGACGCTTCAGTAAAGCGGTGGATACTTTACTGAAGCTTCTATGGAGTTACTTTACGAAATAACATTGAGGTTTGCCATACATTAAGTTACTTAGATATAATAATAATAATTATCTTCAACATAAAAAAGAAAGAAACAACGTCGATTTGAAAATGTACTCTATTTATTTTTTATTTTACAGCTAATGATCTCTACCTCAGAAAACTACTTACAAACATGATTTTTAAAACATTAATGTTTATATATATATTTGGAATTGAATTCAAACAACAACTATTAACAATAATTTATTGGCTTAAAATTAAAAAGAAAATGTACATTAGCGGTAATTATTTCACTATGAATGTTTTGCTTAGCTAATTAAAGATTCCAGAGACGGTGCATGAGGTACATGACGGTGTGTAAGATTTTTAAAGCAAGCTTTTGGTATTAGCGATGTAACGAATATTCGATTTTCCCACGTTCGAAATTCGGCGAATATTCAACCTCAACATTCGCGAATGCGAATATTCGCTGCACCACTAGATTGGATATCCAGAAGCGTCGAAAACCGATCGTTAAGATCAAACAGAAACCGAAGTTAGAAAATAAAATCTTGTTGAACATCGCTTGTTATCACCTGAGAGTTGAAAACCCCGGTGAGTTCCGATAACCGCAGTCCAAAAACTAGATTTAGCGTTAGATCACTAAAAATCATATGATATAGGAAACGCTAAACCAGGAAAAAAAACCGGGTGGCTACATTCGTTCATCCATGCAAACCTCCTTTTTTAACTCTGGTAAAGTTAGCGCTTGACAACGACATCTTAGCGTTTGACCACTTTTATGTGATGAAAACTAGATACCAATTTCCTACTACCCTTTGCCCCGCTCCCTGAAACCCCCGTCTCTTTACCGGTCGATCTCTCCAAACACTACGTCCAACGTGCCAATGATGGCCACTATGTCGGCCAACATCGAGTTGCGTCCGATTTTCTCCAACGCCGCTAGATGAGCGAAGCCGGGCGCCTTGATCTTACATCTGAAATAATATAAAGATACAAAATTATCAAAATTAGCAAGGACCGACGACCTGCGGGCTTACTCCAGCTGCGCGAGTACGGATCTTTTCGATAAATAAAATTCGATACAATTGACAGTTAAAATCGATAAAGCGGGTTTTATTCAATAAAATTGACATTTAAAATCGATAAAGTGGGTTTTATCGATTTTAACTGTCAATTTTATCGAATTGTATTTATCGAAAAGATCCGTACTCGTGCCGCAGTAGGGCTAAGAACTAAGATGCGCATCGTGACAAAATTTTGTCGATGCTTATGTCGTGTATTTGTCTCATGTTCGCGAGAGAAAGAGCGAGACAAAATTTTGACTTTGACGAGTTTTGACGTTGATTTTGTTTTGACGCATGTTAGCTCTGCTGGAGTGCCATTTTTGAATGTCACCGTGTGGCTAAATATCAGCGATATGACCGCTAGTCACCGATTTACAAAAAGTCGTATTTTTTAATCTCAGCGGGTGACTAAACTTCTCATACCTATGATATCGTTTACGAATGGGGGTACCCATTCATAGATATGAGTATTTAGTGCCAATTTTGACATATAAACAATTTTCACAAAATACACAAACCGTGTCTGGCCACGAAAGAAGAAAAAAAAAGAAAAACAATTGTCAACTTCAAAAATAAAATGGATTAGAATACAATCATAAGTTTGTATATGATCAAAGCTGAGAAATAGTTGCATGTTGGTATACAGGATGTGACTTTCAAAAATAAGACTTGCAATTTAGCAAATCGTATACAACCTGAGTTTAAATTGGTATGTATCCCGAAGGGGGTCAATGTACTCCTGGAGATCAACAACATTTGTGTTAAGAGTTTTTGAAATTCAGAATTTTTCTTTGAAGAAAAGCTTAAAGTTTACGTCAAACTTCTACTACAGAACTTCCGGGCAGCCCTAGAACAGCTGATCCACTTGAACTATGTTGAGCTTTGTTTAAATAATATTGATTGGATGAGACTTAGGAAAAAAATGCAGAATATGCAGCACATTTCTCGTTTGAAGTATTTAAAAAAAATTTAAGTGACGTTTTTCCAAGGGATGTACTCACAACAAAAGGAGGACTTAATATTATAAGCATTTACTACCAGTAAAAGAAAAATTGCTTTAATAAAGCGAAGAACCGACTTCAGTGACAAACTACTGAACCGATTTTGATGAAATTTATATGGGACCAATCTGAAAGTATACCCTTTCAAATAAAAAAAGAATTTTCCAAATCGGTTTATAAATGAACGAGATCTGAGGTAACAAACATAAAAAAAAATACCCGACGAATTGATAACCTCCTCCTTTTTTGGAAGTTGGTTAAAAAGGAGGATGTTAATTAATATTGAACGTATTATCTGACCTGTAGGGCTTGGAGCCCCCGTCTGAGACGATATAGAGGCCGAATTCGCCCTTAGGAGCCTCCACGGCAGTGTAGGTGGCACCAGGGGGCACCTGGTAGCCCTGAGTGAACAGCTTGAAGTGGTGGATCAGGGCTTCCATCGAGGTCTAGGGGATAAAAACACGACATTTAATAAAAAAACATTTATACAACCTGAGTTTAAACTGGTATGTTAACATACCAGTTTAAACTCAGATAATTAACTCGGTTTAATTATCCCGAAACCCCGGGTCAATCTACTCCGAGGGTAACGAGCGCATTGCAGTGCCGTGCAGGCCTTTCAAAGTTCTGAGTGGCACTGCAATTGTTATGGGCCGGCGTTGTGCTTACCATCAGGCAAACGACCAGCTCGTCTCGTTACCAAACAGCATAAAAAAACCAGCGATGGTGGCGCCATCTGAGATTAGCTTTTGCGATAGATTTGGAGCGCTCGTGTAAGGTGGAAGTTGACCTTCATTTCCTCTCTCGAGGGCGGCGTGAGCTTGGCGTCGTCAGTTTTGACCTCTCCGGGCGGCATCTTGTTGAGGCACTGGTCTATGATGCGGAGGGACTGCCGCATCTCTTCAACACGGCATAGGTACCTGGGAATGTGGAAACGAAAAAAAAACAATATATAATGTAATATTTTTTTTATTATCTAATAAATAAAATTGAAGTGTCTGTTTGTAATATCAAAATAACAGCTTTTTTACTTAATGCATATGAGAGTATATACGGTACCTATAACAAAACACAATTTTTAAAATTTTTGTCTGTCTGTGTTCCGGGTAATATCTGAAACGGCTGGACCGATTTTGACGGGACTTTAACAGACAGATAACCTCGTCCAACATCTTTGTCCTTAGTAAATTTTGCACAATATTTTGCGTAGTTTCAAATAAAAGAGGAATTTTGGAATTTTTCAGTCATGATCTTGTTGATTGATGTTCCTACAAGTTTGATGAAGTCATCCAAGTTTTTGGATCAAATACAACTTGGATAAAGATCTTTGGATGAGTGGAATATGACATTAAGAGGCCACGTGTGCATTAGAGGCATAGATGAAGGTAGGTATAGATGAGTCCTCAGCGTATACAGTATGAGATAGCGATAGTTCGACATAACTGCCTATAAATATATAACGTGCAATTAATGTTGCTGCACTCTCATTTTTACCGCGTCTAGTGGGTAAACTCGTATTGGTTTTACCGAGTCAGTCATGTTACAGTAGTATGGCGACTTGTTGTTGTAGAATTTTGTTATAATTTTATAGGAGACACATAAAAAAAAGGGATTGATTATACCTATCATTCATCTATGATTAGAGGCTATACGCGTGCGCTAGTCAAATATATTGTGTGTGTGTGTGTGTGCGTGTGTGTGTGTGTGTGTGTGTCATGTTATTGCGCACACTGACCTGTCGTAGCAGTCCCCGTTGGTTCCTATGGGCACGTCGAACTCCAAGTGTTCGTAGGCGTCGTACGGCTGCGTCTTGCGAAGGTCCCATTTGATGCCGGAGCCGCGCAGCATCACGCCGCTGCAAAGATAATTTTAAATAACAATTTTTCTTCAAGAAAATAGTCGACCAACCAAGACGATATGAAACTAGATACAAAAATAAACTAGTTCAATCATTTTGTTTAAATGATTTTTTAAACACTAAACAAACATGTTCTGTTTGTGGAATGGATCGGTTCGCTCTGTTATCTTGTGTTGCTATACCCTAACAGGGTCATATGTGAACTTCACTAATAATATAACATCTCCATATAATTTTTTTTTTTTTTTTTTATGTTATTAGGTAACGAGACGAGCTGATCGTTTGCCTGATGGTAAGCATAACGCCGGCCCATAACGATTGCAGTGCCACCCAGAACTTTGAAACACAAAGGCCTGCGCGGCACTGCAGTGCGCTCGTTACCCTGAGACATTAGGTATTAAGTCTCATAAGCCCAGTAATTTCACTGGATACTCTGCTCATCTAACCGGAACACAGTAATGCTTGCACACTATTGCTTGGCGGCAGACTTCACGAGCAAAGTTCATATGATTGCAATAAATTATTGAGTACCTATTGAGTATTTTTGACAATTCCATTCTGGCGTCTAATACGTAAACTTAATTATAGTTTCTCTCTCTCTCTTTCTCACGTCCTAAATAAGAACATGAGAAAAGGATGGGAGTATATTTTTTTACAAACTTTTATTTACATTGCAATGTCTGTATGTTACTTTCTTTACGTCAAAATTGAAAGTTACATTTGACCCACATCAGGAGTTTGATTGTGATGTGAAATATATTTTGGCATAATATGTTAAATAAAACACAAAATACATAATCACTGTCGTTATACAGGTTTAAGAACATCACATTAACACCATAAAAATAAAATTCACAAAAAATATACAATTTCTACAAAGATACATATACTGCATCTAAAAGTTTCCCGAATTTAACGACTTTTTTTTGTCATCCGATAGTAATTTAATTGATACCATCAGATTCTTTATCTTTCAAAGAATAAAAAAAAATAAGACAACTATGTACTTAAACGCAGTTTTTCCCGGCCAAAATCAACAAAACTCGTGTAGTTAGTACAGTTTCACGACCAACGTTGAACAAGTGACGTCAGATGTTCTGTCCAATTTGTATGGGGCGTTTTAGCGCTCAATAGATACGCCCGACTTTGAATCTCATTTTTGACGTTTCTAGCGTTCGATTTCCAGTTTTTTGATATAGACATTAAATTCTCACGAGAAAACGAATTGGATGAGAAAAAAATGGAGTCAACATCCCTATTACCGTGCGCAAACGTAGGGTCTTACCACAAAAAAATTAAACACGCACACCTGTGTTTAACACCACATTAAACATTAAAACTGTTTAACGCCTAAACATGCCTTAGTCGCGCGATTAAATATGAGCAACCACAAATCCTGATTTAAGTAGTGTCTAACCGTTGTCTGACACAATTCTGTTGTGATGAAATTTCTAATCATTTTTGACGTTTATCTTTAGAAGCTGTCTAGCTAAACAGGCGTCTAAAAGTGGTTTTTTTTTGGTAAGACGGTTTGTGTCTATCTCAACTCACCTGAACCCGTAGTTAAGAGCGTCCTGCGCAGTCACCACGCCAATGTCCTTGGTACGTTGCACCCAGATGCGGTTGGTGGTGAGGACATCTTCCACTTCGTCCAATCTCTCAGCGAACTTGCTTGAGAACTCGTAGATATCATCCATCAGGCCTAACGGCATGTCCTGCAGGCGATATGCACTTCATGTGTTAGTGGTAGGACTAACTCTTCTGGGAGTGTCCGTCTGGGTTGGTACCACCGCTTAGTGAGTGAAGTCTGCCGCCAAGCAGTAATTGAAAGCATTACTGTATTGCGGGTTTTTTTTTTGATGAGCAGAGTAGCCAGTGAAATTACTGGGCTTATGACCTATTACCTAATGTCTCAGGGTAACGAGCGCACTGCAGTGCCGCGCAGGTCTTTGTATTTCAAATTTCTGAGTGGCACTGCAATTGTTATGGGCCGGCGTTATGCTTACCATCAGGCAAACGACCAGCTCGTCTCGTTACCAAATGGCACAAAAAAAATTGTTTAGTAGAATCGGTGCCAAGGTGATAGGGCTAACTCGTCTGCGAGTTCCCGTCTAGGTGAATACCACCGCTTTGTTCTGCATCACTGTGTTCCGATTTGAAACACAAAGCCCTGCACTGCACTGGTGAATTCGTTACTATCGACTTCTCGTTGACTACTTTCCTCATGAAACCGGAACACAGTAATGCTTGGCGGTATTATTGTGAAATAAGTAATAAGATTTTTGAAGAAAAATTGCCGATGATCATTTTTCCCTTCATCTTAATGAGTTGTATACGTGGGACGGACACCTATAGACTCATTTAACTTGCACGAGCTCTCACTTGGGGCCCATGTGAATAAAGATTTTTAAAATATTTCGACTCGATTATAATTTTAATTTAAATAGAGCCATATAACTTTAGGAAATAAAAGACATAATTTACAAAACCCGTGAAAGAAAAATTAGCAAAACTAATTTAACTAGCAAAAAGTGAATTTCAACTGGCAGGCCCCGACGAGATTCGAACTCGTGATCTCCTGTTTACTAGACAGGCGCTTTAACCAACTAAGCCACGGCGCCGCATATCACAACGTGCGAAATTAGCCGACAGACTTTTAGTTCTGCCTTTCTAGCAAAGCTGTGCGATGCGCGATTCTACCGATAGTGAAGTTGCATGAAATAAAAAATACATAATTGGGATGTTGCATAAAACACCAATTACATAATAACCCGGGTCCTTTGCTTTGCAGGCAGGAGTAACCCTGCCTGCAAAGCGAAGGACATCTGTCCCGACCGGGAATATAACCCGGGTCCCTCGCTTTGCAGGCAGTGTTACTGTCATCTGTCCCGTCCGGTAATGTAACCCGGGTCCCTCGCTTTGCAGCCAGGGTTACTGTCATCTGCCCCGGCCGGGAATGGAACACGGGTCCCTCGCTTTGGGGGCAGGGTTACTGCCATCTACCCCGGCCGGGAATGGAACCTGGGTCCCTCGCTTTGGGTCAGGGTTACTGCCATCTACCCCGGCCGGGAATGGAACCTGGGTCCCTCGCTTTGCAGGTAGGGTTATAGCCATCTGCCCCGGCCGGGAATGGAATCTGGGTCCCTCGCTTTGGGGGCAGGGTTACTGCCATCTACCCCGGCCGGGAATGGAACCTGGGTCCCTCGCTTTGCAGGTAGGGTTATAGCCATCTGCCCCGGCCGGGAATGGAACCCGGGTCCCTCGCTATGCAGCCAGGGTTACTGTAATCTGCCCCGGCCGGGAATGGAACTCGGGTCCCTCGCTTTGCAGGCATGGTTACTGCCATCTACCCCGGCCGGGAATGGAACCCGGGTCCCTCGCTTTGGGGGCAGGGTTAGTGCCATATGCCCCGGCCGGGTATGGGAACCGGGTCGCTTTGAAGATATGGTTACTACCCGTTTAGCTACCGAGCTGTCATTTAACTATAAGTCATAAATCATAGTAAGTCATAGTAATTTATAAGTCATTTAACTTTAATGAGTGCTCTTATGGGGCATACTTTGATTTTGACTCACCAACGACACTCCCCCGGGGCGGATGTAAGCCGCGTGCATCCTAGCGCCGCTCACTCTCTCGTAGAACTCCATCATCTTCTCTCTCTCCTCGAAAAGCCAGAAGAAGGGAGTGAGAGCGCCCACGTCGAGAGCGTGAGTGCCCACCGCCATGATGTGGTTGAGGATACGGGTGATCTCAGCGAACAGGGCTGGGGAGAGTATCGCAATTATAAGGTACGAGTTTTCATACTTGTCTGATAATGTAATCAAATATGGCGGATAATCAATCAAATGGCAAGAGATGGCGCTTTATTTTACAATCTTTTAGATGGAGCCGGAAGGTGGCCACAGGGACTCTGGAACGAAACTTTTCTTAGTGGGAGGACTAACTCTTCTGCGAGTGTCCGTCTGGGTTGTCACCACCGCTTTGTGAGTGAAGTCTGCCGCCAAGCAGTAGTGTGCAAGCATTACTGTGTTCCGGTTTGATGAGCAGAGTATAGCCAGTGAAATTACTGGGCTTATGAGACTTAATACCTAATGTCTCAGGGTAACGAGCGCACTGCATTGCCGCGCAGGCCTTTGTGTTGCAAAATTCTGGGTGGCACTGCAATTGGCTTTATGCTTACCATCAGGCAAACGACCAGCTCGTCTCGCTATCATATAGCATAAAAAAAATACTCACTCCGTATATACTTTGCTCGTATAGGTATATCAATGTTCAGCAGTTTCTCAACAGCGAGGCTGTAGCACTGCTCGTTGCACATCATGGAGACATAGTCCAGACGGTCCATGTAGGGCAGGGCTTGGGTGTACGTTTTGTACTCAATCAGCTTCTCTGTGCCTCGGTGAAGGAGCCCTATGTGAGGGTCTGCAGCTCGGACTGTCTGTTAAATACAAATTTAAAATGCTTTATTCACATGGGCCGCAAGAGAGCACTTATGAAAGTTAAAGATAAGATTAAAGGTTCTACAATAAAATTCCTAAAGTATTAACAGAATTACCACAAGGAAAGTTTAAACGTACAATCTACTTTTTAATTTAGTTCATGTGACATCTCAGAATACGAATTTCCCAAAAGTAAATTAAAGTTAGATTTTTAACATTAAGTTTAGGTTCAGAAAATGTCAACAAAGAATCGACAGCATTGTATTTCAATGAGGAAAACACACAGAATATAGTGATACTTGCTTAGGCAATTCGGGAATGACTTAAAACAAAGGTTATTTAAATATTTTTATTAATTAAAAATCCATCTTCTGGCCTCGGTTACACCCGTACCACAGGAACCGTGCATTTTCCGGGATAAAAAGCAAAAGAAGTAACTCTCAGGTATCAATTATATCTAAGCCAAAAATCACGTCGATCCGTTAATCCGTTACTGCGTGAAAGAAGGACAAACCAACAAACTCACCTAATAATTTTAAGTGACGGGTGCGGTCAACAATGTAGCACTCTCCTTCAGTACAGGAGATACTACATTTGGAAAGTTAAGTCCTAAATAATAATAAATAAAATAATTACAAATATTTTCAAATGCCTGATCGATCCTCCCAGAGCAAATGTCTGATCGATTCTCCCAGGAAATACCGATCATATTATTTTTCACTCACGCAATCTCTATACGGTTTGTGAAACTAGCATGAACGGACATTGGCAGAATTGTGATAAATAATCACAGAGGCCATAAATCAAGAAGTCAAGCCCACAAACATTTTTTGATAGCGACAGTATAGGAGATCTCTATGAATCCAGCCTTGCTCACCTCTCCGTCCAGCTCCAGCACAAGCCGGAGCACTCCGTGGGCGGCGGGATGCTGCGGTCCAAAGTTGAGAATCATGTTGCGGACCTGCTTCTCACTCGGGGAGACTATACCTGGGAAAGCAAACAGGTTCGTTTTTTTACTAAATCCGTTTTATCATCATTAATGCAAAAATGTGTTTTTTTTATGCTATTTGATAACGAGGCGAGTTCGTCGTTTGACTGTTGGTAAGCATAACGCCGGCCCATAACAATTGCAGTGCCACTCAGAACTTTGGAAGGCCTGCGCGGCACTGTAGTGCGCTCGTTACCCTGAGACATTAGGTATGTCTCATAAGCCCCGTAACTTCACTGGCTACTCTGCTCATCAAACCGAAAAACAGTAATGCTTGCACATTACTGCTTGGCTAGATTACCATAACTGGACATATGTCTATAAGAGGCCATGAAAATTGTTGGTGCAGTTCCTATACTTACTGTTATAAGGGGGATGTTTGAGCATAGCTGTGACTTCACTCGGGTACATCACCGGCCCTTGGAAGTCCTTCACAAACTCTACATCCGGCATCCATTTCGCTGCGTTACGATGGGAACTGAAACATGTATACATTGTAATTTTATAACCAGAGTGCGCCTGATGTACACATTATTAGTAGAAAAGTGATTTAGTGTTTTAGTAGCCATTTAGTTGGTCGGACTTGACTTATACAGTGTGTTAAAACTCCTAAAGATGACCATTCACACGCAAGATCCGATCCTATCTATTTGCAAATGAAGTCTGTAAGTTGGTATGCACTACATTGAATGTTCTATCAATATAACTATATTATTTGCAATTGAAACAAAAGAAATAGTAAAATACTACTGGTTATTGGCGTATTTTTACCGTCTTACTTTCAACAAACAAATCCTGCTTCAAACGGTTTCAAAATCTCATTTTTCCTACAAAAACTAACTAAATTACTTTTCATACAAGTTCAGTACATCCAAAAGTTGTCTGGTAGAAACTGTTTTAAGCAGTAAGACTACTCTCAATGTACTACAATGGAAGTTCTACAATGTATATTGTTGGGATAGTACTATATCACATAACTCAATGTGTAAAACACTGTGTAACTGCCATGAATCTAACATTACAGGAGAGTGAAAAAAGTTAAGATTCTCAGGTATTGGTACCACTGACAAAATTAAATAAATATTATACTGTATTGTTTTAGCACAAAATTATGTGACATTTTGAATTAGTCAAAGAGAATTGTAAATCCTACTAATAATATAAATGCAAAAGTTTGTGAGTGTGTATGTTTGTTACCATGTGCATCTCCATAATAACAACACCGATTTTATTCAAATTTGAAATAGCTTAGGTTCTGAAATAACACATAGGTTAATCTTATATTCGAATATCAACCTCAAATGGGGTTTACATGATGGTAAAGTTCCTATGGAAAATTTTATTCCTTAGTCCGATGCCTTTAGAACTTGGTACAAATAAACTTTAAAATATATAATAAAACACATACATATAACATACACACTACTTTTAAGTTTTGATAAATTGTTCAATTAATTCTATCATCTAGGAAGTCCATTAGTTTGCATTGCTGGGGAAGTGTACCCCTCTCTCTGGCTGATATTACAAGCTATTAGCTAACTTGACGACCACTATTTGACAGGATTTTATTTAAACTATTTTAAATTATGGCAGTTGCATTTAATGACATAATTGCTATCAAAACATAAATATGTGTTTAAAAGCCTTAATCTGAACCAGACGAAGAAATATATGCATATTTAAGTCCAAGTCAGTAAGAATTTGATATCATCTCTGGCTATTGTACATTTAAAACATTTTACCCATGGTGTTGAGTGTTGGCAGTGAATGAATGTGAAACTTAGACAAAAACACCTGAATCTCAATCTTCGATACCCTGAAATTGTTCTCCACTTGCGACAAATCAATTTCAACACGGGTAAAGCCGCGGGGCGCAGCTAGCACATAATAAGAATTTTAAATTTTGTAATCAATGTCAACAGCTGAGGGAATCATAACAAATAATATTGGTACAACCAATTGTCTACGTAACTAATTTGAGTGTAATATAACTATTATTTAATGAGTTTAATAGAAGTAAACAGAGTATTATGTAGAATATGTAGTAAAAGTATTTGAAATCAAAATGTTCGATATGTAACCTCAAAAGTTACATAATTTTTTAATCATAATAACGCGATAATCGAAACCTAACGATGTAACTTTGTCTAATATACTTACTTCACATTGTAAACTGCTGGTATATTCTTTAGTAGGGCGGCATTTTGGCCACAATTTGTAGATTTTCGCAACAAAACATTTAACAAGGAGGCCATTTTAGCACTGACTGACACTGACAGTTGACATACGACTGACGGACTGAAAATGACATTAGGGACTAGGGCTGGGCTACACGGCTGAATCAATGTTTTTTTAGGATCGTGTCACCCGCCATTCGGCTGTCCCAGAATATAACACTGAAAACACCACTACGAGATTTTACACCTCTGCGGCGCAAGTACGGATCTTTTTGATCGATAAAATTGACAGTTCAAATCTATAAAGTGGGTTTTATCGAGTTTTTATATAATTTATCGAGCCTCGATACAATCGACAAAAGTTATCGAATAGCTAGGTCGAATCCAAAGAGAGCTACTACAGTACTTTAGAGCTACTACAGTACTTTAGAGCTACTACAGTACTTTAGAGCTACTACAGTACTTTAGAGCTACTACAGTACTTTAGAGCTACTACAGTACTTTAGAGCTACTACAGTACTTTAGAGCTACTACAGTACTTTAGAGCTACTACAGTACTTTAGAGCTACTACAGTACTTTAGAGCTACTACAGTACTTTAGAGCTACTACAGTACTTTAGAGCTACTACAGTACTTTAGAGCTACTACAGTACTTTAGAGCTACTACAGTACTTTAGAGCTACTACAGTTCTTTAGAGCTACTACAGTACTTTAGAGCTACTACAGTACTTTAGAGCTACTACAGTACTTTAGAGCTACTACAGTACTTTAGAGCTACTACAGTACTTTAGAGCTACTACAGTACTTTACCACAGATTACTATATAATTATATAGATACTTTACGATCAGACTTCGGTACTCACATTCGATTTTATCAGTTTTTGCGATTCGGACTTCCGTACTTGCGCCGCGGGCGTCATAAAATTGTTTTTTTTTTTGTGGCAACAAGGTAAAAAGATAGGTACACACTATTTAAAAAAAAATACCAAACATTTTTTGTTATAATTTATTATATATTATGTTTCTAGTAATAACAAAGTTGTCACACTCTTGAGTGATTAATGAGTGACTATTTATGAATATTGAATAGTCACTAGCATAGCCACACTATTTATTTTGGTGCATCAATATAGGAAAACCATAATTATTATACTTGCAGACTTGAACTTGACACAATATCTGGTTTAATAATTGTGGATTTGTAAGAGCTTACATTTTTAGGGACTTTTTGTCATGAAACTCCAGTATCAATGTGTTAAACACCAATTGCTAATTATTAGTATACATATTAAACACAATTAATACAGTTTAGTGAAAAATAAATGTATAAAATGCAGTATAGGTAAAAATAAAAATAAATAAGGGTAAAAATATTAACAACTTCTTAGAGAAGCTTCCTCGGAAGCTGCTTCTGTACCTACATCATAACTTCATAAAACAAACTGTAACGCTGTGTGCAACGTTTAAAGAATAAATAATGTGACACAACACCAGCGCAGTTTGAAAAGAAAACGATGCAGTGAAAATTCCAAGGGCTGGGTGAGAAAATCTAAAATATGAGTTGTCATAGAACTCTGCTTATTTTATTTACTGCAATCATATCACAGAATACAGAATTTATCATTTAGCTACATACATTTAAAAATCTGAAGGTGTATACAATTTACTGTAAGTTGTCCTTAAGAAGTTGTAAATATTTTTCTAATAACAATGTATAAAACTAGCAAATTCCATCAAATGATAATCTTTAGATTGAATGTGTGGATAGTTTAAAAATTAACTTCATCATTGGTGGGTGATTGAGATTGATGAGTCAAAATTTGTATTCTATCAGTATTCAATCTAAAGATTTATCGAGTTCAGTCTTTAGGGACTTGACATGGCAGAGCTCCCAAGGTGCAAAAAAACAACTTGTATAGACGCCTATGTATCGAAATAAAAGACACACCTCGCAATAGAGACATTTACATTTATGTCTAAAGCAGGCTGGGCACCCACATAGTTTGCCTGCTATATGAAGTCTGTAAGCCATAGGTTCCAAGTCCATTCGAAAAATGACTCATAAAATTATTCCCAGAGAGTACATTTTTTTAAAGAAAAAGTTGAGATCAATCATACTAAATTAAAACAAATGATTAAATACACAATAAAAACAACAAGAAAAAATGCAATGTTAAGCCATTTGCATTTTGGTAACTGTTTGTAAACTGGCAATGATTATAATATAAAGCCAAACAATTACTTTTATAGATACTGACCCATATGATGTTCATTTACACATAATATTCTCCTACCTCAGATTCTCTGTATCTATATTATATACCCCAAACCTATGAAAGTTTATTAACAAATTTTTTCACAAGTTTCTTATGGCCTTAGCCATCTATTACAGACATTTGAACCAGTGTATGAGTTTTCTGGAAGACACATCTGTTGATGTCTACACAGAATGTATTTTTTGGTAGGCACAGTACATACATTTTAACCTAAATCTGTGAATACAAATCAAAAGCTTTCAAGTCATCTAAAAATGTTCTTGTAGCTTGGTACAATGGTTAGGGTAACAAAGGGTATTGTTACTGATCCTTCTAAAAAAAATACACCCTGTATTATAGTGACATGCACTTCCACATTGATTATAGTGAAGTAGACATTTGAGTTTTCAGTGAATAAATATAAATTTGATTACAATAGAGAATTAACCAATAAGTCTTCAGTTTCATTTAAAAAACAATAGTTCCAGCTGCAGAGGTAAGTACATATGTATACATATCAAGTTTTGAAATGATGACACTATGAAATTTATTAATACACAGAGAAAACTGTAAAATAATTTAACCATTGTATCATCTACACATTTTCAGGTAAATAATGTAAATGGGAGAGTAATATGGACCATCGAAACAGTCCTATTCTACTGTTACAGTGAAACTATAAAGTTATAGAATAAATAATAGAATATATAATATATAGAAATAAATAATAAATAACTATGTGATTTAAAAGAACAGAGCAGTTAAAAATAAATAAAAAATGACATAATTTTAAGCTTTCTGCTGTTCATAGACATGGTTATTATTTGAGGCTTTAAGCTTAGGAAGATGATCAGCAATCTGCAAACATTCTCTATAGATATGGGCTTAAAGGTAACACCAGGACCTAATCTAGGAAAACCACGACACAAAACAAATACCTGTTTTATCAGTACACAAATATTTGCCCATTTGCTTACATGTTCATAGAAGTTCACCCATCAGATTACTGCATCATGAGGCCAAAATGCTACAATGCAAAAGTTTGCAAAGCACAAACAGAAATATAAAGTATGTCAACGTAAGTCTGGAACAATAAAGTCATGTATACTTATTTCAGGCATTCCTTGTGGCTGCTCCGGTGGACGCTGCCGTTCCCGTATATGTGCCCGCATATGGCTTATATACCCGATTTTAGCTTTAAAAGTACGATTACACATTTTACAAGTCAGTACACCATTGGCATAATGGTAAGTTATGCGTGTATCAGGTATGTGAATTGTAGCGCGCTTATAAGTCCATCTTTCAACACAGCTTTTTTGGCATAGCGCACATAAATGAAGTGTTGTGTAATTAAAACAGAAACGGCAATGTACTCGGCACATCATACAACCTTTCATTTGGGCATTGACACTTGGAATAGTTGCATATTTATTTTCACATAAATAACACACATTTTCCTCCCTATGAGTTTCTTTATGTGCCATTAAGTCTTCTAGGGTTGTCATTCTTTTTTCACAGAGGTCACATCCGAAAGGTTTCTCTCTGGTGTGCATGCGTATATGGTTTTCCAGGATGTGAGACTGTGTTGTCGAGTAATCACAAACATCACAGTCATATGATTCACCACCTGTGTGTGTTCTTAGATGAAGCTTTAAGGTTTGGTGTAAGGAACATTTAAAATTACACATAATGCAAGCAAACGGCTTTTCTGGCCTGTGCGCTTTTAAAATATGGTTCACCATCGACTCTCGATCGTTAGTTGTGTATTTACACCGACTGCAACGATGTTGTTCCTTCCCAGTTTGAATATTTCTTAGCAAGCTTGTGGCGCTTCGCGTTGCTCTTTCTAGAGTTTCAACGTTTCTTGCTGCGGCACGATTAGTCATGGTGTTTAAAGCTTTGTTTGGAGGGTGGTTGGTACTAGAAGATCACAGAACTGCTGATGAGATGAGATGGAATTGATTAAAGCTGCAGGTACCTACTACGAGTCGTAGTTAGTCTTCCGACTACTAACGCGGTTATATAGAGATTAATTGTAGAATTATCGACACGATATTGCCCGAAGCACTAACAGAAAATGGAAAACCCGTTCTGAACCAGAACGATATATTTTGTGTTCAGTTCCTCTTTTGCACATTTTCTCACCATTTTCTCACCTTCATTTTAATGAAAATTTAAAAAAATGAACTCAAGTCATATGTCATTGTCAATGTCATAGCTCTTATTTTATTATGTTTTTGGCTCTAAGTGATTTGCGTATTTAGCCAGTGTCAAGTATAATAGATCTCTAGTTTTGGTGCATGAAAGTAGTCAGTCACGTTCACAAAGCTAAAATTACGCTACGCTTAAAGTTTAGTCTAAGCGCGGTCGAGTCAAAGTGATGCTTCAGTAAAGCGGTGGATACGTTACTGAATGCTTCTATGGAATTTTGGATAGAATACGAAAATACACGTTTTTCGTCTTTGTACTATTTGCCTTTCACTCATGCACGTTTACGAATACTTAATGGTTAATAATCCACCATTATTACACATTAACACTCGATAAAACACAGGTTTTAGTAAATAACACAAAATCAACAACAACATATTTTCGCATTCCCGCCAAAACTCCTTGAAAACGCTTAAACCAAATTTGTGCTACTCTCACAGACACTGCACTAGGTCCATAAACATCGCAAATTTTTTTCGCGGCTTGCGTTGCATTTTTACCTTTTTTGTAGTAAAATTTTAAAAAGGAATCGAATTTCTTCATTAGATTCACTAATTTTGACAGTACGAAAAACAAATGAAAATCACACATTTTCCTAATTTGAATTTGGAATTATGTTCTTTAAAATTTTAACTTTCATATGATACCAAAACCAGCCAGATACAAATAGTATAGCCAAAGAGATTTTATTACAAGTTCATACATACTATAATGCGAAAAGACTTTTTCCCCAACCTAATACATCAGAATAATACAATTTGTACAGGTACCTATATAAAACGCTTTGTGCGTAGGTAATGGCGGAATATCTAAAGTGTAAAGATGACGCCTCGCAGTAAGTCTGGTTGTCAGAAGATGGAAAGGGGGATGACGGAATTAGGTAAAAGCACGCACGCACTCTACGGCGATGCTCTAGGAGTCTAGGCTCTGCGGCCTAGTCTCAACTAACTATATATAATTATTACTAATGAGCTTCTTGGCACGTCTCCAGCGCCTCTAGCTGACCTATTTGGCTGAGCCGTCCCAGAGAACATACATTTATATACAAATACTTAAATAAAATTGAAGTGTCTGTTTGTAAATGTAATAAATCTAAATAGTTCTTCAAATACTGTGACGTCTTCCTGTTCCACGCGTCGACAGGTGGCGCCTCCTGGTGGATATCCAACTGAAGCAAATCCAGCCAATGAGAGAAAAATATTGTGCCGCCACAAAAGTGACGTCATCGTGAACATAAATTGATACCTTGCCATTTTGCTCGTTCAGTTCTCCTTTGGATTTAGAGTAAGCCAGATCGGCAAAGAAGTCTGTATAGTTTTTGGATTATATAAAGCTAAGTATTCTTCTAATTAAGTAAAATTAATGTGCTAAATATCAAAAGTGTACTTATGTAATTACTGATTGTATTGAATATCAATTTTAAAAGAGTTCCATCGAGTTTCTTGCCCATTCTTCTCGACAGGACTACATCTTTGGAATGGGCACTTAGAGTCATTTGCCTAGTAATTTTGAAGTATCTTATAGAATCATTTGCCTAGTAATTTTGAAGTATCTTATTGGAAATACAAAAATATTAAGTGATTTAAACTGTGTCTTATTTATTCTTGTAATTAATGCAGGTTGTAACATAATATCAAAATTACAGCTTTTTACGGTAACTATGACAAAAATTTTTGTCTGCTGTCTGTTTGTTCCGGGTAATCTCCAAAACGGCTGGACTGATTTTGACGGGACTTTCACTAGCAGATAGCTCTAGCCGATGTCATAAGGAGCAACTTAGGCCACGTGAGCGAAGCCGCGGGGCACAGCTAGTACAGCTACAAAATTTTGTAATATTTGTTTAAATGCAATAATGGATTATCGTATGTAAAATGTGAATATATTGCAGTTCCAATTAATATTACATACATACATGTCGAATTGATAACCTCCTTTTTTGAAGTCGGTAGAAAACATTACGTACCCGTAATTATTCTCTTCATGATTTGATTTGGCTTGGGTCGTTACGTCACCGTGAGAAAGGGAGGATGGGGAGAGAATAGACCCGGCGCACGAGTGCGAGGGTTGGGCTAGTAGGCTCGGCCCGAGGTCAAGAGGTGGGCGCTCGCGGAATTTCATGTTTGTGTGTGTTGTGTGTATGATTCTAGTTGTCTCTAGGTACTTGGTTTTGAAAGAAAATACATTTATTTCCAGACACAACATTACATTAGAGTACAATAACACAACACAATTGAAAACTAAAGATAGACAATGTAATGTTATGATGTCAGGAAAAAGTCCCGACTCAGCACATAACTAAGGTCAACGACCTTATTCACTGCTTTTCAGTCGGAACCCTTGGCAGTAGCGTGCCAGCGATCACTCCGTAGGTACGAGGGGACGTCACGGCGACCCGCGACGCGGCGGCAGTGGAGGCGGTATTTCTTCTATCCCCGCGTACACAAATTGGTCTGCCATCTGTACATATATATAAATACTTTATTTTTTTATTATTTTGTGATATTTGATAACGGGACGAGCTGGTCGTTTGCCTGATGGTAAGATTAACGCCGGCTCATAACAATTGCAGTGTCAATCAGAACTTTGAAACAATGGCCTGCGTGGCACTGCAGTACGCTCGCTACCCTGAGACATTAGTCTCATGAGCCCAGTAATTTCACTGGCTACTCTGCTCATCGAACCGAAACACAGTAATGCTTGCACATTAGTCAGTCGCACTTTAGCCAGTTTTTGGCTCGACTTGGCCACATTTTGTTTATGAAAATTCCGATATTACCGATGCAAAATTCGGATTTTGCATCGGTAATATCGGTTATTCGGATGCATTGGACGCACTCTACCGGCATTTTGTTAAGGGGCAGAATATGGTGCAGTGCTATCTCGCTCGCGCATTTCAACATTTTTGAAGATACTCAATACAACAACATGTTGGTTTAGTCCTAAAAAAATCATTTAAACAATAATAACATTTATCAGTTAAAAATCTTTTTAGTTTCTGTACGAAATTAGATTCCTTTTGTTCTTCTTTAATTGTATTTGGTATTTTGTTATAGGTACATTTTTATTGCCATTGTTTGGACCAGGGGACCGATTTTTGAATTTCACGAGTGATTTCGAAATCATCGATGACAAAATTCTCAGCGATGACTTTGAAATCACTAATTTGCAAAAGTCGTATTTTTGAAAGTCACACCCTGTATACCAACATGCAACTATTTCTCAGCTTTGATCATAGATAAACTTATGATTGTGTTCTATTCAATTTTACTTTTTAAATTGGAAATTGTTTTTATGTCAAAATTGGTACTAAATACTCTCATATGGGTAAATGGGTACTATAATTTGTGATGGGTACCCCTACTCGTAGACGATATCATAGGTATGAGAATTTTAGTCACCCGCTGAGATTAAAAAATACGGCTTTTTGTAAATCGGTGACTATCGGTCATATCGCTGATAATTAGTTATTCGGTGACATTCAAAAATTGCACCCCAGAGCTATGAATTTTCAATTTCGAGCTTGGTTGAACTAGTTTATGTCAGTATCTTGTTTCATATCTTCTTGGTTGGTCGAATATTTTCTTGAAGAACTCGGGGTATTTCCTAACAAATATGCAAACTTCCATTATGTAAATAGAAATTAGAGTTAGGATTTTATGTTTTACAAAATGCGGCCTACAACTTTGGGGTTTTTCATAATTATATTAAGTGATTGTTAATGAAGTGAATAAGTAAACAATGAAAAAGATTACATTAGCAAGTTGTTGTCTTCGTTTATTCCGATACCATATGGCTATTAAGATCGATATCAGAATAAATATAACAGCTCCAAGTATTCCGCCAACGAGTGCTGCTTGTGAGCTCTGAGAACCTGCAATCATACAATAATTATTATTATCATGGTTATCTGTATAATTAAATAATATTGAAGTGTTTGTTTGTAATATCAAAATAATAGCTTTTTACCAAATGCATGTGCAAGTATATACGGCACCTATAACAAAACAACCATTTTAAATTTTTTGGTTGTCTGTCTGTTTGTTCCGGGTAATCTCCGAAACCGCGCAAAAAAAACCATGAAACCCAATATCACCGCGCGGGTGAAACAGCGGGCAGCATCTAGTAGTAAATAAATGCATAGTAATATAGTTATATATATTTTTTTTAAATTCTCACGTTGACCGCCATCTCATATGTCGGAACTTCATCACAATGTTATCTGGGACGACGTATATTATATACGTAGGTACCTATAATAGGCACAGGGTATATTTTTAGACGGGGCAGTAAGTGTTGGTACGGTCTAGCCTAACCATTGTAGGTATAGCAATAGAAAAACGTTTTTACAAAATAGACTCTTTTAAAGACATTTTGTGACAAAAACCTTTGTGGTTGCCAATCGATCCGGATCAAACGAATCTATCGGACTGACTGAGGTTTGAGTACCTACCTACTAATGGTAGAAATCGCTGAAAACGTGTCTCACGGATATATTTCGCAGGAAATCACTTTAGTTAGGTACCGACAACGTTCTCAGATCAGGGGACCGATTTTTGAATGTCACGAGTGATTTCGACATTAGCGGTGACAAAATTCTCAGCGATAACTTTGAAATCACTAATTTGCAAAAGTCGTATTTTTGAAAGTCATACCCTGTTTACCAACATGCAACTATTTCTCAGCTTTAATCATAGACAAACTTATGATTGTGTTCCATTCAATTTTATTTTTTAAGTTGGAAATTGTTTTAAGCCAAAATTGGCACTAAACACCTACTCATATCTATGATATTGTTTACGAATGGGTACCCCCACTCGTAAACGATATCATAGGTATGACAGTTTTAGTCACCCGCTGAGATTAAAAAATACGACTTTGTAAATCGATGACTATCGGTCATATCGCTGATATTTAGTCACTCGGTGACATTCAAAAATCGGTCCCCAGGTATCCTTAATTTTAATTTTTGAGGATATTTTCACCTGCATTCACAATTGGTGAAAAATTAGTACCTACTTAAGAGTTAGCAAGAAAATGGGTACCTACCCTAACCTCACGTCTCCTTATATAAGCTCTTTTATGAAATAGGGTCCATTGACATCAAAGAACCTTTAAAAATGTTTTTATGAAAACTGTCAATTTTGTTGCTGACTGTACAGTGTACAGTGTACATTGCTTCCAAAAGCAGTCAATGCAGGTGAATTTTTTAGACGGGGCTATAAGGGTAGTTCTCTAACCAATTGAGGGTTGAGTAATAAATGTCAGAAATCGTGGAAAACGTGTCCATATTTCATAGGGAATCACTGTAGGTAGGTAGCTAGTATATATATACGCGCACTAGAAATTTTCTGACAGAAATTTCTTAAGCTGGCCGTATACACATCTATGCATGTGTTTGCGTTTTGCTGTTAAAATAAACATGGTTTTGCGCAAGCGTGGATTACGAGGTAAACCACGCGCAAACGTGGCTTGACGTAAAACCATCAAAAATTCATGAAACAGAGAAGAACAGCAATACAGCCAGGGGACCGATTTTTGAAAGTCACGAGTGAAGTCGATATCAGCGGTGACAAAATTCTCAGCGATACCTTTGAAATCACTAATTTGCAAAAGTCGTATTTTTGAAAGTCATACCCTGTTTACCAACATGGAACTATTTCTCAGCTTTAATCATAGACAAACTTATGATTGTGTTCCATTCAATTTTATTTTTTAAGTTGGAAATTGTTTTAAGCCAAAATTGGCACTAGATACCTTCTCATATCTATGATATTGTTTACGAATGGGTAAACGATATCATAGGTATGACAATTTTAGTCACCCACTGAGATTCAAAAATACGACTTTGTAAATCGATGACTATCGGTCATATCGCTGATATTTAGTCACTCGGTGACATTCAAAAATCGGTCCCCAGAAAGTGATGTCTCTTTCACCCCCTGGGCTCAAAGTGACGTGGGTTAGCGCTCGGACTAGTCTAACGCTAACCCTACCACGTATCTCTACCAAGCTCCACCTTTTTTTTTCTACCTAAACAAAACAAAAAATCAAACTATTTCTTGCAATTTTCACATCACATCATTAAATTAACAAAAAGAATACTCCGAAGGCATAACTATGATGATATACATACATACATAAAAATAACTTTATATAAATACTTCTAAATTCGTTTGTGAAGAGTAGTTGAGGTATCCAACTATAAATATTACAATTAGGGCTAGTTTATTTACAGTAGTTTATTAAGTACACAATCGGAGCGGACGAGATCCCACAAGCAGCACCCGTTCACGAGTGTGACGCATGTGCCAGCCATCGCTCTCCTCAACCATTTTAGAGGGAAGAGGGCGACCCGCCATACGACGCCACTGCAAGCAGGGTCATTCCAGTGACCATGGCCACTCCGGTTGTCCACCCAATTCATTTATCCTATGTCAACTCCCCGTCTCCGCCCCTCTGTTCGAACTCTGCGATGGCCTCCGCCACCTTAAGACCCTACTAGGCGCCAATGGCCTTGCTCGAATGGGTGGAGTCAATCCCACTTCACCCGCGCGGTCCACACTTCGTCTTTCAAGAACATCGCAAAACCTAACGTCATAGAATACGCGGATGAACGAACGCGCGTGCGAGTAGCGCGCACGGCATCTTCTTTGCCTATAATTCTTTGAATTCATTTAGTGGAAAGTTCTTCATTGAAAGTGAAGTTTGATCATCATTATCCATACTATCCATACTTCCATACTAAATATATCCTATATCCTACTCTATTATAAATGCGAAAGTTTGTTTGTTGGTTTGTCCTTCTTTCACGCAGTAACGGAGCGACGGATCGACGTGATTTTTGGCATAGTAATAGTTTATGGACCGGAGAGTAACATAGGGTTCTTTGTATCCGGAAAATGCATGTTTCCTGTGGGAACGCGGGTGAAAACCGCGGGCAGAAGCTAGTTATATTATTAATGCGAAAGTGTGTTTGTTGATTTGTTGGTTTGTCCTTCTTTCACGCAGTAACGAATCAACGGATCGACGTGGTTTTTGGCATAGATATAGTTTATGGACCGGAGAATTACATAAGCTACTTTTTGTCCCGGAACAATGCACGGTTCCTATGGGAACGTGGGTGAAAACCGCGGGCAGAAGCTAGTTCGTAAATAAACGGGACGGACGCACATGAGATCATACAACGTTGAGATTTATCTCAAAACATCGCTGTGGACTATAATAAAAGTACAGACAGCCAATTTGCTCCGTAACGTTGAAATTTGTTACACCTTTTGACCCAAAAACGAACGTGTACGTAAATAAATGATTTTCGGGTTATTTTTTATTTTTTACTTTTGTAGTCATGTTTTTTATATTGATGTCATTTACGAGGTATCGAGTCATCTGCGAGTGTCCGTCTGGGTTTCCGTTTTGTTCATGAAGTCTGCCGGCAAACAGTAATGTGCAAGCATTATTGTGTTCCGGTTTGTTGAGCAAAGTAGCCAGCGAAATTACTAAGATATGAGACTTAGTTATGAGCACACTGCGGTGCCGCGCAGGCTTTTGTGTTTCAAAGTTCTGAATGGCACTGCAATTTTTATGGGCCGGCATTATGACTCCTATCAGGCAAACGTCCAGCTCGTCTCGTTAACCAATACAATAGAAAAAATAGACAAGTGTGGGTTGGACTCGCGCGCCGAGGATTCCGAAAAGACTTGTAAGCATGTAAATAGTTCGTTCAAGACTGGAATCGTTAGGTCCTTTTACAGCTACATTCAACAAAATAATTAACCCTAAAAAATTGTACACAATACACTCATTGATAATGTGCGTGTGTGTGAGTGCGTGCGTGCGTGCATGCGTGCTTGCTTGCGTGCGTGCTTGCTTGTGTGCGTGCTTGCTTGTGTGCGTGCTTGCTTGTGTGCGTGCTTGCTTGCGTACGTGCGTGCGTGCGTGCTTGCTTGCGTACAACGTGCGTTTGCGCGTGTGCACGTGTGCGCGTGTGCGAGCGTGTGCGTGAGCATGTGTGTGCATGCGTGCGTGCGTGCGCTTGCGCGAGCGTGTGCATGCGCGTGCGCGTGTGTGTGTTATACATAATTAGTTTTCGGATTTTTCGCTTTACTTGTGGTATAAGACAATACTTCTTGCCAAATTTAATGATTCTAGTCTCTTGGTCTATTGCTCTAGGTCTCCGTGAACCACCCTATAGGTCTTGAATGGATTTTAAATCGTTATCATTTTCGATATCAGCACCCCGAGAAACCTAGAAAATGGCACCCATATTATCGATTTCCTAAAAAAATTTCCGCCATCTTGGATTTAAAAATGGTTGTCATTTCCGTAATCAGCACCCCTAGAAATCTCGAAAATGACACCCATACCATTTAATTGAAAAAAAAAACGTGTCCGCCATCTTGGATTTTAAAATCGTTGTCATTTTCATTATCAGTACCCTGAGAAACCTCGAAAAAGACACCCATATCCTTTTACTAAAAAAAATTGTCCGCCATCTTGGATTTTAAAATAGTAGTCATTTTCAAAATCAGCACCCTGAGAAACCTCCAACACGACACCCATATCATTTTACAAAAGAATTGTCCACCATCTTGGATTATAAAAGAATTTTTCATTTTTGTACACAGTACCCCGAGAAATCTCGAAACTTACACCCATAGCATTTTATTGAAAAAAAAATGTTGTCCGCTATGTAGGATTTTAAATCGTTGTCATTTTCGATATCAGCACCCCGAGAAACCTAGAAAATGGCACCCATATTATCGATTTCCTAAAAAAATGTCATCTTGAATTTAAAAATGGTTGTCATATCTGTAATCAGCACCCCGAGAAATCTCGAAAATGATACCCATACCATTTTATTGAAAAATAAAAATGTCCGATATCTTGGATTTTAAAATTGTTATCATTTTCGATATTATTTTTACTGTAGATGGCCCTGATCGTTTGGTGGTCGTTTGCCTGATGATAAAGATAACGCCGGCCCATAACAATTGCAGTGCCAATAAATACTTTGAAACAAAAAGATGCAGTACCGCATTGTGCTCGTTAACCTGAGTAATTTTACTTTTCAATTTCATTTCCAGTCTTTCTTAAACAGTTCTAAACCTCCCGATATTCCTGTAGCTGCCGCTAACAATTTGTTTACCAATACATATATTTTCCACTCGTAAAAATGATGTAAGTACGTAAACAAGAAATTGTAATCAAAAATGTAACCCATTCAATATGTATACGAGGAGCGTCCACGCGCAAATCACGGAATGAATCACATTTCACCGCTCTAGACGCTACTCTTTGAGCAAGCTTCAAACCCACACGAAAACAAATACTTGTATTGTATATCATTCACGCACACAAATATGTAACGTCGGCGGACAGCGTTTGCAGAGCAACGAGCGACACAACCTCCCCGTCTGAATGCCAGTGCATGACTGCCGCGCGCGCCCGCGCAGAGCACCTCTGAGACTTGTACATTTGGAATTCAGTTTTTTGATCATTTCTTTGCGAAATATTGCTCTATGCACAAATGAAACGGCCAGTTTATAGAAAATTTTCTTCCTTATTTTTTGGTGTAAAATTAATCCCAAACGTCTAAGTCATTTAGAAGTTTTAGGGAAAATAGTTTTAAAACAGCATGCTGTTAAATATTTTTTCAAGCCATAAGTAATGGTAACACAAAAAAATCAATCAGTGAAATTAATGCCCTTGAATTGATCATTCAGGTAGTATTTTTTTCAAGTCGTTAAACCAAGCCGTGTGGGAGTTTTAGGAGGAGAAAGTAGTCGTTTTGGCGATCCTAGCCCCTTAAGCTCCACCTTAGACGGTACGATATGTGTCAAGCTGTGTGGTTTTTCTATGGTTTCAGCGTGGTCCGTGAATGACGATTATCCATCAATCATATGCATTAGGTGTACGGGCCGCTTTACAGTAAGAAATCTTAACTTACCCGTTTCGCTAACAGCTGCTACATTCTTTTCCGTAGGAAACTCAAATGCTGTAGTTTCCGTTTTCTCTTCCGATTCTGTGGTCACTTCCGTTTCGGAATCGAGGTACAACAGGTATGTTGTTTTGCTTCTCTCATACGTTTTTATGTTTCTACCACCAATGAAATTTAATTCTAAACCTTCATATGTAATGCAGGAAAATATAGTGCCGTTGTTTTCAAGATTAAAATTGTCTACAAGCGTGTTAGCTATTTTGACAACATTTATTTCACCATTTGGCCGATACACCACACCTGAAATAGTTAAAAACAATTATATTGGTGTCGATTCTGTCATTTCGTACCTAAACCTAATTTTAGTTTCAATCTCTCTTTCTAAATGCGAACTTGAGAAAGAGATGGAATATATTTTAGATCTGTCAAAAAACCACTTGCTTGTGTTTAGTGTAAAAATGGCATTGAATTTAGTGGCGTCTAATTTATCAAGGAAGATATATGACAACTCTAACTAAATTTAGATCTGTTAAATATCTTAAACCTCTCTCATGTTATGTATTAGACAGATAGAATAAAACTATTAGGTTTAGGTATGAAATGACAGGATCGAACTGTGTTTTGTTAATAACGCTTTGTGTGGTAGGTAATCATAGACCAGTAAATCTAGGTCTGTGAGTGGTAACAATATAATTATGTTAGGCCACTGCGAGATATGCCTAGTAGTTCAAATTTATTTTACACGACTGCCAAAAAAAGTAGCGTAATTTTTTAATTTTTTTATGCTATTTGGTAACGAGACGAGCTGGTCGTTTGCCTGATAGTAAGCATAACGCCGGCCCATAACAATTGCAGTGGCACTCGGAACTTTGAAACACAAAGGCCTGCGCGGCACTGCAATGCGCAGATACCCTGACCCATTAGGTATTAAGTCTCATATGCCCAGTAATTTCACTGGCTACTCTGCTCATCATCATCATTATAATTCTAATTAATGTTTTTAAATAAGCCTACGAATTGGTAAACAATGCTGAAGTTTGATTCAAACTCTCACAAATTGCAACTAAAGTTTGTGTACCCCATTCTACCCCGGCTTCCCCTACTCACAAATGAATGCTTTTCGTTTCTTTAAAAAGCTATAGTATATGTAGGTACATACCATTACAGGGTGCGATAAAGTAATTGCCTCTTTTGATAGGTAGCAATTGGTATTTTGGAACTGAAAATAAAAATATAAATAATGTAGTTTTTTATGTTATTTGATAGCGAGACGAGCCGGTCGTTTGCCTGATGGTAAGCATGACGCCGTGCCATAACAATTGCAGTGCCACTCAGAACTTTGAAACACAAAGTTCTGCGTGGCACTGCAGTGCGCCCGCTACCCTGAGACATAAGCCCAGTAATTTCACTGGCTACTCTGCTCATCAAACTGGAACACAGCAAAATGAAGTAAAAGTAGTCACTTTGGCTCAAGTTATATTTTATTTAAAACTAGCTGTGCCACGCGTCTTGGCCCATGTACCTAATAAAAGTAGCCTAAGTTACTTATCACTTCAGCTATTTGCTTCTGTTTCGGAGATTAGCCGGAACAAACAGTCAGGCAAACATATTTATAATTTGTGTTTTTATTTTAAGTACCTACCGTATACACAGTGGCGTATTTTAGGATTTAGCGCCCTGGGCCAGCAGGCCCCACCGCCTTGCCGTGGTCGCGCCGCTAGTCTGTATATACGATAGCTCCACGTCTTGATGTGTATCAATCTTACACCCACGAGCCCCGACGACCACCTTACGAGATTTAGGATCTTATTAATTAACAGTGTTAAACGGTGGTTTAGTTAAACTATGTTTTGTCTTTAATGTTCTTTGAAAATTTTAAACTGAAACGAAAGAGACAAAGTACAGTTGAGCTAAGTAGGTATTCAACCGTTTAACACTGTTCCTTAATAAGACCCATTGTTAGGTAGGCTATTTTAAAATTTCTTCCGTTTGCACCGCCCCTCGCAGCCTGCTGCCCCTGGCCATGGCCCTTTTGGCCCTAGGGTAAATACGCCCCTGCGTATACAGGTGAGTTAATTGATACAGTTATAGAGTAGGTAGGTAGGTACTTATTTTTCATTCACATATTCATTTACTAATTTTTTTATTTCAGTTATTCTCAAAACTTACAGTAAAGAACCAAAATGCCTTTGAAACAATTCTGGAGCCCGATTCTCTTATTTAGGTAATTTGTAACTATCATTTATCATTTTACATGACAATCATATAAATATTAAAACAAAACTACATATTGACATTATTAAAAAGATACATACTTGTGTTAGCTACTGTTACTTAAAATGATATAATATGTATTTTATCAAAATATGTTTTTATGTCGTGATCGTTCGTGTAAACAATCACGTCATTAATAAAATACTATGCAGATTTATTAGTTAGTTACAATATAATTATAGAATGATTATTCTAAAGAATTATTATGGAATATATGTATATCAATTTAATGTTTAAGAAGTCAGAAAACGATCGTAATGTTAAGAAGTCGGAAACAGTGACGCTCGGGCGGCGCCATCTTGCGGCCTACCCCCTCTAACCAGTATAAATACCAGTGTGGAGCCGCCCGAGCGCCATTCGTTCTCCAGTTCTCCTGCCTTCGCAGCGATCACTTAGTGAGTTTAAATGTGGTTGTGGTAGGAATTGCCGTTCTTCTTTGGATTTATAGTAAGCCAGATCGGCAAAGAAGTCTGTATGGTTTTTGGATTATATCAAGCTAAGTATTCTTCTAGTTAGGTAAAATTAATGTGCTAAATATCAAAAGAGTTCCGATGAGTTTCTTGCCCGTTCTTCTCAACCGGACTACGTCTTTGGAATGGGCACTTAGAGTCATTTTGCCTAGTAATTTTGAAGTATCTTATTGGAAATACAAAAATATTAAGTGATTTAAACTGTGTCTTATTTATTCTTGTAAGTAATGCAGGATGTAACACTAAGTCCTTTACACTTGAAATGATTGATAAAATTGATTTCTTAAGTATGTAATTAGGTAGCTAGTATTAGGTACCTTTCAGTATCAGCTGGTCCTAATATGATATATATGGCATATAATGGCATATCCGGGTTCAAGCGAGCATTATTCAAGCAGCCAAACACCACACTACCGAGGGATTTTATTGTTCGCGGGAATGAAATGAGCGCGACTCGCCATCGAATGGGTACCCCCACTCGTAAACGAAATCATAGGTATGACAATTTTAGTCACCCGCTGAGATTCAAAAATAAGACTTTGTAAATCGGTGACTATCGGTCATATCGCTGATATTTAGTCACTCGGTGACATTCAAAAATTGCACCCCTGGTATTGAAAATGAACACGAGATTGTTAGCTGATAAGGCAGCCGGAAAATAATGCTCGTGAGATGAAAAATTGAGATGAGAACGGACACACCCTTTAAAAACATCTTTTTTTTATTCTATTTGATAACGAGACGAGCTGGTCATTTGCCTGATGGTAAGCATAAAGCCGGCCCATAACAATTGCAGTGCCACTCTGAACTTAAGGCCTGCGCGGCACTGCATTGCGCTCGCTACCCTGAGCCCTGAGACATAAGCCCGTATTTAAACCTAAAGAGTAAACTCAAATCTATAAGTTACCTACCTTGATTTGGTCTTTGGCCATGACATGGTCTATTATGCGACGGATCGCACCAATTTTCAATATTGTACACTGCGCATTTCCCACCAGTTATTATAATTACAATAACTGTTATAATAACACCAAACTCACTCAACACTCGCAATTGGAACATTTTTGTCACGAAATCAACTAAAATTTAATATTTTATACATTATAACGAGATATTTACAGTGGTTTTTACTTATTATTGTTGCAAGTATCATGTTCACGGGAACAACCGTGATTATTTCCGTGGAGATGATTGTTGCATGGAACAGTGACGAAATATTTGAAGCCCAACAATTATTAATACCACGTTAAATAACCTGTTATAATGTATACACCTGCGAATAACCGTGATAGTTTAAAGCAAGTGCAGTGGATAAAATTTAATAGAAAATATAGTAATACGTATTTATTTCCACTTGACTTTATATGGTATACTGAGTGTACTTATATTTATACAATGTACGTGAACAACTAATAATTTAATCATCGTTTTATTGGGTCATGTACGAGGATAATTCGTTTATTCAATAGTTCTGAACAAATTTATACTGAAATTACTTCTAGTTTTGCAGATCGTGAAAGAAAAATGGTGCGTGCGGAAGAAAGCAAAAGCTGGGGTGCAATTTTTTAATCTCACCGAGTGACTAAATATCAGCGATATGACCGATAGTCACCGATTTACAAAATCGTATTTTTGAATCTCAGCGGGTAACTAAAATTATCATACCTATGATATCGTTTACGAATGGGTACCCCCACTCGTAAACGATATCATAGGTATGAGTATTTAGTGACCATTCTGACATAAAAACAATGTCCAACATAAAAATAAAATTGAATAGAACACAATCATAAGTTTATCTATGGTCAAAGCTGCGAAATAGTTGCATGTTGGTATATTATACATAGTATGACTTTAAAAAATACGACTTTTGCAAATTAGTGATTTCAAAGTCTTCGCTGAGAATCTTGTCATCGATGATTTCGAAATCACTGATGACTTTCAAAAATCGGTCCCCAGATAGGCAATGTAAAGAGAAAAAAAGTAAGTACTGTAAATTACACATGTACAAGTAGGTACAAAGCAAAACGTCCTGTTTTTTAAAGGACAAATGTTCTTTCAGAACCTCCCTTCGAAAAACGTCATTCAAAATTTCCAAAACAAAAAGAACACGTCAAATGTGAAGTGCGCGACATTTCTGGATTTTTTCTAAGTCTCTTCTAATCAATATCATTCTTCTAATCAATCATTTGACAAAGTTCAACATAGTTTAAGTGAATCGGTTGCTCGGTAGTTCTGTAGTTGAATTTTGACGTGAACTTGAAATGCCTTTTTTTCTTCAAAACAACATTCCGTATTACAAAAACTTGTAAAACAAATTTTGTTGACCTCCAGGAGTACATTGACCCGTTTCGGGATTCCAAACTCAGGCTATGCAACCTGAATGAAAAAGGTTTAAATATATATTTGATGGAATCAGGCGTTACTTTGCGGAAGTCCATTTTAAATAAGATTATATAATGTGGGTACCGACTAACACGTGTCGAAGGTAGGTCTTAGTTCGGTTCATGCTGAGAAACATCGCGTCACTAACCATACTGACAAAGGATATTGCAGTTCAGCGTTGCGAGTAACTAACATTTTGTATTAACAAATTGACTAACTTTTTTGAGTTCTGCGTTTAGAGTTCCAGCCGTGCCGGAGGTGGTTCACATATTCCAACCAAGGGTTTTTAACTAACTAAAAATACTAATTGCTGGTTTTAAAGTCCATCGTTGGACCGTTGGACCGCCCTCACTTAGGTGAATTACGATTCCTGAATAGCAATAGTTTCGTTGTCCAGCGTCGCGCGTTACGTTTGGTTAAATTCAGTATAGATCGAAATTAGGCCATTAGACATTCTTTATCGCGGAATTAAAACTATAAATTACCCACATTATATAATCTTATTTAGGTTTAAATATTTTTACATGTAAAAGTAAAAACCTTGTACATTAATACCCCAATTTATAACTTCTTCGTAATTTAATAAAAACTACGAAATAACTTTCAACTAAAAGAAAATCCATCGCTATTTTCAAAAAAAGGATTATTATTATACCTAAAGATGGCTTATCACAGGCCCAAACGAGAACATATACAAATAAATAAAATTGAAGTGTCTGTTTGTAATATCGAAATAACACTTTTTACTAAATGCATATGAAATTCAGGTTCTTTCGAGTAGGTATCTTTAGAAAACTGCCATAGATTATATTCTTAGTCAGAATTTTTAATCTTCTGAGTCAGGATTTTCATGCCCTATCAAAACATCGTTTTCCCTGTCTGATAAACAGTACCAGTATTCATCATGTAAATCAGATGGATTGTTTTTAGCCCTGGTTTTCTCTATTTTTTCTATACTTGCTAGATATTTTTCTTTTTTTATCTGGTACTGAGCCGATATCTTAGGGACACGCAAGATTTTGGACTCCTGCGAGAGATCCCGGAAGTTGAGAGTTCCGGTTCAAGATCAAATAAACAAAATTAAAATAGTTATCCAGTCAGCTGGTGTACTGGGTCCCAAATATGGAATGGTCCATATTTAGATCCTACGAACTGTCCATATTTGGCATTTGTAACTAATGAAGACTTACATTGATATTTTTAAACTAAACAAAATAAGATAATAAAAAACTTCTAATTCTCTTAAACAAACATCTATATAATGCAAATATGCAACAATTACTATATTATTTGCAATTACATAATGTAAAATCCTTAATTTTTATGTACCCTAAAAAGTTTTCTGACAGCGACCAAACAAAACATTGTCACCGTGGACACACCACTCGCTCGATTGACGAGTTGCAACTTGTACGTACTTTTAGTGATAGAAAGAGATAAACCATCGTTGTTTATTGCGTGTAGGAATATTAGCTTACGAGAAATGTCGGTATTCCATATTAGGGATACTATCCCATATTTGGTTACTTTCCTCTATATAAAAATATATTTTCCCTTGTGGTTCATGACAACAGTTCACTGGTCAATAAAGGACATAATTAATTTTAATTTTGTTATTTCCTCTCCATGACTCAATAAAGGGGGGAAATATGAGAAAAAACTAATTAAACACCCAACTTTTAGTTGAATTTACAGAAAATATACAGAAAATACAGGGACCTATATAAAAAGCTTATTCCAGGGGTGCAATTTTTGAATGTCACCGAGTGACTAAATGTCAGCGATATGACCGATAGTCATCGATTTACAAAGTCGTATTTTTGAATCTCAGCGGGTGACTAAAATTGTCATACCTATGATATCGTTTACGAGTGGGGGTACCCATTCGTAAACAATATCATAGATATGAGTAGGTATTTAGTGCCAATTTTGGCATAAAACAATTTCCAACTTAAAAAATAAAATTGAATGGGACACAATCATAAGTTTGTCTATGATTAAACCTGAGAAATAGTTGCATGTTGGTAAACAGGGTATGACTTTCAAAAATACGACTTTTGCAAATTAATGATTTCAAAGTTATCGCTGAGAATTTTGTCACCGCTGATATCGAAATCACTCGTGACATTCAAAAATCGGTCCCCTGATGATAGAGCCGAAGGCGGCCATAGGGACTCTGTAACGGCGCAACCCAGAGTTTGGACTTGTTTGATTTGTTTTTACAAGTACTCTGACCCTAGATGATGTCCAGGGTCCTGATGATGGAACCGGAAGGTGGCCACAAGATTACAGTAATATTTAAGTTTTTTATAAAAGGTGCAATAAGCGTCTATGGCCGGCCAATTTTGGCGCTAAGTACGTTTTCGTTTAGCCCGCGCTAAACGGCCAAGGCCAAGCATTTAACTTTGACAGTTCTTTAAACAAACACATTTGCCTACATCAAAGTACAAAAAATAGCATGGTGCAACTACACACTTTTTAGACTAAGACACTTTCTCGGGTTACTGATTACAACCAGAGCATATACTATTTTTTTAACCGACTTCTAAAAAAGGAGGAGGTTATCAATACGGTGGGTATTTTTTTTTATGTTTGTTACCTTATATCTCTGTCATTTATAAACCGATTTGGAAAATTCTTTTTTAATTTGAAAGGATATACTTTTAGATTGGTCCCATAGAAATTTCATCAACATCGGTTCAGTAGTTTGTCACTGAAGTCGGTTCGTAGCTTGTTTAAAGCAATTTTTTTTTATAAAATATAGTAGTAAGTATGTTAATATTGGTTGCTCGCTATTTGCCTTGAGTATTTGTTGGCTTAACTAAATATAATTTTCCTGTTAAACATTAAAATTAATAATATCACTTTAAACCTTTTTGTTCCATGTAAACATTGTGTCCGTTCTCTGTTTATTTAAAAGATGTTTATGCTTTGTTTTTTGTATTTGTTATTCTTTACAAGTAACTGCCATTTGTGTATTGGTCCCGTTAAACGTAAGTTGGTTTTATATTGTGTGTATTTAGCTTATTTTTACATAACATTTAGGTATATATTATTAATTTTATAATTATGCAATATCGTTTTTTTGTTACCTACTACTGCTGCTACTACCTGCCCAATTGAGAACTTAATCAAAGAAATTCACGAACAACATACCTCGCGCGCTTTTTGGATTCCGTTTCCGATTTTAGGTTTACAAAATTTTGACAGCACTGTGTCTTTATTGTTGCGGCCGTAAGAACCACAAATTATATAGGTAAGAACTACGAGCTGGCTATGGGCAGCAGCACTCTTCTCCATCTGCAATTTGCATCATAAGGGGCAGCTTAGACGCTCAAGCAAACGTACGTTTGCTTGAGCGTCTAAGCTGCCCCTAATCTACTGCGATCAGGCGACGTCTGCCAAGCGTGCCGAATAGCAAAATCCTCCCTTCAAGGGAGGGGCCGATTTGCAGCAGTGGACGATTTTCAGCTGATGATGATGATGAGGGAAACGAGGATAGATTATAGTTTGTTTCATTTTAATGTTGACTTGTTTTTCTTTCTAGATCCGAAAAAAAGAGATCTTAATGCACTACGTTCCATCGAGGTGGAAGGAAAAATCAACGAACGCGGTAAATATTTTAAAAATATGTCTAATGTCAAGTTGACTGTATATATAACTATTTATAGCTGCCATACACGTTAAGTAGCTAGCTAAATATATACTGATCTGTGACGTTAAGGCGAACATATTATCAGCTAATTTAGCAAAATCAGACGAGCTTTGGCTAATAATAAGACTAATAAGACTGAGGGCGGATCTTTCAAGAGTGAGATAACGTCCTTAGTCTACCGTTAAAGAATCAGCTAAGACTTATTGCTCTGATAGAAGAAATTTGAATCTTTCAAGTGACAGTTACGAGTTAACGGAGGACTAAAATACGTATCGGAGGTATAACTTTATCGGACTGTTTTATGGCCAGATAAGGTTGTTAGTCTCTCGTTAACTCGTCATGTCAAAGCCAAACTACCTTATCCTAAGCGTGTTTGTCTGTTTGTTAATTTGTTGGCTTGTTTGTTTGTCCTTTTTTCATGCAGCAACGAAGCAAAATATCGAGGTGATTTTTTACATAGTTTATGGACCGGAGAGTAACATAGGCTACTTTTTATCCCGGATTATTATCCGGGATAAAAAGTAGCCTCGGTTCCTGTGGGAACGCGGGTGAAAACCGCTGGCAGAAGCTAGTAAGGTTATAACAGTTTCTATAGAAGTTAAATGGTTAATAATTGAGGAATAGGATGATTACTGATTAGAATATTTTAGTTGTAGGTGCTAGGTGGTATGTGTCCCTATAGGTATGTGCTCACTCTACTAGATAGGAAATCATAAGCCCGAAGTCACATTAATTAATGCTCATTTATTAAGACACACGTAAACATAAAAGCGAGGGCTGCCGGGCACGCGGTTGCAGGGTGGTGGTGCGACTGGCGCCAAGAGCGCGTTTTGCCTCGCTTGCTAAATATCAACCTGCAACGCATGACCCCACATCAACACTCCTCATTTTGAATAAAAGTTTTACAGAAAAACAAATTGTTTACAATTGTAAAAAAGTATAAATATAATTATATACAAAACACTGTAAACTTATAAAAATCTAACATTATAAATAATATGTGGAAGCTGAAGTGATGGGACTGGCGCCAAGTGCGCGTTTTGCCTCGCTTGCAAAGTATCAACCAGCAACGCATGCCCCCATAATATATTGTTCGGAATCGCACTGATCATTGGGAAGAATGCAAATGGGACGAAACTTATTTTGTTCATTGAGGAAATTTACAGCCCTTTTCTTTTCGTTTTGGTAATTTTGCGTTCAGTTTTTCACTCATTTTGAATCTCACGGTAAAAGCGATATTCTTCTTTCTTTATTTCCTGGCTTCTGTGGTATGTTCGCCACAGAAAAAGCGATATTTTAAATCCAATGAAAAAACTCAAAAAAACAACAAGTAACCAAGGAGAAGCGGTCGCTATGCAAATAACAACACGTAGAAGTGACATAAAAACGACGTTTAACCAGATATGTTCCGGGCTGCCTCGCTCGCTTGACTACAGGATGGCTATATGTATTTATTGCAAATAAGAAAAGGATGCCAACAATATAATGCCAAGAAAAAAACTTTTCGTAAATTCTCTGAATCATCAGAGCTATAGTAACTTTTTGGTGAAGGCAGACGTAAATAAATTGTTGCCATTCTAAAGAAATAAACCTTAGGTAGCTAACGGTCCATTAAATTCGTATTGAAAGACCCGAAAAAAAATGACAAGCAGGTAACGGATCAATAAAATTTATCGGTTCACTAGCAATCAGTCCACTAACGCTGCAATTGAAAGATTGGCCCTAAGACTAATAATCTTGACGTGATAAAATAAGTTTTTACCAAATTTACTCGATAAAAAAAAAATTACATTAGTTACCTATAAAAATAAGTTTGCAATGAAATATCTCTGTTAAGTATTCATAAATGAATCTTGATGAAATTAGTATTAAATAATGACAAAAAGCTTGGTTGTGGTACATTTTCGATTAGGCATCTAATTTGCAAGTAATTACACTTTTTTGGATTTTTACACAATCCAGTGTTTTAGTTAAGTAGTTGCTTCGACTTGCTACAAGTGCTGTGTGTCTTCAGTAATACCTACCTCTTCTAAGTAACAATTTTGTCAAAGATGATGAACTCGATTAAGCTAGAGTAGAATGGCTCTTATTAAGTACTTTTTCACTTTTATTAGGTCCATCTCAAAAGTTTGATCCTATATATAATCTTATACTCTTTCAGCTAATCAAAATTTTGTAGACACTATACCAAACCACATTTATTTCAATGAAGGACAACGAATTGAATACACATGTAGAAAAAGTATGACGAATAGCAATATTGGGACCAGATGGATACATGAAAAAGGTAATCAAAATGGTCGCATTCACAATCGACTAACACCTGAGTGATCGCTCAACGTCCACACACCGATCGAGTTGAACATGGAGAGTCGTAAAGTGTTCCCGAATCAATGGATTTAGGTTTGTCGAACTTACAAAAAGTTCATTATTTTGTTGAAATGAATGCTTATTCATCTGTATATCTTTCAAGCGAAAGCTCTTAAGATTTGATGTCAATAAATAAATAAACGCTTACACTCATACCCCCGCACTAGGTTTCCCTGTGTCGCAGGTGGCATGGACACACACAGATACACATCACAAACATCCAAGACCCGAGAACAAACTTTATGCTTACACAAAATCTGCCCCGGCCGGGAATCGAACCCGGGACCCCTCGCTTTGTAGGCAGGGTTACTACCAACTTAGCTATGGAGCCGTCAAAGAAAAGAAGTCTTTTCTAGAAAGAACGGAAGAAAACAAAGTAATCAGTGTGGACTCCATAGAGAAAGTAAGTAAGCTAAGGCGGTCGGTAGCCAGTAACATCCTAGAACATCAACGAAAAATATTAATTGAGCAAACGCGCGCAGACTCACGCTTTTGCGTTCGCTCACTCTAGTTCGCTTGGTCTGCCTCTATCTTATCTTCGGCGCAAGTACGGATCTTTTTGATCGATAAAATTGACAGTTCAATTCGATAAAGTGGGTGTCATCGACTTTTATCGAACCTCGATACTTTCGCCAAAAGTTATCGAATAGCTAGGTCGAATCCAAAGAGAATATAGAGCTACAACGATACTTTACGATCAGACTTCGGTACTCGCAACATTCGATAAATTTATCGAGTTTTTCGGTTCGACAAATTTATCTACCCGACTTCCGTACTTGCGCTGCTTATCCTCTAATGCCTGGTATTAATTTCTTTAGAATGGCAACAATTTATTTACGTCTGTCTTCACCGCAGACTTAGTATGGCTGTGATTCAGAGAATCACAAACTATAATATAGAGATACAGAGAATTATCTAACAGGAAGTTATCTGACTATTGAAAGATCGGCCCTTAGCAGTAAAAAATCCATTGAATAGGATATGCAACAGGGTTTTACAGGCGCACGTCAATACTTCATCGAGCACGAAAAGTCTGATCATAAATATTTTTCAGGTGGCACCATTTCATTTTTCGGGTATCCAAGCTACGACAACGAAGATTCTAGAATAATATTCGACCTGTATGACTTCGACGACAATTCAACAATAAAATGCTTGGAATTTGATAGGTTTAATAATAAAACGTTATCTTCTATAGGAATACCTATGAGTCGGAATTCTTGTAAGTACCATAATCGTGGCTTATTTTTCTTCAGCGACAACCAGTTTTATCATTTATTTACGTCAAATGCCCGAATCAGAGAATAATTTTAGCGTGAGGTTTCTTCTTTTACCTTCTAATCTATGTTATTATTGCAGCTGATGCAACGCCATCAGAGCATATACGCACAAAAACCGTTACTGAAGGAGAGCATTTAAAAATAGAATGCGAAAACAAAGGTAAGAATTTTTTCATAACACTGTTTCAGTTTTGGTTGTGGACTGGGGTGGACAGCTCCGTGGCTAAAGCTATTATTATGAAGTAGTACTGTGCTAAGTACACAAGTACCCTGCCAGCAAAGCGTACGAGTGCCTTTGCCTTTATCCCCTGCCGAGGCAAAATTAGTGTTTTGAGTTTGCTCTTTATTTGTGCTGTGTATAGGTGCGTATCCATAATGACTCGACACTGACCTACATACAATTGGGATATTGACTGTATTAAAATAAAAATATAATTTTGCCGCGAAACGGTAGTTTTTGTGACAGAAATCCTATAAAACACAATATTTTTGTTTATTTTTAAGGAATATAATTTTAATTTAATAATCAAAATGTAATCACATCACTCCGAAGTCACGTGACATAAAACGCGCGTGACGTCACTTTCTCAATCGGAATGAGTATATTGCTCTTTCTGCCTAGTATTTTAGAGTGATTTCTGTGAATATAGTTATCTGTGCCAGGAATCGTGACGTCACATCGACCACGTGACCAGTATTGGCGTTTTGGAGCGAAACTTGAAATGGCTTTTAAAATACATGAAAATTAAAGTATTAGCTGTATTCAAAAAGTAATTTTAAATATTTTGGGTTATATTAGGCCCATTCGCATCGTTTTAAACACTTTCCCAAAATCAGTTAACATCCCAATTGGTTTAATAACGACAACGGTTTGTCGCAAAATGATCTCACTTTATGTACTAGGTGGTAGGACTAACTCTTCTGCGAGTGTCCGTCTGGGTTGGTACCACCGCTTTGTGAGTGAAGTCTGCCACCAGGCAGTAATGTGCAAGCCTTACTGTGTTCCGGTTTGATGAGCAGAGTAGCAAGTGAAATTATGGGCTTATAATATGAGACTTAATACCTAATGTAACGAGCGCACTGCAGAGCCGCGCAGGCCTTTGTGATTCAAAGTTTTGAGTGGCTCATCTTATTATAAAATAGAATAAAAAAAAAACAAATTGGGCACATATCGGATATTCTGACGTCACATGTTCTATCATTTTGTTGGTTTGGCCGTGAAAACTGCGTTTAAGTACATAGTTATCAAACATTTTTTTATTCATTGAAATGTAAAGAATCTGGTATTATTTAAATTACTTTTGGATGTTAAAACAAATCGTTTGAATTCTGGAAACTTAAATGCAGTTATCATTGTATGGAAATTCTATATTTTCTGTGAATTTAATTTTTATTGTTTTAATGTGATGTTCTTAAACCTGTATAACGACAGTAATTATGTATTTTGTGTTTATATGTACATCACAAAAATTTCGCTTCCAACAGGATCCGAACCTGCGTCTTCTGTTTATCTAGACCAGCGGCGCGAGTACGGATCTTTTCGATAAATAAAATTCGATAAAATTTACAGTTAAAATCGATAAGGGGGTTTTATTCGATAAAATTGACAGTTAAAATCGATAAAGTGGGTTTATCGATTTTAACTGTCAATTTTATCGAATTTTATTTATCGAAAAGATCCGTACTCGCGCCACAGACGCTTTAACGAACTAGGCTATGGGAGCAATCGATGTTGACTGCGAAATTCTTGAATTATGATGTTTTTTATTTATAAGTATAATAATATACTTTATATCATAAGTAATAAGTACTATTTCAGACGATATAGTGCACGCGGCGCCTCCAAATAACAACGAAACAATTATCGATGCGCTAATAGATTTCAATTTTAATAGGCAATTTGATGGCATGACGCTATATTGCGTTAAGATAAACGTATCTTACTCTAATGGCTCCTGCATAAGTAAAAGAATGATAAACTCAATTCAAAAGTTAAAACTGAAACATACTGCATCGGATAACAATTATACCTCACAGAGTATTAATGGAGCTCAGAATCGATTTTCAGGTATGTACATAAAGTGTAGTTATTGTAATCTGTGGTACACCGTACAACTTATTTTTATTTACGGCAACTCCGGAATTTTTGGCGGGAATGCAAATTGTATTTTTCTTTGTGTGGTTGTCGATTTTGTATTAAGTCTGATTATTTCTTAGACATAGGTACTCGTATATAAAAATCCGTGTATTATCGAGTGTTTTTGTTAACGAGCTAAATGTTTTTATTAACTAGCTAATGTATAATCTACAAGGACAAGCCGGTTGTGTGAAATGCCAACTTGTATTTCTGGGTTGTGAGCTACTCGTGAGTCCATGGCCCTCATGGTAGGTACCCGATTCTCTTTATAAAGAGAATTCTAGTTAGTCAGGAGTCAGAGGTCAGTCAAAGGTCTTAGTGATCGATTAATTACTGTTCTTGATTTATTTCAGGTGATTCAATAGCTTCGTTATTTTCGAAGGAGATTATTTATGGTCTAATTGCAATAGTGGGAACGATCGGGGTTACTACAGTACTCGTCATACTGTGTACCATTCGTAACAGGAAAAGATTACAAGAAAATCCGCATGTTGACGTCGACAAGCCAGAGGAACCTCTATACGTACGTAATGTGTATCATCTAATACATTATTATAATTTTATAACTTATTTTTATAAGTTATAAATTTATAATATGAATATTTTTCTGGTATTTTTACCAGAAAAATATTCAGGCGTGTTTATTCTTTTTTAATTGCGGCCAGACACACGCTGGAGATACCAACTAGCCCCAAGCGTTTGAGGGTAGTTTTTAAAACTCACTCGCCAACGGCCGCGTTGCGTGACCGCCAATTCTCCTTCAGCGGCGCAAGTAAGGATATTTCGATCGATAAAATTGTCAGTTCAAATCGATAAAGTGTGGAATGTCAACGTTTAATATAATTTCATTTTGTTTATTCATTTATTTCAGTTCATATCTTACCTTAGTTATTCACGTGCCATTGCTCAAATATAACCTAATCTCATTTTTATCGTTTATCATTTGCAGGCTACGGCACAGCAAATAATTTATGCTGAACTACAAATATCAGACGCAAGGTTGGACCGGCCCATTCCGCCATCAGAAGAAGCGAGCCCATACGCTGAAATCGTCGGAGTGATGGCCCCGTGTCGATGAGAGTACCAGAATACAGAGCACAGAAGCTAGCCCGTCTTCATTTCCACACATCGGCTATTAGCAACATTGTACATAGAATATTATTGTCCCGGATGTGTAGACTAATCAATAAACATAGCGACATACTGGATATATTTGTGTGATTCTCTGCCTAAAGTACAAAAAACATTGGAATGGCCACGTAATTAATCTACTCTATTCTTTTTGGATCCGACCTAGCTATTCGATAACTTTTGTCGGTTGTATCGCGGCTCGATAAATTATATAAAAAGTCGATAAAGTGGGTTTTATCGAGATTTTATTTAATTTATCGAATAGCTAGGTCGAATCCAAAGAAAATATAGAGCTACTACAATACTTTACGATCCAGACTTCGGTACTCACAACATTCGATTTTATTAGTTTTTTCGTTACGACAAAATCGAACCGACTTCCGTACTTGCGCGCCGCCCGCCGAACGGGTAAAAAAACTTTGGCCATGACACAGCCTACTTCAACTTCAACTTCTTTGTATGTGGCCTTTGCGGGGTTGCCACAATTTTGCCAATGTCGCGTTAGGTAGAAAGCAGAACAAGCGGGGGAGATTGTAGAAATAAGAATGTATTGACCGGTAAGATATAAGTAAGATATATAAGATATAAGTAAGATGTTTTGTTTCTGGGTCAATCTGAAATAAATAGGACAATACAGGACATACACAGGACAACACAAATTAATATAGGTATACATAATTATATTATATTATGATATATTATATAATATTACACACACAAATTGCTTAAAGTAAGGAGGTATCAAGCAGTAATAATATAAATATAGGCTATAATTTTAGACACAGCCTACTTTGAGCTGCATGCGTTAGCAATAGCATCTCTATATAGGTAGTCTGTGGCTGCACGTCAACGTCAAGCCTGATGCCTAGTGGTTATTTGACATCTGTGGCTTTTAATAATTGATGTTACCATGTTTTAGATATACCTTATTAATTTGGAAAGCATTAAAACCGAATAGTTTTATTTTTATTACGTGAAATCGTGGAGCCAGAATAATAAAATATAAATTAGATAAACTGACAGAATTCAATGTGTTGACGTGTTTCCAGTTTCCAATGAGTGACGACTTTGTAATTATTTAATAAATGCTGTACCTAAGTGAAGATATATGTATATTATACTTAAATGGAGAGGCACAGGCAAAGCTAGTCTCTGATGGCACCACCATCTCTGGTGTTTATTTGAGGGTTAATGAATTATTACACTAACCACTCTAACCTTCTCCCGTCATAAAAATCCTTATATGTATTTGAAATGGTTCACTACGTATCCTAAAAGAAAAATTTTATTTCCAATAATTTGTGACTCGCAATCCTGCAAATCCAATTTAATCCACAGCTTCCGTTTTTCTCATCAGAAGGGAACCGTGTTCGTTTTTACACTGAAATGCACTTCACAGAGAGATACTGTATTTCAGAGACAATTTTTTTATTACTTTTGTTACTTACTTTATAATAAAGATACACAGCGAAACGACACCAGTGATAATGCGCCACCTAGTGGGTTAAACAAGCAGTGTGTCTCCCCATTAAAAATTAAATGGTCTTACGACAAAAAATTTAAGACACCCTAAACATCTCTTAAACAGCGTGTATTTCTTAAACATGCTCCATTCGCGTGTTTTAATATAAATAACCACAAGTAGTTGATTAATTATTTTGTAATATAATAATTAACTTAAACCCAAAAATATAGCAGTAAAGGAGCTGTCCAAGCCAGTTTTCCGACACATTTGCTTTTACCACGATTTTTAAGTTAAGGAAATATCGGTACAATATCTGGCAACACAATTATACAGCGCACGCGGAAGTGAGTTTTTTAAGTTTTCTGTTTTCTCGTTTCCTTTTCCTCTAATCTAAACTTCAAATAATTTGAGAAGCAAACAAATAACTTGTTTACCAACAATGGAAGTAACTGATCTCAGTGATATTCTAAATGCGCGCGCTATTAAAATGGAGACCAGTGATTCGGCTTTTGAAGAAAATGTAGTCGATACTTCTGATCCTTTTGCTGTTCCAACGTATGTAACAGAGTCTGATTTGGGTAAGTTCTAACTTTTAGAAAATTATTATGGATACATAAAGAATATTAGTAATATTACTGGTAAGTTCTAGAGACTACTAATGTTCTATTGCTACGACGGCTGCCCAACAAACTGTAGAATCAAACGGAAACAAATGCATACTCGGATGCTTCTAACATTTTGTACCCTGTACACAGGATAGACAGGCATTATTTAGAACAACCGAACGAGGAAGTCTGCAAGGTAAGTATTACCTTCATAACCATTGTTGATCATGAGAATAATATTCAAACTAATGTAACCTAAACATTAAAGTAATGATGAAGTCACCTTTCAAACATGGACAGAAAAATTTACTGTTTTAGATACAATATGATTACTTTGAAACATGCTACTGTTTAGGAACAAAATAGCAAACCCATTTGGGCACTTTTTTCTACCACTTGATGTCATTACAGCGAGGGAACATAATATCCCCATACAAATAAATCTACTTCACTAGCACAGCATAGGTTAACTTTCAGTTGAAGAAAGAAGTTATTGTTTAAAGTATCATTGTACACAACAACAAATGAGTGTAATGTTTTCAGGATCTATGTGAGTTTCTTTATTCCGTCATAACTTTTAATGCATCCTTCCTTCAATCCGAGTGACACTGGCTATAGCAGCCACATTGTTTAATTTTTTAAGTTATACTTGACTGTTGGAAGTATGAGGGAGTGACATTTGCCAAGCAGTGGGACACAAATATATATATTTTTTTTATGTTATTTGGTAATGAGACGAGCTGGTTGTTTGCCTGATGGTAAGCATAACGCCGGCCCATAATAATTGCAGTGCCACCCAGAACTTTGAAACACAAAGGCCTGCGCGGCACTGCAAATCGCTTGTTACCCTGAGACATTAGGTATTAAGTCTCATAAGCCCAGTAATTTCACTGGATACTCTGCTCATCAAACCGGAACACAGTAATGCTTGTACACTACTACTTGGCGGCAGACTTCACGAGCAAAGCGGTGGTAACAACCCAGACGGACACTCGCAGAAGAGTTAGTCCTCCCACTAACAGCTATATATAAATAAAAAGAAATACTTGATTAATTAAACAAAGTGATATTGAATATTGGGTTGGTGGTCGATGGTAGTAATGTTAATTACTAAGTCTGTAGGTTGATGGTTTTTCCTGTGAGCTTGAGCGAGTTAAGGAAAATATTTTAGGGCATTTTGTAGTGCTCTCTTGATGTGTACAAGATGAAATGTTGATGTTGGATGAAATGTCGTCCATTGTTTTGTCTCACTGTTTCCCATGTGAAAATTAAACAAATACACTATTTATAAGCATCAACAAAAAAATCTAACAAAAGGTGCGAGCCCTGGAGCTTGCAGAGCAAAACAAATTAAAAAAAAAAAAAAAGCATCAACAAAATATCTTTAGCCCGGCAGGATAGCTTCCAACTATTAAGTTGAAATTCTACCACCAAGCACATTTCAGTGCATTCCCGCAGCTGCACTTAACAGCCATTTCTATTCATGACCTTGGTTTTGTATATTCACCACAACGCTGCTGATGCAGTAGTTCAGCAATCAAATGCTAACCTTCAAGTTAAAAAACTTAATCAGACGAAAATAATACGTGCCCCATCAAAAACCAACACTGCACACCACTTCCTTGCTTCCAGAGTGGTCCACAACTGGAACCGACTACCAGAGGATGTTGTGTCTGCATCCTCAATAAACAGCTTTAAGAATAAACTTGACAACTGGTTACGAACAAACAATACTTCCTTACTACAAAAGTGAACAATCGTGACTTTCAACACTGTGTAATATAGACATATCAGCACATGTGCTGCTCGTCTATAATTAAATAAATAAACACTTTAAAAGTTAACAATAAGAACCAGAGCCGAGTCTGTGTTGCACGCTGTGTTCCCTTGTTCCTCACATTACTCATCTTCAATAGTTATTCTACAGCAATGTATTGAATGTTTCAGGTCTAATGCAGAGTAGTGAGATACTTCAGACACCTCTGGCAGTCTTTTCTGACCCGGCAGACGATGATGATACTATGCAGAGTAATGAGAGTGGTGGTAAGGACCATGTTACTTATATGTAGTCTTGAGCTTATGAATAGGTTGACAACTGTGTATTTCAGCTTACAAAGAATGAAGAACAGAGAAGTGTCAAGTTATTTCATGTGTACCTACATCAATGCAAATTATTATTGAATAATATATACAAATAAATAAAATTGAAGTGTCTGTTTGTAATATCAAAATAACAGCTTTTTACTAAATGCATATGAAAGTATATACGGGACCTATAACAAAACAACCATTTATAACATTTTTGTCTGTCTGTCTGTTTGATTTTCCGGGTAATCTCCGAAACGGCTGGATCGATTTTGACGGGACTTTCACTGGCAGATAGCTGATGTTACTATGTTCAACCAAAAAGCTGGCGACATTACCTCGCTAGAATAATGCGTTGACCGAGGTAAGCGCCGCCCGGCTCGTTGATCACCTGTCACTCCTACTATGCTTCAGGATAGCTCCTTAAATAATCAGCAAATAATTTTTTTAACTTAATTTCTTTCCCAGAAGAGGTTATAGTTCAGCTGATGGATATAAGGACAAGGTTGTCTCGCCTCCGATTCCTGCTAGAGAGGAGGCTGGGCGCTGATCTCTCTGATTATACCTTCTGGCTGCAGGATGCTAAGATGGTAATGTATGAATATTTTTAAAACAAATTCTGTAATTTCGTATAAACCGAATGATACACATGGTAAATATTCCGTTTCTAGATGACCATTAAAGTTTAAAATTTTTGTAATATTTTGTGTTCTGTACCAGCAGTTCCTAAACTTTCAAGGTAACAGAACGCTAAACAAATCCTTTTATTTTTTGAGGACGAACCCGTCATGAAATTATTACAATTGAAATGCTATTTTTGCGCTAAATTCCAAAATTAAGTAACCTTGGAATTATATTTTAACACCCAAAAATCCTAAGATTCAATGGTATTCATGTAATCTCTTAGAACCCTTTTGATTGTACAACATTCTTTGTGAATTCCAGCTAGAGAACCACAAGACACTAGTGGAGCAGTGCATCCGAGGCGAAGGCGTGGTGCAGGTCAACATTCAGATACGAAGCGGCGAGCGCAAGATCAACATCCTCGACGTACTCAAACCAGATGAAGAGGTCGCCCAGTTGCCGGTGCCGCCGCATAACGACTCTGACTGTGAGTGTTGCTAGAGAATGGTCGCCAGTGGATTGCTTCGGCAGTGGATTGGGTTAGCAGTTTAGTTGAGTCATCAGGATTGCTTCGGCAGTGAATTGGTTTGGCAGTTTAGTTGAGTCATCAGGATTGCTTCGGCAGTGGATTGGGTTGGCAAGGGATTGGGTCTGCAGTGGTTGTATCGGTAGAGAACGGGGTCAGCAGTGGATTGTTTCGGCAGTGGATTGCTTCGGCAGTGGATTGCTTCGGCAGTGGATTGGGTTGGCAGTGGATTAGGTCGGCAGTGGTTGTATCGGCAGTGGATTGGGTTGGCGCAGTGCAGGTCAACATTCAGATACCAACCAGCGAGCGCAGCATCAACATCCTCATCCATCAACATTTACGAGGAACATACAATATTTTTCATCAATTATTAATAATACCAAATGTTGGTACAGAACGGGGTCAACAGTGGATTGTTTTGACATCGGATTGCTTCGGCGGTGGATTGGGTTGGCTGCCGGTTGGGTCTTCAGTGGTTGGATTGGTAGAGAACGGGATCAACAGTGGATTGTTTTGGCATTGGATTGCTTCGGCAGTGGATTGCTTCAGCAGTGGATTAGGTCGGCAGTGGTTGTATCGGCAGTGGATTGGGTTGACGCAGTGCAGGTCAACATTCAGATACGAAGCAGCGAGCGCAGGATCAACATCCTCATCCATCAACATTTACGAGGAACATACAATATTTTTCATCAATTATTAATAATACCAAATGTTGGTAGAGAACGGGGTCAACACTGGATTGTTTTGACATCGGATTGCTTCGGCAGTGGATTGGATCGGCAGTGGTTGTATCGGGAGTGGATTGCTTCGGCAGTGGATTGTTTCTGCAGTGGATTGGATGGGCAATGGATTACTTCCGTAATGGATTGCTTCTACGATGGATTGTGTTGGCAGTGGATTTTGTGCCGGCAGTATTCATGGTGTATTTTTTAGACGAGGCTGTAAGGGTAGCCACAATAAAACGCTTTTAGAAGATCTACACTAACTATACCGTAACTTTTGAAGTAATTTTGATCTCCATTCATAGATTTTGGAACAAATTACAGTTAGCAAGAAAAGGGGTACTATGTTTTCACAAAAACTTTTTTATTGCAATTCTGCCATAAAGAGTTTTTGTTTCATTTTTTTATATTATTCCAGATGCGGAGTTGGAAGAGAGTTTGCCACCGCGTTCGGTGGAAACCCGCCCGCCGACGCGACACGCCGCCGCCGTCAAGTGGGTGGTGGACGCCACCTTTGGAGAAAGTCGACCGAGAACTCCGCATGATCCGCAACAATGGTATATCTTTTTATAACACATGTTAAACGACACAAGCACGTTGTTTTCCTGATAGTAAACTCTACGTAGCATCGTATACCAATTTGGAACGGGCACGGTGGGTTTCTGGAAGGTTCGTAGACTGTGAGCATGGATTGGGTCTGTTGGTGTCTTTGTCATTTATTATGTCCTGATAAAGACAGCATTAGTTTTAGTCTGTGATTCGGGTAGACGAATGTTGCAGAGGCCCGCTGTTAGAGTCATTTATTTTAAATTTCATAAGTGTTCCTTTGGGGGCTATTTGAATAAAGCATTTTGAATTTGAATTTGAAACCGTGTTTAACACAGGTTTAACGTGTGTTTAATTTTTTTGTGGTAAGACCCCGTTATTCTAATAATACGGGTTGTTCTCCAGGTGCATCCAACACGTGAAGCTGTGGATCCAGTGGGCGGTGAGGCAGTTCAACTTAACTGGAGTGAAGTTGAACGACTGGCACATCAACGGAGCAGAGCTCTGTGCACTCACCAATACACAATTCAAGTATGTTTAGTTTTTTTATTATGAAGATTGAGTGTGTACCCGTTAACTATGACTATATATTTTATCAATAAAAATTACTAGGCGGTAGGACTAACTCTTTCGCGAATACCACAATATTCGTACACGATGTCGTATTGGGTTCTCAACAAATATAGAAATTAGTATAGGAAATAATATACATGGTAAATATCCCGTTTCTAGCGATAATTTTCAAAGTAGGAAATAATTATAAATCCATATCAATAATAACATCTAAGTCTAAGTCTAATAAATAAATAAATATGTAATTCTACTAAAATGTCATTAGACTTTGCAAGGTAATTACGAGTGAATATGGACACCGTAACCATAGTCGGTCAATGACACGACGCAGCCAGCTGTGCCTCCCGCGCAGCTCGCACTGGCGTCAAGCCTGCGGCAAACGTGGTGACTCTGCTTTGTAATCATTAAGGATATTTAGATGACATAAGAGGCAAACAATTTTTTTTCTGTTTCTTCGTGGCGTCTTTCACTTGCATATTGACCTCCTTAAAAATTGACACCGTTTACGTATACACCTTGTATATTTCTGCAGACGTGCTGACTCTGCTTTGTAATAATTAAGGATATTTTGATGACCATAGAGGCAAATTTTTTTTTCTGTTTCTTCGTGCCTTGTGTCACCTGTATATTCACCTTATTCAAAACTGATACCGTTTACGTATACACCTTGTATATAGCTGGAGCCACGCGAAGCCGTGGAAATCGACTAGCTTTTATCATAAACAATAAAATTGGAACGGATAAGGTTATTGCTCTCTTATTTTCATCTAACAAAAAACCTGTGTCCTTAAATTTACAGAGAGAAAGTACCATCTGACCCGGGGGATTTGTTTTGGACACACTTCGAACTTTTGAGGAAATGCAAGTTTATAGGTAAGAAAAGCTTACTTATACATAGTATAATACTAGCTTCTGCACGCGGTTTTCACACGCGTTCTCACAGGAACCGTGCATTTTTCCTGGATAAAAAGTAGAGCCTATGTTACTCTCTGGTCCATAAACTATATCTATGCCAAAAATCACGTCGATCCGTTGTATCGTTGCTGCGTGAAAGAAGGACAAACGAACAAATCTACAAATACACAAACACACTTCATTATCATATTCATTGTATATTATATTTTATGGTCCCGAGATCACCACAAGGCTACCTTTTATCTCGGAAAATGCATGGTTCCTGTGGGAACGCGGGTGAAACCGCGGGCGGAAGCTAGTAAGTAATATGGTGTAACTCTGAATTTAAATTTTTGACTTAAGCATAACTTTTATTCGATTAAGGAATTTTTGAATGTAAAGATTAATAGCATAACATTTTATTATATTATTATTTAATTAGATTTAGGACATCTGATTTATTTTACTTTTACATGTGTAAAAATGTATTCTTTTAATGTGTGTGTGTGGGATTTGATTTATTTTTAAAATGTATCTTAAAGTGATGTATCCAAACCGTAGAAAAATTTGTGTATGTCCATTACCTATAATAATTTATTATTGTTCGCATGCCAATAGGCTAAGTTATGATGTTCTTTTAAAAAAACCTTAGATCACATTGTGACCATAGCTGAAGCGAATAAATTACTTTTGAATTTGATTTTGAATTTGACACAAAATAATCATTGGTGTTATTATTTTCAGCGGTAGTACAAAATGATGACGAGCCTGAAAAAGAAATATTAGACGTACCCCAGTCGGCTATCAAGAAGAAACCCAAACAAGTGAGATACTCCTTCGATATCTATGTTTTGCTTATGATACTTAATATCTAATGCCTCAGGGTAACGAGCGCACTGCAGTGCCGCGCAGGCCTTTGTGTTTCAAAGTTCTGAGTGGCACTGCAACTGTTATGGGCCAGCGTTGAGCTTACCATCAGGCAAACGTGCAGCTCGTATCGTTACCAAATAGCATAAAAAATGCCTTTTCTTCAATGAAAAATTGCGAATTTCAAAAACTCGTAAAACAAATGTCGGTGACCTCCAGGAGTACATTGACCCCCTTCCGGGGTAACATACCGATTTAAACTCACCCTGTATTCACAAAATATATACATCACTAAAATTTCGTTTCCAACAGGATTCGAACCTGCGTCTTCTGGCTATCCAGGCCAGACGCCTTAACCAACTAGGCTATGGGAGCAATCGATGTTGACTGCGAAATTCTTGATATGATGTATTTCTTTCCGGCTTACAACTCGCCCTGTATTATTTGGCAGGTGTTAGTTTACGAGCAGGAAGAGTTGCCGGCGTCCCCGGTGACGTCCCGGTACGGCAACAACGGACAGATACAGCTGTGGCAGTTCTTACTGGAGTTACTGACTAGCGCGGAATACTTCGACGTCATCCGGTGGCACGGTCAGTAGAAAGAAAGAAAGTAAGAAAGAAAGAAAGAAAGAAAAAAAGTGTTCATTTGACACAAAACAAGAGTAGATGGAAAATACACAAACTTGATTATTATTAAGCGATGAGTACATCAGCCTATACGAGATTAGAACGGCTCTCGAATAGACATATATTTTTCCGGTGCCAAGAAGCTCATCTGCGGCGCATGTACGGAAGTCGGTTCAATAAATTTGTCGAATCGAAAAACTCGATAAATTTATCGAATGTTGCGAGTACCGAAGTCTGATCGTAAAGTATTGGGTTAAACTTTCCTTTGTGGACCGTCGATTTTGGGGGGAGGGGGAGTGGGGGGGAAGGAGGGATACCCCATGTACCATGTATCATGTACCATCCCCACCCTGCGGAGCCCCATGGTTATGGAGATATCCATGGTTAAAGTTTTGAGGTTAGACTACATTTTTCCATAAATATCCATCGATTTATGGAGCGGGGAGAGGAGGGAGGGGGTGGGGGGAGGAGAGCTACCCCCCCTGTACCATCCCCACCCCGCGGAGCCCCATGGTTATAAAGATACCCATGATTAAAGTTTTGAGGTTAGAATACAGTTTGATTCCGCCGTAACTCTGGCGCTGCGCCTCCGAGTTTTTATAAACACTCTAGGGGTAGGGCAGACAAGACCACGTGGAAAGTGGGGTGCTCTGATTCGGTTTTGAATACAGTTTGACTCCGCCCTAGCTCCGGCGCTGCGGGAAGAGCAGCCCTTCCGCCCTTGCGTACCGAAGCACGGGCACTCGTGGCGGGCGAGGGCTGCTCTTCCCTCCGCGCCTCCGCCTTTTTATATACACTCTAGGGGTAGGGCAAACAAGACCACGTGGAAAGTGGGGTGCTCTGATTCGGTTTTGGGTATTTTTCGGATATTCATGTAGTGAGAATAAAACACAACAACAAACGATGACTGACACTGACAACTAACAGAAACAGATAAAAAGACGCTACAAAACAAAATGGCGTCGCTTCACGTTCCATTCCGCAGTATAAACATAAATTCGTTATTTTTTGTGTAAAAAAAAGTCAATGTAATTGTGTAATAAAGCAAGGTTATTGTGCACATTAATTACACACCAAATTTAATAATTGAAAATAAAATTATATCTTAGAAAATATAAGAAATAAAATTTAATAAAATACACCTCTAGCATCAACGGAACGTAAATGTCAACTTTGACGTCTACCATGACAATTTATCCATAAAAAACTTGGTTGCGCCAAATAGCTATAGTTTAAATTAGTCAAAAATTAGCAAAATGGTACATTCATTTTCCCTCTCCCTCGCACCTACACGCATCACCGCTGTAGCTGGCGCCACCTGCCGGCTAGAACGTTACAATTCGTCTCGAGTGTCGGTCATGGCCGCTTGTTGAATTACGGACCCGCACCGCGTAAAACTAGAAAATATTCGCATCAAATCGCAATCCCGCGCAGAGCCTTGTGTTTTGTGTTTTTTGCTATATATTAGCTCCTATCGCGAGTGCAATCGTTAAAAGGAGTTTTGGAAGAAGTTCAGCATCAGGATTGTGTCCACGTACGTGGCGGGCCCGCCCGGCTAGCTGAAGAAAGGAAACAGAGCAGGACCCGCGCTCTGTACGAGGTATGTGATGCATCCTGTCTTTCCCATTTTCCTCCTCTGATTTTCGGTTGTACCACATAAAAATATACAGTCCACTTCTCATTGTTTAAGATCGCTCAATAGCACATTTTGGCACATCCATTGTTTTGGTCCTATTCGAACCGGATATTGAATCATTTCTTTGATCCTATTCGAATCGCATATTGAATTAGTGTTAGCTATGTATTCTAAAACATCTTCAAATTATAGTTAATTGTCGAAAACAAATCGCTTCTCGAATCGCTCGCTACGTATTAAATTACCTACCTCCAATTTTCGTTCGTGTCCCTCGAAGCGCAGGGAAGTTATAATATTCCGTAATTCGTTCGCTTATATTCGCTTATATACAGTTTATTAATATTACCTGACTAACTTATAGTTATTTCGCTCATCCCGCATCAGGTATTTAGGTAAACAGTAACAAATATCGCGTTAATCTAACCATCGATTCTTCCTACCCGCTTGTTATTTCTACTCGTTTGTTCGCTGTCGATTCGCATACATAGGTACATAATTTAATATTTTCTATAAACTAGTTCTCGTTCATCCCGCTTAGGTAATTGTTATATACATCCATATACGTTCTCCACCGCTTATCTTAACATTATAGTTCGATTTGTAACATTCCATTATATACTTCATAAAAATACGTAACATTCGATTATATACTTCATTAAAATGACTTCAACTTCGTCTAGTGATGACATTAGTAGTATGCAGTTGAAGGTGTTATATGCTAAAAGAGATAGAATATATGCTCGCATGCAAAGTATTTGTAATCGCGTAAGTAATCTAGATTCGGAGTCAGCTAGGGAATCATTTCTTTGTGATATTGAAACCGTGGACTCATTGCGTGAGAGTTTTGAAAGTGTGCTGGACAAAATAGTCGAAATAGAATTAAAAATTAACCCCAAATATGTCGTTAGCTATCAGGTGCTTTCATCATTCGAAGATTTATGGGGTTGCATCAAACGCGCCGCGAAGTCGCAGCAATTTCAAACTGAGCCTATTGTCAAGCCAGCGAGTCAATACAGGGCGCCTAGACTTCCACCGATTGAAATACCTGAGTTCAACGGGGACATAAAAAATTGGCCGCTCTTTTTCGCTAGTTTCAAAAATGCCGTACACGATAATACATCATTAACCGAATCGGAAAAATTGTACTATTTAATTGGTAAATTGTCTGGCAAGGCTCGATCAGTATGCGCAGGCGTGACACCATGCGCCGAAAATTATACTTTAATTTTCGATTTACTCAAAAATAAATACGAGGATAAACGGCTAGTGGCCACCACGTACTTAGACCAAATCTACGATTTTAAACCTATTTCGTCCGCAACTCCTTCTAATCTAGAACAATTTCTAGATAATTTCGCTTCATCGGTCGCCGCTTTAAATAATCTAAAGGTCAATGATCTTTCTGATTACGTATTCTTGTACATCGCGCTTAAGAAATTGGATCCAGAAACCGCTCGTTCATTTGAGTCATTTAAGCGTACTTGTGAAATGCCAACCTTCGATGATTTATCATCATTTGTCCGCGATCACATAAAAATATTGCAACGCACTTCGTCCGTAAAACAAGAAGTTACGAAAAAATACGTCGATCGTAAAATGGACACGGCATCTAAGTTCAATAAGCCGACTACTACGCATGCCTATGTAAATGCCGCATCCAGTTCACAGCAATCTTCGTGCTCCTTATGTAATAGTCAACATGACCATTTATACAAATGTTCGGTGTTTCACAGCTACAAACCAAATGAACGCTTTAAATTCGTAAAAGCAAATAATTTGTGCATTAACTGCTTGAGTGCAAGACATCGTGTCTCTGACTGTCGATCCAATTCCTTGTGCAAAAGATGCAATTCTAAACATCATAGTTTATTGTGTTTCCGCGATGCAGCCGTAGATAATAAGAACTCGTTCGTTTCGCGCGCGCACGCCGCCGCCCCTCCTGTGCCGCCAGGGGGAGCGGGGTCCAGCGCGGGCGCCGCGTCCTCCGCATTCGATCGCTCAGCCCGCACTGATGACGTAACTCTTTGTGCGTTATCAGATAATAAAACTAGACTTATGCCTCGAGGCCCTACTACGATATTGCTCGCAACCGCTCGTATTATCGTGGTAGATTCTTATGGTAAGGAACATTGCGTACGCGCAATGTTAGACAGCGCATCTCAAAGCAATTTTATTAGTCGTGATTGCTGTCAACGCTTAGGATTAAATATAAATCGGAACCCGGCTTGTTCCGTAGTAAAGGGAATAGGTGGTTCGACTAAACCTGTTCAAGGGTCAGTAAACATTAAGTTCTTCTCTCGCTTTGATCGTAACATTAATTACGAAATGGAATCGCTTGTTGTAGATAAAATAACAGAACGTTTGCCGACAGTCGCGGTCGATGTTTCACGTTTGTCGAACTTTAGAAACTTACCGTTGGCGGACGATACGTACTCCGTATCTGGTCCGATCGAAGTATTGGTTGGAGCTTCGATTTTCCCGCATCTACTCTTGTCTCACAAGGTTCAAGGGCAGTCTTCGCATCACTCCCCGCTCGCTTTAGAAACTGTCCTTGGATATGTGATTATTGGTGAAGCTCCAGTCAGCCTTGGTAGTAACGAGACCACTTCTTATTGTTGTGTCGATGATTCGCTTAACTCTGCCGTTCGTAAGTTCTGGGAACTGGAAGAGGTAAATGTTCCGCCTATACTCAGCCCAGACGATAGACTCTGCGAAGAAATATATAGCAGCACGACTTCTCGCGACGATAACGGCCGCTACGTAGTAGCGCTTCCCTTCAAGGGAAATACTCATTCTCTGGGCGACTCTCGACAAGCAAGCGAACGTCGCTTTTACTGCTTGGAAAAGAAGTTGCAAGCTTCTCCTAAATTGAAGTCCGCTTATGACAGTGTGATCAATGAATATTTAGATAAAGGTTATATCTCGCCTGTATCTCCGGAAACGCTTACGGAAACCCAGTCTTATGTTATACCGCATCACGGGGTTATAAGAGAGGACAAAGTCACATCTAAATTACGTATTGTTCTGGATGGAAGTTGTAAGACTAGTACGCATGTCTCGTTGAATGATCTACTGTATAATGGTCAAAATCTCCAAGGTAATTTGTTTGACATAATCGTTAATTTTCGCTTATTTTCAATCGCGCTTTCAGCCGACATACGTCAAATGTTTCTCAGCATCGGTGTTCGTGAATGTGACCGCCGCTTTCAACGCATTCTATATCGCTTTTCTCCGCATGAAACGTTGAAGGTGTATGAGTTTAATCGAGTCGTTTTTGGACTCAAGTCAAGTCCATTTCATGCATTGCGTACTATTAAACAGCTCGCGACTGATGAGGGTGACTCTTTCCCTAGGGCTAAAGATATAATAGACACGGGTCTATATATGGATGACTTTGTCCATTCTGTCCAAAACGAGGAAGAGGGCATATCTACAGCCTCTGAAATGATAGGTCTTATGAAGTCAGGTCAGTTCGAACTTGTAAAATGGACTAGTAATTCGCCATCGGTTGTAGATTCGATACCGCTATCGCATCGCCTTTCATCGGTCAAAGAATTCGATGCATCTGAACTACATAAAATACTTGGTTTATGTTGGTCACCCGCTACAGACTTTTTCAATCTTAAAATCAGTACACCTGCTCAGACTTGCACCAAGCGCACCATATTATCATGTGTCGCGAAAATATGGGACGTAATGGGATTTGTCGCACCTGTCGTCTTGTATGCAAAACTGATAATAAAACAGCTTTGGTTGTGCGAGTGTGATTGGGATGACACACCTCCTGGCGATATTGTTCGTGTATGGTCCCGCTTTAGAGAAGAGCTTTCTTTGCTCTCGCAGGTAAAAATTCCACGCTACGTTGGAATCACCGCTGATAGTGTCGTAACAATTCTTGGATTTGCCGATGCTAGTGAAAGGGCGTACGGGGGAGTTGTCTACTTCCATGTTCAAAATGATGATGGAATTACTTTAAGCCTCATCAGCGCAAAGTCTAGGGTTTCCCCTCGTAAGGTCGTTTCTCTTGCTCGCCTGGAACTTTGCGCTATACTAGTTCTCGCTCAGCTTATGAAAAGCATAATCGACGCTTGTAAAAATCGCTTCAACATTCGAAATGTTTTCGCATTTTCAGACTCGACTGTTGCTCTTTGTTGGGCCCACTCATCTCCTCATCGATGGGACACGTTTGTGGCCAACAGAGTGACGAAAATACAAAATGATTTGTCACCAAAACATTTGTATCACGTATCCGGTACGGATAATCCCGCGGATTGTCTATCCCGTGGACTTACGCCTTCTCAAATAATCGACCATCCGCTTTGGTTTGATGGCCCTCCTTGGGCGCGCTCAGATATCTCGCAGTGGCCCATCGTTGCCTTTGACCCTGCCACGATGACAGAAGTATTTGAAGAAAAGAAGCATGCATTGGTAACCTCCGCTCCGCCCGATGCAGAATCTCTTATAATATTGTTGGCTAATCGCTTATCGTCATGGTCAAAATTGTTACGTTGTGTAGTTTACATTTGTAGATTCACAAAACTTCTCCCGATGCGTGAGCGTATTATATCTTCAGATCTGGACTTCGCAGAGATAATTGTCCTCCGCGAAATCCAGCGCTTGCATTTTGCTGTCGAAATTTCTAAATTAAAGGCAGGTCAAGCTTGTAGCCGCTCTTTTCAACATCTCAAGCCGTTTCTTGAGAATGATCTCATTAAAGTCGGTGGTCGTTTGAAAAACTCAAACTTGAGTTACCAACAAAAACATCCTATCGTGCTTCCGCGAAAACATCATGTTCTGGATTTGCTTGTTGATTACCATCACAAGGTAAATTGTCACGCTGGTCCAGACTTATTAATGTCGCTTTTACGTCAGAAGTATTGGATACTTTCTGCTCGTAGCTTAATTAGAAATAGGGTACATAAGTGTCTCCCTTGCTTTCGTCTTCGTCCAAAGCCGTCTTTCCCCGAGATGGCGGACCACCGCTCATGTCGTGTAGTGCAATCCGCAAAACCTTTCATGCATACTGGCACTGACTACGCAGGCCCGTTCAAGGTAACCATAAGTCGTGGTCGTGGTATTCGGTCAACAAAGGCATACGTGTGCCTCTTCGTATGTATGACAACTCGTGCAGTACACATTGAACTGGCTAGTGACTTGAGCACCGCAAGTTTTATGGCAGCCTTTAAAAGGTTTTTATCGCGCCGCGGTCCTGTAGGTAGAGTTTATTCGGATAATGGTAGTAATTATATCGGTGCCAAGCGCTTTCTTTCGGAACTCCACGAATTTTTGAGTTCAAAATATCATAAGACTGAGTTCGGTAATGTATTAGCAGAAAATCGCATAGAATGGTCGCTTAACGCCCCAGCTGCCAGTCACTTCGGCGGGAACTGGGAAGCAAATATAAAGAGTTTGAAAAATCATTTATATCGCGTGATAGGAGAGCAAATCTTATCATTTGAAGAGCTAACTACCGTGCTTACCCAAATCGAATCAGTCATGAATACACGACCGCTTTGTAGGACGCTCTCTAATGATCCGTCGGAACCTCTCGCTTTGTCTCCAGCACATTTTCTAAACCTAACGCCATTGAAATGTTTGCCTGCTGCAGAAATTGACGATAAAATGCACTCTCTTTCGCGTCATGAGCTGCTTGATAGACTAGTTCAATCGTTTTGGAAGCGCTGGAGAACGGACTACCTTCATACTCTACAATCTCGGCGCAAATGGAGTACTCCAGTTAACCCAATCACGGTCGGGACTGTTGTTGTTTTGCTTACGGATAGTTCTCCACCTCTTCACTGGCCTTTGGGCATTGTAGAGGAAGTATTTCCCGGTTCTAACGGAGTTACACGGATAGTACGCGTCAAGACAGCGACTGGAACTTATATACGTCCGGTTGTTCGTCTTTGCCCCTTACCTAATCAATAGTTTGCATAGGTTCGCGTTTAGGTTAGGGAATTAGAATAGGTTTCATTAGCAATATTAGCATCATAATTATAGTATAGTTTTGCATATCGATTTTGAAGGCATCCCTTCAAGTCCGGGGGGAATGGTTGCGCCAAATAGCTATAGTTTAAATTAGTCAAAAATTAGCAAAATGGTACATTCATTTTCCCTCTCCCTCGCACCTACACGCATCACCGCTGTAGCTGGCGCCACCTGCCGGCTAGAACGTTACAATTCGTCTCGAGTGTCGGTCATGGCCGCTTGTTGAATTACGGACCCGCACCGCGTAAAACTAGAAAATATTCGCATCAAATCGCAATCCCGCGCAGAGCCTTGTGTTTTGTGTTTTTTGCTATATATTAGGTTGGGGAAAAAGTCTTTTCGCATTATAGTATGTATGAACTTGTAATAAAATGTCTTTGGCTATACTATTTGTATCTGGCTGGTTTTGGTATCATATGAAAGTTTAAATTTTAAAGAACATAATTCCAAATTCAAATTAGGAAAATGTGTGATTTTCATTTGTTTTTCGTACTGTCAAAATGAGTGAATCTAATGAAGAAATTCGATAAATTTTAAAATTTTACTACAAAAAAGGTAAAAATGCAACGCAAGCCCCGAAAAAAATTTGCGATGTTTATGGACCTAGTGCAGTGTCTGTGAGAGTAGCACAAATTTGGTTTAAGCGTTTTCAATCCGGAAATTTTGATTTCAAAGATGCACGTCGCTCTGGTCGCCCTATTACGGATAAAATGGATGCCATTTTTGAAAAAGTGGAAGAAGATCGGCATATCAGTAGTTACGACGTAGCTGAAGAACTGGGAATAGACCACAAAACAGTTTTGGCGCATTTGAAAAAAACTGGGTACACAAAAAAGCTCGATATTTGGGTACCTCACGAGCTCACTGAAAGAAACCTAATGAACCGTGTACTCATTTGTGATTCTTTACTACAACGTAATGAAACCGAACCATTTTTGAAGAAGCTGATAACTGGTGATGAAAAGTGAATCACGTACGACAAGAACGTGCGAAAAAGGTCGTGGTCAAAGACCGGTCAGGCTTCACAGACTGTGGCGAAACCCGGGTTAACTCGCAACAAGGTGATGCTGTGTGTGTGATGGGATTGGAAGGGCATTATTCATTATGAGCTGTTACCACCAGGCAGGATCATCGATTCTGAACTCTACTGCGAACAACTGATGAGATTAAAGCAAGAAGTTGAGAGAAAGCGGCCGGAATTAATCAACAGAAGGGGTGTGGTTTTCATTTCATGGTTTTCCATGATAACGCTAGACCTCACACATCTTTAGGCACTCAGAAAAAATTAAGAGAGTTTGGCTGGGAGGTGTTAATGCATCCGCCGTATAGTCTTGACCTTGCACCTTCAGATTTCCACCTGTTTCGGTCTCTTCAGAATTCTTTAGGCAGTGTCAGGTTAACATCACGAGAGGACTGCCAAAACCACTTGTCGCGGTATTTTGATCAGAGGTCCCAAAATTTATATAGCAATGGGATCATGTCCCTACCTACAAGATGGCAAAAAGTTATCGAACAAAATGGTACCTACATACTTTAGTTAAATGTAAATAAACTATATTAAAAAATGTTTTGAATTTTCTTAAAAAATGCGAAGAAACTTTTTCCCCGACCTATTATTAGCTCCTATCGCGAGTGCAATCGTTAAAAGGAGTTTTGGAAGAAGTTCAGCATCAGGATTGTGTCCACGTACGTGGCGGGCCCGCCCGGCTAGCTGAAGAAAGGAAACAGAGCAGGACCCGCGCTCTGTACGAGGTATGTGATGCATCCTGTCTTTCCCATTTTCCTCCTCTGATTTTCGGTTGTACCACATAAAAATATACAGTCCACTTCTCATTGTTTAAGATCGCTCAATAGCACATTTTGGCACATCCAAAACTTGCAAATGGCGTATTGTTTTCCAATTATTTATATCGAAACTTTAAAAAATTATATCTCGTAAACCGTGAATCTCCGCAACTTCAAAATTTGTAAAAAGCTTTCTATTTAATAGTATTAACTACTATAAAAACGTGAACTTTGAAATCGACGGTCCAGAAAGGAAAGTTTAGCCAAGTATTGTAGTAGCTCTATATTCTCTTTGGGTTCGACCTAGCTATTCGATAACTTTTGTCGATTGTATCGAGGTTTGATGAATTATAGAAATAATCGATAAACCCACTTTATCGATTTGAACTGTCAATTTTATCGAATTTTATCGATCACAAAGATCCGTACCTGCGGCGCGAGTACGAGTCTTTTCGATAAATAAAATTCGATAAAATTGACAGTTAAAATCGATAAAACCCACTTTATCGATTTTAACTGTCAATTTTATCGAAAAGATCCGTACTCGCGCCGCTGTACCGCTAATTTAGCTATACAATCTTTTGAGTGACGCTATTTAGCTGCAGTAGGTAAGCGGCTTTTATCTTGTTCCAGGCACAGAAGGAGAGTTCAAGCTGTTAGAGCCGGAGAGGGTCGCCCGCCTGTGGGGCGCGCGCAAACACAAGCCGGCCATGAACTACGAGAAACTGTCGCGCGCGCTGCGGTACTACTACGACGGGGACATGATAGCCAAGGTCGCGGGGAAACGGTAGCCTATTATACACTTACTATAAATGATTTTACAATAATTCAAGTTTATCATGTATTTTTTTTTTTTTTTAATTTTGTTACATTACACTCTATGGACACGTGGTCCATACTCTTATAAGATTAGGTCATATATTAATAGAAATTAACGATATAAAGAAAAAAAAACATCAAGACGGGAACTATGGTCTTAAACTAAATTAAAGTAGAACTAAATTACAAGACAACAGAAGGATTACAATTGGAGTTGACCAGACACCGCAAGCGGCACCCGTTCACGAGTATGACCCATGTGCCAGCCATCGCTCTCCTCAACCATTACCGAGGGAAGAGGGCGACCCGCCACACGATCATGTATTTTAAAATCAATTTACAATAATGTCTATCATCAAATTATGGATTGCACAGTTTTCTATCAATTTTTTCGTTCTGTCAACCCCTTTGTTTACAAAAAATATCTAAGATTATGGAACAGGGTGTAGCGTCTTTCTTCACGTTTCACCCGCGTTTCCAAAATGAGCCGTGCATTTTCCGGGATAAAAAGTAGCTTATGTTACTCTCCGGTCCATAAACTATATCTATGCCAAAAATTCGATCCGTTGCTTCGTTACTGCGTAAAAGAAGGACAAACCAACAAACGTCCTACTTATCCAACTAATATTATAAATGTGAAAGTGTGTTTGTAGATTTGTCCTTCTTTCACGCAGTAACGGAAGAACGGATCGACGTGATTTTTGGCATAGATATAGTTTATGAACCACAGAGTAACAAAGGCTACTCTATATCCCGGAAAAATGTACGGTTCCTGTGGAAACGCAGGTGAAACCGCGGGCAGAAGATTATGTACTATAAGTACGGATATTTAAAATAAATTTATATGAATTTAAGTATTTAAATATTACATTATTTTGTGTGATTTTAATTTTTATTGTATTATTGATCTTCTTAAAACTGTATAACGACAGAAATTATATGTTTTATGTGTCATGCGACATCTCAATTGGCATGTTCAACCGGATACGTGCTTTTTCTTTTGTTTCTTTCTTTCTTTTTAATAGTAACTTCCATTGTTCCAGATTCGTGTACAAGTTTGTGTGCGACCTGCAACAGCTGATAGGCTACGGAGCAGAAGAACTCGCGGAGTTAGTGAAAGAAGTCCACGATAACAAACTAACGTCCACCGATTAGAGGGAAGAATTACAATCGAGATCTTATCACTCTTATTAGCCCTGCAAGCACGGAACTTTACGATGGATAAAACTTGACAGTTCGTATAGTTAACTATACGAACTAAAAAAAAAAAAAAAAAAAACTAAAATAAAATTCGATAAAATTTACAGTTAAAATCTATAAAGTGGGTATTATCGATTTTAACTGTCAATTTTATCGAATTTTATTTATCGAAAATATCCGTGTACGCGCGGCAGCGGCGCAAGTACGGATCTTTTCGGTCGCCAAAATTCGATAAAATTGACAGTTGGAATCGATAAAACCCACTTTATTCGCTAAAATTGACAGTACAAATCGATAAAACCCACTTTATTGATTTGAACTGTCAATTTTATCGAATTTTATCGACCCGAATAGATCCGTACTTGCGCCGCAGAAGACGCAGGTTCGAATCCTGTTGGAAGCGAAATTTTTGTGATGTATATATTTGCGAAAAACATTGTATTTTACATTGGTCAAAAAGATTTTATACTCCATATTATAGTGCATTTAGATATGATTAAAATCAATCTCAGTTCAGCCGTTTGAAAACAGCTGGCTATTTTAGACAGGGTTCAAAAATCTACAAATGTTAACTCATAGCCTCTATTACGGCGTCACAAACCTAAACCTAATTTTAGTTCGCTCTCTTTCCAATGAATAACACAAGAAGGGGATGGGAGATGCATGTCTAGTAGTTTTAGAGTTGTCAAATACCTTCTGTCCTTGACAAATGGGCAGACACACTGCTTATTTATCCCGCTAGGTGGCGCATTATCGCTGGTGTTGTTTCGCTGTCAAACTTCAGTATAGAATTTTAGTAAGTAAACAAAAAAATCGTCTGCAATAAAGTATGCCTACAGAGGCACCTTTATTAATATTTAACCTTTATTTTTCCACAGAAATGCACTACACATGTAGTGCATTTCAGTGCAAAAATAAAGATACACACGTTTCCCATTTGAAGAGAAAAAATGGAAGCTGTGGATCAAAGCATTACGAATCAAAAAATATTGGAAACCAAATTCTACTAGGTTATGTACCTAGTGACCATTTCAAATGTAATGATTTTTATGACGCGAGTAATAATTAATTAATTCCAATGACAAGCACCAGCGATTGTGGCGCCATCTGAGATTAGTAACTGGCGCTTATCGCAGAGCTAAGGATGGAAAGGAGACAATTTATTCCAAGGAACTGTACACCACAGAATAACAAATAGACAGAATACATTTATCATAACTAAAAACTAGACAATACTGGTGTCAATTCTATCATTTCATAACTAAACTAATTTTAGTTTCACTCTCTCTCTTTCCAATGCATAACATGAGAAAGAGACGGAAAATGTCTGATCGATCTAAATCTTGTTTTAGTGCTGTCAAATATCTTTCGATCTTGATAAATTAGGTGCCACTGAATTCATTGCCATTAAATTTACACTACACTCAAGCAAGTGGATTAATTTGACAGGTCTAAAATATATTCCATCTCTTTCTTATGTTATGCATTGGAAAGAGAGAGAGCGAAACTAAATTTAGTTTAGTTATGAAATGATAGAATTGACACCATTGAAACAGTAACATGGTTTTTTTTTAATCATGCTGTATGCAGCTGTCGTTTGCAGTCCCGGAAATGGTCTGAGCTCAGCTAAATGCCGTGGACACATCCACAGCGCTGATTTTCAGCCCTGACTTGCTAGTGAGCCACGTACGAAGATACGAAATAACAATGTTGGCTAAAAATAAATAAATAATAATTGTATACATAATAATAAAAAGTAAACTAAGTAAGGCTAGTTTAAGCCGCCAGTGCACCTTTATAGTAAAATGACCACAATGTAAATATTGAAAGGTTATTCCTTTCTGTTAGAAATAAACATTTTTTTAATTTTTCATTTTCAGTTTTGCCTGTATCTCCCCAATTTTGACGCCACTAAATTCATGTCCGTTAAATGTATACTTACAAGCAAGTGGATTAATTTGACAGGTCTAAAATATATTCCATCTCGTTCTCACGTTAGTTTTTGGAAAGAGAGAGTGCAAGTAAAATTAAGTTTAAGATTGTGATGCCAGAATCGACTCATTATTATGTGGGCTGTTACTTTCTTTTATGAATTTTAGTTAAGTATAAGTTATTTCTCCAAATGGGACTGTAATAGTGATATTATTTTATGATTCGAAAAATTATACTTCCACTAATTTATCATTCTAAAAATAATGTGCTTTATTTGTTTAAGCTATAATTTTTAGATATATTTTAGGCCGATATTCCACTCATCAAAGATCTTTGTCCAAGTTCTCACGCGGAATGATGTCGTGTAGGACGCGTCTGTTTCTGTTCGTTTATATTTCGTAATCGCATCCCGTCAGAGAAATTTCCCGTTTAGGTTCGACAACTCAGCTGCATAAACACGGATATAATCCCGACAATATTTCTCTGTCGGGCTGCGTTTCCGAGATATAACATAAACGCTTACACTCATACCCCCGCACTAGGATTCCCTGCGTCGCAGGAGGCATGGACATACAGATACACATCACAAACATCCAAGACCCGAGAACAAATTTTATGCTTCCACAAAATCTGCCCCGGCCGGGAGTCGAACCCGGGACCCCTCGCTCTGCAGGCGACTTAGCTACGGAGCCGTCAATACACACAATAATACAAACGACAATATAAACGATTTGAAACATTCGCTTCCTACACGGAATCATTCCGAGTGAATTAAAATCACCCTGCTGATCGTTTATATCTCGGAATTGCATCCCGACAGAGAAATATGGTCGGGATTATATCCGTGTTTGTGAAACTGAGTTGTCGAATCTAAACGGGAAATTTCTGACGAGATGCTATTCTAAAATATTAATGAACAAGACCAGTCGTTCCCGACACGGATATTATTGCGAGTGAATTAAAATCCTGCAGATCACTTCCTACACGGAATCATTCCGAGTGAATATAAATTTCCCTGCCGGTATGGACTAAATACCCACGACTCTGCTTTTAAAATATGGCGAAACAAATTAGGTATTAAACGAAAACATGCATTAACAATTTGAAATATAATACTTATTGTGATATTAAATCGGAATTATAATTTAAAAGTTGTAAGATTAATCAAAATTTATTTAATCAACACAAAATTAACGTCTAAATAAACAAGTTATAGATCTTATAAAATAAATAACCCAAATTTAACAATTGATGAATGATTTTACATGAGTACCTGTTTACAATCTTAATCAATTATTCCCAAGTACTCTTATTATTATGAGTTAAAAATCGAAAAAATAATAGAATAATATGTAGTTTGAACATAATTATATTCTTAAGGTGATTAAATATAAATAGTCGTATGGAAATTGTATATAAAATATCCTTGTTAGTATTTGCTCGTATGTAGATTTTTTACGTAGTAAATTTTTAATAATTGTTCTTAATTGTTTTATTTCTTTCTCTTCTTATTTTTAGACTAGCTTGAAACCCGTGGCTTTGCCTGCGTGATATCTATATATTTTTATAGCCTTAGTCGCGCTATTAAATATGAGCAACCACAAATCCTAATTTTAGTAGTTTCTAATCGTTGTCTAACATAATTCTGTTGTGACATTTCTAATCGTTTTTGACGTTTATCTTTAGACGCTGTCTAGCTAAACAGGCGACTAAAATAGTTTTTTTTGTGGTAACACTATATGTGTCATTCCAGAAACTAAACTATCTACAAATCGATTTTCATCATAATCGGTTTAGTAACAAGCATGAAATTGCGCTTCAGCAAACTTCCCCGTTTTTAGGGGAAATACGCCTCCAATCAAAAGTCACTGACGACAAAAAAATCTACAAAGTTGTAGAATCAAATCAAATGTATTCATTTGCATAAATATGGGTGATGATAATAACATTGATGTAAGTCCCGAGGTGGGCCCTCGCGGAATTTCGTGTATGTGTGTGTGGTGTGTATGACTCTAGTTGCCTCGTTCCAATGCCTACACCATCGAGAAGGGCAAGAAACTCGACGGCGGAGTGAAAGGTATGTGTGTATTATTTGATCTCATTATACAAATTCTCTTCTCTGCTTTGCTTCGGCACCAGCGTGCCGGCGATCACTGCGTACGGTGGTTCACCACAGCGTCGCGGCGGCGGCACTGTAGGCGGCCTTTCTTCGATCTCCGCGTATACCACTTGGTCTGCCATCTGTACCTATATATAAATATTTTTATTTATGATATTTGATAACGAGATGAGCTGGTCTCTTGTGGTTTGCCTGATGGTAAGCATAACGCTGGGCCATAACAATTGCAGTGCCACTCAGAACTTTGAAACACGGCCTGCGTGGCACTGCAGTGCGCTTGCTACCCTAAGACATTATGTATGTCTCATAAGCCCAGTAATTTCACTGGCTGCTCTGCTCATCAAACCGGAACACAGTAATGCTTGCACATTACTCTACGAGCAAAGCGGTGGTACAAACCCAGACGGACTCAATTCTCGCTAAAGAGTTAGCCCTACCACTAACAACATACTACACTAATATAATAGGTACATATATAAATATACAGTCCGTGTTTTTATAATTGGATAAATAAATAACAATGTAGGACCGTCAAACAATGTCATAGATAGAAATCCCAATTTGAGTCATGTTGTGGCGACACACGCCACGTCCGGCCCGTGTGGGCTGGCCTGATCATTTGACGTAGGTACGCGTCAAGCATTAATTTATTATACGGATTTCATGTACCTACTACATTGTACCTATAAAATTATTGGATTTTGAAAGGAATTATTGCTTTGTATAGGTTTCTATGGACCGCGTGCACTGGATATCGGTAAATCCGCGCCGAATACCGGTGTTTCTGCCGATAACGTCATTCGCAGTGAACGCGCCAATCCCACCAACAAGCAAAATGTTAGGTTAGCCTCAATACAAAAATGTTCAAAACCCTTTTAAGCTATGCGTTCATTTTGTTAAGGGGCAGAATATGTCGCAGTGCTATCTCGCTCGCGCATCTCAACATTTATGAAGATAAACAATCACTTAATATAATTATGAAAAATCACATTCGGTAAAGTTGCTGGCAATAACATAACAAAGGCACGGCAAAAGCATCATTTTGATCCAATTAAGTTTTCATACATGAAAATGAGCATAAAATGGAATGAAATGGAATCCATGAGCATAAAATCCCATTTTTATGTTTGAAATCTTGAATGGATCAAAATGAAACTTTTGTTAAACCTTTGTAATGTTATTGCCAGTAACTTCATCGAAAGCGATTTTTAATAATTATATTAACTTATATTATATTAATGAAGTGAATAAGTAAATAATGAAAAAGATTACATTAGCAACTAGTTGTCTTCGTTTATTCCGGTACCATGTGGCTATTAATATCGATATCAGAATAAATATAACAGCTCCAAGTATTCCGCCAACGAGTGCTGTTTGTGAGCTCTGAGAACCTGCAATCATACAACAGTTATTATTATCATGGATACAAATAAATAACATTGAAGTGTCTATTTGTAATATCAAAATAATAGCTTTTTACCAAATGCATATGAAAGTATAGGTATACGGTACCTATAACAAAACAACCATTTTTTAATCTTTTGTCTGTCTGTCTGTCTGTTTGTTCCCGGTAATCTCCGAAACGGTTGGGCCGATTTTGACGGGACTTTCACTGGCAGAAAGCTGATGTTATAAGGAGTAACTGCACAGGGGCCTGTTTCATAAAAAATATTAGTCTAATATTATGAGCTTTTTTTTTCTTTTCTCCATACAAAATATCAGACTAATACTCATAATATTAGACTAATATTTTTTATGAAATAGGCCCTAGGGTATATTTTTAAAAGGGGCAGTAAGTGTTGGTATCTACCCTAACCATTGTAGGTAGGTACTAGGTATAGCAATAGCAAAACGTTCTTACAAAAGATACTCTTTTGAAGACATTTTGATCTCCATTCACAGATTGTGGAAAACCCTTACAATTAGCTAGAAAAATCTTTGTGGTTGTCAATCGATCCTCTTTCTTAAAGGGATCAAAAGAATTTATCGGACTGACTGAGGTTTGAGTACCTTCTAATGGTAGAAATCGCTAAAAACGTGTCTCACGGATATATTTCACAGGAAATCACTTTAGTTAGGTACCGACAACGTTCTGAGATCAGGAATCCTTAATTTTTGAAGATATTTTCAAAAAATTACTACTTACAGTTATCAAGAATAAATGGGCACCTACCCTAACCTCACTCATGCCCATTTTCATCAGTGGCACCTAAACAATCCCCTAACTGCGGATACCTTAGCGTAAGACGTCACCTAAATTTTCACCGTGCTAAGTGACAGGTTGTTAAGGGACACTTATGTAGGTGACAGTCGCGAAGAATGCACGGTGAAAATGAAAATGAAGTTAAAGGTAGAGTTAGGTGATGCCTTATGCTAAGGGTTCCGTAGTTAGGGGATTGTTTAGGTGCCACTGGTGAAAATGGGCATTAGTCTCGTAAAGTCTTTTATGAAACAGGATCAATAGACATCAAAGAAGCTTCAAAAATGTTTTATGAAAAACTAGAGCGCTAACCCTACCACGTATCTCTACCATGCTCCACATTAGACGGTACGATATGCATCAAGCGATGTGGTTTTTCTATGGTTTTAGCGTGGTCCATGATTGATGGTTATCCATCAATAATATGCATTAGGTGTACGGGCCGCTTTACAGTAAGAAATCTTTACTTACCCGTTTCGCTAACAGTTGCTACATTATTTTCCGTAGGAAACTCAAGTGCTGTAGTTACCGTTTTCACTTCCCATTCTGTGGTCACTTCCTTTTCGGAGTCGAGGTACAAAAGGTATGTTGTTTTGCGTCTCTCATATGTTTTTATCTTTCTACCGCCAGTGAAATTGAATTTTAAATCTTCATATGTAATGCAGGATAATATAGTACCGTTGTTTTTAATATTAAAATTGTCTACAAGCGTGTTAGCTATTTTGACAACATTTATTTCACCATTTGGCCGATACACCAGACCTGAAATAGTTAAAAACAATTATATTGGTGTCGATTCTGTCATTTCGTACCTAAACCTAATTTTAGTTTCAATCTCTCTTTCTAAATGCGGGAATATATTTTAGATGTGTCAAAAAACCACTTGCTTGTGTCTAGTGTAAATTTTCCAGCGTCGCGCGTTACGTTTGGTGATATTCGGTATAGATCAAACTTAGGCCATTAGACATTCTTTATCGCGGATTTAAAACTATAAATTACCGACGTAATAAATAAATAATAAATAAACGCTTACACACTCATACCCCCACACTAGGATTCCCTGTGTCGTAGGTGGCATGGACACACACAGATAGGTACACATCACAAACATCCAAGACCCGAGAACAAACTTTATGCTTACACAAAATCTGCCCCGGCCGGGAATCGAACCCGGGACCCCTCGCTTTGTAGGCAGGGTTACTACCAACTTAGCTATGGAGCCGTCAAAGAAAAGAAGTCTTTTCTAGAAAGAACGGGACTTGGTTTTTTTTACATAGTTACATTTCCGGACTTATTATTATTCGTAGGCTTGTAACACAAAATACGTAATTTCTGTCATTCTACAGTTTTAAGAAGATCACATTAACACAATAAAAATGAAATTCACAAAAAATATACAATTTCCACAAAGATACTGCATCTAAAAGTTTCCCAAATTACACAATTTTTTTTTATTTGTAACGAGAGGAGCTGGTCGTTTACCTGATGGTAAGCATAACGATGGCCCATTACAATTGCAGTGCCACTCAGAGCTTTGAAACATAAAGGCCTGCGTGGCACTGCAGTGCGCTCTTTACCCTGAGACATTAGGTATTAAGTCTCATAAGCCCAGTAATTTCACTGGCTACTCTGCTCATCAAACCGGAACACAGTAATGCTTGCACATTACTGCTTGGCGGCAGACTTCACGAGCAAAGCGGTGGTAGTAACCCAGACGGACACTCGCAGAAGAGTTAGTCCTCCCACTAACAATCATCCTTTAGTAATTTAAATAGTACCAACAGATTTGTTACATTTTAATGAATAAAAAATTTTAATACAACTATGTACTTAAAGGCAGTTTTTCACGGGCAAATCAACAAAATGTAGGTTTTTAGTACAGTTTTACGGCCCGCGTAGAACAAGTGACGTCAGATGTTCCGTCCAATTTGTATGGGACGTTTTAGCACTCAGTAGATACGCCTGACTTTGACATTCATTTTTCACGTTTCTAGCTTTCCATTTCCAGTTTTTTCGATAAATACTTGATTCCCATGAGAAAATGAATTGATTGACATCATAAAAAAAATTGAGTCAACATCCCAATTGTATAGGTACTCGCATTACGCCGCGGATTATGTTTGTACTTTTGATATAAGTATTTGTAATTAAATTGTCGATGGTGCGTACAAAAACCAATCTCCAGTCCTTGTCTTGTTGTACTTCAGGCACCAGTCTCACACAAAGCAGTAGCAGGGCTACAATTTCCTAGGTTATGTTACGCCTACCTAAACTGTATCTTCATGTTTAAACCATCTGCTGTTCGGTAAGAAATAAAGGACTATTATTATTGTTGTTATTATTGTCTACCGATGCTATGAACCATGGATTCTCGTTTGCGAAATGTACAAATAAATATGAGCCCACTGTACCACAGGCAGAATAAAAAATTCTTTTTTACAAGCTTTTATGTATATTGCAATGTTTGTATGTCTGTTCTTGCAAGCTAAATTTGACCCACTTCCTGGGTGTTCGATTGAGCCAAAATTGTGCATAAATAGTTTTGTAAATGGTGATGGGGCTGGAAGGTGTCCAGAGGTAGGTACTCTGTAACGAAATGACGCGAAGTAACGCCCATCGAGTTTGGGTTCGTTTGATTTGTCTTTACAAGTTCTCTGATCTTAGATGATGTCCAGGGTCCTGATGATGGAGCCGGAAGGTGGACACGAGATTACAGTACCAATTAGTTATTTTACAAAACTTGTCTGGAAAAATATATTTTTCCACAAAAACTTGTTTTAGAACACATTTTCTTGCTACAAATTATTATCTTATTAACATAATTTTAATTAATATTTTTGGAAGACAGATTAATAAATAAGCCTACGAATTGGTAAATAATGGTGAAGTTTGATTCGAACTCTCACAAATTGCAACTAAAGTTTGTGTACGCCATTCTACCCCAGCTTCCCCTACTCACAAATGAATGCTTTTCGTGTCTTTAAAAAGCTATAGTATATGACTGTAGGACTGTAGGTACATACCAGTACAGGGTGCCATAAAGTAACTATCTCTTTTGATAGGTAGCAATTGGTATTTTGGAACTGAAAATAAAAATTTAAGTACTTAATGTAGTTTTTTATGTTATTTGGACCGACCCATAAGGAGCAGCTTAGACGCTCAAGCAAACGTACGTTTGCTTGTCAGAATAACAACGCTTTTGCGTCAAGTGCGGATTTCATGATAGGTACTCGAAATGCACGCTTGATGCAAAAGCGTTGTTATTCTGACAAGCAAACGTACGTTTGCTTGAGCGTCTAAGATTCCCCTAACAATTGCCGTGCCACTCAGAACTTTCAAACACAAAGTCCTGCGCGGCACTGCAGTGTGACCTTTTTTTTTTTTGAAGGACCGTGCTGTTGGTCTTGCGACCTCTACCCTGAAACATAAGCCCAGTAATTTCACTGTCTGCTCTCCTCATCAAACTGGAACACAGTAAAATGTAGCAAAAGTAGTCACTTTGGCACAAGTCATGTTTTATTTAAAACTAGCTATGCCACGCGTCTTCACCCATGTACCTAATAAAAGTAGCCTAAGTTACTCATCACTTCAGCTATCTGCTTCTGTTTCGGAGATTAGCCGCAACAAACAGTCAGACAAACATTTTTATAAATTGTGTACCGTATACAGGTGAGTTAATAGGTACACTTAGGTATAGAGTAGGTAGGTAGAGTACTTATTTCTTCATTCACATATTTATTTACTTATTTTTTATTTCAGTTACACTCAAAACTTACAGTAAAAAACCAAAATGCCTTTGAAACAATTCAGGTAATTTGTAACTATCATTTATCATTTTACATGACAATCATATAAATATTATAACAAAACTACATAATTATTGACATTATTAAAAAGATGCATACAAATGATCGATAAAATTGATTTCTTAAGTATGTAATTAAATAACTGTCAGTATCAGCTGGTCCTTTAAATAATGGCATAACCGGGTTCAAGCAAGCATTATTCAAGCAGCCAAACACACCACAGTATCGAGGCATTTTATTTTACGCGGGAATGAAATGAGCGTGATCTCCGCTGTGAGATCTGTGTACACACAGGCGTATAGGATTTTGTCAATCCCTCTGTCCACCAAAACCCACAGTACGGATCACTTTGGGGTCCACAAGATTATACGGAGATGCCACGGAGATGCCTTCGAGTATCACGAAATCCGTGCTTAACGCAAAAGCGTTGTTATTCTGACAAGCTGCTCGTGAAGTCTGCCGCCAAGCAGTAGTGTGCAAGCATTACTGTGTTCCGGTTTGATGAGCAGAGTATCCAGTGAAATTACTGGGCTTATGAGACTTAATACCTAATGTCTCAAGGTAACGAGCGCGCTGCAGTGCCGCGTAGGCCTTTGTGTTACAAAGTTCTGGGTGGCACTGCAATTGTTATGGGCCGGCGTTATGCTTACCATCAGGCAAACGACCAGCTCGTCTCGTTACCAAAAAATATAAAAAAAAGCAAACGAGCGTTTGCATAAGCGTCTACGCTGCCCCTAACACAAATGCCATCCCGGGTGTATAAGCATATGCCTGCACGTACCCAGAAGCTATGCTCCAGGAGCATAGCTTCCGAGAGAGCTGAAGGAGCTGGAGCTAAATATTTTTTATGTGTTTTTATTTGGTGGCTTTATTAGTGGGATAAATGATGCGCAGTAGGGTGGAGTGAAAAAAAAAATCGGTTGTGAGTAATCTAATATTGAAAAATTGGTGCCTTTTAGACTCAAATTAATTCATGCAAAATGTTATTTGATTTGAATTACAGTAACAGCCTCCGCAACGCCCTTGAATTTGTGAAAAAAGTTGGTTTTTTACTCCAATTTGACGAAATGTAAATTTATGAAATTTTAATAAACAGACCTATTTTATTCCAGAAATTATTTAACAATTATTAAATTAAATTATTTATTTAATTTTATAACAAAATTGTATTATTTTAGATTAAAGATAGTTCATAAATATTCGAATTATGTATTGTGTATCATTATTACCCATTTACCATTAAATTAAGCTTAATGTTTGGCCAGAACTGTACGAGACTTTTTCAATTATATCTAAATTTTTGAGATCAATGCGGAGGCAGAAGATATTCATCAAATTAATTGAAAAATTATATTTATTTTAACTTCAATATAAGGCACCGATCCCCCCTATTACAACTAAAAATATAAACATTTTTTTTTTCCATACATCCGTGCTCCACCCTAATGCGCAGCTGTTTTTTATAAGTGTGCTTAGGAATATAATTATACTACCTAGCTGGCGGTGGTTTAGACGATTGTTGTTTTTAAGTGATATTACTAATGATTTTGATTCCATCTCTTGTTCTGCAGCTGTACACGTGAGTGTCAGGTTGTCGTCAAGTATGTCCGGTGTAATATTGAGTTCTAGGGTATGTCCATCGAACTGTGGTGATGGTTCGGTGTGAAATCCGTTTGTATCTGGAATAAAATACGTAGTTTTATTATTCTTATTATCTAATAAATAAAAAACACACATACATACACATTCACTCACTCAAACATACATACACGCACACAGACACAGCTCTAGAAATCCATGTAAATGCCTACCTATATTATTATTGTTTAGTTTGGTCACACTTCTATTTTTCTTTTTTCATGTTAACTGCTGTCATTTTACGTTTCTTACACGTACGTATAATCGTATATACTATAAATGTTACTGTTTTGCTCTCTATAATTCATGAATTATATTGTGTATCATCCGTGATATCACCGAGGCGGCCCCAACGGAAGACCAGCGCCAGTCGAATGGCCGGCATACGCTGAGTTGGGACCGGTTCGTAGCAAATATAGGTTTATATGTTAGTATTTTTATTTGTATTTTTTTTATGTTTGTTTTTTGCTACGAATAAACATTTTTTCTTTCTTTTCTTTCTTTCTTCTTTCTTATTTCATTTACTATCATAATAATATTTCTAATGTTATTTCTTCTGTAGAAGTACAGTAACATTCCGTGTATGTACAGAACAGCTACAAAGAAATATACCTTAATCAAGGTAGCATCAGTTGTCGCTCTTTATTCTGTACATGGATGAGCTCTGACTTTTAAATAGGTAAGTAACCTGTGTTTAGGATATCCTGTCCCCGCTCAAGAAACTACACTAGCCGAAAGATTTTTTAGCGAATTGTTTTCTATAATTGTAGTTTGACCGCTATGTCGCCTGATCTTAAAGAGACGATGTGGTTGAAGATAGCGAATACTCTAGACTTAGATTAGGACCGGCTCCCAGGGGTGTTGCTCCGGGTAACCTCCAAGTATGTGTCAACAGTTTCTCCTGGTAAGATCTTGTTGAAAGCTGGTAGGTACCTTTTTCAGTTTTATTATATAGGTGGTAGGACTAACTCTTCTGCGAGTGTCCGTCTGGGTTGATACCACCGCTGTGCTCGTGAAGTCTGCCGCCAAGCAGTAATGTGCACGCATTACAGTGTTCGGGTTTGAGGAGCAAAGTAGCCAGTGAAATTGCTGGGCTTAATCAGACATTAATACCCTAATGTCTCAGGGTATCGAGCACTGCAGTACGCGCAGGTGTTTGTGTTTCAAAGTTCTGAGTGGCAATTTTAACGAAATTTAAATTTCGCTGGTGGCGTTGCCATTGTTATGGGCCAGCGTTACGCTTACCATCAGGCAAACGACCAGCTCGTCTCGTTATCAAATACTTAGTATAAAAAGGTAGGCGTCTCCACATGCCCCTCTGAAAATCAACAGGATAGGGTTCAAATTGATCGACGTTCGAATTCGAACACGCAACTCGACTCGCGCGTAAAAGGGCGTACTGTATGCCGAGTGTGAGTTTCGCAATTCATTTACGCGATGACCGCGTTTGCTGAGTAAACATCAAACTAAAAGCATGCGTGATGATAGTTCACAAACGCGGCGCTAGGGGCACTGTACAATTTTTCATACAAAATATGCATAATTATGTCACTGCAGAATACGTTAGTTTGTTGCCAAACTCACATTAGGCCCTCTGCACAAGCTCTAAATAAAAAGAAAAATAAACACAGAACACTTACCAGACCACTGTAGAGTTACCATTTTACCCTTTTGTGTTGTATTTTGAAAAATGCACCTTAGACTAATATGTTGATGAACATCAAAATTATATTCACTATTGTTCACAAATTGAATCGGTGAGCCTGTAAATCACAAATCGTAATTAAATTCAAATTCAATTCAAAAATAGCCGGAACAAATAGACAGACAGATAGACAAAATTTAGTAAAAAGCTGTTTTACAAACAGGCACTTCAATTTTATTTATTTACTAGCTGCTGCCCCGCGGTTTCACCCGCGCGGAGATATTGGATTTCATGGTTTTTATTTTTTTGCGCGGAACCCTAATTCTTTTTCCAAAATAAAAGTTGCCTATGTTACTCCTTGTAACATCAGCTATCTGCCAGTGAAAGTCCGGTCAAAATCGGCCCACCCGTTTCGGAGATTACTCGGAACAAACAGACAGACAGACAGACAGACAGACAAAAATATTAAAAATGGCTGTTTTGGTGTAGGTCCCGTATATACCTACTTTCATATACATTTGGTAAAAAGCTGTTATTTTGATATTACAAACAGACACTTCAATTTTATTTAGTTGTATAGATATAGATAGAGTGTGGCCCAGCGGGAACTTGTGCGTCTTTCAATCCGACGCACCATAGTCCGAAACTCGACTCGGCCCGCACCAATGACTTATATCAAATTATGTGCGGATTATTGACACTCGCTCTAAAACGGTGAAGAAAAACATCGTGAGGAAACCCGCATGTTCAAGAACCACATGTGACATCCACCAAGCCGCACTGGGCCCGCGTGCTGGATTATGGCCCATACCTCTCTTTCTGAGAGAATGCCGGTATCCCAGCAGTGGGAGCGTTATTAAGAGGCTGCTAATGAATATAGATAGAGATCTTCAAAGAGAAAACACCAGCGTCTCAGACGTGACCATGACAACAAACGCAATATCCAAATTGACACAATTAAACATTTTTATGGAGTACTAGATGTGACCGCGGCTTTGCCCACGTAATAAAAGTAGCCTAAGTTACTCCTTATAACCTCAGCTATCTGCCAGTGAAAGTCCCGCCAAAATCGGTCCAGCAGTATCGGAGATTATAAGCCGGAACAATTTTAATCAAAAGAAAAATAATAAGATTTCCTCGAAAGAAAAAAATCACGAAGTTACCTCTAATATTAATATTTTTCAATAAATATACCCGATACGCTGCAAAATATATTATTAGGACAGAAATAAGATAACTGCTTAGTTAGCTAACTACCTAGTGAGTGAGTGATTTTGATAGGGATTTTGTGAAATACCATTAGTTATTTAGCTATACCTACCTAAAAACACTTTTGGCGCTGTAGTAAGTTTTTAATCCGTGAACTATTAGCATATAAATAAAAAAATAAAATTAATTTATGGCCACAATATAAAACTACAAATACATACAAAATTTTATAGGGCAATAGGGGTAAACTAGCATTTGCGGCGCACACATTTTCATGTGTACGCCGCGCTGTTTTTCAGTTTATCCTTTTGCTCGGCCTTGCTGCGTGAAAGAAGGACAAACCAACAAACACATTTTCGCATTTATAATATTAGTAGGATTAGTAGAATAGTAGGAAGTAGGATATACTAGCTTCTGCCCGCGGTTTTCACCCGCGTTCCCATAGGAACCGTGCATTTTTCCGGGATAAAAAGTAGTTACTCTCCGGTCCATAAACTATATCTATGGCAAAAACCACGTTGATCCGTTGCTCCGTTACTGCGTGAAAGAAGGACAAACCAACAAATCAACAAACACACTTTCGAATTTATAATATTATAGTAGGGATATATATTATATTAGGAAATAGGATATCACTGTTAGTCAACGATATTTTGCTACCTCAGATTTCTTTTCATATATTTCATTAATAAAGCTTTTGGCCATTATCATCCGTAGAAGCTGTTTTCATTTCCGGCTGCAGCTGTGAATGAAAACATACGGCATGCAGTAACACACTTGATTTATTTTGCAAAGATGTGTGTACTTACGTTCACCCTTTATGTACTCTGGCTTTATTTCTATACACAATTGTCCAGGTACTCGGCCACATTGGTTATTGTTTTCACCTGTAAAAATAATATTTATTTTATTTATATAATTGCATAATTATATAAATAATAAAATTATAAATTTTCTTAATGCCTATATACTTGCATAGCTTAATTATTATGTTAATGAGAGTTGCGTTTGCCTACTATGTTGTGTTGTGTAAGCATAAGGGGTGATTTCACACATTTTTCCTAACAAAAATATATTATATATAATTAGTAATTGTTTTTTATTACTTATTGTATATGAAATCAGACTAATAGATAAATTTCCTATGATGTGGAGTTCTAAAATAGATGTTTAACTCATCATTGTAAGGGGTACGAATAATCAAAAGAACCAACTGGATGTGTTTTCCATTCTGCACAACTTTGTTTAAATTACCAGGAGGCCAGAACTTAAAGAAGGTCAAACGTGGATCACATGTCACATCTCATTTTAATAAAATTTGGCATCTTAGTTTTTAAAGTACCAGGAGCCCAGAACATAATAGAAGGTCAAATGACGAACAAAATTATGCAATGGATCACACCTCTTTTTTATCTAAAAATAATAATTAGCAATTTTCATGAATTTTATCAACTGCACCTATAACAAGTATTAGAAATAGGCAAATTAAAGTCTATTTGCATACATAACGTCTCTTCCTGTCTTACTCCTTAAAACAATGAATGGTTCCCAGAGTAACCAGAAGATTCTTTTCTACCTGTAGTTAGGTAAATAATAGACATCACAATCTGCTAACTGGTGTTGTGACATAGAACATTTCATAGCACAAACCTGTGAGATGAGACCGGACGATCTTTTGGGTTGAAAGCGAACAAAATAATTATTTTACTTTTGATGAGATGAATACGGCCATCATTTTTTATTTCAGTGAGTGGAATCCGGAAAATAATGCTCGTAAGATGAAAAATTGAGATGAACGGACACACCCGTTAAAAACATCTGGAAAGTGTTTACACCTACTCGTACTAAAAGTTAACTCAAATCTATAAGTTACCTACCTTGATTTGGTCTGTGGCCATGACATGGTCTATTATGCGACGGATCGCACCAATTTCCATGATCATGTCTTGCGCATTTCCCACTAGTTACTATAACTACAATAACTGTTATAACAACACCAAACTCACTCAACACTCGCGATTTGAACATTTTTGTCACAACATCAACTAAAATTTATTATTTCATACATTTCGAGATATTTACAGTGGTCAATTATTATTCATAATACTGTTGCAAGAATCATGTTCTCGGAAATAACCGTGATCATTCCCGTGGACATGATTCTTGCATGGAACAGTGGCGAACAATTATTAATACCACGTTAAATAACCTGTTATAATGTACACAGTTGTGAATAACCGTGATAATTTTAAAGGAAATATAGTAATACGTATTTATTTCCGTTTGACTTTATATGGTATACTGAGTGTACTATTTGTAATGTACGTGAGCAACTAATAATGTAATCATCGCTTTATTGAGTCATGTACGAGGATAATTCGTTTATTTTTGAACAAGTTTTTATATTGACATAATACTTAGTGTAATGACTTCTAGTTTTGCAGATCGTGAAAGAAAAATGGTGCGTGCGGAAGAAAGCAGAAGCAGTTTGGCAATGTAAAGAGAAAAAAAGGAAGTACCTACTGTAAATTACACATGTATAAGTAGGTACAAAGCAAAACGTGCTGTTTTTTACAACACAAATGTCAGTTTGCATACAAATTATAAGTAAAAAACTACAGCAAGAAGTTTAGCCAAATATTATAGGACTAGCCTAAGTTACTCCTTGTAACATCAGCTATCTGCCAGTGAAAGTCCCGTCAAAATCGGTCCAGCCGTTTCGGAGATTACCCGGAACAAACCGACCGACAGACAGACCGACAGACAGGCACAAATTTAAATATGTTTGTTTTGTTATAGGTAGGTAGGTATTGTATAATTATGCATATAGTAAAAAGCTGTTATTTTGATATTACAAACAGACACTTCAATCTTATTTAAGGTAAGCATAACGCCCATAACAATTGCAGTGCCACTCAGAACTTTGAAACATAAAGGCCTGCGCGGCACTACTGTGCGCTCGTTACCCTGAGACATTAGGTATTAAGTCTCATAAGCCCAGTAATTTCACTGGCTACTCTGCTCATCCAACCGGAACACAGTAATGCTTGCACACTACTGCTTGGCGGCAGACTTCACGAGCGAAGCGGTGGTAACAACCCAGACGGACACTCGCAGAAGAGTTAGTCCTCCCACTAACAAGAACTGTATTCTCGTAACACAGTCGAAATAAGTGATGCATCGGTCCGACGCAGTCCTTTATTAAATACTCGCTACTGCCCCGTGGTTTCACCCTCGTGGAGATTTTGGATTACATTTTTATTTTTTTGCGCGGAACCCTAATTATTTTTCTAAAATTAAAGGAGCCTATGTTACTCCTTGTAATATCAACTATCTACCAGTGAAAGTCCCGTCAAAATCGGTCCAGCCGTTTCGGAGATTACCCGGAACAAACAGACAGACAGACAGACAAAAATTAAAAAAATGGTTGTTTTGTTATTGGTACCGTATATACTTTCATATGCATTTAGTAAAAAGCTGTTATTTTGATATTACAAACAGACACTTCAATTTTATTTATCTGTATGGATTGAGGAATGCCACCAGGTCCCACCGAGCGTTTCGGCTTATAGCCATCCTCACATACTCAACCAGTATAGTGGAAATATGTACTCGACCACTACCACTATCACCGGAATTCATTGCTTTGACAGCATTCAACTCTGGGGGGAGCAGTGAATACACAGATTTTTAAACTTTCATGTTCACTAGCACAAGAATTAACTTTAGTAACGGGATATTTACCATATATTTTATTTGTTTTGAGCACTCGATATTTCGGCACTGTTGCAAACGCAGTTTCCTCGTGAACATGGCGCTTGCGACATTGCCGAAATATCGAGTGTTCAAAACAAATAAAATACATGGTAAATATCCCGATACTAAAGTTAATTCTAATACAATAAAATGAGTTTGTTAACATTAACGGGATTATATGTATTTCAAATAGGATGTTTTGTAAAAGATCATAGCTCCATTTTTGATTCGTTTGAAGACAAAATTGAATCTAGAATTAAAAATAGAGACCCGACAAGATTGATATTCCCAGGGTGCAGAACAGCTTTATGTCAGAAAAACTGTTCTATGATGATCATAAAAGTCTACAACAAAATTCCTAGAGACATTCGTGAACTGCCGATCAGACAATTTAAGACAAAACTGTTCAAGTGGCTGGTAGATAAATGTTTTTATGACATCAAAGAAATATTTGCACAAAAATAAAAATTAAATCATATTCTGTCTAGCCTATTCCTTTTGATATTTATTGCAACGAGACATGATATGAGTTTATTGTACTGTGATTATAATTTAATTAATTTTGTTATTGCATTCAATTAAAATTCAAATATTATTGTTATATCCATTTTTATATGCTGCAAAGCAAACCTAGTTGTACGTCCGTTCTTGAACAAACTGTCATGAACAAATTTTGATTTATGAATAAGATCTTTTTATGTACACGGTTTTAACAACAATAAATAATATATACCGTTATATATATTATTACCTATAAATATACCGCGAAGTGTGCAGCCTCAGGGAATATTTCCTTAACAACGAGTGTGGGATGGCAGTTGACAGAAACCTCACGCCTCTCTCGTTGGCAAACGAGAATTGGCGCAAACCAGTGGTGATGACCACTGAGGACCGCAAGGACGTATGGAAGGGCAAGGAGCTGCACGGGCGGTTCTATCGGGCCTTAACAGGGTCCGATGTGGACCTGCTCGCGTCGGTGAACTGGTTACGTTTCGGTGACCTCTTTGGGGAGACCGAGGGTTTTGTCTGTGCAATTATGGATGAAGTTATCAAGACGAATAACTACCGGAAATATATTATGAAAGACGGTACGGTCGACATCTGTCGGGCATGCCGCCGTCCGGGAGAGTCTCTCCGTCATATTATTTCCGGTTGTTCTCATCTTGCTAACGGCGAGTATTTACACAGACATAACCTTGTAGCCAGGATCATCCATCAGCAAATTGCCCTTCAATACGGCCTTGTCGAGTCTGAGGTGCCGTACTATAAGTACGCACCGGCGCCAGTTCTCGAAAATGGTCGTGCATTGCTCTATTGGGACCGCTCTATCATTACGGACAGGACTATTGTTGCCAATAAGCCTGATATCGTACTGGTAGATCGGTCCCAACGCCGGGCAGTGCTCGTTGACATCACCGTTCCCCATGACGAGAACCTCGTGAAAGCCGAGAAGGACAAGCTCAGCAAGTACCTTGACTTGGCTCACGAGGTAACCGCCATGTGGAATGTTGATTCAACGATCATTGTACCGATAGTTGTTTCGGCGAACGGCCTTGTAGCGAAGAGCCTCGACCAACATCTCAAGAGGCTCTCGCTAGACGGTTGGATCAAGGGTCGTATGCAGAAGGCAGTGCTCCTTGACACGGCACGTATTGTCAGGAGGTTCCTCACTCTGCAGCCCTAACCACCGGTAGCTTGGGCCCTGCCCCGCTGCCGGCGGCACTCTAGGTTTAGGTTTTTTGTAATATTTTGTTTTTTTCTAGAAATATTGTAAAAAACTTAGACTTAAGATTGTAAATAAATACAGTGAATAATATATTTCATTTCATTTCATTTCATTACACGGATTGATAAAAATCCGCAAAGCAATCTGCAGCTTCTGCATCCTGCCCTTCATGTAGTAACTAGTAACTTCTTGATAGATTTTCCCGTTCGTTTAGATCAGCGGTTCTCAATCTTTTTTGGTGACGGAACCCTTTTGGAAAGCGAAATACTTAACGGAACCCTACAATAAAACAATAGTTTTTATTAAAAGTGTATTCTTTATTAATAAGCGTAATAAAAGTAGGTACCATGATTTTTTTTCTAAATTCTTGCGGAACCCCTACCGGAGTATCGCGGAACCCTAGGGTTCCCCGGAACACACTTTGAGTATGGCTGGTCTAGATGCTATATAGTCCCATCAACTTACCATCAGGAAAAAGACCAGCTCGACTCTTTATCCAATAGTATATAAAAATATATTTTCCCTTATGGTTCATAACAACAGTTCACTGGTCAGTAAAGGACATAATTAATTTTAATTTTGTTATTTCCTCTTTCATGATTCAAGAAAGGGGGGAAATATGAGGTAAAAACTAATTAAACACCCAACTTTTAGTTGAATTTAATTATGTACTCCGTTTTCTAATGTCAAACGTAAAATACGTATTTACATCTAGGGAAAAGTTTAAAGTTTCCACAAAGCAACGCGTTTATACAATACCGACGTGACGCGCGTTATAATAACTTTAGTTAATATTTACTTTATTTTTTTATTTTTTGTCAGCTCCGTAGATAAATTGATAATAAACTTCTGAAGCTCGCAAAGCGAGGGAACACAGGTTAGATCCTAGGGTAGCGCAAACTTCAGCGACGACAACGACAGCGACAAGTTCTTAGTTCGTGGGTGCTTGTGTTGTGCATGTGCGGCCATCCTACCTCATCATCATAATCAGCTGGTAACACCCATTGCTGAACATCGACCTATCATATGAAGGGAGATTTTGCCATAATAAAGCACGTTTGGCAGGCGTCGCCGTGGTCGCTGAAGATAAGTTGCACCTGCGACACAGGAAAGCGTAGTGCAGGAATACGTTACTTGCTAAAAGGTGTGGTAGCTGTTTATGACAATCGAAAGGTACCCTTAGCGAACTACCTCACCGGGGACCTTGGCAACGTCGTCAGCTACGTATCCAAACAATATTGAAATGTATCGTAGCTATCTCACTTGGCCACGACTTGGCTATGTCGCTAAGGGGCAGCGCAGACGCTCATGCAAACGTACGTTTGCCTGTCACAATAACAACGCTTTTGCGTCAAGCGCGCATTTCGAGTATCACGAAATCCGCGCTTGACGCAAAAGCGTTGTCATTCTGACAAGCAAACGTACGTTTGTATAAGCGTCTACGCTACGCCTAATATAAAATTTCAATACGAAATATTTGGGTATGTAGCTGGCGCGGTCGCTGTCTCCAGGAGTTCTGTAGTCAAATAAGCAAGTTGTTATATTGCGTACCCTTCCTTACAGACTACAGTGTATACGAGGCAGCAAGAATACACATGATGTATTTCGGTGCTATGATAGAACTTGGTGTTGTTTTTATTCTACTTACGAATGGTGGAATGGTGGCTAGTGACCAAGAGACCTGGGCAACAGAGGAATCGTCTGAAGATGAAAGTAATTCCTTCGCGTTTGGCGTCTTTAATTGGATTGCTTGGTTATCAGGATTCGGCAATACAGCTGAAATGTCTGGAAGTGGTAAGTGTTTTTAGGCGCTATCCCGAGTCAATGACATTTATCATTCTGTCCTCTTTACACATACTGTTGGTTTGCGTTGATGTAAAAGAGACATAAGGTCGCGCGCGTGTAAAAATTGAGTAGGAATAAAAAAAGCGAGATTACTTGAAAATTAGATGATGCATGCTGTATGCGCCAGTCCTCCGTCCGGCTTACGGATAACCCGAACATCTAAAAATGGTAATTCGCCTTCTCTCTCCTCTTCCACCGTGATTGTGATGTTCTGGTGCAATGTGTTCAGATAGTCCGTAAACCCCGGCAATCCGTCCTTGGTAATAATAGCAAAGATATCGTCCACATATCGCCACCAGCATCTCGGTTTCACAACAGCGTTCGTCAAGGCTAAACCCTCAAACCATTCCATGAAGATGTTTGCCACCACCGGAGCAATAGGAGAACTCATCGCAACCCATCGCAGCCTTACTAATGTAAGGCTGTAACTAAAGAAAATACACACGGTTTTTTGAAAAGAAGATGATATGTAAATACCACGCGGACGAAGTCAGGAGTGACAGCTATTTACGACTGTGGGGGTGAGAAATAGTCACTGTAATAAGAGTCCGTGTTGCGAAGTAGGTGTTTGTTTATTAGAGTTCCAAACACGATTATTTCTATCACCTAACACAATAGTTTATTGAAAAGCACCGAAAGTCTATATTTACTAATCACGTCTAACCACATACGTCCGGAACAATTAGGATGAAATGCGAAGCGATGTGACGTGCGAATGCAGGTAAGTACCAGAGACGACTCGGACTCTTATTACAGTGACCATTTCTCACCTCCACACACTGGTGACCCCGACGTGATTAGTTACTCTCTTATTACAGTGACCATTTCTCACCCCCACACGACTGCCCTAAAACGGAGTATAATGTTTTCAGGGTGCAAGTATGTATGTAAGTTTATTTATTCCACCATAACTTTTAAATGCCTGAACTGATTTGAATACATGCAGTTTGCAGGGGTATCGTTAGAAAACTCAACTCATCCCGAGTGACACTGTCTAGGGTAATCCTGTTTTTCTATATTATCCAGACTGTGCTAAGCCCCAGGGTCGATCCCGGGCAAACTTTGTGTTATGAACATAAAGTAGTTCTCGGGTCTTGGATGTTTGTGTTGTGTATTGATCCATGAAGAACAACAGCGGGGAACCGTTGGATGCCAGAGGAGAGTAGCCGATCCAAGTGGTGATCTTATGACAGCCCTCACACCTATTGATGGATGTAAGCATCAATCGCGGATCACGAGAAATTAACCATGGAAAAACCACGATCCCCGCTTGACGCATATCATATCGTCTGTTGTGGTTATGGCTTGATGAAAATCTAGTCCGAGCACGGCACGCTTCTACCTATGCTTCAAGACCTGTATTTAAAAAAAATGTTTCACAACCACTGCGTGCTCAGTGAAGACCCTGCGGTAAATTAGCGGTGGTGATGTAGCGTAAAGCGGAGCAGTCGTCGCTTTGAGCTCAGGCAGGGCTTCGAGACAGCACTATCTGGCCGTATTGCCGTTCTTGTCTATTTCGTGGTTTTTTGATGATTTTGCATAAAGCTGCGCTTGCGCGTGTACTATCTCGTAATCCGCGCTTGGTGCAAAAGCATGGTTATTTTGATAGCAAAACGCATACTTGCATAAGCGTCTATACGGTCTGCATATGGGGTAGGCCTATGTTCAGCATTGGACGTCTTCCGGATGATGTTGATGATGGTTATGATGTGTGTCCATGTCCTGCGACACACGGGATCCTAATGTAGGGGCATGATCTATGAGTGTGTAAGCGTTTGTTATTATTGCTTTTCTTTTTGTTACAGGAATGAAGATAGGCAAAATGTATGTAGAAGTAGAGACAGATGATAATAATCGTCACAGACGTAAGTTATTTAAGAGCGATAATACTTATGGCTTTTCATATAAACTTTAAATCATAAGGCGCTCAGAACACGTAGCAACTTTGCATTTTCCGTTGCAGCAACCGGCAACTCGTAACTAGTGGTTTTTACGATTTTCATATAATTTTAAGCACTTGCACATACTTTACGTGCGATGTGCGTGTTTATGTTCTAGGTGCGAGTTTTGGTGATCGCAACAGTTTTCGGTTGCTACAATCAATGACAAAATCAATTGTTATTCCAAATTGCCGTTAGTGTCAACTGTCAATTTTGTATCACTTGTGTTAAGTTGCTGGTTTCCGCAACCGCCAATCGGAACGCATAGATCAACTTCTCCTTTACATTCTATATTTTATTTATGTTTTTTTAGATGCAAAGCCCAAAATATTTTCGGAGAATGGTATCTTTCATTTCGAGAAAGGTGAAACTATTATATCAACATGCACACTGAAGAAACAGCGTAGAAACACAACTCTACAATGGTCAGGTAAGACTATTATTAAATCATGATCATTTTTATAGTATTTTGGTAGTCAGTGACATGTATACCTAATGGTTACCGAGCGCAATAAAATGTAACCGCGCAAGCCTTTTCAAAGTTCTGAGAGGCACTGCAAAGGTTATGTTATGATTACCTACGGGCAAACGACGCGCTCATCTCAATATCCAATAGTATAGAAAAGTTTAGCATTTGATCACTATTTCGCTTGTGTTGACGACGTATTTGCGACGATGTGGTTGAAGAAGGCGAATGCGTATAAACCTAGACTAGAACTGAGTCTCAAGTGCAGCTGCCGGAACACACCGACAGTGGGTTGGAGACAGATTTTCAACTCGAGAGTAGTAGCTAACCAGATGAGCACTAGAAAATTCCCTACCACCACGCTATGGTAGCATCACGATGTTTTCTATAGCCGAAAGCTCAAGCTCATTGTAGGATTCGAACCTGCGATCTACAGATTGGCGGCCGACGTCACTACCACTAACGCCCGAAATTAATAAGGGATCCTAATCCATTTTTGGCTGTATAACTGTAAAAAAACAATCAAATTTCTAAGTTTTACTTGTTAATAACACATCGACGGTTCGAGATAAGATAGTATAAGATAAGATCTAAAAACAAGTCGAATCGTTCGAAGGTCGGGATCACAACTTTGGATTGTCCTCTTTTCGTAAGTGACAGTTTATTTCAGTCGGAACATGTAAATAACCGTAACTGCAGTTTGACGTTTCGTCGAATCAAATTGTGTTATTAACAAGTGGATTCGAGATCGACCCGTTGGTATTAGACGACCCGGGTTTGATTTCAATCTCAACTGGAAGATCTGTTATTAATTTCGGGCATAAGCCATCATCGCTTCACACTCACAGTCCCAAGACTTTCCCTTTTATGTTTTTATCCGACTAGCCAACAGGAAGTCTTATATTTTCACACGACTGCCCAAAAAAGAAGGGTTTATTTATTCCACCATAATTTGAAATGCCTGAACAGATTTCGATTTTGAATTGTTTTAATTATTTTAGAAGTCTAATGTATGTATTATTTACGCTTTGTTTCTCCGTAGCGTTAAGGCGCTCAGCACACGAAGCAACTTGAGTTTCGACAATTATTAACTTATTACAAGTTGTCATTGCAGCAACAGTTTACAGATGCCGCAATTTTAAATAAACTTTAAAATTTTAAAGGCGTATTTGCTCTTCGCTTTCTGGTTGCCGGTTGCGGAAACCAGCAACTTGTCACAACTGGTACAAATTTGTCGGTTACTGTAGACAACTATTGATTTTGTCACCGATTGCAGCAACCGAAAACTGTTGCGTACACCGAAACTTGCAACTAGAGTTGTCTCGTGTGCGCAATTGCTAAAAATTATATGAAAATTGTAAAAACAGATAGTTGTGAGTTGCTGATTGGATTGAATGAGGCGTCAATCGATTGGTCCAAGTGATCTAGGCTATATTATTATATGTGTAGAGTTCTTGTATTGTACTTTACAGATAACTACGAATTTGGTACCAAAAAAATTGAACAGCTCAGTAAATTGAAACTCAATTTAACACTGGACAAATACGACGACGGGTTGAAACTGACTTGTAAAGCTGATGGACATAGAATTAGAAAGTTAATAACTATTTCACTTGTTGCGAAAAAATATAGTACTTTTGTTGAACCAGGTATGTTTAAAGTACAAGGAGCGTTGGGGTATGAGATTGGGACACTCTGAGGAGCAACCCCTCATAGCACATTGCCATGAGGGGTTGCTCCTCAGAGTGTCCCAATCTTCCCGCATATAATAATATATATAATAAAATATTCCCGCATGCTCTCACCATTACGGGCAATGTGCCCGTAATGGTGAGAGCATGCGGGAATATTTGGCTCGTGAGGCCCGGGTGGTGAACATGGGGGTGTTCAGTGTTCACTCTCGATGTCGGGCCTCGAGTTGGCGGTTGCGTTGCTCACGCGTGCTCTTCTGGTGCGGGTGATACGGCGATGACGTACATGGGGTATAACGAAATGGGGTGGGTTGGGGTCCAGGAGACCACCGCCGTTGGAACCGCGGAAGATTTCGAAGCGACAATTATGGCGCGAGGACAACAAGGGTGGGGTTTTAGCTAGTAGGAATCTGGCATAACCTCTCTGTCCCCCTTTAGCAGAGAGGTATCCATGAGGAGTAAACAATTACCCAAAAGAACCAAGTTCACTAACGTGTTAATCCTGCTCGCACATGGGCGTCGTTCTTCAGCCAGTATAAAGGCCGCTTTTCGCTGTGTGAACCTCGGGTGAGAATGCGGGCAGAAGCTAGTTTATCTATTCTATATACAGATTTAAATAAAAGTGTCTGTTTGTAATTCTATATACATTTCCCACTTCCTACTAATATTATAAATGCGAAAGTGTGTTTGTTGGTTTGTCCTTCTTCACGCAGTAACAGAGCAACGGATTGACGTGATTTTTGGCATAGATATAGTTTATGGACTGGAAATAGGCTACTTTTTAACCCGGATAAATGCACGGTATTACTTAAAAAAAAAACAAACAACTTTTAACATTTTTGTCTCAGTGTCTGTTTGTTTGTTCCGGCTAATCTCTGAAACGGCTAGACCGATTTTGTCGGGACTTCTGCTGGCAGGTAGCTGATGTTACAAGGAATAACTTAGGCTACATTTATTTTACAAAAATAATTAGGATTCCGCGCAAAAAAATTAAAACCCCTTGAAATCCAATATCTCCGCCCGGGTGAAACCGTGGGCAGCAGCCTGTATTGTATAATCGATACTCAACCATTTCAATTTTCAGTTCTACAAAGCACATTGAAGCATTTAAAACTTGGGGAGGCATATAAAGCTACTTGTAATGGTATGTAATTATGTATGTATGTAAGTAGCAAACGTATGTTTGCATAAGCATCTACGCTGCCCCTTATAATACCGTGGTAAAGCGGAGCAGTCGTCGCTTTGAGCCCAGCAGGGCTAACATGCGCGCCACGACAAAATTTTGTCTACTGTTTTGTCTCGCTCTTTCTCTCGCGAACATGAGACAAATGCACGACATAAGCATCGAGAAAATTTTGTCACGGTGCGCATGTTAGCCCTACAGGCAAGGCTTCGAGTGAGTGAAAGAGACAGCCCTAGTGCTGTGCTTGTCTGTTTCATGGGATTTTTGATGAATTTACTTCACGTAATGTTTCGTGATTCGCGCTTGTTGCTAAACCATGATTATTACATCAAACCGCAAACATGCATGAGCGCGTAATGAGCGCTTATCTAATAAATAGAAAATTCCCTTATACTGTTTCAGGTTTAATGTATCGAATGAACCAAAATCGCCCAGTCTCTGCAAAATTAGATGATGTGTTAATAGAGCATTTCAAAGAAACGGATAATGGTACTGTTATATTCTGCGTTGCGTTTGAAAACACGAACCCTGGTAAGGAAGATATGTTTGTGAGACGCAAAACTAAACTTACTTTGCACCTGGTGATAACAGAAAATACCACGACAGCGACAACAAGCACAACAATACAACAAACAACAAAGACGGATGAAGGTAATGGTCTGGGTAAGTAATAACAAAACCGGACAAGAGTGCGAGTTGAACTCACGTGGAGAATTTTTCATACGATTAACCCAACTTTAACATTGTAGTTGAAAAACGTGTTCCCCAATTACCTTGCGTTCGTCTGGGTGGGTATCTATTTTCTCGAATCGCCACCAAGCATTATGTGCCAGCAATATTGTTGTTGATGATAAAGACAGCATTAGTTTTAGTCTGTGATTCGGGTAGACGAATGTTGCAGAGGCCCGCTGTTAGAGTCATTTTAACTTTCATAAGTGCTCCTTTGGGGCCTATTTGAATAAAGACATTTGAATTTGAATTTGAAAGTATAGTCGGTGAAATTACTAGGGTTCTGTGCTGAATTACCTAATTTCTCAGAGTAATGCTGCAGTACCCCGCAGACATTTATGTTTCAAAGTTCCAAGTGGCACTGCCTTTATGCTTACCATCAGGCAAACGACCCGGTCGTCTCGTTATCCAATATTATTAAAAAAACTTGTTGACCAAGGAAAGTGTTATACCTGTTCCATGCATATTTTCATTATTAGCCAACTCTTACGTCAACCGTGGAAAGAGATTAATAATTAGATTAAGATTAATAATTTAGGATTAATTTTAACTGTTTTTTGTACTATAATACTATTGAATTCGCGAGAGGTCGTTTGCATGACGGTAACTATAACACCAACCCATTACAATGGCAGTGCCACTCAGAATTTTGAAACACAAAGGCCTGCGCAGCACTGCATTACTCTCGAAGCTCCACCTTAGAGCCCACATACATGAGCATTCTAATCCAACGTTCCAAAAACCGCCCGTGTGCGAAATCTCATATTTATGATTACGTGGAGTGATAGAAATATTATAAAAAAAACGTTCCAAACTCCTCATTAGTGGCCGATACGACGATCCATTTCACGCAGTTGCCAGCGGTGATCGTGGGTTTTCTATGGTTTTCGCGTGGTCCGTGATTGACGCTTATCCATCAATCATGCATTGCGTGTACGGGCTTGAGACACTAAAATCGTTAGAAAACTCCAAAAGGTTGGAAAATGTTTTTTTGCCTTTGGCAACTCCTAAATATTTAGGTATTCGATTTAGGGTTTTTGAAAACTGGCATAAATTCAGGTCTCATAAGCCCAGTATTTTATTCCTGGTTATTTAGCCTTCTATTGGATTCTATGTTCTTAGGGGCAGTGTAGACGCTTATGCAAACGTACGTTTGCTTGTCAGAATAACAACGCTTTTGCGTGAAGAGCGGATTTCGTGATACTCGTAATGCGCGCTTGACGTAAAAGCGTTGTTATTGTGACAAGCAAACGTACGTTTGCATAAGCGTCTACGGTCTGCATTACTCTTAATATAAATTGTTGCAGGTTCTCAATCTTCACCAGCAAACCCTGCAATCGTGGGTGGGACAGTTGTAATCGTATTATCATTTGTACTATTAGCTATATGGTACAAGAGAAAACAAAAGAAATTATCTGGTGACGTAAGTTCATTAATACAATGGTGTGTTTACTTTGCTTAATTAGAACTAGCTGCTGCCCTCGGTTTCACCCGCACGCATTTATTGGAATTCATGGTTTTTATTTTTTTGCACGGTACTGTAATTCTTTTTCGAAAATTAAAGTAGCCGAAGTTACTCCTTGTAACATCAGCTATCTGCCAGTGAAAGTCCCGTCAAAATCGGCCCAGCCGTTTCGGAGATTACCCGGAACAAACAGACAGACAGACAAAAATTTTAAAAATGGTTGTTTTGTTATAAGGTCCAGGGAGGCAATTGCAACTAAAAAAATATAATTGAAAATTTCAAATAGTGTACCATCGTCTGTACAAATCAGAGAGTTATAAAAATCAATTCACCAAGTTACCTATATATCATTTAATACTATTAATAAGGCAATAAGGCATAAAAGCATTTCATTAAGCGTAAATTATAATTTCTTTCCAAAATTACCAAAATAGTTGCAATAGCCCCTTACCGAGGTAATTGCAACTAATAGTTGGAGACGTGATTTACATTAGCGTTTAAAGTTTAAAATGGGTGTAAGTTACATTAAAATGTACCTGTTTTCTTATAATAGTCTATAAACCAGCGTAGGATGGTTCAATTTATGGGAAACTTTTCTCAAAACTGTTGAGGGGCTAATGCAACTTTTTTTTAGATAAAAGGGATGGAAAATAAGTTTGTCGATATTTTTTTATTACTGGGCAAGCACTGTCTCCGCCTCTTCCTTTCGCAAATGTTGTGCGGAATCAGTTTATCGATAAAATAATAAAAATCATGATCTCACTGCCTTTGTATGCAGCAAAGTTTGTGGAAAACCTTTTAATTGTAAGCTGCCGAATAACCTTTGATCAACTTTTTTTGTCATTGGTGAAATATTTTTAGACGTCGAATTTTTTATCATTCAGATCAGCTGATTGAGCTTATTCGTATACTATTAATTGTTTTACTACGAACGGCTTTATAAGATGGTATTAAGTGTATTGCTCCTCTTTTTTCCTTAACAGGTCCCTAACTAGCAGTATTACGAAAGTTCAGGAACGACAAGTTTCTCCGAAGCTCAGGGAAAACAACCGTGGTTCACATAATTATTTGCACTAGGCGGGAATCAAATCAGCCATCTATTTATTGTAATAATAGGCCACCAGTCACCACTCACCATTATAATAATAATATGTAAATTTTCATATCTTACTAAAACATCGACACGAGGGCGTCACTAGTGTTTATCAATTTCATACAAATTTGCTGGGGCAATTGCAGCTAGCCTAAAAAGTCACAATAACCCCTTAGCGAGATTTCGAGGGGTTAATGTATCTTTAGCTATATAACATAGTAAACACAGTTTTAAGTAAAACAAATAATAGAAAATGGCTAATCGTATACTAAATCTGCTTTTCATCAAAGACACTGCTCGTAAAACGAAGTATTTTCATTTTAATTTTTTATTGAAGCTGATGCCGAATATTTCGCAAACATCAAAAAAGTGGCGGATAATTAAATGTCATTGTGGATAAAACAGATTAGACGATAGCAGCTCCGTCTAAAGTATGTAAGAAGGAGTGTTAGTTCCTCTATCGTTTCATATATTTCACTATTCCCAGAAAAGATCTGGCGGGAAATTATTTCAATTAGTTGCATTTTCCCGGTAGTTGCAATAGCCTCGCTGCACCTTATATCTAAGTACCGTATACACTTTCATATGCATTTGGTAAAAAACTGTTATTTTGATATTACAAACAGACACTTCAATTTTATTTATTTGTATAGATATGTTCTATTGTAACACTCATTCAACAACGTAAAATATTTCCTATGTTGGAAACTAACAGCTTGAAATCTTATAATCTCGCACAAAAATGTAAACCGGCTCTTAATAAACTCATTTTTTTTCTCATATTTTTTTTTTGTTACCAGGCAGCGAACGAAGTGATTTACGCTGAGATCGAAGAAAGGCCGCCTGCAGTGCCGCCGCCGCGTCGCCGTGACGAACCCCCGTACGCAGTGATCGCCGGCACGCTGGTGCCGAAGCCAAGCGGAGAAGAGAATTTGTATAGCAAGGCTGTCTTGGAAAAATGTCACTCAAAATTCCCAAACGAAAATACTTAGCGCGTGACGTGCACTCTCTTCTAAATCAACATTATCATAGTTCACGTGAATCAGCTGATCTAGGGCTGCCCGGAAGATCTGTAGTAGAAGTTTGACGTAAACTATTATTATTTCCATCAAGCCCCAACCACTACCACAATCATTATCAGCCTCTTACGCTCCCACTGCTGGAAAAGCGGCCTTCTCTCAAAGAGAGAGGTATGGACCATAATCCACCACGCGGGCCCAGTGCGGCTTGGTGGATGACACATATCTTCGAATTTTGTGGTTCTTGATCATGGCCGGTGTCCTCACGATGTTTTCCTTCACCGTTTTAGAGCGAGTGTGAATAAGCCGCACATAACTTGAAATAAGTCATTGGTGCGGGCCGAGTCGAGATTCGAACTATGTTGCGTCGGATTGAAAGTCGCACAAGTTCCCGCTCGTCCACACTCGCTCAACCACAATAGACGATACAATATGCGTCAAGCGGGGATCGTGGGTTTTCCATAGTTTTCTCGTGGTCCGCGATTGATGCATTAGGTGTGAGGGCTGCCATAAAGCAGTTTAAATAAAGTAGTTTATGGTTCGAGAGTAACATAGACTACTTTTTATCCCGGGTAAATGTACTGTTCCTGTATGTATCGCCACGTGCGTAAACCCACAGGCAGAAGATAATTAATTTATAAAAATGAAAATGTACGCATAGTATGCTGTAGTGTAACTGGTATACATTTTTGTTTCATTCATAAATGTTTATATTATAATTTTATTTACTTAATATTCATCTAAATAAACTAAAGTTTAATTGTTTTTTTTTTCTCTTTTGTTTACACCACCGACCTCTCTCACTCCATTTGTTCTCTCCATCCAAAGGTTGACTGGAAGAGATCGCTTTTAGCTATAAGTCCACCCATTGTACTTTAGTGTGTCTTAACATTTCTGTACTGTTTAATTTATAAGTCTGGTGTACAATAAAGTATTTTGTATTGTATTGTATTGTTGTAAAGCAGCGTCTATTCATTTTCATATATAATTTACTAAATCCATCCTAAGGTCTGTCAAAAAGCATAAAAAAAAATTGTCCAAAAAATATTATCAACTGATAAGTTATTGTAAAGAACCCTAAAAGTGTCAAGGTATTTGAGTCCATTAACATATTTTATATAAAAAACTATGAATATAATCGCACTGTGCAGTGAGCGTTCAGAAGATATATTACAATCAGATAAGATCCACTTCAAAATAATTTATATAGAGTACTAAATTTTACATCTAATAAGTAAATATTTGTGCATTCTTTTGTGTGTCTTTCAGTCTTGCTCAAGCGAACTGTCGATTGACAGTGTTGACCTGTACTTCCACGGGTACCGCTCAAGTCTTCTCCCACAAGAAAAACTCTGGGACGGTTTAAATTGATAAATTGAAGGCAAAGTTAAATGTGAGTAATTTTTTACACTATTGGATGATTGGAGTGGTTCGTTTAGCTAATGCCAATCCAAAACAATTGTAGTTCACGCATACCTTTGAAACGCAAAGACATTTTCAGCGCTGCTCTGAGCTCGTTACTCTGAGACAATAAGAATAAGTAAAGTCTGTACAAGAATGAATAGTCACTGAATAAGTGACATATAGGCATTAAGTCTCATAGAGCCCTCATACACGAGCGCTCCAATCCACAACATTCCACACGAACGTTCCAAAAAACTGGGAGTGTGCGGGGAATGTCAAATGTATTAGGAGTGATAGGAACATCAGATATTCAAACGCTCTGAATCCAACGTGCCAACTAATCGTGTGCGGCCGATACAACTAGTGGCGTATTTTAGGATTCAGCGCCCTGGGCCTGCAGGCCCCGCCGCCCTCCGTCTGCCGCGCCGGTCAGAATATACGATAGCCCTTACGAGATTTAGGCTTTTATTAAGAAAGAGTGTTAAACGGGGTTTAGTTATACTATGTTTTGTTTTTGTTCTTTGACAATTTGAAACTGAATCGAAAGAGACAAAACACAGTTAACTAAGTATTCAACCGTTTATTAATAAGACCTTTAGTTAGGTATGCTTTTTTAAATTCCTTCTGCTTGCACCGCCCCTCGCAGCCTGCCGCCCCGGGCCATGGCCCTTTTGGCCCTAGGGTAAATACGCCCCTGGATACAACGATCCATTTCGCACTCAGTTGGCATTACTCGAGACGTAGAAGGAATTTAAAAAAGCATACCTAACTAAAGGTCTTATTAATCCATTCATGGAAAAAAAATCTATTTGATAACAAGACGAGCTGGTCGCTTGCCTGATGATAAGTAAAATGCCGGCCCATAACAATTGCATTGCCTCTTAGAACTTTGAAACACAAACGCCTGCGTGGCACTGCAGTGCGCTCGTTACCCTAAGACATTAGGTACCTATTAAGTCTGAGCCCTGTAATTGCACTGGTTATTCTGCTCTTCAAACTGGAACATAGTAATGCTTGCACATTACTATATTTGCGTATACCCATCTGTTTTCTGTCCAAAATATCACATAACCCCTGCTGGACCATTATAATTTGATATCGTTTTTAGATGACTGACTTTTCAAGTCCTTCTTCGATCCTGGAGTCAGTGACTCCTCGTCAACGTGCTGTGGAGCTAGCCATAGCATCAGGCGACTCTGATATCCAGCGGTTCTACCAAGACACGGTCGTGCTTTTGACTGGATTTACTGGATTTCTTGGGAAACAGTTGCTGGAGAAACTATTCAGGTGACGCATTGTATAGTAAATGGGCATTTGTAATTAGACGTGAGTATTTATAATTAGTACTAGATTCTGCCCGCGGCTTCACCCGCGTCGCACGTTCTTCTTTTTTAAACATAAATCCATATATACCTACTTCCATACTTAGACGTTTGTAGTTTGTTGGTTTCTTCGTTTGTCCTTCTTTCACGCAGCAACGGAGCAACGGATCGAAGTTATTTTTGGCATAGATATAGTTTATGGACCGGAGAGTAACATAGGCTACTTTTTATCCTGGAAAAATGCATAGTTCCTGAGGGAAAGCGGGTGCAGAAGCTAGTTTGCGTAAGTGTGTTTGTTGGTTTGTCCTTTAGTGACACAGCAATGGAACAACGTATGGAAGTCATTTTTTGCATAGAGATAAGTAGTTTAAAATCCAGAGTTTTAGAGCGAGTGTGATAAATATGCACATAACTTGATACAAATCATTGGTGCAGGCCGAGTCGAGATCCAATGCGTGCGTCGGATTGAAAGTCGCACAAAAATCCAATTGCTATAGTACCTAGATTTTATACAATTTAGCTCACGATACTTGTAGGTACATAATTAGTTTTACTCGTATTTATAAAATAACTTATTCTTTACCATTTTTATATTAATCAAGAGACCATGAAGCAAAGATATGAATTTAATTAGGCCAAATTAAAGTTTTTAACGTACAAAATATGTTATACAAATAATTAATATTATGCATGCTAAAACAATAAGGCATTTCCGTTCCGCGCAGAATCGTAATTAATATTAATATTTACGTTTGGTGGTACGAGTTAGGGCAGCCGCCTACCACAAGCTGCGGACACGAGTTTTCATACATTTTGTATGGCATCGGTGCAAACTGAGCGTTCGAGCGGCCGTGACCAAGCCGGTGGCCGTGTTTGTGGCTCGCCTTCTGCGCACGCACCACCACAAACGCTGGCTTCTCTCCCCCCAAGAACTAGAGAGAGAACAGAACGACGTAGTTTATGGACCGGAGAGTAACATAGGCTACTTTTATCTCGGGAAAAGGCACTGTTCCTTTGGGAACAGCCACGCTGGTGAAACTGCGGGCAGAAGCATTCATGCAGCAATGAAGCAACGGATCGACGTAATCTTTTGCATAGAGATTGTGTAACATAGGTCACACGGGTGAAACTGATCGCAGAAATCAGTGTTACATCTCAAAAATTACTATGTTTTCTCGATTTCAGATCAACCACCACTAAAAAAATATTCGTACTGATGCGGCCAAAGAAAGGGAAAAGCGTTCGAGAGAGACTTGAAGACATTCTCAAAGATCCTGTAAGTATAATATAGGTTTTTAAACTGTCATGGTCATCAACACTTTGAAAATTATCTCTAGAAACGGGATATTTACTATGTATATTATTTGATTTGAGTTTCCGATATTTCGGCGCTGTTGCAAACGCCATGATCACGGGAGAAGTGAAGTACTGCGAGTATATGGTGTTTATGGGCAGACGTATAGCAGATAATTTTCAAAATCCTGTAAGTTGTTCTGTGATCATAACGGCACTGTCATCTCTGACTTCACTGTAGGATGGTTTTCCACTCATGAAATGGAAGTCTCGTACCACCCAATTTATGCGATACTATCTCCCGCATACTTGCAAAATGTGGAACGAGTTCCCTCCACAGGATTTTTCCGCAGTGCTACAAAATGCAGTCCTTCAAGATTGGTGTCAAACGAGTTGTCAAGGATCGGCAACGCATTGGTAATGTTGCAATTGTTATGAGCTGGTGTTATTACTTACCATCAAGCAAATTATACGCTGTCTCGTTACCCAATAAACTAAAAAAGCAATCAAAGTTTTATTGTGTATATTTGTCTATTATTATCAATATCATATTATAATTATGAAATATTGAAATCTTAATGCCCAGGTATATGATACCCTTCGGAAGAAGAAACCTGATTTCAAAGCGAGGATTGTCTGCGTTGAAGGAGATGTCGGTGAGCCCAGACTAGGCATCAGCGACCAGGATTGGTGCACTATCATTGAGGAGGTATCGAATCCAAAACACATTTATTCTCTCCCAGCTGCTGCAAAGAGAGGTTCAGTTTAAATTGGTATGTTACCCCGGAAGAGGGTGGTTATGACCATGGTGGTCGACAAGTTGTAGATTGGAAAAACGTCATTCAAAAAGTACAAAAAAAGAAGAGAAAAAGAAACTTCAAACGTGAAATGCGCGACATTTTCGATTTTATTAAGTCCCATAGTTAACATCATCATTTAATAAAGTTCAACACAGTTCAAATAAATCAACTGATCTAGGGCTGCCCGGAAGTTCTGTAGTATATTTTTACGTAAACTTTAAATGCCATTTCTTCAATGAAAAATTCCGAATTTCAAAAACTCGTAAAACAAATGTTGTTGACCTCCAGGAGTAGACTGACCTACTTTCGGGATGACATACCAATTAAAACTCAGGTTGTATATTAATTGCAATTCTAATAATATAACATATACAGTACATGTCGAATTATTGATAACCTCTTTTTTTAAGTACCTATGTTAAATTTATTAAATTTTAATAATAATAATAATAATAATTCATTTATTTCAGATTAAATATCCATATTCATTTACACGCAATTAATTATCAAACATAAAATTAATTTAAAAATTAAAATTAAAAAAAAAATAAAAATTAATTTTTAAGGTGGAAGTGATATTCCATATGGCAGCCACTACGAAGTTTGACGAGGCCCTCAAGGTTGCTACTTTTATCAACGTTAGAGGCACCAGGGAAATGTTGGACTTGGGACGCGCCTGTAAAAAACTGAGGTATCTTTTTTTTACTATTTGAAGAGACGAGAGGGTCGTTTATCTATAGTAAGCAAAGCGCCAGTACGTAACATCTGCAGTGCCGCTCAGAGCGTTGAAAAGCAAAAGCATGCGCGGCACTGCAGTGCGCTCATTATCCTGGGTCATTTGGTTTTAAGTCTTGCATAAGGCTAGTGATTTCACTGACTGCTTTGCTCATCATACCGGAACACAGTAATGCTTGCACATTACTACTTGGCGGCAGACTTCACGAGCAAAGCTGTGGTAACAACCCAGACGGACACTCGCAGAAGAGTTAGTCCTCCCACTAACAAAACAAGAGCAAGTTACTTTTACAAGAGCAAGTGCTTCATCTTCTGGCGACGACATGCTGGAGGAGTGTAACCGATGCGAGGCGTCTCCGCTCCCACGCGGACGCGGGCCGCCTCGACTCCGTCTCAACTCTGGCAGTATGCTACGCTCCTTACTGTACGTCACATTACAAAAGGACACTATTGTTATTTCTACACTATTTTTTGTGTATTATCAGGTCATATGTCCACGCCTCTACAGCATTCTCGCACACCACTACAAGCAGAATCAATAAACCTGTCTTGGAGCAATTCTACCCTTGCCCGGTCCCACCAGCGGCTATGATACTGATGGCTGAGACCATGCAAGATGAGAGGTTCTATGGGGCAGCCGTGAAGTAAGTACCTATAATATACATATAGTTATACAGGATGGACCAAACCAATGCCCCCCGAAGGGAATGTACCCTAAATAAAGTCTAATTTCTAATTTCCCTCAATAAGTCCCGTCAAAATCGATCTTGCCGTTTCGGAGCTTACCCGCAACAAACAGACAGAAAGACAGACAAAAAAATTTATAATTGTATTAGATTGTATAAAATTGTTATAGGTACCGTATATAATTTCATATGAATTTAGTAAATAGCTGTTATTTTGGTATTACAAACAGACACTTCAATTTTATTCATTTGTATAGATTGTACCTATTAGTAGATAGAAAATAAATACCCCTTATGTCATTTCAGATTGATGGAAGATTGGCCCAATACCTATACATTCACTAAAGCCTTAGGAGAAGAAATAGTAAGGACGATGTCGGGAAATCTCCCCGTTTGCATCGTCAGACCACCTTATGGTAAGTGCCTTCGTATACAATTATAGAATAAATACTAAATAGTAATTATCAGCCTCTTACGCTCCCACTGCTGGGATACCGGCCTTCTCTCAGAGAGAGAGAGAGAGAGAGGGTATGGGCCAAAATCCACCACGCGGGCCCAGTACGGCTTGGTAGATGTCACATGTCCTTGAATTTTGTGGTTCTTGAACATACCGGTTTCCTCACGATGTTTTCATTCACCGTTTTAAAGCGAGTGTCAATAATCCGCACATAACTTGATGTCATTGGTGCGGCCGAGTCGGAATTCGAACTATGGTGCGTCGGATTGAAAGTCGCACAAGTTCCCGCTCGGACACACTCGCTCCAAATACTAAATAGTAATAGATAATAATTGCCAATAATTGTTATCATTACAAAATTGCTTTAAAAAAGCGAAGAACCGACTTCAGTGAGAAACTACTACTACCGATACTATACAGATTTTGATGAAATTTCTATGTGATCAAGCTAAAGTATATCCTTTGAAATAAAAAAAGAATTTTCCAAATCTGTTCATACCGACAGAGATATGAGGTTCAAACATAAAAAAATACCCACCGAATTGATAACCTCCTCCTTTTTTGGAAGTGGGTTAAAAATATACGCTGGCTATAAAGCTAAATAATGGGTCTACGGATAAAAAGCTCGTGGACCCACTGAAACTGATCGACATTCAATCTCCAGTGCAGTGGGACCACAGGTATAAAACCAGTTCTAATCCTCTGCTCTAGGTTTACCTAAAATAGGATACCTAGGATTATCAAAGTAAACCTAAAGTTTGTTCTCGGGTCGGATCGGTCATGTTTGTGTAGTGTACCTGTGTGCCCCCATGCCAACTGCGACACAGGGAACCTTAGCGCAGGGGTATGAGTGTGTTATATTATGTTTCATGTTAATAATTCTCTGATTTATTTTAGTTATGAGTACATACTACGATCCGGTGCCCGGTTGGATCGACTCCAGCTGTGTTTATGGCCCAAGTGGGGTAAGTTTACAAAAATTATCAGCAATAAGCCGTTTTACCACAAAAAAAAACTTTTAGACACGAGTTTACCATAAAAAAATTTAAACACACCCTAGGCTAGGAAGAGGTTAATCGATATATTCTTAGTTATGGACTTAAAACGTTGTGGGGTTATCACCCAAATACGGTTATTGTATGGAGAAGTGACCATGAGGTTGAGCAACCTTAACCATATGCAAGGTGTATACGTAAAGGGTATCAATTTTTAAGGAGGTGAATTATATACAGGTGATATAAGACACGAATCAACTGAAATTTTTTTTTTAACTGTAATGTCATCAAAATATCCTTAATTATGACAAAGCAGAGCCACCACGTCTGCCGCAGGCTTGACGCGTGCGTGAGCTGCGCAGGAGGCATAGACAATTAGACAACTGGATCGCGTGTCATTGACCGACTACCGTGAGGGTGTCCAATGGACACCCTCATTAGACTTTCCAAGGTGAATATGGACACTGTCCATATTCACCTTGGAAAGTCTAATGAAATTAACTTATGTGTTTTTGTACAACATGGATTTATAATTACTTCCCATATTTTTTAAGAACCCAATACGGCAATGCGTTTGAATATTGAACCTGTTTACATATACATCGTGTATGAAATTCGCGTCTATCTTTTACATCGATATGTTTGCTCTAGTCACAGACTAGTATTGGCTCTAGCGTAGTGTTACTGTGTTATATTCTCTTTGATGTTTGCGTAAATATGTAATGAATAAAAATGTTGAATAATGTGTTTTTTTTTAATTTCTGATTTTGATAAAATTCACAGATAACTACAGATACAGGAACAATTGATAGACTTGTAGTTTTATAGAACCACGCCATAAGGTTGGTTACCCCCAAAGGTTACCCCTGTTGCTGGCATAAAGGTCACTGACCATTTTTGCGCCTGTTGTAGAAACAGACTATCATACAACACATTCAATTAAAGGTTATAATTTATCTTTTATAGATATTGATTGCCGCAGGATTGGGTATTATGCATGTGACACTGAATAAGGCTGATTTACCTCTGGCCTACTGTCCAGCTGATTTTGTGAACAACGCAATGATGGCTGCAGGCGTTGCTTGCGGGGCGAGGTTGGGTACGGGAGACGAGGGGATAGAACCAGTGATATATTCGCTTGTGAACACGGACACTTGCATACGATGGGGTGAGACATTGACAGATAGCCCACACAACTACCAGCGTGTCCGCACATTTGGCCACTGCACGCACTAGGCGCGGCCATTGCACCAGAGTGGCTAGGCGCAGCCTTCATTCGAAGCCAGTGGTAGCCATAAACAAATGGAAAAATGATATTTTTCCGGACAAGCTTTTATAAATTACGTAATTGGTTCTAAAATCTTGTGGCCACCTTCCGGCTCCATCATTAAGACATCATCTAGGACCAGAGTACTTGTAAAGACAAATCAAACAAGCCCAAGCTCGATGAGGTTGCGTCGTTTCGTTTCAGAGATCCTGTGGCCGCCATCCGGCTCCATCATCAGCCAGCTCTTTGTCATCATATTGCGCCTATCATGCGACTGCACTAAAGTGTATCGATGTTGACTCAGTGGAAGTGACGTCAGACGTCGATCTGTATCGGATGATGGTCCGCCCCACTCACACTGAGAGCAACCAGAAATCAAAAGTTCTAAACTCGACAAATTATTACGAAAATATTATGATTTCTATTATGTTTTTTTTATGAGCTTCACTTGTAATTACAAACAAAACTTGGAAATACATTTTTACTTTTTTTTATAATATTGGATAACGAGACGAGCTAGTACTTTGTCTGATGGTAAGCACGACGCCAGCCCATAACAATTGCAGTGCCACTCAGAATTTTGAGACACAAATGCCTGCGTGGCACTACAGTGCACTTGTCACCTTGAGACATTAGGTATTAAGTCTCATAAGCCCAGTAATTTCAGACTACTTTACTCATCAAACCGGAACACAGTAATGCTTGCACATTACAAGGGCAGACTTTACGAAGAAAGCGGTGGTAACCACTCACAGACACTCGCAAAAGGTCTCTCACCTCGTAGGTACCACTGCCATACACTCGATCGTATCAAAATGAAACTTTGTATGTATATGTAGTTTGGATGGCAATAATTTTTAAATAATTTGGGATCATGGCGATGGAGCCAGGAGCCGGATAGTGGAACTTTTCAGTGGCTACAAGTAAATCCCCGAGTTTGGGCGCTTGTGATTCGTTTTGACGAATCCAATACATTGCACTTAGTGTCGAGAGTCTGATGATAGAGCCAGTGGACAGTAGAACTCTTCGTTATTAGCCTCGTACGCTCCCACTGCTGGGATGCCGGCCTTCTCTCAGAGAGAGAGGTATGGGCAATAATCCACCACAAGGGCCCAGTGTGACTTGGTGGATGTCACATGTCCTCAAATTTTGTGGTTCTTGAACAAGCTGGTTTCCTCACGATGTTTTCCTTCACCATTTTAGAGCAAGAGTGAATAATCCGCACATAACTTGATATAAGTCATTGGTGCGGGCCGAGTCGAGATTAGAACTATGGTGCGTTGGATTGAAAGTCGCACAAGTTCCCGCTCGGCCACACTCGCTCTCGTGGAACTCCTCATTGACTACTAATAGTACACCCTCGAGTTTGGGCTCATATGATTAATTTGACGTGTCCTATTGAATTATCTATTGATAGGATAGTGTTTTTTAAATTTCGTATATTATAACTTATTGTTATTAATGAGCATTCATTTTCTTTCAGAGGAACAAAGTCGATTCTTAAGGAGCAAAGTATGTCGTAAGCTGGCCACACCGAAAGCCTTATGGAGTATATACTTATTTGAAACAGAAAGCAGCTTTATGTACTGGCTACTGACCTGGATACTGCATTATATACCAGGCTATATATTAGACTGCATCTGTTTTATTACCGGGTTTAAGATACCGGGAAAGGAGACTTCGTAAGTATTATTATTATTATTATTATTTTTTTTATGTTATTAGGTAACGAGACGAGCTGGTCGTTTGCCTGATGGTAAGCATAACGCCGGCCCATAACAATTGCAGTGCCACCCAGAACTTTGAAACACAAAGGCCTGCGCGGCACTGCAATGCGCTCGTTACCCTGAGACGTTAGGTATTAAGTCTCATAAGCCCTGTAATTTCACTGGATACTCTGCTCATCAAACCGGAACACAGTAATGCTTGCACACTACTGCTTGGCGGCAGACTTCACGAGCAAAGCGGTGGTAACAACCCAGACGGACACTCGCAGAAGAGTTAGTCCTACCACTAACATTTTTATTTTATACTAATACTAGCTTCTGCCCGTGGTTTTCACCCGCGTTCCCACAGGAACCGTGCATTTTTCCGGGATAAAAAGTAGCCTATGTTACTCTCTGGTCTATAAAATATACCTATCTGTGCCAAACATCACGTCAATCCGTTGTTTCTTTCCTGCGTGAAAAAAGGACAAACCAACAAACACACTTTCGCATTTGTAATAATAATAATATAATAATACTAGTAGGAAGTAAGATAGTAGGACTAGCTACTGCTCACTTCTTATCTTTTTGTTGCCTATTTTTTATGCTACCTATTTGATACCGAAACGGTCTTTTGCCTGATGGTAAGCATAACACTGGCCCATAACAATTGTATTGCCACTCAGAACTTTGAGACATAAAGGCCTGCACGGCACTGCAGCGCGCTCGTTACCCTGAGACATTAGGTATTAAGTATCATAAGCCCAGTAATTACTTGACCACTTTTCTCATCAAACCGGAACACAGTAATATGCTTGCACATCACTAATTGGTGACAACTACACGAGCAAAGCGGATGGTACCAACTCAGACGGATACTCGCGGAAGAGTTAGTCCTACCTTTACTATGGTCTTACTACCTGTTACCAGTTTGATTGAGGATGAACGTTTTTTCCAGATTCGTGAAGCTGTACTCAAAAATGTTTGCTTTCGGGACGACATTCAAGCATTTTCTGACGAACACTTGGCATTTTGACAGCACAAACCTGCAACAGCTGTACGATACAATGTCGGAACGCGACAAAGTGATATATAACTTTGACGTCAAAAGCATTGATTGGTCAGAACTATCTTACATTTGGTTGATTGGTTTAAGGAAATATGTTGTCAAAGATGGATTGGTCGAAGACGGTTCTGGATGTAGGAAACAGATTTGGCTCTATTGTGCTACTTATATATTTTTTGCTGTGTATATATTTGCTGCTTGGCAAATAATGAGTTGGCTGTTAACACTAATTTTGTATTTTAGCGACTTTTTGTACGTTTTATTTTCTTTTTATACATAGTTAAACGACATCACCCCTTTAATGAATAAAATATTACAATGATACAAAATTCTTTAAATAGTTTATACAGAATGTATATGTAAATGGGCTGAATATTCGAACACAATGTCGTATTGGGTTCTTAAATATATAGGAAGTAATTATAAATCCATATCAATAAAAAACATCTACTAAAATTGTCATTAAACTTTTCAAGGTAATTACGTGGAAATATGGACACCCTAACATTAGTCAGTCAATGACATGACACAGCCAACTCTCTATTCCTCCCACGCAGCTCGCACTCGCGTCAATCCTGTGGCAGATGTGGTGACTCTGCTTTGTATTAATTAAGGATATTTTGATGATATTTTTGATATTAGAGGTAAAAAAATAGATATTTTTCTGTTATTTCGTGTGGTATATCACCTATATATTCACCTCCTTTAAAATTGATACCGTTTACATATACACCTTGTATAGGCCGTTTGCCTGACAACTTGTTATTAATTATTTTATTAGATAGGTAGTGTTTATCCGACAAAAGTGGAGCAGGTTCTCAAATTGGCATTTTTATTTTATGATCAAAAATTGGATTACACTCAATCAAATCGATTGTCATTTATGTTTGATATTGAACTATATTATCTAAATATTAAATAGGAGAAGCCTATGACTCCTGAAACACATTGTACGTATACTAGTTCAGGAGGCTATGGATTCAGCATAACTATGTAAAAATACTTTAAATATGTCAAAAAACATTATTTGTATTTTTGTATTTTTAAACCTTAATCAACGATACACACAGACAGGCACAACTTTTTACAGAATAGTCCTTGTTAGTAGTAGTAGATTCCTGTTCTTGGTTCTATTCTTGGTGATTCTTTTTTTTATCGGATAAGCAGCGCAAGTACGGAAGTCGGTCCGATTGTCGAATCGAAAAACCCGATAAATTTATGGAATGTTGCGAGTACTGAAGTCTGATCGTGAAGTATTGTAGTAGCTCTATATTCTCTTTGGATTCAACTTAACTATTCGATAACTTTTGTCGATAGTATCGAGCGGCGCAAGTACGGATCTTTTCGGTCGATAAAATTCGATAAAATTTATTAATTAAATTTATTAATTTTTTATTAAATTTATTTGTTCGATAATTTTATCGAATATAAAAATCGACCCAAATAGATCCGTACTTGCGTCGGAGGTTCGATAAATTATATAAAAAGTCGTCAAAACCCACTTTATCGATTTGAACAGCCAATTTTATCGAATTTTGTCGATTAAACAGATCCGTACTTGCGTCGGAGGTATACTTCAAAGTAGGAAGAAATCGTCAATTTAATTTTTGTTAAATTTTTTTCGTATGTTGTATCTCAATTGTTATAGTATAGATTTCTCTAAGTACGAGTATATCTATGTGTATGTAGTAAATAGTTTATTAAAAGTAAGGGTTTCTATATTTTGTATTTGTAATATAATCAATTATACTTTTATCCTCTGCTTTTCTTTAATCATTGGATTAATTGACGTATCATTGTCCGGAGGTTCGTGATGTCATAGGTGTGGGTTCAGACTGAAAGTCAGTTATTAAGGTCCTTGGACCTTAATTGCATGCTAAGTCGGGACCCTTATCATGGCATCACGCAACATTGGGTTTTTTTAATTAAATACAAACTTGTCTGTTCATTAAAATTTTTATTTTTTGTATGTGTAAAACTGTAATGTTGTGTCATCACACAACATTACACACATAATACATTTATTTCAGGACGTCTCCTGAAATAAATGTATTTTCTTTCTTTCTTTCTTTATCCGTTGAATGGTTTCTAGAAGAGACCCTGACCTATGTGACTGACTCCCATTGTGTTCCTGTATTTTGGCGTCAATAAATAGTTCTAGTATAAGTTGGAATTTTTATTTTTACACGACTGCACAAAAAAGTAGTGTAATGTGTTTAGGGTTCATGTAAGTATGTTTTTATGTACCTATGTGAGTTTCTTTGTTCCATCATAACTTTTGAATGCCTGAACATATTTTTATGTATGTGGTATCGTTAGAATCCTTACATCATCCCGAGTGACACTTTTTTTTTTAATATTATTAGGTAACGAGACGAGCTGGTCGTCTGCCTGATGGTAAGCATAACGCCGGCCCATAACAATTGCAGTGCCACACAGAACTTTGAAACACAAAGATCTCCGCGGCACTGCAGTGCGCTCGTTACCCTGAGACATTAGGTATTAAGTCTCATAAGCCCAGTAATTTCACTGGATACTCTGCTCATCAAACCGGAATACAGTAATGCTTGCAGTCTACTGCTTGGCGGCAGACTTCACTCACAAAGCGGTGGTAACAACCCAGACGGACACTCGCAGAAGAGTTAGTCCTCCCACTAACAAATACTGGCTAGGGCAATCGTATTTTTTAATGTATTACGTATTATTTGTTTCATCGACTTATTAGTTTAGTTGTGTTATGTCCGGATGAATACTGATAAGCACTATTACTAGTTACATTTGACTTGGAAATGTGTTCTAACGGAATAGAATTGTATACAATGCTAATTTCTTCGTATGATTGGAAGCGGATATTGGTACGTAGTTTACAAAGGTAGGTTTAGACTGACGACCATACACCCGGGCCCAAATAGAGATGTTGCATGAAACACAAAATTCATAATTACTATTATAGTTACATGGATTTAGGAATATCACATTAACACAATAAAAATGATCGCTTAAATCGAGTGGTATGAGTATGAGACTTCCAGACTGGACTCCTGAAAGGTGCTCATCGGTGGATGAGCTTTGTTCCGGTGGCGTGATGTTCAGTGATAGAACTGCGACGATGGGAAGAGACGAAAAAGCTCTTCCGAGCATTCCACGTTGTATATTCGGTAGAATTTACAGAGGAAGCCAACGTCTCTGTTGTTATGTTTTAATTTAAAACAGGATTAATTTGACCTCTATCTCACCAGATGTTAAGTGACGATGCGGTCGATGGCGTAACTGAGGCTCTTATTAATAAACAGTGTTAAACGTTTGAGAACACTTAGTAAAGCTGTTTTGTCTCTTTCGATTCTGTTTAAAATTGTCAAAGAACAACAAAGACAAAACACAGATTAACTAAACCACTGTTTAAATCTCGTAAGGTGGTCGAGGGCCCCGTGGGTGTGTTTGATGCACATCTTGATGTGCATCAAACTGAAGTCTTGACGCGTCTTGACGCTGGGCTTAATCGTATACCTATACTGGGCCCCGATCGCGCTAATTTGAAATGACAGCGTACAGTTATTGTTTGGTTGTGGGTTGATACCAACTGTTGTTTAGTTTCGGTTCAGGCGTGTGGAATTCGATATTGCAATTCATTTGACAGCGTTAACTGTCAGTTGTTGTCGAGAAACGTCTCAACTTTTGGTAAAACTATTAGCGCGATACGAAACGGTCAAAAAGCTGTGATGCGGTCGTGGTTTAGTAGCGGTTTGGTTGATAATTTTTAACGCGATTGCCCTCCAGATCGGGGCGCGGCGCCGCGCGTGACAGGGCGGCGGGGCCTGCAGGCCCACGGTACGCCCACGCGTTGAATCCTAAAATACGCCACTGCATGCAACACCACATTTTATTAACCCGTGCTTACTGCGTTAACTCTACCTATTATACAACAGAACATAATACTACTCTATACCTAACACCTAGACGTTTCGTAAAATGCTGTTTCTATCATGAAATGCCACTGATCAATATATTAACCTACTCGAAAACCTTATTATATAATATAATGTATTCGCAAATTAATTCAAAAAGTTGCACGCACATAGTTAGTCGACAGTAACAGCAATTGGAAACCAGTGTAAAGAACAATACAATAGCTTCTTATTTAGTTAACGTAATATAGAAGCGTGATTTGTAAGTATTTATTTTAACTTCACAAGTTTTTTACGGATCTCCATGTGGTTTCGACAAGCTATTTTAATTCACTCGGAATGATATCCGTGTCGGAAGCGACTGTCTTCATCACTTATATTACGGAAACGCATCACGACAGTGAAATATTGTCGGGATTATATTCGTGTTCATGCTTGTCGAATGTAAACGGGAAATTTCTTTGACGGGAAAGATTCCGAAACATAAACGATCAAGAATGTCGCTTCCGAGACGGATATCATTCCGAGTGAATCAAAATCACCCTGCAGGTCCACCTAGTGGCCCACGACGCATCGCCTTCCAGTTCGTGGTCGCCGCTCGAGAACCGTTTTCCCCCTTGGGTTTTTGGTTCTGTCAGCGATGTGACCGGCCCATTTAACCCTTTGAACTTTGAGAGCTATTTGGTGTCTTAGTTCTCCTGCAGATCTCCTCGGATTCTTTGTGCATATTTATAAAAAAAATGTTTAAATAGGAAGAGTCCAAAATGGATCCAGCGGCGCAGATGGAACTGGAGGCTATGGCTCATGTCAAACCGATCGACGAGGCTACCGAGCAAGGCGACTCCGATATCCAGCGTTTCTACAAGGACGCCACTTTGTTTATCACTGGTGGGACTGGATTTATAGGAAAGCAGCTGATTGAAAAACTCTTTAGGTAAGTTTAAAACGAATATTCATAACATAATTAAGCTACCTACGAAGCTTTTTAAATTGTACCATTTTCTCCGATGTATTTGAAAGGTGCTGCTAACTATACCCATTTGTTGTTGGAAAAATAAAATTATTATTATTATTATTCAGACTATCTTACTAAGACTGTCCGTCGACAATGTCGGTTAACAGCTGATACGTATGGAAGAACGGGGCAAGTGATACGAACGCGGGTCGGTAACGCACTGCTTTATTTCAATACAAGCTTAGCGCAGGCGCAGCTGTGCTATATCTATAGATACCTATATATATAACAATTCTCCCCTAATAGCTAAGTTAGTTTAGAATACATTATGGCTAACCCTGTGACCGTAAATCATCTCCGTTAGTCAAGATCGTAGAAATCATCGCTATCTGAGTGTGCGGCCTGCCGGCGGACACCTCGTGTCACCGTCACTCTGGAAGGTGAGGGCGAGCAACTGTCAGGCTGTATTCCACTTCCATTGGCGTTATCTAGCTGCTCGGCCGCAGGTCGTCGATCTCCTTGGCTTAGCGTCGTCTTGGAAGCCGATGGTGTGACGGCACATGGCTGCGGTCCACTATGGGGAGTAGCGGGTATAGCTGTGCTCGTCGACTTGGATTGATCGACATTATCTCCTCTCTCTTGGTTACGATCCGTGACGATAATGACGTCATCAAATATTGACGTCGACGATTGTAGCTGGCGCTGAGGTTGCAGAGTGTTATGTGCCGTCGGAGTAGTGGTACAGGGTTGCCCATTATTGGCGTTATTTTGCCATAAAACAATTTGATTACTGTGCTTTTTAGATCTCGCTGAAGTTATGTTATCACTTATAATATAGACATTTTTTCCTAACCGTTTCACAATTATACCTTTTTGCCAAATAAACTTGTTATTTTTTATGTACTTTTTATACATTATATATTGGCCCGGAAAAAAGTCTTTACTTTTGCCCCCTTTTGCTTCAGCTTGCAAACACTGTTTTGATTTCACATGGTTAGCGAGTGGGGTAGATGATGACACCGACGCTGACAGAGACGGGTTCATAATATCGAGCCGTGATCTAAGTTTGTGTCCAAACACTAATTGAGCCGGCGATACACCTGTTGTACTATGAACCGAGTTCCTATAATCGAAAATATATTTAAATAATTTTAATTTACTCTCTTTTATAGTGGTACTTCCTATTAGGCTGGACCGAATACCCTTTTTAATAACTTTAACGTACGACTCAGCTTGTCCGTTGCTGGCCGGGTGATATGCCGGTGACGTCACATGTAAAATACCGTTCAATTTACAAAAATCTATAAATTCTTGCGAAGTAAAATACGTTCCGTTATCAGTCACTAATGTGTGCGGTAAGCCGAACCTAGACATATATTCATACATTTTTTCAATTACTGCCACACTAGTTGAAGTGCTCATATCATATACTTCAACCCATTTGGTATACGCGTCTATGATAACTAAATACATACGATTATTGATAGGACCCAGGAAGTCTAGATGTACGCGGTGAAAGGGTCGCGGGGGATACTTCCACGGGGAGACGGGCGCGCGCGGCGGCGACGCTCGCATCTGCATACACACCTCGCAACTTGCAATCATACGCTCTAATGACTCATCTATACCTGGGAACCAGAATCGTGAGCGGGCTTCCGCTTTTGTTTTCACGATACCTAGGTGCGATGAATGCAATTCCGATACGACGCGATGGCGCAAAGATTCGGGAATCACCACTTTATGTCCCCTCATTACGCAACCGTTCTCGACCGATAATTGTAATTTACACAAGTGATATGGCTTAATACTTATGTCAGAGGTATTCCTAGGCCAACCGTTTCTAATAAAATGTGAAACAGTCCGTAATGTGTTATCCTTGTCTGTCGCATCTCGCAACTCATCAACTGTAATAGGTAACGCTCCCTCTACTACAAAGCACACATAAGCAGCGCGGTCTGCAGGCTCTGCGCGAGCGCCCCCCCCGCCCGCCGTCCCCGCGGACTCTGCGGCCGGTAGGCTCGCCCGCGACAGGTAATCCGCGCTATTATCTGCACTTTTAATATACTCAATAACGTAATTATAACCACTTAGAAATAGCGCATATCTTTGTAATCTGTTGGCAGATACTTCAGGGATTCCTTTATTAGGCCCAAAAATTGACAATAGTGGCTTGTGGTCCGTTCTTAGAGTAAAAGGTATCGATCTTCCGTACAAATATTGATGAAAACGACGTACCCCAAAAATAATAGCAGTTGCTTCCTTTTGTATTTGAGAGTACTTTTTCTCAGCGCTGTTTAGTGTGCGTGATGCAAATGAAATCGGCCTTTCTTTACCATCGATATCGACTTGCGAGAGGATGGCACCTAACCCGGTTGGGGATGCATCCACGGTTAAAATTAAATTTGCGTTATTATTGTAATGGGTCAATACCTGGTCGGAAGCTAACAATTCTTTTATTTTACAGAAAGCTACATTTTCACGGCTACTCCACTGCCACTTAGCGCTTTTTTTAAGCAAATCGTACAGTGGGCTTAGAATTGTCGATGCGCCAGCTACAAAACTCCTGTAATAGTTTACTAATCCTAAAAATGATTGCAACTGGCTAATGTTGGTGGGAACCGGGGCATTCAAAATAGCGTCTACTTTCTCTGGTGACTTTTTTAATCCGTCCTTGTTTATAACGTATCCTAAATAACATATTTCATCTTGGAAAAAACTACATTTGTTTTGATGCAAGGTGAGGCCCGCGTCTTGTAAGCGCTGCAGCACTTGGTGCAGCCGGTGCAGGTGCTCCGTGTCGTCTCGTCCTGTGACCAGGACATCGTCAAGCAGGCACAGGGTGCCGTCCAGCCCCGCCAGCACATTTTCCATCGCGCGCTGGAAAATAGCTGGCGCGCTCGACAGTCCGAACACCAGACGCGTATATGCGAATAGTCCACGATGTGTGTTGATGCACGTGACCTTTTGGGACTCATTATCCAGAACAAATTGATTATAAGCCATGGACAAATCTAATTTGCTAAATTTTTGACCACCATGTATCTTCGAAAACAGTTCATTTATAGTAGGCAATGGGTACTGTTCAACTACGAGTTGTTTGTTGATACTTACCGAATAATCTGCACATATACGCACTGAACCATCTCGTTTCAGCACCGGTACGATCGGAGATGCATACTCCGAGTGTTCGACAGGGCGTAGCACTCCTAAGTTAACTAACCGACCTATCTCTTTTTCCACTTTATCCATTAACGCGAACGCAACTGGTCGAGGTTTATAAAAAACGGGTTGCACATTTTCTTTTAATCTCAATTTAACATTATATTTCTTAAAACATCCTAATGATTCAGAAAAAACAGAGGGGTATCGAACGCATAATGAATCGATTATGTCACTAGACGTCTGACATTGATAAATGGGAGCTAACTCTAATTCAAACTGTGATATGAAATCCCTTCCTAGTAAAGGAGGACCGCCTCCGCGCACCACGTACACATCTAGCTCCCTAGTACGGCCCTGCCAACATATCGGCATCCGCGCGCTACCCACACAACCTAACACCTCCCCAGTATAGCTCATTAAGTGCTTATTCGTGAATGATAATGGAACGCATTTGAAATACATTTTAAACATATTTTCGGACATAACGGTTACAGCTGAGCCACTATCAATTTCAAACTTTAAATTTGTACCATTAATACACACCGTCTCAATTAGCGGTTCGCCTTGAACAGAACGTATATTAAATAACTTACCGTCATCATCATTGCCAACATCTACCTCATCCGTTACAACGTAATTCACTTTTTTACACATCCGACGCAAATGACCTTTTACGTTGCACTTTTTACACGTATAGTTAGCGAATCGACACTCTGCAGCTTTGTGATTCGAATAACCACACACATAACACTTAACTTTATCGTTTCTCCCGATTTTGAAGAGCTGTTCAGCATCAGATGATGCCGCGACGTCACCGCCGTGGCTAGCACTGGCGGCCGCCGCCCGTGCACTACGCAGGTTGTCCACCATCTCCACGGCCTTGCTCAATGTCATATCAGACAACTCCTGCATGTATAACTTTTCTTTTTCGATCCCTGGTAACATTCCCATTATAAATCTATCCCGCAATGCCTCCTCTATGTTGCTGAACTGGCACTTTGCAGTGAGACCGCGTAACCTCGCCGCCCACTGCGACGCAGACTCCGTGGGGAACTGAGCAGCGGCATAGAATTTGTGGCGCTCGCTGAACCCAGTCGACTTTGGCGTAAAATGTTTGTCAAGGACAGACACAATATCCTCAAATGGCACCTCTTGTAGCTCCTTCGGTAGTGCCAAATCCGATGCTAGCTTATACGTAGCTTCGCTGAGTGCGCTGAGCAAAATCGCTCGCCTCTTGACTCCCGCCGGGTCGCTCACCGCGTCGATATCGTTCGCGATGAACCATTGCGCGAGTCTACACTTCCAAGTCTTCCAAGTTTGAATACTATGATCGAAATTACTTAAAATTCCGAAATTTGAGCACGACATATTTTTTTATTTATTTAAAAGTAACGCGAGGGTAGTCGTCGCCACTGATACGTATGGAAGAACGGGGCAAGTGATACGAACGCGGGTCGGTAACGCACTGCTTTATTTCAATACAAGCTTAGCGCAGGCGCAGCTGTGCTATATCTATAGATACCTATATATATAACAACAGCGAAGCGTCGTCGTTGTATAGTGTAATAAGAATTAGTACTAGCCTGTTATTCGGTCATAGTAAAAAAAGTCAGACAGTCTTAGTAAGAAGACAGTCTTAATAATGCGTGGTGTCAAGAGTCCATGAGTGAGTGCTAAGCTGCTCGAGTTTGGCACCTCCTGGAGTGCGTGGCACTGCTGGGGGCAAGAGACAGTGCTGATTTATTAACCGACTTTAAAAAATTAGGATGTTCTCAATCCGTCTAGTTACTTATATATTTTTTTTCGTCGTTTCTCAGTTTCTACCTCAATTCTCAACCAGTTTAAATGATTATCTATTTTTTGAATGAGTAGGATATAGCTCAATGATGGTCCTTTTATTAAAGAATACGGGTGGCAAAAGGGGGAGGGGAATTTCAAATATCATGATATGGTTATCAATGCGGCTCTTGCTTTTATATAAGACAACAGTGAAATAAGTAACAATAATGCCAATGCCACTCGTCCAACGTACGGATCTACACAAAATAATGCCAATGCCACTCGTCCAACGTATGGATCTAGAAAAAATAATGCCAATGCCACTCGTTCAACGTACGGATCTAGAAAAAATAATACCAAAGCCGCTCGTCCAACGTATGGATCTAGAAAAAATAATACCAAAGCCGCTCGTCCAACGTATGGATCTAGAAAAAATAATGCCAATGCTACTCGTCCAATGTATGGATCTAGAAAAAATAATGCCAATGCTACTCGTCCAACGTATGGATCTAGAAAAAATAATGCCAATACTACTCGTCCAACATATGGATCTAGATAAATCACCAGTCCCAGCGTTGGCACGAGCGTTTGCAATGCAGTATTTTCTAGTAAGTATTACTATCCGCACGTTGGACGAGTCGTTAAGGGACTGAATGACGTTGCCTAATGCCTAAGTTTTGCATTCGCTCTTGTTATCGATTTCGGTACGCCAATTCATCATGACGACACATTTTATAACGAAGGAATGAAAAACAAAACAAGGTCGAATAGTGTTATTTAAATTATTTAACTTTAAAATTTAGTTCGCCACATTGTATTCGTGTCATTATTTTCAAAGTGCTAAATGATTTTATTAAACTTAGTACCGCTAGTTTATATAAATAGGTAGATTCATAAACAGGGTTTATGAGACTTATACCTAATGCCTCAGGGTAACAAGTGCATTGCCGCGCAGGCCTTTGTGTTTCAAAGTTTTGAATGGCACTGCAATTGTCATGGGCCGGCGTTATGCTTACCATCAGACAAACGACAAGCTCGCCTCACTATCAAATAAAAAAAGACACGAGTGAATAGGTATCTTCTGGGCAAGCGTTCGATTTTGTTTTATATGTTGTCTATGTTTACGTTTTACTGTCAAAATAACCATGGCTTTGCAACAAGTGCGGATTGCCAGGTATTACAGGGTCACGCGGACTTGAAGTACAACCATGAAATTGATAAAAACAGCAATACGGCCGGATAGGGCTGTCTCTTTCACTCCCTCCCAAGCCCTGCCTGGGCTCAAAGCTAAAACTGCTCCGCTACATACATCACTTGCACACCACCGTGTATATACCGCGGCTTCTACACTGGACACGCAGTGGTTGTGAAACTATTTTGTTTGAGTAGAGGTCGTAGAAGCGGCGGTGGTCGTGGTATTTCCATGGTTTGCGCGTGAATGATGTATTACCGTCTAATGACACGCTATTATCAGGTGAGATAGAGGTCAAAATCAAGCCCATTTGCTATAACAAAAAAACTGGTATTTCAGATCTTGCGAGATAAAGAAGGCGTTTATCCTTATTCGACCTAAAAAAGAGCAGTCTACTAAACAACGGCTAAAGTTTATGCTGAGCGATCCTGTAAGTATCAGTTACTAAATTCATAATTCTTTATTTCGCATGCCCCAGGAGAACACTCAAGAAAGTTAAAATAAATGAGTTTTCTCTATTGTTATTGGCTACTGTTGTTATTGGGTTCATTCCTGGCAGTGCTTTATTGGCAGTTGATACCGCGCGCCGCTTTCTCGCTCACGCATCTCAACATTTTTGAAGATAAACAATCACATAATATAATTATGAAAAATTAAAGTTGCTGGCAAAGGTACGGCAAAGATATCATTTAGATCCGATCAGGTTTTCATACATGAAAATGGGTAAAACATAAAATCCCATTTTTAGGTTAGGAAACATAAGTAGACCAAAATTAAATTTTTGTTAAACTTTTGTAATGTTAGTTTCAGCAACTTCACCGATTGCGATTTTTCATAATTATATTAAATGATTGTTTATCTTCAAAAATGATGAGATGCGCGAGCGACAAAGCGGCGCGCGGTATCCTGTGCTTGTCTTAAAATGATACGGTTTTGGTAAAGCGTGGAGCATAAGACTAAGGGCGTTTTCTGTCTTATGCGGATATCCGCATTCCGCATCCATCCATATGGGCGCGGGTGTGGATTACATCTGCTAGCCATGCCAGTCCAAACTGCATCGACAAGTGCTCCGCGCGATCCACTGCGTGCGATATAAAAATGGACTGAAGAAAAGGGGACCAACTGCATGCGGACGTAATATGAACGTTGCTTGAAACACAAAATATATAACTACTAGCTTCTGCCGCGGGTTTCAGCCGCGTTCCCACACGAACCATGCATTTTTCCAGGATAAAAAGTAGCCTATGTTACTCTCCGGTCCATAAACTGTATCTATGCCAAAAATCACGTCGATCCGTTGCTCCGTTACTGCGTGAAAGAAGGACAAACCAATAAACACACTATAGCATTTATAATATTATAGGAAGTAGGAAGTAGGATCATCGTTATACAGCTTTGGGGACATCACATTAACGCCATAAAAAGTGAAATTTACATAAAATATATGATTTCCACAAAGATTTATTCCTGCATCTAAAAGTTTCCCAAATTCGAGCGATTTTTTTTACCTTCCAATTATAATTTAAAAGATAATGTCAGATTTTTTTACAATTCAATGAATAAAAAAATGTATGTCAACTATGTACTTAAACGCAGTTTTTCACGACCTAAATCAACAAAATGCATGATTTTAGTACAACATTACAGCTCGCTTTGAAAACGTGACGTCACGTTTTCAGCGTTATTTGTATGGGGCGTTTTAGCGCTCAGTAGATAGCCCGACTTGGACTCTCATTTTTGTCGTTTTTAGCGTTCGATTTCCAGTTTTTTCGATATATATTTGATTCTTGAGAAAACATATTGATTGACATTATAAAAAAATGTAGTCAACATCCCTGGCGCTCGTTAATCTCGTAATCCGTATGTACCCGCATAAGACAAAAAATACCCTCTTTAATTACATTTATCAACATCGATTTTCATTTAGCTGGATGGGTTTACATTACACACAACTATAAAAATAAAAATATCCCATAATAATGAACAAAAAAAATCAGTGAAACACCAGAAAAATAACGTTACTTACACAATATTATTTTAGGTTTTCGAGCCAGTTATTAAGAAGAAACCGGATCTGGAAACAAGGATAGTATGCGTGGAGGGTGATGTGACAGACATTCGTCTTGGCATCAGCGACTCTGACTGGAATACTATTGTAGAAGAGGTTAGCTTCTGGTTTCATAAGTCCTAAAAAACGTTATGTTTGTCTGGGACGGGACCTCCGCTTTGCTAGTTTATTCTGCCAATGTGCAAGCATTAGGTACTGTTTACTATATACTTTACGATCAGACTTCGGTGCTCGCAACATTCGATAAATTTATCAGCTTGTTCGATTCGACGAATTTATCGTTTGGACTTCCGTAATTGCGCCGCTGGTTTCATGAGCAAATTTAATTTCCCTTCGATGTTATTATGAGCGGGTTCTACTGTATACACAAATAATTTTCAGGTGAACATAATATTCCACGTAGCAGCTACCATTAGGTTTGATGAGCATATTCGTAACGCCACCCTGACCAATGTAAGAGGGACCAGGGAAGCGCTGAAGTTGGGCAAGGCTTGCAAAAAACTAAGGTAAAACTATACGAGATGGTAGGACTAACTCATTTGCGAGTTTCCGTCTGGTTGGACAGTGTATTACGTATGCCACTAAAGAATAGTAGATACTGTGGTTGAGTTTAATGAATAAAGTTTCAATGAAATTACCCGACTACCTGATGAATCAGAGTGTGCTGCAGCACCGTGTATGGACACAATTTTAAAACATGATGAACTTATCCCGCAGGTCATTCGTCCACGTATCGACAGCGTACTCCCACGCCACATCCTCTCGAGATGGCCGGGAGGTGATGGAGCAGTTCTACCAAACCCCTGTTCCCCCAGACACCATGTTGACCTTAGCTGAGACCATGGATAAAGACAGGCTGGACAAAATCACTCCTAGGTGAACTTTTTTTATGTTATTTGATAACGAGTTGAGCTGGTCGTTTGCCTGATGGTAAGCATAACGCCAGCCCATAACAATTGCAGTGCCACCCAGAACTTTGAAACACAAAGGCCTGCGCGGCACTGCAGTGCGCTCGCTACCCTGAGACATTAGGTATAAGCCCAGTAATTTCACTGGCTAAGGTACTCTGCTCATCAACCCGGAACACAGTAATGCTTGCACATTACTGCTTGGCGGCAGACTTCACGAGCAAAGCGGAGCTAGTGGTAGATGCTAACCAGCCAGACTAACATGCGCACCACAACAAAATTTTGTCTACTGTTTTGTCTCGCTCTTTCTCCAGCGAATACGAGACAAATGCACAATATAACCATCGACAAAATTTTGCCACGACGCGCATGCTAGCACTGCTGGTGTTTAGACTAACTCTTCTGCGAGTGTCAGTCTGGGTGGGTACCACCGCTTTGCTCGTGTAGTCTGCCGCCAAGTAGTAATGTGCAAGCATTACTGTGTTCCGATTTGATGAGCAAAGCTGTCAGTGAAATTGCTGGGCTTATGAGACTTAATACCCAATGTTTAGGGTAACTCGACTAACAAAACATCATGCAACATCATTACACATATAAATCTGATTAATAATTTTAACAATTATGATTGAACTTTAATTAAGTACCTATAAATATTAGACTAGTCGCCAGGGCCTTACTCCGTAAATCGAACGTCGAAGCTTCGGCTGACGGATCGCAGTTTCCCTACTATGAAAGTGTTTCGGATCCAACGTTCGATTCGATTTTTGCAGTTGACATTTTGTCTTTCATTCTTTTCTTTCATTTCTTTCGAACTTCGAAGTGAACATGATGCTTGCAACAGCGTTGTAATATCGGGTGCTCAACACTCAATAATAATCACGGTAAATAAATATCCCGTTACAATGTGTGAATTAATATACTTAAATGGCAACGCGGCCAGCCTTTTGGGAACTCTGCCTGACATTAAAGATCGTTTGAACTATTTTTAGACGATTTTGTTGTCTGATAGTTCAAACGATCTTTAATTATCTTCTTAAGTTTTTTATTGATATTAGGAGTTAAAGTTCTGTTTTAGTTTTTAATTTTTTATTCTGATGTATAATAATATACTTCCTATCTTTTCATACTTAAATGACATTGCATTTATATTATAAGCATCTTTTCGCAAATGAAAAATCGTTATCTTTAAAAACTTGTTGATTTTTCTTTCAGTTTGATCAGCGGATGGCCCAACACATACACGTTTACTAAAGCAATAGCTGAAGAGCTGGTGCATGCTGAGGCTGAGAACCTTCCGGTGTGCATCGTCAGACCTTCGATAGGTCAGTATATGATGTGTAAAAACATAACTAATGCTTTGTAACGAAACTTAATTCAAACGATTATACAACGGTTATCCATTGGATACTGGCAGTAGGCTGTGGCGTAAGGAGTGGATAACCAGGGCCGGATTAACCATGTCGGGGCCCTTAGGCAATGCACGTCTCGGGCCCCCTTGTCTAACCATAATAATATTATGGTATAATAATTTTAAATGCGTCCATAAATGTACTGCTTTCGCATTTATAATATTAGTAGGGATTTAAAATGGATTTCCGCAAAGTAACGCCTGAGTCCATCAAATATCTTAAATAATATACTTACATTATTATTTATTCAGCTAAACATATTTAGCTTATTTTTAAATACTTTTTGTGTAAGTCCCTCTAGATAAGACCGTGATGCTGAGATGTGGAGTTTGAAAAGTGTATAAGGCAAAGTCTAAATGTTATACAACCTCTTTCAGTGCTGCAGACATATCGAGAGCCTGTACCTGGTTGGTTAGACCTGAGCTGCGTCTATGGACCTAGTGGGGTAAGATTATTCTTCAATTTAGAACTAAAATTTATATACCCGACTATATCAAGCGTTTCATGTTCTACCTCTTTTTTTTTTTTTTTTTTTTTTTTTTGGTGCCCGGGGGAAAACTCATTTATGAGCTTACCCCCCCGTGCCTCGGGGGAGGTCACGGGGGGAGTGTGGGCTTCCCGCTCGCCCACTGCGCAGCGGACTACCCACCAAAAACCCCCGGGGCGTTTGCGGCTCAGCTTCTGGACGGGGTTGCGGTGCCACTTTCGCACTACACGCGGAACCCCGTCAGCCGTCGTCCGCCCCCCCGGGGCGGACCCGCCTCGCGAGGAGCCTAGCTCCCCCGCTTGGCTCGGGCGGTGCGCCCACGCTAGACGCACTGCCCCCGCCTCGGGAGGGCCCTACCTATAAGCAGGTGCGGGACGCCGAATGCCCCCGCATCCGACGCCCCAGGCCCTCCCGGAGGAGACGGAGGGGTAAAACCGCGCCCCGGTCTCCGTGCTCATGAGAGCACCGTCGTGTCCCCCGCCTGCCACGGCGCCCGCACGGGGCGCCGCTTAGGACGGGGGCCATCACAATGGCGCGCGGTCGCAAGAACACGGCCGCGCGCTCCACCTCCTCTGAGTCAGGTGCAGAGGGGGGTACCTGACCCCCCCTCTGATGTCAAGTCCGGTGTTGCCCCCATCCCGATATGGCCAATCAGGGTGGGGGCCCTTCTCCTACTGTGTCACGTCCGGTAAATAAATAAGCGCGCTGCCAGCGGGAGCAGGGGGATCCTCATACCCAAAGGGTAACCCCCTGATCCCACGTTGGTAGGCAGCGCGCTCCTCCTCGTACAGCCCCCCCTAAGAGGGGCTGTCCACCTCCTAAGTCTCGTCCAGCCGCGCGCTGCCAGCGGGAGCAGGGGGACCACTACCCAATAAGGTAACCCCCTGGTCCCACGCTGGAAGACAGCGCGCCCCTATCTTGTCCCGTCCGGTGTAGCCACACCGGAGGGCCACGCGTGCTAACGCGGCCCCCTCGGCAAGCTCGTCCATGGCCCTGCGGCCTTCGGACTCCGCTCAGCCCATACGCCCCATCCGCTGTGCCCTCTGCTGACCCAATCAGAGGGACACGCGGAGGGGCCCACCTCGCCGGGTTATCAGCTACCTGTCAGCAACCTCTCCGGGACCGAAAAGTCAACCAGAAGAGGTTGCTGACAGGTACCCAGGGTGCACCGCGTGGAGGTTACCCGGCATAGCACCCCTTCATGTTCTACCTCTATCGCTACTAGAGAAGACTCATTGCAGATCTTGTTTACCTATTAAGTACGTACCTACCTATAGCAAATGGTGGAGTCGATTGTCCGGAGTTTTTGGAGATTTTGCAACAAGCGCGGATTACGAGATAATAAACGCGCAAGCGCAGCTTGATGTAAAACCATCCATGAAACAGACAAGAACAGCAATACAGTCAGATAGTGCTATCTCTTTCATTTCCTGCCTGGGCTCATAGTGACGACGGCTCCGCTTTACGCTACTAAAACTATTGCGCACCGCCGCGTATTTACCGCGGCTTCTGCACAGAACACGTGACACTATTTTTTTGAGTAGATATTGTAGAATCGGCTGTGGTGCGTCTCTTTCACTACCTCTAACCGTAGTCAACTATTATCTATTCTGTGCCGTGGAACAGGTTAGTGCTTGGACTAGCGATCGACCAAGCTCCACCTTAGACGGTACGATATGCGTCAAGCAGTGATCGTGGTTTTTCTATGTTTTCGCGTGGTCCGCGATTGATGCTTATCCATCAATCATGCATTATTGGTACGGGCTGATTTACGGCAGCCGTGGGAAACGAGATGGTGGTTCTATTCAACTGATGGGACCACATTGCACGGCTCACACATAGGACCACTGCCATGATTGTTTAAAAAACTTTAACTGTGTTGTTTTTAACTGGTTTAAAATGTTTTGGTGTTTCAGATAGTGCTAGGCGTCGGTCTAGGCGTTTTACGCTTAATGTTTGTCGACAATACGATAAAACTATCCTTCGTACCTGTGGACTATGTTAATAACGCCACCATTGCGGCGGGATGGGAAACAGCTGCTGTTGTCAAGAGGATGCCTGAAGTTAAAATATACAACATTAGCACTACAAAATGTGGCGTCACTTTTAGTAAGTCCTTCATTTTGATACTTGGACTAGCTTCTGCCCGCGATTTTCACCCTCTTTCCCACAGGAACCGTGCATTTTTTCGGGATAAAAAGTAGCCTATGTTACTCTCCTTTCCCTAAACTATATCTATGCCAAAAATCACGTCGATCCAGTGTTCCGTTGCTGCGTGAAAGAAGGACATACCAACAAACACACTTTCGCATTTATAATATTAGTTGGGATAGTAGGGATTAGTAGGGATAGTAGGGAAGTAGGGAAGTAGGGATAACGAGACTAGCGGGTCGTTTGCCTGATAGTAAGCATAACACCGGCCCATAATAACCATTGTAATCCTAGTAACCGATTTTAGCCAAAAAAAGTGCTTTAAACGTGGGTAAACCTTCTACGACGAAAATATCACGATATTTGAAAGTTCATCCCCCATTTTTTCACCCTTAGCCAGCCGTGAAAAGTCCCATATCGATTAAAAACTATAATATTTAAATATGTTGCGAATTGACAGAGAAATCGAGTAATATCGCCACAAAAAAACACAGACGAATGGAGAATCTGCTCCTTTTTCTTAAAGTGTAGTATTATAGGTGGTCCTATAGCTAAAATGCAATATATTTCAGACAACTTTTGGATAGAGAAGATTTAAAAAATAGCAAAGTAGAATAGAAGACAACGAACCGGCATAACTTTGAAATTAATTTTTCTTTTTTCAGGAAATATTTCCGTCCCCATGCGAGGGCCTAAGATCAGAAGCATAATGTCACCGAAAACATTATGGTACTGTTATCTTATAGAGACAAACAACCGTTTTATTCGTTGGTTTCTGTCGTGGTTGCTGCACTACATACCGGCTTATGTTGTGGATGGAATTATTAATGTGTTTCAACTCAAGAAACCAAAGGAGCTGAAATCGTGAGTACTATAAACATTATATGTAATTAAAAAAATAACACGCTAAACTAACTATCCACCTCCAGGGTCCATCATCAGACCCTTGACGATCTTCTATCTTTCTATAATAATTGGACTCGACAAAACTTGCTTTATATGTGATCCAAGTTGGTATAAATAAATGAATTTGAATTTGAAAACGAACCATAAGGGCCAAACTCGACAAGTGTTTTTTTTTTTTATAAAGTCATTTCTTATGGTGGGTCACTGTCCCCCGTACTAGTATAAACTGTGTTACAGGGCACAAGACCTTCCCAAAAACATGGATCAAAATTTATTTATTAGAATTTAGGAAATCACAAATTGCAAAAAATGTAATGAAATTCAGTCAGTGAAGCAAAATAAACAACAAAAATTGAAATGAAAAGATTAGTTGATGGTGTATTTGTGATGTGAGAAATATACTGTGCATGTTATGTTTACGTGTGTATTGAAGTTTTCTGAGAGTGTATTGGTGTGTGATTGTATGAGTGAGGTAAGGGTATGTATGTATTCGTGTATGTGTAAGAAGCAAGAGCCGTTCCTCGTATATTATATACTTGTCGTAGTATACTTGGCGCCACTGAAAAGTTCCACTATCCATCTCCTGCCTCCGTTAAATCAACTCCATGAATCACGATACCTGCGAAATTATTGTATTGTCATGTCAAAATGAACCTTTGTGCACCGAAGTGCATGTATGACAGTTAAAAGTTGGTTAAAATTGACTTGATTACACAACTGGTTACAAGTGAATCTAATAGGTCGGGGAAAAAGTTTCTTCGCATTTTTTAAGAAAATTCAAAACATTTTTTAATATAGTTTATTTACATTTAACTAAAGTATGTAGGTACCATTTTGTTCGATAACTTTTTGCCATCTTGTAGGTAGGGACATGATCCCATTGCTACTCGTATATAAATTTTGGGACTTCTGATCAAAATACCGCGACAAGTGGTTTTGGCAGTCCTCTCGTGATGTTAACCTGACACTGCCTAAAGAATTCTGAAGAGACCGAAACAGGTGGAAATCTGAAGGTGCAAGGTCAGGACTATACGGCGGATGCATTAACACCTCCCAGCCAAACTCTCTTAATTTTTTCTGAGTGGCTAAAGATGTGTGAGGTCTAGCGTTATCATGAAAAACCATGAAAATGAAAACCACACCCCTTCTGTTGATTAATTCCGGCCGCTTTCTCTCAACTTCTTGCTTTAATCTCATCAGTTGTTCGCAGTAGAGTTCAGAATCGATGGTCCTGCCTGGTGGTAACAGCTCATAATGAATAATGCCCTTCCAATCCCACCACACACACAGCATCACCTTGTTGCGAGTTAACCCGGGTTTCGCCACAGTCTGTGAAGCCTGACCGGTCTTTGACCACGACCTTTTTCGCACGTTCTTGTCGTACGTGATTCACTTTTCATCACCAGTTATCAGCTTCTTCAAAAATGGTTCGGTTTCATTACGTTGTAGTAAAAAATCACAAATGAGTACACGGTTCATTAGGTTTCTTTCAGTGAGGTCGTGAGGTACCCAAATATCGAGCTTTTTTGTGTACCCAGTTTTTTTCAAATGCGCCAAAACTGTTTTGTGGTCAATTCCCAGTTCTTCAGCTACGTCGTAACTACTGATAAGCCGATCTTGTTCCACTTTTTCAAAAATGGCATCCATTTTATCCGTAATAGGGCGACCAGAGCGACGTGCATCTTTGAAATCAAAATTTCCGGATTGAAAACGCTTAAACCAAATTTGTGCTACTCTCATAGACACTGCACTAGGTCCATAAACATCGCAAATTTTTTTCGCGGCTTGCATTGCATTTTTACCTTTTTTGTAGTAAAATTTTAAAATGTATCGAATTTCTTCATTAGATTCACTCATTTTGACAGTACGAAAAACAAATGAAAATCACACATTTTCCTAATTTGAATTTGGAATTTTGTTCTTTAAAATTTAAACTTTCATATGATACCAAAACCAGCCAGATACAAATAGTATAGCCAAAGAGATTTTATTACAAGTTCATACATACTATAATGCGAAAAGACTTTTTCCCCAACCTATATTTAAATGTCTCATTATCAAATTGAAATAAGTATAAACAAGTAACCATTTGCTTAAGCAAAAATGAAGGTAGGAGACTGATTTATCGACCCACTAATCATGTTTAACTCAATTCCTTCGTAAATTATGTATTAATTTTTAATTATTTTTTGCTGCAAGTCTCTTATGCTCATTAATTTCACTGACAAAAGCAAAGTATGCTCATGTAACCGGAACCAAGTAATGCACACTTTACTGCTTGGTGGCAGTAAAGAGTATGTATAAGAGAAGGCAGTAGAGTGTGTGTATGCGTGTGTGTGTGTAAGAGTGCATTGCTGCTACGCTACTACTGAAAACCACCAAGAGGGACATTTACGGAAGAAATAGGGGCACACTACACGCTAATGCATGATGGATAGTCAATCACGGACCACTCGCAAACCACGGAAAAACCGCGATCACCGCCGCTTCTACGACGCAAAAAAAAATAGTTTCACAACCACTGCGTGTTCAGTGCAGAAGCCACGGTAAAGACGCGGTGGTGCGCAAGTGATGTCTATAGCGGAGCATTCGTCGCTTTGAGTCCAGCAGGGCTTTGAGGGAGAGAAATAGACAGCACTATCTCGCCGTATTGCTGTTCTTGTCTGTTTCTTGGTTTTACTACAATCACGCGCGTGAACGTGTAATACCTCGTAACCCGCCCATGTTGCAAAACTATGATTATTTTCAAAGCAGAACACTAAAATGTATTAGCTTCTAATGTGCCCCTTATTCCCATCACGTGGTGAAATAAATTATAAAGCAATTTTATATATATATTTAATAAAGACATTCATAGTTATTTAAATATAATTTTTTTTTTCCAGATTTGTTCAAGTCTACTCAAAGTACGACAAGCTCTCATCAGTCTTATCGTTCTTCCTAACACACGGGTGGAATTTCGACGATACGAACCTCGAAAACCTCCGACAGAAAATGTCCGACACTGACAGAACCATCTTTAATTTTGACATGAATTCCATAGACTGGGACCACAACACGTTCATGTGGTGTTTGGGGGTTAGGAAATATATTATAAAGGATGGTTTGAGAGGAACGAAGGCAGCTGTGGCTCGGCAGAAGTGGTTTAAATTAGCAAACTATATGATTTTGATGCTTTACATATATATTTTCTGGAAAATTTTTATATTTGTATTCTATGTTTTAAATAGTTTATTTTAATTATTTTGTTTTAATCTGCGGGTATAAAATGGCATTGAAGGATACTTACTAAAGTCAGTTAATGATAATTCATTACATATTCTGTCACATATACATATTATATACATCTGTTACATATTCGTTAGTGGGAGGACTAACTCTTCTGCGAGTGTCCGTCTGGGTTGTTACCACCGCTTTGTGAGTGAAGTCTGCCGCCAAGCAGTAGTGTGCAAGCATTACTGTGTTCCGGTTTGATGAGCAGAGTATCCAGTGAAATTACTGGGCTTATGAGACTTGATACCTAATGTCTCAGGGTAACGGGCGCACTGCAGTGTCGCGCAGGCCTTTGTGTTTCAAAGTTCTGGGTGGCACTGCAAATGTTATGGGCCGGCGTTATGCTTACCATCAGGCAAACGACCAGCTCGTCTCGTTACCAAATAACATAAAAAAAAAACATATCGAGCAATGAATGCAAGCTCCTAACATGGTGAATATGTTTATTCTTAAGTAGGTACCTCATTGTTTTGTAAGGTGAGTGTATGTAGGTAGGTATTTAATAAATAAATAATTGAATGCCTGCTGGCAAGCATAAAGCCAGCCCATAACAATTGCAGTGCGTCTCGTAACTCAATGGCTTGCGTGGCACTGCAATTGTCTCGTTACCCTGAGAATAAGTCCAGTAGTTTCACTGATAAGTTTTAGTCTACTTTTCTACGTTACGTTAGTAAGTTAAATTAAATTTATCAATTTAGAACTTGGTACATAGTTCGAAAAGTAATTTAGTATTTTTGTTACATAAAAGCTTAATATATATAATTACTGAAAAGAAATGACGGTCTTACCATAAAAAATGAATCAGGTGTTAAACAGTGTCTTATTCCTAAACATGCCTTAGTATAGCGTGTTTAAGTAGGAAATCCTGATTGTAATGTCTAATCGTTATTTAACTCCATTATGTTGTGATATTTCTAACTATTTTAGACGTTTATCTTTAGACACTGTGCTCAACAGACGTCTAAAATGTTTTTTGTGGTAATGCGGATAGTGTTTAGATTATGTTACTTACATTTTTGTAATTGTACTATTCTTATTTGGTAAAATAATAACTTACAATTTAATTAGGTGGAAGATCGAATAATAAATGTAAATACCTTTTTGTTTTTTTTATTTTATTTCACATCAACCAGGCACATGATATTTTGAAAATACCATGAATTCTCGGATCACGTCGATCCAATCTTCAGTACCTTCTAATATCTCGAATAAGAAAAAGCATAAGTATTATAAAATTACAATAAGGTAGTTGCATGAAACACTAAATAAATAATTACTATGGTTATACAAGTTTAAGAACATAACATTAACACAATAAAAAAATAATTCACAAAGAAAAAATTAAATTCCATAAAACTGCATCAAAAAGTTATCCAAATTCAAGGATTTTATTTTTCATCCAATAGTAAATTAAATGATACTATCAAATTATTTAAATTTCATCAATGAATAAAATAGTATATAAAGCCGTTTTTCACTCCATTATCAACAAAATGCATGTTTTTAGTAAGTACAGCTTCACGGCCCACGTTTTATATGTGACGTCACATACCATGAGAACCTTGTAGCGTTAAATAAAATATGATAGGTACATAAAAAATGGAGTAAACATTCCTATTAGGTGTGTGGAAGACGCATGGAGGTAACGAGCTCTCGAGACCTTTTTAATTTAAGAGCTTTCTGGCGACTATCGTAATACAGTTGACACTTAAGAGCCTACTAGTCCACTGCGCGAACTAAGCGGTGGGCGCGGCTAAAATGCATGCTATTTCGTCTAACATTCGTGGGACAAGTTAAGACTCTGCAGCGATGAGTAGTATGAAGCTAATGCTCGCGCATACACAATTACACACTCTCGTAAAGTCGCGACGAAAACCGAAAAGTTGAAAACCGGCGCGCAAAAATTTACAAATTGGCTTCTGGTGCTTGGGGTTTTACGATAAAACTACTGAATGTATTTAGTCTAACCAAAGTGATTTGAAATGTCAACAAACTAAAGCTAGTTAATATAATTAATGTACATTATTTTGGAGTTTTCGTAATCCTTTTGTAATTTAATTACGTCCAAACTTGCGTTAAAATTCGTGCTAAAATACAGATGTTTGAAGGCTCATTACTTTTAAGCCAGTCATTTTTTTTCTGTATAATTTGCATAATAACCTAGATAACGAAGAGATAAATCGATAATATTCTTAATTTTGGACTTAAAACGTCAAGTAGTGGAGTAATCACCCAAGTACAGTTGTATGGAGAAAAGAACGACTAGTTCGTTCTTAAATTTTAAACATAAACGTTAGAATTACAAACATTTATTTTTGAACTTTTGTTTGTGTTTTGAAAAAAGTGCCAACAAGCCTCTGGTTCTTTTTCTGGTTAAGTTTCTGGCTTAGTGATGTGATGGACTATTCTACTTCATACTATATATATTATCCATACCTACTAATATCCATACTAATTCTACTATCCTATCCTACTAATATTATAAATGCGAAGGTGTGTTTGTTGGTTTGTTGATTTGTTGGTTTGTCCTTCTTTAACGCAGTAACGGAGCAACGGATGGACGTGATTTTTGGCATAGATATAGTTTATGTTACTCACATAGGCTACTTTTTATTCCGGAAAAAGGCACGGTTCCTGTGGGAATGCGGGTGAAAACCGCGGGCAGAAGCAGAAGTACATAATAAGTTCAAAAAAGGATATTAAGGATTGATTTTTTTCTCTAGTTGTTGTTTGTGTTCTTTTTTTAATTGCTATTTGTGACCCCGCTTGCATTCATCTTTCTTGGCAAAGAGTAGAGACCGAGCAAAGGGGTAGATTGAAAAACAGCGCTGCGTGCACATTAAATTATTTAATGTGTATACAGCACACGCTGAATCTACTGCCATTTCATTTGTTTACGTAAATTGGGAAGAAAGTATGGAGCAATAAATATTTTGATTTGATTATTTTATGATCACCTCTTCTACCTCTTTGTTTGTTCTAGATCGTTTTGAATTTGGATTGAATTTAATTGACCATTACCGACAATTTACAATACAAAATTTTTTATTGCATAACACAAAATACATACATTGCATACTAAATAATTAGTCCTTAAATATGGTAATACAATGGGCGGTCTTATCGCTTCAAGCGATTTCTTCCAGACAACCTTTGGATGGACAGTATCGAACTAAAAAGGAGTAGACGGCGGTGTACAATAAAAGATATAAATTAATGCAATTCAAATTTTAAACTTAAATATATATCAAATAAAAAAAAAACGCTTACACACTCATACCCCCGCACTAGGATTCCCTGTGTCGCAGGTGGCATGGACACACACAGAAACACATCACAAACGTCTAAGACCCGAGAACAAACTTCATGCTTACACAAAATCTGCCCCGGCCGGGAATCGAACCCGGGACCCCTCGCTTTGCAGGTAGGGTTACTACCATCTTAGCTACGGAGCCGTCTAAATTCCAATACATATATAAAAATATAACGCATAAACTACTAAATATACAGTTATACACGTAATAAAAATAAATATTAAATACTTATCATATAGATACTATGTTTTATACATTATAGCAGTTACAGTTACTGGGTTGACAAGTAGTGATTTTTAACCATATTTTTAAATAGGTATAGATAGTGATTCAGCACTCCTTATATCCAGTGGCAGTGCATTCCAGAGATTTACAGCTCGAGCAGTGAATGATTTGTCATAATACTGGGAGGTATTATAGGGTTGAAGGGTATGAGAAGATCGTAAGGAAAGGGAAGGCGAGCATATAGCCCTCTCCATTCTCTGAAATGGTATTTGCTTCGTGCTCTGATCCTGTAATCGGACTGACATAGTAGCGTTGCTGTACAAACAGTTCAACACTTCGATAGGTATACTTACCTATACTTAGTCAATTTGGCATCGCTGCCAAGGACTGCAGTACCACCCAAGTCTCGATTGAATCGAAGGCTTTCTTATAGTCCACAACCGCTAAACATAGCGGCCGATTATACTCTTCGGTCTTCTGTATAATATGGCGTAGCGTATGGATGTGGTCTACGGTGCTATAGCCTTTTCAGAAACCGGCTTGTTCGGGAGGCTTTAGTGCGTGCGAGGCGGTCTTGCAAATATTAACGAAAGGAACTCATAAAACCATGTCACAAGACCCCTTCGTAAGATGGAGGTACTCAAAGCGCTCTTTGAGATAAAGAGGAGTTGAAGGAATAAAAAGGATAGAAAACAAGAGAGAAAGGACATGTGCATTCCGGCGAAAACGAATCGGCAACCACTTCAGCTTAGTGCGAAATTCGGAGACGTGGTCATATTTACGCAAGCCAAATATGAACCTAATGCAGAAGTTTTGGAAGCGTTCTAATTACCAATTACCAGTAAGAGCATATGGCAAAGCCATCAGTAACTGGGACTAACCAGTATATGGCAAAGCCATCAGTTACTGGGACTAACCAGTAAGAGTATATGGCCAAGCCATCAGTAAGTACTTTCAGTATAGATCGAACTTAGGCCATTGTGTATTTTATTTAGTTATTTTAGTTTATTTTGTAAAAGTGTTAAATATGTTGACGTAAATAAAATAAATAACTTAGGCCATTAGACATTCTTTATCGCGGAATTGAAACTATAAATTACTCACTTTATATAATCTTATTTAGCGTTCTAATTTATTAAGCTGTTCTTCGGTTAAATCTTGATATGTGGTGTCGGTATACTCAAGAATAGGGAGTAACAATGATTGTGCAAGTGCAATTTTAGTGGTAATAGGTAAGAAGTTCCGCAATCTCCTTAAAGAAGCAGCGGAGGCAAATAACTTTCTGCTAGTTTCTGCCAGCTGAGGTACCCATGAAAGTTGTTTGTCGATAAGTATTCCTAAATTTTTTACTGTGCTACTGATTTCAATGGAAGTCCCGTCAAAGATAACTTGAGGTGGTCGGGACCAGTCTACTTTAGAGATAAGTCGAGAGCTGCCAACGATTATAACTTGGGTTTTCAATTTATTTGGGTTGGTTCTTCATTTACAAATCTATTTGTTATTCATTCCTATTTGAATAAAGTAGTATGAATAAAATGGGCAATTTTGAAATAAATTTGGAAGTAGGTACCTACCTACCTACTCGAATAGAATAAAGCTTTATCGCGGAATTAAAACTATAAATTACCTACATTATATAATCTTATTTAAAATGGACTTCCGCAAAGTAACGCCTGATTCCATCAAATATACTCGAATAGAATAAATTGTAAGTAGTTATATTATCTACATATTCTACCTCTATACATATTATTTATATAATTATTATATTATCTATTACATACTGTCTATCCAGTATTATTTATATGATTGACTTTAGTCTATTCATTTTAATTAATAATATTAACCATTTTTAAAATTTTTGTCTGTCTGTCTGTTTGTTCCGGGTAATCTCCAAAACGGCTGGGCTGATTTTGATGGGACTTTCACTGGCAGGTAGCTGATGTTACAAGGAGTAACTTAGGCTACTTTTATTATAGCAAAATAATTAGGGTACCGCGCAAAAAATAAAAACCATGAAATCCAATATCTCCGCGTGGGTGAAACCGCGGGCAGCAGCTAGTAATTAATAAAATAAGGACTTAGATTTTTTTTTATGTTATTTGGTAACGAAACGAGCTGGTCGTTTGCCTGGTGGTAAGCATAACGCCGGCCCATAACAATTGTAGTGCCACTCAGAACTTTGAAACACAAAGGCCTGCGCGGCACTGCAGTGCGCTCGTTACCCTGAGACATCAGGTATTAAGTCTCATAAGCCCAGTAATTTCACTGGCTACTTTGCTCCTCAAACCGGAACACAGTAATGCTTGCACATTACTGCTTGGCGGCAGACTTCATGAGCAAAGCGGTGGTACTAAACTACTAACCCAGACGGACACTCGCAGAAGAGTTTGTCCTCCCACTAACAAATCTAAAAGTAATTTTTTGTGGTAACACAATTGATTTTTAAATAGATTTTGTTTCAAGTTCTGAGCGGCACTGGAATTCTTATAGACCGGCGGCGTTATGCTTCCCATCAGACAAACGACTTGGTCGTATCGTTATCTATACAAATAAATAAAATTGAAGTGTCTGTTTGTAATATCAAAATAACAGATTTTTACTAAATGTCTATGAAAGTATATACGGTACCTATAACAAGACCGATTTTTACGGGACTTTCACTGGCAGATAGCTGATGTTATAAGGAGTAACTTAAGCTACTTTTAGTTTAGAAAAAGAGTTAGGGTTCCGCCCAAAAAAATAAAAACCATGAAATCCAATATTTCCGCGCGGGTGAAACATTTTCACTTTGTCGATGTACTTCTTAGTGCAATATTCTAATTTGATATTCACGTTGGCGTTATAACCTTGTTTCAAAAGACGTCACTGCATGTTGTATAATAACAAACACTTTTACTTAACTAGCTCTTTCCTGTGGCTTCGCCTGTGCGGTATAAATCTTTATAGCCTATGTGTTATTCTAGAACCTAAAATATCTACATTCCAAATTTCATCAAAATCGGTTTATTCGTCACGGAGTAACGTGGTAACAAACATTCACGCACACTCACAAACTTTGCATTTATAATATTAGTATGAAGTAGGGTAGAGTAGGAAGTAGGAAGGATAGGATTTTTAGGAAGTAGGATGTAACGAAAGTTGATGGTAAACAATATGTATAATGACAAAAGCTATCACCGCGCCGTGCTTTTGTCTCTTCCCCACGTTTTTGTATTTTTTTTATATGTAATTAAAATAAAAACAAAAACCTGTCCAGTACTCTACGGTCTATAAACTATATATGTATATGCTAAAAATCACGTCGATCAGTTGCTCCGTTGCTGCGTGAAAGAAGGACAAACTTACAAACAAACTTTCGCATTTATTATAGTAATAAAGATATGCAAAAACATGAATAGATAATGTAGGTGTATATGTAGGTGCATTGTTTGTACAAGTCATTTAGACCTCCGCAAAGTTAAAACAAAGTTTCAAAAGTTCTTTGCTTGCTTTAGAATAGTTGTAAATGTATTTTAAATTTGACTTGAGTCTGTGAGTAAGTACATATTATTATTTACTGCGCCGACCCAACATAAAACGTGATAAGAACAAGGAAATGATGATAAATTTATTCTTGATATTTTGACTTATTTTTTAATCATTAGGACAAGGAAATGATGAAGATTATAATTTTGATATTTTGATTTATTGTTTAACCATTTGGACAAGGAAATTATGAAGATTTTAATTTTGATATTTTGATTTATTTTTTAACCATTAGGACAAGGAAATGATGAAGATTTTAATTTTGATATTTTGACTTATTTTTTACCGACTTCAAACTAGGAGGCGATCCTCAATTCGTCTGTATTTTTTGTATTTATATTGCTTAATTTCTCCGCCAACGTCAACCAATTTTAATGTTGTTTTATGAAGGGTTTATACCTCAATTGCGTCTTCTTATAAATTTTATGAAAGGATAATGTTACGGAGACGAGTTAAAGGAGAATTCGCAGAAACATTATTTTTTAATTTTCCATCATTTACAGGCGTTTTCAGCAGGCTGAAACATGTTTTCAGTCTGTTTCAGGACACAAGCATTTACATGGCACAAGCATTTTCAGGTCTAGTTACACCCTGTGGTTTTAATACCCTTTCGGGATAACATGGCAATTCAAACACATGCTGTATACGCGAAAATATACATAATTATGATTTTTACAGTGAAAAGAGAAGCGTCATAATGGACCCAGCAGCACAGGTCGAACTTGATGCCATGGCCTACGTGAAGCCGATAGACGAGGCCACTGAACGGGGCGATTCCAATATACAGATATTTTACAAAAATGCCACCGTGTTCTTCACAGGTGGTACCGGTTTTATAGGGAAACAGTTAATTGAGAAACTCTTTAGGTAATAAGATTTTTGGGTTAAATATACTTTTTCCAGACAAACTTTTATAAAATATTTAATTGATACTGTAATCTTGGGTGTACCTTCCGGCTCGATCATTAGGATCCTGGACATCATCAAGGATGAAAGTACTTGTTACAGAGATCAAACTTGACAGGGTTACGTCGTTTCGTTCAGAATTCCTGTCGCCGCCTTCCGGCTTTATCGTCATTATATTGCTTTGTTCCATTCCATTTACATATTATTTATAATATGTGTAAAATTTCGGCTCGATCGAACACTGGGTATTGTGTCAAATTTAGCTGCTTTTTTTTGTGTTATTTGGTAACGAGACGAGCTGGTCGTTTGCCTGTTGGTAAGCATAACGCCGGCCCATAACAATTGCAGTGCCACCCAGAACTTTGAAACACAAAGGCCTGCGCGGCACTGCAGTGCGCTCGTTACCCTGAGACATTAGGTATTAAGTCTCATAAGCCCAGTAATTTCACTGGATACTTTGCTCATCAAACCGGAACACAGTAATGCTTGCACACTACTGTTTGGCGACAGACTTCACGAGCAAAGCGGTGGTAACAACCCAGACGGACACTTGCAAAAGAGTTAGTCCTCCCACTAACAAAACTTACTTATTCCTTATTAGGAATAAGGCTGGTAGTAATTAATATATTATTCGAATTAGTATTGATGTTCTGATATTCCAGATCCTGTGATATAAAGAAAGCTTTCGTTCTCATTCGACCGAAAAAAGGAACGCCGACAAAAGAGAGACTTCAAATCATGATGAATGACTCTGTAAGTGTTTTAGGCTCGGCTCAAACGAACCACCAGCCACAACCACCGGTTGCCCCGCACGCTACCTCCACTGTTGCAGCAGAGACTACGCGACAACCACCGATGTTCGGAAACCGTCACATTTTGTAACCCACTCGGCGCGCTTTGTAATAAAACATTTTTCATTTTCATTTTTGCTGCAGTCTCACTATATACTCGAATGATCATCCATTTTTTTATACTTATTAATAACGAGACGAGCTGTTCCTTTGCCTAACAGTAAGCATACTGTCAGCCCATAACCATTGTAGTGTCATCTAGAAGTTTGAAGTTTGTTTGTGGGAGGACTAACTCTTCTGCGAGTGTCCGTCTGGGTTGTTACCACCGCTTTGTGAGTGAAGTCTGTCGCCAAACAGTAGTGTGCAAGCATTACTGTGTTCCGGTTTGATGAGCAGAGTCGCCAGTGAAATTACTGGGCTTATGAGACTTAATACCTAATGTCTCAGGGTAACGAGCGCACTGCAGTGCCGCGCAGGCCTTTGTGTTTCAAAGTTCTGGGTGGCACTGCAATTGTTATGAGCCGGCGTTATGCTTACCATCAGGCAAACGACCAGCTCGTCTAGTTACCAAATACCATAAAAAAAAACAATAAAACACAAAGGCATGCGTGGCACTGTATTGTGGTCGTTACTGACCTTACTCTTTTTGTAATAAGTTGTTACTTAACACATATTTTATTAAATAAGATTATATAAAGTGGGTAATTTATAGTTTCAACATATTCTATTGTAAAATTATCGTAGTGTCACATAATGGGAGAAGCCACTGGCTCCTGAAACACAGTTGCTACTAGTTCGGGAGTCTATGGATTCATTACTTGTTGTAATATTTGTTTATGTCAATAAATAACTTTTTACTTTACTTTACTGAGTCTTTGAGCTGCATAATGACAAATATGATGCGCAGTCGCATCATTGGCGAGTGTCGGTGTCTTGTGTGGCTCGTAGCGGCTTCCGTGGGAGTCGCGGACTGCTGCATCGCGGCCGTCACTGACAACAAGGCCTATGTGGCGAAATATTTCTTCAAAATTACAAAATCGTGAGATTTCATGTCGAGAGTCGGAACCCTTATCATGGCATCACGCAACATTGGGTTTTTATTTATATACTTGTCTGTCCTTTTTTTTTTTCATCTTTTATGCATGTGTAAAACTGTAATGTTGTGTGATGTCCTGAAATAAATGTATTTTCTTTCTTTCTTTCTTTCTTTCATTTCCGTGGGCTTATCCCTACTCCCCATTACGAAGGGTGAAAAATTGATGATGAAATTTCATTTCCCGCGATATCTTCGCCACTGTAGGTAAAAGCTCACACTTAAACGGTTTCAGGTGTTTGATGCAGTACGTAAGAAGAAGCCAGATCTGGAAAACAGGATAGTATGCGTGGAAGGAGACGTAGCTGACATCCGGCTAGGAATTAGTGATGCCGACTGGAACGTCATGACAGAAGAGGTTAGTAATCCGTACTATTTATTATAAATGTGAAAATGTGTTTGTTGCTGTTTTGGTTTGTGGTTTTTGAAATTTTCATTGAAGAAAAGGTATTTATCTACTACAGAACTCCCGGGCAGCCCTAGATCAGTTGATTCACTTGAACTATGTTGAACTTGGTTCAATGATGATGTCGATTAGAAGATACTTACAAAAATCCAGAAAATGTCATGGACTTCACGTTTAAAGTGTTTTTTTGTATGGAAATTTTTAAAGACGTATTTCCAAGAGAGGTTCTCACAACTTGCCGACAACTATGTTCCAAATCAACTCCTCCCGGGATAACATACCAATTCAAACTCATCCTGTATATTATATGGGCCAGAAACTAATGAAGGCTGCTTTTTATCCAGAAAAAAAATGCCACGGTTAGGATTAACTCTATTGCGAGCGTATTTCCGGGTGAGTACCACAGCTTTGTTCGTGTAGTCTTCTAATTCTGGGGCATTGGACAGTAGAGTGATAACATTTTTTATTTGTTTATGAATGTTCCAGGTAGACATAATATTTCATGTGGCTGCCACTACTCGGTTTGATGAGGCCATTCGCAAGTCAACCTTAATCAACGTTCGAGGAACGAGAGAGGCACTGAAATTGGGCAAGGCTTGCAAAAAACTTAGGTGAGTGACCAGTGATCGGATTTTGGCTTGCAATTTGGGGTCAACAATCTCAAACAATATCATTAGCATGGATAAGCCATGGGAATATCAGGATTTAGTAATTTTGAAGAAATACTTTTTCTTAATATGTGATTTAAAGTGTCTCAACAAGCTCTTATTTATAATGCCTTGCATATTTGGATGTTTGTTGATTTGTTGTATCTTGCTAACCTATTTTGACCCAGTTCCTGTTGTTTAATCGAGTTGAAAATTTACATGCATGTCGGGTAGTCGCAGTCTGAGAATTTGTATAAAGCGCCATCTAGGGAAAATCTGAGAAACAAGTGTTATTTGTAATGTTGACGGTATCGAAATATCTAGTCTTTGGGTGTCGATCGAATTAGTGAAATGGTAACACAGTGACATTTGACAATCGAACTGTCATGTTGGGGTGCTGTCAGAAGTTGCCTTAGTCGGTAGCGTTATATTCTCTGGGCAGTTGACTCTCGGCTCTCGAGTCGAGCGGACGTCTCCTACAACTAGAGGTCGCGAGGCGCGTGGAGCGCCGCGCGCTGCGTGTTCGCTGTTCGGTGTGCTTGTGGACTACAGAAGCAACGAGTCTACGCGTCACAGCTGAGTGTATCCTTTCTATTTTCTTTAAGATGTTGACCAAGCCTGTATTGCTAGGCTTATGGTGGCTTGAGCAGGACTATAAGGGGTGTCGGGAGGTCCTGTGGGCGAGTGCCCAAAAACTGTTGTTAAGTAACAACAACTGAGTGCTTGAGTAAACGAGCGAAGCTAACAGTACGAAGTTAATGAAAGTAAACTCTAGTTATTTCCGACATCAGAAGTGGGGCGAATCAACGCCCAGTGACTAGAAAATTCCACAAAAGTGCTGACAACTTAATTTAAAGATGTTACGATTCCTGGTTAGATGGATTTGTTTTTATAGGGACTGAGTTTTATTCCACTGTCAAGTTTTTTCAAGGCAAGGGGCCTCCAAATCTTGCTATTTTGTGATAAGTTTGTTGAGGACGGGCCTCCAAACCATTCAATTTCGTGCTAAGTTTGTTGAGGACAGGGGCCTCCGAACCATGCTATTCTGTGTTAAGTTTGTTGAGGACAAGGGCCTCCAAACCATTCTATTCCGTGCTAAGTTGGTTGAGGACAGGGGCCTCCGAATCATGCTATTTTGTGATAAGATTGTCGAGGACAGGGGCCTCCGAACCATGCTATTCTGTGCTTAGTTTGTCGAGGACAGGGGCCTCCGAACCATGCTATTCTGTGCTTAGTTTGTCGAGGACAGGGGCCTCCGAACCATGTTATTTTGTGCTAAGTTTGTCGAGGGCAAAGGCCTCCAAACCATTCTATTTCGTGCTAAGTTTGTTGAGGACAGGGGCCTCCGAATCATGCTATTTTGTGCCAAGTTTTTCGAGGACAAGGGCCTTCGAACTGTGCTGTTCTGTGCTAAGTTTGTCGAGGACAGGGTTCTCCGAACCATGCGATATCATGTTAATTTTGTTGAGGACTGGTTGTCGGTTGTTCGTTTGCTGTTTCACATTATTCTTAGTTCGATGACCACAAAGTATCCAATTCAGCTAATAATTTGATTCGATAGTTATTTTAAAAGATTTGGTCAGGAAGCCGACGCGAATGGAATTGAGATGTTGTCTCCATTTTTTCTTTGTGATGTCATTCAATGCGTTTTTGCGCTAAGGTGCGCTGCAAATTTGACGGAACGTCTGAGGTCACTTGTTCATCGCGGGCCGTGGGACTATGCCGAATAGATGAATTTTTCGTTGACCGTGAAGATCTGCTTTTGGGCCAATTTGTAACAATTATGCTAGATTTTCGAGTTTTTAATCAATGTTTAAGTGATTGATTATTACAAATAAATATTTTCATTTCATATCATTTCTTTTGAGTGAATAGTTGTCATAATCTTTTTGTTATTCATTGGAATGTGAGGTCTGGTTATATCATTTGAACTACTATTGAATGAAAAAAAAAGAGTCATCAAATTCAGGCGACTTTTAGATACGGTGTCTTTGTGGAAGTTGTATGTTCTTGTGGGTTTCATTTTTGTTGTGTTGATGTGAGGTTGTTTAACCTGTACTACTCTGTTAAGAAACTACCGGGAAACGACCAATGATACACAAACCGTTAGTTATTCATCCAAAGTTATTTTATCGCCTTCAAAATATGCTCCTTCAGAAACGATACAGTGGTATGGTCGAAACTTGGAACAGTGACGCGAGTAGTGGTAGTCTCTTGTTCCGCTCGCTTGTCAGTTGCTCCGCTTGCTATATTTCGAATAATCCAATCAATCAAAACATTTTTAAACGTTTTTCCGGAATTGAGTTTAGTTCTTGCCACGAATTCTCCTTTATGTATTCTACTGAATGAAAACTGATGCCACGAAGTGGTAATTTGAGTTTAGGAAAAAGAAAGATGTCGGCTGGAGCCATATCTGGTGAATAAGATGGTTTGCTCGAGGGTATTGGTTGAGTTTTTGGTCAAAATTCATTCGCTATGATGGCCTTGTACGTAGGCGCATTATCGTGGTGCAAAATCCAAGAATTTTCTTTCCCCAAATCTGGCCTTTTTCGTCGAATTTGCTCTCTTAAACGACGCTCTCGAATGATTTCGCAAAGCGTGACAGTGTGCTTGTAGGTCTGTGGTTCTCGCAGTGAGTCTTATCCATAGAGTAGTACTATAATAAAAGGGTCTTATCACCCGATTTGAGAATGGGAATGGCGCGAGCTACTTTTCAAAGAGTGGGAAACCTATCAAACCGAATGGATTTATTGAATAAAATTTCGGTGGGTGAGCATAGTTCTTTGGCACATGTTTCGACATGTATGATAGAAATTTCGTCTTTGACAGTATCCAGGTTTTTGATTTTTAAGAAGAATCGTTTCTTTTGCGAAATATATATCGCTTAAGGTATTTTTGTGATTGTAAATATTATCTGATATATTACGATTTACAACGCTAGTTGTGTTTTCAAAAACAACTAAAATATCTGGAGAATAGTCTCGCATACGTCGTGTTTAAAGGAATAGAGTTCACGGTTTTTTTTTGCTACTAACAAACCTCCAAAGTGCTTTAGCATAATTGACTTGCAAGGAATCCTCTGTTGATTTTGTGGAACCATTGTAGCAGCTATCGAGAGGGATTTTGCCTTTCAGACTATAGTATGAGAAACTGTCGTATTCAAGAGGGTTAACAATTTAAAGGTATATGATATTTGTACTTCCGCTCTAGGCAGCGTTTCGGTGCAGGGCTGAACCAAACAGGATAGTTTTTTTTAACCGACTTCCAAGGGGGGAGGAGGTTGTCAATTCGTCGGGTATTTTTTTTTTGTGTTTGTTGCCACAGATCTCGGTCATTTGTAAACCGATTTGGAAAATTCTTTTTTTGCTTGAAGGGATGTACTTTCGGATTGATCCCATGGGGGTTTCATCAAAGTCGGTTCAGTGGTTTGTCGCTGAGGTCGGTTCGTAGCTTTTTTATCAATTTTTTTTGACGAGGGTGTATATTTCGTTATTATCGCGTTGAGCGCAGCATGTAGTTTGTCTGGTTCCGCGACAATATCATTAATATCTTCATGAAACATTGATATCTTTGTACTTGGTTTGGATAGTTTTAAAATGGCAGTAGTTTATGAAGCTGATTTCACGGTGGGACGTTACATGCCCTTCTCACTCACATAGTTATTGTTCTACCAGGAAACTTAATTTTTGTTATTTATGTATATTGTATTATCATCACCTACTAGTATGCGGGAATCGATCTTTCACTCAGTGTAATATAAATCTATTTTTTTTTTCTCAATGTTTATCCTGGCGGAATTGTGTGAAACTGTTTGTGTTGATCAGTGAATGGTGTTATGGGCTGCACTATTGTCAGTTTATTTTGTGTATTTCACAAATTATTACGTATACTGTGGTTGTTTGCTGTTCCTGATAAAATAAAATATCAAAAGTTGAGAGCGCAGAATCTGAGTCTGTTTCAGACAGTTCACACTTGACCTCGGAGTGCAGACATTTGTTAGGATTGGATCGTTTTTGGAATTTAGGTTTTCAAGATTTGACAGATGGACCCGAATTATTATCTATATCTAAGACAATCGCCAGATGATGGGAGTCTAGGACTTAGGGGATCTGCACTGTAAACTTGAACATCAGGAGTCGCCGGTGCTAGGTCGAGAACACTGTTATTTGCATTAGATATTTATTTATTTGGTTCACCAACAATTGTTACATTGTTTCTTAGCTAAACATGACATAATTTATAACCGAGTTGTAGAGAGTACAAATTGCTAAATTCACAACCAATTAAAGGTGGACATTACAACAGGTAAAATTAAATATAAAAAAAAGATTAACATTTAACATAGGTGCTTGTTGTATAATGGTTTACAGAATTGTGAAAAATTAATTTTGGGATTTTCTTGAGAAGTTGGGATTTTCCGGTACCGAACCATTCATTTGATGTTCTGCACAATCTGGGAATTGGAGAGCTACCTGCTGCCGTAGACTATGGAGCGAGAAGGTGGGACAGGCAGTGAAACTGTGCGTCGTGGTATTCTACGGGGTATTCTAAAGTTAAAATTTTAATGGTTGAAACCTTTGTGTGGGAATAATAAATAGGTCCAGTAGTTTTCTTCGCTTTTCTGGAGAAGATGTCTGGAAGAAATCTAATTATACATAGTATGATTTTTTTTTTTTGTGAATTTTGGCAGCGTAACATGAATGTCATAGGAACCTCTTCTGGACGCGTTCTATTCTGAGAGTGTGAGTGGCATGGTGGGGTCTCCAAACTACAGGGCAATTGAATTGTTTGTATGCTATTAAATTGTTTGAGCTGTCAGACGACCACGGTGTCGCATAATAAATGGGACTTCTGATTGTAAGCGGGCTAGCCGTCATAACTAATGAATTAAGCTCTTTAAACCTAGTTAATCCAAGAGTGTTGAAATCTCCAATATAAATAAATTCCTGTGAGTCACTGGTATTCAAAATATTTTCATAGCAATTGTCATAGAAAGATTGAAGAAGATCGTGCAGTATGTCCGGAGAAAACCATGTCGAGCGCGACATGGGGCAGGATGGCCAGGTTAGGACGGGAAAGTTACACGAGTAGCGGGTCAAGCGGGCTGACGTCACGCGTCGACACCGAACCAGTGAGACTGGTAGTTGCTGGTAGAGTCACGGGTAAATTAATTAGATTAACACACGAGGGCGTGTGTCATTGCAGAATGGCCGTGTCGGGTAGTCGCAGTCTGAGAATTTGTATAAAGCGCCATCTAGGGAAAATCTGAGAAACAAGTGTTATTTGTAATGTTGACGGTATCGAAATATCTAGTCTTTGGGTGTCGATCGAATTAGTGAAATGGTAACACAGTGACATTTGACAATCGAACTGTCATGTTGGGGTGCTGTCAGAAGTTGCCTTAGTCAGTAGCGTTATATTCTCTGGGCAGTTGACTCTCGGCTCTCGAGTCGAGCGGACGTCTCCTACAACTAGAGGTCGCGAGGCGCGTGGAGCGCCGCGCGCTGCGTGTTCGCTGTTCGGTGTGCTTGTGGACTACAGAAGCAACGAGTCTACGCGTCACAGCTGAGTGTATCCTTTCTATTTTCTTTAAGATGTTGACCAAGCCTGTATTGCTAGGCTTATGGTGGCTTGGGCAGGACTATAAGGGGTGTCGGGAGGTCCTGTGGGCGAGTGCCCAAAAACTGTTGTTAAGTAACAACAACTGAGTGCTTGAGTAAACGAGCGAAGCTAACAGTACGAAGTTAATGAAAGTAAACTCTAGTTATTTCCGACATGCATATTTGGTGTTCTAGTTAAGCTTATGAACAGCAACACGGCGGCAAATTTTGGCTGTTCCATAAACAGCCTCGTTACGCGATTTTATAAAAATGCAAACTTGTATTAAAAATAAACAAATAATCAGGTCTCAAATTGACCTATTTAATCGACATTTAATTAGTATAACTAGTAGTTGGCAAATTCGCTTTTCCCGGGATTACTTATAAGTAATTAGCCATAATAACTGGCTTATCCATATTATGATAACGTCATGAAATCGCAGCAAACTATTTGGGGTAACTCAATGATTGGCAACTAAATACAGCAATGGTGAAAGAAAGATTTTATCAAGATAAGGGCAGGGCTATTTAGTTTTTAAAGAAATATGATGTTGGGCGTTATATAAGAAATAATAAAAAGAAATTACCATAACATTTGTTTTATTTGAGCTTTTTAATTTTATTACATTGTGTGACCAGAGATCTTTTTTCTTTTATTGAATGGGCAAACCAAACTATGATAGTAGCAGTGGAAAACCGGTATTTGTGATAAAAAATCTTTAGTTTTATTGTAAGGAACTTAGTTTGTTTTTAGATTAAAAAAGAATATAAAAATCAAATTATCTTAAATGAGGATGAGAATCAGGTAGAGAAGCAGGAAACAGTGCGTCAAAGATACAGCTGACACAACCATTAACACACATTGTGAATGAATTATTAGATTTACCTATATATATTACCTATATATATATATATATTACCTATCGTCTAAATTTATCTAACGCTGTATCGATTTTGAAGTAAACCATTTATTCAGAAACGATCTTCTGCCCGCGGTTTCATCCACGTGCAGATTCTCACATGCATTTGATTTGAAAAGTAGCCTAAGTTACTCTCCGGTCCACGATTTATATTTATGCGAAAGAAAACGTCGATGCCGGTATTCTGTTGACAAAAGGATAAACAAACAAACTGACCAACTAAAAATAATAATACAGAGTATTTAGAGTAGGCACGGGTTGTTTTAAAATAACCATCATCGCTGAAGTGGCTTACCACTCTCTCTCTGAGAGAAGGCCGGTATCCCAGCAGTGGGAGCGTAAGAGGCTGATAATGTATTGTTTTAAAATGGCACCCAATTTTATAATTACGAACGGTCTTAAATTGGTTTTCAGATCGTTTATCCATGTATCGACGGTATACAGTCATGCCACAACGGACCGCGTCGGAGGTGAGGTCTTGGAGCAGTTCTACACAAGCCCAATCCCTCCAGAAACGATGCTGGCTTTGGCTGATACTGTTGATAGTAGCAGACTAGACCTCATTACTCCCAGGTGAGCTTGCAGACCTGCAGTCAGCTGCCACTTGATAGTAGACTGAAACGATAATAGTTCAGTCATGGTAGGTGACCCGCGTCGAAAAGGTGTCACCCTCTATGGTGTCACCAAACTATCTATGTATTCAGCCATTAAATTATGCAGCCATGGCTGCCAGGAGCCATTGACATGACTGTAAGTAGAGCCAACACAATGTAGTTATAGCATTAGGATTGTGCGGGTCACGTCCGTCAGCTGTATGCCCAAGGTAGCGCAAAGCAGAGATGTTTGGGGGATTTGAGGGAGGCCTTTGTTCAGCAGTGTGACAGTATACACACACATCGCCAGTTACGACTAGTGATCGGAAGAGAGGTATTTTTCATACTTGTATCTTATTATCATACGTCCATCCCTTCATCCAATCAAGCGAGGGGCTAGTTTAAATCTCCGGATGGAGGACATGTTGTATGTGGCCATGGCAGCTCAGCAGCTGATACAGGGAGAACTCGTCCGAGTATGAAAAGAGTAAGTAATTTTTTATTTATTTTATCATCACCATTAGTAGCCCATGTCAGTCTACTGCTGAACATAGGCCTAAGTATCCCAAAATCTGAAGGAGCGCCACTATAACTTTTTCCCTGTATAGTGTATAGGTATAAGCTTTCCTTTTCTATTCCTGTTTCAGTTTGATCAGCGGATGGCCCAACACATACACGTTTACTAAAGCAATAGCTGAAGAGCTGGTGCATGCTGAGGCTGAGAACCTGCCAGTCTGCATCGTCAGACCTTCGATAGGTTAGTATCATGTAGTACTTTTTTATACTATTTGTTTACGTGACGATCCGGTCGTTTGCCTGATGGTAAGCATAGCTACGGCCCAAAACAATTGCAGTGCCACTCAGAACTTTGAAACACAAAGGCCTGCGTGGTACTGCAGTGCGCTCTTTACTCTGAGACATTATTTATTTATAAGAACGTACCTATATAGGTGGGCCCTTACAGTTGCCCAATTTGCTCACCCTAGGTTCTAAAAGAATATAATATTTTTTACCTACAATCTAACAATCTAAATTCAAACTAATAATTAAAACACAGTTAAAGCTTATAAATAATTGTAAAAGTTTGTATAGAATAGAAAATAAATTAATGATCGAATAAGAATTTAAATTTATAAATAAATTTAATTGCCGTCATGTGACATATACAAAATATATAATTTCCACAAAGAATGCATCTAAAAGTTTCCCAAATTCAAGAATTATTTTTATCACCTTTAGAAATTTAAATTATACCATCAGATTCTTTACATTTTAATGATTAAAAAATGTACGACAATTTACATGGCCAAATCAACAAATTGCATGTTTTTAGTACAGTTTTACGGCCCGCGTGGAACAAGTGACGTCAGGTGTTCTGTACAGTTTGTATAGGGCGTTTTACCGCTCAGTAGATACGCCCGACTTTGACTCTCCTTTTTGACGCGTTCAATACCAGTTTTTTCGAAATAGACATTTGGTTATCATGAGAAAACGAATTGATTGACATCATAAAAAAAATGGAGTCAACATCCCTATTGTGTTATGTATAATATTATTAAGAAATAAAATATATTTGATTTGTTTTGTCTTGTGACCATTGGTATAAAAAAGCAGAGTAACTTTATAAATTTCAGCTAAAATGTGCTGAAATGCGTGTTTTTCCGTCTATTTCAGTGCTGTGTACATATCGGGAGCCTACACCCGGGTGGTTAGACGTCAGCTGCATGTACGGAGCTAGTGGGGTAAGGATGTGCCTTGGGATGTACCTATGGACCTATAACGAGACCTATAATAGGGGTATACAGTATAATATAAGAAAATCTAAGAGCCCAATGGAATTTCAATTTGTTTGTGTGGAGTCTGGCGTAGTTCCACTACAGTTTAAGTTTTTTTTTATGGCGTCTCATTAACCTTGTTTTTTATTTGGGGTATCCGTACTATAGTAATTATAAAAGTGTGTAAGTAGGTTTATTGGTTTGTTAGTCCGTTGGTTTGACCTTCTTTCACGCAGCAAATGAGCAACGGATCGACGTGATTTTTTGCATAGGTAAATATAACATTTATGGTCAGGAGAGTAACATAGGCTGTGGGAACGCGAGTGGAACCGCGGGCAGAAGCTAGTAACAATATCTATAAATAAACAAAAAACGGCTTATAAAGTTGTAAACTCATAATATAATCTCTCATAGGTGTCGTTAATATTAGATTGTAAAAACTAACTGACAAAAAAATGCCGGCGATTTGCAATAAAGCCAGCGTGAAACGAGTATTAGTAGAACACTTTGCTCCGGCTCATGTCCATTTCAATTTGGATTTGAATTTACATTTGAATTTTTCAGATAGTTCTTGGCACGGTCTTAGGGTTTATACGTGCTATATACGTCAACAACACGAAGAATATCTCATTCGTGCCTGTGGACTTTGTTAATAACGCCACCATCGCGGCTGGATGGGAAACAGCTGTTGAGAAGTCGAACGAAGTGAAAATTTACAACATTAGCAATACAAACTGTGGAGTCACTTTTAGTAAGTAACTAGGTGGTAACAAAGGACTAGGTGGTAGAACTGTTCTGCCACCGCTTTGCCCGTTGCATGCCCGGGTTGCTATCAACAACAACTAACTAACAAGATCGTAGGGCATTTTCAAGTGCTCATCTGGCTAGCTATTACATTCAAGATTATAATCTTTCGCTGAACGCCTATCGTACTCTAAAAATGAGCCAGATGAACCGCGCTAAACTTTACAACAAGACGTTTGCGTTACGACAAGAAACCATTTTTAGAAGCCTGTTTACCAAGACCGTGTCTAAAGATAAACGTCTAAAATTATTAGAAATGTTGCAACAGAATGGAGTTAGACAATGGCTATACTACTTAAAAGTTACATCAAGATTTGTGGTGGTTCATATTAAACACGCGACTAAGGCATGTTTAAGAGTTAAACGCTGATTAACACCGGTGTTGGAACTCTCGCTTTGGGTTAAACATGCCTTAGCCGCATGTGTAAATTTGAACAACCACAAACCTTGATTTAAGTTGCCACTTCCCGGCCCGACTAAGTAGAACGCAAAAATGGCCTAAAGGCTTGTTGGTTCATCGAAGAAAAACAGGTACTACGGGAAAAGAAAGACAACGCCAGAGCCTTCGGTTGTCATTCTAAAAATTTTGAAATAAATTTCCAATGTTTCCGAAGACAGTTATTGCGTGGTAATTTCCTAAAACTTGTTCCAGGAAATACGTGTTTTTGATGTCTTACAAGTTTGTGAAAACAATGTTTGTTATTTAGAATCTCCATTACATGTCCAAGGATCCTATGGAAGTGTTTTGTTTACTACTGTAATATTTATGAGAATATTGTGAACGGCCAAAGTCAAGGTAAAATTTGTATAAAAAGGCTGTTTTTTAAGGGTTTTACTGAATTGGATTGTCAAAATTTTCAATTTCTGGTTCCATAAAATACTAGATATAATGTAAAAGATACCTATTTGTTCAAAACACCCAAAGAAAAAAATTGATACAACACTATGCATTTGTATAGAAAGTATGGCGGGTTGGGACGTCCTCTTAAGGTGTGTCTATACGTTGCCTAACTCGATTCTACTGTGACATTTCAAATAATTTTAAAACGTTTATCATTTGCCACTGTCTAGCTAAATATGTATCTAAAAGTTATTTTAATGGTAACAAGGTAAATGTTGATCTGTTCCAGAACACATCTCCAATCCGTTGCGAACACCAAAGGGCCGATGCCTGGTATCACCAAAATCAATGTGGTACTATTATGGTATTGAGACCAGCAATCGGTACCTTTACTGGTTTTTGGTGTGGATCTTACACTACATACCAGCGTACGTAATAGATGGAGCGATGAAAGCACTGCAACTGAAGAAACCACAAGGATTAAAATCGTGAGTGCTTATCTTAGTCAGCAACCACTAAGGTAGCCCATAGACCTAATGCATGATTGATGGGTAAGCATCAATCACGGACCACGCGAAAACATGGTAATACCACCCACCGCTTCACGCATATCGTACCGTCTATGATGGAGCATGGTAGAAATATAGTTCGAGCTCTAATCGTACTACGGTTAGAGGTAGTGCAGTTAGGCACCGCCACAGATTTGTAATAGGCACCGAAGTCGCTTCTACAATATCTACTCAAAAAATTGTTTCACAACCACTGCGTACCTATTCAATGCAGAAATCGCGGTAAATACGCGGTGGTGCGCTAGTGATGTATATCGCGTATAGCGGAGCAGTCGTCACTTTGAGCCCAGGCAGAGAGTGAATGAGACAGCACTATTTAGCTGTATTCTGTTCTTATCTATTTCGTGGATTTTTGATAGTTTTACATCAAGCCACGTGTTTTATGTCGTAATCCGCGCTTGGTAGGACTACCTCTTTTGCAAGCGTCTGTCTGGTGGATATCACTGCTTTGCTCGAGCAGTACCTATGCCACCTGGATCTTAGTCTGATGAGCAAAGTAGCTAGTGAAATTATGCAGTGAATTATTGAGTTACATATTAGTTTTGGGTGTCACTGCTATTGTTAAGGGCAGTTGGCGTTATGCTACCATCAGGCAAACGTCCCACTCGTTTCGTTACCCAATAACACAATATATAATTATGTAGTTTAAAAAAAATTAAAAAATAATTAAATTAAACACACTTCCACCACTACTTCCCCCTCTTGTCTCCATCATCGGAAGCTCGACACCAAGTACAATCTATTGGACTCGTCGAAACGATTCATATGAGCCCAAACTCAAAGGGCCACTTCTACCATGCACCTCCACCACCAAATAGATTTCACTAGAAACCTATTGGTTTCTTTTTTCATGTTTTTTTTTTATTTTATTTGGTAACGAGACGAGCTGGTCGTTTGCCTGATGGTAAGCATAACGCCGGCCCATAACAATTGCATTGCCACCCAGAACTTTGAAACACAAAGGCCTGCGCGGCACTGCAGTGCGCTCGTTACCCTGAGACATTAGGTATGAAGTCTCATAAGCCCGGTAATTTCACTGGATACTTTGCTCATCAAACCGGAACACAGTAATGCTTGCACACTACTGTTAGGCGACAGACTTCACTCACAAAGCGGTGGTAACAACCCAGACGGACACTCGCAGAAGAGTTAGTCCTCCCACTAACTACGTTACTATGCTATAAGCTTTTTATTGATGTATAATAATACAACCTGAGTTTAAATTGGTACGTTATCCTGTAAGGGGGCCAATCTACTCTTGGAGGTCAACAACATTTGTTTCAAGAGTTATTGAAATTCGGAATTTTTCGTTGAAGAAAAGACATTTATAGTTTACGTCAAAATTCTAGTATAAAACTTCCGGGCAGCCCTAGATCAGCTGATTCACTTGAAATTGCAATATTGCAAGTTTCGTTTCTAGTATTACAAACTAAGCCTATTTTTAGTTTCACTCTCTCACTTCCTAAATACGAACATGAGAAAGGGATGGAATATATTTTAGACCTGTCAGATTATTTCACTTCGTCGTGTCTAGTGTACATTAAAATGGCAATGAATTTAGTTACGCCTAATTTGCCAAAGATGGACGATATTTGACAGCTGTAAAACTAAACTCAGATCTGTCAAACATCTTCCATCCTTTTCTCGTGTTAGTTATTGGAAAGAGGGAGCGAAACTAAAATTAGGTTTAGGAATGAGACGCCAGAATCCACACCAATGTTGATATTAGAAGAGACTTAAAAAAATGCAGAAAATGCCGAGCACTTTACGTTTGAAGTATTTTTTTTAGAAATTTTAAATGACCTTTTTTCAAAGGAGGCTCTCACTACTTGTCGACAACCATGGTCTTAATCACCTCCTTCCGGAATAACATAACAATTTTCGTATACAGGGTGAGTTTCAATTGGTAAGTTCTTTAAAGGTCGTTTTCTTTTCATTTCAGCTTTATCCATGCCTACACAAAGTACGAAAAGCTATCTTCAATATTGTCCTACTTCCTTCTGAACGAGTGGAATTTTGACGACTCTAACCTGAAAAGCCTTTGGGGGAGAATGTCCGATACAGAAAAAACGATCTTTAACTTTGAGATAGAGACCATCGACTGGCCTCACTACAGTTATATGTGGTTTCTTGGAATAAGAAAGTATATTATTAAGGATGGTTTGACAGGCACAAAAGCAGGAATCGCTCGCCAGAAATGGTTCAAAGTAGCTAATTACGTGGTGGTGATAGCTTACATTTTCGTTTTCTGGATGATTCTGAACTTTATGTGGCATGTTATCAGTAGTATGTTTTAAACTTTTGCCATACTTTTACCACTTCTTGCCTTGCGTTTACCACTTTTGCCATAATTTTACCACTTTTTTGCGTTGCGTTTACCATGTTTGCCATACTTTTAGCACTTTTGCCTTAGTTTTACCATTTTTGACTTTTTTTTATTTTTTACCTGGTGGTACGACTAATTATTCTGCGAGTGTAGCTGTCTGAGAGGTTACCACCCCCTCTTTGTTCGTATGTAGCGTTCCGTCGATGTATACTCGCATCGACGTGTTCTGGCTCAAGTGCAGGATTGCCTGTTCCCCCTTCTGGTTTGGTGTGTTCTGTGTGTATCTAATAAATAACTATTATTAATTAAATAATATGGTCCAAGACCCTATTAGTGGAAGTGCTTTAGCTGGTAGATAGTGGTGACGGATTGGCGTGGAGGCCAGGGAGACCCGGTGAAACGGCTATCCGCTGGCCGCCCGAACCTATAGGGAGTACTTTTAAGCTCCACCCTAGGAGGCTGTCCCGCCATCACGCACGTTATCCCGTGGAGTAGCTGTGCCGGAGTAGGAGACCGGAATAACTCCCGACAGTTACTCCGGGGGGGGGGGGGGGGATCCATCCTCAATGCCAGTCAGTCGCAAGACTGTTTGCAATTTTATTAGATACTGTACTCGCTTTTATCATATTGCTTTTTCATTGAAAGTTCAACTCTTTACCTGTAATAATAATTAAGATTCTAAAACCGTTAACTATTTGGTGTTTGTTGTGGTTTTGGTACGTTTTTTTCGTATCTATCCGAAAAATGTTTTAGAAAACTATTAATTTTTCTGTTATATTCTTCAGCTAATTAATTTATACAGTGTTATAGTTCATAAATAATATGTTATGTTATGTATTTTAGTTGTGTAATTCTTTTTTGGCCTTATTGTTACTTATTGTTATTGTTAAAATGTAATCAAATTGTAATTAACGCTGTTGGATTATCGAAATAAATAAAATAAATTTATAGTGACGCTTTTCTTTTCTTTTAATTACTAATTGTGCATGAATTCAAATAATAATAAAAAAGAACCGATCTCAAAATCGTAATTTTTAGAGATTTATATAGTACTTATTGCCCGGTGACCCGATTTAAAGAAAGGAAAGTGAAAGAGAAAGTGTTATTTGACATAAAATTAAAGTAAAAAACTGAACGTAACACATAAAAGAAACAATGGAGATTATTTTAATAATAATTCTAAATTTATAAAATGACATGTAATTAATTATTAGGTACACCTAAACCTGTCGGTGGGATATTGATAGTAGGTACCTAATTGTGAGTTTCACGGACTGAATTGTATCCTAGTTTTATCTACCTATTACTCATTTGATTTTATTTTACATCAAGGCTATATCCAATATAAACAAAGGGACATCTTTAGATTGACTTATTGTTTACCTACACGCAGATATTAGTCTGTCAAAATGGCTTTAGGAAATAGATAGTTGTACTACGTAGCGTAGAAGCCCATACCTAAGTGGTTTTTGACGAGCGGGTCATTTGTCTGAAGGTTTGCATTTTGCCAGAATAATTGCAGTGAGATTCAGAACAACGAAACACAAAGGCCTGCGCGGCACTGCATTGCGCTCGTTACCCTCAGATATTAGGTTACTCATAAGCCCAGCAATTTCAATGACTACTTTGCTCATCAAATCCGGACACAATATTGCTTATTATCGTTAAAAGTCAAAATCAAAGTCAAAATCATTTATTGCGATAATGTTGTACAGATTGGTGACAAATTCGTGCATAAAAACATTCTACCATAACGATGGCGTGCAATAATAGGTAACACAATAATATTAATTGACAATGATAGACGTCATTGAAAAAAAACCCCAAAAATCAATCATACGTTGAAGACGTCGAAACGTTGAAGAGTGAGTCCTACCACAAATTATATAAGTCCTACCACCAGGGCCCTATTTAATAAAGCTGACAATCCGACAAGTCCGACATATGTCAATAAGTGACAATTCGACAGTTTTTCTGTTTAATAAAACTTACAGGCGACAAAATTGTCATGGTGGAAAATTGACAAATTTGTCACGACAATTTTCTTATTGTCAGATTAAATTTGACTGTGTTTTTTTGACATATGTTCTAGTTTTATTAAACGCGTTTTTAGATGACAAATATGTCAAGATTTCACCGGTCGATTTTTTACATATTTGTCACTTTTATTAAACAGCCTAAGCGCGACAATTCTACAATTATGTCATTTTTTTACATATATGTCGAATTGTCAGCTTTATTAAATAGGGCCCAGGGCCCTATTTAATAAAGCTGACGATCCGACAAGTCCGACATATGTCAATAAGTGACAATTCGACAGTTTTTCTGTTTAATAAAACTTAAGGCGACAAAATTGTCATGGTGGAAAATTGACAAATTTGTCACAATTTTCTTGTCAGATTAAATTTGACTGTGGTTTTTTGACATATATCGAGTTTTATTAAACGCGTTTTTAGATGACAAATATGTCAAGATTTCACCGGTCGATTTTTGACATATTATATTTGTCACTTTTGTTAAACAGCCTAAGCGCGACAATTCTACAATTATGTCATTTTGTGACATATATGTCGAATTGTCAGCTTTATTAAATAGGGCCCTGGTCAATAATTAATACATTACAGTTCGGTTCAAAACTGATCAGTAATACGAGTAGTACAGTACTGTCGGAAATCAGCAATTGACGGCTGAGTAATATTGCTATTATAAAATGACTAGGTGCTGATTTTTTTAACTAATTATGAAATGATTCGGCCAAGACTTTGGTAATACTTTTCTCCAACTTATGAGGAAAAAATAATTTAGATACAATATACATTACCAAACTCATTCGTATAGTTAGCCAATTCGACCACTCGCGTTTGTATCCTTTTTGAAGCTTTTGAAAAGTTCCAACCTCTAAACTTTTAGTTTTACTTTTAATCTTAATTTTAACTTTTAGAGTCTAAAGTGTTACCACAAAAAATCATTTTTAGTCGCCTGTTTAGCTAGACAGCCTCTAAACGTCAAAAATGATTAGAAATGTCACAACAGAATTGTGTTAGACAATGGTTAGACACTACTTCAATCAGAATTTGTGGTTGCTCATATTTAATCGCGCGACTAAGTTTAGGCGTTAAACATAGATTAACACCAGTTTAACGTGTGTTTAATATTTTTGTGGTAAGACCCTTATACTTATTTTTATTGATGAAGCGATTTCCGTGCAAGCGGGAGAAAACTATTTTGTGGCTTGATTTGGTTCCAAGCGTACGTTTCACTTCTGCATGTTTTTTATACTATTGGGCTACGAGATGAGCTGGTCGACTGCCTGATGGTTAGCACAACTCCGGCTCATAACGGCACTCGAACTTTGAAACACAATGGTCTGCGCGGCATTGCGCTCGTTACCCTAAGACATTAAGTTTCATAAGCCCGGAAAATTCACTGATTAGTTGTATTTCTTACACATCAATGAAGAATAATTATTGCGATCAGTTGAAGGCAGTGAAACTGATTATTGCTAGCTTAAAACAATTTGCGAATGGTGTCCGCATTGAAACAAGTTTGTGGTGAACTTTAGAAAAGAGGGCCGGGCCTAAAGATCAATGGACTTCTTTTTTATACTCTTGGATAATGACACGTGCGGGTCTATGTGTACTACGCATCACGAGCTGACTCTACTCCCATTTCCCTTTATGTATAATTTTTTTTATGTAAAATGTGAAGTATATTGTATGGAGCAATACATAGTTTGATTTGGTTTGATTTGATTATTTTACGATCAACACTTTGTTTGTTCTTGATTTTTTTGAATTGACCATTACCGACAATTTAAAAATCTAGTTATCATTGTTACCTATTTGAATAATTTGGTATGAATAAAGTAGGCAATTTTGGAATAAATTTGGAAGTAGGTACCTGCCTACCTACTCGAATAGAATAAATTGTAAGTAGTTATATTATCTACATATTCTACCTCTATATATATATATATCTATTACATACTGTCTATCCAGTATTATTTACATGAATATGACTGTAGTCTATTAATTTTAATTAATAATATTAGGGGAGACCAGGGATGAAAGTAACGCGGGATGAACGTAACAAATGAGTTTCTGAACAAACTATGTTAGCTACATTGATGGGTGGTACCACCGATATGTTCCAATTTGAACCACCCCTTACCTCAGTTGCCCTCTTGGCACTGTGCCGTCAGGTTCTGGAGGTAGCAAGCTGGTGCTGCAAAAGTACCCCAAAGTAAGGTTTGACCGTTTTTTCAACGGTGTTTTTTTTATTATGGAAGGTTTCTTGGTTGCGTTTCTAGTGACAGTAAAGTAGCATAAGTATTCGTCTTTCTATTTTGGCGTTCAAAACGATAGTTTATTTAGGTTATAGGCATGTATTTGGCAAATTGAGGGAAAATTTATAGTTAGGGATGAAAGTAACAACTTGTTACTTTCATCCCGATTATGATCGTGATATCTCGAAACGATTTTATTGTGTTTTTATATTTAAAAGTAATACAGATTTATTTTCTTTCTCCTGAATACCTAACATATATAAACGAACAACTAGCAGAGGTATACTGCAGAAATAATGGATTTGGCTACAGAAGTACTTTATAGAAATGTATCATTTTGAGACGATGTGAATTCATATCAGCCATAAGTAAAACCACCATTGGTAGCTTCACCGGCTTCGGTAGCTTCACTATTACTGCCAAGAACCCCTCCTGAATTAACTTTGCCAACAGTAATAGCTTTGCCATTGAAAATTATTTCAGAAATAGACATTGTTTAACAACAAACAACTAAACAACAACTTATTAACAACTTAATTTGACTCCAAACAAGCTTGAAATTCAAGAACAAGAAGAAAGAAAGCGTAGAGCCAAAGAAGTTAAGAAACCTATTTTACAAACTGCTAAACAGACAAAAACGCCGAGGGCTGCAGTTGATAAGAAAACTAGTAAAAAAATGGAAATAAAATACTAAAAAAGAATAAATAAATACTAAAATAACTAAGAATAGTGATCATTCAGCCAGCGAAGATTGCTTCTGGTTAATTTGTATGAAATCCTTTTTTAACAGTATGTTAAATGAAAATTAGGTAGGCACTAATAGGCTTAGTTAACAATACTAAGCATTGTGGCTACCTGCTTTTATATTCAACATACATTAATTTCTAATCAGCGTTTTAGATTTTACCTTAGAATAAGAACAATAAAAAATCTAGGAAACAACAATCTTCTTTATTTTTAAGTAATCAACATTATTTAAAAATGAGATCTCAATCATGAGAATGCCCACAGCTGATAGTCTATGAAACTATCAGCTGTGGGCTCAAGTAGATTGTGCTAATAACGAAATAAGTTACCTACGCCTTAATTGTTTACCTGATTGAGATCTAATTTTTAAATAATGTTGTTTATTTAAAAATGAAGAAGATTGTTATGTTTCCTAGTTTTTTTTATTGTTGTGATTCTAATGTAAAATATAAAAGGCTGATTAGAAATTAATATGTTGAATATGAAAGTAACTTTGGTTTTATTTACAATGTTACAACCATCCCCTTACACTGTTACAACCAACCCTAGGGGTAGGGATAGTTGTAACAATTTCCACTTTTTTTGTTTGGTCGTATTTCTCAAAACCTGTAATATAGGTTACATTTAAGCTGGTGTTAAAAGATAGTTAAAATACCAATCTATCATGTGTACGGATTAGAATTTTGATATTCAAAAAGCTTTGTGAGATATTACGATAAATTTGAAAATTGTTACGTTCGTCCCTGGTCTCCCCTACCTATTCTGATCTAAGTCCTTATTTTATTAATTATGTAATTTGTTTCTGCACACTATATTTTATAATCACACGTTTCGAAACATCATACGGTTGCCTGGAAGAGATTGCTGCTTAGTCATAAGGCCGCCGATTGTACTAATTTGTAAGAGCTGCGGCGCAAGTACGGATCTATTCGGGTCGATAATATTCGACAAAATTCGATAAAAATGACAGTTCAAATCGATAACGTGGGATTTATCGAACCTCGAAACAATCGACAAAAGTTATCGAAACGCTAGGTCGAATCCAAAGAGAATATAGAGCTACTACAATACTTTACGATCAGACTTCGGTACTCGCAAAATTCGATAAATTTGTCGAGTTTTTCGGTTCGACAAATTTATCGAACCGACTTCCGTACTCGCGCCGCTGTTGTAATTTTTTTCCCTTCTCATGCAATAAAGTGTTATTAATATTACTATCTATCAATCTAAAAAAACTAAAAAACCCGCTTCTACTAGCAGACCTGCAGCGCAAGTACAGATCTTTAGATCGATATGTATCGTTTGCATATGTATCATTTGTAATAGGTACAAAAAAAACAGCTTTTTACTAAATGCCTATGAACGTATATACGGTACCTACAACAAAACAACCATTTTAAACATTTTTGTCTGTCTGTCTCACAGATTATTTAGCCTGGTCTGTCTGTAGGTATGTCTGTTTGTTCCGGGTAATCTGCGAAAAGGCTGGCCCGATTTTTACGGGACTTTCACTAGCAGATAGCTGATGTTATAAGGAGTAACTTAGGTAAGTTAGGGAGTAACTTTTAGTTTAGAAAAAGAATTAGGATTCCGCGCAAAAATTAAAAACCATGAAATCCAATATCTCCGCGCGGGTGAAACATTTTCACTTTGTCCATGTCTTAGTGCAATATACTAATTTGATATTCACGTTGGGGTTATAACCTTGTTTCAAAAGACGTCACTGTATGTTGTAAATAATAAACACTTATACTTAACTAGCTCTTGCCTGTGGCTTCGCCTGCGTGGTATAAATCTTTATAGCCTTTGTGTTATTCCAGAACCTAAAATATCTACATTCCAAACTTCATCAAAATCGGTTTAGTTGTTACGGAGTTACGTGGTAACAAACATTCATGCACACTCACAAACTTTGCACTTATAATATTAGTAGGAAATAGGGTAGAGTAGGAAGTAGGAAGGATAGGATTAGTAGGCAGTAGGATGTAACGAATGTTGATGGAAAACAATATGGAAAATTACAAAAGCTATCACTGCGCCGTGCTTTTGTCCGGTGTTTATTTATTTTTTTACAGTTAAAAAAATGAAAACAATAACCACTACAGTACTCTACAGTCTATAAACTATATATATGCCAAAAATCGTGTCGATCCGTTGCTGCGTGAAAGAAGGACAAACGTTCAAACAAACTTTCGCATTTATTATAGTAATAAAGATATACATAAAACATGAATAGATAATGTAGGTACATTATTTGTACAAATAAGTCATTAGGCCATTAGGCCTCCGCAAAGTTAAAACAAAGTTTCAAAAGTTCTTTGCTTGCTTTAGAATAGTTCTAAATTTATTTTAATTGGACTTGAGTTTGTAAGTAAGTACCTATAATTATTATTATTGACTGCGCCGACCCAACATAAAACGTGATAAGGACAAGGAAATGATGAAGATTTTATTTTTGATAATTTTTTTACATGATTAATCCGGCCGTGCCTGACTGACCTGATTTATGACCCCATACTCTTAGAATTCCTAAGGAAGGTTGATGTCAGGCAGGCGGAAAGTATGTGACACGACTGCCCAATAAAGAAGTGCGTTTTCAGGATTCATGTAACTTTCTTTATTCCACCACAACTTTTAAATGCATGAAAAGATTCGGATGTCTGGGGTATCGTTAGAATCCTTAGATCATCTCGAGTGACACTGGCTAGGGAGTCGTGTTTATTTATTTTTATATTGTATTAAAATTATAAGAATAATTGATAATATATGTATAGGATTTGTCTTACGTAATTGTAAAGGCTTCAAATGTCCTCATACGAAAATCTTACTTTACAATTCACTAGTCCGCAGCAACTTAGAATATTGTAGCGTTGCCTGGAATCCTTTTTTATGATATTTACAAGAAAACAATTGAGAGTGTACAAAAACATTTTCTCTGACATCTTGCTTTCTCTTGCAATTTAGCGAAAACCATACGCTCTTACTCTGAACGCCTCAATCACTTTAAGATGAGTCGCTTATCTTATCGAAGACAAATATTTGATTTTATATTTCTTTATAAACTGGCGAAAGGTTTACTTGACGCACCGTGTCTTCTTTCTGCACTCAACTTTTTTGTGCCTATGAGATTTCCTCGAGCATCAAGGTTTATCAATATAATCTCGGAGACTATAACCTCGCATATAAAAAGAAATGGTTTTCATTTAACCCGTCTGTACCTTATTACACATCCATAGTATTATAGTGTAAGGTATATCCATATATAAATATTTTTATTCTATTTGGTAAAGAGACGAGCTGGTCGTTTGCCTGATGGTAAGCATAACGCTGGCCCATAACAATTGCAATGCCTAATATTATAAATTCGATAGTGTGTTTGTAGTTGAATTTCAAAAACTCGTAAAACAAAATGTTGTTGACCTCTAGGAGTACATTGACCCCCTTTCGGGATAAAATATCAATTCAAACTCAGGCTGTATTCGCAAAAATATACATAGTTATGTTTTTTACAGTGAAAAGAGAAGCGTCATAATGGACCCAGCAGCACAGGTCGAACTTGATGCCATGGCCTACGTGAAGCCGATAGACGAGGCCACTGAACGGGGCGATTCCAATATACAGATTTTTTACAAAAATGCCACCGTGTTCTTCACAGGTGGTACCGGTTTTATAGGGAAGCAGTTAATTGAGAAACTCTTTAGGTAATAAGATTTTTGGGTTAAATATACTTTTTCCAGACAAACTTTTATAAAATATTTAATTGATACTGTAATCTTGGGTGTACCTTCCGGCTCGATCATTAGGATCCTGGACATCATATAGGATCAAAGTACTTGTTACAGAGATCAAACTTGACAGGGTTACGTCGTTTCGTTCAGAATTCCAGTCGCCGCCTTCCGGCTTTATCGTCATTATATTGCTTTGTTCCATTCCATTTACATATTATTTATAATATATGTAAAATTTCGGCTCGATCGAACACTGGGTATTGTGTCAAATTTAGCTTTTTTTTTGTGTTATTTGGTAACGAGACGAGCTGGTCGTTTGCCTGTTGGTAAGCATAACGCCGGCCCATAACAATTGCAGTGCCACCCAGAACTTTGAAACACAAAGGCCTGCGCGGCACTGCAGTGCGCTCGTTACCCTGAGACATTAGGTATTAAGTCTCATAAGCCCAGTAATTTCACTGGATACTTTGCTCATCAAACCGGAACACAGTAATGCTTGCACACTACTGTTTGGCGACAGACTTCACGAGCAAAGCGGTGGTAACAACCCAGACGGACACTTGCAAAAGAGTTAGTCCTCCCACTAACAAAACTTACTTATTCCTTATTAGGAATAAGGCTGGTAGTAATTAATATATTATTCGAATTAGTATTGATGTTCTGATATTCCAGATCCTGTGATATAAAGAAAGCTTTCGTTCTCATTCGACCGAAAAAAGGAACGCCGACAAAAGAGAGACTTCAAATCATGATGAATGACTCTGTAAGTGTTTTAGGCTCGGCTCAAACGAACCACCAGCCACAACCACCGGTTGCCCCGCACGCTACCTCCACTGTTGCAGCAGAGACTACGCGACAACCACCGATGTTCGGAAACCGTCACATTTTGTAACCCACTCGGCGCGCTTTGTAATAAAACATTTTTCATTTTCATTTTTGCTGCAGTCTCACTATATACTCGAATGATCATCCATTTTTTTATACTTATTAATAACGAGACGAGCTGTTCCTTTGCCTAACAGTAAGCATACTGCCAGCCCATAACCATTGTAGTGTCATCTAGAAGTTTGAAGTTTGTTTGTGGGAGGACTAACTCTTCTGCGAGTGTCTGTCTGGGTTGTTACCACCGCTTTGTGAGTGAAGTCTGCCGCCAAGCAGCAGTGTGCAAGCATTACTGTGTTCCGGTTTGATGAGCAGAGTCGCCAGTGAAATTACTGGGCTTATGAGACTTAATACCTAATGTCTCAGGGTAACGAGCGCACTGCAGTGCCGCGCAGGCCTTTGTGTTTCAAAGTTCTGGGTGGCACTGCAATTGTTATGAGCCGGCGTTATGCTTACCATCAGGCAAACGACCAGCTCGTCTAGTTACCAAATACCATAAAAAAAAACAATAAAACACAAAGGCATGCGTGGCACTGTATTGTGGTCGTTACTGACCTTACTCTTTTTGTAATAAGTTGTTACTTAACACATATTCTATTAAATAAGATTATATAAAGTGGGTAATTTATAGTTTCAACATATTCTATTGTAAAATTATCGTAGTGTCACATAATGGGAGAAGCCACTGGCTCCTGAAACACAGTTGCTACTAGTTCGGGAGTCTATGGATTCATTACTTGTTGTAATATTTGTTTATGTCAATAAATAACTTTTTACTTTACTTTACTGAGTCTTTGAGCTGCATAATGACAAATATGATGCGCAGTCGCATCATTGGCGAGTGTCGGTGTCTTGTGTGGCTCGTAGCGGCTTCCGTGGGAGTCGCGGACTGCTGCATCGCGGCCGTCACTGACAACAAGGCCTATGTGGCGAAATATTTCTTCAAAATTACAAAATCGTGAGATTTCATGTCGAGAGTCGGAACCCTTATCATGGCATCACGCAACATTGGGTTTTTATTTATATACTTGTCTGTCCTTTTTTTTTTTTCATCTTTTATGCATGTGTAAAACTGTAATGTTGTGTGATGTCCTGAAATAAATGTATTTTCTTTCTTTCTTTCTTTCTTTCATTTCCGTGGGCTTATCCCTACTCCCCATTATGAAGGGTGAAAAATTGATGATGAAATTTCATTTCCCGCGATATCTTCGCCACTGTAGGTAAAAGCTCACACTTAAACGGTTTCAGGTGTTTGATGCAGTACGTAAGAAGAAGCCAGATCTGGAAAACAGGATAGTATGCGTGGAAGGAGACGTAGCTGACATCCGGCTAGGAATTAGTGATGCCGACTGGAACGTCATGACAGAAGAGGTTAGTAATCCGTACTATTTATTATAAATGTGAAAATATGTTTGTTGCTGTTTTGGTTTGTGGTTTTTGAAATTTTCATTGAAGAAAAGGTATTTATCTACTACAGAACTTCCGGGCAGCCCTAGATCAGTTGATTCACTTGAACTATGTTGAACTTGGTTCAATGATGATGTCGATTAGAAGATACTTAAAAAAAATCCAGAAAATGTCATGGACTTCACGTTTAAAGTGTTTTTTTATATGGAAATTTTTAAAGACGTATTTCCAAGAGAGGTTCTCACAACTTGCCGACAACTATGTTCCAAATCAACTCCTCCCGGGATAACATACCAATTCAAACTCATCCTGTATATTATATGGGCCAGAAACTAATGAAGGCTGCTTTTTATCCCGAAAAAAAATGCCACGGTTAGGATTAACTCTATTGCGAGCGTATTTCCGGGTGAGTACCACAGCTTTGTTCGTGTAGTCTTCTAATTCTGGGGCATTGGACAGTAGAGTGATAACATTTTTTATTTGTTTATGAATGTTCCAGGTAGACATAATATTTCATGTGGCTGCCACTACTCGGTTTGATGAGGCCATTCGCAAGTCAACCTTAATCAACGTTCGAGGAACGAGAGAGGCACTGAAATTGGGCAAAGCTTGTAAAAAACTTAGGTGAGTGACCAGTGATCGGAGTCTTACGTGCAATTTGGGGTCAACAATCTCAAACAATATCATTAGTATGGATAAGCCCATAGGAATCCTAGGATTTTATAATTTTGAAGAAATATTTTTTCTTAATATGTGATATAAAGTGTCTCTACAAGCTCTTATTTATAACTAGCTGCTGCCCCGCGGTTTCACCCGCGCGGAGATATTGGATTTCATGGTTTTTATTTTTTTGCTCGTGAAGTCTGCCGCCAAGCAGTAGTGTGCAATCTTTACTGTGTTCCGGATTGATGAGCAGAGTATCCAGTGAAATTACTAGGCTTATGAGACTTAATACCTAATGTCTCAGGGTAACGAGCGCACTGCAGTGCCGCGCAGGCCAATGTGTTTCAAAGTTCTGGGTGGCACTGCAATTGTTATGGGCCGGCGTTATGCTTACCATCAGGCAAACGACCAGCTCGTCTCGTTACCAAATAACATAAAGAAAAACCTAATTCTCTTTCCAAAATAAAAGTAGCCTATGTTACTCCTTATAACATCAGCTATCTGCCAGTGAAAGTCCGGTCAAAATAGGTCCAGCCGTTTCGGAGATTACCCGGGACAAACAGACAGACAGACAAAAATTTTAAAAATGGCTGTTTTGGTGTAGGTCCCGTATATACTTTCATATGCATTTAGTAATAAGCTGTTATTTTGATATTACAAACAGACACTTCAATTTTATTTAGTTGTATGTATAGATGCCTTGCATATTTGGATGTTTGTTGATTTGTTTGTGTGTTGATTGATTTGTTGTATCTTGCTAACCAATTTTGACCCAGTTCCTGATGTTCAATTCAGTTGAAAATTTGCATGCATATTTGGTGTTCTAGTTAAGTTTATGAACAGCAACACGGCGGCATATTTTGGCTGCTCCATAAACAGCCTCGTTACGCGATTTTAATAAAATGCAAACTTGTATTAAAAATAAACAAATAATCATGTCTCAAATTGACCTATTTAATCGACATATAATAATTAGTATAACTAGTAGTTGGCAAATTCACTTTTCCCGGGATTACTTATAAGTAATTCCGGGAAATCTGAATTAGCCATAATAACTGGCTTATCCATATTATGATAACGTCATGAAATCCCAGCAATTACGCGCCAAAATCTGATCAGTAGTGATGAGTGATGAGTGAAACTATTTGGGGTAACTCAATGATTGGCAACTAAATACAGCAATGGTGAAAGAAAGATTTTATTAAGATTAGGGCAGGGCTATTTAGTTTTTAAAGAAAAAGATGTAGGGCGTTATATAAGAAATAATAAAAAACCCACAACATTTGTTTCATTTGAGCTTTTTAATTTTTATTATATTGTGTGACCAAAGATCCTTTTTCTGTTAGTGAATGGTCAAACCAAATTATGATAGTATAGCAGTGGAAAACAAACCGGTATTTGTGATAAAAAAAATCTTATTTTAGTTCTAAGGAACTTAGTTTGTTTTTCGAATAAAAAATAATAGAAAAATCTAATTATCTTAAATGAGAATGAGAATCAGGTAGAGAAGCAGGAAACAGTGCATCAAAGATACAGCTGACACAGCCATTAACACACATTGTCAATGAATTATTAGATTTGTCGTCTAAACTTATCTAATGCTTTATCGATTTTGAAGTAAACCATTTGTTCAGAAATGATCTTCTGCCCGCGGTTTCATCTACGTGAAAATTCTCACATGCATTTGATTTGAAATGTAGCCTAATTTATTCTCCGGTCCATGATTTATATTTATGCGAAAAATCACGTCGATCCGTCGTTCTGCTGGAAACGGACAAACAAACATGCTGACCAACTAACAATAATAATACAGAGCATTTATAATAAAGAGTATTTAGAGTAGGCACGGGTTGTTTTAAAATAGCCATCATCGCTGAAGTGCAGGCTCACCACTCTGTCTCTGATAGAAGGCCGGTATCCCAGCAGTGGGAGCGTAAGAGACTGACAATGTATTGTTTTAAAACGACACTTAATTTTATAATTACTAACGGTCTTAAATTGGTTTCCAGATCGTTTATCCATGTATCGACGGCATACAGTCATGGCACAACGGACCGCGTCGGAGGTGAGGTCTTGGAGCAGTTCTACACAAGCCCAATCCCTCCAGAAACGATGCTGGCCTTGGCTGATACTGTTGACAGTAGCAGACTAGACCTCATTACTCCCAGGTGAGCTTGCAGACCTGCAGTCAGCTGCCACTTGATAGTAGACTGAACCGATAATAGCTCAGTCATGGTAGGTGACCCGAGTCGAAAAGGTGTCACCAAACTATCTAAGTATTCCGGCAGCCATTAAATTATGCAGACATGGCTGCTAGGAGCTGTTTACATGACTGTAAGCAGAGCCAACCCAATGTAGTTTTAGCATTAGGATTGGCCCGATGGACAAAGGCCGCAACACATTGAGTGCCTGAAGTTGAACGAAGCCACTGACGCCGGCCCAGAAAGAGGTGGTAATTTGCACGCAATACCAGAAGACTGGCTCAAGGTAGCGCAAGGCAGAGATGTTTGGGGGATGTGAGGGAGGCCTTTGTTCAGCAGTGCGACAGTATACACCCACATCGTGTAGTGAACTTGGTTCTGTTTATGTGGCCGTAGCAGCTGGGATACTGGGGTAGCTCGTCCAGGGGAGTATGAAGAGTTACTTAGTTATTTTTTACTAGCTGCTGCCCCGCGGTTTCACCCGCGTGGAGATTTTGGATTACATGGTTTTTATTTTTTTGCTCGGAACCCTAATTCTTTTTCTATAAAAAACAAAATTAAAAATTTTGAAAAAACCCACGACGTATGTATACGTAATCGAAAAAGAATTAAATAATTTTCTTGCAAAACCCCCGACTAAAAGGGAAAGTAACGAAAGATAAGTTAAACCCAAGAAAATCCCCCGGGGCTGCAGTTGCTTGGCCTGAAATTATCTGAAATTTTACAGTTTTATGAGTTTTTTACTAACTGAAATTACGTTGGGTAGGTACGTAATTAATGTTGTCTATTTAGATATAAATTGCTGCATCTCTCAACAGCTTTTCTGTACTGCTTCATTTTAACTGAAATTGGGAACACAGATGGCATTGGCAGCCCCCGACGGATTTTCTTGGGTTTAACTTATCTTTCGTTACTTTCCCTTTTAGTCGGGGGTTTTGCAAGAAAATTAATTAATTCTTTTTCGATTAAATATACATACGTCGTGGGTTTTTTCAAAATTTTTAATTTTGTTTTTTATTTTAAACTTTTTAAAGAAAATCTTCTTTACTATCTATGACCTGAGTTCACCTACTTCTAAGCAAACGTTTTAAAATTCAAAACTTAAAGTGTCAGGCTATTAACATTTTTTACAGCGCCCCCTGGCGAGTTTATGCCATAACTTGTATCTAAGAACCATCGCCGATTAATCATAAACCCTTTGTAGAAAACCGTATCTAAATCGGTCAAACCGTTCTAGAGATAAACGGGAACATTCATATTAACGAAAAACATTTTTACAGCGCCCCCTAGCGAGTTTATGCCATAACATGTATCTAAGAACCATCGCTGATGTGTCACAAATCCTATGCAGAAAACCGTATCTAAATCGGTCAAACCGTTCTGGAGATAAATGGGAACATTCAAGTATGTGCACACACTAACAAACAAACAACATCTCACCCTAAACGCATATACCGTCTCCGTTCCGTCGTGGGTAAAAATCAAAGTAGCCTAAATTACTCCCTGTAACATCAGCTATCTGCCAGTGAAAGTCCCGTCAAAATTGGTCCAGCCGTTTCGGAGATTACCCGGAACAAACAGACAGACAGACAGACAAAAATTTTAAAAATGGTTGTTTTGTTATATTTATACTTTCATATACATTTAGTAAAAAGCTGTTATTTTGATATTACAAACAGACACTTTAATTTTATTTATTTGTATAGATTGTATAGATAGATTTGTCATCACCATTAGTAGCCCATGTCAGTCTACTGCTGAACATAGGCCTAAGTATCCCAAAATCTGAAGGAGCGCCACTATAACTTTTTCCCTGTATAGTGTATAGGTATAAGCTTTCCTTTTCTATTCCTGTTTCAGTTTGATCAGTGGATGGCCCAACACATACACGTTTACTAAAGCAATAGCTGAAGAGCTGGTGCATGCTGAGGCTGAGAACCTGCCAGTCTGCATCGTCAGACCTTCCGTGGGTCAGTATCATGTAGTACTTTTTTATACTATTTGGTTACGTGACGATCCGATCGTTTGCCTGATGGTAAGCATAACTCCGGCCCAAATCCATTGCAGTGCCACTCAGAACTTAGAAACACAAAGGTCTGCGCGGCACTGCAGTGCGCTGTTTACCCTGAGACATTATTTATTTATATTTATTTATAAGAATATACCTTTAAAGGTGGGCTTTACAGTTGCCCAATTTGCTCACCCTAGGTTCTAAAAGTATATAATATTTTTTACCTACAATCTAACAATTTAAATTCAAACTAAAAATTAAAACACAGTTAAAGCTTATAAATAATTGTAAAAGTTTGTATAGAATAGAAAATAAATTAATGATCGAATAAGAATTTAAATTTATAAATTTAAATAACAAAATTTAATTGCCATCCTGTGAAACTGAGACGGATAGCATTCAAAGACATCCAGCTCCTGGTGCTCCATCCAGACGGTGGATTTACTCCAGCATTCGTTACACATTCACCATATGGTATACTGAAATAAATAATGTTGAGGGGGTGAACTGTCTCCTGTGGGTCACTCTGACTAACGCTTCCGTAGGAGACAGGACTACAAGATATTGGAATTGAGATGTTGCATGAAACACAAAATACATAATTTCAGTCGTTATACAGTTTTAAGGAGATTACATTAATAAAACAATAAAAATTATATTCACAAAAAATATATAATTTCCACAAAGAATGCATCTAAAAGTTTCCCAAATTCAAGAATTATTTTTATCACCTTTAGATTATACCGTAAGATTCTTTACATTTTAATGAATAAAAAAATGTATGACAGCTATGTACTGAAACGCAGTTTTACATGGCCAAATCAACAAATTGCATGTTTTTAGTACAGTTTTACGGCCCGCGTGGAATAACTGACGTCAGGTGTTCTGTACAATTTGTATGGGGCGTTTTACCGCTCAGTAGATACGCCCGACATTGACTCTCCTTTTTGACGTTTCTAGCGGTCAATTTGCAGTTTTTTCTAAATAGACATTTGATTATCATGAGAAAACGAATTGATTGACATCATAAAAAAATGGAGTCAACATCCCTATTGTTGGGGAGCGCAACAAGACTTGCCTGTAGCTAGTACTATTACTTATTCTGTGCCTGTAGTGCATTAGATTGCATTTTTTTTATGTTATTTGGTTAGGAGACGAGCTGGTCGTTTGCCTGATGGTAAGCATAACGCCGGCCCATAACATTTGCAGCGCCACCCAGAACTTTGAAACACAAAGGCCTGCGCGGCACTGCAGTGCGCTCGTTACCCTGAGACATTAGGTATTAAGTCTCATAAGCCCAGTAATGTCACTGGATACTCTGCTCATCAAACCGGAACACAGCAATGCTTGCACACTACTGCTTGGCGGCAGACTTCACGAGCAAAGCGGTGGTAACAACCCAGACGGACACTCGCAGAAGAGTTAGTCCTCCCACTAACTAAAATGTATGTTTGGGACGAAAAGTAGTAAAAGAGAGATCACTCTAGAAAGCTTTGGAACAATACGGAGCGCATCAGTAAGGGGATCTTTAGAATTTGATGGTACCTTTAGGGTAAGGATAAGAGCGCCTTGTAACTGCCATTATCCATTGTCCATTGAACATCCCTCAGCCTAACGGTAGATTTCGAGCCTTGCGTGGGAACCTTAAAATACCACGTGAGAGCGTCTTTTCCCCCGCGTCGACTGGGCGAGCCCTTTATATAGGCCCGTTACATTGTATTCAGAGAGTTGCCAAGATGTGCCGCCCTCGGCACATCTTGGCCGATCCGGACGATCCCATCGCGGCCGCGGTATCGGCCGCATTGGGTTCGCCCGACGATCAGTCCAATCCCAGCACCAGTCGGAATGCTGGTGCAGGAAGGCATTCAGTCATCGGATACCAAATTAGACTCAATAGACATCGACCTCACCGGCGAGGTCGATTCTTTGCTAGTTAGCTTAGGGTCGTAGGGACCGAGCTTCACTCCGCCGTCGAGTTTCTTGCCCTTCTTCTCGATGGTGTAGGTTTTGGAACGAGGCAGCTATAGAGTCACTACGAATTCCGCGTGCGCCCAACTCGCCAGAATTTAGCTTTAGCTAGATTAGAGCCCATCTCAAACGGTCGCATTCGTGCGCCGGGGCCGTTCTCTCCGACCCCCTTCTCCCGGCGACGGCCCAAGCCGAGGTTCGTACCGCGTGATTCACCTCACGCTGTGCCCTTGAGCGAGTCGCCAAACACCACTTTGCTAGGGCTGAGCGCCTTCTGCGCTCTCCCGACGTTCGGTGACGCTGTAAATGTCGTCAGACCAAAAGCATGGTCCTTCAAGAAAAATAGTCAGTCTGTTGTCCAATCCCGAAACATCAACGTCGTTTTCGTACGTGTGTCAGTACGTACGACATATTATCGAAGAATAAATAGTCAATCAGAAGCGTGGTACCTTTTTGAAGAGAACTCAGCGTTTCATTTTCGCTTCTACGGATCCCTGCGCCGCAATCGTCTACACCTATAATTGTGTTATGTAGTATAATATTATTAAGAAATAAAATATATTTGAGTTGTTTTGTCTTGTGAACTTTGGTATGAAAAAGCAGGGTAACTTTATAAAGTTATCCTGCTTTTTTATGAAATTTAAATTTCAGCTAAAAATTAAAATGTGCTGAAATGCGTGTTTTCCCGTCTATTTCAGTGCTGTGTGCATATCGGGAGCCTACACCCGGGTGGTTAGACGTCAGCTGCATGTACGGAGCTAGTGGGGTAAGGATGTGCCTTGGACCAACTATGGACCTGTAACGAGACCTGTAATAGGGGTATATAATATGAGAAAATCTAAGAACTCAATGGTATTTCAATTTGTTTGTGTGGAGACTGGAGACTGACGTAGTTCCATGGCGTCTCATTATGAAACTTGTTTTTTATTTGGGTCGGGGCATCCGTACTAGAAGAAATGTAAAAAGTGTGTAAGTTGGTTGGTTGGTTGGTAGTTAGTTTGTTGGTTTGTTAGTCCGTTGGTTTGACCTTTTTTCACGCAGCATATGAGCAACGGATCGACGTGATTTTTTTGCATAGGTAAATATAATATTTATGGACAGGAGAGTAACATAGGCTGTGGGAACGCGAGTGAAACCACGGGCAGAAGCTAGTAATAATATCTATAAATAAACAAAAAATGGCTCATAAAGTTTCAAACTCATAATATAATCTTTCATAGGTGTCGTTAATATTAAATTGTAAAAGCTAATAGACAAAAAAAATGCCAGCGATTTCCAAAAAAGGCTGCAGTTTTAAGACTTCGATCTTGCGTTAGTTTCGTTTGAATGTTGGGTATATTTCGTGTTAAGTATACAAATATTAACCTTTTCATATACTAAATATTACCGTCATTACGACGATATTTCCTAAATATGTATCGCCATCTGCGTAAGGCGTTTATTTTAGTCTGAACTGCTATATTAACTGGAATACGGTTAATTCTGAATCTCCTTTACGGCACGTTTTTTCGGCGTTTTACTTACCGTGTAATTGACTATACCATTTGTGCGTTTTCGCTTAGCTAGGCGAAAATCAACGTAAGATTAGCAAATTGTCCTGACGTATTTATAATTTAACCGTATAAGACTAAATTCACCTTAGCCCCAAAATCCATTTTTCTCAGTGTGTATGAAACGGGTAGGTACCTATAATTAGTATAGTTAATAACTTTCATGAACACTTTGCTCCGGCCCACTTCAGTAAATATAATTTTAAATTTGATTTTGCATTTAAATTTCCATATCAATTTGGATTTGAATTTGCATTTGAATTTTTCAGATAGTTCTTGGCTCCGTCTTAGGGTTTATACGTGTTGTTTACGTCAACAACACGAAGAATATCTCATTCGTGCCTGTGGACTTTGTGAATAACGCCACCATCGCGGCTGGATGGGAAACAGCTGTGAAGAAGACGAATGAAATTAAGATTTACAACATTAGCAATACAAACTGTGGAGTCACTTTTAGTAAGTAACTAGGTGGTAACAAAAGACTAGGTAGTAGTGCTTACACATTACTACAGACTTCACGAGCATAGCAGCTGTGGTACCAACCCAGAGGGACACTCGCAAAAAAGTATTATGGTAAGTAAATTCCCTCTTCATGGAGGAGGATCGTCCTCCCCCATGAAGGGGGATTTTACCATTGGAAAACTTTTCAGAATTGGACGCCTTTTGGCTGATGATGAAGTAACCGATTCAAAAACGATGATATCTCAGTAGACGTACTGTTTAGTACGTCGATGGTTCTAAATCAATGAGCTTCCGGTAATCATGGGTACCCGCTCAAATTATATAGGGTATGCCCGGGTTGCTCTATATCAGAGATGCACAGAACGCGGCCCGCAGGCCGCATGCGGCCCGCCGGTCGAATACTGGTGGCCCGCCGACAGCAAAAATAATACTCTCGTACATTCGAAAAATATTGAATTCTATTCCAGAATAATACCAAAAAAAAATATGTTCGAAAAGTAATTTGTTTTACGTGTTGCCACAAGTAAATTTGACCCAAATATAAAAAAGATTTTAAGAACTATGCAGTGCCACGCTTCAAATTAATAAATTCTTTTTCAATTTAAATACATAATTATCAATTCTTTATTGTCTTTAATTACCTATACTTCTGGCGGCCCGACATTAGTTCATAATTTGCCCGAGTGGCCCCTAGTCTTAATAAGTCTGTGCATCCCTGCTCTATATTAACAAGATCGTAGGGCATTTTCAAGCGCCTATTTTTATTTTTTTATTTTTCCTTGATTTAAGTAGTGTCTATACGTTGCCTAATTCAATTCTACTGTGACATTTCTAATCATTTTAGACATTTATCTTTAGACATATGTGACTATAATTAACCGAATTAAGGGTTGGCAGATTCATTAAAAAAATTTAGCATTACTTTTATTAAAACCTACCACAAATTATTTAATATAGCATACTCGTCGGTACTCGTTTGTTAGTTTTTACGATATACGAATTTTTACGAATGTTATAGCAGGTAAAACGGAAGGGTTGCGTCAATAGATAACATAAAGTTTTGAACTTCAACTTTTGAAAAATTATTTCTGCAAAAGTATCTGTTTTCCAAGCTGTTTTCGCAATTTGTAACTTGGCCTAAAGACTTCATATAAAAAGAACTACTTGTGAAAAAAAAATTTGAACACAACTCGATTGGTATTCATCGGAACTCAAGCCCGCAATTTGTACAATTGCTTTTCAGTAAGAAAATTTTGTTGTACATATTATGATCTGTATATATATGTCGGCGACAGCCGGATTTTGATAATCTGTGCTAGCGTTTGGTTGTAGATTGATTTAGTAAAATGGTAACACAGTGACATTTGGGAGTCGAACTCTCATGTTGGCAAGCTGTCAGGGGTTTTCTATGAAATGTGATACGCTAGAAGCCAGGAAATAAAGAAAGAAGAAGAATGTGACACGCTGACGTTTGACAATCTGTCATGTTGGTAAGCTGTCAGAGGTTGTCTGAGTTACGAGATAGCGATAAAGTGTCTGGGGCAGTGAACGCTCGGCTCTCGAGCCGAACGAACCTCTCCTACAACTGAGGGTAGTCGGTAGAGTTATATTGGCTTAGAGGGTTGACTCTTGGCTCTAGTCGAAAGGACGTCTCCTACTTCCACCTGCTGTGTCGGCCGCTATGCTGCGCGGTTGGTCCCCCGTGATGGATTGCTGGGATCAGCTGTGAAATAAATAAATTAATTTTAGTCCGCGTTCATTTTCATGCCAACTAACTTAGTCGGATTTTAGTTTCACGTCTCTAGTTTTAGACGTAAGTTTGGTACAACAGAATAGATAAATGACCGCTTAGGTTAAGTTAAGTAACTAAATCAATTATAGAGTGTTGTCAAACTAAATTTTAGTTTAATTTTGTCTTTCCTGAATAGAAAACCACGTTTGACAAAACTAAACTAAATTTTAGTGTTTAGTTTAAGTTGTGCCAACAGAATTGGCAATGGTGTCAATTCTATCATTTCATAACTAAACTAATTTTAGTTTCGCTCTCTCTCTTTCCAATGCATAACATGAGAAAGAGACGGAAGATGTCTGACACATTTAAATTTTGTTTTAGAGCTGTCAAATATCTTTCGGTCTTGATAAATTAGATGCCACTGAATTCATTGCCATTAAATTTACACTACACACAAGCAAGTGGATTAATTTGACAGGTCTAAAATATATTCCATCTCTTTCTCATGTTATGCATTGGAAAGAGAGAGAGCGAAACTAAAATTAGTTTAGGTAGGTATGAAATGATAGAATTGACACCAATGTCTAGCTAAATAGGCATCTTAAAGTTGTTTTTAATGGTAACAAGGTAAATGTTGATCTGTTCCAGAACACATCTCCAATCCGATACAAACACCAAAGGGCCGATGCATGGTATCACCAAAATCAATGTGGTACTATTATGGTATTGAGACCAGCAATCGGTACCTTTACTGGTTTTTGGTGTGGATCTTACACTACATACCAGCGTACGTAATAGATGGAGCGATCAAAGTGCTGCAACTGAAGAAACCAGACGGATTAAAATCGTGAGTGCTTTCTTAGTTAGCAACCACTACGGTAGCCCGTAGACCGAATGCATGATTGATGGATAAGCATCAATCACGGATCACGCGAAAACATGGTAATACACGCTTCACGCATATCGTACCGTCTATGGAGCATGGTAGAAATATAGTCCGAGCTCTAACCGTACTACGGTTAGAGGTAGTGCAGTTAGGCACCGCCACAGATTTGTAATAGGCACCGCAGTCGCTTCTACAATATCTACTCAAAAAATATTTTCACAACCACTGCGTACCTACCTATTCAATGCAGAAATCGCGGTAAATACGCGGTGGTGCGCTAGTGATGTATATCGCGTATAGCGGAGCAGTCGTCACTTTGAGCCCAGGCAGGGAGTGAAAGAGACAGCACTATTTAGCTGTATTGCTTCTTGTCTATTTCGTGGATTTTTGATAGTTTTACATCAAGCCATGTGTTTTATCTCGTAATCCGTGCTTGGTAGGACTACCTCTTTTGCAAGCGTCTGTCTGGTGGATATCACTGCTTTGCTCGAGCAGTACCTATGCCACCTGGATCTTAGTCTGATGAGCAAAGTAGCTAGTGAAATTATGCAGTGAATTATTGAGTTACATATTAGTTTTGGGTGTCACTGCTATTGTTAAGGGCAGTTGGCGTTATGCTACCATCAGGCAAACGTCCCACTCGTTTCGTTACCCAATAGCACAATATATCATTATGTAGTTTAAAAAAACTAAAAAATAAATAAATAAAACACACTTCCACCACTACTTCCACCTCCTGGCTCCATCATCAGAAGCTCGATACCAAGTACAATCTATTGGACTCGTCGAAACGATTCATATGAGCCCAAACTCGAAGGGCCACTTAAGACTTCCACCATCCACCTCCACCACCAAATAGATTTCACTAGAAACCTATTTGTTTCTTTTTTATGCTACTATGCTATAAGCTTTTTATTGATGTATACTAATACAACCTGAGTTTAAATTGGTACGTTGACCCGAAAGGGGGTCAATGTACTCCTGGAGGTCAACAACATTTGTTTCACGAGTTATTGAAATTCGGAATTTTTCGTTGAAGAAAAGACATTTAAAGTTTACGTCAAAATTCTAGTATAAAACTTCCGGGCAGCCCTAGATCAGCTGATTCACTTGAAATTGCAAGTTTCGTTTCTAGTATTACAAACTAAGCCTATTTTTAGTTTCACTCTCTCGCTTTCTAAATACGAACACGAGAAACTGATGGAATATATTTTAGACCTGTCAGATTAATTCACTTCGTCGTGTCTAGTGTACATTAAAATGCCAATGAATTTAGTTACGCCTAATTTGCCAAAGATGGACGATGTTTGACAGCTGTAAAACTAAACTCAGATCTGTCAAACATCTTCCATCCTTTTCTCGTGTTAGTTATTGGAAAGAGGGAGCGAAACTAAAATTAGGTTTAGGAATGAGACGCCAGAATCCACACCAACAATGTTGATATTAGAAGAGACTTAAAAAAATGCAGAAAATGCCGAGCACTTTACGTTTGAAGTATTTTTTTTGGAAATTTTAAATGACCTTTTTTCAAAGGAGGCTCTCACTACTTGTCGACAACCATGGTCTTAATCACCTCCTTCCGGAATAACATAACAATTTTCTTATACAGGGTGAGTTTGAATTGGTAAGTTCTTTAAAGGTCGTTTTCTTTTCATTTCAGCTTTATCCATGCCTACACAAAGTACGAAAAAATATCTTCAATATTGTCCTACTTCCTTCTGAACGAGTGGAATTTTGACGACTCTAACCTGAAAAGCCTTTGGGGGAGAATGTCCGATACAGAAAAAACGATCTTTAACTTTGAGATAGAGACCATCGACTGGCCTCACTACAGTTGTATGTGGTTTCTTGGAATAAGAAAGTATATTATTAAGGATGGTTTGACAGGCACAAAAGCAGGAATCGCTCGCCAGAAATGGTTCAAAGTAGCTAATTATGTGGTCGTGATAGCTTACATTTTCGTTTTCTGGATGATTCTGAACTTTATGTGGCATGTTATCAGTAGTATTTTTTAAACTTTAGCCATACTTTTACCACTTCTTGCCTTGCGTTTACCACTTTTGCCATACTTTTACCACTTTTTTGCCTTGCCTTTACCATGTTTGCCATACTTTTAGCACTTTTGCCTTAGTTTTAACATTTTTGACTTTTTTTTATTATTTACCTGGTGGTAGGACTAATTATTCTGCGAGTGTAGCTGTCTGAGAGGTTATCCCCTCTTTGTTCGTATGTAGCGTTCCGTCGATGTATACTCGCATCGACGTGTTCTGGCTCAAGAGCAGGATTGCCTGTTCCCCTTCTGGTTTGGTGTGTTCTGTGTCTATCTAATAAATAACTATTATTACAAAAAATGGTCCAAGACCCTATTAGTGGAAGTGCTTTAGCTGGTAGATAGTGGTGACGGATTGGCGTGGAGGCCAGGGAGACCCGGTGAAACGGCTGTACGCTGGCCGCCCGCGGGACAGTAGGGGACCCGAACCTATTCCACCCTAGGAGGCTGTCCCGCCATCACGCACATAATCTCGTGGTAGGGCTGTCGTGCCGGAGTAGGAGACCGGAATGATTCCCGACAGTTTCTCCCGGGGGGCCGGGGGGCCCATCCATCCTCCATGTCAGTCAGTCACACGACTATTTGCAGGACAATCATGATCCTGTGATATATAGTTGCAAACTGCGCATCTATACTATATCTGTAAAAATCACTTGACCTTCCTGTAATTATAAATATTATAAATCTCTTCCTGGGGGCAATTGGGTGCGAAAATTTGACCTCGTTTAATTAAACTTAATCGAATGCATTTAATTTTATTTCTGTACTCGCTTTTATCATATTGCTTTTTCATTGAAAGTTCAACTCTTTACCTGTAATAATAATTTAGATTCTAAAACCGTTACGTATTTTGTCTTTGTTGTGATTTTGGTAGGTAGGTACGTACGTGTTTTTCGTATTCATCCGAAAAATGTTTTACAAAACTATTAATTTTTCTGTTATATTCTTCAGCTAATTAATTTATACAGTGTTATAGTTCATAAATAATATGTTATGTTATGTATTTTAGTTGTGACATTCTTTTTTGGCCTTATTGTTACTTATTGTTATTGTTAAAATGTAATCAAATTGTAATTAAGGCTGTTGGATTATCGAAATAAATAAAATAAATTTATAGTGACACTTTTCTTTTCTTTTAATTACTAATTGAGCATGAATTCAAATAATAATAAAAAAGAACCGATCTCAAAATCGTAATTTTAAGAGATTTATATTTGTACTGTCGGAAATCAGCAAATGACGGCTGAGTAATATGGCTATTATAAAACGAATAGGTGCTGATTTTTTTTTTAACTAAACGATTTGCCAGGTCTTTGTAAATACTTTTCTCCAACTTATGAGGAAAGAAATAATTTAGGTACAGTATACATTACCAAGCTCATTCGCGTAGCAGCTAATTCGACCACTCGCGTTTGTATCCTTTTTGAAATTTTTGAAAAGGAACGCGCATTCAGCGTCTAAAATAATACCTAATTCATTATTAATATGTTAGACCTCGCTTGCGTTCCAAGAAAAATAAAAACAAAACTGTCTGGCAAATTATCAGAATGTTAGAAATTGCAGGCGAGTTTCGTTGCGTAGCGAAAAGGGCCTAGGTCTTAGAGGATATATTACCGTAGGTATAGAGCACGCACATCGCTCCGGTCGCAGGCTAATGCGCAGCGTAGGCAAGTGAACTATAGCTAGTTAAAGTTATATTGATAGGTAAGTGACTGATAGGGATGGGCAATTGAGCGCTGCAAGCGTAGTTGTCGATAAAAGCAGCTGAACATTTTACCATTTTTAGCGGTTAAATAATCAAATGCTCGCCAGGAACTCGCAACGTGCGCTCACACCGCTAGTGAGCGTATGACTACTAACGCTTGCGGTAGGAACAGTGCGATGTTCTCACCCGTGCATACTGTTCCCACTTGGAAACACGCGCTCTATACCTATTTTTCCTCTGAGGCCTAATTATACTTTTTTTTTTTGATGAAGCGATTTCCGTGCAAGTGGGAGAAAAATATTTTGTGGTTTGATTTGGTTCCAAGCGTACGTTTCACTTTGCATGTTTTTATACTATTGGGCAACGAGACGAGCCGGTCGACTGCCTGATGGTTAGCATAACTCCGGCTCATAAAGGCACCCGAACTTTGGGGCACCTTAGACGCTCAAGCAATCGTATACGTTTGCTTGTCAGAATAACAACGCTTTTGCGTCAAGCGCGCATTTCGAGTATTAGAGTTACCCGTGTTACCACAAAATCCCACTTTTAGATGCCTGTTTAGCTAGACAGTGTCTAAATATAAACGTCTAAAATGATTAGAAATGTCTCAACAGAATGGAGTTAGACAACGGTTAGACACTGCTTAAATCAAGACTTGTGGTTGGTTGCTCATATTTAAACACTATACTAAGGCATGTTTAGGAGGTAAACACTGTTTAACACTGGTTTAAAGTAGGTTTAATTTTTTTGTAGTAAGACCAAGGTTAAAGGAATGAAGGAAAGGTTGTGGTTAAAGGAATTAGTATTATTTCTTACACATCAATGAACAATAATTATTATGATCAGTTGAAGGCAGGTCAAGTGAAACTGGTTATTTATGGCTTGCCGAATGTTGTTCGCGTAGAAACCAGTTTTCGGTGAACTTTAGAAAAGAGGGCAGGGCCCAAAGATCAATGACTTCTTTTTGTATACTGTTGGATAATGATGACACGAGCTGGTCGTTTGCCTGATAGTAAGCAAGCATAATGCCGGCCCATAACAATTGCAGTGCCACATCTCCATTCTGTTGTGACATTTCTAATCATTTTAGACGTTCACCGTGTTACACAAAAACAACTTTTTAGACATCAGTTTAGCTTAGACACCCGTTTAGCTAGACAGTGTCTAAAAGTTAAACCAATAAACACGCAAATAAAATTATTATTACTTGTAAAATTATTAGTGTGTTTAACTTTTCTGTGGTAAGACCAGTGCAGTGTTACCACAATAAACACTTTTAAGTAGATGCCTGTTTAGCTAGTTTTGTTGTTGCTCATATTTAAACATGTGACTAAGGCATGTTTAGGAGTTAAACACTGGTTAACACAGGTTTTTCCAGTGATGGCACTGGGACGTAGTCTCTTAGGGTCTTACCACAAAAAAACTAAACACACTAAAAACCCGTGTTAAACTAAGCATGCCTTAGTCGCGCGATTAAATATGAGCAACCACAAATCCTGATTTAAGTAGTGTCTAACACAATTCTGTAGTAACATTTCTAATCATTTTTGACGTTTATCTTTAGACGCTGTCTAGCTAAATAGGCGACTAAAAATGTTTTTTTTTTGTGGTAACCCTATTACTGTTAGTTTCATCAGCAAGCTCAAAGTTGCACAACGAGCTATGGAGAGGGCTATGCTCGGGGTTTCCCTGCGTGATAGAATCCGAAACGAAGAGATCCGCAGGAGAACGAAAGTTACCGACATAGCTCTCAAAGTTAGCAAGTTGAAATGTCAGTGGGCAGGCCACGTCGCTCGCAGAACCGATAACCGATGGGGAAGAAAGGTTCTCGAGTGGCGACCACGAACCGGAAGACGTAGTGTAGGACGGCTCCCGACTAGGTGGACGGATGATCTTATCAAAACCGCGGGGAACCGTTGGATGCAAGAGGCGAGTGGTCGATCCAAGTGGCGTTCTATGGGGGAGGTCTATGTTCAGCAGTGGACGTCTTCCGGCTGATGATGATGATGATGAACACAGGTTTAAAGTGTGTTTAATTTTTTTGTGGTAAGACCGGTAGTGTTTAACTAAACAGCTTTTATGACGTAGTCGCAGCGATGACCTTTTTATAAGAAGGAATTATGTTTACAAATCATAAATATAAAATAATCACCACGGAAAGATTTGAGTTTTTTGCTTTCCTGCCTACGTACTAGGTATTTCCACTAGCCGATATTACTAGGACTAATGCCGACCATAGACGCTTATGCTAGTATGCGTTTTGGTGTCAAAATAACCATGCTTTTGCAACAAAAATTATTTGTGGTTGCTCTTAATTAAACACACGACTAGGGCATGTTTAGGAGTTAAAGACTGTATAACACAGGCTTGAGGTGTTATTATTTGTGATATGACCGTAAATATTTAGTTATTAGATTAAAGTTACTTTTTTTGGTAAATAATAATAAAATAATATAATAGTTGTCAATTAGTTGAGCATTTCGAGACAAAACAAATTTCGGTGTCTTTTCTGTAATTTTTTTTAGAAGATTTTGGACATTTCTATTTTATATTTTTTAGATAAGTAAGTCTTTTCTCTAAACACTTAAACTACTGTACTTATTGGTTTTTTTGCTTGTTTTACCTATGAATACCGAAATTTGTGCGACGTGTTCTGATGATTTGCTGTAGCCGCTTGCATGTTTTGTAGTTACCAATGTATTGACCCACGCAGTGTTCGATTGAGCCGAAATTTAACGTATAAACTCTGATCCTAGACGGTCCTGAAGATGAAGCTAGAAGGTGGCCACAAGATTACAGTATCAAATACCTATATCTATACTCTATACTCTATACATACAAATAAATAAAATTGAAGTGTCTGTTTGTAATATCAAGACAACAGCTTTTTACTAAATGCATACTACGGTGCCTATGACAAAACCACCATTTTTAAAAGTTTTGTCTGTCGGTCTGTTTGTTCCGGGTAATCTAGACCGATTTTGACGGGACTTTCACTGGCAGATAGCTGATGTTATAAGGAGTAACTTAGGCTACTTTTGTTTTAGAAAAAGAATTAGGGTTCCGCGCAAAAAAATAAAAACCATGAAATCCAAAATATCCGCGCGGGTGAAACCGCGGGCAGCAGCTACTTACATATAAAAACTTGTCTGGAAAAATATATTTTTTTGTTTTAAAAAGAAATATTTTCTCTATACGTATTAGTACGATGAATTCGAAAGATCTGGGTTAGTAGGAATGCAGGGGAAGGTTGGGAAAATAGCACGCCAATATTTGAACCGGAAAATATTTAGCATTTTCATTATATAAATTTATTTTATTGATTCCCACACATGTTTCCTCGAATGATAAATTGAAGTTATTTATGTACCATTGTGTCTGTGTGTGAACAATCGACACAAAATTGCGAAACATTACTTCGCCAAACTATTTGAGTACGGTGGAATGAATACATTTTAAATTACATACAAATATCTTCTGCCCGCGGTTTTAGCCGCGTGGCGGTTTCCACAGGAACATTACCCTATGTCACTCTCCGGTCCATGAACTATATATCTACCTAGGTATGAAAAAAATCCCGTTGCTCCATTGCTGCGTGAAAGAAGGACATTGAACGGCGACCAAAGAATCTCATTGGTAACGATAAGCTGCTTCGGACTAGGCTTCTGAGTCTTGAACATCGACGCAAAGTTGCAAGTCTCTCAGTGTTTTACAGGATACACTTTGGAGAGAGTGGGACGGAATTACACAACTTGATTCATTTTGATTCATTTATGCAAGTATGCGTGCTGTCAAAATAACCATGCTTTTGCATCAAGCGCGGATTACGAGATAAAAAACGCGCGAGCGCGGAAAACCATCAAAAAAACCACGAAATAGACAAGAACGGCAATACGGCCAGATAGTGCTGTCTCGAAGCCCTGCCTGGGTTCAAAGCGACGACTGTTCCACTTTACGCTACATATACATCACTTGCGCACCACCGCTTATTTACTACGGCGTCTGCACTGAGCACGCAGTGGTAGTGAAACAATTTTTTTGAATAAGGAGAGCTCGTAGAACATAAGCGGTTGCCGTGCTCATACTAGATTTCCATCAAGCCCCAACCACAACCACAATTATAGACGATAAGATTAATGCGATGCGTCAAGCGGAGTGGTTTTTCCATTGTTTTATCGCGGTCCACGATTGATGCTTATCTACCAATCATGAACTAGGTGTGAGGGCTGCCTAAGGCGATCGAATAAAATGTGCGCGTCGCATCGCTTCTCGGTGTGAGCTAACTCTAATGAAAACCTAACGCTCGCTTGTCGATATTCTGACGTCATTATTGGGTGCATTAATAGTACTATGTCGTAATTACAGTAAGGGCTCTCACGGTTGCAAAATAGCCATATTATAATTGTAAAATTAAATTAACTGTATAATTTATGGTTTTCATTACTATTTTTTCGCTTCTTTTTTAAGCTATGCGTATTTTAACTTGTAATAAAAAAATAATTATCAATAATTTCATGTCTATGATTTTTTTATACTATACTGGATAATGAGACGAGCTGGTCGATTGCCTGACGTACGATTATGATATTTTTTTGTGTAGGTTTGGAATGTAACTTTATTATACACACCAAAGACTAAAGAGAAATATAAACAAACATGTAAATAATATATGTCAACATAACGGCTTTTTACTAAATTTATATGAAAATATATACGGTACCTATAGCATATATGACAAATATAAGTATCTACTTAAGTTTTACGATGGCAGCCTTATAGCTAAAATTGTTTAAATTTTATGTTAAGTAGGTACTTAAAATTTACGTTAGGTACTTTTCGCCAGGAAAAAATGGAGTTGTGCAAACGTCACGTTTACAAATTCACTATTAATTCCAAACTATTAAATTACAATGACTAGTTCAAATTAGTATCAGGCAGTACCTGCCAGTAAACTAAACTGTGTTGCTGTACAAATACCTGCCCGCTTGAATTGTATTGTAATAAAACGTAAAATCGCGATCACCCATACTGCAATATGGTTGGTAAGTTTAAAGATGGTAAGTGTTGACCACGTCCTAAGTGGCAGTCTAGGCTTGAATCGTATTGAGTTCAGTTGGTAAACTGGTGGCGCGGAGTGAAGTCAAGTGCTTCACTGGACCTAAGTGTTTATTTAATATAAAATTTGGACTTTTTTGTGTTTGTGTGTGTTTGACATTTTTTTGGTAAGTTTTTAATTTTTTTTATTAGTTAACTTTTTTTGTTACTCACTTAATTTTTTTATTATCATTCTCATATTTTATTTGGTCCTTGAATCCATGGCTTTCATAGACATTGTTGGTATTTATGTTTTTAAGGCATTTCTAATCTATACTATAATATCTTATTTATTTATAAATGCCGGAGCTCTTATATTATCTTAACATTATCTACAATTAAAAATGTATGTTGATGTATGGATTCTAACGATACCCCATACATCGAAATCTGTCCAGGCTTTTAAAAGTTATGGTGGCATAAAGAAACTCACATTCAAATTCAAATCAAATACAAATCATTTATTTAGACACAAAAGTTATACACATAGATATGTTGAATCCATAGCCTCCCGAACTAGTATACACTGTGTTTCAGGAGTCAGTAACAATTAGTCTTATGTCATACGAGTACACGAATGAATGAATTAATTAATTACAATTTTATAAATAATTATAGGCATGTTATGTGCGTATGTGTGTGTTTTGTATTTATGAGTCTTCTGTGTGTGGACATCTTTCATTTCACATTTGGCCAACTCCTTAGCAACCCTAAATGAATCGGATCAATGTAAAATTAAGAAGAAAACTTGACATTTTGTTAAAGAAACACGAATACAGGTGACTTCAAATTGGTATGTTATCACAGACGGGGATGATTAGGACCATGGTTATCCAAAAGTTGTGAGAGCATCCCTTGAAAATACGTCACTCCAAATTTCCATACAAAAACATAAATTCACTTCGAAAGTAAAGTGCGCGGCATTTTCTGGAATTATTTCTAATCAAAATCATCAACTAGTTCAAGCGAATCAGCTGACCTGCCGATTCACTTGAACTAACTAGATAGGGCTGCCCGGAAATTCTGTAGTAAAATTTTCACGTAAATTTTAAATGCCATTCCATCAATGAAAAATTCCGAATTTCAAAAACTCGTAAAACAAATTTTGTTGACCTCCAGGAGATTCACCACCTTCCGGGATAACAACATACCAAATCAAACTCAGCTTGTATAATGAAACCAACCATTTCTAATTATAGCAACCTCAAGCTACCTCGATCTCCTAGTTGACTCTAGACTTCAGAGACTTGGTCAAGGACGTAGTCTTTTATCTACTATTTGATAACGAGACGAGCTGGTCGTTTGTCCGGTGGCAAGCATAAAGCCGGCCCTAATTGCAGTGCCACCCAGAAGTTTGAAAAACAAATGCCTGCGTGCTCTCTTTACCCGAAGATATAAGTATTAAGTCTCATAAGCTCAGTAGTTTCACCGACTACACTTTGCTCATTAAACCAGAACGAAGTAAATTCAAATTCAAAATGCTTTATTCAAATAGGCCCCAAAGGAGCACTTATGAAAGTTAAAATAAATGACTCTAACAGCGGGCCTCTGCTACATTCATCTACCCGAATCACAGAAGCAAAGTTTGCACATCACTGCTTGGTGGCAACTACACGAGCAAATCGGTGGTACTCGCCCAGAGACACTCGCAGCAGAGTTGGTCCTACCACATGGAAAAGGTAAAGTCTCTTAAGAAAGAAGAAAGAAAGAAAGATATCATTCTGTCTCACTACACCATGACATATTGCCGGTTTTATTCTTACATAAAAACAAGTGACCTTTAAAAAAGCGGCAGCCAAATTTAACGAAAATATCACGGTATTTGTAATTTCATCCCCCATTTTTCCACTCTTGTGGATGGTATTCATTAATAAAATTTATAGAAGGACCGCCCTTGACATATACCCTACTTAAATAAGATTATATAAAGTGAGCAATTTATAGTTTCAATTCCGCGACAATTTAACTAACTATAAATTGAAACTATAAATTGCTCACTTTATATAATCTTATTTAAAATGGATTTCCGCAAAGTAACGCCTGATTCCATCAAATATATACCCTACTTATTAAAAAAAAGAATCGTTTCAATCAGTTGATATTTGGCAAAGAAATTGGGTGCTAAAAATCAGTGGCCAGCACCCAACAATGTGATCTGATAGTCGCACAGAACCTGTCTAGGTTTAGCTTATCACCAATTCACCATCTCCGACCACATCTGTTAAATGCCAATTGCAATGCAACATTTCGCTAAGTTTACATAAGAATTATATGAATAAACATGGATTAGAAAAAGCTAATTGTTACAAATCGGTCTCAACTCTAATGTTGGTCATTCGAACATAACCGTGCTAGCATGCACGTCGTGACAAAATTTTGTCGATGCTTATATTGTGCATTTGTCTCGTATTCGCAGGAGAAAGAGCGAGACAAAACAGTAGACCAAATTTTGTCGTGGTGCGCATGTTAGTCTGGCTGGTCCGATCAGCAAGCGCCCGAGCGCCCCTTCTGCGTTATCTATATTTTGTGGCAACCATTGGCCGCGTCTGATGGCTGTACAAATATTCAAAATTGGCAAATTATTAACTATAAGCAACGGAAGACTTGAAAGTTGATAAAATGGTTTTAAATAAGTATAGGTACCGATTGCAACAAAAATATCGTGATATCTAAAATTTCATCCAGCATTTTCGCACCCTTACTATAAAGAAAAAGATGCCCTTAGAATATAGAGGAATACCACCTATTCATTAAATTTGATAAAGACCTACCCTTGACGTATACCCTACATCAGCCATACTCAAAGTGTGTTCCGCGGAACCCTAGGGTTCCGCGATACCCCTGTAGGAGTTCCGCAAGAATTTAGAAAAAAATTCATGGTACTTTTATTATGCACTTTTAATAAAAACTATTATTTGATTGTAGGGTTCCGTCATGTATTTCGCTTTCCAAAAGGGTTCCGGTCACCAAAACAGATTGAGAACCGCTGCCCTACATGAAAACAATTGATGTAGAAATCGAGTAACATTGCCTCGAAAAAAAAAACAGATGAATTTGAGTAGAAGGCTGTTTTGGAAGTGGATTAAAAACCAAAATGCCCTCTCATGATCTCGTCTCATAAACAACCTACCTGTCATGTTCTCTTCCATTATTTTTTTTATGTTATTTGGTAACGAGACGAGCTGGTCGTTTGCCTGATGGTAAGCATAACGCCGGCCCATAACAATTGCAGTGCCACCCAGAACTTTGAAACACAAAGGCCTGCGCGGCACTGCAATGCGCTCGTTACCCTGAGACATTAGGTATTAAGTCTCATAAGCCCAGTAATTTCACTGGATACTCTGCTCATCAAACCGGAACACAGTAATGCTTGCACACTACTGCTTGGCGGCAGACTTCACGAGCAAAGCGGTGGTAACAACCCAGACGGACACTCGCAAAAGAGTTAGTCCTCCCACTAACAAAACTATCTAAAGAAAGCGTCATATATAAAATGTATATGTGAAAGAGTGCCTATACGACTCCTTGACCTAGAATACGTAGGAATGCGAAATTCATGTTACGCAAAACATCTATTCGAAACTACTTTTATTATATGGCAATCGATCTACTTTTACTAATACAACAGCGCCGCAGTTAGGTTATTAACCCTGCTTGCAAAAACGCCAAACTTATTATCCCTGAAAGACCACTGTTCCTGTGGGAATCGCTACGTGGGTGAAGCCGCGGGCACGAGCTAGTAATCCCTACTATCCCTACTAGTCCCTACTAATATTATAAATGCGAAAGTGTGTTTGTTGGTTCGTTGATTTGTTGGTTTTGGGTGGCACTGCAAATGTTATGGGCCGGCGTTATGCTTACCATCAGGCAAACGACCAGCTCGTCTCGTTACCAAATAACATAAAATAAAAACTCGCCTAAGTTACTCCTTATAACATCAGCTATGTGTCAGTGAAAGTCCCGTCAGAATCGGTCCAGCCGTTTCGGAGATTAGCCGAAACAAACAGACAGAAAGTAAAAAATTAACTAAAATATGTCTTTTGTTAAGTACCGTATTCAAATGCATTTACTATAAAGCTGTTATTTTAACATTACAACCAGACACTTCAATTTTATTTATTTGTATAGATGAGTAGGTACCTACCTGTCATTGTTTTGCAATTATTCCCTAGCTTTTAAATATTCAAGCGAAATAAATTAGATCAACGTCATAGTTTTGTTCTGTTGTTGTAAACAAAAACTAATCATACTAATTTTTTATTGACGTAACCACAGATTACGGTATAATATATTATGTAGCTAGGACGTAACTAACGCTCTAGTCAATGTGAATAATAGTTCATCAGGTTTATAACAAATTTTTCTTTTCGCATACCATATTTCTAATTCTTGATAAACTAGCTAATACATAAATAAACACATCCAACCTAGCTAACTACAATAACAGTTGGATAATCTACAAGCCCAAGTAGGCCTATAGATAATCCAAATGTTCTAGCCCACTACGGATTTCGTGATACTCAAAATGCGCGCTTGACGCAAAAGCGTTGTTATTCTGACAAGCAAACGTACGTTTGCTTGAGCGTCTAAGCTGCCCCGAAGATACATAACGTGACGATTAAGGTTAACGTTGAATCAAGTATAAACTTAGCAATATGTTATGTGGAAAAAAACGTAATGACGTAATAAAGAACATATTAGGACTAGTTTATCCTTTAACCTTGGTAAACACAAACAATGCTAGAGTGCTTTATTTTAAGCATAAGGTTAAGTAGATATATTTATGTTTTCATTACAAGGTAACGAAATCAGCAGGTCGTTTGCCTATATGGTAGGCCTGCCCATAACAGTTGCAGTGCTAGCTATAAAATTATTATACAATAGAAAAACTAATTTTGCACACCATAAATTAACAAATATAGTGAAACCTGGTTAAGTATGGCTCTGAATTTGTGAGATTCCTCTAGTAAGCACTATTGATATATACGAGTATAATAAGGTCCCGACATTGCTGCGATAAAATACAATTGTTACTTACTGGAAAAAATAAGCCTTTGTAATTGAGATTTCATTTTTAGTTTTTGTAGATGTTTATTTCTATTAATTAAAGAATTTCCAATACCTTGTACAATGTATAACTAGGACAATTAACAATAATTTACATACTGCTCGACAATGACCAATTACATAAAGTTGTATGAAAATCCCAAGGGAATTTCCGAACAAGGGGCCACAATAAACAAAAAAAAAAAAAGAAAACGCATCTGCATCAATGGTTAAAGAAAAGTAGAGGATATGAACTAAAGGTACGTATTGCGCGCCGAAACAGAAACAAAATGGCGTCAAATGTCGAGCCACAGCTCTTCACACAGCACTATGGCATGGTAGCCTGTATCACATGCAACTTCTCACTTGCATTAATTAATAGTCCTGTAGAACTATTTTTTATATAATTTAGTCGCACGATTGAATTCAGTGACGCTTCAAATATTCGCTCTGGACAAGAAACCAAAATGTCGGGCTTGAAAAATCGGCCGACGCGCGGGACATGTGTACGTCTCATATCTAGAACACAATATTTCCATAGATAATTATGCCGTCTCTATCTATATATTGGAATCTCTTTGATCTGCATGAAATTTAAAACAATAAATTATTTATGTAGCCCTTCTTACGTAGTATTTGTATTCTCTTTGGTAGCCTTAGCTTTTTATTGTCGCTTTGTGATTGTCGCGCAGAAGGTGTGAAAAGTAGAGTAAGTATTCACCTCTAGGACAAAGCCGGTCTTCGTCTTGGGCGGCTTGAACCCCTCGCTTCACTCAGGACTCTACATATTTTATAACTCTTTCGCTTCGCTCGGGCGTCCTTCGTTATACGCTCAGGGTCCAATAAGCCGCCCGTGACGTAAGACACTGCTTTATCCTCTTAAGACATATAATCTACTATTACCATATCTATTAAATATTGGTCTGGTTGCAACAAGTTTCTTTTATTATTATTGGATACGAGACGAGCTGGTCATTTGCCTGAAGGTAAGCATAAAGCCGGCACAAAACAATTGTTACTACATAATAATTATATGTTGATTGTAATTGTTTTACTAGGTGGTAGGATTAACTCTTCTGCGAGTGTCCGTCTGGGTTGGTACCACCGCTTTGCTCGTGAAGTCTGCCGCCAAGCAGTAATGTGCGGGCATTACTGTGTTCCGGTTTGATGAGCAGTAGCCAGTGAAATTACTGGGCTTACTAATGTCTGGAGGTAGCGAGCGCACTACAGCGCCGCGCATGCCAAAGTTCTGAGTGGCACTGCAATTGTTATGGGCCGGCGTAATGCTTACCATCAGGCAAACGACCAGCTCGTCTCGTTATAAAATAGTATAAAAAAATCAGAACATCTTAAAAATATAAAGTGCGCAGTACCTACAAGAGGCGATGTTATTGCGGAAATTAATAATAATTTAACCATGAACAAACGTGTGGAGTCCCAAGCTTTGGCCTTCGCTAGATCTGTGCCGGCATGAACCAAGTCTAAACCCAGAAGGAATTAAATTCGCTACGAAGATATTGACGCAAATACCAAACATAGGTATCCGATAATTAAACATCCACGAATTTCAATGTTTAACTACACAGCTGCTTGACAAATATTATACCAGACGGTGTTGATTAAATAATATTCCATTTAAAGATACCATTTAGATACACGCCTGTAATTTTAACCGATTCCAAAAGAGGAGCATTTATCCATTCGTCTGTTTTTTTTTCTTTTGTATAAAGCGCCAAATAAACGCTCATGCATGTTTGCGTTTTGTTGTCAAAATAATCATGACTTCAACAAGCGCGGATTACAAGGCATTACACGCTCACGCGCGGCTTGATGTAAATCCATCAAGAATCCATGGAACAGACAAAAGCAACTGTCAGATAGTGATAGACGATGGCGGTCAGATCCAGCTTTTTAAAACTTCCTATTAAAAGAGCCAATTATCTTCACCAAACAGATTTTTTAAATCATAGCTATCAAGGACATCCTCGATCAAGTCACTTTTAAAACAAAAAAAAACTACTTAACTAAAAATCTGTCGTTTAGGAGCAACACAGCAGACACACACGTTAAGCCACAGATAATATAGATTTAGGATGTACTAATATTAGGTCTGTGGTCTAAAGTTTGACTGGAAGAGATCGTTCAGCGATAACCCCATTGTTATACTTTAGCAAGTTACTGTTGCTTTTTATTTTGATGTCCAATAAATTAGTATTTTGTATTGCCAGACTTCGGTACTCGCAACATTCGATAAATTAATCAGTTTTTACGATTCGACAAATTTATCGTTTGGACTTCCGTACTTGCGCCAAAGGGCCTCTTAGGATCTTACCACAAAAAAATTAAACCCACGTTATATCTTTTTAATTACTGTTTAACGCCTAAACATGCCTTAGACGCGCGATTAAATATGAGTAACCACAAGTCATGATTTAAGTAGTATCTAACCATAGTTAAACACAATTCTGTTGTGACATTTCGAATCATTTTTGACGTTTATCTTTAGGCGCTGTCTAGCTAAACAGGCGAGTAAAAATGTTTTTTTTTTTGTGGTAACACTATAAATGCTTTGCTACGGCTACGGGTCCCTTAACACCTATCGCGGAGTTTTGGCGGGAATGCGAAAATGTGCTGTTGTTGATTTTTTGTTATTTACTAAAACCTGTGTTTTATCGAGTGTTAATGTGTAATAATGGTGGATTATTAACCATTAAGTGTTCGTAAACGTGCATGAGTGAAAGGCAAATGGTACAAAGACGAAAAACGTGTATTTTCGTATTCTATCCAAAACTCCATAGAAGCTTCAGTAAAGTATCCACCGCTTTACTGAAGCATCACTTCGACTTGACCGCGCTTAGACTAAACTTTAACGTGACTTTGACGACTTTCATGCACCAAAACTAGAGACTTATTACATATTACTATTATTTATATAACTTGACACTGGCTAAATACGCTAATCGCGTGGAGCCAAAAACAAAAAAAAAACACCTATCGCAGAGATCCGGGTAAAGACCCGAGAGTTATAATAGATTGTAAATAAACGTCGCTCTGATACCACGCTTATGGCTTTATAACTACACCACAGAATCTTAGCTTATTGAAATTACTTCTTGAAAACTAGCTTATAAATAATGGCTAACTATTGTTGTAAGTAATAAATAACTTTAGTGCGTACCTTTTGTGCTAGGTATATAAAGTTGTGTACACGTAATCATTTCAAGACCTGAGCACATAAATTCTCATTTACCTACAAGGCTATGCCGCCATATTTATTGTTGTTTATGTACCGACTGCCATCAGTTATGATGTGCATCCAGATTATCCAACAAAAGTGTTCATAATAGGATATAGATATCAGCCTTAGTTTTAATAGATGATAAATATATGCCGGCAAGCTCAAAGACGAACAGCGCCGCAAGTACGGAAGTCGGTTCGATAAATTTGTCGCATCGAAAAACTCGATAAATTTATCGAATGTTGCGAGTGCCGAAGTCCGATCGTAAAGTATTGTAGTAGCTCTATATTCTCTTTGGATTCGACCTAGCAATTCGATAACTTTTTTCGATTGTATCGAGGCTCGATAAATTATATAAAAAAAACGATATAATCTACTTTATCGATTTGAACTGTCTATTTTATCGAATTTTATCGATCGAAAAGATCCGTACTTGCGCTGCAGGTGTTCGTCTATAGGCCGATAGGTCTATAGGTGTTCGTCGATAATAGGTATCATGGTTATAAAGTTAATTATAATTTGTCTTATGTGTGATCTGTTTCTAAAAACAATTAAGTATCATAAACAAGTCTGACAAACAGAGCACACCCATATTCTAATCAACTAATACTTATTATAAATGCGAAGGTTTGTTTGTTGGTTTCTCCTTCACTCACGCAACAATTGATTGAAGTGATTTTATGCTTAGTGATAACAAGAGATCTGTGGTGATAACTGACTGTTTAAGGACCGGAAAGTGACACATAGGCTACTTTGTTCCCGGAAAATACATTGTTCTCGTGGGAATGTCTACAGGTAAAACCACGGTCAGCAGCTAATTGCTAAATACATCTGTGCCTAGTTTAAAATAAATTAATTCAGTAATTTAGTCATGAAGAGATAACAGACCGAAATTGTTACTTTTAGACCTAAATCGTCCGCGTGTTTTATTTTTTATCTTTACTTGAGTTAGTAGGTAAATAGTACTTTGTTTTTTTTCTATATGGTGTTTTTTTTTCTATACAGCCCATTGCCCAGCAAATTGTAAAAGCAGAAAACCACAATTTTAGTTTTAGTGTATTAGTAATGAAAATTCGAGTAGCTCCTAAACTACAAGCTTATAGACCGCAGAGTAACATAGGCTAAATTTTTACCGGGTTTTTTTTTTTGTGTTATTGGGTAACTAGACGAGCTGTTCATTTGCCTGATGGTAAGCATAGCGCCGGCCCATAACAATTGAAGTACCACCCAGAACTTTGAAACACAAAGGCCTGCGCGGCACTGCAGTGCGCTCGTTACCCTGAAACATCAGGTATTAAGTCTCATAAGCCCAGTAATTTCACTGGATACTATGCTCATCAAACCGGAACACAGTAATGCTTGCACACTACTGCTTGGCGGCAGACTTCACGAGCACGGTTTCTGTAAAAATCTACATGAAACCGCGGCCAAAAGATAGTTTATACCATAGTAAAAGAAGAATGCTGCAATCGCATGCATTTGTTTATATGGCATTTTTAAACTGATCCGTTATTAAAAATCCGGTGTCCCCCAGACTATTATTAACACCTACGATCTCTACTTACGTCATACAAAGTAATCTATAAGTACAAAAGTTTCCATGGAACTTGGTATATTATTAGTTTATTTAAAATTGCCTTTGATGCAATAATAATTAGTATACGAATTATGTCAGGTGATTCATAAATGCTATAGCTATATGTAGGGTAACCAGCGTCTTACTAAGTGGTAGGACTAACTTTTCTGCGCGTATCCGTCTGGGTTGGTTTTTTAAACTGTCATGGTCATAAATACTACGAACAAAGTCAGAATTAACGGGATATTTATCATGTGTTTTATTTGTAATGAGTTCCCCATATTCTTCCTAATTATGTTATTTTAATTACATATATAATATTAATAATTATATTATTATAATTATAAATTAATATTAATAATTATATATTATAAAATATTCCTAATTATATTATCTTATTATTGTTCCTAATAAATAAAATAAAATAAATTTTTTGGTGCTGTGGCAAGCGCCATGATCACGGGAGTACTGGAAAACTGCGGGTGGATGTTAATAATTAGGGGCAGACGTAGTGATCTACCCTCTTCCTCACTCGTTTATGACGCGTATCATTACCACTGTACACATTATCACTATGAACTCGATCACAACAGACTATACTGACAGTGTCAGCTCGTGTTACCGGAACGGTGCTATTTCGGTTTTTACACGTGAGCGATTAAAAATGCAAATATGCAAAATGTATGTTTAACAAATGAGACGCAACTCACGGCTGAGTTTTAACCCACCATTGCCCTCCACCATGGTCACTCTACATGTCCATTCTTGACGCAAGTGGGTCGTTAGCCTTCGCTATTTGCGTCTTGTTAGGGAAGTCCGAATCTTGGTTTTTTGGCTTCGTTATTTTGGGTTACCAGCAGATTTTACAGTAAATCAGTTTTTAGTTGTGGTATCGTATGTTTTATGAATAACCTTTACTTTTGTTGCTTAGTTAATTACATGATATTGATTTGTAGTTTGCTTCGACGGTATGTATGCAGGGGCGTATTTACCCTAGGGCCAAAAGGGGCATGGCCCGGGGCGGCAGGCTGCTGGGGGCGGTGCAAGCAGAAGAAATTTAAAAACTAAGGCTCTTATTAATGAATTGTGTTAAACTGTGTTTTGTGTCTTTCGATTCAGTTTAATATTGTCAAAAAATAAGGGCGGCGGGGCCTGCAGGCCCAGGGCGCTAAATCCTAAAATACGCCACTGTATGTATGTGTCTTAGTCGAAGGTGGTTTGGCATGGTTGATGTAATTATTACACCCGAAGCGTGCTATACAACACTACTATTACTAAACATAAATTGAAATGGTTGTACGAGTAGTAGAAGCCCTTGTTATTTGTATTAGTGAACTTTTTATATCACACTCGCGCAATGCAGAGCCGCGCAGGTCTTTATGCTTCAAAGGTCTGAGTGGTATAACTGCCGACGTTATGCTTACCATCAGGCAAAAACTTACAGTCTTGAAATTTGGGACGAAGAAAACAGAAACCATAGACACCTGAAGTAAATCCGTGATTGAAACAGAAAAGTATTATATGACCTAAACATAGCTTCTCTAGAGCTAAAATCAGTTGTTTATCTAAAACCGGATTTTACTGTACGTATCTAAAATTAAGCTCCACTATAGATCTAAGTGTCGGTAAATATTTAACTTGTACTTAGCACATCGTACATCGGTAAATGACATCATGGTCAACTTTGTGTGTTTTAACTTAAACACACACAAAAGGACAACATCGTACTATAGACTACTATACTTCCGATCCAATCAGATATAAAATTAAATCTATACAAATTAATAAAATTGAAGTGTCTGTTTGTAATATCAAAATTACAGCTTTTTACTAAATGCATAATAATATGAAAGTATATACGGGTCAAACACAAAAACAGCCATTTTTAAATTTTTTGTCTGTCTGTCTGTCTGTTTGTTCCGGGTAATCTCCGAAACGGCTGGGCCGATTTTGACCGGACTTTCACTGGCAGATAGCTGATGTTACAAGGAGAAACATAAGCTACTTTCGTTTTGGAAAAAGATTTGGGGGTTTCCGCGCAAAAAAATAAAAACCATGAAATCCAATATATCCACGCGGGTGAAACCGCGGGGCAGCAGCTAGTCAGATATAAAATTCAATCTATAAGTACTACAAACTAATAAAATTGAAGTGTGTGTTTGTAATATCAAAATAACAGCTTTTTACTAAATGCATATGAAATCATGTACGGTACCGGTACTTATAACAAAACACAATTTTTAAAAACTTTTAAAATGTTGTGTCTTTCTGTCTGTTTGTTCCGGGTAATCTCCAAAACGGCTGAACTAATTTTGACGGGACTTTCACTGGCCGATAGCTCATGTTATAAGGAGTAACTTAGGCGACGTGAACAGAGCCGCGAGGCACAGTTCGATATGAAATTTCTCGTTAGGCGTACTGGATGGTTTTGCGGTCAGTTTTGCCATGGTTTTGTGACTGACGTAAAACCTACCTTCTAATGTCATGGTGAACGAGGGTCGCTGATGGTTAATAGAGATCTGGATAGTTTGAATATCCGTCTGATTGACGGTCTTCTTCTTAGCGTGTCGAAGGCAATCAAATGTTTGCAGCATATAGAACTTGGCTACGTCGACTGCGTTGCTTGTAAAGTTCATAAGGTCCTGCAGCGTGCAGGTGACAGAGCACGCAGGAAATATTATCAGGTGGGCCATGGTTTGTACGCAGGCTCCACACAAACAGTCCAGGTTGGAGGCTTCTGAGAATCTCCAGCTGGACATGGCATTTAAAGACTTCCAGATCAGCCTTGACTCCGTCTGGTCACGGTTAAGAATAATACCACCCCACCGTATCGTAATAGCCGTAATAGCCATTCACGCTCGTTCCAAATACATCGCTCCGCGCGTCGTGGATTGACTGGAGCATATTGGTCCAATTTCGAGCATTTTCCGTTAGTGGGAGGACTAACTCTTCTGCGAGTGTCCGTCTGGGTTGTTACCACCGCTTTGCTCGTGAAGTCTGCCGCCAAGCAGTAGTGTGCAAGCATTACTGTGATGAGCAGAGTATCCAGTGAAATTACTGGGCTTATGAGACTTAATACCTAATGTCTCAGAGTAACGAGCGCACTGCAGTGCCGCGCAGGTCTTTGTGTTTCAAAGTTCTGGGTGGCACTGCTATTGTTATGGGCCAGCGTTATGCTTACCATCAGGCAAACGACCAGCTCGTCTCGTTACCAACTAACATTAAAAAAAAAAAACGCAGATGGGCACTCCATTACGGGCACGCCATCATTCCATTTTTCGGTCATTCTGCGTCTCGAGTACCTACTGCCAACTGAACGCGAAATTTATTATTCAACCACACACGATGATTTGGAGCGTTTGTATATATATTATATATCCAATATTCCTATCATTCCACGTAATCCATCTGAGATTCCCCACACACGGGTGGTTTTTGGAATGTTGTGGAATGTGGATTGGAGCGCTCGTGTATGGGGTCTCTAAGAGCCTGCTTTGTAAAATATCCAGGGAAGGGGCAACAGCATTCTTCTCGGTCTGCCTGCCTCCTAAAGTATTAGGTATTACGTCTAATATGCCCAGTAATTTCACTGACTACTTTCCTCATCAAACTGGGACACAGTAACACATGCATCTACTTCGCGGCAGACTACGAGCAAAACGTGGTACCTACCCAGACAGAAAGTCACAGAAGAGTTAGTACTACCTAATATCATAATCCTAGTATACGGTATTGTACTCTAGAATCTAGATCTTAAGTTAGGACATACAATACATTCTTTGTTAAGCAACACATAAATTATCTCGTCTACTTATATGACGCAATGGATACGTTCTGCCAATCTGATTAGATCAGAGATTACTATCTCATGTTTTTATGCAACTTTTATTACTATAATAATTAACACGCAGTCTAGTTATTACTTTAATTGTTTTATAATTTCATTTTAATTATGTCGGGTTTTTTAATACAATTATACAAAACATGTTATAGGATTGTATGATGTATTTTGTTAGTGGGAGGACTAACTCTTCTGCGAGTGTTCGTCTGGGTTGTTACCACCGCTTTGCTCGTGAAGTCTGCCGCCAAGCAGTAGTGTGCAAGCATTACTGTGTTCCGGTTTGATGAGCAGAGTATCCAGTGAAATTACTGGGCTTATGAGACTTAATACCTAATGTCTCAGGGTAACGAGCGCACTGCTGTGCCGCGCAGGCCTTTGTGTTTCAAAGTTCTGGGTGGCACTGCAATCGTTATGGGCCGGCGTTATGCTTACCATCAGGCAAACGACCAGCTCGTCTCGTTACCTAATAACATAAAAAAAAGGAGAGACATAGGTACTAGTACCTATGTCTCTCCTTTTTTTTATCTACTAGCTACTAATACTAGCTACTAATAATAAGCTACTAATTTCAAATTGGTATTTGCATTCATCGGTGCGGTAATATTGTTTTGATTTTATTTCTCTGCTTGACCTGACTTGATTGGACCGTCTGGATCAGAAGGCCACTCGCAGAAGAGTTAGTCCTACACAACCTTGTGAGGTTCATGTTTAAATAATATACTGTTCGAGCAGTAATTTTCTATGACGCGTTAGTAGGTTACAATTACAATATTGCATAAATGTAACACTGAATTGGTATGTAATTTACTAAGATTTAGGTAAGTACCGAATGTTCGCAGAATGATGGAATAATTCCGACGGCGCGCGGCGCCAAGGCCCCTTACATGCACTTTTATTATTAGTATTTATTTTATTTCTTACATCTTGTTATACTACATTTTTTTTTATAAAAAAAATACTATAATCATCATCATCCACGCTGCCACTGCTGGGATATCGGCCATGTTTCTGAGAGAGGGTATCAGCTATAAACCACGCGCCACTTGATGGATGGCACATGTCCTCGAATTGTTGTGGTTCTTGAACTTGCGGGTTTCTTCACGATGTTTTCCTTCACAATTTTAGAGCGAGTGTGGTATAAAATTTGGAGTTGGAGTTGGAAAATGCGAAGAATGTAAAAGAAATATGGCAGGTGATAAACAAAATAGCATATCTCAAACCTAATAAAAACACCACTCACGAACTCTTAACAACTGCACGTACCCCCCAGGAAGCTACAAACAGGGTAAATAAATACTTTTCAAGTGTAGGCGAGACTTTGGCCCGGTCCGTGTCTTCTAATTGTGGTCAATACACACGCCCTTTAACTGCTAAAACCGCACAAGTACCACCTATACAATCCTTCACTTTAATTGATACCGATATAACCGAGGTTGTCTCTATAATAAATTCGTTAAAAACTAGCTACGCTGTAAGTTTAGACAATATTTCAACTAAAATTATTAAGGAAAATAAACTCGTGTTTGCTGGACTCATCACCCATATTTGCAATCTATCACTCACATCATGTCACTTTCCCAAAGCTTTTAAAACATCAGTTATTATTCCGATACATAAAAAGGGACCAAAAGATATTATTAGTAATTATAGGCCGATCTCAATATTGCCAGCATTTTCAAAAATTTTGGAACGCCTTATCAATAAGAGGCTTATAAATTACCTTGAGGAACGAAATCTACTCTCCCAGCAACAATTCGGCTTCCGTAAAAACAAGTCAACATCTGAGGCTGTGGGAGAACTCACTGATCATATAGTAAAAGGTTTGGATGCTGGTGACAAATGCCTTGCAATCTTTTTAGACCTTGCGAAGGCATTTGACACTGTTTCCATTCCACTCCTACTTCAGAAATTGGAAGATCTAGGAATTCGTGGCCCTCACCTGGAATTGTTTGCAATAATTGTTTGCAAGTAATCCACTTAGATGACAGAAAACAGTGTGTTAGACTGGGTAGCACTGTCAGTGAGCCGGTTTCTGTTACATGCGGTGTTCCTCAGGGAAGTATCCTTGGCCCCACTCTATTCCTAGTGTACATTAATGAGCTGTGCAATATTGATATAGATAACGGTAAAATTATCACTTTTGCAGACGATACAGCGCTTGCATTCCGTAGTAACAGCTGGGAAAATGTTTTCGCTTATGCTCAAAAGGGATTTAATCGAGTAAACGAGTGGCTAAAACTTAACTTGCTCAGTTTGAATGCTGAAAAAACACAGTATGTTACCTTTTCAATGTTAAACAAATCGCAACCACCCACATGTCCCAAATTTACTTTATTGGCACACTCACAGTTGGATAGTAACTTATGTAATTTCAATAGATGCACATGTAGAAGTTTGGAAAGGGTTAGCTCCATTCGTTACCTGGGTGTTACCCTGGATAGCCATTTAAATTTTGAATGTCATATTAAAATATTAACGAGTAGAATTCGAAAATTAATAGCAGTTTTTAAAAATATAAGACACGTAGCTGATAAAACCATACTTAGGACCACATACTACGCTTTATGCCAATCGTTACTATCGTATTGCATTGACACATGGGGTGGAGCAGCAAAAACCCACCTCTTACCCTTGGAAAGAGCGCAACGTGCCATATTGAAAGTCAGTAACTTTCTCCCTTTTAGATACCCAACCACTAAGCTATACAATGAAACCGCTATACTGACAGTTAGACAGCTTTTTATACTGAGACTCACCATCAACCAGCATAAATTATGTGTCCAAAATGAGGAGTCTCGAGAGTTCACGTGTAAAAGGCGTCGAATGGATAGAGTTTTCATTGTTCCTAAGTATAGAACTTTCTTTTGTAAAAAATTTCCTTGTTTCCTGGGCGGTTTTATTTACAACAAACTTTCAAAAATAAAAGACATCAAACACCTGAATTATTTTCAACTAAAAAAAACAGTGACGAATATGTTACAGGCGTACACCTATGAGGAAACAGAGAACTTACTCTCTATTATGAAATGAATGTGCGTATCACAGTTAAAATACCCAGCATCACGAAATACTAAAGTAATTGAAACCATTTTTCATTTACACACACGCACACACACACACACACGCACACACACGCACGCAAACACACTCACACGCACACACACACACACACACACACACACACACACACACACACACACACACACATTAGTATTGTTTAGAAGTACATAAATAACTTCAATCTAATTGTATGAATTAAAATTTAATATAATTATTATAATATAATTCTTATTATTTCAAGTACATAATAATACACTGCACTGTTATTTTTCCTACTTCAATTGTTATTTTGATATCATTTATAGTCAATTTAGTTGGGGGAGCACAGACCCCTATAATACAAGCTTTTGCTTAGCTTAGGGATCTGAGGCTTATCTTTTCATTTATGTTTAGCATGTTCAAGGACAATGTACTTATAGTAACTAGTAATTACCTAATTCATTGCATCAAATCAGTGCTTACTTTGTGTTGTACTTTATAATTATCAGTTATTGTGTATGCTACTTGTCATTTTGATTGGTTATTAAATAAATTTATTATTATTATTATTATTATTATAAATCTGCACATATCTTGATATAAGTCCTTGGTGTGGAGCCGAGACGAGATCGGACCATGATGCGTCAGATTGAAAGTCGCACAAGTTCGGCCACACTTGCTCTGGTCTCAGGCAAAACACTATCCAAGAAACTTAAAACTTTAACCTAGCCTAACCTAGAGTTCCACTGGCAGCGGGTCTGGGACCAAGCAATTAGGGCTGGAGAATGAGGAACGTCTTGACAATACGTGCCGTCAAGGAATACCCCCGGGTGATAGGAAAGGAATCCTTCCTATCCATCCTTCCATCCTTCTTTTCTTCTACTTTGTGTGGATGACTGGTAGAAAATACTAATAGTATTAAGTCCTCCTTTTGTACATTTCTTTTGTGCAATAAAGTATTAAATAAATAAATAATAAAGGAAACCCGCATGTTCAAGAACCACAATTCGAGGACATGTGACATTCACGAAGCCGCACTGGGCGTGCGCGGTAAATTATGGTCCATACTCTCTCTAAGCCAAGCCCGGTATCCCAGCAGTGGGAGTGTAATAAGGCTAATGATTATGATAGGTTAACATTTAGGTACCGCTATGTGATCGAAAATTAAATGTAAAACCTAGATTAGAACTTAGAACTGGCTGTCAAGTGCAGCATGCTGTGTTTGCCTTCACCAAAACCGCAGGCACATTGTGGGTTTCGAACCATCGACCTACATATCGGTGGCCAAAGTAACTACCACTAAGCTATCATCGCTATAATGTTCATTCTTATTTTTTTTTTTATGTTATTTGGTAACGAGACGAGCTGGTCGTTTGCCTGATGGTAAGCATAACGCCGGCCCATAACATTTGCAGTGCCACCCAGAACTTTAAAACACAAAGGACTGCGCGGCACTGGAGTGCGCTCGTTACCCTGAGACATTAGGTATTAAGTCTCATAAGCCCAGTTATTTCACTGGATACTCTGCTCATCAAACCGGAACACAGTAATGCTTGCACACTACTGCATTGCAGCAGACTTCACTCACAAAGCGGTGGTCACAACCCAGACGGACACTCGCAGAAGAGTTAGTCCTCCCACTAACATTCACTATTTATTATCATACACAGAACTTGTTCAGAGATTGTTATCATTTTACCAATAACCCTGTTTAAGTGAGCTATGAGCGGGCTGGCTTACTTTATTTGCTTCAGTGGCTTTCAAGCGCACCGTCTTATCAATCATAGTTCTACTTATCAATGCAACCTACTTAGTGGACTTCTAGATAATTCTAAACGATAAATAAAATGTGGCAATTGAACAGAACTGCTTTTAGACCGCGTATTAGCTCTCGAGTTTTGCGGAGCGTTTTACAGGGTGTTTTCGAGTAATTTTGTTAGTTATAACCTTTCAAATACGTACAAATATAATAATATAGCTATTATATTGGACAGCCTTCGTCGTACCACTACACGATTTTCCTTGTAATTATGCATGATTTAGGAGTAACTCCTCTTTGTCCCATCATTCGAAAGAAATATTTGCGTGGTGAATGGTGAGGCAGAGTGAAATAATGTGTAAAATTTTTGGTGCAAATAAACATCTTATAAATGCCTCTGTATTGCAGAGGTCTATAATGTAGGCAGTGGTGATCAGTATTCAAGGGAGCCACATATTTGTTTGTCACACCCATCTATCTGTCTATTCAATCAATAATCTGGGAATCTGGACCCACCCACTGCGAAGTGTAGGCCTACATTCTTTCACTTTACTCTTTCTGCAGCGCAAGTACGGATCTTTTCGGTCGTTAAGATTGACAGTTCAAATCGATAAAGTGGGTTTTATCGACTTTTCATATAATTTATCGAGCCTTCATACAACTGACTAAAGTTATCGAATAGCTAGGTCGAATCCAAAGAGAATATAAACCTACTACAATACTTTACGATCAGACTTCGGTACTCGCAACATTCGATAAATTTATCAGTTTTTTCGATTCGACCAATTTATCGCTTGGACTTCCGTACTTGCCGCTGGTCCCTTTAAACCTCATCTAATGCCCTCTACCATAACTTACTAAATCGTTTGACCATCGTGCTGTAGGCCTGCATAAGAGAGTGACGAATATGAATATTGAGGGATGCAAGGGTAGAGGAAGATGAAAGAAAATATGGATGGATTGTGTGAAGGCGGATATGAATGAATAGGAAGTGCATGACGCCTGACAGGGGAGAGTTGAAAAAATAGATATTGAGGCAGAAATTGGGTTAAGGACAAGAGATGATGAAGGCCTGCCTCAAAGTCCTGCCTCTATAGTACACACAATTCCCCAAAAAAGTCCCTCTAATTGTTGAACTTATTTATTTATATTATTTTTCCTTCTTTAAAGAAAATGGTGGAACTGCAAACTAAAGCCGCGGAGCCGCAACAAGGTGGAGATATCACATACATGGATATGAAGGATGAAAGGGAAGCTCTTGGGGACTCCAATATACAGAAGTTCTTTACTGGGACCACGGTCCTCTTGACTGGAGGCACTGGTTTCTTGGGCAAGCTTATGGTGGATAAGCTAATGAGGTAAGTTTATTGACATAAAACAAAAAATCTATTACATTTATTTCAGGCAAAACCCATTACACCAGATAGACACAATTCTACCAGGTGGTAGGACTAACTCTTCCGTGAGTGTCCGTCTGGGGAGGTTCCACTGCTTTGCTCGTGTAGACTACCGCCAAGCAATAGTGTGTTCCGGTTTGATGAGCAGAGTAGCCAAATTCAAATTCGTATAGGCCCCAAGGGAGCACTCATGAAAGTTAAAATAATCGACTGTGTCGTTGGGTTTCTGTAACGTTTGTTTACCCTCTTTATCAGCCTCTTACGCTCCCACTGCAGGGATACCGGCCTTCTCTCAGAGAGAGAGAGGTGTGGGCCATAATCCACCACGCGGGCCCAGTGCGACTTGGTGGCCGTCACAAGTCCTCGAATTTTGTGGTTCTTGAACATGCGGGTTTCTTCACGATGTTTTCCTTCACCGTATTACAGCGAGTGTGAATAATCCACACAACTTGATATAAGTCATTGGTGTGGCCGAGTCGAGATTCGAGCTATGGTGCGTCGGATTGAAAGTCGCACAAGTTCCCGCTCGGCCACACTCGCTCTTACCCTAATCACAGACTAAAACTAATGCCAGTGAAGTGGCGCTGTAATTGTTATACGCTGGCGTTTTGCTTACCATTGTGCAAACGACAAGCTCGTCTCGTTATCCAACAAAAAAAAATGTCATGTGTTATCCGTTATTCTGTGGCACTGCGTACAAAAATACACAGTAACTAATTATGTATACAGTTAACACGTAGGTATGTACCTACGTTGGACCTTGGATGGTATTGCGCAAGTATAGTCTGTGCTTAGCATTAGCAAACTATACTGTAAACGTCTGTTTAGTTCGGCCACACCTCCGACTCTCAAATTATTATGTAGACTATACTTTACGTTAGGTAATCTCTATACCATAAATAAAAATTAAAGTCAATATAATTGGTTATGTATGTTCGTGGTAGGACTAGCTCTTATGCGAGTGTCCGTCTGGGTTGTTACCATCGCTTTGTTAGTGAAGTCTGCCGCCAAGCAGTAATGTGCAAGCATTACTGTGTTCCGGTTTGATGAGCAGAGTAGCCAGGGAAATTACTGGGCTTATGAGACTTAATACCTAATGTCTCAGGGTAACGAGCGCACTGAAGGGCCGCGCAGGCCTTTGTGTTTCAAAGTTCTGGGTGGCACTGCAATTGTTATGGGTCGGCGTTATGCTTACCATCAGGCAAACGACCAGCTCGTCTCGTTACCAAATAAAATAAAAAATGAAAATTAAACTAGCTTCTGACCGCGGTTTCACCCACGTTCCCACCAGAACCGTGCTTTTTCCGAGATAAAAAGTAGCGTGTGTTAGACTCCATTCCATAAATTATATTTATGCAAAAAATCACGTAGATCCGTTTCTCAGTTGCTGCGTCAAAGTAGCACAAACCAACTGACAAACAAACAAACTTTCACATTTATTTACAAACTAGCTTTTGCCCGCGGTTTTCACGTTCCCACAGGAACCGTGCATTTTTCCGTGATAACAAGTAGGTAGCCTATGTTACTCTCCGGTCGCTAAACTATATCTATGCCGAAAATCATGTCGATCCGTTGTTCCATTGTTGCGTGAAAGAAGGACAAAACAACAAACCAATGAACCAACAAACACACTTTCGCATTTATAATATTAGTAGGATTAGTAGGATTTTCTTGAATATCCCGCTGTAGTGTGGATTAACAGTTAACACCTCGTTTTAATCAGCTTAATTGGAACCATAGACAAATTGGCTTAATGACATTTGTTTTCACCCTTATGGCTGGTAAAATTTACAAAAGTTAAAGTTAATTATATATATGTACCCTACTCATTAAAAAAGGGTCGTTTGAGAATTATTGGTGAAGAAATCGAGTACATAACATCGCCACAAAAAATACAGTCCCTACGCTTCCAACTGGTTGTGGTCTAGAACAATTGGATTATCTATAGGCCTACTTGTGCTTGTAGATTATCCAACTGTTTTTGTAGCTAGGTTAGATGTAGTGTTTATTTATGTATTAGCTAGTTAATAAGTACTAGTAATGTAATTTTTTTAAGCTATACATAAAAAATACCGACTAATCGAGAACCTCCTCCTTTTTGGGAGGCAGTTAAAATGTAAATACTTAGCAAAAGATCTAACGTGAGGCCAATATTTCATTTGCCTATTTACTTTAAGAGCTACGTCCGTGTTTTTTTCTCACGATGTTTACATATTTTGCGTAATACAAACATTTGTATGGACATGGCATGGTTTTAAGTACACACATAAAATGTGCGTATGGTTGGAATTATCATACATTCTTACAGAGTAAATAACGACCAAGGAAAACAATAAAAAATATGCGACCTTGACTTTGGTCAAACGAAGAAGTTTATGGCAAGGTTTTTTTTAATTTTTTTAAGTGCTCAGCTATTATCTCACCTATGAATTAGAGTTGCCCTTCAAGTTCAAACTTGAACTTATTGGTGTGTATACACCTACACACCGATAAGTTCAAGTTTCACGTTCAAGATCACGTTTCACGTTTTCTGCGCCGTCTAGTTTTTTTGCCTATTCTCAATTGTGTAGGCTTTAAAACAAGGCAACTAGAGTCACTACAACTTCCGCGAGCTTCCATCCTCGGGCCCTAAATATTTTTTTTAATGTTGAAGGAGGCTTACGTTTGACCCCGATATCACCTGATGTTAAACGACGATGCGGTCGACGATGTAACACGCTTGCCTAGTAGAAACCTATTCACTCTCTAAATATTTTTTTATTTTTAGTTCGGGGACGAAATTAACGACAGCGAAATCCTACTTCCTACTTATATATATTAATATTATAAATGCGAAAGTGTGTTTGTTGGGCACCCTACTGTATACGTATTACGTACAGCCCTACTAAAATCATCGTCTGCTATAACTATTTTCTGTCTCTTTCGTTTATTTCTATCCATTGACGAGAATGACACTCAATATTCAAACAGGAAATATCACAATGACTAGTCAGAACACTATTAAAATTATACCTACTTTTTAATTGTATTCAAGAAATTTTCAATAAAATATAATCATAATGTTTGGAATTTCATATAAGGCAAAAGAATTTTTTTTACGCGTAGCCCAGTCATGGGTCTAGTACTTTGTAATATAAGTTCTAAAGTTTAGTTTATTTTTTATGTTATTTGGTAACGAGACGAGCTGGTCGTTTGCCTGATGGTAAGCATAACGCCGTCCCATAACAATTGCAGTGCCACTCAGAACTTTGAAACACAAAGGCCTGCGTGGCACTGCATTGCGCTCGTGACCCTGAGACATTAGGTATTAAGTTTCATAAGCCCAGTAATTTCACTGACTACAGTGCTCCTCGAACCGGAACACAGTAATGCTTGCACAGTACTGCTTGGCGGGTGACTTCACTTACAAAGCGGTGGTAACAATCCAGACGGACACTCGCAGAAGAGTTAGTCCTCCCACTAACAAAGTCTCATATATTAAAGTTAGCTAGTGTGCTACGATAAAGTTTGTTTTCAATTCAATCTCTAGCGTGGTGGGTCTCCTGGGGTTAGTGAAAACGGGCATTAGACTCGTCTCTGAATTACACTAGCTCTTTTTTAATTTTTCTGAAAATGTCAATAAGCAACATGTAATTTTTTTATTATATTAACTTAAATGACAAATGAGCAGACAGTCTGTAAAGATGGCCAATTGGTTTTTATAAATACCTACTAAAAAAACTGTGACTCAGTCTGTTTATCAGAATTGGGCTTCGGATATTCCACCCATACTAAACCAATTCGTTTTTAGATATATTTTACTTAAACGGTACTTTACGGACGTAGAATATTTAATTTAAAGTTAGCTTTTTATATGCATATAGCGAAGCGCTGCCTTCTGTCTTAGGGTGACCATATCCGGCGTGATTTGAAGACTTTTATTCTCAGATTTACGGTAGATGAGATAGTGGTTAAACGCAAGCCTATTGTGCATAAAAAACGTTAGTGACGAGCGTATTTTTTTTATATAAAGTAGTCGCTGCACACAGTTTTACCTGATCGAGTTTGTTACAGGAATCGTGCATTTTTCCGGGATAACAGTAGCCTATACTACTCTCCGGTCCATAAACTATATCTATGCAAAAACGCAAGATTTTTTGTGGAAAAATTATTTTTTTCAGACAAGCTTTTATGAAATACGTAAGTAATTGGTACTGTAATCTTGAGGCCACGTTCCGGCTCTATCATCAGGCCCCTGGACATTATCTGGTACTTGTAAAGACAAATCAGACGAGCACAAACTCCATGGGGTTACGTCGTTTCGTTACAGAGTTCCTGTGGCCACCTTCCGGCTCCATCATCAGAACAGCTTTGTGACATCATTATATTACACTGTCATCCGATTTACATATGTACGTAAAGATTCGGCTCAATTGAACATCGGGAATTGGGTCAAATGTAGCTTGCAACATTTGACCTAAACAAACAAACATAATACAAACAATGCAAGTTCAATAAAAGCTTGAGCTCCGATACGTTGCTCCCGTACTGTAGTGTGAAGGTAATAGTCACCACACAAACTTTACCCCAAATGGGATTGAATCCACTCCTCGCTTTGCTAATAGGGTTACTATCGAATTAATATACGGAACCGGCGAAAACATGGTCTAACTTAGCAGTTGAAATAATCTCCCAAATGAGCGCCATCTATGACATGGGTCCACGCGAATCTCTAAGAGACTTTTTTAAAGAAATAGGTATTCTAACCCTGCCTTCGCTATACATTTTGGAAAATATAATGTATGTACGGAAGAATATTACTAAATTTAACTTAAAAAGTGATGTACATGAGTTAAATACTAGAAGTAAACATAAAATTGTTGTACCCGGGTTCAGATTAAGTAAAACTAACAAATCGTTCCTGGCAAATGGTGTCAGATTCTACAACAAAATTCCTAAAGTATTAACTGAATTACCACAAGGAAAGTTTAAACGTATAGTCAAGAGTGTATTAATTAAAAAAGCGTATTATAAAATTAAGGATTATGTAGATGACAAGGATGCATGGAGGCAAACAGCTCAGGAGCCTCCTGGCGACTACTAAACTTTAAATTGTTAGTTGTTAGCATTAGAATCATTGTAAAAAACTACTTTTTTTAAAAAGAATGCCGTGACGAGTTTCTTGCCCTTCTTCTTGCTCGGCCTATACCAATTTGGAACGGGCACGGTGGGTTTCTGGAAGATTCGTTGACTTTGAGCACGGATTGGGTCTGTTGGTGTCTTTGTCATTTATTATGTTCTGATAAAGACAGCATTAGTTTTAGTCTGTGATTCGGGTAGATGAATGTTGCAGAGGCCGGCTGTTAGAGTCATTTTAACTTTCATAAGTGCTCCTTTGGGGCCTATTTGAATAAAGACTTTTGAATTTGAATTTGAATCAAATCTTAAGTTTATTTAATAGCTGTAAAGCGTAAATCTACAAAAGTACTATTTATACATCCATATTGGTTTTACGTTTATGAATAATTAACATCGTTATGTACATACTTATCTGTTTACATTGTCGAGATTTTTTATTGAATGTGTGGAATTTGGTGTCGTCGTGACTTTTAAATTTTGCACTAATCATCAAAAAATATATTGGTGTGCTTAGCGTTGTTGAAATACTAGCTTTTGCTCGCGGCTTCACCCGCGTGTAGTTTACCACATGAACTTTTCCCGGGATATAAAGTAGCCTATGTTATTCTCCGGTTCATAAATTATATATAGGTATGCAAAAACTTACGCATATCCGTAACTCTGTGAAAGAATTAACAAAGACACATACATACACACTGCCGTATTTATATTATTAAGTCAATTTTAATTAGTAGGGATAAATATATATCAAGTTTTATTTATTTTAATTATGTACATATTATCTAACATAAAAAAATCACGTTAAAAATAATGCACGGTGTTGCACAAAGAATATTTTTATTTTAAATACTTAGTATTTATCTATTTTGTTTAAATGTTAATCGAATAAATCGTTTAATTAAAATATTATTTTCGTTGTATAGTAACGATTCCTGTCTCTTTAAAAGTTTTACGATCGATTTTTTATAGATTAGAATAATTATCGCATTATTTATTTTGCCAAGCTATTTTAATTGAACCTAATATTATTCCGGTTCAAGAACCTGAGGAGAGCAGCCATGAAAACATGACTTAAGTTGTCCGTGACTTGTAATGTAAAAATAATTTATAAGCAAAAAAGGGTGCGAGCCCTGGAGCTTGCAGAGTATAATAATAATAAAAAAGCTGTGCGTGACACAGCAACCGACCGAGAAGAAAGATAAGAAAGCACCTAAGAAACTCATTCGCTGCACTAATTGGGAGCATTTATGAATCACGGCTTTACAAACAAATCATGTGAAAAATCTCTGAAATAAATGAATCCTAACTTTATTACCACCTGTGCTGCTAACTAACATAGTTTTTAAGTTTTGTTTTTGTAACTAACACATGGAGCAAATATGTTGTCTGAGTAAATAAATATTATTATTATTATTACTTATATCTTTTTTTGTACTGATGTTTGTAAAATGTAGATACTTACAGAGTCAACTGTCAATCTCAATGTCATCTGTCAATGTCAATGTCACAACAAGTCGGAGGGCAACTCTAAAACTTTCAACAACGTATCCGAACAGTTGCCAGTTTTATGGTCAATGCGAGACTGTACATTGAACTGATAGCCTTTCACGTCTCACATAGAATGCTTGCTTCAAATTAATTTGTATGCTTTTTACAGCGTTTTCCTTGTAACATCAGTTGGCTTTTATTTATTAGGCTTAGAGTCTTCTCACACCAAGACGCGAAGCGAAGCGACGCGATAGCGAGACAAAAAAAAACTTATATAATTTTGCTACATCAAAATTGCTTTTAATAAAGCTGGAGCCGACTGCCTTGGAGTACCTTTTTTAAATTCTATTTGACAAAGAGACTAGCTGGTCGTTTGCATGATGGTAAGCATAACGCATCATTCGATCTTGACAAACAACCACCTACTCTACCTACAGGTTAAACCATTAGAACCGGGCCTTTTCCGAGAAATCAACTAACATACACACAAAAAAAATACAGGCACATTGAAGTCCTCCTGTTTTGAAGTCAGTTATAAAGGTTAATTTTTCAGTGAGAGCGCGAAAGCGAAGTTAATGCGTGTCGTAACTCGTAATGCAGACCGTAGACGCTTATGCAAACGTGTGTTTGCTTGTCAGAATAGCAACGCTTTTGCATCAAGCGCGGATTTCGAGTATCTCGTAATCGACGCTTGATGCAAAAGCGTTGTTATGTTGACAAGCAAACGCACGTTTGCAAAAGCGTCTACGGTCTGCATATCGCATCGTCTTCAGAGGCGTACTTCGGCTCGAAGCGAAATAGGTACGCCTCCTATACTATACGAGAATCGAGGATGTACAATTAATAATTTTGTATCGCGCCGCATCGCTTCGCGTCTCTGTGTGGCGCGGCGTGAGGGTCAGCCTGACAATACACCATTTCCATTATTATTCTTTAGAAATATTGTCGGGATTTCAAGAGACGTTGTTCACCACCAATGTTCACCATCTTCTAGGCAAGTGCGTTATATCGTCGACCGCGTCGTCGCTTAACATCAGCGGCGCGAGTACGGATCTTTTCGATAAATAAAATTCGATAAAATTGTCAGTTAACATCGATAAAACCCACTTTATCGATTTTAAATGTCAATTTTAGCGAATAAACCCCACTTTATCGATTTTAACTGTCAATTTTGTCGAATTTTATTTATCGAAAAGATCCGTACTCGCGCCGCAGGTACTGGCAACATTCGATAAATTTGTCGAATTTTTCGGTTCGACAAATTTATCGAACCGACTTCCGTACTCACGCCGTTGCGCCGCTGACTTCGGTACTCGCAACATTCGATAAATTTATCGAGTTTTTCGATTCGACAAATTTATCAAACCGACTTCCTTACTTGCGCCGCTTGTGCGACAGCAACCACAGGCAAGCCAATTCCCAATAAAACAAAAAGGAACCTAATAAAAAAGCATAAATATTCAGTAAGTGGATTAACACATTAAAAATCGATTACATAACAATGGGATAAAAAAAAACTCGCTAACAATGGGTGGTCCTAATTACAATTCACATAGTGTGTACCTAATATATAAATTTATATTGACACTGGTCATTGAATGGTCAATGCCTAATCCATAACTATTCAAATAAATGACCGCTCAAGAAGAAGTAGCACTATTTTACTAAAAAAAGAACAGAAATAAGGTTGAAAGTAAAAGTATACATTATGTTTACCATCAGGCAAACGAACAGCTCGTGTGGTCATATTCAGCGCTAGTTCCACGGCAGTGTAACTGAATACTCATAGTTAGTACTAAAATAAAAGAAGAAAAGCAATAAGGACGAGAGTAGAAGTAAATAAACAAGGGGCAGAATACTCCGCGCCGCTATCTCGCTCGCGCATCTCAACATTTTTGAAGATAATCAATATTTTGATATAATTATGAAAAATCGCATTCGGTGAATTTGCTGGCAATAACATCACAAAGTTACGGTAAAAGTATCATTTTGATCCGATCAAGTTTTCATACATGAAAATAGGCAAAATATCAAATCCCATTTTTAGGTTTGAAAACAATGAATTTTTTGGTAATCTTTTGTACTTAACCCGTCAACTGTTGGGCGGTCATACGTGCCTACGTGGTACCGGCTTAATATTATTGTCAACAAATTCACCGAATGCGATTTTTCATAATTATATTAAGTGATTGTTTATCTTCAAAAATGTTGAGATTCGCGACCGAGAAAGCGGCGTGAAGTATCCTGCCCTATTTTATATACAACATATATATATACTTATACATAAACTTATATACATACATACATAATACATACATAAACAACGTCGAACACACTAATATTTTATTCTAGTAGAGGCAACCCTAGTAATGTAAGTGAAATTAGTGGGCTTGATACTTGATACCTAATAAAGTTCACCATTCACGATCGTTATGTATGTTTACGTATTACGTATCGTTATGTACGTTAGGTATCATTATCCAATAGTATAAAAAATATTGTATAGGCAACCTTATAGTATTGTAATTTTGCTCTCTCTATGGTATTGCGTTTAATTACGATTCTTGTAACGTATGATACATATCGATTGTCAGTTATCCATCGATGTGCTGCATTATTTATGATTGTATAACTAGCAATACGTTCAGTGGTTTTGCTTGTGGGTTTTCCGTTTTGTTGCATGAATTATTAAAGATCCAATTGTTTGTTGCATTCCATAATGTCAAAATTACCTATAATAAAATGACAGTTCATTCGGATCCTGTAGGCATGTAGGCACAAAAACAGCTTGAAGATAATCCTACTAAGTAGGATTAGTAGGAACTAATCCTACTTCCTACTAATATTATAAATGCGAAAGTGTGTTTGTTGGTTTGTTCTTCTTTCACGCAGTAACGGAGCAACGGATCGATGTGATTTTTGGCATAGATATAGTTTATGGACCGGCGAATAACATAGGCTACTTTTTATCCCGGAAAAATGCACGGTTCCTGTGGGAACGCGGGTGAAACCCGCGGGCCGAAGCTTGTATATTTATACAGCCTCAGTTTGAATTGGTATGTTATCCCGAACGGGGTCAATGTACTCCTGGAGGTCAACGACATTTGTTTTACGAGTTTTTGAAATTGGGAAATTTTCATTGAAGAAATTGCATTTAAACTTCACGTCGAAATTGCACCACATAACTTCCTAGTAGATCAGCTGATTCACTTTAACTATTTTAAATGTTAATATTGATTAGATAAGATACAATCCCAGAAAGAAACCACGCACTTCACGTTTGAAGTGAATTTATTTTTTGGTATGGATATTTTTAATGCATTATTTCCAATGGAGGTTTCACAACTTATCGACAAACATGGTTCTAATCACCGCCTTCCGTGATAACATCCCAAATCAAACTCACCCTGCATACGTAGGGAGCTCTTAAAGTTTCCGTAATGAATAAAACATTACTATATATAAATGGTCAAAAATGAATTTATTGTTTCTCAAAATATCCTCCGTTAGCGTCAATGCACTTTTTTATACGAATAAACCAAATTTAAAAACCTTTAGCATAGCGAAGTGGCCTTTATTCCACTTTCTCTTAAGTATTGTACTTTTCTTAAGTATTGTAGTTTATATTCTCTTTGGATTCGAGCTAGCTATTCGATAACTTTTGTCGGTAGTATCAGGGCTCGATAAATTATATAAAAAATCAATAAAACCCACTTTATCGATGTGAACTGTCAATTTTATCGATCGAACAAATCCGTACTTGCACTGCTGTTGCATTAAGTAAATTTGAATTTGAATTTCACAAACAACAACAGCGTTTAATTAATTGATTATTGATGCTATTGTTCTACCATTGTGACCCTAGGGTCATACGAGTACTATATCTATCTACACAACGTACTATTATGGCGACATTACTTTGAAAAACTCAATAGTAGAATTTTTGAATGTTAATTCGGTTATGGTTGAGTAAACGTTAAATTATGTTAATACTAGCATAGTATGTCATTGTTATGCGTTGAATTAATACATAATAAGATTGCTGTAATATGTATATTGTATACTAGCTGCTGCCCGCGGTTTCACCCGCGCGCAGTATTGGTTTTCATGGGTTTTACGTCAAGCGCGCATTTCGAGTATCAAAATAGTCAGTTAAATTACTGGGATTATAAGACTTATGACTATTAGACTTATAATACCTTATGTCTCAGGGTAACGAGCGCAATGATCTAGTGCAACCTTTATGTTTCACTGTTTTGAATGGCACTGGATTTGTTATGGACTGGCGTTACCGTCAGGCCAAGCAGTAAGATTACCGCAGGAGTCGCAAAAGAAATTGGCCTGGTATAAAGAATACAATTGTTACCACATACCGTCGGCATGTACTCGAATTGTACAATCAGAACTATCTATGCGGATCACGTCGCTAAGGAATGACGCCACAGTCGTGGTACATTTCTTAGGAGTGAATTGGGACGCACTAAGGCCATTACTAAAGGCCTGGCCTTACCTGTGATCTCAATAAAAAAGAGAGAAAAATCGTTCTGAAGTTTTCTGGTAGTATCAAGGACCAGGGTAAAGAGCGCAATGCAGTGCCACGCAGGTCTTTGTATTTCTAAGTTCTGGGTAGCAATTGCAATTGTTATGAGCTGGTGTTACGCTAACCATCAGGCAAACGACATCGCCTTGTAATACAATCGTATATATTATGTTCTAGATAAGGACAGCATTAGTTTTAGCCTGTGATTGGGGTAAACAAAGGTTACAGAAACCTGCCGTTAGAGTCATTTATTTTAACTCCCTTGGTGCCTATAATATGAATAAAGCATTCTACCTAAAATCTTATACAAATAATCATTTATTAATTACTTCATTTCATTTTAAAAAAAATGTATTTTGTTACAGGACCTGTCCAGATCTTAAAAAGCTGTATCTCTTAGCTAGACCAAAGAAAAACAAGGAAACAGCGAAAAGACTGCAAGAGCAATTCGATGACGTCGTAAGTGTTACCTACCCTTTTTACTTATAACTTTACTACGTTCACATGTAAGTTGTAACCTATGTGGTTGTAACTAACTAACTAACTAAATACATTGAATCTTGTAAGTCATTTTAACCTACTTCTAATTGTGATGTTGCATGAAACACAAAATACATAATTTCTGTCGTTATACAGTTTTAAGATCACATTAACACAATGAAAATAAATCTCACAAAAAATGTATAATTTCCACAAAGATACTGCTTAAGTTTCCCAAATTCAGCAATTTTTTTATCATCCATTAGTAATTTAAATGATACCACCAGATTCTTTACATTTCAATGAATAAAAAAATAATATGAGAAACGGCTTTTAGAAAACATTTTTTTTTCTATTGCAGCTGTACGAGAAACTCAGGAAAGTGAACCCTGATTTTATGGATAAAATCAGCATCATCGAAGGAGATGTCGGACAGATCAATCTCGGAATGAGCGCGGAAGACAGATGTAAAGTCACCAATGAAGTGAGTCAATATTTTATACTCACCTGCAATAAAATGAGGATGTTTTCAACCATCTGTATTTCATTCGTGGCGATGTTATTTGGTTTCTACAATTATTATATGTCATTTATTTTGTTTCACAATCGCTGCTGGTGGAAGACAGATGTAAAGTCACCAATGAAGTGAGTCAATATTTTATACTGACCTGCAAGAAAATGAGGATGTTTTCAATCCATCTGTATTTCATTCGTGGCGATGTTATTTGGTTTCTATAATTATTATATGTCATTTATTTTGTTTCACAATCGCTGCTGGTGGAAGACAGATGTAAAGTCACCAATGAAGTGAGTCAATATTTTATACTGACCTGCAAGAAAATGAGGATGTTTTCAATCCATCTGTATTTCATTCGTGGCGATGTTATTTGGTTTCTATAATTATTATATGTCATTTATTTTGTTTCACAATCGCTGCTGGTGGAAGACAGATGTAAAGTCACCAATGAAGTGAGTCAATATTTTATACTCACCTGCAATAAAATGAGGATGTTTTCAATCCATCTGTATTTCATTCGTGGCGATGTTATTTGGTTTCTATAATTATTATATGTCATTTATTTTGTTTCACAATCGCTGCTGGTGGAAGACAGATGTAAAGTCACCAATGAAGTGAGTCAATATTTTATACTCACCTGCAATAAAATGAGGATGTTTTCAAACCATCTGTATTTCATTCGTGGCGATGTTATTTGGTTTCTACAATTATTATATGTCATTTATTTTGTTTCACAATCGCTGCTGGTGGAAGACAGATGTAAAGTCACCAATGAAGTGAGTCAATATTTTATACTGACCTGCAAGAAAATGAGGATGTTTTCAATCCATCTGTATTTCATTCGTGGCGATGTTATTTGGTTTCTATAATTATTATATGTCATTTATTTTGTTTCACAATCGCTGCTGGTGGAAGACAGATGTAAAGTCACCAATGAAGTGAGTCAATATTTCATACTGACCTGCAAGAAAATGAGGATGTTTTCAAACCATCTGTATTTCATTCGTGGCGATGTTATTTGGTTTCTACAATTGTATATCATTTATTTTGTTTCACAATCGCTGCTGGTTGCGGTTTTACTCGTGTGGCGATACCCTAAAAGAGTAGTCAATTTCTCCGGCATAAAAAGTAACCTACGTTACTCTCCGGTCCATAAACTATATCTATGCTTCTGCGTCGACGTGTATCCACGTGGTTTTCTAACCACGTCGATCCGTTGCGCCGTTGCTGCGTGAAAGAAGGACAAACCAACAAACCAAGATCGATATATATATTGGGGATTCACGCATAGATCAGCAATATATATACGACGTGATTACGTCCATATCTCGCCTTGATCGAAGATGAAACTAGATTAACTTAGACTAAAGTCTAGATCTAGACTAGAACTGACTCTCAAGTGCAGCTATAGGAACACACCGATATGTGCTTATAACAGATTTTCAACTTGAGGATGGTAGCTAACAAGTCGAAGCTAGAAAACAAGTAAAATTATTTTTTTTCGTAAGAGGATACATTCCAAAGTCCAACCGCGAAAATAACAATATTAAAACCCATTGCAATGATCATCTAGACAAATTTCGCAAGGTCAAGACAAAAATATAGCTTCAAAAAAAAATGTCCATGTGAAGTTGGATTTAAAACGTTCATAACACGTGAATGTTAATGACTTGTAATTTTTTTGTGACTAAAGATCTGTTCACACCGAGAGGCGACGTGACGCGTCACGTGACGCACAGTAAATTATCATGTGATCAAGGGGGATTCCCTTGATCACATGATAATTTACTGTGATCACGGTGAAGCCTGCCAAGACTGCCAAGCGTGCTGTCTTATAGCAAAATCTTCCCTTCATTGGAAGGTCAGCAGTGGAGGTTTTCCAACTGATGATGACGATACTAAAAGTTGCGTCCATTCATTTAAACTGAACATTCATTAAACTGAAAAACAGCGCGGCGTACACATGAAAATGTGTGCACCGCAAATACTGAGTTTACCACCCCTATTGCCCTATAAAATTTTATATGTATTTGTGGTGTTGTATTTTGTATTGTGGCAATAAATAAATTTTTTATTTATTTTTTTATTTATAAAATTGTATATATTTATGTGTATATGTAGCTTAATTACTTACTATATATATTATAACTATTTATAGTTTGTAAAATATTGTCTATGTAGTGTATTAATGTGTAGTAATTATTTATTAAGAGTATTTCTCTATGATATTAAACCACCATATATTTTCCATCCCAAGGTTGCTTGGGAGAGATCGCTTTTAGCAATAAGACCATTGTATCTTTATTTCAATGTTTTTTTTTTGTATTGTTTTATCTCATGGTATCAATAAAGTGTTTTTGTATTGTATTGTATACAATGGCCTCCATCCTGGCATCGGAAACCTAAATCTAACATTAGTTTCACTCCTCTCACAGCGTCGGTCGCTTCGCTTCGCGTCTCTGTGTGAACGGACACTAAAAGCACGTTTTGTTGTGGTTATAGATTCTGACGTCAATACATAATTTGTTGTCTAATAAAAACTGTAAACTTGATTTTTTATAGGAACTCGAAAAGTTACGATTTAACTATTTGATTGCCTACTTTTTTCGTAGCTGGTACTTATACCAAGCAAATAACTGTTTACTTATTATTTTATAGCAACACTGCTATTTAATTTGCATTTTTATTTTGTAACTAGCTGCTGCCCCGCGGTTTCACCCGCGTGGAGATTTTGGATTACATGGTTTTTATTTTTTTGCGCGGAATCCTAATTATTTTTCTAAAATTAAAGTAGCATATATCTCCTTGTAACATCTGCTATCTGCCAGTGAAAGTCCCGTCAAAATCGGTCCAGCCGTTTCGGAGATTACCCGGAACAAACAGACAGACAGACAGACAAAAGTTTAAAAAATGATTGTTTTGTTATAGGTACCGTATATACTTTCATATGCATTTAGTAAAAAGCTGTTATTTTGATATTACAAACAGACACTTCAATTTTATTTATCTGTATGGATTAACTAGGTGGTAGGACTAACTATTCTGCGAGTAACCTTCTGGGTGGTTACCACCGCTTTGCTCGTGTAATCTTTTGTATACTAAGCGAGACGAGCTAATCCTTTTTCTGATGGTAAGCGTAACGGCCCAAAACAATTGCAGTGCCATTTAGGACTTTGAAATTAAAAGGCCTGCGCGGCACTGCATTACGCTCGTTGCCGTTAACATCAGTAATTTCACTGGCTCTACTCATCAAACCGGAACACGGTAATGCTCGCACATTACTGCTTGGCGGCAGACTTCATGCGCAAAGCGGTGGTTTCAACCCAGACGGACACTCGCAGAAAAGTTAGTCCTACCACCTATATTAGATGTGCAAGCATTACTGTGTTCCAGTTTAATGAGCAAAGTAGTCAGTGATATTACTGGGCTTTTGTATACTAAGCGAAACGAGCTAATCCTTTTTCTGATGGTAAGCGTAACGGCCCATAACAATTGCAGTGCCATTTAGGACTTTGAAACTAAAAGGCCTGCGCGGCACTGCATTACGCTCGTTGCCGTTAACATCAGTAATATAGATATAGAGATTTTATACCTAATGACTCAGGGTATCGAGCGCACTGCAGTGCCACGCAGGCGTTTTCATTTCAATGTTCTGGGTTGCATTGCAATTGTTATGGGCTGGTGTTATGCTTACCAGCAGGCAAACTTTCTGCTCGTCTTGTTCCAAAACTATTTAAAAGTGTAACAGACAAGAATGTATTGAAGTTGCTTTTAACTGCATCGCAAGTACGGATCTTTTCGATCGATAAAATTGACAGTTCAAATCGATAATGTGAGTTTTATCGATTTTTTATATAATTTATCGAGCCTTGATATAACCCACAAAAGTTATCGAATAGCTAGCTCGAATCCAAAGAGAATATAGAGCTACTACAATACTTTACGATCAGACTTCGGTACTCGCAACATTCGATGAATTTTATCAGTTTTTCCGATTCGACTTATTTATCGTTTGGACTTCGGTACTTGCGCCACTGAAACGATAACTTAAACAGTAAATCAAGCTAAAATAATCAACGAATACAAAGTCTACCTATATAATTTATTTCTTTGGTTCCGCATTTAGCGCGCAGAATATAAATCTATCTATACTTAGGTCCATACGTTATTTGTGAATGGAAAAATTTCAATCCGCATTGACCAAGTCAACACCAAAATAACATGTACGTACGTAACACGTGATTACGCTAATCCTTCCTCGTGCCTTTGAGAATTCCATTTCAATTTATATTATTTATTGGGATTTATTGCATTATTAAATTTTATTGCATTTTAGGTAAAATGAAAAATATTAATCCGTAGGTTTATACCCAGTCAACACTAAAATAACATACTGAAGTACTCAGGTAAATATATTTCTTGATTATACCCGTCGTGTACCCTTTCTCAATACCTCTCCATCCAAAGGTTGTCTGGAAGAGATCGCTATTTAGGGATAATACCGCCCATTGTACTTACTTATACCTTGTTTAGTTATGTTCACTTTTGTGTACAATAAAGAATTATCTATCTATATTTATACCTACGCCATTGGGACTATGCTAGTTTCAACATACTTACAAAAACTTTAGACCGTATTTTTATTATTGCTCGTGAAGTCAGCCGCCAAGCAGTAATGTGCAAGCGTTACTGTGTTCCGGTTTGATGAGCAGAGTAACTAGTGAAATTACTGGGCTTATAAAGACTAACACCTGATGTCTCAGAGTAACGAGCGCACTGAAGTGTCATGCAGGCCTTTGTTTTTCAAAGTTCTGAGTGTCACTGCAATTGTTATGGGTCGGGGATGTTATGTTGTTATGACCATCAGGCAAACTACCTCATCTCGTTATCAAATAGCTTAAAAAAACAGATTTACCACAATCGTAACGAAAACTATTTATATTGTCTTTATAAAAGGTTAAGGTTGTCAGCTTGTCTCTATTTGCGTTTTTTTTCGTCTTGTACGCGAGTCATCAGAAATGGCCAACCAACTGTAGGTATTCTATCAATATGACGCGCCGCTATCTCGCTCGCGCATCTCAACATTTTTGAAGATAAACAATCACTTATTATAATTATGAAAAATCGCATTCGGTGAAGTTGCTGGCGAGGTGATTGTTTATCTTCAAAAATGTTGAGATGCGCGAGCGAGATAGCGGCATCGGCGGCATAGGTGGTCCCACTATGTTTGTCAGTTTCGGATGATGCAGTCCGAAGCTAGACCATGCAAGTATGTTCCAGCTTTTTTTAAAAGCATGTTTTTTTTCAAGGTAGAAGTAATATTCCACGGGGCCGCCACAGTCCGCTTCGACGAACCCCTGAAAACAGCTGTTGAGATCAATGTCCGAGGGACCCGGGAGATGTGCCACCTGGCCAGGGCATGTACCAAGCTGAAAGCCCTGGTACATATATCTACTGCTTACAGGTAAGAGATCTTTAATTATTGAGTAATGATCTTTTAAAGTAGGTACTTATAACCCACACTTAGAAGATGATAACATCTGAAAAGTTATTGTCATGATTTGAACCAGTGCCTTGGACGTTTTTTATACACTAGCTTCTGCCCGCGGTTTCACCCGCGTTTTGATTTCCATACATCGCACCACAAAGGTTGTTTATGCAAAAAATCATGTCGATCTGTTGCTGTGTTGCTGCGTGAAAGAAGGACAAACCAACCAACCAAACAACACACTCTAGCATTTATAATACTACGGATCACTATCATGAATCGGAAAGATCCACTTTTTTGTGTTATTTGAAGACGAGAAGCTTTGCCTGATTGTAAGCATAACGCTGGCCCATAACAATTACAGTCCCACTCAGAACTTTGAAACACAAAGGCCTGCGCGGCACTGCAGTGCGCTCGTTACCCTGAGACATTAGGTATTAAATCTCATAAGCCCAGTAATTATTTCACTGCCTACTTTGCTCATCAAACCGGAACACAGTAATGATTTCAAATTACTGCTTCACAGGCAGGCAGAATTCACAAGAAAACGGTAAAATTTTAATACCTCAGATATCAACATATTCTGTACCAGTATTGCATCTGATAGACATCTGTTGAGCGGAGACTTTTTTGAGTACCTAATTATCTTTTTGTTTTTGTTAAGTTTTTGAGCGTTGAGATGTACCCTAAATTATTTTTAAATTGTTTTTATATTAGCTGTGGTGAGGATCTGTCATTGGCTCTCTGTTTTGTATTATTTTTCCTATAAACTGTGTTTATAGGTGTTGATCTTCGTTATAAGTAAATCTATACAACTAGAAGAAATTGAAGTGTCTGTTTTTAATATCAAAATAACAGCTTTTTACCAAATGCATATGAAAGTATATACGGTACCTATAACAAAACAACCATTTTGAAAATTTTTGTCTGTCTGTTTGTTCCGGGTAATCTCTAAATGGCTGGGCCGATTTTGACGGGACTTTCACTGGTAGATAGCTGATGTTACAGGAAAACTTAGGCTACTTTTATTTTAATTTATATATTTATATATTTTTTTATATTTATATTTTTTATTATTTATATTTTTATTATTTATATTTTTTATTTTAAAGAATTAGGGATCCGCGCACAAAAATAAATACCATGATATGCAATATCACCGCTCGGGTGAAACCGCGGGCAGCAGCTAGTAAATAAATAAATAGTGTTCGTACCAACACATCCACGTGGCTATCAAAAATATTCATTTCAAGGCACGGAAACCTAAAAAAGTGTAGGTATACCTACTCTAATATTCAATTATATTTAAATTTTACACAATAGAAGTTTTGAGGTTAAAAAGGTTAAATTTATTTGTTTGTACTACACGGGGGGGTCTTATAAATAGCGCAAACTATTTTGTTGAAGTAGGTATTATTTTGAAGCGATGTAGTTACGTCAGCCAGTGTCTGTAGGTCAAGGAAGGAATAGCCTTAAGAGATCTGTGGATAGCCTAATAGGAATGCGGCATGAAGGAATAGTAGGTACTCGTAGTATTATATTTTAGCTTTTGGGTATATCTTAGTGTTATACCCAAATCTTTACCCAATCTTTTTATTATCTTACCTTGTTATTAGTATGGATCAAATCAATTTTTGCAAGATAAAATAGTTGTACCGTTTTGGTACTAAAATCGAACCAGGCTATTAGTTGGTTTTTTGGAATGAGCTCTCAAATTCTGAAATGAATTACAATTTTATAGGCCTGCGATTTCTTTAAAATACATAAAGTTTCTTTTTAGTACGTAACGTGAAACGGAACGCAATTTTTCGAAACGGAACGGTTTATTCGGCTTCTTTTTGGCTGAATGTGATAAAGAGACAGACAATAAAAAATAGGAGTTTTGGCGGGAATGCGAAAATGTGCTGTTGTTGATTTTGTGTTATTTACTAAAACCTGTGTTTTATCGAGTGTTAATGTGTAATAATGGTGGATTATTAACCATTAAGTGTTCGTAAACGTGCATGAGTGAAAGGCAAATAGTACAAAGACGAAAAACGTGTATTTTCGTATTCTATCCAAAACTCCATAGAAGCTTCCGTAAAGTATCCACCGCTTTACTGAAGCATTACTTCGACTTGACCGCGCCTAGACTAAACTTTAACGTGACTTTGACGACTTTCATGCACCAAAACTAGAGATTTATTATATATTATTATAACTCGACACTGGCTAAATACGCTAATCGCGTGGAGCCAAAAACAAAACAAAAAAAAATAAAAAAAAAATAAATAAATAAAATAAAAAATAAATAACAAAACAGATGACAACACAGCTTATTATTTGACAAAACTGTCAAAAATGACGTGACGATAACGCCATACTTTTATAATGTTGCTGCTTTTTGGATATTTTTAGGAACGCAGTGTTGCTGTTAATTAATTTTGCATTTATACTACGCTTTTTTTAAAATTAGTTAAAAAAACTCAGGCCTCAAACATTTTTTTTATTGTTCTGCTAGGTTTTTAATTTTAGGGATATATTTAGATAAAAATTTGAGGCTAGTTCATTTTTTCTGGGAATAAAGTACCAAGTTCTACTCTAAGTAATCTACCCCGCAGGCGGCCACAGGAACTCAGTAACGAAACGACGTAACTGCACCGACATTGGGCTCGTTTGATTTGTCTTTACAAGTTATCTGATCCTAGATGATATCTAAAAATTAACAGTAACAAATAACAACGTATTTTATAAAAGCAACACAAAGTCGTACTTTATTGGTTTGGTGTCGTACGTCTTTATGTTCGTACGTACCTACTAAAAAAACAGCTGTCATGCGTATCAACTCATCACCAGGTGGTAAGACTCACTCTTCTGCGAGTTTCCGTCTGAGATGGGCTCCCCCGCTTTGTTCGTGAAGTTTGTCGCCAAGCAGTAATGTGCAAGCTAATAAGACTTAATACCTGATGTTTCACGGCACCGAGCGCAATGCAGTGCCACGCAGGCCTTTGTGTTTCAAAATTCTGGGTGGTACCGCAATTGTTATGGGCTGGTACTGTATGCTTACCTTGAGTCAAACGACTCTCTCGTCTCGTTATGTATTAGTTTAAAAAAACTATAATAGGTGCAGGTCTACTACCTAATACACCGTCTTCAGTTCACATTATCTCTCAAACTATACGCATTTATAATATACTTTTACTAGCAAATTTATTACCATGAGAACTTTTTAGAGGCCATACAAGCTCTGAGAATAGCAAAACTTTTGCAAATGTACTATCATTAAAATGTAATTACCGTTAATTATTACAACGTTTTTCCCGAGATTTTTGTGACCGAAAGGTCAGACCTTTATTAACCTCCAACTAGCCAACTAAGCTACGTATTTGTACTATTATCTATTCTGTGGCTACGGCTTGATTTTATAAAATCAAAATGTTATAAATGCGAAAGTGTGTTTGTTTGTGTGTTGATTTCGGTCAATCTCAGTAGATCCATGCGCCAGATCCACAATGGATCGAGTGAGATTTTCTCATTGGATCTATTGCAAAGAAATTGCACAAAATGTATCTAATGTTTTTTTGTGCTCCATAGATCAATTTTTAAATATCATTATCAGCCTCTTACGCTCCCACTGAACTGCTGGGATACCTTCTCTCAGAGGGAGAGGTATGGGCCATAATCCAGCACGCGGGCCCAGTGCGGCTTGATGGATGTCACATGTCGTCGACTTTTGTGGTTCTTGAACATGCGGGTTTCCTCACGATGTTTTCCTTCACCGTTTTAGAGCGAATATGAATATTTTTTTATATACCTATTGTTATAAAATTATATGCCACTCAGAACATTGAAACACAGGCCTGCGCGGCATTGCAGTGCGCTCGATACCCTGAGACATTAGGTATTAAGTCTCATAAGTCCAGTTATTTCACTGGCTACTCTGCTCATCAAAGCGTAACACAGTAATACTTGCACATTACTGCTTGGCGGCAGAATTCACGAGCAAAACGGTGGTAACAACCCAGACGGACACTCGCAGACTAGAGTAAGTCCTACAATCTAGTGAAAAGTGCGAACTTGAGAGTGGTATCTACCAGGCGATCATAAGAAAATTCGCTCTACTAAGTACCTAGGATTTACTCACGATGTTAAAAATAGCTTATGTCACCCTCAGGACAATAAAAAACAATTATAATAAAAATCACGTCGATCCGTTGCTCCGTTGTTGCGTGAAAGAAGGACAAACCAACAAACACACTCTCTCATTTGTAACACTGATTGTAAGTATTGATTTTATTGTAACAACAAATTTTAATAATAATATTCATTGTTTTCGAGCACATGTGCATTTAGGTGAATGTAGTTAGTGTAATTATACTTTCATTAGTCTGACTTTGATGACTGTTAAGTTTAAGTATCTGTTTATTTTGTAATGCGTAGTTTACATTATACAGCCTGAGCTTGAATTGGTATAATGTTATCGCGAAAGAGGACCAGTTTGTGCCTGGATGCCAACAACATTTGTTTTACGACTTTTTGATATTCAGAATTTTTCATTACACGTCAAAGTTCTACTATAGAATTTCCGGGCAGCCCTAGATCAGCTGATTCACTTGAAATATGTTGTTAAAAGATAATGTTGATTAGAAGAAACTTAGAAAAAATGCAGAAAAAGCCGCGCACTTCACGTTTGAAGCTTTTTCCTTTTTTTTGAAAATTTTGAATCACGTTTGTCCCAGGGATGTTCTCACAAGGGGTCCTAAACACCCCCTCCGGGACAACTTACCATTTCATACTCACCCTGTATGTATAGATAAATTAAAATAACTATACCTTGTAATGAATGCCAATCCAATTAACAATTTTAATTTAATAATCCGCTACCAGTAAGCAACGTAATTATTATAATATATGACGGGGCGGCGAGTCCAGGGGTCTTTTTAAAAACGGTGACGTCACCACCGGTGACGTCAACATCTTCAGCATCATGGTGACCGCTCACCCCTCGTAGAAAGAAAACACGTAGAAGCTCCATTTTATCTCAACCATTTATTTCGGCAAGGTTATATGGGAGATCTGAACGGTCCGACGGTAGGCGCAATACTGGTTGCTTCCAACAGTCGGTCGCTCGTATTTATAGCAAAACAGATTGTGACAAAGAATCTTCATAAAACTTGTTAGATCTTGTCATTCTACTTTAGATTTTAATCTTCAATTGAAATTCATTACTTTTTATTAACATGGGGCCCAGGAGAGCACTCATGATAGTTAAAATAAATGACTCTAGGCGCCCATTCCAAGTAATAGGCCGTACAAGAAGAACGGGCAAGAAACTTGCCGGCAATCTTTTAAAAAAATGTGTTTACAGTGAATTTGTTCAGTTTAACAATCATTTGTCTAGTTTTAACAATTCAATGAGTAATTAATGGTTCACAAACATTAATTAGTTAATCAAAGTTTAAGTGAAATTATTACAATCCAATGAGTAATTTATGGTTCTAAACGCTTATTAATAAACCAAAGTTAACATGTTTTGATTGTTGTCATTTTACACCGTCCATGAAGCTCGCCTGTGACGTCATTGCTCCGATACGGCCATTCTGATAGATGGTGCGTGCTCTGCACCAGTCCAGTTATGTTCTGAAACAATGAGACGTTTCCTTCTGAGTTTGGTATCTGTAAGCAACCACCGTTGCTTGCAGTTAAGTTTGCAAGAGTAATAGTTTGCATTTTAAAGAGAAACGAAAAATTTTTTTTTTTTTCTTTGTCTTTTCTTTTCTTTTCCTTTTCTCTTTCTTTTTGCTTTCTTTTCTTTGATCAATTATCTTTACAGTGAAGTTATCTAGTTTCGACAATCTAATGAGCAAACTATTTAGCTAACCAAAGTAGGTAAACATTTAGTTAATCAAAGTAGGTAAACATGTTATGTTTCCTATTGCCCTGCTCAACACTGTAGACGTAGCCCGCTTCGCGCCGACTCGGCCATTCTGACAGGTGGTGCGCGCTCTGCACCAGGCACGGTGTTTCTGAAAACTATAAATTTGGTTTTGAGGTAGGTACCCGTACACCGGTACACTAGCTGTTAACTTTGTTTCTCATCACTGCATAAATTAAGCTACATTGCTTATTTTCCATATTGTCAAGATTTAACTTTATGTTAGAGTGAAACCATATTCATGTAACAAAATTATCAGCCAACTTTTAGTACCTTCTTAATAATATTCTGTAAACATAACAGTTCACATGCAAACATTCGTAGTTAAACGTAAATAAATTTGATGCTCAAGGGAATGTGAGCAGAGTGTGTATTTGTTTTTGCCAATGCTCCACGCATCATGGCATGAATAGATTTATTATAGGTTCAATGCAAATGCTCCACGCATCATTGCATGAATAGATTTATTATAGGTTCAATGCAAATGCTCCACGCATCATTGCATGATTTTTAAATTCTCGTAGACATGGAGACTGGGAGACAGGGATGTTGCTGTGGTCTGGGCGGTCTTGTACGCCGTGGTCCACAGAGGCTCTAAAGGAAATGGGATACAGGTCGATGCTGCGGTCTGGGCCTTATTGTTATGACCGTGGTCCGCAGAGGCTCTGAAAATGACGGGAATGGAGGGTACACAAGGAATAAAATAATTTAAAATGACGAAAATAAAGGGTACACAAGGAATAAAATAATTTGTACAGTCTTACAGATGATTCAAAACTATTACGTTTTATAATTCGGATCCCGAATTGTTAACCGAATATCACCACAAGATTCACAAAAATACCTCAAAGACAAATAATCAGCGATAATAATAATTAAGAATTGTGATGTCGATTAAAGACACTGCCATACTTGAAAAGATTTGGAGGCCTTTTTATTAAGTTGGGTTAGAATTACTAGGTATGGATTTTCGTAGATATCTCGTGGAAATCGCGTGACAATCTCATCGGATATCTCCGGATATCTCGTCGGATATCTCGTCGGACATCTCACGGATCACTCGCGGCCATCTCTTGGACTAACTCGCGGCCACCTCTTTGGATTAACTCACGGCTATCTCTTTGGATTAACTCGCGGCTACCTCTTGGATTAACTCACGGCTATCACTTGGATTGACTCACGGATCACTCGCGGATTGCCCGGGATAACTCGCGGATACCTCGGGATAACTCGCGGACAGCACACGGATAACTCGTAGATTTTTGGTATTTGTGGGTATCTCGTGAAAAACTTTTAAAAATAAAACTCACGAAACTAAGAAATCTCATGAAAAATTAGAAGTAATCTCTTGGATTATTTGTAAGTTTTAAGTTGCGATGTGCATGCAAGTCTAAAGTTAAAATATGGTAGAAAAAGTTACGATTCACCTGTATTCTGATGTGATGTGTCCATCGCCTTTTTCTTGGTTTGGTTGCACGTGTTGGCCCGTTCGTGTAGATACCACGGACGCGGCTGGTGTGTCAGCATAATCTTCAGGAGTTGGTAGTTATGGGTCATCTCTCGCCAATACGGTGGTGTGTCAGCATAATCTTCAGGAGCTGGTAGTGATGGGTCATCTCTCGCCAATACGGTGGTGTGTCAGCATAATCTTCAGGAGCTGGTGTCTGATGTGGGGACCTCTGCTGCGACTGGGCTCGGCTGCATTGCCCATTTGTGCTGGTCCTTCAGGTGACAAGCGGGTGAGAAGGCTAGGATTGGAAAGCTAGGTTGTTCCGTTCCAATCCCACTCCAATCCATGACGGGGCGGCGAGTCCAGGGGTCTTTTTAAAAACGGTGACGTCACCACCGGTGACGTCAACATCTTCAGCATCATGGTGACCGCTCACCCCTCGTAGAAAGAAAACACGTAGAAGCTCCATTTTATCTCAACCATTTATTTCGGCAAGGTTATATGGGAGATCTGAACGGTCCGACGGTAGGCGCAATACTGGTTGCTTCCAACAGTCGGTCGCTCGTATTTATAGCAAAACAGATTGTGACAAAGAATCTTCATAAAACTTGTTAGATCTTGTCATTCTACTTTAGATTTTAATCTTCAATTGAAATTCATTACTTTTTATTAACATGGGGCCCAGGAGAGCACTCATGATAGTTAAAATAAATGACTCTAGGCGCCCATTCCAAGTAATAGGCCGTACAAGAAGAACGGGCAAGAAACTTGCCGGCAATCTTTTAAAAAAATGTGTTTACAGTGAATTTGTTCAGTTTAACAATCATTTGTCTAGTTTTAACAATTCAATGAGTAATTAATGGTTCACAAACATTAATTAGTTAATCAAAGTTTAAGTGAAATTATTACAATCCAATGAGTAATTTATGGTTCTAAACGCTTATTAATAAACCAAAGTTAACATGTTTTGATTGTTGTCATTTTACACCGTCCATGAAGCTCGCCTGTGACGTCATTGCTCCGATATATACAATTATTTAAATGTTACACCCGGTTTTTTAAGTCATACCACAGAGAAGTCGTATGTACTAGGTATATCTCTATGGTATGGAAATTAAGGTTTTAGACCGTTTTTGATGGTTCCTATACTATCAACACAAAAATATTGTATATTGATTATAATAATAATTTATTTCTCTCTCTATAAGACTAGAGCAACATAGAGTACCTCTTTTCAAAAAATTCAAAATTCAAAAGTCTTTATTCAAATAGGCCCCAAAGGAGCACTTATGAAAGTTAAAATGACTCTAACAGCCGGCCTCTGCAACATTCATCTACCCGAATCACAGACTAAAACTAATGCTGTCTTTATCAGAACATAATAAATGACAAAGACACCAACAGACCCAATCCGTGCTCAAAGTCAACGAACCTTCCAGAAACCCACCGTGCCCGTTCCAAAATGGTATAGGCCGAGCAAGAAGAAGGGCAAGAAACTCGTCACGACATTCTTTTTAAAAAAAGTAGTTTTTTACAATGATTCTAATGCTAACAACTAACAATTTAAAGTTTAGTAGTCGCCAGGAGGCTCCTGAGCTGTTTGCCTCCATGCATCCTTGTCATCTACATAATCCTTAATTTTATAATACGCTTTTTTAATTAATACACTCTTGACTATACGTTTAAACTTTCCTTGTGGTAATTCAGTTAATACTTTAGGAATTTTGTTGTAGAATCTGACACCATTTGCCAGGAACGATTTGTTAGTTTTACTTAATCTGAACCCGGGTACAACAATTTTATGTTTACTTCTAGTATTTAACTCATGTACATCACTTTTTAAGTTAAATTTAGTAATATTCTTCCGTACATACATTATATTTTCCAAGATGTATAGCGAAGGCAGAGTTAGAATACCTATTTCTTTAAAAAAGTCTCTTAGAGATTCGCGTGGACCCATGTCATAGATCTTAATAAACAAAGCATAGCAATTTGTTGAAATCTGTGGTTTAAATTATACTTGTTAGGTTCATGCAGACAGTGGTGTCAATTCTATCATTTCATACCTAAACTAATTTTAGTTTCGCTCTCTCTCTTTCCAATGCATAACATGAGAAAGAAATGGAATATATTTTAGACCTGTCAAATTAATCCACTTGCTTGTGTCTAGTGTAAATTTAATGGCAATGAATTAGGTGGCATCTAATTTATCAAGATCGAAAGATATTTGACAGTTCTAAAACAAAATTTAGATCTGTCAGACATCTTCCGTCTCTTTCTCATGTTATGCATTGGAAAGAGAGAGAGCGAAACTAAAATTAGTTTAGGTATGTAATGATAGAATTGACACCAGTATTGGTTGCAAAGAGATATAACGTGACTCTTTCATAAGGTTCTATGGTGGGTCCTATGGCCTAGCACATACGTGGTTGCTCATTGATTATGTACATGAGTGAGCTCTAACTCCTAACTAGTTTGATTGATAGATATATCATATTTTGATATAAAAATTTAATTTAATACAAGTTGCAAATAATTTATTAAAATATCCATAATAGGTATACACCACAGTAATCGTCCCTGAGAATTGCATAGATTTCAATTACTTAAACTGGTTGATAACATAAAATGTAGGTATATTTATAATCGCGCTATAAACGCTGTCATGCGTCAAGTGTCATTAACATTAGTAATTATTTATTCACCTATTTGCCCTTTGGTCCTTTGAAAATTACTCAGTAGGTATTGGTTTTATACACGGTATATAAAGTATATATCTATCTATTTATAGTATGACATAAGACTAGCTATCATGTTATGCATTGGAAAGAGAGAGAGAGCGAAACTAAAATTAGTTTAGTTATGTAATGATAGAATTGACACCACTCTCTAACTAAACAGGCATCTAAAAGTGTTTTTTTGTGGTAACACCGTTAAGGTTAACTAACTAAAAACCGTTTGTTTAGCAAGAATTGTGTCATTGTCGCCTATTACAAACCGCTCGGTACCTACATACGTAATATCTACGTGGAATGCCTGCATATTTAGCAAGTAGCATTTACAGCATCGCACGCATGGTATCTGCATAAAAAGTAGGGTTACTCTGACGTCTGATCTATAATTTTCATTAAAATTCGTTCAATTGTATGTATGACAGCGGTAGCCGCGGGCGGAAGCTAATAATACTATCGCAATAAAACAATCTTATGTCACTCGCGGATAGTGTTGCTTTTTTTTTTGTTTTGTTTTTGGCTCCACGCGATTAGTGTATTTAGCCAGTGTATTGTCAAGTTATATAAATAATAATAATATGTAATAAGTCTCTAGTTTTGGTGCATGATAGTCGTCAAAGTCACGTTAAAGTTTAGTCTAGGCGCGGTCAAGTCGAAGTTATGCTTCAGTAAAGCGGTGGATACTTTACTGAAGCTTCTATAGAGTTTTGGATAGAATACGAAAATACACGTTTTTCGTCTTTGTACCATTTGCCTTCACTCATACACGTTTACGAACACTTAATGGTTAATAATCCACCATTATTACACACTCGATAAAACACAGGTTTTAGTAAATAACACAAAATCAACAACAGCACATTTTCGCATTCCCGCCAAAACTTCTAGTGTTGCTTTCTATCAGTGAATTGTGAAAGTGAACAGTGAAAGAATTTTCTGACAGGTTACAGTGGTTATATTTTTTTAGTGCTTTCTATCTGCTCCTATCCTCCACCAGATGTTTGATCTCCTTGCACGACACGACATCTACCCTCTCCCTGATTTGAGCAAGATACGATCGTCTCAGTCTTCCTCGACTTGCCTCTATCTTTCCTTCTACGATGGTCAGTCTGTCTTCATGAACTAACTCATCGTGTCACGTATGAGATGGTCAAACATGTTTCCTCTTCTGTTCTGAAGAAAATGCTGCCTGTTCAATTTCAGTTCAATTCAATCGGCCTGACGACCAAAGATTACCACTTACAAATGCATACACGCAAACCGTCTTTGCTTCCTCATGATTATTAGTGTAGATTATTATTATTAAATACTTGCTCTAGAAGTCGACGACATTGAAATATGACAATTCAATGATATCGATCCATTCAATTATTTGTTGCCCATCGCTGCCAATGTAGTACTGCTGTCGATCAGCACGGCTTCTCTTGTGCCAGAAGTGCAGGTCGAATTTCCCGTCACGCCAGCCTTAATGATATCATCCGCCGGGCTTTTACCAGCGCCAATATAGCAGCCAGTCTCGAACCGAATTGTCTTATGCGTGACGATGGTAAAAGGCCTGATGGAATGGCGTTCCTCGAAATTGCAGGGCGGCTAATTATCCTGGAAATTGGGACGCTACTTGTGTCGACACTTTGGCACCGTCTCATGTTTATGAAATCCAAATTAGGACTGGCGCCACGGGTTCTTTGGCTGAGCGACTCAAGCGGCGCAAATATGCTAACCTCGGGAGCGGTTACATATTTGAACCGTGTGGTGTTGAAACATTGGGTCCGTGGGGGCCGGGAGCTCATAATATTTTCAAAATTTTGTCAGAGCGTTTGATTGATGCGACGCGTAACCAAAATGCTGGTAACTATTTGGCTCAACGGATCAGCATTGCGGTTCAACGAGGCAATGCCGCCAGCATGCGGGTGACGCTTCCAACTCGTAGTGGTCTAGAACATTTGGATTATCTATAGGCTTACTTTGGCTTGTAGATTATCCAACTTTTTTTATAGCTAGGTTAGTGTAGTATTTATTAATGTATTAGCTAGTTAGTAAAGCCAATTAGCCCGTTGAAAAAGAAGAAATCAATGTCAATATGTATGATAATATGGTAATTTTAAATAATAATACCTAGGTACGGTAACAAGAAACGTAGAAGCGACTTAGCGCGTGCTTATGGTAAGCAAGGTTAGCGGAAATCGCTAATAAATCGACACGTAAATTGCTTTTAGCAATAACATTCTCAATTACAATGTTAAAGTATTAAAACACCACAATACCTATTTATTAATAGTGCCGATTGGTCTTGAGGAATAGCACCACTTCTATCTCTTCCCATAAGAGATCTGTGTCTTCCCACCTTTGAGGAACTACTCCTAATCAATGCTTCCCAGCACGTGTGCCGTAATAGCCAGCTACTGGAATATCCAGCAGCTTTCCCCTCCGTCAACATCATCACCTACTGCGATCACCAAGAGGCCTGCCAAGCGTGCTGTATCACGGCAAATCGCCCTTTACGAAGGAGTCTTATGTTCAGCAGTGGATGTCTTCCGGCCAACTAAGCGCTGAAACGCAAATGGCTCAATACTTTGTACCTAATGAGATCGAAAGCGGAATCGTAGATTGATTTAAAACCCCCAATTAATATTTAAAGCACCCAAGTATCTGTGTATTTCAGTTCTACTTATTAAAAGCCATTTTTGGTCACATCACTCGCGATCAGGCGAAATAATCATCCAACGCTAACCTATTACACTACACATATATTTTTTAAGAGGTGGTAGGACTAACTCTTCTGCGAGTGTCCATTTGGGAGTGCGTACCACTTCTTTGCTCGTGTAGTCTGCCACCAAGCATTGATGTGCAAGCATTACTGTATTCCTGAGAAGTCGTGAATTTACTGGGCTTATGATACATCTTCTAAGTTCTGAGTAGCACTGCAATTGTAATAGGCTGGCTTAGCATTAGCCAAACGACCCGCATGTCTCGTACCTTAATAAATTATAAAAAAGAAAGGTTTCTAAATAACCCTGGAATTTACTTCGTTACAGTAACTGTCCCCTGAGAGTCATTGAGGAGAAGTTCTACGAAAGCTCTCTGCCAGGAGACAAGCTGATCGACCTGGTGGAGACAATGGATGAGAAAGTCATCAATAACATCACTAATGGGTAAGATTGCATACTTTAGACTGTTCACTTCATGGTCATCAGTGGAAGGGCATTTTGTAGGGCCCGCCTGGCTAGCTACAACCGTCCACAAGAAAACCAGTCGCAAAATTATGAAAAAATGATATTAGAATTAGTATAATTTCACATTTCAACGTGTTGGTTTCACGACGTAGGTATAGATCAACAGTCGATGAGCTATACTCTATGAGTGTGAGAGTGTATCATCATTTTCCGACGAAACCAATGTCATTTTTAAACATTCCACTGCACAGTTTCTTAATTTGCTAAGATAACTTTGGTTCTTTCTTGCATCCCATTTTACATGAGTTCGGCGGAGAACATCTTCTAAAGCATAATGCTTTATATTTTGGCAATTTATTTGCAGCCTGCCGCGTGCCTACCGGCAACCAACCAACCCTCCTTGAGAACTCTGATCTCTTGGGTTCTGTGCTAAATAAATATATGAATCTCAATTTAAACGATTCTTGTTCTTTCAGGTTGTTAGGCGATCAACCTAACACATATGCTTACACGAAAGCGGCCGGTGAAGACATCGTCTTGAAGTACTCAAAAGGATTGCCTGTAGCCCTCTTCAGACCTTCAATTGGTAAGCACTGGTTTGTTAAAATCTTTATTGCATGGATTCTTTTGGTGGTAGGACTAACTCTTCAGCGAGTGTCCGTCAGGGTGGGTACCACCGCTTTGCTCGTGTAGTCTGCCGCCAAGCAGTAATGTGCAAGCATTATTGTGCTCCAGTTTCATGAGTAGAGTAGTAATGGCATGAGTGTGTCTATATTTTAAATGTGGAAACTTTTTTTTACAGTTATTGGGACGGCTAGGGAGCCTGTGGCTGGATGGATCGATAACGTTTATGGACCCACAGGAGTAAGTACCTACATTAGAATACCCAGTCTCTTATTATCTTACTGGTAATGAGACTAGCAGGTCAAAAATATTTAGAGCCCGTTCAGACTAGCGATAACCGCGTTATCCAAATCCGTGAAGTTTGAACCGCGATTGGGTCTATTATGGTGTTACCACAAAAACAACTTTTAGACACCTTTTTAGCTAGACAGGTGTGGACGTGTTAAACAGCGTCTAAACATACCTTAGTCGCGCGTTTAAATATTAACAACCACAAAATTGTCTAACCATAGTCTGACTCCATTCTGTTGACATTTCTAAAATTTTTAATATTTATCTTTAGATACTGTCTAGCTAAACAGGCGTCTAAAAGTTATTTTGTGGTAACATGGTTTATGTTATTTTGATATCTATATAATATAAGTATATTTATATAAGTTATATTTATCACTGTCATCAAAACTCGTTCAGAACTTTTTGGGTGAAAGAGTAACAAACATTCAGCCTCACAAACTTTCGCGTTTATAGGTAAATAATTAGTCAAAATTGACAATAAAAATATCTGTCAAAAGTTGGAAATCGTTTTTATGTCAAAATTGACACTAAATATAATAATTACCTAGTGTATAAGATTCACTGACTTATATTTCCTACCTCCATGATAAGATTTAATATTTTTGAACTCGTGACCCGTCTTGATGCTGACCTCATCTCCACAGGTGGTAGTCGGCGCAGCAGTAGGTCTGCTCCACGTGCTGAACTGCAACCCCAAGGCCATAGCTGATCTGGTGCCAGGGGATATGGTGGTTAACGCCTGCATAGCGACTGCGTGGAAAACTGCAAAGGTAAACTTTACTCTTATAATATACCAGGTACTGCACTCGGATTCACAAGCCTGCAGAAGCAATTTATACAGAGTGTATATGTAAAGGGGCTCAATGTTCAAACACAATGTTATATTGGGTTTTTAAAAAACATAGGAAGTCATTATAAATCAATATCAATAAAAAACATCTACTAAAATGTCATTAGACTTTGCAAGGTAAGTACGAGAGAATAATATGGACACCCTAACGGTAGTCGGTCAATGATACGACACAGCCAGCTGTCTATGCCTCGCGTCAAGCCGTGGTGACTCTGCTTTGTAACAATTAAGGATATTGCTCGTGAAGTCTCCCGCCAAGCAGTAGTGTGCAAGCATTACTGTGTTCCGGTTTGATGAGCAGAGTATCCAGTGAAATTACTGGGCTTATGAGACTTAATACCTAATGTCTCAGGATAACGAGCGATCTGCAGTGCCGCGCAGGCGTTTGTGTTTCAAAGTTCTGGGTAGCACTGCAATTGTTATGGGCCGGCGTTATGCTTACCATCAGGCAAACGACCAGCACGTCTCGTTACCAAATAACATTAAAAAAAAATTAAGGATATTATGATAATATTAGAGGTTAAAAAACATTATTTTCTATTGATTCGATTGATATCATCTGTATATTAAACTCCTTAAAAAAGGATGCTGGGTGGACTCGAGTATCTTATTTAAACGGCGGTTTATCTTGGTTTTTGAGATACCTAACTAATCCTACTTTTTTCGAATTTTAATCAATAACTTTAGGTCTAATATCCGCACGTGTCATTTTATCAAGTTTCGACAATACACATTGTATATTATTTACGTGAACAGCTAGTGTGGGTTAACACTTTAAAATATTTTATTATTACTGTATTGTTGTACCTACTGAGGAATCAGTTAGATGACAGTATTTTTGATTGCTTTTACAGGATTACCCTGGGAATCATGAAGACGCCCCTCCACCTGATCTACCCCCACCAGTATACAACTACATTTCATCAGAAGAAAATCCATTGACCTGGGGTAAGTTACTGAAATTACTGGGCTTATGTGACTTAATACCTAATGTCTCAGGGTAACGAGCACACTGCAGTGCCGCGCAGGCCTTTGTGTTTCAAAGTTCTGGGTGGCACTGCAATTGTTATGGGCCGGCGTTATGCTTACCATCAGGCAAACGACCAGCTCGTCTCGTTACCTAATAACATAAAAAACCATTCTGTTTTACAGAGAAATTTATGAAATATAACGAAGTCTACGGGTTTGAAGTACCCACAGTCCAAGCGGTGTACTTCTACCTTCTCCGGCTCACTCCATCAAGGTTCATGACTGCGTTCTACGTTTTGTTCCTGCACTGGGTACCGGCGTACATCATCGATGGAATCGCTATTGTTATCGGAAAGAAACCTATGTAAGTATTTTTACACTCGACTAGCCTCTGCCCGCGGCTTCGCACGCGTGGAATCAGAATAAATTGTAGCATATAGCACTCAGGAATAGGTTGTAGCTTCCTATTTGTGATAGAATTCTATCCCTCATCCATCATATTAGTGGTCGTTGCGGTCCGCTGGCTGTCGAAAATATCAACAAATGACGACATCAACAAAGGCAGTTCTGTTAGACTACCACGATTGTGTCATCCTGTAGGTACTGATATGATACGGCATTATTTTATGGGGATTTTCTGTTGATGTTCGGCTATTTTAGGAAAAGAGAGTAAAATTCGTGTGAAGCAGGGGCGGCTCGCAAATAGTTTATAATTAGATCATCTTAGATTAATTTTGCTACCGTATGTTTATTGAGAGTTTTTTTTTATAGCTTGCGAAAGGCATACACGAAAATCAACAAATTCTCCGAAGTCATCGGCTATTTCGCGACGAGAGAGTGGAAGTTCTCCAACAAAAATTCGCAGATGCTGTTCAAAGAGCTTTGCGTTGCAGACAAACATCTCTTCGACTTTGATATGAAGAGCATAGACTGGGCCGACTACTTCTACAGCTACGTCAGGGGCGTCAGAGTGTACCTTCTAAAAGATCCTGTTGACACGATCCCAGCTGGTCTGAGAAAACACTACATACTGAAATATACACACTATTTCCTAAGTTCGCTTCTAGGGCTTGTTATTCTAAGGCTTCTCTGGAGCTTAGCTAAGTTTGTTTTAAGTTTTTAAAGTTGTTTTTAGAATTTAAATTGTGTTTGTCTTTAATCTTGTCAAGTGTAAAAAAAATGTCAGAATGCACTCCTTTCTAAGCATTAAAATGTTTTGTATAGGAGAAAACGTTTTGACCGGTGTCAATATTGGTGTGACCTGCACAGTAGCTAATGTGTGGTGGACATTTTCTTAGTTGTCCAATAATGTAAACAAACACGGTGGCTCACCATCCAATGACATCGAAATTCAAATTCGAATCATGTCATTGGTTGGCGATCAGATCACCGTTGACGTGATTGTTTTACTTCAGTCAAGTTTGTTCATGGACTTGATAATTGATATAAAAATTCTCGAGTTTGTTTACATTATTGGACAAATATAAAAAACCAGACCGTTGAGATGGTAGGTTCTCGGGTAAGGAGTGAGAGGGGTGGAGTAGAAGTTCTACTAGTATGTTCTACTGTACAACATACTTTTTAAGCCGGCTTCAGGTTATTTGTTTGGGGGCGACAGATTACAGAATTATATCGAATTTACATGTAGTATGGTCAGGTTCACACTAATGTGTTGTGTCGTAGCGCCTTGTATGTTGTCTCTTTCCTTTGTATGAATTCGATGTCGAGTAATCTAAAACAGAAAACGTATGTCACTACTATGTGGTTAAGGATCAAAATCTAAACCCTTATAATGTTATTATGTTAGGGTATTTTTTAGCTAAATGTATAAATATTTGCCCCTAACATCTGGCATTACAAACCTAAATTAATTGTATTTTCTCTCTCGCTCTTTCCAAATAAGCACTTAAGAAAGGGATAGAATGTACAAACTGTGGTTTTGTACAGATTTTAAGCATTTCTAAGTGCCACTACTAGGTATAAAAATTGTTAAAAATATTAATCAAAATCATGTATTTACACAAACATGATTCATGTAAAAGATTATTTAAGGAAATCAGAATACGGCCACACTTTACAGAATAGGGACTCGACTCGAGTAACGCGCGAACCAGCTGGCGAGGTCAATGAACTAGCGGAAACGCGCGACGCACCGGCTAGGGCTGTTACTTTTTTCGGTTGTTCTTTTTCCATCAAATTTTCTAAATAAAAATATGCAATTTTTCATTTATTATATTTTTGTTAATTCGTATTTAAAAAAAGGAGCAGCTAAATTAATTTGACATCTGTTTAAAACCACAGCTTGTATTTTATTCTAGACCGGTCAGATTTATGTACTTGCTGGTGTAAATAACTATAAATTTAACGGCCATGAATTTAATTGTGTAATTTGTTAAGAATAGAAGATATTTGACAGCTCTCTGAAATTAGAACTCTCTAATATCTAATCCATTTCTCACGATACCTATTTATTTTAAGAAGAGTGAAATTATAATTATATAGGTTTAGATTTTTGACACCAGAATCGACGACAAACTTAAATAGATAAAAAGTAGAGAACATCATTAAAAATATTTTGTAATCAGTACAATCTTTTTTATTGCTCCAAAGTCTTGCATGCAAAGCGAGGAGTGGATTAATCCGCGGCCGAGGTAAAGTTTGTGCGGTGAGCGTAAATTTTGTTCTCTGGTCTTGGATGTTTGTGTTGTGTATCTGTGTGCCCATGCCACCCGCGAATGCTATACAGAGAATCATGCAGGCGTATAATAACACAAAGGAAATAATAGTATAATAAATGATGAGTGTGCTTTAGTTTATTTCATGGCAGATTTTTTGATGAACCTATAAGTGTTAAAAAATACTAAATATTACACCAGTACATTTGAACACTATCTCATTCTAGAAACCATAAGTACTTATTTTACTGAACTTTTGAACAATATCTAGATTCGTCCTTTCGTCAATTGATTGAACCTTTTTCAAGAAACCAAACTTGTACATTTTATTAATATAATTCAGAAAAATCATATACTTAATTACTACAATACATAGTGATAAGTAAGTAATGGATATTGCTCAGAAATAGTTGTAAGTGGAAAATAATTTTGTTAATTAGAATAATTTGTAACAACGTGAATGTGATAATAGCCAGGTTTTGAATAAATATATAAAATAACTAGATTGTGTTTTTATTAAAACTAGCTATTTCCTGCGATGTCGTTCGCTCGACGTGACGTCCCGTTTTCCCCTCCAGAAACTTGCACCCCAAAGTTCAAAATCGTATTCAGAATGGTATACAAGTGTATTAGAAACGCATAAGGGACACACAAAGAAACATAGATTTTTTCATTAGGTTTATATTTAAACAAGGTTCCACTCGTGGCTTCGTCCACGTGGTATATGTCTCTATAAATTGTAAGTTACCTGTTATTCAGACATATTATAAGCTATATTATTGTAGTTTCATCAAAATTCGTTCAGTAATTTTTGCGTGAAAGAGTAACAAATTCAAGTTTTAAATTGATGCGTTTATAATATATTTATTAGTGGGAGGACTAACTCTTCCGCGAGTGTCCGTCTGGGTTGTTACCACCACTTTGCTCGTGGAGTCTGCCGCCAAGCAGTAGTGTACAAGCGTTACTGTGTTCCGGTTTGATGAGCAGAGTAGCCAGTGAAGTTACTGGGCTTATGAGACTTAATACCTAATGTCTCAGGGTAACGAGCGCACTGCAGTGCCGCGCAGGCCTTTGTGTTTTAAAGTTCTGGGTGGCACTGCAATTGTTATGGGCCGACGTTATGCTTACCATCAGGCAAACGACCAGCTCGTCCAGATACGAAATAACATTAAAAAAACATTAAATTACAAAATTGTTCAGCCTTGTGATGGGAGCAGAGCTAGTTTTAGTCAAACACAGATATGGTTTGATAATTAAATTAGTAGGTACATCAGTAGAATGAGGCACCAGTGTTATGAATATAAGTAGTTAGAATATTTGAGTAATATCACTTATGCTTAGAACTTCTCTCCTACTACTTATACATTCAGCACCTGGATCATAGAGTAGTATATACGAGTATAGGACTCAACTAGTAGTACTCAAAAGATACCGTCAAAATGCGTTAGCATCTCTAGTAAATCTGTGCCGTCAGAGCTCAAAAGCAACAACCAATATTCTCACTGTAAACTCTTTTCACCCAAACTTTATCTTCCTGACAGAAAACACTGTCCCCTGTCATCAATATGAAAATGTTATTCATGTCAAAATGATTGCAGAATTTGCTTCTGATGAATTTATATATAAACATTTTATACTATATAACTTTTTTAACAATTTACCTTCGTCTGACGACGTCTGTTCGCAACAACAATTTGGTGGTAGAAAAGAGGGGGATACAGGAAGTATCGCCTTGTTCTGTTGGTATCCAATTCTTCTCCGTACTTAATAACACTTCAGATGAAGATTATTTTGTGGAACTGATACCAGACGAATGCTGTATCGATTCTGATGTGACTCTGGATTGTGAGAGTGTCGAGATTATTGGTGAAAGTTCGGGAGTTATAGAAAAAGGTAATTTGTGTAATTGGTGTGTATGTAGTCATAGATGAGTATTTCTTCTTTCTTTCTAGAGTATGATGACCCCTGGTACTCACGATCCTCAATAGTTCAGGTCAATTTACAGAACAATAGATTTTTACCACTTTCTGCACCCCCTTAATATTTTGTAAATATGTTAAATTGTTAGTTGTTAGCATTAGAATCATTGTAAAAAACTACTTTTTTTAAAAAGAATGCCGTGACGAGTTTCTTGCCCTTCTTCTTGCTCGGCCTATACCAATTTGGAACGGGCACGGAGGGTTTCTGGAAGGTTCGTTGACTTTGAGCACGGATTGGGTCTGTTGGTGTCTTTGTCATTTATTATGTTCTGATAAAGACAGCATTAGTTTTAGTCTGTGATTCGGGTAGATGAATGTTGCAGAGGCCGGCTGTTAGAGTCATTTTAACTTTCATAAGTGCTCCTTTGGGGCCTATTTGAATAAAGACTTTTGAATTTGAATTTGAATTATGGTTTATACATTATAACGGGATATTTACCGTGGTTATTATTAGCTGGTGAGATCCCAATATTTCGACGCTTGTTGCAAGCATCATGTTCACTTACGATAAATATCCCGCTATAATGTATAAAGTAGTGAAAGTTTAAAACAATGTTGTAAATATGGGTTCGATTATGGTTCGTATGAGAAAATTAAAAAACACGATGGCCCTATTCAGTAGCAGAGTGATCCAAAGCTATCGCTCCGCACGTCGTGGATTGAGTGGAGCGAGGGTCCAATTTTGAGTACACAGACCATTCCATCGTTCCATTTTTCGGTCATTCTGCGTCTAAGGTAACCCAACTGAGCGTCCAACTGAGCGTGAAATGGATCGTCGTATCGGTCAGTAACGATGAGTTGGAACGTTGGATTTGGAACGTTTGGATATCCAATATTCCTATCACTCCACGTAATCCATCTGAGATTCCCAACACATGGGTGTTGGATTGGAAGGTTGTTGATTGGAGTCCTCGTTTATGGAGGCTCTAAGGATTCTAACGACACACCATACATCCAAATCTGCGGCGCAAGTACGGATCTATTCGGGTCGATAAACTTCGATAAATTTCGATTAACACCAGGACGGTGTTAATCGATATAAGTGGCAGATTGCTTAATTCGTCTTAAAGATAATCTTTATCAGAGCTAAGTACCTACTATTCATCAGCCTAAATCGTATTTTGCTAAATGCAATAAGTAGGTACCTACAACATGCAAACTTCCTTATCGTATTTTATCTTTATTCATTTAATTGTGTAATAAGCGATTTTTTTTCTATCCATTACTGCGAGTATAATCATCATAATAGGGATGTTGACTCCATTTTTTTATGATGTCTACAAAACTGTCATCACCATCTATCTATAATAGCTTTTATTTGCTTTCCTAATTATAAAATAATATCTAATTTAAATTATTGATGTAGTCATTTTTATAAATTTTTCAGGAACAACGAAGAGATTTACATTAGTAGCTCCTATTTTAGACCCATTCGAAAGGAAAGGCTACTGTATCATACATATGGATTCAAGACCTATCGACAAAAGAAGTAATCTAATGAGAAACATTATCAAAATTGACTTTGATACTGGACTTAACATGAATGCAACTAAACATGATTCAGAAGGCACGATAAACAAATGTGAAAATAAAGATGAAGACCCGCTGAACGATTGTAAGCCAGTCAATTGTGACACTTACTACAATGGCAAAAAACCTGTTTATGATACAATCACTAAACGATGCATAGAAGTACCGAAATGTAAAAACTTGAACTCTCAAGTTGGCGGGGTTTACGATCCGATATTAAATCGATGTGTCAATAATGAATCCATTAATAACGATGACATCGAATATATCAAATCACTTAACAATGAAAGACAAACCAAAGATATTATAATTGTTGAAAGCAACTATGATTTTGACAAACATGTAACTCCAAATGAAGTTAGGGATGATTTCAACACTAACTTATTGTACGATTTGAATTCAGAATCAGAAACACATGAAGTAAAAAACGCCTACAATTGTGGAAACATACTTAAGCACTTAACAGCAAATAAGTATACTTTACTTGTGCTAGCGATAGTGATTGTCGTTCAATGTTGTCTAATTTGCACAATGATATATTGTCTTACGAAGAGATCACTTTGTTACGACAAAAAAAAAGTAGAGAGAAAATTCTTCAATTATAGACAAGATATGTCTGTTACTACGCCCTTGATTGCCACTAGTAACGTTGACACAGAAACAACAGGATTAGATTATATAAGCGAATCTAGCAACAATGATAAGAAGATAAAATGTTATAAGGCATGTCAGAAGGAAAGAAAGAATCATCCAAAAATATCTATGTCCGATGACATCTTATCCAAATGCTTGAACAGACGAGATTGGAAAGTTAAACCTAAGTCAGACACTATTAATATCATGAACTCTCTTTATGATGAATGGAACTACGAAAAGTCAAATGTTCAAGAAAACACGAGCCCTAAAACCCCTATTCCCGAAAATGCAGAAAACAGTAAAGAAAAACAAAAATGTGAAGATAAAAAAGAAGATTATACTAATCGTAAATTCAAAGAAGATTACGATGATAGTGACTCATCGGAAAAACTAATCCAATGTCACGATTACAACACCGTTCAATCGAGAAGAAATGTTGTAGATAATAACAAAATATATGAACGAAACAAAGGCCCAGCTTCAATGTCTACAGAAAAAGGTGCTCAAGCTTGTTTTTCCAATGACTCCATTGACGATTTCTTATCTGAAAGAGGAATCATTTTTCTAGCTGGGGAAAACCTATCAAAATATTCAATTACGTCTAATTCTACGCCAACCTCTTCATTAGAATCCAGCAAGACTTCTAAGAATAACATACTAAAGAACATATTGTCTTACTTGTCAAAGAAATCAAAAACTCGGACCACTTCCGATCCTGGCGTTAAAAAATCAAAAGAAACTGATTTAGAATTGATTCATATGTCTAGGGCATCGATGTATTCCTCGTCGACATCGGATTTTAAGAATACGCAAGGGGCTAAGTTAGCAAAAGACTCAAGAAGTTCGTTTTAGGTGGTTTTATTTAGTCTAGTTATGGTTTGATAGAATAAAGACATTTTATTTTGTAAGGAATATTATGATTTTGTTTTCATGGTATGGACTAAAGCTGGTGTTGAATTTTTATTCTTACACACAATAGCTCGTACTTGTACTCTACAACTACTTGACTACAGTACATTTTTCGATTGGCTCTCGTTTGTCCGCGATCTTGTCTGATGGTAAGCGAAGCGACGATGCAATCAAAGGTGTAGCACGCTAGCCTAGAAGTTACCAATCAGTTCACTCTCCTTTTGAAGACAACCTGATTATATTTATCTGAAAACACAGACATAACGTTTAACGTTTCACCATTTATGATCACGTCGTCGAACGCTCACCTTTCTATGCCAGCGTCTGCGTTTCCAGATTACAACAATTTGGGATACTTTAAAACGTGAGTGAATAGAACACAGGAACTCTGTGAGGTATACATAGGTTGGCATCGTCGCTTACCTTCGAGTGGTATTGCGGGCAAACGCGAGCCTCTATTACTAATAAAAATTATGAATAGATTTCGATTTAATTTCACTGTTTTATTATCAAATTATCTTTTGCAGTTTGGGCATTCACAGGGCGGGCAGATCGTTGATGGCGGCTCGGTTGCTATAGTGACGTATCTTGGGGGCACAACCTGAAAACAGATAAGCAATTAATATCAAACTGGCTTCTGCTCGCGGTTTCACCTGTGTGTAGATTCCTATAGGAACCGTGCATTTTTAGAGACAAAAGTAGCCTAGGTTACTCTCCGATCCATAAAGTATATCTATGCAAAAAATCAAGTCGATCCGTTGGTCCGGTGCTTCTTTCATCCGGTGCGGTGCATCTTTCACATATGTACAGACGGATATATTGGCTCAGATTCACATTTCTGAATCACTACTTAGTGTGGTATTCCACACATCAAAGATCTTTGTCTAAGTTGCATAATTATGATCAAACACTTTAGATAACTTCTTCAAAATTTGATCAAAGTTGGATGAACAGCAAAGTTTGATTCAAGATTATGACAACGATAATAGCAGCACATAGTCGAAATTTCTCCTTTTTTTCAAACTACTGCGCAAACTTTACTAACAAAACTTCACCTTAGACAAAGATCTTGGGCGAGTGAAAAAGGCTTCTGTCAAACAAATTTGATCAATAAGGGACACCGGACACAGAACTTGGACAAAGACCTTTGACGAGTGAAACATTGGCCTTAGGTAGGGTTGCCGCCCTTATTTACGTTTTAATAGTAATTAAAGTATCAACTTACCCTTATTTTCTTGAAATGGATGTTTCCAAATAGCTTAAACTTAGGTAGAGGTGCTCGGGAAACACATTGGCACTGACGCGAAAAAAAATAATTAGTAAGTATAAGTAATTTTATTACAAATTACAAGAATTTAAAAGGAAAACGTATTATATAATACAGTAGGTATATTATTGCACAAATATATATAATATAATAAAAATTATGTTATTATTATATTCAACGTGTTCGTACAAAATTTATTATAATCATTAAAGCTTACCCCAGGCTAAAAAAATAAACTGAATTTAGGTACCATTTGATACGTTTACGTGCTTACAGAATATTACAGATAACACTATTATTTATTAAAATTAAATTAAATTAGTTTATTTCACGAAAATAGAGTTAACATAGTGGTGTTAGGAAATTTTAAATAATTCGTCCTTCTATTCTGCCAGTTAGAGGCACGTGAATTTTTTTTCGTGAATGTTTATTATAAATTATGTAATCATTTATGTAATAATGCATAATATTATGAGGAAACTATTTTAAAACCCAATAATAAAACAAATTTATAAATGTTTAAAAGATCCACTGTATACCATCTACGCATATTATTATTTTGTAATTTTATTTGGAAATGTTTTATTTATTTAGTCTAAAAACAGTTCTTTACTTACTTTCTGTGAAAATAAGAAATGAAAACCAATTACGACTTTATTCGTTAAAATAATTTTCAGTGAATATTAGTAGGTATTCATGAATAGATCTTACCGTGGCTGGCTGAAAAATAGAACAATATTTTTATACAATAATAGTATGTATTTAAAAATTATTTAAGCTAAACATTTTGATAAAGCATTTTTATTATGTTAAAATAATTACTAAATTTGACTAACCTTGGTCTGTGCGTAAAAGAAATATTATGAAATTAATATTTTTACGTATTAAGTAAATTATATGTATTAAAAAACAAAGTACCTAAGTACTTATTCTATTTATTTTTATTAACTTACATAATACTGAAATAAAGATATTTTTTATCAGTTAATTTAATATTTTAATTTTGACACAATAATTATAGACTTGGGTTACTTCGGCACAGCTTCTTAAACTGGCGGTAAGATAATCTATATAGGATAAGACAGAGTTTACTTCTTTTTAGACCGATTGTTATATTTTTATTTTAAACTGGGTCCTGCCCCCAGTTCACCTTCGCGGAATTTCACACAGGAACCATGCGTTATTCCAAGATAAAAACAAGTCTATATTCCTCTCCGATCCATAAACTATATATATGCCAAAAATCACGTCGATCCGTTGCTCCGTTACTGCGTGAAAGAAGGACAAACCAACAAACACTCTTTCGCATTTATAATATTCGTAGGATGTAGTAGTGTAGTTCGTTTATTTATTTTACAATCGCCAGGACGTACCGTTTTCTGCGAAACAAAAAAATAACATTAGAAAAATATTATGTCATTGAATTCCATAAAAAAATAGAATAAACACATTAAATAATGAAAACTACTTTACCCAGAGCTGAAAGTAAAACAATGCAGCTTTATATTATATTTTTATTACTTTTCATAATATTATTATGTCTGCCAAATGAATAAGTGGATAAAAGTGAAAAAAAATAGTTCCATAAAATGTAAATATTGTAACATTTTACATCTGAATCAAACTACATAATACATAAAAAAGCTCACCTCAGACTGTAAATAAAATGAATAAATGTATTTATTGAAAAACTGAAATATTCTTACATCTTGATAAATTTGATAAACTTACGTAGACTTTCTGAAATAAAAAAGGTTTTGTTTGTACAAATGTTATATTTCATAAAAGAAAAAGATAATTTATAATCATATAATTCTCTCAAATTGGAAAGTTACGCGTACAAATATAAATGTTAATAACAAATAATAATATATTTTTTAATAAAAATAAAATTATTAAAATATGTCACCAAAATCAACAATTATTTTTATAAAACTCGACATTTGTACTTACCACTGCCTTAAAAATAAATAAATGATATTATTATATAGGGGTATTATTATTTTAACTAATATGTTAATCAATATGTTTAATTTTAAATATTAAATATGAATATTATATATATTGAATTTAACTAGTATATTTTTAGAGAAATAGGCTCCCTTAACTGATTCTTTAAATATAAAAGAAAAATATTTTTAAAAACAAGCTTTGTCTTACTGTTTTACTCCATTGTTTACACATGATTTTAAAATTATTTCAGCGTATTTGAAAGAACTCGTACAAAACTCAGTTGCAAAATTGGACCCACACATTCTAATATATAAACTAACTAGTGAAGTTATAAAAGCTTTAAATAAAATAAATTTATAAAATATAAATAAAACAAAATAATAAATATTAAAAAATTATATAATATAATAAAATATAACTGTAATCGGATAAACAAACAAACGGCGAATAAAGTAAACTTTTATAGGTTCTTTATTTTAGCTGATAATATAAATATAACAGGATATAATACTTACAGCCCCACCCTACAGAAAAAAAACAAACAATTTATTTATTTTAAAACTATTTTACTCTGTGATTTTAAATTTATTTTATAAATAATAGATACGCACCGGTAACTGTAAATTATAATATCACATATTAGTTTGTATGTTTTTAAAAGCAATATAATTATTTAGAAATGAATTATACTGTACCGTGAACTAAAAGAGACATATTATTTCATTATTAATAGTGTTAATTTAACATGCATTTGTATAGTACATAATTAAAATATTAAATCAATTTTTGAAAGTACTACAGTAAATTATTTATTTATTAACTTACGTTCATCTGTGGATAGTAAAAATAGTGATTAAATATATTATAAGCTGGCCCATAATTCAAAAATATTTACCTACAATTATTTATTAGTCCATGTAACTATACTCGCTTGGATAAAAATTAGGTCGTAACTTTTAAACTTTTGCGATTCGATAACATTGTTTACTTTTAAAAACTGGACTTAATCGAGATAACAAAGGTTTTTAACGCGATTAAGTCCGGTTTTTAAAAGTAAACAATAAAAATTAGGTCTCTTAAAAATGCTCGATTTTTCTGTATGTGATGTATGACTTTTAAAAAGATATTTACTAAATTATTTTTTAAGTTTTAAATAAAAATAAATGCATTTCCATTTAATCAAATCTTATTTTTGTACGCTTTACACGCAATATTCGGAAACAAAAACACAAAAACAATTTCGCTCGTTTGTATGTCTGTGTTTGCACTTTGCACAGAGCGAAGCTCGGTCACCCAGGTATTTTTATAATTAATAAGCATATTCAACAGAAGAAAAATACTTACTATTTCCTTTAAAGTTTACAATTTATTAGTTCTAAGCAATTATAGGTAAGTAATTATTATATTATGTGCAATTTTAATTAATTTTAGACCATATTAAAATAAGTTTTAATTCATAATAATATGTACATTAAACATAACTTACAGTAGTCTGAAATACATAAAATATTGATAAATAAATCGTATAAGTAGCAAACATAGATATAAAAAAAAATATTTTTTCATGTTTTTATACTTATTTAAGCTCTTACCATCAATGGATTCTGAAATATATACAACAAATTTAATAAATTTATTTAAACTTTTAATCTAAAATATTAACAATTCATAGACTAAACACTGCACTGTCGTAATTTTGCAACAAGGATTGCCATTCTTTTTAAAAAAAGGTTGTTTCTTAAATTTTTCTAAATATAATAACGTAGTAAATTTTAATTTAAAAAATGACTTACTCCCTTCTCCTGTAAAACAAAAAACATTACATTTATTAATTAATATTATTCACACCGTATTTTTTTTTTATGTTATTAGGTAAAGAGACGAGCTGGTCGTTTGCCTGATGGTAAGCATAACGCCGGCCCATAACAATTGCAGTGCCACCCAGAACTTTGAAACACAAAGGCCTGCGCGGCACTAAATTAACTAACAAGAGTATGTAGAGAAGTATTTACCGTTTAAATCCAAGCCCATAAGTAAACATGAAAAATAAACATTTCATGAGTTATTTTGTGAAATAATAATACAACTAAAATTGTATATAAAATCAAGAAACATTATTAAGTAGGTACAAGAAAGTGATATTTATTAGACTTACATAGTGATCCTGTATAAATAAATAAATAAAATTATAATTAGTCCATATAAAATCAGTTCAAGTATAAATAAATGTGTATGTATGTAAAGTTTACTTACCGTCATCTGTAACGAAAAACAGTGGTAAGTTTTATTTTTGTTCTTTTGTTTAAAACAATGCAGTGTTAGTTACTATATTTTATATGATAAGTTTTTAGAAAAATTAACAACCACAGGTCAACTTCTGCATCACAACCAATTTTTGTGCCACGGTTTTTGTTATTTTTATACTTGTTATGTTAATAGTTATTTTACAGTTCTCCATCCGATACCGGCGTTTCCAACTGCACTCCTTTTTAGCACACTTTTATTGGCTGCACTTGTAACTATCTACATAACTAACTAACAATGTAATAATCTTAGAAGTCAATTTTAACCTACTTCTAGTTGTTATTGAAATGAAACTTTGTATGTGTTTATGTACTTCAGATAACAATACAATAATTTGGTATCATGGAACTGATCTGATGATGGAGCCAGGAGGTGGATAGTCGAACTTTTCAGTGAATAAAAAACTCTAAGAAGTCAATTTCTACCTACTCCGAACTGTCGTATCGAAATGAAACTTTGTATGAATTGCGATTTGATGTCAAAAATATAATTTGGTATCATGGAGGTGATCTGATGATGGAGCCTGGAGGTGGATAGTGGACCTCTTCAGTGTAGTCAAGTAAACCATTCGAGTTTTTTTTTATTTTAATACAACAACGGAAAAGATCTACATCATATATAATTGATGTAGATCTTTTCCGCAGGTAGAAATGGGATGGTATCTACTATTTTTAGCCGGAACCACCCGGCATGTACTATTGTTTATTCTCTGACTGTCTTATTTGCATAGAGTTACTACTATTTAGATTGGGCGATTTGTATTTTTATGGGAGAAAAATTGATAAAGTCGTAAAACAGTAGTTTGTCATGATGTTCAGAAATTGTACTTTGCTAATAACTTGATAGCATTTTTTTTCAATATTCCTGTATTACAAATAGGTAAGAACTAGGTACAAAATTTTAACTTACAATATTCTGAAAATTAGTAAAAATAATATATGTAATGTAATTATATTAATACTTTATTTCGTTGCAGACAGCAACAAAATTATTTAATTATGAAAATAAATAAAAATAAACCATACCTCTGGCTACAAATTGAAAAAAATATGAATCAATAATTTTATTTTAATCTTTATTAACATATTATTATTCAAAGTTTTTATTACAAATTTATAAAAAGTTACTTACTATAGTCTATATAACAGAAAATAATAAATGTCAGTTGTTGTTATTCTTTTTATCATATTAATTACATTTATTTAGTTAATAAAAATTGAATAACTTACCACATCAGGCTAAAATAATAATAAATAATATAATATATTGTAATAATAAACAAATTTTACTTTCATATGACGGCGACAGCCGGATTTTGATAATCTGTGCTAGCGTTTGGTTGTAGATTGATTTAGTAAAATGGTAACACAGTGACATTTGACAGTCGAACTGGCTGTCAGAGGTGGTCTATGAAATGGTGACACGCTGACGTTTGGCAAATCGAACTGTCATGTTGGTAAGCGGTGGGAGGTTATCGGAGTTACGAGCTATATAGTCGGTAGCGTTATAGTGCCTAGCTCTCTTAGCTCTCGGCTCTCAAGCCGAACAGACCTCTCCTATAGCTGGAGGTATTTGGTAATGTTGTGTTGTCTTGAGTTGGCTCTTTAGTGCAACGGACGTCTCCTGCTGTGCTGGCCACTATGCTGCGCGGTTAGTCCCACGTGATGGAGTGCTGGGATTTGCTGGGCGAGAGGTGCGTGGAGCGCCGCGAGCTGCGTGTTCGCTATTCGGTGTGGTTGTGGAAGAGACGAGGCGACGAGGGTGTCGCTGCTAAGTATAACCTTTCATTTACTTTCAACTGTTGTGGTGGCTTGGGCAGGACTATAAGGGGCGTTGGGAGGTCCTGTGGGCGAGTGCCCAAAAACTTGTTGAGTGGCGGATCGATTGCGATTGAGTGATTGAGTACACGAACGAAGCTAAGAGTAGACTACTAAGTAATAAAAGTACACTTTGGTTGTAACCGACATTTCCCATGGTAACGCCCACGTGGAATTGCTTGGCTATGTCTGATGATAATGGTAAAATGAATCTACCCACTTCTTGTTAATTATTGTTTTATGCAGGTTTGAGGTACCCACCCAACGTGGGTCTGTCTCTCTATCTCCGTCATCAGAAGCGGGATCGGTGTTGGTTCAATCATGAAGTGTACCATGAGAAGACTTTGAAAGTGTTTTGTGACGATGCCAAGGTTGAATTTGTGGTGACAATGCCTGCGAGGCAAAGTGCCCGGGTTCGATCTCGGTCGGGTAAAGCTTTGTGTCGTGAGCGTGAAGTATGATTTGTTTGGTTTACGGTGAACTTGGATGTTTGTGTTGGGAAACTATTACCGTTTTTTCCTGTGAATCTAGTGTGTACGCTAGTTACTTTGAAAACGCTTTGCCACTAGCGTTCATAATGTTGTTTCGATTCCGGTATGTAAATCCGCGATGTGGTAGTTACAAAGTATATTGCTGACTAGTTACGTTACATCGTTGATGTGGTTCGGCAGATCGTTGATGAGGTGCTGCATTCATGTGATCGGCACACAAGTTTAAATGTCGTTAGTTTACCACGTAGAACAGATATTCATTGACAATACTGAGCTTTCATTGAATTAGATTTGCAGCGTTAGCAACAGCGCGATGTGGTACTTAAGATTATTGCTGACAAGTTTCATGTGATCGGCGTAGTGTTCATTTAGTACTGTGTGGGTCAGGAATTGATAATTAAACTACGCAGCCTACTAATCATTTTATTATGGTTTCATGTGACTGCTGACTGCGGGAAAGGGCTGGTGCTGTACATGTGATGGTGACACATGGCTTCTTCGGTTATCAAGAGTGTGGGCCCATCCACTAGTCGTCAGCTAGTGAACCTGTGTTCCAGAGCTGTGCGAGGAGTGTTACAGATTATCTGTTGGTTGCAATAGACTACAGTGCAAGGCTTTCTTATTTGAAAATATCATCTGGGTTTGATCACCAGATAGATAAACGTTGTGCGGCGGGTATAATGTTTGAGCCATACTTGTTTTATTGTGTCCGTGCTACCTGTAACGCAGGGAGGCTTGATGCGGGTTTAGATGTTTTGTGCGTTTGTTGTAGTTATCGTGTTTGAAATACAAAAGTGTTCATTGGGAGCCGATTCACGTAAGAGTTAGATTCAGGGTACCTATAAAACACCAGTGAAAGTGATAATGCGATTTGATGAGTCAGGTATACGATGAAATAACTAAAGCGTATTTACAAGTAGGCACAAGATAGTAAAGAAAATCACGAGGTTCCGATTGAGTAGCCGTTGGTGCGTTGCTAATTGATATTGTTTCGACTGACGTGTGAAAATAGTGATAGTGTTACCTTCGTTTTCATTGCTGTAAAAATTGAGACTTGACATTGTTGTGACGATAATTGATATTGTTTTAACTGTGTGGTATTCGCCTGTGTGACATTCGCCTGTGTGGCATTCGCCTGTGTGGCATTCGCCTGTGTGACATTCGCCTGTGTGGCATTCGCTGTGACTCGATTATGATGAATTCAGAGTTTTGCATACTGACTATTGAGAATTTTGAATCACTGGTAGAATCACTGGTAGAATCACTGGTAGAATCACTGGTAGAATCACTGGTAGAATCACTGGTAGAATCACTAGTAGAATCACCGATAGAGTTGGTAGGTATAACGAGAGCCAAGTTTTGGAAGACGTTGTAGATGTTAGATCAGTAGGCGAGGTGGACACTGAAAGGCGAGGTGGCCATTAAGATATTGTAACGGTGAGGTGGCTGTTTCGATATTACTGACTATTGACAATTTTGAGATTAGTTGCTGTGAAATTAAAGCTGACTTTCTTGATGAGTGTTGTTATTGAGAATTTTGAGAGTAACTTGTGATGCAGTCGAATCTTGGCTTGGGGAAGCGCGTGTGTAGGAATTGTGTTTGCTGTAGCTATAGCAATAGCTGTTAAACACGAATGAGATATCTGGGGTTTTTAGATTGGGGTTGTCGTATGTGAATGTATTTTGCTCTCTGAAAATAATGTCGCTCAACGGTACTTGAGCTCGGAAGTTTTTAGTATCACGCGTGATATGATAACACAGCTGCTGCGGTAACTGAGGTTGTTTTTACTCGATTTTACACGTTGGGGTGTAATTGACTCTTGTAGCGAAGATAGTCAGGATTAGCCGAACGGAAACTGTGCTTTTGTTTTCCTGTTCTTCAGATTAACCCACGAGGACGTGTGTTTTCGCAGGATGGCCGTGACGGCGACAGCCGGATTTTGATAATCTGTGCTAGCGTTTGGTTGTAGATTGATTTAGTAAAATGGTAACACAGTGACATTTGACAGTCGAACTGGCTGTCAGAGGTGGTCTATGAAATGGTGACACGCTGACGTTTGGCAAATCGAACTGTCATGTTGGTAAGCGGTGGGAGGTTATCGGAGTTACGAGCTATATAGTCGGTAGCGTTATAGTGCCTAGCTCTCTTAGCTCTCGGCTCTCAAGCCGAACAGACCTCTCCTATAGCTGGAGGTATTTGGTAATGTTGTGTTGTCTTGAGTTGGCTCTTTAGTGCAACGGACGTCTCCTGCTGTGCTGGCCACTATGCTGCGCGGTTAGTCCCACGTGATGGAGTGCTGGGATTTGCTGGGCGAGAGGTGCGTGGAGCGCCGCGAGCTGCGTGTTCGCTATTCGGTGTGGTTGTGGAAGAGACGAGGCGACGAGGGTGTCGCTGCTAAGTATAACCTTTCATTTACTTTCAACTGTTGTGGTGGCTTGGGCAGGACTATAAGGGGCGTTGGGAGGTCCTGTGGGCGAGTGCCCAAAAACTTGTTGAGTGGCGGATCGATTGCGATTGAGTGATTGAGTACACGAACGAAGCTAAGAGTAGACTACTAAGTAATAAAAGTACACTTTGGTTGTAACCGACATTTCCCATGGTAACGCCCACGTGGAATTGCTTGGCTATGTCTGATGATAATGGTAAAATGAATCTACCCACTTCTTGTTAATTATTGTTTTATGCAGGTTTGAGGTACCCACCCAACGTGGGTCTGTCTCTCTATCTCCGTCACATATTATTCACATTTATTTATTTTTTATAACTAAGTACTTAAGTATAACTTTTATAATAAGTTTGCGGTCTTACCCCTAACTGAAAGTGCAATTTAATTACATTGTTCAGTATAGCATAGTATAAAAATTAATTAATTAAAGATGACATAGCGAATGAATGAATTAAAATTAATAATACAAACTACGTTTGTCATAAAATCAACATCATCTAGGCCTTTATGCCATTTTATTTTGAGTCGGCACAGTAATAAGCCTGTTTCGTTCAATCTCCCCTGTCAGCCGACAGCGCTTTATGCACTTCCAAATACGAGTAATTCATAACATTCGCCTTCATACAATCCATCTTTTCTTTGTTCTTACTTTACCCTTCCATCCGTCATTCATTTTCATCCATCTTTTAGGATAATTAGGTACATACCTTTGTTTTTATGATATTAAATAGTAAGTTATTTTATAATGATATCCTATTTTTAATGCGATGCGAAAGTGTGTTTGTACGTTTGTTGGTTTGTCCTTCTTTCACGCAGCAACGGAGCAACGGATCGACGTCATTTTTGGCATAAATATAGTTTATGGATAGTAACATAGGTTACTTTTTATTCCCAGAAAAATGCAGGGTTCCTATGGGAACGTGGGAAGCTAGTTTAAAATAAACGTACCGTAAGCTAGAAAAATATTTAATCATGATAAAAAATATATACTCAACATGTGTTTAAAAAAATGTCAACAGCCTACAAAACACATCAAAACAAATATTAATGATGGTATAATTTATAATATTTATAAAACTAACTTGTTAGTGGGAGGAATAAGTAACTCTTCTGCGAGTGTCCGTCTGGGTTGTTACCACCGCTTTGCTCGTGAAGTCTGCCGCCAAGCCGTAGTGTGCAAGTATTACTGTGTTCCGGTTTGATGAGCAGAGTATCCAGTGAAATTACTGGGCTTATGAGACTTAATACCTAATGTCTCAGGGTAACGAGCGCACTGCAGTGTCGCGCAGGCCTTTGTGTTTCAAAGTTCTGGGTGGCACTGCAATTGTTATGGGCCGGCGTTATGCTTACCATCAGGCAAACGACTAACTCGTCTCGTTACCAAATAAATAAAAAAATAACTAACCTTGACTTCTTCCATTTTCTGTAGAAAAAAATTATAACTCAAATTAGTGCACACCATAAATAATAACAATTATTAAACAAATTATGAGTGAATTAATAGCTATACATACGCCTCCGCCCTATTAAACAAAGAAATTATACATTTTTAGAACAATTACCTAATCAATTTGAAAAGCAATAAAAAACAGAGCTTCTAAGTACTATAGGGTAACGAGACGTGGTCTAGTTAATTATTATAAGTTCCACCGCATGGTAAATAAATAAGGCTACTTTCCATCTGATGAGTGCGGATAGAAAAATAGCAAATAGGTATTGGTATTAATATAATTATGATGGTAAGCATAACGCCGGCCCATAACAATTGCAGTGCCACCCGGAACTTTGAAACACAAAGGCCTGCGCGGCGCTGCAGTGCGCTCGTTACCCTAATAATGTTGTATATTTAGTAATACTCGTATTTTGTTGAGAATTAAAATAACAAGAAGAAAATCTCAGTTATTCAGTTTTTACATACCGCAGCAGCTGGAGCTTGGCTGCCACCATCCTGATAATGATGAAAATATTGTTATTGATTTTATTAGATTTTCACTGGCAGATAGCTGATGTTACAAGGAGTAACTTAGGCTACGAGGGCGAAGCCGCGGGGCACAGCTAGAAGTAATATGACTCTAGATCACAGCTCTAGATGCTCGTTCGACCTATCGACAAGACGGGCAAGAAACTCGGCGGTCCAGTATATTTATGTGTGTTGTATGTGACAAAATATTAAACTTTCATCTGGAGCTGCGGCGACATCCTAAAGAAAATATTATAGAAGTAAATAAAGAAAAAAGATGTAACGCTTACTAAACAAAGTGTACTTATTTATTTTTATCTATTAATAATTATTTATGTGTGTTGTATGTGACAAATATTAAACTTACATCAGGAGTGGAGGCGGCAGCCTAAATAAAATATTATAGAAGTAAATAAAGAAAAAAGATGTAACGCTTACTAAACAAAGTGTACTTATGTATTTATCTATTAATAATTATTTATGTGTGTTGTATGTGACAAAATATTTAACTTACATCAGGAGTGGAGGCGGCAGCCTAAAGAAAATATTATAGAAGTAAATAAAGAAAAAAGATGTAACGCTTACTAAACAAAGTGTACTTATTTATTTATCTATTAATAATTATTTATGTGTGTTGTATGTGACAAATATTAAACTTACATCAGGAGTGGAGGCGGCAGGCTAAAGAAAATATTATAGAAGTAAATAAAGAAAAAAGATGTAACGCTTACTAAAAAAAGTGAACTTATTTATTTATCTATTAATAATTATTTATGTGTGTTGTATGTGACAAAATATTAAACTTACGTCAGGAGTGGAGGCGGCAGCCTAAATAAAATATTATAGAAGTAAATAAAGAAAAAAGATGTAACGCTTACTAAAGAAAGTGTATTTATTTATGTATTAATAATTATTTATGTGTGTTGTATGTGACAAAATATTAAACTTACATCAGGAGCAGCGGCGGCATCCTAAAGAAAATATTATATGTAGAAGTAAATAAAGAAAAAAGATGTAACGCTTGCTAAAGAAAGTGTACTTATTTATTTATCTATTAATAATTATTTATGTGTGTTGTACCTATGTGACAAAATATTAAACTTACATCAGTAGCGGAGGCGGCAGCCTAAAGAAAATATTATAGAAGTAAATAAAGAAAAAAGATGTAACACTTACTAAAGAAAGTGTAATTATTTATTTCTCTATTAATTATTATTTATGTGTGTTGTATGTGGCAAAATATTAAACTTACATCAGGAGTGGTGGCGGCAGGCTAAAGAAAATATTATAGAAGTAAATAAAGAAAAAATATGTTTAACGCTTACTAAACAAAGTGTACTTATTTATTTATCTATGAATAATGAAAGTATAAAAGTACCTGGTTTACAAATCATACACTGGTTCAACAGAGAACTTATTGAAGGAGGATGTTTAGTAGGTAATTATTCGATTCTTGTTCAAAATGACGAACCCACATCAGTTCCACTACAGGACGTTAAATGTCCGACCATAAAAGACCCGAGAATGAAAGTAATTTATAATACTTACATCAGGGGCAGCGGCCTAGGAAAATGTAGAAACTAAATTAAAAATAAAATCTATAGAAATAAATAAAATTGAAGGGTCTGTTTGTAAAATCAAATTAAATAACAGCTTTTTACTATGCATATGAAAGTATATACGACAGATATAACAAAACAACCATTTTTAAAATGATGTCTATTTGTCTGTATGTTCCGGGTAATCTCCGAAACGGCTGAACCGATTTTGACGGGACTATAGCTGAAGTTACAAGGAGTAACTTAGGCTACGTGAGCGAAGCCGCGGGGCACAGCTACTGAGTAATATGACTCTTCTCGTAATATGACTGTTCAACCGATCGAGAAGATTGGCAAGAAACTCGACGGTTCTGTTTATTTATGCGTTTTATATGAAACAAAATATTAAACTTACATCAGGAGCGGCGGCGGCATCGGCAGCCTAAAGAAAATGTTATAGAACTAAATAAATAAAAAAGATGTAACGCTTACTAAACAAAGTATTTACTATCTATTAGTGATGAAAAAAGTAACTGGTATACAAATATTATACTACTATAATAAAACAGAAAACATATTGAACTAGGATGTCTAGTGGGTATTCGATTCTTGTTCAAAATGATCAACCCACTTCGGTTCCACTACTGGACGTTAAATGTCCGGCCATAAAAGACCCGAGAATGAAAGTAATTTATCTTATATATGACGGAGAGGCGTGTCCAGGGGTCTTTTTAAAAACGGTGACGTCACCACCGGTGACGTCAACATCTTCAGCATCATGGTGACCGCACACCCCTCGTAGAAAGAAAACTCGTAGAAGCTCGATTTATCTCAACCATTTATTTCAGCAAGGTTATATGGGAGATCTGAACGGTCCGACGGTAGGCGCAATACTGCTTTTTCCAACAGTCGGTCGCTCGTATTTATAGCAAAACAGATTGTGACAAAGAATCTTTATAAAACTTGTTAGATCTTGTCATTCTACTTTAGATTTTAATCTTCAATTGAAATTCATTACTTTTTATTAACATGGGGCCCAGGAGAGCACTCATGATAGTTAAAATAAATGACTCTAGGCGCCCATTCCAAGTAATAGGCCGTACAAGAAGAATGGGCAAGAAACTTGTCGGCAATCTTTTAAAAAATTGTGTTTACAGTGAATTTGTTCAGTTTTACAATCATTTGTCTAGTTTTAACAATTCAATGAGTAATTAATGGTTCACAAACATTAATTAGTTAATCAAAGTTTAAGTGAAATTATTAACAATCCAATGAGTAATTTATGGTTCTAAACGTTAATTAGTAAACCAAAGTTAACATGTTTTGATTGTTGTCATTTTACACCGTCCATGAAGCTCGCCTGTGACGTCGTTGCTCCGATACGGCCATTCTGATAGATGGTGCGTGCTCTGCACCAGTCCAGTTATGTTCTGAAACAATGAGACGTTTCCTTCTGAGTTTGGTATCTGTAAGCAACCACCGTTGCTTGCAGTTAAGTTTGCAAGAGTAATAGTTTGCATTTTAAAGAGAAACGAATTTTTTTTTTTTTTTTTTGTCTTTTCTTTTCTTTTCCTTTTCTCTTTCTTTTTGCTTTCTTTTCTTTGATCAATTATCTTTACAGTGAAGTTATCTAGTTTCGACAATCTAATGAGCAAACTATTTAGCTAACCAAAGTAGGTAAACATTTAGTTAATCAAAGTAGGTAAACATGTTATGTTTCCTATTGCCCTGCTCAACACTGTAGACGTAGCCCGCTTCGCGCCGACTCGGCCATTCTGACAGGTGGTGCGCGCTCTGCACCAGGCACGGCGTTTCTGAAAACTAGAAATTTGGTTTTGAGGTAGGTACCCGTACACCGGTACACTAGCTGTTAACTTTGTTTCTCATCACTGCATAAATTAAGCTACATTGCTTATTTTCCATATTGTCAAGATTTAACTTTATGTTAGAGTGAAACAATATTCACGTAACAAAATTATCAGCCAACTTTTAGTACCTTCTTAATAATATTCTGTAAACATAACAGTTCACATGCAAACATTCGTAGTTAAACGTAAATAAGTTTGATGCTCAAGGGAATGTGAGCAGAGTGTGTATTTGTTTTTGCCAATGCTCCACGCATCATGGCATGAATAGATTTATTATAGGTTCAATGCAAATGCTCCACGCATCATTGCATGAATAGATTTATTATAGGTTCAATGCAAATGCTCCACGCATCATTGCATGATTTTTAAATTCTCGTAGACATGGAGACTGGGAGACAGGGATGTTGCTGTGGTCTGGGCGGTCTTGTACGCCGTGGTCCACAGAGGCTCTAAAGGAAATGGGATACAGGTCGATGCTGCGGTCTGGGCCTTATTGTTATGACCGTGGTCCGCAGAGGCTCTGAAAATGACGGGAATGGAGGGTACACAAGGAATAAAATAATTTAAAATGACGAATATAGAGGGTACACAAGGAATGAAATAATTTAAAATGACGAATATAGAGGGTACACAAGGAATGAAATAATTTGTACAGTGTTACAGACGATTCAAAACTATTACGTTTTATAATTCGGATCCCGAATTGTTAACTGAATATCACTTATCCGTAACAGTCCCCGCGCTGTTGCTAACGCTGCGAATCTAGTTCAATGAAAGCTCAGTATCGTCAATGAATTTTGATAACTACCACATCGCGTATTTACGCGTACCGGAATAGAAAGAACTTAATGAACGCTAGTGCCACTAAGTTTTCAAACTAGCATACAAACAGGCACTTCGCCTTAAATAAATTGCACAAGATTCACAAAAATACCTCAAAGAAAAATAATCAGCGATAATAATAATTAAGAATTGTGATGTCGATTAAAGACACTGCCATACTTGAAAAGATTTGGAGGCCTTTTTATTAAGTTGGGTTAGAATTACTAGGTATGGATTTTCGTAGATATCTCGTGGAAATCGCGTGACAATCTCATCGGATATCTCCGGATATCTCGTCGGATATCTCGTCGGATATCTCACGGATCACTCGCGGCCATCTCTTGGACTAACTCGCAGCCACCTCTTTGGATTAACTCACGGCTATCTCTTTGGATTAACTCGCGGCTACCTCTTGGATTAACTCACGGCTATCACTTGGATTGACTCACGGATCACTCGTGGATTGCCCGGGATAACTCGCGGATACCTCGGGATAACTCGCGGACAGCACACGGATAACTCGTAGATTTTTGGTATTTGTGGGTATCTCGTGAAAAACTTTTAAAAATAAAACTCAAGAAACTAAGAAATCTCGTGAAATTAGAAGTAATCTCTTGGATTATTTGTAAGTTGTAAGTTGCGTTTATGCGCATGCAAGTCTAAAGTTAAAATATGGTAGAAAAAGTTACGATTCACCTGTATTCTGATGTCATGTCTCCATCGCCTTTTTCTTGGTTTGGTTGCACGTGTTGGCCCGTTCGTGTAGATACCACGGACGCGGCTGGTGTGTCAGCATAATCTTCAGGAGCTGGTAGTGATTGGTCATCTCTCGCCAATACGGTACTTTGATCACCTTCTAAGTGATCATCCTTGTCTCTGGAACACCTCAGGTAGCTTGTTCGTCGATGGCTGTTCTGCACTGGTGTCTGCTGTGGGGACCTCTGCTGCGTCTGGGCTCGGCTGCATTGCCCATTTGTGCTGGTACTTCAGGTGACAAGCGGGTAAGAAGGCTAGGATTGGAAAGCTAGGTTGTTCCGTTCCAATCCCACTTCTGATGACGGAGAGGCGTGTCCAGGGGTCTTTTTAAAAACGGTGACGTCACCACCGGTGACGTCAACATCTTCAGCATCATGGTGACCGCACACCCCTCGTAGAAAGAAAACTCGTAGAAGCTCGATTTATCTCAACCATTTATTTCAGCAAGGTTATATGGGAGATCTGAACGGTCCGACGGTAGGCGCAATACTGCTTTTTCCAACAGTCGGTCGCTCGTATTTATAGCAAAACAGATTGTGACAAAGAATCTTTATAAAACTTGTTAGATCTTGTCATTCTACTTTAGATTTTAATCTTCAATTGAAATTCATTACTTTTTATTAACATGGGGCCCAGGAGAGCACTCATGATAGTTAAAATAAATGACTCTAGGCGCCCATTCCAAGTAATAGGCCGTACAAGAAGAATGGGCAAGAAACTTGTCGGCAATCTTTTAAAAAATTGTGTTTACAGTGAATTTGTTCAGTTTTACAATCATTTGTCTAGTTTTAACAATTCAATGAGTAATTAATGGTTCACAAACATTAATTAGTTAATCAAAGTTTAAGTGAAATTATTAACAATCCAATGAGTAATTTATGGTTCTAAACGTTAATTAGTAAACCAAAGTTAACATGTTTTGATTGTTGTCATTTTACACCGTCCATGAAGCTCGCCTGTGACGTCGTTGCTCCGATATATATAATATACATGTATATTTAACTTACATCAGGGGCGGGGGCCTAGGAAAATGTAGAAACTATATTAATAATAAAATAACTAAATAATTCTTCCACAATTGAGCTGTAGTCGCATTATTTTATGTGTAGATACGAGTAATAGCCCTTATTCATAAACGTTCCGTAACTTACTTAATTACTAAAAAGTGTTTTGTCTCGTTTTCACGCGTAACAGCTTCCGTCAACGAGGATAAGGGCGAATATTTTTACACACTAGATATAAATGATATCATTATACTTACATCAGGTTCGGCGGGGGTCTAAGAAAATAAGACATAAGTAGTAATAAATAATAAGAAATATTTTCAAGAAGTCGATATAAGAAAAAATCTAATTGAGTTTCCTAGGGGATCCGTATTAGGCACAAATTATATACTTAGGTATTGTGTCAGGGGGAGCGAAGTAGACAGAAGGCTCCGATCTCCTCTTTTTATAAAGCCTACAGTCAACAGAGACGCTCAACATCAGAGGTTTTATTCAAAGTTTTGATTTATCTATTCTCCGTGTAGGTACACATCTCGTACCCTATATAATTTGTGATGTAGGCGACATGTCCATCTGATACCCTATATAATTTGTGCTCGTGCCTATTTGATGTGGGCAAGAAATTGACAATTTTCTTGCAGTAAAATCCCTACAAAATAGAAAAAAAGAACGTACCTACATATCGAATTTAAAACAATTTTGGAAGTGAAATGAACAAATGTAGGCTACAATTTTAATTTTACTCACATCAGCGGGGGTCTAAGAAAAAGACAAACAAGATTATAAGTGTTATGAGAGAATTTTATGTATCCTCTTAAGAAAATTATAAGACTCTAGATACTGCCCATGGCTTGTCTATCGTAGTGTTTATAATTATTCTGTGATGGCTTGACGGTAACTTCACTGACTACTTTGCTCATCAAACCGGAACACAGTAAAGCTAGCACATTGCTGCTTGGCGGCAAACTTCACGAGCAAAGCGGTGGTACCAACCTAGACGGACACACGCAGGAGAGTTAGGCAGCCCTCACACCTAATTCATGATTGACAGATAGGCATCAATCGCGGACCAGGAGAAAACCATGGAATGAACAAAGTGTAATGTGTTTAGAGTTCATGTATGTATGTATGTTTGTGAATGCCTGAACAGATTTGGATGTATGGGGTATCGTTAGAATCCTTACATCATCCCCAGTGACACTGGCTAAGTAGGGCAGTCGTGTTTTTTATGTAACTTTTGTTCCATCGACTTGTTCCAAAATAAAAGGTAAGCCTAAACAGTATAATAAATACATTTAAATATCTACGTACAAAAATAGAAAACAAACGGATCGAATTATAAACCTTTTTGGAATCGAATTAAAAAATAGAACACGCAATTTTAATTTTACTTACATCTGCGGGTGGCTAAGAAAAAAACACGCTTATAAGTGTTAGGTATATTGTAAGAGAAATTTTGAGATAGGCAGATGATATACAGGGTGTAGTTTTGGAATCGAATGTAACCGTTGTAGCTGCAGAAAAATGTTCTTAGGAAACTACTCTTAACTTTTCGATAATTTTACATACGTGTTTACAGATTTTGGAAAAAAATTACAGTCAACTAGAAAATTCGCCATATTTTCACAAAAAACTATTTGTTTAAATTGGCATTTTTTAATGACTGCACACCTTTTTTGTTGTCAGTTTAATTTCCGCATTCGTACGCGTATATATATATATACCTATGCTCTGCGTTCAAGCATAAGCATATGATTTACATTCGTTCCAAAATGGAGGACATACAATCCATTTTGGCTCACAAGGTAATAAATAGCACCTATTACGCTACGGTGCATAAAGACCGCATATACCTAATATTATAGCTAATATTAGCAAATACTTACGTCTTGTGCCTAAAAAAAAATGAAACAGAAATAAGACATAACTTTTGGTAAGCAACGTAACCTGTGAACGTAACAATGTTATTGACATTTGTTTTGACCTACGAAATCGAACAGGGCACAAATTCTACTAAACAAATGGTTTAAATTTGGCATTAGTTTCTGCGCAAAATGATCACATTGGTTGGCAACAATGGTTTCTTGATAACCGACATTGTCATATGACAACAATAGAAAAACGATTGTTCTATAAAATACCGAAAGTGCCTAAATTGATCATTTTGCGGCGAAACCATTGTCATTTTTAAACTATTTGTCTAGTAGAATTGGTTCTATACTAAATTTGATAGAGCCAGCTCTCAAGTGTGGCTACCGGAAAACGCCGATAGGTCATTTAGGGTGGTAACTAGCCCGGCGAGCCTTTAAAAATGCCCTATTGCCACGCAAAGTGCCTCCTCCCTTCCGTAACAAAACTAGTCGTAAAGTTAGGTACTTACCCTTAACGACACAAATGTAGTCAAAAAGGTGATCGTCAAGCATAGAAGAATCTTCATTTCTATATCTAAAACACAAAAACAAAAAGGAAGCTACTAGGTACTTCTTAAAACTATGTATAGCAGTTATACGCATTATTTTTTCTAATTTATTTTGTGGCTTTTGCCTAACAAAGGCAATCACCTGATGTTAAGCGACAATGCGGTCGACGCTGTAGCACGCTAGCCTAGAAGATACCTGTTCACCTTTGTCTCTCTCCAAAATTGTATGAACTACGTCCTCCTACTATATACTAGTAATACTGTAGGTATCGGTAACAGCTGACTAACTGTACATTTATTCCAATAAGTATCTGTGAATGCCGGTGAAAATAGCTAAGTAAATGTTAAGGTCAACGACCTAAGAATTTTTTTTTCTTTATTTCACTGCCCAGTTTCAAAAATACAGCCTGTATATACGCATCAGATGATGAATAGGCAATTGCTAGTATGAAGATGCGGGAATCGACTAGAATTACTCATCAGATAATAGATAAACAATCCTACTCAAATAAATGCGAAAGGGTGTTTGTTGGTTTGTCCTTCTTTCACGCAGTAACGGAATAATGGATTGACGTGTTTTTTGGTATATATATAGTTTATGGACCGGCGAGTAACATAGGCTACTTTTTATCCTGGAAAAATGCACGGTTCCTGTGGGAATGCGGGTTAAAACCGCGGACAGGAGCTAGTTGCTAATAAATATGAAGTTACGTGAACGCCTTAGAAACGCTTAGGTACTTACCAACAATTTTTCAATTAGAAAATCAAGTAGTAACAACAGCACGTTCTCAAAAACACGTAAAACAATGTCTATCGCGAGTAAACGCGTTACAAAATCGTACAATCGAAAATACAATCAAATCGTTAATGCTACACTAACGTTTTACTACTTTCCTTCTCACATAAATATTTATAACTTACGACTTAGTACTTCAATATTGTGATTATGCCGTAAATCTGATCCACAAATCAGACTCGATAGGTCATGTAAAGGACAGGCATAATAACATATAATACACGTGCAAGCGCGGCTTGATGCAAAACCATCAATAAACCACGATTTCTATGTTGCTAGTTGGTGATCCACCATATTTGTTATCATTATGAGACAAGTTGAAAAACACGGACCTCGCATATTTAAAAATTCGATTAAAACCATTATTTTTATTAAGAAACGTTATATATACACATTCAATATACATTAGCCATCATTTCGCGTCTTCTGACTTCTCTTGGTACGTGATAGCGCCTTTTTCTATTAAATCTGGAATTTCCACCGCAAGCCAAGGTCCAAGCTGCAACAATACAAAAAGTATATATACAAAACCAAATTAACCATACTATAATAAATGCAGAAGTGTGTTTGTTGGTTTGTCCTTCTGTCACGCAGCAGCGGACCAACGGTTCGATGATGTGATTTTTTTTGGCATAGATATAGTTTATGGACCGGAAAGTAACAGGCAACTTTTCATGCCGAAAAAATGCACTGTGCCCATGTGAATCTCCACGCGGATGAAACCGCAGGCAGAAGCTAGTCCTACTAATATTATGCATGCGAAAGTGTGTTTTTTGATTTGTCCTTCATTCAGTAACGGAGCAACGGATCGACGTAATTTTTGGCACAGGTGTGCTTGCGGTATACCGGAGCGTGTATGGGACTATACCTCTGTAGGTCTAACCCAGTACACGCTCCAACCTATCTGCACAAGCATAACTACACAGGTAGACCTCAAAACTGAAAAACAAATGGTTATTTTGATGTTTTGTTTTTTTTTTATGTTATTTGGTAACTTAAACAATTAATGGAAAAGAAGTGGGAGTATGCGCAGGGCGTCCACACGTTGTTCGTGGACTTTGCTAAGGCATATGACAGTGTGGACCGTGGCGCTCTCTATACAATTCTACGAAATTTTAAAGTCCCCATAAAACTTACGAGGTTGATTGAGGTTGCCACGAAAGAAAGCAAGGCAGTTGTCCGAGTTGGGGCAGAACTGACAGATGAGTTTGAAGTTTTCACCGGACTAAAGCAAGGGGATGCGCTATCACCCATGTTGTTTAACTTAGCCCTCGAACACGTCATTAGACATGTATTAGTACTCGACGGAGGAGTCCAGCTGAACGGACAGCATAGGGTGATAGGCTACGCGGATGACCTGGCTTTACTGGAGGAAAGGCAAGAAGAGGTGGTAGGTGCAGTGGAGGTACTGGAATTGGAAGCAAAGAAAGTGGGTCTGAGGATTAACCATGCATGACAAAACCGAATATATTCACATGCGTCGGTACAAAAATGTTAGGATACCTAGGAATAACCTGGAGGTAGGAGGTGTCACGTACAAGGGGGTGGACAGATTTAAGTACCTCGGCTGCACTATAACGGACAGAAACACAAGGGAAGAAGAGATCGATCTCCGAATACAAAATACCCTCCGTTGTAGTGCAGCATTGCATAAGGTTTTAGTGTCCAGGCTTCTCAGCAAACGTACAAAAATCCGCGTTTATAAAACCGTGATTCGACCGATATTAATGTACGGGTGTGAGGCCTGGACACTGACTCTCAAAGAGGAAAATAAACTCCTTGTAACGGAGCGTAAGATCCTGAGAAAGATCTTGGGTGCAGTGCAGGCAGAGGATGGATCATGGAGAAGAAGAAAGAATAAAGAAATAGAAGATCTGGTGGCCGAACCAAACATCATCGGCGAGATAAAAGCCCACAGACTTCGCTGGCTCGGACACCTCGAAAGAATGGGAGAAGATCGGGCAGTGAAACGAGCGTACCAAGGACGGCCTAGTGGTCGACGACCAGTCGGCCGTCCTAGGTACCGCTGGAGTGATGAGGTCGACAAGGACTTGCGACTTAAGTGTATCCGTGATGGATACCCTTTTTTAAAAACTTAAATCTAAATTTTGACCGCGATAAATAATTTGAGTTACCGGGCCGAGGTGTGAGCCGCTTCGGCGATCGAATCGAACTACCGGTCCCAGGGTTTCTCGAGGCTCAGGATGCTGCGATGCGTAGGCGTCGCTGCATCAGCATTTTTGTGAGGGTATGGTAGGGGAGACACATAACATCCCCCTCGTTAAGACAGAGGCCCATTTTTCAAGTTCGTATGAAAAAGGGCTGAAGTCCCGTAGGCTGGTTCTCCAGGTCCTCAGCAGCTTCAGCTGGATTGCGGCTTCTTCGTTTCCTTATCATTTTATAAAATAGGAAACATCCACATCCACAAATAATGATGTAAGTAGGTATAGTCCAATAGCTAAATGTGGTGGAAATCATTTGAGTTTCCAGTTTTATGGGATTTTCTTTCTCTACTAAAGCCTCAAGCTCATAGAGTCGATTTAATTCAATATTTTTTAGTTTTAAAGGCCGATCTTTGTTTTCTACTGTTATGTTTGACAAGTCAAAGGACAACAGTTTTATTGGTTGTCCTTCAAGTTTATTTCGTACATTCTTCTTAACATTTAAATTTGTAGAGACGCTGCAACCTTCCGGTATTTCAATCAAATATGTACCCTGTAGGGAGCTGTGACTATCTCCATGACAGCTGAGTTTTATCTTCGTATTTAAAGCACATATTAATAGGTAGTGTTTGTCGTCGAGCTTTTGCCAAATCTCGGTAGAGCTTGTATACTTTGTATAGGTACATGTAGAGATATCTTGAACGGTTATAAGTTGATAAACACAATCTTTGTTTTCATTCGTGTACTGATATGTAGATTCATGGCATAAATAGGTATCGCCGAATTTCTTACATATGCTGTCCATGTACTGGTAGCGTTCTTCATCCATGGCCAGATAGGGTTTAGGAGGGATAATAATAGAGTAATTTATAGTTGGCGAAGGAAAAAGGTGATAATAGGAATATTTATTTTTATACATAATTGGGAATGATAATACAAACACAATCGTATTGTCAATGTAATAAGATCCAGATTCGAGTAAGTCATAGTAATATCTACAGTCAGTAAGCTTGTTTACAATAAGTTCGTCAGAGTTATATAGAGTAGCCAGTGTGTCAGAGATATACTCAATATTTTCGTAAGACAAAATATCATGATGTACGATTCCTAGTTTGGAGAGTGAGAGAGAGTTCTCAATCGAAGTTAAAGAGTCCAAGACTGATTGACAATTTATGTCCAATAGATCGAACAAACTTACCATTTTTATAAAATCTCTGAGCCGATAATCTGTCATATTGATTTCTCTAACGATCTCGTTAATCTTTAGGTATATTTTGTTTTGATTACTAGTGATTGTAGTGATTGTTGAGTTAAAAGTAGTCAGTAGGTGTTTATTTAATGAAATAGCCCTGTTAAAGGATGTCTGAATTACTTCTTGGTTTTTACGTAAAGTGGAAATAGCGTTCGTGATTTCAACAGCGTCGTCATAATCTAAGTTTCCAGTTACGCTTTTTATAATGGAACCCAGACCATTTATAAGTCCTCGCTTATATCTAGAACTTGAAATACTTATAGAATTATATTTTAAAGTAATATGCTTAAGTCTATCGAGTAATATTTGCTTAGACACTAAAAAGTTACTAAAATAGCGTGGATCCGCTTGCTTAATATAGTCTATAAATGCGATTATATGGATTTCTAAGCTACTAATACTATCTCTAATAATATCTAAATCTAAGTAGTGAACAAAATTATGTTCGCTTTTTTGGATTTTCGCAAAACCTAACTCAAATGGCAGTAAGCCTGGGTTACTGGTTAGCGGGGTCAGGGACACTTGAGGTGCTTGGCCCTGGACTGCTCGGTGTGTCGTTAGGACGATCCTGCAACACATCATTTTGGTTCTTTAAGAGCCTACTAGCGGAACCCCCGAAGTATTCGGTGGGCGCGGCTAAAATGCATGCTATTTCATCTAACATTCGTGGGACAAGGTAAGGCTCTGCAGCTATGAGTAGTACGAAGCTAATGCTCGCGCATACACAGTTACACACTCTCGTAAAGTCGCGACCTGCCGTTTCTACGCACACTTGCGCGATCTTATGAATGGCGATTGATCATTCAAAGAAATTTCGTGAATATTCGTGTGATGGCGCTCGCTTTTGTTACTTGTACTATTATATATTCTGAGCTCTCGTTTGGTCATCACACCGCGCGCGCCATTTTTTATTGTTTGCCTCTTTAAATATAAATTGTAAATTTTATGGTTTGCCTATAGTCCGCTGCAAACATAGTAGGTACATACAAAATACATACCTATAAAAAGTACCATGACTCACTGACCTACACTGCCAGACAAACATCTATCCATATATCCATCCTTACAAACTTTCGCATTTATAATACTAGTAGGATAGGAAGTAGGAAAAGTAGGATAGGATTTATGTATATTGTATATGTATGTGTATAGATTCCAAAGAAATTTGGTGTGGAAATAGTTCGAGAAAACACACAGTGTACTTTTCAACATCATCATGACTTTTCATAATTGTCAATCTATAGAACGGAAGAAATTTGGTTTCGAGATAGCTTGAAGCCTGAGAAAGAACACAGAATACCTACTTTTCATCATTGTCAATCATTTGAACGGATTTTAAAGAAATTTGGTGTGGAAATAGTTTGAAGTCTGAGAAAGAAAGCAGTGTAAATTTCAACCTCATCATCACACAATAAAATAATCGTGCATTTCGACGTAGCGTAGTACGTATCTACATACGACGAGCGTAGAAATCGGCAGAAGTTATTTTCGGAAACAAATTTATCTATACAAATCAATAAAATTGAAGTGTGTTTGTATTATCAACATAACAGTTTTATACTAAATGCATATTAAAGTATATACGGTACATAAAACAAAACAACCATTTTTTAAATTTTTGTCTTTTTGTTTGTTTGTTCCGCGTAATCTCCGAAACGGCTGAACCGATTTTGACGGGACTTTCACTGGCAGATAGCTGATGTTACAAGGAGTAACTTAGGATACGTGGGCGAAGCCGTGGGGCACAGCTAGTAATATCTAATAGTTCTTCATGTTTCATCTATAATATACAAATAAATAAATAAATAAGATTGAAGAGTCTGTTTGTAATATCAAAATAACAGCTTTTTACTAGATGCATAATAATATGAAAGTATACACGATACATAAAACAAAACCATTTTTAAAATTTTTGTCTATTTGTTCCGGGTAATCTCCGAAATGGCTAAACCGATTTTGACGGGACTTTCACTGGCAGATAGCTGATGTTACAAGGAGTAACTTAGTCTACGTGAGCGAAACCGCGGGGTAGAGCTAGTAATATGTAATAGTTCTACATGTTTCATTCTCACCAATCAATCAAACAACTATAGATACCTACAGCGTTTAGGTAGTTACATACATCGTCGTTTGTATATTATAGGTAACATACAGTACCCTACCTATGAGTTCGACAATAAGTTCCGAACGAAAACTGCCAGCGCGGGAGTAGTTACCTATGTCAGCCGGTATATTTGCAAGGTAGGTGAGTAACCTACCTACCTAAGTACCTACGTAATAATAATTATTTATTTGGAATGAAATATGATTACATAACCTAATAATTTTAGGTGGTTCCTACGGTTTAGGCGCAGAATGGCCAATTCTCAAAATGGCATATGAGTCGTAAAAGGACTAATTCTACAAATGGCAAATTCTACAAAGGACAAGTTCTCGTAATGGCAAATTCTACAAATGCCAAATTCTCATAATGACAAATTCTACAAACGCCTAATTCTCACAATGGCAAATTCTACAAAGGCCTAATTCTCAAAATGGCAAATTAACTCAGTTAGTAATTTTAAATAATTTAAATGTCCGTTGTTTTATGTTTTTATATAAAAAAAAATATCAAGCTGGTTAAATATTATGTCACTTTCATATAGGTATTATCCTAATATATTATGCAAATATATTATAAAAAATATTAGCTTGTATAAATTGTTTCGTAACATAAATGTACATTTTGATTAAATTGAAAAATGATCAACTAACAGTTACGTCAATTTAAGGCAAAAATAAACTATAAGCTTCTTATATAAAAATGTAGCTATGAATTATGTATCTACAAGCTAATATTTTTTACACTTCAAGAGCTAAAACTCTTATTTGTCTCAAATCATAGTAGATAATTTAGAACTGACATAATACTGTCTAGATTTATATTTTCTGCAGTAGGTATGCCATTGACTTGAAACTGTTATTACTCAAATTGTGATTGTCGAATAGATATATTTTTATTATGGTCAGCTTTTTTTACCGAAGTCTTAATTTTTCGTATTCGTTTTTTTCCATATTCTTATTTTTGTAAATACTTAGTTTTCATAATTCTTATTTTGATTTAAAGTGATAAATATTTGAGTGACGAGCTTCGCTCGTAATTTATTACAATATTAAACAAAAAAATTGTGTAAAATTGCGTTTTTACATATACCCGAAATAAATTAACTGAATGATCAAGCTTCACTCGGTGTAAAAGCAAACATGCAATAGTTTGTATGTTTGCAAAACCTTTTTTTGTGTGTAAAATAACGTTTTTACAAGTAATACAACCATGTAGGCAAAGACAAAAAGCAAAACCTTATCTAAATCTAAAATTTTATCCAAATCGTTACAGCCGTTTCCGAGATAGCTAAAATATATAAATATGTTCATATACAAGAATTGCTCTTTTAAAGTTATAAGATATATAAAAATGACATAATATTTTATAAAGCTTGAAATTTTTTATATATAAACATATAATATATAAAAAATAAAACATAAAACAACGAACATTTAGTTTTTTTTTTAAATTGCTAACTTTGGGTTATTTTGCCATTTTGAGAATTAGGCCTTTGTAGAATTTGCCATTGTGAGAATTTGGCGTTTGTAGAATTTGTCATTATGAGAATTTGGCATTTGTAGAATTTGCCATTACGAGAACTTGTCCTTTGTAGAATTTGCCATTTGTAGAATTAGTCCTTTTACGACTCATATGCCATTTTGAGAATTGGCCATTTTGCGCCTAAACCGTTCCTACGAGTATTATATCGAGTCCTACAAGTCATTGTATAATACGCGGGTCAGCGACCCCACACACATATGTACCTACATTATTTAAATAAGTATAGCTATCATTTATAAGATTGACATGTAAGATTTATCTTATTAATAAAGAATTGAATTGAATTGAATACATCTCATCACTCAATTCTACACAAAAAATGTCTCACCCATACTCCTGCCAGGATGACCTTTCGTTTAGATAAGTAGGTATTTAATTACACGACTGCACAAAAAAGTAGTGTAATGAGTTATTATATGTACATACATACAAAAATACGTGAACCCTAAAAACATTACATAAAAAACTCTGCACAAAAGCTTTGGTGGAATAAAGAAACTCACGTACATTCGTGATTCGGTGAGAATTCGATGTATGGGGTATCGCTATAATCCTTTCATCATCCCGAGCGACACTAGCTAGGACAGTCGTGTTTTTTGTCATGGTCGACGTAACAAAATTTCATCGACCATAAAAAATAAACAACTTGTTTACTTATAGGTACTTTTCAAGATTTATAGTTCAAGTAAGTACGTTATGTAGCCTACTTGGCTTCCGGCCGTGGCTTCGCCCGCCTGGCATGGGTACAAATACAATATCTTTATATATTATAGTCTATATGTTATTCTAATGTATAAGCTCTATATTACTTACTGTAGTTTCATCAAAATCCGTTCATTAGTTCATCACTCAAAAATTTTCGAGTTTATAATATTAGTAGGATAGAAACGGTACTCAGTAGGTATCTATTTATTATCACGTACACTGTAACCTACCATATTGTTTACTAGCTGCTGCCCCGCGGTTTCACCCGCGTGATTTTGGATTTCATGGTTTTTGTTTTTTTGCGCGGAACCCTAATTCTTTTTCTAATATTAAAGTAGCCTATGTTACTCCTTGTAACATCAGCTATCTGCCAGTGAAAGTCCCGTCAAAATCGGTCCAGCCGTTTCGGAGATTACCCGGAACAAACAGACAAACAGACAAAAAATTAAAAAATTGTTGTTTTGCTTTAGGTACCGTATATACTTTCATATGCATTTAGTATAAAACTGTTATTTTGATATTACAAACAGACACTTCAATTTTATTTATCTGTATGGATACTATTGAATCACGAGACGAGCTGGTCATTTTCTTGATGGTATTTAACACATATAATTATATTACTCTGATAGCATAACGCCCGCCCATAACAATTGCAGTACTCAAACTTCTAAGCACAAAGGCCGGCCAGGGGGACCGATGACCTTGTCAAAAGCGCGGGAAACCGTTGGATGCGCGAGGCGAGTAGCCGCTAGCGCAGTGGATGTCTTCGGGCTGATGATGATGATTATGACAAAACAGAGAGTAGTTTCATGCTTTCACACAGACGACTCGGCGCAAAAATTCAAACAAATCATCATTGACGGTTTCGTATTTTTTGCACGTACGTCACAATTAGCTGTGATCTTTCACCATTCCGGCGACAAAAATTTCGACCAAAAAAAAATGCCCGCGTCGCCGCTTTATTTTCATTCCGCGATATCTCCGAAGATATTCGTCTGAATTTAACGGAGTAAAGGCCTATATCGGTTACAATGAAACACTCTCGATGATGAACGCATTTATTTAGATAAGGATTAATATGGTGTAGGTGAAAACACGGCTGCAAACGAAGCACCATTTTTTGCCAAATTACAAAATCGTAAAAACGCGAATTGCGAGCTAACCCGAAAAGATAGACATATGCTATCTCGGACTTTTTTTCAGATCTCTTCAACGGGAAAGTTTCTTCCATACATTGTTTTTGTATAGCTCTAACTATATGGTCAGCTCACGCAGTACTAACTGTTACCTAATAGGGGCGCCGCGCCGCGCCGCATAGAATTTGATTACTATGTCTATACTTATTATAGACATAGTTCCTCCACCGGCGCGCGGCGTTGCGGGGCCTCCGCCGCGAGCCGGCAACGCCGCGCGCCGAACCGGGCGGCGCGCGGCGCGGCGGCGCAAGTACGGAAGTTGGTTCGATAAATTTGTCGAATCGAAACAACTGATAAATTTATCGAATGTTGCGAGTACCGAAGTCTTATCGTAAAGTATTGTAGTAGCTTTATATTCTGTTTGGATTCGACCTAGCTATTCGATAACTTTTGTCGATTGTATCGAGGCTCGATAAATTATATAAAAAATTGATAAAACCCAATTTATCGGTTTGAATTGTCAATTTTATCGATCGACAAGATCCGTACTTGCGCTGCGGGCCGAAGGTACCTATGTACCTATTATAATAGGTATACCTACACCCATCCAGACGAATTCTCGCAGAATATCTTCTAAGAAGAATATCTCAGTCGGTCATGCTTTTTATTTCACATTTTTTAAAAAGTTGACCGACTATGGCTGGTATTTTAGTATACGAGACATAGGTACGTACATACCTACATGCCACTGACCAATAAATGAAATATAGGTGATAAGGTACCTATAACATAACTATGATGTCAGCGCCCCCTATTACTAACTGTTACCTATTCTGTGGCGCCGCGCCGCCGCCGCTGGAGGATTTCAAGTAAAGCGGAGGTAAAATATGTACCTATAAGTACCAAGGTACTCATCCAAACGGACTCTCGCAGAAAATCTAGAAAGATCGGTGGGTAGCCTAAAGCCTTACTTACCTACTTATGTTTTGCTTACCTATGCTTTCACCTTTATGTTTTACTGATTGCTTACGTATTTTATCATACGCACCTACTTCTTATACCTAGCTATAGGAGACATAGGTTCATATCTACTGTAATTCAATTGCCAGAGCGACCAATAAATGAGTAATTAAATATAATAAAGGTACCTACCTAAACTCTTTTTTGAAGCACCAAATTAGATATTATAGACATTTCTTCCATACATAGTTTTTATACCTATAGCTATAAATATATGGCCCGCGCAAGCCTCGGAATTGATCCCTCGGTGATCTTGACGCATAACGTACTGTCTAAGGTGGTGCCTGGTAGAAATGTAGTGCGAGCGCTAAGGCAGTCCTCACACCTAATTCATGATTGATGGATAAGCATCAATCGCGAACCACGAGAAAACATGGAAAAACCACGATCTCCGCTTGACGCATATCGTATCGTCTATTGTGGTTGTGGTTGGGGCTTGCCGCTTGATGGAAATGTAGTCCGAGTACGGCACCCGCTTCTACCTATTATTATTATTATTTTCAGCCTCTTACGCTCCCACTGCTGGTATACCGGCCTTCTCTCAGATAGAGAGAGGTATGGGCCATAATCCACCACGCGGGCCCAGTGCGGCTTGGTGGATGTCGCATGTACTCGAATTGTGTGGTTCTTGAACATGCGGGTTTCATCACGCTGTTTTCCTTACCGTTTTAGAGCGAGAGTGAACACTCCGCACATAACTTGATATAAGTCATTGGTGCGGGCCGAGTGGAGATTAGAACTATGGTGCGTCGGATTGAAAGTCGCACAAGTTACCGCTCGGCCATAATCGCTCTCGATTCACTCTCGGTTCTACATATAAAGTGGTTGTGAAAAAAAAATTTTTCACAACCACTGCGTGCTCAGTGCAGACGCCGCGGTAAATAAGCGGTGGTGCGCAAGTGATGTATGTAGCGTAGAGCGGAGCAGTTGTCGCTTTGAGAACAGACATGGCTTCGAGACCCCACTATCTGGCCGTATTGCCGTTCTTGTCCGTTTTGTGGATTTTAGATGTTTTTGCTTCAAACTGCGATACGCGAGTAAATACCTCGTAATATGCGCTTATTGCAACATAAGCTGTTGGTTATTTTGGTTTTTTATTTATTTTTCAACATAAGCCGTGTAACCACAAAAACTAACTTTTAGACGCCTGCTTAGCTCGAAAGTGAGTAAAGATAAACCTCTAAAATATAAGAAAAGTCACAACAGAGTGGAGTTAGACAATGGTTAGACACTACTTAAATCACGATTTGTGGTTCATATTTAAACACGCGACTATGGCATGTTTAGGAGTTAAACTCTGTTTAACACGCCCTAAACAAGTGTTAAACAGCGTCTAACTCTTGCAACATGCCTTAGTCGCATGTTTAAATATAAATACTTACCACCACACTTACTTACCACAAACCTTGATTTAAGAAGTGTCTAACCGTTGTCTAACTCAATTCGGATGTGACATTTCTAACCATTATAGAAGTTTACGGTGACCTACCACAAAAAAAATTAACACACTCTACACACGTGTTAAACAGGGTCTAACGCTTAAATTTGCCTTAGTCACGTGTTTAAATATGAGCAACCACAAACCTTGATTTAAGAAGTGTCTAACCATTGTCTATCTCCATTCTGTTGTCACATTTTCTAATCATTTTAGACGTTTATCTTTAGACACTGTCCAGCTAAACAGGTCCTAAAAGTGTTTTTTTTTGTGGTAACCTTTTACGCGCTGCCTATACATTGGAGAAGTGCCTTACCGTTATCACAGAATAAATAATCATCGTACAAGCCGTTATGATTATTTCTAATCATTTTGCTCGTGAAAGTTGTGTAGCGTTGTTTAACTTTTAGACACTGTCTAGCTAAACAGGCGTCTAAAAATAGTTTTTTGTGGTAACGCGGTTTTAGTTCAAGTAGGTACGTATGTAATTACTAGGTAGGTTATAGACTTGTACTATTACAGCTATTCTGTGATTATAGGTAGGTACGTACCTACTCAGTTATGAGTAAGTACATAATATGTATGTCGGTCTTAGTCTTTCTACAAAAACACACCCTAAACATGTGTGAAACAGCGTCCAGCTCCCAATCATGGCTTACTCACGTGTTTAAATATGAGCAACCACAATAAGTTTATATCATAACTAGCTGCTGCCCGCGGTTTCACCCGCGCGGTCTTATTGGGTTCATGGGTTTTATTTTTTTGCGCGGAACCCTAATACTTTCTCCAACATAAAATTAGCCTAAGAAGTACCATATAACATCAGCTATCTGCCAGTGAAAGTCCCATCAAAATCGGTCTAGCCGTTTCGGAGATTACCCGGAACAGACAGACAGACAAAAATATTAAAAATTGTGTTTTTGTTGTAGGTACCGTGTATACTCGTACTTTCAAATGCATAAATTTAGTAAAAAGCTATTATTTTGATATTATAAACAGACACTTCAATTTTATTTATTTGTTTTTCTTTAGTCTAGCTAAACATGCGTCTAAAAGTTGGTTTTGTGCTAACACTATATGTCTAGCTAGCTGCTGCCCCGCGGTTTCACCCGCGCGGTGTATTGGATTTCATGGTTTTTATTTTTTTACGCGGAACCCTAATTCTTTTTCCAAAATAAAAGTAGCCTATGTTACTCCTTGTAACATCAGCTATCTGCCAGTGAAAGTCCCGTTAAAATCGGTCCAGCCGTTTCGAAAATTACCCGGAACAAACAGACAGACAGACAGACAAAAATTTGAAAAATGGTTGTTTTGTTATATGTTCCGTATATACTTTCATATGCATTTGGTAAAAAGCTGTTATTTTGATGTTACAAACAGACACTTCAATTTTATTTATCTGTATGTATGGATGGATAACAAATCGAATAATCCATACAGATAAATAAAATTGAAGTGTCTGTTTGTAATATCAAAATAACAGCTTTTTACTAAATACATATGAAAGTATATAAAACAGCCATTTTTTTAAATTTTTGTCTGCCTGTCTGTCTGTCTGTCTGTTTGTTCCGGGTAATCTCCGAAACGGCTGGGCCGATTTTGACCGGACTTTCACTGACAGATAGCTGATGTTACAAGGAGTAACATAGGCTACTTTTATTTTGGAAAAAAAATTAGGGTTCCGCGAAAAAAAATAAAAACCATGAAATCCAAAATCTCCACGCGGGTGAAACCGCGGGGCAGCAGCTAGTATGTAATAATAACAAATCGAATAATAATAGGTAGGTTTTTACGTAAATATATAAGTATCTATTTACTTAAATTCTATTAATAGATTTCTATTTATTAGTATTTGAAAAAGATATAGGTAGGTAATATTATTACAAAAATACGATTTAGCCATTGTTGTACTGAAGTCAAAAATAAACACAGAACACTTCTCTAACGCAGCAAAGTCCAAATTCACAAGCATAGGTAAACATCCAATTTAGGCAAAGAAATCTGAATCCAATATAGCGGGCGGCGGAATTATCACAGAACATAATTATAACAATACGCATATCGTAAATCGTTTTACGTCTTCGGTCGATCACCTTGACCTTTGCTTGTTCGTAATGCCGCCCACAAATTATATAGGATGCCGCCGCACGCACCGGCCGGTCGACCGCGTATGGCGCGAGACAGTACTTTGTCACAAACATCGCGGTGTTTCGTGACTTTGAAATGGCACAGCAGCACACAGCGGGCACTGTAGTGTGCGTGAGACACTTCCCTCCTCTCCCCGCCAGGGTGGTAAAATTTCCGTGAGACGCGCGATGGTTCGACTCGAAAATCGGCGCGTAAAAATGTACGAATTGGCTTCTGGTACTTGGGGTGTTACGGCAAAACTACTAAATGTATTTAGTCAAACCAAAGTTATTTGAAATGTCGACAAACTAAAGCTTGTTACTATGTTCTTTATTTTTGAGTTTTCTTAGTTCTTTTGTAATTTATTTACGTCCAAACTTGCGTTAAAATATGTGCTAAAATACAGATGTTTGAAGGCTCATTACTTTTAAGCCACTTATTTTTTTTCTGTATAATTAGCAGATCAACCTAGATAATGAAGAGATAAATCGATATTATTCTTAATTTTGGACTTAAAACGTCAAGTAGTGGAGTAATAACCCAAATACGGTTGTATGGAGAAATGAACGACTCGTTTTCCCTTAAGGGTCTCCTCAGATTTCTTTTGTTATAAATAATGTCTTTTACGTCTAAGATCTTTATACCAAGATCTTTTTTAACTTGTCTTGTAATATAGCGGGGTTGAGTTTTATGTCGAATTGCCAGTGGGTTTTTTGAATAACATAAAATATTATCCGCATAAACAATAGGTGGTTCACGGTTTTCGTTTCGTTTTTCCATGGTAATAGCTCGTTTCTCTTGCAGGGTTTTGTTTAAAATCGAATATAAATGTCTAGTTGTTTCCTTATGTTTTTGTATGTAAGTTTGTAGGTATGTAGACTCTAAGTTTATATCAAATGGATCTAAATTATCAACATGTCCATTGATTATTTCCATGGGTTTTTTGTTTGTTACAGAGTGAATTGAGTTGTTGTACCCTAAAACAGCATAGAGCATTAGTTCGCTTGTTGAGAGATCTGAGCGAGTTTGGTTTAAGATTCGAATATGTTCCAAAATGGTTGAGTGAAATCTTTCTATTGCTCCGTTTGATTCTGGGTTATTGACGCTTATGAAATGAAGGTCAATTTTGTGAAGTTTAGCAAATTCTTTTAAAGGTAGGTTTTTAAACTCTGTTCCGGAATCTGCGGTCAGACACAAAGGTAAGCCGTGATGAGTCATAAATATTGTAAGGTTTTTTAGTACACTTATACCGGTCATACTTTCTAATAAGTAGGCTTGAGCATATTTCGAAAAGGTGTCGATAATTGTTAGAACTTTTTGTCCATTTACGGTTAAAGTATCGACGTGTAGTACTTCAAATGGTTTGTTAGGTATCGGTACTATTTGAAATCTTTGGGTGTTGGGATGTCTTTCATATTTGCAGGTTTGACATATTTCACAGTTATTTACGAATTCGGTTATGGTTTTAGTTAAATTTGGCCAATAGTAGGTACGTTTTATTCTTTCTTGTAGTTCGCGAATTCCACGGTGATTAGTTTTTCCTTCATGAAAATTTTTTGTTAGTAATATTTGTTTGTCTTTGTCTGTTACGTCTTCTAATTTATTTTTGTAATATTTTAATTTATAAGCCGAATTTTTGAAAGTTTTTTGTAAGATAACCGTTATATCGGGAATAAAATCGGTATGTGATAAGTATATACCATATGTACGATTTGGGGAAACGTATTCTTTAAAGAGTGATATAATTTCGGTCTCTAATTTATTTCGTGCAATTTGTGCATAAATTCTTTTTTTTCCGGGAAAGATTTCTTTTACGTACGGTTTGGCAGATGAATGGTGTACCATTTCAATAAATATTTGGTTGTTACAAGTATTTATTGGCAATTCCGAAATTGGTACATCGAGGATTGGATTTTCGTCAGCAGATCGAGCTTGACTGAGCTCGTCTAATTCTTCAAGAACAGGTAATTCTGTGTGGGTATTAACAATTAATGACATGTTCTGCTCGGCTATGTTTTCATCATTAGAGTCTATTTCGATTGGACTTAAATCATTGTTTTGAATTTCGATTCTTGACAGTGCGTCAGCATTTGTGTTTGATGATCCTTTTTTGTACGTTATATTATAGTCATAATCTTCTAGTTTTAAGCGCCATCGTATTAAACGCGAATTTGGCTCTTTTAGGTTAAACAAATACTGTAATGGTTTGTGATCAGTTACAATATTGAATTTATGTCCGAATAGGTATGGTCTGAAATACTTTGTTGCCCATACAATTGCTAACAATTCCTTCTCTATTGTGCTGTAGTTTATTTCATTGTTGTTTAAAGTCCGAGAAGCGTAAGCAATGGGTTTATCAGAACCGATTGGGCCCTGCGACAGAACTGCGCCTATTGCGAAATTCGATGCGTCCGTTCTAAGATTAAACTCCTTATCGAATTCTGGGTACTGCAATATGGGATCGTTTGTTAGAATATTCTGACACAGTTTAAAACAGTTTATGTATTGGGGTGTAATTTCGATTTTAGCACCTTTCTTTAAACATGATGTTAACGGTTTTGTAAGCTTTGCTAAATTGGGTATAAATTTTCGATAATATCCGAGTAAACCGAGGAACGACTTAATTTCTCTCTGAGTTTTGGGTATGGGGTACCTCAAAATTGCGTTCACTTTCTTTGGATCAGGTTTAATTCCGTTAGGTGTCACAATGTGACCTAAGAAAGATGTTTCTCGTTTTAAAAATTCTGATTTTTCTGGATTTATTTTAAAGTTTGCTTCTCTGAGTCTTTTAAAAACGTTTTCTGTGTTAATTATCGTTTCCTGTAGACTAACGCCATAAATTATTATATCATCACAATATACTATCACGTTAGGGAGCCCGCGAAGGACGTTATCCATAACGCGTTGAAAAGTTGAAGGTGAATTCTTTAAACCAAATGGCATTCGAAGGTATTCATAATGGCCACTTTCCACAGAAAATGCAGTTTTCGGTATGTCGTCTTTACTCATTTCAATTTGATGAAAACCGCTATAAAGATCGATGGTATTGAAATATTGACTTCTTCCTAATTTGTCTAAAATGTCAGAAATATTTGGTACCGGATATCGATCTGATACCGTTTTTTCGTTAAGTTTCCGGTAATCGACTACAAGTCGCCACTTTACTTTTCCTGTACTATCTGGTTTCTTTGGTACAATCCAAATTGGAGATGACCACGGGCTATCCGAGTTTTGTATAATTTTTTGAGACAACATTTTGTTTATTTGGCTTTGAACTTCTTCCTTATGTATGTGAGGATATCTATAGCTACGAGCATGTATAGGTATCTCATCTGTAGTTTTGATCTTGTGTTTAATTTGGTTTGTGAAGGTAAGAGGTTTGTTTTCATCGTGAAAAACGTCGGAATATTTTTCACACAGACGTAAAATGTGGTGTTTTTCCTCATCATTTAAATGGTCTGTTTTTATTATGGACTGGACGTCATGATTTTCGTATGATACAGCATCGAAATTGTGTATCTCAAAGTTATCCTTCAAACTATATACTTCCAGAGGGGAGGAAAGACTTACGATGATATCGTTATCAGTCGGGTTACGAATCTCAAAATAAGCGTAGCCTTCCTTTGATTTTGCAACTGTAGGTGGTATAGTACATTTGTCTAAAACTGTTTCTGGTAAGTAAATGTCAGTGTTTTCGATCGAAACGGGCATTTTCATAATTTTCGTTGACTTCGCTTTTACTAATCCTTCAAACAAATTTTTAATACCGGATTTATGTATTAAAATGTGGTTTACCGCTTTTTCCGTCCTCAATTGTTTAGTCTCTAAATCAACCTTAGCTTTTAATTGTTCGAGTAGCCTATAACCGATTAGGCCGTCGAAGACGTTGTGGAATTTATAAACAAAGAACTTCGCAGAGTCCTTATCGCAAAATTCGTCGAACAAAGGGATCTCTACTGAGTACTGGTTTACTGTTGTACTATGTAAGTTTGTCACAGTAAATGGTTCGTGTATTAATGGTATGTTTGAGTAATAATTTTGTATTACTTCTGGTGACAAAAATGACTGGTTAGCACCTGTATCTATTAATAGCTTTAGAGGTGGATTTTTAATTTCTATGTAAGGGAGTTCTCTCTTAATATGAGCGTTTAATTCTATTACGGCGGGTTTTTGGAGTTCACAACTTTGCAAAAATTTTGTTCGTTATTTTGTTGCGTAATATTTTGCGTTTCGTTAGTAGGTTGAATATTTCGTTCAAACATTGGTTCTGTAAATTCGGTGAATTGAGAGGGCTGTGCCATGTGAGGTGTTTCGTAGTAGCACTCATTGGGGTAAGAGCTTTCGTCATAATAATTATCGTAGTAGTTTTCTGGGTTAGATTCCGCATAATAGTAATTATAATCGTCGTATAATGGAGATGTTTCTTCCGCATGCAAAGACAGGTTTGGATTAGGGTTTTGACTAAAATAATTTTGGTGTGGTGGTTGTCTGTTTTGAACAAAAGGTGGTCGGTTTGCTGAACGGTACGATATTCCGCTCATAGGTTGTGGTGGTTGTGCATTATTATTTAAAGGTTGTTCAGACCTTTGCTGATAGATTGGGCGTTGTTGGTTATTATTAAAATACTGAGTTGGTCTCTGGCCAAATATTGATCGCTGCTGGTTCGTGAATTGATTTTGCCTATAATTAAGGTTATTTTGACTGTTAAACATAGGTATTGGTCGTGGTTTATATGTATTTAAGTTTAGTTTATTTGGAGGGAAAATATTTTTGTTTTGTTGTTGTTGTTGCATATTCGTTTTACGTAAATAATTTATATTTTCTTCCTCTTTTATGTATTGTAAAGCCGTAGGTAGGTCGTTTGGTCTCATAGCTCGAATAGTAGAGCCTAGAGGTTCTCTTAAACCGGCTAAAAATGTCTTTAAACATTGAGATGTGAAAAACGTCCGTTTACATTCTTTCACAGCTTCGTTAGCTTCATGCAAATTTACGTAGTTTATCAACGTATGTAAAATATGCAAGCATTTATTGTAAAATCCTTGAGCATCGTCACTTTCCTGTTTTAAATTCACTAAATCTCTAGTTAACGAATTTTCATCTCTTTGATCCGAAAAATGCTGCAATAGCACATTCTTCACACTTTGCCATGTTTTAGCACCATTTATGTTAACTACTTCTTCCGCTTTTCCTCGTAATTTTCCTAAAATACTATTTAGAACCAACTGATTTTGAAAGCAATCAGGAGTTTCCAACACATAAAACTGAGACAAGATCGTTTCAGCAGATCCAACGAATCTGTATAATTGATTAGGGTTCCCGTCATAAGCTGGAACTATATCAATAGCTGTTTTAAATATATTTAGCGCCGCTGCTTCCATTTTCGATAAATGTAGAGCGTCCGAACAACTTATAACTAAACAATCACTATTTTACGATAAAATAAATGATATCAGGTAAAACTATAGTAGTTACGATTAACCACTTAAGTATACCCTAAATTATACTTTTAACTTAATTTTATTTTTATTTTTTATAATAGAGGTAAAGCTCTATCTAGATAACTTTGTTATTGTCAATAGGTCAACACTAAAATAGAGTCAACAAAAGTCATGTCAAATAGACCATAAACATATAAAATAAGGACAAGGATCTGGACTTACAGTATCACCATTGTCTTCAACATTCTTGTTGTATATAACGAATTTTCGTATTTATTTTCTCACTTTCTTAATATTAACACTTAACTCTAGATCGGTTCACTTTTCACGCACAGTTTTCTTTCTTTTGATGTTTGAAAAGTCAGATTTTAGCCGCGAAAAGAATCCTACCGACTGCGCCACTTAAGTGTATCCGTGATGGATACCCTTTTTTAAAAACTTAAATCTAAATTTTGACCGCGATAAATAATTTGAGTTACCGGGCCGAGGTGTGAGCCGCTTCGGCGATCGAATCGAACTACCGGTCCCAGGGTTTCTCGAGGCTCAGGATGCTGCGATGCGTAGGCGTCGCTGCATCAGCATTTTTGTGAGGGTATGGTAGGGGAGACACATAACATGCGCGAACTCCAAGTTGCGAATTGGCAGGAGATGGCGCAAGACAGACCGAAGTGGCGGCTCTTATTATCGGAGGCCAAGACTCATTTTGGGTCACTGCGCCCTCTTAGTTAGTTAGTTAGTTTTATTTGGTAACGAGACGACCTGGTCGTTTGCCTGATGGTAAGCATAACGCCGGCCCATAACGATTGCAGTGCCACCCAGAACTTTGAAACACAAAGGCCTGCGCGGCACTGCAGTGCGCTTGTTACCCTGAGATTTTTCTTTTTTTTTAACGTGAGGGGAATGCCTCGTTTACGCTCACCCCCGCACCCTGAGACATTAGGTATTAAGTCTCATACGCGAACAACAACAACACTTCAGTTTTATTTATGTGTATAGATATCCAGATTCCCGAAAAACAGCTTACTGTGTAATTTATAAAACTAACAAGAAAATATTGCAACATAATAATAACAAAATGTTTATTGAATAAAGTTTAGATAGATTGCTGACTTTAAAAAAATAGGGTTCATTTTTTATATCTCCAAAAAACACAAAATCCAGGATATTGAAACTTTGTCCCCATGTTTCTGTTCTCCTATCTGGCAAACCTAGGTCGAAGATAAGTAGCAAAATAGTTAGATAAACACTTTATTGTACACACCAAAAACTTGCCAAAGCAATTTGCTAAAAAGAAAAAGTGCAAGTTTGCTCAGAGAATACTTATTCATGAACTAAACACAAACATGCAGAGTTTCGATGAGGATCTATACACAACAAAGAATGACAAGACTCACCCCAAGTGCCATTGCATGGGCTATCCCAAATCTGGGCACATTCCTTGCCCAGAGTGGTTTAAAATGGTCGGTGAGACAGATTTTGCCACCACGGTACATCTTCGCAGTCTTGCCATCTAGACCAGGCAAGGCCAGCTCTGGTGCTGTGGTGGGGTAGGTTACTGGTATCTGTGGAATAGAACATACAGGTGACTGGTAAAACGAGGGACATATTCAAGGAGTATCTCCTATGAATAACTGTATAGATACTCACATCAAATTCCAAGTCAAACTCGTACTTGAGCAGGTTGTGGACATACCAGCATTTGCCGAACCACCTTGTTCCCGTTTTATCAGACTCCAGGCGGAACCAATCATTGTCAGCTGCTTTGTTGTTTTGAACGTACTGTAAACACGTATAAGAACAAATAAAATAATATTAAGCAAATCTATGATACAAATTTAGGTATAAACTTTGGCATGGTGGGAGGGCTCGGTGTATTCTGGCAGATGCACATTATTGAGGACATTTAGGTAGAAATTGAGGTGATTCAGATCTAGTACATTACAATCCTACATACCTACATCAACATTGACACTGTGCCCCAATTCTACTAAACAAATGATTTAAAAATGGCAATTATTTCATTGCAAAATGATGAAGAGCATATGATGAATATGTACTAACAATGGTTTATTTATGACGTTATAATATTCAATCAAGTGAAAGTTAACCTAGGTAATTGTCAAACATTTGTATAGAAATTTAGTTAAAGAAATAAATAAACCAGTACTGGGTTACGAAATCATACTGATCTATTCGTGTATACGTGTAGACATGGCAGGAAGTAAATATTACCTTTATGAGAGCCTGATATTCTTCTTTTAACCTATTCACCCATAATTCCTTTTCTCTTGGTCCAGCTTTAGTTTGCAGAAGAGGGATGCTGCTCAAAGTCTTCCTTGTGCTTTCGTCTACCATCTTGATGGTATTTAGGCACTTTAATTCATATTGATAAGTCAGGAATTGAGAATAACTTAGAAAACAAGTTTTGTTTTCGTAATTTTGTTCGTCAAATTAATGTCAATTGTCACTTATTGACGTAATGACGTTTTAAGCGACGTGTAAGCCCACAGATAAATAAGTAAACGTGTTCGGATACATGCCAGAAATTATTTTGAATACATGTAACTGGAACGTTTACTTGACATTAATATAAAAACTATTTTGAATCTTATCACAAATGATTAATATTCTCTTATGATTCAATTTAACTATAAGGAAAATCTTTATAGCCGCGCTGCCGCCTTGTCCCTATCACCCAGTTGCTAGCATATAATTAAAGTCGGCATGGTAGAAACAGCAGGAACATATACGTCCATCGATATATGGCGATCAACGCCACCTACAAAAAGGCGGTGCACCTACAAAATAGCAGCCTTTCCCTTGGTAATATATAGATGTAGAGCAGCAAAAAGGAATTAACAAAAGCGAACACATAATAAATGAAACTCTTTATATTTATAACAACAAGAAAAACTATGCATAATAAGACGGAAAACACTAAAACTGAGCACTTAAAAGTAACAAATACATAACTAGAACACAACAATTACTTAAACCACTAATTTATATCACCTAAACTGCAATAAATATCAAGAAATCACAATGTTATTTTTCGAAACAGAAACTATTTTATTTTACTTGTTATCGGTTTCCATGGTAACCATGCTAACTTTGAGATTTTTAAGTAATGTCATAATAGTGCCACGCCTTTTAACAGATGGCGTTAGTTCCTGTGTCTCTGGGCTCGACTAAGGAACTGTCACAAAGTGTCTCTAATGACTAATCTAATCTCTATTTCTCTATGGTATTCTTTGGAGAAATCAGAAATAATCAAATAAGACAAAGAGAATATAATGATTTCTCTTTGGCGATTTGCTTGATCGATCGCTCAAAATAAATAATAATTTGCTTGAAATTAGAATTGAGTATGCGAATTTATGATAACATAAATATAATATTATTTTAGTTTTAATATAGTACAGTTAGTTTTACTACCTTATTCACAAAAATCACAAAGTAAGTTTAAATTATTTTCGTGATTATTTACTCCCTGATGATAATCCACTAACATTCCACAGAAGCCAAGAAATAAAGAAAGAAGAAGATGATGATTCCATTGAAATATTGTCCGTTACGGCATGGAAATAAATTTAATCCATAATGTTACGTTTTGGATCGAAATTGCAATAATCTAAAGTAGATTGTGTTTCTATTGGTATTGTAGAAAAGTCATGGGATCAGAACAATCTTCTCAACCTCAGAGGAAGGTAGTGCAAAGAGCCCCTATCAGGAGAGGGCACACTATTGCTGTGAACCCACCAGGTAAATTCACAGTTTATTCATCAATAATTGGTAGTTTATTAAGAAATTATTGCATTCACATTGATAATCATCAGCCCATAATCACCCAATGCTGCTACTCTGCATCTACTCAGCATCGGTGTCTACTACACCTCCCTATGATTTTGCCATGTTCTCCCTGGTCTCTAGCCATTCGCATCCACACTCCCTGCAGTATTCATCTAGTCTGTCCAATGCACCATTGGATGACTCACAGTCCTACAACCCAGTCTGGGCCACCATTCTATTAGAGCTCACTTTATAATCTTATATCAAGACGAGGTACCAAAATCCTTTCTAACAATATTTGAAGTGCATCATTAGATTCTACGGAAACTATGAAACAATGTGGTGATTGTGAAGTGGTTACAAAATTTATCATCAGACTTGTAGGTACCGGATAAATATATAAACCTGAGCAAACTTAAATAAAAGCTTATAAAAATAAGTTAAATTGTATACTTAGGATGATTGGTGACTGAAGCACTCATAATTCTATAGATACGAGAGATTTACAAAAGAAATCTACACTAAGGACTCATATAAGTAGGTAATCATTAAACAACTCTCGAGTGTTGCAGTTAGTAAATCATCTGGAAATTGGCTACTGAAGCCAAAGATCAGGTTCAGTGATGCTTATTGATTGTGAATTAATATTTATTATTTTCAGAAGCAGGCAGAAGTTTCGATCCGCCTCCTAGTGGGCGCTCCTCACCCGGTGCAAGTGTGTGTTCTGACTCCGAGCTGCCATACATATCATACACAGTGGATCGTCCTATAGGAGGTACTTGGTGTGCTGGCACTTTTCTGCAACTAGGCTGTTCATCTGCCCTTTTTGCATAAGCGAGAGGTGCACCCTTCTTCTCAATCAGTCTGTACCTACAATGCGCATGAAGAGTGATTTATTTTATCCTTTTTTTTTTTTTTTTTTTTTTTTTTTTTTTTTTTTTTTTTTTTTTTTTTTTTTAATTTAATCTGTTTTCCTCTGCAAGCTCCAGGGCTCGCACCCTTTGTTTGATAATTCACATTGTATATACAGAATAATTTTTTTTTAACTTATCATCAACTTAACAAAAGTAAACTTACTCCGAAAGCCTAACTAAAGTGTCGTTGACATACATACATACATGTTATATATACTTACATAATATAGTTTTATATAAATACAAATGTTAAAAATAGAATAGTTAATTGAGTACACAATCGGAGCGGACGAGATTCCACAAGCAGCACCCGTTCACGAGTGTGACGCATGTGCCAGCCATCGCTCTCCTCAACCATTTTAGAGGGAAGAGAGCGACCCGCCACACGACGCCGCTGCAAGCAAAATCATTCCAGTGGCCATGGCCACTCCGGTTGTTCACCCAATTTATTTAACCTATGTTACTTGATAACCTATATTAATTACTGCCACTTCCCGTCGCCGCCCCACTCCGTTCAAACTCTGCGATGGCCTCCGCCACCACATGGTTCCCGTCTCTGATGGCCATTTTAAGGTTGTAGTCAGTGATCCTTTTAGCAGAAACCGCTTTAACCCTCATCACGAAGCGGCCTATCGCATCGTCGCTATCATCGGTGTAGTATGTACAGCTACTCCGATGACGCGACAGTGCCACCACCGCATGTGGGACGCTGTCGTGCAGCTTCAGCTTTTGACCTTTCGTTTGCATGACGATCACCGACTCGTACGTCAGACCCTGAGCTTCGTGAATGGTCAAGATGCGCGACCCAGTGCCTCCCCCGTATCCCTTGGTGATCAGGGATTCTTTCTCTTCCTGTGTGTGTACTAGGAAGAGAGTGTCGGGAAGGGTAACGGGTATTTGCGCACCTGTAAACCGCTTCAGCTTCAGAGAATGAACTTTGGATGCCGATGAGTAGATGCCGGAGTACACCTCCCGAAGGGCGTAGGCGACATCCATAGGGTTCCGATGCGTACATAACAGTTCCTGAGTGATTGTTGTCACCAAGTTTGGACGACAGTACCTTAGGACAAAGAGGTTCTCCCTGTCAATGAAAGGTAACTGGTTGACGTCTCCGATGAGAAGAAGTTCGTTAGCACCACACAGCCGACTTGCCATGACTATGGCCCCGAAATGGTTTAAAAGTGCCTCATCAACCAAAAGACGATTGCATTTGTGGGTTGCTTTTAAACCATTCACTAAGACAGAGGCCATAGTACGCACCCTGGTTTTGACCAGGTCACCTATTCGTTGCGCTAGTTTTTCTCGCAACTCTTTGGCTGCTTCCGTCGTTGTGGTGATGATAACGTCCTCCTCCCCATTGAAGTTGCCAACAATCCATGTTGTTTTTCCGCTTCCCGGAACCCCATTTACCCATTCGATCCTAGGCATCACCCAGTCGTCCCAAGATGCTTCGGCTTTAGAGATTCCCGAGACGGATTTCGCCGTCTCAAGTATCCTGTCGTCTAGCATCGTCCGAGTTCGCCGAGCAACGACCAAGATCGGATCGTCATGCGGGGCAGAGAATTTGATTGGACCAGTACGCTCCGGCCCCTCCCTCACCAGAGCCACAAAGCCACTTGTTGCATTAAAAGCTGCCATATAACTTCCCGCCATCTGACCCCGAAGGACTAGGCCGTCATTGTTGTTGTATATGGCAGCTTCTTCCTCCTCGAGGTACGCCTTCAAAAGATTTTCGTTGATGGCGCCACCCAGCTGATAGCACTGCAGGATCTTCTTGCAGATCATAGTGTCGACTACTATGCTTGCTTTAGTTATAGCTAGGTACTCGATGAAGGCGTTTATTACGTGGTCTCGCGGCCCCGTCACCGGTCTGAGGCGAGGCGGACTGACTTGTCCCATATCGGCTCTCGTTCGGGCTGGTTTTGGTGTTACCTGACTCTGCCGTATCGATTCCTCTTTTCTTTTGGGCAATGATGGTTTCAGCCTTAGGAGGTTTTGTGCTGCACAACTGAAGGCATCCACGAACGCTCTGATGCGACCTGATGACTTACGCTTCGGGCTCTGCTGTATGGCAGCGTTTTTGGCGGATGACTCCGCCCTCTGCTGCATGCGCTGGGAGCCGCTGATGGTGCCCGGGTCCGGTACAGGGTGTCCCCAACTGTCGGTTGCATCTTGCCTTTTGAGATAACTGAGATTTTCACCTCTATCCTCATACACCACAATTTCGTGGTATTTTGAGGCTTTTATGCAACCCAACCGATCGGTGACTTCACCCCTCTCGTGCCCGACCACAATTGCGTCTACGCTGATTATGCGGGCGATGGTATCCGCTTCTTCTGCAAGCGTAGTCAGCATCGTACATGCCTGAGAAAAGGAAGTCTCGTCCGCCCCTTCGAAAAGTGCAATCGTCTTGTTTCGCGATCGCACCAGTCGACATTGGCTTCCCGACACCCTCGTCACCGGCATGGCATCATAGGTCTTGCGTTTCATGGAGATATTGAAGTTGCTGCCGTTCAGAAGCAATCCCAATCCTGGAGAGATGGTAATGTATTTATGTCCCCTAGGTTTGCAGAAGCTGATGCCTAGGCGTTCCTTGGCATCGTCCATGAAGAGGGGCACACCTCTCAATCTGATCCTCGGCACTCCAGTTTCTCCACTCGCCAAAAGGTTGGATGTGGCAGTGGTGCGCAGGGCGATTGGCCGCTGGGTACTGGTGGTCTGTGCGGTGTTTTGGACCTGATCTTGAGGCGTCTGTCTGGGTTGAGGTGGGGGAAGATTACTATTTCGTTTTGCTGCAATGAGGAAAATTTTCTCGGAGAAGGAAAGGAATGCCGACCTGCTCTTTGGATCCGCTAGGATGTTATGGAGATCCGACTGCTCTAGCTTTCCTTCCATCTGGAACTCTAGGTCAAGTCGCGCAGCCGAGAAACGGGGGCACTCTAGCAGTATGTGCCAAACGGTCTCGTTCACACCGGGATCGCACTCGCAAGCGGAGCTATCCTTCAGTCTAAACCTGTAGAGATACTCGGCAATCCCTCCGTGTCCTGTCAAGATCTGCACATGCGTGGGCGTCAACTTTGTTGTTCGTGTCATCCGGTATGCCTTGTTGACGTCCGGGAGAAACATTTTTGTGACAGCTCCTGTGCTTGAGGTATCATATCGATCCTGCCATTTGCGGACCGATTCCTCGCGGATCTTTTTCTTGACGTAGGATAGCGGGATTTTGTCGTAGTCGAGAGCCGTATTTGCGAGTGCTGCTGACTTTGCAAGCTCATCGGCTCTTTCATTGCCAGCAGTCCCGACATGTGCCCTCAACCAGAACATCCGAATCTCTCTTCCCTGCGCTCTGATTTCTCCAATACAGTTCTTTATACTTCCTGCCAGGGGGTGACTTGTTTTCGGGTTACGTAGCAGGTCGAGTGAGGATCTGGAGTCACTCAGGATACTGACGGTTGGGTCGCTGCTACTTCTCACCATTTGAGTCGCCCTGTAGAGAGCATAAAGCTCCGATTGGAACACAGTGCAGGACGGGTGAAGCCTGAAGGTGGCGGAGTGGAGCTCCTTACCCTTATCCCACCAAGTTAATGCAGCACCTACCCGACCCTCTATCTTACTACCGTCGGTGTAGATTTGTGGTCCGGTAACCTGGTGGGCCTCTTCATTCAGTAACTCGTAGTCGGTGGTTATTATTTTGGACGGATGTTTTTGGTCAAGGTAACCGATGTTAAATTCGAGTTCCTTTCCTGGTGGGAGGTAATCACGGGTAAGGTTCTTCTTGGCTTTATACAGGAGAGATGCTTCCTGTATCCTCAGGTCCAGGGGGAGGAGACCCGCAAGCACTAGCGCCGATGTTAACGAGACAGTTCGATACGATTTGCATACTTTTTGAGCGAAACCTCTCTGGAGCGTGTTTAGCTGGTCTTTTACAAGCTGTAGTTCTACTGCCTGGGACCATGCGCTCGAAGCGTATAGCATGATTGGCTCTACCACTGCGACGTAGATGGTTCTAATTATCTCGCTGTTTAGACCCCAAGTCACCTTTGCGGCACGCGCTAGTTGTTTTATTTTATCCTTCATGAGTGCTCTCTTGGAGCCCATGTGAATAAAGAAATTGACATTTGGAGTACAAATTTTTTATGCATTTTTGCTGCAGCAAAGGTACAGCGGTATTCAGTGTGGTGTATATTGAGCTTGTCTAAGTAGACTGTAAGACGGTCTTCATATTGCGTGGTGTAATAGGCCTTCAAAACTATTTGTGCTACGGGAACATGGATCTCTTAGTTCAGGATTCCCTAGTGGGTTAGACAATTACAAAGGTAATGGGATTGTTTTGTTTTATTATTCTATTTAATTATTGATCTCTCACTTGTCGCGATTGCAGCCAAGGCACAGAAGACATAATAATACTAATCCTTTCTCGCATCGGTCTATACATTCACGAAAGCAAGTGCTGCCGCGATGCTGCTTAAATCGTCTGACATAGATCTAAAGGCCTATTATTTTCTCTCATCACAGATTCACCAAAGACCTCATCAAAAGGCCAGCAGCCGGGCAACAAGAAGTCCATCCTCCAACGAAGGCAGCTCAGTCTTCAGGCACGGAAGAACAAGCGCACTCGGGACATCATTGTTGTGAAGCAAGCCACGGATGAACAGCTAGATGAGGATATTCAGAGGTTGCAGGTGAGGTGGCAATCTAATTGTATGTGGGGGCTCCGCTACATAAAGGAGTTAGGCTGGCTGGCATGTTAATTTAATCCACTTGCTTGTGTCTAGTGTAAATAAAACGGTAATGTATTTAGTGATGTGTAATTTATCGAGGATGGGAGATATGTGACAGGTCATTAGAGATCTGTTAAACATCTTTCATCTCTTTCTTATATTATGCATTGGAAAGAGAGAGAGCGAAACTAAAATTAGGTTTAGCTATGCAACAACAGTATCAATATCAGTGTCTTTAAGATAAACATCTAAAATTATTAGCAATGTCACTGATCACAACAGAATTGAGTTAGACACTTGTTATAATGTGGTTTATTAATATTGAAATTAAGAGCCTACTAGTCCATGGAGCGAGCGAACTCATCGGTGGGCGCGGCTAAAATGCATGCTATTTCATCTAACATTCGTGGGACAAGGGAAGACTCTGCAGCGATGAGTAGTAAGAGGCTAATGCTCGCACATACACAATTACACACTCTCGTAAAGTCGCGACGAAAACAGAAAAGTCGAAAACCGGCGCGCAAAAATGTACGAATTGGCTTCTGCTGCTTGGGGTTTTACGACAAAACTACTGAATGTATTTAGTCAGATCAAAGTTATTTGAAATGTCAATAAACTAAAGCTTGTTAGTATGTACCTTATTTTCGAGTTTTCGTAATCCTTTTGTAATTTATTTACGTCCAAACTTACGTTAAAATACGTGCTAAAATACAGATGTTTGAAGGCTCATTACTTTTAAGCCACTTATTTTTTTTCTGTATAATTAGCAGGCTGACCTAGATAACGAAGAGATAAATCGATATTATTCTTAATTTTAGACTTAAAACGTCAAGTAGTGGAGTAATCACCCAAGTACGGTGGTATGGAGAAATGAACGACTAGTTCGTCCTTAAGAGTTAGACGCCATTTTTACATGTTTTTAGAATATGTAAAATTCTTTGTGCATAAGACTGTTTAGCTTTACTTACTTCTTTGTAGTATTAGTGTAGGCCTTACTTGTTTATTTTTATTTTCAGGATATACCCACATTTCTTCCCATCATGAGAGGGACACTTGGACTGCCTGGCGCTAGAGACCCTGAAGTTATGGAAGGTAAACTAAATTTAAAACATTTATATATTTTTCTGTGTGGTAACTCATGGTTTAGTATGCCATATATTTCAAACCGCGTAATGAAATTATAACACGACAGAAAAGAGCCAGATTCCAAAACCTTTTGTATCAGCCTCCTTGTCATAAAGATATTTACAAAAGAAATGTGTACAATATGTGTCATAAAGTATATAATAAATTACCGGAGGACATCAAAATATTAAATGGCAATCAATTTAACAAAAACCTGTATAAGTGGCTATTACAAAACTGTTTCTATAGCATAGCTGAATATTTTAAACTTTAAGTGACATAACATTAATATGACTATTTTAATATTTGCACGCCTGCTTGCAGGCTGAATACTGTGACTTTATTTTTGGAACATCTGAAATATGTAATATTATGTATTCTTGCAAATAAATGTTTGATTTGATTTGATTTGATTAGTATGATGGAAACTGGGTGTAGTAGTCTGTGATAACATACCAATTCAAACTCACCTGTACACTACCTGCGGCGCAAGTACGGAAGTCCAAACGATAAATTTGTCGAATCGATAAAACCGATAAATGTATGTATCGATTGTTGCGAGTACCGAAGTCAGCGGCGCTAGTACGGATCTATTAGGGTCGATAAAATTGACAGTTCAAATCGATAAGGTAGGATTTATCGAGCCTCGAAACAATCGACAAAAGTTATCGAAAAGCTAGGTCGAATCCAAAGAGAATATAGAGCTACTACAATACTTTACGATCAGACTTCGGTACTCGCAACATTCGATAAATTTGTCGAGTTTTTCGGTTCGACAAATTTATCGAACCGACTTCCGTACTCGCGCCGCTGATCATAAAGTATTGTAGTAGCTTCATATTCTCTTTGGATTCGACCTAGCTATTCGATAACTTTTGTTGGTTGTTACAAGGCTCGATAAATTATATAAAAAAACGATAAAACATATTTTATCGATCGAAAAGATCCGTACTTGTGCTGCTTCAGTTAAAATTATTGAGCTTATGGGACTACTTAATGTCTCAGTGTAACGAGCATACTGCAGTGCCGCGCAGACCTTTCTCTTTAAATTTTTTTAATGACACTGCACGGGTTGGCGTTATGGTTACCATCAGGCAAACGACCAGCTCGTGTCGTCATCAAATGGTATAAAAAAAGATGTCTATTTCAGGTCTAGACTACAGGCCGTGGGTGCGTCTCACTACCAGATTACAAGCGCATTTAGCTGCCTGCGCCCATCCGTTAGCCGCAGAAGAAATCAACCTAGCTAGTAAAGTGAGGGAGGTGAGTCACTATTTGATGGGAATAAAACTGTGTTCATCATTTTTTTACCTTTTCAGGCCAGGCGCGTTTAAGGTTATTTTTTATGATACTTTCTGCGTTTCATCGCTGGTAAAATATCTTCTGCGTTCCGTTGCGGGTAAATTACCTTCTGCGTTCCGTTACGGGTAAATTACCTTTTGCGTTCCGTTACGGGTAAATTACCTTCTGCGTTCCGTTACGGGTAAATTACCTTCTGCGTTCCGTTACGGGTAAATTACCTTCTGCCTTCCGTTACGGGTAAATTACCTTCTGCGTTCCGTTACGAGTAAATTACCTTCTGCGTTCCGTCGCGGGTAAATTACCTTAAGCGTTCCGTTACGGGTAAATTACCTTCTGCGTTCCGTTACGGGTAAATTACCTTCTGCGTTCCGTTACGGGTAAATTACCTTCTGCGTTCCGTTACGGGTAAATTACCTTCTGCGTTCCGTCGCGGGTAAATTACCTTCTGCGTTCCGTTACGGGTAAATTACCTTCTGCGTTCCGTTACGGGTAAATTACCTTCTGCGTTCCGTCGCGGGTAAATTACCTTAAGCGTTCCGTTACGGGTAAATTACCTTCTGCGTTCCGTTACGGGTAAATTACCTTCTGCGTTCCGTTACGGGTAAATTACCTTCTGCGTTCCGTTACGGGTAAATTACCTTCTGCGTTCCGTTATGGGTAAATTACCTTCTGCGTTCCGTTACGGGTAAATTACCTTCTGCGTTCCGTCGCGGGTAAATTACCTTCTGCGTTCCGTTACGGGTAAATTACCTTCTGCGTTCCGTTACGGGTAAATTACCTTCTGCGTTCCGTTACGGGTAAATTACCTTCTGCGTTCCGTTACGGGTAAATTACCTTCTGCGTTCCGTCGCGGGTAAAATACCTGCTTCGTTCCGTCGCATGTATAATATGTATCTTCTGCGTTCCGTCACGGGTAAAATACCTTCTGCGTTCTTTATTTGTATAGATGTTGTTTTTGTTTTCAGGTGGACTCTGAAATAACGCGTTTATACAATGCGATGGTGGAACGCCAAAGGAGTAACGCGAGACACGCCGAGCGACTGGCTCGAGTGCACGAAATATCGCATCAACTATCGCGCTGCAATTCTATACTCAACCAGGTAATATTGCCCCATTTTTTTAAGAAAGAAAAGAAAGAAACTACTTGGTAGGAATATTCTGCGAGTGTCCGTCTGGGTTAGTACCGCCGCTTTGCTCGTGAATTAAATTAAATTAAATTTGTTTATTGTGATAAAAACGATAACAACCAATTACATTTATCACATTAGGAAATAGTAGTTAATACACAGTTACAGATTACAATAAAGTGAAGTTTGCCGCCAAGGATTAATGTGCAAGCATTACTTGTGTTCCGGTTTGATGAGCAGAGTAGCCCGTCTCGTTACCGAATAACATAAAAAAAAATACTTTCATATGCATTGAGTAAAATTTTGATACTATACAGACACTTTAGTTTTATTTATTTGTATAGATTTAGCATGAAAGTTTGTTTTCGAATCTTTGGTGACTTGGGTCTTGGATGTTGTATTATATACTGTGTGGTAGACGAGACGTTTGTATAATGTGGCTGTGTGTCCATGCCACCCGCGACACGGGGAATCCTAGTACAGGGGAATGAGTGTGTGAGTGTTTGTTTCGACCGGCATTTAACATGACTTTATTTATTACAGACTCTGCAAGATGTCGAAGAAATAAACCTGATGCTGCCACAGGAGAAGCGCTTGCAACCTTTTGTATGGAACGATGATCACTGAAAAATAGCTGAATTGAATAACACATACATTAGACTCTGATCTCTAAAATAGGAAACCATCCTATGTTATCAATCAATGGGAGCCACACTGCTTACTTATCCCGCTAGGTGGCGCATTATAGCTAGTGTTGTTTCACTATGAAACTTCATTATAAAATTTTAGTAAATAAACAAAAAATCGTCTCTGCAATAGTATGTCTTTGTAAAGTGCAATTCAGTGTAAAATTAAGGTACACACGTTACCCTTCTGACGAGAAAAAACAGGAATTGTGGATCAAAGCATTGCGCATCAAAAATGATTAGAAACCAATTATTCTTCTAGGTTATGTAGTGACCATTTCAAATGTAATGATTTTTAAGACGCGAGTACACATGTTTACCGGTTATAGATTAATTTATTAACCCTCAAAGTAAACATCAATGACAAGCACCAGCGATGGTGGCGCCATCTGAGATTAGCTTTGCCTGTGCCTCCAAAATTCCATAAGTAACATAGTATTCTTTTGCTAGTCTAATAACTATCCACTGCCTGTATTTTTTGTAACAACTTATTTAAAATAAATATAACTTAATATAAAAATTATTATGTTTTTTTTCCTAACTTACTTTGCATGACGGTCCAATAATGTAAAAAAATTAAACTTGAAATTGGCAAAATACACAAACCGTGTCTGGCCACGAAAGAAGAAAAAAAAAATGTAAAAAAAACTCGTTGGATGCCAACCAATGATGTCGATTCTGTCATCTCGTATGTACCTAAACCTAATTTTAGTTTCGCCCTCTCTTTCTAAATGAGAACATTAGAAAGAGATGGAAAATATATTTTAGACCCGTCAAATTAATCCACTTGCTTTTGTCTAGTCTAAATTTAATGTCAATGCAATGAATGTGGTGGCATCTAATTTATCAAGGATAAATGATAATCTTCCATCTCTTTTTCATGTTATGTATTGGAAAGAGAGTGCGATACTAAAATTAGATTTAGGTATGAAACGACAGAAGCACAGATTTGACAGAAGCGACACCAATTACATGATTCTAATTTGAATTTTTATTTTATGTCATCGGTTGGTGATGGAGAGAATTTGTTTACATTATTGGATGACTAAGAAAATCTCCACCATACCTGTGTATTTTAGACCGCCTTCTGCCCGCGGCTGCGCGTGTATCAGAATAAAAATTGCCTTAAAAAAGCGACGAACCGACTTCAGAGACAAACTACTGAACCGATTTTGATGAAATCTCTATGGGACCAATCTGAAAGTATATCCTTTCAAATAAAACAAGAATTTTCCAAATCGGTTTATAAATGACAGAGACCTCAGGTAACAAACTAAAAAAAAAGTACCCACCGAATTGATAACCTTCTCCTTTTTTGGAAGTCGGTTAAAAAGTAGCCCATAACAGGGCCTAGCATATCCTCAGGGATAACGTACCTTTATAATTATTGAAAGAATCGTTAAAATCGGACCATTTGCATTTGCAGATTAGCGGTAGACTACTACGTAAAATTCTAAATTGTAAAAATCTAAGTTCATTATTATTAAATACTAACTTCAGCCCGCTACTTCGCTCGCGTAGTAAATAGTATCTTTACAACCTGTGTGTTATTAATTATTAATAATATAATAAATATTAATGGCACTGCAGTGCGCTCGTTACCCTGATAAATTAGATATAGCAATTTCACTGCCTCTGCTCATCAAATCGGAACACAGTAATGCTTGCACATCACTGCTCGGCGGCAGACTTCACGAGCAAAGCAGTGGTGCCAACCCAGACGGACACTCGCAGAAAAATAATTAGTCCTATTATACCACCTAAGTGACGAACCTTTTTCTACTTCGACTGTACCTCAAAAGGTGTAATCTTAATTATTATTTGATCGTCATCACTATTATCTCTCTTATAATTAATTATCTGCGTGTTATATTCATATAGGTAAATAAACAAAAAGTGAAACCTTAATTGTGTGAATCGTATTCTGATTATTCTTTATGCTGTTGTATGTAATGACAGTTCGATTCGTTCAATTTAGCAAATGGGACTGAGCTGCGATGCAGTACCGCTTGACGGAGCCTTCAAGCCGGTATCAAACGATTTGATCAAAACACACCAGGCTTGAATCAAACCGTTTTTAGCCGTCTCCTAGAGGCCCTTTAGGGTTTGCTCGATTGTAAGCATATTATAATTATAATAGTTAACGCTAGTATTCCATAACAAATGCAGTAGGTAAAGGTACCGACCTACCTACCATTCAGAACTTTGAAACACAAAGGCCTGCGCGGCACTGTAACGCGCTCTTTACCCTGAGATATTAGTCAGACAGGTATTAATGTCTCATAAGCTCAGTATTTTCAATGACTAGGTATTTGAAGGTTTGTTGACTTTGAGCACGGATCGAGTCTGTTGATGTCTTTGTCATTTATGTTCTGATAAAGACAGCTAGTTTTAGTCTGTGATTCGGGTAGATGAATGTTGCAGAGGCCCGCTGTTAGAGTCATTTATTTTAACTTTCATAAGTGCTCCTTTGGGGCCTAATTGAATAATGCAATTTGAATTTAAATTTCTTATCATTACCTACTTACAAAATATACGCTTGTCCATATAGCTAACTAGGTAATGAGTCCACGCTCCATAGATAAAAAGATGGATTAGTCAAAATTAATCACGGACCCACTGAAATTGATTAAATTCAATCTTGTAGTGGATTTTTTTACACACACGCACACATACACACTCACACTCACACACTTTTTTTTGTTTGTTTTATGTACCTACTGTAATAGACTGTTTAACCTACCTTATAAATTATAATATTCTGTAATGGATATAGAAGAGCGGGGCCCTCTGGCACAAGTAATTTCATACTTAAAAGAAGGTCCCCACCTTGTTTGTATGTATATACATTTTTGGTTACAGAAATAAAAACATTTTGATTTGATTTGAATTACGGAAAATAAAAATTATCCGTGGACCCACCAGAGTTCCTCTGGGGTGGGTCCACGGATAATTTTACGGGTAATACTACTATAATAGCCCTTATAGGTAGAGGTACGTCATTTGGAGTTACTTATAAGATTAAAACTCGATGTGACAAATAAGTACGTCACTTTAGGTATATTATTCTATTGTGTTCACCTATTCTTCTACTTAGATACTTTTGCACATGACGTAGGTAGGTATCTACCGTGACATTATAATAGGCGTAGGTACCTACCTAATGTGGCCATCATTAAGTTATCATTATAAAGGAATTTTGTCGTACGCAACACAATTTCTTAGGAAACTTGTGATGACACAGTAGGTTACCTACTTGATTTTTACTTGACGTTGATTACATTTTTGTATATTTAGGTATACCTAGTTTGAAGAGGTACCTAGTGAATAGATATCTTCTAGGTAAGCGTGCTCCATCTTCGACCGCAACGTCACTTGCCAGCACGTGAAATAGTGGTAGGTACTTTTGATGACACACTAGCCACAATGGCGGATACCAATGTGGTCATTGTGGCTAGTGCGTCATTAAAAGTATCATAACCATTACGCTAATTTGGCAGTTTGGTAAATCGTTATGATATCCAATTAAGGAACTTCGACCTACTCAGTAGAAGTTCCTTGATGATATCAATTTCCCTTCGGCAATAACAACATAGTTGACAGATATGACATTAATACCGACTTTTGGCACAATTGCAGCTGTGATGGATAACTGTCATCTCAATTTCAGTTTTTTTTATTTTTATATTATTTGGTAACGAGATGTGCTGGTCGTTTGCCTGATGGTAAGCATAACGCCAGCCCATAACAATTGCAGTGCCACTCAGAACTTTGAAACGCAAAGGCCTGCGCGGCACTGCAGTGCGCTCGTTACCCTGAGACATTACGTATTAAGTCTTATAAGCCCAGTAATTTCACTTTCAGTTGTTTAGCGCAAGAAATTTATTTGAGTATTTTCTTGGTTTAGCGTTCTTGGTCCCCAGGTAAGAAAGGGTGCCTGGGCACGTTAGGACGGCCCACAGAGCAGTAAACCTAAAGACGCCACTCAGCCTATAATTATAGCCGTACAACCACGCTCACTAAGTTTATGCAATAACTCGTCTTTAGATTTACTGGTCTATGGGACGGCTAAGCTCCCGAGCTGTTCTGTTTTCTGGCGCTGTTCTCTATATTTTGTGGCTACATGTAGCTTCGACTGGAGGCCTCGCCCAGCCACTGGTGGCCGCATCTAGTGGCTACGTCTAGTGGCTGCGTCTAGTGGCTGCGTCTAGTGGCTGCGTCTAGTGGCTGCGTCTAGTGGCTGCGTCTAGTGGCTGCGTTCGATGGCCAAATGTGCGGACATGCTTATGCAATAACCGGACCTACCTCACAAATCACAATCCGTCCGTCTGTAACGCCGTACTAGGTAGGTATACTAATGAATAATACCTAATTATGTTTGTTGGTTTGTCCTTCTTTCACGCTGCAACGTCGTAACACGTATCAATGTGATCTGTAATCTATGGACCGGAAAGTAACATGAGGGAACTTTTATCCCGGAATAATTCACGGTGTCCTTTGAATAGCAATGATACTTTGTGCCAGATATAAGTAAAGTACCAGCATGTTATAATAATCCTACGAGTATAATATTATAGATGCGAAAGTGTGTTTGTTGGTTTATTGGTTTGTCCTTCTTTCACGCAGTAACGGAACAACGGATCGACGTGATTTTTGGCAAAGATATAGTTTACGGACCGGAGAGTAACATAGGCTATTTTTTATCCCGGGAAAATGCACGGTTCCTGTGGGAACGCGGGTGAAAACCGCGGGCAGAAGCTAGTAGGTATAGGTATACAATAACGAATCATTGTCACCTCATTCATTAAAATCGAATGAGTTGTTTTGCTACTACGGTGGAACATACGTAAATAACAACATATACGGTCTTAGGTAGTCATTACATGGTCCAGCATTATTGATATACATCAATCATGGAACACGCGCCAACCATGGAAAAACCACGATCACTGCTTGACGCATATCGTACAGTCTAAAAATGTGGTGCTTGGTGGAAATCTAGGCCGAGAGCAAACCGTGGTATTCGAGGAAGTGAAATTCTCCTTTTACAATGGTGAAAGAGACGCATGGCAGCTGCTTTAACGACCTTGACTCAAAAAAATAGTTTCACAACCACTGCACGTTCAGTGCAGAAGCCGCGGTGAACATGCGCAGGTGCGCAAGTGATGTAAGTATATTATGTAGCGTAAAGCGGAGTAGTCATCGCTTTGAACCCGTAGGGCTTCGGAGGAGTGAAAGAGAAAGCACTATCTGGCCTTATTGCTGTTAGCAGCGCGTGATTCTTTGACTTGTCGTGTCCTTGAGCGTGTCGAGGACGCTTTACCACAAAACAATTAAACAAATCCTAAACATTTGTTCAACAGTCTAACTCTTAAACATGCCTTAGTCGTGTGTTTAAATAAAAAGCAACAATAAATCCTGATTCAAGAGTGGTCTAACCGATGTCTACCTCAATCCTGCTGTGACATTACTAATCATTTTAGACCTTTATCTTTTAGACACTATCTAGACCTCTATTAAAGAAGTGTCTAACCGTTGTCTACCTCACTTCTGTTGTGATATTAGCTATCATTTTAATTGCGAGATTTGTGTTGACGTTTTTATCTTTTAGATACTGTCTAGCACTGTGGTGACACGGTTATAGACTATTAAAACACAACCCATACTTTTGGGCAAGGAAGTTAGAAGTGGTTAATAAAGTTTTTTTTATTCCTTTGGCTTGCGTTCGATCGCTAATCACCTGACATGGCGCGGTCGACGATGTAGAACGCTTGCCTAGAAGGTACCAACTACTTAAACTCCTTGCTTCTGTACTTTGACTGTACCTTATAGGTACTTATAAAAGTTAGTTCTTGGTATGTTTCAGCACGCTGCACGTGAGTAACGCGAGTTCACTGACAAAATAAGGAAAACATTATCTTACTCAAATCTGACATTGCCTAATTAGGTATTGTATTGTAAGAGTGTATCATAACTTCATGACCTACCTACCTACACACTATATTACTAGGAAAAATTGACATCTTGAAGTAAAATTACCATGTTACCAAAAAAAACTATTTTGACGCCTATTTACCTATACAGTGACTAAAGATAAACGTCCAAAATTATTATAATGATGATATTAATGATTTTTTTCTCTTTTTTTATGTTATTTGGTATTGAGACGAGCTGGTCCTTTCCCTGATGGTAAGCATAACGCCGGCCCATAAAAATTGCAGTGCCACACAGAACTTTGAAACACAAAGGCCTGCGCGGCACTGCAGTGCGCTCGTTACCCTGAGACATTAGCCCGGTAATTTCACTGGATACTATGCCCATCAAACCGGAACACAGTAATGCTTGCACACGACGGCAGTAGACTACACGAGCTATGCGTTATGGTTACATCAAGCAAACTAAAGCCAGAAAAAAAGGAATTTTGCCCTTTAAAAAAAATAGTAGTAGTAGATAATAGATATATACAGATTAATATTTTTAAGTACATATTATGTCTGTTGATGATTAAATTTCCCTTTTTTTGGCTACAAAACATGGTAGTGTCGATCAAAATATTGAGCAGTTCGCGACAAACGAAATGTGACGCGGTCTTTTTTGCGTTTCTTTTTACAAGATTTTGATAATATTTTATAATAATAATAATATTTATTTATTTATTCAGACAACATAGTTGGTCCATGTGTTAGTAACAAGAACAAAACTTAAAAACTATGTTAGTTAGCAGCACAGGTGGTAACATTTACATTTATAATACAAAGTGAAAGTTATTTATTTTTGTTTGGCAGTATGTGAACCATGCAACACTGATTCAGATACTGACAATCAAATCTTTTAGCTAACACGTTCAGTATGCTGTTGGAGCTGGCGCGGACCCTGCGCATCAGAGATGTACACCGTTTCCGCATAATCGTGTAGAAACAGTCTACACGTGACTCGGCGAACATCCCTGATGCGCTACAGAACCGAGGCAGCCCCATCAGCACCCTGAACGCGTTGTTATACTGGACACGTAGGGCATTGTACTGCTTGAGCGTGTAAGTTAGCCACAGACCGCTCGTGTAAAAACAAGTACAGTAGGCTCTGAAAAGAGTAGCTTTCACTTCTGTGGAGCAGCGAGCGAACCTGCGAGCTATCATGTTCGCTCTCACTGACAACGCCCTACGTTCCCTTTCTATGTCGTCATTATCTTTCAGGTCAAAAGTTAATATATGTCCAAGATACTTAAACTTCTCCACCCTCTTGAGTGGCAATCCATTTATCTTGATATCTATAGATAACTCTTTTCTATAAAAACTTATTTTTTTTGGTTGTAATATTTATGAAATCGGAGATTTGTACTATGAAAAATAGGACTTTTTCGGACGTTTTGCCAAAGCCTTAACAAGAAAAGACATGAAAGAGCACCAACATTCGTCATTCGTGTTTTTGTCTAGGTATACCTACATAAACAAAGATAATAGCAAAGTTCAAGGCTCTATAGTCAAAGTTAGGAAAACCTGATATACTTAATTGATCTTTATGCAAAAAATCACGTCGGTCCGGGGCTCCATTCCTATAAGTAAAAGAAGATAAAAGAAGATAAACGAACAAACACACCATTAGCGACTTCATAAATGCTTTCACATTTATACCTTAGCACTAGGATAGATAGGGATATTGACTCCATTTTTTTATGATGTCAAAAAATTTGTTTTCTCGTGAGAATCAACGATACATATAGAAACAACTGGAGATCGAACGCTAGAAACGTCAAAAATGAGAGTCAAAGTCGGGCGCATCTACTGAGTGGTAAAACGCGCCTTAGGGGCAGCGTAGACGCTTATCACGTAGACGTGATACTCGAAATGCGCGCTTGACGCAAAAGCGTTGTTATTCTGACAAGCAAACGTACGTTTGCATAAGCGTCTACGCTGCCCCATACAAATAGGACCGAACATCTGACGTCACTTGTTCTACGCGGGCCGTAAAGCTGTACTAAAACATGCATTTTGGTGATTTGCCCGTGAAAAAATGCGTTTAAGTACATAGTTGTCATAATTATATTCTTATGCATTAAAATATAAAGAATCTGATAGTATTATTTAAATTACTAATGGATGATAAAAAAAAATGAATGTGGGAAACTTTTAGATGCAGTATCTTTGTGGAAATTAATAAAACAATCGTACTTCCTACTAATATTATAAGTGTGTAAATGTGTTTGTCTGTTTGTTGGTTTGTCCTTCTTTCACGCAACGGAGCAACGAATCGACGTGATTTTTGGCATAGATACTGAGTTTATGGACCGGAGAGAGAACATAGGTTACTTTTGCACGGTTTCTGTGGGAACGCGGATGTAACCGCGGGCAGAAGCTAGTAATAATATATGCGCAGAAATTTTACTGATTAACACATTTACTTTAGGTGAAAGTATGTTGGTTTGTCCTTCTTTCAAGCAGCAACGGATGGACGTGATTTTTTGCATAGAGATCATAATTTATGAACCGGAGAGAGTGACATACAGAACGGCTACTTACTTGTTTCCGGAATAAAGCTCGGTTCCTGTTGAATTTTGATTTTTGATGCAGTGGAAGCCGCAGGCTAAAGCTATTGTGTTGTATAAGAATGAGTCTGGTATGCTACGTGCGGCGTTGCAATTGGATTTCCCAAGATTTAGGAAAAACTGATCGTTACATTTTATGAACTAGTATTTATCTGTAAAGGTGAACGTCTAGGTGTCTGTAATTTACGCAAAGTAAAATACAAAGAAGGAAGGTAGGAACAGTAAAAATAGAGGAAGAGGTGCGGGAATGTCTTTATCTATACAAATAAATAAAATTGAAGGGTCTGTTTTTGTAATATAAAAATAACAGCTTTTTATTAAATGCATTTGAAAGTATATACGGTACCTACAACAAAACAACCATTTTTTAAATTTTTGTCTGTCTGTCTGTTTGTTCCGGGTAATCTCCGAAACGGCTGGCCCGATTTTGACGGGACTTTCACTGGCAGATAGCTGATGTTACAAGGAGTAACATAGGCTACTTTAAATTTAGAAAACGAATTAGGGTTCCGCTCAAAAAAATAAAATCCATGAAACTCAATTATTCATCCAATATTCACTATCTGCTGCGCGGGTGCAACCGCGGGCAGCAGCTAGTGAATAATAAAAAAATCGATATAACAAAAGTTACACAAAAAACACGACTGCTCTAGACAATGTCACTCAGGATGATGTAAGGATCTAATGATACCCCATACATGCAAATCTGTTCAGGCATTAAAAAGTTATGGTGGAATAAAGAAACTCACAGACATACATACAAACATGAAACCTAAAAACATTACACTCCTTTTTTGTTATTTTTTTGTTTTCTTTTTAATTTACTTGTGTTATTTCGTACTTATATTCTAGTGTTATTTTAAAATATTTCTCTTCCACTTTTTTTTCAAGAATTATGTCCCTACAACAAAATATCACATCAATAAACCTTGTTGAAATATTTAAGCACCTACCTATCAACTTTCTTCTGTTAATAATACGGCGCGTACTTCGCAGACTAGTGCGCGCTCACCTTTACGTTAATTACAATAACTAATATACCCACCGGGGGAGTTAGATAGCGCAGTTGAGCTTTTGACACGATGAGATCAATCGCTTCCGTGAGTTAATAAGAAAAAATAATTTCTAATTCAAATTTAAAAAACATTTAGTTCTACGAAAATTATCTCTAGATACGGGACATGTGAAAGCTTGTTACTTCTGTACATGTCTTTATTTCTATACCGTGTAACTAGCTGTATAGGTAAGTTACTTTTTTATACTAGTATTGGACAATTGCAGTGCTTTCGGAAACACAAAGACATGCGCGGCAGTGGCATTGCGCTCGTTTCACTGAGACATAAGCCCAGTAATTTCACTGACTGCTTTGCACTTTAAAACTGGAACACAGTATGCACACTACTGCTTGGCGGAAGACTACACGAGCAAAGCGGTAGTACCAACCCAGATGACACTCGCAGAAGAGTTAGAAATAGTCTAGACATGATAGCCTAGTTGAAGATCACTATGGTAGGTACTTAGATAGACAGGCAAGAAGTGAAGTGTTGTTGCCTGGCTTCCGTAAACTGGAGTTGGTTTTATATAAAGAAACTAAGACTGAAGTGGGCTAGAACATTTAGATTATCTATTAGCCTATTTGGGCTTGTAGATTATCCAACTGTTTTTGTAGCTAGGTTAGATGTAGTGTTTATTTATGTAATAGGTACAGTACTCAAAGTAAAAGTCTGTTAGCCCATTGAAAAAAAGAATGTAGTTAGAATTAGCGTGTTAAACTTTACGTTATAAACTAGTCTAATTAGTGAAGATATCTTCTGGGCAGGCGTCCGCGCCGACCGAATCGTCGGGTGAGATTGCGGCCAAACGCAAGCCTATTTCTTTATAAACAATATTGTTATGATGTAAAACTAAAGTTCATAGAAGTTTTTAATCATTCAAAGTGAAATATCACATCAGTCGGTAAATGTCCACTGTTGAACCATTAACAAAATCCACAGGAATTTCCAAGGCCATTGCCTTACGGGGATTTTGACATAATAGGTCATAATCACGCTCAATAATACATCTGCTTCTGCCTGCGGTTTCATCCGCGTTTCCAAAGGTACCGTGCATTTTCCGGTATACAATTAAAAAAAACTTGACTGCAAAGCGAGCTCCGGGTTCGATCGGTGGGGGCACAGTTTGTGTTATGAAAGTTAGTTTTCAGGTCTTGGATGTTGTGTTGTGTATCTGTGTGTAAATGTCACCTGCAGGGGACGACTAATGCAGCCGTATGTATGAGTGTGTACCTAACCGTTTATGTTTTTTTTTCTAGTTGTATCCTGATCCCTGGTCGTGAATACCTGATCGCTCAGACATGGGTGGACACGAAAGGTAAGTTTGTTTCTAGATATGTATTTCAATAGGTTTCCGTTAAGGTGGATTACTAAAACAATTTTGTCGATTCTGAAGCGTAAGTACGGATCTTTTCGATCGATAAAATTGACAGTTCAAATCGATAGTGGGCTTTATCGATTTTTTATATAATTTATCGAGCCATGATACAACCGACAAAAGTTATCGAATAGCTAGGTCGAATCCAAAGAGAATATAAAGCTACTACAATACTTTACGATCAGACTTCGGTACTCGCAACATTCGATAAATTTATTAGTTTTTTCGATTCGAATTTATCGTTTGGACTTCCGTACTTGCGCCGCTGGATTGTCAAGCCTAGCTACCTCTCTTTCCAATTAATAACAGGAGAAAGGGATGGAAGATGTTTGACAAGTCATTTAATGGTTACTTATGTGATTCCTTTATAGTGTACATTTACAAAAGAAATCTAAACAAAGGACTCGCTAAAACGACTCTGAGTGCGTCAGAAAGAGTTCATGTCATCAAAGATCATCTTTGTCCTATATTTGATCAAATTTCTTATGCCCATTCCACTCGTCCAATACCTATCGTTGTCCAAGTTTCCTTAGTATTTTGCACATTATTTGGCGTAGGTATTTGCGTAGTTTGATAAAAAACAAAATTAAAAATTTTGAAAAACCCACGACGTATGTATACGTAATCGAAAAAGAATTAAATAATTTTCTTGCAAAACCCCTGACTAAAAGGGAAAGTAACGAAAGATAAGTTAAACGATAACATAGTTTAAGTTTTTAGAGAAAATCTTCTTTACTGTCTATGACCTGAGTTCACCTACTTCTAAGCAAACGTTTTAAAATTCAAAACTCAAAGTGTCAGGCTATTAACATTTTCTACAGCGCCCCCTGGCGAGTTTATGCCATAACTTGTATCTAAGAACCATCGCCGATGAATCACAAACCCTTTGTAGAAAACCGTATCTAAATCGGTCAAACCGTTCTAGAGATAAACGGGAACATTAATATTAACGAAAAACATTTTTACAGCGCCCCCTAGCGAGTTTATGCCATAACATGTATCTAAAAACCATCGCTGATGTGTCACAAGCCCTATGCAGAAAACCGTATCTAAATCGGTCAAACCGTCCTGGAGATAAATGGGAACATTCAAGTGTGCACACACTAACAAACAAACAACCTCTCACCCTAAACGCATATACCGTCTCCGTTCCGCCGTGGGTAAAAAAAATGGAGAACTTCGACTTTAATTGCTGCTAATGGCTGCTATTCTCATTGTCAAATCTTTGATCTAATATCGGTGTTGTTGAATAGGACTGTTGACTCTATTTTCTTTATGATGTCAATCAATTAGTTTTCTCTTGAGAATCAAATCTCTATATTGAATAAACCGGAAAACGAACGCTAGAAACGTCAAAAATGAGAGCCAAAGTCGGGCGTGTCTATACTAAAACGCTCGATACAAATTGGACAGAACTTTTGACCTCACTTGTTCAACGCGGGCCCTAAAGCTGTACTAAAAACATGCATTTTTGTTGATTTGGACGTGAAAAACTACGTTTATGTACATAGTTGTGATACATTTTGTTATTCCTTGAAATATAAAGAATCTGATGGTATCATTTAAATTACTATTGGATGATAAAATAAATCTTTGAATTCCTAAAGATAAAATGCAGTATTTTTGTGTAAATAATATATTTTTGTGAATTTCATTTTTATTGTGTTATAAAGCCAGTAGGTAATTATGTATTTTGTGTTTCATGCAACATCCTTATTGATGAAGTCATCCAATGCCTTTGATCAAAATAATTATGCGCATTGAATAAAGATTTTAAAATATGCTAACCTCGGGAGCGGTTACATATTTGAGACGTTTGGTGTTGAAACATTGGGTCCGTGGGGGCCGGGAGCTCATAATATTTTCAAAATTTTGTCAGAGCGTTTGATTGATGCGACGCGTAACCAAAATGCTGGTAACTATTTGGCTCAACGGATCAGCATTGCGGTTCAACGTGGCAATGCCGCCAGCATGCTGGGTACGCTTCCTACTGGTAGTGGGCTAGAACATTTGGATTATCTATAGGCCTACTAGGGCTTGTGGATTATCCAACTGTTTTTGTAGCTAGCTAGGTTAGATGTAGTGTTTATTTATGTATTAGCTAGTTAATAAAGGCATTTAGCCCGTTAAAAAAAAATAAAGATTTTTGATGAGGGTAGTAGGTAAAACTGTCACATATTTTCTCCTATTAAACAAATTAGACGCCACTAACTTCATGGACGTTAAATTTACATAAGATACAAGCAATTTGATTAACTAATATCAATTAGCTTTAATTACTAAGTTATTTTAATTGATAGGTAGTAGGTACCAACTATTGATAGCTAATACGAGACAAATACAAATTAGATATTTTACTAACGGGCTATATGCCTTTATTAACTAGCTAATACATAAATAAACACTACATCTAACCTAGCTAGCTACAAAAACAGTTGGATAATCTACGAGCCCTAGTAGGTCTATAGATAATCCAAATTTTCTACCAGTTGGAAGCGTACCCAGGATGCTGGCGGCATTGCCTCGTTGAACCACAGCGCTCCGTTGAGCCAAATAGGTACCAGCATTTTGGTTACGCGCATCAATCAAACGCTCTGACAAAATTTTGATAATATTATGAGCTCCCGGCCTCCACGGACCCAATGTTTCAAAATTAGATATTATATTCTATAAAAAACATTGATATACGTCTTAGCATGAAATAAGGGCGACAATTTGCGTCATTTGATTGATAATGGAATTACCACAAATTGAATCGACTATGTACTTCTTACATAGCTGTTGCGAAGCGATTCTACTAGATGGCAGCATGTAAGAAAATATGCATGGATTCGTATATAGCGATATTTTTATGTTCTGTTGTAGGTATAGCTACGTGGCCTGGTAATCAATCATGTGCATTCTCAAAACAATAATTTTTAAAAATTTTGTCTGTCTATTTGTTCTTGGTAATCTCCGAAACGGCTGGACCGATTTTGACGGGACTTTCACTGGCAGATGGCTGATGTTATAAGGAGTAACTTAGGCGACTTTTATTTTAGAAAAAGAATTAGGTTTCCGCGCAAAAAAATAAAAACCATAAAATCCAGTATGTCCACGCGGGTGAAACCGCGGCCTGCAGCTAGTTTTTAAAATTTTTGTCTGTCTGTCTGTTTGTTCCGGGTAATCTCCGAAACGGCTGGACCGATTTTGACGGGACTTTCACTGGCAGATAGCTGAAAAATCACGTCGATCCGTTGCTCCGTTACTGCGTGAAAGAAGGACAAACCAACAAAATAACAAACCAACCAATCAACAAACAGACAAACACACTTTCGCATTTATAATATTAGTAGGAAGTGGGATAGGATTAGTAAGAAGTGGGATAGGAAGTAGGATAATCCAATTCATAATAATGTTAATTTGCATTACTTAAATCATCATTATTTAAGATATCTATAGGTACTGTACTTGACCCGTTTCTTATGTCCTAATCAAGCAAATACGTCAAAAATTCAAGTTTCCCAACATACCTACCTTACTATCCTAAGTAACCAAGCATACTAGTGCAATACTTCTGCAATAAGAGGTTTTGCAACCGTCCTAGCCTAACCGCCTTTGAGCTTAGAGGCGGCCGCCAGTTCTAAGTAAGCCTTCTGTCTGTTCATACGTTTGATTGTGTTACAGGATTTTCTATTTCGGTAAGTGATTTTGATTTACTTTAACCTAATCTATGATTGTTTACTCACATGGGAGCGCTCACGAAAGTTAAATGTCTCTAGCTGCCAGTTCCAAATGTACAACCGATCGAATGAAAAGGATAAAATCATCGGTTTCTATTATTTCAGGAAAAATCGCAATCTTTATTATAATTATACCTAATGATTAATATAAAGAAACTAGCTGTGCCCCGCGCTTCGCCCACGTAACTAAACATAGGCTAAGTTACTCCGTATAACATCAGCTATCTGCCGTTGAAAATCTCGTCAAAATCGGTCCAGCCATTTCGGATATTAGCCGGAACAAGCACACAGACAGACAGACAAAAATTTTAAAAATAGTTTTTTTGTTGTACCTAATTGCCCTGTATTCTTCCATATGCATTTAGTAAAAAACTGTTATTTTGACCTTAAAACAAGACACTTCAATTCTATTTATTGGTACTTATAGATAGATTAAGTAAGTAATTGTCTGAAATTTAAGTCTATCCGTGTTACCACAAAAAATATTTTTAAACGCCTGTTTAGCTAGACAGTGTTTAAAGATAAACGTCAAATATTATTAGAAATGTCACAACAGAATTGTGTTAGACAACGGTTAGACACGACATAAATCAGAAAACCTATATATTCGTGAAGTGATTTTCGTGTGAAAACCATGGCGAACGACGATAAAACCATTTATTCAATCATTATCAGCCTCTTACGCTCCCACTGCTGGGATACCGGCCTTCTCTCAGACAGAGAGGTATGGGCCATAATCCACCACGCGGGCCCAGTGCGGCTTGGTGGATGTCACATGTCCTCGAATTTTGTGGTTCTTGAACATGCGGGTTTCCTCACGATGTTTACCTTCACCGTTTTAGAGCGAGTGTGAACAATCCGCACATAACTTGTTACTTGATATAATGCAGACCGTAGATGCTAATGTAAACGTGCGTTTGCTTGTCAGGATAAGAACGCTCTTTGCATCAAGCGCAGATTTCGAGTATCTCGTAATCGACGCTTGATGCAAAAGCGTTGTTACCTATTTGGACAAGCAAACGCACGTTTGCATAAGCGTCTACGGTCTGCACAAGTTTTGGTGCGGGGCTGAGTCGAGATTCGAACTATGGTGCGTTGGTTTGAATGTCGCACAAGTTCCCGCTCGGCCAACCTCGCTCTACTATGAACTACCTATCCCTAATTTAAATTGTTAATGATTGGAACTGTCAATTTTATTTATATGAAAGATACTTGCGCTGCTGATATTCTTCACACGCTCGGTTATTGAAACGTTTGCGTGGAATGTTGTGGAGTGGAGTCGTGAATGGTGAACTTTAGCCGGCTACCCACGAGAAGAGATTGAAATTTGAACCTATTCATACACGAGGCTCAAGCGGGTACAACTAAAATAATAAGTAATTAATTATTATTATAAAGTTGAACAATAAAGTGCAACAGCCTTCGTGAGATGCACACAAAAATTCCCAGCATACAATGAATGCCGTCTAGGTATCATTAAGCGGATAATACTTCCTACTTAATCCTACTTAATACTCGTAATACTATCCATACTAATATTGTAAATGCGAAAGTGTGTTTGTTGGTTTGTCCTTCTTTCACGCAGTAACGAAGCAACGGATCGACGTGATTTTTGCCATAGATATAGTTTATGGGCCGGAGAGTAACATAGGCTACTTTTTATCCTGGAAAAATGCACGGTTCCTGTGGGAACGCGGCTGAAAACCGTGGGCAGAAGTGAGTGTGGCATAAAATTGACATTGACAGCTGTCAATAAAGTTTTATAATGTTGACAAGTTGATTTAATTTGACAGATCGGTTTGACGGTTCCTGTGGGAACGCGGGTGAAAACCGCGGGCGGAAGCTAGTAATACCATAAATGCGAAAGTGTTTTTCGGTTGGTTTGTCCTTCTTTTACGCAGGTAAATAAACTTAATAACAATAAGTTGTGATTTTTTAAATCAAATTATTTAATTATTTTATTCATTGCATTAATTAATTTTACACAATGGATACATTTAAAAGCGAACAATTTAAAAATCATGTCGTAATTTAAACACAATCGTTAATAAAATAAAAATTAAACTAAGACATCCGAGTAATTCTTTCATTTTTCTTTGATGTAGGTATAGGTACCTATTTTTAAAATAATGTAAAAACGACATCCGTTTGTTGTTTTGTGGGTCAGTTTATTAATCCTTCTTTCACGCAGCAACGGAGCAACAGAATGACATGATTTTTGGCCGACATAATGTCTACGGACCGGAGTGTAACATAGGTTTTTTATCTCGGAAATATGTACGATTCCTGTGGGAACGCGGGTGAAACTACGGGAAGAAACTAGTATTATATAATTATAATACATAATAATCATCGTGGGGAGCCGTCGGTGAGTGGCGACCCCGTGTATCCCGATTCCCTTTGGCTAAATGAGACCCCTGACTCCCGGCTTGAATTAACTGACTGTCCGAGGGTCGACTGCAAGAGCTAAGACCCTAAGCTCCAAGGTTGAAGTGTAAAAAGCTTAATGAACGGGAGTAGCGCCTCAGTGACACTGCAACCTCTCGACAGCCTTTAGCCATCCACGCCAACGTTGCCTCTTACGTCGCCAATAATGGCGGCCCTTAGGCATTGGAGGACCCATTCAGTGGCTGGCGAGGTGGTGGCGAGTTAACAACTACCTACATATTTTCACATGAGGCGGAATTGGCAGGTGCTTGTGTCTCATTTCATAGACCGGTGTAAAGTCATCAAAAATTCATTACTCATATCATAAAACAGTAGGTAGTCTATTTCATCATTACCTCGCAAACTCATAACTTGATGTTTTTATAATTAAAAACTTTTTAAAAGTCGATTAAAAATCTCTGGGCAGCAGAGTCATCCATTAGGTACCTCTGATATACGATGTATGGGTAATACCTACTTATATTTGACCACTATACCTTGCACGGCTTGCAGGAAGTGACGAAGCGACAACGTTTTCAAGATGTCAAGGCTAAAGTAGGTACCTACTTATTCTTGACGCGGAGATAAATATGCAGCGCCCGAGACGGAGCTTGAGATTTGTTTTTCGACATAGGTACCTACTACGTGTATAGGTTTCATAATGTTCTTGCCTTTGAGTGATTCAAAGTTGAACTTACTATAGGGCATTACCAGATGAAAGGGCCTAAACAACACAAAAATCCAAGACCGAACAACCAGCTTTATGCAACAGAGTTTGTTCCTGTCGGAATCCTTTCGAGGACTCTCTTTGCAGGCAAGGTTTCGTCCAACTTGTCCACGGAACCGTTATATCGAAATAGTCTTTGAAAACCGAGTTTGACTCCTTCCCGTGGTTTCTCCCGCGTTCCGACAGGAACCGTGCATTTGTCCGGGATTTATTTATTTATTTATTTAATTATTTAATTTAACAAAATCCACAGATCTTAAAAAGTGTTACTCTAGCCTATGTTACTCTACGGACCATAAACTATTATCTATGCCAAAAATCACGTCGATCCGTCGCTGCGTCAAAGAAAGACAAACCAAATAAATAAACACACTTCCGCATTTTTAATGCAGTACAGATTAAGTCGTATTTTGTTTTGAGATTCTACGCATGCTACGTTACTTACTTAGTTTTATTCCACTACGTGCGAAAAACAAACGCAAAAAAACGAATCGCATCCTACCAAACAGGTTTTTCATATAGCCGGCTTTACCTCATCCCCACTTAATTAAGTAGGTACCTAGGTATGTATGTGATGGTACGTATGTGTGTGGTAAGGTATGTATGTGTAGGTACCTAGTAACAATAGCTATCATTTTTCCATTAATTCTATGAGATAATTATAGAACACCTGCGTCAATGACATTGTGGTTTAGGTCATGTTTTTATACTAGACGCTAACGAGATCATCGGTTGCTTGACGGTCGTAAGTGACATATAGCGCCTTGACGGTCGTAAGTGACATTTAGCGCCTTGACGGTCATAAGTGACATATTTTAGCGCATTGACGGTCATAAGTGACATATATAGCGCCTTCCTACTATAATTACAGTGTCACATAGAAGTTGAACTTAGAATGAAGGCAAGGCACTGCTCCTTACTCTGAGACATCAAGTATCCAGTCTCAATATGCCCAGTAAAATATATAGGTTACATTACTAAGATGAAACCTTTAAATAATTGAAAAAAAATCTGGTGGTAGAACAAACTCTCTTGTGTCAAACAAAGTGTCCATCTGGTTGGGTGCCACCGCTTTGCTCGTGTAGTCATGTTCCAGTTGAATATAGTCAACGAAATTACTGGCCCTATCTTAATCTTAATAGGTACTATATATAAATTACGCGTCACGTTGTTTGTCCGCGATGGACTCCTAAACTACTTAACCGATTTTAATCAAATTTGCACACCGTGTGCAGTTTGATCTAACTTAAAAGAAAGGATAGCTTACATCTCAATTTATAGCCGCAATATTATTTTATTGCAAATTCTATTAGGGTTCCGCGCAAAAAAATAAAAACCATGAAATCCGAAATCTCCACGCGGGTGAAACCGCGGGGCAGTAGCTAGTGAGATAATATAATCTAATGTCTCAGGGTAACGAGCACATAATTGAAGAGCCGGGCATGCCTTTATATGTTTAAAAGCCCTGAGTTGCACAGCCATTGTTATGGACCAGCGTTGCGCTTACTATCAAGCAAACGAACCTGCTCGTATCTTTATGCAATAGCATAAAAAATGGGTTTGTTTGCTACCACCTGGTAAATAAGTTTCTCCTGTAGTTGCCATGGCAACAAACACGGTACTGTATGAGTACAGTGCGGTAAGTAATTGTTACGACATATGACACCACGCAAATTTTAGCCCCACGATGTTGATTCGGAAAACACGGCAGTACTAACATTGCAAAATTATGTGCTGATGACATCTCACTTGCTTGTAATGTTTGATATTCGTGTATCTGTTTTCTACACATATGATGATGAAGTGTGTGCTCAAAGCTTTCGATTGAAGGAATACATCGCATCGTGATATAACAAAAGTATGGGGGTAGGAATTTTTAAATGTTAGCTAGTAACATCTTATATTATGATAATAATATTACAAAATTTTCTCACACACACACACACACACACACACACACACACATTGTTAATTTAAATTTCTACTAATTAATTTTGACTAACAAGCCTGTTAAACACACTAGTTAATTATCTACCTACTTGTGTAATCCTGTTTTGGCCATGTTTTAAGACTATTTGTGTTTATTATTTTTGTTGTAATACGCTGTTGGATTGCCTAAATAAACATAAAAAAAAAAAAAAACAAAAAAAAAAAAAAAAACACATTTTAGAGGTTTTGCCATCCAGCACCTAACAATCAGAATCCAGCTGCCGCTGCTTAATTTTTTTTTAACTTACTTATAAAAAGCGTGTTTGTATCTGTAAAGAGTTTAAAAAAATCTAAGCACTGTGCTGGACCCCTGTACGGATTACGCTTTACGGCCCGGCCCGCGAGCTAGCCTGCCTAACGAACCCTCCCGCTCGGTGGTGGGAGACTTTGTCTACATTAGGATTGAGGTACAGGGTTTATTTTATTTAGGTTATCAAATAAATTTTTCAGAGCCTATGCATATTTTGTTTCTATATCTATACATTTATCTTCCCTGTACGATTGTAATAGTGTGCCTGTACCGTGCAGGCCTTTTCTTAGATGAGCAGGTGTTATGATTACCATCAGTCAAACGACCTGCTCGTCTAGTATAAAAAAGGACTAAAACTTGTTTATTTGACACAAAACAAAGGTAAAAGGAAAATCCGTCTGTAAAAGCGAAAGTGTTTGTTAGTTTGTCCTTCTTTCACGCAGCAACGGAGCAACGGATTGACGTGATTTTTTGCACAGATGGAGTTTATGGACCGGAGAGTAACATAGACTACTTTTTATCCCGGAAAAATTGACGGTTCCTACGGGAATCTCCACGCGGGTGAAACCACGGGCAGAAGCTAGCAACACATAAAAGAAACAAAGGAGACATCATAAACAAGTGCTTTAAATACACTGTTAAAGTGTTGCGCTAAAAAGTATTTATCTAGGTATGAAGCTAAGTGCACATCATAAAATACACAGAAAACTTACAACGTATAACTCGCCAAAAAGTATTTATCTACGTATGAAGCTGAGTGCACATCGTGAAATACACAGAAAACTTACAAATTCCACGCAGTAAGCTATCTACGTACATCTACGTATAATAAAGCACAAGTCAAAGATCGGCCACTATACTCCACCGTTCCACAGCGCAAGTAAGTGCAGTGTGCCAAGGCCAGTCAACGAACTCATTGCGCAAGGTTGCGTCAACTGTGGCCCAACGTCCGTTACTTGGAAAGCAATAGAATAGGATGCCGAACACAATAATTAATCATGGATTTCATAGATAATAACTTGGTTAACTGACTTTAAAATACGTTTTCTGTGGTTTTAAACGATTTCTAGGTATAACTTAAACTTCTCAATCAGGCTATACTTGGAAGGGGTAGTAGAAATGGCAACCGAAGCCCACGTGGAGATTTCGCACAGGAACCGTATATTTTTCAGGATAAAAAGTAGCCTACGTCACTCTCCGGCCCATAGGGACACATAAGACGCTAATGCACGCTTGCGTTTTGCTGTCAAAATAATCATTGGTTTTGCAACAAGTAATACACGTTCACGCGCGGCTTGAAGTAAAACCATCATGAATCCACGAAATAGACAAAGAACAGCAATATGGCCCGATAGCGCCATAGCATGTAATAACATAAAATACAATGGTTTCGTCACAAAATGTCGTTTGGAATTTAATAGCACAATCGTTTTTCTATAATTGCCTATATATGAGTCGTATGACAATGGTTGTCATCAATAAACCATTGTAATTTTCGTACTATGCTCTTCATCAAAGTGATAATTTTGCCACGTCACTATTGTCATTTTTAAACCATTTGTTTAGTAGAATTGGGGCCCAGGTCCCCACAGTCAGTCTCAGACCCAAAGGGCTCAAATATGTAACTATGCTATCAAGACTATTATTGCGCGTCTTTTTTTATAGTAATGGATAAGGAGACGAACCGGTCGCTTGCCTGATGGTAAGCATAACGGCAAGCCCATAACGGTACGTGATACTCGAAATGCGCGCTTGACGCAAAAGCGTTGTTACTCTGACAAGCAAACGCACGTTTGCATAAGCGTCTACGGTGTGCATAACAATTGCAATGCTACTTTGAAACACAAAGGTCTGCGCGGCACTGCATTGCATTCGTTACCCTGTGACATTAGATATTAAGTCACATAATCTCAGCAATTTAATTACTTTTGAAGTTTATCAGCTGATACCGCCACCAAAATCGGGAAGATCTGATGGCGTAACACAACGCAAATATATCAAGTTATGATCACTGGTTTAAATTGACTTCTACTTTTTATAATTAAAAGTATTTGTATATGCTGCAATGACGGAATATTGAATAAACTAAGTAAATAATCTATAGTGTAACTTTTTTGTATAACGTTCTAGCAAATACATTCTATTCAATTCGCTAATAGCATATCCGGGTTCGAGTCATAGAAGTTAGAACATTAATAATTATTGTAGATGCGCAACCTGTTTTTTGATAAGTCAACGGTTTGACGGCTCCGTAGCTAAGTTGGTTGTAACCCTGCCTGCAAAGCGACGGGTCCCGGGTTCGATTCCCGGCCGGGGCAGATTTTGTGTAAACATAAAATTTGTTCTCGGGTCTTGGATGTTTGTGATGTGTATCTGTGTGTGTCCATGCCACCTGCGACACAGGGAATCCTAGTGCGGGGGTATGAGTGTAAGCGTAAAAAAAGTAAAAAAATAAAAAAAAATAAAAAAAAAATACCGATGAACGTGTTTTTGTTCCGTTGCTTGCGTAAAAAAACAAATCAATAAACACACTTCAGTATTTTTAATTAGTAAGGAAATACCGTGCTAATTAGGCACCCCCAATCATCCTCATCATCAGAAAACTTCCGCGTCTGAACATAGGCCTCCGCTTTAAGATATGGGTTGCGTATAATATAGAAGGCTTGACAGTCATCTTGGTGATCCCAGTAGATATTATCTAGACCGATGGGAATGCTGCTCATTCCCTGCATATTCCCTTGACTCTTAGGCAGGCATTACACGATGGTATTGCTGTGAATTTTGCTATGGTTTTGCCACAGTAATGGCCCACGCCAATAGAAATACCACGAATACCGTTTAGTCGTATTTTATGGACCTCATAGATCACATTTAACTTCGAAACCTTTGAGCAAATTTGAAATATCTTAATTTGCATGATCGATTAGGGTAAACGTCCCATTACTCGTCAGTTTCTGAATTTAGCTGTCTTTGCAGCTTTGCCTCGTCTCTGTTTGTTAACTTAGAAATATCAAATTTTTTGACGTGATTACTTATTTATAACTCTTTTCGGTAAATATATTTTTAGTACGATAAAAAAACCACAAGTTATTAAAATAATTGAAAAACTGAAAAATAAGTGAATTGTACCAGTATCCGTCAGATTTGTCCTAATTTTCGTCAAATTGTCCCAGAACTCGTCAATTTTTACCACTATTTTGAACTCTGTAACCTGGGTATTAAGGTTCATTATTAAATTGTTTATTGGCGATATAACCCTCAAATTAAAAATATAGGGCAAAAATATACCCAGAATAAGCAAACGCGTCAAATGCCTGGGACAAAAAGATTAAAGAATATTATTTATTGCACCAAATGAAACCAATTTAATCAAGCTGTTTTTGTATTAACAAGTTATTTTGTGAAAAAATATAAATAAATATTCAAATATATTATTCCAGAAAAGCTTTTTGTAAAATACGTAATGGGTTCTGTATGGGTTCTCGTAGCCACCTTCCGGCTCCATCATCGACATCCTAAATATCGCCTAAGGTTCGTTTGATTCTTGTAAATACTCAATGGGGTTATGTCATTACGTTACAACGTTACTATACTATACGTTACTACCTTCCGGCTCTGTTATCAGTCCAACTCGGTGATATAATTATATTGCATTGTAATCCGATTTACATACACACATCAAATAAAGAGAGATCACTAGCAAAAGATGTTTTTCTTTAATTTTACTTTTTTAAAAGAATGTTGCTTACGTAACATCTTTTTATAAAAAAGATACACTTGTTGAAATAAAAAAAAAATTTTTAGTAACTAAAATTGAATTTAAAAGTCCCAATGCAATTTTGACTACTAAATAATTGAAAGAAAAAGAGGATTTAACTAAATATTATCAACATTTATTATTAAATTGTTTTTATTTAGTATAAGATAACTCCTCCCCTGGCTCGAACACATGCGGCAATCCTTCTTGGCATGCTGAGAATTAAGTTATTCAGCATTTCTTGCGGTAACCTGTCCCATTCTTGAATAACGGCTTCCCTGATCTCTGGCACTGTCTGGGGAGGTGGCTGACGGTTCCAAACAGCTCGCTTGACAGCATCCCACGCGTGTTCTATCGGGTTTAAGTTAGGCGAGCCGGCAGGCCAGTCTAACCTGGTAATGTCGTATTCACGCAGAGCAGCGTTGATTCGTTGAGCTCGATGTGCTGGGTGCATTATCGTCAACCAATACGACTCGAGGACCATGGTTTATTCTAAATGACCTGATAATTCCATCAATAGCAATAGTTTGGTGCAAAGCTGCATGTCATCCAGCCACGATACGGGATCAACGTCGTTCTAGCACCAATCATTATACCGCCCCAAAAGGATACCGATTTCCCGCCTTGTTGAACGGTTCCGGTGGCAGTTCTTTGTCTTTCAGCGTTCCCATGTCTTCTCCAGACACGAAGACGTCGGTTGTCCGTATGAGTGCTAATTCTGGACTCGTCAACGAAGAGACAATTCTGCCAAATGTTTTCAGCGCAAAAGCTTAGGTCTTCCCTCCTGTTCTCGTACACGTCCACCTCATGATTTATGGACGCTTTAATGCGGCCGATGTGGTCAGCGACTTCGCCTTTTTCGTACTCGACTGTCATTGCGTGTTGACCGTCGTTGTCGTCGTTGGTACCTGGTTCGGCCTCTCCGAGTTTTGAGAGCTTTGAGAGATTTGAGTTAGAGCGAGTTTTGAGAGATACCTGAGCAAAAGGAGTCTTCTCACCCCATTCGAATAGTGCGATCGTCGTTTCTTGACCGCATTAAGAGGCTGCTACATGCCGTACTTTCCATACAAACGCTCGTACGCAATTATAGTGTCCTAATAAATTTTTCTTTAGATGTTTTGAGCAAATAGGTATCATGTGCTCTATATCTAGGATTCCGTGGGAGCAAAAATGTAAAATTTTGAGATTCCAACTCAGTACAAGCCTTCAAAAACCAGCTTTTTTGGACAAATTTTTCCTTGACTTTGGCCGTTCACAGTGTTCTCATAAATGTAAACTTCAACAAAACACTTCCATATAATCCTTGGACATGTAATGGAGATTCTAAATAACAAACATTTTCAAGAACACGTATTTCCTGGAACACGTTTTAGGAAAGTACCACGCACTAATTGTCTTCGGAAATTTTCTTTGGAAATTAATTTCCAAATTTTCAGAATGCCAACTGAAGGCTCTGGCGTTGTCTTTCTTTTTCCGTAACGCCTGTTTTTCTTCGATGAACAAAAAAGCCTTTATGCCATTTTTGCGTTCTAGGATTTTTGCGTTAGGCGGGTCATGAAGCGGTGCCTTAATCGATATTGGTGGTCTGCTATTTCCGTCACAGGTAGCGCGTTATACGTTTTACGTTTCATGTTCGTTCGGGTGGTGCTTCCGTTTAGCAGAGAGGCTAAGCTTGGCGATATTGCAACATGTTTCCGTGCTCCCGCATTGCAGAAGCTTATGCCGAGTCTCTCGGCGCAGTCGTCCATGATATTGAATATTATATGTATTACTTAAATAACCTAAAAATAAATATGGAAAACAGTAATTTTTTATCATTAGCTATAAAGTAATTTGATATATATAATATTTTATAAAATAATTTGATATTACTCATTACTATACTTTAAATATTACTTTACTTAATAAAATACTAATGATGGGTCAGGGAAGTACTTGTAAATTTTAGTGGTCGATCTAAGTGTCCTATATTTGTGCTCAGTCTACTGGGCAGGGGAAGTCATACGCACGAAGTTACGTCATATATTGCTTTAACTACGCCATACAAAAACATACGAATAAGAGCTGCCGTACGGGCACGCTGTTGCAAGGTGGTGGTACGACTAACGCCAAATTGCGCGTATTGCCTCGTTTGCAAAATATCAACCTGCAAGGCATACCCCTACAAAATATACAAAAAAGAAAAACCGAAAACTTTTTATTGTATGTACTTATTATTACTATAATTTTATATAAAAAAAATAGAGGCGGTCTTATCGGTAACTGTAATTCCATACTTGATTATAGAGGTAATTATCTTTAAATAAAAGTAATAGTTTTGCGAACCCTCAATTAATATACTCAAATAAAAATCTGACCGCCACCGCCCCCTTATAATAAAACCGTAAACCGTATCACTGCACAATAAGGTTCAAAATATACTCAATGACGATATTACGCGCATTTTGCTAATCATGTCCCAGTTACCGTCAAAATAATATAAATACTGACGGGTATTGGGTCAGATAGGGTATTTTAAGTACGAATACCTGTCATACGCATAAATAAGAAACTAATAATAAAAATAGCACAATTTTATAGGTTATATCGTTAGAAAATTAACTTTAGCGTTTCACTAAAATATCACACTTATCAAACCGGCCTCCTGGTCCTGTGAAACTTGAAAACAAAAGTGGTGCGCAGGACTACACTTTCAGTTACTAAACTTCCCAAAAAACACAAATTTCAAAATCGCTAAATTTGATAGCTCATTTCTCCCGAACCATTATAGATATAACTAAATGATGCCATTTTAATTATGAAGTATATTATTTTAAATATATTGCTATAAAAATCTTTTATTAAGCTCTTGTTTGAAATAAGTAACTGGCCTTTTTTTACAATCTGACGAGTATCGGGATGTACGAGACACCTTTTGAGTTTGAAAATGATAGATTGAAGATGTACTGACACACGGTTTATTGATAAATTTACTTATTACGTATGATTTTAATGGAAGGTGCTAACGAGTCGCGGTATTGAAGCGCACTGACTGTATTCGTCGTAATTGAGTAAAATGCTGCCTCGACACTCTGTACGATGCATTGGATCGTACATGTTCCGGGCGCGAGAAGAGATGAATGAGATGAGAATGGTTGTGTTAGTCGGTGAAGTCGATACAAGGTGATTGAACAATTGTATAGTTAGTGATACAAGATGAAGACCGACAATCATTCTCGCTTAAAATCAATTTTCACAAAAGTGGGGGACGTGCCCTTAGTGCTACGTTTAGCATCGCGTTCACTACACACTTCACTTTCACTAGCTTGCACTACATTGCACTGTTCACAAACACTAACACTGACACTGGGCAGCTCACCCGTGGAGGGCGCAGCCACAGCGCCAGCCTCAGGAGCCAGCCGATCGCCTGCGGTAGTGAGCGCGGCCGGGACACGCGTCAAAGACGCGGCCAACCTCGTGCGGTCGCGAAAGTTTGAAGAACCAGAGCGGCGTGTTCGCCACCAGATGAACGCAGCGCATCCCAACGCCACTACTGCTACCGAATAAATGGCGACGTACTGATGGATGTCATGTGATGACATCGCGTCCACCCGTTCCAATTGATCTCCCTCTGATTTCATCTGCGAGATCCGTTCGTCTATTGCAACTAAAGATTCCTTGAAGTTGCTCTCATTCAAGGAAGTAATCGGTATAGTCAGATTAATGATTTTATTGACCGGAGCGATCTCGGCTAATACTATATCTGGTTCTACGTTCAGTTCATTTGTGAGTTGTTTGTGTGACGTAATAGTGAGTGATTCGCCCTTGATGACACATTCACTGCCAAGTGCAATTATGTTTACACCTGTTAATCGTTCTGTTGTAATCTGATCCTCACATATAAATCTTAAGGAGCATTGATCGCAACAGGTGAGCATGAATTTGTTTACTTTATGAAGCGCCGTCCATGATACTTGACACGCGCTCTTGGTTACTTTACAATTACCCGTCTGCTGATCTCTGACACAAAAACAATTATCTGATCCCTTGTGATAAATCGGCTTCTGTAATTCGCATAAATGCATAGTTTTGTAGAGTTCTGTGCATTTCTGTAACTCGATCTCCGAAACAGGTAGGTACATATCCGTCTGTAGGTTTATTGCCAAGTAATCTTCTATCGGTGTGATGCTTACGATAGAACTTCCCATCTGCCGAGGAACTGGATACAGCTTATACAAATCGAAGCTGTCTCTACGAACCAATGGAATTCTTATCTCAAAGATAAAGTACTGTCTGGTCATACGAGCTCTTACTCTTAGAATTTTGTAAATGTTTGGTAGGTCTGTTTGTATATTATTGATGGGCAGTGCAATATCCTTTGACAATTGACCCGATATAGTGCTGAGTTCATCGCGAAGCTGTTCTGGTGCCAGGAGGTGAATATTAAATTGCTGGACATTAGTGATGGTGTCCAACAAAGTGTCTTGAATGCTCTTTAAATTGACGTGAACATTGTTTGCAATGATACTTGAAAGTATGAACTCGTTGACGATCTCTATCTGCTCAATTTCGTCTTTTATGACGTTAGTAGCTTTCTCCAAAGTGTTCAAATGTGCCTTGAAAATCTTGTACTGAGCTTCCAAAGATGATTCAACTCGAAGTAGTAAATTATTTTCTGCTTCAATAATTGAAGTCTGGTTTTTCCAAAGAGAAACCAAGTGTTGCTGGTTGTTTCTAATTGTAGTTATATCCTTTTCATACTGCTCTGAAAACCATTCATCCAAGATGCCAAAGAGGCTATTAGCAACATAACCGACACCATTAATAAGGCCTCGTCGCGTGCGCGTGCGCTTATCAAGTTGCTGACTCTGTAACATGCGGTCGTAGTACTCTAGTTCCGAGAAGCGGTGCCGTAATTGGAGTGTAATTATGTCACAGTGTGATCTCTGGCGTAAATTAGAACATAAGCCATCTATATGTTTATAATAGGCCTTTAGTAAATTCGTTCCTTTCCAGTACGGCTCCATGTTGTAGTAGACTATAAGTTTCCACTTGTCTTGGATGATTCGTATGTCGGATATTTTATCAAAGTATATGCTGTTATTACCTTGCAATGCTGAAATGTCATAAGCGCCTTGAACTCTCGACGTTGCACATAATATAAACGACAAAAATATGGTCACCATAAACTTGATAAAATACGTTTTCATGGTGATCCCCTTTGCTGGTGCTTGTTTTTGGTTTGTTGAGCTTGCCGAGTCTTGCGATTGATAATCCTCTTGAATTGAGCGCTGATTGACGTCATCATCGTTTGCGGACGTCACTGTTGTGACGTTGCTTTGCTTATGTTTCTTGATCTCTTCAGTTGTAACATAGTCTTGCTGTTTTGTTTCTTGTTTGTCAAAAGTCAAAAGCCAAGCCGGTCCATGCCACCACAAGGGATGATGAATGACTCGTTCCATAATTATGCTCCTGCTGGCACGATCCGCTGGATTCTCATTTGACTTCACGTAACGCCATGTTTCCGATAAATTAATCTTGAGATCGAATGTTAATTCATCTGATTGTGGATACCACCGAAGTCCGAAGGTCTTGGTTGTAGCTTCATGTTTGAAGTCATGTTGTTCATTGATATTTGTTGTGCTGACGTTCTGTAATAGTTTTTGTGTATTAGAGGACCATTTACGTAGGTTAAAACCTCCTGATAATAATAACTGAATAAGATCTGTTTGTAGCTGTTTAGCGCTTTGAATGTCGTGATTTCCGTTGATAAGATCGTCCATATAAAACTGTTCTTTTAGAGTTTTTGCTGCTGGACTTGCTTGATATTTATGGCCCTCATCATGAGCCAATTGCTTCAACACCATCATGGCAAGGAATGGCGCTGCTTTTTGACCATAGGTCACCGTGGTCAAGACGTACTCTTTCATACTGCTTGATGCTGAGTCACGCCACATCACGGCCTGAAGACTTTGATCATCTACATGAACTGATATGTTTCTAAACATCTTTTCAATGTCTGCTGTGTAGGCATATTTATACTGCCTCCACTGGATGATAAGTGATAATAGGTCTTGTTGAAGATTCGGACCACGACACATGACGTCATTCAAGCTTCGACCGCTTGATGTTTTGGAAGAAGCGTTGAATACCACTCTAAGAGCCGTGGTTGTGGAATCTGTCTTTATCACGCAGTGATGAGGCAGATAAATAAGGCATAGATAAGGCATATCCGGTTCGAAGGACCAAAAAGATGTACGAGACACCTTTTGAGTTTGAAAATGATAGATTGAAGATGTACTGACACACGGTTTATTGATAAATTTACTTATTACGTATGATTTTAATGGAAGGTGCTAACGAGTCGCGGTATTGAAGCGCACTGACTGTATTCGTCGTAATTGAGTAAAATGCTGCCTCGACACTCTGTACGATGCATTGGATCGTACACGGGACATTGACGACATTACCAGCGTTTACCCTATTTGGGTCAAATCTTGCAAGATGAAACTATCATATTTTTATTAACCAAAAAAAATGGAAATATAATCATCTAAAGATTATGTAAAGAGTGCGTATTGAAACTTTATGGTGTATCTTTTTCTTAATTAAAGAAAAACTACGAAAAAACCTTCAACTAAAGTAAAACTCATTGCCATTTCAACCTTATTTCAATACGAAAGATTTATAGCTAAAGGAAGGCCTTAATCTCATAAGCCCAGTAATTTCACTAATTAATTAATTATACGAATACTGATCCGGTGTGTCACCCATACCTACTAATTTATAATAGGGATGTTGCACAAAACATAAAATACATAATTACAGTCATTATACAAGTTTAAGAAATGACATAAAAGCAATAAAATTGAAATTTACAAAAAATATAATGTAATTCCCACAAAGACACTGCATCTAAAAATTTCCCGAAATCAACGATTTTTTTTTATCATGAAATTTAAATGATATTATCAGGATTTTTACATTTCAATGAATAAAAGATGAACGACAACTATGTACTTAAACGCAGTTTTTCACGACAAAAATCAACAAAATGCATGTTTTTAGTACAAGTTTAAAGCTTGCGTAGAAAATGTGACGTCACGCGTTCAGCCCAATTGGTTTGGGGCGTTTAAGCGCTCAGTAGATACGCCCGACTGGCTCTCATTTTTGACGTTTCTAGCGTTCTATTTCCAATTTTTTAGTTAGAGACATTTGACTCTATTAACATCATAAAAAGATGGAGTCAACATCCCTATTATAAATTCGTGTTAGAAAGGTTTCACCAGGCAACATTGACCTATTGGGCTGCTCGGGCCCACAAATTTATACGCCTTAGGTTGAACTCGAACATGATGGGTAAACACAATCGCCAATAACAAATTGAGACATAACAGATTTGCTAATTATATTCTTACTTTCAATCATACTCACTTGGCTAGTGACCACTTTCAAATAGAATATCTGCCTAGCACTTATAGGTGGTTCCGGTAGCTGCACATCTAATATATGTTTAGCGTATTCACTAGCTAACTTCTACCTTTTAAAAAACAAACAAAAACACAAACAAATTGGGCTTTTATATCCTACTAATATTATAAAGCGAAAGTTTGTATAATTGTGTGTATAAATGTTTGTTAGCACGTATCTCCGTAATAACTAAACCGATTTTGATGAAATTTAAAATGTAGGATAGTTTAGGTTCTGGAAAAACACGTAGGCTATAAATATATGTACAACAAACGATCTTGTCATAATTACTAGCGTCTGACCGCGGCTCCGCACGCGTGGTATCGGAATAAAATGTAGTCTATAGCACTCAGGAATAATGTAGCTTCCTATTGAAATAATTTAGAATCGAACCAGCGGTTCCAGAGATTAGCGGAAACAAACAAACAAAAAACTCACAAACTTTACTGCTCTATAATATTTCTTAAAGCATTAAAATATTTGTGTTCGAAACGTATGCACGAAAATACATATTTTAATGAAAATATATTGTCGTCGTGAACAATCAATACTAATATTATAAAAGCGAAAATGCGTTTGTTGGTTTGTCCTTCTCTCACGCAGCAACGGAGCAACGGACTGACGTGATTTTTTGCATATAGAGGTAATTTATGGACCGGAGTGACACAGGCTTTTTTTTTTCGGAAAAATACACAGTTTCTATTTGAATTTTATTTTATTTTAATAAACAAATAAATAAATAAATTTCCTGCGTGGAACCATAGCAAAAACCGCGGGGAGATATTTGACACATTATATTAATTATATTATATTATACGATACAATGACGTGCTTTGCATAATCTTTGAAGCATGAACAAAAGGTTGCTGTCAAGGTGGCATTCATTTAAATGGCAGTGAACATCTCAATCTTCAAGACAGTTGTATTGTGTTAAAGAAAAAAATATTTTGATTTGTTTATTACTTATTACATTTGTTTTTCCGATATTTTTGCGCATAATTTTTTTTATCATTACCGGCCTGTATCAATACATTTACGGAGGTATGTATAAACTTAAAAAAAAGAAAGGAATTGATATCGTTCTCCTATTTTTTTATTGTGGTGTGTATGGTTGGGCCTTCAAATATTAGGCATGAATGGAGTCAATATCTCTATTGGACGAAGTAGCCGTAAAAAAGTATACCATATTAAAGACTGTTTTAAACTTTCATGGTTATTTACTAATTCATACTTATATAGGGATATTTACCGTGATTATTGTTGAGCGATTAGCGCCTGATATTTCGACGCTGCACTTCAAGCATCCATGTTGCAAGCGTCATGGATGACGTCGAAATACCGAGTGCTTCTCGCTCAATCACGGTAAATATCACGTTACAATATATGAATTAGTATTCTATATTAGGTATATATCTATACAAATAAATAAAATTGAAGTGTCTGTTTGTAATATCAAAATAACAGCTTTTTCATATGAAAGTATATACGGTATCTAGGTATAACAAAACAACCCTTTTTAAAAAAAATTCTGTCTGTCAGTTTGTTCCGGGTAATCTCCGAAACGGCTGGTCCGATTATGACGGGACTTTCACTGGCAGATAGCTGATGTTATAAGGAGTAACTTAGGCTACTTTTATTTTAGAAAAAGAGTTAGGGTTCCGCGCAAAAAACTAAAAACCATGAAATCCAATATCTCCGCGCGGGTGAAACCGCAGACAGCAGCTAGTTTAAAATAAATAATCTAACCGACAATCTATATCTAGCTATACGAAAACAGTTGTATAATCTACGTGTGAATTGTTGTTTACTATATTATTATGTTATTTGGTCTAACCTAAACTAACCTAACCATCTAACCGTCTTCTCTTTTCCACAGCACAATGTCAGCAGAAGGTCTATCAGCGTCAGAGGTGGACGCGCTGCCAGACCGCATCTCGGAGACATTCGCGGGCCTGAACCTCCTCATCACTGGAGGCACTGGCTTCATGGGGAAGGTCCTCGTCGAGAAGCTTCTCAGGTAAATAATCATCATAAGCTGGAAGACTGACACTTTTATGGTGTACCCACAAAGAGAGATAACAGAAGGGGCGCTGGGGCTTTAGCTTATTTCTTCCTTTCCTCTTCTGTTTTCTCTCTATTTTGTGCGGGCGGTGAGAAGCGGGTGTTTGTGATCGCGAGTGTGCGCGGGAGGCGAGCCACACACGCCACGCAGCCACCGCTTGTAGCTCGGTCGTGACCACTTGAAAGCTCAGTTTGCACCGATGGCATACAAAATGTATGAAAAATCTTGTCCGCAGCTTGTGGTTGTATTAGTGGCCGCGATCGTTGGCCCAATGTGTGACAGCACTAATTCAAGATGGATGCCGACTGAAATTTAATGGCCACCACTTTGCTCGTTAACTCTGTGTCAGTAATGTGCAAGCATTACTGTGTTACGGTTTGATGAGCAAAGTAGCTAATGAAATTACTGGGCTTATGAGACTTAATACCTAATGTCTCAAGGTAACGAGCGCACTGCATTAGTGTCCCGCAGCCCTTTGTGTTTCAAAGTTCCGGGTGGCACTGCAATTGTTATGGGCCGGCGTTATGCTTACCATCAGGCAAACGAACAGCTTGTCTCGATACCAACTATAGAATAAAAAATACTTGTGAAACAGCGTCTAAACCTAAAACATGGCTTATTCCCGTAAATATAATATTAACATCCGCAAATCTTAAGTGGTCTCTACATACTAACCGTTGTCTACTATTACAACACAGGTACGACAAAAATTTCATTTTGATCCATTCAAGTTTTCAAACCTAAAAATAAGATTTAATGTTTTGCCCATTTTCATGTACGAAAACTTGATCGGATCAAAATGATAAATAAATTTTCCGTACCTGCCTTTGTAATGTTATTGCCAGCAACTTCACCGGATGCGATTTTTCGAGATTGTTTATCTCCAAAAATGTTGAGACGCGCGAGCGAGATAGAGGCGCGCCGCCGTTAAGGTATGGAACACTGACTAGATATAGACCCCAGAGGTTTGTGACCCCAGATTTGAGGCAATTAAGATATTTGTAAAAAAATGTTTAATGCAAAAGTAAAGGTCAAATGTTAATCTACCCTATTGTGGGAATTTGTGCGTTGCAATAGAAGAATAGATTGCAAAATGGTTACACATAGGTGTTGGTATGTTCACTTAGGCAATTCTGTGTTGATTGTGAAGGGAAACTAGTATTTGATGCATTTGACAAGTCACTAGGTCGTAGGACTAACTCTTCTGCAAGCTGGTACCACCGCTTTGCTCGTGATATCTGCCGCCAAGCAGTAATGTGCGAGCATTACTGTGTTCCGGTTTGATGAGCAGAGTAGCCAGTGAAATTACTGGGCTTATGAGACTTAATATCTACCTAATGCCTCAGGGCAACGACCGCACTGTCGCGCAAGCCTTTTTAAAGTTCTGAGTACACTGAGTGGCACTGCAATTGTTATTTATTTATTTATTTATTTATTTATTTATTTACTTTAATTAAAACGGCATGTTATACCAATTACAATAATTAAAGAAAGAGAATTACATGAAGAAAATTTAAAAATAAACATTAGGTAAAAATTAATAAGAAAATTTAAAAAGATTTAACAAAAACAAACAAAAATATATCAATCAATTATAACAGAAGAAAAAAAAAAAAAAAAAAAAGAATTACAATAAATTATAAATGCCAATTACTCAAAATACATAATTAATTAGATATTACACATACTTTGGAACACATAATAATTAACTTAGAAACTAAACACAGCTACTCACACATACATCCTTAGACTCACAAAAACGCAGACATTCCAACATTATCACCTGCCATCCATCCGCAAACAAATCACAATCAGGATTGGCAGCCGAGAGAGCGTTGAGAGCGGAGAGTGAGCGCGGTATGGGCGAGTTGGAATGCGCTACGGTGCGACAAGGTGGCACGCTGAATAATTTATGTCGTCTGATGCGACAGAAATTATCAGGTGCAAAGATCCGACACAGCTCACCATGCAAATCCGGCGCGTCAACCTTACCCCTGAGTACCTTGCACATAAGAACCAGTTGTTGCTTGTTCCTTCTGACTTCCAAAGAGTTGTAGCCCAATGAACCCAAAAGGAACTTTGTGGGATACATGAAGGGATAGTACCCATAAATGAGTTTATATAAGTAACGGAGGAAAGCTTTCTGCACCTTTTCAATTAATAGCGCATAAGTACTTTCATGTGGATTCCATATGCACATGGCACTTTCCAACTTACTACGAACCAGTGCCGCAAAAATAAGGCGTATTACGTGCTGATTGCTGAAGTCACGGGAATTTCGAAGGATAAAACCCAACCGTCTAAAGGACTCCTTAGCTACTACAACAATGTGGTCGTGAAACGTCAACTTTCTATCAAACAGAACACCCAAATCCTTTGTAACAGATGGGCGAGTTACACTATAGCCGTTTATTTGATAGTCATAGGTTATGGGGTTCCGCATTCGACCGAAAGTCATTGCGCAGCATTTGGTGGTGTTAAATTCCATTCGATTCCCATGACTCCATTGAGATACAGCGTTGACGTCTCGCTGTAGGGCTTCACAATCTGCTTCAGATCTAATCTCAGAGAAGAGTTTAAGATCGTCAGCATAAAGTTAGCATCGAGAGTGCGCAAGGACAGTGGGAAGATCGTTCACCATCACTAAAAACAAAAGAGGCCCCAAAATTGATCCCTGGCTGACTCCGGAACGCGTGTGATAGGGTTGAGACTCGTATAATCCAAGCTTAACGAACTGCTGGCGATCGCGAAGGTAGTCTGCAAGAAGATGAAGCAGTCTCGGGGCAAAGCCTATTGCACAAAGCTTTGCCAGCAGTATGTCATTATTAACCCTATCAAACGCCTTCCGGAAGTCGAAATAGAGTACATCAACTTGGGAGCCGCGGTCAAGTGTACTTGAAACAAACCCCACAAGGGTCAACAGGTTTGTTTCGACAGATCTTTTCGGCCTGAACCCATGCTGCTCATCACAGAGATATTTGTCCACTTGTGCGTATATGAGCTTATGCAGAATGCATTCAAATATCTTTGCCGGGGACGAAAGCACTGCAATCGGCCGATATTCCTCGACTTTGGATTTGTCCGAGCTTTTAGGAATCGGGCTAACTCTAGACAGTTTCCACTGCGAGGGATATTTGCCAGCTTTTACGGCCAGATTGAAAATGTGGCAGAGTGGTTCGCACAATACGGTTTTTGCCTGTTTTACAATAAATGGTGGTAAACAATCAGGCCCCATAGAACTACCTGGTTTCAACCTGTTTATCGCGTACATAACATCCTGGGGTGTAATTTGGAAAATATTAACATAGTTACTGTTGCAAGTCGAATCAGAGCTGTATGCGATATTAACTTTTAGACACGGCATCTCAGGCAAAAAAACATCGGCAAAAAATCTAGCAAACGCCTCTGCTGCAGCCCTACCAGAAAAAGTTTCTCCCTCGTATGTCACATTGGGTTCGAACCCTCCCTTCGAACGAAGACAGGCTATATGACGCCAAAACTCACGCGGATTAGTTTTTATATTTTCTTCTATGCGCTTTATATAAGAGGTGTAGGAGGAAGAAACCCGTGGCTTGAGACTAGCTCGAAGGTCCGAAAATAACTTATACATTTCATCACAATTCGTTCGCTTCCAAGATGCGTGCAACTTCAACTTTTGCGTAATGTCACGTATTATATCATAAGAGAACCAGACAGGGTAACGCTTTTCTGGACTGTTTCTACGACGCTTCTTGGGTATACATTGATCAAATAAATCGTAAATTAAATTATAGAACCAGCTAGTCGCATCATAAACATTGCTTGCCATCAGGACTGAACTCCATGACGTTTCAGAAAGCAATTCAAACAATAATTCATAATCACACCTTTTAAAGTTCCAATCTTTGGATGGATTAATATTGGAAGGTTCAAGGTAATCTGAACAATGAAGTGTGTCGATACTGACCTCAATATCCAACGGTGGATGATAGGCATCTGGTTTCACAATACCTTCCGCGGATCTTACACAAACCTCGAACATCTCACCATTCTCCTGGGCCAATACGACGTCTAACATACCTTCATGAGAATTCAAAATAACATTCTTCTCTGACAAACCACAAAAAGAAAGAAAGTAACAATAGTAACTGTTTACGGTGAGGGATGCACTGTTTAAATTAAGGTCACCCAAAATTAATACAGGTGCCTTTAAACCTAAAATAAAATTTTCCACACTGCAAAACCATTGCATGTATTCGTTTTCACTTGCGGTTGGTTTAATGTACACGGCACATATATAGAATGGATGACCGTGCCATATGAAACTGGCCCAGAGATCTTCCCCATTTCCAGTCTCCAGGTCTCGCTGCCTTCGCAGCACAATAGGAGATCGTGCCACAATAGCGACGCCTCCACATGGTATGCCTCTATCTCGGCGTAAAATGCTCCAATCAATTGGTGTCAGCTCAGGATCTCCCACCGAGCTGTCTAGGAATGTCTCCGTAACCACCACGATATTATGTTCAATCAGTGCTAAGTTGTTACGCCAAGTCTGCAGTTTGGTTTTTAAGCCACGTACATTTTGATAGAAGACATTAAGAGTTACAATCTTCTTATGTCTTTGTTGCATCACGAAAGGGCTGTTTGCTGCCGAGAGATGTTGTTGTATTCCGCGAACTTCCAGAGCCAGTGGCAGAAGGTTTTTCATATGGTATCCAAGCCTTCAGTCTAGCATTGAGGGGCCAAACCTCGGTAGCAAAGCACACAACATAAGCTGCTATTATGGCCCGGCAAACAGGCAAACGACAACGTCTAGTTAACAAATAGGGTTCTTATAACAAAAAACGTTTTAAGAGCTCAATTCAGAGGTACACAACGAAAACGTCCAAAATCTGAGATAAACTTTATGTTCTCCACACAAAGTTTGCCATGTCGGGAATCGAACCCGGGCACAGATTAGGTAATAGTTACTAGGTAACCCGGGGAACCTTTTTTTGCCTGTAGGGTACCAACCCAGCTACGGATATAATAATATGTTCTGTGCTGTCAAATAAGTCAAATATCGCACCAACACTACTAAACGACAATTTTCTATACTTTTCTAACAATGGAAACATACTCGGCGGATTTCAACCAATGATACCAATAGTGATCCGATCCCTAACCAAGGGCATGATTCAATTCTATCTATGTCATTGGTTGGTGAGGTGTCAAGTTGTTTAGATTATAGGACCAGCGGCGCAAGTACGGATCTTTTTGTTCGATAAAATTCGATAAAATTGACAGTTCAAATCGATAAAGTGGGTTTTATCGACTTTTTATATAATTTATCGAACCTCGAAACAATCGACAAAAGTTATCGAATAGCTAGGTCGAATCCAAAGAGAATTAGAGCTACTACAATACTTTACGATCAGACTTTGGTACTCGCAACATTCGATAAATTTATCGAGTTTTTCGATTCGACAAATTTATCGAACCGACTTCCGTACTTGCGCCGCTGTATGGAAAATTGTCGTTACTGTGGCGATTTTATCACATGGTCACGTCTTTCGAGGGATTTAACAATAATGACTTCTCTTTATATTTCAGAAAATGTCCAGACATCAGTCAAATCTACCTTCTCGTCAGGGAGAAGAAAGGAAAAATGCCAAAGCAACGTCTAGAAGATATGTTCAATGGGGAGGTGAGTTTCTTCCCTAAAAAATATACGTGGTGACTGGTGGTAGATCATAGATGACTGAAATGGAACTCTCAACAACTAAAGCAACAACACTGGAACAGCTATGCCAGTGACCCAAGGCTGTCCTCCATTACGTCAATGAGTTTGGATGGCTTAGGTAGATACTGACAGGGGAAAATGCACAAAGGTAGATCATAGATGACTGAATTCGACTCGCAACAAATTATCAACAACTAAAGTAACAACACTGGAACAGCTATGCCAGTGACCCAAGGCTGTACTCCATTACGTCAATGACCTTGGATGGCTTAGGTAGATACTGACAGGGGAAAATGCACAAAGGTAGATCATAGATGACTGAATTCGACTCGCAACAAATTATCAACAACTAAAGTAACAACACCGGAACAGCTATGCTAGTAACCCAAAACCGTACTCCATTACGTCAATGAGTTGGGATGGCTTGGGTAGATACTGGTAGGGGAAAATGCACAAAACACCCCAAGAGAGACGTCAGTGCAGGCCTTACAGCACCCATTTTCAATAAGAAGAATAAGAATCTTCAACGGGGAGATGCAGAGGTCCCTCAAAACCACAGATCATTTAGCCTGCTCAAAACATAGCCATAAGATGTCACTGGTGGTAGATGACGCTCTAGTGCTCGGATAGCAACCGGTTACAGATAAATTAAGGGGCTGCAATAAGTCATCTTTAGGTATAATCCTTTTCTAAAGAAATAAGATTGAAAATGTTTTCTTTTAGTTGAAAGTTATTTCGTAGTTTCGTAAAATAAACATAACCAAAGACGTTTAAAAAGATTCATTGTGGTAACAAACATTCACACACACAAATTTTCGCATTTACAATATTAGTTACGCTCGTGAAGTCTGCCGCCAAGCAGTAATGTGCAAGCATCACTGCGTTCCGGTATCATGAGCCAGTGAAATTACTGGGCTTATGAGACTTAATATCTCATGTCTCAGGGTAACGAGCGCACTGCAGTGCCGCGCAGGCCTTTGTGTTTCAAAGTTCTGGGTGGCACTGCAATTGTTATGGGCCGGCGTTATGCTTACCATCAGGCAAACAACCAGCTCGTCTCGTTACCAAATAAAATAAAAATAAAAAATTAGTAGGATAGCAGGAGTTTAAGGATTAAAAAATCAAATCACAATTATTAAAGTAAATATTTTGGATATGGGGACAAAGAAGGGGGTGACAAATATTACTGGACCTCTTGTTATCCGAATTTCATGCAGTGATAAGTGATGATGTGTTAGCAGTTTATCACTATTTAGGTAATGTATTATACCCATCCTTCCTAGCAACCACAACCTTATTAGTCACAGTAAATGACTTCACATGTATTTCTAATAGTAAAAGTTGTTTGGACAACTCCTGCATTAGCTGATAGCTCCTTTCGATTACAAAACTGAGCGCAACAGATACGATACGACCTACTGCACTAAATCTGTGGCTATACCTACTTCTGAAATCCTCACTAGATAGATTTACGATTATTTTGAAAAATATTTCTTCTTTGTATTTTGTGTATTTATGATATCTCTGTAAGATTTTTGACCCGTGATCTCACAAATTTCGTCCCACTATATAGTACGTACAGGAAGCAACTTTGAGTTTCCAGTTGCGGCAGTCTAGCATCTATAGCTGTTTTTACGATTTTCATATAATTTTGAGCAACTGCGCACACTAAGCAACTCTAGTTGCGAGTTTGGGTGATCACAACAGTTTTCGGTTTCTGCACAATCACTGCAATCGATGTTTGGCTAAAATAAGAAAGAGCTCTCGTGTACCCCTTGAAGCCCACAATACATGCATTGCACATTAGTGCAAGCATTATTGTGTTCCTGTTTGATGAGCAGAGTAGCCAGTGAAATTCCTGGACTTATACCTAATGTCTCAGGGTAACGAACTCACTGTAGTGCCGCGCAGGCCTTTGTGTTTCAAAGTTCTGGTTATGGGCCGGCGTTATGCTTACCATCAGGCAAACGACTGTCTCGTCTCGTTATCAAATAGTATAAAACTACTACTTATATAAATGACACTTGTACCTACAATGTGTTGTGTATTTCTACACAAAACACCCCTGACAAATGGGGTGTAACTTTAGATGATGCCGGTGATCAACCCCAACATATCTGAAGAGCAGCACCTCGAATTCGCTTCCAAAACTAACACAACTCCACTCAAAAAATTATTTCAAACTGTTCTTTTTTTTTAGTTTTTAGGCTAATCATAATTATACTGAATGCGATTTCATATTTTAAGTATTGCATATAATAATGTCTGGTCGTCTAGACGATGAATTATACGTGTTTTTTGTTGTCTAACATGCGATTAGACCATACAGTACAAACAGAAGAGTATGTTACATCCATATTTGGTAACGAGACTAACCGGTCGTTTGTCTGATGGTAAGCATAACGCCGGCCCACAACAACTGCAGTGCCACCCAGAACTTTGAAACACGAAGGCATGCTTGGCACTGCAGTGCGTTCGTTAGCCTGAGATATTAGGTATTAAGTCTCATAAGCCCAGTAATTTCACTGGCTAGAAAGGTACATACTTTTCTGCTTCCACTGTGGACGAAGTTCCTTTTCGTCTGATTGGAATACTTTTTGCTTCAAACGAAAAGAGTCAGGTACTGTGTTGTAGATGATAATTATGTGAATACCAGACGGTCACGTTTTTTCATTTTTGTCTATCATGAAGCACCTTTCACTCGTATTAAAACGTCTGAGCACAAAATGAATCAAATGTAATCGGGCACCAAGAGTTCCGTACAAACTTGTAGCTGTAGGTACGAACTTCTTGTAGCTTGTAAATGGTGCCGAATCGTTAGGTAATTAGCTACATTCACCAAACTAATTAATGTAATTAATTTTTGTGATATCTACAAATTTACTGTTTCGTATTTTTCTTACTTGTGCTACAAGGCATTGCTTCTTGCGTTTCATGATTCTAGGTCAACGGGAAATACCCTGTAGGTTTTGATTGCTGGTCTTGACAGACAGAATAGCTTCTGCCCGCGGCATCACCCGCGTTACCACAACCACACCACTAATACATACAGTCGAACATATAACCTCCTCCTTTTCCGAAGTCGGTTAAACAAAAAACAAATCAAATCACATACACAATGAAATTGCTGTAAAAAAAGCGATAAATCGACATCAGTGACAAATTACTGAACCAATTTTGATGAAATTTCTATGGGACCAATCTGAAAGTTTATCCTTTCAAATAAAAAAGAATTTTCCAAATCCTACTAATATTATCCTACTTCCTACTAATATTGTAAATGCGAAAGTGTGTTTGTTGGTTTGTCCTTCTTTCACGCAATAACGGAGCAACGGATCGACGTGATTTTTGGCATAGATATAGTTTATTGACCGGAGAGTAACATAGGCTACTTTTTATTCCGGAAAAATGCATGGTTCCTGTGGGAACGCGGGTAAAAACCGCGGGCAGAAGCTAGTCGGTTTATAAATGACGGAGATCTGAGGTAAAAACATAAAAAAACCCCACCGAATTGAGAACCTTCTCCTTTTTTGGAAGTCGGTTAAAAAAATACACAGAACCTCCTCCCATTTTGAGGTCGGTTAAAATTTTCGTCTTTAATGTACCTACCTAATAAATAAATAAAAAACAAATTTGACTGTAGTCAAACTATTAAGTTTTACGTAAACCCAAGTCTGTACGAGATACTTAGATGTTCATTACACAAAACTTACGCAAAGATGATTTGCTATAGCGTGCTACCTTGACCTGATTTAGGCTGCAGACAGACAAATTTCTGCTGCTATGTGTATGTCAATGTCACTTTGTGTGTGTAATTGCAAGAATATGGCGCAAATGAAATTTACAGCGCCTACTTTTTATGTCAGCTGACATGAGAGTGTAATATTTTGGGGCTTATAGCCGTCTTGAAAAACGGATGAAATTCTATGTTTGCACAAATTCCTGCGCGGCACTGCAGTGCGCTCGTTACCCTGAGACATTTAAGGTATAACGTCTCATAAGCCCAGTCATTTCACTGACTGCTTTGCTCATTAAACCGGGACACAGTAATGCATGCACATTACTGCTTGGCGGTAGACTTTACGAGCCAAGCGGTGGTAACAACCCAGACGGATACTCGCAAAAGAGTTAGATATCCTACCAATAGTAGCAAAGCCTGGCACCAACAAAAGTTACAGTAGTGTAGTTTTTTTTTTATGTTATTTGGTAACGAGACGATCTGGTCGTTTGCCTGATGGTAAGCATAACGCCGACCCATAACAATTGCAGTGCCACCCAGAACTTTGAAACACAAAGGCCTGCGCGGCACTGCAGTACGCTCGTTACCCTGAGACATTATAGATATTAAGTCTCATAAGCCCAGTAATTTCACTGGATACTCTGCTCATCAAACCGGAACACAGTAATGCTTGCACACTACTGCTTGGCGGCAGACTTCACGAGCAAAGCGGTGGTAACAACCCAGAACGGAAACTCGCAGAAGAGTTAGTCCTCCCACTAACAAACAAACAACAATTAACATAAGAGCATAATAATCTGCTATAGGTACGCCGATCACGGATCACCCATCCAAGTTCTGACCGAACTACACATTGTTTTACCTAGAAAGGCAGAATTCAGTAGATATTTCTCTACTCTAAACCACTATGTTTTGACGGACCTATTACTCCACAATGATTCCAATATTTCCAATACCTGAATTCATAAATAAATCAAACGTCGTAAACTAAACAAAAAATGTAGACGGGTCTCGCTTCGGCGCTAACCAGTGACTATTTTAGGATGCCCGCTTTGATGCAGCATTACAAAACACTATAGATTTGTATTGCTGCATTATGATGTTCGCAAAAGTTTACATCAAAAGTAAGCCACTATAATCGACACTATTGTCACTGGACTACTAATAAAGCAGTGGTAGGCTTTTCCAGGTGGTAGGACTAGTTCTTCTGCGAGCGTCCGTCTGGATGGGTACCACCAGTTTGCTCGTGTAGTCTGCCGCCAAGGAGTAATGTACGCGGCACTACATGTGTTACGGCCAGGCATTATGCTTACCACCTCGTAAAAGGTCCGCACGTCTGCTGCCCGATAGTAAAAAAAGGCTTTTTTTAGCGCCATCTATGTCGGGGGTCAATGAATGTAACTCCGATCGCTCGTATTCGTAGCGAGTTAGATTCGTGCAACGAGACAAATTTTGATGCACTTAAAAACTAAAGTGCAGTATTTTTCCCGTGTTTGAATGTTGTAGAGCAACCGACCACGAAATTTCTGATTAAAATATGCTATTGCGTATTTTTACTATCTCACTTGATGGTAAGTGACGTGCGGTCGACGATGGAGCACGTGGTACTTGGCTGAGTTTCCACGATCGAATTTGTGCTTGATTTAGGTTGTGGATTTGTGTCCTATAAAAGTTAATTTATTTAATGTGTAATTATCGCGTAATCCTAAGAAAGTACTATATTTGAAGTACAATACGCTAATTATAAGCGGGCTGGCTTACTATGGGGGCTTCACAAGTTGATACGAAGTCTCCGTCTATTATTATTCTTTTCGTCTATGCAATATATAATACAAAGGTGGTGTGTACTAAAACCGGTTCCTAACATATGTAGAGCCGACCGCCTTGCTTTCACAGAATCATAATTAATTTTAATAAAATATCAGGCTGACATCATCCACCAAGTAGTAGTGTGCATGTGATATAAAAAATAGTAAGTAGGTAGTAATTGAGATGTCAAGAAAGCTTGAGGTGGCGCAAGAATAGGGACCTTTGGAAGGGATTGGGGTAGGCCTTTGCCCAGCAGTGGGGCAGCATAGGTTAAATAATTAATAAAATATAATTAAGACGTCAATTGTTACGGGCCGGCGTTATGCTTACCATCAGGCAAACGACCAGCTCGTCTCGTTACCAAAAAGCATAAAAAAATATATTTTAGTACCTAGTAGGCACCGTGCTTTTGGTTTCGCGACCTAGCTTCACCACAGAATACATAATAGTATAAGTGTTACCTAACGGTGGGAAATTGGAGGCCTTTAGCGCTAACCAAGTGGTGTATGACGACTAGGTCAAGGGCACCGCGTGATGCGTACCAGACAAATAATAAGAAGGTATAACGTCATGTCGAAATCCATACGTCTTGTATAATAAATGCGAAATTATGTTTGTACTACGTTTGTTGGTGTGTCCTTCTATCACGCAGCAGTGGACCAATGGATCGACGTGATTTTTAGCATAGTTTATGGACCGGAGAGTAACATAGGCTACTTTTTATCCCGGAAAAAGGCACGGTTCCTGTGGGAACGCGGTTGAAACTACGTGCAGAAGCTAGTGTAATAATAAAGGTTGCACTAGTGATTACTATACTTTGTAATGGTTACATTTTGGTCAAAGATCGCGTGAGTAATAACAATTAGAAGTTACCTTTTTACTATTTAATTATCATTGCGGTCGGTGTTTTATGCTTGATGTCGTATTAATAATCGTTTTATTATTTACCAGTAGGTTTTTGCGAGATTGCTAACTCAGAAATGCAATCAACACGCGCTTTACAGTAGGCAAAACTTTCCATAGTCTATAGTGGTAACATTTTGAATTCTTGCGCGAACACGTAGAAACGCGAAAGGGGTCAGTAAAGTAATTCTATGTCACTAAATTATAGTTATACAAAAAAATCACTTCGATCCATAGCGCCGTTGCTGCGTGGAGAAGGACAAAACAACAAACCGACAAACACGATTTCTTATTATAGTAGTACACAGGGGCGTATTTACCCTAGGGCCAAAAGGGCCATGGCCCGGAGCGGCAGCCTGCTAGGGGCGTTGCAAGCAGAAGAAATTTAAAAAAGACTACCCAACTAAGACTCTTGTTAAACTGTGTTTTGTCTCTTTCGATTCAGTTTAAAATTGTCAAAAAAAGGCGCCGGGGCCTGCAGGCCCAGGGCGCTGAATCTTTAAATACGCCACTGGTAGTACAGATTTACAAATAGCTGACCCTACAGACGTTGCACTGTCCATGCGAACCGTGAGTTAGGTAAACGGTCTTGAGTTTACACAAAAATCCCAAAGAAAAAACGATTTCAATTTTTAACGAATTTTCCAATTTTGTCTTTCCCAAAAAACCTTATTAGGACTACAACGAATATTAAAAAAAGAAGCCTAATCGGTCCAGCAGTTTTTTAGTGATGCGCGTCATTTAATCTATAGAGCTTTATAGGTACCTACGTAAATAAACATTTGAATAAAAAAGGTAAAAACCTCGGCAGTAAAGGTCAGCTATTTACTACCCAGTGCGTCAAAGGCTTTGATTGATACCCAGTGCGTCAAAGACTGTGATGACGATACGCTTATGAAATTAAGTACTCATTATTTAGTACTTAATTGTTGCATCTAAATACGTTATTTGTTTACTCTCGTTATCCGTCCGTACTATACATGTGAAAGGGTGTTTGTATGTTTGTCGGTTTGTCCTTCTTTCACGCCGCAACAGAGCAATAGATCGACGTGATTTTTGGCATAAATATAGTTTATGAATCGGATAGTATCGTAGGCTACTTATTTATTCCGGAAAAATGCGCGGTTCCTGTGGGAACGCGGGTAAAACCGCGGGCGAAAGCTAGTATTACATAATGGCCAAATTATTGTTAACTTTTTTCTTTTCAAATTTCCAGCTGTTCGCCAAACTTCGCGAGATACAAGGTGGGATTCAGCAGATGCTGGATAAATGCACTATCGTTTCTGGAGACGTCATCGCTGCAGACCTGGCGATCTCTTCTGCTGACCGACAGCTCATCGTGGAGAAGGTGGATATCATCATACACGCTGCTGCTACTATCAGGTAAGATTTTAAGGCTTTTGAATAAAGAGTCGAGCTGGTCGTTTGCCTAATGGTAGTCTTAACGTCGACATATATCTTTCCAGTCATTCGGATTAATTTTCATCAATTTACATCATCTATTACGTCTTTTTTTCTGGCTCTGTTACTAGATTCCCCGCCAATTGTCAACTTATTTAAATGATGAGTAGGGTGAATCTGAAAAGCTTAAATACTTAATCATTTTGTAAATTTGATTAAAGAATACCACCCCTAAGGGTGCCAAAATGGGGGATGAAATTTCTTCTATCGCGATACGATTTATCTATTACGAATAATATATATCTATTCGACCCCGCTTTTTTAAAAGTCACTCATTAAGTTTCCTGTTTTCAGGTTCGATGAAGAGCTGAAGAAAGCTGTCCTTCTGAACGTGAGAGGAGTCAAACTGATGGTGGAACTTGGCAAAGAGTGCAAGAATCTCAAAGTAAGAGGGTGTAACTATTTAGGTCAGGCTGATGCGAAGCAAAGAAAGGACTTTGATTTGAAAGTTCTGAACTTCATATAACCCTAACAGCACATGAACATGATTATTTCCCTAGAATTCCAACAAAGTTCTTATTCTATTGCTGCTACACTAGCAGGTGATAACCCATGAGCTTTCTGACTACGACATAACGACGAGATAGACATGACATGATGCCAGTGAGATTTATTTATCTCTTGCTTAAGTTTTGGACCCCATCTCGTCTTCCTACCCAATGGTAAGGAGACGAAAAGGTGGTTTGCCTGGCTGTAAGCATAACGCCAGCCAAAAATAATTGCAGTGCCACTCAGAACTTTGAAATTCAAAGTCTTGTGCAGCATTGCATTGCGCCCGTTACCCTGAGACATTAGTGATTAAGTCTCATAAGAACAGTACTTTCACTGACTACTTGGCTCATCAAACTGGAACACTGTAATGCTTGCACATTACTGCTTGGCGGCAGATTACACGAGCCAAGCTATAGTAGGTACCCACTTAGAGCAACACGCAAAAGATTTAGTCCCACCACCTGGTAAAACATGTTTTAGGACATCCTGCTACGAGGTTTACCAGGTTAACCATGGTTAACCTGGTAAACCTCGTAGCAGGATCCAACCAACAGCAAACATTATCCGTTTCAGTTGTTTATACACATCTCGACCTCTTACTGCCACCTCCACGAGAAGCTTCTAGAAGAAAAGGCTTACCCCGCTCCCGCCGACCCGTACAAGATCATCCAGGCTATGGAGTGGATGGATGACGAGTCCATCAAAGCCTGCACTCCAAAGTAAGTATTTATAATAATTTATTTCAGGCATCACAGGTCCATGAAATAAACACCTTACAGACTAACATAATTATATAAAAAGATATAAAAATACTGGATTTAATTAGCCCGTATGATCGGTGAGGAGTGACGCAACATTGTGTCAAGCAGGTAGCCTCTGAAGCGTCGGAACACAACACTTTTTGGCCAAAACTCCACAGTGAAGGTCGACAGAAGTACTTACAGTTGGCACTGGTTGACTCCAACTTTGCGACCCTCAGAGTGAGCTTAGTCTTCAGCCTGTTGTACTCCTCCACATCATAATTAAGTATTTAAGGTGTAGTGCAGGCGGGACACGTAGATCTACTTCATTGGTATTTCAGGACGCATAGCAGATGGTTTGGTCCAGTCAGTGCGGTACAGAAACCGGATTTTAGCTTTGAAGCTTATTCAGACCACATTAATCGCTACTGCCTGTGGTAGAGAAAATTGACTGAGTATGCGGTTCTAGTATACAAAACAAAGCGGATTTCGCTACCGTTATGGGTAGTGCAACCTTTTTATCCGGTGGAAGTACCGTAAGGGTTCCGCCACGTAAAAGTGAAAAGACACCAACGCAAGCTCATCCAGCAAAAAAAGAAAAAAATAAAGCTACAAATATTTTAGTCTTCTTCAGGTGCCTCTCCAACTAATGAAGGTTGGCAGTCAGCTCCGCATATCTTAAATTGTTTAGAGCAATGCGAAAGAGCTTGACGGTTCTCCGAATCCAAGTCCACTCTCTGACGTCGCGCAACCAAGACTTCTTTCTTCGGCCGGGTTTCCTTTTTCCGGCAACTTTTCCCATCATTATGAGTTGCAGGAACTCTTATCTGTCGTGCCGAAGCACATGCCCCAGATAATATGCAACTTTACGCTACTTGACGGTTTGCAAAAGCTTGCGTTTCTGGTTAACCCAATGTTTTAGTAAGTCATAGATATAAGTAGGTAGTGTGTGATATGGATTTACGTATATTTATTCATAAACTAATATTTTAGGTTGCTGGACAAGTTCCCCAACTCCTATGCCTTCACTAAGGCACTTGGCGAGTCTTTGGTGGTTGAGGCAATGGAACACATCCCTGCTATGGTCCTGAGGCCTTCTATCGGTAAGTAAATAAATAAACACATCCAAGACCCGTGAACAAACTTTATGGAGACAAAGTTTGCCCCGACCGGAAATCGTACCGAGGGATTCTAGGTAACCAACTTAGGGAACCGTCAAATCAGCATTTCAAATGTCATATCAATTTACTTTAGAGTCTCGTAAGTAAAGTATTTTTTTTTTATGTTAGTTGGTAACGAGACGAGCTGGTCGTTTGCCTGATGGTAAGCATAACGCCGGCCCATATCAAATGGCAGTGCCACCCAGAACTTTGAAACATAAAGGCCTGTGCGGCACTGCACTGCGCTAGTTACCCTGAGACATTAGGTATTAAGTCTCATAAGCCCAGTAATTTCACTGGATACTCTGCTCATCAAACCGGAACACAGTAATGCTTGCACACTACTGCTTGGCGGCAGACTTCACGAACAAAGCGGTGGTAACAACCCAGACGGACACTCGCAGAAGAGTTAGTCCTCCCACTAACAAATTCAACTTTCATTCAATGAATTCTGCATTTTTCTGCTTCCTACGCTCTTCGAGCCCAAACGAAAACATCCTCCTGTAGTGCTTATGCCACAGTGAAGAAGTGATCTGAAGATTTTTTTCTTGCAATGTTTGTAGGTGTGTTGGGTTGTTTAGGTCAAATCTCGCAAGCTAAATTTGACTTACTTCCCAGTGTGCAATTGAGCCGAAATTTTACATACGTAAATCGGAAGACAATGCAATATAATGTCACAGAGCTGGTCTGATGATGAAGCCGGAAGGCGGCCACATGAGCTCCGTAGCGAAACGACGTAACCCCATCGATTTTCGGCTCGTTGGATTTGTTTTTACAAGTATTCTGATCCTAGATGATGTCCAGGTTCCTGATGTTGGAGCAGGAAGGTGGACACAAGCTTATAGTACCAATTACGTATTTTTAATGGCTTGTCTGAAAAAATATATTTTTACACAAAAAACTTATTTTCTCTTCCAGTGATCCCCATATGGCAAGAACCTGTGCCAGGATGGACCGACAACATCAATGGACCCACTGGACTTCTTATTGGTAAGTTATTTTAAAGGACTGTGATTTTGTCACTTAAATAATACAAAATACACTTTAATCAGGGCATAGGTCCATTATCAGAGTCCTCATTTGAACAGCCATGAGAGAGAGTGTACGTCTTTGCGCTTATTTGCAAACTTCAGATCAAGACGCGCGCTCGCGAGATCATTCCATCGCGATGTGAACGCGATGAGGGACGAGACGGCACCAAATAATTAAACCCAACCAACTATATAGAAAGACGGAGCCCGTCTAAATTTTGATAAAGCCGCTGATAGGCAAGTTCCTAGACAAGGCCTTAGAAGCTCGCCCAGAACCCCCCAGAGGCAGTGTCTCTCTGGCGTCCAGCCTTGGCATAGGGTTAAAGTTCCCGAGAACTTACCTCACCACGCCACAGAAGTCGATGGAAGAACTAAAATAAAATATATTTCCAGAACATAATTTATGAGTGTATACCTACCATCTTCTAAACAGAATGACTGTTTTAGTCTATTACAAATTATAGCGGTTACTCATTCTCTAAAGATCTAGCGACCTATAGCTTCACCGAATGGTGGGATGGGTGCAGAAAGTACTCAGCCCTAAAACTTGGTGTAGCGACTAGCTCAAAGACACCGATGCTACCACGCGGTATGAACCTCGGCTTTCGTTATGCTTACCATCACGCAAACGGGGTCGTTCCCCTAATGGTAAGCATAATGCCAGGACATATTAACAATTCCAGTGCCACTCAGAACTTTGAAACACAAAGGCATGGCGCTGAATGGCGCTCGCTACTCAAAGGTATTAAGTGTCAAGTCCAGCCATTTAACTGACTACTTCGCTCATCAAATCGGAACACAGTAATGTTGGAACATTACTGCTTGGCGGCAGACTACACGAGCAAAGCTGTGGTACCCACACAGACGGGCAATCGCAGAAGAGTTAGTCCTACCACCTGGTAAAATGTGGACGGCTGATGGTGATGAATAAAGAGAATAATTAGCTTTCTCTGTCTTATCACAGGTGCTGGGAAAGGCGTGATCCGTACAATGTACTGTAAGAGTAATAGTTACGCTGACTTTTTGCCGGTCGACGTTTTCATCAACGGAATCATGATTGCGGCTTGGAACTATTTGAAATACGGGTGAGTTTTTCTCTCTAACTTGTTTTATACTCAGATTAGCTTCTGCCTGCGGTTGCACCCGTGTTGCAACCGAAGTCGTGTAATAAAAAAAGACTAATGAAAATACCTTTTTATTTTAGAGACAAGAAATCTAACGTTATCAACTTCACATCGTCAGCTGAGATCAAAGTCACCTGGTCTGAAATGATAGACGCTGGACGGGATATCATCATGAACAGAGTGCCATTGAATGGAGTTGCCTGGTAAGTCCATCTGAAATGTGTAAGGGGCAGTGTAGACGCTTATGCAAACGTACGTTTACTTGTCAGAATAACAACGCTTTTGCGTCAAGCGCGGAAGTCTTCGGAAGTTTTTATTTTTTTGCGCGGAACCCTAATTATTTTTCTAAAATTAAAGTAGCCTATGTTACTCCTTGTAACATCAGCTATCTGCCAGTGAAAGTCCCGTCAAAATTGGTCCAGCCGTTTCGGAGATTACCCGGAACAAACAGACAGACAGGCAGACAAAAGTTTTAAAAATGGTTGTTTTGTTATAGGTATACTTATTTTAACTACTGTTACCCCAGGTACCCCGGCGGCTCCATGAAGCACTCCCGCCTATATCACAACATCTGCGTGTTCTTCTTCCATCTTATTCCGGCTATAATCGTCGACACACTGCTGTTCTGCCTCGGATATAAACCTGTGTATGTACAATGTACATATACTCTAATATCTACTTATACGACTTAAATTTTAAACATAAATGTTGTCGTTAGAAATATTGTAAAACAGTTTTTTGAAACGAATGCTGACGAGTTACCAGTGAAATTACTGGGCTTATGAGACTTAATACCTAATGTCTCAGGGTAACGAGCGCACTGCAGTGCCGCGCAGGCCTTTGTGTCTCAAAGTTCTGGGAGGCACTTACTACTTAGACTTTTATTACGTAATCGAAACCGCGGAGCACAGCTAGTAAGACATAGTGTCACAAATGAGTACCTATTAAAACGCTTGGGAAAAAATTGATTATTATTCCATTTACTGCATCTAATTACACCACATACACCAATTGTATAGAATAGAATAGAATAGAATTATTTATTGGCCTTATAACAATGTGTGTTACACTGGGCAAGTCAATTCATTACATCAAAATAGTTTAGTATATTTATAAAGCTATCACAATATCATTCCAATTCAGCTATTGTTCCAAACAATTCAATTAAAATCATGTCAAGACAGAAAATAACCACTAAACAAAAAAACCAGTAATAACTTCTTAAACAAAACAAAATAAGCATAATCATACCATATCAATTCTTATTCATACAGGAATGAAGATTCAGTGAGACGCATGTCTATAAATTCATTAATAGAATAAAACGGATGGTTTTCAAAGAATTTTTTTAGGACTTTTTTAAAATTATTTGCGTTCAATTGTATTAATGTTAATGGTAACTTATTAAATAACGATATTTTATTGCAGATTCCCTGCTTTTGAACCTTTTTCAGTCTGGTCTTTGGTATAAACAGTTTTTCTCTATTACGTAGGTTATAAGCGTGTATATCTTTATTTTTACTAAGGATGTCTTTTTGATCAAAAATTTCTAATAGGCTATTAAAAATGTATAGAGATATTACTGTCATTATCCTATGTTTCTTAAAATATTCTCTGACTGAAGTACGTTTTCGCAATCCAAACATTATTCTTAATGCCCTCTTTTGGGCTTTCAACACTTTGCTTATATCTGTGGCATTTCCCCAAACAGTAATGACATACCTAATAATTGACTGTATGTAAGCATAGTATACCGATAACATTGTTGTTTGGTCCAATAAAGGCTTGAGTTTAAGTAGTGCATAATTCGCACTTGCTATTTTTTTACAAATTTTCTCAATATGAGCGGAGTGACTAACTGTATAGTCAACTGTATACCCTAGAAAGACATTTTCATTTAAAGAACTATTTCTCTCTGTACCTTTCCGTGCTTTGTATTGCATAATGACGCTCTTCTCAGCGTTGAGAATTATTCCATTTGCGTTAAACCAACCTTTAAGGACACTCATAGCTTCCTTAATTTTTATCTCTAATTTCACGTTGCATTTGTCACTTATTCCTACATGGGTATCGTCCGCAAATAAACTAGTATAGGTCCAGTCTGGCATAGAATTTACAAGGTCATTTACATATATCAAAAACAAAACTGGTCCTAATATCGACCCCTGAGGCACTCCAATATCCACATTGCAGGTTGTCGAATTTATTTCATTTATAGACACAACTTGAATACGATTTTGCAGATATGTACGTATCATATTAAGCTCGGGTCCTTCAAATCCGTAGTGCTGTAGTTTCACGATAAGTATGTCGTGTCTCAGACAATCGAATGCCTTAGACAAATCACAGTAAATACTTGCGCATTTTCGTGACTTATCCAATGACTCAAGAACATAATAAACAACTTTTCTAATGGCCATTTCTGTCGATCGTCCTTTACGAAATCCAAATTGTGATACAGTAAAAAGATTATTTTCTTCGAAATATTTTACTATCCTCATTTTTATGACGTATTCTAGTATTTTTGATATTGTGGGAAGAATGCAAACAATGCAAACAAAACAAAAATGTAAATGTATGTATGTACATAATGTATTTATTATTTGCTAATACTGTATTGTGTATTAGTGTATTAATGTATGTATTTATATTATATCTTTACCAGATTAATGCGAGTCCAACGCCGCATCCAGAAAGGTTTTGAAGTGTTTGAATACTACACAAACAACCAGTGGGACTTCAAGTCTGATATAGCTCAGACTGTGAGATTGCGCTTGAACGCTAAGGAGAGACGTGACTACAAAGTCGATGCTGTTGGTAAGTGACTTACAACACCACTACTTAGTACTAGTGATGGTACTATTGGCACCGATTTTTCCTACTTGTACTACAACGCAAAAGACAAGTTTCACGCCGGGCTTATACCACAAAAAAGTTAAACATACTCTAAACACGTGTTAAATAGCGTTTAGCGCCTAAATATACCCCAGTAACGTGTTTCAATATACCTAGCTAAAATGTATTATGTTTCAAGCAACAAAACACATTTCAGCTACCAAACCTCTACTGTCTTACCACAAAAAACAACTTTTAAGACGTCTGTTTAGCTAGATGCCAGTGTCTAAAGATAAACTTTTAAAATTAATAGAAATGAGAGTTAGACAACGGTTAGACACTACTTAATGATTTAAGTCCAAAAATCTAAAAATCTGGTCTAAGTCGTGATAATTTGTGGTTGATAATATTTATACACGCGCCTAAGACCCTTTAATGTTTAGTTGCTGTTTTATTTATTTAATTATAGACGAGCAGCACATGTGCTGATATGTCTATATTACACAGTGTTGAAAGTCACGATTGTTCACTTTTGTAGTAAGGAAGTATTGTTTGTTCGTAACCAGTTGTCAAGTTTATTCTTAAAGCAGTTTATTGAGGATGCAGACACAACATCCTCTGGTAGTCGGTTCCAGTTGTGGACCACTCTGGAAGCAAGGAAGTGGTGTGCAGTGTTGGTTTTTGATGGGGCACGTATTATTTTCGTCTGATTTCCTCTAGAGGATTTTATGGTTTCCTTCAATATATATAAATTTTGCAAATCTGGTAGATTGTAAAAGCCATTTAGAATCTTGAAAGTCTCAATAAGGTCACCACGAAGGCGTCTTTCTTCGAGAGTAGTGAGGCGTAATGCGCGGAGTCTGTTTTCATAGGATTTACGTCGTAGTACCTGCGGTTTAACACGCGTTTAGGGTGTGTTTAATTTTTGTGGTAGGTAGGTCAACTGCTTAGCTATATACCTAGCTAAGCAGTTCTTTATGCATCGGTTCCCTCACATTGTACCTATGTTTCAGGTCTGGACATCTCCAGGTACTTCGAGGATTGCATTCGTGCTGCGCGCAATTTCATTCTGAAGGAGTATGACGACACCTTGCCCGCCGCTAGGAGACATATGAAAGTGTAAGTACCTATTATCGCGCTGCTTCTTGTGGTGGTGGTTGCCACCAAAGTTGCGGGATCTCTTTAGCTCAGGGAAAGAGAGAGTTCAGTCAGTAGAGTATTTCATCTCTAGGGGTTATTATCTCGATGCTCAGAACTGATTAAATTGCATTGTTAGTTTGTAAGTTTACGTTAAAATTCTACTACAGAATTTCCGGGCCGCCCTAGATCAGGTGATTCACTTGAACTATGTTGAACTTTGTTACGATGATGTTGATAAGAAGAAATTTAGAAACAATTCCAGAAATTGCCACGCACTTCACGTTTGAAGTTGAATTTTTTTGTATGGGGGCCGTCCTACACTACTTCCGGTTCGTGGTCGCCACTCGAGAACCTTTCTTCCCCATCGGTTATCGGTTCTGCGAGCGACGTGGCCTGCCCATTGCCATTTCAAACTACTGTTAGGTATCTAATACGTTTAAATAAATAAAACTATTTTTCTTTCTTCCCCAGGATGTGGTGGGTAGACCTAATAACCCGCTTCGTCTTCTGGAGCCTAATGATCTACTGGGTGAGCGGCTGGATTTCTTCTATCTTCTCATTTGCAGCTGGCTCCAGTGAAACGCCCGCTGTGATAGCTATGGAAGCATAAATATTGCCATTTTATTTAATTATCGTTGTTAGCAAGGCGCTTGTGAACTGCAACAAGAATGCTTTAGTAGTGCAAAACACTCGCATCTGTGCGCCTATAAAACAAGGTACAGCACGTAATCACACAGTCAAATAAAACGGTCATATTTTAATTAGTTAAAATTCGCGCAATGACGTTGCCGAAACAGTTCTATTGCCGAAAGAATTCTCTAGAAAACAATTACTGAACTACTTGTCTACTTATACTTTATCTTTCTCACGCTTTTCTGCTCGTATTCATATCATAGCTGGATAGGAAACGCTCAGCTCTATGGTCTCATAGTGATGTTTCACTTTTTTCACGTCAAGCGTGTGACGTTTAATTTTTTTTGTACATGTGACTCTCGCACTAGTGCGAATGTGTAACTCACGTTTAATAAACAGGTGATTTTAACGCAATAGCCCGCGAGTGTTTAACGCTAGTTTTATTATAGCTTTGTCTGTATGCTATATATAACACAACTATTTTTATGTATCCGTGCCAATTTTCTTGTCGAGTAACCCAATATACGGTTTAGAGTCGTAGTAACATTTGACAAGTAGTTTTTAAATGACTAAATTAATTTTCTGAAGGTGTTATATTCACGGTTTAGAAGCGTTTTCATAGTTTTTATTAATATGGTGAAAACCTTAATTTACTTCAATTCTTCTTCCTACCCTTATCCCTTTTTTCTTGACCTGGATACAGTGTCTTTCAGACGCAATCAGAAACGATTTGGCGGCAAATGAAGTCAATGATTGCCAGCTCAAAAAAAAGTTCGTGGATATGGCACCTTGTTTTTAGATTTAACGAAAATATAGAGCAATAAGCAATTTTCAGACTGTCTTTATTTTAAGATTTTTAACTATGATGTAGTGACTTAAAATTAATAGTAATCACCTACTAATTTAGACGCTAAAGAACATTTTAGGTGCCTTGATGATTAGCGTGTAGAGCTATCTCGTAGTAAATACCTAAAGAACAATATTTTAATACGACCTAATTAGCAATTTCATTGTCACATATTGCCTAATATTTCAGTTCTTCTTCTTCTTCTTCAGATTATGGCTTAAATACATTGTAATTCCGTCATTAGATGACGTTTATCAAAATAAATTTTGGCGCCATATTTTGTGTCTATCTTATGTCTTCGTTACACAGAAGCCAGGAAATAAAGAAAGAAGAAGAAGATGTCTCCATTTAGCCAATGCAAAAAGGGACATCTCGTTATAACACGTGAACTTGGGTAGGTATATCAAAAGTAATTTAAACACAGAATCAATGATTAAAAAAAAATCTTACCATTTATTCCTATTTCTAATGATTGTGTTAATTTGCTCAAATTATTTGTAAAATGGTTAATGTGGACAGCAAAGTCGTCGATATCTAAGATTGAATATTTTGATTGGTTTTTTTATTGAGTATTTTCTGCAGTGATGGAGTCCAGCGGTATTAAAAATATACTTAGTAAAGGCCTGCATATTTAGATAGTTGTGTCGATTCGGGGGTTTTAAACCTAAACCTAATTAAAGTTTTACACTCATTTTAAATACGAATATAATAAAGGGATGGAATATACTTTAGACCTGTCAAATTTATACACTTCCTTATTTCTAGTGTAAATTTAACGCTAACGGGCAAGAGTTTATTGGCGTCTAATTTATCAAAAATGGAAGAATCTTGATAGCTGAACTTGAATATACACCTGTCAAAGATCTTACTTCCTCTTCTTAGTTTTTTTTTAAGAGAGAGCGAACTTCTTTTTTTTTTTTAGTTTTGTGGCGCCAGAATTAACACCATTATTGATTGAACTATTAGTAATACTTTCTATTTAAACCAGTGTGTATATATTTCGTATTTGCTTATTTCCTGATCTTGTCTACGATAGGTACATTTTGGTAAAGGTGATATGTTCAGTATTTTTTTTATTTTGTACAGTGTGCAATATGCATGTTATCCATGGTGCAGGCAATAACTTTGTTCTAAGTTAAGTAGGTATCTGATTTTATAGGTAATTAAATTTTAGATTAAGTAATTTTGTATTTACCAACTTAATATAAGTATTACGCCGAGAAGTGAAATAAAGAATATTTTTTTTCTATATCTTTCGTATTATTCACGGCTTTTGTAATAATTACAGTAATAATGTAAAAACTGGATAAGTGCGAGTGGAACTTGCGTGGAGAGGATTCCGTACGATTAATCGAAGAATAAATTACTTAGTTTTTAGCTGAAATGTTGAATTCAGTGAAATTACTGGGCTTTAAATGAGAATTAATACCTAATGTTAAGACATTAGGTATTAAACAACTGTACCGTTATTCGAAACCTAATTAATACATGAGAGTAGCGTACTTCATTATCGTTCCGTACTAGCCGTGCTGTGATTGGCCCTGCTCGTATCCGTCGTCCCGCCGTCCAATCAGCGTCGACTTCCGCTCTCTCTTAGCGCCTCCCCCCACCATCACCACCGCGGGCAGTGCGCTGCGCGCAACTTAGCTTCATTGGCGTTTGGATTTTCGTCCAGAGCGGTCGTAAATATTAAAAACTAATAGTTTACGAACCCAGTCGTGCTATTGATATTGAAAAATATCTTTTACTTGCTTATATATTTATATAACTATATAAATATATTTGAAGCAATCGGTAAGTAGGCAATTTAACGGTATTACCGTTCGGCTTTCATTACCAATTTTTTGAACTGTTTTAGTTTTGTTTTTTAAATGGATGATAATAGAGGCCCAGCTCCAACGATGGAAGTGACGGAAGATCAAAGACGACAACAGCCAAGGAGGAAGTAGAAGTTACGTGAGTAATCGAGCTCAGAATCCAGTTCTGACTCTTCAACAACCTCTAGTTCGTCATCGGACAATTCCGGAAGACGCAGGAGGAACAAGCGCAAGAAGAAAACCCGTAAGTTAGACAAATTATTTACCGAAATAGTTGAAATAAAATCCTGTTTGAATGATACCAATCAAGGTAATCATCACCATGAGTCAAATTACAATGATAACTATCTGAGCCTTTGTGCACCAAACACAAGTGGCATTTTTTATAAAGACAAAAACAAAGGAACCTTTTATCCCTAACACAACGTCGGCTCATTTGCTGAAAGAGCTACAACGTTTTGGACAGCCGGATTGAAACAGTGTGTGCTATTCTCAAACTCAAAAACACTACGGCTCCATAGCTAAGTTGGTAGTAACCCTGCATGCAAAGCGAGGGGTCCCGGGTTCGATTCCCGGCCGGGGCAGATTTCGGGTAAGCATAAAGTTTGTTCTCGGGTCTTGGATGTTCGTGATGTGTATCTGTGTGTGTCCATAACACCTGCAATACAGGGAATCCTATTGCGGGGGTATGAGTGTAAGAGTGTATTTATTTACTACCTTCATTCCCTCTGGTTCACAAGTTTTTACTCAAACGAGGTCAAACATTATGATAACTTTAAGTTCTCAGCTCGCATGGAAAACGCGTTTGCAGGATTGACATATGCTTTACTCCAACAATAAGAAGCCCTTCAAGCAGATTTGAGCAGATTCACAAACAACGTACAACAGGCAAGTGCTAACGCCTCTGAAATTAGTGCAAAACTAAATGAAACTCTTTCAAACGGTGAGTTTGCAAAGGTTACAAGCGATTTTTTCCAGATAGTATGTGGACACAGGGCTAAACTTATTCAAAACAGACTTGAATCAATACTTTCTGCAGTAAAAGACCCATTCTTCAAGAATACACTCGGAAAGTTCCGCCTTCTTGCAATAGTCTATTTTTAGCTTAGTTCTCTAAAAGGATGGAGGACCGAAAAATGTTTTCTGGCAGCATACTGCTCCCAAGGAACGCCATTCTGATCCTCAGAACGTTCCGAGCTCATCAAGGCCAACATATAATCAACCCAGAAAATACCAAGGTAAGCTTCCACGAAACAGAACGTGCCTAAACAATTTGCCTCGAACGACAACTTTCGGGGAAGAGGGGGCAGACAACAGAGACGACATAACGATCAACCCTACAGATGACGTAATTCCCCTTTATCCCACCGGGATAGGAGATAAATAATCAGACGTTCTGACTCGAAGCCATTCCACGCCGGTCAGCCACAAAAATATTATACTCTTTGGGAGAATGCTCGAGGCCCCGCCTTACATTCTCAACATAATAAGCGGCAACCGCATACCTTTCAAACGTGCCGAACAACCACACTACTCAAATACCTCATTCTCTAGAAATGACGCGGGTTATTCACAATATGCACAGTTGCACACTCAAGGTGTCATAAAAGTTGCAAAACAATCTCCAAGCTTTGTATCGTCGATGTTTCTCAGACTACAAAGCGACGGTACGATGAGACCAATTTTTAACTTGAAAACCTGAACAAATATGTCGCCACCGACAATTTCAGTTTTCAGGTGATGATTCACCGTGTGCCAGACTTCCTTCAAAAGAAGACTGGATGGCCAAAATATACCTTCATCAGGCCTACTTTCATATTCCAATGTCGTCGAATCATCAATGCTTCCTTCGGTTCATGTACGACGACATAATTTACGATGACATGCATACCATTCGAGCTCAGCTCGGCTCCAAGAACATTTGCCTCTGTAAGCAATTGGATAGCTCAAAAGCTTCGAGAACAAGGCTTGCGAATATTAGTGTATCTCGGCGATTATCTTCTAGCCCATCTGAACCCACATACACTACAGAGCCACGTGGCAACTGCCACTAGCTTTTTCAAACACCTGGGTTGGAAGATAAACAAAGAAAAATCATTACCGGAAAGGTCACTAAACAGACTCAAAAACGAACTGTCGGCAAGGATAAAATCGAAAACAACAAATCTGAAAGAATTTTAAAAACTGACAAGAGTTCTCAACTTTGCGATTTTTGTCGTTCCAAGAGGACGGCTAAACTATCGAACGCTTTACAAGCGAACACACTAATAAAGTCCCGAGCACTTGCTGCTATATTGAACCCGAAGGCATTACAGGACAGTTCCTGTATCCACCATTGCAGTCAATGGTGGGTGAAAAACTGCACAACCAGTTCTTGCATACACCATCCTCAGCCATCACATTACCTAACTACAGATGCGAGCGACATAGGATGGGGCGGCAAATTGAACAACCAAGACTTTCACGAGCTTGGTTGCAGACCGAACCAAATCTTCATTGCAATCAGAAAGAAATGATTGCAATAATAAGAATCCTACAAGATCAATGTCACTACCTCCAATCGAGTGCACTACTAATTCAATGCGACATCAGGACAGTACTGTCATATCTTCGCAACGAAGGCGGTACGAAGTCACAAGCATGGGTGAATCTTATAGCCAAAAAGGTATTCTCGATCTTAGACTAATACAATATTCACATAACAATTTATCACCTACCAAGCAATTGCAACACAGATGCAGATCACATGTCTCGCCAAAAACCTCGCCCAGAGTGGCAACTTCTTCCAAAGGTAACGAATGCGATATTCGAGAAATGGGACGAACCGGAAATAGACATTTTCGCATCCCGCCAAGCCCACGTGGTTGTCAAATATTAAACGATCGATAGATGGGATTCTCAAACTCAATGTTACGATGCCCATGGAATGACCCGGAACTGCAAACTAGCTTGGATGTTCCCGCCACCATACCTAATACCAAAAGTGTTGAACCACTTGAACAATAGTAATATTTAAACTTTCGCGATTCGGATACATTGTTTATTTTAAAGAACGGGACTTAATCGCGTTTCGCGATAAAAACATAGGTTTATATTTACCTTGACGTTTCGATCAAGTTGCATTGATCGGGGTCACGAGAAAACTGGAGAATACGGGTGTCAGCATCAATAAAATGTGTGTGTTGTTACCAACTACCCACATTTGGCGTTATAAAAGTCTGGGCTTGTCACGACACACCACTTGAACAAGTCTACAGGAGTTTAACTAATAGTCGTTCCATTATGAGAAAAAGTGTAAAGGAGACCAGACTTGAAAAACAGAGCACTGAGCTCCCCCCGCCCCCCATTTACGATCATGGATCTATCCTTTGTCCTAATAGACGTAACCACCGGCCAACCTCCGCCGAGAGTAAAAGAAATGACACGGGAAGTCTGGAGATGTGGGGTTGAGATCAGAGCTTAACCGACTGGAATGAACAACAGAAATAATTTCTATCTTCTGCTTGGAGACAGTCCACCTTAAACACATACAAACCAGTCTGGAAAAGGTGGCTCTCATGGTGCGATAAGAACTCTGTTAGTCCACGGAAACCTGACGGATCACAACTGGCTAGATTTTTGGGTTGATTTACATCAAAAAGAAAACTATCTTTAAGTACAATACTAGTTCACAAACCAGTGGTATCGACTTTCTCTGACCCAAATGACATTAGTCGGCTTAGTTCGCATGCGCCTTGTAAAACAAGTTTTAAAATCACTATCAATAAGATATCAAATCATTTCACTAGCCAAACCGAAACAGCACAATCGCCCGTTTGGAACATCGATACTTTGTTACATCATCTCAGCCAGAACTCCACCGAGAAAATGAGCTTGTATGCAACTTCAGGGCACACAGCTGCTATCCTCCTCCTATGCTCAGTACGAAGAATACACGACTTGACTCTCCTTAGAGTCGTCGACTCGCGGAGCATTGCCAAATATCCCAAAATAGCATAGTTCTTTGGCCTACATATGAATCAAAAACCGACACCTCCAAACAACAACAATCGGGTTGGAAACTTTTACAAAACGAAAATAGTCGAAATTTAGATCCAGTCTACTGGGTCTCTAGATACAATAATCAATGGAAAGGCGAGAAGCTATTAATTCAGACTATCTATTTATTACCACTTACGACAAACCAAAACCAGCTACACGAGCCATGATCGCTGGCTGGGTGAAAGTATCCTTAAAGAAGCATACACTGAAGCCATGCCTGGCAGCCTTCGATCGGCAGTCGCATCAATAAACTGAATAGAAAACATCAAATTCAACGACATAATGACAAGAGGAAATTGGGAATCACCCAATACTTTCAAAAAGTTTTATCGCAGGGAAATCTTGCCCTCTAATGTAAACTCAAATCAATCGCGACATGCTTTGAGCCTATTAGCTAAAACCTAATTGTAACTTTATCAAATGATACTTTGCCATTCTTTAAACTTTGCTATATATACCTATCGGTGATTTAGTACTATAAGAAACGATAATTTACTTAAAAGTTTCGTTTCTATCAATATTATATACACTAGTAAAATAAAATCACATTGGCGTCACCATCACCACCAGGCGATAACAAACACATCTCTCATGTATTAATTAGGTTTCGAATAACGGTACAGTTGTTTAATAGTGATGTTTTACCTACAAATAAAACATTTATTAAACATACTTACCTTATTCGAAACCTAATACTTTAAATTCCTGCCTGGTGGCCATAACATGAGAAAACCAATGAAGCTAAGTTGCGCGCAGCGCACTGCCCGCGGTGGTGATGGTGGGGGGAGGCGCTAAGAGAGAGCGGAAGTCGACGCTGATTGGACGGCGGGACGACGGATACGAGCAGGGCCAATCACAGCACGGCTAGTACGGAACGATAATGAAGTACGCTACTCTCATGTATTAATTAGGTTTCGAATAAGGTAAGTATGTTTAATAAATGTTTTATTTGTAGGTAAAACATCACTATTAATTACGCCGGCCCAAGGGCGGATGACTGTTAGAAAATGCTTTAGCATTAAGTCCTCCTTTTGTACCAACTTTTCTTAGTGACAAAAGTATTTTAAAATCACAGTTTTGTTCGTTACTAAACAAAAAAAAACCATTTAATTACATATAGATACATTTCATTTATTCTTAAATATATTTTTTTCACATAATCCAGGATATAACATACGACGATTTTCAATTAAATCTAACATCAAACGAACACTAAAATTAACTAGCCTACTTGTGTGATAATTAGTGGCATTAAAATAATAACTACCTTCGAGTCTATGGCTTTTGTTGTTTTTTCAACTTTCGAGCGTGATTGACGTTTCTAGATACTTATTTTTAATTTTAGAGCAATCAAAACTTGCAATATTGGCCGCATAAGGCGTAGATCCGAAAGTTAATAAAAAAACCAAAACCCACAGACTCAAGTAGCACTGACTCATGTGGAGTTTCCTTTTGAAGTTATTGCCTAACAAATTAAAAAAACCTTTTTATCTATGAAATATATTTTATAGTGTTAACCGACACTAGCGGATGTTCACATAAATATATACCTAGGTACATCACAAAAATTTCGCTTCCAACAGGATTCGAACCTGCGTCTTCTGGCTTCCTTTTTATCTATATTATATTGCAGGTATTGTTTTCAGAACCAAATGTACTGTGTGAACTTAATTTGCGGAACTAAAAATGAAGCTATAAACTATTTCGTTTCAATATTTCAAAAATCGAGATGTGAGATTTGTGTCTCGATGCAAGACACGACATAAATTAACTTTTTTAATACTCGATAAGTAGGTTAGCTTTTAACCAATATCTTGCCTGATCGTGATCGTGACGATGTGGCCGAGATGTGGCCCAGTTGCCAGACCACATCAAGACGACCAATTCAAATATTTAAATATTATATTGTGTGCAATAAAATCTATCATAATACAATAACTAGGTACCTAATGGACGGTATTTTCATTATAAATTTAAAAATTTATTAAAATTTACTGAGTAATTCTATGAGAAATTCTTAATTAGTATAATGTTGATATTTAAAGCATTTTTTTTTCTAGTTATTAAAAATGTACAAATTGTTCAAATATCACTCAACTTAGTTAAAACTATTTTGTCTCATTTTCGCGCGGCATTTTATATGTTAGAGGGAAAGAGAAAACAACATAACGTGATTTAATTATTAGAGATTTGTGAGAAAGTAGAGAAAGAACAGAAGGGCGCCTAATACCTACTTGGCGCGCTAAAGGGTCACATAAGAATATGTCACCCGCGTCACATTCAATTTCAAAATTCTTTATTCATATGGGGACCCCTGTGAATAAAGAGCAGGGAGCATTCATGGAAGGAAATAACAGATGGTTTCAGAAGACTCGATCACTTTGAAACCGCTACAAAAAGTAACCGAAAGAAAAGTCATTAAAGGTATTTAAGGTATTTGATAGAAACATTTAAATTTTATAAACAATAGTTTATTTAAGTTTATTGTACGCTTGCTATTGTAAGCTACAATCCTTATTAAACTAATTATTATTCTATGCACTGTTTTCATATGAATTCACAATCTAACCTAACAAAAAAAAAACTTACCAAATAAAGTAAACTAAAAACTCATCACAATTATTAGAAAGCCTTAATATTTGATATAATTATTTTATAATTATTAATTTTGAATTTAATTCAGCTCTAAAAAGCTCTCTTAAGCTCTCTTTTATTTATTGAAATACAAAAATAATCATTTTATCGATTGGAAATTTAAAATAGAAAATATTTTTATAATAGAAAGATTAAACAATGAATATTTACACATTTTAATTTATATTTTGCGAGTTGGCCGAGATGGAACTTGTGATACTTTTAATCCAATACACCATAGTTCGAATCTCGGCTCGGCCAACGACTTATTTATATAAAGTTATGTGCGGATTTATCACACTCGCTCTAAAACTGTAAAAGAAAACATTGTGAGGGAACCCGTATGTTCAAGAACCACAAAATTTAAGGGCATTTTGACATCCACCAAGTCGTAATGGGCCCGCGTCACCACCGAGTTTGAAGTTTTATGGGCCATAATCCACCAATTATGGCCCATAAAACATCAAACTCGGTCCCCAAAAAAGTTTTACTGTTCTTGAAAAAACTGGCAAAGTTGTGACAACGAAATAGTTGTTGACTTTTTCTTCCGTAAGTAATGTTATACAACCATTCACTTGTGGGAAGCAACAGCAATCTCCTCTATGCTTTTTCCTGTAAGACCAGGCCCATATTACATACATTTTGGTTTACCGACAAAGAAGTATTGTTTAAGTATAAAAATATAAATTGTATATTGCAAACATAAACTGTCTAAACAATAAAATTAAATATCAATTACTTAGGACAGCTTCAGTGCTCAAACAAACATACCAACTATGGTTCCTAACTTGAGTTTCGACATAAATTTCTTCTACTTTGGGATCCTTTTCGATTATATTTTTGGTGTATTAAATTTAACAACATTGATTTACCAAATCTATAAGACATTCTTATCTATCACTAACACGTGTGCTTTTAAGTCTTTATTGCTAAACTTTCCAAGTTAAAGCCAGTAGTATAATTCACGTGTACATAGAATAAATACACTCAGAAACTCTGCAAATTTGACATCACAAACTTTACTTAGTGGAAATGAGGTATCGAACTATAACTGTATTTCTTAGTTCATTTAGAGATTTAGAGGAACCCATGACGGAATAATTCTATAATTTTAGGGATAATAATAATAGGTGAGGTGTCTGGCTCCTGAAACATAGTTTCTAATTGTTCGGAAGCCTATGGATCCATTAAAATTTGTAATTTTTCTTTATGCTAATAAATTTTTTACTCATAAACTTTTTTAATCTTAAAATTCACACTTGAAATTGAAAATTAGACATTATGTTCTCGACTCTCTCTCTTTTGGATATTGGCTACAATACGTAGTATGTATTTTTAGTCTGTGGCTACAACAAATTCACTAGCTTCGATCATCGTTGGTTAAGATCAGGTAAGATAGTGGTTAAATCTTAACATAAAGGTAGGTAGAATATTAAAAACAAACTAACCGAGTGACTTTTGAAGGTAATCTTGGGCTGCTTTCAGTTTAATTTGAGTCTAGGAGTTATGGAAGTAACATTTAAGAATACACGACGTATGTACCAAAATAAATGAAGTCGAGTTGAGGGTATCTCAGAGCGGCCACAGGTTCACGCACACAACTAAAACCAAACGGCTTCAGTGCACGCGAGTGTTTTGTTCGAAACTGTCCTTCCAAGCGTATTTATTCTACGCATATGTACTAAATACAATATAGGCCTACAATTACTTGCAGATTATTCGTTTTTGTTACATAGATGTAGTAAGTAGTGTTTACGTACTAATTATTTGCTATGTATTTTACAGTCGTGATTTTTAAGTGTTTATTCTACCGCATGCGACCGGCTAACAGCCGGAATATGTAATATCCGGTGGCAGCTTGGAACAGCCGGTGCACCCAGTATAATCTGAAACGAAAAATGAGAAACAATTTGAGGTCTTTTTAATGCTACTGAACTTGCTTAGTTATAGGTTGTGAGATCGAGAAGGTCGACGGGTCTCAAGAACAAACTTGAGACTGTAGTTGAGAAATTGCTTTTAAAAGCAGGAATCGACTTCTTTAAAAGCTAGAAATATAGCGTTTAGATATTTGAAATTTCATCAAACGGGGACTAAATTTCACCCTCCATTTACCAATTACCCTTTGTTATATGAGGGAAGGAATTTATAAAAGGACCATCTTTGAGTGTAATATGCTACTTATTAAAAAAAAAACATTTAATTCGGAATAAGAATTGGCAGCTAAATCGAGTACCTAACATCTTTTTTTTATAGTTTGCTCTTGTAGTCTGCCACCAAGAAGTAGTGTGCAAGCATTACTGTATTCCGGTTTGATGAGCAGAGTATCCAGTGAAATTACTGGGCTTATGAGACTTAATACCTAATGTCTCAGGGTAACGGGCGCACTGCAGTGCCGCGCAGGCCTTTGTGTTTCAAAGTTCTGGGTGGCATTGCAATTGTTATGGGCCGGCGTTATGATTACCATCAGGCAAACGACCGGCTCGTCTCGTTACCAAATAACATAAAAAAAAGTTACCTGTTCAACTTAGTCCGAGCTATGGGTAGTGAGTCAGTGCTGTCTTTCAGTATGAAGCGTCTGATTCCCATCATGTAGGCGCCGATGTACGCGTCCCAGTCGAACTCCGGCCAGTGGAAGAAGCTTCCTCCATCACACGTAGCACTCACCTGAAATAAGGTTTTATATTTCTTCAGTTGCTAGGAAATCGCTTCATTATTTAAAAAAAAGAATACGTCGATGGGCTGTTTGCGGTAGGTACTAAGCAACCAAATAGATGCCAGCAATTTCCAATATGGGGGTATCGCAAAATGTGCAGTTATCAATCATGTCCGGCATATGGTATATCTTTTATGATGGTGCCTGCTGGGTTATTAATCATTAATTGTTCGTGAACGTGCACGAGAGAAAAGGAAGTAGTACAGACAACAACCACGCATATTGTAGCATTCTTTCCAAAACTGCAAAGAAGCATGATTAATAAAGTATCCATAGATCTTTTGCCTTTATTTCAGTGCTAGAAATATCAGAAAAAGCAAAAAAAAATGTGCCCCATACATTTCGTAGGAAATCACTGTAGATAAAATTAAGATCGTTCTTTTGAGAACGCGTACTTAATTTTTGAAGATATTTTCACCTACATTCACAGATGTTGGAAGAAATGTACGCGTACGGTCGGCGAGAAAATGGGTTGGTGAGTTACCAAACGCTAACGAATAACCTATTCAGAGACACAAAAAAGGATTTTCTCGAAAGATATAATAGTTTTAGCATTACCTCATCATGAAGAGCTGTCAGTGACGTCACGCCAAACTGCCACTCGTGGTTGGCGAAGTACTCGCCCGTGGCAGCCGCCATCTTGAATCGACGAGCTAGCTTCATCATGCTGAGAAATACAACAATCACATCATTCCCGCTGGTGTATTTATCTTGTTACCACAACAAACAAAATTTAAACGCCTGTTTAGCTATACAGTGGGGTCGATTGAGTCGTACCTACCAAGATTAAACTGGCGAAAATGCTGCCATGCTGAATTGCGTTGGGTTCCGGGGCTGTTGAATGTGGAGTCTCGCTTGTAGCCAGTGTAAATTTAGTCGTGTCATTTTGCCATTAAAGAAAAATGGATATTTGACAGGTCCAAAATATATTTTCACCCCACTAGCTCGGAAAGGTCTTGTTTATCATTCGAATTCGATTCACGCTAGCGGATAAAAAGCTTTCAAAAGTGCTTTTATCCGCATGCAAAAAGCCAAAGTACTTTTTTACCGCTAGTGTGAAAAAGGTACCTTTTACACATTGGCATAGACAAACACACATTTATTTATACGCAGATTTTGAATGATCTACAATGCCTTTCCTCGCTGTGCTGAGGTAAAAATTATGTGTTTCGCTCAGCAGCACAGTTATATTGCGTCTCGTAGGTACCTTTGATAGGTACCCTCGATAAGCTCAAGATTCTATTTTTGAACCACTCGCATAAATTAATACTCGCGCCTGTCAAAAACCTTCCATCTCTCTTATTCAAAGAGATTCCTTAATCATTGCTCTTGTCATTAAATAACTATTAAACTTGTCAAAAACCTTTCATCCCTATTGTCATTGCCTACGTGGAAACAGATAGTGTTACTAAAATTAATGAAACTGAGCAATACAATCGTTGCCACTAACCATCGAGATACTAACCTCAAGAGATGCAGTGACGTATGGTTTGCCCGAATTAAATTCCACCATTTATGCCTAGACATAATGCGCTCTGATTGGCTAAGCCACCGCCTCGCGCCAATTTCCCGTGCGCTGATACGCTTAGCGCAGATATAGCAAATTCAATACATTGTTGTGAGATCGGACAGTACAGTATTTCGTCTCTCGGGGTTAGTATCTCGATGCCAATAACTTACATTGCTTTCCTCCCCTGCGCCCTCAGCAGCATGTCGTAAAGGAAGGCCGGTAAAAAGTGGCATGTCACCTCCCAGAACGTGTTCATGAACCTAGACTCCGTGAACGAGAAATTGGGATACCACATCACGTATCTGGAATAGTAAATCAAATTACAACATTAATGAAGCTAAAAAGCAATAAAATTATAGCTATATATAGGACTAGAGTGACAATGTATAATACTGTATGGCTATTCGCTTCTATAATAAACTGCCAGAAAATTACAATGAGCTATGTTTGGATAGATTAAGATATTTATTTATTTATTTGGTTCACCAACGATTGTTACATTGTTTCTTAATTAAACGTAACATAATTTATAACATAGTTATAGTACATATTGCTAAATGCACAACCAATTAAAGGTAAACACAGCGTGCAAATTTAAATTAAAAAAAAAAGAGTAACATCTAAAATAGGTACTTGTTGTATAATAGTTACAAAATTTTGAAATATTTAGTTTGGGATTTTCTTGAGCAATTGCTCGCGAAAATGATTTAATTTAACAGAGAAAATATCCATTGGCCAGAGAAAATATCCATTGGCAGAGAAAATATCCATTAAGATATGTATTATTCAAATTATTATTATTATTATTTATTATTGTTATGGGTCGGCGTTATGCTTACCATGAGGCAAACGACCGGCTCGTCTCGTTACCAAATAACATTAAAAAATATATATTAATTGATAAATGTTATTATTCTTTGCGTGAGTTTCACATGAGTTTGTGTATGACAGATTTACATGACTAAATACTTTCTATTTTATCCTTGACATTCTTAACATTATTATTTTACTGTGGCATGAGTATCCTTATTTAATTCCGTTTCTTTAAAACTTAAATTTGAAATTTATTCTGTAATTTTGTTTAAAAATTTTAATTAAGAAAGCATTTAGTGACTTTTAAAAGAGCGGAAACCGACTTCCACGAAAATATCGCGATATTTGAAATTTCTTTCCCCATTTTCTACCCTTAATGGTATTCTTTAATGAAATTTTACAAAATCCACCATTATGATAAACAAAGAAAAAGAAAGGTTAAAAATGATCACTTAAATCGGTTGACAATTGGCGGAGAAATCAAGTAACATCGCCACGAAAAAATATAACAGAAGAATTGAGATCATTCTTTTTTGGAACTCGCATAAAAATAAACTTAAACTTACTTAGTAGGATTCTCTCTGGCCCATTTTACACACAGTTTGGTGAACTGACCCCACTGCAGGGGGTTTATAGACCCTGAAGTCACGTTGTACACAGGACAGTGGCCCGGCCTGGAATAATACAAAAATAGTAGTTGTAAGGTAAATCTATACATACAATACATACAACAAAACAACCATTTTTGGAAATTTTTGTCTGTCTGTTTGTTCCGGGTAATCTCCGAAAAAGCTGGGCCGATTTTGACGGGACTTTCACTGGCAGATAGCTGATGTTACAAGGAGTAGCTTAGGCTACTTTTATTTTCAAAAAGAATTAGGGTTCCGTGTAAAAAAATAAAAACCATGAAATCCAATATTTCCACGTGGGTGAAACCGCGGGCAGCAGCTTGTCATTACTTAATAACAAGTGGTAGGACTGACTCTTCTGCGAGTCCGTCTAGTCTCGACAGTAGACGTGCTCGTGTAGTCTGCCGTCAAGCAGTAATGTGCAAGAATTTTGTGTTCGTTGAGCAAACTAGCCATTGAAATTACTGGGCGTATACCTAATGTTTCATAGTAACGAGCGCTATGCAAAAAAAAAATAAAAAAAGAAGAAAAAGGTGCCATCGAAGTCACCTAAATAATGAGGCGCCTGAGAATGACCCAGCTCCTCTAGTTATCCAATAGTATAAAGAAAATACTAACTTCTTCATCCCCTGTCTCCAAGCGGCGAGGATGCAGGAACTGACGACCAAGTCGACCGGCACCAGGTCTACCACATACCGCTCGCGGCAGTACCCTGAGCGGTAAGTGCCACGGGATATCTCCATGATGATACCTGATGATGGAGATTGAATCTATACAAATAAATAAAATTGAAGTGTCTGTTTGTAATATCAAAATAACAGCTTTATACCAAATGTATATGAAAGTATATAGGTACCTACGGCACATAATATAACAAATAAACCATTTTTAAAAATTTTGTCTATCTGTCTGTCTGTTTGTTCCGGGTAATCTCCGAAGCGGCTGGGCATTTTGTCGGGACTTTCACTGGCAGATAGCTGATGTTATAAGGAGTAACTTAGGCTACTTTTATTTTAGAAAAAGAATTAGGGTTCCGCGCAAAAAAATAAAAACTATGAATTCCAATAACTCCGCGCGGGTGAAACCGCTAGTTCTTATATAAAATTTATATGGGATTACCTCTAGAGTTACCCTTTAAAACAAAAAAACAGATTTTTCAAAATTCGGGCCACAGTTGACGAACAAGTCGGTGAGCATACATAAAACAAAATACATACAGTCGAAAATGGAAACACTTCCTTAATAAGTAATAAATATTTACCAGTGACTCCATAAACGTTGTCAATCCAACCTGGGAACGGTTCCTGCAGTGCTGCAGTTACTGTAATGGAAAAAAAATTTATAAGTAGTACTAGTAGGGTAATCTATCGAAGAATACCCAATTGATTTTACATCAAACCAAACCATTTTTATTGCTTCATATATTGTAAAATCCAGTTAATTTTTTATATGATAGCCTATTACTCGCTCAGCGCACGAAGCGGCGAGAGATCGGCAACTAACAGATTTTACAAGGTTTCACGCGCATTAGGCCTCCGAACGTGGCCACTAAATCTGCGGACAAGATTTTTCATATATTTTGTTTGGCATCGACGCACATTGGGCAATTTAGTGGCCGCGTTTCGCGTATCCCGTGCTTACTCGACCACAAACATAGGCTTCTGTCCGCCCGCACAAAATAGACAGAACCGAAGGGCGCTTGGGTGCTTAAGAACAACCTAAACGCACGAGTGCCTTCTGTTCTCTCTATTTAATCAAATATTGTTTAAGACCTTACGCTAACATGTATTCTAGCAAATAAACGATTTGATTTCATTTGATTTGATATTATGTGGCTATCAGTGGCTGTGATTGGAGGCCGCACCCAGCCGCTGGTTGCTTCGTCTAGTGGCCGCGTTCGGTGGCCCAATATGCGGCAGCACTAACAGTTGCCAATCGCAGCAACAGTCTACGGTTGCCGCAATTTGAAATAAACTTTAAAGGTACAGTTGCCCCACGCGTTGCGGTTGCTGCTTGCGAAAATCAGCAACTTGACCACAGATCTCTTGTGAACTTGACAGAACTGGTACAAATTTATCAATTGCAGAAATTTTGAATTGATTTTGGCACCGCAACTGGATGGATAATTCTTTATTGTACACCAACATAATACAAAAGTGAAGATAACTAAAGTATAGTAAGTACAATGGCCGGTCTTATCGCTAAATATCGAGCTCTTCCAGACAATCTTTGGATGAAGATGAATTAAGAAACGGTAAACGATGGTGGTGTATTAATTTAGAGTTGCTACGTGTGCGAAGTTCCTTAAAATTATAAGAAAATAATTACAACCAGCTATTTGCGAGTTGCCGGTTGCTGCAACTGTAAACTCAAAGTTACTGCAACTGTAAACTCAAAGTTACTGCGTGTTCTGAGCGCCTTAAGTTTGACCATTACGGCGTACCCGTTGGTAGGTAGTGTGGATGGATATCGTACTGAGGGACCGATCGATTCGAGTAGTCCTTTACTCGTCCGAACTATCAAAAATTGACAACATCTTCGACATTTATACAAACGCTCTAAGTCGTTCGGGACTTTCGTGCGAAGGTAAAATACAATCGAACACACGCACCTAAGGGGCAGGTTAGACGCTCCCCCTAAAGGCAGCTGTTAGAAGCTGCCCCTAAAAGCAGTGAACGCAGCCAGCAGTGAGCTTGAGCTTTCGGTGAGGGAAAACATTGTGATGCTATACCATAGCATTGTGGTAGAGGATTTTCAAGTACTCGCCTGGCTAGATACCATTCTCAAGTTGGAAATCTGTCGGAGAGCATCTATCAGTGTGTTCCTATAGCTACACTTGAGATTAGGCGAGATGCCGATACCTAGATGCTGATTGTAAGCAATCATAAAGGCCTTTGTGTTTCAAAGTTCTGAGTGACACTGCTATTGTTATGGGCTGGCGTTATGCTTACCATCAGGCAAACGACCAGCTCGCCTCGTTATCCGAAAGAATAAAAAAAATGTAGTTTTTCTATTTGCATAGGTAGATACGAGTACCTATAGTAAACTTAAAATCTCTCTACTAAATTGTGCTTTTTACAATATTATTCTTTTTCGAAAACGTTCTCTACTATTTAGACCTATGTATAATACTGCATATATATAAATTTCCAGTTTGAAATTTTGCGTGTTTGACATTTTGCGAAAACTTTCAGTCCCTTGACGTTTTGCGTGTTAGGCTTTATGTGTGTTTGACTTTATGCGTCTAATCCACATTCAAATAGGTTCAAATTATGGTGTCGAAATTTTTATGAAAAGCCGTGGACAAAAACCTTTCCGCGTTAAAAGTAGGAAATAGTTTTTTATAATTAGCTTACGACTATTAAACAAAAAACGGTCACCCAGCACTTAGTTCTCAGACTTGCGTACCGTCTGATGCCCTCGGACCGTTTCCCATGGCATTCATTAAATACCCATAGCATATCGATCACAACTACACTAGTGACCACATGGGGTTTCCCAGCGTAAGTCTAAGCATTATAGGTAAGTATCTACTTTTATCAGGCGTTCGCAAGATAATATTTGTAGGTTTTTATTCGCAAGATACTTTGATTTTCTTCTCGTTGGCAAGATATAGTTTGGTGGTAGGACTCTTTTGCGAGCGTCCGTTTGGGTGGATACCACCGGTTCGCTCGTGTAGTCCGCCGCATTACAATAATATGCAAGCGTTATAGAAATGGAAAGAATGTAATGTAATCCAATAAATATTTGTTTCGGAGATTACCTGGAGCAAACAGAGAGACAGTCAGCCAGACAACCATTTTTAAAATTGTGGTTTTCCTGTAGGTACCGTATATACTTTCATAGGCATTTAGTAAAAAGCTGTTTTTTGATATTACAAACAGACACTTCAATTTTATTTGTATAGAAGATAAATATTTATTAATTATTTATTGTTTTATACCGTTCAATACCTTACTTATACCGTACCATAATAAATGGGAAAGTGTGTTTGTTTAAGATTAAGGTTTGTTGTTCAGTCCTTTCATGCAGCAACGGAGCATATTTTTGACATAGATATAGTTTATGAACAGGAGAGTCATAGGCTACTTTTTATCTCGGTAAATGCACGGTTCATGTGGGTACACGGGTGAAACCGCGGACAGAAGCTAGTAGTTTTATAATTCGTCGTTCAATGTCGTGCTGGTCTGTATTAATTATCAACATAGAATAGCTCCCCTACAATCATGTTATAAGTTTAAAGTGGTTCTCACTCACGCAGTCTCATTACATGTTGAAATATTAAAAAGAGTTTAGAAACCTTCGATAAGTCGACTGGTATCAATGACTTGTGAAGGTCTTGAGCCGATAGTGGCTCATAGGTCACCGATCTAGGTTTCAATCCCAGGGGATTCGAACATCATGGGTAATTATCCCCCTCCATCTGGTTGCCTGGAAGAAATTGCTAAGCGATCGCCTTAGTTCTACCAGATTAGATGTTGCAATTCCTTCAATGAGCTTCAACAATTGAGCATGGTGGGGCATTTTCTATTTCTGGTCTGGCTAGCTACCATACACCAACCCATACCTAACGTGTAGCGAAAATAAAAAAGCCGATTCGTAACTTTTACTTTTTATAGCAGAAAGTTTAGAAATATCTCATGTGTAATACGAGTAGTAGGATCACAAAATACAAAAAACACACTTTAATTTGGTCCCTGTCCGTGGTCCACCTAAATCTTGGCAACTTTTTCCCAGGCAATTAGTCCTGGTTTTACCTGCGAACACTGGAATAAAGATACTCACCAGGCAAAATAGACCTGGTTTTGCAGGAAGCGTGTTAAGTAATCATTTAAGAATTATCATCTTACCTATAGATGGCCTGATGATGCAAACTGGAAGGTCTGTGTGGCTGTGCACGATGGACTCAGCCAGGGATTTCGTCAGAGTGTAGGGGTTCGGGTGTTCACCCTGTAAAACAAAAGTACACCAGGTTACCTTTACACAGGTGGTAGGACTACCTCTTCTGCGTGTGTCCGTCTAGGTGGGTACCACCACTTTGCTCGTGTAGTCTGCCACCAAGTAGTGTGCAAGCATTACTGTGTTCCGGTTTGACGAGAAAAGTAATTAGTGAAATTACTTGGCTTATGAGACAATTCTCAGGCGAACGACAAACGAGCGCAACGAGTAACGAGCGCACTGCAGTGCCGCGAAGGCTTTTGGGTTTCAAAGTTCTGGGCGGCACTGCAATTGTTAAGGGCTGCATTACGCTTAGCACCAGCCAGTATGATATGTTCAGAATGAACTGCTCTTCCAGTAGTGTATAATAAAACAAAATCGCATTGCTGGATCATGGGTCATTACCTGTAAACTAGGAGCAATAACCTCCAAGGTCTCTGGTGGTAGCATCTTGGTGCACCTGATGATGGAGTCAGGATCGTACGGTGGAGGGTACACGCGCTCCTCGATGTCGGAACGTGGGGCGTTACTGTAGGCCGTGGAGACGTGGACTAGAGCCTGTGGGAAGAATGAGCTATAACCACCGAGACTACGCAGATACATTTTGGAGAGTGTGCTTTGGAATTACAGGTATAGGCATTTTAATTATCTGTTCAGGCATTTAAAGGTTATGGTGGAATTAAGAAACTTACATAAATAAGTAATAAATAATACATACATAAGTAAATACCTGTAATCATTCGAGATCAATTATAGAGTTATTATGACTAGAGGAATTATGGTCACTTAAACTCACTTTCAAATGAGGCATATCCTGAGCCAAGTTTAACAGAGCAGCAGTCCCTTGAACATTCAGCAGTGCTGCAGCTTGAAGTGGCTCTGTGAACCTCACAGTGGCAGCTGAGTGGATCAGTGCAGTTACTCGTTTCAACAGCTGCCTTTGTTCTGGACTGACTCCAAGGTTTGGAGCTGACACATCGCCAGTTATCGGGAACAGCTTGCTCAAGCGTTCAGGCCAATTTGTGCGGATGCGGTCAAAAACCTGTAAATTATATGTGATGAGAAGTCGCCTATAGAATAAGGCCCCAAAATATTTTTTCTTCAATTTGCTAATTTTCTTGCTGACTGTAATTTTTTCCATAATGTGTGAATACATATACGGATGGAAATACATTCAAAAATTACGGACACTCTTCTAAGATAATTTCCCTGATAGCTACAACGTTGGTCCCACCCCGGTCGCAAAGAACTACCCTGTAAACAGTAGTAATAATAATAATAAATTGGTTGAACATATGGCGAGCGGTGCTGCTACAGCGGCTGCAGAATTCCTCAAACGGCGCAAATATTCCAAATCAAATCAAACAAATCAAACAATTTATTTGCCAGAATACAGTAAAATATCATGGTAATAATTAAAATATAGGGTCTGTGTATTCAGCCTGCAAGCAGACGTGCAAATATTTAAGATTCGGTATACAATTCAAATTTTAAAATCTAAAAATTCCTTAACACTATAAAAACAATTTTTTAAGAGCCAGTCACTTAATACTTTTTTAAATTGATTACATTCAATTAATTTAATGTCATTTGGTATTTTGTTATATATTAAAATAATCATATTATATACATTTCTCTTATATATATCCTTACGACAAGGGGGTTGATGAAGTAAATTTGTAAACTTCTGTCTCTTTTGTCTCGTCATAACTTCACTACGCATGTGGAAGTATTCCGGGTGCATTTTTGCGAACAGGCATACATCTCTAATGTAGATGCAAGGCAGCGGAAGAATATTACACGAACGAAACAATGGCTTACAACTGTCTAAGAACCAAGCTTTGTTTATCACTCGAACACAACGCTTCTGTACCTTAAAAACTCTCCCTACCTCAACGGAATTGCCCCATATTATAAGCCCGTAGCTGAGAAGCGAAGCTACATGGCCATGGTAAGCTGTAAGCTGTGTGTATCCAACCTTGATAGTGGTTATATCTTTGCGCCGTTTGGGGTGGAGACGCTAGGCCCTTGGGGGCCGGGATCTCTCGAAATTTATAAAAATTTGGCGTTATAATCGACGCGTGACCTAAATTCTGGCTTTCATCACGCTCAAAGGATCCATCCAGCCTTGCCATCTAGCGGGGCAACGCGACTAGCACTTGGGGACTCTGAACGAAAATAAATTTATTCGAATAGATTACTAAATCTATCTAAAAGTTCCCAAACCCACATTAAAGTTATGAAAACATGCCACAGACCTGATTTCTCAGCAGCTCCTTGTATCGCTGGTCCACGCTCAGACCTCTCTTCGGCCTCATCAACACGTATATTATTTCTATTCCGGGGCAGCTTCGAAGCAGTTTCTCAAGCAGTGCTTTGCCTACAAAGTGAATAGTTTCTAGAATCTTTTAAAATGTAATTATCTCAAAAATGTCCCTCCCAAAGGGACTAAATAAACCATAGGTAGTCTCTATAGTCCCTAAAGTCTGGTTGTCTGATGAAGAAAGGCGTTTTTAAGCAAGAATAACCTTGCATTTGACAACCCTGATCATGTGACGATGCGGTCGACGATGTATCACGCTTGCCTAGAAGATACCTACTCACTAGAGAGAAGACTCCCGGGTTATACAACCTGAGTTTAAATTGGTATGTTAGCCCGAAAGGGGTCAAACTACTCATAGAGGTCAACAACTACTAGTTTGTGAAATTCGGATTTTTTTTAATCATGAAAAGGTATTTAAAGTTTACGTCAAAATTCTACAACAGAACTTCCAGGCAACCACAGATCGGCTGATTCACTTGAACTATGTTGAATTCTGTTAAATCATTATGTTACTAGAGACTTAGAAACAATTCCAGAAAATAGCCACGTACTTCATTTTTGAAGCGAATTTATTTTTTTATATGGAAATTTTGAAACCCATATTGCCATGGGAGGTTCTCACTTGTCGACAACCAGGTCCTAATCACCCCGGGACGACATACTAATTCGAACTCTACCTGTATTGAGCGGGACTAAACAACGCCATCTAGGAGTTCCACTCCGTCTCTGTGCACACAATAAGTGACGAAGTGAAACGCTTTGAACGAATATGAAGTATATCCACCATGTACGAGGCATGTACCGGTGTACCCGTTTACATTCTCTTTCGAAGATAAAAGGATGATGGAGGAATTCAATTGTGCAATTCCTTAGCACACTCTCCGAAGTGTAGGGAATTAGATCGCGTCATCATCACCACTTCAATCTACTTACCCACGAAGCCAGTCCCTCCAGTCACCATTAGGACGGCTCCATCATAGAAGTCAGCGATGGCTTCGCAAGCGTCTGGTCGCTCGCTGTTCTGGTGGTTATAATCTACGGCTGAGGGGTCGTTCCCGTTTAGGAAAGCCAGGTTGTTTCTGAAAGAAACGTAAGGGTTAGTTTCTGATTTTTTAAGGTTCTTCCCACGTGGAAATTCCACAAGTTTGTACCTTTTTTTGAAATAAATAAGTTTTTTGTAGAAAATATATTTTTTCGGACAAGTTCAAATTCAAATTCAAAATGCTCTATGCATATAGGCCCCAAGAGATCACTTATGAAGGTTAAAATAAATCACTCTAACAGCGAGTCTCTATAACGTTCGGTCGTTCGTCTACCCGAATCACAGATCAAAACTAATGCTGTCTTTATAAGAACATAATAAATGACAAAGACACCAACAGATCGTGCTCAAAGTTAACGAACCTTCCAGAAACCTACCGTGTCCACTGCCCGTTCCAAATTGGTATAACAAGCTTTTATAAAATACGTAATCGGTAATGTAATCATGTGGCCACCTTCCTGCTCCATCATCAGGACCCTGGACATCTAGTATCAGAGTACTTTTAAAGACAAATCTCACAATTTGGCATTAACTGAAGCATGAAGGTGGTCCACCACCTCGAGAGTCGCTTTCAAATAAAAAGAATTTTCACAACCCATCTACATTTGACGGAGAAAACATAAAAAATACATACAATCGAACATAGAACTTCCTATTTGAAGTCAGTTAAAAAATCACATCGATCCATAGCTCCGTTATTGAAAGAAGGACAAACCAACAGACACACGTTCGCAAATTTTATGAAGTAGGAGATAGAGGTAGGTTTGGAATTCAAATTTTAGCCGGTCACCCAACACCACCTCAAATCTCATCATCATTTCACATCAGGTGAGGTCATTAACATACCATAAATAAAGGGTGAAGCCTAATTAAGATGACATTTCAATCATGATTTGCATACAATAGTTTATTGAACTGTCTCGTCAGATTTAGTAGCAAAAGTCTACAATGCCTAATTAGTTTTAATTAATCCTAGGCGGGCAGTTAGTTGGACATCAAAGATTTTTTACACGACTACACAAAAAAGGAGTGTAATGTATTTATGGTTCATGTATGTATCTATATATGCGAGTTTCTTTATTCCGTCACAATTTGTAAATGCTTGGACATATTTGGTTGTATGTGGTATCGTTAGAGTCTTTACATCATCCCGAGTTATACTGGCTAGGGCAGTCGTGTATTTTATCTAACGTTGTTACATCATACAAAGACAATTACATACAGGGGCGTATTTATCCTAGGGCCAAAAGGGCCATGGCCCGGGGCGCCAGGCTGCGGAGGGCGGCGCAAGCAGAAGACATTTAAAAAGCCTACCTAACTAAGGCTTTTATTAATAAACAGTGTTAAACGGTTGAATAGTTAGTTCCACTATGTTTTGTCTCTTTCGATTCAGTTTAAAACTGTCAGAGAACAACAGAGACAAAACATAGTGTAACTAAACCACCGTTTAACACTATTAATTAATAAGGCCGTAAGGTGCTCGTGGATGTAAGTTTGATACACAACAAGACGAGGGACTATATACTGACCGGCAGGGCGGCGCGGCCTGCAGGCCCAGGGCGCTGAATCCCAAAATACGCCACTGATTACATAGTCAGTTACAAGTGAAGCTAATAACAGTGTGTTCTAAATGACAACAGTTCGTCAATGGTTTATTGATGACCGCCATTGTCATAGGCGACCATAGAAGAACGTGCCATAAAATACCGAGAGCGCCTAAAGTGATCATTTTGCAACGAAACCACTGTCATATTTACACGACCGTTCAAAAAAGGAGTGTAATGTTTTCAGAGTTCATTGTGCCTTTCTTTATTCCACAATAACTTTTAAATGCCTGAACAGATTTCGATGTATGGGGTATTGTTAGAATCCTTACATCATCCCGAGTGATACTGTCTAGGATACTTTTATCAAACCATTTTTTTAGAAGACTTGTGGTCTTGTTTGTCAGTCGCATGCTGGTTTCACAACACGATATTCTACTGTTCTTCCGAATGCGATTCCAATTCCGAATTTCGTTAACCTTGAGCACGGATTGGGTCTGTCGGTGTCTTTGTCATTTATTATGTTCTGATAAAGACAGCATTAGTTTTAGTGTGTGATTCGGGTAGTCGAATGTTGCAGAGGCCCGCTGTTAGTCATTTATTTTAACTTTCATAAGTACTCCTTTGTGGTCCATTTGAATAAAGCATTTTGAATTTGAATTTGAATAATAAATAATTAGTAGAAGGTACATACTGATTGTCATCCATCTTTTCAGACGCACTCCTTTTTGTTTCTGAATCCATTTCTGGATTTTGATGTTTGCTTCCTCAATATTGAAATCTGTAACAAAGACTAAATTAAGTCACTTAAAACCAGAGGGTTAAGAAAACAAAGTCGAGTAGGTCAAGTTCAAACTTTGCACTCTGAAACTTTTTTCTTAGTCGTCGAAAACTGAGGCCCAAGCACGCTAAACTATAATGGTCAAAATAGTAATGGTTTGCGACCATTATGACGACAACTGACACTTTTAGTAACGCACTAACCACAATAGTGTCCGGCCATCACCATTACGCTAATTTGGCAGTTTGGTAAATCATTATGATATCGATTTCCCTCCGGCAATAACAACATAGTTGACAGACATGACATTACTGACTTTTGACACAATTGCAATTGTGATGGATAATGGCACCACTGCCATCGCAATATCAGAATATCAGTTGTTTAGCGTGCTTGGCCCCCTGGTTGGAAGTTAGAGGTAGTGAAAGAAATGCACCCCAGCCGCTTCTATGATCTCTACTAAAAAAATAGTTTCACAAACACTGCGCGCTCAGTGCAGAAGCGCGGTAAATACGTGGTGGTGCGCGAGTGATGTACTTATGTAGCATAAAGCGGACCTAGTTGTTGCTTTGAGAACTACCTCTCTTGGTCGTGTAGTTTTCCGCCAAGCAACGTGCAAGCATTAGGTATCTACTGTCTTTCTGTTTGACGAGCAAAGTAATAAGTGAAATTTCAGGGCTTATAAGACGTAAAACCTAAAAATGTATCAGGGTAACGAACGCACTGCATTGCCGCGCAGGCCTTTGTGTTTAAAAATGGGGTGAAGTTAGGCTTACCATCACGCAAACGACCCTCTCGTATCGTTAACCACGCAAAAAACACGTTTTTTGTCAATTAAGAATGTCAGAAATAATTTTGCATTTAACTATTCAGCATTGTGCTTGTCACGATAAGGAAAGTATCACCCGATTTTCTTACTTAACACTTTAGAGTGGGAAACTGAGACCTTTCGGCTTTCGGCTCATTTGGCTGTATAAAATTTAGCCGAAGATGAAAATCTTAAGGATTTACGATTGCACATTTTACTGTTAACAGAGATATCTACTTAGAAATCTATTAATTATCGGCTAACTGGTTGATTATAAGAACAGTGTTCAGACTAGTTATTTATTTATGTAAAATAATTGGCAGGCTGGAACCGCAATAAAGTGTCTGGCTGATGCTGATAATATATAATAATGGCTTGCTATTTATTCACTAGTTTGGAAATAGTATTTGTGTTAAAAGAAATGCTTCAAACATGAGAACAGTCCAAACATCAATGGAATATTATCAAAATATGGCTGACTTTCTGGCCCGTTCTTTATTTAAATAATTCTTATCCGACAACTTTAGTAGCGTATCGGATAAATAATAATTATTGAAATTGATTTTGTATATACTATTTTTTACCAATTTATCAGTTCACTGTCAATTTAGTTGCTTACTGGTAATTCAAATTTCGGCTTATAGCCGAAGACATCATAATACCAACACTATAAAACAATTAAATTGGAAAAGAATTGATGAAATATACATAAAAAAACACAATTGCGCTAGCCAGTGTCACTCAGGATGATGCAAGGATTCTAACGATACACCATACATCCAAATCTGTTCAGGCTTTTAAAACTTACGGTGGAATAAAAAATTCACATACATATACATACATGAACCCTAAAAGAAACGTTACACTCCTTTTTTGTGCAGTCGTGTAAAAAGTAGTTTTTATTCTTTTTTGTTACTTTACGGTTCACTGAAATGTTATCGAAAACTTTGAAATTCGGCCTGAAGCCGAATAAGCTTTGCTAACAGCCCATCTCTATTCACACTTATAACTCAAAGAATCTGCCGTCATATCTGCCGCTCGTAGGCACAGTGTGTTATGTAAGTATTTCAATATTTTGCGTTCGTTACTCAATGTCAGCGAAGTGGGATTTTGGGGCCGACATTAACATATCTCATTCAAACTGATGATGAGATGATGATTTAGCAAAGAATTTATAAATTTTATTTAAATTTCAAATTCAACATAGTTTTGTTTTCTTTTTTGTTTTTGTTAGTGGGAGTACTAACTTTTCTGCGAGTGACCGTCTGGGTTGTTACCACCGCTTTGCTCGGGAAGTCTGCCGCCAAGCAGTAGTGTGCAAGCATTACTGTGTTCCGGTTTGATGAGCAGAGTATCCAGTGAAATTACTGGGCGTATGAGACTTAATACCTAATGTCTCAGGGTAACGAGCGCACTGCAGTGCCGCGCAGGCCTTTGTGTTTCAAAGTTCTGGGTGGCACTGCAGTCGTTATGGGCCGGCGTTATGCTTACCATCAGGCAAACAACCAGCTCGTCTCGTTATCTAATAACACAAAAAAAAATGTATTGCAATAAATGTCGGTAGAAAAAAGATGGTAATAAATAATGTGTTCCATCTATACAAATAAATAAACTTGAAGTGTCTCTTTGTAATATCAAAATAACAGCTTTTTACCAAATACATAATTATGAGAAAGTATATACGGTACATATAACAAAACAACCATTTTTTAAATTTTTGTCTGTCTATTTGTTCCGGGTAATCTCCGAAACGGCTGGGCCGATTTTGACGGGACTTTCACTCGCAGATAGGTGATGTTATAAGGAGTAACTTAGACTACTTTTATTTTAGAAAAAAATTAAGGGTCCGCGCAAAAAAATAAATACTCGCCCTCTGATACTCGCGTAGGGTCGTATTTTGCAACTAATCTAGATGAAACTTGGTATAGAGATTCTACTTTTTTTGTCGTCAGCGATTTTTGATTGGGATTGAATAGTTTGCTGTGGCGCCATTTACTGCCCGATTTGGATAATATTTGGCAGAAACATGAAACTGAATAACAAAAAGAACCACGCGAAAAAAAAAAAATTATTATGTATCGACATGTATCCTACTAATCCTACTTAATATTATAAATGCGAAAGTGTGTTTGTTAGTTTGTTCTTTTGTTGGTTTGTCCTTCTTTCACGCAGTAACGGAGCAACGGATCGACGTGATTTTTGTCACAGATATATTTTATGGACCGGAGAGTAACATAGGCTAGTTTTTATCCCGGAAAAATGTACGGTTCCTGTCGGAATGCGGGTGAAAACCGCGGGCAGAAGCTAGTATTGAATAATTACATCCAAACATCTTAAAATACAGAGAAGTATTATAATTAACTGTCAGTATTCCCAAGCAGTCACCGCCTCTGGAAATCCTACTAATATTATAAATGCGAAAGTGTGTTTGTTGATTAGTCCTTCTTTCACGCAGTAGGTAACGGATCAACGGATCGAAGTGATTATTGGCATAGATATAGTTTATGGACCGGAGAGTAACATAGGCTACTTTCTATCCCGGAAAAATGCACGGTTCCTGTGGGAACGCGGGTGAAAACCGTGGGCAGAAGCTAGTTATACATAATGCACAGAAAGAACACAATTGTTGTAAAAAAATTGTACTCGATTGGATTAACGATCAAAACGCAGCGTCCGCAACGCGCGTTAAAGCGCCAAGCATAATTCATGCAAGAATTACAAAACTGGTAAATCAATAGGAGTTACAAAACTATACACTCTGATAACTATACACGCTAGAACACGGTTAGACGAACTGATACAGTGTTACGATAACTGTAGCGCTCTGGTGCACATGTAGGGTTAGAACTTAGAACGCTATGCAGCCTTCATAGTGAGTCGATGGACTAATAGTCATCGTTGCGGGTTCGATTTTGGTTTTTTTTTTTGCAGTGCCACTCAGAACTGTGAAACACAACGGTCTGCGCGGCACTGCAGTGCGCTCGTCATTTAATGTGACTGACCACTATTCTGGTCCCCATTTCTACTAAACGGTTTTACAAATGAGAATGGTTTCGTTCAAAATGATCACTTTAGGCACTTTCGGTATTTTATAGTGCAATAATTTTTCTATGGTCGCCAAATCATATGCAATCGTTTATCTATGACAACAGCGATCATCAATAAACCACTATTAATTTTCGTATAATGTTCATCAAAGTGATCATTTTGCGGCGACACCATTGTCATTTTTAAACCATTTGTTTATGAATTGGGGCCTCAGATCTGATTTGATATGTATTGCGCATGATAACTGAGAACTGACACGATGACTGATAATTTTGTCGTATTTATTCACTATAGCACAAATTACCCAGAAAAATTATTCAATGATTAATAATATTCAATATTTAAAAGTTATTAAAACTGACAAAAATAAATAACTACCTAGGTATTTATGGTAGTAAAAAATGAGCTTGACCGCGTAGTATGGAAAGCACTGACTAGATGACATGGGGAGTATTAATTTTGTTTTATGGTGTGAATTTACAAAAGTCTTCGAAGTACTTCCTAACTAATAACCTTATTCAATATTGTACAGTATTATTACTACCACTCCGTATAGTAAACTGCGCAAAATAAAAAAATTAGGCGCGTATTGCACAAAAACATATTCACTTTTGCAGTATAAAAAATTGAAACAGCCACAAAAAAACACTTTTTATACTTAGTTCTATTCAAACATCACAATACACCTTTTATCACTTCCCCACAGCTGGGAAAAACACTCCGCACAATTTTTCAGTTTTTCCCCATTTTTAACCCCACAAAAAATCCGTTAAAAAATAAAATACTCACCGAAAATATCGGGAAGCTCCACGCCCCGTTGAAGATGAGGAAAAAAAACCGTTTTATTTTTTTATCATTTTTTTCGTGGCTCAACAGTACACCTTCCGCAACGACCCGCCTTTCACTGCTGTCGGCCGCACGTAATAGTGCCCCTGTAATAATGTGGGAACACACGGGCCGGTAGCACGGACGTGGACGTTGCGTTGAATACGGCCTTACTTCATTATAAACGTTGGTAGGAATAACTCTTCTGCGAGTGTCCGCCTGGTCTGGTACTGCCGCTTTGTGAGTGAAGTCTGCTGTCAAACAGTAAGCAATACTGTGTTACGGTTTGATGAGCAGAGTAGCCAGTGAAATTACTGGGCTTATGAGACTTAATACCTAATGTCTCAGGGTAACGAGCGCACTGCAGTGCCATGCAGGCCTTTGTATTTCAAATTTCTGAGTGGCACTGCAATTGTTAAGGGCCGGCGTTGTGCTTACCATCATGCAAACGACCAGCTCGTCTCGTTACCAAATACCTTAAAAAAACTTGATTTGATTTTGTAAATCTAAATTCACTTTGTAATAGTGGCGCCATCTGCATTATTTAATTTGACATGTGAAACTCACTTCTTCAATAGCAGTGGCCCCATCTGCGAAGCTATTTCTTGTCATGATCTAGTTTTAAGGACACTATTTTTCGGATTTTCAAGGATCATAAATCAAGTCTAAAGAGAATTTTTACGCTACGTCTAAAAGTTCTAAACGATTTTATTCCAACGTCGTTACACAAGTAGATTGATTTGATAGAAAATATTCCATCCCTTCCTCATGATTTTAGTAAGAAAGAGAGAGTGAAACTAAAATGAGGTTTAGGCTAGACCCGCCAGAAACGACACTATATTTTCGAATACCTAGCTCGAATGGAGACACAAGTAGGGATAGTAACTGTATAAACATAACAGAAATTACAGTTTGTGATGTAAATTTTGGTATAAATAAATTGAAACCAAACAGTTCTATAGGCCCAGATAATGTTCCACCCATTTTAATAAAAATATTGAAACGGTTCCTGTCGCATCCTCTCTGCCATATATTTAACATGGCTTTGAAATCTGGAAGGTATCCTTCCCAGTGGAAGCTTTCTACGGTTACTCCTATACCCAAGAACAGCAATAGATCTGCAGTAGAGGAATTCCGCCCCATTGCTATCCTATCGTCTCCCGCTAAAATATTCGAGAGAATACTGCACAAGTACATATACGCTCAAGTGGATAAATACTTGTGCAGTGAGCAGCATGGATTCAGAGCTAGACGCTCGGTTAATACGAATCTTCTGTACTTAGTAGATTTCATCGCTAAGCGGCTGGACAGGGGTGGGCAGGTCGATGTGCTGTACTTCGACTTTAAGAAAGCGTTCGACAGAGTCAATAATGACATACTGCTGACCAAGCTCAGTATAATAGGTTTCGCCCCGGGTCTCCTCCGGCTTCTTGCGGATTATCTCCGTGATCGCCAGCAGTATGTCAGACTTGGTATCTATGAGTCTGAGCCGTACCACACGCGGTCTGGTGTAAGTCAGGGTTCGATTTTGGGCCCACTCCTGTTCTTATTGATGATCAACGACTTACCGTCGGTTGTTCGCTATGCGAGAAGTCTGCTCTACGCGGACGACCTAAAATTATATGCTGACGTGGCAACGTTATCTGACTGCCTAAACATACAAAAAGATGTTGATGCTATTTGTCAATGGAGCGCACTCAACAAAATGGAGCTTAATATTAGCAAGTGCAATGTCATGAGTTTCGGTCGAATGCGATGCCCCATAAATTTCGATTACAAGATGGACGACCAAGTGATCGCTAGAACTGTTACCGTAAAAGATCTGGGAGTCACATTCGATCGTAAGCTAACGTTCCACGACCATGTCATTTCTCTTGCTAAAGAATCTTTTAGGCGCCTTGGTTTTGTGCTCAGGAACGCGCGAGACTTTAAACGGGAAAGTGAATAGAATAGAATAGAATTATTTATTGGCCTTATAACAATGTGTGTTACACTGGGCAAGTCAATTCATTACATCAAAATAGTTTAGTATATTTATAAAGCTATCACAATATCATTCCAATTCAGCTATTGTTCCAAACAATTCAATTAAAATTATGTCAAGACAGAAAATAACCACTAAACAAAAAAACCAGTAATAACTTCTTAAACAAAACAAAATAAGCATAATCATACCATATCAATTCTTATTCATACAGGAATGAAGATTCAGTGAGACGCATGTCTATAAATTCATTAATAGAATAAAACGGATGGTTTTCAAAGAATTTTTTTAGGACTTTTTTAAAATTATTTGCGTTCAATTGTATTAATGTTAATGGTAACTTATTAAATAACGATATTTTATTGCAGATTCCCTGCTTTTGAACCTTTTTCAGTCTGGTCTTAGGTATAAACAGTTTTTCTCTATTACGTAGGTTATAAGCGTGTATATCTTTATTTTTACTAAGGATGTCTTTTTGATCAAAAATTTCTAATAGGCTATTAAAAATGTATAGAGATATTACTGTCATTATCCTATGTTTCTTAAAATATTCTCTGACTGAAGTACGTTTTCGCAATCCAAACATTATTCTTAATGCCCTGATTCTAATGTTGTCAGGGTACTTTTCAGTGCGCTTGTAAGAACAAAGCTCGAAACCAGTGCATGCGTATGGAACCCCCACGAGTTCACGTATGCACTTGTGCTCGAAAAAGTTCAAAAGGCTTTTTTAAGATACCTCTACAAGAAAACTTATGGATACTATCCATTTATGTACCCTACCAGGTTCCTGTTGGGGTGTTTGGGATTTAACTCCCTTGAGGTTCGTCGAGCAAACGACGAACTGGTAATAGCTTGTAAGATTCTTCGCGGTAAGATTGACTCACCGGAACTGAGCAATGAGCTGTGTCGACTGTACGTACCTAACCATTTTAATAGAAGCAGAAGGCATATGCTGTTCGCAGTACCCGGGTGCCGCACCGTAGCTTGCGCAAACTCCCCCATACCACGCACCCTTACAGCGCTCAACGCTCTCTTGGGGTCCAACTCGGAAATGGATATTTTTGTAGATAGATGGGTAAACATTTTGACAATATGTCTACATTTTTGTGAGGTTAACTAATTGATTTTGTGTTGGCTTTAGCTTCCCGTGACATCCAAATTTTAAATTATTTGATTGTAAATTTAATTCTATTGTTTTTTTTTTGTGTGTTGCTGCCTTGTTATTATGTTATTACTATTATTTTTAATTGTATCATTTAATTTTATCTGGCTTTATTTAATTAATGTAAGTGGTTGTTTTTATGTAACCGTTTTGATTAAATCGAATAAATAAATAAATAAAATAAATAGTACATCGCGTCACCGCACCGGTTCCTTCCCCGTGTGTTTCCAAATCTTACGCCTAAGTTACGGTAACTTATTAATGAGTGAATCGTTTCGCTAGGGCTTTTCTACCATTGACTGGAGATCCGCATTTGAATTGGCATAACATACTTTTTTATGTCCATTACGTTTGTGATTATAGGAGTTATAATGCGCCAGGCTCAGTTGTATAGTGACGTCAATCCGCTGATCTATGGTGCGGTTTTTTTTATATTGGACAATGAGACGAGCGTTTCGCCGGTTCGTTTGCTGATGGTATATCCAGCCCATACTTATATAGCAATTGCAGTGCCACTTAGAGCTTCGAAAAAGAAAGGCCTGTGCTGCATTGCAGTGCGCTCGTTACCCTGTGAGGTAAGCTCTCAAGTAAGGCTCTCAAAAGCCCAGTAATTTCACTGACTACTATCCTCATCAAATCGTAACACGGTACCTACTGCTTGGCGGAAGACTACACGAGCAAAGCGGTGGTACCCAACCAGATGGATACTGGCAGAAGAGTTAGTCCTACCACCTGGTAATTTGTTATTTGGCATTTCAAATAGACTAAAGTTCACAATACACGAGCGTTCCAAATCCATCGCTCCGCGTGAAAAGTAACTGAGTGTATCGATGCCGATGGTCCAATTTTGAGCCCACAAAGAGGCACTCCATTCCAGGCGCGCGATCGCTCAATTTTTCGGTCATTTTCTCGAATACTGCCAACTGAGGGCGAAATGAATCGTCGTGTCAGCCTATAACTATGAGTTGGAACGTTGGTTTTGGAACTTTTGGATTTCTTTTATTACACACGGGCGGTTTTTGGAATGTTGCGGATTGGAGTGCTCGTGTATGTGGGCTCTAAGATTTCAATATAATATTATTGATTTTGTGTAGTCATGCTGATTTCTGTAGCTAATGACCTTGTAATAAACGCTTTTACATTACCGATACTTTCGAGAAGCGATTGGCAAACATCTCTCTCATTAAATTGGCTATAAGGAAGCACGAGTATATCATCTCCTAATCATTCGTTGGCACATCTGCTGCAGTGCCTCCTAAAAGGTCAAGGTTGGTAAAAGTGTCTGAATTAATTGGGCTTATTTGTAGTCAAAGTCGCGCAACGCGCTATGTAGAGGGCTATGCTCGGGGTTTCCTTGATTGATAAAATCCGGACTGAGGATCTCCTCATTCTCCTCTCATCTCCTATCCTCAGCAGGAGAACGACCGTCACCGACGTAGATAAATAAATCAAATAATGCATGACGTACATAAAGCTTACATCTTACTCTTGCAGCACTATTCTAGGATTCCCTAAGATGCACGTGACATGGACAACACACACAGATACACAACACAAGCATCCAAGACCCGAGAGCAAACTTTACGCTTACCACAAACAGTCTGCCACAGCCGGGAATCGAACCGGGTGCCACTCGCTTAGCAGGCGGGTTACTACAAACTTAGCCTAGGAGACGTCAAAAATCGTCGTTGTAAAATAACCTTTCGCACATTTTTATGGCATATCATTGCACTCGTTCTAAAACGTTGAAGGAAAAGTTCGTGAGAAACCCCACATGTAGCAACTTGCACACGCAAAAATACTAGGAAACTGTGATATCCACCAAGCCACAGTGGGCCCACGTGGCGGATTATGGCTCATACTCTCTCTCTCTCTCTGAGAGAAGGCCGGTATCCGAGCAGTGGAAGCGTAATAAGGCTGATGATGACAGTTTTGTTTCCTCTTATAATAACGACATGTCCGTAAGTCACGGAATATTGTGAACGTCATAATGACACTCAGTGTAAAGGTACGAACAAGCCGCTGCGGGCGCGGCTGCGGTCGGCGCGGCAGTCGGCAGGTTGACTATCGCTTGGCGTGAGGCAATTCTGAGACGAGTGCAAGCGTGGACGTTTGCTTCCATATATCAAAACTGTATAGAATATTGACATATCGAAGAATGAATCTATGCTTAGATTTGTCTATGAATGTTATGCGCGCCAGCACTAAAGTCAATTACGATAATACTTATGTACGCAACTCTTAAACTAAGTCTTGACTTAAACGCCAACTTCCTAAGTCCAACTAAGTCTTGACTTAAACGCCAACTTCCTAAGTCCAACTAAGTCTTGACTTAAACGCCAACTTCCTCTGCACGAATCAGTTTACGTTAAGATACTCCTACAACTGACGTTAATGAACGCAAGTGTGATACATTTCTTTGTACTACGTATTTACTCTTCAAATAATGTATTCTATGGTAGGTATTACACTCTGTGGTTTAGTTGATTTTGGCACTGAAAATCGAAATTGCGCATGCGTTTTAAATAATTGACTTTACATTTGTTAAGCGCCTGCTTAGCGTTAGGACTTGCAAAATAATCACAATGTTAGGAACCGCCTAAGATTAGTGGAACGCGTTTTGCACTGCTAAGTACCTCCTAGAGATCAGTGCCACGCAGGCCTTTGTGTTTCAAAATTCTAATAAGAATAAATCTGTTCATACAGGGTTAGTTTGAGGTGGTAGTTATCCCGGAAGGGGGTGATTACGATTTAGGTTGCAGAGAATAAGCATGCCTATGGGTTTTTAAATCATTAAATTTAAATTGACAAGATTGACACTGACATGCCTTTAGTGTTAAGTTCAAATTCTTGCTCCCTAGTTTCTAACGTCGTGTATTCTTTTTTTTTTTATTATTATTTAATTCTTATACTCTGCAAGCTCCAGGGCTCGCACCCTTTTTTTGCTGTATAAGTTATTTTTACATTATAATTTCTTAATATATTATTACTTAACAAAAGTATACCTACTCTGAAGGCCTAACTAAAGTGTCACATATTATACATACTACATACTATTATTACACACGTCCTGTATTCTTAGACCCTAGCACTGTTTACATTATTATCGCCCCCAGGCAGCGACCGCGTCCGCCACCGCACCGGTCGGCCCGCACATTATTTACGTAACCCACCGGACCGACCGGTTTTGTGACCGACTGATACACATAAGCTTAATATTTAGGTAATATGTGCAAGACCACTAAAGTCCGTTTAGCGTGAAAGTTATTTGAAGTTTGGACTATATACTTACTTATATTCCTACTACAAGTAATAGATGCTACGTTACCAACCAAATACTACCATATACATATACTCGTACATACATACTACTACATACTCATACATACATATATATATGCTTTATTCATATAGGCCCCAAGGGCGCACTTTTAAAGGTACCTACCTTATATAATCTGATATAATCTGATGGGGGATATAAATGACTCTTAACAGCGGGTCTCTGTAACGTTCGTCTATCTGAATCAGAGACTAAAACTAAAACTGTCTTTATCAGAACATAATAAATGACAAAGACATCAACAGACCCAATCCGTGCTCAAAGTCAAGGAACCTTCCAGAAACCCACCGTGCCGTTCCAAATTGGTAGTATGTGTAGACTGAGCAAGAAGAAGGGCAAGAAACTCATCTCGGCATCACCATTTATCATCGATTCATCATTATTCATCGGCATTATACCAAATAATACCCCCAGGTTCCACTTCAGCGGCGCGAGTACGGATCTTTTCGATAAATAAAATTCGATAAAATTGACAGTTAAAATCGATAAAGTGGGTTTTATTCGATAAAATTGACAGTTAAGATCGATAAAGTGGGTTTTATCGATTTTAACTGTCAATTTTATCGAATTTTATGTATCGAAAAGATCCGTACTCGCGCCGCAGGTCAGGTACTGAGCTGAACATATCTCCCATACATTGTTTGAAACCCCATCACTCCTGGAAAAATAATTCTGCCATTGATAATGATTGAGTCACTGCAACTGGTTCAAAATACACTTGCTAAAGACTCGCACCGTTCTTACTAACATACAAAGTAACTATAAATACCTACTTAAAAAAATATCAGAAAGTTTAGGAAAACAGTCCGCACGTGAGTGAGTCCAATTGTACCGCTGTGATTATAATAGCATGGTTGTCAGATGGCAAGATGTGACATAACATAACAGTTACCTACATTATGCGAGTAGTACGCGGGCCCAACCCCGACCGGTCGTGTACTGCCGTTGTAGTGATGGGACACGAAGCAGTCGATGTTTTTTTTAAATAATTATTGATTGACTATGGAGGTTCTTTTCTTTTCTTTTCTATTTACCAATAGAAGTTGATTATTCTACTCCGGATTGAATAGGTTTTTTATTTAGTTATCAACATTTTACAAATATTGCCCCGCGTGTTGCTTTTATTAGCTAGCTACTATATAAAAACTGGTTTCAGATACAAGTAGACTGTTAAATGGTGTCAGATAATATTGTTGTTAACAAAAGCAGTGAAAAAATCTACAAGCCCTTATAGCTATTGTAGACCTATACATAATAATATCACAATTTTTATTTTACCAACTATTTTTATTATGCTCCGTTTGTTAACAAATTATTTTACGCGTATACTTACCTACTCAAGTATTATTTATCGACAGTCGATACGAAATTATCGGTAACTTGCGTCCTTTGCAACCACATCACTATTAGTAAATAATGAAGCATAACCACTTTCTCTCAAGTTCGTACGTTTCCTAGGTTCTGATATTTAGCGCTAGGTTTGTGGCGACATCAGGCCTATATAGGGGACGTTACCTATATTATGTATATCAGGCTAGCTTTCACCCGCGGCTTCACCCAAGAGTTATAGTAATTGCACTGCCCTGAATTATCTAGATATTAATGTTATTGTAACGCCGAATATATAATATTCAAATTATCCCTGCCAATTAGTGGTGGGCTAGAACATTTGGATTATTATTTTCAACTTTCACGGTTAATTACTATTTCACACATCGTAAAGGGATATTTACCGTGATTATTATTGAGCGATGAGCACTCGATATTTCGACGCTGTTGCAAAAATCATGTTCACGGGAATACTTATAATTATTTTCTACATGCTTTATATAATACATTGGCTTGTAGATTATTTTCCAATTGTTTTTGTATAGCTATTATAGGTTAGATACAATGTAGTGTTTATGTAGTAGCTAGTGAAGGTTTTTAGCTTATTGAAAAAAAAAGCTACTTAACTAACGAACATTACAAATACTTATTATAATTTTGAAAAATATACTTTGTCGGGTCAACGAACATTATTTTATTAGTTTTTATTTTCATGACATCTAGCGTTGATTACCAGTACTAACTTGATCGTTTTAAGTTTCGTTGCACACACTTTTTAACGGTTTCATTTATTTTAACGCCGTCTAGCTTTTGTTATAGAACTAATTTAAGTACCAACACTTTAAAAGAAATTCTTAACAGTATAACGAACTGTTGACAGTTCTGCCAGTACATAACAGATGGCACTATAACACAATCTGATGCACAATGCTTACTCATTCATTGAGTGATATTTTTGCAACTAAATTCATTTTATTCGTTGCAACACACATGTGATTAAGAATTACATCACTTGGCTTTTGGATAATCAGATGGTATGCTACTATTTGTAGAATACTGTTTGGCATTGGCGTAACACAAATACAGTTGCAAAATATCTATCACCTACCTATTAGTAAGTTGGATAGTACTTAGGTGTGTAAAATTAGGTGTGTACAGACTGACAAATTGACACTGGCTAAATAATGTTTTTTCCTTATCTATGCTACCCACCCACCACTTGACCAGCAGATGCTGGCGTAGCATTATATTTCTCTCTGACGACATAGTTGAAGTTGACGCAGAACCTAAAATAGGACTAAGTGACAAGTGTATCTACCAGAACACTTTTCAACTTGAGGGTGGTAGCTAGGCAGGCGAAAAGTAGATAATGCCTTAACGGCAAATGGAATGTGTTTGATATATTATATCAACTTACCGACAAAATTATATCAGGGTCCCCCACTTTTTCGGATATGAAATCCGTCGTACTGATTTTGTTCGATAATGCCGGCTCTACACGTTGGCCCCAAAGTCGCGTCGCGTCGGCCCCAATCCAACTCGTACCACGTTGGGGCCGAGGATAGGGCCAACGTGTGGAGCCGGCCTAAAAGGTAGCCTTTGTCACCCGGAACATAATAACAAATCGATCAATACTTCATTAGTGAAAATCGGATGAGTAATTTAGGTACTAAGGTAGATTATACATAGATACAAACATACATAGACAGCTAAAAACGTAACCCATCTTTTCGCCGTTTCTTTTTTAATACCTACTATTGGATAAAGAGACGAGCGAGTCGTTTGCCTGCAGTGCCACTCACACACAAAACTTCGAAACACAAAGGCCTGCGCGGCACTGCAATGCGCTCGTTAACCTGAGTCATTTGGTACCAGTAATGCCACTGGCTACTCTGCACATCAAACCGGAACACAGTAATGCTTGCACATTACTGCTTGGCGGCAGACTTCACGAGCAAAGCGGTGGTACCAACCCAGATGGATATTCGCAGAAGAGTTTTCAGTTTTCAGTTTCTCACCAAACCCGAACACAGTAATGCTTGCACATTACCTAATATCTATTCTGTGACATTAATACTGCTTTGGCGTATAGGCAGGTAATATACAGAGTGAGTTTGAATTGGTATGTTATCCAGGAAGGGGGTGATTAGGACCGTGATTGTCCACAAGTTGTGAGATACGTCATTCCAAATTTCCATCAAAAAAATTTAATTCTACTTCAAACGTGAAGTGCGCGGCATTTGCTGGAATTGTTTCTAAATCTCTTCCAATCAACATCATCATTTAACAAAGTTCAACACAGTTCAAGTGAATCAGCTGATATAGGGCTGCCCGGAAATTCTTTATAGTAGAATTTTGACGTAAACTTTAAATGGCAATTCTTCAATGAAAAATTCCGAATTTCAAAAAGTCGTAAAACAAATGTTGTTGTCCCCTAAGTGTACATTGACCCCATTTTGGGATAACATACCAATTCAATCTCAGGCTGTATTTATTGCATTGTCATGAGATTACGCATATTTATGATTGATAGCAAATAGTAGCAATTAGCTAGCAATTCTGAACAAACTCTCAGATATAAACGCCACAACCAACAAGCATGGCGGTTACTGCAAAACTTTGGCTCAATCGAACAACGGGAAGTGGGTAAAATGAGCTTGCAAGATTTGATCCATAACTACCAAACCAAGATAAATAAAAGAATGCAAAAACAAGATCGTCTTTCAACCTAACCTATAAGGAATCATTGTTCGGTATCACTAGAAATTCAAAGCGCTCAAGGTTTTCAGATCCAATGACTTTCATACCTCGAAAGTGACGTTCAGGGTAATCCAGGTTATCTGGGGACCTTCGGTATCAGGATGTAATAACACAGCATTATAAACAACTTTTGTTTTGTACTTTCTAATTTTTAAAGTTTATTCGGAAGTAGTTACGTAGTTTATTATTTTTCGACGGACATATTTGTCTGGTAGTAAGCGGATCTGAACGAATTGGATGCACTCCATACAAATAAATAAAATTGAAGTGTCTGTTTGTAATATCAAAATAACAGCTTTTTACTAAATGCATATGAAACTATTTAGGGTACCTATAACAAAACGACTATTTTTAAAATTTTTGTCAGTCTGTCTGTTTGTTCCGGGTAATCTCCGAAACGGCTGGGCCGATTTTGATGGGACTTTCACTGGCAGATAGCTGATGTTATAATGAGTAACTTGGGCAACTTTAATTTTAGAAAAGGTTTTGTTCCGCGCAAAAGAAAAAAACCCATGAAATCCAAAATGTCGACGCGGGTGAAACCGCGGGGCAGCAGCTAGTTTGATGTAAAAATACCGCGATAAGTAGAAGGAAGATATAGGGATGCTCTGGCACAGAAAAGATAATGACAGTGGGATGATTAAGATTAAATATTAATATAAATAATATAATATGTTTTCCAGCGAAGAGACCACAAGAGCTAAAGACCTTAATCTCCAGGACCGGATGAAAGTGACAAAAATCATAATGCGCAGGAGTATTGCTTCAGGGGGAGGCTCCTCGCGGGGCCTGCACGGAGGGGGGACGGCGCCGTCCGGTTTTTGGAGGCGATCCGTCCCGTACTCGAACGGTGGGCCCTGCGAGGGCACGGGAGCCTCACCTTCCGCCTAACACAGGTCCTCTCGGGACATGGTTGTTTCGGGAGGTACCTGTGTAACGTGGCGAGAAGGGAGGCAACCCCGGTGTGTCACCAGTGTGGTTGCGCGGAGGATACTTCGCGCCACGCACTGGAGGCATGTCCGGGGGGCGATGGACCGCGACGAGCTCTAGTCGCGGTCGTGGGCCCGGACCTCTCGTTGCAGGCCGTCTTGCGAAAGATGGTCGGCAGCGAGCAGGCCTGGGACGCCATGGTCTCCTTTTGTGAGACTATTGTCGAGCAAAGGGAGACCGATGAGCGGGAGAGGGAGATTGACCCCCTCTCTCTTCCGCTCAGGAGAGCACGGAGGCGGGGACGAGGTACCCATCGTTCCCCGCCTCCTCCGGGAGGGCCTGGGGCGTCGGATGTGGGGACATCAGGCGTCCCTCACCTTTTATAGGTAAGGGCCCTCCCGAGGCGGGGGCGGCGCGTCTAGCGTAAGAGCGCCGCCCGAGCCGAGCGGGGGAGCAGAGCTCCCCGCGAGGCGGGTCCGCCCAGAGGGGCGGACGACGGCTGACGGGGTTCCGCGTGGAGTGCGAAAGTGGCACCGCAACCCCGTCCAGAAGCTGAGCCGTAAACGCCCCGGGGGTTTTTGGTGGGTAGTCCGCTGCGCAGTGGGCGAGCGGGAAGCCTACACTCCCCCCGTGACCGCACCCAGGCACGGGGGGGCTGGCTCATAAACGAGTTTTCCCCCGGGTACCAAAAAAAAAAAAAAAAAAAAAAAGGAGTATTGCTTCAATGAAACTACGCTACTTTAATTACGTTAAAAAATGGTCTAGAAATTATATTTTTAACACGCTTTATTAGCTTTACTTGTAACTAACTAACTAACAATAATTAGTTACAATAGATAGTTACAAGTTAAGCTAATAAAAGTGTGTGAATAAAAATAATGCAATTACTGTTTTACCCGACTGCCGAAGTAAAGGCGGGTAATGTTTTTCGAACATAAACAATGTACGTATGTATTTCTATTTCATTGGCACGCTCTGTAGCCTATAAATGGGTCGACGGATTTTAACATAATTATGAGGTGTATTTAGATTTGTTTTAATTGTGGGAGTGACATGGGATATTCAATAATTTTTTATTATTCAGGCAGGTTTTTATTTTTTTTACATGACTGCCCAAAAAAGGAATAATGTTTTCAGGGTTCATGCATGTCTGTGAGTTTCTTTATTCCACCATAACTTTTAAATCCCTGAACAGATTTGGGGTGTTGGATGTATGCGGTATCGTTAGAATCCTTACATCATTCCGAGCGACACTGACTAGAGCAATCGAGTTTTAATTTTTTTTTTAATTTACTTTTTTGTTATAATTTTACTCGTCGTTACATATACTTGCTACGTCTCCAACCGTTCGTGGTATGATATGAACCAAGGGCAATAGGCATGCACCTGTATAGGCGTATTGCAGATTATCGTACCTACGTCGATCTGACTTGTCATTTTAACCCTGCAATAGGTATGCCGTTCCAATCGGGGTTGTGAATGACTGTTAATAAAAAAAAATTGTTAAAAAAACCGGCTATAACTCACGTCATTTGTCGATAAATTTTTTTAACAATTTATAATTTGTGATACTCACGAAAATTTTAATAGTAAAAAAAAAATATTTATTTAGATTACTCAATATCACGTTTTTTTTAAAACGTATCATAACCACTGAATTTATTATTTAAACTCGATAATTTAGCATCTGATTTCTAATATTGTCCTAATCACAGTATTTCTGTGGTCCTAATACTGTGAATTCAACTATTATGGTTAAAAAAAATAGGTACTAAAACAAATGAGTCTAGAACGTACCTATGTACGTAGTATTATTATATATTCTGTGCCCATGTATATCTCAAACATTTTCCTGCCAAAAGGATTCGAACTCACGTCTTCTGGTTATCTACGTATACCAGACGCTTTTAACCATCTGTCAGACTTAAGACCATTGATTCTTATATTTAAATGTACTTAATTGAAAATATTACAAAATATTCTTGCAACTGCTACTAAAAATGCTAAAAACATTTATAAAATACTTTGCAAGAATATATTTGAATTAAGTAATGCTTGAAATAATTAGGCTTTCACTTTTTAAAGACTCACTCTTTAATTGCTCAATACCAGTAATTACACAAGTAACTTAACATAACCAATTAAGGTAATTAAACCGAAAAATAACGCAATTATCTTAATATATTATGAATAACTAACATAAATACAAACATAACTATAAATTAGAACATATTTTTTACGAAACGATTCAATAAAATTTGTGTGTAACACGAAAAATAACACAATCATACCTAACGGAACGCAATTATCATTACATGAATAGACTGAATAAATAAGTAAAGAAAATTAAAAAAAACGTTAAAAAGCAAGGTTTTTTTACATATCGATTAACAATCTATTTGTGACCTACTAATCGATTTTATTGAATCACCGTTTATCGATTATGGAAGGCCTTTTTAGCCCGCAAGTGACGTCGCTGGCACTCGCGGGTTATTTTTTAATAGCATAGCCTCCTAGATAGTTAAGAACTCATTCAATCTCATTCTTAAACGCGCGTCCGCGAAATACGGTTCTTTATTTAAATCATAAATATAAGGAGTGTAGTGACGAGTTTTTATTTTTTTATGTTCGGATAGTGTTGTGTGTGTTAGTTTTTTTTCTGGAGCGAGGGTAAGTTTTTAAATATTTTTTAAGTGTCAATTTAGATTATTATGCAATATTTTGATTCAGTCGGGATAGTGTAACATTTTTTTGTTTATAAATCCTAACAAATGCTGTAGATAAACGCTGGTAAGCTAATATTATAGTTTTTTTATATATATAAGTTGGTTTAAAAATGGCAACGATTCAACGCTCAAAATGAGAAAAGTTTCGCAATTTTTTTTACGAGAATCTATTTCAATAAATATTTAAAATAATTAGTAGACAAAGATAAACGTACCTTGCTGTTAATTCTGTGATATGAGAAAAAACATATACTTACGAAAATATATTTTATCAATTATGTACATGACTTGTAAAACATAAATCCAAAATATTTATTTCGGGTAATAAGTTAGTAACTAAAATCTAAGTTTAAATTAAGTAAAAAATCTAAGCACGTTACAGTTATTAAAAAAAATTAGAAGAGAAAATTACCATTCTTATTCTAATAGAAAGAAAAATAAGAAAGAAAATACATTTATGTATTTGAAAATAGCTGCTAGCTGCGTGGAGTTTTCTACGTGGTCTGGGAAAAGTAGCTGACGTCTATGAGTTAATAATATGAGTAGTTTATGGGCTGCCGAATGCCTCGGCCCATAAATTACCACCATGCGAAAAGTCATATCAATCTGTGAAAACAAAGTAACCAGTATCGGAAAATCATAGTAACTAGGTATATGTAGGATAATCAAGGAATTTATATAAGTACGTAACTAGTACATATAAAAATTCCATGAGGAGGGTAGCTTTTTGCTCACGGCTTCGCATGTAGCCCTATAGCAATCAGGGATAATAAGCTGCATATTAGTGAATGATTTTTTTTAAAGCGGTCTCCTTTGTACTTCCACTCAGTACTCCTGCGCTTGTTACCCTGAGACATTAGGTATTAAGTAATAATTTAACTGACTGCTAAACAAACCTGAACCCACCCAGACGGACACTCACAGAAGAGCTGGGGTGCAATTTTTGAATGTCACCGAGTGACTAAATATCAGCGATATGACCGATAGTCAGCGGGTGACTAAACTTCTCATACCTATGATATCGTTTACGAATGGGTACCCCCACTCGTAAAAGATATCATAGATACGAGTATTTAGTGCCAATTTTGACTTGAACACAATTGCCAACTTAAAAAATAAAAATAAATAGAACACAATCATAAGTTTATCTGTGATCAAAGCTGAGAAATAGTTGCAGGATTGGTATACAGGGTATGACTTTCAAAAATACGACTTTTGCAAATTAGTGATTTCAAAGTCATCGCTGACAATTTTGTCATCGGTGATTTCGAAATCATTCGTGACATTCAAAAATCGTTCCCCTGGTCCTACTACCTAGTCCTACCAATGATTCAAATTTATTGATGAACTGTGACAAACAAGGTTTTTAATAAATATTAATAAATTAACTTTATTATAATTTTTTAAGGATAGAAATTTTGCTAATCAAGGTTAAATACTCCATCACGGCACGCATACCCTCTCACGTACATAAATAAAAAATTCGCAAACCGTCAATCGAGAGCGTAATATATTTATTTTACGAAATATTTATAAATTAACCGCATTCTCAAGGCTTGTCAGAAGGTCAAAGTTTGTACTTTCGTAACGCTTGGAAATGCCGCTTTTATTTAATATCTAAATCGAATGTTGCAAAAACAATCGAAGCGCTGTATCAGTGTAGAGGAAGTTTTACCACCGCTTTGCTCGTGAAGTCTGCCGCCGAGCAGTAATGTGCAAGCATTACTGTGTTCCGGTTTGATGAGCAGAGTATCCAGTGAAATTACTGGGCTTATGAGACTTAATACCTAATGTCTCAGGGTAACGAGCGCACTGCAGCGCCGCGCAGGCCTTTGTGTTTCAAAGTTCTGAGTGGCACTGCAATTGTTATGGACCGGCGTTATGCTTACCATCAGGCAAACGACCCGCTCGTCTCGTTACCAAATAACTAAAAAAAATCAGCCATATATTATATAAGTCGCCGATCATTTGTTCGAATCCTAACAATGAACTTGATCTTTTATTACATCGCGACGCGACGTGTCCATTACATGACAGTCGGGCATTTTTATGCCAGCCTGGCTAGCTACTGCCCTCAAGTTGAAAATCATTCGTAACTGTCGGTGTGTTCCTATAGCTGCACTTCAGAACCAGTTCTAATCTTCACCAGCTTCGAACACAAAAGCAAGACGTTCGAAAAGGTCATGTTTTTCGTCGCTCAAATCTCCGCTTTCATAGACATTACTTATAAAGGCAAAAAATACAGTAGTATAGGCAAGTGTTCATAGACAAGACTTATCTATAAAATATTATATAGAAATGGCTCATAATCTTATAAAAATATCGCAAAAAAGACAACGAAAAATTTCGTTTGTCTCGAGATGCTCAATATTTTGAGCGACGACTATCATATTATGTTTTGCAACCAAAACATAAGGAAATTAAATCATCTAAAGAAATCTAAAAATGTTTTAATAATAACTTTACGGTGTCTCTTTTTCTTAACCATCAACTAAAAGCAAACGGATCGTCATTTTTAACTTTATTTGATTAAAAAAGAATTATATTTATCGGACCAGAAGATCAGGTTATGTGGTCAAACGTTAACGTAATAAACTTAAAAAAAAATTAATAATAATATAATAATTGTTGATGTCGCTTACTGAATAAGTCACATGTTGTAAATCATCACAAGTGTCATGTGCCGTTTAATAATGTAAATATATTTTTAACAAATAATAATTACAGTACATAAGCCAATGGAGTTTTACTTTTTTTTGTTTTTTTTTAGTCAGACACGGTACACCCGTCGCCAACCTATGATATACCTAAGATTCGAATTTGTATCTCTATCTATATCATTGGCCCCAGCCAAGCCACCGAGTTAGTTTACATTATTGGACAACTAAGTAAATATCCACCACACAACGCAACTCGCAAGGCATGACCATAGTGCAATAATCTATCCATCGACAAAATACGCTTTGTAATAAAAATGTCTTATGTCATACTTGGACAATACTACCGCACCTTGCTTGTGCAATCTTGCATCGACGGACAAAAATGCTGAGTGATAAATCCTCTTCAATGCATTGTGTTGAAATGTTGATGGTATGTACTACGAACTATGTACATTTTAAACTGTCATGGTCATCAATATTAAGAACGTAATTATAATTAATGAGATAACGGGATATTTAACACGTAAATATTCCGTTAATTTCGGAAAGTAATCAATTAATACTGAGTGACCCTATTTTTTTGTGTAAAACGCAGGCTGCGTTTTTACAAGAAAACTAAACTAAAACTATATAGATAAATATAAAAGGAAAAACCTTATATAAATAGAAAATTTCATACAAAGCGTTAGAGCCTCCGAGATACGCGAAATATATACCTATATTATACTAGCTTCTGCCCGCGGTTTTTACCCGCGTTCCCACAGGAACCGTACATTTTTTCGGGATAAAAAGTAGCCTATGTTACTCTCCGGTCCATAAACTATATCTATGCAAAAAATCACATCGATCCGTTGCTCTGTTGCTGCGTGAAAGAATGACAAACCAACAAACAGACAAACACACTTTCGCATTTATAATATTTAATAGGATTATTTGCTCATTTAATGTAATGATAGGATTAACTTTTCTGCAAGTGTTCCTTTGCATGGATACCAGGCAATACCAGCAACGCTTTGCTTGGATAGTAGGCCGCCAAGCAACAGTGTGCTTGCATTACTGGATTCCAGATTGACGAGCATGTAACCAGTGTTATTCCTTATAGCAGTAGTACCTAATGTGCACTGCAGTACCGCGCAGGGCTTTGCGATTCAAAGTTCTGGGCGGCATTGTAATTGTTATGCAGACCGTAGACGCTTATGCAAACGTGCGTTTGCTTGTCAAAATAACAACGCTTTTGCATCAAGCGTCGATTACGAGATTCTCGTATAATCTCGTAGAATATCGTAGAATCTTTTGTAATAAGGTTTGGTTTATAGGTCGACTCTAAAGATAGTTGAAGACAAATTGGTTGTCGACCAAAGTCGAGTTTAACGAGTTTTTTGTAATAAGGCCGTATTAGATTAACGAAATTATATGCACCTCATATAATTAACCAGAACAAACAGAAAATTATAAAAAAACATGTGAAATCCGCCTGCCTGCTAAATAAAAACTAAAAAGAAATTTAAACGAATCAAATGTCACCTAATGGTTAATGGTTTGGACTACAGAGCGTGCCAAAAAAAATAGACACTGCATAAATGACATACGATCGAAAATCATTGTCTTCCTTTCCGTCAACAGTCGGGTATGAAATATATACCAAACACGTGAGCGTAAAGATCCGCCCAAAGTTACTCAATTAATATTATTTTACCGTGATTTGATTATGTATGCAGGCCAATGTCATCAATTCGCATGCTCGCTCTCCAATCGGAGTCAAGGCGCAGTTTGGCAACTCCTGAAGAAAGCGGTTACTTGAATGGCAAACTTTTAAAAACTTAGGGCAACAGCCTGGGACTTTATTATCTATGGCTATAGTGCTATACGCGGGAAAGCTGACAGCTGTCATCATTTATTTATTTATTGATGATTAGAACCATCGCAACCCATGAGTTTCTTTATTCCACCATAACCTTTAAATGCCTGAATAGATTTGGATGTATGGGGTAGGTATCATTAGAATCCTTATATTATCATCCCGAGTGACATAGGATGTAATATAAAAAAAAACAATATGGCGGCAGTACATAATTATGGAAAATAATTATATTAGTTATTCGTATACTTATTCAAATCTGGAAAAAAACCTCTTCAATTAAAAAGTACATGGGTAACATTTTCGAAGGCAAAACACGCACACTACTATAGTAAAACGGCTTCATATGAGTGTTTTCTTTTGAAACTATCTTTCTATTCAGTTTTATTGCAAGCTATACTAATCAATATTTATGTATGTAAAATAATACAAAGAGCAGATTTTAAAGATTATTTGATTTGGATTTACAATATGACGTTCACTTGTGATGTAAATACACTCGTTACTCACGTAGACCAAAAAAATAATAGAGACGTCGCCCTTGAAATTCGGTAGTGAAGCGGTTAAAGTAGATCAGTTTTTATTTAGAAAAAAAAAATGCACACTAAGCATTCAATAGCAATCTGACACCGTTGTTACACTTTTGACAAGATTTTAGCACTTTTAATTATGTATGTAAAAAAGAGTTTTTGGCAAAATTTTCTGATAGGTACTACCAATTCGGCTAAATTTTTAGTGAAAACCTTGCAATCGCCCTGGTTATGCATTTGATTGGTCCATAGGACTAACTTCTGTAACATTATTAGAGTTGCAGGTTCTATTTCAGTAACGTGAAAAATGTTTGTGCTCTTAAACATCCGCAAGTATTTCTTACGTGTAGATGTACCATATTCATTTCAAAGATACAGGAAAGCCTTTCTACGGATTGGGGCCTATTTGTGTAATCTTTTGACGTTTCTCAAATAAGTACTCATTTTTTTACACGGTTTGTTTTTTTATACTTATCCAGTAATGATGTTCAATAAAAGCAAACTCATTGGATGTCAACCAATGACATCAATAGCGATCCGATCGCCATGACATGATTCAAATTCGAATTTATATCTATGCCACAACACAAAAATCCAAGACTCGAGAACAAACAACTCTGCTCTGGCCGGGAATCAAACTCGTGTATAGATTAAGACTCAAAATGTCAGTGTATTTTTTTGTAGTAAGATTAAAAAGCTGACCGGCTTACTTTTATAGCTCCGCTAACCGGTTTCAAGCGCCGCGCGCCGTCTATATAGTTTTGTATGTCTACGATTATTCATATTACATTAAATATTTGAAGACTCGTGATCTCGTCTCTCGTGGTTACTACACCGCCTGCTACCTACGCTTTACTTACCTCTCAAACACTAAGCTGATTATAAGAATAATATTAGCTCCCTGGTGAATAGGTAAGTATAGATGGCTCGAATTCTACAAGCTTGAACTACTTTTGCGCGTTCGTAAGGCATTTTCTAACACACACCTAGCTAGCCACCAACCTCATAAGATAGCGGTTATACGTTAGTAGCTCAGTTGCTATGAAAAAGAGTAGGTGCCAAAAAGGTTCAAATTGGACTTCCCAGTCCATATATTATACTTATAGTTCCTGCGTGGTTTGCTCCTACAGCCATGTTGGAGAGACGGTGTACAAGTATATCCGTCTAGAAATCTCAGTTCCAATTGGACTTCCGAGTCCATATATTCATATAGTTCCGGTGTGTTCCTACCGCCGAGTTTGAGAGACGGTATACAAGTATTCAAAGCCGTCTAGAAATCTCGGTTCGAATTGGACTTCCGAGTCCATATATACCTATTTATAGTTCCAGTGTGTTCCTATACAGTCGCGTTTGAGAGATGGTATACAAGTATTCAAAGCCGTCTAGAAATCTCGGTTCCAATTGGACTTCTGAGTCCATTTATATACTTATAGTTCCGGTGTGTTCCTACAACCGCTTTTGAGAGACGGTATACAAGCATTCAAAGCCGTCTAGAAATCTCGGTTCGAATTGGACTTCCGAGTCCATATATACTTATAGTTCCAGTGTGTTCCTACAGCCGAGTTTGAGAGACGGAATACAAGTATTCAAAGCCGTCTAGAAATCTCGGTTCCAATTGGACTTCCGAGTCCATTTAAACTTATAGTTCCGGTGTGTTCCCACAGCCACAGAATACATAATAGTACAAACACCACAGCCACGTTTGAGTGACAGTTCTAATATTTAGTGCAGTATTCGTGACACTCATGGTCAATTTTATTAGCATTAGATGATAACACTATCCTACTGGGTAAACTAATAAAGTAATTTGCAACTCCAACGGCCTTGCACATCGTTAGATAAATATTTCTTGCATGGAAACATAAATTTTTAGTGGGAGGACTAACTCTTCTGCGAGTGTCCGTGTGGGTTGTTACCACCGCTGTGCTCGTGAAGTCTGCCGCCAAGCAGTAGTGTGCAAGCATTACTGGGTTCCGGTTTGATGAGCAGAGTATCCAGTGAAATTACTGGGCTTATGATACTTAATACCTAATGTCTCAGGGTAACGAGCGCACTGCAGTGCCGCGCAGGCCTTTGTGTGTTCAAAGTTCTGGGTGGCACTGCAATTGTTATGGGCCGGCGTTATGCTTACTATCAGGCAAACGACAAGCTCGTCTCGTAACCAAATAAAATAAAAAATTAGTCTAGGTACAAATATACAAAAAAACTGTCAAATAGATCAATTATTGAAATGAATCGGCACGGAGTCACAATAGGAATTCCCTTTCATAATGCGATCATATTAAGATTCGGCCAAAGTAGCCGCGCTCATCTCGTTTCGCAATAATAATAAAAACTCATCCTAACCTTTACTTCTATTGTAGTTTATGACACACAATTCTTTTGGAATTTGCAAAATTCCCAAAACGGAACCGGGCCGGTTCAAGGTCCACCCCACCCCGGTTCTCAGGTTCAAGTCTTAAGCCACCTTTCTACGTGCCGTATTAACCGTATGTAACCAGTATTTTTGTAACCAATCGACTTACGCAACGAGCCTTGCGATTTGCGAGTAAATGACTCGTTCTTGCCATCGAGTAAACCGCAAATTGTTGATGCGATTGTGTAGATAGGTACCTATGTGTGCTGCCACCCATTTGAACACGCACTGACTGACCTATTAGTTAATTTATTATTACAAGTTTAGGTACCTATAATGAGTCGAGTATTACTACTACGAATCACCGTCATCATAATCAATTAAATTCGAAACGGATTACTTGGAGTGATTGAAATATTAGAAATCTAATCATTCCAAATCCAACGTTCCAACTCATCGTTAGTGGCACTATCGTGAATGCAAACAAAAATTAAACATTACGTTTACTATAAATAGGTACGTAAGTACCTACTTTAAAGTAGGTATTTAAATACCTACATAATATTCTCGTATTTTATAATTTAAATAAAAATCAACTCTATAGTACCGGACATAAAACACGTTTGGTTTTAAAGACAAACATATTTCCGCGACATGATTATAAATAGACAGAATTAATTTAAAATTCATTAGATTATCTCAAAGGATTATTTAACATGTGTAGGAGATAATAATGGAGTCATTGTATCATATATTAGATAATAATAGTTATTGTGGCATCATTTTTAATCATACGCGAGTACTTCCACTTTATGATATGCACGCATTACTATACCTACGTTGATTTTTTTTTTGCTTTGTTTTTGGCTCCACGTGATTTGCGTATTTAGCCAGTGTCAAGTTATATAAATAATAATATGTAATAAATCTCTAGTTTTGATGCATGAAAGTCTTCAAAGTCACGTTAAAGTTTAGTCTAGGCGCGGTCGAGTCGAAGTGGCGCTTCAGTAAAGTGGTGGATACTTTACTGAAGCTTCTATGAAGTTTTGGATAGAATACGAAAATATGCGTTTTTCGTCTTTGTACTATTTGCCTTTCACTCATGCACGTTTACGAACACTTAATTTTTAATAATCCACCATTATTACACATTAGTACTCGATAAAACATAGGTTTTAGTAAATAACACAAAATCAACAACAGCACATTTTCGCATTCCCGCCAAAATTCCTTACGTTGATTTATAGGCAAGGAGTAGACTTCAAGGAGGCTTGCCACTTTTGATTTTAATAGGTGGTATGAGTTTTCTGCGGGCGTCCCTCTGGGTTCCACCTCTTTGCTCGTGTAGTGACCTGCCAGTAGTATGTAAGCATGACTGTGTTGAGATTTGAATGAGCAAAGCAGTCAGTCAGTACTGGGTTTATGAGATTTAATATCTAATGTCTCAGGGTAACGAGCGCAATGGCCGCCTTCGTGTTTCAAAGTTCTGAGTGACACTGCAACTTTTATGTGCTGGCGCTAAGCTTACCATCACACAAACAACCTGCTTGTCTCCTTACTTTGCAGAATAGCCAAACATAAAGGATTTTCTTCTTTTGTTTATAGGCTCAACCAAGAGCCTGGTTTAGGCATTTCCTATGATTACTTTGTTAATTAAAGTTAACTACTTATTTTAAAATTAAATCATAAACTTAATAAACATAAATTAATATTTATTTATGGTAAATTGGAACAAAAAAATTAGTATGCTACTGCGATACTCATATCGTCACCTGAAATTAGTCAATGTCAATTGCATTACAATAATTTATTATTTAAATTAGAATGATTAAAATTCAGGAAGAACAATAATTATGATAATTAGTACGATGACCGATGATATGGATAATATGTATCAAATCATTTGAAAACATTACCTACATATTGTGCAATTACTGGCAGAATTATGAATTATTATGAGTGAGTGTTATAGGCAAAAATTCTGATACCACGCGTGCGAAGTTGCAGGCAAAAGCTAGTCCGTAATATTGAATCAAATCAAACTATTTATTTGCCAGAATAAAGTAAAATATCATGGTCATAATTAAAATTTAGGGTCTGTGTATTCAGCCTGCAAGCGGACGTGCAAATATTTAACATTTATTAAATAATTCAATTTTTAAAATCTAAATATTCCTTAAGGACGTTACACGCGTCAAGGACCTTGCTCGAATGGGTGGAGTCAAGCGCACTTCACCCGCGCGGTCCACACTACGTCTTTCAAGAACATCGCAAAACCTAACGTCATAGAACACGCGGATGAACCGCTACGAAGCGGTACCCGCACGCGCGCACGGCATCTTTGCCTATAATTCTTTGAATTCATTTAATGGAAAGTTCTTCATTGAAAGTGAAGTGTTGAAGTGATCATCATTATACGTAAATAAACGGTACGGAAGCACATGAGATTATCCAACGTTGAGATTGATCTCAAAATATCGCTCTGAACTAAAATAAAAGTACAGACACCCAATTTGCTCCGTAAAGTTGAAATTTGTTACACATTTTGACCCAAAAATGAACTTGTTTTTTTTATGTTGTTTGGTAACGAGACGAGCTGGTCGTTTGCCTGATGGTAAGCATAACAATTGCAATTGCAGTGCCACCCAGAACTTTGAAACACAAAGGCCTGCCCGGCACTGCAGTGCGCTCGTTACCCTGAGACATTAGGTACATAAGCCCAGTAATTTCACTGGATACTCTGCTCATCAAACCGGAACACAGTAATGCTTGCACACTACTACTTGGCGGCAGACTTCACGAGCAAAGCGGTGGTAACAACCCAGACAGACACTCGCAGATTAGTCCTCCCACTAACGAACGTGTACGTAAATAAATTATTTTCGGGTTATTTTTATTTTTTACTTTTGTAGTCGTGTTTTTTATATTGGTTTCAATTCAAAATTCAATTCAATGAACTATCATTGTGGCATGCAAATATAAGAATAATTAACTATAATTATTCTAATATTTGCATGCCACAATGTGGTAAAATGTTTATGGCTCTTTATATTTTCTATACCTGTGACCCGACACTATTGTTATCACCAACATTTTTAGCAATTAAATGATTATGATTAGGTTTCATGAACAAAGCGGAAACCCAGACGGACACTCGCAGAAGAGTTCTACCGCCTTATAATGTAATTCATACATCCATACAGATAAATAAAATTGAAGTGTCTGTTTGTAATATCAAAATAACAGGTTTTTACTAAATGCATATGAAAGTATATACGGTACCTACAACAAAACAACCATTTTTAAAATTTTTGTCTGTCTGTCTGTCTGTCTGTTTGTTCCGGGTAATCTCCGAAACGGCTGGACCGATATTGACGGGACTTTCACTGGCAGATAGCTGATGTTACAAGGAGTAACATAGGCTACTTTAATTTTAGAAAAATAGTTAGGGTTCCGCGCAAAAAAATAAAAACCATAATCCAAAATCTCCACGCGGGTGAAACCGCGGGGCAGCAGCTAATGGTTCATAAAATTGCTTGATGATAAAGAAGACTACCTTTACAAAGCCTTTTTAAACACCTGACAAAATTTAAATGAGCACTATGTATAGATTATGGTTAGCAGTATAGTATGTAAATGAATCCCATTATATAAATGTCAAGGAAAAAATGCCAAATGTTTTAATATTTCTGTGAATTATAGCGGAAACAGTTTCATATATTATAGTATGACGAGACGAATGCATGGCCATTCGCCTGATGCTAAGCTTCACTCCTACACAACTGCATTGCCTTTGAGCTTTGTATAAAAATCTTGCGATGCGTGAGGCGCGCTTGGAACGGAGTAACCGTCTTGTGTGCTCGGAATTAGTGGGAGGACTAACTCTTCTGCGAGTGTCCGTCTGGGTTGTTACCACCGCTTTGTGAGTGAAGCCTGCCGCCAAGCAGTAGTGTGCAAGCATTACTGTGTTCCGGTTTGATGAGCAGAGTATCCAGTGAAATTACTGGGCTTATGAGACTTAATACCTAATGTCTCAGGGTAACGAGCGCACTGCAGTGCCGCGCAGGCCTGTATGTTTCAAAGTTCTGGGTGCACTGCAAATGTTATGGGCCGGCGTTATGCTTACCATCAGGCAAACGACAAGCTCGTCTCGTTACGAAATAACATAAAAAATAAAAATAAAATTGGGCCATCGTTTCCACTCAATCCACGAGGCGAGGAGCAAAGGATTTGGAACGGTCGTGTATGGGGGCTATAAACTGTTTATTAGTAAGGTTGAACATCTATGACAGTATCACGTCGATCCGTTTCTCATTCACAGCGTCAAAGAAGGGTAACCAGCGCACTACAATTCTGCGCAGGAGTTCTAAATGTCACTGCCGTTGTTATGGCCGGAGTTAGCCTTACCATCAATGAAACGACCAGCTCGTCTCATTATCAAACACCTAGTAATAAAAAAAGGTCTATTTTTTGTAAAAAAAATTTATTGAACAATGAGATGATTTGACTAAGTATATTATCTGCGTATCATCATTCTCACTCCAAACACTTAATCTTTTTCTTGTAATACTTGAAGCCATTATTTAGAAAACCACAATGGCGGATACGTGAATAGTGAACGTCATAGCAAAAACAAAGTGCGTCATAAAAGAGAATTGCAAAGCTTTTCCTCAAGAAATGCTTTGAAGCAAAAACTTTTAACAGTATCATAGACAACATAATAATATGTAAACTAAAGATATTTTGTCTATGATAGTATGTTAATGTAAATAGCATGGTAGGTATATACCTACCTAGTATAAAAGTATGACAAATAAATTACTTGAAAAAAGACGGGAAACGACTTCGACGACGATATTGTAAATAAAATTTCATCCCCCATTTTTCGACCCTTATTTAAGCCATACACAGCTTATGTATGTTAGTGTTTTTCTGTCAAAATAACCATGGTTTTGCAACAAGCGCGGATTACGAGGTAATACGCGGCTTGAAGTAAAACCACCAAAAATCCACAAAATAGACAGAAACAGCAATACAGCCAGATAGTGCTGTCTCTTCTACTCCCTGCCTGGGCTCAAAGTGACGACGGCTCCGCTTTACGCTACATACATCACTTGCGTATTTACCGCGGCTTCTGCACTCAACACGCAGTGGTTGTGAAACTATTTTTTTGAGTACCTAGATATTGTAGAAGCGGCGCGGTGCCTAACTGCACTACCTCAAACCGTGGTACGGTTAGCGGTCGCACTAGAGTTCTACTAAGCTCCACCTTAGACGGTACGATAAGCGCCAAGCGGTGATCCTGGTTTTTCCATGATTGATGCTTACCCATTAATTATGTACTAGGTGTACGGGCTGCCTTACGCTACATACATCACGTGTTCAGTACAGAAGCCACGGTAAACACGCGATGGTGCGCAAGTGATGTATGTAGTGTAAAGCGCAGTCGTCGCTTTGTGCCCAGGCAGGGCTTGGAGGAAGTGAAAGAGACAGCCTTATTGCTGTACTTGTCTGTTTCATCGATCTTTGATGGATTTACTTCAAGCCGCGCTTCAGCGTGTCGTGCTTCGCTTGATGCAAAACCATGGCATAGTTATTTTGACAGAAAAACGCAAACATGCATGAGCGTCTAATGGCCGCTTCAGATCAGGCGAGATATTGGTCAAACGCAAACCTATTGATCGTACGATTAATAGCGTACTGATCATTTTACTAACCAATTATATTAACTTAACTATCACGTAACAGGAATTACAACAATGACTTTTAGAATGGTAAATATACTAACCTTATTCTCTTGTTTTAAGGAGTTTAAGATTCTCCCATTACCGTGCATGTACATCAAGGAAATCTGTATATTTTTAAAAGACCATCCGGAGTAGGTATTTTGATCAACATTCAGATGTTGTGCAACGAAATACTAGACATAACAAACTTTATTTGCGTTTTTGTCGAGTCCAATTATGTCAGAAAATTAAAATTGTTAATCAATTATTACCAGAAGATATTAAAAGTCAATGTAAAAATAAATTTAGGCAGACATTGAATTCGTGGTTATTGAGCTATTCTATTTATAGCGTCAGTGAATTTATGTCAATAAATGTATCATCTAATTAATTTGAACTTTTATGAATACACAATTTAGATTGAAATATTGTAATAGAACATAATGATTTAATCATTTTTTTGTAAGTTGCAATATAATTAATGTAATGTAATTAAGGAATGTTGGTGGTTTCAAATTATAAATTATAGCTATTTTGACGAGGAATCAATAGAAAAAAATGCTGCATATTGTGATATTATCATGTCGCTGTTCCAATTTTTTCACCCTTAGTACCTTATTGTTGCAATAAAACCAGTATAATTACCATTATGTAACGAGGCGTGATATAGTTTCCTTCATCTGATCTTCCCACGGCCTAATTAGGCCGTGAGAAGAAGCTAAAAATGATTATAGTTTTTGTTAAGACCTAAGTTATATCTATTAGTGTCTATTTTAACTGGATTAAACAATTGATACATCAATTATTTCCCATATCACGCAATAACTGCTTTGCCATGGAGTCTCGGGAGTTTAAATAGTATAGGTACCACCCCATCTCTCCTCACACTACTGGGGCCACTGGGAGAGTAGGGTAGGTACCTACTACCTAGAAGTACTAAGTAGTTAGTTTTGGTAGTAGGATACGTAGTAGGTAGGAGTAGGTAGTAGGGTAGGTAGAGGTAGTAGGATAGGTATAGGTAGGAGACGGTAGTAGGGTAGGTAGGCGTAGGTAGTAGGGTAGGCAGGAGTAGGTAGTAGGGTAGGTAGGAGTAGGTAGTAGGGTAGGTAAGAGTAGGTAGTAGAAGTAGGTAGCAGGGTAGGTAGTAGGTAGAAGTCCATGTAGGTAGGAATATCCAGGGAATGGGCAGCAGCATTTTCCTCGGTCAACGTCATTATATACTGCGATGCCAAAACGCCTGCCATTTAAATAAGCGTAGGTACTGTACTGTATTGTATTAGGGAAAAATGAGCGAGGCCTATGTTCAGTAGCGCGTGGCGAATTACTTTTAAAAAAAGTGGAAAACGATTTTCATCACCTTGCCGAAAATAAATTAACACTTGTAAAAAAAGTTGCATGCTTGCTGCATGCTGGTACTAAAGCCAATAATCAGACTGTTCACTCCTAAGAAGTAGTAGTTTCTATCCGTCAAAAAGCATGTTTCCAGTGTAAGTACGAATCTTGATGCGATTGAAACCGCAGCCCGTAGCTAATTAATCACCTACTGCAAGATGTAATAGCATATTATTACACAAAACGTACCGCCTAAACACATAACAACAATTAGAAAAGTAATTAGACAATTAGTAATCTAAACGCAGTTGAACTATTAAAAACTGGCATTGAACAAGTTATGAAATATGTGTAGTATGTAGAACCATTAACTTTAGAATTTGGTCGTAATGGGTGCGACGAGGAACGAATAATAATCTCCAACAGTAACCTGGGTTTTGGAGACGCTAAATTATTGGAATCCGTACTAGGTTTGTTAGTGGTAGGACTAACTCTTCTGCGAGTGTCCGTCTGGGTTGTTACCACCGCTTTATGAGTGAAGTCTGCCGCCAAGTAATGTGCAAGCATTACTGTGTTCCGGTTTGAGGAGCAGAGTATCCAGTGAAATTACTGGCCTTATGAGACAATACCTAATGTCTCAGGGTAACGAGCGCACTGCGGTGCCGCGCAGGCCTTTGTGTTTCAAAGTTCTGAGTGGCACTGCAATTATTATGGGCCGGCGTTATACTTACCATCAGGCAAACGACCAGCTCGTCCCGTTAACAAATAACATAAAAAAGGTACAATTTAAGTGTGAAAGTGAGGTCTGCTATATGGAACTGGGGTGCAATTTTTGAATCTCAGCGGGTGACTAAAATTGTCATACCTATGATATCGTTTACGAGTGGGGGTACCCATTCGTAAACAATATCATAGATATGTGTAGGTATTTAGTGCCAATTTTGGCTTAAAACAATTTCCAACTTAAAAAATAAAATTGAATGGAACACAATCATAAGTTTGTCTATGATTAAAGCTGAGAAATAGTTGCATGTTGGTAAACAGGGTATGACTTTCAAAAATACGACTTTTGTAAATTAGTGATTTCAAAGTTATCGCTGAGAATTTTGTCACCGCTGATATCGAAATCACTCGTGACATTCAAAAATCGGTCCCCTGCGGCTTGTAAGCCGCTTATAAATCATCATCTCAAGAATTTCGGAGTCAGCATCTATCACTCCCACGGCCTAATTGGTTAAGGCGTCTGATCTAGGTTACCAGAAGGCACAGGCTCGAATCCTGTTGGAACTTAGAAGCGAAATTTTTGCGATCCTCTACAAGGGTTAAGTTTTTCCATTCGGGCTTATGGAACCCTAAAAACATCCTATATTTCATACTGCAGGCTACTTATTAAAATGTATATAACTTCCTATTTTTATAAAAGTGGCGCACTGTCAAGAACAGGGGGCCTACTATCCCATCTTAGCGCGATTCCTACCTGGCTACCAACAGAAAAATAGTACCATCCGCCCGTAAAGCGGGAGCCAGTTGGCTCCCGCTTAATTTTGCGATCGTGAGCTAAGCAGGATCGCGAAACGTGATTTCGTTCATTCAATTTGTGTTAAAACGGTACCACCCAAGCTTATAGGTATCTAAAACGATCCTGCTAACTGTCAAAAGAGACTGCTTACTAAAAGTTAATATTTATCAACTTCTTAGGAAAATCGTAACGTTAAGTGATCGTGAAAATCCATATAATTATTGAAAATCGTCATTTATTGTGTCTGAGATAAATAAATTGATGAATGGTAAGTACTGCAATGATCTTTGTTCAATTTCTGTGTCAATTTTTTAAATGCCCATTCCACACGTCTAATATTTTTGTCCAAGGTTTCTTAGTAAATATGTCAGTGTTTTTCGTAGTTTGAGAAAATGGATGAACTTCGACCATGTGCTGTTATTATCGTTGTCATAACATTTGATCAAATATCGGCGTTCCTAGGTAATTTGATGTCATCCAAGTTCTTTGATCAAATGCACATAGGACAAAGATATTTGATGAGGAATAGGTACCACCCTTAGTAGAGTTGCTTGTTTCTCTGCTTATTTGATTGCTTGTGAGATGGGCATTCTTGACTTTCGTTGCATAAGAATACTAGAATTTTTATTAATATTGTAACAGTCGTTGAGGCTGGCTATTTTGTTGAACATTAACTTGCCAAAAGCCTTTGAGTGGCAAAAAAGCTTTGGGCCTAGCCATTCAACCTATGTGACAAGACGAATCTTGAACATAATGTTTAAGGTTCAAGAAATTAGTTATGTTACTTAGTTAATGTAATATTTGAGGGAAGAGATTCATACTAGGTGGCAGGCTTCTGAGTGTCCATCGGGGTTGCTACCACCACTTTGCTCATGAAATCTGCCACCAAGCACTACTGTGCAAGCATTACTGTGTTCCGGTTTGATGAGAAAAGTAGTCTGTGAAATTACTGGGCTTATGAGCCATAATACCTAATGTCTCAGGGTAACGAGAGCAATGCAGTGCCATGCAGGCCTTTGTGTTTCAAAGTTCTGAGTTGTACTCAGATTCTTATATAGGTAGGAGTTATGCTTACAATCAGGCAGCCAACCAGGTCATCTTGTTATATAGTGTATAAAGATTAACTCTTATATTGAATTGACCTCTATAGATACACTTAATTATGTTGCTTCCCTGTTATTCTAATAAGAGTTATTTTTACTATGTTGCAGATTTTATGAAAAAGTCAAGTTTCCAGGTGTGTTAGGTTGCATTGATTGCACCCATGTTGCTATTATTCACCCAACCAAACACGAAGAACAGTTTTGCTGCCGCAAGCATTACCACTCATTGAATGTTCAATTGGTAAAGGCTTATCAAAATTACAACCTTTCATCTACTTCCCAATTTATTAGATACTTTTAAAGATTTTGCACTTTATTTTAAAAACAAGTGGGATGACACAATTCTGAACTATAGCAAACTACTGAACTATCTTTACTAATAAAAAATCATTTTCAGATATATGCAATGCTAATATGCAAATTATGAGTGTAGACAGTAGTTTTGAAGGAGCCACACATGACTCGTTCATTTCAAATGTGCATCCACTCCAAACACACATGGAAAATCTGAATGAAGCAACATGGTTTCTGGGTAAGCATACAGTAAGACAGTAGGATTGTACATAACCAAATAAAGCTATTATTTCAATCATATTTGTTTATTATTAAGTTAAAAATTTAAACATCTACCTAATAAAACAATTATATAAGATATACACAAGAAAGTGAGACAGGGTGATTTATTAGAATGACTTACAAATTGAAAATGTTGATTGAATAAAAACATAATATTATATCATCTAACAAAATTATTTTGTTACAGGAAACTCGGGGTATCCTTTAAGGTGTTACATGCTAACACCGATTGTTGATACAGCAGCGAACACACCAGAGCGACATTACATCGGCATCCATGTACGGACGCGAAACATTATCGAACATACTATAGGGCCTCGATGCCTCTATGTAACTCAGCACTTCAGCAGGGTGTTACAACCAGAAATGCAGTAATCGATCGCCTGTGGAACACTCAGCGAAACTGAAAAATAACAAGTTACAACTTACAATGTGTTACTTCTATATATATATATATTATATGGAATGAATGATATAAAAATATTTACACATTTTTCTTTATTTATGAGCAATCCCCCACAAATTTGCTGGAGTCTTCTTATTCAATTGGAGGCGATAAGGCCTGCACTGACGTCCCGCTTGGGGTGTATTGTGCATTTCCCCCTGCCAGTATCTGCCCAAGCCATCCCAACTCCTTTACATAATGGAGCACAGCTTTGGGTTGCTGTTCCAGTGAAGTTATACGCTGTGAAAATTTTCTGGAGTCCTGGTCGAGCCTCTCTCCCTGATATGCCGCATTGCAAGCCAGTGGCTACTCTGATATCTTCTGTGGCCATACAGTGTAGCAGCACATGATTAACAGTTTCTTGTTCCTGCATGCAGCCTCAGCAAAGATAACTATCCATTGTTTTATGTATGTCCAATACCTATATTTGATTGCTGAAAACAAATTGTTAAAATTAGTTTATTTAAACAAAATATATTAATAAAATAAAAATAGTTAATTTGGATATTATAGTTTTATTAATCTCATTTACTGAAAGAACTATCTCTTGCAGTCTTTTATTGATAATAACTTACTCCTTTCTTTTTGTATTAAATTTAGCTCCTGAATCTGAATAACCGTGGAAACTTAAAACAGTGTTTATAATATTAATGGGATGGGATATACTGACCTTACACCAAACTTTTCCGTCTTTAATTGCGCCGTCTCCGTTGGCATTTAACGCCGTTCGCGTTGCGATTCTCACACTAACGCCGCGAATGTTCCCTTGCTTGCCTCGATTATTATATCCGGCTGCTATATCTTTATTAGAGCTAAGGAAATCCGCGACGACGTGGGCCCTCACTGCAAGAAAAAACAATAGTAATTTTAAAAAATTGGGACTGGGTAGGTATTTTTTATTAGGTTATTTTACCATTTAAAGGTAGGTATTTAGTAGAAAATTTCATTTACTTTATAACAAAACAGCAGTGTTATATTATGTACTAACGGCATCATCATTTTTAGAATACTTAACAACTTCCACATTGAATAATTTTTGCAAGATAATTAGTACCTAAATCACAAAACTTATAATAATTAGAGCTGTAAGAAACCGTATGTATTCGTTACTGAGTAACGAGTACATCGCCAGATTCGAAGTACCGAATCGTTACTTACAAATTCAATTCGTTACTTCGGTATGTTTCGTATCATGTCAGCTTGATTCGTTATCCGTACGAATACAACGCACGATGCGTGAACTGAAACGGTTTGTCCAGCGATCGAATGAATGCGAGTGAGAAATAGCATCGTGGCTTCGTATTGTTCATATTTTTATCCAACTTCAAAATATGGAGCAGAAGGGTCCTCAATTCACCTGTATTTTTTTTTGTGGAGATGTTACTCTTTATCTCCATTCGACTGATTTTCAAATTTTTTTATTTCATTATTTTACTAAGGATTTTTTATGGTGTTACTTTGTGCCAATAATGTCATTAACTATATCTAAGCAAGACGAGAATAGTTCATACGTTAGACAATACGTATGTACCTACATTTATATATTAGTCATTTTACGAAGTCAGGTAATCGTAAGTTCGATACTCGATTGTATCAAAAGTAACGAGAAAAGTAACGATACGAAAGTAACGAGTACTGATGATTTCAATACCGAATACATACGAGTACTCGATTTCTCGTTACTTTTACAGCTCTAATAATAATAATATTTCATTCTGAACTGCAGTGTTGCCAGCTCTAGTGAGCGATTTAAAACGATAAGCTATCTGAAAAGGGACGGTTTCGAAGGGCAGCGAGCAGTTTTCAAACAATGTTATTAAATAATCCGTAGATATTTGATGAAATCAGGCATTACTTTGCAGAAGTCCATTTTAAATAAGAATTATATAATGTGTGTAATTTTTTTTAATTTAATTTGTGTGAACTAGGCCATTAGTCATTCTTTATCGCGGAATCAAAACTCCGTATTCAAAGAATTGTCTACCTATTATTATCTATCTACTTACATTATGATTATCTACCTGAATTATCTATCTACATATTGTGTATAACAAGTTTTACAACTGCAGGCTTTAAATTGACTTTGAATTTATATACTTACACTTTGTACTTGGTGTGCTTTTTCGCCATTAAGTCGTCCATCGCCCATTTTAACCAACTTCAAAAAAAGTAAGTTCTCAATTCATTTGTATTTTTTGTAGGTGAGCTACCACAAATCTTGAATGTAGTGTCTAACCGTTGTCTCACTCCATTCGCCTTCTCCGTTCCGTCGTGAGTAAATACCTAATATGGTCCATGCTTAGTTCTGTTCATACACCCGAACTACGAGAAGTCATCCGACTATAAATATGATCACAGTGCTCCATCCGTGCGAAGCCGGAACCGGATTGATAGTTATAAAAAAATGTACGGGTCAACTCAAGAACCTCTTCAGTTTTTGTCTGGTAAATTTTTATCGGCGGTAAAATTTTTAATTTTTACAATAACGGCATTATGCTGATCTGTAAAAAAAGATCAGCCTATTGCCGTTTTTGTCACTTTTTGCGACTGTTAGGTATAGTTATGCTAGCTTGCGTTCATATAATGCGTTCACAAACAAATTAGGAAGTTAAAATTTAAAGTGAATATAAAATATATAATAATAAGTTTTCAAAACGCTGTTGGCTTAATAATTTCAGCCTAAAAGGGACAGTCTTGGTGAAAGGACGATCATAGGACGGACGGACATTGAATAGGACGGAAAGCCATCCTAAATAGTGCGGTCTGGCAACATTGAATCTGCGGTCTGAAGCTACGTTCAAAAAGCAAATTTCGAAAAACCGCTTGTACAATTTTAAAATTTCTTTTAAAATCAAACTATTCTCGGCTAGACCACATTATTAATTGTCATGTAGCATTTCATCAACACATTTTTTTAAATACTGTACGATTTCTGCCTAAAACACGATTTTATTAGAAAAAGTAAACAACCGAACTTTCCGACGAGAATAGCACTAACGTTTTCGAACGATTCGTTCAATGTACATGAGACAAAATATGGGTTTGTATAGCGTTGTCCTTTTTTAACTTTTGCGATAGTAGATATGTGACATAGACAAGTTTTGTTCATTCTTTCGGGAGCTTTGCGATACCTATGCGATCTTGCTGTTTGGCTGGGTGGTACCAAGGTAAAGTTGATATAGTTAGCTCCCGCATAGCGACCAAATCGCATTGGGCTCGGAAGCTTAACTGGGGTGGTAAGCCCCCAGGTGTGTTTGCGAAACGCGTATAGAATATAAATGTATCAACTTCATCAAACAGATTATGCACATTAGAAACATAATTCTATGCTTTATGAAATATATTTTATGGTGTTAACCGACACTAGCGGATATTCACACGTTTGCGTGAACATCCGCTAGTGTCGGTTAACACTATAAAATATATTTCATAAAGTTTAAATCTCTCGCCATTTGATTGGTACTGTAACGTATCACAATGGAGTAGGCGATCGGTACAAAGCGGGTCTGCTAGATGGAGCTACGGCTCGTAAGCCGGAAAGAAATACATCATATCAAGAATTTCGCAGTCAACATCGATTGCTCCCATAGCCTAGTTGGTTAAGGCGTCTGGCCCGGATAGCCAGAAGACGCAGGTTCGAATCCTGTTGGAAACGAAATTTTTGTATTAGTGTGAACATCCGCTAGTGTCGCTTGACACTATAAAATATATTTCATAATTCTAAGATTTATTACGACAATGAAGCTGAAAATACTATACCAAATATGGTATTGTATTTAATTTTGACGTTTTTAGGCAATGATCGAGGCCCACAACTTTTCCATTAAAGGGAAGAAAACTTATAAGAAAGACTTAATTTCCAATTCCCGATTAGGTATGTGACAGATATTCTGTAAATCTGTACATACATTGCAAGACAATAAAGCAGTCTATAAAATGTTTAACGAGACAAAAACTGAAGTTCTTCATATAAGTACTACCTACTTACCTATATGTATAATAATTATTGACATTATATTATTTTTCTCTTTTATTTGCAGATAGAGTCAACACAAAATGGCGCCATCTGTGAGCGTGGCGGAGTACTACGCTGGAAAATCTATTTTCATCACTGGAGCCACTGGTTTCATGGGAAAAGTCCTCGTGGAAAAACTCCTGAGAGCATGTCCGGATATAAAGAAGATTTATTTGCTTATGAGAGGCAAGAAAGGACATAACAGCAAAGAAAGATTGGACGGATTCCTCAACTTTCGAGTAAGTCGCGTTCATACAGCGTAGCTCGACCCATCTTTCTTATCGATCGATAAAAGCAAGTTTTGTTGCGGTTGGTACTTGGATCGGTGGCCGAAGTGATAACAACTGCAAGCGCTACCGTGCTTCAGAGGGCAGGCAAAGCTTGTTAGAGTATCGTTTGCGAAGACCGTATCTTATTAATTCTATACTCTTTCATTTATGACCGTGACACGGATAATTCGCATGCAAAATTTGCATTATATAAATAAATATATGAGAAGTAGAAGCGACATCTATTGTAGAGTAGCACAACTACAATTTCTTCGCGGTTTGTTACGGAATTGTTTTTTGAAGACTTTATTTCTCTTTCATTTATGACCATGACACGGAAAATTTTATTCGTACTACATTAATTAGCTGGCATGCAAAACCGTTCTATAAATTGAAACAAACGCGTCATTTACCCAGTTTTTGTAATTGCAGATGAATTTTGACTAAGTAATAATTATTAATATCGTTAGTTGTGAATATTTACTAGGTGGTAGGACTAACTCTTCTGCGAGTGTCCGTCTGGGTTGCACCCATTACCTAATGTCTCGGGGTAACGAGCGCAGTGCAGTGCCGCGCAGGCCTACAAACAGGTCTGTGGTTCAAAGTTCTGAGTGGCGCTGCAATGGGCCGGCGCGGCGTTGTGCTTTAACATTAGGCAAACGACCAACTCGTCTCGTTATCACGTCATAGTACAAAAAAAATTATACCTCATTGCAATTTATTAGTTAGGTAATGAAGCACTATTTAAAATGTCCTTTCACTTTCCATTTCAAATTATAATCATTATTATTGTGGCTTGCATTTTTTACTACGATACACCAAAGTTACAATAATAATTATTTATCTACAATTAACCGCCAAAGCCATCTATTATCAAGTAGCTAAACGAATTCTTTTCAGGTCTTCGATCGTCTTCAAAAGGAATGTCCCAAACGGCTGGAAAAACTTCATGTTATACCAGGTGACATCCTCTCTGATGACCTGGGGATATCTATTAAAGATCGGGAGGAACTGCAGAGGGAATGCCACATTATCTTCCACTGTGCTGCGTGTGTCAGGTGAGAAACAGATTTTTGGAAAAATGACTAAATCTTCCGGGAATGCCTCTACCAATTTCCTCGTGTAGTTCCTATCTCATGCATACACCCTACCACCACCTAGTAGAAGTGTGCTTCATCACTGTATTCTGATTTGATGAGTAGTCAGAGCAATTACTGGGAAATTAACCACACCCATGCGTAGCCCTTCAAAGATTTGGGTGGCACTCCAACTATTATTGACCTGCATAACGCAGGACAATTTTAACATCTAAAATTGACCTGCTCGTCTAGTTTTAAGTACAAAAAATTACTACATGACTACATCTACAAATATTTCCCATTTCAGATTTGATATGTTTCTGCGTGATGCTGTCAAAATGAACACAGCTGGTACTCTTAAAGTCCTGGAATTGGCTGAAGGAGTCAAAAATCTTGAGGTAAGATTTTAACAATAACTCCTTTATTTACCGCATAGCGACCAGATGGTACGACTAACTCTTCTATGAAATGTCCGTCTGGGTGGGTATGGGTACCACCGCTTAGCTCGTGACGTTTGCGACCAAGCGGTAATGTGCAAGCATTGCTGTTTTCCGTTTGATGAGCAAAGAGGTCAGTGAAATTAATTGTCTTATGAGACTTAATACTTGAAGTATCAGGGTGACGAGCGCAATGCAGTGCCGCGCAGGCCTTTGTGTTCCAAAGTTCTTGGTAGTACTGCATGTGTAATGGGCAGGCATTTTCTTTTTTATGTTTTTTGGTAACGAGACGAGCCGGTCGTTTGCCTGATGGTAAGCATACCGCCAGCCCATAACAATTGCAGTGCCACCCAGAGCTTTGAAACACAAAGGCCTGCGCGGCATTGCAGTGCGCTCGATACCCTGAGACATTAGGTATTAAGTCCCATAAGCCCAGTAATTTCACTGGATACTCTGGTCATCAAACCGGAACAAAGTAATACTTGCACTCTACTTGGCGGTAGACTTCACGAGTTATGCGTTATGCTTACACCAAGCAAACATCTCGTTATCCAGTACGATAATAAGTGGTTATTTTAATTTGATATTTTAGCCAATTTGTTCAAGATATTTTTGTTTCTTTATTTAAGCGCTGGATCAAATACCATCGATACTTTTTCGCAAGGTATTCGTGCTTGCCCTATTGTAGTCCTCATTGGTAACGGTTTCCAGGCGTTCGTCCACGTGTCCACCTCGTACTGCCGCTGCGAGGTGCCGCTGCTGGAGGAGCAGCTGTACCCCGCCAAGCACCGGCCGGAGCACGTCATGCACTGCACCAGCTGGATGGACGACGAACTGCTGGAACACCTGCAACCCAAGTATGGTTGAGGAATTCTATAGAGCATACTCTTAATAGTCATACCATACCATACCTGCATACACTAGCATAGTCTAAAACACGGAAACTTTTTCATTTTTACACGGCTGCACAAAAAAGGAGTGTAATGTTTTAGGTTATGTATGTATGTGAGTTTCTTTATTCCACGATAACTTTTAAAAGGCCTAAACATATTTGTATATTTGGCGTACCTTACACCATCTCGAGTGACACTGGCTAGGTCAGTCGTGTTTTTTATGTAACTTCTATTACATCGAAATGTTAATTGTATACTTTTTTTTAAGTAGACGTGCGAGATTTTTGTCTGATTACAAGTATAAAGCCAGTCGACCGGGTATTGAACCCGGAGCCTCTCGCTTTGCAAGCCAAGACTTACTGCCAACTCAGTCACGGAGCCGTCATAATAACTAATCTATTTTAATCTCGTCTGATTTCATTGGAAAATTTAATTTGTACATTTAATTTAGTACACCTAGGGCGGTCTGGTCGAAGCCCCGCGTGACAAAAATACTCTACTTAGCGCATTGCCAATTTGCCATTCAACGGGGCAATGTTGCCAGTATTTTGGAAATATCGCCTACTACTGGTAATCATCATCACTGCTGGACATCGGCCCCCGCATGAAGGGGGGATTGTGTCATAACACAGCGCGCTTGGCAGATGTCGCCGTGATCGCAGTATTATGATGTTGACAGAGGAGGATGCTGCAGCACATTCCCTGGATATTCCCTTAGCCGGCATTTACGTCACCTACGGGAAGAAATGGAGTGGTTCTGTGCTCCCGTGGTCGGGACCACACGGCGTGATTGTAAGATCCAATATGTAAAATTTGTTTATTTTATTTTAGAAGCGACGCGTTCCCTATTTACTGTATTTTATCTCGCTCAAAGGTCTTTGCGTATCCAGCGGGGCAACGCGGCTAGCATTTTGAGATTTGATCTATCTTTAGACCATTTTTTTTGTCTATATAATATATAGATCAAACCATTTTTTTTTTTGGTAGACTTATGGTTTTATTTTAGTTTTTAATTTTTAAGTATTAGTTTTAATTTTTATGAATTTGGTGAGTAAATTTATTTTCAGGATAATAGAACCACAGCCTAACACCTACGCTTACACCAAGAACCTCACAGAAGACTTAGTTTCTCAGTACAAGGGAAAGTTTCCCATCGTCATCGCGCGGCCATCTATCGGTGAGTGGCGGAACTAGTGGCAACATTTACAGTTTTAAACTACCCTGCCTTGAGTAAAATATTGTTAGTGTTAACCCACGCTTACGAGATGGTTAGTAGCAAAGACTATAATCTGTGGTAATTAGATTCTAAATTTTTATGGTATTTATTTATTACTGATTTTTTTTACTTTTAAGTGTAAATTCTTAGGCATTATTTTAGATTATTTACTGAACTTTAAAATATAATATTATGTTGTTACTGAATAAATACAATACAATATATAATATTATATTGCTGCTCGAACATGAAACATGATCCGGAAACTTGAAATAGCTGTTATAAGAGCACATAACCTTACATTAAACCAAAACAGGTAAGTACGTTGCATGAAACGCAAATCAGCCTTTAATTAGATTAATAAATAAATTCTCAAAATATATTTTAGGTGCTTATTTAGCTAGACAGTGTCCGTACAGTATTTTTTTTTATTTATTTTTTTATGTTATTTGGTAACGAGACGAGCTGGTCGTTTGCCTGATGGTAAGCATAACGCCGGCCCATAACAATTGCAGTGCCACCCAGAACTTTGAAACACAAAGGCCTGCGCGGCACTGCAGATCGCTCGTTACCCAGAGACATTAGGTATTAAGTCTCATAAGCCCAGTAATTTCACTGGATACTCTGCTCATCAAACCGGAACAAAGTAATGCTTGCACATTACTGCTTGGCGGCAGACTTCACGAGCAAAGCGGTGGTAACAACCCAGACGGACACTCGCAGAAGAGTTAGTCCTCCCACTAACAAGAACAACAACAACTATAATTACTAAACAGAGAAAAAGAAAAAACATTTATCAGATTTAAAATTATTTAAAACGTATCTTTCAGTGACGGCCGCACTGAAGGAGCCTATGCCTGGATGGGTGGACAACCTCAACGGACCCACAGGTCTTCTTGTTGGAGCAGGAAAAGGTAATTCATCCCTCTAGTACCTACCTTTTAAAGTAAGAAGGTATTTACTTAAAAAGGTATTTACTTACTTTAAAAGATATATATAAGTTTTAAAGTAAGTATTTACTTATACTTTACTTTTTGCTTTCACGCGGGCCCAGTGCAGCTTGGTGGATGTCACATGTCCTCGAATTTTGTGGTTATTGAACATGCGGGTTTCCTCACGATGTTTTCCTTCACCGTTTCAGAGCGAGTGTCAATAAACATAAACATAAACGCTTGCACACTCATACCCCCGCACTAGGATTCCCTGTGTCGCAGGTGGCATGGACATACACAGATACACACCACAAACATCCAAGACCCGAGAACAAACTTTATGCTTACACAAAATCTGCCCCGGCCGGGAATCGAACCCGGGACCCGTCGCTTTGCAGGCAGGGTTACTACCAACTTAGCTACTCCTCACATAATAGCCGTCTACTCCTCACATAACTTGATATAGTCATTGGTGCGGGCCGAGTCGAGATTCGAACTATGGTGCGTCGGATTGAAAGTCGCACAAGTTCCCGCTCGGACACACTCGCTCTATTGTTTTGCTCTACTCGTTGAACTTACTGGGCTTTGAACCCTGACTTTTTACAGTTTTCTTTCAATTTCCAGGTGTAATTAGAACAATGCACTGTAATGAGGAGTACCAAGCTGACGTGGTCCCGGTGGACTTGGCCGTCAACGCGTGCATCCTGCTGTCTTACACGACTGGAGTGAACAAGTAATATGAACGCCAAACTTTTTGTCTTGTGTGAATATTGGTTTACGTAGCTAAAAGCAATGTGGTAGGACTTCTCTTGGCTGTCTGGGTGGGTACCATCACTTATTAGCAAGCAATATTAGCAGCATTAGATACTCAGTTTGACAATATACAGCGTGAGTTTGAATTGGTATATTATCCCGAGAGGGAGTCAGTGTACTTCTGTAGGTCAACAAAATTTGTTTAGAAGTTTTTAAAATTCGGAATTTATCAATGAAAAAAAGGCATTTAAAGTGTACGTCAAAATTCTACTACAGAATTTCCGGGCAGCCCTAGATCAGCTCACTGAACTTTCTTAAATGATGATTAGAAGAGACTTGAAAAAAATCCTGAAAATGTTCACTTCACGTTGTAAGTGGTTTTTGTTTGTATGGAAATTTTGAATTCATTTCTAAGAGAGATTCTCACAACCTGTCGACAACTATGCTCCTAATCACTCCCTTCCGGGATAACATACCAATTCAAACGCACCCTGTATACATTTTAACGCTGTCAATAGGATTCGAACCTGCGTCTTCTGGTTAGACCAGACGCCTTTACCAAACAGTAACCACAAATTTTTAAGATGTATATATTTACGTGAACGTCTCTCTAGTGTTAACATTTTAAAATATGTTTAGTAAGAATAATACTCAGATTGACTCATTTTTCCCAGGCCTGAAGAAATTCAATTTTGCAACATCAGTCAATCAGGTGTCAACCCCATCACTTGGGGAGAAGCTTTGGACATGGGTAAGATAATTGTGTCCTTATAAATAAATAAACCCTACTTCCTACTAGTCCCACTATCCTACTTCCTACTAGTATTGTATAAATGCGAAAATGTGTTTGTCTGTTTGTTGATTTGTTTGTTTGTCCTACTTTTACGCAGCAAAGGTGCAACGTATTGAAATGATTTTTGGCATAAATATAGTTTATGGACCGGGCGACCGATTTTTTAATTCCACGAGTGATTTCGAAATCACCGGTGACAAAATTCTTAGCGATGACTTTGAAATCACTAATTTGCAAAAGTCGTTTTTTTGACAGTCATACCCTGTATACCAACATGCAACTATTTCTCAGCTTTGATCATAGATAAACTTATGGTTGTGCTCTATTCAATTTTAATTTTTAAGTTGGAAATTGTTTAAAGTCAAAATTGGCACTAAATACTCATACTTATGATATCGTTTACGATTTGGGGTACCCATTCGTAAACAATATCATAGGTATGATAATTTTACACACCCGCTGAGATTCAAAAACACGAGTTTTTGTAAATCGATGACTATTGGTCATATCGCTGATATTTAGTCACTCAGTGACATTCAAAAATTGCACTTTGTTGGCAGCACATTCAGCATGCTGGCGACATTGTCTCTACGTTGGATCGTAAAGCTTTAAGCCAGATAAAGAAATTAGAATGTGATGTGTTCCAGGGCGTGTCCACGTGCACGAGTTTCCGTTCTCAGTGTGCCTGTGGTACCCGGGAGGCTCTGCCAAGAGCTCGTGGGTGCAGCACCAGCTAGCTCTGTTCTTCACTCATCTGCTGCCGGCGTACTTCGTCGATCTGCTCATGTTCTTGATGGGGAAGAAAACTTTGTAAGTATATTTAGTTTATTTCACTCCAAGATAACTATTAACTAACTTAACATACCTAATGTTTCAGGGTAACGAGCGCAACGCAGGTCCGCGCAGGCCTTAATGCTTCAAAATCCTGAGTGGCTCGCTGGCGTTATGCTTACTAACAGGCGAACGATCTGCTCATCTCTTAGTCCAATAATATAAGTGGTAGGACTAACTCTTCAGCGAGTGTCCGTCTGCCGCCAAGCAGTAATGTGCAAGCATTACTGTGTTCCGGTTTGATGAGCAGAGTATCCAGTGAAATTACTGGGCTTATGAGACTTAATACCTAATGTCTCAGGGTAGCGAGCGCACTGCAGTGCCTCGCAGGCCTTTGTGTTTCAAAGTTCTGGGTGGCACTGCAATTGTTATGGGCCGGCGTTATGCTTACCATCAGGCAAACGACCAGCTCGTCTCGTTAAAAAAAAGCTTAAGGATAGTTCCATTTTTTATTTTACTCAATCAATTCAACCCAATTTTTTTTTTTTTTTTTTTATGTCATAGGTGGCAAACAGGCTTACGGCCCGCCTGATGGTAAGCAGTTACCGTCGCCTATGGATGTCTGCAACACTCGGGGTATTACTGACACGTTGCCGACCTTTAAAGCCTCTGTTGACCCTTCTTTTGTTTTCGTTTCCAGTATGGTGAAAATGCAGAAGCGCATCAACTACGGCTTAGAAGTGTTGCAGTACTACACCACTAAAGAGTGGTATTTCAAGAACGACAACTTCGTGGCTCTCCAGAATGCTGTGTCGAAAGAGGATAACGACACCTTTTATACCGATGTCAAGGTTAGTAATCGTCATTGTGTATTTCGTCAGTGAAATTACTGGGAATTTCGCTTCGCTTTGCCCATTCTCTTCTGAAGAATTTTTAAGAAATTTTATTTATGTCAAATCAAATCAAATCATTTATTTGCAGAAAAAACATGGTATTTTTACATACAATGGTCAAATAGATGTTTTGTGACTCTATATTATAGTGCACGTGTTTTTTGCTATAGAAGCATGCAAATGTTTAATATAACAATTATTATATAATGACCAAATAGCAGTGTCGAAATTTACATTATCACAATAAAATAATCAAAATAGCTTCCGTTTCATACCTAAAACTTCAAGTCACATCAATCATCTTATAATTATTCATCAAATTGTTATTATTCATCAAATCATGTCAAATAGTAGGAAAAAAAATTATGTACAATCAAACGTCAAAAGTTAATCATATGAAATTTATTATTAAAATATTTTTGTCTATAGAAGCTTTTATAAAATACTGGGTAAACTACCTGGGTTGGTACCACCGTTTTTACTATATAGGTGGTAGGACTAACTCTTCTGCGAGTGTCCGTCTGGTACCACCGATTTGCTCGTGCCGTAGTCTGCCGCCAAGCAGTAATGTGCCAGCATTACTGTGTTCCGCATGAGCAACGTAGCCAGTAAATTTACTGGGCTTATGAGTCTTAATACCTAATGTCTCATGGTAACGGGCCTTTGTGTTTCAAAGTTCTGGGTGGCGCTGCAATTGTTATGGGCCGGCGTTATGCTTACCATCAGGCAAACGACCAGCTCGTCTCGTTACCAAATAACATTGCAAGTTAAAGAAAAGCTCGTAAAAATATGTCGTCGTTTTCAGATTATCAAGTGGAGTCCGTATATCAGGGACTACATTAAAGGCGCTCGTGAATTCTGCTGCAAAGAGGATCCTGCGACCTTGCCTCAAGCCAGAAGATTGAACAGACAGTAAGTTTATATTTAGAAAGAAACCTGTGAAAGCTTTTCAGTCCTACCACAAAAAAACTACATTTAGACGCCCGTTTTTAGCTAAACAGTGTTTAAAAGATAAACGTCTAAAATGATTAGAAATATCACAACATTGAGTTAGACACTTTTGAAACCTACGTTTAAAATCACGAATAAACGTCTAAAATTATTAGAAAATTTAGGGATGTCACAACAGAATTGTGTTAAACAACAGTTAAACTTCTAAAATCAAGGGACGACAAGCGACCAAGGCATGTTTAAGGGTTACTGTTTAATACGTGTTTAGAGTGTGTTTAATTTGTTAGTGGTAAGACCGTTTGTTTCGTGATGATTCAACAAAACCTGTTCAGCTGTTTGATATCATACGCACTTTGTGTCGGAGATTTTAAAATTTTTATATAATTGAAATCTTTTTTCTTTCAGATTGTACTATTTGGACAAGGTGACGCAAGTGGTGGTCTGCTCTCTGATCGCGTACATCATATATTACTACTCACGAATCATAATCCCGATAATATTCCAACATGTTTAGCTGAAAATAGATAACTTCTCTATTGTACACCAAAAATAAAGCCAAACTAAATCACGGTGCAATAAGACTTACGATTTGCTATCAAAATCTACTGCGAGCCAATAAATTGGAACGCAACAAAATGTACAACACGCCCACTTGCTGCTAACTACGTCGCTGGCTACCTACGTTTTGCTTTCTCGCGCTAGATTGTAAGTCGGATTGGACCGTAAGTGGGCTCCATACAAAAGTAAAAGCAAAAAACAGTAATAGCTAAATACGTATTGTACGGCAGTAGCTGTCCAAAGAAGTTACTTATTTAATATTGTTCAAGATTCATGTCGTGGATGTAGCATCAAAGCAACTGTTATAATAATAAATTTTAAAACTTAACTAATAAATTAGTGTTAAAATAATGACAGCAATAAGCACTTACGAATCGAAAATACTCAACGACAAAAGGGCAAATCGAAGAAGGAACGCATTTTGTGAAGCTTAGCTTTTATAATATTTGACTAACAGACGACAAAAATTATTACAAAATCTCTCCGATTTGCCATGTTTTCTGTCATGCATTGTAAAAATTATATGATTAATTTCACTATTATTATTAGTTTTTAAGTGTAATAAATAATTTGAGTTATTGATAGTCATAAAGTGTATCGAAATAGTAATAAATTCTTAGATAAAAATAAAAAGAGAGATACAGCTAATCGCCACAAACCAATTTTTTAGATATGAGTGCCTTCTGCACTCTTCTACCGTCTGGTGACGACACTGTAAACGTCGATATATCAGACCAAAACTACGAAATATTACAAGTAAAACTTATCGTCGCAAAACTAATTTTGGAAATTAGTTTTCGTTCTTAGGAAAATGCGGTGTTTTGTTTTCGAAAAAATCAACAAGACCAACCTACTTCTAATTTTAATTCTTTGAACTGCCAATTTTTGTCGATCGTAAAGTTCCGTACTTGCACTGCAAAACTAGTTAAGAGAGCGTGCCCTATCTCCTTTTTAGTTTTATCTAATAATAAATGTTAACCGTTGAACTGAAAATGTGACCTTTTTCATTATTATTTTAATTAGATCGCTGTGTTTATTATTTTGCCAAGGCCAAAGATTTTTTGTAGCACCAATTGTTTATATACTACATCTTATTAGCTTTGTCAATGTACCTATTGGACAGGGCTTTTCCAGTTTCAATTTAACAAATGTATAGTACCTTGCAGTAATATGTACGCACTTATTGTATGCATAAAGCGCAAAGCAGTGCCGCGCAGGTGTTTGTGTTTCAAAATCTGATTGCCACTGCAATTGTTACGGGCTGGGTTACCGCTTACCATCAGGCAAACGAACCGCTCGACTGGTTATCTGATAGTTTAAAAACCCGATTATGATAACACGCAGAAATAACTTTATATTTGATCTTTTTTTTTAAATTTAGTTTTACTTCAAAGCTTTTTTCTGACGTGTCATTTTTCTGCCTGGTACTGTACTTGCTCGTAATTTTTATATTATTTTAGTTCTCGTGATCATATGTTCAAAATCAACGTTCGTTTCGATTTTATTACCAATAAGTATAATATAATCATAATCCATCATTATTATTATAATAGATAAGATTGCAATAATAAAATTGTATAATAAATTGTTTAAGTAAAAATGCTGCCTGTTTTTTTTCCTGTGTTTTTTTAAATAAGCGAGTATCAAGAGCTCTAGGCTCGATATATATTAAAATACTGGAAATGGTCTTAAAATGTCCAGATGAGGAGTTAGAAACTAGCATTAGACTATCTACTACTCTATTTACTCTACTGTACTCTATTTACCACTTTCGACCGCTTCATCATTTAGGATCAGCGGCGCGAGTACGGAAGTCGATTCGATAAATTTGTCGAACCGAAAAACTCGACAAATTTATCGAATTTTGCGAGTACCGAAGTCTGATCGTGAAGTATTGTACCTAGTAGCTCTATATTCTCTTTGGATTCGACCTAGCTTTTCGATAACTTTTGTCGATTGTTTCGAGGCTCGATAAATCCCACTTTATCGATTTGAACTGTCATTTTTATCGAATTTTGTCGAATATTATCGACCCGAATAGATCTGTACTTGCGCCGCATGTAAGGTAGTGATCAAACGCTTACTTATCAAGAGTAAATAAAAACAAAATAATTAAAAGCTACAAACAGTGACGTAGTTAGTGATTTTGCTAACCTTTTTTGTTGTTGAAAGGGATATCTTTTTGAGATACGCGGCTTCCATGGGGCGCAGGTTATCTGGGTTTTTTACCCAAATAAAATCCCGGTGGTGTGGCTCGGTGCTACATAGGAGGCTCCTGGGCTCTCCCAAGGACAACACCGGTGCCCCCCAGCACTGCGTCCTTCAACCTCCATCTTAGGTCATCGTTAAAATGTCATGCGTTTTTCTCTCAAAATAACTATGGTTTTCGCGTGTTTACAGCGGGTTCTGCACAGAACAAGCAAATATTTTTTGAGTAGAGGTCGGTGAAGCGGCTGTCGTACGTCTCTTTTAGTTCCTCGATTACTACGGTTAGCGCTCGGACTAGATTTCCATCAAGCAGATCATAGATGGTATAATATGCGTCAAGCTGTGACCGTGGTTTTTCAATTCTTTTTTATTTATTTATTTATTGTGACGAAAACGATAAAAACCAATTACATTTCTCACATTAGGAAATGGAAGTTAATAAAGTGGCGCGTGGTCAATGATTAATCTATCATGCTTGACCTTGTAACGAGCGCCTTACGACAGCCCGCGCTTCAGTCCTTCGAGGAATTGCGTGAATGGATGGTCAGAATTCCATCTCTAACCCTCCACAGGCCTAAAGGTCCCCGTTTAGTTGTCATTAACGTCAGGCAGGGGATGCCGTAGGCCTACAAGGGACAACGGAGTTTGATTTTACTAATTTACCAATGAGGCCAAGTGCGCACATACTAAGTATATTATGATTATATAATTTTATAAGACCTGTTCGTGGCAATACTCATATCCTGTTGCATGCGAGACCCAGGGCCTTCGTCTTATCGCACACGTGTCTTAATTGTTGATATTAATTTGTAATTATTTTTAATATCCACACATATAATTTATTGGACGTGTCAGCTTGTAACCTCACAGTTTTTTCTATAGACAATAGAAGTTACTGCGTGGATGCCAGCATGTGCGGATAGAAACACCCCAAGTCATCCCGTGCGTGGGTTAGCATTAGACGGTGCCAGACGCGGCCGGCTGAAAGCATAACGCCAGCCCATAACAAATTGCAGTCGTAACTCTTCTGTGAATTTCCGTCTGGGTGAGTACCACCGCTTTGCTCGTGTAATCTGCCGCTTTTTTTTGCTGCCAATTGGTATGGAAACGGGTGTTTGTGCGACAAAAAGCAGGACGTTTTGCTTGAGATAGCGCCTTAATTTCGATTTCTATGTACCTTTGGATCTAAAACTCTACAAGAGAGAAGATAGTACAAAATAGTATGGAAAAACGCTTTAAAACATAATACCAACGTTGATTTTCTGCCGTTTCGCTTATACGTGACACAAGTAAAGCCGCGGGAGCCGTTAAGTTGATAAAATAAGATCTGAAACTTATTATTTCCGCTGAAATCCTTTAACTAGTTATGCTTAGTAGATGTAAAACACGAAGTCTGTTAGGGTGAATCTATAACAAAATATTTTGTCGATTTTTTAATTGGAACAACGCGAATAATTGGATCAAGGCGAATAGTTGGATCAACGTGAATAATTGGATCATCGTGAATAATTGGATCATCGCGAAAAATTGTACCGGTGAGTTTGGTGATTTACACACGACAACGAACTGTAGTGTATACAAGTGAACTACTTTTGGTTTTACGTAATATAAGGCAAACGGAGAGCCGGTCACTTGTCTCATGGTAAATAACCCCTGCCAATGACCATTGAAGTACGACACAGAACACAATTATTAACAATTAGACCAGCTCTGTGACATCATTACATTACCATCTTATTTACATAATTATTATATGAAAAATTTCGGCTCAATCGAACACCGGGAAGTGGGTCTTTAGCTTGCAAGATTTGATCTATACTAACATGGAAATTTAAGTAAATGTTGGAAAAACAAGGCCGGCGCGGCACTGCATATATAGTGCGCTATTTACGCAGAGACATCAGATACTAATTCTTATAAGCCCAGTAATGTCACTGATGAGCAGAGTAGCCAGTAACCGACCGGACGACTCGACATTCGCAGGCATTTCTGTTTCAAAGTCCTGTGTGGCACTGCAGTTGTTATGGGCCGACGTTATGCTTACCATCTGGCAAACGACCAGCTCATCTCATTACCAAATAGCATTAAAAAAATTATACTTTCAAAAAAACTAATATTGTACCTATTTTGAAAATAAGTTACGTTCCATCTCCTTATAGATCCTGCTGGCCATGGCTGCTTCAGTGCCAGAGTTCTATACAGGAAAATCCGTGTTTGTCACTGGAGGCACCGGTTTTGTGGGAAAGGTAAAAAAATGGATTGGTGCTAGAGTATTTTCTAGTCATCACAACCATCAGCGGGAAGACGTCATGACATCTCCCATAAAACGTTACTTGGATCGGCTATATTTCGCCTCTTACATCCAACGGCTCTCCGCACTTGTAAATCCAATGTATGTGTCAGAACCTTTAATATTACCTTTATTAACGTCCTATCACTTTACAGGTGTTAATATACAAGCTCCTAAAAAGCTGCCCAGATGTAAAAAACATTTATTTACTAATGAGGCAGAAGAAAGGAGTCAGCAGCGAAGAACGGTTGAAGGACCTGTGTGCCAATAGGGTAAGGCATGCGTCTATAATTTTCCTTGATTGTAAATAAGCAAACCGGAATCATTATTACGAGGTGATACCAGGACGAATTCTTCTTCTTAGTGTGCTTTGCTCGTGTAGTCTTTCGACAAGCAGTAATGTGCAAGCATTACTGTGTTCCAGTTTAATGTGCACAAAAGTCGGTGAAATTACTGGTCTTTTGGGTTTAATACCTAATGTCTCAGGGTAACGAGGGCACTGCAGTGTCACGCAGGCCTTAGTGTTTCAATGACCTGGGTGTTATAGTGGCCAGCGTTATGCTTACATAATGCCTTCGACTGGAAATAAATGACTAGGGTCTACTAGGTTGACCTTAGGTAACTTGTGTGTCGAGACGGGACCCGTTCCTGTCATCACACAACATTTAAAATCTGACGAAATTTTGAAAATTTCCATTAAATTTTGTTCCTTCACAGTGCTCTCCTTTGTTCTAGGTTTTTGACACTCTGAGAGAATCATATCCAGACTTTTCCAGGAAGCTCAAGCTGATCACTGGAGATATCACTGAAGAAGGACTCGGGATCTCTGATGAAGACCGGGCGGAATTGCAGAATAAATGCAACATTGTATTTCATTACGCCGCTTGCGTCAGGTATTTTTCTTTTCTTGATGTCTTCTTGCCAAACAAACAATCGGTGGTTTTAGGAACCTAACAGTACCTATAAAAACCTACTTTATTTTTAGTCTTGTTTTGATTTTAATTTATTCTCGTTGCAGATTTGATCAAAAACTGAAAGACGCCGTCAACATTAACACCAAAGGGACACTGAAAATGCTGATACTTGCCGAATCTATGAAAAAATTAGAGGTAATAAGACAAGCGAGAACAACTTGCTGCGCGAACAGTGCTAATTAGCTATATTTATATTACTTTTAAACATATTAACCGTATTGACAAAAGGCCAGGCTACAATACTGCGCGCTGACGACGCGTCATTACAATGACGCCACAAGAAATCTTATTAGCTAGTCGCAGGTATTCTGACAGATGTACTAAATTTATGTTTTCCAGGTGTTCCAATATCTATCCACAGCCTACTGCCGCTGTGAGCTGGAAGTTCTGGAGGAGAAACTATACAAGGCAGTTCACAACCCTCGCAATATCATCGATATGGTCGACTGGATGGACGATGAAACGCTCGATTACGTTGAGCCTAAGTAAATTGAAATTTAATTGAAATATTACGTAATACATAAACAATTATGAACTATAAGAATACTATGGTTGGTAGAAAATGGTATGGTCACGATGATTTCCTTCGCCAAAAACTGAAGCTAATCTATTGCGATATTCTTTCGGTTGAGACCAAGCGTGCACTCAGCACGGAACCGACTCGGTGACTGTGCTACAACCAAGGCTGGGCTCGGTAAAAGCTCGGTATATCCCTAAATCTCAAATTTACATGTCTTAGGGGCAGCGTAGACGCTTATGCAAACGTACGTTTGCTTGTCAGAATAATAACGCTTTTGCGTCAAGCGCGCATTTCGAGTATCACGAAATCCGCCGCAGAATTCGCAGAAACTCGACTCGTTTCAGATAAAGGTTCGTAGTCCACTGACTACAATATATCTCATAATTTTAAAAATTCGTATAGTAACCTCGTGCATGAAACCTGAGTAATAGAAAATCCTTCAGTAGGTACTCTTCTTAGTAATCGCTGCAAAGCGATGTCTGCTAGATGACGCCACGGCTTGTAAGCCGAAAGAAGTTCTACTCAAGAATTTCAGGACTGACATTGATCGCTCCCATAGCCTAGTTGGCTAAGGCGTCTGGTCTAGATAACCAGAAGACACAGACTCCCATTGGCTGCGAAAATTTTGAGATGTATATGTTTACGTGACGATATTCTTCTTCCAGGGTTATAGAATCAGAACCAAACACATACTCCTACACGAAGGCCATCTCGGAGGACTTGGTGGCTGAGTATGAAGGGAAGTTCTCCATCGCCATAGCACGGCCGTCAATCAGTAAGAAACTTGGTTAATCCTGTTATTCTATATAGTGAGAGTTCATAAAATTACGTTCGGTAGTTCAATTCCTAAAACTAATTTAAACTGAAGTTTAGTCCGAAGTTTGAGCTATATACAGGCTGAGTTTGAATTGGTAATTATGAACATCCCTTTCTCATGTTTCTTTATTAGAAAGAGTTACAACTTATGTTATTTCTTTGTCCTCACTCAGTCATGGCATCGTGGAAGGAGCCTTGCCCTGGATGGGTGGATAATATGCAAGGAGCCAATGGACTTATCGTTGGCAGTGGAAAAGGTAGCTAAAGGCGCAGTGACCAAATATGTATCTTTTTTTCCGATAAGCCATCGCTTTTGTCTCACACCTCCTACTGAAAATCATCGACGGAATAGAAAAAAAATAATTAAAAAGAGTCGCAGATTAATAAAAAAAAAGCCTAACAAATGACATGTGTGAATGCTTGACTTTTTTTTTCTTCTTTCGTGGCCAGACTGTTACCATAGCTGTTGGTAAAAGTCATAATCTGAAGAAGAAGAAGAAGAATAGCTGTTGGGCAAAGAGGACATTTTTTTTTTTAAAAAAGGGCCGAGTTTGCATATCTGCGTAGAAAGATTTAATAGGTAGGTACTCGTAGTAGGACTAACTCTTCTGCGAGTGTGTCTAGATGGGATACCACCGCTTTGCTCGTGTTATAATCTACCGCCAAGAAGCAATGCAAGCATTACTGTGTTCCGGTTTGATGAGCAAAGAAGTCAGTGAAATTAATATGCGTTTATGTATGTATCAGAGTAACAAACGCACTGCAGTTTCTTTCAGGGTAACAAGCTCACTGCAGTTCCTCTTAAGGTAACAAGCTCACTGCAGTTCTACGAAGGCCTTTGTTTTTTAAAGTTTTATGTGAAACTACAACTGTTATGGGCTGGCGTTACGCTTACTATCAAGCAAACGACCCGCTCGTCTAATTATCCAATAGTACATTAAAAAAACTTAATATTTCAGGAGTGATCCGTTCAATGCACTGTGAGTCGTCTTATATGGCCGACGCCTTGTCAGTCGATATAATAGTCAACGCAAGTATACTAGTTGCGTATACTACTGCTCTAAATAAGTGAGTACCTCTAGATAAAGGTATTTTCAATTCTGTTTTTGCTACGAATAAACACTTTATCTTTCTTCTTTCTTTCTTTTTGTCGAGGAGGATCATCGTTCCACTCAATCGCTTTTGAAACGCTCGTGTAAGGCTATAAGAGCGTTCCGAGCTCTCCAGGAGCAACAGTACCCCCAGAACTGCTCCTTTCCCTGATACCTCCCTCATACGACAGCATGGGCTACACCGAGCTGCCTTTCTTTCTAAGGCTTGCTTCGATGGGTGGTCAGAGCTCCACCTCTAACCATCCTCAATCCCAACGGACTCCTTTTATTCCCCTTTTACAATAGGCCCTTCTGATGCAGTAGCCCTATTCTTTAACACCCGGGACTACTAAATAAGTCGTTACATAACCTAAATCCAAAACACAACGAACGGATTTTTTTATGAAATATATTTTATAGTGTTAACCGACACTTGCGGATGTTCACACAAATATATACATCACAAAAATTTCGCTTCCAACAGGATTCGAACTTGCGTCTTCTGGCTATCCGGGCCACAGCGAAATTTTTGTGATGTATATATTTGTGTGAACGGTTTTTTTAGTTTGTCTATTGGCAAATCTACGAAAATTTTTGGCGTTGTTTTTTAAAATTGTTCCCATTATTCCCATTATTAAATTTATTCCATTATTCCCATTAAATTCCCATAATTGTGGGTTAATACTTTAAAAATCAATTACTCTAATAATGCCGAAAATGTATATTTTTTTATCTACAATTTTTTTATTATTACCTATGTAATTACTTTTACATATTTTTGCAGGCCTCGTGAGATACAAGTCTATAACCTAACAATATCTGGTATGCTTGAAATGAAATGGGGAGATGTTATCGAAATAGGTAAGAAGTGATTTACGAAGATCTATACCTAATAGAAATTATTTTAGGTATTTTCGTATTTTATACATATTATTTTTTATATCATGTTTTTATATTTTAATGTAAATCTGTTATGCTGTAAGTTATAGAAGTATTTATTAAATAAGAGACGTGGATTTTGTGAAGTAAATAAAAATATGAGAGCAAACGGTTTTATACTACACAGAAATTAATTCCAGAACGGGAATCGAACCCGTAACGGGTCGTAGGTCTAACTCATCCTTACTAGAGTTTATACCTTTGGCAGTTCCGGACAAGTATATTAGTGCTAGAAGTCACAATTTGTTTACGGTGCCTTGTTCGAGAACTATTTTGAGAGGCCAGTCGCCGCTTCCTCGGGCGTTGCGACTGCTCAACGCTCTTTTGCACCAAGGCCATCATTTGGATTTGTTTCATTGCACTCAATCAGAGTTTCATAGCGCAGCTATGAAGTTTGCTGAAGTGATTTGTTAAATTGGGCTAATTATTATTTTTATTGTTTTTTATAACGTGTACGTGTCTAGTTTTTAAGGACTTGGAGTGGGCGCATTGGGAAACTGTAATGCTCATTCTGAGGTTATGAATAATAAATAAATAAATTAGCGCTAATATCAATGTATAACTTCGTAATACAACGCTTGTTGCAAAACCATTTTGACAAGTAAATGCAAACATGCATGACCGTGTAATGGCTGCCTAACAACTACTATAATGAGCAGTGGCCCGCGGAATGACCTGAGTGTAAATTCTCACAGGGACTTTGTTTTTTTTTAGATAAACATAGCTTATGTCTCTCTCCGGTCCATAAACTACTCCATGCAAAAAATCAAATCGATCTGAGTTTGCATCGTGAAAGAAGGACAATAACACACACCAACAAGTAAAGATATTTGAACAACATCACGGGAGTATCAAACCCTAACCCTTTTATTACTTTCAGGAGAGAAACTCTGCAACAAATACCCTTTCACAGTGGCTTTGTGGTACCCCGGCGGCACTATCAAGTCCTACTGGATCACGCATCAGATATGCGTGTTTTTATTTCACGTCATACCAGCTTATTTAGTTGATGCACTGCTCTTCATATTCCGAAGGAAACCCTTGTAAGTATCACCACTTCTTAATCAATTCTATTATATTATACCAGCTGGAAGATTCCGCGAGGGTGGGTACCATCCCAAATCTTTATCCGTATCCATACTAAGGTGCAGCGAGGCTATTGCAACTACCGGGAAAATGCAACTAATTGAAATAATTTCCCGCCAGATCTTTTCTGGGAATAGTGAAATATATGAAACGATAGAGGAACTAGCACTCCTTCTTACACACTTTAGACGGAGCTGCTATCGTCTAATCTGTTTTATCCACAATGACATTTAATTTACGCCACTTTTTTTGATGTTTGCGAAATAATCAGCATCAGATTCTATTAAAAATTAAAATGAAAATACTTCGTTTTACGAGCAGTGTCTTTGATAAAAAGCAGATTTAGTATACGGTTAGCCATTTTCTATTATTTGTTTTACTTAAAACTGTGTTTACTATGTTATATAGCTAAAGATACATTAACCCCTCGAAATCTCGCTAAGGGGTTATTGTGACTTTTTAGGCTAGCTGCAATTGCCCCAGCAAATTTGTATGAAATTGATAAACACTAGTGATGCCCTCGTGTCGATGTTTTAGTAAGATATGAAAATTTACATATTATTATTATAATGGTAAGTGGTGACTGGTGGCCTATTATTATAATAAATAGATGGCTGATTTGATTCCCGCCTAGTGCAAATAATTATGTGAATCACGGTTGTTTTCTCTGAGCTTCGGAGAAACTTGTCGTTCCTGAACTTTCTTAATACTGCTAGTTAGGGACCTGATAAGGAAAAAAGACCATCTTATAAAGACGTTCGTAGTAAAACAATTAATAGCATACGAATAAGCTCAATCAGCAGATCTAAATGATAAAAAATTCGATGTCTAAAAATATTTCACCAATGACAAAAAAAGTTGATCAAAAGTTTTTCGGCAGCTTACAATTAAAAGGTTTTCCACGAACTTTGCTGCATACAAAGGTATAGGCAGTGAGATCATGATTTTTATTATTTTATCGATAAACTGATTCCGCACAACATTTGCAAAAGGAAGAGGCGGAGACAGTGCTGGCCCAGTAATAAAAAAATATCGACAAACTTATTTCCCATCCCTTTTATCTAAAAAAAAGTTGCATTAGCCCCTCAATAGTTTTGAGAAAAGTTTCCCATAAATTGAACCATCCCACGCTGGTTTATGGACCATTATAAGAAAACAGGTATATTTTAATGTAACTTACACCCATTTAAAACTTTAAACGCTAATGTAAATCACATCTCCAACTATTAGTTGCAATTACCTCGGTAAGGGGCTATTGCAACTATTTTGGTAATTTTGGAAAGAAATTATAATTTACGCTTAATGAAATGCTTTTATGCGTTATTGCCTTATTAACAGTATTAAATGATACATAGGTAACTTGGTGAATTGATTTTTATAACTCTCTGATTTGTACAGACAATGGTACACCAATTGAAATTTTCAATTATATTTTTTTAGTTGCAATTGCCTCCCTGGACCTTATAATAAATGCGAAAGTGTGTTTGTCTGTTTGTTAGTTTGTCCTTCTTTCAAGCAGCAACGGAGCAACGGATCGACGTGATTTTTGGCATAGATATAGTTTATGGTCCGGAGAGTAACATAGGCTAAGTACTTTTTATCCCGAAAAAATGCATGGTTTTGTGGAGGCGTGAGCTAGTTTTTTTTTTTTTTTTTTGTTTTTATGTTATTTGGTAACGAGACGAGCTGGTCGTTTGCCTGATGGTAAGCATAACGCCGGCCCATAACAATTGCAGTGCCACCCATAACTTTGAAGCGCAAAGGCCTGCGCGGCACTGCAGTGCGCTCGTTACCCTGAGACATTAGGTATTAAGTCTCATAAGCCCAGTAATTTCACTGGATACTCTGCTCATCAAACCGGAACACAGTAATGCTTGCACACTACTGCTTGGCGGCAGAATTCACGAGCAAAGCGGTGGTAACAACCCAGACGGACACTCACAGAAGAGTTAGTCCTCCCACTAACAAACAAGTCTTCTTCAAACATTACTAATATTTTCTGTGCCTATTATTTATTTTCAAAGTTACATTAGACATGGCTTGTCAATTTTCAGTATGGTCCGCCTTCAGAAGCGTATCAACCACGGCCTCAGCATGCTTCAATACTACACCACAAAGAAATGGCACTTCACTAACAAGAATTTCAACTCCTTGCGCGAGGGTATCAGCAAAGGTAATTTTGTTTTTTTCTTCAACACTTATCTTCAATAGTTCAATAGTTATTCAATCATAAAACGTAATTACCTACATATCAGAAAATAAATACTTTATAAATGCTTTGAAAATTATCACTAAAAACGGGATATTTACCATGTATATTATTTGATTTGAGTTTCCGGAAGTTTCCGGAGTTTATCGGAAACTCAAATCAAATAATATACATGGTAAATATCCCGTTTTTAGTGATAATTTTCAAAGTGTTGATGACCATGACAGTTTAAAAACTTTATAAATGAACTAGATATTTGTATATAAATTATCATCATCATCATCATCATCATACTATTTCGTATCAAAGTATTATGGCTTAACAATTAAAATTAATTAATCAATTTGCTTCTTACAGGGTGAGTTTGAATTGGTAATTGGTATGTTATCCGAAGGGGGGTGATTAGGACCATGGTTGTTGACAAGTTTTGAGAACCTACTTTGTATATACGGCTTTTACCAGAAAAGTAAATTCACTTTCAACGTGAAGTGTGCCGCATTTTCTGGAATTTTTCTATTCAACTTCATCATTTAAGAAAGTTCAACTGAATCAACTGATCTAGGGCTGCCCGGAAGTTCTGTTGTAAAATTTTGAGGAAAAATTTAAATACCTTTTTCTGAATTTCAAAAACTCGTAAAACAAATGTGGTTGACTTCCAGAGTACATTGATCCCCTTTTGGGATAACATACCAAATTCAGACTGTATAGCATATATAAATTGGATTTAACTAAAAAAACTTAAAATAAAATTTAAAAATATAACTTTATTAATTTATTTATTTTCTAGGCACTTTTCCTTTTATAAGTTCTATTTATTTTCATTGTTCTACTGCTGTTTTTTGTTTTTGTTATATTAATATTAATTAAATGATTTCTCTTTGTTTTTAAAGAAGACAACGAGATATTCTTTACTGATCCGTCCTCCGTCAACGTAGAGGAGTATTTCACAAGCATTATCCTGGGGGTCAGGGAGTTTGTGTGCAAGGAGGACCCTTCAAACTTGCCAAAAGCAAGGAGGTTGCATATGATGTAAGTTTTGCTTTCAAACTGAATTGTAGAGGGAGTTTTGGCGGGAATGCGAAAATGTGCTGTTGTTGATTTTGTGTTATTTACTAAAACCTGTGTTTTGAGTTTTGGCGGGAATGCGAAAATGTGCTGTTGTTGATTTTGTGTTATTTACTAAAACCTGTGTTTTGAGTTTTGGCGGGAATGCGAAAATGTGCTGTTGTTGATTTTGTGTTATTTACTAAAACCTATGTTTTATCGAGTGTTAATGTGAAATAATCGAGGATTACTAACCATTAAGTGTTCGTAAACGTGCGTGAGTGAAAGGCAAATAGTACAAAGACGAAAAACGTGTATTTTCGTATTCTATCCCAAACTCCATAGAAGCATTCACTAAAGTATCCACCGCTTTACTGAAGCGTCACTTAGGCTAAGATTCAGAGACGATTCTAAACGTAGACTTTGGCTTCCTTATGTCAAAACTGTATAGAATTTTGACGTATGGAAGCGTGAGTCCACGCTTAGATTCGTCTCTGAATCTCAGCCTTTAGACTCGACCGCGCCTAGACTAAACTTTAACGTGACTTTGACGACTTTCATGCACCAAAACTAGAGATTTATTGTAACTTGACACTGGCTAAATAAGCAAATCGCGTGGAACCAAAAGCAAAAAAAAAAGAAGTACTCAGTGAAATTACTGGCCTTATAAGAAGTCAGGCTTAAGAGCACTGCATGTCTGACCTTTGTCTTTTTTTAATTTCTAAATGGCAATTCAGTATGATCCTATACTTATTATTAATTTTCATATCCTTTTTACAGACGCTACATCGCAGACAGAACCGTCAAGTTCATCTTCTTCATGTTCATGGTTTGGTTCTTTTACTCCTACTTCTTCATCTTCACATCGTCTCTGGAGTATTTGGACCAATCACTGAAGAGGATGCTGCCTAGCTAAACGAAAACCAACCTATCGCAGAACTGGGGTGCAATTTTTGAATGTCACCGAGTGACTAAATATCAGCGATATGACCGATAGTCATCGATTTACAAAGTCGTATTTTTGAATCTCAGCGGGTGACTAAAATTGTCATACCTATGATATCGTTTACGAGTGGGGGTACCCATTCGTAAACAATATCATAGATATGAGTAGGTATTTAGTGCCAATTTTGGCTTAAAACAATTTCCAACTTAAAAAATAAAATTAAATGGAACACAATCATAAGCTTGTCTATGATTAAAGCTGAGAAATAGTTGCATGTTGGTATAAACAGGGTATGACTTTCAAAAATACGACTTTTGCAAATTAGTGATTTCAAAGATATCGCTGAGAATTTTGTCACCGCTGATATCGAAATCACTCGTGACATTCAAAAATCGGTCCCCAGAGTTAAGAAAGCTTAAGCTAATACAGGATACAGGGTTATTGTAATAATGCTAACAACTTCTTAAAGACAATTTCTGCCCTTATTTCAGGGCCCCTGCCTGATGGTGCCCCAAAATTCCCACACTCAATGCCTATGTATTTTAATAAATCAATTTAATAATAAGTCATTTGTTTATTAGCTTCAATCTACTGGTACCTCATTTACAGTCGACTACCTACATTTTCATAATGATTTTGCAAAAATAAATGTACCGAATTATGATTCCATGTACAGATTCAGCAGGTACTACTTAAGGGTCAGAAAACGGCGCGCCGCTGTCTCGCTCGCGCATCTCTACATTTTTTAAGATAAATAATCACAAAATCACATTCGGTTAAGTTGCTGGGAATAACATGTCCTGCCAGGCTAGCATGCGCACCACGGCAAAATTTTGTCTACAGTTTTGTCTCGCTCTTTCTCGTGCGAATATGAGATAAATGCACGATATAAGCATCGACAAAATTTTGTCACGGTGCGCATGCTAGCACGGCATGTGTCCTGTCCTTTTTAACCGACTTCCAAAAAAGGAGGATTCGGTTTTTTTTTTCATTGCCTCACATACCCTTCGTTTATAAACGGATTTAGAAAATTCTTTTTTTATTTGAAAGGATATACTTTCAGATTGGTCCCATAGAAATTTCATCAAAATCGGTTTAGTAGTTTGTCACTGAAGTCGGTTCGTCGCTTTTTTAAAACAATTTTTTTTCCTTTGTATGAACTTGATATTGTTCTGTCACGTCATGGTATACACTCCGACACAGTAATTTGAACCCGGCTTTTCAAGGCATAACTATAATACGAGTAGTACAGATAATCCTAATCAGTTGGCATCGTAAATTGTGTAATACAAGAAAAACACAAGTTCCAGTTGAGTTACTAAAACGATTATCGATTATGAGACGAGGAAATTGTTCGCAACACCTATTAAAAATACTGTATTGGCGCGCCTTATGCTTTTTCTGAAGCAATGCTGTGTTTTTTCTGAAGCAATGCTGTGTTTTTATATAATTGACTGTAGCAGCGTTTAACTGCGATCTCACCTGGTGGGAAGTGACGATGCAGTTGAAGGTTCAGCACGCTTGCTCAGTAGATATCTATTCAATATTACCTTGAACACGCCCAGATTGAATTTAGTCGGAAACAGAGACGCAGGGCGTTACACTCTTGCGGTTGTGAACCCAAACCGCTTTGTGCTGCTTTGTGCTATTTCCACCATAAAAATGTGGCATTCCACCAAATATCTGTTCGTCTGATTGAAGAATCTTGTATTGAAATAAGGTTGAAAATGGCGATTCGTTTGCTTTTAAATAGTTTTTATTTAATTCCTAATTAAAAGGGATATGTACCTTAGAGTTTAAATTTTTTAGATATGTCTTGAGATGATTAAATTTCTTTTTTTTTGGTTACAGAAAATATGTTAGTTATCCTCGAAATATTGAGCATTTCGAGACAAAACATATTTTTCACAGTGTTTATTGCGATTCTGCGCCATTTTTATATGATAAAAAAAAATGTCTTTATTTCAAGCATGAAACCCATACAATTTAAAATCCTACACATATCAATTTACAATTAGGAATAGGCGATATTATTATAAAATAAAATAAACTGAAGTAAATTAAATAAAAATAAAAGTAAAATCATTTGTGATAAAAAAAAAATATCACAGTCATTTTCATTTTCGATTCGCAGCCTGATGCACTCTCAGCCACGATTTAAAAATTGGGCTACCAAGGTAGTCCGCCATACATTCCAATATGCCGTTCTCCGACCTCCTCAACCCATCCCAGTAGGAAGCCACCCTGACTCTTTTTTATAAACACTTGGCTCTACTATTGCATATTTCTCCTCGCCTGTAATATCTATGAAAACGGAGATTTGTGTGATGAAAAACAGGACTCTATCGTACGTTTTGCTTTAGCCACCCCTTAAATGTCAAAAGGCTAAGTGGATATGTAACCCTGCAAAGCGAGGGGTCATCGGGTTCTATTCCCGGCCGGGGCACATTTTGTGTGGTGAACATAAACTTGGATGTTTGTGTTGTGTAAATGTGTCCTTGCCACCTGCAACAGGGAATCCTTTTTTAATGTATACAAGTAGTCGTTGTGACGAATTGTTACTAGTGCATAGTGTAAGAAGCGTCTTCATCAATAACTTCAGACTTGACTACGGATGACTAGCCTACTATGTCCCACTAACTGGAACGGTCTAAACAAACTTTAAAGTGCAACGGCCTGATTGTAAAATTGGTTATAACATCATTATCATCAATGATAATGAGTTTAGTCATAAACAATGGCACTATTTCTTCCTGTTTGCATTGTTTTATATTCAATTGCACTTTGTGCCGTGCATTTGACAGGTCATCTGACGGAAGTTATGTTTCTAAGGTCATATAATCATTATAACCAATACCTATGATTATAATCGCAACTCATCATTTGTCATTGACTTTGTAATCCTGACGTATAAATACGAGTTGTACCACTGCTGTACGTACACTGCTGTACATAGGCCTCGCCCGTAGAACCACAGAATATATACCAGGGGACCGATTTTTTAATGTCACGAATGATTTCGAAATCACCGATGACAAAATTCTCAGCGATGACTTTGAAATCACTAATTTGCAGAAGTCCTATTTTTGAAAATCATACCCTGTATACTAATCATGCAACTATTTCTCAGATTTGATCGCAGATAAACTTATGATTGTGCTCTATTTATTTTTATTTTTAAGTTGGAAATTGTTTTCAAGTCAAAATTGGCACTAAATACTCGTATCTATAATATCGTTTACGGGTGGGGGTACCCATTCGTAAACGATATCATAGTAATGATAATTTTAGTCACCGGCTGAGATTCAAAAATACGACTTTTTGTAAATCGGTGACTATCGGTCATATCGCTGATATTTAGTCACTCGGTGACATTAAAAAATTGCACCCCAGGGGACCGATTTTTGAATGTCACCGAGTGACTAAATATCAGCGATATGACCGATAGTCATCGATTTACAAAGTCGTATTTTTGAATCTCAGCGGGTGACTAAAATTGTCATACGTATGATATCGTTTACGAGTGGGGGTACCCATTCGTAAACAATATCATAGATATGAGTAGGTATTTAGTGCCAATTTTGGCTTAAAACAATTTCCAGCTTAAAAAATAAAATTGAATGGACACAATCATAAGTTTGTCTATGATTAAAGCTGAGAAATAGTTGCATGTTGGTAAACAGGGTATGACTTTCAAAAATACGACTTTAGTGATTTCAAAGTTATCGCTGAGAATTTTGTCACCGCTGATATCGAAATCACTCGTGACTTTCAAAAATCGGTCTCCAGAGCAGAAAGTTCATTCTGCAAAGAAATTTAATATATAACCCCCTGATAGAACGCCTCTTGGACCGGCTACTCGGAGCTACGCGGAGTACATTTGTTTATAACACTTTTATTAGCTTTACTTGTAACTAACTAACTAACAATGTAATAAAACCTTAAAAGTCAATTTTAATCTACTTATAATTGTCGTATCGAAATGAAACTTTACATGTATTTAGAGCTGATATGATGATGGTGCCAGAAGGTGGAAAGTGATAACTCTTCAGTGGCTGCAAATTTTACTAATTCACTAGGTGGGAGGACTAACTCTTCTGCGAGTGTCCGTCTGGGTTGTTACCACCGCTTTGTGAGTGAAATCTGCCGCCAAACAGTAATATGCAAGCATTACTGTGTTCCGGTTTGATGAGCAGAGTATCCAGTGAAATTACTGGACTGTAATGTATCAGGGTAACGAGCGCGCTGTAGCGCCACACAGGCCTTTGTGTTTCAATGTTCTGAGTGTCACTGCAATTGTTATTGGCCGGCGTTATGCTTACCATCAGGCAAACGACCAGCTCGTCTCATTATCAAATAGCGCAAAAAGTCAATTTTAACCTACTTCTAACTGTCGTACCTATCGAAATGAAACTTTGTATGTATATATGTAGTTCGGATGACAAAAGTATAATTTGGTATCATGGAGCTGATCTGATGATGGAGCCAGGAGGTGGATAGTGGAACTCTTCAGTGGCTACAAACAAAAAAAAAACCCTTCGAGTTAGGGCTCATATGATTCGCATTGACGAGTCCAATAGATTGCACTTGGTGTCGTGGTTATGATGATGGAGCCATGAGGATGAAGTGTGTTTTTTAGTTTCGTTAAACTACATATTTATTATTTGAAAAGCTTAAGTTGACTTACGAGCCTTTGTAGTTAACAAAGCGTCGAATATTCTTGCTATTTGAACTTTACGTCAGGCAATTATTGCAATAAAACACACAAACATTCACCCACAGAAATAACATAGACGGCGCTTGAAACATTCTAGTAAAGCAGCGCGGAAAGCCGGCTGGTTTAGCAAAATAATTATGTATCTTTTGTCACCATTATTTTGTACTGAAATACGGTTGAAATTAGCAATGCATTTGCTTTAAGTTGAAGGTTATTTCGTAGTTTTTATTTCATTAAGAAAAAGTGACACCATTAAGTATTTTTGATAAAATAAAATTTTCTTTTTTTTTGTTACAATAAATATAATAGCTATCGCTCGAAATATTGAGCATTTCGAGATAAAAGAAATTTTTCGGGGTTTTTTTGCGATTTTTGTATAAAGTTTCTGGGCCATTTCAATGTAATATTTTATAGATAAGTATTTTCTATAAAGACTTGGCTATAAACTACTATATTATTTTTTTGTTTTTGTGCTTGTATACTCATAAACTGGTTGCCAACTTTAGTGGCTTCACTTACGAGGTCCAAGCGCAGCGTCTATTATTTTTCCACCAGTCTGAGACCCATCTACACTTTCTATTCGACTGTTCAAATATTGCCCACTCGTGTTATATAGTTAATTTGGTACACAAACACTGTTACGCAATTTTTGTGACATTCGCAATTTTTTGGTAGGTGTGAAATCTTCAAGTCACACGGTTTGTGAAGCGATGGTGGCTTAGTGGGACAATAAAAGTAGAGAATAAGAAACAAAGAAAACATTTATTCGTGACAATTTGTGAAATACTACCTTTACAAATAGAACGGGAAAAAACAACCAATTGTCGCAAATCGGCCCCAACTCAGCATAATGTTGGTCATTCGACCAACGCTGGTCTTCCGTTGCCACCGTTTGGGTGACACCGTTTGGTGAATAGTGTACATAAGAAGGTTTTGTTCATAGAGCGGCAATGAAAGCGGCTGGTACGTGTAATAGGCACAGATCTCTTAGGTCTCTATGTCTATACGCCAGTACCTACGTGAGTACGCACGCGCCACTACAACGCGCCAAGGACAATATGTTGACTTTTTTTTCTATTTGATAACGAGACAAGCTGGTTGTTTGCCTGATGGTAAGCATAACGCCGGCCCATAATAATTGCAGTACCACTCAAAACTTTGAAACACAAAGGTCTGCGCGGCATTGCCCTGCAGTGTACCCTGAGACATTAGGTATTAAGTCTCATAAGCCCAGTAATTTCACTGGCTACTCTGCTTACCAAACCGGAACACAGTAATGCTTGCACACTACTGCTTGGCGGCAGACTTCACTCAGAAAGCGGTGGTAACAACCCAGACGGACACTCGCAGAAGAGTTAGTCCTCCCACTAACTAATGATGAACTGCAAGTAATCTGCAGTGGCATATGACTCATGCCTGCCTTCCGGTTTAGGTACTTTGAACGTTTAAATGCCACAGATTAACTCATATACCAACACGTGCCTTCGTTACCCTGCGACACTAGGTATTAAGTCTCATAAGCCTAGTAATTTCTTACTTTGAGCTTTGTTCATAAAACCGGAACACAATAATGCTTGCAAATTACTGCTTGGTAATCCCAGATTGACACTCGCAGAGTATTTATTCCAATAAATATAGCATCATAGCATAGATGCGAATGTGTGTTTGTTGACGTGTTGGTTTGTCCTTGCACCCAGCAACAGGAACAGAAATAAGCTCTTACAAAACGAAAAGACGCGAAAACTATTGAGAACTCCTTCCACACGAAGACTAGTGACCGCTGGTTTTAATCGGTCTGGTATTGAAAACGAACACGAGATTATTAGCTGATAAGGCAGCTGGTCTGATGATGGAGCCGGTAGGCGGTCACAGGAACGCTGTAACGACAAAACGAAACCCCAGAGTTTGGGCTCGTTGGATTTGTCTTTACAAGTACTCTGATCGTAGATGATGTCCAGGGGACCGATTTTTGAAAGTCAGGAGTGATTTCGAAATCACCGATGACAAAATTCTCAGCGATGACTTTGAAATCAGTAATTTGCAAAACTCGTATTTTTTAAAGTCATACCCTGTGTTAATAACATGCAACTATTTCTCAGCTTTGATCACAGATAAACTTATGATTGTGTTCTATTCAATTTTATTTATTAAGTTGTAAATTGTTTTTAAGTCAAAATTGGCACTAAATACTCATACCTATGATATCGTTTACGAGTGGGGGTACCCATTCGTAAATGATATCATAGGTATGATAATTTTAGTCACCCGCTGAGATTCAAAAATACGACTTCTTGTAATTCGGTGACTATCGGTCATATCGCTGATATTTAGTCACTCGATGACATTCAAAACTTGCACCCCAGGTCCTGATGATGGAGCCGGAAGGTGGCCCCAAGATTATTGTACCAGTCAGTTACACGTATTTTATAAAAGCTTGTCTAAAAAAATAAAATTTTAAACAAAAAACTTATTTGCATAGAGTACTTTATGGACCGGAGAGTAACATAGATTAGATGGTAAATGGTAGACACGAGATGCAGGTAAATACACTAAATCAGTGACTAAGAACCGGGGACCGATTTTTGAATGTCACGAGTGATTTCGATATCAGCGGTGACAAAATTGTCAGCGATAACTTTGAAATCACTAATTTGCAAAAGTCGTATTTTTGAAAGTCATACCCTGTTTACCAACATGCAACTATTTCTCAGCTTTAATCATAGACAAACTTATGATTGTGTTCCATTCAATTTTTTTTTTTTTTTTTTTTTTTTTTTTTTTTTTTAATTTTTAAGTTGGAAATTGTTTTAAGCCAAAATTGGCACTAAATACCTTCTCATATCTATGATATTGTTTACGAATGGGTACCCCCACTCGTAAACGATATCATAGGTATGACAATTTTGGTCACCCGCTGAGATTCAAAAATACGACTTTGTAAATCGATGACTATCGGTCATATCGCTGATATTTAGTCACTCGGTGACGTTCAAAAATTGCACTCCTGGCTCTCTAGTACTGCTGAAAAACACCGATATGTGCTTGGTTGGTAGCTAGCCAGCTGGGCACTTGAAAATGTCCGGAGTGACCGAATAAAATTGCTTTAAAAAAGCGACAGTGGCAAACTACTGAATCCATTTTGATGAAGTTTCCATGTGTTAGGTTTTATTTAATTTAAAATACTTATTCATAAAAGAATAGTTGATTTGACTTTTCGGATATTGGATGTTTTATATTTGATTTCATTTAAAATAATTAATCGCTAAAGAGTACTTGATTTGACTTGTCTGTTATTGGATGGGAGTTGGATCGGATTGGAGGGGGAAAAACATGGCCGGTGGTAGACGGGAGACAAAAATGAGATTAGTCTGAGTTATTGCGTGGCAAAGTGAAGTCGAGTGAAGAAGTGTATTCCGTGTTTTGGTAATCCTGTGGAATAAATATTGTGTTGGTAAGTGAAAAGGAGGTTCTATTATATTAGGTAGAATTAATGTGCTAAATATCTAAAGTGTAATATGATAATACTAATTACTGAATGTGTTGTCATGAATATGAATTAGAAAAGAGTTCCGATGAGTTTCTTGCCCATTCTTCTCAACCGGACTACATCTTTGGAATGGGCACTTAGAGTCATTTTGAAGTATCTTATTGGAAATACAAAATATTATGTGATTTAAACTGTGTCTTATTTATTCTTGTAAGTAATGCAGGTTATATTATATATCAGAAGTGGTAAGTACCTACTTATTTTGTTAAATATTGTTATATGTAGCTATTGCTACTGTTCTAAACAATCCAGCATGTTTTCGTAACATCTGGAAATCTTGATTCATGCTGTTTTAGCGGCAAATAATATATATAACGACATGTAATAGTATAAAGCCTAAAAGAACTGAACTAATTTTGCTAAAATAAGGTAGCCTTAGACCCTTTTTAAACCCTAAGAGAGTAGACAGTGCTGATAGCGTCGGTTAATTTAAACATTTTATTTTAACAGCTTAAGCTTTGATATCTCATAATGTAATAGTATGAATAAATAATAATACTATGTACTAGGTATGCTAATGCTTCATGGTTTTGCTTACCTAAAATATAAGTGTAAACAATAAAAACATTGAGGTTTAGGGTTTATTATATCAGCTTATTACTTTTATTTATTTTTTAACTTTTACCCCATTGTTTAATCTTAAACTTACTTAACTTCCGTTGCTTCATTGACAATGTTAAGGTGCATAGGAAAATAAAAGAATATTTACATGTGAATTTTGTTTCTGAGTCGCAGATAACGGTGATCTACCACGACGCTTGGAGACTCCTGAGCAAGGGTCTTCGAGGCGTTTAGAAAATACGCGGCGCAGTCGCAGCGGTATCAGCGTGCACCGCTACAGAAGCCGGAGCCGGCTTCGTGACCACAGCACCACGCGTGAGCGTGAATGCTTGCACGACTGCGAACGTGACCTTGCTGGAGCTGCTTTGCTGAGCTGGAAGAAGTGCGCCGACAACGGAGCCGCATGAACAGAAGAACGACGGCGACAACTGGACACTAATCCGGACCGGAGCAACAACACAGCGGTTGAAGAGATACGAATGAAGATCCTCGATCAGAATGCAGGTAATATGGCATGCCGAAGAGCATAGATATTTAATTTAAATGCTTTATTACCCTCGTAGAAGTCATATCAGTGCACGGGAACGCAAACGGAAAACGTGAGTATTCATCGATCACCGTAAATATATATTTATTTCTTGTATTGGAAGGTACAGGACCTTTAAAGTCAATGCTCAATACTGGATCAGGCAGATCACATTTGTAGAATTTCGGTTTTATTTCGGAACATATCCGACAAGAATTAGTCATACTTCTAATTTCTTCTGTAGAATACGGTTAATTCTTTGACTTTACCCAGTGGTTCATCCGCATTATTTCTGGATGACACAAAGATTCATGTAATGAAATTAGTTTTTCAGTTCGTTATACTATTGAAGCACATACCCGCGAAAGCGCGTCAGCTACATTATTCTGTTTACCTGGACGGTACACAATGTCATACTTGAATGGCGCCAAGTCCAATCGCCATCGCTGTATTTTCGCATTCTTTATTTTGCTCGTCGGTTTATTATCGAAAATGAATGATGCAGATCGTTGGTCAGTAAAGAGACGAAACGGTTTGCCAATAAGAAAATGACACCATGTCCCTAAATACTTTGCTATAGCGTAAGCTTCCTTTTCTATAGCTGAGTGGTTAAGCTCGCTATTTTTCAACATTCTTGAGAAAAATGCGACTGGTCGATCAGATTGTGATAAAGTTGCTGAGATTGAATGGCATGCATCCGTTTCCACGGTGAATGGTGCATTGTAGTCAATAGAATTGTCGCGTAGTTCACTCTTTCGTGACCAAGGTTCAGGTATATTATTTCGTACTAAGGCGACAAAGTTAATTCGGGCATGCATCGAGAAGTCATTCTTTCGTCATTCTATGAGAGCCGCTACTAGTTCCATTAGCCTGTCTGAGAGCCACGTAACGTGGTAGGTTCCTCTCAACTATGGACAGGCTAATAACCAAAGCGTACCTCTCCTGCGCATAAGAGCTGCATCAGTTCCGTTGACCTGTCCGAGAGCCACTTGACGTGGTAGGTTCCTCTCAAATACGGACAGGCCGACAACCAATGCTCCCTCAATCAACAAACAATCGGGACCAAAGGTCCCTGGATGGTCCTCCTGCCTTCCCCATAGACCTCCCATCATGCCTCCAAAGTTACACTCTTTGACTCTGTAACTTCTCGATACATTCCTTCACCATTTCGTTAATTACTAGATAATGCAACTCACTCTGGGACGTCTGTTTCGTTACTTTTTTCTCTTACTTCGTCCCGCCAACTCTCACCGTTTTTCCGCCAAGAATAAAGTCTACCTTCACTTTTTGTTTTCTTTTTTAATAAACCCTTGACCACTAAAATGTTGCTAGCGCACAAAAAAGTTTTACTTACTACTCTATGGTTGGAAATCGCACAGATTCGCGACATTCCCAACGGCAGCGAGAGCTCCTATAGTGAGGCAAAGAGCTGACGAGTCCACCCTGCAATTTTCTCGCTTGCTTTGACTGCTGCAACTCGCCTAACCCTATTCTCACCTATTTAAGTCTCGTTTTGTTCTAAACTTGGTGACTCTACCAACGCAGGAGTGTCCTTGCTCGTTTCATCAGGAAGACTGCTCTCCCTCACCTCAACTTCGTTCTCTTGTAATACGTACTCATTGGTTTCGATTCCATTTAATTACTCGAGAACCTCATTGGTCACGTCTATATCCATTGGTGTCTCAGTCTTGGACTCTGAATCACTAGTTCCCTACTTATTGTACAACATCGGGAATTTGTTCTGATAGCACGACATTACCAATGTCGTGTCAGCTTTCAGTGGATATAGGTGCCCAATCGATTCTATAAACTCGGTACTTCCTACTCTCCCTCTAATAACTCTACACTCTCCATCCTTACTTCTTATAAGGGATGACATTTTGCCAACCTTCCAGTTCTGTTGGTTCTTAGACTCGTCTTTAATTTGTACTACAGCGCCCAAAGAGAGCATCTCGTCTGACTTCACTCTGGGCTCTGACTATGTCTGTATCTTTCTCCTGAGGTTCACAAATACTGACCTAGGATGATCTTCTTAAGCTTGTTTATGATAGTCTGACCTCGTCTCCATTCTTCAACAAGGTCTTGCTTCATCAATGTACAAGTAAGGTCTAGTCTGTTAATGCACCCATAGTCATGCATTTGCCGCTTGACAAGAAACCTGCTGGTTTCGAAACATAGTCAAGGTCTGCGCTTACACAAGTCAATGATCTTGAACTCACTACAGCTTCGACTTCTTTCATTAGTCTGTAGCTGGCTGTCATTCAGCAAATGTTTGCCCAGCAACCGTTTTAAGCAGTTTTACCACCGATACCAGTCTTTCGTAAACGCCACCGTGCCACAGTGCTAGCTAGGGAATAAACCTCCATTAATTAATCTTGTTTTGTACACAATATATGCTAGTCAACATTTCAAATATAAGTCGAAATTGATTGCAATTTCGTAATCGAACAGAATCAGGGTTGGCACTCCTCTGGAAGCAATAAATCTTCTGAGTAAGCACTTCTGGGCAGCCAACTCTTTTACTACCTCAAGATGAATTGTACATACTATTAAGAATGTAAATAAACAAATCCATCTCTTTTCCGTTGTCAGTTTTCTTAATCTTTGGGCCAAAATAGTTCAACCCAACACATGTACCCTTGGAGCACTATATTTCACGCTCTGATGGTACAGCTGGAGTTGATGGTATGTATAAGTTCCCACTCTGTACTTATCACATTTAGGGCATCGTCTCGCTACCTTCCGAAATATTTTCTCTGTGGAATCCAGTATCTTTAACGTATTATACTCTGAGTATGTGATACTCCAACATGATAATTCTATTCATATGTCGCTCTGGTAACTTTTGTAGTGTACTCACAGTCTCTTGGTAGATGCTTCATATCATACGAGCAGCAGGTGTGCCTCATACGACCTTCACATCTCAAGAGGCCATCAACATCTACAAATAATGCTAAGTTTCTTGTTAGGTGGGTTTCTATTCCTTTAGTCTGTTCAGGAAAATATCTAGATTGAAGATATTTTATCTCTTATATCTCAGAGTCTACGTTATCTTCTTGACTTGTTATGCTCTCAACATCCATCTCTTTTGGTCTTTAAGGTAATTTCAGCAGATGGACTCAGTTTGTCCGTACGTTACTCAGATCTCAATGTAAAAATTATTACCAAATCTCCACTGAATTTTGCAGCCTTCCAGTTTTGGAAGTCTTGCTGATACCTCCACACAATCCGGAGTTTGTATTGCAAGCTGGCAGGTTGCCTCTAAATCCACCAAGGTGTCTTCTGCTTCCATTTTCAAGGCAATTAATTCAGTCGTCCTGCAACTGGAAGAATCTTCTTTAGCAATCTGGGTAAGCCGATCTCTACTCCCATACCTTCTCTGCAGAGTTTGAATTCCTACTTCTTGTGCTTATACATGAAACTACCAAGGATTTCCTTGCTTGATCATCACTTGGTTGTGAAGTACCACCTCAATCGTCAGCGCCGATTTAAATGCTTCGGCGACCAGCTAGGCGGCTCACCAAGCAATTACACCGACCAATGCACACTTAGGTAGATAGGTGAACTGTGGATATACGCTGCAGTCTGCACTGACTGCACCTCAACTCGTAGATGTAGCAGAGCGAAACAGAGGATTTGGTAAGAAACTGTACCTACCATTGGACAAGTCTCGGTGAATTTGGTGGTCGATGGCATAAATGCCACAGTCTCACGTCAAATAGTAGACGACAAGTTTCTCGATGTCCCTCTACTAATAGGTCAATCGTTTACTGAACTGCCTCATGTTTTGGAGTACAAAAATTTAGATAAACTGCAGTTCTTCAATATTGGCAATGAAGTGCCAGTATCTCAGTCCAAGGTAAGTGACACTCGCTCAGTTAAAGTATGAAAGTTATGGACCAGCCTCAATTAGAGCTTTTGTGGAGCCCCATCATTATGGTAGCGTATTGTTGGACAGCAAGGTAAGCCCTCTCAACAAATTACCGTCTCTGGAGGCGTATATGAAGTTAGGAAAGAAAGAGCTAACGTCAGAGTATCACCTCTCTCTTTTCTTATTTTGTGTATAAAATTATTAATGTATAAATTATCTTGACTAACATAATTATTGTATAGATAAATGTAATAATGTAAAAGGAAATAGAATGGTACAACTCATTAGTTTTAGTAATAGGATTGTGCTGAACTAGATACCAATTTGTAATTAAAAGTAATTGACATCAAAAGTGTTAAGAATAATAATGTATCGTAATATTATGATTGGTTAGAAATTGAAATATTTTAGTGCTATATTTCTTCCGTAAGAAGTGATTGGTTTACGGTAAGAAGATAGTATTAAATTGTAGTGTTGTGCTCACAATATTGACAGATTCCATCCGTAAGAATTGATTGGTTTACGGATTGGAAAATGTGTTTTGTGAGAAATGAATGGTTCACAACACAACAAATAATGTAGGTATGAATGATCCGTAAGAAGTGATTTGTTTACGGATCGGAAAATGTGTTCTGTGAGAAATGAATGGTTCACAACACAATAAATAATGTAGTTATGAATGATCCGTAAGAAATGATTGGTTTACGGATCGGAAAATGTGTTCTGTGAGAAATGAATGGTTCACAACACAATAAATAATGTAGGTATGAATGACTGTGAGAAATGATTGGTTCACAGATTATAAATACCTAAAATCGATTATCTTGATGTATACAAAATATAATTATTTACAAAATGTATGATGTCTAGCAGGAAAAAATTTCAGTTTTAAGATTTATTAATTGATAATGTATAAGTACATAACTGTCAGTTCTTTTTTCTTTCTTTCTTGCATTGTTTAATTAAAAACTACGACTGGCCATGTGTTAGGTAATCCTGTCAACGTGCATGAGGACATGCACGAGGTCAGGACGGACGAGTGTTAGGTTTTATTTAATTTAAAATACTTATTCATAAAAGAATAGTTGATTTGACTTTTCGGATATTGGATGTTTTATATTTGATTTCATTTAAAATAATTAATCGCTAAAGAGTACTTGATTTGACTTGTCTGTTATTGGATGGGAGTTGGATCGGATTGGAGGGGGAAAAACATGGCCGGTGGTAGACGGGAGACAAAAATGAGATTAGTCTGAGTTATTGCGTGGCAAAGTGAAGTCGAGTGAAGAAGTGTATTCCGTGTTTTGGTAATCCTGTGGAATAAATATTGTGTTGGTAAGTGAAAAGGAGGTTCTATTATATTAGGTAGAATTAATGTGCTAAATATCTAAAGTGTAATATGATAATACTAATTACTGAATGTGTTGTCATGAATATGAATTAGAAAAGAGTTCCGATGAGTTTCTTGCCCATTCTTCTCAACCGGACTACATCTTTGGAATGGGCACTTAGAGTCATTTTGAAGTATCTTATTGGAAATACAAAATATTATGTGATTTAAACTGTGTCTTATTTATTCTTGTAAGTAATGCAGGTTATATTATACATGGGACCAATATGAACGTATATTATATCCCTTCAAATAAGAAAAGAATTTTCCAAATCGGTTTATAAATTACGGAGATGTTGTTACCTCAGCAAACATTAAAAAACCCAATTGAGAACCTCCCCCTTTTTTGGAAGTCGGTTAAAAATTAGTCACCGAAACTTCGAAGCACGTAGGTAGGTATATGTTGTTTGAAATATAATTATTATGATTGTGTTCCATACGTCAATGATCACTTTATTGAACGCGCTCTGTGTTCACTTAATATTTGTTATTCAATACACGGTACCTCGCTGGATTCATTCGCGTGCTAACGTCTACCAGTGCAGTGTCCATTAGGATATTTTACATCTATTTGGATTCAGAACGTGAGTTTTTTTTTAATTTCATTGTGGAATATGGCGGTTACTTTGCTTTTTTTCTTCTAAAAAGGATGAGGTTTCTAACCGAAAAGTAGAATGTTATTTTTGAACTGTGATCAAGCGTAACTTTACATTTTTTTTTCTTCTAAAAAAGATGAGACTTAAAACCGAGCGGCTTTTTTACGCAATGTCTTTGATTATAAGATTTTTTTAAACTAAATTACTAAAATTTCTAATGAATACTTGATTTTTTTTTCTTCTACAAACGATGAGATTTTAAACCGGGCCACTTTTTTATGGAATGTATAAAAGAACGTTTTTTTTAAAAAGTGATAAAAACAAATTCGAATTCATGTATTGCAGTAAACGTGGTACAGTTTTGGATCTTAAATTTATTTAGAATTAGTCTCGTCACTTTAGCTTTAAATAAGCGTGCAAGATTAGATATGATTAGTAGATTTTGTTAGTGGGAGAACTAACTCTTCTGCGAGTGTCCGTCTGGGTTGTTACCACCGCTTTGCGAGTGAAGTCTGCCGCCAAGTAGTAGTGTGCAAGCATTACTGTGTTCCGGTTTGATGAGCAGAGTATCCAGTGAAATTACTGGACTTCCTAATGTCTCAGGGTAACGAGCGCACTGCAGTGCCGCGCAGGCCTTTGTGTTTCAAAGCGCTCGGTGGCACTGCAATTGTTATGGGCCCGCGTTATGCTTACCATCAGGCAAACGACCAGCTCATCTCATTACCAAATAACATAAAAAAAAAGATAATAATTAAAACAATGTCATAGTCATCGTTAATCATATTGTGGAATTATATGTATCTACAATCGTTACATACAAATAATTGCTTATTAAGTAGGATAAAAAAACTCTCATTGCTCAGCTATTTAGTAGAAATTATTTTAATACTTAATTCATTCACAGAATATTTTTTTAGATCGTAGCCAATTTAACAATTCTTTTTTAAATACTCTTAAGTTAAGTGTTTTTATATATGTAGGTAGAGCATTGAAAATTTGAATACATATAGCGTGGGTAATAATTAGTTCTGTGATGTGTATCAATAACCAGTCTGCCCGGATTACGCGTATTTTTCGTAAATAAATCACATGCTCTCTTAAAAAAAATTGCTTTAAAAAAGCGATGTCCCTACTTCAGTGACAAACTACTGAACCGATTTTGATGAAATTTCTATGGGACCAATCTGAAAGTATATCCTTTCAAATAAATAAAGAATTTTCCAAATCGGTTTATAAATGACGGAGATCTGAGGTAACAAACATAAAAAAATACCCACCGAATTGATAACGTTCTCCTTTTTTGGAAGTCGGTTAAAAACTGTGGGTTCACTTTTGTGAACAAAGCAAGTTCATATACCTATGTACAATTGTACATACAGGGAAGAGGTAAGATATTAACATTAAATAGAGGCTTGCGCGACGCAAATGGTATACACCACACGTAGCTCGTATTCATTTTTTTTTGGGCTACGAATAGCTTGTTGATGTCGGTAGAGTTACCCCACACTAACAAACCATACTTCAACACAGAGGACACGTAACCGTGTTAAGCGTCAAGCACGGTGCTATGAGCTGAAGTTAGTCTTAATCTTGAAAGAAGATAACATATCTGTTCAGTTTACCACATAAATAATGTATGTGACACTTCCAATTTCAATTTTTATCGATAAAGATACCCAAAAATTTGGTTTCTCGGACCTCTTTTATTGCAGTATCGTTGTTATTTAAATTCTTACTACTTACCATAGTTTTTTAATTGTATAAAATTAGTTTTAGTCAAATTTACATTCAAATTGTGTTTGTACCTAACCACGATGTCACGAATTGTATAATCAAATTCGTTGACGTAATTGGTAATACAATGAAAAAATAATTATTGAAATGTCATCGACAAATAAGGTAGGTACATTTATTTTTTGTTATTTCCGGTAGGTAATTTATGTAGAGTAAGAATAGTAGAGGCCCAAGAATAGGTTCCCTGGGGAACCCCACATGCGTTTGCTCTACCTACTGTCAGATTTGTATTTAGTAACAATTGACCTTTCATTTATGTCCGTTATTTGGACGTTGTGTTTACGGTTTTGAGGATATGAAGTTAGCCAAATCTGAGCGTGACCAGGGATTCCAAGATTTTCTAATTTTTCTAAAAGGATATTATGTGAAACATTGCGTTTTTTTTTCCTCTAAAATAGTAAAGATTAAAAATCGAGCGTGTACGAGACACCTTTTGAGTTTGAAAATGATAGATTGAAGATGTACTGACACACGGTTTATTGATACATTTACTTATTACGTATGATTTGAATGGAAGGTGCTAACGAGCCGCGGTATTGAAGCGCACTGACTGTATTCGTCGTAATTGAGTAAAATGCTGCCTCGACACTCTGTACGATGCATTGGATCGTACAGAGCGGCTTTTTTACGCAATGTATTTGAATATAAGATTTTTTTAAACTAAATATACCAAGAACATTTCTAACGAAAACTTGTTTTTTTTTCTTATAATATAAAAAAGATAGTCAATTGTCATGAAATATTAGGCCACGATCGAACGTCACACCAAGGTCTTTGATATTAGTTAGATGTCCAGGGTCCTGATGATGGAGTCGGAAGGTGGACACAAGATTGATACCAATTTCGTATTATATAAAAACCTAGTAACTTTTAAACTTTCGCGATTCGAAAACATTGTTTATTTTTAAGCAACGGGACTTAATCGCGATAAAACACAGGTTTATATTTACCTCGTGACCACGATCAATGCAACTTGATCGAAACGTCGAGGTAAATATAAACCTGTGTTTTATCGCGATTAAGTCCCATTGCTTAAAAATAAACAATATAAAAACCTGTCTGGAAAAATAAATATATTTGCAGAAAAAACTTATTGATGTATTGTATATAGGTACATATACATACACATACATACAAATAAAGAAAATCGTGGTATCTGTATGTAATGTCAAAGATAAAGATAAAAATCATTTATTTGTAAAGACAAGGAAATAGCATACAATGTCAGAAAAAAAACAACAGCATTTAATAGCTTTTTACTAAATGCAATGCATTAATGCATATTTACTATACGCATATACGGTACAAACAAAAAATCAATTATGAAAATGTTTGTCTCATGTCTGTCTGTCTGTTTGTACCGCCCTCTGTGATTCCGACTTCCGCTTAATCACCGAAACAGCTAGAACGATTTGGATGGGACTTTCACTGGCAGATAGCTGATGATTTAGGCTTTAGGATGATCAGGATTACGTGGGCGACGCCGCGGCGCGCTAGTATTCATTAAAACGTTAAAAAATACCATTTATTTTATAATTATCGCAAATCAAATGTGATTGCAAAACAGAGTCATGATGACAGGTTCTTTTCAACGTCTAAATTAAATATATGCATCGAATTTTCGGGGAATAAAGGTCAAAATGCATATTTATTTAGAAATAAAATTAAAATAAATTAAAGTTAATACTTACACTATAATTACCAAGGAACTTATACACAAAGTTCATTTGGTTCCTTGATAGTCATAAGTACATTTACCTACTACTGTTGTTTCAAATTTCGAAACAGGCGTCATTGTTTAAACAATGACACCTGACATAATATATTATATTCTTAAGAATATACTATATTGTGGCCCGTCTACACAATCTTCCACCCCCCAATTCCAAATTTACCCCGAACCTAACCTTAGGTTCGGGGAGAGCCTATCGAGGTTTACTATATGGTAGGATTAACTCTTCTGCGAGTGTCCGTCTGTGTTGGTACCACCCACAGATCTCTTCGTACCACCGCTTTGCTCGTGAAATCTACCGCCAAGCAGTAATGTGCAAGCTTTACTGTGTTCCGGTTTGATGAGCAGAGTAGCCAGTGAAATTAAAGGGCTTAGTAATGTCTGAGTGTAACGAGTGCACTGCAGTGCCGCGCAGGCCTTTGAGTTTCAAAGTTCTGAGTGGCACTGCAATTGTTATGGGATGGTGTTATGCTTACCATCAGGCAAACGACCAGATCATCTCGTTACCAAATAACATAAACAAAACTATATCTATGTTAAAAATCACGTCGATCTGTTCCGCCGTTGTTGATGCGTTGAAAGAAGGACAAATACAACAAACCTACAAACATACTTTCGCGTTAGTACCTACCTATTGTACGGATAGATTATTTATTGTTAAAATAGTTTGACTAACAAAAAGTTTGTTAACCTTTTGTTATTTTCTATTATGTAAACTTCTATAGGTTAACAGTTATATCGCTTTTTAAAGGTGAAGGCTAGATACGATGTCTTGAATCAAGACTTCTTTATTACGCGTTTTTATAGTGTTAAGTAATGAGACGAGCGGATCATTTTTCTGATGGTAAGCATGCCGATGCGTAACAATTGCAGTGCCACCCAAAACTTTACAAACATGCCTGCGCGGCACTGCAATGCGCTCATTACCGACACATTATGCCTAATATTGTCACAGAATATACTTTGTTCAATAAGAGGGAACGACAGTAGGGGAAAGAGGGGTGAAAACAGATAGGGGGTAAGAGCAGATAGTCACTGTTTCACCTTTCCGGGTATCGCTGTCTTATTCTATGCAATCGTCAAATACTTGGGAGCGCACGCTCAGCACGGTAGCAAATGGTGACCACGATTGAATCTCAGCGCGTGCGTCAACACGAGAAATAGAAAGCAAACGTAAGCAATCTAATATTTTTGAATTTTTGACGTATTCTCATTGGTTTTTGACATGTGCTATCTTGGTGTTAGGCTTTTTTATTATAATAACCAATATCATAGCTAAGAACATTGCAGTAATTGTAGGCGCTAGGCTTAATATAAAGTGTGTGCAAATTATAGTTCCAATATCGCAGCCGTGGGGTATGTTCGGACGGGGTGATTTCGGGTATCCGGTTTCACCCGCAATGTATTTGTTACCTACAATGTTATATGCATTTTTTTAATTTTTTTTTTTATAAATGGTGTATTTTTATTATTAGGTACAAGGACCAGGTTATGCCACGAATATATACGTGAAAAAATCTAATAGGCTGCAATGGTCGGAGTCAGACATGCTTTTGGCTATCAATTATATTATGGACGACAGAATGGGACACCTTTGAGCCGCAAACACATATAATGTACCCAAGAGTTCTTTGGGCAATGGGCTTCAACAAAGCTGTTGTATCATCATTTTTTTATCTCTTAGTATCGAACCGTATCCATCCCCCCTAGTTACAAATGCGTATCCGGTTTTACCCATAGGTAAGGGGTGAATACGGATTTATATTTTAAATAAAATATGTTCTAGTTCCTATAATTTTAATTAATCTCGAATAATTATTTGTTAAAGTAATGACTAATGAACAGTCGTTGATAAATTGATATTGATTTTTTAAATATATAATAATTTGATTAATTGACGGTACTTTTACCTTAACTATCCGGTGCCACCCCACACTCCCCTAATGCTGTCACGCTTCTGTGTGCATCTTTGTGTGTTCGATGGTTTATCCTTCGTGATTTTTAAACTGACTTCCAAAAAAGGAGGTTCTCAATTCGTCACCGTTTTCTTTTTGTTACGATGTTATTCGATTTCTCCGTCAATTCTCAACCGATTTATATAGGGTCTTTCAACAAGGACGGGCCGATGTTGAAATTGATTAATACAAGTTGTGTGTGAGATGTAAACGTAATTTTTTTGACAGCATTAGTTTTAGTCTGTGATTCGTGTATCTACCCGAATCTTTTTTCTTTATCAGAAATAGGAAATTACAAAGACACCAACAGACCCGATACGTGCTCAAAGTCAACGAACCTTCCATAAACCCACCGTGCCCGTTCCAAATTGGTATAGGCCGAGCAAGAAGAAGGGCAAGGCTATCAAGGCAGGGTTATCACTCCTCGTAATCCATCTGAGATTCCCTACACACGGACGGTTTTTGGAACGTTGGATTGGAATGTGTGGATTGGAGTGCCCGTGAATGTGGGCTCTTAGGAATGTAAAATAGGGGGTGAAATTTCAAATATCTACAATTTCGTCGAAGTCGTTTCCCGCTTTCTTTCCGCGTGGATTACGCGACCCGTGGGTAAAACCACGTGCAGCGACTAGCAAACAATAATATGCAATACGTAAAAATTCCGTTACTGAAAAGTTTAAAGAACTGCAATTAAAAGTATTATAACAGGCCGGATGGAAATAATTGCAAGTAATCAAGTCAATACGCACGTGTCAAAATAAAGGAAGCGCCGAGTGATGTTTCAACGAATATTTGTAAATTGATTACTAGTTAACGGTTTGGCGATCATTATTTATTACACACTGGTGTTGCTTCGTTTAATCACTCTCTTTTTAAAAAAGCTGTCTCTTACGTGCCCGTGCCACATTTTTACATGGGGTCATAAAATTAAGGATTATGTAGATGACAAGGATGCATGGAGGCAAACAGCTCATCCTGGCGACTAATGTTAGTTGTTAGCATTAGAATCATTGTAAAAAACTACTATTTTTAAAAAGAATGCCGTTACGAGTTTCTTGCTCTTCTTCTTGCTCGGCCTATACCAATTTGGAACGGGCACGGTGGGTTTCTGGAAGGTTCGTTGACTTTGAGCACGGATTGGGTCTGTTGGTGTCTTTGTCATTTATTATGTTCTGATAAAGACAGCATTAGTTTTAGTCTGTGATTCGGGTAGATGAATGTTGCAGAGGCCGGCTGTTAGAGTCATTTTAACTTTCATAAGTGCTCCTTTGGGGCCTATTTGAATAAAGACTTTTGAATTTGAATTTGGTCTTCGCAGTGTCTTTACAAACAAACTGCTTTTTCGGTATTGGAATTTTTTTTTTGCATCCGGTCGCCAGTACTCATTGGGAATTCTGAGAGTATGTAATTATTATTTTTTATGTTATTTGGTAACGAGACGGTCTGGTCGTTTGCCTGATGGTAAGCATAACGCCGGCCCATAACAGGATGGGTGCCCAAAATGGGATGGGTGGCACTGCAATTGTTATGGGCTGGCGTTATACTATACAAGTCTGTGGTTACACTTGCCTGGGCTTGCCATCAGGCAAGCGACCAGCTCGTTCTGTTATTCAATAGTAAAAAAACAAAGTGGTAACAACATAATATATTCCAAGTTTACCTAACGGATGTGGATGTACCTAAGTGCTAATTAATATTAATTTATAATTCCCAATATTTTTTGTTGTTGTTTCAAACAACAATCGTTGGCCAACCGTAAATATATGAATAATATAATCAGTATAAGGCTGGAAGTGGGACAAAGTTGTTAGTGGGAGGTCTAACTCTTCTGCGAGTGTCCGTCTGGGTTGGTACCACCGCTTTGTGAGTGAAGTCTGGCGCCAGCTAATGTGCAAGCATTACTGTGTTTCGGTTTGATGAGCAGAGTAGCCAGTGAAATTACTGGGCTTATGAGACTTAATATCTAATGTCTCAGGGTAACGAGCGATCTGCAGTGCCGCGCAAGCCTTTGTGTTTCAATGTTCTGAGTGGCACTGCAATTGTTATGGGCCGGCGTTATGCTTACCATCAGGCAAACGACCAGGTCGTCTCGTTACCAATAAGCATAAAAAAAATATTACATGTTACAGACGTTTTTTTATTCACGTTTGAAGTTGAAATTAATTTTTTGTATGGATGTTTGGAATGACGTATTTCCAAGGCACAATCACAATTTGTGCTCATGGCCCTAATCACCTCCTTCCAGGATAACACACCAATTCAAAATCATCCTGTAAAAAAAACCAAGAACTCGATTGCAATTACCACGTACCGGGTTACGAGAAGCACGGTGCGTTTGCTTGATGGTAAGCATGGCGCCAGTCCATAACAATTGAAGTTCCACTCTGAACTATGAAGCACAATGGTGTGCGTGGTGCTGCATCGCGCTCGTTACGCTGAAACATGTCTCATAATCGTAAGCCCATTAGTTTCGGGAAAATATCTCGATATTTGAAATTTCGTCCCCCCATTTACCTACCCTTTGGGGTGGTATTCTTTCAATATACATTCATGAAAAAATAATGTTTAAATCGGCGCGGAAAAATCGAGAAACATATATACAAACAAAAAAAATACAGTCGAATTGAAAACCTTTTCCTCTTTTGGAAGACTATTTTAAAAGAAGCGCAATTTTGAGCCTTCTAACAGAATTAGCACAACGCAGAAGGAAAACATCGCGAGGAAACCCGCAAGAAGTTCAAGAACAAAATAAATTCAAAGAGCATGTGACACGCACCAAGTCGCAATGGGCCCGCGTGTTATATGGCCCGTACTCTAGAGAAGGCATGTAGGTATCCCAGCAGTGGGAGCTTAATGATCTGATGATGATGAAGAATTTACAAGATCACGAGCAATGCCATAAGTCTAAGGTTTTAGAAATCTGTCAAAAATCTCCCATCTTTAACAAATTAGACTCCATTAAATTCATGGCCGTTAAAACACTAAATACAAGCAAGTAGATTAATTTGACAGGTCTAAAATATATTCCATTCCTTTCTCGTGTTCTTATTCAGAAAGGGAGAGTGAAACTAAAATTAGGTATTTATTTTATTTTATAATTTATTTCTTGACCTGGATACATAGTCCTTAAGTCGCAATATTAGTAACAATTTTCGAGTCGAAGTGACGCTTCAGTAAAGCGGTGGATACTTTACTGAAGCTTCTATGGAGTTTTGGATAGAATACGAAAATACACGTTTTTCGTCTTTGTACTATTTGCCTTTCACTCATGCACGTTTACGAACACTTAATGGTTAATAATCCACCATTATTACACATTAACACTCGAAGAAACATAGGTTTTAGTAAATAACATAAAATCAACAACAGCACACTTTCGCATTCCCGCCAAAACTCTCTAAAATTAGGTTTACGTTTGAATTGCCAGAATCGACACCATTCCCTGTGGTTATGTAAAACTGGACAAGCTGAACGTAACCTATGCTGCATACAAAAGGAGGTCGCGAATAATCAATAAATTAGGTATGCCAGTGAACCCATTGGTATATCTGTTTTTATTTGGCTATCTAAATAAAAATCTTAAAAAGTGGCTATTTTTAACTGGCTTCCAAAAAACGAGGAAGTTCGTTTGTATTTATTTTAATGTTTGTTTACCTCAGATCTTCGTCATTTATAAACCCCGATTGGGATTTTTTTTCATTTTTTTTTTATTATTTTATTGATAACGAGGCGAGCTGGTCGTTTGCCTGATGGTAAGCATAACGCCGGCCCATAACAATTGCAGTGCCGCTCAGAACTTTGAAATACAAAGGCCTGCGCGGCACTGCAGTGCGCTCGTTACCCTGAGACATTAGATATTAAGTCTCATAAGCCCAGTAAATTCACTGGCTAGGTACTTTGCTCATCAAACCGGAACACAGTAATGCTTGCACATTACTGCTTGGCGGCAGACTTCACTCACAAAGCGGTGGTACCAACCCAGACGGACACTCGCAGAAGAGTTAGTCCTCCCACTAACGAAATTTCATAATTCAAATTCATCATTTGAAAGGATATACTTTCAGATTGGTCCCGTAGAAATTTCATCCAAATTTGTTCAGTAATTTGTCACTGAAGTTGATTCGTAGCTCTTCTAAAGCAATTTTACTTCTATCATCTCGATTCAGAATTCATCAGGACCATCAGGAGGATCAGATACTTCGAAGGGCGAGTGTGACCGAACAGGTACTTGTGCGACTTTCAATCCGACGCACCATAGTTCGAATCTCGACTTGGCCCGCACCAATGACGTAAAGTTATGTGCGGATTATTGACACTCGCTCTAAAACGGTGAAGGAAAACATCGTGAGGAAACCCGCATGTTCAAGAACCACAAAAATCGAGGACATGTGTCATCCACCAAGCAGCACTGGGTCCGTGTGGTGGATTATGGCCCATACCTTTCTCTCTCTCTGAGAGAAGGCCGGTATCCCAGCAGTGGGAGCGTAACAGGCTGATAATGATCTCGATTCAAAACTCGAAGATTGCAAGAATGATGTATGTTTCTTCTCCTCAGATCCTGTTCATCATGACTACTTCCGTGCCAGAGTTCTACACAGGGAAATCGGTCTTTATCACTGGGGGCACTGGATTTGTTGGAAAGGTGAGAATCACTTCGATCCGTTGCGCCATTGCTGCGTGAAAGAAAGGACAGACAAACAAACCTATAAACACTATCGCATTTATTATAATAGTACGGATGTTAAATAATTCTTTAGTGTGCCTTCTCAATTTCATTCCCATTTCCCTTATCTCATTTCCATCATCAGAGACTAGGTTTTTTTTTTTATGTTATTTGGTAACGAGACGAGCTGGTCGCTTGCCTGATGGTAAGCATAACGCCGGCCCATAACAATTGCAGTGCCACCCAGAACTTAGAAACACAAAGGCCTGCGCGGCACTGCAATGCGCTCGTTACCCTGAGACGTTAGGTATTAAGTCTCATAAGCCCAGTAGTTTCACTGGATACTCTGCTCATCAAACCGGAACACAGTAATGCTTCCACACTACTGCTTGGCGGCAGACTTCACGAGCAAAGCGGTGGTAACAACCCAGACGGACACTCGCAGAAGAGTTAGTCCTCCCACAATTTATCTATATCTATCTCTATATGCTAGATGGAAGGACTAACTCTTCGGCTAGTCCGTCTGGGTGGGTACCACCGCTTTGCTCGTGGTAGTCCGGGCCTGATCAATAATGTGCAACCATTACTGCTTCTGTTTGATAAGCAAAGTAGACAGTAATTACTGGGCTTATGAGACTTAATCCCTAATGTCTCAAGGTAACGAGCGCCCATGAAGTGTCGCGTAAGCTTTTGTATTTCAAAGTTCTGAATGGTGCAATTGTTATCAGCTGCAGGCCTACCATCGTGAGGCAAAAATTAAAAAAATAAATAATAAATGTAGAAAATAAACTGGTCCGGCCATAAATGAGCATGCAAAGCCATTATCATCCTTAATATCTTTTCCAGGCCTTAATAGAGAAGCTGCTGAGAAGCTGTCCAGATGTCAAGGTTATTTACGTGCTGATGAGGCAGAAGAAGGGCGTCAGCAGCGAAGATAGATTGAAAGACCTGTGTTGTAATACGGTAATGTCGATCGATACTAACTGGGCTAAGGTCGCCATTACACGGTCATGCATGTTTGCGTTTTGCACCGTGCACATACAGCCTCACGCGCGGCTTGATATTAATGCACTAAAAATCCATGAAACAGACAGGAACAGCAATAGGGCCCGATAGCAATAGTAATAGCGCATAATTTACATAAGTAAACATATTATTACGCCCGCGCTCTACCCGCCAGCATCACTGATGCGTCGAAGCCCGGCTCGTTCGCCAACAGCGGCGCAAGTACGGATCTTTTTGATCGATAAAATTGACAGTTCAAATCGATAAAGTGGGTTTTATCGACTTTATATATAATTTATCTAACCTCGATACTTTCGACAAAAGTTATCGAATAGCTAGGTCGAATCCAAAGAGAATATAGAGCTACTACTTCGGTACTCGCAACATTCGATAATTTATTTATTTATTATTTATTTATTTAATTTAATAACTAACACGGTACAACCAGTTACATTAGTTATGCAAGTTTAAAAATTGTACAAACTTACAAAATTAAAAAATTAAAATAGCCACCGACATTCAAAAAATACAAATACAATAATAATAATAATTCAAAAACAGTAACAAAATATAAAATATGTCAAGAATTATCAGACGTCACACTAACACAAATAATAATTATTATATATTAAATCGTACAAAACTTACAAAATTATATACCATTAACTTAGTCATAATAAAATTCGAAGATAAATTTATCGAGTTTTTCGGTTCGACAAATTTATCGAACCGACTTCCGTACTTGCACCGCAGGCTCAGGAAACTACTGCTTGACAAGGCATAAGTACTACGACAAACGTGAATTCAAACGTGAATTAATTTAAATGATAATAATTTGTAATACTATACGCTGTTGACGTGTAAGAAAAATCTTATCAATAAATGATGAAATGAAATTAGTACTAAATCATACACTGCAGTAAACACAGAAAAACATTGAACCACAACCAAAGAAACACAACATTAAACACAGAAAAACATTGAACCACAACCAAAGAACTACAACATTAAACATAGAAAAACATTGCATCACAACCAAAGAACCACAACATTAAACACAGAAAAACATTGAACCACAACCAAAGAACTACAACATTTATAAACACATAAAAACATTGCATCACAACCAAAGAACCACAACATTAAACACAGAAAAACATTGAACCACAACCAAAGAACCACAATATTCAACCTAGAACTGGCATTGAAGTGAAGTTAGCCGAGATTCTATTATTCTTATTTTTAATCGCATTATATGAAATGAAATGAAATGAAATGAAATATTTATTGCGGAAACTGTGTACAAGAGATGTTTAAAGTTATTAAGTCGTAGCATAATCATGGATCAACAGTTTGTCCAATTTTTGATGGACGTACAATATTTTTTACATGCATGAATTAATTATACTAAAAAACAATAGTAATTAAAAAGAGAAAAAAAAAATTATTAACACCACAGTAATTATTAAAATGTCAAACACGTATTTGTATAAGAATAATTAACCAACATAACATAAAATATGATTATTACAAATTTTTAAAATAATTCTCTTATGTCGTAAAAAGATTTTTCTGTAAGCCACCTATGAAGTTTTGTCTTTCCCGTATGTCTCTTGGAATTTTATTAAATACTTTTATGGTCATGACAAAACAATTTTTACTACTTAAAGCAGTTTTACAGGTTGGCAAAATTAACCTTGTAGGGTCTCTATTTTTTATCCTAGAATTACACTTGTCTATAAAGTGGTCAAAAAACGATAGGTTTTTATACTTATTTATCATTTATATATAGGTTTTAGATATAGGTATATATATTAGATATAGGATTTTAGATATAGGTTTTAAATATAGGTTTTTGTACTTATTTATCATTTGTGCTGTTGGTTTTTTAATAAATAAATACATTTTCAACAGGTATTCGATCCCCTTAGATCGCAGGACCCAGATGCTTTCAAGAAGCTCAAGCTGATCACTGGAGACATCACTGAAGATGCACTCGGCATCTCTGATGAGGATAGAAAAGAGTTGCAGGAAGAGTGCAACATAGTCTTTCATAGCGCTGCCTGTGTCAGGTATTTCCAGATTTCACTGGGTATTTTATTATCTACTATACTCCAACATTTTTTTTTGTTTTTGTATTGGCTCCAAGTGATTTGCAAATCAGTTCTCAAGTTTTTGTTAGTGGGAGGACTAACTCTTAGGCTCTCTCTAAGGCCAAGTGCGAGTCTAACTCGCGCGCCGAGGGTTCCGTATAAACGTGTAGGTTGTAGATATATATAATTATAGTTCATCCATTAGGGGAGTACAGTTACATTCATACATTCATCAAATCTATACATCTATACTAATAAATAAAATTGAAGTGTCTGTTTGTAATATCAAAATAGCAGCTTTTTAGTAAAAAGATGTTATTTTGGTTAAAATGGTTGTTGTCTGTCTGTTTGTTCCGGGTAATCTCCGAAACGGCTGGACCGATTTTGACGGGACTTTCACTGGTAGATAGCTAATGTTACAAGGAGTAACTTAGGCTACTTTAATTTTAGAAAAAGAATTAGGGTTTCGCGTAAAAAAATAAAAACCATGAAATCCAAAATCTCCACGCGGGTGAAAACCGCGGGCAGAAGCTAGTAATGAATAATTACAAAAAGGTAGATAGGTAATGCTATTTAGCATTAGTTATTCCATGTATACTATTTTGTGCTAAATCAGTAGCACTACCCGCCTTATCCGTCCTATAATAAATGCGAATTGTGTGTGTGTCGTTTGTTGGTTTGTCCTTCTTTCACGCAGCAACGGAGCAACGGATCGAAGTGATTTTTGGCATGAATATAGTTTATGAACCGGTACTTTTTATCCCGTTAAAACGCACAGTTCCTTTCGCGGGTGAAACCGCTAGCAAAAGCTAGTAATTAAATAGATAATTATTTTTTTTTATTGCAATTTCAGATTCGACCTTAAGCTGAAAGATGCTGTTGCTATGAACACTAAAGGAACTTTGAGGATGCTGACCCTCGCGGAATCTATGAAGAACTTGGAGGTAATATGTTTTTTCTGGGAAAATACAAGATTGTATCAAGTACGTATTTGGTACTGTAATCTGCCACCTTCCGGCTCTATCATCAGGACCCTGGACATTATGGATTATTCCGGTTTGTGTAACACAAACTTGTCTAAAACATTCTTCCAGGTGTTCGTCCACCTTTCCACCGCGTACTGTCGCTGCGACCTGGACGTGCTCGAGGAGAGGTTGTACCCGGCGGTGCACCACCCTCGCCGCATCATGGACATGGTCGACTGGATGGACGACGACCTGCTGCATCATGTGGAGCCCAAGTTAGTGTCTGAGTGTCCTTGGTGTACTGTCATCCTTTCTTATAAGACCCTTGTTCCTGAGGTCTGTTTGTCTGATTGTAAGCATTACGTCAGCCCATAAGGCAGTGCCACTCAGAACATTGAAACACAAATACCTGCGCAGCACTGCATTGTGCTTGTTTTGAGACATTAGGTGTCAAGTCTTAGAAGCCCAGTAATTTCATTTAACGTTACAACATATTCAACGTACTAGCTACTGCCCGCGTTTTTCACCCGCTTCCCACAGGAACCGTGCATTTTTTTCGGGATAAAAAGTAGTCTATGTTACTCTCCGGTCCATAAACTAAATCTATGCCAAAAAACACGTCGCTTCTTTGCGTGCGTGCGTTGCATTTCGAGATTCTACAGACCATATTCCACCACGTGTTCAACCACCACCAAGGTTTTGTTGTTTATTGGAAATAAGTGTTATTTCTTCTTTTCTGACATTAATAATCTTGTTCACAGAGTCATATCATCAGAACCGAACACTTATTCGTACACAAAAGCCATCACTGAAGACCTTGTGGCCGAGTACGGAGACAAGTTCCCTGTGGCCATCGCAAGGCCGTCTATAGGTAAGGAGCGGACGCAGGCCGGGGGCAGGGGGTGCTACCAAAACTAAAGTTTTTTTTTTAATAATAACTTTCATGAATGCTTTCTTGGGGCCCGTGTGCATTAGATAACGAGACGAATGGGTCGTTTACTTGATGGTAAGTATAACGCCAGCCCATAACAGTTATATGCCACTCAGAAATTTGAAACACAAAGGCCCGCGCGGTAGTAAGGTAATACATCCTTTTTTTAAAAGTATCCCAATTTGATCCAAAGGTGATAATAAAGTACTACTAGAAAAATTACTAAAATTATATACTTATTTGATCGTTAAATGTCATTTAAATTTTACATTTTGAATTTACCCGCGCAAATTGGCGAAAACGCTAGACGCCATGTTGCTGACGTCATAATCATAGTAAACAACGACGACCAACGACGAGTTAGTCCTACCACCTAGGTAAAACTACCTACTTGCTTTGCCCCAATGCAAACTCCTATATCGGCACCTTAGTAGGAACTACTTATTATTCTGCTTGGATATTTTGTTGGCATGCGAGACGCGTTTGGCAAATATTAATGGATCAGCCATTGTCTGGACTTGAACGAAGAGTCCGTAGATACTACATATCACAAACAGTGACGCATGCGTCTGTCCTCGCAAGCACTGCCGCATTCATCCATCACTGCCTCAGTTGTGATGCCACGGTGTTTATTCAAATACTAATCACTGTCCGGAGGTTAGTGATGTCATAGGTGTGGGTTCCGACTGAAAATCAGTTATTAAGGTCCTTGGACCTTAATTGCATTCTGAGTTGGAACCCTTATCATGGCATCACGCAACATTGGGTTTTTTTAATAATGTACTTATCTGTCCCTTATTTTCATTTTTTTTTATATATATGTGTAAAACTGTAATGTTGTGTGATGTCCTGAAATAAATGTATTTTCTTTCTTTCTTTCTAATTGAAAAAACTTTATTTACACGTGCACAGAATATTTATTAATATACGGTGCTAAACAACTTAAGTTCTAATTCAACTTCAATTCAAATTTTGAATTTCTGATTTCAGTGACTGCAGCATGGCAGGAGCCAATACCGGGGTGGGTCGACAACCTGAATGGACCCACTGGCCTTATTATTGGAAGTGGAAAAGGCAAGTTTACGCACCTAAAATTCAAACACTGCGTAAAAAAATCTCTTTGAAAATTAAAAGCTAAATTATAAAATTATAGGTGTATCCAACAAATGCATCGCAAAACCATATCAACCCAGATGATGGTTGATGCTTAGAAGCTATCATTGCGTTACAATCTCAAACATTTTCCCTGCATATTGCAAATTTCATATATTGCGATATCTTTGCTTTTTTAAAAGCAATTATATTTTTAATGTAGCCTGTCTTCATTGCAGGTGTGATCCGTTCGATGCACTGCGAGCCTTCTTACAAAGCCGACGCTATCCCTGTCGACACGGTGGTCAACGGTTGCGTACTCATCGCATATGCCACTGCTCTTGACAAGTAAGTTTCTCAAGGAAACAAAAGGATCTGCGACACAATCTTTTAAGAACAAACTCATCATAGTAGCAGAGTGCGCGTTAGCCTTGTATAAGTTCCTAAACGCATCTCGGCTATGTTATAATCGAGGTGTTGATTCTTATTGTACTCATACGAATTATCGCTAGACTCGTCTTTCTCATCTTCTTTCTAGAGTCTAGACTATTTTAGACCCAGTTATAATAGTGTGTAGTTATAATTCTGTGGTTAGCTTCTAAAAATATAGAGATTTCTAGAAATATAGAGAAACTTAAATAAATTACCTTTAGCTACGCCATCTAGTATGAATAAAATTGAATGTACTTGAAAGTCGCCGTGTCTTCTTTTATCGAGTAGATGAACTTAACTCAAAACTTTTAGCGTGCCATCTAGCGTCAGATAGCGAAACCAAATCGAAAAATTGCTATTACTGCCATCTAGTTTCTTTGTGCACCGTTACGGCTTTACTTCGTACAGCTACTCGACGCTAGAGGGCACTATCAAATCAAAAAGTTCAAACTGGTAAAATTTGCCAATTTTTTACTAAATAGAAATTATTTTTTTATTTCAGACCGCGTGAAACCCAAGTGTATAATCTCACTCTATCCGGCGTGATTAAAATCACGTGGCAAGAAGTTATTGATTTGGGTAAGCGTCGTAGATACCTACCTAAATAATTCTCGTTAGTGGGACGACTAACTCTTCTGTGAGTGTCCGTCTGGGTTATAACTACCGCTTTGCTCGTGAAGTCTGCCGCCAAGCAGTAGTGTGCAAGCATTACTGTTTTCCGGTTTGATGAGCAGAGTATATCCAGTGAAATTACTGGGCTTATGAGACTTAATACCTAATGTCTCAGGGCCAGGGTAACGAGCGCACTGCAGTGCCGCGCAGGCCTTTGTGTTTCAAAGTTCTGGGGACCGATTTTTGAAAGTCACGAGTGATTTCGATATCAGCGGTGACAAAATTCTCAGCGATAACTTTGAAATCACTAATTTGCAAAAGTCGTATTTTTGAAAGTCATACCCTGTTTACCAACATGCTACTATTTCTCAGATTTGATCATAGATAAATTAATGATTGTGTTCCATTCAATTTTATTTTTTATGTTTGACATTGTTTTCTAGTCAAAATGGTCACTAAATACTCATACCTATGATATCGTTTACGAGTGGGGGTACCCATTCGTAAACAATATCATAGGTATGATAATTTTAGTCAGCCGCTGAGATTAAAAAATACGACTTTGTAAATCGGTGACTATCGGTCATATCGCTGATATTTAGTCACTCGGTGACATTCAAAAATTGCACCCCTGGGTGGCACTGCAATTGTTAGGGGCCGGCGTTATGCTTACCATCAGGCAAACGACCAGCTCGTCTCGTTACCAAATAACATTAAAAAAAACGTAGGTTGTACGTAACGTATCTTTTTTTATTTTGCTCTAATATGATGTACCAGTGCAGTAACTGCTGATCAAAGTCTTCAAGTCTTCATAATTATTATCATGTTAATATTTTCCAGGAGAGAAATGGGTGAACGATTACCCCTACACTGTCGCAATGTGGTACCCCGGGGGTAACATACGATCTTACTGGATAACTCATCAAATATGCCTGTTTCTGTTTCACATTATACCTGCTTATTTAGCCGACTCACTTTTGTTTTTGTTGGGAAAGAAGACTTTGTAAGTATGCCAATTTATAAATTATTTTTTGCAGAGATGAGACGTATAGTCTTCAAATGCCAATTAGGTATACATACATCTCACAAAACGAATACAATAATAATTTTAGTAAATTTAATTTGTAGCGAAAGATATTTAATATCTTTCGCTACAAATAAAATTTACTGACGGATGACAACTTTGCGTATGGCACGCTGGCAACTTTGGTCTTTGCTACCAACTTACAAAATATATACAAAGGGCGAAGAAAAACTTACACAAGGCGTTTCGGCGCCTAATTTTTAAATTTCTGAGGTATACGACCACAACCCTCCAGTAACTCTAAAACAAGATCAAATCAGCACAGTTAATGAAAAAAAGTTGATCATTATACGTTATTTATTTATATAATTATATTGCTGTTTCCAGCATGGTAAACGTCCAAAAGCGCATCAGCCATGGCCTAAGCGTGCTCCAATACTACACCACAAAGGAATGGAATTTTAAGAACAAGAAGTTCTTATCATTAAGCAAGCGGCTAACTAAGTCAGACGAAGAACTGTTCCCCATTGATTTGTCGAAGATGAACCCTAATGACTACTTGAAAGATTACGTTCTTGGAATTAGACAGTTCTGCTGTAAAGAGAGCCCTTCAACACTACCCCGTGCTAGGAAACTTCATAGGATGTAAGTACCTACTGCTGTCTAGAAGAAATAAGTTTAATTAATCAGACTGTCTGTTGTAGTACTTAACTGTTAAGGATTATCATAATAAGGATTATCTACTCATTCTTTCGAGGTGGCTGAGCTAGGGAAGTCTGTGGGTTTTACCTCGCCGATAATGTTTGGTTCAGCCACCAGGGTGCAATTTTTGAATGTCACCGAGTGACTAAAACTGTCATACCTATGATTTCGTTTACGAGTGGGGGTACCCATTCGTAAACAATATCATAGATATGAGTAGGTATTTAGTGCCAATTTTGGCTTAAAACAATTTCCAACTTATAAAATAAAATTGAATGGAACACAATCATAAGTTTGTCTATGATTAAAGCTGAGAAATAGTTGCATGTTGGTAATCAGGGTATGACTTTCAAAACTACGACTTTTGCAAATTAGTGATTTCAAAGTTATCGCTGAGAATTTTGTCACCGCTGATATCGAAATCACTCGTGACATTCAAAAATCGGTCCCCAGATCTTCATCAGTCCTAGGATCGAAACAGAAGAACATTAGTTCTATCGATATATAACCAAGGACGATGACCAGTTGTCTGTCCTACAGATTCCGCTAGATTGGTGACATTAACTATGAAAGATGTTACGTTCTATCCTAGACTCTTCTAAAGTCTACCACACCAACACTTAAGATTATGTAAATATATACACCTCATTTCGCTGCCCACGACGAAAGACGAGCCCGCGTTCTTCCAGTTATCTAATAAACAGACTTCTACCATCAGAGATTCTGAAGCTATGAGAGCGATCGATGCTAACCCCAAAATTCTTGAGATGATGTCTTTATATCGGCTTGTAAGAGTTGCAAGCACACGAAAATGCTATCACTGTATTACTAAATTCGATAGCTCCCGTTTCTTCCACCATCAACCCAGCTACTAACGTAGATATTGTTTCAGACGCTACTTCGTCGACCGAATCTTCAAGCTTCTATTTATCGCTCTGATTGTATGGTACGTGTACTCCAAAAGCCACATTTTCACCTCATCCATCGAATTCCTGGACAACACTCTCAAGAGCTTGCCTCCTATTAGCCAAGTGAAGGCAGACGGTACCGTCGTAACTGAAGTAGTCTAAAACAGGTGTAAATAGAATTTTATTGTATTGTTAAAATTGCGTGTCGATGAAATTCAAAGATTTGTGGGTCTTATCAATGTCTTTATTTTTTAAGAAATATTTTCTCCTTACAGCCCAGGATTATGATCTAGATTTATATATTTCTGTAATTTAAATGTTAGGTAGTTTTGGTCTTCAGGCTCACAACCAGGGGCCTGTTTCATAAAAAATATTAGTCTAATATTATCAGTCTTTTTTTTCATACTTAATATGAGATATATACTCATAATATTAGACTAATATTTTTTTATGACTCAGGCCCCTGGACAAATGAGTTTGCGAGAATGAATAAAGTTTGAATGTGAGACAAAACATTTGAAGGTATTGTAGTCGAAGAACAAAACGGTGCTACACTAAAGTTAGGGGTTCGAGAAACAACCAAGCCTATAACTTATAATTAACGGAATTGAACAAAAATTTATAATTAACTGAACCGGTATCCATTCTTTTCTCGTTCTATAAAACTGAAATAGCCGTAAATAGTTTTTGATCACTGCTATCATATTTATGTCGATAAGTTCCTGCTTATTTCTCATAATTTAAGAGTAAAGAGAGAGATACGTAATATAAGTAGGTACCTAAGAAGTAAGAAGTAGTTAATGAACGGACAATGGGCACAAACTTTTTAGACAGAAATATAGTACTTTTTTCTTGTATTAAAAGTAACTGATGTATCTGCATACAATGTTGACGAGATATATAATTTTGTTAGAATTACTTGAGTTTTATTTTATAACTGACGAGTGATGACCACATCCGCTCACAGCTTCAAATAATCTTACTGACTTGCCGTTGGTAGTATAAATAGTATATTATTATATATATTTTTTATCTTATTTGGTAACGAGACGAGCTGGTCATTTGCCTGATGGTAAGCATAACGCCGGCCCATAACAATTGCAGTGCCAACCAAAACTTTGAAACACAAAGGCCTGCGCGGCACTGCAGTGCGCTCGTTACCCTGAGACAAAGTCCAGTAATTTCACTGGATACTCTGCTCATAAACCGGAACACAGTAATGCTTGCACATTACTTGGCGGCAGACTTCACTCACAAAGCGGTGGTAACAACCCAGACGGACACTCGCAGAAGAGTTAGTCCTCCCACTATATTAAACTAACCCACACATTCCTATTAAGGTATTTAGTAGTTAGTCAGAAATAATAATTAAGGTAATACCATAAACTTCCACACATTTGGCAAATGTCTTCAAAAAGAGCCTATAAACATAATTTATCAAATAAATGCTATTCAACCTGGGAAAGTTCTTGCGTATGCCACTCACATCTGGAGCGACTCCATCGAGAAGCAAGGAAAAGTCTTCGCTGTTTCTCTGGATATCTCGAAGGCCTTTGATAGAGTATGGCATGATAGCCTTACTATATAAATAAGCCTCCAGCTTATGGTATAATCCCTGCTTATGTGTAAGGATATAAGACTTCCTGAGAAACCGATCAATTCGAGTGGTTCTTGAGAGCTGTTCGTCTGATCAGTTAGCATTAACGCCGGGGTTCCTCAGGGGTCAGTTCTCTGTACGACAATCTTTCTGCTCCACATAAATGACCTGCCTAAACCCGGTATTTGCGTAAGCAGACGATAGCACAGCCGTAGAGAGATACATAGGACCATAGGTATCCAATGCACGAACTATAGCAGTGCACAGATTTAGTAAGGAGGCGAGGCCGTGGTTGCTAAGGTACAGAACTCATGAGTTCTGTACCTCGCCTCCTGATGCCGGCAATGCATTGCCGGCATCTGTGTTTCTTGAACACTACCATCTAACAGCCTTCAACAGACGAGTGAACAAGTATCTTTTAGGCAAGCGTGCTACATCATCGACCGCATCATGTAAGATATAGAAGTCCAATGCAAGCCCAGTGTCTATCCATACAGATAAATAAAATTGAAGTGTCTGTTTGTAATATCAAAAAAACAGCTTTTTACTAAATGCATATATGAAAGTATATACGGTACCTATAACAAAACAACCATTTTTTAAATTTTTGTCTGTCTGTCTGTTTGTTCCAGGTAATCTCCGAAACTGCTGGACCGATTTAGACGGGACTTTCACTGGTAGATAGCTGATGTTACAAGGAGTAACATAGGCTACTTTAATTTTAGAAAAAGAATTAGGGTTCCGCGCAAAAAATTAAAACCATGTAATCCAAAATGTCCACGCGGGTGAAACCGCGGGGCAGCAGCTAGTAAAAAATATAGTTCAAAATGTAGTTTGTGAAACCTATAACTACTTAAGTCATTGAAAAATCCTATAACAGTAAAATATCTATTGTAAGTATCGTCTCAAACATTAAAACAGTCAGCAAAAAATGTCTAGCCCAAAATAGGAAAAAACAAGACGGGTTCTTTTTATTTCAATCCAGCTTCTGCCCGTGGTTGCACCCGCGTTCCCACAGGAACCGTGCATTTTCCGGCATACAAAGTAGCATAATATGTTGTACTCTCTGGTCCATAAACTATATCTAAAAAACACGTTGAACCGTTGCTCCTTTGCTGCGTGAAAGAAGGACAAACCAAAAAACAGACAATCACACTTTCCCATTTATTATAGTAAGGATAGTATCAAGTACCTATGGTTTCAAAATACCTATTACGTGTTTGGCTGAATTAAGTAACGGTCGATACCGAAATCTAATATTTATACAACGTTTTTAATTTAAGTTAATACCTAGAATAAGACTTTACTCAGTTTTTAATAGTACTGTAACCCTGTAGGTGCATTAACGGGCTAAATCGTAAAATTCCCTAATGAAGCATAATTTGGCCATATTATACTTGGTTAAAGCATCCAAGTGTATGACAGACAAGTGCAAGACTTGTCAGCTTTAGAATAGCTGTCCATCTAGACTGCAAGACTTGTCAAGTACCTATATGAAAATAATTCGTAGATACCTTTCTGTTTTTTATACACTTACACTCAATAAATCGTAGGTATAGAGCGCGAACATCGCTCCGGTCGCCTAATGCGCAGCGTAGGCAAGTGAACTATAGCTAGTTATATTGATACTTGATAGTTGATAGGTAAGTGACTGATAGGGGTGGGCAATTGAGCGCTGCAAGCGTAGTTGTCGATAAAAGCAGCTGAACGGCACGGGACCTATTGTTATATTATGTTGTATAATTAATGTATAATGTGAAGTACATATATATGGGTGAGTTTTTGATAAGTAAACATTATTATTTGCTTATTTATTTTAAGGTACGAATTTATAGGTGTAGCATATAATCCTAATGACCTATGAATTGATATTGTTATAATTTTATTTTATATATTGTAGTTTTAATTTACAATACAATTATTTTCAAATGACATGTTTTTTTATATCGTATTTATAGAATCATTTATGTTATTGTAATTGAGTCAAAATTAGTTTTTATTTTTATTATTCACCGCTCTTTATGTAAAGGATAAAACTACTTGTTCTACTTGTCTACTTGTTCTTGGTTAATCAGTCTTTTTCCTTCAGCTCTTTTAATACTTTAGACAAATTTTCAACTTTCTTTTTTAAACGCCGGCGAACTGCGTATAAGGCGTTGCATCGCATGCGACGGCGTTTAGCTATATCTTCCAATCGGACAATTTCTTTTTTCAGCTTTCGATTTCCCGGCATGTCGTTTATTTTAGGGGCGGATGGAAGTACATTCGGGGGTTTTGCTGAATTTATTTGTTTGTCAGTTGATAGACTCTGCTGTAGAAGTGGTAAAGTTACCACGTCGTTCTTTAATCCTGAATTTGAAGTCGTTGCCACATCCGACTGATGACCAGGAGATGAAGATTGAGATTGATGTAGAAAAAGTGATGGTACAGCGTCGTTTACTAATCTACGGAGTCCATTTTTGGTTTCATACATACTTGACTCCGGAAAGTGAATTGAACAAATTTTACTCCAAATGTTTGGTTCCCAATCGGTATTCCTTACAGCGTCAATCCACTTCCTCGTCAAATTCCGGTCTTTTGGAAACCTTAAAATGAAATCAAACGTCAAAATGTAGCAAAAGTCAAAATATAGCAAATAAGAACATAATGACATTTTTCACTTGTCAAGATATTATAAAAATTATAGTTGAAACTTAATTAACAAGCAAAAATATAATAATAACCAAAATAAAATACGCGTCAATATGACTTTGAAAAAAGGTGCTTCAAGGTTACATCCACTAGAGAAGCGAGCATCAAGAAACTCTATGGGGAAGTCATTATTGTTTTCTGTACTTTTTTTTAAATAAAGTTGTTACAATTAAGAAACGCATGCGGGCAACATGAAACGCCTTATAACCACTCTAAATAACTATTCATATCTAAATCATTTACAAAGTAATTCTCGCAAGCGCACATAGCGCGCCGGTGTATTATAAACTATTTCTCGCCGTATTGACTCAAGCGCCAAACGCGTCACATCACTATCCCAGTCAACAATCCAAGAAGGGTTGCGGGGCGGTGCGGGCGGCGCATGTAGCCTTGCGTCCCGCGTCTCCATCCACCCCGCGAAGCGTGATTTCTAATTTACTTAAAAGTATTAAAAAATGGTTTACCGGTGAAATGTGATGCTAGATTTCTGTTTAGTGTGTTTCCGAGTATCGTTTTTACAGGATTTTATTGCACATTTTACCATTTTTAGCAGTTAAATAATCAAATGCTCGCCAGGAACTCGCAACGTGCGCTCACACCGCTAGTGAGCGTATGACTACTAACGCTTGCGGTAGGAACAGTGCGATGTTCTCACCCGTGCATACTTTTCCCACTTGGAAACACGCGCTCTATACCTACGATTTATTACCTACGATTTATACTCTAAGCACTTACAACCCTAAATTAGGTACATACCAATGATTGATTTTTTTTTTCCAATTATTGAGTATAAGTTCCTTGCTACCAATAGTCCAATACTGAATGTTGACGATCAGCTAAGATAATATAAAGAGCTACGCTAGAGATATGAGTGAGTATGAGTATCAACCTTTACAAACATTTTTTATCTGTGTCTGTCTTATAAAGTGTGTTTTTGGTAAACTTCATGATGTTATTTTTTAGACCAACTACTTTTCAATCTATTTTTAACTCTGACCAATAGTAGCATTTGTTATTGCATGACTCAACCAATGAAATACATCTTATATTATCTAGAAGTAATTTAGTCGAGAACCTACTATTGCATCAGAAAATTATTCCAAGGGCAAGAAACAAGGGCGTTTCTCTTAACGTTGATTATTCCATAGAAATTAATTTAGTCAACTCGATTGTTGAATTTTATTCAATCGATTAAACAATCTAAACAAAATCTTTTAATTGCATAGTGCTACACATAGATAATTAAACAGAATTTCTTAAATAACTAGTTACAATTTGAAACATGCTATAATTACTTACCTAATAATGATTACATAGGTACTTAATAATATATAAGTTTTATAAATTTATCTAAGTACATAGTTATGAAATTGCAAACTGAAATATTATGTTCTTTACTAACGTTTTAGATCTATGAATCTTCCTTGCGTATATAGTTTCATTAAAATCGGTTCATTAACTTCGGAGATAAAGGACTTGATTTGTATGAAAATCTGTCAGGTGTAAACACTATAATTATGTATGACATCACAACATTTTGCAGAATAAATTGTGTAATTTGAGGCTTATTATGAATAGTTATTACACTATAAAAAAGTTATCACGTTAAAAAAACTGTTGTTTTTTTATTGAAAAAAAAACTATCATTAACTAATTATGTTCTATTCGATTCGTATCATTATCGATGTTTTAATTCGAAACATTACTGTAGCCATCCCTAGCTGTCAAAGCTCGTTTTGTTATCTGTTGAAGTCGTGTTTTCGTACTTTTCGAAATTATTTTAAACAAAATGGCTGAACTGTAAAGACGTGTATTTCTGCTATTTTCGCCACAATGGAGCCCCACGACGTATATCCTTTAGAAATAATCGAAGATTCCAGTGTGTTTATCGTCTCACTATCATCTCCTACTATTGAAGACGTTTTTACTTTTGAAGTGTGTGACAGAAACATTTCTTTCGGACTTCAAAACTGGTCTCCACCTCAGGTTATCCCCCCGAAGTGTGAAAACTGGAGAAAACCTTGCTCATTTTTTCATACGCCACCCCCGGACTTATTCAGAGACAAGAGCAGATTGTGAAATGTGTGTGTGAGTGTTTAGGTCTTACATCTACTGTGATTCGTAAAGAGTAAGTGTTGAAAAATGAATTTCTCTGGTGTCTATCAGCGCGAAAATCGCAACCCGAGCCAAATGTACCATCCTATGCATAATTCCGTCGCGAGTTACTGGACCGAAGCTCTACAAAAGAACGAAATGAAGCACGATTTTGGTGACGAGATTTTTCTAAACAACATCCATTTGATTCCTGATCCTTTGAAAAAGAACCTCGCTGACACGCTATTTACTACCGATTTGCCAAAAAAAATGAACAAAACATTTCTACAAGAAACCACGACACATCAAAACCAGAAAGTGCCTTTGAAAACGCAAAACATGTCTGAAAAAACGCCAAGAGAGGCAAATCAAAGTACGACATTAGGTGGTATTGGCAGTTTCTTTTCGGGCGTGTTAAACGTGCTAACAAGCGCGATGTTCAGATCTCGATCGCCAGTTAACTACTACGATTGTTGTGACGACGGCTACCAGGGATCGCCGCACATTTGGCAACCCGCCAAAACAGATGAACAAGATAAAAATGGCCAAGCTGACGACCGAAAGAGCTACGACGCCCCATCTAACCCCAATGTGAGTTCAGACATGAATTTTGACAGTAGAAGTACAGTGACTAACTGCGAGAGCAAGCTCAACCAGGTGCTACACTTATTAACACCAAAGCAGACATCAAGCCCCGTTTGGGTGAGGAAGCGACCGAAAAAGGTCTTTGTTGAGCCTAATTCAGTTGGAGACAGTTTTGAAGATGCTTTCACACCTGAAGACTTTGGTAGCCACCCTGATGATTCATATATTGAATACTACAGTCCTGTACAGTATCACTGTCCAGATCTACACGAGACAGCAGCGCAAAAAACAAAGCTTAACATGGCCCCTATCAGAGACATTGCTGTTTTGAAAGATACTACAAGCAAAAGTGATTTGGAACTGAAAAAAAATGATTCACAAATGGAAAAGGTTAGTGAGCAATCGGAAAAGCATAATGTGCAAATGGAAATGGATAATGTGCTGTTAGAAAAGGATAATTCAAAACAAGAACAAGGCAATGTTCAATTAGATGAAAAGGAATTCCTTATGGAAAAAGAACAGCTATTGGAAAGCAAACCAGCATTATTAGAGATGGATAAAGCAGATACAGAAAATCCTGGTAACAAACATGAGTTAGTTTCATCCTGCGAAGATAAACTATCAAAGTTAAAGTTATTGCTCCGTGAAAAACGCATGAAGTGCAAAGCGAAAAGAGAAGGCCCCGAAGCCTCACCACCTAAAACAATTCCTGCCGAAAAGAATCGAGCTGATAAACACTACAAAAACCCTAAAAAGCGATGCAGTAAGAGACAAAAGTCTAAACTAAAGTGCAGAATCGAAGATGATCTAGTATTTGCCAATGAGATTAACCTTGGCACTCCACCTCATAGCATTGAAAACTCACCAATGCAACATACTAACGTAAACTTCGGAGACTATTTCGATGAAGTCTCAGGCCGGTTTAGGTCTGCATCAATCGGCAGTGAAGATTCCTTCCAAATTGTGTTCAATGATTGCCCGAAACAAAGCCGCATTCGGACAATCTCAGACTGTGATTCAGAAGACTCGTTCATCATCTTCGAAGAATCTCCGGAGAGTTGTTACATGTCCAATGATGTGTTCGGCGAATCAGAAGATTCTGATTCCGAATCGGAGATGAGTGACTCTGGCTGCGGTATGATGACGTGCAAGCTTGCGCATAATCTATCACGGACAATCAGCAACTTGGCTGATGACAGTCTTTATGTGGAAAGTGAAGACGAAGTGGACTTTGCCCAGGTTGAGACAGTTAGTGATGTGGTAGAAGAACGTAAAAGTGGCCTGCTGATTGATGACAAGAAGAAGCTTATGCGGAAGTGTCAGCCTCCTAAAACGGTGAGTTTATTTTATATCTACATTTCTTATTCTTAATGTATTTAACATAACCTCAACACTTCTGTCTCTATTGGGGAGTAGTTCAAGTCACCCTTATTTTTTAAATCAGGTTGTATAAATACTCCTCCGATTTATAGGCCAGTTCATTGAAATAATAATGGTAGAACAATTACTTTCATATTAGTACAAGTATCAGATATTGCAAGATCAACGGCTTGGTTTCACAAAGTGTATCAACAGTCAATGCCGGGTCTAAATTAGTGTAACATATTGAAGCTTGGGAGAATTCACAGATCTATGCTGTTGGAGTATTCTGTGAGCTCTCTGTTTTATTTGATTTAGTAACCCATGCTTATTAAAAAACTCAATATTTATGGCATGCAACAATAAAATTGTTGTTTCTCGTATATCCTCGCACAATACTGCTTGGCGACAGATTAAACGACCAAAGCAATGAAAATGAACAATGGAAAGTCAATGTATTTTTACTGATAAGCAAGAGAGTTACATTTTATAATGCCAAGAGGTATAGACAAATTAAAAATCAATTATAATTCTTACGGCGTAGTTAAATTGCGGCTTAGGAAAAACACGCGTTGAAATAATAGATAAAATGCGATAACATGCATGAAAAATTATTAGTTACCTATTACAAATAGCATTAAAATTTTGCATCTCTTTCTAATGTTGCTGTAGGTACATTGAACAAAGACCAATTGATTTCCTTCCTTTATGAGAAGAATGGTGTGAACAAAGTGTTCTTCTCGAATGTCAAAATTTAACAGCAAAATTTTAATTAATTATTTTCTAATATGTAACCAACAAATATAAATTGGTTCCCTGAGTTTTTCTTTTTTCTGTCCTTCCAAAAAGGAGGACATTCGCAATTTGGTGTAGTTTTTATATTGGTTACCTCAGATCCGTTCAGATTTATGAACCATTTGGAAAATTCTTTTTTATTAGAACTTTCAGATTGGTACCATTCAATATCATCGAAATCGGTTCAATAGCTGGTCACTAAAATCGGGTTGAAGCAATTTTACTTGTCTTGTGTCACAGGTAGGCAATGCCATGGGCTGTTACTAGTCTCATAATAACAGATAGGTGATGTTGTCCATCAAGGTTTTACAAAGCATATGTACAAAATGAGACTTAAATAAACCTTATCTCTAATACCATAAGGTATAAATTGTGGGGAAACTCCTACCAATCATTGAAGGTCATAATTATACTAAGACCAGTGAATAATACTGGTGGTTTCGTACTTTGTCATATTAAATAATCATAATAGTTTTCTTACAAAAATAGAGAGATGATTCAGTCAGTCTTATTTAGACAAAGAGCGAAACTGTGTAGAGGGTAATAATAATGTATGGTTCAAATTGCATTTTTAATGGACTCATTTAACTTTGAAACTTGATTTTCTAAATTCTCAGTCTGTTAGGCTGATATTCCACTCGTCAAACATTAGATTTTATTACCTAGCCAGTATCTCTTGGGATGATTAAGGATGCTAACGATACCACATTACTCCATATAGATCCAAATCTGTTCATGCATTTTTTACAAGTTATGGTGGAATAAAGAAACTGACATACATACATGAACCCTAAACACATATACACTCCTTTTTGTGCAGTTGTGTAAAAATTTAGGAATTTCGATATTATATGCTGCTATTATCGTTTTCATAAGCATTGATCAATCTTCGATGTTCCTACAACTTTGATGAAGTCATCCAAGTTCTCTGATCAAATGCAACTTGGACAAAATACCACACTTACTTGAAAGTACCTTGAAACCTGTTGACATTAGAAGTCAAATGTTCCGTGACTTCGCACCCCCTAGTTTATCCCACTTTTCCGTGGGAATGAAGCGGTTTTCGGCGATAAAAAGTATCGACTTACAAACTATTATTTGTCAAGATACCAAATTTCAGCCAAATCAGTTGAGTAGTTACCAGGTGGTAGAGTTAACTCCTCTGCGAGTGTCTGTCTGGGTAGGAACTCCAACCGCTTTGTTCATGTAATATTACTGTGTTCCGGTTACCTTTTCCGAGATAAAATGTAGCCTAGATGCTACTCTCCGGTCCATAAACTATATATCTATGCAAAAAATCACGTCTATCAGTTGCTGCGTGAAAGAAGGACAAACCAACAAATACACTTTCGCATTTATTATTAGCTCGTATGATAGAAATTAGATAATAGTATTTATTAATAGACATATATATCTATATAAGAAACTAGTAAACAATTAAATAAAAAATTTAGAAGGGGTCACGGTCGACGGCATCACGCAAGATGTCCTCGTGAGCACGTGATAAAAATGACACCTGTGTCGTGTAGTAATAGCAATTTTTTATACGCACGTGATATGTTGACAATATCTCACTTGAGGCACAGAACATACCTCGAGCGCCTAATAGTTTGAGTTTTGCAACAAGTAACGCGTGCTACGCAGTGACGGTGTTTACGCGGATTTTGTATAAAGAAATGTATAGCGCCCCTAGCGGCGCGTTTATGAACTATCAACGCGCTTCCTTTTAGTATGGAGTTTATTCGACAAACGCGGTAGTTGCGTAAATGGGAAACTTACACTCAGCATACTGATGTTAAGTGACGGTGCGGTCGAGGTGGTGATTACACCAACACTCTAGTATAGGTGCTTGGCGACTGATTTTAAACTTGAGGGTGGCAACTAGCCAGGCGTGTGCTAGAAAATTCTCAAACGGGGACGGTTTGAGAATTTTCTATGAATTATAAGCTTAAAATGTCAACAAGACCAAATAGTCATTAATTTTTTTATTAAAAATGGTGCACGACCTAAACCTGCAAAATTAACGCACATTTTTTTTAATCCTGTTCTTTCACCCGCGTGGAATTTCTCACAGGAACTGTTAATTTTTTTCGACATAAAAAAATATTTACGTCACTCTCCGTTCCATAAGCTAAAAAAATCACGTCAGTCCTTTGCTTCGGCGTCCGAAAGGACAAACCAATGAATACCAGCGTTTAAAATAATAGCTGTGATAAAAATACAGGATGTTACAATCACAACATGCTATTGTAGCCTTTGTTCCAAGGAAGTATGTACAATAAAGTCAAAGTACAATGGTTTCCCACTGCAAAATTCCCAGAACCGAAACGAAAGTGGCACTCATTCGGAGTCTCTAACTTTGTGCACGTCATCGTATACTGAAACTTTGGAGTTTGTTGTGTAAAGCTTTATATGTTACTAGCTTCTGCCCGCGGTTTTTACCCGTGTTCCCACAGGAACCGTGCATTTTTCCGGGATAAAAAGTAGCCTATGTTACTCTCCGGTCCATAAACTATATCTATGCCAAAAATCACGTCGATCCGTTGCTCCGTTATTGCGTGAAAGAAAGACAAACCAACAAACGCACTTTCGCAATTATAATATTAGTAGGATTAATTTGTGCACCTCATTTTTTATACAATTAGTTGACGAGGTGGGCGGGTCGTTGACCTGTATTCATCACGACTGCCTGTTAGTGCGACCAAAACTAGAACTACAAGATTCACAGGTCACAGTCCTGAATCCTGAAATCCAGAATGGGCAAGTTTCGCCTTATTTATAGAGAGATTATTTATTTAATCCTTGACTGGCTTTTGCCCGCGGCTTTGCAGGCGTGGAATCAGATACAACGATCGTTAAACACTTGTTTAACTAGACTAGAGGTGATTGTTTGCCTGGTGGTAAGCATAACGCCGACCCATACCAATTGCAGTGCCACTCACAACTTTGAAACGTAAAGCCTGTGCGGCACTGCATTGCGCTAGTTACCCTGCAGAGACATCCAATTTTAAGTATCATGTAGATACCCAGTGATTGTTGGTCACTGAATATGAACACGCACTTCGCTTTGTGATTCATTTCATTAGTAAAAGGGTAGGAATGAGTAATAATAATTTGAAATTTAAAATCATACAACACTAGTCATTGTTTAGTAAATATCATCATTTGTTGTGCAAACAATTTGTAACACAAAACAAGAAGCCAAATACACAAAAGAATATAGAAACAAAACAGCGCGAGAGCAGAAGTGACACAATATAAATAGGTACTTGGTGCTCTGAACGGTCACGCAGCGCAGACCTTTGTGTTTGAAAGTTCTGTGTATGGGCTGGCGTTATACTTACCATTAGGGAAACGACCCGCTCGTCTCATTGTCCGTAGTCCATACAGATAAATAAAATTGAAGTGTCTGTTTGTAATATCAAAATAACAGCTTTTTACTAAATGCATATATGAAAGTATATACGGTACATGTAACAACCACCATTTTTAAAAATTTTGTCTGTCTGTCTGTCTGTTTGTTCCGGGTAATCTCCGAAACGGCTGGACCGATTTTGACGGGACTTTCACTGGCAGATAGCTGATGTTACAAGGAGTAACATAGGCTACTTTAATTTTAGAAAAATAATTAGGGTTCCGCGCAAAAAAATAAAAACCATGTAATCCAAAATCGCCACGCGGGTGAAACCGCGGGGCAGCAGCTAGTATAAAATAAAACCGTGTAACAAAAGTTACATACATAAAAAACACGAGTGCCCTAGCCTAGTGTCACTCGGCTAAGGTGTCACTAAGCATTCTAACGATACCCCGTACATGCGAATCTTTTCAGGCATAATTAAAAGTTATGGTGAAATAAAGAAACTCACGCACATATACACATACATATATGAACCCTAAGGTAAAGGTAGATACTCTATTTGACTATTTCACATGAGCCCAGGAAAGCACTCATTGAAAGTTATTCTTGAGTAGGACAAGAAACTCGGCGGCATTATTTTTTCAAAAAGTTGCGGCATTGTTTTTGTGATTGTCCGTTATCAAAAGATGATCCGTGAAAAGATAATAATATAGATAACATATTGTATAGAACAGTAACTGATAAACAATCTTCAATACTGACGTAGTTATAAGTTTAGTCCATTTTATGTTGTCTTGCTCGTTGCTTGGTGATGCAACTTTGCTGCTTTTTTAGTCTATTTCTCACTAGCTGCTGCCCCGCGGTTTCACCCGCGTGGAGATTTTGGATTACATGGTTTTTATTTGTTTGCGCGGAACCCTATTTATTTTTCTAAAATTAAAGTAGCCTATGTTACTCCTTGTAACATCAGCTATCTGCCAGTGAAAGTCCCGTCAAAATCGGACCAGCCGTTTCGGAGATTACCCGGAACAAACAGACAGACAGACAAAAATTTTAAAAATGGTTGTTTTGTTATAGGTACCGTATATACTTTCATATGCATTTAGTAAAAAGCTGTTATGTTGATATTACAAACAGACACTTCAATTTTATTTATCTGTTATTATCCCTTATATCATCTTGAAGTGTCTGTTTTCAAAGACAGCCACTTCAATTTTATTTATTTCTAAGACGAGCTTGTGTTTGATGAAATCTTGCTTTGTCTAAACTATGCGCATGCCCACGAGATGCCTATTCATTTTTAATATTTATCTGAAAGTGTTTTTTGCACTCGGCTTGCTGATAAATCCATTTTAGTGCCGCACTAAAATAGATTATATGTATTCTTTGGTCTTATTATTATCTTATTATTTTATTGTAATTTGTAATGCCTGATGGAAGGCCTAGGGCGGCATTAGACGCTAATGCATGTTTGCGTTTTGCTGTCAAACTAAACATGGTTTTGTCAACAAGGTCGGATTACGAGGTATTACACGTTCACGCGCGGCTTGAAGTAAAACCATGAATCAGATAAGAACAGCAACCTTCACTCTTCCTTCCTCAAAGCGACGACTGCTCCACTACATAAATCACACGTCACCGCGTATTTATCCCGCCTTCAGCACTGACCACGCAGCGGTTGTGAAATTATTTTTTTGAGTAGAGTTCGTAGAATCGGTCTTGGTTTTTCCATGGTTTGAGCGTGGTCTGTGATTGATGCATAACGTAGTTGTTTCCCGTCGAGGATCGAAGCTGACGCCTCCTGGCTTTGCAAGCAGTTATACCAACTTAGGCGTATTAGAACGCAGGCTACCAGCGCAGGTTTACCAGTGCCTATTGGAAGCAATCGGCGCATGCAGTAATTGCTACCAAGTTTCTATACTTTGTGCCAAATCAGCGCCGAAGAAGTCTGCTCCGATCAGCGTTGATAGGCCGCTATTTGTTGCTTTTATTTCAAAATGATCACTATGAGGATGAGCATGGTTTATTGATTACCACCATTGTAACGGCCCAAAGGGCCCGGACAAAAAAAAAAAAAACACCATTGTCGTAGGCGACCATAGAAGGTTTTCTATGGTCGCCTTTCAGTTTACACTTTCAGTATATTATATCACAACCAACTGGTTGTGATATAATATTCAGTATATTATACCACAACCAACCGGTTGTGATATAATATACTGAAAGTGGGTACCTAAAGCGATAATTTTACGACGACATATTGATAAGATGTAACATATTATGCACCTTGCATATAGGTTTTACGATCACACCTGTCTTGAACTCTGTCCTTGCATAATATTTCGTATATTATCTATGATTAATATGTGCAATATCAACGATTACCAAACTTCACTGATAAGCTAAATAAAACGCAATATATATTGCTATGGAATCATTATTCGGTTTAGAAACTAAGAAACGATCCTTTTTTATACTGGATAGGTTATAGTCGACCACTATCTCGTCTGCGGCGCAAGTACGGTTCTTTTCGATCGATAAAATTGACAGTTCAAATCGATAAAGTGGGTTTTATCGATTTTTTTATATAATTTATCGAACCTCGATACAATCGACAAAAGTTATCGAATAGCTGGGTCGAATCCAAAGAGAATATGGAGCTACTACAATACTTTACGATCAGACTTCGGTACTCGCAGCATTCGATAAATTTATCGTGTTTTTCGATTCGTCAAATTTATCGAACCGACTTTCGTACTTGCGCTGCTGATCCTAAGTTACAATGTGGTCAAAGATGGTTAATATGCTAACCTAGATTAGAACTGACTCTTAGGCACATACACGAGCACTCCAATCCACAACATTCCTATCCAACATTCCAAAATCCGTGGGTAAACTCAGATGTATTACGTGGAATGGTAAAAATATTACTGTATCAAAATATTCCAAATCCCACGTTTCAAAATTCCAACTCGTCGTTAGTGGCCGATACGACGAACTATTTCGCGCTCAGTTGTCAGTCCTCGAGACGCAAAATGACCGAATAATGGAGCGAGCCTGGAATGGAACGCCCGTCTGTGGGCTAGAAATTGGAGCATCGTTCCACTCAATCCACGACGCGCGGAGCGATGGATTTGAAACGATAGTCTATGCCCTATGGTGTACTTTTTAACCGACTTCCAAAAAAGGAGGAGGTTCAATTCGTCGGGTATTTTTTTTTTTATATTTGTTACCTCAGATCTCGGTCATTTATAAACCGATTTGGAAAATTATTTTTTTATTTGAAAGGATATACTTTCAGATTGTTCCCATATAAATTTCATCAAAATCGGTTCAGTAGTTTGTCACTGAAGTCGGTTCGTAGCTTTTTTAAAGCAATTTTGTTGTAGGAAAACTGCTATCGAAGCTTCGAGGTTCGATTTTCGGCCCCTGATAAAACTCTGAAGAATCGGAAACAACTTTAATTAGAATCGTACAGAAAGATGCCACATTGTGTGCAATTTAGTCAGCCAGCTTAGGATAGCAAGAGGGGCTCGTACGCAAGCAGTTGATAACAAATCTTATCATTCATATCTTATTTGTTACAAATACTGTATCAAGGGTCAGCGGCGCAAGTACGGATCTATTCGGGTCGATAATATTCGATAAAATTGACAGTTCCAATCGATGAAGTGGGATTTATCGAGCCTCGAAACAATCGACAAAAGTTATCGAAAAGCTAGGTCGAATCCAAAGAGAATATAGAGCTACTACAATACTTTACGTTCAGACTTCGGTACTCGCAACATTCGATAAGTTTATCGAGTTTTTCGGTTCGACAAATTTATCGAACCGACTTCCGTACTCGCGCCGCAGGTTTGTATATTGAATATTAGCTGCTGCCCGCGGTTCCGCCCGCGTTATGATACCCGCAGGTCTCGTGCATTTACCGGTCCCGCACCAATTATTCATACCAACCGAAAAGTGGAAATTATAAGTTGAGACTCCTGTCGAAGGCGCCTCAATAGCGGTAACTGTTTAGGATAGACTGGTTATGCAATATCACTGGTAAAGCCTTGGGCGAAACATATACGGTCTTACCACAAAAATATTAAACACACCCTAAACCTGTGTTAAACAGCGTTGAACTGCTAAACATGCTTTAGTTGCGTGTTTAAATATGAGCAACAACAAATCTTGATTTAAGTAGTGTTTAACCGTAGTCTAACTCATATTCTGTTTGACATTTCTAATCATTTTAGACGTTTATCTTTAGAGACTGTCTAGCTGAATATGACGTTTAAAAATGGTTTTTTGTGGTAACACAGTCACTAATAATCAGTATCGCTTATCGAGGTTAACGGACCGAGCAATGATCCACCAATGATATGACGATACCTATCTACTCAATTTTCAATAAATGATACAATTTAATTTGTACTTTCGTTTGTTTTTGTCTTTTTTTTTTTAGAAGGCGGGTAGAATTTTTTCCTGAAATATAGTAAAGTTCTCTCAAAATACGCCTTCACTAATTGGGCGGTGCCTGGCAATACTAGTTATTTTGGTAAAGCAATCGAAGTGGTTATCTCCTTTGTTGTTCACAACTGCACAGGTATTTGTTGTGACATTAACTGATTGTTTACAAACATGTACTTAAACAATATTTCAACATGTTTCGTCATACTACGAGGCCGCTTGGCTGATAGTGGTCTGGGAACACCAACAACACAATTTGTAGGTACTAGGACTAGTACCTATCGATAAGGAAATCAAGTTCCGTGCGCATCACTTGGGAATACCTATAGACCGAACATGGAATGCTTGATGACTTGATGGCATGCTATAAGCGTGGCATTAGACGGTAATGCATGATTGACGGTTATGCATCAATCATTGACCACGCGCATACGGAAAAACCACGGTCAGCTGCTTCTACGAAATCTACTCAAAACAATAGTTTCATAACCAATGCGTGTTCAGTGCAGGAACCTCGGTAAACGTTAGTGCGCAATTAGTGATGTATATTAATAACGGAGCAGGCGTCGCTTTGAGCCCAGGCGAGAGAGTGAAAGGGGAAGCACTGTCTGGGCGTATTGCTGTTCTCGTCGGTTTCATGGTTTTATTTCAAGCTGCGCGTGAGTGTGTAATACCTCGTAATGTTGCTTGTTGCATATCCATGGTTATTTTGACAGCAAAACTCAAATGAGCATTAGCGTCTAAAGCCGCCTTAATAGGCCTTCCATCAGGCATTCAAATAAAATAATAATACATAAGACCAAAGAATACATAATCTATTTTAGTGCCGCGCAAAAATGTATTAATCAGCAAGCCGAGTGCAAAAAACACTTTCAGCCTAAAGCAAATTTTTATATAAACATAACCTTTATAAGCCTTCCTACATTCTACAAATATAATGCATCTGATCAGCTGTTGCACCGCCGATTGTTTTACAGTAGGTAATTTGTTAATAATTCCTGTGCTAATTTTATGACATTTCATGTTTTTGGTATACTGTTGGAGCCTTCTATTTTTTTTTATTTTTTTTTTTTATGTTATTTGGTAACGAGACGAGCTGGTCGTTTGCCTGATGGTAAGCATAACGCCGGCCCATAACAATTGCAGTGCCACCCAGAACTTTGAAACACAAAGGCCTGCGCGGCACTGCAAATCGCTCGTTACCCTGAGACATTAGGTATTAAGTCTCATAAGCCCAGTAATTTCACTGGATACTCTGAAAAATAAAGAAAATGTACAACATTGATGCTGCACTGCTCGCAGTAAAGGCCAGGCGCTTGCCTAGTTAAGGGGCTGCTCCAGTTATTTCAGGGTTTTTCCACCAAGATGCTGGGTCAACCACATACGTGATCAACTTGAAACTAACATGTATGTTTTATGAGACCTTTATCTCTCCATGATCTAAACAAAAACACGATTGATACATTTTCATTCGATACATTTTCTTATCAAAAATTATGCGTTTTTCAGTGTAAAATACACTTTTTTACTCAACGGCTTAAGTTTTATTTTCAAAATAATTACTCACACCAAGAAAATATATTTTACTTTCCACTGACAAAAACAAAATTTACCTAGAAAAATTATTAACCTGTTAATAAAATAAATTAGATTTGAGACTTACGTCATTTAGTTCTGAGTTAAAGTGTGTTCAAACAGTGCACACTAAATTCGACCTTATTACGCTGGCACCTCGCGTTATAATAGTTATCCGAAGCGAGCAGTCCTCAGTATAGCGCCGTGCGCCGATGCGGGTGGACCTGTGATTGTTTTTGTCACAAGCGAGCATGCAACTTTCGATATTACAATAGGGAACAAGGACAATAAGAAATTATATGTTCGCAAAAGAGAGAACCGTTTGGTAGATTGTGCAAGAAAAATGAGAGAAGCAAAGATGTAATTACTCGGAGTTATGGTCTGATTATTTTTCTTGGCATATACCCATTACCCAGTCATATTCCTGGCAATTTTTATCCGACTTCAAAAAAGGATGAGGTTCACAATTCGTCCGTTTTTCGTATTTGTTTTTTGATGATACTCGATTTCTGTCCTAAAAATTGTCAAACGATAGAGATTCTTTTACTCATGGTAAAATATTTACCCGACTTCAAAAAAGGAGGAGATTGACAATTCGTCCTTTTTCCTATTTTTTTTATGTAACTCGATCTCTCTCGTAATAAAATAGTCAACCGATGGAGATTCTTTTTCTCATGAGTACAATTTTAACCGACTTCAAAAAAGGAGGAGGTTGTCAATTCGTCCTTTTTTCCTATTTTTATGATGTTACTCGATTTCTCCCCTGATAAAATTGTCAATCGATAGAGATTATTTTTCTCATGAGTACAATTTTTACCCGAATGCAAAAAAGGAGGAGGTTCTCAATTCATAGTTTTTCGTATTTTTTTGATGATACTCGATTTCTGTCCTAAAAAGTGTCAAACGATAGAGATTCTTTTACTCATGGTAAAATATTTACCCGACTTCAAAAAAGGAGGAGATTGACAATTCGTCCTTTTTCCTATTTTTTTATGTTACTCGATCTCTCTCGTAATAAAATAGTCAACCGATGGAGATTCTTTTTCTCATGAGTACAATTTTAACCGACTTCAAAAAAGGAGGAGGTTGTCAATTCGTCCTTTTTTCCTATTTTTTTGATGTTACTCGATTTCTACCCTGATAAAATTGTCAATCGATAGAGATTATTTTTCTCATGAGTACAATTTTTACCCGACTGCAAAAAAGGAGGACTGTTAGTGGGAGGACTAACTCTTCTGCGAGTGTCCGTCTGGGTTGTTACCACCGCTTTGCTCGTGAAGTCTGCCGCCAAGCAGTAGTGTGCAAGCATTTCTGTGTTCCGGTTGATGAGCAGAGTATCCAGTGAAATTACTGGGCTTATGAGACTTAATACCTAATGTCTCAGGGTAACGAGCGCACTGCAGTGCCGCGCAGGCCTTTGTGTTTCAAAGTTCTGGGTGGCACTGCAATCGTTATGGGCCGGCGTTATGCTTACCATCAGGCAAACGACCAGATCGTCTCGTTACCTAATAACATAAAAAAAAAACAAAAAAAAAAAGGAGGAGGTTCTCAATACATCGTTTTTCGTATTGTTTTGTTGTTACTCGATTTCTCTCCTAATAAAATTGTCAATCGATAGAGATTCTTTTTCTCATGAGTACAATTTTTACCCGACTGCAAAAAAGGAGGAGGTTCTCATTACATAGTTTTTCGTATTTTTTTGATGTTTCTCGATTTCTCTCGTAATAAAATAGTCAACCGATAGAGATTATCCTCGCTGCTTCGTCCTCGAGATTACCAATAACTATTAATACACATGTAGTTACACCGTACGGTGACGCCAGTTTGCACTGATAGTTGAGAATATTACTATTATTATTATTTTTTATTTGGGTACTTTATTTTCCTCCTTACTCCAACTAGATAAAACGTCATTCACAGTGCAGTGCTCCACCAGTTAGTACATTTTTCAGCATTAGTGTCAGTTTTCCAGGTAAAAAATGGGTAAACGTAAACACTCGAAAGACGATAATTACGAGTACATTGCAAAAAAGTTAAAAAAAACTGGAAAGAAAACTTAAACGTAGCCGTAAGAAGCGGCATGTCTCCTCGTCTTCTACAAGTCCTGGACCTAATGTTGGCAGACAAAGAAGGTTAGTTCTCCATGATTTGATATAAAGAATGTCCCTTCAGACAGTTACATGATAAGTCAGTGATATGATTAGACGATCCTCGTAGGATTATCATTTCGCTGACAATACGGTAACAAGGTCAATCGAGGAAGGGTGGCCTACACTTTACTGGAATAAAATTAGTATTAGTAGGCAGTTACATGATAAGCCAGTGTTATTGTGTTATCACTTCACATCATTGGCAATACGGTAACAGAATTTAATTATGTATGTATACAGTTAGGTGATATAATCACGTTAACTAATAGCATACCAAATTATCGGCGCAACAGCCTAAGCTCGCACCGCGCATCCAGCGCGTAGGCGCTGCACCGTCCTGGCGGCGGCAATGTAGCTAGTTATTTTTTAACTTTAAAAATACAGCTACTTACAGTATCATAGGTTATCTACCTATCTTTTTATCCAATTCTAAGAACAGATTGCTTGAGATCGGCTCCATATTTATCTATGGCTTTAGGTGTCATAGAAATAATTTTGTATACCTTTATGGCTCATAATTCGATATCTACCTACATATAATACACATTGCAGCGGTTATTTCGTATAACTCAAAATTTCAGACGACTCCACGGTCGAAATTGATCCAGATCTTGTGAATGAAGAAGTGGACATTTTCGGGTCTGCGCCTACAGTTATAAATACTGACCCCGTCCCTTTAACAAGTGCCGAGCCCACGCCGTCTACGAGCGCTTGTGTGCCGGCTGTGCCGGCCCCGTTTATCGAACCGGAGGAGGAATTGGCTGTAGAACCAGACGCTGACAATGGTATTTTCGAGTTACTAGGTGATGACCCGTCTATAACTACGTCGTATGGTAAAGAAATTAATCCCGATCTCGCAGTACGGCTTCAACACTTTGTGACGACAGGCCTATCAAAAGAACTTCGCAAAGACCTGCAGGGTAAATACTTACCGCCCAGTAACTGTACTCTTATTGATGCTCCGCTTCTCGACCCGGAGATTAAAGCAGCTGTATCGGATATTGTACTTAAAAGGGCTTTACACCAAAAGTTTTGAAAGATGTAAATTTTAAATCTATTAAATGACCCAGACAATTACGACAGATTACTATTTACTTATACTTTACTTATTTAACAACCACACTGCAACCCGATTTTGACTGGTGCTCTCGGGCTTTAGATAAACCTGTTAATAGCATTAAATATGATGAATACTCGTTGGAAATTTTCAGTGATGCTTCAACTACTGGGTGGGGCGCCGCGTGTGGTAGGGAAACTGCAAGCGGTGCTTGGACTGAGTTAGAACGTGCAAAACATATTAATTATTTAGAAATACCAGCAGCATTCCTTGCTCTTAAAGTCTTTACCAAGGACTTATCTGATTGTCAAATATTTGCTTCGGATTGACAATACTACCGCCATTTCGTACATAAACCGTATGGGTGGCGTACAATTTCCACATCTTACGCAAGTTACACGAGACTTATGGCAGTGGTGTGAATTAAGGCGCATAATAGTTTTCGCTTCTTACATAAGTTCGGCAGAGAATTCGATTGCAGATGCAGAGTCTAGACGAATTCACCCAGATGTTGAGTGGGAACTTGCTAGCTTTGCTTTTAATAAAATTGTCAATGAACTTGGAACACCTAAAATTGATATATTTGCTACTAGACTTAATAAAAAGTGCAGCTAACTCATGGAATAGGGATCCCGACGCGTTCGCTACAAATGCTTTTACTGTATCTTGGTCGCATTTTTTTTATGCTTTCCCACCTTTCACGATGATACTTAAAAGTCTACGCAAAATTAAGAAAGAAAAAGCTATTGGTATTGTTGTAGTTCCTTGGTGGCCTACGCAGCCGTGGTTCCCTTTATATAAGAAATTTCTAGTTTTAAAATTAATTTATTTTCACCCTAGTGTTAGTCTTATATTGTCTCATTCCAGCAATCGTCAAGTGCACCACCGGCTTACACTGGTTGCCGGAGTCTTATCAGGGCGTCCATTCTAAGGAGACAAATTCCTCAATCGTCTGTGCACGTAATAATAGCGTCTCTATCTGATAACTCAATCAGACAGTATGACACGTGCTTAAAAAAGTGGTTTGACTTTTGTAAAGTTAATAATTACGACATTCTTGATACGTCTATTTCTAATGTGATAGCCTTTCTTACGCAACTTTTTGATTCAGGAGCTCAATACGGTACACTGAATACTTGTAGATCAGCATTATCATTAATTCTTGGCCCTCAAATTGGCTCTGATGATAGCATCAAACGGTTCTTTAAAGGAGAATTTCGATTACGACCACCTTTAGCAAAATATAATTTAACATGGGATACATCATTAGTACTGAATCATATGATTAACTGGTATCCCAACGAATCAATAAGTCTAGAAAATCTTTCTAAAAAATTAATAACCCTTTTTGCTCTGGTCACAGCACATCGAATGCAGACGTTCTCTAAAATTGATATTAATAATATTGAACGTTTCTCTGATCACATAATAATTAAAATGCCTGATCTCATTAAGATATCCCGTATTGGCTCATCACAACCTATTTTGTCGTTACCTCTTTTTCGCGAGAAACCCGAAATATGTCCAGTCGAAACTTTGCAAGCATACCTTAATGCGACTGAGTCCTTACGAAAAAATCATAGTAGCCTCTTCGTGAGTCTAAAACGACCACACCATAAAGTAACCTCGCAAACTTTGAGTAGGTGGGTTAAAAAAACCCTTGATGAATGTGGTATAGATGTGTCAACTTTTACAGTACATTCTACAAGACATGCAGTTACATCTAAGGCTAAAAAATTAGGTATTAATCTTGATTTGATTAGGAAGACCGCTGGCTGGAGCGGTAGTTCCAATACATTTGGAAAATTCTATAATAAGACTATTGTGTCTGAAGGTGATATGTCTTTTGCAAGAACAATTATATCAGAAGTATTACAAGAACACTAGTTCAATATTATGATTTTGGCATATATATATTTTAAGTTTCATCATTATTAATAATTACTATTAGCAGGTAGTCTCTACCAATAACATAATTATTTGGGGTAAATCTCAACAAATGTTATAATAATTGATCTATTGTGTCAATAAAACCAGATTTTTCACAAAGTAAACGGATCTTATATATTTCTCTCAAAATCTACATTTCTATTAATAGTTATTGGTAATCTCGAGGACGAAACAGCGAGGATAATTAATGATTAAACGAACTTACCTGTAAGTGAAGTTCTATCGTAATTATCCGAGCTGTTTCGTCTGAAGAGATTACCAACCCTCCCAACCCTAATAACTCAGTGTCAAAAATCTCAAAACTCTGAACTAAATGACGTTTTATCTAGTTGGTGTAAGGACGAAAATAAAGCACCCACATAAAAAAAAATTATTCTCAACTATCAGTGCAAACTGGCGTCACCGTACGGTGTAACTACATGTGTATTAATAGTTATTGGTAATCTCTTCGGACGAAACAGCTCGAATAATTACGATAGAACTTCACTTACAGGTAAGTTCGTTTAATCATTAATTCTTTTTCTCATGAGTACAATTTTAACCGACTTCAAAAAAGGAGGAGGTTGTCAATTCGTCCTTTTTGATATTACAAACAGACACTTCAATTTTATTTATTTGTATAGAGTACCATCAGTAAGTGTGGGAAAATGGGGGATGTTTCATATATCACGATATTTTCGTCGAAGTCGGTTCCCGCTTTTCAATTTTTATTGATTTGATTTACCTAATTATTTTCTCCATCATTTAAAACAGCGGAATATATGCGTTAGCGTAAACCATCAAACATTGCATTATTATTGAAATTAAAAAATAATAGTTTAGTAGTATATACTATAATAAAGTATTCAAGGGTAAGGAAACTCTATTATGACATCTACGTTCCAGCGCGCAACCGAGAACGGCTCACGCTATAACGGCTCGGGCCGCGGCGATCTAGCAGTGGTCTATCGCCGCGTAATATTAGCGGGGTGTGAGCTGCGGCGCGGCAGTGCTTGTTGCGCGTTGCGGGGTGTGGAGGCGGAGCAAACGTGGGAAAATTATATTGAGAGCCTGGTCTTAACCAACTACTTTTTTTATCGCCATTTTGAAAGATGGCCACTTCACTTTTTTCTATTTACCTGTGCGCAGTGCGATTGTTAAATTAAATCAAAAATACAAAGTTTAAACGGAGTTTTACTGGTGATTCCACAAATACTATCACCTCATCGCGCCCGAGAGACGCGACATATACAATAAAGAGTTTTTGTGTTATACGCCGTGAAACAAGACCTTTAAAACAAAATTCTATCTACAGCAGCGTTGAATCTGCTTTAGGAATATTTGAACAAATTGGCTAATGCGCAAATTCATTACAAATATACGGCATTGATTCTTGCAGCTTCTTAGCCCTCAGTTGCATCAGTTGTATATATGACTTATCAGAAACTTTCTTGTAAATGATGCTGAATCATCAAGGTTCGCTGACGATGGATGACTTGTAACTATTTTTATACTATTAAGGTCTTTGGTTCACTGAAACCAAGTTCACATGATCGGCGTTGAAATTCCCAAACCTAGGGTTTTACCACAAAAAAATTAAACACTCGTTAAACCTGTGTTCAACACTGTTTAACGCCTAAACATGCCTTAGTCGCCCGATTAATATGAGCAACCACAAATCCTGATTTAAGTAGTGTCTAACCGTTGTCTAACACAATTCTGTTGTGACATATCTAATCATTCTTGACGTTTATCTTTAGACGCTGTCTAGCTAAACTGACGACTAAAAATGTTTTTTTTTTGTGGTAACACTGCTAGTGTTTAAATATTTGCTGTTCATGGCGCAAATTCGATCAAAACGGTTGTTTACGAACATTCAGAGCTACCTTTGACAGCAGATCTCGAATTGCTCGTTTAAAATAATCGGTTTAAATTGAAGCTATATAAACCTCGGATCATGAGTTAAACTTAGTTCATAGTCAAAATGGTTGGTAAAAATCGCGTTGATTCGTTGCTCCGTGAAAGAAGGACAAACCAAAAAACACTTTCGCGTTATAATTATTACTTTTCCAAATGCTATATAAATAAGCTAAACAAGTAAAACTGCTTTTAAAAAAAGTTGGTATTACCGGGAACCGATTTCATTGAAATACCGCGAAATATGAAATTTCATTCCCCATTTTTCCACCTTTTTAATGTAATTTATATGGGGCCACTTCGAGAGTATCACCTTTTTTAAAGAATTTTCAAACTTCTTACACAATGTACATGGGGTATCGTTAGAATCCTTACATCATTCCGAGTGACACTGCAGTCATGTTTTTTATGTAACTAATATTGTTACATCGACTTCTTTTTCAAGTCTCATCAAAAGATATCTGTACCGATGTCATTTTACTTTATCCATCCCTGTTTGAATATAGGGTTGCCCTTTTTATTTTCACTATCATGGGAAGTCCCTTGGCCTTAGTATTTGAAATTAACTGTTGAGAAATATTCGTTTCCACGCTTGTGACTTGTTTTGAAATGATACAATAATTAGTAAATGGCTTACCCAAATGAACTATTAGCCTATTGCAATCTCGTTATTGCCTTGCATGATGGCTTTACTAAGTATCTAATGTGTACGTGACAAAATGCACGTTAGAGTACCTTCTAAATTACAGGTTTTACAAGTGTAATTATAAATATAAAAATCTTAACCTTCTTTTTTATTCTAGGAATTGTGTTCTTTTAGGTAACAACTAACAATTCCTAGAATATACGCTGTCGGGAAAACCCTAGCCCCATTCTAAATAAGCTAATGTACGGGCCCTTCTCAAACACCTCATAAGATTAAATCTCAGTGGTAGTGACAACTGACATCGGCCGCCGATCTGTAGGTCGATGGCTACAATGAACTTTCGTTGGAAACATTAGGATTCATGATGCTCAGACATTGCATGGTGCTAGGGTACTTCTAATTCTCGCCTGGCTGGCTACCCCCCTCAAGACCCGGCCCCAATTCTACTAAACAAATGGTTTAAAAATGACAATGGCTTCCATCGCAAAATGATCACTTTAGGCACTGGCAATGGTGGTCATCAATAAGCCATTGTTCATTTTCGTTACATCCTCTTCATCAATGTGATCATTTTGCGACGAAACCGCATTGTCAAGGATCGACGTCATTTTTTTGCGTAGTTATTGTTTATGGACCGTAAGATCTATGGCTTATTATCCCGTAAAAATGCACTATTCCTGTGGGACACGCGGATGACACCGCGGACAGAAGCTAGTATAAAAGATATAAAACGTCTTTTCTATTGTCTTGAAATCAGACTTTAGACTTGGAGAATGTATTTAAATTGACAGCTCGTAAAAAAACATTTCAGTCTTCCTTAGACATGACTTCAATTATATCATTTTACCTTGGATTGTGATTTTCCTCATGATAACTCTAGTGTAAAGGCGTAAGCTGCGTAATTTCCAGCGTACTGTGACCGTATAGAAGTTCACATAATTTCACTGGTTTTTTCTACGTTATATCCTCGACTTTACTTGATTGGTTTCTGTTTGCAGACAAACCATTTACATAATAATTTTTTTTCTATATTTTTTTCTATATTTTTTTCTTTATACTCGATAAAAAATAAGTTATCCTTTGTCCTGATAACCGATACGAAATTTATGTCTCTGCGCTTGTAAACAATGCGGGTATTGGCCTAGTGCCAAGATAACTATAATAAAGTCGTCGACGTATACGAAAACTTATTGTTTCTAGTTTAAGACAATCGAGAAAGTACATTGACTTGCATTCCAACTGCGCACAAATTGTTCAAGGTTTCCGATTGAGGTTATAAGACGTTAATTAGTTCTAACTTATTGGTGCCACTAAAATCGCTATCTAATAAATGCGAGAGTGTGTTTGTTGGTTAGTCTTTCATGGAGCAATGGAGCGACAACATTTTTTACATGAGATAGTTTATAGGTCGGAGAGTACCATAGGTTTTCCGGAAAAATGCACGATTCCTGTAAGAATCTCCAGTCTCAACGCGGGTAAAACCTCGTGCATCAGCTAGTAACTAAATAAAGTAGGTCTGCCGGCTGTGCCAGCGTCCAACAATAATATTGAATTCTCGTAAACATTGTTATCTATTTCCATTTGTAACGTAGCTTTATTGAGTCACCGGTACTCGGCTCCGGGGTATTAACTGGGTAACAAAGGGTTTGTGGTTAATAGTCCCTGTCTGCAAAGCGAGAGCGCCCCGGGTTCGATCTCCGACCGTAGTAAATTTTTAAGTATTGAACATAAACTTTGTTCTTGGGTCTAAGATGTTTGTTTTATGTTTTTTTTGTGTGTCAACACCAACTGCGACTCAGGGAATCCTAGTGCAGGAGTGTGAGTACATAAACATGTAACCGTTTTTTATGTAATTCACTAGAGTTCTAGATAAGGTCACTCGAAAGCGAATTATGGTATAATAATTATAAGTTTCTCTATCTTATCGTATTTTAAGGATTTTGGGTTGATAAAGTAAAATGACATTGCATTCCTCATACACCGGTATAGATATCATTTTATCTCAGCATTTGGGATACCTAAATAATAATAAAATTGAAAGTGTGTTTATTGGTTTATCCTTCTTTCAATAAACACACTTCAATGAGCAACAACGCATTGACGTGATTTTTTTTGTACTGTATAGAGATAGTTTACAGACCGGAGCGGAGAGTAACGAGGAATAGAATATTTTTATTCACATAAAATGTTGGTTATGAGGCGTTAACGCTCTTAATTGGTTTTGATTAAAAACTATTTAGAACTAAATTTTGTTAAGATATATTTATCTTTAGAGGTTAGTGGATCGGTGTCGTGTCAATTGCCTTTTAATCTAGATATTTTTATAGTCTGTAGTGTTTAACCATTATCTCACCACATCGAGTTGGTCGAAATTGGTGACTTGGTGAGCATATTCGACAACCACGTCGCTTGAGATCAGGCGAGATAGTGGTAAACGCAAATACATATATATAAAGTGCAAAAAACAAAAACCTTTGTGCAAAATTACGATTATCACACTTTCCTTACTGTGTCACTCACGACATATATTTGCGCCTATGCGTAAACCTCCAAAACCACAAAAATCAGATATCTACTCGTGAGTCGTGACCGAGTTCGTCAAAACCCCATTTCCATTCGCACGTTTCTTAGTAATGTCTGGGAACGTCTATGTTGGTTGACTCATTAGTAGGTATCTATGTCGTAAACACGACGTGTCATCGCTGCGTCGTAGCCGTCGTGGTCCGTGGGCCGTGACGCGTTGACGTGACGTCACGGACTCCATGGCCACTGACTGTGAGGCTAATTATATTTATTACATGCTTTGGTTTATTTATAGTTCTTACTGGAATTTTAGCATTCGTTCATAGTACTCAATTTTGGATGCGTCGTGTGGTCACGGCTTATGAATAGGTCCATCCCAACTCTTCCCGCGAGTTTTAAGGGAAAGGGCAGCACTCGCCTCGGTCAACATCATAATCTATTGCGATGACCACGCGTGCTATATTATGGCATCAAGTTATGGGGGAGTCCTACGTTCGATGGACGTTTTCGGGCTGATGTGGACTTGGAAGGATTACGTCATTGTTAAGCGGAAGAAACCATGAGCAATGTTGCGTATAGTTCTACAAGATGTATGTAACGTTAGCCTGACTACCCGCAATAAAAAAGTTATTGCATAAGTGTTATTATTGCTATAAAAATCGGAACACGTGCACGAAATTGATTTTATATTGGAATGAAATCTGGCACTAATCTCTCACATTCATGAAATGAATATGCAATACATATCTATTATATGGTGAATTTTAATTGGTATGTTATCCCGGAATGGGGTGATTAGGAAATAAGTCATTCAAAATGTTCATACAAAAATAATAAATTCACTTCAAACGATGAGTTGAAATGACATTTCAATATAGGTCAAGTGAATCAGCTGATCTAGGGCTGTTCGGAAATTCTGTGGTAGACTTATTGACGTAAACTTAATTCCGAATGTCAAAAACTCTTAAAACGAATGTTGTTAACCTCCAGGAGTAGACTGACCACCTTTCGGGATAACATACCAATGTAAATTCAGGCTGTTTATATGCCAATTATTTATGTTCACACAATTTGTGGTGCGGTTCCACATTGGGTTTATTTTACTTTCTGCCGTTCACTTGATCCGTTGACCGTCGTGATGTACGGAGAACGCCCTAAACCTAGAACAGCTGCCTTATCAGCTAACAATCTCGTGTTTGTTTTCAATACCAGACCGATTAAAACCAGCGGTCGCTAATCTTCGTGTGGAAGGAGTTGTCATTAGTTTTCGCTTCTTTTCGTTTTGTAAGAGCTTATTTCTTTAATAACCAGTGAAAATTCTAGACTATTCCTTCCACACGAAGACTAGTGACCGCTGGTTTTAATCGGTCTGGTACTATTGAAAACGAACACGAGATTGTTAGCTGATAAGGCAGCAGGACTGACTTATGTGCAACTGTTGGAACACACCGATAGGTGCTTAATGACAGATTTTCATGTTGAAGGTGGTAGCTGGCGAAAAACTAGAAAATACCCTACCAGCGTAATAATTGCTTAATTCAAGTGTTTGTCAGACATGTAGCGTTAACCTATAATATTTTTATACTATTGTATAACGAGACGAGCGGGTCGTTCGCCTGATGGTATGCCTGCGCGGCACTGCTTTGAGCTCTATACCCTGAGACATTATTTAAGTCTCATAAGCTCAGTTTCACTGACTACTATGCTCATCAAACCGGGACACAAGACACCGGAACATAGTTACTATTTTCGTATCAGTTTGTTAAGAAGGTCGTACCCACGTGTTTTCCTTCCACTTAAGGATTTGAAGTCATTGCTCTCTTAACGCCTCCGCATCGCCTCACTTTATACGCATCACTCTTGTGATTATTTCTTACGGGGTACGGTACATTTTGTGATGCAAAAACGGAATCATATATATACGGCATGTACCGCGTAGTAAACGAAACGAGGTCGATTTTTTTGACGCGTTTTTTTACTCTCTGACTAGCACACCTGGTCTGCAGAGTGATTTTAGTTCACTCTGAATAATTCCGTCTTTGATCGTTTATATCTCGGAATCGCATCCCGACGGAGAAACATTGTCGGGATTATATCCGTGTTTATGCAGCTGAGTTGTCGAATCTAAACGGGAAATTTCTGTGATGCGATTTCTAGTCTGCTTTCGGCATGGATATCATTCCGAGTGAATTAAAATAATCCTGCTGATCTTAAGTGACAATATGGTCGCAGGTGGTAAATAAGAGGTAGAAAATACCTAAAATAAGGAACTGGTTTTCAGCAGTGGCTGTAGGAACGCGCGGATAGGAGCTTGGAGACAGATTGACTAATTGAGGGTAGTACTAAGTGAGGGCTTATAAGCAAAACACGCATTATTAAATACCCTTGCAATAATGGTTGCAGAAATCTGTCGAAAGTCATCAAAAACTGGACCTCCCTAATAGGCACACTACATCTGGGTTTCTCCAGATTTGTCCTGGGAGCTTCCGAGAAGAATTAAAAGTCCGGGGCTTTAGATAATGGTCGGCTACTCGCCTCTTGCATCCAACGGTTCCTGCGATTTTGACCTCAGGTCGTCGTTCCACCTTGGTGGTCATATTATCACTCGCTAATCTCTGCTATTTTAATCTTTCCAGGTCCACTTCTCCACTGATCCGCCGAAGGTCCACGTGCTGCGCGTCTGGGCGTTTGCCGCCAGGCAGGCGCGAGCGGGGCATTGGGAGCGTTTCGCGGTAGACCGGGAGCGGTTTAAGCGGAGGTAAGGAGTTTGATCTCGAAACCAGTTGGCAACAGGCGGTGAAGCGTTATCTTGTGACGTTTCTTAGTTTTTTATTGCATTGAATGTAGCATGAGATTATAAGCGAGCGTTCAGCGAGGTCGAGCGTGAACTTAAGCAGTTTTTAATTCTGACAGTCCTGAGTTGAAACCATTGACTTATATCAAGTTATGTGCGGATTTTCCACACGCGTTCTAAAACTATGATGGACACACACACATTGTGAGGAAACCAGCATGTCTAAGAAACACAAAATTCGTAGACTTTTACCATAACCAGAAGGTAATCTATTCTATTCTCATTTTCAGAATTGCTGACGTTGACATGGCAGTGTCATGGGTTTTGAAGCCGCAACATCGGCGCAGAGTGATGTTCCAACGCTTCATGCCGTGGTGGAACCAACTCAAGCGGAAAGAACTCGCCGAGAAGAAGGAGAGAGAAGCCGAGGAGAAGCGGAAAGAAGAAGAGAGGAAGAACGCAGAAGATAGATTAGAAGCTGATAATTTGGCTTTTGATTTCGATGATGCTAATATCAACGAAAGCAATAACGATCTAGAAGATGAAGGAAAAAATAAGAGTCATGGAGAACAAAGCGGAAGTGTCAATATTGAAAGCAAAGACAGTGTAACAAGGGAAACAGACGATTCGCAAAATCGAAATGCTGGTGATGTTGGCGTCCAAGATGAACTAAGAAGAGGAACAATCACAGAAGATTGCAAGACCGCCACAAAAGGTGACAAGAAATTAGAGTTTAATAACAATAGAATTTTCGACTGCGAACACAATAGTGAGAAAATTCCATCCAAATTAGTTACTCAAAATGAAGTAGACAAGTCAAAGATCCAAGTAAAGTGAGTGGAAAATAGCAACTTAAAAAGGATTAAGCTCTAGAACTGATTTATAAGAAAGGTATATATTATATAATATATAGTGCATTCGGGTAATTAAAAAAGCGGGATATTCCGCCAATAATTACCTAATTCTACCAAACGCGGCAGTATTTATTGGTCTGGAAACATTTATCTAGGCGCCATCATCTGCTCCCCAAGTAAATGTTGCCAGACCGATCAATATTGCCGTGTTTGGTAGAAATGGGTAATTATATATTTTTTTAAACTGTTTATCGACGCTAGCGGCTAGAAATGGGTAAATGTCGAAATATCCCGCTTTTCGGAACTACCCGAATGCATACAGTTATTTAAAACAAAAGGGATATTTATGTTAAAATGATTAAGAAGTATATTTCAAACCCTACATTTGCACCTCTCAATTGTTGAGAGAAACGATTGAAAGACAATTTTACTATGACTATGGTCCAAATATTCAAAACCCGTGAATAAACTTTGTGGTCGTCACACAAAGTTTGCCTCGTCCGGGGTTCGAACCCGGGGCCGTCTCTTTGCAGGCAGAGCTATTACCAACTTGATCACAGAGATCTTGCGAGAGAGTGATAGCTAGATTAATAACACTACTTCATCATAGTAAAAGGATTTCATACTTTTCTACTATTTGTAAAATAAAATAATCTGTCGCAAAACTATTATAGGTGTGTTCTGGCAGTTGTACTTGAGATCCAGTTCAAATCTAAGTCTAGCGTATTCACATTATCTAGTATATAAATCTTGTTTCGAATTTTAAATTTCCTGCTATAATAGTGATGTAAAACTGGTATTCATCGTTATATTTGCATTTTTTTTTTATTTTAACATCGTAATGTCAATCAGGTGATGCAATACTTTGTAGCTGTTTCGGTTAGTACTTAGCGATATCGTAATAAACTGTCAATATCGGACAGATATGTAAATTATTATATTACCATTTTAATGCCCCTTAATCTGAATTATTTCGATGCTGGCGAGTTTAGCGGTTGAATCCGAATATGGTGACTTGAGGACGATGTTTTGTCGCGTAAAATTGTATATAATATTATGCAATTGCGTACATACATGAAATTATTATGCCAGTATATTTGAACCTCAGTAACACAGCCCGCGGGGCGCATGATTCGATAAAATAAAAAAATACCTTGTGTCTTAGATCTTAGAGTAACGAGCGCACTGCAGTGCCGCGCAGGCACTATGCTTACACCATCGGCAAAAAGAACAATAGTTAAAAATAGTGTATACAAAATCGATGGAAGAGCCGACAGCCAGTAAAATTACTGGGTTTATGAGACTTAATATAATAGGTATTCAGTCACAAACACCCAGTAATTTTGCCGATCCGTTTGATAGTTTAGGAACTAACAGAGTAACGGATTGGTAATCAGAGGGCACTGCAGTGCCGTGCAGGCCTTTGTGTTTCAAAGTTCTGAGTGGCACTGCAATTGTAATGGGCCGGCGTAATGCTTACAACTAGCTCGTCCAGTTACCAAAAGGTATAAAAAAATTGGGTTCAGCTGCGTGACTTAGGAGTGGCCCATGTCTGGCACTGGACTGATATGGGATCGATTACAATACGTTGAGAGATACTCCAGCGTTGTTGGGACCAACATGCTTACGTTCATTTGCTACATGCGCTCATTTCGTGTATTCCGCTTCATCATGCGTGAGGTAAATTCGATTGTTCTAGAAGTCATTTTCAATGTTACTTTTTCCATTGAATATCAAAAGTGAAACTAACTTTTCAAGCGAAAATGATCTCTATATATTAGTAGAAATTTATACTTTTTAATTCCATAGCGTAAGCCGCTCCGCGTCGATGTATTTCGAACCAACCACAGAGTATAGCAAAATATTGTTGACGCACTGCTCTTGTGAAAATCCGATTATTCTGTTTATAGTATTTCGAATTTCGATGAAATACGATTTGTAACTCGTTTTGCTTAGCAAAGCGTTACTCAAATCGATTTCGCAAGAGATAAAAATACTGTTAGGACTTTGGATAGGATAAATATCGATTGTTGGTATGTTTGTATCGAACCCGCGATTTACCCCACGTTCGAATAAAATTCCACGGTACATCACTAGCGCGGAAAAGGATGGAAGTTTTTTGACAGGTTTTAAAATGAGTTTTACCTAGAGCTGAAAGACATATTTCATCCTTTTTCTCCAACAGCTATGAAAAACTGGATTAATTTGAGTTTGACAGATAAAATATGTATGTTCCATGATCCATCCCTCTCTTATGTTCATAATTGGAAAGAGACCTAATGATATTAAAATTAGTTTAGGTTTGTGAATAAAGAATCAAGGTCATTGTTACCAGTACATTGTGTTCAAAAAATTTGAACTTTATGTCCTTTTTATAACACATTATATTTGTTGATTATTATACATTATTCAGCCATTAAACCGTGTTTTTTTATGTGGACTAGCTGGTATTTGATTTGTAAAGTTCGTAAGCGCTACCATCTGGAAATTATTAAATTACGAGTGAAAAATTAAACTATATAATTATAATGATTTTATTGATTTCAAAGAAAATGAATTCTAGTTACAGCTAATTTTTTTGGTTTTGATTTTGGCTCCATGCGATTTGCGTATTTAGCCAGTGTCAAGTTGTAATAAATCTCTATAAAAGTCTCTATATATAAGTCGTCAAAGTCACGTTAAAGTTTAGTCTAGGCGCGGTCAAGTCGAAGTGACGCTTCAGTAAAGCGGTGGATACTTTACTGAAGCTTCTATGGAGTTTTGGATAGAATACGAAAATACACGTATTTCGTCTTCGTACTATTTGCCTTTCACTCATGCACGTTTACGAACACTTAATGGTTAATAATCCACAATTATTACACATTAACGCTCGTTAAAACATAGGTTTTAGTAAATAACACAAAATCAACAACAGCACATTTTCGCATTCCCGCCAAAACTCGTTACAGCTATTTGGACACATTTGAACACTTGATTGTCATTTATAGTACAAGATCCCGTTGAAAGGTTTTATCACCGTATTATATACCGGGTAACATGCAATTTATAAAGATTAGTCCTAGAAAACGCTTTGTTCGTATATAAAAATCATGCCTGCGCAAGAACTATCGTTTTGACCACGTTAATACCTACAATATTTTGCCATTATCTCTTCTAATATATTGATCAAAAGGAAATTTCGATCACATATTTTGATTTGAGATTAATTTAGTATGATCACGATTAATAAATATGATTAGTTATATGGATTTAAATTTTGCATCACATTGTCGTAAAACGACAACCTTTTTCATTATTTCTTCAACAAATATTAGAATCACGTCGATGATAAGTGCCTAAGTCTTACACTATTTTTCAGACTGATGACAATATGTATGTAATTACTGTAAAGATATGCTATATAGTTAACTACTGTATAGAACTTCACTGTGAAGAATATTTTAAAGGCAAAAATATAAACAAATGATATTAGTTTTAAGATCTGCGTGCGTAACTGTAGTTTCATAAAAAGGCCTTTATAAAAAGTATTTTACTGTCAATATGTCAAATAGTATAAAAAATAGGTTGTTGTATTCATGTATCTATCAGCATGCTGGCCTTGAGCTGTTATTGAGAATACTGTTGTAAAAAAAACAGTTTCCCAAACGCCTTAAAATATTTTTTCACACCTATAACCTTCAGAATAAGTAAATGCTCGACCATTGTATAATAGAAATTATCATAGACAAAATGTACCTTATTTTTAATCATAGTTATTGTCATACTTTTTGACCACACTGTGTTATGTGAATTATTCGCATGCGTGCGAGTATACAAGTATGGCGGATCGCCAACCAATGGCATAGATAGAATTCCCATTATGATTTATGTAATTTATCGGTGACGCTCACTGTTTACGTCATTAATTGGCGATCCGCCATACTTATTCGTTTACATTAAACAATTTAAAAAATGGACTCTAATTAGTCTTTGTTTGTACTTTAATAGCGTGGTCACACTGTATCGTTAGAATTTAATTACATATTAAGATTTGCACAAAATTCTACCTATTTGAGAAAACGCTGTGTACAGAGCATACCCAATAGAAATATATCTGAAATAATTTTCGATTCAGAGATGGCGCTATTTTCAAAACTGAACACAGCCATAAGAACCGGTTTTATAAAAAATGCTATATTTTGAACAGGTGTATTTTGTCACTGCTTTTGTACATAATATGTATGTATGTATTATATAACTGCATTTTTTGTTGCCTTTGAATATAGGTGTAGCCTAGAATTTTTATTTATTATGTAAAAAACGTATTTTCAGAAATTGTATCGGTTTGCATAAGTTGTCTACTATTGCGAAACCTGAGCAAGTTATAATTATTTTATAGTTCACTCAAAACTTGTTTAGATACAAAACCCTGAACATGTTTTTTTGTCAATTTTAGAACTTGTTTAAGGCTATACCTATAAGCGCTTCATGTAAATATTGTAACATTCTAGGAATTAAATTATACACGTAAACACATATAATAATATATTTTATGTATATAATAAAATTATTTTAGTTTTGTCACTATGAAATAAAGAGGGTTTGGATAAAAAGCAGAATATATTTTTTTTATTTTTCATCTAAAGTTAGCAAAATCAGTTGAGCTTCTGGCACTGGAAAAAATATATGTCATTATTCATCATATTACTAACTAGCTGTGCCCCGTGGCTTCGCTCACGTAGCCTAAATTGCTCCTTATAACATCAGCTATCTGCCGGCGAAAGTCCCGTCAAAATCGGTCCAGCCGTTTCGGAGATCACTCAAAAAGACAAAAATTTTAAAAATTGAGTTTTTGAGCTATACTGACCGGCATCGGCAGGGCGGTGGGGCCTGCAGGCCCAGGCCGCTGAATCCTAAAATACGCCACTGGTTTAACCTCGAGAAGTTTTGACATTTCAGCGCAGCAATGTATGATGTAATAGTAACGGTGGAAAAAACGTTTTCTTTGGGCATAATGTGGGATCTTGGAAGGGCTTTATAACCACACGTGGTTATAAAGCCCTTGTCTGGCAAGGCACCGTTGCACAAGGCGTAACAGCACCGCTGCACAGTTTTACAATTTTGTAAAACTGACCATGGGCCTGTTTCATAAAAAATATTAGTCTAACATTATGAGCTATGTTTTCATTTTTCCATATATGATATGACGCTAATACTCATAATATTAGACTAATATTTCTTCTGAAACAGGCCCCATAGCGAAGCGTAACTCCGCATAGGCACCACAGAATAGATACCTAATAGACGTAGACGGACATCTTACCTTCTCTATCTACGCTAATAGACCATAGAGATCCTAAAAGGGTTGCCTTGCTATTATAGCAGGGCATATAAGACGTATACGTCAGGCTTTTGGCCAAAGACAAAGATAGGTAGGTAACCAAAAATTAGAAATGAATCAGACTTTATTTTTCCAATTAATGTATGTCTGGCTTTTTGGCTAAATATAAAACTTCTGCTTGGCTTTTCCATTATTGTGCCTGGGAATTCCCGACTATTTATAACTATCCTGTATGATAGAGTGAAGGTGTGTCTTCTGTTTAGGGGGTGGATCTTCAATATTATCTTCGGCGATTTTGCTTGGTCTTTTCGTGCGTTTTGACTCTTCAGGAGGGAATGGGGGGAGGCCGAACCACTCGGGTTTGAATTCGAGGAGTGATCGGATGACTACAGTCGCTTGGCGGGTGTGCTCTCGATCTAGACGTGGTTCAGGGATCATCACCACCTGCAAGGAATTAATATCATGATTGAAAGTGTTACCACTTACCCCACAGTTTAAAATCGATTCGCGCCGGCCGGCCGGGTGGAGCGGTGGCTCTATACTTCGACTTATAATTCGGTGCAGTTGGTAAGTGTGAAATAATGATACCATAACAAAACTAATCGTGGCTAAGTTGGAAATAACCCTGCCTGCACAGCGCGAAGCCCCGGTTTCGATTCGTAGCCGGGCGCAAACTTAGTGTGGTGAACATAAAGTTTGTTCTTGGGTATATATTTGTGCAAATCGGGCCACAGATGAAAAACAGCGCGCTACTTCGGTGGCGCTTTTATGCTGAGCTGTGTGCTCCTCAAAGGACCACACCAGTGCCCCCAGAACTGCACTTTCCCTACCACCTCCATCATCCCATCCTAAGTACGCCAGCACGCCGCGCGCCACACCGGGCTGTCGTCCTTCCAAACCCCAGGGCTTGCATGGATGGGTGATTCCCCCTGCCAGCATTTATCCAAGACAGCCCAACTCGTTTATGTAGCGGAATGCGGCCCTGGGTCACTGGTACAACTGTGCCCCAGCACCACAGGTTTGGGATAGGTCTCCGTTGTATGGTTTAAAGCGTTCGGTCAAAGATTATCAGATATTATTGAATCTAAGACTCTTTAGTTTTTATATCAGTTGCATAATATAAACCTTATATTCGTCTCTATCGATTCAGTCTAAAATTGTCAAATCACAACAAAGAGTACATTTAGTTTAACTAAACCACCGTTTATTAATAATAAAAGCCATATTATAGTATTTACTTCATTTGTACTGATATCTCGATACTTATTTATATTAAAAATACCTGCATTCCGGCTTCTTTAGCAGCCTCTACACCAATAGCAGAGTCTTCAAACACAAGACACTGAAAAGACATGTTTTATTGAAAAAAAAAAACTTTTGCTAGCTTTGCACTTGAAGTTCTCGTTCTGGTTTAGCAGAGAAATAACAGAGAGATAAATGGAAAAAAATCCACTCTTACCCGCCAGGGGGTAACTATACTGATTCCCAGCATCTTGATCTTGATGAAAGAAAAACGGATAGGCTCACTTGCGCTGCCTTAGGTTTTTCCGGAAACTTGGAGGCCGCTGCCAGAAAAATGTCCGGAAAGGGCTTCCCTCGTACGACATCAGCATCTGTCACGCTGACCTAGAACAAAGTTAGTGTTGGCCGTACACTCGCATCGGTCACGCTGACCAGAAAACAAGGCCGAGTTATGGAATACTAAATGAAATAATAATATTCTCGCACCGAGTTTACTCGGACGCTATATCCTATCTATACGCTGCCACGTGCTCAGACACCTAGATAGACAGTGGCGTATTTTAGGATTCAGCGCCCCGGGCCTGCAGGCCCCACCGCCCTGCCGTCGCGCTTGTCACTATATACGATAGCCCCGGGTCTTGGTGTCTATCAAATTTACACCCACGACCACCTTACGAGATTTAGGCTCTTATTAAGAATCAATGTTAAACGGGGGTTCAGTTAAACATACTTTTTTCTTTGTTGCTCTTTGACCATTTAAACTGAATCAAAAGAAACAAAACAGAGTTTAACTAAGTATTCAATTGTTTATTAATAAGAGCCTTTTTTAAATTTCTTCTGCTTGCGCCGCCCCTCGCAGCCTGCCGCCCCGGGCCATGGCCCTTTTGGCCCTAGGGTAAATACGCCCCTGTAGATAGATACTTATACTTGGACGCAACTCGTATTTTGGCAACCGGTAATCCGAGTGCACGTGGACGACGGCGTCCGATGTGTGTAGATTCGGATCACGTCCTATTCTCACGAGCTATGCTCGTGAAGACTGCCGCCAAGCAGTAGTGTTAAAGCATTACTGTGTTCCGGTTTGATGAGCAGAGTATCCAATGAAATTACTGGGCTTATGAGACTTAATACCTAATGTCTCAGGGTAACGAGCGCACTGCAGTGCCGCGCAGGTCTTTGTGTTTCAAAGTTCTGGGTGGCACTGCAATCGTTATGGGCCGGCGTTATGCATACCATCAGGCAGCTCGTCTCGTTACCCAATAAAATAAAAAAGCTAGCTCCGACCTCGTATTGCCACGAGCTAGCTCGTAATAGTGATTTCGCCTTGCACCAAAAGATCTGTCGTAAATATTATCTTGAAAATGAATAAAAAGCTTGAGTGCAAATATATACTATAAACATCTCAAAAATTTCGCTACCCAACAGGATTCGAACTTGTGTCTTGCGCCTTATTTATTTTATTTAACCTTAACCAACTTATAGGCTGTATATTAGGGAGGTTGAACCATTTATATTACCTTATGATGGAAAAGGCCGAAGAGTTTCGGGCGAGCTGTAGCGTGGAGCCTCACAGCCGCTGCTGTTGAGTTAGTGGCTAGAGCTAAAGGGATCTTGTGGTCGTGGAGGTGTGTGAGGAGGCGCTCTGCACCTGGGAATGGTACTAAATATACATCATCAGGCATCAGCCAATTACGCTCCCATTGCTGGGATGCCGGGCTTCACTCAGAAAGCGAGGGCCATAAACTACCAGGCCCAGTGCGGTATGGTGGATGTAACATGTCTTCGAATTTAGTGGTTCTTGAACATGCGGGTTTCTTCGCGATGTTTTCCGTCACTTTTTTAAACCGAGTGTGCTAAATCCGCACATAACTTGATATGACTGTGCGGCACTAGGTGGTAGGACTCACTCTTCAGCGAATGTCCGTCTGATTGAGTAAAAGCTTTGCTCGTGTAGTCTGCCACCAAGCAATGCAGTGCAACCATATTACTCCGTTGCAGTTTGATGGGCAAATTGGTCAGTAAACTTACTGGATTTATGACACTTACCAATCTTACCATACCTAACATAATGTCTCAGGGTAACGAGCGCACTGCAGTGCCACGCAGACCTTTTTTTTTATTTTACACTGCAAGCTCGCACCCTTTTTTGCTAATCAAACTATTTCTTGCAATTTTCACATCACATCATTAAAACTTACGAAAAGAATACTCCGAAGGCATAACTATGGTTACATACATACAATATACATACATAAAAATAACTTTATATAAATACTTCTAAAATCGTTTGTGAAGAGTAGTTGAGGTGCCACGCAGGCCTTGGTGTTTCAAAGTTCTGGGTGGCACTGTAACTGTTATGGGGTGGAATTACGCTTTCCATCAAGCATACGACCTGCTCACCTCGTTATCCGATAGTTATAAAATAGATTGCCAATCGACCGGACCCCTGAGCCATCTCCCTCAAAACTGTGAAGGGCTACCTTTCTGCAGAGGCGCGCTCGGAAGCATCTTCTGGGCCAGATCATTCAGCTGCATTTCAAGCTCGTCAGCCGATATCGGTAGTTTCAGCTCCTTGACCACGGTCACGCATATATCTCGGTCTGTCGAGCCGTACATCTGAGAATGTTGAAAGGTACTAATAGCCCCATGCACGAGCGTTCCAATCCACAACATTCCACGCCAACGCAACGTTCCAAAAACAACCCGTGACGTGTGGGGAATCTCAGATGGATTACGTGGAGTGATGATAGGAATATTGGAAATCCAAATGTTCTAAATCCAACATCCAACTCATCGTGTGTGGCCGATACAATGATCCATTTCGCGCTCAGTTAGCAGTAGTACTCGAGACGCAGAATGACCAAAAATTGAGCGATGCATGGCGCGCCCGGAATGGAGTGACCGTTTGTGTGCTCTAAATTGGACCATCGTTCCACTCAATCCACGACGAGCAGATCGATGGATTTGGAACGATCGGGAATGGTGGCTATAATATTTCTGCAGATCTTATCCGTTCAGTTAGCAGCGTCGCTAGTGGAGAAATTGGTATTGCCATCTAAGAAATACACCTAGAAAAAGTTGTAGGTGATCCGAATTTTTCTCACCTCAACAGTACGTAAGTAGATAGGCACAGCCCACCGCATATTGTCTAATAATGTAAACAAATATCGCGGATGCGGACATAAATAGTGATCTTTGCCTTTTATTATGGGCCCACCGACTCACTGTACACTGGTTGCCAACCAATAATAGGACATGTGGTAGGACTAAGGCGCACCTTAGAGCGTCTAAGGTGCCCCTAACTGTTCTGCGAGTGTCCGTCTGGGTGGGTACCACCACTTTGCTCGCTTAGTCTGCCGCCAAGCAGTAATGTGCAAGCTTTACTGTATTCCGGCTTGATGACCAAAGAAGTTAGTGAAATTACTGCGGCTTATGAGAATTACCTAATATCACAATGTCTCAGGGTAACGAGCGCATTGCAATGCCGCACAAGCTTTTGTTTTTCAAAGTTCTAAGTGGCATTGCAATTGTTATGGGCTAGCTTTATGCTATCATAAAACATGCCCGGCTACCCACCACTTGAGAGTGCTAGCTATACAGAGTCCAGACGAGCACTAAATTATCCCAACACCTACTAATATTCTCACCCGTATCTCGAGTTCTTTGGAGTACTTTTTACCATATTTGTCGCAAATGTTCGTTATCATTTTGTGGTACACCACCTCTGAATCTGGAAGCAGTTTTAAAATCTTAACACGTGTAGGTATAATACTCCGTAACAAAATGTCCCACTTTTTTGGATTGGCATAAGTAAAGTAAGAATAACGATAAGAGCGTCCTAGTGAAAACTGTGCTTTAGGAGCTAGTGCGTTGCGGGAAAACCATTTTCCCGTCAGTAGACGCTATTCTACAAGGTAGCTATCAACATAATTACCTAATAATAATTGGGTTGTTGACTGTATTCAAATAAAAATATAATTTTGCCGCGAAACGGTAGTTTTTGTGACTGAAATCCTATTAAACACAATATTTTTGTTTATTTTTAAGGAATTTAATTTAAATTAAATAATCAAAATGTAATCACATCACTCCGAAGTCACGTGACATAAAACGCCCGTGACGTCACTGTTTCAATCGGAAGGAGTATATATATATTTTTTTTGTTTTTGGCTCCACGTGATTTGCGCATTTAACTAGTGTCAAGTTATATAAATAATAATATATAATAAATCTCTAGTTTTAGTGCATGAAAGTCGTCAAAGTCACGTTAAAGTTTAGTCTAGGCGCGGTCGAGTCGAAGTGACGCTTCAGTAAATTGGTGGATAGTTTACTGAAGCTTCTATGGAGTTTTGGATAGAATACGAAAATACACGTTTTTCGTCTTTGTACTATTTGCCTTTCACTCATGCAAGTTTACGAACACTTAATGGTTAATAATCCACTATTATTACACATTAACACTCTATAAAACAAATGTTTTAGTAAATAACACAAAATCAACAACAGCACATTTTCGCATTCCCGCCAAAACTCTAATGAGTATATAGCTCGTTGCGCTTAACTGCTTAGTATTTTAGAGTGATTTCTGGGATTATTTATCTGTGCTGTGAATTCCGCGCTTATTTTTCGAAATTTATTTCGACTCTTGAATATTCTCCCATGATGGAAAGTGGCTTCATAAAGGCAAATAATTCCAATTTGCCGAGAATTGATTGTTTTACGGTGGCCAATTTCTTCTCGACAAACGATAATTTCTGCTCTACTGAATTTAGAAATGTGAAGACCTCCGTGTAAGTACCTACTTATTATACCAAAAATCATTATTTATATAACCAACAATGAATATATAATAGTAAACATAGATTCTAAGATCCAAAGTGTATTAATTAACCAAAGCATATATATAAATCAATAAGCTCAAAAAACTTAGAACTCATATTTTAATACATAACAATACATACACAGAAAGCATCGAATCAACTTGTCACTAAACGTAGCACAGACTAGGTAGTAGGTTATATTCTCTTTGCTTGTCACTTTACAGTGTTATAGAAAATTACTCTGTGGTAATTGAACTCGTGACGTCACTGGCGTTTTGGAGCAAAATTTAAAACGGCATTTAAAATACATGATAATTAAAATATTAGTTGTTTTAAAAAGTAAATTTAAATATTTTGGGTTATATTAGGCCCATACGCATCGTTTTAAACACTTTCCCTAAATCAGTCAACATCCCAATTGTATAATATCTATTTCAGAATAACTTATTATATGTACTAGTAGTGGGCACAATAAAAATAATTAAGTATAGACTAAAACACTTTTTTTTTCTTATCTTCTACACGCTTGGCACGTATCGTCTATAACGTCTTGGTGATCGCAGTAGGTTTGAATGCAGACCGGAGAAGGCTGCTGCACACCTGCATATTACCCTTAGGCAGGCCTCAAACCTGATTCATGATTGATGGATAAGCATCAATCGCGGACCACGACAAAACCATGGAAAAATCACGATCCCGCTTGACGCATATTGTATCGTCTATTATAGTTGGGGCTTGGCGGAAATCTAATCCGAGTGAATATCGTGACACGTGACGATAAAACCGTGACGCCCGGCGCGCCCTCCGGCACTTCATAATGTTGGCAGATGTCGTCATAACGATAACACGGAGCAAAGTATCCATAATCTATATTATGGATCAGTGAAATTACTAATAGGCTTTATTGACGGCTCCGTAGCTAAGTTGGTAGTAACCCTGCCTGCAAGGCGAGGGGTCCCGGGTTCGATTCCCGGTCGGGGCAGATTTTGTGTAAGCATAAAGTTTGTTCTCGGGTCTTGGATGTTTGTGATGTGTATCTGTGTATGTCCATGCCACCTGCGACACAGGGAATCCTAGTGCGGGGGTATGAGTGTGTATTAGTGTGTAAGCGTTTATGTTTAAAAAAAAAATGTATTCACTTTATCCGGTGGCTGATAGTGGTTATATTCTCTTTTGTGGCTGACTTGCTGAGCTTATCAGCGAGTCGAGTCGAATCAGCGACGCAAGTACGGGTCTTTTCGATCGATAAAATTCGATAAAATTGACAGTTCAAATCAATAAAACCCACTTTATCGATTCTAACTGTCAATTTTATCGAATATAAATATATTATCGAATTTTATCGACCCGAATAGATCCGTACTTGCGCCGCAGTTAGTATTATTCCGACTGCCATTATAATAATATTAATAGGTATGTAATATGTAATTGGTCATAGTACGAAAGGAGCGGTTGTGTGCGCGTGGTGTTTTGTAGGCGGGCTGAATGAATTCCACTAGGTACCCTAATTTTTCAGGGTTTTCAATGCGTCCTATGATTCGGGGCCAATTAGATACCGCTCCCAGAGCAATCCTACACAAGCGATTCAACTCTATCGAACTCAGGGCAACGTAGGTGCCTACCACACATCAACTTTTGTGGACGAGCAAATTGGGGTTTGGACGACTGGGTGGATGGACATTATATCATTTTGTAGCGCGGGTAGTCGCGTCTTTTCACGTCGTGGTAGGACTAATTCTTCTGCGAGTGTCCGTCTGGGTAGGTACCACCGCTTTGCTCGTGAAGTCTGCCACCAAGCAGTAATGTGCAAGTATTACTGTGTGCCGGTTTGATGAGCAGATTAGCCAGTGAATTTTGTCTCAGAGTAACGACCGCAGTACAGTGCCGCACAGGTCTTTGTGTTTAGAGACTTCTCAAGTGAGTAGCACTGTAATTGTTATGGGCCGGCGCTATGCCTATCAACAGGCAAACGACCAGCTCGTTTCATTCTTAAATAGTGTTAAAAAACAACTACCTATATGTCAGAGCGCACCTCTGAGAGATGAGATCGATTAGTGAGTGTTGTGATGCATCATGCAGGATGCTGGCACAAAAACACTCTCTGTTATGTGATGCTGGTCAATAAACTTAGTACCTACCTTTCAAGAGTAACAAAAATTAAAAATAAAAGTACCTAGAACAGTACCGTCCAAATCAAAAATGCAGTGTGTCACCTTCTTGTATGACTTCTTCACTAGTTCTTCGTCATTTTTCTTGGGCTTACTATGGGTGAAATTAGTTTGCTGATAATTTTGACTTGATAGGATCTCACAAAATTTCGTAAGCGAAACTTCCGATACATTATGGTGTTTGAAAGAAATCTTTATTGTTTTGAATATTTTTAAATCATTCGAACATTGTTTTTAAACATTGGTACCTTGACATCACAGACCACTATATAGGATATCACAGATATATACGCCACAACTATATACAAAGAGAATTACTTGACATCACAGAGAACTTTGTAGTAATAATTGCACAGTTACTACTTTCTTTGAATTTGTCAAGTGACAATTTGAGTCAAAGAGAATATTAGCATAGCATTATATTCTCTTCGGAGAATAATTTAATCATTGCCTTAGATGCAGAAAAACGCCATCTAAACTATTTCTTTAGAAACTACCTTTTTACTGAACTCAACACAGTAGATGAAATATTGTAAAATGTAAACTATAACGGCTGTAGCTACTCGACGCTAGATGGAGCAAAATCTTGATTTGGACAATAAATAAATGTCAATGTCATCATTTCCATTTCAAATCATCCCATTTCATCAGGGATGATATCATTCCGCAAAAAAATGAAATTTTAAATATATATTCAATTAAAGCGGTAGTTTTAACATGTGAACATGGCAGACCGACTCCGTCAGCTCCAACAGTTAGCACAGAAACTAAAAGACAAGGTTCATCTGTCTAAAATCAACGTGAACAGTCGAGAAAAAGTCGATCAGTTTATAACCAAGTATGCCCCTGCAGCAAAGGTGTCTGAAATCGCCGAGAGATTTAAACATGGGTCCCTTACACAAAAAGTGCAGGAATTGGTCAATAGATACGAAAAGTTTACCGGAGTCGAAGAGATTATGGCCATACAACACACTGTTGTTGAAGCACAGGTGACATGCATTTCCTATTTTTATTCCTTTTTAATTATGTACTATGGCTCATAAAAATAGTGTTTAGTTAAACTATATTTTATCTCTTTCGATTCAGTTTAAAACTGCGAAGGAGCAACAAAGACAAAACATAGTTTAACTAAACCACTATTTAATAGTATTTTAAGAGTGGCCTATGTTATTAGGCGTTCACAGTATAACATTCATCTAGAGCACATATAAATAATCTCATGTAAGTAACACATTATCTAAAATTAAAGTGTTAGACTATGCAAAACACACATGTTCCATGCAAAGTTCTATTTTCGTTATGCTTTTCTAGTTCTAAAAGTAGATAGTATATACATTCCTGAGATGTTATTGTATGTTAAATATTTCTTCCTTATGTTTGGTGTATGAATTAAAAAGTAATCATATTCAAATTCAAATTTAAAATGCTTTATTCAAATAGGCCCCAAAGGAGTATTTATGAAAGTTAAAATAATAAAAATAAAACTCTAATATTATTTATTATAATTACAAGCGTTTATAGACTAGCCGTGCCCCACAGCTTCGCCCATGTAATAGAAGTAGCCTAAGTTACTCCTTATAAAATCAGCTATCTGGCAGTGAAAGTCCGGTCAAAATTGGTCCAACTATTTCAGAGATTAGCTGGAATAAACAGCCAGACAAAAATTTTGAAAAATTGTGTTTTTTTTTTCGGTACCATATATTACAGTCTTATGCATTTAATAAACAGCTGTTATTTTGTTATTACAAACCGACTTTTCAATTTTATTTATATGTATAGATTATTGTTTGAAAGCTTTTCAAAAACTTTTATTAAAGATTAAGTTTTTGCAGTTACAGTTTATTATTTTATTCTTATTCAGAAAACACCCAGTGGAATGTGGCTAAATGATTAAATAGACAATGTGTTCATTTTTACCGTCAAGAATAAATGATCTCACATTTAACAACATTTAGCCTGATGTAAAGCTAAGGCACAGTCTGTTGAGCACACTTGAGGGACATATTCACTCTAGACTTGTAAAGATGTATGTTATGTTATATTTTTCTGGAAACACAGAGACACTCCCTTTATTTATTTATTTATTTAATTATAGACGAGCAGCACATGTGCTGATATGTCTATATTACACAGTGTTGAAAGTCACGATTGTTCACTTCTGTAGTAAGGAAGTATTGTTTGTTCGTAACCAGTTGTCAAGTTTATTCTTAAAGCAGTTTATTGAGGATGCAGACACAACATCCTCTGGTAGCCTGATGTAAAGCTAAGGCACAGTCTGTTGAGCACACTTGAGGGACATATTCACTCTAGACTTGTAAAGATGTATGTTATATTTTTCTGGAAACACAGAGACACTCCCTTTGGCAGTTCTAATGATGAAAGAATCTGCAAAATGTTTAGTAGATAGTTGGAATGTCTACAGCCAGGTCTACCCCGATTCCATGTGGTCTTTTTTCTTTTACTCCTAGAGTGTATATAAAAAGCCGGAAGCGCGGAGGGAGTGCAGCTCCCGCCTGCCGTAACAAATTGAATGCACAGGTGCCTGTACTTTGTTACGCAAGTGAAAGATGCACTTCCCGCAGCGCCGGAGCAGTCGCAAAATCTAAGGTGTACATGTAGGAATAATAAAAAATGAGGAGTTTCCGCACTTCCCACCACCATTCAGCACCACCCTTTTTGGAGGAAGACTACTACACCTCCTATCTCCGAACCCCTCCCGCTCAAAAATATTAAAGTCCTTCCAAAAACGACCTACATACTGAGAGTTGAGACGCTTTGAATGAGATATCTTTCAAATTGTTGCAGGGTAGGGATGTTTCTTCTCACTGTCTAAAATATTTTTTTTCACAAGCATTTCTAATTTCCAGGACAAGTTCATGTCAGCGCAGGAACAGCGAAGGGACCTTGGACGGCAGCTGGCCGGCATCGAGGCTCGGTTAAAAGAGCTCCACGCAGAAATGCAGAACACAATGAAGGGTGACGAGAAGTACCTACAGCTTTGTACTGAGGAGCATAAGGTTAGCTTTTTGTATTAATTCATCAAACAAATCAAAATTGTTATGTACTTATACAACAATTTTCTATACTTGTCCAATAATTTAAACAACATAGGTGAATGACAACCAATGAGCATACTATAAAATTAAAAATAGGGTAATATTATAGTTTACAACTACAATTTAATCTTATTAATTATAAGTACATTTATCAAGAACAAGTAAAAATCTTGCAGGATTGCGTAACGAAATTTCTATATTAGGTACTCCTATGATAACGATAACAGACTTTCACTTGATTATCATGATATTCAAATATACGACAGATTACACTTGTTAGATAAGTAACTGATAAGTAAATGATACCAACAGATTCTTTAAATTTCAAAGTATAAAAAAATTTAGGACAAATATGTGCATGAAAGCAGTTGTTCACGGCCAAATCAACAAACAGCTTTACGGCCCGCGTTGAACAAGTGACGTCAGATGTTCTGTCCAATTTGTATGGGGCGTTTTAGCGCTCAGTAGATACGCCCGACTTTGACTCTCATTGTCGACAGTTCTAGCGTTTGATTTCCAGTTTTTTCGAATATAGATCTTTGATTCCCACGAGAAAACGATTGAATGACATAATAATAAAAATGGAGTCAACATCCCAGTTGGCGTTATGCTCGCTATCAGACATCGCATCTCGTCACCAAATGGTATAAAAAAGACTTAAACCTCCTTAAATCTCCACAGCTTATAATCCAAGAGCGGGCGCTCCGCACTTTATTCGGGGACGCCGAGCGGGAAGAACGCGAATTATTCGCGACAATGTCGGCCGCAGTGAAGCTGGGGCACGAGAGAGAACGGGCGCACGCGGAGAGGAACAAGTATTGGTACATTATCGCTTCTATATTCGGTAAGTTTTGCACAGGTCTATAACAATTGCCACTCAAAACTTCGAAACTTTCCGGTGGCCGTGGGCGTGGTGCTCTAAGTTTGAAACACAAAGGCCTGCGCGGCACTACAGTGGGCTCGTTACTCTTGAGACATTAGGTACTAAGTCTCGTAAGCACAGTAATAGGGATGTTGCTTGAAACACAATATACATAATTACTGTCATTATACAGGTTTAATAACATCACATTAACACAATAAAAATTCAATTCCCAAACAATATGTAATTTGCACAAAGATACTGCATCTAAAAGTTTCTCGAATTCAACGATTTTTTTTATCATCCGATAGTAATTCAAATGATACCATCAGATTCTTTATATTTCAATGAATATTAAAATTGTGATAACTGTGAAAGTAAATACAGTTTTTAACAGCCATATATATGCATGTTTTTAGTACAGCTTTACGTTACGGCCCGCGTAGAACAAGTGACGTCAGATGTTCTGTCCAATTTGTATGAGGCGTTTCAGCGCTTAGTTTCACGCCCGATTTTGACTCTCATTTTTGACGTTTCTAGCGTTCGATTTCCAATTTTTTCGATATAGACATTTGATTCTCATGAGACAACGAATTTATTGACATCATTAAAAAAATGGAGTCAACATCCCTATTTAACTGTCTACTTTGCTCGTCAATTAATCAGAACACAGTAATACTGGCACATTTGGCAGCTGACTACACGAGCAAAGGTATGGGACGGTATATAAGACTGAGTAATGGCGTCTGAGTTAGTAGGTTGATTATTTGTTATTATGAATTACTGTGACTGCATGACATTGATATTTAAAAATAGTTCTATAGGACTATTAATGCTAGTGAGAAGTTGCATGTGATACAGGCTTCCATGCGAAAGTGCTGTGTGAAGAGCCGTCGATCGACATTTGACGCCATTTTTGTTTCTGTTTCGGCGCGCAACACGTACCTTTTGTTCATATCCTCTACTTTTCTTTAATCATTGGGATTATTTGACATATCACTGTCCGGAGGTTCGTGATGTCATAGGTTTAGTTTAGTTATTAAGGTCCTTGGACCTTAATTGCATGCTGAGTCGGAACCCTTATCATGGCATCACGCAACATTGGGTTTTTTTATTTATGTACTTGTCTGTCCCTTATTTTCATTTTTTTATGTATACAGTATAAAACTAATGTTGTGTGATGACCTGAAATAAATGCATTTTCTTTCTTTCTAATTTAATTTGTAATTTAGTCTTTGTAAATTTGATAGTTGACATTCAGACACAATGTACCTAATTTGTTCTTGAATAAGTTATACTTTATAAAATACAATACGCACCCAGATGAACACTTGCTGAAGAGTTAGTGCTACCGCCTGGTGAAATCGATTAAAATGAAAGAGTAAATAAAAGAAAAACAACTTTTCTAGTATAACATAAATGTATTTAAAATTGAAAGATTTCTTTTAAGGATTGAGTATAAATGACTAGTTAATTGTCCTACATCTTTCTCAGTCTCTAAGCTACATATCTCCTAAATATCTCAATTGGTTCATTAGAGATAACAGACAGACATTGTTACATAATATTGGTAAGGATAATAATATTTTCTTTATTTATTTTTTTCCTTGTCTAGGTTTCATAGAATAATAATATAGCTAATTTTATACTATCTTTTAGTACCACCTAAACCAATAGCCTGCAATAGCATACATTTTTCATAAATCTACATTGAATGATTATTTCCTATTTTCAGAAATTAATTTAACAATATATGGAAGACCATGTAAGAACATACAAATTATAAATATTGCCTAGACATTATATTTTATTAATTTTATAATTGTTTTTTTTTAAAGTTGCACCCCATTAATATAAATTGTTGATATAACTGCTATTACTAAAAACTAAAATAGAACTTTAACTTCTTAGAACAATAAAAAAAAAATAAGAATTATTTTGGGTCACAAAATAAAAACAATAATATTAGGTAGTTTGAGAAATTTGGCCAGCTTAGAGATAATTTAAATAAATATATGGCTTAATTTTGTAAAAATCAACTTAAGCTCAAGAAATAAATTTTAAAATAAATAACTAGACAAATCACATTTTATCTTATCAACGTTTTTCTAATTAAAGCAGATTTATATTAAGCCTTTGTCGAAATTAGTTACGAAATTCCGGTTTACTAAGGCAGCCGAAGCGATTATGGCACTAGAAAAATCACAGAGATTTCAAAAGCTTTACAAAGTCTCCCCATGTGCAAAATCCGTTCTGATCCATCTTACAGTCGTTTAACTCTAAAGGATGAAATATTGGAGGATTATCTAAAGACAGTTTGACTCCATCTCTCATTTGTTCGGTACACTGGTAAACATAATCAATTTTTAAAAATTCTTTAGTGTTATTATCAGTCCATTTTTGAAAAACAATTTTACCACCCACAGGTGTTACTTCATACTGCTTTTCTAAAATATATGGCTTAAATCTCATTGCTTTTAGAATGGTATAAATGTTTGCATCGTGACCCATTAAAAGAGTCACTTTTGGTGATGTGTTAAGGAACTTTTTGGTTAGATATTGGATCAATGGTTCAGATAGGTCTTTGGCTATTAGCGTGGAGTTAAAAATTATGTTGTGATAACTTTTGCTGAGTTCCATGACTGTTTGCCATTTTTCTTCGGTAACTAAATCCCCCCATGCTACTTTGTTCATGTTAAATCCTTCATAATTTTCCATCAGGAATGAATCCACAGCAGATTTGCTTATTTTTAACGGACCAATAATGTTAGGTTTTGATCCAGTCTTCACGTAAGCCTTGTTTGAACCAGTGCTCAGATCACACTGATGGTTTTTTTTACAGTTCTCAGATTTTGTATAATCCAGTATATCTTCGAGCAATTCGTAAGATGTGTTCAAGCGTAACATTTCCATATGCTTCGTCATTGTTTCGAGGGCTTCTTGTATAAAAGTAGCTGAGGAATTGTGTACATATGGATTGAAGATTGGATCAGTTTTATTTGCATGATGAACAGCTATGTTACAGCCCGGAAATCCTTTGTTCACAAATGATTTTGCAGATACCAAAGTCCTTTGTTGTGTATTTGCATAAACATAGAAACTTTCTTCTGTTGGACACTCTTTTGGCAAGATTCCTTCTTTATTTAACCATGATGAAAAGAACTCTCCCATGAAACCCTCTAACATTTCTCCTTTTGCTGTCAAATATCCATTTTGTTCTTTCCATTGAGGCCAAGGTTTTGGACTTACTTGCCAAAGTGTTTTAGACAAAGGAGTTCTTACATTATGCCTGCTTAGTATCACAACTTGTTTGAGAGACAAACTTTGTGTTTGTTCTAAATTCAATATTATCATTACACTGAGTAAAACAATATTTAAGTCCATTTTCGCCGCGCACATTCACAACTTCGTACTAAGTACTTACTCTTTGTGAAGCAAAAATAGAAAGGCAGTATGATGTAACAGATGCATTGATTTATCATATTATTATCTAAGGTCAAGAAATAAGTTTCGTTGAACCTAACGACTTTGTATTTTGAATGAGTGCAAGGCTGCAAGATATTAGATAAGTTCATACTTTACTTTGGCACGTAGGTTATTTTGTTATTAAATCACGTCATCGCTACCAAACACATTCCTTTGTTTTTGGTGGGATACTTCTTATATATTTTCCTCTAACAAAAACAAACAAACATTTTACATACTGATAATTGACAGTTGACATTATCACGAATAGTGAATTTATTTGTCAAAACTCAAAACTGTCAAAGATGACGTGACGATAACGCCATACTTTTTAATGTTGCTACATGCAGCATGGTTGCTGCTTTTTGGATATTTTTAGGAATTGCTGTTAATTAAAGCATTTCTACCACGTTTTTCTTTAAAACCAGTTAAAAAAAATGTGGGCCTAAATTTTCAATATTATCACAGGAGGGACAACAGCAACTTTGTAGTCAAGAATGGAAGAAAATTGGTTATATTAGTACCGCCATATCCGCGGGGACTCGAGCAGCTGCCTCGTTATATGAAATATTTTCTTCTGAGAAATAGATTTAATTAATTTTTTGTTTGTAGCAGAGTGCCTACCGTAACGTAACACACACGTAGCTTCATCTTCTACAATTGAACATGAGCCGGAGCGAGGTTGAGTGCACCTATCGTCCCCCCTAATATTTGACGATTGAGTACTCATGCATAACTTGGATTATTAGACATCTAGGTTTACTGGTCTGAGCTTGAATTTAACAGTTAAAGTTAACCAGTGTTACCAAGTATTGAAATTTCCTCAAAGTTGGATACATTTTTCAAATTATTAAGATGCCAATATAAGAGAACCCTGTTTATGTATTTTATTTTAAATTTTTTTACAGTGAATACTTTTTAAAAGGAAAGAATTGAAGTATAATGAAGTATTCTCTAAATATTTCAGGTATGGTGGTAGGACTAACTCTTCTGCGAGTGTCCGTCTGGGTTGGTACTAACGCTTTGCTTGTGAAATTGCCGCCAAGTAGTAATGTACAACATTACTGTGTTCCGGTTTGATGAGTAAAGTAGCCAATGAAATTACTAGGCTTATGAGACTTGGCTGGCCTTTGTGTATCAAAGTTCCGTATGGCACTGCAATTGTTATGGGCTGGCTTTATGCTTACCATCAGGCAGACGACCGGCTCGTCTAGTTACCAAATAGTTACGTCAAAAAAATTGCTTTAAAAAAGCGACGAACCGACTTCAGTTACAAACTACTGAACCGATTTTGATGAAATTTCTATGGGACCAATCTGAAAGTATGTCCTTTCAAATAAAAAAAGAATTTTCCAAATCGGTTTATAAATGACGGAGATCTGAGGTAAAAAACATTAAAAAAAAATACCGACCGAATTGATAACCTCCTCCTTTTTTGGAAGTCGGTTAAAAATGACCTATGTTTCTGTAATCACAATAAATTAATCAATATTTTGTTCGTTTATATATTCCAGGTACGGTACTCGGCATAGCTGGTTCTACTTTAAACAATCGTCTGAAAATGGCCGAATTCCGGGATATGATGGAGCAACAAATGGCGAGGAGTGCCAGCGTACTATATACTATCGCAGGGGGTGGTACCGCAAGCAGAGCTGACATCAATGACGCCATGAAGACTGAGTTTGCTTATCAGGTAACAATCACCATTTTTTTTTTGTACAGTCACGGTAAGAAAATCGTCGTCATTTTCCAAATTATTTCCTTTATCACGTATGGACACAGTACCTTTTGATATTACAGCAGTTAGCTGACTACTGTATAGAATACTATTATTTAATGCAGTGATCGCAAAGGTTAAAATAGCATTCACCTTTGACCAATGTTTCCTATTCTTCACTAGTTGTGCCACGCGGCTTCGCCCGCGTAATAAAAGTCGCCTAAGTAGTAACATAGTCGATAGCTGATGTTATAAGGAGTACCTTATAACATCAGCTATCTGCCATTGAAAGTTCCGTCAAAATAGGTCCAGCCGTTTCAGAGATAAGCTGGAACAACCAGACACTTCTACCAACGTCAGTGTTCGTCGCGATCCCAGGCAACAGACACATATCGTGGATTCGCAATCTATTCACTGTTTGTAATACAAAGATTGTTCATTGATTGTTTAGGTTACATTGATTAGCCTTCAGTATTTCAATAAGTCCACTCATAGTGTTTCGTAAAGTCGTAATTAAATCCAAGTAAAATAAAAATTGTTATCTTTTTAAAAAATAATTCATGTTAATACGGTTTAATGTCGTTATATTTGCAATTTAAGTTACTGAATTTGTAATACACTTCCTCGTTTTACTTGTTAATGCTGCTTAGAGGGTGCAACAGGAATTGCAGGTAAAATTTGTTTTTATATATACAGGATGTATTTTTGAGACCGGGCTGTATGTGGTAATATACAATCAGCAAGAAAATGGACAACGACAGTCTTCTAAAAATGTTTTCTTGTAGCCACAACGCCTTACTGCCCGGTCTCAAAAATACACCCAGTATATTGTATAACTGAGACATAGTGCTACGACTGTACACACCACGTGCGTAAGTGCGTAGCTTAGACATTTTCATACAAGCAATAATAGGGATGTTGCACACACAAAATGCATATTACTGTCGTTATACATGTTTATAAACATCATATTAACACAAAAGTAAAATTACTAAGGCTAAATTTCCTAGACGAATCTACGCGTGGGCTCAAGTTTCAATATGTCCTAATTCTATACAGTTTTGACATATAGAATCAAAAATCCACGTTTAGACTCAACTGTGAAACTCCAAAGATTTTTTTATCATCCAATAATAGTTTAAATGATATAATCAGAATCTATGAATGAAAAAAATTATGACAACTATCTACTTAACGCAGTTTTTCACGGCCAAAATCAACAAAATGCATATTTTCTGCACAGCTTTAAGCCCGCCTTGAAAATAAGACGTCACATATTCAGCTCAATTTAGTATAGGCCGTTTCAGAGGTCAGTAGATACGCCCGACTGACTCTCATTTTTGATGTTTCTGGTGTCGATTTCCAGTTTTTTTTTTTTGTAGACATCATATGTTTCTCATAAGAAAACGAATTGATTGACATCATAAAAAAAATGGAGCCTATTGGTCTTGATTTGTGGCTTGCCCGACCTCTTTTTCCATGTATTTTCACTTCCTAAACCACTTTTTGTTTTACAGGAACAACTCGCACAAAACCTGAAATCGATGCAAGAAAACATCAATCATCTAGTCAGCAAGCAGTCTTTGTTGATTGGTAAGTTTTATGGTTCTCTTACATATTAATAACTCGGTTGATGCTATTCATGCTTACACTTTATCATATACACTCATCATACAGAGACATGATACACACTCACACACACTCACTCACACACTCACTCACACACTCACTCACTCACTCACACACACACACACACTACTAACGTGTAGTCAAAGTACATAAAATTATTTAAAAAGAAGCTGTTAACTATATTTTGTTTTTGTGTTGACCCGCTTGTTAACTATTTACATCACTCGACTAACACCTGAGTTCGAGCGGAGGGGTATGCTGAAAACCAGCAGCTGCTTAGACTTAGTCTACGCAGCAAAGAGCTGAGCCTACCCCTATTGCCGATACAAATATTTATTTAATTTTAACTGTGTTCAAGATGATTGTGTGGATACGTTATATTTGGCAATAAATGTTTTTTATTATTATTATTATTATTCGCCAACACCACATGGGCAATTATTATAAATATGTAATGAATTTAGTCTAGTCTATTGTATAGGATTCCGGTGTCTGCTAATTTTACCTCAACTTACACTATTTACAACTCTATCTCTTCCCGTGAGTGCCTTATTAGAGGTGGCTAAGGGAATAGGCCAGCAGCATTCTCCTCGACCGACGTCATAATCTACTGCGATCTTGGCGACTCCTGCCAAACGTGCTGTATTATAACTAAATCCCTCCTTCATGAGGGACCCCAATGTTCAGCAGTGGACGCCTTCCGGCTGATGTTAATGGTGTACATCAGTATTATTCCTATTATTTTGTTGGCTTATAAATATAATCACATCTTCAGCTAATAAACTACATTTTTGTCGTAAGAAACAATTGCGACTAAATTGATCTCACGGCCGAACTAATTATGCAATCCTTAGAGAGTTAAAATTTATTGCAAATGTCACGTCTGCAGTATTTCGACAACTTTCATTGTGAATGACAGCCATATTATATGCAACCAAGACATTGCATAGTTATATTTCCTGTCCATCAATGTTCGCTATCCGATGTTTCTCTACAGATTTCCGTTAAACTTTACTTCAAGGAAACTTGAAAAGTATTTTACTCAACAACAGTTTCCGTTTTTAGAACACATCCACCACCAACAGCAGACAGTCGACACCCAAATGCGCGATCTAAAACGCCTCGTCGTCGCCGCATCGCAGACCAGCGCCAAATCGGATGCGGAACTGGCCAAAGCCCTGTCTATAGTCCATCAAGACCTAGAAGAAGATAACAAGGACATTGAAGAAGATAAACACAAAGTGTTGTTAGAGCCTCATCAGTTGTTGACCGGTGTGGGAATCATTCTGTGCATAGCAATTATCTTTGGGAATGTTATTGGTAGAGTCAGTTGATTTCGCTGTGATTGCCGTTTGTCAGTTTCTTTGTACGTCGTAATATTCTATATGTTTACAGGTAAGTTTATTTTAATTTAGAATATCGTGTGTGACAGTTCTTGTCAGTTAAAACCAGCTGCTAGCAGTGTTTAAGGGTTAACGTTTTGTATGTAATTTACTAGGTGGAGATTTCAAATCGGGCAGTAGAGGCAGGCTATCTTAGTTGGTAGGTACTGGAAAACTATTTTAATTTAAGATGCGATAACTTAACGTGTCAGGGTAACGAGCGCACTGCAGTTGCGCGCCGGCCTTTGTGTTCAAAGTTTTGGGTGGCAGTGCAAATGTTATGGGCTGGCGTTATGGTTACTGTCAGGCGAATGACCTGCTCGTCTCATTACCCAATGGCCAGCTCCAATACTGTCCTGATGATGATTGAAGGATAATTTGCTTGCCCCTGCAAAACTATATGTGCCATTGCAATGATCGACAGGTCGCCCTCAGTGGAATATAAATCAATTTAATTATATTTATTTTAATAATTTTAATTTGTGGTCTTTTTGTATTTTGTGCTGTAATTTATGGATTTTTAACGACTTGAGAGTTGAGATAATCATGAGAGTTGAGATAATCATATGCATTTCAATTTGATTTATTTAAAGTATTTAACATTAAAAACGTTTAACCCTTTAAACTATCTGATTATGCTTCTAACTGAATTCAATGTATGTATTTTATACTTTTCAAACTTCTTGCTATGAAATATTTTGGTTCGTCTGCCACCTATAAGTTAAAAAAGTTTACTGGGTTATACATTATTCATGACTTCATTAAAATAATAGGTAAAGACTCAATTCAATAATTTAATACATACCTACCTACTAATTATTGTGTGGTGTACAGGGTGATTTTAAACATAAAACTCGTGCCAACATGACAAAAGAACGATTATGACGTGAATTTAGAAACTTTCAAACGGAATTATAATAATTATGCTGTTAAAAAAAAGTGACGTCAGGCTAAGATTGATTGTGATCCTAGAAATAATCATTACATAGTTATAGCTATATATTTTTATTCTGTTTGTTTATTTTTTTATTTCTTGCCAGTAATGTTTTTTACGTTCTCCACTATTTATTTTTCTTGTCTCTTATTTTTTAAATTGACACCAAATAATCGGCTTTGTATCCGGCTAAGTTTAATTTAATTAAATGTTTTATAACTTTTTTAACTATTCCAATACAATATGGTATTATTGATAATAAAAAACAGTGTTAACTTATACCGTAATAAATAAATATCGATGTTGTGTAAAGTAGTTATTTATTTTCTATATTTTATGATAAATTTTCCCCAAAATCTACATTACCTTACTCCATCCTTCTTTTTTATTATCTGTCTTGAATTTATTTTAATAAAATTGCTTATTTACTTACTCTAGAATCTAAGGATATGGGAAGTAATAAGTTTCATCACGACGCTTGTGTGTGTTCTGTACCTCCAATAATCAAAGAGCAGAACAGTTAGTTTTGGCGGGAACGCAAAGTGTGCCGTTATTATTTTTGTATTACCCATTTACCAAAACTTCTATATTTTTTAGTGATAATAAGTAGTAATAATGAATTATTGTAACCGTTAGCATGGCTGGTTGCCAGTGGCGTTTGTCTGCGAGAGTTTATTCAAGAATTACTACCTATCACAAATGATTGCTACCTGTGATATATTCTTGTGAATCAGTATATTTTTTGAACAGTCAGTCTGGCTGATCGCCTCCCTGTACAGCAAAAAGCACGCATCCTACAGTTTCTAGTAGCTACCTGACGGTAACTGGATTATTAATCAATTAAGTATTCGTAGACGTGCACGAGCGGAAGGGAAATATTACAAAGACAAAAACGTTTCTATCTGCATATTCAACATCTCCAAACACATTAGTAGAAACTAGAAATACCTACTTGTCAAACGCTAACAAAGTGTTCGTGATCATATGTTGTAGATAGACAGTATGGGAGTAGGTACACCTGTGACATAGACCAGTATTGTCTGTGACCTTTGACTACGAACACTAAGTACTACAAAGTGTTTATTATTATAATAAATTCAATGTAAAACAAGTCTTAAAAAACTCGCTCGTGTCGCCCACCTGCGGCGCTAGTACGGATCTTTTCGATAAATAAAATTCGATAAAATTGACAGTTAAAACCGATAAAGTGGGTTTTATTCGATAAAATTGACAGTTAAATCGATAAAACCCATTTTATCGATTTTAACTGTCAATTTTATCGAAAAGATCCGTACTCGCGCCGCTAGTGGTTCAATTCTCATTTCGTCGGAATGCATTTATTAAAAAGACAACTTGGGCAACGTATTCTGGATTTGGTTTTGGCAGAATAGCCTCTCTGATGAATTTATAGCCAAAGTATACCAGACAGCATATTTTGCAATTTACAGATGGTCACACTAGTGAGAAGAGAAGATCGTCTATCCAGGTCAAGATAAAAAAAAGTGAGTGGCGTCTTTCTTTTGACAATTTTATTGGGATGAGGGATATTTCTAAATTATTATCGATATTTTTGTTATCGATGATTTTTAACACTAATTTGAACTTTATCTGTTACATACAACCTACCTACGCTAGCAACATTAAACACTATTTAGTTAGTGTTTTTAATTCAAATTACAGTACATTAAACATTATTTAGTTAGCTGTTATCGTTTATAGCATAGTACCAATGGCTGAAGGAACTCATGATAGGTATCGGAATAGGTGAAGTTTTTTAGTAGATAATTAGATCAGAACATGGATATTGGTTTCAAAAATGCGGGGATCCGTGGGATTTGGAATGTAATAATATTTCTTATAAGGTAGTTAGGACTTACCTACCTGATCATTTTAGAAACGCACATTATATAAATATTATATCCTATTCCACTTCCTTCCTACTAATATTATAAATGCAAAAGTTTGTGTGTGAGAATGCTTGTAAAGTATCACGTATCTCCGTAACTACTAAATCGAATTTGATGAAAGGTTCATTATTGATTTTTAAGTATCGATATTTTGGACATAGATATCGATACTTCATCAATATCGATATTTATCGCTCACGGCTCAACCCTTTGACATTTATTTTCATTTTCAATAGATCAATTTTCATCAATGTTTGTTTGGCTTGGAATTTGGATCACAGACTAGATCTCCATTCTTCTACGTTGTTAAAAAAACTGTTTTCGACCTTCCGTTTTTGTTTCTTCAAAATCTTTTCTTAAAACAAACAAAGCGCTAATATATATCAAAATGCAAGAAGGTAAGTCAATGTCAAACGAAAAGGGCTTTGCATTGGATTCGCTAGTATTTACATTTGTCCTAAAACTAATCAGTCGCATCTTATTCCCTTACAAACTTTGCAGATTTAGAGGTGACAGGGATTTCTCGCAGTGGCCGTGTAAGGAAGAAGAGTTCAAAGCTAATGGATTTCGAGTCCCCAGACGATATTGAGGCGCGTTTTAGGAAGCAGACTCCGGTGAAGTCCTACTCTAACTTCCGCCAAGAAGAAAGACAAGACACTCAAGATTTCGCAATTCCTGAGCCTCAGAGGCCGGCTGAGGAGGCCGGGACAGCATCTGGAAGCGAATCTGACTATTATGAGAACACAGGTGATAATGCTGATAGGTAAGTTATTAAAATATATTTGTATAGTTTGAATTCACATTGAAGATACAATTTTGATGTAATTGTGCTGGGGCTGGTTAAAATTTTTTTAATTCTTTTTTATTTTCAACTTATCAATGGCAAAGTTCCATACTTAAACGGCCAGTAGGGTTATTTTAATTCACTCCTAACGTTTTATTTATTTATTTTATTCATTATGGAATTGCATCCCATGTTAGAAATTTCCTGTTTAAATTCAACAACTCAACTGCATAAACACTGATACAATCCCGAAAATATTTCTGTGTCGGAATGCATTTCTGAGATATAAACAATCAAGAAAGTCGCTTCCGAGATGGGTATCATTCCGAGTGGATTAAAACCCACCCTACTGGTGTCTTATATAAAGTTGAAATTATAATGTACCACAAGTTGTATTCTACCATATTTCTGTCAGCCAATTTGCACATGATACTGGCTGAATCTAAGAGAGGCTCCTCATTGAATGGCAGAACCTCAGCATTATTTTTCGTTTCAAATTACATACATTCACCTAGCAATTAAAACAAAATTACTACTTTTTATCCAACTCATAAGTTAGATTATAACATGATTTTAATTTGTTCTAGTATGGAGTCAGACAGCTCAGCTTCTGATGAAGGTGGCACAACACGAACTCCTGCCAACTCCCTTTACATGATGGAGAAGAGCACAAAGAAGAAGCTGATTGTCAAGGATGGCCGTGTTGTTGGTCGGGCTAAGGCTCAGAGGAAGGACAAAGGTGACAGAGTTCTACATTATCTATTCTGCTTTTTACTATGTGGTACTAACTTGTGGGCATCCATGAAAGTGTTTATTACTGCTTTACTCATGTAGTCTCATCAAGTGGTAATGTGCATTCATTACTGTACTATGTTTAAGCAAGTAGTCAGCGAACTCATCGGTGGGCGCGGCTAAAATACATGCTATTTCATCTAACATTCGTGGGACAAGGTAAGACTCTGCAGCGATGAGTAGTATGAGGCTAATGCTCGCACATACACAATTACACACTCTCGTAAAGTCGCGACGAAAACCGAAAAGTCGAAAACCGGCGCGCAAAAATGTACGAATTGGCTTCTGGTGCTTGAGGTTTAACGACAAAACTACTGTATGTATTTAGTCAGACCAAAGTTATTTGAAATCTCAATAAACTAAAGCTTGTTAGTATGTGCCTTATTTTGGAGTTTTCGTAATCCTTTTGTAATTTATTTACGTCCAAACTTGCGTTAAAATAAGTGCTAAAATACAGATGTTTGAAGGCTTATTACTTATAAGCCACTTATTTTTTTTCTGTATAATATCAGGCTGACCTAGATAACGAAGAGGTAAATCGATATTATTCTTAATTTTGGACTTAAAACGTCAAGTAGTGATCACCCAAGTATGGTTGTATGAAGAAATGAACGACTAGTTTGTCCTTAATACCAAACATCAAAGGGTAAAAAGCAGCTAAGTAGTGGAGGCCTTTGTATTTCAAAATTGGTAGGTGTAAGTCAAGTTAAAATCTGATGGTAAGCACCTTACTATAGGTAGGGGCGATGAGGAATGCACTGATTGTCCCGCTTGGAGTGTATTGTGATTGGGCATTACTAAGCACCTATAGGTGTGTTTTGATAGCTGCACTCAAGAGCCAGTTAGGTTTAGTATAGGTTTAGTGTATACATCATCTTTGACTCTATATTCTCAATGCTAACCAATCCAGAATTAAAAAACAATATTGGGAAATTTTCAGCGCTCTGAAAATACCCGAAAACAAAATGAGCACATATCATCATCAGCTTTATTACGCTCCCACTGCTGGCATACTGGCCTTCTCTCGGACAGAGAAGTACACTAACATTACAATTAAAAACATTGTTCTTTTCCAGGCAAAACTCGTATAACAGCATACATGATGTGGGCTAAGGAGGCGCGCAACGATCTCCTGCGCAAGCACTCTGATATGGACTTCTCAGCTATATCCAAGCGCCTCGGAGAGATGTGGTCCAATGTAAGAAAAACATATCAAATATAAATATATATAATAATAATATAGGATAGTATAAAAACAACTTATTTTGTACTTTATACATTGTAACGGGATATTTACCATGATTATTCCCGTGAACACGATGCTTGCAACAGCGTCGAAATATCGGGAGCTCACCAGCTTATAATAATCACGGTAAATATCCCGTTACAATGTAGAAAGTAGTGAATAACCTTGAAAGTCTAAAACAGTGTTCAACTTATTTTGTATTTTTACAGGTGAACTACAACGAGCGGTACCTCTGGAAACGCAAAGCGAAGCGCTACGCTATACAAAAGGAGCAGAGCAACCATCCTGGGGTCACCAAGATCATTTCTAATCCCAGTGAGTGCACATAAATACATTTAATAACAATTTCGATCACCAACCAATGACATCAGACACGATTTGAATTCGAATTTCTATCTAGTCATTGGTTGGTAATCTGCCGAGTTTGTTTACAATATTGGACAACTAAGAAAATTTCCAGTATACATACGTGAACATCCCGCTAGTGTGGGTTAATACTTTAAAATATATTAACGTTTCAACTGAAGGTTTTAAATAGGTTTTGAACGATTATTTGGGTTATAAAATGATGTTTCTTTGGTGGTAGGCCTCCGTCCCACGGGGCACGCGGGCCCGGGCCGCCCGCCGGCGCGCGGGCCTCCCAAGCCGCCTCCCGTCGCGGCGCCGTCGCAGGCCCTCGTGGTAAGCACTTGCCTACTTAGCTATATACTTGTTTACATATTAATCAAATATACTAGATTACACATTAGGTTCTGCCCGCGGTCACGTACAAGTGGCGTTTCCCACAGGAACATTCATTTTCTCCAGAATAAAAAGCAGCCTATGTTACTCTCCTGTTTATAAACTATATCTATGACAAAAACCACATCAAAAAAAATCCGTTGCTCCATTGCTGCACGAAAGAAAGACAAACCAACAAACGTACAAACAAACTTTCGCATTTATAGTATTACACGTACGGATTTTAAATTCTGAAAAGGATACAATTATTTGATTAAAATTTATGTAGACAACAACATAAAGTAAATAAACCAATTCACTATATAAACTATACTTACAATATTATCTACCTACAAAATAATAATAAAAAGTACAATACAATTTCAATTTAAATTGTATTTTAATAATTGTATGTAATATTTATTTATCTACTTTTTATTATTATTTTGAACAAGATCATGTTATAAGTACCTGTTGCAGCTCCGAAATCCATTTCGCGCAAAAGCGTGGAAAAATCAGTTTTGCACGCAGATTTCTAATGATAAACAAAAACTTTCTTTGTTGTTATGGGATAAAAAATGTGTTTCATTAGACACTGCAACAAACTTATTTAATTAACTTAAATTTCTCCGTGCAAAAGTGCTTTTTGCACGCCAGCCGATAAAAAGCACTTTTGCGTGCAGATTTTGAATAATAAACAAGACCTTTCCGAGCTTCTGACATGATAATAAGTATTGTTTTGAACTCCGCAGCCGGTCGCGGCGGGGGCTGCGCGGGGCGCCGCGGGGGGCTGCGGCGCGGCCGACGTGGCGGCGCACCTGCGCCTGCTCGGGGAGTCGCTGGCCATCATCGGAGAGCGACTCAAGGAGCACGAGGTACCCCGGGGTACACTATCCGTGTTACCACAAAAACCGTGATTTGTTAGTGGGAGGACTGACTCTTCTGCGAATGTCCGTCTGGGTTGTTACCACCGCGCCGTGAGTGAAGTCTGCCGCCAAGCAGTACTGTGCGAGCATTACTGCGTTCCGGTTTGATGAGCAGAGTAGCCAGTGAAATTACTGGGCTTATGAGACTTAATACCTAATGTCTCAGCGTAGCGAGCACACTGCAGTGCCGCGCCTTTAGTGTTTCAAAGTTACGAGTGGCACTGCAAATGTTATGAACCGGCGTTATGTTTACCATCAGGCAAATGACCAGCTCGTTTCGCTATCAAATAACATAAAACATAAACGCTTACACACTCATACCCCTGCACTAGGATTCCCTGTGTCGCAGGTGGCATGGACACACACAGATACACATCACAAATATCCAAGAACCGAGAACAAACTTTATGCTTACACAAAATCTGCCCCGGCCGGGAATCGAACCCGGGACCCCTCGCCTTGCAGGCAGGGTTACTACCAACTTGGCTACGGAGCCGGCAAACAGATGGGCCGCTTGTTTGTCACCAAATTTCTAAGACAATAATTGCTAGACTACTAGACTCAGGTCCTAATCACTGGATCGAGTTCCACAAACCACGTATTCTGTCGACTGAGCGGCATTATATACCGAGAATGGTCAAGGAAGCGATAGAAATATCTCAACATAAAACCTTCAATCGGGAAGATGGTTTTAAATTTTCTAGTGCGTGGAATCCAGTAATTAGTGTACCTACTTAAAAATAAATCACAGCCTTTCAATAACTCTAAAAAACCAAATAGTGATATCGTGAGTGTGTTTTGTCGTGACTTTCGAGTGAGTTCCGGTGGTGCGCGTAATAAACGACTGAGAAAGCGGGTAGACAGATTTGTCTGCTCGTAATTTTCGTCTACAAACCACCCGTAGCCTCGCCAGTATTCCCGTGAACATGATGCAACAGCGTCAAATATCGGGAGCTCATCGTTCAATAATAATCACGATAAATATCCCGTTACAATGTCTCTTAGACAATAATTGTTTGTTTGTTTGTGTGTCAGGGTCAGATCGCCGTGTCGGGCTCGGTGTCGGTGCTGCTGGACACGCTGCTGTGCTCGCTGGCGCCGCTGCTGGCCGTGACGCGCGCGCTGCCCGCCATCGCGCCGCCCGCGCGCCTGCTGGCCGACACGCTGCACAACATCGCCTATATCATGCCCGGCCTCTAGTCCACACTACCCCGGGCAACTCCCCGGGGCACTCCCCGGGTCAGCAGGGAACAGGAAGACTAAATATAAGTGCGATTAAGTTGTCTTAACCTGCTGCCTTATCAGCTAACAATCTCGTGTTCGTTTTCAATACCACCGGCGCGAGTACGGATCTTTTCGATAAATAAAATTCGATAAAATTGACAGTTAAAATCGATAAAGTGGGTTTTATCGATTTTAACTGTCAATTTTATCGATTCAGCGGTCACTAGTCTTCGTGTGGAAGGAGTTGTCAATAGTTTTCGCTTCTTTTCGTTTTGTAAGAGCTTATTTCTTTAATAACCAGCGAAAATTCTAGACTATTCCTTCCACACGAAGACTAGTGACCGCTGGTTTTAATCGGTCTGGTATTGAAAACGAACACGAGATTGTTAGCTGATAAGGCAGCAGAGGCAGCTGTATAGGTACATATGATAGCACCTAGCAACATAACCTAAAGGTAGGTAATTAAAAAAACATTGTTGTCGGATAGAATTAAAGTAATATAGAATTTACTAATACTTATTGGATTTTTATTTCATTATTATATTATTTTTTTATAGTTACGGGCTGTGATTACGCCCTCATGGAAATAACCGTGCCAGTTAAAAAAAAAAAAAAAAAAAAAAGGTAAAAAGATACCTAGTTAGCTAGCATAAATTACTAGGACAAATCACTTTGATCCCTTGCTGAATGAATAAACATAACAAACACTCATTTATATATTAGTAAAAAGGATTCTGAAATAGCATGTCTGCTTTATTAGGGTGCCACCTACCGATCGATCCTTGATCGATGATAAAGTGGATCAGTCAACGTCGATCGTCAGGTAGTAATCGGTGAGTCGTCGTCGAACCTCAGTTGAATCGATATCGAGTAGTCTTCGATCGATGATGGTCGATCTTTTAATTGATTCGTCTGAAAAAGCTATCAAACCAATCAATCGATTTGGATTAGAGCTGTAAAAGTAACGAGAAATCGAGTACTCGTATGTATTCGGTATTGAAATCATCGGTACTCGTTACTTTCGTATCGTTACTTTTCTCGTTACTTTTGATACAATCGAGTATCGAACTTACGATTACCTGACTTCGTAAAATGACTAATATATAAATGTAGGTACATACGTATTGTCTAACGTATGAACTATTCTCGTCTTGCTTAGATATAGTTAATGACATTATTGGCACAAAGTAACACCATAAAAAATCCTTAGTAAAATAATGAAATAAAAAAATTTGAAAATCAGTCGAATCGGTCGATAAATGGCGGAGATAAAGAGTAACATCTCTACAAAAAAAATACAGGTGAATTGAGGACCCTTCTGCTCCATATTTTGAAGTTGGATAAAAATATGAACAATACGAAGCCACGATGCTATTTCTCACTCGCATTCATTCGATCGCTGGACAAACCGTTTCAGTTCACGCATCGTGCGTTGTATTCGTACGGATAACGAATCAAGCTGACATGATACGAAACATACCGAAGTAACGAATTGAATTTGTAAGTAACGATTCGATACTTCGAATCTGGCGATGTACTCGTTACTCAGTAACGAATACATACGGTTTCTTACAGCTCTAATTTGGATCACGACCGTCCACCCACTGGACTTTCCCACTGCTGGGTGGACGGGTAATTCATGTTTACACCACCACCCACTTCGCTAGCGTATTGAAACAATACTTGGTATTTCTTATAAATTTTAGTGCAGAGATACAAGTGTGTTGTTTCGTTTATGTCAGGTATGGGCAACCGTTGGAAGTACCGGGCTAAACTTTAGAATGTTAATGACTTCACGGGCCGTGAATAACAGGTATAGATGAGAAATTAACGGTTTATTTTATACATTTATTAAGTGTAATACTGGAGTTACATCAATCAGCGAAACTTAATGAGAAGCTTGAGCTTGAACAATCTTGAGAAACAATCTATGTTGGGATCAATTCTATCTGTAAGCCTGGTTTTTAGAATCTTGCAAGAAGAATACTCTGGTGTTGGCGTCACCCGACCTTTTTTCGCACGAAATTATAAAATGTTCCGGATCGAAAGCTGGAGCGGGCCGCATCTGGTCCGTCACCATCAGACGAAAGACGTCCACTGCTGAACATGGCTTCCCCCATAGAACGCCACTTGGATCGACTACTCGCCTCTTGCATCCAACGGTTCCCCACGGTTGTGACAAGGTCACCGGTCCACGTTGCCCATATATGGTTTATGTAATAGCAAGATTACGATATAAATAAAACAAAATGTACATTCTATTATAAGTTTATTTTTCAGATGACTATTGACCATAACTTATTTTAAAGAAAAATCACGCTAGCCGTGTTGTTAATACAAGAAGACAGTCTATTAAATGATTTCAATTATTTTATTCTAGATTAGCGTTTGACCACTATCTCACCTTGATCTACAGTGACGATGATGTTTGACCATCTCATCGTGATCTACAGTGACCACTATCTCACCTTGATCTACAGTGACCACTATCTCACCTTGATCTACAATGACCACTATCTCACCTTGATTTACAATGACCGCTATCGAATCTCACCTTGATCTAGAGTGACGATGCGCACTAAATTGAGAACTGAATCTAAGTATAGTGACATACCTGCCAAAGGTATAGCGCCGAACACTCGGCTGAATAAGCTCGCAGTGTTTTTAAGTAACCAATGAAGTGGGTTCCCAACGAGTCAGTGTGACTGGTTGTGAATGTTTTTTCCCCCATCGAGTCACACTGTTGCGATAGAGTACCTAACCCGATGTGAATTTAAAAAAAAATATTGCAACAAGTAACCGTGTGACTCGATGGGAAAAAACATTCAACAATTAAAACGCGCCGTACCTTCGTCAGGTGTGTTATACTTAAGGGGCAGAATACGGCGCGCCACTATATCGCTCGTGCATCTTAACCTTTTTTAAGTTAAATAACCACTTAATATAATTATGAAAAATCGCATTCGGTGAAGTTGCTGGCAATAACATTACAAAGGTACGGCAAAAGTGTCATTTTGATCCGATCAAGTTTTCATACATGAAAATGGGCGAAACATATAATCCCATTTTTAGGTTAGAAAACTTGAATGGATCAAAATGAAATTTTTCTTTAACCTTTGTAATGTTATTGTCAGCAATTTCACCGAATGCGATGTTTCTAAATGAGCGAGATAGCGGCGCGCCGAATTCTGCCCTTTAAGTACCTAAATACTACGATAGGTGTTAATATTCGAGGAGGCGTAGTATAAAAGTAGTGATCAAATTCAAAAGAAAATTTTTAACCTTTTTAGCGCCAGAGACGGCTGCAGCCGTAAACAACAGATCGTGCTAATAACAGCTATAAATGATTTTTTCTAATCATACGTTCTTCTGAGATCTGAAATTACCCCATAATTATTACCCACATTAAACTTGAAATTGGCAAAATACACAAACCGTGTCTAGCCAAGAAAGAAAAAAAAAACAAAAAAAAAATTGCTTTAAAAAAGCTACGAACCGACTTCAGTGACAAACTACTGAACCGATTTTGATGAAATTTCTATGGGACCAATCTGAAAGTATATCCTTTCAAATAAAAAAAGAATTTTCCAAATCGGTTTATAAATGACCGAGATCTGAGGTAACAAATATAAAAAAAAAAAATACCCGACGAATTGATAACCTCCTCCTTTTTGGAAGTCGGTTAAAAACAGCTATAATTGTCAATAAGTTGTATAGCGCCACCAACTTAGCTGTTCAGTGGCGCTAGTACGCAACTTAGCGATCGATAAATCGACAGATCGATTAGTAAAACTTGAAAATAGCTTGGCCGTTGTTGATTTTTTTCGAAAACGAAACAATCTTTGTCCCCATAACGAAAAAAATCTCCGAAACTGGATTTGAGACGACAGCAAGTTCTTCTTGTAATCTGTTATCGATTGCATATACTTCACTTTCAGAAATGTACAACTTACTAACACACAAAGATATACAAAAACAAAATATCGACTTAAAAAAATGATAACACTATTTTATTGTACTCAAGTGAAGTTGTCGCGCGGTAGATAAGGTTGCTACGGCAACGACTCGTAGCACACCTCGACAGTGAAAAGGTTAATTATTTAACAACAATAATTATTATTAATACGATCACGAACAAAGTACGAGAAATGTATGCGTGGCTTATAAGATCCTAAGGGCAACACAATTTAATCTAAGCATATAGGTACCTATATTACAAAAGAACTTCAACCTATTTAAAAAAAATTTACACTTACAAATAGTGACTTAGCACAAAACAAAAATCAATTTTTATATTCTAAAAAATCGATTGTCAGTTAATAGTTAAAGATTACAGGATAAATGAATGAAAACAGGTCGCGCAAAACTTCTTGAGCTCTCTGAACGTAAGCACGAGTACTAAACCGCACTTGGTATGATACAATAGCGTATTTTATCCATACAGATAAATAAAATTGTAGCGTCTGTTTGTAATATCAAAATAACAGCTTTTTACTAAATGCATATGAAAGTATATACGGTACCTACAACAAAACAACCATTTTTCAAATTTTTGTGTCTGTCTGTTTGTTCCGGGTAATCTCCGAAACGGCTGGACCGATTTTGACGGGACTTTCACTGGCAGATAGCTGATGTTACAAGGAGTAACTTAGGTTACTTTGATTTTAGAAAAATAATTAGGGTTCCACGAATAAAAATAAAAACCATGTAATCCAAAATCTCCACGCGGGTGACACCGCGGGGCAGCAGCTAGTATTGTATAAAGCGTAAATTATTATTAGCGTTTTTAAATTATTATTACGTCCCTATCTGTGAACTTAACACTAAGGACGTTGTTTTAATAGAAAATAACTTGTTTGTCCGCGATGGCCTCGAACTACTTAACCGATTTTAATCAAATTTGCACACCGTGTCACATTGATCTAACTTAAAAGATAGGATAGCTTACATTTCAATTTTTTATATACACACTTAACCCGTGCGAAGCTGGGGTGTGCAGCTAGTTTTATATATAATTTAGCTTACAGACTAAACCCACTACATCATAAAAGTAAGGTGGTTAAAAAGTACACTACGCACCTTGCATGTCGTTGAGCTGCGTTATTGGACTGGCGTTGTTAGCGCGTGCAAGTTACGCGACTGCGTGCAAGTTATCCTTATGTGTCAAAGAGCTCAAAAAGATTTGCGCCACCTATTTCGATACATCAATTATAGTTTTCTTTGAAAGATTATTATTGTATCTGAGCTAAGTCAAGTTCTTTAATAGATTTCGTTCATTTTGGATAGGAAATACGATGAAAACCGCGACGATTTCAGAATGTTAACTTTGCCGAGCGGCGCCCTACAGTAGGCGTCCCCTGCAATTGGGGGCTCCGCAGAAGCAGTAGAGAACCTTCCCCGGAACTGAGCCCACGTCGTAGTTGTAATTCCATGTTAGTTCGGTACCTGAATAGAGAGAGAGTGTATATTTAAGTTCAGTCCGTGTTTTTATACTTGTCCAATAATATAAACAAATATGGCGGATCACCAACCAATGACGTAGATACAACTTCGAATCATGTCATTATGTCTGCTTCCACCGAGTTTGATCAGTGCGATATGTGATAGATTTTCAACTTGAGGTTGGCAACTAGCCAGGCGAGCACCATAAAATACTCTACTTTTTTAGAAAATAAAAGAAAGAAAGAAAATACATTTATTTCAGGACATCACACAACATTACAGTTTTACACAAAAATAAAAAATTAAAAATGAAAATAAGGGACAGACAAGTACATAAATAAAAAATAAAACCCAATGTTGCGTGATGCCATGATAGTTGGTTTTAATGTTAGTTGGTAACGAGACGAGCTGGTCCTTTGCCTGATGGTAAGCATAACGCCGGCCCATAACAACTGCAGTGCCACCCAGAACTTTGAAACACAAAGGCCTGCGCGGCACTGCAGTGCGCTCGTTACCCTGAGACATTAGGTATTAAGTCTCATAAGCCCAGTAATTTCACTGGCTACTCTGCTCATCAAACCGGAACACAGTAATGGTTGCACGCTACTGCTTGGCGGCAGACTTCCCTCACAAAGCGGTGGTCCGTACCAGCGTGCTGTAAGTAATATATTATAAGAGAGTGTGTGTACCTGCGCGGATGTGGTGCAGCGCGAAGAACGACACCCACGGGAAGCGCGGGTCGTGCGTGTCCACGAACACGTTCTGCACGAACACGTTCGGCGAGCACGAGTGCTGCGGGGGGCAAACACATATACATACACACATTTATATAATGTCTTTATTATAATAACAGAAAAAGTAAACAACATAAACTAAAATAACTAAATAAAATACACACTAATTTATTTACAATCTTAATCTAATAATCCGCTACCAGTAGGCAACGTTCCCAAAATGCTGGCCGCATTGCCACGTTGAATGGCATTTATTGAACAAAAAAATTTTATTTTTTATAGAATATGATTTTAGCAAGCTCAAACTCCTACTATCCTACGAATATTATAAATGCAAAAGTATGTTTGTTGGTTTGTGCTTCTTTCACGCAGTAACGGAGCAACGGATCAACGTGATTTTTGGCATAGGTATAGTTTATGGACCGGAGAGTAACATAGGCTACTTTTTATCCCAGAAAAATGCACGGTCCCTGTGGGACCGCGGGCAGAAACTAGTAAAAAAATAATTAATACTATCTGCGCGGCACTGCATTGCGCTCGCTACCGTGAGTTCTGAGAAGTTAGGTAGAAATAGGCAATAATGAATGAGACTTACATTAAGATATCGTCCGATGTTGCCCTGGACCTTAGCGTCCATGATGTAACAAGCCTCGTCTTTGCCGTAACACGTGCGGATAGATCTGAAAATATATACAGTCAAATACAAATTCAAAATGCTTTATTCATATAGGCCCCAGCAGAGCACTTATGAAAGTTAAATAAACGACTCTAACAGCGGCAGTAAAATGATTCTTTTTGAGTGTGTCCGAGCGGGAACTTGTGCGACTTTCAATCCGACGCATCATTAGATAGATGGATTTTTAGATGCAGTATCTTTGTGTAATTAATATTTTATTTTAATTAATATTTGAAGGGTAGTTGGTGAATAAAACACTCAGTGACATCTATTATTCTGTATTGTCTGTGCCACAATTTTGACTTATGTGATAACTTATTTATAATCTATGCACTTGTTGCCTATCAAGCATCAGAGTGGGCAGTAGGTCGGCCGCACCCCTAGCCTATAAGTAGCTAACCTAGCTTAGACTCCAAAGTGGGCAGTAGGTCGGCCGCACCAAGTAGCCTAACTCGACAATACTAGAGGACATACACGTCTATCGCTCTAGCGTGCCGCTAGCTGAATGAAGTGATTTCCTCGACGGACGGCAGCTTTATATAGGCGTGGCGCATAAGGCTGTGTGCGTATTCTTCGGCAGCATGGTGGGAGGTCGTCGTGCGAGTGAAACAGTCGATGTGCGAGCGGGAAAGTATTCGAGGGCGCGCGGCTATAATATATGCGCGCTACATATTTTATTTTGTAAATTTCATTTTTATTGTGCTAACGTGATGTTCTTAAACGTGTATAACGACAGTAATTACGTTTGTTATGGTTCATGCAACATCCCTATTATGGCACAATCCCCTTCATGGAGCAGGCCGATGTTCAGCAGTAGACGTTTCCTGGGTGATGATGATGATGATGATGATGAATATCTCACCTGTACTTGGGAACGACTTTGCTGTCGGTCATGCCTTCTTGTGCGGTGAACCTTGAAGGTTCTCTTTGCGACACCCTTACTGTAACAAAAACACACTTTTTAACCGATTTCATAAAAAGGAGGAGGTTCTCAATTCATATGTAATGTAACAACATAAAAAAAAATCGAACCGCTGCAGGTAGCGCCGCCACCCTTGATGCCGCTTCTGCAAGATCCCTCTCTTCAGAGACTTCAAAAAAAAGGAGGCGGTTCTCAATTCCAATGTATTTTATTCTTATTTACTATATGCCAGTGAAAGTCCCGTTAAAATGGGTCCAGCCGTTTCAGAGCTTCGCCAGAACAAACAGACATACAGACTAAAAGTTAAAATACTGCGATGAAATCACTGACAGACACTTCAATTGTATTTATTTGTATAGACATCTTAACAGTACCCACACAGATGAACATTCCCAGAAGAGAGTTATTCCAAAAAGCAACATTGGTCAAGATCTTTACCTTCTTCATCATCACTAATAGTGATGCAGTCGTCTCCTTCTTCGTTCTTGGGTAACGTCTTATCGTCACCGGGCTGCTCTTTCTCTTCTTTTTGTTTCTCCTCTTCCTTTTCTTTATCTGCTTTGTCCTTTTTACTTTTGTCCCGACGCCGCAGACGTTTACTGGTAATAAAAAAACAAATTTAAAAATCGTGATTTTAATTTAATTTAGTTTGTAACTCCTACTACTAATCCTAGTAATATATTGGAAGAAATCGGGAAACTTTTAGATGCAGTATGTGGATTTTTTTGTGAATTTAATTTCTATTGTGTTAATGTGATTTCTTAAACCTGTATATCGATAGCAATTATGTATTTTGTGTTCGATGCAACATCCCTATTTAAATGACGGAAGACTACATGTGAAAATATCTATAGAATTCATTTTAGTGTCCCTAAGTGTGACACATCCCAATAAATAATAGAAACAAGTAATACAGAACTTACTTGAACACCGTCGGGCCGAATGCTACATATCCGGGCTGGAAATCGTCGTCCAGTTCATCAGTCTTGCCTGTTCTCTCCTCTTCTTCCGATTCGGACGAATCCGATTCGGGATCGCTTTCCGATTTCTTCGATTCTTTCTATAAATAAAAGATGAAGAAGAAAGATGAGCTGCAGGGAGATTTTAATTCACTGGGAATGATATCCGTGTCGGAAGCGACTTATTTGATTGTTTATATCTCAGAAAAGCATCCCGACAGAGAAATATTGTCGGGATTATATCCGTGTTTGTGCAGCTGAGTTGTCGAATCTAAACGGGAAATTTCTCTGACGGGATGCGTTTCCGAAACACAAACTATCAAGACTGTCGCTTCCGGCACGGATATCATTCCGAGTGAATTAAAATCACCCTACTGATCGTTTGACTGATGATAAACATAGAAACAAAGGCCTGCGCGGCACTGCAGTGCAATCGTTACCCTGAGACGTTAAGTCTCATAAGCCCAGTAATTTCACTAATTGCTCATCAAACCGGAACACAGTAATGCTTGCACACTACTGCTTGGCGGCAGACTACGCGAGCAAAACGGTGGTACCAACCCACACGGACTCTCGCAGAAGAGTTAGTCCTACCACCTGGTAATATTTATTTCCAACTGACCTTGTCTAATATCTTGTCCTTCTCGGGTATATCTTCTTCGAATCCCTCCTTCATGGCTTCCACCACTTCAATGTAATCTAGTTCCGCGAGGTACTCGTCGCCTTCGTTCAGACCGTCCTGTGGAGAGAGTTCTTGGATGTAAGTATAAAAAAAGCCTTCGACGAAACTAGTTTCGTAATTCCGGTTTCGTAGGCAGAGAAGCGCAAAATATCAATCTATAGGGTATGGCGTAATGAGTGGAGAACTTTTTAACAGTGGGTGGAACATTGTGGAAGTTCAGAAAATTAAAAATTGAAGTAAAAATCGCATGGTATCAATAAAGCGACGGTTCGTAAATTAAAAAAAAAATTACACACCTGCCGTGCTAGCATGCTCATCGTGACACAATTTTGTAGCTTATATCGTGCATCTGTCTCGTATTCGCGGGAGAAAGAGCGAGACAAAAAATTAGACAAAATTTTGTCGTGGTGCGCATGTTAGTTTGGTTGGTCACTCTTTTCGGTCGTCACCAATCAAGGACTAATTTTCAGTTAATTTTTGAATTGTAATTTTGGATACATGTGTTATCCATTATAAACCTTATTTTTGTCTGCAGTTTTAGTTTCATCTCATTGAATACTAGCTGAGCCCCGCGGCTTCGCCCACGTAGCATAAGTTACTCCTTGAAACGTCAGCTATCTGCCAGTGAAAGTCTCGTCAAAGTCGGCCAGCCGTTTCGGGGATTACCCGGAACAAACAGACAGACAAAAATTTAAAAAATGGTTATTTTATTATAGGTACCGAAAATACTTTCATATGCATTAAGTCAAAAGCTGTTGATATTACAAACAGACACTTCAATTTTATTTATATTTATAGATAAAGTATTCAAATACTCACCAAGTTAGCAGTAGCATCGGTGAGTAAGTTCCCAGCGTAGATGCAAAGGAACGCTCCTTTGGGCACGTCGTTGAGAGCCCGGATGCCCCACCCACGGTTAAGCGTTTTGAACACCTGCAAAAATCAACAATCATATTTGTTTAAAATCAATAAATAAACAGATACACATTTTATTGATAATTGTTGCATTATAAGTCAATAATACTAACATCGCGTACATTTCAAAATTGAAATTATAAATTCAAATTGTTAATAATCATTCAATAAATTGACATGTCATAAAAATATTTAATTGTAATTAATAAAATATAAAACAGCCAGTAAATAACTACCGGTTATTTTGTTATAACTGGTAGTAAATATAATACAATACAATAATGAAATAAATATATTCATATTAATTAAAATTATGGGAGAGTGAGAATGGAGGGAGTCCAAATACCTCAGGGTTGGAGTAAAACAGAGTATAAAGTTAAAAAAAGGTCTAATCAAACTTTAAACAACACCATATGATTATTTGATAAGTTATTTTACAGTGGGTTCCATGTCCACATGGAATTTACATGCACTAATAATAGGTAGGCCTTCGCGGCGGAGCGGCAGTGACGCGCGCGTGTTTTAGAGCGGGCTAGCGACGAACTGCTCAATATTCTAGACGCGCGCGCGGCATTTGTTTCTAGACAAAAGTTCTAGAATTTGAGAGAAAGAGTAGGCGCTACTCCGCGTATCGAGGCGGTATACGACCTCTCGAAGCGCGGGGTGGCAGCGCGGAGGTTCCAGGTGAAAAGCGGTTTGCTATAAAATTTAATTTTTTAAGGGAAGTAAGTTCATCAATATTGTACAACGCTTTCTCGACTTAAGTCTTAGCTTTAGTCTTATTTAGGTTTCCGTAACAACTACGAGTCTTTTTTATGTAACGAGACGAGCAGGCTATGCGCTTGATAGTAAGCGTCGCCATGTTTAACTTACTTGTAATTTGAGCTGCAGAGGGTTCTGTACTACTCGATTCAAACAGGTGGCGCTACACTTGCACCTGAGAATTAAGAAATTAAGAAAATTTATAAATATCCCTCATGTCCGTACCAAGCGTTTTGCTTCAACCTTCACTATACGGACGGCTACGGAGTGGAATCCTTTTCCAGCCTCTATTTTTTTCATTCTACTTGGTAACGACACGATCCTGTCGTTCGCCGGATAACAGTTACTGTGCCACTCAGAACTTAGAAACACAAAGGGCTGTGCGGCACTGCAATGCGATATTTGCCCTGAGACATTAGGTATTAAATCTGATAAGCCCAGTAATTCCACTAACTACTTTGCTCATCAAACAGTGTAATGCTCGCACATTACTGCTTGGCGGCAGACTTCACTCACAAAGCGGTGGTACCAACCCAGACGGACACTCGCAGAAGAGTTAGTCCTACCACCTAGCGATTTCTGATCAGGGCCGGATTAACCATGCCCTAGAGGCCTAGAACCATGGCCTAGAGGCCCAGGCAATGCACGTTTCGGCCCCCCTTTTCTAACCGTAATAACATTATGCTATAATAATTTGAAACGCGTTCTAAAATATGACGATATAATACTAAAAAACAACGCAATATCAATAGTATTGCATTGAGGGTTTGTTACAAATAATTTTCGCTCGAAAAAACATTTGCAATTTTTTTCGCGGGAAGTGGTGGCCCCTAATCTGTGCTGGGCCCCTAGGCAGTTGCCTACTTTACCTTATGGATAACCCGGCCCTGCTGCCTTATCAGCTAACAATCTCGTGTTCGTTTTCAATACCAGACCGATTAAAACCAGCGGTCACTAGTCTTCGTGTGGAAGGAATAGTCTAGAATTTTCGCTGGTTATTAAAGAAATAAGCTCTTACAAAACGAAAAGAAGCGAAAACTATTGACAACTCCTTCCACACGAAGATTAGTGACCGCTGGTTTTAATAGGTCTGGTATTGAAAACGAACACGAGATTGTTAGCTGATAAGGCTGCTGTTCCTGATGATAATAAACGGGTAGTTACCTAGAATTACACTCGTATATCCCGGAAGGCAGCGGCTCCGGCAGCCTCCTGTACTCGTACCCGACGCGATGGCTCTCTATGCCTATTGTCCTGGCGCCCTCTAGCGTCATCTTCCAGCAAGCGCATTTAGTCTTATCCTAAGGACAAAATATAGTGGTTATAATATAGTACTATTGGGTAGTTGCATGAAACATAAAATACTTAATTACTGTGGTTTTATAGATTTAAGAACATCATAGTAACACAATGAAAATCAAATTCACAAAAAATATATAACTATAAATTAGTAAAATAATGATAAAGATTGAGGTTACAAGTTTATAGCATTTAGATACTGCTATTATTTTAAATTTAAACATGAAGGCAAGATTCTTTGAAGACACGTCATTGCCACATCGTTATTGTATTATCATCATCAGTATTGTATAGTAAATGAAAAATTGCCATCTCTGCAACATACAGTTTATAATAGTACTGAGTTGTGTTTAAAACAACACAACTCAGACTACTGACTGACTGAGTTGTATTGAGTTATGTTGTCTTTTGTGTGTGTGTATAAGGGTTGTCGCTCACCATGCAGTCGTCCTCGCAGTCGCAGCCGCACAGGAACTCCGGGTCCAAGTTGAGTGGCACCCCAGCCGTGGGCGTGCGCTCCGTGTTGTAAGAACAGAACTCCGGGAGCGAGTGGTCGTAGTAGTTCACGCACGGGACCGGGACGTTTTCTTTGCCATGAGAGAGATCCTATAAAACAAATCGAACGTTATATCCGTACTAGAAACGCGAAACTGTGTTGATATGACCTTCTTTCACGCAGCAACGGAGCAATTAATCGACGTGATTTTTTGCATAGTTTGCGGTTTATGGACCGGGAAGTAATTCAAATTCAAATTCAAATTCATTTATTTAGACCAACTTGGATCACATATAAAGCAAATAATAAATAAATAATAAAACCAATAATATAAAGTATGTCAATAGAAAATAATAATAAATTAAGATAAATATGATACAAAATAGATAAAATTATAGTTAGTAGATACCTAAAACATAATTTTGACTTTAGTCAGTAGGTGCACCATGTTACAATGGTACACATACTGACAGTCAAAACGTTCAGCAAATGACATCAGGATACTATTGCGACTGGCCCTCACTCTGCGCACCAGGGATGTGCACCGCTTGCGCATTGTTGTGTAGAAACAATCTACACGCGCGTCAGCGAACATTCCCGATGCGCTGCAGAAGCGGGGCAGCCGCAAGAGCACCCTGAACGCATTGTTGTACTGGATGCGTAGAGCGTTGTACTGTTTTTGCGTGTAACTCACCCACAGACAACTCGTGTAGAAAGACGTGCAAAATGCCCTAAATAGGGTGATTTTGACGTCTCTCGAACAACGAGCAAATCTGCGGGCTATCATGTTAGCTCTAACAGACAACGCCCTACGCTCCCGTTCTATGTCCGCATCGTCCTTCAGGTCCGAGGTTACGACATGTCCAAGGTACTTAAATTTTTCAACTTTATTTAAAGGACATCCGTTGAGTCTAATTTTTGGTATATCACCTAGACATCTACCTCGAGCCTGAAAGACCATACATTCACTTTTTCTGACATTGTACAACAACCCGTGGCTGTCAGCATATTTCTCACAAATGCCAAGCAGCTTCGACAAACCGCAAACAGAAGCACTCAGCAACACCATGTCGTCCGCATAGCTAATGTTATTAAGACAAATTCCGCCAATATGGCAGCCGACATGTGTGCCGCTGAGCTCCTCTATCAGCGCATTTATATATAGGTTGAAAAGTTTGGGAGAGGTCAGCCCCCCCTGCCTCACCCCGCACTCCAACCCGTAAGGAACCGAGTAGGCTCCCGACCACCGAACGACATTGACCTGGTTCTGGTACCAATATTTAAAAATGCGTATTAGTTCCTCTGGCATTGATGTCTGGTGTAGTTTTTGCCATAGTGTATCATAACAAACCAAGTCAAACGCCTTCGATAGGTCGAGGAAACAAGCAAAAACGGGCGTGTTTCTATCGGTGTAGTACTTGACAGTTTGCTTTAAACACAACACAGCTGTTTCAGTCGACAGACCTGACTTAAAACCAAATTGGTTGTCATGACACCATGAATTTTACTAAGGAAGATTTCAACGGGTTCTCTAAACACTTCAAGGAATCGTGGGTGTGTCCAACCTGCCGTTGCAAGGTGCCCAAGCGCGGCGACAACACCGACACGCCGATTCGGTCCACTGTGACACCTACTTCACAAAAACAAGCAACAACGAGCGCGGCAGCTGCGGAAAGCTTGACAGCATACCAGTACGATAACATTACACTGCGTACGAAACCTCGAAGCTCTGGAAGCTGTTGCTGTATATCGGCCGATAGTATTCGTGAAATTATAAGGGAGGAGTTGGACAGAAAGTTTAATACGCAGATAAACGATATTCATTTGAAGCTGACTAGCTTTGAAGAGTCTCTTGCCTTCATTAATGCGGAAAACGACAAACTCATTCGCGAAAACGAGTATCAGAAGGCACAAATTGTTGATCTGCAGACCGATAACGGGGAACTGCGCATGTCCACTCAGGACTTATCACATCGGTTGCGCCTGATGGAGCAGCTATCGCGGACCAATAACATAGAAGTACAGTGCGTGCCGGAACATCAAAGCGAAAATATTTACAACGCTATCCAGCAATTGGGCAACATTATTCAATGCCCTGTTGCTGACTCCGATCTTCAATATTGTAGCCGGATCGCGAAGCTAAACAACAAGAGCCCCCGCCCTCGATCGATTTTGGTGAAGTTTAGTAGCCGACGCCTTCGTGACAATTTTCTGGCTTCCGTGGTTAAGTTTAATAGGCATAACCCCAAGGATAAGCTGAACACCAGCCATTTGGGACTGGGTGGTCAAAAGAAAAGTCCTATCTTCGTGACGGAGCATCTGACACCAGAAGGTAAATCACTGCATGCTGCGGCGCGTCGCGCGGCACAGCAATTAAAATACAAATTCGTCTGGGTGCGGGACGGAAAAGTGTTTCTCAGAAAATCAGAAACTTCAGGGTACATCCATATTCGCAGCGAAGATTCCCTGAAACTGCTGTCTTAGTCTAATATATTTTGTTTTTAGTTTTTTTTTTTTGTTATGTCAGATTTGAATAGATTTTTTCCTAACTCTGTAAATACTTCAAACTTTAATGGTTTAAATTTGTATTACCAGAACGTCAGAGGCTTAAGAACCAAAACAGTGACTTTTTTCAATAATGTAATTTGTTGTGCATATGATATTGTCGTACTAACCGAGACATGGCTTAACAGCAGTGTTCACGATGCCGAGTTATTCGATTGTCGTTACATTGTACATAGGAGAGACCGGGAGACTAGCGGATTTCATAGCAAGAAAAATGGTGGGGGGGTTCTCGTAGCAGTGTCGAAACACTTAAGTTCCAGGCGCATGCAGTGTTTTGAATCTGACTGTGAAGATCTTTGGGTCAGTGTGGACGCACATGATGCCGAGGGTAACTCGCAAGAACTATTCATTTGTGCTGTTTATCTTCCACCACCGCTACAAAGGCACATCCTTACAGAGTTCTTAAACAATTCTAACAGTGTTATTGAACGTAATGGCATCAATAACATTGCGTTCTTGGGTGACTTCAATATGGGGTCTATTTCGTGGAATTTTGAAGACGAAAACTGCCAACATCAAAATGCTGAAACCAACAACAGTTTGTACTCAAACATGCTTTTAGACTTTGTTCTTTTAAACGATTTGAAACAATATAACTGCATTTCAAACAACAAAGGCAAAATATTAGACCTGGTAATGAGTTTCCCCAAAGTCACTTGTCTGAAAGAATGTGCTTCTCCTCTTTCAATCATAGACCCGCTTCATCCTCCGATTGAGTTCTCGATCTCTTTTGTTTCCAACGTCACTCTTCCTCCAAACAACCATAAACGTTTTTGTTTTTATAAAGCTAATTATAATGGGATCATTGAAGATCTTAACAAGATCGATTGGGACGACAAATTCGCTGACTGCAACTCCTTAGATGATATGGTTTCACTTTTCTACGCATTTATTCGTAAGGCAATTTCAAAACATGTACCCAAATCTATGCCGCGGTCAAAAAGATACCCCATTTGGTTCTCCCGAGACCTTATTGGTTTGTTACGTGAAAAATATAAGTTCCACATGAAGTTGCGCAAGTTTAATAATAATCCACGTGACAAATTGTCATTCGTTCTTGCTGGATCTCGTTCTGATAAACTGATGACAGTGTGTTACAAAAAATACTTAATACGTCTTGAATGCAATTTACGTTCTAATCCAAAATTGTTTTGGTCCTTTATTAAAAATAAGCGTAAAAATCACAGCCATTACCCTGCACAAATGTTCTTACAGGACAGATCTGCGGAAGGCAGCAAAGATATTTGCAACCTATTTGCAGAAAATTTTGCTTCAGCTTATAGCACTCACGTGGCCCAGATATCTTCTTCTCACGACATTTACGGAATTCCAGCTCTTACTAGTAGTTTTCTAACAATGATCCAATTTAAAGACGATAACGTTTTAAAAATACTAAAAAGACTTGATCTTTTTAAGGGTTCTGGCTCCGATGGTATTCCGTCAATATTTGTTGCCAAATGTGCACCCGCTTTAGCGCATCCCTTGTGCCTTATCTTCAACAAGTCACTGAGCTCCGGATCCTTCCCTTCAATTTGGAAGGAAGCCTTGGTAGTTCCATTGTATAAGAATGGAGATAAAAATCTTATAAGCAATTACAGACCCATTTCAATACTTTCCGTCTTTGCTAAAGTCTTTGAGAAGATGTTGTTTCCCTTGCTGTCCTGGCATTTCAAAAACATCATAACCACACATCAACATGGCTTCACGAAGTCCAGATCTACGGCCACTAATCTTGTCTCTTTTGTTAATGATGTATCTCACTTTCTCGATCAGCGCTGTTCGGTGGGTGCGATCTACACCGATTTCAGCAAAGCCTTTGATAAGGTCAACCATAATATCCTTCTACACAAGCTTTCGATGTATGGTATTGCAAATCCTTTACTGAATTGGTGTAGATCGTATCTCCTAGGCCGAACTTCAACTGTGGTTGTAAATGGAGACTCGTCGGATTCGTTTGTGGTATGTTCGGGCGTGCCACAGGGCTCACACTTGGGTCCATTATTCTTTAATGTTTTTATAAACGACATCGCTCAGTGCTTTAAGCAGTCAAACTTCTATCTGTTTGCGGATGATTTGAAGTTTTTTAGGATTGTGGATACTGACAGCGATGTCGAAAAGTTGCAGGAAGACATTGACCGTTTGGACTCATGGTGTGAACTCAATAGTATGTGCCTTAATGTCTCTAAGTGTTTTGCTATGCACTTTACTAGGAAAAAATCTACAGAACGTCCCAAATTTCATATAAGGGACGCTTCACTGGTGAACGTTGATCGGATACGTGACCTAGGTGTCATGATAGACGGTAAATTGCGCTTTAACATCCACGTAGATAATATTGTTTCCAAAGGGTTTAAGACCCTCGGCTTCGTTCTGCGTAACTGCAGAGACTTCCAATTGCCAAGCACAAAAACTTTACTTTTTAATTCGTTAGTTCGCAGTGGGCTGGAGTACTGCAGTGTGGCATGGAATCCTTTCTATGAAGTCTACAGCAAGAGAATAGAAAGTATACAAAAAAGATTTCTGTGGCACTTGACTTACTCTTGCAATCTCGGAAAGCAACTCCTAAGTTACGAGGCTAGATTGAAATATTTCAAATTGATATCTCTAGTGCATCGTAGACACACACTTGACAATGTATTTCTTTTTAAAATAGTGCACGGTATTATGGACACTCCGGGTTTGCTTTCCGAATTGTATATCTCCACGCCCACTAAATTGCCTAGAGCCTCACGATTTAACGTATTTTTCGTAGCAGGCTCTCACTCTAATCTTGGCCATAACGCTCCCATGTCTAGATTGGTAAGACAATACAATAAAGTATCAAAAATTAAAGAAGTCGACATTTTTGCTGACTTTATTTCCAGATTTAAAAAGTCTCTTACTGTCTGATTATTCATGCAGTCATTCAATTTAAATCAATTTCACCTTGATATATATATTTTTAATTGTATTAACGTTATTCACTGTATTATCATTTTTTTTTTCTCTAAAGTTTAAATCTTTTTCTTTTTTTTTTTGTTACTCGCTTAAATCATAATTCATGCTTGTTGTCTTCACCTATAAATACTGTGGCATTTGGTTTTTTATAATTTTATGAAATTGTTTTGATGTATGTTTTGGTGTACGCAGTGTTGGTGATCTAACTAATAAATAAATAAATAAATAAATAAATGACTATGTACATATTTATCCAGCTGAGTGTTAAGCAAACTGTCAAGCACCTTCGAGATAACAGTGGCAAGTGAGATTGGTCTATAATTATTTTTGTCACTAATATCGCCGGTCTTGCTTTTAACGATCGGCACCACCACAGTCTTCATCATCGGCGCAGGTAGGTAGGAGTGTCCCAAACACAAGGAGAAAAACATTCCCAACACCCCAGGCAGATGACAACCTGCATGTTTAAGGTGCTCAATACTTAGGTTGTCATGGCCAGGAGACTTACCCCGTGACATAGATTTTATACATTGTCTGACCTCTTTTGCCGTAAACCGGGCCTTGACCTCCTGACCATTACAACCAGCACTGCACAAGTAATATAGGTTACTTTTTATCCCGGATAAATGCACGATTCCTGTGGGAACGCGGCTGAAACCGCGGCCAGAAGCTATAGTATATAATATACATAGTAATATTTGACAGCATCTCAAAAACTAAATTTAGTGAAATTGTCTACATTTAGTTTTTGAGCTGTCAAATAGACGAAGAATGCGACGGATTCTTTTCTATCTTATGTTATTTATCGGAACGAGAGCGAAGTAACTCGCAGTAGTTAGGGGTCGTCCATTAATTACGTGGGGTGTTGGGGGGGGGGGGTGTGGTCAAGCCGAATCTCACCAAACCTCACGTGGAGGAGAGGGAGGAAGGGGGGGGAGCTCAGCAAATATCACGTATAGTGAAACTGCAAGAAGTCTGTTAAATTAAGTAAAATATGTTTTTTGATTGTCATTATTATTATTTTTTTCATTTTTTTTTGTTAATTTAATGATGTGATGTGAAAATTGCAAGAAATAGTTTGATTAGCAAAAAAAAGGGTGCGAGCCCTGGAGCTTGCAGTGTAAATGTAAATTAATAAAAAAAAAAAGAAGTAAAATATGTTTCTCCCCTAAAATATTCGACGAACGCTGCGGCGTACGGCAATGAATCGCAGATTAACGTATTTGCACTGAAAACACGTACCTATTTTAGGATATTTGTTTTGTTAGTGGTAGGACTAACTCTTCTGCGAGTGTCCGTTTGGGTTGGTACCACCGCTTTGCTAGTGAAGTCTACCGCCAAGCAGTAATGTGTGAGCATTACTGTGTTATGGTTTGATGAGCAGAGTAGCCAGGGAAATTACTGGGCTTATGAGATTTGTTAACTACTGTCTCAGGGTAACGAGCGCATTACAGTGCCGCGCAGACTTTTGTGTTTCAAAGTCCTGAGTGGCACTGCAATTTTTATGGGCCGGCGTTATGCTTACCATCAGGCAAACCAGCTCGTCTCGTTACTAAAGCATAAAAAAACTCACGTGAGATTAGGGGGGGGGGGGGGTCGAGCCAAAACTCACGTGAGATTAGGGGGGGGGGGGGGGGTCGAGCCGAATCTCACCAAGAGGGGGGTCCATAAATTGCCAAAATCTCATCACGCAACGAATGGCCGCCCCTTATGTCTCCCGGCTCACCTTCTTCTGCACGTTGCTCTTGTTGAGCACGAACTCTGCGAGGCAGTGCGTGTTGGGGTTGAAGTCGAACAGGTCCACGGCCATGTCGCTGCGCACGGCGCGCAGGTAGCGGTGCAGCTCGGGCAGGCTGCGCACGCGCCGCCCCTTATGTACCCCGGCTCACCTTCTTCTGCACGTTGCTCTTGTTGAGCACGAACTCTGCGAGGCAGTGCGTGTTGGGGTTGAAGTCGAACAGGTCCACGGCCATGTCGCTGCGCACGGCGCGCAGGTAGCGGTGCAGCTCGGGCAGGCTGCGCACGCGCCGCCCGCACGGCGCGCGGTATAGGATGTGCCGGCTGTACTTGTGACGCACTATCTGTCTGCAGGGGCCACACTCACGTTTAACAACGAAACACAAAAATGTGTGTGTATTCGATACTTCTTCTTCTTTTCGAGTCAGTAGTTAAACCTAGATTATCCTAGCTAGATGTGTGGCCAGGGCCACCGCATGTATTCGATACAAAAACACAAGTGAACGGGAAATTCAAATTCAAAATGCTGTATTCATATAGGCCATAAGAGAGCAATTATGAAGGTTAAAATAAATGACTATAACTGCGGGTCTCTGTAACGTTCGTCTACCCGAATCACAGACTAAAACTAATACAATAACAGAAGAACCAAAGGAGATAACGTAAACTACATCTATACAAATAAATAGTTGGGAAATGGTGTCGTTTTGTATAGTAATATGTCTAGTGTAGAAAAGGCACTTTACACGCTAGTGTAGAAAAGGCACTTTTGCACGCTAGCGTAGAAAAAGCGCTTTTGCAAGCAGATTTCAAATTTAAAACAAAACCATTGGAAGTCAGTTAGAAACAATAATAGGCACGGACCTCTCCCACCCGCTGAGCAGCGGCTTCGTGAGCGGGTTGTACGTGCGCAGCTCCTTGAGCGACAGCAGGTCGCTGCGGCGGCACGCCGGCCCGCAAGTGTGCGGGACCATCTTGTACGGACGGACAGAGTTCTTGGGCGTGTAGAACTGGAAGCAAACCAATGCAGACGAATTTTATAATTACTTTACACTAGCCTCCGTCAACGTTTTTGCCCGCTTGGTATCCTACTTAAGAAGCAGAATTCGGCGCGCTGCTATCTCGCTTGCGCATCTTAACATTTTTGAAGATAAACTAATCGCTATAATTGTGGAATATCGCATTCGGCGAAATGCTGACGATAACATTACAAAGGTACGGCAAAAGTATCATTTTGATCCGATCAAGTTTTCATACATGAAAATGGGCAGAACATAATATCTCATTTTTAGATTTGAAAACTTGAATGGATCAAAATGAAATTGTTGTTTAACCTTTGTAATGTTAATGTTAGCAATTTCACCAAATGCGATTTTTCATAATAATATTAAGTGATTGTTTATCTTCAAAAATGTTGGGATGCGCAAGCGAGATAGCGGGGCGCCAATTTCTGCCCCTAATCTAAATATGTAGAGTTGTAGAGTATACGCACCACGACCCTGCTGACGACCCCGTCCGCCGCGGGGACGGCGGGCTGCAGCGCCGCGGTCGTCGACTTCTTGGCCACGGCGCGCTGCCGACGCAACTCCTTCAAAGTATCATCAAAACATATCAAAACACAAGTAATCATCATCGTCGGGGAAAACGCCCACTACCGAGTACAGGCCTCCTTAAGGTGGCTCGATTTTCATACTAACATATATACTACTAAATAAAATTGTCTATTTGTAATATCAAATTAACAGCTTTTTACTAAATGCATATGATACACGGTACCTACTCGTATAACAAAAACATAATTTTTAAAATTTTTGTCTGTATGTGTCTGTCTGTTTGTTACGGGTAATCTCCGAAACGGCTGGACCGATTTTGACGGTCTCACTGACAGATATCTGATGTTATCAGGAGTAACTTAGGCTACTTTTATTCTAGAACAATAATTAGGGTTCCGCGTAAAAAAATAAAACCCATGTAATCCAATATCTCCGCGCGGGTAAAAGCCCGGGCAGCACGTAGTTTATATAACTCAAATTGTACTAATAGTACAATTTGATTGTTTTTGGCTTTTATATTGGTCTTTATTTGCGACAAATCATATTTTGCTGAAGAAAACAGTGGTTTAATATCGAAAATATCATTGAAATTATAGTCTTTTTAAATAACCACAATTGGTAGCACTGCAATTGTTATGGGCCGGCGTTATGCTTACCATTAGGCAAATGACCAGCTCGTCTCGTTATCAAATAGTATAAAAAAAATCTTAAAGCTATATCTTAAGTATTAACTTACCCAAGGTAGTTCGGTGGAGATGTTCCACTAAAAGAATTAGTAATAGTTTAGTTATTAATAATATATATTAGTTAGTAACAGCTGGTTATTAATAACAAGATTAGTAGTTTTAATTTTATGCTAAATTCGTTTACTTCTAATCAGTGTTGCTGTTGATGCTCGAACCAAATCAGCTTTTGTAATTGCACGCCTGGTGACTTTAAATTTACCGAAATGTTGCTTTAAATTTAGCGGAATGTAACTTTTGTGATATCAAATTTGGCGGAATGTAACTTTGGTGACATTAAATTTAGCGGTATGTAACTTTGGTTGCTTTACATTTAGCGCAATGAAACTTTTCTGATATTAAATGTAGCGGAATGTAACTTTGGTGACATTAAATTTAGCGGTATGTAACTTTGGTGACTTTACATTTATCGGAATTTAGCGTTGATGGCTTTCAATTTAGCGGAATGTAACTCTGGTGGCATTGCAGTTGGCGGAATGTAACTTTGGTGGCTTTAAATTTAGCGGTATGAAACTTTGTTGGCTTTACATTTAGCGGAATTTAGCTTTGATGGCGTTCAATTTAGCGGAATGTAAGTCTGGTGGCATTGCAGTTGGCGGAATGTAACTTTGGTGGCTTTAAATTTAGCGGTATGTAACTTTGGTGACTTTACATTTAACGGAATTTAGCGTTGATGGCTTTCAATTTAGCGGAATGTAACTCTGGTGGCATTGCAGTTGGCGGAATGTAACTTTGGTGGCTTTAAATTTAGCGGTATGAAACTTTGTTGGCTTTACATTTAGCGGAATTTAGCTTTGATGGCGTTCAATTTAGCGGAATGTAAGTCTGGTGGCATTGCAGTTGGCGGAATGTAACTTTGGTGGCTTTAAATATAGCAGAATGTCGTTTTTTCACATTTGCATGAGCGCTTCTGGGCCCACGTGAATAAAGAAAGTTGATTTTTAATTTGACTTTGCAACTTCGACCGCATCATCATGCAGCAGATTATTATCGCGTTATCTAAAGTAGCTAGCCAGGTTTGCACTAGAAACAGCCCCACCACCACGTTATGGTTGCTTGACCATGTTTTCCTTCACCGAAAGCTACATCATCCCTGAGTGCTACAGCCTTGATACCCTGATTCCACGCGAACGAAGCCACGGGCAGAAGCTAGTCGTAATGAGTGCTTACATCAGTCTGGAATGCAGTCTGCGCCTCCATCGGCTTGGTTTGATCTTCTGAACGTGTGTATTCCACGTACGGCATGTTGGTCTGGAAGAAAATTGTTTACAATTATTACAACAGACAAACTATCACCACAAGGCGTCCACTACTGAATACACAAATGTAGATAGATACTAGGCGGTAGGACTAACTCTTCTGCGAGTATCCGTCTGGGTTGGTACCACCGCTTTGCTCGTGAAATATACCGCCAAGCAATAATGTGCAAGCTCTACTGTGTTCCGGTTTGATGAGCAAAGTAGCCAGTGAAACTACTGGGCTTATGAGACTTAATATCTAATGACTCAGGGTAGCGATGCAACTTGTTGAGACTTGAGTTCTGATTTGAGACGATGGTGAGAGATGGTGCTAAATACAATTTTTAAAAGAACCCCGAATTCATACATTTCTTTTACTGGATTATTTTATTTAGTTTTTGGATACGATTTCTGATATAAGACAACAGATGGCGCTGGCGCTAAACACAATCCTGAAAACTCAAACTTATTCATTTCTTTCAAAGAATTATTACTACATGTGCTAACACTTAATAGTTACCTAAAATCTCAGGGTAACGAGCGCAATGCAGTGCCGCGCAGGTCTTTGAGTTTCAAAATTCTGAGTGGCACTATTCTCTCTTATGTCTATTGTTATGACTCCTACTCAAAAGTAAAAAAAAACTTACCCTCGTGCTAGCCTTAGTGCTTCTAGGCAGCCGGGCCCTGTTTCCTGTCCTAGCGTTCTGGAACTCTGCAAATAGGGGCTGGAGTCTGGTCGAGCCGCGGTATATCCACTCTGTTCTGTTGTCCGGGAAGTTGACTTTAACTAACGCCGCGTCGACTGTAATGACTTTAGTCTCCCACCATTTGCCTGTAATATAAGTTTGAAAAAGTTGAAGCGATGATTTTAACAAGCATATTTTTATCCATAGGAAAACCAAAAATTATTTCCCCTTCATTGCTTTATTTTTATGTGCAAAGGAGAGCACACCAAAGTATTAGGACTTAATACATGATCAAAACTGGATTAGAAAAACTATTATTTATCATGGACACAACATTTACGGAAATCGGTTTCAGAGTTAATATAAACAAAACTAAAACAATAACAGTATCAAGATACCCTCAAGCATCAGACAAAGTTATATTAAACGACAATACCATAGAACAAGTCAGTAAATTCAGATACTTAGGCAGCCTCATCAGCAATGACTCCAGAAGCACACAAGATTTATAATAGTACGAACTTCTATAGCCAAAGCAACATTTAAAAATAAACTACTGAAATTTAACGAACACAAAAAGTGGTTAATTAAAATATATATTTGGAGTATAGCCCTATATGGATGTGAGGCATAGACAATGACACAAAGAGACAAAAAGATAGGAGACCTTCGAGATGTGGTGCTGGCTGCGGATGGAAAGTCTCTTGGACGGAAAAAAAATCAACCAGGACAATGGACATATTAAGCCAAGTGGGAGAGGCAATAGAGAACAGAAGAGGAAACATTTTGGCCATCTTATACGACACGACGAGTTCATGGAGACCATCGTAGAAGAGAAGATAGAGGCAAGTCGAGGACGAGGGAGGCCGAGACGATCGTATCTTGATCAAATCAGGGAGAGGGTAGATGTCGTGTCGTGCAAGGAGGTCAATCGCCTGGCGGAGGATTGGAGCAGATGGAAAGCAATCCGCCGACCAGAGCAAGACTCTTAAATTTTGATTGATTGGGATAAAATCACAAAAAGTACATTTTTTGGGACTGCGGTGCGACACCGTTAGGCTAGTTGTGTGTGATCAAACGTGATTTGCGGCGCAAGTTCGGATCTTTTCGATAGATAAAATTCGATAAAATTGACAGTTAAAATCGATAAAACCCACTTTATCGATTTTGACTGTCAATTTTATCTAATAAAACCCACTTTATCGATATTAACTGTCAATTTTATCGAATTTTATTTATCGAAAAGATCCGTACTTGCGCCGCTGTTAGTAGTAAAGTTAAAACACATGCACTTAGACCCGCGCGCACACACACACACACACACACACACACACACACACACACACGCACGTACCGTTCCACTCGACGGTCAGAGTCTGTCCCCGATGCATCCGGACCATGGGTCGCTCGGGGTACTTCATGAGGTAGTTACAGACGAAGTCCCGGCTGAACGGATGGACCTCCTCCCACACGAGGGCACTGCTCTCGTACACGAGGCGAGTGTGTTGGTGCGCCACGTACTGTGCGTAGCCGTCGTCGAAGAATACCAGGTACCTGGAAGCGCGATCAAATGTGAAAAAGGATGTTTTATATCATAGAAGTATCCTACCAACTGCGCCACAAAATATTGCGTTATTAAAAGCGGTTGCTTAAGTAGCACGTTCTCAATAAAAAAAATGATTTTTTGTACTATTGGATAATGACGGGGTTAGCCTGATGGTAAGCATAACGCCAGCCCATAGAAATTGCAGTGCTACTAAGAACTTTGAAACACAAAGGCCTGCGCGGCACTGCCTCTTTACCCTGAGACATTAGGTATTAAGTCTCATAAGCTCAGCAATTTCACTGGATACTCTGCTCATCAAACCCGAAACACAGTAATGCTCGCACATTACTGTTTGGCGGCAGACTTCACGAGCAAAGCGGTGGTACCAACTCAGACGGACACTCATGAAGAGCTAGTGCTAGTGCTAGTTTAAATTAAAGGCGTTGATTTTTTCCCCTTGGGTAGCTTCTGTGGTAAGGTCTATTATAAAAAGTGTGTTTTGGGTAATTTAAGCTAGAATTATCATACCTGTAGCTATTGACAGGGTTAGGTATTTCCGCAATGACACCAGAATAGTAGAACGACTCCCTCTTGTTAGCCGTCTCAGAATTCTTGAACAGGGCAATCACTCTTGTACCTGAATTTTAAAAAAAATGTATAAAATCATCCGGAATATAATATTGAATTGTATTTTCCCCCATAATATTATACATCCCACCGCACGATAAATATGTGAATGCTTAGGAAACATTACGTATAGTGCAGATTTACTTAGTTGTCCAATAATGTAAACAAACTAGAAAGCTGACCAACCAATGACCATAGATAGAAATTCAAATTCGAATCATGTCATTGATTAGGGATCGGCTCTCTCTTGCTATCATAGTTTGACATTTGTTGTTCGGGTTTGTTTTCGTAATTGGGCACGTACAGAAAACCTGACCGTAAGTCAAGTTACCTATAGTCATCCTGACTTCAGACGGGTCCGTGTAAGCGATGGATCGGGCCGACAGCACCTTGCATGGATTCTTCACTTTGTGATCGAAGCGGATACGGCATTGGGTGTATTGATTCTGTAACAATGATAATAGAGATTCAAATTCAATATACTTTATTGACATCGGGCCCAAGGGGCATTCATGGAAGTTGAAATAAATGATTCTAAGTGTTACAAATTGGTTTAGACCGCTCAAGAAAATGGGCGAGAAACTCTTCAGCAGATAGTTTGGGTCAGTCAGAGGCCACAGAAGGGCAACGACCGACTACACCTACAAGAAATAAAGAAGGCAGAGTGCTCGACTGGCTAGCTATCCTCAAGTTAAAAATCTGTCACAAAGCACCTTTCGGTGTTCCAAGCTATTTTGAACCTTATCACCACTGAATAAGGTCTAACTGTTATTTTTTACCTACGTGGTTCCGGCCGACATTAAGTTTCAATATAGTTAGCAATTTTATCCGTTCATAAAGTTAAATCTATTTTGAACCTTATCACCACTAAATAAGATCTAACTGTTTTTTTTTGCCACCGGGCCTATTTGGTTCTGGCCGACATTTCAAGGGTTAAGAGTCAGTTCTAAATAGGTGTAGCAAATCCACCATCTTCGACCACATCGTCTCTTAAGATCAAGCGAGATAGGGGTCGAATGGTAAGCTATCCAGCATAAAAAATATGTTGCATTTAGTTCAGACAACAGTACATCGTAGCTGGACCATATAATAAAAACCTTATGGACTTGGACACTTGACACAGTATCAGATACATTATGTGGCTACACCTCTAAGTGAGTACTTGCTTTAGTTAGTGGTCAAGCATGGCATACACTTGCACGTTGGATCGTATCGGCGGCCGAGTGAATTCCCCCCAGCAATACCTACTCGACGAAGAGATTGACCACGTATGTGTGCCTTCTATATTGTATAATACTCACTTCTGTCTTGGGTAGAACCTCCATCACCCGGCCCCGCAGCCAGGCCCCGAACTGGTTCTTCATGGCATACACTTGCACGTTGGCTCATATCGGCGGCCGAATGATCTCCCCCAGCAATACCTACTCGACTAAGAGATTGACCACGGATGTGTCCTTCTATATTGTATAATACTCACTTCTGCTTTGGGTAGAACCTCCATCACCCGGCCCCGCAGCCAGGCGCCGAACTGGTTCTTCATGGCATACACTTGCACGTTGGCTCGTATCGGCGGCCGAGTCAGCTCGCCCGGCGGCGGCAGCTCGGCCGGCGCTAACTCGGCCGAGAGACGGACCACGGATATGTCCTTCTGTAACGAAATTCGTGGCTATCACATATTATTGAAACCAATGTTGTAATAATATCGAATTTGTCTAAGTTTGTTTGTTGATTGGGGGTGTGAATGGTGTTGATTAGAACTGCCACCAATCACAGCCACAATCACCAATTTCTAAATACGTTCCAGTCTACGAAAAATAATAACTTTAATGTTCAGTAAAAATAACGTATATTTTTACAGAGCATGGACTTTGCTGTTTTAAAGTTTCGAGTGGCACTGCAATTGTTATGAGCCGGCATTATGTCATCAAGCAAACGATCCGCTCGTCTCGTTCTCTAAAAGTATAAAACACCCGCTATTTTTAGACCACCTGTATGTGGGGTATGTGGAACGTAGGACCACGCCATTAAAGTGCAAGTTGCAAACAACGTTGTACAAAATTACTTGCATGTTTTTGATGTACAAATGTTTGTCCCGTCTCGGGAATCGACATTCAAATTAACGTTAGGGGTTATTTTTTTACTTACGTCCTCTTCGGCTTTGATCTGCTCTGTTGTTGCGGTGACTGACCGCGTTATCTGAAGTGAATTAAATTAACGTTATAAGCTCCTCCAGCACTTGATTTCAATCGAAATATCACTAAATGATCCGCTTTGCTCGTGAATTTGCCGCCAAGCAGTAATGTGCAAATATTACTGTGTAAACATTCAGGTTTGATGAGCAGTCAGTAAAATTACTGAGCTTATGAGAAATAATACATAACGCCTCAGGGTAACGAGCGCCCTGCAGTACCACGCAGGTCTTTGTGTTACAAAGTTCTGAGTGGCACTGCAATTGTTATGGCCGATATTTTGTTTACTTGCTAAAATTTTATAATGAAGTTCCATAGTGAAACAATACCAGCGATAATGCGCCACCTAGCGGGATAAGTAAGCAGTGTGGCTCCCATTGAAGCTGATAAAAGTGTGAGAGACTAACCTTCTTGGTTTCATTTTCTAAGTACCCCAATGGTATGGCTTGCATGGCTTGCTTCTTAGCGGGCGTTTCTATAGCGGTGGACGCGCGACGCTTGCTATACCGCACAGGCAGCTGAGACGACTGGTAATAAAAATATTGTGTTACTAGCTTCTGCCCACGGGTTTTACCCGCGCTCCCACAGGAACCATGCTTTTTTCCGGGATAAAAAGAAGTTTATGTTACTCTCCGGTCCATAAACTATATCTATGCTAAAAATCACGTCGAACCGTTGCTCCGTTGCTGCGTAAAACAAAACAACAATCACACTTTCGTATTCATAATAGTACGGATGTTAATTTGCTGTTTGTTGTTTTGTCCTTCTTTTACGCGCCGTATCTTATCGGAGTATCGACAATTTTTTTGCTTAGACTTAGAGAAAAGTATTAAGAGTAACATATTAAGATACTTTTACTCGAAGAAAGCACGGTGGGAATATCCACGCGAATGTAACCGTGTGCAGGAGCTAGGTGCATAAAAAAACAATGATTGACTTACTGCGTTGAAGTCTTCTTCGCTTTCTAAGCGGGCGTACTGAAAAAGAGAAAAAGGTTTCAGTGTACGAACCACAGTGCAGTGCCGCGCAGGTCTTTCAAAATTCAGAATTGGAAACAGAAGTTGGATTAGCGTTTAATTAAATGAAATACTAAACGTAAGCATTATTTTACCAGGAACTTCTTCTGGGTTGATACCACCGCTTTGCTCGTATAATCTGCCGCCAAGCAGTAGTGTGCAAGCATTACCGTGTACCTATTTGATGAGCAGAGTAGTCAGTGAAATTACTGGGCTTATTGGACTTGGGTTTGGAATTAAAAACGAGCACGATTTTTTTAGCCGGTATGGTAGCGGGTCTCTGTAATGTTGTTGTCTCTGTAATGTTGTTGTCTGTGTAATGTTGTTGTCTCTGTAATGTTGTTGTCTCTATAATGTTGTTGTCTCTGTAATGTTGTTGTCTGTGTAATGTTGTTGTCTCTGTAACCTCGTTATCCAATAGTATAAGATTATAATGACATACCGAAGCTATAGGGGTGTCGTGCAAGATAAGTGCGGGTAGCATCTTCTTCGTCGGCTCAAATCCCAAATAGAAGTCCACGCGCAACTTGTCGGTCGCCTTCTGGCAATCTCTCAGCATCTGATCGATCTCTCGGCTTTGATCTGTGAACAAAAATACCTTTAGAAAACCAGCGTCTCTTTTACGAGCTGTAGTGTTTGTAGTTATAAGTATTGAGAGGGTACTTACATACATGCATACCGCCAAAATTCATAAAATCAGTTAGCTGCTAACCTCTGTTTGACTGTACCTCCCGCCCCGAAATTAGGATTATTCCCATATTCCCTACAAGCTATTATTTAACTTGCAATGTTTGTATGTATGTTAGTTTGTTTAAGTCAAATCTTGCAAGCTAACTTTGACCCACTTCCCGGTGTTCGATTGAGCCGAAATTTTAGATACAGTTGTAGCATAAAGAGAGGAGTTAGAGAGCCGTAACGAGTATCCTTACCAGCGGGTGCGGGACATCTTGACTGCTCAGAAAATTAAAAATTGTAAAGTCGCATGGTTTTTGAGTTTCTGGACATTTTGTAAATTAAAAAAAAGCTGACACTTTTGTTCACTCTTTTCGCATCCTGAACACATTGTTCTGTCGACCATACTTTTATGAGTGAAACTAGCCGAGAGCTCGTCATATTGTTGTTTTAATCGCATTGTAGTGTATGTACTTACTTGACATTTTCTCCAACTCCGCATCCAACAAGGCCTCGGTATCCTTCAGTCGTTCGTCCATCTTGTATTTCACCCACGTTTCATTTAGCAGATCGGTTAAACACCCCTCTAGTTTCCTAAAGAAAATGAAACATATGCCGTGTTACCACAAAAAGCCCCTTTTAGACGCCTGTTTAGCTAGACAGTGTCTAAACAAAACGTCTTAAATTATTAGCGAATTGGGAGACTAACGCTGCAAACGCTTGTTATATTAAAATAATTAATTTACACATATTTTTCATGAATAAAAAATAAATTATCACTTACTCAGCCACTTTTTCGCCTATTGCATCGTCTTCTCCCTCCGAGTCCGAGTCTGATATCTCGAGCAGCTGGTGAGTGGGCCGAGCCATGCGCAGCGACATTAGCGGCCGGAGGTCTTTGAAGCCAGTGAGTAGGCCCTGGAAAGGTGAGTGAGTTGGTGAGTTTGGTGAGTGAGCGAGCCGGTTATTGTGACAGGTAATTGAGTGAATGGGGTGGCATAGTGAGTGAGTGAGTGAGGTAAAGAAGGTGATTGAGTGTGATTGATTGAGGTGACAAAATAAAGGCAGTATTGACCTATCATTGCAGTCAGTCTTTAGTCAGATAACCGACGCCATAATAAATGACAGTCATCTAGTTCTAACTAATAATTCAAATTCAAATATTTATTACTAGATAACTGAGATCCATTTTGTTAGTATACACATATAAAACAAGTTTAGTTAGTACATAATACTAGAAAATAAAAACCAATTACAGAGCTAATGAAATTAATAATGCTCAAAGACATCTCCAATGTGCTTGTTGTTTGCTTAGTGAAAAAGTTAAGTTATTTGACTTTGCATGTGAGGCGAGGTGAGTGAAAGTATGATGGAGGCGAGTGGGTAACTGGGCGAAATAGAATAGAAAAACAATTTAAATTATATAATTTTAAGAGAAAACTAGGCGACAAATTGAAGTAAAATATATTTCCAGGTATCTATAAACAGTTACCTAGTTAAGTATTGCAGCGAACAAAATGAGTGATTGAGCATGAGCGACTGACCGAGTGACCGAGGTGAGTGACCAAGGTGAGTGACCAAGGTGAGTGACCGAGGTGAGTGAGCTTGGTGAGACAGTGAGCTTACCTCATTCCTTGAGTTGACAATATCAAGGCAGTTCTGACACACCGCGCGTTTCCTCCTGCGAGCGGCGCCATAATAAGCCATCGCCACTCTGTCGGCTAAATAATAAGGCACCGAGTCGTCGCTCAAGCAATGGTGGTTGATGCACTGGTTGTTTTCACGAGGTTTGCCTAATCTTGTCTTTTTTAGGAAGTCTGTGGAACATAGGACACAAAGTCACAATATAACTCACAACAAAAAATAACTAAAAAGAATTTTTTATTACAATAGGCTACAATAGCCCCGGGTGGTGACCCAGGGCAATTGTATTGGTAACTAACTAGCAAACAATGTCATAAGGATTTTGACATATGGTTACTACTATGTATCGATGTCGTATCATGACGATGGTACTGATATCGTTTTTGGGAGTAGACCCCCCGATTGTGAACAGTAATTTGTAGATTCCACGGATTCCAAATAGTACAAAGGTAACATTTTCTTACCCGCTTTGTCGTCGTCATCGGAGTCCAGATTAAATATTTCTCCTTTAGATTTCTCTTTATCATCTTTCTGTGAAACAAAATTATGAATGTTTTTAATTTGCATACGCTAAATTCAAAATCCTTTATGGACTTTTTATGGACCCACGGGAGCAGTTATGAACAATTCAATGTGTTACAAAAGTTACATAAAAAAAAAAGACTACACTAGTCAGTATCACTCGGGATGATGTAAAGATTCTAACGATACCTCATACATCCAAATCTGTTCAGCCATTTAAAAGTTATAGTAGAATAAAGAAACTCACATACATACATGATCCTTAAAAACATTACACTGCTTTTTTGTGCAGTTGTATAAAAATAAAATCAATGACTAAATGCCCGTTCCAAGAAGATCTAAGACCGATCAAGTAGAAGGACAAGATACTCGTCGGTATCATTTTCAAAAAGGTTAAAACAAATTTTGAATTTGAATAAGCCCAGTAGTTTCAGACGCCGAGACCACACCGCTATAATTATTAATGTAGGTTTAGCATAACACGCTTGGAACATACCACGGATTCGTCTTTTCCAGCTGCTTCTTTTACGGCTCCATCTATGCTCATGGATCTTAAAACACTCTTGGGCATTCTGATAACGCCGGCATCTACTTCGATTATGTTGCCAATAGATGGCGCTGCTTCTTTCGCCGCCTTGTTTTCCTGGACGTCTGTAAGCACAAATAATAAAGAGTGGCTATTGTGTAAACGTATCAGTCAACGTCTACAAGGCCACGAAATGACGAAGCTAAAACCACTGCGAATTATAATGTACAGTCTATAATACTTTACTTACCGTCTTCAGATGAGCTTCCCTCCAAATCGACAATGCTGACGATGTCTTTCGGCTTGGATATATCGAGATCCTTCGTCTTGGCCGGCGCTTTGCCCTCAGCTACTTCTGACCGTGATTTCTCTGTAACCGAGTTATGCGTTAATTGAAATATTTTATGTTAGTGGGAGGACTAACTCTTCTGCGAGTGTCCGTCTGGGTTGTTACCACCGCTTTGCTCGTGAAGTCTGCCGCCAAGCAGTAGTGTGCAAGCATTACTGTGTTCCTGTTTGATGAGCAGAGTATCCAGTGAAATTACTGGGCTTATGAGACTTAATACCTAATGTCTCAGGGTAACGAGCGCACTGCAGTGCCGCGCAGGACTTTGAGTTTCAAAGAACTGGGCGGCACTGCAATTGTTATGGGCCGGCGTTATGCTTACCATCAGGCAAACGACCGGCTCGTATTGCTATAATTAAATTAAAAACAAAAAATGTTATCAACTTCTAAAAAGAACCTCCTCAGATGACAAACAGAAGAAGTAAGTGGAACTGGTACTTACTAGTATCATTGTCAGTCTTGCTCAGCAACTCTGAGAGAATACTTTTCCGTCTCTCTGTTGTTGGTTTCTGAGCATTGTCTGTAGTGGCTGATTGCTTCTCTGATTCATTAAGAGGATCGGATGCCTGCTGAAAATTTAATTAATAATACTAATGCAAAATTATATACAACAAGAATTTTTGAACCTCCATTTGATGAATAAAGAGTACATACAATGTGCAACAATATACACAGTTGTAGACCTTGTAGTCAAATAAATAAGAATGACTTGTGCTGTAGGCATGTTTAAGTACTGAAATACTATTTTAGTACTTGTTTAATGTATTCCAATTTTAATTGTATTAAAATATTGGTAATTCAGTAGGCTTCAACTCTTTTCATACTAAATATTCCAAGATAAACTCACATCCTTTTGTATTTAATTTAATATATATCCATTAATTTATTTAAGTTAATTTTATATGGAGTTAGCTGTTCAATGGACTGGCAATTGGACAAAAATTAAGAATGAAACCCAACAACTGTATTTTTATGTATGGGGAATAGAGAAAGAGCTGGACCGAAGTAGCTGAACCATAAAAGGTAAGTAATGAAGCTGCTGCCTTACTGGCTAGTACAGTTGTCTTCGTTGTCGATTCCAACCCAATTAAAACAAAAGGCCGCTAATCTTAGGCTGGAAGGAATTGTCTACTGTTCTCGTTTTGGAACAACTTGTTCTCTTAATATTAATTGTTCCAGAATGAAAATTAGCGACAACACTTCCTTCCAGCCGAAGACAAGCAACAGCTGGTTTTAATTGGGTTGGTGAAGACGAAGATGAGTGTTATTAGCTGTTAAAACTGCTTAGCTAAAGATTCATACCAAAGCATTGAAAGCATCCTCTGCATCATTACTGTCCGAGACCAGTCCTATTACATCAGCTTCGTTGTTGAACACAATATCAATTGCATTTTCTTGTATATCCACCTCTGATTGAGGGGGGTTGGATTCTTCAGAGTGCTCAGCCGTTTGGTTGCTGCTTTCTGTTGGATAGAAGTTACATAGAATGTAAATCTGGTTGATGTTATACATTATTTTGTGAGCCAAACATTTTGTTCTGAATATTGGCATGAGACCTGGATAATAGCTAATTGAAAATGAAGGTGTACAATAGTGAGAAGGGTGGTGGAGTGTACTCATACTCAAGACAAGCCATAAAATTGTTATGAATTAAAAAATACCCACATAATAGAAACCTCCAGGTTTGTTTTTTTAAACTACTGCTTAAAGAGTTGTTTGCCTGATGGTAAGCCTAATGCCAGTCCATAACAGTTGCAGTGTCACTCAGAACTTTGAAAAACAAAGGCCTACATGGTACACCAGCGAGTGCCCTACCTTGTGACATTAAGTATAGCCTAGAATGTCTAGTAATTTACTGACTACTTTGTTCATAAAAATGTAGTCTTTAAAATTACAAAATCTTAGTAGCTATTAAATTGTAGCCTAAAGATCACTTTGTGGGAAGTGAAAAGATGGAATGCACACAAATCTGCAAGGTTTTAGTGCTTTAGATAGTCAGGTAGTTGAATATAATTTATTGTTTAATACTACGAACAAAGTCAGAATTAACGGAATATTTACCATGTATATTTTTTGTATTGAGTTCCCAATATTTTGGCGCTGTTGCAAGCACCATGATCATGGGAGAACTGGAGAACTGCAGGTGGATGTTAATAATTAGGGGCAGACGTAGCGATCTACCCTATTCCTCACTCGTTTATGACACGTATCATTACCACTGTACGCAATATCCCGTTAATTCTGACTTTGTAGTATTGATGACCACGACAGTTTAAAAACCTATAATGTTTAGTAACATTTCTTACATTCAGTGTTTGTGGTCACTGGTAGATAAACTTACTTGCTTACTTGTATTTTCTACTCATGTATCTTTTTCTGTGTACCTACTCCTATTTTCATTGTGTGTGCTGAATAAATGTTTTTCTATTCTATTCTATTTGACTTAAAAAGTGAGTAGTAAGTAATAGTGTAGTACAAGTAGTAAGGTTGAAAATTATGCAATGATTAAAAATTTACTCTAATAAACAAGCTACTAGCAACATACCATAATCAGGATCGAAATCGTCATCGTCGTCATCCCCTTCACCTTCATCTTCCTCCAGCTCCGGCTCCTCATCTTCATCATCAAGAACTCTTGATGACTCAGCCAACAACCCAAGGCTATCGGAAACCTCTTGCACCTCTTCAGCAATATCGGGAGTAATTTTTGTAACATCAGTCGATGTTGATGGCTTACTGCTTAAATCTTGTTTTTCTACATTGTCTGTACTTTCTTGCTTGCCAGAATTTTCAGTTGTGGCTGTGGTAGTTTTGTCATCAGTCAGTTTTGTCATCATATCTGCTTTATTAGTTTCCTTTTCGAGTATTTCTTCTGAGTCTTTGTCACTATGTTTCTCTAATGCTGCTGTATCCTTTACTGCACTTTTCTCAGTTTGTTTTTCTTTATCTCGAGTTATTTTCAAGGTATCTTTTTCTGAAGTTTTACAATCTATTTGGACTACAGTATTATCAATATCAGTAACTTTCATAGCATTTCTTTCTGCAGTCTTGTCTTTTGCCAGTTGGTTAACAATTTCAGTTACAGTTTTTGCAGTCAAATTAGTGACATCTTTGTCAATATTTTCCACTGGTGATTGAGTTTCCAAAATTTCTAATGTCTCATCATCGAAATCAAACTCCTGAGTTGGTATATCCAACATAACATCTGGTCTTGTTATACGATGCTCTGTATTAATCTTGATTGAATGATTAGTTTCATCTATATGTGTTTTTACTTCTGAAACATTTTCCGTATTTTGATTTACCTCCATATTATGATCATTGGAATCTTTTGAAAATTCATTACCACTTTTTATTTCAACTTTTTTTGTTTGTACACTTGAGGCATTTTCTGCATTTTCATTAAGCAAGTCATTGACTTTTTTTAATATTGTAGTATTTATTTCAAGATGTTCTTTTTGTTGTTCTGTTATATTTTCTGAACTAGTAATACAATCAACATTTTGATTGTAGGCCTCTTTAGAAATTTTATCAACATCTTCAACTCTCATATCAACTTGTACAGTCTGTATACATGAGGCACTTTCTGTATTATTATCACTATTAACAAGATTGGACTCTTTAGAAATTCCACATTCATGCCCAATTCTGGTATCTGCTGAATCTATTTGTATATTTGCAATACTTGTTGTACTATCATCTTCGTTTATTACAACATCATCTGTTTCCATCTTTTTTTCATGCCCACTTCCGGTATCTACGGTATCTATTTGTATATTTGCAATACTTGTTGTACTATCATCTTCGTTTATTATAACGTCATTTGTTTCAATCTTTATTTCTGGGTCCATTTTTGTAGTATCAACTCCAACAATATTGTGATCATCAGCCTCTTTTGTAAGTATGCTATCATTTCCAATTTTAGGCATTGGTGTTATTTCAGTAACATCTTGTAAGAATTCTGTTTGAATATCTGGAATTTGTACTACTTTTATTTCTAAAGTGGTTTTATTAATCACAGTGACAGATGGTTTAGTTTCGATTTCAGAAGGACCATCTTCATCCATTGGCTGTGTATCTTTTTGTTCTACACTGGTTCTAACTTTTACTGTATCTTCTACAACTGGCGTTGATGGTTTTGATTTCTGTTGAACATTATCATCATCCTGATTTATCAACTGTTGTAGCTCTTCAACAGCTTTATCAATACCACCATCAATAGTATTTTCATCATCAGCAATTCCAAGTTCTTGATCAAGACGCTTTAACTCATCATCATCTAAAAATTTATCATCTGGTCCCACTTCTTCTGTTATGTCTTCAATGACCTTAGGATTCTGCTCAATAGTTTCTTTTTGGATTATTTCATCAATTTTTTCAGTACTTTTAACAGCATCTTTAGGATTCGGCTCAGCAGTTTCTTTTTTAACTATTTCACCCATTTTATTATTACTTTTATCAGCCTCCTTATAATTCTGCTTTTTAGTTTCTTTTTGAACTATTTCATGCATTTTTTTATTACATTTATCACCATCCTTAGGATTCAGCTCAGTAGTTTCTGTTTGAACTATTTCATGCATTTTTTCATTACTTTTATCAGCATCTATACTATTGAGATCTTCATCAAGTTTTTTTAAGGCTTCTTCACTCAATGGTTTAATTTGACTGTCATCATCATCATCAGTCCATCGTAGCTCAAGATCTGAGTCTGAAACATTATCTATTACCGTTTCTTTATACCCGATTGTGTCCGGAACATCTCTATTTTCAAAATTATCTTTGTCAGTTTTGACTTCCTCCAAATTACTAGTGCTGATTAACAAGTCAACATCGGCATTATGAAGATTGCCTTCTGTTTGAACTAAAACTTTTTGAGAGATTTCATCATTGTCACTTGTTTTACCGAACACTACAGAGGCAGGATTCATGTGTGATCCTAAGTCACTTGGAGCCCCATCTGTTGTTTCATCATCAGATTTGTTAACAATGGTTTTTTCAGGTAACAGTGACTTCAGTATGTCACTTGGGACAGCACTAGATATATGTTGTTGTAGAGTATGAGTCTTGGGCTCATTGGAATCGAGGTTATTTTCGTCGGTTGTATTTCTAGCATCACCACCACTTAAATCTGAAGGTTATAGAGAACAAACTTAAATTGTTGGCTCAAGTACTAGAAATTTCATTATAATTTTAATGATACATACCTGCATTATCAGACATTGTACGAGGAATCACATTACTTTCGATGTCTTTATCGCAGTTTACGATGTCCTTCTGCGCATCTTCAGCACTCATCTCGGGTTAATAACTAATTTCAAGAAAAACAGAGCAAAGAAGTCTGCGGTCGGTGCGAATCTAATCCTTGATTAATATTAATCTTTCAATAATAGCACATACAGGACTAGCCTAAAAACAGAATGTTAAAACTTATACATATTTTCATGGTATTATTTTACAATTTTTAACAAAATCAAAAACAAACGTTCGTCGACCCCTCAGTCCTCACGGCATTTTTGTTTGACAAATTGACAAATGACAATGACAATAGGAGTGTGTCTTTCTGAACAGACTCTAAAACTCGGGTGGCAAGCTTCCCGCGGTGGATCCTATCACTCCGACGCGCAACGGTTCGTTCATTCGATCGAACGATAAGTCGATCGTAATAATTAGTTAGCTGAAATTTTATTTCGATACAACAGTTAAACATTACATTTTTAAGTATGTAATGTTTGGATTGGAACATTTTCATTATTCATTTTAATAGGTATATAGAATAGTACTCTGTGGTAATAGTTTTATTGACATTTGACACTTGACAGACGACCATAGGGATGTGCAAGTGTAACAAATGTATCGACATATATATATCGTACATACATTAATAACAAATAATATTGGGGGAAAATTATCAATAATTTTTGTCATGCATGGTATCCATACATTGAATATTTGTTAAAAAAAACATGTGAAAAACACGATACCGTTGACGTTGTTACGCCACACAGTTGTATTTTCGTTTGCAGTAAGACCATAGACTAAACAAAAACATTGGTTAAATTCGATTTGATGAAGATTGTGAGTTGTGACGGGATTTTATTTAATAAGCGAGGCACAAACTATATTGGTGTGCGAGGACTAGCGAGGAGAATGTAAGGACTATCAAATTAAGACTATTAGATATATATACAATCTGAAGATTTTCATTAAAAAGAGTTTCAAAACTAAAAAGAATTTATAACACTGATTAAATATCGATATATTATCACGATTAAAAATATCGATAAAACAACGACAAATCAATAATTATCAATATTTTGTAATATCGATATTTTTTGCCTAAACGACCTATGCTTCACTAATCGTAATCACTTTGCTTGCTGTCACAGAGTACTATTCTATATACTGAAATGCTGTTTCAGTCAAGTTTCAGTGTTTTGCAATTTCAGCAAAATATTTGTTGAAATTTGTGTTTGTTTTACGTGAGATGAATAGTTTTACATATTTTTACTGAACCACATTCAGTAAATTACTTCAGGTTAACGTTTATTTCACTGTAAATCATTTTCAAGCTTTCTAAACATTAATTTATTTTGTAGTCAATCGTGACATTTTTCTGCATCTAATAATCGGCTTTCATAATTTACAATTGGTTAACAACTTCCTGCGCTATTAAGTAACCTGGATTAACTAAATAGACCGTATTATTTATTGGTGCTACGCTGGAAAAACCTAACCAATACAATGAGTAACTTCATGAACCTGTCTCCTCGTATTATGGTGGGTGCCGCGATCGTAGGCATCGTTGGAGCCGCCGGCGTGTTTATTTACGAGCAAATATATGCTGAGAAAAGGCGAGCTATGTTAGGTAAGAAAATATTTTTTAAGTCAGTATGTATCAATGCTTGTAAGGTCCCTGTTGATCCGTCTATCCTTCAGTACAAGAAGGATGTTAGCTGACGTTACTTTGATGCGGCCTAAACATGGCAAACCCCTTGAGACAGCATAGGCTTTACATGAAATAGATGCAGGCATGCTCTGGGGATTCTCTCCTTGATTATTGCTTGACCTTTTTCTGGAGACAGCCCAAACCAAAGTTTGTGCTCACAGTACACTATCTTTAGGCTTGTTGCTAAACACTATTTATCAAGGCTGATCTTTCTGCACTCTCCCACCATTGGTGGTGCTGTAAGGTGCCTAAAAAATAAAACAAAACCAATCAAAAACTTGTTTTGGCTACTGATGCATGGTAGAGCATTGTCTAGTACCCACCTAGCTAGCTACATTCAAGGTAATGTTGCCGCAGCTCACAAGAGAAAGCCCCTATTCTAAGGCTGATATTCAGAGACGACAGCTTAAAACGATCTAAGAACTGTCTTAGCCAAGCATCGGCTAAGCCGCTCAATCGAATTCGTATTCAGAAACAAAGTTCGTGCACGGTCTAAGCTAAGATCACACTCTCGTTATCTATGGCTGTTAAGTTTTTAATTTTTTCACCGGAACGTTTACCGGTTTTATCATTTATGTATGAATAGCAGTACAACAAAGATAGCGTTATACAAAATGTCACTGGAGTGAGTGAAACAACAATATTAATGCTATAAATCTATTTTGATATTATAATAAATGAAACATGTTAGTTTTGAAGTTTGACATTTCAATGTTTGGTTATTATGGTTTCTACCATTATCATTTGGTGGCGCCACTTCTGTTTTGAGAGCGGCTCAAGTAGTCGATATTGACTACTCAGGCTTTGCTTAGCATACGCTAAGTTTAAGTAGTGTTCCAAATGTCTCTGAATACAAATTAGAGCGTAAGCACTACTTTTTGACATAAGGAAGACAAAGTCCACGCTTAGACTCGTCTCTGAATATCAGCCTAAGTGTACTGTCTGTGATCTTATGATTATTTATATATAACTGATTATGGCTCCATAGCTAAGTTTTTCCTTGCCGGCAAAGTGACCAAGTTACCAGTGAAGGTACCAGCTTGATTCACGGCCTGGGCAGATTTTTTGTAGTGAGCATAAAGTGTTCAGTGAAACCATAAAGTTTTCTTGAATGTGATTTGTACAATAACCGATTGATTTTTTTCTCTATTACATCATTAGACAGAGAACATTTAGATTTTCATCAGACACATTACATTTGTTTTGATTTTTTAGTTTTTAATTTAATTAATTACCAAACTTCTAAAAGAAAAAATTGCATATTTGCAGTGTTATAATATAACAATGATAAATTTTGTGGTAAAGTAAAGTAAAGGTAGTCAGGTAGTTTGGGTGTTCACCAAAGGAACCTCCTGGGGACTACTTACTATACCTAGAATTAAATTTTAAACATAATTGTTGGCATTTAAACATATTAACATTTTGAAAAAATAAAGATGCCAATTATTTTTTGATTGCCAAGCTTGTCCTTTTCGATCATATTTGGAATGTGCACTAAGGCTAAGATTCAGAGATGAATCTGAGCATGGACTCATGCTTCCATATGTCAAAACTCTATACAATTTTGACATACGGAAGCAAAACTCCACATTTAGACTTGTCTCTGAATCTTAGGGTAAGAGTATTTTATTTTAACTGTCATTTTGAGCTCTCTCCATCCACTTTTGGGCCATTGAGACAAAAGAAATTTGAATTTGAGTGACATCGCTAGTCATCATTGGTATATTTTTTAAAATTAACTTTTTTTTCAGTGAGCGAAGTGGCAAGACTTGACAAACAAATGTCTTCAATGAGAACAGAGCTAGAGACACTAAGAGAATTGCAGAAAGAAACGTGAGTAAACATCTCTTTGGCTCAGCTTTAGTATTTTCCGGTAATCTTGCACATTCAGTTTTCTTTCCACAGATAGCCTTAAATATAAGCAGTCAAATTCCAAAAGCACAAAGCACAGACATTAATAATTTTAGGGAATATAATTTTTAAAGTTTTAAATTATCTATCTGTGTCTGAGACCTAGGATAACTTAGCTTATGGATATGTAATATGTACTCAAAACCATCATAATAAATCTGAATGCAATGTTATGTAATGGAATTGTTCACTTCGTATATCTATAATGTATGTAGAAATAGTCATACATAAATTTTAAGCGAATGGTTAAGTAGGTACAAGTCATGTTAGTTTTTATAGTAAATTTAAAAACAATGTGTTGACCTTTACATGTACGTAATCATTATAGTCATCAGAAATTATTGAGCATCGGGATTTCTTATCATTCTCACTGACATACATTTTGGGGCAATTAGTTTTTAAATAAATAAGTGTTATTTTCCAGCCAGCTTCGTAGGTTGAAACAGCGCAAGAGCGAACGAGCGAAGCGTGAGAAGCGAGAGAAGCGAGCGGCGCCGAGCGCGGGGGACGCGCCCGACGCGCCCGGCGCCGGCGCCGCGGACAAGGAGCAGAGCTACGCGTCGGACTCGGAGTATTTCACGGACTACCAGTCCGTGTTAGGTATATCCGAACTAGAACAAATGCGAGAAAGTGTGTTTTATTTGTTAGTTTGTTCTTCTTTCACGGAGCAACGGCCCGACGATTTTTGACACAGATATATATAGTTTATGGACCGAAGAGAAACATAGGCTAATTTTTATCCCGGAAAAAGGCCTTTTATAAAAAAAAGCGACAAAGTTACCTTTCCAAATAAGTTAGTGTGGTACATTTTCGATTTTGAAGTATTTACGCTTTTTTTTGGATATTTATGACAGTGTCGCGCACGGTCTTCTTTCTCTTTTACATCAACGCAAACCGACAGTGTGCGCAAAGAGGATAGAATCCTGAAGGTCTTTGCTTCGGGGAGGCGCCTTAAGAGACGAGTGATTGTTGCCGAGCGGGAGCGAGTGATGCGAGAGAATGAGCGAGAGATTCGATTTCTGATGCGTCGGATTGAAAGTGGTACAAGTCGCCGCTCAGCAACACTCTCACCTGAAATAATTTGACTATTATTTATATATTGCAGGTACGGACGGAGAGATGGACAGCGAAGAGTTCTATGATGTGAACACGGACGAAGACGAAGATGACACGCTGCGGGACGAGCGCGCGCACAACGGACGCCTCGCCAACGCGCTTGACGACGAGGTACGCAGCAACACACCTGGCTAGCTACCAAACTCATGCACTGCACTGAACTTTGAAGCGCCTATGTTGAAACTTGTCAACTTAGGCGTTTCCTAATAGGAGCCGGAAGGTGGCCACAAGATTATAGTACCATACATGTTAGTTTTGTTAGTGGGAGGACTAACTCTTCTGCGAGTGTCCGTCTGGGTTAATACCACCGCTTTGTGAGTGAAGTCTGCCACCAAGCAGTAATGTGCAAGCATTACTGTGTTCCGGTTTGATGAGCAGAGTTTCCAGTGAAATTACTGGGCTTATGAGACTTAATACCTAATGTCTCAGGGTAACGAGCGCACTGCAGTGCCGCGCAGGCCTTTATGCTTCAAAGTTCTGGGTGGCACTGCAATTGTTATGGGCCCTGCGTTATGCTTACCATCAGGCAAACGACCAGCTCGTCTCGTTACCAAATAACATAAAAAAATGTAGTATTTTATAAAGGCTCGTTTTGAAAAATATAATTTTCCACAAATATTCATTTTACAGATTATTTCTTGTTTCAGGAAACGTCAGATAAAGTTGACCTACCACAATCACCAAAGAAGATCAGTACATAGCTGTAGATGGGCAGGTAAATAGGAGTAGTTTGAAACGAAGTCATTAAATTGTTTGTATATCATTTATAACTATGTAATAATAATCATTATTCTGTTTTCAGTTTGATACCTACTATTATCGGTACAGTCGGGGAAAGAAAGGTGATGGGAACCACCGTAGTTATAGAACTAGTACATTCAAGACTTGTAGTCGGTTCAAATATATTGTGATAGTGGAAGGAATAGTTGTTCGGTTAGTTTAGATTAGTCGTTTTCGAACGACTGCATTTTTTTAATCATTATCATCAGCCGGCGTAGGCTGTCCATTGTTGCATATAGGCTCTAATAACTCAGGCTTTGCCATAATACACCACACTTTTTTGGCTCAAGAATAGTACCAGCGCATCTCTTCACGTGGGTGCCGCAAGAACGGAATATCTATGGCTGCCCATTGCGGCAGCATTCTCCTTGTTCATCATCATAATCTACTGCGATCACCAAGACGCCAGCCAAGCGTGCTGTATCATGGCAATCCCTCATGAACTAAGGGGGAGGCCTGTTCATCAAAGGACGTCTTCCGGCTGATGATGATAACGGTGATGACCACGCTTGGCAGGCGTCTTAGTGATCGCAGAATTCCTCGGAGAATGCTGCTGATTCTCTGGATATTCCCTTAGCCGGCTCTTACGGCACTCACGGGAAGAGATGAGAGTTTCTATTCGTAGGACGGGACCACACAGCATTTTTTAACTGTTAGTGCACAAAACATGTTAGATTATTGAGTAAACACAACTAACGGAGATACGTCAAGGTCGGTCTCGTTTGTTGTAAGACAGCAGTTAATAAATCATATAAGAAGCCTGCGGGCGACTTAAAAGTACTGCAGAATTTCAATTTCAATATACATCAAAATCGTCAGTTATATCAAAGTGATGATTTCATTTATACATGGTGGAAAAAATACAGAACAAATTGACTCGTTTTTTTATATTTGAAAGAGTACGGAGTCTATCCTTACTACCCGCTGATGTATCCGAGTATGTTCGTGATAGGCATGGTCGGGTACAGCCGGCTGGCGGTGAGGAGGGACGTCGCGCTCGTCAAGTACGTGTGGCGCGTGCTGCGCGGGCGCCTGCACCACCCGGCGGTGCTGGCGGCGCTGAGCCTGTGCGCGCCCGAGGGGTACGTAGGTGCGCGCCGGCGCCCGCCGACGTTCAGGGTACCTACAGCTAGGACTAACCTTCTACAGTTTTACCCTTTGTCACGCGCTGTACAACTAATTAATATAATTTCAATAAGTATTGATATATTTCATTGTACCCAGCCGAAGTTCACGGAAATGGCACAGAAATGCTTAGAAAATTTAAAGTAAAGTTTGTTAACTTTGTGTTAATATAAGTTAGTTCGCTTATGTATAGTTACTTATAACATTGTATTGGTTGTTACTGTAATGATGTTATAATTGTGTCTTAATAAATAAATAAAATAAATAAAAATAAAATAAAATTTAGTTCCAAATAAATCCACTGAAATCAGTTCCGATCGTGCGCTAGCGTTTACTTCAACTGCACGAATTCGATCCTAATCTCAATTTGCAATTGGAATTGTGTGTCACGATACGCCCGTTGGGTTGGCCACATAGGTACACGGGAAGAAAGGCAGAGCCATAGAAAGGTTGATAAATGTTGAGAAAAAGTATGCAAAATAGCATTCTCTCTACGTATCTCAAGGGAGCTTGGGGTTGAGAGTGTCTAGTGATCAAACGCTATACATACCAAATTGTTAAGAATTGCAAAGTGAGATTGTCGTCGACTTGAAATGTTAGAGCACTGCAGTTATTGCAGTTACTGCTGTCAAGACACGACTAATCTAAACGAAGTCAAATGTAGTATTTGTTATTGGATTATGTAGATTATGACTTATAGTATACTTAATAATACTTGTACGATATTAGGTCCTGATTTGGGGATTATTTGCCAAAGATACTCAGGTACGTTCTTTGCACGTGGTCCTAGTGCGTTGTACTGGTTGGCCCTTTTTTTTTGTTACCAGTAGGACTAAGGACGGGTAACATTGCCCGTAGTTCAACTAAAGGTGCTCCTAAATGAGCAATATTTTTACGTCGTTACGTTACGTATTCACAAGTGAAGTGCCGGCTTTATTATGATATTTGATATAACTGATTGAAAATGCGTTTTAACATACAGTCACGGAAACAAGTGCTTAATCATCGTAATTTATTTTCAGTGGTACTTATATTTATTTCACTTCGTATTTAAAGATCTCAAGAACTAATTGTAATGTTTGCGAAAAAACTGACAAGGCACTTTTTCCCCTAACTGTATAACGAAGAAACTACATAATTAAGTATCTTTTGCAAAAATATGATGAAATAAGTAAATGCAAAAAGTAACGTAATTAATTCTAAAAAACAAAAAATATATGAATAATACAATTTCTTATTTATTTAAATTTTTTATCATTTATTAATATTGTTTTTGACAATAATATAAATTCCAATAAAATACTGTAAATCGTTCCATTATGTATGTTCTATTTTTATGTAAAATAATAAAATGTAGTGTTTTATACAACAACATGTATCATATAGATGTCCAACTTATTATTATATTTTTAACGCTTCACGCTGTTTTTGTGAAGCGTATTGCGTACTGCAAGAATTTCTTAGAATTCTAACAGAACAAATTTCTAACAAATCACAGTCATCATTTTCACCAAAGAAAATTTCATAGACCGTAATATTTAGTAGGTATAATAAAGACGCATACAATTATGTTACTTATATGAGTGCTAAATAGTAATTTGGTGCTATACAAACTCTTTATTGTGAGGTGCGGGGAGAAGGAGGCTTGAATAACAATACGCAAATGTGTATCTTGTGCAACGGTTCATTTATTACTAAAGTATTAAGCTAAAGTTATACGTACTTACATCTACCTAATACCACACCTCATATAGGGGGTACAATTGAAAAAAAAAAAAAAATATATATAAAAATGTTTTTTTTTTTTTTATCTACTTTAGAGTAAAATATCACTTAAACATTAGTTCTTAGATACAAAAGGTTTTGTTCTGTTTTTGTGAACGGTTTCAAATTTTCCATTTTTAATAATTTTAACATTTGGTTCTAAATCTTTAACAACAATATACGGACCGTCATACAATTGTCCCAACTTGTTTACATTTTCATTCTTAATCAGTAATTTATCACCTTCTTTGTATGTAACTGGATGTATATTTTTATCGTAAGTACATTTTCTTACTTGTTTACATTTGAGTAAATTTTCTCTTGCATCTCTACATGCTACTTGTAACCTATACTTAAGTTCTAAACAATAATCATCTGGGTTATATAATGGTTCGACTGTGTTGCTGACTCTACATGGAATGTTACTAGGCTTTCCAAATACTAATTCATATGGCGTATACTTAGTAATTGAATGGACTGTATTGTTGTACGTAAAGCACCAAAACGGTAACCAATGGCTCCAAGCCTCTGGGTGATTGTCACATTGAGTTCGTAAGAAAGCTCCAAGGTGTTTATGAGAGTTCTCTAATGTTCCTATAGTTTGATGATGGTATGATGTTGAATTTAGTTTTTCTATACCTAATAATTTGCATACCTCGGTCATTGTTGAAGACATAAATTCGGTACCTCTGTCTGTTAATAATGTCTTAAAAATACCGTATCTTAAAATAAAATTAGTTACTAATGCTCTAGCTACAGTTTTAGTTTCTTTATTTGGTAAAGGGTAAGCTTCTACGAACTTACTCAAATCGCATTGAACACTTAAAATATATGAATTACCATCTAAATCCTTATATAACGGGCCCACTATATCTATAAAAATTTTCTCAAAAGCCGACATCGCTGTCGTAGTTACGACCATAGGCTGTATCGTTTTACGAGTATGTTTCATTTTTTGACATTTGTCACACTGTCTAACAAAATGTCTAACATCATATTCTAGTTCTGGCCAGTAAAAAGATCTTTTAATATTATTTATCATCCTACGTACCCCAGCATGACCAGCTGTTGGCAGTAAGTGATAGTCATTTAAAATAAATGCTTTTTCATCTTCATTTTCTATTCTTTTAATGCCTCTTAAAATACAAATTCTAGGGCCTTCATAATCTTTCATATTTTTTATTTCATTAATTAACTTCTTTATGAACAACGCGTTGTCTTCTTTCTTTATAAGGCAAATTTCTTTTACTTTAATTATTTTACATAAATCACATAATTCCTTCACAAATTCGACTCGCGTAAATTGTGATTGAAAATCAAGGTTAATGTAAATAATATTTTTACTTGATAAAAATGCAAGACATTCAGTCTCTACATCTATCATTTTATTTCTCCTCAACTTTTCTATTTCCTTCCCTTTCATAGAAGTCATTTCTACCGATCCATTTGGTATTCTTAGTATTTCCACGACTCTTGGCTGATCAGACCGTTCGTCTGTGGCTCTACTAGGGATAACCTTTTCCTTACTTTCTTCTCTTGCTTTCATTTTCTCTAGCTTCAACTTTTGCCCTCTTGTCATTACATTCATAATCTTTTCATTCATCTCCTTCAATTCATCTGATGTAATAATAACGCGAGATAGAGCGTCTGCAAGCACATTTTCTTTACCTTTTATATATGAAATATTGAAATCATATTCCTCTAATTCTAGTCTGAATTTAAGAAGTCTACTGGAAGGATCTTTCATGCCAAATAAGTATAGTAACGGTTTATGATCCGTCATTATAGTGAATTTTCTGCCAAACAAATACGGTTTAAAATATTTCACACCCCATACAATGGCTACAAGCTCTTTTTGTATGGTCGGATAGTTCTTTTCTGCTTTGTTTAAAGGTCTACTTGCGTAAGCTACCGGTCTCATATCTTTGTTACATAAAACTGCTCCTACCGATATATTCGATGCATCTGTTTGTAAAATAAATTCATTATCGTCAGAAAAATCAGGATATTGTAAAACGGGAGGAGTTGTTATAGCTTTTTTTAGAAATTGAAAAGAATTTTCACATTCTGAAGTCCAAATGAAAGGTATATTTTTACGCAATAAATTATTTAAAGGAATAGTTATATCGGCGAATTTATCAATGAATTTTCTATAGTAATTACAAAATGCAACAAACCGTCTTACCTCATCAGAATTTTTAGGTACAGGATAATTTTTAATTGCATTAATTTTTTCAGGGTCTGGCAAAATACCTTCTGAAGTCACAACATGTCCTAAATATAATAGTTCTGTTTTGAGAAATTGGCATTTATTAGGATTTAACTTCAAATTAACTTTTCTAAGTCTCTCGAAAACATCTAATAGGTTTTTTTGATGCATATCAAAATTTCTCCCAAAAACTACAAGGTCGTCCAAGTAGATAAAACATTTCTCGAAGGTCAGTCCAGACATTGCAATATTCATAATACGAGAGAACGCACTTGGACTTGTTTTAAGTCCCATTGGCATTCGTTTCATTTGATATTGTCCGGTGTTTGTAGAAAATGCTGTGACCTTGCGAGAGTCCGATTTCAAGGTCGCTTGATAGTAAGATTGGCTCAAATCTAAATGTGAGAAATATACTGCTCCAGACAATGAATCTAATATTTCATTTATGTTCGGAAGTGGAAATCTGTCATCTTGTATCTGATCATTTAATTTTCTATAGTCAATAACTAACCTCCATCGTTTATCTCCTGCCTGTTCAGATTTTTTAGGAACCAATAAAATTGGACTAGACCATTCACTATTACATTCTTCAATAATATCATCATTCAGCAACTGTCGTATCTGTTTATCTATTTCTGGCTTTAAACTCTTTGGTAATCGATAAGGTTTGCTATAAACAGGATTAACATTTGGCTTTAAAATAATTGACTGTTCATAAACATTCGTAGTAGTAAGTTTATCGCCTGGCAAATAAAATATGTCGCTATACTTGGAACATAATGATTCTATAGAACTTCGTTCATTGGAATGCAAGTGATCAAGTTTCAGTAGCGATAACAATGTTCGAGCTCTATCTGCGTTTGAATTACACTTATTAAATGAACATATTTCGTACTTGTCCAATAAATGTACTTCAGGTTGGAAAACTGGTATCGTCACTGTATTTTCACTAGTGTTCAGTATTTGAATAGGTATGACACTATTTTTCGGCTTTACAATTAATCCTGCTAGCGAAATACTTTCTCCTAATTCTTTTGGAAATACCACGCAATCTTCTTGAATGTTCTTGTCTAATTTAATGTAATGAATAGACTCACTACGTGCCGGTATTGTTAAATAACTTGTGCAAATTTTTGGTGATGTATGCAAAGGTAATTCACAATGATTACTGCAATAGGTTATATTCAATATTGAATCTTGTAAATTAATATTCGCGTTAAATTTCGTTAGGAAATCCAAACCAATAATACCATCTCCTTTACACGGTAAATTGTCAAATAAATAAAATTTATGTTCAAAAGTTGAACCATCAGGCACTGTTAATGTAAGATAGACATAACCCTTTGAATAAATCTTACCACCTACACCATTAATAACAATGTTATCACAATGTAATTCTGTGTATTCCGATAATGCTTGTGTTCGTATAGCGGATATTGACGCGCCGGTGTCCAGTAACCAAAAACATTGTTCATCACCTACATTCATAGAAATGTATCTAACATTTTCATCACATGACAAAATACAACCTTTATTCACGAAAAAACTGGTTCAGTTCAGTAGTTTTATTTTGATCATCATCCTGTGGGTTTTCTTGTTGTACAGAATATATATTTTGTTGCCTACCTCGTTGATAACGACCACCATAATGACCTGATCCTGTACGAAAAGTACCTCTACCTCTTTGACTCGTCTGTGACGGATTGTTCTGGTAATTCCGGTGGTTCTGGTAACCCCGGTTGGAGTATGTACCTCTAAAAGAATTGTTATAAAATCGATTTTGATGGAAATTTCCACGAGCTCCGCGATGATTGTAACCTCGGTATCCCCGCGTAGTTCTACCTCTATTATTTCTAAACTTACCATACATGTTGAACACGGTGTTCGACGTCTGAGGTTGTGCAAGCTCCTCATCTTCTGCTGCACGCACTGCATCTTTCAGTTCGGAGTAGTTGCGAGCTGAAATGATAGTACTCAACCGCCTGTTTCTAAGACCATCTGCAAATTTTTTTATAGCGAGATTTTCATTAATCGGCTTCAAAATCTCAAATGCTTTCTCGTTACAACTGGCCTGTGAAATAGTCAAATCAACGAAAAGTTGTTCGATTTTATTCGTATACTCACTAATAGACATTTCTTTTTGAGATATATTATTTAACTGTGTGAGTAAAGAGTTAGAAGATTTTCTCGTTAAAAGATATGTCCTAATATCTCTAATTAAACTTTCACATGTTTGATAGGAAGACTTCAATTTTATTCTAGCTGATTTCGTAAGACGCGTTTTCAAAACAAACGTAATAAGCATTTTTTTACTTTCGTCATCTTTTAAGTAACTGTTGTACATCTCTAACCCATCAATCATTTTTTCTGTAACCTCTTCACTACCATCCATAACTACTACCAAGGACGCCGCAGTCTTAATATCAAACTTATCCATTTTTGTCAACAACCCAGTCTCAGTTTCGGTATCTATATCACAAGACATATATGATTTTATCTTATTATAAACTAACAATATTCTTTCCGACAAACGTTCCTTAACACAAATAGACAAATCATCAGAACTTTGTTTACATTCACTTGCAATAGAAATTAATTCTTGAAATTCTCTATAATATGTGTCCGCTAACAATATTTTTTCTAAAGTTTTACTCTTATATTTTTCTCTTCTCTGCTTACCTGATTTTCTTAAGTCTATTTGTATACTTTCTAATTCATCGCAAATATTTTCTAACTGCGTTTCCATAAATCTATAAAATTATAACTAAAAGATGACCATTTAAAACGAAAATCTTATTATTAACATGCATTAAAGTTCAAAGTTCATTGTTGCAACAAAACTGCGCAGTAGATAGGTACCTAACTAATTAACTAATTATCAACGAAACGAAACGATTCACTTTAATCGCGACGCGATATTTTTACGCGCACTGACACTTTTTTTTTTTTTAAACACTTACTTCATCATCACCTTCAGTGGTGCTGGTGCCACCATTCTTCTTCTTCCTAGATAAGCGAGTTGCCATCCGACGGAGAAATTCAGCATTTATTCGGCGTTTCACCCATTTCTCTTGTGAGCGTTTATACCAGCGACGTAATAGGTATATTGTGAGAACACCTATTATGGCTAAAATTGTGGCCAATAATATGGTATTTGTTTGCAGCACCATGTGTTCCTTTTCTTGAAAATCGGCATTATTTTGTCCCGACTGTGTAATTATGATTTCTTTCTCTTCTTGTTTAGAATAAGATTTGCCCATCTTGTAGACAAAATAACACGCAAATCGTAGACCGTAGTATCTCTTGTAGACTTTTAAATTAATGCACGTTCAAAATTTTGTAAGTTTTCAAATCTTTGTTTCACTCCTGTACAGTTTTATTTCACTATTACTGTTCCTTTTAAAACACTTATAACTTCTTGACTAAGACCGTGGCCTACGTGATAGAATTTGCTGACGGTAGTACTTATGCACGCCCGAACACGACACGGTGCCCTGGCAGGGTCGCCATGAGGTGCGGGGAGAAGGAGGCTTGAATAACAATACGCAAATGTGTATCTTGTGCAACGGTTCATTTATTACTAAGTCTTAAGCTAAAGTTATACGTACTTACATCTACCTAATACCACACCTCAATTGCAATTCAAGGTGTACAAAAAATAATAGTAAACACATCAAATAATAATCAATTGAATGTATAATAATTTGATTGACTAACAGAATACCCTATAATATAATTTGTGAACAGAATTATGATTTATACTCAAAATAGGGATAGTCCAATTTTGTTTATCAATTCTCTAAATAGGTATTTTGGTTTTTCAGTATATTTGTGGAAAACAATAGAATGATAAGGGTGGAATTAGCGTCATCGTTCTGTCGAAGGAACTACGCGGGAGGCGGTGTATGCGTACTATTGCGAAACGACCTGGAGTACACGGAGGAAACGGACATTGTGGACATGTCGATCGAATATGTTATTGAAATTTGTGCTATATTCATACCTACGATAAATGTATTGTTAATTGTAATTTACTGGAACAGCAGAGAGACCGATTTATTCTATAATCAACTAAAAAAAGTATTGGAAATAGCAAATAAAAAATATAATTCATCGAATATAATAATTGGCGGAGATTTTAATCTAAATATATTAGAAAATAGTACTCAATCGAAAGTATTTTTGAACTTCATGCTGGAATACAATTTTAATCAACATGTGAACGTACCGACACGTGTAACGAAATCCACCTCAACTTGTCTAGATCTAGTATTTACAAACTCGAATAAAACTTGTATAAGCACACAAGTTCACGACTATGGATTTTCGGATCATAAAGGAGTGACATTAAAACTAGCTAACATAAATGCGCTTAAGAAGCCTACAGTATGGACAATCGAAAAACGGCTATATAATAAACGGAATATAGACATGTTTAAAAATGAACTGAAGAACATAGACTGGAATAGTTTAATCAGCCCAGATAAAACGGTTAATGAAAACTATAATATTTTTAATTACAAATTACAAGAAATTCTAAACAAATGCTTACCAAAAAAACGTGTTAAAATGAAATCAAACATAAAATATACCTGGCTATCGCGAGGTATAAAGATATCTTGTAGAAACAAACGACTGCTAAAACCTTTCGTAACCTATTCTAAAAATACAATTTTGACTAATTTCTATACTAAATATGTAAAACTATTAAAAAAAGCGGTAAATAAATCAAAAAGAAACCAATGTATACGCGAAATGAATAATTCTGGAAATAAAACTAAAGCAATGTGGAAAATAATTAAAGCACGTACAAATAAAAATATTAAAAAATCTAAACATAATATAAAACTAAAGATCCAGAATAATGTAACGTCCGATTCAACCGAGGTGGCGAATGCATTCAATGAATTCTTTGCGACGGTAGGGCGCGGACGCGGGGGGGAACCGGCGCGCGGCCGCCCGGTACTCCGGCGCACTGATAACACGATGTTTCTTAGTCCAGCCTCGCCTCGCGAAATATACCTAACAATTAAAAATTTAAAGAGTAAATATAGCTACGGTATCGATGAACTCCCAGCTATTTTGATAAAAAACTGTGCCGAAGAATTGACCTTGCCATTTTATTTATTAATTAACCAATCTTTCATAGAAGGAACTTTCCCAGATTCATTAAAGATATCAGTAATTAAACCAATTTATAAAAAATCATCCAAACTTGATCCAAACAATTACCGTCCAATAGCACTTTTACCTACTTCTTCAAAAATATTTGAAAAAATAATGCAAAAACGCCTTAACTCCTTCTGCGAAAAATATAAAATATTTGACGAATCACAAAACGGTTTCCGTAAAAATCGCTCGACTACCTTGGCCGTCTATAAATACGTCCAAGAAATACTGAACATTATTAACGACAAAAAATACGCAATTGGCATTCTGTTGGATATGACTAAAGCATATGACAAAGTTCAATATAAAATACTCTTGGAAAAATTATATGGAATAGGAATACGTGGAATATCGCACCAATGGTTTAAATCTTATCTAAACAATCGTGAGCAAATAGTAGAAATTGAAAACTTTGACTATAAAACCGGGACAATAAATTTAGTGAAATCAAAATCTATACTTGTAAATAATTCTATTCCTCAAGGAAGCGTCTTGGGATGTATCCTGTTTTTAATATATATAAATGACCTGCCTAAAATAATTAACGAATCCTGTGTACTTTACGCGGATGATATTTCTCTTTTGACATCATGTAATAATAATTTTAATTTGAATCAAAATCTTACTGACATATTTAATATTATAATTAATTGGATGAATGATCATAACCTTGATATAAATTTTTCGAAAACAAAAATAATGCAATATAGGCCCTATCAAAAACGCCCCATTGACATCGACTTCTCGTATAATAATATTAAATTACAGTGTGTTGACTCGTGTACATTGCTAGGTTTGGATATTGACACAAGCGTTAACTGGAAACATCACGTCCAAAAGATTAAGGCCAAACTATCCAGCTTCATATATGCACTTAGAGAACTGAGGAAAGCAACCGACTTCAAAACAGCGTTATCAGCCTACTATGCATACGCGTACTCACGGTTGCGATATGGGATTATTCTTTGGGGAAATAGTGTAGATGCGGAGGACCTCCTAATATCACAGAAAAAATGCATTCGAATCCTAGTTAATATTAAAGAACCTCAAAGTTGTAGGCCGCATTTTGTAAAGCATAAAATTCTAACTTTAATTTCGATTTACATAATGGAAGTTTGCATATTTGTTAGGAAATATCCCGAGTTCTTCAAGAAAATAGTCGACCAACCAAGACGATATGAAACTAGATACAAACATAAACTAGTTCAATCAAGCTCCAAATTAAAAATACACAGCTATGGTCCAAATGCAATGGCGATAAAAATTTACAACAAAATTCCAAATACAATTAAAGAAGAACAAAAGGAATCTATTTTCGTAAATAAACTAAAAAGATTTTTAATTGATAAATGTTATTATTGTTTAAATGATTTTTTTAAAGACTAAACAAACAGGTTCTATTTATGGAATGGATCGGTTCGCTCTGTTACCTTGTGTTGCTATACCCTAACAGGGTCATATGTGAACTACACTAATAATATAACATCTCGATAAAATGTACATATGATTGCAATAAATGATTGAGTATTGAGTATTGAATTGATTTTGATAAAATCAAGAAATTATGCTCATTCTCTGCTCATTTATGCTGTCCCATTTTAGTAGTATATTACTATTTATTTATTTATTTATTTATTTATTTATTTAATCAATTAGCACGGCCGAGGCCAATTACACTAATCGAATTTAATTAACATGCATGTCATAACAGATAAGTTAGGTAGGTACCTACTAATACAAATTAAAGGTATCAATTACATGTCAAAAATATTAAATAATAATAATAATAAAAGTTCAATAAGGCTAAACATTACACATCAACTAAATTAAACAAACGAAAATATATATATAAATATTACTAGTAGTTTATGTATTACCGCGCCAAACATGTCCGGTCTGAGCTTGCTTCACTTCTCTCCTCACTCTTGGACCTATAATTAGCTACCGAGCAGGACTCTCGCTAATATTCAAAACAGACAAAACTGTTTGGTGTAAATCGTAATTTTCTTATAAGTAATTATATAGATCAGTTGTAATTATCATGCGGCATACTTTACTGCTCAAACAATATTATAATTTTTATATTTATTTTTTTTATTAACATGTAGTTGTATTATATTATTCTACAGAATAGAATATTGTAGCTCAAATTATATAGATCTGTTTTAATTCTCGACATAGTTTCTATGGACGTCCGTAGTTCTACTATTAATAGTTTAAGCTTCATATCTTTTCAAGTCCAAAATCTCAGTGACTTTATACGCTTAAACAAGATGTATAGATTTAAATAGTGAGTAAAGAAAATTTTTTAAATGTTGAATTTTCTGTTTTTGTAAAAAAATTAAACTCGATCTAATTTAGTTTTAATTAATACTGTTTTTCGATAATGTTCACTACTGACTATTTAGACCTTTCTATGTATCCTGCTCGCGTTTATAGTTTCATAATATGCGGGTTATATAATTTGAAGATTTTGGACTTGAAAGTTTGTATGAAAAGCCGACTCTAGTTTACAAAGATAAATCTGTTACCTGTTTTCGTTCGTAGTCCATCTTGGTTGGTAAGGCAATTGCTCAATCGAAGGGTACAAAGCAAGAAATGTTACAATTTCCCATGTCCCACTTAAATTAGAAAATTTAAATGGGACACAAAACAGAACACAAATACAGTATAATATCTGAGTTGTACCCGCAATAGAATTATCAATTTATAAATAAGAATTAAATTTTTTGCCAACTAAAATATAACGTATACATTAAATTTTTCAGTTTATAGGTATTACTTAAACACCCATTTTTCTGGGTTTAATAATTAAATACATTTGTTTTTTCCCTATTTTTTAGGTCGCTCTCGTGTAGCTATACTTACTGTGACAAGGTTCTAGACGCGCGCAAATAATCATTGATTTGAATGTACTTCACCAGTTCGTCTAAAGACTTGGTGACATTGAGGGAGTTTTTTTGAGAAGGGAAGTGACAATATGCGATGGAAGATATGTCATCAACACTATCTGACTAGCCTGCATATTCGCCGACTAGTACTTAGTATGAACTCGCTCAATGTCATCGAGGCTTTATATTCCTTATAATATTAATTATTGTTATTGTCAATAGTTTTGGATATAATTGTTTTACTGGTGTAATCATTTGGTGTTTTGTTGTTGACAATGATGGAATTAAATGAATTAATTTTCGATTTGTGTTGTATTGTTGAACTACTATTTGTTACTCGTCTTCTAGGATCCATTCACACCGAAGTGGCAGCGGTTGGCAGCACAGAGCCTGACCTGACAAAGCATTTTCAACAGTCTCTATTAAATAAGATTATATAATGTGGGTAATTTATAGTTTTAATTCCGCGTTGAAGATGTCTAATGGCCTAAGTTCGATCTACTCATATATACTGAATTTAACCAAACGTAACGCGCGACGCTGGAAAACGAAACATGGGTTAGTTTGTTATAAAAATAAAAAACTTTCTTGAGCTCGCAACGATGGACTTTAAAACCAGCAATTAGTATTTTTTAGTTAGTTAAAAACCCTTGGTTGGAATATGTGAACCACCTCCGGCACGGCTGGAACTCTAAACGCAGAACTCAAAAAGTTAGTCAATTTGTTAATACAAAATGTTAGTTACTCGCAACGCGGAACTGCAATATCCTTTGTCAGTATGGTTAGTGACGCGACGTTTCTCAGCATGGACCGAACTAAGACCGACCTTCGACACGTGTTTCGCCTCTACACGAGGAATCCTCAGGGTGTTGACTCGCCGAACGCTGGAACGAGAGTGAAGTGTCTCTATTACTAAAAATGTTATAGTATCCAAATTCATAATCAAAAAGTATCAGTTGAAAGGCCGCCGCCACTTGTATCATTGATGATACAATTGGCGCCGATTTGTCCTACTTACTGAGACTTGCAGAAGTCGCGCGCCTGCAAAGCAAACCCGGCTCCGATCCCGGCCGAAAGCAAATTGTGATGAGCATAAATCTTGGGTCTTAGATGTTTGTGTATGTGCTTGGGTAGGTATTCCGAAAATCCTCACCAGCTACACCAGTGGAGATTTCAGGAAAATTATAAAATACCTACATCACAGATCAGTACACAGATTTACTGGTCTATGACTTGCAATAAATTCATTCGAACTAATCGAAATTGGGGCAGTGGCGATTTCAAAGATAGGGTACTTTATCTGTAAATGAAAAACACATTTTCTACATTCATAATTTAATTTTTCACATTTATAGACATTTAATAGCAATATCTCTTAAAAATAATAATACTGAAAATAGAATCTATGTGTGTATATCTTGAACATTACGCTGTTGTTATTTACAAAAATAACGTCGATAAGATGGCTTCTCAGACTCGGTACAAACAAACGCTTGACGAGTTTGCAATTTGATAGTACCTAGCTTTAAAATGGTGTAGACAAGTATTTTCCAATCTTCTTGAATATACTTGACATAATGTCTTGCGGACCTTACGGCGGAATCTTTTTACTTGTCTATGGTTCAACGACGACGTAGGTATTTTTTACACGACTGCCCAAAAAAGGAGTGTAATGTCATTGTTCATGCACGTATTATGTGAATTACTTTATTCCACCATAACTTTAAAATGGCCGAACAGATTTGGATGTATGGGGTATAGAATCCATACATCATCCCGAGTAACAGGCTAGGGCAGTCGTGTTTTTTTATAACTGTAGGTAGTCTTTTGCTATTGAAACCGCACTGAGAGCGAGTACGGATCTTTTCGATAAAAAAAATTGGATAAAATTGACAGTTATAATCGATAAAACCCACTTTATCGATTTGAACTGTCAACTTTATCGATTTTTTTTTATCGAAAAGATCCGTACTCGCGCCTCTGATCGAGTAATCTAGATGATTTTGTATTTTTATTGAAGTTTAGGACCTCCACTTGCTTTTTATTATTACATGTTTTGCAATCGTGACCACGCGAACAAATACTTCATTTAACCAAAGCAATAAAAATCCGTATCATTGTAGTAAATGTACAAAATAATTATACAAAAATTAAACGCGGCAAAAAGTACCTTAAAAACTTGTCATGATCACGCAATCGTTTACAGTTCTACTCCATTATAATAATTTCTCAGCGAATTATCAAATAACACACAATACAGTTCAAGGCAAATAAATAAATAAATATAGCACGCTACTGTAAGTGGACGATACAGAATGATGGCCTACCTAAGGTCCATGTTTTTTAACATGTCTAATAATAAAGAAATTTGGCGGATGCCAAATAATAATAATATTTTTTTATTCGGGAAACAAAAGAATGATTTTTCCATATTGTATTAAAAAAATTAAAATTACTTAAAGCTATGTTTTTCAAAATAAAAATAATTATTTATGTCTGTTTTGAGTCACTCGCTCGTTTTGAGGCATCGCTGCAAGCGTTGCGATCCAGTGCCTCAGAATTAAGAAAAGCTAAAAAACACGGACATCAGAAATAAACCTTTTTCAAATGTACAATTACTTATTTATGATATTATTGATACTTATTTGTGATATTAACTTCCTTCGTATCTTTTTGTTTTGACTCTTATTTAAACTAACTTTAAATATATTTGGCGTTATGTTGCGCTGAGTATGAAGAACTTAAATAATTTCCTATTAGCTTTAAATAATTATAACCCTATATATAACAATCTAAGGTCTGTGATTTTGTACTTGTCCAATAATGTAAACAAAATCGGCGGATCACCAACCAATGATATAGAAATCCGAATCATGTCATTGGTTGCCATCCGCCGTGTTTGTTTACATTATTGGACAAGTATAAAATACAGACATTGTGTTTTATGTCAAATTTGTCATTACATACAAACTAGTACTAAACTATTCCACCAAAAAAAACTTTGCATTATAAAATACACTAATTTCAATTCGCTCTTTATCTAAGGACCGTGTTTTTATACATGTCTAATAAGAAAATTCCCGCTATAAAAAAGCGGGAACCAACTTCAATGACTAACTATAGAACTGATTTTGATGAAATTTCTATGGGACCCATTTGAAAGTATATTCTTTCAAATAAAGAAACAATTTTCCAAATCGGTTCATAAATGACGGATATCTGTTCTGAGGTAACAAACGAAAAAAAACAGACGAACTGAAAACCTCCTTTTTTGGAAGTAGGTTAACAAAAATGGCGGATGTTAGAATGTTGGATGCGAAATTTTTGTGATGTATATACTTGTGTGAACATCCACTAGTGTCGGTTAACACTATAATATATATTTCATAAAAATGGCGGATGCCAACCAATGACTTGATGCAGCATATGTGATGTGATTAGACAAGTATAAAAACACGGACCATAAGTAAAGCTGTGCCATAGTTTTTACCATGTAGTGTACAATACGTATACAATATTTAGCGCCTATATCGATTAGGCCTTATAAAATAAACGTATTTTTTAAAACATTAACTATTTAAATAGTACATAGATTTTTCGTTTTAAAATTACTTGAATAAAATTTGTGCATACTTAGCTAAATTCATCGACCATGATTACTAAGATATAAAATGCATTGTCTAAGACCCGTCAACTTCGTATGTGATGTTGTATGAACCGCCTTTTTTATTACATATTACAGAAACTAAGAAGAAAGATAAAATAAGCTATTTCTGTCCGGGGTTTTATAAAAAGTAAACATGTGATAACACACGTTCTGCCCAATTTGTATACGCCCGACTTTGACTCTCATTTTAAACGTTTCTAGTTTCCAGTTTTTTCGACATAGACATTTGATTCTCATGAGACAACGGATAGATTGACATCGTTTCGAATTTCACGGACCTTAGTGTGGTTACAGATTATTTGGAACGCAATATCAAAGTATTTAGTTACTTTAATTGATACTATATGCACCACAGGCCACTTATCATAATTAGAGGTAAGTGATAGCATTATCATTAAAAATATATAGTCAATCAATATCCAATACAAATAAAAACATGTAAGTAATGCTACATGCAAAACAACATTTTCAATACAAACTGTGTATACAGGGTACAAACTTCCAAAAGCGACAAGTAGATATAAACAGCTGTTAAAAAATAGTAATCAAAATAAATTCAAATTCATTAATTTCAGGTCTTTAGCACCCATAGTTACAAAAAAATGTCAAATGATACATTAATTAATTAATTGAATAAACATTGAGAAAAGAAAATAAAATAAATTTACCTACCACTGTATGCTACCTGTCGGTCACTGCAGTGACGCATGTAAGGGCAGTCAAACCGCCCAGCAATCATCATCAGAACGGTCATCTATGTAAGAGTTAAAGCCTAATGCCCCATGTAGTCTAATATCATAAAAACTATTTTAAGAAAACAGAATACGGCAGCACTTTACAGAAAAGAGACAGGACTCAAGCGACTGGTGGATCAGCTGGCGAGTTCAATGAACTCTCGGATGACGCGCGCCGCACAGGTTATTACTTTTTTCGACTACATCAAAGAGAATATAACCGCTACGTTTAGACTAAATTTTTAATGGTTTTTTTTTCACCAAATTTCTGCAATTTTTGGGATATTATATTTTTGTTAATTCGCGTTTAGAAAAAGCAGTACAAATGTGTTTGCGAACGCACTGAAAACGGTCTACGTGCTTCTTTCGTATAATTCTAGTGTTGCATTGCGTGTTGCGTTGCAAAGAGTCTGTAACCGGTTTTAGATTTTACAAATAAGTTTAACTTACGTTTATATTAGTAAATGCATACAAAAAAGTATAATAAAAAGATGTTTTGGATAGCGCTATGAAATTAAGCTTAACTATAGTATAATATTTGTACTAACGAGTAATTATTCCTTGAATAATACGTAGGCAATTAAACTAGTCTATTAATAATTGTTTTTTTTTTTATAGAACAGCAGAGTATAGAGGTTTGAAACCTTTTGGAATAATCTAAAAAGAACTGTGGTATAAGTAAACTCCGACATACTGGCTAAACGTTCAAACGGCGAGATGCCTAAATAAAAATAAAATAAAATAGGTAAAGATGTCATTTTCGATCATAATATTTATCATCATCATAATCATTTACATTTCATGGTAATAATATACATGGTAAATATCCCGTTAATTGTGACTTTGTTAGAGATGTAATTTTGCTTGAGATGTAACACGACGCGATATTAAAATTATACAAAAAAAAATATTTAAAAACCCTCGACATAATATAGAGCTGATTAGTTTCAAAGGATATTACATTTGCTTGACTCAGAGCTAAGAAAACTACATGTTAGCTCAAGTCACCTTTCAAACAAAAAAAAAAACTGTATCAAAATATCTTCATCCCTTTGGGAGCCTACCACTGACAGAAAAAACAGGGATGTATTTGCGTCGGGGGTTAAAAACAAGTAAAATTAAAAAACACGACTGTCCTAGCCAGTATCACTCGGGATGATGTAAGGTATCGAACGATACCCCATACATGCAAATTTGTTCAGGCATTTCAAAGTTATTGTGGAATTAAAGAAGCTCGCATACATACATAAACCCGAAAATATTACGCTTCTTTTTTGGGCAGTCGTGGAAAAAGACAAAACAATGGATCTTCACTATGCCAAAGATTTTGAAACCTCTATAAACTTTAAATGTCCGTTCCTCTCTAACTTGTCTCAGCTTTGTTCATTAGATTGTAATAATTAGGTGTATTATTTATATTCTTATTATACAATGTACGTGTTTATATAAATATCGTTGTTACATAATATACATCTATTTTAAAAATAATTTATCTATTAAAACACGAATGATAAAATACGCTTCGCCCAAATAATTATTAAATATTTTAACTTAATCGTGATGTGAACATAAGATCTTGTAAACCGACGGCAAATTATTTTAATTGATACGTAATGATTTTTTAAGTGTTAACCCACCGTTAACGGTTTTTATGTAAGATCTCTGTTTTTATACTTGTCTAATAGTGACATCGATAGTGATCCGATCGCCAACCAATGACATCATTCGAATATCGAGTTGTCATTGGTTGGTGATCCACCGAGTTTAGTTACATTATTGGAAAATTATAAAAACACCGACCATAAATATAAACATTTAAAAATTTCGCTGCCAAGCAATGGAATAGATCAACAACTTCATCGCTAACATTCGCTACCATAACGAAGTAGGAATAGCGTCCGAACCGGCGAGCAGGAGACACGGGTTACGAATCCCGTTGGCAGCAAATTTTTTTCGATGATTTTATTTACATAGGCTAATTATTTTGCTTAATATTATTTATCTTGAGGTATCCTTTTGGGGTTCTATGTGTTTTGATACTCTGAAAAATATAAAACAGATTAATTATTAATATATTTCACAAAATGCTATTTTTTTTTTCTGCGATAGAGGACAATATGTGTTAATATTGATTGAAGATTGCAATCCTTCAGCCGAAGGTACTACGTTCTATTTTCGGAGTAAGGTCCCTGGCAACGAATTCCACACCAGCGGCGCAAGTACGAAAGTCGTTTCGATAAATTTGTCGAATCGTCAAAACTGATAAATTGATCGAATGTTGCGAGTACCGAAGTCTGATCGTAAAGTATTGTAGTAGCTCTATATTACCTTTGGATTCGACCTAGCTATTCGATAACTTTTGTCGGTTGTATCAAAGCTCGATAAATTAAATAAAAAATCGATAAAACTCACTTTATCGATTTCAACTATCAATTTTATCGATCGAAAAGATCTGTACTTGCGCTTCAGCAACGCAACACGCACAAACAGTGTCAAGGGTTTATTCTTTTTTGGTCCTTACAATAAAAGTGGAAGCAAAACGCTTACTGTGAATTGGATAGGATTTAGAAGGCAGAGGTTAAATACTTACAAAATTAAGTTATGTATCCAGGCCGTGATAGTATAGCGTGACTAGTCTGTGTACACCTGAAAAAAAGAAAATAAATAAAAAAGAAATGCCGACAAATATAGCTGATGATCTACAAACGATTCAACAGATTTTTTGGATCATAGCTAAGAACACTATCGATCATGTCGTCAAATTAAACTTATAACATTTTTTGCGTCGGGGGTTAAAATAATAGTATTTAGTCTAGTATTTGATGCGAAGAGCACTGTGTTTAATGATGTGCATTGTTTTCGTCAAGAGACTTTATATGGAGTGTGAATGTTGAGTGGTGGGAGTGTGAGTATTGAGAGGTGGAAGTGTAAATGTTGAGTGGTGGGAGTGTGAGTGTTGAGACTTGGGTGTGTGAATGATGAGTGTTGAGATGTGGAAGTGTGAATGTCGAGTAGTGTGAGTGTGAGTGTTGGGTGGTGAGAGTGTGTACCGGGGCAGCGTCCGGGGCTCGTCGGGCCGGTCGGGGTCGGGCGGCGGCAGGCGCGGCAGCAGCTCCTCGCCGCCCGGGAGGCACGTCTCCACCATCGCCTCCAGGCAGTTCACGAACAGCTCCGCGTTCTCAGCCGTGCACTGGTTCTGTGGACGACGGTCACGTGTTATCTTACTTCATCATCGTCATCATCAGCCGGAACATGTCCACTGCTAAACACAGGTAACATGGATTTTATTAATTTCAACTTTTTTAATTTTTCTCCTTACTTGTACAAGCACCATTTCTCTTGCACGTACAGAATGACTGGTAGAAAATGCTATTTAAGTCGGACAAATATGTACAAGTAGCCGGGCTTTGTACATATTTGTTCTGTTGCTAAAAATAAATAAAAGAACAGGGCCATTCAAGCAAAACTGGGAATTTTGTAAAAGGAGAGTTAGTCTCAGGCCAGTAGTAAAAATAATTGCCAAAAAGACTTACCTTAGAAAGGAAGGGACCTGCGAACCGCCACAGACCGCCGAAGCCGCAACTCTGCATGTAGTGCAGCGCTTGTTGACTTGCGTCTTCTGTCGCTATCATATTCTGTGGTATAGAACAAGAATCATTATAATACAGCCTTAACCTTCGTACCCATAAATGAAAGTCTAGCGAAACTCGACTCAGCGCTACTCGAGACTATCCATGTTACCACAAAAAAACAATTTTGGACGCCTGTTTAGCTAGACAGTGTTTAAAGATACACGTCTAAAATGGTTAGAAATGTCACAACAGCGGCGCGAGTACGGAAGTCGGTTCGATAAATTTGTCGAACCGAAAAACTCGACAAATTTATCGAATTTTGCGAGTACCGAAGTCTGATCATAAAGTATTGTAGTAGCTCTATATTCTCTTTGGATTCGACCTAGCGTTTCGATAACTTTTGTCGATTGTTTCGAGGCTCGATAAATCCCACTTTATCGATTTGAACTGTCATTTTTATCGATTTTTGTCGAATATTATCGACCCGAATAGATCCGTACTTGCGCCGCAGACTGGAGATAGACGACGGTTAACAAGATTTATGGTTGTTAACATTTAAACACGCATGTTAAGGACGCTGTTTAACACGCGTTTAGAGTGTAAAAACGTGTTTACAGTGGTAAGACCGTTAATGGGGAAATATCAAATCAAATCAAATCAAAATCATTTATTTTACTATACTATACATGTTTCTAACATATTAGGTTGGGGAAAAAGTCTTTTCGCATTATAGTATGTATGAACTTGTAATAAAATCTCTTTGGCTATACTATTTGTATCTGGCTGGTTTTGGTATCATATGAAAGTTTAAATTTTAAAGAACATAATTCCAAATTCAAATTAGGAAAATGTGTGATTTTCATTTGTTTTTCGTACTGTCAAAATGAGTGAATCTAATGAAGAAATTCGATACATTTTAAAATTTTACTACAAAAAAGGTAAAAATGCAACGCAAGCCGCGAAAAAAATTTGCGATGTTTATGGACCTAGTGCAGTGTCTGTGAGAGTAGCACAAATTTGGTTTAAGCGTTTTCAATCCGAAAATTTTGATTTCAAAGATGCACGTCGCTCTGGTCGCCCTATTACGGATAAAATGGATGCCATTTTTGAAAAAGTGGAACAAGATCGGCATATCAGTAGTTACGACGTAGCTGAAGAACTGGGAATTGACCACAAAACTGTTTTGGCGCATTTGAAAAAAACTGGGTACACAAAAAAGCTCGATATTTGGGTACCTCACGAGCTCACTGAAAGAAACCTAATGAACCGTGTACTCATTTGGGATTCTTTACTACAACGTAATGAAACCGAACCATTTTTGAAGAAGCTGATAACTGGTGATGAAAAGTGAATCACGTACGACAAGAACGTGCGAAAAAGGTCGTGGTCAAAGACCGGTCAGGCTTCACAGACTGTGGCGAAACCCGGGTTAACTCGCAACAAGGTGATGCTGTGTGTGTGGTGGGATTGGAAGGCCATTATTCATTATGAGCTGTTACCACCAGGCAGGACCATCGATTTTGAACTCTACTGCGAATAACTGATGAGATTAAAGCAAGAAGTTGAGAGAAAGCGGCCGGAATTAATCAACAGAAGGGGTGTGGTTTTCATTTTCATGGTTTTTCATGATAACGCTAGACCTCACACATCTTTAGCCACTCAGAAAAAATTAAGAGAGTTTGGCTGGGAGGTGTTAATGCATCCGCCGTATAGTCCTGTCCTTGCACCTTCAGATTTCCACCTGTTTCGGTCTCTTCAGAATTCTTTAGGCAGTGTCAGGTTAACATTACGAGAGGACTGCCAAAACCACTTGTCGCGGTATTTTGATCAGAAGTCCCAAAATTTATATAGCAATGGGATCATGTCCCTACCTACAAGATGGCAAAAAGTTATCGAACAAAATGGTATCTACATACTTTAGTTAAATGTAAATAAACTATATGAAAAAATGTTTTGAATTTTCTTAAAAAATGCGAAGAAACTTTTTCCCCGACCTATTATATTGTAGCCCTGACTCCTGGAGAAGCGTTAGCTGTGGCCCAGGAGACAGTTCACCCCCTATATGTAAGATCTGTTTGTCCAATAATGTGAACGTACTCGGTGGATGCCAATCAATGACATGATTCGAATTCGGATTTCTATCTGCCTATATATAGATACAGAGATAAGTATATACAGAGGGCCTAAAGTAAGTTTTGCAACGCGTTCTACTGTGACCGCGTTTACGTAGATTTTGTTTGAAAATATGTACGAAAATATGTGCGTTTACAAACTATCATCGCGCAAGCTTTTAATATGGCGTTTAAAAGACAAACGCGGTCGTCGCGTAAATGGATTTTAACTGCGGAACTCACACTCAGCGTACATACCTTACATTATTATTATTAAAGTGTATGTAATTTGGCGGAACTACTTACCTGTATGATACTCTGCACCGCACTGAGGATGACTTGATCGTGGCAATGCATCAGGACGTGGTTAATCTTCATGTCTAGTAGACTGTGACTGTGAAATAAAAAAGATTTAATAGTTATTTGTGATGCAAGGCTGTAAATTTGTTACCAGCATGTTCAAGAACCACAAAATTGGAGGACATGTGACATCCACCAAGCCGCACTGGGCTAGCGTGGGGGATTATGGCCCACACCTATCTCCTTCTGAGAGAAAGCCGGTATCCCAGCGGTGGGAGTGAAAGAGGCTAATTGTAACTTAAAAATATAATTTAAAAATTAGCACGACTATAAAGTCGAATATAGTGAATCTATATAATTAATGATGACCTGAAATTACCTATATTCACGCAAATAACCGCTCATTTCATTTTACTTTAATACAAGCAAACCCTGGAAACGCTTCCTGTCAAACCGTGTAGTGACTAGTGAGTGCAAGAAATAAACAATCAGGGACTAAAGACTAGTGCGTACAACACTTACATAACCGGAAACACCTTGGGGAACACCACAGATCCCTCCGCTAAATACTGATACAGTATCCGGATTTCATCCTCATCTGAAATTAACCATATTTATATTCAATTTGGAACGGGCACGGTGGGTTTCTGGAAGGTTCGTTGACTTTGAGCACGGATTGGGTCTGTTAGTGTCTTTGTCATTTATTATGTTCTCATAAAGACAGCGTTAGATTTAGTCTGTGATTCGGGTAGACGAATGTTGCAGAGGCCCGCTGTTAGAGTCATTTATTTTAACTTTCATAAGTGCTCCTTTGGGGGCTATTTGAATAAAGCAACTTGAATTTAATTTTACGTTATATTCAGTTTGATGATTAAAGTAGTTAGTGAAATTACTGGGCTTATGACATTTAATACCTAATGTCTCAGCAACAAACAAAATGCAGTGCCGCGCAGGCCTTTCTGTTTCAAGGTCTGAGTGGCACTGCAATTGTTATGGGCCGGCGTTATGTTAGACACTGGCAAACGAACCGCTCGTCTCATTGTCCAATAGTATACTAAACATAAAACCTTTTCATCTTACTAGTCTATATTACGGGGGAAATAATAGAACGGGGATGCTTTCTTATTCCGTATAATGGTCAGACTGAGGGTATTTATGATATCCATACTTCCATACTAATATTATAAATGCGAAAGTGTGTTTGTTGATTTGTTGGTTTGTCCTTCTTTCACGCACTAACGGAGGAAAGGATCGACGTGTTTTTGGCATAGATATAGTTATGGACCGGAGAGTAACATAGGCTACTTTTTAACCCGGAAAAATGCACGGTTCCTGTGGGAACGTGGGTGAAAACCGCGGGCCAAAGCTCGTATAATATAAAACTACCTTAAATCTATAAGTAATAAAGTACAAAACTAACAACACTTACCAGTAGTATATTTGACCAGAGTCGCCAGTACAGTGAGCACGAGCGCTTGCGTCGTGAAGTCTGACAACACAGACGGGTCCAGGAGGCTGTTGCTCTCTGGCGTTGTCGAGTCTTTGTCCGTTGATGCTTGCTGAAAAACAAAACATGTAAGGATTTGGAAGTCTTCTAATGTGTATAATGAAATTATCTCATTATATCACTTATATCCATTGCCCTGTGTCATGGACAAACATGTTACACAAGACAAACAACCAAGACCGGAGAACAAACGTTATGTTCCCCACACAAAGTTTGCCCCGACCGGGGATGGTACTCAGGGCTCCTCGCTTTGCAGGCATGGCTAAATCCAACTTAGCCACGTGGATTTATATGCACATATAACTATTGAAATTATCTCTCCATTGTTATTTCTGGCAACTTCAGCCTGGTTTCAAACCGAATCTAATTTTAGTTTCACTGTCTCTCTTTAAATAAGAACATGAGAGAGGGATGGAATGAATTCAATCGCGTGTATCTAATGCAAATTTAACGGCCAAAAAGAAAAAATGTAGTGGTGTCTAATTTGAGAAAGATCAAAGACCAATAAATAATTTTAAAAGGCCGTATCTTCAATATTGGTGTCGATTGTTGGCGTTACAAACCTAAACTAGTGTCACTTTATCTTTCCAGTAGAATACGAGTAAGGGATTGAAGATATTTTTTTTTAAACGCTTACACTCATACCCCGCACTAGGATTCCCTGTGTCGCAAGTGGCATGGACACACACACAGATACACATCACAACCATCCAAGACCCGAGAACAAACTTTATGTTTACACAAAATCTGCCCCGGCCGGGAATCGAACCCGGGACCCCTCGCTTTGCAGGCAGGGTTACTACCAACTTAGCTACGGAGCCGATTTGATAAGTCTAAATTTAGATTAAGAGCCGTCATTAGTGTTGGAGTATTTGAAAGTCTTCTAGCTCTACCAATCTATACGAGTACAGAATTAAGATTATAAAGCCCGCTTGCGCCAGCCCTTATTTAACTCGAGTTAGTTGCTAACACGGGAACAAATTATCATTTTGTCCTTTTTTTAAACATTATTGTTCTTAATCCGGATTAGTTAATCTAGCTTTTGGCGCCAGTAGGCCTAAGACATCGGTGTTGTTATTTAACGCTCACTTTAGTAGTAGTAGAGTCCGGGTAGTCGCTGTCGCCGGACTTGGTGGAGGGCGGGCGCTCCATCACGTCGTCAGTGCTGCCGGGGGAGCCCCTGCCGTCGTCCTCCACACCCTGGATATTGAGATTCTATTGATATTCTGTTATATACTTTTTAACACCCTCTCTCGTAAAGCTGATATAATTCCACCGGTTTTAAATATGTAAAGCGGGTCATAAAAAACGCGTGTGTTATCAAAGCAAATAGTTAAGAACCCGAAGTATAACTCGCCCAACTCCGTGATGGGCCTAGCGCCGAGCGGTAAATATTGTTCCTGTTTCACCACGAGCAAGACGGGGCGCGGAAAAGAGCAAGACAGCACGTCTAGTCAAAGATCAAGAAGTTGGTGAAGCGCAGATGCGAATTTGACAGACAGGCCATAGAGTAATAAATAACCTACGCCTATGACGATGACGACATTATTATAATTTGAAATAATGGTTACCTACTGAAATAATGGTTAGTCATATATTGTAGGTATATTAATACTCTACTTATTGGATTCTACCTATCCGTTGTCCACCATGGAGATACAATGACACATTGCTTTTAATAAAATTTTAAAATTAGTAAGTATATGGATTTTTGAAAAAATCATGTTCATGTCCGTGACCTGGGAACTACAGTTGCTGGAAACAGGACTCGAAAGCTGAAGCCCCAGCTCAGTGGCGTGATCTTGAATAATTTGCCTTCGTTCAGCAATCGACAAGAATATAAGTTGATGGTACTATACCTATAATTCATGCAACTACATTCGACAAAGTTGAATCATGACCCACCTATTCGATTTTTTTCATATATCAATTATCGAAGTATAGGAATTATAGGATAGGCTTCGGATTGCTTCTGACCGATTTTGACCTTCATTATGGACGTGTTAGATTAACAAATTGGCTGTAAGATCATTCAAAACTTTTCCGATGAGGGAAACTGAAAGATAAAGTCCAACTTGTCAATTATTATTACGCTATAAAGAAAATAAAATAAAACCTTTTTACAGAAATAACGTTGACTTTTTTGATCGTGAATATTTGTTGTTTTCTTCACCTGACTGACTTGACACTTATCACATCTATATCAATACTAGCTTCTGCCCGCGGTTTTCACCCGCGTTCCCACAGGAACCGTGCATTTTTTCGGGATAAAAAGTAGCCTATGTTACTCTCCTGTCCATAAACTATATCTATACCGAAAATCACGTCGATCCGTTGTTCTGTTACTGCGTGAAAGAAGGACAAACCAACAAACACACTTTCGCATTTATAATATTACTAGGATATATAGTAGGATTACTAGGATAAAGAGATAAAATTTGTTTGTTTGTGAAAGAAATTCCACCTGGCTACCATTCCAGATGCACTCCGCAGTTTAGGTATAAAGCTACAAGTACGCGGCGCGCGGGCTCGTACTGTCGGGACGAATTCAGCGTGTTGCCGTGCGGCCGGGTCGCACGTTAGCAGTACCTACGTAATCACTCACGCGGAGCAAAAGCATATTGCTTCGCATTCAGCTGCGAGGATCCAAGCCGCAAGTTTTTGCAGTTTTAGAATTTTTATCGACTTACAATGTTTTTATGTACAATGTACATATAAACAACACAATATTTGTGTAATATAAAAAAATAAACTATTTTATCATCAGTCTTATTTAATGAAGTTAAATTAATCACTTCAAATAAGCTATTCTTGCATAATTATACTTTAGGGGATAATGTGAAATGAAGACGCGGCGGTGGCCTAAGGCAGCCCTTACACCTAATTTATTTATTTATTTATTTATTTAATAGCACACAATACAGAATGTAATCCATACATGATAGTGAAATAATAATCAAAAATTATTGTTCTTAATTACATTCCAAGCTTTTGAGTGCCTAATTGCGTTACAATAATAAGTATATAACACTAATAATAATAACATTTGCTCAATAGATAAGTACAAACAAACGAAATTGAGTTAGAAATTTGACATTATACTTATGAAAATATATGAAATTAAAAGAAAATAGTCTTTAATTGTTTTTGAAAGTGACATAGTTTATGGTGGAAGATGTCGATATCTCTGTTAGAGATAAGAATTTCATTGTAGAGGCGACACATTCTGACTATGGGATTGTAAAAGGATGTATTATTGGAGAAAACTTGAAGACTAAATATGTTATAGTTGCGATTACGATTTCTGAACCGCGTGTTAAAGTTTAATAGGGAAAGCAGAGAGGGGGAGTCAATAGTTGAGTGGATTATTTTAAAAAGCAATACAATATCAATGTATTTGCGACGTACTTCAAGAGATGTCACGTGAAAATAGCCAAGCCGGTCTTTATAAGACGATAGTTTACGGCCCATGCCACATCTGTAGCTAACAATTCTAAGACATCGTCTCTGAATTTGTTCGATTCGATTGCTATGGACGCTGTAGAATGGAGACCAGATGGACGAGTTATACTCAAGTATGCTACGTATGAGAGTGTAATAAAGGTAAATGAAACTATTGCAGTTACGGAAATGTTTCGTAGTCCTCGACACAAACCCAAGTAATCGCGAACTGCGTTCAATGATGTGGTCATAGTGGTTATGAAAAGTAAGCTTTTCATCAAAAAGTACGCCGAGATCCTTTGCAACGCTTTGTCTTGTCAGTATGCTACCTTTAATGGTATAATCAAACATAAGCTTATGTGTTTTCCGAGTAAAGCTTATCACAAAACACTTATTTATATTAAGCTGCATATGGTTATTATCGCACCAAAGTGCAAGGGTATTAAGATCATTTTGCAGTTTGGAAGCGTCAACAGCGTCATTCACCCCTGAAAACATTTTAAGGTCATCAGCATACAGTAGACACGGACAAGAGATTGAATCTATAAGATTATTCTATTGATGATTGATAGATAAGCATCAATCGCGGATCACGAGAACACCATGAAAAAACCACGATCCCCGTTTGACGCATATCGTATCGTCTATTGTGGTTGTGGTTGGGGCTTGATGGAATGAATGATCTATTCCGAGCACGGTACCCGCTTCTACCTATGCACCTAAGCTTCTAAGACCTCTATTAAAAAAAAAATGGTTTCACAACCACTGCTTGCTCAGTGCAGACGCCGCGGTAAATAAGCGGTAGTGCGCTTGATATGTATGTAGCGTAAAGCGGAGCAGTCGTTGCTTTCATCCCAGGCAGAGCTTCGAGACAGACGTTCTTGTTAGACGTTCGCTGTTAGAGTCATTTTAACTTTCATAAGTGCTCCTTTGGGGCCTATTTGAATAAAGACTTTTGAATATTGAAGTTCTTGTCTATTTAGTGGTTTTTTGATGGTTTTACATCCAGTCGCGCTTGCTCGTGTATTATCTCGTAATCTGCGCTGGATGCAAAAGCATGGTTATTTTGATACCAAAACGCATACTTGCATAAGTGTCAACGGTCTGCATTATGATAGCGCGGACTAGTCAGCTGCAGCACCCGTGCTGTGCTTGCGTTATGTTTGGTACGCTCAGCATAATAAACGGAATAATGAAATTTTGTTATCTAAATACGAGTAGAATAGATGTAGTAGTTTTATCCTGATTTCACATGAGTAAAGCCGCGGGGAAAAAGCTAGTATATAACGCATTAAAAATATTGAAGCTAAATTCATTCTAATCCAACCAATCCTACTTCCTTATAAATACGAAAGTGTGTTTGTCTGTTTTTTGGTTTGTCCTTCAGCAACGAAGCAACGTATTGATTTTTGGACGATTTTTGGCATATATATAGTTTATGGACCGGAGAGTAACTTAGGCTAATTTTTATCCCGGATAATGCACGGTTGCAGTGGGAACGCGGGTGAAATCCGCGGGCAGAAGCTAGTATTATAAATGCGAAAGTGTTTGTTGATTTCTTGGTTTGTCCTTCTTTCACATAGTAAAAGTGCAACGGATTTACGTGATTTTTGGCATAGAAATAGTTTATGGACCGGAGAGTAATATAGGCTACTTTTAATCCCGGAAAATGAACGGTGCCTATGGGAACGCGGGTGAAACCGCGGGCAGAAGCTAGTTCATATTGTACAGCCTTTGATTATCTAGTTTATCACATAAAATAGCTATGCAAAAATAGCTATTTATCTGGGTCAGGATTCAAATTTGTTACTGCTCCCTGTAATGTCTCACACATTATACACTTATCAATCGTATATTATAGCGTACCCATACACGAGCACACTGTTTGTAATATCAAAATAACTGGTTTTTCACTAAATGCATATGAAAGCATATAGGGTACCTATATCAAATCAACCATTCTTTAAATTTTTGTCTGTCTGTCTTTCTGTCTGCCTGTCTGTTTGTTTGTTCCGGGTAATCTCCGAAACGGCTGGACCGATTTTGACGGGACTTTCACAGGCAGATAGCTGATGTTACAAGGAGTAACATAGGCTACTTTAATTTTAGAAAAAGAATTAGGGTTCCGCGCAAAAAAATAAAAACCATGAAATCCAAAATCTCCACGAGGGTGAAACCGCGGGGCAGCAGCTAGTCTATGGAATAAATCTGAAAGTGTATCCTTTCAGACAAAAAAAATGAATTTTACAAATCAGTTTATAAATAGCGGAATATACATTAAAAAATACAACCGAATTGAGATCCTCTTTTGTTTTGAAGTTGGTTCAAAATAAAATAATTTATTTTTTCCATAACATCGCAGTGGAAACGAACCGTAGCGCACAGTCTCTCGTGAGCAGTTATCGCTTGCCTCATATTATTATTTGTGTTCTGTTTTAACCGAATTAAAAAAGGAGGAGGTTCACAATTCGTCTGTTTTTATATTAGGGTTTATATCATGGGTGGTTTAATAAATTGTATGAAAGAATACTCCTTAGAATGGAATTTAATCATCACGATATTTTTAGACAGTGACAAAAGATAAACATCTAAAATGATTAGAAATGTCACAACAGAATTAAGTTAGACAACGGTTAGATACTACATAAATCAGGATTTGTGGTTGCTCATATTTAAACACGTGACTAAGGCATGTTTAGGAGTTAAACACTGTTTATCACAGGTTTAATGTAATAACAATATTTTTTTGTGGTAAGACCGTAGGTAGGTTTCTACTCTCCAACTAGTCATAGATACTTTCGCGTTGAATCATCCATTTTTCATACCTCCGAAGTCCGAGAAAGTACCTAAAGGTTGAAAATGTAACTTACTGATACGAATCAATAGGTTCCTAAATACCTACCAAATCAACTGTCAAATACGTCTCTATAACGTTATAAATATTACCTAATCTGTGTCTCAGTTACAGAATACGAGTTGATAACTTCATCAATAGATACACTCTACGAAATTCGACAGAATAAACGAACATGCCGCGTACAATTTGAGTTGTGAATTATTGTGTTCGAAGCGTAGACAGAGAAATAGTCCGTCGACGGTTCGAAGACTGTCAGGGCTAGATCGGCAATTGTCGGGACTCGGGAGTTTCCGTAGCCTCACTGCGTCTCCCCGTTACCTCACCCCGCGTGTGACGAAGCGGTTGCAAAATGTCGACAATATTTTACATTTTTTTGATAACTTTTCGAAGTTCCTTTTTCATTTTGAATGTACATAATCTAATTCAATTATTATGTATTATTTTCAAAGTTGACTATATTACCGAGGGGTAAGGTGCAACAGTTTTTTGATTAAACGAGTTTATTATATGTAAATAATCAGTTCAAAACGAGTCGTTTTAGTGGTGGAAATATTGAAAATTCACTTCGCTCTAATTTGATTTTAGTTGTGTTTGAACCAAAACGAAAGCGTTTTGCCCCTAGATACTGCTTATCCGCTTATACATGCAAAATTTCATTTAAATCTGACCTGTAATTTTCAAATGAACAGGGAAGTTCGTTTGTATGGGACATTCGGTTTACGTACCTCTGTTAAGTTATAGTCCATACAAATTCCATAACAGTATTATTTGCCATTTCAAATATGGAACTGATCGCCGCCGCACCACTCCAGCTAGTGAGCAGCGCGCTGTTGCTATTCAAGCGCGCTGGTAAAATGGCGGGAAAGCAACAGTGTGCATTCACAGATTGAGTTTATTTAAAATGTTTTTTTTTTCCTGTTTACTCGCAAGTGTGTTAAAAAACGTCGTACGATATACGTGCGTATTGGTTATAACAAGCTCGGCTCAATTACGCCCTCGCCTTCGGCTCGGGCTGAAATTCCGCCTCGCATGTTATAACCATCTTTACGCACTAATATCGTAATGTACTATTGTATACACGAGTCCATCGTTGCGAGCTCAAGAAAGTTTTTTATTTTATAACAAACTAACCCAAGTTTCGTTGTCCAGCGTCGCGCGTTACGTTTGGTTAAATTCAGTATCGATCGAACTTAGGCCATTAGACATTCTTCATCGCGGAATTAAAACTGTAAATTACTCACATTATATAATCTTATATTTTAGTTAGTGGTAGTACTAACTCTTCTGCGAGTGTCCGTCTGGGTTGTTACGACAGCTTTGTGAGTGAAGTCTGCCGAAGCAGTAGTGTGCAAGCATAACTGTGTCCCGGTTTGATGATCAGAGTATCCAGTGAAATTACTGGGCTTGACACTTGATACCTAATGTCTCAGGGTAACGGGCGCACTGCAATGCCGCGCAGGCCTTTAATTCAAAGTTCTGAGTGGTACTGCAGTTGTTATGAACCGGCGTTATGCTTACCATCAGGTAAACGACCAGCTCGTCTCGCTATCAAATAACATAAAAAAATCTATAAAATAATAAAAAGGTTTCAACCCTAGTGATGTGAATAAATAAAATCTCGCAAGAAAAATATTCGACACTCACAAGACAACATCAAATAATACTATTAAATACTATCAAAATACTACAATTGCTTGTGTTGCCAACGTTCGGCTGTCCTACTCACGTCCAGTCCACTATCATCGCTGCTTTGGTCCGTTCTCGCCGCGTCGCCCGTCGCTCCGTGTTGCATGGAATGAGCCCTCTGCGCCTCACTCTCCTGTATCATACACATACAGTTCAGTTTGTGACTGTGTGCTGACATATAGGTATATATACATAAATATAGGGAAGGGTGACATTTATCAGGGATGTAGACGTCTTGAAACCTGGCATATTTGAAATATTATGTAAGTTGTATAAAAAATTGTATTATATTACAAAATATTGACAGGAAGTGGTTTCATATAAAGATTGGCGCAGTCGGTAGGATAATAGTATGTTCGAAGTTTAATATATTATTACAGTGAGCTATAACACAGTTTTATAGTACGTGGGACGTAACGACTCCGCTTGATAGATAAATGTATTATTTATCTACATATTACATTTTTGTTATTAGATAAACTAACGAACTAGGAGAGCGCAGTGACCGAAAATGAGTCTCGGCCTTGATATTATGAGCCGCCACTTCGGTCTACCTTGCGCCACCTTCTGCCAGTTAAAATAAAATAAGTTATAAATAACGAATAAATAAATGGGTAACAAACATTAGTTTTAATTCATAGTTCTTAACCAAGTTCCAAAACGTCGTTGACAACATATAATATTTCGGACATGTAATATAAAACTGGAAAAGGTTAAACAACGGAATCAATCTGAAGACTAATATTAATTTACTCGTTTCTTTTTAAAGGAAAAAAATCTACATTCTTTTTAAAAAGCAGTTTATTTAAAAGATTTCTTACGAGGGATCGAAGCTGAAGCTTTTTTGTCAAGTGTTCTGGTGTTGTGTTTCGATTGCTATTAGAGTGGTTTATATCTTGATCGAGTGCACAAGTTTCAAAGTGGAGTAAATCAATCAAAAAGTGCACACTGCATTGTGATTAAGTGCACAGGACCCTATTTTACCTATACGTATTTCCGTGATTGTGTTATACCACACCAAACATAGCCTTCGTCGTCTGTTACAGATGTTTTAAGCAATGTTTGGGTTTTGTCTGTTGACAATAGAAGCCAATGCGGGAATCACGTGTACGTCCACAACCTGTGCAGAAGTGTCGCTACAGGTGTTCTAGAGCCGCTTTTATGTTGTCAGGCTCTTTTCATAACAAGAGTCTGGAACCGGGCTTCGTCATAAAGTTTTTGATCTTATTTAATGTGAGTTTTCCACTGCACTCTGTCGTCTGCAAACTTTTCCCATTCGTCATCTTTGATGTTAAAGATGACAGATCTCGCCTGACGCAGTCTTTAAGGATTACGGTATATAACTTAGATACCTATACCTAATGTAAGTAACACATACAAAGTGTACTTTGTGCATTAGCTTATATTTATATTTACATGAGTGTATTTCGTGATACTTATAAGGGTTGTTTTTCTTTCTAGTGTCTGATACTAACGATCTACACCATGCTGGTTTTAGTAAACCTTAGTTCGCAATGCAAGGGTTGGGAGAAATCTATAAAATATCGAAATGTTCTTCTAATTATTTTTTCTTCGTACAAAATCAAATCTAAAACTATGTAATGCAGAAGCATTTTATAATTCACCTTAGTAACGATAAATTTGGTGTAGTCGTTAAAACATTTGGGCGTTAAATATTACAGCTATATCGATATAACGTTATTTTATAACTGCTACTTATGAGATAAAGTAGACCGCTATAAATAAAATACAATATTAGCATTTACCCTGGGTGGTCCAATTGTATCTTTCGATGTAGGCACAGAGAAAGATCGTTGCGTTTTAAAAAGCATTCTAGCTGACGTCTAAATGTTTGAAAAGCAGTGCAAAAGCGTCACACGTAATAATATTAACAATTTACGCTTGATTCGTTATTTTAGTAAGGTTACGTTACAATGATATCGTTATTAATAACGTTATTTGTATTTTAGCGTAAATTGTTAGTCTCGTTTGCGTATTCGTTATTGTTGTTATTTTTTATTTTTATATAACGAATTCCAGTGAGTTTACATCCATAATTTTTTGGGTTTGAATACAAAAGCAATGTTATTATAATCATTTTTAAAGTGAGCAATCGATTAAAATTATCATTATTTCACAGCCGAATAAAGAGTACACATAGCATGATTTTAATAACGAATAACGCAATTAAAGCGTGCGCGAGGTATGTGGACGTTAATTAATGCATACAAACGATACACGATTCAACCAAGTCCGATAAAGTAGCGTGTAAACAGAACACAAGGTGTGAATATAGTAGAAATGGTCAAGGTTGTGTCACCTACGTACTGAAAGGAAATAAGAGTTAATCGTCGTTTTTGGCAAATGGATGACATTTCTTTCATGTTTGGAGATGTATATGAATGGCTAATTGGAAATAGCGAGAGATTGTTATAGGGGCCGCAGACCCAATTTTGATGAGATTTGATGTAGACTTTAAACTGAAAAAACATTATAGTTTGACAGGAATAGACAGCATTAATTTGGGGGTAAAATGATAGGTGTTACACACAGCTTGTAGGCTACAGGCTTGCAGTAATACCAAATACTTAATAATATTTTACTGCAGACAAAAAACTGCACAAAGGCTAATTTCTATTTTCAAAAACAAGTTGCTGGTAAAGCACAAGTCTTGATAAATATACGTTCGTTTTTTATTTGAAGGCGTCTGTCCTTCCATTGGCCAAAAAAAGAAGAAATAAATAATACAATATTACGACTAATATAACATGAATCAGACTTGTTTCACTTTCAAATAACAGAAAAGTATTAAACTGGATGTTACTCTTGACAATATTTTTAATATGTCTAATTTGAACCTTTTATCGTAAAAATAATAAACAACATGCAGACCGACAGCATGAATTAAATGCGACAGTAGTCACGGTGATCACGGCCAGCTCTCACTCGTTGGAGATAGACGAATGAACCAATCACCACCATAATGTAACTAAGTTTTCAATTTTATGTTTAGTCAACACGTTATAACGTATTGTCGTTATAACTAACGCGTTAGTGGAACAAGCCTAATCTTACAATGATTAGAACGATATTTGAAAATGTATGAACGGCGCGATTCCTTCACATAAGCCTTTCAAATATCCTAAAAGCCAATTTATTGGGCGTCTGCTTGGGAAACCGGGTAAATTTGATGTATTGTGTGATAATTCATGTTTTAAAATAATAACGAATAAAGTCGTATTAGTAATACCGTCGATGCTAATTCTGTTGTAAATCTAAACTAAATATCTTAACAAATTAAAAAAATACAGATTTTTCGTCCACTGCATAATACTACTCGTATTACACCGATGGAATCAATAAACAAACTATAAAAAATAAGCATTCCGTTTTCTCTAAAATACAATTGTGAAGTGTTGTTTAGTTTTAGTGTGGCAACACAATTGGCAACAGAAAACACTTCAGATTAAATGATAACCCTGATCTATATCGAACCTAATAACTTGTAAACATTTGCAACTTAAAGGTATCATTTTCTTTTTCTTTTTTACGTTCCCAAGCAGACGTATTTAAATGACGTCGAATTCATGTTGCCATTCCTTTAACTAAACACCGACAAACTCAACTTAGTTGCAGTAGCTCACTTGTTACATCATTACCACATAACGTTTTCGTTATAACGTTATTTTAAACGCGACAATTTTATCGTTAAAATGGATTGTTATAGCTATGATCGTCACAGCTATACTACTAAGAATATTACTAGCTTTGACGTTGAGTTATGTTATATAATTTGACCTTGGAAGTTACCGTTAGATGTTGAAATCTTTTTCTATTACAATAAAGATTAAGCAAGGTTGCTCTAACCAAAAATATCATATTTTAGTGTTTATATTATTCGCGAGGCTTTCACACAATACTTTAGCATATTCGGGATTTTCTGCCGTAGAAATTTGAGAATCTTTTTTTGAATCGATTCTTTTTAGCCTTTCTTTTATTCTTTTTTTTTGTGGAAAAGCTGTTATTTTTTTTTAATAAATCCTTTCTTATACATAAACACAGGACAATCTAGGTTCAATGGTATAACAAGCTAGAGTAGCCATGACATGATATACACACAACTGCCGACCGGACCACGTTACCTGGTGTGATATAGTCATCAGGTGCGGACTGTGACCACCGCTGCTGGAGCTCTGAGTCGTTGGTGATTTACCTGAACATTGGAGAAGAAGATTAGGTTAAACATCAGCTTTTGTTGAAGGGAACAATTGTGATGCAAGTATAGCAAGGTGGTAGGACATTTTCAAGTGCTCGCCTTGCTAGCTACCACCCTTAACCCCTCGAATGTCGGCCGGAACCACGTCGGTCCGGCGGCAAAAAAAAAAACAGTTAGCCCTTATTCAGTTGTGATAAGGTTCAAAATAGCTTGAACTAATAAAATAATAAAATTGCTAACTATATTGAACCTTAATGACGCTTAATGTCGGCCGGTACCACGTAGGTCCGGCGATAAAAAAAAAACCAGTTAGACCTTATTCAGTGGTGATAAGGTTCAAAATAGCTTGACCTATAATAAAATAATAAAATTACTATTAAAATTGCTAAGGTGAGAGAAACAGGTATTTTTCCCCCGCGCCAGCTCCTTTGGGACCCTCGACACTGGATGGGTTAAGTTGAAATTTCCCTTTCCATCATCAGACGACCAGACGTACAGCAATGCGACATCCGCTTATGGTTGACATTCCTCCTATCCGTACTAAGCGTTACGCTTCCACCTTCATCATGCGGACTGCTAAAGAGTGGAACTCACTGCCGGCATCTGCTTTTCCTGAACATTACAATCTGGGAGTCTTAAAGACACGAGTGCACCGGTATCTTCTGGGCAAACGTGCTACATCATCGATCGCGTCGTCGCTTAACATCAGGCGAGACAGCGGTCAAATGCAAATCATTTTGAAAAAAAAATACTGTCTCTTATCACTTATCGGTCTGTTACGGCAGCTGCATTTGATAGCCAGTTCGAATATAGGTCTACCGTAATCACAATCTTCCGACTGGGACGGCGCTTAAAAGTAGACGAGAAAACTATCGAGTTTAAAATAATAATAATGATGCGGAATTGGCAGGTGCCGGTGTCTCACTATAGACCTGCTGCCTTATCAGCTAACAATCTCGTGTTCGTTTTCAATACCAGACCGATTAAAACCAGCGGTCACTAGTCTTCGTGTGGGAGGAGTTGTCAATAGTTTTCGCTTCTTTTCGTTTTGTAAGAGCTTATTTCTTTAATAACCAGCGAAAATTCTAGACTATTCCTTCCACACGAAGACTAGTGACCGCTGGTTTTTATCAGTCTGGTATTGAAAACGAACACGAGATTGTTAGCTGATAAGGCAGCAACTTAGAGACATCAAAATTCATTACAATATTCCATCTCATCACTACCTCACCTTTTACTAACTATTACTATAGTACAAAGGGTCTCGTAATTTTGGCTACGGCTCCATTAACGCCTATCAAAGGTCCGGTCAAAGTCCCGAGAGTTACAGTAGTTATAAGAATAATAATAATGTGGATATAACCTCCGTGAGCAGAGGAGATAGCGGTTTGGTCCAAGATATCCCAAGACTTCTGGCGGCGGCTCTGGCACGCGGGCTGGGAAGACGCCGGGTGTATCAGCATCGAAGACTGGAATAGGGATGTGGCGTGAAACGAAATACATAAATACTGTCGTTTTACAGATTTAAGAACATCACGTTAGTAAAAAATAAATTTACAGTAAAATAATGAATTTCCACAAAGATACTGCATCTAAAAGTTTCCCGAATTCAACGTTTTTTCTTATCATCCAACAGTGTTTAAATGATACTATCAGATTCTTTATATTCCAATGAATAAAAAAATATATGGTAACTATGTACTTAAACACAGTTTTTCATGGCCAAAATGAACAAAATGTATGTTTTTAGTACAACTTTAAGGCCCGCGTTGAACCACGCTCACACGCACAGTTTGCATCGGCTTATATAGTACTTTTCTTGAACTTAGAATATATATACACATCCCGAAACAGTAATCTGAAACCGGCTTAAGGGGCAGAATTTGGCGCGCCGCTATCTCACTCGCGCATCTCATCATTTTTGAAGATAAACAATCACTTAATCTTATTATGAAAAATCGCATTCGGTGACATTGCTGACAATAATATTACAAAGGATAAACAAAAATTTCATTTTGATCCATTCAAGTTTTCAAACCTAAAAATGGGATGTTATGTTTTGCCCATTTTCATGTATGAAAACTTGATCGAATCAAAATGATACTTTTGCCGTACCTTTGTAATATTTTTGCCAGCAACTTCACCGAATGCGGTTTTTCATAATTATATTAAGTGATTGTTTATGTTCAAAAATATTAAGATGCGCGAGCGAGATAGCGTCGTATTCTGCCCCTTAAGCGTTTATAAAATAACTTCCATCACGTCCTAAGTCCGACTCACCTGATGGTGTTCATTGGTCGGACAGTAATGGTCACAGTTGTCCGGCAACCATTTCGGTAGAGAATGCTTCACGTGACAGCGTGATCTCACTTCTTCACTCACGCCGACCAGCGCTGTATAGAAAACATTAAAAAGTTTTTAGCACGTAGTTTGTTTAAATTTTTCGCAGGAATTTGGCGTTATTTCGAGAGCTAAATTGCTTATGGTATTTTTCTTAGGAATTTTTCTTGGTTTGTTAAATTAGATTTGTATATAATTTCTATTTTAAAGCACTGTCCAAAGCAAAACGGGTTGTTTTTCGTCGCAGAAATATCCATTGTCACACATATCACAGGCAAAAAAAAAATACATTATTATAGTCAGATGTTTAATGAAAAGACTTATTCAAAAATATGCTACAAAATTAGTACAGAAACTTGAAAAAAGGACACGAAACGACTTTTACGTCTCAAATGCTCAAAATATTGATCAAATAATATCAAATTTTACATCACATTTTTTGTAACTAAAATATTAATCATCTAAAAAAATAGGCAAAAATGTTTGAAGCTAATAGTGTCCCTTTTTCTTAATTACGCCAAATCGCCATTTTAACCTTATTTCACTACAACAGGATTATACCTAAAGAAGATTAGCGTATCAGCGAGCCTTTAGTTTTTAATCAATTAGCCTTATTTTACCTGTCAAATACACAGGTCTTGTGTCTCATCTCACCTGTCAAGTAAACAAGTCTCGTGTCTCACCCGACGAGTATACAGGTCTCTTGATCATCTCACCTGTCAAGTAATCTCTTGTTTCATGTCTCCTGTCAAGTATTCTCGTGTTTCCTCTCACCTATCAAGTACACAGGTGTCGTGTTTCATGTCACCTATCAAGTACACAGGTGTCGTGTTTCATGTCACCTATCAAGTACACAGGTGTCGTGTTTCATGTCACCTATCAAGTACACAGGTGTCGTGTCATGTCACCTGTCAAGTAGTCTCGTGTTTCATGTCACCTGTCAAGTAGTCTCGTGTTTCACGTCACCTGTCAAGTGTGTCGCCTCACCTGTCAAGTAGGCCACGGTGGGTCTCGTGACGTGGAACTTGTCGCGCATGGGCCGGGCGGCCAGCGCCAGCACGGCGCACAGCACGCGCGTGGTGCGCGACACGGTGCCGGCGCCGGGGTGCCGGTAGCCCTTGATGAGGTGCCCCACCAGCGCGAAGTGGAAGTTCGCGCGGAAACTGGGGACGGATGACCGTCTTCAATATTATTCATTTCAACAGACTTGCTCGTAATGTGGATCTTATTACCTCCCTTTTAGGCTCATAATCCAAGATACACGCACGCTTATTGCATTACCGCACTCGTTTATGTATTTTTAACACCCTCTCTCGTAAAGCTGATATAATTCCACCGGTTTTAAATATGTAAAGCGGGTCATAAAAAACGCGTGTGTTATCAAAGCAAATAGTTAAGTTATAGTCCATACAAATTCCATAACAGTATTATTTGCCATTTCAAATATGGAACTGATCGCCGCCGCACCACTCCAGCTAGTGAGCAGCGCGCTGTTGCTATTCAAGCGCGCTGGTAAAATGGCGGGAAAGCAACAGTGTGCATTCACAGATTGAGTTTATTTAAATGTTTTTTTTTCCTGTTTACTCGCAAGTGTGTTAAAAAACGTCGTACGATATACGTGCGTATTGGTTATAACATGTTATAACCATCTTTACGCACTAATATCGTAATGTACTATTATATAAACTTTAGCGTAATAGTATATTTTATCCAAATATCACGCACCACAAGCCGCTGGCAAAAGAAAGACACAACTTAGAGACGCATTATACGAAAATAAATACGTAGTTTAACGTACCTAAGTCCAACCGCGTGGTCGAGCTGCTTGAAATGCCATTCCAACGGCTCTCTCGTCTCCATCATTACTTGTTCGAAGGTCTGGAAAAGGGAAGTGTCTTTATGACCAGATTTTTTTATTACTAACTATATTCTAGCCGCGTTCCCACCGGACCCGTGCTTTTTGGATAAAAAGTGGCCTATGTTGCTCCGTTGCTGCGTGAAAGTAGACCAATCCAAGAAACCTACGAGTACAGACACACTTTTTCATTTATTACAGTACGGATAGGTTAGCGTGTGCCATTACATCGCCTGATCTTAATAAGGGACGATGTGGTCTGTCACTTTAGACCACACTGATACAGACAATGGTGTCAATTCTATCATTTCATAACTAAACTAATTTTAGTTTCGCTCTCTCTCTTTCCAATGCATAACATAAGAAAGAGACGGAAGATGTCTGACAGATCTAAATTTTGTTTTAGAGCTGTCAAATATCTTTCGATCTTGATAAATTAGATGCCACTGAAATCATTGCCATTAAATTTACACTACACTTAAGCAAGTGGATTAATTTGACAGGTCTAAAATATATTCCATATCTTTCTCATGTTATGCATTGGAAAGAGAGAGAGCGAAACTAAAATTAGTTTAGTTATGAAATGATAGAATTGACACCAATGTCGTAAAATGTGATTAAAAGGAGACCTTTGGGCTTGCAAGAGGTGGTGGAGATCTGACCACCCATTCAAGGAAGCTGTGGTAGGACGGCAGCTCGGTGTGGCCGGCGGCATTTTGTCGTAGGATAGAGGTGGCGAAGAGGGCACAGTGCTGGGGAGCACCCGGGTACTCCCTGAAAGAGCCCGGGGCCCTGCTACGTAGCCCCGATGCAGACCACCGGGGGTGTTTTAGTGGGTACAACTCCCATATAACCCGAAGGCTCTCTATGACAGCAGAGTACCTCAAGTTTTCCCCCTCGATGACAACAAAAAGGTGTCTAGTCTACATGACCAATTTATCTTGAATCTCTACGTTCTCCCTCCCCTCACATTGTCGTTGAAGACTCCCTGCGAGTCCAAAGTATATTCTGTTTCAGTTAGACCACTGTAAAGCAGTAGCTTCAGTAGACCATCGTTCATTTTATATAGACCTCTGCCAGTTACATTAGGCCTGTCTAGTGTATCAATCCAGTGTATCTTGAGCTCTACGTTCCCCCCCCCCTCACCTGGTCGTCGAAGACTCCCTGCGAGTCCAGCGTGTGCAGGTTCTGTTCCATGAGCGCCAGCCCCGCGGCGTACAGCTGCGCCTCGTCCAGCTGCAGCACTGACAGCGCCACCCAGAACAGAGCCTTGTGGATCGGAGACGCCTGAGGGAACCACATAAATTACTTTTTATTAATACAAATATCTACTAGCTTATGCCCGAGATTTCAGCCGGGTTCCCACAGGAACCGTACATTTTTCCCGGGATAAAAAGTAGCCTATGTTACTCTGCGGTCCATAAACTCAATCTATGCCAAAAATCACGTCGATTCGTTGCTCCGTGAAAGAAGGACAAACCAACAAACGTACAGACACACTTTCGCATTTATTTCTTTTATTTATTGTTTTTAAGTTTGAAATAGCATGACAGAACGGCGGCGAACCACTGACCGGGTACAGCAGCGGCTGCAGCCGCGTGAGGCACATCACCAGCGCCTCCAGCAGCGCCAGGTCGTTGAACGACTCCAGCGCCTTCACCAGGATGCGCAGCAGCTGCTTCATGTCGTCGTCTGTCACGTTCTTACCTGTCCAAATAATATAATTATGTAGTTTCACTTACAGTCATGTTGGGTATCTTTGAATAAAACGGGTTTGAAGATTCTTTATTTTTTTCTCAAAACTTTTTTTGCTATAAAAAATATTTTATAAAATTGTTAACCATGTGACGTGATGCGTCGTGCATGCGTGACGTCACATGTTCTACCCAATTCGTATAGGGCGTTTTAGCGCTCACCAGACACGCCAGACTTTGACTCTCATATTTGAGGTTGCTAGCGTTCGTTTTCCAGTTTTTACGATACAGATATTTAATTCTCATGAGAAAACGAATTGAATGACCTCATAAAAAAATGGAGCCAAATTCCCTATTTAGAAGCTGTAACTAGTTTGTTACAGTAACTGTAACTACTACAGTAGTAAGTACTTACTGATGCATCCAAAGACAATCAACGCTCTCGGCTGAAGCGCTGGGTTGAAGCAGAAGGCGAAACTCTTCGCCAAACAAGTCCTGCGAAACATTGTAGTTATAGTGCCTCGGCTGTTTATATTTTGTTTTTTGTTACTGTTATATAAATTGTAACAAGTTCTGTTATTGGGCTTACATCTATTGTCACATACCTCAACTAATTTTAAAATCTCTAAGTCTCTTTTTAGATGATGATGATGACTCTAGTGCTATCTTGCTCTCTCTTGGTTAAATTTTGAGTTGTTTTTAAAGGGATAGTTAAGCCTTGATTAACTAGCTACTATATAAACAAACACTATAATAAAAAGTCTCTGAAGCCTGTGTAAAAGGATAAAAAAATAAAAAACCCAAAAAAATTTATTAAAAACTCTCGACGTAGGGAACTGATCATCTGATCAAATGCTTGAAGAGATTTTCTTGAATTATAACTACTATGAACTAGAACTTTTTCTATCAAGTCAACGTTCAGATAAAAAAAAACTACATCAAAATACGTTAAATTTATAAAATTCTATCCTTTTTGATCCCGGGGGTTTAAATAAATTATTTTGCAAAAAGAGGGAAACCAATTCGACAAAAAAAATACCGCATTCTTTCTTTCAAATATTAAAGGATCACCCTTCTGATATAACCCTAATCATGACAATTGGTGGAGAAATCCAGTAACATCAAAAAGCCACAAAAAAAAACCGACGATCTGAGAACCTCCTCCTTTTTTAAGTCTGTCAAAAGAACAGCTCACCAAGTCTGCAGCCAATCACAGCCCGGTATGTCGGCCTGGCACGCCTCCATGATCTCCAGCAGCGCGTCGGTTATGGTCTCCAGCGACTGCAGCGGCAGGCGCTCGCGGTCCGTGTGCGCGGGGGGCGCGGGGGCGGGGGGCGCGGCCGCGGGGGGCGCGCTGCTGGCGGACGACTCCGTGAGCACGTGCGAGTGCTCGGAGTACCTGTGGAACAGGAAGCTGCGATGAACAGTGAGGGACTTGTCCGCGTAACCAACTACTGGGGATGGAGACTGGGGTCGCCCTACTCTATCTGTACCACCGATTCCGAAAGTTCTGTGGAAAAGTCACCAGGGTTCCGCGAAATGGGGTAATAATTACAGTAGTTCTAAAAATCGTCACCAGGTGACAGATCTCCACCTATAAGAGATCGTCACCGGATGACAGGTCTCCATCTACAACAGCGCCACCAAGCGGCAGATATAAGAAGACATCGCCCCATTACATTCAAACTTTGAATCGTTGGATTATATTCTTTTTAATAAACTCGTTTTAAATTTGTATCTCTGTAATAAAATTGTAATGAATGTACCTATATTATGAAATCATGCTATTGTTTTACGTAATTTAAAATTGTTTTATGTAAATGATGATAAAAACTATTTTCTGTATTGACTTGCAATAAGTATTACCAGTGCCTTTCATTTATAATCATTTGACGTGAGGTTTCATAAAATAAAAGGGATTTGACGTGTGTTCCGTAATCCGTTACCTTCAAAGTTTAGGAACCCCTAATCTATTTATACTATAATGTTAATCTATACTATAACTTATAAGGAGATCCAGAGGTACGGTTTGTTACCACTATCTTTGGAATTTGTTTGGAAGTTTTACTAATAAAAAGTAATTTACCCTGAGTACTTATGGACTACATTTTGCATTGATTGCACGCGTATACAACCGCGGGCAGAAGCTAGTTTTGAATAAAGAGAGGTTTTGAAATGTTTGTTTTAGCGTAGCGGTTTCACTCAATCCGACATAAATCTAAACATCGAATCTGACTCGATTTGAACTTGTGATTTGAATTGTAAAAAATCTCGGTATTCAGCTCACCAGTACTACATCAAGCGCACACAACCACTGCGTTCAGTGGCAGTCGGAATAAGACTGCCCGATACGACTCGCGTGTCTTATGAGCTCGAGTTGAACGCCAGATAAAGTACATACACTATGGTCTGTAGTGTAGTCTACAAGGACGAAAGAATAAGAGTTCTTCGGCAAATTTTTCAAATAAGAAACATTTAAAGCTACGGCCAGCATGCTAATGTACATCTATTCATTTTAATAGGACAACATCAAAGAGATGAAATATTGCATCTGTGTTATTGTCTTGGGATATAATGGAGTCGATTGTCTATGATCACGAAATTCTTGGCTTCTTTAATGAAGAAACGGTCGATAGCCGTTACGCATGCAGACAGGCATTCATTTATTTTATTATTTCGAATTTTAAAAAGTTTATTTTGTATACAACACAAAACAACAATAAAAAGACAACACGAACAACCAACGATAAACACAAACATGGCACAAGACTTACTTGAAGTGACTTCGGAAAAATATTCAAAACAAATAATGTATTATGAAGATTCAAATGGAGCTTTTTTAAACCCTAGTATATTGTCTATAGGTACGAAATTCTTAGATGCATAACATTAGCAGGACAGTTGGTATAATGAAATTACTTTTGATTTCAGAGTCTTTTTTAAAACAGTGACATCTATCTATCATTTTAAAAATCAGTTTAATAAGCTATTCAAGTAAAACTATTCCACAACAGATGGCATTATAAAACTAACATCCATCACAGTATTTTATCCCTCAGGTATTTTCCTCCAGGAATATTTTGATCCCCTTTCGGGATAACATATCAATTTAACGACAGGTTGTATATTAATTTATGAATTTTACAGAAAGAACAACATCTGCAAGAAGTCTTCCACGGTGGTTATCTAACATATGGCAGTGGAAGTTGCCAGAAGGGCAGGATTCGATTGGTCTATAACGAGGCCATTTTGGTTCTGAAACAAACAGTTTTGTTCCTGCAAATAACCGATAGTTGACTTAAACATCTTGTTTCTGGTAAACGTTTGTAGAAAGACTGTCCGCTTTTCCCTTGATGCGACCAGTCCCCAGCTACATTCTCCGTGGACTCACCAGTCGCTGGCGTGCCTGTTGTAAGGGCTGCGGAAGGCGGTGACGGCGGCCGACTTTACTTTGGAGATGCCGAACATCTGGTAGAACTTCGGCAGACCAAACTCGTCGAGTGACAGGCGGAGGACGCGCTGCGTTTCCTCTGTGGACGTAATTATTTAATTACACACAAAGTAGAATAATGCAAAATGAATTTCAGAAAAGATTTAAAGTAACATATAAGTTTGACTTCACTTTCACTTTTGACACTCGATTCCAATCGTAAATTGGGATTAGGATAGAATTCAGTGCAGTTTGATGCTTTTGAACGCAATATTAGCGCACGAAATGGAACCGCTTTCAGTAGATTTTTTGGAACTGAATGAAAAACTACCGTTGACGCGATTTTGACATTAACATTCGAATTGGAATTGAAACTGAATTCAAGCCATAAGGGGCCTCACTCTGTAAATCCAACGTCGAAGCTTCGGCTGACGGATCGGAATTTTCTTAAAGACAAAATGTCAAGAGCGAACATCGAATTGAACGTTGGATCCGAAACACTTTCATAGTAGGAAAACTGCGATCCGTCAACGGAAGCTTCGACGTTCGATTTACGGAGTAAGGCCCCAGGTTCGGGTCAATTGATACGGTTTCAAAAGCATGCCAAGAGCGTGACACGTAACCCGTTACCTGAGAAGCTGGGCGTGGTGCAGGTGCACAGCGAGTGTATGATGTTGATGACGAGCCCGTGCGTGGCGGCGCGCATGGACACGGCGCCCGAGCACACCAGGAACGATACCGTGTGGAACAGGTACGGCAGGTGGCGCGCCACGTCCAGGCAGTTGTTGAACGACAGCATCAGCTGGGGAACGAAGGTCTGTTCAAGATTTCACCCCCAAACAGTTCTTCCGTTTTGGTACTCAAATTTAACCAGGCTATCAGTTGGTTTTTTGGAAAGAGCTCTCAAAATCTAGATATTTTGAAATGAAATTACAATCTTATAGGCTTGCGATTTCCCGAAAATCTCCGTGCCATGAAGAAATAAACTAATCGAGATGACAGGCAAGAAACTCATCGGGATTTTTTTCAAAAAGATTCTAGTGAAAAGTTTCAGAAAGATGCTAGTGAAGGCTGAAACAAACTTACCAAGTATCTAGCCAGGATGGCTATGTCGTCCCACATCATGTGTTGTTCCAGCATAGCTGTCGGCGAATGGCATGTCTTATCTACCACCTAGAAGAAACACCACGGGGCTGTTGACATTACAGAAAAATATAAGTAAGATCCGTGTTTTTGTACTTATCCGATAATAATGGCGGATCACCAACCGACGACGTTGATAGAAATGCGAAGTCATTTCTTTTTACTGTTGGATAACGAGACAAGCTGGCCGTTTGCCTGATGGTAAGCTTAACGCAAGCCCATAACAAATGGCAATAAGAACTTTGAAAGACAAAGGCCTGTGCAGCACTGCAGTGCGCTCGTTACTCTGAGACGATAGATATAAGCCCAGTAATTTCACTGACTACTTTGTAATTGGTTGGCGATCGGATCTCTCTTGATGTCATTGGTTGGCATCCACCGAGTTTGTTTACATTATTGGACAAGTATAAGAAAATGGACCTTAATGGGAATAGTGCAACATCTCTTGCATTTGATTGGCATTATACAATATCATATCACCATCTTTTTTCTTTCTTTTTCAGTTGTGTTTCACTAAAAGAAATCGCTTCTAGATGCTTCTAAAGTTAATAACTATAATGATTTAAATACAAATGTAATTATAGCATTTGTAGCGTGTTTGAAAGGAATATTGAATTTTGTGTGAGATACATTGGCCAATTCAATCGTACTTATTGGAAAACAAAATATAAAAAAAATAGTTGTCTACGAACAAAATATAAAAAGCTGGAAGCTGAGATAAATAAAGAAATAAATCATAAAATAAATAGGTAAAGAAGCTGACCTCAAAATGGTAATTTCACTTTAGTAAACATTTTAAAAAAAGTTGAAGACGAAGTTGCCAGAGTGGAAAAAAATTGTTCATTCGACTAAGTAGTAGATACCACATCTGACTACGCGGCAGATTCTCAATTTATGGTTGGTAACTAGTCAGGTAACTACTAGGAAATACCCTACCAATATCATATTCCGTGTAACACACCACAAATAACAACTTTTAGACGCCTGTTCAGCTTTTTTTATATACTACATGATGGCCTTTGGCCACATTTCACCTAATGGAAAGCGACATGGCAAGCTAGATATTGTGTAAAGATAAACGTGTAAATTTATTAGAAATGTTACCACAGAATAGAGTTAGATACTACTTAGATCAACAGCTGTGGTTTTTAATATTTAAACACGCGACTAAGGCATGTTTAAGTGTTTGACACTGTTCAACACGTGTAACAAAAGTGAAATAAATAAAAAACACGACTGCCCTATCCAGTGTCACTCGGGATGATGTAAGGATTCTAACGATACCTCATGCATCCAAATCTGTTCCGGCAGTTAAAAGTTGCGGTGGAGTAAACTCACATACATACGTACATGAACCTTAAAAACATTACACTCCTTTTTGTGCAGTCGTGTAAAAAGTAGAAATTTTGAGGTCAGCTCGTGAGAAAAATAAATAAAAAGAAACAAATGAAACAAACTCACAGTGGCCGGGGTAACGGGGCCCAGTACGTTATTTGGCAGTTTGGATAGGGCCTGCAGAGAAATGTACACTATTCTTAGCTTATTGGAGACAAGTGAAGCTGCGTACACTATGCGCAACGGATCTTCGCCGGCCACGTAACTGTATCAGCAATTTTTTTTATCAAAACTAGTGCCAAAGAAGCAAACGGGTCGCCTAATGGTAAGTGGTAATAACGCCTGGGTATTTGCAACACTGGGAGCGTTGCCAGTTTGACAGGTCTAAATTTAGGTTTAGAGCTGTCAAATAACTTCATACTTTGACAAATTAGACTCCACTTTGGTTATGGTCATTTAGTTTACACTAGATACAAGTAAGTGGTATAATTTGACGGGTCTAAAATATATTCCATCCCTTTCTCATGTTATTTAAAAAGAGAGAGTGAAACTAAAATTCAGTTTAGGTTGGATAAGCCAGAACCGACACCAGTTTCCTTTAGAACTGGGACCTAATCACGCTAGTAGGGTATTATTGGGGGTTCTGTATCACTCTCGCTTCGCTCGGTGCGTGATACAGAAGACCCAATAATCTGCTTAAAAATAGTCTCTGATCTGCATTCTACTTAGTGACTGTTTATCATGAGAACAATTTTACTCGACAAACAAAAATATTCAACAAAGAGGTACATCGATAATCATGCGGAGCAAATGTTTTTGTAATGTGAACGTTTAAATGTAGCATATCGATCGAGATTCGACAAATAAAGATATTAGCTACGTCTGTCGATCAAAATTATCGAGGTTTCTGTATCAAGCACTCAAAGTAGAGTAACTGACGCAGAACCCCCAATTATTTGCTAAGCAGATTATTGGGTGTTCTGTATCACGCACCGAGCAAAGCGAGAGTGATACAGAACCCCCAATAATACCCTACTCACGCTTAAAATAAAGTTCAGATTGATCGCAGTCAGAGGAATGGAATGGAAGCGGGTGGCATCGACAAAACTCTATGTTTTATCGTGATAAGAAACGATGCCATTTTCAAAATAAGGAAACACTGATTGAAAAAGGGTAAATTCACTGTTCCTGTGGGAATGAATCCGCAGCGCAGGTTGCTTATACTGTATCATAAAGCGATCATTAAAGTTTAACAATAAAATATTTTAACATATAGGCGTGGCCACCTTCCAGCTCCATCATCAGACCAGCTCTATGACTTCATTATATTGCATTGTCATCCGATTCACATATGTATGTATAACTTCGGCTCGATCGAACACCGGGAAGTGAGTCAAATTTAGCTTTCAATATTTGACATAAACAAACTAACATACATACAAACATTGCAAGTTGACTAAAAGCTTGTAAAAATATATGGTGTATGGCTAATAAGAGCTAAAGCTTAGCAAAGTCAATGCACTATCAATAATTTCCCCTGAAATAGAAGGTATCACGGCCAAAACACATTGCGCGTAATGTACGTAGCTTTTTTTATACATTATAGGCTTGCGGTAGAGCGGTTCCGCAGTGCATTAGATCCATATCCGAGATAACGCTGTCCGAAGTAACCACAGTATGTACTATTTCTAAAACAGGTCATCCGATTTCTTTCCATCATCCGTGAATCTCCAATTCGGAGCAAAAAAAATTGACTTTTATACTAGCTTCTGCCTGCGATTTCACCCGCGTTCCCACAGGAACGTAAGCTTGAACCTCGATACTTTCGACAAAAGTTATCGAATAGCTAGGTCGAATCCAAAGAGAATACAGAGCAACTACAATACTTTACGATCAGACTTCGGTACTCGCAACATTCGATAAATTTATCGAGTTTTTCGGTTCGACAAATTTATCGAACCGACTTCCGTACTTGCGCCGCTAGTGCGTAAGCAGTATCCGAATTCGCTCCGAGTTTATTTTCACTGATTCGGATCGGGTGCAGTGCGCAACCGCTCTCGGGTGTAAACGCGGTTAGAGTACAAATTGGGCAGGCATACTCGTAATGTGCACAATGAGTGTGGATGACATAATCTGAAACTATGAAACATTGACAAAAATAGTTAACTAATTTTATTGGAGGCGGAGACCGCATGAGCTAAGGGTACGATTAAGAGATAAGTCTAAGCGCAGATTCATGTTTCAATGTGTCAAATTTCTTGACATAAATAAATAAAAACATGAATCACCGCTTAGGGTAAGATTCAGAGAGGAGTCCAAGCGTGTACTTTTGCTATACTATATCAAAATTCAGTACTTATGTTCAAATTCATATTCAGACGTGTGGACTTTGGAACATTGCTAAGCGTAAAGTAATTTTAGCCACTCTTAAAACAGAAGTGGCGCCACCAAATGCGAACGGTAGTAACCATACTAACCTTACGTTGAAATATCAAACTTGTAAATGAAATATTTCACTACCGTAATAAAATAAATAAAATTTTAATTATATAAAAATACAAATAAATACAATTGAAGTGTCTGTTTGTAATATCAAAATAACAGCTTAAATCCATATGCGTATATACTATACGGTACTTATAAGAAAAACACAATTTTTACAAATTTTGTCTGTCTGTCTGTCTGTTTGTTCCGGGTAATCTCCGAAACGGCTGGACCGATTTTGACAGGACTTTCACTGGCAGATAGCTGATGTTATATGAAGTAACTTAGGCTACTTTAATTTTAGAAAAATAATTAGGGTTCAAAGTAAAAAAAATACACATGAAACCCAATAGTTCCGTGCGGGTGAAACCGCGGGCAGCAGCTAGTTATAGAGTATATTTATATCATAAATATTTTTTGTTTGACTGACTCAAGTAACATTTTACATATTGCTATCAGAACCAGAATAGTATTTCTTGCCAAAACTGTGTTTATAAGATGTTAAATAAAATATAGTCACAATGCACTTTGTGCATTTTCTTTATTAATAGTCACCAAAAAACCGGTAAACGTGCCGGTGAAAACATTAAGAACCATAGGTAATAAGAACTACGTCTATGAATACGAATTTGATTGAGCCGCTTAGTCGAAGCTTTGCTAAGACTGTTCTTAGATCGCTTTATATTGTCTCTGAATCTTACCACAGATCATGATCTAGTCATGTTGACCAGACTCCCTGGGCCACAGTTAACGATTGTCCACAAGACAAGAGCTACCATTGGAATTATATACATTATAGTGAAATAAATTATTTTGATTTGAATATCTCTGCTATAATGAATTTTTTTAGTGCAGTCTTACTCGTATGGGCAAGTTTGACATCGTTTTGTAAGCTAGAAGCTTCTTACCCTACACATCCGCCCGATGACTTTCTTGGATACTAGCTGCACGTTGGCGGAGGCGAGCGCTACCGCAGTATCCGCCATGATCTCTATCATCGGTGACCCGAGACCTGTACACAGACACGGTCAATGTTACAGGAAAGTTTCATGAAACACGTACTAAATAAATAAAGACTGTGGTTTTGTTAGTGGGAGGACTAACTCTTCTGCGAGTGTGCGTCTGGGTTGTTACCACCGCGCCGTGAGTGAAGTCTGCCGCCAAGCAGTAGTGTGCGAGCATTACTGTGTTCCGGCTTGATGAGCAGAGTATCCAGTGAAATTACTGGGCTTATGAGACTTAATGTCTCAGGGTAACGAGCACTGTTTAATTGTTATACTTGTTTTTGTCGCCACCGTCCTCTGCTCTCATATGTATATGTTACTCTCGTGAAAATATAAACTATTTTTCCAGAAACACAGTTTTATTGACCAGCAGGGTTTTACAATCTTAGTATTAATTTTCATCTATTTTTAGGTTATAATTTTGATAGCTTTCAAAGTCAAAACTGACAGACCACTACACTTCAGACGTGACATTTTATCCTTTTTTTATACATTCTAGACATACCGCCTCCCAAGGACCAATAGTCCTTCTAAGTAGATAAGATAGGTTACAATTACATATTAGTTATTTAATTACAATTTATAGGCAGGGGACATAGCTTCGAAGTTGGTCGTTGAATAAAAGAGTCTTTATAGCGTAATGTGACAACTCGCGTGATATTATCCTTACCCGGATGAATCTCTAACACTCGGCCATAAAGCCACTTCGCTGGAGGTAAATTATCTTCTCGTACTAAAACTACGTCGCCTATCCTCAATTCAGGAGTGTTTTGTTTCCATTTGTATCTTTGGAAAAAGTGGGTTAAATATTCTTTAGACCACCTCCTCCAGAAATGCTGTACCATTCGTTGGGTAAGCTGCCAACGGCGTAAGCCAGTCATTGAAGAATGTTCAAAGTTATGATCCGGAGCCATTACCGGAGGTTCACCTAGCAAAAAGTGACCTGGTGTCAACGGAACAGGATCATCAGGATCCGTACTAATCTGAGAAAGCGGTCGTGAATTCAAGCATGCCTCAATTTGCGCTAAAACGGTTGCTATTTCTTCATATGTGAGAGTAGAATCTCCAATCAATCGTCGAAGGTGATGCTTTGTACTCTTTATTCCTGCTTCCCACAATCCACCAAAATTCGGAGCATGAGGAGGAATAAAGTGCCACTCAGTGCCATTGTTAGCTAACGAAGTCGCAACTTCATGTGGAAATGAAGAACGCTCGCTAGAAAGCAATGTTTTTAGATCCCGCGAAGCGCCAACAAAATTTGTTCCGTTATCGCTCCAAAGGTGACTACAGCGGCCTCGTCTAGCCACAAGTCGTTTAAACGCGGACAAAAATCCTTCGGACGTCAAGTCGGACACAGCTTCAATATGAACAGCTCGAGTTGCCATACAAATAAAGAGACAAATGTACCCTTTATAGGATTTGTTTCCTCTACCCTTTGAGACTCTGATATTTATAGGACCCGCATAGTCCACACCAGAGTGCAAGAATGGTTTATTAGGAGTCACTCGGCAGGAAGGCAACTGACCCATCAATTGGGTTCTTGTTTTACCTGCGTTACGAATGCAAGGTATGCAGCCGTGAATGTGGGATCGAACTAAATTTTTTAATTTAGTTACCCAATACTTGGAGCGAATATAATTACACATTAGCTGCTGACCCCCATGCATTGTTCTTTCATGTGCATCCGCTACTATGAGCTTCGCTAAGTGCGTATCTCCACAAATGATGATTGGATGTTTACTGTAGTCAGGTAAGTCCGAATTTTCAATACGACCTCCAACCCTCAATATTCCATCTTTGTCAATAAACGGGTTTAATACTGATAATTTGCTCTTATTACTAACATTTCTATTTTTCAGAAGGTTGGCGATGTCTTCATGGAAAGAACGAGCTTGATGCTGGTGAACACAACAGGTGACAGAACTCTGTATTTCAGAAGCAGTTAGGTAAGGTAAAGGCTTGATTTTTGTTGCAGAATTCTTCAGCCTCAAGAACCTTCTACAATAGGCTACGACGCGTATCAGTCTTCTAAACGACGAATATTTAGAAAATATTTCCAACTCCTGACTAGTCTCTACAGCTGTAGCATGTGCTTTTATAGTTTTAATTTCTAAATCCGTTTTAGTGCAGATGGAACGTGGTTTTCCATATGGAATACTGTCATCCCGTAGCCAATCCGGGCCGGACTTCCACAGTTTGGTTTCGATCAACTCAGAAGGTAAAATTCCGCGCGACGCGCTGTCGGCGGGGTTCTGTTTGGACTGTACATAAGACCATTGTGATGAATCTAAAAGATTCAATATCATGGAAGTACGGTTGGCTACAAAAGTCTTCCACCTACTTGGATGATCACTCAACCAAGCCAAAACAATAGTTGAGTCGGTCCATGCATGTAACATTGATTTACTAATATTTAAACATTCAGCCACTTCATGCAGCAGCTTGGCAACCAGAACCGCTCCGCATAATTCCAGCCGCGGGATGGAAATCTGTTTGATGGGTGCGACCTTCGTCTTAGCCGTAACCAAGTGAGTACTAACTTTTCGATCAACAGAAATACATCGGATATACACCACTGCTGAGTACGCGGCGGTACTAGCATCACTAAACCCGTGTAACTCCATCTGCACATCGCTATTAGCAGTTTGCACCCATCGTGGAAGATGAAAGTTCACCAATTTAGTTAATTCGTCGCGATAAACTTCCCATTCTCTTATAAGTTCTTCAGGCAACTTATCGTCCCAGTCAAGTCCAGTTATCCAAAGTTTTTGGATAAAGATTTTAGCAGTTATGATGCATGGAGCAATCCATCCAAGCGGATCATATAAACGACATATCTCAGCAATAATCGTCCTTTTTGTTTCAGGTACAGAAGAATCAGACGACAATTTGACGTTATAGTCAAATTCGTCCGTCCGGCGATTCCAAGCAAGACCTACCACTTTGGTAACTTCTTCCTCTCCAAATTCCCTGTCCATTCCTGTGTTAGCTTTTAACCCTTCCAACAATCCTATCCTATTACTTGCCCACTTCTGCAAAGTGAATCCTCCTTTATCGAGTAATTCGTTCATTTCTTTATACACCATGACTGCTTCTGTTTCAGATTGACAACCAGTGAGAAGATCGTCCATGTAGAAGTCCGTTTTGACTCTACTAGCCGCTAGGGGATAGTTTTGACCTTCATCAATGGCCACCTGTTGCATGGCTTTAACCGCTAAGTATGGGGCACTAGAAGTGCCAAAGGTTACCGTTAAAAGACGATAATCTTGAATTTCATCCTTGGCATCTTCTCTCCATACTATTCTTTGATAGTCCGCATGTTCCTTAGCAATGAAGACTTGACGATACATTTTAATGATGTCGGCGGTGAGGCATATTGGATGCAAACGCCAACGCATGATTGTGTGTCGTAACTCCGGCTGTAATGTGGGACCTACCATCAACGTCTCATTTAAAGTCACGCTGTTTGCAGCACTTCGACTTGATGCGTTGAAGACCACTCTGGTTTTCGTAGTACTTTTGTCCATTCGGACAACAGCATGATGTGGTAGCCATACCTTTCTGTCTCTGCTTTGATCTGATTCCCTACTTACTTCTTCCATGTGTCCAAGACTGAGATACTCATTAAGAACCTGGGAATAATCTGCTTTCTGTTCTGCATTTTTCGCTAACTTTTTCTCAAGACTCAGGAGTCTTTTAACAGAAACCGATCTAGTATCACCATAATTGGGCACTACATTGGTACGGAAAGGTAGTTCCACAACATAGCGGCCAGAGCCATCTCTGCAAGTCGTTGCTTTAAAATGATCTTCACATGCTTGCTCTTCAGGAGTCAAAATCTTCACTTCTAGAGAACTAGGATCGGATTCGAGCTCCCAGAACTTCTTGAGCAACTCATTATCTTCCAGTTTGACATGCAGATTGACGATGACATTGTGACATATTTGTTCTTGGTCACCATAGCCGCCTACTTGACCCGACAACACCCATCCAAGGTATGTATCCTGCGCAATCGTAGAACCATTTGGGCTTCTAATCAAACCCTTTTTCAGAATACTACAATATACCTCGGAACCTAATAATACATCTATCTTATTAGGCGAATTGTATTGCGGATCGGCCAGATTGATATGGCCTAATTCGGTCCAGTTCGGTAGAACGAACTTCTTTTCAGGCAGAACCGAAGTTACCGTATTGAGCACATAAGCTCTTACCTGCAATTTAAAGGTAGGATCATAGAGTGACTGAATATTGACCATAACCATCGACTTTGAGGTTAAGCCACTCTGACCTCCACCTAATCCTGAAATACAGCTCTTAACTGCAATCTTATTCAGCCGTAACAACTGTACAGCTGCTTCAGATATGAACGAAGCTTGGGACCCTTGGTCCAGCAGTGCTCGCAATACCTGAGGATAACCATTTTTTGACTCAGCTCTAATTAAAGCTGTGGCTAATAAGGTCTGGTTGTGGACCTCTCCTGTCACAAAATGGTTTGTTATATTGGTGGTCTCATTCGTCTCATACGATTCCGGCAGATTCGTATCAGTTTCTGGTACTTCAGTTGCAACTGCAACTGTAACCGAATTGGATTTGCCATGGAGCAGTGTGTGATGTTTTCCTTTACATATACGACACTTGGTCGTTAGACGACAGAATTTTCCTGTGTGACCGTTGCCAAGGCAATTAAAGCAAAGTCGTAAAGACTTTACAATATCCTGACGGCTAGGTACATCTTCTTTGGCAAACTTCTCACAGGAATACAACTTGTGGCTTTCCTTACAGTGAGGACAGGTGACGTTTGAGTTCGAGGCGACATGCAAGACTTTAGTTGTAGTAGGCTTAGATTTAGTTTTAGAAGGTTCTATATACTCTAACGCGCGAAACCGAGACTCTAAATAGTCTTTGAATTGAATGAACGAAGGTAAGTCTTCACATGAGTTAGTCACATGTAATTCCCATTGCTTTCGCGTTTCAGCGTCCAACTTCGAGCTGACAATGTATATAATAATAATATCCCATGATGCTACATCTATGCCTAAATTGGATAATTCATGAATGCAATCAGAAGTGGTATCGAGAAGATCTTTAAGAGCTTGAGAAGATTCGAAATTCATTACACGTTGACCAAACAATCGCTTTAGTATACAATTTGACATGAACCGTTTGTTATCATACCTGCTTTGTAACAAGTCCCAGCATTTTTTATAGTTAGCCTGCGTAATAGGAATATGCTTAATCAATTGCTCTGCCTCACCCTTCACTTGAGTTTTTAGATAATGTAAACGTTGAACATCATCGAGTGTAGAATTATTGTGCACTAAGGAAATGAATAAGTCTTTGAAAGATGACCATTCCGAATACAAACCACTAAACACTGGAATGGAAATCTTTGGTAACCGAACGATCGACTCTTTCTTTGTGTCTGGTGAACCAGAATCATTGATTTTTGAAGGTATTATTAACTTAAGAGCAGCTTTTAATTCTCCTTTGTAAACTAAGTATGTTTCATAGCCGAGGTTAAAAACATCACTTTTCATGTACACACTTTCTTCCAAAACTTCTTTCTTGTATGCTGCTATTAATGATTCATGTTTCTTCGTAAATTTCTCAATTAACTCCTCTAAGCTTTCTAATCTCGCCAGTATATATGGTTCAGAAACTCTCTCCTTGGGTGATTTTCTGAAGTTAATTCTTCCCTTCTCAATTTGACTTTTCAAGTCCTCCAATACTCTAATATCACCATCCATCTTTATGTTTCAATTAAGACTCTTTTGTTGGTCCAAATATTATAATATTATAATCCAAACTTGCAAAATAAATAGCTTGCAAACACAAATAACTTTGTAGAAAATCCGGCATAAGTTCCCCGTCTCGTCTTTTTTGTCCGAATAAATCCGGTTCGAAGGACCTTTGTTTAATTGTTATACTTGTTTTTGTCGCCACCGTCCTCTGCTCTCATATGTATATGTTACTCTCGTGAAAATATAAACTATTTTTCCAGAAACACAGTTTTATTGACCAGCAGGGTTTTACAATCTTAGTATTAATTTTCATCTATTTTTAGGTTATAATTTTGATAGCTTTCAAAGTCAAAACTGACAGACCACTACACTTCAGACGTGACATTTTATCCTTTTTTTATACATTCTAGACAAGCACACTGCAGTGCCGCGCAGGCATTTGTGTTTCAAAGTTCTGGGTGGCACTGCGATTGTTATGGGCCGGCGTTATGTTTACCATCAGGCAAACGACGAGCTCGTCTCGTAATCAAATAAAAAAATAAAAAGAAGTGTTTACTGTGTTTAAGAACATCAACATAAAAATTAATTTCACAAATGTATCATTTCCACAAAGACAATGCATCTAAATGTGTTACGGGCAGACGTTATACTTACCATCAGGCATACGACTCACCTCGTTATGAGAGAGAGGAGAGAGAGAAAGAGTGAGAGAGAGGGGGAGGGAGAGAGGGAGGGAGGGTGAGAGAGAGAGAGAGAGGGAGGGAGAGAGAGAGGGAGGGGGTGAGAGAGAGAAAGAGGGAGAGTATAAGCCATAATCCACCACCCGAGCCCAGTGCGGCTTATTAAACGTCACATGTCCTTGACTTGTCGTTTTTGAACATGCGGGTTTGACTTAGATGTTATTACATTTTTGGTTAGTTAGTTACAAGTGAAGTGTATTAGTATGTTACCAGAGTTGACGCTCCTCTGTATGAAGCTGTCCAGCACCATGTCAATGAGCTCGGGCACCTGCCCGATGCTGCCCCAGATCTTGGCCTGCACCGAGGGGTACATCTCCGTCTCCTCGATGGTGAGGGTGATGAGCTTCTCCAGGATGCCGGCCACCTGCTTCTGACGCCGGGAGTCGTCCGACGGCTTGCAGAACCTTTACAATCGCCGATGATATGGTTACATCAAATGCTTACTTCATTTAATTACAACTTCCCTCCTTTTTTGCGTCGGGGGTTAAAAAATATACGTGTCGACTAGAGAACAACCTCCGTTTTTTCGTCGGTTAAAAATAAGTACAATGAGGTCTTGTCACTAAAAGCGATCTCTCCCGGCCAATCTTTGGATGGAAAATATTACTGATAAAATATTACCTTACTAAGTTAGCGAGCCACGGGGTCATATACTCCAGACACAAATGCTTTAGCTCAATGGTTGATCCTCGGAAACCCTGCAATTTTTTTTTCGTTAAACACTCTGTTTATAAACACTTGGTTAAAACCTAATTTTAACTTCGCTCTCTTTTTCTTTGGTCGTTATGTTTAGACATAACGCGAGAAATAGATGAAAGACGTTTTACAGGTCTAAATTTAATTTTAGAGCTGTCAAATATTTTCCATCGTTCATAAATTAGACGCCACTAAATTCATTGCCGTTAAAAGCTAAACACAAGCAAGTGGATTAATTTGACAGGTCCAAAATATACTCAATACTCAATCATTTATTGCAATCATATGTACATTTTATCGAGATGTTATATTATTAGTGTAGTTCACATATATTCCATCTCTTTCTCATTTCGAAAGAGAAATTAGGTTCAGGTATGACATGACAAAATCCACACCATGATATTGTTACATGACTTATTTTAATTCTGTGATTTTTCCTAAGATCATGTAAATTAAATTGTTCAAGAACAATTTTGGTCTAAATTAAATACTTGAGCTATAACATATTTATTTAGATAAGGATGAATGATATGTCGGTACAAACACCTTCTCAAATAAAGCATTTTAGACCAAAATTTAAAGTCATAAAAATGTTTATTGTGAGTGAAAAGACAGACATAATATGCTGTCGCGGATATTTGCTCGTGAAGTCTGCAGTAGTGTGCAAGCATTACTGTGTTCCGGTTTGATGAGCAGAGTAGCCAGTGAAATTACTGGGCTTATGAGACTTAATAGCTGATGTCTCAGGGTAATGAGCGCACTGCAGTGCAGCGCAGGCCTTTGCGTTTCAAAGTTCTGGGTGGTACTGCAATTGTTATGGGCCGGCGTTATGCTTACCAGCAGGCAAACGACCAGCTCGTCTCGTTACCAAATAGGATAAAAAAAGAACAATTGCAACACACACGTAAACTCATATGCGACAATTTATTCCGACTTAATTCATAATTATCATCACACCGGTAGCGTATTTTCGCAAAATGTTCATAAATTATAACCTATACAGTATTCTCAGATAATCCTTCTGCCTATAGGTGAAAATCGTATCAAAATCCGTACAGTAGTTTCTGAGATCACACCGAACAAACACGAAGTCTGCGCGGCGCAGGAGTACAATTTATGATATGTAGTGATATTACCTGTATACATTCTTCCAGAAACTCCAGAGTAAGGTGTGGTTCGTTGTGCGCTAGCTTCTCGCTCACAGACTTTATGAATATAGTGTTGTTCGACGGAATACATAGGCCTGCGAACAAATTTAACAAACAGCATTTTTGTACTAGAAATAGAAATACACCATAAATAGGCCTAGTTGAATAAAGCATTTTGAATTTGAACAGCATTAGAACGCGATAAGTGAAAGGGTAGGAAGGCCTTTTATTATACTTTATTGCGTTGCATAATTTCAGTATTTACTAGGTGGTAGGACTAACTCTTCTGCGAGTGTCCGTCTGGGTTGGTACCACCGCTTTGTGAGTGAAGTCTGCCGCCAAGCAGTAATGTGCGAGCTTTACTTTGCTCCGGTGTAATGAGCAGAGTAGCCAGGGAAATTACTGGACTTACGAGACTTAATACCTAATGTCTCAGGGTAACGAGCGCACTGCAGTGCCGCGCAGAACTTTGTGTTTTTAAGTTCTGAGTGGCACTTCAATTGATATGGGCCGGCGTTATGCTTACCATAGGGCAAACGACCAGTTCGTCTCGTTACCATATAACATAAAAAATTGGTTGTTGATAAAAACCCAAATAAATATTTTTTTAAAGTTTGTATGGAAAGTTTTAGTTTTCATTTTAGTTTAAACATTAAGCAAGTTGATTCCTAACTTATATAACACATACATTTCAGTATTGCTACACTTTGCTGTTACACTCTGTATATATGGAGGTCGAAATGTGTTAAAAAAACAGAAATCGAAATTAGGAGGTACTGATTTATTAGAGGTTTAAAGATTTTGAGGCTGTTTTCCTTCACATACCTGAAGTCTCCAGCAGCTGTCCCTCGATCTTCAAATGGAAGGTGGCAGTGAGCGCGCACAGCTGGTTATAGGCAGCAGTTCTCAAGTTGGGGTCGCAGGAGCCCAAGTTCAGGAGAGCCATGTTCAGCAGAGTGCCGGGGACGTCTTTAGGCCGTATCTTTTGGTGGACCGTTACTGAGTCCTGGAATATGTTCGAGTAATAAATTAAAATTTAAAAACCCCCTACAAAAAATACTGGTGATTTTTGGATGTACAGATTTTCATGAATCGTAGATAAGAAAACTGTCAATCAAGTAAATTTTGATAACAATAAATATCGATTCTTGCTTTTGGGAACTACAATGGCGTACAGTCATAGACTGTAAAATTAGTTCCCGATTCGTACCAACAGGTGGCGTGATTCTTAAGACCGTTTATATAATTAAACAAGTTTTTTGTATCGATGACTACTAAATCAGTTTTATTCGAAAACTTCTATCCTTCAAGACCTTATTTTTGACGGACAGTTAGAAACTCGACCTTGACCATTATTTTAATTTGTTAACTTATCCGACTGAGCTCCAATCGGTTCCTAATTTGTGTAATGCACTACACGATGTCGCGGTCATTGTGTACGAATATTAGCATCATAGATTCACTACAAAAATAGTTCCCGATATGTGCCAGTAGATGGCGTTATTTTAAATATCACATCTAGATAGTTTATATTTTATAACTCACAAGCTGACTGAGCCCACATCTGGTCCTAATATGAATGATAGACTCCACGATATTGTCGCAGTCGTTGTGTATGAATTTTAGCGGCGTAGATTCATTAAACTACGAAAATAGTTCCCAATATGTGCCAGTAGATGGCGTTATTTTAAATATCACAACTAGACAGTTTATATAACTCACAGGCTGACTGAGCTCCCATCGGTTCCTAATATGAATGATGGACTGCACGATATTATCGCAGTCGTTGTGTATGAAACTAAGTGGCGTAGGGTCGTTTATTATCGACAGGGAGAACTGGTTGTCGTCTACTAGGCACACCTGAAACATCATAAACATTATTTTTGAAGATTGAATTAAAAGGATCCTTAGAAACAGAACAGAATGGAAACCAAACAGAATGGAAATTTGACGATATTTTGAAATACTGGCTTTACATTTAAACCTAAATTTACATACTCGAAGTTGGTTAACACAATAAGTTTCGAATAGCGACTAGCTCTCAAATGAGCTGTGGGGGGCTACCTTGAAACACCAGTAGGTGTTTGGCGATATTTTTCAACTTGAAGATGGTAGTAAATAAAGGAGTGTTATTCTCTCACGGCTGTTTTACTTTCAATAATCACAAGCGGCATAAGCATAAGTGTCACTGCTTGGGCCTAGGTACCTCATCGATTTCCGAAGCGTAATACACATCGTTCAGTAACACGGGCAGTCCTAGAACCTTGGTCTTTTCAACTGACGTTATTTGTAAAGCTGTCGGCCCGACCTGCAAGAAAAAGGAAGCAAATTTATTTATCATGCCATACACGCAAAAATGCATCAATACTACTTTGAAAGTGATTCTTTCTAAAGTAAAAGTTCTCACTGAGATATAACGACACTTTCTAATGTAAGAAGTACTTACTTTAATAGTGACTCTTCCTACCGTAACGTGCACCCACTTTGATAGTGACTCTTACTAAGGTAAGTACTCACTTTGATAGCCACTTTAGTGTCCTTATGCGAGAGTTTGAGCGCGTTATTAAAGACCTTCAAGTCTTCTTCCAGCGCCAGGGTCGCGCCGGGAAGCTTCTGCTGCTCCGGTTCCACGTAGTCACTGAGCCGGGCGTGGTTGTCAATGAATACCAGCTTGCGGGAGCCCTGGAACATCCTCTGAACTATTTTGTAAGGCCGTCTCATAGTAGTGTGTTGGATTTTGAATTAGGTTTTATGTAAGTATTCGATAATTGGATCAGTTTAGGTTAGAACAACTGCGAATATGCATTTTAGCAACTTTTTTATTTTGTTATATTATAACATTATATAAACTGATGGTAAGTGACAATGCGGTCGACAATTTAGTACGCTTCCCTAGAAAATACTTAAGAATGAATAACTCGAGAAATGAAGAACCTGAGGTTAAGGAGGAACAGTGTCAATAATGTATTTATTACTTTAGAATGTAAAGGGTAGAAGAAGACCAATGAAAAGATGAATGGATTGCGTAAATGCGGAATTATTGGAGGTGCTTGGAAAGCTGACGGCTGACAGGGGAAGTAAGAGACTTACTGCGCCGACCACAAACTAAATGGGAGAAGGGCAAGGAAATGATGAATATTATTCGGGCTTCACTTACCTTCAAAGGCATCAAGATGTTGTCGTGGAACTTCGTATACTCCCGCACCCAGCTGTTGCAGTTGTATATGTAACACGCGTGTATGTTCATGTACGACAGCTCCGGGAGTACGTTGAACCACTTCGAGAGGAAGTCCGTCCTGACAAATAAAACATCATCATCATCATCATCATCATCATCATCATCACCTCCAATGCTGTACATCAGCGTCCCCCATGAAGGGGGGATTATTTCTTATAATGTTGACTGAGGAGAATGCTGCTGCATTTTCTTTAGATGTTCTCTTAGCTGACTCTTACTACACCCACCTGAAGAGATTGGGTGGCACTGTTCTTACCCAGGACCAGACGGCCCGATAAAAACATACAATAGACCTATTCAACGGGCTGTAAGCTTTTATTAACTAGCTACACATAAACATTACATCGAACTTAGCTACAAATACCGCAGTATTTCCCTATTCACCCTACCTTCGGCCCATAAGGGGTTCGACAACCACTAAACCTCTAAGCAACAGGATATGGTTCTAATCTTACAGGGGCTCAGGGGCCCTTACGAGAGTCGGCGCGCGCTTTCTGGGGCCCGGTCAAACAGAAAAAGGGGCGACTGAGGCCAAGAACCAGTAACGGCTCCGGGCCGTAAATTGGCCTAGAACGCACGAGCGGCGCTCCTGTCACTCAGGATCAGCGACCGGGTCAAATAACAATATGGTTGGCCTTGGTTCACCAACAAGAGTATATTCACATTATGTTGAAAAACAACAGTGTTTATCATTTAGGGTGAAAAAAAAAACAAGAGATTATCCGCCAAAAAACGTCTCTCCAAGTTAACAAATCCACAAAGAGACAGTGTACTTTTAAGTCTTTACAAACGGTTGGATAATCTAGAAGCCCTCCCCCCATCTCAATAACCCCATTACAAGCCCCACTTTTACTTACAAATTTTAGTAACACTGTGGTATCGATTCTGGCACCACAAACCCACCCACACCCAAAGTTCTAAATATATAAATATACAGGGTGTATGATAGTTTACCTGAATCTATTATCCGAGCCTGTGTGCGTGAAATCGATGATGAGCTCAAAAGGAGACGAGCAGAAAGGTCTCAGCGTGATCATCACGTGGTATATCAGCAAGTCCGTGTTCATTTCTCCAATCCTAAAATGAGATGCAAGATTATATTTTGTATGCTATTGGGTGACGAGACGAGAGGGTCGTTTGCCTAATGGAAAGCATAACGGCAGCCCATAACAATGGCACTGCAGCGCGCTCGCGCTCATTACCCTGAGACATTAAGGGGCAGAATTCAGCGCGCCGCTATCTCGCTCGCGCATCTCAACATTTTTGAAGATAAACAATCACTTACTATAATTATGAAAAATCGCATTCGGTGAAATTGCTGACAATAACATTACAAAGGTTATACAAAATTTTCATTTTGATCCATTCAAGTTTTCAAACCTAAAAATGGGATTTTATGTTTTGCCCATTTTCATGTATGAAATCTTGATCGGATCAAAATGATACTTTTGCCGTACCTTTGCAATGTCATTGCCAGCAATTTCACCGAATGCGATTTTTCATAATTATATTAAGTGATTATTTATCTTCAAAAATGTTAAGATGCGCGAGCGATATAGCGGCGCGCCGGGTTCTGCACCTTAAGTAAGTCTCATAAGCCCAGTAATATCACTAACGGCTTTGCTCATCAAAGCAGAACACAGTAATGATAGCACATTATATAACGGTAGACAACACGACCAAAGCGGTGGATAATCATATCCTTATATGCTCCTGAGCTTGTTGCTCGTACCATGCGATTGTGACTCTTAGGCTGAGATTCAGAGACGAATCTAAGCGTGGACTCACGCTTCCATACGTCAAAATTCTATACAGTTTTGACATATGGAAGCCAAAGTCTACGCTTAGAATCGTCTCTGAATCTTAGGCTTAGGCTAAGATTCCGAGACGAGCCTAAGCGTAGACTCCTGGAGGGTGATTTTATTTCTCTCGGAATGATGAATCGTGTCGAAAGCGACTTTCATGATCTTTTATATCTGGGAAACGCATCCCGACAAAGAAATATTGTCGGGATTATATCCGTTTATGCAGTTGAGTTGTCGAATCTAACCGGGAAATTTTTCTGACAGGGTGCGATTCTGAAATATAAACGATCAAGACTTATCGCTTCCGATGCGGATATCATTCTGAGTTAATTAAAATAACCCTGCAGGTTGCTAGTGTCAAATTTCTATACAATTTTGACATATAGAAGTGTGAATCCACGCTGAGAATCGTCATGGAATCTTAGCCTTACTTCCTCCGTGGCCTCGCAATGTTCCCATCGCATGTGACCAGCTGTGGTACAGATGGATACTCGCAGAAGAGTAAGTCGTTACCACCTGGTAACTGTGTACTCACTTGTACCGGCGCGATATGAAGTAGAAGACTGGGTGGTTGCTCTTGCTGGTGCCGGCCTGGTAGAAGATGTTGAGGCTCTTGATGCTCTTGAACTCCTCGCGCTGGTGCATGTTGTGTTTGAGGATAAACTCCTCGAAGTTGGAAGACGAGATGTCGATGGAAGACCAGCGGGCGTATGAGGAGAACAGCAGGCTTGACGCGCTGCGGAATACGTACATAGGTTTTGGAGCGACCCATCATCAAACGACCAGACGTACGGCAATGAGGATGTTCTCTCCAGTTTTTTTTTACGGCGGCATTCATTTCGAATGAGAATCATATGTCAATATCGACAAAACTGGAAATCGTTACATAATAGTCTACACTATGTCAACACGGAACTCGAAACAAGTAAACGTTTTTGTTTTTGCTCGTAACAAAATAATTAGTAAAATAGGATAAAACCTATAATTTGTGAAGTTTGAGTGCTACAGTTTGTTGCCGGTGGCGTAAGTGACAGATTGGTGATATAATTGAATCATACATGAGAATATAATTAAAGATTTCATCAAAACTGTTTCAACATCGGGCGGTGGTTATCATAAGTTGTGACGCGCACTGTGTCGACTGTGCACCTAGCTGGAAAGAGTCGGGACCCGTGTCGCCCGGCGTACGCGACTGCTAAGACTACTTTTGCATATGCTGTGGTCCAGCGAATGATATTTCTACGACTACTCGTACATATATTGTGGTGGGCTTTCGCCGTACATTCATTGTAAAAACGTAAAATCTTAAACTAACGCGCTTTATAGAAAACGGTAAAAATGCCGAACTGCAATGGTTGCCTGTGCCCTATAACACAAGACAATTATTTTCTTCAATGTCAGAGCTGCAGTGGATCGTTCCATCACAAATGTCTTAATATAGATGATGAACAATTTATGGCATTACGGCTTGAGTACAAGGCATCATGGTCGTGTCCAGCCTGCAGCAATGTTTCTCGGCGCAAGAAAAATAAAGACCACACGAATACTCCAGTTCGGCAGCATCAGCTGCCTACGTCCGATAATTCTATGAACATGTCTTTTGACCTCCCAGACACTCATTCAGATGCTTTAGCTACCCCAGGTTGTTCGGAACCAGTCCCTGGCTACTGTGGGTGCAGTGGCGGTGTTACAATGGAAAAAATTAGTGCCTTATTTGATCAAAAATTGAACGCATCATTCTCGATTTTTATGAAAGATTTTCAGTCAATGTTAAAAAAGGAAGTTCAAGGAATGGTTCGTGCAGAAATGAATTGTGTCGTGCAGGAGTTTAAGACTGACCTTAATAATGCAACTGACTTCTTCAGCTCCGAGCAAGAAACTCTGAAATCGCGAATCGCGCAAAAAGATGCCACCATAAAGGTACTAGAGACTGACTGTGAGCGCCTACGCGGGGAGGTGCATAACTTGACCAACCGCATGTCAACCATAGAGAAAGCGACGCGCAGCTACAATATAGAAATACAAGCGGTGCCCGAGTCTCGCAATGAGAATGTAACTTTATTATTCAGAAAGCTCTGTAACATTATTAATTTCCCAGTTGAAGATGGCAGCATTCATGCCTGCCGCAGAGTAGCAAAAATGGATAATACCTCCAAACGGCCCAGAAATATTCTTGTGACACTGGCCTCGCCGAGGATGAAAGATTCAATACTCTCTGCTGTTCAGAGATTTAACAAAGGGCATCCCGGAGATACACTGAACTCACGGCATTTGGAAATCAATGGAGAAACTCATAAAATTTATGTTGTTGAACATTTATCGCCCCAATGTAAGCAACTCCATGCGGCTGCCAGAAGATTTGCCAAGGAGAAGCAATATAAATATGTCTGGGCTAAATATGGAAGAGTTTACCTGCGTAAGGATGACAACAGTGGCAGCATCTTTGTAAAAAACTTGGAAGCTCTGGAGAAACTCGCTTAGTTTAAGATGTATTTAATATAACCGTTGTTATGCTTTATCGTTTAAGTTTTAATTTAATTTAATTTCATAATGTTGGTTTATTATCAAAATGTCAACAGGATTCGTTCCAAACTTTCAGAAATATATTTAAATGCGTTAAATTGTAATTATGACATAATTTGCTTCACTGAAACTAACCTAAACAGCAGCGTCTATGACGCTGAGTTATTTGATACTCGATATAATGTTTACCGGCGAGATCGCTCAAGTACAGCTATCAGTAAGCGTGAAGGTGGAGGAGTTCTGATCGCTATTAAAAAAGATCTTGAAGTTGTCCGTCGGCTGTCTTGGGACAGTGATGTCGAAGATATATGGCTGACTGTTTTCCCGCGCAATAAAAGTGATAAAATCATAAATATCTGTCTATGCTACTTGCCTCCGGACATACCGCACGATCTTCTTCAATGTTTCTATGACAAATGTTATGAAAATATTTTGCATACCAGTGACTCACAGGAATTTATTTGTATTGGCGATTTCAACACTCCCGGATTAACCTGGTCTAAGGAGCTTAACTCATTAGCTATGAAGGCTGGCCCGGCTAATGATCAAAAGTCTCATTTATTAGGTGACACCATGGCTCTCTGTCAGCTCAAGCAATTTAATAGCATATCTAATGCAAATAACCGTCTTCTCGATCTAGTACTGGCCACTTTTGATGTTCAAGTTTACGGTGCAGATCCCCTAAGTCTTTTAGATTCCCATCATCCGGCGATTGTCTTAGATATAGATAACAATTTGGGCTTATCTGTCAAATCTTTAAAACCTAATTCCAAAATACGATTTAATTTTAACAAATGTCTGTTTTCCGAGGTTAAGCGTGAACTGTCTGAAGTAGACTGGGACTCTGCGCTCTCATCTTCTGATATTGACGCGGACTTAGACAAATTCTATGCTGTGCTCAATGAAATAATAACTAAAAATACACCTCTGTCAAAAAAATTTGATGATAGGTATCCTGTTTGGTTTAGCCCTGCACTGAAACGTTGCTTAGAGCGGAAGCATAAATATCATAAGCTTTTTAAAAAATTTGATAACCCTCTTGATTACGACAGTTTCTCCTACTATAGGGCCAAAGGCAAAACTCTTCTCGACAGCTGTTATAATGGTTTTATAAAATCAACAGAGGATTCCTTGAAAGTGAATGTTAAAGCATTTTGGAGGTTTGTTAATAGTAAAAAATCTGTGAACTCTTTTCCTTTAAGCATGACGTATGAGGGTGTTATGACTTCAAGTCCTTCGGATGTATGTGAGCTATTTTCCAGATATTTTAGTTCAGTCTTCGAAAACACATCTAACGTTGCAAATTGTAATATATCAGACAATATTTATAATCACACTAATACCTTAAGCGATATATATTTCACAAAAGAAATGATTCTTCTAAAAATTAAAAACTTGGATACTGCTAAAGGACCTGGCCCAGACGAAATTCCTACCATATTTGTAAAGACCTGTGGCGAAGTATTATGCTCACCCCTTGAAATTTTATTTAATAAGTCCTTTCAGTCTGGTAGGTTCCCTACTCTTTGGAAAGTGGCTCACGTCATTCCCATTTTCAAATCGGGTGATAAGACTCGCTGCGAGAATTATAGACCTATAAGCATACTGTCATGTTTTGCGAAACTATTCGAGAGCGTTGTTTATGATGTTCTATATAATCACGTCAAGGCAATGTTGCATCCACAACAGCATGGTTTTGTAACCGGAAGGTCAACCACCTCTAATCTGTTAGAGTACAAAAATTATTTGTGTAGTGCCTTTGCCAAGCGGGTTCAAGTAGACACTATATATACAGATTTTGCAAAGGCTTTTGATAAAGTCAACCACAGCGTGCTTTGTAATAAATTGAAACATTTTGGTATCCATGGTAATTTGCTTCGTTGGATTCAATCCTACTTAAGTCGAAGGAGTCAACTAGTTGCAGTAAAAGGTCACCTTTCTGAACCAGTGACGGTCACATCAGGGGTACCGCAGGGTAGTCATTTGGGACCTTTGTTATTTGTTTTGTTTATTAACGATCTTATAGATTCCATCTCTTGTCCGTGTCTACTGTATGCTGATGACCTTAAAATGTTTTCAGGGGTGAATGACGCTGTTGACGCTTCCAAACTGCAAAATGATCTTAATACCCTTGCACTTTGGTGCGATAATAACCATATGCAGCTTAATATAAATAAGTGTTTTGTGATAAGCTTTACTCGGAAAACACATAAGCTTATGTTTGATTATACCATTAAAGGTAGCATACTGACAAGACAAAGCGTTGCAAAGGATCTCGGCGTACTTTTTGATGAAAAGCTTACTTTTCATAACCACTATGACCACATCATTGAACGCAGTTCGCGATTACTTGGGTTTGTGTCGAGGACTACTAAACATTTCCGTAACTGCAATAGTTTCATTTACCTTTATTACACTCTCATACGTAGCATACTTGAGTATAACTCGTCCATCTGGTCTCCATTCTACAGCGTCCATAGCAATCGAATCGAACAAATTCAGAGACGATGTCTTAGGATTGTTAGCTACAGATGTGGCATGGGCCGTAAACTATCGTCTTATAAAGACCGACTTGGCTATTTTCACGTGACATCTCTTGAAGTACGTCGCAAATACATTGATATTGTATTGCTTTTTAAAATAATCCACTCAACTATTGACTCCCCCTCTCTGCTTTCCCTATTAAACTTTAACACGCGGTTCAGAAATCGTAATCGCAACTATAACATATTTAGTCTTCAAGTTTTCTCCAATAATACATCCTTTTACAATCCCATAGTCAGAATGTGTCGCCTCTACAATGAAATTCTTATCTCTAACAGAGAAATCGACATCTTCCACCATAAACTATGTCACTTTCAAAAACAATTAAAGACTATTTTCTTTTAATTTCATATATTTTCATAAGTATAATGTCAAATTTCTAACTCAATTTCGTTTGTTTGTACTTATCTATTGAGCAAATGTTATTATTATTAGTGTTATATACTTATTATTATAACGCAATTAGGCACTCAAAAGCTTGGAATGTAATTAAGAACAATAATTTTTGATTATTATTTCACTATCATGTATGGATTACATTCTGTATTGTGTGCTATTAAATAAATAAATAAATAAATAAATAAATAGTTATCAATTATATACAACAAGAAGAAAAGATAGTAAAAGCTTTTTAAAAACTTTCCAATTTAAATACTTACGATTCAATCGGTTTGTGTTCTGGTGGTCCCAAGTAAGCGAGTAGTGTTGCCATCTGTATGAAAATAAATTTAAAGTGAAACTTTATAACTACCAAAAATAAAGTACCTATAACTAAAAAGAGGAGTAGCAATAATATCGCTAGCTGACTTCGGAAAATATTTTTATACGCTAAAGTCGAATTTATCTTGTGAAAAATTTTCATCTCACAACTCATTAATTACGACCGAAAATTGTCTTCGGTTTTTTCTTAAAGGAAACGCAGCAGTATACGGAGAAAAAGATGATGTATAGGTAAGGTCAGGAAACTGCTTGATAAACAAACTTATGCTCTAAGTAATAAAGTCAAATTTTTGATGTTAAAAAAAGTGACAACAATTACACTTCAGGTATATTATTATAATCGATTTTACACAAACACTAAAGTAGCTACGACGTGAGCATCGCTTCTGAAGGTAAACAGCAAAAACTTTTACTGTATATGATAAAAACCTTTACTCCCTACAAAACAAAAGTATAGTTTACCTTGCATAAAGGCGTCGATGTTACAGCATCTGCTCAACTACAAATAGATGTAAATTTCCGTGGAACTTCGAAAGAAACACAACTGTATCGCATATCATCTAAAGTCGAGTTTACCTTGTCAAACGGCCTCCGCCCGACGGCCTTGTGGTCCCGACTGCACGACAAGTAGTCGCCGATCCGTTCCTGATGATTCCAAAGAAGTCGGTGAAGCGCTACCACATTGGCGTCGCTAATGAACGAGAGATTGTGCGAGGTTTGGTCTATACTCTCGCAGTCCGATGCTATTTGAATAAAGAACCTGAAACAAAGTTTAAAAACCATTTTGTTTGTTGTAGCTAACGGAAAACGTTCAAAGACCCGACCCTATCCTTTGAAGACATTTTGATCCACATTCATAGATTTTGAAAGCAATGTACAATCAGCAAGAAAAATGGGCGAATCGATTGGCAAAAAAGTTTTCAATCAAACAAAATTATAATGTTTTCCGGCAGCCACGGTGAATGAATTCCTACGAAATGTATGGGACAAGTTTTTTGAGATTTCTGACGTTTATACTTTCTAGTACTCGAACCAAAGTTGGTCCACTAGAGTATTTTATTCCCTATAAGAAATAGGATAGATTGGCATCAAAAAAGTTTTTGTGAACTGGACATCTATATATACGTGGGGCACTCAGAAAATTTCTAGAAACTAAAAAAAATGTTCTATAGGGTATAATTTTTTTATTAAATCTTTTCAAAGTACTCTCCACTAGCGTGTATACAAAGTTTCATGCGTCTGAACCAATTCTGAAAACATTTTTTCCAGTCTGCTTCAGACACCTCTTTTACAGTCGGCTCGAACGCCGCTAGCGCATCTTCCGGCGACGAAAACTGTGTTCCTTTCAGTACATTTTTTATTTTGGGGAACAAAAAGAAGTCACACGGCACCAAGTCAGGACTGTAAGGTGGGTGACCTAACAGTTTAACCGGTTTGCTATCCAGGAAGTCCCTAGTTTTGAGCGCCGAGTGCGCGGGTGCGTTGTCATTATGGAGCAGTAGCCCGCGGAACCCCGTCTTCGGTCGCTTGTTGCTCACTGCCTCGAACACTTCTGGCAGGCATTTTGTAGTATACCACTCAGCATTGATGCTACTTTGATTCCGTAAAGGAATTGACACCAGATACCTACTTAAAGTGAAATGACTAGCAATCAAAATGTTGCCTGCGTTTCTAGACCGCTTCACTTTGGTAGGCCTTGGTTCATTTTGAAACAGCCACAATGTTGACTGGCGCTTAGTTTCTGGATCGTATTGACAAATCCATGACTCGTCATCTGTGACGATATCATAAATACGCCGAGATGAGCCTGCGTCAAATTTAACCTTCATGTCGCGGCACCATTCCACGCGGGCCTGCTTCTGAGCTTCAGTGAGGTTGTGCGGTACCCAGCGGGATACAATCCTCCTCACCCGAAGGTGCACGTTGAGAATCTCGTGAGTGCTTCCCGATCCGATCTGCAACGTCTGCTGAATGTCTTCGTATGTTATACGCCTATTCTCTCGAACTAATTTTTTCACTGCCAGCACGTTTTCTTCTGTAACTGCCGTTACAGGGCGACCACTTTCTTTTTCGTCAGTCAAAGATAGCCGACCACGCCTAAATTCATTATACCAGTGGTACACAGTTGCTTTTGAAGGGTCCTTATCCGAAAAAGCCATTTGAAGTCTATTGAAAGATTTCTCCCGTTTTAGGCGACATTTAAAATCGTAAAAAATCATGGCGTGAAAATGTTCTCGGTGAGGTTCCATTTTTCATAGAGACACGATTTTGCAAATGAGCTCATATGAAAATATGGAAGGGAATTTGAAATTGGAACGTTCGAATTTTTACTTATAAATAATTATACTATTACAATATATTACAACTGGCCAGTGTTTCAAACAATAAAGATGAGATTCTAGAAACATTCTGAGTGCCCTGGTATGTATAAAAGAAAGTCGCGTTAGTTACACTATTTATAACTCGAGAACGGCTGAACCGATTTGGCTGAAAATTGGTAGGGAGGTATCTAAGAACTAGGAGAAGGACATAGGATACTTTTTATCGCGTTTTTTTTCTTTTTTTTCAATAAGATTTAATTTGACAGATCGGTTTGACGGTTCCTGTGGGAATGCGGGTGAAAACCGCGGGGCAGAAGCTAGTCCTGTATATACATATATTGACGCAAATATAAAGACGTGAACATACTTATCTAACCCTGCATTCTGTTACGAACGTGCGACTTTAAGAAATAGGTATATGTCCAAGAGACAGAAAAAATAAACTCAGTGAAGGGGATAATTGTTACATACTTGCGTCCAGCTTCAAAGTGTTGTCTTAAAAAGTGGTTGAACGGTAACATGTGTTGCTCCTTGGAGAACTCGACGTGGTTGGCGATGTTCTGCAGTATCTTGGACATCAGCATCAGGCCGCGCTTGATGGGCAGCGGCACGTTGCGGCTCACTATGTTCATCTCTTGAGGTGATACTGTCAAGAAACAACTGTATTTCGTATTTTTTGATTTATTTTAAAATTGCAATAATTTTCCTGGTAAGATTAAAAAATATATTTTATTTATTCACAACATAAATTGAAAAAAAACCACTAAAAAATAATGTAGGTTATTATTCACATATTAAGGTTTCAATCTGGTTTTGAAACTGTGTATCTAGTTATCCTGAAGGTTGTAATGAATGTTACCTGTTTTGTGAATTAAATAAATAAATAAATAAAGTTTATTAGATTGGCTAGATCTCAAAATGGCTTCATCATAGGCGATATCTCAAAATATCCGAGCCGCAATTTGACTTAATCTCATCTATTCCACGTCTCAAAATGTCCAATGCACAAAGTGACCACATCGTTGCTAGTCATTCAGGACTATCATGATGTCTTATAATTATTCAACACTAGCTGCTGCCCCGCGGTTTCACCCGCGCGGAGATATTGGATTTCATGGTTTTTATTTTTTTGCGCGGAACCCTAATTCTTTTTCCAAAATAAAAGAAGCCTATGTTACTCCTTGTAACATCAGCTATCTGCCAGTGCAAGTCCGGCGAAATTCGGCCCAGCCGTTTGGAAGATTACCCGGAACAAACAAACAGACAGACAGACAGACAGACAAAAATTTAAAAAATGGCTGTTCTGTTATTGGTCCCGTATATACTTTCATATGCATTTAGTAAAAAGCTGTTATTATGATATCACAAACAGACACTACAATTTTATTTAGTTGTATAGATTATTTTAGGCTTACCTATAGCAGGGTTGATAAACCTCAAAAACAGAACAGTACCGACTGCTCCCACACTTGTCTGAGGAAACTGTGAGAACCTCTTGCTAAGTACCTAGAAGAATAAATGGTAATGGTTGTTATACAAGGCTACAAAGTTGTTGTATGGCGCGAGTACTTGTATGGAAACCCTAGGAAGCGACAAACTCTAAGATTGAAAAAATAGAAGCCTGAAAAGAATGAAAGAAAGCAGACATTTATTCCGAAGAACTGTACACCAAATTGTAACAAGATAGAAAAAGAACATTCAGTCGTGGTCAGGTAAAAATGATGTAATGGAGAGGTACAGGCAAAACTTATCCCAGATGGCGCCATCATCGCTGGTGCTTGTTATTGATATTTATTTTAGGGTTAATGAATTAAACAAACCAGTAAATTTGTTCACATCATAAAAAACATTAGATTTGAAATGGTAATATAACTTAGAAGACGAATTTGATTTCCAATTTTTGATGCACAATGCTTTGATGCACCGATTCCTTTTTTTCTTGGCAGAAGGGAAACGTGTGTACCTTTATTTTTACACTGAAATGCACTACACAGAGGCATGCTTTATTGGAGAGACGATTTCTTTGTTTACTTACTAAAATTGTATTATGAAATTTGACAGCAAAACAACATCAGCGATAATGCGCCACCTAGCGGAATAAATAGGCAGTGCCCCCCTATTATCATACCTGGTACAAGCAATGGCACATGCTCCGAAGCTGCGGCGGGAACCGATCGGCCGAATTCACGATGCTATCAAACACTTCCTTCGTCAACTCCTTCAGGTTTGATCGGTTATGTTCAATGTCTTGGTTAGCGTCCAATCTGTAAACAAAACGTACATATTCGATTCCTTTATTTATTTAACAGTTCAGCACAAATTTAGAATGTCTGTGACCGAGTGGGACGAACTTGCGCTAATTTCAATCTGACGAACCAGAAATTGAATCGTGGGGGTCTTCAACCAAAAACGATAATGATATAGTCACGATACGACATTGCTCTGAATACATTTGTTTTATAGTATTGGGTAAAGAGACGAGCTGGTCGTTTGCCTGATGCTAAGCATAACGCTGACCCATAACAATTGCAGTGCTATTCAGAACTTTGAAACACAAAGGCTTGCACAGCATTGCATTGCGCTCGGTACCCTAAGACATTAGGTATTAAGTCTCATAAGCCCTGTCACTGACTACTTTGCTCATCAAATCGCAGACGTAGTGAAGCCCTCCCCCCTCTAGGTGGACCACACGATACCACATACATCAAAATCTTTCAGGCTCTTTATTCCACCATAACTTTTAGATGCCTATCTAAAAGTTATGGTGGAATAAAGAGACTCACAAAAAGTTATGGTGGAATAAAGAGACTCACATACATACAAACAAACATGAACCCTAAATATATTACACTTATTTTTTTAAACAGTGTTCTCTCCTCACCTGGCCGGGTCCACCTCGAAGCTGATGCTGGGATTGTTCTCCAGCTGTTCCAGCAGCGACGTTATGAGCGGCTCCAGCAGCGACTGCAAGTACTGGTAACCGTAGATCTTGAAACAGTGCGCCATTATCTTACTGCCCAGCGAATTGCCGCGGAATAAAGTTTGCATGCAGTCTGAAACCTAAAAAGGAAAACATTTTTTACAAGCTTTCATTTCTTGCAATGTTTGAATGTTTGTTTAGGTCAAATGTTGCAAGCTAAATTTGATCCACTTCCCGGTGTTCTATTGCGCTGAAATTATTACATACATATGTATATTGGAGGACAATTACTTTATGATTATATCACAGAGCTGGCCTGATGAAGGAGTCGGAAGGCAGCCATATGAACTCTGTAACGAAACGACGTAACCCCATCGAGTTTGGGCTCGTTTGATTCGTCTTTACAAGTACTCTGATCCTAGATAATGTCCAGGGTCCAGATGATGGAGCCGGAAGGTCGCCACAAGGTTACAGTACCAATTAAGCATTTTATAAAAAATTGTCAGAAAAATATGTTTTTCCACAAAAAAAAATATTTTAAATGAGTTTATTTTACATGCCGGCTTCGTGGCTAAGTTGGAAGCCTACAAAGTGGGTTCGATCTCCGGTCGGAGCAAACTTTGTGTGGAGAACATAGGGGCTGCTGCACATTCCTTGGATATTCTCAGCTTTTACAGCACCCTCGGGAAGAAATCGAGGAGTCCTATTCTTAGCCGAGACCTTCGGTTGATACCTAGTTGTAAATTTCACCTCGACTTCCCTGTAGAATATGTTCCATAGCAGCGGGGCTAACAAATGCTTGGCGTCGAATAAAGTAACAAAGACTCTCGCGAGCTCGTCCATTTGCGAAGTGCTCACTACGTTGGCCAGCGCCATCGCTATCGGCAACTCGCCCTGCGGGACAAAGACAAAAGAATCGATCGATAAAAAGGGAAAGAAACTCGTCGTCATTCATTTTTTATATGTTAACAGCCTTACTAATAAAGTTTGTATAGCGGTTGAATAGTTTCACAATGTTTTTCGTCTCTTTCGATTCATTTTAGAATTGTCAAGGAACAAAGATAACATTGTGTATGATACAACCGTTACACACTGTTTAACTAATAAAAAATGTTATTAGTACGGCGGTAACGGTAAGGCCCTTTATATTTAAATCTAAATATTAGAGACAGAGTAGTCGTATATTACAGTGAGGTTTACATAGACATTCCGTAACGGTGGATTACCGCTTTAAGCGAGCCCCGTGCCCTACTGTAGGGTCCGACCCCCACGCACGTACCTTGTCTGAGATCATAGTGACGAGCTGCACTAGCTGCTCGAAGCGGTCGGCGAGCACGGTCTCCGCGAGGGTGTCGAGCCCCGTGCCCTACTGTAGGGTCCGACCCCCACGCACGTACCTTGTCTGAGATCATAGTGACGAGCTGCACTAGCTGCTCGAAGCGGTCGGCGAGCACGGTCTCCGCGAGGGTGTCGAGCCCCGTGCCCTACTGTAGGGTCCGACCCCCACGCACGTACCTTGTCTGAGATCATAGTGACGAGCTGCACTAGCTGCTCGAAGCGGTCGGCGAGCACGGTCTCCGCGAGGGTGTCGAGCCCCGTGCCCTACTGTAGGGTCCGACCCCCACGCACGTACCTTGTCTGAGATCATAGTGACGAGCTGCACTAGCTGCTCGAAGCGGTCGGCGAGCACGGTCTCCGCGAGGGTGTCGAGCCCCGTGCCCTACTGTAGGGTCCGACCCCCACGCACGTACCTTGTCTGAGATCATAGTGACGAGCTGCACTAGCTGCTCGAAGCGGTCGGCGAGCACGGTCTCCGCGAGGGTGTCGAGCCCCGTGCCCTACTGTAGGGTCCGACCCCCACGCACGTACCTTGTCTGAGATCATAGTGACGAGCTGCACTAGCTGCTCGAAGCGGTCGGCGAGCACGGTCTCCGCGAGGGTGTCGAGCCCCGTGCCCTACTGTAGGGTCCGACCCCCACGCACGTACCTTGTCTGAGATCATAGTGACGAGCTGCACTAGCTGCTCGAAGCGGTCGGCGAGCACGGTCTCCGCGAGGGTGTCGAGCCCCGTGCCCTACTGTAGGGTCCGACCCCCACGCACGTACCTTGTCTGAGATCATAGTGACGAGCTGCACTAGCTGCTCGAAGCGGTCGGCGAGCACGGTCTCCGCGAGGGTGTCGAGCCCCGTGCCCTACTGTAGGGTCCGACCCCCACGCACGTACCTTGTCTGAGATCATAGTGACGAGCTGCACTAGCTGCTCGAAGCGGTCGGCGAGCACGGTCTCCGCGAGGGTGTCGAGCCCCGTGCCCTACTGTAGGGTCCGACCCCCACGCACGTACCTTGTCTGAGATCATAGTGACGAGCTGCACTAGCTGCTCGAAGCGGTCGGCGAGCACGGTCTCCGCGAGGGTGTCGAACTCCGTGCCTTGTTGTAGGATTTTTGTCAACACTTCCATGAACGCCGCGCGCGTTTGCAGATCGCGGTGGTAGCCTAGATCTGTAACATAAATATCACAATATGGAACAATGGGGATGTTGACTCAATTTTTTTATGATGTAAAATAATTCAATTTCTCGTGAAAATCAAATGAAAAAATTGGAAATCGAACACTAGGAACGCTAAAAATGAGAGTCGGAGTCAGGCATATCTACTGACCGCTAGAACGTCCTATAAAAATTGGACAGAATATCTGACGTCACTTGTTTAGCGCCGACCGTAAAGCTGTACTAAAAACATGCATTTTGTTGATTAGGCCGTGAAATTAGCCTTACCATTTTAGTAATTCAAAATAGTAATAAAGTAGAATAAAAATGTTGATAAAATAAATAAGAACCAACCGTCAGCACCAAAGCCAAAACCGATCACTCACCAATGCTATGCATCAGCCCGGAGTCTATGTTAGCACTCAGTAGGTTGGACATTGCCTGTATTGTCGCGTTCCGCAAAGTTTCCAACCGGCCCGGGCCTTCCGTGAGCTCAACTTCATTGCAATCGTTCAGTAGATTCATGAATAGAGTGAAATATCTGTGGACAAATGCTCGCTTTTTCAAAGTGTCTAGTAATGTGAACAATATGGCGGATCAAGAACCCAATTCAACCACACGTATCTCTACCTCAAACGGCGTAAATCTTTCTTTTAACCTTGATAGAGGTTTTACCTTTGTTCCGTTGGGGTAGAAACCCCATTGGCCATTAGGCCATTGGGGTTTCTACACCAATGGCACTAAAAATATAATTATTTTTAGGCCCGTGGGGGCGGGAAGCATTCGAGATTTATAAAGATTTGGTGAGGCGACTTTTAGAATCGACATGTAACCAAAATGCTGTAAAGTAAATTTTTATTTTAACGAATGACGTAGATTTATAGACAGATAGAATTTCTATCATATTTCTGTCATTGGTTGGCAATCCGAACCATTATTGGTGATCCACCATATTTGTACATTATAAATTAAAAAATACTAAAAAGTTGATAACAAAACCAATCCATCCTCAGACTCGAGTAGCATCCTACCCGAATAAATTTAACACAAATGCAGGTGTAAATCTTTAAAGCCACGGTGAAACGCTTGCTGCTGAAAGCTTACCATTCTATTCAACAATTAATTAGCGACAAAGATGCATGGCTAAATGTTGATGAATCTAATTTAAAGCTATAGTTAACTAAATTTAACTAATTTCAATGAACCTATATTAAATTTGGTTACAATCTTATTAACTATAAATGAATTACCTAACTCGAGTTATGTTGGAGTTTGTATCTAACGATACGAAGGTTATAGTCATTTGAGTTACTTGAGCACTTCCTGGTGCCCCGGTGAATAAAGAACATTGAATTTCCATTTGGCTTACTTGAGGAACAGCTGACTCTTGGCTTCCATCAGGTCGCCCCGGTCAGACTCCTCGGGCTGCAGAGGCAGGCCCTTGAGCAGCGCCGCCACAGCTTCCATGCACGCCTGGTCCAGTTCTCTAGGGAAATGAATAGGAATAGATCAAACTTTTGACCTACAACTCGCCTGCTCAATTCGGCTAAACTAATGATTTAGAAATGACAATGGTTTCTTCGCGTAATGATCACTTTAGGCACTTTATTTTATATCACAATTATTATTTCCTATAATCGCCTATGCGGTCAATGGCGGTCGTTTATAATTGGTATTTTTCATATGCTCTGCATCAAAGTGATCATTTTGAGATATCCTCTTTTGGGTAATCGTGTAATCAAAAAGTGTGGTCAGAAATCGTAGGAGAAAAACTAGTCTGGAAGGAATTAGGGAGACCTTTACCCAGCAGCGGGACAGTAGTAATGATATTTTTCGCAAGCAATACAAAGCAGGCCCACCGTGTGATAGAGGAGGCGTCCCCGCGCAGCGGTGGCGCGATCTGGTGGCTAGTCCCGAGCACCCAGTCCGTCACGTACTCCACCATTTTGTTGCGGAATTTCATTTCCTACAACCGAATAACATAGCGTTAATTTGATTAGGGGCAGGTCGCGCTAGTTTTGCGGTGAAATTACTGGGGTTATGAGTAATATGTAATGTCTCAGCTAACGAGCGTAACGCAGTGCCGCGCAAAGCCTTTCTTCAGCTTCTGGGCAAGCGTGCGACATCGTCGACCGCACCATCGCTTAACATCAGGTGTAAAAAAAAAAGAATCGTTACGTATTAAAGACGTCCGCTCACCTGTCTAAAGGCCAAGTCATCTCGTCGCCTCATCATCCCCTCCACCACTTGGCACAGCTTCGTCTTTATATGCACCGACAGCACCGTCATGTCCAAATGACGCACGTATCTGCCAATACACATCATACACTGAGAGGAGTTGTCTAGAGTTTTCGTATTGTAACAACATGTTTCCTTAATAACGTTCGTTCTAAAATTAAAACCAGCGAACGTTCTAGATAATTCCTTCCAACTGAAGATCTAGCGACCGCTGTCAGTCTTGATCGGGTTGAAGTCGAAAACGAACACGAGATTGTTAGCCGGTAAGGCCCCAGCTGTGGCATCACTATATTGCAATATCATAAGGAACAAATCGGTACCAATTCTACCATCAATGGTACTATTCAATGGTATAACTGGTCCGGCGGCCGTCCAATTTATATATGTATGTCTGGAAGAGATCGCTCTAAGCGATAAGACCGCCGATTGTAACACTTATTGTTAAATTGTTTTAATTTTTAAGGTATCTCTATTGTGGTGTTTCAATAAAGAGTTAATCAATCTATCTATGTAAAATTTCGGCTTTATCATAAAACCATTGAATAGGTATCTTCTAGGCAAGCGTGTTTCATCGTCGACCGCATCGTCACTTACCAGCAGCGGCGCAAGTACGGAAGTCGGTTCGATAAATTTGTCGAATCGATAAAACTGATAAATTTATCGAATGTTGCGAGTACCGAAGTCTGATCGTAATGAATTATAGTAGCTCTATATTCTCTTTGGATTCGACCTAGCTATTCGATAACTTTTGTCGATTGCATCGAGGCTCGATAAAACCCGCTTTATCGATTTGAACTGTCAATTTTATCGATCGAAAAGACCAGTACTTGCGCTGTAGGTGAGATAGCGGTCAAACGTAAGCCTATCAGAATAGAAAAAAAAAACAAGAAAAAAACGAACATAGTAACATTGCAAGTAAAATAAAAGCTTGTAAAAAAAGGTTTACCGCACAATAGCCAGCATCAGTCCCTCAATAGACGTAGTGCTGAGATGCTCCGACGGTGAACCGGTCTTCTTGTTGTCCAAAATACTCTTCATTATAAATATGGTGTGCTCGACGAAATGAGTGTTTATATCCGTTAGCATTACCTGTAATAAATAAAAAAAGCTCGTGCTCGTGAAGTCTGCCGCCAAGCAGTAGTGTGCAAGCATTACTGTGTTCCGGTTTGATGAGCAGAGTATCCAGTGAAATTACTGGGCTTAAGAGACTTAATACCTCATGTCTCAGGGTAACGAGCGCATTGCAGTGCCGCGCAGGCCTTTGTGTTTCAAAGTTCTGGGTGGCACTGCAATTCTTATGGGCCGGCGTTATGCTTACCATCAGGCAAACGACCAGCTCGTCTCGTTACCTAATAACATAAAAAAAAAAAAAAAATTGTTTAAAACTATCATTCTATTTATGTTAGAAATAATGGTTTGTTCCCAACTAGTAACACCCACAACTGTAACACTGTTACTCAATGGGACAACTTTTTATCTTATTCCCAACGAGTCAGTCATGGAGTCATGGGGAAGGAAGAAAACGAAAGGCAAATCAACTGCTTTCATTTTAATAATATAGATATAGAGAGAGAAAGGGAGATAGAATGAGGAGAAAGAGTTCTCGGTTCTAACTCCCCTGTAGCCAGATTGTGTGTTCTAATAATTATAGTTATAGTAGCCACATTCACTTTGTTTCTCTGAATAGTTATCGTAAGCAGTTATTGGTCGAAATATCGAGTAAATAATTAGAATTCTTCTAATGTAAGTTAATTTGGATTTATGATGTTCACCTGTAATTGATTGTGCAATTAGTTTTAATACCTATTTTTGTAACTGTTTATTGTGAGCTTTGTCGTTACAATTGTTGGTAAACTTTTTTAATTCATAAATTAATAAAAGAGAGAGAGGAAGGGAAAGAGCTACAGGGAGGGATACAACGTCTCACCTGCTGCTGTTGATCAAAGAACTTGTCAATAATGTTCTTGATCTGGTCGAAGAGGATGGGGAACAGCGCGGGCGACATCTCGCGGCCGACCAGCTCCTTCACGTGCAGCTGCACCTGCTGCCCGAAGCGCTCGTTGTTGCACAGCAGCAGCCGCAACAGTTGCCCGATGAACCTAAGGCAGGGCGCAACAGTTGCTAACACCAATACCAATTTGGAACGGGCACGGTGGGTTTCTGGAAGGTTCGTTGACTTTGAGCACGGATTGGGTCTGTTGGTGTCTTTGTCATTTATTATGTTCTGATAAAGACAGCATTAGTTTTAGTCTGTGATTCGGGTAGATGAATGTTGCAGAGGCCGGCTGTTAGAGTCATTTTAACTTTCATAAGTGCTCCTTTGGGGCCTATTTGAATAAAGACTTTTGAATTTTGAATTTTGAACATATTATTCCTTTTTGATAAGAAATGAAATAAAATGAAAAATATTTATTTGTTACAATTAACCTTAAATATTAAGATAGCATGACAAGTACTTTCATATTAATGTTAACTGTTACAAAATAGTCCTAACTCAGCATAACTGCATAATCCTACTAATATTACTTCCAGCCGAAGACTTAGCCACCGCTGGTCTTAATCGGGTTGGAAAAACGAACACCATTTTGTTAGCCGGTAAGGCCCCTCGTTCAGGTATTTAAAAGTTATGGTGGAATAAAAAATAATACATACTCATACGTACATGAACCTTAATAACATTACACTCCTTTTTTGGGCAGTCGGGTAATTAAACATAACATAAACGCTTACACACTCATTCACCCGCACTAGGATTCCCTGTGTCGCAGGTGGCATGGACATACACAGATACACATCACAAACATCCAAGACCCGAGAACAAACTTTATGCTTACACAAAATCTGCCCCGGCCGGGAATCGAACCCGGGACCCCTCGCCTTGCAGGCAGGGTTACTACCAACTTAGCTACGGAGCCGTCGAATAAGTATTAAAGAATATTTTTCGATAGCTTCAGTGATTTCCTACGAAATATATAGGATATGTTACGTTTCTTACAATTTCTGACATTTCTAGTAACTCAAACTTACAGAGTGTTGAAACATATTGTCTAAGCTATTTTATATATGCTTTACTACACGTTTGGATCACATAATTACCTGCTCGTTAAGTTAAAATTACATAGAAAAATACTCACTGAGTTACTGGACAGTACTGAACTTCTTGCGAACTGTTCGCCAGTACATTATATTTCCTCGTATCTGTGGAAAATATAAAAAATAGTTTTACTACAGTCGCATTAACTTTGACATTGCCGAGACGAGTGTTTTTGTTAGTGGTAGGACTAACTCTTCTGCGAGTGTCCGTCTGGGTTGTTACCACCGCGCCGTGAGTGAAGTCTGCCGCCAAACAGTAGTGTGCAAGCATTACTGTGTTCCGGTTTGATGAGCAGAGTATCCAGTGAAATTACTGGGCTTATGAGACTTAATACCTAATGTCTCAGGGTAACGAGCGCACTGCAGTGCCGCGCAGGCCTTTGTGTTTCAAAGTTCTGGGTGGCACTGCAATTGTTATGGGCCGGCGTTATGCTTACCATCAGGCAAACGACGAGCTCGTCTCGTTACGAAATAACATAAAAAAAAAAGTTTCTTGCCCTTCTTCTTGCTCGGCCTATACCAATTTGAAACGGGCACGGTGGGTTTCTGGAAGGTTCGTTGACCTTGAGCACGGATCGGGTCTGTTGGTGTCTTTGTCATTTCTTATGTTCTGATAAAGACAGTATTAGTTTTAGTCTGTGATTCGGGTAGACGAATGTTGCAGAGGCCCGCTGTTAGAGTCATTTATTTTAACTTTCATAAGTGCTCCTTTGGGGCCTATTTGAATAAAGCATTTTGAATTTGAATGGGATAGAATGATGTTCACCGCTTATTAATGTAAATAGTAAAGGCGATGGAATACAGACTCATGGTGTAAGCAGCTGCCTTATCAGCTAACAATCTCGTGTTCGTTTTCAATACCAGACCGATTAAAACCAGCGGTCACTAGTCTTCGTGTGGAAGGAGTTGTCAATAGTTTTCGCTTCTTTTCGTTTTGTAAGAGCTTATTTCTTTAATAACCAGCGAAAATTCTAGACTATTCCTTCCACACGAAGACTAGTGACCGCTGGTTTTAATCGGTCTGGTATTGAAAACGAACACGAGATTGTTAGCTGATAAGGCAGCATTTTCTTATCAGATAAATATTGTTTAGTATCGGACCAGTGATCCCAGACATTTAGCGGTAACAAACAAACAAACTATACCCCTTCATAATATTAGTATACAAGCATAGATACCACCTTAATCTGCACCCATGTTTACACAAAGACTATTTCTCGCGCCAGCCGAGCAGGTCGTGTATCTAATGGTAAGCGCGCACCGTGTAAGTGCCCCCAGGTGGCCGAGGGGCGTCGCTGCAGACACACGCCCCCGAGCGCGCACAGGAACGAGGTTATATTGGCCCACTCCTGGATCTGCATCTGTGGGGAACAAGGGACGTCTGGTAAGAGCTCATTTACATCGATAAATTGCCCATCCTTTTTACATCATCGGATAATCAGACAAACGGTGAAGCAGGCGGTACATTGTGATAATTCCTCCTTAAGAAAGAAATAATTTTATTCCGAGAAACTTATCCTCTTATCCGCTAGCGTGGAAAAGGTACCTTTGCACGCTGATTTCGACTTGTTTTAATTTTCAAACCATTATCAAACTAACATCGTTCGATAACTATATACTTTTCGTCGTTTTTGGGGGTATTTCTGAGTTTAATCCCATCTCCGTAAATACCTCTAGATCGTGTTCGCTGCTCGTGTGATGCGACACTCGTCTCTTTGCCACGGCTCGGTGCAGCGCTTCCATTTGGCAATCGTCCATCTTGTCCCCTTGCCCTTTAGGGTACTTTTGAAGCAGTTTGCAGAGCGAATCCCTGTAAAGATCAAGTTTATTTTAAGCGACTTCTAAACAGGTATTTTTATTCAAATTCAAATTCATTTATTTCAGGTCTTTAGCACCCATAGTTACAGAAAATATCAAATAATACAATAATTAATTAATTGAATAAATATTAAGAAATGTCAAACAATACAATAATTTATAATTTGAATAAATATTAATAAAATGAAATAAAATTAAGATAAAATAATAATTAAAATTAAAATAAAATAAAATTATATCATATATGATTTATTCGTCCATTGTGGACCGATTTTGAAATTTTATTTTTTTCAAAGCTTATACTCTCGCGGTGGTCCCGTATACATTTTATGAATAAACACCTAAAGGTGTCAATGGGAGTTGAATTTTAAAAAGGATCGCGTATTCAAAAAGTTTGAAAAACACTCTTCTGGGGTATTAAAATAAATAAGCAACCAATACGTACCAAGATCGGAATGTTTCCTCCCAAACTGGCTGCACGCCGTTCACGCAATGCTCAATCTTTCTCAAGAGCGCCATTATTCGCTTCTGCAGCGCCGCTGAACCTGAAATAATACGAATGGAAATTAATATACGACACAAGAATATACGATACAATACAGTTATAGTACACTAGCTTCTGTCGACGGTTTCACCCGCGTTCCCACAGGTACCCTGCATATTTCCGACCTAAAAACTAGCCTATGTTATCAATGCCTGAAAAGGGCATCTAAGTCGTAAGATCTCAAATAACTAGAATAAGACCTTTGTACATACACTTAGTTATGCAAAATAAATGAATATCAATACTTACTATGTATATTTTTGTATGAACACCCCCGTGCCATATCCTGACTGGCTGCTTGTAACAAACAACACAACCTAAAATTTTGTATTAATAAATCTCTATGACTATTACATGGACCTCCCAAGAGAACTCATGAAACTTAAATAACTCTTTGTGCTCGTCTCAATTACATATCACATCATTCTAGACATAAAAACTTAACATAAAAACATACAACGGCTAATTCACAAACGGTCTTATAATAAAAAATTAAACACACCCTATATATGTGTTAAACAGCGTCTAGCTCTTGAACATGCCGTATTCGCATGTTTAAATATAAGCAACGACAAACATTGGTTTAAGAAGTGTCTAAACGTTGCTATAATCAATATCAGCGCTTAGCGTATCAGCGCATGGGGAATCGGCGCGAAGCGGTGGCTTAGCCAATCAGAGCGCGTTATGTCTAGGCAGAAATGGTGGAATTTATTTCGTGCAAACAAAACGTCAATGCACCTCTAGAGGTTAGTTCCTCGATGGAGCAAGCTATGGGATATCCAGGGAATGTGCTGCAGCAATCTCCTCGACCCCTGCCAAGCGTCCTGTATTGAGGCAGTTCCACCTATGTTCACGAGGAAGGCCTACGTTCATCAGTGGATGTCTTCCAACCGATGATCATGATGATTATCTGACTTACCAGTAGTGAGCACCGTGGACGTGTGCGCTATCTCCTGGAAGACAGCGTAGTTTGGCAATAGACAATGCGCCGTGATTTCATCAGAGCCGCACCGGATATCCGCTTCTTGGCAGAGAAGCGCGAAGCACGACATCGCCACTAGGACCACGTCCGTGTCTATGGACCATAGACACATGAAGAACACCACCTGTGGGGAAATTAGAAGTCAGTGAAACTCGCTCTGCACTCACCTCCAGTTTGTTGTGCGCCTGTTTACATATAGGTATTTTGAAGTCAACATTGGTTTACTCCGTATGACTGACCATTCACTCACTCCACACTCACCTCCAGTTTGATGTGTCCCTGTATAATTATGCTGAAGCTAACATCGGTGCACGTCTTGTGCTCGGCAGCTTACTCCACACTCACCTCCAGTTTGATGTGTCCCTGTATAATTATGCTGAAGCTAACATTGGCGCACGTCTTGTGCTCAGCAACTTACTCCACACTCACCTCCAGTTTGATGTGTCCCTGTATATGCTGAAGCTAACATTGGCGCACGTCTTGTGCTCGGCAACTTACTCTACACTCACCTCCAGTTTGATGTGCGCCTGTTTACATATAGGTATGTTGGAGCCAACATTGGCGTATTCCTTATGTTTGGCCAGGAACTCGTTGCGGCAAGTGAGGATGTCCCGCAGCCAGCGCAGCACCTCGCGGTAGTTGCAGATCTGCCGCTGGATTAGTTTCTGACTGATGTTGTAGAGGACTTGAGAGCTGGGAACAAGAGATTCATCATCACCCGGGAAGCATCCAGTGCTGAACATCGGCCTCCCTGGTGAAGGGAATTATATTAAGTAATATTTTGATGTCTTCCGGTAATTTACTATGTGTTTTATGACACATATTACACACATAGAGCGAGTGTGTCCGAGCGGGAACTTGTGCGACTTTCAGTCCGACGCACCATAGTTCGAATCTCGAGTCAGCCCTCACCGATGACTTATATCAAGTTATGTGCGGATTATTCACACTCGCTCTAAAACTTTGAAGGAAAACATCGTGAGGAAACCCGCGTGTTCAAGAGCCACAAAATTCGAGGACATTTGACATCCACCAAGCCGCACTGGGCCCGCGAGGTGGATTATGGCCCATACCTCTCTCTCTGAAAGAAGGCCGGTATCCCAGCAGTGAGAGCGTAAGATGCTGATAATGATTATACGCATTTCCTTTGTAAATATCTTTATGACAAGGAGGTATAAGGTTTAGCTCCAACCTGATATCCCAGAAGGTGTTGAGCGGTGCCTCCGGGTTCCACATGTGCACCCTGTCCGGGCGGTGCAGCGCCAGCAGCGCGTCCATGGCGGCCTGCGAGATCTCTCCCATGCCCGTCTGGTGCACCAGCGACACCAGCCCGTTCATCAGCTCGGTCGTCGACGACTGGATCTCCAGCGCGGAGCGCCCGGGGTTCTGCGGACGATATGGTGCTATGGTTTGGGTTCTGCGGACGATATGGTGCTATGGATTGGGTTCTGCGGACGATATGGTGCTATGGTTTTTTTTGTTTTGCTATATTTTGAGTTGGACTTCTTTACTCATCAAACCGGAAAGCTTGCCACATTACTGCTTCTTAATAGACTTCACGAGCAAAGCAGTGGTAACAACCCCAACGGACAGTCGCAAATGAGTTAGTCCTAGCACCTAGTAAGTGTATTAATATACATTTTATTGGTGGTACTCACGCTAAGCATCAACATCGGGTCTGCATGGATTAGCTTAACGCAGCAAAGCAGAAGGTTCCTGTAGGCCGGCATCTCCTCGCTGCGGTTGAACTTGGACTGGACCTCTTTGGACTTGAGGGACAGGGAGATCATGCGGAGCGGCGTGTGGACCACGTAGCCCTGGGGAACACTCAATATCAATAAGTAAATAGGTAGTTTTCTTTCGAAAAAACCATTGAAATAAGGGTTTTTACAAGGCTCGCGGTTCTGCTCTGCGGATGATAAGTATTATAACGCTAGACCGCAACAATTGCAGTGGGACTCAGAACTTCGATACACAAAGGCCTGCGCGGCACTGCAGTGCGCTCGTTGCCCTGAGACATTAGGTATTAAGTCACATAAGCCTAGTAATTTCACTGACTACTTTGCTGATCAAATCGGAACACAGTAATGATTGCACAATACTGCTTGTCGGCAGGCTTCACTAGCAAAGCGGTGGTACCAACCCAGACGGACACTCGCAGAAGAGTTAGTCCTACCACCTAGTAAAAGCGAGAGAGCATATTGAGTTGCAACGGGGCAATGCTTCTATGCAAAAAATCACGTCGAACCGCGTTGCTCCTTTGATGCTTGATAGGACAAACCAACAAAAAGATTTTCGCGTTAATAATAGTGCGGGTTTGATATCTCACCTGAGTGGCCTTATTACAGCTGTCAGTGAACATGGCCCTCAATTCGCCAGCTCGCGGGTATAGAAGCTCGATCTGAGGCCACCACGGTAGCCGTGGCTGCTTTATTATCCTGGAAGATAACAAATCATCATGGAAGACGTTCACTGCTGAACACAGGACCCACCCATAAGGGAGGGGGGATTTGCCTTAATAAACCACGCTTGGCAGGTGTCTTGGTGCTCGCGGTAGATTAATTGACGATGACAACATGGTGAGATGCACTTACCTAAGTAGAGAATTGACGATGACAGCATGGTGAGATGCACTCACCTAAGTAGAGAATTGACGATGACAGCATGGTGAGATGCACTCACCTAAGTAGAGAATTGACGATGACAGCATGGTGAGATGCACTCACCTAAGTAGAGAATTGACGATGACAGCATGGTGAGATGCACTCACCTAAGTAGAGAATTGACGATGACAGCATGGTGAGATGCACTCACCTAAGTAGAGAATTGACGATGACAGCATGGTGAGATGCACTCACCTAAGTAGAGAATTGACGATGACAGCATGGTGAGATGCACTCACCTAAGTAGAGAATTGACGATGACAGCATGGTGAGATGCACTCACCTAAGTAGAGAATTGACGATGACAGCATGGTGAGATGCACTCACCTAAGTAGAGAATTGACGATGACAGCATGGTGAGATGCACTCACCTAAGTAGAGAATTGACGATGACAGCATGGTGAGATGCACTCACCTAAGTAGAGAATTGACGATGACAGCATGGTGAGATGCACTCACCTAAGTAGAGAATTGACGATGACAGCATGGTAATATTACTTACCTAAGCAGAGAATTGACGATGACAGCATGGTGAGATGCACTCACCTAAGTAGAGAATTGACGATGACAGCATGGTGAGATGCACTCACCTAAGTAGAGAATTGACGATGACAGCATGGTAATATTACTTACCTAAGCAGAGAATTGACGATGACAGCATGGTGAGATGCACTCACCTAAGTAGAGAATTGACGATGACAGCATGGTAATATTACTTACCTAAGCAGAGAATTGACGATGACAGCATGGTAAGAGATGTGCGTGTTAAGATTGAGGCAGACTTTGAGCGCGTCGTTGTTGTGAGGCTGGATGCGGAACAGAGACACGAAGCAGTCCGTCATGAGGTCCATCTCGGAGTACCCGGAGAGGAGCGAGCCGCGGATGTACGACTTGGACGGGTTGAAGAGCAGAGTCTGGAATGGAATCACATTTATGAAAGAAAAATGGTCTTTTTTGGCGACGCCAAACTGTACTGTGCAAGCATTACTGTGTTCAACTTTGATAAGAAAATTAATAGCCAATGCAATTTTAGGGCTTATGAGACTTGATACCTAATGTCTTAGGGTAACGAACGCACTGCATTGCCGCGCTCTGCGCAGGCCTTTGTGTTCCTTTGTGTTTCAAAGCTCTGAGTGGCACTGCAATTGTTGTGCGCCTACCCAATTTCAGTTTCATAGAGCAAGTAGTTTTCGAGATTTCGTGTTTAGTCAGTCACCTTTCGATTTTATATAATTATATAGATTGGGTAGAGACGAGCCGACGGGTCCTTTGCCTGATGGTAAGCATAACGCCAGCTCATAACAATTGCAGTGCCACTCAGGGCTTTCAACCTCAAAGGCCTTCGCGGTACTGCAGTGCGCTCGTTACTTTGAGACATTAGGTATTAATTCTCATAAGTCCAGCAATTCAATATTAGACGTACCTTGAGATCATTGATGACTCGATTTACGAGTACGAATGTGACGTTTCCGGAATCGTTCGAATTCAAATACGTGGACGCTTTGCAGAGCTTCACTGACGTCACCACAGCCGCCTCCGTCATCTGCTTAGAATTATTCTGAGGACCTGTGGAAATCGAATGGTTTCTGTGATCGTTAAACAACGGTGCCAAAAACCGAAACCTATAGGCGAGACGACCAACAGCCACAACTCTGCGGTGCGACGACTCATCGCAAAAACGACGCTGCACCGAAGCGAAGCGTTACCGCAAAAGAATCCAAAGAGTCCAAGTTTACGTTAGGAGTGATTTTTATTCTCAGAAGAGTCTTTATATGTTATCGGAACGCATTGAAAGATGGAAGAGCAATTATAGCCACGTCCTGTTTTGCGGTAAACAGACACGCCTGTGTTTTTTTTAATACCAGCAAGTGGATTAATTGGACCAGTCTAAAATATAAGCCATCCTTTTCTCATGTTCTTAAACATAAAAGAATGAAAATAACATTAGGTAGACAATTCTGAAATACATATTTGGGGCTGTTTATATTGAAATACTAGACTATTTAGATTTATAGAGAGTAAGAAGCGAATTTATTGCACGACACCTCTGAAACATCTGTTCAACACACCCTTATTGCGTACATAAATATTTTGTGGTAAGACGATATTGTTTAAATTTGTCTTTTAAATGTCTCTGTAACAATACTCTTACTTACTGAGTCCTCTCTTGACGGAGTCGATAAAGTGTTTCTTCTTCGTATGTCTGGGGCTGCAGGGGGCGCCGCTGTCTGCATTTACTATTTCCTCTAGAACTTTCTGCAAAGTAATATAACTGAAATTATTACTGGCTGGTGGTGACTGGCGCGTGGTGATTGATTTCCACAAGAAATGTGCATTTTTTTTCGAGATAAAAATAACCTATGTACTTTCCACTCAATGAACTATATCTATGCAAAAAATCACGTCGATCCGTTGCACCGTTGCTGCGTAAATGAAGCATAATCTAACAAACGAACCAACACACTTACGCACAAATTTACGCATTTAAAATAATAGGGATTTTCTAGGCTCTTCTGCGAGTGTCCGTCTGGGTTGGTACCACCGTTTTGTGAGTGAAGTCTGCCGCCAAGCAGTAATGTGCAAATTACTGTGATCCGGTTTGGTGAGCAGAGTAGCCAGTGAAATTACTGGGCTTATGAGACATTAATACCTAATGTCTCAGGGTAACGGACACACTGCAGTGCCGCGCAGGCCTTTGTGTTTCAAAGTTCTGAGTGGCACTGCAATTGTTCCACCTCGACTCGTTATCAAATAACATGAAAAAATTGTCAACGGTGGGTATTCGCCATGTTTGTTTACTTTGGACACTTAAATCAAGATTTGTGATTGTTATATTTAAACACGCTACTACAAGTTTAAGAATTAGACACACGTTTAGGATGTGTTTTATTTTTTTGCGGTTTAGACCCAAAAAAGCATATACAATGAAATATGCGGAAGAATGTATGTTACAAACATCGAGGGCCTCATTCGAGAGTCTTACTCACTGGGTTCAACACCAGCAGCATTATCTGCAGCGGCCACATGGCCACCCTCGACTTCTTGTTGTCTGAGAAGCTGTCCTGCAGAATATCGAACAGGGTGTCGCAGCATTTGCTCAACTCATCATTCGGGCGGCATTGCACTTCGGAGAATTCCTGGAAGAACACAACACTGATAAGATAAAAAAAATTTTAAAACTGTGTGTGTGTGTGTGTGTGCGTGTGTGTGTATGATGTGTGTGTTCTTGAAGTCGGTAACCACTTACTTGCGGGTAGGTATCCATCCAGTTCCATATAGCCTTCTCTAGGGACGACACTAACACTATGTGTGTGGATTTCCTTAGTAACTTAAACTTTTGTATAGATTCTGAAACCAAATGATGCCTACCGTTAAAAACTAGCTTCCCATAAAGTATATTTACCATCTATCCTTTTACCAGCTGCATCGCAAGTACGGATCTTTTCGATCGATAAAATTGACAGTTCAAATCGATAAAGTGGGTTTTATAATTATCGAACCTTGATACAACCGACAAAAGTTACCGAACAGCTAGGTCGAATCCAAAGAGAATATAAAGCTACTACAATACTTTACGATCAGACTTCTGTACTCGCAATATTCCATAATTATGGAACTTCATAGGCGTGCTTATGTCAATAGTAAAATAAATGGTTGGATGGAGTATAGCGTAAATTTAGTGCCATCTAATTTGTCAGACGGAAGATTTTTGACAGCTCTAAATTTAGATCTGTCAAATATCTTACATCTCTTTCTAATGTTTTTTTATTGGAAAGACAGCGAAACAAAAATTATGTTTAGGCTTGTAACGTTACAATGGAAACGAACAGCAAATAATACAGAGCAGTTGTTACCTGTAAGTAGCCGTATAAGCCTCAATATATCGACGTTTACGTGTTGTATCAACTCTATGTCAGTATAATCGGGGTTCTCTTCGGAATTGGACGACAGCTCCTGAAAATCCTATTTTAATTAATAATAATAACCGTTCTTTAGATGGGCGTCAAGTTTATGTAAATCATCACTCAGCGTGCCAAAATATACTAAGAAAACTTGGACTAAGATAATGGACGAGTGGAATGCGCATCAGTCAAAGAAAGGACTTGTACCAAATTTATATGAAGCTTGGTACTTTATTATCAGAAAAAATTAACTAGCCTCAATTTTTTTCTAGATTTGTGCCAGAAATACAGAACCTGGCAGAATAATAAAAAAATATTTGACGCCTGTGTTTTTTTAAACTAGTTTTAAAGAAAAGCGTAGTAGAAATGCAAAATTAGTTAACAGCAACACTGTGTTCGTAAAAATATCCAAAAAGCAGCAACATTATAAAAGTATGGCGTCATCGTCACGTCATTTTTGACAGTTTTGACAAATATTAAGCTGTGTTGTCAACTGTTCTGTAAATTTTTTTTTATTGTCTTTGGTCTTTATCACGTTCAGCCAAAAAGAAGCTGAAAAAACCGTTCCGTTTCACGTAACGTACTAAAAAGAAACTTTATGTATTTTTAGTAAATCGCAGGCCTATAAAATTGCAATTTCATTTCAGAATATCTAGAATTTGAGAGCTCATTCCAGAGAACCAACTGATAGCCTGGTTAAATTTGAGTACCTACCAAAACGGAACAACTCTTTTGTTCAAATATCGGACATGGAAATTGGACAAAGATATTTGATGAGTGGAACACCACGGTTACAAACAGAGTTTAGTACGCGATAAGTATAAAGAGTCGAATGTAGCATACCTGTAGCCTCCCACTTATTCTGTTGAAGCACGCATTGAAGAAATTCAAACTGAGAGCGAACAGCACTTTACTGGCGAGTTGGCGTAGAAGTGTGTTGTTCACTATGCTTTCGTTTCTCGTGTCTGTAACAACCAATAAAATACTGATTACAAAAATAATGGACTAGTAGTTATAATAAAAATTTAAAAAAAAAATCTAATTGGCATGGCAACGCCACGTGGATTACTCTTCCTAAAAATTGAAGAATGAAACAAAGTTGTTTTTAACCTGCGACGCAAATAAGGAGGGTGTTACATGTTTAACGTAAGTATTTCGGCTGTCAATTGCTTTATTTGATGCCTAGACAGTAACATATTTCAAATAAGAATTAACATTTTTTTATACTTTTCAGTAATGGAACGAGTGGATCGTTTGCCTGATGGTGTAACGGGTTAAAATTGCAATTCTCAAAGATAATAATAAAAATATTTTAAAACTAGGTAAAAACTTTCATTTCACACTATAATGTCGTATTCAGTGCAACAAACTGAATCTAGTAGGGAATAGCAGAAACATTTGAAGAAATAGATAAAAGGTAACTTGTTAACAGTCCTTGTTAGTGCCACGCCTCGCCGACAGAGGTCGTCTAAAAAAAGCATCAGGTGGGCAATAAACATATTGAAATTTCAGTGGCGCCTGCAATTTAGATGGATACGAAGCAATAAACAATTATAGGAATTATTGCTGCGTACCTGGAACGCAACGGGAATAGAAATAACTTCAAATTTAACTTGATCGTCTTAAAAGATCGACGAATTCAGCGACGCCACCTGTGGTCGACGGGCCGCGTTCATCGCGTTTCGGAAGCCGACTACCGCGATGGATTAAATAGTTCACGGAAAACACGATAGGTGGCGTGATTGCAAGGCGGGGTTTTATCTCAATTTCAGAGCAGCTTTTCAGTCTTTATTTCAGAAAAAATATGCATGCAGTTTGCAGGCACTGGCCATATTTTATTAAGGAAACAACATAATTTTTACGGTCCATTTAGTAGGAGCCACTCTCGCATGGAACGCCATCTCGGGGCGAGTTATTCTGCTTGGTTTTGGCCATTTGCGTCGAGAAGTTCTAGAAGGTTCCAGGGGAACGAGGCGACGCGAGGGGAAAGGTGGCTCTTCCAATGACGAGCAAAGGACGCTCGTACACCGACATTCCACCGGAGAACGGCGACGAGGCCAGTCAAGTTATAAAAGTGTTTCAAATTTCGGTGTAGAGGACGGTCGGTTTTTTGGCCAGTCCTACCGAGAGAAGACGCAACCCGGACCGGCGCAGCGATCCTGACCAGGGGCGAAGGGCAGCGAGGACCAGGGATCACCAGCCGTGCTGAACGACTAACACAAGGAGTAAAAGGAGCAGCTCACACGTGCTTGGGTGTGGCCAGGCTGACGTGTTCTCTACACCGGAGGCTGACGTTTTTCTCTACACCGCGGGCTGACGAATCGGCGTCTCCGCATCAGGGCAGAGAAGCCAACTTTTACGGGGTAAAGCCCCAACGCAAGTAAGCGGTCGGGGTTTCAGATTTACTCACCTTGAAGAATTTAGGAAAGGCCCCATGTACGGTCAACTTGGTAGACGTGTCGTCTAAGTAGTTTTCTTGACCGTCTATTCGGACCCGACGTATTACATTTTGTTTCAATTGTCCCTTGGAACATTTAGGAAAGGCCCCATATACGGTCAACCTTTGAGCGTTCGGGTAGGGCCCCGACACACGGTCGTTTAGAGAAAGGGAAGAAAAGGCAGCTACTGTATCCGAAGCCAAGTAGGTGTCGACGTCATCCAGAAACCATTTCTTTTGACAAAATTCTAACAAATATAAACCAGACTTTTGTTGTCCATTTATCGGTGAACTATCTTGAATTGTGTATCGTTAAATCTAAGTACCATATATACCTAGAATAAGCGTGTGTTTATCCCGTTTCTGTCCTAGATCATTAATCTTAACAAAATTGTGTATATCATTAGCATCATCATCATCATATTTCGGTCAAATTAGTAATAAGTGCTAAAACTGTGTATTTAACGATGTGTATGAGAAAATAAACCTAAAACTGTCAAGACAAAGGTTGTTGTTTCTTTTCTTCTTTTCTTCTTCTTCTTCTTCTACTCCTTCTCTTTTTATTTGTGCCCGTTCTTAGCCGGGTACGGGTTACAAAATGGCGCCCAACGTGGGGCCTTTCCTAAATTCTTCAAGGGAGAAGTAAAACAAAATATAATACGCTCGGTCCGTATAGACGGTCAAGAAAACTACTTAAACGACACGTCTACCAAGTTGTCCGTATATGGGGCCTTTCCTAAATTCTTCCAGGGAGAAGTAAAACAAAATATAATACGCTCGGTCCGTATAGACGGTCAAGAAAACTACTTAAACGACACGTCTACCAAGTTGACCGTACATGGGGCCTTTCCCAAATTCTTCAAGGTGACTAAATCTGAGACCCCGACCGCTTACTTGCGTTGGGGCTTTACCCCGTAAAAGTTGGCTTCTCTGCCCTGATGCGGAGACGCCGATTCGTCAGCCCGCGGTGTAGAGAAAAACGTCAGCCTCCGGTGTAGAGAACACGTCAGCCTGGCCACACCCAAGCACGTGTGAGCTGCTCCTGGAAACATCCAGGGCGCAGTTTTAATACTCTGAGATTAAGAACTAGCTCCTGTCTAACCCTATCACGGCAAATAAAACATGGTTTTTACTAACCTTTTACTCCTTGTGTTAGTCGTTCAGCACGGCTGGTGATCCCTGGTCCTCGCTGCCCTTCGCCCCTGGTCAGGATCGCTGCGCCGGTCCGGGTTGCGTCTTCTCTCGGTAGGACTGGCCAAAAAACCGACCGTCCTCTGAAAATCAACAAGAAAGAACACTATATAGCCCGCCGGAACTACGCTGGACGTGGAAGGCTCCGTAAAATGTTCAGTACGCGTACTTACCTACACCGAAATTTGAAACACTTTTATAACTTGACTGGCCTCGTCGCCGTTCTCCGGTGGAATGTCGGTGTACGAGCGTCCTTTGCTCGTCATTGGAAGAGCCACCTTTCCCCTCGCGTCGCCTCGTTCCCCTGGAACCTTCTAGAACTTCTCGACGCAAATGGCCAAAACCAAGCAGAATAACTCGCCCCGAGATGGCGTTCCATGCGAGAGTGGCTCCTACTAAATGGACCGTAAAAATTATGTTGTTTCCTTAATAAAATATGGCCAGTGCCTGCAAACTGCATGCATATTTTTTCTGAAATAAAGACTGAAAAGCTGCTCTGAAATTGAGATAAAACCCCGCCTTGCAATCACGCCACCTATCGTGTTTTCCGTGAACTATTTAATCCATCGCGGTAGTCGGCTTCCGAAACGCGATGAACGCGGCCCGTCGACCACAGGTGGCGTCGCTGAATTCGTCGATCTTTTAAGACGATCAAGTTAAATTTGAAGTTATTTCTATTCCCGTTGCGTTCCAGGTACGCAGCAATAATTCCTATAATTGTTTATTGCTTCGTATCCATCTAAATTGCAGGCGCCACTGAAATTTCAATATGTTTATTGCCCACCTGATGCTTTTTTTAGACGACCTCTGTCGGCGAGGCGTGACCGAGCGTATTATATTTTGTTTTACTTCTCCCTTGAAGAATTTAGGAAAGGCCCCACACACGGTCAACTTGGTAGACGCGTCGTCTAAGTAGTTTTCTTGACCGTCTATTCGGACCCTACGTATTACATTTTGTTTCAATTGTCCCTTGGAACATTTAGGAAAGGCCCCATATACGGTCAACCTTTGAGCGTTCGGGTAGGGCCCCGACACACGGTCGTTTAGAGAAAGGGAAGAAAAGGCAGCTACTGTATCCGAAGCCAAGTAGGTGTCGACGTCATCCAGAAACCATTTCTTTTGACAAAATTCTAACAAATATAAACCAGACTTTTGTTGTCCATTTATCGGTGAACTATCTTGAATTGTGTATCGTTAAATCTAAGTACCATATATACCTAGAATAAGCGTGTGTTTATCCCGTTTCTGTCCTAGATCATTAATCTTAACAAAATTGTGTATATCATTAGCATCATCATCATCATATTTCGGTCAAATTAGTAATAAGTGCTAAAACTGTGTATTTAACGATGTGTATGAGAAAATAAACCTAAAACTGTCAAGACAAAGGTTGTTGTTTCTTTTCTTCTTTTCTTCTTCTTCTTCTTCTACTCCTTCTCTTTTTATTTGTGCCCGTTCTTAGCCGGGTACGGGTTACAATGGTAAGCATAATGCCGGCCCATAATAACAGTGCCACTCAGAACTTTGAAACAGAAAGACCCACGCGGCACTGCAGCGCGCTCGTTACCTTAAGACAATATGTATTAAGTGTCATAAGCCCAGTAATTTCACTGACTACTATGCTTATCAAACCGGAATACAGCAGTACTTGCACATTACTGCTTGGCGGCAGACTACACGAAAAAAGCGGTGGTACCCACTCACAGAAGAGTTAGCCCTGCCACCCGGTGCACACGTCTTACTCTAAGCATATCAAAGCCATGAAAACGCCGCGAGATGTTGATGTTTAAATCACAATTGTAAATGAAAGATCTCACCAATAAACTGGCAGACCTCCCGGAGCAGTATCTTCACATTCATGGCCTCGTCATACTTTGCTGTGTCCTTAGGCTGCGAGCTGAGGCATATCTCCAGCGTGTCCAAAACAATCACCAAGCTGTCGTGATAGCCTTTCTCCATCTCCGTTTGCGGGCGGTTGAAGCTCGTTGTCATGGTCGGCTGGTACTGGGATTAAAAGTGGTCCTTTTCAACGACCAGTTAGAGTTTGACCACTATCTTGCCTGATTTGAAGTTACAATGTGGTTGAAGATGGTAAATAGCAGCCTTATTACGCTCCTGGGATCGCCTGATCTCAGAGACAGAATGAGCAATAATCAAGCATGCGGGCCCAGTGCTGCTTGATGGACGTCACACGTCCTCGAATTTTGTGGATCATGCCACATGCCGGTTTCTCACGACGTTTTCCTTCACTGTTTTAGAGCGAATGCGAGACTGAGAGAGAGAGAGAGGCTGAGACGATGTGCTAAACTTAAATTAGGACTCGCTTTCAATTGCAGCTGCGAGAATCGACCAATATATTAGCACAGACCAGTAAACCTAGACGCCGCATAATCCAAGTTTTGCATGAGAACACGATCGTAAAATGTTGGCGGGGGAGAGGGAAGACGGCGTGTTGTAATTTGTGTACCGAATTTGCGATACGCAAGTGATAATGCATAAACTTGGCCTTTGGGGGTGTCCGGCTAAGCGGAGGTTATATGTTTAATGGTCTGTGGTTTTTAGCGACCGATTTTTAACTTGAGGGTAGTTAGCCAGCTAGGTGAGCACTAGAAAAACTCTACTACCCCACTATGGTTGTGTCACGGTGTCTTCAACGAAAAGCATAACTCGCATAGAAATCAAACCATCAACCTACCAATTGACGTCATCACTTCCACTGAAGCATCATCATATTCACCATCTTCCACCACAATAATGATCAGTCAAGATAATGGGCAAACCCTAACTTATTGAATAGAAAAAAAGCAATACCACGAAATTAAACGATTGATTAGTTTACCAGCTCATTAACTCTTTGAAGTATCTTCGTCAGTCCGGCGATGACGAGGGAGAACCGATGCCTGCTGATCTGCACCAGGCATGCTTTACACTGCTCCTCGTTGATGCGCGAGTGGAGGTTCTGTGCCCCAGTCTTGTATGGGAGCTGATAAAAAATAGGGTGTTTAGTATTCTGCCATTATGAAGTCTAGCAGCGCAAGTACGAATCTTTTTGATCGGATAAAATTCGATAAAATTGACAGTTCAAATTGATAAAGTGGGTTTTATCGACTTTTTATATAATTTATCGAGCCTCGATACAATCGACAACAGTTATCGAAAAGCTAGGTCGAATCCAAAGAGAATATAGAGCTACTACAATACTTTACGATAAAACTTCGGTACTCGCAACGTTCGATAAATTTATCGAGTTTTTCGATTCGACAAGTTTATCGAACCGACTTCCGTACTTGCGCCGTTAGTGTTTTTACAGTGTCTGTAATACGGCAAGTCAACAATCAAATTCGTCCAATGACATAGATGTAATTTAAATTTGTATTTTCTCAAAAACACATAACATGAATGTTCATGGGGCAGTCACACTTTGCCACCCTGTTGTTGTTCATTTTAACTAGAACACAAGTGCAAGCAAATTTTCAATTCTATTGAATAACAGGAACTGGGTCAGACTTAGTTGGCAAGATAAAACCATACATAAACAACACAACATACACCCAAATATGCAAGGCATATTAAATAAAATCTTGTAGAGAAACTTTACAATACACAGTAAGAAAAAAATATTAGGGATATCTTAGGATTTTGTGATTCTGAAGAAATATTTTTTTTGTAATGTGAAGTTTCTCTACAAGATCTTATTTAATATGCCTTGCATATATTTGGGTGTATGTTGTTTTGTTTATTTATGGTTTTATCTTACACTTCAAACCATATCATTGGTATGGATAAGCCCATGCTTATCCATACTAATGATGGTTTGAAGTTGTTGACCCCAAATTGCATGCTAAATTTGGATAACTGGTCTTTATATATACTTATGTTGTTGGTTAGCAAGCCAATCACTATTTATTTATTGGTTTGCAATCTGCTCTATTTTTTATACATTATGAGCCACTGAAAAACATGAACCTTAGATAAATAAACTCCATGTGAGACATTAATATTGTAATAAACACTGGATGTAAAAATAGGTTTGATTGAGTCTGTGTTTCTGGTCTAAATATGTTCTAAATATTTCTTTTCTTTTTTAAAATGTCATGTTTAAAATACAGTGTGGTGGGTACATAAAAGATAAAACATTATCCATAAAACTATCTTGACCAGGGAATCCAGCAAGGGGGGAGGGCCTCACTGGGATTACCTTTAGCTAGAGCATCAAGAACAACAAGACCATAGCCATCATAGCCGGGACCAAGATGAATAAACAGACAAATAAGTTTTAGTGCTTTTATGCTTTTACTGCACAAAATGTATCCTATTGGAATCAATACAGCAAGTTTCACATACTACAGAAATAGTATCTCAATATCAAATACACTGTGGTGTTGAAAAGCGATCTTAAATTTAAATACATTTAAAGTAATGGTATTAAAAATAAATTAATATTATGTTATGTACACACCTATATTTATTTATATATTACTACCCTGCTGGCCACAATTTCACCTCATCACTTTTAAGCATGATATTTACATTTTTCTGGGATAAAGGATTGAGGGAAAGTAGCCTAATTTATTCTCCTGTCTATAAACTATTTATATGCAAAAAATAACGTCGTTCCATTGCGCCGTTGCGACGTGAAAAGACAAAACAACGAACACATTATGCATAGTGTATATTAGTATTTAGTATAGATTCTACCAAGATACCTGATAACTTACGTATTTCAAATTTGTATGCCTGATTATTGTCGTCTTTACCGCCCTAATTATTCTTAGATCATTTTAAATAGATAAATAAAAGCGATAAAATACATACTTTAATATTTACTTTGAAAACTGCGTTTTATTGCGACTTGCGTAGGCGGAGCATTTCTATTGATTTAATACGACCAAAAATGTAAGCAGAAACCTAAGCAACGTCTTTTTATTTTACTGCAAGATTAATTATTTCTATTACATACATCAATAATAAATAATAGAAAGAAGAAATAAAATATTACTTTGATTTGAAACAAGGGTGGGTCCTATTTCTCTATTTAATTAACTATTATCAGACTTACCTGCTCCTCAAAGCGTGCAATTAGAGAGTTCGCCCACTCCCCGGGCTTTTGAGTGCCCATTTTTGAGATAACTATACGTATTTTTTGTAAAAAATTAAATAAAAACAACAAAATTACGGTCCCATTTCCGATCTTCTTCGATCCTAAATTTCTACTATTCTACCAAAAAATATAAATGTTACCAAATAATAAAGACTGTAATGTACTGTAGTCAAAGAGCTCCATAGAAAAGTAGTTTAGCAGTCTAGTGACGCATTTTGCACTTCAAATATGTTTTAAAGTAAGAGCTAGTTTTTAAATTCCTTCTCATCCCTAAAATATTGTAGTAACTTTGTTCATCGAATATCTGTACTATTTTGTATGAGCTTGAGTTCGACCGCTATCTTACCAGTCACCAGGTGTAAGCGACGATGCAGTCGATGATGTAGCACGCTTGCCCACAACACAACACACCTCTTTACACGTCTCTCGAAGAATCCCAGATTGTAGTGTTCAGGAAAATAAATACCGGCATATAAATCTGAGGATGTGTTTTTTGGTTTGTCCTTCATTCACATAGTAACGGTCGGTGCAGCATTACAGATCTTGATTTTTGCATAAAAAATATGGATCACAGAAGATACCTAAGCTACTTTTCTTCCGGATCAATAGACAGTTCTTGAGGAATCCCCATGAGACTAAGCTATGGAACATACCTAGTACCTATTTTTTAATCCCACGGCACTTTTAGACTTACTGCAAAGTTTTTTCTTTCAAGTCCTGTACATTGGTACCTATCAAAAGCTGTATTTCAAGTAGAAATCACTTTAAAACGATAAGACAGCCCAAAGCAGTACATACAATTATTTGAAAAAAAAAAATTGGTGTGCATGAATTGGGCTTGAAGTCGTATAAGTGAATTGGAAACTATGGATCATATTCATTATTGGTACTGATTTAAATCATTTCAGCCTGAGTTTTCTACTAAAAATAACTTTTACACTATGTTGTGGTAATACTGAATCTGTCAAACAAACAATCAATAACGTAGTTAGAAATGCGTTCGATTTATTTGAACAGCCATTATATTTATAGAATTTACTTGAACGCATCCATAATTTAGAAGTGTTGCATGTGTATGAAATTACCCAAGCTAGCATCGGTATACTCTTGACGCAAGTCGCGGTCGCTGGCTAGCCTTTATATGATATATGTTGGCGCGAAGATCGAGCTTTGTCGGCAGTACAAAACGACAACAATGAAAACAAGTTACGTAAGTGTCGGTTTTGCAGTCCATCGTAGCGAGCTCAATTATTTGAGCTCGCAACGATATAAAATTAAAAACTTATGTTTTTAATTGCGGTGGAGGGTATTGCAGGAGCGCGTGCGGCTGGCGGCACCGTGGTCGTCAGCGTCGTTCCTGTTACCGCTCGAGTTCCCGTAGGAACGCGTCGTTCACCCGTTCTCTCGTCCTCGTCGAAGGAGTCCTCGATGACACGTGCATGACGTAATAAGTCGGCGAAATTCACGAAGTCATCCCTTCGCAGCCTTTTCCGTATTCGACCGTGGAGAAGACCATATAACATGTCCAACTGGACCTTCTCTGTTAAGTCGCCCTTTGGAATCTTCGATAGAAGAGCGCGAATACGTGCCACGTATATATCTGTATTTTCGTTTTGCTGCGGCATCGAAAAAATTTGTAGGTAAATTCGATGCGGCGGTCGGCGATCACCGTAGGCACTTATTAGGTTATCTTTGGCTTGAGACCATGATGTTATGGTGTTTTTAATACCTTGCCACCAGGTTGCTGCATCATCTTTGAGTAGGTATGCTAAGCCACGAAGAATGTTTGAGTCCGTCACGTGCGCGCACTCGCTATAAGCTTCTATAGCGTCGATGAATGCTTCTATTGACTCGTGCGGTCGGCCGTAGAAAGTAGCTTTGCAGCTGGCCAGGGTGCCTTGGCCAGGAACCAGGAACGACGGAACGGGAGTTGGGGCGTTTGCACGCGTCACCGTTTCCAATAATTCCTTAAAGGCTTCTGTCTGCGACCGTTGTAGTCCCGCGATTATAGCGGCCACGCTCTCACTCGAGAAAGTTATGAGAGCCGATGGCGGAGTGGGATCTGTCACGCCGGCGCTGTTGTCACCGGGCATGGCGGACGTCGCGATCGGCGAACTTGGTCGAGGGGAAGGGGGGAATGCGCCGATGAGTGCATCATCCCTGCGACACAAGCTATTACTTCTACTGCGAATGATTGGCATCGTCCACACGCGAAAAAAAAAATAAAAACAGTCACTGCACTTAGGTCACTATTAGCACATGAAAAAAACGTTGGGGCGCCACATATGGGAGAGTGAGATCGAGGGAGTCCATATACCTCAGGGTTGGAGTAAAACAGAGTATAAAGTTAAAAAAAGATCTAATGAAACTTTAAACAACACCATATGATTATTTGATAAGTAATTTTACAGTGGGTTCCATGTCCACATGGAATTTACATGCACTAATTATAATAGGCCTTCGCGGCGGAGCGACAGTGACGCGCGCGTGTGTTTCAGAGGAGCGGGCTAGCGACGAACTGCTCAATATTCTGGACGCGCGCGCGGCATTTGTTTCCAGACTAAAGTTCTAGAATTTGAAAGAAAGAGTAGGCGCTACTCCGCGTATCGAGGCGGTATACGACCTCTCGAAGCGCGGGGTGGCAGCGCGGAGGTTCCGGGTGAAAAGCGGTTTGCTATAGTAACAAATTAACCCAGGTTTTGTTATCCAGCCTCGCACATTATGTTTGGTTAAATTCGGTTTGGATCGAGCTTAGGCCATTAGACATTCTTTATTTCGGACTCAAAACTATAAATTACCTATATTTTATATCTTATTTATAATGGAGTTCCACCAAGTAACGCCCGATTCCATCGAATATCTTAAAAAATAAATATTATTTAAATACCTATAAGTTATAGTATAGATGATAGTAGTAGGTATAGTTGAAACTTGCTCTTCATTGTGAGGGGTGGAGAATCAGCAGATTTTTCTCACCAAATTTGGGGAATTTGACTTAGATTATTGCGGAATTTGTAATTCGGCATTGGCAGCCCTGGTAATGACGTTTCCGTTTTGAGTTTTGACAATCTCTCTTTCTGTTGTTTGTCACGAAAGTTGCTTTCGTGTTTTATTGTTTTTTCGCCAATTAAATAGTTAATTTCGTGGTTTTACATCCAGCAATAGCCTTTAAAGTTCATTCTTTAAAATGATGGTAAGCTTTACCCGCTTCAAATAATTATAACAGACATATTTCGACTTATTTGGGGATCTGCCGGGGGCGTTCCCGAATATTTGTTGTTATAATAAAAACAAATTCTTCCGAATACTTTCTTGTTGTGTCACTATTAAATTAAGTAGATAAAAGTGGCCGAAGATATGACTGGACTACTGCAGATTACATTTTTCTTGTAGGGGCTTATTCGTCAATTAAATGCATGACGTGTACTGATATTTTTTTACAAAGGAAAAGATAATACGGGGATTTTTTAAGTTTCCTTCCTAGATATCAATTTGTATTCAGTTACATACTCTTATTATTAATGTGGAACAGCGCTGTGTAATTTTTACTATTTTTATTTGTTTAAATTTGTAAACTCCATGAAGGATTTGCTAGAGATTGTATATACTAATTTTATAAAATTTCAACTACTTTATTTGTGTGGACATTTCAGTTTCATTGTTTGTTTATATATAATTTTTTCATGGTGTACAAGAGGAAATTGGTTAGCAGTAAGAAACATTTTTTATATGTACATTAAAATAATATATTATAGTACTTGGTACTTGGTGCGCGGGCTCTTTTCCGCAACTAGGCCGTTTATCGGCCCTTTTTGCGTGAGCGAGTGGTGCGCGTTATTCCAACTACCCGATGTCCGCCAGGAAGGCCAGCAGTTCGCTCACGCCGGTGCAGGCTTCCCAGAGTGTTCCCGGTGACCCGAGGAACAATGTTCATTGAGACGCCAAGCTTGTGCACTCCATCAGCACATGCTTGGCCATTTCTTCCGCCTCCATGCATCCCCTGCTTGGTGGGCTGTTGGTAACACCTATATTAAAAAGGTGTTTGTTTAGTGAGCAATGTCTAGTGACTATCCCAACCATCAGTCGGAGTTTGTTCCAACTTAGGTTGAGGAGTTTTCGGGATTACCTCTGGTTCAGGACCGGAAATGCCTCCGTTGACTGCCTGCAGTCCTTTAGATTTGCCCAGTATTCTTGATGATGTTGTATAGCTACCTGGCGGATCCAGAGGCAGATTTGGCTGAAAGGCAGAGGGATCATTGGCTCTGGCCCAACGGGGCTCATGCTAGAGCCTCTTCTTGCCAGTTCATCAGCTGCTCTATAATATAGTATAGTACATAGTAATAGTAACATAAAATTAAAAAAAAAACTGTATCCAAGATTTATTAACAAGTGCATCTTTGGTTCTAGACTAGTTACGAAAGTGTATTAATTCTTTTTGTATGCGAAAAGAAACATCTAAGTATAAAAAGTATGTAATATATTGTAATATTTTGAGTTTGTGTTGTTTTGAGATTAGACACCATAAAAATACCACATTTTCATACACCATCTATTTAACATGCCTGTTATATTCCAGGACTGCGTGGAAGACACCAATCATGATCCACTCTCAACTCCAGCGACCCAGTCCCCACCCTCAGGGGAGACCACAACTAAACTGGACAACAAGAAACCCAGCGAGAATGTCTCGTTAGCTGATAACAGCTTACTGGTATGTTTTTGAGTATGAGGCAGCTAGGCGATATGAAAATGTAGGGGGGATGGTGATAAAGCAAAACATTCTTGATATCAAGTGGGGTTGGGCTGGTGTTATGCTGACAATCAGGCAAATGATCAGCTCATCTCGTTATCTTCTGGCATAAGAAAAACACACCAGAAATATGCATTTTAATGGTGGTAATTATGATATGTAATGGTACATGATACGTAATGGAATCTGTTTGTGTTTTGTGTAAAGCCAATGTTTTTAGAAGCCTACCGTCACATACCGTGCACTCACTATTTAAGTTAATTTAAGTTTATTTTGTATTTCTCTTACAAGTGAATTTTATTCTTTTAGAGAAATAAATGTCTTAAACCGTAAACTGTAATTACTAATTAAGAATGGGAGAAGCATGTATAGTGTGTCTATGGGTAAAAAGGGGATATGAGGTTGAGGAGAACACGAGTGTCAACAGTCTTTGATTATGTCTCTTATGTGTTTTTGTTGTGTGTTCATGCTAGTCTGCTTGAGTAGAGTCCACATCATCACTATTTGAAACAAAAACCGTTTTACCACAAAAAACACTTTTAGACACCAGTTTAGCATCTAAAGATAAACATTGTCCAAAGATAACATCTAAAATGATTAGAAATGTCACAATATAATATTGCTAGACAACGGTTAGACACTACTTGAATCAAGATTTGTGGTTGCCAATATTTAAGCATGTGCCTACGGCATGTTTTGGAGTTAAATGCTTGATTAAAACTTTCGTAACTAGGACTCATATTTATACATCTTTAACCGGATTCACTCTGTTGATGAAGAGGTACCGAATACCTCAAAACCGGTTGGGCAATTGTTGCAAAGCACGGCTGTACTACATAAGTGAATCCAGTTAAAGATATATAAATTTGAGTTAAACGATTTTTAATACAGGTTTAGGGTGTGGTTAATTTTTTGGTGGTAAGTCCGTTAGTATTTATAATTTATTGTCATTCTGATAACTGAGTATGTTAAACTCCCCAGGTGGATATCTCTGATGCACTCAGCGAGAAGGAAAAAGTGAAGTTCACGGTCCACACAAAGACAACACTACCTGAGTTCCGCAACTCCGAGTTCATTGTGGTGCGGCAGCATGAGGAGTTTGTGTGGCTGCACGACCGATACGAGGAGAATGAAGACTATGCTGGCTATATTGTAATACCCTACTTTATTACATTTTACAAGTTTTTATTTAACTTGCAACATTTATGTGTGTTGACTGACCTGCCAGGCTAACATGCGCACCACGACAAAATTTTGTCTACTGTTTTGTCTCGCTCTTTCTCGTGCGACTATGAGATAAATATACGATATAAGCATCGACAAAATTTTGTCACGGTGCGCATGCTAGCACGGCAGGGGGCTTCGACAAAAACCACTAAGCAAGTGTTCACAGCGGAAACGGAAAAATGTATGGGAGTGAAACTAAAAAATCGACACGATTAGCTTGTGGGATGTCACGTGACTGTTTTTAAATTGGTGGACGATAATTGGTTGAATTGGTTTTTAGTCTATGATTTTGGCATTATAGCGTTAGCGGAAAAAGAAGCGCGTGGCTTTTGTCTAGATCTATTCCTGCCGTGCTAACATGCCAGCCGTGAGAAAATTTTGTCGATGCCTTTATCGTGCATTTATCTCATATTCGCACGAGAAAGAGCGAGACAAAACAGTAGACAAAATTTTGTCGTGGTGCGCATGATAGTCTGGCTGGTGTTCGATTGAGCTAAAATTTTACATACATAATAAAAATCCATGATTGGCCACTATCTCGCCAGAACATACTGATAGATGCTTGGTGACAGATTTTCAAGTTGAGAGTGGTTGCTAACCAGGCGATTATAGAATGTTCTACAACCACTCGTTGATTATCATTGATTTTTATTAATAAGTGTAAGTGAATGTGTTCGTCAGATCCCGCCCGCTCCTCCGCGGCCGGACTTCGACGCGTCTCGTGAGAAGCTGCAGCGTCTCGGTGAGGGAGAGGGCGCCTTGACAAGAGAGGAGTTTTTGAAGATGAAGGAAGAGCTTGAAGAGTGAATATCTTGTGTGATACTTAATGCTTCTTATTAATTCTCTTCTCCATGCACCTGGTGTACAATGTACATGCCTCAATTTATTACCAGAGACCGGAATAGATAGAGTTCTTAGTAGATACATAGATCATAACATGGATCGCTGAACTTACCATTTAAAATGTCATTTACCATATTATATTCATTTTAGATATGTATGCATCTTCCATATAAATATTATTGAAATAATTGTGGCACTGCAATTGTTATGGGTTTTTGCTAACCATCAAGCAAATGACCAGATCGTCTCGTATTCAAATATTCCGACGCCTATATCATCCGTATATTACTACAATAAATGCGAAAGTGTTTGTTGGAGTGTTGGTTTGTTCTCTTTTACGCAGCAACGGAGCAACGTGATTTTATAGCATAATTAAAGATAGTGGACCCGGGAGTAACACAGGCTGCTATTATACCGGAAAAATGCACGGTTACTGAGGGTATATCCGCGTGGCATCCTTAAAGAATTATTGATTAAACACTGTTTTAGACTTTCACGGTTATTCACTACTTTATACATTGTAACGGGATATTTACCATGATTATTATAAGCTGGTGAGCTCCCGATATGTCGACGCTGTTGCAAGCATCATGTTCACGCGAATACTGAACATGATGCTTGCAACAGCGTCGAAATATCGGGAGCTCACCAGCTTATAATAATCACGGTAAATATATCGTTACAATGTATAAAGTAGTGAATTATTGATTGTCTGATTGAACTACCCTCGTTTTGAACCTCCAGCGAGTACCTGGCCACGTTCAAGAAGACGGTGGCCATGCACGAGGTGTTCCTGCAGCGGCTGGCGGCGCACCCCGTGTTCCGGCGCGACACGCACCTGCGCGTGTTCCTGGAGTACCAGCAGGACCTGTGCGCCAAGCCGCGCGGCCGGCTCGACCTCATCGGGGGACTGGTGACTGGGCTTTTATTATTATACATACAATACAATAATACTTTATTGCACACCAAAAAAATTAACAGGAAAATAATAAAAAGAAAACAATAACTTAAAATGGTAGTACATTGGGCGGTCTTATCGCTTATAGCGATTTCTTCCAGACAACCTTTGGATGGACAGGACTCAAATGAAAAACAATGTGGTCGGTGGTGTACAAAGATACAAAGATATACCTATATACTAATACATATTACACATACATACCAATATCTAACATAAAAATAAATAAATAAAGATATAACATACATAAATAAATACATATACATATTAAAGTGATATAATATTATACTTACATACAACTACATAAATACTAGCATTGCAAGGATACATCATCATCATCATCATCAGCATCAGCCGGAAGACGTCCGCTGCTGAACATTGGCCATAGGACGCCACTTGGATCGACTACTCGCCTCTTGCATCCAACGGTTCCCCGCTGTTTCGACAAGTTTGTGTTTGTCATGTACAAAGGATTAACTTTATAATAAACTTTTTTAATTAATACATTCTTAACTATATGTTTAAACTTCCCTTGTGGTGATACGGTTATTGATTTAGGAATTTTATTGTAGAATCTAACTTATAAAACGTTCTCTCCCCTCACAGATGCGGTCGATGACATCAACAACGGACGAATTCTACCTGGGCGCTACGGTGCGGGATGTAAACGACTTCTTCGAGCAAGAAACGCAGTTCTTACACGACTACTACTCGCATCTGAAAGAGGCTGTGGCCAAGGTGGACCGGATGACATCCAAGCACAAAGGTATTTACTGAAAATGTATGAAATCAGTGCTTATGTTTATTTATTTATTTATTTAGTAAAAGTGCTAGACATATAGATTACATAAAAAAGCTAGCAACAGCATTCATCATCATCAGCTGGCCATCTACTAATGAACATCAGGCTCCCCCTTGAAGGATGCTCCCTCAACAATTGTGCCATAAACAGCACCCTTAGCGAGAGTGGCCGAGCGGAAACTTGTGCGTCTTCCAATCCAACGCACCATAGTTCGAATCTCGACTTGGCCGCACCAATGACTTATATCAAGTTATGTGCGGATTATTGACACTCGCTCTGAAAAGGTGAAGGAAAACATCGTGAGGAAACACGCATGTTCAAGAACCACAAATATCGAGGTCATGTGACATCCACCACGCCGCACTGGGCCCGCGTGGTGGATTATGGCCCATACCTCTCTGTGAGAGAAGGCCGAAACTGTGGACCATGTGCTGCTACACTGTACGGCTACAGAGGATATCAGAGTAGCCACTGGCTTGCAACGCGCCGAATCACGGAAGGAGGCTCGACCAAGATCGGACTCCAGAAAATTTACACCACCTAAAATTTCACTGGAACAGCTGTGGCAGCAACCCAAAGCTGTGCTCCGGTATGTAAAGGAGTTGGGATGGCTTGGGTAGATACTGGCAGGGGGAAATGCACAATACACCCCAAGCGGGAGGTCAGTGCGGGCCTTATCACCCCCACTTGAATAAGAATGTTTGTTTGTTTGTTTGTGAGTTAATAAACATAATAAATAAACGCTTACACACTCATACTCCTGCACTAGGATTCCCTGTATCGCAGGTGGCATGGACACATACAGATACACATCACAAACATCCAATACCCGAGAACAAACTTTATGCTTACACAAAATCTGCCCCGGCCGGGAATCGAACCCGGGACCCCTCGCTTTGCAGGCAGGGTTACTACCAACTTAGCTATGGAGCCGTATATGAAGAAAGAAGGCCGGTATCCCAGCAGTGGGAGCGTAAGAGGCTGATAATGATAATGACAGCACGCTAGACAGACGTCATTTGTTTGATTTGTAATATTGCAGTATATTTTGTCGCGCAGAGGTCGCAGACGCGCACATCAAGCTGTCGTCGTGCCTCACGCAGCTGGCGACGCGCGAGCAGCCCGCCACGGAACGGTTCCTCACGAGGGCGTCGGACACCTTCGACAAGTGCAGGGTGAGCCTTCCCTCCATGCCCTCTAGAAGCTAGTTATTGATAAAAGTGATACAAGTCAAAACACAGAACGTAGTAGAACATAAAAAAGACGTGCAGACTAATTTATTTTTACATACCTGTTAATTTTTTAAATTGCATTAATTTGTATTTTTTAACCATGGTGTAATGCATGGTATTAGTCAAAGTTGTATTAAAAAATACATTTTGTTCCTTTCGTTTATTTTCTAAAATGGTATTTTTCTCATTATTTTTCAGAAAATCGAGGGTCGCATGGCCTCGGACCAAGACCTAAAGCTGGCCGACACGCTGCGCTACTACATGCGGGACGCGTACGCGGCTAAAGCAGTCCTCGTGCGCCGCCTCAAGTAATATACTCACTTTTTGACATGCTTCAATTAGTATACTCACTTTTGACATGCCTCAATTAGTATACTCACTTTTTGACATGCCTCAATTAGTATACTCACTTTTTGACATGCCTCAATTAGTATACTCACTTTTTAAATAAGCCTAAAGTAATGTACTCACTTTTTTAACTAGCCTAAAGTAATGTACTCACTTTTTTAACTAGCCTAAAGTAATGTACTCACTTTTTTAACTAGCCTAAAGTAATGTACTCACTTTTTTACTATGCCTCAAGTAATATACTCACTTGTTAACATGCCTCAATATTATACTCACTTTTTAACATGCCTCAATATTATACTCAATTTTTTAACATGCCTCAATATTATACTCAATTTTTTAACATACCTCAAGTAATATACTCACTTTTTCACGATGCTTCAAGTAATATACTCACTTTTCTACATTCCTCGAATAATATGCTCGCCTTTTAAACATGCCTCAAGTAATATACTCACTTCCCGGGCGGAAGCTAGTAATTATATAATAATTAATTTGTAACTTGCAGATGTTTGTCAGCGTACGAAGCAGCCAACAGGAATTTGGAGAAAGCGAGAGCGAAGAACAAAGATGTCCATGCGGTTAGTAAAAGTTTCTACCAATAACCAACACCTACTCACATTGATTAATATTCCTATTTCTATAGTATATAACACAGCAAAGTGTAGCAATACCGAAGGCACGGTGGGTTTCTGGAAGGTTTGTTGCCTTTGAGCATGGATTGGGTCTGTTGATATCTTTGTCATTTATTATGTTCTAATAAAAACAGCATTAGTTTTAGTCTGTGATTCGGGTAGACGAAAGTTACAGAGACCCGCTGTTAAGAGTCATTTATTTTAACATTCATGAGTGCTCCATAGGGGCCTATATAAATAACACCCTGTATATAGTATTTTTAAGGCGTCTCATATTATATACTTTGTGCATTCGAGACGAAATGTTGCGCCTGGTTTTTACAAGAATAATATATAACTTGTTTCAAATGTTATGTACAAAAATTATTTTCACGTTAATCGACATCACCATACAAGAGTCACTATCATCAAACACAAGAAACATTAATTTCGTGAGAATTTCTAATTAATATGCGATGAATAATATTTTCACACATAATTTATATACATATTATATGAATGATTCTTTGACTTTCAATTTCACTAAACAAAATTGTTAATAACACTGTTTTTGTCCGCACACCGTCAGCCACTGGAGGTCCAAGAGGTAATGCACGCTTTGTGTGTATGTGTGTTTTTGTTAAAGTAGAATTTACAGTCTACAGGCCTTTTTTGTAAGGTAAAGGCAATTTTTTTGATGGTAAAATGCCTTTGTTTTGCAGGCCTAATATAGTGCTTTAGTTTTAATTTGATTTTGGGTTGACTGGAAGAGGTCCATTTGAGCGATAACATCGTCCGTTGTGATACTTTTTAATATTTTTTTGCATTGAAGTGTTTTAATAAAAAGTTTACCTATCTACTTTGCAAAGAAAAATACAGTGTAATTAAAAATGTATAAATAGATCAACTATTGAGTTAATTTGAAAAATTGCTATCTACTATACCTTTACATCTACTAAAATTAAAAATACAATTTTTTAAAAAAATTACCATTTTTTTATGTATTTTGCCGATTGGTGTTCAGTGTCGAAACCCGTATGTTCTAGAACCACAAAACTCAAGGACATGTGACGCATCCACCAAGCCGCACTGGGCCCGCGTGGTTGATTATGACCCTTAATTTCTCCTTCTGAGAGAAGGCCTTTCAGCCGTGGTGTGAGAGGCTGATAATATACTATTCCAGCCTCCGTCCAAACTTCTCCAACACAGTTTTCAATTAACTTTCCAGGCGGAGCAAGCGCAGGCGGACGCTTGCGCCAAGTTCGAGCAGCTGTCGGCGCGCGCGAGGGAGGAACTGATCGACTTCAGGAATAGGAGGGTCGCTGCTTTCAGGAAGAGGTACGTTTACATACAATACGATACTGCTGCCTTATCAGCTAACAATCTCGTGTTCGTTTTCAATACCAGACCGATTAAAACCAGCGGTCACTAGTCTTCGTGTGGAAGGAATAGTCTAGAATTTTCGCTGGTTATTAAATAAATAAGCTCTTACAAAACGAAAAGAAGCGAAAACTATTGACAACTCCTTCCACACGAAGACTAGCGACCGCTGGTTTTAATCGGTCTGGTATTGAAAACGAACACGAGATTGTTAGCTGATAAGGCAGCTGTTTACGTGGAAGCCAAGATATACAGACGAGCGCGTCTCCAAAAAATTGGCGGGATGAAGGATAGAGGGAATTAAGGGAAGTAATGACGACCAACCAGCTGCCTTACCGGCTAACAATCTCGTGTTCGTTTTCAATTCCAAACCGATTAAAACCAGCGGCCATTTTTTGGCCGAAACTAGATTTCTAACATCGATATTCGGTCGAAACCGAAACCGAACTTTCGATCGGTCACTAGTTTTTGTTATATATTTTACCGCGGCTTCGTACGCGTGGGATCAGAATAAAATGTAGCCTATAGCACTCGGAGATAAGGTTGTTTCCTATTAGTGCAAGAATTTTTAGAATCGGACCAGCGCAGCGGTTCCAAAGATCAGCGGTAACAGACAAACAAAAAGACTTAAAAACTTTACTGCTTTTTACTATTAGTATTATAGATTGTAAAGCTAAAAATGTTCTCGTTATTTCCAGCCTCATAGACCTAGCGGAATTGGAAATCAAACATGCGCGGGCGCAACAGGATCTGTTCAGGAAATCCCTGCAAGTGCTCCGAGAATGTCAGTAAGGGATCTTCGTTTCAAATTGTAATTAAGTGTAATATGTTATTCTGTTGTTTCACTTTATGAGCGCGCGCAACTTATGCTTTATTTACTTAATTTTTACAACACAAATTCAAACTTCTTTATCCGCATCGGTCCGAGGAGAGCGCTCATGAAAGTTAAGTGACACTAGGTGCCCGTTCATATTATGGAGTGGAAAAAAAAACTTGTTGAATACCACGCGCGCTCGTGAAATGCAACAGCTGTACAGTTACCGGCAGAAAATATGGCACACAAAAATTACTTTTAAAAAAGCGTGTAAAGACTACCACCTCGGTACTAAACGTTTTAAACTACAGTTTAAATCATCGAAATCGATTAAGCAGTTTCTCTGAAATCCTTGATACATGATCCATACATAAAAACATTTTCAATCAACCTTTTTCTAAAGTCATTTAAAAAGGTAAAAAAATTATGTTCCGAATTAACAATATCAATCCATATTTAGAAACACGAGTATCTATGTACACTTGGTACTTAAACTACCTCGCGTAGTGTGCTTTAGGTAAATTAAAAAATCTTCTGCAAGTGTTCTTCTGGGTTGGTACCACCGCTTTGCTCGTGTAGTCTACCGCCAAGCAGTAATGTGCCAGTTACTGTGTGAGCAAAGTAATCAGTGACTCAGGGTAAAGGGCGCACTTCAGAGCGCAGGTCTTTGCGTTTCACAGTTCAAGTGGTTCTGCGATTGCTAAGGAAAGGTGTTGTTATGCTTACCATCTATAAAAGGATCAAAAGGTGCAACTTAAACAAAAAAATTAATCGTCTCTATTATTGCACTACGCTAAATCCAATATATCTTATTAAATCTTCAATTAGTTTATTGTTCCTAGTTGACTTTAACCAATTTAAAACTATTATCAAACGTGCCGTTTTTCTTGCCGGGCACTGCACTTATTTCCACAACAATAATTATGATCTATGTCTAAAGGGAAGTGTGTTATGTAAAAAAATTTAGATTGTAACAACTTGTATGCCAAATGATGAGAATGACAGTTAAATCTCTATAAAACCCAGCCAGATGGCGCTGTAATTGATATAGGTGTCGGTTCTGACGTTTCAAACCTAGACCTTTTTTAGTTTCCTTCTCTTTTTAAATAAGAATGTGAGAAAGGGATGGAATATATTTTAGACCTGTCAAAGTAATCCACTTACTAGTATCTAGTTAACGGCCTTGAAACTAGTGGCGTCCTATTTTAAGACCTCTCAAATATTGTCCTTCTTTTCTCCAATGACAAAGTAGAAGCCACTAAATTGATGGCCGTTAAATTTACACTAGTAATAAAAGCGAGTGGCTCAATTTGACAGGTCTTAAATCTGCCTCCATCTCTTTCTCATCCTTTTACTTCGAAAGAGACTTAGGCTGAGATTCAGAGACGAATCTAAGCGTGGACTCACGCTTCCATACGTCAAAATTCTATACAGTTTTGTCATATGGAAGCCAAAGTCTACGTTTAGAATCGTCTCTGAACCTTAGCCTTAGTGATATTAAAATAAGAGTGGGTGTAAGTGACAACAGAATCAACGTCATTAACGTCGTGCGACGTTGCGTTATATCATATAACGCATAATCGCAAGGCGCGATAAAAGTAGGATACATAAGTTACATCATGTTCATGTGTATAACTTACACATTTATCCACAGATCTTCGTAGATATCGTTCATTTTAAAGATTTTATGCTTTGGTGCAATTATGAACATCTTATGTTATTTTTAAAAGAGCATTATTAATGTTTGTGTTAAAAAAAAAAGTTTTTATTTTTTTATTCTTACGTTCGCTTTTATATTAAGCTTAGCTATAGTTGTCTATGGGTCTTGCTTATACTTTTTTATAGCAGTGAAATATTGGCATTGGGTTTTTTGTAAATGTATAAAGACAAAACTTAAATGCATCAGTTATTTCACTCTGAAACAATGTTTATAAGTAAGGCTGTATCTCTTTATGAAAGTTAGATTTTGTATGTTGGTACCACGCCAAATAGAAAATAACTATATGTACTGTTAACAATTTCATTCCATTATATTAAATGCGAATATAATAATAACATAACATTTATTCATTTTTTACATTGTGTCTGAAATAGGCACTTAAATCTATAATTAAGTTACGTACATAAAAATAAAAATAAATCAGTCAAAATAAAAAAATAGTAATAATGATGATGTTTCAACAAGTAAATTAAACTTAATAATAGACAATTGAACACTAGATTTGTGGTTCATACATTTCCGGACCGAGTAGGAACAGCTTTCACGCAAAAGGCAGCCCCCTTTACGGTCCGCTCCAAGAAGCGTCACCATAGATACATACTATAGACAATGCCATAGAGATGCAGTGCAATAGGGATGCCCACTAATCATGTCCATACATTACAATCGTGTATAAAAAAAAACGCTGTCATCTAATCGTGAATGATTGAAAAAGTACACCCTAGAGTCTAAACTATATAGTACATAACATGTATGTAGTAAAAATAATACACAATTGTTATATCATTTTGTATATACGATGTAATTAAGAAAGTCATAATTAAGTTTTCATTTGAGATAATGCTCAATTAAATACGCTTCGCATATTTTCAAAAATTGTTTAGTCGATGTATAATATAATTATTAAGTATACTTATGAAATTAATTATTGTAATGCACTCGTTTCGGCTATACAAACGTATTTTATATAATCAGAGTCAATGTATAACTTTGACTAATGTATGTATGTAATAAATGTACTGTTAAGAAAATATATGAATTCTTCGTACGCTTTGTTTTATTTCGTACTAGATTTTACCCGCAATTTCACCCGCTTTCCCACAGTAACCTTCCATCTTTGATTAACAGTAGCCTACGTCACTCTCCGGTCACTAAACTATCACGTCGATCCTTGCTCCGATTCTGCGTGAAAGAAGGACAAACCAACTGACCTACAAACTTGGATCATTTACTATATTTGTCAAAGCCTATAAAAATACATTCGCATTTATCATAGTACGAATTACATTACGCTCTGTATTATCTTCGATTTTTTCGGTAACAAAACTTATTTCCTCAGTGATTGACAATTTTTCCTAAATCTGCGAAAGTAGGTGAAATTGGTGTCGATTCTGTCATTTCATACCTGAACCTAGTTTTAGTTTCGGTCCCTTCTTCCATAACATAACATGAGAAAGAGATGGAAGAGGTTTTACAGATCTAAATTTAGTTTAGAGCTGTCAAATATCTTCCATCCATGATCCCTATATTACATATCTGTGCATGATCCGGTAGGGTCACTGACTTAGCTCGATGGTTCTTTTGATCCCTAATGTGTCCCTAATCACAGATATGTAATTCCCTAATAAACACGATCGATTGGCACTAAAAAGATTTTTGTATAAAATTTTGCCTATTTTTGAGATGCAGGTAAATTTTTTTGCACCTAAATTTATAAAAGTCAAGTCAATCTTGTAAAACATCTTCCTGTATATAGCTCCAACGGTTAGGGTATACCTATATCCTTCATAGAGTAACATATACCTAGTCCTATAGGCTTTGACTATTAACTTATCCATTTCTATTTCTATGCCTATAGGTTACAAAAAGTACATTGTGTACCTACTGTTTCAGAATTTGATTACTTAGTTTATTTTAAAAAATAGGTGATATGAGTGATATATTGTTTTTGTGAGTGTGTATGTGTTTACAATTTACAAGGGGGATTACAGTGGCTATTTAAGATAGTTTTCGAACGCAGGCTGCGTTCAAAACTTTTCAATATCGCAGGACGCGTTGCCATAACGACCCTTATTCCACAACACGTTCTAAGATCAAAACAAACTATAAATTTACGCTAAAATATAACAAAATACTGTCTGGAATATACCAAAGTGTTTTATTAATTGTTTAGAACGGTTTAAGAAGTGCTAAAATATGGTTAAATTTTTGCAATACAGGGTAAGTAAAGGCTTATTTTTTGTGAGTATTTCTCAAGGCAAATTTTAGGATTAATAATTTTCTAGTAGCAATTATGGGATTGTATCACAATTGAACATGTCCTGTAAGTTTCTTATAGTCGTTTTTGCTATGATAAGGTATTATTAGATTGAAAATTATATGCGAGCGATTACCTACCATAAAAAGTCAAGATTTCGTCCGCATTTTAGTAGAATAGTTAAAAAAAATTGGGTCGTAGTTTTGTTATATGCTATAAGTTAGCGATATGGTACTCTCTTGCTGTCTCTTCTTATGTAACGATATGGTCAAAAGAGACTATTATACGTTAAACCATTATAATGACTAAACATCGAATAGCTACCTACCTACAATAAGGACTTCTAGAAAAACATATCCAAAATATTGTTTAGAATTTAGATAGTAGGCGCAGAGTCAACGGCATCATGGAGCGAAATTTGGCACTTCGCGCATTTTTTTTTATATCGGTCTGATCCGGCAAAGCTCACCCTTGGTTTGGGTCCGAGTGTGGACGCGCTTTGAGGCACCTACTTCTTTTTTTTTTCTTGGGGAAATCCTCTTGGATACCTCTCTGCGGTGGGGGTTCCACAGAGAGGTTATGCCAGATTCTTACTGGCTAAAACCCCACGTTTTCCTGCCATACTCCAATTGTCGGAATTGCGGGAACGGTTCGGAATCTTCCGCGGTCCCGACGGCGCTAGTCCGATGGACTCAAACCCCGGCGACCTTGTACTCCATGTACACCATCACTGTCATTTGCGCACGCGTCATCTCGAGGCCCGACACTGAAAGGAAACACCCCCGTGGTTACCTCCCGGGCCTCACAAGTCCAAGGAGGAGTAAAACTCCTCCCCGTCCTCATCCCGCCTGCACATCGGCATCACGGCCTATGTGCAATGCGGGGTTGCTCCTCTGAATGTCCCCCAGAGCTCCATGTGAGAAGGGAGAAAGGGCGACTCTACACCATTCACCAATACTTCCGTGTTTATGCTCCTATTCATCCACCACGTCGTGCGGGCGACGTACACATTGTGTCCACCGCCCACCTTTGTTATGGAGGGTGAAAAGGGGATGAGGCATATACCTAACCTGGGTATTAACCCAGGTTTCGTGCATCATTAGATGCAAGAAACTGCAAATTACAGGATACACGACTAAAGAAGAGAGCTTTTAATAAAGCCGCCAATTCCTACAGCCTAAAAAGCCGGAAGAAGTCAACTGCAGGAGACCACAATTAACGCGCCGCGCGCTGCCGGAGTCGTGGTGATCACACGTGGTGAAAAAATTCTGCTGCCTATTCTTGGATATTCTCTTAGTTAGCTCTTACGGCACCGGTGGGGAGAGACACAGTACATAGTATATACGGAGAGGGAGAGATGCGGTGGTACTTTTCATACGAGGCTGACGCACGGGACCACACGGCGGCGCTGTTACCTATAGAAGAGCTATATATTGTATTTTGCGTATGAGAATTAATACCCAATGTCTCATGGCAGTGCCAGCGGTGCCCAGGCGCGGCGCCAGACCCTCGAGGGGTGTAGAAATATCCAGACCCGAGTTAAATTAGAACATTAGGGTGCAGTTATAGAAGCTTGCACCGGACGCACAAAAGGGCATTAGGGCGCAGTTATAGAAGCTCGCATTGGGCGCATAAAAGGCTAGTAATGGTACTGTCTCAGGGCAACGAGCGCATTGCTGTGCCACGTGGGCCTTTATGTTTACGATCCGCTCGTCTCGTTACCCAATAGTTGGTATTAAAAATTATCCTTTCCAGTGAGCTCGCGATCCCTAGGGAGCTGATAGATCGATATGCAGCCGTCGCCAGGGCTCCGGTGGTTGCCAGGGCTCCGCTTGTGGCTCTGCGTGGTGGTGACCACACGAGGCGTTACCGCGAAGTGGGTGGAAGGCACCCTAAGCACTAAGGACGTATGTATTCAACTTCTAATCTATGTACAAACTATGTAAAATCTATGTAATTTATAAAATGTAAATACGTTATTGGCTTTAAGTTGAAGTAAGTCCTAACAATTTATTGAATAAGAGCTGTGGATATTGTTTAATAAATAATTTAAAAAAAACCACGGGCAGAAGCTAGTTACTTATATAAATACAATACCCACTGACAGAAAAGTAGCGACAATTTTTCAAGTCGTTGTTTTTTGCTAAATAATTAATAATTATTATAATGTTTTTACAATGTTTAATTTGCCTACAATGTTAGTGCCAACGGGACTCGTAGCGCTCCGGGCACTTATAATACAAGTTTTAATTAATTTTCTAGAACTGGGCGTTTCTCTCCCGATTCTGCTTCCTATCCCTGGAAGGCCAGTTCGAGTACTTGATAGAGTACGACAAGGACATGGGCACCCCGCACCTGCTGCTGTACTACGACGACACCAGCCAGTGGCCATCTGTCTATCACAGCACAAAGGTACCTATATTCAGAATTTTACGATTTTTTAACCGACTTCCAAAAAAGGAGGAGGTTATCAATTCGTCGGGTATTTTTTTTTTTTTTTAATGTTTGTTACCTCAGATCTCGGTCATTTATAAACCGATTTGGAAAATTATTTTTTTATTTGAAAGGATATACTTTCAGATTGGTCCCATAGAAATTTCATCAAAATCGGTTCAGTAGTTTGTCACTGAAGTCGGTTCGTAGCTTTTTTCAAAAGCAATTTCACAATTCTTTGTATATATTTTCTGTAAATTGTACATTATAATTAAAGTAATTCATAATAACTGTAGGTACAACCTATTACTGTTATTACGTTAATTATAATGTACAATTTACAGAAAACATACAAAGAATTCTTGTACAATAAGCTGTGTGTGTATATACAAGGTGTATGCGTAAACGGTATCTTTCAGGAGGTGAAAATACAAGTGATATACGACATGAAACAATAGTTTTTTTTACCTCTGCAATCATCAAAATGTCCTCAATTATTACAAAGCAGAGTCACCACGTCCACCGCAGGCTTGGCGCGCTGCGGCGCGAGTTGCGCGGGAGGCATACATAGCTTGATCGCGTGTCATTGTCCGACTACCTTTAGGGTGTCCATATTCTCTCGTAAATACCTTGCTAATTCTAATGACATTTTAGAAGATGTTTTTTTATTGATAGGGATTTATAATTACTTTCTATATTTTTTAAGAACCCAATACGACATTGTGTTCGAATATTGAGCCTGTTTACATATACATCCTGTATATACGTGTGCGTGTGATAGGTAAAGGTTTAGAAAAAGAATGGAAGTTTTCAAATATTGGAGACAAGATACTCTGTTTCAGACTTGCAAAGAACGAGAAGCAATTTTAAACAAAGCTGGTCAAAACCAGATATTGAAGCTATCACACTGGTATCCAGATATGGAATATTCTGGATGCATCCTCACTAAATCTAACAAAGAACAGCCAGCTTCTATGAGGTAAATAAAACTTAGATACACACTTAGACGTCTGTTTAGCTAAACAGTATCTAAAGATAATCGTGTAAATCGATTAGAAATGTCATAACATGTAGTTTTATAGACAACGGTTAGAAACTTCTTAAATCAAGATCTGTGGTTGATAATGGTTGATGATGGTTTCTATAAATTTAAAGATGCGACTAAGGCATATTTATCAAATCGAGAAGACTAGAAGTTAGACGCTTTTTAACACATGTTTAGGGTGTGTTTAATTATTTGTCGTAATACGCTTAGGCTAAGATTAAGAGACGAGCCTAAGTGTGGACTTATGTTTCCATAATTAGGTAGGAGGCAAAATATATAGAATTAGCTTCTGCCTGCGTTTTCACCCGCGTTCCCACAGAAATCATGCATTTTGCCGGGATAGAGCTGCGGTGCGCAGTTAATTTATGTAATAAGATGAAAAAATTATGTTTCAGTTCAACACCATCCACCTTACAAACAAAAGATCCAATAACAAAACCAAAATCCAATATAACGACCACCGAATCTCCCCACCCTTCCTTCTACGACCAATTCCTGAAAACAACGACCACAACAAAATCTACTATCACCTCTACGAATACTACCAAATCATCTACGAATTCTACCAAGCCATCTACGAATTCTACCACGTGGTATGAGTTGCTGCCGAGCGATGGCTGGAATTCTACCACGGTGTTCCCAGAAGAAGAGCTGTGGGAGAGTATAGGGCCGGAACATAATGGTAGCACGTTCGAGAATTTGAAGGATGTTGAGATATTATTCGACAACAAGAAAGGGAGCGGGGTGAGCTTTTTTAACAAGTTTTTATTTAACTTGCAATGTTTGTATGCAACGGGCTAAATGCCTGTATTATCTAGCTAATACATAAATAAACACTACATCTAACCTAGCTACAAAAACAGTTGATAATCTACAAGCCCAAGAAGGCCTATGGATGATCCAAATGTTCTAGCCCGCTACCAGTTGGAAGCGTATCCAACGTAATGTAACGTGTGTATGTTTAGGTCAAACTAAATTTGAACCACTTGGTGTTCGATTGAGCCGAAATTTTTTACGTATATAAGTAAATCAGATGACAATGCAATATGATATCTCAGAGCTGCTGCCTTATCAGCTAACAATCTCGTGTTCGTTTTCAATACCAGACCGATTAAAACCAGCGGTCACTAGTCTTCGTGTGGAAGGAGTTGTCAATAGTTTTCGCTTCTTTTCGTTTTGTAAGAGCTTATTTCTTTAATAACCAGCGAAAATTCTAGACTATTCGTTCCACACGAAGACTAGTGACCGCTGGTTTTAATCGGTCTGGTATTGAAAACGAACACGAGATTGTTAGCTGATAAGGCAGCTGGTTTGATGATGGAGCCGGAAGGTGGCCATAGGAACTCTGTAACGAAATGACGTATGGAGTGACCGGCTACGTCTGTGTGCTGGAAAAGTGGACCATAAGTCCGTGACGCGCGGAGCAATGGAATTGGAGTAATCGTGACTGTTGAACCTACTTGCAACGCCCGTAACGGTCATAATACCTTGCCCGTCATGGATGCTACCTTTGTTATATTAGCCTATCGAGACTAAGGGGCACTCGTAAGTTTCTAATGAAAACGCACCACGTCGCAAGAGTCTGTTTTACTTCGCCCGTGTTGCACTTTTGTAAAGGCCGCCTAACCCAATGCCGGGAGCCCGTTGTAGAGTTGGGAGTTGTGAGAAAACAAAACTTAACGTCGACACAGGCTAAGATTCAGAAGTTCAGATACGAGTTGAAGCATGACTCCACGCTTAGATTTGTCTCTGAATCTTAGCCTTTCATAAATGATATAGGATTTCATTGCTAAAACGAGTGAAAACACTAATTTTCAGCACAAAATAAAGCGTGAAACCAGCGAACTCGTCCAGCGGTACAAACGTCGCCGGCTCAACTCCGAGCCGCATCAGAATGGGCACAGTCAGAGCGAGGGTAAAACAGAGAGGATGGTCATATCTTGCCATAACTCTAGAAGATTCCGCTCAGCGAGGGAGCGCTGGTGGTTCATTGCTATCAGCAACTGCGATAGTACTAAGGTAAGTTTGATACTATTGGGTAACGAGACGAGTCCCTTGCCTAATGCTAAGCATAATGCCTGCCCATAGCAGTTGCAGTGCCACTCAGAACTTTGAAACGCAGCGGCTCGCGCACCATAGCTTTGAGGGCTTTGAGTCGGAGACAGTCTCATAAGCACAGTAATTTCACTGACTACTTTGCTCAAAACTGGAACACAGTAATTCTTGCACATTACTGCTTAGTGGCAGACTAAATTCAACCGTTTTGATTAATACTATAAGGACTATAATCAGTGATGATTATTGTTTCTTTAACTGTCGCACTCAGAGTCGTTTAATTTTTAATCACAGAATTGATCTAAAGTCTTATTGTAGATTTCAGGACTCTAGTGCGGCAGTAAGTACATTTTCTACGTATGTACAATAAAGGTTAAAGGTATCTTCTTGGCACAGTAGGTACTATAACTGTTTAATATGTTTAAGGGTTTGGACATAAAATACAAATTCCTGATGACAAATGGGCCCGACGGTGACTTCTGGCACCAGCACTTCTCTGCTGATGAGTTTTGTAAGTATCATATCGAGAAAAGGAGTTTTTTTTTAATGTGATCTTAAGATGGATTCATCACCATCAGCCGGAAAATCCACTGCTGAACATCGGACTCCTTATGATCACATACCATACTGATGACGTGATTACATTTGCAATCGATTTTAATTCTCTAATGATTGCATAATTAGTTCGGGCGTGAGATCAATTTAGTCGCAATTGTTTCTTAGGACAAAAATGTAGTTTATAAGCTGAAAATACATCCTGTATAAATAATTTTAGAAAACGGTCTAAAAGAGGTCTAAATTAAATATTTACATTTTGTTTACAGACGTTCTTCCGGTGCTACTAGCGTACACCTTCGCCTACGTCATCATAATGGTAGCAGTAGTAGTGTGCAGTGTCGAACTCAAGTCTCGGCATCTCCTACACTCCACATACAAGCTGTTTCTACTGTCGACGTTTGCCCAACATGTCGGCGTAATGATGCAAAGTCTGGCGTACATACGATACGCTACGAATGGAAGAGGGAGTGAGGGAGCTAAAGTCACTGGTGAGGACTTACGTAGTATTTGTTTTCTCTTTGGGAAGCACCGTGGATATTATATTATCCATTTGAAGCCATGATTTAAGGTGATAGGACTGACTCTTCTGCGAGTGTCCATCTGCGTGGATACCGCTTTGCTCGTGTAAGCAGTAATGTGCAAACAGTACTGTGTTCCCGTTTGATAACCAAAGAAATCAGTGAAATAACTGGGCTTACGACACTTAGGCTGAGATTCAGAGAAGAATCTAAGCGTGGACTCACGCTTCCATACGTCCAAATTCTATACAGTTTTGACATATGGAACCCAAAGTCTACGCTTAGAATCGTCTCTGAATCTTAGCCTTAATACCTAATCTCTCGGGGTAATGAGCGCACTGCAGTGCCACGTAGGCCTTTGTGTTTCAAAGTTCTGAGTGGCACTGCAATTGTTATGGGCCGGTGTTATGCCTACCATCAGGCAAACGACCCGAGTAGTGAATAACCGCAAAAGTTTAAAACAGTGTTCTTCGTTCAGGCCAGGTGTTTTGCGGCATCGCAGAGATGACGTTCCTGCTGCTGCTGGTCCTCATGGCTAAAGGGTACACCATCACGCGAGGGCGGCTGAAGGTGGGCTTCACAGTCAGACTGACCGTGTTCATGTGCTGCTATTTCGTCACGTACATAGTGCTGTTTGTGTATCAGGCGAAGGTAAGAATTCTATTTAATACAAAAAAATGTTAATGTAACGAGCGCAATGCAGTGCCGCGCAGGCCCTTGTATTACAAAGTTCTGAGTGGTACTGGCAATCGCTGTTTTTTTTTTACTTCGTACTGGTAAAGACTTTGACCACAATCTCATTTGATGTGAAGTGACGATGCTGTGGTCGTAGATGTAGCATGCTTTCCCAGTAAATACCTATAACACACCCAGATTATAACGTTCAGGGAGGGAACACAGACGACGGCAAAGCATTCCACTCCTATGCAGTTCTTGTTATGTACGAAGAAGCGGAACGCTTCGTGCGAGCTGGTGGTATTTCCACTATAAAGGTCTGGCGTTATGCTTACGTCAGGCTTCCACTCCTTATCCAGTAGTATAAAATCAATCATTAACGAATTAGATAACAAATCGTTCCAGGCATTCGACCCCGGCGAAGTATTGTACCTCTATGAGAGCCCCGCGGGGCACGGCCTCATCGTGCTGCGAGTCACAGCGTCGTGCGTCTTCGCTTACTCCACCTTCTTCACCGTGAGGAAGTACCCCGAGAAGGTATGTAGGAGAAACACGGGCACGGTGGGCTTCTGGCAGGTTCGTTGACCTTGAGCACGGATTGGGTCTGTTGGTGTCTTTGTCATTTATTATGTTCTGATAAAGACAACATTAGTTTTAGTCTGTGATGCGGGTAGACGAACGTTACTTAGACCCGCTATTAGCAAAGGCCCATTTACTAAGTCTATTGACCTATCAACTACATCACAGGAGCTGTTCATCAGTTAGTAACGCAGTATTTCATAATTTCAGAACATGTTTTACTGCCCTTTCTTCATCTGTGGCACACTGTGGTTCTACGCGGGGCCACTGTTCATACTCACTGCTAATTCTTACATAGGTGAGTGCAATGATTAAAAAACGTAATTATTATGCTGTTTTTAACTCTTTTTTTAAACAAACAATGGCTTTTGGACAAACAAGAAATGGAGTCAACATCTCAATTACAGTGCCACTCAGAACTTTGAAACACAAAGGCCTGCGCGGCCCTGCCAGTGCGCTCGTTACTCTGAGACGTTAGGTATTAAGTCTCATATAAGCCCAGTAATTTCATCAAACCAGAACACAGTAATTCTGAAGGGTTAGCCACATATCACAATGTGGTAGACATTGTAAATGAAAATATTGTGTTTTAGACAAATGGGTGCGAGAAAGCGTGGTGAGTGCAGTCCTCCTCTTCATCACATTTAGCGGACACATCATGTTTCTGGTAAGACTTTAACCACTTCCGAAGTAGTAGTTAGTTTTTTGCTTGCGTATAATACTCGCCTTAGGAGATAAGCGCTGGCGAGGCTCAAAAAGGAGTGTATTTTTTTCAGGTAACATCTCGCAAACATTGCTAAGGCGTCTGGTCTAGATAACCCAGAAGACGCGGGTTCGCATCCCATTGGCAGCGCAGTTTTTGAGATGTATATTTACTTGAACCCGCTGTGTGGGCTAACACTTTAAGATTTAATTAACTTTACGAAAATATGTTTCTTTTTTCAGTTGTTAACATTACCAGTGTTTGCGAACAAGAACTTCCCGTACCACGTGCGAACAACTCAAATAGGTGTCATGGAGGTGAGAGCTTAAAACTATAAGTTCTAGCTACAGCCTGCGGCTTCACCCGCGTGGAAATACCCACTGACACCATACATTTTTTCCCTATCATGTCCTTTGTCAGTTGTCAGTCTCCACCTTGTTATCTGTATGCAAAAAAAATAACGTCAATCTGGTGCTCCGTTGCTGTGTGAGAAAAGGACTAATCTTCAAGTACAAACGCTCTGTCGCATCTATATAGATTATATACTTTTATCTTAAATGGTACACCCCTTGGACAATCCCTTATTGAATAAGGTGGCATGGAGATTTTTACATATTTTCAATTTTTTTTCTTATACCTTGTATGTTTTTTTATTTCAAGGTAACAAACAACAACGCCTTGGACGGATTTGGGCCTAACGCTTACCATCCAAACAACAGCGCAGCGCAAACTGTCATAATCCCTCTAACAAGGTACCTTGAAAATTAATTATCTTTGCACAATATAAAAATAAAATAAATAAAGAAAATATTTCCCAGAAGACACAGGTTCGAATTCCGTTTAACACGGTACGGAACTTAAAACGGAACTGCTGTCAACGGGATTCGAACCTGCGTCTTCTGGGTTATCATGACTAAAAGCTTTAACCAACTAAGCTAAGAGAGCGATTTTAGCCCTGAAATTCTTGTGATAATGACTTTATTTCGGCTTCCAAGCAGTGACTCCATCTAGCAGACATCGCGTCGCAGCGCAGTACCTTTATTTCATTATGATTATATTATTTACAGACGAACAGAAGAATTAATAGGCAATATGTATCGAGAATACATGGCAAGCGCGCCCCCGCTCTCCCTAGAAAACGAAGTCCCCAGACTCAACGGGATACCAAAGCGAATCGACTCAATCTCACCAAGAAGCCGCCTCGTCCAACAAGACAGCACTGAAACTAACCACTCCGACGATATCAGACCTTCCATACCTAAAGATGACCCAGAAATATTCACTGTCGAGTCGCAAATCTCAAAAATCGAAAACAAACCCATCTTGCCATTGTTAAAAAAACCTGGATTGCCACTAAACAAAAATTGGGACAACTTGCCAGTGGAGAAAAATGTTCTACCAAATGGGGAGAATTTGGAGGACGGTTCTAGGAGCGATTTGCCGAGTATAGCGAGGTCTAGAAGGAATTTGTTGGAGCCTTTGAAGAGGGAAGAACTGCCGGTGCCGTCTTGGTCGCTAGCGAAAGGCGCTTGCGTCGTCAGTATGCTGAGAAAGACGAAAAATACGGATGAAGAAGGTAAATTGTTCTCATTCGTTTGTTCTTAGAAAATTTGTTCGTGTATGGAGTACTTACTGTTCTCATTCTGGGAAGGCGTTTTCATTTTTTTAATTTAGTAGGTATTGGCTTACGTTTGAGGCCTCAGGCAAACGACCAGCTCGTCTTTTTTTTTATTTGGTAACGAGACGAGCTGTTCGTTTGCCTGATGGTAAGCGTAACGCCAGCCCATAACAATTGCAGTGCCACCCAGAACTTTGAAATACAAAGGCCTGCGCGGCACTGCAGTGCGCTCGTTACCCTGAGACATTAGGTATTAAGTCTCATAAGCCCAGTAATTTCACTGGATACTCTGCTCATCAAACCGGAACACAGTAATGTTTGCAGACTACTGTTTGGCGGCAGACTTCACGAGCATTTTATCATACAAAAAAAGTGTTTTTGTAATAGCTAATATAAAGACATTTAGCCCATTGTAAAGATATCTGCGTAACAGAAACCCAATATTTTATATGAATATAAATGTTTCATCTATTTTCAGAAACAACGGAAACCAACGGGTCAATCCCCCACGCTAACGGCAAAAAAGTCCCACCAGTGAGGAACGGCCTCAACCACAGCTCGGGCGAGATCTCCACCATACACGAAGGAAGGGAGCAGAATTATGTACCGAGCGAAGCGACTGTCAACTTGTTCACCGCGGCTGGGCTCAGGAATAGTGTTAATACATAAGTTATGATGCGTTGAAACCCAGTGCTAGTGATATCGAGCCACGATGTAGGTCGATCGAACAAGTACCTAGCCCTTACGTGCTGTAGAAGTTGATTTCTACAACCTATAACCATTACACGACCGTTCATGTGCATACATACGGCAAGCCCACAACACTACGGTACGACGACGCTTCGCAAAAACGACGCAGCACGGCGATGCCATGCGTTGAGACAACGCAAAAACACATCTCATTCGGCGGGAAAAGTCTGACCATTTGGCGCGGCACCGCATCGGAAATTTCCACGAGGCGTTGCGCGTCGTTTACATTTTTACGTTGCGTCATCGCACCGCAATATGGCATCGCCCTTAAGCGATATGGCTCGAAGGACCAAATACTCACAAACATAAGGATACTCTAACAAGTTCAATGAGAGCTTGCGAGCTTTAACGCGATTTGAAATAAGTAAACGTCTCGATGTCGGTAAAGCACGCCATACAAATACATACAAACACAGTATGATAATTCGCGTAAAAGTTATTCAACAATCTCCGTGTTACCACAAAAACAACTTTTAAACGCCTGTTTAGCTAGACAGTGTCTAAAGATAAACGGCTAAAATTATTAGAAATGTCAACAGAATGGAGTCAGACAACGGATAGACACTACTTAAATCAAGATTTGTCGTTGTTAATGTTTAAACACGCGACTAAGGCATGTTTAGGGTGTATTAAATTTTTTTGTGGTAAGACCGTCTGCTGGTTGAAAATTTAACTGGATAGATTGGATTACGATTGTAGCCACAACTTTGATCGATTTGTCAAACTCAGTCTTTTTTTTCTTCTGTCTTGGCCAGACATGGCTTGTGTGTATTTTGCCAATTTCAAAAAACTCCCGTCTTTAACAGACTAATAATAGCGTAAAAATATTATCCGTGATTTCAATCCGTTTAGGTATTTTATTACATGTTTTTTAATTGTAAGTACCTATAAACGTTGGTACTTATAATGAAACACCAAACAAAAAATTGCACCTCAAATGATTTTTTTTTGTTAAAAAGTGGCAACCCACGAGCTGTCAGTTAAATGACAGCTAAAGCCTGGCCATGTTTGTTTTTGAGCAATTCTTATTTTTAGTAAAACAATAATTTCACAATCTGCTATATTTAGTATTAAGTTAATAGTAGCAATTAGCAATACCTAACTGTAATTTTGTGTGATAAGTAATTATGTTTTCTAGTCATACCCAATATATTTTTTAAGATGAGTACAGATGCAGTTTTACTTATAGCCAAGCTCAACCACAAACACACCCGTGACCCGTAAATATTAACTAGTCGGAGACGAGCGGGCCGTTTATGATGGTAAACATAACACCAGACTATATAATATCTTCACGGACGAGGCTTGCTCCATTACTGAGAGAAAAACGACCCACCCCCACTTCGCACGGGTAATGGTTAAAGACTTTCATATACATTTACAACAGCCCTTAGACCCCCTTAATTCGGTCCTGTTGCAAAATCCGTTCTTAGCTGATGTCTCATACGAGATATGCCAAATTTCAATTGGTCAAGTAGTTTTCGAGATTAAGGGCCAATCTTTCAATTGCAGCGTTAGTGGACTGATTGCTAGTGAACCGATAAATTTTATTGATCCGTTATGTGCTTGTCATTTTTTTTCGGGTCTTTCAATACGAATTTAACAGACCGTTAGCTACCTAAGGTTTATTTCTTTAGAATGGCAACAATTTATTTACGTCTGCCTTCACCAAAAAGTTACTATAGCTCTGATGATTCAGAGAATTTACGAAAAGTTTTTTTCTTGGCATTATATTGTTGGAATCCTTTTCTTATTTGCAATAAATACATATAGCCATCCTGTAGTCAAGCGAGCGAGGCAGCCCGGAACATATCTGGTTAAACGTCGTTTTTATGTCACTTCTACGTGTTGTTATTTGCATAGCGACCGCTTCTCCTTGGTTACTGTTGGTTACTTGTTGTTTTTTTTTGAGTTTTTTCATTGGATTTAAAATATCGCTTTTTCTGTGGCGAACATACCACAGAAGCCAGGAAATAAAGAAAGAAGAATATCGCTTTTACCGTGAGATTCAAAATGAGTGAAAAACTGAACGCAAAATTACCAAAACGAAAAGAAAAGGGCTGTAAATTTCCTCAATGAACAAAATAAGTTTCGTCCCATTTGCATTCTTCCCAATGATCAGTGCGATTCCGAACAATATATTATGGGGGCATGCGTTGCTGGTTGATATTTTGCAAGCGAAGCAAAACGCGCACTTGGCGCCAGTCACATCACTTCAGCTTCCACATATTATTTATAATGTTAGATTTTTATAAGTTTACAGTGTTTTGTATATAATTATATTTATACTTTTTTACAATTGTAAACAATTTGTTTTTCTGTAAAACTTTTTTTCAAAATGAGGAGTGTTGATGTGGGGTCATGCGTTGCAGGTTGATATTTAGCAAGCGAGGCAAAACGCGCTCTTGGCGCCAGTCGCACCACCACCCTGCAACCGCGTGCCCGGCAGCCCTCGCTTTTATGTTTACGTGTGTCGTAATAAATGAGCATTAATTAATGTGACTTCGGGCTTATGATTTCCTATCTAGTAGAGTGAGCACATACCTATAGGGACACATACCACCTAGCACCTACAACTAAAATATTCTAATCAGTGATCATCCTATTCCTCAATTATTATCCATTTAACTTCTATAGAAACTGTTATAACCTTACTAGCTTCTGCCAGCGGTTTTCACCCGCGTTCCCACAGGAACCGAGTATTATCCGGGATAAAAAATTGCCTATGTTACTCTCCGGTCCATAAACTATATATAAGTATGTCAAAAATCACCTCGATCCGTTGCTTCGTTGCTGCATGAAAGAAGGACAAACAAACAAGCCAACAAATTAACAAACAGACAAACACACTAGAATAAGGTAGTTTGGCTTTGACATGACGAGTTAACGAGAGACTAACAACCTTATCTGGCCATAAAACAGTCCGCTAAAGTTATACCTCCGATACGTGTTTTATTCCTCCGTTAACTCGTAACTGTCACTTGAAAGATTCAAATTTCTTCTATCAGAGCAATAAGTCTTAGTTGATTCTTTAACGCTAGACTAAGGACGTTATCTCACTCTTGAAAGATCCGCCCTAAGGCGCTTATTAATAAACAGTGTTAAACGCTCGTTTAGTTAAACTATGTTTTGTCTCTACCATAACCATTGTTCAAGGAAACTATATTGCGATGAATGGATGATGACAAGAAATTAGATTTAAAAAAAAAGAGTTATAACAGCAATAAATTTTATTATTTACAATAACTTAATTAACGACTAATCTTTCACAGTGTTGAGTATCACTTATGCATTCATAATAATAAACCGTTAACGTAAAACTAAAATCACGAAATTAATTAATTAAGAATTAATTTGTATCTTTACATGGAAAGATTTCATAGGTACGTATTTCATTTTACAAAGCAGTTCTTAGAATAAATTATAGAAAACCGTCTCAGTTTTAATTTGGTAGTTACTTTCATCATAAAATTGATATACTATTTTTCAGTACTATTAAGTAAATACTAAAATAATATCTTTTTTGTGTACTATCGAAAGTTTTTAAAACTTCTGCCCAGAACACGCGTTATAAACAATGTCATATGATAGAACCTGTACAACGTCATTTTAAAGTCTTTACATACATTCGTTCATTCATTCATTCTTCTTAAATTCTTCTAGAATGTCCTTAATCTCCTCCCTTAGCAGCTCTGCTTCAGCTTGCATCTCTTCTAAACTTCTGGGCGGCTTCGCTGGGTGCCCCGATTTGAATCTGCAGTTAACATTTTGAATTCAATTTTTTTATACCCTATCTCCTATACTTTTAAGGTTAACGGAATAAAAAAATCCCTTTTATTCTATGGAACCCCCAAATGAAAGACACTGCAATGCATTTTTATGCTATTCCAAAATACCTTCATCATGCGGACGGCTAAAGAGTGGAACTCTTCGCCGGCATCTGTTTTTCCCGAACACTACAGTCTGGGAGTCTTCAAGACGCGCGCTACATCGTCTACCGCTTATGGCGGTCAAAAAAATAAATGTTTGTAACTATGGAATTATTTAACAGCCAAAACTAAGCCAACAACTCAATAACCAATGTAATTTCGCGGAATCCTGGTTTCTTAGGTCACGAGATCATTTGCCTGATGGTAGGTAAGCTTAAATAATACATAGTACCAGCAATATTTTAGTTAACTATTATAAGAAACAAAATATGTAAGTAATACTTAGTTGCTGAGACTCAGATGCCATTCAGATGGAAATATAAAAACACTTACTGGTCATGCTTGGCGAGCTCCAGGTATATGAGATCGTTTTCAATGAAATCTCCTTTTTTCCTGGGCATTATGTGGCAGTGAAGATGCTGGAAACAAGTATCTTCTTTTAGAAAAACTCTTCAGTGGACGTGATACGTGTTATCACAAAAAACACTTTTAGACACCTGTTTAGCTTATCAGTGTCTAAAAATAAACGTCTTTAACACAGGTTTAGGGTGTTTAATTTTGCTGTGGTAAGACCGGATGACTTGTATTAATAAACAACGTTAAATGGTTGAAAAGTAAAACTGGGTCTTACCCCCAAAAATTAAACACATGTTAAACCTGTGTTAATCACTGTTTAACGCCTAAACATGCCTTAGTCGCGCGATTAAATATGAGCTACCACAAATCCTGATTTAAGTAGTGTCTAACCATTGTCTAACAGAATTCTGTTGTGACATTTTTGACGTTTATCTTTAGACGCTGTCTAGCTAAACAGGCGACTAAAAATGTTTTTTTTGGTAACACTGTGTTTTGTCTTTTTCGATTCGGTTTAAAATTGTAACGTGACTCTCACATGACCCTTTAGTACGGTGTCACTTCTTCTCTCTCTCTCACTCAGTTTTGTAGTGAGACTTTCTCGTCTCGTGACAGAATCTAATGTACCTTGACAGTCTGCCCCGCATCGGGTCCGTCTTGTATAGTCACGGTGCACGATTGCGTGTGATGCACTTTTTCCATTAACTGTAACAAATTTAAATAATATAAATAAATAATAACACATCTTTTTTTTTCAAGATCACGAGTGCACTGCAGTGCCGCACAGGCCTTTGTGCTTCAAAGTTCTGAATTGCTTAGCGTCACGCAAACGACCAGCTCGTTTCGTTATCAAAGTATTAAAAAAACTCAAGAATTTCGCAGTCAACATCGATTGCTCCCATAGCCTAGTTAGTTAAGGCGTCTGGCCCGGTTTGCCAGAAGACGCAGGTTCGAATCCTGTTGGAAGCGAAATTTTTGTGATGTATATATTTGTGTGAACATCCGCTAGTGTCTGTTAATACTATAAAATATATTTCATTAAAAAAACTTACCCTCTGCACCAATCTGATGGTCGTATAGAAGTCGTCAGCTTCTTCAGCTGTCAAGTCTTTATTTCTCTCCGCCGCACGCAGCGGCGCTACTAGCACATGTCCCGGGATTACGCATCTGTGGACACAATGGACAACAAACAGGGATGTTGACTTCATTTTTTTTATATGATGTCAATCAATTCGTTTTCTCATGAATCAAAATGTCTCTATAGAAAAAACTGGAAACAGAACAATAGAAACGTCAAAAATGAAAGCCAAAATCGGCTAAAACGCTCCATACAAATTTCTCATGGTATGTGACGTCAAATACCATGATAAAATGTAAAGGGGATGGCATTAGCTTGTGAGATGTCACGTGACTGTTTTTAAATTGGTGGTTGGTTATTGGTCGAATTGACTTTTTAGTCTATGGTTTGGCATTTAAGCGAGAGCGGAAAAATAACCATGTGGATTTTGTCTATGATCTGGTTTTCTATATTTATCCAATAACGTAAAGAAACTTGGTCGCAGATAGTGAATTAGTGAATACCTATTCACTATCTTCGACCCAGTTTCTTTACTAAGTAGGAATTAGAACTAACTTTAAAATACAGCTACCAGAACGCTACGATATCACTGCGCGGTAGCTAGCCAGGCGAGTACTAGACAATGCCCTGCCCACTGCTGGGCAAAGTTCTCTTCCTCAACCTTCCAACGATCGCGATCCCCAGACATCAACAATACTCACCTTAAATTAACAAAAGCGTAGCTTCTTTCGGATTTATAGAATACGCAGCTGTCCGGCACTCTCACATGCCCAAATACGTTTCCTGACGCCGGATCAGTTTCTCCGGACACTGAAACCGGTTGTCCGGGCGACGGAATCGTATGTCCGGATTGCGAAACCGTTTGTCCGGATTGTGGAACCGTTTGTCCGGATTGCGGATCTATAAGTCCGAGTTGTGCGTCTGTGGCGGCTGGGTCTGCTTTGGCGGTCTCAGTGTGGACGGGTAGGAGTTGTTTTCGAAGGCTGAGAGTGTAGAGGGAGTAGACATCTCTTCTGGAATAAACAAAGTATTTAATTTTTAGTACTAGCTGTTTTCCTATATGAACCATTTTTCTTGCACGTCCAGGATGACTGGAAGAAAATGCATCTAGCATTAAGTCCTTCCTTGTACATATTTAAGCTGTGTGCTAAAGAATAAATAAATAAATAACCGCGCATTTACTTTTAAACCATATGTATACCAAAGATCACATCGATCCATTGCTCCGTTGCTGCGTAAAAGAAGGACAAAACAACAAACACACCCAGATCGGATCGGAATAAATCACATAATAACAGTTAGTGTTGTGTTCTGTGTGTTTATGCCACAGGCGACATAGGGGATCCTAGTGCAAAGATATGAGGATGTAAGCTTGGTTACGTGTAAACGCACCCTAGTATTGACAGCTACCAATGTCAATATGTTCTAATTTTCCGTTGTCTACTGCTTCCTCTCTACTCACACGCATCGCGAACAAAGTGGTTGTAATTTCTAAGTAATTAATTTAATAAACGAATTTGTCGCCTTTTTTATGGTTTTTATATGTTCCAATGAACAAAGCTTATTTTATTTATTTATACTCAACCGTATCCGTGTTACCACAAAAACCACTTTTAGACGCGTGTTTAGCTAAAATCATTAGAAATGTCGAAAATAATTATTATCTAAAATGATTAGAAATGTGACAATAAAATTGAGTTCATAATCTTATTTAAACACAGTCTAAACACGTGTTAAGCAGCGTTACCCCCCCCCCCCTGACCCCTAAACGTGCTTCAGTCACGTGTTTAAATAACCGCAAATCTTAATTTCGGTGGTGTCTAACCATTGACTAACTCCATGTTGTGACATTTCTGATAATTTTAGACGTTTATCTCAGCGAAAAAGACATACCTTCTATGCTGAAATACGGGCATGTTCTTTCTAACGTCTCTCAGCTTGTCAGCACTGATCTCCGCGACCTGGTAGGCCGGCGAGGCGTCCCCGCAGTCCGCCAGGGCTTCGCCCCACGGGTCCACGCACAGCGCGTGCCCGTAGGACTTCCGTTTGTGGTTGTGCGAGCCCGCTTGCGCGGCAGCCACCACGTAGCATTGGTTCTCTATAGCTCGTGATCTGAGGAAAATAGCTGCTTGTTAGAATGAGCAATCACATTACATACAAAATGAACCGTGTTACCACTAAAAATTACTTTAAGATGCCTGTTTAGCTAGACAGTATCTAAAGATAAACGTCTAAAATGATTAGAAATGCCGCAATAGAATAGATAATACAGGTATTCACATAAATATATACATCACAAAAATTTCGCTTCCAACAGGATTCGAACCTGCGTCTTATGGCTAGTGTCGGTTAACACTATAAAATATATTTCATAAAGTTTAAATAATGCAAAATCTCTCGCCATTTGATTGGTACTGTAACGTATCACAATGGAGTAGGCAATCGTTTCAAAGCGGGTCTGCTAGATGGCGCTACGGCTTATAAGCCGAAAAGAAATACATCATATCAAGAATTTCGTAGCCAACATTGATTGCTCCCATAGCCTAGTGGTTAAGGCGTTTGGCCCGGCAAGCCAGAAGACGCAGGTTCGAATCCTGTTGGAAGCGAAATCTTTGTGATGTATATATTTATGTGAACATCCGCTAGTATCGGTTAACACTATAAAATATATTTCATAATACAGGTATGTCTATACATAGTATTTTTTTATTTTAAGAATATCCTTCAGAAACTCATGGACTGCAGAAATGTTCAATTTCTAATTTGCTATATGAGACTGAAAAACAATTTGAATAATGTAAATGTAATAAGTAAGAAAATTAATTGTTGAAAATGTATAATGTATTATGACATGCCTAATATAACATACCTACTAGGTTTTAATGTGGTCAATTAAAACCTAGTACGTTACCGCTTTGTTCGTGAAGTCTACCGCCAAGCAGTAGTGTGCAAATATTACTGTGTTCTGGTTTGATGAGCAGAGTATCCAGTGAAATTACTGGGCTTATGAGACTTAATACCTAATGTCTCGGGGTAACGAGCGCACTGCAGTGCCGCGCAGGCCTTTTTGTTTCAAAGTTCTGGGTGGCACTGCAATTGTTATGGGCCGGCGTTATGATTACCATCAGGCAAACGACCAGTTCATCTCGTTACCAAATAACAAAAAAAAATAAAATAAATAAAAAATAAAATAAAAATAAATAAAAATGTAAGTTTATACTCCGAGACCCTCACCTGAGTAATACGTGCCAGTGCGCTTGGCCGGTGGCCGCCGTGAACGCGGACGGGTACGTCAGTATCTCAGCGCCCAGTATACTCAGCGCAGTGCTCAGCTCGGGGAAACGCAAGTCGTAGCATATTGACAAACCTGGGAACGGGAAAGGATCTCATTTGAAACTTTGCCTGTGCGGTCCCGGCTTAGCAGCACCTTAACTCTTAGGCTGATATTCAGAGACGGCAGCTTAAAACGATCTAAGAACTGTCTTAGCCAAGCATCGGCTAAGCCGCTCAATCGAATTCGTATTCAGAAACAAAGTTCGTGCACGGTCTAAGCTAAGATCACACTCTCGTTATCTATGGCTGTTAAGTTTTTAATTTTTTCACCGGAACGTTTACCGGTTTTATCATTTATGTATGAATAGCAATACAACAAAGATAGCGATATACAAAATGTCACTGGAGTGAGTGATCCAACAATATTAATGCTATAAATCTATTTTGATATTATAATAAATGAACATGTTAGTTTTGAAGTTTGACATTTCAATGTTTGGTTATTATGGTTACTACCGTTATCATTTGGTGGCGCCACTTCTGTTTTGAGAGCGGCTAAAGTAATCGATATTGCCTACTCAGGCTTTGCTTAGCATACGCTAAGTTTAAGTAGTGTTCCAAATGTCTCTGAATACAAATTAGAGCGTAAGCACTACTTTTTGACATAAGGAAGACAAAGTCCACGCTTAGACTCGTCTCTGAATATCAGCCTTAGAGCCCATGTACACGAGCACTCCAATCCACCGTTCCAAAAACCGACCGTGTGTGGGGAATCTCAGATGGATAGAAATATTAGAGATCCAAACGTTCCAAATCCAACGTTCCAACTCATCGTTAGTGACCGATACGGTCCATTTCGCGCTCAGTTGGCAGAACTCGGGACGCAGAATAGACCGAAAAATTGAGCGATGGCGCGCTGGGACCTATCTTTTTCTTATGCTGTTTGGTAACGAGACAAGCTGGCCGTTTGCCTGCTGGTAAGCATAACGCCGGCCTATAATAATTGCAATGCCACCCAGAACTTTGAAACACAAATGTCTGTGGGGCACTGCAATGCGCTCGTTACCCTGAGACAATCTCACTGGCTACTCTGCTCATCAAACCGGAACACAGTAATGGTTGTAATAGCGGCAGACTTCACGAGCAAAGCGGTGGTACCAACCCAGATGGGCACTCGCAGAAGAGTTAGTCCTACCACCTAGAAAAACTTACCAAGTTTCCCCACGGGCGTGTCCACGGGTGTGACCACGTGACTCCCCGGATGGCTGAACTCGCTCTCCTTTAACCTGACATTCCTCTCTGGTATTTCAACATCAAACAAATGCACCTTTCTGTATGCTTGCACAATTTCACCCTTATTGTCAATTATTAGATGCGTGTTGTACATTTTAGTGGGGTCCGTTTCGTCCTGGAGCAAATAAAAAAATTACTTAAAAATACTTTCACCCGCGTTTCCACATACGGTATCAATAACGAAACAACCATTTTTAAACATTTTGTAGTCTGTCTGTCTGTTTGTTCCGGGTAATCTTCGTAACGGCTGGACCGATTTTGACGGGACTATCACTGGTAGATAGCTGATATTACAAGGAGTAACTTAGGCTACGTGGGCGAAGCTGCGGAGCACAGCTAATACTTATATATTACTGCTTGACAGCAGACTACACTAGCAGAGCGGTGGTACCCTCCTAGGCGGGCCCCACATAAGAGTTAGTTCTACTTCTACCTGCTAAGTTGGTGGTCTTTTCGCTCAAAGCCATCTCTTCCAGCTCATAGTTTTCCGTTTTATTCGTTTTAACTGGTAAAATATGGATTTAGAAAGCATAGAAGCTAGCAAATATGAATCTCACGAGAATACATCGCACCTGTTATGGACGACGATAATATTGTACTTACTAATATTGATTGTTTTCTCATGTACCTAAGTGACACTTAGTCTTAAATGAGAAATAAAGATTCTTTAAACTGAATATATTCCTGACGGTACGTAAAAGTTCTGGCGATGTAACCTTGCAGTGGATTTCATAATTTATATGCAGTATACATACATACAGCAAATTTAATTAAAATTCATATTATAACATCAACCTCAATAAACTAGTCTAGATAACCAGAACGGAAGACGCAGGTTCGAATCCTGTTGGAAGGGAACTGAGATGTATGTGACCATGACGTGAACATCAGCTATAAGTGTCGGTAAACACTTTAAAATATTTTTAATAAAGTCAAAACATTTACCTTTTCGTGCACCCCACCCATAGACAACCATACATTGTGTTTCACGGCCAATTCCCTGTATTTACTAACAGTGCTGCCCCCTAGTATGGGCTCGGCAAACGATACTATATCCTTCTTGTTCTCGGCGATGTAGTCACAGGCTTCCGGGAAGAAAACCATCTGGAAAAATATTAGTAGAATATACTTTATTTTGTTTATTTATTAAGAAATCATAAACCGCTGTATATTGGTGGCGACTAGCCTAATATTTATTAATGTTATACTTTTTGTTTAAATAAAAAAAAATATACATATATATAATATTGTGCTTAGTGCTGCAATAAAAATCTTGGTGTCAACATAAAAAATTATTTAACCTTTATGCATGCTCACCTGAACTTCTTCTTTAGCAGCATCCTCAACCAGTTTACTAACAACTTGTAAGTTAGTCTCTTTATCAGCGACTGATGTCATCTGGCAAACGGCTATCCTCTTGCTCATGGTTGCTGTTTGACTGAACTGTCTCGTGTCTGCTTGGGTTATTCGTCTTAGTAGGCTGAGGATCCGCTGCTGAAAGAGAGCTTAATTTTTGGTGTGAGACGATCTTTATGAACTCATTTCAATAAAACTTAATTCAAATTTATTTATTGCAATAGGAAGGGTGCGGAAGTTTCAGTTACACCTACGGTTTAATATAATTTATCAGATTTTATTATAAAGGAATATATCATTAATCGGTACAACAAATAAAAATGATAGTCACATAGATAAAAAACATCCACTGCGTTTTTGTGCGGTTGTGTAATTACAAGCCAATTATTAGCCTAATGATAGCCTCTCAAATTTTGGAGAATGAAATGTGGTACTTGTTATTCATACGTAGTAGTTAAAAGATTACGAATTAACTACTCAATAAAGCAAAGCTAATATCCTGTATAAGTCAAATTAAAAAGTAGTATAAATACATTTTATGGATAACAATATGAATGGCTTGTTTCCGTGACATTAGGAAAACACCAGCCCATAACAATGGGGACTGGTGAGGCACTGGCTAAGGTAATCTCAGATGGTGACACCACTGGCTGGTGCCATGTATGTGTAGTGCATTTCAGTGCCACCATGGTGGATGGTAGCACTATCACTGGTGCTTGTCATTGATATTTACTTTTTAATTAAACTAACTAACTAGTAAACTTGCTCACATCATAAAAATTATTAGATTTGAAATGGACACTACATAACTAACTTAAAAGAAGAATTAGGTGTCAAATAAGTTTTGATGTACAATGCTTTGATCCACAGCTTCCGTTTTTTCTTGTCAGAAGGGCAATGTGTGTACCTTTATTTTTACACTGAAATGCACCACACAGAGGCATACTTTATTGCAGATACAATTTATTTGTTTACTTACTAAAATTTAATAATGAAGTTTGAAAGTGAAATAATACCAGCAATATTAGCTGCGGTGTCACCGGCTGTGTTGCCAGTGATGACTGAGATGTGGTCTCTTACTGTTTGCCTTATTAGCAAGCCCAAAATTGTGCAACAAGTTATGGAGAGGGCTATGCTTTGAGTTTCCCAGCGTGATAAAATCCGGAACAAGGAGATCCGTAGAAGAACGAAAGTAACCGACATAGTTATCAAAGTTGACAATTTGATTTCAAATGGGCAATGGGCAGGCCACATCGCTGCAGAACCGACAACCAATAGGGAAGAAAGGTTCTCGAGTGGTAACCATGAACCGGAAGACATAGTCTAGGCCGGCCCCCTACAAGATGGACGGACAACCTAGTCAAAACCTCAGGAAACTGCTTGATGCGAGAGACGAGTAGCCAATCCAAGTGGTGTTCTATAGGGGAGACCTATGTTCAGCAGTGGACGTCTTCCAGCTGATGATGAACAGCTGAAGAATAATTTAAATCTAACTACAAAATTATTTAAATAGGTATTTATGAAAAGTTTTTAGAACTTCATAACTATGCTCTATTATTTATTTTTACAATGCGCAATGACCTCTACAAGGTGATTCTGTGTCTTATGTAGCTTTACAACAATAATACATTGATCATTACTATTTACTGATAAAAATTGAGATAATATGCATGTAAATAATAGGCTAGGCTAACCTTTTATGCAATTAGAAAGCCGCTTCTTTTGAAGGAAACTCAATATGTTTTCAATAGTTTTCATTGAACTTACCCGCATCATACCAAATTGATTACTTTAAGAATTACGCAAAGCTTGAATGCGACGAATATAAATTTTTAAAAATATTTATTTGCAAAATGTAAAGTGAAAAGACAGTTTTTGTTTTGCTTTTGACAATTTTGACATAATGACAAATTAGAATCAGAAATGAATTCTCAAAAATAGACAATTTGTTCACAGACCAATGATTAAAGAAAAGTAGAGGATATGAACACAAGGTTCGTATTGCCAAAACAGAAATAAAAATGGCGTCAAATGTCGAGCCACAGTCGTCGCACAGCACTTTGGCATGGTAGCCTGTATCACATGCAATTTCTCACTTGCATTAATAGTTCTGTAGAACTATTTTTTATACAATAACACGTTAGTTTAGTCGCACGATTGAATTCAAACACTTCAAATACTCGCTCAGGACTGGAAAACAAAATGTAGCCTTGAAAAATCTGTATTTCCATAGATAATTATGCCCCCTCTATATTGGAATCTCTTTGTCACACACAGACTTGGAATGCCAATGTCAAAATGTTATTTGTAAGTTTCTGACACTGATATAGAAAATATTTTCTTGTGCGATGGTTGGTTCGATGGTTTTTGAACGCACAATCACCAATCAGTCTAGAAAAATCGCTCGGTGCTGATTGATAACTGGTTCTCTTATTAGTTTGTCGGTGATTTTGTTTTGATTTTGGTTAGAAAATTCAATATTTTTAGCTATTGTTGAGATTATTGATTGTGAATTTGTGACATTGTTCTACTTTTATATAAAAGAGCGACATGACCGAGACGAGTGAAACCGTATCCACTGAGGTAATAGTTTTTCCAAGATGATTCGGTATTTTCAATAGGATAATTTTAGATACTGATACAGCTGAATGCTTCTTTGTCTCATTTCTTGGCTCTAAATATTTGTGAAAATAGTACATGGTGGTAATTTTAATCTCGTAACCTTACATAACTAACGAAGTGTAAAAGTGGAATTTAAGATTATACGGATCAGACGCCGGCTAGACAGATTTCTCTGAAATTTTGCCGGCACTTACCACCAACGAGAACAGCAGCAACTTCCCGACAAAACTTCAAACTATTCAAAAATGATACCACCTAATTATTCTGGAATATCCAAACTTCTCATGCGTAAAAGAAAAATAAAGTGGTTTCCTTAAATTTTATGCAACCAAACCAGCTTTTTTTTCAAATATTTATATAAGTTTTACATGTTCACAGGTGGTCAAACCAAAAATAAAACACGATTGGTATCAGACAGATGCTCAAGTTGTTATTACTATACTGATGAAGAATGCTCCTAGCGATAAAGTTAAGGTCCAATATGGAGAACGCACCGTAAGTTTGTTTTTTTAAGAATCTATAACTGACAAATTTTTTCATTACTGGAGAACTTTATTCCTATTTGCTAGTAACAAAGTTTTTAGTAGTAGTATATGGTACCAGCTTATGTTGTATGTTGTGTTATATGTTGTGATTTAATGTGGGTGCTATCAGGCATGCAGTGCTCCAGCATTTATTCAAGCCAGCTCAAGTCCTTTATGTAGCATATTGCAGGCTTGGGTCGCTGACAATGCTGCTCCAGTGGCATATTGTTCATGGGTGGGTGATGTTGAGTTAGTGACTCAAGTAATCCGGTTAAAGATATTGCAACTTTATGTTCTTTCCAGCTGTCTTTATCAAGCACAATACCAAACTCGGACTCCGATTACAGTCTTGAATTGGAACTAGCACATGAGATTGACCCTTCAATGTGTTCGTATGTTGTGTCTCCATCTAAGATAGAAGTCAAGCTTCGGAAGAAAGAAGGGCTGCGATGGGTGCAACTGGAGGGTGAAGCGGGGGGCGAAAAACTGAAACCTATTCCACAAGGTAAAATGTTTTTGACAGTTAAATGTAATTAATACACTATAGCTTTTCCATTACTTTATTTGCTTTTTGACAGATTGCAGAGAGATCAATTTGTGTTACCATAATGCATTAACAATTCGATTATAAATCATAATTATAATTGTACTTAATCAATTCAATTCTAATATTTTGTAGTATAAATAAAAAAAAAACTATAGTAATTTGCTTCTAATTGCTATGCTTTCTTTCTTTCCTAGATAATTCACAACATTGGATTATTTACCGAGCGAAGCGAAGTTTAAGTTTCTGATAGAAAAATACACCAATTTAAGCAATTTGCATGCAAGTATGACATTTGCTTTGCATACTTTTTTATTCTTATTAATAAGGAGGTGATAAGGCCTGCACTGACATCGCGCTTGGGGTGTTTTGTGCATTTTCCCCCTGCCAGCATCTACCCAAGCCATCCCTACTCCTTGATGTAACAGGGTATGGCCTTGGGTTGCTGGCAGCTCAATTGTTGTTACTTTAGTTTTTGAGAATTTGTTGGGTGTTCAATTTCAGTCAAGCCTCTGTCAGAGAATGTCCTCCTTGCAGCAAGCCCACATATTTCTACAGACAAAAAATTCAGGATTCAATAGGCATGTAAAAGTCAAATAGAAAATAAAGGAATGGATAGGGAGTAATATTTATTTTTTACAATGATGACTAGGTTGAGCATGTTTACCACTGAATCGTGATTTAATACTATTTGTGAAAACAATTAAACAATGTTTGTTTGCAGCTATCATTGATGCATCGGGACCAGCGCCCCAGCAGCCGCCTCAGGTGTTCAGAAAAGATTGGAACAAAATTGAAAAGGATATTTCCAAATCGGTAAGTGTTTGAGCAGGTAGTTCGCCTGATGGTAAGCGTCTTAAATGTGCATTAAAATGGGTGTGACAAAGAATATGAACATCCCGCTTGTGTGGGTTAGCACTTTAAAATACAGGGTGTAACAGCAAAGTGTATAGCAATACTAAAATGTATGTATGTTGTATATTTAGTATGGAATGTACCTGCTTAATATTTAAACTGAAATCACAACTAAAATTTTCCATACAAACCTTAGAAAATATATATTTGGGTTTGTTTCAACAACCAACACTAGGAGCTTCACAAACTACTGCTAGAGAAAAAGCTCTTTATTTGTGATTAAAAATAAAAAAATACAACTGTTACTTTGTCCCCTCCCGCTCCTTCTGACTTCACAATAAACGATGCACCCGCTCACAGCGGTGCCACACCTTCATAATCATTTGTCAAGCTGATTTCAGGGGTGCATCTATGTCAGTTTGTGAGTAAAACTTTGACTTGCCATAACTCTTTGGTTAAACAACATTCTGATATTCGGTTTTCGTGGATTATTTTTTGAATGGGCCCCTTTAACTTTGGTTTCTTTATTGCTACACTTTTCTGTTACAGATTGTATATTAACTTTACAACTAACTACTTATTTATGTTCTAGGAAGAAGAAGAGAAACCGGAAGGAGAGGCCGCTCTGAACGCTCTCTTCCAAAAGATTTACGGCGAGGGCTCGGATGAAGTACGCCGCGCCATGAACAAGAGTTTTGTAAGTATTTCGGGGGTAGTGTGCGTGGGAACAAATGCTCATAACGGATATGTTATTATGCGAATACTATAGCTTCTGTCCGCGGTTTTCACCCGCGTTCCCACAGGAACCGTGCATTGTTCCGGGATAAAAAGTACCCTATGTTACTCTCCGGTCCATAAACTATATCTATGCCAAAAATCACGTCGATCCGTTGCTCCGTTACTGCGAGAAAAAAGGACAAATCAACAAACGTACAACATACTTTTGCATATTTTATTATAGTATATAATTAGGTATTGACGGTTTACGTATTAATCGTGTTTCCAGGTGGAGTCAGGAGGCACTGTTCTAAGCACGAATTGGAACCAAGTTGGGCAGGAGACGGTGGAAGTGAAGCCACCAGATGGCGTGGAATTCAAGAAATGGGACGCTTAAAATATAAATAACCGATCAGTAGAACTGTATGGTTGTAAAACAATTATTTATTGAGGAGGTTATTTTCAAAAGTTGCTTTAATTATGTCACTTTTTATGTTTATATACAATAACTAGCTTTTGCCCGCGGTTGCCCACGCGACTCAGGATAAAGTGTAGCCTTTATTTAGCACTCGGGGATCTTTATCACTGACAAATATCTCCGTTTCCTGGTTTCTCAATGTATACTAATATTATAAGATTAAGTTTGTTACTGCTTCACTAAGTGGTAGGACTAAATCTTTTGCGAGTGTCCGTCAGGGGTTGGTGCCACCGCTTTTGCTCGCGAAGTCAGCCGCCAAGCAGTAATGTGCAAACATTACTGTGTTCCGGTTCGATGAGCAGAGTAGCCAGTGAAATTACTGGGCTTATGAGACTTAATACCTAATTTCTCAGGGTAACGAGCGCAATGCAGTGCTGCGCAGCCCTTTGTTTTTCAATGTCCTGAATGGCACTGCAATTGTTATGAGCCGGCGTTATGCTTACCGTCAGGCAAACGACTAGTTCGTCTCGTTATCAAATGTTAAAAAAGACAGCCATCTAGTATCATTAGTTGTAGATTTAAAAATTGAATTGGAATTAAAACAAGGTAAAGCTTTACTATCTTGCACTAGGATTGTCTATGTCGCAAGTACCATAGACAAACATAGAAAACATCCAAGACCCGAGAATAAAAGTAATGCTCACCGCACAAAGTTTGTCGTGGCTGCGGATTGAACCCAGGCTATATTAGGCAGGGTTACTCTTCCTACCAACTTAGCTATTTTACGTAAGATTCGTTATTTCATATTTAGCCCAATAATGTAAGGAAACTCAGCGGATGCCAACCAATGAGACAGCAATATTGATCCGATCGCCAACCAATGAGACAGCAATATTGATCCGATCGCCAACCAATGAGACTGCAATATTGATCCGATCACCAACCAACGAGACCAATATTAATCCGATCGCCAACCAATGAGACAGCAATATTGATCCGATCGCCAACCAATGAGACAGCAATATTGATCTGATCGCCAACCAATGAGACAGCAATATTGATCCGATCGCCCACCAATGACACAGCAATATTGATCCGATCGCCAACCAATGAGACAGCAATATTGATCCGATCGCCAACCAATGAGACAGCAATATTGATCCGATCGCCAACCAACTACATCGTATTCAGATTTCTATCTATGTCATTGTGAATCGCCGTGTTGGTTTATAACACGAGTGTATAAAAAGCAGTGTAATGTTTTTTAGGGTTCATTTATGTATGTATCTATGTTAGTTTCTTTATTCCATCATAACTTTTTAAATACAGAACAGATGTCTGTACTCTGTACCGATTTGGATGTATGGGGTATCGTTAGAATCCTAGTGACACTGGCTAGGACATTCGTGTTTTTTTTAATGTAAATTGTTACATCGACTTGTTTATATTATTGGACAACTAGTCTAACAAGTACTATTAAAAAAATAATTGAAAAACACGACTGTCCTAGCCAATGTCACTCGGGATGATATAAGGATTCTAATGATACCCCATACATCGATATCTGTTCAGGTATACAAAAGTTAAGCCGGATTAAAGAAACTCACGTACATACGTGAACCCCTGACAACATTACACTCCTTTTGACAATTTATTTTTTAGTGAATCTGACACGATTTGTAAACATTGTAAATTTTACGATCCGCGCAATGGTTGTGTTCTTTCTGTTAGAAAATATTTTCTTTTTGATTTTGACAACTCTATAAATTGTAAAGTTAATCCTTGTTGCCACAAAAAACAGCTTTTAAACGCCTGTTTAACTAGACATTGTCTAAAGATAAACGTCTAAGACTTCAACTCATGATTAGGGTGTATTTATTTTGTTTGTGGTAAGACCGAATATATGTTAAGAGATGTTCAAGTGAATCAATAATATGTAATATGTAGATATATCATCATCTCAAGAATTTCGGGGCTAACAGCGATCGCTCTCACAACTTACTTGGTTAAAGCATCCGGTCTAGATAATCCAGAACATGCGGGTTCAAATCCCGTTGGCAGTGAAATTTTTGCGATGTATATATTATTTATCCGAGATCTATAAATGTTTTAATTGTCTAAGCATGCTTCTTATTAATGAATATGTCAAGAAAAGATTTTTGTTTACTTAAAATCATCTCGTTTCGCCCTGTCATAATAACTTTATACAAACCATACGCACTAAACACAGAGAGAGCAGAAGAACGCATCCTTTGAAACCGTCTGTTATTAGTTTGAAGCGTGTGACGTAGCCTCACTGTGACCGTCTGACCGTGACCGTGACCGCTTCGCGTTCCAAATATTAAGTATCATTTCTGTTCTCTCTTTATTTTCTGCCATAAGGTAGTGCTAGACTGCTAGCACAAGACAGGGATACACAGATAGCTGGCGAGCGAAACAGGCGTACGCATAGAGGGAATACAGCGGTCTCAAGTCAAGTCAGCCAAACGCGGGTGATCACACTTGGTGGCCAGCCTTCTGTGATCATATTTTGTGGTATAGTGTTAGTTTAGTGCTGCCGCACATTTGGCCACCTGTGGCGGCCACAAAGCCACTGGCGATCGTCTCAAGCTGCGAACAAGATTTTTCATACATTTTATATGGCATCTGTGCAAACTGAAGATTCGAGTGGCTGCGCTTTCGCTCGCCTCCCGCGCTCACTCGATCACAATCGCCGGCTTCTTCGCGATGGTTTCTAGATACCAGAAGCGGCGACTGGTAGCCGCGACTGATCGCAGCGGTTAAGTGGCCGCCACAGTTGGGCAAATGTGCAGCAGTTGTTAATGTTAAACGTGTATAAAGACTGTCATGCGGAGAATGTGCAGGTTTTTTATGTAGAGTTTGAGGTGCTGAGATTGCAAGCTGAGATTGAATGTTTATAGAATTAAATATATGGCTACTAAAAATGTTTATTACTTCACCCTGATGATAGACAGATAAATTTTGTTTTATTCGGGGCACTTATTTATTTATTTCGATACCCAATTGATGGAACGCGAAGCCAAAAGGTTCAATCATATGGGGTCCTTCGCTTTCTCGGGTTTCAATACAAGTACTTCAATACGAGGACTAACTCTTCTGCGAGTGTCCGTCTGGGTTGTTACCACCGCTTTGCTCGTGAAGTCTGCCGCCAAGCAGTAGTGTGCAAGCATTACTGTGTTCCGGTTTGATGAGCAGAGTATCCAGTGAAATTACTGGGCTTATGAGACTTAATACCTAATGTCTCAGGGTAACGAGCGCACTGCAGTGCCGCGCAGGCCTTTGTGTTTCAAAGTTCTGGGTGGCACTGCAATTGTTATGGGCCGGCGTTATGCTTACCATCAGGCAAACGACCAGCTCGTCTCGTTACAAAATAAAAAAAATACACGCGAAATAACAATTTTGCAGCCTTGCATACCTAACTAATAACTATTATTTTATTGAACCCCACATCAAATGATTACAAAAATGAAAGATAGGTACTGCAATGCATTTTGTATGCTACTCCAAAATAATATGTGTAGGTAAGTGGCATTATTTAACGCCCAAACATAATACAACAATTCAACTTTCCCTGTTCACATTTTTCAAGGAATCCGTTTTAGGAATCGCTGAAAAGTATCGACCTACGTCGTTAAGGAAAACCACTGGAATGTATTCAAATAACACGTCATGTTGTTAAATAATAAGTTCACGTCTATAATTCCTCAGTGTGTTATACTTAGTGAAACAAAATTGCCGAATACCTTACCTATATTAATGTGATTTTAGAATGTGGCATTCGGTGATACTTTTGTTGTACTGTTTCCATACAAGCAACGCAGGTAAGGGTATCATTATAATTTGTTTTTTTTTTTGTATTAGTATAGGCAACAATACGCGTGGATCGTTTGGCTGATGCTAAAGGTGAAAATACACGGTTCAACCAAATTGAATCACTTTGGTTGAATGGAGCAGAAATTAAAGGAATGCTGTTGTTGCAATGACATTGAATGATTCACTTATAAGTTTACATGGATCAATTTGGTTGCTTCATCCAAATTGAAAGACAAAAGTGAACCGTGTATTTTCACCTTAAGCGAAGAACGCAATGGCTTTTGCAGCACTGTAGGTAGTCTGTAGCAAGGTTTCGTATTGTATTTTTTGGTAGTGGGAGGACTAACTCTTCTACGAGTGTCCGTCTGGGTTGTTAGCACAGCTTTGTGAGTGAAGTCTGACGTCAAGCAGTACTGTGCAAGCATTACTGTGTTCTGGTTTGATGAGCAGAGTAGCCAGTGAAATTACTGGGCTTATGAGACTTAATACCTAATGTCTCAGGGTAACAAGCGCACTGCAGTGCCGCGCAGGCCTTTGTATTTCAAAGTTCTGGGTGGCACTGCAATTGTTATGGGCCGGCGTTATGCTTAGCATCAGGCAAATGACCAGGGGCGTATTTACCCTAGGGCCAAAAGGGCCATGGCTCGGGGCGGCAGGCTGCGAGGGGCGGCGCGGCGCAAGCCGAAGAATTTATAAAACCCTACCTAACTCTTAATGCTCTTAATAAAGAGTAGGGCTCTTATCAATAAACAGTGTTAAACGGTTGAATACTTAGTTAAAATATGGTTTGTCTCTTTCGATTCACTTTAAAATTGTCAAATACCAATAAAGACAAAACATAGTTTACAACTAAACCACCGTTTAACTCTGTTTACTGTAACAGCCTAAATGTCATAAGGTGGTCGTGGGCGTGGTTGTATGGCAGGGCGGCGGGGCCTGCAGGCCCAGGGCGCTGAATCCTTAAATACGCCACTGCAAATGACCAGCTCGTCTCGTTACCAAATACCAAAAAAAAAGTAATGGTTAGGTAGGTTAGGTAATCAGGAAGTTTGTATTATTTTCAGACGATCCAGAAATTAAACTATATGTGAAATACGATGACACCGCGGGCTTAAATCATTGCGGTGAAGTTGTAACTTCTAAACTGAACGCGAATGAAACTTTCAGGCTGTCGGTGCACAGCGACGGCCCAGTATATTCTGGAACGTGAGTAATACCTTCTCTTTTATTCTAGACATGTTAGCATTTGACTAACATCTCGCAAAAAGCTGAGGGGCCGCTGTGCTCTGAACTATCTCGGCCTTTTTTTTAATTTTTATTTTTGAAGTTATTTGGTAACGAGACGAGCTGGTCGTTTGCCTGATGGTAAGCATAACGCCAGTCCATAATAATTGCAGTGCCACTCAGAACTTTGAAACACAAAGGCTTGCGCGGCACTGCAGTGCGCTTGTTACCCTGAGACATTAGGTATTAAGTCGAAATGCGTGCTTGATGCAAAAGCGTTGTTATTCTGACAAGCAAACGTACGTTTGCTTGAGCGTCTAATACTCGAAATGTGCGCTTGACGCAAAAGCGTTGTTATTCTGACAAGCAAACGTACGTTTGCTTGAGCGTCTAAGGTACCCCTAAGGTACCCTCGATTACTTAGTCAGACTCTTCGCAGGTTTTTTTTTTGTTTATTCTCTATATAAATAATTTTAATAGTCGTGAGATTTTTCCAGCGGGCAAAATGGGACGCTCCAAAAAAGTAAATGAATTTTTTTTTTATTTTTTTTTGTCTTTATAATAATAACGTAAGTAGATTCTTTAAAAGATGAGGTGATTATGCCCCCAGTTTAAATGAAATTTGATGAGATTTCACTCGACTCCTGTCACAATTTTGAGGACAGAATAACATAATAAGCACCTAGTACCTACATATATAGGATGCTACTTGATGAGGAATCGTCCTGTTGTCTTTGGGAACATCTGTTCAAGAAGATTCCACGCTCTTGCACTCTGGTAATGGAGTATTTTGTTCTTCACAGGTGTTACTCCTCCAACAATAATGGAATAAATCTTGTTCGTGGTTTCAAGAAAGAATCAGATGTTTACGTCCCTGACCATGTAAGTAGGTACTCCAACGTGGAGACGATGCGTCTGGCCACTGGCGTATCATTTCGTCATTTAACGTCTAGTGCACTACCATCGTGGATAATACGAAAATCTTACTATCCTACTTCCTACTAATATTATAAATGCGAAAGTGTGTTTGTTGGTTTGTCCTTTTTTCACGCAGCAACGGAACAACGGATCGACGTGATCTTTGGCGTAGATATACTTTAGGAACCGGAGAGTAACATAGGCTACTTTTTTCTCGGAAAAATGCACGGTTCCTGTGGGAACGCGGGTGAATACCGCGGGCAGAAGTTAGTACTTATAATATAATTGTGTGTGCTGCTATAATAACCATAGCTTTATAACGAGATGAGCTGGTCGTTTGTCTGATGGTAAGCATAAAGCCAGCCTATACCAATTGTATTGCCACTCAGAACTTTGAAACACAAAGGCCTGCGTGGCACTGCAGTGGGTATATTACCTTGAGACGACTCATAAGTCATAAGCCCAGTAATTTCACTGGCAAATTAACAATTGACCAACTGACATTGTAATGGCAATTTGTACCCAGTTTTTGTACCGGTGAAGCAAAAACCAGGGCTTATATCAAATAGGCAAACAATCTTCAGTCGTAGATTGGCACTGAACGTGGCTTGCACAAAACTGGGTGTGAACGGTGCCAGGTTTTTATTTACCTCGACGTTTCGATCAAGTTGCATTGGTCATGAGAAGAGAACCATTGGGCCGTTTCTAAAATTTCTTTCACTACTACGAAGGTGCATTCCCGCCAAGCCACGGGCAGAAACTAGTAATGAATGTCACTATAATCTCTTACAGGTTGTGAAAGCAACTATGGGTAAAAAATTAACATGTAAGTTATATGTACATGAGTGCATCGAGCAAACTAATGAATGTACTCGTCATGCAAATGGAAAACATTACTCTGCAATCTTCTGTAAATTTGTTATCAGCATCCGGGATAAAGGTGAGTTTGCCTTACTGCATGAGGAAGTGTCTTTAACCCTCGCTATCCTACATGTATAAAATATATATACAGGTTGATCATCCAGGAGGGGTTAGTGGACGGAAGTGGGATGGTGAAATTCGTTCTATAAATCTAGCTATCTTGTGGGCCGTTTGTTCCAATATTGCAATATATTTTGCTGGAAAGGTCCACGGCAAACCCATTACTGTACGCCGATGCGCTATCTACACAAAATACACTTGTCTTAGTATCTTTGTCTAACATATTTTAAGTATTAATTGCAAACATCTTCTTCTTCATTAACATGAACTGGGGACCGATTTTTGAAAGTCAGGAGTGATTTCAAAATCATCGGTGACAAGATTCTCAGCGATGTCTTTGAAATCACTAATTTGCAAAAGTCGTATTTTTGAAAGTCATACCCTGTATACCAACATGCAACTATTTCTCAGCTTTGATCATAGATAAACTTATGATTGTGTTCTATTCAATTTTATTTCTTATTTTGGACATTGTTTTCAAGTCAAAATGGTCACTAAATACTCATACCTATGATATCGTTTACGAGTGGAGGTACCCATTCGTAAACAATATCATAGGTATGATAATTTTAGTCACCCGCTGAGATTCAAAAATACGACTTTGAAAATCGGTGACTATCGGTCATATCGCTGATATTTAGTCACTCGGTGACATTCAAAAATTGCACCTCTGATACGATAGAAAATGCTTTAGCATTAAGTCCTCCTTTTGTACTTTTCTTAGTGCAATAAAGTATTCAGCAAACCTTCCAACATTGCATAAATAATGAAATTAAGTATTTGTTTTTATTTTAAAAACAGAGTCCCATCATAAAACTCGAATAGTGTTACCACAAAAAAAAAAAAACAATTTTTGTCACCTGTTTAGCTAGACAGCGTCTAAAGATAAACGTCAAAATTAGAAATGTCACAACAGTGTTGAGTTAGACAATGGTTAGACACTACTTAAATCAGGATTTGTGGTTGCTCATATTTAATCGCGTGACTAAAGCAGGTTTAGGCGTTAAAAGGTGGTTAACACAGGTTTAACGTGTGGTTATTTTTTTTTGGTCAGGCCCTAGTTGTTTTGTGTTTTGTGATTCAATAGAGATTTCTGTAATAAAATATAAAGCAGACATCTTTTTTCGAATAAAAAGTGGGTTAGAGACTCGAAGCGAGTGTGTGAGATTTTTCCTATATTTTTGAATGTAGTATGTCATAATTCTCAAATCGAAGATAAAGTGCCTAAGAACTTTTTTACCTTAGGTACAATCTCAGACTTTACTCCACTGATCCCTGCTGATGAATCACTCTCTACAGTCTATACGCCTACCTACCTATATATATGTTTCAGGATTGGGAAATCTGTCTGTTAACGGAAAACCGGTGAAAACGGATGTCGCGGCTGAAACGGAAGACTACGACGTTTATGGGAATCACTCTTTCCACGACGGAGAACCTACCAATTTTAGCTGTCAGAAAATTGTCAATGACGCATCTTTTGTGCAGCTCAATTACACTACATTTAGTAATAACAATTTTTGTGATGTATATATTTGTGTGACCATCCGCTAGTGTCGGTTAACACTATAAAATATATTTCATAAAGTTTAAATAATGCAAAATCTCTCGCCATTTGATCGGTACTGTAACGTTTCACAATGTATTAGGCAATCGCTTACAAAGCGGGTCTGCTAGATGGAGCTACGGCTTGTAAGCCGGAAAGAAACACATCATATCAAGAATTTCGCAGTTAACATCGAATGCTCCCATAGCCTAGTCTATAGATAACCAGAAGACGCAGGTTCGAATCCTGTTGGAAGCGAAATTTTTGTGATGTATATATTTGTGGTAATAACAATGTCGCAATTTCGCCGATCGATCGGGCGTAAAGCGAAGATCCTCGATCTCTCAAAAGGATCTCGCTTGATGGTTGGATCAAGGGTCATACTATGCAGACGCCAGTACTTCTAGACCTTCTTTCATGGAGCAACGGCACAAACGGATCGACGACGTCTTCTTTACTATCTTCCATACTATAGTAAAGGTGAAAGTATTTGTATGTTTCTTTGTGTGTTGGTTGGTCCGTCTTTCACGCAGCAACGGCACAAACGGATCGACTTGATTTTTAGCCTAGATATAGTTTGGATCGGAAAGTAACATAGGCTACTTTATATCACAGAAAAATGCGCTATTCGTGTGGGAAACGCCATCTCTGAAAGGGCTGGATTGATTTTTACTGGACCTTCACTGGCAGATAGCTGATGTTATGGAGTAGGTAACTTAGGAGTGGACGAAACCGCGAGGCACTGCTAGTCCGAAATAAATACGAAAGCGTGTTTAGTTTGTCCTTTTTTCGCTTACAAACGGAGCAACGGACCGATGTGATTTTTTTGTTGTGATATATTGTTAATCTTTATCTTCTTTTTAGCTAAACTTATTATCAAGACTGAGAAACTAGTAAATGGCCCAGCGGACATGTATGTGAAGTTGACGAAGGACTATGGCGGCTATGTCGACTGCCGTATAACTGACTGGGATGGCGCAAGATCACTGCTCATAAGAATATTTGTACAAGCTAAGAAGCTAGCGCCACGTATCGGTAATATCTTCTTTCAGTTGTAAAATATTTGTGAAATATATTTTATAGTGTTAACCGACACTAGCGGATGCTCATACAAATATATACATCATAAAAATTTCGCTTCCAACAGGATTCGAACCTGCGTCTTCTGGCTTGCCGGGCCAGACGCCTTTTTTTTTTTTTTTTTTTTTTTTTTTTTTTTTTGTTATTTTGTAACGAGACGAGCTGGTCGTTTGCCTGATGGTAAGCATAACGCCGGCCCATAACAATTGCAGTGCCACCTAGTACTTTGAAACACAAAGGCCTGCGCGGCACTGCAGTGCGCTCGTTACCCTGAGACATTAGTTATTAAGTCTCATAAGCCCAGTAATTTCACTGGACACTCTGCTCATCAAACCGGAACACTGTAATGCTTGCACACTACTGCTTGGCGGCAGACTTCACGAGCAAAGCGGTGGTAACAACCCAGACGGACACTCGCAGAAGAGTTAGTCCTCCCACTAACAACTAGCCTTAACCACTAGTCTATGGGAGCAATGATGTTGGCTGCGAAATTCTTGATATGATGTATTTCTTTTCGGCTTACAAGCCGTAGCTCCATCTAGCAGACCCGCATTGAAGCGATTGCCTACTCCATTGTACCAATCGCTTCAAAGCGGGTCTCCTAAATGGAGCTGTTGGAAGCGAAATTTTTGTGATGTATATATTTGTATAAAATATATCTATACGTCTCATAAAAGCTGCCAATAGGATCTAGGGGTCGTAAATCGAACGTCGAAGTTTCGGCGGATGGATGAGCATTTTCCTACTATGAAAGACAAAATGTAAAGTGTAAAAATCGAATCGAACGAACACTTTCATAGTAGGGCAACTGCGATCCGTCAGCGCCGAAGCTTCGACGTTCGATTTACGGAGTAAGGCCCCAGACGCGTTTTCGCGACGCTTTGTATATCATAAGTAGATGTGTATAATTTCATATTTTTAGGATTCCATAATTCAAAAGTAACTAACCCGGTGGTAGAACTGCAGGACTAGGTAATCTCTTCTTGTTTGGCAGTACTGTGCACAGTAATGTAATGTATATAAATACATTACTGTGTTCCTGTTTGATGAACAAAGTAAGTAAACAGTGAAATCTCTCGTTCCAGCGTTCGGCGAGTCAACACCCTGAGGATGCCTCGTGTAGAGGCGAAACACGTGTCGAAGGTCGGTCTTAGTTCGGTCCATGCTGAGAAACGTCGCGTCACTAACCATACTGACAAAGGATATTGCAGTTCAGCGTTGCGAGTAACTAACATTTTGTATTAACAAATTGACTAACTTTTTTGAGTTATGCGTTTAGAGTTCCAGCCGTGCCGGAGGTGGTTCACATATTCCAACCAAGGGTTTTTAACTAACTAAAAAATACTAATTGCTGGTTTTAAAGTCCATCGTTGCGAGCTCAAGGAAGTTTTTTATTTTTATTTTTATAACAAACTAACCCAGGTTTCGTTGTCCAGCGTCGCGCGTTACGTTTGGTTAAATTCAGTATAGATCGAAATTAGGCCATTAGACATTCTTTATCGCGGAATTAAAACTATAAATTACCCACATTATATAATCTTATTTAAAATGGACTTCCGCAAAGTAACGCCTGATTCCATAAAATATATTGAAATGACTAGGCTTATTAGACACCCCAAGTCATGTAATGAGCAAGCTAGGAAGGCATTTGCTTACGTACCGTCAGAAAATAGATAGATAGATAGATAGATAACACTTTATTGCACAATAAGGGAAAAAATAATAATTACAAAAGCTCTTACAAATTAGTACAATCGGCGGCCTTATCACTAAGCAGCGATCTCTTCCAGGCAACTAAAATAACTCGTTACTTTCTACTTAATATACAACACATATTTCAGGGTTCCTCGTGAACGGTCTATCTCTGACTCCACTGCCAGGAACTGATCAGGGCCGCCTCGAATATGCGTACGGGTATTATGATGGCGAAGAAATATCAGTTGAAACTTTGAAAGATGAGACGTATGGAGACATGAATTGTACTGGACAAAATATTCCAGAACATCTTGCTGGTTAGTATCAATGGACCATTTGAAACTACCTTACATCACGATCATTCATCTGTCGTGTGGTTCCGGATAAGGATATTACCTCTCCATCTCTTCACCAGAGCCGATGAAGCACGCTTGCCTATAGAAGATACATATTCACTCGCGCCTTGAAACAGACCAGGGAACCGATTTTTGAATGTCACGAGTGATTTCGATATCAGCAGTGACAAAATTCTCAGCGATAACTTTGAAATCACTAATTTGCAAAAGTCGTATTTTTGAAAGTCATACCCTGTATACCAATCCTGCAACTATTTCTCAGCTATAATCATAGACAAACTTATGATTGTGTTCCACTCAATTTTATTTTTTAAGTTGGAAATTGTTTTAAGCCAAAATTGGCACTAAATACCTACTCATACCTATGATATCGTTTACGAATGGGGGTACCCATTCGTAAACAATATCATAGATACCCATTTTAGTCACCCGCTGAGATTCAAAAATACGACTTTGTAAATCGGTGACTATCGGTCATATCGCTGATATTTAGTCACTCGGTGACATTCAAAAATTGCACCCCTGTAGGGTGATTTTAATTCACTCGGAATGATATCCGTGTCGGAAGCAACATTCTTGATCGTTTATATCTCGGGAACGCATCCCGACAGAGAAATATTGTCGGGATTATATCCGTGTTTGTGCAGCTGTGTTGTCGAATCTAAACGGGAAATTTCTCTGACGGGATGCGGTTCTGAAATATAAACGATCAAGACTGTCGCTTCCGACACGGATCATTCCGAGTGAATTAACATCACAGCAGGTCAAGTTATCGGGACATACACAGTCAGGCAGGGAGTACCACTACTTAGCGGTACGCATAATAAATATTGAAGCAAGATGCTTCGTGCGTAAAGGTGCTTGATGGCTTTCATCAGCCTGATGGCTTGCTACAAGCAGGTCAGATAGCGGTCAAACGTAAGCCTATAAAGAATTAAAAAAACACCTACTGCGATCTTACCGACACTGCCAAGCGTGCTGTATTTTCACGGTGGAGGCGGGTGTTCAGCAGTGGGCGTTCTTTTTTTATGCTTATTGGTAACGAGACGACCTGGTCGTTTGCCTGATAGTAAGCATAACGTCGGCCCATAACAATTGCAGTGCCACCCAGAACTTTGAAACACAAAGGCCTGCGCGGCACTGCAGTGCGCTCGTTACCCTGTGACATTAGGTATTCAGTCTCATAAGCCCAGTAATTTCACTGGCTGCTCGGCTCATTAAACCGGAACACAGTAATGCTTGCACATTACTGCTTGGCGGCAGACTTCACGGGCAATGCGGTGGTAGATAACAACCCAGACGGACACTCGCAGAAGAGTTAGTCCCACCGCTCACAAAACACATAACTTGTGGAAAAGGCTGAGTGATGTCAATGTATTGCTAAAAGCAATTTTTTTTTACAGATTTTCAATCTTCGTGGCAAGGCGAAAGCATTAGCTTCTCAGCCATATTTGAAGAAACAGAAAAGATCGCGAAATTTGCTTGTTTGGTTAAACAAAAATACAATAATATGAAACAATATGTTTCTTTACTACTGGTTCCAAATAAGTTTGATTACAGTAAGTATCTTTTTTATACTCGGTAGGTTAGCGCTTGACCTCTGTCTCGCCTGATCCGCTGATGTGGTCGAAGATAAGATGGCGGATACGATTAGTGAAGTCACCTATTGGCTCACCGAACGCGGCCACTAATGCGATCACAAGCTTCGGACAAGATTTTTCATACATTTTTTATGGCATCGGCGCAAACTGAGCATTCGAGTGTCCACGATCGAACCACAAGAGGTAGTGGCTCGCCTCCCGCTTACACTCGACTACAAACGCTGGCTTTTCCTGCCCGCACAAAATAGAAAGAACAGAATTGGTGCTTGGGTGAGTAAGAACAGCCTAAGCGAACGAGCCTCTCTATTTTGTGGTTACCAGTGGCTGGAGGCTGCACCCATGACCCAGCCACTGGTGGCCGCGTCTAGTGGCTGTGTGTAGTGGCCGCGTCTAGCGGCTGTGTACAGTGGCCGAGTCTAGTGGCTGTGTGTAGTGGCCGCGTCTAGCGGCTGTGTACAGTGGCCGAGTCTAGTGGCTGTGTGTAGTGGCCGCGTCTAGTGGCTGTGTACAGTGGCCGCGTCTAGTGGCTGTGTATTTGGCCGTGTCTAGTGGCTGTGTATCACTATACACTAATTTTAGACGCGGCCACTGCCGCGTCTAAAATTAAATAGGACATTTTGATTAAAAGCATGACAAACAATTATCGTAAAAATTGAGTAACAAACATTAATAGTGTTACCACAAAAAACTATATTTAGACGCCAAATTTAGCTGGACAGTGTCTAAAGATAAACGTCAAAAATGATTAGAAATGTCACAACAGATTTGTGTTAGACACTACTTAATCAGGATTTGTGGTTGCTCATATTTAATCGCGTGACTAAGGCAAGTTTAGGCGTTAAACAGTGATTAACACAGGTTTAACGTGTGTTTAATTTTTTTGTGGTAAGACCCTAAAAAACAGATGAATTGAGAACCTCCTCCTTTGTTTTAATTCGGTTAATACATTAGTGACGTTTCTTCATTCACAGGCCCGTTTATCAAAGGGTTATCCATGGGCAATGTTTTAGCAAGGTTTAAAAGTAACGCATCAAACACCATATATTACGAATCTGATCACATAAAGGAATTTAACTTGAGATGCTATTCGAAAACACCTGGACCCGAGTGGCATTATAATAGTGAGTATTTCTTTTTAAAACACTTTTATTAGCTTTACTTGTAACTATGTAAGGTAGGTAGGTAACTGTCTAATCTTATACTTGTCATATCGAAATTAAACTTTTTTTTATGTTATTTGGTAACGAGACGAGCTGGTCGTTTGCCTGATGGTAAGCATAACGCCAGCCCGTAACAATTGCAATGCCACCCAGAACTTTGAACCACAAAGGCCTGCGCGGCACTGCAGAGCGCTCGTTACCCTGAGACATTAGGCGTTAAGTCTCATTTCACTGGCTACTCTGCTCATCAAACCGGAACACTGGAATGCTTGCACACTACTGCTTGGCGGCAGACTTCACTCACAAAGCGGTGGTACCAACCCAGACTGACACTCGCATAAGAGTTAGTCCTACCACTAACAAAAATAATCATATACTTGTCGGATCGAAATTAAACTGTGAGTGTTTATATATGTCGTTTGAATGACAATAATTGGGTATCATGAAGCTGATCGGATGATGGAACCAGGAGGTGGACCACTTCAGTTACCACAAATAAAAAAAAAAATTCCCATCTGGTTTGGGTTCATATGATTCGTTTTGACGTGTCCAATAGATTGCACTCGGTGTCGAGGTCCTGATGTTAGAGCAAGGATGTGGAAGTAATAATACTTTAAAACTTATTTTTCCTGTCCAGGGAGGGAAGTGGAAGAAATAAACATGCGGCAAAGCAGTCCGATTTCTGAAAACGAGTATTATGTAAAAACTGGCCTTTTTAGATTTATTGACCGAAAAGACAGCACTGTGGTCAATTGCAGTGCGCCTGAAGGACAAGTGACTAAAGTGGTTTTATTCCAGAAAAAAATTGATACTATAGATCCCTTGTCCCCTAATTCAGGTAAAGTCCAATTTTTTAGTGTCAAGTGACTGTAGAAAGTGACCTTCTACCACCTCGCCTAGTGGTTGGACTAACTCCATGTATGTCCATGCCATCTGTGGCAAAGGGAATCCTAGTGCAATAGTATGAGTGTTAGAGCGTTTGTTTCTTTCATGAAAACCAGCGAGAATTTTAGACAATCCCTTCCAGACGAAGACTTAGCGAACGCTGGTTTTAATCGGGTTGGAGTTGAGAACGAAGACAATTTAATTGAAGGGCGGTAATGCCTGGACATAATTGCGGAGAGGCGTTGGATGCAGGGCCGGATTAACCATGTCGGGGCCCCTAGGAAATGCACGTCTCGGGTCCCATTTTCTAACAATAATAATATTATGTCATAATAATTTGAAATGCATTCTGACATGTTCCGAAATATAACGTTATAATATAAAAAAAACAACGCAATATTAATAATATATGATAAATATGAGAGTTTGTTACATACAAATTTAATTTTCACTCAAAGAAACATTTTCAATATTTTTCCCAGAGTGCGGGGCGCCTAGTCTGTGCTGGGCCCCTAGGCAGTTGCCTACTTTGCCTTATGGATAATCCGGCCCTGGTTGGATGCAATGTCGTTCTATGGGGGAGGTCTATGTTCAGCAGTGTATGTCTTCGTGCTTGATCTTTGATTTTTGTAAACCAGGTGCATCTAAAGTAGAAATGTTGGTTATGAGTCTTTAATTTATTTGAATTTTTCTATTTATGGTTTCAGCTAGTTGCAAAATTATTATTGGATGTATCGCGTTAGTGGTGCTACTTGTGGTCGTGGCGTGGGTCATCGTACGAATCGTCAAACAGAAGTCACAAACAGAAAATGTATGTTCACCTGTTATTTAATTTAATTGTTTGAAACTGGGGAGATAGGTGAAAATGATGAGAGGGCAAAATGGGTGGACTTTGGTTCACTACTTATACATGATATACTTAATGAGTGAAATAAGTAGGTACCTCAGTCAGTGAAATTACTGGGCTTATGAGACTTAATACTTAATGTCTCAGGGTACTGAGCGCACTGCAGTGCCGCGCAGGCCTTTGTGTTTCAAAGTTTTGAGTGGCACTGCAATTGTTATATTGCGCGTTACACTTACCATCAGACGAATGACCCACTCATCTCGTTATAACCATAAAAAACTAGCTTCTGCCCGCGGTTTTTACCCGTTTTCCCACAAAAACCGTGCATTTTTCCGGGATATAAAGTAGCCTATGTTACTCTCCGGTCCATATACTATATCTATGCCGGAAATCACGTCGATCCGTTGCTGCGTGAAAGAAGGACAAACCAACAAACACACTTTCGCATTTATAGTATTAGTAGGATTATGAAGTTATTGACTAGTTTGGTACAATTTCAGTTCTATTCAAATGATATGAACTACCAAAATCTGCCGGAACACAATGAAGGACCGATGGTAATGCCCGCCCAGTGGAGTGAGAACATGTACGTGGAGCTCGGGGACGACCGCAACTACGCCGTGCCGTTCACTACAAGCATCGATGACATGTACTCTAAACCTCTCCCCAAAGCCCAGCGGCCTATGAAACCGGACTACGAAAACTCACCCTACGCTACAATCGAAGAATTAGGGATCTCTTACGCCTCGAACGCACCACAAAGCAGTCAGTTAGGCCAGAGTTCGGCTCTTCACAAAGATATAAAACCTTTCGCTCAAGAAAATCCGTACGCAGAAGTGGCATTCACCGGAAATCCTCTTCACGCAGCCAACGACGATGCAAATAAATACGTAAATGTTTTCGGTAACGATATATATGTAAATGTGAAGTCAAATGAAGATTTGACAGAACCAGCGTACTGTGAGATTAATGTTAAAAAATAAATAACTAATTGACTACTTCTGTTTTTCGTCCTATGTAGTATGTAGGAGTATAAGGTCCGTGTTTTTTAACTTGTCTAATAAAATAAAGAAACATGGCGTATCACCAACCAATAACAGAGATAGAAATCCCATCACAAATCACGTCATATCTGTTCACATTGACAAGTAAAATAAGTAAGTAACACTCCACTTTAGGTAAAATATGTATATGTAGGCGAAGTGCCGTAAAATACAAGACTGTATATCTACTACTATTTACAAGCACGCATATTATGAACTAGCTGTGCCCCGCGGCTTCGCCCACGAAGCCCATATTATTACTTGTAACATCAGCTATATGCCAGTGAAAGTCCCGTCAAAATCGGTCAAGCCCTTTCGGAGTTTACCCGGATCAAACAGACCGACAAAGATTTTAAACATGGTTGTTTTGTTATGTATAGGTACCGTTTATATATACTTTCGTATGCATTTAGTAAAAAGCTGTTATTTTGATATTATAAACAGACACTTCAATTTTATTTATTTGTATAGATGTATAGATACTAATTATAAATATTATAGATGATAAATAACAAATATATTGAAATTAAACAATTCTATTTGCTGTCGGCCGGTTTCGGCGACTGAAGCAGCGGAAAGCCTCAAACGGATGTTGACCTCCAAAAGTTCATTGACCCCTTTTCGGGATAACATACCAATTCAAACTCAGACTGTCTAAGAATAGCGGGTGAAATAGTGGTAATGTACTATAATATGTATTATCCTCGCTGTTTCGTGCTCGAGATTACCACTAACTATTAAAACACATGTAGTTACACCGTACGGTGAAACTACATGTGTTTTAATAATTATTGGTGATCTCTTCGGACGAAATAGCTCGGATAATTACGATAGAACTTCACTTATAGGTAAGTTCGTTTAATCATTAATTATATTATAGATACTTAGGTCTTCAATCATCCTTTGAAAAATTGACATGTTCGTTCACTAAAGTAATTGCTGTTACTTGGTAGGTAGAAACATTTATAAAACAATAACATTAGTCCTAATGTGACACTTTCTAAAAACAAACTTACACAAGTAATATATAAAATAATATTGAGCAATGTTTTATATGTTCTCTTTTGAAAGAGACTTAAAAGAATATCAAACTGAATCGTCATGTTTTTTGAAACAAGAGCGCATAACTTTTTTGACACTACCTTAAAACCTAACGCAAAGTTACCAATGCCCTTGCATGTGTACTTTATTTTAGTGGAAGTTTTATTCTTAATCGATTTTGGATTTTCGTACTGGAAATCAAAAAGGCTAAATATTTTAAAGAAATTTTTATTTTTAGTAAGCAGCACATGCATGACGCTGTACTGCGTCTATAAATTCTATTTAGAATTGACACTTTATTATGCAGTCTGGAATTTTTTATTAATATTTCAATTCTATGCTAATGTAGTAAAATTTAGTTTTTTTAACGTTGCAATTTACGATTTTTATATATTTTTAAATAAAATAGATTTAGAAATAAATACAGAAAACCCATTTATTTTAAAAGAAATATATTGTTTTACTTTTCTATTGCTATCAGTGAGACCTTTGCTGGCAGTTTTTTTTTGTGCTTCAGCTTCTTATTGTCACGCTGGTTATTTAATAGCTGTACTTAAAACAATAGCTTTGCTTCATCACGATGTAATTAACATAATACATTTATTAATTTATTACTCTGTATATTTACGCTTAAGGCACTTAAAACATCTACTAAAGTCCAGTACTAAAATAGTATACGCTCAAAGCTTGTATATATCTTTGCTAGATAACACGGAGAAGCTGATTAGTCATTTTGATTTTATGGTAAGGTTATTAACTTTAACATTTCTCTGATATTAGTTGGATAAGTAATTAACTTTCATTATACCTCATATACCTACCTAATTATTTTCATTTAGTTAGGGAATGAGTGGGGTAGTGTGCTTGAGAAAGAACCAATGAATGAAGGTTTAGTGAGAAAGGTGAGTGGGAATAAAGCGGAAAAGCTATAAATGGAAGTAACAATTGAAAAATGTATGGGCCGGATGGAATACCTGTTGAAGTTGCTGTTATGGGTGGATGGATAGAGCTTTGTTCTTCTATAACTTGTTGTAGGAAGAAACAAGAGATTGCAGTGCAACAGCTGTTATTAAGGAACAGAATACGTTGCGGTACCGCAGTCTGTTCAGACTTGTGGTACCTTGGGTCACTTATTTATTTATTTATTTATTTATTTATTTATTAAAAGACCAACAGCACAAATGATAAATACAGATACAGTATACATAAAGTTTTGAAAATACAGCCAATAATAGGTCTCGATAATAGTGTTTTTTTTTTGTTGAGCATTTTGAAAGAGACACAAACGAAAAATAAGAATAAAATACACATGATCACATCCGTGAATGTATGAGTGTATGTGATGTGTGCGTGTGTGTGGTGTGTGTGTGTGTGTGTGTGTGTGTGTGTGTGTGTGTGTGTGTGTGTGGTGTGTGTGGTGTGTGTGATGTATGTGATGTATGTGTGTATATGTAATGTATGTGATATATGTGTGTGTAAAATCCAAAAGAGGTCATGCTGTCACTATTCACCGGGTGCGGATTGGTCCGCACCCAGTAAACACTGGATAACCTTCCTTTTGAAGGTGTGCCTGGATGTGTTAAAGATATCGAGGTCTGAAAAATGTTTACAATATGTTAAGCTTATGCGTGTGATAGGAGCGTTGTTTGCATATTTCGTGCTTTGAAAAGTGGGCGAAAACAGCATAGTATGCCGAGTGCGCGTTTTGGGAACATTAAAATTAATCTGCGACAGTAAAACTGGAGTGTCCAAGTAACCACTAACTATATTATATAGCAGCATTACGTCTAATAAGGTGCGCCTGTCTTCTAAAGCCATCATTTTATGACGAGTACAACCTGTACTATAATCAGAATATGTGTGAACTCTGTAATTTAAGTGTTTAATAAACTTAGCTTGAATTTTTTCTATACGTTGTTTGTGGGTTATGTAATGGGGAGACCAAATACTGCTTGCATACTCCAGCACACTGCGAACATATGCATAATATACAGACTTAATACAGCCAAGATTAGAAAATGGCTTGCAGGTACGAAGCACAAACCCAAGGTTTTTATACGCCTTGTCGAAAATAGCATCAATATGTTCTGTCATAGTTAATTGTTTATCTAGAATAACACCTAAATCGCGTACAATCTCAACTTTTTCAACGGGTATGTTATTGATAGTATATGTAAAATTTATAGGATAGCTCTTGCGGGTAAACGAAATTTGCTGGCACTTAGGTACATTAACAGTAATTTTATTGATGGAATAATAGTGGGAGAGCTTGTTAAGCGTATTTTGAAGTTTTATGCAGTCTTGGTCATTATTTATTTTGTAAAAAATCTTTTTGTCGTCAGCATAAAGAAGATATTTTGTAGAATCAAAACAGGTATAAATGTCATAAATATAGGCGTTGTAAAGCAACGGGCCAAGGTGTGATCCCTGTGGAATTCCAGAGGGTATATTAATAAAGTCAGACCTGTACCCACCCACCACGACAGCCTGTGATCTGTTTGATAGGTAAGATTTTACCCACCGTAGTAGGTCTCCGTGGATACCTAACCTTTCCAACTTAGCCAAAAGGATGACGTGGTCCACACGATCGAAAGCTTTTTCAAAATCAGTGTAGACCACGTCAACCTGCCCCCCGCACTCCATGCTGCTCAGAACAAACTGAAGAAACTCAGCAAGGTTAGAAACAGTAGACTTATACAAGGGAATGACGAAATTGACTGGGATATTAGTAGGATCAGCCCAGTATGAATGAAAAAGCGAGAAGTCACAGCATTAACATGCGATCTATGTTGTGACTCTTAAGATAAAGGGTAAAATTTGCAAAACCGTAATAAGGCCTGTCGTTATGTATGAGTGGCACTGCAATTGTTATGGGCCGGCGTTATGCTTACCATCGGGCAAACGACCAGTTCGCCTCGTTATCATATAGAGTTTAAAAAAGTGGTAATAACAAAATATGTGATGAAAATTTTAGTTTGCTTATTTTAAGAGCTTAGCTATTGTCAATGGGTTCTTTTAATTTGCTCTGTCGTCCACCAGGCGCTTCACTTTCTCGTATATTACCCGTATAACCTAGTAATTATTATGTCTGGCATATTAGTATGTACTTACATAATTATATTTTCAGTTTTTTCTGTCTGCGATGCTAACTATACCGACTTTAATGTCACTAATCACTTTCATTTTGAAGAATTCGCGAATATTTTTAGTAAGTTTTTCATTTATTATAATTATTATTAGTGTTAATTTTTGGTGTTGTGAATGCTGTTTGCCGCCAACCTTAGAAAACGACTTTAGTCGTAATTTCCTTTTTAACACACTTTTATTAGCTTCAATTGTAACTCTAACTAACATTGTAATACAATCTTAATAAATAATTTTAACATATTTTGAACTGTCGCATCGAAATTAAATTATTATATACATGTAGTTTGGATGACAAAACTATAATTTTGTGTGTAGCCAGGAGGTGGACAGTGAAACTCTTCAGTCACAAGTAAACCCTCCGAGTTTGGGCTCATATGATTTGTTTTGAAGAGTTCAATAGATTGCACTTGGTGTCGTGGTTCTGATGATGGAGCCAGAAGGTAGAAGTGGGTTTTTAGTTTCATTAACCTACATTATGTAATAATTATTAACTACTATGTAAATTACAAAATGTCACTTTTTGTTTCAGAATCACTGGCCGTTAATATTCGCTAATTGGGCCTTTACTATGATTGGATTGATGCTTTTCATTAGTCCGGGAATTTTGGGCTCATGGCTGTTATCGGAGTCTGAAGCTATGAAAATCATACTTCAAGATAGATTATACCAAGAAAGAGGTATCTATTTGATTACGACGCACATTGATTAATACGCATTTTGACCGATGATAGTAATAAATACACGAAATCACCAACTAATATGTAGGCACGCATCCCTTTTTTAAGGTATGTAACAGGATTTCATACCTACTTTGATTTGTAATGAATTGTAGTCGTTTAATCGTGCGATATCAATCGCAATATAAGTTATAACAAAGAGACTATAATTACATAATAACAGACAGATAAGTTATTTTTTTGGCAATCATTTACAACATTTTTGCCAGCGTCATGTCAAGAGGAAAAATAAGAAAGAAAAAAATAAACGGAATTTTGAATTTAGTGTACTATGTATCTGAAACAAAAGAAAAATATCCTATAACTCAAGACAGATAATGAGTGCAGTGAATGACATTTACATCAACTTATTTCAAAAAAGATATAAGTAGGTACGTACATATAAGAATTATAAGTGGCCAGTATACGAGTAAAAAGTTTTAGGATATTGGAAGGTAATATATTGTTACTAGCATAACAGGCCGAAAAATCTATTCACATAGTATTAGCTCTCTCGTCATCACTCCATAGTCCATGTATACCTAACTGAAAGCCTAGTGTACCTATATTTGTCGTTTTGCGTATTGGTCATTTTGCGTCATTGATAATAGGTCAATATGCGTAATAAGAAGATTGGTCAATATGAGTAATTGAGATTGGTCATTTTGTTTATTAGTTATTTTGCGTATTGGTTGTTTCAAGTTTTGGTCCTTCTCCGTTATTTTCCCCAATACACATTAGTCATTTTGCGCCTTAGTTGAAATAGATGGTTTACCATCTATTTATACACCGTATACACGGTATTGTTTTCTATATGAAAACCAATGTAATATTTAGTGTACAACTGTATACTTCCAATTGTTTTTGCGCCCATTTGTACTCAATTGTTTGCGTTGTTAGTGATACATTTTCTTAATTTATTTACGTTTCAGCTGTTTTATCGGAACACTCTAAAGACATCCAGCGATTCATCTCTTACATCAAGACTCGTCCGTTCAAGTTGTACATCTACAGGACCATCGCTGTGGACGCCGATTTACCATGGATCATTATCAGTTTATGTATAAAGTACATTATAATTGCTGTACAATTTAGTCCTGTGAATTAGATTTGATCTTTGTGTGTTGTGTTCCAGGAATTTTGTTATTCGATAATCGCTTACCTATTTGTTTAGTTTTTTAAGGCAGGATAGATAATAGATAGTCATGCAACCTGAGTCCCGTCTTGCTACGTTCACTATTCGTACTTAGTCAACGCATCTGAGTGTGTTCTTAGAAATTGCATCGTACGACATGAGATAAGCGGACAGCTCTGGGTGGCCTGACTGTCGAGGATGTTTTTAGATTATATTAAAAATTAGTTAGTCTTAAGCGATCCGTCAATAACCGACACTTAAAATTAATCGAAATTTGTGTTTTTAAAAAGTCGTCCTGAGGCCGTCCCAATTTGACTAGATACTTAGGTATTTACACCAAAATATTATATTGGTATTACACCGATCTGTACAACTACCTACGTAAATTTAATTTAGATTTGACTGGTTAATCCTACCTATGTTATTAATAAGATGAAATAATATTTGCACACCTAACGGTATAAGTATGGCGCTCTGAAATTTATGTACCTACCTTACATCAATGTTATTATCATCACCCATATTTATGCAAATAAATACATTTGATTTGATTATAAATATGCTTGTGGGAAAGAATCTATACAAATAATTAAAATTAAAGTGTCTGTTTGTAATATCAAAATAACAGCTTTTTACTAAATTCATATGAAAGTATATATACGGTACCTATAACAAAACAACAATTTTTAAATTTTTTGTCTGTCTGTCTGTCTGTTTGTTCCGGGTAATCTCCGAAACGACTGGACCGATTTTGACAGGACAGTCACTGACAGATAGCTGATGGTATAAGGAGTAACTTAGGCTACGTTAATTACTTATAGAAAAAGAATTAGGGTTCCGCGCAAAAAAATAAAAACCATGAAATCCAATATCTCCGGGTGGGTGAAACCGCGGGCAGCAGCTAGTCTAATATAAACCTCTTACGAAATATTCTTGTCATCGAAATTCATAATCTAATAAGCAGATCTAGTGATTTTCTTCTCAAAACCAACAAATGAGCTCTTTATCGATATTAATGCTTACAGATAAAATAGACGTAAACGTCAATTAGCCCCTAATTTTTTCATTGCGATTTTCATGATGCCTGTCATACAGTACCTACCTATTACAAAACTATTCCAGTTATACACTACGTGACGCCCCGGACTCGTACAAATAAAACATCAAAAAATAATTTATTCTGGTGTTTGTTAGTGGGAGGACTAACTCTTCTGCTAGTGTCCGTCTGGTTTAGTACCACCGCTTTGTGAGTGAAGTCTGCCACCAAGCAGTAGTGTGCAAGCATTACTGTGGTCCGGTTTGATGAGCAGAGTAGCCAGTGAAATTACTGGGCTTATGAGACTTAATACCTAATGTCTATACTGCAGTGCCGCGCTGGCCTTTATGTTTTAAAGTTCTGAGTGGCACTGCAATTGTTATGGGCCGGCATTACGCTTACCATCAGGCAAACGACCAGCTCGTCTCGTTACCAAATAACATAAAAATAAAATACCTCCGTAGTTAAATTGATAGAAAGTTAGTAACTCTCCCTGCAAAGCGAGGGGCCCCGGTTTCGATTCCCGGCCGGGGCAGATTTTGTGTGGTGAGCTTAAATTAACGAAAGTTCAATTCAATGGAAGATAAGAAAACCGTTATTATTATGGTAGTTTAATTTCAACGATAAGTAGGTAAAAATTCTAAAGTAACATAAAACTGTAACCCCTGTCAATAAATGAGTAAGAAAATAATTAAAAATCGTTTGAACTGTCTATAGACAACAAAGTGGTATAAAGATATATTATATAGTTCAAACGAGGTAGGTACAAATAGTAAAGCAATATATTATGTAACTTCATTAATTATTAAAGAATCGACTGTCTAGCGTTGATTAAACCTATCTAAAATGTATTGGCGTAAGTACAAGTAATTTTATAAATAAATTAGTGTTTGAGTATGTACAATGTACATATCATAGAGTAGTACTATAGGTACATAATTATACTCTCTTGTACAGGACTGTTTTTTTTTATGTTATTTGGTAACGAGACGAGCTCGTCGTTTGCCTGATGGTAAGCATAACGCTGGCCCATAACAATTGCAGTGCCACCCAGAACTTTGAAACACAAAGGCCTGCGTGGCACTGCAGTGCGCTCGTTACCCTGAGACATTAGGTATTAAGTCTCATAAGCCCAGTAATTTCACTGTTGTACTAGTAATAATTTTAACAGTACAATTACCTACTCACATGATGCGAGTAGGTAATTATAAATGTGAGTCACATTGAACATTAATTAGGAATTAACACTTGTACTGTTTTTCATTCATTTTATAAAGGTAAGCTCTTACTAATATTTACCCAGCCAATTACTGGTACGAGTAGTGGGCTAGAACCACAGATCTCTGTGGCTAGAACATTTGGATTATCTACAGACCTCAGAGCTATAGCTGGGCTAGGCCTATAGGCCTACATTGGCTTGTATAGATTATAGAACTAAACAGTTCGATAGCTAGATAACAGTGTATGTAGACTTTTAGGCCGTTGAAAAAAAGACAATTTCATATTTTCCACTTTTGTAAATCTAGATAAGCATAATGTAGGATTAATATTACATATGTTCTAAATAGTCATTAATCATCATGTCTTCATTTAACTACAATGGCATTCACTAAAGTAATTACTAATTCTAGCCTAGGTAGTACTTTTATGAAATGGTTTGCCACTAACTTGAATAATATTAATTTTGATGTGACACTTTTTAAAAACTAACGCGTATGAGTAATATTGAGCAACCACTAATATTTTCTCTTTTCAAAGAGGCATAAAAAGAATATTAAATTCAATCGTCATGTTTTTCGAAAGAAGAGCGCATACATTTTTTGATGCTAGCTTAAAAACTAGCGCAAAGTTGCCAATGTCTTTGCATATTTACTTTATTTTAGTGGAAGTTTTATTCATAACCGATTTTGGATTTTCATACTGGAAATCAAGAAAACTGACTATTTTAAAGAAATGTGTATTTTTAGTGAGCAGCACATGTATGATAGTGTACTGCGTCTATAAATTCTATTTAGATCTTACGGCATTTTACTCATTCTGGAATGTTCTTTTTCTAACACATTTTTTTGCCAACGTAGTAAAATTTACTGCTTTTAACGTTCCAATTTACGATTTCTATATATTTTTGAATAAAATTGATTTAGAAATAAATGCAAAAAAAACCTCTGTTACAAAAAAAATATATTTCTGTACTTTTCTTTTGCTATTAGTGAGATTTTTTCTGGGATCATTATTTTGTTTCGGTTTATCTGCTTTTTGTCATACTGATCGTGTAATAGTTGGAATTAAAACAGTGGCTTTATTTCATGACGATGTAATTAAAGTAATTTACTTATTAACTTATTACTCTGTATATTTACGCTTAAGGCACTTAAAACATCTACTAAAGTCCAGTACTAAAATAGTTTACGCTCAAAGCTTGTATATATCTTTGCTAGATAACACGGAGAAGCTGATTAGTCATTTTGATTTTATGGTAAGGTTATTAATTTATTACAATTCTTTTATGTCTATGATTAATAATTTACATTCTATTTCAATTCATTCAGTATTTATTTGTTTATTGCATACATATTTTTAACATAAAATACAATAAAGTAGCTACTTGCGTTTCAAACTTACAGTAACTAACTAGCTGTTGCCCGCGTTTTCACCCACACGGAGATATTGGATTTCAAGGGTTTTATTTTACGGTTTAAGACATTTATTTCTCTAAAAGAATAAAATTCACTTGTAAGAGAAATACAAAATAAACTTAAATTAACTTAAATAGTGAGTTTTTTGCGCGGAATCCTAATTATTTTTCATAAATAAAAGTAGCCTATGTTACTCCTTATAACATCAGCTATCTGCTGCCAGTGAAAGTCCCGTCAAAATCGGTCCAACCGTTTCGGAGATTACCCGGAACAAACAAACAGACAGAATATTTTATTTATTTAATTTAATTAACACGGCAAATAAACACCATTTACATTAATTAAATCATTGTTTTGACAATGATTTATTTAAACTGGTTTTTATTATAATAACAGAAAAAGTAAACAAAATAAACTAAAATAACTAAATAAAATACACACTAATTTATTTACAATCTTAATCTAATAATCCGCTACCAGTAGGCAACGTTCCCAAAATGCTGGCAGCTTTGATGATTTATTTATTATATATTTGTGCCATTTTGATGTCACAAATATATAAGTAATAGTATACCTGCCTACTAATTATTATTTCTGGGTTTTTAGTTAAGTAATTGTTTTAATAATTTCAGGTATTTTTGTCTGCGATGCTAACTATACCGACTTTGATGTTACTTATCACTATGATTTTGGAGAAATTGCTAATGTATTTAGTAAGTTTTTTTAATATAATTATTAATGTTGCTTCACCTTGGCGTTTGCGCGCTGATCTGAATATTGATTGTCAGTTACTTTTTTATTGCCTTTTCGATCGATCTATACTTTAGCAAACGTTAATTTTAAATTATAAAGCTACCAGCTTCTTGCCGCGGTTTCATCCTCGTGGAGATTTGAACAGGAACTGTATTTTTCTGGAATAAAAAGTAATGTCTGTTACTCCAATTCCATCCATTATATCTATCTATGCAAAAACATCACGTGGGTCCGTTTCTCCTTTGCCGCATGAAACAACCCAACAAGCACATACGCATTTAGAGAGACAGAGTAGTGGCTATTCTCGGCTTAAGAATAGTAGGTACAGCTCCATATTATCGTCGTGGACGTCGGCGTCGTTAGTGCCGAACAAGGGACACACTGCAGTGGGTAACATTTATCTGCTACTCAGCAGTAGAATCCTTCTCATTTGGGCTAACATTGCTGATGCATTCGATCGAAGCCCGTAGAAACCGATAGGTGGAGTATATCACTTCGAGCCTCGATGTAGCGCGAAGAGAGTTTAATTAGTCAGGCAGGCGAGGCGGCTGGTCATAATACTGAGTCGAAACTTTAACAAAATGGCTTGTGGAAAAGAAACGTGTTGCGTTATTGCGTGCAATTGTACCAACCCCTCGTACCTAGTGGGATAAGGGTAGGAAGATGATGATTAAAGCTGTGACTACATAAAGCCTATTAATGTTAACCGCCTGCACTAATGCTCAGTGAGAACGCACCTTTACTTGTTGCCTGGCCGCTTGGACTTTTGTGTTGAAAGAATCAATGGAATATTTTTTAAAATATACCCACTTTTGTTTTGTGTTGATGCTCGTTGTGAAAAACTATTATAATATATGAATACTTAGTCATACCTAAGTCATAAGTTTATTTCTAGTAAGTGATTTTGTAATCTTAAGAGAAATGAAATAAAGATCTTAAATCATAAAGTGTCTCTAAATATAGGTTAGATATTTGGTTAGACTTCCGATCCTCCATTACTTTTCTTTTCGTAATTAAATTATGGAGTCGATTCAGGCGTCTCATACGTAAACCTTATTTCAGTTCCCATCTATCTACCCTGTCCAAAAACCTAAGAAAGGGTTGGAAGATGTTTGGCAGATCTAAATCTGGGTTAAGAGCTGTCAAATATCTTGCGTCTTTGACAAATGAGACGCAACTAAATTCATGGCCGTTAAATTTACATTAAAAACTCTGCGAGTGTCCGTCTGGGTCTTAGTCGTGAAGTCTGCCGCCAAGCACTAATGTGCAAGCATTACTGTGTTACTGGGGTTGTCTAATGTCTCAGGGTATCGAGCACACTGCAGTGCCACGCAGGCCTTTGTGTTTCAGTTCTGAGGGGCACTGCAATTGTTACGCTTACCATCAGGAAAACGACCACCTCGTCTCGTTATGAAACCGAAAAAAAGCAAGTGGATTAAATTGACAGTTCTAAAAGTATTCCATCCGTTTCTCATGATCTTATGAAAAGGAGAGAAACTAAACTAAGGTTGTAGTACTTTGAAACGCCAAAACTGATTGGTACCACCACCATTGACATTCATTTGCTCTTTTCAGATACACTGGCCCTTATTATGCGTTCATTGTGGTTTTTTTCTAATTGAAATAATGATCGTCATCAGTCCGGGTATTTTGGGCTCATGGTTGATATCGGAGTCTGATGCTATGAAAGCCATACTTCAAGATAGATTACACCAAGAAAGAGGTAAATTTATGTTTCTTTGCGTATCTAATTTGTAGGTATATACTTACGGTAATTATTATGTTTATATAACAATAAAATAAATATTTTCCAATCAATGTACAAAGTCATCTAGGTACGTCTCTGAAAATCTTACGGAAGCCTAGATAATTTTCATACTCGTACATATAAGAGATCGCTGCTTAGTGATAATGCTACCGATTGTACTAATTTGTAAGAGCTTTTGTAATTTTTCTTTATCATACAATAATGTTATCTATCTATCAAATAATTTATCGATATCGAAGAGCCCACTTTATCGATTTGAACTGTCAATTTTATCGATCGAAAAGATCCGTACTTGCGCCGCAGTAGGGCTATGTATATATATATATATATATATATATATGGGTATGTCGTGTATTTGTCTCATGTTCGCGAGAGAAAGAGCGAGACAAAACAGTAGACAAAATTTTGTCGTGGCGCGCATATTAGGTGTTCGTCACAATATTTTATTTTATTTACATTTTAAACTCTTTTTTTACATTTCAGCTGTATCCCTGGAACACTCTGAAGACATCCAGCGATTCATCTCCTACATCAAAGCTCGCCCGTTCAAATTGTACATCTACAGGACCATCGCTATGGACGCTAATTTACCATGGATCATTATCGGTTTATGTGTTAAGTACGTTATAATTGCTGCACAATTTAGTCATGCAGCGATATAGATTTGATCAGGGTCGGCCATATAGGCCCTGTAATAGAACGAGCCACGAGTTAGTTTGCTTCCTTTAGTCGAAAATTTATTTCAATTATTTATATTTCTGTTTCTGGTAAACATAAATTAATGAATAAAATAATATGTACCATTTTGTTTTTCGTTTTTTTATCGAATCTAAGTCGGTAGGTATGTCAGTTACGCTTACAAATCACAATCAGACGCCCCGTAGGCCCCTAGATACTTTCTGCACTCGGGTTGGTTTGCGGAAAAATCCGAACGGAACCATCCCGCGGCCCGACCTCTTGCGACGCGTGCCATGCTTTAGGAGTTTTTTAGTGGGTAAACTACCGGTTTTTCCGGCAGGAGCCCCACACTTCCCCGCGCTCCCCCTACAAGCGCGGGGTGTAAGTGCGAGAACGCATTTTTCTCCTAAAGTAAAAAAAAGGCCCCTAGATATTTGGCTGATTTTTCAGATCGGGAAACCTAGTGTAACTGTAGGGTAGGTATATGAGTGTGTAAGCGTTTATGTTTATTATCATCGCTAGAACTAGTGTGGCCGAGCGGAAACTTGTGCGACATTAAATTCGATTATCATCGACTTTAGGTACTTATTGAACAATTTTTGTATCTATTTCTAAGTGTTTTGTGAACAACTATCTATCTATAAGTCCTACTAATGAGTTTCAGAGGAATCCTAAAGAAATTTAAAAAGAAACAGTGATAGGTAGCAAAATGCGGATGCGTAAAATAAATCTTTTGAAAGAAAAGAAATTTATCATTTTGTTTTACACAAGATTTTTATCACTCCTATTAATCTTTGAATCACACTAATAATACAAATTTGATTTGAACATAGCATGTGAATTAAAACAGTAATAATAATTATTGATCATCGTCATTATGTGTCTTCTAAGTTTGTTGAATAATTATTGTTACCCCTACTCTTCCAAAAGAAAAAGAGAATATTATATGAAGGATAACATTATGAATAAGATTTAATTCTACGTTGCGTCTACGTCAAATGTATCTACATCCGTGTGTGTTGTTTTTTCGTTCGGCGTGGACCATGTTATTTTCCATGCCTGACTGCCTATATATAAAATACGTAGTAGTACATACGTATTCGATAGCAAAATGGAACAGCGCCTCTTTGAAAAGTAAGTTCATTACAAATTTTCCTATTGTTTATTATGTTTGGGTACAGATTAACGACGGCCCTTTCATAAATCAAGTCGATTAATATGTTTTGTTTTCGATATTTTCCAATTCAAACAATAATCGATTTCCCACCCCTACTGCCATGCCGTCAAGATTGGCAGTAGTACGTAACATTACAAGTTATAACGAATTTAATATTGATTATATTGAAAAGTGAACGCGAACATTTATACGCAAGTTAATAACCTTTATTCTATTTATTGTGTCTTTTGCCGTTTATTTTAGTAGTTTTTCTTGTAAGTTTGCTTAATGTTTTCACTGCTAAATAGAAAATATTTCGGCCATTGGTGTGACGTCACAGGAAATGTTTACGTAGCATTTTACGTTCTATGTACCTGTCACAGATGTCAGGTGACAGATGTCAGGTGCCTTCCTATTTGAAAAAGACTATAGTAGTTTGAGGGCCCATAACAATTTAACCACAGACTAATAAGAATTTAACAAAATAACAGTCGATGAGAAAGTTGGAACGTTCTGCAAATCTGACATTTCTATGACAGATTGAGTATTGACTAGAGCTGTAAAAGTAACGAGAAATCGAGTACTCGTATGTATTCGGTATTGAAATCATCAGTACTCGTTACTTTCGTATCGTTACTTTTCTCGTTACTTTTGATACAATCGAGTATCGAACTTACGATTACCTGACTTCGTAAAATGACTAATATATAAATGTGGGTACATACGTATTGTCTAACGTATGAACTATTCTCGTCTTGCTTAGATATAGTTAATGACATTATTGGCACAAAGTAACACCATAAAAAATCCTTAGTAAAATAATGAAATAAAAAAATTTTAAAATCAGTCGAATCGGTCGATAAATGGCGGAGATAAAGAGTAACATCTCCACAAAAAAAATACAGGTGAATTGAGGACCCTTCTGCTCCTTATTTTGAAGTTGGATAAAAATATGAACAATACGAAGCCACGATGCTATTTCTCACTCGCATTCATTCGATCGCTGGACAAACCGTTTCAGTTCACGCATCCTGCGTTGTATTCGTACGGATAACGAATCAAGCTGACATGATACGAAACATACCGAAGTAACGAATTGAATTTGTAAGTAACGATTCGGTACTTCGAATCTGGCGATGTACTCGTTACTCAGTAACGAATACATACGGTTTCTTACAGCTCTAGTATTGACAACTTTGACAAGTTGACAACATATCTCAAATGACGTGTAAAATCTCGTAAACTGAATTCGTCGGCACCACATAATTTCATAATAAAATCAAAGAAACGGCTCAATATGAGCTCTTTCAAGCGCGACAAGAAAGAGGAAGAAGATACTGGTGGGAACCCTTATCAAAATTTGGACAAAACTATTGTTTTACAAGAGGCTCGATACTTTAATCAAACGCCTGTAAATCCTAGAAAATGTTGTCTAATTTTGACGAAAATACTGTACATGCTCAACCAAGGAGAGAAGCTGACTACTCAAGAGGCTACAGAAGCGTTTTTCGCGACTACAAAGCTCTTCCAATCCAAGGATGTGATGCTCAGACGGATGGTATACCTCTGCATCAAAGACCTATCAACGTTAGCTCAAGATGTGATAATTGTGACTTCTTCGCTGACTAAAGATATGACTGGCAAAGAGGATCTGTACCGGGCAGCCGCAATAAGAGCCCTTTGCAGTATCACTGACAGTACGATGCTGCAAGCTATTGAAAGGTAAATATTTAGTTATAAAAACAGTACATTATTACTTAGAAACTGCGCTCGACTGCATTTTAAAATATGGGTGAAAAAGGGCAAAGAAAGGGTTATTTAGTAGTTTCACATAAGTCTTGTACTTAACTTTTTAGAATATCACATAATGTATTATTCTGCTCATCAAAGATCTTTGTCCAAGTTGCTATCAAAGAACTTGCATGATTTCATCAAAGTTGTAGGAACATCAAAGTTTGATCGAAGATTATGATGCTATTTATCTTATCCTACTAAAATAAATAAAATAAATTTGAAAGTTTGTATGAATGTTTGTTACCATGTATCTCCATAACTGCTAAACCGATTTTGATGAAATTTGGAATGTAGGTAGTTTAGGTTCTGGAATAATACATTAAATATAAATAACACATGGTTGAAGCTGCGGGTGGAAGCTAGTGACTAATATAAACAAATTATATACACAAGAGACTATAATGGTCTATCATTAAGGCCTTTTCAGACTTAAGTGTTATTCACTTCTGACTGTGATAAAAAACCGATTGAGCATGAAACTTCATATAAATATGGGCAACATTAACACTTAAGGACGAACTAGTCGTTCATTTCTCCATACAACCGTACTTGGGTGATTACTCCACAACTTGACGTTTTAAGTCCAAAATTAAGAATAATATCAATTTATCTCTTCGTTATCTAGGTTAGTATGCAAACTATACAGAAAAAAAAAATAACTGGCTTAAAAGTAATGAACCTTCAAATATCTGTATTTTAGCACTTATTTTAACGCAAGTTTGGACGTAAGTAAATTACAAAAGGATTACGAAAACTCCAAAATAATGTACATACTACCAAGCTTTAGTGTGTTGACATTTCAAATAACTTTGGTTTGACTAAATACATTCAGTAGTTTTATCGTAAAACCCCAAGCACCAGAAGCCAATTCGTACATTTTTGCGCGCGGGTTTTCGACTATTCGGTTTTTGTCGCGACTTTACGAGGGTGTTTAATTGTGTATGCGCGAGCATTAGCTTCATACTACTCTTTGCTGCAGAGTCTTACCTTGTCCCACGAATGTTAGACGAAATAGCATGCATTTTAGCCGCGCCCACCGCTTAGTTCGCGCAGTGGACTAGTAGGCTCTTAATATTTCACTCGAACTGCAGCAAATAGCGCTTTGGTCTTTACTTGTTAATCTATTCATATATTAACTAAGCTGCATCTATGTAAAGAGTTCTGGATTTTAAACTTTTGTTCTGTCTTTTTTATGCCAATAACTTTTCATATTCTCATTTTGAAAGGTACATGAAGCAAGCCATTGTAGACAAGAACCCAGCAGTAAGCTCAGCGGCCCTGGTGTCCGCTCTGCATCTGTCTGCGACGTCGCCGGACCTCGTGAGGAGATGGGCGAATGAGGCTCAGGTTAGTAGATGACTAGCCTTTTGTAATAAGGTTCATAAATCTGCCAACCTTTTTCATTTAATTATTACAACCTACTCATACTTTAAATATAAGATTTTTTATACTCTCTTTTCATGCTCATCAAGTACTTACTTTTTTTGTTTTATTCGATAATGATGCTGGTCGTTTGCATGATGGTAAGTATAACGGTAGCCCATAACAATTGCAGTGCAACAGGCCTTTGTATTTCAAAGTTCTGAGTGGCACTGCAATTTTATGTGCTGGCGCTATGCTTAACGTCAGGAAACAACTCGCTCGTCTCGTTATAAAAAAATAGATAAAATAACCTCAACATTCGTCACATTAACCACACTTTAAACATCTTTCAGGAAGCTATCAGTTCTGACAACGCAATGGTATCTTATCACGCGTTGGGCGTCGTCGCAGGCGCTAGGAAGAACGACAAACTCTCCACCATGAAGCTAGTAATGAGATTGTCTAAATCACCAGTCAAATCACCTTACGCAATATGTTACCTCATCAGACTGGCAGCCCAACTGGTAGAAGACGATGATTCAGAGGCTTCGCAACCTTACATCGAATTTATCGAGTGTTGTCTACGTCATAAGTCTGAAATGGTCATTTACGAAGCTGCACACGCTTTAGTGAACTTGAAGAAGACGGCTAGGGACTTAGCACCAGCTGTTTCAGTCTTACAGCTGTTCTGTGGGTCCTCAACAGCCGCTAGGAGGCTAGCTGGAGCCAGGACGCTTGCTAGGCTGACCGCTAAGCATCCGACAGCTGTCGCGGCCTGCGCTGTCGATTTGGAGAACTTGATTTCTGACCCGAACCGTTCTGTGGCAACTTTAGCTGTTACTACATTGCTAGCGACAGGTGCGGAGAGCTCCGTCGACAGACTCATGAAGCAGATTTCCAGTTTTGTGTCTGAGATTTCAGACGAGTTTAAGATTATAGTTGTGAAAGCTATAAGGAAACTTTGCTCCAAGTTCCCAAGGAAACACCAGTCTTTGGCGGCATTCCTCGCTGGAATGTTGAGAGATGAAGGTGGTTTGGAGTATAAAGCCGCTATAGCGGATGCCATCATAGCTCTGGTTGAAGAACATCCCGAAGCGAAAGAAACTGGGCTCGCTCATCTGTGTGAGTTTATCGAAGACTGTGAGCATACGGCTTTGGCCGTGCGGATCTTGCATTTGCTTGGCCGTGAAGGTCCAAAATCGCGTCAACCGTCCCGCTACATTAGATTCATTTACAATCGAGTTATCTTGGAATCAGGGCCAGTCAGAGCAGCAGCAGTTTCAGCAGTAGCACAGTTCGGAGCACAGCGACCGGAGTTGCTCCCAAATATACGTGTTCTCCTCCAGAGATGCCAGTTAGACGAAGAAGACGAGGTACGAGACCGAGCGGTCTTCTACAGCACAATCTTGGACACAGAAGACCCGGAACTGATCAATGATTACATAGTCAACGTGCCCAAACCGAATGCAGTACTTCTAGAAAAAGCTTTGAGAGACCATCTAGCGAACGCACCAGAGGAGTCTTTCAATATAGCGACGGTACCTACGGAAGAAGAGAAGAAGGAAAGCGAAGAAGCTGCTGTGGAAATGGAAGTGAGGAAGCCGATACAAATGTCCATAGAAGAGATTTACTCTGAACAACTGGCTAAAGTACCAGGCATTGAGCGTTTGAGACAGCTGTTCAAGACGAACAAACCAGTCGATCTGACAGAGCCTGAAACAGAATACCGTGTTCGTTTACTAAAACACGTTTATGGACGTCACGTCGTGTTCCAATTCGAGTGTCTGAACACTCTCAGCGACCAGATTTTAGAACAAGTGCAAGTTAAACTTGAACTGCCAGCAGAATACGAAATAAAATCCATAGTTCCCATACCGGAACTGCTTTACAACAAATCTGGAAGCGTATTCCTTATTGTCGAACTGCCTAGCTCTTGCGTCGACAGCGTAGGCACATTCGGAGCAACTCTAGAGTTCGTGGTCAAAGATTGCGACCCAACAACAGGAGTCCCTGACCCTGGCGAAGGATACGCCGACACATATCCTCTGGAAGAGTTCGATATGGATGTCTCCGACCAGATTAGGGCTAGAGGGGGCGGAGACGACTTTGAACAGACTTGGGAACGAGCGGCAAACGTACCAGAAGTTCAAGATACTTTCGTACTCCCGCAAAATGATGTAAACGAAGCAGCTAAAGCGTTTTGCGAGCATTTGGGTCTACCTAAGCAGGCTATAGTAGGTGATACGGTAAAGGAAATACGGGCTTGCGGTATTTTCAGAGACGGCGGCGCTCCGTTCATTCTTCTCGCTAAGCTGGCGACCTCTGGTTCGGGCGTAACAATGAAGTTAGCGGCTAGGTCACCGAGAGAAGACGTAGCTCAGCTTATATTGGCCGCTGTTGGTTAGAATTTTCTAAAAATTCAGGCATAATTTAAGTATTTTGTAATCTTCTGTTCAGTGTAGGTCTTCTTCCGTCTTTACGATACAGTACTACGATTAAAGTTAAGCGCTTCGGCAATATTAAATTTTCTCGCCAACCTCTAATAAGAACAATAATAACGCAGTATTAATTTAGTGCCAATTTATGACAACGAGGCGCGCGCCGGCCAGATATTGTTGACATATTCATACTAATTTAGAAACATGAAAATTGCCGAAGTGCATTACCTACTCGTCCATTTTAGCAAATATCTGTACCGATACATACATACATTCAAGTATGTATTTATTATTATTTTCTAGAACTTGAATTGCATGTAGCCACACTGAAAGTCCAAATAAAAATGTACTAGAAACTATTGTCAAATTAGTTTGAAATACGCGTTATAGGAGCGACTATTCTTGCTTGCCCTCACACTCCCCGCCCCCCCGGGGCCCGGTATTAGCTATTGCGCAGGCCGTGCTCCAATAAAACGGACACAAAGTTCGACGTATCTGTTTTTATTCTTGTCCAATAATGTAACAAACTGCGAATGCCAACCAATGAAATCAATTAGTGATCCGATCGTCAACTAATCCCATCAATTGGCCCGATCGCCAATAAATGACAATTGACATGATTCGAATTCGTGATTCTATCAGTAGGTATCTATGCTATTGGTTGGCGATCCGCCGAGTTTGATATTATTGGACAAGTATTCTGTGATTCGGGTAGATGAATGCTGCAGAGGCCCGCTGTTAGAGTCATTTTAACTTTCATAAGTGCTCCTTTGGGGCCTATTTGAATAAAGACTTTTCAATTTTATTTATCTGTATGGATTAGGCTAATATTTTTTATGAAACAGGCCCCTGAGGTTCAAGAGTTAAACCAAGTTCATAGTTGAATGTAAACCTAAATAATTTATAGTAGAATCTTTAGATATAGGTATGTATTATTTTGATTTAATCGAAAAGTAATATAATATATGCAAAATAAAACACATTGTACATCCAAAGAAAACTGATTTAATTTATGTGTTCAGTACTTTCTTTATGTCACAGTCAATATAATCAACTTAGCAAACAAAGAATAAAAAAAGGATTATCAACTAAAATACAATTTTTCTAGTCAGTATAATAACAAAAATAGATAATGAAAAATCAACTCTTACTATCTAGGATAAACACTTTGAAAAGTAACACTTAATTACTTACTTATTGTACAAAGATCAAAAATTTAAGTTTATTTTTATTTTTAATAAGTTGGCGTTTGACTGCTACAAGTCATAACTTGTACCTATATAGTCTATTGTGTTATAACACAGTACGCTATACCTAAAAAGGGCAGGATCTACTTAAAATTAGTAGTTAAACATCACTAATGTTTCCTCTAATTAAACTCTTAGAGTAAATACGCATAGAAAGTTAACTCCCCGTAAGTGATAAATATAGGCAGTCTGTTCAGATAGAGTGCCGTCGCGGCCAAATTGTGAACTAACGTTTCCATACACATTTCAACAAAAATAAGAAGCCGGTTTCTTTCTGTTGGTATTTTAAATCATAAAGACATAGTTACTGTTGTAATAGGATTAAAACGGAACATACACTCTATTGTAATGCCCGCTAAACAAAAAAGGTAATTAAGCACAGCAGCGCCCTCAAATTCCACGACGGGTCTCTTTCGAACTGACTCTATAGTAAATAATTCAATCACATGAGAAAACACACCAGAGAGTAAGAACAATATAAGGCGGGCCATTGCTTTCAGTTAGATCCGATGAAATCATGCTGTCTGAAGGCTAGAATTGCATACGAAACAAACCTACTTACTGGTCGCTTGAGACACTCTTGGTCTGGGCCCTTTGGCAAGCCCGACCAGGTTGCCCAGAGGTTGGTTACAATTAACATGTAGATTGTAGAGTTATTTATTTTATTGAAGATTTAAAGTTATCAAAGTTACTGAGAGCACTATAATTTTTTGTCACAATTTAATGTGACAGTGCCAAAAAGCTTACCCACACATATAAAGAAATGGCGACATTACAATACTAGCGTATTCGCAACTATCCTTCTAAGTGTACCTATTTTAAGACAAAAATCAAGCCATGTATTGACAAACAATATTAGCTCTTGTATGGAATAAGTAATACTCACCGAACCCAATTTTTTTTATGTTATTTGGTAACGAGACGAGCTGTTCGTTTGCCTGATGGTAAGCATAACGCCGGCCCATAATAATAAGCCCAGTAATTTCACTGTCTAAAAAATTCAGATTTCATCCATCACGAATGACAATCGACCGATAAATAGCGTGGCCTATTCGCAACTTGTCTATTCTTGCAATCCTAAGTGGCCCATTAACAATCTGGGCCCCAATTCTACTAAACAAATTCGTCGCAAAAATTTTGATGCACTTTGATGAAGAGCATATGAAAATTAACAATGGTTTATTGATCACCGCATTTGTCATAGGCGACCATAGAAAAACGTAGTTTAGTAGTATTGAGGACAGGAGGCAGTCGCTTCAACTATTGACTTAGACATTAGACTCCGTGTTTTTATTCTTGTCTAATAAACAATAACATAAACAAACATGGCGGATCGCCAAACGATGATACCTATAGACAGAAATTAAAACTAGAATCATATTCTTTAAGTTATTCCTTATAACATCAGCTATCTGCCAGTGAGTCCCGTCAAAATCGGTCCAGCCGTTTCTGATTAGCCGGAACAAAAATCAAGTTTTTTTGTCATAGGTACCGTATATACTTTCATATGCATTTAGTAGCTGTTATTTTGCCATTATAAACAGACATTTCAATTTTATTTATTTGTATAGATTAGTAGACAAGTATAAAAACCTTCGTAAAATAATACTATAAAGACTGGCGTAATATGAAAATTATTTAAACATTCTTCTAAAGTCTAATAAAAATATTAATTAATTTTGGTATAAGAAAGGCACATTTGTTAGTCTTTGGAAGTTATACTATACACGTTACATCAGAACTTTCTTACGGCAGAATACGGCGCGCCGCTTTCTCGCTCGCACATCTCATCATTTTTGAAGATAATCAATATTTTTATAAAATTATGAAAAATCGCATTCGGTGAAGTAGCTGGCAATACTGCCGTCGTAAGGAAAAAAGGCACAACTAACATTTAAAAAAAAATGAGTTATACATATATATTTAGAATCAGGAGAAAAAGGTGCATCTGCTCAATTTTTTGTAGAATTTTATCTTTAAAGAATTCGGAGATACAGTACAGAATCAATAGGCTTCCGCACTATGGAGCAGAATATGGCGAAAACTTTAATCCTTATTATCTTGGTTAGACGAAAATGATAGATGTGCCCTTTTCTCTTACGACGGCAGAATAACATTACAAAGGTACGGCAAAAGTAACATTTTCACCCGATCAAGTTTTCATTCAAGAAAATGGGCGATACATAAAATCCCATTTTTAGGTTTGAAAACTTAAGTGGATCAAAGTTACATTTTTGTTAAACTTTTGTAATGTTATTGTCAGCAACTTCACCGAATGCGATTTTCCATAATTAGATTAAGTGATAATTATATTTTATTTAGTTATTTTAGTTTATGTTGTTTACTTTTTCTGTTATTATTATTATTAAATCTCATTATTAAGTGATTGTTTATCTTCAAAAATTCATATTCATATTCATTTATTTTGCATAACTAAGTGTATGTACAAAGGTCTTATTCTACTTATTACTACTAATTATGAGATGCGCGAGTATCCTGCCCTTAAAATCTTTCAAAACTTTCTTTCATTACTATTAGTAATACTATCAGAAAAGTACTACCGCACATAAGTACACAACAGTCAATAATATAACGTACTTTTCACGTTCGGTTACAGATAAAAAAATTTGCACGACCTATACTAGATGTAGATGAGTGAAACATTGTATGCCTAGATGTAGATGACACAAATGAGACAATAGACTTGTCAATTGGACATATGAGGTAATAGTCTATTGGACATATGAGATAATACATTCTTCTATTGGACATATCAGATAATAGACTCGTCTATTAGACATAGTGAGATAAAAGACTAGTCTATTGAACATAATGAGATAATAGGCTGGTCTATTGGATATATATGATAATACTCGTTTATGGGACATAATATGAGATAAAGACTAGTCTATTGGACATATACGCTGATGATAGACTCGTCTACTAGATATAAAGAGATTAATATACCGGTCTATCGGACATATGAAATACTTAATAGATTCGTATTGGACATATGAGACCTAGTCTATTAGACATAATGAGATAAAAGACGGGTCTATCGGACATATGAGATAATAAATTCGTCTTTTGAGATAGATTTTCTATTCTATTTGACATATTAGACACCTGCGATCTACACTGTTACGAAGTAGGGGGTCCAAATTTGTCTTGATTTCGGACCCACATGGTCAGATATAGTTGCTGTTATCACTTGTGATTGAACGCAGCACCCTTAGCACCTTGGCCAGCATCTGAGCATGCTCGAGACGTTTCGTGACTTCAAGCCTGAAAAAATAAATCAATTAAAAAGCATTAAATCTAAAAAGAAAAAGAAACAAAAAATGCTTACACACTCATATCCCAATACTAGGATTCCCTGTGTCGCAGGTGGCACACACAGAAACACAACACAAACATCCAAAACCTTGTTCCCGGGTCTTGGATGACTTTATGCAGCACACAAAATTTGCTCCCACCGGGAATCGAACCCGGCGCTTTGCAAGCAGGTTGACTAGCAACTTAGCTACGGAGCCGTCAAAATTATGAACTTCATAACTTCAATATTATTATTTAAAGTCCATGGACAATGGCCGTGGGAGTCGTGGGACATACGATTAATAATTCGTTCTTATAAATGCGAAAGTGTGTTCGTTGATTTGTCCTTTCAGGCAGAAACGGAGTCACAGAACGACATGATTTTTTGCATAGATATAGTTTATGGACCGAAGAGTAACATAGGCTAGTGTTTATCCCAGAAAAATGCACAGTTCCTGTGGGAATCACCGCAACAACCGCGGGCACAAGCTAGTAATTAATAAACGCTTACCTATAATTACTGATTTTTTTGTCGTTTGAGGGAAGCGATCCAGCGCCCGCCAAAAGCACTTGCAACTTCGTTCCATTGGACGACTCTCTTTTTATTATACTAAAAAAAATAAATGGAAATATTTTTATTTTTACTAGGTGGTAGGACTAACTCTTTTGCAAGTGTACTAACCCAGACAGACAGAAGACTAACTCTTCAACTAGTCTTCTGTCTGTCTGGGTTGGTACCACCGCTTTGCTCGTGTAGTCTGCCACCAAGCAGTAGTGTGCAATCATTACTGTGTTCCGGTTTGATGAGCAGAGTAGCCAGTGAAATTACTGTTAAAATTAATGTCTCAGGGTAATGGGCGCACATGAATATTGGATAAATACCTTTTGAGCTTGTCAATAATTTTCGAAGACAGCAAAGAACATTGGAGAAATACCTTTTGAGCTTGTCAATAATTTGTATAATCTGGTCGAGAGCCGCATCTGCTGTGCAACGCAGCATCTTTCTTCTGACGTCCACTAGCGTACCTTCACGGAACTCCTTGATGCTTTCATCTCTGAAATGAGGAGAGTCCAATTTAACTTTACTTTCATTGGAAAGGATAGACCAGTAATAGGGATGTTGACGCCATTTTTTTAGGATTTATGTCAATTCGTTTTCTCATAAGAATCAAATGTCTATATCGAAAAAACGGAAAATCCAGCGCTAGAAACATCAAAAATTAGGGCCAAAGTCGGCCGTATCTACTCAGCGCTAAAACACCAATCGGGTAAGCAGGGCGATTTACTTACATAAAATTATGCACCGACTGAAAAGATGAATTGAGCTCGTACAGAAAAGTTTTCACCAAAGAATAAGCTTGCACGCTCTCATTTTCAAAACCACTATCATTTGTTACGTCATCTCTATTCGCAACCTTTGTATATTTATCATTTGCAGCGTCCAAATTCTTATTCGTTTCTAAATCGATGTAACGTGTCCCGCCACAATATGTATCAGGCGCGTAATGATCATTCGAGCCGTAACTCGCGACATTTGTAAGACAGCTGACATAGTCCGAAGTGATGTTGTTATCATTCATCGAGGAGTAATCATTTCTTGCGTCTTTTTTGTAGCTAACGTCATCATTTGTTGCGTACACATCATTATTTGACACGCAGTTATCCAAACTCATCGAATAACTGCCGTTGTTTGTATTGTTTTCATTGTTGGAGCTGTCACAGTTTAACAGTTTATTGTTAACTTTTAAATGATCATTCGGTGGTACTTTAGTGTCATTTTCACGATCAGCAATGTTTATAGGCACGCAATCATTACCAGTGGCGTCATTGTGTTCCTCTTCTGTAATAGCTGTGTAGTCCAACTCATCTAAATCTAACGGTGCACGCTTCAATTTCTCTTCAAATGCCTTTATCATTTGGATATTTCTTACCACCTTTTGTCCAGTATCCTCAGTGCCAAAAGAATGGCTATGTGTAACATAATTGAGATCTAAAAGCTTTTTTGAGTCATCAGCAGTTTTATCATTAACCCTTTCCTTTGTCTGGTTGATGTTATCAAAAAGTCCTTTAACCTTAGGTATTGTTTGTTTCACATCACTTTTAACTTCACATGTTTTTTGTGAATTGAAATTGACTGTTGTTTTAGAATTATCAATTTTCCTAGTAATTGTCATAGTGACATTTTTGTTAAGGTTTTTAGATGAATTGTCTTTAGTTATCTTTCTTGTTATATCATTTTTATAATTGACTTTATCTTGTTCTATAGTGGAATAATTGACTTTATCTTGTTCTACAGTGGGCTTCATCTCACTTTTATTTTTATTGTCACCTTGCACAATTCCTCTTTTATGCATAATATTATCTTGTGATTCCTTTTTATCGTTTTGTTCTGGGTTTGTTGTATTATTTTTGTCAGTAACTTTGTAAGCTTCAGGTCTGTTCATGGTCATAGTGTTTGAATTGGTTATCTTAAGCATGTTCAGGTTTTTGCCTAACGTGCGTACTACATTGATATCTAAGTTCTGAAATAAAAAAATAAGGCATAACAACCACATACTATTTTTAACACGCTTTTAACTTGTAATTATGTAATCAAATCTTGGAAGTCAATTTTAGCACTTTCATATGGAAATAAAGCTTTGTGTGTATATGTAGTTTGGATGAGAATACAATAATTAGAAAGAAAGAAGACAATTTATTCCAAGGAACTGTACACCACAGAATAACAAATAGAAAGAATCCATTTATCATAACTAAAAACTAGACAATATTAAAGCAATAGTATGTTTTTTTTATGAGAGCCAGGAGATGGATAGTGGAACACATCTATGGCTACTAGTAAACCAACGTTTGGCATACACACAAACACACATAAACACGTTTGGGCTCATATGATTTGTTTTGACAAGTCCAATAGATTGGAAAGCGTTTTGTTTATAAATACATTTCGAAAATTTCGCTGTCAACGGGACTCGAACCCGCATGGTTTTGATTATCTAAACCAGACGCTTTAACAAACTAATGAGAACGGATGTTAGCCCCGAAAATCTTGAGATTATGACGTCTTTCGGCTTACAAGCCGTGGCTCCATCTAGCGGACATCGCTATGGTATATAGATTTTAACTTTACAATTAAACATATTAACTTAAAATACCTTTTTTATCTCAGGAATGAGTGAATTTTTTTTTATAGGTACCAAGGTTACTACCAGACGGGCAGGTCGCTAGTCTGATAGTAAGCAGAAACAATTAAACGAGCCATCGAGAAATTAAAAGCAAAGGCCTGCGCGGCACTGGAGTGCGATCGTTCCTTTGAAATGCAGTAATTTCACGACTTCTTTGCATTTCGAAACGGAACTCAGTAACGCATGCACACGACTGCTTGGCGGCAGACTACAAGAGCAAAACGGTGGTACCCACCTAGATGAAACACTCGCAGATGAGTTAGTCCTACCACCTGGTAAAATTTACGAGAAAAGCGTTCTATCCTAGATTGACTTACATCTACCCAGATTGACTCACGCAGAAGTGTCCTACCACCTGGAAACAATTAAGTGGGCACTGGGCATACTTACTTTTCCCCAAGTTGTTTTCCTTTCATCCAAAGTATCATCGTAATTAGTCCAGGCGGAATAGTGTTTCTTCAGATACTTGATCACGTCTGAACGCCGTTTGACAACTAAAACAATACAAGTTTTTTCACAAAAAAATTAAACATACCATAAACACATGTTAAATAACGCCTAACCGTCATAAATATGCATTAGCAGCGTGTTTAAATATCAATAACTCTGTTGCGCCGTTTTTAATAATTTTTAGTATTTATAAGTTATTTACAACTTTTGCATGAGAACACAATCGTATAAAAATTGCTTTAAAAAAGCGACGAACCGACTTCAGTGACCAACTACTGAACCGATTTTGATGAAATTTCTATGGGACCAATCTGAAAGTATATCCTTTCAAATAAAAATAAGAATTTTCCAAATCGGTTTATAAATGACGGAGACCTGTGGTAACAAACATAAAAAAAAAATACCCACCGAATTGATAACCTTCTCCTTTTTTAGAAGTCGGTTAAAAATGTTGGCGGCGGACGAGGGAAGACGGCGTGTTGTGATTGGTTTACCGAATTTGCGATGCGCATTGATAATGCATAAACCTTGGCCTTGGGGGGTGTCCGGCTAAGCGGAGTCTATAGGATTAATGGTCTGTGCCCTCGAATAAAATGTCCTTTTTTTTCACTTATTGTTTAATCTGCAATTTTTGTGGTAAAAAAAAACTTGTACTGTGTGTACATACTGGTGTTAATTCTGGCGTCTCGAACCTAATACTAATTTTAGTTTCCCTCTCGCTTTTTAAAGAAGAACATGAGAAAAGAAAACTACAAGGCCATTTTAGTCTGTTTTTGCTAATGTAACGGCTGGACCGATTTTGACAGGACCTTCACTGGCAGATAGCTGATGTTATAAGGAGTATCTTAGGGTACTTTCGTTTTAGAAAAATAATTTGATATCCAATATCTATGCGCGGGTGAAACCACGTGCAGCTAGCAGTTAATAAAAAAACCTACACTTTACAGTGTATGAAATATATTTTACAGTGTTAACCGACACTAGCGGATGTCACACAAATATATACATCACAAAAATTTCGCTTCCAACAGGATTCGAACCTGCGTCTTCTGGCTTGCCGGGCCAGACGCCTTAACCACTAGGCTATGGGAGCAATCGATGTTGGCTGCGAAATTCTTGATATGATGTATTTCTTTTTCGGCTTACAAGCCGTAGCTCCATCTAGCAGACCCACTTTATAGCTAGTGGTTAAGGCGTCTGCCCCGGCAAGCCAGATGACGCAGGTTCGAATCCTGTTGGAAGCGAAATTTTTGTGATGAATTTTTGTGTTATTACAGTGTGTGTGTGACTTACAGTTTTGTCTATGGTTTTGTTCCTCGGTGGCTGTGTCGCTGTGGTAGTTGGCGGGCTGGTCCCTCTGCACGCTCACATCGACGTCCAAGTTACGAACCATCGTGTGTATAGCGTCCTCTGCGTCTGTCAGCACTTGCGCGTCCGATGCTTTGCATATTTTCTGCAATGGGGAGCCACACTGCTTACTTATCCCGCTAGGTGGCGCTTTATCGCTGGTGTTGTTTCACTATGAAACTTGATTATTTAATTTTAGTGAGTAAACAAAAAATCGTCAAAAAGTATGCCTCTGTAAAGTGCAATTCAGTGAATAAAATGAATGTAGACACGTTTCCCTTCTGACGAGAAGCATATTACAATCGCTTACCTTCATGTACTCGACCAGCATTAATCCACAGCACATCATTTTAACAATATGGCCTGCTCCTATGTCCTCGCAAGCGTGCAGGCGGAGCAGGGCGGTGACACTAGCGCCCACGGGTGTATGGCCGCCGTACAATTTGAGCACGCACTGCAGAGCTTCATACAACGTCCATGGGGGAGAGGATTTTAGTTCGTATGACCATTGCTGGAAAGAAAATGATTGAATTTTGGTAATAAACAATTTTTAACGGTAAAATACAGGGTGTATTTTTAGATGGGGCAGTAAGGATACTCTTGCCATTATACCTACATGAAAACATTGTGATAAGATATACTCTAACTTTTGAAGACATTGTAATCTGCATTCACAGATTTTTAAAAAAATGTAGTTAGTAAGAAAATCGACTGTTTAACGTAGAACTTTTTTTGATGCCTATCTATTTTGTTTCTTATAAGAGTTAAGAATAAAAGTTTGAGTCCATCTTCTAAGAACGTTTCCCTGTAGCTACAACGGTTAGAGTACCTACCCTTACTGCCCTGTCCAAAAATACAACCTGTATATTAAATGGACATTCACATGATTGTATACGGCCTTCATGCAATAACTACAATGCTATCACAAACTTTGTAAGCATATCAAACCTAAATATTCAAAGCTTTTGCAAGCTATAATCTTCAGATTGAAATACAGTAGTGATTGCACAGTACTGCTTGGCGTTACTTTGCTACCATGTCGCTAACTATCAGGCGAATGACCTGTTCGCCATGGATGTATTATTTATAAACTAAAATGTCTAACAAACCTTCAGTACATTTGACAAGCATTCTTCCATAACTTGTTTAAAATTGCATAACAATTCTTCTTTTCTCTCTTCTATTACATTTTCTGCTATTTTATGCTTAGAACAGAATATTTTCACATATTCATTTAAATTGGGATTATTTATTTCTTCGGGCAACATTGGTTTGTCACTATTCTCTTTTTCAAAAATAGAAGGGTTGTAAGCATCTTTGTTGTGGCATTTTTCTATTTCAAAAATAGACGGCACAGGTGGAGCTCCTTTGTTTTTGTTTTCGAATGAAGCCGTCATCGTACTGGGTTTGGTTGCGAGCTGGTCACTTTCAAAAGCAAGTTTTTTTGACTGTAATGCTTTATTTTTGTACGATTCATAGTTTAAAACAGTTCTCTGTACTTTAGGTTTGAAGTCGTAGTCGATAACAGGCATTGTCGCTTGAGCCGTATTGCTATTTATTTTTTCGATTTCTTCTATTTCAAAAACCGACCTCTTTGGTTGAATTTGTTCATGAAACAGGTCGTTATCTATTTCGAAAATAGACTGTGCATTCTCTTTTCTTTTTAGTTTCTCTCTATCTATATAACAATTGGTCGATTTAAACATGGAACGTTGGACTTCCTTGTCTTTGACATTATTTTGAAAAAAGAATGACACAGTTTGAGATTCCTTTTCCGAATCAATTTTTTTCTTAATTTCTGGCAAGGGATTGTTTTTAGAATTTCTATTTTGGAAATAGAACGACACAGCTTCATTCGAATTCGTTACGCTATTGAAAGGTTCTTTTGCGGAGGTAGTTTGAATTTTCTTAGCTTGAATAAAATTAGCTGCATGTTTTTGAATTTGGAATGACTCGTTTGTTTCTTTATTTGAATTTGGCATGATGTCGCTGTTACTATGGCGCCACTCGGATTTGCCCGCGATTTTTAAACGTGTCAATTCTTTACAGTTACTGTTAGGCATTTCGTCCCGTGACATATAATTTGAAGTATTTCCAATCTCGTCAAACGACGTCATTTCGTAATCTTGCGCTATATTTTCAAAAGACCCTTTTTCGGGTACGTTCGGAACTGATATCTTTATCTTTTTAATATCGAAATGCAGTTCTGGTTTTTTATTGGGGGTATCTTTAATTTGTTGCGAATCGAAGCAGTGGATCTTGAGGCATTTCGCCTTGATTTGGAGATCTTCATTATTTGTTATTAAGACCTGAAAGGACAATGTTTTAAATTAATTTTGTACTAAAACCGGAAACTTTGTGAAGATGGATGGATGTTCACGCAAAAACTACTGAACGGATTAAGGCGCCGCTTCATGACCCGCCTCACGCAAAAATGCTAGAACGCAAAAATGGCCTAAAGGCGTTTTTGTTCATCGAAGAAAAACAAGCATTACGGAAAGAGAAAGACAACGCCAGAGCCTTCGGTTGGCATTCTGAAAATTTTGAAATATATTTCCGAAGACAATCAGTGCGTGGTAATTTCCTAAAACGTGTTCCAGGAAATACTTGTTTTTGAAAATGCCTTACAAGTTTGTGAAAAAAATGTTTGTTATTTAGAATCTCCATTACATGTCCAAGGATTATATGGAAGTGTTTTGTTGAATTTTACATTTATGAGAACACTGTGAACGGCCAAAGTCAAGGTAAAATTTGTCCAATAAAGCTGATTTTTGAAGGCTTGTACTGAGTTGGAATCTCAAAATTTAACATTTTTGCTTCCACGGAATCCTAGATATAGAGCACATGATACCTATTTGCTCAAAACATCTCAATAAAAATGTATCAGGACACTATAATCGCGTACGAGCGTGTGTATGGAAAGTATGGCATGAAGCAGCCTCTTAATGAAACTTTAAAACATACTTACAACATGTATGTGATGCTCTATTGCGTCTAAACAACAATGCAGGATGGCATAATCTGCGGACCAGTTGGCTGAGCTGTCGTGGATGTGAGCCGGTTGTACTGAAAACACGTAGAATTGGTTTATAGTAGACGAACCGATTTCAGTGAGTACAGAACCGATTTTGATCAAATTTCTATGGTACCAATCTGAAAGTACACCCTTCCAAATAAAAAAAGAATTTTTCCATAATGTTTTGGAGATCTGAGGTAACAAACATAAAAAAATACAACTGAATCAAGAACCCTCCTCCTTTCTGAAAGTCGGTTAAAACATTAATAATTTTTTTAAATATTATTGCATAACGAGACGAGTTGGTAGTTTGCCTGAGGGTAAGCATAACGCCGGCCAAGTGTCACTCAGAACTTTGAAACATAAAGGGTCTTACCACAAAAACATTAAACACACGTTAAACCTGTGTTAACCGCTGTTTAACGTCTAAACAAGCCTTAGTCGTGCGATTAAATATGAGCAACTGCAAATTTAAATAGTGTCTAACCTTGTGACATTGTGACACACAACGGCTCCGTAGCTAAGTTGGTAGTGACCCTGCCAGCAAAGCGAGGGGTCCCGGGTTCGATTCCCGGCCGGGGCAGATTTTATTGCATATTTTTTTTTGTAAGCATAAAGTTTGTTCTCCGTTCTTGGATGTTTGTGATGTGTACCTGTGTGTGTCCATGCCACCTGCGACACAGCGAATCCTAGTGCGGGGTATGAGTGTGTAAGCGTTTAAGCGTTTCTTTATTTCTAATATTTTTTGATGTTTTTCTTAAGACGCTGTCTGGCTATACAGACGACTAACTATAATAATAATAATAACCAACATCTCAAAGAGGCTCTCGCTAGACGGTTGGATCAAGGGTCGTATGCAGAAGGCAGTGCTCCTTGACACGGCACGTATTGTCAGGAGGTTCCTCACTCTGCAGCCCTAACCACCGGTAGCTTGGGCCCTGCCCCGCTGCCGGCGGCACTCTAGGTTTAGGTTTTTTATAATATTTTGTTTTTATAGAAACATTGTAAAAAACTTAGACTTAAGATTGTAAATAAATAAAGTGAATAATAATAATAAATGTATTTATTAGAATCAAAGTAAACAGGCAAACTTAACCTATTAACAATATTTTATTTATTTCTAAATAAAACTTATGAAATACCTGCAGCAAATGGTCACTAGTCCTCATAGTAGGATTCCCTGTGTTATGAGGATGTGTTTTTTGTCTGCGTCTCACCTACGATGTGTGTCTGCGGTGTCGCGAGCAGTCTCAGCGTGCGTCGCGCGAGTGTGACGCGGCGCCGCCCGCCGCCCGCGCCGCGGGACAGCGCCGCCGCGTCCGACAGCACGCGCGCCGGCAGCAGCAGCCGGCAGCGACGGTCTGGAACAACCATACACGAAACAATAGGGATGTTGGCTGCACATTTTGTATGATGGCCACGTTCTTCGTATGGAGGATAGCCGCCTGCCCTAAGCCGTTTTCTTCTCTGAGATGGCAGAAGGTAAGCGGAGGGTTGGTGGTCAGCATCTGATGTGTTCAAGCGACATCTGTACGCTTGCGCTATTAACCCGGAGCGTTGGGAGGAGCTTGCTTCACGTAGGTCATCTTGGCGCTCTACTGTTTATAAAAGTGTTCAAAGCTTTGAAGTCAATCGACTGGAAACGCTGGACAAAAAGCGCCAATTACAAAAAACAAGACCGAAACCCTCTTTTACATATATCTACAATGCAGGGGCCGACTCTACTGCCCAACGTGTGACCGGATATTCAAAACCAAGTTCGGTTTAGAGAGTCGCATTAGAGCTCACGCTCGAAGATAAAGGAATTTTACGGGTCGCCGTCATCGAAATCGATGAGGAGGACTATAATTGTGATGTCAATCAATTCGTTATATCGTGAGAATCAAATGTCTATATCGAAAAAACTGGAAATCGAACGATAGAAACGTCAAAAACGAGAATCAACGTCGGGGGTATCTACTGAGCGCTAAAACGCTCTATACAAATAGAGCTGAACATCTGACGTCACTTGTTCTACGCGGATCGTAAAGCTGTACTTACTAAAAACATGCATTTTGTTGATTTGGCCGTCAAAAACTGCGTTTAAGTACATAGTTGTCATACATTTTTTTATTCATTAAAATGTAAAGCATATGATTGTATCATTTAAATTACTAAAGGATGATAAAAAAAATAAATTTAATTTTGAAAACTTTTAGATGCAGTATCTTTGTGGAAATTATAAATTTTTTGTGAATTTCATTTTTATTGTGTTAATGTGATCTTCTTAAAACTGTATAACGACTGAAATTATATATTTTTCGTTTCATGCAACATCCTAATTGAATCAAGTTTTTTTTTGTGGAAATATATTTTTTCCAGACAACCTTTTATAAAATACGATATAGAGCGAGTGTGTCCGAGCGGGAACTTGTGCGACTTTCAATCCGACGCACCATAGTTCGAATCTCGACTCGGCCCGCACCGATGACTTATATCAAGTTATGTGCGGATTATCCACACTCGCTCTAAAACGGTGAAGGAAAACATCGTGAGGAAACACGCATGTTCAAGAACCACAACATTCGAGGACATGTGACATCCACCACGCCGCACTGGGCCAGCGTGGTGGATTATGACCCATACCTCTCTCTGAAAGAAGACCAGTATCCCAGCAGTGGGAGCGTAAGAGACTGACAATGTATGTATACATATAATGCGCACAGTATCGGTAAGTAAAAGAGAAGGAAGACAGCGCGCGCTATTGTGATTGAGTGAAAAGCACAAAAAAGTGTAATTACTTTAAAGAAAGGTATACCGTGTTGATTATAATTACCCAGTTGTACAAAGTTGCTGAAGAACTCAAAGTCTTCAACCAGCACTATGGTATCGACGACCAGGTACCACTCGTCGTGTCTCGCGGTCGCAGGCGCCAGCTGCCTCAACTCTTCGATGGCTGAGTGTGCCGTGTTCTCTTCGTTAGGTAGGTAGTCCTGAAATTATCATTTTTTCTATGCTAACTGGTAACGAGACCAGCTGGTTGTTTGCCTGATGGTAAGCATATCGCCGGCCCATAACAATTGCAGTGCCACTCAGAACTTTGAAACACAAAGGCCTGCGCGGCACTGCAGTGCGCCCTCTACCCCGAGATATTAGGTATTAAGCCCTGCCCAGTAATTTCAGTGGCTACTCTGCTCATCAAACCGGAACACAGTAATGCTTGCACACTACTGCTTGGCGGCAGACTTCACTCACAAAGCGGTGGTACCAACCCAGACGGACACTCGCAGAAGAGTTAGTCCTACCACTATCATTGTTATTTGTTATTCAATAGCTCCATAGATATAAGCTGTGTGTGCAAAAATATAATATTTTTCCAGAAAAGCTTTTATTATATGCATCATTGGTACTCTTGTGGCCACCTTCCGGCTCCATCATCAGTAACCTGGACATCATCTAGGATCAGCGGCGCAAGTACGGATCTATTCGGGTCGATAAAATTCCATAAAATTGACAGTTCAAATCGATAAGGTGGGATTTGTCGAGCCTCGAAACAATCGACAAAAGTTATCGAAAAGCTAGGTCGAATCCAAAGAGAATATAGAGCTACTACAATACTTTACGATCAGACTTCGGTACTCGCAACATTCGATAAATTTGTTGAGTTTTTCGGTTCGACAAATTTATCGAACCGACTTCCGTACTCGCGCCGCAGAGCAGTTAAAAAACAATTCAACCGAGCCTAATCTCGATGGAGTTGTGTAGAGTTCCTATGGCCGCCTTCCGGCTCCATCATCAGACCAGTTCTGTGATATCATTATATTACATTGCGTTTTCGAGGTGGATTTAAATTGATTTTTGTAAACTGCAAAATCCATTATGCAGATATTGAATATTTTGAAAAGAAAAGGGATTTTTAGATAGATGACAGATATAAAGGTATATATACTTAGTATAAACCAATTTTTCAAATTAAGTCAACTAGCCCATTGGGGCCCAGTTGGTGGCTTATGAGGCTACAGCTCGCCATACTTTCGAAACAAACGCTCGTAGGCGATAATAGTGTCCTAAAATTTTTGCGTTGAGCGGGTCATGAAGCGGCACCTTATTAAGTGAGATAGTGAACAAAGGCAAACATATTTTAAAAAAATGACGTTTGTATCTTGTTTATAATAATTTATGATACTTACATCTGGAGTATTAAATGTGCAGGTGTCATGGCTCGCTACGTCCGAGATACTTTCAGGTGTAAGGTTGAATGTCACTTTTTTCTTTGTTGTTGCTGGTGGCTCTTCTTGCTTCGTTGTCTTGATTTTATTACCTAAAGTTAATTAAAGCTATACATAAATAATGATTTTCAAAAAGAAAACAAAATTCTAGTTTATTTTTTCGTATACAGGCTCATACCTAGGATTACCTGTGTTGCAGATGGCATGGAACAGATACACAAACACAAACATCCAAGATCAAACTTTATTTATTTACTATCTGCTGCCCGCGGTTTCACCCTCGTGGAGATATTAGATTTCGTGGGTTTTATTTTATTGCGCGGAACCCTAATTATTTTTCTAAAATTAAAGTAGCCTAAGTTACACCTTGTAACATCAGATATCTGCCAGTGAAAGTCCAGTCAAAATCGGTCCAGCCGTTTTGGAGATTACCCGAAACAAACAGACAGACGGAGACAAAAATTTAAAAAATGTTTGTTTTGTTATAGGTACCGTATATACTTTCACATGCATTTAGTAGAACGCTGTTATTTTGATATTACAAACAGACACTTCAATTTTAGTTATTTGTATAGATACACAAAATCTTTACATCAGAGCCAGTGTGGCCGAGAGAGCCAGTGTGGCCGAGAGAGCCAGTGTGGCCGAGAGAGCTAGTGTGGCCGAGCGGGAAATTGTGCGACTTTCAATCCGACGCACTATGGTTCGAATCTTGGCTCGGCCAATGACTTATGTGGTGATTTATCGCACTCGCTCTAAAACGTAAAAGGAAACACCGTCGTGAGGAAACCCGCATGTTCAAGAAACACATAATTCGAGCACAGGTGACACCCACCAAGCCGCACTGGTCCCGCGTGATGGATTATGGCTCTCTCTCTCGCTCTCCCTCTCTCTCTCTGAGAGAAGGCCGGTATCCCAGCAGTGGGAGCGTAATAAGGATGATGATGATGACACAAAACATAGTGGAGATACGTGGTAATAAACATACACACACGCACAAACTTTCGCAATTATAATATTGAAGTCAGATAAGATAAATACATGATTTCTTCACGTCACAAGTGACTAGATGTCTTTTAGGTAATACATTGTTTAACAGACAAACGCAAACAAACGGATCGGAAGAAGTACAGAGCTAAGTTTGTACGCTAAACAATGTACATAAAGTACTTGAAATGCGCGCAAAATTCTATTCCGATGAATTCCGCGGCGGTTTGAATTGAGCCTTCGTGCTCGACGACCGCATCGTCACTTACCATCAGTTGAAATAGTAGTCAAACGCCAGCCTTGTAACGTGTAAAACAACTGTGGAACTAAACAGAAGTACATAAATACTTACCTTCACTAGAGTCAGGAGTTTCCACATCCACAGACTTTCTCTTTTTAGCCAATATAATTCTTCTTAGATCATTTTTACCCAAGTTTCCCATATCTGCTTTGTCTACATTATGGTCTTTACTCAGAGGTGATTTTTCCATGCTATTGCCAAGACTTAAGTCCTTTGTGGACCAAGGAGGCGAGACTTCGAGATCTGGCGAGTTTACTAGGGTTTGCGGAATATCTACATTAATACTTTCTTTTAAAGTTGAATTTTCAATGTCAGTTCGGAAAGGATTTGCATCAAAATTTGCTGGTTTTATAAAGTTAACTTGGTTTGATGTGCTTTCTTTGATTGAATCTGTTCTCCAGTGCTTCTGTTCCATTTTGTAACTGTTTGAATTATTCAGACTACAATTTTTGGTATTAAAGTTTGTGTGAGAATTGTTTGGAGTAAACATACTTGAATTATGAAGTGAAGTTTTGTCAGGAGTTTGATGTCGCGTCAAATTGTTGATTGATGGGCGTTTGATAGTTTTTGTAATTGGTGTATCATTATTGATATTATTTTGTGGTCTGGAATTATTTATAGTCGGCTGATTGTGTTGATGTACCCGTGTAACAGTTTTGTTAGGGGTAGAAGTAAATAATTTCTTAGCAGAAAAATTGTCAGCAACATTATTTTGGAATTTTTTGACAGGGTTTTCATAGTTGACAAAACGCTGACTGAGTGGTGTTGTACCGTTCTGTATGAAAAGGTCTCGGTCAGGCTCCGAGCTTGACCTTTGTATGGCAGGCAACGGGTCTACCTGCCTACTTGCTCTTTGATTCATCACAATCATCACCACTTGATGAGCATTGTTATAAAATTCGGGTCCCATCATCATAGGGACTTGGATTTGGTACGAAGGTGTATCTCTGTTAGAGTAATTGGCACCATAATGCATCGGTTGTATAAGTATTGTGCTGACATTATTTGAGATACTTTTGTTAATCGAGCTGTAATCTCTGGAGTATACGTTAGGAATGGTTATTTGTTTAGATAAGATTGGCGATTGGCCCACTGGTGGGCTGTTGGGTTCAGGGTAACTGTGAGTGTTGTCTATTTTTTGAATCTGTGGACTTCTTAGTGTTTGGGCCTGTAAAAGAAAACATGTGATTGGTTGCAGCTCACCCTTGATCAACCCCCTGCATAGGAAAGACCACCCTTCTTTTCTTTTTGCACTTAAAGGTTTTGAGTCTATATGGCCATCACACACTGGAAGACATAGTGTAGGTTGACAAGATATCCAGACTGCTCTTTTCTATAGGCACTTACTTTAGTACATAATAGTTATGTAAAAGTACCTTTTAAACACATGCTTTTTTGGCTCTCCTGCAAAATGATGTTTTGTTCCTTACACCAATGCAAATTTCCTATCTTAAATGAATGATATCCGAAGATAAGATATATGAAGTGTGGCTTGAAGTAAAAGGGTCAGGGCCATGCTCCATTATGTAAAGGAGTTGGGATAGTTAGGGCAGACACTAGCAGGGGGAAATGAATGTCAGTGGGCCGTACTGCCGCATAGTTGTTAGGCAATATCAGAAGCCTTCAGGTGACTTAAAAGTTCTGGCACCTGGGCTGGTGTTATACTGTGTATACCTAGGCAACTAAAGCTAGTTTATTCTCAAAACCCAAATCATAAGATTTAGATTTGTGGTGTTTGATATGTTTTCAAACATCACTTGGTAGTTGTAAGTTATCTGTGGTACAGCTGTCACTTTTCAGCACTCAACTTTTTCACCAGTTTTCCAAAACTTGCTATAATAATTTCAAGCTTTACTGGTGTTATGGTCGGTGTTTCACTCCACCAACAACCTAGTCGTAACTGGGCATTACCTGAGTGTATACATCTGTGGTGCTTTAATTGAAAAATATTACACAATATAATAGTTTGCAAGCAGCAGTTTCATTCAAAATCGCACCGCAGCCCTAGATGGGACTTTGAATCCTATAGATTCAAAGCTGAATACAAATCAAAAGTTAATCCATGAAACTTACCTCAACCTCGTTCAAACTCCATGCGGTTTCGCCATTCGCAACATTGAAATAATAGAACTTGCCAGGGAAACTTTTAGATGGGCACAAAATCCACCCGGTTTCTTTCTTATACGGATTCATAGTTAAAGTAACAACTTTTAGCTGTACGACTGCATATCATCGAAGCCCGGGACGCGGCACGCAACAAACAAACCTTTGTTTAACAATAATAAATGTAAAGTTACCTTTGTGCAAACAACTTCGAAGAAAACAATTTATAATTTTATGCTTACCCCGCGAAATTGAAGAAACTTTTGAATTGAAGTTGCGTTCCAATGAAAGCTGTCAAACTAAAACGACTGTCAAATTGACAGCCGTGGAGTAATGAGTAGCGTCCACAGAGTACTTTGGTAGCGTCTACACCACGACTGAAGTCCCGTGGAATAAAGAGGCACTAAAATCGCCCACTTCACCTTCATTCATAATTAAATCTTGAGATTACTTCTTTAACACTTGATACTAGCTAAATATACAAAAGATTTCTGCTGTTGAATAAATACGTGTAAGAGAAAATCGGAAATATCGTTGGCCTCATACTTCTGAGCTGCTACAGCGCCCCGTCTACGGGACTTCTTTCGTGGCACGGACTCTAGGAGGGCTTGCTTTACCATGTACCGACATCCCTAGTCCCTACTAATATTAGAAATGCGAAAGTGTGTTTGTTGATTTGTCCTTCTTTCACGCAGTAACGGAGCAACGGATCGACGTGATTTTAGGCATAGATATAGTTATACCGGAGAGTAACATAGGCTACTTTTTATCTCGGAAAATTGCACGGTTCCTGTGGGAACGCGCGTGAAAACCGCGGACAGAAGCTAGTACGCTTAAAAATACATTGTATTGCATTGTTAATTTTTTTTACTGTTGGAATTTTATGCACAATACAAAACCATAACCACCACGGAACAATAATTTGGTATTTAATCAAAAATAGTAGGTACCTATATACTGGTCCAACCAAGTAATTTAATGAATCCTGTAGCATAGTACCTAGTAACTTAAGCTAAACCTTAGCCGTGTTAGCAGAAAGACTTTTTTGAATTTGTAACTTTTAGATTTTTATGTAGTAAGGCCGTTATTATGACCTAACCACAAAAAAATTAAACACACTTTAAGTCTGTGTTAAACACTGAGTGGTGACACAGTGCATACATCAGCGCTCACTATCAATAAATTGGCACGCATCCGCTCTATGCAGAAGTGAGTGGCGCCAAAACTGTTTAACTCCTATACATGACTTAGTCGCGTGTTTAAGTATGAGCAACCACAAATAACAAAGTAGTATAATATATCTAACCGTTGTCTAACACAATTCTGTTGTGACATTTCTAATTAATTTGACGTTTGTCTTTAGACACTGTCTAGCTAAACAGGCTTTTAAAAGTGTTTTCTGGGTTAACACGGTAAGTATTTAGGTAAATCAAGATATTAATTTAAACAATACTATAAGGACAGTTTATACTCTTTGCTTATTACGTTCAACGCCAATTATCGAGTTTCCCTTTTATAATATTTCTGTGAATTTTCCAAAGACGAATTCAAACCTGCGGAGGCCTGTGTCTACCAAAGAGAATAAAAATTCAAATCATTTATTTGCAAATAAAAGAAGGTTACAAAACTAGGTGTTAGATTAGGAAAGAATCACTACGCCAACGCTAGCGTCTACATAAATCATATAAAACCCTTAACCATAGAGTAGTACTATAATAAACTAACCTAGGTATATCCTATACCGAATTATATCCTAATTATGCTTACCTAACAGTCCTAACAACAAAATATACATGTATTTTTTTATGCCCGGAACATTGCCTACGTTTCGTTATTCCGATACTCTGTGTCATACAGGAGTCTTAAATAGTATTTGTATTCCTTTTGTACAGGAGTATCAAAACGCACTATGTTACTATTAAGGGTGGCGGATACACCCAAAAGAGGATAAAATAAAAACAACTAATTTATTTTTAAATTTTATTTCATATTTCGGAAAATAATGTACTTACCTCATTATTTTGTATTTTAAAGCTTTAAAATGAGCAAAAATACAACCCTAACTTATATTAGGAACATATACGTCTACAAACTAAGCCCCCCTGATTATAACTAAATGAGCAAACACCAATAGATTCTATGTAAATCTCTTTAGAAACTTAAAATAAAAAACCCCACTGATAGGAAAATATACCTACAATTTTTTTACGACAGTAAATTATTTTATAACACAGCACTAGAGAGAAAACAGCCAATATGGCCAATAACTCTACCATTAGTCAGACAAAAAAAAATATTACTGGCTGTTTTCCATACATACCTATTATTTATACAATACCTATTATTATAACCTTTATTAAGCTAGTTTCTTTGCCACGTCCCTTTCTGTAAGCTTTTTGGCCAATAATGGAGATGGTTAAAAGCTCCATTAATGTTTTTCGGGTTTTTACTAACAAAATAAATATATTTGGAAGTTGCAATTATCTACTACTTATTAACCCTGAGGATTTTAATCATTTGAATGTACATAAATTTAGATTTATGTAAAAAAGTACAATACTCAGTCTTTCTTGTCTTTATTTCCAAATATTACACTATTTTTGTACTACTTTAGAAGCTAGCTGGGTCGTTTCAAAAACGCCTCTTTCTCGTAAGCAAATATTTTATTTTTTGCTAGCGAATTCACATTTTTACTTTTAATTTGTAAAATCGTTTTGAGCGCGTCGTTTCGTAGTTTCGTATAATAAATTACGTATTTAGTAACCAAATAAAAACCTAGGAGTAGTGATAAGGCTACAATTAAGTTAGAAAGCGGTGGTAATACTACTATCATGAAGTAGATCATATTTGTTATTCTTGGAGGTAGACCTTCTTGGTTCTGAAACAAAAAAAGAAATATAGGTAAACGAAAAAAAAACGTGGTTCAATTACTATAGGTATCAATTTATCCACACACTCTTTGAATTTATTTAGGTATCTATTTGTACTACTTGTACAACTTGTAGAGTTTGGGTGAAGACTTAGCTGGAGCACTCAGTGATAATTGATAGATAATTATATCCATTTTTTTTAATTTATCGCCTAGTTTTTGCCTATTCAGCGTTTGCCTAGTCGCAGCATTCGCGCTTCGCGGTTTAAATTCCGTATCCGGAGTGGCATTATAGAAGTTAATTATAAGCCCGACAGATGGCGCCGCTTCATTTATGTCAATCAGGGGCTAGGGCACCACGCACTGCCGTCGTCTCAAGTTTCAATAGACAAATACCACGAATAAAAAAGTACATAGTGTTGCCACTCACATATTCCGCCCAAAACAACGGGATAATTAGATTGGAGAATTTATTGTAGTCGGTGCCAAAGCCGTACAAATTGTAGATTTGGAGATTGCTCTGCATGCGAGCTACGGAGTGGAATGGAGTTCCAGTATGCTGAAAAGAAAAAGTACGTTATCAATCAAATCAAACAATAAAAAGGGAAATGAGGGTAAGCATAATGCCAGCCCATTACACATGCAGTGCCACTCAGAACTTTAAAATAAAAAGTCCTGTGCAGCTCTTGCAGTGCGTTCGTTCCTGGCATCCGTCTTATAATTAATGCGAAGCGTGTTTGTACGTTTGTCCCTTTGCAGCAACGGAGCAACAGAACGACATGATTTTTGGCGTAGATATAGTTTATGGACCGGAGAGTAACATAGGTAGGCTACTTTTATCCCGGAAAATGCGCGGTCCCTGTGGGCACGCCAGTGAAATCGCGGGCAGAAGCTAGTTAGGTATATATTAAGACAAAAATATTGGCTATTCGCGCATAGGTACATTTATAGAAATATATTTGACTAGCCTCGAAGTTTCTATTTACATTTATCGTGGTCACGAGTAGACCACAAATCTTTTTGTGACCACGATCCTTTTTATTTTATCCCGGAACAATGTAAAAATCCCGGAATCTCCACGCGGGTGAAACCGCGGGCAGAAGCTTGTAAAGTATAAGACAAACTTACCGGTTCAACAATAGCAAACGAATTGTGTTTCTCCCTATCGGGTTTCAACCCGGTAACGAACTGGTCTTTCACAATACCGCCCGTGTAGAAATGAGGGTAGGACACCACCATCGGGTAATCTGTAATAAAAAGATAAAATATTTTTTAAAAACTCCCGCCTAAAAGTGCCGATTATCTTCAAACGCTTGACGTATATATATCGCGGCGTCTAAGGTGGAGCTTGGTAGAAATCTAGTCCGAGTGCTAACCATACCACGGTTAGAAGTTTTTAATATTGCAACTTCAGCACTGTTGTATCCAGGTCAAGAAATACATTAAAAAAAGTAGTGAAAGAGACGCAGCGCAGCCGCTTCTACAATCTCTACTTACTACAAATAATAGTTCTTGAATAGTTCCAAAACCACTGCGTCTTCAATGCAGAAGCCGCGCTAAATACGCGGTGGTGTGCAAATGATGTATGTAACGTAAAGCGGAGCAATCGTCGCTTTGAGCGCAGGTAGGAAGTGAAAGAGACAGCGTTATCTGTCTGCATTGCTGTTCTTGTCTGTTTTGTGAATTTTTGATGGTTTTACTTCAATCCGCGCGTGCGCGTGTATTATCCGTGCTTGTTGTCGAACCATGTATATTTTGACAGCAAAACCGAGCAAAACGCAAATATGAATAAGCGTGTAAGGGGGCTGGCTTTATGTAACGAGACGGGTGGGTCATTTGCCTGATAAGCACAACGCCAGACAGAACTTTGAAATACAAAGGCCTGCGCGCACTACATTGCGCTCTTTATACCTTGATAAGCCCAGTAATTTCACTGACTACTCTGCTCATCAACACAGAACACAGTAATGCTTGTACATTACTGCTTGGAGACAGATTTCACGACCAAAGCGGTAGGAACCAACCCAGACATTCGCAGAAGTTAGTTCTACCACCTAGGACCTAATTGTTTATGTAAAGGTTGTGTAAGTACCGAAGTAACATTTGGAAGCGTCGCTGACCCCGGCGGGCAGGCTCGGCGTCGTGTCGTAGCAGTCGGTGCCGTTGGTGACGCGCTCGTACACGCTCTCCGACAGGTTGTACCGGTACACTGGCACCTTGTCTATGTACAGCTCGCCTGCGAATTAAAAAAAAAAACAAAAAAAGTAAAAACACACTTTCCTGGCACCATCATAAATCCCTCAACACCAATTGCAATCGATTTTTAATTATATTCTTAGTTTTTTTTATTGATAGGAGTTATAGTTCTGTTTTAGTTTTTAATTCTTATTCTGTATATATTAAATAGCTTTTTTCCTGCATCTAAAACTTCCCCGAAAACAAAACACACTTCCTCCTGCCTTCATCATAAATCCCTCTACACCAAGTGTAATCTATTGGATTCACCAAAAAACATCGTAACTCGAAGCATACCTATAACCGCTGTCTGCAGCGGCCACTATCCACCTTTTGGCTTCATCAGCAGATCAGTTCCATGATATCAAAATTATCGTACTGTCATTCAAACTACAAAAACATACAAAGTTTCAATTCGATAATATAATAAGTACTATAGCTTAAAATTGACTTCTAGGATACCAGAGTCCAGCCAGACTAACATGCGCTCCAAGACAAAATTTTGTCTACTGTCTTATCTCGCTCTTTTGTCACAAAAATGAGGCTAATAAGATCGTGTTAAAAACAGCGTTGTAAGTAAATCGTGGTCTTTTATTCTGCTAGCCTCATGAGTAAAATAGGAGCCACGCAACTATGTAGAAACCATATTCAGGATTTCCTTGATGTGCGGTAAAATTCGGAATCAGGAGATCCGTAGGAGAACGAAAGTCACCGCCATCCGTTCTGCAAGGCTAGCTAGCTCACAAAGTCAGCAAGTTGAAATGACAATGATTAGGCCACAGCGCTCGCAGAACCGACCACCGATGGGGAAGAACGGTTCTCGAGTGGCGACCACGAACCGGAAGACGTAGGGTAGGTCCCAACTAGGAGGGTCCATGGTCAGAACGCTGGGGAATCGTTGGATGTAAGAGGCGAGTAGACGATTCAAATGGTGTTCTATAAGTGTGGTCTATTCTATATTCAGCTGTGGACTTCTTCCTGCTGATGATAATGATGATGTAAGGTAAATTTTTGAGAACCAGATATGTTTTGAACTTACTGTCAAAGTAAAGCGGCATCTTCTTGCAGACTGTCTTCCGCCAGTAATACAGCACATCTTTCTTGGTGAGCCGCTGTCGGTACATGACGCCTTCCGTGGAGCCGCTGATGCGGTCTGGACAAACCTACAACATATTTGAGAACTGTATTAGGATATAGAAGACAAGAGTACAAGACAGATCAAAGTGGCGGCTTTTTTATTCTGTAATCTATCAAATCTCAATCTGTACAAATAAATAAAATTGAAGTGTCTGTTTGTAATATCAAAATAACTGCTTTTTACCAAATGCACATGAAGGTGTATATAGGGTATAACGAAACAACCATTTTTAAAATTTTTGCCTATCTGCCTGTCTGTTTGTTCCGGATAATCTCGGAAACGGCTGGATCGATTTTGACGGGACTTTCACTGGCAGATAGCTGATGGTATAAGGAGTAACTTAGGCTACTTTTATTTTAAAAGAATTAGGGTTCCGCACATAAAAATAAAAACCATGAAATCCAATATATCCGCGCGGATGCAACCGCGAGCAGCAGCTAGTTTTGAATAAAATTCGAATCTGCCTCTCTGCCATAAATTTTAACCAGCTTATAGCTATTATGCTTACATCAGGGTTGTATCCAGGCAGCTGCGGTTCTCCTCTAAACTTGTCTATTTGGAAGAATCTCTCGTGACCCCACTGCTGGCCAATCATCACCGTCATCTCGTCGGTGAAGTCTCCGTAAACCTGAAAAAAAAAAACATACTTTATCAGCCTCTTACGCTCTTACTGCTGGGATACCGATCTTCTCTCACAGAGAGAGGTATGGGCCATAATCCACCACGCGGCCCCAGTGTGGCTTGGTGGATGTCACATGTCCTCGAATTTTGTGGTTCTTGAACATGCGTGTTTCCTCACGACGTTTTCCTTCACCGTTTTAGAGCGAGTGTGAATGATCTGATAATGATCCGCACATAACTTGGTATAAGGAAGGAAACATATTCATCATCAATCAAAGCCAGAAGACATCCACTGTTGGACACAGGCTTCCCCATAATTGGTGGGGATTATTCCGGTTTGTCCCCGGTAAAAATAGCAGGGTAATAATATCCGTGTCGGAAGCGTAGCGATAGTCTTGAAAGTTTATATTTCGAAATTCAATCAAATCGCATCCCATCAGAGAAATTTCTCGTTTAGATTCGACCAAGCTGCATAAACACGGATATAATCCCGACACTATTTTTTGAGATACGATTCGTACCTAGTAAGTACTTACACAATCTACTTAGGTATATCTATAACTTATCTTCTTCTTTATATAAAGAAAATTTTTGTTAGTGGTAGGACTAACTCTTCTGCGAGTGTCCGTCTGGGTTGTTACCACCGTTTTGTGAGTGAAGTCTGCCGCCAAGCAGTAGTGTGCAAGCATTACTGTGTTCCGGTTTGATGAGCAGAGTATCCAGTGAAATTACTGGGCTTATGAGACTTAATACCTAATGTCTCAGGGTAACGAGCGCACTGCAGTGCCGCGCAGGCCTTTGTGTTTCAAAGTTCTGGGTGGCACTGCAATCGTTATGGGCCGGCGTTATGCTTACCATCAGGTAAACGACCACCTCGTCTCGTTACCTAATAACACAAAAAAAAATTCAAGTGTCTATTTGTCAAAGTTTCTACATATATGTCAAAATAACAGCTTTTTACTAAATGCATATCTATATGAAAGTATTTACGGTACCGAAATCCAAAACACAATTTTTAAAATATTTGTCTGGCCGTGTGTTCTGATGGCTAATCTCAGTCTAGGCTATATGATTATGAAGGAATTTCCACTGGCAAATAGCTGATGTTATAAGGATTAACTGCTACGTGGGCGAAGCCACGGGGCACAATTAGTTTGTTATAATAACTTTTCAAATAGGTACTTAAGTAAAAATAGGTATATAAAAACAGTTAATTGCGTACTTACATAATTTTAATTACTTAAATAACATAAAAAATCTTTAGGTACCAATAAAGAGGTCAGCACTAAGGTTAACCGCATTAAAGTCGACGTAAAATTTTTCAAGTAAAAGTTTAAATTAAAAAAATTTAATACCATTATGTGCGTTTATATATTAAAAAGTTAACGATTTTTCTAGATAAATTTAATTATTGTACTAATTAGTTATAAAACCGTTATCTCAATTCAAACATGTTTGTTTTTGTTTACTAAATAATAACGTTCAGATTTTGTTTATAATTTAATAAATATTTTTTACACGCATAAGCTATTCTAGAAGGTGTAATAGCGTACATAAAAACAATAATGATAAAATGTTGCCAGCGTTTGCCGCGGTTTTTAACCGACGAAAAAACGGAGGACGTTTTCAACTCTTCAAGTCGGGACCTTTTCCTGACATCACAACATTACATTGTTTATTGTTAGTTTTTAATTCTGTTGTGTTATTTGTTATCTGATATGATGTTGTGTTGTCCGAAAATAAATGTATTTTCTTTCTTTTCTTTCTTTCTTCTTTCTTTTTCTCTTCTGCGAGTGTCTGTCAGGGTGGGTTGCTTTGCTCGTGTAGCCTGCCGCCACGCGAGTTATGTGGGGTGTGTCCGTTCTCTTCTCACGTTTTCATCTCCGCACACAAAATAATGCACAACTCCGGCCAATAACAATTGCAGTGCCACTCAGAACTTTGAAACACAAAGGCCTGCGCGGCACTGCATTGTCTCAAAGTAACATTAGGTATTAAGTCTCATAAGCACAGTAATTTCACTAGCCGGTTACCGGTGTACCGGTTTGAGTGGCAAAGTAGTCAGTGAAATTACGGGATAACGAGCGCACTGCAGTGCCGCGCAGGTCAGGCAGTGAGTAGTGTAAAAGACTAGCTTCAGCCTGCAGCGTCACCCGCGTGGTATATATCTTAATAAATAGTAGTCTAGCTATGTGTTATTCTGATGTGTAAGCTATATTACTGTAGTTTCATCAAACCCCGTTCAATATTTTTTGAGAGAAAAAAGTAACAAATATACATAGATATATAGATAACTCTTTATTGTACACCAACATAATACAAAAGTGAGCATAACTAAATAAGGTATATTAAGTACAATGGGCGGTCTTAACGCTAAATAGCGATCTCTTCCAGACAACCTTTCATACATCCATACATCCATCCATCCACCCTCACAAAACTTCCGCGTTTATAATATTAGTAGGAAGTAGGATCTCCTCACCCTTGCCAGCATTCCCATGTTGTCAACTGGCACGAGTCCAGGCACCAGACTCTTGGACACGTACAGCACTGGGTCCGTGAAGTCCCACAAGTACTCGTAAATGGTCTTCTTCACGAATATAGTAGACCCTTGGCTCCGGACGAGGAGGCTGAAGGCTGTCTTCATGAAGAAGGGCGCGTTGTGAAGGTAGGATACCAGACCCTGGAATTTAAAAAGGAACAAGTTGGTTAAAAAGGTTTCTCGGTTTACCACGGTACTCTAATAGCAGCACCATCCCTAAGGGCCTAAGTACCTGAGAATTTATTAAGTTGCGTTTTAAAAGCGTATCATTATAGATAAATTGTGTAGTACCTACTGGACTCCTTGACGTAGTAATTTTGCATACATTCAAGTTTTAACCGTGGGATAATATATTATTAGAAAAATATTTTGTGCCAGTCATTTCATAGGTTCTATTTAGATTGTTTTTGACGGTTCTTGTCGCGTAATATTATACTAGCTTCTGCCCGCGGGTTTCATCCACGTTCCGACAGGAACCGTGCATTTTTCCGGGATAAAAAGTAGCCTATGTTACTCCCCGGTCCATAAACTATATCTACCTATGCCAAAAATCACGTCGATCCGTTGCTCCGTTACTGCGTGAAAGAAGGACAAACCAACAAATCAACAAACACACTTTCGCATTTATAATATAAGTATGGATAGATAAAAAATCACGTCGATCCGTTGCTCCGTTACTGCGTGAAAGAAGGACAAACCAACAAATCAACAAACACACTTTCGCATTTATAATATAAGTATGGATAGTATGGATTATAGCTTATGACCACTATATTTCGCCTGATCCGCAAGGTCAAATATATTATATATCGAATGTTTTTTTAAATTCGTCGACTCGTTTGACCGCAATCTCGCCTGATGGTAAGCGACGATGCGGTCGAAGATGTAGCACGCTTGCCGGTACCTGTTCACTCTTGTTTTGAAGACTCCCAGATTATATTTATCAGGAAATAAAACGCTAGCAACGAATTCGACTCCTTAGCAGTTCCTTATTATAAAGGACTAGCTGTGCCTCGCGGCTTCACCCACGTATCCTAAGTTACTCCTTGTAACATCAGCTATCCAGTGAAAGTCCCGTCAAAATCGGTCCAGCCGTTTCAGTAATCACCCGGAACAAAGAAACAGACAGATAGACAAACAGACAACATTTTTAAAAAATGTTGTTTCACGTCGCGCATCGTGGTAGATAAATATTTACGAGTGCAGTTAGTAGGTATCTAAATGAGTTTATTTACATTACAAATCGTTTATGTACTTATATTTAAATAGTGTGATTAACTGTAAATAGTGTCATTAAACGATAAACTAATTTTAATGTTCACTTTACATACAATATAACAAATACATTTTGATAATATAATAATTAATAGTATTAAAACACATATTACTAACTTTTAAACTTTTGCGATTCGAAAACATTGTTTAATTTTAAGAACGGGACTAAAAACTCAAGTTTATATGTCTTCTCGTGACCACGATCAATGCAACTTGATCGAAACATCGAGGTTTTTTTTTATTATTTTATTTGGTAACGAGACGAGCTGGTCGTTTGCCTGATGTTAAGCATAACGCCGGCCCATAACAATTGCAGTGCCACCCAGAACTTTGAAACACAAAGGCCTGCGCGGCACTGCAGTGCGCTCGTTACCCTGAGACATTAGGTATTAAGTCTCATAAGCCCTTTGATGGAATCAGGCGTTACTTTGCGGAAATCCATTTTAAATAAGATTATATAAAGTGAGTAATTTATAGTTTCAATTCCGCGATAAATATCTAATATTGAAACTATTATTGAAACTATAAATTACTCACTTTATATAATCTTATCTCATAAGCCCAGTAATTCACTGGCTACTTTTCTCATCAAACCGGAACACAGTAATGCTTGCACATTACTGCTTGGCGGCAAACTTCACGAGCAAAGCGGTGGTACTAACCCAGACGGACACTCGCAGAAGAGTTAGTCCTCCCACTAACAAATTATTTCTAGACATTAAATTGTTTCTAGACATTAAAAAAGTCGTAGGTACCTACTTAACTATAATTTATTTGATTTTTTATTAATAGTAAATCTTGTTAATTATTCGAGACTAAGTATATAAAACATTTTCAGTTTAACCGACTTCAAAAAAGGAGGTCTTCAATTCTCTGATTTTTTAAACAAACTATCGTGCAGTGTGATAGGCAACTATAAAAAGGGATTATCTGCTCATTCAAAGAGCTTCCAGGTGGCCTTTCCCGGCTAAATGCAACCCAAAGTGGTCTAAAAGCTTGATGTTTCAACAAAGAAAAAGAGGCACTACACGAAAAAAGAGAGACAACGCCAAAGCCTTCAGAGGTCGGTTGGCAATCTGAAAATACTGAAATAAAAAAAATCCGAAAACAATTAGTGCGTAGTAATTTCTGAATGCTTGTTCCAGGAAAAATTGGCACTGCAATGTCTGCAATTGTTGTGGGCCGGCGTTATGCTTACCATCAGGCAAACGACCAGCTCGTCTCGTTATCAAAATAGTACAAAAAAAGTGTTCTTGAAAATGTCTTTAAAATTGCGAAAAAAACTATTGTTATTTTTGAAATCTCTATTATATGTCCAAGGTCCCTGAAGGTGTTCTGTTTACTACTTTTACCTTCATAAGAAGATTTTGAACGGCTAAAATCAAGGTAAAAATTGTTAAAAAAATGTTTGTTTAGCTTTTACTGAATTAGATTCTCAAATTTGTATTTCTATAATAACCTCGATATAATGCACAGGATACCTATTTTTCAAAACATCTAAAGAAATTATTGTTACAACATTATAATCACGTACGAGCGTTTGTATGGAATGTATGATGGGTTGGGTGAACTGTTAATTTCAATTATTTAACAAAGACTGAATGAGTAAAAATAGGGACCTATGTAAATAATTTTATGTAGACACTATAGCTTATGCCCACGCCACGGTTCCACCCGCCGCGTGGAGATGTTCACATCATGTGCTTTTTTCCAGATGTTACTAGCAGGGCCATAAACTAGATCTACCTATGCAAAGAAACACGTCAATCCATTGCTCCGTGAAAGAAGTGCAAACCAACAAACCAATACACCACACTTTCGCATTTATAACAATAGGTTTTTAGTACCAATGTATAGGTTTTTTAGTGTATGTTGGGAATAAATGTTGCTCATGGTATATTGCAGACCGTAGACGCTTATGCAGACGTGCGTTTGCTTGTCAAAATAACAACGCTTTTGCATCAAGTGTCGATTACGACATACTCGAAATCCGCGCTTGATGCAAAAGCGTTGTTATTTTGACAAGCAAACGCACGTTTGCATAAGCGTCTACGGTCTGCATTAGACTTACCAAAACAGCCATATTCGGCACGTAGATTGTAGCGTTCAAATCGATGTTATTCTCTCCGGGCAGGAATATCGGGAAACGTTTGGCAGTATACGTCAATGTGCTATTCTCATTGAATCTTATATTCGAGTGAAGGAGCTTTTCTCTGAAAAGAAAAAACAAGTAATTTCAATATATCAGTTACTAACCGTCTACTTACGTCTACGTAATTTTTTGCAACGAGAACTGTGCATTTTTCCGGGATAAAAAGTAGCCTATGTAAAAAGTCACGTCGACCCGTTGCTCCATTGCTGCGTAAATAAGGTTTCACCAACACAACCAACACGCTTTCGTATTTGGAACAGTATGGATGGTACGGATTGCAGTCTGTTCAAAGAGGCACAAAGCTCTGTGATGATGCATCTTTTGAGTTAGTAATTTATATCCTCAAACACCAGTAATCATAGTGGAGATATTGTTCTTAGGTCCTTTGCCTGATGCAATGATGGAAAGCATAACACCAGCCCATGATAATCGCAATGCCACTCACAACTTTGAAACACAAAAGCCTTCGCGGCACTGCAGTGCGCTCGTTACCCTGAGACGTCTTTTCACTGAACACTTTGCTCATCAAACCGGAACACAGTAATGATTGCACACTACTACTTGGCGGCAGACTACAGTCGCAAAGCGGAGGTAACCACTCCAGCGGACACTCGCAGAAGAGTGTCCTACCACCTGGTGAAAAAAATCACCTACCAACTACAGCTTTTGATTAAAGAAAATATAAATAAAAGCCTACATGTGCTCAGGAGGCAGGGGCGTATTTATCCTAGGGCCAAAAGGGCCATGGCCCGGGCGGCAGCCTGCTAGGGTCGGTGCAAGCATAAGAAATTTAAATAAGACTACCTAACTAAGGCTCTTATTAATGTACAGTGTTAAACTGTGTTTTGTCTCTTTCGATTCAGTTTAAATTTGTAAAAAAAAGGGCGCCGGGGCCTGCAGGCCCAGGGCGCTGAATCCTAAAATACGCCACTGTCAGGAGGTAGTTACCTTGCGTGATAAGAAGCTAAGTAGGTATAGTACCTAAAAACTCGTGTCGATGAACTTCAGTACGCGTACGGTCCTTATTACGAGGCGACCTTTATTACATAACGTTGTTCAACATAAAACAACATTCACAAGATAAAATTGCTTTTATAAAAGAAGATACAGACTGCGACGAAAATATCACGATTTATGAAATTCATCGTCAATTTTTGCCACTTTTGTCTGTCCTCCACCAGTTCTTGCCACGGAACCGCCTTGAGTTCACGTAGGTCGTTTATAGTAAATCTTTCCAGCGATACTTGGGATGCCCAACAGGCCGTCGGCCATTCGGTTGCCCCAAATACGCTCGCTTTACCGCACGACCCTCCCCCTTTCTCACTAAGCTACGTGACCGAACCAGCGCAGTCTTTGGGACTTTGTTTCGCCAATGATATTCGGTTCAGCCACCAGCACCACTTATAGCTGTAGTTTTTTTTTTATTATATTTGGTAACGAGACGAGCTGGTCGTTTGCCTGATGGTAAGAATAACGCCGGCCCATAACAATTGCAGTGCCACCCAGAACTTTGTAACACAAAGGCCTGCGCGGCACTGCAGTACGCTCGCCACCCTGAGGCATTAGGTATTAAGTCTCATAAGCCCAGTAATTTCACTGGATACTCTGCTCATCAAACCGGAACACAGTAATGCTTGCACACTACTGCTTGGCGGCAGACTTCACTCACAAAGCGGTGGTAACAACCCAGACGGACACTCGCAGAAGAGTTAGTCCTACCACTAACATTGATGATGATTAAATTTCCCTTTTTTTGGTGACAAAAATATGATAGTTGTCGATCAAACGAACTTTTCTATAAACACTTGGCTATGTTACTGTTTTTTTGCTTGTAATATTGCATCTATGAAAATGGAGATTTGTGTGACGAAAAACTCTCTCCCATGAGATATATTTACGGTACTCCTTAAAAACAAATTATGAAGAAATCGAGCAGCATCGTCACCAAAAAAATTATACATACGAATTGAGAAGTGATACTTTTTTGGAAGTCGGTTAAAAATACTAAATGATGAGAGACCATAGATACAGTAGGCGCGAAATAAACAAAGAACACGGAAACAGAATAGACGCTAGTTGGTATTCAATATGTGCTTGCCTATTGAAATGAGTCTAGCGTTGTACATCAACACAATGCAAAACTATAGGGTAGAGGCGGCAATCCTGAGGTAGGTGTAGCGATGCAAATACCAAGATATAAAAAAGTGTAAAAAATAAAAAAGAACCAGTTTCGACCAAGATATAGCGCTGTATGAAAATTCTTCCCCCATTTTTCCACCCCTACGGGTGGAACAAACACCACTCGTAGGAGTATAAAATTAATATAAGGACCGGACCACCTTTGAGACCCCTACCCTAATCAAGTAATAATTATGTCAAATTAGGATTTACAATTTACAATATTATGGATAGAACATATCAATTTCAATATAACAAATCGTTATGGGCCGGCGTTATGCTTACCATCAGGCAAACGACCAGCTCGTCTCGTTACCTAATAACATAAAAAAAAAGATTAAAAAAACAATAAAATCCCTACACATTACTCTCAACTTTAATTACTATACGAGTGTCATTTAAAAAATATTTAATGTTGATGATGTTCCTGAGCATAGAGTTCCTGAGATAATCGTATATACACGGAACCCTCTCCATGCGAGTACAACTCGCAATTGTGTTGTTTTTTTATTCATAATAAATATTGGCATCGTTATCCATTTTTCCGTCTGCTTTAGAAGGAAAAATTTTTATTTTTTTTTCTTATTTTTTTTAGCTTATCCTTATCTGTGAATCAACGCTTACAATCGTAATTGCTCTGGTACCGTTGACCTTACAGCGCGTCACACTTGTTAACTTACTGATGACTTCTACGTCAAATAAAAACGACAGTCTACTAGGTATTTGTTTATGGTTTTTTATGTAACTGTAGTGTGGAAGATTTTGGCGTGTCCTTCGACTATGAAGTTTTTTTATATAGTTGATAAACACTAACCATGTTACCACAAAAAACCACTTTTAGATGCCTGTTCAGCTAGACAGGGTCTAAAGATAAACATCTAAATTAATTAGAAATGTCACGATAGAATGGAGTTAGAGAACGGTTAGACACTTAAATCAAAATTTGTGGTTGCTAGACGTTGTTAGACGCGACTAAGGCATGTTTAGAAGTTAAACGGTGTGTAACACAGGTTTAGGTTGTGTTTAATTGTTTTGTGGTAAGACCGAAGGTATTTTTGTCTCATAAGCTTAGTAATTTCACTGACTACTTTGCTCCTCAAACAGGAACACAGTAATTCTTGCACATTACTGCTTGGCGGCAGACTACATGAGCAATGCGGTGGTACCCACCCCGATGGACACACGCAGAAGAGTTACTCCTACCACCTGGTGATTGATCCACCTAGGATAGCAAATGCTGTAAATGTAAAGCAATGACCGCCGCGAATTATTTTAATAAGTCATTATTTTGTTGTGGGTGTTTTATTACCCAATTCACAGTTGTAATCTTGTGGTAGATCAAGGTAAAATAAAACTGGTTTTTCAGCATTATATTTAGAATACAACAACCTTAATGATGACCTACAGCTGGGGCTATTGGGTCTGTGGGTAAAGTTCACCATACACGAGAGTTCCAAATCCAGCCACCCATAAACAGCCGTAACTTTGGATTAAGTTAACTTTAAAGTTTGATTTTTCACAGATCCAAGGGATTGCACACCTGAGTATTTGATTGATTTCAACTTGATACCTCCACACGTTCCTGAGAAAAAGACAGTCGAACAACGAACAGCCTTGACAGACAGACAGTCGGACAACTAAGGGCCTTGATAGACTGACACTCGAACAACGAAGAGCCTTGACAAACTGACAGTCGGACAAAGAAGAGCCTTGACAGGTAGACAGTCGGACAACGAAGTGATCCTATAAGAGTTCCTTTTTTTTCAATTGAGATACGGACCCTACAAAAAAAAACCTATATAGACTTGCGTAGCACTGAGTCGAGTTATGTTGGAATTTGCATTTCACCATTATCATCAGCGAGAAGACGTTCACTACTGAACATAGGCCTCCCGCATAGAACGCCACTTGGATCGTCTACTCGCCTCTTGCTTCCAACGGTTCCCCACGGTTTTGATCAGATCGTGGGTCCTCCTAGTGGGGCGACACTACGTCTTCCGGTTCGTGGTCGCCACTCGAGAATCTTTCTTCCCCATCGGTGGTCGGTTCTGCGAGCGCTGTGGCCTGCCCATTGCCATTTCAACTTGCTAACTTTGAGAGCTACGTCGGTGAGTTTCGTTCTGCATATCGCCTCGTACCGGATCTTATCACGCAGGGAACCCCGAAAGTTGTTTTTCAAGTTTGTTGTTTGCGTAGGCGGAACCACTGGTCCGATTCTTAAAATTCTTTCACCAACTGGAAATTACATTACCCTTGACTGCTCAGGAGTGGAATACCAGCGTCTGTGTTTCCCAAAAAACCTAGGAGTCTTCAAAACGAGAGTGAACCGGTACCTTCTAGTTATACGTACTACATCGTCGACCGCATCGTCACTTACCATAATATGAGATGGCGGTCAAACGTGAACCTATAGAATATAAAAAAGGAAAGGGTATCTTGATATACGCGTGCGAAGCCGCGAGCAAAAGCTAGTCAAGCGTGAATGGTTTATAAAAAGCGACTTACAAGTAAACCACTGGTCCGATTTCATCCACGTTGAGTTTGTGGTCTTCCCCGGATAGGAACCGCTCGTGGTTCGTGATGTTGAACACGTAGGCTCGCAGCTTCACCTCGTCCGGGGGGTCTGCCCACCAATCGTAAGGGGCGAGGCCTGGAACAAAGTACGGTGATTGAGCAAAAAGTCCATATTGCGTTTGACTCATCTATACAAATAATTAATAAATAAAATTGATGTGTCTGTTTGTAAGCTATTCTATACATACTGCATACAAATAAATAAAATTGAAATGTCTGTTTGTAATCAAAATAACTGTTTTTTACTAAAGGCATATGAAAGTAAATGCGTTACTTATTATAACGGATAAACAATTTTTAAAATTTTTGTCTGTCTGTCTGTTTGTTCCGGCTAATCTCCGAAACGGCTAGACCGATTTTGACGGGCCTTTCACTGGCAGATAGCTGATGTTATAAGGAGTAACTTAGGCTACGTAGGCGAAGCCGTGGGGCACATCTAGTATACTTACTACAAAACTCTGTAGAAATAGTTCCTGCACGTGTATACAGGGTGAGTTTGAAGGGAAGGGTCATTAGGACCGTGGTTGTAGACAAGTTGTGAGACACGTGAAAACGTCTTTCAAAATTTCCAAAAAAAATTGGAAAAAAATCTTCAAACCGGAAGTGCGCGGCATTTTCTGGTTTTTAATCAACATTACCATTTGACAAGTTCAACATAGTTCAAGTGAATCAGCTGTTCTAGGGCTGCCTGGAAATTCTGTATTAGAATTATACATTAAATGCCTTTTCTTCGATAAAAATTCTGAATTTTAAAACTCGTAAAACAAATGTGTTGTGACCTCCAGGAGTACATTGACCCCCTTTCAGGATGACAAACTAATATAATTTTGGCTGTATTAGCCAACAGATGATTGTGATACCGGGACTGATTCACACGGTGGTAGGTGACTTGCTTTCCTTCGAGTATCCGTTTGGGTGGGTGCGCCACCACTTGGCGCGTGTAGTATGCTAGTCATTGAAATTGCTCGGCTTACGAGACTTTATATCTAATGTCTCAGGATATAATGACGACGGGACGAAGGGACGGTTGCAGTCCCGCACATCACTTTGTCTTTCTTCACAAGTTCTGAGTGGCACTGCAATTGTTATGGACTTGCGATATGCTTACCATCGGGCAAATGACCAGCTCGTCTCGTTACCATAGAGTTTTTTTTTTATAAGAACGTATTTATTGGTGGGCTTAACAGTTCCCCAATTTGCTCACCCTAAGTTCAAAAATTATTAGTGTACCTATTATAACCCTACTCATGAAAAAAGAATCATTAAAGAGAAATCGATTAACATAGCCACAGTAAAAATCAGAAGAGTAGTGGACCTCCTCCTTTTTTGGAGACATCAGTTAAGAAAAATAGCCACATCGAATTTGTCTATTATCAGGCCAGCTCCAGTGAAATCTGTACCGCTTGTCATAATTATATGGCTACAAAACGCAAAAAACTCGTCCAGTGCCAAATATGGCGACCTTCACAATGAAGTTGACTTTCTCGTCATCAAGTTCAAGGTGACGAAGACGTCAAGGTTGGTAATGCGCATCGTTTACGCAACGTGGTTGGGGAGGGGCTTCGTACGTCGGTAAGACTCGATCTGCACTGACAGAGTCGAAGCGCAATTTTTTTACAAGCTTGTATTTATCTTGCAGTGTTTGTATACTATGTTAGCGTGTTTAAGTCAAATATTCGGAGCTGCAAGCTGACGGCTCCGTATCTAAGTTGGTAGTAACCCTGCCTGCAAGGCGAGGGGTCCCGGGTTCGATTCCCGGCCGGGGCAGATTTTGTGTAAGCATAAAGTTTGTTCTCGGGTCTTGGATGTTTGTGATGTGTATCTGTGTATGTCCATGCCACCTGCGACACAGGGAATCCTAGTGCGGGGGTATGAGTGTGTAAGCGTTTAAAAAAAAAAAAAATAATTAGAACTACTCTCCGGTGTTCGATTGAGCCGAATATTTATACATATGAAATGCAGACCGTAGACGCTTATGTATGCCTTTTAGTATCAAAATAACCATGCTTTTGCATCAATCACGATCATCGATTACGAGATAATAAACGCGCAAGCTCGGCTTGATGCAAAACACCAAAAAACCACGAAATAGACAGTTATTGTCTATTTCGTGGTTTTTTGGTGTACGATACGGCCAGCAATGGTGTATGATACGGCAATACGGCCAGATAGTGCTATCTCGAAGCCCTGCCTGGGCTCAAAGCGACGACTGCTCCGCTTTACGCTACATACATCACTTGCGCACCAATGTGCTTATTTATCGCGGCGTCTGCACTGAGCCCGCATTGGTTGTTGAAAACATGTTCTATGTAGGTACAGCTCAGCTCACCCTTTTTTAATATGAGATAGGTTTGTCTTTGACCACACCTCACCTGCTGATGGAAACCAAAAATGGGGCCGAAGGTGGAACACGCTCACCCAGAAGAAACTTATTTACCTTTGACTGTGATATGACCTGGGTGAAATGAGGACACTATTATTTCCATTTTGTTCAACCAGGTGTATCACCACATCAGTGATGCACATATATCATCATATATCAGTGATGCGTATAGTGGAATAAATCGACTTGAACATCGGGAAAGACTGACGACGGACTTCAGGAAATGACAGCTCTTTACTATGTACCTACTCGTATCTAATGACCGCTTTACACTCGCCCGCGAATCGCGGCCGTGAAGCCTGCAACAACCGACCGCGAAACCGCGATCCATCCACAATCGCGGTTCACGGCCTCATCGTAGGCTTTTACGGCGCGAGTTTAGAGCGACCATAATATTATAGTGGTGGATTATTAACAGTTGTGTTCATCGATGTGCATGAAGAAGCAAGGTTGTGTGACGTAAGGAGCACCTGTCAAAATGGTTTCCTACAATTCTATTATAGCTCGCCTCGGTTAAACTGAGGAAACGGATGTTTTATTGTTTTTTTAGTGATAATTTGTGTGCTTGTTTTGGGGGAGGACGTATTATTTAGCAAAAGATGAGTTTTGAACGAACAAAAGCGTTTCGGCCGAACGTAATCAATGTTTGAATTGATAATTTGGGTAGCGACTTTGAAGCGTGAATAAAAGTTTAGCGGACTGCGCAAAGCCAACAGGAAGTCTGTATTATATGTTTGTATTTTTAGTACTCTATGTATGTTGGCCGTGTGTCCAGCTAAGACAGCCTGCCATCTCTCTTGGAGCCGTAAGGAATATCATTATCAGCCTCTTACGCTCTCACTGCTGGGAACCGGCCTTCTCTCAGAGAGAGAGGTATGGGCCATAATCCACCACGCGGCCCCAGTGCGGCTTGGTGGATGTCACATGTCCTCGAATTTTGTGGTTCTTGAACATGCGGGTTTCCTCACGATGTTTTCCTTCACCGTTTTAGAGCGAGTGCGAGTAATCCGCACATAATTTGATATAGGTAAGTTATTGGTGCGGGCCGAGTCGAGATTCGAACTATGGTGCGTCGGATTGAAAGTCGCACAAGTGCCCGCTCGGACACACTCGCTCGTAAGGAGTATATTGCCTATATACTGTTTGCATGATTGTTGTAAGGAGTATATTAGATGCTAATTGCATAACAACAATTAGCGCTGCCGCTGCCACAGTAAGAGAAGGGATGGTAATATTCTCAAACGGGAGCATACAACCCAGAGTAAAGAATTTGGCAATTATAAATAGGTCGAGGTAATGCCCTGTCAATTTACGCATGCAAACTTTCGGCTAAAACATAGATCAACTTTTCAAACCAAAATATTTTTTTTTTATGTTATTGGTAACGAGACGAGCTGGTCGTTTGCCTGATGGTAAGCATAACGCCGGCCCATAACAATTGCAGTGCCACTCAGAACTTTGAAACACAAAGGCCGGCGCGGCACTGCAGTGCGCTCGTTACCCTGAGACATTAGGTATTGTCTCATAAGCCCAGTAATTTCACAGGCTGCTTTGCTCATCAAACCGGAACACAGTAATGCTTGCACACAACTGCTTGGCGGCAGACTTCACGAGCAAAGCGGTGGTAGTAACCCAGACGGACACTCGCAAAAGAGTTAGTCCTCCCGCTAACATATAGGGATATCTTGGTTTCGTGATATATCTATTTTGTCACGGTCATGGGTTCACACCCAAATGTCACAAACGTGGACGAGTCCTACTAAGCGTTAATGCGTTTTAATAAATTACCCATTTTAACTGTCGGATTTACGACTTTCTGACCCTGAATGACGGTAAAGGTCACCGTTCGCCGTTTACCTTACGAGCTTTACAGAGTTACCAATCTATAATTGTAAAGTACAATCCCTCTACTGGCTAAGTACCAACTATCAATTTTTTATTTCCCGCGGAAAACTTTCGGTCTTACCACCAAAAAATGAAACACACATATAATTAACTCCCTCGTGTTTAAATATCAGCCCAATAATTTCACTGGCTACTCTGCTCATCACACCGGAACACAGTAATGCTTGCACACTACTGCTTGGCAGCAGACTTCACTCACAAAGCGGTGGTAACAACCCAGACGGACACTCGCAGAAGAGATAGTCCTCCCACTAACAAAAGTTCTAAGTTCAATGTTAAAATAAATTGCACAGTGAAGCTGTTTTTGACAGAAAAAATGGATAAACTTCTAATTTATTATCATTGCCCAAACCAGTCTTTCGCGATCAGTTTATTTCTGAAAAAATACAGTTTTCTGAAAAAATGCAATTGTGACTCAATTTCTCTGTCAATGTCAATTTTTTAAAGTCGTTTTACGCTTTTTTAAAAGCGGTCGTTGCATTTGACAGGTCTCGCATTAACTAACATTAAATAAACTAATCTTAATTCTCACATAACTGTTTCAAACTAACGATTACACGTGAGGTTACCCAACTTCACAGCAGCGGCAAGGTTATAAAACCAGCTGAGATTGCCAAACGCGCACGTGCATTGGTTTCCGGACTTTGCATAAATAACACAAGCCGATGTAACAAAAGCTACATAAATAAAAAACACGACTGCCCAGTGCCCAGCCACTGTCACTCGGGATGATGTAAGAATTATAACGATACCCCATACATGCAAATCTGTTCAGGCATTGTAGAGTTATGGTGGAATAAACAAACTCACATAAGTACATACTCGTATACACAGTGGCGTATTTTAGTATTCAGGAGGGCAATCGCGTTAAACATTATCAACCAAACTGCTACTAAACCACGACCGCATCACAGCTTTTTGACCGTTTCGTATCGCGCTAATAGTTTTACCAAAAGTTGAGACGCTTCTCGACAACAACTGACAGTTAACGCTGTCAAATGAACGGCAATATCGAATTCCACACGCCTGAACCGAAACTAAACAACAGTTGGTATCAAACCACAACCAAACCATAACTGTACGCTGTCATTTCAAATTAGCGCGATCGGGGCCCAGGGCCCTGGGCCTGCAGGCCCCGCCGCCTGCCGTCACGCTGGTCAGTATATACGATAGCACCGCATCTTGGTGTCTATCAAACTTACACCCACGAGCCCCCACGACCATTACGAGATTTAAACTCTTATTAAGAAACAGTGTTAAACGGGGGTTTAGTTACACGTAGTTTTTTCTTTGTTGCTCTTTGACAATTTTAAACTGAATAGAAAGAAATAAAACACAATTTAACTAAGTTTTCGACTGTTTAACACTGTTTATTAATAGAGCCTTAGAGTGGGCTTTTTAAATTTCTTCTGCTTGCACCGCCCCTCGCAGCCTGCCTACAAATTAACAGTTTTCCGATTTTTTCCTTTTTTTATGCTGTAAGACATTACTTCTTGCCTAATTTCATTATTCTAACTAATAGGTCAACGGGAAATAGGTATGTACCTTATAGGGTTTGATTCCCCGTCTTAAAAGGGAAGCGAAGTAAGACTTTATGGGTTCCTTTTTTCCTTTTGACATACGGAATCCTAAGAATTAAAGAAAACAAATTTATAGAGAGTTTCAATCAGACTCACCCGGCCTCATGTTCAGTTTCTCCCACAGCATCAAGTCCTGCGGCGTGAAGACGAAACCAGCCACCGACAGGACTATAAGAAGAACGCCCCAGAAGCACTGCCCTAAGTGACCTGCAGGAGGAAAAGATACTGTTAGCCAAAAAATAAACACATAGGTATAGGACATATGTATGTAAATACGATATCGACGGCTCCGTAGCTAAGTTGGTAGTAACCCTGCCTGCAAAGTGAGGGGTCCCAGGTTCGATTCCCGGCCGGAGCAGATTTTGTGTAAGCATAAAGTTTGTTCTCGGGTCTTGGATGTTTGTGATGTGTATCTGTGTGTGTCCATGCCTCCTGCGACACAGGGAATCCTAGTGCGGGGGTATGAGTGTGTAAGCGTTTATTATTTATTTATTTATTTAATAGTGAATACACTAAGCTTAGCTTTTTGTTAGTGGGAAGACTAACACTTCTGCGAGTGTCCGTCTGGGTTAATACCACCGCTTTGCTCGTAAAGTCTGCTGCCAAGCAGTAATGTGCAAGCATTACGGTGTTCCGGTTTGATGAGCAAAGTAGCCAGTGAAATTACTGGGCTTATGTGACTTAATACCTAATGTCTCAGGGTAACGAGCGCACTGCAGTGCCGCGCAGGCCTTCTTTTTTCAAAGTTCTGCGTGGCACTGCAATTGTTATGGGCCGGCGTTATGCTTACCATCAGGCAAACGACCAGCTCGTCTCGTTACCAATAACATAAAAAGAGATTAGAACTGGTTCTCAAGCAGGGCTTTAAATACCGGTAAAAGATTTGTAACATTACCTCTACTCGATCGCTTTACCGGTACTAATATATAAATTACCGGTAATAAAAACGTTACTTATGCAACGTCATACCGGTAAACATTCCTAACGATAATTTCAAATTAACGTTAAATTTACCGATACTTTGAAGCGGGTAAAGCTGTGTCGTGTAAGAAGTGTCCTCGCACGGAGTGGCAACAGCACAATTTTTATCGATTTTGTTAAAATTACCTTTTCACGATGTCTCCCGAATTCAAAATTCAAGTTCAAAATAATTTATTGCAAAGAGTGTAGGTAGAAAAAGATGGTAATACATAGTGTTCCATACAATCTACCTCATTTGGAAGTGTGGAATATTCGTGTTTACGATTAATTACATTTATATGAAAACTATTACATTACAATAATTAATTAATACAAATTAGTATCAATCATGTCATAAACATAATCCTTTCTTTTGGCTTCGCCGGGTAAACAACAAAACGAACATCATAGATAAAAAAAATATATAATTTAATTGGGATGTTGACTGATTTTGGGAAAGTGTCTAAAACGATGCGTATGGGCCTAATATAACCCAAAATATTTAAATTTAATTTTTAAAATCACTAATGTTTTAATTATCACGTATTTTAAATGCTGTTTTAAATTTTGCTCCAAAACGCCAATACTGGTCACGTGGTCGATGTGACGTCACGATTCCTGGCACAGATAACTAAATTCACAGAAATCACTCTAAAATACTAGGCAGAAAGAGCAATATACTCATTCCGATTGAGAAAGTGACGTCACGATTGAAAAAGTGACGTCACGCGCGTTTTATGTCACGTGACTTCGGAGTGATGTGATTACATTTTGATTATTAAATTAAAATTATATTCCTTAAAAATAAACAAAAATATTGTGTTTTATAGGATTTCTGTCACAAAAACTACCGTTTCGCGGCAAAATTATATTTTTATTTGAATACAGTCAACATCCCAATTGTTTCCATAGAGCTAACGAATTGGCAAAAAACAATGTTTTATTATGGTTTCCATAGACATACGATACTAACAAATATTTATAGTCAATGAAAAGGATTTCCGCGTTCTGTTCAAATGATTTAACTACCTATTTAACGATTTTTGAGGTTATAGGTTGGTAACTTGTTACCTCTATAGAATACAATTTACAACCTAGTAAAATACTACACGTGAATTTAGATGATTAATTTTAGAGATCCTTGGTCGACAATACAATTAGAAAAATCGTGTGATTTTTAACACGCTGAGCTAAGCTTATAAGCTTCATTTGTAGCTACCTAAACTATGTAAGGGTATAGGAGCGAGTGTGTCCGAGCGGGAACTTGTGCGACTTTCAATCCGACGCACCATAATTCGAATCTCGACTCGGCCCGCACCAATGACTTTATTTATATCAAGTTATATGCAGATTAAATTTCAAAAGTATTGACTATATAAAAAAACGAAGATTGGCGGCCGATCTAGATAGATAGATAGATAAAATTTGCACACTACAATTAAAAATACAAAAAATATAAAGAAACTCATTTTAACTCTATCCTCTGAACTATTATCGCTTCAAAAGGAGCCTTTTTGCTAATTACCGGGCCTTAAAGGAGTCATCACGCCGACACATAGGCCCTAAGATTTCGCGTGACCTCACAGAGTACACAAAGATCTTCCTCTAACCGATAAGGGTATGGCGACCATGGGCCGCATAGTGAAGTCTCAATTTATCTACGAACAAAAGGAGCAATAGGGCTGCCACGTTTAGAATTAATCCTACTTTAATATTATAAATGCGAAATTTTTTGTGAATGTTTGTTACGCGTATTTTTCTCCGTAACAACTAAACCAAATTTGATGATATTTGGAATGTAGGTATCATAGGTTCTGGAATAAAATAATATATGCTAATATAATTTTCAAAAACCAATCCCTAATTCCCTGGAATACTTTGCCGTGTTCCTTGTTTCCTTCGAAATACAACTTGGGTATCTTCAAGGCTAGAGTGAATAGGTATCTTCTAGATCTACGTGCTCCATCTTCGACCACATCTTCGCTTACCATCAGGCGAGTTGGTGGCCAAACGTAGATTTATTAACAATAAAAAAATGGGGTTTAACCGGGTCGTAAATATTCAATTTAAATAAATCTATACAAATAAAATTGAAGTGCTTGTAATATCAAAATAACAGCTTTTTACTTAATGCATATGAAAGTATATACGGTACCTATAACAAAACATCCATTTTTAAATAAGTTAGTAGTAGAAACTATAAATTACTCCCTTTATATAATCTTATTTAAAATGGATTTCCGCAAAGTAACGCCTGATTACATCAAATAACATCCATTTTTTAAAAAATTGTCTGTCTGTCCGTCTATCTGTTCCGGGTAATCTCCGAAACGGCTGGGTCATTGTCCAGCAAAAACTGACAGGTGTCAACCCTGATCACAGACCGTACAATGCTATGAACGACCTACAAACACGATTACGTAGTGCGACCGCTTGGATTGAATAATAATGACTCAAAATATAGTTATATGAATAATTGAATATACATTCTATTCAAGAAGGATACATATTTGATTAATTCATTTTTAATTAAATTTGTGCAGGATCTTGAAGAATAGGACCACTCGAGTCTTCCCACGTGTGCCGTAAGAGGTGGTTAAGGGAATATACAGGGAACGGGCTGCAGCATTCTCCTCGGTTTACATCATAATCTACTGCGATCACAGCGACACCTGCTATACCCTTACGAATGCACTGCAGAACCGCGCAAGACTTTGTGTTATAAAGTTCTGAGTGGCACTGCAGTTATTGTTAAGGGCCCGCATTACGTTTACCATCAGGCAAACGACCGGCTCTTATCAAAAAAAGTTGATATCTTGTGTGAAGCACCGCGACCTCAAAATATGTTTTCAATATAATATTTGGAGTTGTTTGCAATGCAAGTAGGTACTTAAATATGCAGAGAAAACAATTCAACAATCCCATCCAGCTCTAAATTAGAATCCATTTATAAATTGTGTTGTCCAACAATGACGTTGTCATTACGTCACAACTTCTTAAGACTGCGCCCTACTAACCCAGTAATCTAAACTGTAAAACTTCTTTGTTCCAAAAAAGGAGCACTACGGATCCAATACGTATTCTATGACGTCATCTTTTCTTATGCCCGTTTTCACCAACCCTATAGGAGACGCCTAAATCGGATGCCTAAATATTTAGGAGTTGCCTAGGGCAAAAAAACGTTTCAACAACCTTTAGGAGTGTTCTAACGGTTTGTAGTTACGACTTTGCTCACATTAGGAGTCACTTAGTTAGGCGTCGGCTTATCGCCTTAGTGAAAACGGGCATTTGATACTTGCATTGCTGATTGCACACAAAATATATGATAATAATTTGAGCACGCGGCGTTTTACATAAGAGAACACCAGTCGTTTGCCTGTAGGTAAGTATAATGTGGGCCCATAACAATTGCAGTGCAACTCAGAACTTAACAACACAAAGCCCTGCGCGGCTCTGCAGTGCAATCGGAAAGGGAGTTTGTGCCGTAATAATTGATTTCATCGTTTTAAAGACGGAAGACGATTTAGCAATCCAAAATATTATTTTAATCATCAATTTATACAAAGCTACATGTAATGTAGGATTATATCTCGTAAGTATTGATTTGATGATTATTTTGTTAACTACTTGAGCACCTACAAATCAAATCAAATCATTTATTTAGACACATAACTACATAATTTTTTTGCAAGAACATAATCCATATCCATACATATAAATAATATTGAAGTGTCTGTTTGTAATATCAAAATAACAGCTTTTTACTAAATGCATATGAAAGTATATACGGGACCTACACCTAAACAGCCATTTTTAAAAATTATGTCTGTCTGTCTGTCTGTTTGTCCAGGTAATCTCCGAAACGGCTAGGCCGATTTTGACCGGACTTTCACTGGCAGATAGCTGATGTTACAAGAAGTAACATAGGCTACTTTTATTTTGGAAAAAGAATTAGGGTTCCGCGCAATAAAATAAAAACCATGCAATCCAATATCTCCGCGCGGGTGAAACCGCGGGCAGCAGCCAGTTTGGAATAAAAACGATCGATAAAGGAAATACTTAAACCGCAAAAAAATTAATAAAATAATCATCAAATCGACACTTACGAGATATAATCATATTAATCATACATTCTATAGCTTTGTATAAATAATATTTTGGATTTCTAAATCGTCTTCCGTCTTTCAAACGATGAAATCATTATTTTTTAGTCATTTCTTGTAGTCCGCGTGTCTACACACGGAGACGGTACAATGCTATTCAAATTAGGGGTGTTTCCTTGTGTACTAACTAGAAAGCCTAACTGATTAGGCAACGAGGAATACTTTGTTTCTCATGTGTTGAATGAGATCATAAAAAAATGCAGTCAACTACTTTAAATACATTGTAACGGGATATTTACCGTGATTATTATAAGCTGGTGAGCTCCCGATATTTCGACGCTGTTGCAAGCATCATGTTCACGGGAATACAACATGATGCTTGCAACAGCGTCGAAATATCGGGAGCTCACCACCTTATAATAATCACGGTAAATATCCCGTTACAATGTATAAAGTAGTGAATAACCGTGAAAGTCTAAAACAGTGCTTAAATGCAGTCAACATCCCAATTGCAGTGCCACTCAGAACTTTGAAACACAAAGGCCTGCGCGGCACAGCATTGCGCTCACTGACTACTTCACTACCGGTGGTGTAAACCGAAACACAGTAATACTTGCACATTACTGCTTGGCGGCAGACTACAGGACACTGATGGTCGCTCGTAGAAGAGTTAGTCCTACCATCAGCACTTGATAACGCTGATAAGGATATAGCTAAAAAATATGAAATAAGGGTTTTGTGGAAAAATATATTTTTTTTCCAGACAAGCTTTTTGGCTACCTAGCTTCTGGCTCCATCATCAGAAATCTGGACATCATCTAGGATCAGAGTACTTGTAAAGACAAATCCAACGAGCTCAAACTCGAAGAGGTTACGTCGTTTCGTTACAGGGTACCTGTGGCCGCCTTTAGGCTACATCATCAAAGACGAAAGGTTGCTTGCTAGGCTTTCTGTCTTCTACAGGATACATTTTGGAGAGTGTGCACCGATACTGCATGACTTGATTCCCCCTTCCCCTTTCCATCATCGGACGACCAGACGTACAGCAATGCCACATCCGCTTATGGTTGACATTCCTCCTATCCGTACTAAGCGTTACGCTTCCACCTTCATCATGCAGACAGCTAAAGAGTGGAACTCATTGCCGGCATCTGCTTTTCCTGAACATTATATACAATCTGGGAGTCATCAAGAGACGAGTCTATCTATAATAGGTATCTTCTGGGCAAACGTGATACATCGTCGACCGCGTCGTCGCTTAACATCAGGTGAGACAGGGGTCAAAGGCAAGCCCATTTGCAATAAAAAAAAACAATCAAGATCTGCGATATCATTGCATTGACACCGGACTTGCATAAGTATGCCTAATTTTAGCAGCAGGTGGTCGAAAAATGGTTTGCTTTTGAAGCAGACAACTCAGATACGAAGAACATTGCAAGTTGTAAAAAAAAAAAACGAAATGCTGCTGAGTAAAGGCTGGTGAACGTACATTGCGACGTGCCGCGGAAGCAGGCAAGCAGGGTTATTTTAACTCACTCGGAACGATATCCGTATCGGAAGCGTCTTTCTTGATCGTTTATATTTCTGAATCCCATCCCGTCAGAGTAATTTCCCGTTTAGATTTGTCAATTCAGCTGCTTGAACACGGATATAATTCCGACAATATTTCTCATATTTTTTTTTATTTTTTTTTTATGTTATTAGGTACCGAGACGAGCTGGTCGTTTGCCTGATGGTAAGCATATCGCCGGCCCATAACGATTGCAGTGCCACCCAGAACTTTGAAACACAAAGGCCTGCGCGGCACTGCAGTGCGCTCGTTACCCTGAGACATTAGGTATTAAGTCTCATAAGCCCAGTAATTTCACTGGATACTCTGCTCATCAAACTGGAACACAGTAATGCTTGCACACTACTGCTTGGCGGCAGACTTCACGAGCAAAGTTCTCTAATGGGTTCCGAGATATAAACGATCTGAAACAGTCGCTTCCTCCACGGAATCATTCCGAGTGAATTAAAATCAACTCCCAGATGACTAATATAACCTATTAAAATAATTAAGCAGCACTTTCCGGAAATCTATAATCTAAATCAAGGTGCTAGGTAATGTTAGGCTGACATAAAGGTTATCATTGCTATATTTTTACCAGGTAGTAGGCAATAAAGCCGGCCTTACACGCTTATATGCGTTTGTGTTTTGCTGTCAAAATAACCATGGTTTTGCAACAAGCGGCGCGGCTAACGAGACAATACACAAACGCGACTTGATGTAAAACCATCAAAAATCCATGAAATAGACAAGAACAATACAGTTAGAAAGGGACGACTGCTCCGCTTTACGCTACATATACATCACTTGCGCACCACCGCGTATTTACCGCGGCTTCTGCACTGAATAGGTACGCAGCAGTTGTGAAACTATTTTTTTTTAGTAGTAATCATAGAAGCGGCTGCGGTTCGTCTCTTCGACTACCTCTAACCGGCACGGTTCGCGCTCAGACTAGATTTGGGTACCAATACCAAGATCATGGTTTTTCCATGGTTTTCGCATGGGCCGTGATTGATGGTTAATGGTTATCCATCAATCATGTATTAGGTGTACGGGCCGCCTAAAGGTCTTCACCCACACATTATAACCGCCCCGCTCCAGAGCAGCAACGTCCGGCACAACATCGAAGACATCTAACTTTGAAACACAAAGGCCTGCGCGGCACTGCATTGCACTCTATATTAGTTAATCTAATAAGTCCAGTAATTTCACGTGCACTTACCACAGCAAATCTTCCTCTTCTGCTTCGTCTCTTGTTTTTCATTGACGTCAACATCAGCTCCGCAGCACATTTTGACATCAGCGCAGTTGAGGTTGTTGCTGCTGCCAGCAGTGCTGTCACCGCTGTCGGCTGAGTCGCTGTCGGCGCTGCGGGTGGACGCGGTGCGGGATGAGCTTTCGCTGTCAGTGGCGAGAATCACTTCCGCAGACATTGTGGCTTTGGTTTATCTGTGGATATAAAAAAACAATCTTTGTAAGTGGAAAATTTGACATTTCTGGATTCAGAATCAGAAACTGAGAGATTTCACTTTTTAGGGTTTCGTTTGTCCGAATGAAAGGGAACCCTTATACTGCCTAAAGGCGATGGGGTCACTGCACTGCCAATTTGCTCCGAATCTACTAGAGATTTATTAGACAGATTAAGTTACGTTGAATGTATGTATGCATTAAATAAATAAATAAGTAGAGATTGGGGACATACATATGTATATGAATTTGTGTGTCATACATGGGCGTGTAACGAAAATAAATGAATTTTGAATATACTTTTGTAACATGATAAGTAAATCTCACTATTTTGCGTACAAACTTACATTTGCAGTTGTAATGTATATGGGAGAATATGTTTTTCAACTACAATGTTAATTTTGTTCTTGGGATACATTTGTTAGTCCGATTTAAAAAAGTATTATATATTCATCATACGGAACCATCATCACGCGAGTTCAACTCGCTCTTGTCCGGTTTATTGAGTCCGTCGATTTAACCGTTTTCCACAGGTGCTATCAATATGTAATATTTGATACTCTATTTTCTTCAGCTATAGGTGACTCATGCACTACCGTGTAATGGCAGCTTTATAGCAAAATCCTCCTTTCATGGCTGACGTGCAGCAGTGGACGTTTAGCGAATGAAGATGTATTTTCAGGAAATCAGTACTTATAGTAATTTAAAAAACTGCTTTTATTGAAAAGGATTACCTACATATTTTTTAAACGGTGATTACAAAAATTAATTAATATCTATGTAAAATATTTCAGGAACTGAATGAATAACAATATTTAAATGTCAAGATAAAGTCAATCCATCAATCAGAGATTAATAATAAATAATTGATAAAAATAACTTAATTAATGAAATCATCATTATAAATGCAATAACCATTTATGTGCTAGTATTTTGGGAACGTTGCCTACTGTTTTTTTAATTCTATTGGACAACGAAACGTGCGGGTAGTTTTTGTGATTTTATTTTTATTTTATTTATTTATTATTCGAAAACTTACAGCCTATTTATTACAGTAAACATAAACTTAGAATCATAAACCGGGCATTGCAAGTTTTCACCTATAATATAACACATTTAAGAGTTACTTAGAAGTACTTAGTGACAAGAAAGCGAAAATAAATTAATATAATAAAAGGAACCCAAATAGCTCACTAAGTTACAGTCTTACATTTGGGAACCAAAAAAGTCGAAGCCATATGATGCCTTATCGATCGCACACAAAAAAATATCAAATTATTAGTTTTTAGAAAATCGTCAATGAAAGAAGAAGCGATGGTACGTACATAACGCGCTCATTACACGCTCATGCATGTTTGCGTTTTGCTGTCAAAATAATTATGTAGGGTTATTCTGGTTTTGCAATATTAAAAAATGAATGAAAGCACGAATTCAAAATCCACGGAACAGACTATAACAACAACTATTATAGGACCAGCTAGAGGCTGTCTGTTTCACTCCCCCGAAGCGCTTCATGGGCTCAAAGCGACTGCTCCGCCAACTACATACATCACTCGCGCACCACCGCGTGTTCAATGCGGCTTTTACACTGAACACGCAGTGGTTGTGAAACCTATTTTTTTGTAGTTGAGGCTACGAACAAATAATAAGTATTTGTTCGTAGAGTTGAGGTCGTAAAAGCGGCTGCCGATGCCGTGCGTCTCTTTCACTTCCTCTAATACCATGGTTAGCGATCGGATTAGATTTCCATCAAGCACCACTTCAGAAGGTACGATCGCGTCAAGCGGAACCGTGGGTTTTCCATGGTTAGCGCGTGGTCCGTGATCGATGAATATCCATAAATAATGCATTACCGTGTAATCGCAGCTTTACGCCGGCTCGTATAGCCCACGGTATTGCCCTCGTTAACCTGAGACAAATCTAATAATCCCAGTAATTTAACTAACTACTTCACTCATCAAGCCGAAACACAGTAATGATTGCACACTACTGCTTGGCGGCAGACTTCACGAGCAACGCGGTGGTATCAACCCAGACGGACACTCGCAGAAGAGTCCTACCGCCTGGTAAAGCTAAAGTGTACTAACCCATGATGACACAAGAAATAACAAATCTTTCAAATGGAAAAACAACGAAGTATGCCACAATCCATATAAATTTAATGATGTATAATTCTTCCCACAAAAAATTAATGTTGTATTTAGATCTTACAAATGCTAGAACGCATAATTTGGAGCTTACACAACTGGTAAATCGGCCATGAGCGTGTATGGCATGCATCAAGGGTTCCGTAATCATATCATTTCTATAAACTCCGTTAGTGGGAGGACTAACTCTTCTGCGAGTGTCCGTCTGGGTTGTTACCACCGCTTTGCGAGTGAAGTCTGCCGCCAAGCATTAGTGTGCAAGCATTACTGTGTTCCGGTTTGAAAAGCAGAGTAGCCAGTGAAATTACTGGGCTTATGAGGCTTAATACCTAATGTCTCAAGTGTAACGAGCGCACTGCAGTATCGCGCAGGCCTTTGTGATTCAAATTTCTGGGTGGCACTGTAATTGTTATGGGCCGGCGTTATGCTTACCATCCGGCAAACAACAAGCTCATCTCGTAAACAAATAACATAAAAAAGAAAACTATTGGTTTGTTTGATGGTAAGCTTACGCTGATCCGTAACAATTGCAGTAGGTACTGCTCTGAACTTTGAAACACAAAGCCCTTCCGTCTCGTCACCGAAGAACAGAAAAACATTTTTTTTTATATAATTTTCCTCTTTTTATAAACTTATCTAAAGCATACGTCGTGTGAAAATGTACACAACGAAAATCAAAGTGATTATACGATATACAATGATTATTTTTATTTAGTAATAAACATTTAGTTTATCATATGAATTAAAATCTAAAATGTCTGTAAGTACTTGTATATTTGAATTGCTGAATCTATACAAAGAAATAAAATTGAAGTGTCTGTTTGTAATATCAAAATAACAGCTTTTTACCAAATGCATATGAAAGTATATACGGTCCCTATAACAAAACATCCATTTTTAAAATTTTTGTCTGTCTGTCTGTTTGTTCCGGGTAATCTCCGAAACAGATGGGCCGATTATGACGGGACTTTCACTGGCAGATAGCTGATGTTACAAGGAGTAACGTAGGCTACTTTTATTTTAGAAAAATATTTAGGGTTCTGCGCAAAAAATAAAAACCAATAAATCTAATATCTCCGCGCGGGTGAAACCGTGGGCAGTAGCTAGTAATAAATATTCTATTATTTTCTAAGTACGGAACCCTAAAAACAAAAACACAAAAAATTACGGTAAAATAATCGACGTGCATACTCTAGGAGACCCTGAAAAGTCTGTAAAGAATATTAAACTAATTTACGTCTATTATTTCATAAAAATTATTTGCTTATCAGCTTGATGGCCGTTGCTGCACGTCCTGTTGCAATAAGTACTGCTTACAGCAGATTGCACTTTAATAATGTACTCGTGTAATGCTTTTAGAGATGAGACATACCCAAATGCAACGTGTCGATAAATAAAACAGAACCGCATTTTAATTTCCGCATTTTATCCAGAGAGTTCCAAAGTGAGTCAATGTTTTGTTGTTCAATGAGAGGTTGTAAACTTATTATTTTTTTATTTTTATTTTATGTTATTTGGTAACGAGACGAGCTGGTCGTTTGCCTGATGGTAAGCATAACGCCGGCCCATAACAATCGCAGTGCCACCCAGAACTTTGAAACACAAAGGCCTGCTCGGCACTGCAGTGCGCTCGTTACCCTAAGACATCCATACAGATAAATAAAATTGAAGTGTCTGTTTGTAATATCAAAATAACAGCTTTTTACTAAATGCATATGAAAGTATATAGGTACGGTACCTATAACAAAACAACCATTTTAAAAATTTTTGTCTGTCTGTCTGTCTGTCTGTTTGTTCCGGGTAATCTCCGAAACGGCTGGACCGATTTTGACGGGACTTTCACTGGCAGATAGCTGATGTTACAAGAAGTAACATAGGCTACTTTTATTTTAGAAAAATAATTTGAGTTCCGCGCAAAAAAATAAAAACCATGTAATCCAAAATCTCCACGCGGGTGAAACCGCGGGGCAGCAGCTAGTTAGGTATTAAGTCTCATAAGCCCAGTAATTTCACTAGATACTCTGCTCATCAAATTGGAACACAGTAATGCTTGCACACTACTGCTTGGCGGCAGACTTCACGAGCAAAGCGGTGGTACCCAGACGGATACTCGCAGAAGAGTGAGTCCTCCCACTAACAAACTTATCATTTATCAGTGTTATCACTAAGTAATATAACATATCAGATCATTCCTACATTGATGCTGATTCGTATTATTTGATCGGCCTCTTGTGCGATAAAAATAATATGATCTTGTATTTTATCGATATCGATAAAATTGACTAAGTAGGTAGTAATTTTCTCAACTCAACACACAAAATTAGATAAAAGAGTTAGATGTAATGTCTGTACTTCCATTCTAAATTAGTCCTTGATAAAAACAAAATGTTCTTTACTATTTAGATTTATGCTTCATATCTTGCTTTACGCGTAAAGTTTCATTAATTCATTTCGGAGATTTTGGACTTGAATGTGCGTATGAAAGGCTGTGAGACATAAAATATCTAATAAGACGAGATTGTTGACAGACGATACGTCTATGTTTTATAGTAATAAGACAAGATATCGTCTAATAAGACGAGATTGTTAGACGAGATTGTTATTGGTAGGACTAACTCTTCTGCGAGTGTCTGTCTGGGTTAGTACCACCGCTTTGCTCGTCAAGTCTGCCGCCAAGCAGTAGTGTGCAAGCATTACTGTGTTCCAATTTGATGAGCAGAGTATCTAGTGAAATTACTGGGCTTATGAGACTTAATACCTAACTAGCTGCTGCCCCGCGGCTTCACCCGCGTGGAGATTTTGGATTACATGGTTTTTATTTTTTTGCGCGGAACTCTACCTAATGTTTCAAGGTAACGAGCGCACTGCAGTGCCGCGCAAGTCTTTGTGTTTCAAAGTTCTGAGTGGCTCTACAATGGTCATATGGGCTGGCATTATGTTTAGCGTAGCGCAAATAGGACTCGTCTCGCTATCCAATACATAGTATAAAAACAAACCGAAACTATGATTGTTAGTTTGTTTTTGTTTCACGCAATGATTAGACATAATTTTTTGCGTATTCACGATTCGTTTGGAAACCTCGACGCGGGCGAAACCACGTGCAGCTATATAGTATAATAATTTCAACTAACGACAAGTATTAACGGTTTATTCATTTCTTATCGGTCATCGACATTAGGCAAAAACTGCGAAGATAAACTGACGCTTCTAATTAGGACAATGTACGTATTAGGAAGTTTATTTTGAGTTCTTTGAATTAGATAAGACAGATAAAGTATTTGTTTTTTTCAAACTGCCAGCATGCTAATCAACTAGACACTACATAAATAGGCATTACAACCAATAATTATACATCCAACTAATCTAAACAAAAACATTTAGATAACCTACAGGGCATTGTATTTCTTACATCAGTCAAATTACCACTTAACTGTCTAAGATTAAATTACTAACAGTTGTAATCAAGGATTTTAGAATATCAAACAAACATATTATACGCCATAGTTATATTAGTAAGTTTTAGTCACAGAACAATAAACCTAGACGCCGCATAAGCTAAGTTTTGTATTGAACACAATCGTCAAATGTTCGCGGGGACTAGGAAACACGGCTTTGTGTGATTGGTCAGTTTAAAACTCTTATGCAGACCGTAGACGCTTATGCAAACGTACGTTTGCTTGTCAGAATAACAACACTTTTACGTTAAGCGCGCATTCCGAGTATCACGAGATCCGCGCTTGACGCAAAAGCGTTGTTGTTCTGACAAGCAAACGTACGTTTGCATAAGCGTCTACACTGCCCCATACATCAGACGAGTGACGACGGCGTGTTGTGATTGGTTCGGTAAAACCTTGACATGCAGGGGTACCCGGCTAAGCGGAGTCTAGGTTTGTGGTTATAATAGACTAACGCCCAGGAAAAAAAATTACCGGTGGACCCACCAGTACGTCAAGCAATGGGACCACTGGTAATATAGCTCTATTTTCCAGGTGGCAAGGTTAGACTCTTGTGCAGATTGTGAAACAATTTTTTTTAATAGATGTCATAGAAGGGTTTCTAGAAGCGGGTGCCGTGCTTGGACTAGATTTCCATCAAGCCCCTACCACAACCACCACAGATCTCTCTGTGATAACCACAATAAACGATACGATGTGCGTCAAGCGGGGATCGTGGTTTTTCCATGTTTTTCTCGTGGTCCGTGCTTGATGCTTATCCATCAATCATGAAGTAGGTAAGGGCTGCCTAAGGCCGGCTTATAGCACCATGTTTGTAAAGACGTGTTGTGGCGAGCCCATGTAAAATGGGACATGGACAGGAAGGGTTGAAGAGTTCAGTAGCTTGAAGAGACAAGTGAAGAGACAGACCGACATTTGACCAGATTTATAATTTTATGTTATCAGTTTATTGACGTTATCAATCATACACGTTCAAGTTTAATTAATGTAAGTATTAATTTTAGTATCAATGTATGAGGTCAAAGATCTATCTTTTGAGATATCACCTAGTGCGTAAGAAATATATTACGTACGTAATATATTCTTGAATTATATAATGTCGCATGTAATAATTAATATTAGCTGCTGCCCGCGATTTCACCCACGTGGAGATTCTCGCGGGAATTGTGCATTTGTCCGGGTTAAAAAGTAGCCTATGTTACTCTCCGGTCCATAAACTATATCTATGCAAAAAATCACGTCGATCTGTTACGCCGCGCCGTTGCTCACACTTTCGAAAAAATGCACAATTCTCGGGTGAAACTGCGGGCAGAAGCTAAAACACAATGGATTGATTATATATTTCGCAGGTCACGCGGTACGACGCAAGGGGTCAACGACAACATCCCACGGCAACTCGTTCGCTGCTCACACTCCATGCAGTGCCCTTGACCTAGTTACCACTCACCAAACACCATTTTGACGGCTCCGTAGCTAAGTTGGTAGTAACCCTGCCTGCAAAGCGAGGGGTCCCGGGTTAGATTCCCGGCCGGGGCAGATTTTGTGTAAACATAAAGTTTGTTCTCGGGTCTTGGATGTTTGTGATGTGTATCTGTGTGTGTCCATGCCACCTGCGACACAGGGAATCCTAGTGCGGGGGTATGAGTGTAAGCGTTTATTTATTTATTTATTTTTATGTCTAGGAACGTCTTTGGCTTCCCACCGGTTCGGTGTCATCGTAAAGGTCGTTACACCAAAAGCAAGTTAGACTTTTCCCGTTCAGAACAAGTAAATACAGGTGGTAGGACAGAGTAGAATTACTTAACTCTTCTGTGAGTGTCCGTCTGTGTGGATACCACCGCTTTGCTCGTGTAGTCGGTCGCCAAGCAGTAACGTGGAAGCATGTGTTCAACTTTTGAGACTTAATACCTAATGTCTCAGGGTAAGGAGCGCAATGCAGTGCAGCGAAGGTTTAGTTAGGTAAGTATATGTAGTACTAGCTGCTGCCCCGCGGTTTCACCCGCGTGGAGATTTTGGATTATATGGTTTTTATTTTTTTGCGCGGAACCCTAATAATTTTTCTAAAATTAAAGTAGCCTATGTTACTCCTTGTAACATCAGCTATCTGTCAGTGAAAGTCCCGTCAAAATCGGACCAGCCGTTTCGGAAATTACCCGGAACAAACAGACAGACAGACAGACAAAAATTTTAAAAATGGTTGTTTTGTTATGGGTACCGTATATACTTTGATATGCATTTAGTAAAAAGCTGTTATTTTGATATTACAAACGGACACTTCAATTTTATTTATCTGTATGTATGTATGGATGTACATTTGTAAATCTGAAGGTGTATGCATATTTTTGCAGCTGACTGTATATTACGCGTAAGTAGGTAACGCGTGTCCTAAGTGAGACCTAAAATAACTTGAACCAGTCAAACCGCAGGCGAAGGTCGCCTTCTAAATCCAAGTTAGGTACTTTAGAACGTAACGCATGTGTCTATTATCCGTACCTTTTTGTTGCGTCTTATACAATACCTACATATAGTGCAAATTTTCTTAGTTGTCTAATAATGTAAACATAAACTCAGTAACCAATGACATAGATAGAAATTCAAACTCGATTCATATTGGTTGGCAATCGGATCACTACTGATGACATTGGTTGGTATCCGCCGAGTTTGTTTACTTTATTGAACAAGTATAGAAAACTAAACCGTACATCCCTATACTACAGGGTGAGTGTGAATTGGGATATGTTTTCCTGGAAGAGGATGATTAGGAACATGGTCGTCCACAAGTTGTGAGAACCTCCCTTGGAAATACGTCATACCAAATTTCTATACAAAAAAGTAAATTTTCTGGACATTTTCGACTCGATTTCGCTCGACATTTTCTGGTATTATTTCTGAGAATCTTCTAATCAACATCATCATTTAGCAAAGGTCAAAGTAGTTCCATCAATCAGCTGATCTAGGGCTGTCCGAAAATTCTGTAGTAGAATTTCGACGTAAACTTCTTCAATGAAAAAGTCCGAATTTCAAAACCTCTTAAAACAAATGTTGTTGACCTCCACGAGTAGATTGAGCCCCTTTTGAGATAACATACCAATTCAAACTCAGATTGTATATCTTTACTTGTTTTTTTATACTCGATATATTAGTATGTAAAACCCCAGCCAATTATAATTGCAGTGCCGTTCAGAACTTTGAAACACAAAGACCTGCGGGGCACTGCAGTACCCTCGTTACATTAGGTAAGCTCAGTTATTTCACTGACTTCTTTGCTCATCCAACCGGAAGACAGTAACGCTTTCACACTACTGCTTGGCGGAAGAATACAAGGGCAGAGCGGTGATACTTACATAGACGAACACTCACAGAACTATAATACTCCTAACACCTGGTAAAATCAAAGTACGAAAAAGCTTTCATTTATGTATTTCTCCCATTGTTTCATCACTTTATGCAATTCTTGCTGAATGTAGCTGAACAAAACTGTATTTTAGGGATGTGTTAAATATCCGGCCACTTTACTAATATTATTTGTCCTCTTTTTCGGGCATTTTCTTAAATAATAATTTATCTGTCTTAAATAATTATCCTTCTTCATAAACGATAAATGTTATATTATTTTAGATTGATTGTGGCTTAATATTATTATGATGATCAGGTCATAATCTACCACGCTAGATTTACAAAAGTTGGTTAGAATGTTTGCGGCAATATTTTGAATGTAGTGTTACAATGCATTCGAAGCTTACTATCCTTGATGTTTTTCTTCGCCGTTTGTCAAACAGAGCACAGAGAGGTACATAATGTTATAAATTAATCAGTGCATATGCCTAATGGCTATAAAGCCAACTGAAGTTGCAGCACTGAGCAAAGCATGACCACAGAACCAATCATGATCCTCCTCTAGGTCATGAAATAATAGTCATAAAATCATCAAAAATAAATAAATTAATAAACGCTTACACTCATACCCCCGTACTAGGATTCCCTGTATCGCAGGTGGCATGGACACACACAGATACAGATCACAAACATCCAAGACCCGAGAACAAACTTTATGTTTACACAAAATCTGCCCCGGCCGGGAATCGAACCCGGGACCCCTCGCTTTGCAAGCAGGGTTACTACCAACTTAGCTACGGAGCCGTCTCGGGTTTCGGGCGGGAGCGGGAGTTTCTTGTATGACCGGAAGCTACACGAGGATCGTACGTCCAGCAATCCGGACAAATCGCTACACCACCTCTCTTTTATCCGCCCAAAAAATAATTTTACCGACATAATTATGCTAAAACATGCGCACATTTGACCGATTTATGATAATACGTTTTTACACCTCAGTATTTGGCAACCACAAGAATAATTTATTTAGTTTATTCATTTATTATAATGAATTACAATAACCTGCTTCGTGTTTATTTTTAAGAGAAAATTGACTGTTTAATAAAGAAATGTGTCACTGTTCCAGAATAATTAAGCAAAAGTTTCTTATAGGCTTATTACTTCATGTGGTGGTAAGAATAACTCTTCCGCGAGTGGATACCACCGCTTTGCTGGTGTAGTCTGCCACCAAGCAGTAATAATGTGGTCTGGTTTGATGAGCTAAGTAGTCAGTGAAATTACTGGGGTGAGACGTAATACTTATTACCCTGAGAGGGTAAAGAGCAGACTGCAGTGCCGCGAAGGCCTTTGTGCTTCACAGTTCTGTGAGTGGCACTGCAGTTGTTATAGGGTGGCGCTTACCATCAGACAAACGACCCGCTCGTGTAAAAAACAATAGTGTAAAAAAGGTAAAGTTTGTTTGTACCGCTAATGTCTAAAACCGCCCAATCTTTCACCAATAGGAAGCTATACATTATCCCAGAGCGTTACAGGTTTTTATCCTAATTTCACGCGTATGAAACCGCGGGCATAAGCTAGTATCTAAAGTGCGCCGCGCCGTCTTTGTATTTATAGTTATATATTTCCAAATGCAATATAAATTAGTCTAAATTGAAAATAGATTGTCTACCAACCTGAATATGCGAGTGGCCTTAATACTGGTATAGATGCATCAATTGTATCAATAACAGCTTATTGAAGACGCTGGCTTCAATAGCCAGCTGGCCGGCACCCTGAGGTATCATCTTTTAAACATTGATTTAAGTTAGCTGCTTATACATGTATTTTATATAGATATAAAAAAATTATTGGAAAAAATTATTTTCCAGACAAGCTTTTATAAAAAGACTGGCTTCCGCCAGCAGGTTTCATAAACTATATCTATGCCAAAAATCACGTCGATCCGTTGCTCCGTTACTGCGTTTTTTTTTTTTTTTAATTTATTTATCTTCAGATATACATAGCCAAAACTTAATCTAAATTCTGCCAAATTACTGAGTAGTATGTAGGCAGACGCAACTCTCATTAACATAATAATTAAGCTATGCAAGTATGTAGGCATTAAGAAAGTTTATAATTTTATTTATATAATTATGTATATGCATCTTGTTCATTTAAGTACATATATCTACATTTAAGGACTTGCGCCCTCGCGTGAAAGAAGGACAAACCAACAAACACACTTTCGCATTTATAATATTAGTAGGGATAGTAGGGAAGTAGGGATAATCGGTGCTGTAATCCTATGGCCACCACCATAATCCATTATCAGGTCCCTGGACATCATCTAGTATCAGAGTACTTGTAAAGACAACTCAACCGAGCCCAAACTCGATGGGGTTACGTGGTTTCGTTACAGAGTTCCTGTGGCCGCCTTCCGGCTCCATCATCAGACATAGATGTAAATCCAAAAAAATGCGAATCTAAATGAAAACGAGAGCTGTAAGCCGAAAGAAAGTCATCATCTCAAAAAGCTCGGCGCTACCTCGATGCACAAATGGGGGATGCACTTTCTTTCATACATCTCGATTTCCTCGCCAATGTAGGTTTCCTTCTTTTTAAAAGCAATAATTGTATCTTTACTATTATTACGCAAACGGAAAAGTGTTTTTTGTTTCTTTCACACAGCAACAGAGCAACTGTTCCACGTCATCTATGCATAGTTTATGGCCTGAAAATCCCAAAAATTTACTCAGAGTAAGTACTTACTCATTTGCACGCACGCCTCTAATTTCGAAAATAGTGAAACAATTTATGATTAGCTTCCGCCCGCGACTTCGCCCGAGTGGTATATAAACTAGCTTCCGCCCGCGACTTCGCCCGAGTCGTATATAAACTAGCTGCTGCCCGCGGTTTCACCCGCGCGGTGTTATTGGATTTCCTTGGTTTTATTTTTTTGCGCGGAACCCTAATTATTTTTCCAATATAAAAGTAGCCTGGGTTACTCCTTATAACATCAGCTATCGGCCAGTGAAAGTCCCGTCAAAATCGGTCCATCCGTTTCGGAGATTACCCGGAACAAACAGACAGACAGACAAAATTTTAAAAATGGTGGCTTAGTTATAGGTACCGTATATACTTTCATATGCATTTAGTAAAAAGCTGTTATTTTGATATTACAAACGGACACTTCAATTTTATTTATTTGTATAGATTTATAGATTGTAAGTAGTCTATGTGTTATTCTGATGTATAAGCTATTTTACTGTAAAGTTTCACCAAAATCCTTTCAGTAGTTTTGGCATGAAAGAGTAACACACATCTATCCATCCATAGATCCATCCTCACAACCTTTCGCGTTTATAATATTAGTAGGATAGGATGTGTTCGTAATACATTGATGTCATAACATCAATGTACACAGTCATGGAAATAAATCGCTCATTTTATTTCTCAATAAAAAAATGCCTTGAACTGAAAACAATCTCCTTTTTGGCACCAGTTAAACGACCTAAAATATAAAATATAATTACTTATTTTAGCTTAAAACATTCATTTCCTACTAAGTGGCCTTCTTTACAAATCAGTTTTGTTACTATTTATATGTTTGTAGGGTAATTAAAAATAACTACACTTCTGCTAAAACTGAAGGCAATGAATGATTTTTTAAGTAGGGCAAGGGAACGTGTGTAGAGTATTATAACCTACTGGTTTGCCTTATCAGTGTCAGATTTTGATCCAATTAGGTCACAATTTGTCCATAGTGGTAGGTTATTTTTAGTACTCGCCTGTCTAGTTACCAATCTATACAGATAAATAAAATTGAAGTGTCTGTTTGTAATATCAAAATAACAGCTTTTTACTAAATGCATATGAAAGTATATACGGTCCTTTAACAAAACAACCATTTTTAAAATTTTTGTCTGTCTGTCTGTTTGTTCCGGGTAATCTCCGAAACGGCTGGACCGATTTTGACGGGACTTTCACTGGTAGTTAGCTGATGTTACAAGGAGTAACATAGGCTGCTTTAATTTTAGAAAAAGAATTGTGCGACTTTCAATCCGTCGCAACATAGTTCGAATCTCGACTCTGCCCGCACCAATGACTTATATCAAGTTATGTGCGGATTATTCACACTCGCTCTAAAACGGTGAAGGAAAACATCGTGAGGAAACCCGCATGTTCAAGAACCACAAAACTCGAGGACATGTGACATCCACCAAGCCGCACTGGGCCCGCGTGGTGGATTATGGTCCATAGCTCTCTCTCAGAGAGAAGGCCGGTATCCCAGGAGTGGGAGCGTAAGAGGTGATAATGATACCAATTTAAACTCAGCTTGTACCTATACTGTTCATCCAGGTACGTGTCCTGTAACTTGAAACTGCAGGCCATAGCTAAAGGTTTTCTAGGGGTAAGAGCCTCTGAGCCATCTTTAGATACAATCCTTTTGTAAAGAAATATGCCGATGCGTTTTCTTAAAGTTGAACGTTAGTTCGTATTTTTAACCGACTTCCAAAAAAGGAGGAGGTTATCAATTCGTCGGGTATTTTTTTATGTTTGTTACCTCAGATCTCGGTCATTTATAAACCGATTTGGAAAATTATTTTTTTATTTGAATGGGTATACTTTCAGATTGGTCCCATAGAAATTTCATCAAAATCGCGTCAGTAGTTTGTCACCGAAGTCGGTTCGTCGCTTTTTTAAAGCAATTTTTTGTTACAAAAAATATGATAGCTACAGATAATTAAGCATCTCGAGGCAAAAGAAATTTTTCGTGGTAATTTTTGCACATTTTTTTCATGTTTATGGGCCATTTCTATCAAATATCTTATACATAAGTGTGTTCTGTATAAATATTGACTACTTTGTTCATCAAACCGGAACACAGTAAGGCACGCACATTACCTACTGCTTATTTCGAGTTTGGGCTCATATGATTCGTTTTGACGAGTCCAATAGATTGCACTTGGTTTCGAAGTTCTGATGATGGAGCCAGGACGTGGAAGTGTGTTTATTAGTTTCTTTAAAATACAAAAAATAAATCTACTTATTATATTTATTACATTTTTTTAAACTGTTGTGTAATAAAGTAGGAAAACACGGTTCCCATAGAATCTTCACGCATCGAGGCCGCGGTCAAAAGCTGTGGGAAATACTTATGAAGATAGGTTTGATGTTTTTTTAGGGCAGAATATTCGTAATTTTTTTTTGTAATTCGCTTTCTTCTTTAAAATTTAGTTCTCATTTGCAATATTATGACCGTTTCTACATTAATAGAACCAACATTTGAATGTGGTTTAGGTTCAAACCCAAACTATTACTAAAATTAGTATTATTCATTGTTTTTTGCGTGAATTACACAATATGTATTCTTAAACTTTTTATACTAATAGGGAACCACAAAAAAGTATATTTTGCCAAATTTCCCGCCAAATCAGTACCCTTCCAATTTAAATAAAACTTTGCTCTTTTTTTTAAATACAGAGTGTACAAACTCTAAAGAGGTTCAATAAACTACAAGAAGATAGGAAGGAAGGCTTTTGCCCTTTCGTGCGACAGAAATGGCTGATAACAAAATATTTTTTTTTGCAAAATGGCATAGGTAATGTCTATTCATTATCATTGTGTACTTAATTGTCTGTTTATACTATTGGATAACGAGAAGAGCGGGTCGTTTGCTTGATGGTAAGCATAACACCGGCACATAATAATTGCAGTGCCAGTTGAACTTTAAAATACAAAGGCCAGCGCGGCACTGCATTGTGCTCATTATATATTCTGAGACGTAAGGTATTAGGTAGGTATATCATAAGCCAGTCATAATTTTACTGACTACTTTGCTCACCGAATCAGGACACAGTAATACTTGCACATTACTGCTTGGCGACAGACTGCATGAGAAAAACGGTCATACCCACATAGACGGACACTCGCAGAAGAGTTAGACTAAATAACTAACAGGTTTTTTTATTACTAATGTAGGTACAGTGGGTGGACTTATTGCTGTGGACGTCCAGTTAATATATTGGAGAAGGGTTGTAACGAAACAAACTTCGAACTGTAACTAATTGTTGGGCATATAAAATATAATATCAACAAAATTATCATCGTTTTTATACAGACCTTTAAAATAATCGTGGATTGCACAAAATGTTATTGAAAATATTCAAATGTGCCACTGACCTTAGATCTTAAATTATTATGTTAATAGTTGCAAAGAAAGTTATTTATTTTAAAATTATACTATTCTTAAATATTATTCTTTTTTATCATCAGAGCTTAAATCTAAAAAAGTAGTAATTAAAAATGTACATCTAAATCTAATTCTATTACTTACCTATTTTAACTAAGGCTAGAAAAAAAATACTCACCCTAAAATCAGTTGTCAAATTGACACACTCACAAAAACACTGGCAGAACAAAACTCACGGCACTATTTGAAAAAATAAAATAAAAATAACATTCAATTTAATTCGGTATACGCGCGTAAAGTGCGTTCAAAATCTCGCGCGGCCGTAGCGCGCGACGCGGGGTCTTGCAAAACACTGAAGGCATATAACCTTACGTTTAAGACATTCGTCTATCATCCATGGCCTCTCATGCCGATAGTTATAAATGTTTTAATCTACGTTTAGTTTGCTTTTGTGTACTTAATTCAAATTTGGTCATACGTATTTAAATTATCGAAATCACGGCAGTGAAGAGTGTAGACTATGTGTGACTTTTGAACGTCTACTTTTGAACGTCGAACGATATTTATAAAGAATATATCAATGAGGTTCAAAATTCAACTTTTTTATTCTTAATCTTTTTTTGTTTTGCTTAGGTAGTTTTTATAGACTGAGACGTAAAGTACCTAATTATTATTAAAATGTTTAATCAAAGGAGACAGCCATAAGCCCGTATTAATATAGGTACACACCTCTTCCTCCCCTCCCGCCCTTCCTTTTCGTGCTTTTGAAAATGGTGGATTCTTATTATTGCGTTTTTGGATTGTAGGCATAAAGGCAAATCCAAAAAAGAGTTTTTAAATCTAAGAGATCTATATTCATCATGTCAATTCATTTATTCATTATTTATTATTAATTATTTATCTATATTCGTTTTGTGTCTGAGTCTCCAGATTGGGGGCCTTTCCCCATTTTAGGGAAAAAAACTTTTGAGAACTTTCGGGGAAACCAAAATGTTGGGGAAGAAACAATATTGCCTTTTTCTAACGCCAGTGTTGAGATGGCATTTTATATAAAGTATTGGAAGCTTTTACAGTATTATTTTCTGATTAAACAAACGTATTTAAACTAATTATCCTATTGTTTCATTACAATACCGCCATACAATGCTGCCGCCAAGCAGTAATGTGCAATATATTCCGGTTTGATGAACAAATTAGGGAGTGAAATTACTGGGCTTATGAGACTTAATACCTAATATCTCACTCTTTCAGGATAACAAGCGCACTGCATTCGCGCGGCAGGCCTTTGTGTTTCAAAGTTCTGGCAATGGGCCGGCCTTACACTTACCATCAAGCAAACGGCTCGTCTCCGGGTAATCTCCGAAACGGCTGGACCGATTTTGACAAGACTTTCACTGGCAGATAGCTGATGTTACAAGGAGTAACTAAGTAATGACCTTTAATTTTTTTTAATTAGGGTTCCGCGCAATGAACTAAAACCCTTGAAATGCAATATCTCCGCACGCGGGAAACCGCGGGAGCAGCTAGTTTAGAAATAAAATTATGTGATACTCAGTACGCACGTATAATCTCACTGTGAAATTAGTGCTAAACGGTAAAATAACATGCTACTCGCGTAATAAAGAAATTGCCAGTGACGCACATGACTATTTTGCGCCTAGTCCAAAAAGTACGAAGAAAAGCCTCAACATTTTAAATTCAATATTTTTTTTCACAAGTGCCCACTGCCCAATGAGTTCTCTATAAAAAGAAGGATAAAGAAACTTGTCACCTTACTTTAAAAAAATGTTTCTAATGCTAACAATTATTTATGTTCAAATTATTTTAAGTTTGTGTTAGAGTTGAATGGAAGCAGAAAAATTCGACGTTGAAAATTCCAAGAAGCCGTGGTTAAAATCTGGTTATAATAGATACGATTGTTTTTTGTCTTCTTCCGTATTTATTTGAACATTTGACCTATCGGTTGCTCTAGTTTGATAAGGGAACCATTTGTCTTTACATAGTGTACATAGTGTTGCCATTATGTGTTACGTAATCAACACAATATTCTTGCTTTAGATTAGTGTAGTTGTGTTATCCCATCTTAAGGGGCAGAACCCGGCGCGCCGCTATCTCGCTCGCGCATCTTAGCATTTTTGAAGATAAATAATCACTTAATATAATTATGAAAAATCGCACTCGGTGAAATTGCTGGCATTAACATTACAAAGGTACGGCAAAAGTATCATTTTGATCCGATCAAGTTTTCATACATGAAAATGGGCAAAACATAAAATCCCATTTTTAGGTTTGAAAATCTGAATGGAACCAAATGAAATTTTTGTGTAACCTTTGTAATGTCATTGTCAGCAATTTCACCGAATGCGATTTTTCATAATTATATTAAGTGATTGTTTATCTTCAAAAATGTTGAGATGCGCGAGGGAGATAGCGGCGCGCCGTATTCTACTCCTTAAACGATAAATACATAGATAAATAATTTATTTTTTAAAGTAGCTTTTCCCCCTTAACCAAAGGTATGTTCGAATGTGGTGAGCCCACTGAACATTGCATATAACAGGCATTTAATGTTAAGGCGCTGTATGAAGAAAAACTCTGTTTTTCAACTGTATTTGTCTGTTTTTCGTGGCAAAAATGACTGTTTCCAAATAAACAGCAAAAATAATTTAGTGGAAAAATATATTTTTCCGGACGAGCTTTTATAAAATACGTAACTGGTCAGTAATCTTGTAGCCACCTTCCGGCTCCATCATCAGGACCCTGAACATCATCTAGAATCAGAGTACGTGCGTATGATCGTACGTACTTACAATTTTACTTATTTATAATAATGTCAGATTTTGCTCACGGAGAAATGAATTGCTGAACCAAATCTCAATTAGAACAATTGAGAATTAATTGTATCTATTCTTATCTAATAATATTGTGATTAGTTTATATGTTTACTTATTAAATGATAGATATATACATTGTGTACAAGGAATTCTGGTAGTGTCAGGGTCTTCATATGACCGTTGGACGAGATTGATTTATTATCAACTAGCTGCTGCCCGCGGTTTCACCCGGAGGTAATGGATTTTATGGTTTTTATTTATTTTGCGCGGAACCCTAATTCTTTTTCTAAAATAAAAGTAACCTAAGTTACTCTTTGTAACATCAGCTATCTGCCAGTGAAAATCCCGTCAAAATCGGCACAGCTGTTTCGGAGATTACCCGGAACAAACAGACAGACAGACAACAATTTTAAAAATGGTTGTTTTGTTATAGGTACCGTATATAGGTACATTCATATGTATTTAGTAAAAAGCTGCTATTTTTATATTACAAACAGACACTTTAATTTTATTTATTTGTATAGATAATGTTGTAGATCTCTTTATGTAAGTTTAAATGTTTATATTAAGTTTTAAAACATTAGATGTGCATAATAATTGAAAGTGTTCGCGATTACGTGCTTTTGCCACATTGGGATGGTTTCATATGCACTTTTCTTTTCCACGAATGAACACAGCCCGATATCACGTGATATATGAGACACGAGCCGCTATTGGTTAATATTTTAATTGTTCCTCACCCCTCATCCACGATTCTTGTAATAATTTAATATACGCCTTGTCAGTGAACGAAAGCACATCTTTTATTGAAATTTAGTTACCCAGTAATTAGGTAGTCACCATAGTCGCATAAAGTACTAGCCACGCTAAGCACTGTACAAAAGCCACCGTCCATGTTTATTTAATGTTATTCTTCTCCATGCACGGTTGTCTGGAAGAGATCGCTCTAAGCGATAAGACCACCGATTGTAACACTTATTGTTAAATTGTTTTAATTATTTTCTAAAGGTATCTCTAATGTGGTGTTTCAATAAAGAGTTAATCTATCTATCTATCTAGATAAACTTGTAGAAGATATAGATACTCTTAGCTTTCAACTGTTGTAGAAGATAATTATTCTCATTCACAATTCTTTATTCATATAAACCCCAAGGAAACCCATGAAAGTTAAAGTAAATGACACGACTTGCGGCGGTCCGCCGGATGAGGCTAAGACTTAAATAATATTTAGCAACAATCCACCAAATAAGATAATGTATTCACCAACGGACAGCTTTAGAAAGTTCAACGCACTAACTAGTCCTTGTGCCTAGATCTGGGCTACGTAGGTCTCTCTCTAGGCTGTACAAGGTTAGACTTGAATATAGATATTTATGTTACCTAACATTTACAGATGGATAGATCACCACACTACTTGTATAGTTTTCCCACGGCCATTGTAAATGAAGGACAAGTGTTTTTAATTACTATTTGACAACGAGACGAGCTGGTCCTTTGCCTGATGTTAAGCGTAACGCTTAACTTTCTGGACAAGAGTGCTACACTGTCGACCGCATTGTCGCTTAACATCAGCGGCGCAAGTACGGAAGTCGGTTCGATAAATTTGTCGAAACAAAAAACCCGATAATTTTGTCGAATGTTGCGAGTACCGAAGTCTGATCGTAAAGTATTGTAGTAGCTCTATATTCTCTTTGGATTCGACCTAGCTGTTCGTTAACTTTTGTCGTTTGTATCGAGGCCCGATAAATTATATAAAATGACGATACCCCACTTTATCGATTTGAACTGTCAATTTTATCGATCGAAAAGATCCGTACTTGCACCACAGGTGCAGGATAGCGGTCAAACGCAAGCCCATTGTCTATAAAAAAAGTTCTGAGTGGCATCGCAATTGTCATGGAGTGGCGTTGTGCTTACCATCAGGCAAATAACCCGCTCGTCTCATTATCAAATAGTATAGAAATATGAAAGTTTTTCTATGTGACTCTTTACAAATGTGCTAATCAGATGGCTGGCGAAGTCCCAGGGCCTCTCACACCCTTTTGTTTTTTCTGGGGATACCTGATAGGTTTTCTTTATTTACAGCAGATTTGACACTGTGGACTAGTTAAAATCCGTAGGTAACTACTAACAAATGCAAAAGTGTTTTTGTTAGTTTGTTATACTTATCACACGCAGCAATAAACAGATCGACGTGATTTTTTGCATCGATATAGTTTATGGACCGGAGAGTTAAATAGATACATTATCAATGTTTTACTAAAAAAAGTTCATCACCAGCCGGAAGACGTCCACTGCTGGACAGCCTCTCCACGCAGGAGGGTTTTCTGATCGCAGATGATGATGTTGGTAGAGCATGATGAAGCTCTTCTTATCTAAGCTATTCTTATCGTGACTATACAATAAAACTTTTTATGAAGGTAATGGTGTCAATTCTATCATTTCATAACTAAACTAATTTTAGTTTCACTCTCTCTCTTTCCAATGCATAACATGAGAAAGAGACGGAAAATGTCTGACAGATCTAAATCTTGTTTTAGTGCTGTCAAATATCTTTCGATCTTGATAAATTAGGTGCCACTGAATTCATTGCCATTAAATTTACACTACACTCAAGCAAGTGGATTAATTTGACAGGTCTAAAATATATTCCATCTCTTTCTCATGTTATGCATTGGAAAGAGAGAGAGCGAAACTAAATTTAGTTTAGTTATGAAAATTAAATGATAGAATTGACACCAATATAAGTAATTTGCTCGTAGAATCTGCTCCGTAGTTTATAAGGTACTTAAGCATCGTTAAGTACGACCTTGAGGTACGTACTGCGTAATCTTAGACCCGCAAAAGATTAGATTCGTGTAATGAGTGACGAACGTCTTTTTATTGTACTAATCTTGTGAGCGCTACATTAAACGTTTCCTCCAAGTATGCAAGTATGTTTAATAATGTAGTACCTACATGAATAAACATGGTGTGGTGTCGATTCAAGGGGTCTACTTCCAAAAAAAAGATAACGAACGATACGACATCGAAACAACATTGTTCCGAATATTCGGAACGGCTTCGTAGCTAAGTTGGTAGTAACCCTGCCTGCAAAGCGAGGGGTCTCGGGTTCGATTCCCGGCCGGGGCAGATTTTGTGTAAGCATAAAGTTTGTTCTCGGGTCTTGGATGTTTGTGATGTGTATCTGTGTGTGTCCATGCCATCTGCGACACAGGGAATCCTAGTGCGGGGGTATGAGTGTAAGCGTTTGTTTGTTTGTTGTTAAATATACAGGGTGAGTTTGAATTGGTATGTTATCCCGGAAGGAGGTGATTATGACCACATATTGGTTGTCCACATATTGTGAGAACCTCTCTTGGAAATATATGTGACAGTTTATACCACTTTCAAATTCAAATTTCTTTATTCAAATAGGCCCCAAAGGAGCACTTATGAAAGTTAAAATAAATGACTCTAATTATTCTTATACAAATACGTGTTTGACATTTTAATCATTACTGTTGTGTTAATAATTTTTTTTTCTCTTTTTAATTACTATTACTTTTAGTATAATTAATTCATGCATGTAAAAAAATATTGTACGTCCATCAAAAATTGGACAAACTGTTGATTCATGATTATGCTACGACTTAATAACTTTAAACATCTCTTGTACACAGTTTCTACAATAAATATTTCATTTCATTTCTAACAGCGGGCCTCTGCAACATTCGTCTACCCGAATCACAGACTAAAACTAATGTTGTCTTTATCAGAACATAATAAATGACAAAGACACCAACAGACCCAATCCGTGCTCAAAGTCAACGAACCTTCCAGGAACCCGTGCCCGTTCCAAATTGGTATTTTACAGTTTGACAGTACTATCTGGCTGTATTGCTGATGTCCTTGTATATTTCGTGTGTTTTTGATGCTTTTACTTCAAGCCGCGCTTGCGCGTGTAATACCCCGCGCTTGTGGCAAAACCATAGTGATTATGCAGCTAAACGCAAACATGCATTAGCGTCTACCCCCGTCACTCAACTCACTCAACCCCGTCAGCCGTCATCCGTCCCATAGGACGGACATATAAACGGACGGATAGAAGACGCAGGGCCGATTCTGTTGGCAGCGAAATTTTGTATTGCACTTATAATATACGTATTTATGAGAATGCGAACATCCCGCTAGTGACGCTTAACACTTTTGACTTTAAAATATATTATCTTTAATTAAATAACTAGTTTTTTTTTCAACGGGCTCAAAGTATTAACTACCCTACTACATAAACACTACATCTAATCTAGCTACAAAAACAGCTGGATATCTACAAGCCAATATAGGCCTATAGATCCAATGTTCTAGCCCACTACCGGTTGGAAGCGTACCCAGCATGCTGGCGGCATTGCCTCGTTGAACCGCAATGCTGACCCGTTGAGCCAGTACGAACCAGCATTTTAGTCACGCGTTGTTAATAGTTTATAATAAATATAAACGTAGGGGAGAGCGGGGCTGGAAGTTACCAGGGTAAGTTGTTCCGACGGCAATAACTTTGTAAGGAAAAGAGATAGCGATTCATGTGAAGGGCGTTATTAAAGCGTCAGGTGACGCGCCGCGCTGGTAGCCGTTTTAGTTATTCCGGTGACGTCGGTTAATTGGCTATGTACATGGTGCTGTCAAAACATCACGTAAGTAAATTTTTTCATGTCTAAACTTTTTGGTCTATCTCTGTTTATTATGAACCGATTCATACGTAACTTTCCTAAATTATAGTGGCATTAGTAAGGTATCCTATAGTTTGAGTAATTTTTAATTATTTCTATTACTTTGCCAGTATGTCAATTTTCTTATAAAAACGAAATTTGGGGCCATAAGTTCCTCCTTCGAGGGGCTGGTTGTTCCTAGGAACAACTTACCCCATTGACTTTTAGTCGTATTTACAATTCTTATGACCATTTTTCTTTTTTTAAGCTTGCAAAACTACAACTGTAAGACAAAGAGAGGCAAACCCTCCGAAACATTATTGCATCAAGCTGCAAATGCCGTGTCATCAAGGAGGGAAAACCTGTTAAAACTGTGGCTAGAGAACTTGAAATTTGCCAGATGAAGTAACATCGATTTTTTTTACAAAATTGAAAGCTGGCATATATCCTGCCAATGGTTATAAACCCAAGCTAGTTTTTACCTTGGGACTGGTTATAAAAATAATTAATTTAGATTCTAGAGGTTACCAGATGTGTTTTTTGGTTTTTTAAAGTTTAGATAGTTGTGCATCTCATAAGATATTGAAGATCATTGACCTCAATTATAATTTAACTAAATAAAAAAGTTTATATGGAGCTCCACAGTTATGTTTTGTTGTTTTTATAAGCTTAGTTATGTATCTGATAAGATCTATAAATTAATAGATCTCAGTTATAATTTAACAAAATAAAAAAAGTTTATCTGGAGGTTACCAGTAAAGTTTTTTGTTTTTTAATGTTTATTTGTGCATACTATAAGCGTTACATACATACAATTATAAAAATGGTTGTTTTATTTAAGAAAACCTATGTTATTCTGACAGTATATGGTCATAATCTAGGCGGAACAACTTGCCTTAATGGTGGAACAACTCGCCCCAAAGTGGGGCTGAATGTTCCGCTCCGAAATTTGTTATAAATTTTCTCCTGTAAAAAAAACTATTGAGATATAAGTAGAAGTGACTATATTAATACAAAACACGATAAACATCGGTTTAATATTTTCACTTTTTGAAAATCAAATCCTTCATTTTCATTATAAAACTTCATGTTGTTTGAAAATCGGAACTTCCAGCCCCTCTCTCCCCTATATTTATATAATAATGGTTGGAAATAACTCAGAAGGCTAGACTCTAGTGTCGAGTGTCGACCGACATTTCGGCCAAGGCTCACGGTTCATCTTTCATTACCCGACTGCGGCGGTCCAGTGGAGCTGAAAGAGAATATTATATAATTTTACAATCGACAATTTTATTTGTTTTTAATTTAATAATTCGTACTTGGCTAACGGTGTCCGATTCTACAATAAAATTCCTAAATCAATAACTGAATTACCACAAGAAAAGTTTAAAGATTAAACGTACATATAGTAAAGAATGTATTTTAATATTAAATCACCAGCTTCACCCAGCTGGGTCCTAAGTACATATCAGTGGTTGCAATGGTGGCCGCGCCCAGCTACTGGTTGCGACTGGTGACTGAGTCTACCACCAGTGGTCGCGTTTAGTGGCCGCCACAGGTGGCCAAATGTAGGAGAGAGCACTAAAGTGTCGGTAATGTTATGTCGGTAGTGCGCTGGACAAGTTCGGAAAAAGTACTATAGTCGTGTGACTAAAACCAAATAAGCAGGTTTTATTATAAACTAGAGATTTTTGCAAGTGTCTAATAATGTAAGAAAATTGTATCGGATTGGTTGGCGATCCGATCCGATCAGAAGACACGAGTAGAATTCCATCATGATTTATTAGGTACTAGCTGCTGCCCGCGGTTTCACCCGCGTTGAGATATTGCATTTTATGGTTTTTATTTTTTTGCGCGGAACCCTAATTCTTTTTCTAAAATATAAGTAGCCTAAGTTACTCCTTGTAATATCAGCTATCTACCAGTGAAAGTCCCGTCAAAATCGGTTCAGCGGTTTCGGAGATTACCCGGAACAAACAGACAGACAGACAAAAAATTTAAAAATGGTTGTTTTGTTATGGGTACCGTATCTACTTTCGTATGCATTTGGTAAAAAGCTGTTATTTTGATATTGCAAACAGACACTTTAATTTTATTTATTTGTATAGATGTCATTATGGGAATCCTATTACTGTAATCGTTAGGTGCCGATCCGATCACTATTTGGGTATGTTATTGGTTTGCGCACCGCCGTATGCTTTTGTGTTTAAAGTTCTGATTGGCACTGCAATTTTTTTGAGCTGGCGCTATACTTACCATCATACAGTCGAGGTCATGGTCCCATTGATTTGACCCACAAGGGGGCACATGAGTTTTTCCCGTAGTCCCACTGCACTATACAGAAACAGGCAAGTGACCCGCTCGTCACCTAAATAGTATAAAAAACACTTCATAATAAAGCATTCATTAGCTAAAGTAAAACTTTAGCAGACTTGGCGGGGCACTATCTTGGCTTTAGAAACCAACGACCTTGGAGTAGGTTAAATCCCTACAAATGAAATAATTAAGTTTATTCTTTTTAGGTCCCAACAAGCCTTCCTACTTTCAGTTCTTCGACCTTGGCATTATGCTTTTCAAGAGAAAAGTTAAATTATTTAATGTTGATATCAGCTAAGGCGACAAGGAAAATAAACCAACAAGTGCTTACAGACTCATACCCCTGGACTAGAATTCCCTGTGTCGCTGTATCACATACGTCAACCCCGAGGACAAACTTTTCACTCTACTTCGGAAAGGTCTTGTTTGTGTTTTTGTGCTTTTTATCCGCGTGGAAAAGGTAGCGGCACATGCCAATGCCCATTATCGCGATAAAAACGGCGTTAAAATATTCCACAAAATATAGCGGTAAACGTCAGTTTAGTGCTTGGCCACACTTGCGTCTAGCGCCAAAGAACAATACCGGCATCCGAGCCATCACCTAAAGTCAAACAATAATGCGAATGCTGATGTCAAATGAACGCGATAAGTCTTGACTCTACTTAGGCTTAATGTCCATTAAAGCGTTAATCAACGACGTTAGCCGTAAGTGTGCCCCTAACATAAATTTAATATATTTAAAATGTTGTGTCCCGCATTATGTTCAAGTAAATATTTACGTCTCAAAAATATTGCTGCCACCGGGACTCGTACCTGCGTCTACTGGTTATCTAGATCAGACGCTTTAACGTTTAAAGCTATGGGAGCGATCGAAGTTAGCCATATGTAGACTTCTGAAAACATAGGTAATATTTCCTTCGTGGCATTTCCGTAGTGGAATAAAAATGGACGTCTTTCTTTACCGACTTCCTTTCCCCCTTACTGCCCCGCACATACCACAGGGGACAGGCGTGTTGTGAATAAACTTGGCATATTGAAGACTGCACTATTCATAAGTTATCGTTCGACTTTATGCTATACAAATGTTAAACTGGTCGTAAACCATTTAGATGTACGTATCAGCCGAATAAAGCGGTAAAAGACCTAGGTAGTCACTAAGTAGAGAAAAAAATTAAATCTTTTTTTGAAGTCGCTTAGTAATAAAATATGATATTACAATAAAATATATAAATAATTAATATACGTACAAGATTAGTATATCTAATAAACATATTGACCTGACGAAAAAATGCAGGAAGTTTCTCGGGTATTCGATATACGGGTGGTATATATGATGTATATATACGGAGGATGTATATGACAACGCCTAACTTTCTATAGAGTGGTCCAATTTTGACGATTCTTATTTCAGTGGATAGGGTACTATTCTCAGCTGGTACTGATTAAATTTAAAAAAATAGAAACAATTCCTATGGGTTCAAAATAGGGGATAATTAATTCACGTTTGAATTTTCGAATAATCGCAAATTCTGCGCAGGATTGTGTTTGGCCTGCGCGTCATCGGTACTGCAGTGCACCCATTATCCTTAGACATTGTTCAAGCTCAATTGTCAAACCCCAAGTGGCGTCATCACACAATTGTATCGAATGGAACTAGATGCCGCCACTAGAAAAGTTAACACGCGCAAGCGAGTTGTTACAGGCGAGTATTGACACCAACCGTTATTTATGAAAATAAAACCAGCCCAGAATGCGTTTACAAGGTGTTTTCTTAACTTAGGTAATATGAACAGACATGTGTCATAAGCCCGGTAATTTCACTGGGCTAATATGTTCATCAAACCAAAACACAGTACCTAATGCTTGCATGTCATATTAGTGGCAGACTACAAGAGCAAAGCTTTGGTACCCACCTAGACGGATACGGAAGAGTTGAAGACCCCATATACGAGCGCTCCAATCCACAACATTCTTCGCCAACGTTCCAAAACTGCTCATGTGTGGGGAATCTCAGATGGATTACGTGGTGTGATTGATAGAAATATTGGATATCCAAACGTTGCAAAGCCAATATTCATCGTTTGTGGCCGATACAACGATCTATTTCGCGCTCAGTTGACATTGCAGTAAGCCAGGAAATAAAGAAAGAAGAAGAAGACATTGCAGTACTCGAGACGCAGAATGGCCGAGAAATGGAGTGATGGCGCGCCCGGAATGGAGTGACTTTCTTTATGCTCGAAATTGGACCGTCGTTCCTCTCAATCCACGATGCGCGTAGCCAGTGGCGTATTGTAGGATTCAGTGCCCTGGGCCAGTAGGCCCCGCCGCCCTGCCTATTAATAAACAGTGTTAAACGGCGGTTTAGTTAAACTATGTTTGTCTTTGGTGTCCTTTGACAATTTTAAACTGAATCGAAAGAGACAAAACACAGTTTAGCTAAGTATTCAACCGTTTAACACTGTTTATTAATAAGGGCCTTAGTTAAGTAGGCTTTTTTTTATTAATTTCTTCTGCTTGCACCGCTCCTCGCAGCCTGCCGCGCCGCCTTGGCCATAGCCCATTTGGCCCTAGGTAAATACGCCCCTGCCGGCGTAGCGATGGATTTGGAACGATCGTGAATGGTGAACTTTAGTCCAACCACCTGTTAAAAACGGGGTAGTCCAACTAATTCGTTATCGGGACTACTCATAAATACTTTACGGTTTATTACCGCTTTATTCATTTCAGTCATTATGATGAAAAGATTGGCACTTCATTTACTTAAATTAAATTCTATTCAATATGTAGTTTATTGCATTTCATAATGTTATTTCTAAGAGGTTATAGGATAAATGTTATTTATAATAAACTGTGAAGGCTGTGGAATAGCAGTACCTATAGGGCCCTGTAAGGCACAACATCTAGAAGAGGATCCATTTTTTAAAAGGTAAAATTATATTTACATATGGTGTTTAGTGTGTAATTTTAAGTAAGTGTAGCGACTAACTAACTTCAGTGTCAAATTACTAAACAGATTTTGATAAAATTTCTATGGGGCCAATCTGACAGTAAAATAAAAAAGAATTTTCCAAATCGGTTAACCTATAAATGACGGAGATCTGAGTTAATAAACAAAAAAAAAATACAACCAAATCCGGTTGTATTATAAATTGAAAACCTCCTTCTTTTTTGGGAGGCGGTAAATAAGCTGATCGTTAGGTACCTATAATATACCTTGTATTGATATGAGATTGAATATTTGTAGTTGAACGTTATTTCGTAGTTCACCAGTGGGAAGAGATGGTTTGGTACTATTCTTAGATGGGAGAAATGTAGCACAACAAAACATAATTTTGCTATATTACTCTGAGCACGGCAGTCAGCAAAAATCCGGTAAGTACCCCATCTACGTCGTTATAAAATTTGCATAAGGAAAAAAAATCCGTATGATGTTGTAGATTAGCTTTTTAGACGCGCGCCGAGTGTCGCCCGCATACTAAACGAGGTATATAAATCATGAGGGCCGGTGGTACAGCTCTAACCTGGAGTTAAATTTAACTGTTGATTACTTACTAAAGAAATGTTTATATTGTGTCACAAAATATACAATGGTATATCCTATCTTTCCTAATCCCTACTTATAATATTATAAATGCGAAAGTGTGTTTGTTGGTTTGTTGGTCTGTCCTTCTTTCACGCAGTAACGGAACAACGGATCGACGCGATTTTAGGAATAGATATAGTTTAGGGACCGGAGAGTAACATAGGCTACTTTTTATTCCGGAAAAATGCACGGTTCCTGTCGGAAAGCGGGGGAAAACCGCGGGCAGAAGCTAGTAATATTATAAACGTGACATTTGTGAGTAAGGATGGATGGTTGTTTGTTTCTCTTTCACGCAAAAACAACTTAACAGACTTAATGGATTTTGTTCGAACTTTACTATGTGTTATTCTGATGGATAAGCTATATTACTGTAAAATTTCATCAAAATCCGTTCAGTAGTTTTTGCGTGAAAAAGTTGTTACTTTTCACGGCTCGACCTATCCTCACAAACCATCGGGTGAGACTCAGAGTAACGAGCGCACTACTGTGCCACGTAAGCCTTTGATTTTCAAACTTCTGTTCATTATAATCCATTTACATAACCAAATAACATAATGAAAAAATACAAAAAAAAAACACGAAAAGATTAAAAAAATACACTAATTATAATTAAATACGTAAGGAGTATAATGTAAGATTCGAACACTACTTTTTATTCTGAAACACTTGCGAAGCCGCGGGGAAAAGTTAGTCAATTATACTTAATTTTGTTAAAACAACAATTTTTGATGATACTAAGTAGATAATGGAATGTTTTCAAGTGATTATTTAGTTTATAAATGAAAACATAATTATTATTGTGTATTTTTTGTTAAGTACCTACTATCATTTTTAGTTAATATCCAATTATGAATTGTAGGTCTCCATGACATGATGTTTTACATTATCAATTAAACACAACATTACTAGCTGATGCCTGCGGTTTCACCCGCGTGGCGATTCCTCCAAGTACTGCATTTTTCTCTGATAAAAAATATCCTAAATCACTCCAGCTTTTAAACCATATCATACTTTTTTATATTGTAGGACAAGGAGCATGTCGTTTGCCTGATGGTAAGCATATCGCCAGCCCATAACAATTGCAGTGCCACTCAGAACTTTGTGACACAAAGACATGCGCGGCATTGCATTGCACTCGTTATCCTGATACATTAGGTATTAAGTATATAACTATATTTTTTTAATAGCATTAATTTCACAGATTATTTTACTCATCAAACCGGAACACAGTAATGCACATTACTCTAGGCGATAGACTACACGAGCAAACCCGGACGGACACCCGCGTAAGGGGCACCTTAGAAGCTCAAGCAAACGTACGTTTGCTTATGTCAGAATAACAACGCTTTTGCGTCAAGCGCGCATTTCGAGTATCACGAAATCCGCGCTTGACGCAAAAGCGTTGTTATTCTGACAAGCAAACGTACGTTTGCTTGAGCGTCTAAGGTGCCCCTAAGAGTTAGAGCCCACGAGCGCCCCAATCCACAACATTCCACCCAGACGGACCCTCGCAGAGGAGTTAGACACATGGTAAATTTTGTTTGGTTAGTTTCTCCGTTGCTGCGTGAGAGAAGGACAAACCAATCAACCACTTTCGCATTTATAATAGTCAGATATGTAATTTTTGTGACCTGGTACCTCATTTTAAATTAGTGCACATATCTATACAAATAAATAAAATTGAAGTGTCTGTTTGTAATATCAAAATAACAGCTTTTTACCAAATGCATACGAAAGTATATAAATATATACAGTACTTTTTTATGTTATTTAGTAACGAGACGAGCTGGTCGTTTGCCTGATGGTAAGCATAACGCCGGCCCATAACAATTGCAGTGCCACCCAGAACTTTGAAACACAAAGGCCTTCGCGGCACTGCAGTGCGTTCGTTATCCTGAGACATTAGGTATTAAGTCTCATAAGCCCAGTAATTTCACTGGATACTCTGCTCATCCAACCGGAACACAGTAATGCTTGCACACTACTGCTTGGTGGCAGACTTCACGAGCAAAGCGGTGGTAACAACCGAGACGGACACTCGCAGAAGAGTTAGTCCTCCCACTAACACATATAACAAAAAAACCATTTTTAAAATTTTTGTCTGTCTGTCTGTTCGTTTGTTCCGGATAATCTCCGAAAGGGCTCGACCGATTTTGACGGGACTTTCACTGGCAGATAGCTGATGTTATAAGGAGTAACTTAGGCTACTTTTATTTTAGAAAACAATTAGGGTTCCGCACAAAAACATAAAAACCATAAAATCCAATATCTACGCGCGCGTGAAACCGCGGGCAGCAGTTAGTTATTATATACTTTCGACCGCTAAAATTCCGTTCATTGCCCGCGTCCCACTGCGTATTTCTACTGATTGTACCAAGGACATTTTTTTACCCGTTAGAGTAACGTACGAGCAGGTCGTTGGCCTGATGGTAAGAACGATGCAGCAATTATGCTTGCTATCAGGAAAATGACCTGCTCGTTAAAGTTAAATTTAGCTTTGGATTAGATTTGGCTAAGAATTAGCCCCATATCTAGGTTAAGTGAAATATCTAAAAGCTCTATGTGGCCTGTTCGTCCTCTTCTGCCTATATTTACCAGGTGGTATAACTAAATCTTATATAAGTGTCTGTCTGGGTGGGTACCCCTTTGCTCGCGTAGTCTGTCGTGAAGCAGTGATGTGGCAACTGGCAAGCTTTACCGTGTTCCGGTTTAAATTCCGGTTAATTTTTTACTGTGGTTCTGGTAGTATACGGTCGTGACAAAAAATAACATACCGGGATGACATACCAATTCAAACTCACCCTGTACCGCGTGCAATAGGAACGGCTATGAGCGCTAAGTATAATTATGGTATGTAACTGACAAGGATTTATCTTGAAAACTGGAAGATAGATAATACTTTTCTTATCTAAGACTAAGCAATCCAGGGTTTCCGAACCATTGAACTTGGCAAGATTGACGTCGTCATGACGACGGTCATCAATGCTAAGTCCGTTTGATAAGCCATGCCCATATGACTGACTCGTGTTTTCGATATGACTTCATCTCCTTACCATTGTGGTGATAATTTAATAGCACCGTGCTCGTGTTTTTTGTCGCCAAACGATAGTGTGTTTCATGTGTACATCATTACAGTGCCCCGCTTGATGAACAAAGTAGTTATATTAACTGGGTAAATACCACGCTGCGTTCCGAGACAAGAATTGTAGATGTAGGGAAAAAATCTGCCAAAAAAAATCTGGAAAAAGTCTAGGGGGACTGGGCGGGTCATGCCTGCAGGATGCACAGCGAGAGGGACACGCATTGTCACAAATTGGATCACTAGCGAAAGACAAGCAGGTCGCCCTTGAAAGCGTTGGAGAGACGACCTCGACGCCTCCAACCGATTGTTGATAAGAGGGTGTAGGTACAGATACCATTGGCAGGATGAGGGAGTACCTTTGTCCAGCAGTGGACTACATTAGGCTAAATAATAAAAAATAACGCCATTATACTGAAGAAGCGAAGGCACCGCAGTGCCATATATAGGGCCTTGAATTTCAAGTTCTGTGGCACTGCAATTCTGTTTATCAGCAGGTGTCATTGTTTGCCATTAAGCAAATTACCTACTCAACTTTTCAGCTTAAAACGTTAAAAAATTAAAGATGGCGTTTTTTTCCTCTGAAAATAATTAATTACAATTAAAATAAAAACGTTAGTTAGAACGATACTTAGAATAGAAAAGAGAAACATTTATTCAGCATACATAATGGAAATATTAGACGTCAGTACATAGAACAACAATTAATTATATTTTTATCTAACTATCAGTTAACAAAACAGCCTGAAATAAACCAACACTTCGGTACAACCGGCCCGTAGTTTAGGCAGCGCACACACGAAGGTCGCACGCACTACCTGTCGCATTACGCGTCGCACGCGACATGCATTAAACCTGACGCATTGCAATGCGCACATCTGAGACGTGCGTGTATTCTTATGTCAGAGGACGATGCCTTTACTATGACGAGAGTAGTCCATCTGATCTGATGTAACCCAGAATTCTGAAACAGAAAGGTCTGCGTGGCACTGCAGTTCGAATTCAAATTAAAAATTCTTTATTCACATATGCGCCAAGAGAGCACTCTTGAAAGTTAAAATAAATGACTCTATAAGTGCCCGTTCTAAGTAAGAGGTACGAGACGAAGCGGGTCGTTTGCCTGGGTGCCGGCCCATAACAATTGCAGTGCCACTCAGATCTTTGAAAAACAAAGGCCTGTGCGGCACTGCGTTGTGCTGGTTAGCCTGAGACATTAGGTATTAAGTCTCATAAGCCCAGTAATTTCATCGACTACTTGCACATTACTGCTTGGCGGCAGACGGACACTCGCGGAAGAGTTAGTCCTTCTAACTGGTAAAATGACATAAATGAATAACATTTTTGAATTTTCTTCTATCGATTGCGATTCTAGATCGCAAGCGTGCTGCACCATCCGACCGCATCTTCATCACAAAACATGTCTTCACTTACTAACACGTGAGATTTGACGAGACTTGAGATAGCGGTCAAACACTGACTTCATCAAGCGTGTAAAAAGCAAACACACCGTTTGGCCGTTTCCGCCATCAGCTCTCCGAACAATACACATACTCGTACCTACAATATACTCCCGAAAATATTACTCGGAGCGAATTCGTTCGGCAATCGGTTAAAAAGGTTTTTTTTTTTTTTTTTTTTATGTTATTTGGTAACGAGACGAGCTGGTCGTTTGCCTGATGGTAAGCATAACGCCGGCCCGTAACAATTGCAGTGCCACCCAGAACTTTGAAACACAAAGGCCTGCGCGGCACTGCAATGCGCTCGTTACCCTGAGACATTAGGTATTAAGTCTCATAAGCCCAGTAATTTCACTGGATACTCTGCTCATCAAACCGGAACACAGTAATGCTTGCACACTAGGTACTGCTTGGTGGCAGACTTCACGAGCAAAGCGGTGGTAACAACCCAGACGGACACTCGCAGAAGAGTTAGTCCTCCCACTAACATTAGTCCTCCCACTAACATTTGATTCCAGATGGATGCAGCAGCTGTAAAGGAACAGGCGATGCTGCTTCGCCTGCAGACGATGACTGAAGTCATGGATCTCGGCAACACCGATACCCAGAGGTTCTACTGCAACACAGCGGTGTTTATCACTGGAGGATCTGGCTTTATGGGGAAGCTGCTGATTGAAAAACTATTCAGGTGAATTCACCATGGCTGGAATCAAGGATGGAAATGTTAGACCCCTCATATGACCACTACCTGACTATTCGGTTGACTGGTGGATGGTGTAGCACGCTTGCCCAGAATAGTTCCACTCTTTAGTTATCCGCATGATGAAGGTCGAAGCAAAACTCTTAGTGCGGAAGCGGATAGGAGGAATGTCAACCATAAATGGATGACGAATTACAGAATGTCTGGTGTTAAGTTATTACAGTGTTTTAAGTTTAAAAAGGAAACTAAATATATTATTTTCTTTAATTATGAACAATGTTATAAACTGGTTTCAGGTCCTGTAAAATCAGAAAAATGTTCTTATTGATGCGTCCGAAAAAAGGGAGAGATGCGCACGAACGTTTGACGGAGATATTGAAGGATCCCGTAAGTCTCGCTTGCGACAGGCTTTATAATTATAACATTAAACTATTTTTTGCATTGTTTTCTTTAAATGAGAGTGATGCATGAATTATTTAATGAATTTTTATCGTATTGTATAATGAGGCGAGCTAATGCTATCCGATAACAATCATTTGCAGTGCCATTCAAAGCTTTGAAACACAAAAGCCTGACCAAAGGCCTGCGTGGCGCTGCATTGTGCTCGTTAGTCTCGTCACCCTCAGATAAGGTATTAAATCTTATAAGCCCAGTAATTTCACGGTATTTAACGGTGATGGAAGACATCGTGAGGCAACCCGCATGTTCAAGAACCACAAAATTCGAGGACATGTGACATGTGTTTTCCTTAATCGTTAAATAATTCATTTGTGCAAATGTCATTTTATTTCTCCAGGTGTTTGATGTCATACGTAGGAATAAACCAGGGTTCCAGGATCAAATAGTGGTGGTGGAAGGCGACGTGGCAACGCTAAGATTCGGCATTTCTGACGCAGACTGGACAGCTATCACTGCAGAGGTGAGATGTATTTTTTATTATTACAAGCTTTGAGTGGCAATGCAGTGCACTCGTTACCCTAAGATATCGTGTATTAAGTCTCCTAAGATCCATATTTTCACTGACTAGTTTACTAAACGAGAACACAGCAAGGCTTGGACACTACTGCTTGGCGGCAGACTTCACGAGCAAAGTGGCTGTACCCAACCAGGCGGACAGTCGCAGAAGAGTTAGTCCTATCACCTGGTAACAAATGACTTTATTCCAGGTGACGGTGATATTCCACGGAGCAGCCACGATCAGGTTCGACGAGCCGCTGCAGCGGGCCGTGTTGACTAACGTTCGTGGCACAAGGGAGGCTTTGTACCTTGGGAAGGCTTGCAATCTGCTACGGTAAGTCATAATCATCATTACATCACAGTTTCAATCTAAAACTTTTTTTGATGATGATGATGAAGGGATTTCAAAAGTCGAAGGTGGGAGCTATCCAGGAGAGCACTAGAAAATGGTATACCACAATGCTATGGTGTGGATGTTTGCCTTCACCGAAGGTAATAGCTCATTCTAGAGTCTGAACCATTGATCTTACTGAAGATCTTGCTGAAGATCAATAGTTGACCGCTGGATCGACCTTCATCGTTGATTTATTGCATGCCATGGTCTGGTGACCTTCAACTTTAACATATTAATCTTATTTAGACTCGATATATTAGCGTTTGACCACTATTTCGCCTGTTCCTGACGAAGTGGTCGAAGATTTCGGATACCCTAAACCTAGATTAGAACACTCAATTTAGGCTCTCAATTGCAACTTCATGAATACACCGATAGGTCCTAAACAACCGATTTATAACTCTAAATTAAAACAGTTTCCACTATCTTCAGGTCTTTCGTGTATGTTTCAACGGCTTACTCCCACGCAACCGTCTCCAGGATAGGAAGTGAAGTTCTCGAGCAGTTCTACCCTGTGGGAGTCTCCCCCAATACAGTGATAGAGCTGGCCGAGAGTATGGCAGCTGACAAGCTCAATGATATCACTGGAGGGTGAGGAATTTACGTTTTTCGACACCGAAAAGGGTACGAGGTAATGTAGTTTACACCGGAGTTCGATAATGTTTTGAATTTCGTTACAGGTTCTGATGAATTCAGATAACCTTAACGATTTAGGTACCTTTACTTACGGTAACCATTCAGAAAATATAACGGTAGTTGCGCTATTCAGGTTACCATAAAATTCCTTGACGGAATTACAACCAGCCAAAAAAAGAGACAAAAATGTATTGTTGTAGTTAGACGGCTCCGTAGCTAAGTTGGTAGTAACCCTGCCTGCAAGGCGAGGGGTCCCGGGTTCGATTCCCGGCCGGGGCAGATTTTGTGTAAGCATAAAGTTTGTTCTCGGGTCTTGGATGTTTGTGATGTGTATCTGTGTATGTCCATGCCACCTGCGACACAGGGAATCCTAGTGCGGGGGTATGAGTGTGTAAGCGTTTACGTTTATGTTTTAGGTTTATGTTGTTTTAATCACGCGTTTTAGTATGACTAACACAATTTACAAGCTTACACTTACACATCCATACCGATGACCCGTGAACTCTGATGATAAAGTAAAATTTATCTCAAAACGGACTTTGTTTTATTTTCAAATCTCTTTCTATTGTGACTTGATCTGACTCCAAAAGGTTTGCTTAAGTGTAAAGTCACAACGTATTTGACCACTAAGGGCTATTTTATCAAGTTCTCGTCATTCCCCAGGCTCATAGAAGGCTGGCCCAACACCTACTGCTTCACGAAGGCGTTAGCCGAAGACCTGGTGCGCACAACGGGAGAGGGTCTGCCTGTTTGCATCGTCAGACCAGCTATTGGTAAGCTTGACTGACGATAAGGAGTAAGTGGTGGTGATGAGAAAGATAGAAAGAAGAGAAAGAAACAAAAAATATTATAATATTTGGTGCTCATAGACTAAAATTCGTAAATGTTACAAAAGCATACATTGTAAGGTGCCAAAAAGAATTTATCTCACCAAATGAATCGAGTGTATGAAACACGGGATGCTGGTTTTCTGATAAACCTCTGTGATGTGTGAAGTCTGGAAACACCGACGATTTTGCTCCGAACCGGCTGCAAACCGGACAGCTTGCGATTGTTAGGATTCAACATCCTTCTTTCACTCAGCAATAGAGCAACGGAACGACGTTGCTCCATTGTAGCAACGTGCTTATACGTATACCTTCCAACGTGATTTTTAGCATAGATATAGTTTATGGTCTGGAGAGTAATATAGGTTAATTTTGATCCCGGAAAAATGCACGGTTCCTGTGGGAACGTGGGTGAAACTGCGGGCAGAAGCTAGTAGATAATATAAAAATGCATGATTTCAGTTATTGGCGCATACCAGGAACCATCACCTGGTTGGATTGATCCTGGCAACTTGTATGGAGCTAGTGGAGTGAGTACATCTTTTACTTCCGATAGGCTAACAGTGATTACTATATCATTGAGCTGGCTAAGGGAATATGCTGACAATGCGCAGCAGCAATCTCCTCGGTCGACGTTATAATTTACTGGGACGCCTAAAGCACACGTATTACAATTAGGGATTGTAAAGCTGTGCCTGAAGGGTACTGTATTTTAATTGTCTTTGAAAAAGGAGGAGAAGATTTATATGTTCTCCGGTTTCTCTGTCAATTGTGGAACGATGTTGAAAATTCTTTTTTTGTTTTGAAGGGTTGTCACATACATTTTATGAAAGGTAAAAAAGGGGAAAAAAGTAGATTTTTTTATACTATCGGATATCGAGACATTAGCAATAGACACAAATGTTTTGTCGCTGACTACTTTAGTGATCAAAGCGGAACACAGTTAATGCTTACACATAACTAGGCGTGGTGGAAGACTACACGAGCACAACGGTGGTACTCACCTAGACGAACATTAATTGCAGAAGAGTTAGTCCTACCACATGCTGTTAGGGTTTGCTGGTATTATGGAAACCTTCCCATTTTGAGGCAAGCTTACGTACTGCAGTGGACGTCTCCCGGCTGATGATGAAGCAATTCTTTTTATGTTATGCTCAGTTAGGCCTAGGTTTCGCGATGATGAATCAATCCTTTTTATGTTATGTTTAGTTAGGCCTAGGTTTGACGATGGGAGTCATTCACGTAGTCTACGCCAAGCCCAACGTCAAGATGGACTTCGTTGCAGCTGACTTTGTGAACAACGCCATCATATCAGCCACGAAAGAGACGGGCGTGAGATGGGCCAAGGGAGAGAGGGAGATAAAGATATACACGGTAACGAGTGCCAGGAATCCTATAACTTGGGGTAAATATCAGAATAAAAATAAACCCTTACATACACCTATCCTTGCAGTAAAATCCACTGTGCCCGAGGAGGTATGAACGTAAATAAAAGAAAAGAAATACATACACAAAAGAAACATCCAAGACACAAGAACAAACTTCATGCTCACCAAGCAAACTTTGTCCCTGCTGGGAGTCGAACCCGGGGCAGCTTTGCAGGCAGGGTTACTACCAACATAGCTACGAACCGTCAATAATAATCAGTACTGTATACGTCGCCAATAATAGCAGTTCTTGGTGGTTGTCGTGTCAATACCTGCCTAAATATTTTTAGAGAAGGCGGAACTGGCGGGTGTCGGAGTCTCATTCAATGGGACTATTTGGAGTAATCAAAACGTGCATTATAGTAACGTGTAATATCGTTCAGGCTTTTACTGACATCACATGATTACAACTGTCTCATCACTGATTCCCATGTTAGTTCATTTATCTCCTTGATCTGCCCTTGCCTCATTTTATCGACGATATTGGATCGGTGCGCTACATCTTCAAAAATAGATGCCTCTTAAGGTCTAGCCATTTTTTATAGCTGTCCGCCTGCATGATACCAATTCTCCTTGAGAATTATGAGAGTATGGCCATAATCCACCTCGCGGGCCCAGTGCGTCTTGGCGGACGTCACATGTCCTTGAATTTCGTGGTTCTTGAACATGCACGTTTCCTCACTAAGTATGTTTTTCTTGATCGGTAAAGCGAGTCGTAAACACTTATATTGATTTAACTTTCCAGCGGAATGCATCAGAACCCTAAACAACGAAGTTAAACAAATTGTCTCTCCTAAAGCTATTTGGTACACCTATACCTATCCAACTGGGAATACATTTGTCTATAGACTGCTGAGCTTCTTCCTTCACCAATTGCCAGCTACCGTTGTAGATGGCACTTGTGTGCTGTTAGGGAAACAACCAAAGTAAGTACTTTTTACCTCGTTAACCTGAGGCATGACTTAAGTTTCAATTTAAGCCCTGTAATTTCACTGACTGCACATCAAACCGGAACACAGTAGTGCCTGCAAATTACTGCTTGGCGGCAGACTACACGAGCAAAGCGGTGGTACCACCCAGACGGACTTTTGCAAAAGGGTTAGTCCGACCACCTCCACCTCCAGTTACCAGGGTACCATGTTCACTCTCGCTTTGAAGAGTCCCAATTTATACCTACTTATCGGGGAACACAGACGCTGTATTAAGGAGTTCCACTCCTTCATTTAAAATATACTTAGTCAAGAATACGGGGAATGTATCTACGTATGTACCTATCTAGTTACTTATCTGGTATCGTACTTGTTTAGTGTTTAAACTTTAATAACAGCTAAGATGTTCCATAGAAACTTTCAAAAATATTTATTGGAGAATATGGAAATATTTATTATTCATTGTTTCTGTATTGCTATAATTTTCTCTATAACTATAACCTACATTTGTTTTATTTCCAGACTAAGATCACTATATGAAAAAGTCAACAAAATATCTTCAGTCCTGAAGCACTTCACTCTTCACGAGTGGTCGTTTAGCGACGACAATCTCAAGAACCTCTACGAAAACATGACCGAAAATGACAAAGTGATTTTTAATTTTGACTTTACGACCATTTCTACCACGGATATGCTGGTCGTTTGGGCTTTAGGGTTAAGGAAATATATTCTGAAAGATGGGCTGAGAGGGACCCAGTGCGGTGTAAAAAAGCAGAGAGTGTATTTGATGTTAACTTTTGTGATCCTTATTGTGTATATTTCTGTTTTTTGGATAATGGTACATGTTGTTTTGTGCTTATTCATGAAGGTTTTCACGTGAATTTATAGATCCCATGGTGGTGGGACATTTTTACGATGCTCCAGCCAACACGCGCCGCTTAAGCCGCTCTGCGAAAGTAGCCGCAGCGTCAACACTAATTAGAGAATTGTGAAGAAGATTTTTGTATTATAATATTATCTCTGAGCTTACTGTTTTTTCCTAACATATTTAATTTTGAAAGTCTACATCAAATGAGAAATTCACATAGTATACATATACCCTGAACCCGGACTAGGATTCCTTGTACGGCGAATCAGAAATTTCGAGGACAGTACTTACAATATACAGACTCATAGTGCATAACTTTATTTTTCACTATTGGGTAACGAGGCAGGATAGCGCGTTGTTTGCCTGAAGAAAAACAGCCAGCCGTAACGCATGCCCATAGCAATTTGCAGTGCCACTCAGAAATTTAAAACGCAAAGTTCTGCGCGGCACTGCAGTTGGCTCGTTACCGACAAACAGTTTGGCCATGAGGAAACACCCCCCAGTAAACAGGATGCAAAATAAAATGAATCCTAAAAATAGGTACATAATAAAAAACGCAATTTCAGGTTCTAAATATGTATAATTAATAATAAATAAACGCAGCTTAAAATTATCCTAAACCACACATTTTATAGAAACAACAAAAGCACCTGGACAGACCGAACCAAACAACCCAAATATACAAAGACAACACAACATAATTCAAATACCTAAACCAATACTGCTTCCTTTTACCAACATCAGTATTCTTCAATCCATCTTTTATTATATACTTTCTAATCCCTACACACCAGATCTTACAATATTCAAACCAGTTAATAGACCGCATGTCGAAGAAGAATATTCTCTTATCTGCGGCAGAGAGTTTTTCGAAGAGGTTTTCTGTGTTTTTCCCGTCGAGGTGGTAAGTATTGTTTAGAAAGTAAGATAGCGATACAGACAGCTTGTAGATCTTTCTGTAGATTCGGAGGAATCTGAAATAATGAGACAAAAACATGTTTTTTACTAACATAACAAAAACCTTTGCACTATAGGATCACACACAGCCCTGCACCCCTGTTTGCAAGTGGAGTGGACACTGACTGAAAAGGAGGATCATTTTCTGTCAGTCATCCACACTCATCGTAGAAGAGAGGGATGTGCAACAAGAATAATTAATTGAAGATTACCTCCGTTCCTTCCCAAACACTAATAGCAAGCCGTCGGCGAGGCACGCCGGTACAAAGTGCAAGAGTGCAGTCAAGAGCAGGAACCAGTAGTAGTTCCTCACACAGAACACGTACGCCACCCACACAGCGGACGGCATCGCCAGCTCTTCTCGTATTATCAGGTAGTTCTCTCGGACCATTTCTAGAGCGAAAAGATTTTATTTTAATGATGTTTTACTAGGCGCTAGGACTAACTCTTCTGCGAGTGTCCGTCTGGGCTGGTACCACCGCTTTGCTCGTGAATACTGCCGTCAAGCAGTAATGTGCAAGCATTACTGCGTTCCGATTTGATGAGCAAAGTAGTCAGTGAAATTACTGATAGTACACACTGATAGGAACACAGTAATGCTTGCATATTACTGCTTGACGGCAGACTACACGAGCAAAGCGGTGGTACCCACCGAAACGGACACTAACAAAAGAGTTTAGTTGTACAAGCAAGCATGTTTTTAAGTTGTAACTTACCCCAACAAAGTTTATTCTCCTGTGACATCGCAACGTTGTAAATCGTTATCTCGCTCTCGGATTCTCGCTGTCTCGTTCCCACCTCCCAGCCGGCGGATATAATAGCGTTGTTGACATAGTCTACTGGCACAAGACTTATCTCTGTGGTTGGTTTGGTCTGCATTACATGAATGAGGCCCAGGCCAGAGCCGATCACGAACTGAAATGAAACAGGAGTAGAAAAGTCATTATTATCAGCTAAAAGATCTCCATCTGATGAAAATAGTCCTCCTCCATGAAGGGGGGATTTTGTTATAATAAAGCTCGCGTGGCAGGCGTCGCCGTGATCGCAATAGATTGTAATAGTTTGTTAGCCAGTCTTATGGTACCTACATAATTATATGGAGGAGGTACTTCCACACGGCAAGGAATAAATACAGTACTACTACATATTCTTGTTGTATGTGGGGGCGATAAGGCCTGCACTGACGTCCCGCTTGGGGTGTATTGTGCATATCCCCCTGCCAGCGTTTACCCTAGCCAGCCCAATTCCTTTATGTAACGGAGTGCGGCCTTAGGGCCCTGGCAAAGCTGCTCCAATAGCGTTGATGTTGTTGTTGTACTATATGTATGAACGTTAGTCGTCTGCTGTTGTTGCGTCAGCTGCTCACGCATGCTGGTAGTGATTTAGTACTACTACTAATTTATTGTTTTTGAAACTCACCCCACTGGCTGAGTATGCACAGCTCATGTCCATCCACCCAGGGCACGGCTCGTAGTACGCCGATGTCACTGGAAAACGCACATAAAACTTAATTACCATTTATTAATTCACTATGACCAAAAGCCTATCTTAAAAAATTTCGGACCCAGCACTCGTTTCGTTACCTCGTAACGTGGAATATGAAAATAAAGCGATTGAGTAATTGTAAGGTGTAACATACCAATGGAAGGTCTGACGATGCAAATAGGAAGGTCTCCAGCCATCAGCCGGACCTGTTCCTCGGCCACCGCCTTCGCGAAGGTATAAGTGTTGGGCCAGCCCTCGGTCAACCTAAAACAATATTTAATAGTGGGAGGACTAACTCTTTTGCGAGTGTCCGTCTGGGTTGTTACCACCGCTTTGCTCGTGAAGTCTGCCGCCAAGCAGTAGTGTGCAAGCATTACTGTGTTCCGGTTTGATGAGCAGAGTATCCAGTGAAATTACTGGGCTTATGAGACTTAATACCTAATGTCTCAGGGTAACGAGCGATCTGCAGTGCCGCGCAGGCCTTTGTGTTTCAAAGTTCTGGGTGGCACTGCAATTGTTATGGGCCGGCGTTATGCTTACCATCAGGCAAACGAACAGCTCGTCTCGTTACCAAATAACATAAAAAAAAAAAACATTTATCCAATAGCAATCACAATAGCCGTGTGGTCCCACTGAGACTAGTATACCTACCATCATAGTAAATGGTAACCCAATCTTTTCCAGTGGGTGGCGTATGAACCGGCTAAGGGAATAGGTATCCAGGGAAGGTGCAGCAGCATTCTCGATGAAGGATAATGATGAGAAGAGGATAATGATGAATGATAGATTACGATCTACTACGGTCACGGCGACGCCTGCCAAGAGTGCCTGTATTATGGCAACCCCCTTGATAGGGAAGCCAGTGTTCAGCACGAGCCCAGGTGGCAGGACGAACTCTTCAGCGACTGACGGTCTGAGCGGGTACCACCTCATTGAAGTCTGCCGCCAAGCAGGAATATAAAAGCATTACTGTGTTCCGGTTTGATGAGCAAAATAGTCAGTGAAGTTACTGGGCTTATGAGACTTATTATTAGGTACCTGATGTGTCACTGGCCTTTTTGTTTCATAGTTCGGGGTGGTACTGCAATTTTTGTATGGCGTTATGCGTACCATCAGGCAAACTCGCTCTTTCTCGTTATCTATTATTATATAAAAAGATTTGGTGTCGATTCTGTTACAAAACAGAGAGAAAGAGAGAGAACAGGAGTGACAATACTTGACGTGCTAAACAGTAACGTGAGTATGCGTCACCCGCATCAAGGAAATATGAAACCGTTTCAAACGAAATGTCTCCTAAATTTAGAACCTAAATTTAGGTTTAGAGCTAAAGTCACTATATAGCCGGGTCATCGTCGCTTCACCCATATGTTCAGTATACATACTTATGAGCTATCCCCTCGAGTCTCCCAGCCTCCACGCTCTCCACCAGTCTTATCATCGTATCGGGGGGTACGGGAGTGGGGTAGAACTGCTCCGAGACTGTTTTCTCGATCTTCTCGGCTGTAGCGTGGGAGTACGCCGTCGAGACGTGGACGAAAGATCTGGAAAAAAAATGTTGTGATCTGGTGATATGCTTACTATCAGGGTAACGACCCTACTCGACTTGTTACCATGTATTATCAAAATAGCCGATTAAGTATACAGGATGTATCATGTAAACGGGCTCAATATTCGAATACAATGTCGTATTGGGTTCTTAAAAAATATAGGAAGTAATTATAAATCCATATCAAAAAAAACATCTACTAAAATGATATTAGACTTTGCAGACGTGGTGGCTCTGCTTTGTAATAATTAAGAATTGATGAAATTAGAGTAAAAAAAATTATTTTTTCCTTTGTTTCGTGTCGTCTATCACCTGTATATTCACTTCCTTCAAAATTGATACCCTTTACGTATACACCTTGTATAAGGGACTTCCAAACCACTGTTTTCCAACCCCACTAGGTGGAGCGACGAGCTGGTCACAACCGTTGCACGCAAGAGGCGAGTAGCCGATCTAAGTGGCGTTCTATGACGGAGGCCTATGTTCACCAGCGGACGTCTTTTGGGTGATGATGATGAAACACCACCACCAACCACCAAACCGCTGCAGAAAACATAAACAGAACCAGTACCTAAGTTTCTTACAATCCTTCCCAAGCTTGATCGCTTCTGTGGTACCCCTTATGTTAATGAGGGTTGCCACTCGGAGAGTCTCGTCGAACTTTGTGGTAGCTGCCACGTGGAATACGACGTCCACCTGAAACAAAAACGAATTAGAAGAACTACAGTTTCTTTGTATTAAAATCTATATGGTAGTTGCATGAAATACAAAATACATAGTTACTGTCGTAATACAGGGGTAAAGAAAATCACATTAACACAATAATAATGAAATTCACAAAAAATATATGATTTCTACAAAATATCGGATTTAAAGATTCCCGAATTCAACAATTTTTTTTATCATCCAATAGTGATTTAAATGATACGATAAGATTATTTACATTTCAATTAATAAAAAAATGTATGACAACTATGTACATAAACGCAGTTTTTCACGGCCAAAATCAACAAAATGCATGTTTTAGTACAAGTTTACAGTCCGCGAATGGTAGGTATATAATATGTGACGTCACATACCTAATATGAGAAATTTGTAGGGGTTGGACTGTTGGGTTTGGATCCTCATTTTTTACAATTCTACCGTTCGATTTTCAGTTTTTTCGATATAGACATTTTATTCTCATGAAAAAAGAAATTGAAGACATCATAAAAATGCAGCTATACATGCGTGATGTGGTTGAAGATATCGCATACACTTTAAATAGTTAAAACTTACCTCATCAGCGACGGTCTGCCAGTCCTGATCACTCAGCCCCAGCCGGATCTCTCCCACGTCTCCTGGTAAGCAGACTATCTTGTCTGCAAAACCAGGCTGCAGTTTGTACAGAGTTGAGTATACCTGACGAAAACAGGGGAGCATTCTTTAAATCGGAGTTCAAATTCAAACTCCTTATTCACATAGTAATTACACTCATGAAAGTTAAAATAAATGAATCTAACTGCCCGTTCCAAGTAGGTTTATACCGATCTAGAAGAAGGACAAGAATTAAACATATTTTAATGCGTTTACCGCCACGAGCGGGCTGTTCGCGGGGTGTTGGCAGCGACATTTAAGAGATGTTATATTGTATGTATTTACGTGACGGGCAAGAATATTTATTTGGCGTACCGCTAAGGAGTGGAACTCTTTGCCCGAGTCTGTGTTTCTTGATAATTATAATCTGGGTCTCTTCAAGTCACGAGTGAACAGGTATCTAGGTAAGCGTGATACATCGTCGACCGCATCGTCACTTACCACCAGGTGAGATAGTGGTCAAACGTAAGCCTATTAATATATATAAAAAAAAAAAAATAGAAGATCGTAGGCATTATTTTCAAAAAAGGTTTTTCAAATGTCAGGAGGCTTCTGAGCTGTTAGCCTCCATGCATCTTTGTCATTAACAAAATCGTTGATTTTCAATCCACGAGTGTTAGTTAAACCTCGAACAGACGTTCCCAAAGACAGACAACAAAGTAATGCAACAAGAATTGGCATCATTTTTGTATAAAAGTGTGAAAAGAATATACCGGGTCTTCTAGAATGTCTTGGAGCCGATCTTGAACCTTCCTTCCTTTCTTCGGTCGTAGCAGTAAATATATTCTTTTTATCTTGCACGATCTGTAAGTTAAAAGAAATATATTTTTGGCTTCATTAATCATTACGGCATCAAGAGGGCTCCGTAGCTAAGTTGGTAGTAACCCTGCTTGCAAAGCGAGGGGTCCCGGGTTCGATTCCCGGCCGGGGCAGATTTTGTGTAAGCATAAAGTTTGTTCTCGGGTCTTGAATGTTTGTGATGTGTATCTGTGTGTGTCCATGCCACCTGCAACACAGGGAATCCTAGTGCGGGGTATGAGTGTAAGCTTTTATTTATTTATTTATTATTAGCTGCACCTATACAACTAGGTTTTGTTTGTTTTATTATTAAACAAACAAAACTCTCTACGGACACGTGGTCCATACTCTTATAAGATAAGGTTTTGTTTGTTATGGAAAGATGAAAGAATTTCTCCTTTATCATCTGACTAGCTTCTGCCCGCGGTTTTAACCCGCGTTCTCACAGGAACCTTGCATTTTCCAGGATAAAAAGTTAGCCTATGATACTCTCCAGTCCCTAAACTACGAGTATATGTACGCCAAAAATCACGTCGATCCGTTGCTCCGTTGCTGCGCGAGAGAAGGACAAACCAACAAACACACTTTCGCATTTATAATATTAGTATTTAGTAGGATTTACACTGTTAATTTGATTGGATAAGGATATTAAAAAAAATATATAAATCCTAAAATTTAGGTACTCTTTTCCGAAATAATCTGCCACCAGGCATTTGGTGTGCAGGCAAGATTTTTGTTTAAATCTATTTTACTCTTACCTGAACAGTTTCTCCACCAGCTGCTTGCCCAGGAAGCCTGATCCCCCAGTTATAAACACAGTGGCGTCGTTATAAAACCGTTGGACGTCGGAATTACCCATGGCAGTCGCTTGATTCATGTTCTTTTGACGAGAAAGCATTTCCAATTCTAACGCCAATGCCGGATCTATTGTTGAAATATTAAAGGGCTTATAAGATTTACTACCTAATATCTCAGAGTAACGAGCGCACTGCAGTGCCACGCAGCCCTGTGTGTTTCAAAGTTCTGAGTGGCGCTGCAATTATTGTGAGCGGTAGTTACGCTTACCATCAGGCCAACGACTTCTTTCGTTACCCAATAGTTTAAAAAAACACTTCGTAAAGGGATGGAAGTCGCTTCCAGCTTTTTAAAAGCAATAGGTACATATTGTTTAATTTTGTTTTTAATTGATAAATTCTTAGTTTTTTATTGAAATGTAAATAAAAATATATTATTATGTTAATATAGGTACATAATTATAATAATATCATATCATTATACATAATAGATTTTAACACAAAATATAAATTTATAGGTACCTTGTTCATCGTCCATTTTATCACTGGTAAACTGCCGAATCCAGTCTGAAAACCTAGCAAAAACAATTTTATTTACTTGCAAAAACTAACTTTGATAAAAATTTCACAGAAAATTTAAATTAATAACGCAAATAATAAGTTAATAATATGTATAACGTATAATATGTAAAACTGAACTGAACTGAACTGAAACTGAAAACGTATAATATGTATAATGTATAATATGTAAAACTGAAGAGCAAACGCGATATGTGTTCGAGCCTAGAATAAAATTATCAGAAGCGATTATTGATCTCGCATTAATGCATGCAGGCCAAATAAATGCCTACTTTTTTCCTATTAATAAATAATGATTTGGCGGATCCGTTGCTAAGTTGGTAGTCTATTGTCTATTGGTGGTTGGTATTCTGCCTGCAAGGCCCCGGTTTCAGTTCTTGGCCGGGGCAGACTTTGTACGATGAAGTTTGCTCTTGGGTCTTGGATGTTTCTGTTGTGTTCTGTATGTGTGTGACCATGCCATATGTGTCACAGACCGGTGACTGCTGAACATCAAGCGGGCCGTGGCCTATTTGCTACTCGATTTCATTAAAAAAATGTAAATAATGGCGGATCACCAACCGATGACATAGATACAAAGCTCAACTTGAATCATGTCATTGGTTGGCGATCAGATCACAATCTATTTCATTAGTTGACATCTGCCAAATTTTTCTACAATATTAGACAAGTTAAAAACCCCAAATTTTAGACAGAGCCAAGTGTTAATTTCAAAACCAGTTCCCACCTACCCTTAAAATTTCCTCGGCCTTTTTAAATATTTTTTTAAATAATTCGCCAGTATAGGACTAACTCTTCTGCGAGTGTCCGTCTGGGTTGTTACCACCGCTTTGCTCGTGTAGTCTGCCGCCAAGCAGTAGTGTGCAAGCATTACTGTGTTCCGGTTTGATGAGCAGAGTTTCCAGTGAAATTACTGGGCTTATGAGACTTAATACCTAATGTCTCAGGGTAACGAGCGCACTGCAGTGCCGCGCAGGCCTTTGTGTTTCAAAGTTCTGGGTGGCACTGCAGTTGTTATGGGCCGGCGTTATGCTTACCATCAGGCAAACGACCAGCTCGTCTCGTTACCAAATAACATAAAAAAAATATGAAAATTACCCATTTTGTGCTGAAGCCCACGTAGTATTGAATTATTCTACTGACAGAACATGATACAATAATTTACAACCAGTAGGTAACTGTTAAAACATCATTAACAATTTAAAAGTCTTTTAATAAAACGAAACAGTGAAACTGACTTGAATTAACCTGAAAACCGAAGGCACTTATTTTGACTTCAAACCGGCGTTCGGCGAAGTGTCGCTTCTGTACTCTACTCTTTGCGCTGTCATCGCAAAAATGCACAGTAGGGCAAAATTCCAACGTGCCTCGAAACGCTGCTACAACGATATCGCTTCCTTGTTGTTTTACTATAATTTAGATTTTTAAACGAAAGGTTATTTGAAATTAAAAAATTGTATACTTTTTTAGCTAGTATTTCTGGGTTGAAGACGGTGTACCTATATGCGGTCTAGATTAGAACTCCCTCTTAAGTGCAACTGCTGGAACACATCTAAAGGTGTTTAGTAACATATTTTCAACTTGAGGATGGTCGCTAGCCAAGCAATCACTAGAAAATGCTCTGCTATGGTTGTATCACGTTCTTTTCCGGTATCCAAAGCTTGAGCTTATTTGAGCTATCATCCACGTTTGGCAGGCGTCGCCGTGATCACAGTAAATTATGATGTCGATTGAGGAGGATGCTGCTGCACGTTCCCTGGATAAGCAGCCCTCACACCTAATTCATGATTGATGGATAAGCATCAAGCGCGGGCCACGTATATATACACATTCATATGCATTTAGTAAAAAAAAGGTGTTAATTTGACATTATAAATAGACACTTCAATTTTATTTGTTTGTATAGAAGTATGGAAGTATGGATTGTCATCTGATAGTAAAATTTAGTAGAATTTAGTTTATAATGCAGTTTTTGTAATACTTAAATAATAGATAATTGTAATTGATAGTCGGTCATATATCTTTAAATTTTATTAGTTATAACTTTGAAACACGTAAAACCTCAGGGTAACGAGCGCACTGCAGTGCCGCGCAGGCCTTTGTGTTTCAAAGTTCTGGGTGGCACTGCTATTGTTATGGGCTGGCGTTATGCTTACCATCAGGTAAACGACCAGCTCGTCTCGTTACCAAATAACATTAAAAAATGCCGTTTTTTGCTGTTGGTAAGTAATATTAAGATAATTTTAAGACCTGTGGTTTTTTGTGAATAGAAATAAATAAAAAAATGTATGTACCTATGTAAAATTTCGGCTCAATTGAACACCGGAAATGGGGTCAAATTAAGCTTGCAAGATTTGACCAATACTGACTAGATTATGTTGAATAAATCGAAAAAAATACAATAATATTAATTAACATCGACTATTATTTATCATAGACCTTATAAAATATCCCCTCAAAACCCTAATCCATTTCAAAACAAAAAGCACACGTTTGAGAACAATAACATAGTACAATATTTTGAAAACTATTCGTTTTTTCGCCGCCATTTTTGCGCCTTGACCGCATTTGATAAGGTTTGTACACCAAATTTCCAACCATTCTGGAAGACAGCAGAGTAGAACGTTTCGTTCATTATTTGATATGTTTTCGAATATTTGTAGTACGTTGATATATTCTTGATTCCATCTTTTAGAGGCGAAAGATGTTTGTATTTGTGTCGTTTGAAGCATATTTCGATATGTTTTCATTACGCTGGAACATAAATAAAACAATTAAATGTATATTTCATTACTAGTGCTCGGGTGGGTCATTGTTGACTCAAAATGCGGGCGGAAAATATCACTTTGCCTCCGTGGAGAGGTAACTATAGAGTTAACTTTTTTTTTCGAGCGTGTAGGTCCGTATCAGACCCTTTTTACTTACTCTGTGAAATTAAGATAACAACTATATAATATAATACCTCTGTAGTGTCAACCTGGTGCTTTGCTCATTTTTTTTGTTTAGGCGCAGAATGTCTAATTCGCAAAATGTCCAATTCGCGAAATGTCCAATTTGCAACATTTTTTTTTATGTTATTAGGTAACGAGACGAGCTGGTCGTTTGCCTGATGGTAAGCATAACGCCGGCCCATAACGATTGCAGTGCCACTCAGAACTTTGAAACACAAAAGCCTGCGCGGCACTGCAGTGCGCTCGTTACCCTGAGACATTAGGTATTAAGTCTCATAAGCCCAGTAATTTCACTGGATACTCTGCTCATCAAACCGGAACGCAGTAATGCTTGCACACTACTGCTTGGCGGCAGACTTCACTCACAAAGCGGTGGTAACAACCCAGACGGACACTCGCAGAAGAGTTAGTCCTACCACTAACTGCCCCTACCACTTGAGGCCAAAACAGATTCAATATTTTGTGCTATTGGTGAGTAAAATGAGGTCCCTGATTACCTGAATATTTCTCCTCCAAATTTTGGTTTTTGGAAGTCACTCTTAATCGCAGGGCCGCGGCAGAGCTGCTGGCTGTCAGAGTGGGTCATGGTGGTTCTTATCATGGTTCTCGCATTTCATGCCTCCCAAGTACACTACTGATCTGTGATTGATTGATATTGGAAAATTGTAAAAAATCTTCAAGCTACTTACGTACTATCACGGATAGATTTAAAAAATAACTAAAAGAGCTGAACAGGTTTTTTTGAAACATCCAAGTCACCTTTCAAACAAAAAAACATAAATCAAAATCGATCAATCTGTTGAGCAGCAATCTGTTGAAATGCAATTAGCATTTTGCCCCACTAAGGTGGGCCAGAGTGGAATGTTTCACTTTGCCCCACTAAGTAATTTTGGTGGGATAAATTACACTCGTACAAATTCTTGGTGTACTTTCCCCACCAGGGCTGACAGTGTAATATTTTTGAGAGCAATTCCGCTTTACCCCACCAATCTGTCCTATAACTGGTGGGGCAAGTGGAATGATTAAAATGTTGAAGTCAAATTTGCTACCACATTGCAGGCGGAATAGCCATGGAGATTAGAGATTATAGTTTTCGTCAATAATAAGATTTAAATCAAAATTTAAAAGTAGGTACCAGGAGAACAGAAAAAACGGCGAAAAACAGTCTGCCATAGTTTTGGAAGTCTCGGACTATCTATCTCTTTTTATCTTGGTTTAAATATCATGAAAATTAACGTTTCTCATTTTGAAAACAATGAAAATGAGAAACGTTCATAGCAGTTATAAAATATCATTGCAAAGGGTTTAATTCTAATTTCAGGATATACTTATCGTGACAAAAAAAGAAAATGAGAAACGTTAGTGGAAACTTAGAGAACTTAATTTGTTATGGACTTGGTACTAGTATTTTTATGATGATTTTAATAGCATGTTAATAATTATTAATAAACTAAGTAGTGGACACTCACTGAAAACAGTATTGCCAGAATAATAATAATAAAACAATACAAACATTTTGGAAAACAAAATAAATGCACGCGCAATCTTCGCTCTACAAAGTAACTAAAAAAAAGTAACGTTTAATACGACTAAAAAAACCTATTGTGAGCAGTAATGATTCAAACATTTGAAAATACAAGGCAAACTTACGTGTGTTAAACAAGGTAAGCATATGTCCCGAACACTGACAAGATACCATTGGTTCCGATGGTATAGGTTGCCATTCGTCACATTCGTTTTTTTATCGCCTTCCCTTATTGGTCACTTTCAATAATATTTAAGTCACTTTGTGCATCAACTCAGTTTCCTCATTTCACCCCGTATAGATACGGGTTTTGCAGCCACAACAATTCACCGTTTTGGCCACAGAGGAAATAATAACGTTTTAGCGCAATCTCTTTAGTCAAATGTCACAGGCTTTGGCTCTAAAAATCATAGTAAACGAATTAAAATAATAATAGGTACATTTCAATCGCATACATAGTAAGTAGAATTTTTTTTTGCATATGAAAGTCAGATGAAGTGAGGCAAAAAGAAAATTGTGGAGGTAGTTCGAGATAGTGAGGACAATAGTAGTGGCACGCGTAATAAACGAGTGAGGAAGAGGGTAGATCGCTACGTCTGCCCATAAACACCATCTACCCGCAGTACTCCAGTTCTCCCGTGATCATGGCGTTTGCAACAGCGCCGAAATATCGGAAACTCAAATCAAATTATATACATGGTAAATATCCCATTTCTAGTAATAATTTTCAAAGTGTTGATGACCATGACAGTTTAAAAACCTATATGACACGTGAACACTCTTCTTCTCTGCACTCACCAGCTGTAGTTCGAGCTTAGAGGTGACGCCCTTGCCCATGCAAAAGCGTCACCGAACCAGTGATAAATTGCAGTGAAAATAAACATATAAAACACATTCGCGAGTACAACCTTAAACGTGTAAACAGTTGTGAACATTAGCGTAAAATATAACACTTGGTTCAGTGTACACATGTATTTATTGTTATTTTAAATACCTGTTTATTTGTACTACAAGTATTTGTGTAACTTATTATTCTATTCAATGTGAATGTTATACTTCAGTACCTACCTCTTCATATAACTATGTTGGATAAGTATTATGTTGTTTAAGTTTCCGTATGTTTGCTATCGTTTATTTATTCAAACAATTTATTAAGTTAGTTAGTGGGAGGACTAACTCTTCTGCGAGTGTCCGTCTGGGTTGTGACCACCGCTTTGCTAGTGAAATCTGCCGCCAAGGAGTAGTGTGCAAGCATTACTGTGTTCCGGTTTGATGAGCAAAGTAGCCAGTAAAATTACTGGGCTTATGAGACCTCATACCTAATGTCTCAGGGTAACGAGTGCACTGCAGTGCCGCGCAGGCCTGTGTTTCAAAGTTCGGAGTGGCACTGCAATTTTTATGGGCCGCCGTTATGCTTACCATCAGGCAAAGGACCAGCTCGTCCCTTTACTAATAACATTAAAAAAAACCGGTGAAACCGCGGGCAGCAGTTGTTTATATACATGTTGAATTGACAAACAACTGATGACGTGACCTAATAAATTATGCAATAGGAACGTTCATTAATTATTTATAATATTGCAATAATAGGGGGCAGGTCATGTGAAATTCGTTACTGTACATTTTTAAAATAGGTTTACAAGACGGTAGTAGTAGCTCTTCTGCGAGCATCAGTCTGGGTGGGTACCACCGCCTTGATCGTGTAGTCTGCCGCCAAGCAGTAATGTGCAAGCATAATTATGGTGGGGCCGGTTTGATGAGCAAAGTAGTTCAAATTACTGGGCTTATGAGACTTAACCTAATGTCTCAGGATAACGAACGCACTGCAGTGCAGCGCAAAGTGGTGGCATACGGGAATAAAGGAAAGATCAAAACAGGGCTAGACAAACGTAAGCCTATGTTTTCATGCTTGGTTAGATTTGCAAGAGAATTCCTGTTCACTTTATCTTGAAGATTCCCAAATTGTAGTATTCAGGAAAGGTAGATGGCGGCAAAGAATACTTAAATAAAAGGAACACCAAAATAAAAGTAATAAACTTTTTAGAATAATATTTTATTACAAAATTTAAACTTTTACATTTTTTTTTGGAACGAAATGTGGTTTTTACAAAACACTTACAATTGTATTTTTGCACCGCTTTTAGGTTGTCGTCAATATTTAAACTTTCACACTACCGCTTTAGAAACGTTACAAAAACGCTCAAACTTGTTAAACATATTATTTGAAACTACAATATTATACATTTTACTAGTGTAACTTTAACAATATTACGTATTTCCATTACATTAAAATATACAAGATAAAAATGTCCGAAAACTAAGGCTCCGTTATAGGTTATTAAAAAAACCAAACATATTTTAAAGCATATAATTATTATACAGGCTTAATGGATGAAGACAAATTTTTGGATAAACATTACAGATCTTCCATACTATTGTGTTCGACTCATGGCACGATTAAAACAATTTCATAATATACAAATATACATTATGAAACCGAAGAGTGAAATCAATACGAACAGTACAAGCAGTCACGTTTTGGCAGCGTAAACATAGCGTAAGTGTGAAAGCTACGTCACAAAAAGATTTTAGATGAAACTTATTGTTCAAAAAATCTAAGATCAAATCTAAGCTATTAATTGGATAACTCAAGATCAATTGACGTGAATCTCAAGGTCAATTGAATTGAAACTCAGGAGCAATCGAAGTGACACTCAAGCTCAATTTACCTGAAACTCATGAACAATTGACGTGAAACTCGAGATCAAATGACGTGAAACTTAAGGTCAATTGACGTGAAATTTAATGGCATACATGTCGAAATACAGCCACGCATACCCATGCGTCGGTCGGTTGACTATCTTGGACCGACAAAACAACATAAATTACTGTTAAAAACTTCCTAGACGCCGTGTGTAAATCAAATAAAATCATATCAATTACCGCACAGTTTCAGGACAAATTTTCAGATCAATTAACGTAATTGGCAAGAAAAAGGTCATTTAAGGTCTCACTCGAGCCCACTTTCTGCACAATATGCCAGTTATAAAATTATTTCTCGTATTCATTTAATCTGCGCAGACTCGTGACATCCATCCCGTAGATAGCGAAGGAGGCAGGCTGTTCAAACCTCACCTAAAAGAGAAAAATATCGTATCTAAATTGAATCGATTATTTCATAATAAGATTTTTTTTTATGTTATTTAGTAACATGTCGAGCTGGTCGTTTGCCTGATGGTAAGCATAACGCCGGCCCATAACAATTGCAGTGCCACCCAGAACTTTGAAACACAAAGGCCTGCGCGGCACTGCAGTGCGCTCGTTACCCAGAGACATTAGGTAATAAGTCTCATAAGCGCAGTAATTTCACTGGATACTCTGCTCATCAAACCGGAACACAGTAATGCTTGCACACTACTGCTTGGCGGCAGACTTCACTCACAAAGCGGTGGTACCAACCCAGACGGACACTCGCAGAAGAGTTAGTCCTACCACTAACAAAATTTATAATCGATTATTATAAAACTACACGACGTTTTTCTGCATACAGTTTATAGGCTGGAAAGTAACACGGGCTACTTTTTTAACTTTATAGGTATAGATGCTTGAGATTTAAATAAAGGACAACTTTGTAATGCAACCATACTCTGTGGAAGATCATTTTTTAATTTTATACTATTGGGTAACGAGGCGAGCTGCTCGTCTGCCTGATGGTAAGCTTAATTCCTTCCCATAACAACAACAGTTAAACTTAGAATTTTGAAACAAAACCTGCGTGGCACTGCAGTGCGCTCGTTACCCTCAGATATTAGGTATTAAGTCTCATAAGCCCAGTAATTTCACTGACTACTTTGCTCATCAAACCGGAACACAGTACAAAGCGGTGGCGCCCATCCCAGATGGACACTGATGAAGATTACCTCTTTGTCGCTGATTTCGTCTTTCCTCGATCCATCAGGATTCCCCGCATTGCTCTTTATTTCTATAATCTTAAACAGAGAAAAGAGTACATTAAAATATAAATCGTAACATGCTCGGCTTGTTGGGCATGCTCATGTTCCGCTTGCAGCCCGCATTGGGCCATGCACATTGGAACACGGCCACTAACGCGACCATCCACAAGCTGCGGACAAGATTTTTCATACAATTTTTATTGCATCGGCGCACACTGAGTGTTCGAGTGGCCGCGACCGAGCGACAAACTGAGGCAGTGTCCGCTAGCTTCCCGCGCATACTCTGCCACAACGCCGGTTTCATGTGGTGTCTGCTCAACTCCAGTTGTAATCCTTCTATAGACTTGTAATTTAGTTCTAACGTCTGTTTTTATTTATTTTTAAGACCAAAGTTTCAGTCTTGAAGTTTTTTTATCTCGTGAATATCGTTAATTTCTTCTTTTAATATAATTATGACCTCATCTTATGAGAGTATGGACTACGTGTCCATAGAGAATAATATTAAAAATTTATTGTCTGTGTATGATTGTCCGTCGTGGGGCACAACGTCAAAGCAGGTATTTATTTTTTATTTTTATTTTATTTATTTCACAAAATCCACAACAGGCCTTATTCAATTAATTGTTAGGACTTACTTCTATAACTTAAAGCCAATAACTGATTTACATTCTATGAATAATATTTGTTACTAGACAGTCATCACAGAAGAAAAGTAATAATAATTATGGCGGTTATGTATAGTGGAAGCGTGTGTAGTTAGGGAGTCTGTATGTGCCTGCTTGCGTGTGTGTGTGTGTGGGGGGGGGAGGGGGGAGGGGGGAGTGGGGGGAGATGTGTAAAGTGTTTTTGAATATGTGTGTTGTGTTTTTGTCAGTGTGATTATGCTATCTTGGATGTGCATCTATGTTTATCTCTAATCTTTGTTAGTATGTACCTCATTGTTTCCCGGCTCTTCTTTAAACATGGGCGGGATGTTGGGACCCAGCTTCTCCACCAGCGTGCTCACCTTTGGGATAAAATAATCGCTTTGAAAAGGTACCGACCTTCATCGCCTTTGGAGTGTGTCATCTGATTTTGACAAATATATAAGACTACTTTAGGATCTACCTAAATAGAAATACTGTTTAAAGTAAATTTACAGATCGGTGGAAGACGTTTCCTTTTTATATTTAGTCGAATGGAATGAGATGAGTGGAGCAAGTCGATTGCCTTACACTCCGGATGTTTCGTTGCACGAACGCATCGTGGAAGTTTTCGATGCGGCGCCGCACCGAATGGTTAGAGTTCTTGACGAACATCGCAGCGTCGTTTTTACGGTGCGTCGTCGCATCGCAATGATGTAGCCACGCCATCGAGATCCTAACCTCAAGAGATGCAGTGACGTTTGGATTTAAACATAATGCGCTCTGATTGGCTAAGCCACCGCCTCGCGCCGTTAACCGTGCGCTGATACGCTGCGCGCTGATATTATTTATAGCAAAATCAATACATCGTTGTGAGATCGGATAGTACAGTATTTCATCTCTCGGGGTTATTATCTCGATGAGCCACGCCCTCGCAGGTCGGTACTCACGTTGGGGTACTGTGAGAAGCAGGCGCGCGCCTTCCCAGTGCAGGGCGGCGCCACGGCGCGCCCGTAGCGGTCGCGGTCCGCCGGGTCGAACATGTAGAAACCTGCGGCACACGGCCTTTGGTCAAAGCATAAGGTTGACGACGGTTTGTGTCTAAAGTAGCAATGGTTTGTGTCCAAACTAGCAACGGCTTGTGCGAAAACTAGTAACGGTTTGTGTCAAAACTAGCAACGGTTTGTGTCCAAACTAGCAACGGTTTGTGTCCAAACTAGCAACGGTTTGTGTCAAAACTAGCAACGGTTTGTGTCAAAACTAGCAACGGTTTGTGTCCAAACTAGCAACGGTTTGTGCGAAAACTAGTAACGGTTTGTGTCAAAACTAGCAACGGTTTGTGTCCAAACTAGCAACGGTTTGTGCGAAAACTAGTAACGGTTTGTGTCAAAACTAGCAACGGTTTGTGTCCAAACTAGCAACGGCTTGTGCGAAAACTAGTAACGGTTTGTGTCAAAACTAGCAACGGCTTGTGTCCAAACTAGCAACGGCTTGTGCGAAAACTAGTAACGGTTTATGCCCCAAACTAGCAACGGTTTGTGTCAAAACTAGCAACGGTTTGTGTCAAAACTTGCAATGGTTTGTGTCAAACCAAGCAACGGCTTGTGTCCAAACAAGCAACGGTTTGTGTCAAAACAAGCAACGGCTTGTGTCAAACCTAGCAACGGCTTGCGTCAAAACTCACAACGGCTTGCGCCAAAATTCGCATATATTTGAAGTTTCAACACTAGTAAAGCATAAGCAAGCACAAGCAAGTAACTGCATGAATAAACGTTTTACTACAAACCTTTCCATCCAACGGTGTATGTTAGAGATCGCTTTTAGCAATAAGGCCATCCATTTTGGCATTAATTATTAGATTTTTTTTGGTTTGTACACTTAATTTAGTGATAGTAGATAGATCATTTCATACAGACGGCTCACCTCGGGGAGTTCTAAACAGGGCGACAGCTAAGTCTCCCTTCCCAGCAATCAGCACTCCAGATCTTTCTTCACGGAAGAACTCTGTCACCTGCAAAATAAAAGCAATAACTTAAAACATAATTATCTAAATTTTAAGAAAGTTGTTTAGTATTCATCTAGTGATACTAAATACATCCATCTCCCTCTCTTCCGTTGAGGTCTAAAAGCGGTCCACACAGTGCTAGTATAAATACATATTTAAAAATAGTTTATAACCGTAAATTGTAATAAAATAAGTGTAAACCACGAATATAACAGTTTATCCATATTTTTGTGTATAATTCACTACTCTGCTAGCTGCCAATCTCGTACAAAAGTACAGCATCAACACTGCGTTTATTTCGGCCATATTATTATTATGTAGTTTTAAAAAACACTAACACCCTCTGGCTCCATCATCACCTTTGTCACCACCAGGCCACGTGCAATCCATTGGACTCGTTAAAAAAAGTCACATGAGCCCAAACTCGAGGAGTTTACTTGTAGCCACTGAAGAGTTCCACCATCCACCTCCTGAATCCATCATCAGATCAGCTCCATGACACCAAATTATTGTATTGGCATGCATGATGTTAAAATTGATTTCCAAGATTGGATTACTTAGTTGCAAGTGAAGCTAAATAAAGCTTGTTAAAAATAGGAGACATATCAACGCTTTGCTCGTGTAGTCCGCCACCAGGCAGTACTGCGCAATCTGGTTTGATGAGCAAAATAATCATTGAAATTACTGGGCTTATGAGATTTAATACCTACTGTCTCATGTTAACGAGCGCACTGCAGTGCCGCGCAGGCCTTTGTGTTTTAAAGTTCCGAGTGGCAATGCAATTGTTATGGGCCGGCGTTATGCTTACCATCAGGCAAACGACCAGCTCGTCTCGTTATCCAATAGTATAGTATCTCACCTGCTGCAAGAGGTCGGAGTCGACAGAGCCGGCGTGACGCGCCTTATACACCACCACACGACACACGCAGTTGCCCGGTGTATAGAACTTGCGCAGGATCTAATGACAACACACAACTCACAACACATTGACACAATCATGAGCCGGTAAAAGTCCACTACTGAACAGAGAGAGACAACAGAACTGAAAGAGAGCACTGAGATCTGAGGTATAAAACAAAAAAGTAAAAAAAAAAACTGAATTGAGATCCTGCTCCTTTTTTGGAATTCTTTTAAAAATAGATAAATAAAACCTATTAGATGTACACAATAACGAATATTGTGCATCGCGACAGCTAAGGTTAAATAACAAGCTGTTCTACATTCATCTTCGATGACATAGTCAATGGACGATGTTCAATGATGATGTACAGAGAACCAGTGACATTTCACATACGTAGTTCTATATTCAACGCTATATCTAGAACCTTAAAATCGAATCTACGTATATCAACCTTAGAGCTGTAAAAGTAACGAGAAATTATGGAAAGTGTGGCTGGTTGGTCCCTTAAAAATTAATTTGTCAAATTTCTTACATCATGGGGTTAAAGAGTAGTTAGTTAAGTGTACAGCTATTAAGACTTCGAATACATAATATTAGTATTAGCGAGGCACCTGTTCAATGTCCAGTATCCTGCCCTGCGGTCTGAAGTGCAGGTAGCTGTCCTGGTGCAGCTGGTCCCCCGCCTCCAGCACCGCGTCCAGCGTGGACGAGCACCAGCGGCACACGTCCTGCACGCGGGACGTGGCCACCGCCATCACGGCGCACGACACCGCCTGGGAGGGGATCGTACATTACACTCTACGGACACGTGGTCCATACTCTTATAAGATAAGAAAAACATCAAGACGGTCTTAAAACTATATAAACGATAGAACTAAATTACTAGACGACAGAAGGATTACAACTGGACAGTTAACACACTGATCTTGACCTCTTTCATACCAGCGCCACCTCAGCAAGGATGCGACTGAGCAGAGATTTCTTTTTGGCGCAACATTAGCGCCCGTTTAATAATGGTTGATAGGTTTTGTGACTGTCGGACTACTATTTTACAATTTTCTACACCACTGTTATATTTTAGTTTTCACCCTTTTATTTTTCTCTGTTACTATTCGTGAGAACCTATAATTGGCTTTCTAATGTTATGTTAGTTTTATAAGTTATTGTAATACAGCTGTTGGTTTTCCTTAAAAATAAATAAATAAATAAATAAATAAGTACAGTACAGACAGGACAATCAGCACCCGTTCACAAGTATAACCCATGTGCCGGCCATCGCTCTCCTCAACCATTACTGAGGGAAGAGGGCGACCCGCCACACGATGCCGCCGCGTGAAGAACCTTACCGTGAGCATGATATCTCCAGTTTCTCACATAGATGAACATAGTTTTACATAGGCCTCTATATACAGGGGGATTGTACAGTGATTGGGGATTATCGGCCTTGGATCCCGCGTTTCCTAACCTCATAAGCGCTTGAACCACTTCTCCGTTACGGTGTTGTATGGCTTTTCGGAGGTTGGAGTCCACGATCATTTGTGTTGTGGAGGGGTGATTTTAAAGTGAAGCTAATAGATATTTCAGAAAACCACAAAAATCTTCAAAGGAGATTCAGCTTCACCTACCTGGTTCCCTCTGGAAGCGAAGGGGAACTTCTTGCACGCCATCGAGTGCTGCGCCGAGAGGAACTGCGTGCCATCGTTCAGCACCAGCCAGCCGCTCGTGTTCCTCTGTCCTGTGATATTAAAATAAATTAATAATAAATGTTAACGGAAATTATACCGACGAATTATGGCGAATTAATGAGTTTTATAATCTACTTTATAACTATATTATCAGCCTCTTACGCTCCTACTGCTAGGATACCGGCCAATTCTCAGAGAGAGAGAGAGAGAGAGAGAGAGAGAGAGAGAGAGAGAGAGAGAGAGAGAGAGAGAGAGAGAGAGAGAGAGAGAGAGAGAGAGAGAGTATGGGCCACGATCCATCACGCAGGCCCAGTGCGGCTTGGTGGGCGCAGAAGAGCTAGTCCTACAAGAAGGATGCGGTAAAGCTTGCACTGACGTCCCACTTGGGGTATTTTGTCTACGTCCTCCTGCCAGCATCTACCCAAGCCATCCCAACTCCTTTAGGTACATAACGGAGTACGGCCCTGGATCGCTGGCACAGCTGTCCCTGTGATGTCGTTGTTGGTGGTGTAAGTTTTTTGGAGTCTGATTGATATTGTCTAGGTGAGTTCACTCGAGTCGTGGCGCGTGGTCGAGCGCTTACCTTTGAGCTTGCTCTGGTCCTTGTCCCGCTGGTCGGCGGCGCGCTGCGCGTCGAGGCAGGTGGCGCTGCCGGGCGGGTGCTGCCGCTCGCGCTCGTCCGCGCGCCGCGCCCGCCCGTCCACCGCCACCTGACGACAGAACGTTTACAATACTGCACTTCTGAAATCAGCTGGAAAAGGCAATGAAGGTGCGACGCCATCACATATTTAAAACTTTCTTCCCTAGTTAGTTACCAACATCCCAAATTCAACAATGAGCAATGTCATCCCTACAACAGGCGTGGCTCACCTTGCTGGTGGCGGGCACGAGGCGCGCCCCGGGCGGCGCCTTCACGAGCGGTGGCTCCACCCCGCCCAGCTTCTTGATGGGAGCCACCGACACCGACATGGCGTACAGTTGGAAGTTGTGCTTGGGACGCTCCGTCACTGGCACGTTTTGGAGGTAACTAGTCAATAGACAACATATAGTGTATTTTCCGGCATCATAAACAGAAAGATAATTTTTTAGTGACATTTGTGGCTGCCTTCACGAGGTTTTACAGACCCAAGCCGTGGTCAAAGTCAACGAACCTTCCAGAAACCCACCATTCCCGTTCCAAATTGGTATAGGCCGAGCAAGAAGGGCAAGAATCTCGTCTCGGCATTATTTCCTATATCGGTCTATCCCAAAAGGATATGCCATTATGAAGATGATATTGATAGCAGAAAGCATAAGTATTTTATTTCCATTGTAACAGATAACTGCTAAAAGTGTTCTAACTGTTAAAAGGTAACTAGGACGCAGATACCCAAAATGAGTATTCAAGAGGCGCCACTTCGGTTTGTCTTGCACTACCTCCTGTAAGTTCTCAACTAAGGGCTCCACCTCACCCGTGTTTTTAGCTACGTAGATATCCACCGCATTCAAAAAAATTATATTGTAATTCAAAATTGGCGTCGTTGCGAAACCGAAACGTCGTCGTCAAGTGAGTTAGCTTACCATACATTTCAATATGAATTATTTGGATACGAAGATGGCGATGCCAACATGGCGACACAGGGAGGTAAGGCCTTTAGAGTTCGCGCAAGTATTTGCCAGCCTCGTCTCTCCTCTTCTGCCCGCCTGATATTCCCCCACTCTTTCGAGGCGGTCGAGTCAGAAGTCCGTTCTGTTTAGCCATAAAATGACTCTTACTTAATTTAATAAACAAACTACACTCACGCAAAAGCCATCAGTTTGGCGGATGTAAACGTGCACACACACGCAGCTCCGTCGTCCTGTAACAAAAATCAAATACTAGGTGTGGAACGAGCTGATTGGCGTTAGCAAAGCGAGCAACCTTGCATAGTTTTTTTGGAAAAGTTTCTTATATATAAGAGTATGGTGCGTGCGTGCGTGTTTGCATATGTGTGTGTGTGTGTGGATGTGTGCGTACCTGCGCGTCGATGCGGAGGCCGGTGGGCCCGCAGGCGTGCGGCTCCATCATGTAGAAGGGCGGCGCGCCGCGCACGCGCCACACTGCCGCGGCGTGCGGCGCCGACCACAGCACGCCGTGCGTGTGGGACTCGAAGAAGCGCTCTAGCGCACATCTGAACAACATAGTTCAAATCAAACGCTGGTCACAATTAAAGTATTTTCCACAGCCCTCTCAGCTCTCCAATCCCAATTGCTGCCTTCAATAACTCTTACTCGTATTAGCCTCTAATGTCGGTCTTTATCTTCCAATCTTGTTTCCTACTCTCCAATCTCGATCTTTACAATTCAACCACTGTCTCTGCATTCCAAAATCTACCATACTCTCCAATAATGTTCCTCAATCCAATCTTTCTCTCCATTCACTTACTCTCCATGACTGTGCATAAAATCCTAATATTTATCCCTAACACTCTCCAATCTATGTCCCTATTCTCCAATCCCCGTCTCTGCTCTCCAATTTCTGACCCTCTGTCCCTACTTTACTCTCCAATTATTCGCAAGTACTCTCTTGGCTCCGTGCCTACTCTCCAATCGCTTTCCTTATCTCTACTTTCTCAAATCAATACGTTTCAATTTTTACTTAGGCTTGTAATTACAAAACATCAGAACAAGAATGTCTATTGAAATAGCGTCCGATTTGGATGCCGAAAAACGTGACCTTGAGTCCCATTGCCACCCTTGCAATTTTTGGTATGTTAGTTATTAATTAGTCTTCCAAAAATATCCAGCAAATATTGTGGGTTAACTCTTTAAAAATACTACTCTAAATGTGAAATAGACAAAGTAGAAATCTTACCTGACAGTCATCTCAGAGGGTTCCTTCTGCTCCAATTTGCCGGAGTATATTTGTTGCAGATCGTATCTGACGTAGTTCACACCTAGCACGAATCTCTTCAGTACCTGAAATTGAGAGATGTAAAATGTTACTTAGCAGTAACAAAAAATTTTGTAGCTACAAAATATGCTTCTTGGGAGGATTGCTCCTAACTTTTGCAGATACCTGTCTTTTAGTGCTTATATTGGTGTAAATGGTCAATTTTCTTACTAAGCATACATTTATCCTAAAATCTAACAATGCAAATGAAAATATCTTCACAAATTATTCGGTAGCTATGATAATTATTTCTTAGGAAATATGAATATGTGACTCGTTTTTTAGTTATTTCTTAGTCATCCCACAAGACACGTACCCTACACGATACGCACTCCAAGATCACCCCAGACGACACCCACCGGATTTTACACCCACTCCACATGACACTTCCCCCGCACGATACTCACCCCACTGGACACTCACCTGCAACGGCAGCAGTAGTCCTCACCGGGCTTGAACTCGCATCCGAACAGTCCGCACGGCACCACAGTCCGCACGGCACCGCCTTCCCCCCGTGCACCGTGTTGCGTCACTCACTCCACACGACCCCACACCACACGACACTCACCCCACACTGGACACTCACCTGCAGCGGCAGTAGCACGTCCTCGCCGGGCCTGAACTCGTACCCCAGCGAGCCGAGTGACGCGGCAAACAGCCGGCACGCCACCGCCATCACCTCGTCCACAGTGTTGCGCGTCCACAGATGCGGCCGGCGCACGTGCGACATGCACGCCGCCACTATAGCTCCGCACGACGACTGCAGGAGCGCGTCGCGGGTGAACCTGGGGAATAACACAAAGTCGAAAACCTACCCTTTTCACGTTGTTAATAAAACAGTGCTCAGTCATAACATGGTCATAGGGGTCCTTTTATGCTTAGAGCCCTGGGCCTCTAACAGAAGACGACTATTCTAGTAAGTTCACTTCTTCTGTGATTGTCCGTTCCTGGCGCAGTTTACTGCCAAGTAGTAATGCGCAAGCAGTACTGTGTTCCGGTTTGAAGAACAAATTAATCAGTGAAATTGCTGGGCCTAGGAGACTTAATATGACTTGAATTTGATCAAGGTACAAAAGTCCGGTCTTGAATCGAATCTCCAATAAATTAAGCGACAACAATTGCATCGACCTGCCGTTGTCGAATATCAATTAAGTGTTTGTTTGACTTAGAGGTAGAAAAGGTTTTCTGGACTCACTTGACCAGGTCTGGTGGTCTGGACCCGCGGAGTATGGTCCTGCCGCGAGCTGTCTCCACGTACGCAGTCAGCACCTAGGAAACAAACCATCATTAGCAAAGTCTGGTTTTCAGCTCTGTAACATCATTATATTAAATTGACATCCGATTTACTTATGTATATAAAATTTCGGCTCAATCGTACACCAGGAAGTGGGTCAAATTAACCTTGCAAGATTGACCTAAAAAAGTAACATACATACAAACATTGCAAGTTAAATGAAAGTGTCTTTTTTATGTTATATGGTAACGAGACGAGCTGGTCGTTTGCCTGATGGTAAGCATAACGCCGGCCCATAACAATTGCAGTGCCACCCAGAACTTTGTAACACAGAGGCCTGCGCGGCACTGCAGTGCGCTCGTTACCTTGAGACATTAGGTATTAAGTCTCATAAGCCCAGTAATTTCACTGGATACTCTGCTCATCAAACCGGAACACAGTAATGCTTGCACACTACTGCTTGGCGGCAGACTTCACGAGCAAAGCGGTGGTAACAACCTAGACGGACACTCGCAGACGAGTTAGTCCTCCCACTAATTTTAGTCCCCCTTGTGTGTTTATGCTGTCTCACCTTCCATTCGTACCCCTCATCCGGCACGGCGCCCTGCGCCGTGACTCCTTGTGCAGACTTGGAGTACTCCCAGAACACCTTCACCGGGGAGATCGAAAACCTGTCGATCGAAGCCATCATTGGTTCATCATCATCATCGCCATCAGCAGTCCACTGCTGAACGCCGGCCTCCGCCATGACAGGGATTCAGCTATAATACAGCACGCTTGGCAGGCGTCGCCGTGATCGGAAAATGCAGCTATCCATTTCCTGGACATCCCCTTAGCCGCCTCTTGCAGCACCCATTCCTATACCTTTATCTAGGGAATGTGCAGTGCAGCATCATTCTTCTCGGTCAACATCATAATCTACTGCGGTCACAGTAACGCCTGCCAGGCGACCTGTGTTACGGCAACAATTAAGATCTGGGTTCAGCAGTGGATGTCTTCAGGATAATAAAAATGCTGAAGAGTAAAAGAGGAAAGCCTCAGCTCCTCCCGCTTACTTATTCCCCCCAGGACGCGCCTTCCCCCTCACATTTTCCACAAACGTCTCGGCCAACAGTTCCGGCACTGAGTACAGCACCACCGCCGCCGCGCCACCACATGACGTGCGACCTGACACACGACAAATTTATTTATTCAGGTTTTACAACAGAAATCTTTATCCTAGGAAAAGACAAAAGGAAAACATCAACGTTCAGTATGTATGTAATATTGCGCTACTGTCTCCACAGTAGCGCAATATCATATTAGGCGCCCGCTCCCTCGCAAATTACTCGCTACGAACACCTCATCCTCGCAGAAAGAGTAGCGGGTGCTCGAAATCTAGCAACAGGCCCATACATGAGCGTTCCAAATCCATCGCTCCACGCCTCATGAATTGAGTGGAACGATGGTCTAATTTCGAGCCCACAGATGGGCACTCCATCCTTGCGCACTATCGCTTATTCTGCGTCATCGGTAACGTTTGGATTTATAATATTTCAATCACTCCACGTAATCCATCTGAAATTCCTCACACAAGTGCGGTTTTTGGAACGTTGGAATGGAATGTTGTGGATTGGAGTGCTCGTTTATGTGAGCTCTGAAGCTACACAGCCATCACCAAGTGAAACTTGCGTAGCTATGATACAGTATCCGGGGGTTGAAGCCCCCTAAGATGCAGCCAGGGCATCGTTGGTAACCTCAAGGCTCATTCCGACCACTAGGTCGATGGAACATCTCCTACTGTACCTACTCTTACTGTCTCGTCTCAAAAATACGACCTGCAGTATATCACAAATTCCAACCTGTGGGTCCGACGCTGTGCGGCTCCCACATCACGTACGACTTGTCGTCGGCTCCCCTCCAGATGGCGACGCAGTAGTTTTTAGCGCAGAGGATACCGTGCTTGTACTGGAAGGAAGGACATCTGTATGCCAGAAAGGATTCCTAATTTCACATTTTCAAACATATTATGCTTGATGGAAATCCAGCAAGCGTGAACCACGTGCCAACAATGCAAATACCACGATCACTGATTGTCGCATGGTTATGCGTCCGTCTGTTACTGTCTAAAACCAGTATGGCTATGGTTACGTTTTGGTGAAACCGCAGTGTGGTTTCTTGATCGGAACGGCTGTGGGACACATTTGCCGCACCGCTTGCATACTACCAGAGAGTAACTAGGGAGATGTTATGACGATGCATGTGATGCATATACTATGTGAGAACGAACTAGCTGGTCGTTTACCTGATGGTAAGTATAAATCCTGCCCATAACAACTGCAGTGCTACTCAGAACTTTGAAACACAAAGGCCTGCGCAGCACTGTAGTGCATTCGTTACCCTGAGACAGTAGATATGCCTCATGAACCCAGTAATTTCACTGGCTGCTTTGCTCATCATATCGGAACACAGTGATGCTTGAACATTACTGCTTGGTGGCAGATCTCACGAGCAAAGCGGTGGTACCAACCCAGATGGACACTTGCAGAATAGTAAGTCCTACCGCTTGGTAAAATTGCAACGATAAAAGTTGCGCGTTAAGTCGTTTCAAAAGTCTTCGGGCGGTAAGTTCTGAAACCAAGATTGGTCACTTGTCTAATGTCTATACGAGAAAGTACTTAGCAGCTCTCACCGTCTCAAAGAACTTCTTGATCCCTCGCGTCATGTTGAGCACCGCGCCGGTATCGCCGGCGTTCAAGTCGCCGCTCACGGCCTCGTCTATGATCTCCAGCTTTATCTGTTCACAAAATATCTATAACAAGCGTCTGCCCGCGGCTTCACATGCGTGGTATCAAAAGAAAATGTAGCCTATACTGTTGTAATTTGTTGCCATTTCGTGCGTGGCCCCGCTTGCATGACACAGCTTTAGGTACCCATTTCAAAGTAAAGGTAAAATTCTTCTTGCAAAACTGAAACCTATTTTTGTCAGTATTAAGCGTTGTTGCTCACATTGAAGTTGGTGACGTGGAAGCTGTCGGCGAGCTCGTCGGGCGCGAGCGCGGGCGGGCGCGCGGCGCGCGGCTGCGACAGCGTGTAGAGGCGGTCGCCGTACTTGAGCACCGCGTCCACCAGCGCCGGCGACCACAGCGGGTAGGGCTCCACGTGCTCCACCACGATGCCCATCGCAGCGTTGGCCGCGTCCTACAACAACGACCAGGGAACCACCCGATACAATTTTACTATTAAAACGTGAGTATCACACATTATAAATTGTTAACAACCGGCTATAACTCACGTCATTTGTCGATATTTTCGAGATAGGTTTCGAGCGTGTCCGACGCTCTTCCTCAGGGAGTGCACGCGGCGAGATCGCAACGATCACTGAACCACGTGGTCGTTGCGATCTCGCCGAACCTAGGTCGACAATATCGACAAATGACGTGAGTTAGAGCCGGTTTTTAACAATTTATAATCCGATACAATGGTGTAGGTATGCCTAGGGCACCCCTCACACCTAATTCATGATTGATAGATAAGCATCGATCGTGGACTGCGAGAGTCGTTACGAACCCCCACGTTTCTAACCACTAACCGTGTTACCACAAAAACGCTTTTAAACGCCTGTTTAGCTAGACAGTTTCTAAAGGTAAACGTCTAAAATGATTAGTAATGTCACAACAGAATTGAATTATTCAACGGTTAGACGCTAGTTAAATCAGGTGTGGTTACTCATATTTAAACACGCAACTAAGGCATGGTTAGGAGTTCAACACTGTTTAGCACAGGTTCAAGGTGTGTTTAAGGTATTTGTGGTAAGACCGCATAACTTTTAAATGCCCTAAGGGCCAGCTTAAACGCTCAAGCAAACGTACGTTTGCTTGTCAGAATAACAACGCTTTTGCGTCAAGCGATCGCAAAATCCACGCTTGGCACAAAAGCGTTGTTATTCTGGCAAGCAAACGTACGTTTGCATGAGCGTCTAAGCTGCCCCTAACGGATTTGGGATATCGTTAGAATCCTTACATCATCCCGAGTGACACTGGCTATGGCAGCTGTTTTTGTGAACCTTATGTTAGTTGAACATGTATTATGATGTAGGTCCGTGGTCCCACCTGCCGGTCCCGCTGCGCCTCCATGAAGTAGTCCTCGTCCTGCGCCACGCGGCCGCGCAGCGCGGCGGCGGCGCGCCCCGCGCGGGTGAAGTGGGCTTCGAGTGCCGCGTCATCTAATGAACATGTATTATGATGTAGGTCCGTGGTCCCACCTGCCGGTCCCGCTGCGCCTCCATGAAGTAGTCCTCGTCCTGCGCCACGCGGCCGCGCAGCGCGGCGGCGGCGCGCCCCGCGCGGGTGAAGTGGGCTCCGAGCGCCGCGTCATCTAATGAACATGTATTATGATGTAGGTCCGTGGTCCCACCTGCCGGTCCCGCTGCGCCTCCATGAAGTAGTCCTCGTCCTGCGCCACGCGGCCGCGCAGCGCGGCGGCGGCGCGCCCCGCGCGGGTGAAGTGGGCTCCGAGTGCCGCGTCATCTAATGAACATGTATTATGATGTAGGTCCGTGGTCCCACCTGCCGGTCCCGCTGCGCCTCCATGAAGTAGTCCTCGTCCTGCGCCACGCGGCCGCGCAGCGCGGCGGCGGCGCGCCCCGCGCGGGTGAAGTGGGCTTCGAGTGCCGCGTCATCTAATGAACATGTATTATGATGTAGGTCCGTGGTCCCACCTGCCGGTCCCGCTGCGCCTCCATGAAGTAGTCCTCGTCCTGCGCCACGCGGCCGCGCAGCGCGGCGGCGGCGCGCCCCGCGCGGGTGAAGTGGGCTCCGAGCGCCGCGTCATCTAATGAACATGTATTATGATGTAGGTCCGTGGTCCCACCTGCCGGTCCCGCTGCGCCTCCATGAAGTAGTCCTCGTCCTGCGCCACGCGGCCGCGCAGCGCGGCGGCGGCGCGCCCCGCGCGGGTGAAGTGGGCTCCGAGTGCCGCGTCATCTAATGAACATGTATTATGATGTAGGTCCGTGGTCCCACCTGCCGGTCCCGCTGCGCCTCCCTGAAGTAGTCCTCGTCCTGCGCCACGCGGCCGCGCAGCGCGGCGGCGGCGCGCCCCGCGCGGGTGAAGTGGGCTCCGAGTGCCGCGTCATCTAATGAACATGTATTATGATGTAGGTCCGTGGTCCCACCTGCCGGTCCCGCTGCGCCTCCATGAAGTAGTCCTCGTCCTGCGCCACGCGGCCGCGCAGCGCGGCGGCGGCGCGCCCCGCGCGGGTGAAGTGCGCTCCGAGCGCCGCGTCATCTAATGAACATGTATTATGTCGAAGGTCCGTGGTCCCACCTGCCGGTCCCGCTGCGCCTCCATGAAGTAGTCCTCGTCCTGCGCCACGCGGCCGCGCAGCGCGGCGGCGGCGCGCCCCGCGCGGGTGAAGTGGGCTCCGAGTGCCGCGTCATCTAATGAACATGTATTATGATGTAGGTCCGTGGTCCCACCTGCCGGTCCCGCTGCGCCTCCATGAAGTAGTCCTCGTCCTGCGCCACGCGGCCGCGCAGCGCGGCGGCGGCGCGCCCCGCGCGGGTGAAGTGCGCTCCGAGCGCCGCGTCATCTAATGCCTCTATTAACACTTCTTCTTCTGAAAACACGAATAAAGTGTCAGGACTAACTCTTCTGCGAGCGTCCGTCCGGGTTGGTACCACCGCTTTGTGAGTGAAGTCTGCCGGCAAGTAATGTGCAAGCATTACCGTGTTCTAGTTTGATGAACAGAGTAGCCAGTGAAATTACTGGGCTTATGAGACTTAATATGTACTCAAAAAAAATGGTTCCACAACCACTGAGTTTTCAATGCAGAAGACGTGGTAAACACGCGGTCGTGTGCAAGTGATGTAAGTAGCGTAAAACGCAGTAGGCATCACTTCAAGGAATTGAAAGGACAACACTATCTGGCCCTATTGCTGTTCTTGTCCGTTTCATGGATTTTAGATGAATTTACATCAAGCCATGCGTGAGCGTGTAACGCTTCGTAATCCACGCTTGTTGCAAAAGCATGATCTATTTTGATAGCAAAACGCCAACATCCATGACGGCTTTACATGTTGTGTTGCAAATAATCCAGTCCAACCCTGACGTACCCTCTTCCCCCGCGGCGGCCTCGTCCCCTCCCTCCTTCCCGGGCGGGGAGCGTCTGTCCTTCAGCACTGAGGTGAGCTCGTTGGTGACGGTCACGGGGTACAGTTTGTACGGAGCCAGGCACTGCTTGCGGTCCAGGCCGCCTTGGAATGCTGTAAACAACAAGGTACCTGTATTCACAAAATTGATACAAATAAATAAAATTGAAGTGTCTGTTTATAATATCAAAATAACAGCTTTTTACTAAATGCATATGAAATTATATACCGCACCTACCTATAACAAAACAACCATTTTTAAAATTTTTGTCTGTCTGTTTGTTTGTTTGTTCCGGGTAATCTTCAAAACGGCTGGGCCGATTTTGACGGGACTTTTTCTGACAGATAGCTGATGTTACAAGGATTAACTTAGGCTACTTTAATTTTAGAAAAATAATTAGGGTTCCGCGCAGTAAAATAAAAACCTAGAAACCCAATATCTCCGCGCGGGTGAAACCGCGGGCAGCAGCTAGTTCAAAATAAAGTCTTAAACATAATATAAAAATTGCTTTAAGAAAGCGACGAACCGACTTAAATGACAAACTACTGAACCGATTTTGATGAAATTTCTATGGGACCTATCTGGAAATATAATTCCCTTTCAAATAAAAAAAGAATTTTCCAAATCGGTTTATAAATGACAGAGATCTGAGGTAACAAACATTAAAAAAAAATTGAAAAAAATACCCGACGATTATAACCTCCTCCTTTTTTGGAAGTCGGTTAAAAAGACACTCCCCATAACTCACAAGTATAGGTAATTAAACTTATCTACGCTTACTAAGTTTGTCAATAAACTCCCCCGGGCTGGCGAACACCATGAGCACCGGACACGACTCCGGGGGAACCTCTTCCGGCATCGGTTCCGGTTTTTCTTCACCTTCTGCAATACAGAATAGACCTTCAAGTGAGCAATGCTAAAGTACATTTTTCTTTAACATTTATGAGAAAAGTTTTGTCGTAACGCTGCTCTTCTCTAAAACCGCAGGAATTAAAGTACACTGTACAGAGTTCTGTAGCGATTGTGTCCGAGCGGGAACTTAATTATGCGACTTTCAATCCGACGCACCATAGTTTGAATCTCGACTCAGCCCGCACCAATGACATATATCAAGTTATGTGCGGATTATTGACACGCGCTCTGAAACGGTGAAGAAAGACATCGTGAGGAAACCCGCTTGTTCAAGAACCACAAAATTCGAGGACATGTGACATCCACCAAGCCGCACTGGGCCCGCGTGGTGGATTATGGCCCATACCTCTCTCTCTGAAAGAAAGCCGGTATCCCAGCAGTGAGAGCTTGTAAAAATCAACTGGAGTTTGCATGAAAACAAAGCAACTTCTAATGCCAGCCTGGCTAGTTACCATCATAAAATTGAAAATCTATCACCACGCTACAATTTCAGCCGCTGCACTGAAAAGCTAGTTCTATAACCCCTTTGGATAATAGTCAAACGCAAAAACTAGCTATGCACTCTACCTTGTAAGCAGTTCTAATGTTTGTTACATTTCCTCACCTCCGCCCGCTTCCTCATCACCTTCTTCATCAGGCTCCCCGCCTCCTTCACCGGCCATCTCGTCTTTGATGCGTTGGAGACGTATCTCATCACCTGTGAAGGCAACAACACTCCGATACGGTTCAAAAACCAATACATTCTGTTAAGCGGAAAAGAACAGATACCTACTACACTTTGATCTCAGCCAAAAGGACGAGAATTAGCGATAGGTACAATATAAAAAAAACGGCTGCCGATAATTATGGAACTTCTAGGCGTGCTTAGCTTATATCAAAAGTTAAATAAATGTTTGGACGGAGTACATGACTGTGCGATAGCCCGTATAACAATGAAAATTAAAATAATTATTATGTGGGTAATTTATAGTTTTAATTCCGCAATTTATTTAAAATGGACTTCCACAAAGTAACGCTTGATTCCATCAAATATATGAAAATTTAAATCAAAATTCTAATTCTAGCAGCTAGGTCCGGATTAACCATGTCGGGCCCCTAGGCAATGCACGTCTCGAGCCCCCTTTTCTAACCATAAATGCTATAATCATTTGCAACGCGTTCTGAAATGTACTGAAATATGGCGACATAATATAAAAAACAACGCAAACAATATTGTCATTGAGGGTTTCTTAGATTCAAATTAATTCCAAATTTAATTTTCACTAGAAGAAACATTTTCAATTTTTTTTCCCGGGGTGCGGGTCCCCTATGCTGTTGCCTACTTTGCCTTATGGATAATCCAGTCCTGCCAGCAGCCCACCCCCACGGACCTTTGATGATCCTCTGCGCCGTGAGCCGTCCCTTGTGCAGCGTGGGCGCGGGGTCGAAGGCCACCACGGCCCCGCCCGGCGCCAGCCACACGCCCAGCTGGTGGTAGTCGCCGCACAGCAGCGCCACGGACGACGGCTTCGTGTAGTCGCTCCACATACGGAACAACGCGTCTTTGATCTCTGCCGAAACATTAAATATATTTTATAGTGTTAACCGACACTAGCGGATGTTCACACAAACAAATTTTAAAAAAAAAACTACATCACAAAAATTTTGCTTTCAACAGGATTCGAACCTGCGTCTTCTGGTTATCTAGACCAGACGCCTTAACCAACTAGGCTATGGGAGCAAACGATGTTGACTGCGAAATTCTTGATATGATGTTTTTCTTTCCGGCTTACAAGCAGACCTCGCTTGGTAGCCAAAACATTGTTAGTGGTAGGACTAACTCTTCTGCGAGTGTCCGTCTGGGTTGTTACCACCGCTTTGCTCGTGAAGTCTGCCGCCAAGCAGTAGTGTGCAAGCATTACTGTGTTCCGGTTTGATGAGCAGAGTATCCAGTGAAATTACTGGGCTTAATATGAGACTTAATACCTAATGTCTCAGGGTTACGAGCGCACTGCAATGCCGCGCAGGCCTTTGTGCTTCAAAGTTCTGAGGCGTTATGCTGTCCCATGACGTATAGCACTATTAAAAAGGTGGCAAATGCCAAAAGTAAATAAGGGGATAGACACTTTAAAAAAAATAGTGCACGCGTCGAACCTGACTTCTTCTTGAAAAGACTAAGAATAAGAACTCTTACGTTTCATAGTTTCTACCTCCTCTTCTTCCTCGCCTTCGCCAAGTTCTTTTTCAGCCGATTCTTCTTCTCCACCCTCCTGCAAGGAATTGATTAACAAGTTAAAACGTATAAAAGAAATGTGTACATACAAAATGTTATGTGAAGCTAACAGTTATATATATGTAGGTAACTTTTGTTACATCGACTCGTTAAATGATTTCTCTAGTAGAATTGGGGCCCTGGAGTCACTAGGGATGTTGACTCCAATTTTTTATGATGTCAATCGAAATAAACTAAATCTTAGAAACTGGAAATCGAACGATAGAAACGTCAAAAATGAGAGTCAAAATCAGGCGTGTCTACTGAGCGCTAAAACGCCCCATACAAATTGGACAGAACATCTGACGTCACTTGTTCTACGCGGGCCGTAAAGCTGTACAAAAAACATGCATTTTGTTGATTTTGACCGTGGAAAACTGCGTTTAAATAGTTGTCATATATTTTTTACGCATTGAAATGTAAATAATCTCCCAGTATCATTTAAATTACTATTGAATGATAAAAAAATCGTTGAATTCGGGAAACTTTTATATCGTTGTGGAAATTATATTTTTTGTGAATGATGTTAGGTATTAAACCTATAATATTTTTTTTATTTATGTAATTTTGTGTTTTATGCAACTACCCTATTCTTTTGGCACCTACCCCTTGCGGCTCGTCGGGCAGCCGCAGCGGCAGTCTGACGGGCTCCCCGAGCTCGATGGAGAAGGTGTTGGCTCCCATCTCGAACTTGTCCGTGAGGTCCTCCGGCAGCACCTCGCCGCGACCCGTCTTCTTCACGTGGTGCAGGTAGTACTCCGCGCCAGCGTCTTAAGTAAACCAAACACGTACATGATATAAGCAGCTTTTAAACGCCCGTTTAGCTAGACAGCGTGTAAAGATGAACGTCTACAACGATGAGAAATGCCACAACAGAATTGAGTTAGACAACGGTTAGATAGTCCCTAAGCCAAGGTGTGTGGTTGTTCATATTTAAACACGCGCCTAAGGCATGTTTAACCCTAAGTAAGAGTTCAACACATGTTTAAGGTAATTTCTAGTAGCAAGAGAAGTCATCAAAAATATTTTTTTTGTCTGAAGTAGGCTTGCGTTTGGCTTGATGTGAAGCGACGATGCGGTCGATATGTAGCACGCTTGCCTAGAAGATACCTGTTCACTCTCGTCTAGAAAACTCCCAAGCTATTAGGAAATACAGAGGCCGAATATGTGACAAATCTTGTTCGCAGGTTGTGATCGCGTAAGGGGCAGCTTAGACGCTCAAGCACACGTACGTTCGCTTGTCAGAATAACAACGCTTTTGCGTCAAGCGCGGATTTCGTGATACTCGAAATGCGCGCTTGACGCAAAAGCGTTGTTATTCTGACAAGCGAACGTACGTGTGCTTGAGCGTCTAAGCTGCCCCTTACGCGATCACAACCTGCGAACAAGATTTGTCACATATTCGGCCTCTGCAAACGTAGCAAACGTACGTTTGCTTGAGCGTCTAAGAGGCCCCTTATAGAGGCCGCGTTCGGTGGCCCCATATAGATACTCAATACTCAGTCATTGATTGCAATCATATTATGTACATTATATGGAGATGTTGTATTATTAGTGAAGTTCACATATAACCCTGTCAAGTGTGCTAGCACCACAAAGCAACAGCAATTATTAGAGGGATGCGAAGAAAGCCTCACCGAGGAAGTTGTACATGTGGTCTTGGTGCATGTACTGCGGCGGCACTGACTCGGTGGCGGCAGAGAACGCGGCCGCCGCCGGCAGCGCCAGCTGGCGGCCCGCCATGTCGTCCTCCTTGGGGAAAACATTCACACAGTGAAAACCACGACGTGTAAAAGTAGGGCGTAGGAGATTGGCGTACGAGCGCAACCTACCCCCATAACGGGAGCCTCCGGGCGGCGGGTATGGGTTTTCCGTCGCCCACACGGAGTGCGAGCCTGTGTGGTTCAATGACGGCCTTCGTCATTACTCGGTGGATGAGAGCTGAAGCTCTCTGTGCAGAGGTCCATAGAGGATTAGTGCTGCTCGGGTCACGGAAGAATGCTTGCTCCCCGTGGCCCAGCATAAGGTGCTGTGCATGTTTTCGTCCCCGGAGGTTTTAGTGGGTATGGGCCGGTAGTGGAAGCCGGCTGGAGCCCCACACTACCCCCGTCCATTGCACCTCGGGCGGGGGTGTGCGTAAACACATTTCCTCCGGGCAAAAAAAAAAAAAAAAAAAAAGGGTAACAAGCGCTATGTAGTGCCGCGCAGGCCTTTGTGTATTAGGTAAAGTTCTCGGTGGCACTGCAATTGTTATCGCGCAGGGGTAGGTATGCTTACTGTTATACTCTCTGTAGATATGTCTCGCTACCGTACCGTAAAGAAAACAAAAAACGATCAACAGCACGGTCATTTAACAAAGCCTATGGTAAACAAAGTACCAAACTTTTACTTCGTTGTTAAGTTGGTAGTAACCCTTATGAAATATATTTTATAGTGTTACCCGACACTAGCGGATGTTCACACAAAGCAAGACGCAGGTTCGAATCCTGTTGGAAGCGAAATTTTTGTGATGTATATATTTGGTAGTAACCCTGCCTGTAACATGAGAAGCTTCAGGTTCAAATCTCTTGGGGCAGATTTTAGTGAGCGAGTGATGTTTGTGTTGTGTATTTGTGTGTCCATGCCAGTAGCGGCACAAGGAATCCTAGTTGGGGTCCATGAGTGTGTAAGCGTTTATATTTTTATTCCCACTCACTCCGATGCCAGCCTTCGTGGCCATTTTCCCGATGGCGGTGTTTTCTCCGCGCGGCCCCATCATGATGGCCGCTGTGCCCTTAGATATCCACTCGTAAGCTTTGCTCTGGAAGAAAGCAGTTGAGTGTGTGTTTAGCTAATAGTGACTGTTACAATGGGGAGGCACAGGCAAAACTAACCAGATGGCGCCACCATCGCTGGTGCTTGTCATTGATGTTTACTTTGAGGGTTAATGAATTATAAACTATAACCAGTAAACATGCTCGCGACATAACAATCAAGAGATTTGAAATGGTCACTACATAACCTAGAAGAAGAATTTCGTTTCCAATAATGTTTGATGCAGAATGCTTTGATGCCACAGCTTCCCTTTTTTTCTCGTCAGAAGGGAAACGTGTGTACACTGTACCTACCTACCTTTATTTTACATGAAATACACTACACAGAGGCATACGTTATTGCAGACGACTTTTTTGTTTATACTAAAATTTATAATGAAGTTTGGCAGCGAAACATCACCAGCGATAATGCGCCACCTAGCAGAACAAATGAGCAGCGTGTCTCCCCATTTAAATTCAAAATTCTTTAATCACATGGGCCGCAAAGGAATGTTAAAATAATGACTCCGAGTGCCCGCTCCAAATTGGTATACCCCGATCAAATTAAAATTAAAAATACGTTATAATTTGATCTAACCTAAAAGAAGTTTAAAAAAAGAAAGTTGATTTTAAATAAAATTGGAGTGCCTGTTTGTAACGTCCATATAACAGCTTTTTACTAAATTCGAAAGTTCTTATAACAAAAACACAATTTTTAAATTCTAACCGAAAATGCTGGACCGATTGTGACGGGATTTTCACTGGCAGATATCTCATATTTTAAGGAGTAACTTAGGCTACGTGGACGAAGCCACGGGGCACAGTTAGTGGAGAATAAAAACTCAAAGGGTAAGGGACACCTTAGACCTCACCTCAAGCTTAGTCTCAGGCGCCGCCAGCTCAGGGTTGAGCCTGGCGTGCGAGATGGCAACCGGCGAGATGTTGAAGCTGTCGTCGACGCCGGGCGCCAGGTTGCTGAGGAGGGCGTCCGCCAGCGCGCCCACGCCGCCGGAGATCTTGATCAGACACGCGGCCGAACGAGGCTCCTCGGACGGGTAGCCTGGCGGTGGGGGGCGTTGGAAGTGGATTGTTGGAAGTGAGATATCGGAAGTGGATGGTTGGAAGTGCATTATTGTAAGTGGATGGTTGGAAGTGAGATATTGGAAGTGGATGATTGGAAGTGCATTATTGTAAGTGGATGGTTGGAAGTGAGATATTGGAAGTGGATGGTTGGAAGTGCATTATTGTAAGTGGGTGGTTGGAAGTGAGATATTGGAAGTGGATGGTTGGAAGCGGATGATAGGAATTGTATTATTGGTAGTGGATGATTGGAAGTAGATTAATATGTAGTCTATTATTTAACTTAATTATATTATAGTGAATGAAATCGTTTATTTTATTAATTACTTATGTAATTTGTTTCTGCACACCAACATTTTTTTTAAATCATATGTCTCTATACATCCTACGGTTGCCTGGAATATTCCCTGATTAGTGATAAAGCCGCCGGTTGTACTTATTTGTGAGAGCTGTTGTATTTTTTTCTTGTCTTGCAATAAAATGTTATCAATTTGATTGGAAGTGGCTAATTGAAAAGGTGGGAGGATGGACGTGAGTAGTTGGAAGTGGGAGCAGACAATTTCGCCAATAAACCATTTAGCCAAACAAAAATTCGTAACGAGCGCACTGCAGTGCTGCGCAGGCCTTTGTGACACTGTAATTGTTATGGGTCAGCGTTATGCTAACCATCAGGCAAACAACCAGCTCGCCTCGTTATCAAACAGTTTAAAAAAATCAGTACCGGGTTACTTACCATTTTCATCGCAGCCGTGCGGCTCGAACATGTAGTACTGGTTGTGTTCCTTCCACACGCCACGCGACCCGCCGCGCGCCGTCACGACGCCGTGCGTGTGCGAGTTGAACAGGTGCTTCAAGCTGTCTTTGAGGGAGAGGATGCCGGAGCCCGCCTCCGGGTTCAGAGAACCTGAAAGGAAAAATATTCAGTGGGATATTGCATGAAACACAAAATATATAATTTCCACAACGATACTGCATCTAAAGGTTTCCCAAATTCAAAATTTTTTTTATTATTAGTAATTTAAATGGTACCAACAGATTCTTTACATTTTAATGAAAATAAAAAATGTAAGACAACTATGTATTTAAACGCAGTTTTCACGACCAAATGCATGTTTTTAGTAGGTACCTACAGCTTTACGGCCCGCGTAGAACAAGTGACGTCAGATGTTCTGTCCTATCTGTATGTGGCGTTATAGCGTTCAGTAGATACGCCCGACTTTGACTCTCATTTTTGACGTTTCTATCGTTCGATTTCCAGTTTTCTTCGATATAGACATTTGATTCTCATGAGAAAGCGGACTGAATGACATCATAAAAAAAAATGATGTCAACATCCCTATTAAAGGGTATTGAGTACCCTACAGTTACTAAGGAAAACATACCCACGGCAGACAGCCGCCTCCTCGATTTCGTTCTAGGCTGCGCAATCACAAGACTGAATTAGAACTGCGTGAAGTTCGCTCAAATGTGTAGTTTAGTAAATGACCACTATACGCGCTGTCCAAGACCTCAGTCTCGATGCAATCAACATCGGTGACAGTAGACTTGCTGAAAGCTCGGCTCGACGCGGACCTCGGCTCCACCTTCCGCTTCAAGACTGCGCAGTCTGTAGGCTTAATTATAGCTAAATGAAGTCCGCTCGAGCGTGTAGTTGTAACCGACCATTGTAGACGCTGTCCACGAGCTCCGTCTCGATACAATCAACACCGGTGACAGGAAACTTACTCACAGCTCCGGTCGACGCCTCCTCACCAGTTTCGTGCTAGGCTGCGCAGTTTCCAGTCTGAATTAAGTGCTGCGTGAAGTTCGCTCGAGCGTGTAGTTTCGTAACTGACCGTTGTAGGCGCTGTCCACGAGCTCCGTCTCGATGCAGTCCCGCTCGCCGAGCGTGAACCGCGCCAGCACGTCGGCGGCGGCGAGCGCGCCGGGCGGCGGCGGCTCCTCCTCGGCGGCGTCCTCGTCCCCGCGCCGCGCCGGCTCCAGGCTGATGCCCATGCGCTCCAGGTGCTCCATCGTGTTCTGGTACAGGATGTCCCCTCGCACTAGCACCTGGGGGCGGTCGGTGGATTAGTGGTGGTGAAGACGCGCCGGGAGGCTCTTGCTCGATATTTTACAGCTTAAGATCTATATACAATTTCTCGCTGCTGCCACACCCTTTCGCTGTCTCTCGCTCATTGCTCTTGCTCGCTCTCACCCACTCTCTTTCTTACTTGTTCTCGATCTCACTCACTCTCATTTTCACTCGATGTCGCCCACGCTCTGACTTGCTCTCACTCTCACTCCCACTCGCGTTCACTCCCTCTCGCTTTCACTCTCACTCGCTCTAACTTGCTCACTCGCTCCCGCTCTCACTCGCTCTCGATCTCGTTCCTACTCGCTCTCACTCTCACTCACTGTCGTTCTCATTTGCTCTCGCTCTCTCTCAAATTAATCCACTTGCTCGTGTCAAGTGAAAATTTAAATGATATTAGTGGCGTCTAATCTATCAAAGGTGGATGATATTTGACAACTGTAAACTAAATTTAGATAATCTTCCATCTCTTTCTCATGCTACGTATTAGAAAGAGAGAGAATGAAACTAAAATTAGGTTTAGTAATGAAATGACCAAATCGACAAATAGTAGGTAACTCTCACCTCGTCGATATCCCCCGGCGTCCACTCGTCGGTGTTCCGGATGTGCGACATGGCGAGCGCCACGATGGACATGGGCGTGGCCTGCTTGTTGCGGTGGTCCTCGGGGAACCGCACGTCCCCCTCGTGGAAGTGGCCCCGCACCACCCAGCGCCCGGGGGCCACCGCTGCGTAACCATTATATTTTAACCACTATGTAAAATTGGTGGAGAAACCGAATACAAACGAAATACAGACGAATTAAGAACGTCCTAATTTTCTTGAAGGTTAAAAAAGAAACACAGAGTCATACAGATTCCATCAAGCGGTAGTGGTACTCACGCGTCAAGTTGTTCACAGGCTCCGGCATATCGGAGCTCCTCTTCGTGATGAGGACGTCGCTGATGCTGAAGGGGCGGCGCGTCAGCTCCGCGCACGAGGCCAGGAGGTGCTCGCACATGTGACCAGTGCGCGTGAAGTATAAAGTGCACGCCTTGCCGCCCTCGCGGAGACCCACCTGGGAGGCGTTTAGTTAGCGAGAGAGTTAGAGATAGCGAGAGGGTTTAGAGATAGCGAGAGAGTTACAGAAAGAGAGCGTTAGATATAGCGAGCGAATCAGGGACAACTAAAAAGTTAGAGACAAGAGTTTCTCCTTCTTTATGTTCACAAGACGAAGTCGATTGCCTGATGGTAAACAAAAGGCCTTCCCAAATGTTTGGAGTGCCACCTTAGAAAAAAATGGAAATGAATAAATAGGCTTGGCGGCATTGAAGAGCGCTCGTTACCCTTAGATTCTGTAAGAACACAGTATAATGCACGTTACTCGGACATTACGCGGAAGATTAAACGAGCAAAAGGATGATATCCACCCAAGAGAAGACCAGCGCAAGAGTTAGTCCTACCACGTCGTATGTCTCAAAGAGACGAGCGTCGTTGCTACGTTCAAGCGCGTGGTGGAATGATCTGACGACTCATACATTCAAAGAATTTAAAATAATTGCTCACTCTCTTTCCGTATCTGTCAGCCGGCCACGGGTGGTACAGGTAATACTTTCCACCTTCGTTCCAAATGGCTGCTTCGAATTCACCAGGGATCTGAAAATCCATAAACTCGGGTGTACTCTTGAACGCAATACTAGCGCATGATAGGAACCGATTTCTTTGGATTTTTTGGAACTAAATGATACTATCACTATTTTGCTACCGTCGGCACAATTTTGACGCTGACGTTGTATAATTAAAATTGATTGAAACTGAATTCAAGAGTAATTTAAAATGTGACCACAACACCATAATATGAAGCAAACGACAAATTATCTCAAAGCTATGAAACTCTCACCTGAAGTACGCCAGAGTCAGATTCCTTAAAGAACTGGTCGATACCTCTACACAGGTCAAAAACTTTTGGGTTCGACGATATCATCTTCCCCCATACAGCAATGCCACGGTCCTGGAACATACAAATATTTCATTATTTTGTCTCCACGTCGTTTGCGTAGCCAGGCAATATCCAAAGTCCCTGTTTTATTGTAGTCTAGCTGTGCCCCACATCTTCGCCCACGTAATAAAAGTAGACAAGTTACTCCTTAAAACTTCAGCTATAGCCAGTGAAAATCCCGTCAAAATCGGTCCAGCCGGATTAGCCGGAACATCAAATAGACATACGTTTTTGATGTATTTTATTTGTTGTAAGTGCCGTTTATACTTTTATATGCGTTTAGTAAAAAGCTGTTATTTCAACAGACACTTCAATTTTATTTAAAATCGTCAAAAAAATCTCATCCATTTTCATGCCGACTGCATATTTTACTCAAAAACTATGAATGCAGCAGAAAATATTATCTATTCCGTGGTAGTACTGTGATGTGTGTATTGACTTTATCCGGCGGCCGACTCGATCTCTTGAATGAGTCGATTCGTATCAGTCACTGTTATTCCGATCGACGAGCAGGGCGGTTGTGTGCACGCGGTGTGGTGTTCGTGGGCTGGGATACTGGGATTTTACAGCAATAGTTGATTATTTTAAAATTGTTTACCTTATGCGAGAATTCTGTGTCTCGAATCCGGAATGTCTCCTTCATTTCGCCGAGAACCAATCTTCGAATGGGACCACCTCTCTCTGCTAGCGATTCCTGAAAAATTTAAACCTTTTTGAGAAATGTTCCAATCTGTATTGATTTGATTTCATGAATACAAAAACCTGCTCTTTTATTTCACGATATTATTGTCATTTCTGTGCCATTCTTCTAGCTCTACGCTTTCCTAACATCATCATCAACATCATCCGGAATACATCCGCTGGTGAACATCGTCCTCGCTCAGGAACGGGGGATTGTTTCATAATGCATCACGCTTCGCAGACGTCGCCGTGGTCGCATAAGTTCCCGCTCGGCCACACTCGCTCTAACGTCACTAGGGGTGGTGATATTCACACGCGGGACAACACACCTCTCCGAACTGCAAATAAGACAAACAGCTAACCCTAAAGAAGTTGTATCCCAGGTCGAGTGTCTCGTCGACGGTGTCCTCGTTCCATGCGCGCGCGCGCAGCCGGCCGCGCGTGGCCAGCGCCGCCACGCAGCACGCCACGCCCAGGTACGACTTGAACGTTTGGTACCTGCGGGACGTAGCTCGTAGTGACGAAAACTGTTTTTTCTTCAGTACTAGCTGGGCCCCGCAGCTTCGCCCACGTAGCTTAAGGTACTCCTTGTAACATCAGCTATCTGCCAGTGAAAGTCCCGTCAAAATCGGTCCAGCCGTTTCCCAGCCAATTACCCGGAACAAATGTCTATTTGTTCCGGGTAATCTCCAGGAAATCTAATAAAACACAATTTTACAAACTTTGGTCTTGATGTCTATACAGACCAAAATTTTTAAAATTGTGTTTATAGCAACGGGTATACTTTCATGTGCATTTAGTAAGCAACAGTTATTTTGGCATTACAAACAGTCACTTCAATTTTTTTTATAAAGGTGGCAGATCTATAAATATTAAGTGGGCAAAGCCGCACGTTACAGCTAGTCCTACTTCCTATGCGAAAGTGTTTGTTGATTTGTTGGTTTGTCCTTCTTTCACGTAGTAACGGAGCAACGGATCGACGTGATTTTTGGATCAGATATAGTTTATGGACCGGAGAGTAACATAGGCTACTTTTTATCCCGGAAAATGCTCGATTCCTGTGGGAACGCGGGTGAAGACCGCGTGCAGACGCTAGTTTCAAATAAAAAAAAGATTATCTTGACAAACAAAAATGGACCCCCTATAAGGATGTAACCCTTACCTATAGCTGGCCATGTGCCTGGTGCCCCGCAGGATGTATTTCTCGGCGTCCAGCTGGTGGTACTGCGAGTGGAAGTTCTTGTCGGCGACGTCCACGGGGCTGTGCAGGATCGTCTCCGACTTGGGGAGGGGGAGCATGTCGTCTCTGCGGACGACACGTGGCGCCGGTTGATACACGAGCTCAAAAAACAATAAGGGTCTTACAAAAAAATTAAACACACGTTAAACTAATGTTAACCACTGTTTAACGCCAAACCTGCCTTAGTCGCGCGATTAAATATGAGCAACCACAAATCCTGATTTAAGTAGTGTTTAACCGTTGTCTAACTCTATTCTGTTTTGATATTTGTAATCATTTTCGACGTTTATTTTTAGACACTGTCTAGCTAAATATGGCGTGTAAAATGGTTTTTTGTGATAACACAGTAATTGAATAACTTTTTTTTGTGGAAGAATATATTTGTTACCATTGCCACCCCAAAAGAGGCGTTTGATCACTGTGTTAAAATTCAAAATAGTTTTATTCTTTTGTGAGTAAAAGTGAGTTTTATTCACTGTTATCGATGAATCAAACGCCCTTTTTCGAGTTGCAAAAGTATATACAGAACTTTCCCTTAACAAGTTGTTAGCAATTTCTTAGCAGCCCTGTATGTTTACCTATAAAAAATACTATATATAAACAATTATTCTATTGTATACAATATACATACCTTCCAAAAGTGTGTCCGTCCAGCCCGGGTGCGTACAGAAAGAACCCCTCCCCACGCATGGACATGATCTGCTCAGGACTCGGCGCCGGCGGGGCCCTCTCCGGCGCCACCGGGAGCACGGGCGGGGGCTGCACCACCAAACATTTACCCTCTCATCACAAAAACATCAAAAACACCCTAAAACTGTGTTAAACAGCGTTTAATTGCTAAACATGCTTTAGTTGCATGTTTAAATATGAGCAACCACAAATCTTAATTTAAGTAGTGTCTAACCGTAATCTAACTCTTCATTCTGTTGTGACATTTCCTAATCATTTTCTACGTTTATCTTTAAACACTGTCTAGCTAAACAGGCGTCTAAAAGTGCTTATTGTGGCACTCGTTTACTCTCTTACCAATGTGTTAAATAGCGTCTAACCCTTACAAGCCTTAGTCGCCTGTTTAAATATGAACAACCCCAAATCTTGATTTAAGTACCTTTAAACCAAGACAATCGTTAGACACTACCTAGTGTATCACATAATTATTATGATAATGTAATAATAGGCCTTCCATACAAATCTAAAATATTGTATAGGTGTATGTATGTTTGTCCACGCATTTCTCCGAAACTATGACTCTGGTAGTGACCGTTCTATTTTTGTTGATTTACATTTACTTCAATTTATGGAACAACGTAAGTTTCATCAAAATCGGTTCAGTAGTTAAAGAGATATGGATCAAAATGTTGTGTGAAGGTTTATATTTATGTAAGGTTTGTTACCTACATCGACTTGTTTTGTTTTGCGCGGAATAGACAAACTACTTAAAAAAATACAATTATTACATTAGGGGTCTTACTAATATACAGTGTACACAATGTTTTGTCTTTATTGTTCTTTGACAATTTTAAACTGAATCGAAAGAGACAAAGCATTGTGCAACTGTTATATACAGCGTTTATTAGGTAATTACCTCTTTAGGCGATTTTTGGTAGAAATCTCTGACTTTCTTCTTGGAGGTGGCTCTTGAAGTCGCCAAACTGACAGCACTCAGCGAACATTGTGGGTATTTTCCCTGAAAATAATCAAATAATTGAATAAGTTCGAACGCTTTACAATAGGGATGTTGACTCCATTTTTTTATGTTATCAATCAATTAGTTTTCTTTCGAGAATCAAATGTTTAGAACATCGAAGAAACTGGAAATTGACCGCTAGAAACGTCAAATATGTGAATTCAAATTCAAATTCAAAAGTCTTTATTCAAATAGGCCCCAAAGGAGCACTTATGAAAGTTAAAATGACTGTAACAGCGGGCCTCTGCAACATTCATCTACCCGAGTAAGGCGTATCTAGGTACTGAGCGCTAAAACGCCACATACAAATTGGGCTGAACGCGTGACGTCACGTTTTCAACGCGGCCCGTAAAGTTGAACTAAAAACATGCATTTTGTTGATTTCGGCCGTGAAAAACTGCGTTTATGTACACAGATGTATTACGGTTTTTATTAATTGAAATGTAAAGAATCTGATAGTATATCATTTAAATTACAAATGGATGACAAAAAAAATTGACTTGCGGATACTTTTAGATGGATCTTTGTGGAAATTATATAATATTTTGTGAATTTAAGTTCTATTGTGTTAATGTGATGTCCTTAAACCTGTATAACGACAGTAAGAGTGATAAAACAAAATACATGATTACTGTGGTTACACCGGTTTAAGAACACGCCATTAACACAATAAAAATGCAGTTTTTCACGGTCAAATCAACAAAATGCATATATTTAGTACAGCTTTACGGTCCGCGATGAACAAGTGACGTCAGATGTTCTGTCCAATTGTATGGGACGTTTTAACGCTCAGTAGATACGGCCAACTTTGGCTCTCATTTTTGACGTTTCTATCGTTCGATTTCCAGTTTTTTCGATATAGACATTTTCATTCTCATGATTCTCATGAGAATTGATTGACATCATAAAGAAAATGGAGTCAACATCCCTATTATGTATTTTGTGTTTTATGCAACATCCCTATTGGGGCTATGGCGATAAAAACAACGGTGTTAATAAGGATGACGATAGTGATAGTGATAGTGATAGTGACGACGGTCTCACCTCCAATCTCTTCTTGTCAATGAGCGTGTTCACGTTCAAGCTGTCGTACTCGGCGCGGCAGTGGATCTTCAGCGCTTTCATATCCAGTTCGTACGTTGGAATCCTCTCGAGGGGCTCCTTTTGGACTACCTGTAAGTAATGTAGTTCATATTATAAAAACCGGCCAAGTGCGAATCGGACCTATATAAAAATCTTGTATGTAAATGGTTAGTTTAGTTAGTTTAGCTTGCCTCAATATTAGTCAGAGTAATAGAAGGTTTCGGATGTCCTTTCTTAGCAGCGTCCAGATTCCCATAGTTGCTCAAAAAGTCAACTACAAAGGAGGTGATGCCAGCGTACCGAAGGAATGCACCAGCGCCGTAACTATAATAGGAAACAAGTCCTAAATTAGTATCCAAAACAAACTTTTTTTTTGTATATTATTTGGTAACGAGACGAGCTGGTCGTTTGCCTGATGGTAAGCATAACGCCGGCCCATAACAACTGCAGTGCCACCCAGAACTTTGAAACACAAAGGCCTGCGCGGCACTGCAGTGCGCTCGTTACCCTGAGACATTAGGTATTAAGTCTCATAAGCCCAGTAATATCACTGGCTACTCTGCTCATCAAACCGGAACACAGTAATGCTTGCACACTACTGCTTGGCGGCAGACTTCACTCACAAAGCGGTGGTAACAACCCAGACGGACACTCGCAGAAGAGTTAGTCCTCCCACTAACAATCTTTTGGTAAACTGCTGGATTCTTCTGTCGGCTACTCTAACCTTGGTATCTTTAAATAGTTACTGCAATATGACTAGTTGCTATGAGCGAGTGTGTCCGAGCGGGAAGTTGTGCGACTTTCAATCCGACGCACCATAGTTCGAATCTCGACTCGGCCTCACCAATGACTTGATATCAAGTTATCTCGCTCTAAAACTGTGATGGAAAACATTGTGAGTCGTGAGGAAACCCGTATGTTCAAGAACCACAAAACTCGAGGACATGTGACATCCACCAAGCCGCACTGGGCCCGCGTGGTGGAATAAAGCCCATACTCTCTCTTTCTGAAAGAAGGCTGGTATCCCAGCAGTGGGAGCGTAAGAGGCTGATAATGAATAGATGCTACTCGAGTGATAAACTGATTCCAACACAAAAAAGAAGTAAAAAAACGAAAAAAATATATCGTAAAAAAAATCAGAAATAAAAATTGGTGTAGATTATATTTATTTAGCAATCAAAGTTTTTTTATAATTTTATTCTTGTTTCTTTTAAGCATAGAGTAATTATTTGACATTCTTACAGTTTGTGCGGCGCCCCAACTTCGTCCAGCATGTGGGGGTCGAAGATGTACGCTATGGTCTTCACGTTCCCCCCCTCGGACGGGGGCCGGCCCCAGATCAGGAAGTGGCGGTCGTCCCCCACTGTGAGTATCATCATGTACGACTGCCCTGCGCGTTTCTCCATCAATCTGCGATAAATAAATCATTAACATTAAAACACACTGCGGTTTTAAAACTTTCGCAAAGATAGAAGATTCTCCATGCTATCTTCTTTCATACGTCACTACACGAGATTTTCTGAATCACCGGGTGGTAGGACTAACTCTTCTGCGAGTGTCCGTCTGGGTGGTACCACCGCTTTGCTCGTGTAGTCTGCCGCCGAGCTTGGAAAGATGAATCATTCTGTGTTCCGGTTTGATGAGCAACATAGTCAGTGGAATTACTGGGCTCTAATGTCTCGGGGTATACGAGCACGCTGCAGTGCCGCGCATGTCTTTGTATTCCAAAGTTCTTGGTGGCATTGCAATAATTGTCATGGGCTGGCGTTATGCTTACCGCCAGGCAAAAGAACCGCTCGCCTCGTTATCCAACGGTATAAACGGTATCCAACGGTGCTCGTGAAGTCTGCCGCCAAGCAGTAGTGTGCAAGCATTACTGTGTTCCGGTTTGATGAGCAGAGTATCCAATGAAATTACTGGGCTTATGAGACTTATTACCTAATGTCTCAGGGTAACGAGCGCACTGCAGTGCCGCGCAGGCCTTTGTGTTTCAAAGTTCTGGGTGGCACTGCAATTGTTATGGGCCGGCGTTATGCTTACCATCAGGCAAATGACCAGCTCGTCTCGTTACCAAATAACATAAAAAAAAGCTTACTAATTCCACTTACGTCATAAGGTCGGGCTCCGCGTGAATATTATCAGGATGCTTGGCCAGCAGCCCTCGCTCCACTTCCACCATCTTCACGGTGTACTTGGTGTCGTGGAGGAAGAATGACGTCAACAGCTGGTTCAGCTGGAGTTGGGGTTTCCCTGCGACCAAGAACTACTATTATGGCTCAGATTCAGAGTCTAAGCGTGGATGTATGCTTTTATATGTCCAATTGGACATATGGAAGCAAAAATCCACGGGAGATTCTCGTATCGGGGTTTTCCGTGGCGCGGCAGAACAATATCGTATTGGTAAAATACGGACTGACGTCGTTCCGTTAAAGAGTTCCTGTGGCCACCTTCGGGCTCCATCGTCAGACCACATCTGTGACATCATTATATTGTATTGTCATTCGATTTATGTAAGTAAAATTTCGGCTCAAAGCACATCGGGACGTAGGTCAAACTCAGCTTGGAAGATTTACCCTAAACAAACATTGCAAATTAAATAAAAGCTTGTAAAAAAACCGACTTCGAAAAATCAGCTATGAAAAAAATGCACTTAAAAGTAAAAATCTATTTTGTTTACTTGGATGACATACTTTTTTCAGTTATTTTGATTTAAAAACCAAACTACTGAACCGATTTTTATAAAATTTCTACGGGACCAATCTGAAAGTATATCCTTTCCAATAAAGAAAGAATGTTCAAAATCACTTTATAAGTGGCGGAGTAATAAGGTAGCAAACACAACAAAAAAAATACCACCCGAATTGAGAACTTCCTTTTTTTGAAGTCGGTTAAAAAAGGTTCTATCAAAGAAGGTTTTCAATTGAAAAGTGTAACCTTTATAGCATTTGAGCGACATCAAGCAGCGCTTGTAATAGTTGTCTCCGTACGCGATGCACTCGTCCACGTCGGCGCGCACCAGCTGCGACTCCGGCTTCTCCTCCAGCAGGGCGCGGCACACGACCGCTATGCAGCCCGTTTGGGAGCCTTATGGAGGAAAATTGGAGTTGGAGTTGATTGGAGGTGGAATGGATACTAAATATAAATACATAATACAAAATATATATAATACTATAGTAAATGCGAAAGTGCTTTTGTACGTTTGTCGTTGGTTTGTCCTTCTTTTACGCAGCAACGGAGCAACGTACCGACGTGATTTTTTGCATAAATATAGTTTATGGACCGGAGAATAACACAGGTTAGTTTTTAACCCGGATAAATGAGCGGTTCCTTTGGTAATGCGTGCGAAACCACGGGCAGAAGCTAATCCATACCATAATGAATGCGAAAGTGTGTTTTTATATTTGTTGGTTTGCCCTTCTTTCACGCAGCAACGGAGCAATGGATCGACGTGATTTTTGGCATAGATATAGTTTTTGGATTGGAAAGTAACATAGGCTACTTTTTATCCCGAAAAAATGCACATTTTCTGTGGGAACGTGGATGAAATCGCGGGCAGAGGCTAGAGTGCCGCTGGATCGATTTTGACGGGACTTTCACTGGCAGATAGCAGATGTTATACGGAGTAACTTATAAGCTACTTTTATTACGTGGGCGAAGTCGCAGGGCGCGGCTAGTGGGAAATATAGAAAGACAATAAGTGGAGATTTTCTTAGTCCATAACGTAACCAAACTTGATGGCTCACTAACAGTAACAAGCGGACGGGAATCGAAGTCCGATCGATGATGCTGTGAAGATCTCTAGACAAAAGAACGATCTTTCAAGAAAAATGAATTGAGGTCAAATACTAACCGCACGCAGTAGACGAGTACCGCTTGGAATTGCATCCAGTGCTGCCTTGCAGCATCATCTTGTTCTTCTCGACTTGACCGAAAGAATGCCAAATCTAGGGATAACATGCACTTGAGAACTTTGGATTATGGGCTATACTCTCAGAATTCCCAAGAAAGGTTGATGTCAGGCAGGAGGCTGGCTGTTAAATTTGCCAAAAATCTAAAAAACAGTACTTTATTGTATATGTAGGTAAATCTACTTACTGTGCGCCCAAGTAAAATAGGACGCAATAGCATATCATCATCAGCTTTATTACGCTCCCACTGCTGGGATAAGGGCCTACTCTCAGAGAGAGTGTGGACCATAAAGCGAGCCCAGTGTGACTTGGTGGATGTCACATGTCCTCGAATTTTGTGGTTTTCAACATGCGGTTTCCTCCACCGTGTTAGAGCGAGTGTGATAAATCAACACATAACTTGATATAAGTCATTAGCCGAGGTAAGATTCGAACCATGTTGCGTCGGATTAGAAGAGCACAAGTTCCCGCTCGACCACACTCGTTGTTAAGGGCAGTTAGGAGTGAGAGAAGCTGCACTGTACCTTCTTAAGTTTAGCCGACTCCCACAGAGGCTGGGTCATCTCTTCAGCTGGTATCCTCTGCAGCTTCGGCCTGCGCCGATGTCGCCGGCGGTACGGCGGGACCCAATGACGAGTTATGATCTCGGGGAGGTCTATCACCTGATTGTAACAAGGATTTTGTTACACGATAAATGAAAAATGGTTCCAAGTTCAGAATAAACCGAGAGGCGCTTGGGTTGCCAACCTGAGGTTTTAGCTAGTTGCAGGTATCTATCACAAACACATACTTATATCTGGGTTATATTATAAGGTTTTTATACTATTTGATAACGAGGAGACAAGCGGGCGTTTGCCTGATGGTAAGCAATAGCCCAAAACAATTTCAGTTCCACTCGGAACTTTGATATACAAAGGCTTGCACGGCGCTCGTTATCCTTGAGACATTAGATAAGTCTTTTTTTTATTTTTATTTGGTAACGAGACGTGCTGGTCGTTTGCCTGATGGTAAGCATAACGCCGGCCCATAACAATTGCAGTGCCACCCAGAACTTTGAAACACAAAGGCCTGCGCGGCACTGCAGTGCGCTCGTTACCCTGAGACATTAGGTATTATGTCTCATAAGCCCAGTAATTTCACTGGATACTCTGCTCATCAAACCGGAACACAGTAATGCTTGCATACTACTGCTTGGCGGCAGACTTCACGAGCAGTCTTAACTGACTATACTTACAATAGGCGGCATTCTTTGCGGTGGTGGCGGTGGGTGCCACGGCTTCGTGTGGAGTTTCACTTTGGTGATCTCTGGCCATTTGCGTTTAAACCTCTGCCTGCGCAACATGGCCCGGAACTCAGCCTCTCTGGATAAGATTACAAAACGATCACGTAGTATGTAGGTTGTAGATACATACGTCGAACTCTTTGATATCTAAAAAGTACTCTATTCACCTGTACATACACAACTCACACAAACATGACACACACATACATGACACTTACATACGCTATACATACATACCCACACACACACAGAGGAGCGCGTGCGTTTTGCGCATCCTTATACCCTACATACGTATATCGAACAATAGAATTGATTGTAATGAATGATGTATGACATAAAACTTTAGTATCTAGCTATTAAATAGGAGAAGCCACTGACTCCTGAAACACAGTGTCTACTAGTTCGGGAGGCTATTGGGTTCAGCATAACTATGTAAATACTTTTATGTCAAAATAAACGATTTGTATTTGTATTGGACCGTTTTAGTAGAGTCTTTTAGTTGTACTCGAATACAAAAAATGGTTCATGGTTCTATTATACTTAGGTACTATGGTACCTACTCGGGGGCCGTGTGCTTCCGGTTAAAAATAGTACCAACCCCGTCTTTTCTAAGAGCCTCGGCTAAGGGATTATCCAGAGAACGTGCAGCAGCATCTGCCTCGGCCGACATCATAATTGTACTGTGCCAAGCGTGGTGTATTATGGCACAACCCCTCCCCTTCATTGGGGAGTACGTTGTTCAGCAGTGGACATTTTCCGACTTCTTCTTTTCAAGTCAGTGGTTAAACCTAGATTATCCTAGCTAGATGTGTGGCCAGGGCCACCGCATTATCCGAGGCAGTGGTGAGGTCCTCTAGTGTACAGGTTGTTGGACACATAGGGCACGACAATAAATGGGCCATTGTTTGGCCATTTTCCGACTGATAATGTTAAGGTACCTATTCTACAAGGTAACGAGAAGAATCAAGCCTGATAGTAAGCTTATCGCCCGCCCAAAACAATGGCAGTGCCACATAAAGGTTTGTGCGGCACTGCAGTGCACCCGTTACTCTGAGCCACTAGGGGTATAGACAAAGTAGTCTAAAATAGTTATCGATTGGCACTGCAGTTGGAAAGTTTGTAGGAAATTGATACTTACGGCGTTGTTAAGATTTTTTTTATGTTATTTGGTAACGAGACGAGCTGGTCGTTTGCCTGATGGTAAGCATAACGCCGGCCCATAATAATTGCAGTGCCACCCAGAACTTTAAAACACAAAGGCCTGCATGGCACTGCAGTGCGCTCGTTACCCTGAGACATTAGTTATTAAGTCTCATAAGCCCAGTAATTTCACTGGATACTCTGCTCATCAAACCGGAACACAGTAATGCTTGCACAGTACTGCTTGGCGGCAGACTTCACTCACAAAGCGGTGGTAACAACCCAGACGGACACTCGCAGAAGAGTTAGTCCTCCCACTAACAAATAATGACAATGTTATTCAAAGCAATAATCATCTAGGTATCGATAGTATACCACAGTAATTATTTTTGTGGGTGATTGACAAGTCACCATGGTAATTTTTGTTTGGGAATTGGTTTATATCGCCGTCGTCAAAACGGTATGGTCATTGTAGAAAGTGACTCAGATATTTAGAGTTCTCGACCCCCAACAATTGAATCTCATAACATAATTTTGTCCAGTAATTTTACTGACTTGGTGATATTATTATGTTAACTTACTCTTGAGCGATTTGCGATTCAGTTTTTGGAGGTTCTTCTGGTTCTTCCTCGTATATTTCATCCTTCTTCGATTTTCCTTTCTTATCGTCTTTCTTGTCATCTTTCTTGTCATCTTTTTTAACATCTTTCTTGGTATCTTTCTTCTCGTCTTTCAGTTGACTTTTAGTGGACGCGTCGCCAGCGGCGGTCGCTCTGTGGTTAAAAGGCGTAAGATTCAACTTTAGTGCAAATCAAGCAGGCATGCGCAAAATGAAGATTATTTCATGTAGGCATCTGGATTCTGATGCTGTATAGACTTACTGAGCCATGTTGGAGCGGTAGACCAAGCTAGATCAATTTTGGTCACTGGCTTGAGTCATTTTGGGCAGCAAGCCAAGGACTAAGGCTGTATTCATGTGGTACCGTGACGTCTCTAGAGCTGATGCTGTGTCGGAGTGGTGCTGTTATGATGTTATGTTATGAGTGATGAGAAGCCCTTAACACTTTTCATACATTTTGATAGGACTTGCCGCACACTCGTTTCTTGTGACGCTACTTACTACAAAGTGTCAGTAGGTACACAGCTACTTCTATACCTTCAGGTAGTAGTCGTTTGTCTTCGGGTGTAGGTACCTACTAAGAGCAAAGCTGATGCGGCCGTAGGTACCTACTCACACCATATAGACTCAACTCCAACTCGGCTCAAAGTAAACAAATGTTTCAAAGCTTTATATCGTCGATAAATAATGTATTTTTATAAATTTATAAAATGAATACTTAAAATAAAATAAACTCACGTCGCACTAGTTTTTCTGTTTGCCATGTTAGAAAATAATTTTTGTTTCACTTTATTCTTAATCTATAAGCTAGAAATAAAAAAAGAAAAATGTAAAATATTGGAGTAATTTATAAAAAATACAGAGGAATTGAGAAAATTTTTTTGGAAGTAGGTTAAAAAATAAATACGTAGACGTCGTTGTTATAATTAAAAAAAAAACAATTCTAATAACAATTACTAAACACAATTTCTTTTTTGTTTTAAAAAAAAAGGAAAATAATTTTCTATCTTTTATTAATCTTTAGTTCATTATCAGAGATTTTAATAATGTTTAAATGATCCACCATGAGCCTGCAACCCTTTTTATGACCATCCATAACAAGCAAAAAGGCATTAAAATGTGACGAACTACTGAATCGATTTTGATGAAATTACTATGGGACCAATCTGAAAGTGCATCCTTTCGCGACCATTGGTTATGTAAGTAAATAAAAAAACGTAAGTAAATCCGGCTAAATACATATTCTATATTAAAACTTACTGTTTTGTTTTTGTCATATTCTTCGCAAATTAAATCAATTTGCGCTACCCAATCGGGCCTACCGTTGACTTCATGAAGTACCTAGGTTGAATTATTTCTGAAACAATAATTGTTTGTTTCATGTATTAATGGAATAGTTATGTAAGCGGTCCCTAGTCCAATATTTTCACATTACTGCTTGGCGGCAGATGTCACGAGCAAAGCGGTGGTACCAACATATACGGACACTCTACTCGCAGAAGAGTTAGTCCTACCAACTAACGATGTTAGCCAGCGAACTCTATGTCCTTGTTATATATGGATGCATCATAATTATGTTTTCCTTCAGTGAAAATTTAAGTTTGTTGCAGTATTCGAAACCTACATCGACGGCGCTACCAGGGAGCCATCATTGCTAGGTAATCAAATAACAGAGAGGCACTTAGTTTGGCAAATACTACTGATCTCAAAAAAAGGGTGCCGATCTACAAAAAAATCCACAATTTATGCAAAATTCCCTTACCTTGTCTTCGTTACAATTTTTTTTTTATATTTTTTTGCTATTTTGAATATTTTTTACGAAAAATTAAACCACATTTCGCTCGCGTGGATTCAATTTTTTTTAGTTTTTCTTTGACTTTCGAAATTTATTTTATTTTTGGCATGAGGCCAGCGCGGCGTGTAGGTTTTTACGGTTGAAAAGTTTTTACTTTATCAGTTAGGAACTTTTTTCTAGGCCCATCTAAACGGGGCCTCTTGGAGTTTTAATTTACCTATTACCGGTGGTCCCAGGTGGTCCCACTGCTTTGACCTACTGGTGGGTCCACGGGAAATTATTTTTTTCCCGTAGTCTCAGCACTGCACCGTTGGTTGACACCGGTTTTGTATTACCTATTTATTATGTACCAAAACCTACTTAGATAATGTTTGCACACTGCTAAGATGCCGTACAACATGTGACTACACAAGCAAAGTGGTGACACTGGGTGACACCCACCATTCCACTTTGCCCCACCAGTGGGAAAGCCTGGTTTGGCATTGGAACTACTCACACAAACGGACACTCGCAGAAGAGTTTCCTACGCCATTTGGTAAAAAGTTATTTATAGCGGAAAAGGTGTGCCCCTTTTCCACCTTTGCTGACTCAGCCGCTGCACCATCTTTATTTCTGGTTTGCCACGCATTTCTAATATAATGCAGTAAATTGCATCTACATTTTTTTGTTTTCAAGTTAAACGGAATAAAATTAAACAAACATTATAATCAATATTATATAATTTCTCTTTTTAAAACAATGAAACTAAACAACTAACAAATAATAATAGTTTATACACAATAAATCAATTGAATTAATAACAAAATCAATTAAACAAAAATAAATGTTTTTCTGCCCCAGATATACGAAATGGTTGGCGACTACTTGTTTAGTTAACTCAGTTTAAATACATCTAACAATACCGCCAGCGTGCTAAGTGGGCTGCCAGTAGCTGGCAGTATGCTAGAACGTTTGAATGGACTTCCAAGATTCAATTACTTAATTAAAGTGAAGCTAAAAGTGTGTTAGCTAAGAGCTAGTGTAGTCGAGCGGAAACTTGTGCGACTTTCAATCCGACGCACCATAGTTCGAATCTCGACTCGGCCCGCACCAATGACTTATATCAATTTATGTGCGGATTATTGACACTCGCTCTAAAACGGCGAAGGAAAACATCGTGAGGAAACCGGCATGTTCAAGAACCAAAAAAATTCGAGGACATGTGTCATCCACCAAGCCGCACTGGGCCCGCGTGGTGGATTATGGCCCACACCTCTCTCTCTGAGAGAAGGCCGGTATCCCAGCAGTGGGAGCGTAAGAGGCTGATAATGATGAAAAGTGTGTTTAAAAGGACAGATAAAGCCTTACTTCACCATCGGTCTATATATTTGCACGCGCCGGTCACACCGCTGTTTCATTTTACCTAACCAATGTTAAAAACTACTTCATTAATCAAAAACTGTCAACACACATTAAATGCTACTCAATATAATAATATATTAGTTTTATACACAATATTAAGTTTAAATACTGACCTATCTTCCCTACCGTTTTTTTTATACATTTTGTTTTTTTGTATTTGTACAATTATGGTCATAGGATACACAATTTTAAATATATACAATACTGAATCAGTATCCAAATTTCGCATTGAACCTGACCCCCCTAAATAGGAGTCCCTGTGTCTGGATCAGAACGACAAAGACCATGGTCCGACAACATCCGGGCAAGGAACAAAAACATGCGCTTTTAAAAGCATTTACGCCATACAAACTTCAAAGTCAAAAATCTCCGAATTTACGAAACCAATTTTAATGAAACTTTATACACATAAGCAAGACACATACTAATATCTAAATAATAGAGAATATTTGAAAAAGTAGAATTCATACTAAGCATAACTGTACTTTTGTTTGTATCAAAAATTTTAATAAGTACTTTTTTGGAAATGCTTCTCTACTATTTAGACCTATGTAGCCTGCTGATGCATTTAAAGTTTAATAAAATCGGCACGAAAAATCAAAGCAAATACGATTTCGAGTATTCCGTGTTGCTAATTCCTTATCAGAGCCTTATCGATTCCTTAGAGCAGTATTACTTTAACCTTACATTGAAAATTCGTACTACAATTTTTAAAGTGACATTAATAATAAATAAAAAATAAATAAATGTATTTATTAGAATCAAAGGAAACAGGCAAACTTAACCTATTTTATAGTATTTACATTAAAGTAATACTGCTCTAAGAGATGGTGGTAGGCCTGTTAACCACTACGTCACGGCAGCCACCAAACAGAACATTCATTCTTATTGTAGTAAAACCCACTATGGCCCTAATTGTACCTAAACATTTTTATACCAATAAAACTATTTTACGCAAAATTAATAAATGATCTTTAGATAGAAACAGATAGATAATTCTTAACAGCCCAAAACAATTATTGCAGTACCACCCTTAACTTTGAAACATAAAGGCCTGCGCGGCACTGCAGTGCACGTTACCCTGGGACATTAGGCATTCAGTCTCATAAGCCCAGTAATTTCACTGACTCTAGTCAGTGGATGGATCTTTTCTAAGACACCCTTCATTCCGAAATTTCATCAAAATCGGCTTAGTAATTACGGAGATACGAGGTAATAAACATTCCCACAATCTTTCGTGTTTATAATGTTATAATAGGAAGTAGGATATTATAACGAATCAACCAGACATAACAGAGTATCTAAAGATAGCTTATCAATTCGGCAACTAGTCCAAAAATCCTTCATTTAATAAACCTATCCCAAAATGACAGACCTTAGTATAGGTACCAGCTAGGCATAGCTGCTTCTTTTTCTATCAAAAATTCACCAGACAGATTCGCATCGCACAATTCACTAAGCACCAAAATAGTTATATTTAAAACTTCGAGACACGTCTTCGGTACAGTTCGAAGCGCTTCGCAACTGTTTTCTTCGCTTCGGAGCGCGTGGCAACGCTTCGTTTTATCTCTAACGCTTAGAATCACTCAGTTATATTTTACCGAAGTTTTTCTTTGGTAGAAAAACTCAGACGTCATGTTAAAATAAATTTTTAAACATTTGACAAGAAACTAATTTTAAACTCAACAATATAACTATGTTTATTATAAGGCTTTTATATTTCTCACGCCGAATTTCAATAGATATAAAACTAAATTTTAGTGTTTGTGTATAGATCGACGCCAGAGCAAGTCCCGTGACAAATCCGTGCAAGTCTTGTGCCGTGCCGGTGTCATATTAAATCATTTTAATCGGCGATCGAAACTTAATAACATAACCATGTTATAATGACAACCTATATAGATATTATTTATTAGTAAGTATGTACACTACGTCACAAAACGTCACAGAGCTTCTTCACTACGCTTTCGCAGGCCACGAAGCGTCACAAAGCGTCTTCACTACGCTTCGCAGATCACGAAGCGTCACAAAGCGTCTTCACTACGCTTTCGCAGACCACGAAGCGTCACAAAGCATCTTCACTATGCTTCGCAGGCCACGAAGCGTTACAAAGCATCTTCACTACGCTTCGCAGATCACGAAGCGTCACAAAGCGTCTTCACTACGCTTCGCAGATCACGAAGCGTCACAAAGCGTCTTCACTACGCTTCGCAGATCACGAAGCGTCACAAAGCGTCTTCACTACGCTTCGTAGCAAAGCGTCTTCACTATGCTTCACAGGTCACGAAGCGTCACAAAGCGTCTTCACTACGCTTCGCAGATCACGAAGCGTCACAAAGCGTCTTCACTACGCTTCGCATGCCACGAAGCGTCACAAAGCGTCTTCACTACGCTTCGCAGATCACGAAGCGTCACAAAGCGTCTTCACTACGCTTCGCAGGCCACGAAGTGTCACAAAGCGTCTTCACTACGCTTTCACAGGCCACGAAGCGTCACAAAGCATCTTCACTACGCTTCGCAGATCACGAAGCGTCACAAAGCGTCTTCACTACGCTTCGCAGGCCACGAAGCGTTACAAAGCGTCTTCACTACGGTTCGTAGATCACGAAGCGTCAGAAAGCGTCTTCACTATGCTTCGCAGATCACGGAACGTCACAAAGCGTCTTCACTACGCTTTCACAGTCCACGAAGCGTCACAAAGCTTCTTCACTACGCTTCTCACTCAGCGAAGCGTCAGCAACGAAGCGTGTCCCGTTACTACCGGCACGTTGTCCTCTACTACATGACGGAGCACTGGCCGCCGTCGTTGATTGGGGGGGCGAAGCCCTGCGGCGGTGACGCTATGTCGCCAACCAGCTCTGTTGGCGGTTGGCCTAGGTCTTGCATCTGAAACCAAATTGATAAAGTGTAGGGAGTGTCTCATTTTGAGACGAAACCAAAGTCATTTTTATACATTTATTTAGTTGAATTGGGATGTTGACTCAATTTTTTTTATGTCATTCAATTCACTTTCTCAGGAAAATCAAATGCCTATATCGAAAAAATTGGAAATCAAACGCTAGAAACGACAAAAATGAGAGTCAAAGTCGACCGTAACTACCGAGTGCTAAAACGCCCCATACAAATTAGACAGAACATCTGACGTCACTTGATCAACGCGGGTCACAAAACAGTACTAAAAACATCTATTTTGTTGATTTGTCCGTGTAAAACTGCGTTTAGTTACATAGTTGTCGTACCTTTTTTTATTCATTGAAATGTAAAGAATCTGATGGTATCATTAAAATTAGTAATGGATGATAAAAAAAAATCGTTGAATTCGGGAAATTTTGGAATACAATCTTTATAAAAATTAAATTGTTTTTGTGAATTTCATTTTTATTGTGCTAATGTGATGTTCTTAAACCTGTATAATGACAGTAATTATGTATTTTATGTTTTATGCAACATCCCTATAATTGGGGTCCAGCTGTGACGTCACAACCACGACATAGCGCTAGGGCGGGCCTCATTCTCATTCGAATTGCACTGTGACAACATTACCTTCTGCATAAGTTCTAGCACTGTCTCGAATCTCTTCCTCTTGACATCATCAGCGTCTGACTCCTCTTCAGGCTCCAGTTCTGTGCACACTTGAGTCATCAGCTCCTGTTGTCTCTGGTATCTGAGCGAATAAAACACACATTGTGATTACAATGTATTGGCAGCTCGGTGCCCATATAAGGATGGTATTCCACTCATCAAATATCTATGTCCAATTTGCATTTAAAATCACATTACAAGCGAGGTTAACTAGAAGATAATCTTTATTTACCTGCCACATGTAGCTGCATTAGAATATATCATGTTTACAATCTTTAGTTAAAATATCTACCTTTCATAGTCTTGCTGGTCAATCTTCCCCTTGTTGTCTGCGAGCCAGGCGGGGTACTTGTCCACGAGCTCTTTGAGCGAAGGGTACAGGACCTCCTTCGATAGGAGAGACTGCATCATCCCTTGCATGAAGGGCACAAACATGTTGTTTTCCTGGAAATTAAGTCTATTTTTACTTAAATATATTTCAAAAATTTCGCTGATAATGGGTTTCAAACGCGTTTTCTGATTATCTAGACAGCGAGGTTTTTTACTGCAAGGTAAATTAATAACATTTTTTTTACTATTGAGTATGAGATGAGCAGGTCGTTTGCCTGATGGCACGCATAACGCTAGCCCATAACAATTTATGTGCCACTCTGAACTTTGTACCACATAGACCTGCGCGGCACTGCATTGCGCTTGTTACCCTGAGACATTAGGTATTAAGTCTCATAAGCCCAGTAATTTCACAGACTACTTTGCTTAGTTACTTTGAAAAGTTAGTCCTACCACGTAGTCAATTTAGGTATATATGAAAAGGAAGGAGTTTTACCTGACTACCCGCTTCGCCCAGATTGAAGTTATTGAACATGTTAGCAAGATCTGCATCTGAGAATGGAGTCTGCAAAGTTTCCGTGTTGGTGTTCAGGTTTTGTAGCGTTTGAGAAATGGCCGCTGACACCTGGAATCAAAAGATTTATCATTAATAAATTATTTATGAATAAGTTGTAATTTGAAACAACAATGGCTCAGCATTAGTGCCAACTGCAATAGCACCTCGATCAGGACTACAATGGGGAGACACACTGCTTATTTATATTGCACATGTCCTCGAATTTTGTGGATCTTAAACATGTTTGTTTCCTCACAGTGTTTTCCTTCATCGTTTTAGTGTAAGTGTGATAAATTCGCAGATAATTTGATATAAGTCATCACCTCATCTATTTTATCCTGCACAGCGGGGTCGTCACTCAATTCTGGGTCAGGCGCAGCCTGCTCGGTGGTGCCTGGCTTCAGCACGTGCGCTGCCGCTTCTGCAAATATCAATGTCACTGTCAAGTGTCAAATAATAATTAATTTATCATCTTACAATCAAAAGCGATCTGCAAGAGATTGTTTAGCCACCTTTGATATTCTATCATACCATGTGTGACGTGACACTGGCAAAATTGTGTGGTGTCTTCTTCACAAAAACCGAAACAAAACTATTAAAGGAAGAGTTTTCAGTTGAGATTGTTTAGAAGTCTAATAATTTTTATTGTATTAGTTATTTATTAGCTCATCTTATCAGTGTTGTACTATGTATGTAAAGATTAAATTTTACACAGCAAAAGATCAATATTTATAGGTAGTACCACATGTCATTTTTTTGCGATTTCGGCAAACATTTTCGGACACATTTGGAATGTGTATGCATTTAATTTGTATGCAGTGTAAGTAGTCAGCCAATTAATATGTACTTATTTCTTTAACTTGTGTGTATATCACGATAGGTAAATATATTTCCTTTTTTTTTTTCAAAGTAATATTATATCTGAAAATAACAATTTTTGTCTGTATGTTATAATTATATTCATGGCTGAATTACTGAACTGGTTGAATTTAAATTTGGCAGAGATATGATGGGGACATGGGGTTATTAAATAACTAGAAAACAGCTTACCAGCCATTTTGGAGAATGTGGATGCAATCTGTTCCTGTGTGATTTGGTCCTCTGAAAATATATAAAAGGAAAATAAACAATTTTAGGCTTTATAAGACTCCACTTATTACCCTTATCCCACTACACAAGGTAGGTACAGTCGGCTGCAATAATATGTATAGGTATGTTAATTTAAGTATACAGTATACTTTCATATTTTCAAATGTGTGGTGATTAATATAAACAAAATTGGTCATTGGCTCACCAACCTATGGGCTTGGCTAGAACATTTGGATTATTTTTAGGCCTTCTTTGGCTTGTAGATTATCAACTGTTTTTGTAGCTAGTTCAGTGTTTATATATGTATTAGCTAGTTAATAAAGGCTGCTAGCCCGTTGAAAAAATATAAATTACCTACATTATATATCTTATTTAAAATGGATTTCAGCAAAGTAGTGCCTGATTCCATCAAATATATAAAAACCATAACCTATCCAGGATAAAATATATATTTTAAACTCTATGATAACATACCAGGGACACCACTAAAGTTCCCGAGTATAGCTGCCATGTTGCTCTCGAACTGAGCAGCGGCTTCCTTGATGAACTCCTCACTCCATAGGTTCTGGGGCACTTCTGAGCCCTCGGCCAAGGTGTTCTCCGCCTGCTCGGGCTTCTTTGTCATGTCTTGGAGTGCACCTGGAATTGAAAATAGAATATATACTTAACATCAGCAATCTCATACATAGCCACCAGGTGGTAGGACAAACTCTTCTGGGAGTGTCTGTTTGAGTGGGTACCACTGCTTTACTCATGTAGTCTGCCACCAAGCAGTAATGTGCAAGTAGTACTGTGTACCAATTTGATGAGCTAGTAGTCAGTAGTCAGAGCTAGTAGTGCTTATGAGACTTAATACCTAATATCTCAGGGTAACAAGCGCAATGCATTACCACACCTTATATAGGCCTTTCTGAGCCAAGTTTTGAGTGGCACTGCTATTCAGAACTTTGAAACAGAAAGTGTAAAAAGAGTAAGATATGTTTTTCAATAGAATGGTTAATTGAATCAAGTAATTCTATACTAAAAGAGGAATGTGAAAGTAACATGGAATAATTTTATTTAATTATGGCTCCACATAGCCGGATTTTACCAGGCATATGTATATTCTTTTATATTTTTATTTCGATAATAGATTAATAAATTTTTTACTATAAATAATAACTTTGAATATTATTTTTATATATTGCTAGAAGATTTACAATAGATAAGAATATTATCTAAGAAGTATAAAGTCCATAAAAGTCAGTGTAGTTGGTCTTTTGCTAATCTACTATGTTTTTATACCATCATAAAAACTTTAAGAAATAAATTGAACTTTGAAATGTCTTTCCTATGAATAAGCAAGTACGCAACAGAAACAGGTAATTAAGTATTTGAGCATTTTTAATGAATTTAAATAGGTTAGTTACACAACTGACCATGAATTATTTACAAGAATAAGAATCACTTACTGTCCAACAAATCGTCCAATTCTGGATCCACTGCTTTTTTAGTCTCATCCTTGTTGTCAGACATAATTATTTCTAGTAAATCGAGTAAATAAAATTTAAGAATTTATACAGAAAAAATTTGAATTTCTGAAATCAAGTGACACAGATATAATAAGTGACAACTGACAGCCTGAGAGTTGAGACAGAAAGATGAATGACACAATGACAATGACAGATACAATATTTTGATAACAACATGTGATTTCATTTTTTTTAAGTTTGGCTCCACGTGGTTTTTTTGTTTCCAGTTTCATGTTTAATTTCAAGTTATAGTGCATGAAAGTCTTCAAAGTCGAGTCAGTCACTTTACAGTTCAGTCCAGTCACGATCGAGCCAAAGTCACGCTTCAGTAAAGTGATGGATATTTTAACTTACTAAATGCTTGGAGTTTTGGAGAAAAAACGAAAATTCATGCTTTTTCGTCTTTGTATTATTTTATCTTCCATTATCGAGGCTCGATAAATTATATAAAAAGTCGATAAAACCCACTTTATCGATTTCGACTGTCAATTTTATCGAATTTTATCGATCGAAAAAATCCGTACTTGCGCCGATGGGCCCAGATTTTAATCGATAGGTATGTAACTACATAGTAGACTTATATTACCGTGTTACCACAAAAAACCATTTTAGTCGCCTGTTCAGCTAGACAGTGTCTATAAAGATAAACGTCTAAAATAATTAGAAATGTCACAATAGAATTGAGTTAGACAATGGCTAGACACTAGGTAGTACTTAAATCAGGATTTGTGGTTGCTCATATTAAGCGCGACTAATGCATGTTTAGGAGTTTAACACAGGTTTAAAGTGTGTTTAATTTTTTTGTGGTAGATACCCTTAGCATCTGCTGTAACGAACCAGTTTACTAGGTACCACCTAGTAAACTACCTAAACCTAGTAAACCTAGTTAATAGAGTATTTTGGAGAAAAGATAAATGCGTCGTGTGGGCCCAGGATACCCCATCTCTCCCCGCGAGTGCCCTATGAGGTTGAGAATATCCAGGGAATGAATATCAGCAGCATTAAGTCTTCGGTCCACATGATAATCTACCACGATCACCCAGACGCCTGCCAAGCGTGCTGTGTACGGCACTCCCTGGAGACTTGTGCGCAGCAGTGGACGCCTTCCAGCTGATGATGTATATGATAAATGTGAGTGTACGTAACGTGTACAGATGTCGACTGGTACCGTCGCCGAATCTGCAAATTGGCAAAAACGGGAGCGGCTCCGTACATAATAATTGGCCTTGATTTAGTGGAGCACAGGGGAGAAGAGGACGTTTCAAGTCTTCTTCTTTTACAAGATGAATAAGTAATTTTGAACATAATTATACAAAGTTTGTATTCCTGCATGATTATAAACTAATTTACTTATTACTAGCGGTCCACTCGGCTTCGCACGGGTAACCCTCTTAATTCAGTCATATCAAAAAACTACCTAGAGATATAAAAAATATATAGGTATGGGTAGGTACATATTTTGAACGCTTGATCTATCTCTAAAATATACCTAACAATTTATTTACACATGCCTCAAGTGATCCCAGTGAACGGCTTATAATTAGCCCGTGTCTAAAAATGATGTCTACAGTTGTATTATGCACACTTGAGCTGAACTGTTTTTTTAGCCGGTTGAAAAATAAAGCTAGAAATAAAAATAATTATGTAGGTTTAAAGCTAGATTTAGCGTTTAGACTACTACGACACTATACACCACCCGTGCCTACATAGACACTCGATAGATAATTATATACACTGAATGTACATACATTCAGTGTACTTATACCGTGTTACTACAAAAAAACTACCTTTTAGACGCCTGCTTAGCTAGATAATGTCTAAAATGATTATAAATATCACAATGGGTCAGACACACGTTTTTAGTGTTTTTAAATTTTTAGTGGTAAGACCGGTAGTGTCATGTTAAAATTTTAGTGAAAATATGTCCTCTTCGCTCGACTGCCTCATTAACGACCCGCCATCTTGAACTCCCGAATTTTTAATTACACTTTTTCTGGAATCCTGCCTCCATTGGCCGCCACATGTTAACTTTTTGCACAGAACTTTCCGCGAAGAGTTTCAACTAAATATATTTAATTTGCTACGTTTCAATTCCTGCGCGCGGTATGAAGATTACTTTGGGAACGAGAGTTGGCGAGGCATGTGGCTTGTAAAACTTGCTTCTAATTGATAGGTAAGCGTTTACCCAGAAACGTGAAACCATAGACTACTAAAAACGCGAATCTAATCCTATTTTATAAATATGTAATTAGTAATAGGTAGTTAATACGAGACTTTAGCCGCTCTCGCCAGTTAGAATACGCGGTACTGCAACGCGCTCGGTATCCTGAGACGATATAAGCCCAGTAATATCACTGACTAAATACTTTGCTGATCATACAAACCTGAACATAATGCAGACTGCGGCAGACTACACGAGCAAAGCGGTGGTAGGTAGTAGGCACCACGATAGACACTCGCAGAAAAGATAGTCCTCCCACCTAGTATCTTGTATAGTTAACCTATAAGTAGAAGGAATCAGATCAGATATAAAAAGTTATAATTATTTACTGACCTCGTTAAAGCGTTTACTCAAATGTTAATAAAAAAAAGAGAGAAAGTAAACAAACGCTCTGCTTCTCGGAATATTCTGTAAGTGTTGGACTTGGAACTAAATAAAGGGAGAGTAGTGATGGGCGTTGATATGTACAATATAATATCGACGTCGATATTTTTTTTAATAAAGTACTTACACAAAACAGAAAAAAGTGTAATCCAATTCAAAAACCTACTATGACACCACATATGATACACCATAATTATTATTATCCCAAAACATGTGCTAACTTCATATCTGGTTAACATTGAGAAGTATGTGTGAAACAGATAAACTCATTGAAACACCCCCAGTCCCCACACAGATATTATAGAACTAAAACAACTCAAGGTAGTCGATTATACAATGTATGTTTTCGAAAATATTGAGTTAAATTTTGGGTGTAATGTGGTATGCAGTTACAATCCTATTACAAATTATTATCATTAATGATTGTAAAAAATATTTAAAGATTACATGTTAAGAGATTAATAAAGCGAACATGACAGTATTATAACTAAAATGTCTACATTGTTTTAGTAACAATTTTATAAATAAGTTGTCAAAACAAAAAAAAAATACAACTTTAGATCGATTTCCATCACATACTTATTTTGAACTATTTTATCTTGGTTGTACCTACTAGACCAGGTATTTTGCACTTTTAGTACCTTTTTTAGAAAGTATGATTTTTTTATGTACAAAATGATAGTATCTACCTATTACATTTTTAGAGACATTGTGTAAATGAACAGTGTAAACTCTTGTGTAAACTCTTTTCAATTTCAAACTTGAGAAAATTTGTGATTTTTAGTATTATATATCGATAACACATAGTTTCGCTCCTTTCCAACACTACTAAAACCCATGACTAACGCTCCGTGCAACGATTAGAACATGCTCCTTTGTGTCAAACACATGGCGTGTCTGGGAGAAACTGCAATGGCGGTAAGTCTGGAGGATTTGGATGAGGTTTCAAATCCTACAATGAACGTGAAGAAAGACATCGAGACGCCATTTTCTACTGCTCATCTCTCTAGTAACTACCCTCAAGCTGAAAATCTTTCGCCAAGCACTTATCGGCGTGTCCCGGAAACTATGTTCAGGAACTCCGTTTCTAGGTTTTCACTTTTGAACCACATCGTCAAGTTTAGATCAGAGGGTTAGACAAAAGGGTATTAGCTTAAAACCAATTCTAATTCTATAGTCGTTATACAAAGTTTGTATGAAATTGAGATGTAATTAATTACCATGGTAAAAGTCTTTCAACATTTGTCCTATCGATAGACATAATCGATTCGAAGCAAATGTAGTTTCCTAAGCTTAGGCCTTCCGGTACAACCCAGAAGGCCCGGGTTTTAATGAATAGGGCTATAGTATCCCCTACCTGTCGTAAAAGGTGACTACAAGGGGATCTTTGGGCTAGTGTGTGGTTGGAGGTAGGGTTCTGACTACACATACGCAAGCCCTGGAAGGACGGCAGTTGGTATGACCCGGACTGTCGTATGATGGAGGTTGGCAGAGAAAGTCGCGGTGCTGGGTACCGGTATAGGTCCTTGGAAGAGCCCGGGGCTCGCCTATGTATAGCACCGAGGGAGATCACCAGGTTTTATGGAGTAAAAATCTCAGATAACCGTGCTGTTCCTCATGGCAGCCGGGTATCTCAAAAAGGTTCCCCCTTGACAAAAAAGAGGCTTATAGTGATCTTACTTTTATAGTCACTTCCAAGTGGTCTTCTATTCTATTATTGAGTATATGGTCGTGTGAATGTAGGAAGCAGTACGTCCGCTGCTTTGCTCGCGTGGTTTTTCACTTTTTTCAATATGGCTGCGCCTCATTTGCGCTGTATTGTTACGGGCGTCTGCTTGGCACGCTGCTTGCGAGTCGAACGGACATATTTTTGGATCATTTTGATTTTAAAGCAAGCATGCCTAGAAGGTATACATTTTTAAACTCTCTTTGTTAAAGATTGATTGTTAAGCATTTTAATATCAACCATTCACCGTTATTATTGATTTCACCCAGATGGAGTCGTAGAAGAGTTATTAATACCACCTGGTCAATATAGTGCCCACCATTATGGATAACCCGTTTACGGGTGGAAATCAGGTGGTAGGACTAACTTTTATGCGAGTGTTCGGTTTAGGTGGGTACCACTGCCTTGCCCCAGTAGTCTGCCACCCAAGCAGTAATATGCAAGCATTACTGTATTCTGGTTTGATGAGCAAAGTAATCGTTGAAGTTACTGGGCTTATGAGACTTAATAACTAATGTCTCAGGGATAGCGGGTCTCTCATTATATACCTAATGTAACGAGCGCTATGCAGTGCGTCGCCGTCGCCGCGCCGGCCTTTGAATTTCAATGTTCCGAGTGGCACAGCAATGGGGAGTACTTATGGGGAGCATTTCAAAAAAATACTGTGGTTATACAGGTTTAAGAACATCATATTAACACAATAAAAATCAAATTCATATCATTTGCTTGTGCAAAAGTTTCTCGATTAAAAAATTTCATTTATTATTCCAATAGTAACTGAATAGATACTAACTTTTAAACTTTAAACATTTTAACTCGCGATTCGATAACATTGTTTACTTCAAAGAACGGGGCCCAATCGAGATAAAAACACAAGTTTTTATTTACTTCGACGTTTCGATCAAGATGCATTAATCATGGTCTCGAGACGTTTTCCCGTGACCACCTAATTATAGCCTATAACCTTCTCAGATAATCCATCTTTCTATAACCTAGTGAAAACTGTATGAAAATCCGAAAATAGTAGTTTTTGAGGTTACCCCGAACAAGTTGTCCGCTCCGTTCGAGAGCACCCTGTACAAACAGGCACGCGTGATTATGACATTGTTGCGCGTCTGTCAGGGTGCCCCTGCTCTGGCTAGCTCTTTATTTGTGTTAAATAACCACATTATACTAAGAACTCTTTGGATAATCATTATTTCAAACCACAGATCGCACTCTTAATAAAATACTGACCTAATCCAAAATCACTAACTTTTGGCAATTGAAGCGTAACTAGCATTTTTTTTTAAATTGCTGTAGAATTAAAACTAAATATCCTTATAATAATAGAATAAAATATCTTATTTTCAAATTAGGGTTGTTTTTTTTATTAGACTAGGTTATCGGACTTGCTTTTTTAGGTCACTATTTCACTAAGTATAACTCATTTTGGTCAAATATTGAGTTCGGTCGATGTTTTACTAAGGGTGCGAGATTTGTCTGTGTTTCAAACTACGAAAATGAAAACTTAAATAAACGTAGGTAGGTAAGAAGTATTTTCAAAAAGCATTTCATAAAAATTGATACTCACAACAAAGATAATACAAATATGTACTACGTAAGAAGACACGGAACTTCCATAGAACAAATAGAATTTAGTTTTGTATGAAACGTTTACTGGAATACAGAATAAATAGGTACCTTATTAGGTACCTTATTGCTATTGCAAGGAACTTATTAATTTATAAGGTCCTGGATTTATAAGTACATGTATGTCTCTGAAAATTTTTCTACCTAGTACAACCACGACATTATAGGTATTTTTAATCAATGTGATTCTTAAAATACGTGCCATTATTATATTTTAAGATATTTGCTGTATAACATGCCCAATGTTGCAATAATATTATATTTTCTAATTATATTGAGTACTAGCTGCTGCCCGCGGTTTCACCCGCGCAATATTGGATTTCATGGGTTTTATTTTTACGCGCGGAACCCTAACTCATTTTCTAAAATAAAAGTAGCCTAAGTTACTCCTTGTAACATCAGCTAACTGCCAGTGAAAGTCCCGTCGAAATCGGCCCAGCCGTTTCAGAGATTACTCGGAACAAACAGACAGACAGACAAAAATTTAAAAAATGGTTGTTTTGTTATAGGTTCCGTATATACTTTATACGCATTTGGTAAAAAGCTGTTATGTTGACATTACAAACAGACACTTCAATTTTATGCTATAGCCTCGTCATTCCATGGCAGTCAAAAAAATCCAGTTATCTTGGAAACTACTTGAAAAAGGGACTGGCCCGCTCTAGAACAGTCTGTTATCGATGTCCTCATAAGAAAATATCTACTAATTATGCATAATTAAACCATATTTGACAAAATAACTACCTACCTATATTAGACAAAATGAAGTCAAAAGTTGCCCATATTGGAATTTAGGAATTTAGAATCAACCATATTGGAATAATTCAGAGAATTGGATAAATAAAAAATAGATTAGGTATAAACACAGAGAAAAAACATAACGACACGCCGAACTTTTCTGTGACTCATTCCAAAAATCAAACCATTCTCAACCAGAATAAACCCCAATTTGAAGCAATTAAAAAAGTCCACAGATTAAAAAGGACCGCTAAAGAAGAGACTTTAGTACGTTGGATGCCTTGCATGCTTACAGATTGTTCAAACCGATGTTTAGGGGAGCTTGCGATATGTCGCCGGTATGAGACACATACGAGCTTTGTGTAGTATTCATTACTGACGTGTGTGTGTGCGAGATTAGGTGAACCGAGAGCAGTAAAGACTTTTTTTAGATACTTATTACACAGACTTATGTTACAAATCTGTGACCTATTACTGGTTTTTTATACCTACTCCGTCTGCGTTTGAACACTATTATGTCTGATATTAATAGAACTTGTGGTCAGTAATTATGAATACGCTAAACCTTTACTAAATATCTCTCTAAACTAAATGATCTCAAGTGCAACTGCCGAAATACACCTTTAGAGGCGCTTGGCGACAGATTTGCAACAAGGGTGGTAAATACCTAAAGGGCGCGAACGAGGTACGAGAGAATACCCTACGCCTAAATATAATAAAAAAACAATAAACTTCAAATTACAATCTCATTATAATAAAACAAACACCATATTTTATAACAACAGAAAACAAATAGCCTAAACAAATAGGGGTGTCTGACTACATTTTTATAATTTGACTATTGTTTAAATACCCTTGTCTATGGCTAGCGCGGCAAAAGGTAACGATTAGATTATCTGTGGTGCGGAGGAAACAAAAAACAGACCACCCTACACCTACGTGACAGAATATACAGGTTGTTTACATTTTGTTAAATATACCTTGATACGCGTGACAGCTTGTTTTTTTTTGTATGTGGTTAAGGTAACACAATAAAAATCCCTCATCACCAATAAAAAACGACATTCTAATGCGTACATTTTGACTGTAAAAAATATGGAACTTCATACGCATGATGACAGCTGTCAATATCCCACGTAATCAAGCTATAATGAACAAACTACATAGTATTTTCGACTACTTTCTCAGCTGATCTGTGGTCAAGTGTGGTGAATACGTGAAACCTAAAATGGGAGTGACTGCTGGTAAATACCAACAGATGCTTAATGACAGATTTTTAAATACTTACTCAGATGATAGCTAGAAGGTCGAGCTCTAGAGACTGTCCACCATGCTAAAATTGCAACTTGTATCACGATGTTTTCTTCGCATGAACCTACAGATTGGCGGCCAATTTCACTACCACCAAGTCATTATCGATCACAAGGCACAAAAGTTATTATTTTTTCTTAATTTTGTACAACTTATAAGCCTCCTTAAGACACTATAGTATCCACGGTCGTGCGACACCTATTTTTTTTTTTATCTTATAGTATCCACGGACGTCAGTAGTGGATAAAAGAAACTTTTAAGAGTGTAAAACCTAAAAAAACAAGTTTTAAAAATTAGGTTTTTTTATTTGTTTAAAAAAATATTTTTGTATTTCCTCACACACCCTGTACAGATGTTTGCTCACGCGCGACGTGCGACATTCGTCGTCAAACATCGACCGCTCACTCCTCGAACTCACATCTACTAATACGTTCTCACAACAAGCCTGCTTGTTTGCCCACCGCTGGTCGTGGTCGCACTGAATTATTTAGTAGATACTGGGAATCTAGGACGCTCTGGAAGATTGACTAAATTTATGATATGATTTAATAGCAAGGCTCCTCGGATATATTTTTTATGCTATTAGATAATGAGACGAGCATGTCGTCTGCCTGATGTTAAGAATATCGCCGGCCCATAACAATTGCAGTGCCACTCAGAACTTTGAGACACGAAGGCCTGACCGGCACTGCAGTGCGCTCGTTACTCTAGGTACCACCTATAGTAAAATCTCATAAGCTCAGTAATTTCACTGATTACTTTGTTCATCAAACCACACGGTATGGTTGCACATTACTGCTTAGAAGCACTATTACACGAGCATGGTGGTACGTCTAGGTGGTACCCATCTAGACGGGCATTCGCAGAAGAGTTAGGTCTACCACCTGCCACAAGGATATTGCGCTTTTTTTTCAGAATCTAAAATTACATAATCTCTCTGTGACAGTACTTATTAGATAGGTAGCTGTTGTCCGGAGTTTCACCCGCATGAAAAAAGGACAAACCAACACACACACTTTCGCATTTATAATAGTTAGTAGGTAGGTACTGTTATTTAAAATCCAATTTGTATGTAAAAACTGCAATTAGTGCATAAACCCCTCGCGACCATGTGCTTTTACCGAGGCTATAAATACACCTCGATCTTTGTTAAATACTTAGTCAGTCAGCCGCAAATTATCGAGTTGTAAATCACATTAAAAGTTTTCCAGCAGTAAAAAGTGTTTTTTTTAAAAGGACCCACGGAGCGCCATTCTTACAATACGAACGAATTACGCAGGTGTCAATTTTCTAAGTCCTATACAGCTCCTAAACAGAAAACCAATCGATCTTTGCATCTGCCCGAGACATCAGTTCTGCTCCCATTTTAAAACCCCATATTTCAAAACTGGGACAAATCCTTTGTTCGTGGGATTAGTTTCGAGTTTCGTGTGAAAAATTTTACGACCAAGAATTATATAGGGTAAAGAAGTATGCTCATTGTGTCCTATTATTGTAATGTGAATTTTGAAATTTTTCAAAATATCTGCCTCGTGCGAAATTTATAAATGACATTTTAAATATTTAATTAATTTTGCGTTAGGCATCTATTTAGTTATTATTATTTATTATTTGACGTAGATTTAATTTTATTGATTGTGTAACTATATAAAATTATTGAATTCTAATAAAAATAATTAGGTACTTATGTGACATAATTATTTACAATATAACAACAATGGCTACTACCTACTTACTATATAAGGACGATAACTAGCCAGGCGAGCAATATAAAATGATCTATGACCTCTTAAACTTGTACAAAACTATAATGTCTGCACGTCCCGCCTCATCCAACTCATGGACATTCCTCTTTACAAAGGATTTGAGACCTTTGTTTGTAGAACCTTTTATTGCGCTCAAAACTCAAAAATTTACACAGTAAAGTTTACCGTTTTAAAAATATACAATCAACTTTAATCACAAAGCAGTAGGATTGAAATTCGCTGGATAAGTTATATTATGAAAGATAAAGCGTTTAACACGTTAGCTGCGGCACCAATTTTTGCAAACTTTCCGTTCCTGCGGCACGAGGTATAATCGGCCCGCACCGTGACCAGACGTTAGGGCGACACGCGGTCTATTAGACCCCACCTCCTTTAACAGACTAAAATCCATTTTCTGGCGCGAAATCAAAGATAAATGAAAATTTTGGTCCTTATCGATATAGACAGTGAATTGATGAACCCTAATGTACCGTCGCCCCGGGATCTGATAGCTAGTTTATTAATTATTGGCGAAACAAAATATGGGATCTTATACACCTCGTAACGCACTGAAATAGGGTAAATTTTCGCTAAGATTAGTGATGAGAAAAATAATATCGACACAACGACGTTTATCTATTTTTGTGTGAAAGTCTTAATGCGGTTCACAGAATAGAAAAAAAAGAAAACCAGAAGTAGAAAAGAAACTATCCTATATATTCTGCCTCGGGCTTAATACTTACTAACACATAATTTCTGTACTTTTACCATCGTACAATAATATACCTACTCCGCCTGGTGCTCTCTTCCGACCACGTGACTGACACATGCTTACGTCATCATATATCGTGTAAAATTTACATAAGTCGAATCTAACACACTCAACAAACTTGGTGATTAAAAATAACCCTGTACATATTTTGTTGTTTTTAACGTTTTAGTATTGTTGTTATAGCGGCAACAGAAGTACCTACTTAATTTGAGAAAACTTCAACTATCTAGTTATCGTGATTCTTGAGATATCTGGTGACAGACAAACGGACAGACAGCGAAGTCTTAGTAACAGAGGGTCCTGTTTTTATCTTTCGATACGGAACCCTAAAAATCGTTAGGTAATCTTTATTTACTTTCAAAACCTAGACAAAGAACTACTGAATTATTAATTAATTACTTACCTGTTTTGTCAACGGCTGCTTTGCGTTTTTGTGGAGTTTTTCACTACCTACAAAAAAATCAATTAAAAATCTTACCTGTTTTGGTTCTGTTTCTGGGTTTTTTAAAATTAACTTCTTCCGACACCGTTTAGACATGTTCGGCGATGTAAAAGGACGTGCTCTCCAATCGACGTGATGCACAACACTAGTCGCGGGAAGCTCGCGTTGGGTGCGGTACGAGGTCCGAGAGGATATGGGACGTTTTAGCCTCGTTCCGCACTGCATTAAAATTATATTAATTCAGTGCGGTACGAGGCCTAAAACATCCGGTACCAAGGTAGGTATACCACCGAGTCCGGGACCATTAGCGCATCTCAAATATACATTTATCTCTTTTCTATACTGGACCAAACCAAAGCTATGCCCTTCGCACGACAGAGATGTTCACGTTTTTCCTTGCCGCACCACAAGGAAGTTGCATGAGGGGTGATTTAGGCCTCGTTTCGCACTTAACGTGTTAATAATTTGAGTTTAGAATTTTAGCGCGTATTCCATCCTCTTTTGTCATTGCTAATCCACAGACAATATCTTCTTTTTAATTTTGTTTGATTGACGATTTCGCGTTACCATAGAGTAACATAATACCTTCGAAATTGAAAAGATTTTGGGAATTGGGATCGAATTTTTGAGAATGCAACCGAAATGTATTGACTATTGAAAACTGATTCTTTTTTGGCCAGAAACTTTAGTCATAGTTAAATTGCTGTGAAATTCGGTTAACACTACCAGCCTAATATAATACGAATGACTATTTATTTAATAATCACTGTAAAAGGAAATTATCTAACGAATCGCGCGTTAGAATCATTTTCACTTAGAACTTCTCTGCCACCCGGCTCCCAGCCGGGGGACAGAGGGGGCGTAGAGAGGCGAGGAGGCGGGTGCAAAACTCTTCAGGAAGATTTTTTTTTTTTAAATTTATTTATATATTTCTCTTGGACTAAGAAGTAAGGACTATGAAGTTTAGGTATAAGTTCCTTGAAAAATGCAGACTTATCTATTCTGCTTTCGCTAGTTGCCGTAAAATGAATAGTAAACTTAGTTAAAACTGGTTTTTGTAGTATTTTTGATTTTTTATCTTATCGTTTAGCTTAGCTCTTTGTGAGATTGTTCATGTCAAGTAGATATTCCGAAATGTAATAAGTATGTAGCTACTTAGACAATAATGCAAGGACTGTTTGTCATGTTTTGTTATTTTGTTACATTTGCTAACACTTCTATGTATACTACCTAATTTTTTTTTTTTTTTTATACCTATAATAAATTTACTGTGGTAAAGTCTATATATATACCACTCGGGCGAAGCCGCGGACGGAAGCTAGTATTAGATAAGTATTTAGTTTAATTTTTACGCCTTTAAAATCTCTTTCACTATAACAGTTACACGTATAAGTCATACGTCTCTCTCTCATAGTCTACAACTCTACATAGTTACCTGGAAGATATTGGTATGATAAGGCTGCCGATTGTATATATTTTTTATAAGACGTTGTAATTGGGTTGTTGACTGTATTCAAATAAAAATATAATTTTGCCGCGAAACGGTAGTTTTTGTGACAGAAATCCTATTAAACACAATATTTTTGTTTATTTTTAAGGAATTTAATTTAAATTAAATAATCAAAATGTAATCACATCAATCCGAAGTCACGTGACCTAAAACGCCCGTGACGTCACTGTTTCAATCGGATGTGTATATATTTTTTTTTGTTTTGTTTTTGGCTCCACGTGATTTGCGCATTTAACTAGTGTCAAGTTATATAAGTAATAATATATAATAAATCTCTAGTTTTGGTGCATGAAAGTCGTCAAAGTCACGTTAAAGTTTAGTCTAGGCCTATATTACATATCTGTGGTCTAGGCGCGGTCGAGTCGAAGTGACGCTTCAGTAAATTGGTGGATAGTTTACTGAAGCTTCTATGGAGTTTTGGATAGAATACGAAAATACACGTTTTTCGTCTTTGTACTATTTGCCTTTCACTCATGCAACTTTATGAACACTTAATGGTTAATAATCCACTATTATTACACATTAACACTCTATAAAACAAAGGTTTTAGTAAATAATACAAAATCAACAACAGCACATTTTCGCATTCCCGCCAAAACTCCAATGAGTATATAGCTCGTTGCGCTTAACTGCTTAGTATTTTAGAGTGATTTCTGTGATTATTTATCTGTGCTGTGAATTCCGCGCCTATTTTTCTAAATTTATTTCGACTCTTGAATATTCTCCCATGATGGAAAGTGGCTTCATAAAGGCAAATAATTCCAATTTGCCGAGAATTGATTGTTTTACGGTGGCCAATTTCTTCTCGACAAACGATAATTTCTGCTCTGCTGAATTTAGAAATGTGAAGACCTCCGTGTAAGTACCTACTTATTATACCAAAAATCATTATTTCTATAACCAACAATGAATATATAACAGTAATCGTAGATTCTAAGATCCAAAGTGTATTAATTAACCAAAGCATATATATAAATCAATAAGCTCAAAAAACTTAGAACTTATATTTTAATACATAACAATACATACAGAGAAAGCATCGAATCAACTTGTCACTAAACGTAGCACAGACTAGGTAGTAGTGGTTATATTCTCTTTGCTTGTCACTTTACAGTGTTATAGAAAATTACTCTGTGGTAATTGAACACGTGACGTCACTGCCGTTTTGGAGCAAAATTTAAAACGGCATTTTAAATACATGATAATTAAAATATTAGTTGTTTTAAAAAGTAAATTTAAATATTTTGGGTTATATTAGGCCCATACGCATCGTTTTAAACACTTTCCCAAAATCAGTCAACATCCCTATTGTATATAAAAATTGTGCAAACAAGTATTATCATCTAACATTAGGTACTTTTGCAGCGAGTAAAAATAATTATAGGTCTACCATTTTCATACAAGCACATCTGTCGTAAAAATATATATTTTCGACAGGTCTTTTAATATTGCCCGTACAGTAACATCACACAAAACCGTATTTATATTTCATTAATAATTCTGTTTATTTTATACTACGATCCCTAACCCGGCTTTTCAAAAAAAGACCGATGACTGAGTCACTATATTGTAAAATAGCACCTTACGACACTGAAATATTTGTGTGAACTGACGTTTTCGTAGAATGTTTTCAATGACATTCATTGCGACAAAGTTCCAAAGAGTCCACATAATTCTACACATTCATAACAGATTAAAAAGAAAAAAATCGAACGCGAGTGGCATTAACTAACTGAATTCAAACTCTTTTGTCGAACATTGAACACAAAAAGTTCGAAATTTGAAAAGGAGCCTAACGTTAGTGATGGGTGCATAAAATTTTATAACTAAACTAAATAGTTAAATTATTATGTATTAAAATGAAATTGAATTATCACTCACAATTTCGATGGCTAGAGTAACTTTTAGTAATAACTGGTAGGAAAAGTTTATTATAGGTTTAATAAGGTTTTTTATTTGCGTTTGATTGATATTATTATCTATTGGTCTAAACATTAAAATTTATATCAGCTAATGTTATAGAGATGTATACCCGTTTTGTACGAGATTTTTTTTTAAATAGTTTGGTATGTGAAATATATTATCATATAATATTTTGTATTGTTAAGATTTTATTTATATAGAGTCGTAACATAACTTTTAGAAGAGTAACAATATAAAAATGCTTTTAATAAAGCGGAAACCACCTTGAATGACCAACTGAAAGTATATGCTTTCAAATAAATATTTTTCCAATTGGTTTATATATGATGGAGTTCTGAAGAACAATAAAAAAAATAAACTATAATTATGCTTAAAAAAGTAAAAAAAACAATACAACCGAAATGAGAACCTCCTCCCTTTTTGATGACGATAATAATAGTAATAATATAATTAGAAAAAAGATAAATAAGGACTATTAAATTAGGCTATAATAATTATTGCAACACAATGAAGTAGGTTGAAGTAAAACATAAAAGAACACAACAGCTAACCCACTAAAAAGCACTGTTTTAAATTTGGCTCCATCCGGTATTGTGCGGTATGCAGAATCCAAGATTTTTTGTTTTAACCAGGTGTCAAAGAGGTACATATTTTGGGATAGTGATATGCAGCCATTTTGTTTTTTTTGATGATCCGCGGGCACCTTCCAAACGTATACCAATTATAGAACACAATGTATAGAGTACATCAATACAAACCACACATATTTTAAATCGACTAAAAATTACTGTCGCGTTCCAACTAAAACTCCTGCTAAATTGTAAAACAAACATAATTATTATTTGAATTTCGTGGTTTTCCCATCACTATTAACTCACATTCACATTTAGAACTTACTAAACCAGTCTTCGTTGAACCTTCAAATCAAACAACACAAAAGCAGCGGTAGCTCTAACGCTAAATTGGCGTTGTTACGCACGTCCACAGATTAAGAAAATATCTATATAAAAAGCAAAACGCTTCAATATTCAGCCAGCATTAAAAGATGCGTTTAAAATTACATAAAATTACTATTAATGCTGTGAAATAACGAATTAAATGGGTAAGTTTTAATTGTATAGGTAGCAGAATAATTAAAAATGGACTTACCACAGAAAAATTAAACACACCCAAACATGAGTTAAAACTTCCAATCATGCCTTAATTGCGTGTATAAATATGGCCAGCTACAAACCTTGATTTAAGTAGTGTCTAACCGCTGACTAACTCTATTCTGATGCAGGGACATTTCAAATAACTTTAGATGTTTATCTTTAGACGCTGTCTTGCTAAACAGTAATCTAAAAGTTGTTTTTTGTGGTAACAGGGAAAGAGTTTGTTGTACAAGCTTGTTTATTGTTACGAAAATCTCTGGAACTCTGGGGTGCAACTTCTGAATGTCACCGAGTGACTAAATATCAGCGATATGACCGCTAGTCACCGATTTACAAAAAGTCGTATTTTTTAATCTCAGCGGGTGACTAAAATTATGGTGGGGGTACCCATTCGTAAACGATATCATAGGTATGATGAGTATTTAGTAACTTAAAAATAAAATTGAATAGAACACAATCATAAATTTATATATGATCAAAGTTGAGGAATAGTTGCAAGTTGGTTATGACTTTAAAAAATACGACTCTTGCAAATTAGTGATTCCCAAGTCATCGCTGAGAATTTTGTCACCGGTGATTTCGAAATCCCTCGTGAAATTAAAAAATCGATCCCCTGCCTGGTCCGATTCTAAAAATTATTTCACTACTAAGCAGCTACATTGTCATTATCTGAGTGCATACATTTCATTTTCATTCATATATGAATAAAGCATTTTGAATTTGATTTGAATTTATGTTCCGGTTTGGTGAGGTGGTCAGTGAATTGCTGTTCAATAAACTGATGTATCAGTGCACTCCTTAGTGCACTCAGTGGCGTATTTTAGGATTCAGCGCCCCGGGCCTGCAGGCCCCACCGCCCTTCCGTCGCGCTTTTCACTATATACGATAGCCCCGCGTCTTGGTGTCTATCAAACTTACACCCACGACCACCTTACGAGATTTAGGCTCTTATTAAGAAACAATGTTAAACGGGGGTTCAGTTAAACATACTTTTTTCTTTGTTGCTCTTTGACCATTTAAACTGAATCGAAAAAAACAAAACAGAGTTTAACTAAGTATTCAATTGTTTATTAATAAGAGCCTTTTTTAAATTTCTTCTGCTTGCACCGCCCCTCGCAGCCTGCCGCCCCGGGCCATGGCCCTTTTGGCCCTAGGGTAAATACGCCCCTGAGTGCACTGGCGTGCCACGCGGGCCATAGTTTTTCTATTTCTGGGCCGACATTATGCATACAATCAGCCAAGTCTAGTGTCGTTACCTAGTATTATGTAAAAGGTCTACTAAAATCAAAACCCGCATCCGGGTGTGTTTGCTGTCAATAAATTGGTATTAGTCACCCTACACGGAGGTGTCACCTTCTTTAGAAGTAATGGTGTCGGTCCATTGAAGCACAGGAAATAGCAAACTTTTTGTTACTTCATATACAGGTGGATTCACAATGAATTATCTTATTCTGTTTTTTTACTTGTCCCTGTTGCCTTTTTAACGGTGTACGATTTAAGATATCAAATTGCTGCTTAATGTGACTCGTGACCAAAATCATCATCAGGCGTAAGACGTCCACTGCTGAACATAGACCTCCCTATTTGTTGCCGTAATGCGCCACGTATGGCAGGCGTCGCTGTGATCGCAGTACATTATGTTGTTGACCAAGGAGAACCCTGCTGCCCCATTCCTGGATGTGTTCCCTTTCCAGGTCTTACAGCATCGAAGGGAAAAGATGGGGTGGTCTTGTTCAATTACAAAATATGTTTTAATATTTTTACATCAAATTGTTTGTTAATAAAATGCTGGTAGGTACTTACCTGTCTCAAACATTCATCATTGTAATGCACTACTTTGTTTTCTGAGTGTCAATTAGATACGTTTTATTGTTTTATTTCAAATTCGGAATTACAACCGATGCATGATGGCAAGAAAACTTTTTTTTTTATGTTATTTGGTAACGAGACGAGCTGGTCGTTTGCCTGATGGTAAGCATAACGCCGGCCCATAACAATTGCAATGCCACCCAGAACTTTGAAACACAAAGGCCTGCGTGGCACTGCAATGCGCTCGTTACCCTGAGACATTAGGTATTAAGTCTCATAAGCCCAATAATTTCACTGGATACTCTGCTCATCAAACCGGAACACAGTAATGCTTGCACACTACTGCTTGGCGGGTGACTTCACTCACAAAGCGGTGGTAACAACCCAGACGGACACTCGCAGAAGAGTTAGTCCTCCCACTCACCACAGAACTCGTCAAATTCAATTGTTTTCTACGCATTTGTACAATAGTTTTTTTAATTGCCTTTCATTCTGTTGCAGTTAAAAATCACCATGTATAACGTCTTAAAGTATTAACAAAAACCTTTGGGACAACAGCTATAACGTGCTTTGCCAAAAAAAAGGTTTACTTTCATTCGTCATTCCTTTTGTAAGGAGTGATTCACAAAACGCACAATACTACAAAATATTTGATGGATTTATATTCTGGAAGGAATTTAGGAAAGGCGATTGTTCTTGAATGACTTTGGGGGTTTCTAGGTGTAAAATATTTCTTTAAACTTATCACTTAATTACAATTGAGGGACTTATTTCATAAATTGATCTCTTCCAGTCAACCACCTAAACTATCTCACATAATCTACCTTACACCATTTTTGGCTATTTTATTTTTAATTTTTTTTAAATTTCCCAAATCTGGGAATACATACGGATAATCTGCTATCTCACAATATTTCCTTACACCAACAAAACAGTTCATCAAGATAATTAAAGGGGTTGCTCCGTTGCTGCGTGTAAGAAGAATAAACCGAACAACGCACAAATACACATAACATTAGCAGGATTAATTAAGTACCAATATCAATTGAGGAAATAGGTTAGTTTATTAATTTGGCATTAAACTCCTTTGTCGTTGTAATTCGAAACTTAAAACAATTTTTTTATAAATTAGAAAATATATTACCTGCGTGGAGGTGTCGCTTTTATTATCTATGAAAGATAATATGTCGTACAGTCGAACTCGTGGGCGTAAAGCTAGCGAATGATATTAGTAAAGATTTAAAATAAATGCTTTTGTACAATTGATATTTGTGTCTGACTGTACTTAAATACTGCTGTATAATCCGTAACATAATCCATAGTTTTAAAAATTACAGGTGAAGTTGGAGCTCTGATTTGAAAGTCTGGTTCCGTATAAAATATAGTGTTCTACTTTTTAATATTTCTTCAATTATGATTATTTCAATTTTCAAAAATATACTCAACTTTAATATTACAATTTAAACAATAGTAATCTCACTTAACTGATAAACTAGGTGGTAAGACTAACTCTTCAGCAACTGTCTCTGTGTTATTTTTATTATTTATTTATTTTAACCGACTTCCAAATAAGGAAGAGATTCTCAATTCGGTTGTATTTTTTACACGACTGCACAAAAAAAGGAGTGTAAAGTTTTTAAGGTTTATGTATGTATGTTTGTATATATAACTATGTCACCATAAGTTTTAAATGCCATGCAAAGCCAAAGATCGGGTTCAGACTTCTTTTTGGCAGAGGCCTAAGTCCAGCAGTGGATTGATACAAACTCATGATGATTTTGAATCTGTTTTCTTTTTTTTTTTATTCACAATAGGCTTGCGTTTGACCACTATCTCACCTATTGGTATGTGACGATGCAGTGGACGATGTACCATGCTTATCTAGAAGATAAATATTCACTCGTGACTTGAAGAAACACAGACTCTGGCAAAGAGTTCCACTCCTTAGCGGTACGCATAATGAATGTAGAAGCGAAACATTTCGTGCGTAAAGGAGCATGTCCACAATGTAACCGTGTCATCCCGCGGTTTCTACGTACTTCACACGGGCCCCTAATACCTAAACAAACAGTTGCGCGCCGCCCGGCCCGCTGTGGCTGCGACGTCTCGCTGATGCGTGTTATTCTACTAATACAACGTTATTAATCAATATAAATAATAACCCGAGCTCGGTACTACAACCGGACTGTTTTGATACTTGACAAGTTTTAATGAGACTGCTTTTTAACTCGAAGTTTAGGTAGGTATAACGATAGTATTTTTCCCTAAATAGACATACTCGTAGTAGGTAATAATATATTTATTTATTGTTAATTATTTTGTAATATTATATGTATAATTAATTTAGACTCAATATATTATGTTGTGCAAGAATGAATCAGAATTAGAAATATTTTTATTGCAAGAACTGAGCAGAAAGTTGTTTCAAAAATAAATTAAATCAAATTTAAGTTTCTAAGATTGGTACGTAACGCTATCTATACCTAAGCAATTTTTTTACATGGTATAGAAAATCGTTATTTTGTCTATTCAACCTCACCTTCAATATCAATGTGATCGAAGGTGGTATGAATAATTTACTACACGCGAAACCACGATTGTTATTTTGTCCTTCTTTCACACAGAACGAAGAAGCAGCAGCGAATCGATGTAATTCATTGCATTGAGATAGTGTTATAAATATAAATAGTTAATTCAATGACTATGACGTTTTCCTGTGCCACGCATTGACAGGTGGCGCCGCCTGGTGGATATTGAGCTGAACAAATGTCGCTGGGAGCCAATGAGAGAAAAGGATGTTGCCGCCACTGAAGTGGCGTCATCGTGAATATAATTTGATGCCTTGCGAGTCGCCATTTTAGGCTCAGGCAGTTCTTCTTTGAATTTAGAGTAAGCCAGATCGGCAAAGAAGTCTGTATGGTTTTTGGATTATATAAAGCTAAGTATTCTTCTAGTTAGGTAAAATTAATGTGCTAAATATCAAAAGTGTACCTATGTAATTATAATGTGTTATCGTGTATTGAATATAAATTAGAAAACAGTTCCGATGAGTTTCTTGCCCGTTCTTCTCAACCGGACTAAATCTTTGGAACGGGCACTTAGAATCAATTGCCTAATCAATTTGAAGTGAATTATTGGAAATACAACAATATTATGTGATTCAAGCTGTTTTATTTATTCTTGTAAGTAATGGTTGTAACAATTTTCAGAAGTGGGATGAGCTCATCCATTTCTGCCCGCACATGCAGCCCCATAATGTGAGAGCTGCCTGGGAGTTTTAACACATCTTGCTGTACTTCGAGCAAGTACGCACCGTGGCATCCGCTGGAATCTGCGCTTCGGGATACCTGCCTGCATAGAGAAGCTGGAATAATCTGGTAGGATCTATTCATGTTATATCAAGTAATGGGTAAAGATGATTTTAAGTATATCTATGGTCACATTAGACTGAGTTTAATCCGGCAAATATAATTGGATGTGATACATGGTTGGAAAACTTTGAATAATAGTGTGAAAAGTAACGTATACAGGCAAGGTTGTTTAGGTTACAAATAGGCACAATACTTTACATGGCTATGAATTCACGTGGTTTAAATGGAAGCAGACAATTTAAGGTTATTTTGGTACATGTTTGTCATGTTTGGTACATGCAAAGAATGTTTCTTTTTTCTTTCTTTGCTGAGTTTTCTAAGTGTTGGCTCGTACTTAATGTTAATAAGTCGATGTAACAATAATGTAAGGATTCTGACGATACACCGTGCATCGATATTTGTTCCGGTAATTAAGTTCTGGTGTAATAAAGAAACGTGCATACAGACATTCATATATACACTAATTTTTATTTTGAGCAGTTGTGTAAAAAAATAATTGAATAACTTTTCCGTGATTTACATTGATTTGACTTTATTGTAAATGGATTGAAATGAAATTAAAATGTTTTACTACAAAATTGTATTTTACCACATCAGGCTCATTTTATACTTAAAGAAAACTTATGTAGATGTATCATTATGAGCTGCAGTATAGGTAATTACCTATTAAGCAAAAACTCTGTTGCAACCTACCCACTTCAATTATACAATTAAAATATAACAACTTTTCAGTACCTAGTTTACAATTCTTCGAATTGAGTTTAAAACAACAAGAAAAGAAGACCAAAGTTAGTCATACTGGCCAAATAAATTTACAATTACCTTCCAAAGTAGTGATAACTATGAAAAGTACTCTGTGGTGATAACTGTATGACGGCAGGGCGTCTCGCTGTACTTACGTACAGAGCTTGTTATTTTCTGTTAACAAATTTGTTAATAATTAAGTATTTTTAGTACTTGTTTCATTATTATTAGATTAGTTTTAAAAGAGATGTAGGGTAGGAAAAAGGCGTCCTATTCCTTCCTTTTCGTCAAGACGAGAAAGCACATAGCTAACCCTGGTGTCAGAATTTTAAATCATCCCAGGGCTTTCTAATTTCTAGCTCTCCATTATAACAACAACTACGGGAAAGCCAATAACAAAACGAAGTATTAGTAGAATGAAGTATTGTTGTTATTGCGTATATATTAAAGTTCATGTGAACCCTTTGACTTAGGACTGTGGTTGACTAAGTTTGGGTTGGTGTGTATTTTGTTTTCTATTTATGGGTTTCAACAGTACTCCCAATAAAGACTTAGACAAAGGTCAGTGTCAGTTGTCTCGTTAAGTTCAAAATAGTTACATATGCAGTTATTAATACACTGTAACATTGAACTAGTCTCAACACCAATTTCTCGAGCTTCACGAGTAGGATGAGAATTTTATTTAAACATTTAAAAACAAACGAAAGTAGAACTTGACACGGAAATCGTGGTGATGAGGACCGCCTGAGGGGCGATGGAGCAAATAAAGAGTCACCACGGAAATCGTGCCGATGAGGGCCGCCTGATGGGCGATGAAATAAACAAGGGCCACCATGGAAAACGTGGTGATGTGGGCCGCCTGATGGGCGATGAAATAAACAAGGGCCACCACGGAAATCGTGGTGATGTGGGCCGCCTGATGGGCGATGAAATAAACAAGGGCCATCACGGAAATCGTGGTGATGAATCAGGGCCGCCTGAGGGGCGATGAAATAAACAAAGAGTCATCACGGGAATCGTGGTGATGGAGGCCGCCTAATGGGCGATGAATAAACAAAGGTCACTACTGAAATTGTGGTAATGATGAATATGATATAGGAAATGAAATAAACTTAGGTCATTATGGAAATGACCGGATGTACATTTTGTTAATAAAAATCTTTTTAATTATGGTAACAGACCGTCTTACTGGACGATGAAATAAACAGCTTACATAATGTAACAATTTAGCTGTCTTACTGGACGATGAAATAAACAGCTTACATAATGCAACAATTTAGCCGTCTTACTGGACGATAAAATAAACAGCTTACATAATGCAACAATTTAGCCGTCTTACTGGACGATGAAATAAACAGCTTAAATAATGCAACAATTTAGCCGTATTACTGGACGATGAAATAAACAGCTTACATAATGCAACAATTTAGCCGTCTTACTGGACGATAAAATAAACAGCTTACATAATGCAACAATTTAGCCGTCTTACTGGACGATGGAATAAACAGCTGACATAATGCAACAATTTATTTTAATTCATGATTAATATGGAAAAAACAACAGAAGATAAGTTACTAATGATTCTGTTTAAACAAACGCAGTATTAAATTTTTCATTAAAAGTTAGCAAGAAGGAAGCTGTACATAGCTTTAGCATAGCGAGTCTCGAACAAGCTAAATAAGTGAGGTTGAATTGATAGTTTGGCAATCATTTTAAAGCTGTTGCAGATTGTGTCAATTTTTATCAAAAGGATACATGAAATTTATAGTTGGGGTGTTCATGTTAGTGACACAAGAGTAAGACATGAAAGTTGAACATAGTCTGCGCCAGTGTTCCTTTAAGTAAATGTCGCTATACCGTTATTTATTTCAGTTGGGTGGTATGGTATGACCTTAAAATCAATATGAGACTTTTTATATTAAATTAAGTTGGATATGGGTAGCGAAATATTGGATAGTAAAACGGAAAAACGGATATTGGATAATGGTTTACATAATAATAGACTAAATTGTAAACAATAGCGAACAATAATAGTACTTAGTGGCTCTTTTCAATAGCTATACAAATAAATAAAATTGAAGTGTCTGTTTGTATCAAAATAACAGCTTTTTACTGAATTCATATGAAATTATATATGGTACCTATAACGAAACAACCATTATTTTAAAGTTTTGTCAGTCGTGTCTGGTCTGTCTGTTGTTCCGGGTAATCTCCGAAACATCTGGACCGGTTTTGGCGGGACTTTCCTAGGCAGATAGCTGATGTTACAAGGAGTAACTTAGGCTACGTGGGCAAAGCCGCGGCACAGCTAGTAGTATATAATATAATGTTTTGAGAAAGTATTTATATTAACCTTGATATTAAATTCTGGGTTCGAGCAAATAAATAAGAATAGCTTTCGGTTTGTTGGGATGACTAAGTTTGCCCTTAAACTTGTTTCTAAGTGCTTGTTTAGATTTCCTTTATGAAAATAGAGTAGACCTAAAAGGAACGATAATTTGAAGGGAAATGCTAAAGAGTGCTGAGGAAATAATAATTGGAAAAATAAAGTTAAGTAGTTAGACAGTCAATATTCAAATTTTTGTGTTCAAATATCAGATTCTATTAATCTTGGTATACCACCTAATAATGATTAAAATATATGGAATTTTATTTAATGGAATTACATATAAAGTAAACTTAATGAAAAAACAAACAGTTGTTAATTGATAAATATGGAGAAGTCCTAAGGAAAATTAAAGATAAGATAGATACATTTTAATTGTTTAAAACATGAGTATTATGCCAACTTAAAATTATGTACGTAGGTACATTGATGTTATAGTCATTAGAGGATCATCATATTATGCCTAATATGTAGGCGTACAAATTGATAGGTGGAGCTACTTATCTGTTGTTATTAATTTACAAAATCTGTATTAAAATTCAAACTAACAGATAATTTCAAATTAAATATAGAAAATGAAAATCAGTTCAATAATAAAAATAAACTTGCCATTTAAATTAGTTATTTGACATCTTTATTACAAAAATAAAAATGTCAAAAAAAAAAAAGGAAAATTATAATGTCCAAAACAAAGACTTCCAATTAAAAAGTTAAAACAAAATGTCAGTGTTATGTGATAAAAAGACTGCATATCAACTTTAATCGTTGCTGCATACAATAATAACTAAAGTCATTGTTAAAATGTATCCTTGAGAAAATCTTTTTATAAGTTGGTACCTGAATCTGTAGCTATAAGGAATTTTATTAAATATAATGGGTTCTACTATATTACGAATAAGTGCAGTCAAATTTATTTATTATTAGCATTATGTTCTGATAAAGACAGCATTAGTTTTAGTCTGTGATTCGAGTAGTCGAATGTTGAAGAGGCCCGCTTTTAGTCATTTATTTTAACTTTCATAAGTGCTCCTTTGGGGCCTATTTGAATAAAGCATTTTGAATTTGAATTACATTTAAATAAATGTAACCTGGTCATTCTTAAAATTATTTATGAAATGAAAGACAAACATTAGGTAAACTAAATAGGTTTCATTAAACATTATTAACAAGTTAACAATTACAAAGGGACGCAATTTTGGAGAATACATAATTAATATTGTTAGTTTAGTCCGTACCCAATAAATATTGGTTAATATTACTTTGAAGGAAATTTAATTTTGCTTACACTATTGGTTGCACTGTGGTTGCACTATTGGTTGCACTATTGTTGCACTACTGTTGCACTATGGTTGCACTTATTGGTTGTTTGCGTATTATGTGCTTATAATACTAATTATGTTTGATAAAAGGAGTGACTAGATGTCACATTGGATATTAAATGGTTGACAAAATGGAACATAAGTAATGAATGGGTGACATGTTACATTGATAATAAATGGGTGACTAGATGTCATAATGGGTATTAAATGGGTTACAAAAGGTCACAAATGAGTAAAAGTAACTTTGGATTAATTAGTTGATCAAGTAATATTTTTTCAATTGCATTTCACAGATGTTGACATTTTAAAATCTTGGGCAAAACATTTTTAAATTGTGATGAACATTTTATTGAATTTAATATTTTAATAGTTGTATAAAATGATGTAGTTTATGGATTTTGCTTTTTGATGAAGAAGTTAATAATTGGAATATGATTTTAGGTTATTAAATTATAGTTAGATAGCGTTATGGAACCTGTGATGCGCAGCAAACCGAGTCTAATAGAAAGAAATGCCATCATTTAGGTCTTGTGAAATATGTATTTCATGTGTCAAAGAATATAATACGTATTGCTATAGTAGGCAGATATTTATACGAAATAAAAGTAATAAAATATATTGTACTAATTTTTAAATATTTACTAACAATATAGTAATTTTATTGATGAGGATTTCAATTACATGTTTTCTTGAAAAAGGTTAAATATTTTTATGTACATATGGGGACTAGTTGAGTGTACTTTCAAGAGTTCGGTATTATTAACCGGTTCTGATGCCACACATACTTGTCACATTGGCTTGTAATTAAATAACAAGGTGTCACATTGGGTGACCGGTCATAATCTTGGCCTGTCATATTTTTGGTACATACATTTCTTTTAGGAGATGTTGATAATTAAAATGTACTGACATATCTGTTGCTGTTGACTAAGTAAAATGTTGCCTTAACTATATATAATGAATATATATATATACACATAACTTTATCCTTTGCAGGGACGCAAAGCTTGTCAGGATGGACGAACTGTTATAAATATAAATAGTTAATTCAATGACTATGACGTTTTCCTGTGCCACGCATTGACAGGTGGCGCCGCCTGGTGGATATTGAGCTGAACAAATGTCGCTGGGAGCCAATGAGAGAAAAGGATGTTGCCGCCACTGAAGTGGCGTCATCGTGAATATAATTTGATGCCTTGCGAGTCGCCATTTTAGGCTCAGGCAGTTCTTCTTTGAATTTAGAGTAAGCCAGATCGGCAAAGAAGTCTGTATGGTTTTTGGATTATATAAAGCTAAGTATTCTTCTAGTTAGGTAAAATTAATGTGCTAAATATCAAAAGTGTACCTATGTAATTATAATGTGTTATCGTGTATTGAATATAAATTAGAAAACAGTTCCGATGAGTTTCTTGCCCGTTCTTCTCAACCGGACTAAATCTTTGGAACGGGCACTTAGAATCAATTGCCTAATCAATTTGAAGTGAATTATTGGAAATACAACAATATTATGTGATTCAAGCTGTTTTATTTATTCTTGTAAGTAATGGTTGTAACAATAGATAGGCCAGTGACAGGCCACTTTTTAATCCCAAAAATGCATTATTCCTGTTTAAATCTCCACGCGGCTGCAACCGCGGTACGCAGCTGTTAGAAATATAGTAACCAACATATCAAAAAAAGATACCGTCACCAAAAAAAGCATCAACACGCAACGTTGTTCTCACGTGATTTTAAAATAAAACGAAAAAGTATCAAGACCTCTCAGTCCAACTACACCCATGTCAGATTATTGAAGCGTTCACAATCATAAACGTTTATGAGATCAAGACATGATACAGTGCATACCTAACATGGCTTGATGGCTCTGTGGTAGCGACGTCGGCTGCCAATGGTTCGAATCCTACGTACTTGAGCTTAATAAGAATAAATAGTACCTAACAAGTATATTATACAACTAGTTAAATATATAACCATAATTAACAATAATTAATACCATAATTATTGGTATGCAATAAGGAGTTTATGACAGTTTTGTTAGTGGGAGGACTAACTCTTCTGCGAGTGTCCGTATGGGTTGTTACCACCGCTTTGTGAGTGAAGTCTGCCGCCAAGCAGTAGTGTGCAAGCATTACTGTGTTCCGGTTTGATGAGCAGAGTATCCAGTGAAATTACTGGGCTTATACCTAATGTCTCAGGGTAGCGAGCGCACTGCAGTGCCGCGCAGGCCTTTGTGTTTTAAAGTTCTGGGTGGCACTGCAATTGTTATGGGCCAGCGTTATGCTTACCATCAGGCAAACGACCAGCTCGTCTCGTTACCAAATAAAATAAAAAAAAGAATAAAAAAAAAAAGTTTTTATTATTTTTACGTAATTTTATTAATTTGACGTTTTTCATTATACATCAGGCTTGTTAATTAGATCAACATACATTTGTAAATAACAGAGATATTTCTTTGCAAACTTATTTTTAGAGGTAACTTTGTCATGTTTTGAACCCCCTGCTGTAGCGGTACCTAGGACGGCTTACCGGTACTCGTGCGACCACTAGATACATAATTCAGACATTTTTTTTATCAAATTCCTTACAATTATGGAACAGTAGTTCTCTAAAGCTCATCGATTCCGATTTATATTTAAATACGATCGTTTCTGTCAAAATAAACAAATATATTATACTTAATACTAACTAGTTCACTAATAAAATTGATTTAATCATTAGGGTACGTTTTCACGAGCGTTTCCGAAGCGATTTTTTTTGAGACACTCATTTTCTCTTCCCCTGTACATGGTATTCGCCGGAACTAAGCAGTATTGTGAATTACTGTGCGGTTTGATGAGCAAAGCAGACAGTGAAATTACTGGGCTTATGAGACTTGATACCTAATGTCTCAGGGAAACGAGCGCAATGCAGCGCAGGTATAGGTGAGTCTCTAGATGAGTGGCACTGCAATTTTTATGGGTAGGTGTTACGCTTACCATCAAGCAATCGCCCATCTCATCTTTGTCGTATATTGTAATATAAAAATATAGCGTGGTGGCAGGGGATATTCTAGTGCCCACTCTGTCTAGCTACCGACCTCAAGTTGTAAATCAGTAGCCTAGCATCTATCGGTATGTCTCGGCAGCTGCACTTGAGAGCCGGTTCTAATCTAGCTTTAGTGTATACTTACTCTATCTTCAACTACATCGTCACTAAAGATCAAGCGAGATAATGTCAAATGATAATATATCAAGTATAAAAAATTAATAAATAAATAAATAGTTAATAGTTAATTAATACAGACATCTAGCCAGCTACAAAAATAAAAAAAATAGTATAACAGCGAAATATATAAAGAAAAGATATTCGCTCGTGAAAATATCGCCTTATCCCTAACACGTTCACCAATAAAAATATGATTTAAGCGTTAATGTTTCCATATTAAATTAATCTTATATAGATTGCTCATTAAATGAACATAATCGTATGATTTTATGTTTAAAACTAGCTGCTGCCCGCGGTTTCACCCGCATGGAGATTTTGGATTTCATGGTTTTTATTTTTTTGCGCGGAACCCTAATTCTTTTTCTTTTTTTTTATGTTATTAGGTAACGAGACGAGCTGGTCGTTTGCCTGATGGTAAGCATAACGCCGGCCCATAACGATTGCAGTGCCACCCAGAACTTTGAAACACAAAGGCCTGCGCGGCACTGCAGTGCGCTCGTTACCCTGAGACATTAGGTATTAAGTCTCATAAGCCCAGTAATTTCACTGGATACTCTGCTCATCAAACCGGAACACAGTAATGCTTGCACACTACTGCTTGGCGGCAGACTTCACGAGAAAAAGCGGTGGTAACAACCCAGACGGACACTCGCAGAAGAGTTAGTCCTCCCACTAACATAAACATTATTTTTCTAAAATTAAAGTAGCCTAAGTTACTCCTTATAACATCAGCTATCTGCCAGTGAAAGTCCCGTCAAAATCGGTCCAGCCGTTTCGGAGATTCCCGGAACAAAAAGACAGACAAAATGTTTAAAAATGGTTGTATCGTCATATATACCTTATATACTTTCATATGCAATTGGTAAAAAGCTGTTATTTTGATATTACAAACAGACACTTCAATTTCATTTAAATGTATCTATAGATTAATGTCGAGACTAGAACAGCTTTACCGTACCTGAAAATATGTTACCTAGCATCTACAGGTGCCATAAGATAAGAAAAGAAACGGCTTTTCTGACTTTTGTATACTATTGGATAGCTAGACGAGCGATTTGTTGGTCTACGCATGATTGCGGCCCATAACAATACTGATACATACCCATAACGATACTGACTCAGTTTTTTTAATGATTGCAACTACTCCGGTTTCTCATGAGAATCAAATGTCTAGAAAACTGGAAATCTAACGCTAGAAACGTCAAAAATGAGATTCAAAGTCTACAGAGCGCTAAAACGTTCCATACAAAATTCTCATGGTACGTTTCGTCAGATACCATGCGCTGGCCGAAAAGCTGACTTAAACACATGCATTTTGTTGATTTTGGCCGTGAAAAACTACGTTTAAGTACATAGTTGCCTTAATTTTTTTTATTCATTGATTGATTGATGTAAAGAATCTCCAACTAATTCATATCCGCCTTTACACAATCGGCAATCTGTCCATCTTTTCTTTGGTCTTCTTCCACCCTTTCATCCCTTAACATTCATATTCATCCCTCCTCATAACATGACCGTACCAAGTCAAACGTTTCCCTTGCGCTTCTCTGTCACTGATGCTACACTTTCAGACTCCCTCTAATATACTCAGTTCTTCACAAATATATATATCACAAAAATTTCGCTTCCAACAGGATTCGAACCTGCGTCTTCTGGCTTGCCGGGCCAGACGCCTTAACCACTAGGCTATGGGAGCAATCGATGTTGACTGCGAAATTCTTGATGTATTTCTTTTCTGCTTACAAGCCTCATTTCTTGTTTAATCAATTCTAGTTACTCCACACATCCATCTGAACATTCTCTATAATTCCCAACTGTGTAAAAAAGTACAATAAAATTACTTAATCGATTAAGAAACCACCAGCAAAGAATTCCATGCCTCCGCATGCTAAACATGTATTTACATATCGTATATATCATTTTGTTATAAGCACATTTAGTTTTATTATCTCTAACGATACGTCCCGTTATATTAGAAGTATCAGGATTTCCTTAGATTAACTGGCTCGCACGGGTATCACCTGGTGTCTATTTACCAAAATATTTTCACTATGTCCCTAAGCTGACGAGCAAAGGTAGCTATGGTGGTTTAGGGGGTAAATCAAGAAGTAAAATATAGAAACTCTTTATTGAATACCTCTTTTCTTCCTGCCCTTGTCCAATTTGACAAGGGCTTGGCGCGGTACGTCTATATAGCCTGTCATATATAATCTGGAACTACTTTAAGAGTGAAGAGATTCCTTTTTGAGAAGGATAGGCAATGCCTCTGGTATAGCAGCTCATAAACGGGGGCCTGTCGGGCTCATGCAGTGGGCGTTTGCCGGTTGATGGCCACTTAGCATGATGGGCCGCGGCCGGTACGTTTTGAAAATGTTCACTAGATACGGGATATTTACCATGTATATTATTTGATTTGAGTTTCCGATATTTCGGCGCTGTTGCAAACGCCATGATCACGGGAGAACTGATGAGTTCTCCCGTGTACATGGTAAATATCCCGTTTCTAGTGATAATTTTCAAAGTGTTGATGACCATGACAGTTTAAAAACCTATATAGGGCCGGTACGTCACCTAAATCTATAGAAAAAAATAGATAAATAATAACCAGACAAAAAAGATTGCACTTTCCCCTCTGAAACATTTCTTATAGATTATATAGTCACCTATCGATGCTTTTTTCAGCCGCTACAATTGAGAGCTAGTCCTAAGTCTAGCGTATTCACCATACCCGACCACATCGTAGTGATTGACACCTCAGAATCAAAATTGGATGAGTAGTTCAGGCGCTACGATGGAACATACATTATGTAAATACAAACGTACACCAATGGGTGTATGTTTACACCAATGGGTGCAAACAAGTGAAATTCCTTTTAAAAAATAATAATACTTTTATAGTTTAATAGAAACTAAAGAACACATTTCCACCTCGTGGCTCAATCATCAGAACATCGATACCAAATGCAATCAATCTATTGGACTCGACAAAACGAACCACACCCGGGTTTACTTGAGTCACTGAAGAGTTCCACTATTAACCTCCTGGCTGCATCATCAGATCAGCTCCTTGATACCAAATTATGGTTTTACCAACCGAACTACGTATACATGCAACCTTCCATTTCGATACGACGATTACAAGTAGGTTAAAATTGATTTCTAAGATTCTATTAGATTATTTGTTAGTTAGTTACAAATGAAGCTTATAACTTTGATTATAAACCTTAATTCTATGGCTCATAAAAGCGTTTTTAAAAAGGGAGAACTGTCTTCGTTTAAAATATCGCGATATATTGAATTTCATCCCCCATTATTTCACCTTTAGGTATTCATAAAATGTATATGGGACCACCTTGAGAGTACAATAAATACCCTTTCAAACAAAACAAGAATTTTCAAAATCGGTTCACAATTCACGCAGAAATGCGTGAACATAAAAAAATATATACAGTCGCAGATAGAATCTCCGCCTTTTTTGAAGTCGGTTCAAAACATAGAGATGGTCCCATTAGATTTGGCAAAGCGGGTAAAGAGGATAAAGAATTTGGAAAAAAATATATTAAAAGAACCATTAGACAGGGAGCGCGTTGATGTCTTTTGTAGCGATCATATATATCGATTACATATCCTCCTTGTTGTACAGTTATGAAAGGTAAACGTCTAACGTCTCCGCTAAGCTTTCCACCGGGGGATTTAGATTCTGAGTCCCATGGGAGGGATGCCATGAGCAGGGCCGGATTGACCATTTCGGGGCCCCAAGGCAATGGACGCCGGTTCACTCGTGTCTCAAAAACTCCCAGATTGTTGTGTTCAGGACAAAACAGATGCAATGAGTTCCACTCTTTAGCTGTCCGCATGATGAAGGTCGACGCAAAATTTAGTGCTTAGTATGAATAGGCGGAATGTCAACCATAAACAGATGTCGAATTGCCGTACCTGTGTGAAACCGTGGCAACAGCTAGTTGGAAATAAAAACTGCTAGTCCAAACCAACTTAGCATAACTCTAAGTAGATTTCTTCGACTAATTTACAGATTTTAACACGCCTTCGTATAAACACAATGTAATAAATAACATGGCGGCCGGTCGAACCGCTTTGGTTGTTCGTCTTAGGTTATATTGCAAAAAATGTGTGTTTTGAGTGTAGGCTTGTGCAAGAGGGAAACAGTAACGTTTGTATAAACTATCAGTTTTGGTTTAAAATTCAGTTGTTATGGTTAAAAACAGATATTAAGCTTTTAAAATAATGCCTTACACATCTGTGGGCCTCTCATGCACGTGTAGGTATTCTTGATTCACAGTTGGCATGGATATACATAGAAAATAATGCAAATACCTTTTTTTACTAGTGAATAATGAGACGAGCTGTCCTTTTACCTGATGGTAAGCATAACGTCAGCCCATAACAATTGCAGTGCCTCTCAAAGTACACGCAAAAGTCTGTGCGGCACTACAGTAAGCTCGTTACCCTAAATTCAAAATACTACCCTAAATTTTCAGGCATTTAAAAGTTATGGTGGAACAAAGAAACTCACATACATACAAGAATCCTAAACACATACACTCCTTGTTGTGCAGTCGTGTAAAAAGAGGAAACCTACTTTGACGAAAATATCGCGATATATAAAATCTCATCCCTCATTTTTCCACCCTAAGGAGTGGTATTCTTTTATAAAATTTACCAAAGGGCAACTCATGAAATAGTTGAGTTTTATATCCTACTCGTGAAATAAAGATTCATTAAAATCGGTTTATAATTTGCGGGGAGGTACTCGTATCGAGTAACATCACCACAAAAAGTCATAACGCGACTAATGTCCCTTTTCCCCAACCCTAGGAGACGCCTAAATCGGATGCCTAAACATTTAGGAGTTGCCTAGAGCAAAAAACGTTTTACCAACCTTGTGCGTTCTAACGGTGTATACTTATGCCCGTTTTCAACAACCCGAGAAGGCGCCTAAATCGGATTCCTAAAATATTTAAGAGTTGCTTAAGGCAAAAAAAACGTGTCACTAAGCTTCTTATTCTTATTCTAGGTGGGGGCGATAAGGCCTGCACTGACGTCCCGCTTGGGGTGTATTGTGCATTTCCCCCTGCCAGCGTTTACCCTAGCCAGCCCAACTCCTTTATGTAACGGAGTGCGGTCACTAAGCTTATATACGGTTAATACTTTGCTTACGTTAGGAGTTACATAGTTAGGTTTCGCCTTATTTGTCGTTGGTGAAAACGGGCATTAGGACTTGGCTTACATTAGAAGTTACTTAGTTAAGCGTCACCTTATTCGTCATTGGTAAAAACGGGCATAAGTCCCTGTACGCATTAGGTACACCAGTAATTTGAAAGGAAAAAATACATATTAATTAAGGAAAAAATACAGAACCTCCTGCTTTTTTGAAGTCAGTTAGAAAACCAATTTTGTTACTGCTTCCATCGCGCATATCTCCTCTCTCCTAAAACACACAACACTGCTCCGTCCGTCCGTACAATAAATTACGAGTCATTTGAATAATTCCACGCTTAGACGGACACTTGACTAATAAATGGCTTCTTCAGCTGTGAACGCGTGACGGGGTGGATGCGGCAAATGTATATTTTGTTTCTTACTCGTTTGCGTTTGACCACTACCTTAATTTGTTAAATTGTATTATTGTAGTATTTATTTGAAGCCGTGATAAAAATTTTAAATTATTTGTATAAATCTGCTTAGTTATTGATCAGTTAGTTGGAACAATTTTCTTAGTTTTATTAGGTCAAACCCTTAGACATTAGGTATTAAGTCTCATAAACCCAGTAATTTCACTGACTGCTTTGCTAATCATACCGGAAGACTGTAATGCTTGCACATTACTGCTTGGCGGCAAACTTCACGAGCAAAGCGGTGGTACCAAACCAGCCATACACTCGCAGCTAAGAGTTAGTCCTACCAACGAGTAATGGTTATAGCGGTCAAGAAGTAAGTAGAAGTTTTATATCTAATGTTATATGTTCATGGAGGCGGTGTGCAAATAAAAAAGTTCATTTCAAATAGGATTTAATCATTTATTGCCCGTAAAATAAGATATTTGTAACACTGGGCAAGAAAATTAACATAGAAAATGTTAGAATAAAAACATCAAATATTAAAAAAAATTATTATTAAAAAGCTATAAATAATAATACATTACTAATAAGGTCATTTAAATTAAATAATGTTAAAAATGTAACATCAATCTCTCTCCTTCCTAAAAGTAAAATGCCGCATCCACGAGAATAATAAGTTTCGCACGTCGGTACAAAACCATTTGTCAATACAAAATCTAACCAAACTTTCGTATGAATAATGCGAAATCGCGTAAGTTTTGACTTTTTCTATTGATTATTTTACACATTTAAATATTAAAAATTACACACCAATTTCAACCTTATCTCCTTGGTTTAGAGGGCAGATCGGATATCATGGTGCTAGTGAAAAATGGCTTGGTCGATTTGAATATTATTGTATCTAATTCTTTTTTATTGGTGAAAAAATGTTGGATGGGTTTCTACATAACTGCTGAATGAATGAATATATGATTGGAATGAACGGAAGTGGGAAATGGAACACAAAATCAATTCTGGTATTGTTGGATCAAGGATCTTAGCGGATCCAGAAGGAACTATGCAGTATATGAACTAGCAACAAGAGGTTCGGATATGCGCCTCTTTTGGCCTATGATCCCTCTGCCGTTCAACCAAATCCAAGCTTGGATCCAGCAGGATCCTCTAGCCTACAGTAGTGTTTTTCAACATCGTGGTGAGCCCTAAAGGCGTTGCAAAGGATTGTTCGGGTCTTGGTCGTAAACCGGGTAAAATTGAAAACCAAGTAGGCCTATAAAAATATAAAACTTTCTAGATTTTGCAATCAGAATTACAGTCATTATGAATAAAAAATAGCTGCGTCAACTTTGAAATCAATGACATAATAAGTAATTTTGTTACGGACCACCGTGAGGGGCCGCCGCGGTTCTTTTACTTGAGAGCATAACGCTACGTTAGATTGTTAAGGGGTCACGTACACTAGAGTGTCCCTTATATGACTAAAAAATTTTTTTTTTCGAATTTTGAAACGCATACCCTCTATATATTTTATAAATGTAAAAACAGTGTTAAATGTGAAATTTTATCTCTCTACGATGATTGCAACCCGTGCCGACCGAGCCGCAAAGTTTATCAAAAATCATGTTTTGCCCTAATATTTGGTTGATCCTACAAAATTACTAAAAATGCAATAGATGAAGTGAATAAAGGACAAAACGAAATTAGAGAGACTTATCTTTATTTAAATAACAACAATAAATAACTTTTTTTTATTAAAATAACAACAATAACTTCTCTTGGAGGTATGCTTCAGATACAAATTTCTAGGCGCAGCGCATCCGGAATTGTTTTTGCTCTTCTTCAAACGTGATGAGTCCATGAAAATCGTAGAATAATTTGACATCCCTTTCGGCAGTGTCATTTACAACCTTCAAGAGTTATTCTTGTTTTAGCTCGCAGAAAAGAAACATTTATTCGTCTTTTAGCTCCCAGAAAAGCAACATTATCTTCGCATGAAGACACGTCTTCCTGAAGAAAACTGTCATTGATTTGCTGTCGAGAACTGTTTGCTCTTCTCAGATACAAAATCAGTCAGTGCATCCGCACCGCACTGTGACTACATCAGGTAAATTGTTCTGAAAGTCAGGTTTTATTGCTTCTGCCCTGGATTTTCTTGTCTGAGTACGAATGCGCTGAATCGAGGATTTGTTAATAGGGAAATCATCGCTGCTCAGACCGAGCGCGTCTGTGACCGCATGGAGAATGTAAACAAAGTCTCTTCTGGTTAGCTGAATTCAATCTGCCATCGATCGAGCTGGCATCGATCTCAAAGCTGCGACAAGTTTAGGTGTTATCAAATTCTTTCTACCTCTTTACAAACTTGTTTCGCAGGACAGGAAATCTCTAGCAAACTGACTTCAGAATCTTTTTTTGGTCTGAATGTTGTGGATGTTCCAAGTTACGTAGTACGTAGTTAGTTCCAAGTAGAAGTCGATGCAACAGACAATAACTCTCATTGTCTTAGTTTTCTTTCCTCTTAGTCTACCTCTTTCTTTGTCTGCCAACTTTTTGTCTACACCAGCTAAGAATCCCGGTTGACCTATCTTTCTCTCTCTAAGTTCATTTATAAATACTTTGTCTTCCTCTATTTTTATTACTGCAGAGGCATCAGCATGTGCTACATTGAATAAGTTATCAAGGTATCTTTCAAAATTAATTTTACGGTTAGGTACTATAATTGACTTAACAATTTTTCTGCAGTTCTCTCCTAACATGATATAAATCAACAAGTTTCTTCACGCAGTTACGAAATGCCTTTATGGCAATTCTTATTAATTTCCAAAATATTATTCACTCGCTAATCACAAAATTAGCACTTTCACTGACAGTCAGTTTGATTTCGCGAATAATAATATAATAGTATAATTACTGGGCTTATACCTAATATCTCCGGTTACCGACCAACAAGCGCGCCTATGGACTTATGCACTTTTGCGCAGGCCTTTGTGTTTAAAAGTTCTAGGTGGCATTGCAATTGTTATGTGCTGGCGTTATGCTTACTATCAGGCAAACGACCAGCTTGTCAAGATACTCAATGGTATAGTAAAAAAATTTGTAAAATAAGACTGCGAAAACTTGTCGAATTTGTTGAACAGATGGTATTTTTGCAAAATTGGCCTGTTTCATGGTTAGGCTGCCTAACCTATAAAAGGAAATTTACCACCTTTAGAAGTAAAATATTTTGGTTATCACTCCGTAATTCAACCGACATCTTTGCAATAAAAACAGCGTACTAATAATCTAAAAAATCACGTATAAAATAACAAATGAAACACGCAGTTACAGGCCGCAGTGCAGTACCGGCGCAATTTGTATGAAAAGTTAAAATCGCAAGTCGGCACGGGTTACCGTTCTTTAAATGGGCTAATATTTTTTTCTAGCCTATTTTGGGTTATTTCGAAACTTTTTAGAGGGTATGCGTAAAAAAAAATCGAACTTGAAATATAAGGGACACCCTAACGTACACGTATTCAAGAAGATTGCTAACACTGCTCTACAGCAACGTCAAGAATACTGGGCAGGTTTACACAGGCACTCGAGGAATCTATTTCCGGCCCTAGATCGAAGGACTCCGCAAACTGCCAAACCTAAAGCGAGACAAACTCAAACCAGTTGGACATTGGGCCTTTAACAAACTTCTGTTTACAATTGGTGTTACTGACAGTCCCTTGTGCAGAGAGTGTGGACAAGGATTGAATAAACGGCCACGCGGTTCCTGCTGGAGAGCACGAGCGTGGCGCTGCAGCGAACAACATTCCTTGAATCTCCGGGAACGCTCCGGGAGGCCTGCACTGGTGGCGTTACCGACACGCTGGTGGATAAAAAAATGTATAAAAAACATATTAAACGCACACGTACAACAGGAATTCATCTTTAAAAACACATTTTTAAACACCGTAATATTTTTCAATAACACAAAAATAAATGGACGGCGCATCCAAATACGGTTTCTAGTTGATACAAGAATGTAATAAATAACTGCTAATTCGCATAATCCTCACATAGTATCAATTTTTGGTATAATTCGAACACCTACCGGATTATACATGTTATGATTACACATTATATATTATATATCTATGTTAATGTAAATTCAGATTTGGGACATATAATGGGCATCGAGAAAAAGCGTGAAGAATTTGAGCGAAGATTACAAAAAAATCTAGACGGTGCTTGTAACCATAGTGATGCCGCCATAGTATGCCAATGTTTGTTTTATACTTTTATTCACGAATAAGCTTGCATTTGACTATTTCATTATATCTCATTTTTAATCAATAATGTTTTTAAATTTCATTCTGAAGCAACGTTTGATCAGAGATCGTGGTCTAACGTTTTATGCTACAAGCACAGACCAGTAAGCGTAGACGCCGCATAATCCAAGTTTTGAATGAGAACACAATCGTCAAATGTTGGCGGGGGACGAGGGAAGACGGTGTGTTGTGATTGGTCAGTTTAAAACTCATACATCAGACGAGTGGAGACGGCGCGCTGTGATTGGTTCGCCAGGGCGGCGTTGAGCAGTGATAATGCTTAACGTTGACGAGCAGGAGTTCCCGGCTAAGCGGAGTCTATAGGTTTAATGGTCTTTGGCTACAAGGTAATGAGATGAGCAGGTCGTTTGCCTGATAGTGAACATACCAATAACAATTTTAGTGCCACCCAGAACTTCGAAAAGGCATGCGCGGCACTCTAAAATTTTAAGCGTTATGACTATGTACAATAATACATGTAATAACTAAGCTATATATTAAGCTAAGCTAATCAAACCAGAGCACAGTTATGGGTGGATGCACGCTACTGCTTGGCAGCAGACTATTAAAACTCCTTTGTAAAAAGTAAAAAATCTGCATAAGATATTGTTAAAGCTCTCTAAAAGTTTGGCCAACAATACAAATACGCTGATAAAACTTGTATATAATTATATGTGTATGTTATAATATGTGTGCGTGTGTGTGTGTGTGTGTTGTGACAGTCGCGGTGGACGCACTTAAAGCAAAGTGCGGGGTTATGACCGATTATATAGATGCATGGCGAAGAGCGTTGACGTTGGGAATGTTAGGGTTCTGTACATTTTTAGCGACTAAAAAACGAAGTAGTTTCTCAAGTCGACCCATACATTTTTTATTATAATTCTAGCTTTGCTCCGCAGTTTCGCCCGATTGGCGATTCACACAGGAGCAGTGTATATTCCGGGATAAAAATAACCTATGTTAATTGTTAACTCTCCATAAACTATGTCTATACAAAAAATCACGTCGATCCGTTGCGCCGTTGCTGGGTGAAAGGACAAACCAAAACCTACAATCGTTACCCTGAGACATTAGGTATTAAGTCTCATTAGCCCAGTAATTTCACTGACTGCTCATCAAACCGGAACACAGTAATTCTTGCACATTACTGCTTGGCGGCAGCCTACACGAGCAAAGCGGTGGTACCCACCCAGACGGACACTCGCAGAAGAGTTAGTTCTACCACCTGTTGCAATTCAAAATTCAGTTGCAAAATTAAACCCACCCTTTCTACCTAACATACTAACTGACTAGAGGGACTTGGAGCTAAATAAAAGCTTGTAAAAAGTTTAAACCACGAGAGTTGGAATCATTAGAACCATTCCACGGTAATTACGAACGGTTTAGTTCCACCTAGTTAACTTTTTTGAAGTCCTAACTACATATATGCGATGCCATTAACTTTTTACATTTGAAATCAAAGGATTTGAAGGCTCTCATCGGATTTGAAACGCTGTCAGGTCACGCCTCGTTGAATATCAACTCCTCTCCTTCCAACCGTCTCTACAAACATGCTTTAGGTTTTGGCATTTTTTACACACGGCCGCCTTTCTTAAAACCTTGCAACCCTACTTGGGAATTTTGAGAGTGTGAGCCACAGTGTATCACGCGGGCCCAGTGCGGCTTGTTGAATGTCAATGTCAGATACAAATTTAGTTTTTCTTTTTTTTTAACGGGCTAAATGCCTTTATTAACTAGCTAATACATAAATAAACACTACATCTAACCTAGCTAGCTACAAAAACAGTTGATAATCTACAAGCCCTAGTAAGCCTATAGATAATCCAAATGTCCAATTTAGTTATTCTTGAACGTTAGGTTTTCCAATGTTTTCCTTCATCGTTTTTAGAGCGAGCTTGGTATATTCGCATTTAACATCGTTGTGGTTACTGTCAGGGAAACGACCAGCTCGTCTCGTTATCCAAGTGAATAAAAAAATGACGAAGCGACTTCAATGTCAAACTACTGAACCAATTTTGATGAAATTTCAATGGGACCTATCTGAGAGTAAATCCTTTAAATTAAAGAAAGAATTTTCCAAATCGGTTTATAAATGATAGAGATTTGAGGTAACAAACATAAAAAATACAACCCAATTGAGAACCTCTTTTTTTGGAAGTCGATTAAAAAAGTCATTGGTCAACATATGAAACAATACTTTTGCTTTACAAAGGCTATGTACGTACAATACCGGTACTTATGGTCCTAGTACTATGTCAGGCCCACCGGTACTATCCATACACTAACATAATAAAGGCGAAAGTTTGTTTGTACGTTTGTTCAGCAACGGAGCAAAGAATCGACGTGATTTATTTGCCATAGATATAGTATAATGGACCGGAGAGTAACATAAGCAACTTTTTATTCCTGTGGAAACGCGGGTGAAACCGCGAGCAGAAATTGGTCCTACTAATATTATAAATGCGAAAGTGTGTTTGTACGTTTGTTGGTCTGTCCTTCTTTCACAGAGCGACGGATCGACGTCTTTTTTTCATAGATATAGTTTAAGGTCCAGAGAGTAACATTAACTAGTTTTTATTCCGGGAAAATGCATGATTCCTGTGGGAACGCAGATGAAACCGCAGGCAGTAGCTACTTATTTATAAATGTGAAAGTGTGTCTTTTGATTTGTCCTTTTTTCACGCAGTAACGGAGCAACGGATCTACGTGATTTTTTACATGTATTTAGTTAAAGAACCGGAGAGTAAAGCCGGGTTCAGATTATTTGTGTCGGATTGTATGGTGGTGCAAGAGAATAATATCGAATTTTTAGTATGTCTAGGTTCACACTAATGTGTTGTGTCGGGGCGCGTTGTGTCCTGTCTTTTTCTTCTTCTTTCTTTATTTCCTGGCTTCTGTGGAATGTTAGCCACGTCCTGTCTTTTTCCTTTGGATGAATTCAATATCGTTCTGTCACAGTAATCTGTTGCATGGGAGCTTAACACAGAGTAATGCACAGTTACTGTATCACACGGGTAAAGCCTGTTCAGTAGCTAGTAACTACCCAATTACTTCTCAAATCAAATCAAATCAAACTTGATCCATAACATAGTTAACATAACAAGGCGTAACTTACCGCTTCGAATGGCTCACAAACAGCACACCCCATGTAGTCAGGGAGGTACCAGGTGCGGAATCAAATGACACTTGATACTGATTGATGGATGGTGCTGACGAAGCAAATTTGAAGCTACCTGAGACTTTGTGGAGCCTGAGTGAATATGTTGGAATGGGTTATGGTTTCCGAGTTGGAATATATGTATAGCTATAGGTATATTATTATGCCAGCAGTCTTACCGCTTCTTTCCCGTTTCTCTATATCTCCGCGGCTTCGCAGGCGTGGGAACAGGATAAAAATCTAGCACTGAGGTACAACATAGCGTCGTATTATTGGGTTTGGAGATAAGCAAAAGAACAAACAAACTACCTGTTTATAATATGCATCTTCTTTATAATAATTGAAATTGCGGCCAAACGCCATAAAAACAGGCCATTTTATTTTAAGCCAAGGATCCCTAAATCCGTAGCCACAGTGACAGCTAGGACACTACTTAAGGGAGGATAAAAAATAAATGGAATGAATCATACCCGCTATCGAGACGTAAGCCTTTTAGATAAACGAGGTATGGGGTATGGGGCAAAGAGTAGGTAGGTGACAGAAGACAAACGTGTTACGAAAAAAATTACCTACGGGCAAATTTTATTTATTTACGAGGACGCAATTTATTTTTTCAATTCAACTTATTTCGTGTAGGTATAAAGTACACTTATGATATTACATCTTTACATTATTTATGGTCAACAAGTAGAACTGCTTATAAAAAAGTGAGAATCAACTTCTATGAAAATACCGTGATATATGAAAATTCAACTGCCATTTTTTCACCTTTAGATGTTCTTTCACAAAATTGATATGAGACTACCTCGAGAGTATAGCCGGTATTCCACAATTGATGGCAAATCGGTGAAAATATATAAAAAAAAACAGATACAGTCGAACATAATATAACCTTTTACTCTCTTTTTAAAGTCACTTAAAAACAGATACCTATTTACCTATGCACTACGTACAAGCAATGTTTTGAATTTTGTGTCTGCTCTCTATTAGGAGAAGGTTCTCGAACATCTTTATTATTATTCACTTTATTTCATTTTAAATATTAATAATAATAATAATAATAATAATAAAAAAAAAAAAAAAAAAACCGCTGTCACTCAAATTGATCGTAAAAATCATTTTTCCAAATATTTATTAGTTTTTCCTTTTTATATGCTTATAATTTGATTGCAATAGTTTATTTTGCTATATTTATACAGTGATTCATAAAATGGCACAATTATATTTGTGTTTAAACAAACCTATTTCTGGGAAAAATTACGAACAAAGCAGAGACATTATTTTGACAATGTCAAAAGAAGAACTATTACAAAATTTACAATAAATACCAAATAAATGATTACACGATCAAGGAATAAAGCGGGAACAGCGAGCGCACGACAATCACCACCGCCCGCCTCGTCATCGCCGAGCTCTTCGTCGGGGGATGAGTACGGCACTCCCCTCGACACCAGCGCGTCGAGCGACGAGGACGGGCCGCCGTCGCCACCGCCGCCGCCACCACCTGCGCGACGTGGGCGACCACCGCTGCCGGCACGCTTGGGGCCTGCGGGACATTCTGTTCCGCGCGCGGCCCCCGCTACCGGTGGTATAGTGCGCCGCATGCGATGGACTTCTGTTATGAATGAAAATTGCATGCGCGCCTATTATGGGGCTACAGAGGGAGGAACTAACATGAGTGCGTACCGTGATCGGATGCTGCCTCTGTTTCAGACCCTGGAGCCATCCGTCACCGTATCTACGCAACGACTTTCGGATCAGGTGCGGGCTATCCAACGGCTCAAGCTGTTGGACGAGTCTGTGCTTGATCGGCTGCGCCTGGAGGCGCTTCCTATTCGCGCGACATCTGCCTCGACGCGGGACCTGTCTGTCGCGCCGCCGGTGCCGGCACCGCTCCCGGCCCCGTCATCGGTTGCGACACGGATAGACCCCGTAATCGATGAGGATGATTGTGCGAATATAAGCGTAAGTACCCAGGTTAATGAGCAATTGAGAAGGGCTTTGGAAGACGCGATTTTGGACTACCAATATACACCTGATTCTAGGCCGCGACTACCTCGTCTACCCACTAATAGACGCAATCTAGCGTTAATGGGAGCCCTGAATGTTTTGCTAGCCCCGTATCTACGGGCTAGTGAAAACTTATTTGATACCCACTCGATCATGTACTGTGGGGCTATTGCGGTGTGTCGCGTGGCTCGTGTCAAGTTTCCGGACGCTGACCGAGCACCGCGGACCGCCGGAAGTGCACCCGCATGGCAGGTACGGATCGAGCGGCATATCAATACGTTTAGGACTCTCATTGCGAAGCTGGTCTGCTTCAGCCGGGGCAACAACCGCCCCCGAGTAATGCGCTTCGTGAATCAGGCATTTGCTGGGACCGGTATAAGGCCCCAGAATTATATGGCTGGTGTCACGGAACGCATTGACTTTTTGAAGCAGAAAATCTATGCGTGGGTAAACCGTATTCGACGCTATAGAGAGCGTGTAGATAGGTACCACCAAAATCGCCTTTTTGAAAGTGATCAAAGGAAGGTATACCGAAATTGGGAGGGAACCGACCAACGTGTGAGCGACGGACAGTTGCCGGATACTAACGCCATGATTAATTTCTGGCGTGGTATCTGGTCGGTGCCCGTCGAACATACGGAGGGCGATTGGATGCGTACTGTAGAACAGTCGTGTGAGTCCATCGAGACCATGGGATCTGTTACCATAGATCCCATAGACGTTAGTTGTGCTATTCGTACGGCTCAGAACTGGAAAAGTCCTGGTCCGGACGGATTGCACAACTTTTGGATAAAGTGGATTCGATGCTCACACGAATGCTTGGCAGTGCAATTCCAAGAAGCCCTCGAGCTTGGTTCACTTCCACGTTTCCTGACAACGGGTGTAACCTCCCTGCTCCATAAGTCCGGTAGTACCACGGAAGCTAAAAACTATAGACCCATCACGTGCTTGCCTACGCTGTACAAGCTCCTTACATCCATTCTGAGAGTAAAAATTAATTCGCACGTTGTTGCAAACAATATCTTGGCTCCCGCTCAGAATGGTTGTAGGGTTGGGTCCCGTGGTACTAAGGAGCTCCTTCTCATTGATACGGCCATTTGCCAACGAGTTCGACGGAACAAAGGGGCTCTTTCGGCTGCCTGGATTGACTACAAGAAGGCCTATGACTCAGTGCCTCATTCATGGTTGGAGAGGATTTTAGAGTTGTATAAAATTGATGCAACTCTGAGATCCTTTTTAAGCATGTGCATGAGGCAGTGGACCACAGTCCTTCGTCAACCAGGCAGTGGAAATAGCCCTTCTGGTCCGGAGAACTTTATAAAAATAGAGCGAGGCATCTTCCAGGGTGACAGTCTGAGTCCTTTGTGGTTTTGTCTAGCTTTGAATCCTCTGAGCACTTTGCTGAGAGATTCAAGGTTAGGCTGCCAGCTTCGTAGAGAGGGTGAGATCATTTCTCACCTGTTGTATATGGATGATCTTAAGCTGTTTGCACCGAAACGTCCAGACTTGATGGAGCTGTTAAAAATTACTGAGATTTTTAGCAGCGCCATCAAGATGGAGTTTGGTGTCGATAAGTGTGCGGTCATGCATGTACAGCGGGGGAAAGTCGTAAATTCTGATAATTTGCAACTTTCAGAGACAATGACTCTCAGATCTCTCTCTGAAGCTGAAACCTACAAATACCTTGGTATGTCACAGTCGTTGGGTATTGCGGTAGGGGACATTAAGCAGTCGGTGAAGGAGCGTTTCTTTTGTCGCTTGACAAAAGTACTTAACAGTCTTCTGTCAGGTGGCAACAAGGCGCGCGCCTTCAACGGTTGGGTAATGCCTCTACTAATATACTCCTTTGGCATACTAAAGTGGACGCAGACTGAGCTGGACTCCCTGGATAGGAGAGTCCGTCAACTGCTCACCTATCATCGTATGTTACACCCACGTTCGTCTGTTATGAGACTGTACATTCCGCGGAAATGGGGAGGTCGTGGCTTTTTGAATGCCAAGACGCTTCATAACCGCGAAGTGTGCAGCCTCAGGGAATATTTCCTTAACAACGAGTGTGGGATGCATCGCGATGTGGTGGCAGTTGACAGAAACCTCACGCCTCTCTCGTTGGCAAACGAGAATTGGCGCAAACCAGTGGTGATGACCACTGAGGACCGCAAGGACGTATGGAAGGGCAAGGAGCTGCACGGGCGGTTCTATCGGGCCTTAACAGGGTCCGATGTGGACCTGCTCGCGTCGGTGAACTGGTTACGTTTCGGTGACCTCTTTGGGGAGACCGAGGGTTTTGTCTGTGCAATTATGGATGAAGTTATCAAGACGAATAACTACCGGAAATATATTATGAAAGACGGTACGGTCGACATCTGTCGGGCATGCCGCCGTCCGGGAGAGTCTCTCCGTCATATTATTTCCGGTTGTTCTCATCTTGCTAACGGCGAGTATTTACACAGACATAACCTTGTAGCCAGGATCATCCATCAGCAAATTGCCCTTCAATACGGCCTTGTCGAGTCTGAGGTGCCGTACTATAAGTACGCACCGGCGCCAGTTCTCGAAAATGGCCGTGCATTGCTCTATTGGGACCGCTCTATCATTACGGACAGGACTATTGTTGCCAATAAGCCTGATATCGTACTGGTAGATCGGTCCCAACGCCGGGCAGTGCTCGTTGACATCACCGTTCCCCATGATGAGAACCTCGTGAAAGCCGAGAAGGACAAGCTCAGCAAGTACCTTGACTTGGCTCACGAGGTTACCGCCATGTGGAATGTTGATTCAACGATCATTGTACCGATAGTTGTTTCGGCGAACGGCCTTGTAGCGAAGAGCCTCGACCAACATCTCAAGAGGCTCTCGCTAGACGGTTGGATCAAGGGTCGGATGCAGAAGGCAGTGCTCCTTGACACGGCACGTATTGTCAGGAGGTTCCTCACTCTGCAGCCCTAACCACCGGTAGCTTGGGCCCTGCCCCGCTGCCGGCGGCACTCTAGGTTTAGGTTTTTTGTAATATTTTGTTTTTTTATAGAAATATTGTAAAAAACTTAGACTTAAGATTGTAAATAAATACAGTGAATAATAATAATAATAATATTATTATTATTATTATGTGAATGGATATCAGCAGCATTTCATAAGTGACTTTTATATATAAATGAGAAAAAATTGAATGGATTTTTTTTTATCTTAAAGGGCTGTGTACAAATAGGTAAAAATGGTGCCTATATCGATCTTTCTCTTCTGCACCAATTCCGTACTCTATGCCCGCCCACATCACCGGGAGGTCTCACATTTGACGTGTCCATGGCCACAGATAGCTCACTTAAGTGGCGACACGGTATACACCATGTATAGCTACCTAGATAATGTCAAGTACGTAGGACGTACGCTTGAAGGAAAATTCTTCGCTTCGAAAATAAGCAGAGACATTTTATGAGATAAATTCAAAAACATTGAAATTTTTTGACGTTTTCAAGACCTGAGGGCTGAGCCTAAATGCTGGCCGACTTTATCTTGGTCAAAGGATCACCCTTGCCATCCAGGGAGGCAACGTGGCTAATATTTTGGGAACTCTGCCGATATCAAGGATCATTTGAATTAACGTTAGGCCATTTTATATACAGGGTGTCCGGTAAATAATGGATAACCCGGCAGGTACATGCAGGGGCTTCATTGGCGAATCAGAAAAGTAAATAAAAAATAATATATTTCAAACCAATGTAATGTAAGTATCAAGAGACCTTCTCTGAAAAAGACAAAAGGGTAAGCTCAGAGTCACGCAACGAACTATATTAGAGAGGGCTATGCTGCGGAGCTTCCCTGCGTCCGCAGGAGAACGACGGTAACCGACATAGCTCTCAAAGTTAGCCGGTTAAAATGGCAGTGGGCAGGCCACATCGGCAGAACACACAGGCAGAACTGATGACCGATGGAGAAGAAAGGTTCTCGAGTGGTAACAACGAACCGGAAGACGTAGTGTAGGCCGGCCCCCCACTATGTGGAGCGACAACCTGGTCAAAACAGTGGGGAACTGTTGGGTTCGCGAGACGAGTAGCCGATCCATGTGGCGCTCTATAGGGAAGGCCTATATTCAGCAGCGGACGTCTTCTGGCTGACGATGATGACGATAGTGTGTAAATAAATTATGTATATTAAATAATAATAATAATAATATTATTTAATATACATAATTTATTTACATCTCAAGAGGCTCTCGCTAGACGGTTGGATCAAGGGTCGTATGCAGAAGGCAGTGCTCCTTGTGCGTCTAGCGTGGGCGCACCGCCCGAGCCAAGCGGGGGAGCTAGGCTCCTCGCGAGGCGGGTCCGCCCCGGGGGGGCGGACGACGGCTGACGGGGTTCCGCGTGTAGTGCGAAAGTGGCACCGCAACCCCGTCCAGAAGCTGAGCCGTAAACGCCCCGGGGGTTTTTTGGTGGGTAGTCCGCTGCGCAGTGGGCGAGCGGGAAGCCCACACTCCCCCCGTGACCTCCCCCGAGGCACGGGGGGGTAAGCTCATAAATGAGTTTTCCCCCGGGCACCAAAAAAAAAAAAAAAAAAAAAAAAAGGCAGTGCTCCTTGACACGGCACGTATTGTCAGGAGGTTCCTCACTCTGCAGCCCTAACCACCGGTAGCTTGGGCCCTGCCCCGCTGCCGGCGGCACTCTAGGTTTAGGTTTTTTGTAATATTTTGTTTTTTTTTATAGAAATATTGTAAAAAACTTAGACTTAAGATTGTAAATAAATACAGTGAATAATAATAATAATATATCTTTATTGCAGACACAGAGATCCATAGTTAAAAAAAAACATAAGAGAATAAGAAATTAAATACAAATTATACTACCTTATTAGGTGGCAATAGCCACCCAACATTGATATGTGGCACTCAAAGTTCAGATAGGTTTCTTCTAGACCAGCATGCTACACCGTCACGACTTCGTGGTCAAGTAAGCCTGTACAGGGTGTGTATGGTACGGAAGGAAGTGATTAGGACCATGGTTGTCCACAAGTTGTGAGAACCTGCCTTGGAAATACGTCATTTAAACCATACAAAAGAATGAATTCAATTCAAACGTGAAGTGCGCGGCTTCTCTTCTTATCAACATCATTATTTAACAAATTTCAACATAGTTCAAGTGAATCAGCTGATCTAGGGCTGCCCGGAAATTCTGTAGAATTTCGACGTAAACTTTAAATGCCTTTTCATCAATGAAAATTTCGAATTTCAAAAACTCGTAAAACAAATTTTGGTGACCTCCAGGAGTAGATTGATCCCATTTCGGGATAACATACCAATTCAAACTCAGGGAGTAGACATCAGGTGAAATAGCAGTCAAACGCAAGCCCATTAGAAATAAAAAAAAATTGGTTGCCAAGATCATATCGCAGTGATTAGTGATTATATTCTGATTACACTTGGGTCTTATTCTGCGTTCTCATCGTCACAACACCAACGTAGTGTTCAAACTCTAACCTTATACGCACACTTAATTTATACGGAAATTTGTATACACTTATTTGTGTCCGCTGGGTGGGTACCACCGCTTTGCTCGTGTAGTCTGCCGCCAAGAAATAGGAAAGGATTACGGCTTTCACAAATTAAAATGACCTAAGTATTACATATATAGGTTAGTTAGGTTAGCCACATGGCTTATCGGGTAACGAGCGTACTGCAGTGCAGTCCAGGCTTTTGTATTTCAAAGTGTTGCAGGGTGGGACTGCAATAATTGTTATGACATACTAAACGCCAACTTAACAAATATCTAAAGAAAAAGCAAGTTCCATTAGAATTCATTTATTTTGAATAGTATTACTATACTTTTTACATTTATTTACACATTTTTAAAGCTTTTTCGTCCGATTTTGACATTGCTGCAGTTTTTTATTTATTAAATAATATGTACAAAATGTATCTGAAGAATACAAAATAATCATGGGAAAATAAAAAATAATACAGAAACCATTTTATTTTTTTAAAATAATTCGAACGAATACAGAAGCATATTTACAAAATTATTTTAAACTAATTACAAATTGATAATAATAAGTATCACTTTAATTTGTAAGATCACAAAATAATCAAACAATATTTTTTTTGCAAAATATGTTTTTCATTTTTGTTTACATAGACTGGCACAGTGGTTTTTTGCAATAAATAGTAAATTATTTGGTATCGAAAAAATGCTTAAAATACATCTCACTTAGAGACACTAAAGAGGTCAAATAATTGCTGATAAATACTTGATGTGAAAGTCAAGATACGATAAAGGAAGTAATGCTCATTTTTAGACACATTGGTGTGAATTCTACCGCCAGAAAACTAATTTTTGTTTTGCTCTCTCTCTTTATAATAAATAAAGAGAAGGGGAGGAAATTATTTGACAGGTCTAAATGTAGTTTTAGAGCGGTCAAATCCTTCATCCTTAACCAATTAGACGCCACTAATTTCATGTCCGTTAAATTTACGCTAGATACAAGCAAGTGCATGAATTTGACATATTTAAAATATATTCCATTCCTTTCTCATGTTCTTATTTAGAAAGGGAGAGTAATAGTAAAATTAGGTCTAGCTTTGAGACATCAGAATAGACAGCATTTTGATGTTTGTTTTGTATGTTAGTAGTGCAGAATCGTGTCATTATCATCTCCTTTTACTGAATTTATTTTCACATGTATCTAATCGACTCCAAGGTTGTCTTCTATTTTAATAACTTTTTTTCTGTTGTACAATTTTCATGTTCACAATAAAAAGAAGTTATTGTAAAAACTTTAAAAGAAAAATAATTAATATTCTTATTCATAAACGTTCCGTAACTTACTTAATTGCTAGAAAGTGTTTTGTCTCGTTTTCACGCGTAATAGCTTCCGTCAAAGAGAAGTTGAGCAGTTTATAGCGTAGATTATCTTATTGAACATTTATGAATATGGGGGGGGGGGGGGGCGGTTAGTCACGTAGTCAAGAGAAGTTAAGAAAGATGGCAATTTTCAACCTCTTCAGTGTTTATCAATTCGATTACTACCTAAAAGTCGAGGCACACTTCTCGACTTGACTCAAAACCTTCCCAATCCTGTCGTGAAGTACCTTAGCATTTTTGTCAGGCAACGGAGGTAAAATGTCTCTGATCACTGCATTGTTTTTCTTATGAAATATCTCACTGAGTTTTGAACCGACTGACTGAGTATCGTACAAACTTTTAAGGCTGTCCACTGTTTTTTTTCTAAACACACACAAGTTGTCAAGCATCAAACTGTGATACACGTTATACTTTTTCAACAGTCTGTATCCGTGTAGAAGACCTGATTCATTATCTAAGAACACTAGTAGACCACTGTCCATTTTTCGGGCTAAATTATGGGCAGGTCCATCCATTATGTTGACGTTCCATTGGTAATTGAATAAATTATTGACGATCCGGTCCAAATTCGCTGTCAAATAATCGAATATGATCAAATCGGACCATTGCGCTAGCTCCAAAAACTGCTTGACGATCTTCGCACTTAATTTCATATCTAAATGATCGAAATTTTCTACATCTTCTTCAGCTTTCTTAACGTTCTTAGATCTGAGTTTGTTTAGTAAAATTTCTTTTGACGTTACCAATGTGTCGTTTTCTTTGGCAGACATTTTGTAGACATCAATTTTGTTAAGATGCCTGGTCGATGGCTTGAAGATTTCGGGGATGGTAGCTGATTCCAGACTAGGTATGTATTGAGTGAGTACTACAGCACGATTGGTGTTCCATTGAGCCGCAGCAACATCATTCGCCACATTTTTCCATAGGTCATCTTTCAAATCAACGACTTTGACTACAGATGGTGCAAGATTGGTTAGATTCAGCAGCCTTCCTACATAAAAACTGAAGATCTCGCCTTGTATTTGGTCTGTGTTTTGTCTATATCTAACACAAGCTTGGATTCCATCTCTAAAAGTAACTAATCGATTCTGCATTCTGCCACAACCGGATTCCATCTTAACAATTTCACTTTGATCAACAAAACTTTCCCAAATTTCAGCTGAATTCTCTCCATATCCTTGAGGAATAGCATTTTCTACTTCGGGTCCCCAGTAGATACTATCATATAATACAGTCATATCATTAGGAGCAAAAGTGATGTTAACATTCTCGATTTTATGTCTACGATGGGCTTCTTTATTATCCTTCAATATTTCCTTCATATCCTCTGTCAATCCTTTGGGATACACTTCTTTATCATATTTCTTATGTTCTACTCCCGTGAAAGAGACAGCTGAATATATATCACCTTTGCTCTCTCCGTTATTAATTTTATCATCAGCCTTAATACCATTAGGGTTTACAGAATTCAAAGTTCTCATAATAACTTCGTGTGAACTATTCCTTCTATGTCTATCGTCGATTGGTCTAGGATTTGATCCCATTAGAACAACGCCAATAGATAGACCTAAAATAAAACTAAGCAGGACACTCAACAGACAGTACGTGTATAGACCATTATCCCTCCTTATACTTCGTTTGATTTCTTCTCTATAAAAATTATCATATATAACATAGTTGGATCTCTTGCAAAACCTTTTCAGGTCTATTGAAGACATCTTGTTCTTTTCTTGTTTGGTCTTTGATATTTCTACTTCACGTATGGTTGGTATTCTCGTGTTGCTGGCGTCAATGCGAAGTCTTTCTTCTAAAGGCTCCATGTTGTGATCTTGATTCTTCTATTTAGTGGTCATCTTGGATTCCTGTAACAAAGATAAAAATGTTTTAGACTTGTGGAGATGACAGTAACTTCTTTTTGACTTCAGAAACAAAACGAGACACTAAAGAAAAATCACTTTGTAAAACATATAAATATAATATCAAAAACACAAATTTCTTTATTGCATATCAAACCATACAAAAAAACTTATAATATAGAATAATACCGAAGAAATAGGGATAACCAAGTGAAAACCATTTTTTCAATCCAACTCTTTTGGACAGTATCGATTTTTTTAAATAGTCCATCTATCGCGGATAAATAAGAAATGGAACGAATTTAAAACATACTATTTTTGTTTTTTTAGCGTGTCTAAGCAATAAATAAAATAAGTATTAACATCTTCTGGAGATATAAAACTTAATCCTACTATCCTACTTCCTACTAATATTATAAATGTGAAAAGTGTGTTTGTTGGTTTGTCCTTCTTTCAAGCAGTAACGGAGCAACGGATCGACGTGATTTTTGGCACAGATATAGTTTATGGACCGGAGAGTAACATAGGCTACTTTTTATCCCGAAAAAATGCATGGTTCCTGTGGGAACGCGGGTAAAAACCGCGGGCAGAAGTTAGTACCTGATATGTCAGAGTAGCCAGCGCATTGCATTGTCATGCAGACCTTTGTGTTTAAAGTTCTCGACACTGGTAATTGTTAAAAGCAGCCTAATATGCTTACCATTATGTAAATGACCTGCGCGACTTGTTACGGCAGCGTACTACATGAAGGCGCTGTTTATTATATGTTCTATCATTTTGTGCCATCAGGAAAACAACTTACTCGTTTTGTTACGGAAGTAGTTGGTGCCTTAAGTGCTTAGCTTAATTCTATTTTTGTAACAAATGAAGATATATTGCTAAGTATTTTCTAGTTTCTTGCAAAGATTTATCTAACTATGGAAACTGTTAGTGCATTAGAATGATTTCTTTCAAGTCTTAATGATTTTTTCAAGTATACTATAGTAGCTAGCTAAGTTAGATGTAGTGTTTCTTAATGTATTAGCTAGTTAATAAAAGCATTGAGCAGGTTAAAAAAAAGGATACTATATCCTTAAATGTAAACTCCAACATAACTCGACTCAGTTCCTACTCGAGTCCATGTATGAAATTGACATAAGAATTCGTTACGTTCACAGGTTACGTTACTACGGTTACATTTTTATTTTCCCTAAAAGTCATTTTATCTAGTCTCTCTGGTGAGATAGCGGTCAAATGCTAGAAAAAAAATACATATCTCTATTTCAAGTATCCATCTATAGCTGTAAATCCTACTATTTATTTTCACAAGCAGTAACAGAAACAGTTTTGACAGGCCGCCATATCGTAAAAAAGACAATGTTTTCGAAAGATCTCAAGATATTTTGACAGTTCGCTTTCTCCGCCTGATTAAGCTGGATGACAGATCAGTTTTTTGAAGTTTACGCTCTTGACATACAATACGGAAAGTTGAAGTGATCATGGACGAACGTAATAAGCGATAGACAGTGCGACGTTTTACCGTTAGTTGTGACGTCAAAATCCAAACAAACTGGGAACAACATAACTACTTTTTACTAGGTGGTAGGACTAACTCTTTTGCGAGTGTCCATCTGGGTTGGTACCACCTCTCTTCTCGTAAAGTCTGCCGCCAAGCAGTAATGTGCAAGCATTACCGTGTTCCCGTTTGATGAGCAGAGTAGCCAGTGAAATCACTGGTCTTATGAGACTTAATACCTAATGTTTCAGGGTATTGAGCGCGCTGCAGACCACATGCCTTTGTGTTTCAAAGTACTGAGTGGCACTGCAATTGTTATGGGCAGCGTTATGCTTACCATCAGGGAAATGACCAGCTGTTTCGTTGTCAGCATAAAATAAACTTTCTGCGATCGGAATAGTTGATAAATTCTTGTGCTCGATTACCAGTTGTTTCGATATAAAAAATGGAGTCAACATCACTATTTTTATAAAATACAAAGACCTGCTTGTTCTTGGTCCTCTACAGTGCATTACTGACTAGAGTCTAGACTACACATCAAACTGGAACACGGTATGCACACTTCTGCTTCTCTGCAGACTACACGAGCAAATCAGTGGTGTCCACCCAGACAGACGCTCGTAATTAGTCCTAACTCTTCATATAAAATAAAAATGAAATTAAACACCCATAACGACAATTTTGTCTAACAAAATACCTACAAGGAGGTCCAAAAAAAACAAAAAATGAAAAAAAGCTAATAAGACAAAAAGGTATCCACAAAAAGTTTGGTAGATGTTTATTGAGTTGATGATACCCCTTCTGTATTTATTTGCGGTTTAAGTGACTGCTTTTTGTTATTATTAATTAAGGTGTTGGATGAATTGTTATTATAGATTTGAAAAATTATCATTTCAAAAATAATAAGGTTTTGGATCTATTTTGGTTTACAGATTGTTGGCTTATTTCAGAAATTATTGATATGGACCCAAGGTAAGCGCTGAAGAAAGTTTATGATGCCCATTTTCTACTTATGCAGTTGTTCCGAGAAGAAAATGCATAAAACTGTTCGGATGTGGAAATGAAATTCTTTATTTTTTCAAATAAAGAATAATATTATTTTTACAATATTTCCTATACTAAAAATTAAGAACTTATAATACGTTCACATTTTAAGGCTAAGTTAGTTCTACAATGTTTCCAATATCCGTACTAGTAAAACTAGGTGGTAGGACTAACTCTTCTGCGAGTGTCCGTCTGGGTTGTTACCACAGCTTTGCTAGTGAAGTCTGCCGCCAAGCAGTAGTGTGCAAGCATTACTGTGTTCCGGTTTGATGAGCAGAGTAGCCAGTGAAATTACTGGGCTTATGAGACTTAATACCTAATGTCGCGCAGGACTTTGTGTTTCAAAGTTGTGAGTGTCACTGCAATTGTCATGGGCGTTATGCTTAGCATCAGGCAAACGACCAGCTCGTCTCGTTTTCAGTATAAAAAACACACTTAAAATTATCTTTATCTGTCCAATAGTGCGTAAATTAAATTATTTTCACATCCACAGTCTCCACCGTATTATATATTATATCACCTATACAACTTTGCTAATACTTGAAGTAGTAAAGTTATTTTACGGGTGACCTCAACATCGTAAAACGCTCTACAATCAAACTCCTGGAGCGTTCTAAGCTCTACTAGCCATCAACTGTATAAAAGGGTGTTGGTAACGTCGTAAATTATCCGTTGTTTCATAAATACTGTACATCTTATAACTGCTTTCTGTAAGAGATTGGTTAGGTATAGGTAGCTCAAACCTCCGGTTGTTTTAAGATTTTAACAGACTTACAAAAAAGTAGGAGGTTCTCAATTCGGTTGTATTTTTTTGAATGTTTGTACGTTTGATCTTCGTCATTTATAAACCGATTTGGAAAATTATTTCTTTGTTTGAAAGGTTATAGTTTCGGATTGGTCCCATAGAAATTTCATCAAAATTTGTTCAGTAGTTTGTCACTGAAGTCGGTTCATCACTTTTTTAAAGAATTTTTTTTATCATGTGGCACAGTCTTGCTTTTGACCTTTATCCCATATTATACTATTGTGTAACGAGACAAGCAGGTCGTTTGCCTGATGGTAAACATTTAACGCAATTGCAATGCCATTGAGAACTTTGTAACACAAAGGCAAATGCGGCACTGCAGTGCGCTCGATACCTTGAGACATTACTATTCTTTGTTGTATGTTCGATCATCAAAAATCGATGAAATTTCGAGTAGGGTATGATAGTATATTCAAATTCAAAATGCTCTATTCATACAGGCCCCAAGGGAGCACTCATGAAGGTAGATCATGATAAATGACTCTTACAGCGGGTCTCTGTAACGCTCGTCTACCCGAATCACAGACTAAAACTAATGCTGTCTTTATCAGAACATAAATGAGAAAGACATCAATAGACCCAATTCGCGAACGGATACATAGTTATACGACAGGATAAATGCTACAATATATCCTTTATCGATTTTGGGAGCAGACTTCCAGGACATAGCGATCTGGAAGCACAGACTCAGGCAAGGAGTTCCACTCCTTAGCGGTACGCATAATGTTCAATTAATGTAGAAGTTAAATGCTTCTACTATATCCACAGATATTTAAAAAAAATTCGCTTCGCCGTCAGATTAAAAAAACGGCTCCAAAATAAATATCACTTATAGGAACTTTCAATATAGCTGCAGTGCAATATTTTATGCTGATACAAAGTGTGCGAAAACGCGTGCGAAAGATAGTATGAAAATAGAACTAATTTCTTTAGTACAAAAGTCATTAAGATCATCACTGATCACTGTAAATAATTGCTTTTATAAAATGCTGGAACCGATTCTTCGCAATAAATCATTCGATCTTGACAAAAAATATACGAAACCATTTTGGGATCTACCGTTCAAATCATTCAAATCAGTTAAGCCGTTTCCGAAAAATAAAGTACAGATGACTCGACAACATTCCTCTTTTTTAAATTGGCTAAAAATACAGAAATACAACACAAAACATCCCAAACAAAAACTAAAAAAAAAATTGTACCACGGTATCTTACCTACGGGACCCAAATCCCCGGCGCAGGCGTGACCTCCCATTATACCAATTACAGACCTCGGCGCTAATAGACATATTAGTAACTGGATAATTGGGGGTTATAACAACTCTACATCATTACCTTTTTGTTTACGTAAATTGATTTACAGTAGGCTGGTTTTTACGGTTGGTTTTTGTTGGGTTTTTTGGTATTATTATTTTATAGTTTTTTTTATTGTAGTATGATTGTTATGATGCCTTTGAGATATTTGGTTTCTAGTAATGACGGCAAATTTAAAAAATTGCCTTAGCGTTTAGCGAAAATTAAATTTTAAAAAATGCAATGCAGTACAACTAATTAATAACATAATGCAACCGGAGCCGTAGCAGTTCGCTAGGTTATTTTCTAGCACTCGCCTGGCTAGCGACCAGACTCTCCGGTTTATAAACTATATCTATGCAAAATCTCTTTTGAGTGTCCGCCTGGGTTGTTACCACCGCACCGCTTTGCTCGTGAAGTCTGCCGCCAAGCAGTAGTGTGCAAGCATTACTGTGTTCCGGTTTGATGAGCAGAGTATCCAGTGAAATTACTGGGCTTATGAGACTTAATACCTAATGTCTCAGGGTAACGAGCGCATTGCAGTGCCGCGCAGGCCTTTGTGTTTCTAAGTTCTGGGTGGCACTGCAATTGTTATGGGCCGGCGTTATGCTTACCATCAGGCAAACGACCAGCTCATCTCGTTACCAAATAACATTAAAAAAATAAACTATGCAAAAAATCACATCGATCCGTTGCGCCGCCGTTGCTGCGAGAAAGAACAAACTTACAAACACATTTATACATTTAGTACGAACAGGTGTGAAAATAAAAAAAATAATAAAACCGACGCCCGTCCACCAGATCGTTAGTAAAATTGATAATTGAGGGTTTCACCAGCTCTATACAATTACCTTAATCTGACGATGTGGCTGGACGACTTTTTGCGGTTAGTTTTTGTTCGACTTAAGTATAGTTTTAGATTATTAATGCTACTATTTTACAAGCTTCTTCTCAACGAGGCAATGCTAGCATGCTGGGTATGCTGCCAACAGGTAGTGGGCTAGAACATTAGGATTATCTATAGGCCTATATTGGCTTGTCCAACTGTTATACAACTGTTTTTGTAGCTAGGTTGGATGTAGTTTGTAGGATGTCTGGCTCAAATTTTGCAACAGAGTTTTGAATCAGTTCCTAAGAGAAGACTAGACTTAAATTTTATATTGATTATGTTGGTAAACCTGGTATCAATACATTTTTTATACTATTGGATAATGCAGTGCCACTAAGAACTTTGAAGCACAAAAGCCTACGCGGCACTGCATTGAGTTACCCTGAGACATTAAGTACTCAGTAATATGACATCTTGGCTCATCAAACCGGAACACAGTGATGCTTGGAAAACGCCTGGCAAACTACATGACCAAAGGTGTTGTATACCCACCCAGACAGGCACTCGCAGAGTTCTCCTCATAAAATTAAAAACTTAAGAGAAGGCAAACAATTTGCCCATTGCGGCAATCAAATCCATCTTTATTTCCAACAGTCGGAGAGCAAACAAAGCGATCACGTTCTCGATCGACGGAGATATCGAATCGTAACCTTTGTCCTGGTATCGATCGATGATCGCTTCGACGAGTGATCGACTCGGTCGAGATCTTGGAAAAGACGACCGTAGACGAAATATAATTAAATAGACGGGGGTCGACAGATGGAAAACGTCCACGACATTTCTCCCATAAAGGGGTATTATAGCACGTTTGGCAGGCGTCGCCGTGTTCGCAATAGATTATGATTTTGACTGAGGAGGATGCTTCTGTACTATATGTAGTGGGCAGATAAAGTGCTTATATTATACATGCTTCTGCCCGCGGTTTTCTCCCGCGTTCCCACAAGAACCGTGAATTTTTCCGGGGTAAAAAGTAGTCTATGTTACTCTGCGGTCCACAAACTATATCTTTGCCAAAAATCACGTCGATCCGTTGCTCCGTTAAAGCGTGAAAGAAGGACCAACCAACAAACATACTTACAAATTTATAATACTAGCATCTGCCCGTGGTTTTTACTCGCGTTCTCACAGGAGCCGTGCATTTTTCCGGGATAAAAGGTAGCCTATGTTATTCTCCGGTCCATATTTATTTATTTATTCAATTGACCACACCATAACATAGTAGGTACGTTATATTAGGCATGTCATAATACATTATAAGTACATTGTCAGCAATTAATTTTCATCGTTCTAAATTATTACATCTACATTATTCAAACTGTTTTTAGTCTCATATGGCAGATTAGAAATTGAACATTTCTACAGTCCAGCATTTCGTCATAAATTCATTTAATGAATAAAATGGATTTGTATTGAAAAAAAGCCTTAGTTTTGGTTTTAAATTTTAGGATAGTTAATTTAATTAAATCAAGAGGCAATTTATAAACTATATCTATGCCAAAAATCACGTCGGTCCATTGCTCAGTCATTGCGTGAAAGAAGGACCAACCAACAAACACACTTTCGCATTTAAAACATTAGTAGGATAGGATTTCAGAAATCTCTTCCTTTGAAACCGTCTTATATTATTGCTTAAAGACAAGAGCTCACCTGAGCTTTTATTGCGCCAAGTATCTGGCCCTCTAGACGCAATCCACAAACTTCTTTTTCCACTCACGCTAAAGCCAATGCAATAATGTATGGGAATAGGTTGTGACATGCCACATGACTGTTTTTAAATTGGTGGATGGTGATTGGTCGGATTGACTTTTTACTCTATGGTATTGGCATTAGCGTGAGCGGAAAAAGAAACGTATGGATTTCTGTTGAGCGTGTCTGTTTTGTGCTTACAACCACAGATCCGTCAATTACTTCGTCTCCTACTACTGGTCTATACGTAGCTTAACCGGTCTAATAAGGCGCTCCGCTCCGGCGCATCGTAACAAAGCTGATAATGACCCAACCATAGACTAAAACCCGTTTACCATAGAGTTATTTAGATTTGAGGCTGGGCAATAAAATCTGTGTTATTTTAATTAATTTGTCTTTGGACAGGCGAATAAAAATATTGATTGGCTATGTTTGTATGTTGCATTTTTCATTTATAACGAGAATGGATGGCTTTTTTTATATAACTGCTAGCTTCTGCCCTCGGTTTCACCTGCGTGGAGATTCATATAGGAATCGTGCATTTTTTTAGGATAAAAAGTAGCTTGTGTTACTTACTCTCTGGTCTATAAACAACTAGCTTCTGTCCGCGGTTTCGCCTCGCGTGATATACATCTTTATAGCTTTGTTATTCCAGAACCTAAGCTATCTACATTCCAACGTAACTACTAAACCGATTTTGATGAAATTTAGAATGTACATAGTTTAAGTTCTGCTGGAATAACACATAGGCTATAAAGATAAATACCACGCAGGTAAAGCCGCGGGCGGAAGCTAGTAAGTTATAAATGATGATGATGTTAAAAAATGTGTTAATTAGTGTAATTGGTCTGCGACCGTTCTAATTATCAATAAATAAAATAAAAATAAATAAAAATAAAAATGATATTTCCCTAACCATATCAGTTTATTGAATCAAACTATAAGTGTTATATTTTTCTCGACCAGTCCACAGCTCTGATGGCATCACGCCTGGTTAAAATTACAGCGCTTGACGCACCCATATCGCGAGTAGAGTTCTTTGATACGATGGTAAGCGCTAGGCCTGTACGCTACAGCTATCAGATATACTCGTATCGGCTTTTGAATCAAATCTTACTTTATGGAAACACAGGAAAGGACCCTGCGACCTTTGATAATGCAGCCGCCCACTCCGCCACAAATCTCGTCAAAACCGTAATATAATACCAATGGATACCCCACCAAATACAGAACTATTGTGAAATGTCACAATAGTGCACGCACTACAGAGGATATGCAGTAAGGATAACCGCTATTTTTAACCAACTTCAAAAGAAGTTTTGAATTCGTCTGTATTTTTTTGTTTGTCACATACGTTTCAATTTCTCCGCCAATTGTCAATCGAAGTTAATGAGTTAGGATACTGATAATAGGTAATATAGGTCCTTTAATACATTTAATGGAAGAAACTACCCTATATGATACTGATAATAGGTAATATAGGTCCTTTAATACATTTAATGGAAGAAACTACCCTATAGGATACTGATAATAGGTAATATAGGTCCTTTAATACATTTAATGGAAGAAACTACCCCTAGGTTAGCAAAATGAGAGAAGAGTGTTTGTACGTTTGTCGGTTTGTCCTTCTTTCACGCAGCAACAGCGCAAGGGATCGACGTGATTTTTGGCATAGATATAGTTTATGGGCCAGAGAGTAGCTTAGGCTACGTTTTATCCCGTAAAATGTACGGTTCCTGTGCGAACGCGGGTGCAACCAAGGGCAGTCGAGTCGGTTCTCGCTTTTAACACGAGTGCCCAAAAAAGGAGTGTAATCTTTTCAGGGTTCTTGTATGTATGTGAGTTCTTTTTTCCATCATAACTTTTAACTGAACTGATTTGGATGTAACCTGATCGTAAGAATCCTTACATCATCCCGAGTGACGCTGGTTACGGCAGACGTGTTTTTTAATTTTTTTAATTATTCTTTTTAGAAGTAGTTTGAACCCCCATCGCAAACAGAGGGGTATAATAAATTCAAATTGCTTTATTACAGGCCACAAGGAGCACGCATGAAAGTTAAAATAAATGACTAATAAGTTAAGTATGTATGTAATTACACTGACCACGTTAAACATCACACAGTAATGCTTGCACATTAGATATATAGAATATAGATAGATAAACTCTTTATTGAAACACGACAGTACAAGGAATATTTAAAACTAAAATCTTAAGAAACTAAGTGTCACAATGGGCGGTCTTATCGCTCATAGCAATCTCTTCCAGACAACCCAATTTTTTTGTATTAATTAGGTACTGTTTGGCGGTAGATTACACTAGCGGCGTCCCACCTAGACGGACACGCGCCGAAGAGCTAATCTTAACACCAGAGCCCTATTTAATAAATTCGACATATATGTCAAAAAATGACATAATTGTAGAATTGTCGCGCTTAGGCTGTATAATAAAAGTGACAAATATGTCAAAAATCGACCGGTGAAATCTTGACATATTTGTCATCTAAAAACGCGTTTAATAAAACTCGACATATGTCAAAAAACCACAGTCTTTAATCTGTCAATAAGAAAATTGTCGTGACAAATTTGTCAATTTTCCACCATGACAATTTTGTCGCCTGTAAGTTTTATTAAACAGAAAAACTGTCGAATTGTCACTTATTGACATATGTCGGACTTGTTGGATTGTCAGCTTTATTAATGATAATTTAAAGGGCCCTGGTATTATCTAATAAAAAGGCATCTAGCCCTTACTGCCGGTACATCGTCGTCATACATTTGAAAGCAGTATTTTACGCGACCAATATAATATTCATATAATATAGGATCCTGCGAGAGACTGCGTTATCTACTCTGCCTACCCACCCACCGGCGTTAAGTCGTAAATATATATTGCACGGCCTTCCGCTTTGACAGTGTTTACGAACAACTGGTAACAATACAGACTTGCTGGGTTCTACGCTAGTTAACCGACTTCAAAAAATGAGGTTATCAATTTGACACGTATGTATGTATATAGTATTAGTATTCACATATGACAATCTACTATATAGACCTTCCGAACAAATATACAAAATGTTGTAGGTGTATGTATGATTGTCCACGCATTTCTTCCAAATTAAAAATCGGATTATGACCCTTATTTTTTATTGGCTTACATTTACTTCAACTTAGGGAGTAGCGCAAGTTTTATCAAAATTGGTTCAGTAGTTTTCAAAATATATGTAGACTAATTTTATGTTCACCGATTTCTCCATTAGTTGTGGATCGATTTTGAATAGAATATTATGTTTTTGTTTGAAAGAGTAGGTACATTTCTCGAGGTCCCTTTCACATAAGTACATTTTATGAAAAAAATGCCATCCCTTTAGTTGTAAAAATGGGGGATGAAATTTTATTTGACACCTTTTTTTAATAAGAAGTGTACAGAATAATTTAAATCGATTGACAATTGGCGGGTAAATTGTCACAAAAAAAAATTAAATATTACATTTTTCAAAGCTTCGTTACTGCCTAGCCATTCTCTGAAACAACTAGAACTATTCAGGACGAAGCGGAATAAGTCATTAAAACTAACGCGAGTATAACTAGACGTTCGGAGAAACGCCACATTAATCATTAGTGCTAGTGACGGGGTCGATCCGGTCAGATGTCAATCTAGCCGGAAGTATCCGGCCAGTCTCAGAGTTACAGTTTGGAGTGAAGAGTTGAAAATTGTTTGCTATTATCTGTTCTACTCTGATTATATTGGCGTCCTTTTTGTATTATTTAACAGCTAGCTGTGCGGCATCAGCTATCTGCCGGTAAAAGTCCAGCCGAAATCGGTCCAGCCGTTTCAGAGATTAGTAGGAGCACACAGACAGGCAGGCAAAAAGAAACATCAGACAAACAATCCGATCTCCATATCTAGTATAAAAAATATCTAGAGTAAAAAGTCATTTTAAAGTCATTAGTTTTAGTCTGTGATTCGGGTAGATGAATGTTGCAAAGACCCGCTGTTAGAGTCATTTTAACTTTCAGAAGTGCTCCTTTGGGGCCTATTGGAATAAAGACTTTTGAATTTGAATTTGAAAGCAAATTGAGCTGGACCTATCTCTCCGGCCAAAACACCCCATTTCTAATTAGTACATGCAACGAGAGCTGAGACTTTACGGCAACTCATAAAATTACTGGTTTTGTTAGGCTATGCACATAATGGAGAGAGCTTGTCATGCACAGAAGACACATTAATACGCGGTCGGTAAATGTTCAATAAATATCTAAAACTAAATTTTAAGTAGAGTATTTAAAGATATAGGTACGCTCACAAATTACCTCTTTCTTTCTTTCTCCCTCTCTCTCTCTCTCTCTCTCAAAATAGGTTAAATAAAAACTATGTGGTAGGAGTGACTCTTCTGGGAGTGTCTGTCTGGGTTGGTACCACCCCTTTGCTCATGAAATCAGCAAGTGGTAATGTGCAAGCTTTACTGTGTTCCAGTTTGATGAGCAAAGTATCCAGTGAAATTACTGGGCTTATGAGACTTAATACCTAATGTCTCAGGGTAACGAGCGCACTGCAGTGCCGCGCAGGCCTTTGTGTTTCAAAGTTTTGAGTGGCACTGCAATTGTTATGGGCCGGCGTTATGCTTACCATCAGGCAAATGACACTTCTCGTTATCAAATTGTACTAAAAATGTAATATGTGAAGTGAACATGTGAATTGTATGAGGCAATAAATTGTTTGTTTTCAGTAATAATTAATTATTATAAACGTGAAAGCGTGTTTGTTGGTTTGTTGCTTCACGCAGCAAAAGATACGATGATTTTTTACATAGAGATAGTATTATGGAAACATGCATGATTTCAGTGAGAACTCCACGAAGGTGAAACCAGAACTCAGTTCTGTATAAAAAAAACCGGTAAATGCTGAGTTTTGAAAAACTCTCATTTTATCGCTAGTGTACATAAGCTCTAACCTAATTCCATTGATTAAATTATGACTCAAAGGTATTTAAGAATAGCGAGTTGTTTCGCGTGAGCATGAATAACTAGCCACATAATATTTATATGAGTTGTCATATAACTCATATGTTCTGCTATAAGAGATAAAGACATCCTGATTAAGATTTTATTGAACAGTGTTATTTAAGGCTATTAAGGTTCAATTTATAATTATGCAAATAATTACGTAGATGATAAAAACAAACGTATTGTTTAAACGTTTGACTACCTGCCTACTACCTATTGTTGCAGAACCTACTACCTACTGTTGTTGTTTATCATGGAAATCAAACCTAAAACCCAGAGCCATCGTCGCCTGAAAACCTTAGATTAGATTTCCACAATAAGTACATTTTAATTTTATCAGCAGCGCAAGTACGGATCTTTACGGTCGATAAAATTCGATAAAATTGACAGTTCAAATCGATAAAACCCACTTTATCGATTAGAACTGTCAATTTTTTCGAATATTATCGAATTTTATCGACCCGAATAGATTCGTACTTGCGCCACAGGAACAGCTAACCACTACACTTACATATTAATTTAAGGAGTACACAGAACAAACTTAATTAATGACTTTACCTTAAAACAAGGCCACAATATGTATTTATTTTGAACCAATTCCTACAAAATACATCGATTCTGACATATCACATGTTTGAATACAAGTTTCACGGGACAAATGATTCGGAACGAAAGAAAAAAAAAACTATCCATATATCATGGCAAATGCACCTTTATCGCATAAAACATAAAGCTCAAATTGGGTTCAAATACCCGCGTGGTATTTTTCAATCTCCATGACAGATCTTAAAATTTTCTGATACTGAAGAATAAGCTTTTAAGTCACTGCGATAAAGTTTATTTTCCTGTTTAACTTTGAGGTTATTGTGACTGAAAATACGTCAAGCGTGATCGATTGAGTCCTTTTTCTTTTTTTATGCATATTGCGAATTACTTTATTCAGCCAGAGACTTTGACATTTTTTTTTAATAAAAGGATTGAGATGGTCTGAGATTTTTATCGAGGACTCAAAATTGACGGTGGCTGAGATTTATCAAGGATTGTTTGTCACAGTTACTGAATTATCAATGAGTTAAAATTAAGAATGGTGGCGATTCTGGTGTTTCAAATCTAATTTTCATATACATAATTTTAATTTCACTCTCTCTAAATAAGAACATAAGAAAGGGATGAACTATATTTTAGACCTGTCAAATAAATGCACTTCCTTATGTATCTAGGCTGCGTTCACTACCTTTAAGCGTGACTTTTCGGATGTATTTTACCTTCGCAAGAAAGTCTGAAACGATTTAGAGCGTTTCTACAAGAAATGACGACCATGTTTATTCATTTTGACACTAATCTTTTTCCCGCCAATCGATATTAGTTTGTTTACTTAAATTTATTGAAAATATTTTCAAGTTCGTTACTTAGTAGCATAATAATTAACATAATACGAACCTTACAAGAGATATTTGGCTTCATAAATATTATTTACATAATTTATATTGACATTATTGACACAAATTTGATTACGTTGATATATGTCACAGCGAAATAACCATCGTTTGGGGTGGTTGTTTAGTTGTAATTAACTTAGGTTAAGAACGATCTAGGTGCGTTACAACCGAGGGCACTCGGCAACCGAACGCTCTAATCGAGCCTCGACTTAGAGCGTTCGGTTGCACTCGGAATGTAGGCAGTGAACGCAGCTCTAGTATAAATTTAACGGACATGAATTTAGTGGCGTCTAATTTGTTAAAGATGGGCGGGGCGGTATTTGACAGCTCTAAACCTTAATTTAGACCTGTCAAACATCTTTATGTTCATGTCATTTCTTTCTCATATTCGTTATTGGAAAGAGAGCACGTAACTTATATACTATATTATATTACTACTATACTTACTTAAATCTGTAAAAAAACAACCATTTTTTTTTAATTTTTGTCTGTGTCTCTTTCTGTTTGTTCCGGGTAATCTCCGAAACGGCTGGACCGATTTTGACGGGACTTACACTAGCAGATAGCTGATGTTACAAGGAGTAACTTAGGCTACTTTAAATTTAGAAAAAGTATTAGGGTTCCGCGTAAAAAATTAAAACCCATGAAATCCAATATCTCCACGCAGGTGAAACCGCGGGCAGAAGCTAGTTCAATAATATAAACGAAAACTCGGCAGATGCCAACCAATGACATAATTCGAATTTGAATTTCTAGCCTAGTCATTGGTTGGCGAGCCCTCGAGTTTATGTTATTGGGCAAAAGAAAATCTCCACTAATAACTGCATCTACCGTGTACATGGCTCGTCGCCAACAATAGGTAAGTCGATAGTTCGCGTCGGGTTACGTCCGGTGCCGTGGGGTTGCCGTGCGGTCGGGGAGCGGTCGCCGTGCTATTTGTCCCGGCTAGTGTGAACTGTTTGCAAGTGTTATCTCACACTAAATGGATATTTATGTAAATAAGTGCATTTTAAACCGGCGTTTTCTAGTAATCTTGACTAGAAAAATTACTGGGCTTACCTTACCGTAACTTACCTTAACTTATGTTTTTTTTATGTTATTTGGTAACGAGACGAGCTGGTCGTTTGCCTGAGACATTAGGTATTAAGTCTCATAAGCCCAGTAATTTCACTGGCTACTCTGCTCATCATACCGGAACACAGTAATGCTTGCACACTGCTGCTTGGCGGCAGACTTCATGAGCACCAGCTGTCTCAAGGCAACGAGCGTAATGCAGTGCCGCGCAATTTGTATTTCAAAGTTCTCTGTGGCACTGCATTATTATGCACAGGCGCTATGCTTCTTTTAAAGAAGACATAAACAAAGTGTCTTCTTCTTAATAGACACGATAAGAAAAGTGTTAATGAGGAAATTCTTAGTTAGTTGATGTTTAAGTTAATTTTAAATGACTCATTAGACTAATTTGTGCCTAGGTTTTAGTAGAAGTGGGTCATGGTACTAAATGAAAACTAGGAATAGACAAATACCAGTCTAAATAAGACTGACAACTTTGGCTCACTCGTGTATCAGAAAGATGAGACGCGAGTAAACGATTACAATCATTGCCACGAGCTTATATCTCTCAATCACAGTCTTTACATTGAACAGTCTACAACAACTACGACTCAAAAGACATAAAAAGCAATTATCATTTACATTCTTATAATGAACGAAAAAGAGCTTATTTTATTTGTTGTCGTTTCTTTACAGAGTTCAAATGGCCACCTTCCGGCTCCATCATCAGACCAGCTCTATGACATCATTATATTGCATCGACATCCGATTTACATATATATGTAAAATTTTGGCTCAATCGAACACCGGGAAGTGGGTCAAATTTAGCTTGCAAGATTTGACCTTAACAAAGTTAAATAAAAGCTTGTTAAAATATCCTACGACGCAAGGTTCTTGTCACCAATAATTCCCCATTTTTTTACCCACCCCATGACGTCACATTAAAATAGAGATATCTGTCTAGCCACAACCGGTCCCGAGAATCGAACCCGTACGAGATACCATCGGCCGCCCGTCCGGCGGTATTCCAAAAATTTTTGACTGAGATACTGAGTAGGGTGCGCAAAAAAATCGTTTTGCATATTTGGGAGCGATAATTTTTTTTAGCTTTTGAGATTGGGTGCGTTGTGTTTACAGATTGGTCCTTCTGATTTTGAAAATGTAGTGGAATACGTACTAAAGCCAGAACAAAAGCGTCATGAGTGCGATTTACGCATGCATGCGATTTATTTAAATTTTTTTGTACTTTATGATTTTTTAAAAACATGTAAAGTAAATCTTGCATACGGCTCTTTTGGTGTTCTGTTTTTATTATTAATGTGCACTTCTTTTTTTTTCTTTTTTGTTTTGTTATATGTTAATCGATTTTTTAAAGTTCTTTCTTCAGACAATTTGTTGGATTGGTTTACTACTATCGCTTCTTCAAGTGCTTGCTTAGTTAGCTACGACCCTCAAAATGGAAATCTGTCGCTAAACATCTTCGGCGTGTCCTGACAGCTGCATTGAAAGACAGTCAAGTTAGGGTTTAGCAATTATTTTTTAGTTTAGTTTTTTTACCATCTTCGACCATGTCACTTATCAAATTAATCAAATTGTGATAAATATATTTGTGTGTGCACATAATTATATTATAATAAAAAGTCTTTTATCTTTTACATAATTCTACCATGTTTATATTGAATCATGCATGATAATGATAATTTGTCCAACTCAAATTTTTAGTCGTAACATATTCTGCAGTCTGTCTATAAAATAAAAAAACTAATTTGATAATTTCATTCTTTTTTAGACATAAAATATCTCAAAGTAGTGTGCCTCACGTCACGTAGATTGTTAGTAAGTGAAACAGTATTCGTTCGGCTACGTTTAAAACTTGAACCTATTCTACAATCTAAATGCATGTCGCTAACCATAAACTAAAGACTAAAACCAACAAATTATTCAAATAGCTTCATAAATTTATATTTTTTACGATAAAAATATCATTCGAAATAATTTAAATATTTTCTATGCCGACCGTACACAACCGTCAGGGTCTATCATTCATGCTTACATGTATGTATACCTGTGTTTTCTTTTTTCTCTTTTTTTACGCCACGGGGCAAGAGCGGACGCTAATGTGCGTATGTATTTTATATTCTTAAAAAGCTGCCAGTATTTTATCGATTGAACGTTGCCAATATTAAAATTTCTTTTTTTAAATTATGCTTTTTCGAATTTTGACGAAGGAAGTTCTCGGAATAGATTATCATCTGGTTAAGTTCTGGGGCAGTTTTTTTATGACAGTAGTCATGTGAAAGTGAGCTGTGCTACTGCAGTCATTATAAATACTTATTAAATTTAAAAAATAATAATTACACGTTATTCATATAGGGCTCTCGCCGAATTTCACTCAAAGTCCTGTGTTTTTCTGTGTTGACTGTACAATTTACCTATCTCCTATGATAATTTGTTGTCTATAAACAATATATATTAAGATATATTAAGGGTCTTACTAACTAACAGTGTAAAACGGACAGTGTAATATCTCGTAATCCGCGCTTGTTGCAAAAGCGTTGTTATTTTGACAAGCAAACGCACGTTTGCATAAGCGTCTACGGTCTGCATAAGGCTGGCCTTAGACAGTAAGCAATGGAAGTAAGCAAGAGAAGTCTTTGCTAAGCCTCCTCATTCCTTACCTTGTCCCAGTCTAGATAGGTCGGCGCAGTACGTCTTCACTAACATGCAGCTTTTATGTTTTGGCCATCCGTCAACATAATACGCTAGTAACAAATAAATTACACAAGCTCAAATAGGGAATTCTCTTCCCCTTGCACATAGTTCAAAATTCAAATGAACAACAATAATTCCGGTTCGTCTGTTTGTCAGGACTGCAGAAATTACTTACAGAGTATTTTAATTGACTCATTTATGTCAGGTTTTGAAAACAGCCATGAAAATAATGTGAAAAAGCATGCTTTTTTTAAGTCCTGTAATTTCACAGACTGTGTTCGCGGTTTACCAACAATTCTGCCGATTTCACTTTAAGCTAAGATCTGATTATGAAGATTATGAAATTACTGGGCTTCTGAGACTTAATACCTAATGTTTTAGCGTAACGAGCGCACTGTAGTACCGCGCAGCCTTTTGTGTTTAAAGTTCTGAGTGGCACTGCAATTGTTTCAGTCTGACGTTATGCTTACCACGGGCAAATGACCTATATCGTCTCATTACCCAATAGTAACAAACGACTTAAAAAAGCGGCAAGGAACCTACTACGACGAAAATACCGCCTATATTTGAAATTTTCTCCACCTTTTTCCACCTTCAGGGATGGTATTTTTTTAATAAAATTTATTAAAGGATCACCCCTACTCATTAAAAAACTCATCATTTATATCGTTGACAATTTGCAAAGAAAACAAGTAATATCGCTAAAAAAATTGCAGTTGAATTCAGAACCTACTAATTTTTTTGAAGTCCTTTAATAAAGTATTAAACACTAGTGTACAAAAAAAATGTTTTAGTATTGACTTGATTTGAAAGGGACAGCGTATCTGCTCAGAGAGAAGCGTAATTTCCTAGAGAGATAGATGCGAAGACGAATCTCGAACTTGTAAAACGCCCAATATATTTTCCAAAAAGCGGATGCACGCCTTTTTCACAAATATAAAGCCGTCTATTTACGATACAACGTCAAGATATAATCTAGAAAAGACGCTCGTATCTCAGCGCGGTCAATCTGTATCTAATTTAAATAAATTCATTAATAAATATATATGGGGTATTGGACCGTTACCGCCACTTCTACGTGTGAAATGTTGTATTTATGATTGGTAGGGCTTACATTTCTTGTAGGTTTTAGATTCGATGTCTTTATTATTTAAAGTTTATTGAGTGGGAGCGGGCGGGTAGTGGACCGTGTAGCGGTACTGTCTTTGTCATGATTTGGTCTGTTACGCGGTGTTTGTATCATAATAATATGTTCTCATCTATACAAATAAATAAAATTGAAGTGTCTGTTTGTAATATCAAAATAACAGCTTTCTACCAAATGCATATGAAAGTATATACGGCACATATAACGAAACAACCATTTTTAAAATTTGTGTCTGTCTGTCTGTTTGTTCCGGGTAATCTCCGAAACGGCTGGACCGATTTTGTCGGGACTTTCACTGGCAGATAGCTGATGTTATAAGGAGTAACTTAAGCTACTTTTATTTTAGAAGAAGAATTAGGATTCCGCGCAAAAAATAAAAACCATGAAATCCAATATCTCTGCGCGGGTGAAACCGCGGGCAGCGGCTAGTCAAACATATAAATGTGAATGAAAGCCAATTTCGTAAAAAAACTACTAGAATAGCGGCTTCGCCAATAATTGCATTTGAGGTTTGCATCTGTAATTGAGGTGGAACTTGGCATTGCGTAATTTATGAGCTAAGATAATAATAATAAAAAGGGGTGAAATGTAACTGGATACCTGCAAGCTCTTTCGAAGTTCCATAAGTAGTTGGTAGAAATCCAGTCCGAGCGCTAACTGTATAACGGTTAGAGGTAGTGAAAGAGACGCACCGCAGATACTTCTACGATCTCTCTCGTATCATAAGCCCAGTAATTTCACTGGCTATTTTGTTCATCAAACAGGAACACAGTAATACTTGCACACTACTGCTTGGCGGCAGAATTCACGCGAAAAGTGGTGGTACCAACTCGCAGAACAGTTAGTCCTATCACCTAGTAATTGAAATAGAAAGGCCTGCGTGGCACTGCTGTGCGCTCGTTACTCTGAGACATTAGGCAGTCTCATAAGCCCAGTCATTTCACTTACTACTTTTCCTTAAATTACGTCAAACCTCGTCTTGGTACAACGATTTTAGTATCACATGTCCACGTTTTCCGATACATCGGACTGTACTAAGCATCGCTCAAAAATGTCACCAATTCTAGGCAGACGTATCTCAAAATTGGCATTCCCGCGTCTCAGCCCCGCAAAAACACCCCCGTGCCTCACCATCGACCTAATGACTGTGGAATCTCTTTGTCCAACTCGTTCTGAGAAGGGCCGCGGGACAATTATCGATTTTATTATCGTTTTTAATTGTTCCCTCCGAGTCTTTTTAGATCGAACGTGCTTTTGAGTTGAACTGAAACACTTTATGATTTGGACAACTAGTTGATTTGTTAATGTGGAAGCGAGGACTTTGGTAGTGACGTCGGGCTTCGATTTGTAGGTCGATGGAACCTTATGATGGTTTGATTATTCAGTGGAGGAAAACATAGGTGACGCCACTATTGCTTGGTGGTAAGATTATATAAAGTGAGTAATTTATAGTTTCAATTCCGCGATAAAGAATGTCTAATGGCCTAAGTTCGATCTATACTGAATGATGGCTTTGCCAACCCTTACTGGTTATACCCAGTTACTGATGGCTTTGCCATATACTGGTTAGTCCCAGTTACTGATGGCTTTGCCAACCCTTCTGGTTAGTCCCAGTTACTGACGACTTTGCCAACCCTTACTGGTTATACCCAGTTACTGATGGCTTTGCCAACCCTTACTGGTTATACCCAGTTACTGATGGCTTTGCCAACCCTTACTGGTTATTCCCAGTTTCTGATGGCTTTTCTATCAAATATGCTTGGTGGTAGGGTATTTTCTAGTGATCGTCTGGCTAGCTTCCACCCTCAAGTTGTAAATAGGTTTAGTGTATTCACCATCTTCACCACATCGTCGCGGTAGTGGTCAAACGCTACCACAATCTGTGGTGGTAGGGCTAGTCTACGAGTGTTGGCTGGGTGGGTATCACCTTTTTGCTTCTAAAACATGCAGTAGTGTGCATGCATTACTGAGTTACAGTTTAATGAGCAGATTGTGTAAAATTACTTCCAAATATCTAACCTAGATACAAAAACACTTAGATAATCTACCACTGAAACTTAATTATATTTAATATTTAAGTAATAAAATTTTTTAAAAACAAAATTAAACAAATCCTTATAAATAAAAAACAGCATTAAGGTCGCAAATTAATAAACTAAAACAATATTAAAATCACGTCTCTAAACATCCTACGGTTGAAGAGATCGCTGCTTAGTGATAAGGCCGCCGATTGTACTAATTTGTAAGAGCTTTTGTAATTTTTTCCTTATCGTGCAATAAAGTGTTATCTATCTAGATAGATAGATAACACTTTCCAATTAATTCCTAATTAATAACACTGCAATACCATTTTGTAAACTTCATCACCAGATGAGATTCGCAAACGTAGTGGTCAACTGCTTATATTTCAAAAGTAAGCAGTGAAAGCAAGCAGTAGCTCAATAAGTCGTCATAATGCAAGAAGCAGGTTACCAGGTGGTAAGACTAACCCTTATGCGAGTGTCCGTATATGTGAGTACCACCGCTTTACTCATATAGGCTGCCACCAAGCAGTAATGTGCAAATTTTACTGTATTCCTAGTGTAAAAGTTACTGATCAAAGTAGTTAAAATTACTGGGCTTATGTGACTTAATCGGTCACCTAATGTCACAAGGTAACGAGTGCACTGCAGTGCCGCGCAGGTCTTTGTGTTTCTAAGTTGTGGCAAACGACCGGCTTATAATAGTCTTGCTATCCGATTGTGTAAAAAAATTCGTCACCATGAGACATCCTTCTCGCACGTGTTTGAGTCATCGATGCCAAAATCGATCACTTATCATATTTTATAACAGATCATAATAAAATACGTCGATAATAATATATTTCTTTTCTCAATCCGAATCAATTCGAGACATTCTCTACTAATAATAAGGTAATTTATAATCTGTAAAAAAGCTTTTTTAAAAGTCAAAAGTTGTTCCGAGACAGCTTCGTCTAAATGGTGGTGTGGTATATTTATAACGTAATCTTAGAGAGGGGAGTGGGCCTAAATGGATACATCTTAATCGTGGGAATTATTTTTGATAAATACTTATTTTAGTTAAATGAGCTCCAAGATATACCAGTTAAAATATAAATAACTATCTAAGTAAATACTTAAATAGAGAACATACACAAACATCTGATTTATGTAACCTTTACTGGCATGCAATGTTCCCAAAATATGGCAGCATTGCCACGTTAAATGGCAATTTGGTAATGCTTTACATCCGTGCCAAATAAAGGACAGCATTTGGTGCTTCGACCAAACATCCTGATAGATTCTTATACTTACTTAAATTTTAAAAGAGCTATTTTAATGTTTATTGAAATTCAATGCAAAAATCAGTCTCCTTAAAATAATGAAGTAGGTACGAGCTCTTCTTGTTGTTAATATTACGTAATATATATCACAGTTAAACGTATATTGGAAAATTTAAAAATCGCGAATTCTCTTTCGAATAAAAACGATATAAAAAACAATTAAAACAGCCTTTTGTGATGCTTATTGTATTTGTATTTTGAAAAGACCACGACGACGAGCAAAATGTATACTTACTATTATAATTATCTATTCACCTACAGCTCAATTAATCCCACTCTCCTCTTTACAACAATCTAAAGATAAAACTCGACAAATTTGTGGCATATATTATATGTTTTTAAGAATTTATGACCGATCCGAAAGGACCTGTTCTAATGCATCCACATAATGCGTAATCACTTTAATGCAAAATTCATATGACCACGACTGTATAATAGGATTAATATATATGCGTAGAATAAAATTCTAAATGGCAAAGATATCGTGGCATTTAAATAATTTATTGGTTATGGCGCTTGAAAAAAAGGGGTATTGAATTACTGTGATGTATACCTCTATATTATATCAAAATATACCTATGTGGTTTCGTATAGTCTCCTAGATTTTATCAGTGACTAGTCGCTCAAGGTTTTTTGTTTGTCTGCTTTAAAGCTTCGCATTGATAACGAGTAGTCGTGCGTTCATCATCATCATCATCATCATCGTCCTCCGGAAGACGTCCATTGCTGTATACATATGTGTTCCGTTTGAAGTGGGATCTAATCTAGCTTAAACTTTTTCACATGGGGACCAACGTGGGTGCTCATGGGAGTGATATAACATATCATATTGGCGGCAAAGAAATTCAAATTTCTTGATGGCTCCAGGAGAGCGCTTCTGAAACTTAAATGACTGTAGGTGCCAGTTCCACTTCGACAAGACGGGCATGAAACTCGTTCGCATTCTTTCAAAAATGTCATGTGTCATTTCAAAAACGGGAAGTGTGTGGTGCTGATCTGCCCGGGACATACTTACGCAATAACAATAAGTAACAATAGTTCCAATCCAACATTAATAATTATGTAGGTAAGTCGAAGTATTTGAGTAGCTGCCAGGAGGCTCCTGAGCTGTTTGCCTACATGCATCTTTGTTATCTACATATCCTTAACTTTATAATACGCTTTTTTACCCAAAACATTCTAAGCTAGGTGCGTAATCTTTACTTGTAGTAACCCGATTATTGATTTAGGAATTTTATTGTACCATACCATCAAACATGTTAGCGACCTCCACGTGTGTCACCGACATTGAGCGGAGTAAGTCCACGTTTAAAACGGGAACTTAAAACTCCTACGTCTATCACTCCCATAAACTATATATAAAATCATGGTCATGTGATATTTAAAACGAAAAAACCATTCAAACTGCTTTCATTCGTTTGATTTATTGGTTTTTATTATCTAACGATTGTCTTTATTGAATGCTATTAGAATGTTTGCACACTATAGACCTTTAGAAACTCGTCATAGTCAGCCGCAACCTCCACTGCTGAACGTTGGCTTTGCCATATTACAGCGCACGCTTGACAGGCGCCTTGCTGGTTTATGTCTCCGGGAAATGGTTTCAGCGGGAACCTCTACGCAGGTGAAACCGGGGCAATAGATAGTTTATTAGACAAATCACTACTAAAAAAAATTGTTTTGTTTTGTACTATTATTCTATGGATAATGGACCTACCTTGAGTATTTCGTGAGAAAATCTGTCATATCACAGTATGACAAAAAGCATTAAAATCACTTCGTGACTTCTGACCCGGGCTTGAAATCGAGGGGTCACGCGCCATTTTTGACACAATGGTGCGGACGTGCCGCCATCTTGGGTCATAGACAACTTTTCTTTTTTTCATGGACTATTTTTCTTTTGTTGCCCTTTAAGAGCGTTTATATCCAACGGCTTTTCGCCTTAATCTCCGAAATCAATGAACCGATTTCAATGAAACTTTATATGCAAAAATAGGATACATACGTCTAAACAGCTAGTATAGAGATATAAAAGGCCATTAAAACTAAATTAGGGCACTTATAGGTTTTCCATACAAACAGAAAAAAAATTTAATATCATTTTTTTCATTAGATATTTTAAATTAAAATAAAAGTTCTATACAATTACGATCTATCTCACTGAGGTCTTTAAAAGTTTCTTCATTTCGGAGATTAAAGACTTGAAAGTTTGTGTGAAAATCCGTAAGGCGTAAACGCTCTTAAAGAAGCGTGAGGGCAAAAGGATTGTAATGAGAGACGATAATCCATTCACGTTTTAAAAGTATTGATAGCTATAGATAGCCCTCGTGGTGTAGTAGACAGTACCTCAATGACCGTAAGAGTTGTGGATTCGATCTCCAGCACGGGAAAAATATTTGATGTAATTTTTGCAATAAAAAAAGTATTTTCTAAGGTTTGTAAGACCATACCATCCTGGTCTCTAGCCCATCGTTGTGATTTTTTTTAGTAATACTGGATTACGAGATAAGCTGATCATTTGCCTGATGGTAAGCATTACGCCAGCCCATAACAATTGCAGTGCCACCCAGAACTTTGAATCACAAAGATACCTACCACAAAATGCGCTCGTTACTCTGAGACATGGCTACTTTGCTCATCAAACCGGAATACAGTAATGCTTGCACATTACTACTAGCCGGCTGACTGAACGAGCAAATCGGTGGTACCAACTCAGACGGACACTCGCAGAAGAAATCCTGTTGGAAGCGAAATTTTTGTGATGTATATGTTTGTGTGTGCTAGTGTCGGTTAACACTATAAAATATATTTCATATTCGCAGAAGAGTTAGTCCTACCACCTAGTACATAATTACTAATTGTATGGAATGTACATAACTAATCAAAAGCGACATGGCAACTTATCGAATCTTTAGGCTATTTCCATACATTTTTAGTTTTATACCATTTTTAGTTTATGTAGAAAGCTACTTCATTTATCCCTCCAGCGGCGCAAGTACGGAAGTCGGTTCGATAAATTTGTCGAATCGAAAAACCCGATAAATTTGTCGAACGTTGCGAGTACCGTAGTCTGATCGTAAAGTATTGTAGTAGCTCTATATTCTGTTTGGATTCGGCCTAGCTATTCGATAACTTTTGTCGATAGTATCGAGTGTCGATAAATTATATAAAAAGTCGATAAAACCCACTTTATCGATTGGAACTGTCAGTTTTATCGAATTTTATCGATAGAAAAGATCCGTACTTGCGCCGCAGTCTATTAAGTGTTTAAAACATTTTTGGAAGCCCAAAAAATCGCGCAAAAAGTTCGACCTTCACAGATTTGTCTAGACATTACGAAACTACTTGGCTGATGTTAACTACCTATAAATGATTAATGGTTCTCTATCGAAGCCGTTGATCGTCTGGCAAATGCGGCGTCTGTCGTAATGCCAACAAAAACTATTAATTTTACAGTCATATGTTATTGTTGCGAAATATGAATACTAAAAAAAATATATTTGGAAAAATATATTTTTAAACACAACGACAGACGTTTTGTCGTTGTAGCGTGATGCCGCTGAGCGAGCTGGGTTAGTTTAGAATCAAGTGAATCAATTAATTTAAATTGCAATTGTTACAAATTTAAATCAATTTCTAGATAATAAACGAGAAAAAGGTGTGAAAGCGAAGAAATTATATTTCTCACGGAAACTTATAATAAATAATTACACATTGGTTTTTATTGATTTCCGCAAAGTAAAGCCCGATTCTATCAGTATTTTTTGAATTAAATAGTCATTTTCCGTTGTTTTAGCATATTTCTGCCGGTAGATAATGAAATTAGCACCCTACGTGCTATTCCTGCCCATTTTACGAATATACGCTCGATACAATAAAATATACAAGTTTTTTGTGGAATAATATATTTTCCAGACAAGCTTTTATAAAATACGTGATCTATACATATGTATAGATATGTCTGTATGTGTATGTATGATGTCATATGTATGTATATGTATGAGATGTCCCTCCTCATTACTTTCCATCGGCAGTCGGGTTAAAGCATCATCAACTAATATTTTTAGCAAATGTAAGTCCCAGATGAGAATCTAACCAGCTATACACAATTACATCACGGCCCACTTAACCACTACAATAGAACCTTCTCTCGCTAACTAATCTAATTGTTTAAATCTCTAAATTATTACTACCATATTAATCACGGTTCTTATCATGACTTAGACAATAGGTATCTAGGCTAGGTTACCTAACCCGCTTTCGCCTAGGCATTGCAGATAGAGCTAAATCATTTCTAGACTCGAATTTAGATATCTAATACTAGTTTTGTGGTACAATCTAGCTTTGTTTCTTGCAAATTTGGTTTTGCAACTTTGGTTTTAACAATGGAGGTAACCCGACTGCCGAAAAAAAAGAGAGTAAGTAATGTTTTTCGAGTAAGTTTTTTTTTATGTTATTTGGTAACGAGACGAGCTGGTCGTTTGCCTGATGGTAAGCATAACGCCGGCCCATAACAATTGCAGTGCCACCAAGAACTTTGTAACACAAAGGCCTGCGCGGCACTGCAGTGCGCTCGTTACCCTGAGACATTAGGTATTAAGTCTCATAAGCCCAGTAATTTCACTGGATACTCTGCTCATCAAATTGGAACACAGTAATGCTTGCACACTACTGCTTGGCGGCAGACTTCACTCACAAAGCGGTGGTAACCCAGATGGACACTCGCAGAAGAGTTAGTCCTACCACTAACAAAAATAGTATACGTATACGTTAAAAGTATATGTTTTTCTATTTCTTTGGCACTCTCTGTGTCATACACGGTTTGATTGTCAGGAGATGGAGTACCTATAAGTAATATTTAGGAACATATATCAAATCAAATCAAATCAAACATTTATTTGCAAGAATACATAATATTACATATTTCAGATGTTCCAAAAATAAAGTCACAGTATTCAGCCTGCAAGCAGGCGTGCAAATATTAAAATAGTCATATTAATGTTATGTCACTTAAAGTTTAAAATATTCAGCTATGCTATAGAAACAGTTTTGTAATAGCCACTTATACAGGTTTTTGTTAAATTGATTGCCATTTAATATTTTGATGTCCTCCGGTAATTTATTATATACTTTATGACACATATTGTACACATTTCTTTTGTAAATATCTTTATGACAAGGAGGCTGATACAAAAGGTTTTGGAATCTGGCTCTTTTCTGTCGTGTTATAATTTCATTACGCGTTTTGAAATATATGGCATGCGATTTCACAAACACACACACCTCTCTTATGTACATGCAGGGAAGTGGAAGTATGTTACATTTCCTGAACAACGGCTTACAACTATCAAGAAACCATGCCTTATTAATGACGCGGACACACCTTTTCTGTATTTTAAAAGCAATATCCGAGTTAACCGAACTTCCCCATAATATAAGTCCATAGCTAAGGACCGAAGATACATAGCCATGGTAGGCGGCTAAAGCAGCCTCCATGGACACGGTCTGTCTCACCTTCTTCAGGGCAAAAACAAAACGGCCAAGTTTACTACATACTACATTAATATGCTCTTTCCAATTCAGGTGATTGTCCAAATAAATTCCTAAAAATTTAAAAGATTCTACTTCTTCTACTTTTTGATTTAAATATTGAATGTCAAGAGATAATGGATTACTATTATATGAATGAAATTGGATTAATCTTGTTTTATTTATATTAATACTTAAACAGTTACACTCAGTCCAATTAACAATATCCGTCAAAGCTTTGTTTACAGTTTTTGCAGACGATTCTTTGTCATTACACTTTACAATTACTGTAGTATCATCTGCAAATAGTATACATTCGTGAGACGTACATTCAGGAAGATCATTGATGTATAATAGGAAAAGTAAAGGACCCAGAATACTTCCTTGAGGTACTCCTCTGTTATTTACTATTGATTCTGATCTAAATTTCTGTTTTAAATAATTTTTACTGTTACATTGTGTCACTCTTGTAATTTCTGTAAATTGTTTTCTATTGTGCAGATAACTTGTCAACCAATCCAAGGCCCTTCCCCTAATACCATATAAATCAAGCTTGTATAAAAGTTTACTGTGGTTCACGAAGTCAAATGCTTTTCTCAGATCAAGAAATAATGATACTACCGGCGTACCAGCATTTATGCTCTCTGTAACAGACTTTATTAAATTGAAACAAGCCAGTGTAGTTGAACTCCCCTTTCGAAACCCAAACTGCTCTTTCATGATTATCTCATGTTTGGTGAGAAAGCTATTTAATCGACTCAACATAGATTTTTCAAATATTTTTGACATTACCGGTACTATAGATATAGGGCGATAATTGTTTGGGTCTGCTGTATCTCCCGTTTTGAATAGGGGTTTAACAATAGAAGTTTTAAGTGGTTCAGGAAATACTCCCTCTAGAAAAGACAAATTGATAATATGTGAGAGAGGGAAACACAACCATTGCGCGCAATGTTTCAACACCCTTGTCATAATGTCGTCATAACCACTAGTTTTACTATTACTAAGAGATAAAATAATTTTGTAAATTTCATTAGGATCCACGGGGCTGACAAACATTGTATTTAAATTCTTATTGTAATTGTTACCTTGTACATTTCCATTACTTAATGGTTGATTAGGAGATAAATTGATAAAATAATTATTAAATAAATTACAAATGTCAGTGGGCTTTTCAAAAGTCATATTGTTAGCATTTAATTTCTGAATCTCATTTTTAAAGACATTACTGGACACGGAAGAAGAGATAGCGTTCCAAGTAGCTCTACATTTATTATTATCGTTTTGAATATGTCTCAAGTTAGTGTATCTTTGTGCTTTTAGTACACATTTCTTATATATTTGATTGTATTTTTTAAAGTTAGCTTTATTTTTACTCTTATTTATACTTCTTTCTCTGTACTTTATATATAAGAGACGTTTGGTTTTACTTGATTTTTTTATGCCTCTCGTAAGCCAATTTAGCTTTTTAGGTGTATTATTAATTTTCACTTTAATTATCGGGAAGCACAAATCGTAAAATAAACGGAACATATTATAAAAATAGTCAAATGCTTCAGATAGACTGTTAGATTCATAAACCTCTGCAAATATAGATAATATATAGATAATATTTCTTTCTTTTTAGTTTTAGTAAGCAGGCGGGTTTTTGTTTTTTTATAATATTGATTTAGCTGGTATTGCAGTTAGATATATTTTATTATTACTATTGATTTTAGTAGTTTTTCGTTTGACCACTGGTGTCAATTCTATCATTACATACCTAAACTAATTTTAGTTTCGCTCTCTCTCTTTCCAATGCATAACATGAGAAAGAGACGGAAGATGTCTGACAGATCTAAATCTTGTTTTAGAGCTGTCAAATATCTTTCGATCTTGATAAATTAGATGCCACTGAATTCATTCCCATTAAATTTACACTAGACACAAGCAAGTGGATTAATTTGACAGGTCTAAAATATATTCCATCTCTTTCTCATATTATGCATTGGAAAGAGAGAGAGCGAAACTAAAATTAGTTTAGGTATGAAATGATAGAATTGACACCACTGTCTCGCTTAATCTTAAGTGACGACGTACTCAAAGATGATGGATACACTAGTGACTAGACCTATATTAGAACCGGCTCTCAAGTGTAACCTATAGGAACACACAGAGAGGTGCTTGCTTGCTTTTCAACAGGAGGGTGGTAGGTAGCCAATAAAATGCCCCACCCTCAGGCTATTGCATTACGATGTTTTCCTTCATCGATATTTCAATCTCGTGTGGTATTCGAACGACAGACCTACAGATTGTCTGTCGATGGAACGACGATGTCGATGGATGGAAGGAACATCCAGAACTATTCGAAAGATTGGATAGCAATAAACAATTCCCATGGAGGGACCCAACCAGATTAAGATTACCCAATTGCAGAACTAACCTACACCATAGAAATTGTAGTGTAATGACTATTGAAGTGTTCAATAAGACTCCAAGAACAATCAGGGAGCTCCCCAATAGATACTTTAAAAATAAATTAAAAAAGTGGTTATTGGATAATAATTTTTATGACATCAAAGAATTCTTTAAATATTGTAAATCTTATTGAGTTTAATTGTGAATAGCTATAATTAATTAATTTTGTATTTATATTAATGATTGATTTTTGGGTATGTTTTTTTTTCAATGACATCTATTTTTGTATATTATTAATATTGTGTTACCTATTATTGCACGCCATCGTTATGGTAGAATGTTCTGAACTTTTATGCACGAATTTGTCACCAATCTGTACAACATTCTCGCAATAAATGATTTTGACTTTGACTTTGATGTCTTTACCACTGCGCTATCATGTGGTTATACAATCTTGTTACTTCATTATACAAATCAGAAGACATCACTTAACATAAACAAGGTACAGAATGTTAACTGCTCAATTGAAAGAAACTGTAGTCTCGCAGGTCTTATCGCGCATCGTGACGCAATATATTATCAGAGTTACTAATTTAAACACTGTATAACGGTGGAATAGTTACACAATGTTTTGTCTCTTTCGATTCAGTTTAAAATTGACAAAGAACAACAAAGACAAAACACTGCGTAACTATACCACCGTTATACACTGTTTAGTAAGTGTTTAGTTAATTATTTTATGTGTATAATTTGTTTATGAAGTGGTCGTTTTGGTTTGTTAGTTCAGTCTAATTTTGAGGTTATGGCCATGTTGTTTCTTTCTTTCTTTTAGTTTGGTGTTAGAAAACTTTATTGTTGAGTAGGTTAGCAACTCAATATTAACATTTTTATGCTTGATGAGTTATCTACTCTATAGATAGATTAGATTTTGATCACTTTATCTCGCCTGATCAAGCGATTCCATGAACTTTATGGTATCATCGGACGACCAGACGCTCAGATTGCTGAGCGTCTGGTCGTACAGGATAGCGCATTGGCGCCTGAAAATGCATAAAGGCGCATAAAAATGAAAAAAAAAATAACGCTTTGTTGGATGGTTGTTTGTTAGTGGGAGGACTAACTCTTCTGCGAGTGTCCGTCTGGGTTGTTACCACCGCTTTGCTCGTGAAGTCTGCCGCCAAGCAGTAGTGTGCAAGCATTACTGTGTTCCGGTTTGATGAGCAGAGTATCCAGTGAAGTTACTGGGCTTATGAGACTTAATACCTAATGTCTCAGGGTAACGAGCGCACTGCAGTGCCGCGCAGGCCTTTGTGTTTCAAAGTTCTGGGTGGCACTGCAATCGTTATGGGCCGGCGTTATGCTTACCATCAGGCAAACGACCAGCTCGTCTCGTTACATAATAACATAAAAAAAAAAACTTTATGCTATCATCGGACGACCAGAAGCTCAGATTGCTGAGCGCCTGGTCGTACAGGATGGCGCATTGGCGCCTGAAAATGCATAAAGGCGCATAAAAATGAAAAAAAAAATAACGCTTTGTAGGATACACTAAACCTAAATTAGAACAGTCTCTCAAGTACAGCTACCAGAACACACCGATAGTTGCTTGGCAGTGGCGTATTTAAAGATTCAGCGCCCTGGGCCTGCAGGCCCCGCCACCCTGCCGTACACCCACGACCACCTTACGAGATTTAGGCTGTTATTAATAAACAGTGTTAAACGGTGGTTAAGTTAAACTAGGTTTTGTCTTTATTGGTATTTGACAATTTTAAACTGAATCGAAAGAGACAAACCACATTTTAACTAAGTGTTCAACATTGATAAGAGCCCTACTGTTTATTAATAAGAGCCTTATAAGAGTTAGGTAGGGTTTTATAAAATCTTCTGCTCGCGCCGCCCCTTGCAGGCTGCCGCCCCGGGCCATGGCCGTATTGGCCCTAGGGTAAATACGCCCCTGTTGCTTGGCGACAAATTTTCAACTTGAGTGTGGTAGCTAGCCAGCCGAGCACTAGAAAATGCCCTGCCACATCGTCACATCAAGAAAGAATAAAAAAGACTGGTTTGAATGGCGATACGTTTTAAAAAAGTTAATTGACAACAGGCGCTTTTGGCGATAAGACCGCGTAATACAGTCAACTCGACCGCTAACCTTTTAAGAGTAAAAAAGACATTTAAATTAACAAGAATAAACAAAGTTGATTAAGATGAAGATACATAATTATTTAAACTGCATACAGAATTATTTTTAGAGCCTGAATTTTACATTAATTATTAGCTTCCACCTGCGGCTTCGCCCCGTGGTATATATCTTTATAAATTGTAGCCTATGTGTTATTCATATGTACAAGCTATATTACTGTAAAGTTTCATCAAAATCTGTTCAGTAGTTTTTGCGTGTAAGATTATCGAACAACCATCCGTTCTAACAAACATTCGCATTTATAATATTAGTATGATTATTTTTGTGTACCTACTAATTACTAATAATTACCTCTAATTTGATGTATTTTAATATATGTTGTTTGCACACCATTGTCATAAAACTAGAATAATTGTTAGAATATTTGAGTCATATTATATTATTAATGACCATCTATACTGTTTTTTATTTAATCCTGGTGAATTAACTGTCGCAATTTATTTTGCGACCTCTTTCTTTTCTATTTCGATTAAACACATTTTTTTCTTTTTTTATAAGTACTATCTTTTTTTTTTCTATATTTTAGTTACAACATTCTAGCAATAAATTATTTGAATATGCTTACACGAAGTTTAAAACAATTATTATTGATTGGAGTTATTGTTCTGTTTTAGTTTTAATTTTTATTATACTGTATATATATTGTAACAAATAGAAATTTAAAAAAAATAGTTGACTTGGCGCAGGAACTTTACCGTTCAAACGTCAAAGTCACTGCAAGTCGTTAGTGACTATGAGTGACATCACAAAATGAAACACTAGCTCGCCTCAACTTAAAAAAACGGACCAACAAGTTTCATAAAGATGTTTAGAAACTGTTCCATAATTTACAGCTCGTTTTATGGGCCCCTCTTATTGTAAACAATAATTTACATTTTTATGAGTAAGTTTTTTTATATGGCAATAAAGTATTTCGAAATAAATGTCCTTTCGTTTTGAGTTTTTATTTCTCTTCTTTGTTTATGATACGAATGGACAATAGAAAAGTTTAATTATGAGAAAGTTGAATGAATTTATATTATTACGACACGCTTGACACAATACGTGTTATTCGAAGCGACGGTAGCTCAGTGGTGGTAACAATGGCCGCTGATCTGCCGGTTAATCGTTCGAATCCTACACTAGGTGGTAGGACTAACTATGTGTTATTCCAGAACCAAATTTCATCGAAATCGGTTTAGCAGTTACGGAAATACGTGGTAAGAAGTTAGAAGTGGTAGGACTAACTCTTCTGCGAGTGTCCGTCTGGGTTGATACCACCGCTTTGCTCGTGTAGTCTGCCGCCAAGCATAAGCAAGCATTGCTGTGTTCCAATTTGATGAGCAGAGTTATAGCCAGTGAAATTAATGGGCCTATGAGACTTAATGCCAAATGTCTCAGGGAAACGAGCGCACTGCAGTGCCGCGCAGGCCTTTGAGTTTCAAAGTTCTTAGTGGCACTGTAATTGTTATGCATAGGAAAAACACGATTTGCATAGCAATTTAAATTTAGAATATCAGAATATTATTCGAAAGCTTAAACTAAACCCCCTAAGGAAATAGTGCTTTATATTTTTCAACATCAATTTAAAATCTAGAGATAGACCTACGTCTAGATTTTAATAACTATGTAATCAGATGGGATGGGAGATTGGAATTTAAATTCTCCAACGTCCCATTGGTTTTTTTTTTATGGAATGGGATTGGATGAAGTTCACGTAAATATACATATCAAAAATTTCGTTGTGAACGGGATGCGAACCTGCACCTTCTGGTTATCTAGTCCAGATGCCTTAACCTACTAGGCTGTGGGAGCGATCGATGTTGACTCCGAAATTCTTGAGATGATGACTTGTTGTTATGTTATACAGTGTGTATTTTATTTAGTTATTTTAGTTTATGTTGTTTACTTTTTCTGTTATTGTAAAAAGCTGTTATTTTAATATACAAACAGTCGTAGCTCAATATAATATTTCAAAAATTACAAAATACAAGTACGTTTCATCAAAGCTCTTACCTATATATCTATTAGTACACCATAGCAATAAACATCATAGTGTACCTAAATCATAGTATATTTTGTAGAACATAGAACTAAAATGAATCTAAATGGATATTAACTATTTGTACGAATAGTTACATTCTAGTCATAAAAGAGATTTACCCTCCGTTACACTTATCAAGAAAATGTTCAGTCGATAAATACACAACGTGAATCTAGATTTCATCGAAGTTGTCCCAACATTATGCAAGACTTTTTGAAATGTGTCATTTCAAACAAGCTACATTTTTTTTTCTTCTTTCGTGGCTAGATAAAAGCTTCATTTAAAGGTGTATATTTTCAATCATAGATATTTTATTCCACAAGTCGATTAAAAAAGGTTACATGTCATATAATAGATAATTATTCACTTGTTTTATTCTATACACACTATAGAACTTTCTTCCCGCGTTTTATAAAACAAGTACCTTAATATCAGTCCGATAAAAATCTTCCGCTAAAAGTTCCGTCAAAAGACCGCCTTCTCGCTAAAAGTGATCTCTTTCAGGTAACTTTTAGATGTAGAGTATTTGTGTGCCAGTCTATTTATTTCGTTGCGTTATATTGATTTGTGTAAGTTTTGTTATTTGTTTGTGTTAAATAAAACAAACTTCGCTAAAGTTACGCCTATAATAATTTGAAGGGATTGCTTTGAGTTGCTTCTATAATATCATTATCGTATCCAAAAATACGAATAGGCAAATTAAACTTATAATTTTTTTTTGTGTCAGAACATATAACATAATTAATGTCTAGAAATTCGCAATCGTCTTGAATTGTTACAAAATTATTAAAAAAAAACATTTTATATGAAAATATGTTCGTTTCGCGTTTGTTTCCTTTAAACATATAAATATAGCATTATGAATAATTTAACAAACCCTAAAATACTATTTTCTATCAAACTCAAGTGCCAAAGTTCGTGAAGCAGAAAAGGTAATATAATTTTAAACTTTCTTTCCGTTCCGCGTCATATTTATCTGGAATGCAAGTAACACAACACAACACGGTTTACATCATAAATAATATAAAAGTCACAAACCTTTTTCGAAAATCCCAATCATAAGAAATATTAAAAAGAATCATGAAAAAGAATGTCTGCGCGGTCCAAAACTGAGAATCACAGCACAATTCACTTGACAATGTTTCCGAGAACCATTTGAGTAACACTGTTTTCAAAATCCGATAAAAGTCACTGTGCAAAGAAAAAATGTCAATAACTTGAAAATTCCAACAAAAAACACGTGCGTACTTTATGGAGATCGAAGCAAGACTGATTCTTCAACCTGGATACACACTTGAATATGACTTCTGCCTGTCCTTTTCCAACCAACAATGCGCAGTACGAGAGAGCGAGACAGGTATATTGGTATGCATTATGGTACTCGGTCCAAGTGGTTTTTTTCTGATTTCTTTGAACGATCGAGAGGATCTATACGTAATGATCTATAGATCTTCGTAGCGAGAGCGTGAATTATGCTTCTCTCATTGACTAGCGTGGTTATAAAATTATAGTATTTGAGGTTTCTTAACCGTGTTCGGTGTTTTTTTTATTTGTAATGTTTATTTATTTATATTTCGAAGGCTCTAAAATTTTATTAGGTTTAACAAATAACTGTTTAGGCGTACTAAATAATGGTTTGGTATCGGATAAGTTCACATTAAAGTTAATGGATAAATGTTTTTTTTTGTGAGTGTGCGTGTGTGTTTTGGTGGAGACACAGTTGGGCTACTGAAGCACATTTAAAAGAATTCTAGCGCTTTCAGTGCGCTACAGTTTTCTATCAAGCACTTTCGAGATACGGTAGAGAACGTTTTCGTTAGATCGCACTTCATTGCGCATATCTTTTTAAGTTTGAATATTTGTTTAGCTTACCCACAGCGATATTTTCCTTCGATACCCGTGTTACTACCGGTAGTAACACGGATATTGTTTTTTACTCATGTTACAATTGGAGCAGTTGTAACATGGGTAAAAAAATAAATTATATAACAAAAGTTACATAAAAAACACGACTGCCATAGCCAGTGTCCCTCGAGATGATATCCTAATGATACTCCATAAATCAAAATTTGCTCAGGCATTTAAAATTTTAGGTGTAATAAAGAAACTCACATACATACATACATGAACCCTAAAAAAATTACATTCCTTTTTTGTGTCGTCGTGTACACAAGGATAATCTTTAGTTCCCTGTGTTAGTTCTAAAGCTGGCTAAATTCTTATAAATAATTATTTGCAGTTCAAAGATACCTACTAAAAACACACTTCCACATCCTGCCTCCATAATCAGAACCTCAGCACCAAGTGCAATCTATTGGACTCGTCGAAACTAATCATATGAGCCCAAACTCGAGGGGTTTTTGTAGCCATTGAAAAGTTCCATTACTCACCTCCTGGCTCCATCATCAGATCAGCTCCATAATACTTAATTATTGTATTGTCATCCAAACTACATATACACACAAAGTTTAATTTCGATACGACAATTAGAAGGTGTCGAATTTTTCTAAACGAAACGCTCAGTACAAAAGACATCAACGCGTTTCAACGTTTTGATGAACGTCTTTTCTAAAGCCTCATAAGCTTTTGCATACTTTATCAAGTGGTAGAAATAAATATTTGGGTTGGTACCATCACTTTGCCTATGGAGTCAGTGATATTACGGGGCTTATGAGACTTATAATACCTAATGCCTTAGGGTAACGGGCATAATGCAGTACCACGCAGGCCTTTTTGTTTCAAAGTTCTGAGTGGCACTGTAAATGTTATGGGCCAGCGTTATACTTACCATCAGGCAAACTACCAGCTTGGCTCGTAATCCAAATGCATAATAATTATAATTTGTAGTTTAAAAAAAGTAATAAGACACGCTTCCTCCTTACTCTTCAGATCCTCTACATCAATTGCACTGCACCGCTTTACGTTACATACATCACTTGTGCACTAACGCTGGCTAGAACAGTTGAATTTTCTAATGTTGGCCAATATATCACGTGATATGAAGAGACAATCTTATCAAAGGTATTGGATAATTCTAGATAATAATTATACTGGCTTCCAGTTTACGGAACATACCGATAAGTCCTTTTCAACTTGACCGTAGTACCTAGCCAGACACTAGAAGTCGTACCACCAAGCAAGAGACAAGTCTATAGTACCGGTTCTATCCATAGAAACACTCGATAAGTCAGTATCATCACTTGAACACTGTTTGTGTATCGAACGGTTTTACTTAAGTGTTATTTCAGTGAGTAGAGCATTTTCAATCAATTTGCTGTGGGCGTAGACTAGAACAAATATGTGGACGGAGCGCCAATCACCCTAGTGAGGCCTGCCAAGTAATCCAGTTTTTAGTACTTTTTAGTAGAGGTCGTAGAAGCGGCGTTGATCGAGGTTTTTTCATGGTTTACGTGTGGTCCGTACATAGCCATCAATCACGCATTACCATTTACAATATGCCCCATAAACCAACAAACACACTTTCGCATATGTATATAATATACATATGGATAGTAGTTATTTTTCTACACATCTCTAAAAGTATCTTAATCTTAAACTACATTGGCTAAAATAAGTACATTGTCGGTATATGTACTTTTGATGTCAGTGTGTGTGTACAATTCACGTACTTACTCAAATACCAGCCGGCTTACTACGATGGCTTACTATGGATAGGATGCGAGCCGTCTATACTTTTTACTATTAGTCTATGGTTGAGAGGTATAAAACCGTTATTTTGTTTTCAAAAGAGTTGAATAATACTTTTTTAAGTTAAAGTCACAGACTAGTATAGTATGGTTAAAGTTAAGAATGAAGCAGGTGAGATGATATTAGTATTGATTTTATTTCTCATTTTTTTAACAATATTCTTATTAAAATGCAAAATAATATGAAAATTTTACACAAATATTAATATATTTGTGTAAAATTTTCATATTATTTATTAAATTTTCATATTAATTAGCTCTACCTATTATAGCTTTATCAGATAACTAACTCATTTTAAAATCTTTTAAAACACAACAAAACATTGTGCTTTCCAAGAACTTGCCTGACATTCACAAAGAATCTGAGAAGGTCGCTGCGACATGAGTCACCTTGTAATTCTGTGAACTCTTAATGATGAAAAAAAGGTTTTTATGTCATAGACAAGAATTTCATCTAAAAAGGAGCTTTTTGATAACAAGCGCCTCTACGGCGGAGAGGTGGCAGACTACACGAAAGCAGTGGTACCCACCAAAATGGGCACTCAAAGGAGATTTAGTCCTACCACCTGGTAAAATATGTCATCAAAATCGCCCCTGAGAGTCATTGGGAATGGTTTTTTTTCTCTTCTATGGCTAGACAAGGATTGAGTATTGTTTCAATTTAAGGTAAAAATTTCTACCCATCTTGCATAAAAATCGCTTGCGATCGTCCAACTCTTAAATCAAAGAAAAATCATTAGTTCTCGAAATCACAAAATTGACAGAACAGACATAACGTCACTCAGAACTTTTTAAATTACCTCTTAAACATAATTAAGTGACTTATCCGACATGAGTTCAGTAAGAAATAATTAATTTAAAATCTTATATTAAAGACTGCCATTATTACATACGAAAGTTTCATTAAAAATATTCCAAGTGACCTAACGTCATTAATTTCAAGATGGCGGCTTATTGGACCGCCATTTTGGGCTGATTTTTATTTTATTTATTTTTTAATCTAATTATAACAATGAATCGAGAATTCGCAATAATGATTGATGAAGGAGGCTGTGTTCACAGCGATCAGTCAAAAAGGGTGTGAATTATTTTTACTTTCTTAGCTTTTTTAGCATGGTGGCCAAATATAGCGTTTTGAGGGCCCATTTTTTGTGAGAATCTTTTGGTCTAACGGTTAGTACAGCGTTACTGATTAGCGGGAGATGGAAGTAGGTGCTCTATTTTAAAAAAAAATGTATTTGTTCATCTAGCTCAAAGTATGGCGCAGGCTGTCGCCAGAAAAAGGGAGTCAGGAGAGAATAGGCCTGGCATATGAATGCATCCGTTTGAAGTGATTCTAATCTGAATAGACTTTGCATGTGGTCGTAAATGGTCACTCTTGGAAATTGTAGTGGAGATTTCTGTAGGAACCATTTATTTTTCCGGGATAAAAATTAGCCACTCTCCTTGAAGGATAAGTCCTTCGATGTGGCTGCACCCTTACCAGCCCAGGTGTAAAATTCATCACAGCTCTGAGGCTCGACTGATGCCATCGTTGATACTTGATTACCCGAACCACGTCGGTTCTCGACGGTTAATGACATTGCAGGAATTTTGGTGTTCGCATTCGGAAGCGAAACGTACAACATATTTTGCTGATGTTTCATTACTGAAGTCAAATTTTGTAACGACTGAAATAGGCCTTTGAAATGTGACATTCATTTAACACCTTTATGGCTCAGATTGTTTTCTACTATATACTTACTAAGTCTGTAACACAACACTATGCTCCAATACAGGCGTCATCAACATCAGCCTTATTAGGCTCCCACTGCTGGGATACCGGCCTTTTCTCAGAGAGAGAGAGGCCATAATCCACCACGTGGGCCCAGTGAGACTCGTAGATGTCACATGTCCTCAAATGTGGTTCTTGAACATGCTGATTTCCCCACGATGTTTTCCTTCGCCGTTTTAGAGCGAGTGTGATAAATCCGCACGTAACTTGATATAAGTTATTGGTGCGGGCCGAGTCGCGAATCGAACTATGAGTGCGTGTGATTGAAAGTCGCACAAGTTCTCGCTCGGTCACACTCGCTCCGCATCACGGGCATCATAGACGTAAGCCAATAGTCTTAGGCTGTCAGGTGTGATTGGACGTCTCATGTCAGCCGCATGCATCCCGACCGATGGAAACGAGCGTAATTCAGTGCCGCTCACAAGAGGACAAACCTTCCAAATCTTTACTGTACGTATGTTTAACTTTCATAAGTGCTCCTTTGGGGCCTATTTGAATAAAGACTTTTGAATTTGAATTTGAATTTATGCGTACGGATTTATGCGCGTCATTTTCCTCTCCGCTCTATTTTACTTTATTGAATGGTGACTACCACCAGGCCACGTCGATGGTGGCGGTGACGCATTGCACTTTAACAGTAGGACAGAAAATACCCCCTACAAATGTAGATATGACATGAAATTGATAACCAAAACGTAAAATGTAACTAAGTATACAAAAATTAAACCATAAAACTGACCTACACTAACATTATCTTTACTATGTAAGTAGTGTAAGAACCTTGTTAACTAAACAAAGGTTCCGTAGAAAAATAAACAATGTGGTCATAACCCTGAGACATTGGGTATTCTCATATACATTGGGTAGTCTCATATATAAGCCCAGTAATTTCACTGACTACTTTGCTCATCAAACCGGAAGACAGTAGTACTTGTACATTACTGTTTGGTAGCAGACTTCACGAGCAAAGCGTTGGAACCCACCCAGGCCCAACTCGCGAATAAATACGTAGTCTAAAAGTCCAGAATTCTCAGATCTTACCGACAAGAAAATGAACGAAATCAGAAGCGTGTTAAACATATTCTAAAAATACTTTTATTCAATATGGACCCCTAAATCCTGCATCACCCGAAGGCCACTGCCACTAAATAGATAACTAACTATTATGACACACGGTTAGACAAAAAATAACTCAGTGGACACTAAAGTTAAGGCCGGTGGCACGGTGCGTGAGCGGAGCGATGAGATGAGCGAGAAGCGAGCTACGGAGCGAGTAGCGGATGTTATAAAATCACTAGCCACAATTCTGGATGTAGAATCACGTCGTCTATTTGTGTAATTTATGAAAATTGCAAAAGGTTGTAGCCAAGGTAAGGCCTATCAACGACAGACAAGGTAAACAAAATGTAGTGTACTACACGTCTAAAAAGCTTTGGTTTCTCGATTGCAACTTGAAATCTTTAAGTAACAATAGTAGGCATTTGCGGTCAGTCCAAATGCAAGTCATTTAAAATATAAATTATGTAAATAAATATAAAGTTTTCAAAAATGTTTGTCCTATACTGGGATTTAATCTCGCAATTCCTGCTAATTAGACAGACACTACCAATTCTACCGCTTTGCAAACAAAGATATAAGTGCCAAAAAACTTAAATAGTCTTTCCTTTTTCGGCTTAAAAAAAAGATGATAAATTTATGAACATAGCTATGTTAATATCGTATATTGATATATATATCTGCACTACATAGATATGTAGGTTGTGGTTTTAGATAAATTCAGATTTATTGATATAACATAGTATAATAATTCGCTCGTCCCGCCACCTTGCTCGCATCTTTATCAACAGACAGACAAATAATAAATCAGTGAGATAGCGAGTCAAAGATCTACCGAGCGGCGCGCGGGTTCGAAAATCGACTGTTAAGGGCAGGACGTTTTACAGATACTATTATTTATTTATTTATTTATTTCCCATGGGAAACGAACAGCTTATATCTAAGGATTATAGTAATAGACTGATAGGTACAAAAAAGCCTTAAATAGTTTCCGCTTATAGAACGACAGTGTTTACAATACTAAGAAAAATTAAAATTAAAAAAAAAAACTAACATAATTACATCTAGTGCATTCAAACAATTTTTGAATTTAAATTTAATTTTAAATTTTAATTATATCGGTTAAATAATGTTTAATCGTTACGTCAAATATATTATTCTTAATAAAAAATCCAAAATAGGAATACATAGGTAATTATTTTAAAATATTGGCTGCATTAAAGTCAACATTAATTAACTTAAAATTATGATTAAAAGATTTGCACGACTATAACGTCAAATAAAGTGAAACGATGTAGTTTATGTCATTTATTAGGTACCTGAAATAATTCACGCAAATAAATGCCCATTTTATTTCAAAGTCTGTTGGCAGACTAGATTTACTACTAACTTAGAACATAGCCATCAAACTAAGCAACTAAAATTGGAATTTACGTACATTAAACTATTTTTTGATTCCACTACCTTCTTCGCGTATCATTCATTCCCGCCAAGAAAGTTCCCACTTCGACTCTCCGTTTATGTCTCTTAAGTCTTCTATCGTCCAGCCAGACTAACATGCGCACCACAACAAAATTTTGTCTACTGTTTTGTCTCGCTTTTTCCCCTGCGAATACGAGACAAATGCACGATATAAGCATCGACAAAATTTTGTCACGACGCGCGACGCGCATGTTAGCACGGCAGGTGGTGGGACACGAGAGACAAAAAAGAAAATGGGACGTCGTGTTCACCTCTGTTTTCATAGGGTTTTTTATACTTACTACTTTTTTTTACGAAACGAGCCAGTCGTTTGCCTGATGGTACTTAAGTATAACGCCGGCCACAATTGCAATTCCACTCAGAACTTTGAAACACAAAGACCAGCGCGGCACTGCTGTGCGCTCATTATCCTGAGACATTAGATATTAAGTCTTATAAGTCCAGTAGTGAATGAGGGTGAATTTTATGTCGTTCAAAAGGCACCCTCCCCTTAACACCACAATGTAGAGACATTCCGAGGACTCTACGTGAGCTTCAAAGGACGCTAGTTAATGATACATACTCACTGCCTTTGTAGCGCTCGTAGCGCAGCTTGACTTAGCGATCGGTTTTTTATACTGGATAGGTTAGAGTTTGAAACTATCTCGCCTGATCTTTAGCGATGCGACGTCGTGGTCGAAGTTGATGGCCCTGCTAAAGTTGCACGGCTTAATTGAGAGACGGCCTAATTAGCAGTGACTCGATTGGCTTTGACAGGCCTTGAGCATCGCTGTGGAGTTGCTACTTTCCTAAATTAAGTTACTTGCTACCATCTACATAATACGTGATGGATATTCCATATTTAAGAGAAGATCACTTCCACATTCATTGAGGAAGGAACCCGCTAAGGAGTGGAACTCTTTACTTGAGACTCTGTTTATAACAAAACAACCATTTTTTAAATTTTTGTCTGTCTGTCTGTTTATTCCGGGTAATCTCCGAAACGGCTGCATCGATTTCGCCGGGACTTCCACTGGCAGATAGCTGATGCTACAAGGAGTAACTTAGGCTACGTGGGCGAAAACGCGGGGCACAGCTAGTTATAAATAATTTCCACTTACATTACTATACAATTATAGTGTATTCATTTCACCTAAGAATCACTGGACCTAGATCATATCAGGACGCTTTGCAGGCGTCGCCGTGGTCGCAATAGATCATGCTGTTGACCGCGACCACACGGCCTACCTAGATTAAAAATAATTAAATGTGCGAGCTAAACTAATACCAAGCAATTATCTTCACGTCAAATAACTTTAAAATTTACAAGTAACCCTACCACTTAACTACAAAGTTATAATTTGACTGTAACTCTACAAAAACTAATTATCCCGTGACAAATATTGTATAATCTTATTCCGCAACACTCATCTGCATTCTTTCCCTACTTTACAATGTGGATAAAAGCACACTACTATAGTGCAAAATGGGTGTTTTGTCTTTGTTCACTTGCAGGTTAACTGTTTGTGGTGCGAGTGACAGCGTGGTTAAGTTAAATGAATTTAATTTCTTAGTCTTGGACCAGTGGTACCAGAGATTAGCTAGCGGTAACAAATAAAAAAGCTAATACGTACTACAGTGTACCGAAGTTTTTCCTAAGAGTAATCCAATCAATGGTTCCAACGGAAGATCAGCGCTGGTTTTAAACCAGCATTACGCTGAGTTGGGACCATTTTGTGACACTTATTTTTTTTCTTTTGTTTTATTTTGTTATTTATTTGTTGTTCTATGTTTAAGTGGTCACGAATAAATATGTTTTCTTTCTTTCTTTCTTTCAATCAGCAGCTGCCCGAACACACCGGTAGGTAATTCATGATGTGGGTAGCTAGCCAGACGAGCACTAGAAAATACTCTACCACCATGATAGCATGGTTCAACACACGGGTTCAACCATAGGGTCGGACCCGATGTTTTCCTTCACCGAATGGTCAGACTCGTAGGATTTTAACCATGAACCTGCAGATCGCCGGTCGACGACATTACGACTGAGAAAATAAAGACCTCACAAGTAACAGGTTACAATTTGAGGTAAGCTGTCAACCTCTAAACTAGAACAATGCTTCTGTATTGACCCCTATCCCGTATTGGTCCACCATTAAATAGCTTTTAGAGTGTGGTTCTACTGGCGGCGGATGGCGACTCTTCAAAGGTTTCAAATAAAAGAGCCAAAAAGATAATGAATATCTAAATGAAATTTCATTTATTATTTTTTGCCTTTTCCTCTAACGGCACAAATATTTCAACCTTGATAGAGGTTACATGTTAGTGCCGTTTGGGGTAGAGACGTTAGGCCCTGGGGACCGGAAGCACTCGAATTACTCGAAAAAATAAAATGATATATTATGTACATACAACTAGCATAGCAAGGATACGAGTAGATAATACTTAGATACCATAGTTTTAAAAAATAGTAAGAGATTTAGCTGAGACATAAGGTATTAAGTCTCATAAGCCCAGTAATTTCACTGGCTACTTTGCTCATGAACTTAGTAATGCTTGCACATTACTGCTTGGCGGCAGACTACACGAGCAAAGTACCCGCCCAAACGGACACTCGCAGAAGAGTAAGTCCTACCACCTGGTAAACATACTTGTACATCCCTCTAGTGATGGGTTAACACTTTAAACTTACGTTAACTTTATGTTAACTTTACAATTTTAAAATCATTTTAATTATTAAAATTTAAAACACGGAGATCTTTGACGTACCCTAATCATAATTGAGCACACATTTCTAGTTTCCCGCAGCTCGCCCACACTCGCACCCCACCTCTTCAAACCGCATGGCCACTTTACCAGGAGCCATAACTTACCCAACCCGCATGGAACATAATTTTTTACGAGCGAAATATCTTAAAAACACTTGGATCTTGTAATCCTTGCCTTGTTTCTTTTGGTACATGCATTGCAATGACGGACTCAGGAAATGGACAACTCATCTTATTTTATCAATATAAAATCGTTCTTCATTATTATTATAACTGTTACTATTTCATGTGTAACTTTTTATCAGTCTAATTATTTTTACACTTTTGGATAGAGAGACAAGCGGGTTTGTCCATAACAATTTCAGTGCCATTCGGAATTACAAAAAAAATATTTGACGCTCATATTGGTTTCCATATTAACAATAAAAAGAAAGAAAAAAGAAGAAAGAATATATTTTTTTTAAAAAGGCCTTTGTGTATTCTAGTAAATAAAATTGAAGTGTCTGTTTGCAATTGTCAAAATACAGTTTTTTTCTGAATGCATACGGTACTTATAACAATAAACACATATTTAATGTTTTTATCTATCCGTCTGACTATTTGTTGGTTCCGGACACGTCCCGGGTAATCTCCGAAACGGCTAGACAGATTTTGACCGAGACTCACTGGTAGATAGTTGATGTTATAAGGAGTACTTAGGCAACTTTTATTACGTGGGCGAAGCCGCAGGTCACAGCTAGTACATAAATCGCCAAGTACTGTGGTACCTAAAAGCCTCCACTTTGCCCTGTGCAGTCTATCAGCTAAGTCATCTAAGGTGCCTTCAGATTTTGATATCATATCATGCGAATATGCGATTTAGTTTAGTAGGGTGGAGTCGATCTTGTGTTCGGTTATTTTTACTAATAAAGATGGTACTCGCGAAAGAGTTGTATGGATTTTGCTGTAGACTAAGATAAAATAAACGCAGGGAGCGGAAAAATGTCCCGTCATAGAGAGCTCATGGACTGCACCTCTAGTATGACTAATCAATTCAAATTACTTTATTAATTTGGGCCCCAAGGAGCACTGATGAAAGTTAAAATAAATGACTAAGTGCTCGTTCAAAATTGGTATAAGCCGATCAAGAAGAATGGCAAAAAACTCGACGGCTATCTTTTTAAAATAGTTTTTACAATGAGTCTAATGCTGACAATTACGTATAAAATCTAAGTCTAAGTATTACAGTCATCTACATGATCCTTAATTTTATAAAACGCTTTTTTTAATTAATATACGTTCATATACATTCTTAACTATACGTTTAAACTTCCCTTGTTGTAATTCAGTTAATAATAATTAATAGTTTGCAGAAATTGAAGTAGCGCCAAAGGCACGGCATCTAAAGTGCATACTTAAAACGTCCTATCTCGTAAAATAAATACCTTACAGGATGTCGGCTACTGTTTAAGGCGGAGTATGCAATCGTTAGGCGTTATTACCTATACGCTGACTCATTTCCTAGATCCATAGGAATCCTAGAAAAACTAGAACCTTACCTTCTTGGTGTAGTGTTCAGTTAGTACTAAATACAGGCAGGCATTTCGATCATTCGCGAGGAAAAACTAGAGTTACTTGCCGGTAAAGTAGTAAAATTGACGCCATTCGCTATGCATCTTTTTTTGTTAGCACGGCTTTTGCACATTACAGAATTCAACAGTTATAAATTCTGGAGAAGACGGCAATACGAAAACCCAAAAAAAAGAAATCAAAAGAGTATCCATAACAAGCTATCTCTGATACTTTGTACTTTAAATAAAGGGTGATATCAACGAATGATATAATTGAAATCGGTTTCCATGGCAGTATAAATAATACCGTAATGTTCACTCTTTGAAACAAGGTGCGACGGTTTGGACGCGCGCGTTGATGTCTTTTTAACGCGCTTTTACTATCTTCACTTGTAATTATGTAATCAAAACTTGAAAGTCAATTTTAACCTACTTCTATAATTGTCGCATCAAAATAAGACTTTTGTATGTACGTAGTTTTGATGGCAATTAAATAATTTTGGTATTATGGAGCTGATCAGGTGATAAAGCCAGGAGGTGGATAGTGGAACTTTTCAGGGCCTACAAGTAAACCCCTCGAGTTTGGGCTCATATGGTACATTTTGATGAGTCCATTATAGACTGGCACTTGGGGTCGAGGGTCTGATGATGGAGTCAGGACGTGGATTATAGTAAGCGTGATTTTTAGCATTAAAATAAGTACATGCTACATAAATTTACTTGGGACATGTTTTTAACCGACTCCAAGAGAAGGTCAAGGAAGGACGTGTTATATAAACATTAATATTTAAAAAAAATTACAGTGATCATGTCAAACTAAGCAGTTATCTTTAGAAGTTACATTTAAATAATTGTGTATTAAAAACAGTACTTAGATTTTGATCGCACTGTGCTCAAGCATGTGTACTGCAAAAGGACGTACACTTCAAATTTATGACTACAATATTTATTTAAAATTTTTCATCCTAACAGCGTCCCGCAAATTGTGTTTTGTTTAACAAATCTGCGCCACAGAACATAAAAGAACAGTAGGTATCCCTACTTAATATTATAAATTAAGCATTGCATTTCTACAATTTGTTTAATTAAGAATAAAAGATCTTATCTGTAAATAGTAAACAAAATCCGTACTAAATGCAATGTTCCCGTGGGAATCGTCACGCGGGTGAAACCAGGCAGAAGTTAGTAGAACGCGAAAGTGTATGTTTGTTAGTTTTCATTTTTGCATAAAGATATCCTGTGCTCCAGAGAGCGACATAGGTCATATTTCCCCAAAACAATGAAGCAGCTGCCCGCGGCTTCTTCCACGTGGTGATTCCCACAAGAACTGTGCATTTTTCCGGGATACCAAGTAGCCTATGTTACTCTCCGATCCATAACCTATATCTATGCAAAAAATCACGTTGATCGTTGCTCAGTGAAAAAAGTAGAAACCAACAAACCAACAAACACACTTTCGCATTTCTAATAGTAGGTATGGATGGTTTGTGATTATTCCTCCTTTACGCACGAAGTGTTTTGCTTCTGCATTCCGTACCGCTAATGAATGGAACTCTTTGCCTGAGTTTGTGTTTCCCGATTGCTATAACCAGAGTTTCTTCAAGTCAGGAGTGAATAGGGTAAGGTAGGTAATCTTTTAGGCACAGATTATTTCGCCTGCTTTTAGGTAAGCCTGCTTCATTGTCAACCGCGTCGACAACAGGTGAGTTTGAGGTCAAACGAAATTATTAATAAAAAAAATCGGTAAACAGTGATTTCGGCGCTTCTGCTTTTTTCTGTGACCATGTCAAGCATTCTTTTAAATTATACACAGAATTCATAAATTGTGCGTTAATGTACACAATGTTGGAACACAAATTGTGTAATAAATTGTGAAATAATAACAATTATTAAGAATCATAAGAGTGGGATTCCTTATGATTGTGTTTCACACATCTCGCGGCAGTATAGACTTCTGTAGATGTGTTAACTAGGATTGCCAACTGTTTAGTTTCATTTTAAAAGCATTACATTAAAATAGTGAATGAAATTACTGGGCTTATGACACTTAGGTAATACCTAACGTCTCAGGGCAACGAGAGGACTGAAGTGCCGCGCAGGCCTTTAAGCAGTTTTTTAGTTATGGTGAAAAGGTGTTTATGTAAACGTAAGTCATTATTGATGAAGTGAAAGAAGTAGGTAGGTACCTACATATATTATATATGTAGTTATGCGTATTCTTATACCAGCTCCACTTTGGCGAATGTGCTTTAGAGCTCCACGAACCTATTCCACCTTCTTCTTTTCGATAGAACTTTAGTCATGGAGAGTTTCCCCGACGCGACGGTCGTTGCAGTTCCACTTGGACTAGTGCGTCCAAAAGCCTTTTTGGGAACTCTTACATTTTACTCACGGCAAAGTTGTGGGACCGATACGTATATACTTAACTTCTTTATTTATTCAGTAGGTACCTACCTAAGATAGCTAGCTTGAGTGTTTTCAAGTCGAGAGTTAATAGATTTCTTCTGGGTGAGCGTGTGCTTACTTTAGCTCTATTCTCGCTTTCCAACAAGTGAGGTGTGGCCAAACGCAAACCCATACAATGTAAAACAAGAAAACTTTTATACAAAAAATAAACTAACGTTTTAAATATCTGTATCAAGCTTCAAAAGAATTGGTTCACAATAATTACATTTTTTTTTTTTTTTAATCTACTTTTATTTAGGGGCTTTTCCCACATTGGTATGCCAGCCCCATCATACCCTAAACTTAAATACTAACCTTAATTTAATTTAAACATTTTATATAAAAATTTTGCTGCCTCACTATCTGGTGTAATAATTACATAGAAAAGCGAAAATTCAGTGGTGTAACAATCAATCCACCTCTTTTTCTGAAACGAGTGACTTTTATCAAATTTAAACGGGACGTACTTCAATGTATGCACTATTCAATAAACAAAGAATCGTCAAAATCGGACCATTCTGTAAATGTTATGCGTGATCAGATCATACATAAAATATTTAAAAAATATACGGACATAGTGAACCATCTCGGCTTTTACGTCGCTTAAAAACCTGTGTTTATATAGTAGACAGTTAAATTATGTTAGTCCGTAGTATTTATAAAAATAAACAAGAAATAAAATACTTTTAATGAGCGAGCAAAAGTAAACAAATAATTTCAAAAACATCAAACAGGACCCAATTTAGTTTTCAAATGGCGTCAGTAATGTCGAATGATAAATAATTAATTGAATAAAAACATAAATACTGCCCGGTGGCCCATAAGTCATGTGAACCAATACACCAAGGACATAGAAGGCGCTGAAAGGGCCATTTTTACAATCTTTTATTAATATGGATGAAATCTTGAGAGCTTTCGATCCACTTCCAGTTGTTCGATCCAGCCCAAATTTTACATGGTCTGATGATGGAGCCGGAAGGCGGCCAACTGGCCACAGGAACTCCGTGACGAAACGACGTAGGTAACCCCATCCAGTTTGGCCTTAGAGCCAGAAGATGGCCACAAATTACAGTACCAATTACGTATTTCATAAAAGCTTGTCTGGAAAAATATTTTTTCCACATCTTGGCTAAACCAAAAGGCAGATTGAAAATGATAAGCTGGTTGACGCCTAGAGCATCCGCGCAAGGTTGCCAGTCTTTTTGTTTTCTACAGAATACATTTCAGGGAGTGTGCGATGGTACTGCATAATTTGGTTCCCCCATCCTCACTTTGCCGTGGGGTACCGGCTAAGAATAGTACCTCCCTCTCTCTTCCCATGGGTGCCGTAGGAAGCGGCTAAGGCAATATATCCAGGGAATCATGTCCATTCTAGTAATCTTTATGGTATCCGCGGCTTTAAAAATATATAAAATTCTGCAGTGGAAGTCACCTACATCTTACTGCTCGTTTTGCATTCTCGTGATAAGTTGGGGACACAACAAGTATTTTTTATACCATTTGGTAACGAGGTGAGTGGTCGTTTGCCTGTCTGTAAGCACAACGCTGGTCCATAACAATTGCAGTGCCACTCAGAACTTATAATCATAAAGGCCTGTGCGGCACTGCAGCACCCTCGTTACCCTGAGACATTAGGTATTAAGTCTCTTAGGCCCAGTAATTCTCTGGCTACTTTGCTCATCAAACCGGAACACAGTAATGCTTGGAAATTACTGCTTGGTGGAAGACTACACGAGCAAAGCTCTGATACCCACCCCGACTGACACTCGCAGAAGACTTAGTCCTACCACCTATGATGCTACTGCTCATTATCCAGGTATTGCCTTAACTGGCTCATACGGCACCCGCGGGTAGAGATGGAGTGGTCTTATTCATTCATACGTAGGGAGCACGTAGCCAAATTTGTGTAAATTTTTAGTTCTTACATTAGGATTACTCTCATGTTCTCAAGCAGGAGTCCAGTCTCCTGGGTTCTTATCCCGTTGGAAGTGAAAATTTTGAGATGTAGGTTTACATTGATCGGTGAATAACGTTATACGCGTTACAATACAGTGCTATGCAAAACAATACAATGCACCAAACAGTATCCTAATATACGAGGAATGCACCCACTGCGCCTCCATCTGAACGCCATGTCTCATAAGTTTATATCACATCAAGATGGCCCCCCTACGAGCGCCGCCGATCACTGCATATAACTAAACATAATCAAATATTATTTAAATAATCCTTTTTATTTCTGTCCTCATTTGCATTCAGACGTTTTCTTTGTTTATTTTATTACAGGAGAATAATAATATTTTTAGTGCTAGTGCTTTATTAAAAAGAATATTTATATTGTTTAATTTTTGGTTAAGAGTTTTTATGTTGACATAATATCATTTTTGCAAACCATAGACTATTTTATTTTTCAAGATAAAACAGTTTAACTAAACCACCGATTAATACTGTTTAGAGCCAAACTTGAAATTTATTTTAAACTTGACACTGGCTGGATACGCAAATCGCGTAGACCCAAACTTAAAAAAAAATGTAGTGTTTAATTACTTTATTACATCATTATTTAAACTGGCTGAGATCTCAAACCGTGCAAAGCTGTAAAAGTCCATGTGGACGGACTAAGGAGACAAAAAAGTAAAGTTAACATCTTTACCTTTACCAGTAAATACCAATATCTCTAGGTCATTCAAAAACAACAAAAAGTCCTCAAATGTTGTATGAATCACGACTACCCTTTTTCGTGGGACAAGATAAAAAATGACAAAGGCGGTCGGACCGCATACAGCCACCATAAGTCACTCGGATGTTTAAACTGGATTTGACGTTTTAAGGATGTAGGTTTCTAAAGGTTACGACTACGATTTGGAATTTGCAACTATTGTTTGTGTTTCACTATTGAGGTTGGCGCTTGTCTACTATTTACACGACTCCGCAGAAAAGGAGTGTAATGTTTTTAGTTAGGGTTCATGCACGTATGTCTGTATCTGAGTTTCTTTATTCCACCATATTTTTTAACAGATTTGGATGTATGGGGTATCGTTAGAATCTTACATCATCCCGAGTGACACTGGCTAGGGCAGTCGTGTTTTTTATGTTACTTTTGTTACATCGACTTATTCAAGACAAGGATTTTAAATTTACCAGGTGGTAGGACTCACACTTCTGCGAATGTCCATCAGGGTGGTCACCACCGCTTTGCTCGTGTAGTCTACCGCCAAGCAGTAATGTGCAAGCTTTACTGTGTTCCGGTTTGATGAACATAGTATCCAGTGAAATTACTGGGCTTATGAGACTTAATACCTAATGTCTCAGGGTAACGAGCGCACTGCAGTGCCGCGCAGGCCTTAGTTTCAAAGTTCTGGGTGGCACTGCAATTGTTATGGGCCAGCATTATGCTTACCATCAGGCAAATGACCAGCTCGTCTCGTTACCAATAAAAAAAATGTATCAGGGTAACGGGCGCACTGCAGTGCTACGCAGGCCGTTGTGTTTCAAAGTTCTGAGTGGCAGTGCAATTGTTATGGCATCAGGCAAACAACCAGCTCATCTCGTTATCAAATAGTATAAAAAAACACAAAATTTGAAATGGTAACACGATCGTGTCGTAATCTATAAACCGCCCAAATAGGTCCTATTATTGATGACTTTAGAGCACACCAGTGAAACGTCTCGAAGATCATTTTAAAAGGATTCCCAGACGGTATTTGGTATCTTGTCTAAATAAGAAATGTTGACATTCATTCGCGAAATGAAAGAACTTCTAGCTAGAATATTTCATCAAGATGCGGTTGAATAATTAATATTAACTACGCAAGCACCCAGCGAAATTGTACTGTCACAAAAAAATATCTGATAATTTTCTGAAGTATACATACTTTACTAACAATAAAATAATATTAAAGATGTCTTGTTTGCTATTTATTATACGATCTTATGCTTGTTATAAACAAAACGATATTTTAATACGTAAATAATTTAATTCACTAAATTTAATCCCATTTTTAAATAAAAGCACGAAGTCTAAATAAATAAATGACCTTTGCAGGTTAAAAAAAAGAAACAGTATGTAATGGCGCGAACATAACTTTTTATTTCTTCTCCTTCGAAGTTCGATGCAAATTCTCGCATAAGTGTATACAGCCAAGCGTTGATGCTAATACTCTATAATTTAAAGTATTTGCTCGGTTTGGGCATTTATTACCGATTTTGTAAGCAATCTGGATCAGGAAACAAGTATTCCATTGATACTCTCTCGTTGATTCGTTTTCTTGATAAGGAAATTACTTTTTTTATTCGGGTGAGGGTCGAAACTTGATAAGATGTACTCGGCAGTGAAAAAATAAAATGGTGTTACACGGTACACCAGATGTTAAGGAATCGCACACAGCGCACACTACTGCGTTTTTTCTAAATTCTGTAACTACTGCAATAATTGATTTAAAAATCACCCGGCCATAGCCCGACTTTGCCACTTTCGCTGTCAACAGATTTGAACCCGCGACTTCGGGTAATTTAAACGCGACGATGCAACGTGACGCAGATCAATATTTACGAATCTCGGTCACAGCGAAATTTTTGAGATGTCAATCATTTCTACAAAGATACTGCACCTAAAAGTTCCCCGAATTCAAATAGTACGTAGCTTTACGACCTGCGTAGAACATGTGACGTCAGTTGTTTTGCCCAATTTGTATGGGGCGTTTTAGCTCAGTGGATACGTCCGACTGACTTGTTTTGACTCTCATTTTTCGTTCTCTCTCTGTTTTGTGTACATATATTATTTACATACACTCCCAAGCGACGCGTTAGCGACAAACCGCTAACTCAATGCCTAGTGACATTGGTGTAATTAATTGGTTTTCTACATGAGAAACTTGCTACCTATAAAAATGTAACGGATGTAATGGGCAGGTGTAGTGCATTTCAACCCTAAGGCAAGGCAAACGCGTTTTTGTGCAATGAAGCTGCACTTAATATTTTATGATAATATTTTTACATTTTGAAGTGTGAATAAGGCCGTAGTGGATTAGTAACGATATTACAGGGGCCAAGCAAAGAGAAGAGAGAGAGAACAAATACTAAAGAGTTTAAACTATACAACCTGAGTTTGAATTTGTATGTTGCCCCGAAAGGGGGTCAATCTACTCCTGGAGGTCAACAACATTTGCATTACAACTTTTTGAAAATCGGAATTTTTTTATTGAATAAAAGTCATTTGAAGTTTACGTTAAATTCCGATAGGTACAGAACTTCGAGGCAGAGCCCTAGATCAGCTGACTCACTTTGACTATATTGAATTTTGTTTCATGATGATGAAATTGGCATGTTATCCTGAAAAGGGGTGAAATCTACTCCTGGACATCAACATTTGTTTTACGACTTTTTGAAATTCGGAATTTTTCATTGAAGAAATTGCATTTAAAGTTTACGTCCAAATTCTACTACAGAATTTCCGGGCAGCCCTAGATCAGCTGATTCACTTGAACTATGTTGAACTTTGTTAAATGATTATGTTGATTAGAAAATACTTAGAAACAAATCCAGAAAATGCCGGCTTTCTACCCCGGAAAAATGTACGGTTCCTGAGGGAACGCGGGGGAAACCGCGGGCAATAGCTATAAGTAGTAATTTCCAAGCTTCACGTTTACTGAACATTATATTTTCTCTGATGAGTGTTTCGCTCAAAATTCGCTTACGTTAACGATGCGATCGGCGGAAATGGTCTGTGCTACGGCTACCAACGAGGTAGCGGTACAATCAAGGATAAAAAAAGAAATTATAGATTTTAAGATAAAAATATGTACTCGTACCTACAGCTGTATATCTATACAAATAAATAAAATTGAAGTATTGATTTGAAGTATTCAGAATAACAGCTTTTTACTAAATGCAAAATGCATACAAAAGTATGATTTATATCAAAAAACACTTTTTAAAAAATTTGTCTGTCTGTCTGTTTGTTCCGACTAATCTCTGTAACGGCTGGACCAATTTTGACGGGACTTTCACTGGCGGATAGCTGATGTTATACGGAGTAACTAAGACTATTTATATTAAGTTGGCAAAGCCACGGGGCACAGCTATTATTATTAACCGACTTTAAAAAAGGAGTTTTTTATGTTTGTTTCCTCAGGTCTCCGTCATTTATAAACCGATTTGGAATTTTTTTTTTATTCAGCATATAGTTTCAGATTGGTTCCATAGAAATTTCATCAAAATCAGTTTAGTAATTTGTCACTGAAGTCGGTTCGTCGCCTTTTTAAAGCAATTCCACTTGTATGAGATTTTATTTGTACCGCTATTTATCTTGTCTTTTATTTATCTTGTACTTATTTAACTTCGCGACAAAATGTCAGATATAACAATGGGCCGTGGTAAAACTCATAATCTTAAAAATCAATTGACATTTTCATTTGCAGGCTACAAAATTAAAAAAAGAACACGTTATCTGTGACATATCGACATCACAATATGGTTGGGTTTAAAAATGCCGCTTATTTAGGTCATAAAAGGAGCAAGACGAGGAAAAATAAAAGTATTGTCGATGGTTGGCGCGTCGGTTGGGTAGATTTGGTATGTTACTTTTATGCTCTTATTAATATAATAATCAGTGTTAAACGGTTGTATAGTTAAACCACGTCTTGTTTCTATCATTTCAGTTTCCAATTGTCAATGAATAACAAAGACATATATTGTCTGGCCACGAAAGAAGAAGAAAAAAAAAGTAACTATATCATTTCAAAGACGCTTGATTATAGAGCAGCATTGGAAAACTGGGCAGTACCAAAAATCAATTGGGTAATTGGGGTTCCTAGATGTGGCAAAACAATATGGCTGGTTGGGAACTTCGACGTAGACAATGACTTAATAGTCATCACAACAACTGAGGCAGCTAAAGATCTTTTTTTTTATTCTTCATTTAATTTAGGGACTTTTACCATACAATGCCAGTCCCAAGCTAAAGATCTAAGAGAGAAGCTTGCCCACCGCATTGGAGACGCTGTAAAAACCAAGGTGCGGACTATGGCCTCAATCTTAGTAAATGGGTTTAAGGAGCCGGACAGATGCAACCGCTTATTGGTTGATGAGGCTCTTATGAACCACTTTGGGGCCATAGTTATGGTGAGTCGACTGTCAGGTGCTAATAAAATTGTCCTCGTCGGAGATCTCAACCAATTGCCTTATATCGACAGGGCAAACTTGTTCGAGCTAAAGTACATTTACGCCCAAGCCAAGTGATGACGCGCGATAGGCAGATCTGTGAAGCGGGCAATGATAGCGACAATACAAATAATCGTGGGCTACAACCTCCGAAAAGCCATACAACACTGGAACGAAGAAGTGGTTCAAGCGCTTATGATAATCCCCAATCACCGATCACCCTACAATCCCCTAGTATATAGGCAGTAGGCACCTATGTAAAACTATATTCATCTGTGTAAGCAACTGGAGCTGTCATGCTCACGAAAAAGGTTCTTTACGAGGCGGCATCGTGTGGCGGGTCACCCTCTTCCCTCAGTAATGGTTGAGGAGAGCGACGGCCGGCACATGGGTCATACTCGTGAACGGGTGCTGCTTGTGGTGTCTGGTCAACTCCAGTTGTAATCCTTCTGTCGACTAGTAATTTAGTTCTAACGTTGATTTATTTAGTTTTAAGACCATATAGTTCCCGTCTTGGTGTTGTTTTTGCGTTCCGTACATTCTCCACCCGCTCGGGAAATTTTCTACCGCTAAACTTGTAGGGTTCTAGAATCTTTTCGAACCTATTAGAATTATAAAGATTTACTCTTACTTAGAAAAGTTTTTACATGTATGTAAAACAAATTTTTCACCCATATTATAATGTGCGATAACAGCCAGAAAATACCAGATGGGAATGCAAATTCTTCTGCGAGTGTACGTCTGGGTGGGTACCGCCACTTTTTTTGTGTTGTTTGCCACCAAGCAGTAATGTGCAAGCACTACTGTGTTCCGATTTGATGAGCAAAGTGTCTCAGGGTAACAAACGCAATGCGTACAGCGTATTTTGTTTCAAAGTTCTGAGTGGCACTGCAATTGTTATGGGCAAGCGTTATGCTTGCCATCAGGCAAACGACCCGCCACGCTCGTCTATAGATATCCAATAGTAAAAAAATATCCACATGTAGAATATAAAAAAGAGTTGGTCAAACTTTCAGACCTCCCCATTACAGATTCTCCGTTCTAAAATCCTCGCATATTTCATTTCGAAATCCACCACAGAAAAAGTTAAAGGATTTCGAATTTCGAACATCTAAATACATGCACAGAACGAATGGCGCACATTTGTCTCCCTGCGCGACGCCGCGGTTGTATTTAAAAAAGGAACAAGGATTTTTCTTTTTTATTTTATGAAAAAAGAATCGTGCGTTTTGTTTCTGTTGCGCTTGGCCGCGCTTGGAGATAAAACGATCGATAAGTCGTAGGGCGAATTGGAAAAGTGTCGTTCGCGTGTTTGCCAGGTTTTGAAACGATTACAAAATATTAACAGTGTCACATCTCTATAGATGTAAGCAACGCACAACGTTTGTTGTGCGTTGCTTATTAAGTAGGTATAGGCAGGCTAGCTTCAGGCTAACTTAAAATACCTACTAATAAAAAAATTACAGTTGTAAACTAACTACCTGTCAAATTTCAGTTTCATAGGTCAAGCTAGTAGTTTTTGAGATTTCTTGTTCAGCACCATTTTCTATCTAAAGGTTACTAACTAAGGGTACTGACCCTTAGTTAGTAACCTTTAGATAGAAAATGGTACCCTATTTATTCGCATAATATTAGCCCTAGATGAATTACGTACAAAAGACGTCAACGGGAGATCAACATATAGATATACTCCGCTACTTATAACTGCTCTTGAGAGTTAGTCTTCTAGAATAACGTTATCATCTTGACACCTTCACTTATTATCAAATTAAAATATAAGAGAGTGATTAAACGCCAACCACACGAAATAAATCTTCAATTTTTTTAGTAACTTCACAAAACGCCTAGTTCCATCCATCCCAACAACAATCCCATACCTTCCGACTGCTCGATACTAGAAAAGGGTGCAAGATTAACTTTTTTTCCGGTCAGTTATGAGAGCTGTCCCTGGCAACATCATAAAGTATTTAAAAATGATATTACTAAGACATCTCCGGATATTTTGAATATTTACTTTAATACCCCTACTTGTTTTTTTATTATTCTCATAGAAAGCAGGGTCGCTTTTTTATTTCGTTTTTAATATTATGAGACGTCCGGGTGTCCTTTGCTGGTGATCGTAATCTTAAAGAAAAAGATGATATCGTCTTTTAAAAATGAGGAATGGCAGATGTAGTTGGTAACGCTCACCCAAGTTTTGGTTTTGTTTGTTTTTATTATTGATTTATATGTACTTTATATTATTGTGTATACGTGTGTGCAAAGGTTTAATTGAATTAAGGTAAACACTTTTCTATTCTATTTCTTACCTTTTTATTCTTCTAGAATAGAAAGATAACTCTTTCACCGACATTATACAAAAGGCTACTCTGCTCATCAAACCGGAACACAGTAATGTTTGTGTATAACTGCTGCGGCAGACTTGACGAGTAAACCGGTGGTACCAATCCAGGCGTACACTCGCAGAAGAGTCCTTAGTCCTACGACCTAGTAAACCGATTTTGATGGAATATAGAATGTAGATAGTTTACATTTGACATAGAGCCACTTCTTGCTAACTTACCTGCTTACGGCTTACCTGAGGGACTTTGCAATTGGGTTAGTAATTTTTTGGATGGTCGAAGAAGAGCCGTCGTGGACGGTGCTTGTTCTGAGAGCAGACAAGGATCAGTGGATCACCCACGCTTTTCATCCTGCATTTAATGATTTATTAAAAATAGATAATATTCATTGCTATGCGGACAGCACAGGTGATGCCATTATTTTGGCCGCGCAAATGTCCCTCATGACGAATTACCTACAAGAAGAACCGAACTTGTGTCACCGGTCGATCGCTGTCTAGAGCAGGTTTACGAATGGGGATCACATAACCTTGTGCGATTTAGCCTCACAAAACGCAAGCCATCGCTTCCACGTGATCATTTTGCTACTGCCACCATGCCACGTGATCATTTTGCTACTGCCACCATGCCACGTGATCATTTTGCTACTGCCACCATGCCACGTGATCATTTTGCTACTGCCACCATGCCACGTGATCATTTTGCTACTGCCACAATGCCACATGATCATTTTGCTACCGCCACCGTGCCACGTCACAATGTCACCATGTCACATTTCAACTAGTGAGGTGTAATAAAGTTGTAATTGGTCACTTTAGACTGTTCGGCTAAGGTTAGGTAGTAGCCCTAAGCGAGGAGCCCCGGATTCGTTTCCCAGCCGCGGCAAATTTTGTGAGGTGAACGTAATCTATTTTGGGTTTTGGATGTTTGTGTTGTGCTGTATTTATGTATGTCTCTGCCACCTCGACACAGGGAATCCTAGTGCAGGCGAATGAGCGTCTAAGCGTTTGATTTTAGTTATTTAGTTCTTAAAAACCTTATTTTACCCAGAATAAGTATAAGTTATGATAGAGTAATAGACAGGGTATCTATACTGCATGATCGTCTATTAACTCACATTTTGTTCATCAAGCCTTCTCAACCAGTACGTTGTCTGTCAAATTAAATATTATAAATAATGTAAAAATAATATATGAAGTACAAATCAAAACAGAGTGAGCGTACTCAATTAGGCAACGAGATAAAATGGATTTGAAACTGGTTTTACGGTTCGATAATGTTAAGGCGAAGCTCTCCAGAACTTAAAAGACGAAGTTACTGAAGAAGTTTCAAATTTGGCGCATGTAGCTAAATTAAATAATAAGCTAGTTGGAAGCACAATGGAACTGTTTTTCAGTGCGGGCTCAAATGAAGCTTCATATTCGTAATTTTTAAAAAAAAATCTGGTGTCTCATTTCACCATCGGTTGACTAGATGTACTTACGGCTGCGTATATCTTCCGCGAGTGTCCGTCTGGGTGGGTACCACCAGTTTGCTCGTGTAGTCTGCCGCCAAGCAGTAACGTGCAAGCATTATCGGTTTGACTAGCAAAGTACTCAGTGAAATTACCGGACCTTATGTCCCAACAAGCGCACGCGCGGTCCTGGCTTTTATATGGCCATAATATGATTTAGAATTTAGACCATCTTGGCGCATCGCCTGAGCTGTGCGGGAGAGACAAAAACGAGAGGACGCAGTACAGTGAGCAAGCGGGGAGTCCCACACTCCCTCTAGAGGGGTCAGTGTGTTACAAAAAAAGGGCTTACACCATCTAAAACATAAAATAAAAGAGCGTGCTTCGCCTAAACAGAAATATAATTAAAGTCAAAATGGCGCCATTTATAACCGGCGGCCCATCAACGAATGCGAATTTTCATCAGTAACACATAAATTATTGTTTAAACACAATCGCGCACTGATGAAGACGCGCATTGGACGAGTTTGACGTATTGACAAATGATCATGCCTTGATAGATTGGCAAACTAAGTCTTTTTTTAATCGCAGATTTTTAATTTGACTGCTACTTATTGTTATGGGCTGCTATTACAAAAATGATTTGGTTTATCTCTGGCAATCAATCCCTTTTATTACCTACAAGTTTTTATTTAGCTTGCAATGTTTAAGTGCTCCTCAGACTATGGTTATCAATCGAGTTTACTTCCTTATAGGATAGGTCACTTTAGTCAAGAATTTTATTATAATGTCGCAGCAAAATAAAAGAACAAAACTTAGTTTAACTCTACGATGTTTATCATCAGAAATATAGTAGGTCCATATAAATATCGTCCCCTCATTTTATGGACTAAAGAATGTACTTAACTTCAGTAAGATTCGCACTAAAAACATGGCGGTTCTTATTTCGTTTAAAAACGGGCCTAAAGAATCTTTGGGACCGTTAAATACACTGTATGTTTTGGGTACGTGGATGTAGGGAATTATGGAGCAGGCAAATGATTATACTTGGCTGTAAGTTATACTAGCTATAATTTGACCTATAAGATGTTCTAAATAATAATAGAGCTGTGGATTAAATAAAATAGAGCTGGCTATAAGGGAATAATAATAATAATAATAGGTACCTACTTATCTATAATTAACAACACCTATAATGCACATAGTGTCATTGTCCGCACAGTTTTAGGCCACGCAGGCCTTTGTGTTTCTAACTTCTGAGTGGCACTGCAATTGTTATGGGCCGGCGTTATGCTTATCATCATGCAAACGACCTGCTAGTCTCGTTATCTAAGTATACTCTATACAAATAAATAAAATTGAAGTGTCTGTTTGTAATATCAAAAAAACAGCTTTTTACTAAATGCATATGAAAGTATATAAGGAACCTACAACAGAACAACTGTTTTTTTTTTGTCTGTCTGTCTGTCTGTTCCGGGTAATCTCCGAAGCAGCTGGACCGATTTTGACGGGACTTTCACTGACAGATAGCTGATGTTATAAAGAGTAACTTAGGCTACTTTTATTTTAGGAAAAGAAATAGGATTCCGCGCAAAAAATTAAAAACCATCAAATGCAATATCTCCGCGCGGATGAAACCGCGGGCAGCAGCTAGTCAAGATATATAAAAGAAATTCACCAAGGTTAACTGGAAGATAATGCTCTTAAGTTCGCTCATGTAAAAGTAGCAATAATGATTTTGCTATCTTTACCTAGTATATTAGTCTATTAAGTAGACTAGACAAATATACTAGGTAATAATATTCAATTGGTTGAAATTCGTGAAGAGTGAAGAATTAATCAATGAATACTATGATCTGTTTAAATTTTCTGTCTATATTATGGCCACGTTAAATTATTGTGACTATGCCATATCCAGAGAGCTAGCACATCCTGCTCAAAAGCTCCAACTGCCGAAAATTTCCCCCCAAACAAAAACCCAGTAAACTGGACCAAAACATTCGTCAAAGAACACAAAAATACCGACGCGACTAAGAAAATTATCTTTAATTATTACAATCTTACTGAACGACTCCACGGCAGAATTGCTTCAATCGCTGCGTTTAAAAAACAGTTTTGCAACGAAAACAAACCTTATTTCGACAACGGAAGAATATGTACTCATTTTCAAACTAAAAAGTTAAACTTGTCATTGAAAAAACTGAATTGGCGCGAAAGTGCACCTTATTTTGACAGATGTAAGTGTCAAATTTAATGTCAAATGAGGATGTATGACCGAAATGGCGGGCGGAGTTTAGTGTACGATTTTTTACGTGAAAATTACTCATTTTTGGGAGTGGTTTGTGTGACCACGCCTCAGTAATGACTCGTACAGCGTACTTAATTTCAGTAGTTATAATTGTTTTGTATGCGTGCGTATTTGTACCACTGTTTGGAGAACTTTAGAAAGTGTTATTTTAAGCGATTTAATAATTACTCATTACGGGGTATTACATTTCTTTAATTATTATAAAACCTACTGTTAAAGAGATGATTTTTGTGTCACAGAGTTTTGACAAGTTTGCGGTGGACATCCACCGCAGTTATTGGTAATATTTGGATTGATAACAAAATCAGAATAGGTACCTACCTACCTAATAAGTACCTACTCTTCAATAATTCAATTTCAAATTGACTCTTCAATAGTAACCTAGTGATAATTACCAACAACTATTATAACATTACCTAGTAGGCACCTAATATAATACTCGTGTACCTACCTAGTATTTAATTTTTACCCTCGATGGAACGGAGGCGTTTAGTGTGAGAGGCAGATACGGTTTTTATGTAGGTATGGATAGGGTTTGTGATTCATTAGCAATCGTTCTTAGATATATAGGTGTTAACCCGCTAGGAGACGCTGCAAAAAATTCTTATAGGAATTCTCTATCCGTCAGGGCTCTCATTGCTATATCAGTTCACTATTTCAATTAAAATGTAGCAATAAGAGCAGGGAATGGCATTTCCAACGGATTTTCAAGGAGTCGGGGGGTGAGGGTTTATAATTCAATATTTAGTGGAGTGGGACTACGAAGGAAAATAACTACCCATGGACCCACCAATGGCTCAAAGCAGTGGGACCACGGGTAATACCTCATACTTAATAGTATGTTAGTGATACATTGTAGGTACCCCGCGGCCTTACCGGCTGACTATAAATCGTATTCGTTTTCGACTCCCCGATTAAAACCAGCCAGGAAGGAATTGTCTAGTTCTCGCTAGCTTTCGTTCTGGAACGAGCGATATTAAGGTAACAAGTTGTACCAAAACGAAAACTAGAGTCCCTTAAACTAGAGACTAGCAGTCTCTAAAAGATTGAACTCAAGACTATGTACTGCAGTGGTTTGAGTCAAAATGTCCTCGCATTTTGGGTGCAGATCGAATGCCATATCAGTAAGCCTAAATCAGAGTCCTTGTACCTGTGTACGGTCTAATTACCTCCTCCCGTTCAACAGTATATCCAGCATATCGTCTCTGTCTCCATATTCCCTGAGGCCTAGAAGGTGGATACGGGGGTGTTCTTCCTCTATTATCATGCCTCGAGGTGGCGCGCGTTTTAAGTGCGGCGCGGGGGGCCCGCAGCTCGTTATTATAGCGTCGAGGTGGAACACGTTGGTTTTTAGTTGGTAGGTCTCATTAGCCTATATAGTTTGTGACAACCACTACGCTGCCCACGCGGCAGGTGGCAGGCGTTCCGAGAACTGGACGTAACAGGCAGACTGGACATACGGGTAATAGGACATAAAGCACCGGAGAGGGGTATCCAGAGAATTTTAAACGACGTAAAAATAGGTGTGAATCAAAAACATAAATATGTAAAAGCATACTTTATTTCTTACTTAACAATCTTTACATCGAATTATTCACAGCTTTGGTTCTGTTTAGAGCGCACTTTTGAAAAATATAAGTATACTTTTTATAAACTCTGATAGTATAAATATTTCTGGCCAAATATAATTCTGAATTTTATATAGACTCGATATTTACGCAGTACTTTAAAAGAATGATCATTGTTAGTAAACGTCTTTTCGGAGATATCAAAAATGGCTGAAAACGACTAGACCAAATCACAAGTTTAACTATGAAAAATGGATTAAACATCTTTTTGTCTTTAACCGATCATTCTTATAAAATATTACGCATTATCATAGACAACTTTGATAAATATTTTTTTAAACTAAAGTCATAAATTGCGCGCTCTATCGTCTCAACTTCTATTCCTCATTCCTTACACTTACAGTCTATGGTAAATATTTTTTTTGTAAACTAGAAAAATGAAAAAAATCTAGCGTTCCGTTACTAAAATGTGCGTACCGATATCGCAAAAATATTGTACTCTTAGAAGAAAACTAATTTAAAATAATAAAAAAAAAATGCAAACTCAATTCGGAAAAAATATCTGCTATCGAGCACCAAAATATAATAGTCATGATTCCTAACCCATCCCCACGACTTTTCCACTTAAAAACTATAATTTCCATTTACATTTAAACGACTTCGAAAAAAAATTTTAATCAGAACTTTGGCAAGATTTTTTTGCAAAAAATCAACGAAAAAATTGTGACGAAATAAAAAAACAATAATGAACATTTTTTTTTATAATAATATTTCTAATCTATCTTTTCCCCGTTTTACTTAAATTGCCAGTAAATTCGATCATTTTATCACCTTTTTTATTCACACCGCGTCGTATAAAAAAACCTGTTTCATACATTTTGTGTATTTTATATGTACTTCTCGATGGTCCCATCGTCGAAAGATTATAAATAATTTTGAGCCTAACTTATATTTTGTTTTGTCAAAAAGTAACCTTGAGGTTAAAAACTAATATTTTTATTTTACTGTTAAAAATATAATGGCGCATACACTATGCAATTATAGTATAATACGCCTCAAATCTGAATTCGCAAAATACGTTGCTACGCAATATTGAATGCTAACCCCAAAGTAGGGTTATAAGCCCCAATCTGAGTTCTCAACCCCAAATAAGATTACTAAACAATACAAAATTAAGGTATAGCGATCAAAAATTTATTATAACCCCAAATGACTTGAATAATAACTGCACATTTCTTAATAGATGAAACAGGTCTGTACAATATTTCTTGTGATAGAAAATATCACACTATACGCATTCACAATAATTACGACACCTACCAAAGCAGAGAATTTTAATTTAGAAATGTATATTTCTTATTTCAGAGTTCCAACAGTCCTTGGTTCCGCTCCGACGGACTCTAGAGGAAGTCCAATGTGACAGCACGTCGATTTATGTTCTTTTTATTTCTCTGCTTTGGTATGAGCTGGGTGCCTAATACACAATCCACATCGAAAAATTGGCAAAACACAAATTATTTAAACATGGTAACTATTTTGTCTAACTACTATTTTTCAATTTTTGCGAAGAATTCGGAACACAATTTTTGTATAATAATACATATATAATTATTTATTTATATGACAAGTTTGACGTTAGGCACTTTTCGTAGTCGTGAAAAGTGCAAAATTTAGTGGCGAAAATTCGAAATAAATCTTTATAATATACAAGGTGTAAATTAAATAACTGAAAACCTGAAATTAGTTTGTTCAGAATCGAGAGTAGAATCGATTACACTTAATATTTAAAAGCACATATTTTTTTTAAATCGCGTTTTTATTGTGCCCAATCTAAACGTTGCATATGCAACATGATGCCAATGAAATTTTTTGGCGAGGTGGCACATTTAAATGTGCTAGATAATTAATACTGAACTAAACTAAAGCCCCGTCAAATGTCACGTTTAACGTTACAAAAAACGACGAAGCGCAGATCAAGTACAAATTAGGAATGTACCTATACGTACTTAGCAAAACATACGAATATCTTTTGAAATAATTAAGGTATTTGTAAATACATTAAACTAACTTAAAATAAAAAAACCAGTTGGGGTGTCTGAGATTTTCAGTATATCCATTTACACCTTGTATTTAAACTGACTGCAGTTTACAATAATTATTTAGTTTTAATCACTTTTTTAAACAAACCTGCAAATTATTTTTATTTTATTCAATTTAGCTTTAAATTTCTAAAAGTTGCAAATGTATGTTTAATTTTTATTAATGTTAAACTTAAAAAAATGTATTTTATATTTATGCACTGTTTACCGGACTTGTACTTTAGGTGAAAATACAAAAAAAAGCTTTTTCTCCGATCACCGAATTCCCCACTCACAAAAATTGGATAAATATTTATCAATTTTAAAACAAACAAACATATTAATAGACTAAACAACAGACAAAATATCAGATTTTTTTACGTCGAAATAAAAACAAGTATCTAGAACTTATTGCGAGTTTTACCTTAAAATTAAAAAATATAATAAAAAAAATGAAAAATGGCAACATTTAGGAGTTTCTCAGACGTTTCAACAAGAAAATGCAGTTACAATTAACTCTCAGGACGCGGAAGATCACAATCGATGCTTGGAACAACTTTTATTACACATATAAAATTAACAAAATAAAATGTGTCGAAAAAAGTAACAACCTTCCTGGGAGAACCATTCCTTGAAAAGTGAGCCAATATCGATCCTGAACACTCATACGATTCCAGCATTAACTTTCAAAAGTATATTTTACGTCGGCTGAGATGTACCACGATACCGGACAAAAACTATACAACCTGAGTCTGAATTGGTATGTTATCTCCAAAGGGGGTTAATCTACTCCTGCAGGACAACAACATTTGTTTTAGGACTTTATGGAAATTTTTTATCTTTCATTGACGAAATGGCATTTAAAATTTATGTCAAAATTCTACTACAGAATTTCCGGACAGCACTAGATCAGCTGATTCACTTGAACGGTGTTGAACTTAAATAAAAAATAATATTGATTAGATTTAAAAAAAAAAGAAGAAAATGCCGCGAAATACGAATTATTTTTTTTGTAATTGTGGTATGATGTATTTCCAAGGGAGGTTCTCACAACTTGTGGACCAACAACCATGGTCCTAGTCACCCCGTTCCGGGATAGCATACCAAGTCAAACTCACCCTGTATAATTATACAAAAAGCAACAATGTTGTGTACAACATCTAATTCTGTCCCAATACCCACTACCTAGAAAACTATTGAAATATAAAAAGCATATAATTATAAGGTATAATGTTTTAAGTGTAACTGTAGAAAAGTCGGAAATAATAAAACATTTTATTATAGACTTACAACCTTACTCGCAGAATAAAATCGTTTCGATTCGATTAAAACCTTTTTCAAACATTTAATAACTTCCAAATGTATAAAGCTGGACCCAAAAATTTCCCCGTCAGGGGCCTATTTCATAAAAAATATTAGTCTAATATTATGAGTATTAGTCTCATATTTTGTATGGAAAAAAGAAAAAAAAGCTCATAATATTAGTCTAATATTTTTTATGGAATAGGCCCCTGGGCATTGACAATTTAGATGAGTCAAATAATATAATGGAAGGTGTTTCTTGTTTCATAATTTTCTAAAAAAATCACCAGTTATAGTTTTACATACGAGTTACCTACCATCTTTCCGATTTTTTTACACTTAAAATGTTACACGCATGTAATTATGATATAGTACGTAACACAAATGGTTTTGAAAATTCGCAATAAGGGTACGTTTAGGTAGGCGCATGACGTTTTGCGACGTAAACAATGTTTTAACTCGCAAAACTTTCTAAGTCACTATTCAGAACCATTTTTAAAACCAATTTATGTTTAAAGAGTAACAAAAACAATGAAAAATTATTCCGGTATCGTGTCTTTTAAGTCTATACAAAGTATGAATGCGTATTTAACAACTAAAACTATAACATTCACAGCATCAAAAACGGGCAAGTATTCTGGATTCAATTAGGTATCGTCCAAATCACAAAAAAAAAACAACGATAAGTATTTCCGTTATAAAAAATAAGTACTTAAAACAGTTAAATAAAGGAACGTTATTTTCATAATATATGTTTAAGACTAATATAATAATAAGTATTTTTGTTTATATTTTGGTGTAAGTAAAATTAATTTTTCTATTTTTTGCTGTGCTCCACACCGCTGCCAGTGTGGTAGTGCTGTTGACCGGCTCGGTCACCACGGTTTATCTTGCCAACGAAGCGCTGGCAGAATTTCACGCCACGCCAGTCTTAACGACATAATCCGTCGGGCTTTTGCCAGCGCCAACTGCGCGGCCATTTTAGAACCGAATGGCCTCGTACGTGACGATGGTAAAAGGCCTGATGGAATGACTCTTATTCCGTGGAAGATGGGGCGACCTTTGGTATGGGACGCTACCTGTGTTGACACCCTTGCGCCGTCACATCTTCCCGGTACTCAAAATAAGGCTGGTGCGGCAGCTGAATCCGCTGAGAACCTCAAAAGGCGCAAATATAGTAGTCTTGATAGTAGTTACATATTTGAGCCTTTTGGGGTTGAGACACTTGGACCGTGGAGACCTGGAGCTCATCGAATTTTTAAAGACCTTTCAGGGCGTCTGGTCGAAGCCACACGTGACCAAAATGCTGGCCTCTACTTAGGTCAAAGATTAAGCATTGCCATTCAACGTGGCAATGCTGCCAGCATTTTGGGAACTTTGCCTACTGGTAGCGGATTATTAGATTAAGATTGTAAATAAATTAGTGTGTATTTTATTTAGTTATTTTAGTTTATGTTGTTTATTTTTTCTGTTATTATAATAAATAAACATTTTTCTATTCATAAAATATATAAGTCAACGATTTAATATTAAAAATATACGAAAACAAATTGAAATGATTGTCAAATCAAATTAAAAATATTTATAAACATGCAAAATAGATTTTAGAAGTAATTAATAATCATTAATAATTGCACCACGATTTTTGGATATTTCAAAAATATATTTTAAAATATCTTTATTAGGACGATACCTTTTGTGATGGCGGTAACTTATACCCAACACTGGATTTCCCAACCCTCACAATAGGGGTGTGACCCCAAAAATTAGGTGCTAGCCCCCTTAGTGTTTCACTACAACTGTAACTCGCAACGAGTATCAAAACGAGGTATCCGACCCCAATAATGTATATAAACCTAAACAGGCGGTTAAGCCCCAAAATCGAGTCAAACCCCTATATTCATTCATACGTCATATAAACTAGAATAACATACAAAATGAAAGACTGAATGTACATTTTACAATATAAAAGCATTTATATATTTATTTTTGTACACATTTTTTGTATGCAATGCTTGTGATTTTGTAAGTTGTATTTTATGGGGTTTTTTTTTTAAATATGTAGGCCTTTAAGCTGCAACATTTTAAATCAAATACAATGGTGTAGATTCTGACGTTTTGAACTTAACTCCGAAAGTGTGTTTGTATGTTTGTTCATGTTAGTTTTTCTTTCACTCAGGAACGGCGCAACGGATCGACATGATCTTTTGCATATAGTTATACCAGAATAATGCTAAACAAATGGTTTAAAAATGGCAATGGTTCCATCGCTAACTGATCACTTTAGGCACTCTCGGTATTTTATAGCACAATAGTTTGTCTATGGTCGCCTATGACAACGGCGGTCATCAATAAACTATTGATAATTTTCGTATGCTTTTCATCAAAGTGATCATTATTGCGACGAAACCATTGTCATTTAACCATTTGTTTAGTATTGGCGCCCTGTTCTATATTTAGCGTACCATCTTGCACACCGTTGCGAGCAAGTGAGATAGCAGTCACACGATATAACCTACCTTGTATAAAAAAGATCATTACAAATTCGAGTAATTCCGAAAAGCGGGATATTCCGATGATTACCCATTTCTATCATACGCGAATAAATTTCTGGACTGGCAACATTACCTAGCCGCCGTCTGCTCCTCAGGTAAATGTTGCCAGACTAATAAATATCGCCGCATTTGGTAGAAATGGGTAGTAATCGGAATATCCCACTTTCCGGAATTAGACGCACGTTATCACATAAAATACAAGTCACAAATCACAAAAGGTGCGTTGCATTCAGTACAGCCCCTGTACCATTTTCGATAAAACTTTGGAATAAAGAACCAACAGAAAACTTTAAATATTATACCTTAACAGTAAAAATAATATATAGAAAAATCTCTATAAAAATGGGGTCTGTACATTGATTTTTTTATTTATGTTACAATAATAATAATTATATTTTTTATATTTATAAACAAAATAATCATTGAGAGATTATCGTCGTAGAGAATTTTTTTATTTATTCACTTTGGAATGTCTCACTTTACTGTAGAATTCTTGGTATGTCCTGCAAAGAAAAAAGACAATATTATATTATGGACAAAGCCTTTGTATCTATAATATAACATATCAGGTGTGCGTGTGTCCGTCCGTCTGGTTGGGTATCACCGCTTTGCTCGCGTAGTCTGCCACCAAGCAGTAATGTGCAAGCATTATTGTGTTCCTATTTGATGAGCAAAGTAGTCAGTGAAATTACTGGGCTTATGAGACTTAACGCCTAATGTCTCAGGGTAACGAGCGCACTCAGTGCCGCGCAGACCTTGTGTGTTCCAAAATTCTAATCGACACTGCTATTGTTAAGGGCTGACGTTACGTTTACAATCAGGCCAACGACCCATTCGTCTCGTTATCCAATAGAAAAAAATGTTAAATAGCTTACCTCATATCTATGAAGCAGCTGGGGCCCATTATAGTGTGGACTTTCACTGTAGAAGAATGGTCTTTTCATTGTATTTTGCCCTGTAAAGAAAGATAAAACATTAATTAATAATAATTATATTAATGATAGCTTGGTTTTTTTATACTATTGGATAACGAAACGAGCGTGTCGTTTAACTAATGGTAAGCCTAACGCCGACCCATAACAATCACAGTGCCACTCACAACTTTAAAGAATAAAAGACAGCGTGGCACTGCATTGCGCTCGAAACCCTGAGACATTAGATATTAAGTCTCACAAGCCCAGTAATATCGCTGCCTACTTTGCACATCAAATAGGAACACAATAATGCTTGCGCATAACTGCTTACCGGTAGACTACACGAGCAACGAGGTGGTACCAACCCAGACGGACACTCGCAGAAGAATTAGTCCTGTGTGAGTTAGTCCACCCAATATATATACAGCATATACAATGCTTGCGTTTGGCCGCAATTTCATCGATGGTAAGCGACGAGGCGGATTCACTGCATGCATGCAGCAACATTATAAAAGAATGACGTTATTTTTGACAGCTTTGACAAATAATAAGCTGTGTTGTCTGTTCTGTCATTTTTTTATCGGCTTTGGTCGTTATCACATTCAGGCAAAGAGAAGCTGCAAAAAACGTTCCGTTTCGAGAAATTGCGATCCATTTCGAGAAATTGCGTTCCGTTTCGAGAAATTGCGTTCCGTTTCACGTTAAGTATTTAATAAAACTTTTTTTGTTTTCAGGAAATCACAGGCCTATAATTTCATTTCAGAATATCTAGATTTTGAGAGCTCTTTCCAAAAAGCCAACTGATAGCCTGGTTAAATTTTACATTTATTTTAGTACCAAAACGGAATAACTCTTTTGCTTGGATATTATTCTAGTTTAGGTTTTAACCTTAAATACAATACTGTTTATTGACATTGAACGACGGTCTATCTGCGCAGGCAACACGCGGGCGCCTAGACAAAAACAACTTTCCGTAAGCGTTCACGCCTGCAGAAAAGAAACAATGTATAGGAATGACATTAGCTTGTGACATGTCACGTGACTCTTTAATTGGTAGATGGTGATTGGTCGTTATCGAGTTTTACTCTATGGTACTGGCGTTAGCGTGAGCGGAAAAAGATGTGGTTTGTGTAGAGAGCCTGCGTCGGTAGACCTCTCCGGTACAGTGGAGCGTGTAGGGCGGTGTTAGACGTGGATGTCGTGACTCACACAGTTGCGTGTGCGCCGCCAGCGCGTTCTGCTTGGCTATGAGCAGCTCCGCGCCGGGCCGCGGCAGCGCCTCGTAGTAGCCCGCGCCGGCGTGGCCCGCGGGACCGTAGTACGGGCTGCCTTGGGGCTGCATCACGTTTTCGCATCCTGAAATAACATGACATATTATTATCACCTTCCAAGCTCGGTAAGGTCTTATACATCTGGTTCGCAGCGAAATCTTTGAGATATATTTATGTAGGTGTTGCTGCTCACCGTTGGGCGTATCGGGCTCCTGCTTGACTTGGTGCTGGATGTGTTCCAGGATGCGCTGATGCTGCAGACGCTGCCGCTCCGCGTACATCGGAGACGACTCTGGAAGGGACATTTTAGATATATAAGCGCTTTATTGTACACATCGAAGAAAAAAAAACACAAAAACTTATACAACAAGTGCTACAATGGACAGCCTTATCGTTAAAATCGATCTCTATCAAGCAACCAAGTGTCAAGGAAATCTCGAAAATCATGTGACGTATGAAACTGAAATTTGGCAGGTAAGTAATTTATACATAGGAAACATCAGCTAAGAACGAATTTTGCGACAGGGCCGAATTAAGGGGGTTTAAGGGCTAACGCAAGTGTGTATGAAAGTCTTAAACTGTTACCCGTGCGAAGCCAGGACGGGCCCTAGTAAATAAATAAACAAATGTGGCTCACCTAATTGTTCCTTACTCCGTTCGTACATAAACTTGTCATCGTCCACGCTTATATCAATCTCCTGCTTTATATGGTTCTCGTTGAAAAAATTCTGGTTCTCATTTATCCTGTGCTGCTCCTGCAGCACCTGGAGGTTGTGCTGCTGATTTCTCAGGACCTGGAAGAGTTTAATTATTTAGTAGGTTTGTAATTTTCTAAAATAAAAGTACCCTACGCTACTCCTTATTAACGTCAGCTATTTGCCAGTGAACGTCCCGTCAAAATAGATCCAAAAAACAGATAAAAAAATCATGATTGTTTTTTGTAATATGTTTATGTATATACATTTAGCAAAAAGCTGTTTGACATTACAAACAGACATTTCAATTTTATTTATGTGTATAGATTTAGCACAAACAGTATACAAATAATTCCTAGGGATGGCTGATGTCAGGCAGGCGGCCCGTTGCATAAAAATTGGCATAACCTTAATCCCCCAATGGTTTTAAAAATAGCCTAAACAAATGGTTTAACAATGACAATAGTTTCGGCGCAAAATGATCACTTTAGGCACTTTCGGTATTTTATAGTACCATCATTTTTCTATGGTCGCCTATGACAATGGTCATCATCAATACTCTATTGTTAATTATCGGATACTCTTCATCAAACTGATCATGTTGCGAGGATACCATTTGTTTATTAGAATCTGGGCCCAGTTTCTCGGTAACAAATTATTGTATTGTCATCCAAACTACATACACATATACAATTATACATACATACATACACATATAAAGTTTCATTCCGATAAGGCAAATAGAAGTAGGTTAAAATTGACTTCCAAGATTTTATGGCATAATTACAAGAGAGGCCAACAAATAATGTTTAAAAGAGTAACCGAAATCACACACACCTCAGCACTATCCGGATATCCGTTCTGGTAATACACATCCCTATTAAACTTATCAAACGAGTACATATCTGTTACTGGCAACTTCGGATACCCATTCTCTAACACCTGCTTCTGATAATCCTTCAAATCGTACCCATTATGGGACTTCCTCTCCAATGCGTACTTCTCAGCTTCCTTATTATACTCTTCGTTGGTTTGAGGGATGTAATCTTCTGAGGATTTCCTGTAATCTTTAGGCTCGTAGCTTTTTGACTCGTAAGCCTTCGTATATGTATCATCTTTTGAGAATGGTTCTTTTGGGTATACATTGTCTTTGTACGGTGTGGATTCCCTTGGGTAAGTGGTCTCTTTGTATGGTGATTCCCTTTGGTACGGAGTGGATTCTTTATATGAAGTGGATTCTTTATACGAAGTGGATTCTTTATATGGTGTAGGCTCTTTTGGGTATTCTTTTGTGTAAGGGGTTTGTTCTCTTGAGTACTGTGGTGTTTCTTTTGTATAGGGTGACGTATCTTTGGGGTATGTGTCTTTGGGGTACTCCTTCGGGTAACTCTGGTTGTACTGATCAACTTCAGAGCTGTATGATTTGTCTGAAACCTGGAACAAAAAGGATGTGTTAGACAGGTCTAAACTTAGTTAAATTTTGGTGAAAGAAAAAGACTTCAATCAGTCAGACTAAATACTAAATGGCTCAGGGTAACAACCATATTGCAGTGCCGCGCAGGTCTTTGTGCTCTTTGCTTGTGCTTTGTGTGTGTGTATGTTCTGAGTGGCGTTATGCCGCTAGTCTCGTTATTATAATTTGATAACGCAAAGTTCGTACTCCTTACTCTAAGAATGCTGACGAGTTTCTTGTTCTCGGTTGTATCCTTGGAAAAACTGCAGGGCAGGGCTCTTAGTCATTTAACTTCAATGAGCACTCGCCTTATGAATTAAACATTTTGAATTTGAATTCTAAACTTTATAAAACATACAACGGATTTTGACTAACATTCGAAGTTAATTTCTAATATAAGATTTGACGGTCTTACCACAAAAAAATTAATCACACTTGAAACCTGTGTTAAACACTGTTTAACTCCTAGAAAAGCCTTAGTCGCGCGTTTAAATATGAGCAACCACAAATCTTGATTTAAGTAGTGTCTAACCGTTGTATAACACAATTCTGTTGTGACATTTCTAATCATTTTCAACTTTTATCTTTAGACACTCTACTACTGTCTAGCTAAACAGGCGTCTAAAAGTGTTTTAATAACACGGTAAGTGTTTTAACTTGACTTAATAATTAAAACAAATATAGCGGATAATCAAACATTGATACACATAGAAATCCCATCCCGACTCATGTCATTGGTTGGCGATCCGATCACTATTTATATCACTGGTTGGCAATTTGGCATCCACCATATTGTTTAAATTAATCCACACTGAAGAACATGAACTTTAGACTATATTTCCGGTCGCACGTCACACGGCGCCGCGATGCATCTTCTTTATTATTACTTTAATACGACAATAGAAACGATATATTTTATCATCATAAATAGGATTAGTTTTAAATTTATTTGCGTAAATTAATTTTAATATGTACCACAATTTCATTATATATAAATAGGTTTAAAATTTGCATTTAATATTAATAATGAATAGGGGCATTCTTGTTAGCAAAACATTTAAATAAATTCTTGATTTTATACTTTTTTTTTATTCTCGTTAGGGTAATGTTTGACCTTGAGACGATGCTGTCTGAGCTTTTGACTACCTCTCGCCTGAACGACGATGTGGTCGAAGATGGTGAATACGTGCTTAGAGACTGATTTTCAACTTGAGGATGGTAGCTAGCCAGCTAGCTGAAGATAAGGTTCGAACCATCGACCTACAGATCGGCGGCCGACGTCATTACCACTGAGCTATCATCGCCTCAAAATATCACCATATTGTATCGTAGAAGTGTCATATTGTATTGTAGATATGTCATATTGTATTGTAGACGTGTCCTATTGTATTGTAGGTATGTCATATAGTATTGTAGATGTGTCCTATTGTATTGTCGAAATGTCGTATTGTATTGTAGATATGTCCTATTGTATTGTAGAAGTATCCTTAGTTCGGGAACGGAGGACTCCTGCTAGTCATGCGCGGCCTTAGTGTGTACTCTGAACTTTAATATTAACTAATAGATAATGATAATTATAGACACAGCACTGTATTTCCTACATTAAGTTTAAGTTTACGTAACTTTATTTTGAATAAATTTGTTTTATTATTATTATTATTATTATTATCCTATTGTATTGTAGACGTTCCCTATTGTATTATCACTGTAATTACCTCACTGTAACTGTTGTTGGGCTGTGTATCGTCGTCCTCGTTCTGAACCGGGTCCGTTTGCATGATCGCGTCCTGTTTCTTGGGCTTGCTCCCGTTGTGTGGTAACGGAAGCTGCGGCGATATGTTGTTAGCGATAGCTCCTAATGTTTGAAGTCTGTACGCGAGCTGCAATAAGAGAAAATAAATTGTACATTTTTTTTTCTACCCGGGCTTTAAAGATGTAAGTCTAAAAACATGTATTTTGTTGATTTTGGCCGTGAAAATCGGCGTTTATATACACAGTTGTTTTGCATTTTTTATTAATTGAAATGTAAAGGTTCTGATAGTAGCAGTAAAATTACTATTGGCAGATAAAAAGAATCGTTGAATTCAGGAAACTTTTAGAAGCAGTATCTTTGTGGAAATTAAGTGTATATTTTTGTGAATTTCATTTTGTAATTGTGTTCTCTTAAACCTGTATAAGGACAGTAATTAGGTATTTTGTGTTTTATGCAACATCCATTGTTATGGGCTGGATGATGATTATGATGATGATGATGATAATGATACTCACAATGCTGTTGTCATGCATGTCTGGGCTGCCCATGTTGGTTTCCGGTGCGCTCGCCATCAGAGGAAGTGCACTGTGAGCGACCATAGCCGACTGCCACGACTTGTCTACTTTGTCACTGGAACACGGTATAATACAATTTGTTACTAAAATTGTTATTGTTGACGGCTCCGTAGCTAAGTTGGTAGTAACCCTGCCTGCAAAGCGAGGGGTCCCGGGTTCGATTCCCGGCCGGGGCAGATTTTGTGTAAGCATAGTTTGTTCTCGGGTCTTGGATGTTTGTGATGTGTACCTGTGTGTGTCCATGCCACCTGTGACACAGGGAATCCTAGTGCGGGGGTATGAGTGTAAGCGTTTATTTATTACGTATTTGCACTCGAGAGGCAAGATTATTTTACTAGGTGGTAGGACTAACTCTCCTGCGAGTGTCCGTCTGCGTGGGTACCACCGCTTTGCTCGTGTAGTCTGCCGCCAAGCAGTAATGTGCATGCATTACTATGTTCCGGTTTGATAAAGTAGTTTGACAAAGTAGTCAGTGATATTACTGGGCTAATGTTTTAGGGTATAACGAACGCGCTGCAGTGCCGCGCAGGCCTTTGTGTCTCAAAGTTCTAAGTGGCTCTGCAATTGTTATGGGCTAGCGTTATACTTTCCATCAGGCCAACGGCCCGCTCGTCTCGTTATCCAATAGTATAAAATAGAGGTACGCAGGTGAAGAGGCTGTATTGTCCTAAAAGGCACCATTTTACCAGGCGTGCGTTGCCGCGTGCAAAAGAGTTTAAAGTAAAAAAAAAAAATTTGGGCGTAAATTTTTTCCCGATTAGTCTGTTACTTATTCGAAGTTGCCATGAGTCCTATAATTGTAGTCACGCGGTAGGTATTGCGGTTTTCCTTTCTGATACGAAAGTCCAAACCCGCTTACCAACACATGAATAAACCCCATGATATAAAATAATAATAAATAATAACAACGCTTCGTAATAATTTTAAAAGAACGATGAATCAGAAGCGATGGTGACCACCGATCAGATGCACAGTCGACTGCACTTACAGATTACAGGACCACAAAATTCGAGGACATGCGACATCCACCAAGCCGCACTGGGCCCGCGTGGTAGATTACTATGCACTCTATCTCTCGCTTCCACTCTCTTTCTCTCCCACTTTCTTTCTCTCTCCCTCTCTGTCTCTCTGAGAGAAGGCCGGTACCCCAGCAGTGGGAGCGTAACGAGGCTGATGATAATGATAAAGATTTACAAATGTATGTAACTAAATGTGATTTGGAAAAAATAAATGTAAATTTCACGATTAGTATGAAAACGTAGGTACCTCAGTAGAGTAGAGTAAATAATATTATTTAAAATTTGCATGCATACTGTATGCTTAGATGGACTTTTTGATTTGTTTGTTATTAATATGTTGCCCAGTAAATTTTGCACATTTAGAAAAATGGTTCTCAAGTAAGTGAATATAATATAATAGTATGTATGCTTTTGAGGAAAATAAATTATCTTAAACCAGAAAAGGCTCGCAAAAGTTACCTGTCGTCCTTCTTCCCCTCGCGGTACTTGACGGTGCGGCTCTTGCGGATGACCATGACGGTGCCGTCGGGGTTCAGCTTGGGCAGGTTCTGTGACGGCACGGCGTCTTTGCTGAGCGTCTTCCACTGCCCTGGAACGGGAGGTACATGGGTAACGAGTCTAGGCTGCTAGACTCTAAGGCTAAGATACAGAGACGATTCTAAGCGTAGACTTTGGCTTCCATATGTCAAAACTGTATAGAATTTTGACGTATGGAAGCGTGAGTCCACGCTTAGATTCGTCTCTGAATCTCAGCCTAAGGCAGGCGGGAAACAGACGACACGTCGGATTGTTTGCGGAAATATTACAAAGTAGATCATTTTAAAGAATTTTCTTTTTATCCGTCCGTCCGTCCAGTGTCCGTCTGGGTTGTTACCACCGCTTTGCTTGTGAAGTCTGCCGCCAAGTAGTAGTGTGCAAGCATTACTGTGTTCCGGTTAGATGAGCAGAGTATCCAGTGAAATTACTGGGCTTATGAGACTTAATACCTAATGTCTCAGGGTAACGAGCGCACTGCAGTGCCGCGCAGGCCTTTGTGTTTCAAAGTTCTGGGTGGCACTGCAATCGTTATGGGCCGGCGTTATGCTTACTATCAGGCAAACGACCAGCTCGTCTCGTAACCTAATAAAATAAAAAAAAATAAAGCAGAGATAATAGGTTAAAAGCCTGTGAATAACAATATAATATTTTTTATCCCGGAAATATTCACGGTTCCTTTGATTACCACCACGCGGGTGTCACCGCGGGAAGAAGCTAGCTTAGTCATTTATTTAAGGACCGTACTGTTTACAACTACGATTACTCTTTCATTATCAGCCTCTTACGCTCCCACTGCTGGGATACCGGCCTTCTCTCAGAGAGAGAGGTATGGGCCATAATCCACCACGCGGGCCCAGTGCGGCTTGGTGGATACGCGGGCCCAGGACTCATTACTCTTTCAGGAGCCTTTAATAGCAAATATTTGAATTAAAATTTGTATTTGTATGATTCACTCATTTTTGTATTATATCTGCCGTAGTCCGTGTCGTTATGTCACTTTTTCCAAGGTTTTCGAGTAGTTTTCCTGCTACATTCACACGACGCGACAGGAGAGTGGTATAGTGAGTAACGGTCATCAGCGCAGACTAGCAGAAAAAAAATAGAGGGCGCGCCTTTAAAAATTCGAGGACATGTGATATCACCAAGCCGCATGGGCCCGCGTGGTGGATTATGGCTCTATACGGTCCGTACTCTCAGAATCCCTATCAGGCGGTCGGCTGTATATAAAATTGCCAAAACCTAAATGAAGTACATTTGTAATGAGTATAAAGACTTACTGCACCGACCTCCTGTAAAATATGACAAAAGCCTTAAGAGAGTAAGTATTACGGCGTAGCATATTTACAAACCGGACGGCACAGCTCACTTGCTTGGCTTCACTAACTTCATGACGCACCGTCTATATTTTTCAGTTATGCTTTCGGTGGCAAACTGCATAAAAGAAGGCTAATTCTCGTAAAATATAAGAATCAAACATTTGTTCCAATCCACTCACGATTTCGCACAAATGGATTTTGCTAAGTCAAACGTGTACGTAGCAATTAGATTCAAATTTCGCTACAAGTATTGCGGCAAGACGCTTCATTTATCTATAAAGGACTTGTACCAAATTTGTATGGAGCTTTATTCCCAGAAAAAATGAACTAGCCTAAATTTTTTTTCTAGATATGTGCCTGAAATAAAGAACCTAGCAGAACAATAAAAAAATTTTGAAGCTTGCGTTATTTTTAAAACTAATTTTAAAAAAAACGTAGTATATGATTTATATGATGATTTATGTGATATATAAATGCAAAATTAATTAACGGCAACACTGCGTTCCTAGAAATATCCAAAAAGCAGCAAATTATAAAAGTATCTATGGCGTCATCGTCACATCATTTTTGACAAATAGTAAGCTGTGTTGTCATCTGTTCTGTCAAATTTTTTTATTGTCTATGGTTCTTTATCACATTCAGCCAAAAAGAAGCTGTAAAAACCGTTCCATTTCGAGAAATTGCGTTCCGTTTCACGTTACGTACTAAAAAGAAACTATGTATTTTTAGGAAATCGCAGGCCTATAAAATTATAATTTAATTTCAGAATATCTAGATTTTGAAAGCTCTTTCCAAAAAACCAATTGATAGCCTGGTTTAAATTTAGTACCAAAACGGAACAACTCTTTTGTATACAACTAAAATAGACAGCCCAGAGGGCAGTATTTATTTTATCTCAGCTCTTTCCTGCTGTTTACTTAAATATAAAACTGACATGAGTAACTGTAGTTCCCCATTGACGCTTGAAAACGTTGAATGATGCAGTACGGACTGATAAGAAATAACTCTGGGTCATACAATAGGCATATCGTTCTGCTTTTTAGATGAAAAGTTACGAATACGGACGTCCGTCCGTAGAAAAACAATTAATTGAAATACTAATTTCACATAATTATAAATCATCATCATCAGCCAATTACGCTCCCACTGCTGGGATACCGGACGTCTCTCAGAGAGAGAGAGTATGGGCCATAATCCACCACGCGGCCCCAGTGCGGCTTCGTGGATGTCACATGTCCTCGAATTTTGTGGTTCATGAACAAGCGGGTTTCTTCTCGATGTTTTCCTTCACCGTTTTTAGAAGAAAAAATACATCTCAAAATTTCACTGCGATTCGAAACGCGTCTTCTTGTTATAGAATAGAAAAATGTTTATTTAGCACACAATGAAATAGGAGAACAACATTCGAACAATTTGAATCAGATATTATACACTACTTGAACTATTATGTATTGTGTAATAATACTTAATTTTGCAATTACAACAAATTACTTATAGGTTATCTAGACCGGAAGACCAACCAGAAAACGCGGGAGACGTACATATATTTCATGTACATCGTGTTAGTTTGGGTTAAGTAAAACTTTAAAACAAATTCACTTTACTACTAATTTTACTTTAAACTCTGCTAAAACCAATCTCAAAAAACACGAAAAATTAAAATTCAAAATCCCAACTTCCCTCACGAAATCTAAAAAGGATTTTCAAAAGAATAAATAATCGTGTGAATTTGTACATCATTGTTCAACTGGTGGAAGATATTTTTGATTAAAATTATTTATTCTCGATACCGACCTTGAGAACTGCATTTTTGTTGCAATGAAATACATCATATAGTATCAGGCGGGATTAAATAATTAAAATGCAAAAATCAAGTTTCAACTATTCGAATCGGTGCTGTATCGTAGGCTGTTTATCCTACTAAACAAATGGTTTAAAAATGATAATGGTATGTCGCAACACGATCACTTTGATTAAGAGCATACGAAAATTAACAATAGTGTATTGATGACGGCCCAGTGGCCGCCGTCATATGCGACCATAGAAAAACTATAATAATATCTATCTAACTGTACTGTTAGTGGGAGGACTAACTCTTCTGCGAGTGTCCGTCTGGGTTGTTACCACCGCTTTGTGAGTGAAGTCTACCGCCAAGCATTAGTGTGCAAGCATTACTGTGTTCCGGTTTGATGAGCAGAGTATCCAGTGAAATTACTGGGCTTATGAGACTTAATACCTAATGTCTCAGGGTAACGAGCGCACTGCAGTGCCACGCAGGCCTTTTTGTGTTTCAAAGTTCTGGGTGGCACTGCAATTGTTATGGGCCGGCGTTATGCTTACCATCAGGCAAACGACCAGCTCGTCTCGTTACCAAATAACATAAAAAAAAACATTCACACGCACTAACTTTCGCATTTATAATATTAGTGGGACAGGATGGGATAACTTTATAAGTAGTTGTTTTATAGCTAGTTTTTTTTCTGCCATATCCGGCGTGCAAATATTAATTGTAAATTAATATCAATTATACAAACAAATAACGAACATTTATTAAATAAGTAATGTATTATCATTTTAATTATTATTATCGGAAGTCATTGATGGTAAGCGCCGCGGCCACTCACCACAATACAATAGAATACAATGACTAGTGACGGATAGTGTGGTCAGATGCTACAATATTAATAAAATATATTATATTAATATATGTAATACATCCTACTTCACATTAATATTATAAATCCGAAAGTTTGTGTGAATGTTTGTGACCACGTATCTTATAATCTCAGGACATATGTTAACCCTACCCAGGGCTGACAACATCCCAAATCGAGAAGTATAGTTATTGCATTCAATCACGAGACATCTTCACCAAAAAATTAAAATAATTCACTCGGTTTTAGATTTAAAAAATCTTTATCTATACCGATAAATAGTTTATCGTTTGTTGTCAAGTATGTTATACAAAGACGGATAACCCAATAATTATATTGAACAATATTAGGCAACAGCTATTTTTTTAAACGATCAAAATGAAATAGAATTAAATTGAGTAATTAATGCATAATCTGATAAATTCACGCATGTCATGGGACCGAATATACCACGTGAAGTTACAAGCAGAAATCATTGTAGAAATAAAAACAACAAGCCTGCCTGCGTAAGAAAAGCTGAAGAGAGTAAAAAATAATAGTATTATAGCTACCCTATATCACTCCCCCAGTTAAAACAATTGTAATGACACCTCAGAAAATATGTAAAAATCTGTACAACCGTTTAGGCTACAGAGCGTGCCAAACAAAAAGACATAATTGTGTACATACGCTCGAAAAACATTACCCTCCTTTTCTTCAGCTGTTGGGTAAAAAGAGCATCAAGTTTGGGATACTTTTATTATTTTGTTTTTGGCTCCGCGCGGTTTGTGTATTTAGCCGTAAGTAGGTATATAATTTGTGTTTTAATTTTTGTCTCCAGATAAAAATTCAAACTAAAACTAGTTGTCAATAAAACTGCTTTCAAAAGCGGGAACCGACGTCGACGAAAATATTGCTATATATACATTAAATTTCATCTCCCATTATTCCACCCTTTAGGGGTGGTATTCATTCATAATATTTATTAAAGGACCATCCTTGATATATTTTAATATACATACTGATCTACTCATGAAAAAAAAACATTTAAATCTGAGTAACATCACCACAAAAAAACACGACGCATTGCGAGAATTCTCTTTTTTTATGTTTGATTTGCTATTGACCGCTGTACACATAAATTGTATGTGATGGTATGGGAGATGGTGTATCATGCTTGGAAGTGTGGGTAATATAACTCTTAAAATCTTATCCTCATTTTTTTTATTTTTAACTCGCTTTTATTTTTAACTTGCCTTGTATGGATCAAATCTTGCAAGTTAAATTGGCCCCAATGTGTTTGAGCCGAAATTTTACATACATGTTATGTAAATCGGATGACAATGCAATATAATGACGTCACAGAGCCGGTCTGATAATAGAGAATTTGAGTTCGTTTTTTTATAACGTCAATCAAATAGTTTTCTCATGTTCTCGTGAGTATGGAAAAAGCTGGAAATCGAGCGCTAGAAACGTCAAAAATGGGAGTCAAAACGTATATTGAGCGTTAACTACGCTGCATACAAATTGGGTCGAACATGTGACGTCACATTTTCTACGCGGGCCGTAAATCTGTAACTAACAACACATATAATATGTATTGTTGATTTTGGCCGTGAAAAGCTGCGTTTAAGTACATAGTTGCTATACGTTTTTTTATTCATTGAAATGTAAGGAGTCTGATCGTGATATTTAAATTACTATTGGATGAAAAAAAATTATGATTTCAGGAAAGTTTTAGATGTAATATCTGTGTGGAAATTATATGTTTTTTTAATTTTATTTTTATTGTGTTAAGGCGCTATCCCGAGTCAATGATTTTTATCATTCTGTCATCTTTACAGATACTGTCGGTTTGTATTGATGTAAAAGAGAAACAAGATCGCGCGCGCCTAAAAATTGAGTAATTAACTTAATCATTTGTTTTAAATTTAATGAGTGTTCCCTGGGGTCCAGATGAATAAAGAATTTTTAATTTGAAGAATGAACAAACCTAGGTTTAGTTTAACATGAAATAATCTGCCCTGCACTAATAAATCGAAAATATAAAAAAGTTTTTTTTCATTATTTTAAGTTTTTTGTAATTATAAGCATATGTAATAATCATAAATCATACATTAAAAATTATTAATTGTCTGTTCAGTATAAAAACATTTGAGTTTTATAAGTTTATATTAATTCTTATAAAGCTAAAATAAAGAAAAATTACTGCGAAAAAATAACATTGAAGCATTGTGAAGGTCAGAATTGCAAATTGCAGTCATGTCACCGACTTATCTTATGCTAATTTTGTATTTAAAGTAAGATTGAAAGAATTTCATGCTCTTTTATAAGTTAATTTTTTTTAAACTAGAAGTGTTTGGTCTTCTTTAGTCTGGTCTTGGTCTGGGGTACCAAGATATCCTGCCATTTTATGTAGGACAGGGGTCAGATATGGTGTCATTTTTTAAATTGCCCACAGGCCTCCGACATGTTTTTACATGAAATAAATAACTTTAAACGAGTAATTCTTTTATATAATATTTAATTATACTTACTTAATTCGCGTGTCTCGTAAAAAACGGCTCTAACGATTTGGATGAAATTTTGTATTTAGATGTAGCGGAGCTCGGTCCTCCAGATAATTCATTTAAAAAAATGGAGGGAAGCTCAGTCACCCAGATATTTTAGGTATTAAGTCTCGTAACCTCACTGAGAACTTAGCTCATCAAATCATAGTAATGCTTGCACATTACTGCTTGGGGAAAGACTACAAGACCATAGCTGTGGTATCCACCCAGATGGACACTGGCAGAAGAGTTATTCCTATCACCTGAAAAGCTAGTTTTATGACTGTTATCTTAAATCAAATGGGGTCAATACCTTAACATCGCCTTTTTGACACCAATTACATTGCAGGTCCAGTCTTCTAGGCTTTATTTTACATTGTTTTATGAGTCATATTAATTCTATTTTTTCAATCTATTGCTGGACAAAGGTTGAAAGGTTGCTATGTCCAGGGAAAGGCTCTCTGTACATGTTATATTATTGGGTATTGTTTATTGGTTATCAAACAGACCTCCATTACGACAGTCCAATGACCAATGTGCCAAAAAAGACCAATAATGGCTACATTCACAATTGACCCATGCTTGTGATATGAAGATAATATATTTGTTTAACATTCAATCTGATGTATTAATTGTTGGGTGCTAATTATCTGTTTTCTAACTGACCTCTGACACAATTTTGTATAGGGAATTCAGATTTCCAGTGCATATAATCATTGTATAGCTTATACACGGGCATTTATTTAATTTTATATAATAAAACTAATTATTATGCCGTCGTACACACAGTAGAAGGGCACATCTATTATTTTCGTAAAACCGAGATAATAAGGATTAGTTTTCACCATACTCTGCTCCATAGTGTGGAAACCTATTGATTCTGTACTGTATCTCCGAATTCCTTAAAGATAAAATTCTACAAAAAATTGAGCAAATGCGCCTTTTTTCCTGATTCTAAATATGTATATAATTAACTCATTTTAAAAAAAAGTTAGATGTGCCCTTTTTCTTACGACGGCAGTATTTGTGTTGATAGAAACATCAACATTGCAGCAAGTTTTAAGTGACTTATTTATTTAGTATATTAAAAGATTAAAAGAAATAAGGTGGCATCAATTAAACATGTGAGTTGATTTTGACGATTACTGGGCCTGCGGTCCTTGGTGAGATATGAGATTTGGCTCAACCCCCTATCCCCCTCCCTAAATACGCTCCTGCGCCTATTGCCGTACGCCGTCGCACCGTTTTAGAGTCGTGTTTGGTTGGTCGGTGGATGCATGATCAAGGGGCTAATGTGCTACTATAAATCATTAGCATAGACCACAATAAATATTTTTAGTAGAATTTAGCCATATTTTAGTGGAGAAATATTTTACTTAATTTAACTCAATTTTCTTGCAGTTTTACCCTTTTTGTTATGGAAAAAATTATGTGATATTTGCTGAGACCACCCTCTACACCATGTGTGATTGGGTGAGATTTGGCTCGACTCCCTCTCCCCCTAAGCATCTAATGTAATCAATGCTTCCCTAATAAGTAATATTTTTATAATAGATTAAATGAGTCAATGAAATCAAAAATAGTTTTAGTTAGTTTAGACACCATTTAGGATCTTTGTCAACGAAATTGGCATTGTATTGATTTGGATATGAAATGTGCAGATGTTTTTTTTTTGTATGTCATTGTTTTGACTAACAGTAATTTTAAATATGATTAATTAGGGATGTGACAGAGACCACATCTTCATTTGCCTCATGTAGATACCACAATGTAAGATCCACCATGCTTTTAACTTGTCTAATAATATAAAAAAAAATTTGGAGGATCACCAAAAAATGGCATCAGATGATCAGAGAATGTGTTCAGGTCACTATCAGATCAAATCTACTTCATTGCATCCTCCAAATTTGTTTATGTTGTTAGACATGGACCATTAGCTAATACAGCATGAGGAACATCGGATTGTCTGGCTCTGGTTTTCAAAGGTGGCAAGACCCAATGAGTTTTGATACTGATATAAATAAATAAATAAATATGACCGATGCATAGAAACATTCTGCTGACATTTAAAAGGAGATACTTAGAGGCATCTGACCGCACCATTGTGTGATACCATTTCTTCAGATTAATATTAGTGTTGGTGATGCAGCGATTAACTAATAATATTTGAGACTTTTCACACTAGACTTATAAGACAGTATAGACCGCAGCCGAGGTTGGCATCCAAGGTGCATTGTTTACAATTAGTACCTTATGTATGTTTTCCCAATGACCCTTAAATCTATCAACTACTTTTTATGATCTCTGTATTGTTAACAACAAGGAAAGCTTTTATTATTAGTAATGCTCGGTAAAACCTTAAATTTAATTTTGGAAAGGAAAAAATACTGTATTGCATACAACTTTACTGCAGTATCTGCTGTGGTACTTAGATATTAAAATTTTACAGTTCTTTTAATTTCCTGGTTTGTTGTACTTTTCTATTCCAAAATTGGAGAGCTAAAAATGCATTGTTAGAAAATATGATAAAATGATTTTTAAACATTGTATTGGACTTAAAACTTATTTAGCAACACATTGTCTGTCACTGTATTGTGTTTGTTTTCTTGGAATGATATTGGCATGGTGGTCTTAGCAGTTTCAGTGTAAATAAGACCGTCTTATGGGCAAATTTTGGTATTTTTGTAGTTTCAAACACCTTAATGCACTAAAACATCACCAGCATGTTGCAAAGGTGTTCGAACATGAAATTGCGCTCAAAAGACAACCTTGAACTCCGAAACTGCATTCAAAAACAAACCGTGACCGACATTCTCCTAAAAAAACACGATAAATGAGTCATCACTACTTCAATATGAGAATGAACATGGAAAAACCCGAATACCTTTATTCTTACCCATTGTCGTGACGTTATAATCAGCCTGTGTGAAATGTAGACTGCACACTTTGGAGTACTTGGTATATGGTTTGCCGCGTTTCAGAATTAGGTTCCATTTATCCGCCATAGTAACATCTCGGGGAAACCTGTGGAATTTCACGTTTTTCGTCTTGCCGGCGAGCGAAGTACATTGTGGCACTGTGCAATAATAACCCATCTTCGCGAATCCTCAACTCTTTTGTTGTAACTCACAACACCGGAAACCGAAGCGCCAATGACGCACCGAACATTAAAACTTCTGCTCTTCACCGCGTTACATAAAAACGTTGAAGATTACTTTTATTTGTTGCAATCGTTATCACGTTGGTAAAAAAATGGAATCATCACAGAGTAGCCTTGAAATATTTGACATGTATCACCTTTTTCCCTTCCCACTTTTTTCGGAAAATGGCTACTTTTGCGTCATAGACAAGGAAGTTTTTCATTTCCTGTTTGGTGGAATTCGATTTATCGACTAAACTTTGTTTGATCGTTATATCGATATTTGTATTGACATGCTGGTTCCAGAGTTCCTTACTGAAATTATTTGAGTGAGCTGTGAGAGCGAACAAAGACAAACGACTCGACTCTAACGTCCTTAAGTTGCAACTCATCACTCGACTGCAACATGTCAAGGGCTTATTCAAATTCAAATATTTATTTATTTCTAGATGTCTTAGATCCATTTTGTTAGTGTACACATATAAAACAAGTTTTGTTAGTAGGTACATAATAGTAGAAAATAAAAATAAAAACAATTCGCGGTCGCAGCCAAAACTATAAATAAAAAATTAATATAATTAGCCTAGTTATTTTGGTACCTGTAGCTTTTTTTCTCGTATTATATTAATGACCAACTAATCTCATAGGCAACTTTTTTTTGAGGATGTATTTCCGTATGTAAGAAAATATAGAGAAATAATTGTCCTGATCTTTTAAAAGAGTCCCTAGCTGATTGTTGTACGTATAGACCGTTGACCTTTTTTGGCAAATTAGTACTCGTTCTATTTCAGAAGTGCAATTGACATAACACACCAATAGGTGCTTGATGGCAGATTCTCTAAATGACGGTAGAAACTAGCCAGACATGAAAATGCTTTACCAGTACTAATCTTATATTTTCAATTATAGTACTGGTCACGCTCGTTATTGGATTCGAATCATTAACCACGCATCGGTGGACGAATAAAACTCCACCCATTCATAATCGCTTTAAATAAATATTTAATTTTTTTTACACTACTATAGGATCCTAATGACAAACCTCGGTTTCGCTTGAGTAATAGTTTAAAGGTTTAATAATTATTATAAATTACGATAGCCCTTAGTCCCCCTTAATTCGGTCCTGTCACCAAATCCGTTATTATAGTGCCTATAATGCCTCAGCGTAACGAGGACAATGCAGTGCCGCGCCAGCTTTGTGTTACAAAGTTCTAAGTGGTAATTCTTATGGGACGACCCGCTCGTCTCCTTATCCAATAGTAGAATTGCTGACGTCTCCTACCAATAAACTTTTCAGTTTCATAGATCATACGTACAGTTTTCAAGGTTTTTGTTTAGTCAATGAGTAAGTGATCTTTTGTTTATATACTTTTTTAATATTTTATTCATATATTTATTTTTGTGTTACAATTGGAATCTAAAACTGGCTTGTGCCAGCATCTCCATGTCTCGAGGAGTCGAGGATAAAATGATGTGATTTAATAATAATAATAATCGTGTATCAGTATTTAGTCGAGATGTAAACTATTTTTCAAATCGACTAAAATCATAGACAACGAGCACATTTATTAACAATTGCAACATTATAAAATTTTTTTTTGTGTTTTGATAAATGTCGGCGCTTGGTGTTTATGCGCCAACTTTTGTTTGTTTTTATAAAATTCCGCCTTTACAAAGCTGTTTTAATCACTTTAGCTAATGAGATATGTTAATTTGTGTTTCAAGCCGCTGATGGTGTTAGCAAAATGCCTTATTATTGTACAGTGCCGCGTTGCACATCTATGGCAGGCAAAGCGAAGAATGTTTCATTCCATCAGTTTCCCAGAGACGAAGAGCTTGCTAAATTGTGGAATAAGATCTTGAAGAGAGGAAAGCCTTACACGAAGTACTCGAAAGTCTGCAGTTTGCACTTCACGCCTGAAGATTACACGATAACAAGCGTCGGAAAAAATAAAGGTACACATCTATGGCTATCGTTTGTTTTTCCGTAGGTATTTCGTAGACATACCTACTCGTAACTGTAACTACTTCGGTTAGATAATTGAAGTCAGAGTATTTAACGGTTTACTGCGTTGTTTTGTTTGTATTATGCTTTATGTTTATGTTCCCGCCAGTTAAGCCAATAGTTACATACATAAAATGTATTTACAGGTAGCTTGGTAGACTTGTGGTATTTTTTGGAAACCTGGTAATTTATTTATGTGTAGTATTTGGGTTAGCAGATTGCTTGCCTGGTTAGCCTTCCATAACAGTAACCATCCTCTAGTTGAAATCTGTAATCGTGAATCCCTACAAATCAGTCTATCGGTTTTATGGTTTATCATATTCTCCATCTTCGATGGCTCCATAGCTAAGTTAGTACTTGATGATTTTTGACAATATTTGTACACAAATAAACTAATTTCACTAAAAAGAGTGCAAGTGTGAATTAATCGTCTGATATGGTCTGGGATGGCCCTCTTAGCTACTGATTCACTTATTGCAGTGAATCCAAATGTCTATTGATGCTTAGCATTAACTTATTTCAATTAAACACTTGTGTTTTTAGGACAATGGCGAACTTTACGAAAGGATGCAATACCATCACAGAACCTCCCATCAGAATCACCCACACCATACCAGAGGAAGCAATGGGGATCTTGGACACATAATGCACCCACTAACGCTTTGGACACTACTGTAAGTTATTATGTCCACTTTTCATATAAATAAACTAGCTTTCTAACGGCCTCCAGTGTGTGGTTTACACAGGTTACATATTTCAGAGATGAAAAGCTCCATTAACAATCTCTAAGAAGAAATCACATCACTCTGCTACTTCAAACAAGAAGGACAAAGCAACAGACACTTTTGCATTTATAATATTAGTAGGGATGAGCTTTTGTTTGATTGCTATCTAACTAGATAAGCAATAATGCAGTATGCTCGCCTAGATAACACTAGTTTACCATTATCTTGCGGACTACCAGACTTTCATGAGAGCTAACTTGGGGCACATGTGAATAATGAAATTTGAATCTGAAAATTTTTATGCATTCCTCTTTTACAATGATTTGATAAGAATATCAAGAAACTTAGACTGCATTTCTTTTTTATTTATCGTTGGTATTTAACTATGTATTTATTCTGGTGTTTCATACCTAAACCTAAACCTAATTTTAGTTTCACTTTCTCACTTTTTAAATAAGTAGATGAGAAAGGGATGGAACATATTTTAGACCTGTCAGATTAATTCTTTTGCTTGTATCTAGTGTAAATTTAACGGTATTTAATTTAGTGATGCCTAATTTGTCAAAGATGGACGATATTTGACAGCTATACAGCTTAATTCAGACCTTTCTTTCTTTTCTTTTCTTTTTTTTCTCTTTTTAGTTATTGGAAAGAGAGTGAAACTAAAATTAAGTTTAGGAAAGAGATGCCAGAATCGATACCATTGTCTTACTTAATATTTTTAATTTCAGATACAACAACAAGTAGCACAAGCGATATACATGCAAACTATGCTGGCCATGCAGGCAGCGCAGGCTGCAGATGTCCCGCCATTCAATCATAGCAACGGTAAGAAAGACCTATTACTAAATAAAGAGTAGATGGTACTCTGGTGAACCGATCCTAGATAGATTTTTGGCCACTATTGTTAGTGCAACAATGCGGTTGATGATATGCTTGCCTAGTAGATAACTATTCACTCGTGACTTGAAGCAGCCTAGGTTAAAGCAAACAGAGAACACAAACTCGGGCAGAGTTCCACTCCTTAGCAGTACCCGTAAGAAAATTTAAGCTTGACATGTCAGTGAAGGAAGTATGATGTTACCAAATCATTTTCTAATGCTCGCCTCCTGTCAATGTGTTCTCACTGCTGCACTGGCCGGAAGGGCTTGAAATACCGGTATTTATGGGAACCTCTGCCTTACCGGCTAATAAAATCGTCTTCGTTTACAACTCCAAGCCGATTAAAACAAGCGATCGCTAATCTTCAATTGGAAGGAAATGTCTAGGGTTCCCGCTAGAGTATCTGAATTCGGTACCGATACCCATTTGGCCTCTGGAACCTGTACCCAGGTATCGAAGCCGCTAACTAGATATAGAACCTGTAGTTTAGGTACCAATTCCGAGCCCTTCTTGAGAACCAACTTTATTCTAAAGTTAGCATGTTCGCAGCCTTTGATCAAATAGTCACTTGGATCAGGTGCAATAGTGATCAAACACATAGAGTATCCAAAATAAGCAAATATATCTACAATTACCACTCTTATTATTACAACTATAATTAACCCAAGTCTCCTTTTGGGGTAGAGAAGGCAAGGAACGGCACTTTACTATTCCAACTTTACTAATCAACTAATTCTTCTCTGAGTGTCACTGGTGGTGAAGAATTAGTAAGAATTACTACCTGGTAAATTAGCTCAGAATAAAACATATAAAGTAAAATAACTATTCTTTCCAGGCCTGCCACAACCAACTGCCGCAAGCACCGAAGCACCTTTCGCCCACACATCGAACACACCCGACACAGATATACTAAAAGGCAAGCAAACGAACACAAGCGAAAAGAGCAACTCTTACAAATGCACCGAATGCTCAAAATGCTTTAAAGACCCCGATGTTTTCATCCTACATAAAAGGAGTCACATAAAAAACGAAAAAAACGAGAAAGAGAATTTCAATCTCAATTTGACGCTTCAAGCGAATCCGATTTTAGCAAATTTACTCAAAACGAACACGGAAAATACTAATATATTTGATGGCAACCTAATTAGCGTAGAAAGTTTGTTAATGACGGCTTTAGCTGCTAATATGGAAGGTTATATGCGTAATTTTACGTCTATGATCAAGAGTGATGATAGGGGCAACATGGGTCATGATAGGGGCAATATGGGTCATGATAGGGGCAACTTGAGTCATGATAGAGGCAACTTGAATAACAATGGTAGCAATTGTCTTCAAAGCAGACTAGATTTGAGTAGCAGAAGCTCCTGTGTACAAGACAGGGAGAACGCAACACAAAGAGGTGGTCTTAGCTGTGACAGGAGTTTAGAAAATGATATGGGTGATATAGACCATGATAGGAGTGATATAACCCATGATATAGGGACAGGACCCAATATGGGAAACAGGAACAGTGATAGCAACCTAATTCGTGATAGAATAATAGAACTGTATAGGAACAATGATGCTTATGATAGTGATAGGAACATTAGGTATTACGAAAACGACGAGCACAATGAAAGGGGCCCCTATCATAACAGTGATCGCGTCACAAGCTATGAAGGTAGGGGCATGATAAGCCATGATAGGGGCGTCATTAATGATGATAGGGTCGCGATGAGCCCTGATAGGGGCGTCATGAATGATAAGGGGTACAACGGTGATGGTATCTCTAATGATGATGATGATGATGATTCTCAAGGCACTGAAGAGCCAATCTGTGATAGTGATTTAAACGAATCGATTGATTCCAATAAGTTAGTGATAGATGAAACTGCTTAATTTATTGTTTTAAAAATGCATACTCATATAAATTTTATTTTATAAAAGCAGCTGTGTTTAAAAAAAACCGTTTAAACCTCACTTGTATCTTTCGGTTGCAAAAATCTCACGCTAGAACCTCTTTTGCTGCATACCGCTCTACTTATATATTCTACCTGCAAGCTGTTATTAAAAGTTTAGAGCTACACTGCAATATAGAGACCGTAACTTCCAAGTTCTGAGTCGCTCTGCAACCTGTCGACTGTACGCTTAAAGTTCTGAGTGGCTCTGCAACCTCTCAGGACTCTTGTTCAAAGTTCTGAGTCGCTCTGCAACCTCTGAGGACTGAATCGATGAAAGTTCTGAGTCGCTCTAAAACCGCTCAGGACGGTATCGTTCGTAGTTCTGAGTCGCTCTGCAACCTCTCATGACTCTTGTCCAAAGTTCTGAGTCGCTCTGCAACCTCTCAGGACTTTATTTAAAGTTTTGAGCTGCTCTGTCCTCTTATAGGATTGTCAAAAATCTGATCAACTATCTTTGCAGTCCTTCGAGCTTCGTACTGTCGCAAAAAAAGGATAAAAACAGTGGATATTTTATAATAATATTTGTATGAGTAATCGAGTAAATGCAATCGATTTGTGTGTCCTATTTCTGTCGTAAATAATACATATCAAATTTAAAAAAAATGAACAGTCAAATTAACAAAATAATTTTTAAATTAAGGACTACATAATTATGATTATTTTTTTTGTTTTAAATTATAACAACTTTTTGATAAATTATTTTGATTATTTGACATTGTTAGAAGTATTAAATGACTTAAAATGTATTTAGATATTCCACCTTTTTTACCAAATAATAATAAGGTATGGAAAAAAATCTACACACCTCAAAAAATCATACTTTTTGATTTTCTTCATTTCCTTATTATTATTTGCGAATAATAATAGAAAGTCCCACCATAATTATTAATAATGTAGAATTAAACAATGACTGTATATTTTTTGTACTTTTGTAATAACTTTTAGAAACCTTTTTAATTATTAACTAGCTTTAAATAATGTACTGAATTATAATCGTCATAATAATTTTTGATACTAATATTTTAGGAACGCTTTACTCCACAGATTAAGTGTGAATAGATGTCGCAAGCCACGCAAGGGTCACGCGTGCCCCTAAATTTGCTAATTAGACGAAGTAAAATGACAAACCAGTGTTGCCAGGAATAGACAATATTTTTATGGTAAAAAATTTTAGTTCACTGATTCATTTCAGTTCAGAGATCTATTTTATTGTTTTTATTTATTATTATGCAGTCTACCTGAAAGTAGTAATAACTAAAAGTAGTAATAAATAACCTGCCTAATTTGTGAGCATTATTTTGACATTTCGATTTGTCAGTTTACTCTGTTTTTTTTTAGCTAATGGTGTACTTACAAGTTTGTGCATTTGCACAATTTTTTATCCAACTTTCGAATTTTTTTATTTTTTTAGTACACCTTTTAGTACAGATTTACGGCCCGCGTAGAACAAGTGACGTCAGAATATGTTCTGACCAATTTGTATGGGGCGCTTTAACACCCGACTTTGACTCTCATTTTTGACGTTTGAACGATCGTTCGATTTTCAGTTTTTTCTTTATAGACATTTGATTCTTAAGAAAAAACGAATTAATTGGCATCATAAAAAAATGGAGTCAACATCCCTATTATATGAAGTGATAGTTTATTTTCAAAAATGTGCACGAGCGAGATAGCGGCGTGCCCTAAGCTCTAGTGATCAAACGGTGAAGTATCTAGTAAAGTAAGCTTTTTTTTTACCAGGTGGTAGAACTAACTCTCCTGCCAGTGTCTGTCTGGGTGGGCACCACCGCTGTGCGCGCTTAGTCTGCCGCCAAGTTACATGCATCTCATGCAAAACTTGGCTTATGCGGCGTCTAAGTTTACTGGTCTGTGCAGGGATAGGGCCCAGTTAGTTCTTATTTTATTTATTCATATATTATACTTGATACTTTATCGTTTGATCTCTACTTGCTATCCTTACAGTTCGTGTACGCTGTTCATAGATCTTGTCGTTAATTTTTAAAAAGACTGTTTTTCCACCGATTTTTTTCTCTTTTCTACATAATATAGTGTACCACTGTTTTTGAGTGGTGAAAATTTCATTAATATCTGAAATTATGGCCCATAAGATACATAACTGTATATATGCCTGTTTCAAATATAATAATTGTACTTCAATACGAAAAAATTGTAAAGGTAATTTATGATAAGATATAGATCACCAATTTTACTAAACAAATGGTTTAAAAATGACAATGGTTTCGGCGAAACATATCACTGAAGTGCATACCAAAAGTTAACAATGAAATATAGATTTGCCATTGTCATTGACCTTAGAAAAACGATTGTCCTGTAAAATACCGAAGGTGCCTAAAGTGATCATTATGCCACGAAACCATTGTCATTGATAAACCATTTATTTTAGAATTGGGGCCTCGGTCTTATCGCCAAAAAGCGATTACGTCCAGACAAACAATTGTTCATATTTTTGAGATATTAATGAATTTTAATTATTGTTTATAAGTAATCTAGATGTAATCGTAGATCTAGATGTTTAGTGCCTTAGTGTGGTTAGGTGTAGGCTATTTCTGTGTATAATAGATTTTGTACAATTTCTTTTGTTCAATCAAATAGAATAAAAAACAAGTTTGTGTACCAATCATGTCAGATCTTAAATGTAACAAAAATGTCATAATCCATTTATTAACTAGGTGTTGATGGACAGTGAAGAGGCGAGAAGTTAAAAAAAAATACTTTTTGGTTCCTTAAACGGTCACATGTTTTAACCAATGTTTAAATTTGATTTAGTTTCTAAGGATTAAAAGTAGCCAAATTAAATAATATTCCAAAAAAAATACCGTAACATGGTTAAAATCAAATACAGACCCGTATGGTTTTTTTTTTCAATTTTTTTTTGCCACTTCACGCTTCATCTACTTTAATTACACCTACAAAAAGTATTGGTTTATTTACAAGCCTTTATATGCATAATTATAGATGTTATATTTTAATATACAATAGACTGAAGAAAAACTTGAGAAATGTAATAATGATCACATTCTGACACCATTGTTATTGCATTGGAATTTGTTAAAAATTATTTTTACTATACGCCAGTATTTTTAAGCTGCGGTCTTCGAGAAAATGCATAATAATATATGTAAAAAAATAATTGTAAAAATATTTTGTAATAAAGTTAGTTAAGTTTTTAATTTTGTCTTTAAAAAGGTGATTTCTGTTTATTTTGTGTTCAGTATTATATATATGGCGGCTGATTTTTTGGTGTACTCTGTTCGGTCGATTGGTAGCGGGCATCGGCCCGTTAAATTTTTTTGAAATGTATTTATTTTAAGTTTTAACATTCCACATAAGAATTAAAAAATATTGAAAGAATCACATAATATGCAATGACATGCGTTTTGTAAGCCACAATGTGTCAATGCGCCAACCGTGCTTTTTCTTTCAAATCAGTGCAATTTTCAAGTTGACGCTGTTACAGTTTCCTATTTTTCCCACCGTTCGGTGACGCTGTAAAGGTCCCTAGACTGACAGCACTGTCCTTAAAAAACGTCATATAGCCTTATAGTTGATAAAACTGTTGAATGTGTTTTAGTTAAATGCCGAATTTGGACAGTTATTTTTGGTGGTTAATGTTAGAAATGCGCGATATAGGAAAGGAAAACGAGTCATTTCTCAATCATACTAAAATTCGGCTTTTGTCCGCCAAGGATGCCGATGGGCACTGACGCGTGCTGTCGGCGTTCGCTTGATCTTAGCAAATCCTCCGATTCGTTTGCATTCGGTCGCTTTTGCTATTATATCTACCTGTATTTGTTATAAGCTGGGCTTGAACTATTTAGTCCTGAGATTAACGGAATTCGGACCCCTTTTAATTTTAATAAAAATATTAGACGTAATGCTGCTATATAATATAGTTAGTGGTTACTTGGACACTCCAGTTTTACTGTCGCAGATTAATTTTAATGTTCCCAAAACGCGCACTCGGCATACTATGCTGTTTTCGCCCACTTTTCAAAGCACGAAATATGCAAACAACGCTCCTATCACACGCATAAGCTTAACATATTGTAAACATTTTTCAGACCTCGATATCTTTAACACATCCAGGCACACCTTCAAAAGGAAGGTTATCCAGTGTTTACTGGGTGCGGACCAATCCGCACCCGGTGAATAGTGACGGCATGACCTCTTTTGGATTTTATTTTAAACGTAAATATGTACGATTGTACGTACCTGGTGATAATAGAGTGAAATTATTTTACTACACCTCCTTCCATTTACACACACATATATCACATACATTACATATACACACATACATCACACACACACACCACACACACACGCACACATCACATACACTCATACATTCACGGATACATACATGCATGTTTATTTTATTTTTATTTTTCGTTTGTGTCTCTTTCAAAATGCTCAACAAAAAAAAAAAAAAAACACTATTATCGAGACCTATTATTGGCTGTATTTTCAAAACTTTATGTATACTGTATCTGTATTTATCATTTGTGCTGTTGGTCTTTTAATAAATAAATAAATAAATAAATAAATAAATAATAATTCAGTTAATATTACCTCGTAGTAATACGAGATTTATATATAATCTATTTACATAATCCCAGTCCTGATATTCTTTGCGGTGTAACTAAATCCATATTGGTCAGTCTTAAATAATATCTTAATCAACGGTCGACCAATCAAACTAAGGGTTTGTTCAATACTATATTGATCAGTAAAACTTAGAAGCGTTGTTTTCGGCATTTGACTGACATTGTAAGACCTGTCAAACTTAAAAACCATCTGTGTCTGCATTTGAGTAACGTATCCGCGGCCGGTCAAACTTAGAAACACCTGCGGCGCGGCGTAAGTACGAATCTATTCGATATCAGTTAAAATCGATAAAGTGGGTTTTATCGATTTTAACTGTCAATTTTATCGAATGTTTTGATAAAAATGACAGTTAAAATCGATAAAGTGGGTTTTATCGATTTTATCTGTCAATTTTATCGAATTTTGTTTCGGCATTTGGCTAACGTTGTAAATAGTAAGTAAGCACGTTGAAAGTATACGCGTATGTATAGTTAAACAGTATTTTTAATGAGACTGCATATTTTTCTGTGTATTTTGATCTCTGTACTTTGAAATAACTGTACGAATAAAGTACTTATTGAATAAGTCGTTGGTTTTTTTATTTATTCACAGTACAATAATAGATACCTATTAGTATAATACAATATACTATCGGCGAAGACAAACAGTGATGCAACCATAGCATCGCAAGGCATTTTCTACCTGCAGGCTAACATGCGCACCGTGACAAAATTTTCTCGATGCTTATGTCGTGCTTTTGTCTCATGTTCGCGAGAGAAAGAGCGAGACAAAATTTTGTCGTGGCGCGCATGTTAGCCCTGCGCCTGGATAGCTCCCACCTTCAAGTTGAAAATAGGTGGCCAAGCGCTAATTGGTGTGTTCTGACGAGGTTTTTATCGACCCTACAGACAGGCATTCGATTCGCCATCGTGTCGTTCCATTTTTCGGTCATTCTGCGTCTCGAGTACTATCCTGAGACATAGGTTATAAGTAGTTAAGGACCTTCTAGATGCACGCGGTATCTTCGGTCACATCGTCGCTGATGTGGCTGTATTATTAATTTGATCGTTTTGACGAACGTAGATTTATAAAAAAAAGTTCCTCTATATTAAATTTAGAGCAAAACTTCTTAGTTAGGCACCTACTTAGCAGTTCAACAAGTGGTAGGACTAACTCTTCTGCGAGTATCCGTCTGGATTGCTCGTGTAGATTGCCGCCATCCAAATAAGTACAGCGGCGCAAGTACGAATTGTAGGTAGGTATCTCTAAAAGTTAAAAAAGCCTATGTCAGATAGAAAAACATACATAAAGAGAAATAACGCTTTGGTCTCGGTAATCCATAATATAGTAGACTGTTCTAAACGACTACGTACCAGCTTACAAATTACAATGTCTATATAGGTACTACTTATATAGTTTACATCTACATTCTACACTATAATATAAAAGCGCCGCACTTTTTCAGCCCAGTCTTTGCGGGGATTCCCCAACATGAGAGTTGCCATAATCGCCGCAGATTGACATGACAGCTGTAACGCGTGTTTGTTTCTATATCGCCACTATATAAATACAGTTTTTTTAGTTGGCAATTGTTTACAACTATATACAGTATAAACTGTGATTGCCACACTGGTTCTAAAACCTCCTACAAAAACAATCGTCTCTTTTCCCTCCGTCCGAACCAATTTATAGTTCTACAAGAAATCACCCTAAGCGAACTTTTATGGACGAGTAAGTCGTACTATCTGTTGTCGTCGAATGACTGTCTCTGATTACCTACGTCGCCACACGCAGAATTATTAGATAAAAAACCCAAAAAAAGATAAAAATGAGAAAAGAAAACAATACAGTTTATGTAGGTGCATAATTTATCGTGCTATTATTTTGATAAGATAATGTCGTAGGACAAGGAAGTTTTAGTTTTGTTAGGTCCTAAAATCTTGTCATTGATAATTTATTTATTATTTATTTATTTATTTATTTAATTAAAACGGCATGAGCCAATTACATTAATTAAAAAAAATGGACAATACTAGATACAAAGTAAATAAAATTAAGATAACAACAAATACATAAGTAAACTGTACTACGGTTTAGGTATCTACAGCGGCTAAAGTAGCTGAATATATGTTTTTATCTCCTTTTTAACAAGAGAATAAATTGATATTACATACAAATTATCGATATTCTTCAAGTACAACAATGGTGTCAATTCTCTTATCTCATATGTATGTACCTACCTAAATCCAATTTTAGTTTCAATCTCTCTAAATGAGAACATGAGAAAGAGGTGGAATACATTTTAGACCTATCAAATTAATCCACTTGCTTGCAGCTTGTGTCTAGTGTAAAAACGGCAATGAATTTTGTGCCCATGCCGTTTAATTTATCAAGACTGGAAGATATTTGACACTTCTAAAATAAATTTAGATTGGCCAAACATCTTCCGTCTCTTTCTCGTGCAATGTATTAGAAAGAGAGAGAGAGAGAGAGAGAGAGAGAAAGAGAGCGAAATTAAAATTACGTTAAGGTTGTACTATTATCTATTCTGTGGTTTAGGTATGAAGCGACAGAATCGACACCACTCCTTTTCTAATAATTCCAAACTTAGTCGGGATTTTAATTAAATATTAAGTTTAAAAGATTATTTGCTAGCTAATTGTGCATCAACTAATGTCGCACAGCGCATTGTATTCAACTATCCACAGGCTATTAAGCGATGCTACGGCTGTATCGTCGCCTACTGTGACAGTCGTCAATAATGTAGTAAAGTTCCGGCCTTTTTTCGGCAGGTCAGTTTGAACTAAAGCTCAATATTAATAAACAGCGTTAAACAGATGAATAGTTATAAACTATGTTTTTTCTTTATAATGACTCAATTAAGTCTCACTATTACTTAATTTATTTATTTTAATACAATTCATTACATTGATGACCGTATATAATCAAAAATCATGACCAAAATAATAATAAGATGAATTTTCTACTTAAAAATATATTTCTGTTTTATATTGCATGCCGAAAGGTCAAATATGGCGTTCTGTAGGTATTTTATTCTTATACCGTCATTGGTAATTAATGTACCTACCCATATTCGCAATCAATAAATGAATTTAAATTTTCTTTCCATTCTGTTTAAAATTAATAAATCTAACTACTCGATACCCCAAGGAAGCGTACTGGGCTGTGTACTCTTTCTGATATTTATTAACGACCTACCGAAAATAACGGACAACCCATGTGTGTTATTCGCCGACGACGTATCACTGCTATTTAAATGCACGCCTCACAACATTTCACTTACTAATATCAGCAACACCTTTGATGACATAAAAACATGGTTAACAATGCATAATCTAGAAATCAATAATAATAAAACAAAGCTGATCTCATTCCTACCATACCAAAAAAAGCCACTAAATTTATCCGTAATATCCAATCATCTCAATATTAAAGAAGTAAAAGAATACAACCTTTTAGGAATTACAGTAGACTCTCACCTAAATTGGAAAGGACACATTGCTAAAATCAAGGCTAAATTATCAAAGTTTGTTTACGCACTCGCTATCCTTAAAATTAACACCAACTTAGATACAGCAATGACAGCTTACTATGCTTACGTATACGCCTGGCTCAGATATGGTATAGTGCTATGGGGTACCAGCACTGATGCTGAACAATTATTTATAATGCAGAAAAAATGCCTACGCATCATGGTTAACATCCGCCAGCGCGTCAGCTGCAAACCCCACTTTATCCAACAGAAACTGTTAACTTTACCCTGTATCTACATCTTAGAGTCGGCAATGTTTGTTAGAAAACATCCAAACCTGTATGAAAAAGACAAAAACCCGCGAAGGCCACATAATATAATACTACCAGAACCCAAACTTGAATTGTTCAAAAAGGGGCCACAATATATGACAATTAAAATTTACAACAAAATCCCTAGCATAATAAAAATGGAATTAAAGGATAAGACCTTTCAAGGAAAACTGCGTAATTTCTTGATAAATAAATGTTACTACAGCTTAAAAGATTTTCTGGATGATAGAATTTAGACTTTTTATTAATAGTGTTGGACTCTGTCATCTAGAGAGTGAAAATATAATTATACTTCATTATGATCTCAAGCTCTAAGTCTTAGAATTACCTACTTGCTAAGCCCCTATTAGTTTTTAGTTCTTATTTTGTATTGTTAAGTAAGTACCTAATTTAAGTTTGCAACGCCCTCCTAACAGGGTGCATATGTTTACGCTTAGTATAAGTTGAATGTATGTGTGCAATAAATAAATAAATAAATAAATAAATAAAAAATTGTCAAAAAACAACAATGATAAAACAAAATAACGTTTAACTATGTCACCGTTTATACGTTTAACAATTATCTTAAATTCTTGATTAATTTCATAGGTAGGTACTGCAGTTAGCAGTGGCAAATAATTAGAATGTTTCTCTAAACTAAGCTTCGACTAAATTGTCCGGAACGTGACCTTGACCGAATTCAAACGGACAAATTGAAGTAAGCTCGTTTCTACTCTTATGCAAAACACCATATCCAGTGTTACTACCTGACAAAATTCCCTAAACACTAACTAACTACTAAACTACTAAGCTAACTTAAACGTAGGTAAGTACTTAACTAAAGTGGGACACTGTAACACTGCAGGGGTAGCATATTTATCAAAATAAAATAAGGGGAATTCCCAACAATTGAAGAGGTAATTTAAAACGGAGTAATGGTAGCACTGGCCACGAGCGAGCTGTCAAAATGACAGATACTTGTCAAAAGGCGGAGGGGAATCCCATCCCATTCATTTACAGCAGCACAGTATTTACGTTATGTTTGGTAAAGTTCCCATGATGTTTTCGTAGTAAAAAGTAGAGTTTCCTGTACAAACAAAAATGCAACATCGATGCAGTGGCAATAGTTTATTGTATTATTTTGTATCGTGTTCCTAAAAGTGCTGTGTATGTATGTGGTGATTTGTAACTATCGAATTTGGTTATATTATTGCATTGTCCGTGTGTGAAACATAGTAGATAAATAACTAATAATGGCTAGCAAACCTGCCTTGCGTGTTAAATCTCTACCTCTGATACTAAGAAAAGGTAACATGACATTCATAAAAAGTAAATTTCAAAAGGTGCAAGAGGGGTTAACACCTAACGTTAAGATTTCAACATTGTATCGAGAAGACGTTTTACACGACACGACTGACGTATATTTTCTAAAAGGGGAATACCAGAGATTGATTTTAGTGAATCGTCAAAATGTTGTCACTAAAGGTAGTCGTACCGTTGCGAGGTACTTCAATAAAGATGGATCAGTGCTCGAAAAGACTTCAGATGCAGTGACACAAGTTATAGGCCAGGAGCAGTACAAAACGATTTTTACAGCATTATGCTCAATTATAGATCAAGAGCTAAAGATACGCAGCATTTTAGCAATGTTGACTATTAAAAATGAAACGGATACAAAATTATCTGATGGTGACAGATATGATACCATACCAAAAGCGTTCATGGATAAATATTGCCAAACTGATGAAATGAGAATAGAGCAGTTGAAGAAAACACCCCGGAGACGAATAAGGAAGCAGGTTGGTCCATATGTCATTCCAGATTTTAAGGTACCTGAGACTAAGAAGAAAAGGAGGGTGATAGTTAATTTTTCAAAAAATGATCCATCCAAAACTGAAAGCAATGACTCAGATAATTATATGATTATTGCTTCTGAAAAAGACAATTGCAGCGTAGCAAGTGAAAACTCTTTAGACAGTTTAAATACAGCTAGTACTGATAGTGAAATACAAACAACAGTAACCAGTTTGCCAGCCGAAGACAATTTTGATGTGACAAATATACGGAAACGAAACTCTACAGAAAGCCTGCCAGATTTAGGTCACTTGCACGATGACTACTCAAACGATAGTAATGGAAAGTTTTCAGTCCTGTCTGATACATCTACCTTGCCAGATTTGCTGACAAATCCGAATTCCCTCTTATGTAATGTTGACCAACACACAAAAAAGGTTTGCATGGAAAATTATATTGTACAGCCTAATTACAGACTTCAAAATGCAGATGGCACGTATATGAGTTTACCTTATAAACCAGAGGATATTTTCCATATTGCTACAAAGGAGAATTTGCAGTATTTAAACGAACAGAGCAGAACAAAACTTCTGAAACATCAACTGATGATAGACTACAAGCATTGTCTTACACCTATGGATGAAGATGGAAATCTGTAAGTGCATTTTATTATTGTTTTAAAACACCAGAGACGCTACTTTTTATCCCGGGAAATTGGTTCTGTGGGAATAGATAACTGTTCCAGTGGGAACTGTCACAGCAATTTTATTTCCAACTAGCTGCTGCCTGCGGTTTCAACCGTGTGAGGATATTGGGTTTATTGGTTTTTATTTTTTGCGCGGAACCCTAAATATTTTTCTAAAATAAAAGTATCCTAAGTCACTCATTATAACATCAGATATCTGCCAGTGAAAATCCCGTCAAAATCGGCCCAGCCGTTTCGGAGATTACCCGGAACAAACAGACAGACACAAAAATTTAAAAATGGTTGTTTTGTTATAGTACCGCGTTTTGATACGCATTTGGTATAAAGCTGTTATTTTGATATTACAAACAGACACCTCAATTTTATTTATTTGTATAGATGTTCGTCAGTCGATAAAATGCCGGGTGCAGAGTACAACCATGCAGCGAGGCTAAAGCGTAGGATTCCGCACGTTTGTTCAATTATCTAAGGTTGTTTGTTTCTATACTCGTCCGATAACGTATAGGTACAATCGCGGCGGATGCCAACCAATGACATCAATAGAGCCAGTGACATGATTCAAATTCGTATTTCTATGATCTATGTCATTGATGAATTATTGATGATCCGCCATGTTTGTTTATATTGTGGGACAAGTATAAAAATACGGACTATAATTATTGTGCAGGTGTGTAAGCGTTTGTTCTTTTTTTCTATGCCACTTCGATGCTTCAAATGCTCTATAATGCATTTTACTCTATTATTATCAGCCTCTTACGCTCCCATTACTGTGATACCGGCCTTCTCTCAGAGAGAGGTATGGGCTATAATCCACCACGCGGGCCCAGTGCGGCTTGGTGGATGTCACACATGTCCTCGAATTTTATGGTTCTTGAAAGTGCGGCTTTTTTTCACGATGTTTTCCTTCACCGTTTTGAAGCGAGTAACTTGATATAAGTCATTGGTGCGCGTCGAGATCTGAACTATGGTGCGTCGGATTGAAAGTCGCACAAATTTCCGCTCGGCCACACTCGCTCTTTACTCTACATTGCACTGCATTTTACTCTACACACTGTTTACTGCTCATTTGCAGCCCAATCCACCTGGCGGTCCTGAACAATGATGTAGAGCTTCTGAACAGGCAGTGTGTTGTCCTCAAGATCCGAGGCAGTTCCGTTGATGTCCAGACACACCCTAATGGCCTGGTAAGTAGTACATTCAACAAGATGAATATTTCCAGAGGTGGTTCGATTTTCATACTAACATATTTTTCCATTTATGAGATACGAGAATATAATTTTACGCTGAAATGATTGTTGTTGGCTTTTATATTGGTCTTTATTTGCGGCAAATCATGTTTAGTTGAAGAAAACAGCGGTTTATTATTTTAGTATAGACTAAAATTTCTAACTAACTAAATATGACCTGCAACAAATAAAGACGAATATAAAAGTCGCTCATAAATAGAAAAATAAGTTAGTATGAAAATCGAAACACCTTAAAAAAGTTCTCCTTGACAGACATTCTTATTGAGTCTGGTAGTTTCGAAGTTAATGGCATATCACCATCATTATCGCAGCTGAAAAACGTCCACTGCTGAACATAGGCGTCTTCCATGAGTGCCCGTGAACTAGTCACCTACCGAATACAATTTGTAGAGCAGCTGAGTCTTCTGCGCTCTCCCACCGTGCGGAAACCGCGCTGTAAAAGTATCTGCAAAGTAAAAAAACATTGACTTACTGATAAAAGCTGTAACTGTACTGTTTTCTGTAAAATGTCATACCAGGATAATTTACTGGGTTTACCTAGAAGCAATCGAGTGAAATCACATGCGTAACTGTACCTATTTGAACAAATGTGTAGTGATAAGGGAATTCCCTCGTCGATACTGCGTTGTTAAGTTCAATTTATAATCTTACAATGTCATAAGGCTCCTCTAGACAGGTAAAGTCCGTTGTAGCGACTGATGTTATCGACATGCGTTTATGCGATAATGTGTCACAATACTATCGCGTCGATATTATCGCAGCAGTGTGTAAGAATGCATGCGTCCTAACTTCTAACACACAACTTTTAGACGCCTGTTTAGCTAGACAGTGTCTAAAGATAAACGTCTAAAATTATTACAAATGTCACAACAGAACGGAGTTAGGCAACGGTTTGACACTACTTAATCACGATTTGTGGATGTTTATAATTAAACACACGACTAAGGCATGTTTAGGAGTTAGACGCTGCTTAACGCATGTTTAGCATGTATTTAATTTTTTTGTGGTAAGACCGTTTGGTGTATTAAAACACACTGTTTTGTTAGTGGTAGAACTAACTATTCTGCGAGTGTCCGTCTGGGTTGTTACCACCGCTTTGCTCGTGAAGTCTGCCGCCAAGCAGTAGTGTGCAAGCATTACTGTGCTCCGGTTTGATGAGCAGAGTAGCCAGTAAAATTACTGGGCTTATGACACCTAATACCTAATGTATCAGGGTAACGAGCGCACTGCAGTGCCGCGCAGGCCTTTGTTTTTCAAAATTCTGACTGGTATTGCAGTTGTTACGGGCCGGCTTTATACTTATCATGAGGCAAACGACCAGCTCGTGTCGTTACCAAATAACATAAAAAAAGGTTAAACTGTATAGTATGAATTACCTAAACAACTTTTAACGGTTTATATCAAATAAATAAACGTATAGTTATTTCGAACCCTATTCTGGTCACGCGACATAAACTAGATAGTCTACGCTGTCCAGCAGCGCAAGTACGGATCTATTCGATCGATAAAATTGACAGTTCAAATCGATAAAGTGGGTTTTATCGACTTTTTATATAATTTATCGAGCCGCGATACAATCGACAAAAGTTAGGTCGAATCCAAAGAGAATATAGGGCTACTACAATACTTTACGATCAGAATTTGGTACTTGCAACATTCAATAAATTTATCAGTTTTTTCGATTCGATAAATTTATCGAACCGACTTCCGTACTTGCGCCGCTGTTCAGACGAGCTGATTGATTGCTTGATGGTTATTCTAGTATAACGCCATTCAGTAAACCGGAACACAGTAATGCTTTGCATTGCTTCGCGTCCGTTACTTTAGACTTTTACAATTACACTAATTAACCTAACTTTACTTACCTAAACATGTGGTGCATATTGGTGTCGATTCTGTGGTTTCACACCTAAACCTAATTTTAGTTTCGCTCTCTCTTTCCAAAACATAACATGAGAAAGAGATGGAAGATGTTTTTACCATGGAACTATCCTAGGTTTGTCCTAGCTGCATGTGTTTTACAGATCTAAATTTAGTTTTTAGAACTGTCAATTATCTTCCATCTTTCATAGATTAGACGGCACTTAATTGTTTGCCGTTTTTACACTAGACACAACCAAGAAAGTGAACCAATTTGACAGGTCTAAAATATATTCCATCTCTTTCTGATGTTCTCATTTGGAAAGAGAGGTTATAATAATAATTTATACCGAAAAGAGTTTCTTGCCCTTCTTCTTGCTCGGCCTATACCAATTTGGAACGGGCACGGTGGGTTTCTGGAAGGTTCATTGACTTTCAGCACGGATTGGGTCTGTTGGTGTCTTTGTCATTTATTATGTTCAGATAAAGGCAGCATTCGTTTTAGTCTGTGATTCGGGAAAACGAGCGATACAGAGACCCGCTGTTAGAGTAATTTATTTTAACCTTCATGAGTGCTCTCTTGGGGCATTTGAATTTGAAAATTAAAGTTAAGGGCAGGATACTCCGCGCCGCTTTCTCGCTCGCGCATCTTAACATTTTTAAAGATAAACAATCACTTAATATAATTATGAAAAATCGCATTCGGTGAATGTACTGAAAATAACGTTATGAAAATTTCATTTTGATCCATTTAAGTATGGGATTTTATATTTTGCCATTATTCTGAAAATCTGATCGGATCAAAATGATACTTTTGCCGTACTTTTGTAATGTAGTAAAGTTATTTCCAGCGACTTCACCGAATCCTTTTTTTCATATTTATATTAAGTGATTGTTTATCTTCCAAAACGTCGAGATGCGCGAGCGAGAAAGCGGCGCTGAGTATCCCGCCCATAAGGTTAGGTATGAGATGACAGAACGACACCATTGCCACCACAACAGATGTAAATACATCGTGTTCGTTCCCAGACAGCACTAAAGCTGGCTATATACCAAGAGCCGCCGCACAACAGCGCGCTGTCGTCGGCGCTGGTGCGGCGCGGCGCGTGCCCGCTGCGCACCGACGCCGCGCGCCGCGCCGCCGCGCACGACGCCGCCGAGCGCGGCGCCGACCTGCTCGCCGCCACGCTCAAGGCGAGCCGCGACTGCGCCAGGTAACGATGCCCAGCCCACACAAAAAAATTGGGGATGTTGCATGAAACTTTATTATATATATTTGATAGAATCAGGCGTTACTTTGCATTATATAATATTCGCGATTTATCGCGGAATTAAAACTATAAATTACCCACATTTTATAATCTTATACAAATACATTATTACTGTCGTTATACAGCTCTTATCAGCTAACAATCTCGTGTTCGTTTTCAATACCAGACCGATTAAAACCAGCGGTCACTAGTCTTCGTGTGGAAGGAATAGTCTAGAATATTCGCTGGTTATTAAAGAAATAAGCTCTTACAAAACGAAAAGAAGCTAAAACTATTGACAACTCCTTCCACACGAAGACTAGTGACCGCTGGTTTTAATCGGTCTGGTATTGAAAACGAACACGAGATTGTTAGCTGATAAGGCAGCAGGTTTAAAAGCATCACATTAACATAATAAAAATGAAATTCACCAAAAAAATATATAATTTCCACAAAGATACTGCATCTAAAAGTTTCCCGAATTCAACGATCTTTTTTTATCATTCGATAGAATTTTAATTGATACTATCAGATTCTTTACCTTTTAATTCATAAAAAAATGTATGACAAGTGACAACTATGTACTTAAACGCAGTTTTTCATGGCCAAATCGACAAAATGCGTGTTTTTAATACAGCTTAATTTGAAACGTAGTTACGAACGTAGAACCTAGTTTAATTTGAAACCTTATTTTCCAGAAATATCCTGTCAGAAAACGAAACGATGTGGAAACCAGAGATGGAACACCAGACTGACGAGGAGTTAGGACAGCATCTGATGCAGCTTATGTGCTCTATGTTCGACAAGCAAGGTACGAAACAATGGCTCGCAATTCATAGAAATTGTAATCTGACGTATTTTTAAACGAATTCAAAAAATGGGGTTCCAATTCGTTTGTTTTTTTTTTATTTTTTTATACTTATCGAATGGTCAATTCAAAGAACCGTCATTATTTTTTTATTTCTGTTGATATGGGAAAAAAATTGTGCTGTGTATCTGCGACACAGAGAATCCTACTGGGCATGAGTGTGTCGCTGTTTGTTAGTCTGTTGCAGTGGTCCGGTGGTGTATACTAAGAGCCGACCCCAAGCTCTAAATAATACATTTCCCTTCCAGGTTACACGCCGGTAATGCTCGCGAGCATGCTCGGCCTCTATGAGAACGTTCGTATTCTGCTCGAACATTCCCCGCTCTCTGTGAACGACAAAACGCCGACGAGCGGCAACACGGCGTTGTACCTCACTGTTGCGGCCGCTTGCAACTCTGCCACTGGTAAGATTTATATTACGCTTGCCCTACCCTGCCTACATTGACATGCGTCGTCTCTGTATCCCTAAGACAATACCATACTGACTAGCTCGCAATCTCTTAAAAGGGGGGATGGTCCATGAAATGGGGCGAAATTTGAACTTCAACTTTCAACTCTTTGTAAATGGCACGAAATTTGAAATAAATGTACTTTTTTTTAAATTTCCCGCTACCGTACGGAGCGTCCATTTTAAGTACATGATTGTAATCTACTACTTTTTCGCAGAACGCGGCAACAAATCAAAAGTCGTCGACCATTTCCGAAAAACCATAGAGATCCTAATCGATCATGGCGCCGATCCGTCCATAGACAACCACGCCGGCATAAACGTCAACATCCTTCTCACCGAGTTCAACTGCCCCGAATTGTCTATGCTCGTGGCCAACAAAATAACGCAGTACAACTTTATAAAACACGAAATAGTGGAACCGAATCAACCGTACGGAAAAATGATGCTCGTGATGGACAAACAAGGTAACGTTGAATTCAAAAAGATTGAAAACGAAAAGAGAAAGAAACCCGAAAACAAACCTATTAGGAAGAGAAAAAAAAGCATAGATTTAAAAAAAAATAGTAAACCAATCATAGTCCAGAATGTACTTATAAAATCGCCGGGCAAAACCGTTAAACCAAACAAAACACCCGCTAGTGCGGCGAAAACTTCGAGCACTTCAATAGTCGTAGAATCGACTAAAGTTAACATACAACAGATAGTTATAGCCGGGAACAAGAAAAATAATTCGCTTTTGAAAACAAATCGAATGATTAACGAAACTTTGAAACGAGAAATTTTGAAAGGGAAGATTTTAAATCCACCACCACTGGTTAAAATAGAAAAATAACACATGTTTCTAACTAGCACAAAATGTGTTGCACAGATTTGTGATACATAACTGAATTCAGGAATTGATCAGTATTTTGATCAACGTTCATTAGAAAGATATAGCAGGAGAAATGAGATAGAATTTGTATAAGGAATGAGTGAAACTGATAATCAAACTATCAAAATTACCTGCCATAACATAAAATGAAAAAGACATTTTTAGTCGATTTTAAGCAAAACTTATGGATTTATTGTAAGTTAAGGCATAAGAGAATTAACATTCATAGAAGTAAGAAACAATCCTTAAATAATATTATAGTAAGGAATTAAAATTATTATGATATACATTAGTAATATTTTAATATTGATATTCAAACAAGAAAAACCCTTGTTGACTACAAAATCACTGTGTTACACAAATATTCACCGGAAAGAGCACCATTAAAAATTCCTTAGGAATGTATTTTTTATTTTCTTTTCAATTTATACTCCAAAAGGTTTTTAAAAAATGTTACTTTTTTGTTTCTCTTAAATTCTCAACATTAAAATATAAATAACGTCCTATTTAATTCCGGGGTGGCCAGCGCTGAGGTTTTTTTTTATGTTATTAGGTAACGAGACGAGCTGGTCGTTTGCCTGATGGTAAGCATAACGCCGACCCATAACGATTGCAGTGCCACTCAGAACTTTGAAACACAAAGGCCTGCGCGGCACTGCAGTGCGCTCGTTACCCTGAGACATTAGGTATTAAGTCTCATAAGCCCAGTAATTTCACTGGATACTCTGCTCATCAAACAGGAACACAGTAATGCTTGCACACTACTGCTTGGCGGCAGACTTCACTCACAAAGCGGTGGTAACAACCCAGACGGACACTCGCAGAAGAGTTAGTCCTCCCACTAACAAAATCTCCCACTAATCAGAATTTAATTAAATTAATGCATATAAAAGAATATTTATTTTATCATAAATAATGCTATAAATATCAAAGTTATTAATTATTTATGATAGTGTGATTATCAGTTTTTACATTGTTAGGACAGATATGATAGCAGTTGGAGAAATAAACATTTAATTGTCAACTTTACTTTACTTAACGGGGTTTTTACATAATCTCGTCTTATTTTTGAATTATTTGACATTACTTAATTACAATTTTAATTAAAATTTTATGTACTACGTTGTGTTTGAATCTATTTAGTGTTGTACGTCTAAAGATAGTCCACATATTATAGCAGTTCACTAAATAGTAGACAACCCCAGTTTGCTGGCGGCATTGCCGCGTTTATTTATTTCCTTATTAATTAATGCAATAATGATAAATTATTATTAATTTCAGTTTTTTTATTTATTTTTTATTGTATGATATTTTTTTTTTGTTTAACTTTGATGTTATTTGATATGAATTGCTTAATATAATTATATAAAGGTCCCGTTTCTTTAAGTTTTGAGTCTGTGTGAAGTGTAATGAAATGACATACTGAACTACTTTTGAGTAAACTTTTTTGGTAATAATTTGCTTTTAATCGATCCGGCAGTACCGATCTTTTTTGATATATAAAGCTGACAGTTCAAATGGTTAAAAATTTAAATTAGAGTAGTTCTTGATTTTTCCGAAAACTACACGAAGCCTAATCTACTTTCTTCAATATGAAGTGAATATTCGCATCTCATAATTCGAAGACTGGTTTATGGAATATATAAATGGTTTTATCGTCGTTCACAAAGGTCTTCACAAGTTCCTTCACGAAATTAGTTGTTCGGTTGTAATGAAAATTGAACTTCATTGTGTAGGAAATACAATCGATAACAGATTACAAGTAAAACTTGTCGTCGTCGCAAAACTAGTTTCGGAGATTCATTCTCGAAAAAAAGCTGTTTTGTTTTCGAAAAAATCAACAACGACCAACCTACTTTTTACTTCTAATTTTAACTATTTGAATTGTCAATTTTATCGATTGCAATCGATCGCAAAGTTCCGTACTTGCATCGCTAATGAAAGCGTGGACGTGTGTTTCGATAGTGTCAAATTATATACAATTCTGACATATGGAAGAAAGAGTTTACGCTTTAGACTCTTATGCTCGTTTTCACTAACCACGAACGACGCCTATCTAAGTAACTCCTAATATAAGCAAAGCCCTAAGTATAAACCGATAGCCTAAAAGTTGGTGAAACGTTTATTTGCCCCAGGCAACTCCTAAATATTCAGTCATCCGATTTAGACGTTCCCTAGGTTGGTGAAAACGGGCATTGGAATCTTACTCTCTGAATCCTAGCTTAAACATTTCTAGATTGTCTATAGCCCGTTTTTGTTACAGAAATAAAGCAAGAATAAGGAAACAGTATAAATAAACTAAAGTGTCAATATTATCGTTAATAATGATTTTTTTAATTTCTTTAATTGACTTTTTTATGTGACTAGGACAAAAGATGAGCTAAAATTCGTAAATGGCAAAGTAGGCAGTTATAATAATTTATTTTATCTCTTTTCTGATTCCACTAATGCAGTGCTAACTTTGGGTAGCACTGCAATTGTTACACTTCCTTCGGGTGAAAGATAAAAGATAAGCGCAGCTGTCATGGATCGCATTAAAAGGTAGATTTTTGCACGTTTGAAACGATTGATACAAGGAAAAGATTGAAAGTGGCTGGTACACGTTATTTCAACAAATATGAAACTTTATGAAATATATTTTATAGTGTAAACCGACACTAGCGGATGTTCACATAAATATATACATCACAAAAATTTCACTTCCAACAGGATTCGAACCAGCGTCTTCTGGCTTGCCGGGCCAGACGCCTTAACCACTAGGCCATGGGAGCAATCACTATTGATTGCGAAATTCTTGATATGATAATATATCGCTATAAAAGCGGGTCTGCTAGATGGAGCTACGGCTTGTAAGCCGAAAAAGAAATACATCATATCAAGAATTTCGCAATCAATAGTGATTGCTCCCATGGCCTAGTGGTTAAGGCGTCTGGCCCGGCAAGCCAGAAGACGCTGGTTCGAATCCTGTTGGAAGCGAAATTTTTGTGATGTATATATTTATGTGAAATATGAAACTTTCACAAATACTACTAATTACTTAGTATATTGTAGATGTATCTATATTATTTGACTGCTAGTAAGCTTTTTTAATTTCATTATGTTAAACGTTTCCAATAATTTAAATTCATAACTTTACGTGTTATATAATTGGTTAGGTATAAACTACGCGCACGAGGTTTTAATTAATAACCATTTTGGTTTATTAAAAACGGCGTCACTATCTTGATCTAAATAATAATCTTGATATTTGCAAATAAATTAAACATCTCCATAAACGCTCCAAGCTTGGTTACATTGTGTATTATAGCCATGTCATTAACCGGATTTATTTACATTTATACAAATAAATAAAAATGAAGTGTCTGTTTGTAATATAAAAAAAACAGCTTTTTACTATGGTATGTATTGATGACCATGCCAGTTTAAAAACCTGTCTTACATTTATTTCGCCATCACATTGATTGGTTTAGTTAAATTATGTTTTGTCTTTGCTGTTCTTTGACAATTTTAAACTGAATCGTAAGAAACAATACATAGGTACCTAGTATAATTACTTTTAATAAATTGTAAACAAACTTTTATTTCTAAATTAATACTTAAAATTGTTAATTATATTCTGATCATAATTTTAGGCGTTACTCTAAAATGTTTTATTGCTATATTTTGGTATTAATCTGATTTGAATATTGTTTCATTTAAATTATAAAACAAAGAAATTGGATATTCTTTTTTATTTCTAGAACACCTTACAAATTCCTATAATTGGCTAAGCAAACCAGCGTGATGCAATAATGCAACGTCATTTGTACTGCTTCTGGCTAGTTACCATTACTGCTGTATGGTTGAAAACAAATAAAAATAACGTCTCGACAGTATCAAAAATATGTTCGCTCAATAACCAGCTGCCTTATCAGCTAACAATCTCGTGTTCGTTTTCAATACCAGACCGATTAAAACCAGCGGTCACTAGTCTTCATGTGGAAGGAATAGTCTAGAATTTTCGCTGGTTATTAAAGAAATAAGCTCTTACAAAACGAAAAGAAGCGAAAACTAATGACAACTCCTTCCACACGAAGACTAGTGACCGCTGGTTTTAATCGGTCTGGTATTGAAAACGAACACGAGATTGTTAGCTGATAAGGCAGCAGATCTAGATATATTTTTTATATTATTAAATAGCAAAATGAGCAGGTCGTTTGCCTGATGGTAAGCATAGCGCCTGCCTATATATGGGGGATCCTAGAGAAACACCCGAAGTATCACTGTTATAATTGTAACCATTTACGACTACCCTAATGTATGATTATTATGAAGGTACATAATCGCATCATTTGAATAATGGACCGGTTAACATATAACCAATAACGCACCTGTATCGAATACTAAAAGAATTTAAATATATTGCGTAGCATCTACATTCTACAGGTTGGCGGCTCCGTAGCTAAGTTGGTAGTAACCCTGCCGGCAAAGCGGGTCCCGGGTTCGATTCCCGGCCGGGGCAGATTTTATGTAAGCAAAGTTTGTTCTTGGGTCTTGGATGTTTGTGATGTGTATCTATGTGTGTTCATGCCACCTGCAACACAGGGAATCCTAGTGCGGGGGTCAGAGTAAAAAAAAAAAACAATGTTCTTTCTACATAGGTACTTAAGACACAAGTAATTGGTACTTGTGGATCTAGCTAAATAGCATACTAGGTTTTTTTTTTAGTTTTATTTGTTAACGAGACGAACTGGTCGTTTGCCTGATGGTAAGCATAATGCCGGCCCATAACATTTGCAGTGCCACCCAGAACTTTGAACCACAAAGGCCTGCGCGGCACTGCAGTGTGCTCGTTACCCTGAGACATAAGGTATTAAGTCTCATAAGCCCAGTAATTTCCAAAGCCCAGTAGGTATTGAAAAAGGTCTATATATTTGACACAGTTATGTATTGGAACTACTAAAAACGGCCCGCCTGATGGTAAGCGGTCACCGTCGCCTATGGACATTAGCAACACTGGGGGCGCTGCCCTTGCGTTGCCGATCCATGAGAACTCGTTTGATCGACCATCTTGAAGGACTACATTTTATAGCACTGCGGAAAAACCGCTCGTTCCACATTTTGCAAGTAAGCGAGAGTTTTGGCGGGAATCTGAAAATGTGCTGTTGTTGATTTTGTGTTATTTGCTAAAACCTATGTTGTATCGAGTGTTAATGTGTAATAATGGTGGATTATTACACATTAACATTTGTGGTGGATTATCGTGCATGAGTGAAAGGCAAATACCTAGTATAAAGGCGAAATACGTGTATTTTCGTATTCTATCCAAAACTCCATAGAAGCATTCAGTAAAGTATCCACCGCTTTACTGAAGCGTCACTATGAGACTTCCAGGACTCGATTATGTGTGGATGAGCTTTGTTCCTGTGGCGTGTAGTGATCAAGCGCTAACATTTTAAGTGTAAACAAATGTATTTACCAATTTGTTAATTTTATTAATTATTATAAGAACAGTTGTGTAAGCAATTACACCTATGATTGCTCTCGAGTCGGCTCGGACCTTTGACCTATTATTATTAAAGATACAATTATAAATTAGTAAACTGTTGGGCGTTAACTTGTTTTGCTGTTAAGTATGAACCTACGAACGCATATATTCAATATGTTTACTCCAGTACTTCGCCATATTGCAACCCTCAATAATTTATATCCTGTGCAAAACAGAGTAAAAATAAAACAGCAACTAAAATAAAACTTACACCTTTATTTTATTTACAAAGTTACGATCAATTTAAGTACACGACATTAATTAAGTGATGTCTAATTTAAAAACTAAATAATAATTACATATCGCACCACCAGTTAGCGAACGACGCAAGCGCCACATAAAAAGTACACAACTTACGCCCTTTTGACTCGCAGGTGCGATATCTGAGCAAAATACACAAGTGAGATTTCTACCTCATCAATATAATAGTATAATTCTCACAATATAATAGTATAATTCAGATAATATTTAAGACAAACTCAATGATATTTTGTTCATCGATCAAACTGGTTAACATGGTAAAACCATAATCCCCGTTTGATTTGTCACTGTAAAAACAGTTACCTACTATTTATAAATGGTAACACCAGTTAAACGTCAATTTATTGTTTTATGTCAGAAAATTGAGGTTACATTTTAGACAATTTACAATAAAATTTACTAGTTGATAAGTAAATTTAATAAAAATATTTAGGAAGACAATTATTATATTTAACTAGCACAAATTAGAACAAAATGTCGATTTTATTCTATCTTATTGAAGTTTATTATTTTAAAACAATAATTTTAATTCTTATTGGCTCTTCTTTCTTATTTGGCTTTACATATAACTTGAAAATAACTAGTTAATCCATTATTTTGTAAAAAAAATATTATATAAAAAAAGTTGCTTCAACCAAATAAAGATCATTCTAAAATTATTGGATTTAATTAAACTGTTAATACAAATTGACACTCGCTAATATTCATCGATTTAAATTTCAACAAGTATTAAATCAAATTCACAGTCATTAACATTACAAAATGATTCATAAAAATACTAAAAATAATTTCAGCACATATTCCTTGAGCACTCAGCAAAGTCTTTTACAATGATATAATTATAGCGATATATTGGTAAAAATAGTAAAAAATATATTTTATTCTTTAACTAAGGGGCAGATGACGCATTGATATTAATTGAAACTATACATTTAAATACATTAATTTTAATAAAATTTGAAAATAAACTGCGCCAGTTAGAATATTCTTTTTTACGACGGTTATTTTTTTTATGTTTATGAACGTGGTCATTTTTTTTTATCTTATTTGGTAACGAGACGAGCTGGTCGTTTGACTGATGGTAAGCATAACGCCGGCCCATGGATTTTAAAAACCGAATAGTGTTGTTTTGTTTCATTAAATATGTAAATTTATGACATTAGTATGTTAAAATGAAGTTTTCAATTAACAGCATCGTCACCTGCCTACATCGTAACCTACAACCTAAGGACGGACCCACAAGATTAGACTAGCAACTATCGTAAGTTAAAATAGTCCAGAGTTAACACCTTACCAATTTGTTTAATGGCAACCCTAAGCCCAATTAAAAGTATTTACAGACAAAACAGTCATGTGGATGTAATAGAACAAAATTAAATTTCAATTTCATTAAAAATATGACAATTTATTAATAAAATTTAATTTTCTTTTCCAGAATACGTGTACGTATTTAAAACCTTCATGTTTGTCAACATGTGCAAAATGCTTTAGTAAATTTGTTTAGGAATAAATCTTATAAGATGGGAATGTGTTTATCACAATAGTTTATGGAAATCTAAATTAAATTGAATAAAAGTTATATTTTGCTAAATTAATTTTAAAATTTTAGGAAAACATATATTCACATTATAAAATGATACATCTTACTTACTTAAATATGTATTAAAATGCTATACGATCTAATATTTCCCTTCACATTTAATGTTGCACATTGCAAAAATATAAATTTATAAAATAAAGAACGCCATGCGTGTCTACAAAATTTACTTTAATATTTTTGACATCTGTTTTAGTTTCAATAATTCCACACTCGTTAAAGATAAATAGGTAAGTATATATATAAAAAAACAGTACAAACAAACTGCGTACAAAAAAAACAGCAGGCAAGTTTGCTGAATTAAAAAGATAATAGTCATATAAAATAGTTTAGGACGGCTTTTTGTAACGACCGTTAGCTCTTATAGGTATGTTCTATTATAATTATATTTAGCTGTATTAAACTGTAATTAGCAATATTATAATCATTTCAAAGTTTTGGTGGTATATCTCCCGACGAGTTTATTTTCAAAATTAGAGAGTTTATACATCTCATATATAAAACGCATTATGAATATTTTTCTCCAAGAAACTAGGCACTGTCTCAAAATTCATACATTTTTCAAATCAAAAAATATTTATAATTAAAGTTAATTTAATTTTGTTTTAAATTGAAAAATTCTTAGTTTTTTAATTATCTTCTTCTGTATGTTATTATTCAATTATTTTAATTAAATTTAAATTTTATTAAAGTTAATTGAAATTATTTAATTAAGCACATAGATTGTGCAAGTAAAATGTAGACGTAATTTTAACTGTTTTTGATCGCTTTTACGACTTTTGAGTACTTCAATATAGATAATCTGTTTTTTGAGTCGGGATTTTTGTTAAATTCTAAGACAGTGCAGCTAAAATCTTTATAGGTACTTGAAACGAAAATCCCCCAATTCCTATATTTTCTTCTCGAAAAACTACAAATATAAAGGTATTTGATATGACAGTGTTGCCCTAAAATTGATTCTAGATTTCAACTCTGCAGTTAAAAACATAATTAAAAGTTTAAGTATTATATTTTATTAGGTACACATTTAAAAAATGGGCCCATTTATATTTTAATAAATGATTGAAATGTTATGAGAATGTTCAATAAGGTAAAGTTATCAAAAGATTCAGATAAAAAAACTGTGTCCAAAATATATCTGTAATATAGTTTGCCATACCAAAAATGTATTGAATATTTATGTTTATTTTATTTCAATAAATGACATAAATACGTATTTAGCAGCAAAAAAACAACCATAACGGAGAATGGTTCTTTAGAGTTTTAACAAAAAGAAAAACTATACAGACTGTTGTTTTATTAAATTAGTACAAAAATTAATTAAATACAAGTTTAACACATTCAAAAAAGAAATTAGCTATTTGCAAGATTTTACCCGAGAGTTAAAAATCGCGCGTGCGATCTCCGCAGAATCAAGCCCCGTGACAAAATCCCCACAAAACCAAAAGTCGCGAACAAAATCCCCACAGAACAAAAATGTAGTGATAAAATCTCCTCAGAATAAAAATCGTCGCGTCAATTTCCTACCACAACACTGCCGCATATTGTATTACAGTGTAGCATAAGACAGTATATTATCTCCTGCTGTTCAACTCGTAGCCGTTCTCTTTGCTCGGCGTTTTCGGTGGCGGTGGTTTCGCCACCACGTGACCTTCGAGCCGCAGCGTGCTCTGACGGTGCGACGATCTGGAAAACAAATTTGTTAAAAAAACAGTGAAATTTTTAAGTTAATTAGTTTTTTTATACTTTGCTAGCTTCTGCCCACGACTTCGCACGCATCATTATCAGCCTCTTACACTCCCACTGCTGGGATACCGGCCTTCTTTCAGAGAGAAGGTATGGGCCATAATCCACCTCGCGGGCCCAGTGCGATTTGGTGGATGACACATGTCTTCGAATTTTTTGCGGTTCGAATTTCTTGAACATGCGCGTTTCCTCACGATCTTTTCCTTCACCGTTTCAGAGCAAGTGTAAATAATCCCGCACACAACTTGATATAAGCCGAGTCGAGATTCGAACTATGGTCCGTCAGATTGAAAGTCGCACAAGTTCCCGCTCGGCCACATTCGGCCGCATACATGGCATCAAATAAATATATATTGTTGTAACGGTAGAGCTGCACTGACCTGATGAGGCAGGTGACGGCCAGCAGTATGAGCAGCGCGCCGAGCGCGGACAGCCCCCACGCGAGCGCGGCGCGCGCCACGGGCGGCGCGCGCGTCGCCAGCCGCAGCAGCGACGACACCTGCTCCGGGAGCTCGTCGATGCCCTGCGGGGGGAGGGGGGGAGGGCCTTAGTACTACTGCCACCGGTGAACGTCCACGCCGCGTCATACAAGTTTTACATGAGAACACGATCGTAAAATGTTGGCGTGTCGTGATTGATCAGTTTAAAACTCATTACATCACACGAGAGAAGACGGCGTGTCGTGATTAGTTTACTGAATTTGGGATACGCAGTGGCATATCCTTGGCCTTGGGGGCCAGGGGGGGGCCAAATTCAAATTCAAAAATTTATTTATTGCTAGATAATTGAGGTTCAATTTGTTGTATACACATGTAAAACAAGTTTTATTAGTACACAATAATATAAAATAAATAACAATTAAAAAGATAAAATTGAAACAGCCAATAATGTTCAGAAGAAGAAGCATTCCAAGAGGAGGATGATCAAAAAGGTTTCTAGATTACGTAGTGACCATTTCAAATCTGATGATTTTGAAGACGCGACTAGCTATAGTTTAATTTATTAACCCTCAAAGTAAACATCAGTGACAAGCACCAGCGACGGTGGCGCCATCTGAGATTAGCTTTGCATGTGCCTCCCCATAGACATGTCACGTGGAGTTATTAATAAATATTTGTATCAGGTCGTTACCTCTTCGAACCACAGTATGGGGAACACGATGTCAGGGAAGTTGGCGACCTGCTTGATGTCCACCACCTGCGACACGGCCAGGTTGATCTGTATGCGGGCGCGCGCGCGCATGGCCGTGCCCATCTCCTGGGGAACAACACGGCTGGTTAGCACTCATACAAATGAACCATACTTATATCATATACCACATAAAATATATACAAATAAATAAAATTGAAGTGTCTGTTTGTAATAACAATATAACAGCTTTTTACTAAATGCATATGACAGCGGGACATATAACAGAATAACCATTATTAAAATTTTTGGTCTGTCTGTCTGTTCGTTCCGGGTAATCTCCGAAAGGGTTGGACCGATTTTGACGCGACTTTCACTGGCAGATAGCTCATGTTATAAGGAGTAACTTAGGCTACGTGAGCGAAGCTGCGGGCACGGCTAGTATAAAATATATTATAACATAGTGACAGAAGAAGACGTAGAGGTCTTACCTCCACCGCTTTCTAGGACAACCGATGATCTATATCATGTGTACAAAATAAAAAAAAAACATTGTTCACTTTTAAAAAGGAACTTAAACCCGCTAAAAACTAGTTCTTATTTAATTTATATGCTAAATTTTATAAACCAGTAACATATTTGAAGGAATCAGGCGCTACTTTGCATAAGTCCTTTTAAAATAAAATTAAGTATATAATGTGTGTGGTTTATCGCGGAATTAAAACTATAAATTACCCACGTTATATAATCTTATTTAAACTACTAGTAAACTTACAGGCTGAACGTCGATGAAGAGTCTGTGGTCTTCTGCGTTGGGGGGGCTGATCCCCTCCACAGCCTCCCGCAGCGCGGGGTCGGCGAGGTAGAAGTGGGGGAACGATAGCATTATGGGGGAGTCTGGAATGTGAAAGCATCGTTTATACATACATTGTTTACACACAGATATTAGATATAATTTAGTCTCATAATATGGTGAGCCCAGTAATGCTTCCACATTACTGCTTGGCGGCAGACTGCACGAGTAGAGCGGTGGTAACCAGAAGGACACTCGCAGAAGAGTTAGTCCCGGCGGGACAGAAGCACTTGTTGTACTCGTTGATAATGTTAGTAGACTACGTACCGTACTGACACAGCGACACGTTGAACAGTCCGCTGGGCGCGCAGGGCGGCCCGGCGGGACAGAAGCACTTGTTGTACTCGTTGTCCGCGAACACGTCCTCTGGCGGGGTGAAGCGGAACCCTTCCACGCCCGCTGCTGACTCCACGTCACGGAGGTACCTGGAAATGTGGAGAAGATACACATTGAAAAAAAAATCCAGACAAATTCAAATTCAAAATGCTCTATTCATATAGGCACCAACGGAGCACTTATGAAGGTTAAAATAAATGACTAACAGCGGGTCTCTATAACGCTCGTCTACCCGAATCACAAAAATAATGCTGTCTTTATTAGAACATAATAAATGACAAAGACATCAACAGACCCAATCCGTGCTCAAGGTCAATGAACCTTCCAGAAGCCCACCGTGCCTGTTCCATATTGGTAAGGCCGAGCAAGAAGAAGGACAAGAAACTCATCTCGGCATTCTTTTAAAAAAATAGCTTTTGCAATATTTCTAATGCTAACAATCATGTTTAAAATTTATCCCAGCAGTGGCTTGTCCACAGATTGTGAGAATCTCCCTGGGAAACGGCTCCGTAGCTAAGTTGGTAGTAACCCTGCCTGCAAAGCGAGGGGTCCCGGGTTCGATTCCCGGCCGGGGCAGATTTTGTGTATACATAAAGTTTGTTCTCGAGTCTTGGATGTTTTTGATGTGTATCTGTGTGTGTCCATGCCACCTGAGACACAGGGAATTCTAGTGCGGGGGTATGAGTGTAAGCGTTTATTTATTTTAACACGTCATTCAAAATTTCTATACAAAAAAATAAATTCAATTGAAACGTGAAGTGAATTGCATTTTCTGTAATTGTTTCTAAGTCTCTTGTAATCAACATCATCATCAAAGTGCAACATAGTTCAAGTGAATCAGCTGATCTAGGGATGTCCGGAAATAATTTTGACGTAAACTTTAAAAGCCATTTCTTCAATGAAAAATTCCGAATTTCAAAAACTCGTAAAACAAATGTTGTTGAACTCCACGAGTACAGTGACCTCCTTTCGGGATAACATACCAATTCAAACTCACCCTGTATATTCATATGCCTTTAGTAAAAAGCGGTTATTTTGACATTACAAACAGACACTTCAATTTTATTTATTTGTATAGATACATGCACATATAAATTCCGTTTCTCGTTATATACCTCTCCACAACAAGCGCCGTGGGTACTTATTGTTACTCTCATAGGCATTGTTCTCCGGTTGTTGTCAAAACATTCACTTTTGTTCTCGCGCGGTCTCGGGTGGCGGCTGAAGGTATGCGAATTGGCAAACAATAGCAAAGAAAACAAGAAACTCTGAATCTGTCACCAGCGCACATTGCGTTTCGGTTGGACCCAATCTATGACATCGTCACAACGCAAAGACAGTGCAAAAAACACTTTATTAAAATACTTTTTGGTAACTGTACGAGCGGCCCATTTGTCTGATAGCATAGTATAACGCCAGCCCATAACAGTTGTAGTGCCACTCCTCAAAACTTTGAAACATAAAAGCCTGCGTGGCGTGGCACTGAATGCAGTGCCCTGAGACATTAGGTATTATGTCATTAGCCCAGTAATTTCACTTAATACTTTGACCATCAAACCGGAAGACAGTCGTGCTGGCACATTACTTCTTGGCAGCAGACTACGCACGAGCCTTTGCTCCGTCGTGTCATTACCACCGAAAGCGGTGGTACCCACTAAGATGGATACTCGCAGAAGAGCTAATCCTACCACCTGGTGAAACACCAGATATCTCTGGTAACGAGCGCACTGTACTGCCGCGGAAGCCTGTGTTATACAATTCTAGGTGACGCTGCCACTGTTTTAGACAGGCGTTACGTCTTCCATCAGGCAAACGACCCGCTTGTTTCCTTGTCTTCTCACGATACAGTATAAAGATCATCAAAGTAAAAGGACCTCGAGCTCCCAGCTATAATGTACCACCGAAAACAAAGCAGCTATCAATCGCAGGCTGTTCCCATACAGTGGTGTAACGAGTAACGTGCGATTGCGCAAGTCGCACGCGGCTCGATCGCGTCGTTAGTACGTATTGTTCGAACGGGCGGCTGTCACACCGAAATGTAACACGTACCTAATGACATTACCATCCTTATAACTTAGGGATGGAGCCAACAAAAAGAGTTTTTGAGAAAAGTTTACGTAACCACGAGCGGTGCATGGGATTTGAAAATTATAGAATAATCTATCTGTACTAATAAATAAGAGCTAAAGTTTGTTTGTAGTTTGTACACTAACTTATCACTCGAATCACTAGCCAGATTAAAAAAAAAAATAACGACGTTCACTTGTTCGGCAATGTAATTCCCAATTCAGAGCTAGCTTTCACTTACTTGACATTGGCGAAATTGTGGTCACAAATTATAATATAATTGTGGTTAACATTCCACAGAAGCCAGGAAATAAAGAAAGAAGAAGACAAGAGCTAGCTTTGACAGATTTGACAAAATGTTTGTTTTTGAAACAATCCGAAGTTGAAGCTATATGAACCACGGTTCATGAGTGATGAATTAAACCTAGTTCATAGAATAGAATAGAATATCTTTATTTGCGTAAAATGTTGGTTATAATGGAGATGGAAAAGTGTGATACAAAGAGCCAAAAACATTTTGTCGCAATGCGACATGCAAAATTTTGGACATAAAAATATCCTTCCGCAATGGGCATGCAGTTGAAGTTAATAATAGGAAATTATAAATAGTTGGAATTCGGTTCAAAATGATTGGTGAATTCCGACCTAATAGGTAGCTAGGTATATTATCTTTGAGTGCTATTATAGTTAGGGCTACATTTTATTGTTTTAGAGCTCGCCTACTTTCTGCTGCATCGGTTTTTGCGCCCGCTTCAGTAGGGGTTTTAACACCACAAAAGATAACTACGTGTACCTCAGGTAGTCAGAGCTGATATAATTTAGTACGATACAGTTCGGTGTGACAGAAGGTCGTGAAAGCAATCACCCGCGGCGCGTATTGTTCCGCTATGGTACCCGCTAATGTTATCTAAACACTAACTGTGTGCGGAATCTTTCACTTTATGAGTAAACACTGGGAATTTGACTCCATCTTTTTTATCAACCAATTCGTTTTCTCATGAGAATCAAATGTCTACATAGAAACAAATTGGAAATCGAACGCTAGAAATGTCAAAAATGAGAGTCAAAGTCGGGCGCATCTACTGAGCGCTAAAATGCCCCATGCAAATTGGGCAGATAATCTGACATCACATGTTCAGCATGAACATGTGAGTTTCCTGACATAAACTAAGTTAAATCATTGTTAACTTCTTATGCTCCCACTGCTGGGATACCGCCTTCTCTTAGAGAGAGGTATGGGGCCATAAACCACCACGCGGCTCCAGGGCAGCTTGGTGGATGTCACATGTCCTCGAATTTTGTGGTTCTTGGCGGGTTTCCTCACAATGTTTTCCTTCACCGTTTTAGAGCGAGTGTGATAAATCCGCCCCTAACTTGATATAAGAAAGTCATTGGTGGCTAAGTGAAGATTCAAACCACAAAACGTTCAAACTATGGTGCGTCGGATTGAAAGTCGCGCAAGTTCCCGCACGGTCACATTCAGTAACCTAACCTAAGTTAATTAAAGTCGTGTAATGAACTCACTTCAGCGGCAACAGCCGGCACAGGTCCTTGTCGTAGACGGCCAGCGTGTCGTTCCGGGTGATGTGCGGCGGGAAGATGGCCCCGTCCGAGCCGGCGATGCTGTTGCACTCGTCCGTGGTCCAGTGCGGGAGGCGCTCCAGCGAGTTGTACCGCTCTATGATGCCGTACTTGGTCATCGAGGTGGCGCCGCTGAACATCGTCACCACGTCAGGGGAAGTGCCATTTTTCTGCGAGGAGATAGATGAGTTTTATTATATCGCTCGCTCACTCATACTGCTCTTGGATTTCCTGTGTCGCGGGTGGTACGGACACACAGATATATCAAACATCCGAGACCCCTTCGCATGATCGGATATCGAACCCGGGTCCAAGAGCAGTACGAGGCAGCTTTGTTGGCAGGGTCCTGCTAATTTAGCCACAAAGCCGACGAGACTAAGAAAAGCAGAAGATAAGTAGATAAAGTATTTTTTCATTAGAGGCTTACGTTTGACCAGTATCTCACCTGGTGGTAAGCGACGATGCGGTCGACGATGGAGCACACTTGCCTAGAAGATACCTATCTTCGCGACTTCTTAACGCTACGTCATGTTTAAGATAATTACTTTCATGAGCGCTTTCCTGGGACCAGCGAAATCATCCTTTTCTTTCTTTCATATCACACATACCCCATAGAACAGTCCAAACTCCTCGTACGGCAGCTTCTGCTCCTTCGGCACCACGTCCTTGGCCAGCTTCAGGAGCGGATCCTCGTACCCCCACAGCAGCTGGCCCACGGACACCTCCACGAACGGCTTGATCTTGAGGATGTCCATGATGGAAGCCATCGCCAGACGGAGGAACCGCGCTGCGTGCTTCGACTGAGAAGTTGCGCTCTGTTGGCAATGGAAAGGAAATTTGATTTAAGTACGTACATAATTAAATCATAAACAGTAAACTACCTACTATAACTAAGAGGGCCTCCATTAATTATATGAGGCGTTTAGGTGGGGCGGCGTCGTGGGGGGATAGCTGGTCGAGCCGAATCTCATCCATACTCCACGTAGGGGAGGGAGGACATCTTGGCAAATATCACGTAATTTTTTCCACAACAAACATCGTAAAACTGCGAGATAGCTGCGTTAAATTAAGTAAAAAATGTTTCTGGGGGGTAGGAGTTCGAGCACTAATCTCACCAGGGGGGATGGGGATCGATAAATCGCCAAAATCACCTCACGTAATTAATAGACGCCCTCTAAAGTCGAAGATGTAGGCAAAAGGATCATAGTCACGGGGTGGTGGCCGCGAGATGCTATCGATATTCAATAGACTGCAACAAGCGTTTTATTATGCTATTGAATAACGAGACGAGCGAGTCGTTAGCCTGATGGTAAGCGTAATGCCAGCCCATAACAATGGCAGTGCCACTGAGAACTTTAAAACTGCCTGGACGGCACTGCAGTGCGCTCGTTACCCTAATACATTAGGTATTAAGTTTCATAAGCTCAGTAATTTCACTGACAGTATCGATTGGCATAACCTAAATTATAAAAAAATAAGCTCTGGTGGTACGACTGACTCTTCTCCCTGATTACCCCCAACTACAGGTTTCAAAGATCCGCCAAACCAATTTTGATGTGTTTCAGTAACTGGCTAACTGCATTTGAGAGACCTAGCCCAGGTTTCAAATGTTTTCCTAAGGCTGTGTACTCATCTGGCAAATACGCCGCGTATGCGCACGATTGCAAAAGGCTTGTGACCTGCTCGTTTGCAACACGCGTGCAGCACTCATACAGCGCATTAGGTAGATGTGTATAACACATCCATTCTACCACATTGTCACTGAGATTGATCAAACACTGACATCGAAAAACTCCGTCCGTAGCAATAGACAGGTGTCACTCGCCATCAGGCGAACGACCTGCAAGTCTAGTTAGTCACCTTGTAATATTAAAACGCCTATAAACCAGTCACCGTCATTCGATAGAACCCACACAAGCATAACGGGCTTATTACCATATTGTACAGTTATATGTGTTAATTTAGATTGAAGATTTATTCTGAACTAGTGGCGCCCCGCCGCTTCTCTCACTGTTTTCTTATGCTAAAGTAATGAGAATTTTTTCTTGTGTTCTCTGTAACAAAGGCCGGCGCGGCACCTAGTGCGCTGATGATTTTGAGACAAACAAACAAACGCTGAAGTATTGTGTGATAGGGTAACGTAGCATTTTTCTGGGAACACATAGAAACCGCTCGATTTTCAATTCAAAGATGATAAGATAAGTAGGTGAGCAATCCGCAACGAAGTAATAAAAGTATTATATAGTATAAGTACGTATATATAAATGAAAGTGTTTTTGATGGTTTGTTGGTATGTCTTTCTTTCAGCGGAGCAACGGATCGACGTGATTTTGATTATCATGATAGTTTTATGGACCGGCGAGTGACTTCGGCTACTTTTACTCCCGGAAAAAGGCACGGTTCCTGTGGGAACTTCCACGCGGATGGGACCGCGGGCGGAAGCTAGTAAATAAATTGTGTTATTTATACAAAATGTATTAGTTATTATATTGTGAGGTGACCTTCGCTCTGATCTCGGCATCTAGAGTCAAGGTGCAGCGAAACAGGAAGATAAAACTAGATGGCCTTAACTCTGCCGATATACAGTTATTGTACTGGTTTTTATCGCATTGTTATACGTATAATATATTATTAAATCTATCAGGTGGTAGGCCTCTTCTGCAAGCTTCCGTGCACGTGGGTACCACTGCTTTGCTCGTGCGGTGCCGCCAAGCAGTAGTATTTTAGTCTATATTATTAACTAGCTATGCCCCGCGGCTTCTTCCACGTAATCAAAGTTACTCCTTGTAACATCAGCTATCTGCCAGTGAAAGTCCCGTCACAATCGGTCCAGCCGTTTCGGAGATTACCCGGAACAAGCAGACCGACAGGCATAAATTTCAACAATGTTGATCTATTGTAGGTACCGTATATACTTTCATACGCATTTAGAAAAAAGCTGTTGTTTTGATATTACAAACAGACACTTCAATTTTATTTATTTGTATAGTTTAGATTTTAGCGTGACAGCACTATGAGCTAACAGTACATCTATAGTACTAGCGACCCGCCCCGGCTTCGCACGACTTCATGCTCTTGGCGCCTTTCATAAAATCCCTAGGAAGCAAGCTCCTAGAAGAAGGGGTATTGCGTACATGCCAAATTTAGGCTTCATCAGTTTCCCCGTAGTTTTTTAGATTTCATAACAATGAATCAGTGAGTGGTATTTCATATGTATGCCTAGATTAAATCAGAACACCGATCGCTATCCGTTAAGGAAAATGCAAGAAATCTAGGTGAACAGGATTCTCTATATGGAAGCTCACAATCCATGTTCTATCTACACACAAAACTGTTACTGAGTCATGTTTGTCCGTTGAACAGCTCTTTATTAGACTTCCAAAAAAGAAATTAACATTTCGAGCCGCTTTTTTGTATATTTTTCGACACATCTGGCATTAAAATTTATTTATTAGGTTTTCCAATAGACTATTAACTTTATAAATTATTAGCTTATAAAGACAATACAATAAACATTAACAATAACAGTGTTACCACAAAAACCCATCTTTAGTCGCCTATTTAGCTAGACAGCGTCTAAAGATAAACGTCAAAAATAATTAGAAACAACAGAATTGTGTTAGACAACGGTTAGACACTACTTAAATCAGGGATTTGTGGTTGCTCATATTTAATCTCGCCACTAAGGCATGTTTAGGCGTTAAACAGTGAATAACACAGGTTTAACGTGTGTTTAATTTTTTTCTAGTAAGACCCTAAACCTATCAGTGAAGTTCCAATGACAGAAAAACACAACATTTAAAAATAGTACATTTATACCTATTCCATCTAAAGGTACCTACAAGGTCTATACAAGGTGTTCACCTGTATTATTTTATTAATATAATAATAAATGCGAAAGTGTGTAGGTTTGTTGGTGTGTTGGTTTGTCCTTCTTTCACGCAGCAACGGAGTAACGGATCGACGTGATTCTTGGCATAGATATATAGTTTATGGACCGGAGAGTAACATTATCCCGGAAAAATTAAACCGCAGCTAGCAGCCAGTGAATAAATAAAGGTAATTAAAAGTCTAAAAATGCAAAGGTATGAAAATTGATATTTAGCTGAGAGCGTGAATGTATCATAATTACTTTAGCGTTCGACCACCATATCTAATGTCAACTGACATTTTGATCCTAGGTTCCACGGCATGTAAGAACTAAGAATGCAACACAACTATCACAAGTGCAGCTCCCGAAACACACATTTTAGGGAGTGTCGACCGCTTATGAACCATGTCATAACCCGTGAACGGAGCTCAAATCAGCGCCCGAGTATGACCAGTAAATCTATACAAATAGATAAAATTCAAGTGTCTGTTTGTAACGTCAAAATAACAACTTTTGCATTTACACATGAAAGTATTTACTTATACAAAAAACAATTTTAATGCTTTTGTCTGTCTGTTTGTTCAGTTTAATCTCCGAAAGGGCTGGACCAATTTTGACGGGACTTTCACTGGCAGATAGCTTATGTTATAAAGATTAACTTAAGCTACGTTGGAGAAGCTGCAGCTTACAGCTAGTCTTGACTAAAACCAAATTTACATTGCACAAATGAAAAAATATTGGCCCCGTCGCGGGATACAAACCCGCAATACGTACTATTGAAGTTTCCATCGACTTATCAACTACGCCACAAGGGCTGTCAAAAAGAAAGTACATTATTATTATAAAGCCCATAATTGTACCTATAAAATAAAAAGTACAAGTTGTTAATTTTATGTATATTTCGTTTACCGTCCCATACAAATGTTATTTAACCATTTTTAATGTCTCACGATATTTTCTCTCATTAGACCTATTGTATAATAGTAATTAAAATTATAAAACTGTCATAATTAGCACTTTCTTAAAACTATAATAATTTATACAATATACTAGTTGCGCCACGCCACTTCATCCATTATTTTCTTTCGGGAACCGTGCATTTTTGCGCGAAAAAGTAGTACCTATATTTATGCTATTCTCCGGCTTTTAAACATGCTCTATGCAAAAAATCACGTCGATCTATATTGCAACGTGAAAGCAGGACAAATCAACAATAACAGTTTCGCATTTATAGACAACTATCTTCTGCCCGCGGTTTCACCTGTGTTCCCACAGGAACCGTGCATTTTCCCGGGATAAAAAGTAAGCTATTTACTCTCCGGTCCATAAACTTTATGTATGCCAAAAATCACGTCGATCATTTGCTCCGTTGCTGCATGAAAGAAGGACAAATCAACAAACCAACAATCGTACAAACGCAGTTTCGCATTTATAATATAACTAGCTGCTGCCCCGCGGTTTCACCCGTGTGGAGATTTTGAATTTCATGGTTTTTATTTTCTTGCGCGGAACCCTAATAGAATTTGCAATAAAATAATACTGCAGCTATAAATTGAGATGTAAGCTATGTTAGCTAAGTTAGATCAAACTGCACACGGTGTGCAAATTTGATTAAATTAGGAGTTCATCGCGGACAAACAACGTGACGCGTAATTTATTGATATTAAGATTATGGAAGTATTGATATACGGATACTTATAGCACTGATAGTAGGTATATAAGCCTGCAGTGGCAATTTATCTAACCGTTCAATTATGCAAGCGTGCAAGTTGCAAGCAATTGCATAACGGATTGCAACCGTGTGCCTTGCATGTAAAATAATGTCATAAGAAGGAAAACTTATTGAGAGTTTTGTCCTTTTCTTTGTTTTGATCTTTTTATCCGAATGCCGAGTAAAAGGAAGGTAATGTTTTTCATGTATGTGTGTATGTAGATATGTCTATTTCTTTAGCATGTCTTGTGGCCTAAACGGTTTGATTCATTTTTAGCTGCTGCCCCGCGGTTTCACCCGCGCGGAGATATTGGTTTTCATGGTTTTTATTTTTTTGTTGCGGAGCCTTAATTATTTTTCCAAAATAAAAGTAGCCTATGTTACTCCTTGTAACATCAGCTATCTGCCAGTGAAAGTCCAGTCAAAATCGGTCCAGCCGTTTCGGAGTTTACCCGGAACAAACAGAGACAGAAAGACAGACAAAATTTTTAATAGGTAATGGTTGTTTTGTAATAGGTACCCCATATACTTTCATAAGCATTTAGTAAAAAGATTTTATTTTGATATTACAAACAGACACTTTAATTTTATTTATTTGTATAGATATAGATAATTTTATATGAACGTCCTCTTTGTGCAGGCAGAGCAGTAGGAAACGCCACTTCAGTGACTTTATTTATTTATTCATTTCTAACTTACAGCTATCATTACAGGTCGTACCTAATGCAATAACTCAGCAATTGTTTTAATTTTATTTCCCGTAACATAAAATTCTTAAAGCTACAGTTGTGGATTCTCTCAGATGACAACTGAACAAATCTATTTCAACTGCAACTATATTAACTACGCGAAGTGCGCGCGTCAGGGGCGCCTCCCGCAAGAGGTTGGTCGTCGCTCGTGGCAATGCCACTAGTGGCGGTTGACGTCGCCGCCACACATATCTATCTGCTTCTAGCTGTTTAAAATAATTCCATTTAATAACATCTGGTTATAGATGTTTTCTGCAGCCACTTACACATTCAACCAACGTATAATAATAGTATTACGTGACGTAGATCACGTCACTTAGCGAGTTGCGCGTGACCGGAGAGAATAAAAATAACACTATAACAAAAATAAGGTAGTGTATGGATTTACCAACTGGTACGACTATAAGCATATAATCGCGGTCCAATACGACTTACGTATTGCCGTTTCAATTTGCAAGTCAACAAAATTGCAACGTAAGCAGACGTGTGGTACCTATACGTCGCGGCGTGACGTTGCAGTTTGCTTTCTTGCAGTGCCGCGCAGGCGTTTGTTTTTTAAAGGACAATGGGAAGAAATGTCCCCACCCTCCAACAGATTTGTAAGATATCTCATTCGAAGTGTCTCAGTATGTAGATTTTCTTTTACTACGGCGAAATACTTCTTATACTTGGGGTGTAAACGGAATTTGGATTTGTCCAAAAAATTTTATTTTTAAATTTAAATTCTGGGTACTTAAACCCCACGTTTTAAAAGAATTCGCCATAGTAGTGGATCCATACAAAATCCCCCATGGTCCTTTCTGAGTGGCACTGCAAGTTTTAGAGTACCATGAGAGGGGCCTTTATGTTCAGCAGTGGACGTCTTCCACCATTTTTTTTTTTTTATGTCATTTGGTAACGAGACGAGCTGGTCGTTTGCCTGATGGTAAGCATAACACCGGCCCATAACAATTGCAGTGCCACCCAGAACTTTGAAACACAAAGGCCTGCGCGGCACTGCAGTGCGCTCGTTACCCTGAGACATTAGGTATTAAGTCTCATAAGCCCAGTAATTTCACTGGATACTCTGCTCATCAAACCGGAACACAGTAATGCTTGCACACTACTGCTTGACGGCAGACTTCACGAGCAAAGCGGTGGTAACAACCCAGACGGACAGTCGCAGAAGAGTTAGTCCTCCCACTAACAAACCATGATGATGAAGAGGACGCAGTGACCCAAAATAAGTTTTGCCCCCCCCCACCCTCCCCCCTGCCCCCACCCCCCGCCGATAATAAGAGCCACCACGTCGGCTGTAACGTATAATATTGTATTTAATCGTGCAAATTAAACTTTACATCCACCTTAAGTCACGTCAGCGACGCCTCTCGTTTCTCACATATAAAACACGTAATTAACTTGCGTCATACCATCTTGTAGGTATCGGTGGTACAGTTTGAATATACCTACAAATTTTGTTTCTTGTTTAAGCGTTCGAAGAAATAAATAATCATACTAAAAACACTCTTTCTCCTCCTGGCTCAACAATCAGCACCTCGACACCAAGTTGCAATCTATTGGACTCGTCAAAACTCATATGAGCTCAAACTAATAAATGACAAAGTGCCCGTTCCAAACTGGTATAGGCCGAGCAAGATAAAGGTCAAGAAACTCGTCCCGGCATTCTTTTTTAAAATAGTTTTTATAATGATCCTAATGCTATAAGTCTAAGCATTACAGTAGTTGCTAGGAGGCTCCTGAGCTGTTTACCTCCATGCAACTTTGTCATCCACATCATTGTTCAATAATACATTATTAACTATAAATTTAAAATTTCCTTGTGGTAAGATTTTGAACATTTAGCTATTAATAGTGAACCACTAAGGCAACAACACTCTGAAAAGTATCTTGGCCTTACTTTAGATAATCGCCTGACGTGGAAATCACATATCAAAAAAATTCGCTCAAAATTATCATCCCTCATGTCTGTTCTCCGTGGCAACATACGTTGTTTCTCAAAAGCTGTCCGTTACATAATCTACAATTCTTTAGTGAAGCCTCATCTGGATTATTTGATTGAAGTATGGGGTTGCGCTGCTAAGACTAACTTAAAACCTTTACAAACAACACAAAATAAGCTATTAAAACTTTTGTTTAACTTTAACTATCGAACTCCAACAGCAACAGTTTATAAAGCAACAAGATTGATGTCGTTATCCCAAATTTACAAATATAATACATGTATACTTATTCGTAAAATCATTCATAAAAAAATACATACACAAATATCATTTAAAATAAAATCACATCTACAAAAACGATCTCTCCGACGAGGTGATGATATACAGTTGTTGACCCCACGAACAAATTACGGTAAGAAAAATGTCATGTACGAAGGAGCGCAGCTATATAATAAATTACCAAACAGCATTAAAAGTACCAAATCGTTCCTGATATTTAAAAAGAAGTTGAAACTCCACATTTTAAAGGACTTCACGCAGTTTTGATCGAAACAAATGCTATTAGAGTTAAAGTTCTGATAGCATTTTGATTGCTATCGTAACATGATACGTAATAGAATCTGTTTGTGTTTTGTGTAAAGCCAATGTTTTTAGAAGCCTACCGTCACATACCGTGCACTCACTATTTAAGTTAATTTAAGTATATTTTGTATTTCTCTTACAAGTGAATTTTATTCTTTTAGAGAAATAAATGTCTTAAACCGTAAACCGTAATTCAATTATTGCTTTAGGATTTTCACTGTTAGCCAGGAACGATTTATTAGTTTTAGTTTTCAGCAAACCATTCTGAGATTTTGTCAAGGTTATCGTATAATTCCTTTAGTGCACTGTCTTTCTTATCGGTTTTAAAAATGAGTGAAGTGCATTTATGGAATCAGAAACAGATGAAGACAAAGAATTATATTCTTCATCTGTCCGCGTGAAAAGCGTCGAATATATAGATATAGACATACGCTTATGGTAGGTATGTCAACCTTAAATGGATGATGAAATGCCGAAATATTATAATTAACTCTATGATTTGTACAATAATCACATACAAAATATTCACAGACCTTACAGTTACAATAACCCTTCCATTAACGCGTCAAAATCAGGAACGAAGCGGATCGAACCGCATAAAACCTAATGATACCAGTAAAGAAAAACTGCAATAAACCAGACACGATGACCCACAAAGACAATATAACAACTACATTGGCAGCGCAAACACGGTCAAAACACCGACTTTTCCATAGACCAACTTGGTAATCAATCGACATTTGAAACCGGTCGTCAACTTCACACATGATGGAGTAGAAAACCGGTCGTCTGCTCGTTCACGGGTGACACGCGTCGGGTGGAGACCTAGTTTTCCCGTAGTCGGTCTACATTCTGCGCTAAACACCTAGGTTCCGGCTTGGCTTCTTATTAAGGCGCCGCTTCATGACCCGCCTAACGCAAAAATCATAGAACGCAAAAATGGCCTAAAGGCTTTTTTGTTCATCGAAGAAAAACAGGCATTACGGAAAAAGAAAGACAACGCGAGAGCCTTCAGTTGGCATTCTGAAAATTTGGAAATAAATTTACAAAGAAAATTTCCGAAGACAATTAGTGCGTGGTACTTTCCTAAAACGTGTTCCAGGAAATACGTGTTTTAGAAAATGCCTTACAAGTTTGTGAAAAAAATGTTTGTTATTTAGAATCTCCATTACATGTCCAAGGATTATATGGAAGTGTTTTGTTGAATTTTACATTTATGAGGACACTGTGAACGGCCGAAGTCAAGGTAAAATTTGTCCATAAAAGCTGATTTTTGAAGGCTTGTACTGAGTTGGTATCTAAAAATTTTACATTTTTGCTCCCACGGAATCCTAGATATAGAGCACATGATACCTATTTGATCAAAACATCTAAAGAAAAATTTACTAGGACACTATAATTATGTACGAGCGTTTGTATGGAAAGTATGGCGTGTAGCAGCATCTTAAGGTAATCCCTTGGTTGTTTCAATAAAGAGTTTATATATCTAACTATCTATAGTAAAAAAATGTGCCATCATTAAGAAGAAAAAATTCAAAATGTGTACGCATCTAGTATCAAGTGAGATATGCGCGCATCATTTATCAATTCCTTTCAACGCTCCGCGCTCATTGAAGCCTCCACCAGCTCGTCCGTACCTGCCCCCTGGCCCGGAACACCCACTGCAGCGTAACACCAGTTACTAGCCATAACTGTAACTGGTGTTCGTGTGTGGGGCGCGTATTGGCGTATTGTTGCCCGTGATATTTGTATGGAGATTTTCGTATTACGATTTCAATCCGCACTCTAGTCGTAGGTACTATACATAGTATAAATTCGAAAGTGTGTTTGTTAGTTTGTGCTTCTTTCACGCAACAACGGAGCAACAGATGGACGTGATTGTTTGCATCATAGTTTATGGATTGATAACATATGCTACTTTTTTTATATATTAACTAGCTGCTGCCCACGGTTTCACCCGCGCGGAGATATTGGACAGAAAGATTATTAAAAATTGTGTTTTTGCTATAGGTTCCGATATACTTTCATATGCATTTGGTAAAAAGCTGTTATTTGACGTTACAAACAGACACTTCAATTTTATTTATTTGTATAGATATCTAAGCAATAAATGCTGCATGACTAGTCCAGTAGTTATGGCGTAACGCATCAACGAGTTTACAATGAGAGCTCAAGTGTGAGACGGTACTTTACATGCTGGTGGAATAATTACATACATCTGACAATGTATACAGGCTGAGTTTCAATTGGTACTTAATCCTGAAACGGGGTCAATCTACTCCTGGAGGTCAACAACATTTGTTTTACGAAATTTGAAATTCGGAATTTTTTATTGAAGAAATGGCATTTAAACTTTACGTAAATCCCTACTTCATATTATAAATGCGAAAGTATGCTTGTTGGTTTGTCCTTTTTCACGCAGTAACGGAGCAACGGATCGACGTGATTTTTGGCGTAGATATAGTTTATGGACCGGAGAGTAACTTTTTATCCCGGAAAAATGCACGATTCCTGTGGGAACGCGGGTGAAAACCGCGGGCAGAAGCTAGTTCCACTATATTAGGATCTTCGAGGCAGCCCTAGATCAGCTGATTCACTTGAACTATGTTGAACTTTGTTAATTAGAAGGGAATTAGAAACAATTCTAGAAAATACCGCGCACTTCACGATTGATGTGAGTAAGTTTTTTTGTATGGAAATCTGGAATACTTTCCAAGATAGGTTCTCACAACTTGTGGGCAACCGTGGTCCTAATCACCACGTTCCGGGATAATATACAAATTCAAACTCACCCTGTATATGCAGGTAGAGAATAGCTATGCATTTAAATAGGTGAACGTTACCTGTTCCTCCTTCTCGTAGACGCCTACGTGGGCAACCCAGGCGGTATGCTCCCAAAATCGTTGTTTAAATACTATATGACAACGATACAAGCGGGTCGTTTGTCTGATGGTAAGCATAACGCCGGCCTATAACAATTGTAGCGCCACTTAGATCTTTGAAAGACAGAGGCGTACACGGCACTATGCATTGCACTCGTTACCCTGAGACATCTCATAAGCCCAGTAATTTCACTGGCTACTCTGCTCATCAAACCGGAACACAGTAATGCTTGCACATTGTTGCTTGGCGGCAGACTACACGAGCAAAGCGGCGGCACCCACTCAAACCCACACTCGCAGAAGAGTTAGTTCAACCACCTGATAAAATGATATATCGTTGAGTTTATCCGATCGAAGGCGATCTTTATAAATGCAAACATTAAACAGCTGACCGGCCGCCATCCGCGTCACGTTCAAAGTGGGTCACCAGCAGCTTTCACTCGAGACGCACTGCGCGGTGGCGGGCACTAGCTCGGCTTGTTTCTGAGGCGGAGATGGCTCAGTGCTGGCAGTGACGTCGGCGCGAGAAAGGTCGCTGGTTCTTAGCTTGATCTTTATGTGTCTATTACTCAACCACGCTGAAATGACGGAACAGTGGCGCAAGTGCGGATCTATTCGATAAATAAAGTTCGATAAAATTGACAGTTAAAATCGATAAAGTGGGTTTTATTCGATGAAATTGACAGTTAAAATCTATGTAATGGGTTTTATCGATTTTAACTGTCAATTTTATCGAATTTTATTTATCGAAAAGATCCGTACTTGCGCCGCAGATTCACCCGAATGTTAGCATGCAGTTTGGGTTACCACCTAAGATGTAGTTTACGTCAGGGTAAAATGTATATTTGACTAAAAACTATATATTATTTTATAGTTTTAGTTTAATATTATTTGATAACGAGACGAGCTGGTCGTTGCTGTTTGAAAGAAGGATAAACACAAACAAACGTACAAAGACACTTTTGCATTTATTATAATCCGGATATATAGATAGGTTAGCATTTGAAAACATACCTAATGCATCAGGGTAATAACGAAGGCGCAAAGAACGCAGACGTTTGTTTCAAAGTCCTGAGTGGCACTGCAATTATTATGAGCTGACCTTATGCTTACCATCAGGCAAACGACCCGCTCGTCTCGTTACCCAATAGTATAAAAAAAGTACGCCTCTTCTTGAGCGAAGATGTAGTCAAAAACGATAATACTCTAAATCTATTTTACAAAAAAATTGCTTTAAAAAAGCTACGAACCGACTTCAGTGATAAACTACGGAACCGATTTTGATGAAATTTCTATGGGACCAATCTGAAAGTATATCCTTTCAAGTAAAAGAAGAATTTATCAAATCGGTTTATAAATGACGGAGATGTGAGGTAACAAACATAAAAAAATATCCCACAGAATTGATAACCTCCTCCTTTTTTGGAATTCGGTTAATTATTGACTCTCAAGTTTTATGCACATAAAGTTTATATAGAAACGCAAATGGCTTTATCGGATAACTCGTGTATCTGGGTCCACAAAGATCGGGGAAAAAACCTAATAGTGTCGCGGTTAAAAATGAAACAATTGCACAACCGTTTGTGCAAATAGTCACAATGTAACGCGCAAGATTCGGAGACAGCGGAGAGAGCCGACGCGCTCTGATTGCGCTCGCTGAGATAACTTCGCGGAGATCATACGTGGAAATAACTTGGGATGGAATCATGGAACAGACTTCCGAATGGGACGGTGTTTGTATGGTAGGGTTCAATGGTCGGTTGGTTAGTGACACTTAGCCTCATTTTCATTGGATGGAGAACGCAATCGGGGTGCGAGAGATTTCTAAAAACATACCATTAGGCAGACCATAGACGCTTATGCAAGTATGCGTTTTGCTGTCAAAATAACCACGCTTTTGCAACAAGCGCGGATTACGAGACAATATACGGGCAAGTGCGGCTTGATGAACCATAAAAAAACAACGAAATAGACAAGAACAGCGATACGGGTCTCTTTTCAAAGTGACGTCTGCTCCGCTTTACGCTACATACATCACTTGCGCACCACCGCGAACTTACAACGGCTTCTGCACTGAACACGCAGTGGTTGTGAAACTATATTTTTGAGTAGAGATCGTAGAAGCGGCGCGACTCGTCTCTTTCACTACCTCTGATCGGTAAGGTTAGCTCTCGGACTAGATTTCTACCAAACTCCATTAGACGGTACGATATGCTTCAAGCGGTGATCGTGGTTTTTCCATGGTTTTCTTGTGATCCGTGGTTGAAGCTTATCCATCAATCATGAATTAGGTGTGAGGGCTGCCTATCAATGATTTTTGGCATAGATATGGTTTATGGACTGGAGAATAACATAGGCTACTTTTTATCCCGAAAATGTAAATTTATGCGCGGTTACAAATATACGAGTTACATCTAATTTGACCTGCGAATACAAACAAGATGAATTTCTCATTAACCTGTCGGCTTAACCGGATGGCAAAGGCGGTTCGCAGAAGACGACAGGAAGTGACGCAACTTGCTCGGCGAGCCACTCATCGTCATTCGCTGTTGCGAAATGGTTCGTCAACTTCGTAAGCAGTTTTTAAGGTAAGGACCTTTCAGAAGAGAGCGTGGACTGCCGACTACGCCGACGTAGAATTATTCTAGTCGACAAGATTAATTACTAGGTACCTACCTTCTGCCCGCGGTTTCAGCCGTGAGGAAATCATCACAAGAATCGTGCATTTTTCAGAAGTAGATAAGCTTTTCGTGTAAATATATATTTTCCAGGCTAGATTTTATAAAATACATAATTGTGTAATCTTGTGACCACCTTCCTGCTCCATCATCAGGATCTTGGAGATCATCTAGGATCAGAGTACTTGTAAAGATAAATCAAATGAGACCAAACTCGATGGGGTTACGTCGTTTCGTTACAGAGTCCCTATGGTCGCCTTCCGGCTCCATCATCAGCTGCATCAGCTCTGTGACATCATTATATTGCACTGTCATCCGATTTACACATATAAGTAAAACTTTAGCTCAATCGAACACCGGAAAGTAGGTCAAATTTAGCTTGCATTTGACCTACTCAACCATACAAACGTTGCAAGTTAAGAAATATAAAAGCTTTTAGGTAATAAGTATTACCAATAAATTGATTATGATTAATAAAAAAGTAGGCTATGTCACTCTCCGGTCTATTAACTATATCTGTGCCAAAAATCACGTCTCAACCGACTGATCGGTGTTCGACCGCACCACCACTAAGTCATCGTTATTTCAAAATCGTCTTTAGGTATATCTCTCTAAGAATAAATTAACATCGTTTACTTATAACACTCGACACTTATAACATGTGTTATTCTAGTGCTATTGCACTAGAATTATACTATTATAACATATTACAAGTGACATATTGTGTTATATAAATGTATGTTATTATGTGCCATTGAAGAAATTAATGGTAAATAGTAGGAAAACAACGAGATAACACGTACCTATCACTTATATCAAGTTATGTGCGGATTTATTACATTCGCTCTAAAACCTTGAAGAAAAACATCGTGAGTTTCCTCACGATGTTCAAGACCCAGAAAATTTGAGGACATGGGACTTTGACGGCTCCGTAGCTAAGTTGGTATGAGTAGCCCTGCCTGCAAAGCAAGGGGTCCCGGGTTCGATTCCCGGCCGGGGCAGATTTTGTGTAAGCATAAAGTTTATTCTCGGGTCTTGTATGTTTGTGCTGTGTGTCCATGCCACTTGTGACACAGGGATTCCTAGTGCGGGGGTATGAGTGTAAGCGTTTATTTATTTATTTATTCACCAAGCTACACTGGGCCCGCGTGGTGGATTATGCCCCGTTCTCTGTGTGCTGTTTCCCAGCACCGGGAGCGTAATTGGTTGATGATGAATAATATGTGCGATATATGTATACCTACTTGTATATAATATGTATAAAATATAATAATCATAATAGGGTACGTCTTCCGGTGATGATGATGAATCATATTGTATTTGCTGAAAGGTGAAACTAACTTCTTTTATACTAGTTAAAGGTAACGAGAAGTGCATTAGATGTAGATAGAAGTAGGCAGTGCAATTTGTAGTGCTCGCCTAGCAAACTACCACTCTCAAATTGAAAATATATCGCCTAAATTGATAAAATGGTTATTGAATAAATTTTATTACTCTGATAAAGATTATTTAAATGATAAAAATATAATTATTTGACTTACATACATAATTAATTTATTATTTAATCTTCATAACTTCATCATTTTAACAAAAACCTGTATAAGTGGCTATTACAAAACTGTTTCTATAGCATAGCCGAATATTTAAACTTTAAGTGACATTTTTTTTTTTTTTTTTTTTTTTATGTTACATTAATGTGACTATTTTAATATTTGCACGCCTGCTTGCAGGCTGAATACTGGGACTTTATTTTTGGAACATCTGAAATATGTAATATTATGTATTCTTGCAAATAAATGTTTGATTTGATTTGATTTGATTTAAAAGTCACTATAATTCTGTAGGTTTGAAAAGACATAATTTATAATTATGTATTTTTTTGACTTATTTTAACACAATTTTGTTTTTATTTTTTCTTTTGCTTATTCACATGACAATTTAATGACATTTATGCAATTTATTAATGATTTTGATTTGTGGATGTTCTATTTCGTAAAGATGATAATTATTGTTCTTGTTTATTTCCATGATTTGATATTTGTACGCCTCTGTAGGCAGAATTTTGATGGAAACATCCTGCTGTAACACCAATGCTCATACTGCACCCAAAATTCTCACAAATAAACTTATTTCATTTCATTTCATATCATTTAAGTATCACCTATCGGTGTGTTCCTATACCTGTACTGTCTGTGTTCTAATATACGTTTAGCGTATACACCATCTTAGATCACATCGTCTTAAGACCAGGCGAGTGGACAATCGATCGAGAAGGTATACAGAAAAACGTAGAGCATGTCTGGATATCAGCGTCCTTAGCAGCGACGTGACTAAGGACAAAATATATAATCATACCTAATCTATGTAATTATATAATCTGTACGAGCTATAATTAATCTCAATGCCACATTTAAATAAATGTCATTTTAAATTCACGTTCATCTATATACTCATAATTAATGGAGGTTAATGTTTAAATAAATATCCTATTTCCTTAGTGACGGCGGTTTGTGAATATGGTTCACTAGTCAAGGTTTTTGTGCTTATGCTGTTTAAAATATAAATAATGGCTCTTAATAGTTAAATTATGTTTTGTCGCTTTCGATTCACAAAGACTATATCATCGTTTAAAACTGTTTATTAATAAGAGCTAATATATATAAATGAACTAGCTTCTGCCCGCGGTTTTCACCCGCGTACCCACAGGAACCGTGAATTTTTCCGTGATAAATAAGGAGCCTATGTTACTCTCCGGTCCATAAATTATATCTATGCCAAAAATCACGTCGATCCGTCGCTCCGTTACTGCGTGAAAGAAGGACAAACCAAACAATCAACAAACCAACGAACACATTTTCGCATTTATAATATTAGTAAGATAGTAAGATTAACAACTTTGAGATATGACACTTCGTTTTTTAATAATCTGATTGTTCGCGTTACTTTGCTGTCAAATTAGCCTTGCTTTCACCGAAAAAACAAATGCAATCATCATTACTGCTTCTTGTTGACTTCCGCTTTTTTTTACCACTTTAGCCCAGTTCAAGTTGTTTTAGGAATACCTAGATAAAAAGCTATTCTCACTTACAAGTTACAACTACTTTGTCTTATTTTCCGAAAACTTTGCTTTACATTATTAATACTTTAGCTTAACTTTGCATATTTTTGTCGATCCCTTTGCCCAACTTTCTAACCAATATTTAATTACTTTAAACGAGCAATTATTGTATTTAAATTTATTTCGCGCATCCAGGAAACGGCTCCCGAAAATTTTTGTTGTATTTTAGTTTTGATAAATAGACAAGCTTGTAGTTTGCCTGATGTTAAGCATAACGGCGCGGCGGCCTATAACTATTGCAGTGCCACTCAGAACTTTGAGACACAAAGGTGTGCGCGGCACTTAGTCTTGTAAGCCCAGTATTTTGACTGACTACTTTGCTGTTTTTTCTTTGTTAACGTATTTCTTGTAAAACGCAGTTTTATTAAAAAAAAAAAGTCTTTTCTGTTCCATTCACACCCCGGCAGTGCCGGATTATCTTCTTATTATTAGTTTCTTCGAGTAAAAATTAAATATGAAGATTTGTAATTATGTAACAAACCATAAATGACAATATTATTATTGCGTTGTTTTTTATATTATATCGTCATATTTCAGTACATTTCAGAACGCATTTGAAATTATGGTAGCATAATATTTTTATGGTTAGAAAAGGGGGCCCGAAACGTGCATTGCCTAGGGGCACCGACATGATTAATCCGGCCCTGTAACCAGGTACAACTTTTTGAAACTGACTTACCAGCATCGGTATGTTGGGCACCACGACCGCGTCGTCGTCGGCGCCCGCGCTGAGCTCCGGCTGGAACGTGTACGTACGCTTGTAGTGGAACGACAGCGTTCCGTTCTCGTTGTCCGTTATGTTCACTTTCTCCCATTCTTCCCTGTTGGACGAGAAGGTTGTGATTAAAAATAAGCATAATGATTTGAAATTAAAGCAATAATTACATTTATATAGCTCCTAGTATGTTAACAATACAATAATTGTAATACAATATGTTGTTGTGTTGTTGTTTTAGAATAAGAGCGCGTGTGGCCGAGCGGGAACTTGTGCGACTTTCATTCCGACGCTCCATAATCTCGACTCTGCCCGCACCAATTACTTATATCAAGTAATGTGCGGATTATTCACACTCTCTCTAAAACGGTGAAGGAAAATATCGTGAGGAAACCGACATGTTTAAGAACCACAAAATTCCAGGACATGTGGCATCCTCCAAGCCGCACTGGGCCCGCGTGGTGGATTATGGCCCATACCTCTCTCTCTCTCTGAGAGAAGGCCGGTATCCCAACAGTGGCAGCGTACGAGGCTGATAATGAATGAAATGTTAAACCATCGAACTCGGTTGTAGTACCTTATGAGGTTAGCGTTCGAATTAGATTTCCACTAAGCACCACACTCACAGATCTCGTAAGGTGCCCCTTCTCGGCCCGCCTAATTAGAACGCAAAAATGGCCTAAAGGCTTGTTCGTTCATCGAAGAAAAACAGGCACTACGAGAAAAGAGAGACAATGCCAGAGCCCTGGGTTTGCATTCTGAAAATTTTGAAATAAATACGTCAATTTTTAATTGTCAAAATTTTAAATTTTTGGTTCCATGAAAACCTAGACATAATGCACAAGATACCTATTAGTTCGAAACACCCAAAGAAATAAATTGATACAACACTATAATCACGTACGAGCGTTTGTATGGAAAGTATGGCGGGTTGGGGCCTCTTAACCGTTTTATTTTTATTTTATGCTTTAAGTAGGTTAGTAAATGTAATATTAATTAATTAAATTATTTAAAGATAAATTTGTTGCATTTAACACCTCGATCGTCTCAGTTACAGTGTTGTGCCACGATAAAGCACTGTTACCACACCTTCCGCTATTACGACCATCGTACCCGACAGGATATGGCGTCTGCGTGACTTACGTCGTACTCGACGAGCGTACGTGCCGATGGCGAGCGAGTTAGTCGTTCACCATTCACGATATCACTCCAATTCCTTCGCTCCTCGCGACGTGGAATGCGTGGAATGTCAAAAAAGGTCACTCCATTCCGGGTGTGCCATCACTCCATGTTTCGGTCATTCAGCGTCTCGATTACTGCCAACTGATCGCGAAATGGATCGTCCTCTAACTATGAGTTGGAATTTTGTGGACGTCGGATTTGGAACGTCAAGGACACCGTAGACGCTTATGCAAACGTACGTTTTCTTGTCAGAATAACAACGCTTTTGCGTCAAGCGCGTATTTCGTGATACTCGAAATGCGCGCTTGACGTAAAAGCGTTGTTATTCTGACAAGCAAACGTACGTTTGCATAAGCGTCTACGCTGCCCGTTAGGAAATCCAATATTTCTATAGCGCTCCACGTAGTCCATCTGAGACTCCCCACACCCGAAGGACAGTTTTTGGAACGTTTGCGTGGAATGTCGTGGAGTGGAAGGTTCGTGAATGGTAAACTTTAGTTATGAGAAACTATAATACCTGCCTACGAGATGAGTAAAGATTTACAAAGATATGAGTCACTGAGTCGGAAATAGGCATAGATAATAGGCTCTATAAATGTATGCTTTATTGTCCGGAAAGAAATAAATTTTCTTTTTTTCTAGGTAAACAATTATCCGACTACGGCAAAGCAAAATTAAGGGTTTTTGGCAGTCTACGTATGTTTGTATTTACCTACGTGTATGTATGTATGTATGTTCCACTGCAGCGCTTGAACTACTCATCCGGGTTTCATGAGTGAGATGTCAATCGATTCGTTATTATGGTCCCGGTGAGATAGGCTACATTTTATACAAACAAAATTGCTTTAAAAAAGCGACGAACCGACTTCAGTGGCAAACTACTGAACCGATTTTGATGAAATTTCTATGGGACCAATCTGAAAGTATATCCTTTCAAATAAAAAAAGATTTTTCCAAATCGGTTTATAAATAACCGAGATCTGAGGTAACAAACATAAAAAAAAACCCGACGAATTGATAACCTCCTCCTTTTTTGGAAGTCGGTTAAAAATCAATAAGACATAATTATATTACATCCAATAACAAGTCAATGTAGCAAGTTACATAAAAAGACACGACTGCCCTAGCCAGTGTCACTGGGGATGATGCAAGGAATCTAATGAAACTTGTTCAAATATAAGAAAACTGTCAAATATAGATCAAATATTGAAATTGTTGAAAATGGCACTAAGTCACATTATGAATTCATTTTAGGTGAGCACTTGACGATTTATGAAATGGATAATAATATGATCATATTATGATTAGGACAAAGTGTCCTTTTTACCCCCCAAGACCCTACGCTTTGACCAAAACCCAGTTCTTCGTAAATCGTTTATAAATAACTAACGATGCGCCCGCGCCACCAGCAAGACGACAAACGGCTGATAATAAAACAATTAAACGCAAACCGCGTCTCGGATCGCTGCCCCTCGATGTGAATATAAATTGCTAGTCTATTACTCACTATATTGGAATTTAGTGATCATCCGAACAAAACGAAAGATTAAATTCGTGAAATTAATTTCACGAATTTCTTCGGTTTTTCGTACTCTGGGGTATAAATATGCCTCCGATCCTGTTTACTTTTAACTACGTTATTATCCGTACTATAATAAATGTGAAAGTGTGTCTATATGTTTGTTTGTTTGTTTGTCCTTCTTTAACGGAGCAAAGCATCTCAAATTTTTCTATACTATTGGATAGCGAGACTAGCTGGTCGTTTGCCTTATGGTAAGCGTAACGCCAGTCCATAACAATTGCAGTGCCACGGAGACCTTTGACACACAAAGGCCTGCGTGGGACTGCATTGCGGTCGTTACCTATATATATATATAGATCTACCTATAGACGTATTAATCTCATAAGCAAAGAATTTCGTTGACTACTTTGCTCCTCAAACCGGAATACTTGCACATTACTGTACAGTAGTGCTTGGCGGCAGACCACAAGAGCAAGAGTGCACATTCGGACGGACACTCGCAGAAGAGGTCAGCTGCCTTATTAGACGCTAGTGACCGAAGACTAGTGACCGCTGGTTTTAATTTTACTTTTATTCCCCTTTATAACATGACATTAATAATACATCTATAATTGATTGCATGTGTGATTCATATAACGTAATACATGAATAATTCCTAATTGTAAGATTATATAAAATATTTGCACGCCTACACCGGCAAAGTACGGCTAAGTATCAATTTCTTTGTAAACACCTTTTGTACCTGTATTTTATGCAAATAAATATCTTGAATCTTGAATCGGTCTTGTATTGAAAACGAACACGAGATTGTTAGCTGATAAGGCAGCTGGTTTACGCTCGCTTCGCTCACTCGTCTCTGTTTCAATATAGAAGGTGCTAGATATGTAAGCTCACCTACTAATCTAAGACCTTTCTGTAATGTACATATGATGCAATAAATGATTGAGTATTGAGATACTCACGAGTACACGTAAGGGCCGAGCTCGTCTAGCACCGGCTTGGAGCCGTTGTTGAGGAACTCGTCCGCGTTGGTGACGTTGTAGACGTACACGCGCACGAACGGGCGTACGGGCGGCCGCGCCCACCACTCGAACGTCATCGAGCCGGGGCGAAGCACCAGCTCCTGTGGAACACAACACAACATGAGAAATAGAAAAATAAACAGGAGTAGAAAACTGTCATATTGGGGACCAGTTACCGAGCATGTAATGCGGAAGAGCATTAACGATTTCGTGAATCTATCACATTTTTTACGCTCGCTTCGCTTAGTTTCTAGCCATTTTGGCAGACTGGCTAGCGTGTTACGTATTTATTTATCTGAGTAGATCTCGCAAGGAAGGCATTTTATTAAATTAGCCGCCTGTAACGTAAAGTTCAACCGGAAATTCAAATTAATAAGTGTGAGGTTCGGAACGCAACTGTCTCTGGATAGAAGCTTCCTTGCTCTCTCTAGTTTGTGGCGTGCGCTAGTAAAAGTGAACTTATAATAAAACTGCATTTGTTAATAAATCAAAGGCGTTGTTATTGAAGACATCACAATAATATTGTTATTTTAAATGTATTATTCTTTACATAGATCCGGAATATAAGTAGATAGTTTTAATGTAACTGCCAAAAATGCTATCAAGCGCGTTGACTCTTCACCTAATGGGAGATATGGGACCGCAGAAAAATCACGTCTACCAAGAAGCAAGCAACTCATTTACTCTTTACTCAAACCAGCAAGATTGTAAGCAGTTCGGAAGGCAGACGCTATGCCCCCTGATAGGACATTCTGCTGCACTGCACAATTTTGTTTGTTTCATTGAACGCACGTTACGCACGGCAAGGGAGTGAGCTTTCTCCCGTCGTCAGTCATGCCTTGTGTCTACAATTAAGTTATATTCAAAAAGAGGAAATAGCATTCTTCCAGGTGAGCGTGTCTCACCTTCGATTCCAATTCCAATCAAATCAGCACCAGCCTGTCTGTTTATGCCGTTTTTGTTCACACCAAATAGGTACTAGTAATGCCATCTAGCGCAACTGGCATGAACTATTAATCGGCTACACTTGTTGCCCAGTACGGTTGCACCGCATACGGCACTGGGCAGCGCCGACCTCGCCCGAAGAAACCCGAGCGTTGACGAAGCTGCAACGCGTCGGGGAATAACAGCCACATTCCGCTATATTACGTCAACTATACAAGTCGCATCAACCTCGCTCCGCTCGCTCTCTCATAAAAAACACCACACGCTATTACATTTTGATAGTCGTCCGCAATATAACGTAGAGTCCCAGAATAGGGACCCTGCCGCTCCGCCCCCTTCTACGGTGAATGCAGCCGGCGACCGCTCGCTACCTGCGGACTCGCCATCTGTTTGTTTACTTTCACACTCAGCGCTCCCGGACGCAGATAAAACGCGCGTTTATAACGCTGCGTTAGATAATCGCTCGCATTCAGTGACTTTGCACTCTAATAATAATGTCGAACCACGTAAGCCACTACATAAAACAGTCGTTTTACCTACAGCGCAAGTGTACGTTCCGATTAACGGCGAACGCATTACTATAAGGTGCTTAATCGATAGTGCATCACAAAATAACATCATTACGCTCGCTTGTTGTAACAAATTGAATTTAGATATTCACCCGCTAGTCAATTCTTCTCTCAAGACGGTAGGGTCGACTTCCACACCTATCAAAGGTTACGTCACTAACGATACAATCACGATTTTCTGACGCTAAATATAATTTGTCGTTATTAGTCGTAGATCAAATTACGGATCAGTTGCCTACGCGTAATATCGACGCAACTGTGATAGACTATTACCAGCACTTGCCGCTCGCTGACGAATATTGGAACAGGCCCGGGGATGTAGAAGTAATTCTCGGCGCTCAAATGTTCACCTCCATCCTACTTGAAGGTAGATTCATACCTTCGCTCTCGTCAGCTTACTTGGCTGATTCTCCGGACGCCGCTCACTTCGCGCCTCACGCTCTCGAGACAACGCTTGGCTACATTGTCATGGGGGAGATACCCGCTGTCTACCCTGAAGGTGTAGCCTGGTCCTTCGGTCCTATAGTAAACCTAAATGAGGAAACAATTCCTGAAATAAAAACGTCGCCGTCAGTAGCACTTACCGCTATATCCGAAGTAGATTCTGCGCCTCTCCTACATCGCGCACTCCGGGTCTCCTCCTGGAAAAAATTGTTACGCATTATTGTCTACATTCTCCGCTTCGCTAAAAACCTACCCCGCTCGCCTTCAATTCAAGTTTCAGATATTGAAACCGCCGTAATTGTACCTCTTCGCGATTTACAAGCCAAGTATTTTGCTGACAAATTCAAAAATATTAAAAAGGGTAACTTACCTTCGCCCGCTTTAAGAAAACTGTATCTTTTTGTAGACAGCAGGGAATTACTTCGTGTTGGTGGTCGCTTAACAAATGCCAATGTGCCTTTTGAAAATCGTCATCCCTTACTGCTACCACGCCGCGATCACATAATTAATTTATTAATTGATGATTGCCACCGCTCCAATTTCCATACCGGGTCACATCTTCTCATGTCGTTACTAAGACAGCGCTACTGGATAATCTCTGCTCGAAATATAATTCGACAACGCATACGGCAATGTAATTTCTGCTTCAAAGTAGCGCCCTCTCATCCGTCACCTGTTATGGCAAGCCTTCCAGCCGCTCGTGTACAGGAAGCTAAGGCTTTCACACACACCGGAACTGATTACGCTGGACCCATAAACATCACGCTCACGCGTAAACGCGGCGTTAGAAGTCAGAAAGCTTACATCTGTCTTTTTGTGTGCATGACTACTAAAGCCATACACATTGAGATCGCATCGGACCTAAGCACGGACACGTTCTTAGACGCTTTTAAACGTTTTCTGTCTAGACGTGGACCGGTTTCTTGCTTGTACTCGGATAATGCAACAAATTACATTGGCGCAAAAAGGAAATTGGACGATTTACACGTATTTCTGTTAGCTAAAGACACTTGCACCGCTTTCCAAAACGAGTTAAATAATCGCTTTTATAAAAGGTCGCCTTTATACCGCACTCTTGGAAATCAATTACTGTGTTACGAAGAATTATGTACTGTGCTAACGCAGATTGAATGCATGTTAAATTCACGCCCGTTGTGTTTGCTGTCTGATCAGCCTCACACAATTTTGACGCCAGCGCATTTCTTGAATACGACGCCACTGCAGTCGTTACCAGCGCATGAAATTAACGACTCCATGAGTCTCTACAATAGAAAAAACCTTTTAGACAGCTTAGTCCAGAGTTACTGGAAAAAATGGTACGTGGACTATCTACACACGCTACAATTAAAACAAAAATGGAACACTCCCGATGTACCTATTCTCCCTGGTACACTTGTTCTCATTCACCAAGATGACACACCGCCGCTTCGCTGGCCTACAGGCATTATTGAACAAGTATACCCCGGAAAGGACGGAGTCACGCGTGTCGCATCAGTGCGTACCACAACTGGGACGTTCAAGCGCCCTGTTGTGAAGCTATGTTCTCTGCCATCACAATAATTTATCTTTTATTTCGCATTAGTTTATAGTACAGTTATATTCGCATTTATATTATATTTTCTCGCATTAATCGCATCATAATTTCACCGCATTTCATATTCAAACCTTCCCGCATCTTTTATACTTCGCTTCTTTTTATATTACTCATCCGCATTGTTGCATATATTCTTTGAAAATCCTTAGGATTTCCAAGCCGGGGAGGATGTTTATGCCGCTTTTGTTCACACCAAATAGGTACTAGTAATGCCATCTAGCGCAACTGGCATGAACTATTAATCGGCTACACTTGTTGCCCAGTACGGTTGCACCGCATACGGCACTGGGCAGCGCCGACCTCGCCCGAAGAAACCCGAGCGTTAACGAAGCTGCAACGCGTCGGGGAATAACTGGATACTCTGCTCATCAAACCGGAACACAGTAATGCTAGCACACTACTGCTTGGCGGCAGACTTCACGAGCAAAGCGTTGGTGTCAACCCAGACGGACACTCGCAGAAGAGTTAGTCCTCCATATTTAAGTAGGTACTCAGAATTCTATGTTTCTATTGATGATGTGATCCCGGCGATTTCTATTGTAAGTATACTTGTACTATAGTATGTTTCTATTAGCATAAAAACAAAGACAAAAGATGTTTGACATTTTGAATCTCAATCGCGTACTTTGCCGATGTAGACCTGCAGCCACAACTACTTAGTTGTAAACTTAGTCGCATACGTTTTCGGTAAAGCATAAGACTTCAAGCCGCGAAGATGCGGCGATGATACAGTGGTCAAACACTAGACAGTAAGACAAAGAAGCTTACTTGTACAGTTCATTAAGTAAGGTTCTCATTGGGGGCATTGTTCGATAGGCCAGCGTTGCTTCACCCCGTGAGAGCCTAAGCGACGGCATAATTATAGGCGTGCCGAGCCTTGACACACTTGCGCCGACGCGCCTCAATAGAGATTTTGAATCTGTTTGGAATGCGTAGCCGAATTAATCTTTTTTGGGAAAAACTAGGATCTGAGTTGTTTTTCAATCCAGTTCACTAACTGCTATTCAAAATAAACAATTAAACACCCAAAAAAATGACCAAAACTTTAATCATCTAAAGAAATATCACAGAATTTAGAAACAAGAAACATAAAAAATTGCTTTAAAAAAGCGACGAACCGACTTCAGTGACAAACTAGTGAACCGATTTTGATGAAATTTCTATGGGACCAATCTGAAAGTATATCCTTTCAAATAAAAAAAGAATTTTCCAAATCAGTTTATAAATGAGCGAGATATGAGGTAACAAACATAAAAAAAACCCGACGAATTGAAAACCTCCTCCTTTTTTGGAAGTCGGTTAAAAATACTTAAACGTTACAGTGTCTCTTTTTCTTAAATTAATAATAACCACGAAATAACCTTCAACTAAAAACAAACGCATCGCCATTTTCAACCTTATTTCAATACAAAAACATTATACCTAAAGCAGGGCCTTAACCTCTAGCAATAAAGTAGCTGCTGTAGATATCACAATGTCTTCAAAATCGTTGCGTATTATTAGCACAAGTGTTTCACATCAATTTGTATGGTAATCTATCGGTAGACATATTAATTAAACGATTTAATTACCATGACAATTTATAGTACTTATTTTTTATTGTATAAAAGGCTTGTTGTTTAGAAAAATACATTCCAACGAGCATGAATAGAATGTATTAGTCATAAAAAAAAAATACGTTTTAAGTTTCTCGAACTGCATGCCACTTCCAGTTGCGCTTACTGTGAGCGTAGTCCGTGTACCTACTAGCAACAGCCCCACCATTGGCGGGCGGCGAGCGTGGTCCACCACGCACCGGCCGGCTACAGTCGCCTCGGAAAAGTACCCACATTTTTAGAGACATTTTAGAAAAAAAATAAAAAGTTATATTTAATATTATGTATGCTTTAGTATGCTGCCCAGTAAAACAGTGCACATATAATTGTTTCTCAAGTAAGTGAATAGTATAGTATTCTTTTGAGAAAATAAATATTTTAAACCAGATAAGTCAATGACGTAAAAGTTGGCAATGTGACTAAAGAATAGTACCACCACATCTCTTCCCGTGGGTGTCATAGAGCTATAGCTAAGGGAATATCCGGGAATGTGCAGCAGTATTCTCCTCAGTCAACTGTCAACATCATAGTCACCTGCGATAACGACAAAAAGCGTGCTATATTATGGCAAAATCCCCTTTATAGGGAGGACGATGTTCAGCGGCAGACGTTTTTGGATGATGATAATGATTATGATGATGACGTAAAACTTAACACGACGTGCGAAAAAGACAGACAACAGATATTAGCTACTGACGGTTTTAAAGACGAATATGTTTATTATTAATAAGAAGTCAGCACACTTCGAGTTACACCGGTTTTACTACCGGTTCCTAATATCAATGTACAGTCACGGTAAGAATACCTTCGTCAGTTTCCAAATGGTTTCCTATATCACGTAAGGCCACTTAGTACCTTTTGATTTTACGGCAATTAACAGACCACTGTATAGAATACTAGTATTTAATGCAGTGATAACAAAGGTTAAAATAACCACCTTTAGCCAATGCCAAGTTTACATTAACCTTTATAGGCTTTATTTAACTGTCAAAGTCTGTCAGTATTCACTGGGTATCTCCCCATTCATTTTCTTTTTATTCTGAAATCTTATTATAACAAAATCTTTGTCATGGTAATGCAATATTGAATAATATACAAAACTTCAACATCGATTGCTCCCATAGCCTAGTTGGTTAAGGCGTCTGGTCCGGATAGCCAGAAGACGCAGGTTCGAATCCTGTTGGTAGCGAAATTTTTATGATGTATATATTTGTGTGAATATACAAAACAACTACTGCGCAAACAAAAATAGACCCTAAGGTGACGAACCTTTTCTTACTACGACTGTACGTCTCAGTAACGTATTTTAGTAGTTATATACATTTAATAGTGTAAATTGCGAAACAAGCCGCGAGCAATCGAGGCCAATAACAGAACCTACTTGTAAAACGAGGTCCGATGCACACGATCTGGCTCGGTGCACGCTTTATAAATGTGATAAATACTGACGCTTTATATTTCACCATTTTTCTATTTCTGTCATCATCACCATCAGCCAGGAATAGAAAGAAAGAAAGAAAGAAAGAAAAATGTTTATTTGTAGCAAATAGGTACATTTCAAAAGACAATTAACAAATATAACATAGGCACACGTTAACCCAATAGCTTGGGTATGCGTGAGCGTTATCTTATAGATATCTTACCTATAGTTTGCCACAAACCGGTCCCAACTCAGCATATGCGCCGGCCATTCGACCGGCGCTGGTCTTCCGTTGGGGCCGACTTGGTGATATCACGGAAGACATACAGAATTCAGTTTAATGAAAAAAGAAAATAAGAACATAGCATGAAAATTGAGAATTTGTAACTAAAAAGCAAAAAAACAAGTGTTACAAGTGTAAATGAAAGAGAAGCATTAAAGTAAGTAAACTAATTAAACATATTTAAACTAATACTCTTGTATAAACATATATATAATACATATATATAATAGTCCACGTTGAACATCATCCTCATGAAAGGGGATGGTCTCATAATACAGCACGCTTGACAGACGCCGACGTGGTCACATGTACATTATGATGAGAATGCTGCTAATGTGCAGCAGCCCTGGATATTCTCTGACGGCACCGACGGGAAGAGATGTGGTGTTACTATTCTTAGTCGGTACCGCACGGCAATTTATTTTTTAACCGACTTCAAAAAATAGGAGGTTTTTATTCCGGCTGTATTTTTTTTTGTGGCGATGTTACTCGAATTCTCCGCCAATGGTCAACCGATTAAAATGACAATTTTTTCATCATGAGTATATATCTCAAGGGGCTTCCATCATAGATTTTATAAATTAATTCCCCTGCGAGTGGAAAAATGGGGGATCAAATTTCATATATCGCGATGTTTTCCTCCAAGTCAGTTCCCTTTTTTTTTAGTTTATATCAATTACTAGCTGCTGCCCGCGGTTTTACCCGCGTTCCTATGGGAGCCATGCATTTTACGGGATAGAAAGTAGCCCATGGTACTCTCCGGTCCATAAATTATATCTATGCCAAAAATGACGTCGATCAGTTGCTCCGTTGCTGCGTGAAATAAAGAGAAACCAACAAACATACAAACACATCTATACAAATAAATAAAATTGAAGTGTCTGTTTGTAATATCTAAAAACCAGTATTTTTACCAAATGCATATAAAAGTATATAATATGGTACCTATAATATAACAACCATTTTTAACATTTTTGTCTGTCTGTCTGTCTGTTTGTTCCGGGTAATCTCCGAAACGGCTGGGCCGATTTTGACGGGACTTTCACTGGCAGATAACTGATGTTACAAAGAGTAACTTAGGCGACTTTTATTTTAGAAAAAGAATTAGGGTTCCACGCAAAAAATAAAAACCATGAAATCCATTATCTATGCGCGGGTGAAACCGCGGGCCGCAGCTAGTTTAGTATTAAGTATGGATAAAGCAACTGTCGCTCGTATAGGGGTGACTCTCAGGTATACTCACATGATCTATGAACAGCCTGACCCACGAGTTGAAGAATATCGCGCAGACGATACCGGCGAGCAGCAACACCACCGCGGACGCGAGCACGAACCCTGCAACAAACACAACAATATATTAACATCAGTGGCTTCTTCTTCTCCTTCTCATAGAGGCATGCGGACAGCCCTAATGACCGCCGCCATGTTACAAGTAACGATTATAATAACATTTATACATAACAGCTGAAACGCTGTCACTGTCAGTCTGCTTAGAAATGAAAGAGTAGCGTGTTGCGTCGTAGAGGGTTGGAGAGAGAAAATCCAGGAAAAAAATTATTTACCAAAACAATAAAACTTTAAAATAAAGTATGATTATTCTTCTTAATTTGATTACCACACCTTGTTAGCCAGATGTACTTAATTTCTATGCAGTAAATTTTGGGATTACGTGCTTTGAAAACAATATGGCTTCCAGATTTTTTTCCCGCCGTCCCAAACTAAATAGATTTTGTAATAAAAGGTTTTAAGTCAAGCCTATATATTTGACTGTCTTCAGAGTTAAAGTTTATTTTTTGTTTGTCTCTTACCGCTAATCTCTGCAACCTCTTGATCCGATTCTAAAAACTTACGCCCTTATTCATAAAAGCTCAATAAGATAATCTATGCTTTAAACTGCTCTGTCAACTTTTCGTTGACGGAAGCTGTTACGCGTGAAAACGAGACAAAATACTTTCTTGTAATTTAGTAGGTTACGGAACGTTTATGAATAAGGAGATCTATCACAAATAGGAAGCTACGTTATCCCTGAGTGCTATATAGGCTAGATTTAACTCCGCCTCCACGCATGCGACGCCGCAAGCAAAAGCTAGTATTGCCATAAAATGAATAAATACTACCTAAAGATATTTCTGTCTATATTTACATATACTGAGGTATAGGCAAATATAGACTATTGAAGAATTTTTTGCTTCAAACAACAATATCTGCAGCAAGTTTTGACCTTCGGGGTCAATGAATTGCCAATATTGTCGATCATGCAAAGTCAATACAATATTAACCTAGACCTATTATCTATTCTGTGCCTTAGAGGTCGTACAGGTAAAAATATTGATGTGATCTATGGCCAATATATATTACTATTGTTTTACAACAGTGCGGTTGCAACTGCGATTCCTGCAGTAAATGTGCAATTTTCCGCGACAAAAAGTAGCCTATGTTACTCTCCGGTCCATAAACTGTATCTGGTGCAAAAAATCACATCAATCCCTTGCGCCGTTGCTGCGTGAACGAAGGACAAACTAACAAACCTTTCCAACTTTTACGCAATTATTGTTACGAATCATACAGATCTATTATAAATTGTTAAAAAACCGGCTATAACTCACGTCATTTGTCGATATTGTCGACCTAGGTGGTGTCAGTGGTCGTTGCGATCTCGCCGCGTGCACTCCCTGAGGAACAGCGTCGGATACGCTCGAAACCTAGGTCGACAATATCGACAAATGACGTGAGTTATAGCCGGTTTTTTAACAATTCATACAGATCTAGTTAGACAAAAACGCGTGCAATGCATTCGTGCCGACAGGGCTCGAAGATCGTAGTGATTGCGCACATAATGTCAGTCATAGGTATTTAATAATCTATGCATATATCTGTATATATGCATGCAGGCATGACTTACCAATTCAAACTGAGGCTATCCTCAGTTCACAGTTCAGAACACAGTAATGCTTGCACATCACTGCTTGGGGGCAGACTTCCCGAGCAAAGCGTTGGTGTCGACCCAGACGGACACTCGCAGAAGAGTTAGTCCTACCACCTAAGCATTAGAGGTAGAGAGGTGGAAAACCAAATAAATTTTAGGAGAGGAGAACTAAGGATCTAACATATATGTAACCACATCCATATTTTAGTTTTTAACGGGCTAAATGCTATTTACTAGCTAATACATAAATAAACACTACATCTAACCTAGCTAGCTACAAAAACAGTTGATAATCTACAAGCCCTAGTAGGCCTATAGATAATCCAAATGTTCTAGCCCACTACCAGTTGGCAACGTACCCAGCCTGCTGGGGCATTGCCTCGTTGAACCGCAATGCTGATCCGTTGAGCTAAATAAGTACCAGCATTTGGTTTTTAATTGACATTTTACTTTGACAGTGCCCTGTGGGCTGTGCTTTTGTCCTTGACAGGTCAATCTAGGCTTCGGTTGCCATCGCTAATCTCTGGGATGTTGGTCCGATTCTAAAAATTCTCTCACTAATATGAAGCTACGTTATCCCTGAGTGCTATAGGCTACTTTCTATCCTGATGCACGCGTGCGAAGCCGCTGGCACAAACTTTGTTAATAAAAGAACGCGTTGCTGACGAGATGTCGCAAGATTCTGTATCAAAGACCTTGAGACATCCAGATAGGATTACATAAAAGCCATTATAAAAGTGCGTCATACACCATTGTTATAGTATATAACTGAATTAAACTTATCTTGGGACAATGGGCCGATGTGACAGCGTAAATTATGATAAACTTATTGAATTAGACGCATGCTTCCTTTTGAAAGAAATATGACTTTTTGTTTGACAGCGTAACGAGACGAGGCTCGGGGAGACCAGGCGGAAGTACTTCTAAAGCAAAAAGCACAGAAAATCAGCATGTTTCTCGTTTATACGAGACGGGTGCCCTGCCCGACATTATTGTCGGGCAGGGCACCGCTTTGCTCGTGAAGTCTGCCGCCAAGCAATGATGTGCAAGCATTGTGTTCTGGTTTGATAAGCAGAGTAGCCAGTGAAATTATTGGACTTATCAGACTTAATACGAGTCTCATGGTAACGAGCGCACTACAGTGCTGTGTACGTATTTGTGTTACAAAGTTCTAAGTGGCACTGCAATTGTTATGGGCCAACGTTATGCTTACCATCAGGCAAACGACCATCTCCTCTTGTTATCAAATAGATTTAAATAATACGCGGCTTGAACCAACTACCGATGGGGGGAAAAGGCTCTCGAGTGGCGACCACGAACCGGAAGACGTAGAGTAGGTCCCCAATTGGTGGCCCGACGACCTGGTCAAAACCGCGGGGAGCTTGGATGCGCGAGGCGAGCATAGCCGATCCAAGTGGCGTTCTATAGGGGAGGCGAATGTTCAGCAGTGGACCTCTTCCGGATGATTATGACGATCGCCTGCCATACTCCTTGGGTACTCTAAGAGCCTAGTTAGGTGCATCGGCGCGACCAAACAGCAATTTGTTCCGCCCCTGCTTGGCCGCACGAACGCACATAACCCAAGTCCACGTAGTAGTAGCAGTTACAACCAGCTAAACAAACATTATTATTCCAATTCTCGATACAAGGTACAAGCCTTCACTTAAAACATAACACCAACAGCTGAGAAAGGAAACACAGGTACGTGGTTATTTTGCAAACACACCGTCTGCACGAACGTTATGTTGTGACTGTGGTAACCGCTGTTTACCTTTTGGGCTGTCGCGGAAGATGTTGAATAGGTGTTTGAGCGGTGAATGAAGCTTGATGAATTGTTTGATTATCGTTGAACGGTATAATGGTTTGTGGTTCGGATGTTTTCGACTTGCTTATTCTTAAATTCTCACTTTAACGGTTGAATAGTTAAAATTGCTTTAAGAAACTACGAACCGACTTCAGTGACAAACTACTAAACCGATTTTGATAAAATTTATATGGGACCAATATGAAAGTATATACTTTCAAATAAAAAAAGAATTTTCCAAATCAGTTTATATATGACAGAGATCTGAGGTAACAAACATAAAAAAAAATCCCACCGAATTGATAACCTTCTCCTTTTTTGGAAGTCGGTTAAAAAAATGTGTGGATTTGAAATTTGTAGCTTAGGCTTTAGCTTAGCTTTAGCTCAGAATAGACGATAGTACTTAGAGTGACGAATGGACTGCAATACAGCAAAAGATGTCGGGATGTGCGTTCGAAACGTGTTCTGCAGTTTTTATTTGTAAGCCTGACGCCCTCCATCAGGCAAGAGACGAGCTCCTCACTCCATCTTAATTAAAAACTAGTTGAACACATAAAAAGTGCGTAGGAGGTAGGGAATAATGATAGGTGAAATCACCACTTCATTGAATTGATACAAACCGCAGACGTCCGACTAAAATGGACAATTAAAAACAATTATTGGTTAAACGCCGGCGTCTACCAAATTGAGAGAACATTGAAATCTTACCGAAATAATTCGCTGCGTCAAAAAGTGGTTGGACAACCTTTTAAATTTCGCAATTTAGGTAGCGTGAGGCACATTCAACATGCGTTTGCTGAGGCGATAGTTGGCCAATAGGAAAAATGTCTGTAGGACATGAATGTGCCTAGGTTGATCTGAACATATATAAGATCTCGAAGCCATAGTAGCTATTTATTCAAACTAACATTAACAAGATAATAGTATAAAACAAAATGCAAAAAATAGGGGGGTTTCCCCGTGGACTCACTGGTGGGACTTACTTGTAATCAGTACAAATATATATCCTATTTTTTGAAAACGAGACGACCGTGGCATGTACCTGCTAGCCATTCATTACTGTCACATACTCCGCAATAAGGTAAACAATCCGATTGTGCTGGATGCACTCGCGCTATTTGTCCCCAATAACTATACCCGTGCCGGGCGTCGTCAGCATCAGCTGTTCGCTTGTCCCGCGCCTCGAATTCAGCACGCTGCTGGTAACGCTCCTACTTCGCCAGCGTTATCACTATTGAACTCTTTTACGCATGAGATCCAACAGGTTGATTTGTTTGCTGATAATATGCATGCCATTGTTACTAGCTTAAAATTATATTTAAGTTTTAATCTAAGGTAGTTCGTGTTTTGGTGTAAACTGTAAGCTTACTATCTATCTAAATAAATAAATAAATAAACCCATAATTGCAGTGCCACCAAGAACTTACAAAACACAAAGGCCTTTGTGTTTTGTTGTTGTGTTTTGCTGCATTGCAGTGCACTCGTTACCTAACGATTTTAAATCTCATAAGCCGTCATAGAGTTAATCCTACCTGTTAGTCTCTTCTTCAGTCGGTCTTATCACGTACTGCTCAGGACATAATGTTTGGCGATAATATACCTTCATAAAGGTAAATATCTACTTTGATTGTATTGTGGTTTGTGGCATCTCAAACCTGTAGAATGTAGTCTTACGTTTTAAATCATTTAAGGAGCTGCATCTTCTATTTTTAGGCACGGAGACGACAACTTTTCATTACATTTTTATTTTTAAGCTCGGATAAGACAACTTTTCATTTTTTTTTTATTTTTAGGCTCGGATAAGACAACTTTTCATTAAGTCTTTAAACTGGAAACTGGAAATGGTACAAGTTGCGAAGTTTACTGATGACCTTTAAATTCGACTGTAATTACTTGGCCTATTTTGTCAACGTCTAGGTAATTGATTGCGAGTATAGCACTTGTAGAGTGAATCAATTAAGATTCCTTATATAGATACGGGGAATCAATCCTATTTAGAATTAACTGCTTACGTTTAATCTTTAGGCATTATTTACTAAACGACTGTCTAAAATAGTAGTGTAATGTTTACAGGGTTCTTGTACGTATGTGAGTTTCTTTATTCCATCATAACTTTTAAATGCCTGAATTTAGATGTATGCGTCATCGAATCCTTAAATTAAACAAATCATTTTATCATCATTATATTTACTAAATATAAATATCATTGAAGTGCAGCCGCGGGCCACAACTAGCTTTATTATTTTTTATTATCACAACGGTTTGTTATTTCGGTTTTGCCAATTACATAACGCTCGCGCGTTAATGTTACCATTATTAAAAATAGCTCGAGTCAAATTTCACTTTTATCGCATGTGGTAACAATATTACTTTGGCATTGTTACCAAATCGAAATGTCACTGGTGAAAACTTATTGTTTTTTTTTATATTTTTTGGTAACGAGACGAGCTGGTCGTTTGCCTGGTGGCATTTTGAATAATTCTATAGTATTAACAGACAAATTCTGTTTTGCTTTTACGGATATATTAATATGGACTTATATCTTAACCATCCATAATAAATGTATCCAATTTCAACTGAATCGCTTCAGGAGATTCCGTACAGAACAGATGACACCCACAGTCCCACACGAATGATCCAAGGGTTCCCGTCCTTTTTTTTCGGACGTACGGAACCCTAAAAATAAAATAATTAAAAACATCATTACAAAACGATTCTTAATGTCTTTGACCTAAGAACAAGGATAGTTCGTAATGACTTAAACACCGGTTCAGAAAAGCGCTTTCAAACGATGCTTAACATATAATTGACAGTAAACATGTTGCAAGACGGCAAGTACGTCATCCCGCGGTCAATTAGTTCATTCAAACGTGTCGCGAGATGACGAAAACGTCATTCCCTGGTCCATTAGTTCGTTCACTCTCGAAGGCCGAGCCGGTTGGTTTCTTACAAAGACATTAAGGTCAAAGTCATAGCTTAGAAAGATTTATTTACCTACACTTTTTAGGGTCATGGTTCAAAATAAACTACTAATATTAATTAGTATATAGTTTCGATCAGGGGGCTTACTCTTGACTCTCGATTGCAATCTTTAACAGGAATTGTTTGAACTTGTGCAGTTTGGTGCACTTGAACGCAACACGATAATATCGAGTGCACTATCGAAACTAAAGATCTGTGATCGAAACCGATTTCGGTGTATTTTTTTTAACTAAATGAAATTACTTCTCATTTTTTTCTACTGTTGGCGTGATTTTGACATTTATGAGTATATACGTATATTGAAATAGGTTTGGTATTGAAACTGAATTCAAGAGTAAACCAATGAAGAGTAAACCAACAGAACACATCGGTAGGTGCTTGCCGATAGAATTTACCTATTGGCCGTGGTATTAGCATGTATATTCTAATGCAGTTTATTTCAAACCTTAATACGCGTCCTCTTTGCAAGTAAAAAAATTCCAGCGACCCCAAGGTTCCTAATACAATATTATAGCGACCCCTCAGGTCCGTAACACAAAATTTTGACAACCCCCTAGGCGAATACAACAATATGCATTGACATAACACAACAAACTGGATTGCAAAAACCTTTAGTAGCAAATTTCTTTCCATTGAGACTGATCGAATAATCTAGAAAATTTTGTATTTTTCCTTTGTATGTACCTATTCTTGCTTTTTATTACACGAATGGCCAAGAAGTTATTTTTAGGGTTCATGTACGTATGTCAGTTTCTTTATTCCACCGTAACTTTTAAATGCCTGAACTAATTTCCATGTGTATCGTTAGAATCCTTACATCATCCTGAGTGACAATGGCCAGGGCAATCGTGTTTATTTTATTTTTTAATTAGACTTGTTTTTAGCGCGACCCCACAATCGGACACTTCAACCCACTAGAGGACGCGACCCACAGTTTGAGAAACACTGTTCTAGCGCATCAAGTTTTTTTTGTGTTTTGATAACGAGGACGAGCTGGTCGTTTGCCTGACTGTAAGCATAATGCCGGCCCATAAGGCTTGCGCGGCACTGCAGTGCGCTCATTACCCTAAATAGTAGCGAGTGCGTGTAGCGTTATTAATTATTATTTATTTATTTCAACGTGTAATAATCTTTTCAAAAAGTCATATTATGTCATACTCATTACCAAACCTCTCTTCCGCAGCGTACATTTATATTTAGTACCAATATGTGTGTGTAGTATAATTAACATAATATCTATTGTACCTCGCACGGCGGCCTGTAACACAAGGTCACGTGTAGTGCGACATCGTAATTGTTTTGCCAGCTTTGAACTTTATCGGGATTTTGAGAACAATGACAGCACTGATTTTGTATGGTTAGTGAAGATACTGAAGAGCAGTGTTTTTTGTGGCTAACCTAGCCTTAAACCTTAAACCCGCTTTGCTCGTGAGTAGTCAGCGAAATTAATGTCTCATGGTATAACGAGCGCACTGCAGCGCCGAGCCTTATCAGCTAACAATCTCGTGTTCGTTTTCAACACCAGACCGATTAAAACCAGCGGCCACTAGTCTTCGTGTGGAAGGAGTTGTCAATAGTTTTCGCTTCTTTTCGTTTTGTAAGAGCTTATTTCTTTAATAACGTTCGTTCGAAAATGATAACCAGCGAAAATTCTAGACTATTCCTTCCACACGAAGACTAGTGACCGCTGGTTTTCATCGGTTTGGTATTGAAAAAAAAACACGAGATTGTTAGCTGATAAGGCAGCAGGTCTTTACATTCTGAGTGGCACTGCAATTGCTATGGGCCGGCATTATTCGTTCCATCAGGTAAACGACCCACTTCGTCTTGTTATCTAACAGTATAATAATTAAAACACGACTGCCCGAGCCAGTGTCACTCGGGATGATGTAAGGATTATAACGATACCCCATACATGCAATTATACTGTTCAGGCATTTAAAAGTTATGGTGTAATAAAGAAACTCAAATACATTTTTTTATGCTATTTGGTAATTGTACGAGCTGGTCGTTTGCCTGATGGTAAGCATAACGCCAGCCCGTAACAGTTGCAGTGCTACTCAGAACTTTGAAACACAAAGGACTGCGAGGCACTGCAGTGCGCTCGTTACCCTGAGACATTAGTCTCATAAGCCCAGTAATTTCACTGGCTACTCTGCTCATCAAACCGGAACACAGTAATGCTTGCACCCTACTGCTTGGCGGTAGACTTCACTCACAAAGCGGTGGTAACAACCCAGACGGACACTCGCAGAAGAGTTAGTCCTACCACTAACAAACATAACATACATGAAAATACTCCTTTCGGCATTCGTGTAAAAACAAGTTAGTGGGAGGACTAACTCTTCTGCGAATGTCCGTCTGGGTTGTTACCACCGCTTTGCTCGTGAAATCTGCCGCCAAGCAGTAGTGTGCAAGCATTACTGTGTTCCGGTTTGATGAGCAGAGTATCCAGTGAAATTACTGGGCTTATGGGACTTAATACCTAATGTCGCAGGGTAACGAGCGATCTGCAGTGCCGCGCAGGCTTTTGTATTTCAAGTTCTGGGTGGCATTGCAATTGTTATGGGCCGGCGTTATGCTTACCATCAGGCAAACGACCAGCTCGTCTCGTTACCAAATAACATAAAAAAAAATGTATTACTGAAACTACCAAGATTAATAAAAGAACATATTTGAAAATTATCACTAGAAACGGGATATTTACCATGTATATTATTTGATTTGAGTTTCCGATATTTCGGCGCTGTTGCAAACGCCATGATCACGGGAGAACTGGAAACTCAAATCAAATAATATACATGGTAAATATCCCGTTTCTAGTGATAATTTTCAAAGTGTTGATGACCATGACAGTTTAAAAACCTAAAAGAACATAGTATAGAGTCGCAACTCGTTCAACCGCCTAGACGTCGTCCCGGGTATAACGACCTCCGCTCGTATAATCGCATTACTGTATAGGTAGTATACTGTATAATCATGTGCGCATAGGTACTAATAGGTACCTACACGGCAGCACCAGACTGCATTAGTTGTCCCTGCCAATATTATAAACACGAAAGATGTATGGTGTGATCCTATAATTTTACACTGAAATCATTGTTGTTGGCTTTTGGTCTTTATTTGCGGTAAATCATATTTAGTCGAAGAAAACAGCGGTTTAATAGGGAAAATAACATTGACATTTTAGTCCATATCTATACAAATAAATAAAATTGAAGTGTCTGTTTGTAATATAAAAACAACAGCTTTTTACCTAATGCATATGAAAGTATATACGGTACTTATAAAAACAACCATTTTTTTTTTAATTTTTGTCTTCTTGTCTGTCAGTTTGTTCCGGGTAATCTCTGAAACGGCTCGGCCGATTTTGACGTGACTTTCACTAGCAGAGAGCTGATGTTACAAGGAGTAACTTAGGCTACTTTTATTTTATAAAAAGAATGAGGGTTCCGCGCAAAAAAATAAAAACCATGAAATCCAATATCTCCGCGCGGGTGAAACCGCGTGCAGCAGCTAATGTCTAATAAAAATGTTATAACATGGGCAAAGCCGTAGGGCACAGCTAGTTTACAATAAACGATACGTATTTTTAAGAAAACAATATCAACGCACATCAACTATTTTTGCTGGCAGCTAAGAAAAAAAATTTGCAACGCACTCGGCTAGTTTTTTTTAGCTGATCAAAATCGTATTACTTTTGTCCATCTTCACCCGCCTGCCCCGGTCCTTGAGGGAGTCAAGGCGAGTCTTGCTAATCCACAGTTCACGCTCGGGCAAGCTCGCGCGGAGCCGTACTGACCGCCTTTTACTCATAACCCAGTTATTGCCCGGTTTAGAACGATCACCGCTTGTATTGCTTCGCTGATTGCCGATTTACGTGGCTTTTTACTTTAAATTTAAACATATTATGTACTTTACTTTCCATAGCTTGACTGGGACTGCTACTGTCTTTTATATGGAAAATTGCTTTAATAAGGCTACGAACCGACTTCAGTGACAAACTACTGAACCGATTTTGATGAAATTTCTATGGGACTAATCTAAAAGTATATAGTTTCATGTAAAAAAAGAACTTTCCAAATCGGTTTATAAATGACCGAGATCTGAGGTAACAAACATTAAAAAAAATACCCACCGAATTGATAACCTTCTCCTGTTTTGGAAGTCGGTTCAAAAAGAATTAATGGAGTGTTAGAGATCGGTGTTAAACGGTAAAAACCGATCCCAAAAGTTAACTCCACGCGAGGCTGGCTAAACTTTTTTAAATATCGTAACTTATAAGTTAGGTATAATACTTTTTAATATAAACTACAAGAAATAAAACATCGAACACAAAAATAATGAGGTAATTTAGTATATAATCATTTCTCCAAAGCTACAAAAACAATGTAACAAAATCAGTAAAAATTAAATTGACTTCAAACGTTAGGAAATCTTAAAATTCCATTTGAAAATGTTGCCAGAAATTCATTAACCAATCAATTAAAATTACATTAGAAAATCATCATTAAAACGTTCATCGATAAATTATTTTATTATACCTACATCATTATCGTTTTTAATTTAAGAGAACAATAACAATCGTGCGTAGTCATTGTGACGATATTCACTATGCAGTTTGCTTTACAACTTACTTCTGTTATAGTTATAGGTATTTTAAAATGACATCTAAGTTTTCCGTAAAAAAAAACATGAAATCCAAATAAAAGTATGCAGAGTCTAAAGTTTTCTAATGACGCAACTTAAAATGTTCACTTTCTTTGGCAACACGAAACTTATGCGTTATGCAAACTCAATTTAAATCACTTTTTAACACCATCCAAACGATTCCATTTTTAAACATGAATGTACCAACAGCTTTTACGAAAGAACCCGAACTTCACACAATAAAAACACCTGTATTTCACACAGTCAATAGAAAAGTTACCTAAGCCAACAGAACGGTAAGGTCACCGCTTCGTTTCGCAAAAACAAAACGCAATCAAACAAAACGAACAATTAAAAAAAACAACTCACTAATTTTCCTATTTGACTTGACGTATTCCACCATACGCGTGATAGAGCGATGCGCCATATTGAAGCGTAAAAAGAAAAAATAAACACAAAATTCGAAATTTAAAATTCGCGGCTATTTTCGCGGCATTTCATTGCGCCGCGGTTGCGCGAGAGTGACTGGCGGGCGCGCGGCGCACCAATAACGCTTTTAGACTATAAAACATACTTTTTTTTATATTAATCGCGATTTTGCTGTCTTTGTGTGCGTGGCTGTCAAATTGCGAGAACAGATACAGATACCGAATGCTTAACGTCAGCAACGTCTGATTTTTTTGTATGTTGAGAGTTTTCAGTTGGAACTGAAGGCTTAGAAGAGATAGGAGGGCGTCACCTAACTCTCCTAAGGCTTTGGTCGCTTCGGTTTAACAATACGACAGCTGACAGGAAGGGCATTGTCGCTTGTCCTCATAGGTTGTATATGTGTCCTATTTGTACAAGATTACACAAAAAAGGTGTATAATGTTTTTATTAGGGTCCATGTATGTTTGTGAGTTTCTTTATTCCACCATAACTCGTAAATGCCTGAGCAGATTTGGTGCGGGGGTTAAAAATAGTAACTAGGCAGGCGAGAACCTACTACTAATGCTTTATCAAAGTGAAACACAGTAATGCATGTACAACACTGCTTGGCGGCAGACTGCGCGAACAAAGCCGTGGTACCTACAGTACACACCACCCAGCACTCGCAACAGTCGCAAGTCGCAGAAGAGTAAGTCCTACCAGTCCTACCCCCTAGTAAAAATTGTCATAAGTTAGTAATTAATTGTATTTATGAATTCTTGACCCAACGCGGTCACTAGACACGGCACCAGTGGCTCGCAGGCGTCGTTACGCGCTCAAAAGCCCCTTCCGTTTTCTCTCTATTTTTCAGCGAGCTGGGAGAAGCCGGCATTTGTGGTCAAGTGCAATGCCGGTGCCGGAACAAACCGGTAGGTGTTTCAGCAGGACCGGATTAACCATATCAGGGCTCCTAGGCAATGCACGTCTCGGGCCCCTTTTTCTAACCATAATAATATTATGCTATAATAATTTAAAAAGCGTTCTGAAATGTACTGAAATATGACTATATAATATAAAAAACAACGCAATATTAATATTATTTTCATTGAGGATTTGTTAGATACAAATCTTCAAATTTAATTTTCTCTTGAAGAAAATGTTTAAAAAATTTTTCCCGGGGCGCTGGGCCCCTATTGTCGATGTTGGGCCCCTAGGAAGTTGCCTTCTTTGCCTTATGGATAATCCGGCCCTGGGTGGTTGGCTATAGATATTCCACTTTAAGCGAGATAACCACAGAGATAGATAACCAATCGACCACTTAAAAATACAAGATTGGAAACTTAAAACAGAAGAGCAGTTGTAATTGAGAATTAGTTTTAATCTTAGCATATTCACTACCTTCGACCCCGCCGCTTAAGGTCAGGCGAGATATAGTGGTCACTAATAATTCGAGAAAAAAACAAAATATTGCCAGAAATAATTCCAACTTTGAATTTAAAATCGAATCAATTAGAAACCGCAGAAGTGCGCATAATTCTCGACGCATAAATGATACAACAATCACGCATGCGCACGAGTGTGCCGTGAAATTACTGATGATGCCTGCGCCAGGTTGCGAAAGCTGACCTTGAGCAATTTCATTCTCTAATATGCGGCTATAAACATTCACTAGGTAGTTATAAATTTTATATGCGCAGAGGGCGTGGAACTACCGTCAGCGATATGACCAAGTTGGTAACTCTGCGAAGCGGGCCCGACCCGTTGCCTTACCGGCTAACAAAATTGGTTCCAACCCTATGGGGCAGCATAGACGCTCAAGCAAAAGTACGTTTGCTTGTCAGAATAACAACGCTTTCGAGTATCGCGAAATGCGCGCTTGATGCTAAAGCGTTGTTATTCTGACAAGCAAACGTACGTTTGCTTGAGCGTCTAAGCTTCCCCTATGAAAACCAGCGGTCGCTAAACTTCGGCTGGAAGGAATCATCTAGAGTTCTCGCTACAGTTCGGCTCTTTGTTCTGGAACGAACGATAGTCTAGCTACAGGTCTTAACCATTATATGCTAGAGGTAGCTTGAACTATATTATTATCTAAAGGAGATAGATGTGAAACAAAAATGGCTGTAGCTTGACATTGGTAATTAATTAAATAATTTATTTATATGCTGTAAAAAATATTTACAGGGAAGTTATTTTTAATTCATTTTATAACTATTTTGTATGAAACTAATGAGCAACACGTTCCTTAATTATCATAAAAATATTGCAAAAACTGTTCTATGGGAAAATAAATGAATTGAAAGGATATTATTATAATAAAACCAAAAAAAATGGAACAGACTTGTTAGGTTTACGCGATTACTATACAATGAATTTAACAACTTTTAACGGCTTATAATCGCATAATAAATTTACATTTTTTGTTGTATTGGGTAAAGAGACGAGGGGTCGTTTGCTTGATGGTACACGTAACGCCAGCCCATCGTAATGCCAGAACTGAACAGAACAGAATTGCTCAGAACTTTGAAACACAACGGACCGCGCATCACTGCACTGCGCTTGTTACTCTGAGACATTAGGCACCAGTAATTTCTGCTTGCACATTATTGCTAGGCGGCAGACTACACGAGCAAAGCAGTAGTTCCCACCCAGACGGACACTCGCAGAAGAGTTAGTCCTACCACCTGGAGGCCCATTTTGTTGGTTGGTTGGTTGGGTTGCCGTCACAATGATCGCAAACCATTACTATTTTGACCATTGTGGTTTAGTGTGCTTGGCGCCTCTTCTGTATATTTTACTTGTGGCCACACCGAAGACCGGCGGTAAGTAAAATAATCTCACTAACAACTGCAGTGCCGCGCACACCTTCTAAACACAAAGGCCTGCGCGGCATTGCTATTAAATCTTGTGCCCGTAATGTCTTCAACTAAAATGATAATAATTACCACACATTATAAAAAAGTTGCTCAATAAGCAGATCTGATAAAATTGAGGGGTTAATACACTCCTTTATAAGCTTACATTAATCCCTTAGAAGAGATACGCGTAGAAGGGCAGTTACAAACAGGACGACCAATCAAGTTACAACGACATCTTTTTGTAAACGGTATAGTTAACTTCACTTCGTAAATTTATTTGTTTCAATTCTTACTTTAGATTTTTACGAATTCTACTTAGCCGGTTCTTATGAAACTTTGCATATGAATGCAGTTCCACGACAGTACATTTAATTGGTTTTTGATGCATTTTACGAGTATCTTGTGTAAAAATGATTATTTCAAAAAGTTTGATGTAACTTTGATTGCTATAGATATAATAATAGGCGTCGTCGGGTGGCTATGTCACCTGGTTTAAGTATTCCAAACTGGTGATACGCTTAACTGAGAAAGGGAACAGGTTGTCTGTTTACACCAACAGATGCTTGGCGACAAAGACTGTCTAGCATTAAAGAACCACGCACTAATGCAAAAACATGAACTACTTTACTCAAATTTACGAGGGAGTTTTCGCAATTCAGTAATTTTATATTGTTTTCAAGTTGAAATTTCTTATGCAGCCATCGCCAAATTAGGTTATGTTATCACACAATGATTTAAACAGTTCTTTTTTGTGTAATTTTTACACAATTTAACACACACTAACGAACACCACACAACTCTACAGTAACTATCATGCTATACCAAAATATTGTAAATCTGTAGCCATTCGGCGGCAATAACTACTTTTAAGTATATCCGGTACTGGTTTAACACCCGAATTCCGTTTCTACGCATATTTATTCCGAGGTTTATCCGTAATCATAACATCGCAAAGTATTTAGCAAACGGTTACGACAACGTTGGTCAGCCTTGAGCGACCGTTGCGTCTGTGGGACAGTCGGCAACACAAATAGCTGACTGGCCCGATTATATTGTCCATAAACACAATTACTCAGGACAAACTACAACTCCTGCTCTTTCCTGTTATTTTCTCACTCTACATGGGGTCGGCGCAGTATATACGTCTTTACAAACATACTGCTTTAGGTTTTACAATTTATTACAGCCGATCATCGGCCTGACACCAACCCTCTTGCGGAATTCGAAACTGAGGAATTAAAAACGAGCCCAAAATCGATATGTTTGCGTCGAGTTCCTGTGGCCGCCATCCAGCTCCATAGTTAAACCAGCCCTGTGACGTCATCATATTGCATTATCATCCGATTACATAAAGTAAAATTTCGACTCAATCGAACACTGTGAAGTGGGTCAAATTCAGCTTGAAAGATTTCACAAACATTGCAAGTTAAATAAAAGCTTGTGAAAAATTTGCAGCTCTGCAAATATGTAAGTTTGAATTTTTAAATTTCGATTTCAAAACTCATGTGAGCAGATTTTGTCGCTGACTGTACTGCTGCCGGGGCTTGCCGTTTGACCAAGAGTGGTGAGTTGTGACAATACCGAATTTTAATGTTGAATAATTAACTTTGAATGTTGCCATCACACTAACGACAGAGGTCGTAGAAGATGTAGTGTTGAGATAATTATTTAATATGTTTTATGGTAGGCAATTTATAACTACTGGTGGAAGCGATGATGGCTCAGTGGTAGAGACGTCCGGCCGCTGATCTGTAGGTCAATTAGGATTATTCTAAAAAGAGTCTGAAATGGAATTTAAAAAAAAATTAACGGTTTATGTCGCGTATATGTTTAAATTATTTTAATTCCTGACTATTCGAACCCTTTGCAGTGTTCATATTACCATATGAAAATATAACCGATGTAATACATTTTAATTCAATTTAAGATCTATCTAGATCTTTAAGATCTTTTGTCTAATACATTATTGTCATATGAGTAATGGTTATGAGTTACGACTCATGTATGTTCCTTATGTCAATATGTACTATCGTATCATGTACTAAGATACCTAAGCGATAATTTTTTTGTTTTTTTTTTTAAAATACTTATTTTTTTATATTGTAAAGTGAGAATCTGTTATTGGCAATATGTACAAGGAAAAATGATTTAATTTATAGTAGTTACCTAAGTGCTGTTGATTCTGTGATTAATAAATAAAAAATAAAAAAAGACTTCTCAGGTCCATACAAAAGACATCAACGGGCTCTTACGCTATACTTTTGTTTTCTGGGTTTTATTACTGATACTGTAGGTACAATCTCTTATTATTTTATACCGGTTCTGCTTTAATATATCCTTTTGATATGCAGCCAAAAGGATACTATATAAGGATACTATATACTAAAGCAGAACCTCAAAAACATGTATAGTAAAATTGCTTTAAAAAAGCTACGAACCGACTTCAGTGACAAACTACTGAACCGATTTTGATGAAATTTATATGGGACCAATCTGAAAGTATATCCTCTCAAATAAAAAAAGAATTTTCCAAATCGGTTTATAAATGACCGAGATCTGAGGTAACAAACATTAAAAAAAAAAATACCCGACGAATTCATAACCTCCTCCTTTTTGGAAGTCGGTTAAAAAAAGGTGGTGCTATAGCTAAGAAGTTCCAGAAGTTTAGGATGAGGATGATCCTGAAGGTAGCTTTCGACTGCAGTAGTTTTAGGTTTTGTTGCTCTTCCACCTCAAGTTATTACACATTCTTTTGCAGTTCCTAGGTTTCCAGATGTACCATTACACCTGTAATTCTTGGATACTACGACTGTAAATCAGTCGTAGCCAAGAATCTGCCCAATCCACGAAATTGTCGAGTAGCGAATTTGCCGAATTACGAATCTGTCTAATACAGAATCTGTCACACCTAACAATCCCCTGTAATTAGACTGAGTATAATTGTGCTCATCATACTGGAACAAGTAAGGCTTGGTTACTGCTTGGCAGTAAACTACATAGGTACCACAGTAGGTACTTACGTACCCAGACGGATGCTCGCAGAAGCGCTTCTTAGTCCAATAATATGTACATACTTTTGAAATTCAAATTCAAATTGCTTTATTCAAATAGGCCCCAAAGGAGCACTTATGAAAGTTAAAATAAATGACTCTAACAGCGGGCCTCTGCAACATTCGTCTACCCGAATCACAGACTAAAACTAATGCTGTCTTTATCAGATACTAAATTTTAAATGCGAAAGTGTGTCTGTCTTCTTTTACACAGCAACGGAGCAAAGGATCGACATGATTTCAGGCATAGGGATAGTTTATGGACCGGAGACTAACAGAGATACCGGAATTTATTCCAGAAAAATTCACAGTTAACATTAACCTAGGTGAAACTGCGGACAGAAGTTAGTATACAATAATTGAATAGCGCTGTGGCGTATAATTTCTAAGATATTTTCTAGAACTCTTTAGAATCGTGCACGGCACGATACTTGATATTCTTATCCAAACCGGTTGTTTGACCAGCTCGTCGCGTCGCTCTATGGAGGTTTTTAAGAGTAAAGTCCACGTATACATTTATGTGTATGTTCATAAGTACTTACGTAACATATTTGTTGACTGTCATGTTAAAAGATTCTTAGAAGTAATGGAGTTGTGAACGACACTTTACCATGGATGATGGAAACAATGGACGCCTGATTTCGCTACTTTTTAGTTACGTGCCGAAAATTTGCAGGTTTTTAACCTTATATAGATGGGCAAAAAATTTGCATTGCCAAATGCGTGCAGCATTGCTGAATAGTAACTTTTTTATACCATCTAATAATGAGACGAGCTGGTCGTTTGCCTGATGGTAAGCAAACCCCGGTCCATAAAAACTGCAGTGCCTGTCATAACTTTGAAACACAAAGGCCTGCGTGGCACTGCAGTGCGTTCCTTACCCTGAGAATTAAGTCTCATAAGGTCAGTAATTTCACTGGCTACTCTGCTCATCAAACCGGAACACAGTAATGCTTGCACATTACTGCTTGGCGGCAGACTTCACGAGAAAAGCTGTGGTAACAACCCAGACGGGCACTCGCAGAAGAGTTAGTCCTACCACTAACAGAAGAAGTTTATAATTCTTTTAAAAACAAATAATTAAGTTTAGACGAAGAAGCAACTAGACCAAGTACTAGTATTGTTTGTATTGACTCTTTACGAAATATATAGTTTTTGTTGAAATACTCATGTACATGGTACATGTAACGGGATCGATATATCCAAGTTATCAGAATAAATAATAATATACACAGTAACCATCTCATAACAAAAGGAAATTCTCAAATCACAAACATGCACACGTTTTGAAAGTCAGTACATTTCACTAGAAATCTTTAAAATGCAACAATTTAGACAAATGTGCAAGTACTGAGCTCTTGCACAGTCATGCGGCGTCCATTGGCGCAGTCGTGCGTGGTTGGCTAATGTGTTTAAGTGATTCTGCGAAGTGCGGTGATACCTACCACGAATACCTACCAGACATATTATAATTAATTACTTATTATTGGAATGCATCAGTTTTTCTTTTTAGTGATTAATGACCAGTGTGAATGAATAAGGTTGTCTGTTTTTATTTTAGTGTGCTCGACCTTCAGCAAAACTAACCAGCGGCTCTAGTACGGTTCTTTTTGATCGATAAAATTGACAGTTCAAATCGATAAAGTAGGTTTTATCATAATTTATCGAACCTCGATACAATCGACAAAAGTTATCGAATAGCTTGGTCGAATCCAAGGAGAATATAAACCTACTACAATACTTTACGATCAGACTTCGGTACTCGCAACATTCGATAAATTTATCAGTTTTATCGATTCGACAAATTTATCGATCTAACTTCCGTACTTGCGCCGCAGTAAGGCTAAGATTGGCACCTTTTGTCGTGTCGTGATAAAGATATATCTCTTTATGTCTACAGGTGCTCTCTGGTACAGTATCGCGCAGGCCTTCTTATTTCAGTTCTGGGTGGCATTGCAGTTAGTTATATGCAGGCGTTAGGTATGTTTAGTATCAAGTAAACTGACTTGCTCGTCTTACTGCTATAGAAACATAAAAAAGTTCAATGTAAAAGATCAACCAAAACCGGCCAAGTACGTGTGCGGCCTCGCATGTTCCGTATACGTCATCATCATCAGCTGGGAGACCGGAGACGTCCACTGCTGAACATAGGCCTCCCCATAGAACTCCTTTTGGGTCGTCTATTCCCCTCTTGCATCCAACCGCGGTTCCCCGCTTTAATCGCGCAAAGGTTTACACCAAGATTAGAAAAATGTACTAAGTAGTGCCTATACCTAATTGGGATGTTGACTGATTTTGCGAAAGTGTTTAAAACGATGCGAATAGGCCTAATATAACCCAAAATATTTAAAATTACTTTTTTAATACAGCTAATACTTTAATTTTCATGTATTTTAAATACCATTTCAAGTTTCGCTCCAAAACGCCAATACTGGTGACGTGGCCGATGTGACGTCACGCGCTTAGTACAAATCATATTCACAGAAATCACTCTAAAATACTAGGCAGGAAGAGCAATATACTCATTCCGATTGAGCGAGTGACGTCACGCACTTTGATTGGTGTTTTATGTCAAGTGACTTCGGCGTGATGTGATTACATTTTGATTATTAAATTAAATTTAAATTCCTTAAAAATAAACAAAAATATTGTGTTTTATAGGATTTCTGTCACAAAAACTACCGTTTCGCGGCAAAATTATATTTTTATTTGAATACAGTCAACATCCCAATTGCTTGGTCTATAAGCCGGCTTACTTTAGTGGCTTCACAAAGGTCCCAAGTACTTACATAATAATATAACAAAAAATATCTTACTCAAGTGTTTATCAGTTAATTATCCGTGATGCAAAGGACCTTGGTAATTACTTATCTCAGGTATCGTTGTCGAAATCTGACGATACGGACAAACTTGTATTATTTTTTTTCTAACTTGAAACCTGTTGAAGAATGGCTGCGAAGAGTTTGTGCAAAAAATGTTGTTTTTCCACGTCTCTGACTGGAAATTGATTCTAGGATGTCTTGAAACCATTTTTTATGCGTTTTATTAATGATGATAATAATTTATTTCAGATTGCTAAAATCCATAAAACATACAACACTAATTAAAAAGGAATTACAACAAAGATCAAATACAATTAAACATTACAATTAATTTAAATCATAAAATAAAATCATAAAAAATGTCACTAAAAATATAATTGCATAATTTAATTTAATTCATTTAGCTATCAACCTAATGTTTTACCGACTCTTTTAGCTTCTGGTCCAATTTCGAGCCCACAGACGCTCACTCCATTCCACGCTATCGCTTCATTTTTTTGGTAACTCTGCGTCTCGAATTACAGTAACCTAAGCCAACTGAGCGCGAAATAGATCGTTGTATCGGCCACACACGATAAGTTGGAACGTTGGATTTTGAACGTTTGGATATCCAATATTCGTATCCGCGTAATCCATCTGAGATTCTCCACATACGGTCGGATTTTAGAACGTTAGCGTGGAATGTTGTGGATTGGAGCACTCGTGTATATGGGGCCTCTAAGAATAGTATCACCCCCATCTCTTTCCGTGGATGCCATAAGGGGCAGCGTAGACGCTCATGCAAACGTACGTTTGCTTGTCAGAATAACAGCGCTTTTGCGTCAAGCGCGCATTTCGAGTATCACGAAATCCGCGCTTGACGCAAAAGCGTTGTTATTCTGACAAGCAAACGTACGTTTGCATGAGCGTCTACGCTGCCTCTAAGACCCATCTAGGGAATGTGCAGCAGCATTCTCCTCTGTCAACATCATAATCTACTGCGACGGCGATATTGATAGTGTACGGGCAACGCCTGTCAAGCGCGCTGTTTTTGATGCTGACGATGTACAGCAGTGGACATTTTCCGGCTGATGATCATACGTGCATTAAAGGTACTACAGGGGATGCTAAAAAACCTTACGCTCAAACAATTCCCACTTCTACAAATACCTTTCAAACGTGCGATTACTTAGCAACAAAATCACGCCGCATTCTTATACAGTAGGGCGGCAGAGAGGACAGCGCGTCATTGACCCCCATCCGCACTACGACTGAATATCAAACACTATGTCGTACGTTTAGTCTGTTATAGACCTTACAACCCGTTTTATAAGATTTAATATTATCATAAATATATGTAGAGAAAAATCTATAACTTGTTTAGTGACGTCATCAGGGTTTTTTTTTATCTGGTGGTCGAATAGATTCGTCTTAATAGTCAATAATTTATGTAATCGATATACATTGAGCATCATCATGTCATTTTTTAATGACCCACAATTAAATAGTAACAACTCTTAAGTAGGGTCATATGTAAGCTCACTTACTAATCTTAAGACCTTTCTGTAATGTACATATGATGCAATAAATGATTGAGTATTGAGTACATTACATGGAGGTCTTAGAGAAGTATACTCGTAGGTTCTAGGTAAAATGTATCGAAACTAATATGTGTGTCATATTTTACTATATGTAACTAATATGTGTGTCATATTTTACTATATATGTGACTAATATGTGTGTCATATTTTACTGTATATGTGACTAATATGTGTGTCATATTTTGCTATATGTAACTAATATGTGTCTCATATTTTACTATATGTAACTAAAATGTGTGTCATATTTTACTATATATGTGACTAATATGTGTGTCATATTTTACTATATGTAACTAATATGTGTGTCATATTTTACTATATGTAACTAATATGTGTGTCATATTTTACTATATGTGTGTCCTATTTTACTATATGTGACTAATATGTGTGTCATATTTTACTATATATGTGACTAATATGTGTGTCATAGTTTACTATATGTAACTAATATGTGTGTCATATTTTACTATAAGTATGTAACTAATATGTGTGTCGTATTTTACTATATGTAACTAATATGTGTGTCATATTTTACTATATATGTGACTAATATGTGTGTCATATTTTACTATATGTAACTAATATGTGTGTCATATTTTACTATAAGTATGTAACTAATATGTGTGTCATATTTTATTTATGTATTATATTATTATAAGGTTAGTTTAAATATTTATATGACCCTGTATAGTTACGGTATAGCAACACAGGCTCTTATTAATAAACAGTGTTAGACGGTTGAATAGTAAACTACGAATTGTTTCTTTCGATTCAGTTTAAAATTGTCAAAGAACAACAAAGATGAAACTTAGTTTAACTATTCAACAGTTTAACAAATTGTTTATTAATAAGGGCCATAGTTGATAGGGCGGCCCGGTCCATTTTACAAGGAGCAGAAACTTTCTTTGCGTTTGTAAATCTGAATTCCACAGCTTTGCTTCCAATAATAATAGTTACTGATTCTTAGGATTACGTATACTTTTCATTGATAAGTTTCGCAATATAACTATTCCACCCTGAGAGATGAGTATAGCCAACATCACGAATTGGGTCACTTGCTTGCTACGGAGATAGCCATGGCAGCCCCGACAAATTTTGTTGGAATCCAGGATTTAAAAAAACTTATATTTAGTCCTTTTTCAATCAACTTTACTTACGTCGTCGTGAGGTTTTTCTTTTATATTATAAATATAAAATATTTATTATTAAATTATTATTAAATAGTTATTATAAATTTTGCTTTTATATTTTAAGCTATTTAGAGAATTCAAATTTTTGCCGCGAAACCTAGCGGGTTAACATCTTTGCACCGTCGCTGATGAATCCTATACAGAAAATCGTATCTAAATCGGTCTAGCCCTTTTGGAGATTAATTGTGGACATTCGTGTGCACACACAAATAACCGCTCGCCCTAAATGCGTATATACCTTCTCCATTCCCTCGCGGGTAAAAACATAGTTCAACGTTTTATAAAGAAAACGTGTTTTATCTTCTATTCTTGTACTTCAACCTTACAGGTAGCCTAGGGTATATCTACGTCTTAGCTTAGTCTATTCTTAGAACTTGTTAGTAACTTTTTATTTTTACACGTTTGGTCTGGGTTATAATCTGAGGCTATACTAGCTGCTGCCCGCGGTTTCACCCGCGCGGAGATATTGGGTTTCATGGTTTGTATTTTTTTGCGCGGAACCCTAATTATTTTTCTAAAATAAAATTAGCCTAAGTTACTCTTTATAACATCAGCTATCTACCAGTGAAAGTACCGTCAAAATCGGTCCAGCCTTTTCGGAGATTACCCGGAACAAATAGACAGACGGACAAAAATTTCAAAACTGTTGTATTGTTATATGTACCGTATATACTTTCATATGCATTAGGTAAAAAGCTATTATTTTGATATTACAAACTGACATTTCAATTTTATTTATTTGTATAGATTCAGGATCGTATTGGCTACAAAATTAACAAATCGTAGTAACACTCAGATAATATCTATCATATTTAATTAAGAACAGGAGAAAAGAACTGAGTAGTATTTTTAGATTATCGCGATTATTACTTTTTTTTTCAAAATCAAACATATCTTGTTTTTTAACCGACTTCCAAAAAAGGAGGAGGTTATCAATTCGTCGGGTATTTTTTTATTTTTTAAAGTTTGTTACCTCATATCTCGGTCATTTATAAACCGATTTGGAAAATTATTTTTTTATTTGAAAGGGTATACTTTCAGATTGGTCCTATAGAAATTTCATCAAAATCGGTTCAGTAGTTTGTCACTGAAGTCGGTTCGTCGCTTTTTTAAAGCAATTTTTTGTTCCACGAATATTGCAGAGTACAAAGACGTCGGGAATTATATTAAAGTAAATAATATACGCGATACAAAGCGTTAAAATGTCTGTATAATTCAAGAACTGAATAATATATTTTATCTCCATATCTAGGTATTTCATACCAACCTCTTCCGTGCTTTTAGAGATCGGTTAAAAATAAACAAATGTGTTGTTTTAAATGTTCAAGGATGTCAACGATAAATATTAATGTAAATTCAATGTAGTCAAGCACGTACAGTACGCAACATTAAATTGATTTAAAAAAGCGACGAACCGACTTCAGTGACAAACTACTGAACCGATTTAGATGAAATTTCTATGGGACCAATCTAAAAGTATACCCTTTCAAATAAATAAGAATTTTCCAAACCGGTTTATAAATGACCGAGACCTGAGGTAACAAATTAAAAAAAAAAATACCCGCGAATTGATAACCTCCTCCTTTTTTGGAAGTCGTTTAATCCACCTTTTTTGAAGGCAGTTAAAACTAGTTAAACATTTAAGTTAAGTAAAATTAAAATGTTGTTTTATTACATTTTTGTAATAACTTATCTACCTATAGGCCTTTGTTTCCAAGTTCTATAAGTGGCAATGCAGTTTTAATGGGCTGACATTATGTGTACAATCAGGGAAACGTCTTAAAATAGGTAAAGTATGATTAGTTAATCTTCATAATTACACGACTGCAAAAAGGAGTGTAATGTTTTTGGGGTGCATGTATGTATACGTATGTATGTACATGTGAGTTTTTTATTTCACTATAACTTTTAAATACCTGAACAGATTTTAATGTATGGGGTATCGTTAGAGTCCTCATCATCCCGAGTGACACTGGCTAGGGCAGTACAGTTTTTTGTGTAACTTTTGTTACAAAAACTCGAGTTACATCGACTTGTTTTATCAATATATAGGTATGTTTTTAAATACAATACATACTTAGAGCTCAAATATAGTTTAAGAGGTAACTTTGGGGTTTTTTATATGCAGTAAATTTTGTGATAACGTGTTTTAAAAATAGGATAAATTAATTTTTTTTTCTCACCGCCACAAACTAAATAGATTTTGCTATGAGACGTTATTTAAAGTCAAGCCTTTTCACCCTATTTGACTTTTGTTAGCGCCTTAAGAGTATTTTATTTTGTCGCTGACTGTACTTGTATTGACGGATATAGATCACTAAACAAATAAAACGTAATTATTGGTGAAGGGCCAGAGGCAAATACCTATTTCAATAAGCATTAGTAAATAGTGATAAATCTTATTTACACCAGTCACAAAAATTGCATGTATTTTAGCAACATTAATGGAGTATTGTTTTGGAAATACGTTGTTCCATCCTAAATCATCATAAACATAAAAATAAAAGAAATAAATTTACTGCCATCTGGATTAGAACCGGCGTCTTCTAGCACACCGGGCGAGAGACTCCTTTTTCGACCTCTAACACAGAATAGATAATAGTACAGTAGTACTCTAAGGCCAAGATTCAGAGACGATTCTAAGCGTAGACTTTGGCTTCCATATGTCAAAACTGTATAGAATTTAGACGTATGGAAGCGTGAGTCCACGCTTAGATTCGTTTCTGAATCCCAGCCTAAGTCGATGTTTCTTTTAGATATTCACCCGTACTCTCCGTAAGAAATGCGAAAGCATGTTTGTTGCCGTGTTGGTTTCATGGTTTGCAACGGAGAACATGTTCGACGTAATTTTTGCATACATAGTTTATGGAAGGAGGGTAACAATAGGTTATTTTACAGCGTGGTGCCAGGACTAACTCTTCGGCGAGTATCCATCTAGGTGTCTACCAACGCACCAAGCAGTGAGTTTTTTTTTTAATGTTATTTGTTAACGAGACGAGCTGGTCGTTTGCCTGATGGTAAGCATAACGCCTGCCCATAACAATTGCAGTGCCGCCCAGAACTTTGAAATACAAAGGCCTGCGCGGCACTGCAGTGCGCTCGATACCCTGAGACATTAGGTATTAAGTCTCATAAGCCTAGTAATTTCACTGGCTACTTTGCTCATCAAACCGGAACACAGTAATGTTTGCACACTACTGCTTGGCGGCAGACTTCAGGAGCAAAGCGGTGGTCACAACCCAGACGGACACACGCAGAAGAGTTAGTCCTCCCACTAACAAAGTGATACGCTAGCATCGCTGAATTCCGGTTTGATGAGGAAAGTATTCAGTGAGCTTATGAGAATTAATATCTAATGTCTCAGGGTAACGAGCGCAAAGCAGTGCCACGCCGACCTTTGTATGTTTATTCTGAGTCGCACTGCAATTGTTATGGTACGGCGTTATGCTTACCATCATGCAATCGACCCCCTCGCCTCGTAATCCAATAGTATAAAGAATATACGGTATAGATCCATTTTATGTAGGTATTAGGTATATTAGGTGTTTTATAATTATACTGTATACGACATCATTTCGCTATGTCATCCTATCACTTTGCGAGCAAACCCATGGACGGAATTCTAGTTACATCACAATGACTTAAGTATTTTTTAATTAATTATTATTCTCAAGTATTTAATTAACTAACGACTTGACGACATCACATTTTAATGACTAAAATGAGTCAGCCCGTCGCGTCGCCCGGGCTCTGTTAAGTTCGTCTGAAATGGTTTCCTTTGAGCGATAAGACTATTCTCCTAGCATTTTTCGAAACTTAATACCCCCATAACATTTGCAGTTACGGAAATCGAACCGGAAACCCCTACGCCCTATAAGAGTCATGTTCATGAATCAGTCTTTATTTATCAAAGCATTGCAATTCAACGAGGCAATGCCGCCAGCATGCTGGGTACGCTGCTAACTGGTAGTGGGCTAGAACATTTGGATTATCTACAGGCCTACATTGGCTTATAGATTATACAACCGTTAGATATAGTGTTTATGTAACATTAATGAAAGCTTTTAGCCTGAGATGTAGATAAAAAGAAAAAGAGTTCTCCAAAGTCGCCGCTACTCTTCTAAAATCATCACATAGTCTTCTCTTTGGCGTTATAGACACATAATATTCTTCTAAAGAAAATAAAAAAAAATACTTACACCACTTCCTCAGGAAAGCGCTAGTAAGCTTAGCGCATAATTTGTCACGTCCCTGCATTTTGAAAAGTAAACAATTTTTTTTTACAAAAAATAAATATCACTTTAGCACCAAATCACTAGCATCACTTCCACAATATATCCCGCAACTTTTCTGTCACAAAACACCGCGTTTACTATTTTTTATCCATTTATTTGCACGGGACGTGTTACCCTCGCGACAGCTCGTTCTCCACTGAGTTACCGACAGCGGTGGAGCTTGCTCTTGCGCAGGACCTGTGGACAAAAGGAAACTTGTAAGTCAATTGGCTAGGTTAACGCCGCAGTTGAATAACGACATAGTAACATTTACCAGCTTCGGCGGTTACCCCGTTATGGACTAAAAGAAAAGTTTTTAAGTCAATTGACTATTTTATACCGTGGAGTAGAGTGACGCAAGTCGTTTATAAGGTGCGGTATTTAAGACGTTTTATAAGTAGGGACGCGTGGAGGTTGTTTATACAGAGAGGTTATTTGAATGGTTGTGTGAGAACGAGAGTTGAATAGGTAGTTGTATTGTTTGTGATTCGGTAAATAGACCGTTGGTGCATCGTTTTGAAGGCTAACAAAGGATTGTTTAACTAAATTTAGAACAACGAAAAACCGCTCACTAATTCATCACGAAATTTTGATAACTAAAACACCTGCGAAGAATAAATTTGGCATGTTCATTCTTCTTGTCCAAGACTTGTACTATTATCAGCAATTCCGTGTTCATGTGGAGGTTCTTCTCCAAGTTCTATGGGGGACCAGTGCCGTAACTAGGGCAGTGCTAGTGACCAGGCACAGGGCGCAGGAACTTGGAGGGGCGTCGAAATGACAGCACCCGGTATTTTATTAAAAATTAAAGCATGCAAGAATATTTAACGAGATGTTTTTTTCTCGGCAACATAATTTCAGTTCTCTGTGAAGATGAACGTTGAGTTGTCTGTGGGGTAATCGTGGGAGATACACATAGACAAAATAAAATGATTATTTTTTCCTCTAGAAAATATGCTAATTTATCCCCGCTCTGGTACGCTACAGTGACGACCTTTTTAGCAAGAGGAGTGAAAAACCGATATTAAAACTTAGTTTCTACTTCCCTAACGCCAAACCTTGACATTCAAAACCTGTATTACTAGCGCTACTATAAATAATTAAGTTTTGTCTTAATCTAGGAAATTACTGATTATCATACATTTTATACTTAGCTATTCGCGGCTTTGCCCACGATCATACACATAATGCATGATTGATGGATAAGCATCAATCACGAACCATAGCCAGTGAAATTACTGGTCAAGTAATCTCTCAGGGTAACGAGCGCAATGCAGTGCCGCGCAGGCCTTTGTGTTTCGAAGTTCGGAGTATGGGCCGGCGTTATGCTTACCATCAGGCAAACGACCGGCTTATCTCGTTATCAAATAGAATTAAAAAAAAAAGGTTACAATTTTATTCCCTACCTCTAACAAATATTAGTACAGTCAACAAAAAATATCCCGTTTTAGGACGTAAATGTTTACTTTAGTTGTAATATTTTTTCTTTCTTGTTTTTGTTGTAAAATCACGAGTAAAGCATGGTCGACGGCTAGTTTCTACTAATTATACCTAATGATACAGTCAATTAAGGTAGATTCCAGTCGTTAATATTAATTACTGCAGCCTAATACTTACTTGATGAGATTCTTTGTCTATCAGTGACATATATATAAAAATGTCAATACTTGACCGACCGAAATATAGATAAAACCGTATATTTATTTATTCATAATTATTCATTCTTAAAATTATATGTCAACAATCTAAATGAAACCTTTCTGTTAGGTACTTTGAACGAGCTGTTGCAATTACAATTAAAAATTGGTACAAAAAATTAATTGATCTTATTATATATCACTTAAGACTTAGTACAAATTAATTACTTAGTTAAATAAGTATATTTCTTTTCAGAGAGGTTACATTTTCAAAACCATTTGATCTAGTTACAAAAGCTTAATTTATATCATTTTGCGCCATCTGTTGGTGAATAGCTGAACTCCTACAGAGGATCAGTGTGGGTACTTACCACAGCAGCTAACCTCGTGCAATACAGTCTGCTGCCGAGCCGTAATGGATTCCGTGAAATAACTAGATTAACTAGGCATTTGAAACTTAATACCTAAAGTTTTTAATGTCAATCCGATCTCAGACAATATTCCGCCGCGTAATTACATTTATGTAATGACTAATGACTTAAAAGTCACTATGGAGTGACTTATTCCTGCACATAAACGATGAGTCAGCGACATACAAGAAAGTACTTGAAGAGAAAGCGTGCGCATACGAAATGCGTAGTACATAATACGCATACCAATGTACTGTGGTCTATTGTGGGAGTATTTTGCATAGTATAATAATACAAGTAACGAACACTCTCAAGTAACAGCTTATGCTCGTAGTGCTTAAAGCATAGGTACCTCTTCGACTTACCAACCGATTGGCACCGTTGATCGCGGCCAAAAATCTATACAAATAAATTAAATTGAAGTGTCTGTTTGTAATATCAAAATAACAGCTTTTTACCAAATGCAAATGCGTATACACGAAACCTATAACAAAAGAACCATTTTGAAAATAGTTGTCTGTCTGTCTGTTTGTTTGTTCAGGGTAATCTCCGAAACGGCTGGGCCGATTTTGACGGGACTTTCACTGGCAGATAGCTGATGTTACAAGGAGTAACTTAAGCTACTTTTGTTTTAGAAAAATAATTAAGGTTCCGCGAAAAAAAATAAAAACCATGAAATCCAAAATCTCCGCGCGGGTGAAACCGCGAGCAGCAGCTAGTTAGGAATATTTTAATGAAGACGGGAGCAAGCAACGAAGTCATCCCGATTCTTACGTCTGTTATCAACCTACTATAACCGTTCTGTCCACCATGGGGTAATGTCGGCCCACGGGCGGGCCAAGTCCGGCCCCTGACGTGATTCAATCCGATAAATCAGCCTGCGCAAAACAATATTCGAGTAGTTGCGCTAAAAACAACAGTAATGCTGGCACATTACTGCTTGGCGGCAGACTACACGAGCAAAACGGTAGTATCCCAGACGGACTCTCGCAGAAGAGTTAGTCCTTACCACAGATCTTTAGTTCTAACATATAATATTTACAGTTATGGTTAGTCCAATGACTTCTAGGAAGTTAAATATGGTAGTAAAAAAGTAGTTTAACTTGGACAAATAACTTATTAAGCAAATTATTTTATAACTTCAAGGTAATATCAACTTCAAGTTCAAGGTAACAAATGATACGAGCAAGTCGTTTACCAGATGGTAAGCAGAAGCATAACTTCCTTGCATAAAAATTGTATTACTAACTCAAAAATTTGAATCTCATTACACTGAGAAATCAGGTTTTAAAAGAAATTAGTCTATAATAATTTACCTAATGACATTAAGATCTTGGACGGTAACAAATTTAAAAAAAAATTGACTGAACGGCTTCTTACAAATTGTTTTATAGTCTTAAGGAATATATGGAATTTTGTGACTAGTATAATTTATAAAACATTTGCACGTCTGCTTGCAGACCAAATACACTGTACCAACAATTAATTTTAAGATCCTAATTTTCATGTATTTTGGCAAATAAATTATTTGATTTGATTTGATTAAAAGAAAAACGTCGTTATGCAACTAATATAACATTGTGGCAGAGGGCATTTTCTGGACTGACTAGTTACCACTCTCAAATTAAGGTGCAGAACCCGGCGTGCCGCTATCTCGCTCGCGCATCTTAACATTTTTGAAGATAAATAATCACTTAATATAATTATGAAAAATCGCATTCGGTGAAATTGCTGGCAATGACATTACAAAGGTACGGCAAAAGTATCATTTTGATCCGATCAAGATTTCATACATGAAAATGGGCAAAACATAAAATCCCATTTTTAGGTTTGAAAACTTGAATGGATCCAAATGAAAATTTTGTATAACCTTTGTAATGTTATTGACAGCAATTTCACCGAATGCGATTTTTCATAATTATAGTAAGTGATTGTTTATATTAAAAAATGTTGAGATGCGCGAGCGAGATAGCGGCGCGCCGAATTCTGCCCCTTAAAAATCTGCCGCTATAAGCACTTGTCGGTATACCTATTCCAGCAGTTGCATTTGCAACCGAAACGACAAGGTTAGTAAGAATTAAATTTCTCGTAGGCACCTATATTGTTTTATTACATTGTTATTTTCCCCGTAGGATCAAGCGTCATTCTTTGGTATTTAGGTTCACGGCAGGGCATTCACTTGAGGACGAGCGCATGCAGGAGTTTTGTTGCTAAATATTGTTTGCTAAGTGGTAAAGGTTACCAGTCACAAACCACAAGTCAACGGACGCACCGTACATACTGTGCGCTACTAAAAGTTGTAGATTTTGAAGAATGAGTTTCACTTCATCGTCGACCTTTTTGCCTTTCTCCTCGAGGAACGATGCATGCGAAGTAGCTTTGTACGCTATTAAATGGTTGATGGTTATGCATCAATCACGTAGGTACCACGCGCAAGCCATGAAAAAACCATGATCAAAGCCGCTTCTATATACGAACTCCAAAAAATTGCTTCACAACCAATGCGTGTTCAGTGCAGAAACAGCGGTTAAATCGCGGTGGTGCGCAATGTAGCGAAGCAGTCGGCGCTTTGCGCCCAGGCAGGGCTTCGAGAGAGTGAAAGAGACAGCACTATCCTTTCAGCTAAGATCAGCACAGTGTCATGGGTTTACTTCAAGTGGCGTTTGAGCCTGTAGTACCTTGTAATCCGCGCTTCTTGCTAAACCAGGGTTATTTTGACAGCAAAACGCAAACTTGAATTACGCTCTTCCGAGTTAAAAAGTAGCCTATGTTACTCTCCGGTCCATAAACTTTCTGACGCGATAGGACATGTTTTCTATTTATAGTACCTTGCCTTAACAACTGTCTATGTACACTATTTGCAACCGCAAATCAAACAGTGTACACGGCAAATATCACGATATGATAACGACATTGTGCTTGTACCCCTGGTAGTTCAAAAACCTGTGTGGATTTCACTGTTATCTTAATTAGCATTTTTCGTGTAATTATTTAAGAATAGAAAAGTAAATAATACAGGTTTTTTTTCTCTATAGGTTATTTGTGGCGAACCTAGTCAAGAATCGTCATAATCAATGAACGATAACTTACAAATCATTACCTACCCTTGACACAATACCATCGCACGTGTACCAAACTACAAACAAGGATGCCTCCATCCTCAGGAAAAAAACGCTGGGTCAATAATTAAACAATAAATGCTAGTTAGGGTTGCGTGCTGCGGGTCGATGGTTGCGCCATCTAGTTCCTTCCGAGCGAGGCTAGGTTACGAAATGCACCGGCTTCTGATGTAGTGCGGGAATAGACATTGATCGCTTAGTTGGTTTGGCTGATATCCTTATGCGGAGCGAGTGGGGAAATCGCACTAAATTACTAAGCTAACTCAAATCGATATCATTCATTGCGAGAATGCTGTTTCTAAAATAAAGATTATCATCAGCGGTCGACGATGGAGAGTTGCTCAATATTCAGTCGACTACTGAATACCGGCCTCCCCCATGAAGGGGGAATTTTACAGTAATACAGCATGCTTTGCAGGCATCGCCGTGAACGTAGAACACTATTATGAGGGAGGGATTGAGGGAGGAGAATGCTGCTGCACATCCCCTGGATATACTCTTAGCCAGTCTTCCCTTATTTAGATTTTTTTCAAACAATGAAGCAGTAATTCATACATTGTAACGAGATATTTACCGTGATTACTATTGAGCGATGGGCACCGATATTTCGACGTTGCAACTTGTAAGCATCACGTATATGTCCCAAAAATTTCACTTCCAACTGGTTACGAACCTGTATCTTCTGGTAACCTAGACCAGACGCCTTAACCAACTAGGCTATGAGAGCGATCGATGTTGACTGCGACGTTCTTGCGATGATGTTTTCTTTTCGGCTTACAAGCCGTAGCTCCATCTAGCAGACTTGCTTTGTAGCGATTGCCTACTCCATTGTGATACGTTACAGTACCGATCAAATGGCGAGAGATTTTGCTTTATTTAAACTTTATTAAATATATTTACCGACGCTAGCGGATGTTCATATATATACATCCCAAAAATTTAACTTCCAACGGGATCCAATCCCAACATCCGCAAGTTGCAAGTACCATGTTCACGGGAATATGATACTTGAAACAACGTAGACATATATCGGGTGCAAAAACAACGGGGATAAAAACAAAACGCTTCATGCGTAAAGGCGGAAATACTCACCATGTATCGATGGTGCTTCACTGTCTGTCTGTTTTTTTTTAGATATACGACTACATTTACAAGTTCTTATCGCATTTCAGATGCGCTCGTTCGCTCCGCTTCAACGGACGCATTCTAAATTCGATAGAACGTGCGCTATTGGTCCACTTTTTTTAGAATTCCGCGGACGCAAAGAAAAACGACTTACACTTACCACAATTGACGTACAACACACGTTGGTTGTAACGAGAAAATGTGAAAGTGAAACGAAAAGTGTCGTTAAAGTGCTCGGTGTGGTCCGGCAGATACACACTACTACTCAGCATAGGCGAGGCAGTTGTCTTTTAAAGTTTACCTATAAGATAAAGAAAGAAAAATAAAAATGTAGGTGCATTATTGGCATTTGTCTTTGATTATTAATACACAATCAAAGGCAATGACAAAAAAAGGAAAAAGGAGTGCACAAAAAAGGAGTGTAATATTTTTAGGGTTCATGTATGTATGTTTGTATGTATGTATATTGTATAATCTATATCTGTATTTTAGTTTAGATGTATCCCGATTGACAGTGGCTACGGCAGTCGCGTTTTTTGTATGTAACTTTTGTAACATCGACTTGTTGTTAATATTTTTGAAGGTAAGGAACACAGGTACAAGAGACGAGAACCGACTTAATGCTCATCACACAAAGTTTGCGGTCGGATATCATACCTGGCCTCTCCGCTTAGCAAGCAGGATCACTATCAACATAACCAGTCGTTCTCATTAAAAAAAGCTACTTCGACTACGAAGCAGCGAATGAACTTTAAAAGTTTTCCTGTTCCTGTATGTACCTACAGACAAAGAATTCTCTACGAAATCCATAAACGTTTTTAATGGAAACTTTAACCTGTGTGAAATTGTGTTTTAAAACCTTTCCTCAACATTTCTTACAACCTTTCTTCCGGGTTAGTAAGTAAAGAGTACAAGATGACCGTATGCAATAAAAAAAGTAACAAAATATCAAGGTAAACCACCTTCGAAATGATCTTTTTGTTCATATTTTTGAAGGTACTAAGAATTTTATGCATACTAGCTTCTGCCCGCGGTCTCACCCACGATTCACACAGAAACGATGCATTTTGCTGGGATAAAAAGTGTAGGTATGCTACTTTCCGGTACACGCAAAAAATCATGACGAAAAGTTGCGCCGTTTTGCTGCGTGAAAGAAGGACAAACCAAGAAACAAACTATAGCGGCGCATTTATTATGGCACCTACGGATTGAGCTGATTGTATACATACGTACAATCAACGATAAATGTAAATGAACAATGTGGTAAAAAGAAATTGTTTTGAGATTAAAATTTACACATAAACACTGTTTTAGACTTTCACGGTTATTAACTAATTCACACATTGTGTGAGGCTATAACTCAGCTACCAGTGACAGATTGCTAAATAGTTATATATAACTATTTATATAAATACATAAATATAAATAGTTATATATAACTATTTAGCAATCTGTTACTGGTAGCTGAGTTATAGCCTACATTTTATCCCGATCACACACGTGGGAGTTTTCAAAACTTTTTCATTTCCAGTCGGAATGCTACCTATTTCAAAACACACTACAAATTTAATAGATTTTGTATGGAACCACCAACAATTTAGAAGTTATCTCTCTTTCCCACTGCAAGGTCAGACGGCCCAGTTTAAGTGAGACACACGGACAGACATACAAATCGTGCTATTATGTATTCGACGGACGATTCGACCATTTTACTTTTACTACAAGAATTATGTAGATCGTGTTTTGAGGTTACAGGTGCAGCGCAACGAATCTAGGCCGATCTGAACGCCTAGGATTCCCTGTGTCGCAGGTGGCATAGACCCACAGATACACCACAAAAACATCCCGAGAGCAAACTTTACACATCACCGCACAAAATCTGCCCCGGCCGGGAATCGAATCCGGGGCTCCACGCTTTATATCAACTACATACCAGTAACCTTTAGGTTAGGTAAGTACTATTTTGTGGTCTGTGTTAACTGGGTTTACTTGTCTGTGGTATCAACATTTATAAACACTTGGCTATACTACTGTTTTATTTTGCTTGTAGGTAATATGGAAACGGACATTTGTGCAAACAGTACGGTTTGAGGAGAGAGGCATCTTAGAGAGCGATTTTCAACTTGAAGTTGGTAGCTAGGCGGAGAAACACGAGTAAATGCTCTGCCCAACCAGCACGCCGAGATGGCATCACGACGGTATTTTTGATACCAAAACTATAGCAAGACTAAAAGTATGTTATATATATACGATCTTTAAAACACAACGGCTGGTCTTATTGCTAAATACCGACCCCTTTCAGAAAACCTTATAATGGAGAAGATATTGAAGTTAACATAATGTACATATACATAATATAATACGCAATAGTGGTCGGTGTAATATGAAGTAATACGAGTATCCTACTAATATTATAAACGTGAAAGTCTGTGAGGATGGATGTATGGATGTTTGTTACTCTATCACGCTAAAACTACTGAACGGATTTTGATGAAACTTTCTATCCTATTCAGTATCATTCTATTCAGTTTAAAATTGTCAAAGAACAACAAATATACCCCTCGGGCAAAGACGTGGGCGGAAGCTAGTATCACATAACATTGTTATTTTCGCTGCAAATATTATTATGCAAGCGAACTGTCAAAAGGTGTTTTTTACTCAAATTCTATACCTATATACAGCGTGTTGTGTGTCTAAGTTGTATTTGAGTCTAAAGTGTCGTTTTGTCAGAATAACTGACGTGTGTCAGGTCGGTACGACGCCGTCAGAGTCTTTTCAAAGGCTCTTGTACTCAAGGTTGGTTTAGAAGGAAGTTGTCTCAGCCATTGACGCGTTCGCAAATAACTATTTTACGTATGCCGCAGGCATAGCGTAAGTGAGCGCTTCGTGAACTGTCTAGAATATAAATCCCGTATTAGTACTATTAAAAAAACTATAATAAATGCGAAAGTGTGTTTGTTGGTGTGTTGGTATGTCCTTCTTTCACGCAGCAATGGAGCAACGCATCGACGTGATTTTTGCAGAGATAGTCTATGGGCCGGAGAGTAACATAAGTTACTTTTTATCCGGGGAAAACTTACGGTTCCTGTGGAAATGTCCACGCGGGTGAAACCGCAGACACCACCTAGTTTAATTAAGTATATGTGTCACGAATTGTAACGATGACACGTACTTTATGCTATTAATTAAAATAACCTACACGTCTTTACGTTAGCGATATTCAACACTCGTCACCCTAGTTAGATCATCAAGTGACAGATGGAGAAAGGTCTATCCAAAATAATTAAAAATTGAATAACTGAACAACGTTTTACTCTAGGAACAACATCTATGTAGCGAACTTGTCTCTGAACACTATAAACTCATATTAATCCTACTAATATTATAAATGCAAAGTTTGTTTGAATGTTTGTTACCACGTGTCTCCGTAACTACTAAACCGATTTTGATGATATTTGTAATGTAGATAGACTAGGTTCTGGAATAAAACTATATATACACATAGGCTATAAAAATATATACTTACTCGGACGAAGGCGCGGTCAGAAGCTAGTTTATTACAACACTAATCTGCTTGTCACTCTCTCTCTCTCTCTCTCTCTGATCTACTGTATCTTTAAGTTTACTGTACGTACGTTCACTTAAAACCAGCGTTCCAAGATTTAGAAAGAGAAAACGGATGTGAAAATTTTTTTGGGGGACTGCGACATTAGTTTTATTTAGCTCATTTTACGTCTGCCTAAATATTTTAGGACTGTATTGACTATTGCGTACAAACTTAAACTTCACCTTCAGTCATTGCATTTTACAAAGCGTCTAGAATTTTAACGAACTGCCGCTTTACTCTACGCGCCCGCAACATGTAAAGACTACTTATACTAATAATATGCTAATTATTTAACTGCATAAATAAACTTACATTTTGCTAACTAAACTTCCCGACTTGTTTATATGTAAGTTTTTGTTTTATGTAGAAGATTTTATTATGATGTAATTTTTTCTGTGGGAAAAAACTTGGTTTCAATTTAGAGAATCATTTTAACACATAATTATATTATATTACATATTAAATTTATTTTTATATTTTTTGCGTTCAGACCCTAACTCTAACTAGGATTTCCTGTCATTATCACGAACTAAGAGGTACGCGGTCCCACTTTACACCGGCATAAAACAAATACGTAGAATCGAATTGTGCTTTTTAAGAATTGCATCCGCAACCTGATTAGGTATAAAAAAATGTTCATTCAAATAAATAAGTTTTAATGGCTTTTATGGCATATCTTTGACATTGTTTTATTTTAACTTTTTTTTTAAACTACTTGGTTGAGTTGGCCACCTGCTTGATGATAAAAATAACGCCAGCTCATAGCATTGCAGTGCCAATCAGACCTCAAAACACAAAAGCCTGCGCGGCACAAGCCATTGTACTCGTCGCTCTGAGACATTTGATATATCACTGACTACTTTGCTCATCAAACCGGGACACAGTCATGCTTGCACATTTCGTGCTTGGTGGTAGACTACACGATCAATGCGGTGGCACCCACTAACATGTTGTAAACCTTGTAAAAGACATAACCACACAAAGACAGAGATATATAAAGTTATTAGTTATTAGCATACAATGGCGCGGCGATGCGAGAATCATCTTTGGATAACCGCAAATGAAGGTGTAATGTCCTTCTGTACCATTGTTCGCAAGGTTAGGAATGTGGTAAAATAAGCAAATTATTATAATTTACTACTATTAATGAATAAATTGTTTTGATTTTAGTTTTTGCTATCAGTAGTCATGTGACCGTTGTATTTCCCTGTTACGCGTCAGTCTGGCCATACTAAAGACAAATCACAAAGTTTTCTTTCATCAGCGGCGCAAGTACAGATCTATTCGGATCGATAAAATTCGATAATATTCGATAAAATTGACAGTTCAAATCGATAAAGTGGGTGTTAATGACTTTTATCGAAACTATACTTACGACAAAAGTTATCGAATAGCTAGGTCGAATCCAAAGAGAATATCTACTACTATAGCTAGAATAGCTACTACAATACTTTACGATACTCGATACAAGACTTCGGTATTCGCAACATTCGATAAATTTATCGAGTTTTTCGGTTCGACAAATTTATCGAACCGACTTCCGTACTTGCGCCGCAGCTCAAGTATATTGTCAGATTCGAACTTTCAATATTCGACGAGCGTCTTCACTATTGAGCCGTCATCGTTTCAATTTAAAATCGCACATCCCTACTATCTACACGACTGCATAAAAAGGAGTGTAATGTTCTTATTAGGGTTTATGTATGTATGTGAGTTTCTTTATTGAAACAGATTTGAATGTATGGGGTAACTATCGTTATAATTTTTGTTCATCTGAGTGACACTGGCTGACGGTGTTTTTTTTATCTAAATGCGAATATCTCTTAATCTTGTTCTATATTTAATTGTGTTCGTTGGTTTGTCTTCTTTAGCAAGGGCGCAATGGATCGTCGTGATTTATTTGCATAGATATAATTTATGGATCGGAAAGTAACTTAGGCTACTTTTTATCCCGGAAAATGCAAGGTTCCTATGGGAATGTTCGCATGGGAGAGACCGCGGGCAGAAGCTATTTAATAAATAAGTAAAATACATTGATTAAATTTTAATTAACCAACATTTCACTTCCTCTGATGGCCATATTTTGAGGATAAGATTCAAAGAGTAAGGCCGGCGAAATTTACTTAAAGTCAGTTTAATTGGTATAATGTCACTTTTTACAAGTCACACGAAAGATCAATGCTACTAATTAAAGAAAAAAATTATAATAAAACTAGTTTTTTTCCCGCGGCTTCGCTACAGATAAAAAGGTAAGTAGTGTTTTATACCGATATAAAATCTATTTATTACATACATAGAGTTATGAGTTATGATTACATATTGTTACGGAGGCGGGATAAAGGCGAATTTTTTTTTTAATTTTCCCTCACTTACTTGCGTTTTCAGCAGGCTGAAACATGTTTTCAGGCTGTTTCAGGCTTAGTTACACGCGGTCTCCACTGCACTGCATTGCACCTTTTTGTTTCAAAGTTCTGAGTGGCACTGCAATTGTTATGGCCGGCGTTATCCTTACAATCAGGCAAAAGACCAACTCGTCTCGTTATCAAATGGTAAAAAAAATGTATGTTCTACGTAAGCGTGCTACATCAACGACCGCACATCTGTTAACACCAAGTAAGGTTGAAGTAAACGCAAGCTTATTCAGTGCTAAAATAAAAATGTTGCACAGTAGGACTTGTGAATTGTGCGACCAGTTACAAAACATGTATAAAGTTATGAACAGTTTGTTAATCCGACCGGCCCAGTTAAATTTCATCAGTGTATTACCAATGACGATATTTGGGATGTTTCTTAATGTACCACTTGAATATAGATTGCTAAAGAAATAGTTTTATGTAACACATCAATACTTAAGGTTAAGCCGTCTGGTATAGATAAACAGAAGACGCAGGTTCGAATCCTGTTGTCGCTTTGTGTGAACATCGGCTAGTGTCGGTTAACACTATAAAAATATATTTCATAAAACATCAATACTGTTTATTAAAATAACACTGTTTAGAAAATGTACATTGACTAGCTTCTGCCCGCGTTTTCACCCGCGTTCCCACAGGAACCATCCATTTTTCCGGGATAAAAAGTAGCCTATGGTACTCTCCGGTCCATAAACTATATCTATGCCAAAAATCACGTCGATCCGTTGCTCCGTTACTGCGTAAAAGAAGGACAAACCAACTAATCAACAAACACACTTTCGCATTTATAATATTAGTAGGATCATTAGAATTCTGGCTTTAACAATAATGATACCAAGGCTAGGTTACTTCACCGGATAGATAGATAATTATTTACTGAACAAACAAAAGTGTAACAACAATTACAGTGTCACTCAGAACTTTGAAACTTTTGAAACACATAGATAGGTCTGTGCGGCACTGCATTGCGCTCGTTACCTTGAGAGATTAGGTATTAAACCTTGTCGGCCTTATTACAAAACGAGTTTTAACGCTAAACTGGAGTTTAAACCGTAGTTTTGTCAAATTTCTTATTACAAAACGCAGATTAGCACTTAGGTCTTGGTTGACTATGGTGTCAAAGTTAGTCTTGCCGGGCACCTAGTTTAGCGACGGTTTAAGCATTTATTTTAATGGCGGCCACGTATTCTACTTGTCAAATCGTAAAAAAAATCATATATTTTGTATACATATATAAAGTAAGAAGGGGTGGTGAGGTATTAGGAAGCGTGGATGAGTAAAATAATAGCTTTTAGCAAAATATATAGGAAATACTTATAATATCGAAAGTATACATAGTAAAAACAGAATATATTACAAGAATTGACAGTACACACAATCAACAAAACATGTTGCTATGGTTACTTAGCCATAGTGTGCCATTGTATAGGTTGGATAATATATAAGGAGTATCTCCTTAACATTGTTTTCATATACGTAAATACCTAATTAGGATGTTTTGAATTACTCGCAATGATCAAAAGTCATTTAATAATTACCTACAATATTTTTCGATATTAGAAAATAGTATTGTGTGACAAAATAGCTACTTATATTCCAAAATAAAAATTAGTACATTGTGTCAATTCTACATTTCGTGTATCCGTAGCATAAAGACATTTATTATCTGTGGAAATAATTTCTACCATAGCTACAGTTTGGTATTAAGTTGTCTTGGCTTTATTCATCTTTTGTAATAAGGTTTGGTTTATAGGTCGACTCTAAAGATAGTTGAAGACAAATTGGTTGTCGACCAAAGTCGAGTTTAACGAGTTTTTTGTAATAAGGCCGAATAAGTCCAGTTAAGTTATGTCACTGACTGCTTAGCTCATCAACCCGGATCACAGTAATGCTTGCACATTACTGTTTGGGAACCAACCATTTTTCCGGAGAAACGTAGCCTGTCACTCTCCAGTACATACCTAAGCTATGTCTATGCAAAAGTAATATATATTTGTTGCTCCGTTGCTGCTAGTACGTATGACAAACTTACATACACACTTTTTTAATTATTAGCGCAGTCTGAAACCATCCCGCGTCTTGACATATTAATCCCGGTATATTAATCTTGTTTTGAAATACGCCAGACGTCATGCAAATGTTAAATCAACACACACGATGTTATAGAAGCTATACAAAGCGGTAGTCAAACGTAATTGCCGAAGTCGGAATGGGGCGTGGTGTAAAATGGAAGAAATAGCGATTTAGTATACAAAAATTCCATTAACTACAGTTACCGACATAGCTCAGCGGATTAGTAAGCTGAAGTGGCAGTGGGCTGGTCACATCTGTCGTAGAACGGATGGTACATGGGGGAGACGGGTTCTTGAGTGGAGACCGCGAATTGGCAAACGTGGCGTGGGATGTCCTGCGACTAGGCGGAGCGACGATATACCCAGGGTTGCTGGCAGTGACTGGAGAAGAGCCGGGGAGCAGGCTCAGTGGCGCGCCTTGGGAGAGGCCTATGTCCAGCAGTGGACTGATGTAGGCTGATTATGATGATGATGATATATTTGATGGAATCAGGCGTTACTTTGCGGAAGTCCATTTTAAATAAGATTATATAATGTGGGTAATTTATAGTTTTAATTCCGCGATAAAGAATGTCGCGAAGAAGAATGATGATGATACAAAAATTATCCGACTTGTTTTTTAAAATATACTATTGAGTAACGAAAGGAAAGGGTCGTTTGTCTGATGGTAAGCATAACGCTAGCACATAACAGTTGCGGTGCCACTCAGAACTTTGAAACACAAAGACCCTGCGTGGCACTGCAGTGCACTCGTTACCCTGACACATTAGACATTCAGTCTCATAATTCCAGTAACGTGACTAGTCTCATAATCCTAGTAATATTCACTGGACTACTTTGCTCATCAAACTGGAACATAGCAACGCTTACACATTACTGCTTGGCGGCAGACTGCACGAGCAAAACAGTGGTACCCGACCAGATGGACACTCGCAGAACTAAGAGTTAGTCCTGCCCCCTGGTAATAATTACATTCTAATCTTGCAGTACATAGTTCATAAAAAAAAATTGTGACAGCACTATCGCGCACTAGCTTCTTATCGCTCGGCGTTTATAAACTGGGACACACAGAAGAGCGTCCGACGGCTTTCACCGAACGCAGCGTTTTTGTGTCGTAAGCTAAGAGACAATATTGTACGAATCGATCAGTTACCGGCTCGATTGTATCTGGTTATTACCGTCAACTACCGTTAGTGGTAGGACTAACTCTTCTGCGAGTGTCCGTCTGGGTTCTTACCACCGCTTTGTGAGTGAAGTCTGCCGCCAAGCAGTAATGTGCAAGCATTACTGTGTTCCGGCTTGATGAGCAGAGTATCCAGTGAAATTACCGGGCTTATGAGACTTAATATCTAATGTCTCAGGGTAACGAGGGCACTACAGTGCCGCGCAGGCCTTTGTTTGAAAGTTCTGGGTGGCACTGCAGGGCCGGCGTTATGCTTACCATCAGGCAAACGACCAGCTCGTCTCGTTACCAAATAAAATTTAAAAAAAACTTCGAAGGCGACACGGATGGCGTTAGAGGCTTTTAGAGTTTCGCTTTCTACCAGAATCTGACCGAGACTGAAGATAGAAACAAAAATTGTACGATTTTTTATTAATTTTGATGAAACTTTGGTTTAAAATCGCTGTCATTATGGTGATGGGTCAAGCAATGACACACTTAACCAATCATAGTCAGCCAGACAATGTTCGAACCGCTGGACATTGGCACCCATGAATGAGGAGTTTTGACATAATTAATGTTCACCAAGGAGAATGCTGCTGCCCATACCCTAGATAGCCCCTTAGCCGACTGTTACGGCACCCACGTGACCCACGGCAAGAGATGGGGTTCTTAGTAAGCTTCCAGCGTAAGGCTTGCCCCTCAGTGCTTGACATGACAGCTTTGTTTGACCTGTCACTTGTCAAGTGCCTGCTTGCGTTAGGACTTGCAAAATGGGTGTCATAAAGTTAAGACCGCCTAAGATTAGTGCAACGCATTCTGGGTTCCTATAAGTACCTCCTAGAAAGTGTCTACTTAGGCGCTGTCAAACTTAAGTGCAGACGGGCATTAGTCAAGTACAGTATACGCTCCCACTGCTGGGATACCGGCCTTCTCTCAGAGAGAGAGGTATGGGCCATAATCCACCACGCGGGCCCAGTGGGGCTATGGTGGATGTTACATGTCCTCGAATTTGGTGGTTCTTGAACATGCGTGTTTCCTCACGATGTTTTCCTTCACCGTTTTAGAGCGAGTGTCAATAATCCGCACATAACTTGATATAAGTCATTAGTGTGGGCCGAGTCGAGATTCGAACTATGGTGCGTCGGGTTAAAAGTCGCACAAGTTTCCGCTCGGCCACACTCGCTCTTACTCTCGCTCTTAAGTTTTTTTTTTGTTATTAGGTAACGAGACGAGCTGGTCGTTTGCCTGATGGTAAGCATAACGCCGGCCCATAACGATTGCAGTGCCACCCAGAACTTTGAAACACAAAGGTCTGCGCGGCACTGCAGTGCGCTCGTTACCCTGAGACATTACGTATTAAGTCTCATAAGCCCAGTAATTTCACTGGATACTCTGCTCATCAAACCGGAACACAGTAATGCTTGCACACTACTGCTTGGCGGCAGACTTCACTCACAAAGCGGTGGTAACAACCCAGACGGACACTCGCAGAAGAGTTAGTCCTTCCACTAACAAAACACACACAGTACACGTACAGTAAATATACGCATATCTAATTGGTAAAATGATGATGATTGATAGCAGACCGAACGAAACACAATAAAGCACAATATATAACCTATAAGAGAATTGTTATATGTTTAGCTCTTCATACGTACAGGCGTGTTTACTAAACACTATCTGCATTCGGTTGTATGAATGCTTTCCAGCTGATTCATACAACGGCTACGCTTCGCCTCTCTCATTACAATGACAAACTTGCGCTGTAACACTCAATTAGTCATAATGAGTATTACTATTTACTTGGAAGGATATGAGACATCGGATATTTTATTGACTGGATCCACCGCATCTACTCCCGCGGGTAACGTAAGGGAATAAATATCTAGGAAATATGCTGCAGTATTCTCCTAGGTTGATATCATAGCCTACTGCGATCACCCAGAACAAGTGTGAATAATAATGAGAATAATAATTTATGAGGAAGGCATTTATAATACACAACTGTGTACTTCTAATTACTTATGTAAAATTTTTGTTAGTGGTAGGACTAACTCTTCTGCGAGTGTCCGTCTGCGTTGTTACCACCGCTTTGTGAGTGAAGTCTGCCGCCAAGCAGTAGTGTGCAAGCATTACTGTGTTCCGGCTTGATGAGCAGAGTAACCAGTGAAATTACTGTGCTTATGAGACTTATACCTAATGTCTCAGGGTAACGAGCGCACTACAGTGCCGCGCAGGCCTTTGTATTTCAAAGTTCTGGGTGGCACTGCAATCGTTATGGGCCGGCGTTATGCTTACCCTCAGGCAAACGACCAGCTCGTCTCGTTAACAAATAACATAAAAAAAATTAAAAAAAGCATGAAATTGTTTTTGTTGGTTTGCCTTTCTACATTTCACGCAGCAACGGATCGACGTGATTTTTATCCATATATATTATAGTACATGACTAAGCCTAAGATTCAGAGACGATTCTAAGCGTAGACTTTGGCTTCCATATGTCAAAACTGTATAGGATTTTGACGTATGGAAGCGTGAGTCCACGCTTAGATTCGTCTCTGAATCTCAGCCTAAGAGATCTGTGTTCATGACCCAGTGTAACATAAGCTTTTTGACCTTTTCTTACACTAAGAAAGGATTTTGCGAAAGGATCAAAATAAGAAGGCCGTGCCCAGCTAGCTTTGGTCGCTAGCCACATTAGGTATAACTATTACCTAGTTCACCATATCGAATGCATCCATCGACTGCCACTTGGCAGGTATGTCACGTCGGCTGAGGCAAGCGGCCTTGTCCGCCCTTACAACACACCATCCGCCTCGAAGGCCGTAGGTCGAAAGGTCGATGCTTACCACCGCATCTTTAAACATTACTCGAAACTACCTCAACTCGGCTCTACCTCATATAATTGAAATCCACGCGCTTGAAAGTTAAATGACTTTAATTGCCCGTCCCAAAAATAATGGGTTTTTTAACGCTAAATCAAGGATTGCCCTTCTTCTTGCTCGGCCTATACCAATTTGGCACAGGCACGGTTGGTTTCTGGAAGGTTTGTTGACTTTGAGCACGGATTGGGTCTGTTGGTGTCTTTGTATATATTATGTTCTGATAAAGACAGCATTAGTTTTAGTCTGTGATTCAAGTAGACGAATGTTGCAGAGGCCCGCTGTTTGTCATTTATTTTAACTTTCATAAGTGCTCCTTTGGGGCCTATTTGAATAAAGCATTTTGAATTTGAATATTAGTACATTAAATCGAGCTTGCCTTGAATCTGGATAAAATTCTGTAGTCTATAGTCGACTCATCAGGTATAATGTCTATTAGTGGGAGTTTTTAGACTCGGACCAACAGTGGTAAGAGACAAGCGATGACAAAGAAACAAATAACTTTACCTCTTTAAAATGTTAGTATGTCTGTATTAGACTGGTATACATGGTATACATTGCTTGACATACAATGATACAAACAAGCGGTTATACTCACTCATGCCCATCTGATAGCCCTGCGCTAGGATTCCCTGTGTCGGATTTGGCATGGACACACTGATACACAACACACATCCAAGATCCGAAAATAAACACGCTCACATCACGTTTGCACCGGCCGGGGGTGGAACCTGGGGGCCTCTTGCTTTGCAGGCAGGGCACTAACAACTTAACCAATTAACCGGGTTACATAGGATAAGATGTTATATAAACATCATAAATTGTAATGATATATATTTCACGGTCAGCGCCAATAGCTTATGTTAAAATACCTTTATAATTACATAGGACATCTACATAAAACACGTTTTTACCTGCATTATATAAGCTAAACACAGGCTAGTATATAACAGGGTATGTATATTATATGCAAGTCAATTTAATGTAATTATGATGGTCGGTCGTGGGGGAATAAGGTGACTATAATTTAAGCGCAGATTTTTTTTTAACTACATGTAGAAGTTTTCCACCACGATCTCACCTAATGGGAATTGACGATGCGGTCGCTAGAAGTAGGTACCTAACACATTTGCTCAGTAGATTCACTGTTGACTCCTGAAGAGAACAATATTACTAGCTTCGAAAAACAACTAATGGTAGGCACGCTTTGAGTCATAGATCCAGAATTCAAATTTCTTTGTTCAAAAAGGCACCAGGGCAGCACTCATGAAAATTAAAATAAGTAAATGACACCAAATGGCTGTTCCAAGTGGGTACGTATAGGCCGATCAAGAAGGGCAAGAAACACAACGGCATTTTTTAAAACGGTTTAATACAATGATTCTATCATGATGATGCTATCACGTTTAAAATTTAAGTCTAAGTAGGTATAACTATTAGAGTAGTTACCAGGAGGCTACTGAGCTGTTATGTGTGTGAGCAGCATAATCCTTAAGGTTAGAATAACTTTTTTAAATAAAATAAACGTGTCCACAAATAGATACGAAACCGTATGGTCACCGTAACAGTCCATCTTCGACCGTATAAATAAGGTCATTAATAACACGCAATCTCAAGTACGAACGACAGAAATATGCATTAGTTTAGCTAGCGGCTTTGTATTCCTGTTTTCTGAGCCTTATTCCGGGAAAGAGATTTTCAATCCGGATAAATCGATAACCCAATCCAGTACCAGACAATTCTCTGTTTTCTGCCATTAACTCTCAAATCCTTGCCAGAGAATACCGGTTATTACATTCCAAATTGCAATTGTTTTCATCCAAAGGTTACCTGGTAAAACAACAGATGCTTTTGCTAGTGGGAGGACTAACTCTTCTGCGAGAGTCCGTCCGTCTGGGTTGTTACCACCGCTTTGCTCGTGAAGTCTGCCGCCAAGCAGTAGTGTGCAAGCATTACTGTGTTCCGGTTTGATGAGCAGAGTATCCAGTGAAATTACTGGGCTTATGAGACTTAATACCTAATGTCTCAGGGTAACGAGCGCACTGCAGTGCCGCGCCGGCCTTTGTGTTTCAAAGTTCTGGGTGGCACTGCAATTGTTATGGGCCGGCGTTATGCTTACCATCAGGCAAACGACCAGCTCGTCTCGTTACGAAATAACATTAAAAAAAAAAGATACAGCCCAAAAACTCAAGTTAAAAAATATTGCAAAAAAAAATAGACGGATGTAGACCTTCCTACTTTCGTCGATTAAAAAAAAAGAACTCGAGCGAAACGTCAAGACGATATTACAAATACTAAAAACGATTCCATACTACGCATGACGCAAACGCAGAATTAGACCCAGGTTATTACAACGACTCTTGCAACACTGCACGTAACGTCTTACCTAATGGGGGAGTGGGGAGGCGACTAATGTGGGATTATGTCGTGTAGAAATATGTAGTTATTAGAATCCACCAATAATAATTCACTGCCTGACTAAACCACAGACTGACTAAACCATCAACATTTTTTTTTATGCTATTTGGTAACGAGACGAGCTGGTCATTTGCCTGATGATAAGCACAACGCCGGCCCTTAACAATTGCAGTGCCACTCAGAACTTTGAAACACAAAGGCCTGCGTGGCACTGCAGTGCGCTCGTTACCCTGAGACATTACGTCTCATAAGCCCAGTAATTTCACTGGCTACTCTGCTCATCAGGCCGGAACACAGTACCTAATGCTTGCACTTTACTTCTTGGCGGCAGACTTCACGAGCAAAGCGGTGGTAACAACCCACACGGACACTCGCAGAGGAGTTAGTCCTACCACTAACATCATCAACATGATTTTCACCAAGTGATAAGACTAACTTTTATACGAGTGCCAGTCTGGGTGGTTACCACCCCTTTGCTCGTGGAGTTAACATTACTGTGTAAACTGTGTTCCAGTTTGATGAGTAAGTATATAAGTAGTCAGTGGAATTACTGGGCTTATGAGACTTAAAACTAATGCGTATAACGAGCGGCACTGCAGTGCCTATTAGTTTTGTTTTGGACAGAGGAAAAGACAACTCAATAGTCCATGATTAATACCTATTAGAATAACAATTCACCGTTTGTGAAAGAAAACATCGTGAGGAAAGCCCCATATTCAAGAACTACAAAATTCAAAGACATGTGACATTCACCAAATCGCACATAGGCCCGCGTGGTGGATTATGGGCTACTAGTTTCTGTCCGCGGTTCCACCCGCGTTCCCACAGGAACCGTGCATTTTCCGCGATAAAAAATAGCCTAGATGTTACTCTCATTTATTTGCTAAAAATGTTGGTGATAACCAGTATAGAAAATATAAAGTGCCATAAACATTTTACCGCATTGCGGCATGCAAATATTAAAATAATTAACTATCATTAAATTGAAAATATTACAAAATAACGAATAACATAATAATGATAGTAATACTTTATTCATAATTTATTGATTTATTTATAATCTAGTATAATAATTTTATTAATAATGTTATTTCAATTTTATTTATAAGTAGATTGCGACATAACATTATTGTGTAATATATAATGTTATTTTAAAGTAATTGACATATTTTGACATAATAAAATTTTAATGGTTTATTAATATTGCAAGTACCCCCTAGTTCCTGTTAGACGACGAACCGGTAATCAACAAATATAATTACCATAATTAATCATTGTCTTCCACTAAGGATGACCAGATAAAATGACTTATTCTATGGTGAAGGTATATGTTCAAATATAAGCGTCCGCCACAGAACACCACCAGCGGTGTAAGGATCCCACTTTGCTACTATTATCCATTATTTTGTTAGAATAATAATATCAGTAGGATCATGTTTTAGAGGAACTTAAAAAATATATGTAAAAAGTATTTAAAGTACCTAGTTCTAATTGTTCAATATAATATAGTAGTAGTTTAAAACGTCGTTTGAATTACCTAATTCAGAGAACTATTCTTTGCGGTTTTTTTTTACTTTTATGAAGGCCTTCCACAAAACTTTCAAATAAAAAGAAATGATTATGGCTTGCTGGAGGGCCCCTTTGAACCAGCCAACCGCATGGTTTCATTGATATAACTATGCCACTGAATGCCACGCATGATAAATAGGTAATATTTTAACTTACCGAAAAATCAGAAGATAATTACTAACTTTAAAAAAGTTATATAAAAACACGACTGCGGTATCCAGTGTCACTCGTCATGTGTGGATTCTAACGATACCCCATACATCCAAATCTGTTAAAGAATTATTGTTGAATAAATAAACTTACATATGAACCCTGAAAACTTAAACTTCTTTTTTGAGCAGTCATGTAAAAAAATGTAAGGGGGATATTAAAAAAAAAAAGATGGTCTGAGGGCCCCGTAATCCTAAAATGCCCTGGGCCCCCAATAGGTTAAAGACAGCCTAATTGGCTGAGTGCTGAGCATAAAGTTTGTTATCGTGTCTTGTGGATTGTGTTGTGTATCTGTGTCCATGCTAAATGCAATACAGGGAATCATAGTGCAGGGGTGTGTATAAGCCTATGTTTATTTTCCGTGGCTTGCAAGAGTTGAAAATATTGGTAACTGATTAATAAACTTGATCACTAAACTTTTTTAAATCAAACTTTTTTAAACCGGTGTTTTTTAATTCGTACTTTCATACGTACTCGGCCTTGAGCAGTTACGCATTCAGCCAAAGAAAACGAACCATAGACAGGTTAGTGAGCGACAAAAAGAATGTGTGTCGCTCAAACTTGTCTTATTAAGCAACTTGGCATGCAAACTCTGCCATTACCTACTTCATTCCAGACTTAATAATCTTGCTCAACGCGCAATTAAAATATAAGACTGTATGTTGGAATACATTGATTTGTGTTAACTGAATGTTTTTGATTACATTTTTGTGTTATTGACTTATTGCTTCTTTTTCTCAATCCGTCCATTTTTTTAATTTTTCCCGCGTTTCCCGACTTTCCGTCTTGATTGGCAGATTTTTTTTATTACATAAGTATGGTTGCGTTTTTTTTTTCTGTTTACTAAGATTGGCTTCAGAAATCTTTGATAAATGTAAATATAAATATCTATGGCATAAATTTAAAAGTAATTAAATTTAAGAAAAACATGTTTTCTTTGTATTCCATTCATGGTAAATTAACCTACCGGTTTACATTAAATTCAGTAACAAATTAGACATTCCTTACATTAGAGATAAGAGGATCGTGTCTCATTGCAGCTATATTATGCTGTTTCCATAGAGTAGTAGGTACTGTAATAAATCTATGTGACTTCAGATTTATAGTATACAATCTATGTGACTTCAGACATGGGTAGGTACCTTATTGCCACGAGACGACTTTAAAATTAAACTCACCTAACAAGTTGCAAGATGCAAATCACCGGTTCTACATGAATTCTTGTCTTATTTATTCGTAACGCCACAGTCTACTTGTTTTTTATAAAACACAACACACTCCCGATTTGAGTAGGTATTTAAAAGGTGTATTTTTGTATATTGCTTGAAACTACTCAACAATTTCGACAGCTTGACACCTGTCAAAGTTCGCGCCACTTTTTTATTTTCCTCTTTTCGCTATTTTCGGACAGTTCGAAACTATTTTTTATGTCGTGAGACGCGCAAAGCGGTCCGGCCCGCGGGATACACTGCGCCACTACATTGACCACTTTCGAATGCTATGCTAGTTTATTCTTACAAACGTATTAGAAGACTGTTTATGAAACTATGCACCTTACTTTCACTGTATTAGAGCTTGCTTTTGAGAAAAATGCATGAAAAATACAGTTTCTCTACCGTTGCAGCTCATTAATAAGTGTACCTATGTTGTAGGACGTAAAGTGCTTGTAATACAGACGATGTTTGAAAAACGCGGGTAGGTATTCATCCTATGATTTGGAAAATGTGACAGGAAATGTCACAGAGCCGATTCTTCAATGTGTATTATTGAAATTTCGTAAAAGTACCTAGGTAGTATCACTAACCACTACTATTATTAAGCAGTTTGTCGTCCTTTTGTATTGTAATGTATTATGTATGCTGTGTTGATTTATACTTGATCCAAGGAATTTATACGTTACGTAAGTAAATAAATTCCTTCTTTTGATCAAAAGGTAATTGCCCTTTGTGAATAAAACGTAAACAAAAAATAAACCAGCCTAGGCAAAAACCTAACCCTAGGAATATAAAAGTAAAGAGATAAAAAAAACATATTTTATCATCAGCAATTTCACCGAACGCGGTTTTTGATAATTATATGTGATTGTTTATCTTAAAAAATGTTGAGATGCGCGAGCGAGATAGCGGCGCGCCGGGTTCTGCTAAAACTTTTGTAGTACGAACTTTTAGCTGTGTAACGCCTTTGAAGATTCTGGTAGCAAAGTACTAATACAATGACTTTCTCGGCTTACAACTTACAAGCATAAAGCCTGACTCCATCTACCGGACATCGCTTTGCAACGATTACCTACTCCATTTATGTGACTTCATATTTTGCGATGCTATTCAGTTCACTGTTACGAAACTAAAATTAGATTTTGGATTGTGACGAAGAATGCGGGCAATAGTTAAAAACATTGAATAATAAAATACAGTATTTTTTACTATTTATTCTAAAAATACAAAAAATAAATTCGAATACATTATTACATTTTTGTACTTACTTATTAAATAATACGAAAATAATTTATTATGCTTATATTAATCTAGTTAAGATTATAATACTGAGAAGTAATAAATAAAAATAATTGGGCTTGAATGCATACATTTTCACTATTTTAGAATGTAATCCTTGGCGGCGAGTACATTTTTTTAATATTTTATTTAGCGATTGACAGGTCTACCTGTGATAGGGATGACTTGAGACTTGAGAGTCAGTCCTGGGCACACCAGTGCCGAAACACACCTATAGACGATTCGACGACAAATCATCTACTGTGGGTGGTAACTAACCAGGCAAGAACTAGCTATATAATACCATACAGTGTTCGGATTGGCAACCAATGACATAAATAGAGATCTAATCGCCAACCAACGATAAAAATACTGATCGGATCGCTAACCAATGACATAAACCGTGTTCGGATCGCCAACCAATGACATAACAGTGTTCGGATCGCCAACCAATGACATAAACAGTGTTCGGATCGCCAACCAATGACATAAACAGTGTTCGGATCGCCAACCAATGACATAACAGTGTTCGGATCGCCAACCAATGACATAAACAGTGTTCGGATCGCCAACCAATGAAAAAAACCGTGTTGGTATCAACAATCAATGACATAAACTGTGTTCGGATGAAAATGGAAATCCAATGACATAAATAGTGATCTAATCGCCAACCAATGACATAGTGTTCGGATTGCCAACCATCATTGGATCATTATCATGGGTTGATGATCCGCTATATTTGTTTACATTATTAGACACTTTACAATAGGATGGACTTAACACGCTAGTATTTTTTAGCGTACTAATTGTTATCTCACGATCTGTCAACGTCATGCGTGCACCGATGCCGCTTCAGCCCAGAGCTCTGAGTAAATTGGCTGCTACACACTTCACACGTATACGGCTTTTCCCCTGAATGTATACGCATATGCAGCTTCAAGTTCCCACTAATCGAAAACTGCTTATTACACACCCCACAGCTATACGGTCTTTCATCAGAATGCACCCTCATATGCTTGGACAAATTACCTATTTGTTTATTACAAATTTTACACGTATACGGTTTTATGCCTGTGTGCACGCGCATATGCCGTTTCAATTGCCCCGTTTCTCTAAAACATCTCTGACAGACTTCACACGTATACGGCTTTTCGCCGGAGTGAACGCGCATGTGAATTTTCAAATAGCCGTTATCAGAAAACGGTTTGCGGCACACTTTGCAGGAATACGGTTTTTCCCCGGTATGCGTCCTTTGGTGCAATTTAAAGCTTGCCATTTGAGCGAACTGCCGATCGCACAGAGTACACGAATACGGTTTGAAACCCGTATGAACGCGCATATGCACTTTTAAAGTCGTATTTGCTGTGAACGTCTTGTTGCATACTTCACAGCTATACGGCTTTTCCCCCGTATGCTGTCTTTCGTGTATCGCCAAATAGCTTTTACTTGAAAAATTCTTTTTGCATATACTACAGGAATGAGGTTTGATTTGGTTGTGAATGATGTATATGTGCCGCTTTAAATGAGTCCTTTGGGGGAATCTCCGACCGCACACGTCGCATACATACGGTCTTTCCCCTGTGTGGGTGTACATATGCGATTTTAGCGTCTGGTTATGTCCGAAGCATTTGTGACAGACTTCACACTGAAAATTCCGTTCTCCGGTGTGTATTTTCATGTGTTCTTTCAATCCTTTCTTCCTTTGAAACTCTTTACAGCAGACATGACAGGTGAATTTTTGTTGGAAATGGATTTTGACGTGCTTTTTTAATAGTCTTGCTTTGTCAAACGGCTTCGTGCATACATTGCAAATGTAGCTTTCTCCGTCGCAGTGTTGAGTTCTGTAGTGTTTGGTTAGTTCATAATTGTTGGTGCAACTTGTGTCGCATAGAAGGCACGGGTATGTTTTCTCTCCGGTATGCAACTTTAGGTGCATCTCTAGAGAGCCGTTGTATGTAAATCTTTTCTCGCAGTAATTGCACGAATATTTCTTCGATTTCGTTGATGGTGGCTTTGTATATTCTTCTGTAGAAAAAAAGTATTATTATTTTTCTTTTAACTCTTGATATATTTATTTTTGCACATAGTTTATGGAGCAGAAAGTAACATGGGCAATAATTTTTATCCTGGGAAAATGCACTGTTCCTGTGGGAATCGCCACGCGGATGAAACCGCGGGCAGAAGCCAGTATTATTGTCCGTGTACGATGGAAGGTCTCACCATCACTCTCAGCGAGGTTCCAGTCTGCGTCATCATCCTGGTCCCCCGCAGGGCTCGGGGCTCCGCACGAGCGGAGGGTGGACAGCGGCTGGTCGTCCAGATCAAGGGGCGGTTCAAGGAAGATCTGCATCGGTTTCGTGTCTGGAAAAAAAAATCCATAACTTCAAACACCACCCAGATGGATACTCAAAAGAGAAAGCTGAAAAGTTAGTGCTACCACCAAGTAAGTTTTCATTTCGAGTTACACTAAAAAAATCCTTATATTTTAGCTTGCTTTGCTTTTGTTTTGAATAATTTACCTTACACAATTTATTTCCACTAAATCTCTGCATAAATCCGTACTATACTACAAATGCTAGTGTTTTTCTAGGTTGGTCAGTTGGTTTGTCCTTTCACGTCGCAACGGAGCAACGGATCCGATCAATCGACCAGAGTAACATAGGCTAGCTTTTATGCTGAAGAAATGAACGGTTTCTGTCGGAACGCGGGTGAAACCGCGGGCAGAAGCTAGCGACTGCTATAGAAGTATATTTACCATCATATTTGTTGTTGGTTGCTTGTCCTTCTTCGTTCAAGTTTTCTCTTAACTCTGAAAACAGTTACAATTATGTTTAAAAAAATTACTAAGGAAGGTAGTCACCAAAAGAATTTGGCTTGCGAACATGCAGTTTGCTCTCACAGTGAATGCTAGGCTGGCAAACAAAACTTTGTATGTTGAGTATACCTTTTTTTTTTAAATTTCAACAGGGCTTGCGTTTGACCGCTGTCTCGCCTGATGTTAAGCAACGACGCGGTGGACGATGTAGCATGTTTGCCCAGAAGATACCTGTTCACTCGTCTCTTGAAGACTCCCTACCTTTGAGCAAGCTTTCATTTTATACAGCAATCTAAAAGTACTTTGTTTTATGATATGATCCTTACCATTTTCTGTGATGCGACCTGTCTCTAGTTTGACCTGTTTACCAAAACTATCATCATCAGCATCTGAAAAGGGAAACCGAACAAAAAATATTAATAATAATTGATCTCAATCTCACCACCACCAAAAGTATTTGAGGGAGGGGGGATTGTATAATGTGACAATCACATACTGTATTATTATTATTATTTTCAACGGGTTAATAGACTTTATTATAATGTGTATTGTTTTGTGCAATGTAAAAATGTAATGTTTATTGTGTGTGTAAAATATTTTTTCACTAATAATGGGAAATAAATTGTACAGCCAAAAACCCAAAAGAAAGAAGTTCCTACAGCTAGGCTGAACTGCACTTCACTTAATATATAATTTATTCTCAGAAATGTAAGAAAGTTGATTCACAGGAATATTTTGTTTGATATTTCATACTTTTCTAGTTACCTCATACACTTAAAATTATAGACAACAACAACAGCAACAGCTTGCAACAGCGTCGAAATATCGGGTGCTTATCACTCAATAATAATCACGGTAAATATCCTGTTACAATGTGTGAATTAGTAAATAACTGTGAAAGTTTAAAACAAAATATACAATAATTTTTTTTTTTTTTACTGGCTTAATGCCTTTATTAACTAGCTAATACATAAATAAACACTACATCTAACCTAGCTAGCTACAAAAACAGTTGGATAATCTACAAGCCCTATAGATAATCCAAATGTTCTAGCCCACTACCAGTAGGAAGCGTACCCAGCATGCTGGCGGCATTGCCTCGTTGAACCGCAATGCTGATCCGTTGAGCCAAATAGTTACCAGCATACAACTTGAAAAAAATGGCATTATACTCAGGTCTGTAGCTATAAAATTAATTACCAGGTAAATATAGGCTGCGAAAGTTCCTCTCACACTCCAGCACCTGCCTTTTGAATAGTGCAGCATCTCTCACGCGGGGCTCACATGCGTTGCAAATGCCGTATGTAGATGAACAGCTGTCATTAGCTTTTGGAGTTATCTGCAAAAGGAATTAATATCAAGAGTGTAGCAAAGGTTATGCAGCATTACTAAAGGACACTTAGGCTAAGATTCAGAGACGATTCTAAGCGTCTAAGCTAAATTTTGTATTTAGATAAGGTTATTATGGTTTTTAAGATTGCCTATATATAGTCAAATTGGGACGGCCTCAGGACGACTTTTTAAAAACACAAATTTCTATTAATTTTAAGTGTCGTTTATTCGACGGATCGCTTAAGACTAACTAATTTTAATACAATCTAAAAACATCCTCGACAGTCAGGCCACCCAGAGCCGTCCGCTTATCTCATGTCGTACGATGCAATTTCTAAGAACACACTCAGATGCGCTGACTAAGTACGAATAGTGAACGTAGCAAGACGGGGCTCAGGTTGCATGACTTCTCCCTCCTGAGATTCGAGATTATCCGAGTTCAAAGGATTCGGAGAATTTCGAATTTTACATTTATAACCTAATTTTACAAGCCTACAATATAAAATGATCACCCCACATACTGCTATAATCAAATATAATACGATTGTCCAGACACTGATACTATAGACTCTTACTTCACTGATTTCACTTTCACTGGCACTTTTTAGATTTATCGCGTTAATCATCGATTGCACGTTTTCCAAATCTATGTCTTCTAATTCTATTGGTTTTTTTTCCTTCTTAGTTTTTATATCGCTTATGTGTGGTAGGTTAACAATTGGTAGTCTGGCATAGTTTAATTTCGCTATCTGGTGTGGTCGAAGTTTTAAAGAGAATTTTCCAATTTTTACTTCACATGCATCATCCAGCGTAACTATATATGTACCTTGGATATTTTCTTGGTGTATTTCATTTGAACAGATGCTTTGTATGAGTGTATTTTCCTTGGAAAACACAATCCATCGATTGGGTTGTATATGCTGGACCACAAGATTTTCAAGTTTTATTGGAATCAGGGTACAGGAACTTGTATTTTTAGAGTATTGCATCAGATCGGAAATACACGGGTCTTCAATGAATTGGGCGGTGTTATCCTCAAAACAGACGAAACTGGAATCGCCTGCTGGCTGGCATGGTTGGGCGAGTGGCTCGGAGGTTAGCCCTTTCACTAATAGATAGGGATACTTTGGAAGGATAATGTAAGTTTTATGATCATGGATAACAGGGAGAGGATACAGCTTATAGTAAATATAGGTCTCTTTACCGATTAGTGGAATTTCCATCACAAATGTTAACTGATTTTCCTTAAAGAACGATTTAATACCAATACTCTGTTCAATCTTTACAAGGTTTTCTTGTTTAGCTGGAAAAACTAATTTCTCTGTTTCCTCAATATTTTTAAGTAATACTAATAAATTGTCAGAATTAATTATTGATTGATGCAGAGTATTTAGTTTGCTAAAGGCTATTGCGGTTTCTACTTCACCTAACTTAACAGAAATAGTCTGGAAATTATGTAAAATCATGGAATATGTATTAATTATCATATTACTCGTGTAGTATAAGTTTTCCAATCGCATGGTGTTATCCAAACTATTTTTAATGTCTTTTAACTCCTTATCAAGTAGCAGTACATTATTCTTGAGCGAATGGGTTACATTGTAAAATTCCTCAATGACTTCGGAGACCAGAGTTATCTTTTTAAACGTATTTTCCTGTTTTGACTGAATGCTGTCTATAAGTTTATCGTATCTATAAGCATCTTCACTATCTAAATTTCCCGTAATTATCTTAATAATGGAGCCAAGGGGATTAATAAGGCCTCTTTTTACTCTATAACTAGGAACTAACTGTCTATACTTACTTATAGTTAGATTCATCATATAATCTACTTGAATTCTAAAATTAGAGAACACCAGTCGTATATACGTCTCATTATAATTAGTGTCTACAATACTATTCAGGTCACTAAACCTAACAGTGCTACTAGTTAAATCTTCAGCTATCAAGTTAAGATCTAGCCTTTTAAGTATTGTCCACTTATCGGAGCTAATGACCGCGGTTCCTTCTTTCATAGGCAATACACCTGGAGTGCCCTCAAGGGACTGCAGTTGAAGGGCCTGGAGTTGGGTTGCTACCATCAGGACCAGCACCATGACTTGGACGTTTCTGTGAAGGACGTTTGATATCTTTAATGGGGATTTTAGCTTCGCGATTCTTTGTGGTTATCGTTACTACATTTCTTTCGGCTTCACCTACAACTACAGCTTTATCGTAGCGAGGTTTTTCCTTTCCTCTTTTAAAAAGTGCTAAAACTGCTTCCGTAAATCCGGATCTTTAAAATACATAAAATGTTTAATTTTAGTACGAATGTATCGTTTTAAAAAATCTTTAATTAAATCGGATTTATTGAGTGGCATATACACTTCCATAATTTTTTGCTTTTTATTGGAAATATCTTTAATTGCAATTTCGTCTCTATACCACGTATACACTAATATCTGGTTAGGTTTTGTATCCACTTCTTTTAAAATAGGAATTCCCGCAGAATCTGTGTTGCGCACAGAGTGTATAGTTTCCGACTCTACATTTGAGTTTGATTCTGAAGCTGTGATAGTGCCACTGGAATGTTGTCGGACTGAGTACGGTGAACGGCGTTGATTTTCATCCGATGTACAAATACTTAACGTACATTCGGGATCTGATATCGATATAGTATCGTCAGAATCTGATGAGGTAGATTTCCTACTTGTCCCACTTATCTCAATTATTTTATCATTAATACTTTCGCAATGTCTTTGTAATTCCAACTCCTTTTCGTCTAAATTTACTTGTAGTGAACTACTGTCCTCCTGACCTTTACCTATAGCATTTAATTCTACTCTTGACAGAGCATCGGCATTTGTATTTTGGCGTCCGTTCTTATAAATCACTTCGTAGTCATATTCAGTCATCACGTTTGTTTTACAAACTTGCGGCTTGTCTTGAGTAACACTAATTAGCTGGTGAATTTTTAATGTTACTGGTTTCTCTAGTGTATTTTGTATAACTGTGCATGTCTGTCCATTCACACAATTAACAAGTGCACAAGGCATCCTAACGCCACTTTCAAGTTCACGATATTCTATTATACCTGACCCGTCAAGTAAGTCAGTCGGTAAGGTCACACGGGTTTCAGATCGCGGTTCTAGTCGTATGTTAACTTGTGGGTTGTACACGAACGGGATCTCAGTGTCTCGGGTTCGAAGTACTTGATTTTTCATGTCAATGTTTGCATCAAGCTGTGATAAGAGGTCTGAACCTATCAGACCATCGTAGTCTCTGTCTACATCATATATATAGAACATATGCTCATCCATACATCTAAAAGTCTCCAAGAGAGGGATGTGAATTGCTTCGCTATGCGAACTGCGGCCATGAGTACTAATCACCTCAAATGGAACCTCAAATTTAAATTGTTTGAAGAACTCGTCTGCTTTACTAGGACTTATAAATGATCTCGAACTTCCAGTATCGATCATAAACTTTGCTTTAATTTCTGGCAAATAAATATATGGTAATTTCGCAAAATTGTCACAGTTCAAATTTATTGATTCGGGGGGGTTCGTGTCCGAGGCTGGTTCGTAAAAATTTTGGTCTTGGGTCATTGTCCCTTCACCTACTTCAGTCAACTCCTGAGTGTTACCTTGTTCGTCGTAGTAGCCGTTATAGTCATAACCTTGTTCATTATCGCCACCAGAGTACATTTGAATTTCGTTATTATAAGTTTGACTTGGACGAGCTGGTAATGCCGTACGCATGGACACGTCTGTGTTAACGTAACCTGGTGGTTTATTTGGGGTCGTTTGCGGAATTCCGAATTTAAATTGATTTGTTGGTTGCTGGTTAAATGCCTGTTTAGGTGGTGTTTGACCGAATGATGGTCTGTAACCTTGTGGGCCCAACCTTTGCCCTTGATTATTAGGAATGCCGAATTTAAAATTTTGTTGCGGCTGTTGAAACTGGTGTGGCTGCTGAGGCCTAATTCCGTTTGCGTGAGGTATACCAAATTTAAATTGTGGTGGCTGTTGAGTTCCAAAATTTGGAATATTTGGTCGGAATTGGTTTGGAACGCCGAATCGAAAACCTCCCTGATTTGTTGGATTAGCGGTAGCTGTTAAATATGGTTTTAAATCGAACTTTTCTACGTATGGGTTGTTTGAAGATGAAGGCTGTACAGGTCGCATCATTTTGTTGCGAGAGTTGTATTGAAATTGGAAGTTAACTTCTTCCAGTACGATACTTAGTGCTTGTTCAAGTGTCGTGCAACCTTTAAGCCTTACTACACGAATGAGATCCTCCGATAGGTTATAGAGGAACACATTCATGGCCATATTGTCATAAATTGTGATTTTACTCCGTCTAACATGGTCATCTGACACAAGGTTGACCTTGGCAATCAAAGTACTTTTTACTTGTTGAATGCGGTTGCAGAAATCGAGATAGGATTCGTTATGATTAATTTTCAAGGTCTCTAGTTGTATAGCAATGCATTCTTCGGAACGCGGGTCTCCAAAGTGTTGAGTTAAAACTGTTTTTAATTCGACCCAGGATTCAATATCCGGTCTTTCACTAATGAGGTGAGCGGCTTTACCGATCAATTTACTGGAAAGTACGTGAAAAACGTATAGATCCTGTGCCGGATTATTCTCTCTGCAGTAACACTTTATAACATATTCACATTTTTTTACATACATATTGAGAAGTCGTTCATCTCCGTCAAATTTAGGTATTATACAGGAGATTTCCTTAGGAATGGCAACAACTTCCGATTGGGCCATTTTTAATTTATACTTAAACACAGAAACACACAAAATTCACAAAAGGACACCAATCGATTTAACTTAAGTGTATTATATCTACTTGCAATATTAAGATGTTCACGATTGAACTACTATTACTTAAGATCACTGTTAACCTATTTAAAAAAAAACTTAAGTCTAGCCCTAACCTTATTCTATTCTATTCTATTAAGTATAATTACCGATGTTTGGTGTAATTATACCGAAAATCAGTTAACACGCTACAAATTTTAATTAGACAAGGTAAAGTTTAGACCTCAAATAATATAATTCGTAACAATTTAAAATGGAATAGATAATGGAAACAAGGAATAGTGAATTGGACTACTCACAAGCCACCCATCATCCTCCAAGTGAGTCTGCAGCGGATCCTTGGTCCTGGTTTGCGCGTCGCGAGAGACTTATTTATTTGGTTCGTAAGATACCCGAACTACACTTCACCGAACCTTTTTAGCCACAAAACCGATTTCGGGGCTCTGCTTTGGCGGAAGAACGGCAGTAGAACACTTGGGTATCCTACCGGCTGCGCCAGTCAAATTGGGACGGCCTCAGGACGACTTTTTAAAAACACAAATTTCTATTAATTTTAAGTGTCGTTTATTCGACGGATCGCTTAAGACTAACTAATTTTAATACAATCTAAAAACATCCTCGACAGTCAGGCCACCCAGAGCCGTCCGCTTATCTCATGTCGTACGATGCAATTTCTAAGAACACACTCAGATGCGCTGACTAAGTACGAATAGTGAACGTAGCAAGACGGGGCTCAGGTTGCATGACTATATTTCTATTTCATGTAAAAATGCCATTATACACAAACAAAAAGTTTTTTTTAAATATGATTGAAGCTTGGTCACCCAGGTACTTTTAATATGAATTGCTTACTACTAATTAGAGCCCTAACAAAACAATATTTGCATGACATCCACTATCAAACTGGAATGTAGCCTGAGAATTATGATTTGTTTTGTCATACAGAAATATGTTTTTTTAATTAAAAGTTGCTAAAAATATAATCTCAAGTTTGCGTTGCAGAATAGATAGGGTATAGTTGTTTTTGTTTATGAAATATTCAGAGTATCTTCAAACTACCTGAAAATGTTACTCTACGTAGCTTACTTAACATCGAAAGCGAATACTCACAATAATATCAAAAGTTTCACGTAACAAAACTGAAAATATTTCTTTAGTCCCTTCATGCACATATGTCGCTCCTAAGCTTTTGTAACTGCCTTTAGAGTGGCAGCAACGGCACAAATTAGTTGTTACATACGTATCCGACATCATTGTGACATCACTTCGCTTCAATTTATAATGGAAATCAAGAAAAATTAGAAAACAATATTGAGGAAACAAACACGAAGCAAAGCGGAGCGGAACATTACAGGATTTACAGGGAAAGTTGTACAGTAATCGAAATTCGAAATTCGTATGGCGAATGCTGTCCACGTCTAATGGGCACATTGGTGCCCATTAGACGTGGACTACATATTACGTGGACTATATATTATTATACTGATTTAATTATGATTCAATAATCATAATTAAATCAGTATAGTAATATATAGTTACACTGAAATTTCTGATATTACTCACAGTTATTTAAAAAATCAATCCAGCAATAAAAGCTGCAATATTATTTAATTATTTTAATTGTTTTCCGCGTAGTCGATTGTAAGCCGTTTCGTGTGTACGCGAAACTAGTTATTCCAGTTGTTTTTCATCAAACTATTTTTACGTGAGAAATGTGACACATTACATTACTTTCAGATTCTGAATGAAACATCTTTATATATCTATATAGGTAAGCAAAGCACCAAGTGAAGATGCCGAATAGTTCCAAATTAATTAAAGCGAAACATAACTTAATCTTCGGACGTAACGTGGTTCCCCCATAATTAATCAATTTTTGAAACAGTTTCATTTCGAAATCGATTATTTTTTCTTACACAACAAGTTATTGTGCTAGGTATGTTTGAGCTCCTATTGTTCATATATATTTTGAGAGTTCTAATTGGTCCGCTCGCTCACTGCTGCACTGAAGCTAAGGCAATCGGCCAATAGCCGATCAGCCCCCCTATTCGCTAACTTTTACGTTTCTAGTGATTAACCGAGTCTGGTTGTACACCGACATTTGATGTCAACTGATTTATCATAACTTTGGTATTGCGTATCACATTGAGTGGATAACTGGTTATAGTGACTAACGGTGTCTTTCAGGACTTCACTAGCGCAACACTATTTTCTATCGACTATTATACGACTAAGTTATTTAATGCTTTTTGAGGGTTGTGCGTGGAACATTTTGAAGACATTTCATTTTAGGCGGTGTATTTAAGATAAAGTGGCGGTAAAATAAAGTCACAGACTATACTATAACTATGTATGGTAAAATATATGTAAACTCTTTGGGTAAAATTCATAGTAATTCATTACGTAGGTAATCTTCATTCCATTCGAGCAACATTCGATTAATTACTGTTTAAAAGTTAGTTCAATATTAGAAATTTGGTGATAGTAAATAAAGTAAGTAGGTTATGATACCGAATTAATAAAGGAGGCAAATTAAAAACTCATATAAATAAATAAAATTGAAGTGTCTGTTTGTAATATCAAAATAACAGCTTTTTACCACATGTGCATGTGAAAGTATATACGGTATGTACCTACAACAAATTAACCATTTTTTAAATTTTTGTCTGTCTGTCTGTTTGTTCCGGGTAATCTCCGAAATGGTTGGACCGATTTTGACCTGACTTTCGATGGCAGATAGCTGATATTACAAGGAGTAACTTAGGCTACGTGAACGAAGCCGCGGGAAACAGCTAATATTATGTAAAATTATTTTTTATACTATTGGATAACGAGACGAGCGGGTTCTTTGCCTGATGGTAAGCATAACGGCGGCCCATAACAATTACAGTGCCACTCACACTTTGAAACACTAAAACCTGTGCAGCACTGCAGTACACTCGTTACCCTGAGACATTAGGTATTAATTCTCAGCATAAGCCACTGAATTTCACTGGCTACTTTGTTCATCAAAAGGGAACACAGTAATGCTCGCACATTACTGCTTGGTGGCAGACTTCACGAGCATAGTAGTGGTACCAACCCAGACGGACACTCGCAGAAGACTTAGCCCTACCATCTAATCATAAAATATATAATAATAAATACTCCAGCATCACAATCACAACAAAATCGTTGTTGTCGATCAACGGTGTTAATCACTCGAATTTATAAAACACTGCTTTTGGGTAGTGTCTATCACAAACCTCGGTGATTATCAAATTTGATGTCCACTATGCTTACATAATCGCAATTTTAAACTATCGATACAGAAACATCTGTCAAAATGAGTTATGGTGAGTAACAAGTGACTAACCGCGAAACTCGGTGCTCATGACGTCATCCTAGTTGATAACTGAGGTTAGCCAATACGAAACTAGCTGTTTGACAGTTCATCGTTGTACACTTTGCCAAGTGATCATCACTTTGAGTTGTCAACCGAGATACGGAATAGCCCTGCAGATACCGAACAGTTCCAAGTGAAACGTATCAGAGTTTTCGGGTGTGAGTTCGAAACGTAACGTGTTTAAAAAACTGCTTATGGAAAAAACTGCTTACGCGCTTAGCATGAATACACGTTACGTCCGAAGATTGTGTTATATGTCGCTCGGACTTGGAACTATTCACACAGTGTTTTGCTTACTTATACGTACATAGATATATAAAGACGTTACATTTAGAATCTGTTTAAAATAATAAATGTGTCACATTACACACGTAAAAATAGTTTGATGAAAAACCAACCTGTATGAAAATAAATAGAAAAAGTAGCTAAGCGTATACATGAAAATGATTACAAACGATAACGCGCAAAACTGAAAACACGCCTAGCCTGCATCCCTGCATTTTTGTTTCAAGATCTGGGAGCACAACATTAGTCAAATAGTCAATAATGTGCCATTTACCCTAAAGCCTAACTCTGAGGTTTATCAGTTTAATGTAAATGTCACTGTCAAATATTATAGTGCTGTACTTCATAGTCGATTATTTCCACACTATGAATCGTTGAAAAGGTTGTTGAAATATTTAAATTTTTACGTTTTTAGCTGTTGGACCATAGCTAGCGCGAAAAATGTATTCTGTCGGTATTACAAAACTAAAAATGTACAAACGCTGACACCATCTTGATTGGTGTTATTAGGCTCGTGTTATAGCACAAAACTGAGAGTAACAGAAGTGGCGCTTAGGCGCTTATGGACGTTCTTACGCCCATGCTTGGCCCACAGATTTGTAATTTGGCAGCAGTGGCAGGGCACTAGTTTTTTTTAAAAGACAATCTGATAAAAGCACAGACTTTATATTACAAATCTGTGGATAAAAGCTTGACAAACAACCATCACGTAAAACCAACTGATTATAAAAAAATGAGGTTTTGGCGGGAAATTAAACGTACCTAGCCCCTTAGTGGCTCCCTTAATATGGTTCGTTCCAAACCGAACTAAATGAATAAAGTTAGGTGATACCAATAAAGCCCAGACTGGATACGATGTCTGGGTCCAGTCTGAGTTCAGGCTTGCGAGTCTGGGTTCTTACGTGATAAGGCTGCAGCTTTTAAAAGTCATACTCTGAAGAAGAAAGACCGACAACGTGATTTTTATTCCGTGAACCGTTGTAATAGGCTGTTTTGGCGGCAATAGTGTTTATGTTATTGACTATAATTGTTCATGTGTTTATGTTATTGTCTGTACTCTGTGTCTCTCCTAAATCAAGCGAAATGAATATCCGATCTAGTGCGAACAAATGATTTTTAAATATGTACTACATACACAAGTGAATTTTTCTAAGTTCGGTTCGCTGAATCACTGATGTTCGCGGCGGAAATGGGTTTATTTCTGGAGGATAATAAATAAAAGAAATAGGGATAAAAAAACCGTACCTAAGGAACAGAAGCGCAAATTTCTAGGTGTCTCTACGGGGAAAGTGTAATAATTCATTTATACCAGCTTTTGCTTTTTCACGTGCTAGGGCAGATCTTGTTTATTTTAAACTTGGGACCTTGTTTTTGTTAGTGGGAGGAAGCAGTAGTGTGCAAGCATTACTGTGTTCCGGTGTGATGAGCAGAGTATCCAGTGAAATTACTGGGCTTATGAGACTTAATACCTAATGTCTCAGGGTAACGAGCGCACTGCAGTGCCGCGCAGGCCTTTGTGTTTCAAAGTTCTGGGTGGCACTGCAAATATTATGGGCCGGCGTTATGCTTACCACCAGGCAAACCACCAGCTCGTCTCGTTACCAAATAATATAAAAAAAAACTTGACACTGGCTAAATACGCAAATCACACTATAAACAATTGCCTGACATTTTCGTTTTAAACCCTAATAGGTATTTGTTCTAATTTTAGCTACGGTTGTATTTTTTTTGTTTGTTATCTTATCTCCGTCATTTAAAAACCGATTTGGCAAATTATTTTTTACTTGAAATGATATTCTTTCAGAAGATTTCATCAAAATCGGTACAGTAGTTTATCACTGATGTCGGTACGTCGTTTTTGTGGCAATTTTTATCTATACTTATAGTTAAACTGTAACAGGTCCATTAATCTTGTACACATACCACATAATGTACATTGAAGATATTATGGATTCCTACTTTTTGTAAGGAAAGCATTAAAAAAGTACATTAATTATTAAATTGTATATTTCTTACTACATATTAAGTACCATAGCTCTACAGGTATACTATACTTAGTTACTTACAGATTCATAATATGAACGCATCAGAAGACTGTGAAACAAATGGCTATAGGAAGTTATAGTAGGTACCTACTAAAATACAAAATATTATGCACGCAAGTTTAGTATAAAGGTGAAAATACACGGTTCACTTTTGTCTTTCAATTTGGATGAAGCTACCAAATTGATCCATGTAAACTTATAAAGGTGAAAATACACGGTTCAACCAAATTGAATCACTTTGGTTGAATGGAGCAAAAATGAAAGGAATGCTGTTGTTGCAATGACATTGAATGATTCACTTATAAGTTTACATGGATCAATTTGGTTGCTTCATCCAAATTGAAAGACAAAAGTGAACCGTGTATTTTCACCTTTAGTGAATCATTCAATGTCATTGCAACAACAGCATTCCTTTCATTTCTGCTCCATTCAACCAAAGTGATTCAATTTGGTTGAACCGTGTATTTTCACCTTTAGATCATAGGAGCCAGGCGCTCACCAGTGACGGGCGATGGTCTCCTAAGACCCTAAGATCCATATCTAAAGTACTACCGTAACACTAGATTATGCTAATTATAATCACAGTAGAATCAGAAGTGTGTTATTTTCATAGTGGTACGGAATGCGACTTGTATGCATGTGTGCGAGCCAGGTACATAAATCTAGAATGCTATATACGTCTGCACAAGCCGAGTTTGGTACCGCTCTACTTTTTATACTACTGGACAACGAGATAAGCGCCTGTCGGGTCGTTATCCTGCTAATAAGCATAACGCCAGCCCATAACAATTGCAGTGCCACTTTGAAACATAAAAACATAGATCTGCAGGGCCAGGGGCGTATTTACCCTAGGGCCAAAAGGGCCATGGCCCGGGGCGGCAGGCTGCGAGGGGCGGCGTAAGCAGAAGAAATTTAAAAAAGCCTATTTAACTAACGCTCTTAAACGGTGTTAAACGTTTGAAAAGTTAGTTCAACTGTGTTTGTCTCTTTCGATTCAGTTTAAAACTGTCAAAGAACAACAGAGACAAAACATAATTTAACTAAACCATTGTTTAACACTGTTAATTGATAAGAGCCTAAATCTCGTAAGGTGCTCGTGGGTGTAAGTTTAATATACATCAAAACATGGGGCTTTTGTATATATACTGGCCGGCAGGGCGGCGGGGCCTGCAGGCCCAGGGCGCTAAATTCTAAAATACGCCACTGTGCAGGGCACTGTATTGCGCACGTTACCCTTAGACAATAGGGATTAAGTTTCATAAGTCCAGTAATGTCTGCTCTACGAAGATAACATAGTTATGTTTCAACTATGCTATTGCTATAATAGTACTGCAGTGCATTCGGGTAATTACGAAAACCGGAATATTCCGATAACTACCCAGTAATTAGACCAGCGGCGCGAGTACGGAAGTCGGTTCGATAAATTTGTCGAACCGAAAAACTCGACAAATTTATCGAATGTTGCGAGTCCCGAAGTCTGATCGTAAAGTATTGTAGTAGCTCTATATTCTCTTTGGATTCGACCTAGCTTTTCGATAATTTTTGTCGATTGTTTCGAGGCTCGATAAATCCCACTTTATCGATTTGAACTGGTTTTTTTTATCGAATTTTGTCGAATATTATCGACCCGAATAGATCCGTACTTGCGCCGCAGTAAATATTGCCGTGTTTAGTTGTAAATGCGAATTGATCCGGCTCGAAGGACCAAACAAACTGTAGCGTGTGTTACAGGTTATGAGATGTGATGAGTGCTAGGAACAGGGAAAGGGCACTTCTGAAGCTTAGTATTATACAGAATACAACTGCAGAACAAATGGTAGACTTCTGAGATAAAGGTATTGGCAGTCTTATTCGTGCATCGTGTTATGCCGGGTTCAGACCAATTGAGGGAATACGGGCGGAGGCTGGCGAGCGAGAGCAGGCAAACCAGCAAGAACGTCACAATAAAAGCAAGCAAACGCAAGAGAAGACCTTCGCATACGTCTTCAGCTGTGGTCCGCTGGGTGCCAGGTTTGGTTAGTCTCTACTGAGTGATTTGTTTCCGTTCGTTTGTTTGCGCAGGCACAGGTTCGCATGGTGATAGGTAATACTTCTTAATTTAAAGTAACACAAGATTGATATGATTATGAAAAAAAGTTATACGTTAAATTTAATGTTGGTTAAATTATCATAACTTATAGCGGTGCATGGGTGTAATGAGAAATCATGCCTATGCACAGTGGGCTCCATAATATCACTTTCAGATTTTTAAATGTATAGGTATATCTAAAAAAATATTTTGCATAATTAGTCTAACGATTTAATTGTGAAATCACAATTAATTACGTAATGTAAAAAGGTAACTTAGTAAACTTATTTTTGCAAAATAATTTAGATACACACACTTCAAAATCTGAAATATTATTGCATCCGACTGTATGTACATTGTACATCCAACATCCTAGTTTCCAGGCAAACGAAAACACCACATTGTTCAGGTATCTTTGATTCATTGGACCGTTATGATTTACCTACACATATAATTTACCAAGTTTATATCCATCATGCTTCAATAGTATATCTAATTATTAGCGTAATAACGCCACTTTCCCGACTTTCTTAAAATTCGATTCAGCAGTCATTATCGGTTCATCTAATCATTTCACCATCATTATAAAACAATTTTGATTTAAATAATTACTAAAGTTAGTGTTTGGGCCAAGAGGCGCGGTCACTACTGCGAGATTACATGAGGTGAGATTAATTTCGGTAAAAAGCGAAAAAAATTGCTTTGCAAGCGGAAAAAAAGTGGAAGTGCCGCGCGGCGGCGGCGCCGCTACATGTAACTAGGTTTTAAATACTTATAGCATGTGACGTTCAACGTGCATGGCGTTCTTTGAGCGTGCAGCGATCAAATATGTACTGTTATCAATCATTATTGAAATAACAGAAAAAGAGACAAAATTTATAGGTCTATTTAATTATTATTGTAACTGAAGCTAGGAATTCAATCAAGTCGCAATTGATTTTGAAAGGATCCGTGCGCAAATAGGCCTATTTATCTTCTATGCAATAACAAATTAGTAAAAGGAAAAAAGTCGAGTAAGTACTAAGACAACAAAAACCAGATAATGATAACTTGGCTCCTTTTTCATAATATTATGTTCGTATTTTGTTTTCAGTAGGCTCTTACAGCTTTATAACACACATTTTTGTATTATGCTACCAATCAATAACAATACTTTATAACAGAATTATTTTCATAATATATTACTATAATTGTATAATATATTACTTTTAGTTTAGCTTATTTAATATTCCGTAAATAAATTGTTTTTGCCTTCGGATTGGCATTGGTAATGTAAAAACAATATCAAAAAGTTGATATTGTTACCAATGCAATGCCTTAGCAACTGCAAACACTGTTATTAATTTATTATTATAATACAAAGAACATACCTTTACAATGTTAGCAAGACTATCAAATAATTGGTCTCAGCAAGTAAACAGAAATCTAAATTGAATCATACAAAAAAACTTAAACAACATCCAGTGAAGATATTTCCATACTCACATACACATTTGCTCCTTCCAGTATTCCTGGTTGCACCACTGTACAGTTGACTGTGTTATTGTGTATACACTTTCAGATTTTAAAATGTAACTAAATGATTTTGCAAAAAGAAATGTACTAAGTTAATGTGAAAATAATATTAAGGAATTTGCAATGAACTGTGAAACGTAACTGAGTCCACTTATTTTTGCTGGATCATTTAGTTACATATTATAGCAGCTGACTGTACATACTATACGCAAATATTATGGACAAGTAATTTTTTTATACTCTATAACTAAAATTAGTCTTAAATACTAGTTTAGGTAGTTTTTACTGCTAGCCTTGTTATGTTGAGTTTTTTCGTGACTTATCAGTCCCCATCGCCAAGCAAACTTTCTTTTACAGAACTTACAAGCGTAGTTCTTTATATTCAGATGTGCAGACTTTATGTGGCAAGTCAAATTGTGGTTCTTTGTATATTTTTTTTCGCAGAGGTTACATTTATACCATCGATCCAATCCGATGTGTTGCTTGATGTGCACTATTAAGCTTTGCTTGTGTGTGAACGTTTTTTTACAATAATCACACGTAAATGGATCTGTAAACATTCCGTACTTTAACTTTTCATTGTTTTTTTGTACAGATTTATTCTTTGGGCAGAAGTAGTCTTGGTGGCGTTTTAAATTTGACCGTTTTGTGTAGCTCTGGTTGCAAAACTTGCACATAATTTTTGATGAGCCGTGGACAGATTTTAAATGGTATATAAGATCATTTAGTCTTGCGAAACTGCCATCACATTCATTACAATCGTGTCGCTTTTTAATTTTAATTTTTGGTTCCTTCTTAATCAGTATTTCTTCATTAGTCTTGGAAAAATTTGTGGAACTTATTTGATATTTTTCTGGTAGACCTAATTCAATTTTGATTCCATGATTTTTGTACAATTCTTTTTTTTCTTTTAATGTTTGAGTATTCCCGTGTACAGCATATGAACATCTTGAATTGAGAATTATAATATCTGTTTCATAGTCCTCAAATTCATTTTCGTAATCCATTTTGAATTAGATTATATTTCTCTACCTGATTTGAGACAGTATAGAAATTGATAGATTATTATTTTTTATACAAATTATACTGTAATATGTAGAAAGCTTCATTAAATTTGGATGGTTTCTGGCATCTTTGTTGGTTGTTCAGGTGTCCGAAACCTGAAACATAAAACAAAAATATTTTATATGAATGAACTGGAGAAGTAAAAATACCATTTTTATAGTAGTTGCCATTCGCATAGTATGTTTATATGTTATATCTTTATAAACTGTATCATACATGTTTTTCTGATGTATAAGCTATACTATTAGTGTAGTTTCATCAAAATCGGTTCAGTAGTTTTTGTGTGAAAGAGTAACAAACATTTATCCATCCACATAAATTCTTCTATTTATAATATTGTATTAGTAGCATTGGGTTTTTTCACATGAGGGTATGCTATTCCTTTGTTGGACAAGAGGATGAAAGGATTGTTTGCCTGATAGTAAGCATAATGCCAGCCCATAACGATTGCAGTGCCACTCAGTACTTTACAACACAGACCTGCATGCATTGCACCCGTTACCCTGAGGCATAAGTTAATAAGTGTCATAAGCACAGTAATTGCCCTGACTAATTTGCTTATCAAAGTGGAACACGCTGGCAGACTACACTTTCTAGTGGCCCAATGGTGGTTAATAATGACAATGCTTAAACTTTTATTTTAGTACCCTCTCAGTTGTTTAAACGATTGCTATAAAGTTCCGAAATATGTGGGTACTCACCTTCGTTTGATCTTAATCATATGATTCTTTAGAAACCTAGATATCATATTTAAACTTTGGAATGTTTGCCCAGTTGGAGTCTGAAGATACGCTGATTTTAACGAGGGAAAAGGTAACGTTTTACACTCCAAAGGCGATTAATATGAACTTTTATTAACAACTACACCATACTCCATAGTATTTTGTATTCCCATTGACTATTTTGCAGGAGCTTTAGAACTACTAGTAACTACCTTGTTACGTACGTTGTACACGTGGTAAAATTTTGCTGACGGTATTAGTTCAGTCTTGTTTTGGTTTTTCTTCGTAATTTGTTGGAAATCTGTTGAATGAATTGAATTCGCAATATATTCACTTAGTTTGAGATAATTATTCTGACAGCAACTAGCGAAGTGCAACGAAACTCTTAATTTTAGTCGATTATATTCGACTATTTTAACGATTTAAGCTACGATTTAATTAACTGGCAACAAAATTATTTTATTCAAATATGGCCGACACCTCAACTTTCAGCGCGCAGCTCGCAAAAAATCGATTTTTATCGCAGCTTATGTTGATTTTTACAGAAAAATTTTAATAAAATGCCCGATACTATTATAGAAAATGTCCTTAGTGGGAAACTAGAAAATTCTCTGCTTATAAAGTGGCTAAATAATGAGTCCATTGAAGTAATAACCTCAAAAAACTTTGTTTTGATTTACTCTGGGAACGAAAATATCTGTATTTAGTTATTTCTTAAATTTCAGGAAGCCCCGGATGACTGTATATTACTTTGCTGCACCAAAAGCGAGTTTGTTGTGTATTTCTTAACATATTTAAGAAACCAGACTGATAGGTAAGCTAATATCTACATATAAACATTTCGCTACCAGTGAAAGCTAAATTCTAGAAATTAAAAGTAGGTACCTATCGATATGTAGTGCAGATTCAAATTGAGAATGCCAGCTTTTCGGCTGTAAAAGATTGCTCGAAAGCGATTCAATAATTTTAGTCTGAGACCCAACTTTGTGTTCAAACCGCAATCCAGTACAAATATTCCAAAATTTAATTTTTGTATAGGTACTTATTTACTTATTTTCAGCATTCTCCAAACAAACAGCAATGCAGTACAAATTCTCCAAAATGCTACCCCAGAAAAACTGCTCAGCACAGCTCGTATACACCGCCGTTCCATCAGTGAACCTACAAGTGATGAACGCACAGATAGCCTCTCTGTCAAAACAGACTCCAGAAGCCACCATGAATCTCCAAGCAGGGATAAGAAACGTACCGGACGTAGAGTGAAAACAAAACTCTTTACTGATGATAAAAATAACAGCACCGCTTCCGTATCCTCCGATGAATCGAGAATAAGCTTAGGTGTTGATAGAATAGCTATATCAAGTACACCAATGAAAAATGGATTTAAACCATCAGATTTTCCCTTAACCAGTCCAGTAACTCCAAAAAACTTTAAAGACAATTATGAAAGATGTGACACTCCGCGGCTCAGTCATCGACACTCAAGGACCCACGAAAAATCCTGCTTAGGAGACTATTTAGTCACAGCCACAAAAAGCTCTAAAAAGAAAAGTAAGAAGAATACATCTAATGAGAATGAATCCGAGAAAATTGATTTAGATATCAGCAACTCAGAGATTTTCCCAGAGATTGGAGCTAGGAAATCTAGTTCTTTAAGGTCAGAAAAAAAACGAATTAAGCCAACAAACATAGATAAATCTCAAAAAAGTTTATCATTAAACAGTTTCAATTCCGAATGCTTCCCGCAGCCGTCACCGTTAGCTTTAGAAGAAAATTCAGCATTCAAATATCATAAAATTCAGCTGAAAGAATCTTCTAATAGCTTTGAAGCGGAGCGCAGCTTATTGAAGCAAGAACGCCACAAATTAATGGAGAAATTTAACATATTAAACACATCTGCACCTGCTAAACTAACTGTGATGCCTCAAATCAAAATAAGTCAAAAGGAATCGTTGGAAATCTGTCAAAGTTATGTGAAAGCCGACAATGTCAAGATCTTAATGAAGGAGAAAATTGATTCTTTACTAGAAATTTACGACATATTACTGAAGAATAATTTAATATTAAGTGTAAATACTGAAATATATTTTTTGATATCAATTTTGGTATCGAAGCAGTTAGAAGATGATTATTTGAATGTAGAATGTAAATTGAATGATGGTGACACAGATTTTTTATTGAAATCTATACACAACAGTACATATTTTGCTGTTAAATCACTTTGGAACCAGAAGGTGATATTAGAAATCATTTTGGATAAGAATTCTCTGAAGACGTTGGGTGAGTGTTATTTTTTTATGCCAAATTCGTTAACATATTTTGTCTGAATGTAAGGTACTTAAACAAAGAAGATAGCATGCTTTTTATATAGGAGGTGGTGGTCCTTGGAAACCAACATTAATAAAACTTATTTTATTATTTGATGGAATCAGGCGTTACTTTGCGGAAATCTATTTTAAATAAGATTAAATAATGTGGGTAATTTATTGTTTTAATTCCGCAATAAAGAATATCTAATGGCCTAAGTTCGATCTATATTGAATTTAAACAAACGTAACGCGCGACGCTGGATAACAAAACCTGGGTTAGTTTTATAACAAACTAACCCAGGTTTCGTTGTCCAGCGTCGCGCTCAAATTCAGTATAGATCGAACTTAGACCTTTCTTCTTTATCGCGGAATTAAAACAATAAATTACCCACATTATATAATCTTATTTAAAATGGATTTCCGTTACAAGTTTTCATATATAGTAACACATTTAAGAATTTAGTAGGTACGACAACAAACCAAAAATAAAAGGAACCCAAATAGCTCAAGCGTTAAAAGTAAGAACTAAAGAAATCTGAAGACATATGATGCCTTAAGTCTCTACTACCTATGCCAGTGTACAAGTATGAGCATGCCTTATCCGTTGTCTCTTCAGGTGAAAACAAGAAGGTCCGCTCATTCTCCCCCGAGCTGGCCAAGTTCCTCCTGAACTGCTACTGCGTCCGCTGCGAGCGGCCCGCCCCCCGCGCGCCGCCCCGCGCCCCCGCCGTCGTCGCCTACAACTGCGAGACGGACAGTGCTGACAACTTCCCCACTACCCACGCCTTCCATCTGTTTAAGAAGCAGAGAGACGCTTTCTACGACATTATAAGGTGAGGAAGCTATTTCAAATTTCTCGCTAATTTTGTTTTTAAACCGCACTTCTACCAGGAAACCTTTGTATCTATATACAAAGGTTTCCATTGCATAGGCAATAGGTATTGCATAGGCAATATTATTTTAAATAAGTTTTTTGTGGAAAAATAATTGGTGTACAATAAATAATCTACATCTGTAATATTTTGGTGTATAATAAAGAGTTGTCTATCTACATTTGTAATATTTTGTTGTATAATATCTACATTTGTATAATGTTGGTGTACGGGCACCGTACAGCGTAATCTGATATACCTAACCTAAGCACTTTCTGTTAGCACTTTACTTCAATATTGTAATTCTTTATTTAGATCGTATTAAACACCTGACATGAACGGTCGTCTGCGTTATTATTTATGTGCTAATACAGTTGGTGTACAATAAATAATAGCTATCTACATTTGTAATATTTTGGTGTATAATAAAGGGTTGTCTATCTACATTTCTATAATGTTGGTGTACAATATAGAGTTGTATATCTACATTTGTAATATGTTAGTGTACAATAAAGAGTTGTCTATCTACATTTCTATAAAGTTGGTGTACAATAAAGAGTTGTATATCTACATTTGTATTATGTTAGTGTGCAATAAATAATATCTATCTACATTTGTAATATTTTGGTGTACAATTAAGAGTTGTATATCTACATTTGTAATATTTTGGTGTCCAATATAGAGTTGTATATCTACATTTGTATTATGTTAGTGTGCAATAAAGAGGTGTATATCTACATTTGTATTATGTTAGTGTGCAATAAAGAGGTGTATGTACGTTGTACGTGCAGATGGTACCAGCACACGGGCAGCACGGGCGCGTCGCGCAGCTCGTTCCGCGGCCGCGTGAAGGCGCTGCTGGCGCTCGGCGCCGCCGCCAACCACGCGCACCTGGCGACTCTGTTCGCCGCGCACATGCTCGCCGAGTGCCGCGCCGACGACGCGCAGGTGGGCTCTTGGCTAGCGGAGTAGCCAGCGAATGGGCAGCGGCATTCGCCTCGGTCACATCGGATCTAGTGCGATCACGAAATACTGTTAGACGAAATTTTGTTAGACAGACCATGATAGCATCACTATCTCGAAATTTTGTTTGTAGGAAGTGTTTTTTATATGATTTGATAATGAGACTAGCTGGTCATTTGCCTGATGGTAAGCGCAACGCTGGTCCTTAACAATTGCAAAGCCACTCAGAACTTTGAAACACAAAAGTCTGCGCGGCACTGCAGTGCGCTCTTTACCCTAAGACATTAGATATTAAATCTCATAAGCCCAGTAAATACTTTGCTCATCGAACCGGAACACAGTAATGCTTGCACATTACTGCTTGGTGGCAGACTACACGAGCAAAACGGTGGTACCAACCCAGACGGACACTCGCAGAAGAGTAAGTCCTGCCACTTAGTAAGTGTGGCTGAAAACTATTGTATTATTCAACCGGCTTAACAAAATGATGAAAGAGGAATAATTAGAGCGTATGATCTAGGTCTAGGTTATTCAAACTTTGAGTAAGAGAACACTTAAAAAATTCCAACGACTAACATCCGTGACACAAATCATTGGATTTCAAACACGTTTACTAGCTTGTTCTTTCTATTGAAAGTTAGATGCTGATCGAATAATCTAGAAAAAAATGTATTTCTTTTGTAATGTAGAGCCAATACTTTCTATTTATTTTTACCTGGCTTGTAAACACAACCCCTAATCGATACTGTGATCCACAGTTTGAAAAACGTTGGTCGATGTAATCAAAGGTGGGTTCGCAACGAGTCATATCAATAATCTTAAGTGACTCAACTCGGGTTCGAATCCCGAAATCGTTTAAATTTGTTTTTAAATTTTCTTAAAGTTATGTTTCTTTAATTTATTATTTTTATAATTTTCTTTTGCGAATTCCAGGAATCGAAGCTTAGCAAGCTTCAGCGCCGTCTGACGTGTCCCACCGGCGCCGAGTCTCACAGGCTCCCCCATTTCACGCCCAGCGAGATGTTTTACAAGTAAGTAAGTGTTCAGAGGCCGCCGTCGACCATAGGTGTATTCCTTTAAATATATACTTCTCAAAAATGTCGCTGCCAACAGCTGCCTTATCAGCTAACAATCTCGAGTTCGTTTTCAATACGAGACCGATTAAAACCAGCGGTCACTAGTCTTCGTGTGGAAGAAACCACTACTACCAACTTAGCTACGTAGCTGTCAATTAATAATTTATTTTTTTCAGGGAATTCATAATGCATGCTGACAACGAATCGTTCAGAGTTCATTTACGGGACGCACTCGCCACCGAGATTATAGCACTAGACGGCACCCACATAGCCATGGAAGACAGGGGGAACTGTAAGTGTTGTACAATACTTTATTAAATAGTAGGGACTCACTCGTCTGGGTTGGTACCACCGCTTTGTGAGTGAAGTCTGCCGCCAAGCAGTAGTGTGCAAGCATTACTGTGTTCCGGTTTGATGAGCAGAGTAGTCAGTGGAATTACTGGGCTTATGAGACTTGATACCTAATGTGTCAGGGTAACGAGCGCACTGCAGTGCCGCGCAGGACTTTGTGTTTTTTAAGTTCTGAGTGGCACTGCAATTGTTACGGGCCGGCGTTATGGTTACCATCAAGCAAACGACCGGCTCGTCTCGTTATCGAATAGTATACAAAAAAATTGTCTAAAATTATATTAAATTGAAATATTAATATTAAATTAAATAGGTATTTGAAACTATCATTTCTGAGACAGCATTTAAAAACTGTATTTGCAACTGCGGCGCAAGTACGGATCTATTCGGGTCGATAATATTCGATAAAATTGACAGTTCCAATCGATGAAGTGGGATTTATCGAGCCTCGAAACAATCGACAAAAGTTATCGAAAAGCTAGGTCGAATCCAAAGAGAATATAGAGTTACTACAATACTATACGTTCAGACTTCGGTACTCGCAACATTCGATAAATTTGTCGAGTTTTTCGGTTCGACAAATTTATCGAACCGACTTCCGTACTCGCGCCGCTGTTCATAAATCAAAATATAATTAAATTTAATATTGTTTGCAATGATTCTTATTAATTTGCGATAACATTACAAACATACAGCAAAAGTATCATTTTGATCTGATCAACTTTTCATACATGAAAATGGGCGAGATATAAATCCCATTTTTAGGTTTGAAAATTTGAATTGATAGAAATGAAATTTTTATTTTACCTATGTAAAGTTATTGTCAGCAACTTCACCGTATGTGATTTTTCATGAGTGTTTGACCGCGAGCGAGATAGCTGCGCGCCTAACAAACTACAACTGAACAAACTAGCAAATTAATAATGACATACATACATTTCTTTATAGATCTTCGTTCTTTGACGCTAGATTTCGTTTAAAAAACTATCCAAAATCTTGTTCCAGCAAACCTGGACCTAACCCGGGAGTACCTGCAGCTAGCCAAGAAGCTAGCTCTGCTGGCCAAGTTCCTGGGCTACCTGACCTCTTTGCCATACTCGCAAGTACCCGCCGAGATTACTAGCAAAAGCTCCAACAATATTAGCCACGGAGTCAGTAATAGTAGAGAGCGGAACTACTCCGCACCCAAGGAAAAAGTGCTGGAGAATAATATTGGACTGAGGAATTATGTGAGTAACATAATATAAACACTTACACACTCATACCCTTGACTAGGATTCCCTGTGTGGCAGGTAGTACATAAACATCAAAGAGAACAAAGTTTATGTTCACCACAAAAAGTGTTGCGGCCGGGTTGGGGTTCGAACCCGAGGCTCCTCGCTTTGCATGCAGGGTTTACTACCAACTGGCCACGGAGCCAACATGTAAACGTTTAATTATTATGTTATGTATTTGTTGTCCATTTCGAAAGAAAAGCATTTGTTCTGAGTAGGAGAAAATATTTCTGTTTCATAATTACACTACCAGTAACAAGACAATGAGGGTCTCACTAATAAACAGTGTGTAACGATGGTATAGATACACTATTTTTTGTCTTTGTTGTTCTTTGATAATTTTGAACTGAACTGAACGAGACGAAATGTTGTCTAACTGTTCAACCGTTACACAGAGTTTATCAGTAACGCTGTAAATGTTTATTGATACGCAAGACTACAAACTAAAGCCTAAAAATAATAACTATAACTGTTAGCGCAGAAAGCAACCTCTTCTAGACAATGTTTAGATGGGTAATAATCATATTTTTCTTTTTTCCAGAGCCAACCATCGATAGACCTAAAAAGTCTACTACAAAACGCCAACGATACCTCTCGTCTCTCCATAACAATACCCTGGCTCGTCCACTACCTGTCAATGTTGGATTATACTACCCTCCGTCTCAAATACTACACCGAACTACTTAGAACAATCTTCGAAATTTACTACAACAAACTAAAAATAACACAAATCGATTTAAAACGAAACACAATCGTGTACCTGAAATCGATTCTCGGCTGGCTGTTCGATTTGAGCCACTTCCCTAACGAAGACGTCTGTCGGTTTAGTGTTGTGCAGTACAAGTGCAGTGACGGGGTTGACAGCTGCGATTTAGTCGATGAATCGACTATCGTAGAGCTGTGTCCCAGTTTGAAGGATGTCAACACGTTGCTGTCGACCTGTCGGCTGAGTCAGGAGCAGAGGGATATCGGCACCTTTAGACATATCACGCCGGTCAGTTTGACTGTCAACCCTGAAGATCGGATCAAGAATAAAGAGAAGGAATTACAGGTGAGAATTGAGAATTTCTACTTTATTTATATTTTTTACACAGTCTTGCTTTTGACCCCTATCTCACCTGCGGCGCGAGTACGGATCTTTTCGATAAATAAAATTCGATGAAATTGACAGTTAAAATCGATAAAGTGGGTTTTATTCGATAAAATTGACATTTAAAATCGATAAAGTGGGTTTTATCGATTTTAACTGTCAATTTTATTTATCGAAAAGATCCGTACTCGCGCCGCTGATGATATGTGACGGTGCGGTCGAAGATGTAGCAAGGTTACCTAGAAGATACCTGTTCGTGTCTTGAAGAAACCCAGGTTATAGCGATCAGGAAACACCAACTGAGGCAATGAGTTCCACTCCGCTAAATGAATGTGGAAGCAAAACATGATGCAACCTTTAAGTACTTAGATATTTCCGGTCTTACCACAAAACAATCAAACACACCCTAAACCAGTTTTAAACAGCATTTAACTCCTAAACATGTCTTAGTCGCGTGTTTAAATATGAGCACCCACAAATCTTGATATAAGTAGTATCTAATTGGTGTCTAACTCCATTCGGTTGTGACATTTCTAATCATTTTAGATGTTTATCTTTAGACACTGTCTAGCTAAACAGGTGATTAAAACTTGTTTTTTGTGGTAACAGGGATAGAGTCTATACATTAAACCCAACATTCCAGGCTCGACTAGAGGAAGAGCTTCTCAAGAGCCAGCCGTCTTCCACCCGGCGCGTGTTAGAGATGGTGGTGGAACGAGTGACGTCACAAGCGGTCAAAGAGATCACCGCCCGCGAGCTTGTTGGCGCGCGGGAGCGAGCGCGCGAGCTTGCTCGCCGAGCATTGGTCGCGAGCGCGGGGGAATCTCACGTGAGTACATTTACGAACGTTTGCGAACATTTATGTCGTTTAGTTTTAGTTAAATATAAAGAATATTGAATTTGACAGGCCGTCCTCCTCCAAAAAACAACGACAATCTACACCTCGCAGCTGCAAACGCTGCGCTCGGAAGCCCTGGCCGCGTATAGGGCTCCGCTGGCGTCTCGGTCGCGTGGAGCCCTAGCCGCTTTGCTGCCTAGTGCTCCGCGGGTGTTACATGCCGTGGCGGCTAAAATGGCGGCCAGAGCTCTCGCAACCTGGCTACAGGACCACACGGCTACCACCGGTGAGTTCATCATCGTCATCATCATCATCATCATCGTCAGCCGGAAGACGTCCACTGCTGAACATTGACCTCCCCCATAGAACGGGAAATTTTCAATAATACAGCATGCTTGGCATACATGTTCTGATCACAGCTAGATTAGGGATTGTTCTGTGAGGTTCTTATACCGCCTTTTTTCAAACCGATTTTATATTATACGGATTATTCTCGAGTAATTCGTTATTTACTCTCGGATAAAACCATATTCCAATTTGGTAGAATCCGGCCGATTCGTTTCTGTGTGTGACGGAGTCTCCGTGTTGCAGCGGTGCTGTGCAAGGACATGGAGGCGGAGCTCCGTGCGCTACAGTCGAAGCCAGCGGCGGCGCCCGAGGCGCCCCGGGCTCCGCCCCCGCGCCGGGACGCCGTGCACACGCCCGTCGCTGAGCCTCTCATGCAACTGAAGGTACACTTAAGGGGGTGCAACGAGATACTAACCCTGAGAGATGAAATACTGTACTATCCGATCTCACAACAATGTATTGATTGCGCGTATCAGTCAGCGCACGGGCAATCGGCGCGAGGCGGTGGCTTAGCTAATCAGAGCGCATTATGTCTAGGCATAAATGCTGGAATTTATTTCGTGCAAACAAAACGTCACTTCTTCACGTCTTGAGGTTTGTATAACGATGGAATCAAATAATGAGATGAAATTGTAAAATTTGGAACGGGCACGGTGGGTTTCTGGAAGGGTCGTTGACTTTGAGCACGGATTGGGTCTGTACCAAAAAGCATAAAAAAAAAATTTGATTTTTGTAAATTTTATTTCAGGAACACATCTGCCTCTTGTTGGACGACGAAGCCCCTCCTGATATCTCAGGCCTTATCTCTCAGTGCGCACTCAGCTGCCCCGCCACCAACATGTTCTGCCGCGCTCCCTCGCAGCGCGCCATGTTGCATCTCAGTGTTGACTTGTGCATTGTCTATGGTAAGAGATAATTTTTTTTTGTGCTATGTAACGAGACGTACTAGTCGTTTGCCTGATGGTAAGCATATCGCCGGCCCGTAACAATTGCAGTGCCACTCAGAACTTTGAAACACAAAGGCCTGCGCGGCACTGCAGTGCTCTCGTTACCCTTAGACATTAGGTATTAAGTCTCATAAGACCAGTAATTTCACTGGCTACTCTGCTCATCAAACTGGAACACAGTAAAGCTTGCACATTAGCGGACAACAACCCAGATGGATACTCTCAGAAGAGTTAGTCCTAGCACTAACAAATTAGATTATATTTATTAATTTACAGTAAAATTGATACCTAGTGTCTCATTGTAACGAGCGCGATGCAGTGCCGCTCAGGCCTTTGTGTTTCAAAGTTCTGAGTGGCACCATCAGGCAAACGACCCGCTCGTCTTGTTATTCAATAATAATAATAATATTTATTTATTCATTCAGACAACATAGTTGGTCCATGTGTTAGTAACAAGAACAAAACTTAAAAACTATGTTAGTTAGCAGCACAGGTGGTAACATTTACATTTATAATACCAAGTGAAAGTTATTTATTTTTGTTTGGCAGTATGTGAACCATGCAACACTGATTCAGATACTGACAGTCAAATCTAGTAGCTAACACGTTCAGTATGCTGTTGGAGCTGGCGCGGACCCTGCGCATCAGAGATGTACACCGTTTCCGCATAATCGTGTAGAAACAGTCTACACGTGACTCGGCGAACATCCCTGATGCGCTACAGAACCGAGGCAGCCCCATCAGCACCCTGAACGCGTTGTTATACTGGATACGTAGGGCATTGTACTGCTTGAGCGTGTAAGTTAGCCACAGACTGCTCGTGTAAAAACAAGTACAGTAGGCTCTGAAAAGAGTAGCTTTCACTTCTGTGGAGCAGCGAGCGAACCTGCGAGCTATCATGTTCGCTCTCACTGACTGACCAATAGACTCACCAATAGATAGTATAATAAGTTTTTGTTGAAAAATATATATATCTGGAAAAGCTTTTATAAAATAGGTAATTAGTACTGAACTCTTGTGGCCACCTCCCGGCTCCATCATCAGGACCCTGGGCATCATCTACGATCATAGTACTTGTAAAGATAAATCAAACGAGCCCAAACTCGACGGGGTTACGTCATTCCATTACAGAGTTCCTGTGGCCACCTTCCGGCTCCATCATCAGACCAGCTCTGTGATATAAGTTTATTGCATTGTCATCCGATTTACATATGTATGTACAATTTCGACTCAATCGAACACCGAAAAGTGGGTCAAATTTAGCTTGCTAGATTTGATATAAACATTCACCCTATAGAGTATAAAAACCTTTGCTAACCTAGTATTTTGTCATTACAGTATCGAAAAAGCCTCAAGAAATCACAGAGTCCTTCCTAAACAAGCTTCACGCTATATGGAACACGTGCTGTCCCGACAGAAAACATTACACTTCTGAGGACATTTTATTACCTGAGAGACGAGATGAGATATCACCCCAATTGAGAAACTTTGAAGACGACGAAAGAATGTCTACACCGCTGAGCGATGAAGAAACTGACCACAAAGCCGTCAACGGCATCGATCTGCAACCAAGTCCTGAACAAATTGCTACGACGTTGCAACCCATTATTCCAAAGTGGAAATCGATGAGGTCAAACCTGCAACCGATTAACATAAAAATGCAACCAATGAATACAAAATCGCAGCCAGCTAGCCCTATGTTACAACCGATTAGCGCTAAATGGCAGCACACATCGAAATCGCAACCGGTCAGTCCGAAGCTGCAAACCATTAGCCCTCGACTGCAGCCGAACAGCCCGAAACAACCGATTAGTCCAAAGTTGCAACCAACCTGTCCAAAGTTGCAACCAAACAGTCCAAAGTTGCAACCAAACAGTACAAAGTTGCAACCAACAAGTCCGAATACAAGTGACAATAGTGAAGTGAAAGATGTGAACATAGATCCTGAGCATATGTTAGAGTGTTTTGATAGGATTCTGTGCCCTCGTAACATAGCATTGTTAAGTGCGTCTAAATGTGACAAAAGTGATGTTTGGCAAACACTGGCAACAGTGCTCGTGTTTTTGTTGAGAAATGACTATTTGAGTGAGGACTCATTGACTGAGCAGTGCTTAGCTGTTTACAGACAAGATTGGCCGCAGGTGAGTCAGCTAATCTTACTATTCACAGGGGTCCAGGTGGTAGGACCCAGAAAGACACTCGCAGAAGTGTTACTTCTGCGAGTGTCTTTCTGGGTGGGCACCACCACTTTGCGCGTGTAGTCTGCTGCTAAGCAGTAACATGCAAGCACTACTGTGTTCCAGTTTGGTGAACAAAGTAGTCAGTGAAATTATTGGGCCTATTATTGGGGTAACAAGCACATGCAGTTCCGCGCAGGCCTTTGTGTTTCAAAGTTCTAACTAGCAATTGCAATTGTTAAGGGTTGGCGTACTTATTAAAAGCAGGCAAACGACCTGGCGATGCTTGTCTGGCTAGCTTCTACACTCGTGTTGAAAATTGATCATCATCTGTATCTATTGGTGTTTTCTAGGAATTGCACTTGTTAGCCAGTCAGTTAAAATTAGGTTTGGGGATCGACGTCACCCGCGTCCGTAGGTTTACCCTCGAGACCCTACACGTGATCCCTGGGTGGTGCTAAAGGGTGGCAACATTCTGGTGGTAGGTTTCGGCCGTGGCTTGTCACCACCCACCGGTTAAAGCCATGCCGCCAAGCGGCTTTGTCGTGTTCCGGCATGATAATCGGTGTAGCCATTACAGGAAGACGAGTCGGGACAGTAGCGCTGCTGGAGCAGATCGTTTTCGAAGCACAACTTGGACGCTGCATTGGGTAACTAATCTCGGAGAGCAGCGGGATCCGAGGCACGGTTCTCCGCTGGCCGACCGCAGACAGTAGGGGGCCCAAGTAGTGTGCTAGCCACACACGAAAGGCTGCCCCGCCATCTCGCGAAAAATCCCGGGATGCGCCATCGTGCCAGTTGGCGACTGGACGAGAGGACCCGATGGACATCCCTGGGGGGGCTCGGGCGTCCCCGCGGTCTCCGGATTAGTTCTCCCGCTGATGTAGTGTTGTGTTGTGTTTTGATGGATCACCTAATAGCGCCTCGTCCCACTTTCGTCTTCTTACCTCTTCTCACTCTAAACATGAAAAGTAAAAATAACAGAAAGTCGGTTCGACAGCGGATGCACGTCCTCTCTCTGCAAGTGCACCTCTCAAACATTCGAGGCCTGCACTCAAATGTCAACTCGGTCCACCATCACTTCGAGACCGCGAAACCGCACTTGCTGTTTCTCACGGAGACGCAGATCAGATGTCCGGGCGACGCGTCATACCTTGCTTATCCTGGTTACGTCCTAGAGTACAAGTTTAGGCCACGTGCTGGAATTTGCATGTATGCTCGCGATGACATCTGTTATCGGCGTCTTCGTGATCTTGAAGACCCCAGCCTATCTGTTATTTGGATTTTGGTGGATACTGGTATGGAGAAAATCCTTTACGCCGGTATCTACCGATCGCACAGCGGAGATCAGGAGACAACCAGGCTCATGAGCTATCTCAGTGAGGCTGGCGATGTGGCACAACATAGGTATCCAACTGCCCAACTTGTGCTTCTGGGGGATTTTAACGCCCACCACGAGGAGTGGATATTCCCATACCAGAGCACTGACCATGCTGGGAGAGAGCTGCGTAAGTTAGCCTTAACTTTAAACCTCACCCAGCTGGTCCACGAGGCAACGAGGGTACCAGATGTTGACAGCCACACAGCCAATTGCCTGGACCTTCTGCTGACAACCGATCCAGACCGCTACTCGGTGTCGGTTTCATCACCTTTAGGTAGTTCCGACCATTGTCTGGTGAAGTCTGTATCGGTATATTCCCCGCCCGACCCTTGCCTCAAAGGCAACCGGCGGGTATGGCGATACGGGTCAGCAGATTGGGACGAGATGCGATCTTTTTTTGCATCTTATCCTTGGCAGCCGATTTGCTTCTCTTCTGGCGATCCTTCGGTTTGCGCGGATGCTGTGACGGATGTGATACGTCAGGGTATGGAGTACTTCATTCCTTTCTTTGACGTTCCTCTGTCCAGCAAAGCTCGCCCATGGTTTGGAGTCGAATGTGGACGTGCAGAGGCACTGAAACATGAAGCTTACTTAGCCTGGGCTGATGCTCGAAACCGTAAAGCCAAGGATGAACGCGTAAAGAAGAGAGCCTTCAATAAGGCTGCCAAGTCCTGCAAAAAGGCTCTTAAGAAGGCTCGCTTCGATCATATTAGCCGAATTGGGACTAAAGTTGCTTCTTACCCTGCTGGAAGTAAAGCATTTTGGTCCCTGGCTAAGTCGGTCGAAGCGAACTTCTGTCGGCCCTCACTGCCTCCGCTGGTGAAACCTGACGGATCGCTGGCCCACACTGCTGAAGAGAAGGCGAACTTGTTCGCGTCTCTTTTTGCAGAATCTTCGCGTCTAGATGCTGGTAATGCTGTACCTCCAAGTCTACCTGGATGTGGAGCGGCTATGCCGGATATTCGCATCCGTCAGACAGAGGTACGTAAGACGTTACGCAATCTAGACGTGAACAAAGCCAGTGGTCCAGATGGGATACCAGCCTTAGTTCTGAGGACCTGTGCGCCTGAGTTGGCTCCTGTACTGTCGCGTCTTTTTTGCCTCTCTTTAGAGACTGGTAGTGTGCCGAAAAATTGGAAGCTTGCCAATGTGCAGCCTGTGCCCAAAAAGGGTAGTCGTGCAGACCCTGCCAACTACAGGCCCATCTCGGTCACGTCCATTCTTTGCAAAACTATGGAACGTGTACTGAACAAACGGCTCCTGGCATACCTAGAAGCAAATGATCTCCTCAGTGACCGGCAATATGGCTTTCGCCGAAACCGGTCTACTGGGGATCTTTTAGCGTATGCCACACACATTTGGAGTAAGGCCATCGAGGAACACGGGGAAGCGCTTGCCGTATCCCTGGATATCTCGAAGGCTTTTGACAGGGTCTGGCATGATAGCCTTTTAAGCAAGCTTCCTTCATACGGCTTACCCACTGGCCTATGTGCATGGATATCGGACTTCTTGTGTGACCGATCGATTCGAGTGGTTATAGATGGCTGCTCGTCCGATCAATTGGCTATTAATGCCGGAGTCCCACAGGGGTCAGTACTCTCTGCAACGCTATTCCTGCTTCATATAAACGACCTGCTGATGCCCGGTACATTTGGGTACGCAGACGATAGCACGGTTGTAGAGAGCTACACATCTAATGCACGAGCCAGTGGAGATCAAATCCAGTCTCTTAGGGAGACCATGGTCGAGCGCTTGAACTTGTCCTTAAAGGCAGTCTCCGATTGGGGCAATGCCAATCTGGTCAAGTTCAACGCTACTAAGACCCAAGCGTGTCTGTTCTCCGCCAAACGGAGTCAATTCCTTCTTACTCCTACTTTCCGGGATGTAGCCGTGCCGATAACTGACCATCTCGAGCTTCTTGGCGTCACTTTGTCGTCAACTCTGAATTTCGGCTCCTTTATTGAGTCTAAGGCTCAACTGGCCGCCAAAAAGCTGGGTATCCTAGCGAAGGTGAGGCAGTACTTCACACCAGAACAGTTGCTCAACTTATATCAAGCACAAGTTCGGTCATGTATGGAGTATTGTTCTCATCTCTGGGATGGCTCGGCCAAGTACCAGCTTGAGGCATTGGAGTCTATTGAGAGGCGAGCCAAGAAGCTCATCCGTAATGACTCGCTTGTAAAAGCTAGGCTGCAGAGCCTTGAGCATAGGCGTAGAGTTGCTTGTTTGTCGGTCTTTTATCGGCTGCATTTCGGCGAGTGTGCGTCGGAATTACACCAATTAATTCCTCCTTCTCCTTTCCACCATCTGACAACCAGACAAACGGCGAAGCGACATCGATACATAGTTGACATTCCTCCTTTACGCACGAAGCGTTATGCTTCTACGTTTATCTGGCGTACCGCTAAGGAGTGGAACTCTTTGCCCGAGTCTGTGTTTCCTGATCGTTATAATCTGGGTCTCTTCAAGTCACGAGTGAACAGGTATCTAGGTAAGCGTGATACATCGTCGACCGCATCGTCACTTACCACCAGGTGAGATAGTGGTCAAACGCAAGCCTATTAGTATAAAAAAAAAAAAAAAAAAAAAAAAGGTAATTTATTTTTATTTATTTATTCGATTTAATCAAAACGGTTACATAAAAACAACCACTTACATTGATTAAATAAAGTCAGATAAAATTAAATGATACAATTAAAAATAATAGTAAGTAATAACATAATAACAAGGCAGCAACACAAAAAAAAAACAATAGAATTAAATTTACAATCAAATAATTTAAAATTTGGATGTCACGGGAAGCTAAAGCCAACACAAAATCAATTAGTTAACCTCACAAAAATGTAGACATATTGTCAAAATGTTTACCCATCTATCTACAAAAATATCCATTTCCGAGTTGGACCCCAAGAGAGCGTTGAGCGCTGTAAGGGTGCGTGGTATGGGGGAGTTTGCGCAAGCTACGGTGCGGCACCCGGGTACTGCGAACAGCATATGCCTTCTGCTTCTATTAAAATGGTTAGGTACGTACAGTCGACACAGCTCATTGCTCAGTTCCGGTGAGTCAATCTTACCGCGAAGAATCTTACAAGCTATTACCAGTTGGTCGTTTGCTCGTCGAACCTCAAGGGAGTTAAATCCCAAACACCCCAACAGGAACCTGGTAGGGTACATAAATGGATAGTATCCATAAGTTTTCTTGTAGAGGTATCTTAAAAAAGCCTTTTGAACTTTTTCGAGCACCAGTGCATACGTGGACTCGTGGGGGTTCCATACGCATGCACTGGTTTCGAGCTTTGTTCTTACAAGCGCACTGAAAAGTACCCTGACAACACTTTCCCGTTTAAAGTCTCGGGCGTTCCTGAGCACAAAACCAAGGCGCCTAAAAGACTCTTTAGCAAGAGAAATGACATGGTCGTGGAACGTTAGCTTACGATCGAATGTGACTCCCAGATCTTTTACGGTAACAGTTCTAGCGATCACTTGGTCGTCCATCTTGTAATCGAAATTAATGGGGCATCGCATTCGACCGAAACTCATGACATTGCACTTGCTAATATTAAGCTCCATTTTGTTGACTGCGCTCCATTGACAAATAGCATCAACATCTTTTTGTATGTTTAGGCAGTCAGATAACGTTGCCACGTCAGCATATAATTTTAGGTCGTCCGCGTAGAGCAGACTTCTCGCATAGCGAACAACCGACGGTAAGTCGTTGATCATCAATAAGAACAGGAGTGGGCCCAAAATCGAACCCTGACTGACACCAGACCGCGTGTGGTACGGCTCAGACTCATAGATACCAAGTCTGACATACTGCTGGCGATCACGGAGATAATCCGCAAGAAGCCGGAGGAGACCCGGGGCGAAACCTATTATACTGAGCTTGGTCAGCAGTATGTCATTATTGACTCTGTCGAACGCTTTCTTAAAGTCGAAGTACAGCACATCGACCTGCCCACCCCTGTCCAGCCGCTTAGCGATGAAATCTACTAAGTACAGAAGATTCGTATTAACCGAGCGTCTAGCTCTGAATCCATGCTGTTCACTGCACAAGTATTTATCCACTTGAGCGTATATGTACTTGTGCAGTATTCTCTCGAATATTTTAGCGGGAGACGATAGGATAGCAATGGGGCGGAATTCCTCTACTGCAGATCTATTGCTGCTCTTGGGTATAGGAGTAACCCTAGAAAGCTTCCACTGGGAAGGATACCTTCCAGATTTCAAAGCCATGTTAAATATATGGCAGAGAGGATGCGACAGGAACCGTTTCAATATTTTTATTAAAATGGGTGGAACATTATCTGGGCCTATAGAACTGTTTGGTTTCAATTTATTTATACCAAAATTTACATCACAAACTGTAATTTCGGTTATGTTTATACAGTTACTATCCCTACTTGTGTCTCCATTGACGGCTTCAGTAATATAGTGGTCTACCCCTAATTTATGAGGAATTGTAATAAAACATTCACTCACTCACTGGAGAGATATTAAAATTAAATGTAATTAAAATTTAAATGACTTATGGCACTGAGACGTGGTCTCTTACTATTGGCCTCATGAGTAAGCTCAGAGTCGCGCAACGTGCTATGGAGAGGGCTATGCTCGGGGTTTCTCTGCGTGATAAAATCCGAAATGAGGAGATCCGCAGAAGAACAAAAGTCACCGACATAGCTCTCAAAGTTAGCAAGTTGAAATGGCAATGGGCAGGCCACATCGCTCGCAGAACCGATAACCGATGGGGAAGAAAGGTTCTCGAGTGGCGACCACGAACCGGAAGACGTAGTGTAGGACGTCCCCCCACTAGGTGGACTGACGACCTGGTCAAAACCGCGGGGAACCGCTGGACGCAAGAGGCGAGTAGCCGATCCAAGTGGCGCTCTATGGGGGAGGCCTATGTTCAGCAGTGGACGTCTTCCGGCTGATGATGATGATGATGATGAAAATTTAAATCAATTAATTTTTTTAGTTTAAATTAGAAGCAGGTTTTTTTACTAGAATAATGACTATAGGCGTAGATTACTTTTTTATACTGGCTACAGGCTTGCGTTTGAACACTGTCTCACTTGATGTTAAGCGACGATGCGGTCTATGATGGAGAATGCTTACCTAGACGATACCTATTCTTACCTGATAGTAATTTAATGCTTGCCCATAACAATTGCAACGTCACCCAAATATTTTTCATTTTGCACATGTATTTGAATTTAAATTTTCTTTCTCCGCAGAGCATCCTAGAGAGCCTCTCCACCTGCATGAAGTCGGTCTCGTCCCGTTGGTCCAGATCTTCAGCGGGGAAGTTTACTCTGTTCCTCGATTTTCTTGCTGAATACTGCGGGGATATGGATTATGAACCTTTAGAATAATAACTAAGAAGAAGGAATCATGATTGATTGTCAAGATTAATATATTTTAAAGTGTTTAAACACTAAAATATTATTATCTTAAATAAAACTATATCTCACGCCATTTGATTGTTACTATACACTTGTACATACAGTATCACAATGGAGCAGACAATCACTGCAAAGCTATGTTGCTAGACGGAGCCACTGCTTGTAAGCCGAAAGAAGTCACCATTTCAAGAATTTCTGTGCTGACATAGAACACTGCCATAGCTTGGTTGGGTAAAGTGTCTGGAAAACCAAAACACGCAAGTTCGAGTCCCGTTGACAGTGAAATTTTTGAGATGTATTATTTATGTCATCGTCATCCGAAAGACATCCTTTGCTGAATACAGGCCTCCCCCATAAAAGGGGGGAGGTTTGCATAACGCACCACGCTCGACAGGCATCTTGGTGACCGCAGCCTCTCATAGTTTGGTCATCGGTCACTTCTAGCGCTCGCTTGGATAGTTACCACCCTCAAGTTAAAAATCTGCCACATATCACCTATCAATACACTTCAAGTTCCAATTCCTCAATAAGCATGTTACAAAACCAATGTTGACCACATTATTACTTAATTGTTTATACATATACAAGTACTTTTTTGTACTTGACTTGTAGATTTTTAACTTGTAATAATATAAACACATGGCGTATCTCCAACCAATGGCATACATAGAAATCTAAATTCGAATCATGTGATTGGTTGGCGACCGGACCACTATTGGTATCATTGGATGGCATCTGCTGTGTTTGTTTACAATATTGGATAAGTATAAAAACGTAGACCTTATAATCGGTTTAGATAGTGGAAAAGCCAATGTGTCAAAAGTATCTAAAAGACTCGCGAGCAATATCTTATGAGTCGTATTTAAAATAAATTATATTTAGATTATATTAGTAGATATAAGAAAACGCGAAAGAGTAAATAAAAAATATATTGATGTGATATTTTGGCAAATAACGACAAATAAATTATACAAAAAAAAAACACCAAATTCGATGTCTTATATTTGAAATTATTGTATAAATTATAAGCTTATTCTGAGAAGTGCATTAGCAGGGTGGTCTGAAATTTCGTGTCAATCGATAGACTATAAATTATTGTTATTATTTATTTATCAAGGTGTGTATAGCAAGTCACTTTCTACAATTTTCTAATTTTTCTATTGTGTAAACTATTATAGAAAAGTTGTATGTATAGAATTGACAAGGAATCAATCACACAGTAAATTATTAAATTGCTTAAATCTGTTTTTACCAAGTAGATAAGATAAATAGATAAAATGTACAGTGGGATGTATTGGTTATACAAAATGTATTTTTTGAAGTGTCTAGACTATTTAAAAAACTAGATCCGAAGCTAATGACTTGATAGACATCCAACACCTGGCTATTCTATGTTAAATAAAACAAATTAATAAGTATTTTTTTATTTCTATGTAATGTCTGTGTTTTATACTTGTCCATTAATGTATTATTTAAACAAACTCAGCGGAATACCAACCAATGACATAGGTAGAAAGCTGAATTCGAATCATGCCATTGGTTGTTATCAGCCGTGTTGGTTAACATTATTGGACAAGTATAAAAACACAGACCACATGCATATTTTTAATGTTTGTTATTTTATTAATAGTTATAGTTTATTGTTATTGCTTGGTCGGAAATGTGTTTAAAGATTTCGGGGTCAGTCGCTGAAGGGTCGTAGGTGAATACAAATCGATTAGTCCAATGTCTCAACTGCATGTAAAATAATGATAATTAATCATTATGTATGACAAAATAATTATAATAAATCACAGACTTAAAATATTCTTGTCTCAATTATTTATTATGATTGACATGAACTTTTAGATCACTCTGTATATCAATTTTGTCCTGTTGTAGAATAGCGATATTTGGACTAAGAGCCAATGTCAAGTTTTAGATAATAATTATCTCTATTTCAGGTGTAATGTGAAACCCAAATTTTAATATAGTCAATTTTGGTCGTTCCCTCCTCTCTGCCTACTTTATATAGGCTCCTGGTGCGTATAAGGATGTTGTAGTAGTAAATAGGATTAGTTGGTCAACATTTTATAAAGCCTTAAACTGAAAATCGCTTTGAGCTTCAGAAGGATGAATCCAAAAATATTGATACATTTTGCATTGATCTACAATGGATCCAATTATGTTTCAATTAATTTTAATAACAGAAAAAGTAAACAACATAAACTAAAATAACTAAATAAAATACACACTAATTTATTTACAATCTTAATCTAATAATCCGCTACTTATTTAATTGTTATTAAAATTAATTGAAACTTAAAAAAAAAATCCAATTATGTTATTCAAAAACAAATTTTAATGTTATTTTTATTTATATCAAATGTTGTCTGGAAGAGATCGATTTTAGCGATAAGATTACCACCATTATTTTTCAAGATATTTGTATTGTATCTTGGCGTCATTGGTTTTTGTATTGTCATTTTTCTTGATGACGACTCTGGCGTGACAAACCTAAACATTTGGCTCCAAAACTAGAAAAACCTGTCAAACATGTGTAAGGGAGTCATGTCATTTACTGGAAAGAGAGCAAAAGAGTCGGGGCGGATGCCTTTGAAGTTAGTAATGTCATAAGTTTTACGCGAACACTTTTTTATCTATTATGGCTACCTGTGTCTAAAGGACGATGTGCTCAAAGCTTTCATAATCATCAAATCAAATATCGGTGTCCCTAGGTGATTATCAAATCAGCGGCGCGAGTACGGAAGTCGGTTCGATAAATTTGTCGAACCGAAAAACTCGACAAATTTTTTCGAATGTTGCGAGTACCGAAGTCTGATCGTAAAGTATTGTAGTAGCTCTGTATTCTCTTTGGATTCGACCTAGCTTTTGGATAACTTTTGTCGATTGTTTCGAGGCTCGATAAATCCCACCTTATCGATTTGAACTGTCAATTTTATCGACCCGAATAGATCCGTACTTGCGCCGCAGAAGTCATCCAATTTCTTTGATCAACTGTACATTGGATAAAGATTTGATGAGCCGTTGAAAGACGTCTCGAGAATTTGGAGACTACACAGGGAAGAGCGTATGATCGGTCAGCAGAAGACGCGAGTTCAAAACACGTAAAAGATGAAAGAAAGATAAATATCTGTTAAAAGTTGTTCAATTTTAGTCTTTGAAATGATTCTGTTAAGTTTGTATGAAAGATATTGTCCATTATATGTGGCTTATGTATATTACTGCCGAAATAAAATGTTGTATATAGTTGTATTCTATGTAAATTAATTATACAAATATACTTCTATACATGTGGCGTACACTAGTTGTTTCCTTTTATTATTCTATTTAATAACGAGACGAGCTGGTCGTTATTGCCTGATGGAAAGCATAACGTGCAGTGCCACTCAGAAGTTTGAAAAACAAAGGCCTGCGCGGCACTGCATTGCGCTCGTTACCTTGAGAAATCAGGTATTAACATTAAGTCTCTCATAAGCCCAGTAATTTCACTGGCTACTCTGCTCATCAAACCGGAACACAGTAATGCACATTACTCCAGTAGGGCTAACATGCTCACCGTGACAAAATTTTCTCGATGCTTATGTTGTGCATTTGTTTCATGTTCGCGAGAGAAAGAGCGAGACAAAACAGTCGACAGAATTTTGTCGTGGCGCGCATGTTAGCCATGCTGGGCGGCAGAGTTCACGAGAAAAGAGTAGGTACCTACCTCAACTCGAAATGAAAAAAATGCTTAACGAAGCAACGAAAAAATCCGATTAGATTAATTAGGTATTTCCAGGTATCTCGATGAGTTCCCGGCTTTAACGTATATATATATAAAAGTACTCTGTGGCTTTAATCCTGCACATAATAGCATAATTTATATGATTATGGGATTATATTCTCTTTGCATAATAGTACAAGTACATAGTACCGGTAACTATAATTTTATATCAAAGTACTCTGTGCTTGAGCCCCTCTGCTGTAGTTATCTGTGCTCTACTGCGGCTAGTCGATTTAATTAAGTATGTGTTTTAAAATAATTGGGTTTCTGTAATCGATGCACATTATAATCGACTAAGAATGCAGCTCTGTCAACACTACCGTCACATTCACCGCTTTCAAGTTTTTAAAATGTCAAGATTGTCATAAAATTATGACAACACCACAACAGTCACAATTTTATGACTGTCTGTTTTTTTGTTGACTATTTACCTAGTTGTTTACCCACAAACTACTAAAGTACTACTACTACGTATTGTTTACCTTTACCATACTGTTTGCAGTTTGACACATCAATCAAAAGATACCCTATATACTTTGATTATAAATTCTATGCATATATATATATATAATTTGTGATCAAAAGATTGCAGCCAAGTGAATGGGAGAGACGAAGTGTTTTAAACTGCGTTCGCGCGGTTTTCATCAGCAGCAAAATGCCTTACAAATATTGTATTGTGCCAAATTGTCCAAATACATCGGAGACGGCTCCCAAAAAAGTCTATGTTGGTGTGCCGCTGGATCCAGTATGTAGGAAAAACTGGCGTGAAGCTATGGCTAAGATCAGCGGCAGTAGAAAAGGGCTCTTATTCTCTGACACAGTCAGGCGACTGTGCTGTGTGGATCATTTTGATGTAAGCTGTTTATTTTCGCAGTCTTTAAAATTTTTCAAAGAAAAATAGCATGAGTGTCAATAAAAATTTTGAAGCGATGATAACTGTGATGTTGTTACTCTCCGATGCTTAGGTTTAGTGTTTGTGCCCTATGAGCTAGAGTTTAAATGGAGACCGTTCTGGTGCCAAATATAGCTTGTAGGTAGGTATCATCAATGAAGATTTTGTGTGATTATGGCATTCAAACTTGCTGGTTAAAAAGAACAATCATTACATTCTAAAAAATTCAAATCATACTCTAACTATATGCTACATTTTTGTTTCTTAGGTAAAATTTTTAGTCTTGTATAAAGATTAACATGTTGGCAAAACACTTACCTAAGAAAAAAGAAACATGCATTGTTTGCAGCAAAGGCAAAGACAGGAGATAAGTTGAACCACAGAGTAATGAAAGAGGAAATCATGCTGACTATGCATAGTGGGATAAGATGTTTGTTATGATGTGGGATAATTTAAAGTTGGCACCAGAGTTGTATTTGGATTTTATAGATTTAATTATCAAATGTAATTTAAACTCGCAAGAAAATGTTTTCTGTTTCAGCTAGAAAAGGACTCTGTGAACTATATGGCATTTAAAGTCATGGGTGGACATGTGAAGATAAAAAAAAATGTTATACCACATATCTATAATGGCAAAGTATACTCAATTAAGGTTGAAAATACTGATGTAACAATTGATACTAAGGAAGAAATTGACGATGAACTGGCCAATGTTGACATTGACTCTAATGGTCAAATTGCTAACAACAACAATGCCTTAACAGACACCAGCCAAATTGCTCTAAACAACCCTGAAATCATAATCAAATTTGAACCAATTGAGGAAAGCGTAAAAATAAAACAGGATAATTTCAATGACACACAGAGAAATATATCTTTGATGGACAATACAGATTTATTTTACGGAGACTATGCCATTGAAAACATACGGAACGGGTATTTGAATGAAACAATCTATATAGAACACAGGGTAAAACAGGAGTCGGTTACAAGCCCTGAAGTTCTTCAAGTCAATAACAAACCACAAAAAGCAATCATGTGTGAAGATGATGATGACGATGATGATGATTATGTACCACCAGGTAAAAAAGCAAAATTATTAATGAAATGCGAACACTGTAATAGGCCATTTGTGTCAATGAGATGGTACAAAAATCATTTACAAACCTGTCGCAACGTATACACATGTGATTATTGTAAAAAAACATTTAAATATAAACACCTCGTTTATCATCATATAAAGAAACATATGAACGGAAGTTTTGCTAGAGAAAATATGCTACCGAGTGAGAAATACTTAAAGCTGTGCAGTGGTTGCAATCGTTATCATTTGTACTCTATGAAGTTAAAAAAGTTCATTTAATTTATTAATAACTAGCTGCTGCCCCGCGGTTTCACCCGCGTGGAGATTTTGGATTGCATGGTTTTTATTTTTTTGCGCAGAACCCTAATTATTTTTCTACAATTAAAGTAGCCTATATTACTCCTTGTAACATCAGCTATCTGCCAGTGAAAGTCCCGTCAAAATCGGTCCAGCCCTTTCGGAGATTACCCGGAACAAACAGACAGACAAAAATTTTAAAAGTCGTGTCTTTGTTATAGGTACCGTAAATACTTTCATATGCATATGGTAAAAAGCTGTTATTTTTACATGACAAACAGACACATCAATGTTATTTATTGTTATAGAACATATTTGTTAAAATATAATAAATAAACTATTAAATAATAAGTACATAAAGCAGAACTAGAGTTTTGTTAGTAGTTGCCTGGCTAGCTATCACCATCAAGTTGAAAAGCTTGTCTTGATGTTTCGGCAGCTATAGTTCAGTTTCTGGTCCATACGCAGTTTGAGGGACAGAAACAGGAATCAAGGAGGGTAGGGAAATAAAAAAGCCTCAAAGAGGCGTTAACAAACTATTATAAAAAAAACAATTAACAATATTTTATTATATTGCAACCTTACAATATGGGTACACATTGAAATTTGATGTATTAAGGATTACAACATGACACTTAAAAATACATGCCTACTTACAGAAACTGCAAGCACCTATTTTTTTCTACACATAATTATAGCATACATGCGTATAGTGCACGCCAAATCTATATTATCGCAGATTTTTATTATTATAGGTAACTCAATGGCGAATCTCATGTCGGTCTAGATCAGCGGTTCCTAATTTTTTAAAGGTAACGAAATACTTAACAAAATCCTTTTTTATGTTACACTATGGTTATGGAACCCCACATCAAATGTTTACGAATGAAAGAAACTGCAAAGCTTTTTGCATTATTCTTAAATTTTAACAGTGGAATAATTCAACACCTAAATAATATTTGCAAAAATTATCCAACGATTCAATAACGCGGTAGGCCCCAACAGAGCACTTATGAAGGTGAAAATAAATGACTCTAACCTAAAACATATATTTTTTGAAAAGTGTAACGTTTAAAACAAAATAGTATTCACATAGATTTAACAGAGTTAAGGCAAATGCTAAATAATGAGAAGAGGTAGAAAGAAACTCTTTTTACAACATTTACAAGGGATGACATTTATGAAAAAAAAAGACGATTTGTTTAAGTATAAAATTAAATTTAATAATACTATGGCATACAAACCATACATTTTTTTTTACTTAGAAATAATAATACCGAAATCTGTTATAATTTTCTATATTATATAAATTAGATGGCATGAAATATAACGATTTCTATTGCAATCAATTACATTTTGTAAGGCAAGATATTATGTATTACTAAATAGAAGAAAACATGTTTATTTAATTTTAGAATGTCTAATTATAACAACAAGAAAATTGTAATGCTCATATGGAAACCAGAAAATCGGTTTAATTTTGCATTTATTTACAATCTTTTTCGAAAATGTTCTCTCAACTATTCTGCCCTCCTAACCATAAACAGCGCAAGTGCATGGCGGTAAGTTTCGAGAAAAACGCGCTTAAAGTTTTTTTCCGTCTTTTCATTGTAACACAAAAGATTATTAAAATATTATAAAAAAAATTATTTTCTGCTATACCTATTGGTGCATACGTCAATATCATGCAACTTAGAAACGTTTATAGTAAGTATTTTATTAATTACAAACCAAAAATTATTTATGGCTAGGACACGTAAAATAACTTTTTCAATTTTACTAGGCATAAACAACGCAAGTGCAGCAGTTGCGTTTCTTATGCCTAGGAAAATGGGTAATTGCGTTGTTTATAACTAGCACAAGTGATAATATGATGCTTATTGTTAGTAATATACACATTCAGGTAATACTTATATGTAATTGTTCTATTTTTATTGGTTGTCTCTAATCTTTTTAGCACTGGTTTTGCATCATTCAAACATTTAATAAATAGGAATCTTGCTTCATAACTCAAATTTGCATATTTATCATGTACTTATTTATTTTCTTTGATTATCTGTTTTCTCATGGTGCAGTTTTTTTTACATATTGCATGGATTTTTTAGCGAAATTTTTTCTTGTTCTTTTCTTCACTTAACTATCTTTCAAATTTTCTTCTTTTACTAGGATTTACAGATTTAGTTAAACCTAGATCCACAGGACTCTTGTTGGTATTTGTTGTTTAAACAATTCCGCTGTCCAATATTAAATCATTATGTCCTCCTATCGAATAATTTTCTTTGGCTCTGGCTAAGTCGTTATTATGTTTACTTGTTAGCTCGTTTTTTTATATCTTTAGATAAGTCAGGGTTCTGTTGATCTCTTTAAAGGATATTTTCTGTTTCCCTTAGTAAATGTACTTTTTTCTGTTGCTTGTTTTTTCTTTTTCCCTCTGTTATTTAATATTATGTATTCTTGAAATGTCGTTTTTCCTTCCTTCGGTAAGTCAGTGGCTTATTCTCCTATTAACTCTTTCCTTGTTTTCATCTTTAAATCAGTGTTCTGTTTCTTTATCTGTTTTTTTCCTGCAGCATTATGTCATTAGTCTGTTCTTTAGCTTTTTTTCTTCCTCTAGGATTGTTGAATGTCAGGTTAATTTTTGTTTGGTCTTTTGTAATGTTGTAGTTTTTTTTCTACTTTCACCGTAGTGTATGTTCTGTTCTTTTTGTAGCTTGTATCCTAGTTTTCCTTAAACTATACTAGTATCGTTCTCTAAAATTTCTTCTTTTAAGATACTGCCTTCATAGGAATCCAGGAGGATTCCTATGAAGGCAGAGATTTTTTTCAAATTACCCGTGATAAATATTTTAGGTGGCTAATTTTACACGCATACTTGGTAAGTTATTTGAGTGCAATCAAATTATCCTAGCGATAAACATCGCATCTGCGCACTTACGTTGTTTATGACTAGTATTCATCGCATGTCCTTCGCAAGTAATGAACCGTAGGCTACCATACGCTCTTTATCCTTAGGAAAAATATAAAAATATGTCACTTACGTTCTTTATGCTTAACATTATTTCCTTTTCTATCAAATATACGAAAAAACGGGTAATTGATCCAAATAGATCTCGTTACGTAGATTCCGAATATGTATATAACTCATTTTGGCCAAAACTGTCGATTGCGCTGTTTATGGTTAGGAGGGCAGTATTGAGATATTTACCTAAATCTTGCTTATGCCTAAGAAGCCAGGACAGTGTAACTAATTGCAAGCCGCACATTTAGTCTAAAAACAAAGCAAGCGTCCCGCACCCGTCGCACTTCTCATTTGGCGTAATGTTGCCAACAAAAAAACTTTCTCGATCGTTTAATTAATTATTATTCTAATAAATGCTATCGACTAATGACAAATGTTGATTGGAAAGGACGGTGTAAATCGCACAATGTACAAAATAACTGCACGATTCGAACGAAAAAAATTGCACAATGTGCAGTTTTTTGTATGAATTGATTTAATGGCAACCCAAATCCTCAGTTCAGCTCGGTTAGGTACCAGTCAGTTTTGAACATAAATATTTGCTTAAAAAAATTGTGATACATACTGGTGGAAATTTATTTGTTTTGCTCTTCAACTTGTGTGGTTTTGGCAGAAATTAATAGCACAAACCATTATATTTTATATAACAATTTGACCTATGTGCGGCGCTGACATCACTGACTGACGTAAACATTTTGTTAGTGGGAGGACTAAGTCTTCTACGAGTGTCCGTCTGGGTTGTTACCACCGCTTTGTGAGTGAAGTCTGCCGCCAAGCAGTAGTGTGCAAGTATTGCTGTGTTCCGGTTTGATGAGCAGAGTATCCAGTGAAATTACTGGGCTTATGATACTTAATACCTAATGTCCTAGGGGGTAACGAGCGCACTGCAGTGCCGCGCAGTCCTTTGTGTTACAGTTCTGAGTGGCACTGCAATTGTTATGGACTGGCGTTATGCTTCCCATCGAGCAAACGACTCGCTCTTCTCGTTATGCAATAGTATAGAAAAAAAAAGCTATACACTGCGAAAGCACAGACTTCAAATTCAACCAAATTCCTATCCGAAAATCTCTTCGGGCTGTTGATACATATCAAAATGGGGCTCAAACGTATGTTTCACTTTATCCCACACCTTCAGGGCTACTTTGGCATCTGTATCGGTACCGTTATACTGCGTCCCCGGATGCTTCCTCTGATAATGCCTCAACGTGTTCTGCTTATGAGAAAATCGTTTATTGCACACATGACAAGCAAAATGCTTCTCATTCGTGTGCGTCCTCATATGGTATATGAGTCGACTTTCCCGTGGAAACTTTTTGTTGCATATATCGCATACGAGCCGTTTGATTCTGCCGTGATTGATCTTGTGCCGCTCCATGTTGTGTTTGTGAGCGAAGTGTTTGAGGCAGATCGAGCACTGGTACGGCTTTTCCCCCGTGTGCACTCGCATATGTGGCTTCAAAAGGCCGGAGTGCGTGAATTTTTTGTTGCAAATCTTGCATGTATACGGCCTGTTTCCTGTATGCCACTGCAAATGGCGTATTATAGTGCTTTTGTATTTAAAATTCATGCCGCACAAGTCGCACGTAAACGGCTTTTCTGTTGTATGTTTTTTCAAATGGCTTCGCAGGAGGATTTCCTTTTTGAACTCTTTTTTGCATATGTTGCAGAATAGCGGCTCGTCCGATGGCACCTTACATCTGCTTTTCCCTTGGTGCTTCACCAAGTTGGCGCGGTTCACGAAGGACTTGTGGCAGATCTCGCATAGAAATGGTTTCACGCTTAAATGTACGCGTTTGTGTTGGTGCAAATTGGAGGTACTTCTAAATTTCTTCTCGCACACGTCGCACGCGTACAACCGTTCATTTTTATCGCTGTGCTTGTGTAAATGCTTCTCCAGTTGCTCCGGTTTGTTGAATTCTTTGTTGCATACACGGCAGGTGTATTTAGTTCGCGTGTGCAACGCTAGATGGCGTTGTAAAGTGACGTGCGACGCGAACTTTTTGTCGCAGATAGTGCAGACGTTTGTCGAGTGCGGTTGTGTCACGAACTCGGTCAGGAAGTGCTCTGGTACAATTAGCCCTGTAAAAAGGAGAAAGTAAAATTAGACGGTTTGTAAATACGATAGTTGCTTGACGGCTATTTTTAACTTGAGGGTGGTAGCTAGCCAGCCGAGCACTAGCAAATATTATCCTACTAATACGCTATGGTTGCTTCACGATGTTTTTCTCCACCTCAGCTCATTCTCACTCTCTCAGTGCTCATCGAACCACCGACCTACAGTCGGGGGCCGATGTCAGCAAGATTTTCTTTCTCTTTCAAAATGTTCAACAAAAACTATATCCAGACCTATTATTGGCTGTATTTCGAAACTTTTTATGTATTTGTGCTGTTGGTGTTTAACACAGGTTTAAAGTGTGTTTAATTTTTTTTTGGTAAGACCGGAAGGATTTGCTTGTTGTGACCTCGCCGTAGCAGCCGAGTCCACTCTACTTACCACTCGCCAATCGGAGTGCTGATTCGAAGTAGCTCTGTCCGGGGAGGGAATCCTGAAACAGAAAAATAACTTAGTTGGAGCAAGTGTTTTACCAGGTGGTATGACTAACTCTTCAGCAAGTGCTCGTCTGTGTGGTACCACCGCTTTGCTCGTGTAGCCTGCCACTAAGCAGTAATGCGCAAGCATCACTGTATTCCGGGCCTAAGAGGAAAGTAGTCAGTGAAATTACTGGGCTTCAATCTCATTTCAATACATCAATATCTCAGAGTAAGGCGCGCAATGCAGTGCCATGTAGGCCTTTGTGTTTAAAATTTCTGGGTGACATTGCAATTGATAAACATCCAAGACCAGAGAACAAGTTGTATGTTCACCACACAAAATCTGCCCCGGCCGGGAGTTGTCCCTCGCTTTGCAGGCAGGGTACTACCAACTTACCCGCGGAGCCTTACAATTTATTGATGGATTTTCGTAGTTTGTAATTACCTTAAGATTTTCCGAGTTCACTCTGGTTCCATCATCAGCCGCTACGCTATCTTCATCTCCATGCCGTAATTGGCTGTTCCACGCTGGCGATGAATCCTCGTTTTCTTCAACCTCGATCTTCACACTGGAAAAGATTATTAAAAGTTCCTTTTAGGCCGCGGGAGACCGAAAAATGGAGCAGTGGCTCGCCCGGAATGGAGTGCCCGTCTGTGTGCTCGAAAATTAGACTATCACTCCACGACGCGCCGAGCGAAGGAATTGGAGTGGTTGTCAATAGAGACCTTAGTAACGCAAAATTTGTGCGGCTCTGCATAGCGCTGGGCACTAGTCTCATAGGCCCAGTAATTTCACTAACTACTTTGCTCACCAAACCGGAATACAGTAATGTTTGGCAGACTACTCGAGCAAAGCGACCCAGACCAGGCGGTACCCAGACGGGCACTCGCAGAGTCAGTCCTATCCTGCCCCACTGAACACTTTGCTCATTAGAACAAGTCACACTTGCGCACTACTGCTGGGAGCTGACTAAACAACATTAACAGCTATGTAAGTTCGACATTGAATGTGGTGACACCTACACACTTATTTATTATGACGCATCGCGATCCTGTTTATCAATTCTGCATCAAACAGCAATGACGCATCGTTGTCTGTTAATACTTTCATCTCTGATATAAAATCGCGTTTGACCACTATCTCTCCTTTCTGTATACCCCAACTCGTGTCATTATAAGGTACCTGATCAAAAATTCTGACTGTACCTATATATACAATGTCCTACCCCTACTACATTACCTATTTCTTTTTTTTTTTTTGTTGTAAATACATACTTATTCACTGTATAATAATTCCCTTATATCAACAACTACGGGGAGCGACGGAGTCGTCCAACGCCGGGACTGCACGGCTTCATTATTAGAATAGAATAAGAATAAGAATAATTTTTATTGCCTAAAAGTTAACAAAATTAACAAATTTGTATGGTACACAACAGGATTTCTTATTTAAGAAAGTGTTTACGGTGTGTCCCAAACTAAGCACTGGGCCTGTATCTTGGGACACAGTGAGGATTTACAATTTAGAATTAAGAGTAATAAACTGGCTAGATATCAGAGCTACTAGAAATAGTAGGTACAATATAAAATCGGCAATATAAAAGGAAATTTAGGTTAAAGTAGTTGTGTGTGTGTGTGTGTGTGAGTGTGTGTGTGTGTGTTTGTGTGTGTGTGTGTGTGTGTGTGTGTGTGTGTGTGTGTGTGTGTGTTGCGCACAAAAATTGAGCAATTAGCAAGATTTTAGTATTTAGTAGAAGGTAGAGTTAGACTAGGTGTTCAGTTTCAGCATATGTAAGTTTAAGCAGATATTCTCTTATGGTTTTCTTGAATGAAAATAAGGGAAGGTCTCCAGCATCACACAATTTTATTATTTTATTGTAAGTATTTGGGTGCGAATATGCAGGACTGCGTCTAGCTAGTCGTGATTTGGCCCGTGGTAGTGGAATTCTATATGCCCTTCTTGCCAAAATCGTGTCGTAGTCAGAGCGTTTCTTCAAGCTCATCTGTGTTTGAGTGCAGCATTGAGTACAAAGAGCTGACGTACGCGCAGGACCTTAAATTCTTCGTACAGGGAATCAGTAGAATAACGGAAAGGTTTTCTCAACATGACTTTGATAAGAGCTCTTTGTGCTCTCTCGACACTTATGAGAAAGCTTTTGCCAGCACTACCCCACACAGATACACAATACTGGATGATTGACTGACACAGAGCAATATAAACTTGACGTAAAAGAGGCATAGGCGAGCAGTCACGCAGGTTCTTCATGACAAAAATTAATTTTCGTACACGAGCCGATAGGTTAGTCATGTGCTCTTTATATGACAAATTTTCATCTATCACCACACCCAAGTATTTAATAGAGGAGGTGCGGTCAATCGACTCACACGTGCACTGGGAAAATTGGTTATAGGCGCCACTATTGCAATAATGAATTTTTAAGTTAAAACCAAAGGGAGGATTTGATACACAGGTCTTGGAAAAAGCAATATATTTGGTTTTTGTAGTATTCAAAGTGAGCATGTTCTTATCAAGAGCATTTGCCACTACTGAGAGACCATTTTCTGCTAAGCTGTACACCTGATCCCACGTCTCACCATGAAATAGTATAGCTGTGTCATCAGCGTAAGTAATAATTTCAGCGTTGTTTAGCTTGATATTAAGGATATTGTTTATATATAGGATAAAAAGCGTGGGGCCGAGTATACTGCCTTGAGGGACACCATAATTGATGGGTAACGAACTACTACAGTGATTTTCTATTCTGACAAACTGCTCACGATTGCACAAATAACTCTTAAACCACTCTAGTGACACTCCCCTAATTCCAAACGATTCCAGTTTTTTCAGAAGCAGACCGACCGAGACCGTATCGAATGCTTTCGCCAGATCCAGAAACACGCCAATACAGTTTTCTTTATTGTCAACGTAAGATGAGACCAGATCCGCAAGAAGGGAAACGGCATCTTCGGTCGATCTGCCCCGGCGAAAGCCGAATTGTCTGTCCGAAATGAGTTTGTGCTTTTCCAAATATGTGACTAATCTATTGTTAACTACTTTTTCTAAAATTTTTGAAAGAACACTAAGTAGTGCGATAGGTCTGTAGTTGTCAGGTTTATTTTTAGGACCATTCTTGTGTATGGGGGTCACAGCCGCCACTTTCCAACAGTCTGGGAATACGCCAGTCTCTAAGCTTAGATTAAATATATAGGTTAAAGGTATAATAATAGCATTGAGTGTCCTTTTGATGAGAGCAACAGAGACAGAATCTGGTCCAGAAGCAGTATCGATTTTAAGATTCGCAACAATTCTCGAGATTTCATAAGGATCGGTGGGACTGAGGAACAAAGATTGTATAACGGACGAGTAAGGTCTGTATGATTTGATAAGCGATTCTTCGGTTTCAGTTAGCTTTGTCAAAATGTTATTCGCTAGTATCCTTCCTACAGAGACAAAATGCTGATTACAAATGTTAAGCTGGTTGATGCTATCGTTACTGCCATTTAAAAGTTCAGAAATGCCGTTTTTAGAGTTAGATGTATAACATATATTTTTAATTGTCTTCCATAGCTTTTTTGGGTCATCTTTGTTTTGCTCGAGTTGCTGACTGTGATATTGTGCCTTAATTTTACGGAGTAGTTTATTACAGAAGTTCCTATACCTTGTATAAACTTTGTGGCGTTGCATGTCATCAGGGTGGGCTCTGCAGTCATGATGGAGCTTATCACGGTGGCGCATGCATCTTATCAGACCAGGTGTGATCCACGGTTTCATACTCACCATCTTTCTGCCAATCTTTACTTTTTGAGTGTGTTTGTTTACAATATTGATAATGACGTTACTAAAAGCGACAACTGCCGAATTACAACACGATTGAGAAGTGACTAGTGACCAATCAGTATTGTTGATTTCTGATACCACTGCGTCATTGTTAGTCTTAAGTCTAAATCGAGGGCTATTTGAGAGGCCTTGAGACTGACGAGAGATTCCAGCAATGATAATGTCGTGGTCTGTAATAGAAGATTTACATACAAGGCCAATAGCGTTGGTGGGAGGCTTGATAAAAATATGGTCTAAACAGGACTGGCCTCTGGTGGGTTTGGAAATGGCAGGAAGAAGACCATGCGTTGCCATTAAACAAAGATAATCGGAGACCTGATTACTAGAGGAGTTACAGAGGTCAATATTTATATCACCTGATACAATTATAGACGGCTTGGTTTTTAAGCTACCCAGAGTTGAGTCTAGAGAGTTAATAAATGGGTCGATATTAACAAACGAGGGGGAACGGTAAATACCTAAGATGGCAGTTTTATCATCAACGTGTATCAATAAAGAGTCAGCGTCGGCAATATTAGGTTCTGAAGCCACAGATCTGTAGGACGACTTAATGTAGATAACTACTCCGCCATTTTTATTTTGCTGTCTATGAGTGCGAAAGGAGCTGTATCCTGGAAGAATATTTACTAATGTGCCGTCGCATAACCAACATTCCGTCAGTATAATAGCGTCAAAGTCTGTGTTAAAGCGCTTTAGAGTGACTGCAAAGTCATCAAAGTTATGTTGATAGCTTCTCAAGTTTAACGAAATAACTTTAAAATTGTACATGTTGTTACTATTTAAATACAGCTTACAGGACTCCACAGATTCGAAATTATGACAATCGATCGAGATTGATTCATCAATATCTTTTGTTACATTATTTATATTATTATTATATATATTGTATAATAATATATTTTGTATTACACACCAGAATACAATATAATAAACAATGAATCATAAACAATGAATAGAGGTAAAACTTATCAGAATATATCAGTGATATATGATAAGGCCACATAACTATCTAGAAGTAATTCTGTTTCGACACTTCCACAAAATTCATATAGATTATTTATGTAAGCATAGATCTTGTAAGCAGTATATCATATTGTGCAGTAACTCAACTTGCGACCAGAGGGCCTAGGCTCAGTCTAGGCCCTAAACAAATAGCATTCGAAGCGATTTTAAATCTGGAAGACATATGTAATTCTTGTAAGCTAGACCCCGACTGCCCGGTGATCGGATTGAGCCCAAATATTACATAAGTATGTAAATCGGATGACAATGTAATAAAATGAAGTCACAGAGCTGGTCTGATGATGGAGCCGGAAGGCGACATCAGGAACTTTGTCACGAAACGACGTAACCCCATCGAGTTTGGGCTCGTTTGAGTTGTCTTTACAACTACCCTGATCCTAGATGACGTCCAGGGTCCTGATTAACAATTTTATATATATCCAATAGGTTACCATTTCTATCACTATCTCGCCTTATTATGTAGTCCAACATGGGGAATTATGATAAGCTCAGATTAGAAATGACTCTACAAAAACGTATAAAAAATATCGATGACAAATTGCTTTCTTGTTAGCTCTGTGGTTAAGTTCACCAACATTCATTATACGGACGGCTAAGGAGTGGAATTCTGTACCAGCTTGTGTTTCCCAATAGCTATATTAGATTTAGAACGATCGTGAATGGTGAACTTTATTTTAGTAGGGAGTAGAATACATTAGCGTTTGACTAATGTGGCTCTCAAATATGGAGCTGTAGGAACGTCGCCTTATTTATATCTGTATGGTAATAGGGAGCAAAATAAAGTAAATATAAGTAGTGTAAGAATAAAGGTAGAATATTATGGTGTGGGGTGTGGTGCTACGCTATGACGTCAGCAAGTCAGTGCTACGCCGTAGTCGTCCCAGCGCTACGCAAGGGGAAGACTCGGGGAAGGACAGCAGTCCTCCTTGAACTACGAGTGAAATTACACGTGTGTCGATTATTCAAACAGAGTTGTCCCATTTCTAGACCTAACAATAGTTATACAAGAAATGTAGGTATGTACCTATAAGGAAAATTATTCGATTTATTTTTCTTTTCTTAATTGGTGGAAGTCCCTAATTAATTGGTGGAAGTACTTAATCTGATAGGCAGTCGAATTTCTCAGATTGTATCTAAATAAGATTAATTCAGAAAATAATGATTTTATAATAATTTTTCATTTCATTTTAGGTGCAATCTTATCACTAAATTTAAAGTGGCACAGTATAGTTATTAGCCAGTAAATAAAGTACATACAAAACAAACTTACACACTCATACCACCTGCACTGTTGCAGGTGGCATGGATACAGTCAGATACACAACGACAACGACAACATAGGCGAACTTAATGCTATAAAGCATTATATTCCAGTTAACCTCGGTGTGATGTGGTGATTTTACACGGTAGTGCAGATAATCTTGATTGGATAGTTATTTAAATTTGTATAGAAAAATAAAATAAATGTACATAAAACAAAATAACTAATCTAATAGCATAAATGCAAATGTACACTTGTACATACATACAATAATCAAATAGAATATAGGTAGAGGTACTCTAGGTGAAATATATCGTGATTTGCTCAGTTTGTGGTCTTGTTTTGGAGAGCAAGATAGTGAATATACACTTTGGAAAATTGGATAAATCTTCAAGTGGTCACCTAAAGGGAACTTATAATATGACCGAGTTTTGGCGGGAATGCGAAAATGTGCTGTTTTTGATTTTGTGTTAATTACTAAAACCTATGTTTCTTCGAGTGTTAATGTATAATAATGGTGGATTATAAACCATTAAGTGTTCGTAAACGTGCATGAGTGAAAGGCAAATAGTACAAAGACGAAAAACGTGTATTTTCGTATTCTGTCCAAAACTGCATAGAAGCTTCAGTAAAGTATCCACCGCTTTACTGAAGCGTCACTTCGACTCGAAAATTGTTTCTAATATTGCGACTTAAGGACTATGTATCCAGGTCAAGAAATAAATTAAATAAAAAATTATAATATGACCCGTGCCGAATCATTTCAATAATAGGGATGTTGCATGAAATACAAAATACATAATTACTATCGTTGTACAGGTTTAAGAACATCACATTAACACAATAAAAAGGAACGGATTCATATGGGCCCCACGGGATCGCTCATGAAAGTTAAATGACTACAGGTGCCCGTTCATAAAAACCGTTCAAGAAGGGCAAGAAACTCGTTGGCATTTTTTTTTAAATGTTTTACTAAATAATACGTTTTATCTTTAGGTGGAAACTAGGTAGGTATAATTTACCTGTACAGTGTGATTCATACCCTAATCTACAGCGTATCTATAGCAAAAATATTTATACAATGTTACCTACTAGGACAAAATTAAAAAAATCTTTCGTTCTCTTACGGCTTCGTGTCAGAATTTTACAAAAATTTTTAACTAAAAAATTAAACAGCCGATTTACATAGGTATGACATAAATTTCAGAATCGGTTCACAGGTAACAATTCAGTGGGTGAACGGTAAATCATGTCCTTTTTTCTGCCATTAGGGGTGGATTTATTTTTCAATTTAATTTGGACTAAGTTAACTTGGAAGTAATAACTTACCCGATGAAGAAAGAATCATCAAAATTGCCTTAAAAACTGCTTTAAAAAAGCCACGAATTGACTTCAGGGACAAACTACTGAACCGATTTTGATAAAATTTCTACGAGACCAATCTGAAAGTTTCAAATAAAAAAAATCCAAATCGGTTTCTAAATGACGGAGATCTGAGGTAAAAAACATTTAAAAAAAAAAAAAGTAGACTCGAATTGAAACCTCATCCTTTTCAAGATTCTGGAATTTTCTAACACTTGTCAATGTTTTTTTTTGTTGGTAATATATTGTATGCAAACGGACATTTGTGCGGCGAAAAACTGGAACGTTTAGTTTCAGAAAGCGCCTACATTTTGTGAAAAACAGAATCGGTCCTGTCATTTTCTACACGCATCAATTCAAAGGATACAAAAATTTACAGAATGACCGCATCCTAATATTCAATAAATATAGATAATTCTTCGAAGCCCGGCCACAATCGCGCACTATCTTATCATACCTATATATATCTGTTAAGCGCTCCCTCTCCCATATAGTATATCTACGGGAAAAAATTAACACAACATAGTACGTGTCCACTCTGTGAGCAAGAGTGTTTTTAACGAATCAAACTCAAAAATAGAAAAATGTGTTGTGCCGAGTTTATCGCGAAATATGTGCTTTTTATATCCAATTTGTTGTTTTCGGTTAGTATAATAGTTTTTTTTGTAATATTAGTTTGCTAGACGCTTTGCCGCGGCTTCGCGTTTTGCCTTTCGGAAGTGTTTCTATTTTTGAGGAACGGAGAATAACTCAGTCTCCTGGAGAATAATTAATTCCCCTGAATAATATAATATAGTTCACTCTTCTTCAATTGGAAGAGGAAGAGATGGAAAGAAATAAGAGAATTTCAGCATTCTTTTTCATCATCGGGTGAAGGAATCGTAAGAAGCGATGCATTAGACTATGTACAGTTGGTAGGAATCAATATTCCTTCTCTCTTCTTAGCCCTCCAAAAATCTAGCCATTATAAAACGTGTTTAAAGCAATGTCAGGCCTTTTCCACACAATAGATAATAGTAGAAATACCTTTTCAAACCTAAAAATTCAAATATTAAGTCTGACCAAATTGTTACACGAGAATTTAAGGAAGGAAGAAAGGAACTAAGGAGAACTTATTTTTAATACGCTAGCGTTTGACCACTAAATAGGCGGTTGAATGCCGATCTGTAGGGCTAACATGCGCACCGTGACAAAATTTTCTCGATGCTTATGTCGTGCATTTGTCTCATGTTCGCGAGAGAAAGAGCGAGACAAAACTGTAGACAAAATTTTGTCGTGGCGCGCATGTTAGCCCTGCTGATCGAAGCTATAGCTCTAAACGCGGGCCGGATTGATAGTATGTATCGGTATCCATGGTCGATTTCAACAACTAAAAGCACAGAATACTCGTAGTATCTATAGAAGGATTGGTGAATCGAACGATCACAGGATGGGCCGCTGTAAATTTTGTTGAGATAACGAAGTTGTGTTTTGGTGCGGAAGTGAGCATTGCGATTACTTCAAATACAATTAGGATTATAGTCATAGTGGAGGTGGAACAGACAGGAACAGTGTGTTACGTTATCCCTACTAATATTATAAATGCGAAAGTGTGTTTGTTGGTTTGTGCTTCTTTCACAAAACAACGGAGCAACGGATCGACGTGATTTTTGGCATAGATATAGTTTATGGACCGGAGAGTAACATAGGCTACTTTTTATCCCGGTAAAATGCACAGTTCCAGTGGGAACGCGGGTAAAAACCACGGCCAGAAGCTAGTCTTTTTATATATAGGCGTCGCCATGATCGCAGTATGTTCCGATGTTGACCGAGGATGCTGCTGCAGATTCCCTGTATATTCGTATAATACTCAAATAGCTAGCAGTTCTAATCTATGGTTGCCACGACCCAATATCGATTGGAGTACATCGTGAGAAAACCGGCATGCCCACAATATCCACGAAATTCAAGAGCATACATTGATAAGGAATCGGAAAGATAACAAACATATAAGGAAAACTGTATCTAAATTAGGTAGGAATTTATTTTATTGCTTGTAACAAATATACGTACACTTGCCTGATGTTAAGAGGCGGATTTTCATACAAACTTTCAAATTTTTATTCTCGGAAATAAATAGACCTATTTTAGTGAAACTTTATAGACACAAACAGGATCAGCAACAGTTAGTACAGAGAACATTTTCGAAAGAAGCATAAAAACTAAAACAACTACAATATTAATAGATGGTAGGACTAACTCTCCTGCGAGTATCCGCTGGGTGGGTACCACCGCTTTGCTCGTGTAGTCTGCCGCCAAGCAGTAGTGTGCAAGCGTTACTGTGTTCCTGTTTCACTCGCCATTGTATATTTACATTTTAGGTTTTACTGCTACTTTAACTAGGATGTTGAATCACATAGTAAAATGTTATTACCTCGCGGCCACGATAGATGCCACTTGATCGAAACCTCGAGGTAGGTCAAAATTATATTTCGCTACTATTTTGTGCGCGAATAGACCCGTTTTTGTCCTAAAATCATGAATTCTACTCACAAAAGTAGGTATGAAAGTTATATTTATTTACAAATACAAAGTTACCTTACTGTATTTTTTAACCGAGTACGGTAAAGCCAAAAATGGAAGAGTTATGTAAAGGCAGTCTATGTAGTATGTATGTATTTAATGTTACACCGTTGTCAGCTATTATATATTCTGTGACGTTGCGTCTACACTTCTCATCCCATTTTGATGAATGAGGTGTCGATCCATTCGTTATTTATCGTCCGGGTGACATAGGCTACATTTTATACCAACAAAATCAATAAAATGGATGTTACACCCAAAAGAGGGTCTCAGAAATGTTTTGTCCGTAGTGGGGGTTACATTTTGAATCTGTCTAAGTAACATTAAATCCCACAAGCGACTGAAACAAATTGTAAACCCATGAAATAAACGGTCGAAATGCATCGAAATTCTAGTACATATTAATATATAATTAAAAATGTTATTTTCGCTATTAAACCGCTGTTTTCTTCAACTAAATATGATTTGCCACAAATAAAGCCAACAACAATAATTTAAGTGTAAAATCACACTCTCTTCGTCCATAAATGGAAAAATATGTTTGTATGAAAATCTAAAATATAAAACAATAAGTAAAGTATGTTAAGTTATTCTTCTCAATTTTATCAACACATGTTGTTAGATACCAGACATACTTAGAACGAAATAGGTTTGTTGCAGTAAATTTTGTAATGACGTAGTTTAGAAACAATAGCTCTTTCAGAAATACTACGATTAACATATTTTTTTCCCGCCACCAAAAACTAAATAGATTTTGCTATATAAATGTTTCTAAATCAACCCTATTTGCACTATTCGAGTGTTGTCAGCGTCTTAAATGGATCTTTTTTAACTTTTTCAGTTGCTGGGCATAACTATAGTAGGTATCGGGATAGCCGTGCTCGTAGCGGTGAAAGACCTCCAAGAGATCCTGCCGGTGAACATAATCCCTATTAGTCTGATAGTCCTGGGGATTGTGGTCTTCATTATCAGTTTTCTCGCATGCTGTGGCGCCATCAGAGAATCTAGATGTATGCTGATCTGCGTAAGTATTTTTTTCAATCCTCCGTAGATAGAAACTAGCCGTTTTACTTGCGATAAGTAAGCATTTCTCAATACAATCTCTTCTTCTTTATATACTGTACGATGCTGGTCCTTTGCCTGACGGCAACGTTACGCTTGCCCATAATAACTACAGTGTTGCCTAGAATAGCATCTAGCATGCTATAGATAGAATAGAAAAACATTTATTCAGCACATACAATGTAAAATAGAAAAACATACATGAGAAGAATATACACATACAATTTAAGACATTCCACACAAACAAAAAACAAAGTAGTGCTGAAAAGGCCGTGGCTCAGCAATAAGCGGATTGTCAAATGACATTCAGCGCTGATTCTCAGCCAAGGCCTAAAAAATAGGATATAAATAGCGGTATTGCCCGTGGGATTGCATTTATGGTTTGTTGTAATCAAATACGTAGCAGAATTTTGATTAGATATGTTGTATATATGGTCAATCTGTGATTAGCCGGGCCTAATGGACCCGTTGTCTTGGTGATCTCGGCATCGCTATTGAGGTTAGCACACTTCATCGAATGAGCCGCAGCACCTGCTCTAATTTGCGTGAGAACAAAAACATTGTTCTTGCAATAAAGGATAAAACATTTATTTGTGAAAATTACTGTTAAATTCAAATTTATAAATGTTATTGGAACAGATTATTTCTTTCTCTTTTTAATTGTTCAATTATCTTGTTTCAGTATTCGATAATAGTAGGTATACTACTAGCTATCTTCATCTACCTGGCGGTGGTAATATTAGGCCACGTGGAGACGATCGAGTCGACTGTCAACCAGTGGATCGTCACCGCTTTCAACAACGTTGAACTGAGGCCTGTCTTCAATGTTATGGAAGCTACGGTAAGCATTCAACTTAAGGTTTTTTTATTGTTGAACAAAACAAACAAAACAAAAATTAAAGACAAGTCTAAGCGGGGATTCATTCTTCCAATATCAAAAGTCTATATAATTTTGACATATTATGGACGCACGATTCGAGTCCACGCTTGGACTCATCTCTGCATCTTAGCCTGTCACAGGGCCAACTTATCCAAGGAACGAAAGTTCTAATGAATGAGATTGGCAGATGCCAATTGCAATTTTAAAGTTACTTAGACAGGTGTTGACTTATTATCCACCATTAGCTCTTCATAGGACCCTATTTCAGGTAAAGAGCAACGTTAGCGTGGATGGCTAAAGGTTGTCGGGAGGTATGTCGCACTCTTCTCCCTTGCTAACGCTTCCAATCTTGGAGCTAAGAATAAGACATCTTATTGCCGTCTTCGAAACCGTTGAAATCCATGGAACTTCTTACTCTTCTTGTCGATGGTTTTGGAACGAGACAACTAGTCACTTTACTGACTACAACTTCCATGAGCGCCCAACAGACGAAGTAGCTAGATTAGGACCCACTTCAAGCGGAAGCGTTCGTGCGTCGGCTATTCTCGCCTAACCCCCTTATTCCGGAGACTGCCCAAGCCGTAGTTCGAACTGCATGGTGCACTCCCATGCTTAAGGTAGTTGCCAAAATATTTTTAGACCCTTATCAGTCTCCCACTTCCACTTTCCTCCCGTTCGCTGACGCTGTTGGTCTGAAGAACATCAACACGGCCCATAAAAAATAAAAAGACCGCTAGCACCTGTAAACCCCAATAAAAATAACGGACTTTGAAGTTGTATTTCAACCCCAAATTCTGATTCTAGTTCAGATGCTGCGGAACCACCGGTGCCAACGCCTACGTAAGCGCCAATCTAGCGATACCGACCACATGCTGTTCCAATCCTGGAGACAACACGTGCTTGGCCGCGAATGCCTTCAGGGGTTGCGGAGACATGGTCGGGGGATGGTTCGCGACCTTCTCCGGCTGGATTGGAGCTGTTCTACTGGTTGTCATCATTGTGCAGGTCAGTATTTCGAAATGTATTCCAGCGTTGTATGCAAATTAAACATGAATTAAGGAGACCTCCAATCTGTCGATGCATGATGGTTGACCCCTAGCTCCCTTAATCTTAACCATTGTGCTCGAAGGTGGTAAACTAGTATTGGGATGGCTCATAATTGCCGCTGCCAGAACACAACAAAAGGCGACAGATGCTCAACTGGTAGCTATACAGTGGGCACTACACAAGCTCAAGATTCATTTGTCACAGGATGAATCTTCAATATGTCAGATCAACGGGTGACATCACACTACCTCTGAGCCATCACTCAATGTATCTTTTATTGGAAAGGAAATAATGTTCAGAAACAATTTGAACCCACTACTTGCAGAATCATTACATCGTTTTCTTTCCAAAAATTACTTGGGTTGTCCCTTAAATGAAAACTCCAGCGTACCTTGACTCATTGCTACTTGCTACTGCACTCTATGGGTTTTCAAATTCAAACTGTCGGGTCATCTACGTGGGCTACCTCGACTGACAATAATGAGGCAGACTCGAAAGTTGATACAAAAAATCAAAACACATTGACTCAAATATCATGTCAGAGTTGTATTATGGGTGTAGAGACAATAACCGAAAATAATCGAATAAACGAAAATATCTTAATTTCTCTTTCTAGAATAATTGTTGATCTTCTATTTGAACAATATGTATAATTATGTTTGTAATTTTTGTTTCAGGCTGTCTCGGTAATATTCGCACTATTCCTGTCTCACTCCATCTCTAATAAGAGCCGAAGAAATGTGTACTAAATATTTAATATGCTGAATCTCTTAACTTATACATCCAATTTGTTTAGGTATTTAAATAAATTACTATTTTAAATAATTATTATTGTTGTTTTTATTGTTTTTTTATACTATTTGGTAACAAGATGAGCCGGTTGTTTGCCTCATGGTAAGCATAATGCCAGTCCATAACAATTGCATTGACACTCAGAACTAAGAAAGCAAAGCAAAGAAAGAAACAACCTTCCAATCAAATAATTAAAAAGACTAGCTGTGGCCCATTGAGGTTCCCCCAGTATTGAGGTTCCCCCAGTATTGAGGTTCCCCCAGTATTGAGGTTCCCACAGTATTGAGGTTCCCCCAGTATTGAGGTTCCCAAAGTATTGAGGTTCCCACAGTATTGAGGTTCCCCCAGTATTGAGGTTCCCCCAGTATTGAGGTTCCCACAGTATTGAGGTTCCCACAGTGTTGAGATTCCCACAGTATTGAGGTTCGCACAGGAAATGTGCATTTATTTATTAGATGGATATAACATGCAGATTTGATGAGACATCATATGTAGAACTAGCTGCTGCCCGCGGTTTCACATAGTAATTGACAACGCAATCAACAATGTAGCATGTTTACCTAGATAGTACCTGTTCACTCTTTATGAAGACCCCAGATTATATTTTCCAGGAAACAGACACTGGTAGGGTGCTCCACTCATTAGCAGTGTACATTATAAAGCATGAAGCAACATGCTTAGTGCAAATAGGAGGGATAACAACCGTGAAGGGTGACAATAAATTACTGATCATCTCTCACTATGTCACTTAAGATCAGGCAAGAGAGTGGTCAAACACTAACCAATTGTGTATAAACAATGCAAAAAAGCACATTGCAGACTACTTTAGAGTGGCAAATTAACTTGACACCAACTGTAACTTACACTCAAGTTATAAGTGTTTTTTTTCATGTTAAGTGTTGTTAAAACCTACCTCTTGCAGGCAAATTTTCAATGGAGACAACAGAATAAAGATAGTTTCCTACTCTGTTCTTTATAATACAAGTGTAGTGGGATGGATGTATGGATGTTTGTTTCTCTTTCACGAAAAACTACTGAACAAATTTTGATGAAACTTTACATTAATATAGCATACACATCAGAATAACATATAAAGACTACAATTTATAAAGGTATATACTACTCGGGGGAAGCCGCTGGCGGAAGTTAGTGGAAAATATATCAAAATATGTAATATTCAACTTGACTGGACACATTTCGATCAAGTTTCCGCCATTACGCACATTCTGTTCTGCTGTCAAAACTTTAAATACCTATTACTCTTTTCATTGTTGAGATAGAAATTAAGCGCTATGAAAAATTTATAGCTTTCACGCAGCACGCTGGTAAAACAGAGCCTTACCTGATTTCCTGTTTAATTTGTTCAGAATCCAGGTCGTATGAAGTCGATGGAAGTTCGTCACCTAAACCCGGTTCTGGCTTCACAAGCACTAATTCTGTATTCATTTTTTAACGATTTTCACGGCAAACTATTCGAGATAAACTACATTTTATGAATATTCGGCTTAACTTCAACTCTTTATTTCCTGGCTTGAGGCTTCTGTAATCTTCGGCTTAATTAGTGCAAGCAACAAAGCATCAATCCGATTTCTGTTGTCTGTATTTTTTTGACAGGTTTGACACTGGCAGCTCAATTAAGGTTTGCTAGTTTAAAAAAAGCATCCGTAGTTCGTACTCACGTTTATAATTTTTATTCGATACATTTTAGTCGATTCATGGTTATTTTACGATATAATTTAGTTATTTGACTATCCCACAGACTTCCGACCTAAAATATGTTTAGACTATCCATTCACAAACTGCTAAGAGATATTACGTATTATCCGTTTTATTCACATTAAGCAGCCCATACACCTAATGCATGATTGATGGATAAACATTACTCACGGACCACGCGAAAAACATGGAAAAACCACGATCCGCTTGATGCATATCGTACCATCTATTTAATTGTGGGGTTTGGTAAAAATATAGTCCGAGCGCTAACCGTGCCACGGTTAGAGGTAGTGCAGTTAGTAGTTAGCGCATATTTACCGCAACAGGAGTAGATTTCATAATCTATCTTGACCGAAGAGCATGCTGCTGCCCATTCCCTGGATATTCCCTTAGCCGTTACCCCACGGCATCGGCACAATGATGACGAATGTTTGCCAATTTTAGTAGCCTTTCGGAATCAACCCAGTAGTAACAGGGCTCTGCCTTTGGGTATCTGGGCGGTTGGGGGTGAGGTTCTGACCATGCAAGCTCTCAGCCCTGGAAGGACGGCAGCTCGGTGTGGCTCACCAGGCTGTCGTAGCATGGAAAGTTGGTAGGGAAGGGCACAGCGCTGGCGGAACCGATATGGTCCTTTATGGCCTTCCTAAGTATCCCTATGTTCATATCATGCCCTCGACAAAAAAAGCCTCGTAGTAAATTGGGATTATCAAAAGCGTCTTCCACAGAAAATCCACTAAAAATTATAATTATTTGTGTACAATAAAAGCTTCAAATAATAATTAATTTTACAAAATCAAATTGACCATAACATTATTGATTGCAATATTTGTAATGAGTAATAGAATAGACCATTTCATTACATTTGACATGAAAAGACTTTTGCTGCTATGCATTATTATTTTATACTTGGGTAAGCGGTCGGTTTTGTTATTATATTTTTTAACTTTTTTTATTCGTGTCTTTGAATATACTTTACTTAACCACTTATTTACTAGGGCTCTTATTATTAAAAAAATTGTTTGTCGGTTTATCTTTGTTGTTATTTGTCAATCTTAAACCGAATCGAAAGAGACAAAACATACTTAGTTTAACAATTCAACCATTTTCGCCTATGTCAATGGAGGTCATCAATAAACCATTGTTAATTTTCGTATGTTCTTCATGTAGGTGATCATTTTTAAACCATTATCATTTTAAAACCATTTGTTTAGTATAATTGTTTGCCATGGTTTTGCACCATGCGTGTTAACGAGGTTCCTTTGTATTCACGAAGAATTGCTTGTTTTCTTTAGCAGACTTGTCCTTAACAAATGGGGATGATCCAAACCAACCCGCATATTATTTCAAACGACCATTACAAAGATCAAGAAGCGAATTCCGTTATTTTGCAGATCGGTATGTTCACATATAATATTTACACTAATTTATACTTCATTGAAAAAACTATAGACTAATCTGGCTAGTTACCATCTTACCTTGTATTTTTAAATTAAATAAAAATATTTACAGTTTTTCCGCCCATCAACCGATGAGAAACCAAATCCAAAATCAAATTGGTAATCAGATGGGTCATCACATGGGTAACCAGATGGAATACCACACTGTAATCCAAATGCGAAATCAGATTGGACAAGTGATGAGAACCTCGGTGCTTAGCCCGATGGGTAACGATTACCCATCGATGGGTAATCGTGTGTTAAGCCAGGCAGTAAATGCGATGGAGAACTCGCTGAGAAATCCGTTAAGGAATCAGATGGAAAACCCGATGAGGCACCCAATGGGACACCAGATGAATGTACTACGACAAAACGAAGTAAGTCGATATTTATTATACCATAGCTACTTATGGCATATTTAGAAGGACCAGAAAAGTATGATATTCATAGAGCGAGCGGTCCCAAGTGCGGCTTGTATGTGTGAGTGTGTGTACCAGTAGGTATGCAGTGATGCACCATTTTTTTGCACAATAATTATGTTCGTTTATTAGCTAGACTTGAAACTATGTAATCAAATCTTGGAAGTCAACATTAATAATCTACTTATAAACTGTCGTATCGAAATGAAAGTTTGTATGACAATACAATAATTTGGTATTATGGAGGAGGTAAGTGGATAGTGGAACTTTTCAGTTGCTATATAATACAAGTAAGCCTCTCGAGTTTGAGCTCACATGCTTCGTTTTGGCGAATATATTGCACTCGGTGTCGAAGGTCTGATCATGGAGATCATGGAGGAGGTTTTACATAATATAATGATTGCTTCATTAGATAGCTTGTTAAATAATTATGCAGGGCGCTAACATGATATTTCTTTAACGTTCTGTTTTAAATAATTTTTATCATATTATTTATGTGTTTCCGTCTGAGTTTACAGGCTGAAGCCAAAGAAATAGAGGGATTCGTCCAGGCCGCTAAAGGGGCAAATAAAAAAGACGAAGAGGTTTTCGGTCATCTGGGCCCTTACCGAGGATTTGGAGATATTGTTTTCTACTTGTAATTATAACAACTGGTAATATCTCGCCTACACCATACACCAGCATACACCAGCAGTGTGGTCAAACATTCATACTAACGGTGAGGCTACAATACGACGACTAATGGTAAAACTCTACGATGTCGCACAACGCACCGTGGATATTTCCGATGCGGTGCTGCACTGAATGGTCAGTCCTCTCGTACGATGCCGTATGCCTTGAAAGTTTTGCGTTGCGTCAACGCCTCCCATTGGGGTTCAGCGTTGTAGAACGCATCGTGAACCACTGGTTTTATATACTACAGGATAACGAGATGAGTGGATCATTTGCGTGATGCCAAGCATAACGCTAGCCTATAACAATTGCAGTGCCACTCAGAACTTCAAAACACAAAGGCCTGCGCGGCACTGCTTTGCGGTCGTTACCCTGACACATTAGGCATTGAGTCTCATAGGCCCAGTAATTTCACTTGCTACTTTGCTCATCGAACCGGAACACAGTAGGTATAATACACATTACTGCTTGGCGGCAGATTTCTCGATCAAAGCGGTGGTACCCACCCAGACGGACATTCGCAGAAGAGTTAGTCCTATCACCTGGTGAACGACCACCAACCATCAGACAAACGACCAGCTCCACTCGTTATCCATTATTGCATGTTCTGTAACTGAGGGTAAAAATTAACTACTAGTATTTTTACAGAACAACAGAGCCCTATCAAAGTGAATCAGAGGAAGTAACCATTAGGGGTACGTAAGAAATCTGATCTGTGATATATGTACAACTAGCTTTTTGCTCCCGGTTTCACCCGCGTTGAAATTCCCACAGGAACAGTGCATTTTACCGAAATAAAAAGTACCTACCATATACTCTCCGTCCATAAACAATATCTATGAAAAATCACGTCGATCCTTTACGGCGTAAAAAAAGGACAAACCAACACACCAACAAACACACTTTCGCATTTATAATAAATACTATATAATATGGATTTTCTTGAATGTTGTTATGTAAAGCCGTAGGTCCGTAGAGTATAAATTTAGTGCATTGCATTTCTTAGTAGGGTAGAGTTAAATGTGTACATTCATGAAATAAAGATGAAACAACCGTGATGTAAACAGAATAAATATCACATAAATATATACACCTCAAAAATGTTGCTGCCAACGGGATTCGAACCCGCGTCTTCTAGTTATCTAGACCAGACGCTAAGCTATGACATCGATTGATGTTGGCCCCGAAATTATTGAGATGACGACTTTTTTCGGTTTACGAGCCGTGACTTCGTCTCCATCGGCGGACATCGCTTTGCAGATTGCCCTCCATCAGTGATACTTTTGAGTACCTATATCAAATGACGAGACATTTCGCGTTTTTTTCGACATTTATTTTTTGTGGAGAATTTCTCGTTAGTGTTTGTTAACGCACTAGTTAATTTAGCGTGGGTTAACACTTAAACTTTAAAATACCTACACTTTCCAAACAAAAAAACTTTATTTAGCTATACAAACAAAGAAAAACCGCCAGATGGCGCTAGTTTTTATGAAAAATTATTTTCTTCAAAGTACATACGTAACTCCTCACTTTGTGCTTTTGGAATTTGAATGCTTATCGTAGAGTTGTAATAAAAGTAAATGATTACATTCTAGGCTATCTGCTAAAAAAATTAATATGCTAGCTTCGCGGGAAAATACTAAAGTTGAGTCTACTTACCATCAGGTGAGACATCCGCCGAACGCAAGCCTATAAAGTATAAAAAAACTATTGACTAATTGGAATTGCAATGCTACGCCGCCGCCGTAGTTAGTATATTGTGTAGTTTTTGTGTTATTCAAATTTTCATTTACTTCAATCACCATGTTCAATTGTTCATGCCAATAAAAACAGTTTATTATTTACTTACAGGCCACAGTAAGTAAAGTATAAATAGTGACTTTACGTCAGTTAGTCCAAGCTAGACGCCGCCCGCATAATCCAAGTTTTGCATGAGAACACAATCGTCAAATGTTGGCGGAGGACGAGGGAAGACGGCGAGATGTGATTGGTTCGGCTGGGTGGCGTTAAGCAGTGATTATGCTTAACCTTGACGAGCAGGAGTTCCCGGCTAAGCGGAGTCTATAGGTTTAATGGTCTGTGATATAGTACTACGATTTTTAGAACAATTTTTTGCAGCTGGTCACCAACCCTCTTTGGAAATCTTTGTAGTAATAAGTACAGTCATAGTAAAAATAGGTTCATCTCCTTAAGGTGTATTTTTGCTGACCTATTTGACTACTCTATGCCATATTGCGTTACCGTGACAACGATTCTGTTATAATAAGATTTACGAGCAAAGATAAAATGAATGAGGACTGACTTTGACAGTTTGACAGTTAAATAAAACAAATTAGATTTATTTAATAATTAGCCAAGCCATTAAGAAAGTTTTAGGTATGTTGATGTAAACTAGAAATTGGTCAAAGGTGAATGCTAATTTCACCTTTGTTATCGCTGCATTAAATACTAGTATTCTATAAAGTAGTCTGCTAACTGCCCTAAGATCAAAAGGTACTAAATGTCCTTACGTGATAAAGGAAAGCATTTGAAAACTGGCGAAGGTATTCTTACCATGACTGTACGATGCTACAAAAATATAACATGAGTCTGATATGACTTATTTAGTTTACTTTTGCATCCATATCACCTATTAATAATATTTATTTCTTTACAGTTAAAAAAGGTTAGTAAACCTAAAATGATTTTAATACAGTTGTTGAATAAGCGCTGTTCTATACCGTAGTATGTACGAAGCGACGCGCGACGCCGTAATATGTACGATGTGACACCGAAGCTAGACTTTAGTATGTAAATATGATAATATATGGTATATATCCTATACTGTACCTATATGTTATAACAAAACTTAAATAAATACAGTAAAATGATTGTTTTTCAGAAAAGCTGTACGATGAAGTTCCGTTGGAGGCAATCGCGGGTTATACAATGAAGGACCACTTCGGGTTGCCTGAACGGGGACGTGCGGTGGATCCAGCGTTGTCGATAAGCGCACATAGAGAATGCAACATGGTCTGTCCGAAGATTTACAGCTAGTAAGAACTTATTGCTCATAGAATTGAACCACGATCACTGCTTGACGCAATTATCGTACCGTCTAAGGTGGTGCTTGAGGGAAATCTAGTCCGAGCGCTAACCGTAGCACGGTTAGAGGTAGTGAAAGAGACGCACCGAAGTCGCTTCTACGATCTCTACTAGAAAAAATAGTTTCACAACCACTGCGTATTCAGTGCGGGAGCCGCGGTAAATACCCGGTGGTGCGCAAGTGATGCACTTTTGTACCGTAAAGCGGAGCAGTCGTCGACTCGTCGCTTTGAGCTCAGGCAGGGAGTGAAAGAGACAGCACCATCTAGCTGTATTGCTGTTCTTGTCCGCTTCGTGGACTTTTGATGGTTTAACTTCGAGCCACGCTTGCGCGTATATTATGTACCTACCTCGTAATCCGCGCTTGTTGCGAAATCACGGTTATTTTGACAGCAAATCGCAAACATGCATAAGCGTGTATTGCCGGCTAAACATTTAAATTGTTTTGATTATTTTTTCAGTTACGGCAACGTCTGCGGCAGGTACCAACCTAACCAAATGATATGGTATTACAAATATAAGGACTTCAACTCCGTTTGCGATCTTGAATATGAAAACTGCAAGGACCCAAATAAGCGTAAGTATAAATAGATTTGTTTTATAATCAAAAGTAAAATGACAATAAGTACTCGACGAGATTAATTAACTTTCAAAAAATTATTTATATAGGTAACCTTATAACCTATCGTACCTACTTAAGAGCGTTTATATATAATTAATAAATAAAAAATAATTTTGATTGCTAATTATTTATATTATTTTATTTTCAGGCCTGGGTGAGTATTTTAATAATTATGTAGAGATATGTGGTAGTAAGTATTGTTGTAGTTGCATTGCCTGCTAAACGAGGGGCGGTTGATGATTCGATTTTGGCGGCCATTTTGTTGTTTCTTGGATTGTATAAATGTAAATAGGTAACATAGGTACAAGGTAAATTAGGTGTTAAGTCAACAAGAGTAAGCTTGGTAATCATTTGTACGATTGAATAAAAAGATTACGATAAGATTTTACTATTGAAATTTCCGTGAGTATCACACATTAGAAATTGAACAAACAGACTATAACTGACGTCATTTGTCAATGTTCTCGAGCTAGGTTACGAGCGTGTCTGCCGCTCTTCCTCACGGAGTGCACGCGGCGAGATCGCAACGTCCACTTTCGACAAATGACGTGAGTTATAGCCGGTTTGTAGAAGGGTCTTAACAACTCATAAGGAAATGTTTTTTTAAAGATTTCAGCAGCATTATAAATGTTTTTATTATAATTTGCATTGCAGGGTATCGCTTGTTGCACAGGGGTCCATGCGGCCCTGAGAAAGATTATAAAAAATTCCCCTCGGTACCGGTATGGTTGATACCAGCAAGAATTATTGAAAAAGCATATTATTGGGACAAATATACATTTATAACGACGCAACCAACAACTACTACTCCGTCGTCGGCTACGAAACGGGGACCAATGTTGGGGTGAAGTCATCAGACTGCATCGATCCTGCTGGACATAAGCCTCCCCGCATCGATAAAGCTAAAGGAAGAATGGTAGGAGAATCTTTTGAAGTCAGCTTAGCGTAACGGTTCGGTATTAAACTAAGTCGGCGTAGCAGTTCGATATTGGACTAAGTTGGTGTAGTGTAGTGGTTCGATATTGGACTAAGTCGGCGTTAGCGGTTCGATAATGGGCTATGTCGGCGTAGCAGTTCGATATTGGACTAAGTTAGTGTAGTGTAGCGGTTCGATATAGGACTAAGTCGGCGTAGCGTAGCGGTTCGATATTGGACTAAGTCGGCGTAATGGTACGATATTGGACTTGGGACACCTGGTTCGGTGCTTCGTCATTGAGTTTGTATACTCAGTTCGGCGACGCTGTACAGATCGCAAGACCAAACGGACCGTGCTTTCAAAAAAGATAGCCCTTCATCCTGCACCAGGAATAAAAATAATACAAAATATACACGATAAATCCGTTTTAAAATTGTTTTATTCTGGAAGAATCGCTCAAACCTAAGAAATTAACGCCTATTCATAATATGTGAACTATTAAGTTAATACAAATAAGTACCTAGTTTAAAAATATGGTTTTTCTGTAAATACAGTCGTTTCTAAAATATTACAAATTGGAGCACCTCAAACTTAGATATAGCACAAAATATCCTTAAAAAATAAAATGAAGTGGACGGATTAATAACATAATAATACCTGATAATAATGGTAGGTATATTTATTAAAACAATAATAATGTATGACTGTTTATAGTCAAAACAAATACTTTGTACCTTACACTACTATGTCAGAAGAAACTTCTTTCTTTCTTTATAATAAGTTATGGAAAGAAGATAATGGATTCTTAATAAAAAAATAAGCCTCCTTCACACCCTGATTTTGTCATAAACTCTTAATTATATGTATTTAATTAAGTATACGAAGCTGTACATATTTATATGAACAAAATTGAAGCAATTGGGATAAAAACTAATATGGAAATCGAAAACAATTGAAATAGTTCGAGGGATTAAAAAATAAATAAAAGTAAGATGTAAACAAGCTTTCCCATTCCTATTCAATCTATTTTTGAACTCTCCCAGATTATAACGTTGAGAGTATTGCAAAGCATTCCACTCCTTTGCAATTCTTATTATGTTTGAACAAGCGACGCGCTTCGTTCGAGTTGGTGGTATTTCCACCATAAAGGGGTGGCGTCCAGCTGAACGTCTTGTTGTGTGGTAGAAAAAGGCTGATGGGAGAATTAAGTGGCGGGGTTCTTGAGCATACTTTCCGTGGTATATTCTGTAAAACACCGACAGGCTTACGACTTCACGGCGATGCACGATGTGACAGGCTCTGCAGTTAAATAACTATAACAAGCTAACTTATATTTAAATACCATTAAACTTGGATTATTTTATTATTGGTTTTTATTTCTGTTCTTCCTGTTTCATTCTCAACAATCAATCAAACAACGAGTGGAACTAACATGTGCACGTGCTATGTATACATAGTTTTTCTTCTGAATCACATTCTTGCATAAGCCGAAGTCGACAACCCTAGCGCGACCGCGAGCGTAGGTACAATACATGAAGTATTATTATTATTATTTATTATTAGCTCTACTTCTGTACCCTCTCTGTTTTGTGCCTGTAATCTCAATGTTGTCCACCTGAACAGCCAAGTTGGAGACACTGTTATAACGGTAGCAATTTTTGGATTATAGTCTAGGAGGTTCCCTTCAAAAATGATATGGCTTTTTTGTTTTTACTAAAATTGATAAAATAGTTAATATCTTAAAAATGAGCTTCTTGGTAAGAGCTGCTTTTTCCCCTGATCAATATTTATGATCTAATTCTGGTTAAGTTATAGCTGCTTCAAAAGGACAGCAGGATAATATAAGCAGTGTATTCATATTTAGCATAGCAATAGTAATCTTAAAAGCTGACTTACTATCTAAAATACAAGAGCTAATACAAATTGAGGATACATCATACAATAATATCATAATATAAGCACACACATTTATAACACTACTTACAAATAAATGAGATTGCTCGACTCGATCTTCGATTTTGTGGTTTCTGAATCTTTTTTTTTTGTTCAGTGTTTTGGGAATCGTTTTTATAAGAAAACATTGCTCTTAAATATGATTTTTTTCGTAATTTTTCAATTGGGTGTTTAAAATTATATGTAAGTATCAATTTTTTAACAGATCGAGTAATCTTATACAAAAATGACATTCTCTTAAAATATAAAATATCGAATTTATAAATTATCTAAAAGTAACTTTTTCTTAATAGTAATTTTCATAAATTATATTTGTCAACATCGGTGGATATCCAATGATGAATTAGATATTTTTTGATATTATTTTGTGATGTAATAGGTGAAATTGAATGTGCGATGGTAAAAGCACTTTCCCTAACTGTAATTACTAACATTATAATTGAATAGTATAAACATAAGTCTATTATGTCTATACTATTTCCAGTAAAAGTGGATTTTTAAGCATTTTTAACCAGGTATTAAAAATTAACTCAAAAAGAACTTTATATTTTTGATTACCTAATCCAAATTGTAATACAGCAATTTGCAGGATTTTCTCTTGATTAGCTATGGATACAAAGTTATAAAAAAATTGGAAGGTACCTATAACAAAAACCGATAACAAAGATATTTGAACATTGACGTTATCCTCATCATTCTGAGATTGTTCGATAATATTGCACATTAACTGGAGCGTCAGGTATAAATTGTACAGAGATAAAAAATAAAAATAGAAACCGTGACCACGAATAGTGTGGAGTATGAAATGTCAGGAACTAAAATAAAGTAACATACGTGATAGAAACTGGTAAAAGTTGTTTAGTTAAGTGTGTAATAATCGCGGAAACTTAAGAAAAAAGTTACAAAAAATGTTCAGCGCCTTTAGAAATTGTCAAAGAAATGTTCAGCGACTCTTGGAAATATAGAAAAAACCCGTTGTGAACACGACCGGTGATCATTAAATATTAATTTTGCACGAATCCCTAATCAACATAAAACTAAATCTGCTTCATTATCTTTAGCTAACCATCCAGTTACCATTTCAGAGTAGCCTCAATTTTATTGTCACAACACAAATTTTAATATCACTGAATCTCTTTCCAATTAGGAACATGAGAAAGAGATGCAACATATCTTAGACTGGTCATAAATTAATCAACTTTCTTGTTGTAACTTATGTGAATTTAACGGCCGTGATTGTAGTGCCGTCTATTTTGTCACTGAAGAAAGAAAGGGTGAAAAGTTTAGAACAGTTTAAAAACATTTAGGCCTGTCAAATATGTTTCATTCTTTTCTCAGGTTATTATTATTGGAAAGAGACAGTATTACCATTGTAAAAGAGGAATAGTAAGTTAACTCCATAGAAACGGCACGATTTCGCTATGTACCTTCATTATGAACGCGCGCTCCATACACACCCCACTAAAGCTAGGTAGCGTTGTAAATCCGCCAGTCAATGTGCCTTTCGCCCCATGACAGCCGCGTATCACATCACAAGTTGCGTTCGTTTCGTTTCTAGAAAGTTGACAATTATACATCGAAACCCACACATGAATGTCCTGAAAAGGGGCAAATTTTGAACTGTTTATTCCGGGCGTATCTATTCTATCGATATATATATACTTGAACCATACGGAACACTCAATATACGAGTATAACTCGCTTTCTGGCAGTGGTATCTGCCGAGTGATCGAGCGTCGTCGAGCTGTGATCAGCCAAACCGGATAGCGAGCCTACCTAGCCGAGTCGCCAGCCGCCACGCCTCAGGGTCCGCGGGCCACAATGCATACGACGAAAACGTCATCTAAACGACATCAAACCCCTACCACTTTACTTAAATAGAGTTAGGTATTGTTTCGGGCGGTGCTCGAGACAAACTACTATTCTTCTTTTACTATGGTATTACTAAAATTATGATCTGTGTTTTGATAATTTTCCAATGTGTTGACACGTTTTGGATTTCTATCTGTCATTGGTTGGTGATTACAGATTTTAGATTGGTTTGTGAGCTATCGGGGTCAATGTGCATTATTAACGATCGATTTCCTTTTCATTGTTTAATCCTTCGCTTCCTTGTGCCCCTGGTCGGTGTAGACAATCTCCGCGTACTCAGTGGAGGGCGGCGGCGGCTTGTCAGCCGTTGTCTGTTCGGAGAGCGCCAGCTGTGCGTACACTACTTTATCTTCGGGCTCCTGGAAATTAAGAGGGTTATTTAAAAAACTGTTTTCCGGTTTGATAAGCAAAGTAGTCAGTAAAATTACTGTGCTTGTGAGACTTTGATACCCAATATCTCAGGGTAACGAGCGCATTGCAGTGCCCCACAAGACTTCATGTTTCAACGTTCCGAGTGGCACTGCAATTGTTATGCGTCGGCGTTATGCTTACCATCAGGCAAAGACCTGTTAGTCTCGTACCTTAGGATTGGCTCTCAAATGTAGCTGCTGGAACACACTTAGGTATTTGGTTTTAACTGCTTCTGATCCTCGTGACTTCTCGTGATTTCTCGTGCACGTTCACGAACACTTAATAGTTAATAATCCAGCATCATGTCATTTATTACTCATTAACACATGAAATAACTCAGGTTTTAGTTTTCACGTTCCCGCAAAGGGGTGAGTAGTTTAGATATTACGTTGGAACATGACACACACTATTCATAGACTGCCCTTAAAACATAACAGTTGTTGCCATTCTTAATTTCTCTTAATCTATGACCTAATCTAATTAGGATAAGGACAGGTGTCTCACGTGTCTGTAAAGTGTAACGTTTTACTTTAAAAAATGTACCTTATAATTTTTACCTTTTCCTCATTGTCCGTGGGCTGCGCCTCCGTGGCCTGGATCTTGTCCTTGGCTCGAGGGAGAGCCGCCCTCACCCTGGCGCCGAGGTTGGCCAGCCTGGACCGTTCCTTGCCGCCCACTGCACTCTCCGTGTCGCTACTAACCAAAATTATAATTTAGTTATAAATTTATTATTCAAATATCGTGAGAGAACGTATGTGTGACCAACCACCTTTTTTATACTCGATAGGCCCTTTCACCACTACCTGATCTTAACTGACGAAGTGGTCGAAGAGGTTGAATATGTTACTAAATTAGAACTGGATCTCAAGTGCAGCTGCCGGAACACACCGGCAGGTGCTTGGTGACAGATTTTCGACTTGAGAGTGGTAGCTAGCCAGGCGAGCAATGCCCTACCACCGTGCTATTTTCCCATGACAATGTTTGCCTTCACCCAAAAGTTTTATACATTACTGTTACTTTGAAGCGGTAGCATTATAAAAATATAACTTATATAAACAGGGTTAATACAAAAATAAACACACAAACTTAAAATTTTCAAAGATTTATCGAGACGCTTACTAGTCGAAGCAACAAGTGACCAAAATGCTGGCCTTTTTGCCATTCAACGTGGTAATGCTGCTAGCATTTTGGGAACTTTGCCTACTGGTAGGCGGTTTGTTTCTTATTATTTCCATTATAATACATGTAAATACACAAGTAACACCCAAATATCACGATTTTAAATAAAAAGCCATGCATAAGGTTAAATACAAATAAATGAACGTACTTTCTAGAAGGAAGCGGGTTGCCTGACTCTAAAAGCACATCCCCTGCCGGCGTCCTTACGAAATAATAATAAATTATAAGTTTTATATACAGAGCATAATTATAATGGTGCCGATTTTGGTGCGTTACAAACCTAGTTTCGCTATCTTTCAAATAAAAAAAACATGAGAAAAGGATGGAAGATATAAACATGTCTAAATTTAGGTTTAGAGCTGTCAAATATCTTTATAATTAATCAGTTAATTCCATACGCCACTAAATGCAAGGCCGACATGGTCAAGTGAATTAATTTGACAGATCTTAAATATGTTTTTTATTTTCATTTTTTATTTACAATAAAACGAGCGTGAAATTAAAATTAGGCTTAGGTTTAAACGCCAGAATCCACACCACTACTATTGAAAAAAAATCTATTAATAATTCATTATCAAAACATATTTATAATGATATATATACCCACGTCTAGTAGAGCGATTTATAAACATTATAGTGCAAGAGGTGTGTAGCAAAATTAATCACATCCAATGCAACTTTTACAAAATAATATTTTATTTTTTGTATGTTATAAAATAGCAATTTTAATTAAACCTGTAGAATACTACAAATTATTTGTCTTTGTAAATATAAAATTGCTAAAATAGAGATATAGATAGGTAAAACTTTAAATACAAAAATAGAAACTTACGATTCTCCAGAGCTCTTCGTGTGGTCACGTCTTCTGCCTGAAATTATTCATGTAAATAGTAGATCTTTATTGAAAAACATAAGTCATAAAAAAATGTAAAAAACTTGCCAAGTCCTTTTCATAGATTTATTCTGCAAAACGTGGTATTTATTATTCTTATGATTGCTACTCCTATTTATCAATAAAAATATTTGGATTTTCATTTAGATAACTTATTTCGTCTCTTCAAAGAGTATTCTAATATTTCGCTTAGTTTTCCAACTTTAATAAAACCTAATAATGCTTTACTATTAGAGAAACGATTCAGAATAAGTAAACCTTACTCTGCAAATAAAACTACAAATATCTTATTTAATAAATACTTTATATTCAAAATTTTAATATTTATAATTATTGTAATAACGTAGTTGTTTAAAAACATCGATAGTAATTATCAAATTCACCAATTAATATTGAGATTTAAAGTTTTATACAATAATTGCGTCAGAATATTACAATATTATAACATTTATTAAATATCTACTATTTTTTTATTTTTAATGTTTTGTAGACAATAATTGCAATATAAAAGCATTTTGTTTTATAATAATTATTATTTATTCTTCTTTAGTGTTAATGTAAATGCTTATTGAACCTTTTTGTAAAGTCTGAACTAATATTATTTTTTAATTTAGCAAAATGCTTTGGATAAAATTCTTATATCGATAACATGAATATTTATTATTGATTGTGAAATGGCAGTGGTAGGTACATAAAAAACGTGCAAAAATTCGAAAATTATAAAAACTAAAATGGTACAAAAATAAATTCTTACAAATCGTCCTCGTTCAATTACAAAAATACTAATCACAATGGTGACCTTATATAGCTAAGCTTAAAATAAATTTTAATTAAATAATTACACATATTATTCCAAAACTGCTTTTAACTAATATTATTAATTACAGTTTATTTATTATGTGATGCGTGATAAAAAGCTATATTTAATATGAATTATTGAAAAATGATTGATCGCTTGAAACGGCAAAAAAAATTGTCTCTCAGTAGAGTATCTAATAAAAATAAATGATGACATATTTTTGCAAATTTTTTTTTTTAATTAAATGATATTTTAGGAATGAAATTTCCTACATTATACAAACACAGATGACAAACATTTTTATTTATTTGTTTATTCGTATTGTTTTTATATTGAATGCGTTGGCCTTGATAACAATATAAACTTAGTACAAAATATAATTATACGCTTACTTACTGAAATGTAAAAGAACTTATTTAAATTATAAAAGGCAGATTTTTTCTACATTTTATATATACAGAAAAAGGTGGTACGAACACATTCGATTGCTAATTAAAATTAATTTATAGCTAAATGTTTAAAACAATATGAGATAATTCTTAAATACTAAGAAGCTAAATATGAAAGAAGCTAAAATAATTAAACTTGAAACATTTAAAATGGGATTTATTTAGTCTTTATTAAAATAATAAACATACATGAGTAAAGCAAAATAAATGCGTCAAATTGATAAAAATAAAACAAATTAGTATTAAGCATTGTAAAATAATATTTTACCTGGATACACATAATGGATATTGGCCAAAGATTGGTTGTATCCTAGTTTTTATTTAGTAAATGAATATAATAAAAAATATATTACAATAAAAAAATCTTAAACTATTTTTTTACGTTGGGATTCGTTGTTATTGCATATTACTTACTATTTTATTTATCGAAAAAACAGTACTTTTGAGATTCTTAACTCACTATGCTATATAAGACAAAATATTTTAGAGAGAATACAACTGGGACTAACACATTTACATTTTTATTTATAATATTTTTTAAAGTGGCAAGTGGTCTGTAAGTGGATACACCAATTTTTATTTAAATAAAAGTTACTTGTTTCCCAGTTGTTTTTAAAGGAATTAAGTAAGACAACAGTTTAAGAGAGATTTTACTTATATAATATCCTTTTATCGCTTTGCTAGATTTGTTATTGAAACTTCAGACCTTTCTCGTCGCTAGCTCCTTCGTTATTTGTGACATGTAAAGAAAACCTACCAAAGCAAGTAAAGGGATAGGTCGTACAAATTTAGTTGAGCTCTCTGAAGATAGGCACGATTACGAAACCAAGCATGGTACCGTTTTGATTGGTTAACTTTCGCATGTGTGTACGAACGTAGGACTCACTACTCGCAGCGCTGCGTGACGTGAGCGAGTTGTACCCTCCTTCCGCCCCGCGTCCCTCTACGACTACAACATACGTATTAGTACTTCAGAGGGGTCATAAAAATTTGCGTGGCCTATCAAGGCGACTTGTATTTAGCATGAATCGCACCGAAGATAATTGCGACAAACAGCTTTGATGGTTTCACTATACAGATATAATATTATAAAATCGTTATCATTATTATAGTAGTTAATTATTTAAAAGTGAAAACAATTTGTGTACATCGATTAATAACTGTAGGTACGATGCAATTACCACAAAATACAATAGACGCCCAAAATTGTCATTTTACATTACTATTCCTAAACAAATATCAAAATCCGTAATATTTACTATTAAAATTAATAGTGCGTTAACTTCCGTAATCTTTTTTTACAATATTCTGATTTATAATATTGATTACGCATAAATACACTTTTCTTATTATTAATAAGTAACAATGGATTTCAAACACATCTGGCACAAACTAATATATTTTTTACTTGTCACTCTTATCATATATAAGTTTAAAATAAAAAAATATTTCACTGGTTGATTGTCAAATATTTTGGAAGTTAAAACAGATATGGCAGTGTCTTTTAAAAAAAATCATCCGAGAAAGAATATTATTACAATACTAAAAATAACACGACGGATATACTACAGACCCATCAAATAAATAAAAAATAAGAGAACAGTTTTCAATTTTACTGCGCGATGGTGAAATTACGACATCAAAATTCCTAGGTCCTCTTTATTTTTTCATTATTTATTACATCGTTTTGTATCGTATTTTTATGCTTAGCGGAATGCGTCAACGTCTCCTATACTATCTTAATAATTGATCAATTTATTTCAAAGATTTTCACATTAGAAACTTCGATAAAACTGTCACTTAAATCAGATTAAGTAACTCTGGGAACTAATAGGCCATCTATAGTCCAAGGACATATTATGCACATGGTTGTCATTCGTGCGAGTGCGCCGCCGTAGTACAAAGAATTACTTAGACCAATAGAACGCGCCAGAACGTAAAACGTTTCTATGACAACACTGATAGGTAAATTTAGTCATTTTCATAAAGAAACTTGTCAGATTAAATTATAGTGACGTACTTGTAGCCGCACCATTGGTCAGTCGCATGCATGTAATATCAAGGCTTCTTACATTATGTAAAGTTATTCAATTGCTGCGTGTCGTATTTATGTTCAAAATCTGTAGATATTTCTTTCTCGGATGAACCAGGCCGGACCAAATTCTTGAAATACAATTTTCGAGTGACACCCCGAACTTACGCTTTACACTGCCGTGTCTGGCTTTTTCTCGGGATGCTTGGTGTCTCCATTGCTGATATAGTCTCCGTGGTCATGTGTTGGGTTCTCAGAACCTTTGACGTCATCATGGGGGGGCAGCGGGGCTTCAGAGTCAGCGCCGTCGGGTATGTCAGTGCGATGAGAACGCCCTGCCACATACCAACATGATAAGCGATCAAGAACCAGCTGTGTTAGATTGGTGGAGTGAAGCGGTGGTGGTTAGCAAACAGTGGGTACCTAGTTTGGAGGCTATTTGCATGTGATCAGCTTTCGAATGTTTTTGAGTAGTGTAGTACGTGGGACTTAGTTAACCATGATCTTTTGGAAACTTTACTCGAAGCAACACATGACCAAAATGCTGGCCTTTACTTGGCACAGAGATTAAGCATTGCCATTTAGCGTGTCAATGCTGCCAGCATTTTGGGAACGTTGCACTCGTAGCGATTTGTTAGATTAGATTTGTATATTATAGGTAGTTTTAATTTTATGTTTGTTTATTTATAGGTATAATATAAATAATTGATAATTTAATTAATTTTTAAAGCACAGTGTTTGTTTATTACTGAAATAAATACTGTCTTAAGTCATCAATCATATTTTTTACATTTATTAAACGAATTAATAATTTTAAAATTGCTAAAATTGCTAAAATTGCATGGATGTATAGAAAAGCAATCACTTTCGTCCTATTATTTGTCTTTACCCGTCTACACCATCGACTAGGTGGATATAATACTGGGCTAATGAGACTTAATATCTAATGTCTAAGGGTAGCGAGCGCACTGCAGTGCCGCACAGGCCTTTGTGTTTTTAAAGTTCTGAGTGGCATTGCAATTGTTATGGGCCGGCATTATGCTTACCATCAGGCAAACGACTAGTTCGTTAACGCAAATAGAATAAAAAAAGAAACTTAATATCTTTAGCTAAATGTTGCCTCTCTATATCTTGACTATGCGTTGCACCCATTCATAATTTATATAATTCTTATTATTATTTTGAATATACTCTTCAGACTCTTTGTGCTTTTGGAAATGATTACAAATGTTCATTTTACCAACTGCATAATCATAACAGTTGTGAGTAATTATCATGAGTAATAACGATATCAACACCGTTTTATTATTTGCTACCGTCGAGATGTTCATTACCGTTATATCATTAGTGTCATATTGAGTATATTAGTATATATTTAACGTGTATCTATTATTTTAAATTTAACCTAATTGAAATGGCAAATATTTTTACATATCCAAGATACCCGCATTGATGATTAAAAATAGACACACTTATACCTATTTAATTGAACATACTCCACTTTTTTTAATTTTTTTTTAAATGTTATTAAAAATTGTTGTGCACATACCATTATACGAAATAAATTATTATTATAGTCGTAAGACACTCAATAGCCTTAAATATATACTTCTTCTAACTTCCTTGTTATACCTACATTTTCTAGATGTGGATTTATTTACGATATTTTTTAGTCAATAAAATAGATTGCTTAGGTATAAAAAATGTGGTTAAATAATACCTACGTTTTTTTGCAATGCCATTTCAGCAATCTATTAAAGCGTTGACTGCTTTATTTGTACTATTGTTAATGTTTACAATAAAGTGATACAAAAAGGATTGAATAAAATAGAAACCAACATATAAATAAAACACACACACCGATAAAAACCACCACCGTTAACAGACACGTTTGCTAAAATATGTCCTGGAGAGTTAACATCTAAAAAAGTTTTCAGGAAAATATATTTGGTTTTCTGATGATTAAGAAAATTCTAGAAAAAATTGTGACCATAGATAAAAATAGAAATAGAAGAAAACATGCACAAAGTTTAGTATCAGATGTTTTGCAGCCATGCTTTTAGTTCAGTCAGAACGGTCGATCGACATGCGTTAGAACAAGTTTTAGAAAAAAAAAGTTAGTAGGACATGCACTTTTTAAATGTTCATAGTTCTTGATCGCTCAAAACATTGCTATGCGGCACAAAATGCTTAAAATCTTAATCTAATTAATTACTACACAGTTAAGCACATAACATAAACAAGTACACTGCACAAATTTGCACATTTTCGAAAACAACTACTGCCAAACATGTACTGCTAAAAATAATCTTAGTTAAATTTTTTAGAGGCATTATTAGCGAGTGAAAGCCTCACGAAAATGTGTAGTGACATTTTATTAATTACTTTTCAACTTTACCTATAGCCGAGCACGAAGGCCTGTCAGAAAGTATTTCAAAATATTAATATTAATTTGTCGTAAAAGGGACTTGGCATGCCTAAAATGTCAAAAGGGATGTAAAAGCAATTTAAAAAGCATGGTATAGTCTAGCAAAATGTAATGGTAAAAAAATACATCGACAAAACTTATTCATATTATGAAAATTAGGGGTGTATGTATAATTATTAATGTATACATGAAAAATGTGATATATCAAATAAAAAATATTACTTTAAAATGAAAAAAAAAGTTTTGCTGACATAGCTCCTACATTAAAATAGTAATTGGACAAGTTAGAGGTATAATAAAATAAATAGTATTTATTAAATAAGTAATGATATAACTATTACTAAAACCGTTTTTTGAGGAATTGTTGGTTTTTTATTATTTGTTTATACCTGATAGAGCCAAGGTGGCATCACGATGTTCACTGGTTCACAATATACACGCACTTGAGTGATAGTCGCATACGTGGGCTAGCGAGCTTACGACAACATTACAAAAAATCCTTCACTTAGCAAGCTGAAATAGCAGTAGCCGGTAAAATAACTTACTTGCTGCTAATATTCAATCTAATACATACACTTTAAAACCAAAAACCAAGTTGGACGTTCAAATTAAAAATCCAACAATTCCCCCACCAGTGGCGTAGCGACATGGGTGGCACCCGGATATTGTAGTGTCATGAGAATCAAGAATGAAAACTGTTAAAATAATAAAAAATCCAAGAAGGTTATTTATAAACTAATGAGAATCATTCATAATGAAGTCACCATATCATATAATAATTATTATTGTACTGTTTCAGTGTACATTATTTCACGTTGACATATAAACATAACGTAGATCATCTTTACAGAAAACGCGGTTTGTGATATTGCGCCCCACAAGAATTCACGTCAGCTTAGACTGATATGTTGTGCTAACTGATTTATAACTGAATATCAATGTGATGGTTTACGTAAGTTTTTAACGGTGGCATCAAACAGCACCGGTGCCCCCAAGGTACGCCACTGCAACAATACAACAACTAAGACTCACCAGCGAAGCACCACCTGTCAGTGGCAAACGCGAACACCACCAGGGAGATAGCGATGAGCAGCACCAGCACTGCGATGACGATGCCCACGATGGCACCAGTCTCCAGCTCTACTCCTGGAGAGCAACAGTCAAATCAGCAGCTGTACAACACCATAACTTTTATGGAAAAGAAGTAAATACGAAGCAAGATTTAATTTGAACGTGCAGCGTCTTTAAAAATACCGTTTTTTTACTACAAAGTAAGTAACGAGAAGAGGTCGTTTCCTGACCATAACGATTGCAGTATCTGGTGGTACAGTCCATGTGCCACCCACAACTTTTAAACACAAAGGGGGCACCGTGGTCGTTACCGTGATATACCAGGTTTTATGCCTTATAACGCCCAGTAATTGATTCGCAATCTTTATGTCCAATTAATATAGCTTAGAACATAACGTTTTTAATCGATTTTCAAAACAAAAAAATCTTAAAAAACAGTATTTTGAAGACATTTGTTCCACATCACATGGTTCGTTCACATCACATTCGTTCAGATACCTGTTCAGATAACTATAGCTATTTTTTCCAACTTTAGCACTATTAACGTTTACCTACTTGAAGCTGTAGCTCCTATGTTTTGATATAAAAAATAAGGAATGCGAGGCCAAATCCGAAATAATATTAATTTTTGATTTACATCGTCAAATATTACAAACGCACTTGGTTTCTTAAGGTTTTTGTCAGAATAGCCTATAGTTCGTATCTTCAAACATTGCCTCGACTCTGCTGTACCTCACATATTATTATATGAGTTTTGGCACTTTGAACATTAACATTATGTCCCCTTGAGCTTGTGTCAGCTACTTGCCTCAAAAGAGCGACATTTGACAACGTCATAGTTTTTGGTCTATTGTCGAAAGAAGTGCTTATGGAAGTCCAGCTCTCGGTCTACTCAATGGAGATTTACCGTGATAAAGTAGTAGTAATATGTGCCGAGCTAGTATGAAGGTGTAAAAAAGACCAAAACTGATATTTTTTCTTCCGTCTATCGATGTTGACCTTGCAATCCTTGTAACTTAAAATCTTAGATGCAGCAAATGCCATAATGTTTAAAAACATGCCTGTAACTACAATAATAAAAATTTGTCATGCTGTTCATACTTCAATATTAAAAAAATATTTTACCAGGAGAGCTAGGACTGCTCGGACGTCCATCTGCATGAAAAAAAATACTAAGCATGCTTAAAATGAAACAATGAGTTTGTCATGCTAAAGATACACAATTTTCAAAGTTATTATTGAAAAAATATGCTAAGATTAGGAATCAATTTAAATTTTACAAAAAAAATTATTATATTTTAGCATCTCACTAAAAGATGCCACAAGCTCTTATACTATAACAAGCTTTATAATATTACTGCCATAATAAACCTAGTAATAATAAAAACCTCGAGCTCCTAAACTATAACACCATTCAACCAATCATAGAGCAGGCTGTTTTTTTTAATTTTCTTACCATAGACATCGATTACCAAAAAGGACGATTTTGCTTTGCGCGCTGTTAGGAAAAGGGTGACACAATTTACTAAAATTTCTGTTTCTTAATAATACAATAAACTTTATTTTAATCATTTATATTTACAGCTATGCACTTAAAATTTTGATTATTATAGCATTTTTTTTAAATTAATATAGTATAAATAATATTAAAACTGAATAATATATCTTTTGGTTAATATGATGCTCAAAGGGGCTTTGAAATTGATGCATTAATTTTATCAATGTGTTTTTTGCTGAATCTAAGCTATGGGAGCGATGCTAACCTCTTGGATGACGATTTTCTTTCGGCTTACAAGCTGAGGCTCCATCTAGCGGACATTGCTTAGCAGCTATAGTCCATTTCATTAAAGATACTTTTTTACGTTTACCAAACAGCGCGAGATGGAGCTTTAACTTTAGGTGTTTCTAAAGTTAGTATATTTTATTTTTTACGTAAATATATTAGTGCTGTTGGTGGTTAGATATAGGTACATTTATTTGGCTGTGTGGTCCCGGGCTCCGGCTAAGAATAGTAACATATCACTTCCCGGGGGTGCCTTAAAATCCGGCTAAGAGAGCATCCAGGGGAGAATGGGCAGCAGCATTCTCGTTCAACATCAAAATCGACTACAATCACCTGCACGCCTGCCGAGTGACGCGGACGTGGACTATTTGATTTGACGTAAAAATCCCGAATTAACTCGAGTGTTTAATTTGTTTATTTAGTATGAGTTTCATACCGGCTGGTTCGTCCATGGTGCTAATCCTCACGGCGATCTCCTCTCGGCCGAGGTCGTTGCTGACGCGGAGGAAGAAGGTGCGGTCCACTTCTTCTTTTGTCACGTGGGACAGGACTAGCGTGATATTGTAGTATCCACCGCCCTGAGGGTAGAGGGTAACCATGTTTCACTTACACAAGCTGTGGTTTTGTACAGGCTTCAAATTTCCCAAGTGCCAAGGCACAATCAGTACTTAAGAAATAGTGAACAAAATCTATGTACGAGTAATAGCCTAATATCATAAAAAGACAATTTTAAGAAAATCAGAGAATACGACCGCACTTGACAGAATAGGACACATCACACAAGCGACGGGCGGACCCGCTAGTGAGTTCAATGAATTCGCCAATGACGCGCGACGCATGGGCTGTTACATTTTTCAATAGAATTTTATTGTATAATCAAAGCAATTTTCGACAAAATTATTATGAGTTTTTCTCACCAAATGTTGTTACAAAATTATGCAATGTTTCGGTTATTATATTTTTGTTAATTCGTGTTTAGAAAAAGCAGTATAGTAGCATTATGCCCGTGATATTTTTAACTCATCCATTTCCACTGCTGTTCTTTTTTTTATAAAAAAAGGAGTCGAGATTTTATAAGTTTAACGTGTGTGTGTCTGTCTGTGGCATCGTAGCTTCTAGGCCGATTTTAATTTAGTTTTTTTTTTTGTTTCTAAGGTATCTAGATACGACGCTAGATAGACTCTGTTCTTAGCTATGATTCAATAAAATCTGAAGCAAAATTAGATGCGATTTAAAAAAAGCCTTTTTTATTCTATGGTGTCTGAATAAATGTTGTGTTAATTTGTGTGAGTGTGGGTGCTCACCAGATGCAGCGGTTCCAAGGCCAGCATGAGTCCGTCGTCGCTGGCCTGCGGCGCGGCGAGGCGGCGCTCGCCGGTGGTCCACTCGGCGCGCGGCGGCGGGTTGGCGCGCACGCTCACGTTGAGGCGGCCCGGCTCGTTCAGTTTCAGACCGAAAATAGTCAGCGGGCCGGCTTCTTGCCGCTTGGGAGGATCTGGAGTGGGAAAAACGATAATTAAGGGGCAGAATTCGGCGCGCCGCTATCTCGCTCGCGCATCTCAACATTTTTGAAGAAAAACAATCAATAAATCAATATAATTATGAAAAATCGCATTCGGTGAAATTGTTGACAATAACATTATAAAGATAAAGATTTCATTTTGATCCATTCAAGTTTTCAAACCTAGAAATGGGATTTTATGTTTTGCCCATTTTTATGTATGAAAACTTGATCGGATCAAAATTATACTTTTGCCATATCTTTATTAATGTTATAGCCAGCAACTTCACCGAATGCGATTTTTCATAATTATATTAAGTGATTATTTATCGTCAAAAATGTTGAGATGTGCGAGCGAGATAGCGGCGCGCCGTATTCTGTCCCTTAACAAGAAATCAAACCGACGACATAACCGGTGTTAGTGGTTACCACAAAAAACATCTCCTCGGGTCCTTGGGGTCTGGGCTTGTATGATATTTTTCACTAGCGACTGCCCGCGGCTTCACCCGCATAGTATTTATTTTTATAGCCTATGTGTTATTCCAGAACCTAAATACATTCCAAATTTCATCAAAATCGGTTTGGTAGTTATGGTGGTAACAAATATTCACACATACGAATTTTCGCATTAAGTATAATATTAGTAGGATTGTATGATACGATAGTTATGTCACTCAAACGGTCCTTACTGTTGGCACCCAGCGTTGGTCAACTGATCATCATCATGCTGAGTTGGGGTTTATCACCGTTAGCTTTTGTAATTTTTTATCCTTATAAGCTATTATGTTAACAAATGATTTTTTCTTTCTTTTCTTTCGTCTCTTAGCACTAACCTCATCATCATCAGCCGGAAGTCGTCCACTGCGGAACATAGACCTCCCCTATAGAACGCCACTTTGATCGACTACTCGCCTCGCGCATCCAACGGTACTAACTTCAGCACTAACTTAGTCACGGAGTAATCGACCTGCAGATCGGTGACCAATTTTAAACGACTAATGAAACTTACAGTGAACGACCAGTTGTCGTTTGATGTCGTACGGTGAAGGAAGGGCCTCGTGCTCCACTCGGCACATCAGGGTCCTGAAAGCGAATTTGACAGTGAATATACTGGGCATATGAGGCTTGATACCTGGTATTAAAGGTAACGACCGCACTGCAGTGCCGCGCAGGCCTTTGTGTTTCATAGTTCTGGGTGGCACTGCAATTGTTATGGGTTGTTATGCAAACGACCGCTTAGTCTCGTTCCTTGACAGTATAAAAAGAACAAGGTGTATCGTTTTTCTTATGTAAACTTGTTATTTTAATCAAAATAATTTAAAAATATTTTTGTATACTGTAAGAATAAAGGTAGAGCATGGTATGGTGCTGGGTGCTACGCTATGACGTCATGAAGTCAGCGCTACGCCGTAGTCGTCCCAGCGCTACGCAAGGGGAAGACGCGGCGAAGGACAGCAGTCCTCGTTGAACTACGAGTGAAAATACACGTGTGTCGATTATTCAAACCGAGTTGTCTCATTTCTGGACTTAACAGTACCTATTACTTATTACCTCCAAGAAGATATCACTTTTAAACTACTAAGTACCTATTAGCAAAATTTTAAAACGAAAATATATACAAATATTACCTAATAGCCCACTACCAGCTGGCAACATTCCTAAAATACTAGTATCATTGCCACGTTCAATGGCAATGCCAAGACTATGCTATGCCTCAAGTAAAGACCAGCAATTTGGTCACGTGTTGCTTTAATTGGTCATCCTCGTAGATCCTCAAAAATTGTATGTGCTCCTGTACACTCCGGTTAAGAGAATATCTAGTGAACGTGCAGCAGAATTCTTTCTCTCTTCTAGTAAGATAAGGCTTTCCGGCCGATGTTGAAGAGAACTATTATTTTTCTCATTATTTTTGTTAGTCTTGTAAAGAAAGAGATACGTACCTGCCCCCGTCATCAGCCTCCAGGGTCTTGGAGACATTCTGGCTGATGGTCTTCAGGTCGCTGCCTGGCTCGGTCGTGATGACGGGCTGGTGGAGGCCAGTGAGCAGTTCTTCATCATCTGCGAAGGGAAATGTCGAAATATAGATAACTGCTGCTACGGTATTTTTTAGACAGCCGTTGCCCAAAATAAAATAGCTTTGTATAAATAGCTAGTATAACATGTGGCTGCGAAACTTTGAAAAGACACCAGTTTTGTCCGTAACCTTTTGATATAATTTTATTCCACTCGTACTTGTGTGATGGCACAATGTTTGATTTATTTAAATTTTATCTATTTTTTCCAACGAGCTAAAAACCTTTATTAACTAGCTATTCAAAGACTATGAATCCTGTAGTTACTAAATAAACACTACATCTAACCTAGCTACAAAAGTTTTGTCTTGTTGTATAACCTACAAGCCAATGTAGGCCTATATCCAAATGTTCTAGCCCAGCACCAGTTGGCAACGTACCCAGCATGCGGGCGGCATTGCCTCTTTGAACCGCAATGCTGATCTATTGAGCCAGATAGGTGCCTACCAGCATTTCGGTTACGCGTCGCATCAACCAGACGCTCTGACCACATTTACAAAATATTTCCCGGCTCCCACGGACATAATGTTTCAACACCAAACGACCGAAATATGTTCCCGAGGTTAGCATATGTGTTACAGCTTGAGATGCTCGGCTGAAGAAGCCCCGGCGCTAGTCAATTACTGTAAGTACAACACTAGTCTGTGGCCCCACTTTGTGTCTTAGAAATATGAGACGATGCCAATGTGTCAAATTGTATATATGATCATCTGTAATGTGAGCTTCGCGGCTAAGTTGGTAGTAACCGTGTGCCGGCAAATGTCGAGCCCGGAGTTCGTTTCTCGGCCGGGCAAGCTTTCAGCAGTGGGCATCAATTTTGACTCGTGCATGTGCGTGTTCATGCCACCTGCGGAACTGAATCCTAGTGCATTAACCGTGTTACCACAAAAAACACTTAGACGACTGCTTAGCTAGATTTGTGGTTGCTCATAATTAAACACACGACTAAGGCATGTTTAGGAGTTTGTGGTAAGACCGTAAAAAGACAGGCTTTTACGGTCATTACTTTGAATAACGTAATTAACTTTACAATTAATATTAAATATGACGTACTTAGGTACTGAAAAGTATCACTAATGGAGTAGGAAGTCATCAAAGCAATGCCCACTAGCCACAACTTTTAAGCCTAAAGAAGTCATCATCCAAAGAATTTCGGAGCTACAGTCTATGGTACAAATGGTCCGGCGCCAATGTCGATTGCTCCCATAGCTTACATGGTCATAGCAAAGCGTCTGGTCTAGATAAACAGAAGGCGCAGGTTCGAATCCCATTGAAAATTGTAATGTGCAATATTTACCAATCAACCAGCTCAGCTTGGCGGCTGGTCTTCCATCAGCGGCCACGCACTGCGCCATGAACACGTCGCCCTCCTTGAACGCTGGCTGCGGCGGAGACAGCAGCACTGGCTGTTTCGGTGCCCCTGGAAAAGACAATTCAGAAAACTGCAAATTGGTACTACTTTATACTGAGAAAACCATTACATACCAAGAATATTATAGGAGGCTTTGAAATTAAAAAACACCCCACCCCATCTTATTCCAATAGCCCCCTCTTCAATATTGAACGGTAAGGCCTGCACTGACGTCTTGGGGAGTATTCTGCATTTCCCCCTGCTAGTATCTACCCAAGCCATCCCAACTCCTTGACTTCGGAGCAGGGCATTGGGTCGCTGGAATAGTTGTTAAAATGATGTTGCTGAAGGTGGAGAAAACACCCCAATATTCATCGGATGATGATGCTATCAGCTGGAAGACGTCCACTGCTGAACATTGGCCTCCACCATAAAGACTTAACATCATGCCTGGCAGGCGTGTTGGCGAGATTATGATGTAGACCGCGAGGAGAATGCTGTATGCTGCGCATTCCGTGGATACGCTTCCTTCCCGGGTCTTACGGCACCCACAGGCAGAGATGGAGTGGTACGATCCTTACCCGGGACCACATAACCTCTATGGAAGGTTATTGAAATTAAAAACAGCCCAGTTTGAATGGCATTTATTAGTGGTCCTCTGGCTGGCTATAACACTGAAGTTGAAAATCTGTCGCCAAACACATCGGTGGTGCCGGCAGCTCCACTTTAGAGACAGTTCTGATCTAGCTCTACCGTGTTCACTATCTTAGACCACATCGTCGCTTAAGATCAGGATAGTGGCCAAACGCTAAGGTATTGAGTTTAAAAGTATACTTACTGGCAACTTGCAGTCTCATCGATCCTGAGATCTCGATGCTTCCCGTCTGCGGGGGTAGAACGCAACTGATGTTGCCATTCCATTCTTCTTTGATATTCTTGATATGCGCCCCGCATTCTCCATGCTGCAATACGACAGAGAACAAGTTAATTCATGAAACATCATACGTCTCTGCAGCTCAATCACTTATAATCTCTGTTCGGTGAACAGAAGACGTGGGTCAAACCCCAAGTCAACCCCCAACCTCGTGTACTACGTCTATCTGCATTAGTCGTTTCTTCGATGTATCAAGATTTACCCTTAGATCAAATAAACTTAACTATACTAATATTATAAAGCAGTAATCTTTTTTGTTTGTTTGTGACTGCTACTCTCTGGAATCACTGGTTCGATTCAAAAATTCTTTCACTAATAGGTAGCTACATTATCCCTGAGTGCTATAGGCTACATTGTATATTGCGGGCGAAGCCGCGGACAGAAGCTAGTTATTTAAGCGAAGAAGCTATATTAATATAATTCCTAGACTGAGTCCTAGTCTAGTCGACTATCCTACGTATTCAACACGTCTCAAGATAGGTACCTACGCCATTAGTTTTGAAAGGTGCAGAATTTTATAGAAAACAAAAATGGCACGGCACTATCTCAAAAGTTTTCAAGCACCTTCAAAAACCTAGGACCTTTTCAAATATGTACATTTCGATCTGCAGTCTATATGCAGATGTTTCATGGATATGAAAAGTGAAGCCACTCACCTCCAATCCCTGGCCGAAATACACGACTTCACCATCAGAGTCTCCCGGCTTCAGTCGATACGAAGTGCCGCCCACATTCATCCTGGAATAGAGAAGAGTATGGATAAGTCGAGAGATGCATTTGTCGACATTTTAGTAATTTAATTTTGTAAATTTAAAGTGTTTACCCACACTAGTGGGGTGTTCAAATAATAGTAGATTATGCCCCAAGAGGATAAAGCAGTGTCGTCGCGGGCGGTTTATTGGACCCTGAACGTAACGAAGGGCCAGCGAGGGAGTTTTAACTTAGCGCACGACCAAAGCGAGGGATTTATGTAGTCTTGAGTGAAGCGAGGGGTTCAAACCGCCCAAGACGAAGACAGGCTTTATCCTAAAAGGTGAATACTCTACTTTTCACATAGAGATCTGTGTTTTCAGATCTTCTGCGAGACAATAAAAAGCCAGGGCCATAGAGTAGTACTATAATAAAAGGGCCAAGGCTACATAAATAATTTATTTTAAATTTCATGCAGCTGAGTTCATTTTTTGTTTTTTTTTGTGCATTCATTCTCTTTGTTCCGAAATTCCCTTGGGATTTTCATAAAACTTTCTCTCCCTAGGGAGGCAATGCTTTGCTTTACGTTGAGACTACGTGATATGCAATTGGTCATTGTCGAGCAGTTGGTGTGAAAATATAGTTATATACATCGAAAGAAGCCATCATCCAAGTCATCCGGTCTATAGGTCGATGGTTTGAATCCTACAAGCTGCTGAGGTGAAGGAAAACGTCGTAATGCAACATGCTACCACCCTCAAGTTGGTAAAGTTGGAGATCTGTCACCAAGCACCTATCGCTGTGTTCCGCCAGCTGCACTTGAGAGCAAGTTTATGTTCAGCATATCCACCACCTCGTCGCTGAAATAAAGCGAGATAGTGCTCAAATGCTTCCTACAACTTATCGATTATAAAAAGTGTAACCACCTGGTGATCTGATAAATTATGCGGTGATCTTACCGACAGGAGTCAATGATGTATGGCACTTTGCAGAGCACCTGGATCTCGTCGCCAACTCTTCTCACTGCCTCTCGCGGCGTGATATCCACATTTTGACCTGGAAAAGAGAATATTACTGATTAGTAATGTGCTTTTATAGCGTTCTTACACACAAGTTCGGTTATACACAAGATCCTGTGGTCTGGTATTCCTTGAATGAATAGGAGATATCTTTTTAGAGGTTCCGGGATTAAAGGATTAGGGCAACAGTTTATTCATTGTCGATCGTAAAGGGCAAATAAAAGGGAGACCTTTGTCCTTGTTGGTAGTCGAAAGTAGCCCCCACCCGGCGGCCTGTTAGTGTAAAACCCACAAAACTTGACTGCTCAACAAACTGGGATTTTCAGAAGAAATCCTCTTCGATAACAAAAAAAGCAATCTTACTTTATCGGCCTGGTGGCCGCGTTGATGGGTTCATCAACTTCATCAACAAGTGAAGTAGTAATTAAACCAGCGTCGTGGTTAGGGTCATGAGCACCGCTGGCAACATTTGAATTTTTTCCTCCCAATACTTATTTTATAGGAATAGGACGACACAATAACTTTGACAGTGTAATTAATTTAACTATAAAATAGGTTCTAACTACATATTATGCAGGAAGAGAAAGGATACAACACGAATTTGTTCAGTACCTACGTATCATAAAATGGCTTCTCTTAAAATCTTCTGGCTTTTGGCTGCAAAGTGCGCTCCCCGAAAAGGTATGCGCTCCTGGCAGCCACCCGCCTGGCCAGCCCCTAGCTACCATAACACTTATACTGTATTATTTTTATATAGAGCGAATCCATCTAGGGACTGAAACATTACAGGACAGTATATCCTCGGCATAGCAGCGCTAAACCGATTGCACGCTCCATTTGTCGAATCTAGGATTTGATTCGGGGAATTCCGGAACGAGGTTCGGATTAAACGGTGCATTTACTACGAGTCCAGGACGAAATATTATTATACATTTGTAGTGTTGTGCAATAAAAATCGATATCCCAATGCGCATTATAATCGAATCGAAAAATATTCATCTCGAAGTCACGCGATCAACACGCATCCATTTATGGTTGACACTCCTCCTATCCGCGTCATCATGCGGACAGCTAAAGAGTGGAACTCTTTGCTAGCATCTGTTTTTCCCGAACACTACAATCTGGGAGTCTCCAAGTGACGAGTGAACAGGTATCCTCTGGGCCAGCGTGCTACATCGTCGCCCACATCGTCACTTAACATCAGGTGAGATGGCGGTCAAACACAAGCCCTTAAAAGATATAAAAAAAGAGAAACTCCTCCTTTTTAAGTCAGTTCAGAAGCAGTTTCCACCGGTATCCGGATCGGTTCCGACATTGCAGACTCAGTATCGTCCCGGAATCGTGTCGGGTGTACTAAGCACCATTTCGAACAGCACTATGGATATGTGGAAAGGCCTAAATCGGACATGTCTTTATCGGATATACAGGGACATCGGATATGTGTGGACGTACAATCGGACACGCGATGGCCCGTTGAATGGACATTGATTGGATATAGTGTGTATGTACCCAGTGATGCGATTTCAGATATATTGCATTGGAGATTTGTTGTCCGTAGTTGCCAAGTTCTTTGTGTGAGCTATTGCTGCTATTTGAGTTGAGCACTGCGCAATGCTAAAACTGTTTCTATTTTTTTATACTATTGGATAACATGACAACATTAGAATTGCAGTGCCACCCAGAAAAAAACAAACAAAAGCCTTCGCGGCACTGCATTGCGCTCGTTACCCCGCGACAGTAAATCATTACATCACAATCATACCGCGTGCGAAGCCGCGAGAAAAGACTAGTCAAAAAAATATAATGAAAAACAAACTATTTAGTTTATTTTCCCAGGCAGTGGGCCAAGTTCCTTCGACAAAACTGCAAGAACAAATTCTTCATACTGGCAGTTTGCATGTTTTGTTTTACTATTTTCCCATATCGGTAAAGTTGCGGATTTCAATAGCCCCAGGCGCACATGTTTGTAAGTTTACAGGATGGTTTCAATGCATTTTTGATGTATAGTTAAATTGCCATCAATAACATTGCGTTTCATAAGAGATATACGATCGAGCGGATTTTTAGAGAAGGATATTATTTATCGTGTCATCAAAATAACTCAAAACTCCGAGGGCCTGTAATAAGCCAATCTTTAGGTAAAATCTTTTTGTAGTGAAGTAAGGTTGAAAATCATCACCACTTTCAACCTTAGCGTTTGCTTTTAGTTAAAGTTTAGTCGTCGTTTTTATTTAATTAAGAAAAAAAACACTATTAACCTTACATATGTTTACTCTTTAGATAATTAAATTTCCTCTTTTGGTTACAATAAATTAAATAGTTGTTGCACAAAATATTGCGCATTTTGCGATTTATTTTCAAGTCTTTAAAGATATTGTAAGATAAGTCTTTTCTTTAAATATTTGACATAAAATACTGTTTTTTTGCTGGTAGTATGTATGGAAGTAGATATTTGTGCCACGAAAAACAGGACATTTCGTTTTAGGCAGCGCCTTAACGATAGACGTTTTTTTTTATTCTAATGAATAACGAGACAAGCAACAATAAAGAGACCGTTAGCCTGACTGTAAGCATATCTTCAGCCCATTACAATTACAGTACTACCTAGAGCTTTGAAACACAAAGGCCTGCGCGGCACTGCAGTGCAAAGTTCTGGGTTCTACAATAGTTATGGGCCGGCGTTATGCTTACCATCAGACAAACGATTCGCTCGTCTTGAAGTATACAAAAAATATAAGAAAAACTAGGGACGAGTCGAGCAAAATTTTTTCCTTTCAGTTTATTTTATTACTGATATTTCTTCTAGTTTACTAACAAACTGTCCATTCCTTTAAAAATTCCTCATTAGCAGTCAAAGCCAGTCAGTCGCACTACAAATAAGCAGTCGGGCTTATTGCACGCCCACGCTGGCGGTTCGTAGTCTAGGGCAGGGGTTGTCAAACATTTACCTATTTGCTCCCTTTTTAAAAATAATTTTACATGCAAGATGATATTTACATTTTTTATTTAAAGTTCCCTGATTTAATTTATTTATCTAATGCTTTACTTCACAAAATATGTGCTGGAGAAGGACATAAATACTATACTTGTTTTCTACTAGTAATCCATACTAATATTATAAATGCGAAAGTGTGTTTGTTGGTTTGTCCTTCTTTCACGCAATAACGGAGCAACGGATCGACGTGATTTTTGGCATAAATATAGTTTATGAACCGAAGAGTAACATAGGCTACTTTTTATCCCGGAAAAATGCATGGTTCCTGTGGGTACGCGGGTTAAAACCGCGGGCAGAAGCTAGTCCACCATATGTACAAGAGAACGATTGTGTGTCAATGTGACGGTGTTCATTTGTTTGTTGGAGCTACTCAAGACAGTGGCCAATCAATAAGTGTCTATCCACTAACGCCAAAAACAATTAAAAACCTAATTGGCCTTGTAAAATTTGGAGCCATTTTAGCCTACGAGCTACTACGACAATGTTGAGTGGAGTTCGGAGCAATGCTGCTTACGATATTTATGACTGTATGTGAAGACTGGCATCTAGTCATTTAACTTTCATGAGCGCAAGTTGATAAGCCGACGGGCTAGCCAAATTGGTTGCAAAATCGACAACCGATTGGGAAGAAAGGTTCTCGAGTGGCAACCAAGAACCGGAAGAAATAGTATAGGCTCCCACTATAGGTGGACCGTAGACCTGATTTAAACCACGGGGAACCCTTGGATGGAACCGTTGGAGGCCTATGTTCAACAGTGGATGTGATCCTGCTGATAATTAAGTACTCTCTATTGGTGCTTATGTGAATAAAGAAGTTTGAATTTGAGCGTCCAAATGTTGAGTACCACTGGCCCTAGGTCCCGAAGCTGAATACTTTGTGTTATTAAACCCTAGGCGACTTTCCTGCGTGCACTTTGTGAATACATACTCATATCAAATACTAGCTCCTGCCCGCGGGTCTGCACGCATGGAAACAGGATAAAAAGTAGAATATATAATATCACTGAATGTAGCTTCCTATTAGTGAAATCATTTTTAGAATAAAATTTTTTTAGAATTGTAATTAAAGTTTCTGGAATCATTAGTCTTATTGGTGGGTGGTAATTTTAATTTTGCCTTTAGGCAAGAAACCAACGAACTTTGTAACAGTACCTAATGTCTCAGTAACGAGCGCAATGCCGCAAAGGCTTTTGTGTTTCAAAGTTCTGAATGGCACTGCATTTGTCATGGGCTGGCGTTACGTTTACCATCAGGCAAACGACCCGTTTGAAGAGGAAATAGTGTTGTAAAAATGTGACATGTGTGCGTCAACAATAGTTTTGCCGAAATAAATCGGTATTGTACTGGCACAATCAAATCAGCCATGAAGTCATACGAACGCACGCAATTGATGAAAAAACGCCGGTGTGACTTCATCCTCATCAGACAACGTTGATTCGATACCCGCACAGGGAAATCCTTGGAGTCGTGCACATAGCATTAATAAAACTTGGAAAAAAATACTTTATAGGTTAAAACTTTCGCATTTAAATCATTCGAGGGTAATCAGCGTGGATATAAACATGTTTTGAGCTCTGCTCGTGAATAATATTCAATAATTGTGGCTAAAGTGACTATTAAAGCAAGTGTTTTACATTGTTGTGAACCTAGTGAAAACTCCTATATTTTGGTGTAATTTAAACGCACAAGGACTAAGGAACCAGTGAGTAATAGACGAAAACATTTTTCGAAACTGTTTTGACCGGCCGTGTTCGTCGCCTACAATAAATCGCCGCTCGCTCGCTGTTACGTAGTTGCTACTGATAACGTTTGACCAGCTGACTTTCCTGTGCTGCATTGTCCACGGTGTAGACTTGCAATCATAATAAGAGGTGATTATTATAACACGGACATTGTCATCGTATTCTTGTCATGGACGGGAACTTGTGCGCCGGCTGTAAAGCCATAATACAGTGCAAGGACTACATGAATTGCTTAGGCTGCAAACAAAAATATGATCTTCAGTGTGCAAGCCTTTCACCTAAACGCTATAAGGCACTGAATCAGGAGACTAAACGCAAATGGAGGTGTGAGGAATGCAAAAGCAAGCTACCTAAGTTGGACAACAATAATACTCCCGTGTGTTCTCAGCCTGCTTCTGTAGTGGACTCTGAATATGAATGTTCGTCAGATGGCAGCAATGTCACTACGCGTAGAAAGCCAGAACATAAAAATAGCTATATAACGGAGGAGAAGCTTCTGGAAATTATGAAGTCTGAGAGGCAAGCGATGAAGGCCATGATCGAGTCCTCTGCCAAGGGATTGTCTAATCAACTTAAATCTATAAATGAGCAATGTACTGGTTCTCAAGAGTCCCTAGCGTATGTTAGTATGCAGTACGAGGACCTGAAAAAAGAATTTACGGATCTCAAGAAGCTACTCAGCGCCAAAGCTGCAGAAGTCGAGTGCCTCAGAGACGAGAATATAAATCTCAAACAGAACCTTTCGGCTTGTGTAGCTCGAGTCACATTGCTTGAAGAGGAAAATTTGAAGCAGCAGCAATGGGTAAGAATGCAAAATTTGGAGTTTGTTGGCATTCCTGAAGACAAGGAGGAAATAACTATAGATACTATTTTGAAAGTAACGGCGCACATTGGAGTTAGCATCCAGCCATGTGATATTGATTTTGCGCACCGAGTGCAGCCGCGGCGTGCAGCAAGTGCTTCTCGTGCTCGCCCCATAATTGTGCGTCTTAAGCAGCGAGCCATCAAGGATCGTGTACTTGCTGCTGCTCGTAAACGCCGGAATGTCACTGCTAAGGACGTGGGAATTGGGGAAGAGGCGAGTAAAATCTTCGTAAATGAACATTTGACAAAAGAAAATAAAATGTTACTAAGTTCATGCAAGTTGAAAGCCAAGGAAGTCAATTATAAATATATCTGGTCAAAAAACTGCCGAATTTATGTAAGAAAAAACGAAACCTCGCCCCCGATTCTTATTGCCTCGTCGGCGGACATAGCCAAAATTATATGAGACATCCTGCCCTAGTATATTGTTATTTTATCGTTCTTATTGATATCCATCATCTCCTTAATAGTAATAAAAATAAAACTGTAATCCATTTGATGCTACCATTAATGTCAAAACAACACAACGCTATACACATACACGCACTACAGACTTACATATACTATAAACACACTACACACATACTTACACAAGTTATAACGTTGCTTTATATAACAATTTCTAATCATGTATTTACTTACTTCTATCAAGATCTATTTAGCGCTGAGCAGTTAATACTCGTGATGGTGTCATTTATATTTTCTTATATACATCTTATTTCATTTATATACAGTTTCTGTCACTTTGCATTTATAACTAGTTTTAGTAGTATAATATCGGTAACGTTCTTATGGTATTACAATGGATTCGGATAAGATTAAACTTAGTATTTTTTACCAGAACGTGCGAGGTCTGAGAACAAAAACCAATACTTTTTATAATAATCTCACTGTTTCTGGTTATGATATTGTCCTGGTTACTGAATCCTGGTTATGTGATAGCATTTTTGACGCCGAGCTTTGCACGTCAAGTCATGAAGTGTTTCGCCGCGACCGCGGTTCGCTCGGCGGCGGTGTCATGGCGCTGTGCGCATCCAGGCTCGGCGCGCGCGCCCGCCCCGAGTGGCAGGTGTCTGACCTTGAGTGTTTATGGTTAACTGTGCCGGCGTGTGCGTTTAATTCTGTCAATAACCTGCATATAGCTGTTGTATACATCCCCCCGAACGGAAACATACCATCACGGATAGAACAACTAATACAAGTTAGTAGCCAAGTTATCAGTGAAAACCCTAACGACCATGTATTAATAGTAGGTGATTTTAACCTACCGTGTATCAGCTGGGATTCTTTTGAGCCTGTATATGCAAGAGTGGGACCGATTGATATTCAAAATGCTGCTAGTGATTTGATTCAAAACATGACGGTATTTGGCCTAACGCAATTTAATAATTTGACTAACGCATTACATAGAACATTAGACTTAGTTTTTAGTAATTTTTCTTTAGAAATTATTAGAGCTGACTTACCATTAGTAGAGGAGGACAGTCACCATCCTTCATTTGTAATAAATGCGTCGGATTTAATGACACACGAGCTAACGCCTCCACCACGGACTAAGTTTCAATATTATAAAGCCGATTATACTTTGTTAAACAAATACTTTCAGGACTGTGACTGGGGCGTTCTCAGCGAGACAGATGACATAGAAACCGTTTTAGTTTCATTTTATCAGCTGATTAACACGGCCATATCTCAATTCGTGCCGAAAGTTGTGATCACTGGCTCGTATAGCTACCCAGTATGGTATAGTAGATCGCTTATTAAGATGATAAAGGAAAAGGCTATAAAGCATCGACACTGGAAGCGTTATAGTAATCCGGTTGACTATGAGGACTTTTCTGAGCTTAGATCTAGAGTAAAAAGTTTAGAAGAGACATGTTACTTTAATTATATTGAATTTGCACAAAGGAATATTAAATGTAATCCTAAGTACTTTTGGACATATGTGAAATCAAAAAAGGGAGCAAAATCTAATTATCCAAAATATATGAAGTATGGCAGTACAAAGGTAAATAATCCACAAGAAATATGTAATGCCTTCAATGATTTTTTTGTAAAAAACTTTAACACACAGTCTCAAAATATTGTAAATCACAATGGTAATGTATTGTATCACCCATGTGATGATAATGTACTTCACGATATCACTGTTAATGAGGAATTGGTTGAAAAACTTTTAAAAGGCCTAAGCACATCAAAAGGTGCAGGAAGTGACGGAATTCCGCCCATATTCTTTTCTCGGTGCGCTGGAACGTTATGCATACCCTTGACTGTAATTTTCAACAGATGTTTCAGCGAGGGCTATTTTCCTAAAGTTTGGAAGACAGCACATATAGTACCTGTTCATAAAAAAGGGCTGAAAGCATCGATTGAAAATTACAGACCCATTTCCATCCTGAATGTGCTAAGCAAAGTAATGGAAAAAATTGTTCATCACTTTATGTATCCACCTATTTCAAAGCATATACCAAACGAACAACACGGGTTCATGAAGGGTCGCTCTACGAGTACCAATTTAGCTTTGTTCTCTAATGATGTCCTTCGGGATATGGAAGGTGGTGGGCAAGTTGATGTGATCTACACGGACTTCGAAAAAGCTTTCGACCGAGTGGACCACATCATCTTGTTGAGAAAGTTACAAGAACTTGGAATACATGGTAATCTTCTTCGGTGGCTTACGTCCTATCTACGAAATCGTTGCCAAGCCGTTGTAATAGGTGGTTACCGGTCTGATTATGCTAGTATTACGTCTGGGGTCCCGCAAGGATCAATCTTAGGGCCCCTTTTATATGCGGCATATCTGTATGATATAAAGAAGTGTTTCCATTATTCTAAATTCCTCATGTATGCTGATGATACTAAAATTTATCTCAAAATTAACAACTTAGACGATTGCGTAAAATTACAAGAAGATTTAGACACGTTGAGTAATTATTACAATGAAAATCATATAAATATTAACGTAGGTAAATGTTTACATATATCATTTACTCGTAAAAGGAATCCCATTGAATATGCATACAATATAAATAATAATTTAATAGTTAAAACCAACTGCGTTAGGGATCTGGGCATAACCCTGGCATCGAAACTAGATTTTTCAGAACATATTATGAGTACGGTACATAAGGCTTACAAAGCCCTGGGATTTATCTTAAGAGTAAGTAAGTCCTTTTCAGATATCTCATGTATGAAAATACTTTATTATTCATACGTTCGTTCAATTCTTGAATATTGCTGCAACATCTGGAATCCACACTATATAACTTATAAAAAAGAAATTGAAAGCATTCAGGTAAAGTTTTTGAAACATTTAAACTATAGGACATACACGGCAAGTGGAGATTATTATGAATCGTGTAACCATCACCATTTAATGTCTCTGGAAAATAGGAGAACTCTTCTGGACATGATGTTTCTACATAGCATCTGCAACGGTCGAATAGATAGTATAGAACTATGTGACTTGCTTTTACGTTTTCATGTGCCAAGAAGACGAACAAGGCACACTAGTTTATTTGCAACGCCTCAAAATCGAACTAATTACACGCAAAATGCGGTGATAAGTCGTCTACAAAGATGTTATAATAAAAAGTTTGCCTCCGCGGATCTTTTCTGCTTCAGCAGACAGGTCTTTAGAAGGTCAATTATAGACATATTGCAAGACAGAGACCACTAACAAATATACACATGCACGCACCCACACAAAAACACACACACACACACACACACGCACACACACACACACGCACGCACACACACACACACTCTCTCACACACACACACTCACACACACACACACACACACACACACACACACACACACACACACATTACATAACATATACATGTACATATATTAAACGAATTTAGAATTTATAAGTATTATACTTACCTAAATACCTACATTTTGTTAATGTTTACAAGGAACCTAGCCTAAGTGTAATTGTTGTGTACTCACGCTGATCTACCTTAAAAATATTATTGTTATTCCATTCTATATAATGTTAATCCTTCTTTGGCTGTAAGTTAAGCATGTAATAAGATATTCTAAGTTTTACTAAGAGCTGTGGATTAAGTAAATAAATAAATAAATAAATAAATGACTCTTTGTTTAACCAGCGGCGCAAGTACGGATCTTTATGATCAATAAAAATCGATAAAATTGACAGTTCATGTCAATAAAGTGGGTTTTATCGACTTTTTATATAATTTATCGAACCTCGATACTTTCGACAAAAGTTATCGAATAGCTAGGTCTAATCCAAAGAGAATATAGAGCTACTACTTTACGATCAGACTTCGGTATTCGAACATTCGATAAATTTATCGAGTTTTTCGGCTCGACAAAATCGAACCGACTTCCGTACTTGCGCCACAGATTCGCTTACGAAGTACAGCCGAGTCTCGCGATGATTGCCCGCCATTGCAATACATGCGCCGCGACCAGTCGGAGCGCGCGCATGTAGCTGCGTGATGAAGAGATACCGAATATCTCGTCACCGGTCGAAACATTGTCGTGAGACTCAGCTCTACTACGTAGGTAAATACGGTCAAACAAATATAAATAAGAAAACAGCCTATCTTCCACCTGCATGAGCTTGTTGTCAATATTATTAGTACATATAGAAATATAGATATGGATAAAGGGATATTTATCGTGATTATTATGATTTATAGCAGATGATCTCACGATATTTCTACGCTGCATGTTGCAAGCATCTTGTATTTGAGTACCTACGTACATAATTATTATGTATTTATGTTCTCGAGCGAGGAAAGTCGGTTGCAACTTTTTAAAAATTATTTTTTTAGGTAAGAATATCCTCTCCACAGATTTGCTCGTCCCGCGACACACTTACCGCAAATTGTCGTTAGCAACGACTGTTTGTAAATCGTATAGTGTATGACCATATTGGCTTATTAAATACTAGCTTGCGTCAGCGGATTCACACGCGCAGTAGCGTAAAAGCGAATTCGAATTCTTATAGTAATTTTTTTAAAAGTGTATAATAATGTAAATAATTAATACGGTGGATCGCCAATCAAATTTAACCAACGACATTTAAGCCACTGGTTGACTGACTGACTGACTGACTACACGAGCAAAGCGGTGGTACCCATTCAGATGGACACTGGCGTCTCGCAGAACAGTTAATCCTACTACCTGCTCATTTTTCTGGCGTATTGATTGAAACAACTCACATGTTACACTATCTTATCTTATCTTATAATATATATAAATTACGCGAGTTTGTCCGCGATGGACTCCTAAACTACTTAACCGATTTTAATCAAATTTGCATATCGTGTGCAGTTTGATCTAACTTAAAAGATAGGATAGCTTACATCTCAATTTATAGCCGCAATATTATTTTATTGCAAATTCTATTAGGGTTCCGCACAAAAAAATAAAACCATGAAATCCAAAATCTCCACACGGGTGAAACCGCGGGGCACCAGCTAGTATAATATATAAAGTGTATAAGTAACTACAGTGTATATGTGTAGGTATATACCAAACACTTAAGTATTCCGCGACTCCATCTCAAATCTAAGATCAGCTTGAAAGCGTGTCCCGACAAAGCGCGGATAATCCGGCGTTAGCGAATCTAGTGTAGTTTCTCTCTACGAGATAAAATGTTGCGCGCTTCTGGGTAAAGTAGATTTATCTGTGGTCCAAACAATTACATAGACAGAATTCCCATAGTGATTTATGTCATTGGTTGGCGATCCGATCAATATTTGTGAGACTCTGAGGGCCCCAATGCCAACGCAGGATTTTTAATTTTAGCGGGCCTAAAACAGATAACTTATTCCACACATTTGATGATTTGAGTCGAAGTGCGTAGGGTTGCCTAAATGCAAACTATAAAGTTACAACTTACTGCCACAATAATCATTATGGCGATCGAGTAGACTGAACGTCCCCGTTCCCTCGAGGGCCAGAGCGGGGTAGTTTATCATTCTCGGCTCCGGACAATTTGTTTTTATTACGTGCCAACCCTCACAATTTAAATTCAAGGATGCCACATTGTTGTCTTTTTAACCGACTTTAGGAAAAGGAGGAGGTTCTCAATTCTTCTGTACTTTTTTGTGTGTGTGTTATAAAAACCAATTGTCAACATATTTTAATGATTCTGATGATAATGAGAAGAAGTGGCGCTCTAAAAGGTCACATGAGCCTTCGTCACCCCCGCTTTAAGAAAATGTCATATGGTTAAAGAGACGTGAGTGTTTTAAAACTGTTTGATTGTTTGACTGCAGTCCGCTCGTTACCCTGACACATTAGGTATTAAATCTCATAAGCCCAGTAAATTCACAATTAGATCTCACTTCACTTATTAGCGAAGCTGTTATCCGCCTACTTGCAAGTTTTTTTGTTACGAACTTTACTTTCTTTCACATTTATTTTCTTGATGTGTTTTTTTTATATGCTCTTCTGATTCCACTGCACCCCAGTCCCCGTGGCAACCCTAATAACTAATAACAATCACAATGAAACCGACCGCAGGCCTACAATAGGCTCCAAAACAATTTGTTATAATAAGTGTCCTGTACGCCGCCGGTCAGATTGCGCCCTAATGGCCAAACGAACGGCTGAAGATATCTTGTTTTGACATTTATTGATATTTCACTAGATCTTTGTATATAGGGTGACTTGCAATTCAATAAGATCAAGAAATTAACGTGGTTTATATGTACAATTGGTAGTCTATAACCAGCAGTTCCTAATTTTTAAGGTAGACCGCTCAGATCAATACATCCCTTTTATTTTATGGAACTCTCCACATCAAAGCTCTAAAAAGCGCTAAACGTTTTAATAGTTAAACTATGTTTTGTCTCCTACGATAATGTTTAAAGTTGTCAAGAACAATAAAGACAAAACATAGTTTAAGTAACCACCGTTTAACACTGTTTATCAATAAGAGCCTAAATGATTACAATTATTTTATTGCGTTATTCCAAAAATAATATTTATAACTGAATTGGACAAACAATCCAACGATACAATGACAAATGTGATTTCACGGAACCCTTGTGACTTTTACACGGAACACACTTTAGAAACCACTGGTCTATAGGTAATTTTTGTTTGTTACCATTACTTACTAAGGGGTACGAATATTATCTGTGTGTCCGTCTGGTTGGTACCAACACTATTCTCGTGAAGTCTGCCTCCAAGCAGCAATGTTCAAGCATTACTATTTACTTACTGTGTTCCGGTTTGATGAGCAAAGTAGCCAGTGAGATTATTAGGCTTATGAGACTTAATACCTAATGTCTCAGGGTCACGAGCGCACTGCAATGCCGGCTATACCTTTGTGTTTCAAAGTTCTGAGTGGCACTGCAATTGTTATGGGCCGGCGTTATGCTTACAGGCAAATGACCAGCTCGCTCGTTTGGTTATCAAATAGAATATAAAACAAACAATTAATCTCTGGAACTATAAATAGTTTAAGGCTTGATATTGCATAAAATAAAAAAGTGATGAAAAGTAATCCTTCCATTATTACAAATCAGACCTCTAAAATGAATATGATTGAACGAATAAGCATAATAATATAAGGAGCCATTTGAAGAAATCTTCAATAGCTTTAAGGGTAGTGGACAAGTCCCATGGCAACCCTAATAACAATCACAATGAAAGCGACCGCAGCTCTACAATGGGTTTCAAACAATTTGTCATAATAACTGCCCCAGAGCGGGGAGAAGGGTAGTCAGATTGCACCCTAGCTTGGAATGGACACCTGCCGAAGATATCTTGACCATATAAACATAGAGCCCAGCCAAATGGCATTCACTTCTAAGCGATTCAAATTCTACAATCGTCATCGCTTAACGTTAACAATGTTTAACGAGTCACAGTGTGATTCGTTTGGGGTTATAGTTCAGGAATCCACCTCAGAAAACCGCAGGTGGACAGACTGGAAATAATTAGTTCTATTTATCTCCTCATCGGTGACAGGGGGACAGATTGAGCTATTTTTCCTGGTTGTTTCCCTGGGGGACAGATAAGGAAGACAAACAGGAATAATCCCTTTTACTCGCCATATTTAGGCAAGACGCGTAAGGTAAGCATGTGTAAATTTGACACCGACTAACCGGGGTCAAATTTAAACTTAGTACAAGTCTTATTTTAGGTTTTACAATAAACGAAACGTGAGCAATAGTATTTCGGAATCAAAGTCCGATACGCAAATGGTTTGTGCTGGCACCCTTGGTGCTAGCTTGCCAGGTCTACAGGCCTCCAGATATATTTATCAAGTAATAGACCAGCCTGCCGGTTTTCCTAACTTCTTTGTTTCCCAATAATTACAATCTAGGAGATTTCAAGACGAGAGTAAATAGGTTTCTTGTTGCTGCCCATTCCCTGATATTCACTTAGCTGTCGGCCCATGCGGGAAGAGACGATGCTCCTACTTATACGCCTTTATTATTTACCTGAAACAAACGAAAAAGATAATTAGAAAAAAATTAACCTACACAACGCAAACGTGGGGAAATCCTTACTAATACCACAGAATAGATAATAGTACAACAAATATAATAATAGTACGGATAGCCGTACCATAATAATTGCGAAAGTGTGTTTGTCTGTTTGTTGATTTGTTAGTTCGTCCTTCTTTCACGCAGCAACGGAGCAACGAATCGACGATACGCTTGTTGACGCCCGGGTCCAGAGCGTACATAGAGCATCGACGCAGGGTTGCCACTTGCCAGTCTATCGGTCTTCTACGGGTTACATTTTGGAGAACGTGCATTTTTGTTTGGTGAAAATGCGGTATTACACGATGTAATTCCAGCATCCCTATTCCAAAGTCGGACGACAAGACGCACGGCGTTTCATCACCTATTTATGGTTGACATGCCTTCTATCCGCACCAAGCGCTTTACTTAAAACATTCATCATGCGGACAACAAAAGAATGGAATTCTTAGCCGGCATCTGTATTTCCTAAATTCTACAATTTGGGAGTCTTCAAGTCAAGACTGAACATGTATGTTCTAGGCAAGCGTGCTACATCGTCACACGCATCGTTGCTTATCATCAGTACCCCTAGTACGAGTTTTAAAATTACGATAACGATAATAGTTTTCGTGAGCTCACTAAACTAATAGTTTTCATTGTAATCGGTAGTATGAGTTACCATTTTCGAACGACGTTTACACCATATCGAATATCGACTATCTCGAATGAACGAACTTCATGCTGTATATTTCTATCTCTCTTACACTTGGAGAAATGTAGAGAGACAAATATATTCCGCTATTTTTAACTGTTTGACGTTATGTTTATCGTATTTATCCACAGACATTGTATTTATCGTAGGTTAGGACCAAAGAGTATAATAACTATCCATGTTAGGACCTGCATTCTATAATTCTTTCTTCTTTATCATAAAAAATTGGAACAATTATTGGAGTGCTTGTAAATTTATTGTTTTATGCAATGCGTTTTATCAATGCACTTAGTACCTACATGTAAATAATAAATCTCATTAAAAAGTTAAGTTTTCGAAAACGTCTTTGTTTACTACCGTCACCGTGTCAAAGTGGCAACTCATACTGCCCAAATGCAAAATACTACTCGAAAACTTTTTTCGTTTTCGAATACTACGATTCGAAATAGCTCATACTACCGATTTCAGTTCCTCCAAGTTTTCGCTAGGGGCGCTGCACGTAAATGTATGGGAGCAAACGATACGAAATGTAGTATTCGAAAACTATCAAAACTCGTACTAGGGGTATAAGTGAGATTGCGCTCAAACGTAAGCCTAATCAGAAGATATAAGAAAAGCCTGTCTTTTCCATCTTTCACTACAGTGTCACATAACATCAGATGAGATAGCGAGTCCACCGCATGTGTAATAAAGAGAAATACAATTAAATTTAACATTTATGTACCACAGATAAAAAAAAAGAAAGTCATTATCCAAATTTAATATAAAAACTCCGTGACATTTCAATTTCCCGCGTCCACCGCGCAAAAAAGAAAAAAAACGCGTGAAAATCTCATAAATTTTACCAAAGAGGCTAATAACAAAAAGCCCGGGGCACCCTCGATATAGGGTGCTCCGAAACACCCCATACAGGGTGCTTGGAAACTGATTTTATTGAGTGCGCGATATACAATATACAGGGTGGGTCGATTAGCAATTAGACCCAAAGGTAGGGTTGCCAGCTATAATGTATTTAACTCTTTTTAAAAAAATGAAGTTCTCATTTTAACCAGCAAGAATAGCTCTACTAATAGCAGAGTAGCTAGTGTAATTACTGGTCTTATAAGACTTTACCTAACGTCTCAGTGTAACGACTCAACGAGACTAACGAGCACAATGCAGTGCTACGCAGGTCTTTGTGGTTCTGTGCTGGGAGGCACTGCAATTATTATGAGCTGGCGTTATGCTTACCATCAGGTAAATGACCCGCTCGCCTCGTTACCCAATAGCATAAAACCTATCAAGTATAAAAAAGAACTGGATAACGCAACCTGATATATCAGCCTTCCCGCCCAGTAAGTATCAGTAATTCCGAATTAGCCGTGTACATTACCTCTTTGACCTTCTCTAAATCTAATCAGTACCAACCCTAACCACCTACCCTTCGCGGCGAGGGATGAATTTATTATGAAGGGCCGCATATATTGGTTTATTACACACTTGTGGTATTTTAGGGCACTTCTGCATGTTTTATTGGTATCTTTTCGGTATTAAATTCGCAGACTTATTTTGGAATATTTTTTAGCGGAGTTGGGCAAAAAGAAGCAATCTTTAATTATTTTTGACGCACTTTTACTAACTTCACTTATAACAAACTTTGTAATGGAATTTTGGAAGTCAAGCGTAACCTACATCTAATATTGTCGTATCGACATGAAACTTCGTATGCTTTTTTTGTATTGTTAAGGAGATGATACTCCTTTTATATATATCCAACCTATAGAATGGGCCACTATGGCTATGTTGCCATAGTAACAGTTTATGTTGATTGTGTAAACTATCACTTCTTGTTATATTCTATTGAAACTATACTGTCTATAATATACGTATTTCATATATATTTTGCTAAAGCTATTATTTCTACTCATACACGCTTCCTATACCTCACGATCCCCTTCATTTACTTTAATATGGTAGCAGAGCGTGGTTTGATAACGGGGCTAGCTGGTCGTTTGCCTGATGGTAAGCATAACCGGCCCATAACAACTGCAGTGGCATTCGGAACTTTGAAACAAAAAGGCCTGCGCGGCACTGCAGTCAGCTCGCTACCCTGATAAAGTCTCATAAGCCCAGTAATTTTACCGGCTACTCTGCTCATCAAACTGGAACACAGTAATGCGTGTAAATTACTGCTTGCCGGCAGACTTCACGAGCAAAGCGGTAGTTTGGATGACAATACAATAATTTGGTAGGTATCATAGAACTGATCTGATGATACAGCCAGAAAGTGGACCATGGAACTCTTCAGTGGCCAAGTAACCCCTTCGAGTTTGGGCCATGCTTCAATCAATCAATCAATCAATCAATGCTTTATTTACTAAAAATGTTACAATTTACTTTATCATAAGAAATATGCTTATTCTAACCTTACTTACCATCAGGCCAACCGCCTGCTCGCCTCGTCAGTGCGTAGCGTAAAAAATGCTGAGAGGAGCTTTTATGGTCTATGTATAAGATCGTTGGACGTTATTATCTATGATCAATTTTTGAATACAAAAAGCATAATTCTCTGACAATCTTCTATCTCTCGTCTTCTAGTAATAATATTAACTATATCATTCATCGTTCAATGAGTGAATGACAAATGCGCAATACGATATGCACCCCACTAATAACTACAATGGGATCGGCCCTAGGGGCACTAGGGAGACCATGATCACTGATATGATACCAACAGGAGAAAATTAAAAAAAATAAAAATCAAAGAGGAAGGAGGTCACGAAAAAAAGTTTCGTGGCAGAGGATATTCTAGTCCTCATTTGGCTAACTATCACTCTTATAATAAAAATCTGTCATCAAGGCGTTCCTAGGTTTCAAGATTTACAATTCATGACAGATCGATCGGTTTTGTCATACTGGAATTATCAATGACTACTTGAGTTCAAATTTTTACAGTTTATTTTTAATAGACAGCATTTTTTAATATTGCTACTAAATAGTATAACTTTAATGTTTAAATATAATAATTTAAATTGCAAAGTTACTACAAGCAATAAGATTATAAATTACCCACATTTTATAATCTTATTTAAAATGGACTTCCGCAAAGTAACGCTTGATTCCATCAAATATTTACTACAAGCATTTTTATCATGTTTAGGTATCGCACTTTTCAACATACATATAAATCAAAAACCTATCTCAAAAAAGTATGTTTAATTTAAGTATTGCATCCGTGTAAGAATACGGTGACAATACCTACAGTGAAAATGTTCAGTATTACAACACGACAGGCCGACAGCGTCGATGCAATTTGGCTGAAATGCTGTAAATGAGAAAACATTCAGGATTTAAAATTGTAAAACGGCTGACTCGTTATAACTCGAAATGTTCCGATGTTATAGATAATAGAGATCGTCATTTGGGAATGTTTCGCTTTATTTCGAGATAATGTTGTATGCACCATTAAATGGCTGTTAGATCAAAAAATTAAAACAGTTTTGCACTCTGCGTACGGGCGACAAAGAATGCGCTGCAAAGCGATGTTTGCTAGATGGAGCAACGGCTTGTAAGCAGAAAGAAAGTCATCTTATTCTTAAGAATAAGTATATATATGTTGGAGATTAGATACACACCCACGTTGGGTGGGTACCTCAAACAAATGCTAGCACAGATTATCAAAATCCGGCTGTCGCCGTCATATATATATTCTTAAGAATTTCGGGGCTGACATCGATCGCTTAGTCGCTATAGCTTAGTTGGTTAAAGCGTCTGGTCTAGTTAATCAGAAGACTCGTGTTGAATCCTGTTGGCAGCAAAATTTTTGAGTTTATGTGAACATGCCGCTAGTGTGGGTTAACACTGTGAAATGTATCGCAGTATGGTCGATTCTGGTTTGGGTTCTATCCACATTGGCTGCAGTAAGGTCTTGAAAAAGTCTCACATTAGAAGATACTGTTTTAAAACTCCCTTTTTAATTGTCTTGAAAAAGTCTCACATTAGAAGATACTGTTTTAAAACTCCCTTTTTAATTGTCTTGAAAAAGTCTCACATTAGAAGATACTGTTTTAAAACTCCCTTTTTAATTGTCTTGAAAAAGTCTCACATTAGAAGATACTGTTTTAAAACTCCCTTTTTAATTGTCTTGAAAAAGTCTCACATTAGAAGATACTGTTTTAAAACTCCCTTTTTAATTGTCTTGAAAAAGTCTCACATTAGAAGATACTGTTTTAAAACTCCCTTTTTAATTGTCTTGAAAAAGTCTCACATTAGAAGATACTGTTTTAAAACTCCCTTTTTAATTGTCTTGAAAAAGTCTCACATTAGAAGATACTGTTTTAAAACTCCCTTTTTAATTGTGTGCAATGAGAGCACCTTACATTAGAGCACTCTCGCAGCCTTGCATCATTGAGCTATAACAATTATATTCAGATTTGTTCAAAACGATTAAGGAAAACATCGTAAGAAGACGGGAATGCCCCAAAAATCATTTGTTTTATTCACAAAAACGTTGTAAGTAATAGATTTTTAAAGTCATTCGACATTTCCAGCGCTATTTGTTTTTATAGCTCAGTTGGTCAGAGCATCTGGCTTTTATAGCTCAAATAATGGTACAGCATGGTCACTCTACCCGCCACAAATCCCCAAAACAAGGGCCGCCACAATCCCCAGTACAAATAACAATACCCGGTTATTTGCGTGGGGATTAGCACGACGCGTGTTTAATTGCACGCCCTACCGCGCCGCTAACGGTAGCTTTGTGACAACCCTGGTTTGGAGTGCCTCGGCTTATCTATTTTTGCATTTATTGTGGCCATTTTTGTAGGGCTTCGTAGATAGACAGTTGAATCTTTATTTGCACACTACAGTGAAAAATATATTACAATAATACGCTACTATACTATTCAGGAAGTAAAGCAATAATTGACGAGTAATATGTATTAGAAGGACAATTTTAAAATTCTAGTGGGTAACGAAACGAACGGGTCTGCTGGTAAGCTTAACGCTAGCCCAAAAATACCAACTGCGTTGCCACTCAGAACTTTGAATCACAAAGGCCTGCACGGTACTGCAGTGCGGATACTCACAGAATAGTTAGTCCTACCACCTGGTAAAGGTGGTACGAGGCGCCATCTATTCTTTCTTTATTTATTTTTAACTAAACGAGGCTGTCAATTGCTATTGTGGCCGAGATTGGAATTTGGTGACGTGGTATTTTGTTGCGTATCGAAAAAAAATTGTTCCAGATGTATATTATATTAAATATATTCAACTTCTAATTCCAAATTCTTTATTCACTTGGGGCCCGAAAAGTGCTCTCTTCTCATGTTAAAATAAATGACTCAAGTACCCGTCCCAATTGTAGGTATAGACCGATCGAGAAGAAGGGCAAGTTACACGTTGGAATTCTTTTCAAAAAGGTTTTATTTAAAGTTTTAATATTTAAAATATAAGTTTAATTATTAGAGTAGCAGCCAGGAGGCTCAATACTGCAGTTGTACGTTTAAAATCCTAAACCCAAATAACAGTGCTCGATATTTGCGGGATTATCGCGTGTGTAATTGGCCACCCTATATATAACTGTCACGCACTGGCTTTGTGGCAACCCTAACGAGTGCTCGCTTTGTGGTCACCCTAGTTTAAAGTAGGGTCTTTGTGATTTTATGGAGATGCGGTCATTTTTTTATTTTAGTTTTCGTTTGTTTTATATTATTACTAGCTGCTGCCCCGCGGTTTCACCTGCGTGGAGATTTTGGATTTAGAAAGAAAAGAAAGAAAGAAAGAAAATACATTTATTTCAGGACATCACACAACATTACAGTTTTACACAAAAATAAAGAAAAAATGATTGTTATTAATTCATGGTTTTTATTTTTTTGGGCGGAACCCCTAATTCTTTTTCCAAAATAAAAGTAGCCTATGTTACTCCTTGTATCATCAGCTATCTACCAGTGAAAGTACGGTCAAAATCGGCCCAGCCGTTTCGGAGATTACCCGGAACAAACAGACAGGCAGACAGACAAAAAAATTAAAAATGGTTGTTTTGGAGTAGGTCCCGTATATACTTTCATATGTATTTAGTAAAAAGCTGTTATTTTGATATTACAAACAGACACTTCAATTTTATTTATCTGTATGGATCTGTACGAAGCTGCTAGTATTATTGTAAAATGTCGGGAGAATCTAAAACCAGTCACTACTATCTTGCAAACCTGGTCACACTATTCGGATTAAGTCCCATTGAAGTGTCACAATACGCACAATAGAGCTTGTTGCGCACATCTGCGGTTTTTTTGATCCAGTTACATTTTTTTTAATATTTGGTTACGGATATGTCAACGTAATGGGATATGTAGGCGGTTTTACCGAATGGTTTTATACGAGCGGGGTTGAAAAGTAGATCAAAATACCCATGTTATTTTACTCGTTTTTTATTAGGGATACTTTTGTACTTGATGCATTTTTATACTCAATATATTAGCATTTGTTTAACATCTCACCTTATCTTAAGAGCACTCAACCCTGACTACTTTTCATACAAACGCTCGTACGAGATTATAGTGTTGTAACAATGTTTTCATTAAATGTTTTGAAAAATTAGATTGTCTTGTGCATTATATGTAATGGTCTTACCACAAAAAAAAATTAAACACATTTTAAACCTGTGTTGAACGTATGTATTCTAAAATATTGTTTATTTATCCGTTTTATGGCGCCGTCTCTTTATTATTAGTAGTCTATGACGAGCAACATAACATCCTAAATATCATTCCCTCCGGATGGAATCACTAATTCAGTACAAAGCCCTCGAACATTCACGCTCCGCTGAATCGTGGCAGGCAGAATGGGCACGTACCCGGCAGATTGGTGGCAGGAGCACTGCAGTGGCAGTAACGTATGGAAATACAAGTAGTTATGTAAATAGACTACTGTTGAAACGTTTGAAGGGTCGGCTTCTTAGGAAGGAGATCAATTGTGACTGAGCTGGTCGCTTGTGTGATGGTAAGCATAACGCCAGCCTATAACAAATGCAGTGCCACTCAGAACTCAGAACATTGCAGTGCGCTCGTTACCCTGAGACATTAGGTATAGACCCAGCACTGGCTACTCTGCTCATCAAACTGGAACAAAGTAATGGTTGCACATTACTGCTAGGCAGCAGACTTCACGAGCAAAGCGGTGGTACCAACCGAGATGGACACTCTCAAAAGAGTTAGTCCTAACACCTGCTTCTTTAACGGAGCAACGAATCGATGTGTTTCTTTATAAGCTTTTTCCTTAACTTTACTAGATGTGTGGGTCAAATTTTGCAACTAAATTTTGAATTAATTCCCATGACTTGAATACACTGAAATTTGGTGCTCATGTGTAAGGCGTAAGCCTGGTAAAAGAGCCGATTACTTTGAAACGGCTGAACTCATAACTAAAAACACTCACGATCAATCCCCCTTTAAACAAAAGAAAACTAAATGAAAATCGCACAGACAGACACAGATACCTACGAACTTATAACACCCCTCTGTTTGTGCGTTAAAATTGTTTGTGTTAAAAATACGTTTGACTACTATCTCGATGTTGTGATCACGCCAACAATAGTACAGTCTCTCAAGTGCAGCAACTGGAACACACTGATAGGAACTCAGCGACAGTTCAACTTGAAGATAGCAGTGATAGCTAGCACAAGCCAGCACTAGAAATGATATCACCATGCTATACCTGCACCACGTTTTAAAAGCAAGCTCTAAGATTCAAACCAACAACTTAGGTACATCTAAGAAATATAGACATTTCCCGTGGTACTAGGATATTTAGCAACCGCGGGCAATATTCCGGAAGCGCTGTCACACGCTATCACACGAGCGCCTGCTCCCGCAGGACCGGAAATTTTATGCATAACTTCGACGCCGTCGGATTTTGCCGCTCAAAATTTGAAATAGGTACAGTGCTCTTTTAAAAGGGGTGCAGACATTCGAATTGGCCGTAACAATTCCAGTGCAATACAGAACTTCGAAACACAAAGGCCTGAGCGGCACTGCAGTGCGCTCGTTACCTTATCAGAGGGCCTAGACAAATGATATTCGCTTTGAAGTGAGAATCAAATGTTTATATCGAAAAAAAAAACTGAAAATCGAACGAAACGTCAAAAAACGAGTCAAAGTCGGGCGGATCTACTAAGTACTAAGCGCTAAAACGTCCCAAACAAATTGGACCGAACAAGTTACGTCACATGTTCGGTGCGGGCCGTAAAGCTGTACTACAAACATACATTTTGTTGATTTTGGCTGTCAACAACTGCGTTTCGTCACTTTAGAATTTAGATCACAGACCTATAAAATTATTCTACGCTATATATATCTATAGTTTAGAATTTATTAAGTGATTGAGCGCTACCCTATGGAGAGTAAAAAAAATGTAACGTGTGATAGATATTATACTACAGCCCCCAGCCTCCACACCACCCCCCACCCCCCCACCCCCCCACCCTCGCCTGCTGTGAGACAATTTTATTCATAACTTCGACGTCGCGTCGTGCTGCACTGTAAATTTCAAATGCAGTGTTACATGAAATGAATTTTAATTGTAGTACTAGCTTCTGCCTGCGGTTTCACCCGCTTTCCCACAGGGACCGCACTTTTTCCGGGATATAAGTAGCCTATGTTACTCTCCGGTCCATAAACTATATTATGTATGCCAAAAATAACGTCGATCCGTTGCTCTTTTGCTGCGTGAAAGAAGGACAAACCAACTGACCAACAAACTAAAACACTTTCGCATTTATTATTTATTTATTAATTCTGTAAAACTCGGCATAAGTATATGACTTAAGGCGTATATCAGCAGCTAAATACCTTCACTTAAAAGGAACCTCCTCCTTTTTCCGAAGTCGGTTATAAAAGCGTATTGTGTACGATGAGTTTATTTCCTTGCCCTTCTCGATTGACTATTCGGGGCCAGTGAATAAAGAATTTCGAAAAGTCTTCAATATCTATTTCGCTTTCTATCGTCTTGAAAACACGAACATAAAAGGCCACTACAGACGGTACAAATACTTGAAATGCTAAAGCCGTCGCCACACGACGTGGGCCACAGCTAACAACATAGTAGAAATAGAAAAGTATGTCATCTTTATAGAACTGTTCCGAGCGTGACGTGTATACGCGCCAGTACGCACTCACCACACGGATATATAATACATAATATAATATAATATCAGACAGCCGTCATGGCTGTCTGATATTGCGCCGTGAATTGATAATAATTGGTGGGTTAGTGATTGTTCAGTTACACCTATCACCAGTGGCGTATTGAAGGATTCAGCGCCCTGGGCCTGCAGGCCCTGCCGCCCCTTTTTTTTGTCCGCCCCTAGCAGCCTGCCGCCCCGGGCCATGGCCCTTTTGGCCCTAGGGTAAATACGCCCCTGCCTATCACACAACTAAAAATTATTTACCAGACATTATTACATCGTCAAATACATAAATTACCATTTCAAAAGGATAAGAAGCCAATAAAGTAATAAAATTACAACTTAATATAAACTACTTAGCTTCTGTATGAGTTTTCGTAACTTTTCCGGGATAAAAAGTAGGCTATGTTGCTCTCCAGTCTATAAACTATCTCTACGAAAAAAATCACGTCGATCTATTGCTCCGTTGCTGCGTGAAATAAGAACACACACAAACACACTTTCGCATAATAAATAGTAAGGATCATGCGTTATATATTCATGCATCGCAAACTACAAACATGCCGTCATTTTCCGTCATGAATTCTCTACGAACATAACTTACTTTTCTATTTGCACTGCGGCTGTACTACCGGATATTAAGTGCATAACTCGACGACAAGGCTGGGATTGCACAGTACAAGAATGCGAGGCTTTTAAAAGCTTTGAGAGTGAACTCGTAAGAAGTCTGAGAGGTAAACCTTAAACTAATCTAGACTATCCGAACATACTTTTAGGTCAAGACGAAGTTTTGCACGCGGCTGTCGCAGTATACATAACCAATACGACTCAGGGGTAATGTAGTTTCCTATTAGTGAAACAAACAAATTTTGTTAGCGGTAGGACTAACTCTTCTGCGAGTGTCCGTCTGGGTTAGTACCACCGCTTTGCTCGTGATGTTTGCTGCCAAGCAGTAATGTGCAAACATTACTGTGTTCCGGTTTGATGAGCAGAGTAGCCAGTGAAATTACTGGGCTTATGAGACTTAATACCTAATGTCTCAGGGTAACGAGCGCACTGCAGTGCCGCGCAGGCCTTTGTCTTTTAAAGTTCTGGGTGGCACTACAATTGTTATGGACCGGCGTTATGCTTACCATCAGGCAAACGACCAGCTCGTCTCGTTACCAATAAATTAAAAACATTAAAAAATTTTAAAATCCGACCCATCATTCCAGAGATTAACGGTGAGCAAACAAACGTGCAACAAACTTTATGTACCTCTTAATATAGATAAAAGTCATAGCGAATTGGCTGTGAATGGACGGATAGACAGTCACATAGGGATCTTATAAGGGTTCCGTGTTTTCATTCGGACGTATGGAACCTTAAAAAATATTATGTATACATTTGAGTACAAAAGCACAGAGATAACATTAAAAGAAGTATAAGTAATGACAATCTCTCGAGTGTCTGATACTAAGGCATAGAAGGCTAGATAATAAATAATAAGTAATACCGTCTGCCACTTCCTTCCTCATTTTAATGAACTCCTTTTTAATTTCCCTGACAAGAAAGATATTTAATACGAGAAAGTAACGAACCCGAATAAAACCGTTAATAAAGACGGGTAACCGAAACGCTACGAATATTCCCGGTATTTTTCCCGGTATCCCGGAATTTTTCGCTTCCACCCGGTTTTCCTCGCTGATATAAATTAGGATTCATTGAGTTGTGAAGCCAATATGAGCGGTAGTTACACCGAAATGAACCGGTTTTATGCTCGCTAAGGTAGCCGGTAGACTGTCTAGTGGCAGAGTACTGCGGCATGAGTGCGCTCGTTAGCCAGAACTACTTATTGAAGTGAAAAAATAATATTTATTCGTAGCAAAGGTATAACCTACAAATTACAAAATGTATATCTACTATAACTACATCAGCTACAAACCGGAACGCAGTACCGCATGCACATTACTGCTTGGTGATTACATTACATTTTTTAACACACCTTTTATTTTGTTGTTGAGGGATGCATTTTTGTTAAGATACCCGGCTGCCGTGACGAATAGCCCACTTATGTGGGGTTTTACCTACTAAAACGACCCGTTGGTTTGTCTCGGTGTAAGACATAATAATATAACTATATATCAAGGCCCCGGGCTTTCCTAAGGACCAAATCGGCATCCGTTTGGCCCCAACACTGCTCCCTGCTAAATTCCATCTTACAACAGCTCGAACACCGAGCTGCCGTTCTTTCAGGGCTTGCATGGATTGAAGAGACCCTACATACAACTGCCTACCAGCCCAAAGGACTCCTCGATGGTTCGAACATAGTTCGATGGTTATTGCCGATTAGATTACGCATCGGTGTAACAGAGGTCCGTAGAATTGTAATAAATTACAGCATTTCGCTCGGCTCAGGAATAAAAAGCATCGTCTCGCGTTCAGGTGAACGTAATCCTATTACAGGGTTTACCGTTGTGCCCTATTATGGGGAATATTGCCTTTTATTAGTACTCTTGTGACCACAATCGAAACAGCTTGATCGAAACACACAGATAGGAGAATATATTTTGATATTAGGTTCGTGATAGGCATGGTTTTTTTATACTTACTAAAGGGCTTACTAAAGGGTGGAGTGGAACTCATTGCCGGCATCTGTTTTTCCTGAACATTACAATCTGGGAGTCAGACGAGTGAACAGGTATCTTATATAGCAAAGCGTGCTACATCCTCGACCGCAACGTCACAGCCACACTGCTTACTTATCCCGCTAGGTGGCGCATTATCGCTGGTGTTTTTTTTTAATGTTATTTGGTAACGAGACGAGCTGGTCGTTTGCCTGATGGTAACCATATCGCCTGCCCATAACAACTGCAGTGCCACCCAGAACTTTGACACACAAAGTCCTGCGCGGCACTGCAGTGCGCTCGTTACCCTAAGACATTAGGTCTTATAGGCGCAGTAATTTCACTGGCTACTCTGCTCATAAAACCGGAACTTAGTATTGCTTGCATATTACTGCTTGGCTGCAGACTTCACGAGCAAAGCTGTATTAAAAAGGATGTCACAGGATTATTGCTACGGGATGGATCCATGGATCAAAAGGGTCATTTTAATCAAAAGCTTTCCTTTTTTCCAATTTCCTGAAGTATTTAAAAAGAATGTCTCCAACCCTTAATCAAGTTTACATCAATAGATCGTAGCTTCAATAAAAATCGGATTTAAACCGCAGGGGTGGTTTTATTAGGTGGAACGGAAGGGTTGGAAGCTATGACAAAAGGACCCTTTGGATGCTTATCTTATATCTAGATGTGTAAAAAACTGTTTTGTTTGGTGTCTGATTGTAGCACCAGAGCTAAAAGTGTGTTTAGTGTTACCATAAAAAAACCATTTTTACTCGCCTGTTTAGCTAGACAGCGTTTAAAGATAAACGTCAAAATTGATTAGAAACGTCACAACAGAATTGTGTAAGACAATGGTTAGACACTACTTAAATCAGGATTTGTGGTTGCTCATATATAATCGCGCGACTAAGGCATGTTTAGGCGTTAAACAGTGATTAGCACAGGTTTAACGTGTGTTTAATTTTGTTGTGGTAAGACCCTTTAGTTTTAATTTGGATGTTTTACTAGACGACGGTTTCACTCGCGTGGTTATTCCCGCAAAGACCGTATTTTTTTCCGAGATGAAAAGTAGCTTATATCACGACTATATTATCTCTATGCAAAAAATCACGTCGATTTGCTCTGTTGTTGCGTGAAAGAAGGATAAACCCACATACACGCTTTCGCTTTTGTTCTGTTATAGAAAAAGTATATTATGTAGGTATTTTATATCGAATATGTATATCGAATAATAGAATCGATTGTAATGAATGATGTATGACATAAAACTTTAGTATCTAGCTATTAAATAGGAGAAGCCACTGACTCCTGAAACACAGTGTATACTAGTTCGGGAGGCTATGGATTCAGCATAACTATGTAAATACTTTTATGTCAAAATAAATGATTTGTATTTGTATATTGGAGGACATTTTGTATAGCTCACATGGCTAGTTGACACCTCTTAGTTAAAATCTTTAACAAGCATCTATCGGTGTGTTTCGGCAGGTCCACTCGAGAGCTCATTCTTAGCATTTCTGATCGTTTATATCTCGGAATCGCATCCCGTCAGAGAAATTTCCCGTTTAGATTCGACAACTCGGCAAACAGGGATATAATCACGACAATATTTCTATGTCGGGATGCATTCCCGAAATATAAAAGATCAGAGACAGTCGCTTTCTATACGAAATTATTTCGAGGAAATTAGAATAACCCTGCAGATCTTAAGTCAGGATGTAAAAGTAAGGAAGTATTATAACGGTGTGTTCTGGCAGCTTGAGAGGCGCTCCTAATCTAGGTTGAGCATATTATGGTCAAAGCTACGCATCGATGCCTGCGAAACGCTACGCGGTTCACAATGTGCACCCCAATGTGGTTTTATGAGTCCAAAGAGAAGGGCTATAAGCCTATTGAACGAGTTTGTCACAAAAGCACCCCTGGCTACTTAGGGGTGGATCTTTTTGTCCAATTTTGTGAAGTAATTTTGATTTTTTACTGAAATGTCTATCGGAACAAAAAATCGCTTCACGAGTTACGTGAATGTTTTTCCTTTCTATATTTTCGTTTTCTAAAATATATTTATTCGATCATTGTTCTAACAATTACCGGAGAACCATTCTTATGTGCCATTTAAAAACTGAAATAATGAAGTTTTATTGTGATATTAGTTTAAAATAATAGTGGTTTATATTTAAATTGTGGTCCAGGAGTATGAATACCACCCCATCTCTCCCCGGAGGTGACATAACAGGCGGCTAAGGGAACATCCAGAGAATGTGCAACAGAATTCTTCCTATTTAATAACAAGACGAGCTAGTTGTATGCCTGATGGTAAACATAACGTCCGGCCATAAAAATTTCAGTGCCACTCAGAACTTAGAATCACAAAGGTCTGCGCGGCACAGTAGTGTGCTCGTTACCCTGAGGGTCCTGAGACATTAGGTATTAAATCTCATAAGCCATGTAATTTCACTGGTTACTCTGCTCATCAAACCGGAACACAGTAATGTTTGCACATTACTGCTTGGCGGCAGTAATGTGCAAGCATTACTATTTCATACAACCCGACTATTCATGCAGTCTGTTAGTTTCTGTGATCTGTGGTTCTGATCCAGCCCTGGATTGTTTTCTCGATCTACTATACTGTCAAGTTCAAACGATGACATGATGTCATGTGTTTAACAGTTGAACTAGCGTCTTGCAAACGCGGCATAAGTTCCGACGTCTTGCAGAACCTATTATAGTTTATGTTCAAAGTTAGCATCTAATTTCCGCTTCTAAGCTCGGAGCGTTTCGTGAGGGCTTGGCTTTAGAGACTTTTAATCTGATGGTATGTTTGTGTATTGCCAGTTTTAGAGGAAATAAAGGTACTATACGACACACAATACTGTTAGGCGAAATAACAGAAACATTTTTTTAATCTTCTGTCACTGACAGGCATTTTCAGTAGGCTGAAGCATGTTTTCAAGCCGTGTCAGAGGAAGTCCTAAAACACATCAGTAAATCAGAAATTACTCCTAGTTAACACCGTTTTCAGCAGGCTGTGTATGCTTTCAGGCCTTTTCATAGGACTAAAAATACATCAACGGCTATTTTTGACCGACTTAAAAAAGGAGGAGGTTCTCAATTTGTTTGTGTTTTGTTTCGATGTTACTCTATTTCTCCGCCAATTGTCAACCGATTTATAATAATACGGATGGCAAATATGTCGCGCTGACAGATGCTGTCATAGACTTACATTTTCAGCAAAATATAAACACCTTCGCAGTTATTCTGCGAAAAAACACACACGCGTACCCCGCCTCCCAAAACAATCTCACAGGAAATGATGTCATAAACATCCATAGACTAAAGAGCCTCCACAGACTATAAATAACAGAACGTAGAGGGGAAGACGTGGACAGAAATCAATGACTTCCGGTGTGACTACCGGAAGACATTACGACGGCAAGAGTATGTACTGTCGAGTTTCACAAGGGGAGGAAGTTTGAAGTGCAATGTGCTATAAAAATGAATGATATACATATATTGATGTATAATATATCAGTTACACCATCCAAAGCCAGTCAAGAGACAAGCTCTTCTCAGTAGCTTCCATGATCTACCGGGTGGTAAGTAGGACTAACTCTTGATGAGTGTCCGCCGGGTGGGTACCACCGCTTTGCTCGTGTAGTCTGCCACTAAACTGGTACGAGCAAGCATTACTGTGTTCCGGTTGGATGAGCAAATCAGTCAGTGAAATTACTGGACTTACGAGACTTAATACTAACTAAGGATGCCATGCGAGGCCTGTGAAAAATGAAAAAGAGCACGTATTTTTTTGCTCGTGTGAATGGGTATTCACACGAGCATAAAAATACGTGCTCTTATCTGGGTAGATAGACGTATAAAACAGTTAAAGCAACCATCAGCAAACAAGCAACGTCTCGGACATCGCTTGCAACCTTACAAAACTGTCGTCAGTTTTCCCAGAAACCATGTCGGCGCGTCGTCAACACGGGTGTGCGTGTTCATTGTACCACGATTTTACGTCCGTCAATCTGCCTTAGGCGTGACCGTGACCATTCCTAGTTGGGTAGTTTTTAACCGATTTCAAAATAGGGGGACGTTTTTTATTCGTCTGTATTTTACGCGAGTTCTCGGATACGACTTAACTGATTTGACTGCAGGGAACACTTCTTAAGTTAGACCCCGAGGTGGTCAAAATTATCAAAATGGGATGTTGCACACAGAAGCAAGACGAGGGCTCTAGCTTTTTTTAAAACAATTTTGTGAAATAAGTAAAATGAAAAATTACACCGTGATGTGCGAGACATAAAGCTTTCGATATTCAAAACCTCTGTTTTGAAATATCTATCGCGGGAAAGTTAAAAGACACTCAATGGGGCCATTTCATTTAAACAACCGTTCATAAAGAAAGCCGAGGAACTCGCCGGTATGTTTTTATCAGTTATTTAACGTAGTTGTTTCATACAATGCTTCTTGTGGACATCTCGGTGCGATTCTCCACTAATTTGCTCACCACCTTCAACCAACGTCATTAAAAAGCGGGTGATAAAATACTAAATTGTTATCGGCAATAAAAAAAGCGTTCCCGTGTTGTCCACATCAATGGACACCAACCACGGTAACGGTGTCTTCTTGTTAAGCGTATCACTTACACGTATTCGTTGTAGAGATCTACATCAATGAGACACACATACACACAACACACACATTCAAAATGTAGTTAGCTGACTAGTTCAAGGCGCCGCATGGCGTCAATTTGGTTCATGCAGTCAGTGCAATTATTGATAAGAAATATTTTAAATGTCAAAGCAATTTATCATATCAGTAAGAACTTCCACCATCGAGAAGAATGGAAAGAAACTCGTCGGCAGTTTTCTATACTAGATAGGTTTTGACCATTCTCGCCTGATCGTAAGCGACGCCGACGCCGTGGTGGAAGAAGGTGCATGCGCTAAATCTAGACTAGAACTGGTTCTCACCTGCCGCCGTCGAACCATAGGTGCGTGGCGAGCTAGCCAGCTAGGTGGTAGCATGTACCACAATTGCCCTACTCACTATTCTGTGTTCGCATCACGAATCACAGCTCTAGCCCACAGAATAGATAATAGTACAATCTAGACCCTCCTACTTGTACTATTATATATTCTGTGCCCCCTGGTCGATTCAAAACCCAGCGCAGATTAAAATCCTTGAAAACGGCTACCAAATATTAAAATGTTTATATAATATTATAATTCTTATCATCGCTCAGCACTAAAAGTCTGGGCGTCTATAAAATACCCTTTTTAGCATACTGATGTTTATCTAAAATTATATTTTTTATCACAAACGTCGTGTTATGTGTTTTGAAGCTCGTGATAGTCCAAAATTGGAGAAGAATGACGTAGGTACACCGGCACTGTAATAAATGCGAAAGTGTGTTTGTTGGTTTTGTCCTTTCACGCAGCAACGGAGCAACGAATCGATCTGATTTTTTTGTATAGATATAGTTTATGGCCCGGAGAGTAACATAGTGTGGGAAACGCTACACGGGTTAAACCGCGGGCAGAAGCTAGTAAATAAATAATTGAAAGCCATCGTTAAGGTTTTAGAATGTTATTCTTACACGGTTGTCTGTAAAAGGTCGCTCTTCGCGACCAGTCCGCCCATTGTACTCTGTATATTTGTCATCACTGCTGTTTTCAAGAAATGTGAAGATTTAATTTAATTTTGATTGCCTGGAAGAGACCGCTTCAATCGACAAGATCGCCAATTCTGCAATCATTTTACTACCAGAAGCGCTTTTCTAAATAAGGATGAATTTTAATTTTAAATTTGAGCCGTATCCTTTTCAAAAATGCTGTTAAAAGACAGTGTGAAGCAGACAGTCAGAGTGAAGAGGGTGTCTACCCTTACGATCCACTATTAAGTATGTACCTACTAAGCGTTTATTACTAAAACCCTTAGCGTTTAAATCACCCCCACATCCACAAACATCCCAATATGGGGTAAATTCTATAACCATAAATATTGCTAGAGTTTTAATTAATAACTATAAATATTCGCGACGGGCAAGTATTATATGGCTCACCCACCGACCGAGTTCATTACTTAGTGACTACGCACTTGCATAGTGGAAACAGAGAAGTATGCTGTCTTAAAGAAAAAGATTTTTAATTTTTTTTTATTTTATTTGGTAACGAGACGAGCTGGTCGTTTGCCTGATGGTAAGAATAACGCCGGCCCATAACAATTGCAGTGCCACCCAGAACTTTGAAACACAAAGGCCTGCGCGGCACTGCAGTGCGCTCGGTACCTGAGATATTAGGTATTAAGTCTCAAAAGCCCAGTAATTTCATTAGCTACTCTGCTCATGCACGCGAACACAGTAATAAACACAAGAACGAAAAAGGCTTATTTGTTTACATTTTGGTAACTAGCTACGAAAATACACGATGCTTTTTTCCAGTCCCTCGTGGAACATTTCATTTGACAAATTCTTACTTTTCTGTTTCTTCTGTGGCTCTACCATCTTTGTACTAAACACATTAATTTTCATGTGTATTCCATGCTTGTGGTTGATTGTAATAATATCTGACGCGAAAATGACGTAACTTGAAGGAGGAACCGCAAGAAAAGAATAAATAAATAAAAAAGCTTAGTAAGGCGCTCAAGCACACTTAGCAACTTTAAGTTTCCAGTTGCGGCAATCGGCATCTTGCAACTGGCTGTTTTTATGACTGTCATATAATTTTGAGCAACTGCACACGCGAAGCAACACTAGTTGCGAGTTATGGTGATCGCAACTATTTTCGGTTGCTGCAATCGGTGACAAAATCAATTCCAAGTTGCCGCAACCAGAAACAGATAAAGTACCATCCCTTAAGTAAGCATCCCTTCTGCTCTCTTTCTATTTTGTGCCAAAAAGTAGTAATTAGTGGAATTTGTGAAATATTTTAAGTTCCGATAAAAGCACTGTATATCATAAAATATTGAATAAAAAGAACTAATAAAAAAAATTAAATAATATAATAATTAAAAAACACGACTATCCTAGCCAGTATCACTCGAGATCATGTAAGGATTCTAACCATACCACATATATCTAAATCTGTTCATAAACTCACATACACACATACATGAACCCTGAAAATATTACACTCCTTTCTTTTCTCTAATTATTCTTCATTTCTCTAATTTTGGTCTATAATATCCAGTAAAAAATTGTAGCTATATAAATGTAAATAAAGGGTAACAGTCACGCCGTGTCACGTCGCGTCACGCCCGTCACGGTCCAGTTGCACGTTAAATGGCACGCCAGTGACTCGCATCCGTCTCTATGTTAATTAATCATTTATATACGAGTTTATTTCGATTTATGTAAAGTAAAGTAAAAAATCATTTATTGACATAACTTTTTGTACAAATTATCAATGAACCCATAGGCTGCCGAACTAGTAAAAACTGTGTTTCAGCAACCAGTGGCTTCTCCCATCTTTAGACAATATTATAATCACGTCGAAGTTTTTGTTTTAAAAATTCCGAAAATCTTATTATTATATAACTATAAAGTAACACTACTAAAACTAAATTAACGTAAAACTAATTTTAATTTACTTTTATTTTACTTTACATAAATGTACTTAAATTAAGAATTATTGGCGTTATGTTTCGGTACTGTAAACAATTTGTTTGTCTGTATGTTCGTAGATGGCAAATACGCTAATCTTAGGACTGACACTCAAGAGCAGCTGCCGGGACACACTGATAGGTACTTGGCGACTGACTTACAATTTGTTAGCGGTAGCTAGGACAAGAAGTGCTCTACCAATATGCCCTGATTGCATCACGATGTCTTCCTTCACTGAATGATACCGCTCATTGTAGGATAGCACACTTCATCAGCGAGAGCGAGCGAGTGTGTCCGAGCGGGATCTTGTGCGACTTTCAATCCAACACACCATAGTTTGAATCTCGACTCGGCCCGCACCGATGACTTAATTATATCAAGTTATGTGCGGATTATTCACACTCGCTCTAAAACGGTGAAGAAAATCATCATAAGGAAACCGGCATGTTCAAGAACCACTAACTTCGAGAACATGTGACATCCACCAAGCCGCACTGGGCCCGCGTGGTGGATTATGGCCCATACCTCTCTCTGAGAGAAGGCCGGTATGCCAGCAGTGGGAGGGTAAGGGCTTATAATAATGACACTTCATCATCACCCAGAAGACGTCCACTGCTGAACATAGGCCTCCCCCATGGAGCGGCACTTGGATCGACTACTTATTGGATTGCTCACATATCACAACTAATTCCGACATAAAGCTACTCCCTACAGGGATCAAGAAATGTAATCATCGGAAAGACGTCGAGAGACGAGTAGAATCTAAAGCTTCCTTCATAATGAGGACGCGCGGGTTGACATAACACAGCACGCTTGGCAGGCCAGTATTGCAGTCCATTATGATGTTGACCGAGAATCCCGTACATACCCTGAATATAGCGGCGCCCTCGGGAACAGATGTGGTGCTACTGTTTGTACGCCGCAACCACATGGCCAAGAAGAATTGTAATATTTCCATCCTTGTACATTTCGGAGTTAATCAACGCTGATGATTAACGTCAATTTTGAGATGCTACAACTATGATGACACATGTCAACATCCTGGCCTACTTCTCAGTGAACCCGCGAGACGCCGAGTCACCAGTGTCACCATCGACGTGGTCAGCGCCCAGCCGAGAATTAGGTCTAATTACACTGCCCCGTTTGAAATGGATAGTTAAGACGTCCTCAATTATCTGTCTGCCTGTCGCGTTCTCACGGTGTTTTTTGCTGGCCGTGTGTTATTGGTGCACACGCAATCTATTGTGGAGTTACATTTAGTTAAAGATGGCGTGTGGTGATGCTGCGAGACGCATGGACAACTTTGGCTCCTATATATACTACTAGAATGGGTGAAAATCGTAAAAACAATGGTAGTACGCACAGATCTCTTAGTAGTACGCATAAGCTGTCTTGTCACACTCTTTGACGAAGATTTCTAACTGCCGCACTTATCCATTTCGGCTGTAGAGTGTGGGGGGTATGCGGGTTCGAGCTCTTTCTTAGTGGTACTCAAGAAAATCTAATTGGGAACCAATGGCCTAATAGACTCTAGACAAATGGCCGATAGGTCCTTGAAGGGCGGTAGGCCAGGCAAACACTAGGTACACGCACTACCGACTATGACTGTTTCTGCCACATGTGCCAACGTAAGATGTGGAATGGGCTTCCGCCTGAAGTTTACCCTCACATCTACAATCTGAACTATTTTAAGTAAAGAGTGAAGAGATTCCTCTCTGAAAAGGGTATAGGTACGTGTTGACAGTGCGTCTGGTATTGCAGACGTTCATAGGCGGCGGTGACCATGACCACTTAACACCAGGTGCGCCGCACGCTTGTTTGTGACCCTAACCATAAAAAAAAAACCTAGAAAGAAAAACATCGTCAAGTGGTCACGCTATAGCTGCGATATAGTATAGAGTAGTACTAGTAGTAGTAGTAGATATAGTTGCGATATTCTGCTTCCGAAATCAAGCTCGCAGCAGGGTTTGTATTGTGCCCTGTATTTCGACGGCCGATCTCTTGTGTAATCAGTGATTTACATTTTACTCACAATTATTATAACATAACTGACTAAGAAAATGCTGCGTACCTTTCACTTAATTGTTTTAAGTAATTATTTCTCCAATTACTTTATTCATTAGAAAGCTCCATTATTACCTGTAACAAATACAATAATATTAGTTATTGCCAATAAATTGTTTTTACAGTTATTCACTCGATTTGTATTATAATATTTAATTTTATTACTCTTTTGAACGTAAATTGGCTAAGTACTTATAAAGGAAATTATAATACTGTACCTAGAGAAAGTAACTTTCTGTTTTATGGCGATGTGTATAACATGGTGGAACCACAGAGCAGCTGTAGGTCTGTGGGTAGAACTAACTCTCCTGCAAGTGTCCGTCTGGGTAGGTATCACCGCTTTGCTCGTATTGTTTAGCCTTACGTTTGACCACTATCTCTTCAGCTGGTAAGTGAAGATGCGGTCGACGATGAGGCACGCTTGCCTAGAAGAAGCCCAGGTTATAGCTAACGGGGAACACAAACTGAGGCAAGGAATTCCATTCTTTAACGGAACTGTTAGTGGTAGGACTAACTCTTTTGCGAGTGTCCGTCTGGGTTGTTACCACCGCTTTGTGAGTGAAGTCTGCCGCCAAGCAGTAGTGTGTAAGCTATACTGTGTTCCGGTTTGATGAGCAGAGTATCCAGTGAAATTACTAGGCTTATGAGACTTAATACCTAATGTCTCAGGGTAACGCATTGCAGTGCCGCGCAGGCCTTTGTCTTTCAAAGTTCTGGTTGGCACTGCAATTGTTATGGCCCGGCGTTATGCTTACCGCCAGGCGAACGACAAGCTCGTCTCGTTACCAAAAAACATTAAAAAAAAAGTATGAATGTGTGAGGTACAATGTTCCGGTTTGATAAAAGTAGGTAGTCTGTGAAATTACTGGGCTTGACTGAATACCTAATGTCTCAGGGTAACGAGCGCATTGCAGTACCGCGCAGGCCTTTGTGTTTCAAAGTTCTTGGTAGCTGGCCTTTTATTACACTACTCCAGCGATACTCAAAGTGTGTTCCGCGGAACCCTAGGGTTCCGCGATACACCTATAGGGGTTCCACAAGAATTTAGAAAAAAAATCATGGTACTCTTATTACGCTTATTAATAAAGAATACACTTTTAATAAAAACTATTGTTTTATTGTAGGGTTCCGTCATGTATTTCGCTTTCCAAAAAGGTTCCGTCACCAAAAAAGATTGAGAACCGCTGCACTACTCTATGGTTGCTGGTATTGCTAAGGCTATACGAGCTTACGATCAGGCAAACGACCTGCTCGCCTTGTTACCTTTAAGTAAGAAAGGTTTGAAATCGTTACTATAGAAATATCGTATTAAAGAATTCGGTTAATAAATGAGGTTAATATCCGGTTCGAAAGTACAGTCGGGTACAAAACGCAGTTTGTATCGCCACGACCCATCGGGGCCGATAACATCTTGTCTAAGATTAATGGTCACTAAATACGATCGTCGGTTTGTATTGCCCACAGTCGCTGGCAAAAATGTTGAAAGTTTTTTAAGACCTTTCCAAAAGCTGTTCTGTTTTAGCTTTCATTTTCTTTTTTACCAAAATTTACATGTGTATAAAATAAAAGTTTCAGTAATATTTTTCTCGTATTTTTTTATTTCATTAATATGTTTAATACCGTTGCCAGATTTATTTATAACTAAGGCGGGATTATTAATATTGCATGCAGGGTAAAAAAGAGGGATCCCTTTGGGCAACTAAGTCACATATTATCATGCATCAAAAAAGTTTAAAATGTAAGAATATAAAATGATTATGTACTTAATTTTATTTTTCAGATGACCCTACATCCAATAGACTGTTTTCTTTTTTACACTGTAATTCAGCTTAGGACAATAATTAAAAATAAAGCGTATGGAAAAAGCCTGAATTTCGGCTTCCCGCGCGGTCATTGTGTCAAAGACAATATAACGCTATGCTGGACATTGTTTATTAGATGTCAAACGCAGCGTTGCCAGCCTCCCTGTCTATGGGTACATTTGACTCTAATTTGAAGGAAAAATACAATAACATTTATTTTTATTTACAAATATATAATGTAGGTACTAAAGTAAGAGACGGACAACTTTGGGCCTCCGTGGACGGAGTGAAGAATGTACTTAATAAAAAAAACATGCCATTATTCGGTCTTCATTTCTTATCTTAATTCTTGGCTACCTCTCCGATATGATTGATTTTGTTTTTAAAACACAAGATTTTATCCTTGTCTACGACCGGCCCAAGCCCCTAAGGCGGCTTGCCCGTCTCCTTTATAACGCGATGTAGGGATCATTTCACGTGATAAATTACCTTTATTGCGACCAGTAAGTAGCCTAGCTTGGCGGTAAAAGAATTAACTTTTATAAAAAACTATCCGTCCACTTCTCCACTCGAATGTAAAAAGTCCACTTCACCGCGCGACTATACCGAGCCGAGTGCAGAATCGTGTTGTAGCCTTAATCTAGATTAGAAAATATGTTCGTCCTACATTCCAGACGCTTTATTTTGTGAGCAGTCCGTCAAACTCGTAGGGGACACGCCTTGAGAGCGGGCGGAGGATGTGAATGAATAGTGATTTTTAGCGGTTTCTTATTTTGTTAATTTATGTATAAGTAATTAAGTATATATTTTTTTATTATATATACATTTTAAAATAGCTTTTTATTTAAATTATAAACATATCCGGCAGCTGCAGAGCTAGTCCTAATCTATTGTATTTATCGTCGACCACATGGTCGCGTAAGATCAGACGAGATGTACAGTACTACTCTATGGACGAGATAGCGATCAAGCGCTAAACTAACGAGCCTAAAAAATCTACTACCTCATTGATATAGGTACTTACTACTTACTTACTATAAAATATCAAATCTTACGAGAGTAAGTAGGCACACTGTATAGACACATGACATCTCATTGTGACATCTCTAGAAATTGTTTTCCAACTTTCCTTTTGCCACAGACAATCTTTCATTTTGATTGACAGCTCTTTGACAGTTCGTTATCGATAGAAGCCACAGAGTATATATCCTGCCTCATTTATAGAAGACTATTAAGATAGTCTTTAGGGTTGCCAGGATTTGATAACAGAATAACTTTGTGTATGAGTATAGGCCCTATTTAAAAAAAAAAAAGAAACACTTCTAAGGCTAGAAAAAAGGGGATGATTGATATTGGGCTCATCCACTAAATTTTCATCTGTGAACAGTTTCTATTGAAACTTGGCACACATATAAAAAATATTTAAAAAAGCGACGAGCCGACTTAAATAACAAAGTACTGAACCGATTTTGATGACATTTCTATGGGACCAATCTGAAAATATATCCTTTCAGATAAAGAAATAATTTTCCAAATCGGTTTATTTGGAAATAACAGAGAAAGGTAACAAACATTTAACCGAATTGAGAACCTTCTCCTTTTTTGGAATTCGGTTAAAAAGTATTAGGTATCTTCTTAATTTTTAACCATGCTTTTTATAACGGATTTTCGTTGTAACCTTTATCGTTATTTATGGCATCTCATTGAAAAGTTGGTACTTTTACCAACTTGGTCTGATTTTGAAACACACATAATCATAGTCAAATATTATTATTACATTACTTCAAAGCTTTCGAGTGCGCTCCTTTTGTGAAGTACTTTTAGCCACCGGCATTATGAGTAGTGTGGCAAAGCTTTTTGGGAAAACAGGATAATTTTCCTAACTTTCGAAGTTATTTTACATGTAGGTTCGGGGCGCCATCGCCAGCCAAGTCCTTTTTAAATAAAAGAGGCCGTCAATTAATAAAAGTTAAAATAAGTTAAGTTTAAATTTAACTCAACATATTAAAAAGGTAGATATTTTAAAAAGATAGATAGATTGTTAGTGGGAGGACTAACTCTTCTGCGAGTGTCCGTCTGGGTTGTTACCACCGCTTTGTGAGTGAAGTCTGCCGCCAAGCAGTAGTGTGCAAGCATTACTGTGTTCCGGTTTGATGAGCAGAGTATCCAGTCAAATTACTGGGCTTATGAGACTTAATACCTAATGTCTCAGGGTAACGGGCGCAGTGCAGTGCCGCGCCGGCCTTTGTGTTTCAAAGTTCTGGGTGGCACTGCAATAGTTATGGGCCGGCGTTATGCTTACCATCAGGCAAACGACCAGCTCGTCTCGTTACCAAATAACATATAAAAAAAAAAAAAAAAGGTCTAATTTTCACTTGAGCTAACACGAACGCGCGTGGTTTGCGTTCTTTTTTTTTAACTTTTCATAAGAAATGTGCATTCAGTCTTTAAAATAATAGATGTCAGCATACCTAAAACACCTAATTTATGTTTAGTGTGTACTTCAAATGTTTCGCTTGCACTCCAAGAATAATATAATATTTAAGAATTAAAAAAATACTGTTTTAAAAAAATAATAGTTTTTTAAATGAAGTAATTTCCGTGCAAGTAATCATGAACCATGACAAAATTAGGCAGGTCGATATTTCTTTGCTTTTCTTCTTCTTTAGTATTCTGAGACATTAGGTATTAAGTCTTATAAGTCCAGTACTGACCAGAACTGCCGGCGTGGTCTGCCCAGTTTGCACACAACTGCTTGGCGGCAGCTTACACGAGCAAACCCAGACGGACACTCGTAGTAGAGTTCGTTCTATCAGCTGGTTGTAAATTCCTTGTTGTATATGCTATCGTGATTATTAAATCATTTTTGTGAGTAGACTTGGTCGCCCTACTCTCTTGCTAGTTATAAACGATTTACCGCGATCCAGACAAGATGAATTTAGTTGGAAACTTCACTGGGCCGGAGTTGGAGCGTGAATTTTTGAACTATTTCCAAGTACTTGTAAAGCTGTTGCGCGCATTTCAGTTCTGTTAAGTTGGATGGTCGGTTGAGTGTCTATTAATGGACCGAGATATACTTCTAGTATCTACTACTAAACAAGGAAACTTTTTATCGAAAAAAAATAATATGATTTTAACATTTTTATTTATATACCAGCTTCTGCCCGCAGTTTTCACCAGCGTTCAGGAACCGTGCATTTATCCGGGATAAAAAGTAGCCTATGTTACTCTCCGGTCCATAAACTATATCTATAACAAAAAACACGGCTATCCGTTGCTTCGTTGCTGCGTGAAAGAAGGACAAACCAACAAACACGCTTTCGCATTATTAATATTAGTAGGGATCTTTTTACATCATTTTTATTCTCGGAGTTTCGAACATGTTTGTGGGCTTCATGGACACAGGTAGTCGAAAAAAAAAACAAGATAAAACTGTTCAAAATTATACATATAAACCAACTTTACATAATATAATATAAGTTGTTATTTAGAATCTCTTTCTAAGTGCGAAAGGGTTCGTCCTTCGTCCTTTCACGTAGCAACGGAGCGATCCATGTGGCTTGCATAAAAATAGTTGATGGACCGGAGAGTGAGTGACAAAGAGGCTGCATTTATCCCGAAAAATGGACGGTTTCTGTTCGAATCTCGCGGGTGAAACCGAAGGCCACAGCTCTGCTAGTAGAGAAGGCACTTGCATTCCGGCACTTTCGCTCGCGAAAAGAAGATAAATACTTTTCTCTATCTTGATGCGGGAAAAGATGTTTTGTCTTTTTATAAAAACAGATCCGGGCGTAGTTTTAGTTTTTGCCCGTATTCCGGTACAGGGCGGCGCCGTGGTACAGTCGCGTGTAAAAGCGTTCCCGTGTTTCTACCACTCGTTACTTGCCCTGTTGGGTAGGGCTGCCGCTTGGGAGAAGCAAATGGAGTTTTCTGAACGTTTTTAAATTATTAATTCACAATAATTAAGGGTATTAATTTATGCAGCTCCGGTCATGTTCTTGTTCGCATTTTTTAGTTTAATTTTTGCCCCTTATCTCACGTGATCTAAAGTGACGATGTGGTCGAAAGTGGTGAATACGCTATGCCTTGAATTGGAACTGGGCATCAGAAGAGTGCTTTTGAAATTTGAACGACTATAGTTGCCGACTACAGCCGAAAAATAGGCCGTAGAAACTTGCCAGTATGCTTTTTTTTTCAATATATTGTTTCCAATGTTCACAACATTAACAATAATAATATTACGATTTATACTAAGATTTAGAGTAGTTGTCAGTCAGTAGAGTAGTCAGTCAAAATGACCGTAAATAAGATACGTGGCTACATTTTCAAAAACTCGCTTTTTTCGACTAACGATTTAATGACAGAATTAAACAAGTAAAATGTTACGAATTTGCATCTAGAGCCACCCCTACCTGAGTTTGAGCGCTGAGGCCAACGCTTGTTTGCTCGCAACACTTTTGCTTTACATTGTACTTTTGTTCCATTAACTGTACGAAACTGCGCTTAAGCATCGCTGTCTGTCGCGAATGAGAACCGACGTGGTGGCTCCTTATCTAAGTGGGTAGTAAAGTTGTCTGCAAAGCGTGTTCAATTCCTGGGGCACATTTTGTATGGTGAACACATTTTTTTTAATGTATTTTTAATGTAACGAGACGAGCTGGTCTTTTTCCTGATGGTAAGCTTAATGCCGGCCCATAACAATTGCAGTGCCACTCAGAACTTTGAAACACAAAGGCCTGAGTGGCATTGAGTGACATTGAGATAAAGCTAAGATACAGAAATGAATCTAAGCGTGGACTCACTCACAGAATAGGGAATAGGCAGTTATTCCCTATTCTGTGGTTTTGACATTTGGAAGTTAAAATCCACGCTCGTCGCTGAATTTCAGCATAAGACTTCTTGAAAAGTCATTGGATGAACATAAAGTTCATTCTAGGTTCTTGGATATAACCCACTAGATTCAGTCCAATCAAAACGCGTTCCCTATTCAGTCATCATAAAGCACGCTACATTCCGTCAAATCCTAGAATAGGCTTCAACTATGATTACCTACCAGACCACATTAACACAGAAAGTAACCAAAACTACCCTCAAAATACCTACCGCTGTGAACGGGTGCGGCTAAGTGAATCCACGGGGTGTGACTGGCCCGGAAAGGGTGGGTGTGGACTGTGGATGTGGCGGTTGAATTATTATTGTCAGCCAACTGCGAAATTTCATGATATTTTAAATTTTTTTATGTGTCGTGAGCATATTTGTTGGTAGGTATCTTTGTTCAATTGAATTGTTGTGCACCAAGAGGATAAAGCAGTGTCTTACGTTACGGGCGGTTAGAGTTATGTCGATTCCTGAGTGAAGCGAGGGGTTCAAGCGCCCAAGACGAAGACAGGCTTTATCCTAGAGTTGAACACTCTACTTTTCACACCTTATGCGAGACAATCACAGAGACAATAAAACACCAGCGGCGCAAGTATGGATCTATTCGGGTCGATAAAATTCGATAATAATTGACAGTTCAAATCGATAAAACCCACTTTATCAATTTGAACTGTCAATTTTATCGAATTTTATATTTTACACAGAGTTCCGCATAACCTCCGCCTTCCACCGCGTCCGTCTACTCGACCACAGACTATACCGATAAAGTACCACATATGTCTGGACCTCTCATCTGTCACTGTCACGTATGGCAAACTGCTTGTGTGTGTGAGACAGTGTACTATACCTATTTAGATTTAGGTACAAAACTACAAACACTACAGATACCCTAGAAGCCATTGACCTATGGATAATTCAAATGTTCTAGGCTACTACCAGACGTTTTCATCACTTGTACCACATCCCCCTTCGTTCTTCCCTCCGTGCCTCCTTTCTTTGCCATAGGCGTGACCACCATTAGCAACATTCAATTATAGAAGGGTTGCTCCGCGAAATCAATTGCGAATCCCATTTCTGTCATAGAAAAACACATTGTACAGAGTTGTTTGATGTATTCGTTTTTTTTTATATACCTCAGTTCACCTTTGACCACTATCTTGCTTATTTTAGGCTTTTTTGTGACTTTATAAAGTTATTTTCTTAATATCCTTGTAACGATATGAGTAGGTCATGAAATACGTAAATTAAAAACAAGCCGTGCCTCGCGGCTTCGCCCACATATGCTAAGTTACTTCTTGTAACATCAACTATCTGCCAGTGAAAGTCCCGTCAAAATAGGTCCAGCCATTTCGGAGATTATCCGGAACAAACAGACAGAAAGACAGACAGACAGACAACATTTTTAAAAATGGTTGTTTTGTTATAGGTACCGTTTATACTTTACACATGTTCATTTAGTAAAAAGCTGTAATTTTGATATTACAAACAGACACTTCAATTTTATTTATGTTTTGTGTTTCAAAGTTCTGTGGCACTGCTAACGTTCGTCAGAAAAACGACCCTCTCGTCTCGTTATCAAATAGTAAGTATAAAAAAAAACTAATTTCAAGTCTACCAATTATGCTCAGTATTTTCAGTAATTACTTTTAGGTTTACTTTGTTTACTTTTTGGAGAGTTTGACCGTGAATAAATGAGTAGCGTATTTCACTATTACAACAATAGTAATATCATTCAAAATTACATTAATTTGCGTAAAAAGCGTATTCAACCGTCCACGTCTGTCCGTCACGGCGTCCTCGAGGGCAGCCCGACTGACAACTCATTACAAATTCTCATATAAATTACATTTTAACGTGCCATGAATGGCGCAGGGGTGGGTTTAAGGAGGGGGGCTTGTTGTGGAGGTTGTCGGGGGTAATTTTAAAGTTTGAGGTTGACCGCTACGTGAAGTCGATTTTTTTTGCTTATTGAAATTAAAAATGGTTTTTTAATCAGCGGAGGCCCCGTTTACTTTAGCAAGTTAATTTAGATGAAATATTTTGATTAAACTTTCGATGTAGCGTTCTTTTGTAGGTTTTTACTATTTTTTACGAAAATGAGCTCCATTTTAATAATCAGGAGACGGGTAACGTGTGCCCTGTAGTGCCGCGCAGGCTTTGGTGTCTCAAAGTTCTGAGTTGCACTGCGATTGATGATTGATGGATAAGCATCAATCATAGACCACGCGAAATACCATGGGAAATCCACGATTGCCGCTTGACGCATATCGTACCGTCTATATCTATGAAGCTTGGTAGAAATGAAGTCCGTCTAGTCTACCGTGGTATAGTTAGCGCTAGCACTAACCATACTGCGGTTACAGGTACTGAAAAAGGCGAACCGGAGCCGCGCCTACGATTTCTACTCAAACCAATAGTTTCACAACCACTGCGTGTTCAGTGCAGAAGCCGCGGTAAATACGCGGTGGTGCGCAAGTGATGTATGGCGTAAAGCGTAGCAGTCGTCACTTTGAGCCGAGGCCGGGAGTGAAAGAGAGCCACTATCTGGCTGTATTGTTCTTGTTTATTCTTAGACTGTTTACATCATGCAGCGCTTGCACGTGTATGGTAGGCCTTATGCTTAAAGCGTACCACTCGTCTCGATATCCAGTAGTATAAAAAAAATCCATACAATCCGAGTTTAAATTGGTATGTTAAACCCGAAAGGGGGTTTGTTTTACGAGTTTTTGAAATCCTGAATTTAACATTGAAGAAAAGGCTTTTAAAGTTCACGTCAAAATTCTATTACAGGACTTCCGGGCAGCCCTAGATCAGCTGATTCACTTTGAACTTTGTTAAATGATAATGGGATGATGTAACGGAAATAGGAGACCACCGATGTCGATTAGTGCGATTCAGAAACAAGACGATCGCACTATTCGAATGGGGTGAGAAGACTCCTTTTGCTCAGGCAAGCTCAGTGCTCACAAAACTCGGAGAGGCTGAACCAGGTACGGTCAACACACCCCGCAAATTGAGCGTAGACGCAATGATAGTCGAGTATGAAAAAGGCGAAGTCGCTGACCACATCTGCTGCATTAAAGCCTCTGCAAATCATGAGGTGGTCGTGTACGAGAACAGAGGGGAAGACTTGAGCTTCCTCAAAGTACCGAAACACGACACAGCGGCGATGAACTCGACTACTCAGAGTGGCTCAGAACGCTTACAACAGAAAGTAGCAGTTGAGAAAGCCTCAGAACAGCAAAGAGGCATTCATGAAGAGAGGAACCGGGAAAGGAGATTCAGGGGTTTTCTGAACGTAATCAGCATAGCGACACAGGGAACGAGATCACGAAATATTCAACCACTGGAAAGACAGGCAGCCGCTTTGGTTGAGTTTTTGAGGAATCCCTCCTCTGGTCCTAAACAGCCCCAAGACACCCGGACGAGAGCTGACATGGGAGAGGTCAGTCCACCCAATCTCAGACCAGCGTCGACGCCCTTAGACCACGCAATCAACGCTTTTCTTGAGTTTCAGGCTATCATAAGAGCAACCAAGGAGGTTAATCTTATCACCTGCCGGAACATCATGAAGTCCTTCCAGCAGAAGGACTGCATGTTGAAGACTAGACTCGAGGAGGCGGAAGCGGCCATATACAATAATGACACTTCCCAGCTCATAATGGGAACAATGACAGGACAGTATATGGCTGGATACAATGCAACAAGTGGCTTTGTGGCTCTGGACGAGGTAGAGCTGAAACGGACAGGACGACTACGCTTTAACGTCCATTCAAATGATCCAATAGTAGTTACGAAGATAATGCTGGATGACAAGATCTTGAAGATGGCCGATGTCATCTCAAAGACGCTTGATTCTGCACCAGCATTGGAAAACTGGGCAGTACCGGAAATCAATTGGGTAAATGGGGTTCCTGGATGCGGCAAAACAACATGGCTGGTTGGGAACTTCGACGTAGACAATGATGTAATAGTCACCACTACAACTGAGGCAGCTAAAGATCTAAGAGAGAAGCTCGCACACCGCATTGGAGACGCTGTAAAAACCAAGGTGCGGACTATGGCCTCAATTTTAGTAAATGGGTTTAAGGCAAAACGAGTCGTTCATTTCTCCATACAATCGTATTTGGGTTATTACTCCACTACTTGACGTTTTAAGTCCAAAATTAAGAATAATATCGATTTATCTCTTCATTATCTAGGTTGATCTGCTAATTATACAGAAAAAAAATAAGTGGCTTAAAAGTAATGAGCCTTCAAACATCTGTATTTTAGCACATATTTTAACGCAAGTTTGGACGTAAATAAATTACAAAAGAACTAAGAAAACTCAAAAATAAAGAACATAGTAACAAGCTTTAGTTTGTCGACATTTCAAATAACTTTGGTTTGACTAAATACATTTAGTAGTTTTGCCGTAACACCCCAAGTACCAGAAGCCAATTCGTACATTTTTGCGCGCCGATTTTCGAGTCGAACCATCACGCGTCTCACGGAAATTTTACCACCCTGGCGGGGAGAGGAGGGAAGTGTCTCACGCACACTACAGTGCCCGCTGTGTGCTGCTGTGCCATTTCAAAGTCACGAAACACCGCGATGTTTGTGACAAAGTACTGTCTCGCGCCAGACGCGGTCGACCGGCCGGTGCGTGCGGCGGCATCCTATATAATTTGTAGGCGGCATTACGAACAAGCAAAGGTCAAGGTGATCGACCGAAGACGTAAAACGATTTACGATATGCGTATTATCATAATTGTGTTCTATGATAATGCCACCGCCCGCTATATTGGATTCAGATTTCTTTGCCTAAATTGGATGTTTACCTATGCTTGTGAATTTGGACTTTGCTGCGTTAGAGAAGTGTTCTGTGTTTATTTTTGACTTCAGTACAACAATGGCTAAATCGTATTTTTGTAATAATATTACCTACCTATATCTTTTTCAAATACTAATAAATAGAAATCTATTAATAGAATTTAAGTAAATAGATACTTATCTATTTACGTAGAAACCTACCTATTATTATTCGATTTGTTATTATTACATATTGTGTTAGCACAAAACCAACTTTTAGACTCATGTTTAGCTAGACAGTGTCTAAATAAAAACGTCTATAAAATGATCTATACAAATAAAATTGAAGTGTCTGTTTGTAATATCAAAAATATAGCTTTTTTTACTAAATGCATTTGAAAGTATACACGGTACCAACAAAAACACAATTTTTAATATTTTTGTCTGTCTGTCTGTTTGTTTGTTCCGGGTAATATCCGAAACGACTGGACCGATTTTGACGGGACTTTCACTGGCAGATAGCTGATGTTATAAGGTACTCCTACTTTATTTTGGAAAAACAACTAGGGTTCCGCGCAAAAAAACCCATGAACCCAAAAAGTCCGCGCGGGTGAAACCGCGGGCAGCAGCTAGTTATGATATAAAATGATTGTGGTTGCTCATATTTAAACACGTGAGTAAGCCATGATTGGGAGTTAGACGCTGTTTAACACATGTTTAGGGTGTGTTTTTAGTAAGACTAAGACCGATATACGGTGTTATGTTGTAAGTACTTAGGTAGGTACTTATGTACTTACTGATAACTGAGTAGGTACGTACCTACTTATAACCACAGAATAGATAATAGCACAAGTCTATAACCTACCTAGTAAGTACATACGTACCTACTTGAACTAAAACCGCGTTACCACAAAAACTATTTTTAGACGCTGTTTAGCTAAACAGGCGTCTAAAAATAGTTTTTGGTGGTTTTGTCTAGCTAGACAGTGTCTAAAAGTTAAACAACGCTACACAACTTTCACGAGCAAAATGATTAGAAATAATCATAACGGCTTGTACGATGAGTATTTATTCTATGATAAGGTCACCGTTATCTTCTAAAATGATTAGAAATGTCACATCAGCGGCGCAAGTACGGATCCTTTCGGTCGATAAAATTCGATAAAATTGACAGTTCAAATCGATAAAGTGGGATTTATCGAGCCTCGAAACAATCGACAAAAGTTATCGAAAAGCTAGGTCGAATCCAAAGAGAATATACAGCTACTACAATACTTTATGATCAGACTTCGGTACTCGCAACATTCGATAAATTTGTCGAACCGACTTCCGTACTCGCGCCGCAGAATTGAGGTAGATAATGGTTAGACACTTCTTAAATCAAGGTTTGTGGTTAATTACTTATTTAAACACGCGACTAAGGCATGTTTAAGAGTTAAACGCTGTTTAATACTTGTTTACGGTGTGTTAAACAGAGTTTAACTCCTAAACATGCCGTAGTCGCGTGTTTAAATATGAACCACAAATCGAGATTTAAGTAGTGTCTAACTATTGTCTAACTCCACTCTGTTGTGACTTCTAATCAGTTTAGAGGTTTATCTTTAGGCACTGTCGAGTTAAACAGGCGTCTAAAAGTTAGTTTTTGTGGTTACACGGCTTATGTTGAAATATAAATAAAAAACCAAAATAACCATGGTTTTGCAACAATTACACATATACGAGGTAAGTATTTACATGCGCATCGCAGTTTGAAGAAAAAAACATCTAAAAAAACCTCTAAAATCCACTAAACGGACGAGACCGGCACTACGGCCAGACGGTCTGGTTTCAAAGCGACGACTGCTCCGCTTTACGCTACATACATCACTTGCGTACCACCGCTTATTTACCGCAGCGTCTGTACTGAGTACGCAGTGGTTGTGAAATAATTTTTATCTTTCGTAGAAGCGAGAGTGAATCGAGAGCGGTAACTTGTGCGACTTTCAATCCGACGCACCATAGTTCTAATCTCTACTCGTCCCGCACCAATAACTTATATCAAGTTATGTGCGGATTATTGACACTCGCTCTAAAACGGTGAGGAAAACATCGTGAGGAAACCGGCATGTTCAAGAACCACAAAATTCGAGGACATGCGACATCCACCAAGCCGAACTGGGCCCGCGTGGTGGATTATGGCCCATCTCTCTAGAAAGAAAGAAAGAAAGAAAGAAAATACATTTATTTCTCTTTCTCTGAGAGAAGGCCGGTATCCCAGCAGTGGGAACGTAAGAGGCTGACAATAATAACAATAATAATAGTAGGTAGAAGCGGGTGTTGTACTCGGACTAGATTTCCATCAAGCGGCAAGCCCCAGCCACAACCTCAATAGACGATACGATATGCGTCAAGCGGAGATCGTGGTTTTTCCATGTTTTCTCGTGGTTCGCGATTGATGCTTATCCATCAATCATGAATTAGGTGTGAGGACTGCCTTAGCGTTCGGACTAGATTTCTACCAGGCACCACCTTAGGCAGTACGTTATGCGTCAAGATCACCATTTTGGTTTTTCCATGGTTTGCGCGTGGTCCGTGATTATGCTTTGCGTCAATTCATTGCGTCTAATAGCCCTTTAGACCACTTATTTTATATACATATACGTTTTTTTGCCGTAAAAAAACTACGGTTATTTCGCCGTGAGTAGATAGATAACTTTATTGTACTCGTTATATAAAAAAGCTTTATATATTCATAAAAGTTCATAAACTAGCTGCTGCCCGCGGTTTCACCCGCGTGGATATATTGGATTTTCTTGGTTTTTATTTTTTTGCACGGAACCCCAATTATTTTTCTAAAATAAAAGTAGCCTAAGTTACTCCTTATAACATCAGATATCTGCCAGTGAAAGTCCCGTCAAAATCGGCCCAACCGTTTCGGAGATTACCCAGAACAAACAGACAGACAAAAATTTTAAAAATTGTTGTTTTGTTATAATAGGTACCGTATATATATACTCTCATATGCATTTGGTAAAAAGCTGTTATTTTGATATAACAAATTTTTTTTCTGAAGAGATAGGGTGATCTTATCCGTGTTACCCGCACGGCCACACGGCCCTTCCTGTGATGATGATGGTGATGAATAATAAAAATGAATGAAATGAATAATATAACTCTGTAGGTAGGTCGATACGAGTAGGTATCTACTAAAATTCAATACAGCAAATTATTTGAATTTACTAGCTGCGTCACGTGATAGAACAGAATAGGTAACAGTTAGTACTACGGCGCGCTGAATTCGTGTTTGTTTTTGTGTTTGTTTTCTCGGAAACTACTGCATGATTTTCATAGCATTTTCACGAAATGGAAGAGAGATCATCCGAGAATGTGATAGGCTATAATCTAGAATTTTTAATTAGCTTTAAAAGCCGTCTGGCGCTCATGTTTTGTGTTTGTTCGGGGTAATCTATAATAATTCAGAAAAAATCGTCCCGTTGTATAGTTTCCGATGCTTGCGCTGGCCATATATTTATAGCTATAGGTATGAAAATTATGTATGGAAGAAATGCCTATAATATCTAACTTGGTGTTTCAAAAAAGAGTTTAGGTAGGTACCTTTATTATATTTAATTACTCATTTATCGGTCGCTCTGGCAATTGAATTACAGTAGGTATGAACCTATGTCTTCTATAGCTAGGTATAAGAAGTAGGTGAGTATGATAAAATACGTACTAAGCAATCAGTAAAACACAAAGGTGAAAGCATAGGTAAGCAAAGCATAAGTAGGTAAGGCTTTAGGCTACCCACCGATCTTTCTAGAACATTTTCTGTGAGAGTCCATTTGGATGAGTACCTAGGTACCTATTTTACCTCCGCTTTACTTGAAATCCTCCGGCGACGACGGCGGCGCCCGGCTGCGCGGCGCCACAGAATAGGTAAGAGTTAGTACTTGGGCCCGCTGAATTCTACTTATTATAGTTATACCTTATCACCTATATTTACTACTCATTTATTGGTCAGTACAGTGGCATGTAGGTATGTACACTACCTATGTCTCGTATACTAAAATACCAGCCATAGTCAGTCAACTTTTTCAAAAATGTAAAATAAAAAGCATGACCGACTGAGATATTCTTCTTAGAAGATATTCTGCGAGAATTCGTCTGGATGGGTGTAGGTATACGGTCTATTATAATAGGTACATAGGTACCTCCGGCCCGCAGCGCAAGTACGGATCTTGTCGATCGATAAAATTGTCAATTCAAATCGATAAATTGGGTTTAATCAACTTTTTATATAATTTATCGAGCCTCGATACAATCGACAAAAGTTATCGAATAGCTAGGTCGAATCCAAACGAAATATAAAGCTACTACAATACTTTACGATAATACTTCGGTACTCGCAACATTCGATAAATTTATCAGTTGTTACGATTCGACAAATTTATCGAACCGACTTCCACACTTGCGCCACTGCACCGCCCGGACTCCGGTTCGGCGCGCGGCCGGCGGTAGTCCGGCAACGCCGCGCGCCGGCGCGCGCCTGGCATGCAACGCCGCGCGCCGGCGGGCGGTAACGCCGGTAACCCGGCATGCAACGCCGCGCGCCGGCGGCGGTGGCCCGGCTACCTAACCTTTGCTTTGATTATAATTCTATGCGGCGGCGCCCCGATTAGGTAACAGTTAGTACTGCGGCGCGCTGGCTGTTGTGATGATATTTGTCAAAAATTCTCCCCATCATTTCTGTTGTCATCAGTTTCTGAGACGTGAGCTGACCATAATTATAGTTAGAGCTATACGAAAACAATGTATGGAAGAAATATTTCCGTTGAAGAGATCTATAAAAAAGTCCGAGATAGCATAAGTATGTCTATCTTTTCGGGTTGGCTCGCAATTCGCGTTTTTATGATTTTGAAATTTAGCAAAAAATGGTGCTTCGTTTGCAGCCGTGTTTCCACCTACACGATATTCATCCTTATCTAAATAAATGCGTTTATCATCGAGAATGTTTCATCGTGACCAATATAGCCGTTGACCTCGTTCGATTTGAATGAATATCTTCAGAGATATCGGGAAATGAAAATAAAGCGGCGACGCGGGAATTTTTTATTGGTCGAAATTTTTTATCGCCTTTTTAATTATTTTTTTACTTTTTGGAAAGTTTCGCGGTCCTCTACAACGTTGGTTCAAACACCCCCCACCTAACTGCTACCATTTACGAGATATTCGCTTCTACTTTTTGTATGGCGGCCATGTTTCGTTGTTCGGGACCCATATTTTACAACCCTCAACAACCCTCGCCTACCTCTTACCGGATTTTTTACCAGGTGGTAGAACTAAACGGCTCATCCACACACCGACGAATCGTTATTATTTCTGGATTTATTTTTTCAGTGGCACATTTTCTTCTAGAATTATATATCCGTATTCAAAGAATTCAGCATAGTATCTATTCATGTGCGCGCTCACGAATGGTGAAAAATCACGGCTCATTCATTACGTACGTGCAAAAAATACGAAGCCGTCAATGTTGATTTGTTTGAATTATTGCGCCAGCTCGTCTGTGTAAAAGCATGAAACTACTCTCTGTTTTGTCATAATCATCATCATCATCATCAGCCAGAAGACATCCACTGCTGAACATAGGCCTCTCCCATAGGCAGACCCCAGGCACACGTGTGCAAACGTACGTTTGCTTGACGAAATAACAACGCTTGCGGCCCATGGAAAACCAAAAACCATGGAAAAACCACGATCCCCGCTTGACGCATATCGTATCGTCTGGTGTCGTTGTAGTTTTGGCTGGATGGAACTCTAGTCGGCGACGGTTGCTTCGCACGGCACCCGCTTGTACGACCTCCATTCAAAACAATTGTTACACAACCACTGCGTGCTCAGTGCAGACGCCACGGTAAATAAGAGGTGGTGTGCAAGTGATGTATGTAGCGTAAAGCGGAGCAGTCGTCGCTTTGAGCCAAGGCAGGTCTTCGAGACAATATTGCCGTTCTTGTATATTTCGTGGTTTTGCGTATGCAAAACCATCAAAAAACCACGAGCCGCGCTTACACGTGTAGTATCTCGTAATTCGCGCTTGATGAAAAAGCATGGATATTCTGACAAGCAAACGTACGTTTGCATACATGTGTCTGAGGTCTCCCATAGGACGTCACTTGGACCGGCTAGCTGCTACTCGCCTCGCGCATCCAACGGTTTCCCGCGCTTTTGACAAGGTCATCGGTCCACCTAGTGGGGCCGGCCTTTGTGCTTAGAAGTTTGAGTAGGTACTGCAATCGTTATGGGCGGGCGTTATTCTATCAGAGTAATATAATTATATGTGTTATACCATCAAGAAAATGACCAGCTCGTCTCGTTATTCAATAGTATAAAAAATATGGTCGGTTACATAATACAGTGTACGTGATAATAAATATATACCAGCTACTGAGTACGTTTCTATCCTACTAATATTATAAAGTCGAAAATTTTTGAGGATGTTTGGATGGATGTTCATTACTCTTTCACGCAAAAATTACTGAACGGATTTTGATGAAACTACAGTACGTAATATAGAGGTTATACATCAGAATAACACAGACTATAATTTATAAAGATATTGTATTTGTACCTAAGCCAGGCGGGCGAAGCCACGGCCGGAAGCCAAGTAGGCTATATAACGTACTTACTAGAACTATAAATGTTGAAAAGTACCTTTATGTAAACAAGTCCATGTAACAAAAGTTACATCGATAATGAAAAAAACCACGACAGTCCTAGCTAGTGTCGCTCGGGATTATGTAAGGATTCTAGCGATACCACATACATCGAAATCTCACCGAATCACGTATGTACGTGAGTTTCTTTATTCCACCAAAACTTTTGTGCAGTTTTTTGTGTTATGTTTTTAGGGTTCACGTATGTTTGTATGTATGTATATACAATCACACTCATTACATTACTCATCACACTCATTACTCATTACACTCCTTTTTTGTGCAGTCGTGTAATTAAATACCTACTTATCTAAACGAAAGGTCATCCTGGCAGGAGTATGGGTGAGACATTTTTTGTGTAGAAATGAGTGATGAGATGTAGGTACCAATGTGTGTGGGGTCGCTGACCCGCGCATTATATATTATAATGACTTGGAGGACTGTTATAATACTCGTAGGAATCACCTAAAATTATTAAGTTATGTAGGTACTTAGGTAGGTAGGTAGGTAGTTACCTACCTTACAAATATACCGCCTGACGTAGGTAACTACTCCCGCGCTGGCAGTTTTCATTCGGAAGTTATCGTCGAACACATAGGTAGGGTACTGTCTGTTACCTATAATATACAAACTTGTTATTGTCTATAGTGTACAAGTTTGATTGTTGAGAATAAAACATGAAGAACTATTAGATATTACTACCCCTGTACAGTACAGTTACTATACCCCGCGGTTTCGCTCACGTAGCCTAAGTTACTCCTTGTAACGTCAGCTATCTGCCAGTGAAAGTCCTGTCAAAATAGGTTCAGCCATTTCGGAGATTACACGGAACAAAGAGACTAAATTTTTAAAAATGGTTTTGTTTTATGTACCGTATATACTTTCATATGCATTTAGTAAAAAGCTGTTATTTTGATAATACAAACAGACACTTTATTTATTTGCATACTTAGATAAATTTGTTTCCGAAAATAACTTCTGCAGATTTCTACGCTGTCCAAATGCACGATTATTTTATTATGTGATGATGAGGTTGAAAATTACACTGCTTTCTTTATCAGACTTCAAACTATTTCCACACCAAATTTCTATAAAATCCGTTCAAATGATTGACAATGATGAAAAGTATCCTGTGTTCTTTCACAGGCTTCAAGCTATCTCGAAACCAAATTTCTTCCGTTCTATAGATCGACAATTATGAAACGTGATGATGTTGTTGAAAAGTACCCTGTGTGTTTTCTCGCGCTTCTAGCTATTTTCATACCAAATTTCATTGGAATCTATACACATACATACATATATATACATAAATCCTGTCCTACTCTTCCTACTTCCTATCCTACTAATATTATAAATGCGAAAGTTTGTGAGGATGGATGGATGGATATATGGATAGATGTTTGTCACGCAAAATCTACTGAGTGGATTTTGATGAAACTTTATTTACTTACAGTAGATAATATAGCTTATTACTATGTTTGCAGCGGACTGTAGGCAAACCAAACAATTTACAATTTATACTCAAAGAAGCAATCAATGAAAAATGGCGCGCGCGGCGCGATGACCAAACGAGAGCTCAGAATAGATAATAGTACAAGTAACAAAAGCGAGCGCCATCACACGAATATTCACGAAATTTCTTTGAATGAAGAATCGCCATTCATAAGATCACGCATGTGTGCGTAGAAGCGGCAGGTCGCGACTTTACGAGAGTGTGTAACTGTGTATGCGCGAGCATTAGCTTCGTACTACTCATAGCTGCAGAGCCTTACCTTGTCCCACGAATGTTAGACGAAATAGCATGCATTTTAGCCGCGCCCACCGATGAGTTGGAGGGTTGGGCTCGTAGGCTCTTAAGGAGCCGGACAAATGCAACCGTTTAATGGTTGATGAGGCTCTTATGAACCACTTTGGGGCCATAGTCATGGCGACTCGACTGTCAGGTGCTAATAAAGTTGTCCTCGTCGGAGATCTCAACCAATTGCCTTATATCGACAGAGAAAACCTGTTCGAGCTAAGGTACAATCGCCCAAGCCTGGTTGCAACCATCAGCCAGGAGTTGTTGTGCACACATCGGAATCCAATGGATGTAGCGTACGCCCTTAGTGAGATATACTCCGGTATATACTCCTCAAGACCTCAGGTGCGCTCCCTGAAGCTAAATATGTATAAGGATGCCCAAATACCCATCTCTCTTCCAAACACCCTGTTTCTGGTTAACACCCAGGAAGAAAAGGAATCCCTGACCAGCAAGGGATACGGAAGTGGTGAAGGGTCACGCATTCTAACTATACACGAAGCTCAGGGACTTACTTACGAGTCGGTTATCGTCCTTCAAACAAGATCGAAAAAGTTACAGCTTCACGATAGCGTTCCACACGCAGTAGTAGCAGTATCACGACACACTGTCAGCTGTGTTTATTACACCGATGACAGTGATGACGCGATAGGCAGATTTGTGAAGCGGGCTATGATTGCGACACCACAGATGATCGTGGACTACAACCTCCGAAAAGCCATACAACACCGTAATGAAGAAGTGGTTGAAGCGCTTATGAGGTTAGGAAATGCGGGATCCACGGCCGATAATCCCCAGTCACCGATCACCCTGCAATCCCCTAGTATATAGGTACCTATGTATATAAAACTATGTTCATTTATGTAAGCAACTGGAGTTGTCATGCTCACGAAAAGGATTCTGCTCGCGGCGGCATCGTGTGGCGGGTCGCCCTCTTCCCTCGGTAATGGTTGAGGAGAGCGATGGCTGGCACATGGGTCATACTCGTGAACGGGTGCCGCTTGTGGTGTCTGGTCAACTCCAATTGTAATCCTTCTGTTGTCTTGTAATTTAGTTCTATTTTAATTTAGTTTAAGACCATAGTTCCCGTCGTGATGTTTTTTCTTTATATCGTTTATTTCTATTAATATATGACCTAATCTTATAAGGGTATGGACCACGTGTCCATAGAGTGTAATGTACTAAAATAAAAAAAAAATAAAAAATAAAAAATGATAATGGGAAAGGGACTTAGAACAAAATGCAGAAAATGCCGCGCACTTCGCAAAGTTGAAGTTTTTTCGATGTCTTTTTTCAAGAGAGGTTCTCACAAATTGTCAACAACCATGGTCCTAACCACCTTCTTCCGGTATAACATACCAATTCAGACTCACCCTGTATAACGAGTACAGTATGTATGAACGATAGGTGTTACGAGTACAACATTCGACGTGGAACAATAACAACAGATGTGTGATTTGTAAGTCAGTACGGCAGCGTTAATGAAAGGTTTGTACGAAGCTCGGAGAAGCGGATTATGCGGCGAGCGATGTACAGGAAAATATTGTATTAGTTACGGTGTTACGGAATGAACTTAACCCTCCCTTTATCCCTCCCTGTCCAGACCGCTCGTCAAGCTAAACAAAAATATGGCACCGCGAATTATAATAATTAGTTTTTAACAAACGGGTCACGAGGCGGTAGTACGTACGTGTGCGTAGTAATTAACCCAGATTAGTGGAGGTGCGACCAGCTTGGTCACGGGTTGGGAATTCGTACTCGTTCTTTTTGTTTTCGTTGTTTGCTTACAGGGAACGAGCATTCAACAGTTCGCTGGGTGAACTGAATACCACCAAGCCATTGTTTCTTTTTTTACTAAATAGGTTAGCGTTTCATAAGATCAGGCCCGTTTCTACTAAACAAATGGTTAAGAATTGACAATGGGTTCATCGCAAAATGATCACTTTGATGAAGAGCATGTAACGACAATTAACAATAGTGTATTGATGACGGCCATAGTCATAAAAATGATTGTGGTATAAAATACTTAAAGTGCCTAAAGTGATCATTTTGCGACGAAACTACATTTTTAAACCATTTGCTTAATAGAATTGGTGCGCACGCGGCGCACGAGCGCCATTGGACGGGTAACCATCGCTTTTTATTTTGTAACAATGAATATTAAAATATCAGAAATTTTCGACGTCTCCTAACGTTCTTCCAGTAGAAACTGCAAAATTTCAGTTAGGTAATTTCACGCCAGCGAACTGCAGCCCCGGAGGATTTTCTTGGGTTTAAAATATCTTTCCTTACTTTCCCTTTTAGTCGGAGGTTTTTCAAGAAAATTATTTTGAGCTTTTTAAAAATTACTAGTTTTATTTTTTTGCAGTTGTATATGTGTCTGACTAACCGTACCAGGAACCGGCGACTATACATATTTTTGCATTTTATAGTTCGATTTTATAAAAAAAAACAATTTGCATACAAACAGACACGCGCGATTATTCATATGTTCAACGTGTGAATATGTAATACGGGGTGCATGCAGATAGTCTGTCCACAGTGTGAATGACCTTTTGACATTCATTTTACTAACTGTCTGTCTGGAGGGTACCGCCGTGTCGCTCGTGCAGTTTTTTTTATACTATTGGGCCACGAAACGAGCGGATCGTTTGTCTAATAGTAAGCATAACGCCGAGATAGCTGCGAGGTAGTCCTACCACCTGCATCGTCTTTATAGAAACATATCTACTGCTTTTAGATTTTAGCAATTTGGCTGGCTGCCTAACATGGGAATGCTGATATAGAAGGCCATATTGTAATCCACGACGCGGGCCCAGGGCGGCTTGGTGGATGTCACATGTCCTCGAGTTTTGTGGTTCTTGAATATGCGTGTTTCCTCACGAAGTTTTCCTTGACCGTTTTAGAGCGAGTGTGATTATAACAGTGTGCATGCATTACTGTGCTCCGGTAAATAAGTATCACAACACTTATTGTGATTAAATCTGTCAGATATGTAGCTTAGAGCGTGAGAAAGGTGAGACTTAAGACCTAAAATGTATCAGGGTAACGAGCGTATCTACAGTGCCGCGCAGGCCTTAGTGTTTCAAAGGTCTGAGTGGCACTGCTATTGTTATGGGCCGGCGTTATGTTTACCCATCAGGCAAATGACCCGCTCGTCTCATCACCCAATAGCACAGAATAGATATAGTACCCAATAGTATAAAAAAACATCAAAGACGTGAACTCATTCGATAAAGTAGTACAACAGCGGCGCAGGTACGGATCTTTTCGATAAAAAGAAATCGATAAAATTGACAGTTATAATCGATAAAACCCACGTTATCGATTTTAACAGTCAATTTTATCGAATAAAACCCACTTTATCGATTTGAACTGTCAATTTTATCGAATTTTTTTTATCGTAAAGATCCGTACTCGCGCCGCAGATGCCGACGAGTCTTTTACTTTGAACCAACCGAACACGGAGAATGACGTCAATTGTCACTAGTTAGTTCCAATCAGGCTCCTTCATAAAGATATATGTCCTAGTTAGTAACCTAATATTAACACACAGCCTCCAAATGTCGCCGGTCCAATATTCTCTCGTCAGACATCGAGCGCGCGGTTATAAAAATTTCATTTTCAATATCGCAAATGGACGGGTACTGTCGCGCGAGGGAGTAATAGGAGAAATATTGGTACTAGTCTTAGGTACATTTATATGGAGCTCCCAGTACCCACAAGGTTCCGTATAGGAATATGACCCAGGTAGGTAGTATAAGCTAGTAAGTAATTTATTTATTTAATAAAGAATAAATAAAATGTATTGCTAAAGTTAGTAGAAAGTTTTAACCATGTCGTATGAGAGCGATTACCTAAGAATAGTAAAAAATTACTTCACCGAGGTTCGAGGTTTCGAGAAAGGGAAAAATAAAAAATGTGGTTTCGAGGTAAAATGAAGACACCATAATTTCCACTTCGTTCACTCAGGTCAATTCGCCCCGGTGAACATAGTGGAACAGACCACATATAGTATAGACGGAAAACAAAGCGATCTAATAAGAGTTCTATTTTTTTAACTTTGTTTACGACGTTCGGAGCGGCGTGCTTGCAATACAGGAAAAGAAATACGCTGAAAAACCCTCACATTCCTCACAATCCAAAGAACGTACAAACGAAACTTTCCGTGCGTATTTTAAAACACTAAATCATTGTGATTTATCGCGTCCCATACATTCGACGCATCCATTTCAGCACGAAACTCATTTTCTCTCCGACTGTACACCTGCTAGAGATGCTATAGCACGTTATCATATGGAATAGTTATTGTTTTCCATTCGTTTTCATTTGTTATTGTGACACTAGTGATGTAACGGATTGGTACGCGGCGCATCTTGTCTTATCTTGGGGGTATTTCAAAGAGATTCCAATATATAGATAGAGTGGGCATAATTATCTATGGAAATATTGTGTTCTAGATATCCATACAATTAATGACGTCACATCCCATCGGCAGATTTTTCAAGGCTGACATTTTGTTTTCCAGTCCAGAGCGAGTATTTGAAGTAATAATAATAAATAATAATAATGTATTTATTAGAATCAAAGTAAACAGGCAAACTTAACCTATTAACAATATTTTATTTATTTCTAAATAAAACTTATTAAATTCCTGCAGCAAATGGTCACTAGTCCTCATACTAGGATTCCCTGTGTTATAAGGATTAGTTTCATTCATTGAATTCAAGTGTCATTGAATTCAATCGTGCGACTAAATTATATAAAAAATAGTTCTATAGAACTATTAATGCAAGTGAGACGTTGCATGTGATACAGGGCCCCGATCGCGCTAATTTGAAATGACAGCGTACAGTTATGGTTTGGTTGTGGTTTGATACCAACTGTTGTTTAGTTCGGTTCACGCGTGTGGAATTCGATATTGCCGTTCATTTGACAGCGTTAACTGTCAGTTGTTGTCGAGAAACGTCCCAACTTTTGGTAAAACTATTAGCGCGATACGAAACGGTCAAAAAGCTGTGATGCGGTCGTGGTTTAGTAGCGGTTTGGTTGATAATTTTTAACGCGATTGCCCTCCAGGCGACCATGCCAAAGTGCTGTGTGAAAAGCTGTGGCTCGACATTTGACGCCATTTTTGTTTCTGTTTTTTGCGCGCAATAAGTACCTTTGGTTCATATCCTCTACTCTTCTTTAATCATTGGGGTTTTTACACTAAATTAGAACTGGCTTTCAAGCTACAGATTTGATGGTAGCTAGCCAGACGAACAAAAGAAAATGCCCTACCAATAACTGGGGATGCATCACAATGTTTTCCTTCACTGACAGCTCAAGCGATGCAGCAGCGTGAGTCTTGATCCATTGACTAACCTAATTACCACTGATCCATCGCTTCAAAACAAGCAACATTCAATTTTATAACCATGCGTGTGTAACCCAGTTTTGTACTTGCGTGTGTGTAGTTTATTAAAATTGTTTTTTTATGGAGTAGGCGCGGTGACAGGCAGGCGCGCCGGATACTACAGACATTTTTATATGTCTACTAATACTAATATTAATTTAGTAAAACCGCCAAACTTCGTGGAATAGGCATGTTGACAGTCGGTGTAAATCCACTAACAGTTATATTTAAACGATTAATTGTACCTAATATTGAACAATCGAAAATTAGATTTTTTAAACATTTAGAAATAAAAGTCAATTGTAGAAAAACTGCGGTTGACGCCCGATTTTCGGAGTAGTCAACTCTGTTTTGTGGTTCACAACTTGTTCACAAGCATAGAACAAAAGTTACGTGACAATTTCAAATTTTAAAATATATGCTCTGGTCTACCAGAGAATGCCGGTCATAAAAGCATACTCATTACTCAGTACCACAAACCAGTATTGCTGGCGGAAAAAAATTGGAACGCAATTAATATTAAATTGCCTTTTTAACACGTTTCCTTAAATTTATTTTAAATTCCGCGAAAACATATTTATTTATTCATAATAACATATTTGCGAACTCTCCGACATCGTAAATAAGGCGCTTATTATAATAAGATTATTCTACTTTTATAAAGCTTATGACTTTATTAAGTAAGTAAAAGCGCCGTAAGTTGGTACTTAATACTTTCACTTAATTTTGCAGGTCATTGCTTTGTAAGATGGCTGATTAAGCTGGCTAATTTTTTTTCTAACTTTCTCTCGATTGCGCGCAGAAGTCCATATTGGTAATTCTGATCTTTAATTACATTCTACACAATACAAAACCAAATTCACCAGGTGGTAAGACTGACTCCTCTGCAAGTGTTTGTCTGGGTGGGTTTGCTCTGTACACCACTTGTGTTCCGGTTTGATGAGCGAAGTAGTCAGTGAAATTACTGGGCTTATGAGCGCAATGCAGTGCCGCACAGGCTTTTATGTGAGTGGCACTACAATTAATTGATATGGGCCGGGATTATGCTGACCATCGTGCAAACGACTCGTTACATCATAGGATAAAACACACTAGTTTCAGTTTGATGATGTCTCAGTGGTTGTGAAATTGCCTGCCGGTGGGACTGCGTAATTAGTACTCTGAGTTTTCAAATGGAAAAAATTGTGGTAATTATATATCCTACTACATTGTGAATCTAAATCAGTACACTACCAGTAATCAAAGCAGAGTTTACAATCTTTTGCTATAACAGAATTACATAGTACATGCGCTTCGGGTAAATAGATAGTAATAGAGTACTACCTACTACGTCACAGTGAGTAGTTACTCGTATTGTGTTTAAAAACAAACCAAACCAAAATTGACATGCGCAAACCAAAAATATTGTATTTTATAACAAGAACAGACATTTTTCATAATATCTAGATTATAAAAATCCGGTCTAGACTAGGGATCACTCATAAATTTAGATTTAAAACAATCCCACCCTATCGCGTGCGGGGTTGCGTGACGACAAACTGACTATGTTATAATCTGTGGTAACGTCGGTAAAGGGAATGGGAAATGTCTGTTTGGATTATTCTAGTGGCTGGCTCCATTATTCCACTGACTGGGTTTACGGTACTCGCACGATTTTATGTGGCGGAAAGATAAGTGCAATACGAAAATGTTTGGGTGTGAGTGGTTAAACAATAAAACAGCTACTTATGTAAAAGAATCACAAACAACCCAATACAATTTACAGTTTTTTTCAATCAGAGGTCACCTGTATAATTGCTTATTTGTGATCAAACCAACTATTTTAACGCTCGTTTTAATATCTTCGTTTTCTTGGGTTTTATGTGAAACAACTAACAACTAAAGAGAGAGTTAGGTTGTACTTATTTTGGGGACAGTTGGTTAGAAGGTAAGGTGAAAAAGTAGTTCTATCAAATCTAAATTTGTAGCCATTAGAAGTGGAGCCACACTGTAACAACTACTTCAGTTCTAGCCAACTGATAATCAAAAAGGGTTTGAATTTAGTTTTTTACTGGTCGCAATGAGTGTGAAAAAAAAAGAAATACGTCAGTATCATATTTTCTACCTTCACTATACTACTGACAGCCATGAAGTGGAATTCTATAAGTACATGCTGCTCCATTCTGTGTTTCCCAATAACTATAATAATAATAGGATGTTTTCTAATGGGGTTTAAAGATAAAAATCGCTTTAAAATTATGCCGAAGATATTGCGATATACAAAATTTCTATCCATATTTTTTCACACTTAGGGGTAGTTGATAATCTTTCGCCACGCGAGTAATTGGATCGATTCACAGATCCTAGTTAATTAGAAAATAATTTTCTCTGTCAGCGAATTAATTTTGCGAAGGTCTTTAGAAAGTTAGGACTTTATAATTAATTACACAAGGATGATTTTTGGCTAGTGGATTTGATAGTCGATAATTGAAGGAGTAAATAACAAAAATATATTTAATTAAATTTAAAAAAAAACACTTTTTTGATAAACAGATCTAATAATAATAGCTCGTAGAAATGTATTCAAACGTAAGAAGAGGTTTTGGTTTTATTAAAATTATTAAGATTAAAGTTGCTCTAAGCTGCTTAATTAAGTTTCTATAAAATTCTTGAAAAAATAACTGAGTTACTACAAAGAATTATTAATGTCTAGTAGAGAATGGAATAATACTTGCCGAGTATATAGTAAACTTTCATGAACGCTGGGCTCCAAGAAAATAAAGTAATTTCAACATCATTACTTTTTATTCGTATTCAGGGAATTTGCAGCCTTCTCCTCGGTCAGCGTCATGATCTTCTGCGACCACGGCGACGCTTGCCAATCGTGATGAATTAGGGTAGCTCGCTCCCTATCATGGGGGAGGCTTAGGTTCTGCAGTCAACGTTTCCAGCAGATGATTTAATTTTGAACTTTTTACAATCGTATCTGGACAAAGTTTGTCTTCTGAAGACAAAGGCTGCTGGATATAAAAATGATAGAATAATAGCACGACGGTTAAGTTATTATTCCAGTATTCGCGTAAAGTGACTGGATCAACACAAACACCCCTATTAATTACAAAATAATCGTGTCTGTCAGTGAATTGTTTTTAGAAATCCCTTTGGGGTTTTATAATTGCGCGCCGACATTATAACGACGATTTTGTAGAGGGGTAGGAATGGGGTGGGGGTCGGACTGTCGCAAAAGAGAATCGACGTGAAGCGTTTGTTACCAGGATATAGGACTGACTCTTCTGCGAGTGTCCGTCTGGGTGGGTGCCACCGCTTTGCTCATGTAGGCTGCCGCCAAGCAGTAATGCGCAAGCATTACTGTGTTTATCAGTGAAATTACTCGGGCTTATGAGACTTAATACCTAGTTTCTCAGGGTAACGCGCGCCCTGCAGTGCCGCGCAGGTCTCCGTGTTTTGAAGATGTGGGTGGCACTGCATTTGTTGTAGACTGACGCTATGGTTACCATAAGGCTAATATCCAGCCCAGAATGAATAGGTGAAGAACGACGATGTGCGTAGACCAAACGTGCTAAGCACACATCGTCGTTTTCAGGTGAGATATTCTGTCCAAATTTCAGATCCATTTTTGGTGTTTTAGGCTGTGCTTTCTGCAGATAATTATGTATTACTAGCTTCTGCCCGCGGTTTCACCTGCGTTCCCACAGGAACCGTGCATTTTTCCGGGATAAAAAGTGGCCTATGTCACTCTCCGGTCCATAAACTACATCTATGCCTAAAATCACGTCGATACGTTGCTCCGTTGCTGCGTGAAAGGACAAACCAACAAACGTACAAACACACTTTAGAATTTTTTATTATATAAGTATGGATTTTAATTTTCATCATCATCAGCCGGAAAAAACGCCCACTGCTGAACTATGTTCAGCAATCCACCCGGGAAGGTCTGTACCTTCCCGGGTGGATTGTGCCATGATACAGCACGCTTGGCAGGAAGCTTGTGAATCGCAGCACAGTATGATGTTGACAGAGTTGATGCTGCTGCACGCTGCCCACGGGAAGAGATGGAGTGGGACTCTTCTTCACACGACCATTATTAAAGTATCATATTATTAATCCCTACTAATATTATAAATGCGAACGTGTCTTTGTTGATTTGTTGGTTTGTTGGTTTGTCCTTCTTTCACGCAGTAACGGAGCAACGGATCGACGTGATTTTTGGCATAGATATAGTTTATGGACCGGAGAGTAACATAGGCTACCTTTTTATCCCGGAACAATGCACGGTTCCTGTGGGAACACGAGTGAAAACCACGGGCCGAAGCTAGTATTAAATAAGTATTAAACCGGTTCTTAATTGCATCAGTATTATGTGTGTCAGTAGAATGGTTTAAAATAAGCATTCAAGGTACTAAGTACATGGTGTCGTCGTGCGTGACAAACAGCCATTGAAACAATATTATATGGAGCAAGGAAATACGAGTGCTTTAACGAATTACAAGGTGGTATTTTATTGTTTTAATACGTAGCATTTGACTGCTACCGGACAATTGTCGTTTAACAATAATTGCTTTTTACAAAAGTGGAAAATTATCATCCCTAATAGGCAAAATAAATAATCTTTCAGATGAGATAATTGGAATAATGGAGATTTTTTTTATATACGCGTTTGACCAGTATTTGACTTGATCTGAAGTGACGATGAGGAGAAAGAGGTGAACACCGTAAATCCACCGCAGATCCGGTGCCGTGCGCCAAAGTTTCCATTATTAGACAAGTATAAAAACACGGACTTTAAGCTCTCTAATCTCAAGAAATAAAACTTAGAAACTTTATAAACTTAGAAATCTTTAAAGCAATTCTTTACTTACAGCTTTTAAATTGCACAAACTGTCAATGTTGTATTGAACAGGTTTCTAGCAATCAAGTGAAAGTAATGAAGACTTTTAAACCTGGTAGTGACTTACCGATAGTATTTTTACAATCTGCAACAATTGCAGTGGCACTCAGAACTTTGAAACACAAGCTCTGCGCGGCAGTGCAGTGCGCTCGTTGCCCAGACCTTAGGTATTAAGTCTCATAAGCCCAGTAATTTCATTGACACTGATTCTCAATCAACCACATTGAAAGCCCCTACAACTATGATTAGACTTTATTATATTTTAAGTGATGTTGTACACTGTCGGTTGTGATTTATATTGACCCTTGATTCTGACTACGATTTGGTACAACACAAGTGGTAAAGGGTCTTAAATTAATATAATAACTATTAACGTCACTGTCTATTTAAAATAATTTTATATTTAACCGATATATAAAAAGAAGCTCGTGAAGTCTGCCGCCAAGCAGTAGTGTGCAAGCATTACTGTGTTCCGGTTTGATGAATGGAGTATCCAGTGAAACTACTGGGCTTATGAGACTTAATACCTAATGTCTCAGGGTAACGAGCGCACTGCAGTGCCACGCAGGCCTTTGTGTTTCAAAGTTCTGGGTGGCACTGCAATAGTTATGGGCCGGCGTTATGCTTACCATCAGGCAAACGACCAGCACGTCTCGTTACCTAAAAATATTTAAAAAAAAAAAAAGATGAGGTCTCAGTGCACCATCTTAAATGAAAGATATTCCTTGTCTTAGTCTGTGTTCCCTGTTTGCTATAACAGAGCTACTTCAAGTTTAGGTGTAAATCCTGCAGAGCTTAGACTTCCGCCTTTTTACACGACTGCACAAAAAAAGGAGTGTAATGTTTTTAGAGTTTGAATGTATGTTTGAATGTTGTGAGTTTCTTTATTCCACCATAACTTGTAAATGCCTGAACAGATTTGTATGTATGGGGTATCGTTAGAATCCTTACATCATCCTGAGTGACAGTGGCTGGGCAGCCGTGTTTTTTTTATGTACCTTTGGTTACATCGACTTGTTTTAATGTACTCAATCGGCTAGGATTTAACCATCTCTCATATCTCGCCTGATCTTAAGCGACGAAGATAGTGTATGCGCGAAACCTTTATTAGAACTGGTTCTCAAGTGCAGCTATAGGAACTTAGACTTTTATCTTGAGCCGTAGATAAAGCTCATTGTAGGGCTAACATATTCCTTATACTAGGTGGTAGGACTAACTCTTCTGCGAGTGTCCGTCTGGATTGGTACCACCGCTTTGTGAGTGAAATCTGCCGCCAAACAGTAATGAGTAATCGTTACTGTGTTCCAGTTTGATGTAGTCAGTAAAATTGCTGTCTCAGAGTAAGGAGGGCACTGCAGTGCCATGCAGGCCTTTGTTTTCAAAATTCTGGGTTGCACCTTTTACTATAATATATTCTGTAATTGTAGTAATTGTACCGAAATCTGCCGCCAAGCAGTAGTGTGCAAGCATTACTGCGTTCCGGTTAGATGAGCAGAGTATCCAGTGAAATTACTGGGCTTATGAGACTTAATACCTAATGTCTCAGGGTAACGAGCGCACTGCAGTGCCGCGCAGGCCTTTGTGTTTCAAAGTTCTGGGTGGCACTGCAATCGTTATGGGCCGGCGTTATGCTTACCATCAGGCAAACGACCAGCTCGTCTCGTTACCTAATAATATGAAAAAAAAAAAAAGATGAGGTCTCAAGGCACCATCTTAAATTAAAGATATTCCTTGTCTTAGTCTGTGTTTCCTGTTTGCTATAACAGAGCTACTTCAAGTTTAGGTGTAAATCCTGCAGAGCTTAGACTTCCGCTTTTTTACACGACTGCACAAAAAAAGGAGTGTAATGTTTTTAGAGTTTGAATGTATGTTTGAATGCCTAAACAGATTTGGTTGTATGGGGTACCGTTAGTTATCCATACATCATCCCGAGTGACATTGAAATTGCTGGGCGTATGGGACTTAATACCTAATGTCTCAAGTAACGAGGGCACTGCAGTGCCGCGCAGGCCTTTGTGTTTCATAGTTCTGGGTTGCACCATATCTATTCTGTAATTGTAGTAATTGTACTGCAATTGTTATGGGCTGGCGTTATGCTTATATATCATCAGGAAAACGACCAGCTCGTCTCGTTATCAAATAGTATAAAACAACATACTAAGTACGAGTATATCATCATAATTTCTGTAGATCACGCTTAGGCGTAGACAGAGAACATTTAAATTTAAAAAAAAACCATCATAAATAATCTATTTAGTTACGTAAAAGTCCTTGTCTACCACTAACAGTTAACAGCCGTTTAAAAAGTCGTTAACGACACTTACTTTTACGGTGATACCTAATTATTTTATTAGAAGGGTGACTTCATTATTGTACAAGTCGGGAATAGAATTTTAATTCGCCGATTATACGGTTAGATATATTGTATCTATTTGAAAGTTACGATGTGCCCGGGGTAAAATGGTGGGAGTGTATTACGAGTATATATGGTAACATTTAAAATATTGGGTCGTCACTGCATGACAGGTTTATATGTAAGTTATTACGAAGATGCACTCGCTTTTGAGACCATTCTATTTCATTCGATAAAAAAATATTATAACAATTTAAAAAAAATGTGACTTAGCTAACACAGAAACAAATGTAAAGTTGGGAAAACAATTAAGAAAAAAAGACACAAAGATATGTACTGGCAGAATGCATCTATAATGCAAGATTGTCAGGAAAGAAAAGTTTCAATGGAACAAACACTGACAGTGTTGTGCCCAATTAAAGAATCGAATGGCGAAAAATTTGAAAGTGTTAATTACACTAGTAACTTTTAAAATTCATTCCCTTAGGGTTGGTATTCTTTAATAAAATTGATAAAAGAACCACAAGAAGATATAAGTTCCCTACTCATTAATCGTTTAAGTTCGATTCGATTGAAATACAGACCGTCTGAGATCCTCTTCCTTTGTTGGAAGTCGGTTAAAAATTAAATTAGGTGGATATTACAAATACTTTCATTAGATTTTTTAAATATTATAATTTTTCTACAGAGTAAATAAAATCCATATTTATAGACTAACACTTTGTAATAATAACGGGCATCTATTTTATTGAATGAAACTTTTCCCGCCATTTCCTCCAACACGGCGTCGCTGACTGTCAAAGCAATATGGCGGCGCGTCTATCGAAACTTCCAGAATTCGCACGCGCTAAATAGTTGGCAGAGTTTTGGACCGTAACTGAAATAATCCTGCTGAAAATTTGGAAAGTTTGGTGGTTGCTCGAGCAGAGAAAGTTGTACAATTTGTCTAGTTTGAAGGCCTTCTCACACGACACGATTCGGTTGGTTAGTGGCTACTTACTAAATTGGCGATCAAATTGGTTCTTCCTAGGTACTACCTTACTTAACTACGGACTATACAGTATACAGGATGAGTGCTAATTAGTATGTTATCCCGGAAGAGGGGCAATCTAGTTTTGGAGATCAACAACATTTGTTTTATTAATTTTTGTAATTCAGAATTGTTTATTAAAGAAAAGGCGTTTCAAGTTTACGTCTAAATTCTACTGCAAGCTGCAGCTGATCCAGTGCTGCCCGGTAGTACTATTACACTATTTCCAGGCAGCCCTAGATCAGCTGATTCACTTGAACTATGTTAAATTATGTTGATTAGAAGACACTTAGGTTTCTGAAATAATTTTATTTCAGAAAAACACACTTCATACGTTCCACTTTTGAAGTGAATTTATTTTTTTGTACGGAATTTTGAATGACGTATTTCCGAGGGAGGTTCTCGCCCCTTCCGGGATAACATACTTAGTCAAACTCAACCTGTATACTTAGCATTCTACCTAGCCCACAAACCTCATCATCATCATCATCATAATCAACCTCAAAACCGCTTAACAAAGTCTTTGGTATAGTTATTATTATTCCCGTTTTCCTTATTCTGAAAGAAAAATCCAATAAGTTATTGCTTTTCTAAACTAAAGAATAACTGGTTGCCAATCGACAACGCCCCCAGCCGACCAAACTGACGCACGACGTCCGAATTAGTTGCCGACCGAATCGTGCCTTCTAGAAGTCTTTGCTGGTTTTAAACGTGTTATTATAATGCTGAAAATTCGAGCACAGTAAATTACTTGCTAACAAGTATTAAAGTACACAGGGCGTAGAATTTACGAGAACTTTATTTTTAAAATCCCTTTATTTTATATAACGCACACGGTATATTTCATAGTGGACGGCCATTTTCTAGTTTTCGGCTGGCTAGCTACCATCCTCTAGTTGAAAATCTGTCGCCAAGCACCTCTCGGTGTATTCTGTGTTCTTTCGTACAACGAAAAGAACGAAAGTGTAATTACAAAACGTCAGTTGTAAAAGTATCTGATATATAGGATTTTCCTATACATATGTACTTACGTATATAGTCGCCAAAAATAAATACAAAACTCTGTGTTTTTTTTAGTTTGTTCTTCTTTCACGCACCAACGGAGCAACATAGAGAGATAGTTTATGGACCGGAGAGTACCATAGGCTCTTTTTTTCTCGGAAAAGGGTACGGTTTCTGAAACCGCAGGCAGAAGCTAATATGTATAAAACGTGACAATTATTCGTACAGTTTATTAGCTGGTGCTAATTACTGCTGATATAAAACCGGTTTTTCTCAAATTTGGGCGAAACCTTGCGAAATGCTTATCTTAAAACCGGTTTTAATTTAGGCAGAAGATAACCATTTAATTAAGTCGAGGTGAAAGAATTGCAATTAGTTCATGTTTCAATTTTGGTACATTTAATACTTTTTTTTATTATTAAGGCAGGCAGTAATCTTCAATTAGAAGGGCACATAAAAAGGTTTTATTGGAGGTCGGTTAAAAAATGGGATCGTTTTTAAACTTGGCACTACAGTTTTGCTAAAAGCCAAACCAAAAAGTTATTCTTAAAAACCACCGTCTATGCTCAATAGGTACCAATATTCACCAAATATTGTCTGGAAGAGATCTCTTTTGGCGATACGACCTCCACCCTACGTATTTCTCTTATTTCAAAAAAGGAGAGGGTTTTCAATTCGTCCCATTTTTTTAAGCGGCGATTTCTCCACCATTTATAATTGTCACCCGATTTAAATGATTTTTATTTTCATGAGTAGAGTAAAGAATACCACCCCCAAGGGTGAAAAAATGGGGGATGAAATTTTATATGACGCGATATTTTCGTCCAAATCGTTAGAAGAAGTTATTTTGACATAAAAACACAAACACGCATTGGCACCTAAGCGTGTATGGCCGGCCTTAGTGCATCTGCCGGAATACACTGTTAGGTGCTTGACAGCATATTTTCCACTTCAGAGTAGAAGCTAGCTAGTAAAAATGTTGCATCATTAGTTTCATCAAAAGCTCAACCGATTATGTTTACTACTTATTTAGTAGCAAAGATGCATTTTAATTAGAAATACGACTTACAAAACAATACAAACCATCAACTGCCCAAGTGAACTGTAAACAATAACTACTAAAATTATTAATTGAACTGGCAACACTGTTCTATAGTCTGCGGTTTGAACCGACTTGCCAGTACGTATACTAATTAACACAATGCACAGACAAACATGATAATTGCTGTTTACTCGCTGTCGGGACTCGGGATTACTCGGGATTAATATAACGAGCTGGTTCAGCTGTCGAGATTTATCTTTCTTTTTTTATGTTATTTGGTAACGAGACGAGCTGGTCGTTTGCCTGATGGTAAGCATAACGGCGGTCGATAACAATTGCAGTGCCACCCAGAACTTTGAAACACAAAGGCCTGCGCGGCACTGCAGTGCGCTCGTTACCCTGAGACATTAGGTATTAAGTCTCATAAGCCCAGTAATTTCTGCCTTCACAAGTAAAGCAATGGTACCAACTCTGACGGTCACTCAGAACAGTTTTCTACCACCTACAACTACCGTGCACAAATAAAGAACCAACCTACATATTCAAGGGAATATAAATAGAACGATCGAAAATTAAGAAGAAGGGGATAGAAAGAAAGTATATAAAATATCCCTTTCAAGCAAAATCATTAGGCATGTGCGCCAAACGTATGACAGCTGTCAACGATACAAGATGGCCGCCGGCTCATTAGCGGCAAAGGGATTACGCGCTATACAGCCGGAGGGACGTCATGGTACTCATGGTAATGCGTCAGCAATGCCGCTTTGTGCCCTAATTACTGTTTTGATTAAAGTCGTGGATGCGAAACGTGGAAAGGATTCGGAGCTAAATTAGCCACCCTTTGACCAATGTTCATTGAAATTTAGTATTTAGTGGATCAAAAATTTCAATTAAGTCAATATAAATGTTTGTGCACCTTTTGTATTATTTTTACGAACCTTTTTCATGAAACACAAAGCACGCGAAAAGAAAAACAAAAATGCGCGGGAGTGTATGACAGCAGCTGTCAACAGATATAAGATGGCTCCAGCTCATTAGTGACAAAGGGATAACGTTGTACAGCTCCCAGGGAAGGCCGTCGGCGTCGTAGTGTGCGTCAGCCGCTTTGTGTTTTACCTAATTATAAATGTTTTGATTAGAGACATGCACATACGCATATTTGTGTAGAAATTATAAAGGATAGCTAATTTGCTTCGTAGCCACGATGACTACGAAGATTGTAGCGGCAAATTGTAAGTCGGATTAATTGTGAGTAATTTATTACTTTAAAATTATTCAATACGTAAAATAGCGAAAACATTAAATTTGCCATACTTAAGTTTTTTATTCTTTTAGAGTCAGTCTATACCTATTTAAACACAGTTTTAACTTAGTGTCGAATAAACATGGAAACAAAGATACCTAGTTTCGGACGATATATTTGTGACTGTAATAATGAAGCCATTTTGTTTCAGAAGAGTGCGTGTGCGTGAGCTGTGTGTTAAATATCTGATTATTAATCTATTACTTTACATTCAAGTGTGACTTTTACTGATGCAGACATCTAGATGTTTCCCTAATAAAACTAAAAAAAAACTAGTAAATGCTTTTTATTGTGATTTAATGGTTGTGAATCACGAAATAAGGCTGAAGCTAAACGGCTCGTCGGCAAACTGTAGATGGCAGGTGGTAGGATTAACTTTTCTGCGAGTGTCCATCAGAGTGGGTACCCCCAATTTGCTTGTATTGTCTGCCACCAAGCAGTATTGTGCAGCAGTAAATCATCTAGTAACCAATAGTATAAAAAAATTGATAGTTTTTGATTACGAGGCGAGCTGATCGTTTGCCTGATAGTAAGCATAACAATGGCACATAACAATTGCAGTGCTACTCAGAACACTGAAACACAAAGGCCTGCAGTGCATTGGTTACCCTGAGACATTAGGTATTAAGTCTCATAAGCTCAGTAATTTCACTGGCTACTCTGCTCATCAAACCGGAATACAGTAATACTTGCATATTACTGCTTGGCGGCAGACTTCACGAGCAAAGCGGTGGTACCCAGACGGACACTCGCAGAACTCCTACCACTTCACACAAATATCTATCAATAAATACACTTGTAAAAGAATATCTATAATATTATATTCATTTATTTTTTCGTTTAGCTTCTGCCCGTAATTTCACCCGCGTGGCGTTTCCCACAGGAAGCGCATCTTCCGGGAAAAAGTAGCTCTAGTCACTCCGTCTCCGGCCCATAAATTATTATCTCTATGCAAAAAATCACGTCGATTTTATGCTCTGTATCTATGTGAAACAAGGACCAACCAACAAACACACTTTCGTACTTATAATGTTAGTACGAATAAGGATTCTCTATACTGTATACCAGCTTGATCAAGTTAATTTCACCTCTAAATTGGGTTGCTACGGGTACTTATTCTCAGGAACAAATATGGCGTGTTCGACTGCAGTCAAAGAGTAATAATTACCGGTGTGGTTGTACAGAAGCGAAAGTAGGCAACTTTTGTACATAACGGTATGTTTTGGTGTTTTGCGGTATCTTTATGGTCTTTCAAGATTTAAGTTCAAGTTTGAACTTTGAAAACGGTATTTTATGGGCCAAGACTTGTAATTAAATGGAGTCTTTTTATTTTGAGAGTATTTAAAACGTTCACGTAGCTTATAAAAATAATTTTGTAATATACATACCAATTCAAGAATTTCTCCTCCGCTCTAAGAAGGCTTCGTGGAGGTTGTGGCTATGAAACCCTGCTTGCAAATCGAAGGCCCCAGCTGCAATCCCTAGCAAATTTTATGCTTACTAGATAAAGTTAGAGGGCTAACTTTGTTTAGTAAGCATAAAATTTGCTTCCTGTCCCTGTTCCTGTGTTGTCGTAAATATTAAACATCTCAAAAATTTCGCTGCTAACGGGATTCGAACTCGCGTTTTTAGGATCTATATCAGATGCTTTAATCGACTAAGCTAGGCGAACGTTACTCCTGAAAATGGAATGTTTTTTTGTACTATTGGGTAACGAGACTAAGGGGCAGCGTAGACGCTCATGCAAACGTAAGTTTGCATAAATTAAGCGTCTACGCTGCCCCTATGTGTGGGAGCGTTTCTTTTGTTCGTTAATGTGTCATTTTACTTTATTTCCCGAGTGTCAAATGTTTTTCTTTCTAAGAATGCTCGAATGGTCCATTAGAATCGGTCGTTCAAGGATCGTCTACAAAGCCAGGCAAAGTTACATCGCGACATTACGTAACAAGTGAACACTAACGGCGTTCTCACATATTGTTGTATTGTTAGTTCACTCGCTGGAGAAATCGTAAATTGTAACTTCGGACCCATCGGGGATCGGGGACAAGGTAACAAGTTTTCGCATTAACAAAATAACATAAGTCCATAAATAACTGTTATTTTGAACCTCCAAAGTCGAAGTAAAACGTGCAACGATACAGTTGTCCGTGTGGTCCAATAGTACCAGCCCATCTCTTCCCGTGAGTGTTTGGGAATCATCCAGGGATCAAGTGCAGCCGCATCCTCCTACCTCAAGATCATAATCTATACTGCGATCACGGCGACACCTGCCAAGCGTGCTGTATAATTATGACAAAAACCCCGTCATGGGGGAGGATGATCTTCAGCAGTAGACCATTTCCGGCTGATGATGATGATGATGATGATGATTATGGATTGGGTCTGTTGGTGTCTTTTTCATTTATTACGTTCTGATAAAGACAGCATTAGTTTTAGTCTGTAATTCGGGTTATAGAAGAATGTTACACAGGCCCGCTGTTAGAGTCATTTATTTAACTTTCATAATGGCTCCGTTGGGGCCTATAAGAATAAAGCATTTTGAATTTGAATTTGATGATAATGATACAGTAAGAATGGCTGAGTGGTGTAGTGATGTCGGCTACGGTAGAGGTCGCTGGTTCGAATCCCACACGTGCTTGAGCTTTCGGTGACGGTAAATATCGTGATGCTACCATAGACGGTGGCGGTGGTGGAGCATTTTAGATTGTGACCATCTAGCTACCACCTTCAAGGTCAAAATTTGTGGATTGGTTGATTGTTGGATGTGTTCTGGCAGTCACTCATCAGCCTAAGATATTAGGTTTTTGAGTCTCTGACTGAGAAGACTTGAGATATTATTATAAGTCTCGTAATCCTAAGCCCAGTAATTTCTCAAACAGGAACACAGTAATGCTTGCACATTACTGCGTGGCGGCAGACTACATGAACAAAGCGGTGGTACCCACCCAGACGGACACACGCAGAAGGGTTACTCCTACCACCCGGTAAAATCTGATATCCTAATAATTGGTGGGGATTAGTTCTTATTATCGTGTCATTCGTAGGTCAATGTTACTAATTAAGTCCAACTTTGTCTCCTGTGAGTACTTAACACAGTCACCTCGTTTACCCAATCCCGCCAATTTCACCTTTTTCTTGACACATTTCCTTTAACGATTATCTCTGGCTTCCCATTGGTTGAGCGCTGCCATCAATCGTCTCTCATTGGTCAAGAATTGGAGTGTATTTTTTTAATAAATCTATGGCTCTAATGAACTATTTTAGAAAATCGAGACACATTAACTATATCAATCTTAAAATTAATAATTATTTATCAAACTAAAGAGTTTAGTTTCTGTCTACTATGCCTTTCGAATGCTTGCACACTAGCTTAGCGACATTTCAAACGAACAAACGTCGGTACGCATACCCAGGGGTAACATTTGAATATAAGTTGAATATTGAATCATGAAATGCGACAATTTAAATTTTGAAATTAACACATTATCCAGACTTCTCCAATTTCTCTCTGCAAAACTGTCATCATAATATAATAATATGAATTATTGACCGTTCTTGTATCTCTAATCTACCCAGCCCTTCGGGTGGTGACCACCGGAGCGTGCCGCGGAAGCGACCACCATTACCGTTCACCACTTCCTGTCAATTGTAATCTGTTTATAACAACTGGTACGAAGAAATGGGTTGTGCTCACATTTTCGACACACCGTTTGCGCGGTCATTCTCTAACGCTCACTGGCTACCTACCAAAAGTTGAAATGAAAATCCGTCGATATAAGGATACACCTATCACTGTGTGATTGAGAGCAAATTTACATTTTTGAATATTTTGTCATGTAACAGATAATTTACCTCCATGTGTACAGCCTATGCCAATTTTATAAACGCGAAGGTTTGTATGTCTGTTATAACGCCGAAACTACCGAAAGATTCATTTGAAACTTGTTATCAAATTCAAAATTCCATATTCACATGGTTCGTAGGAGGCGCTAATGAAAGTTAAATGCTGCAAGTGCTCGTCTCAAATATAAAAGCGATCGAGAAAAATGACAAGACATAATATTCGTGATGGTATGGAGATAAGACCTACTTTAACCATGGCTTCAAAAACTTCTGGCAGGTTCAGACAGGATATATTTTAGATTGACACAAAGGATTCTTTTTATCCCAGGAAAATGCACTATTCTCATAGTAAAACAAATAAACAAACTGCACAACTCTTAACGAACAACTCTTTACGTGAGCAAATCAAGCGTAACGTTTCCTTGAAATTTTTATCAATGTGTTTTTAAAGTTGAACTCTATACTTTCCTTTGTAAGGTTTATTTTCGGATAAGTCCCGTTAGACGCGTAGTGACAGATGGTGAGATCCATTCTTTCGGTAACATCTTTCCGAGGGACGAATTCAGATAAACGCATGGTCGAATGAGTTTTTTTAGTTATTTTTGGGTGTTAAACGGGCGGAAAAACCTTCTGAAACACAAGCTCCTTTATAATGGTAAAAGGGTTATGTAAATAATAATCGTTGGGCCTGTTTACTCGCCGTTGAAGAAGCATTTAGGTATACTGTCTTATTCATCATCAGTTCATTACGTTCCTACTGCTAGGTCACAGACCTTCGCTCAAAGAGAGCGGGGACCTTACTGGCTAACAAAATAGTCTTCGTTTGATTCCAACTTCCGATTAAAACCAGCGGTCTAGACTAACTCTAGACAACTCCTTCCAGCCGAAGACTAATGACCGCAGGTTTTAATCGGTTTGGCATTGAAAAAGAAGACGATTATCGTTACCCGTTAAGGAAGCTGGTCATAATTTACCATGCACGCGGCACAGAGCGGCTTGGTGGATGTCACAACCATGTCCTCGAATTTTATGATTCTTGACTATGCGGGTTTCTTCACTAGCTTTTCCTTCACCTTAGTGTGGTAACTTGATATAAGGACTGTTTTATGGTTTACTGCCACTTGGCAGCGTATGCAGCTGTATCTATACAACGCCGCAATGCTAGCGTTTTGGCTATGCTGCTAACTGTAGAGAAATATATTGGGCTAGAACATTTAGATGGCATGTAGATATTTCGACAACCAGATGAATGTAAAGGTAAAGGAAATGCTTACATACTTGGATCGGCTACTCGCCTCTTGCATCCAAAGGTTCCTCGCGGTTTTGACGGTCGTCGGTCCACCCAGTGCGGTGTCTACTCTACGTCTTCCGATTCATAGTAAATAACTACGGGCTACTAAATAAATCCCAGCAAATCATTGAGATAAAATACGAATATATCACATTAACCATAAACAAATTCAAATTAGTGTAACGAGTTCTCCCGTGATCATGGCGTTTGCAACAGCGCCGAAATATCGGAAACTCAAATCAAATAATATACATGGTAAATATCCCGTTTTTAGTGATAATTTTCAAATAGTGTAACGAACCAAATAAACAGATGAAAAATTAAAATATGTTATAAAACCGGAAGTGCTCTTGAAAATATGTTACGCCGGAAGTACCGTCAAAAAGGCAATTTTCTCTACTAATTATGCGGGAGCGAGCTCATGCATATTCTACAATCCGTGTGACTTACGAAATTTAGATCGCGCTGCCACTTACTGTCTATTGTAATTTAGGTGTTCGGTGGTTTGAGTTCTAGTAACGATTCATACCTGGAACAAACAGAAATATTTCATTAGTAATGTGGAATTCGGTTGTCAATAGTAATTAATTTGTAGCGTCGAAAAGGTCAATTTTGTATGTAATTAAAAAAATGCAAGTTGCAACGTATAAATACAATACGTAGTTTAGAACCAGTGAAAAATTACGGAGTAAAACTATTTGATTTTCTTTAAAATGTTTTTTAGGATATTCGGAAATTATTTGATATTTGACCGCTATCTAGAGTGGTCGGTGGTGGATATACTAGACCTGGATCAGAACTGGCTCTCAAGGTATCTCATTTAGGAATAAAATCAAGAACAAAAAGGATAGTGATACTAAAACTAGTTTGTGACAGCATTATTGGAGCCACTGCACTGACGTTCCATTAAATCACTTACCACGTCAAACAGAGTAAAATACACTTCTAGCAAAAGTTTTTCCAATCATGAAAAGAGTTACATAGAAAAACACAACTGCCCTAGCCAGTGTCACTCGAGATGGTGAAAGGATTCTAACGATAACTCATAAATCCAAATCTATTCAGGCATTTAAAAGCTATGGTGGAATAAAGAAACTCACATACATACAAACACATACATGAACCCTAAAAACAGTACACTCCTTTTTTTTGCAGTCGTTTAAAAATAGTGAAACAAAACTTGTTTGTGAAACTCGACCGAACCATCAAGGCTATCAAAATGACATTGTAAAACCAATTGCTCGTGTAATATGATATCAAAACGGCGAATTGCTCGGAGTAGTCCACAGTAACGGCTAATATTCATGTTCATTAGCATTATGTATTCCGTTTGTGTACAAGGTTAGGCGGTGCATTGTTCTTGCGATTGTGGCCGCGAAACACGCGGTTTCTGAAGCGGTGACGGCTCACTATTGTGCGAAGGGCTACACGACGTAATGCAGACCGTAGACGCTTATGCAAACGTGCGTTTGCTTGTCAGAATAACAATGCTTTTGCATCGAGCGTCAATTACGAGATACGTAATCGACGCTCGATGCAAAAGCGTTGTTATTCTGACAAGCAAATGCACGTTTGCATAAGCCTCTACGGTCTGCATAAGCCCTCTCACCAGGACAAGCAGAAGATCTGCCGGGAACCCGTACACTGTTGACACCCATCCATTCGTACAAAACGATTGAGCTCCTCATTTATTGTGCGTACTGCGGAAAAACTCTTTGCCATCTGTCTTGTTTCTTAGCTACAACCGGGTCTCTTCAAGGCTAGAGTGAATAGGTATATTCTAGATCTACGTACTCCATATTCGGCCACATTTTCGCTTACCTTCAGGCGAGTAGGTTGCGACGCATAGATCCATTTGTAATAAAAAAAGATGGATCTCTTTTTCGATGGTTCTGATCCTACAGCTTGAGCTTTTGTTGAAGGATAATATCATTATGCAACCATAGCATGATGGTAGGGTAATTTTAGTGTTCGCCTAGCCTTAGACCTTGTCAAAATCTAGGGAGGCGTTGGATGCGGTAGGCAAGTAACCGACGTTCAGTGGGGAGTACTATGTGCAGCAGTGACCGTCTTGATGATGATCAGATATAATGCAACATAAACAAAAGGTCACTCCGAAAAAATTCCGTCGCCATCAATTGTAGTTTTCTTTCACAGAAAGCTTAAAATTGATCTGTTCCACAGCTGTTATTGCTTCAAAGAGTTTATTAAATATATCTACTTTTGATGAATATAGTTTCTTTATTTGTGTTTCTGCTGGTTTTCTGGCCACACATGAATATTGCCCTGCTGGTTTAACGTCCACGCATGAATATTCCCGCTGGTTTGCTAGCCACGCAAGCCGTTTGTAAAGGCTATTTGTTTTGCATAAGAATCGCGGACTCCAAAAACCGCCACCTTTGTTGTGTTCTGTTGTAAGCATGTCTCAAACATTGGAGTTGTTATGCTTTGCTCGTTATAACGTAATTTGCTTTAGAACATAATTATATTTCTTTCTACTACATGGTTTATGAAATGCAGCATTTTCTTTTAATTTTAGACCGGGATTATATTCTCTTTGATTTTAGACACATGGTTGTCATAGCAACGTTTATAAAAGAACTAAAATTAATTAATTCTGTTTACAAAAGAACTAGCGAAGCGAAGCATACCATAATCTTTGAATGCATGGTTTTTAAGAACAAATTTCATTAAGTATCTCTTATAGTTTCAGACTTCCCACCACTGAGCTCTCCTGATGGATAATTATATAAAAGACCTAGGCATTCAAATTATTAACCAGGGTAGCATCGTTCCAAGCTATTATCTCTAAAACATCCACTTTGTAAGGATAGCAAGCCACTAAAATAAGGAAAAACAAAATTTATCTCTCGTTTTATACCCGTTTAACATGCAAGTGGCAAAGGGAAAGCTACACAGACACAGCGGCTGTAGTCTTATAGAGAGCTTGGTATGTACAGCTTTTAGATTCACAAGTTGAAGTGGTAGAGAGCTTGTTCGCTTTTAGAGGGTAGGCAGATGAGAGTGAAGCACATGTGCGACGGCAACGCGTGGCTTAGGGGCAGATTAGACGCTCATGCAAACGTACGTTTGCTTGTCAGAATAACAACGCTTTTGCGTCTAGCGCGGATTTCGTGATACTCGAAATGCGCGCTTGACGCAAAAGCGTTGTTATTCTGACAAGCAAACGTAACTTTGCTTAAGCGTCTAAGCTGCCCCTTATGGACGAATGACGTAGAGAACCATCCTATTGTTTTTGAGTTTTTAACCAACATCCAAAAAAGGAGGAGGTTATAATAATATATATGGAATTGATAAAGATCGATATTAAGGGAGATGACTTATTGGTAATCGATTCAAAACAATGTGTATATAATCGATCACATGTGCAGTATTGGCGGACAGTCGAACATTTATCGCGAAAGATTTAGGCGGTTTAATTTCAAGTGTTTACAGGCGCGCTGGCCGACTGCCAAGCGCAATAATGCGTTTTCGGTGCAGCAGTGTCGCTACGTGCAGTAGGTTAACTTACACAATTGTGTTTGTAAGAATTCTAAATGGTTTATTTCTTGTACTGTGTCCTCTAGGACGCAGTTTAGGAAACGTACGTTTTCTCACGATGTCTAAATAAAGAAGAAAACTAAACATTTATTTGTGATCATTTGTGACAATAAAATAAAAAAAAACCGCTCAATTGTCACAAATCGGCCCCAACTCAGCATAATGTTCATTCTTATTCGACCAAAGCTCTCCGTTGAGACTTGAGACCGTTTGGATGACATCACTTTACTAGGGACACGAATAATTTTTTACTAGGTGGTACTAACTTTTCTGCGAGTGTCTGTCTGGGTTAGTACCACCGCTTTGCTCGTGAAGTCTGCCGCCAAGCAGTAATGTGCAAGTATTACTGTGTTCCGGTTTGATGAGCAGAGTAGCCAGTGAATTTACTGGGCTTATGAGACGTAATACCTAATGTCTCAGGCTAACGAGCGCACTGCAGTGCCGCGCAGGACTAAAAAAGCCTGACTGGCTTATTCCCCAGGAAAGGTATAATAGTCGCTACGTGTGGAGGCGGGTTAATTGCTGGCTTTCGCCAAGCGAAGGTACCGTTTTGAGGTTTTATAAAGTTTAACCAACTTATTATTTAATCGTCTGTTACATTTCGATCATTACTTTTTTCCTAATATGAAAACCGATTATTTCCATTTCATTCGTATATTAACAGTTAGAAAGCATCGACTTGTTCTACTGTTACTTTTTAACTGTGGCACCCCATATCGATGCATCGGAGTATAAACCCGGTATCGAATGAATTTTATTGATTTTTTCCAATATCAACTCTTCCGCCTCCACCACGTATTTTAAAAAAAAACGGCGCGAATTCTGAAACTGGGGCAGTTTGCGGCAACATTTTGTAAAATGTCTGGTTTTATGTGCAATGTTTGGCGGCCAAGTTGAGCCTCTGCGTTTAGTTATGGAGGAAATTGAAAATGAAGTTTCAAACTTTATGCTTGGGTAACAATTTTAATTTTAAAATGTTTTTCAGCTGCTTGCTCACTAGTTTTTCAAACCGGCTTGCAAAAAGAAGGACGAACTCGCCCTCTTGAAAGCTACAACCTACAAGCTGCTTTTAAATAGTATTCTCATATGCAGTGCGGTCGATACCCTGACACACTCGACCTGGTAACAACACTGAAGGTATTATAGGGGTGTCCCATTTTCTAAAAGTAAAGTCGTTACCCTTGTTATTACTAACGCTGGAGATGTCTAACTACAAGCCGATGGGTGGGCAACACCCACGGATACTTAAAATGGCAAACAACTAATAAATTAATTTTGTACCCACCGACGTCAGTACCGCCACAGAATAAGTAGTAGTACAAGTATTATCGCCGAGTTATCATCACTTCGCTTTTTACTGAACGACGAATAAGTAGTACTCAATGGAGGAGGTAGCTGATTTGTTGTCTGATGGTTCGAATCCTTCAATAAGCCAGCTTCCGGTGTAACTTCAGGGTTCATGGAGCGCCATGAACCCTGAAGTTAAAATGATCTGTCACCAAGCAATCGGTGATTCAGCAACTGCACTGGTGAGACAGACCTAATCTACATTTTTTTCATATACCTACTCGATAGAAAATCATTTTTTTATACTATTGGATAACGAGACGAGCTGGTCGTGTGTCTGCGCATATACCCGGTCTATAACAATCGCAGAACGACTCAGAACTTTGAAACACAAAGGCCACGGTAAGTCCCCCAGGAATTTCCCCGATAAGCCCAGGAATTTCACTAGCTACTACATACATCAAACTGGAATACTTGCACATTGCTGCCTGGCGGCAGACTTCACGAGCAATGTGGTGGTACCAACCCAGACGGACACTCGCCGAAGAGTTAGTTCTTAAATACCTAGTGACCACTAGGTGTCTCTCCTGGTGAATTGTATTCCTTATTTACTTCACCAAAAGACTGATTATTGTGTATACAAGTCTGCCAGCATATCGGCGAGCTTGTTCGATATATTTTTTAACCGTTCGTAGCCTCGTCTACAGCGCAATATCCTTTGTAACGCGACTCTAGGATTCCTAATAAACCAGAACTATCTCTTTCTGCCTCGTTTTCAGGATTCAACTGCAAAATACTAGAATGTTCCAGAAATTGGCGATATTTCTGGTGTTACTGAGGATAACTGGTCAAATCTGGTTTCCTGCAACAGGATGTAATTATTGAGTGTTGTTTTGGAGAGTTCGTAACCCGTTGCGGCACTGCAATGCGGACGTTATACCTAAGACATCATAATAATATTAAGTCCCATAAGCCCAGTAACTTCACTGACTACTCATCAAACTGGAACACAATAATGCCATACCACAGGCCATACTACACTACAGTACTGGCGGCAAATTGCACGAGCAAAGCGGTGATACCAGGCGGGCACTCGCCAAAATAGTTCTACCACCTGAGCTTCCCATCAAATCTTGGCTAAATCGTGCTCCATACATGATTCTCTTGAGCACTGCTGCTGTGAAACGACGGAAGCAATGGTCTATTTACATTCTTAAGTACAATGAGGTCGGGCTTTTGGTAAATGAAAACATCGCGATGGAATCATAGCTTGGTGTAGGGGCATTTTCTAAAGCTCTCCTGGCTAGCACTCAGTGTATTTCGGCAGCAGCACTTGACTGCACTTTGCAGCCATGGTCAGTTGTAATTACCACATAGCGGCCACCCATCTCAGTGCTGGCCGCTGCAAACGTCGCTCGAGTCTTGACTTAACCATTCGAAAAGAAGGTTTCCAATCCTTCCATCAAGTGATTCTCCGAGCTGAACTTTAAGTCTATCTCATTAGGTATACGAGACGGTCTACCAGACAGGTTCAACGCTCGTTGAGACGTTGCACCCGGCAAGGTCGTCTGAGGATGGTTATTTGTGAATGCGCTTTTGAAGTTTAGAAGCTTTGGATCGTATTCTGCTACTTTGCTTTACTAAGTCTTTGAATTATTAAGTTATTTTTCTCCCATTGTCTTGGAAATTGCTATTAAAAAAAGCATACATGCAACGAAATACCACGCCAGTAATTTGAAGCACAATAATTATTTGATAATGAAAAGTATCTGGACGGTTTTTTTTAATTATTTTTCTTGGATTGCAAGCAAGGTTTTTTTTAGTATCTCACCATGTGGGTCTGTCGGAGGATGTAAATAAGTACACAACATCTAGAGCAAGAACTGGCTCTTAAGAGCTGCTGCTGGAAAACCATATTTTTATTTTGAAGACGGTAAATAGCCAGGCGAGCACCTACCACAATTCTGTGCTTGCATACCTTTCCGAGCTCATATAGGATTCGAACCATCACCAGATCGGTGGGCTATCATTACCACTAAGCTATCACAAAGCAATTAAAAAATCGGCATCGAACATCAGCGTTTGAAATAAAAAATTGTGAAAGAAGAAGTTGAGAGTTTTTTAAGCGTAACTCCAACGATCTTGACGAACTAAATTTAGAAGGAAAACGAATTGAAATACAAAACAAAATAATGATATTAAATTAAAACAGAATTAGACTAATTCAGTAAAGATAAAGATGATTAAAGAATAAAGATAAAAGATAAATTACTTAGTGGGCGTCAGATGTCTCGTCCTTTCTCCGACTCGGATTTCAATAAAATAAGGAATTTGGAATGTTTTTTATTTAAAAAGGAAGTTAAATTAAAAAAATTCTAGCAGGCTTCCTAATTTATTATTCAAAATTCTTCGTTCACGTGAGACACAGAGCGCTAATGAACGTTAAAATAAATAAACGAAAAACGTTCATCGATTTTGCGAGAAGACTCTCTTGCTGCACGATAGCATCAGAATGTCCTAAAATTTGTATAAAGTGTCATTGAGAACATCTGATATCATTTAACCATAAACACCGTTAACTAGTAACCACCAAACTTCAGTGCTTTGACCTTCCGAATGTGCATCGACAATGCCAGGCATCTACCATTCAGCATTGGACACGGATCTTTGTTTGAGCATCATTGTCATTGTCAAAGCTTGACTGATTCTGTCTCGGTCACATCTATTTTTATTGTACCTTATTATTAGTGGTAACGAGCGCAAAGAGTCACGTTTTTTTCAATGTTCTGGGTGGCACTGCAATTTTTATACGTAGGCGTTGTGTCTACCATCAGGGAAAAGGTATTTTATATTGACAACACAAAACACAAGAACATAAAAAATTTGATCATATAAAAATACATTATTTTTTGCGTGGGGGGAATGCCTGCACAGGGGGGAGCGCGGTGGCTCCGCCATGTGAAACTCATGCCAGTGTAAGGGGCACCTTAGACGCTCAAGCAAACGTACGTTTGCTTGGGCGTCTATGGTGCCCCTAAGACCGACAGCAATAACAACCTCTCACGGTTAGGTTATATGGAGCCATGGAGGCCGGGGCACGGGATAATTCCTGTAGAATTTCCCTAGTCCCGCCAAAAAAGGCCGGTGAGACGTGCTGGGATACTTTTGTCGTACCCTTGTACTGCTATTACCAGCAACTTATGTGTGATTAGCACAGACTTACAGTAGCCCGATGGTTCCCGAAGGCTCCCGAACTTATTACCTACAAACTACACTAATCACCTACTATAGTACATATCTGTGGTGATTAGTGTAGTTTGTAGGTAATAAGATCGGGAGCCTTCAGGAACCATCGGGAGCTCTCGGCTCCCAGCATGGCCTCGTACTCAGCTCATCAGAGATACGCATGAAGTTTGCGTGCGTTGCCGTCGCAGAATCTAATCCCTATGTTCCCGTGTCTATAAATCATTAGAATACGAGAAACATGCCACGCAAAACATTTTCCTCTTTTTTTACGCGAGGAGGTAACCGCATAACCAAAGCATAACATAACCGCAAAGCATAGCCGGCCCATAACAACTTTATGGCAGTGCCACCAAGAACTTCGAAACGCAAAGGCATACGCGGAAATTCAATGCCCTCTTTTACCTGAGACATAAGCTAGTAAGTCTCATATACCGAGTAATTTTACTGACTCCTTCATCAAACTGAAACTATGCATGCTTAGGGCACACAAGGGTTACACGAGCAAAGCAGCCACACCCAGACGGATAGATGGACAGACCACATAGCAAATTTAAAAACAAACAATCCGACTATTCCCGCAATCCACCTCGAATGCTAGTCGTCATGTAATATTTAGGGATGTACCTTGTAACACGTCGCGCGCGGGATTTGGAGCGTGACGCGTGCGAGTGACGGAGCAGGGCTGTCACGTGTGACGCGGAGCACGTTACATTTTTAATCGCATTTTGGGGTAGACGTTTTGGATGTAAAATGCAGAGATTATGATTGTTATTACGTGTTTTTGGGGTAGAGGTGTTAATGTCACTGTCAATTAGCGTTTTTGACTGATGAAGGTAACAGTAGAGAATGTTTATGATATAGCTTGTGATAAACGACATAAAAAATATTTAATACAAAATTGTAGTGGCCATTATTAGATATATTTATTTAAGTCGCTCAAGCATCTATCAATGTGTACCTACACAATCTCAATCACACACACATACACACAATCTGACCACTGACTGACAATCGAACGTCTGTTATTCGAACGGCTAAGGTGTACGAATAAATATGTAGTACGAGTATATATAAATACGTGGTAATTGCAACTTTTACGTCAAGAAGTCAAACGTCAACTCCTGTTGGTTTTGCTCCCAATTTCGGCTAATAAAATATGAAGTATAAAGTGGCAACCCTGAAATCGCTTACCGAATGTATTCGTAGTAGTGCTCGCGAATACACCAGCGAATACCTGTGTCTGGCGGCGCGACGCGACGTGACAACCAAAACCTCACTAGCAATAATCATTTTCACTAGCTATTCCATCAAATTCGTACGCGATATTATGCTTACGGTATAGTTTTGACAACCGATGGGGAAGAAAGGTTCTCGAGTAGTGATTACGAACCGGAAGACGTAGTGTAGGCCCCAACTAGGTGAACCGACGACCTTGTCACAACCGCGGGGAACCGTTGAATAAGCGAGGCGAGTTGCCGACCCAGGTGACGTTCTATGTTCAGCAGTGGACGTCTGCAGCCGATGATGACGATGAAATATTTTTACCGCAATTTAACCTGATGATAAGCGACGTAGTGGACGGTGGCAGAACTGAGTCTCCCGGAGCCCGGAACACACCGATATAAGGTGCTGGGCGAGAGATTTTCATCTTGACGTCTGGGTAGCTAGACGAGCACTAGAAAATTCCTAATCATAACTTAAACTTCATAACTTCACCTGACCACATTTTTTATTCGGTTAAAAATTGCCATGTAAAAATAAACCAGTCCTTTAAAATATTACGAGGAAAATTTCCACGTAATACAAAATATTAATACATTTTAAGCATAATGGAGGGAAGAGCCCCAGGCGCCTTGTTTTGTTCTTTGTGTACTCGCAACTAATAAGTATATTAGACTTTCTTTTGTGTATCACAAAAATGATTTTTTTATTTCGAAATGTTTTTTATTCTGTGGCAGGTAAATTATTCTATTCTAATATAAAATAGGGCAACTTTATCCTTACCTAATATTACAAATGCGGAGTTGTGTTTGCTACTCTAAGTACTACTGGGGAGAAATGGAGTAACATGGCCACACAAAAAAAATGGACGAATTGAGAAACTACCTACGCCTTGCTTGAAATCGTTTAAAAAAATATAGATAATTATAAAATACTCCTTTTTTATTTGTTCAGTTTCAAGATATTGGATAGTTACTATTAACAAGTAATTATTATTATTATATAATTATTAGTAATAGCCGACTTCAAAGAAAACCTACTGAACCGATTTTGATGAAATTTCTATTTTATTTTATTTTATTTTATTTAGTACTTTTAGGAAAACTTACAGCTAGTTACAGAGTATAGTAACAATAATATGTGCTGAAGGCCAATTACAAGTTTCCACAAATAGAAAAAGTATATATAAATGAAACGCAGACGGACGATACATTTTATAGAACTATAACATATAAAACACTGTTTAAACTTAAATATCTCACTCTATGAAACAGTATCAAAAAAGCTATCTCCCAGCAGCTTTTTCAGCTGCCTGGCTGATGTATTAAACAAATCCACATCATGTGTAATACCCAAATCATTGAAGCTCCTACTCGCTCGTATAAGAAATGAATTCTTTCTATAGTTGGTTTTAACTCCTGGGACATGCAGCGCGCACGGTCTTCTAAACGAAGCATAAGGGACTCTCAAACTAATTCGCTCTAATAATTCGGGGCAGTCGACCGAGCCATTTGCAATATTGACCAGGTACACCAGGTCAGCTATAAGTCGTCTCTCGTACAGAGGCAGGATGTGAAACTTCCGACATCGTTTAATATAATCAGGAATATATGTTCTAACTCTAAACTGAAGATGACGTAGAAAACGTTTTTGAATTCTTTCTATACGTGTAATATAAACATTATAAGCGGGGTTCCAAATTTGTGACGCATACTCCAAGTGACTGCGCACAAATGCACAGTACAGAATTTTAAGGGTTTTGATGGAACTGAAATCGGACGACATTCTCAAGACGAAACCAAGCGCTTTCGAGGCTTTATTGATAATATTATTTATATGATCGTCAAATAGTAATTTGCTGTCAAAAGTGACTCCAAGATCGCAAATCGAGTTGACCCTGGTAATGTTTACATTTTTAATTTTGTAAGGGACTATTAAGGGCTCTGGTTTCCGAGTATAGGAACAAACGTAGCACTTTGATACGTTTAGATCTAGTTTATTTAAGAAACAATAATTCTCAAAAGCACCAAGATCGTCCTGGAGACGCCGGGCACTTTCTTGCGAGTAAACCGGGCAAAGGATCTTCATATCGTCAGCATAAAGAATTATTTTTGAGCTAGTAAAACATGAAGAGATATCGTTGACAAATATATTAAAAAGTAGAGGTCCCAACAACGATCCCTGGGGTACACCCGATGGAATCAGCATGGCCGAGGAGGTATACCCATTAAGTGCAACCGTTTGACACCTGTTCTGAACGTAAGAAGTAAACCACCTAAACAAGTTACCTCTTATACCTACAGTTTGTAGCTTACGTAACAATAGTAAATGATCTATTCGATCGAAACATTTGCTATAGTCTGTATATACTACATCGATTTGCGATGGCTCAGACATATGTGCCGATAAGAAATCGCTACATAAAATGAGGTTTGACGTTGTAGACCTACCCTTCAAAAAGCCATGCTGCTGCAGGCTAAGAGTGTGCTTAAGGGAGGCATAAAGCTGTCTATAAACTATTTTCTCTAAAACCTTCGCGAATAGGCATAACTTAGAAATTGGCCTATAGTTCTCGACCTTATCTTTTAGTCCTTTTTTGTGAATAGGGGTAATGTACACTGACTTCCAAATTGTGGGTACTATACCCTCTGACAGGGAACGTCGAAACAGAACGGTGAGCGGGATAGCAAGGCTCTTTGCACATTTGACTATAAAAACTGCTGGAATATTATCGGGGCCCGCCGATTTATTTAAGTCTAGGGTCTCTAACAATTCACAAACCTCTAGGGGTACTACCACAATATCTCCTATGTCCGTTACAGATAATCCATTTTCTGAGATGACACACGAGAAATCAGTATGTGGGTTATTTAGAAACGTGGAGTGAAAGTATTCACTAAACATATTACAGATGTCATCCCCACAATCCGAAGAAAGCTGACCAAATCGTAATACAGCGGGAAAAGAATTATTTTGGTTTTTTAATTTAACGTACGTCCAAAAAGCCTTCGGGTTTTTAGAAATATTATTCTCAATGCTAGCAATAAATTCTTTAAACATATCTTCTTCTAATGTTTTGGCGCGATCTCTTAATGTGACAAAAGATTGAAAGTCAGCGATGTTACCATAGACTTTGTATTTAGTATGGTATTTATATTTTTCTTTCAGTATTTTTAAGAGTGGTTTTTTAAACCATGGTGGATATTTTTGAGAAGGAGTGACAGTTTTCGTAGGGATATAGGTCTTCCGTAGGTCGTCCAACGTGTCATACAAGAAAGAAACAGCATCTTCTAATGGTCTATGACACAGCTCCTTCTGCCAATCGATTACATCAAGTTCAAAATTAATGGAATCATAATCCCCCGATTGATATAAATACTTGGTGTGGGGCCGGCCCTTAAGAGCGTGAAGTTGAACGAAGTCAGCAGAAATACAAAGAGCTGGGTGATGTGCGTCTTCTGGTATCAAAGGGCTTGTACAGCGGGTAACTAACAAGTCACTATTTGAGAAAGCTAAATCTAAAATTCTGTTATTGTAATTATAAATAGCATTGTATTGTGAAAAATTACATAAGTTAATAGTATCAAAAAAATCAAACTGACTAGATCCCTGGATATTTTCAGCAATTAAAGAACAACCCTCATCAGATGATTTCCAGGTAAGGTTTGGCATGTTAAAGTCGCCAATTAAAATAAATTTGTCACATGGGTATTTTAGTTTGTCAATATGGGATCAATCTGAAAGTAATAGATATTTTCCACAGATCTCTTAGTATTTTTAAATCGGTTTATAAATGACGGAGATCTGAGGTAAAACATAATACAAACCAAATTGAGAACCTCTTCCTTTTTTAGAAATTGGTTAATAAATAAAGGGTTATTAAGATCACAATCGCTAAGACAGCAAATTTTAATATCATGTAACTTGGAAATTCAGAAGCCAATGTTCGTCAGTTAAATTAAGTTAGACTAAGTTAGTCTGCTGCTTCCTAACTTAGCTAAGTACAATGTAGCTCCTATTCACTTGTTCAAAGTTGCTGGAATTTCCTAATCGAATTTTGAGGCGAACATGATTTTCGTAGGGATGGGGTAAAATCGTTTGTACTAATACGTATATCGAGGGAGATAAACTAAAGTTTAATCATTTATTCATAAAAATACTTGTAAGTGTGTGTGGCTAAGAAGTGGCGTTATGCTTACCATCAGATGAACGTCATGCTCGTCTCGTTATCCGAAAGTATAAAAAATGTAGGTCTTAATTAACTTTCTATAGGTTAAGGTTTGACGTCCATAACACTTAATGATAAGTGAAGCTGCCAGTCTTTCGCAGATGGATGTAGTCCTTCGCAGATATATGATGGCGTGTATGGTTCTCAGCTACGTATGATTTTACAACTGTAACTGTAACTTACGCTACCCTAATGTATTCTTTGGTACCGAGTTTTGAGTGATTCGAACCAAGGAATAAAATTTTCCATACAAAGTTTGGAATCCTATTACACGCCCCTTAGGGGTAGTTATGACAAAATATAAAAATATGTATTTTATTATTTATTTTATTTTTTATTTGTATGGAGTTTTGAGTGAGTCAAACCAAGGAATAAAATTTTCTATACAAAGTTTAGAACTCTACTGCACACCCCCTAGGGGTAGATTTGAAAAAATAAAAGTTTATTTGTACCACGTTTTGAGTGAATCGAACCAAGGAATAAAATTTTCCATGGAAATTTCCCACCTTGTTTAACCCCCTCAGGGGTTGAACCGATGACCTTGAAGTATTTACCGGACAATCTTTAAAGTCCCTACTTTCTAACAAAAAATAGAATTAATGAAATTGGCTGACGCGTTAAGGAGTTAAAACCAAGTTCCTATTTTGACTTTCATCCCCTCCCCAAGGGAACCGTGCCTAATTTCGGGATAAAAAAGTATTCTACGACCTACCTCGTAGTATGAACTTAAATCATGCTAAGTTTCATTTGAATCCATTCATTAGTTTCGGCGTGGTGCGCGGCCAAGATACAGACACAAAAAAGAAAAAAAAAATAGTTTTGGCTTCAGCATTGATAATAGAGTGCCCTACAAAAACAAATGTTTAAATATCTTCAATGTACAGAATTGGATCTGTTAAAGTATTATTATGTATCTATAAGTAATATAGATATAGATAACATTACAATCTATCATTTCCATGTCAATGAACTTAAATTATAACAAGTTGAACTTTAAAAATCACGTTGAAACTTAAATAGATATTTTTTTGGTTTTCAAACCAGTTCAAATCATTAAACTATAAATTGATGTGGCCTCCAAGCTTTACCCGGCTAAAAAATGCTGATTTAGTTTTGATTTACATAAAAACCAGACTAAATTAAGTCATAAAGTTTTTTGCGGGTCTAGCATCGAGTAATATGGCCGCGTTCACACAGTGCCAGTTAATGTGCGCATGTTACAAGGAAACGTTAAATTTTAATGTAGTCTCAAAGCATACAAATTCTTCTTCAATCCGTTCAATGTATTTGTTTTTAATTTAAGCTTTTCGTGATGGAATGTATCGTGATGCGACCAGTAGGGCTAACATGCGCGCCACGACAAAATTTTCTCTACTGTTTTGTCTCGCTCTTTCTCTCGCGAACATGAGACAAATGCACGACATAAGCATCGACAAAATTTTGTCTCGGTGCGCATGTTAGCCCTACTGGTGGCATGGTGGTAGATTATACTTCTAGTACTCGACTGGTCCTCTGAAAATCACCAAGCATCTATCGCTGTTCCGGCAACTTCATTTGATCTACGGCGCAAGTACGGATCTTTTCGATAAATAAAATTCAATAAAATTGACAGTTAAAATCGATAAAGTGGGTTTTATCGATTTTAACTGTCAATTTTATCGAATTTTATTTATCGAAAAGATCCGTACTTGCGCCGCTAGTCCGGTTTTAAATTCAGCACGTGACCACCTCGTCACGACGTTTAGATCCTGTCTTCTATTGCTTAGTATATTATAGTCTCTCCCAAAGCTAGCAGCGAGGATGTTCCCTACTACTACCAGGCCTTCTTTCAGTGAGATAATATGGGGCATAATCCATCACGCGGGCCCATTGTGGTTTGGTGGATGTACATGGCCTCGATCTTTGTGGTTATAGAACATGCGAGTTTCCTCACGATGTTTTCCTTCACCGTTTTAGAGCGAGTGTGGTAAATCCGCGCATGACTTGATGTAAGTCATTGGTGGAGCTAGGTCAGGTGCGTCAGACTGAAAGTCGCACTAGATCTCGCTCGGCCACACTAAATAGATACCTCCGTGTAAACTTAGCATTACATCAAATATTTCGACAGTACCACAAGTTCGTTTACCTGATGAGTTCTAAATGATGTTTCTATTGTTGTACGGGAACTGTTGTTTTTTTGTAAACGTTTATTCAGTGATATAACGGTCGCCGTCGGCGGGGCTGATGGTGTGACTGTGACGTTATGTAGGTTAGTGTACTTTTATGATTTGGTAATTTTTGTGGGAAGTTTAATTACTGTGTTGTTTTGCATGGCTTTTGACATAGTTAAAAACAAAACGGTATGTAACGTGCCGTGCGGGCGATCGTTAGCATAAATATTAAATGTATTTACTTTACAACCTAATTTAAAATGATTACATTTGAATATTATGATGGTCTATTTATGTTGCAGTACTGTCGTAGGACACGTAGTGTTATGTTATAACAATAACATTAATGTAACTGACGTAGGTAAATTACAAGATAGCGTGACTCGGTCACCACTAGGTACTATTATTAAATGTTTTTATGTCACATTACTTGTCAACATAATGTCATGTGATTACAGTAACCATCAGCGCTATGGAACTTCCTTGTCGACCCTGTGGCTAAGCTGGTAGTTCAGGTTCAAAATTCTTTATACACTTTGTTTTAATTCATTATTCACTTTAGTATAGACCGATCAAGAAGGGAAAGAAACTCGTTGGCATTCTTTTTAAAATATTTTTTTTTTATTCTGATTAGGCTTGCGTTTGACCATATTCTCACTTGATGGTAAGCGACGATGCGGTCGACGATGCAGCACGCTTGCCTATTCGTCTCATTGCATCTTTGTCATCTACACAATCCTTAACGTTATAATACGCTTTTTAAGATATGCGGGTACATCCATCCTTTGACCATAAATAGGTAACATCCCATTACCCACGTCTCGTTTTTTTTTTTTTTTTATTTATACTTCATTACTTTCTTTTGTACATAGAAATTTGCATGTTGTACCAAAGAAACCAGAGATGGTTTGTCCTGGTACTCACATTCAGTTTAGTAGTACCTACATTCACATAAAGATTACCCACGAGGATAAATGGGCATGTGTGGTACCGCACCGACTGGACCGAACCATCTGCTGCGTCCGGAAATACCTACGACGCAGCTGTACGTGTCCCGCCTCCACTACACCATGAACACCGATGATGTGGTGGAGTACATCAGGCTAAAGACCAAGCTCACGCTGAGGGTCGCGAAGTTGGAATCCCGCCACGAGACGAATTTTAATTCTTTTGTGGTGAGAGTGCCGACTGCAGTACATCTGGCGACCTTCACTAAAGTGGAATTTTGGCCGAAAGGAGTCGTATTCCGGCGCTTCAGAGGCCGGCTACCTGACACCAAGTTGCGTCACACGTCGCCGACCAAACGTGCTAATTAAGTGTTATATTTTGTATGTATGTTAGTCTATAAGGTATTTATTCTATGGGCCCGCTACGATGTAGTGTGGCCTGAAATAAACGTATTATTATATATTATAAACACAATACGAGCCTATATTGCGTTATTATACTATGATTTTGCTATTAATAAACATAATCTTTTTAAACTAGTTTCACAGTGAGATGTTACATGCCCTTCTCACTCTTATAATTTCTGTTCTACCAGGATTAGTATCCTTTTTTGTTATTTATGTGTAATAATTGTATTTCTACTAGGAAACGTAATTTTTGTTATTTATGTATAACCATCACCTACTAATATGCAAGAATCGATCTTTCACTCAGTGTAATATAAATCTATTCTTTTTTTCTCAATGTTTATCCTCTGGCGGAATTTTGTAAAACTATTTATGTTAATCTGTGAATAGTGTTGTGGGCTGCACTATTGTCAGTTTATTTCGTGTATTTCACAAATTATTATATATCGTGTATGTTTGCGCACCCCCGTGAGTCGAGGGTGCGTTTGGGGGGAAATGGGTACCCCCGGGCAAAAGAACAACACAGAAATATAGCTCAGCGAGAAATAGTGATGATGCAAGCCAACTCACCCACTGTCCAGCTCCGTTCTCCGCGATGACGGCGCCGTCAAGTCCAGAAATCCAGTGATAAGCACAGTAATCACCAGTATCACGGTTCCAATAGGGTGTTGGATGCACAACCGAAGAAATAGTCCTCAAATTCAGACCAAAACGGAGATTAGGCAATACTCGAAGCCTTCGCGTCGCCTGCACGGTTGAGACTGGCGGGCGGTAATATCAGCGGGCAGTGAGAGGCAATACAAACAAAACTACCCTCACTGAGCATAAAAACAAAAATTAATATGTGACTACAACAGTGTAGTTGTTTGCTGTTCCTAATAAAACAAAATAAAAAAATAAAATAATCATAAAGCAATAATTGAACAAATCGACATCACTTCAGACTTCGGCAGCACTTGAGGGCCAGCTCCAATATTAGGTTTTGCATGTACGTTTTCCTAACAATTTACCTATTAATAGCCTTTCGCCTTTTGAGCCGATCTCAGACTTTTCCTTTCTAATATTATAAAGAGGTAAAGTTTGAAGTATGTTTTTTGTTTGTTACCGCCGCGCTAATCTATGGAGCCACTGGCGCGATTCTAAAAAATATTTCCCTAATTGGAAACTACGTTAACCATGAGCGCTATGGACTCCATTATAAATGTGGTATCAGGATAACCTGCGTTAACACGCGTGAGAAGCTGCAGGAAAAAGCTAGTTTTTATATATAGGCCTGACACTGATGTCAGGCCTATATATAAGCCCGATGTTCAGACATCGGGCTTCCTTATCAAGAAATTTCACTAAAATATATCGATATATTTATCGATGCTACCCCGCACTATCCCCGAACAATGCCGTACTGATGAAAATCTCAGTGCTTTCGGATTTATGCCACCGCAAAATTGAACCAATTCGAATTCGTTTGTCAACGCCACGTGGACATTCGCGCGCTCCGTTATTACGTCTGGCAACACTGCGACCTTTTTTGACACAGCTGTTTTCGTTCTAAAACTGTAGAGAAGTTAGAACGAACTGTTGCTTGTAGGTTTTTATTTTATACTATTGGTTACATTGATTAGGTATCTCGATGATTGGATAACGAGACGACCGGATCGTTTGCACGATGGTAAGTATAACTCGAGCCCAAAACAGCTGCAGAGCCACACACAACTTTGAAACAAAAGGCCTGCAACGCACTGCATTGTGCTCGTTACCCTAGAAGGCTCAAACCTACGCCCAGTAATTATTTTATAAGGTCCTTATCAAACAAATACAGGCTATATACAAGCTACATACTGTGTATTAGGAAACTATTTTAATAAGACGTGCAGGTCGTTTGCCTGATGAAAATATTGAAGCATCCTAAACTTTGAAGCAGAAAGCCTTCACGGTCACTCGACACCTGAGAAATCAGGTAAGATTTAGTTCGATTGGTCCCATCATCGGTAACAGGGGGACAAAACGAACTTTTTTGTTGAATTTGCCTTGCTGTGGGGACTGATCAGGGGACAAACCCAAATAATCTTGTATTAGCGACTTACCCCCTTATTCATAAAGGTTCCGTAATTTACTTAATTACTAGAAAGTGTTTTGTCTCGTTTTCACGCGTAACAGCTTCCGTTGAAGTTGACAGAGCAGTCTAAAACATAGATTATCTTATTGAGCTTTTATGAATAAGGGCATTAATGACTAACATTATAAATAAGGTTGCAAACAATGGGAGTAAATAAGTTTATTCTGGTAACACTACCAAGTTACACAACAAGCGCAGTAATTCCCGTCGACTGTTGTATGGTCAACGGCCATTTGTCAACGCTAATGGTGGAATAACAAAGCCGTTGCAACAATAGCTCGTGGTGAACGGTCACCGTTATCGCCCGTCCGTGAGTCATATGATTCTGTTGTTTTTGAGGTCGGCAGAATCGTTTCTGTGTTACATCATGGGTAATTATCTATTGCTGACTTGAAGGCTCTGTGGCTAAGTGTAGGAACCCTGCCAGGTGCCGGCGGAGCAAGGGAAGGGCCTTCGATTCCCGGCCGAGCAGATTTTGTGTGGTGAGCAGTAAGTTCACAGTTCGACCTCAAGGCGGTAGCTAGTCGATGAACACTAGAAAATGTTAAGTTTACTTGCTTCTTTGAGGCCGCAGCTTATGTTGGCAACATAAAATATTTTGACACCTGTCAATGTCAATATAATCTCTCTCTTGGTGATCCGTGTGCTGCGATGTACAACTCATAATTACTTAAAATATAAAGTTAAGTGTGAGTTGTACATTGCAGCACACGGATCACCAAGAGATATATATTGACATTAACAGGTGTCAAGATATTTTATGTTGCCAACACTTACTCCGGCCATTTTTCGATTGTTAGGTACTGATTGATTTGGTCATCTAAAATAAGCATAGCTTTACTTTTGTGGTTTAAACTTTGGTTTAGCAGTCACGACGCAATAGGTACGGTACCTATATGTAATTTCATCCATTTTTCAAAAATTCTTTCAAAAAAATTGTTTTAAAATGTTGGAAATTGGCCGTGAAATCGATAACATATAAATCAGACGATTTGAAAACGTCCTTTTGGAGGTAGTTAAAAATGTGTTTTTTATAAGACTGCCACCAATCTTTCCACCAACCCTGCGTACGGCATACAAAGTAGACGGAGAATAGCACTCGCTTCTAACAACCACACCATCATCAGCAGCGGTGAAATGTCCACTGACTGCTGAACATCGGCCTTCTCCATGAAAGGGGGAATTTTGTCACAACACGCCACGCTTGGCAGACAGCGCCATGATCGCAGTAGATGATGATGTTGACCGAGGAAATTGCTGCTGCACATTCTAGATACTCCCTCCGGCGCGTACGGCTACCACGGGAACAGATGGTGGTCTCAAAGTCGTACAATGTGGTAAGTAGTGTCTTTAGCCAGGACATAGTAACAGGGCCGGCAACACAAACGACCACTCTTTCACATAACTCTGTAGCTAATACATTATATATAAAAACGGTGTTAGTAATAACAATTCCCTACTAGGTACGACTGAAACATCGTCCCGGCATTACGCAGCCCTGCCTAGTGGAGTGTGACGCGCCGGGACGTGCGGCCCGGGCGGCGTAATGAACGCGCGTGTCTGCACGACGACGTGCGTTCGCTTTGTTTCATACGACACGGCGCATATTTTTACCAAGTCGTACGACTTTTATGGGAGTATCCGTCTGGTAGCGCTTTGCTTATGTAGTCTGCCGCCAAGCGGTAATGTGCAAGCATTACTGAGTTTCGGTTTGATGAGTAAAGTAGTCATTGGAGTGTCTGAGGCTAACTAGAGCACTGCAGCGCCGCGCAGGCCTTTGTGTTTCAATGTTCTGAGTGGCACTGCAAAGGGCTGGCGTTATGCTTACAATCAGGCGAACGATCGACACGTCTCGTTATCCAATGGTATTAAAAAAAATCTGTCAACACATGTCACGTCATAGGTACGTAATTTTGCTCGATGCTGTAGCAAAGGAAACAAACAAAGCATAGGCGAGTAGACAAACTGTCGCATTTAAATACTACACAAAATTGGGCGCCAAGTGGACTGCTGTAATTTGTTGCTTTTTCTTTTATTGTCGCCAGGAAAATAAACTGTCGCGGAAGATTTCACTCGGAATGGCATTTTAGTTTTGATGACTTGAAAAAAAAACGCGTTTAAGGAAAAAGTTTATGAAATGCTTGAAGGTTTCCCTGCGTCTATACTAGTGAATGGAATACCAAGGACCATGGTCCCATAACACTCAGTCACAACCAAACGTCGTCGACTACGCGAAGCGAGAAGCGGAGTTTTGTGGCGTGAAGCGCACACAGGTGGTACTGGAGCTCATACAAAATGTATGGAAACTGCAGTCCGCAGCACGGTGGCGGCGTTTTGTGAATGCAGCGTGAGGCCCGTTGTAAGAGATTAGAGAAGAGCAGAGTGGTAACTATAGATTATACCCAAACCACACCCAGACTATATACCTGTTAACTAATTTGAAGCGTTGTCAGTGTCACACGTCATAATGACAAACGAATGACAAGAAGGCATTGCGCGATTCGCCTTTTACAAAATTACGTAAATCGAAAACGGCAAGCGCCTCGATTGCATTCCTCCTAAACGTTTTGAGGCCAACAAAGGCAAATGCAGTGAGGTGATTCAGCCAATTTATTAGCGCATTCAGGCAGGTCGCTCGTGCCATTTACCTTTGTTTGACTCATCGGGATGTTTCGCAATTTACTTACCCTTTACTTTGGTATGTCGAGCGTATTTTTAGACGTTTGTTGTTTGTTAATTTACAAAAACGTAGTTACATATTCGAAAAGCGTTTTTGAACGTCACGTCTACCCCAAGAGAGCGCTCATAATGCGGAAACGGAATCGCAACCCTTATTCGCTAGATGAACAATTGAACATGGTACCCGGACTGGTTATAATAAACGTAGGAACTTATAGGACTATCTTATAGGACTTATCTGTCCACCGATGTACACTACAGCTATACATTCATGCAATAAAATTATGAATTAATATAACAATGTGAATCAACAACAATGACTTGTTGACGTCAGTTGTATGCATCGCCTTCGGCCAGGTCAACACAATATGTAATCACTACACCATTATTATAGAATACCTAATTCCTATTGTCGGTAGGTACCTACATATTTCCATGTTATTACTAGCTGGTGGTTATATTATAAGCTGGTGGTTATTATTAGCTGGTGTTAGAGGATTCAACCGCGTGGAAGTTCACATGGGACCTGTAGGTGCACTTTTCTTAGTAATAAGTAACCTATGTCGAAGTAGTCAGTGAAATTACTGGGCTTATAAGACTTAATAACTACTGTCTCTTAATACATACCTAATTGAGTTTCAAAGTTCTGAGAGGCACTGCAATTGTTATGGACCGGCGTAGTGCTCACCATCAGGAAAACAGCCCCCTCGTCTCGTTTTTACATTTTATAACAAAAGGTTTTCGCGGCAGTGCAGGGCGCTCGTGACCCTGAGATATCAGGTACTAAATCTCAAAAGCCTACAGCAATTTCATTGATTACTTTGCTCATCAAACCGAAACACAGCTTGCACATTACTGCATGGCAGAAAAACTACACGAGCAAAGCGGTGGTAGCCACCCAAACAGACACCCGCAGAAGAGTTAAACGAACCACCCGGAGCACATGCCTACCGAGAAGGTAGGACGGGAGTCATCTTGGTACTCTCACGGTGCTAGGACAGTCACACAGTGACGCACCGGAGGCTGTATGAGTCACAATGAGTAACAGATCGGAAACGTGACTCGTGAGTCAAACGGTAGTGATTCAAGAACTAGGTCTAGCGTGTTGTGTCATAAAATGTGCAATATTGCAATATGTGAATATAAACGCGATATTTTATAATGATGCATGTAATGAACGTGCATTTTCTAGACGTGTTGATATCACGTTCTTTTCATTGAATTACTGTCAATACCTATCCGTAACTAACTGTATGTTTACCACACAACATCTGCCTCGGCTAGGAATCAAACCCGGGCTTTGTAGGCAGGGTTGCTACCAACACAGACCAGCGGCCTTACCAGCCTATGAAATCGTGTTCGTTTTCAACTCCAATCCGATTAAAACCAGCGGTCGCTAGTCTCCGGCTGGAAGGAATTGTCTAGAGGTTCTCGCTAGTTTTCGTTCTGGAATGAACGATGTTAAGGGAACAAATGGTTCCAAAGCGAAAACTAGCGGGGACTCTAGACAATTCCTTCCAGCCGAAGATTAACGACCGCTGGAGTTGAAAACGAAGACAATTTTACTAGCCGGTAAGGCTTGTAGTACTGCGGGGGCAAATAGGCCACTTTGCCCGAATCATAATATAATCATAGAACCATTTCTTAAATTGTATTATGGTAGATGAGTCGTCAATCAATTCCTATTTTGTGAATTATCAAATAGATCAATTATTGAAATGCTTCGGCACGGAGTCACATTTTGAATTCCTTTTAGGTGAGCACTTGAAGATTTATGAAATGGATCATATTATGATTCGGACAAAGTGGCCTTCTTAGCCTCGCTGATCTGTGCTGCCGACTTAGCTACGGAGCCGTCAACGATACAACAACTCTCGTGTGCTAGAAAATGCCCTACCAACCTGTCAAGTGCAAGTTGAAACACCCCACGTGTGATGTTATTGTGTGGCGGTAGTAAACCGACCTACCTCAATGTCGGGGTCGACGCCAGATGGCGGCGGGGTACATGGTTGTTTATCTGTTCACTGTTGTGTTTCGAGTCTTGAGATAAGCTCGGTGATCAAGGTTTAGTTTTTGATAACTTCTATTCCCTATTGACTCTTTTCTTGTTTTTCTTTGTTTTTTTTTTCTTAGGAGTCTTCGGCGATTCCGTCTGCCACCAAGCGTTAGTGTGCAAGCATGACTGTGTTCCGGTTTGATGAGCAGAGAAGTCAGTGAAATTACCGGGCTTATGAGACCTAATACCTATCTAATGTTTAGTATGACGAGCGCACTGCAGTGCCACGCAGCCCTTTGTGTTTTATAGTTCTGGGTTTTACTGTAATTGATATGAGCTGGCGTTATGCTTACTATCAGGAAAACCGTCTCATTATCCACTAGTGTAAAAACCCCAGATTATACCTATAGGTAAAGAGATTTTCGAAGAAGTCAGTTGCCGCATTTTTAGAGACACTTTAAATCTACACCACCCATATCAAATTGATGGCAACTCGACCATACTTCTAAATTATAAGTGACACTGCACTTGTTATGGGCTAGCGTTCGAGATGAGTTGATCATGAGTTCAAATCCCATTACAATCTATCTTGAAGTCCAAATCACACAACAAAAAAAATTCCAAAATACTGCTTCCCATTCATTCATAACAAGAACATACAAACAACCAGCCGCCTTGAACTTCAATCCACGCACACTACAACGCACTATATATACAGCTGCATATGCAAACCAACCTGCTATGTCTGGTGTTGTTTATGGATGTACACCAAATGAGATGTTTGTGGATGAATTGATCTGACAAGTGCGAGCTGGATATTAGGTCTATGGTTCCGGACACGAAATATAAGTTAGATGTAAAAAAATAATAATAGAAAAGTTGATATATAATGTTGCGCGGTGCCATGACATAGGCTCCGACTCAGCATGAAATTATAAGGTCCAAGGACCCAATTGATTTTCAGCCGGAACTCATAATCGTGACATCATGAACCTCACGACACTAACAATAATCAAACATTAAAATGTTTCTTTAATTTAAAAAAAACGTATTAAGACCACTCCTCTAAACGTTGTGGTTAATAATTATTCTCTTTGGATGATAATGCAATCGAGGTCGGTTAAAAATAGCGAAAAACCAGCACAAAACAATCTCTAGAACGATGTCTCTTTCTAAATTACGGCTATATAAAAAAAATCTAATTTTTTTTTACCAAAAAGTTTCATATCCTACTGCCGCTTGTCTACGGATCCCTAAAACTAAAAAAGGCGGGAAGCGTCCAGCGGAAGGTACTGTTTACATCATCGACGGAGCCGATGACAGAATATTATCATTTTGGAGGGAAACATTGTTGCTAGGACTAAAAATAAATTTTTAACGGCTAACGGACTTTTTACACTCTTACATGGACAATTTGGTACTAGAAGCTAAGGAACCACGAAAAACTTATTTTTATACGGTCTCACGTTAGGCCGCCATTTTCAGCAACGACGACGATGCGGCCGAAGATCACTTACCCTTTTTACTTGCTTTTAACTTGAGGTTCATGTTGAGGTTTAGGTACCTATTATAACTATGACCTTCTCAATCACTCTCGTAACCTAGTGACAGGGAAAGTACCTAGTCAAAAGATCCATAAAGACCTATCAAAAGAAAAAAAAATCGCTTTTAGCGATAAGGCTGCCCATTGTCACAGTTTTTTTGTTGTAGGTATATTAACAAGTCATCTAGCTATAACTTCAAAAAGTATTCGCTTAGATAAAATTAATAGGAATTTGAAACCCTATACAGTCGCTAACCATCAGAGCTATTTTGTGAAAGCCAAACCTTTACCGATGTAAAAGATTTTATCGATGGCAATTTGAGAACTTGACATAATGGGAACATTAGGAAAAAGGTAAAAGATGTACTTAGGTATTCGTCTTGTGTACGTCTTGTGTTCTTTGATAATGAGCCAGTAATTTCTAATGGTATAATTTTTGAAAATAATCATCCTGTACCTATGTGCTGTAGGCTATAGGTATATAAAATTCAGAGTACATATCAGCTTGACGCAAAAGAATCTTCACACAGTTCTGGCTGAATGTGCAAACCATGCAATGCCAAAGAAAAGAAAATCAAAAACAAACTCACCTGTCACTGCAGCGGCCATGAGCAATCCGAAAACCGCGGGAAAGACAGCCATCTTGAAATTCTTCACTAAACTTTATCCACTGCACTTACAAAGTTCCTAAAAGCATTACTAGATGCTCCACAAGTTGAAAAGCACTTTTTAAAATCCGGACCGGTTTTTGACTGGACACTATCGCTGTCTCACACGCACTGGTGGTAATATCTGACGTCCGTTCACACTGGAACAAAAAAATAAAGATAGGTCAGTTTTTTTTTTTACTTTATAGGAGCAAGGTAGGTTACGTAAGATGATACAACCAGGTTAACTTGATCCCTGGATTAAATTATATTTTTTAACATTGTTTTTTGGAATGCTTTATATAAGTTACTCTGACAATGAGCTTGAGGTTTAGAACACAGAAGTCAAAGCATTTTTACACGACCTCACAAAAAAGGAGTGTAATGTTTTAGGGTTCATGTATGTGTGTATTGTTTGAGTTTTTTTATTCCACCATAACTTTTAAATAACTGAACAGATTTGGATGTATGGGATACCGGTAGAATCCTTACATCATTTCGATTGACACTGGCAGTCGTGTTGCTTTTACGTAACTTTTGTTACATCGACTTATTTAATAAGTACAGGGCTAGGGATCACCTCTACTTTAAAAATCAATCGCCAAGCAGTATGTTTTGGACACTGCGCTAATATTGCTATATTTTTTTTATTTTTTTTATGTTATTAGGTAACGAGACGAGCTGGTCGTTTGCCTGATGGTGAGCATAACGCCGGCCCATAACGATTGCAGTGCCACCCAGAACTTTGAAACACAAAGGCCTGCGCGGCACTGCAGTGCGCTCGTTACCCTGAGACATTAGGTATTAAGTCTCATAAGCCCAGTAATTTCACTGGATACTCTGCTCATCAAACCGGAACACAGTAATGCTTGCACACTACTGCTTGGCGGCAGACTTCACGAGCAAAGCGGTGGTAACAACCCAGACGGACACTCGCAGAAGAGTTAGTCCTCCCACTAACAAAATTTGCTAAAACTTGCTAAAAAATTGCTAAAAATATGAACACAGTACTTCTGGCAGCCGGACTTCTATTCTTACCAGCATCGACTGATGTTTAAATAGTAGACAACCCACCCACCAACGTGTCAAGAATTATTTAGTCAAAATAATTGTAGGCAGAACCCACGTTTTTTCTCTGGTTACCTCCATGTTACCTTACACAACTTTATGATTAAGAGCTCAACACTGTCTGGTCGGTCTTATGAAAAATGACGGCATATAAATTTCGTAGAAAATACTTTTTTATTTTATTTAACACGGAGGGTGGTAAATAAAGGTCTTTTTTGTGGTGAAATAAGATGGCATTAGAGTTGTGATGGGGTAATTTTGTGCTTTAATATTAGAGATCTGATAATAAAACTGGGATATCAGGAGGGAAAAATTTAATACGTGAGCACGCCGTCAAGATCGTTCGAGACACGACTCGACAAACTAGCGTTTATTTTTAGCTAGCCTCTGCCCGCGGTCTCACTTGCGTTCCCACAGGAACCGTGCATTTTCCGGGATAAAAAGTAGTCTATGTTACCTACTCTCCGGTTCATTAACTATATTTATGCCAAATGATGTCATCCGTTGCTCCGTTGCTGCGTGAAAGAAAGACAACCCAACTGACCAACAAACACACTTTCGCATTAATTCGAGACAAAGCTCATTCACAAATCATAGAGTCCTGAAAGTCTCATACCACTCGATTTATGCGATCCTTTCTCCCGCATACTTGCAAAATGTGGAACGTGTTCCCTCCACAGGTTTTTCCGCAGTGATACAAAATGCAGTCCTTCAAGATGGGTCTCAAATGAGTTCTTAAGAGTCGGCAACGCATTGGCAACAACCCCAGCGTTGCAAACGTCGATATAAGCGACGGTAACCGCTTACCATCAGGCGGGTCGTTCGCTTGTTTGCCACTCCATCCATAAAAAAAAACTTAAATTTGAAAATACCTAAAAGCAATTATAAAATAGATAATATATGCAACGGTCCACAAAATCCCAAACAAAACCACCAGCTCTAGAGACAGTGATCCATCTATATCACCTTCAATAAAGGCAAGCGTACCCCTTCCCTTCTTATCGTATAACAGTTTAACGAGACCTAGCGACGATAGACAAAGGGTGTCAAAAATTCAATTTCGTTGGAATAACAAACGTTGGGGTGTGTGCATGCTTAGTGGTTGGATACTAGCGCGGGTCCTGTGTTTGTGGATAGTTTAGAAGCGAAGGCGTTTATAGGTACCTAGTAATAGTAGTAATGTATCCGGACGCCGTAGGTCGATCCAAATACTACACTGAGTTTTGGTGTTTTTAAAAATTACTCCTAGTAAACATTAGCCTACATCCTACTAATCCTACTAATATTATAAATGCGAAATTGTGTTTGTTGGTTTGTCCTTCTTTCACGCAGTAACGGAACAACCGATCGACGTGATTTTTGGCATAGATATAGTTTATGGACCGGAGAGTAACATAGGCTAACTTTTTATCCCGGAAAAATGCACGGTTCTTATGGGAACGCGGGTCAAAACCGCGGGCGGAAGCTAGTTTATGGAAAAATATTGATCATCGTCTGTCAGACAACCAGACCCATTGACAACCAGCCCAGATCGATCACCCGTTCACAGCAGACGTATCCGCACTAAGCGTCCTGCTTCGTCCTTTGTGAGCTGCTATAGAAGTAGGAGATTTCTTTGCCAGCGTGTATGTTTCCCGATTACGATTATCTAGGAATTTTCAAAACGATAGGTCATCACGCGATATTGTGGTCAAACGTGACGTGAGCCTAACGAATATATATAACAATAATGTAATAAATCGATGAAGCTTAGGAAAATAAATACATTTTCTCGTGTGTTTTATCGAATAACATCATCTCTCCGCTAGTTGCTTCCGCCTATCACTCACTACAAACCCGTATCGCTTCTTCGAAACCGAAATACTTCTGAGACTACAATCCAATTTCATAAGCAACGCCCGCAACTGTGTAACAAAAGAGAAGGCCCTTTCAAACCTTTCTTGTATTAAGTTATTAGAATATTGAACGAAGACAAGTCTGAGCTGCGATGATGAAGGATTGGAAGGGAATTAGCCCAACGCGGTAAGCTGTTATCTCGAGAGAAATAATTTTCCCTTCTTTGATCTGACTGTTTTATACGATTGAATAACGAGAGTAGAGAGTCGTTTGTCTGACGGTACGCATCACGACAGCCTGTAACACTTGCAGTGCCACGCTGACACAAAGATCTGCGCGCCACTACATTGCGGTCATTACCCTTTATTTTCCAAAATGTATAGCGATGACAAGGCTAGAATCCCTATTTCTTTAAAAAAGTTTCTAAGAGATTCGCGTGGCCCCATGTCATAGATGGTGCGTAAAGCTTGCACATTACCGCTTAGCGGCAGACAACACGAGCAGAGCGGTGGCACCCACCTAGATGTCCATTTGAACTCTCGCAGAAGAGTTAGTCCTACCACCTGGTAAAACCAATGTCCAATAGAGACTATTATTCCACCACGCTCGTGAGCGTTGGAATGATAAATAGACGTTCGTGGTCAGTGACCGTCGAGCCCAGTGACGACTTACTATCGGGCGAGCGGCACGCTCATCTAAATAAGTGTCGTCATTGGAAATCGTGCAGTTTGTCAGAAAGCGGCTGCTATTTTTGTATGCGTCGGGGCGGATGCGCCGGCGCATCGGGCAGTACTTGACTGTTATAGTGGTAGCAGAAAAAGAGTAGGTAATATTAGATTTATTTAACTAAATAACTTTTGACTACTTATTTTTTATTAATATACATCTATACAAATAAATAAATTTGAAGTGTCTCTTTGTAATGTCAATATAACAGTTTTTTACTGAATCCATATGAAAGTATATACGGTACTAAAAACACAATTTGTAATATTTGTCTGTCTATTTGTTCCGGCTAATCTCCGAAACGGCTGGAACGATTTTGATGGGAATTTTACTAGCAGATACCTGATGTTATAAGGAGTAACTTGTTACTTATATTATATACGTGGAGAAGCCGCAGGGCACAGCTACTTTATACAATATGTGTGTTCATATTTTTATTAGTATTAGACAAAAAGTAAATAAATTTTTGAAAAAATAATGCTGACTGTTTTCTTGCCCTTCTTTGCGGTCGGTTGTACACTTGGAAAATACGCGCGCGGAGCACTTAGGCTGATATTCAGAGACGAGTCTAAGCGTGGACTTTGTCTTCCTTATGTCAAAAAGTAGTGCTTACGCTCTAATTTGTATTCAGAGACATTTGGAACACTACTTAAACTTAGCGTATGCTAAGCAAAGCCTGAGTAGTCAATATCGACTACTTGAGCCGCTCTCAAAACAGAAGTGGCGCCACCAAATGATAACGGTAGAAACCATAATAACCAAACATTGAAATGTCAAACTTCAAAACTAACATGTTTCATTTATTATAATATCAAAATAGATTTATAGCATTAATATTGTTGTTTCACTCACTCCAGTGACATTTTGTATATCGCTATCTTTGTTGTATTGGTATTCATACATAAGTGATAAAACCGGTAAATGTTCCGGTGAAAAAATTAAAAACTTAACAGCCATAGATTACAGAGTGGCAGTCTTAGCTTAGACCGTACACGAACGTTGTTTCTGAATACAAATTCGATTGAGTGGCTCAGCCGATGCTTTGCTAAGACAGTTCTTAGATCGTTCTAAGCTGTTGTCTCTGAATATTACCCTTAGAGTCATTTAACTTTCAAGAAGCGCACTCTTGGGGCACATTTGGATTAAAAAATATGGCAAAAACATGTAAGTACGGATAAAATTACTTGTGTTTTCACGTCTAATTTAATTTTATAATTTCAAATATATTTTTTTTGTACGGCCTTTAGCCTTTACTAACTTAGCAACCACACAAAAACTACAACTAAGGGATGACCTAAAAAAATACACACAAAAATACTTGATACAAAATCGTTGGATTATGATCGATCGATTGATCAGAACCTAACGATTTTGTATCAAGTATTTTTGTGTGTATTTTTTTGCAAGCCCTACCCATTCACATGTGCGTGTGAACGGTAGCCACAGACGTACAAACAAACGGATAAGACAGTCGTCTATATATAGATAGCATTCCCTTTTACGTATTCAATTAGGTATAGTTCTACAATAATATAAGCAATGTGAATTGCATGTTTGCGATATTTTGTGTGCATTAACTTAATAACGCACAACTATAACATAAAGACCGTGACCTCTAACTAGGATTCCCTATATCTTGACCTATATCTAGACTTTCACCAGGTGGTAGGACTAACTCTTCTGCAAGTGCCCGTCTGGTTACCCAACCAGCGGCGCAAGTACGGATCTTTTCGGTCGATAATATTCGATAAAATTCGATAAAATTGACAGTTCAAATCGATAAAGTGGGATTTATCGAGTCTCGAAACAATCGACAAAAGTTATCGAAAAGCTAGGTCGAATCCTAAGAGAATAAAGAGCTACCACAATACTTTACGACCAGACTTCGGTACTCGCAACATTCGATAAATTTGTCGAGTTTTTCGGTTCGACAAATTTATCGAACCGACTTCCGTACTCGCGCCGTAGACGGACACTTGTCGGTGGTGTCCACCACCGATTTGCTCGTGTACTCCACCGCCAATGTGCGAACATTAATGTGTTCCGGTTTGATGAGCAAAGTAGTCAGTGATATACTGGGCCCCAATTCTACAAAACAAACGGTTTAAAAATATGAATGGTTTCGTCGCAAAATTATCACTTTGTAGAAGAGCATGCGAAAATTATCAATGGTTTATTAATGACCGCCATTGTCAGGCGACCATAGATAATCGATTGTGCTATAAATTACCGCAAGTGATCATTTGGCTTACGAGACTGTACTATTGAGTAGTAGAGTAGTCCATAACAGCTCTAATGATAATCAGAACTTTGAAACACAAAGGCCTGCACGGCACTGAACTGCGCTCGTTGCCCTGAGACATTAGCAGGGTTATTTTAATACACTTGGATTGATATCCGTGTCGGAAGCGTCGTCGTCTTGATCGTTTAGGTATATTCGAAATCGCATCCCGTCAGGATGTATTGATAACGTGTTCAAAGGGACCAGCTACTTACCGCCACAAATGATAACATAACTCCTTACGTAGTTTTCCATAACGATTACACAACGGTGGGGTAAACTACCCCCGGTGCTAGGTAACGGAGTGACAACAAACGTAGGGGTGGAAGTGGGGAATAGGGAAGTGTATAGAGTTGTTACACTTAGAGTTTTGTTAGTTTTTTTTGTATAAGCAGACATCACGGTAGTACCCACTCGGAGGGATACTCGTAAAACAGTTAGTTCTACCATCTGTTATTGGTAGACTTGGTAAATCTAGAAGATACAATATAAGTATTTATTCTAGCCCCAAGAAACTCTATAACCAGGTTATAATTCTCAAGAAACAAGAAAAGCGAAGAAATTCCACTTTGCAGTCCATGAAAAAAAATGAGACGTGGAACTGAATCGCTTCGATTTGATTGTTGGAAACAATTCCAGTTCTGAAGCCGGATCTTTAATTCAAATTTCTTCATCATCAGACGGAAAACGTCCAGTGCTGTGCTGAACACCAGTTCCTCATGAAGGGGGGGATTCTGCCATAATACATGGATCAACATCATAATCTACTGCTTATGATGTAGACCGACCAATGCTGCTGCACAATGAAGCACCCTGGATCTCCTTAGCCGTCTTCTTACAACACCCACAGGGAGAGATGCGGTGGTAGAAGTCATAGCAGGGACCACACATCGTCGAGAGCGCTCGTATAATTAAATGACTCTAGGTGTTGTGTTGTAACAGCTCTATAAGATTCCCCACATGAGTATCGCTGTAGTGTCGAGTCGATCCATTTTCATCGATCGGTAACAAGCCGGTGTATTCAAATAATATACGGGCTGGTTACCGTAGGAGCAGCCCGGGGCAGAGGAACGGTGTATTGAACACGTGTTTGTATAGTAGGTACCTTTTTAATTTTTATACTACTACGTAGCTAGCCGTTTCCCTGATAGTACACATAAACGACTACTCCGCTAGGGTTCCTAACTCTCTCTGAATGCCCACGATAAGATAATTTCTCGGGATTTTCTAAAATTAAATTCAGTGTCACTAACAAAATAGGTAACGCAAGGCAAGAAACAGAATGAATATACCATTGCTTAAAAACCGAGAAAAACACATGCTTCTCGAGAACCATGCAAATTTAATATTAACAAAAATAAGCGCCTTTCATTCAGTTTCTCATCTCCCTGGCTGGAATTCCTACGAGTATTGGCAACCCTATGCCTTGTGATCCTTCTTGTCTTTGCCCCATCCAGAAATTTTAAACACAACCGCCGCGGCCCGCTAGCTGATCTGTGCGCGGCTCACGTGGCTCTGACGGCACTGCAGTGCGCTCGTTACCATGAGTCAATGGATCTTAGTAAACGACATGAATTTCATCATGATATCTTAAGTTATTTTGCCAAGATATAGGTAGGTCCTCAGACAGAAGCTTTTAGCAGCGCTGTTTGTACCTTTCAAACTGCTAATGTAACGACATAATTATAAGTAACAAATAACTTTATGCTCATGAGACAAACTTTGGCCTGGTCTGGGAATTATTATATGTTCTGTGCCTGGGTCCAACCGGGACCTGTCGCTCTGCAGGCAGGGTGGTTCCTACCAAATAGCTATGAAAATGTCTAGCTCATTGCATCATTAGACTGCAATGCAACCTGCACTGCAGTGCGTGTCTATCAAGGAATTGTATCTATTTTATCACGTTCGTGTCTGGTACCGTCAGGACTACGCAGGTCATAGCTCGAGCTACACAATATCTACCTCAAAATAAACTTCTATAAGGTTTCCTGGTATATTGACAAGAACTAATGGAGTAGAAATAATGGAACGAAAAGTCTTTAAAGAAAATAGACATGCGCACGGTGTATCGGTTACAATCGGTTTTTGTTTGTACGCGTTCAGAAAATCTGCACGTTTTTTTTCTGTTGGATAATGAGCCGAGCGGGTCATTTGCCTGACAGTAAGACCAGCCCATGACAATTGCAATGACACTAAAAATTTTAAAACATAAAAGCCTGCGCAAGTGGTGTTCGTTACCTCAGCGGTAAAGAATCAAATTAAGTACATAATTTGACTTTTACATATTTTTAGTATGTAGTAGTTTTAGGGTTTTATGACGTTTTGTAAATGTGTATTATAACTGAATTACGCTCGTTGTCTCATGTCTGAGACATTTTATATAAGTCCAGTAATGGGCAATTGCGCAAGAGATACCAATGGCCATGTGGCTTAGAACTAACTTTATTACCACACCAAGTTATCCCCGGTAGGGAATTGAACCAGGGCACTTTGCAGGCAGGCTTACTTAAGGGAAAACGAGTCGTTCATTTCTCCATACAACCGTATTTGGGTTATTACTCCACTACTTGACGTTTTAAGTCCAAAATTAAGAATAATATCGATTTATCTCTTCATTATCTAGGTTGATCTGCTAATTATACAGAAAAAAAATAAGTGGCTTAAAAGTAATGAGCCTTCAAACATCTGTATTTTAGCACATATTTTAACGCAAGTTTGGACGTAAATAAATTACAAAAGAACTAAGAAAACTCAAAAATAAAGAACATAGTAACAAGCTTTAGTTTGTCGACATTTCAAATAACTTTGGTTTGACTAAATACATTTAGTAGTTTTGCCGTAACACCCCAAGTACCAGAAGCCAATTCGTACATTTTTGCGCGCCGATTTTCGAGTCGAACCATCGCGCGTCTCACGGAAATTTTACCACCCTGGCGGGGAGAGGAGGGAAGTGTCTCACGCACACTACAGTGCCCGCTGTGTGCTGCTGTGCCATTTCAAAGTCACGAAACACCGCGATGTTTGTGACAAAGTACTGTCTCGCACCAGACGCGGTCGACCGGCCGGTGCGTGCGGCGGCATCCTATATAATTTGTGGGCGGCATTACGAACAAGCAAAGGTCAAGGTGATCGACCGAAGACGTAAAACGATATGCGTATTATCATAAGTGTGTTCTATGATAATGCCACCGCCCGCTATATTGGATTCAGATTTCTTTGCCTAAATTGGATGTTTACCTATGCTTGTGAATTTGGACTTTGCTGCGTTAGAGAAGTGTTCTGTGTTTATTTTTGACTTCAGTACAACAATGGCTAAATCGTATTTTTGTAATAATATTACCTACCTATATCTTTTTCAAATACTAATAAATAGAAATCTATTAATAGAATTTAAGTAAATAGATACTTATCTATTTACGTAGAAACCTACCTATTATTATTCGATTTGTTATTATTACATATTGTGTTAGCACAAAACCAACTTTTAGACTCATGTTTAGCTAGACAGTGTCTAAATAAAAACGTCTATAAAATGATCTATACAAATAAATAAAATTGAAGTGTCTGTTTGTAATATCAAAAATATAGCTTTTTTTACTAAATGCATTTGAAAGTATACACGATACCTACCAACAAAAACACAATTTTTAATATTTTTGTCTGTCTGTCTGTTTGTTTGTTCCGGGTAATATCCGAAACGACTGGACCGATTTTGACGGGACTTTCACTGGCAGATAGCTGATGTTATAAGGTACTCCTACTTTATTTTGGAAAAACAACTAGGGTTCCGCGCAAAAAAAACCCATGAACCCAAAAAGTCCGCGCGGGTGAAACCGCGGGCAGCAGCTAGTTATGATATAAAATGATTGTGGTTGCTCATATTTAAACACGTGAGTAAGCCATGATTGGGAGTTAGACGCTGTTTAACACATGTTTAGGGTGTGTTTTTAGTAAGACTAAGACCGATATACGGTGTTATGTTGTAAGTACTTAGGTAGGTACTTATGTACTTACTGATAACTGAGTAGGTACGTACCTACTTATAACCACAGAATAGATAATAGCACAAGTCTATAACCTACCTAGTAAGTACATACGTACCTACTTGAACTAAAACCGCGTTACCACAAAAACTATTTTTAGACGCTGTTTAGCTAAACAGGCGTCTAAAAATAGTTTTTGGTGGTTTTGTCTAGCCAGACAGTGTCTAAAAGTTAAACAACGCTACACAACTTTCACGAGCAAAATGTTTAGAAATAATCATAACGGCTTGTACGATGAGTATTTATTCTATGATAAGGTCACCGTTATCTTCTAAAATGATTAGAAATGTCACATCAGCGGCGCAAGTACGGATCCTTTCGGTCGATAAAATTCGATAAAATTGACAGTTCAAATCGATAAAGTGGGATTTATCGAGCCTCGAAACAATCGACAAAAGTTATCGAAAAGCTAGGTCGAATCCAAAGAGAATATACAGCTACTACAATACTTTATGATCAGACTTCGGTACTCGCAACATTCGATAAATTTGTCGAACCGACTTCCGTACTCGCGCCGCAGAATTGAGGTAGATAATGGTTAGACACTTCTTAAATCAAGGTTTGTGGTTAATTACTTATTTAAACATGCGACTAAGGCATGTTTAAGAGTTAAACGCTGTTTAATACTTGTTTACGGTGTGTTAAACAGAGTTTAACTCCTAAACATGCCGTAGTCGCGTGTTTAAATATGAACCACAAATCGAGATTTAAGTAGTGTCTAACCATTGTCTAACTCCACTCTGTTGTGACTTTTCTAATCAGTTTAGAGGTTTATCTTTAGGCACTGTCGAGTTAAACAGGCGTCTAAAAGTTAGTTTTTGTGGTTACACGGCTTATGTTGAAATATAAATAAAAAACCAAAATAACCATGGTTTTGCAACAATTACACATATACGAGGTAAGTATTTACACGCGCATCGCAGTTTGAAGAAAAAAACATCTAAAAAAACCTCTAAAATCCACTAAACGGACGAGACCGGCACTACGGCCAGACGGTCTGGTTTCAAAGCGACGACTGCTCCGCTTTACGCTACATATATCACTTGCGTACCACCGCTTATTTACCGCAGCGTCTGTACTGAGTACGCAGTGGTTGTGAAATAATTTTTATCTTTCGTAGAAGCGAGAGTGAATCGAGAGCGGTAACTTGTGCGACTTTCAATCCGACGCACCATAGTTCTTATCTCTACTCGTCCCGCACCAATAACTTATATCAAGTTATGTGCGGATTATTGACACTCGCTCTAAAACGGTGAGGAAAACATCGTGAGGAAACCGGCATGTTCAAGAACCACAAAATTCGAGGTCATGCGACATCCACCAAGCCGAACTGGGCCCGCGTGGTGGATTATGGCCCATCTCTCTAGAAAGAAAGAAAGAAAGAAAATACATTTATTTCTCTTTCTCTGAGAGAAGGCCGGTATCCCAGCAGTGGGAACGTAAGAGGCTGACAATAATAACAATAATAATAGTAGGTAGAAGCGGGTGTTGTACTCGGACTAGATTTCCATCAAGCGGCAAGCCCCAGCCACAACCTCAATAGACGATACGATATGCGTCAAGCGGAGATCGTGGTTTTTCCATGTTTTCTCGTGGTTCGCGATTGATGCTTATCCATCAATCATGAATTAGGTGTGAGGACTGCCTTAGCGTTCGGACTAGATTTCTACCAGGCACCACCTTAGGCAGTACGTTATGCGTCAAGATCACCATTTTGGTTTTTCCATGGTTTGCGCGTGGTCCGTGATTATGCTTTGCGTCAATTCATTGCGTCTAATATTATAGCCCTTTAGACCACTTATTTTATATACATATACGTTTTTTTGCCGTAAAAAAACTACGGTTATTTCGCCGTGAGTAGATAGATAACTTTATTGTACACGTTATATAAAAAAGCTTTATATATTCATAAAAGTTCATAAACTAGCTGCTGCCCGCGGTTTCACCCGCGTGGATATATTGGATTTTCTTGGTTTTTATTTTTTTGCACGGAACCCCAATTATTTTTCTAAAATAAAAGTAGCCTAAGTTACTCCTTATAACATCAGATATCTGCCAGTGAAAGTCCCGTCAAAATCGGCCCAACCGTTTCGGAGATTACCCAGAACAAACAGACAGACAAAAATTTAAAAAATGGTTGTTTTGTTATAATAGGTACCGTATATATATACTCTCATATGCATTTGGAAAAAGCTGTTATTTTGATATAACAAATTTTTTTTCTGAAGAGATAGGGTGATCTTATCCGTGTTACCCGCACGGCCACACGGCCCTTCCTGTGATGATGATGGTGATGAATAATAAAAATGAATGAAATGAATAATATAACTCTGTAGGTAGGTCGATACGAGTAGGTATCTACTAAAATTCAATACAGCAAATTATTTGAATTTACTAGCTGCGTCACGTGATAGAACAGAATAGGTAACAGTTAGTACTACGGCGCGCTGAATTCGTGTTTGTTTTTGTGTTTGTTTTCTCGGAAACTACTGCATGATTTTCATAGCATTTTCACGAAATGGAAGAGAGATCATCCGAGAATGTGATAGGCTATAATCTAGAATTTTTAATTAGCTTTAAAAGCCGTCTGGCGCTCATGTTTTGTGTTTGTTCGGGGTAATCTATAATAATTCAGAAAAAATCGTCCCGTTGTATAGTTTCCGATGCTTGCGCTGGCCATATATTTATAGCTATAGGTATGAAAATTATGTATGGAAGAAATGCCTATAATATCTAACTTGGTGTTCCAAAAAAGAGTTTAGGTAGGTACCTTTATTATATTTAATTACTCATTTATCGGTCGCTCTGGCAATTGAATTACAGTAGGTGAATGAACCTATGTCTTCTATAGCTAGGTATAAGAAGTAGGTGAGTATGATAAAATACGTAAGCAATCAGTAAAACACAAAGGTGAAAGCATAGGTAAGCAAAGCATAAGTAGGTAAGGCTTTAGGCTACCCACCGATCTTTCTAGAACATTTTCTGTGAGAGTCCATTTGGATGAGTACCTAGGTACCTATTTTACCTCCGCTTTACTTGAAATCCTCCGGCGACGACGGCGGCGCCCGGCTGCGCGGCGCCACAGAATAGGTAAGAGTTAGTGCTTGGGCCCGCTGAATTCTACTTATTATAGTTATACCTTATCACCTATATTTACTACTCATTTATTGGTCAGTACAGTGGCATGTAGGTATGTACACTACCTATGTCTCGTATACTAAAATACCAGCCATAGTCAGTCAACTTTTTCAAAAATGTAAAATAAAAAGCATGACCGACTGAGATACTCTTCTTAGAAGATATTCTGCGAGAATTCGTCTGGATGGGTGTAGGTATACGGTCTATTATAATAGGTACATAGGTACCTCCGGCCCGCAGCGCAAGTACGGATCTTGTCGATCGATAAAATTGTCAATTCAAATCGATAAATTGGGTTTAATCAACTTTTTATATAATTTATCGAGCCTCGATACAATCGACAAAAGTTATCGAATAGCTAGGTCGAATCCAAACGAAATATAAAGCTACTACAATACTTTACGATAATACTTCGGTACTCGCAACATTCGATAAATTTATCAGTTGTTACGATTCGACAAATTTATCGAACCGACTTCCACACTTGCGCCACTGCACCGCCCGGACTCCGGTTCGGCGCGCGGCCGGCGGTAGTCCGGCAACGCCGCGCGCCGGCGCGCGCCTGGCATGCAACGCCGCGCGCCGGCGGCGGGCGGTAATGCCGGTAACCCGGCATGCAACGCCGCGCGCCGGCGGCGGTGGCCCGGCTACCTAACCTTTGCTTTGATTATAATTCTATGCGGCGGCTTGGACCGGCTAGCTGCTACTCGCCTCGCGCATCCAACGGTTTCCCGCGCTTTTGACAAGGTCATCGGTCCACCTAGTGGGGCCGGCCTTTGTGCTTAGAAGTTTGAGTAGGTACTGCAATCGTTATGGGCGGGCGTTATTCTATCAGAGTAATATAATTATATGTGTTATACCATCAAGAAAATGACCAGCTCGTCTCGTTATTCAATAGTATAAAAAATATGGTCGGTTACATAATACAGTGTACGTGATAATAAATATATACCAGCTACTGAGTACGTTTCTATCGTACTAATATTATAAACTCGAAAATTTTTGAGGATGTTTGGATGGATGTTCATTACTCTTTCACGCAAAAATTACTGAACGGATTTTGATGAAACTACAGTACGTAATATAGAGGTTATACATCAGAATAACACAGACTATAATTTATAAAGATATTGTATTTGTACCTAAGCCAGGCGGGCGAAGCCACGGCCGGAAGCCAAGTAGGCTATATAACGTACTTACTAGAACTATAAATGTTGAAAAGTACCTTTATGTAAACAAGTCCATGTAACAAAAGTTACATCGATCATGAAAAAAACCACGACAGTCCTAGCTAGTGTCGCTCGGGATTATGTAAGGATTCTAGCGATACCCCATACATCGAAATCTCACCGAATCACGTATGTACGTGAGTTTCTTTATTCCACCAAAACTTTTGTGCAGTTTTTTGTGTTATGTTTTTAGGGTTCACGTATGTTTGTATGTATGTATATACAATCACACTCATTACATTACTCATCACACTCATTACTCATTACACTCCTTTTTTGTGCAGTCGTGTAATAAAATACCTACTTATCTAAACGAAAGGTCATCCTGGCAGGAGTATGGGTGAGACATTTTTTGTGTAGAAATGAGTGATGAGATGTAGGTACCAATGTGTGTGGGGTCGCTGACCCGCGCATTATATATTATAATGACTTGGAGGACTGTTATAATACTCGTAGGAATCACCTAAAATTATTAAGTTATGTAGGTACTTAGGTAGGTAGGTAGTTACCTACCTTACAAATATACCGCCTGACGTAGGTAACTACTCCCGCGCTGGCAGTTTTCATTCGGAAGTTATCGTCGAACACATAGGTAGGGTACTGTCTGTTACCTATAATATACAAACTTGTTATTGTCTATAGTGTACAAGTTTGATTGTTGAGAATAAAACATGAAGAACTATTAGATATTACTACCCCTGTACAGTACAGTTACTATACCCCGCGGTTTCGCTCACGTAGCCTAAGTTACTCCTTGTAACGTCAGCTATCTGCCAGTGAAAGTCCTGTCAAAATAGGTTCAGCCATTTCGGAGATTACACGGAACAAAGAGACTAAATTTTTAAAAATGGTTTTGTTTTATGTACCGTATATACTTTCATATGCATTTAGTAAAAAGCTGTTATTTTGATAATACAAACAGACACTTCAATTTTATTTATTTGCATACTTAGATAAATTTGTTTCCGAAAATAACTTCTGCAGATTTCTACGCTGTCCAAATGCACGATTATTTTATTATGTGATGATGAGGTTGAAAATTACACTGCTTTCTTTCTCAGACTTCAAACTATTTCCACACCAAATTTCTATAAAATCCGTTCAAATGATTGACAATGATGAAAAGTATCCTGTGTTCTTTCACAGGCTTCAAGCTATCTCGAAACCAAATTTCTTCCGTTCTATAGATCGACAATTATGAAAAGTGATGATGTTGTTGAAAAGTACCCTGTGTGTTTTCTCGCGCTTCTAGCTATTTTCACACCAAATTTCATTGGAATCTATACACATACATACATATATATACATAAATCCTGTCCTACTCTTCCTACTTCCTATCCTACTAATATTATAAATGCGAAAGTTTGTGAGGATGGATGGATGGATATATGGATAGATGTTTGTCACGCAAAATCTACTGAGTGGATTTTGATGAAACTTTATTTACTTACAGTAGATAATATAGCTTATTACTATGTTTGCAGCGGACTGTAGGCAAACCAAACAATTTACAATTTATACTCAAAGAAGCAAACAATGAAAAATGGCGCGCGCGGCGCGATGACCAAACGAGAGCTCAGAATAGATAATAGTACAAGTAACAAAAGCGAGCGCCATCACACGAATATTCACGAAATTTCTTTGAATGAAGAATCGCCATTCATAAGATCACGCATGTGTGCGTAGAAGCGGCAGGTCGCGACTTTACGAGAGTGTGTAACTGTGTATGCGCGAGCATTAGCTTCGTACTACTCATAGCTGCAGAGCCTTACCTTGTCCCACGAATGTTAGACGAAATAGCATGCATTTTAGCCGCGCCCACCGATGAGTTGGAGGGTTCGGCTCGTAGGCTCTTAACTTAACTACAAAACCGTCAATAGATCAATAATCGTTTTAGATTTCGGTTTTAAATCGATTCGCATTTGATAGGAGGACATGGGGCCATCTCTAAGGAGTAACTTGGCACCTTAAGCAAGTTTAAGTTTCCAAACCAACTGTTCGGAGCGCTGTCTATCGCAAATAACTAGCGACTTATGAAGTGACTTACGAATTTAGATTTATAAAGCCGTTTTTCTCCATATATATTATGTACTTGATAGGTAGATGCTGGGCATATGAATAGTACAGCGCCACTCAGAACTTTGAAACCCAAAGTCTGCGCGGTACTGCATTGCGCTCTCATAAGCCCAGCGATTTCATTTAGGATTCTAAACATTGGCCTACAAATTGACGAGCGATTACCACTGCGCCACCATTAAAAACGTAACACTTTAAAAAATAAGTAAAACATACCTACACCCCTTGCTCAAGGGTTAAAAATACCCGGGATTTCCTTTTATCTGCATTGATTCAATAAAAATGTCAATTGGCTCGCGCGTCCCTGTTTTATTTATTTATTTACTCGCGTGATATAATGCTAATTGAATGGTGTACATGATTGGAAACAAAAATGAGAGACTACAACATTGCAATATATTGTTGACTGTGTTTTTTATATACTACTAGCTGCTGCCCCGCGGTTTCACCCGCGTGGATATTTTGGATTACATGGTTTTTTTTTTTAGCGCGGAACCCTAATTCTTTTTCTAAAATTAAAGTAGACGAAGTTACTCCTTGTAACATCAGCTATCTGCCAGTGAAAGTCCTGTCAAAATCGGTCCAGCCGTTTCGGAGATTACCCGGAACAAACAGACAGACAGACACACAAAATTTTTAAAAATGGTTGTTTTGTTATAGGTACCGTATATACTTTCATATGAATTTAGTAAAAAGCTGTTATTTTGATATTACAAACAGACACTTCAATTTTATTTATCTGCATAGATTGGATAACGAGACGAGTGCTGCGGGTCGTTTGCCTGCCGTAAGGACACTATGGCAGTGCCACTCAGAACTTTGAAACACAAAGGCCTGCGCGGCACCGCTTGCGCTCGTTACCCTGAGTCATTATGTCTCATAAGTCATATCATAACTCATAAGTCATAACACTCTTGTTCAATTTCTAATAGTAAAACGGTAATTATTCACGGTAATAACTCAGGTTGGAACCCATTCCTTATCGATAGGTTCTAAACCTACTTCGAAGGGAAAGTAAACCTTTCGCATAAATCTCTAGCCTACTAAGCAAGGGTTGTCTTTGTGTCGGTTTGTCTGATTCACAATTTATTTCGGACTGATTAAATCCATAAAACATTTAATCTTTTATAAATAACAAGTTATTTGTGGAATAATATATTTTTCATAATAATTGAGTTTTTAGCGAAGTAAAACTGAAAAATCTGAAAGTATATTTCTTTGGGGTTTTTTGTATAAACTCAAGGACATAACTCTAATATATTGAAATTTGGAGAGAGCATTGTTTACGAAAATAACACTGCTGTAACGTAAGCGAAACCGCGTGCGAACGCTAAAGCTACTTAAGTTAGTAATAAGCAATATCATTTGACCCAAAAAGATTGCGACGTGGTATTGCAGCAACATCTAAGAAACTGCAGGTACTTATGTAGTACATAGTAAGTTAAGTAGGTCAGTTATGTACACTCAGGGAGAAAGAGCTGAACAAATTGTTTGAGATGTTAATCAATGCCATTGTCCTATATATAATAATGTATGTACTTATATGTATGTGTACGACAAAATATTAAATATTGCAAGAAAATGTTTAATTGTAATCAAAGTCCTTGCATACGTGATATTAATTTTGTTCGTATATAAAAGGTAGCTTATGTCACCTGGACCATAATAACGAATCGGTTGACACCTCATTCATCAAAATCGGATAAGCAGTTGAGGCTGCACCACGTTATTCACGATGTTATGATATCTACCTATTGTCTAAGACTAGCTGCTGCCCGCGGTTTTCACCCGCGTTCCCACAGGAACAATCAAACCGATCTGTCAAATAAATCAACTTGTCAACATTATAAAACTTTATTGACAGCTGTCAATGTCAATTTTATGTCACACTAACTTCTGCCCGCGGTTTTCACCCGCGTTCCCACAGGAACCGTGCATTTTTCCAGGATAAAAAGTAGTCCATGTTACTCTCCGGTCCATAAACTATATCTATGCCAAAAATCACGTCGATCCCTTGCTTCGTTACTGTGTTAAAGAAGGACAAACCCACAAATCAACAAACCAACAAACACACTTTCGCATTTATAGTATTAGTATGGAAGTATGGATGGATATGGATAGAATATAGCGATATTATTTTTCAATTAAAAACTCATTTAATAAAGTACTATAATCCTTTCTTTTTTTAATTCTTCCAGGGTCGGAGGAGTGACCATCGGAGCAGAACACAGGCGAGGTCGACGGCCGCGAGTTTTTTTTATTATTTGTAGGACAATGCGGTCGTAAGATGGCGGGTCATGTTGTTAGTCCGAGCGCGGGCGGTTTCGTTTGTTACATCGTTTTGTTCCCAGGGAAGTGTTGTAAAAGGCTTTACTCACGAGTCACGGTGTATTCCGATTTCCAACTTAAAATTTGTTGCATATAGTTACAATCTACTGCGAACCACCAAATGGTCACGTAACAACATGTACAACAATGTTTTAATACTATTGGAAACGAGGCGTGGATAATGGTAAGCATAACGCCGGGCCATAACAATTGCTGTGCCAAACAGAACTTTAAAACACAAAGGCCTGCGCCGTACTGCAGAGAACCCGTTGCCCTGCGACGTAAGGTACTAAGTCTCACACCTAAGCCCAGGCCCAGTAATTTCACTTTGCTCATCAGACAGGAATATGTATAGTAAGCTTACACACCACAGCTTGGTGGCAGACTATATGAGTACAGCTGTGGTACACCCACCCAGATCGGCACTCACAGATGATTTAGTACTTGGCAAACTTACTATTATTATGACTATATTATTAGTACTATTTGGCAAAATTAATCAAATTTGGAAATTACGTCCCAAATATAATGCCAAGAATTGCTTTAAAATTAGTTTTTATAGAAAAATACATTTGCCAGACAAACTTTTATGAAATATGTAATTGGTACTGTAATCTTGTGACCACCTTCCACCTTCATCATCAGGACCCTGAACGTCATCTAAGATCAGAGTACTTGTAAAGACAAATCAAACGAGCTCAAACTTGATGACAAGATTATTTTTATTTATAATGTATAAAATTAGGAGCAGTGTTATGGGTCCTGTCTCCCGCACTACGATGCGCGCGCGCGGCCGCCTTTCACTCGGAAGGGCAGATCGGATTGCGACGACTACTGCTCTACTTATATGCAGTCGTCAACTTCGATGAAGATACTCCCTAAGACTACATTTCCGCACCTGTATACAATTGAAATAACATTACAATTACACAACTCATTTCTGGAGTTTTCGCGGACTATATAGATACTTAGATAACTTGGTAGTAACCCTGACTGCAAAGCGAGGTGCCCCGGATTCGACCCCGGCCGGAGTGCACTTTGTGTGGTGAACATAAAGTTTGTTCTCGGGTCTTGGATGTTTGTGTTGTGTACCTATGTGTCCAGACTTCTACAGAAAAGCCTAGACTGTTCACCCTAGCACAGGGGTACGGGTGTGTTCAAGCGTTTAGGTAAGCGTTTTTACTATCTCTCTGATTTGTTGTCGAAGACGGTGGACACTCTAAACCTGGATTAGAACTGTCTCTCAAGTGCACTCACCGATATGGGCTTGACGACACATTTTCAACTTAAGTGTGGTAGCTAGACAGACATGAACTATAAAATGCCTTACCACTAAGGTTGCACGGGTTTCCCTTCACGGGTTATCCTTCTGAGCCATCAAACAGTGAATGAATGGTAGATAATTTATTAATTCTAGGTTGAAATGTCTTATCAGTAAAGGTCTACCCACCCTATCAGTAGATAGCAAAATTGCTGATAAGCAGTATTGTATACAAACGATCAGATATATATTTAACATAATTTTAGTAATTTAAGACGTTCCCTTTTTATGACCTCTACAATCTAGGAATCTGGGTCTTCAAGAGACGAATGAACAGGTATCTTCTGGGCAAGCGTAAGCAAGCGACCGCTTATTATCAGGTGAGACAGCGGTCAAACACAAGCAACTTGCTACAAAAAAAAGTACGGATTAGTTAAAATAGCAGTCAACAGTTACCCTCGGACGGTCACCGCTCACCTAAATTCTAAATATCCACCACAAGGCCGCGCGAAAGCCGTTATCTCTAATTACTATTGCGCTAACGAAACTGAAGTAAAACAAGAGCTGACGCGCTTCAGAGCACGTAGGGGGTAAGGGAGTAGGGGGAGGGGTTTAATTGACATTAATTGAAAGTTCATGATCAGAATGAATAGAACCATTTTTTGTATTCGAGTACAAATAAAAGACTCTACTAACGGTCCAATCCGCCTTATTTAACGTTAATTTACAATGTTCTTCGAATGTAAGAACGTGTTAGGTTTTTGATAAATATAGTAGAAATAATTATTAAACATAAACATAAACGCTTACACACTCATACCCCCGCACTAGGATTCCCTGTGTCGCAGGTGGCATGGACATACACAGATATACATCACAAACATCCAAGACCCGAGAACAAACTTTATGCTTACACAAAATCTGCCCCGGCCGGGAATCGAACCCGGGACCCCTCGCCTTGCAGGCAGGGTTACTACCAACTTAGCTACGGAGCCGTCTATTAACTTGCAACCTTTGATTATTTCCTATTTCTATGCTTGCAACACTGACATCGCTCTGCGCGTCGTAGAGTGGAACGATGGTCCAATTTCGGGCACACATACGATCACTCCATACCGGGCGCCATCGCATCGCTCTATTTTTCGGTCATTCTAGTTATTCAACACGTCTCGAGTACCGCTAACTGAGCGCGAAATGGATCGTTGTATCGGCATACACGATGAGTTGGACCGTGAACGCGTTAGAAGCTTGTCAGTAAACACCCACGCTTTTTGTATCCTCGATAGGTTCTCACTGGAGCACTTTCTCAGCGCGTCGTAACGTGGGCGTGGTCGAAGCTACTAAACGGAACGACAGTGATGTCAATTCTATCATTTCATACCTAAACTAATTTTAGTTTCGTTCTCTCTCTTTCCAATACATAACATGAGAAAGAGATGGAAGATGTCTGACAGATCTAAATTTAGTTTTAGAGCTGTCAAATATCTTTCAATCTTGATAAATTAGATGCCACTGAATTTAATGCCATTAAATTTACAATAGACACAAGCAAGTGGATTAATTTGACAGGTCTAAAATATATTCCATCTCTTTCTCATGTTATGTATTGGAAAGAAAGAGAACGAAACTAAAATTAGTTTAGGTATGAAATGATAGAATTGACACCAGTATCTACTTACTAACTTGTGGAGGGTCTCCCGTGTGACTGCTAAACTGAATACAATACTACACCGATAAGCCTGACTATTTTTAGGTAATAAATGCGAAAGTGTGTTTGTTCGTTTGTTTGTTTGTCCTCCTTTCACGCAGCAACGGAGCAACGGATCGACGTGATTTTTGGCATAGATATACGAGTTTATGGATCGGAAAGTAACATAGGCTACTTTTTTATCTCGGAAAAATGCACGGTTCCTCTGGGAACGCGGGTGAAACCGCGGTCAGAAACAGTTTTATATAATACGTGGATACCTACAAGATGCTTTTATGATTTTGAAAGCTAACACTGTGCTGCCATATTTAAAAAAAGTACCAATTTTATTTAAAGATTTTTTAGTTGTAATTTAGAAACCATTTCTAAAAGTTAACTTGCGACCTAGGAGTTTACTTCACATGTAATTGTTACGCAATATCTTTTATACTGAAGGTATCAATATCCATTGCCTCTATTGAATTAATTAAATCCGCACAATCCACCAGACTAGATGCTATCACAACACTATTAATTTTAATAGGGTATCATTATTTTACGAAATGATATTAGGTGTTGTCTTCACTACAACGAGTAGTTAGAATACGTACATACGCAGGTACATAAGTATAATTTCCAGTGTGTTTGTTGGTGTTGGTCCTTCTTTCACGCAGTAACAGATTGAAGTGGTTTTTTTTTGCATATAATATTTGATGGGCCGTAGAGTAGCATAGGCTAACTTTTATGCCAGAAAAATTAACGGTTTATGCGGGAACCTCCACGCGGGTAAAACCGCAGACAGCAGCTAGTGCGTACATAATGTTATAACAAGCAAATACTGTATTATAATCCTAGCTAGCACAATGAAAAATATATTATTATTTTTATTATTTATATTTACACTAGCTTCTACCCGCGGTTTTCACCTGCGTTCCCACAAGAACCGTGCATTTTTCCGGGATAAAAAGTAGCCTATGTTACTCTCAGGTCCATAAACTACATCTATGTAAAAAATCACGTCGATTCGTTGCTCCGTTACTGCGTGAATAAGGACAAACCAACAAACACACTTTCGCATTTATAATATTAGTAGGATTCTTTTAAGTAGTGTCAGAATCATTCACAGTTCCTACTTCCTCTTCCTGCATTAGCAAGAGGTAAAGGAAGTAAACCCATCCCGCCATTAGGCAAAGGAACTATACCTCATACAGCCAAACCTATCCATCGAGCTGTCACCATTTTTTCAACTTTATAGAAGTAGGTCAGGCTGGCCACTGCATTATGAAGAGTAATGGTCGTCCATAAATCGTGGTAATTCTGTACGACGTAGATTGGGGACGACGATAACGTTTAATTGGGTAATGTGTTTTTTTTTACGGCAATAATAGGTTTTGAAGCGGCGGCGGCCCAGTGATTGCTCATTGACATCTAAACACAACAAACTTTTCTTTAAATTGGGCTAATTATTTCCACTTTTTTTTATGTTGTTGGTAACGAGACGAGCTGGTTCTTTGCCTTATGGTAAGCATAACGCCGGCCCATAACAATTGCAGTGCCACTCAGAACTTAAAAACACAAAGGCCGGCGCGGCACTGCAGTGCGCTCATTAAGCTGAGACATTAGGTATTAAGTCTCATAAGCCCAGTAATTTCACTGGCTACTCTGCTCATCAAACCGGAACACAGTAAAGCTTGCGTCAAGCGCGGATTTCGTGATACTCGAAATGTGCGCTTGACGCAAAACATTGTTATTCTGACAAGCAAACGTACGTTTGCTTGAGCGTCTCAGGTGCCCCATAGTCCTCCACGTGCGGAAAGCAACCCTTACGCCGTACGCGCTACTAGGGTATAAGTACACTTATCGTCTACGCCACGGGAGCAATTAAAATATTGGAGATATTAAATATTTATAATGGCATGGCAACATTATGTTAGAATATTTATCTAATTTTTGGGCCGGGTAATGGAGATTCCTGCGACGAGACCACTGTAAGTAATCAGAGACAAATATCCGCTTTTTATTTCCGCCTGATGAACCTTTAAAATAAACAACGTACCTGTTGACACTTAAAAAAACACTGACATTTCAACTTTTTAATCACTTTCCATGAAAAGAGGCGTCACGACATTATTCCATTTCCAAATTATTTCTGAGCCTGTGTGCCGCCTACCGTCCTATTCGTGGAAAAGTTGAATGTAGGTACAATTACATGTTGTCGAAACAGGGGGGTGCGGTGTGCGAATTCATAGTATACCTACTTAGTCATGAAATGGACTGCAAAGTGTCTAGTAGCACGCAATGTGTTTTGTTTTGGGGTAAACCAGACATAATAATGATGCTGCATTTAGGTTATTATGGATGTAACTGCATACAAATAGCATAATTTTTCTTATTATTATAATAACTCTTCACTAGAAACCTGTGCATTTTTATAGACTAGCGTATCTAGGTATCCGCGTTATTGATGCGTGTTTATTTTAAAATGTAACTTTTTTAAATCTGCTGAAACATACAACAGATTCCGATCTTCTTGTCTATGGTAGTTTTTTTAATTATTTCGAAAACGAGTTACAGTAAAAGTATTTTCTTTTTCTTTCTAAACTTTTATTCACATGCAGTTGTAACCGACACCAATTATTAAAACATTAACGATTTCCTCTCTAACCCACAAAAACGTTCGGTTCTACTAAATTACACTTCAAACAAAGTACTGTCAATAATCGTTCTTAAACAAACCAATCAAACAAAAATGACCTTTAGAACTATGTAATAAAGTTTATAGTGAATGCAAAATCAAAATGGCGGTAAGGTCTTTAACCTGATGGTAACGGAACGCACCGTTAGATCGCGCGCAATCAATATGGCGGACATTTTGCGCGCGAAGGTTTTAGTCCTTTCTTTGTTGCAGTCAACAAAGTTCAACATATTAATCAATTATTATTACTAATATGATGCTAATATGTAACATAATGGTACTAAATGTAGGTAGTTTACTTCGTAATTTACAAACGACCGGCTCGTCTCGTTGTCGAATAGAATAAAAAACCGAAGTTCAAGCTATATGAACTTCGGTTTAAAATAGTTGGTGAACACGCCGACCTAAGTTGTTCGACTAACTTTTAGCTGGCAATAGTCAGGGTTAGTTTCTAGACCAGTATGACTTTTTCTCGATTCGAATGTGGCCAGTACGCGTACCGAATCACAATGTAACTAAAGATTAAACTGCGCCATGTCTTGTATTGGCGGCGGTGTTGCAAAACCACCGTAGAAAGTTGTGCTACTTACATTATAAATATTGGAGTTATAGACGAGGCTTGCCATAAACCTGATGGCATCGACACCAGGTTTATGATAAAAAAAATTGGGTTTTTTTTTTACTAATTTAAACTTGGTTGTTAGATAACGCCGGCCCATAACAACTGCAGTCCCACTGAGAACACAAAGGCCTGCGCGGCACCGCATTGCGCTCGGTACCCTGAGACATTAGGAGGTATAAAGTCTCATAAGCCCAGTAATTTCACTGGCTACTTTATCAAATTTGGTACCAACCCAGATGGACACTCGCAGAAGAGTTAGTCCTACCACCTAGTAACTTAATGTAAGTACAAACATATAACTGAAAGTTCATTCGGTAGCCGGGTGAAATGAAACGGGAACAATTTGCATCGGACAGATATCAATTAATGGAACGATAATTAACAAGGCGGGCGCTAATTATTAATTTAAAATTAATGATCCTGTCACGACCCTCGCCGGAGACAATATTATAAAACGGAAATTTATTTTGTATTCATTGGGCTTTGGAATGCTTCAGTTGTAGATTAGTCGGATTAAGAGAGTAGTCTGGTCGGTTGAGGAGAGAGCTTGGTTCGCTTGGTCCATAGATATAGGAACAAGGAGGGTTTGGTCGGTTGAAGAGACTAGCCTGGTCGGTTGAGAAGAGAGCTTGGTCCGCTTGGTCCACAGATATATAGGAACAAGGAGGGTTTGGTCGGTTGAAGAGATTAGCTTGGTCGGTTGAGGAGAAAGCTTGGTCGGTTGTGGAGAAAGCTTGGTCGGTTAAAGATAAAGATCAGACATGGTGTGGCTTCGCATTCTATCCACCATGTGATTTTCAAGGATTGATCTTCTATACTAATATTATAAACAGGTAAAGTTTGTTTGTCTGTCATCTCCTAGCTGTGGAACCACTGGTCCCATTCTAAAAATTGTTTCACTAGCAGAAAGCTACACTATTCCAGTTATAGGCAACTTTTTATCCTAATTACACACGTGCGAAGTCGCGGGCACAAGCTATGTTTTATAAGTACTGGATAGGTTTTAACGTTGACCGTTTGAGAATCTGGATACGATCCGAGCAGGTTACTCACAGAGGTCTAGCGCGTAATGTATATTATCTAATACTGTATCAAGTGAGTATACGTAGGCGCGATAAAGTAGTGTAGGGTGCGTAGTATATCAGATATATTACGATCTACACCTCTGAGTATCCCGTTATTATTGGTTAATTCGCTACACTCTGTCGCGAATAACATGCTAGTTGCTACTAATAGATATTAGAACTATCACACCAAGCTTGCAATTCAAAAATTGTTTTCCTAAGCGGTTCAGAGATTTTAAGCTGGGCGCAATTTGGGTATGCCACATTATTATAAAAAAACAGATGCATTATCGATGGGTAAGAGTACTTATAAGTTCCTTGGGATAGACAATAAGACACTTTCTTTTTTCTATTTCTAAGGAGCTTCTTATTCCTTTTAGCACGTAGAATTGTCATAATTTTTACGAATAATTAATCAAATTAAAAAAAAAACAATATCGAAATTCGAAACCGAATAACAAAAAGATCTGAAAAGTTCACCAAATTGGATTACAATACAAACTGGTCCAACATAAACTTTTTGTAGGCATTGTTAGCTGAGACAGTTCTTTCTACCGTGATTAAATATTTAATCAAACTTTCAAGAGCTCCTTCCCAATTTCCTGAAACATTTACTTGGGAAACTAACAAGCTAAGCAATTAATTTATGACAAGGCTGAATGACTGTCCCATGGGACATAAAAAAAGTAAACAAGAAAAGGCAAGATGGCGCCTGTTGGCGCTCATTCAAAAGAACGAATGGAATGAATGAATAGGTGTTCTGTGTTGCAAGTATTATTTAATGAGGGAGTAAAAAAAGTTTTGGGATGTCATGCTTTACAAAAAGTGTAGATGTACACACGAAATTTTCGTTATTTCTTTTCAATTTATCTTTTCACTCCCGGAAGTGTAATCAAGATTAATGGGGTATCAAATTGGATGGAGTCAATTTCTGTTTACATTGAGCGTAAAATAGAAATTTGTAGAGTGTTCTTTTAAAATTGACTATTTAAAATGTGCAGACTTTTATTTAACTATAAGTGCTTGAATGCGAAAATTCTTTTGACATACCTCATTCTCATGTCATGGGACATTATGTACCTACAAAAAAGTAGTAAAATGAAAACATCAAAAATATTCCGGTTTATTTTTTAATTTCAATTCATTTCGGAAAATCGGGTAAGCTCCGAAACGACTGAAATGTTTTTCACTGGACTTTCAAGCTCATGTTATAAGGACAGGACAGTTTCTGGTGTTTTCATAAAGATCTACTACTAATAATTATCTTTCCATCCAAATGTTGGCTGGGAGAAATCGCTTTTAGCAATAAGAACATCCATTGTACTTAAATTCAAGATCTGTTAATCTGGTTAATTACTCAAAACTGAATAAATAATATAATTATGTTGAATGAGACTGAATAGGTACACGACCGTTGTTTAGCGTTTCCTATTCCTCTCTATCCAAAGGTTGTCTGAAAGAGATTACTATTTAGCGATAAGATCGCCGATTACCTAAAAATCGCGTATATTTGCCCAAATGCGTTATAAATTTAGTTTCCTTCACTTTGATGTAGAATAAAGAATTAATTGATTTGTCTTAATACGAATAAAAAACTAACCTAGCAATTCTATATTCAGTCTTCATAACAATACCTTTGTTAAAATGATCCCCCGATAAAGGCGTTCACATTGTCGATGTCGACGCCAGCTGACGTCGAAACCCGGCCACCGGAAGGAATTTCAAAAAAGGAACCTCTGGAGAAATTCCCGCGTTCCCGCGCGTCATTGACAGATGGCGCAAGATGGCGGCGGTGTTGCCAGTTGGCGATGATGGATATTCGAATATTTTAAAGTAAACGGACGGTGGAAATTGGAAAGTTCAAGTTACTGAGAAAAATAGGTATTATTTTTAAGAACATACTTTAGTGAAAGTCTGTAAGTTAATTTAGGGAACAAAAATAGCATTGTAGCTACCTACTTATCTTGTCACATCTGAATACTCACAGTAACTAATTATATGAAGTTCAACTTGATTTGTTAATTTTTTACCAGTATAACAACTCATTTGCGAGTGTCGTCTGAAAACCTAACGTCTCAAGGTAACGACCACAATGCAGTGCCGCGCAGCGCTTAGGCTTTGGTGTTTCAAACTTCTGGGTGGGATTATAATAATTGTTATCGGTGCGGGACATTATATTTACTATCAGGGAAACGACTTACTATATAGTCGGATTATTACCAAAATTACTTTTTAATTATTAAGAAAAAAGTATGGTTATGATGTTACACTGTAGTAGGTATTGAAGTTGTATTTTATCGATTACTATTAAACAAAGCGCTTTCAGCGTTATCGATCCATACTGATAACAGGCTATCACAAATCAAGGCAAATATTATGATGTAACAGTTTCAAGTTTGTGTTTAGATGACGTGAGAACATGTCTCCAGAATTCATTTCCTCCTTTACACAATCCGAGATGGATTGTGTAAAGGTGTAACCTTGCTGAAGGATGGATTGGAAGTCCATGAAGCGCTAACGGCTGGCAGGGGAGAATAGAAGAAAAAGACTTACTGCGCCGACCCCAAATAAAATTGGATAAGGGCAACGAGATGATGATGTTTGGAATTTGCATAGAAGTTAAACTTTTTTTTGTATACAATTGGGTAATGAGACGAGCCTCATTTGACTGATGGTAAGCATAACGCCGGCTGATAATAATTGCAGTGCCACTCTGAAGTTTGAAACACAAAGGCTTGCGCAGCACTGCAGTGCGCTCGTTACCCTGAGAAACTCTGAGACTTTAGGTCGAAAACAATTCTATTTTCATGAATTTATTTATAGTTGCCCGAAAATACTGAAACAATCCCAAAACGTACAAAAGAATCTCATTCTACTACTTACTAATTAGGACAATTATGTTAATTACTAACTCCAGAGCAGTTCCTCAGTGACGTAGTGTCTACAGAAACATTGTACTAGTGTTTTGTTAATTAAACATCTCTTTTAACGCCATTAGAGTGGCTTCCTTTGTGCTTTCCTTTGTTACTTCACTGCTTTCTTTGTTATATTTAAACTTTCTTTGTGTGGAGACGATTCCTTTATCATTGTTTAAGTACAAGGTAGAGGCGATCAGATTTGCTTGATGTAAACATATCCATAACAATTTCAGTGTCACCTTAGGCAGTAGCGTATTTTAGGATTCAGCGACCTGGGCCTGCAGGCCCCTCCGCCTACCGTCGCGCCGGTCAGTGTACGATAGCCCCGCATCTTGATGTCTATCAAACTTACACCCACGAGCCCCCACGACCACCTTACTAGACTTAGGCTCTAATTAAGAAACAGTGTTAAACGATGGTTTAGTTAAACATAGCTTTTTGTTTGTTGCTCTTTGACAATTTTAAACTGAATCAAAAGAGACAAAACACGGTTTAACTAAGTATTCAACTGTTTAACACATTAATAAAAGCCTTAGTTAAGTGGGCTTTTTTAAATTTCTTCTGCTTTCACCGCTCCTCGCAACCTGCCACCCCGGGCCATGGCCCTTTTGGTCCTAGGGTAAATATGCCCCTGACCTTAGGCCTGCGATGCGTTCGTTAGAAAGGTTCCAACGTCTCATACCCTTCACTAACTACTTAGCTCATCCAACCGGAACATACTATTGTTTGGAAAACTAGAGCCTTACTCCGAAAATCTAACGTCGAAGCTTCGGCTGACGGATCGCAGTTTTCCTAGTGTTTCGGATCCAATGTTAGATTCGATGTTCGTGCTTGACGTTGGGTCTTTCATGGTAGGAAAATGCCGATCCATCAGCCGAAGCTTCAACGTTCGATTTTCGTAGTAAGGCCCCTGTTTATTTTGTGAATAAGATCATCTACGGATTTTGATAGTTTTTTTTTGTTTTATTGGCTATTGTTGGTCATGTTTTTTCCGCGACAGGTTAGCCCTTGACCACTATCTTAGCTAATGTTTTTTCAATATGAGCGTGGTAGTTAGCAAAGCAGGAAAAATGCACTCCCACATTGCTGTGGTTGCACTTACATGACGATGAAAAACAAAAAAAAGTCCAAGTAACTGTAAAACCATAAACAAGAAGTATCGTAGACCAAACATGTGTTTTTAAAAATATCTTCAGAGAGAAATATAAAAGATCTTCTGCCCCACATGCCTCATAGATTCTTAATTCCTTAAATAAATGAGATTCTTAAATGAAAGTGAAACTAATTGAATTTTTTTTGTAGGTCTCATTTATTTTGCAAACTGCCATTAATCATAGGCGCTCTCTCACTCGCTCACTTACGCTCAGGGTTGCCACCACAGAATATTTTTTTACCCCATCACGGATAGTGTTACCATAAGTATAATTATCCCGGTTTATAATAAGTCTCGCGGTCACCTTATTGATATACCCGCCGTGCCGTGACAATTTTATGCGGAGTTTTGACCGATTTGTAACAATTATGTAAGAGTTTCGAGTTTTTACAATTAAAGTTAAATGATTGATTGTTACAAATAAATGTTTTCCATTGAATAATTCTACAAGTTATTATTGTAATATAAGTTGTAACCCCTTTTTATGATGTTATCGTTCGACCACAATCTCACCTGGTGGGAAGAAGCTGTTCCAGACTACATTTGTTGCGGACGCTTGATGAAAATCAATTACCTGAAAACAATAACATAGATTAGGTAATAATCAATAGCAGTACTTAGTTGGCTTGTAAGTAAGGTACTTTGCGGGAAGTAGGTATAACAGATGTTTGAATGACCGAAAACGATGCTCAGTTGAAAATAAAAACATAAAAAAAAGGTAAACTGCCGACCGCTATAATACGCTGCTGGCATTACCAGATCTTGACAGAAATTATAGAAAGACTATTTATAAGGGATTACACAAATCAATCTCTAAAAGGTGGTGATTAACAAACTTAAAAAACAGATCAGTTTTATATGAAGTATACTTAGGCAAAAATACAGACACGGGTTTAAACATATAGATTCTTTCTTCAATAACAAGAAAAGTTCATGAAAAAAAAATTGTATAAGCATAGACATTTTATTATCATGTGGAAAATAATTGATTGACATCATAAAAAAATGTTTACAAATTCCCTGTTATGACAGAATTTAGAATTTTGACATATTGAAGCATAATTCCACGCTTAGACTCGTCTCTGTATGTTAGCCTTAGATACAATCAATAATTGTTACGGAAAGCTTTATAGCTCAGTAGCTACATGTCTACAGTGTACAGTTACACTGTAGACATTACGAACAAAGTCAGAATTAAAGGGATATTTACCATGTATATTATTTGTATTGAGTTTCAGATATTCCGGCGCTGTTGCAAAACAGCAAGCGTCATGATCATGTGTGTTATGATAAATATCCCGTTAATTCTGACTTTGTTCATAGCGCTGATGACTATAACAGTTTAAAAACCTATATTACTGTAGACATATCTTTAAAAGTTAAACTAATATAAAACATGGGTAATTAACATAACGTCTGGGTAACCCTACCAGCCGCGGTGGTCCAAAACGGACTACGCAGGAACTACCTAATTACTTTTAAACTTTCTGCCGCCAGCTACTTTTGAGATGGGGTAGTTAAAAATCAATATTATGGAAGGCCGCGCTTAAAGCCAAATAAAATTCGCTTGAGAAATTATACAAAAAAGGGTGCCAAGGGTTAAATATTTTCTACAAAATATTAAATATTGTAATATTAGAAAAAAACTATTGACTCAAGCGAGGTGGTGCAAGAATGAAGCCTTTGCCTGATAAATAAACAGATCATAATTTTCAATACTGATAATTAAAAAAAACAACCTAAAATAACTGTTTAAAAAATCAAACTAATTTTTAACTGTCTACTATTATACAATATTTAATGGTATTAATGTAATCCTATTATTAATTATCTGTGTCCTTTCACTTTCTATTTTTTTTAAAGCCTACCTACCTACATAAATAACTCTTTGTAGTTACTCCTTTTTTGTTTTTAATCGTTGCTCTCGTGGCTAATTTTCAACAAAGAACTCTAACCTTAGTTAAAGTTAATGAATTCCCTTCTCTTCGTTCGTAACCCAAACCAACTGTTATTTATTCTATGCTCAAACCAAACTGTTAATTCATTAAACCGGCTGTCTCTTTCATACTCGCCTCTCATCCACATCTGATTATCTTCCGGGCTCCAGCACTTCGTGCCTCGGGAGCTAAAGTTAGTTAATTATTAAATTAAATACTCCAGTTTATAATTTACTTTAGCCTCGCATAAGTTCAAAAAGAAATGAGAACATAATTTACAGGGTTTTAATTTAATCTAGAACACGTAGCTTTTGTCTATTCAACTAACAAAATGTATTCAAGAAAACTTCTTTATTGTAAACCTCTTTGTAGTAATAAGAAAAAAAAATAGAAAAGCCCGCGAAAAACGTCAATGTTCCAGCCAAGTGACAGATGTTGCTAGACAATAGGATTTTCCCACAATCGCGGTAAATAAATAATGCATGGAAAGTGATTATATTGCGCGGCAGACAGGCGTTCCGCTCTATTGTATTAGTTTATGTAATTTTTTTCGTAATTATAATTTTACGCTTGGCGTTTTTGGGTCGGGTCGTGGAACTGCTATGATTTGTAATAATATGCGTGTTATGAATAGTTCCTCTGGTAATGAGATTCTTTTCATTTTCTAGAGTAAAATGAAATACATAAGAACCTCTTTGAATCAGTATTGTTTTAAATATCCATAACTTTTCGATTTTATTCAACTGTTTTGTGACCATTACCTTTATTCTGATTTAGAACATAATATTAATAAAATAAGTCCTCTTTGTTCATCGAAATTCAATATTAAATAAAATATGTTTTTGGCACGCATCTATTTTTTTTGTTATTCTTGTCTTTGATATTTATATGGAGCGATTTAAACATATATACTTAAATCCAAATAAAATGTACTTATGTAAAGTAAACAAAATAAAGATAGTAGATATTAAAAACCAAACAAAACAAGTAAGACGACAAAAATCGGTTTAGGTCTAAAAGGAATAATAACATATTTTTAATAATAATTTAACCTTATTAATATCAACTTACACAAGATATTTTAACAAAACTTATCAAACAAACAGCCTAACAAAAATACTTCAGGCTCTTTTTGCGTAACCCAAAATAGATATGATTTTGTACAAACATCCCTTCGTCTGAGCCTATTTGTCTTTTTTCCTACCCTTTTATTTTTTCAAACTCTGAGCCTGGTTAGTGTCACTGTCAACCTGTTGCTTTGACTTTTTTTTATTAATGTCGCTAGGGTCCCATCAAATTCAAATATTATTTATTGACTAAAACATTGCAGTTCGGCATCGCGTAACTAAAATAACTTAACTGAATTATTATATGGACGCTACAAGCGACGCAGTCGACGTAGCCAAGTTCTGGGCTGCGATCATTTAATTGCCATCGACACGCTAAGAAGAAGAAGAAGTTACTTTAGAGATTTATAGATTCAAATGATTATTATTTGAAGTAAACAATTCGGAAACCAATAAGGAGTAATTGTAACTCATGGGCGCAAAAAAAGGGGTCAGCCATTATTAAATTAAACAGGTACGTAAATAAAAATATCACCCATTCCAGACAAGCGAAACCTTTGGTTCCAAAATCTAATTGGTGTAACAACTACAAAACCTCAACGGAATCAATCGACAATTGGTATAAAAACTATGGAAGGAACCTCAACTGAGTCAGATGACTCGCGCTTGCCTCGCTTCAGTACCCCAGTAGTCGGCGAGATAAGAAAACTCAAGTGTCACAACACGAAGGGCACGTTTTTAATGCGACTGTTTGTAGTCATCAGCGTCCGTAATGTTTCTTTTTGGGAAAATATGTCTTTCGCACGCGATGGCGTTAAATTATGTAATTCAATGCTTTTTTGGCACGTAGATGAGGTTACACGAGCTGGAGATGGGATGCTGCTTATTGTACTTTTACCGGTTTTAGGTTTCAGTAAGGTAGCCGTAGACCGTTTAAAAAATCAGATAGTGGTTCCAGAGATTACCACCTACAAACATACTTGCAAATAAACAACATTACCACTCTATTAGAGAACTAATCTATGTAATATTAGTACAGAATGGGGTAGACAAATATTAATCTATATGTAAGTACTGGTTCTGATATATTACCTTTGAAAAGATCATATATTAAATAAATATCAGAAAATGGTATACGCAGTAGAGGGGTAGGTATTTTTGTTACAAACTATTCGTATCTAAATCTATGTCTATTCGAGGAAAAATATCCCAAGCATTATAACAATCCACACGTGTTTCGAGTTGAACCAGTTTAGTTTTCGATAAATAAGTGCTTTATAAATAGTTATTATCCAAATAAGTACTCGTGTTAATTAATTATAAACTCTAATAAAAACTAAGGAGCCAATTTGTTCAGTGCTTTGTCTAAACCAGGTATTTCACTATTCAGCTGTAAATTACATCGTAAATATTATTTATAAAGTACATTATATCTCACTCATTTTCTGTTTTAATTTCTTCTGACGCGACACAACACAGTAGTGTGTTTCTAGCTTAATTAATTTAAAAAAAAAAAGCGACGATCCGACTTCAGTGACAAACTACTAAACCGATTTTGATGAAATTTCTGTGACCAATCTGAAAATATACCCTTTCAAATAAACAAATAATTTTCCAAATCGGTTTATAAATGACGGAGATCTGAGGTAACAAACATAAAAAAAATACCCACCGAATTGATAACCTCCTCCTTTTTTGGAAGTCGGTTATAAATAAGGGCATGTCCTGCACCTGGACAGGGCCCAAGTACGATTGATTAGGGCTGCAGAGCGGGAAACATCCTGGCAACTCGCGCCGTGCAACCGACCTTAGATCCAACGTGGATCCAACAGTCTAACGAGAGCCTCTTGACACGTCAAGAGACACTTGTATTATTATTTTGCTATCTTACATATTGAATCCTCGATTATTATAATAACCCGAACTTTGATAGGCCACTAGAGCTGTAGCCAGCACCAAGAGGCTCTTCTTTTCTCTTCTCTTCATGGAGCTGATATGATGATGGAGTCAGGAGGTGAATTATAGTGGAGCTATTCAGTGGTTCCAGGTAAACTTCTCGAGTGTGGGCTCACATGATTCGTTTTGACGTCGTCGGATAGATTGGACCTGGTGTGATGATGGAGCCAGAAGCAAAATACGACGGTGTTTTGCGTGTTTTAGGTTTTAAACTACATAACATGTTTTTTAATTAATTGTGGTTGGTTTAAGCCGATGTATTTAATGAGACTCCGGCACCTGCCTTCGGCCTCATGTAAAATATTGATGCAGGTGTTGACTCGCCTCCCACCGAACGGGATCCCATAAGGGCCTCCATTGGACACGCCAACAGTGTACACATTACATCATTAAACGGAATATTTACAACTATATGACCGCAGTCAAATAATACATACAAGATTTATATGCGTATTCATCTTCATATTGTCCACTACTGAACATAGACCTCACATCACTTGGATCGGCTACTCGCCTCGCGCATCCACATTTTTTTATACTAATCAATATCGTGACGAGCGGGTCGTTTGCTTGATGGTAAGCATAACGCCGGCCCATAACAATTACACTGCCACCCAGAACTTTGAAACACAAAGACCTGCGCGGCACTGCATCGCACTCTTTACCCTGATCATCTGAAACATCAGATATTATGTCTCATAAACCAGTAATTCACTGACTGCTCCTCAAACCGGGACACAGTACAGTATACTATAAGTATTTGAGCTATCTCGCTTGCACATCACCAATAGCCTCGTAAAGTTGGTAAAAGTAACGACTTTTGAAATGATGATGAGTGAGAGGTAGCGACGTCGCAGCGATCAGCAGCTCACTGGTTCGAATCAATGAGCTTGAACCTTCCGCTTGCGGTGTCTGATCAACTCCAATTGTAATCCTTCTGTTGTCTTGTAATTTAGTTCTATTTTAATTTAGTTTAAGACCATAGTTCCCGTCTTGATGTTTTTCTTTATCATGTTTATATCGTTAATTTCTATTAATATATCAAAATCAAAACCAAAATCAATCAAAACATTTATTTGCAAATAAAATAAGGTTACAAAATTAGATGTTACATTAAAAAGAATCACTTATTTTGCCTTTTCAGGCGTGCAAATATTTAAAAGTCAATGAAATAAATGCATAAAATTAAAGTCAAATTTAAAAATTTCAATTTCAAAGAATAACACAATCATAGTCAATCATACCCCCAGTAATAATTATATTTATTTATTTACGTTATTTAGTCAGGTTATTTAAATTATTTCTTCATTGAATATAATAGTTACAACATATGAACAATGAATATAATAGTTACAACATATGACCTAATCTTATAAGAGTATGGACCACGTGTCCATAGAGTGTAACGTAACAAAATAAAAAAAAACCTTCGGTGGAAGAAACATCGCATCGTTATACAACCTTAACTTGATAGTAGGCTTTTTATAATGCTCGCCTGCGGCCTGGCTAGCTACCAAAATCAGTCGCATCTATCAGTGTGTTCCTGAAACTGCACTTGAGAGCGAGGCCTAATCTAGGTCTTGTGTATACTTCATCTAGTGCCCGTCATCTTCGACCACATGCGAGAATCAAAGGCTAACATATCAAACATACAACCTCACAAGTCAGTAAAAGTCAGTCGAGTACTTATTTCACGATCAGTAAGTAAGCGTTGATTCGTAGCGGGAATTTAAATCTCGGACAGAAAGTAGTCCGTCCAGTACTAAGTTAAAACGAGACGCGACTACTTCCATCCCATTCTCGGTCTAGGATTTAAAAATAAACGAGATAAACCGGTCCCAACGGCTGAGTTTATCTTGGATTCTGGTCATCGTTACATAATAATGTCCTTTATTCGAAAGATTCTCGGATAAATAGTTGAGTTGTGACTCCGATTGGGACAAATGAGCTTGTGGTAGTTTCGTATTGACAAGGTATCTAATGTCACAGTATTACAATCCATATCCATATTGATATTGGGTTATAAAACTGTGCTGTTTCTAATTTTTTTAGACTAAATTGAAAAAAATAAACTCAGAACGTAAATTTAGATAAAACAAAAGTATATTATAGCTTATTCATTTAATATAAGCTTAGTTAGATCAAAATCGGCGTCGTAAATCAGGAGAAACAACCAATCATGTGATTGTAGATATATATATGGCTGCGGTTTTTCTTTTAGAAATGTTTCGTAAATTGTAGAATATTTATTCTAATGGGTAATTCTATAATTTTAGAAGATCCAAGCTGAGAGCGCCACGGACCAATACATATTGATACCATAGTAATATTACAAGTATTCTATAATTATAGTAAGTTTTTGCATAGAATGACAGATTGTATCAAAACATAAATGTGTGAACCTAGTTTTAGTTTCACCTCTTTTCCATGAGAAAAGTATGGAATACATTTCAGATTCACTTGCTTGTTTTCAGTGTAAAAAAGGCTACAAATTTAGTGGCGCCTAATATTTTGTCAAAAATTGGAAGATATTTGACAGCCCTAAATCTAAATTTAAATCTGTCAAACATCTTCCATCCACTTTCCTATCGATCCTCTCCCATTTTATATTCTTTTCATTTAAATAGGGAAATTTGATGAGACATTTGGCAGCACATAAAACTTATTTGTCAGCGGGACTCAGGCTGCATACCAACGAGGTTGCATGGAAATTCCGATGACGTCACAGGATCGTGTTATAAAAAATGAACAGTAATATGTATGTAATGTTCCAGACATAGTAGGGTAAATTAACAAATTATGATGTGTAAAAATAGAGCTATTTCTTTTCTTCAAAATGGCTTGACTGCTATAGAATCAAATAGACGCTGCTAACTTGTAATGGGCTAAGAACATTTGGATTATCTACTTTCTATGTAGGCTTGTATATTATCTGTTTTGTAGGTAGCTTAGGCACATGTTGTTAACAGTATTAGGCTATATGTACCTACCGTTACTGATGAGTGTGTAATATTGGAAAGCGATAATAAAGGCATTCAGTCCTTTAAAAAACAATCCCTATAATGTGTACTTAATAGTGTTTTAGTTTATTCTAATATTTTTCCGTGTTTTTGGTCACTTCATAACTTCACGTAAATAAATAAATCTCAAAAATTGCAGCGCAGTTAGCAACGATATTTTTAAGAATGTATATATATTTATGTGAACATCCCTCTCGTATCGGTAAACAACTTCTGTGACATTTCTAATAATTTTAGACGTTTATCTTTAGAAACTTGTCTAGCTACACAGTCGTTGTTTTTGTGGTAAGAAGGATAGTGTAAAACCTATAACCTATTTCGCAACTTTTACCGAAAATACACCAAATAAAAAAAGATTCCAAACGCACATGCGCACCGCGCAGAGCCTTTGAAGTTGCCATCACACAAAATGTTGTGCGGGTGAACTTAAAAACTACCAAAAGCGCACATAAAGTCGACGGCAACGACCGTAACATCTTGTAATGTGGTAATGAGCCATCTTACATCACACTTTACGCCGATGCGGTCTGTTAGAAGTTAATTTTGCTTGTGAAACATTCAATTTTATAACCATTACTGGTTGTTATTTTAACTGGCATGTTTGCCGTACAGATTCGCAACTGGCCGTAAATATTATCTAAGAAGGATTAATTGCAGAACACGCCCTCGATCCGAGATGGGATCTTCAACAAAAGACACCTATACGAGTACCTATATCCCTATTTCAAGGCTTACATTTCGACGTGAAAGATAAGTAGCTTTGTTTTTACCTACTCGTCTTTTTCGTTCTAAGACGTAATGTTTAACATTGTCATAATCTTTGCCTTGCACGCCCACAGCAGGGGCTAAAGAAAGCGAGCTTATCTTACATAGGTAGGTCACACAAGGGAAATCTGTGCTTTAGCCACTCGAACAAAGGAAAATTAATAATAAAATGATATTTTTTTCTCCTCGGCAATGCACTATTTATTGATGCATTCAGCCAGTATCAAGGCCTTTTTTTGTAATTATCGGCCTTTTAGTCTAACTTTTAATTAGATTCTTATTTTTCCATTCGGAAAAGTTCTTTTCTAGGGAAACAATTTTGCAATTTTGTGTGGTTCAATGGGAGAATTCTAAATTTGAGGAGGTGGTTTTTTGAAACTGGCACTATACACAAGTAACCGTGTCATGGCTATAGAAAAAAAGAAGCTACCCATTTAGTGATGGGAAAAACTACTTTCGAAACATGACTCAAACAGCTCAGGAAACAGATAACGATTTAATTAACTATTCACTTAAAACGCTCACTTTAATCATTAATGATCTATTCAAACTTAAACGATCCTAAATCATAGTTCGCAAGAGAAAAGCAGAACCAATCGTGTCTCACGATAAGTTGCCTAACTTGTTCAAGCGTCTACGGTTAGTCAATAATCGTTTATTCGTTAGGAAGTTTGTAAGCGCTCTTTGAAGCACTAGATATCTTTTTAAATCGTATCATTATAAGCTTTAGACAGAAGCTTCTTTCTAGAAGGTAATTGACGAATATTTCAGTATTATGCCGTTATATATGCTTATTTTTAAATGTAGGTAAGTTTCTAACGGATATTATGTATGTTAAATAATATATAAATAAGTTAGATAACGCTGACAAATAAAATAAGGTAAACTAATGGTCATACATAGATTATATTTTTTTAATAGAGTTAACAATTAATACTTGGTCTACATATGTACACTTTATTGAACCTTAACTTTCCCAGCGGCGGCGCGGCGCTTGCACAAAGTTGCGCCATCTGTGATTTGTGGCAGAAACGTACTTACAGCCTATGTAGAGGTTTCTGGTTTCTGGTATTTCATATTTGGTTGTACCTACTATTATGTATTCTGTGTATGTGGTAAGTTTGTGCGAAAAATATTTATGTAATAAACGCTATAAAGTTTAAAGTAAGTCATGTATTAACAAGATAGTTTAGAATTTGTATCTGAAATGTATTAATTGTTACCTAAAGATCTGAAACCAGTAGTAAAATATGAAATTACCGTAGCGTAGCACCTACTTACTTAATTGCCTAATGTTGCTAAGCACGCCTACCCTACATTTGACACAAGACAAAGGAATGCGGTATGATTTCATAAATTTGAATTCGGAACGAGCCAACTTTTTTAACGTATCAATAAACTTCGTTGAGCAAAAAAGGTGCGGTGTGTCCGCCGTTAAAATAAAAAAAACATGCAGGTAGGAAACCACTGGCTTTTTCAACACCTGTCGCCCCCGCACTAACATAAAAAAAACATCAACCGATAACAAAAGAGTTTTTGTTATCAAATCCGTATCATTACCTCGATTCCAAGATAGCATTCGCAGATCCAGTTATGAGTCACACACTTTTACTACTTTCCAAGTATTTAAGCACGAAAAAGTAAGTTTATGAGTAACAAGAGTAGTTTTACGGTTGAACGCGGCACTGTACCGCCTACGCCACGCCTCGGGCACTTTCAAACCGGTTCTAGAGGATACGCGTAAAAGTACTCCGTGAGCGAGATCGGGGAGCGACACAAGCCCTCCCTACGAACGATAGCGTCGGACTGGCTGCTAAGAAAAAAAAAGTGACACAGTGTTGCCGTGCCGGTGTAGAAAAATATGCGCAGCAATTACCAAAAAGAACTCAATGGGGTACCTAATCAAACTTTTGATTAACTTAATTGTATTCTAATAATTCTCAAATTTAATTATTATTGAAAATAATTATTTCATTGTATGTCCTAGGACCTATAGGAGTATAAGTATTAAATAAAGGATTATAAGTAGTAAATAAGTTAGTCGGTACGTATCTATTAGATTTTAGAAATAAATTTTATTTGTAGTATCTATGCAAATAAAATTGAAGTGTGTGTTGGTAATGTCAAAATAACAGCTTTTTACTAAATGCATATGTATAAAAGTATATACGGTATCTACTTATAAGAAAAACACAATTTTTAATAATTTTTATACCTTTCTGTATAAATATCATCTAAAAGAAATATATATAAAGATGTATCTGAGTTAATTAGGCTACTATTATTACGTGGGCGAAGCTACGGGGCACAACTAGTTTATTATAAATATTCAGTTCACAAAAATAGTGCCACTAAGCATACAATTTCCTCAAGTGGCAACCCAGAGTCTCAACTTTCATTGCATTCGGGCACCATCGGCCGAGCTCGGGCGCGGTCGCCCGCCACGGTTCACGGGTTTATAAAAACGGTCGGTTGAAAGAAAGGAAAAACAAAACTTTGTTGCTAGATGGACCTTTAATTTATAGTCAGAAATTCCGTTTTATATTAGAGGTGAACATAGCTTACATCTTAGTTATAAACTACCTAATAACGTGAAAATGGGTCAAATTAAGACAAATTTCATTAAAAAATTAGTAGGTAACTACCTAATTTTTGTTTACGTAATAGCAACTTTGTCCTATTTAACGAAGATATTTCTAATATTGCGACTGAAGGACTTTGTATCCAGGTCATGAAATAAATTAATAAAAAAAAATAACGAAGATATTTTTTAATAATTGTTAATAGGCCACAAAACTAGAAATGCCCACAAACACTAAAACTAGTTATTTTACAATCCTAGTGAGTTACCAAGTAGGTATTTTTTTTTAAATTTTTTCATAACTGTTGTTAGTTGGACCCACTGACCTACATATTACCTCCATGGATGGCCTTAACCGTACGTAGGTATTACATTCTGTGGTATTACTTATAAATTGGCATTATTAGGTATCAACGAACAAATAGAGTATTTGTTCGTTGTTATTATTTAGCCACTTGTTTTATTTACCTAGTCTACAAGTGCGAAAAAATAATTAGTCAGTCTATGAAATCTACTATAAGTATACTGACTATTCAGTATTCACATCAATCTAAATTCTTTCTCAAATTCGTAGCGCGTTCTATAACTTTCTAAATTATTGTTTCTACACAGTAAAATGTATCCTAAGAACATAAATAGGTATAAGGGAATATGGTCACCTAAAGGGAATTCGTTGATGAATGTTCATAAAATTCTGTTATATTTGTCGGCGCTTAATGAGTTCCTATCTTATGAACCATTTTACGAATTTTCATAGATAGGTATATAAGTAATTATTGAAATGATTGTAAGTGACTATTTTATGATTCACGAAATGGATCATATGATCATATTAAGATTCGGGTAAAAAGCCGCTCGTCTCGGTATAAAAAATATGTTTATTATAATGTATGTATGTAGGTACCTACTTAACTACCTAGGTTCATTGTGATACAAAACCTAATTATTACCGCTAAATGACATGCAAACCATGTAGTGCAGTAGATACGTAGGTATAAAAATATTGGAAAGTTTCTAAATATGAAAGTTTGTTTATCTAGATAGACCCAGACGGCCTTATCTAGATTAAATTAAAAAAAATTAAAACACGTACCTACTATGTTACATTTCTAGTACAGAAGAAACACTGAACACAAAAAAACCTATTTTGAAAACTCACAAGTGCTGCCACAACTGAAATGTGACAAAACTATCGAGACCTATTATTTTTAAAAACGGTTGTAACTTTACAGATCGAAACGATTTTCTTTTTCTTTTTGTGTCGCTTCCACGCTGATTCTGACATATTTTTGAATTCCACAAGTCGTTCTCGATTCTGCAACGGTACATGAAAACAAGTGCTTTATTTAGTCGTTTCTGCGTGACTAAGATTTACCCGATAGTTGATGTCTTAGGTACCTTTTGATCTGAGACTTATGATTATTTAAAACTAGCTTCTGCCCGCGATTTCCCCCATGTGAAGATTTACACAGAAACCGTGCATTTTCCCGGGATAAGTAGCCAATATTATGTAAGTAGCGTTCCAAGCGCCCACCAATAAGTAATTTTTAATTATTAATGATTTTACTTTTTACTCATTTTCATTTTTTTTCTTTTTACTAGTTTATACAATTATTTTATTTTCTTACAAATCAATTTTCAATTCATTTAATCAGATTATGTTTTACTAGGTATTCAATTTTAAATTATACTTGACATTTATGACATACATGTAGTCTACGCCTAAGTATAATCATTATTGTAATGGCATTTATTTAGAATCAAAACATATTATTGGTTTCTCTATTAAGTTACATGTAGGTATTATTACCAGTTTTCAACTTCACGCACGCTCACACAACACTAACCATAAGTACCCTATTTTCTTTCTTGTATTTTTTTTCCTCCCTCTTTTTATTAGAACAATAGTTGTATACCTACCTACTGTCTGCTGAGGAATTTTCGAAACTGTTTTTATCGGAATTAGGCTCTCTCGATACAGGCTTGCCTAGTGAGAGAACCGACGGGTATTTGTATTTTTACAATAACCTGTCTGCAAAAATATATTCGATCCAATTGTTTTTAGAATACACGGTTCACTTTTGTCTTTCAATTTGGATGAAGCAACCAAATTGATCCATGTAAACTTATAAGTGAATCATTCAATGTCATTGCAACAACAACATTCCTTTCATTTCTGCTCCATTCAACCAAAGTGATTCAATTTGGTTGAACCGTGTATTTTCACCTTAAGAGTAAGTCGTCTGTATTTATTTTTGATGTAATAAAAAGTATTTTTTTCATTTTTCAGTGCATTGTATTGGTGTTAATTAATAAATAGGTCATCATTAAGTAAATAAATAGGTTTGGCGAGCGGCCATATTTGCAATGGTTATGTACTAGCTGCTGCCCGCGATTTCACCCGCGTGGAGATATTGCATTTCATGGTTTTTATTTTTTTGCGCGGAACCCTAATTCTATTTCTAAAATAAAAGTAGCCTAAGTTACTCCTTATAACATCAGCTATCTGCCAGTGAAAGTCTCGTCAAAATCGGTCCAGCCGTTTCGGAGATTACCCGGAACAAACAGAGAGACAGACAAAAATTAAAAAAAATGGTTGTTTTGTTATAGATACCGTATATAGTTTCATATGCATTTGGTAAAAAGCTGTTATATGGATATTACAAACAGAGACTTCAATTTTATTTATTTGTATAGATTAGACAAGAATAAAAACACAGATCTTGCTTTCCCATAAGTCTTAGAATTCTTAGATCATTTTAGATGAATATTCACACAGTCATCCATCCATCAAGTAACATTCTAAAATTCACAACCTCCAACCTCATTTCACATCACTCATGTTCAAATTTCTCCAATAACCTAAAACCCGCCGCGCGCCGCCACCGCTCCGTGGCATCGAAAGCGGTCAGCGGCAACTTTCAACGCATAGCTAATTGACTCACAATGGCGTAGCTGGTTCGATTCCCATGTCGATCACTTTCCATGTCAATCACCGGGCATTAGCTTTGAAATGGAAATTATGGCGTTTTGCACTCGCGTGGGTTGATAGGTTTAATTTATTCAGGACGTAGATGCTAGGTAGGTACAGGCGGTCGTGAATAGCGAATGGAACTTCGCATTTGGGGAGAGTATCCTCATCCGAGAGAAACTGAAATGTGGATAGTCCAAGGTCGACAGGCTAGTCCTTAGGTGGAAGAAGCGTCTGGCCCAACCTACTGCCGGCGGCGCCGCGAAGGAACCGTTTGGAGCCGCCCAACCGATCCCTGAGGAGTGGTTGGACTGATCTCACGGGTCTCTTACCGTCCAGCTCGTGCCGGTGCTTTCCGGTATGGGTACTATGAAAATGATCTTTGCCATAGAGAGCCGACTGTCCAATGCCACCACTGTGGTTGCGTCGAAGATACGGCGCGACGCAGCACACTCTTGAGGAGTGCCCAGCTTGGACCATAGAATGCTGTGATCTCATCGTAGCTGTTGGCAGTGACCTCTCCCTTCCGGCCGTGGTTCAGAAGCGAGAGGTCGTGGAATGAGGCCATATCCTATTGCGAGCTTGTCATGCTCCGGAAAGAAGCTGCAAAGAGAGAGCGGGAGCAATACTTCTGACCTCATATTTCGCAGGAAGAAAGCGTCGCGTCGCGTAGAAGGCGCTTCTATATCCATTTTTATCATCCATAACAAATGCTACACATACATAAATAAAAGAATAAATGCTACGCATACCTATTAGTGTAGGTATGCCACCCAGCGTATGTGCCGCACAACGTGGTGGATGAAAGAGCATAAATACGGAAGGTGGTATGGAGTACTTTTCATCCCGAAAAATGCATTCGCGTTGAAACGGCGAGCAGTACCTATGTCATAAATATTTTTTAACTAATACCTAATGAAAATTAGCAAGGTATTTTGTGTAGGTATACACTATACCTACCTACTATTAGATATAACTATACCTACCTACTATAAAATGATTGACGTGATAATTTAACCTGGTATCAAAATTGGTGGGTATATAAAATACATTCCAAAAATGCCATCATCATTGTTATCAGCTAATTAAGTTCCCACTGCTGGGATAAAGGCCTTTTGTTAGGGAGATAATGTGGGCCGTAATTGCTGCAGTGCGGCTTGGTGGATGTCACATCATGATGTCTGCACAAAGTAAAACCAGCGGCCTAATTCTCTACCAGGCAACCGTGGCAAATTAGTATGTTATCCTATCCACGCTGTCAATTGGCCCTTTTACTTACTACATTAACCGTTAGCTCATAAGTATCCGTAGACAGTAGTCCCATGGCACTACTACAAGAACAGTAAAGTTCCTTCAACTCAAGTGACACCAGTTTTTGTGCAGGTGTGTCGCGACTCGCGAGGTGACCCCGTTAGTTTTTGCCAGGTGTCGAGAAATAGGTACAACTGGGTCGTACGTGAATGAATTATCAACTGCGGTTATGATAATAATCAATTTTTGTGTGTGTTTTTACGCATTCTTGCAAGTCGTCAATTTAAATAAAGTACCGGAATACACCTCGTTCGTCCGTTAAGCGGTAGGTAATAGAACCTACTTTCTGAATTATTTTTGCTGTAAGATTGTTAGCAAAAAAATTATATGTAAGTAAGTACCTAATTTATAAAACTAAAAATACGCGCTAGTGGCCACTGATGAGAACAACTATCCACATCTTTCACCATCATCAGATCCTCGACACCAAGTGCAATCTATTTTTCTCGTCAAACCGATTCATAAGAACCCAAACTTATATACTTGGAGCCCCTGAAACCACCTCCTGCCACCTCCTGGCTCCATCATCAGATCAAGCCCTCTCCATTATACCAAATTATTGTATTGTCATCGAAACTATAAACTACATATACATACAAAGTATCGATACGCCAATTAGAAGTATATAAGATTAAAATGGATTTACAATTTCTGAGCCTCCTCCCAGTTCTCTCAGAGGGAGAATGTAGGCATAATCCGTACTTAGATGTACCTATATAAACGCTAAATGCTTAGAAGTATCTAAGTATAAATAAATAAATAAGTAACACAGTTAGTGAACTGTGCTACCACAAAAAACCACTTTAAGACGCCTGTTTAGCCAGTGTCTAAAGATAAACGTCTAATATTATAGAAATGTCACAACAGAATTGAGTTAGACAACGGTTAAACACTACTTAAATCAGGATTTGTGGTTGCTCATATTAAAACACGCGACTAAGGCATGTTTAGGAGTTAAACACTGTTTAACACTGGTTCAAAGTGTGTAAGTTTTTTGTGGTAAGATCGTCATACTCCTGCACTAGGATTCCCTGTGCCGCAGGTGCTATGGACAAATAGATACACAACACAAATATTTAACACCCGACATCTAACTTTATGCTCACAAGTCACAACACAAAGTGTGCTCCGGCCGTGGATCGAACCCGGCGTCCCTCACTTTACAGGCAGGATTATTACCAACTTAGGCCGGTATTCCGTTCATCAAAGATCTTCGTCCAAATTCTGTTTCCCTTCAATAATTGATCAAATTTCTTAGACAGATGTTGATTTCACTCGTCCATTATCTTTGTCCAAGATTTCTAACTAGCGTAGTTTGAAAAAAAATTAGGAATTTTGACTTTTACTGTTGTTATCATAATCTGTGATCGGTGTATCGGTGTTCCTAAGTGATTTGATTAAGTCATCTAAGTACCTTGATCAAATGCACCTTGGACAAAAGATCTTTGATGAGTGGCATGCCACCCTTAGCCTCGGAGCCTACAATATAATTTGTACCTACTTCCCTGTTAGCCGCAGTAGGCACATTTCTACAACTATTTTTACTTTCTCATTACCTCAGCCCTAACGACATTCTAAATTAAAAACAACTTTACCATACCTCCAAAAGCCAACAATGAAAAAAACTACCAAAGTACCTAACACACCGGAAGTGCCGGAACCTTTCTCCGGTAATAACTTGAAAATAAGTTGTATTTAAAAAGTTATTAACGCAAGTGAACCTATAGCTTTGTGTCTCAATAAATAACTTGCACCTGAGCATAGCTGGGCACCGTTAATCAAATAGTTAACTTCGTTAATCGTTAATCCGCTACAAAAAAAGTTAGCTTCGTTAAACGTTAAAGCGTTACATTTCGCAAGAATTAACGCAAGTTAACGTTAATCGTTAATCCGTTAATATGTGTAAAATTGCATTTTTATATCGTTGCGTTATCACTAACGCAACGATTTAAAAATGCAATTTTACACACATTTTTACAATTTTTTGTTCACACTTATAAAACCTGTTGGTTTATGATGTTAGGAAGGAACTGGAAGTTAGGAAGAAAACAAAATACTTGTTAATTCAAATGTGTAATTTAATCGCCGGGCATAAGGTGCATATTCCCCTTCATGAACATTAACATATTGAAGTTCTCGTCTGAAAGGGAGGCTCGCTTTGGTGTTAAAATGTCTTTACCCGTGGAAAACAGACGTTCAACTGCAGCGCTTGAGGGTACAGCAGTATTGTATTTGATGAATAGATTTATGAATATCTTTTTTATCAACACGCAAATGATGACTGACAGTAATAATTATAATAAATAATAACAAAAAACACTCGTCACTCTAAGTACCGGCGCGGCGCTAAGTAATGAAATGATCAAACGAAACAAATCTCTTCGCAGTTATCTCACTCGCACGCGCCGGCAAAATATTATATTATTATCTAGTTTTGTTTTTGTCTCACTTCACTCGCTGCCACGCGCCGCCCGGCACTTGTCATTTCATTTCATACTTGTCAACCTGTTTTTCGCGCCGCGTTGCGATGCCGGCCGTGCGGTAAATAGTAGCTGTACCCATTGGATTAACGATTAACGGACTTCTGACTGATGTTAACGGAAGTTAACGTGTCCGTTAACATTTTTAAAAGTTAACTTAAAAGTTAATCCGTTAATCAAAATATTAACTTCGTTAATTAACGATTAACGGATTAACGAGTTAATGCCCAGCTATGCACCTGAGTTTGAGAAATGAGGAGTGTGAGATAAGCGGTAGCGGGAGCGGGAGCCCATATGGTAGCGGGGGCGAGTGCGGTAGCGGGAGAGCGAGTGTGGTAGAGCGAGTGGGTAGCGCGAGCGAATACTGTCTTTTACAGTCTCAGAATCATTTCTGTATACCTGAAACGAACTTACAACCTTACTGAAAAAATTTGTACCTAAAATCCATTTATTGTAGTTTATGCATCGCATCGGCTGATAATAATGACAAGATTTGATCAAACTAGGTACATCTCTTACTACAGGCACCACAATCGATGATGACACTTTGTTCCTGCCGTTCAAGGTGGCTGTCAAAGCTGTCAAACGAGTTCTCAAGGATCGGCAACGCATTGGCAACGCCCCCAGTGTTGCAAATGTCCATAGGCGACGGTGACCGCTTACCATCAGGCGGGCCGTTTGCTTCTTTGCCACTCGTTTACATAAAAAAAGGCATTTAAAAGTTACAGCGAATAAAGAAACTCACATAGGTAGATACATGAAACCTAAAAACATTACACTCCTTTTTTTGCAGAACTTTTGAGTAAGTTTGACATTTTCAAGTCTTATAAATAAACTGTCAAGTTTAGAATTTGGCACAATACGTAAACCGCGTCTGGATTCCTGCGGCGCAAGTACGGAACTCGGTTCGATAAATTTGTCAAACCGAAAAACTCGATAAATTTATCGAATGTTGCGAGTACCGAAGTCTGATCTTAAAGTATTGTAGTAGCTCTATATTCTCTTTGGATCCGACCTAGCTATTCGATAACTTTTGTCGAAAGTATCGAGGTTCGATAAAAATCGATAACACCCACTTTATCGATTTGAACCGTCAATTTTATCGAATTTTATCGATCAAAAGACCTGCGGCGCGAGTACGGATCTTTTCGATAAATAAAATTCGATAAAATTGACAGTTCAAATCGATAAAACCCACTTTATCGATTTTAACTGTCAATTTTATCGAATAAAACCCACTTTATCGATTTTAACTGTCAAATTTATCGAATTTTATTTATCGAATAGATCCGTACTCGCGCCGCTGTACTTGCGCCGCTGGCCAGAAAAATTGGAAGTAGGAAATACATGGAGGTGTCATGTTATTCTATTCTATACGTAGTGACAGTTGTAGGTAAGTGCCATATCAGCCATTTTAATAGACAACAAATAGTGCAATAGTGTTGTAGCGTTGCCCTAATACTTTCCGAAATTAGTTCCTCCGCTGAAACGATATCGATATAATCTGAGATGTTAACATAAATCATTCTGCGTGTTCTCATCGGTCCGAGTGACTATGCCCGGCCCGTGGTTCACAGCATGGAGATACCGTCCCACAGAGTTTTATCTATACAAATAAATAGAATGAAGTGTCTGTTGGTAATATCAAAATAACAGCTTTTTACGTAATGCATATGAAAGTATATACGGAACCTATAACAAAACAACTCTGTCTTATTTGTTTGTGCCGGGTAATCTCCGAAACGGCTGGACCGATTTTGGTGGGACTTTCACTGGCAGATAGCTGATGTTACAAGGTGTAATGTCAGCATTTTGTTATTAGTTTTAGTTCCATATTAGCAGCTATAACCAATACGATTTATAGATAAAAAATACTTGAATTAAATCCAAATGTTATTGAAAATAGGATTTAGAGCATAATAAGGGTTCAGACCTAGCGAACTTACGAATGGAAGGCATGCGTTTTCTCAGCTAGATAGTTTCTGTTTTCTAAAGTAAGTTTTCCGATTAGATGTGATTCCTGTCAAACAGATATCTCTCAGACTCGTATCTAATATCGAACTCGTTATATAGTAGCACCTGTTTCTTGATTGGCACAACCCTAGCAATGGCAGCCATGTTATTCGACAATATAAGTTGTAGGTATGCGTGCACCTTTTTTTGAAGGTATTTCCAATCCATATAAGTAAGTCAGTGCCAGAAAAGGAGACTAAAAATACTGTCATGGCAATGTGGTCTTGTCATTGTCTACTTGTCAAGTCAACAAGTGACAAAAGTATTTCGAAGATTTGACAAAAGTCAAAATAGTCAAGTCGCTGCGAAGATGCTACGTATTTTTATTTTAAAAATAAGTAGGAAATCCATAAATAAATCAGTTTAAAAAGATAAATTCTGCTTTAAGTTGAAATAACCTGCATGTTAGTGATGTAGCTTAGAAATCAGCTGTAAAACCGGTGAGTTTTTCGATGAAATAGTTGGAAGCAATTTGTATGCAAAACATATCTGTTCTAGCGCACAAATTGTTAATTATTTTGTGATATTGAACGTTCTGTTGCCTCTAATTTATCTCAATTGAGCGTATAACGTCCGTTGCTGTGATTCACATATTGTTTTATCAACCGCTTGATTGTTTATTAATAGCTTATTGTTTATTAATGTTATGCTTTGTTTTTTTTACTGAATAGTTGTGGAAGTCGTAGTTTGTTTTAAAAAGACAAATTCTGCAATCGTGGAAAATGAGAATTGTGTAAAAATATCCGTGTTGTGTTAAAAATCCACCTTATAGTTCATTTATGGAACACAAATTGTGGTTAAGTCAGTGGTATCCATGAAATTGATACTGTGGTAAGTAAGCTGATCCTGTACATCCTGCCCTCTGACAGAGGTTCATAGTTTCATAACTAAATTAGATTAAAACATTTTTATTGTGGGTTACAATTCCAGCATTTCTAGCCCAATGAAATATTTTATATAAATAATACATTTTAATTATTAATGAAATTGTTGACTACACTCCATCAAAAGATTTGTAGCCTGTATTCTCAGTGAGACCTAGTTTTCTGCCAAAAGTAACAAACAAAACAGTGGATATTAAAATTAACACTACAATTCACAATTTTTTTTTATGATGTTAAGTGTAATATTTAAATAACATTTCCATATTTCAGTGTATAAATACACACAATGGAAGGGGCAAGTACAGACTCCATACGGGCCTTGGCACCGAAATGGAGCCTCGCAGGGGACGACCAGTTATTGAATATATTGCAGAGTACTCATCAGGTAATTAGAAATTACTGCGCAATGAGACTTAATAATGAAGGCAAGAGCCGAGTAACCAATACAAGCGTCTTTCTGTGGGGGAGGCATATGTTCAGCCATGGATATCTTCTGGCTGATAATGATGAGATTTAATACATGTTGTCTCAGTGTAACAAACACTCTAAGGGCTGGTATTATGCTTACCATAATACAAACAATCTGGCCCTCTACTGGGCAAATGTCTCTCCATCAACCCTCCAATGGTTGCAATATTAATACTTAAAAAAGGACTACATTTGTTAAATTGTGATTTATGTATTATTTATTTATATTTTTTCTTTATGTTTTACTTACAGCAAATAATATCAAAATGTCAAGATGTAAACTCAAAGTTGGAAGAAATGGCATCAGCACTTGATGATGCCGGCATCCACTTGCAGAATGTTAACAACAAGTGAGTAGTTTAATTTAGTTAGCCACTGGTCCCGGTTATTGTAAGTCAACAGTTGGATCATCATGTAGGAAGCCAATGGGCAGCTTAAACATTCTGACATCATGTTGTCTCATGACTGATGATGTATGTCTGATAAAGAAAATAAGAAATAAAAGGTCTATACAGGTGAGTTTGAATGTTATCCTGGTAATTAGTACAATGTAGAAAGGTCATGTCTTCGGATCAGTCGGACATAGCAATATTGCGATTCCCTGTAGTCCAATTTATCGAACTGACGGGAATTAAAAGTTAATGTTCTCCAATCAGTTGAACAAAGCAGTCGGACTACGTGGCCAAAGCCGGTTATCCTTTGAAATATGTATCCCTTGGAAATGTCATTCCGAATTTCCATACAATAAAAATTCAAGATCAAAAGTGAAGTGCGCGGCATTTTCTGGAAAAGTTTCTGGAAAAGTCTCTACTAATAAATATCATCATTGAACAAGGTTCGACATAGTTCAAAGTGAATCTGCTGTTTTAGGGCTGCCCGGAAATTCTGTAGTAAAATTTTGACGTAAATTTTAAAAGCCAATGAAAAATTTCGAATATCAAACACTCGTAAAACAAATGTTGTTGACCTCCAGGCGTAAATTTACCCCCTTTCGGCCTAATATACCAATTCAAACTCGGGCTATATAACCGGATATGTCCAGAAAATTCCGGAAGGGTGGCAACCCAAATCTCGACCCCTTCTCTTCATGTGATGCTTATAGTCAGGAAACAAAGCTACCAGTCTTGTACAGTCTTGTGTAAGAGCTAATCTCTTATTTTTAGAAAGTAATTATGTTATCATGCCACGCACACTTACTATGTAGATCAAATATTTTGTAATGTTAATTAGGATGCTTTCCAAAATCATAATAGGTACTATGATTTACTTTCATTACTTTCACATCCTGACACAGTAAAGCCACTTTAATTATTTAGTTATGGTAAAGTATATACTTTACCAATTTACCATAGGGGTAATGATTTGACAGTCAATGTCTAGCGCAGCATTATATTTTCTTTGAAAATTCTCTGTTGTCTTTCAAATCATTGATCGCTCGATGGTGTCTTGTACAAATTCTACAATGAAGTTGTTGTTTCGGTAAAGCAAGGTGGTAGTGCATTTTTTAGTGTTTGCTTGGATAACTACCATCCTCGAATTGAAAATCTCTTGCTTATAATGTGAATGTATACAATACGAGTGCTGCTGAGCTCAACAATATATGCTCGGCAGATTACCAACTTCAGGAAATTGCAGGCCTATAAAATTGTAATTTCATTTCAGAATATCTAGATTTTGAGAGCTCATTCCAAAAAAGCAACAGATAGCCTGGTTCAATTTTAGTACCAAAAGAGAACAACCCATTCAATTTTATCTCGTTAGAGTCGTTGCTTATAATTAAGAACTCAATAATTTTTAGATTCATGGCGCTCAGCAACTCTCAATTCATTGAAAGTCGCGTGTTCGATGACGAAGAGGACTTGACCGTGCAAAACCTACCAAACAAGGTAAACTATACTTTTTTTCTAATTACTTGTAGGGCTGATCACTACCTCGCCCGGTCTCAAGCGACGATGTTGTCGACCTCCAGGAGTAGATCGACCCCCTTCTTGGATAACATACCGATTTAAACTCAGGTTTAGAGTGGGATTTCACATATGAGGGTTGTTTGTTGTTCAGGCTCCGACCCAACCGCCGCCATTAGACGAGCTGGCCGTGCTCTTGAGTAGTCTGCCGCCGCTGCAGCGCGCGCACGAGACGGCACACATCGTGGACGACAGCGACTCAGACAGCGACACTGAGATCAGGTACTGTGTCGCTGCAGCGCGCACGAGACGGCACACATCGTGGACGACAGCGACTCAGACAGCGACACTGAGATCAGGTACTGTGTCGCTGCAGCGCGCACGAGACGGCACACATCGTGGACGACAGCGACTCAGACAGCGACACTGAGATCAGGTACTGTGTCGCTGCAGCGCGCACGAGACGGCACACATCGTGGACGACAGCGACTCAGACAGCGACACTGAGATCAGGTACTGTGTCGCTGCAGCGCGCACGAGACGGCACACATCGTGGACGACAGCGACTCAGACAGCGACACTGAGATCAGGTACTGTGTCGCTGCAGCGCGCACGAGACGGCACACATCGTGGACGACAGCGACTCAGACAGCGACACTGAGATCAGGTACTGTGTCGCTGCAGCGCGCACGAGACGGCACACATCGTGGACGACAGCGACTCAGACAGCGACACTGAGATCAGGTACTGTGTCGCTGCAGCGCGCACGAGACGGCACACATCGTGGACGACAGCGACTCAGACAGCGACACTGAGATCAGGTACTGTGTCGCTGCAGCGCGCACGAGACGGCACACATCGTGGACGACAGCGACTCAGACAGCGACACTGAGATCAGGTACTGTGTCGCTGCAGCGCGCACGAGACGGCACACATCGTGGACGACAGCGACTCAGACAGCGACACTGAGATCAGGTACTGTGTCGCTGCAGCGCGCACGAGACGGCACACATCGTGGACGACAGCGACTCAGACAGCGACACTGAGATCAGGTACTGTGTCGCTGCAGCGCGCACGAGACGGCACACATCGTGGACGACAGCGACTCAGACAGCGACACTGAGATCAGGTACTGTGTCGCTGCAGCGCGCACGAGACGGCACACATCGTGGACGACAGCGACTCAGACAGCGACACTGAGATCAGGTACTGTGTCGCTGCAGCGCGCACGAGACGGCACACATCGTGGACGACAGCGACTCAGACAGCGACACTGAGATCAGGTACTGTGTCGCTGCAGCGCGCACGAGACGGCACACATCGTGGACGACAGCGACTCAGACAGCGACACTGAGATCAGGTACTGTGTCGCTGCAGCGCGCACGAGACGGCACACATCGTGGACGACAGCGACTCAGACAGCGACACTGAGATCAGGTACTGTGTCGCTGCAGCGCGCACGAGACGGCACACATCGTGGACGACAGCGACTCAGACAGCGACACTGAGATCAGGTACTGTGTCGCTGCAGCGCGCACGAGACGGCACACATCGTGGACGACAGCGACTCAGACAGCGACACTGAGATCAGGTACTGTGTCGCTGCAGCGCGCACGAGACGGCACACATCGTGGACGACAGCGACTCAGACAGCGACACTGAGATCAGGTACTGTGTCGCTGCAGCGCGCACGAGACGGCACACATCGTGGACGACAGCGACTCAGACAGCGACACTGAGATCAGGTACTGTGTCGCTGCAGCGCGCACGAGACGGCACACATCGTGGACGACAGCGACTCAGACAGCGACACTGAGATCAGGTACTGTGTCGCTGCAGCGCGCACGAGACGGCACACATCGTGGACGACAGCGACTCAGACAGCGACACTGAGATCAGGTACTGTGTCGCTGCAGCGCGCACGAGACGGCGCACATCGTGACGACAGCGACTCAGACAGCGACACTGAGATCAGGTACTGTGTCGCTGCAGCGCGCACGAGACGGCACACATCGTGGACGACAGCGACTCAGACAGCGACACTGAGATCAGGTACTGTGTCGCTGCAGCGCGCACGAGACGGCACACATCGTGGACGACAGCGACTCAGACAGCGACACTGAGATCAGGTACTGTGTCGCTGCAGCGCGCACGAGACGGCGCACATCGTGACGACAGCGACTCAGACAGCGACACTGAGATCAGGTACTGTGTCGCTGCAGCGCGCACGAGACGGCACACATCGTGGACGACAGCGACTCAGACAGCGACACTGAGATCAGGTACTGTGTCGCTGCAGCGCGCACGAGACGGCACACATCGTGGACGACAGCGACTCAGACAGCGACACTGAGATCAGGTACTGTGTCGCTGCAGCGCGCACGAGACGGCGCACATCGTGACGACAGCGACTCAGACAGCGACACTGAGATCAGGTACTGTGTCGCTGCAGCGCGCACGAGACGGCACACATCGTGGACGACAGCGACTCAGACAGCGACACTGAGATCAGGTACTGTGTCGCTGCAGCGCGCACGAGACGGCACACATCGTGGACGACAGCGACTCAGACAGCGACACTGAGATCAGGTACTGTGTCGCTGCAGCGCGCACGAGACGGCACACATCGTGACGACAGCGACTCAGACAGCGACACTGAGATCAGGTACTGTGTCGCTGCAGCGCGCACGAGACGGCACACATCGTGGACGACAGCGACTCAGACAGCGACACTGAGATCAGGTACTGTGTCGCTGCAGCGCGCACGAGACGGCGCACATCGTGACGACAGCGACTCAGACAGCGACACTGAGATCAGGTACTGTGTCGCTGCAGCGCGCACGAGACGGCGCACATCGTGACGACAGCGACTCAGACAGCGACACTGAGATCAGGTACTGTGTCGCTGCAGCGCGCACGAGACGGCGCACATCGTGACGACAGCGACTCAGACAGCGACACTGAGATCAGGTACTGTGTCGCTGCAGCGCGCACGAGACGGCGCACATCGTGACGACAGCGACTCAGACAGCGACACTGAGATCAGGTACTGTGTCGCTGCAGCGCGCACGAGACGGCGCACATCGTGACGACAGCGACTCAGACAGCGACACTGAGATCAGGTACTGTGTCGCTGCAGCGCGCACGAGACGGCGCACATCGTGGACGACAGCGACTCAGACAGCGACACTGAGATCAGGTACTGTGTCGCTGCAGCGCGCACGAGACGGCACACATCGTGGACGACAGCGACTCAGACAGCGACACTGAGATCAGGTACTGTGTCGCTGCAGCGCGCACGATACGGCACACATCGTGGACGACAGCGACTCAGACAGCGACACTGAGATCAGGTACTGTGTCGCTGCAGCGCGCACGAGACGGCACACATCGTGGACGACAGCGACTCAGACAGCGACACTGAGATCAGGTACTGTGTCGCTGCAGCGCGCACGAGACGGCACACATCGTGGACGACAGCGACTCAGACAGCGACACTGAGATCAGGTACTGTGTCGCTGCAGCGCGCACGAGACGGCACACATCGTGGACGACAGCGACTCAGACAGCGACACTGAGATCAGGTACTGTGTCGCTGCAGCGCGCACGAGACGGCACACATCGTGGACGACAGCGACTCAGACAGCGACACTGAGATCAGGTACTGTGTCGCTGCAGCGCGCACGAGACGGCACACATCGTGGACGACAGCGACTCAGACAGCGACACTGAGATCAGGTACTGTGTCGCTGCAGCGCGCACGAGACGGCACACATCGTGGACGACAGCGACTCAGACAGCGACACTGAGATCAGGTACTGTGTCGCTGCAGCGCGCACGAGACGGCACACATCGTGGACGACAGCGACTCAGACAGCGACACTGAGATCAGGTACTGTGTCGCTGCAGCGCGCACGAGACGGCACACATCGTGGACGACAGCGACTCAGACAGCGACACTGAGATCAGGTACTGTGTCGCTGCAGCGCGCACGAGACGGCACACATCGTGGACGACAGCGACTCAGACAGCGACACTGAGATCAGGTACTGTGTCGCTGCAGCGCGCACGAGACGGCACACATCGTGGACGACAGCGACTCAGACAGCGACACTGAGATCAGGTACTGTGTCGCTGCAGCGCGCACGAGACGGCACACATCGTGGACGACAGCGACTCAGACAGCGACACTGAGATCAGGTACTGTGTCGCTGCAGCGCGCACGAGACGGCACACATCGTGGACGACAGCGACTCAGACAGCGACACTGAGATCAGGTACTGTGTCGCTGCAGCGCGCACGAGACGGCACACATCGTGGACGACAGCGACTCAGACAGCGACACTGAGATCAGGTACTGTGTCGCTGCAGCGCGCACGAGACGGCACACATCGTGGACGACAGCGACTCAGACAGCGACACTGAGATCAGGTACTGTGTCGCTGCAGCGCGCACGAGACGGCACACATCGTGGACGACAGCGACTCAGACAGCGACACTGAGATCAGGTACTGTGTCGCTGCAGCGCGCACGAGACGGCACACATCGTGGACGACAGCGACTCAGACAGCGACACTGAGATCAGGTACTGTGTCGCTGCAGCGCGCACGAGACGGCACACATCGTGGACGACAGCGACTCAGACAGCGACACTGAGATCAGGTACTGTGTCGCTGCAGCGCGCACGAGACGGCACACATCGTGGACGACAGCGACTCAGACAGTGACACTGAGATCAGGTACTGTGTCGCTGCAGCGCGCACGAGACGGCACACATCGTGGACGACAGCGACTCAGACAGCGACACTGAGATCAGGTACTGTGTCGCTGCAGCGCGCACGAGACGGCACACATCGTGGACGACAGCGACTCAGACAGCGACACTGAGATCAGGTACTGTGTCGCTGCAGCGCGCACGAGACGGCACACATCGTGGACGACAGCGACTCAGACAGCGACACTGAGATCAGGTACTGTGTCGCTGCAGCGCGCACGAGACGGCACACATCGTGGACGACAGCGACTCAGACAGCGACACTGAGATCAGGTACTGTGTCGCTGCAGCGCGCACGAGACGGCGCACATCGTGACGACAGCGACTCAGACAGCGACACTGAGATCAGGTACTGTGTCGCTGCAGCGCGCACGAGACGGCACACATCGTGGACGACAGCGACTCAGACAGCGACACTGAGATCAGGTACTGTGTCGCTGCAGCGCGCACGAGACGGCACACATCGTGGACGACAGCGACTCAGACAGCGACACTGAGATCAGGTACTGTGTCGCTGCAGCGCGCACGAGACGGCGCACATCGTGACGACAGCGACTCAGACAGCGACACTGAGATCAGGTACTGTGTCGCTGCAGCGCGCACGAGACGGCACACATCGTGGACGACAGCGACTCAGACAGCGACACTGAGATCAGGTACTGTGTCGCTGCAGCGCGCACGAGACGGCACACATCGTGGACGACAGCGACTCAGACAGCGACACTGAGATCAGGTACTGTGTCGCTGCAGCGCGCACGAGACGGCGCACATCGTGACGACAGCGACTCAGACAGCGACACTGAGATCAGGTACTGTGTCGCTGCAGCGCGCACGAGACGGCACACATCGTGGACGACAGCGACTCAGACAGCGACACTGAGATCAGGTACTGTGTCGCTGCAGCGCGCACGAGACGGCACACATCGTGGACGACAGCGACTCAGACAGCGACACTGAGATCAGGTACTGTGTCGCTGCAGCGCGCACGAGACGGCACACATCGTGACGACAGCGACTCAGACAGCGACACTGAGATCAGGTACTGTGTCGCTGCAGCGCGCACGAGACGGCACACATCGTGGACGACAGCGACTCAGACAGCGACACTGAGATCAGGTACTGTGTCGCTGCAGCGCGCACGAGACGGCGCACATCGTGACGACAGCGACTCAGACAGCGACACTGAGATCAGGTACTGTGTCGCTGCAGCGCGCACGAGACGGCACACATCGTGGACGACAGCGACTCAGACAGCGACACTGAGATCAGGTACTGTGTCGCTGCAGCGCGCACGAGACGGCACACATCGTGGACGACAGCGACTCAGACAGCGACACTGAGATCAGGTACTGTGTCGCTGCAGCGCGCACGAGACGGCACACATCGTGGACGACAGCGACTCAGACAGCGACACTGAGATCAGGTACTGTGTCGCTGCAGCGCGCACGAGACGGCACACATCGTGGACGACAGCGACTCAGACAGCGACACTGAGATCAGGTACTGTGTCGCTGCAGCGCGCACGAGACGGCACACATCGTGGACGACAGCGACTCAGACAGCGACACTGAGATCAGGTACTGTGTCGCTGCAGCGCGCACGAGACGGCACACATCGTGGACGACAGCGACTCAGACAGCGACACTGAGATCAGGTACTGTGTCGCTGCAGCGCGCACGAGACGGCACACATCGTGGACGACAGCGACTCAGACAGCGACACTGAGATCAGGTACTGTGTCGCTGCAGCGCGCACGAGACGGCACACATCGTGGACGACAGCGACTCAGACAGCGACACTGAGATCAGGTACTGTGTCGCTGCAGCGCGCACGAGACGGCACACATCGTGGACGACAGCGACTCAGACAGCGACACTGAGATCAGGTACTGTGTCGCTGCAGCGCGCACGAGACGGCACACATCGTGGACGACAGCGACTCAGACAGCGACACTGAGATCAGGTACTGTGTCGCTGCAGCGCGCACGAGACGGCACACATCGTGGACGACAGCGACTCAGACAGCGACACTGAGATCAGGTACTGTGTCGCTGCAGCGCGCACGAGACGGCACACATCGTGGACGACAGCGACTCAGACAGCGACACTGAGATCAGGTACTGTGTCGCTGCAGCGCGCACGAGACGGCACACATCGTGGACGACAGCGACTCAGACAGCGACACTGAGATCAGGTACTGTGTCGCTGCAGCGCGCACGAGACGGCACACATCGTGGACGACAGCGACTCAGACAGCGACACTGAGATCAGGTACTGTGTCGCTGCAGCGCGCACGAGACGGCACACATCGTGGACGACAGCGACTCAGACAGCGACACTGAGATCAGGTACTGTGTCGCTGCAGCGCGCACGAGACGGCACACATCGTGGACGACAGCGACTCAGACAGCGACACTGAGATCAGGTACTGTGTCGCTGCAGCGCGCACGAGACGGCACACATCGTGGACGACAGCGACTCAGACAGCGACACTGAGATCAGGTACTGTGTCGCTGCAGCGCGCACGAGACGGCACACATCGTGGACGACAGCGACTCAGACAGCGACACTGAGATCAGGTACTGTGTCGCTGCAGCGCGCACGAGACGGCACACATCGTGGACGACAGCGACTCAGACAGCGACACTGAGATCAGGTACTGTGTCGCTGCAGCGCGCACGAGACGGCACACATCGTGGACGACAGCGACTCAGACAGCGACACTGAGATCAGGTACTGTGTCGCTGCAGCGCGCACGAGACGGCACACATCGTGGACGACAGCGACTCAGACAGCGACACTGAGATCAGGTACTGTGTCGCTGCAGCGCGCACGAGACGGCACACATCGTGGACGACAGCGACTCAGACAGCGACACTGAGATCAGGTACTGTGTCGCTGCAGCGCGCACGAGACGGCACACATCGTGGACGACAGCGACTCAGACAGCGACACTGAGATCAGGTACTGTGTCGCTGCAGCGCGCACGAGACGGCACACATCGTGGACGACAGCGACTCAGACAGCGACACTGAGATCAGGTACTGTGTCGCTGCAGCGCGCACGAGACGGCACACATCGTGGACGACAGCGACTCAGACAGCGACACTGAGATCAGGTACTGTGTCGCTGCAGCGCGCACGAGACGGCACACATCGTGGACGACAGCGACTCAGACAGCGACACTGAGATCAGGTACTGTGTCGCTGCAGCGCGCACGAGACGGCACACATCGTGGACGACAGCGACTCAGACAGCGACACTGAGATCAGGTACTGTGTCGCTGCAGCGCGCACGAGACGGCACACATCGTGGACGACAGCGACTCAGACAGCGACACTGAGATCAGGTACTGTGTCGCTGCAGCGCGCACGAGACGGCACACATCGTGGACGACAGCGACTCAGACAGCGACACTGAGATCAGGTACTGTGTCGCTGCAGCGCGCACGAGACGGCACACATCGTGGACGACAGCGACTCAGACAGCGACACTGAGATCAGGTACTGTGTCGCTGCAGCGCGCACGAGACGGCACACATCGTGGACGACAGCGACTCAGACAGCGACACTGAGATCAGGTACTGTGTCGCTGCAGCGCGCACGAGACGGCACACATCGTGGACGACAGCGACTCAGACAGCGACACTGAGATCAGGTACTGTGTCGCTGCAGCGCGCACGAGACGGCACACATCGTGGACGACAGCGACTCAGACAGCGACACTGAGATCAGGTACTGTGTCGCTGCAGCGCGCACGAGACGGCACACATCGTGGACGACAGCGACTCAGACAGCGACACTGAGATCAGGTACTGTGTCGCTGCAGCGCGCACGAGACGGCACACATCGTGGACGACAGCGACTCAGACAGCGACACTGAGATCAGGTACTGTGTCGCTGCAGCGCGCACGAGACGGCACACATCGTGGACGACAGCGACTCAGACAGCGACACTGAGATCAGGTACTGTGTCGCTGCAGCGCGCACGAGACGGCACACATCGTGGACGACAGCGACTCAGACAGCGACACTGAGATCAGGTACTGTGTCGCTGCAGCGCGCACGAGACGGCACACATCGTGGACGACAGCGACTCAGACAGCGACACTGAGATCAGGTACTGTGTCGCTGCAGCGCGCACGAGACGGCACACATCGTGGACGACAGCGACTCAGACAGCGACACTGAGATCAGGTACTGTGTCGCTGCAGCGCGCACGAGACGGCACACATCGTGGACGACAGCGACTCAGACAGCGACACTGAGATCAGGTACTGTGTCGCTGCAGCGCGCACGAGACGGCACACATCGTGGACGACAGCGACTCAGACAGCGACACTGAGATCAGGTACTGTGTCGCTGCAGCGCGCACGAGACGGCACACATCGTGGACGACAGCGACTCAGACAGCGACACTGAGATCAGGTACTGTGTCGCTGCAGCGCGCACGAGACGGCACACATCGTGGACGACAGCGACTCAGACAGCGACACTGAGATCAGGTACTGTGTCGCTGCAGCGCGCACGAGACGGCACACATCGTGGACGACAGCGACTCAGACAGCGACACTGAGATCAGGTACTGTGTCGCTGCAGCGCGCACGAGACGGCACACATCGTGGACGACAGCGACTCAGACAGCGACACTGAGATCAGGTACTGTGTCGCTGCAGCGCGCACGAGACGGCACACATCGTGGACGACAGCGACTCAGACAGCGACACTGAGATCAGGTACTGTGTCGCTGCAGCGCGCACGAGACGGCACACATCGTGGACGACAGCGACTCAGACAGCGACACTGAGATCAGGTACTGTGTCGCTGCAGCGCGCACGAGACGGCACACATCGTGGACGACAGCGACTCAGACAGCGACACTGAGATCAGGTACTGTGTCGCTGCAGCGCGCACGAGACGGCACACATCGTGGACGACAGCGACTCAGACAGCGACACTTTTTGCTTGAAAGATTAACTAACATCCATAAATCCACACCCTTCACTCAACTTTCGCGTTTAAGTTTAGGGAAATAAAACATATTATATACCCTGTTCCAGTCTTAGATATTTTTTGTAAACAAAGAAATGTCACGAAAAATCACTGTCAAAGTGGCATGCCTGTTGCCCAAAACATTTTGCACTTGTGAAAAATATTTTTGTTTCTATTTCATCTGGCTTTGCTCTCGCGCGGTACAATTATAACGTAACAAGAAACAAATAACAAGAACCAACAACAAAAACTTAAACAAAACCACTAGAAATTAACAAGATCTTTAACAACAACACATGCGCAGCAAGATTGGACTCGAGTTCGGCGATTGGAACAGATCAACAGACAGAAAAAGAAAATGGCGGCGATTGCACGAAATCTCTGCTGTGTTGCCAGTCTAAGAAAAATAACTGCACGAAAAAAACTTCCTTTTATCATAGTTTTGTTTAAAATAACAATCTTGCAAAAACGATTCATTAACGAGTTTTCAATAATTCAAGTTTATGATGTTATAATTTAAAATCAATTAATAATAATGTTTAACACCAAATTATGGATTGCACAGTTTTCTATCAATTTGTTCGTACTGTCAACACCTTTTTTTACATAAAATATCTAAGATTTCGGAACAGGGTATAGGTACAAATGGAAATTATTATGAATAATGAAAAAAAAAAACGATTAAAAATAAAAAGTTTTTTATATTGGAAGATGATCTTACTCAATCAATTATTATTTTCCAGTATGGTGCTGAAACCTAAAGATATGTATTCCCAGCGCCCTCTGCCGTATATAATCGGAACTCAACCTTGGAAGAATAAATGGCATGCAGGTAATACATTACATAAACCCTTACACACTCACACTTACTCTTAGGACTTTGTAAGTAGCACGGACACACATAGACATCACAAACGTGCAACACCCGAGGACAAACTTTATGGTTACCGCACAGTATTTTTTTTAAATATTATTTTAAGAAAAAGAACGCGACGAACGCAAACAAATTGCTCGATGGCAAGCGCATTGCAGTGCCGCGCAGACCTTTGTGTTTTAAAATTTTGGGCGGCACTGCAATAGAAATGGGCTGGTGTTACGTATACCATTAGGCAAACGACCCGCTCGTCTCGCTATCCAATAGTAAAAAATTTCACCCACAGAATCCGTCCATTTTCGCATATAAAACAGTGCATTTTCCAAGATAAAAAGTAGCTTATGTTGCCATAAACCATGTGACAATATCACGTCGATTCGTCGCGCCGTTGCTGCGTGACAGACGGACAAACCGACCGACACTCCTTCACATTTACGTATAAAGTACGGATGTAATTATTTCAGGTCTGATAGTAGAAGACAGCGACTCGGACAGTACAAGTTTGAAGCAGGACGACGGAGAGGGGGAACAATACTCGTCGTCGGAGGGGGAGGGGGGCGCCGTCGGCGGGGGGGACCGCACGGTGAGCCACTTACCACAGTGACATCACTATATCCTGTCTTCTATACTATGTCCTGTTCCATTTGTTAGTGGTAGGACAAATAATCTTCTGCGAGTGTCCGTCTGGGTTGTTACCACCGCTTTGTTCGTGAAGTCTGCCGCCAAGCAGTAGTGTGCAAGCATTACTGTGTTCCGGTTTGATGAGCAGAGTATCCAGTGAAATTACTGGGCTTATGAGACTTAAGGACGAACTAGTCGTTCATTTCTCCATACAACCGTACTTGGGTGATTACTCCACTACTTGACGTTCTAAGTCCAAAATTAAGAATAATATCGATTTATCTCTTCGTTATCTAGGTCAGCCTGCTAATTATACAGAAAAAAAATAAGTGGCTTAAAAGTAATGAGCCTTCAAACATCTGTATTTTAGCACGTATTTTAACGCAAGTTTGGACGTAAATAAATTACAAAAGGATTACGAAAACTCGAAAATAAGGTACATACTAACAAGCTTTAGTTTATTGACATTTCTAGTAACTTTGGTCTGACTAAATACATTCAGTAGTTTTGTCGTAAAACCCCAAGCACCAGAAGCCAATCAGTACATTTTTGCGCGCCGGTTTTCGACTTTTCGGTTTTCGTCGCGACTTTACGAGAGTGTGTAATTGTGTATGTGCGAGCATTAGCCTCATACTACTCATCGCTGCAGAGTCTTACCTTGTCCCACGAATGTTAGACGAAATAGCATGCATTTTAGCCGCGCCCACCGATGAGTTCGCTCCATGGACTAGTAGGCTCTTAATACCTAATGTCTCAGGGTAACGAGCGCACTGCAGTGCCGCGCAGGCCTTTGTGTTTCAAAGTTCTAAGTGACATTGCAATTGTTATGTGCCGGCGTTATGCTTACCATCAGGCAAACGACCAACTCGTCTCGTTACCAAATAACATAAAAAAACCAAGTTACCTGTAAAGTAGGTACTACTTATGGACATAGAGCTACATAATATACATACAACCTTTTTTTACCTTATTTTTTTTTGTCATGCAAATTGTTGATTTGATAATTTGCAAATTAATTATAGTACGAATAAATACGACGCGAGCGAAGCCGCAAGCGCAAGCTAGTTATTGTTTTTTTTCTTGACAGATATCAGAGAGCGGCTCCTCGTTCACGTCTGATCAGCCGCTAGCGAGCACTCCGCCGGCGCAGCAGAAGCCTTCCGACATAGCGGCGGAGCTGGCGCGCCGCCTGGCGCCGCCCGACCAGGTCAGTGCCCTGATAGTTAGCGGTAATCGTTGATGGAACAGTATTCAGCGGTGACTTCAGAATGGTGTAGTCCTAATTAATCCATACTTCCATACTAATATTATAAATGCGAAAGTGTGTTCGTTGGTTTGTTAAGTTGTCCTTCTTTCACGCAGTAACGGAACAACGGATCGACGTGATTTTTGGCATAGATATAGTTTAGGGACCGGAGAGTAACATAATATGCTACTTGTTATCCCGGAAAAATGCACGGTTCCTGTGGGAACGCGGGTGAAAATCTCGCGCAGACGTTAGTGTGACATAAAATTGACATTGACAGCTGTCAATAAAGTTTTATAATGTTATTCGATGGAATCAGGCGTTACTTTGCGGAAATCCATTTTAAATAAGATTATATAAAGTGAGTAATTTATAGTTTTAATTCCGCGATAAAGAATGTCTAATGGCCTAAGTTCGATCTATACTGAATGATGGCTTTGCCAACCCTTACTGGTTATACCCAGTTACTGATGGCTTTGCCAACCAAACTGTAACTGGGTATAACCAGTAAGGGTTGGCAAAGCCATCATTCAGTATAGATCGAACTTAGGCCATTAGACATTCTTTATCGCGGAATTAAAACTATAAATTACTCACTTTATATAATCTTATTTTTTATAATGTTGACAAGTTGATTTAATTGGGATGTTGACTGATTTTGGGAAAGTGTTTAAAACGATGCGTATGGGCCTAATATAACCCAAAATATTTAAATTTACTTTTTAAAACAACTAATATTTTAATTATCATGTATTTAAAATGCCGTTTTAAATTTTGCTCCAAAACGGCAGTGACGTCACGTGTTCAATTACCACAGAGTAATTTTCTATAACACTGTAAAGTGACAAGCAAAGAGAATATAACCACTACTACCTAGTCTGTGCTACGTTTAGTGACAAGTTCATTCGATGCTTTCTGTGTATGTATTGTTATGTATTAAAATATGAGTTCTAAGTTTTTTGAGCTTATTGATTTATATATATGCTTTGGTTAATTAATACACTTTGGATCTTAGAATCTACGATTACTGTTGTATATTCATTGTTGGTTATAGAAATAATGATTTTTGGTATAATAAGTAGGTACCTACTTACACGGAGGTCTTCACATTTCTAAATTCAGCAGAGCAGAAATTATCGTTTGTCGAGAAGAAATTGGCCACCGTAAAACAATCAATTCTCGGCAAATTGGAATTATTTGCCTTTATGAAGCCACTTTCCATCATGGGAGAATATTCAAGAGTCGAAATAAATTTAGAAAAATAGCCGCGGAATTCACAGCACAGATAAATAATCACAGAAATCACTCTAAAATACTAAGCAGTTAAGCGCAACGAGCTATATACTCATGGGAGTTTTGGCGGGAATGCGAAAATGTGCTGTTGTTGATTTTGTGTTATTTACTAAAACCTTTGTTTTATAGAGTGTTAATGTGTAATAATAGTGGATTATTAACCATTAAGTGTTCGTAAACTTGCATGAGTGAAAGGCAAATAGTACAAAGACGAAAAACGTGTATTTTCGTATTGTATCCAAAACTCCATAGAAGCTTCAGTAAACTATCCACCAATTTACTGAAGCGTCACTTCGACTCGACCGCGCCTAGACTAAACTTTAACGTGACTTTGACGACTTTCATGCACCAAAACTAGAGATTTATTATATATTATTACTTATATAACTTGACACTAGTTAAATGCGCAAATCACGTGGAGCCAAAAACAAAACAAAAAAAAAAATATATACTCCTTCCGATTGAAACAGTGACGTCACGGGCGTTTTAGGTCACGTGACTTCGGATTGATGTGATTACATTTTGATTATTTAATTTAAATTAAATTCCTTAAAAATAAACAAAAATATTGTGTTTAATAGGATTTCTTTCACAAAAACTACCGTTTCGCGGCAAAATTATATTTTTATTTGAATACAGTCAACAACCCAATTTGACAGATTGGTTTGACGGTTCCTGTGGGAACGCGGGTGAAAACCGCGGGCAGAAGCTAGTATGTTTATAAATCTCACAAGGACACCAACAAAACTAAAAAAAAAAAACTGTCCGGTAACTTCTCATTATTGTAGTGTTGGAGATTTGTTGTTGGTGTTCCTGTATCTATCGTTTTGTCTTTGTTGTTCTTTGACAGTTTTAAACTGAATCGAAAGAGAAGAAACATTGTGTATTCAACCGTAATATAGTGTTCATTAGTAAGGCAGTTAGCATCACTGAGACTATGTGTTATTTGCAGATAATACCGTCGCAACCAGAACACTACTCGCCGCCCGCCCCCGCGCCCGCCGCCGCCCCCGCCGCGAGGAAGGTGTACAGACCAGAAGTACCGGCCACGAGTGAGTTTATACATATTGTTTAACTAGCTGCTGCCCGCGGTTTCACCCGCGCGGATATAATGGATTTAAAGATTTATTCACAAAAATTTCATGGTTCTTCTTTTTTTTTGCGCGGAACCCTAATTATTTTTCTAAAATAAAAGTAGCTTAAGTTAAGTCCTTGTAACATCAGCTAGTTAGTGGTAGTACTAACTCTTCTGCGGGCGTCCGTCTGGGTTGTTACCACCGCTTTGTGAGTGAAGTCTGCCGCCAAGCAGTAGTGTGCAAGCATTACTGTGTTCCGGTTTGATGAGCAGAGTATCCAGTGAAATTACTGGGCTTATGAGACTTAATACCTAATGTCTCAGGGTAACGAGCGCACTGCAGTGCCGCGCAGGCCTTCGTGTTTCAAACTTCTGAGTGGCACTGCAATTGTTATGGGCTGGCGTTCTGCTTACCATCAGGCAAACGACCAGCTCGTCTCGTTACCAATTGACATAAAAAACAGCTATCTGCCAGTGAAAGTCCCGTCAAAATCGGTCCAGCCGTTTCGGAGATTACCCAGAACAAACAGACAGACAGCCAGACAAACATTTTATAAATAGTTTTTAACCATCTTAGACCTTAACGACACTTAAGAACAAGCGAGATAGTGGACAATCTTAAACCCAGAGAAAAAAAAATAGTAAAATTACTAACTTTACTTTACTGCTTTATAATATTAGTATAGATTTTATGTGTATAATTGTTACCAAGCGAATACAGTCTTTAACGCTCTCTTTAAGGTACAATATTCTCAGACGAGCCGCCGCCTTTAGACTCGTACGAGCCTGAAGAAACGCAATCAGAAGACGACGATATATTCGCTGAGATCAACAAGCACAAACCTTACACGCAGAGGTGAGGAAATACTTCATCATCATCATCATCATCAGCTGAAAAAGGTCTACTGCTAAATATCGGCGGAGAGTTGTATTGTATTGTATTGTTTTGTATCGGCATCGGATAAGGAAACTACAACAAAAAAAAATGCTATTTAAATTATTTAAAAAAATCAAAACACGACTGTGCTAGCCAGTGTCACTCAGGATGATGTAAGGATTCTAACGATGCCCCATACATACAAATCTGTTCAGGCATTTAATAGTTATGGTGGAATAAAAAAAATACCTACATAAACCCTGGACACATTACACTTCTTTTTTGGGCAGTCGTGTAATAAATGGAACCGACTCGATAAAAAAATATCGCTATATTTGAAATTTCATACCCCATTTTTTCCACCCTCAGGACTGGTGTTCTATAAAACAATATAAAAAAGAATCATCCTTGAGATGTCTACTAGCGAAAGTGTGTTAGTAAGTTCGTTGGTTTGTACTTCTGTCACGCAGCAACGGAGCAACGGATCGACGTGCTTTCTGGCATAGATATAGTTTATGGACTAGAGAATAATATAGGCTACGAAGGAGTCCTACCACCTAGTACTACCCAATAGTATTGGAATGGTCTCACCAGGTGGTAGGACTAGCTCTTCAGCGAGTGTCCGTCTGGGTTGTTACCACCGCTTTGCTAGTGTAGTCTGCCGCCAAGCAGTAGTGTGCAAGCATTACTGTGTTCCGGTTTGATGAGCGAAGTGATCAGTGAAATTACTGGGCTTATGAGACTTAATATCTAATGTCTCAGGGTAACGAGCGCACTGCAGTGCCGCGCAGGCGTTATGCTTACCACCAAGCAAACGACCAGCTCATCTCGTTACTCGATAGTATAAAAAAGAAGATAGTTTCCGGGCTGGAGAGTAGCCTATGTGACTCTACTTACTGACCTTTTTGACTGACTACTACTTACTGATCTCGGGAAATGAACAGTTACTGTGAGGATCTTCACGCGGGTTGAAAACTATACTACTAATAACTATAAGGCTCTTATTAATAATGGTTGAATAGTTAAACTATGTGTTGTCTCTTTCGATTCAGTTTGAATTTGTAAAAGAACAACAAAGACAAAAGTTTAACTACTGAACCGTTTAACACTGTTTATTAGTAAGAGCCGTTATTTCTGACATTTATTTCAGGAGCACGGTCCAGAACAACTTAGCGGAAGATCTGTTCCGGTTTGACAAGCCGGCGGTGGAGCAGGGCGATATATTCAATGATTTCGCTGCGGATAATGTGGGTTTATTGAATTGTCGTTATTATTTCTTAAGATATAGTAGATTACACAACAAGTGAAAAAAAGACGTGAAGTGAATTTTTGTGTGAAAAAGATCCTTCAACGCTAGCGGATCTATATTCATCTATTATATTGTAGTTTCAAAGTAAAAACATATTTTTACAATTGCAGGTAAAAACGAAATCGTCGGCCAAGCAAAAATCGACACTATTCGATGAGGAATCTGAACCAGAATTGTTTGACGAACAACCAGTTAAGAAAGAAATCACACAAAACAACGCTAACATTGAGAAACAAGAGGCGAGTGTAAAAGTAAGTACATTTACTAAGGAAATGCTCCTGTAGATACTTTTCAGTAAACTTAACGAAACTTATTTGATGACTAACTGTGCACCGTGGCTTCGCACACGTAGTGAAAGTCCCGTCAAAATCGGTCGAGCCGTTTCAGAGATTAGCCAGAACAAACAGACACAAACACTTTCATATTATGCATTAAGTAAAAAGCTATTATTTTGATTTTACAAACAGACACTTCAAGTTTATTTATTTGTATAGGTTCCCGCGAGATATTTCACCAGGCAAGCTCTAGGAAATGCCCCACCACCATTCGATAGTGGTGTAATATATACAATAAGAAGGTGGCAGATTACTTCGTACCAACTTCATTCTGGCAATTTTTACTGCGCACCGTTCGCGTACAAATAAATCCATTCTGCTATAGTCCGTCTTTCATTCCATTGTTAAAGGTTGCATAATGATGTTTTTCCTTCACCGCAAGCTCAAACTAATAGGATTCGAACCACTGACCTACACATCCGTGGCACACGTCACTACCGATGAGCCATAGCGATGATATCTGAGCGATCCTCCCCTTGCAGTCGGGACTCCCCGAGACGCGCGGCTGTGTATATCACTAGTAAAGTTCTCATGTGACACCTGGGACCTGATACGTATTTTTATTTAAAACTAAGAGGTGCCGTAACCTGATTTCTGATGATTTCACCTCAAATTTCACTTATTTAACTTTCGTTTTGCAGAAACCAGTTGGTGGTATTTCCCTGTTTGGCTCCAACAAAGGAGCAGAAAGTATAGGCGCCGCCATTTTGAAACGAAATCAACGCAAATCCTCCACTTCCGGCGACGAAAGCGGAAGTGACAACGTAGAAAACCGAATCGATAAGGAGCCTGAAAGTCTACCTAAAGATTACGACAAATCAGATTATATCGCTAAAAGTGAAACCATTGATGTGGCTGATAAAAAAGCATTGCCTAAAAAACAAAACGATATATTCGACGATCTTTTCGCTAAATCCCAAAAAGTTGCAGAAAAGAAGCCGGTACAAAAGACAACCAAAGAACCTGTCAAAGACAAAGAAAAGAAAGAAGTCAAAGATTTATTCAGTGATAACATATTTGATGATATAGATGACATATTCACAAGTAATGTTAAAATTCCGCCGAAAGAATCTAATCAAAAATCAATATTTGATGATGATGAAGACGAACTTTTCTCTGATATTGCTAAACCAAAATCTATTGTAAATCAACCTACAAGAAGCAAAGGTAATGAAAAAACTTATCAGAAAAGTATCTTTGATAGTGATGATGACTTATTTAACGACGTAAAAATAACAGAAAATGATGAAACATCGTCTAATATGGAATCTCAAAAACTTAAAACTGAAGATATTAATAAGACTTCAAGTGCAAATTATAATCGCGAAGTAATTACTAAAGTAGAAAATACAGTAAAGTCTACTGAAACAAGAAAAGAACGAAACTTGTTCGATGATTCTCCGCAAAATGTTCCTAAATCCGAGACCAAACCACAATTAAAATCAAAAGGCATATTTGATTCAGATAGCGAAGAAGATATTTTTGCTGGTATTAAAATACAAGATGACAAAAAGCAAAATAAATCTGAAAACGTACTTAATTCGAATATAAATTATAATAATCCTGTAGATAGTGAAGATCTATCAAAGCCAGATAGTAATACCAATCTCTTGACGACTGAACAAGAAAAATCAAAAGGAAAAACAAATGTAATTCAAAGCCCTTCTCTCTTTGAAGAAGATGAAATTGACGACTTGTTTATAAATGCTAATAAATTAAATAATGCTCTTGAACCTAAAGAGACAAATATAGCAGAAGTTAAAACTATTCCCTCGATTACTATAGATACAAAAATTATAAAAGATAAAACTGAACAAAATGCAACAGAAACATCAACTACAATTCCAAGCCAATACGTTGCTAATCGTGCAGAGGTGTTCGATGATAATTCACTAAAAGATGATATATTTTCAAATTCAAAAGAAAAATCAAGAGATATATTATCCAGTCAAAGTATTTCAAAAGGAAGTGTTACAACAGAAGTCGTAGACTCAAACCAAAAAGTAGATAATTCAACCATTGAAGAAACTAAAGGTATATCTAAAGAGGGAACAGAAGCAAAATTTAGAAATAAATACTTCGAAGATAAAAATTCGGACGTAGACATTGAAATTAAAATTCCTGATGAAGATTATTCAAATCAATCAGTGTTTGATGATTTTATTGAATCCGTCGAAGAAAAAAATGCCTTAGCCACAAAGAACATGAAACCAATTTCGAAAGAAACAAATGTATTCGATGACATATTCACAGAGCCACCCGCGTTCGAAAAACCAGTAGAACCGAAGAAAAGTCAAAACGTTAACGCACTTTTTGACGATGATTCTGATGATGAATCGTTATTTTTTAAGGAAAACGATGTTATATCTGATGAGAAACCAGAAATATTTTCTAGCAATGCTAATTTCGATATATTTGTTGATGAACCTCCTGCTATAGATGTAGATTTTGCCCGCAAATATGTTAAAACTACAGACTTTAACAATGATGATCTGTTTAGTTCTGCACCCAAAACGAAAGATCTCAGTGATGATGATGAAGACTTGTTTAGTTCTAAAACGAAAGAAAGTGTACCTTATAATGTTATTTCTGAGATAAAAACAGATAATGCCAAAGTCGATACACCCAATATTACGACTGTTACTAACAAAATAACAGAAACTAAGCCAGATATCCCAAATATTTCATGCTCAAAAGATGTAAACAAAGACCTATTTATTACGCCAGAAGTAGACAAACAAACAAAAATAGACACTAAAACATCCGAAGAAAATAAAACTAATGCGCGACGTAAAGAATTTGGTGATTCAGACGAGGATATATTTAGCAGTTTACCCAAACCAGACGTACCGAAATCTAATGAAAAAGATTATTTTACTGAACAAAGTAAAACTTTGAAATCAAACGTGACTGAAGATGAATATGACGATATCTTCAAATCTAAAGAATCACCTAAAAAAGAGTCTGAGCCAAAGAAAATTGGCAAATTAAATTCAAAAAATTTTAACATCAACGTAAACGCTCTAATACCTGGAGCTTCTCCTAAAAAAGTGCCTAAGGAACGAAAAGATGAACAAACTACTGATCAAGAATCGGAAAGTGAACATAAAATAGTCAAAATTTTCCCCACTGGTGATGAAACAGATGATGTACAGCCAAAAATGCCAAACAATAAGTTTGAACATGTCGATGCAGAAAAAACTAAAAATGACATAGAAACAAAATCAATAGCTTTTGAAGAAAAACCGGAATCAGAAGTCCTAGATAACAATTTATCTAAACAGAGAGCAAGGATCCAAGTTAAAAGAAGACCTTCAAGTAGACGAGCAAGGCACGAAGCTGTTAGAAAATCTGGAATAGACTTCGGTGATGATACTGATAATTCTAGTTCTTTCGATGAACCCGTTAAACATAAAAATATTAGTAAAGAAAATAATCAAATTGTTAAACCTATGCAAAAAGATCACGTTCAAGATACATCTAATGACACATACAAAGAAGTAGCCAGTGCTGTTGAAACTATGATTGAAAGAAGTGATTTAGATAGTATAAATTCCAATACTCCGCCGGCAATGTCTGAAAGAGATAATAAAAATACCAAAAATGAAGAGCCTGAAAAAGGAGAAGATTCAACGCAAAACTTAAAAGAACAAAAAAGTAGTACTACTAAAATAGTATACATACTTAACGATGAAGACATATTTAATACAGGATCTAAAAATATCGATAAAGGTATCGATAAAGAAACCGTTAATATTTATGGAACCAAAACTTTTGAAACCCAAACTGATGACGATTTATTTGGAACTGAAAAAAGTGAATCATACTTAGAAGATGACATTTTTAAAAGTTCAGAAGGAATTAAAACTTTAGGAAAAACTTACAAAGAACACACGATGGAATCTACTCAAGTCATTAAAAAAGATGTCCATACAACCCAAATAACAGCAGATATTTTGAAAAAAGATGACAATATCTTTACAAAAGATGTAAAATCGTCACAAAATCCTAAAACGACTCTCTTTGATGATTCAGACGAAGAATTATTCAATAAAAATAAGAAAGGGAAAAAACCAAATAAAATCACCATTTTCGATTCAGACAGCGAAGAAGATTTGTTTAGCGGAAAGAAGAGAAAAGAAAAGCAGAACAAAGAACAGAGAAACAAAGAAGCAAAGGAAAGAAAAGAAGTTAACGTAAAAGGATCTCTTTTCGGTGATGAAGATGACGACGATGATTTGTTCGGTGTTAAAAAGGAAAAATCTGGTGAGTGACTTTTTTACAATGAACTAGTTACTGCCCGCGGTTTCACTCGCGTGGAGATTGCCACAGGAACCGAGCATTTTTCCGGGATAAAAAGTAGCCTATTTACAAGTTTGTCGTACATTATACTTTCTAAATGTAACCTATTTTACTACATGACTGCGCAAAAAAGGAGTAATATTTTTAGGGTTTAGGTATGTTTGTATGTATGTATGTGAGTTTTTTTTATTCCACCATAACTTTTAAATGCCAGAACAGATTTGAATGTATGCGGTGTCGTTAGAATCCCGAGTGACACTGGCTAGGGCAGTTGCGTTTTTATGTAACTTTTTTACTCTTCTTTAATTGGATAACGAGAGGAGCTTGTCGCTTGCCTGATGGTAAGCATAACGCCAGCTCATTTCAATTACAGTGCTACTCGGCAGTTTGAAACAAAGGCCTGCGTGGCACTGCAGTGCGCTCGTTACCCTGCGACATTAGGTATTTAAGCCCAGTAATTTCACTGACAACTACGCTCGTCAAACCAGAAGCCAGAACACAGTAACGCTTGCATATTACTTCTTGACAGCACGAACAAAGCGGTGGTACCCATAACGTCACTCGCAGAAGTTAGTCCTACCACCTAGGAAAATATTTATTTATTTATTTATTCAATTGACCACACTATAACATAGTACGTTATATCAGGCATGTCATAATACATTATACATTGTCAGCAATTAATTTTCATCGTTCTAAATTATTACATTTACATTATTCAAATTGTTTTTAGTCTCTTATAGCAGATTAGAAATTGAACATTTCTACAGTCCAGCATTTCGTCATAAATTCATTTAATGAATAAAATGGATGTGTTTTGAAAAAAGCCTTAGTTTTGGTTTTAAATTCTAGGATAGTTAATTTAGTTACATCAAGAGGCAATTTATTATACATGTCAATTTTCAGACTTCGTCCTTGCTTATATGTTTTGTTTAGCCTAGTCATTGGTACCTGTAGCTTTTCTTTATAAGCTTTTCTTAATATTATACTATGTCAATATTTCTCTTAACAGAACAAAAAACACAAGCATCAACATCGTCAACTTCGAAGGAGACACCAGCTACGATCACGTCGAAACCAACGGAACCCGTGTTCGACGATCCACTATCGTTGCTCGGTGATGACGACTGAACACTAATTTAAGATTAGTTAGGTAAAGGTGGAGGGGTCAAAAGAAAATCGCGCCTTGAACAAGTGAACTAGAGATATAAAGGTCACGCAAATGTTTTTGAGCTATCAGAAGTTAGCGTATAAAATGAGATTTAAATAAGAAATGGACCGGATGAGCGCCATGTTGTGATGTCACAACTCACAACTGGATCTTGGCACGTAAATAATTGTCAATGCAGAACAACATTGCACTTTGTACTGAGTTATGAGTGGTAGCCGAGAGAAATTATTCTTATTTTAATAGCATTGTATAGGTTTCAGAGGGGCGCAGGAATCGCTCGCGTCTTGCAGCGATATGTGTCAAACTTAATATTATTGAATAGGTACCTCGCTATGACGGCTGCTTTTCTAGAAACACCTAGTAATAGTTATTATAATATAATTTTAAAACTGCTTTAATTTGGACGAACTCAAAATAAGGACAACCTCACTAGCCAGACAGTTGTTGTACTATACGCCTCACAGAGCCATGTCCTAGATCTTACCTTATGTACTAATCTTATTTTGAAGTGTATGAATGAATAGGTCATTGCAACAGTTGAACATCTTGCATAATTAAGACTGGTCAATGAGACAAGAAATAAATCGATTTATATGGAACATTTTTTGGAAAGGGAAATTCGCGAATCTGCGATTATAGAATACCTTGCTTTGCTAATTATTATAGTGTCGATGGTTGAACAAAAGTTGTCATTATACAGGATGTCCGGTAAAACTTCGTAGACTATTTTGTGATGGCGTGTCATTAAGTGTTCGTAAACGTGCATGAGTGAAAGGCAAATACTACAAAGGCGAAAAACGTGTATTTTCATATTCTATCCAAAACTCCATAGAAGCTTCAGTAAAGTATCCACCGCTTTACTGAAGCGTCACTTCGACTCGAAAATTGTTTCTAATATTGCGACTTAAGGACTATATATCCAGGTAAAGAAATAAATTATAAAAAAAAAATTAATACCAAAAATGGTAGAAATTATATTGGGTTGGATAAATATTTTCTACTAAATCTGTTTTCCGGAGCGGTAGCCAAGAAATGAAGGCAATAAATTGTGTGATGTTCTGATTATATTATTCGCTCTGTCCATGCAGTCTCAAAATTGCCCGTCTCCTTAAAAATGTCTTATTTTGCTAGATTATTTCACAAGTACCTATAGTGCTATCTTAAAACCCCGAACACGTTTCGTAGAATATAGATATGTACCTAGAATCTATAAGGTTCTTCTTCTTTCTTTATTTCCTGGCTTATCTATAAGGTTAAAGTATAATTAAATTGTTCGCTTTTGTACGCATTCCATGTTATCTAGTGTTTAATTATGCTTATTGGTAAATGTAATCAAAACTAAATACAAACTACAACAATGAAGATGTGAAGAGAGATCGTGGAGTTATAGTCTGCGCTCAAATGCTAGTCACCGCCTGAGGTATGAGAGCGGCGGGACGGGGGGGTAGACATCACAAGCTGACTCGGTCTGCCAGTGCCCTCGGACCCTCGACCGCCGCGCGTATGAATAACCATGAATTAAAAGCAATGGCTCTTTTAATTATAATCAGTGGTAAACGGTTGAATAGTTAAACTGTTTTGTGTAAAACAGTTTAAAATTGTCTTAAATCAACAAAGGCAAAACATAAACCACCGTTTAACACACTTTATTAATGAGAGCCAATTTTCTTTAAATGTGTTGAGTTTGAGGGTACGCACAGTAGTGCGAACATACGAGAAAAAATGTTTGAAACGGTCCAAGAGTTACAAACAAAACTTCAAACCAGTAAAAGGTCTGTGGTTCAAAGTAATGTTGATGTGTAGTGTGGGTAATTTGAATTTAGTTTTGAAGTCTGTACTTGTTATAAAAAAATTATGCCTAACTCTGAGATTGTTATATTTGAATAATATATTTTCTTATATATAGAATTTAATAAATTGTAATTTTGATCTTTAATGACCACTTTGTTTTCTTGATAACTCCGGACAAATCCTCTGGACTTTTCTTCGCATCAAAGATAGATGACAAGAGGAAAGTTCTAAAATAACCATTTAGGGCCAAGGCTTTGTGCACAGATCAAAACTTAGAACTTCCTATGTTAGAACTTGTATGCACCTACGTCTTCATATTTGTATAGTTTGGAACACAGATATTTTATATTTATAGTAAGTACAATATTATTTGCTTTCCACTCGTGCACGTTCACGAACACCGTTATTACACAATTTACACTCGAAAATACACAAGGTTTAGTAAAATGAAAATAATTAATAATACGAAATCGATGAAAGTACATACATTTTTGCGTTCCCGACTAGTCTGTGTTCCCGCCAAAAAGGAAAGAACCAAAACTTGTTATGTACATATTAAAACTAAATACATTTTGCTGACTAATTATTATAATAATATTATTATGTATATTAATATTACCATAGTAAAAAGTATATGGCACTGGCTAAAAGCAAACCACGTGAAGCCAAAGAGTTCCATATAGATAATATAAAAAATTAAATAACTGTCAAAGTCAAATATGACAATGGTGAACTGACAATATGAAAAACGCGACTTCTCACATGGCGTACGTGAATTTGTTTTGAATTTGCATTATTTTTCAAGATGAAAGTCCCTGATAAAAATAAGAATAAAAAAGATAAAGTGAAGAAAAATGGTGGCGTGAATAAACCCAAACCTAAGAAGGAGCAAGTTTTAGTCGTAACTCAAGAGATTAAATACGCAAGATGGCTCTCGGGCAACGATAAAAAAACACGAGATAGAGTGCTAAAAGCGCTAAAGAAATGGATTCTAAACTGTTTTGAGAAAGGTTACGGTATGTATGAGCTTATTTACAGATGTACTTATTTACATTTTTGAATATTTATGTCAAAAGATCATATGATTTGAATTACGTCTAACCTCAAAAATTATCATTCGTGCTGAGTCTGCTCTTTTTTTAACATTCCAGCAGGATAATCTGCTATTTTAGTTAAACATCAGGCTTGGTAGTTTAGTTTTCTTTTAATATATTAACTAATTAGGAAAATGTCATACTTGACATACAATACATACATATAATATTTGTGATACAGACCAAGTGATGTTTTACTATAGAATTCAAGGAAGATGACTTCACACGTGTGTGGAAGGGCCTGTTCTATGCAGTTTGGATGTCGGACAAGCCTCTTATTCAGGTATGATTAGGTTTTTTGTTTTGTTGATTGGATTATTGGCCCTGCATCTGCATATTATCTTGTGGGAGATGCTGTAAATGTACATAAAAAGTACACCCTACATGTTGCCTTGCACATGTGTATGTATAGGGGTGATTCTACAAAAGTTAGGTAACTTTTGACCTCATTTTGTTTGCTATAAGTTTCATTCATAATTTGTAAGTATTTTGTTGGTGGGTGTAACGAAATACTGGCTCAGCCACAGTCGGAAGATGCTGGAAAGCTGTATGATCTTTATCAGGCAGCTTTGAGACAGAGATTGTAACTGATTATGTAATAGATTATATCATTTTCCTTTAATTTAAATTGATTTGCTACAAGGGTGGTATACAATACAATACAATACAAATCGTTTATTTTGACATAAAAGTATTTACATAGTTATGCTGAATCCATAGCCTCCCGAACTAGTATACACTGTGTTTCAGGAGTCAGTGGCTTCTCCGATTTAATAGCTAGATACTAAAGTTTTATGTCATACATCATTCATTACAATCAATTCTATTGTTCGATATACGTATGTAGGGTATGAGGATGCGCAAAACGCACGCGCTCCTCTGTGTGTGTGTGAGGTATGTATGTATAGCGTATGTAAGTGTCATGTATGTGTGTGTCATGTTTGTGTGAGTTGTGTATGTACGTGTATGTACAGGTTATATTCTGTTAGAATAAACCCTGTTGAAATTAATAAAGAAAAAAGAGTATTTTGTTATGAGGACATAGATAATACAAAATGCTGGTAACTATTTGGCTCAACGGATCAGCATTGCGGTTCAACGAGGCAATGCCGCCAGCATGCTGGGTACGCTTCCTACTGGTAGTGGGCTAGAACATTTGGATTATCTATAGGCCTACTAGGGCTTGTAGATTATCAACTGTTTTTGTAGCTAGCTAGGTTAGACGTAGTGTTTATTTATGTATTAGCTAGTTAATAAAGGCATTAAAAAAAAAAAAAAAAATACTGGATATTTCTAAATTTGACTGCCATGGAGCTGATGAGGCTAGCATGATGCCAGTTAAATACTTAATATAATTAGAAAATATAATATTTATTGCAACTGAGCATTTTACACAGCCAATATCTTAAAATACATATTTTACACACACATAGAATAAGAAGTGGAACCATGGTCATCTGCGAGCGCTTGTAGTGATAATTTTCACAATTTCCTGGACCATTTCATCTTCTTTATTGGACTGGATGTATGTATATTTAATTTGTTGGAAGTTATTTTCTTCTCTTCCTAATTTCAGGAAGAACTCTGCGAGAACATTGCCAAAGTCTTGGACCTATTCCCGGCTGAAAAGCTGAAGTATGCACTGCTGATGGCTAAAGCAGGGTTCAAGGTGCTTGCAACAGAGTGGTACGGGATTGACCACCATCGCATGGACAAGTTCCTAATGGTGATCTAATCTTTTTATACCCTTTCAATGACAAGAATAATTAAAAAGATGGCTGCCCTATCCAGTGTCACTGATCACGGGATGATGTAAGGATTCTAACAATACCCCATATATCCAAATCTGTTCAGGCATTTAAAAGTTATGGTGGAATAGAAATAAAATGATAGAATGGAATAAAAGTTAGGGTGCGGGTGGGCTGGGTCCAGGCCTCCATCCACCAGAAGGTCCTGAAGCCATCCGATGAACAGTGCAACCTGTGCAAAGCCTGTATGAGACACTAGTAGTGTAATATACATGTATAATATGTATGATTTTTTTTACAGTTGGTAAGAAGGTATCTGCGAGGCAGTCTGCGGTGCCTCCAGAGGTGTGAGTGGAGTCTCCCGAGTTGTGAAAAGTACTCCAAAATGCTCTCAGGGACTGATGGTAAGGGTCTTCCAACATGTTACATGCCAGGTTTTCAAAATTACATCAAATAAAAGTCTAATATTATTATAATGGATGGTTTACATTTACGCTAATAATTATAATAATTTCCTTTCAAATACAAGTCAATATTTGATATGTTTTATTTCAGGATTGTTTGCAATAAATATGCCACATTACGCGAGGAATGCCACTTCTATGCTGCTGCATGTCGCAGACTGTTTCTTGGAGGAGTTGTCAAAGGTAGCTAGATTATTCAAATTTCAAACTTACATGAATTCCAGGATTATTATTCGATTATACAATTGTTCAAGATAAAGCGTCAGAAATAAAGTGGCATTATTTTCTTCCAATACTTCTTAGTTTTTAAACTGATATTGTTATCATCACGACAGTCAATGTCACAAATTTAAAATATTGTGAGTTTATGATGCTCAATGTACCCTAGATAGTCCAAATGATGTACTAATTTTCAGAATGAAATAATCAAAGATGCTAAACATCTGCTAATTTGCTCCTTGAAATTGTAATAATTTCTGTTTAATAATTTTAAATTCACTGGGGTACATCCATTACTGTTCAAATAAATGTGAATTTGATCCTGGTCATGTGTTTTAGGTATCCGAAGGCAACATCCCCGAGGCCAGTGTGGCAGCGCTGCTCCAGCCATTCGTGCAGTACACATGCAGCGGGCCTGTGCTCTCAGTGTGCACGGCTGCCAGGAGGGTGCTCACTGCGCTGCTGAGGCAGAGCGAACTGGGCCTCCAGTACCAGGAGAAGACTATAGCTTGGAAACAGGCAAGTGCTTTACATCAAGTAGATTGATTGTTTATGACACTCTCACTGAGACAGGGTAACAAGCGCACTGCACTGACTATTTTAACATAAATGTATTAATGATTTTATCGTCGTTCGCATCGCTTTTCACACGAAAATCACTTCGCGAATTTAGTTATTCGGTCAATGTAATGAAAATTGAACTTTATTTTGTAGGAAATGCAATCGATAATAGATTACAAGTAAAACTTGTCGGCGTCGCAAAACTGGTTTCGGAGATTAGTTATCGTTTTCGAAAAAATCAACAACAACCAACCTACTTGTAATCTTAACTTATCGAACTGTCAATTGTATCAACCGCAAAGTTCCGTACTTGCACCGCTGCCCTGCAAGTAGTGCTACCCAATGAAGTGCAAATTTCATTACATTGACCGACTAACTAATTTCGCGAAGGAACGACCGTGCAAACGAAGGTGGCGAGCGAAGATAAAACCATTTTTACATTCATGTTAAAATAGACTTCGTTTCATAAACCAGTATTCGATTTGTGAGATGCGAATATTCACTCAATATTCAAGAAAGTAGATTCGGTTTCGTTTCGTTTTCGGAAAAATCAAGAACATCTTAATTCTACTCGTATACTTATGATAAACCAGGGATGGACTGTCAAGAGCGCTGAAAGTGAAACTAGAAGCTTGGTGATAGACCGTTATCATGAGAATGGTAACTAGCCAGGCGAATATTAGAACATGTACATTTCTAATAAATGATGTTTGTTACAGATGGGTTGTCCGAAGGGCGGGCCTGACGCCATGGAGCCAATGTCGGACGATGATAATGAGGGGGGTGAGGAGGGTGGGGGCGAGGGGAGTGAGGACAAGGGGAGCGACGGAGACGACGATGACGGGTAGGGGCTTACATACACCAGTATAGTATACGAAGTGAATGAAGCCAAAAAATGAGAAAGTAATCTTAGGCGATGGCACAAGTCTTGTTTTTAGTTTAGCCTGCACAATCAAGTAATTTAGATCAATAAAGATTATTTATTAATATTATGGGCTGGCGGCATGCTTTATATTATACCGTCAGGCAAACGATAAACATGTCTCGTTACACAGAATTAAAAAAAAATCACCTCGCAAGCACTGAAAGATTTTGTTTATCTATTCTACTCCAGAATCCTTCTCTGCTCTCGGGATCTAACTTTGCATTATATTTTTTTTACACTTGTGTATCCTACTATTTTTTGTTACTCTGTATTGTGCAGTGCTTTACAATAACTTGTTTCTTTAATATTTGTGTGTTCCCCAGGTCCCGGCCGCTGGACCCGCGCGCCGGCCGCGTGGACGTGGAGCTGGCGCCGCTGCGCGTGCCGGCGAGCTTGTTGGCGCGCATGCTGCGGGACATGCTCGCGCAGGCCAGCTCCAAGGCGCACCGCCGCGTTAAGATCTGTCTGGAGCGGTGAGACACCCCCCCACGCCCCCTCCCTCCCTCCCTCCGGGCCCCTAGGCGACTGTATCACTAGAGCCATCACACAACAGACGCAAGCCTTGTTCCCACCTCACCCTTCACCGACTGTTTAATGTCGCCTACTGCAATACCCAACGACTCTGACGTACCAAAGTGTTTGTATGTTTCAGCTTCAGAGAGAAATCTGAGAGTCGTCGTCTCAGTTTTAACGTGAAACAGTAACAACATCCATCCATTTACACACACTTCCGCGTTTATAACACCAGTAATATTATTACCTACTGTATCAGTATCTACACTGAGAGTATCAAACCTTGTTTGTGAGTTTTTTATCTGTTTGTTAACGCCGCTGGTCTGATTCTAAAAATTGTTTCGCTAATAGGAAGCTGCATTATCCCTGAGTGCTATAAACTGCATTATTTTCTGATTCCACGCGAGCTAAGCCGAGGGCGGACGGTAGTTAATAGAGAAGGCGTAAGTTGTGTGTTGCTATATCCTATATCGCAAGTGCTTCGTCCCCCAGGTTCGAGAGTCTATCCCGCGGGCAGTACCCGCTGCCGCTGTCCGTGGAGGCCCCCGACGCCCCCGACGCCCCCGGCCGGCGGGCGCTGCGCACCCCGCGCGCCGCCGCGGCGCTGCGAGCCTTCGAGCACCAACTGAAAGACGACGCAGACGAGTTGAAGCTCAGAGGTACGAGAAACAAACATAAATCTTTTAAATGACGCACAAAGAATGTCATAATGGAACAATAACATACGTTCATTTGTGTGGCGTCTACATAGATTTATCTCACTAGGCCGATTACTACAAGACACATTTTGAGTTCTTGTTGCTTTCTGCGAACAGCCGAGGTCTCGGGTGATTGGATCTATGATTTTATAATGCAACCTAATACTCAATGCTCTTGTTATTAATTATTTCGTCATGTTTTATTAAAATAATGTCACTTCACAAATTCGTAATGAGAGTGTACTCGACGACTGCCTTTGAATCCTTAGTTATTTTGCGACTGCTAGGATGTTAATTTACACTAGTGTTGTATATTTTGTTGTCTAAATAAAGATCTTATAAAATTGAATTGAAAATTATCTCACTAGGTACAGTGCAACGACACAGTCGCATTAGGACTTTAAGGACCTGAGGGTCGCCTGGAATTTACGATATCGCAGAGCTGGGGGTTGGTTTTGTCTCACAACATTATCTGGTCGGCAGGTCTGGGCAGGAAGCACAGGAAGCGTCTCCTGAAGCAGTGCCGCGCCGGACACAGCATCGTGGAACACGTCCGCCGACACAACGACACGCTCAGCAGAGACGCCTCCGTGAGTGCACCACTTCATACACGTTAGATACAGCTGACTGCCGTCTCATCTTATGTGACGATGTTGCCGACAATGGTTGACACGATGAACTTAGTGTGGAGCTGGTACAAGTGCTGCTGCGGGGACACAGTGGTGGTTGGTGGTTTGAACTTGAGAGTGGCAGGTAGCCAGGCGAGCGCTAGACGATGTCCTATGATCACACTGTGCAACAATTTTGGAAGCAGTACATGTGCAGGTGTAAATACTGAGGTCCGACCGGCTGCCTTATCAGCTAACGATCTCGTGTTCGTTTTCAATACCAGACCGATTAAAACCAGCGGTCACTAGTCTTCGTGTGGAAGGAGTTGTCAATAGTTTTCGCTTCTTTTCGTTTTGTAAGAGCTTATTTCTTTAATAACCAGCGAATATTCTAGACTATTCCTTCCACACGAAGACTAGTGACCGCTGGTTTTAATCGGTCTGGTATTGAAAACGAACACGAGATTTTTGGCTGATAAGGCAGCTGAAGTACACATACAATACACAGCTCTGGTCCAAATGCAATGGCGATAAAAATTTACAACAAAATTCCAAATACAATTGGGATGTTGACTGATTTTGGGAAAGTGTTTAAAACGATGCGTATGGGCCTAATATAACCCAAAATATTTAAATTTACTTTTTAAAACAACTAATATTTTAATTATCATGTATTTAAAATGCCGTTTTAAATTTTGCTCCAAAACGGCAGTGACGTCACGTGTTCAATTACCACAGAGTAATTTTCTATAACACTGTAAAGTGACAAGCAAAGAGAATATAACCACTACTACCTAGTCTGTGCTACGTTTAGTGACAAGTTCATTCGATGCTTTCTGTGTATGTATTGTTATGTATTAAAATATGAGTTCTAAGTTTTTTGAGCTTATTGATTTATATATATGCTTTGGTTAATTAATACACTTTGGATCTTAGAATCTACGATTACTGTTATATATTCATTGTTGGTTATAGAAATAATGATTTTTGGTATAATAAGTAGGTACTTACACGGAGGTCTTCACATTTCTAAATTCAGCAGAGCGGAAATTATCGTTTGTCGAGAAGAAATTAGCCACCGTAAAACAATCAATTCTCGGCAAATTGGAATTATTTGCCTTTATGAAGCCACTTTCCATCATGGGAGAATATTCAAGAGTCGAAATAAATTTCGAAAAATAGGCGCGGAATTCACAGCACAGATAAATAATCACAGAAATCACTCTAAAATACTAAGCAGTCAAGCGCAACGAGCTATATACTCATTGGAGTTTTGGCGGGAATGCGAAAATGTGCTGTTGTTGATTTTGTGTTATTTACTAAAACCTTTGTTTTATAGTGTTAATGTGTAATAATAGTGGATTATTAACCATTAAGTGTTCGTAAACTTGCATGAGTGAAAGGCAAATAGTACTAAGACGAAAAACGTGTATTTTCGTATTCTATCCAAAACTCCATAGAAGCTTCAGTAAACTATCCACCAATTTACTGAAGCGTCACTTCGACTCGACCGCGCCTAGACTAAACTTTAACGTGACTTTGACGACTTTCATGCACCAAAACTAGAGATTTATTATATATTATTACTTATATAACTTGACACTAGTTAAATGCGCAAATCACGTGGAGCCAAAAACAAAACAAAAAAATATATATATACCCATTCCGATTGAAACAGTGACGTCACGGGCGTTTTAGGTCACGTGACTTCGGATTGATGTGATTTCATTTTGATTATTTAATTTAAATTAAATTCCTTAAAAATAAACAAAAATATTGTGTTTAATAGGATTTCTGTCACAAAAACTACCGTTTCACGGCAAAATTATATTTTTATTTGAATACAGTCAACAACCCAATTAAAGAAGAACAAAAGGAATCTATTTTCGTAAATAAACTAAAAAGATTTTTAATTGATAAATGTTATTATTGTTTAAATGATTTTTTTTAAAGACTAAACAAACAGGTTCTATTTATGGAATGGATCGGTTCGCTCTGTTACCTTGTGTTGCTATACCCTAACAGGGTCATATGTGAACTACACTAATAATATAACATCTCCATATAATGTACATATGATTGCAATAAATGATTGAGTATTGAGTAAGTCCAACCCGAAAGGGTTAGCCCTTTGACTGACGCGACACAACCACTTGCACTTTATTACAAGCTTTTATTTAACTATGTACTCTAGTTTTCCGAACCAGTTTTCGTGACTGTGATAGGATGAACATTTATATTCATAGTACATATTGTTATACGTTCTGTGTCCTGGTGGACTATTCAATATTATGGGAAAAGAGCTTGTTTTTAGACATAATTTTTTCCCCCAGATTTATTTGTCGTAAAGCTACAATCGACCTCGCAACTCTTTACCCAACTCCTACACCACGGAGGATTCATTTTCATAGTTTTTAAATTTATTTCTATTTGCAGAATGGCGAATGGATCGTGGAATCCACTGAAACAAAAATGAACGACACTGACAAGGACACATCTAACAAGGAAAATCAGGATAAGAGCAAGAAAAACGCAAAACTGGGCGCTCAGAAACGCAAAGAGATCACGGAGCTCCAAAACGGCGACGTCAACAACAAGAAACAGAAACTAGATAAAAATATTAAAAATAATTTAGTTAGTAATGAAAATAAAAATAATTTTGTATTAAATAAGAATCACAATAAAAAAGACAAAACTAATAAAGTTAAACTAGCTAAAAAACAAAAAGTGGTATCAGAAATCGAAACAATAGTGATTCCCAAACAGAGCGAAGTAAAAGAAAAAAATTCCAGCACTAAAGAAGTAAAAACCAACGGTGTCAAAGACGTCAAAGAAGTCAAAGGAAAAGATACAGGCACAAAAGAAGTTAAAAACAACACAGTGAAAGCCATCAAAGAAATCAAAAGTAAAAAACCTAAAAATCAACCGCAAATAATTTTGCACAAGAGTAACAAAGTTAATACTGAAACTACTGCAAAATCAAGCAACACCGGTTCGATTTTGAAACCTAACAAAACGAATAAAATTGCAGACAAACCTACTTTTTTAATAAACAAAGTGAAAAATTTCCAAAAACAGCTGCCAAGCAAGGATAAAAAGGATAAAAAAGATTTAGCAATAACAAACCCAGTGGATGAAACTCCAAAAAAGGTGAAGTTTATTTTAAAAAACAATTCTATGCAAAAACCCATAGATTACTACAAAAGTGTGAAACAGAGTCCTAATATCCCTTTTGACAGCTCCAAGCAACCCTCGAAAACTAACCTCAAACCTTCCACCCCATCACCCATCAACCCTTTCTTTAAGAAAAAGCTCAGGATGAATAAAATGAAGCGTTGAGTTATATAGCTACCTAACTTTATTTTCAATTATGGTTACTTAGATGTTATAGTAACTTTTACTTGAATTATTATGTTATGGTGACTTTTAAGTTATGGTGGCTTTAAAAAAGTTATAGTAACTGTAAGTTATTTTTCATAGTGAAAATGTAAGTTTGATTTGCTGTCTATATAGCGGCGCTGCATGTTTGTAGATACTTTACAACAGTGGTGCAATTAAATAAGTACATAATAACTTTTTTCTATTATTTAATAGAACGTAAGACAATCTGTCATGTCACGCGTATCCAAGCTATTTATTTTAACAAACTATTGTGTAAATTTATTGTTTTTAAACATCCGTTGCTCGTCTTTCTGTGTAATGCGTAATGTAATTTTGTCTACGCGAGCCCTTTTTTACTTACCGACTGGTATACCAGTATAAAGCAAAAAGAAACTGTCACCGAGCAACTTATCTATATGTTCTGGGTTCTGGATGATGCTATAAGTAGCTAGCAACTATTTTAAGCTTATTACCGACCGCATCGTCATTTAACATCAGATGTTCATTGTAGAAAGGTAACAAAGATTGTAGATTGCTTTTGTTGTTATCTTGTTGAGTTATCGAATTTGTGTAAAGTATTGTATAATTGATGAAATAAACTATGGATTTGTGAATATTGAATTTGTAATTTTTATTTTCTGATCCTCTCTCTCTCCTGCTCTCGTCACATTTTACATGGGGTCGGCGCAGTAGGTACCTATACACACGACTTTACAAACATATACCTACTGCTTTTATAGGTTTTGTCAATTTTTTTCCAGGCGGTCGTCTCCACACGCTGGTCCCGTGCGCTGATCATTAAATTGCATCAGTCGCGGGGGTAATAAAACAACTCCAAACTGTATATAATATGTCGCTATATTGTACCATACATCGTATTTACACTAATATACACGCAGGTGGTCGTTCCTTACAGCTAGCTCGCGCGACGGACAGTCGAGCGGCGCTCTACAACACGACAGGGACGCTCTCTCACTCTGTCGCGTGCGGGGAGACACGGAACGAGAAATAGAACATGGACACATTGTTTGTTTGGTTACAATTAGTTCTAAGTTCATAGGATACGGAGATCTGTACTAGTTTTTTACATTATAAAAGTTGAAGTTGTTTAAAATTGGCTTGCATGATTTATTTGATTAACTTTAAGTATTGCAAAGGTAGCCTGTACAAATTTGAATACATCAAAACGATAAGAAGGCAATATGTAATTATAGTCTAACGTGTTTTTTAGATCATTGTACACAATAAATCAATGTAATCTTTACTCACATATATAACAGAAAACATCTTAAGTAACCAAACAAAAAATATTCCATATTTTCCCTGCAAATAACAATCACATAAACTCCAATTAAAAACGCGCCAGACTGTCCGCCGCCATAAATAACTTTATACACACAAAGCTATACACAGCTCAATAATATGAAAATATAAAATAGAGAGATCACTTTTACTATAACGTGAACTACGCACTAGGTAGTACCAATAACTGGTCAAGCGTTGCCGCGCCAGCGGTGCGGCGCAGCACTGCTGCGCTGAAGTGTGTGTGTGTACATCACAAACCGTCGTGGCATCATCCGCACCGCACAAATCGCATTTTGAATTCCTATCTAGGACATAACGCGACAAGTTTAAAAAACACGTCTGTCAGAATTTACGATACAATGTAATACGATATTACATCTGCAAAGTAGTGAAATTACTAGGCTTAATATATGGGGTATCGAGCGTGTTGCAGTGCCGCGCAGGTCTTTGCGTTTCAAAGTTCTGAGTGGCACTGTAATTGCTACGGGCTGTCGTTATGCTTTTTCAGCAACCAAACAATCCAACAGAATGTTCCATCTGTAACGGAATCCTTTGAGATGATTCCAGTCTTTCGGTGAACAAGCCGTTGGCTACTTCCAGTAGGAATGCTTTACAGCTATAACAGACTGGTTCATTTGAACGACCGAATTTAATATTTGCTGATCATGTCAGCAGATTTAGAAATGCGATGAGTATGGCGCGGACGGACACGCTGCCGAGCGTTATTTTCTTATTATAGTTTGTTAAATATAGCTAAGCTTGTTACGTGTGCTATTTTTTATAATCTGCGGTTTAAAAACACTGTACATTTTGACTGTAACACAATACGGAGCTTCGTGTTCATGATGACAGCTGTCCCGCTATAATTTAACAAACTATAGTGGTTGGTGAAGGGGCGCCATTTTGATTTTTAAAACCAAGATGGCGGCTTTAAGACGCCATAATATTTTGCCAACAATTGTATTTTAGGTCTTGAGTGTTCAAGTTTTACAAACTTATCCTTCGATGCTACGTCACTTACAAATACATTTATTTATGTACATTATAATTTATCGTTAAAATATACATTATATGTTTGTATTTCCATGTATAAGTAGAGGGCGGTGGCGAAGTTTGGGGTTACCCTTAACTCAACTCTGACTTGTTTTTTATAACAGTTTAATTAATAGTTTTCTTTAGGCATCCCATATATATTTCATACTATACATTTACAATAATTATTAACAATTACAGCGTAACTACATTTTTGTACACGTGCGTCATTTTCTTATACAAAATGCACTAATATAATAACCCTAATATAAATTCTTCTCTTTTACTCTTATCTTATAATAATGTGATCTTATAACATTTCTGTTTTAACATAAACTTATTTAGAAATGGTATATTATTATTTTATACCGAGTGAAAGCAACTCAGAGTGTTTCCAATAACAAGATCAATTGCCCGTTGTTAATATTAATTCAATTAGTATTGTATTGTTATAAGTTCACAACGAGCACCTTTACAGCAAATTTCATGTTATTTTGTATCGAAATCAATTTTTTACTTAAACTAAGCTTTTTCAGATTATTATCAATAAGTTTTTTTTTATGTAATTAGGTAACGAGACGAGCTGGTCGTTTGCCTGATGGTAAGCATAACGCCGGCCCATAACAATTGCAGTGCCACCCAGAACTTTGAAACACAAAGGCCTGCGCGGCACTGCAGTGCGCTCGATACCCTGAGACATTAGGTATTAAGTCTCATAAGCCCAGTAATTTCACTGATCACTTTGCTCATCAAACCGGAACAGTTATGCTTGCACATTACTGCTTGGCGGCAGACTTCACTCACAAAGCGGTGGTAACAATCCAGACGGACACTCGCAGAAGAGTTAGTCCTTCCACTAACAATTATTTGTTATATAATCAAATTTATATTATGCGCATGGGTTCCAGGGGAGCGCTTATGAAACTTAAATGACCCAAGCATTATATTTTTTACTATAACTAGTATTATAATGTCGGACCAATGAGCCGCACCTTTTGACGGGATGTTATGTTATAAATATATTATAACTAATGTTACAGATGTTTTATTAAGTTATATACCATTTCTAAACACAGTTCAATGAAAGCGCTCGTTTGTACATCTACGTTATGGCAACACTTCAGGAATATCAGTTGTATCTATGAGTGTACTACAGTACTTATTCATGTACAATTTAATTGCGTAATAAATAAAGCTCACTCTGAGAAAGACGCCTTCAAAATGTAGGAAAGCAGTTAGTACTTAACTTCCAAAATATTTTTAAATATATATATTATAGAGCTTCATAAGAAACGGGCGAATAGACAACAACATAGTTCAACACGAGGGACCAACATGTGACCACAACAAACGAATATAGTTTTTTAATATACTTACTAATTGGATAAGGAGACGAGCTGGTCGTTTGTTTGATGGTAAGCGTGCAAGTTGATTGTATAAGGCTGATATACCGAACAAAACGACATTAGACAAATTTAAGACTATAATATAGAGCTTATGCAACGAAATATGGTATTGCTTATAGGCCCTTTCGATATGAAGCCCGCGATATATATACTGCGCGTGCGCTGATGCAAGCTTGTCGCTGTCAGGACACAAGCACCGCTCAGTACATACTGGGCGAGGCTTGGGACCTGCCGTCTTACATAACTTACTAAGGTCATTCTGGATCACAATGCAATTGTTGTGCTTAGCTGTGCCGCTCGCCATCAGCCGAGCGACCTGCTCGTCGCTAAAGCGTCAAGTTGTAAAACCTTACGCGTCCGGACTCACAATTACGAGTTATAATGACACATCGACATCCGTTACGGAGATATCGTATTGTCAACAAATAACATTTAACATTAGGCCACAGGGTCTCAATGTACCACAAACACATAAATGACAATCTAATACAACTAGCATCACTTCAAATATGGACATTGTACTCAGTGAAATTAATGGGCATTTGAACGGTAACGAGCGAACTGCAGTGCCGCGCAGCCCTTTGCGTTTCAAAGTTCTGAGTGGCACTGCAATTGTTACGGCGTTATGCTTACTATCAGGCAAATGACCCGCTCATCCTATCATCATAAAATTCCCCGGAACATAGGTACAGTATGTTTCATACAAGTCCTGCTAGTTGTATTATACAACTCTAGTTACACACGGTGGAAGAACAATTTGTACGTTTGTAACATACACAATCAATAATATTATATACACCTCGCTATGTACCGGCTCTCAGTTAACACAAATATATAATATACGAGGCGTTCTTAACATCATATTTACAATAAATGCATTTATTTTACAGGATTTCTCTAACAATACCTATTTATATGTTTCTAACATTTATTATTATGTCTGACGGGTTCTATTGGCACTGCACGTTTTTTTTTTGTACAATTTCGAGGGTTTATTATACAAGGAAGCGCTTAGTTTCTCACAATAGTGTTTTGAATTTTTAAGAAACAACTTTTGGGAAAATACCAATGTGGTATAATGGTGAGGTAATTTCAGTAGTTCTAAAAATCGTCACCAGGTGGCATGTCTCCATCTACAACAGCGCCGCCAAGCGGCAGGATCAGTGTTGACCCGTTCTAGAGGCGTGTTGACCCTATGGGATGTTCATATTGTATGAAATTTGATGAAAACTATTTTATTTGTACCAAGTGGTAGTAGGTCCCTTCAACAGTACTGCACAAGGCATTGAACATGTTCAAATCAGAGTCTGTTTCATTACTGGTCATATGAGACTTAATAATAAGGTTATTCATATCATTAAAACTTGCATAAAATAAAAGTTAGCCTATGTCATTGATTTTCACGAAAAATAACGTAATTGAAGTTATAATTTTTATTTGTAGATTGCTATTTATAAACGCTCTGTGATTGGTTGCAATTCTAGTGACGTGCCAAAAATCGAAAAACTAAATGCGAGAATTTTGACATTATTGTCAAGTCGGCTGCAACATGTATTATTCGCGCCGCTGTGGTACAATATTGTAGAGCTTACTATTATATTTTACACCACTTTGTACTCATATTGAAGCAAATGAATGATTTGATTTGAAAATATAATATGAATATATGAAATAATATGTCAGACGTTATGCTTACCACCAGGCGCACGACCTGCTCGCCTTGTACCTCGCAGTACAAACAATATAAATGTACCCTCAAAACTAGCTCCGTTAGCACTATTGTAAAACACTAAGTACCATAGTTAATATCTGAGGTTTTGTACACATCCAAGCGATATATCGAATTTGATTCATATCACTAACTCTAAATATATCTTCAATTTAAAAAACATACAAAATATAATTTCATCGAAACAAATGGAATGTGTTGTGTAAATGTATAAACTTTTTGTGTAAAATTGTACAAAATTCCTTTAGTTCAATCAAGATTCGATTTCGGCGCTCCGTGACGGCACAAGCACTATTAGATCGAAGGAAACTAAACACATGTATGGATGTTCATACGTAAATAACTATTTGTATAACAACAAACATAGTTGTACCCGCGTGCTCCTCACACGAAGCCCGAGGGCGAGTCAGCGACTATGGATGTGATCCATATTTATTTAATTAAACAGGTATTAAACTGATCCCCGTTTGTGTAATATAATCAATAGTTTCCAGTGCAAAACGTATACAGAATGATTGGAAATACGACACATTCGAATGTATCGTATTACAATCGACCTATACACATTATATTTGCTAGGCATTAGACTTTTAAACTTATATGCCCGCTTTCACCAACCCTAGAAGACGCCTAACTAAGACGTGTTTTATGTTTTTTGCATAAGGCTAAAAAACTGTTTCACCAACCATTAGGAATGCTCTAACGGTTTATACTTAGGACTTTGCTAACGCCTAAGTAACTCCTAATGTAGAGTTACTTAGTTAGGCATTCGCTTTATTCATCATTGGTGAAAATGGGCATTAGTGTACACAATTACGGATCACTAAATATATACATCTCAAAAAAAATCTTTGTCAAAGTGCGACATCTCTCGGCAATGTATCGGAATTAATACAAAACGAGTAGTTAACCAGTTGCAGCATCGGTCTACTAGATGGCGCCACGGATGTTTAACCGGAGATGAAACGTGCACAAAGGTAATCGCCGGTTCGAATCTCAGCTACTTGAGATCTTTCTGGAATGTATATATTTATGTATCACCACTTTATAATAATTGTGTAACTAGATTCTTTCGATTAGTTTGTATACAGAAAGATCAGTGCTACGCTGTCAATACGGTAAACGATGTTTAGACATTTCGTACGAAAAATTGTACTCCATTATCAATTCCGGGGTCTACAAAAATAGTGCGCAACAGCAATCTGCCAAAATTAACCGAAAGAAAACTAAAAAAAAATCGATCATAAAAATACACAGTGCTTCCATCTATCGAAACAATCCATCCGTCGTTTTCTTCAATCTATCAGAAACGTATGAGTAATTAAACATGATTGAGTGATACAAAATTGAACTAATTCCACAGATCAGATAACAGTTTCAGTTACAGTTGATGCAGCGCGATGTGTTATCCAGCCCCGGCGACACGTGCTGCGGGGGAGGACCGCCTGCGGGCCCGCGCTAGGGCCGCGGGGACACCGGCGGGGGCTTCGGGGGCAGCCGCGGCGCCGCGCCGCTGGAATAAGCGACGCGTTACTTACTGAGAACAGGGTCGCAGGTATGATTGGGCGCGGGAGGGCGCCACTGTGTTTCAAACTAGTCCTGTTACTGCATAGAATTTACACAAAACGTGGAATAGTAATTGATCTTATACAGGGTGAGTTTGAATTGGTATGTTATCCTGAAAGGGGATCAATGTACTCCTGGAGGTCAACAACCTTTGTTTTACGAGTTTTTGAAATTCGGAATTTGTCATTGAAGAAAAGGTATGGTTATACATATATAGATATAGGTTTACTTCAAAATTTGACTACAGATCTTCCGGGCAGCCCTAGATCAGCTGATTCACTTAAACTTTCTTAAATGATGATTTTAATTAGAAGAGGCTCAGAAAAAGCGTGAACAGGTGTGTGTGTGTGTGTGTGTGTGTGTGTGTGTGTGTGTGTGTGTGTGTGTGTGTGTGTGTGCACTCACTCGGCGCTGCTGGAGTGCTGGCGGCGCTGCAGGATGGCGGAGTGCGCGGGGCGCAGCAGCGCGGGCGCGGGCGCGGGCCGCGGGGGCAGCGGGGGCGGTGCCGTCCCCGCGCCCGCCGCGCCGCCCCCGCCCCCGCCCGCCGCGCCGTGCAGCGGCGACGCGCCCGACGACTGCGGGGACCACGGGTTATACAAGCGGAACACTAAAGGGTGCCTTGAAGGAAACCTATGCGCGATCTATGTTATTATTACATCTTTGTTTTTAATTCCCGACGATAATAGGGGTGTTATAAGTTTAACGAGTGTGCGTGTCGGTCTGTGGCATCGTAGCTCCTAAACGGATGCAGCGACTTTTGTTTATATTTTTTTCTTGATACTGTTCTAAGCTATGATTAAAAAATCTCTAATTTATTTTGCTCACCAGGCCCTCTATATAAAAGCCACACCCTTCCTTTTCCGCTCACGCTAACGCCAACATAATGTATGGGAATGACATTAGCTTGTGAAATGTCACGTGACTGTTTTTAAGTTGGTAAATGGTAATTGGTCGTATTGGCTTTTTACTCTATGGCATTACGGTTAGCGAAAACGGAAAAACAAGCGTGTGTATTTTGTCTAAAGGGCCCTTGCATGTGCAACATATGACTCACCAGGTGTATAAGTGCAACATATGACTCACCAGGTGTATAAGTGCAACAGATGACTCACCAGGTGTATAAGTGCAACATATGACTCACCAGGTGTATAAGTGCAACATATGACTCACCAGGTGTATAAGTGCAACATATGACTCACCAGGTGTATAAGTGCAACATATGACTCACCAGGTGTATAAGTGCAACATATGACTCACCAGGTGTATAAGTGCAACAGATGACTCACCAGGTGTATAAGTGCAACATATGACTCACCAGGTGTATAAGTGCAACATATGACTCACCAGGTGTATGGGCGTGGGCGGCGCGGCGGAGTCTCTTCTCCTTCGCGGCGGGAGGGGGGGCGGCGTGCCGCACGACGCCGGCGCTGCACGGGACACAATATGTATAGAACAATAATTATTATCGAAATTATTATTAATAATACACAATATACATAATTATCATTGACATTATTGTCCTTTAGAAGGACGTTGAAGAATAAAATATAACATGTTCAAGTTTAAGTGAATACAAGCGAACATACGGTGTGCGGGGGGCGAGGGCGCGGGCGCGGCGCGCGCGGGGAAGCTGAAGGCGAGCGCGCGCTCCGCCGTGCCGGGGGGCGCGGGGAGCGCCGGGGGAGCGGGGGGCGCCGGCGAGGGGGGCGCGGCCGCCGGGGAGCGCTTCGGGGACGCCGCCGGCATCCTGTTAGGGCCACGTGGAGGTGCGGATCTTGTTACATTACAGATGTACATGTATGTCACCGTAGATATAGTTACATCGACATGTGACCGTGTCACCCTGCGTTTCGATACATGTTTGAAGGCGAGGATGCCGCGTGGAGTGAGGTCTCTTTTTGTGTCAAATGGAAGGCGACCGAAGGTTAATGCGCGAAGAACTTAAACATTCGAGTTTTGTCGTGATGCGACCAGAGCGTGGCAGCGGCTGGCGGCGAGCGCTCGAAGAAGCAGCCAGCTATCACTGAATTACAATTTTATTGCTAAGCTTCTAGGGTGTGTTTCGATTACCGCACTTTGAAACCAGCCAACCGATCTGAAAGTATAATTGTTTCAAACAAAGAAATAATGTTACAAATCGGTTTATAAATGACGGAGTTCTGAGGTAACAAACATAAAAAAAATACAGACGAATTATGAACCGCCTCCTTTTTTGTACGTCAGTTAAAAATGCAATGGTTACATCACGCTCTTTACCGTCACTGAAGGCTGAAACTCGAGCTCTCAACCCGCACTAACACCGAGGCGTCATCGCGTCTATACAGGGCGAGTTTGAACTCGTATGTTATCCCGGAATGGATTGATTAGGACCATGGTCGTCGACAAGTTGTGAGAACCTCTTTTGGAAATACGTCATTCAAAATTTCCATACAAAAAAATTAATTCACTTCCAATGTGAAGTGCGCGGCATTTTCTGAAAATGTTTCTATGCTTACATCATCATTTAACAAAGTTCAACAAAGTTCAAGTGAATCAGCTGATCTAGGGCTGCCCGGAAGCTCTCTAGTACAATTTTTACGAAACGTATACCTTTTAATCAATGAAAAATTCTGATTTTCAAAAACTAGTAAAACAAATGTTGTTGACCTCTAGACGTTTATTGACCCCCTTTTGGGATAACATACCAATTCAAACTCAGGCTGTATATCAACATAATTACACTAGCACTGTCCCTTTACAATTAATAACATGAGAAAAGGATGGAAGCAATATTAGAGGTATTTATAATACACGAAATAAATAAATTTGCTGACTGATTTCACATTGATTACAACTTTCAACTAATGTGAAATAGCCATGAATTTAATGTTCTCTATTTTCCCATTCGTGAAAAAAGAACGGAAGAAGTCCAGCCCTTTCTAACATTTTAAAAGACTAACTGATATAAAAATCAGTTAGTTATTAGTAGTTTCCGAACAATAAAATCGAATACCTGCTTAAAATAATATCAGCAAATGTAAAAAAAAAAACTCCAATCAGGACCACCACTTGGTACTATAACACAACATAGACAGAACAGCAAATATCGTAGATAACATACCGCGGTATCACCGAAACCATAACGTATAGAGTTACATCGGCGCATGTGGTGCGCGCGCACACGACGGTGTGGCCGCAGACTGGAGCGCCGGCGCAGACGGGGCTGGACCCCGCTACACAACTTAGTGAAGTAAGCCAGTCGGCTTGTAAATGTTTAAAACAGTTACGTTCCTAATTTCCCAATACAAAGTACTGTCACTAATGCCCCTGCTATGCTATATAAGGCCTCATACGAAGATTTATTCCGATTTTTTTATGAAACAAACTGAAAGCTGTTTATAAGTTAAGAAGAAGTTACCAAAAGTAGTAGCAGATTAACTTAAGTTATTTATATTTATTTGTACAATTGACTCCAGAATTGTTTTTTTAATAGACGCTACAAAAGCGTTAACGTTTGATGTGAATGTCTATGAAAAGTTTTTATGTAAACCAGCCGGCTTACTTCGATGGCTTCATCAGCGGGATACGAGGGCCCCGTCTGTATTAGTATCTTAGTCTACACGTGTAATATAATGGTATGCATATCATATGTTGTGTCTGCCCCGATAGAACATAGAAGTGTCTGGAAAGTTCGCATTTACTCTATTCAGAAAAAGTTAAATCATAACATAAACACTTGCACACTCACACCACTGCACTAGGTGTCCCTGTGTCGCAGGTGGTATACACACACGGATATACAAGACAAACATTCAATCCCCGAGAACAAACTTTATGCTATTGCTCTCCACACAAAATCTGCCCAGCCGGGAACGGGTTACTACTAACTTAGCCGCCGAAAACTATTTTTAGTTTAAACCGCCTTAACTATGTTTAGTTTCATATCGCATTAACTAAGATTATTTGACCTGTACTTAGTATCATTAGCTGTATGTATGTATTCGGTTGTAAGTTTGTGGTGGTGGTACACAGTAGTCGTGTTTGTTTGTTCGTTTGTTTGTTTGTTAGTTACCTGAACAGCTCGTGTTTGGGGCTCGGCAGCGGCCGGTCGGGCGGCTCGGGAGGCGGCTCGCATATCGACGACACGGCTGGAACATACGTACGTACAGACAGTTTAGATTACATATATTATGTTGTATTTAGTATTCATTTATCACCGAACACAGAATCTCCTTCGTTTGATCGTCTGTCATAGTACGTGACACTGGCGAAACTGTGACGAACATTCCACAGAAGCCAGGAAATAAAAATCGGAACTAATATTTATAATTTTTTATTAGTGGGAGGACTAACTCTTCTGCGAGTGTCCGTCTGGGTTGTTACCGCCGCTTTGTGAGTGAAGTCTGCCGCCAAACAGTAGTGTGCAAGCATTACTGTGTTCCGGTTTGATGAGCAAAGTAGCCAGTGAGCTTATGAGATTTAATACCTAATGTCTCAGGGTAACGAGCGCACTGCAGTGCCGCGCAGGCCTTTGTGTTTCAAAGTTCTGGGTGGCACTGCAATTGTTATGGGCCGGCGTTATGCTTACCATCAGGCAAACGACCCACTCGTATCGTAACCAAAAAAAAAATTAACAAACAAATTATCTATACAAATAAATAAAGTTGAAGTGTCTGTTTGTAATATCAAAATAACAGTTTTTTACTAAATGCATATGAAAGTATATACGGCACAACTACAACTAAACAATATTTTTTAAACGTTTGTTCTGTCTGTTTGTTCGGCTAATCTTCGAAACGGCTGTACCGATTTTGACGGGACTTTCACTGGCGGATAGCTGATGTTATATGAAGTCAGATTACGTGGGCGAAGCTAGCTGATATGGAGAGCCTATATTGGGGAAGGAGTAATTGATTTTAGCTTTGTGAATCAACGAGTGTCGTTTAGTAGTGCGCACTCACAGTGTCGCGGCGGGGGCGGCGGCGCCGGCGGTGCCGCGCCGTCGGTGCCAGCGGTGCAGCTCGCGGTGCTGTTGCGCGGCAACAGTGGAGGGACGCGCTCCTGTAACACCATCATAATATTATACACCATGTGCTGACGTGCGCTGAGCAGAGGTCCCAAATACTCTTGTTCATTGGTGACTCGTACATTTATTATGTTCTATACTTATCGTAGGAAATGAGATTTCAACACATTCTTGTACTAAACAAAACTTTACTAAATTATATTTTTGTTTCGTATTTCTTATTTTGGTTTTCACACGGCTCAATAACAGGTGGTGTGGCGCCCCCGTCGTCGAAAGTAGATTTAGAGGCAAAGAGATTACCCAGGAGACCGGCCGTCTCTTGTGCGCTGTGGGCCAGAGTGCAATTTGACTTTCCTAAAGCTGGTAAGGAGATCCGGCAAAATTGTCTTCGGCAGCCTCGGCTAAGGACCAGAAAGCTCGACTCTCTGAGGGAAAGCTTGCTCGCTGGCCGCCAATTCTGCTCGGACCTGGCCTTGGCAATTATGCCCTCTTGCTGGATCTGAAGGTTGCTTACAGGCCCAGGCTCTATAAGTGGTGGATTTTTGAAGAGATTTGTCAGCGCAAGACTTGTTGAACCAGGGACGACTCTGTCCATCGACGCGAATCACAGAATTAGGAATAAAGCATTCCATGCCCTTGAGGTGGTCCTTGCTGCGTGAGTAGAACAGCTCCTCGTCCACATGGTGCTGCACGTACCGTCAGCGCGCCGGCCTGCTTGGTGCAGGCGAGGTGGTCCTTGCTGCGTGAGTAGAACAGCTCCTCGTCCACATGGTGCTGCACGTACCGTCAGCGCGCCGGCCTGCTTGGTGCAGGCGAGGTGGTCCTTGCTGCGTGAGTAGAACAGCTCCTCGTCCACATGGTGCTGCACGTACCGTCAGCGCGCCGGCCTGCTTGGTGCAGGCGAGGTGGTCCTTGCTGCGTGAGTAGAACAGCTCCTCGTCCACATGGTGCTGCACGTACCGTCAGCGCGCCGGCCTGCTTGGTGCAGGCGAGGTGGTCCTTGCTGCGTGAGTAGAACAGCTCCTCGTCCACATGGTGCTGCACGTACCGTCAGCGCGCCGGCCTGCTTGGTGCAGGCGAGGTGGTCCTTGCTGCGTGAGTAGAACAGCTCCTCGTCCACATGGTGCTGCACGTACCGTCAGCGCGCCGGCCTGCTTGGTGCAGGCGAGGTGGTCCTTGCTGCGTGAGTAGAACAGCTCCTCGTCCACATGGTGCTGCACGTACCGTCAGCGCGCCGGCCTGCTTGGTGCAGGCGAGGTGGTCCTTGCTGCGTGAGTAGAACAGCTCCTCGTCCACATGGTGCTGCACGTACCGTCAGCGCGCCGGCCTGCTTGGTGCAGGCGAGGTGGTCCTTGCTGCGTGAGTAGAACAGCTCCTCGTCCACATGGTGCTGCACGTACCGTCAGCGCGCCGGCCTGCTTGGTGCAGGCGAGGTGGTCCTTGCTGCGTGAGTAGAACAGCTCCTCGTCCACATGGTGCTGCACGTACCGTCAGCGCGCCGGCCTGCTTGGTGCAGGCGAGGTGGTCCTTGCTGCGTGAGTAGAACAGCTCCTCGTCCACATGGTGCTGCACGTACCGTCAGCGCGCCGGCCTGCTTGGTGCAGGCGAGGTGGTCCTTGCTGCGTGAGTAGAACAGCTCCTCGTCCACATGGTGCTGCACGTACCGTCAGCGCGCCGGCCTGCTTGGTGCAGGCGAGGTGGTCCTTGCTGCGTGAGTAGAACAGCTCCTCGTCCACATGGTGCTGCACGTACCGTCAGCGCGCCGGCCTGCTTGGTGCAGGCGAGGTGGTCCTTGCTGCGTGAGTAGAACAGCTCCTCGTCCACATGGTGCTGCACGTACCGTCAGCGCGCCGGCCTGCTTGGTGCAGGCGAGGTGGTCCTTGCTGCGTGAGTAGAACAGCTCCTCGTCCACATGGTGCTGCACGTACCGTCAGCGCGCCGGCCTGCTTGGTGCAGGCGAGGTGGTCCTTGCTGCGTGAGTAGAACAGCTCCTCGTCCACATGGTGCTGCACGTACCGTCAGCGCGCCGGCCTGCTTGGTGCAGGCGAGGTGGTCCTTGCTGCGTGAGTAGAACAGCTCCTCGTCCACATGGTGCTGCACGTACCGTCAGCGCGCCGGCCTGCTTGGTGCAGGCGAGGTGGTCCTTGCTGCGTGAGTAGAACAGCTCCTCGTCCACATGGTGCTGCACGTACCGTCAGCGCGCCGGCCTGCTTGGTGCAGGCGAGGTGGTCCTTGCTGCGTGAGTAGAACAGCTCCTCGTCCACATGGTGCTGCACGTACCGTCAGCGCGCCGGCCTGCTTGGTGCAGGCGAGGTGGTCCTTGCTGCGTGAGTAGAACAGCTCCTCGTCCACATGGTGCTGCACGTACCGTCAGCGCGCCGGCCTGCTTGGTGCAGGCGAGGTGGTCCTTGCTGCGTGAGTAGAACAGCTCCTCGTCCACATGGTGCTGCACGTACCGTCAGCGCGCCGGCCTGCTTGGTGCAGGCGAGGTGGTCCTTGCTGCGTGAGTAGAACAGCTCCTCGTCCACATGGTGCTGCACGTACCGTCAGCGCGCCGGCCTGCTTGGTGCAGGCGAGGTGGTCCTTGCTGCGTGAGTAGAACAGCTCCTCGTCCACATGGTGCTGCACGTACCGTCAGCGCGCCGGCCTGCTTGGTGCAGGCGAGGTGGTCCTTGCTGCGTGAGTAGAACAGCTCCTCGTCCACGATGGCGCCGCGCGGGGACAGTGCTGGCTTGCGCTCCAGCGTCAGGGACTGGCTGCGCACACACACACAAAGTATATAAAGAAACCAGACGGCAGACGGATGTTGAGGATCTTCAGACGGATCTTGACAACGTTAGCCGATGGTGTATACAGAATCGTACGTCTTTGACTGCTTCCAAATGTTTTTACATAAAATTCACGCGCAAAAGTAATTAATTTCCTGCAACTTACAACATTGGTTTGGATCCGCTGGTGGAAGTCACATCGATACGCGACCTAGGGATTACCATTGACCCAGTGCTTAGTTCTAGAAGTCATATTGACAATATTGCAAAGGGATCAATAAAATTTGTGGATTTGTTTGTAGACAAGCTAAGATAATTAAAAATAGAGATTTATCTATTGGTCTTTTTAATAGCCAGGTTCGGAGTATCCTTTACTGCAGTGTAGACTGGAACCCGGGGTTCCATCGAAAAATGCATTGTTCCTGAGGGTATTTTCACGCGGGTGAAACTGAGGGCCGTAGCTAGTAGCTTATAAAACAAAAAATTATAAGTATAAATATAAGTAATATCCTACACAACGAAAACAGAATCATCAAAATCGTACTACTCTGAAAAATATCATAATTATTTTGAAGTTAGTAAATAGCCTATACCTACATAATTATAGAAAGTACATGAGACATACCGATCGTGTCTCGGTGAATGTCTGTCTCTAGGTGAAGGCGGCTCGTCTTTATTACAATTCCTGCAAAAAAGAATACCATTTTTATCCATAAAATCATAAAAATAGACAACAAAAAACTTCACCACCCACGAGATTCGAAATCGTGTCTCCCGACTCTCCGTGCTGGACGCTCTCACAACTATGTATGGTAGCAAGTGACTCAGCGACAATATTTTTAACATATAATTTCCCACCGACATATAACTCATTTGTAATCGTACGTCCGAGTGGTTACCACCGATTTGCTCGTGCAGCCAGTCGCCAAGCAGTTGTGTGCATGCATTTTTGTATGTATCAAGGTACCCAGCGCGTTGTAGTGCCACGCAGGCCAGGGTTCCAGTAACAATTCAAATTAAAAATTCCTCCTTCTCATAGGAGAGCACTCATAAAGTTAAAGGACTGAAGCTAAGATTTAGAGACCAGTCAAAGCGTGGACCGGTGCTTCCATATGTCAAAACTGTATAGAATTTTGTCATAATCATTGAAGCTTGTGTCCTTAGATCGGTCCTGAATCTTTGCCTACGTGTTGTGGGCAGACGTTATGCTCTTATTCTTATTCTAGATGGGGGCGATAAGGCCTGCACTGACGTCCCGCTTGGGGTGAATTGTGCATTTCCCCCTGCCAGCGTTGACGTTATGCTCATTATCAGGTGAACGACCAGCTCGTGTTGTTACCAGGAGCAAGCTAAAAAGCAGCTCAATCAGTGGCTCCACCTAGTAATGAGCCCCTGTAACAGTGTAGTGTGCACTGACTTGTTCTTGTCGAACAGCGCCAGTCCCTTGTCCAAGAGACTGAGCTGACTCAGCGACACTCGCTCCAGCCGAGGGCTCACCACTCCACGCTCCTCCACACGGCTGCCTGCAACACACACACACACACACACTTTACCACTACTCTGCTATACTGTGCATGCCCACAGGGAAGGCTTTTCCTTATTGAAAACAACAAAACTGGAAATACAAATAAACTTAAAAATTTACGAAAAAAATTGTTTTTCATAAACATATCCTACTGGAAGTGGACCACTGTTTTATTACACGACTGCACAAAAAAAAGGAGTGTACGTGTTTAGGGTTCATGTATGTATGTGAGTTTGTTTATTCCACCATAACTTGTAAATGCCTGAACAGATTTGGATGTGTATCGTTAGAATCCTTACATCATCCCGAGTGACACTGGCTAGGGCAGTCGTGTTTTTTATGTCACTTTTGTTACAATGACGTATTGTATTTATAATTTTATACTATTGATAAAATGCAATATGTAGCTGTTTATGTATGTTAGCTGTTTATCATCATCATTTATTTTTATATTGGATAAGAAAAATTATAATTAGCGCCATCTATTGACGTGCGGCGGATCTATCTCCGTTCATAGAAAGAAAATACTTTAAGTGCTTTGCGACGTCAGGAGTAGGTCGACTCAGCACACAACTAAGGTCAACGACCTCAGTCACTGATTTTCAGTCGCAAGAGAACACGCGGTAATATGTCGGCGTCGCGAGGCCACAGAGACAGCAAAGATTCATTGACGTACGTAAGCGTAGATTCTTTCTTACATTACCAGTATTTGGGATGTTAACTCAATATTTTTCTGATGTCAATCAATTCATTTTCTCATGAAATCAAATGTCTGTGTCGAAAAAATTGGAAATCGAACGCTAGGAATGTCAAAAATGAGAGCCAAACTCGGGCACATCTACTGAGCGCTAAAACGCCCTATAAAAATCGGTCAGAACATCTGACGTCACTTGTTCAACGCGGACCGTAAAGCTGTACTAAAAACATGCATTTTGTTGATTTGGCCGTGAAAAAATGCGTCGACTCGCACGAGCGACTAGCTTACGAGCACCTTTCTTTATTACCATCACCTACATCGTAGGTCGGTTGTACAATTAGTAAACAGTACCTCTGTGGTCGTCGCAGTGCGCCGACGGCGCCGCCGCGCCCGCGCCCGCGCCGTCCCACGCGCCGCCGCCCGTCGGGGACAGCTGCGACACGCCTGCGGGGGCGGCACTTCTCAATTGTACATCGTTATAATATACAAGGGGGGACAATTAACCATTATGTACGAAGTAGTTATACTCCAGAGCTTTAGCGACGAGGTAGGAAATAGAAACAGAGTTATAATAGATTTTACAATCTATTTTTCATTACTATTGCAAGAAATGATCCAATACAATATTAAATACTACTTTATTTTTATTAAAAATTAAATGTACTATTTGTACAATTCTGCATATAATTTAAGTCATCTGTGAAGATGAATTTTGAGTTGTCTGTGGGGTAAACGTGGGAGATACGCGTAGGTCTCGTTGATAACAAACAAACAGTAAAAAAATATATTTTTTCCCTGGAGGAAAATATGCTATTTTATCCCCGCTCTGGTACGCTACAATGGCAAACTTTTTGAGCGAGGGCATTGACAAAACAATTATATCACTACTGAACCCGGGGGGTTCAGACGATGTGAATATGTAATCACAAACAAAGTTCATATCTTAAATTTATTGAAAGTTACAAAAACCATCCTGCGAGACACCTTCACCTGCTTCAGGGACAGCTCGGGGTACTTGTGTACGAGTGAGTGATGAGTGAGTGACTCACTGAGGTTGTCGTCGGCGCTGGACGTGGAGTGGTGCGCCGGCTGGTCGTGGTGCGTCCTGCGAGACACCTTCACCTGCTTCAGGGACAGCTCGGGGTACTTGTGTACGAGTGAGTGATGAGTGAGTGACTCACTGAGGTTGTCGTCGGCGCTGGACGTGGAGTGGTGCGCCGGCTGGTCGTGGTGCGTCCTGCGAGACACCTTCACCTGCTTCAGGGACAGCTCGGGGTACTTGTGTACGAGTGAGTGATGAGTGAGTGACTCACTGAGGTTGTCGTCGGCGCTGGACGTGGAGTGGTGCGCCGGCTGGTCGTGGTGCGTCCTGCGAGACACCTTCACCTGCTTCAGGGACAGCTCGGGGTACTTGTGTACGAGTGAGTGATGAGTGAGTGACTCACTGAGGTTGTCGTCGGCGCTGGACGTGGAGTGGTGCGCCGGCTGGTCGTGGTGCGTCCTGCGAGACACCTTCACCTGCTTCAGGGACAGCTCGGGGTACTTGTGTACGAGTGAGTGATGAGTGAGTGACTCACTGAGGTTGTCGTCGGCGCTGGACGTGGAGTGGTGCGCCGGCTGGTCGTGGTGCGTCCTGCGAGACACCTTCACCTGCTTCAGGGACAGCTCGGGGTACTTGTGTACGAGTGAGTGATGAGTGAGTGACTCACTGAGGTTGTCGTCGGCGCTGGACGTGGAGTGGTGCGCCGGCTGGTCGTGGTGCGTCCTGCGAGACACCTTCACCTGCTTCAGGGACAGCTCGGGGTACTTGTGTACGAGTGAGTGATGAGTGAGTGACTCACTGAGGTTGTCGTCGGCGCTGGACGTGGAGTGGTGCGCCGGCTGGTCGTGGTGCGTCCTGCGAGACACCTTCACCTGCTTCAGGGACAGCTCGGGGTACTTGTGTACGAGTGAGTGATGAGTGAGTGACTCACTGAGGTTGTCGTCGGCGCTGGACGTGGAGTGGTGCGCCGGCTGGTCGTGGTGCGTCCTGCGAGACACCTTCACCTGCTTCAGGGACAGCTCGGGGTACTTGTGTACGAGTGAGTGATGAGTGAGTGACTCACTGAGGTTGTCGTCGGCGCTGGACGTGGAGTGGTGCGCCGGCTGGTCGTGGTGCGTCCTGCGAGACACCTTCACCTGCTTCAGGGACAGCTCGGGGTACTTGTGTACGAGTGAGTGATGAGTGAGTGACTCACTGAGGTTGTCGTCGGCGCTGGACGTGGAGTGGTGCGCCGGCTGGTCGTGGTGCGTCCTGCGAGACACCTTCACCTGCTTCAGGGACAGCTCGGGGTACTTGTGTACGAGTGAGTGATGAGTGAGTGACTCACTGAGGTTGTCGTCGGCGCTGGACGTGGAGTGGTGCGCCGGCTGGTCGTGGTGCGTCCTGCGAGACACCTTCACCTGCTTCAGGGACAGCTCGGGGTACTTGTGTACGAGTGAGTGATGAGTGAGTGACTCACTGAGGTTGTCGTCGGCGCTGGACGTGGAGTGGTGCGCCGGCTGGTCGTGGTGCGTCCTGCGAGACACCTTCACCTGCTTCAGGGACAGCTCGGGGTACTTGTGTACGAGTGAGTGATGAGTGAGTGACTCACTGAGGTTGTCGTCGGCGCTGGACGTGGAGTGGTGCGCCGGCTGGTCGTGGTGCGTCCTGCGAGACACCTTCACCTGCTTCAGGGACAGCTCGGGGTACTTGTGTACGAGTGAGTGATGAGTGAGTGACTCACTGAGGTTGTCGTCGGCGCTGGACGTGGAGTGGTGCGCCGGCTGGTCGTGGTGCGTCCTGCGAGACACCTTCACCTGCTTCAGGGACAGCTCGGGGTACTTGTGTACGAGTGAGTGATGAGTGAGTGACTCACTGAGGTTGTCGTCGGCGCTGGACGTGGAGTGGTGCGCCGGCTGGTCGTGGTGCGTCCTGCGAGACACCTTCACCTGCTTCAGGGACAGCTCGGGGTACTTGTGTACGAGTGAGTGATGAGTGAGTGACTCACTGAGGTTGTCGTCGGCGCTGGACGTGGAGTGGTGCGCCGGCTGGTCGTGGTGCGTCCTGCGAGACACCTTCACCTGCTTCAGGGACAGCTCGGGGTACTTGTGTACGAGTGAGTGATGAGTGAGTGACTCACTGAGGTTGTCGTCGGCGCTGGACGTGGAGTGGTGCGCCGGCTGGTCGTGGTGCGTCCTGCGAGACACCTTCACCTGCTTCAGGGACAGCTCGGGGTACTTGTGTACGAGTGAGTGATGAGTGAGTGACTCACTGAGGTTGTCGTCGGCGCTGGACGTGGAGTGGTGCGCCGGCTGGTCGTGGTGCGTCCTGCGAGACACCTTCACCTGCTTCAGGGACAGCTCGGGGTACTTGTGTACGAGTGAGTGATGAGTGAGTGACTCACTGAGGTTGTCGTCGGCGCTGGACGTGGAGTGGTGCGCCGGCTGGTCGTGGTGCGTCCTGCGAGACACCTTCACCTGCTTCAGGGACAGCTCGGGGTACTTGTGTACGAGTGAGTGATGAGTGAGTGACTCACTGAGGTTGTCGTCGGCGCTGGACGTGGAGTGGTGCGCCGGCTGGTCGTGGTGCGTCCTGCGAGACACCTTCACCTGCTTCAGGGACAGCTCGGGGTACTTGTGTACGAGTGAGTGATGAGTGAGTGACTCACTGAGGTTGTCGTCGGCGCTGGACGTGGAGTGGTGCGCCGGCTGGTCGTGGTGCGTCCTGCGAGACACCTTCACCTGCTTCAGGGACAGCTCGGGGTACTTGTGTACGAGTGAGTGATGAGTGAGTGACTCACTGAGGTTGTCGTCGGCGCTGGACGTGGAGTGGTGCGCCGGCTGGTCGTGGTGCGTCCTGCGAGACACCTTCACCTGCTTCAGGGACAGCTCGGGGTACTTGTGTACGAGTGAGTGATGAGTGAGTGACTCACTGAGGTTGTCGTCGGCGCTGGACGTGGAGTGGTGCGCCGGCTGGTCGTGGTGCGTCCTGCGAGACACCTTCACCTGCTTCAGGGACAGCTCGGGGTACTTGTGTACGAGTGAGTGATGAGTGAGTGACTCACTGAGGTTGTCGTCGGCGCTGGACGTGGAGTGGTGCGCCGGCTGGTCGTGGTGCGTCCTGCGAGACACCTTCACCTGCTTCAGGGACAGCTCGGGGTACTTGTGTACGAGTGAGTGATGAGTGAGTGACTCACTGAGGTTGTCGTCGGCGCTGGACGTGGAGTGGTGCGCCGGCTGGTCGTGGTGCGTCCTGCGAGACACCTTCACCTGCTTCAGGGACAGCTCGGGGTACTTGTGTACGAGTGAGTGATGAGTGAGTGACTCACTGAGGTTGTCGTCGGCGCTGGACGTGGAGTGGTGCGCCGGCTGGTCGTGGTGCGTCCTGCGAGACACCTTCACCTGCTTCAGGGACAGCTCGGGGTACTTGTGTACGAGTGAGTGATGAGTGAGTGACTCACTGAGGTTGTCGTCGGCGCTGGACGTGGAGTGGTGCGCCGGCTGGTCGTGGTGCGTCCTGCGAGACACCTTCACCTGCTTCAGGGACAGCTCGGGGTACTTGTGTACGAGTGAGTGATGAGTGAGTGACTCACTGAGGTTGTCGTCGGCGCTGGACGTGGAGTGGTGCGCCGGCTGGTCGTGGTGCGTCCTGCGAGACACCTTCACCTGCTTCAGGGACAGCTCGGGGTACTTGTGTACGAGTGAGTGATGAGTGAGTGACTCACTGAGGTTGTCGTCGGCGCTGGACGTGGAGTGGTGCGCCGGCTGGTCGTGGTGCGTCCTGCGAGACACCTTCACCTGCTTCAGGGACAGCTCGGGGTACTTGTGTACGAGTGAGTGATGAGTGAGTGACTCACTGAGGTTGTCGTCGGCGCTGGACGTGGAGTGGTGCGCCGGCTGGTCGTGGTGCGTCCTGCGAGACACCTTCACCTGCTTCAGGGACAGCTCGGGGTACTTGTGTACGAGTGAGTGATGAGTGACTCACTGAGGTTGTCGTCGGCGCTGGACGTGGAGTGGTGCGCCGGCTGGTCGTGGTGCGTCCTGCGAGACACCTTCACCTGCTTCAGGGACAGCTCGGGGTACTTGTGTACGAGTGAGTGATGAGTGAGTGACTCACTGAGGTTGTCGTCGGCGCTGGACGTGGAGTGGTGCGCCGGCTGGTCGTGGTGCGTCCTGCGAGACACCTTCACCTGCTTCAGGGACAGCTCGGGGTACTTGTGTACGAGTGAGTGATGAGTGAGTGACTCACTGAGGTTGTCGTCGGCGCTGGACGTGGAGTGGTGCGCCGGCTGGTCGTGGTGCGTCCTGCGAGACACCTTCACCTGCTTCAGGGACAGCTCGGGGTACTTGCGCGGCTGTGGGAGTAGAACGCAAACTTTCAAACTACCTCTAAAATTTTACTATATATGTTTTATTCTATGGTGGCCAAAGTGCTAATGTTACAATAGATGGCGTTGTTTTATTTTTTATTTTCCATAAGTCAACCAGTGACCGATATCTCATTTTGAACTTGAGGGCCAGGCATTAATACCGGGTTTGAATACAATAACTTACATTGAAACACTTCCTGTGGAAAAGTCAGGTCAAAATAATTCAAGAGTACGCACAAACTTGGGCATCTGTTTGACGGGCGGCCGCGGCTCCAGGTCCAGACTGCGCGCGTATAGGTAGTTGGGGATCTCATGATCGTCCTTCCCGGGGAACGGGTCCAGGGACTCCAGGAACGCCTGCGAGATCAGGACAGTGCGTTCAGGCGTTTGGAAGCTATTCAGTGTGATCATTACTACAATTTAGATTGGGGCAGTCTGGAGGATCGTGGCTATTCTCTCAGAGATAAGACTTTTGCTTGAGACAACCGCGCTTGTCAGTCGTTAGAAAAGAAAATAAGAAAGCAAACACATTCTTACAAACGTAAATTATTACACTGCACACAAAGAAAAAAATTTCAGCTCGTTAAGCGATTCAGAAACCTTCTGACAGCTTAAAATCTGACACCAGCCTAGCCCAGTAGCTCTTGGCACCGCAGCACTGGGATTTTCACGGCTCTGTGGGTTAATTGTTAGAAATTTAGCCTGCAAAGCGAGAGGCCCCGGGCTCAAGCTCCAGCCGGGGCGATCTTTGTGTGCTGAGCCAAGTTTGCTCTTGTGTCTTGTATGAGTGTGTAAGAGTGTAGGTGGAGTGTGTACTTATGCAGCCATATATCCTGGCCCCTAAAGCCCTGGGCGCAACAGCCCCGGCCCCGGAAGCCCTGGCCCGTGCAGCCCAGGCCCCTGCAGTCCTGTACCTCTGAGAGTACCGTGGATCTCTTACCCTGGTGCGCGGCTCGACGGTGAGGCAGTAGGGCTGGTTCTGGTACTGCTGTATCTCGCCGGTGATCTCCGCCACTTTCCGCCGCTTCGAGAAGTTGATCAGCTCAGAGTTCGGTAGGTAGTCTGCGGGCGGTTTGTACACATCAGTGTTTTGAACTTTATTAATGCGGACACGAGAGTGAATTTATGGTTAAATAAATGGTAATTTGACAAAATACGAAAATAAGTATTTTACTAATATTATAAAGGCGAATGTTTGTGTGAATGTTTGTTACCACGTGTCTCCCTAACCACTAAACCGACTTTGATGAAATTTGGAATGTTGATAGTTTAGGTTCTGGAATAACACGCAGGCTGTAGATATATAACACGCGGGCGAAGCCACGGGCAGAATCTGGTATATAATACACCTCTTATAGCGCATAGTTAAAAAACCAAAAATATGTGTGATCGATCATTACATTGTTTAGCACAAATAGTGTACGTGAAAGAGCTTATGACTGTCGATTGGAGCGTTACAAACCTAAGCCTAAAATTACTGTCGCTCTCTCTTGCCAATAAGACGTATGCGAAAGCGGTGGAAGATGTATGACATGACTAAATTTAGGTTTAGAGTTGTCAAATATTTTCTATCTTTGGCAGATTAGATGCCACTACAATTAAGACACGGTAAAATATATTACATCTCTTTCTGACGTTCTTATTTTAAAAGAGAGAGCGAGTGAAACCAAATCGGGTTTAGGTTTGAAACGCTAGAATCGACAACAATACCGTACGCGATGTTACAAACGTGTTCCAGAAAATATATAACCGTACCCGTTTTCAGGTCATGCAAGAAATACGCTCAGGGTGTGGTGCTATTTGTTTCGAGCGTGCGATATCTTTACTCCTATCACGCGAATCCTAGTAATATTATAAACGCGAAAGTTTACGAGGATGAATGGATGTTTGTTACTTTTCACGCTAAAACTAGTGAACGGGTTTTGATGAGGGTTTACAGTAAGTCTTACACATCAGAATCACACGTAGACTACAATTTATAGACACTGTTTGTTAGTGGTAGGACTAACTCTTCTGCGAGTGTCCGTCTGGGTTGTTACCACCGCGCCGTGAGTGAAGTCTGCCACCGAGCAGTAGTGTGCAAGCATTACTGTGTTCCGGTTTGATGAGCAGAGTATCCAGTGAAATTACTGGGCTTATGAGACTTAATACCTAATGTCTCAGGGTAACGAGCGCACTGCAGTGCCGCGCAGGCTTTTGTGTTTCAAAGTTCTGGGTGGCACTGCAATCGTTATGGGCCGGCGTTATGCTTACCATCAGGCAAACGACCAACTCGTCTCGTTACCAAATAACATAAAAAAAAAAACAAAACATAGTAGTCGGGTCCGCCACTAGTGCAGTAGTGGTGGTGGTGGTGGTGGTGGTGGTGGTGGTGGTGGTTGCGTGCACTGACCCTGGTTGCCCTCCTCGATGTGCAGCAGGTTGGTGAGGTACATGCCGAAGAAGGGCACGCAGGGCGGGTTGATGCTGCGCAGGCGCTCCTGGTAGCGCCGGAAGTGGTCCGAGTTCAGCTCGCGGAACTCCTCCAGCGCGCGCACCAGCCGCAGCGGCACCAGCTGCACACCGCACGGTTAGCGTCTACTGTGTCGACACCGACACCACTGTGTCGCCACTGTGTCGCGCCGCGGCAGAACGGTGTCGAGCTCGTACAAAGACACAAGACGCGACGCGTCCACCTGACCGTACTAAACGTAATTGGAGCTCGTTCTGTCGCGCCGCGACACACGCGACACCCTGCTTTACAGAAGGTGCAGCGCGCAATGTATCCACTGAGTCCGTCGGCCGGTGTGAGTTTCGCAGTTTTCGCGATGACCGCGTTCGTCGAGTAAACGCCGTACTAAAAGCGTGCGCGATGGTAGTCCATAAACGCGGTGCTAGGGGCGCTGTACATTTTTTCACACAAAATCTGCGTAAACCGGTTCACCGTAAACGCATAAACTAGTTGCAAAACTCACACCGGGCTCTCAGATACCGGTTTTGTTAGTGCGTAGAGTACAGCGCAGGATACATTGCGTGCTACACATCTAAGAGTGCTCCAATCCACAACATTCCACGCCAACGTCCCAAAAACCTCGCGTATGTGAGCAATCACAGATAGATTACATAGAGCGATAGGAATATTGAATATTCCAAATCCGAAACATCCCGATGTGTTTCTTCACCTCAGCTCAAGCTCTAGTACAGACCGGCAGCCGGCGCCCCTCCCCCTCGCCAGCCCCCGCACGGTGGCGCACGGTACCTGCATGGTGGCCCGCAGCCGGTGCACGGCGGCGGAGCCCGCGGCGGCCACCACCGCCAGCACTCCGTTGAAGTTGTTGAGGTCCCTCCCCCTCGCCAGCCCCCGCACGGTGGCGCACGGTACCTGCATGGTGGCCCGCAGCCGGTGCACGGCGGCGGAGCCCGCGGCGGCCACCACCGCCAGCACTCCGTTGAAGTTGTTGAGGTCCCTCCCCCTCGCCAGCCCCCGCACGGTGGCGCACGGTACCTGCATGGTGGCCCGCAGCCGGTGCACGGCGGCGGAGCCCGCGGCGGCCACCACCGCCAGCACTCCGTTGAAGTTGTTGAGGTCCCTCCCCCTCGCCAGCCCCCGCACGGTGGCGCACGGTACCTGCATGGTGGCCCGCAGCCGGTGCACGGCGGCGGAGCCCGCGGCGGCCACCACCGCCAGCACTCCGTTGAAGTTGTTGAGGTCCCTCCCCCTCGCCAGCCCCCGCACGGTGGCGCACGGTACCTGCATGGTGGCCCGCAGCCGGTGCACGGCGGCGGAGCCCGCGGCGGCCACCACCGCCAGCACTCCGTTGAAGTTGTTGAGGTCCCTCCCCCTCGCCAGCCCCCGCACGGTGGCGCACGGTACCTGCATGGTGGCCCGCAGCCGATGCACGGCGGCGGAGCCCGCGGCGGCCACCACCGCCAGCACTCCGTTGAAGTTGTTGAGGTCCCTCCCCCTCGCCAGCCCCCGCACGGTGGCGCACGGTACCTGCATGGTGGCCCGCAGCCGGTGCACGGCGGCGGAGCCCGCGGCGGCCACCACCGCCAGCACTCCGTTGAAGTTGTTGAGGTCCCTCCCCCTCGCCAGCCCCCGCACGGTGGCGCACGGTACCTGCATGGTGGCCCGCAGCCGGTGCACGGCGGCGGAGCCCGCGGCGGCCACCACCGCCAGCACTCCGTTGAAGTTGTTGAGGTCCCTCCCCCTCGCCAGCCCCCGCACGGTGGCGCACGGTACCTGCATGGTGGCCCGCAGCCGGTGCACGGCGGCGGAGCCCGCGGCGGCCACCACCGCCAGCACTCCGTTGAAGTTGTTGAGGTCCCTCCCCCTCGCCAGCCCCCGCACGGTGGCGCACGGTACCTGCATGGTGGCCCGCAGCCGGTGCACGGCGGCGGAGCCCGCGGCGGCCACCACCGCCAGCACTCCGTTGAAGTTGTTGAGGTCCCTCCCCCTCGCCAGCCCCCGCACGGTGGCGCACGGTACCTGCATGGTGGCCCGCAGCCGGTGCACGGCGGCGGAGCCCGCGGCGGCCACCACCGCCAGCACTCCGTTGAAGTTGTTGAGGTCCCTCCCCCTCGCCAGCCCCCGCACGGTGGCGCACGGTACCTGCATGGTGGCCCGCAGCCGGTGCACGGCGGCGGAGCCCGCGGCGGCCACCACCGCCAGCACTCCGTTGAAGTTGTTGAGGTCCCTCCCCCTCGCCAGCCCCCGCACGGTGGCGCACGGTACCTGCATGGTGGCCCGCAGCCGGTGCACGGCGGCGGAGCCCGCGGCGGCCACCACCGCCAGCACTCCGTTGAAGTTGTTGAGGTCCCTCCCCCTCGCCAGCCCCCGCACGGTGGCGCACGGTACCTGCATGGTGGCCCGCAGCCGGTGCACGGCGGCGGAGCCCGCGGCGGCCACCACCGCCAGCACTCCGTTGAAGTTGTTGAGGTCCCTCCCCCTCGCCAGCCCCCGCACGGTGGCGCACGGTACCTGCATGGTGGCCCGCAGCCGGTGCACGGCGGCGGAGCCCGCGGCGGCCACCACCGCCAGCACTCCGTTGAAGTTGTTGAGGTCCCTCCCCCTCGCCAGCCCCCGCACGGTGGCGCACGGTACCTGCATGGTGGCCCGCAGCCGGTGCACGGCGGCGGAGCCCGCGGCGGCCACCACCGCCAGCACTCCGTTGAAGTTGTTGAGATCCCTCCCCCTCGCCAGCCCCCGCGCGGCGGCGCACGGTACCTGCATGGTGGCCCGCAGCCGGTGCACGGCGGCGGAGCCCGCGGCGGCCACCACCGCCAGCACTCCGGTGAAGTTGTTGAGGTCCCTCCCCCTCGCCAGCCCCCGCACGGTGGCGCACGGTACCTGCATGGTGGCCCGCAGCCGGTGCACGGCGGCGGAGCCCGCGGCGGCCACCACCGCCAGCACTCCGTTGAAGTTGTTGAGATCCCTCCCCCTCGTCAGCCCCCGCGCGGCGGCACACGGTACCTGCATGGTGGCCCGCAGCCGGTGCACGGCGGCGGAGCCCGCGGCGGCCACCACCGCCAGCACTCCGTTGAAGTTGTTGAGGTCCCTCCCCCTCGCCAGCCCCCGCACGGTGGCGCACGGTACCTGCATGGTGGCCCGCAGCCGGTGCACGGCGGCGGAGCCCGCGGCGGCCACCACCGCCAGCACTCCGTTGAAGTTGTTGAGGTCCCTCCCCCTCGCCAGCCCCCGCACGGTGGCGCACGGTACCTGCATGGTGGCCCGCAGCCGGTGCACGGCGGCGGAGCCCGCGGCGGCCACCACCGCCAGCACTCCGTTGAAGTTGTTGAGGTCCCTCCCCCTCGCCAGCCCCCGCACGGTGGCGCACGGTACCTGCATGGTGGCCCGCAGCCGGTGCACGGCGGCGGAGCCCGCGGCGGCCACCACCGCCAGCACTCCGTTGAAGTTGTTGAGGTCCCTCCCCCTCGCCAGCCCCCGCACGGTGGCGCACGGTACCTGCATGGTGGCCCGCAGCCGGTGCACGGCGGCGGAGCCCGCGGCGGCCACCACCGCCAGCACTCCGTTGAAGTTGTTGAGGTCCCTCCCCCTCGCCAGCCCCCGCACGGTGGCGCACGGTACCTGCATGGTGGCCCGCAGCCGGTGCACGGCGGCGGAGCCCGCGGCGGCCACCACCGCCAGCACTCCGTTGAAGTTGTTGAGGTCCCTCCCCCTCGCCAGCCCCCGCACGGTGGCGCACGGTACCTGCATGGTGGCCCGCAGCCGATGCACGGCGGCGGAGCCCGCGGCGGCCACCACCGCCAGCACTCCGTTGAAGTTGTTGAGGTCCCTCCCCCTCGCCAGCCCCCGCACGGTGGCGCACGGTACCTGCATGGTGGCCCGCAGCCGGTGCACGGCGGCGGAGCCCGCGGCGGCCACCACCGCCAGCACTCCGTTGAAGTTGTTGAGGTCCCTCCCCCTCGCCAGCCCCCGCACGGTGGCGCACGGTACCTGCATGGTGGCCCGCAGCCGGTGCACGGCGGCGGAGCCCGCGGCGGCCACCACCGCCAGCACTCCGTTGAAGTTGTTGAGGTCCCTCCCCCTCGCCAGCCCCCGCACGGTGGCGCACGGTACCTGCATGGTGGCCCGCAGCCGGTGCACGGCGGCGGAGCCCGCGGCGGCCACCACCGCCAGCACTCCGTTGAAGTTGTTGAGGTCCCTCCCCCTCGCCAGCCCCCGCACGGTGGCGCACGGTACCTGCATGGTGGCCCGCAGCCGGTGCACGGCGGCGGAGCCCGCGGCGGCCACCACCGCCAGCACTCCGTTGAAGTTGTTGAGGTCCCTCCCCCTCGCCAGCCCCCGCACGGTGGCGCACGGTACCTGCATGGTGGCCCGCAGCCGGTGCACGGCGGCGGAGCCCGCGGCGGCCACCACCGCCAGCACTCCGTTGAAGTTGTTGAGGTCCCTCCCCCTCGCCAGCCCCCGCACGGTGGCGCACGGTACCTGCATGGTGGCCCGCAGCCGGTGCACGGCGGCGGAGCCCGCGGCGGCCACCACCGCCAGCACTCCGTTGAAGTTGTTGAGGTCCCTCCCCCTCGCCAGCCCCCGCACGGTGGCGCACGGTACCTGCATGGTGGCCCGCAGCCGGTGCACGGCGGCGGAGCCCGCGGCGGCCACCACCGCCAGCACTCCGTTGAAGTTGTTGAGGTCCCTCCCCCTCGCCAGCCCCCGCACGGTGGCGCACGGTACCTGCATGGTGGCCCGCAGCCGGTGCACGGCGGCGGAGCCCGCGGCGGCCACCACCGCCAGCACTCCGTTGAAGTTGTTGAGGTCCCTCCCCCTCGCCAGCCCCCGCACGGTGGCGCACGGTACCTGCATGGTGGCCCGCAGCCGGTGCACGGCGGCGGAGCCCGCGGCGGCCACCACCGCCAGCACTCCGTTGAAGTTGTTGAGGTCCCTCCCCCTCGCCAGCCCCCGCACGGTGGCGCACGGTACCTGCATGGTGGCCCGCAGCCGGTGCACGGCGGCGGAGCCCGCGGCGGCCACCACCGCCAGCACTCCGTTGAAGTTGTTGAGGTCCCTCCCCTTCGCCAGCCCCCGCACGGTGGCGCACGGTACCTGCATGGTGGCCCGCAGCCGGTGCACGGCGGCGGAGCCCGCGGCGGCCACCACCGCCAGCACTCCGTTGAAGTTGTTGAGGTCCCTCCCCCTCGCCAGCCCCCGCACGGTGGCGCACGGTACCTGCATGGTGGCCCGCAGCCGGTGCACGGCGGCGGAGCCCGCGGCGGCCACCACCGCCAGCACTCCGTTGAAGTTGTTGAGGTCCCTCCCCCTCGCCAGCCCCCGCACGGTGGCGCACGGTACCTGCATGGTGGCCCGCAGCCGGTGCACGGCGGCGGAGCCCGCGGCGGCCACCACCGCCAGCACTCCGTTGAAGTTGTTGAGATCCCTCCCCCTCGCCAGCCCCCGCGCGGCGGCGCACGGTACCTGCATGGTGGCCCGCAGCCGGTGCACGGCGGCGGAGCCCGCGGCGGCCACCACCGCCAGCACTCCGTTGAAGTTGTTGAGGTCCCTCCCCCTCGCCAGCCCCCGCACGGTGGCGCACGGTACCTGCATGGTGGCCCGCAGCCGGTGCACGGCGGCGGAGCCCGCGGCGGCCACCACCGCCAGCACTCCGTTGAAGTTGTTGAGATCCCTCCCCCTCGTCAGCCCCCGCGCGGCGGCGCACGGTACCTGCATGGTGGCCCGCAGCCGGTGCACGGCGGCGGAGCCCGCGGCGGCCACCACCGCCAGCACTCCGTTGAAGTTGTTGAGGTCCCTCCCCCTCGCCAGCCCCCGCACGGTGGCGCACGGTACCTGCATGGTGGCCCGCAGCCGGTGCACGGCGGCGGAGCCCGCGGCGGCCACCACCGCCAGCACTCCGTTGAAGTTGTTGAGATCCCTCCCCCTCGCCAGCCCCCGCGCGGCGGCGCACGGTACCTGCATGGTGGCCCGCAGCCGGTGCACGGCGGCGGAGCCCGCGGCGGCCACCACCGCCAGCACTCCGTTGAAGTTGTTGAGGTCCCTCCCCCTCGCCAGCCCCCGCACGGTGGCGCACGGTACCTGCATGGTGGCCCGCAGCCGGTGCACGGCGGCGGAGCCCGCGGCGGCCACCACCGCCAGCACTCCGTTGAAGTTGTTGAGGTCCCTCCCCCTCGCCAGCCCCCGCACGGTGGCGCACGGTACCTGCATGGTGGCCCGCAGCCGGTGCACGGCGGCGGAGCCCGCGGCGGCCACCACCGCCAGCACTCCGTTGAAGTTGTTGAGGTCCCTCCCCCTCGCCAGCCCCCGCACGGTGGCGCACGGTACCTGCATGGTGGCCCGCAGCCGGTGCACGGCGGCGGAGCCCGCGGCGGCCACCACCGCCAGCACTCCGTTGAAGTTGTTGAGGTCCCTCCCCCTCGCCAGCCCCCGCACGGTGGCGCACGGTACCTGCATGGTGGCCCGCAGCCGGTGCACGGCGGCGGAGCCCGCGGCGGCCACCACCGCCAGCACTCCGTTGAAGTTGTTGAGGTCCCGCAGCGCGATGGCCACCTCCAGGAAGCGGCACACCACCGCCACCCGCTCGTCCAGGTTCTCGCTCTCCAGGATCCACTTCTCCATCCACCGGGTGAACTGGAAACCGCACAGAACACTCACCGAAACGGTTTCGTCGCTCGCTTTTCTTACTTTCTTTGTCTATATCTTAATCTCAACGTGTGAATTACTGGAAGCGAACAATTTCCTCTCGCTTCGCTCGCTTTACGAAATCATGTTAAAATTGTTTAACAAAAAGCTTGTATCGATACTGCAATTGGAGGAAAAACCGATTATGGTAAGATAATAATTAATTTTAAAAGGATGTAAAGAAATAAATCTGAACCAAAACTCTTAGACCATAAAAGTGGAGTATCCGCCATCCCCGCTCCACACACACTCTATGTGTCGATAGAGTGTGTGTGGTAATGTGGTCCGGTGATGAAAGAGGGATGCTGTAATGAAGTGTGGTGTGTGTTTAAACGACTTACATTTGTAGTGTGTTTGATGATCTTCAGTAAGTTAGGACTGGTCTTCTCCTTGTCTTTCTTGGTCCACACCGCTCCCACCAGTTCGGAGGGCTTCACCTGCAAACGGACATCCACTAATAAACAACTGTTGCTGTCGTTACTCTGAATTCCCTTAGAGGTAGGCAGACAAGTGAGACTTACTTGTAAATTATCTACTATTGTAGTGGTAGAACTCTTCTGCTAGCGTTCGTTAGACCATTAGTGGGTACTAAAATGTATGGTATGTGTACTTTGGCGTACTTTGTATAATCCGTAGCCAAGCAGTGATATGCAAGCATTACTGTTGGTGTACCGGTTCGATGAGCAAAGTATGCCGAAAAATTACTGTGCAAATGAAACTTAATACCTGATGTCTCCGAACATCGACCGCACTGCAGTGCCTTTGCGTTTCCCAATTCTGTAAGGCACAGTTACCATACCATAGAGACAGCTGCTCACCTGCCTGTAGAGCTGGAACTCGAGCAGCGTGAGCTGCCTGGCCAGCTCGAGCGGGTGCAGCGCCAGCGGGTGCCACGCGTGGCGCTCGGGGTCCGCCACGTGGCGCAGCACGGCCGGCGGCGTCACCATAGAGACAGCTGCTCACCTGCCTGTAGAGCTGGAACTCGAGCAGCGTGAGCTGCCTGGCCAGCTCGAGCGGGTGCAGCGCCAGCGGGTGCCACGCGTGGCGCTCGGGGTCCGCCACGTGGCGCAGCACGGCCGGCGGCGTCACCATAGAGACAGCTGCTCACCTGCCTGTAGAGCTGGAACTCGAGCAGCGTGAGCTGCCTGGCCAGCTCGAGCGGGTGCAGCGCCAGCGGGTGCCACGCGTGGCGCTCGGGGTCCGCCACGTGGCGCAGCACGGCCGGCGGCGTCACCATAGAGACAGCTGCTCACCTGCCTGTAGAGCTGGAACTCGAGCAGCGTGAGCTGCCTGGCCAGCTCGAGCGGGTGCAGCGCCAGCGGGTGCCACGCGTGGCGCTCGGGGTCCGCCACGTGGCGCAGCACGGCCGGCGGCGCGCGGTCGAACACGTGCGACACGCCGCCCGCCTCCAGCTCCGTGATCGGTAAACTCTACACGCAAACACAAGTGATATCTTCTAGTCAAATTTAAATTAAATCTTAAAAGAAAAAATAGTGACGAAATTGGCGATAAATGGCTTTTGTGTCGAGTTTTCTACGAATTTCTTTAAGCTCACCTAAACTAGTCACTCAACTTTCCACGACCTCAAACTTTCCACTGTTCTAACATAACGATACTAACGTAATATTACTATTAAACAAGCTTTGTACTCATCATGTAAGTAAGCCTCACCGTGTAGACGTTCGAAGTTTACCAACGCTATTATAAAATCATCTATGTAAAAAAAATATGCTTTTTCAGTTGCAACTACTAGCAACTTCGTTAACCGCATTATACACTCTCTGTCATTCCCTGCTGAGTAAGAACACTCAACAAATGAATGTAATACAAATAAAGCTAATTTTTTTTAATCATTTTGTTACAGCAGTCAACTGTCAATATCCTTTTCACAAATCTATCGCTCCCAAACTGACGGCTAATTAAACAACGAAACTTATGTCTGGTTAACATATTGGAGCGACTCCTGCGCAGTACCTAATTGTAGATCAAGTGAGCAGACAGAAGTGAGACGATCGGAACCTACAAACGGAAATTCAAACCGGCCGTAAAGATCGGCGTCACATATACCTTTCTCTGCACAGTCTTTAGCACGCTCTGCACCCACTTCCTCATGGGCTTCCCGTCAACTGATTCCAAGAATTCCTTGAGGCGCTCCAGCAGCGCCGGGTCCCGTTCGAAGTCGTAGAAATGCTGGTCCACCCAGTGCCGGATCACGTTTATCACCCTTTGGGAGAGGGGGATGGTTAGAAGATCATTTTTTACATTGAATCGAAAAGTGAATATAATATTAAAAGTGTTAACCCGTGCTACTCACCCGCCCACATATTTACTTGTAACAAGTATATTTTATTGAATTGTATGGTTAAAATACTGTCACCAAAAACATATCAACTTATGTCATGACCACTTTTTACCTAAAGTTCACTTGCTTCCATTTTACCCCCCTCTTACAAAAAACCCCAATTCAATCTTGCAACCAAGTTTTTCTGAAATTTTCAGATTCCATAATATTCGGCATTACGACAAAGATTTAAAAATCAAACATCATTACTATCGAAATATGTCAAAATTTAATTTTCAAAAGCTTATAACAACACATATTGAACATAAAAAACTAATGTGATATGTTACCTGAATTTGACCGGTTGTTGGAACTCTTTCCTATACCTCTTCCAGTCTTCTCTCGCCGTATTTTTACTCAATTTCTCCGCATCACTGCTAGCTACACTTTCTATGCTTTCCGCTGGAAAATTACAAAGAATAATCATTATCAGTTGACATCAATTAGTTTCGTTGCGAATGAAAACAATAGGTTAGGTTTCTAAACAAACTGAACTCTAGTTTTAGCACAGCCTGAACCTTTTACTAGCTTGATGAAATTTAAATTAATAGAAAAAGACGTAGCTATAGCGTCCCTTCCTATTTCACTATAGTTTACAAAGAATCAACATTAGCTTCTTAACAAACCTGAAAGAGATCATACTTAGGTCATTTTTAATACTTTACCTATATCAAGTTCCAGAAGGGACGAGTTCGGACTTAAGTCCTTTTTGGGCGTCTTGATCCTCGGGGCTGGCAGCGTGCGCATATTTTATTTGCGTTAATATCGTTAAAGCGTAAAGTGTTTTTTTTTTTTATAAAATTACTTACAATTTATAATAAAAAAATGTTTCAAAATTAAGAAGGATTACAGGTTGACCTAGATCGGACTAATAATGTCATTAGCCAGGACCCCTAAGTGGGACACTCACCGTGGCGCGGGTCGGCGCCCTCGCCGGGGTCCGGGATGCGGAAGCGCTCGATGAGCAGCTCGAGCAGGTCGGGCGGCGAGCAGAAGGAGCGGTAGGTGGTGCGTGGGACACTCACCGTGGCGCGGGTCGGCGCCCTCGCCGGGGTCCGGGATGCGGAAGCGCTCGATGAGCAGCTCGAGCAGGTCGGGCGGCGAGCAGAAGGAGCGGTAGGTGGTGCGTGGGACACTCACCGTGGCGCGGGTCGGCGCCCTCGCCGGGGTCCGGGATGCGGAAGCGCTCGATGAGCAGCTCGAGCAGGTCGGGCGGCGAGCAGAAGGAGCGGTAGGTGGTGCGTGGGACACTCACCGTGGCGCGGGTCGGCGCCCTCGCCGGGGTCCGGGATGCGGAAGCGCTCGATGAGCAGCTCGAGCAGGTCGGGCGGCGAGCAGAAGGAGCGGTAGGTGGTGCGTGGGACACTCACCGTGGCGCGGGTCGGCGCCCTCGCCGGGGTCCGGGATGCGGAAGCGCTCGATGAGCAGCTCGAGCAGGTCGGGCGGCGAGCAGAAGGAGCGGTAGGTGGTGCGTGGGACACTCACCGTGGCGCGGGTCGGCGCCCTCGCCGGGGTCCGGGATGCGGAAGCGCTCGATGAGCAGCTCGAGCAGGTCGGGCGGCGAGCAGAAGGAGCGGTAGGTGGTGCGTGGGACACTCACCGTGGCGCGGGTCGGCGCCCTCGCCGGGGTCCGGGATGCGGAAGCGCTCGATGAGCAGCTCGAGCAGGTCGGGCGGCGAGCAGAAGGAGCGGTAGGTGGTGCGTGGGACACTCACCGTGGCGCGGGTCGGCGCCCTCGCCGGGGTCCGGGATGCGGAAGCGCTCGATGAGCAGCTCGAGCAGGTCGGGCGGCGAGCAGAAGGAGCGGTAGGTGGTGCGTGGGACACTCACCGTGGCGCGGGTCGGCGCCCTCGCCGGGGTCCGGGATGCGGAAGCGCTCGATGAGCAGCTCGAGCAGGTCGGGCGGCGAGCAGAAGGAGCGGTAGGTGGTGAGGAAGGTGCGCACGAGGTTGAGGTCCGCGTAGATGTGGTACGTCAGCCGCTCCACGAGCTTCAGCAGCGTGGCGCCCTACGGACCACAGCGGTTTATTTACATAAACCTGTGCGTTTTAGAGCGTTAATGTGTAATCATGATGGGTTTTTACCCATCAATAATCATCAATTATAAATCTATTTAGATCTGTGTTCAATTAAGTTTGTTGTAAAGGTAAGTTTTAGATAATTTATTTGTCAGAAACGTGGAGAGGTTACATACATATCGGTGCATGTGATCAGGTCTTTTTTACAATATTAATGGTAAACATGTTTTGCCAACTAGGCGTGCAAATACAAGAGAATGCTTATCTAAATTTAGACAGCTTCTACACTTTAATACCATAATCATACAGGAAAATATCAACTATGGGTTAGTTACATAGGCTACGCTAATCAAGATTCGTCGATTAGTCTTTGCTGTTCTTGACAATTTGAAACTGAGTGGATAGAGACAAAACATTGTGTAAGTAGTGCACCGCTATACAGTGTCAGTGTTAGGTTGTATTAGGGAGGCTGTAAGTGTGCGTAGGGGTGGTACGTACGGCGCGGTGGGCGTACCTTGATGAGCGGCACGGCGTGGTGGTGGTGGCCCTCCAGCACCAGGTTGTCGGGCGCGTCCGCCACCGCGAACCGGTACAGGGACGCGGGCGGCAGCTGCAGCGGGTGCCGCCGCTCCAGGTCCACCAGGATGCTGCCCGCGGGGGGTGCACATGAATGGTCTTACCACAAACACATAATAAACCTGTGACAACCAGCGCTCATCTCCTAAACATGCCTTAGTCGCATGTTTAAATATGAGCATCAGCAAATCTTGATTTAAGTAGTGTTTAGTAAGGGTTAGACGTTGTTTAACACGTGTTTAGTGTGTTTAATATTTTTGTGATATGAGTAATTTATATTAACATTCAGGCCTTTGTGAATAAAAAAAATTGAATTTGAATTGAACCCTAGTTGAAATCAAAAAGGTTTTATCAATTAATTCTGTAATACATGTGAAATTATTTTTTAATGGAACAAACATAAAAACCGAACACGGACCAAATGAAGAATGAAACGCTCCCTGTGTTCACTGTTGTTCTTCAGTCGAATACTTTTCTGTTCAAAAATATATATTACGTATTTTGATACTTTATAATGGAAATTGACAAAAAGTAAATCAGCTTCAATTCAAAGTATATATCGATATATCTTTAATTGGAGGAGTTTGTTACGATTTTATTTTCAGGATCGTAACGATATACCTGAAGCTTATTTCATACGAAATACTAATACTCCGCTATTCAGCATCACAGATCGGTAGGTATAACGTTCATAGATCGTTAGGGCAATCGCCCACACTTCTATTTGGGCATGTCTTCTTCTGACCAAGTGTTGACCAAACGTATCCAGCGGCCAGCTAGCTACCTGTCGAGGCTGCGGTCCAGCATGGGCTTGGTGTTGAGCATGACCAGGTCGCACATCCAGTTCCTTTTCTCCACGCACGAGCCGCACGCCAGCACCACGGCGCCGCCCACGCGTGGGCACAGCTCCACCATGTGACGCACCTCTACGAACAAACACGCTCACGTTACTGATGGAACACGCACTTAATTCATCGAGGAATTAACCCCTAGAGATGCAGTGACGTTTGGTTTGCACGAATTCCACCATTTTTGGCTAGACATAATGCGCTCACCGTCGGTGTCTGGTCTGTCGACCAGGTCCATGCGGCACTCACCGTCGGTGTCTGGTCTGTCGACCAGGTCCATGCGGCACTCACCGTCGGTGTCTGGTCTGTCGACCAGGTCCATGCGGCACTCACCGTCGGTGTCTGGTCTGTCGACCAGGTCCATGCGGCACTCACCGTCGGTGTCTGGTCTGTCGACCAGGTCCATGCGGCACTCACCGTCGGTGTCTGGTCTGTCGACCAGGTCCATGCGGCACTCACCGTCGGTGTCTGGTCTGTCGACCAGGTCCATCTTCCTGACATGCAGCTTCTCTTTGAGCTTCAACTGCTGCGTGCCGCTGTTGAAGCCACCGCCGCCGCTGGAGTTCACTCCCACCTGGAATACGGTATTTGACTCCATTTTTTATGATGCTGATAGATTCGTTTTTTTTAGAGAACTTTTTCTCGAACGTTAGAAAAAAAGACGTACAATTAATACGAATGTACGATTACCCTTCCTACTCGTGTAGGCACGTGGCCGGCTCCTGCAGGGTTACTTTAATTCATTCGGAACGATTCAGTCTCGGAAGCGACTGTTTTTGATAGTTTATATCTCGGAATCGTATTCTGTCAGAGAAATTAATAACATAAACTGCATATACATTATACATACACGGATAGTAAATTAAATAAATAAAATAAAAATAAAAATAGTGCACAGTAGCAGCAGTCCGTCGAACAGATACTGACCAGACTGGTGACAGGCTTGCACAGTAGCAGCAGTCCGTCGAACAGATACTGACCAGACTGGTGACAGGCTTGCACAGTAGCAGCAGTCCGTCGAACAGATACTGACCAGACTGGTGACAGGCTTGCACAGTAGCAGCAGTCCGTCGAACAGATACTGACCAGACTGGTGACAGGCTTGCACAGTAGCAGCAGTCCGTCGAACAGATACTGACCAGACTGGTGACGGGCTTGCACAGTAGCAGCAGTCCGTCGAACAGATACGCTCTCCGCTCCGCTATCCTCTTGCCCGGACCGATCTTGGACAACGTGTCCTCTGCAACCACACAATCACATTGTATACTACTACTACTACAAGGAAATATAATATACAAGTAGTATCTGCCCGCGGTTTCACCCGCGTTCCTGCAAGAACCGCATAGTTTTCCGCGATATTAAATATCTTATGTATATCTCCGTCTATACCAAATCAAAAAGAGATCAGTAGCTGTCCAAAAACCACGCTCTATTTGTAGTCGAGTTCGAGTCAGGTGACAAAAGTCTCTGTGACCGATTTGCAGCACTGTGCGCTGTCCCGGTTGCCCCCGAGCTACCTCTAATGAACTCGTTGCAGCACTGTCCGCTGTCCCGGCTGTCCCAGTTGTCGACGCTGCGAGCCAGCTCGTTGCACTTCTCTATGGCGAGCTGGCGCCGCGCCCGGGACGCCATCCGCAGCGTCGCATCCCTGCGAACACACGCAATCATCACCGTACACTCGCTTGCTTCAAATAAACTCACACTATCATCACATCACCATCAGCGGGAAACGTCCACTGCTGAGCAAAGACCTCCGGGATGTGCCATAACACAGCACGCTCTGCAGAGGTCGCGCGATCGCAGTGCACTACGATGTTGACCCAATGCGCCACCCACGGGAACAAATAGGGTGGTACGGCCACGGACCGCTTACACTATAATCTATTTCAAACAGGTGTCCCATTGACAGCCATGCATTAAAATGTCAAATTGTTATAATAAGGACACGACAGCGAAATTGACTGTAAAGGCTGCTTACATCTTTGGTCCGTTGCCCAGCGCTTTGGTCAATAACTTCTTTATTGGATGCAGGTTGCATTCCACCTGCAAGAACAAAGGAAAACATTAACTCAACTCTTATTACAACAACAAGTACATAGTAGATAGTTATTTGTCTTGATTCTTGAGGTTAGCATTTGACACCTGTCTTCCTTCACTCACAGAAAACAATCGGACAGTTGAGTGCTGAAGTTGGCAAGAATTTGTGCGAACTCCGATAGATCGGATTATAGAATCGGCAGGTGGCGCAGAACAGATCAAAGTGGCGGCTCTTATTATCGGAGGACAATTATACTCATTTAGGGTCGTAGCCTTATATCACTGCGCCCGCCTAGTTTTTCTTATTTTGTTTTCGCTTGTTGCTCCACGTAGGCAGGTGTAGTCCTGCCAGTGGACGCGGGCCCCCGCGGCGGTGGACCCACCTGCTTGAAGCTCTCGCGGTCCTCGGAGGCGGGCGCTATCTGCAGCAGCGCCAGCACGTAGTTGTGGTACAGGAACACGTGCGCCACGGGCGCCAGCAGCAGCTTGGGCAGGTAGTACTTGACGGCCAGCCGGAACCCGTGCCCCGCCGTGTCCAGCCGCTCCGCCAGCTGCAACACCGCCCACTCACTACGAGCTCCACCCGCTCCCGGGGCGGCTCGATCAAATTACGAACTGTTACGTTCTTAACGTAAATTGGGGTACTTATATTCATAAATTGATTTACAAACATTTTTTTAAATTTTTTCCAGAAAATAATCTACAAAGATTTCAGTTAAGCCTTTGACGTAGTTAACGCGTTCCGTTGTTAGCAAAATTAAGACGTCTGGGTGTAAGAGACTCGCTTTTGCGGTTGTGACATTTGCATTTGCATAACCGGACCCCGATGAGGGTAACTAAAGCGTAACAAACTATCGCATGTATTATAACAGAAGTTTCTTTAGCCGTTCCCCGAGGGAGTCACCTGGGTCCTCTACTTTTCAGAACTTTCATTGATGACCCTTTTCTCTTTTTTTTGGGTGAAAATAGACTTAGTGATTTCAAAATGAGTAAAGTTAGTGAACGTCGGTCTCGTGAGCAGTAGTTGCACTCACCACGGGGTCGTCGACGATGTGCTGCAGCGCGTCGCGCGACTCCTTGCGTGTGACGATGTTGGCGTACCGCACGTACGCGCGGAACTCCTCCACCTCGGCCAGCTCTGGGGAGGGGTGGGGAGGGGAGGTTCATAACAATGATAAGAACGTGCGAAGAACACATAGATGACACTACCCGGAACTAATATTGTTTGATTTTTTCCGTTAATTTTGATATGAAAAAATTTATAACTCTTCATTATTACTGTTCCATTAATTTAGAAATGTTGAATGTTTAAATTTAAGTTTAAATGTTATCTTTTACAAATTGTACGCACGTCATTATGTTCCTATTTGGGAAAGCACTCGCTGCTAAAATACAGGCCTCGACGCCTACTTTAGTGGTTTGAGTTGAATATTTAATGTATGTAATGTGTTTGAGAGAAATAAATAATTTTTAAGTTAAAAAAATGAAATAAAACAACTATGGCCTCTGTTTAGGGAATCGAGAACTGAGATGGTGGTGTTGTTGGAACATGCTCCCGCAAAACCGGGACGTTCTGGGCGAGTTGTTCATTAATTTGTTGCGTCGGTCACCTTCGAAGCAGCTGCCGATGTAGGGCGTGGGCGAGTCCTGGGACATCTCCATGGCGTCCTCGAGGTTCCCCAGCAGCGTCACAGTCAGTTCGTAGATGTCCACGATGTTGCCGAAAATCAGGGAGATCGCCTGGAACACATCAGGATTTAGTCCAAGTTAATACTGTAGACCAGTGGTTCCTAAACTATTGCGTATATTTTTATAACTTTTTATATAAACTGCTCATTTTGGTGCTGTCTGTAAATTTTTACTAATAGGTATACGGAAATACAGAATAAAAATACTACAAAAGTTAAGAGTCGGTCTGCTAAGAATGTTTTCCAACAAAGTCATTTTAAAATACGCCAGGAAGCTACTGTTTCTTATCGTTTATATTTTGGAAATATTATCGGGATTATTTCTATATTTATGCAGTTGAGTTGTAGAATCTAAACGGCACTCTTCTCTGAAGGGATGCGATTCCAAAATATAAACGAACAGAAACATTCGCTTCCTACGCGGATTCACTCCGAATGAATTAAAATAACCTTGCTGTAGCCACAACGGTATGGGCCCAACTGAATCATATCGTGTGCAACCATCCCTCTGACATTTACAGGTAGCGTGCGTTACTCAGCCACTCACCCTACTATCGGAGTCGAGGATCTTCTCGAGCTCGTCCTTGAAGACCCTGATGATGAGGTTGAGGTCCCGCAGGAAGTTCTTCTCGTCCGTGAGCAGGTCCCGCACCAGCTCCGCGTACGAGAGAGAGGCGCGGCGGCCGCGCCGCTCGCACGCCGGCGCGGCCGCCAGGTCGGCCTCCTGGTAGAACATGTCCATCAGGACCTGGAATCGGACCAAACAATACGACCGTTAGGTTCAACTTTGACCGGTATTTCGCCTGATCTTAATCCACGATGCGGCCGAAGATGGTGTATATGCTAAACCTGGATTATAGCGTTATCACGCTATCAACTTGCGAGCGTGCTTCCAGCGAGGCGATCGGTCAACGCGCTGGCCGCGTGCGCGCAGTGTGCAGTATTGGGAAAAGGCGGCGGGTGATGATGCGCTTAGTACTGGTTCTGAAGGACTGCCAGAATACACTGATAACGATAGATTGGTCGGGGGTCGTTAGCCAGGCGACACTAGACCCTGCGCGAGCGAGCGAGGCGGTAGTAGGCACCTTGTCGGCGCACATGGCGGTCCTGATGTCGCGGCAGGTGACGGTGTCGTAGCCCGACTTCTGCGCGATCTTCTTGACGAAGTTGCCGGCCAGCTTCAGGATGTCCAGGCACACGTACTCCAGGATGCACGTCATGAACACCGACACCGACATGTCGATTTTGTACATCAACACCTCCTGCAATTGACAATTGTTTATTTATGTATAAATCCCATTTAATATATTTTATTACTATTGGGCTCAACGGATCAGCAGCATTGCGGTTCAACGAGGCAACTCCGCCAGCGTGCTGGGTACGCTTCCGACCGGTAGCGGGCTAGAACATTTGGATTATCTACAGGCCTACCGGGCTTGTAGATTATCAACTGTTTTTGTAGCTAGCTAGGTTAGATGTAGTGTTTATTTATGAATTAGCTAGTTAATAAAGGCGTTTAGCCCTTTTATTACAGCGCATGCTTCATGATATTTTAACAGTAAAGTGCTCTTGTAGCTAGACGACACTCCAATTTTCCGCAAACAACCTTCAGATGTGCCGCGGGGTAATCCCATGGACACGGTATAGATATAACCAAACAGCTCGCGTCCGTTGGTCGTATCGCTGCTGGTCCGGTGTCCACCGCCCCCATTGTCCAGCGGCGCCGTGTCTACTGTAGAGGGGCGGTACCTTCTGCAGCATGAGGTGTATCTTGTCGAGCGGCAGCGGCGAGCGGCGGCGGCGCTGCGCCGTGACGTCCCTTGCGTCCGCGAGCGCCCACTTGTCCAGCGGCGTCGGGAACGTGCGCGCCACGCGCTCCTCCACGTCCTGGGGGCAGGCACGCGTCATCTACTGCACTGGCACACGCCACACGCTGCCATGCACAACATCGGGAGCGATAGTCACCGAAAGCAGACGTAAACTACATATCGTATCACACTAGAGATTTGCGAACGTGCTTCTAGCGAGGCGATCGGAAAACGCACTCGCCGCGTGCGCCCAACGTTCGCTAGTTAACGCTCTTGGCGTAGCGTGGACTTTGGGCTTAGAAATCATAGGTCTTCTACAAAACTCTATCTAGGCTTATAAAAAATCCCCACAGCACAGTGAAACCCAACATATATTATGGCTAGAAAACAGCTGAAGATGTCTAGGTTTATAGAAGTTCTCTTAATATAAGAGGAAAGAACTATATGTGATTAGAAGACCCGTAATTTTAGAAGATCTTTAGAGGGCTACATTAATTCATCTAAATACCAAGTTACATGTTCTGTTTCGTACGACCGGTGCTCTAATCAAGCAAAATCCGAAGTTTCACTAGTTTGTGATTAGATAAAGCGAGTGTCATGCTCCTAACTTCTAAGCTTGATAGAAATGATGACCAAAAATTTTAATTTTCACAAACTGTTTATCGTTTTTATTTCATAGCTGTGATCTTTAATTTTTCTACTACCGATAACATTTTTAGAAAGCGTCTTTGTCTACACCCCCTCGTGTCTAAATTCATCCTTCATTACATTACTTCACGCAATCAGCATTTTGTTGAGTTTGAATCATCAACATTTATAAGTACCGGAATTTGACAGGACAAAATTTAGTTTTAAAGCTGTCAAATATTTTTCGTCTTTGATAAATTAGAAGCCACTAAATTCATGGCCATTAAATTTACACTATATTACTACACTAAGTTACAAGCAAGTAAATTAATGTGACAGTTCAAAAACCTATTCTGTCCCTTTCAGATGTTCTTATTTAGAAAGAGAGAGTGGAACTAAAATTAGTTTTACGTTTGTAACACAAGAGGAGGAACTACTGAAGAAGTTGTATGCACTAAATCACCTGCACTGTGAGGGGGGAAGGTGCTGCACAGAGCATAGCGAGCAGACGCAGACAGAGGGACTCCACATACTGCAATGCGCTTTCTTCTGCGTTTAGCGTAGGGTGAACTTGCTCCAACACCTGGAATTAAAATATAAGTGACAGTTAGTGTTGGCTCCTTGGGTAAGTTGGTGGTGAATGTTTGGCCCCAGCTGCAGCTGGGCCATACATAGTGAGTGGGTACAAAATCTGTTGTCAGCTCTTTGCATGTTGGCGATAACTAAATGTTAATAAATAATTTGTTCAGATTAGGTACTCCAGTGATCATCTTACCACTTAAAAATTATCTAATATGTTTTAAATTTAAAGGTCTCATTTAATGTTCTCCAAACTTGGCTTTTGTAAACAGTCCATTCATGTTTTGTAAACAGTCATTTTGTAAAGTCCATTTCGAATAGGGGAGCATGATTGGCTAGATTTGCTATAACGTAAAAGTAATTTTTTAAGGATTTAAAATAGAAATCCTTATTTTTAACTGTTACGTTCACTCTCTTCTTGAATGTTGAAGTCAACTATGTCGTTGCTTCACCAAATGCAATTTTTCATAATTATATTAAGTGATTGTATATCTTCAAAAATGTTGAGATGTGCGAGCGAGAAAGCGGCGCGCCATATCCTTTTACATAGAGTTCAGAGTAGTAATTTGATTTTTGAATTTTTATACTATATTTATTTTAAGAGTTTAACAGAATAAACTCTGGTAGACATTTTAGAAAATATTATAAATACAAAAGTGTGTTTGTTGGTTTGTCCTTCTTTCATGCAGTAACGGAGTAACGGATTGATGTGATTTTTGGCATAGATTATGGATTGAAGAGTAACATAAGACTACTTTTTATCCTGGAAAAATACATGGTTCCTGTGGGAACGCGGGTGCAAACCGCGGGCAGAAGCTACTTTTAGAATAGGTAATTGTAGGGTAACAAAATATGAATGTCTTTGATATTTTTGTATCCAACAAGGACTTCATTTTAGACTCGCATTGGTATATCACGCAGTATATGATAAAATGATAACGTAAGCGAATAAACAATCTTACGTTCTCATACTCAAATTACTGATAACAGAAGTCCTTGAGTAAGTAACATTTTAGAACACTTGAGAAAAATAACATCTGGGTGTTATTTATACTCGAAAACCTGACTAAAACTAGCTTCATTACGCATCAGTTAGCCTCTAAAGTCTTTTTTATTACTATTTTGATGAGTTCAAAGCATTTTTGATGTTAAACGAAGAAAAATAGAAGTAGGAATGATATTGTTGACGCACCTTTCTTAGAGGGTTTACAAAGAGGCCGCGCCATTTCTCTGCGTTCTCAGGGTCCTGGAAATCATACCCTCGCGTCTCCTCCACAGTCGGTAGCATGTTATCGAGGAGGGCTTCGGCGAAACCATGTAAACACTGTTACCACTCCGAGACATGAAAAATCATTTCTTATCACACACACGCAAGTCACCCCACGCACTATATTTACAAAACAACTTTTTAATATGCCCCTCAAATGTTTTGTAAATAGTTTGAATGTTAAAATATAATCACGAAAAAGAATTAATTGAAAAATACATTCTTGAATTCATTTCGACTAAGCGACGCCATTTTCAATTTGTTTTGTCTATAGCTCATTGCTCTATAGGTTATGGATAAGGTCGGAACCAGTAGTCTGTGGTCGGAACCACTGACTGTATTCCTACCTCCATGATCGGAACTATAAAGTTAGTAGCATAATAATACAGAACTTACTGAACCCAATCATAGATGGCGGTATTTAACATCATTGTTCAAGCGTTAGCATCTCTAGTAAGTCTGTTGACTACGTGATTTGATTGACGACTGCAAGGTGGCAGTTTTATCAGAAAACAAGTTTGTTACTTTATTTTACTTTTCATGTTTTCAAAAACGCGTTGCGACATGGCCGGTCTTGCATATTTGATGGAGTTTTATTACTGCTGTTTCCAAATTGATGTCGTTAAAATACTAAATAGTGCTTTTCCCACAAAGTTCGTTGTCTTCAGACTGCTCCTCCGGCTGTGTTGAATTTGTGATCCTAGCTGTAGTAAAAATACTAAGTGTAAATTGAAAACTCCTTTGGAACCACGATAGTTGGGATGTTGACTGTATTCAAATAAAAATATAATTTTGCCGCGAAACGGTAGTTTTTGTGACAGAAATCCTATAAAACACAATATTTTTGTTTATTTTTAAGGAATTTAATTTTAATTCAATAATCAAAATGTAATCACATCGTTCCGAAGTCACGTAACATAAAACGCGCGTGACGTCACTTGTTCAATCGGAATGAGTATATATATTTTTTTTGTTTTTGGCTCCACGTGATTTGCGTATTAGTAAATAATACAAAATCAACAACAGCACATTTTCGCATTCCCGCCAAAACTCTAATGACTATATTGCTCGTTGTGCTTAGTATTTTAGAGTGATTTCTGTGATTATTTGTCTGTGCCGTGAATTCCGCACCATTTTTTCGAAATTTATTTCGACTCTTGAATATTAATCTTGAATTGAATATTTCTCCCATGATCGAAAGTGGCTACATAAAGGCAAATAATTCCAATTTGCCGAGAGTGGAGTGTTTTACGGTGGCCAATTTCTTCTCGACAAACGATAATTTCTGCTCTGCTGAATTTAGAAATGTGAAGACCTCCGTGTAAGTACTTATTATACCAAAAATCATTATTTCTATAACCAACAATGAATATATAATAGTAATCATAGATAAACAACTTTTCTGGTGTTTGAACTGTACTGTTTAAACACTGAGGCACCGCACACCGCTTGAAAAACTTAGAACTCATATTTTAATACATAACAATACATGCTGAAAACATCGAATCAACTTGTCACTAAACGTAGCACAGACTAGGTAGTAGTGGTTATATTCTCTTTGCTTGTCACTTTACAGTGTTATAGAAAAGTACTCTGTGGTATTGAACAAGTGACGTCACTGGCGTTTTGGAGCAAAATTTAAAACGGCATTTAAAATACATGATAATTAAAATATTAGTGATTTTAAAAAGTTAATTTAAATTTTTTGGGTTATATTAGGCCCATACGCATCGTTTTAAACACTTTCCCAAAATCAGTCAACATCCCAATTATTTGATGTTTTAAAAGAAAAGAATAAATGAAGCGGTACAAGATAGAGTTGTATTCTTAAAATAAATAGTGTAGTAGTATGCAGGCATAATTTTATGTGAATTAATTTTTCTATAATTTAAAATAAGGGAAATCAGTTGCTGAGCTGGTGGAAAATAATTCACATAAAGTTACATATTTAGAAATTAATATGTTGCTCGGAGCTATATATTATAGGTACGTATGTAGATTGTAGGTAAAGGTATACATATACCTACGCATTATTATAGCTATAAGCACGTATGTAGGTGTAGGTAAATAGGTATTTAGTATAGCTATTTCGACGTTAGTATTAGTTCCTGAATACGATGCAGGAGAACGACACTTTCGCGTTTCCTATTTTGACAGTTGCGATAGGTCTCTATTCCCAAGTATTCCCCTTTATACAAAAATACTCTGTGTTACCGACTCCCGAGTAATCATAATTTGTGCGAGTAATCGAGTACAAGTAGTCTTGAATGGCGAAGAAAGACAAAAAAAAGTAGTCTGTACCGAGTATGAGTACATACGCAAAGAGAACATATAATACCGGTAGTATATTTATCACAGATCACGGCGCAAGTACGGATCTTCGATAAAATTCGATAATATTCGATAAAATTGACCGTTCGAATCGATAAAACCCACTTTATTTGATAAAATTGACAGTTCAAATCGATAAAACCCACTTTATCGAATTGAACTGTCAATTTTATCGAATTTTATTTATTTATTTATCTCAGATTCACAGCTTTACATTTTTTACTATAGCTAATTACATATTATAAGTTCTTAAGCCAAAAAGAATCTACATTTTATAGACGGTAGCCGCAGCCGCATGATAGTAGGTTATTTATCGAAAAGATCCGTACTTGCGCCGATTATCGACCCGAAAAGTTCCGTACTTGCGCCGCTGTATATATGTAGCTATAAGTGCATAAAAGATAGCTTGATCTCTGCGACAGCTGGCAGTAAAATCACGCCTATGAAGTCCTGAATGTCTCAATAGTACAGACATGAGACAGTACGTCCTGTCAATGTCATACTTTATGGGCATGCTGACCTAATTAGTGATGGGCGATGAATCATCGTAACCACAGACTATAAACTATCGATATTTTAAATAAAACTTAATTTAAAATAATTTATCATTTAATTTTATTGTATATTTTAATATCATAACATTATTTACATGTGTACATACTTGATCTAAAATACACAACACCGCCATTCACGGCAAATAAAATGTTGCAGTTATTAAAAAGTGCGGTCAACAATGTATCTGCAGAAAACTGGAAGGAGGCGGTAACCAAATGCAGAAAAATAATGGAAGAAGATTGGGAGTGGGATGTCAGATTTGATAATATTTGCGAACAAGAGGTCATAATAAATTTACAAGATTGTTCTAGTGATTCAGAAACTGATTCAGATGTGGATTTGGGGTGTACTCCTTTAAGATAATAAATGTATTTTATATTAAAATATTCGTTTAATTTAGTAACGTTTGTAATTAAATTAAACCCAATTATATGTATCATTAGCATCGATAATAGAAAAAAACGTCGATGATTACTATCGACATTTTTTATATCCTGACAACCCTAGCAATGTCAGATTGGTGGTGTTGTGGTTTGGTGAAAGTTTGGTGTTGTGGTTTGGTGCTTATATTCTCTTTGGTTTGGTGTACGAACTGCAAATTGTGCGGGGCTTTTGTGACTAATAAAAGTAAAACCCCTCTAATGCCTAACTAAATAAACAATGGAAAAATTAGTGATAAGCTTCCTCCTACTTAAAACTTTGTGTTTTGTTCAGCCGAACCCAGCTGACTCGAAGAAAAACTTCGTATACGGACAGTAAGTGAAGGAAATGTTACGATATATGTTCTGCTGAACTTGATGATATTGCTATATTTTTTTTACGTTTCAAACTTTCTTTGAGTATGTTAGTGTTACACATTTATAGTTACATCTTGAAGAAGAGTTTCGAGGAATACATGAGGATAAATTCGTTTTTAGAATAAGGGCTTAAACGTCAAGCAGCGTATAAAAGTCATAATCTGAAGAAAAAGATTAGGGGCTTTTAAGTAGATGATTTATTGTCAAATATAAACATAGGGATCCCTATCTCAATAATAATCAATGGTGACGTGGCTGAATGTTGTAACTTCCTAAGCCAAACCTGGGATCTGAACCAACTTAATCATATTTGACTAAGCCCGAGATTCCATTTGTCAAGGATCTTTGTCCAAATGCGGTGTCTCTTGATCAAAGTTCTTTGACAGAAGTCCATTCTACTCGTCCAAGATCTTCATCAAGTTTTCTTAGTAAATTGTGCACAGTATTTTACATAGTTTGACAAAAACGGGAATTTCAACCTTATATGCTGCTATTATCATTGTCATAATCTATGATCAAACTGATGTTCCGCAAACTTTGATAAACTCATCAAAGTTGTTTGATCAAATGCAACACTGATACTAATACCACACAGATACTAAAAGTACCTACCTATTAAAAGAATCCCCTAAAGGTTGTTATTACTTCTATTGATTGCATCATGTGCATCACTTTAAAATAGTCTTGAGGTTTTGGCTGGAGAGCTTTCTTGAACCTTCTTGATTCTGGTCCACTGGCAGATATTATGAAGCCACGACTTATGTCTTCATACTCTTCTTTTGCCTACAACTTTCCCCATCATTATAGTCTGCAGCAGTTCATATGTGGTGTGTTGTCAAGTCTCAAATTTACAATTTTTCTCTGATGGGAAATACCATCAAGCAATGTAGCGCACTTGGAACATCTGATTGGCTTTGAGACGGCTCCGTAGCTAAGTTGGTAGTAACCTTACTGCAAAGCGAGGGGTCCCAGGTACAATTCCCGGCCAGGGCAGATTTTGTGTAAGCATAAAGTTTGTTTTCGGGTCTTGCATATTTGTGATATGTATCTGTGTGTGTCTATGCCACCTGCGACACAGGAAATCCTAGTATGAGAAGAAAGCGTTTATAAAAAAAAATGGAAGTCTATTTCTGTCATGCAACACACAACAACAACATTTAAGTAAACAGGTAAACAAAGCGGAGTAACCCATCCATAGTTTGTCATATAAATGTAAACGTTTTTAGTTTATTTTATGTTTGTTTCAGGTATGAATATGACACTAGAGTAACTGTGCTTGTAAGCAATGACACGGAACAAATACTTGATTTTTACGAGGTAAGATGAAATATTCCTAGTTTAACTAAAATAAAGAAATCCTTTTTGTGTGTGTCTGGGCGGCGCGGGGCGCGGCATGAACGATCTGATATATGTGAGCACTTGATGTGTGTTGCACCAATACTGAAAAATCCTGAGGTCTTAAGGTCAATGACCTAGTCACTGGTTTTCGTTTGACAAAATATTGCCTGCCCAAATTATATACGTTAGCGGTTCGAGTTTGACCTGGTGAGTGGTCCGCCAGGACACGGCGGCGTGGCAGGGCTACCCCACGCGCGTCCACGTGTCGACCAACGACTCGGTGCCGCTCGACCACCCCGTCTTCATCACCGCCACACAGCAGAAAGGTAAACCCTAGGCATTTCATACATAGTAGATTTCTATTTTTATACGACTGCACAAAAAAGGAGTGTTATGTTTTAGGGTTCATGTGGGAAATGGATATATAGGTGTATACTTATGTGAGTTTCTTTATTCCACCATAACTTTTAATGTGTGAACAGTAGCGCAAGTACGGATTTTTTCGATGGATAAAATTGACAGTTCAAATCGATAAAGTGGGTTTTAGCGACTTTTTATATAATTTATCGAGCCTCGATACAATCAACAAAAGTTATCGAATAGCTAGGTCGAATCCAAAGAGAATATAGAGCTACTACAATACTTTACGATCAGACTTACCGAAGTTGCACTCGCAATATTCGATAAGTTTATCGGGTATGTCGTTCCACAAATTTATCGAACCGACTTCCGTACTCGCGCCGCAGATTTGGGTGTATGAGGTATCGTTAGAATCCCTACATCATCCCGAGCGACACCGGCCGGGGCAGCGTAACTTTAGTTAATTTATCTAGGTGATTATCTCGTTTCCACATTGGTATTCTTCTATATTTATTTATCTATTCTATCGACGCTATCTCTTTCACTCTCATGCCACTCAATTATGAAACTGAGTGGCATGAGAGTGAAAGAGATAGATACACACGATTGTATTCGTAATGCGGATACAAAGTACTTATTCCCAGGCATATCGTCATGGGAGCTGCCCGTGGTGGTCCAGACGGCTGGCTCCGCCATGATGTTCAGTGACATGGCGCGCACGCTGTGTCCGCGCGACGCGGGCCCCGGTGAGCGCACTATACGAGTACAACACGGGGCTGCATCGAACACAACGTACATAATATACAGGGTGTCTCAGCAACAACGAGAATTTTAAGTCATAAATAGATGTGATGTGTACAGAGGTAGTAATGACATTAACAAATGAAACAAAATATCGGTTTCGAGCGTTCAATTTACAGGTTTCTTCGATATAGACATTTGATTCTAATGAGAAAACGAATTGAGTGACATCATAAAAAAAAAAATGGAGTCAACATCTCTATTCTGGAGTCACAGCATTAACATAATAGTTTCACTCTCTCTTTCCAAATTAGAACATGAGAAAGCCTTGCGGCTAAGTTGGTAGTAATCCTGCCTGTCAAAGCGATGGGTACTGGGTTCGATTCCCGCCGGAGCAAACTTTGTGTCGCGTTTGTGTTGTGCGTCTGCTTGTGTAAGTGCCACCTGCGACATAGGGAATCCTAGTGTAGGAGCATGATTAAAAAAAAGGATCTTAACAATGACCAAAACGGAGCGGGTGCATTCAATGTTCAAGGTGAATATAATATTTCAAGTTGAAACTGTGATCCGTGCGTCCGTGTCCGCACGACGCGCACATTAAACAAGTCATTAAATAGATCCACGTGTCTGCGCAGCGCACTCGCACACGCACCGTCTTATTATACATTATTTTAATAAACAAATATATGTATGTAATCGAATTCAAACAATATTTTAATGCGATTATGAGACCTACCTACTTTTTTTATATATTGAAGGACAGCTGGAATTAAGGGAAGTAGTGACGAATAACATAGTCTCCTGACGGTACGGCACAGAATACACTGCGACCGTTCTCCTGGTAGGAAGTCCAGCTTGCAGCACCCGTGAATACCTTCTTCAAGTGCGGCCCGAGCCGGGGTCCAGTCCGCGTGGGGACGTCCCGCGGTGCTGGAGCCAGGCGCCACACCACCAGTTTGTTAGGGCTGAGCGCTGTGCGTTCGGTGACACTGTAAAGGTCGCCAGACCAACATCACGGTCCTTTCTTAATAATCGTTTAATAATGGTCTTCATTTTCGACTCCAACTCGATTAAAACCAGCGGTCTTCGTCTGGAAGGAATTGTCTAAAGTTCTCGATAGTTTTCATTTCGGAACAACTCGTTTCCTTAATATCGTTCGTTCTGAATTCTAAACAGAAAACTAACGAGAACTCTAGATAATACCTTCCAGGCGAAGGCGAGCGACCGCTGGTTGTAGTCAGGTTGGAGTCGGAAACGAAGACGATCGTTATTAGCTGAGGCCGCAGCTCAAACACCACATCTCGCAATCCAGTAGGACTTAATATTAAAAAAAACACATGACGCCTTAAATCAGAATTTCTTTGGATGTTGGAAGTAGGTATGTATGGGAAGCCGTCGCGTGAGCTCTACACGAACCGTATAGTTGTTACAAACGTTATGTTCCAGACATGAAGGCGGAGAGCCGGCCCGCGGTGCACGTGACCACGCTGAACCCCGCCACCACCTCCGTCCACATCGAGCTGCGCCGCGTCACCGACTTCTACGTCGAAGTGAACAAGGTGACGACGACTACCTGTAACCTGCCGCGCGCTCAAATGTAACAACACTACCACTCCGTTTCTCGCGGGTGTTCCTTCCGTGAGAGCCGGCTTAGGATATCCAGGGAACGTGCAACTTTCTTCTCGAATTGGGATAGCCCGTTCTGAATTCTGATATATGTATAGTGTTGTGCATCGAAACCGGCTCTTAAGCTCGCGTGTTTGACTCCAGGAGGTGTCGTTGACCGTGACCCCGAGCACGCCCAAGTACTACTTCTTCTCGTTCGAACAGAACCCCTGGAACGCCAGCCGCCCGCACCTGCGGACGCACGGGCTGCCCATGTGAGTCGATACCCTACCAGATTACAACTTTGTGTTGCAAACACGCTTAGATTTACGGGTAGGGGTGGGTTTCTGGGTGGCACGATTGCAGTGCCACCCACAATTTTGAAATACAAAGGCCTGCGCGACACTGCATTGCGCTCGTTACCCTGAGACATTAGGTATTAAGTCTCATAAGCCCAGTAATTTCACTGGATACTCTGCTCATCAAACCGGAACACAGTAATGCTTGCACATTACTGCTCGGCGGCAGGCTTCACTCACGGCGCGGTGGTAACAACCCAGACGGACATTCGCAGAAGAGTTAGTCCTCCCACTATCAAACTTTGTACTGCACGGCGACGTCAACAACCCGATCTAGATATATTTAATGAAAGGGCTGCACCTCATCCTGCCAACACTGCTGGGCCGTCGATCTCTTTATTCCACCCCTCGACGGTAATGTTTGTAAACTTTCTTAAATATTCCAGTTTCAACTACACGATCCCCAAGAGCGTGATCCTCATCGTAAACTCTGACGACGAGCTGTGTGCCGTCGTCTCCATACAGAACAACTCGGTGAGTCATCGTTTAAATATATCGCATAGTAGCTGTGCCCTGCGGTTTCGTCCACGCAATAACTATTAAGTTACTCCTTATAACATCGGCTATCTGCCAGTGAAAGTCCCGTCAATACCGGTCCAGCCGTTTCGGAGATTAGCTGGAACAAACACACAGACAGTTTTTTGTTAAAGTACCGTACTACTTTACCATACTTTCATAATTATACATTTAGGCAAATTTACGGGTTTCGCATTTTCCCCTTTACCTCTTGGGGTTTATGACATTGCTTCTTGCCAAATGTCATGATTCTAGGTCAACGGGTAGCACCCTATAGGTTTGATGATTCCTGGTCTTGACAGACAGACAGACACACAGACAGATGGACAACGTAGTGAGACTATAAGGGTTCCTATTTTCCTTTCGAGGTACGGACCCCTAATGAAGCTAACGTAGTTGTTACGGGTGTGTTGGCAGTGTCCCGTGTTCGACAACGAGAAGGAGATCATGTACCAGGGAGACCACCTCACCATGACCAGCCTGGGGGGGATCACGCTCACAGTGAGTGCCGCGCGCTGGAGGCGCACTGTAGGCGCACTGTAGGCGCACTGTAGGCGCACTGTAGGCGCACTGTAGCCGCACTGTAGGCGCACTGTTGCACTAACTGGACGCTGCACTAGCAGCGCGGCGCGGCTTCACCTGTATGGTTGATACCCCTCCTGTCCGTGCCGAGCGTTTTGCTTCAACCCGCATCATACGGACGGCTAAGGAGTGGAATCTTTGCCGGCCTCTGTGTTTCCCAATAGCTATAATTTGGTGTTTTCAAGACGAGAGTGAGTAGGTTTCTTCTAGGCAAGCGTGCTCCATCGTCGACCGCATCGTCGCTTAACATCAGGTGAGATCGTGGATTAACGTAAGCCTATTTCAGATTTTTTTTTGTTTACTGATAGGCTATGTTTATTTTTGTTGTTTTCCAGTTTCCACACGCGGGAAGTCGCCGGCTGAAGCTGGTTGGTAACAACATAAAAAAAACAGAGTGGATAGTAAGGAATAATACTTTTTAATATTTTCGTATCCGTTCCAGCAATCGATGTTCCCGCTGGGCTTCTACGTGGTGTTCGTGGTGAAAGAGAGCGACGCAGAGTGCACGGGTGCAAGCGAGACGGCTAGCGGCGCCGTGGGAGGCGCCGTGAGGATGAAGAACTTTAAGTACGTTTTTATTTTTCATACTATTGGATGCGAGGCCCCTAATGGTAACTCTTGGTTTTGTATTATCTGATATCGATACGAGAATGCAGCCTTGTCATTTTTGATACATCTTATTCGTATGTCAGTGTCAATTGTCTCTTCGACATTGACTTTGACAGATCATATCAGTGTAGCCTGCAAAGATCATCGACCGTTACAATCGGGTAATTATTATCAAATGAACATTTTTTTGGAAGTAATCGCTCGTGAACCTTGCACACCTACGTTGCGAGATTTGTAATCATTTGACTTGTGAAAGTTGCGTTGCGGTGTTTAACTTTTAGGCACTAAGGGTCTGACCACAAAAAAAACATTTTTAGTCGCCTGTTTAGCTAGACAGCGTCTAAAGATAAACGTCAAAAATGACTAGAAATTTCACAACAGAATTGTTTTAGACAACTGTTAGACACTACTTAAATCAGGATTTGTGGTTGCTCATATTTAATCGCGCGACTAAGGCATGTTTAGGCGTTAATCAGTGATTAACACAGGTTCAACGTTGTTTTAATTTTTTTGTGGTCAGACCCTAAAGGTTTATTTGTTGCGCTAAGAGAAATGCTGCGTAGAGTGAGTGTTGAGGTTGTATGCAGTGTACAGTGTTGTTGCAGGTTCAGTGTAGTAGCGACGATATCGTACCGCGAGTACGTCGTGGGCGCGCTCGTGGTGGCGGCGCTGGCGGCGCTCACGAGCGGGTTCGTGGCGCTGGCGGCCCTGCCCTTCAGGAACATGCGCCGCGGTGAGGGACTGCTCACAACCCCCCCCCCCCTCACCCCCCCTCCGAGTGGAGCCCTGTACTCGTCGTGACTCGTCGTGTCTGCTTTTAATGGCATTATAATAGTTCTTACATTAAAGATTACGCTTTTATACCAAGAATCAGGTGCACTATAATTTGGACCATAAGACATTATTTACTGGTGTTATATTGCCCATTGTATATTAAAAAAAATACCATATTTTTTGCAAAAACCCTAATTTTAATTTTGAACAACTCGATTTGAAGTTTAAAAAAATATCTAACACATTTACATGCACACACGACACGCACACACACACACACACACACACACACACACACACACACGCACACACACACACACACACTTTTCAAATGATTGTAACACAGCTTTCACTTTATCTACATATTATATATAAGCATTTTATGCTTTATTATTGTAATCCTATTTTGGCCATATTATAAGATTATTTTATGTACCTAGGTTTTATGTTGTCGCTGTTGGATTATGGAAATAAATAAAATAAATAAAATAAATAAATAAATAAAAATGCAGAATATTAATTTGCAGTAAAAACTTGAATACGATAGGAAAATCGTTCATAACCAACAACAGACAGTATTATTTTTGCAAAGGTAAAATACTAATAGCTAGGTTTCGCCCCGTGTCCGCTTACCAGCGGGCTTACTCTAGACAATCGATTCCAATCTTAAATTGTGTTCGGCACTCATGGACGCGACTCAATGGAACGAATATCAGTGGATTTTATTGGAACTAAATAAATAACACTATTTTGCTACCGCTGTTGACATGAAGGATAAACTCTTTCATATACATTATGGCGTGACTGTAAAAACTGTTTTGTATATAACATCCTCACCAATTTTGGTTTTCTTTGAGATATTTCATTTAAAGGAAAACAATCTTAACTTTTAATGTGTAGTATGTTGGTGTTTTGTTTTTCATTTGTCCCAACAACATCGTGCAAATCAAACGATCGAGCTAAGCAATGTGAGTTAATATGGACTCTTAAACATCCCGTGTTGTGTACACTTTGCGCCTGCGCTATTTGAACTGTCAGTCGTCACTCACACATGACACAAAAACAGTGAGAAATATGAAACGCATGTTGCTAGACAAAGTTCCGTCTGGTGATTTGGTAACTCGACTCAAAAAAATGTATTTGTCTTTCTAATTTCCACAGAGGAATTAATAATAGACGTGGAGCCCGTGCCGTCCACGTCACGCGAGCGGGACGACGAGCGGGGAGGGAGCGAGGCGGCGCCCATCATCGCCGCGGACGGCAGCGACGAGCCAGGTCGGTGGCGCGGCACCGCACTACACACTAGTTTAGAACAGACTTCGAAACGAGGCGGGGCCGTGCGACCGCCGGAGGGTAATGCCTCTGGAGCGTATACAGTATGTCTATTTTTTTGTCACGCTCTGGAGCTTCAAAGTTTGTCAGATTTTAACATATGAGGATTAGATTAAATTGAATTATGGGCGTGACATAGGGTATAATATATTTTAAAATATGAGGACTAAATTTGTTTTAATTGTATTTACCTATATATTGAGTGTTGATATGTTCATACATTTTATTATCTAGTGTAATATAAGGTGTTTACCGCAGAGGAGCCGTGGTCCCCCGGCGCGCTGACGGTGGCGCGGCTGACGCGCGCGCCGGCGGCCACGCGCCAGCGCCGCGCCGGCAGGTACGTGTCCGTGGTCCCCCGGCGCGCTGACGGTGGCGCGGCTGACGCGCGCGCCGGCGGCCACGCGCCAGCGCCGCGCCGGCAGGTACGTGTCCGTGGTCCCCCGGCGCGCTGACGGTGGCGCGGCTGACGCGCGCGCCGGCGGCCACGCGCCAGCGCCGCGCCGGCAGGTACGTGTCCGTGGTCCCCCGGCGCGCTGACGGTGGCGCGGCTGACGCGCGCGCCGGCGGCCACGCGCCAGCGCCGCGCCGGCAGGTACGTGTCCGTGGTCCCCCGGCGCGCTGACGGTGGCGCGGCTGACGCGCGCGCCGGCGGCCACGCGCCAGCGCCGCGCCGGCAGGTACGTGTCCGTGGTCCCCCGGCGCGCTGACGGTGGCGCGGCTGACGCGCGCGCCGGCGGCCACGCGCCAGCGCCGCGCCGGCAGGTACGTGTCCGTGGTCCCCCGGCGCGCTGACGGTGGCGCGGCTGACGCGCGCGCCGGCGGCCACGCGCCAGCGCCGCGCCGGCAGGTACGTGTCCGTGGTCCCCCGGCGCGCTGACGGTGGCGCGGCTGACGCGCGCGCCGGCGGCCACGCGCCAGCGCCGCGCCGGCAGGTACGTGTCCGTGGTCCCCCGGCGCGCTGACGGTGGCGCGGCTGACGCGCGCGCCGGCGGCCACGCGCCAGCGCCGCGCCGGCAGGTACGTGTCCGTGGTCCCCCGGCGCGCTGACGGTGGCGCGGCTGACGCGCGCGCCGGCGGCCACGCGCCAGCGCCGCGCCGGCAGGTACGTGTCCGTGGTCCCCCGGCGCGCTGACGGTGGCGCGGCTGACGCGCGCGCCGGCGGCCACGCGCCAGCGCCGCGCCGGCAGGTACGTGTCCGTGGTCCCCCGGCGCGCTGACGGTGGCGCGGCTGACGCGCGCGCCGGCGGCCACGCGCCAGCGCCGCGCCGGCAGGTACGTGTCCGTGGTCCCCCGGCGCGCTGACGGTGGCGCGGCTGACGCGCGCGCCGGCGGCCACGCGCCAGCGCCGCGCCGGCAGGTACGTGTCCGTGGTCCCCCGGCGCGCTGACGGTGGCGCGGCTGACGCGCGCGCCGGCGGCCACGCGCCAGCGCCGCGCCGGCAGGTACGTGTCCGTGGTCCCCCGGCGCGCTGACGGTGGCGCGGCTGACGCGCGCGCCGGCGGCCACGCGCCAGCGCCGCGCCGGCAGGTACGTGGCCGCTGTCCGGGGACTCCGCTGTGTTATGGGCTAATTGTACGGGAGGCCTGTTCTCAGCGACGGAGAGTTTCCGATTGTTGATGATGATGAATTCGATGATGATTGTGTTGTGGATCCATTGCAGGTACTTCTGGGGCGCGCTGACGGTGGCGGTGGTGTACGCGCTGCCGGTGGTGCAGTTGCTGTACACGTACCAACGGGTAACAACATATATTACGTACCGAGCTAATGAGTGATCTAGTCTGTGACATAACTGAGCTTCTCAGATTCATAACTGCGCGGTAACGAATGCAATGCAGTGCCACGCAGGATAATGTGTTTCAAAGATCTGGATGGCACTGTAATTGTGTTGACCAAACTATGTGCACGTCGAGAGAGAGAGAGACAGAGATGGAAGGTGTTTGACAGCTTGTACCAAATTTGTATGGAGCTTGGTCCTTTATTCCCAGAAAAAATTACATAGCATACATTTTTTTTCTATATATTATGTAACTGAAATAAAGAACCTAGCAGAACAATAAAAAATGTTTTGAGGCCTGCGTTTTTTTAAAACTAGTTTTAATAAAAGCGTAGTAGGATTCTAAAATTAACAGCAACACTGCGCTCCTAAAAATATCTAAAAAGCAGCAACATTATAAAAGTATGGCGTCATCGTCACGTCATTTTTGACAGATAATAAGCGGTGTTGTCATCTGTTCTGTCAATTTTTTTTTATTGTCTATGCTCTTTATCACATTCAGCCAAAAAGAAGCTGAAAAAACCGTTCCGTTTCGAGAAATTGCGTTCCCTTTCACGTTACGTACTAAAAAAACTATGTATATTTAGGAAATTGCAGGCCTATAAAATTCTGATTTCATTTCAGAATATCTAGTTTTTGAGAGCTCATTACGAGAAACCAACCGATAACCTGGTTCAATTTTAGTACCAAAACAGAACAACTCTTTTACACTGAACACAAGCATGTGAATTAATTGGACAAATCTTAAATATGTGATGGGGTTTACCCCTCACGCTCGGCGTCGATGTAATTAGCGTTGCTCAGTTGGGCGCCTTTGCGATGGGGGTTCCTTGGGAGGGGTCGTCCTCCAGGACCCATTGACATAGAGGGTGCCCCTGGCGTGCTGAAGGTACGCTGAGGGGCGTGTTTACCTGCCTAGCTCAGTTGGGTAGGTAGATTCCTAGCTGAGGATTCGGTGTTGTTTTAGTTAAACGAGTGGTTACACAAGAGGTTCTTTATTCATGCAACTTATATCTAGAAATACACGGGTAACGGGGAGGGGTCTTACTTCTAATATTATATCTTCGGCTTTATTTCATCGATGCTATTGGACCCGGATCCAAATAGCCTTGCTTGTATCTTCTAAATCTTGCTTGGAAAACCCTGGGCTAAACCACCGTGCTTCCCGGACACGCCCGGGCCGCGGAGCAGCGCTTTCGTCCTACCGTGAGCGACAAGATCTGGAGAGCCGTTGTTTGGTCGGGTACGAATCTGTTAGCCCAGTCCGCACTGCCGTCCCAGCGTGAGCCCTCAGCTCGAGTGCTGCCGCTCCATCGGTTGCGTCCCTTTTTATAAGACGCGCGTCGATCCCCACTATGCCGGTTGGCCACAGATTGGGTTGTAGTTAGTACCCGGTGCCGCGGGTGGCGGCGGCGCGGTGCGGGCGGCAGTGAAACTCGCGCCGTTGTAACGTTGCGGAGCCCGCACTTCGTTACAAATATATTCTATCCCTTTATTAACGCGACTAGGCCACGGGCTAGACGCTGTTCACCACGTGTTTAGAGTGCTATTGTCAGTGGTAACCCCGTGCACGTGTGCGGCAGATGGTGTTCCAGACGGGCGACCAGGACCTGTGCTACTACAACTCCCTGTGCGCGCACCCGCTGGGTGGCCTGTCCGACTTCAACCACGTGTACTCCAACGTGGCCTACGTGCTGCTCGGGGCCGCCTTCATGGCGCAGGTGCGAGCGAGGCAGCGCCGCGCGCACGGAGCGGGACAGGTATACTACCGCGCAATATGTTAAACTGCATCGGTTTTGTATAATACAATTGTTCATTTTCGTCATATGAAATGTGAGACGGGAGGGCGCGGTGCGGGCGGGCGTGCTGCGCAATCGCAGCCCGGCCGCGACCGTGACCGACAGTGTCCTTCAGATCGCGTCAACGAGAGGTCGCTGTTCGTTGCCTATCTAGAATATTTGTTTTTGGACCTTGTTTCGTGCCTAGATTACGCGCGAGTCAAATGCACTCATCCTCCACGGGGAGTGATCGGTTTTGAGCTGCATTATTGCCCTTCGGATCGTACCAGGGAGAGGTTTTGTGAGTGAATAACATACCAACGAATCCGTTTGAAAATAACTTGAACAAAAAAGTTTCGCGTGTCTTGAGTGCCGTGTAGTGCTGGTTTTGAGGGGTATCAAACTAAGGAAGTGCCGCCTGGATCTTCAACCAGGGTCGACCCTGGACTCGGCGAGCTGCGAGTGGTAACCCCACGTACTACAGGTACCCCCTAGGAACTTTACATTTTGATTATTAACTCCGTGTATCACGGACGAGGGTGGGATCACACAGTCTCTGGTAGCAGAGCTTGGGATCACACAACAATTGATAATTGATTAATTACTAGATCCTAAGATCAAGGCCTGTCGAGCGTGCTGTGTGCCCTCCGTGCCCCCCCCCCCCTCTCCGTGGGGGAGTGGGTGCTCAACAGTGGCGACGTTGTGGGGACCAGCTAAGGATTTTTTATACTACATAACTGACAAGATAAATAAATTAAATAAAAAATAGCGTTATTCAGTTGTGATAAGGTTCAAAATAGTTTTTATATTAATGACGAGGAAACGTTCCAATTCGTAGTAGGTATATAAGATCCTTGCGACCAGCTGACGTACCCCCCCCCCCCCCCCCCAGACGCACGGCATCCCCCCGCACTGGGGGCTGCTGTACTCGATGGCGCTGGCGCTGTGCATGGAGGGGTTCCTGTCGGCCTGCTACCACCTCTGCCCCAACAAGATGAACTTCCAGTTCGGTATGATGACGTATTTATTATAACATATAATCCTGCTGTGGCCGCGAATCTGGCTTAGCAACACCGCAAGCTGAACACTATTATACGAGCCCCGATGCAAAATAGTTCGTCTAGTGTGAAATTTTCTCTGTGAGATTTTTTCTAACTTCATTATTTTTGTATATCGATATAAAATATTAAGCTGTTCTACTATCACATGACGCGTTACTTATGCCATTTTTTATTTATGAACCAATAAACTATTTTTGCTTTTTAAATTTATACATATCCTGTTTTAAATTCGAAGACGTTATAAGCAAAATAGTTCGTCTAATTGTTAATCGATGCAAAAGAGTTCGTCTATCGGTGAGTTAAATAAGATTATTCCGCTTTGCTCAATTATGTTGCATAATTTAAATTTGTAAAAGTAATTCTCTATCATTTGTCCAATGAGACAGTATAAATTCTGAAAATTTTAGGTTTTTTCATTAATTTTCAAATAACAATGGGTCGTGGCAAACCCGTGTGTGAAGAGCTTCGAAAGCGAATAGTTTGTGGGGTCGATGCTGGCAAATCATGTTACCAAATATCTAAAGACTTGATACTTCCCATCTCTACAGTCCAATCTACAGTCCAATCTATCATTCAGCACTATAAAAAGAATAAAACGACTTCTTGTTTGACGAAAACTGGTCGACCACGCATCACAACTGCAGTAGAAAACAGAATCCTGAAGAAAATTATCAAAAATAATCGTCGTGCTCGAGCTGGAGAACTCACGGTGCAATGTTAGGACATGATTCACAAAGACGTCTCAGTTGATACTTGCAAAAGAGTCCTAAAAAGAATGGGTTACGGATTTTACACCGCTAAGGAGAAACCACTGTTGACTGCTGTACAAAAGAAAAAGAGGTTGAAGTTTGCTCGTGATCATTTAAATTGGACTTTCGATCAGTGGCGTAGTATCATTTGGAGTGACGAGTCCAAATTTGAAGTGACAGTCGGCGATTAAAGGAAAAAAGTGATTAGGAACAAAAATGAGTCATTTCATACTGATTGTCTCAAACGCAAAGTGAAGTTTCCGGCGTCTATTATGATATGGGGCTGCATGTCTGCACAAGGTGTTGGTGGTATGCAGTTTGTGGATGGTTCTATCAATGCTGCAAGGTATCAAAACCTTTTGGAAGAGAATTTACTGCCCTCTATTATGTCACTTAAGCATCAAGATTCCTTCATTTTTCAACAGGATGGTGCTTCCTGCCATACTGCAAGGACAACAAAGACGTGGCTACTGGCGAAAAGCATCCCTACAATCGAATGGCCATCTAACAGCCCGGATTTGTCGCCGATCGAAACCCTATGGTGGAAAATGAAAAAAGTTCTCCGTAAAATCCATCAAGATCGAAGAGCGACTTAAAGGCTAAACTCTTGGCTGTCTGGGAGTCAATTACGCCTGAGGAGTGTGCAGCGTTGGTTGCAACCATGCTTCTTCGTATTAAAGCTGTCATTGAGAGCAAAGGCGACACAACTAAGTGGTAGACGAACTATTTTGCGTGAGTGACAAGGGTAGACGAATACTTTTGCGTTATGTTTTTTGGAATATTTTTTTAAATTTTATGTTATGTAAAGTCATGAAAGAATTTCAGTTATGTTAAAATAAACTTTAAAATGTTCCTCAAATTGTGGTTTACTTTTTATTAAACGTTCTTAATTATTTTACCAATATTTACTTTCTATATTTTACGCTTTGTACTACTTTCCATACTAGACGAACTATTTTGCATCGGGGCTCGTAAACTATGACGGTTGGTCGTGGGCAATCGCTTCAAGGCGACAACCGCTAGATAAAGCCACGGTTTGTAAGCCTAAAGAAAATCATCCAGAATTTCTGGGCTAAGATCGATCGCTTTCAATAGTTTAGATGATTAAAGCGCGTAGCCTAGATGACCAGAAGACGCGGGTTCGAATCCATTTGGCAGATTTTTTAGACAGACAATAATACTAGTTAAACTAATTTTCGTATCTATAGCATTCAGTAAAAAGTAATTTATAATTTTAGGTCCCAATAAGTGGCCACATCTATTGTCTTAACTAACTTTTATGTAGAGACCTCCTAGTCTAAAAATGCACGCCCCACCACTAAGCGCGATTATCTTAAAGCGTGTAAGGAAATACTTATAGCAAACCTTTATCTGTGCGCGTGCGTCGATTTTATTGTAAAGCTGGACTCATCCTCGCACTTGGAGATCAGATAATCACTCGATCGATATGTTTGTAATTTGGAAGGCATTTGTACAGCGGGAAGCGCACGCTTTGCAAGTGAGGGTATAGATTTTGGAGCGGCGTGCCTTTATAAACTGGAAGTTCTCTTTTTCTCCGCTCCTTTGTTCACATTAACCCTCCTCCCTTAGACTCGTCGTTCATGTACGTGATCGCGGTGCTGGTGATGATCAAGCTGTACCAGAACCGTCACTCTGACGTGGTGCCCAGCGCGCATGCCACCTTCATGCTGCTGGCGCTCATCATGAGCATCGGTGAGGAACTGCTTCGTACCAAATGACTGCTGCGCTGCACGGGCCTGGAGTAAAGTCACTTCCTAAGTGATGTTAGCCTTTAGAAAGCCACAGACTGCTACAGCCGGCAATTGATCTGTTTCCGGCCTGGACAGTAATGTATAAATAAAAATAGATAAAAACAAATTTTATTTATTTCAAGTTATTAAAAACCCATAACCACATGTTATGGGTTCTTATGTATTGTATTATTTGCTATAAACTTTATTATTTTTATAGTTATGCCAAAACTATTTTTTATTATGCGTGACGTATTAATTCTAACTGCTATATTAGTGAACCAAAAATAATAAACAATCCCAGGCTTCTAAAGAAGCGTGGTGGTACACGTCCTTTGGAGAGCTGGAAGAGACGCGTCAAAACCGGAGCCAATTCCGGAGCACATGTTTTTATAACAACAGCTGGAATCCCGTCCGGCCCACTCGACTTGCGCACATCAAGGGACGTGAGTTCCTTCGGTACCGCCCTCTGTGAGAATCGTAATAAGTGCACAAAACATCATAGTCTATTTAATCGATATCGATAAGGTTCTGAAATTTTGTTAGATTGCCAATACTACAGTAGAGTTTTCTACCTCTCCCCCCGCGCCGGAGTAAAGTTGTGAGTTGCATTAGGTACCTAATACAAGTCCCAACGGCCCGCTGGCCCCCCCCTGACCCCGCCCCTTTGCAGGTATGTTCGGCATCCTGTTCCCGAGCGTGTCGTTCTCTGTTTTGTTCACGGTGCTGCATCTGCTCACGTGCTTCGTCCTCACGCTCAAGATATACTACGCAGGACAGTTTAAAATGGGTATGTTATTTTTTTCTACTGATATTATTATCTCTTTCTATCCAAAGGTTGACTGGAAGACCGCTCCGACTGGAGCAAGCTTTGTGTAGTGACGAGCAGAATGCGTTAGGTCAATCGAGCTTCCCTACCTACCGGGCCCTGTCGGCACTCTAACGACTCTCCTAATTTATTAAACCATATAGATTCAAATAAACAGCCAAAACCTGGCGGCCAACTATTGAGTAATGCAAGCCTCAGTGAGCTGATGACGGAGAAAACTGACGGTAGAACTGTTGGACTTAAGTACTTATCTTCTAAGGCATGCGACAGCCCGGTATTCGGCTAGTAGAGAGCATTTTGCCCATAATCCCCGCGCTGAGCTTGTGGATTGGCGATCGCAGGACGTAACCTATTTGCACCGGCGGCGCTACTGGCCGTCATTAGCGTCCGGCAGTCTGTCACATTATTACGCTTAACTTGAGTTGAGATGATTACACCGCTATCTTATCGGTTGCGTGGTGTAAATGTCGCCATTACTTGAGCGGCTATTGTCGTGTGGCTGTCTCGTCACGGCGCGTGCTCGGCGCAGTCGGTGAGCAGCAGTGTTGTGCGCAGAGGCGGCGGTGGCGCGGCGCGCGGTGGCGCGGGCGCGGGCGGAGGGCTGGCGCGTGGTGGTGCCGGCGCACACGGCGCGCGCGGTGCTGCTGGCGCTCGCCAATGTCGCCAATTGGACCTTCGCCATATACACGTGAGTAGCATTCGAACGCTAAATGTAGCGATTGACCACTTAAAATAGCGTTATTAATGAAATCTGTTTCTTTTCTAAAAGAGTTTCAATATGTGCTTTATTACGGTTTTGTTATGTTCTGGAAAGGTTTACTTTTTTGTTTAATAAACTGGACTCTCACTACCATCTATGAATTCCCTGGATTTGCTAATGCGTATCCGTTAGGACTCTTAACTTAACTTAACCATTTTAGAGGAACCTACTTCGAATTGAAAAATAAATACCTAACTCTTCATTTAGTAATCTTTTTGTACTTACCTATAGGGATGTGACCCGTATTCCCATAAGACCATAACTAAAATGATCCTTCACTTTTGTCCACCCTCCATCTGTCTACCTCTAACTAAAATCCTGGATTATTCAGAGTCAAACATTTATTGTAACGCATGTAGATTGCAGACCATGTATTCTACTCGACAGTATAACGTCGTCAACAAAGACAAATTGTATTTGAAATTTGTGAAGGACAAAATTATTCTTATCATGCCTTCGTAAACAATAGGTGTGTTTACAAGATCATGTAGCATTGGAAATTACTCTTAGTGATCTGCCGGTGTGTCGAGTCATGTGTCGTGAATTAAATCATTATTCAGTTTCATTTGGTGAAACCAGTGTCCGTATCCAAACTCCTAAAAAACTTTTCCTCACCTATCATTCGGTTTATTTTATACTAAAGGCAAGTTTATCGTAACAAGCCTTGTTCTTAATAAGCTAAATAGGACTTGACTATGTTTATCACCTAAAATCTTCTGATGGAACGCTTTTACGTAAGATTAAAGGCAAGCTCATCGATTCATTTCCAAAGACTTAACGAAATCCGTTTTTTTTTCTTCTCAAATAGAACGCTGATAAGTTTCTTGTCTTTCTCGATCGGTTGCGTAATTAGTATGGACATCTAGAGTCAATTAACTTTCGTGAGCGTTCTCGTAGGGCCCATAAGAATAGACAGCACCGTGGTAGCGCAAAGCGAGGGATGCCGGATTCGATTTCCGGCCGGGTCAAACTTCATAATATTAGTTCGCGGGTCTCAGATGCATTCGTCGTTTACGCGTTTACGTGTGTGTTCATGCTACATTTCCATGTGGCACGGACCACAGGGAATCCTATGGCATTATGCAGTTTGTTGTAATTTTAAATTGTAATTTCCAGCGCCTACGTGCACAACAAAGACTTCGCGCGCCAGCTGCTGGCCATCCTGATGGGCAACGCCATCCTGTACCTGTGGTTCTACCTCGGCATGAAGCTGGTGCACGGCGAGCGCGCGCGCGCACACGCCTGGCTGTACTGCGTGGCCGCGCACGCCGCCTGGCTCGCCGCGCTGCACCAGTTCGTGCACGGCAACACGCGCTGGTCGGTGAGTGCACTCTCACACGCGACACACACGCGTGGCTGTACTGCGCGGCCGCGCACGCCGCCTGGCTCGCCGCGCTGCACCAGTTCGTGCACGGCAACACGCGCTGGTCGGTGAGTGCACTCTCACACGCGACACACACGCGTGGCTGTACTGCGCGGCCGCGCTGCACCAGTTCGTGTCCGTGTATAGTGCCGTGTGTGGCGCGGTCGTGTAACCGCTCGTGGCGCCCCGCAGGAGACGCCGGCGTCGTCGCGGCGCCGCAACGCCGTGTGCAGCTGGCTGCAGCTGTTCGACGCGCACGACGCGTGGCACGTGTGCTCGGCGGCCGCCATGTTCCTGTCGTTCAACCTGCTGCTGGCCGTCGACGACGACCTGCAGCACACGCCGCACGAACACATCGCCACGTTCTAGCGCTGTATACGGGAGGCTGGGTGCGTCGGCGACTGACGAACTCGGTACGATCTTGATCGCCTGATGTATCTGATACCGTATCCAACGTACTCTCGACTGCTGGTATCTCGCCAACGTTCTCCCTTGATAAAGTATCGGATATGTCACGCGCTACGCAACTAAGCGCGTATCCTGCTTAACTCCGAGTTCAGGTTCAGAGACGAGTCAAAGCGTGAGCTTTCGCTTCTATTTGATTACAGCTTCCATCAACGCTGTATACAATTATGATGTATGCAAGCGTGAGTCCACGCTTAGATTCGTCTGAATATTATCCCTAAAGATTCTAAGTGAAATGATGATTGGCGGAGTCCGTGGGATCCTTACCGTGTATGGAGTGTGTGGAGAAAGAGAAAACTCTTGGATCAATACATTTCATTCCCGCTGGAAAGGAAGAATATGAGGACTATGAAAATACAGTAATACTGTTCGCTTTTAAGGGTGTATGACTGGGGAAGTCGGCGGGATACAGAGACTAATCGATCTAAACGCCAATTTACGATTGGAATCAAGTGTCAAGAGTAAGCCCGCCGGGCGGGTTCTATAATATCAAATTCGCCACATAGACAGATTTCATTAAGATAAGGGAAGTCGGTAGGATTATCTTAAGTCAGTTTCAAAATAATTTAGCTTTTATAAAAGCTAAATTAATTTTGATTTTGATACCATTTAAATTTACTGATAAATAGATAGATTTGATGCTTATTGATCCTTTACGTCTGAAATCTGAATAGATGATCTATTGGATTGAAATATCAATAGTTAAGTAGATATTTTTATTAGTTTTAGAGTATAGAATTATTTTTATAGTGAGAATATTTTTAAGAAAAGAATGGAAGACTGGACTCTGGTTCCAATGCAATACGTTTGACGTGAGCGTGAGAAAGTCAAAATATTGTCTTGAGACATGAGTTTTGAAGTACCGAATGTCTTGTTTTCCCTTGCTTCTTCGCTCTACCGATTGGTAGCAGTAAGGGCAAACTGATGGTGCTCACACAGGTGCAATCTCGCAGATCTGACCTTCTGGCATCTGGCTTTTATTATGTAAAACTTATCGGCAAAGCCAGTAATCTATTTTGGTGTACTCGTAGTAAATTGGATACGTTGAAATTATGCTGCATGATTGGTTTATTCGTCAATAGCTTGCGAGTAGCGACCCGTGGGGTGGCCTCGCAAATAAGAAACGATCCTTGGATTATATAAGCTTGGATGGATTGTCATTTAGCCACGGCATTGATCGGAGATCGACGATCTATGTAGGATACGGTAAAAATATATCAAATTTTATATTTTAAGATTAATATTGGGTTCGGACGTAAGATACTATGCTGTGGTGGGTTCCCAACCAGTCACACTGCGACTCGGTGAGATTTTTTTCCCATCGAGTCACACCTCTAGGAATCTAATTATTGTTTGTTAATTTTTAGGGTTACCAAAAAGCTGCTTTATTTTGAATTATAACGCTTTTCTTTGGTTTATTGATATTATTTATAAGGCGGTATTATCTTATGTGTCATTTTATATTATTATGTTTTAGTATGATTAAAAATAATGTTATAATCGTTGAAATACACTGTTACAGAATAATATATATTTATTTATATATGTTGTTGTTGACGTGTGCATAATGTATCATGTGTCGTTGACACCAACATCCTTGTGGCAGGCGCGGGTACTAGCGTCATTAAAAACAAAGCCAAACTTACGCGTTTACCTTACTTACGCGTTTCTATTTTGCTACGTCAGAAAGGGATAGTGGTATATAAATTTTTATTGTCTATTGCTCATTTTCTTCATTGTTATTGGTCGCTATGATGTGTAAGACTATAATAATTACTGTGCACTCGGTAAACTTTATTCCAAAGAGAAAATAGAATATTTTGTAAATAAGGGTAGACGTGCACTAGTCACCAAAGTACGCGGCGATTCAAAGTTGCGATGTAAATGACGTCACCAGACGGCGCTGGGCGTATATAATCTGATGACGTCATTGGTACGTATTTTTCGGACACAGCCGATTTTCCAGTCCGATGCACCATAGTTGCGGTCCGAGGTGCTACTTTTGAATGTCACCGAGTGACTAAATAGGTATCAGCGATATGACCGCTAGTCACTGATTTACAGAGCGTCGTATTTTTTACTCAATTTCTGTGGGGTACCCACTCGTAAAATATGATATCATAGATATGAGAATTTAGTGTCAGTTTTGACATACCTATAAACAAATTTCAACTTTTGAAAGATACATTACGTTTCGTGTTTGTATGTCAAATTTGAAAAGAATTTAATAAAATAAAAATAACTATGTATGTATGGGACATATTATACAGATTGTCTAGCCCCAAACTGGGATACCCTGTATTAGGGGTACTATAGACAACGATGTAATTATTATATGATAATATATTTTGTCGATTTATATCTATATATAATACGCGGTACGATTTTTTGTGCATCGCATCAGTTCAAGACGGATGGCCTGATTTTAATAAATAATAACTACTGTATGTAGTGTTTATATATTTCAAAGTCATCGGTGACAATTTTCTCACCAGTGATTTCGAAATCAGTCGTGAAAATCAAAAAACCATTACCAAGGCGACGGTCTTCAATTCACAGAAAATCTTGTCGACATGTGAGTGCAATACTATTACATTTACACACGGTACATAGGCACCAACTGTCGTCGTCGGTGCGCGCGGACACGCGCGTCGTGCACGCGTGTAATATCGGCTTGCACAGCTGACTCGCGTACAGATTGTTTTAATCGTCTTGTCTTTTGTAATGAACTGTTCGCTGTATTCAATAATTTTGTAGTTTTTTTAAAGAATGTTTTGAAAGCTTAGCATGTATAATGAATGTACAAATAAATTTTTCTACCGGATTTTTGCTGTTGTTATTTGCGAACCTGAATAAACCATTTTGTAATACCCGATAGTACTATGCTACGGTTGCATTAAGTTCAATGTTTCACTTCACCGTAGTAAGGCAGGCCTTACCTAGCTAGGAAATACAAGTCAGTGGGCATTACTTATACAGACCGTAGACGCTTATGCAAACGTGCGTTTGCTTGTCAGAATAACAACGCTTTGTGCGCGCATTTCGAGTATCACGAAATCCGCGCTTGACGCAAAGCGTTGTTATTCTGACAAGCAAACGTACGTTTGCATAAGCGTCTACGCTGCCCCTTACGTGATAGTATTACTGTCAGTTTTAATGTTTTTAACACAGTCATAGCTATGATTGAAGCATAAGTGCATGTCTACCGTCTAATGCTATGGTGAATAACTTTGAACTGTAACTGTTGCCTTGTGTGATGGTTACATGATGAAAATCATGATGGTTTGATTGTCGGTGACTGACAGTGATTGTGACATTTCCATGGAAATTCATCACATTTGATTTGATTAGTGAGTGACGGATTTCGTCAATCATGAATCAGCTTGCAGACTATAATAGTGCAACCAAGAAAGTTTTAACTTTTCTTTTATCATTGTGTGCAACTAATAGACACCTACTTACGTGTTCTACCTTTTGAAGTATCAAAAATATAAATGATTCTTTCTCTTAGGTTCAAATGCGTATGTAGTTTAGTTCAAAGAGAATATAATCCGTTTAGTTAGGCACCTCTATTTTAGCAACACCGCCGAAAAAAAAGAAAGATTTTAAGCGATGAGTGGTGATGACTCCTCGCGTCGGCGCCGATCTGCAGGGCAAAGAGTATATAAGTTTAGTTAATGGCAAAGAGTGTTAATGGTTCGTATCTCACAATGAGCTGGAACATAATTTGTGGCTGGAACTAAGGCAACCAACAAACACACTTTCGCATTTATAATATTAGGATTGTTCAGACTGGACAGTACGCACGGTGAACAATGTTTACAGACAGCGGATGTAGGTTTTTAAAGGTACCTATGGGTATAAATAAAATACACTTCTTTTTCGAGGATTTGTATGTTTGTCTGTCAGTTGTTTGTAGATTTGTGCCGTGCATATTCAAAAAAACTTCTCAATGGTCATATATTTTTATTACTCGGCGACAAATTTTCGATAAAATGTGGCTAAAGATGACGGGTTTCACGGTACCTACCTACCTAATAGGAAGCTACACTATCCCCTGAGTTCTATCCATCCTGGTCTCCTGGTACCACGCATGCGAAGCCACGAGCCAAAGCTATAGTTTAGGTGAACATATTCGTAAAGACGTATTTTCCTACCTACAAGCCCGCTAGCTGGCTTAGGTGGGTCATATTTTGCTCTAGTTACTAATCTGAGCTCAGTGTAGGTACCTAGATATGTACCCGCGCCTAATAATTGTGTTGTATCAAAACCTAGTTCGATTCACAAAGTGCATCATTCACAAGTAGCAGTCGCGGCCCCGACCTACATACGACCTCGTCGATGCTGACCCGCCACCTCCCGTGGCCTAGTCGATGCCCCACTGGCCTACTTACAGGAGCCGCCGCGCCTGCGTCCCGTCCCACCCTAGGGTGGACCCCGATTGGGGTGGAAACACGGGGTGAAGGGGAAAATTGACCAGTCTGCAGGCTTTTGGGAGAATTCCAGGCGATTTGTTTGCGAATGTGGGTAGTAGTCCGTGTCGAGAAACAAGCTTAATCATGATAGTCATGAGTCAAGGGTCAGGAGTAAATTCCTTCCTTCTCGTATTTAGTCACGCGGCCAGCCCTGTGTCAGATATTTTAAGCCGCCCGATGATTACAAGAAACGCTCAGAAATAAATCAAAATAAGGACTTCCTGCATCAGGCTAGGTGCCGTCATAGAAGCTGATGTACTCATAGTTCCAGAAGTAAACCTATCAAAATATAGGAACTATGACTACAAACTCGGATATACCTACACGAAGTAGGTACATACTATTACTTACTCTTTTAGCAATACTTGTAATAGGTAGGTACCTATGAACCTAGTTAACTAGTAATTATTAATACCTACCATACTTAATTTCATTGTACTTTTCAGTATTCGTCATAAATCAGATAAGCAAGATGATGAGCATAATCAAAATGATGTCACGAAGTGTAGGACAATATTATATTGCAATTTGCAACTCATCCGATATTACTCATACGTAAGTAGGTAGGTTCATGAGGGCTTTCAAAGGGGTGTAGTAGCAGTGTTGAGTGGTCAAATAAATTTTTAGCTGTGCTGTGATCCTTCGTATGCTCGTCACGTCAAAGCGCTGCCACGAGCTTGTTTACAGAGTTTCACAATAATTGTGACATTTTATTGAGTGTATTCGTCTTGACTTTCGACTGAGTTTTATGGATTGCTATAAAATTGGTCTTGAAGATGTTGTTCAACCTGTAAGTTTGTAAATTAATGTTTTTTTTATCAACACGATAGGTGAATGTTACTTTTTCCGCTGGCAGTGGCAACACTCCTCACTTTTGTTGTTCAAAATATAAAAATGGCGGACGTATGTAATGTCAAAACTTGCTGGGTGAAGAACTACGCTGAAAACGTGTAAAATTTCGCGGAAATTGACGAAATAAAATGCTTTCTCAGTTAAAGTGACGTGTTACAGTGACTGTGGTTGCGTTTCATCTTTAATTTTGTGACTACATTACATGTCCTACGCTAGATTTTGGTATTAATTTCAACCTGCTAAATAAATGTACGGTACGTATCTGTTTCTCATATCAATCTGTAAACAACAAAGCTGTGATATAAACTACACCTCAGAGGTACAGCCTAAGTCCTAAGCTACATCAACAAGGCGGGGTTTTGAATCTAAAAATCGTTCGACTGTGAAACAAAATATGCACGAGAATCGTACTTTCTGAAGGTCTTTAACCAAGAATATCGTCCAAACAAGGTAAACGATCTCCAAACGTTGCCTACGAGGTTAAATTCGGACGATAATGTGGTAAATTCTGGTAGGTACGTCCGCATCTCATCATCGGCGAGATGCGTGTGTCAGGCGTCAGCTCCCATAAATAGAATGTCATGTAGTCGCTTACTTATCGCCGCGCTATCTTCGTGATATCGCATTTATCGGTCAACCAGATTGTGCGATCGCTATTCCATATACGTAGCTATACCCGCTGTGTTGTTTACCTACAAGGCAATACACATAGATAGTTTTAATACTCGCCAACTTTGACTGTGGCTCTGAAGTCTTCTGCATTACTCTGCAATTGTGCAAAACATGGTATAATCATGACAAAAGGTACTGATTATTTTGTGTGTGACTTCTAGATTTCTAGTTTCTTCACAGCTCATAGAAAGACTGTCATTACAACATAATAAGCCAATCTTAAAAGTAGAAACTAATTTAATAGTTTGTCAAGTATGATTCATAACTTTACGGATGATTTATACTGTAACATATTTAGAATAGAATTTACGAATATAGTGAGCTGATGTAGTAGATGACCTTGAAGTCTTGGCTGTTATAACTTGATGAAAACAACTAATTCAAATTATTTCACAATTTTTTTATAATCAATGGATTAGCGGTTGAATTCTATCACACTTGAACTTAAAAAAGTGAATATGTGGTTGAAAATGGCAAATACATTAGACCTAGCACAGGACTGGCTCCCAGGTGCAGCTGCCGGAGTACACTGACAGGTGCTTCACATAGATTGTTAGTTAACTTGGGGTGGTACTTTGTAGCTAGCCAGGCAAGCAGTTGAAGTACCCTTCCACTAACCAGCCATGGAACATCTAGGCCCTATGATTGCCCATCTTTACAGTTAATGGGCCATAGGTACCATAGATAATGTAATATTCATTAGCAGGTAAGACAGTGCTCCTTGTCCTTTCCTCCGGTATCATTAGTCATACTAATAAGGAAACAGTAAAATAGCAAAAAGGGAAAAATGCTTCCAACGTGACCGTTTATGTCATTGAACTTGAGGATAAACAAACAGCAATGCATTATTGTGTTGTTGTTTGTTTTATCATGGATACCTTTTAATCATAACTCATGATTGGTTTCCACCACATTCATTGGTCCACATATAGTTAACCATTTGTTTGCTAAATACCTGCTTGATTGATCCTTGACTTATTACAGACATACATTTGGTCCATTTTTTTGGTGTTATTAGATAGGTTCCTCTGTAATTTAGACCAATTTGTTCAGTTTTAATGTAATTCCATTTAAATTTGTCGGCACAAAGTGCTAGGTTTGATACCTGGCTGTAATTCTGGCTGGTTCTCAGCTTAGTAATTACCTGTATTGGAGAAAAACACAGAATATGCTTTCACAACTCAGGCATGAACACATAAAGTGCTTTGCTTCAGAAATTATTATGTGTAGTGTACCACATTGTTTGGCAGGAGGTGCAATAGTGGTCAGATTTATCCTATTACTGTATAAAATAGAGAAATTTATTCTCCGACAGTAAGACTCCTCCACTATCAAGCTACACCTGTGGAAAGTCAGATTAGATTGTGGTCAAATGAAGTCAACTCATCAAAGTCATAGTTTTTTAAATTGAGTTTTCTTCCGATGTAACAGTCTCTCAGAAATGATAAGTAGAAACTTAATATCACACAATTCAATATCCCCCACAAAAAAGTTCAAACATTTTATTTTGGTAAACAACATTCATTAAGATGTCAAACAAAAATAGACTTTATTAACATCTAATAAGTGTTTCTAAAAAATGTTTGGGTAGCGTGCCAAAAGTGTTACTAAATGATAGTCATTTCATTAAAGAGTCCATTTCATCAATCAAAATAAACTGTAATGAATCCAGTTCATTTCATTCAATTTATGCATTTAATTATTGAAACTAGCACGTGATTCGTCTGATGGTCACCAACCTTAGAACAAGTTCCATGACTACTTTTTACAGGAGTGCACTTTGCCTGATGAAGCTTCTTGGCGATAGATGTAGGGATGAGTGCAGATTGAAACTATTGAAACTGTCTTAGACATTTGTGCACTTGAATGTCTCCAAGGTAGTCTTACTGGATTGACTAGCAGAACTCTTAGATTAGTAGGACTAACTCTTCTTTGACTGTTTGTTAGGGTGGGTAATTACCCACCCAGACAAACAGTCAAGTCAAGTCTCCTCGTGTAGTCTGGCCACCAAGCATTCTGGTTTGATGAGCAAATTAGTGAGCGGATTTTTTTATTTCTATCTTTTTGGATAAATAGATGATCAGGCATATGACAGCTACTAACGTAACGCCAACCCATAACAACTGCAGTGCTACTCAAAACTTTAAAACAAAGGCCTGCACGGCACTGCAATGCGCTCGTTACCCTGAGACATAAGGTATTAAGTCTCGTAGGCACAGTGAAATGACTAGTATATTACAGTGAAACAAAAGTGTGACTCCAGCCTCCCGGCTCGTTGCAGATGTGAGCGCGGCGGCATGTGGGGCAGCGGCGCCGGCTGGTGGTGCGGCGCACTGGCGGCCGCGGCGCTGCTCGCCGTGCTGGCGGCGTGCCGCAGCCGCGCCAAGCGACCCATGCCCGACCCTGTGGTAAGTGCGCCGCCTTTACACTCGGTACGTTACCGCCTGACCACTGTCTCGCCTACCTATCAAACCACAATCGTTCTAAAAACGTTGTAGGAAATATCGTGAGGTAACCCGCATATTCAAGAACCAAATAATTCGAGGATATGTGACATCCAACAAGCCGCACCAGCCCTGCGTGGTGGATTATGACCCATACTGTTTCTTTCTCTGAGAGGTCTGTATCCTTGAGAGGAAAACTCGTACATTTAAACAGGCAGAATTATTTCATTATTATACAAAAATAGTCCGCATGATCATCCACAAACCTATAGATAAATAATGTAAATGTTCTAATCATCACAATCTTAAATATTGGACATAAAATTTAAGATATTCTCTTGTATTCCAGGTGCACGTAGTGCGCGCGTCGCTGCCTCGCCGCCTGCCCCGCTCGGCGCGGCTCCCCCGCCCTCCCGCGCCCCGCCCTCACTCTCGCGCGTCCGCCCCTCTATCCCCGCGCCGCATCCTAGCCGCCCTGTCCGGTAAACCGGCAGACGAGCCCCCCACTCCCCCTCAAATACTCATAGTTCAAAACTTTACGCAAAACACGATCGATCGACAGAACCAGAACCCCTCCTCGTCTCAAATACCTCAGACTGACTTTAAAGGGATTCCCAAACTGCCTCTACCGGAGCAGTGGATACACAAACGACCCCACGATTACAAGTACACCACGATACCGAGGCCGCTGGCTCAGCTGACCGCTGACCTCGGCGCTGATCTGACTCAGGAGTCTCGCGCCAAGAAATATAGTGCCACGCGTTCTCCGTCGCTCGAAAAAGACGATAAATCACCCTTTTTAGGTACGAAATCCGAGGTATTCGGGTTTGATAGTGATCTAGTTCAGAAGTTTAGCGACAGTAAGGAAGGCACCATGATATCGCCGAAAGAAACGGGCGACAAGAGTCAAGACGCGTCGCCCAGCACCCTGCGACGGTTCCGGTCAGTGAGCACGCGCCTCAACATGTGCATCGTGAACGAGGCGCACTTAGAGAACCAGCAGGAAACACTCGAGATGCAGAATTCACCGAGAGTGTTAGAATGCAGTTCAGCAAAAGAGAAATCCAACGCTTCCAAATTTGACTTCTCCCCGAAGCTCTTAGATACGATGTGCTCGCCGCGTTTCTTCACACCCCCCGAGACGGTTTCTCCGATGTTTTTCAACGACCCGTCTCCAAAATCTGTTTATTACGACAGTGTTCGATCTCCCAAATTCTTCCCGGAAACCCCTAGAGATACAGAAGTCCCTCAATCGCCGAGAACTTTAGGCGATCATCTAAATAGAAACGGCATCGAAAAACCGAGTTCTCCGAGAGTCTTAAGCGCTCGACCTAGTCCCAAAGTACATAGCTATAACAAGGAGAACTATTTTACCTTTGAACAAGCCCAAGCGGTCCTGGAAGAGAGCCCAAGATTGTCGCCGCGACCGAGAAAATATGGTGGCAGAAATTCCATCGAAAAGGAACGGTTCACACCCCCCGCTGATAAAGAAGTGCGGAAATATAGAAGACATAATAGTTGCGACACAAATTACAAAACCGTCGAGCTCAACATAACGAAATGCGATGACAATAAGAATATACAAGATCAAGATGTTGTAGATTGCTGTGCCAAAATAGACAATTTAGATATTATGCAGTCGAACATAGAAGAAAATGCACACGAGTTGACGCCTAATTCTGCCAACTCGGCACAAGCTAGAAGGCAGCGGCTAAAATCAATCTCCTTGGATTCGGACAATGCGAAAATAATCGAACAAAATCTAGGGCTGCCCATTGCAAAACAACTGAAAGACCAGATGAATGAAGCGTACAAAACAGAGAGCACATCGTGCGAAATCATGGAGCGGTACGAAAAGACGCCGACGAACGAGAGACCCTGCTTCAAATTCGAAGACGAAAAAACTAAGAAATCTTTCGAAGAAGAAGAAGACGAACCAAAGTCTCCAGATTTATTGCAAAAGAAAAGCTTAAGACAGAGTTGCGATACGCAGTCTTTCATAGATATGCCGAGATTTTCACCGAAAGAGTTTGAAATAACGGTCACTTCAGAGGAGGGGGCGACATGCGCAGCCGAAGCACAAGCGAAACCTAAGACTAAAAACCTGAGAAACCTCACGATCGATCTGACGAAACGAGACAGCGAACTTGAAAAAGAACTTTTAGAATTTGATAAACTGTTTGAAAAGAAAGTCAAAACGCCGACCCTAAAAGTCAAAGCAACTTCCCTCGATTCTTCCGAAACTGTAAATTTATCTCTTCCCCAGCAGAAAAATTTAGAAGTGCCTCAGAATTCAGTTTCGGTCCCCAACACTCCCAAACGACAATTGAAAAGAATTCTAGCGCAGAAAAATGTGAAGCACGATTTTTCTGGCGCCAAATTAGGCTACAACTCTATACAGTCGAACTCTGAACAACGCAGACTTTATATGAAGGGACAAGACAGCGGTATATATTTAAGAGAACACCATGCGAACCTCATGCTGTATCAGCCTGGGACGTCCCGCATGGGATCTCGAACGATGGGCTCTTTCGATGAAAACATGGACTTTGAAACTGCGCCAGAGATTAATATCTCCGGTGCCGAAAACAGATCCTACTTAGACACGGGGCAGACGCTAGGTTCTAACCTGCTCAACTACAAACAGAATTTAAGCGTCTCCAGTACGAATTTAAAGACTTTACCTGAGGGTGTCCCGTCGGATGATTTCGAACCGAGCGCAGAAGACGAGAAGATAGTTAAGAAATTGCATAGAAGGAACTCCAACCAAAGCCTACTGCTAAGCACACACAGTCTTCAAAGCTCCAACTGTTCTCTGAACAATTCCGGCGCGTCATGCCACAACCTCGCCACGGTCCGCACTAGCATATCAAACTTCAGTCTCAACGACAGGAAGAAACTGTCAATGGATCGACGAGACTCGAACACGTCTTTACTAACTGAACGCTTGACTCCTACGACTAGAGTCATTTGCTCCTCAAACACCAGTCTCTCTGGCGACAGCACCAAGAACTGTCTCCTACAGCGGCGGGGGTCTAACAACAGCCTGACTTTAAATATACACTCATCGAATTTAAGTCGGCATTCGAGCAACAGCTCTTTGAACAAAGACGCCAAAGCTGCACAAAAGAAAGGCCTGCTCGAGAGAAGGAGCTCGAACACGTCTTTAACTTTGAATATAAACAATTCTAACCCGCAACTCTCTGTGAACCGAGGTCTGAGCATATCCAACTACAACCTTAACGGATCGGTTTGCAACCTCAGCAGGTACAACAGCAACCATAGCATCGACAACGCGGCCATCGCCGCCGGAGAACCGAGGAAAGGCATCCTAGAACGCCGCAGTTCCAACACATCTTTAACTCTAAACTTACCTCAAGAGCCTAGAGATACAGAACCCCTCAACGTGCCTCAAGAGCCTAGAGATGTAGAAATCGACGGCCAAATAGAAATCTTAGACAATAAGCTAACAGAGCTTCCGCATCGAGAGAAGCACAGAAAGTCACTCAGCACAGAGAATTTAATACCAAAGTCTTACAAAAATCGGACGCGAATACAGCACTCAACAGAGAAAGGCGTAGGGTTTGGATCCCACGACAACCTCTGGTCCTCATCTTACACGGAACAGGACTACCCTCAGAATTTGACGTACGTCGGCGGAGATCAGGAGAATGAGATCATTTACGCGTTTGGGCGTCAGGATGATCCTAACTTCCAACCTAACTTCGTGCGCAACATCACGACGAAGCCTTTGAGCCCTCAGAGCACCTCCGAAGACTTCCGCCTCTACCTCGCCAACATGCAACACTTACAAAACGCTTCGAGCGTCCTCTCGAGGAAACAACTCCGAGATCTGAGCAACGTGTTCCAAAACGGGTACTCGAAGGTGAAATGCCACAGTTCGGCGGAAGGCCAGCACTGCTGCAACGGACGCGTCGAAGACATATCCAAGGAAAACCCTCAAATGGTGATACCCGAAATAACGTCCCAGCCTTGCTCAGAGTACCAGAAGATGTTGCTACGGAACTTGCATCAGGAGTTTTGGGATATGCCCACGAACTTTCAGGAGAAGCCGATAGTGTCGGGGTCTCATCCTAAGAATAGGTATAAGACGATCTTGCCGAACGAGCACTCGCGGTTCATTCTGAGGACGGATGCTGGAAGTATAGAAGGGTATATCAATGCCAATTTTATAAAGGTAAGCATTCTTTTTTCGTTGTACTTCTAGTTTCTGTGACCTAAGTTTTCCCTTTGTTGTTAGTAATCCTACCTAAAATCCGGTGAGGGGCCCCGGGGCCTCGGCCGGAGCAGATTTTGTGGATGTGAACATAAAGTTGGTTCTCGATCTTGAATGTTTGTGTTGAGCATCTGTTGTCCATGCCACCTGCACCTGTGACATAGAATCGTAGTGTAGACCTGTAAGCGTATGTTTACAAATTTGAATATGTTACATATGCAAAGGTTATTTGCGATTTAAAAAATAAAAAAGGAATGAAACAATACTTAAATAAACATAACCTGTAAAGTTTCAAATGTTAAATTAATGCTACTAGAAAAACTAAGCACATAAAACCCCATTATAAATTATGTTAATAGGTTAACAGATTTTTGAAGATATCATCGTTGTCACACATAATAGATTTCCGCATTTTCTACCTGGCGGCCTCGGGCCTTCCCTTAGTTGGGCAAATAATGTACAGTGAAGACGCCTCCACGGTAGAGTGGTTGGCTATTAACACCAAGGTTGAGGGATCGATTCCCGCGATTACATAAATAATTTAGATATTTAAGCATATAAGATGACAAAATTACGAGCGCTCAGTATCTGGGTTTTTTAGGAGTGTGGTCCTCATAGGTTTATGGTAGTTATTTCTACATGGATTTTTTTTATTCTCTTTAGGCTTACGTTTGACCACTATCTCACCTGGTGGTAAGTGACGATGCGGTCGACGATGAAGCTCGCTTGCCTATAAGATACCTATTCACTCGCGCCTTGAAGCATTCCAGGTTGTAGCAAACGGGGAACACAGACTCAGGGAAGGAATTCCATTCCTTAGCGGTACGCATAATAAATGTAGAAGCGAAACGCTTCGTGCGTGATGGTGGAATATCTACCATGTAAGGATGGCGCCTCGCATTAAGTCTGGTTGTCCGAAGATGGAAGGGGGATGGGGGAATTGTGTAATTCCAAAGCACACTCGCCGAAATGTACCCGATAAAAAACCGACAAATTACCGACCCTACGGCGATGCTCCAGGCTCTGCAGCCTGGCCTCAACCAATGAATCGTTGCTCACGAGCCTCTTGGCCCGTCTCTCAATGGTCTCCAGTGCCGCAAGCTTGTACTTGGCTGAGCCGTCCCAGAGATGAGAACAATACTCCATACAAGATCGTACTTGTGCTTGGTATAAGTTAAGCAGCGGCTCCGATGGGAAGTATTGTCTCACTTTTGCTAGGATACCAAGCTGTTTCGCAGCTACTGGGCCTTAGATTCAATGTATGAATCAAAATTGAGAGTTGAACATAAAGCAACGCCAAGAACCTCCAGATGATCAGCTACTGGCACGGATACATCTCGGAAAATCGGAGCCAGCTGAAATGCACACAGGCATAGAGAATCTTCTCCATTCCTGTATACAGTAGAACCCAAAGAACAGTGAAGTTGGGTCTTCAAGGTTCCGGAGACGCCGACAGCAGATGTCGCCTCGGGCGTAAAGGCATACACCCGCTCGCGGTGTACAATTGTGCTCCAGAGTAAACCCTGGGTTAGATAGTACGCCACGTCAGAAGGACATCTCATCCGCGTCTCCGAGACGAACAAGAGTGGCGGTTTTTCAATCTCAAGATGGTGGTGGACTGAATTTCTTTACTTTATTAGACAACTAAGAAAATCTCTACTGTATGTGAAGCTAATTTATCGTGCGTTTATATTCCAGGGGCACGAATATACCAAGAACAGCTACATCGCCACCCAGGGGCCTCTGCAGAACACCATCTACGACTTCTGGCTGATGGTGCACCAGAATAGCACCGACTACAGTCACCGGCGGGCCCCCCACCTCCGCGCCGAGGGGCCCCCGGACCTCCGCGCCGAGGGGCCCCCGCCCCCCCGCGTCGTCCAGAAGATCGTCATGCTCACCAACTTCATCGAGAACAATCGGCAGAAGTGCGAGAAGTATTTCCCTCTGGACTTGGGCGAGGAAGTAGAATACAAGAGCGCAGAAGACGCAACCAACGGTTTTGTGATCAAAAATTGCGGCATGATTCGCAAAGCGGGGTACACTATTAGGAAGTTGGACGTGCGGTATGTTAAAAGACACGTCAGAAGTGAGGAACACGACTCTAACGGTGAACTCAAACGTGACAGTGACAGTGACAGTGAACCGCAGAGCGGTGCGGGCGGAAGTGGTCGCCGATCGGACGCTCGGAGCGCCGCGCGCGGCACGGACTCAAGCGAGCCGGTGACCGTGTACCACTACTGGTTCCACAACTGGGCCGACCACAAGTGCCCGAAGGACGTTAACGCGTTACTTAACCTAAGCTTAGACATCCTAAAAGACTCCCAGTATGACTTCGATCGTTCTTTAGACGAGAACGAAGCGGTGTGCAAGTGTAACGATAGCCCTAAGCCCGAGTCCAAGTTCGTTTTCCCTCCTCTGGAGAGTCCGGTGCTGTGCGAAGTGAAAGTGAACGTTTCCACTCCTTTGGACTTCACCGGGGAAACGTTGTCCCCTCCGTCGGTCGTCCACTGCTCGGCGGGCATCGGGCGCACGGGCTGCCTCATCGCCATACTGAACGGCATCAAGCAGCTGACGCACGAGCACAGGGTGGACGTGCTGGGCATCGTGTGCACCATGCGCCTCAACCGCGGCGGCATGGTGCAGAGCTCGGAGCAGTACGAGCTGGTGCACAAGGTGCTGTGCCTGTACGAGCAGGCGTGTCTGCCGCCGCTGCAGGGGGGGGCGGCGCGAGCCGCCGGGGAGCCGCCAGCGGGCTCGGTGGCGCGGTGAGCGGCTGGTGAGCTCACTGGCGGCGGGCGCACGATGAGCTCGTTGACTCGTTTCACTCAGGTTTAATTTTAAGTTGGAAAGGAAAAATTCGTGCAGGATTCAGTTTCAATGTTTACCGACCATCGTTCGACAATAGCGTGACAATAGGGTTTGGGAAAAAGTCAGGAAATAGAAAAAATTTTTCTTGACAAATAATTATAGGGTATTGACAATTATGAGTAAGTTGTATCGGTCCTTGACTGAGACGACTCTAGTAACTAAAGTAATGTGATTGTAATTAGCGCCTCCTCGGAGCAAACTAGTAATTATCTGAATTGATTTTATCAGTACTATAAACTGTTTTGCAAAAAATTGCTTTATTACGTCTTGTAATTGAGTTTTTGTATTACAACCGTGAATATGTAACAAATGATTGTGAATTGAAGGTATGAGTGCCTAACACAATTAATGCAAATCATTGTTGTTATCCATCTATACATGATCTATTTTTAACAAAACATCAAAACAATTATTTTAGCAGACAGACAATGTTAATTTGATTTTCTAAAAAAACAGCTGTAATTGTATCTTCTAAATTGTTAACAACTGTACAGTGTAGACTCGCTAGTCTACGACGTAGGTGCATGCAGCTGATCACATCTCAATTATAGTTTCGCAACATTTTCTGCGTCTCCACCCTTATAATTGCTCCACCTTTATTTTTTGGATCTCTGTTTTTTCCGAATATTGTCCAAAACGGCTGGACTGGTTTGGACGGGACTTTCACTGGCAGATAGCTGGTAATATATATATAACTAGCTGCTGCCCCGCGGTGTCACCCGAGTGAAGATTTTGGATTACATGGTTTTTATTTTTTTGCGCGGAAACCTTATTATATTTCTAAAATTAAAGTAGCCTATGTTACTCCTTGTAACATCAGCTATCTGCCAGTGAAAGTCCCGTCAAAATCGGTCCAGCCGTTTCGGAGATTACCCGGAACAAACAGACAGACAGACAGACAAAAATTTTAAAAATGGTTGTATTCTTATAGGTCCCGTATATACTTGCATATGCATTTAGTAAAAAGCTGTTATTTTGATATTACAAACAGACACTTCAATTTTATTTATCTGTATGGATAGGAGTGACTTAAGCTACATGGGCGAAGCCTCGGGGCATAGCTATTGATGATTAAAAATTTTCAGGAGGAGGAATCCTGAAAACAAAATGAGCAGTAAATAGCTTACGTTATAGCTGCGTACATCGTACAGTGGTGGACATGAATCCTGCACACGGCGAATTTTTCCATTCCAAAATAAATATAAACATTTATTTAGCTCGGTTTCATGATTTTTTTTTTCATAATCGCAATTTTTTTAACGTAATGTAAGTATCTAAGATGTTGACACCAATTACCAAGTATTTTAAATATTTAGTTCAGAAAGTGTTGTTTGAAATCTCTATAAACATAACCGGCAGGCTTACCCTTGGCACTCGGTTCCAATCAATCATAAATGGCGGTCAGCGAACTCGTGCAGTCTGGCCTCTTGAGTGCAGCACTAGCGCACGGTTGGAACCGATTTGAGTTGAATTTTATGGAACTAAATAAAATAATTACTATTTTGCTATATAGTATGTACTGTTGACGCGGTTATAACATTAACGTATATTGACATTGGATTGGCATTGAACCTAGTCAAGGGTAAGCGAACAGTTTCCGCGAGACTGCGCGCGTTCTTGTAAATATGTCAGCATGTTGAAGTCCAATCATGAGAACTCATTTCTCTTCCTGAAGGTTTTTAGAAAAATATTATTTGATATCGAGACGAGCGGGTCGATTGCCTGATGGTAAGCATAACGCCGAGCCGTAACAATTACAGTGCCACTGAGAACTTTGGAACTCTAAATAATACTAGCTTCTGCGCGCGATCTCACCCGCGTGGCGATTCCCATAGGAACATTGCGTTTTTCCCACAGATCTGTTTTTCCAGATAAAAAGTAGCCAATGTTACTTTTCAGTCCAAAAACTATATCTATGCAAATAATTTATTACGTCGATCCGTTGTCCCGTTGCTGCGTGAAAGATGGACAAACTAGCAAACACACTAACGCATTTATGATAGTGCGGATTAGTGTCGCACTCGTAGCGCCAACAGACGCAATGTTGAACATGTTCTCACATTACAGCTCGTCGGGGTTTTTGAATGGGTAATTAAACAAGATACGATCGTTCTAAGACACGTGTCCGTCCGCCGGCGTGCGTCCGCGTCGCGCACTCCTAACAAGATACTACAGAATTGAATTTGATGGGTTTTTTTAACCGATGTATTATTTACATTTCAACGAACAGCGGAGGTCTCGAGCTGTTACGTCGATGTGCTAAGATATAGTTAGTTATTATAGTAAGACGGCTCCGTAGCTAAGTTGGTAGTTGCCCTGCCGACAAAGCGAGGGGTCCCGGGTTCGATTCCCGGCCGGGGCAGATTTTGTGTAAGCATAAAGTTTGTTCTCGGGTCTTGGATGTCTGTGATGTGTATCTGCGTGTGTCCATGCCACCTGCGACACAGGGAATCCTAGTGCGGGGTTATGAGTGTGTAAGCGTTTATTTTTTTATATTTATATCAATAAGCTACTATGTGACACAAAATGCCAAGTAGTTCAATCTAAAAAAACATTGTGACAAAGAGACAGTTTTACCTGCACTTTACGTTTTGGTGTTACAAATAAGTGAACATGTATCTAATAATTAAATATAAATAAGTTTTGACGTCAATCAAACCCAGCTGCCTGTTATAATTCGCACAATGTTTTTGTTGTATTGTTTCTAGTTGTAATTGTATTCTAGCTGTAATTACTATTGTATTGTATTGTACATTTTAACATAGTTTTACTAAATAAATTAGTAACTTATTTCTGTGTGTACATTAGATAAATGGAATTATTTATTTCTGTTCTTTGTTGTGAAAAAAAATACATAGTTTTTAAGGTATTAGTCAGCATTTAAATTTATTTACATTAACTGTGTATATAAATAATTGTGTGCAGAAAACTGTAATGACATGTTTTTTTTAATATATTTTATGCAGTGAAATATAAATTATAGTACAAATAGTTCTGGGGCTTATTCTTTGACCGTTGTCCATACACCACCCACAGCTGGGTGCAGCTGCCTTATCAGCTGACAATCTTGTGTTCGTTTTCAATACCAGGGGACCGATTTTTGAATGTCACGAATGATTTCGAAATCACCGATGACAAAATTCTCAGCGATGACTTTGAAATCACTAATTTGCAAAAGTCGTATTTTTGAAAGTCATACCTTGTATACCAATCATGCAACTATTTCTCAGCTTTGATCACAGATAAACTTATGATTGTGTTCTATTTATTTTTATTTTTTAAGTTGGAAATTGAATTCGCACTAAATACTCGTATCTATGATATCGTTTACGAGTGGGGGTACCCATTCGTAAACGATATCATAGGTATGAAAAGTTTAGTCACCCGCTGACATTAAAAAATACGACTTTTTGTAAATCGGTGACTATCGGTCATATCGACGATATTTAGTCACTCGGTGACATTCAAAATTGCACCCTGGACTGAGCATATTAAAACACTAGGAGAAAGGACAAGAAAGCTTTTATAATTACATTTAAGGTGCCGCTTCATGACCCGCCTAACGCAAAAACCCCAGAAAGCAAAAATGGCCTAAAGGCTTTTTTGTTTATCGAAGAAAAATAGGCCTTACGGAAAAAGAAAGACAACGCCAGAGCCTTCGGTTGGCATTCTGAAAATTTGGAAATAAATTTCCAAAGAAAATTTCCGAAGACAATTAGTGTATGGTACTTTCCTAAAACGTGTTCCAGGAAATACGTGTTTTTGAAAATGCCTTACAAGTTTGTGAAAAAAATGTTATTATTTAGAATCTCCATTACATGTCCAAGGATTATATGGACGTATTTTGTTGAATTTTATATTTATGAGAAGACTGAACGGTCAAAGTCAAGGTAAAATTTGTCCAAAAAAGCTGATTTTTGAAGGCTTGTATTGAGTTGGAATCTCAAAATTTTACATTTTTGCTCCCACGGAATCCTAGATACATATAGAGCACATGACACCTATTTGCTCAAAACGTCTAAAGAAAAATTTATTACGACACTATAATCGCGTACGAGCGTTTGTATGGAAAGTATGGCGAGCTGTAGCCTAAATATATACATCACAAAAATTTCGCTTCCAACAGGATTCGAACCTGCGTCTTCTGGCTTGCCGGGCCAGACGCCTTAACCACTAGGCTATGGGAGCAATGGATGTTGACTGCGAAATTCTTGATATGATGTATTTATGTGAACATCCGCTAGTTTCGGTTAACACTATAAAATATATTTGATAGAGCTGTAGCCTCTTAAGAAATTACGCCACGTTTTGACTACGGATACCTACCGTTTACTACGCTCTAGCTCAATCAATTATAACTTATTGCATATCAATTTGGGGTGCAAAAAACAAAACATTTAATTAAACCACCTTTATACACTTTTTAATAGTAAGAACCTTTGTCTATAGACCACTTGGAGAGTTACGTGTGTCGTCTGATGTCTCTGTTCTGTATGATTATTATAATAAAGATAACACAACTACAGTAATAAAGGTGATGTATGAATTAATATAACGTCGCAACCCGCCATGCGATTCCTAAGCATATCCGTGTTCGCAGGCGGAAATATCACGCCTTCGCGAATATTATCACTATAACTAAAAGTGCAAATCACTACGCAATGGTGTAACTTAGTCAATATTTACGGCAAGAATCATTGAGGACGGCACCAACGTCGGTTATTAGGGGGTAGGTCGGCCCTCCTATTAGTCTGTGGGTCGGCCCCACCAGCCGGAGTCCGCAACAACCCCGCTGCGCGATGCCCTCGCGGCTGGTGGTCTCTTTTCCACTCCTCTATTTTTTATCCCTGTACGCCCGGAATCTAGCCATATAAGCAGTCTAAGTACTACTTGCTCATTGCACGTAAATTAACAATAGCGTCAGTAACAATGAAATAGTTATCAATTAGAATATGCAGATTCCATACTTATATAAACTTTTTATGCTTTTGAAAACGTGATAATCGTGAATTTTTGATATATCCGGTTTGTAGATATCGTCCATTGGATATTTCAGTTAGTTCACTAACCAAAAGTACAAACTCCGGCCATGAATGTTTACTGTGGTCGGTCACATCTGGCGACCTTCAATTCGACGCAAAATATTTGACAACACAAGAAGATTTACTTATTTGTAAAAGGGGTATCAAATGAATTTAAAATTATTTAATACTAGCTGCTGCCCGCGGTTTCTCCCGCGCGGAGATATTGGGTTTTATGGTTTAAATTTTTGAGCGGAAACCTAATTCTTTTTATAAAATAAAAGTAGCCTAAGTTACTCCTTATAACATCAGCTATCTGACTGTGAAAGCCCCGTCAAAATCGGTCCAGCCGTGTCGGAGATTACCCGAAACAAACAAACAGACAGACAAAAATATTAAAAATGCTTGTTTTGTTATAGGTACCGTATATACTTTCGTATGCATTTGGTAAAAAGCTGTTATTTTGATATTACAAACAGACATTTCAATTTTATTTATTTGTATAGATAGATAGGTAGCCACAAGGAATTTATTAGCGAATACCTACTCAGTGGTTGTGTACGAGCCACTGATTGTCGGGGTTCATTATCTTATTGGCAACCGTTAAAATATAAAGGATGACGTTATGTCGGCAGTCTGTTTTAAATTGTGTGCAACATACTGGCTGCATTCTTACGACATATTTCGGGTGCGTTGTGTGGTGCTCGCTGGCTAGCTACCTACTTCAGATTAAAAACCTGTCCCCAAATCAAATCATTCATTTGCTTGAATATAAGGTCTTAAAATGTTGCAAATATTGTTATACATTTTAATTCCAGTGCATGTCATCATCAGTTATTAAAATATAGTTAGAAAAATAAAATTATTGTTCAGTCATTGTATATTCATTGTAGGCTAAGCATCCTTCTGTGTGTGTGACAGTGGTCATGTCAACCTTTAAATCTATCGAGTACAAAAACCCCACTCAGTATGTTTTTCACCAACAGAAGCTCTTTGGTACCCTCATCCTGAACATTGGCGATCTCATCATTTCACTTAATTGTGATCTGTATGGAACTTTGAAATATCGTGCCCCAACCCACACTGGTCGTCCACTCGTCACAAAGTTTCTTCATTAATTACCGTTTTATTTGTCCGACTTCGTCCGAGTTCTCAGAACTGTTTATAATCAGGTCATAAAATGTGTTCTGTCAGTTTTGCGAGCGTCCTCACGGCGGCGGCACCGCGCGGCGGCGGCGCGCCGGTGCCGTCCATGGTCGTCATCTCGCCCACTATCTATTCTGCGCCCACATCTCGTGACAAACATTTTTCGTGTTGTCCAATCCGTACGTACTTTGCTCTTGTACCGATGGGTGAGCACTAGAACACGCCCTATCACCATGCGAATAGAATTGGGTTGGCATCTCACATTTGACCACAATCTCGCTTGATGGTAATAAGCGACGATGCCAATGACGCGGACGCTGTAGTTTAGTGTAGGTTTGTGTGCACAGAAGGCTACTTACAGCTGTCCATCTGAAACACTTCTAATGTGTAGTGATCGGGACACAGAGATGCTGCCAAGGAATTCCACTCTTTATAGCAATGCGCAATTTATACTTTAGTCAAAGCAAAAGCCTTAGTGTGAATAGGAGGGAATCGACCACTAATGGATGTTATGCGATGATGACCAGACCAGCGGACGCACGACCGACCAGCAAGGCCCCGGCTACGTCGACGGTCGACGGTACCTAAACTATAAGGCGACCTCGTGCTAGTGTTCTGTAGCTACCTACAACACTCAACATGAAAATCGGTTGCTGAGATGAGAACCTCACGATGTGTTTCAATAACCGTACGTATGGTAATACTACTGCTGATACTTAATAAGACCAGCGTCTAGCGAGTTGTTCCATAATCATTGAACCGCACACTTATGATGAAGATAAACATTTAAAACACTGACTTATCGAGAGTAAAATATAAAACCCCGTTAGAACTGTCACCATCAAAGGCCGGAACTATACCCACTTGGATCGGCAATTCGCCCGCGGTTAAAGTTGTTAAGCATTTGAGGTAGAAAATGTACTCGTTGTACCTACAACTACAGAAAAGTTAAATTAATCACGAAAACCAATATGAAATGTTTTTCAGTGTTTCTATTAATGATTAATGACGTAATGCAAACATGCATTACGTCAATTAATACCAGACAAGGAATGGCATGCATTGTATGCAGATTTATATGACAGACAGATCGTAAAAGGTTATATTGGTTAAAGTTCTTTGGCTGCAGCAACTAGTAAATAATAAAACTAGTTTCTGCCCGCGGTATTCACCCGCGTCCCCACAGGAACCATGCATTTTTCCGGGATAAAAAGTAGCCTACGTTACTCTCCGGTCCATAAACTATATCTATGCCAAAAATCACGTCGATCCGTTGCTCCGTTATTGCGTGAAAAAAGGACAAACCAATAAACCTGACTTACTTCTGACCTGGTGTAAAATTCATCAGAGTTATACATTTTCACCTGCAGTATACTGCCTACGATCTCTCAGATAATCAGAGAAAAATCTCAATTTAGGTGAAGCACCCAGCGTAGAAGGCTGACAGAATCAACGAAAGTGATGTGGTTCGTGGTAGTGGAGCGGGCGACACGAAACACACGCTGCGAAATGTCAAAACGAGGCTCGATCTGTCTAGTAAGATAGCAATTGATGATGTATTCAAAAATTTTGCTGAATACAGCGAGTAAAGCAATAGGCTTATAAGTTGTAACTGCATCTGTTGATGGAGCCATTTTAGGTACGAGTGTCACTTCAGAGACTTGCCACCTAGTAGGATAACGACTCGAGTGAGGGGATCGATTAATGCGAGAGTGGCACCTCAAGCGCTGCGAGACAGTCCTGAGCTAGGAAAGGGGGGATTGCATCAGGACAGCCACACGAGGCGCGTGCGCCAGGTAGCAGCATCGTGCGCGGCGGCTTCAGCGTCAAGCAAGGAGACATCGCAATTTGTTTTACTTGTTACTTACCTATTTTAATTTTAGGATTCCTCGAGATCCATTATGACGCTCATTTTGAAGAAATATTTATTTATTTATTTATTCATAAAAACCACAGCTCTTAAAAATCTTAACATTACTTATATACGTTACCTAAAGCCAATAATGGTTTTACATTTTTTAAGTTAAATTATTTATTAAGTATTATTGCTAAATCACGACGAGAGGAAAATTTACTCCAAAAAGAGCGACATAAATATGTAAAAAAGACAGCTGTACTTAGGTATAAAATCGTGGACCGACGACCTTGTCACAACCGACCGCGGGGAACCGTTGGATGCGCGAGGCGAGTCGTCGATCCAAGTGGCGTTCTATGGGGGAGGCCTATGTTCAGCAGTGGACGTCTTCTGGGTGATGATGATGAGGTATAAAATCTAATTATCTTATGGCAGTTTACAATCGCCATGATGTTATTTTCTTGACATTTCCTATTTATAAATCCTATGTACACTTACCTACCCCAGATTAACAAAATTCTAATTTAAATTTTAATGATAGATCACGACCTTGTTGTGGAATCGGGTAGTAAAGTATTTCATATCTCGGGGTTAGTACATCGATGTCCACAGGCTTGGTGCCTACTGCGCGCGTCCCCCGCATCCCCCCGCATCCCCGCATCGTCACTTGCATGCTTTAACCTCGTAAGACTTATTACAGAAAACATCAACAATGGTACCCCGATATTGTCCTTATTCTTAGACATGACCAAAGCCTTTGACTTTGTAAAACATTCTTTGCTTTTATATAAATTAGAATTTTATGGCATACGGGGTCCAGCTTCTAAATGGATAGAGAGCTACTTGGAAGATAGAAAGCAGTGTACAGAAATATCAAAAGTTGTTAGAAATACACAGAATAAGCTTATAAAAGAGAAATTTAGATCCGAGTCATTAATTAATAATACTGGAGTTCCTCAAGGCAGTATATTGGGGCCATTACTTTTTTTAGTTTACATAAACGACCTCCCTGACGCTACTCCCCATAAGTGTATACTTTTTGCAGATGACACTACAATAGTTGTTAAATGTGCCAATAAAGACCAGGCGCAGCAAACTGCAAACAAAGCCTTATCAGACGTTATTTATTGGATGGAAGCTAATGATCTGAACATTAACATTAATAAAACCAAATTAATTCAATTTACTTCATATAATTCTAATCCATTGACACTTGACATTAATTTTAATAATGAAACAGTAGATATAGTTGATGATTGTAAATTTTTAGGACTAACTCTTGACAAACATCTGAATTGGAAAATACATATTAATACATTGTGTGGGAAACTTGAACGCTTTGTATTCGCTTTGAAAAAAATCAGACTCACTGTTTCTATGGAGGCTGCGTTGGTGGCATATCATGGACATGTGTCGTCACTACTTAGTTACGGCCTGATAATGTGGGGTAACTCAGTCGACATAGACAGAGTTTTTAAGATACAAAAGCGATGTGTTAGGGTCATAAACAGAGCGTGGTTTTTGGACAGCTGCCGACCTCTTTTTAAAGCATGCAACATACTTCCTTTACCCTGTATGTACGTTAAGGACATCTGTATTTTTACCAAAACACACCCATATTTTTTTAAGAAACGAATCGATATTATTTCCCGTCAAAAAAGAGCAAAGTTCGCTAACCTATTATATCAGCCTCCTGCCCGAAAAGATTTGTACAAAAGGAATGTTTATAATATGTGTATATCAATCTATAATAATTTACCTAATGACATTAAGATCTTGGACGGTAACAAATTTAAAAAATCATTGACTGAATGGCTTCTTACAAACTGTTTTTATAGTCTTAAGGAATATATGGAATTTTGTAACTAGAATTATTTATAAAACATTTGCACGTCTGCTTGCAGACCAAATACATTGTACCAACAATTAATTTTAAGATCCTAATTTTCATGTATTTTGGCAAATAAATTATTTGATTTGATTTGATTTGATTTGATCCGCGACCCCGCCATCGGGGCGCTCGCACGGACGTCCCGATCGCTTTAGTAGCCGGTGGTGCTAAAGTCACGGGACCATCCGTCCGGTGACACTGTAAAGGTCGACAGACCAACAGCACGGTTATAAAAAAAAAGAAAAGTCACGGACCAAAACGTCTAGTGGTCTAATCTTTATTCCACGCTGATCACACAGTTCTTCGCGACCTTACTAATCCGTCTAATTATTTTATAAATGCGAAAGTGTCCTTATTAGTTTGGCCTTTCACGCAGCTGTCAGCTGAAGTGTGATTGGGCGGGTCATGTCAGCCGCATGCATCCCGATCATCGATCAATGGGCAAGGGCCGCAGCACACTGGGTACCTTACGACGTCGCTGAGGGCAGAATAACGGTACAGAAAAAGGTGGAAGAAGGCTGCTCGCCAAGAAGGTTTTTTTTTTGTTTGTTTGTTTGTTTGTAGTAGGCTTGGTCAGGGAAAAGGCTAATGGTATACTCTTAATCCCTGACCGTGCCTGAAGATGATTGTATAGTGAGTGTAAGTTTGAGAGGTGAGAGAGGGAAGTGGTCCCTTAATTGTTGGTTGAGGGGAAGATGCGAGAGGAGGAAAGTTGAAGAGAAAAAAGATTGAGAAGAAGAGTAGGTAGAGAAAAGAGGAGATGGAAGGGAAGGAGGAGAACCTCTTTTTTTTTTTTTTAAATTACAATGCACAATCATAATACAATGACAAGATACCCAATATCTAACTCGACTCGAGTTTACACTATTTATTTACTCATCTAATCAATTTTTATCAAATCACAATTATAGTTTTACAAAATATGACAATCAAGTGGAAAAACTCCTTTATGAGCTTACCCCTCCGTGCCTCGGGAGGAAGTCACGGAGAGAGTGTGGGCTTCCCGCTCGCCCACTGCGCAGCGGACTACCCACCAAAAAACCACCGGGGCGTTATACGGCTCAGCTTCTGGACGGGGTTGCGGTGCCACTTTCGCACTACACGCGGAACCCCGTCAGCCGTCGTCCGCCTCGCGAGGAGCCTAGCTCCCCCGCTCGGCTCGGGTGGTGCGCGCACGCAGCGCACCGCCCCCGCTTCGGGAGGGCCCTTACCTATAAAAGGTGAGGGACACCTGATGCCCCCACATCCGACGCCCCAGGCCCTCCCGGAGGAGACGGAGGGGTTAGACCGCGCCCCCGTCTCCGTGCTCATAGAGCACCGTCCTGTCCCCCGCCTGCCACGGCGCTCGTGCTACGAAGCGCCGCTTAGGACGGGGGCCATCTCAATGGCGCGCGGCCGCAGAAACACGGCCGCGTGTTCCACCTCGTCTAAATCAGGTGCAGAGGGAGGTACCTGACCCCCCCTCTGAGTCCAGTCCGATATTGCCCCCACACCCAGTATGGCCAACCAGGGTGGGGGCCCTTCTCCTTCTGTGTCACGTCCGATATTTAGCGCGCTGCCAGCGGGAGCAGGGGGGCATACCCAAAAAAAAGGTATCCCCTGGTCCCACGCTGGTAGCCAGCGCGCCCCTCCTCGTACAGCCCCCCCAATAAGAGGGGCTGTCCTCCTCCAATGTCCCGTCCAGTCGCGCGCTGCCAGTGGGAGCAGGGGGTACATTATATGGGGGTATAATACCCTGGTCCCACGCTGGAAGACAGCGCGCCCCTATCTCTCACCACCGGTGTTGCGGCGTCGGAAGGCTGCACCGACGCGCCCGTCCCTCTCTGCGGCCTTCGGGTCCCGCTCAACCCCTCTGCCCCATCCGCTGTGCCCTCTGCTGACCCAATCAGAGGGACACGCGGAGGGGCCCACCTCGCCGGGTTATCAGCTACCTGTCAGCAACCCCTCCGGGACCGAAAGGTCAACCAGGAGATGTTGCTGACGGGTACCCAGGGTACACCACGTGGAGGTTCCCCGGCATAGCACCCCAACTATGCTTATCCTAAATGATTGTGACATAATGTTTACTAATCAATCATCATACAATTACAAGATGTACAATATCTGACACAAAGCGAGTTTACATTATTTATTTATTTATCTAATCAATTCTCAATGTTAAACTCAATTAAAACATTACAAAATATGGTAATCTTATGTATACTGTACTCATCTAAATTAATTATTCATAGGTAAAAAGGTGAATTTGGGGTCGTTGTAATTACTACGTTTATCCTAATTAATTGTGGAATAATGTTTACTTAATCAATCAATCGTAATACAATTTACCAGATATCAATATCCACCACGACACGATTTTACATTATTTATTTATTTATTTATCAATTGGTTCTTATCAAAACACAGTTGCAGTATTACAGAGTACGACTTATCAAACTTAGTTATTCATAAATAAAAGGATGAATTTAGGGTGGTTGGTATAATATTTAAATTATCTGGCGTTGTTGCAGCGATTCAATAATTCAACAATCAATATATTATTGTCAGTATAGTATTTCAATATTACCCACCCACACTCAACGCCACCAGCGGATCAGGATCTATCCAGTAGGTACAACAGAACCGAAAATATTAAACTCTACATATTAAATCTATAATTCCATAATTATGAATCTATACATTGGTACAACTCTATTTGTCATTTGTTTCTTAGTAGTAGTAGTTTTATCTATTTATTTAAATGTAGTGCAGGTACCCGTTGTGTAATTTCTTATTTATTGTTAATGTTCCGTTCCCACCTCCTCTCCGCCTCCTCCCCCCGCAGCTCGCCCACCCCTCAGCCGGTGGTCGGGGGATATAGTGGGAAGTTGGGCGAAACCCCATATACCCCCTCCAGCATCTCTCTTGGGGGGCGATTACATTCTGGGCATATCCTCATCCGCCGCAGTGCCTTAAAATAAAAGTATACGGGGTACTGTGGGTGCCCCACTGTAGTTCCATTGGCGTAGTTAGAATGCGTCCTTCGGTAATGTCTCCGGACATTTCTCCCCAGAAAGAATATCCCGCAAAGGACGCACTGGTCTCCCCATCTGGTTCCGGTTTCCGCCTTGATGCCATCGCTCCTCTCGTCACAGTCTATGGGGGTGTAGGTCGGGGTAAGGTTCGTATATCTCTCCCCCGTAGTGGTGGTGACAGCCGGCGGTCCTGGTGTAGGGATCCTTGAGATATCTTCAGCTTCTTGCCGTTGCGTCTGTGTTTGTGGCTGTGCTTGGGATCTCGGATAGGGCGCGGCCATGTTGTAACGCAGAGTGGGTTCTCTGTGCAAAGGGGGGGGGGGGGGGGGGGGTTTGGGGTGTTGGTGTCTCGACTCTCGTTATTAGATTTATGTGTCTGTCGGCGTCGTGTCGGGGCCTCGGTAGTGGCTGAGACTGTTTACAGTTTTTATTAGTGCATTTAGCTGGTTGTGTAATAAGTTGATGGTGGTGTCTTTGCTGTTGTTTTGTTCCATTAGGACCTTATTTTGTTCTTGCACCAGGCGGCTTATTGCCCGTTCCCGATTGAGTGTGTAGTCCATCCAGACACATCTCCAGCATCCAGGGGCAGTGGCAGCGGACGTGTGGTTATGGTGCCGTTTAGCAGATTGTTGACAAAAATCAGTGCCGGAGCCAGCATTAACGCTGTTGTCGTCTCCGGCTCGCGTGCAGTCCCTTTGGTTCGTACCGTAGTTACACTCGGAAGCGCCGGCAGCAGCAGTCGGCTGGGTCTGTGATTCGCGAGCGCCAAGAAGGTTGGCTCCAGGTGGCGCAAGACAGAGATGCTTGCAGGAATTTGGTGGAGGCCTTTGCTCAGCTGTGGAATTGTATAGGCTAAGGAAAAAAAAGTTACCTAGTTTTCCCGGAAAAATGTGTGGTTCCTGTGGGAATGTCGATGTACATTTTATATGAATATCAATAGCTCCGATGGAAACAGTTACCGACTGCACCACTGTCGCAGTGCATACGACGTCTATACCTGCTTCAGCGGACTCGCCACCTTTGAATACAGATCAGGCGAGATAGTGGTGTAGATAGTGGTGGCAAACACTATGTTATCGACTATGAAAATAATAGCACAATGAGCAGTCAGCACCCGCCTGAATTAAATTACGAAGTTAATAGAAGAATACAAATTAAGTAATTAAGTTAAATATACAAGTTTATCCTTTAAACGTAATCTATTATGTTGAATTGTAGATACTTTACATATACCTTTATTAAATAGCTAATACATAAATAAACACTACATCTAACCTAGCTAGCTACAAAAACAGTTGGATATCCAAATGTTCTAGCACACTACCAGCTGGAAGCGTACCCAGCATGCTGGCGGCATCGCCTCGTTGAACCGCAATGCTGATCCTTTTGGCCAAATAAGTACCAGCATTTTTGTTACGCGTCGCATTAATCAAACACTCTGACAAAATTTTGAAAAATTATGTGTTCCCGGCCCCCTCATATACATTATTAATATATACGAGTATACCTACTTAACTACACTAATATTATAAGGAGGTACAAGTGTGTTTATTTTTTTGTTGCCGCTAACCTCCGGAAGCACTATCTAGTCCGATTCTATGAATTGTTTCAGTAGTACGCGGCTTCAGTATTATCCACGAGTGCTATAATTAATTGTGCTTCATGTCATGTGACACAACTAGTATCTACTTTACGCTCGTATGTAGATTGGTACTAACTCGGAACACTCGAAGTTGCTACTGGTTACCTGTATCGACGTAATGACCACCATTCACGTCGTTCCAAATAAACCGCCCCGCGCGTCCTGGGTTGAATCAACTTGAATGGAACGATGCACGATGGTCTAGGTTCGAGCACACACACGGTCACTGCATTCCGGGCGCGCCATGGATCCATTTTTCGATCATTCTACGTCTCGAGTACTGCCAAGTGCCAACTGTGCGGAAAATGGATCGTTGTATCGGCTACATACGATGAGTTGGAACGTTGGATTTGGAACGTTTGGATATCCAATATTTCTACCTCTCCACGCAATCCATCTGAGATTCCCCACACACGGCCGGTTTTTGTAACGTTGGCGTGGAACTTCGTGGATTGGAGCGCTCGTGTATGGGGGCTCTAAGTTTTGCTATCGAATAATTTTGTCACAAATATTTGCACACGTAACGGAAAAATTTGTCGAATCTTATAATTTAAGATACCAATTTTGTACTTATTAATAACAGCAACATAAACCTTTCTTATTTACTTATAATAAACATAACAGCCGCTCCGTACACACGTTAGGTACCGACATCGACATATTGTGTTTTGTTCCGTTATTTGAGGAAGACCTTCGTCACGTTCACAATATTTGTGCTATATTAGGTATATTTCATAGAACGCGATGACGATGACGTCCCCATGGTCGCACACATTCCAAATAAGTGAAAAATCTTCCATAAACTTATATTTGTTTTGCAATCAATTTGTCATCAACTGATTTGCATTTATTTTAGCAGGAGGTGGTGGTGCTGAGGACTGACTCAACTAAATTTCATGTCACTTTATTTTCGTCAAACTAGGGCAGTTTTTCAGCTAACAAGAGTTAGAGATTGCAGAGGTAGCGGCCATGAGAGAGGATCCGTGAGTAACTAAGAAGTAGGTACCTACCTACAGGAAAACGTCTGCAAAATCATTGATTTAGAACTAGTAAGTAGACTTATTAGATCTTATTACTTATTACGCAATGCCCAAGAAAATTGCAACTGAAAATTACAGTAGTCGCCAGGAGGTTTTTGAGGTACGGAAACCTACAAGACGCATTTTTTGGCTCAAGTAGTAAATCTGTCGCCGAGTAACTATCGATGTGTTCCTATAGCTGCACATGAGACCCAGTTCTAATGTAGGTGCAGCATCACCATCTTCGACACATTGTCACTTAAGATCACGCGAGATAGTGGACAAATTACAGAACTTACTAGGGTATGTCATTCCTCTGCTACCTGCATTGATAACGTTATTGTTAATTTTAGTGTTAAACAAAAATGTGTATTATCTGGTGTTAGATCCGACCACATGGGACCGAAAATAGGCTTAGAAATTAAAAATAAATCTATAGACGAATTAGAAAGGAAAGAAGGTATTAAGTGTCATAAGGCCAGAATTTCACTGGCTAGTTGCCATCAAAACAGAACATAGTAATACTTGCACATTACTGCTTGGCTTTTTTACTGCTTTGCTGAATTCACGAGTAAAGTGGTGGTACCAACCAGACGGATACTCGAGTTAGTCCTACCACCTGTTAAAAGTAATAGGATCCTTAGTTAATACAATTGCGCTCTACCTAGTTATTATTTTCAATCTTTCTATAGACCAGGGTGTCTTTCCTGATCTAATAAAACACAGTATAAACTCACCCCTATTTTTAAATTTGACTGTAAGGACGCCCCCTCTAACTATAGACCAGTTTCTGTACTTCCAGCTCTTATCAAAATCTTTGAAAAATAATATTAGAACAGTTACTTTCACGTTTCAACGAGTAGGTATAGAATGTTTCACGAAGCTTAGATCAACAGTCGATGCAGGAGCTAAACTGGTGTCTCACATCTTTGAAGCTTGGGAGAATTTACAAGATGCTATTGGAGTATTCTGTGACCTCTCCAAAGCATTTGATTGTGTGGACCACAGAACGCTTATTCATAAAATTCATCATTACGGCGTGCGTGGGACAGCTCTTGATCTTGTAAATTGTTACTTGATGGGTGGCAGCAGAAGGATGGCATCAATAGAGTAACATCTTGTGTTTCTTCAGTGAAGATAGGCGTACCGCAGGAATCAATACTGGGCCCCTTTCTCTTTCTAGTATATATAAATGACTTACCCTACATGACAGACCATATAGCATTGGACATAGTTTTGTTTGCTGATGACACATCACTAATTTTTTAAACTGATAGGAAAGACAGTGAACTAGAGGAATTAAATAATAACCTTGACAAAATCTCAGCATTGCAAGGTTGGTATATTTTGCATATTTTCATAGTTTGATGTCTTATGGCGTCCTACTTTGGGGATCTGCTGCTGACATAGATACCATTTTCATATTTCATATTGTGAATACCTAAGAGACTTTTCAAATTCAAATTCAAATTCAAAAGTCTTTATTCAAATAGGCCCCAAAGGAGCACTTATGAAAGTTAAAATGTCTCTAACAGCGGGCTTTTTTAAAGAAATAATTATTCTAACCCTGCCTTCGCTAAACATTTTGGGAAATATAATGTAGGTATGCACGAACAAATATTAGTTCACTTAAAAAGTTATGTACATGATTAAAATACTAGAAATAAACATAAAATGGTTGTACCCGGGTTCAGATTAAGTAGAACTAATAATCAATCGTTCCCTGGCTAACAGTGTCAGATTCTACAAAATTCCTAAAGCAATAACTGAATTACCACAAGGAAAGTTTAAACGTATTACATTAAAAAAGCGTATTATAAAAATAAGGATTACGTAGATAACAAAGATGCGTGAACGCAAACAGCATCAGGCGCGTCTTCTTGCTCGGCATGTACCAATTTGGAACGGGCTTACGGTAGAAACTTAGTCATTTATTTTAACCTTCATGAGTGGTCCCTTGGGGCCCATATTAATAACGCGTTTTGTATTTGAAAATAATGCTCAACTTCATTCAAAATTCAAAAGTCTTGCTCTTGTCGGTGGAGTGATTTCTATCTGCTCTTTTCCTTGTCAGACGCGGAAATAATATTCATCAAAATATTACAAATCAATAAAGGCCTTTTAATAAAATTGCAGTGCCACTAAGCTCGCACGTACCCGCGCCCGCGCCGCAAAGATCAAGTGCTTTCCACGCTCTCAGTAATTTGACGGTTGTTCTGGCCTTGACAAGTAGAACCACTCTGATTAGACTAATGAGCGGTCGGTCGGAGGTGACCAAAGAGGTTCTAATCACGCGCAGTTATCAGATGAAGTATTTTGTGTGCGTTTTTCATATAGCTGGTCCGCATTTCGTGTGTCCTCAGTATTTCTCGGGCTTTGGTGCGGCGTGGTCGTGCTTATATATAAATAATAGCGCAAGTTATATACGAAATTTATAAATACTTTTTTTAAATTAACTTTAATAGTTATTTTAATTTTTTTTTATATATTTTGCAATACTTATATTCTTATAATTATCAAAAACAGTTATAAGTAAATTAATTTATTTATTTTTATAATTAAGTAGTGGGATTTCTTAGTGTTTAATTTTTGCTGTTTGATAAAGGTGAGTGATTTTTTTTATATTCTTGACTATTAATTTTTTTTTGTTACGTGTCTACTTACTAGATTTTTAAAACATTTGCAAACAAAAATATCTCTATGACGATGATGAATTAAAATACTCAACTATAGTACCTAGTATAAGTACCTAGGTGGGTACTGCATTGTATTTTATGTTCAATGTGTGTATGCAATAAAAAAATAAAAATAAAATATATACCTTACATGTACTTCTGTTAGTTTGCTTAAACTTACCTTTAATTAACAAAACATATATTTTTTATTTTATTAAAAATGCACGTACTTATTGGCAAATCTAATTAATGTTGGCCTAAAATGCAAAGTCTGCGTGGAAGCCTTCGGTCAGCAATACATCAAAACTAAACAAGTAACTTTTAAGAAGCAGTAATCGACTGCTCCGAATATATCTCGATATTTGTTTCATCCCTATTTTTCTACCTTTAGGGGTGGTATTCTTTAATAAAATTTATAAGAAGACCACCTTTGAAATGTGTCCTATTTAAATCAGTTGATAATTGGCAGAGAAATCGAGTAACATCGCCATAAAAAAAAACTTCCTCCTTTTTTGGAAGTCGGTTAAAAATAATACAGTTCTGGAAGTCAGGACTTTTTTTTATTGGAAAAACATCACCCTCCGACAGATTTGAAAGTATGTATGTATTTGATTTGTATGTATGTATATGTAGACATTTTTTTAATATGGCGTCATTCTTCTTATACCCCAGGGGGGTAAAACCTACATATTAGAAGAATGTCGCCAAAATAAAAAACACTGAATGAGATATAACCTTTCAAATCTATTGAGCGTGTGGCCGGGTCCATACAAATGCCTCATGGCCCTTTCGTCCTCTACGATCTTTGTTCCGATTTCCACTATAACGTATAGTTTTTGAACGATCACCTTCGAATTGAATTTATAACAACTGTCAACCGTTTGTCAGACTAAGCCTTTCTATACGATACATTCTTATCGTATTACCACAAAAAACAACTTTTAGACGCCTGTTTAGCTAAACAGTGTCTAAAGATAAACGTCTAAAATTCTGTCTGTTTGTTCCGGGCAATCTCCGAAACGGCTGGACCGATTTTGACGGGACTTTCACTGGCAGATAGCTGATGTTACAAGGAGTAACATAGGCTACTTTAATTTTAGAAAAATAATTAGGGTTCCGCGTAAAAAAATAAAAACCATGTAATCCAAAATCTCCACGCGGGTGAAACTGCGGGGCAGCAGCTAGTTTTTTTATAAAATCGAGATGCGCAGGCTGCTATCTGAGTGGCAACCAATTTTCACCGGCTAGAGAGCACGCATGCTCGAAAACATGCGTCAATGCGTTATCCGTACGTACCAAAGTGCGTTCAGCAGCGTTGCGTCGTGTCAAAATCACGTTGCGCGTAGACGGTAGACGCATTCTTTGTTTGTTTATTGTATTGTGAAGGTTAGCTTAAAGTTTATAAGTAGTTATCCTTTCTTCTTCCAATATAAAATATAAAGTTCTCGAAGTTTCCAATTTAATTATTGTGGCCTTATAAGAAATGATTCGCCAATTGAAAGCCAAGGTCTGATAAAACCCAGCCCGGGCATGAGTAAGCAACATATGCTCAATTGCTCATGTTATTTTAGAGAATGTATTCGCTGATTGTTATTAAAGGCAACATTTTTAAATAATTTGTAAAATAAAAACAAAAATATTTAATAATTATAATGGTGTTTATAAACATTTTTCTTTAATATTTTACATATAATTCAGTAACTGGCATGTTTTAATTATTATTCTTAGTTGTTTATTGACAGGAGTTGTAGTTCTGTTTTAGTTTTTAATTTTTATTCTGTATATATTTTAATTAGTTACTTTATTAGTCAGAATAAATGTCTCTTTTGATTATAATACTCTACTTTATTAGGGTCTGCCTGCGGTTTCACTCTTGTGGCGATTCCCATAGGGACCGTGTGTTATCCGAGATAATAACTCACCTATACCTACTACTCGGCGGTTCATAAACTATGAACCTATATCTATTCAAAGATCACGTCGATCCGTTGCTCCGTTGCTGCGTGAAGGAAGGACAAGCCAATAAACTAACAAACGTACAAACACACTTTCGCATTATTTATTATAGTACGGACGGATATAATTATATCTCCGCATTTATACATAACTTGCAGTGCCACTCAGAACTTTGAAACACAAATACCTATGCAGCACTGCATTGCTAGGTATTGAGCCCCATAAAGCCCAGTAATTTCGCTCATCAAACCGGAACAGTAATGCGAGCAAAGCGGTGGTAACCACCCAGACGGACACCCGTAGAAGTGTTAGTCCTACCACCCGGAGACACCGCGACCCTGCACCAGCTTAATTAGCGAACTTTCTTGGAGGCGCGGCTTAGTTTGGCGATAACCGTAGAAAGGTTGTTATAATTCGGTGAGCGCACTGCGGCCGTAACCTTTAGTAACCGTAGTGAGGCGGCCTGCTCGCCGGGCGGCCTTCTCGAGCGCTCGCCGCTGATGTCAGTTACAACTCTATTGATGAGAACTATATTGTTTGTGGCCGTGCGGGCCCTGCTACAATAGTACCACCTACGTGTGGGCGGCGCGGGGTCGTGCGGGACGGCTGAGGACACGTGCGGGGATGTGCCGCTGCAGCCTCCTCGGTCCACGTCGTTGTGTACTGCGGTCACGGCGACGGCTGCCGAGCGTGCTCTACTATGGCAAATCCCCTCTTCATAATTACGATGATGGGTGATGTTCAGCAGCGGACATTTTCCGGTGGATGGTCTTTTTAAACCGTGTTTTGGTGTATGGTTCTGCCGTTGGAAAACACCCGCCTGAATATATCCATACCCGCTCGTCCCATAAGAGCCAGCCAAGGGAATATCCGGGGAAAGGCCAGTAGCATTCTCATCGGTCAACATTTACTGCGATCCCGGCGTCGCCTGACCCCGGGGCAAGCGTGTACTGTGACAATCAGCCCCATAGACCAGGTATGCCATTATGAAGGAGGCCTAGGTTCTGCAGTGAACGTTTTCCGGCTGATTAATGATGACGATGATATGTTTTTTAGACTGGCTGCTATGTAATCTTTGAGAGTAATCCCGTACGCCAATATCAGTATGTTGCTGTGGTAAATTAGGTTTGTTTAACAATCATTAAGTTTTATGTAAAACCATGTAAATTATCCAAATAAATGGAAAAAACATCCCGTAATTACGGGATATTTAAATAACCGGGCAAGAATCAATTAAACCTCAGATCTTGAGCAATAGCTTGCTCGAGTTTGCCTAAACTCGTTGCCAATGAGCTTGCATCTTGCAACACACGTGAGAGAACGAAGCGGTGTTATTAAATAATTCTATTATTTATTCCACACTGCGGCTGAATGCACCGAGCAGATAAATCAAATGTTATACAAGTGACAGTCGACGGGGCAATTATTTTGACATGAGTTTTCCTTGCGAGTTTATTGTTGACGTCGCATTATCGATGTATGCCGCCGGTGACCGCCGCGCCGGTGTCAAGTCGTTACCTGATGCATCGTCTCGTAATATGACACCTCCGATCATAAACTTTGTCGTAATGAAAATAGATTTATGTTATTAATATGAACAAGTGAATTTTTAAATTTGATTTGATTTTTTACATAATATTACAAATTAAAATATAGAGCGAGTCTGTGGAGCGAGTGTGTCCGAGCGGGAACTTGTGCGACTGACGCACCAGCTTGTGCGTGTTATTGGAGCGTTGCTTGCACATTTTGTGCTTTGAAAAGGAGGTGAAAAAAGCATAGTATACCGAATGCGCTTCTAGGAACATTAAAATGAATGATTTCTTAAATTATTCTTTTGTTCATGAGCGTATCTAAAGGGTGTATCTCAAGGATGGTCCTTTTATTAATTTTATTAAAGAACATACTCTATTTCTAACGGCAGAAATTGGGGTTGAAATTTTAATTATCCCTTTTGCTTTTTTAAAAGCAGTTTGTTCATGTTTAAAAGCTTGTAGACGTTCACCAATTTTATTCAGCTATTGGTCAGGACGGCTCATGTCTAGAGGATGGCTCGGACACGCGTCACCTATGAAGCTACTTCAGTAGAGTCGCGCTCGTGAGCCGGTCGACACCTCCTCACACTCGAGTGGGACTTTTAACAGTTAAGACAAAAACGGTTTTTCCTCAAATTTCTTTACAAAGTATAAGGGCACACTAATACAAACTGATACAGGCAGACGGCAGCATCTAAGGGATGATATATATAGCTGAGTGGTAGAGACGTCGGCCACCGCGCCGTAGGTCAGTAGTTCGAATCCTATAATAATAAGCTTGAACTTTCGCTCAAGGAAACAATCATGACGCAATCATAGCTCGGATAGTGGACACTTACATGTAGTTGACCAATAATGTAAACAAACTCGGCGGACACCGACCAACGACCAACGACATCCACAGTGAACCGATCGCCGACCATATCAAATTTGAATTTCTTGAAAAAAATTGTCTTCAGTTGGTGGTTCCGTAGTGTGAGCTGTGAGGGAACCAGACTGTAGGTACAACGACACTGAATCCGTAATATCTGACAGCTGCACTAGAAAGCCTGCAGTGCTAATCTTGGATTAGTATGCATCGCTTACACACTCATCACTACACTAAGATTCCTTATAATGCAGGTAGCATAGACACACACACAGATACACACTACAACATGTATATTATAAGAACCGAGAACAAAGTTTGTGCTCACCACATAATTTACCCCGGCCAGGAATCGAACCCAAGAGAATAATTTCACCATTTTGGACCACAAGGTGAGATAGTGGTTGCCTACCTAAGCTATCGAGTGTACAAATACTATTATACTATTACTAATTCGACGAAACACATGTTTTGTGATATTAAAATCAATACATATATCAGTTTTGTTATTCGTTCCCGCGCACACCTCACCGCGCGCACACGTTGCCGCGCGCACACGTCGCCGCGCGCACACATCGGCGCTGCACGCTGTGTCTACGAGGTGTCACTTCCGCATATTAATTTATACAATTATTTATTTGATTACACGATCGTGTTATGTCAATTTTCAATGTAACCTTCTTAATTTTGCCAATATTATGTATAAACGCCGGTTAACGGTTTTAGTTTATTTAAATTGAATAAATATCAATATATGTCATATATCTGCATTCCTTTAATAGTATGGTACTTACGTTATTATACTAACCAGTCACAAGGGCGTGGAACTCGTCATTCAATATATTCAAAGTAGGTATATATATATATTTGTTTTGCTCCTCTGTGGTCGATTACGTCGATATGTCTATGTGCTTACCAATCATTTGTATGTACCTACGTCCTACGTATACATGAATTAGTAAGTAGTACATTATTAGAGGTACTTTGCGAAAATACGCAAGTAGGTATCTACTACTTGCACATTACACGTAAACTAACCAAGACCAAGAAGATTGTTACAACGAAATAATAAATAAGTAAGTAGGCATACATAATAATATAAATATAATAATATTTTTACTATTTCAAGAAATATATAACGTTCATAAATTATAATAAGAAAGCTGCGTTCCACCTAGGTACCTACCTAGTGCCTAGATATTTTTTTTATAAACAACAGAATATAACCTAACCTAATTAAAAATAAAAATAAAAATTATAACTTTTTTTTACGGGCTAAATGCCTTTATTAACTAGCTAATACATAAATAAACACTACATCTAACCTAGCTAGCTACAAAAACAGTTATATAATCTACAAGCTCCAGTAGACTTATAGATAATCCAAATGTTCTAGCCTACTACCGGTCGGAAGCGTACCCAGCATGTTAAATATAACTAGTTCGCTCGGATAACTTTTAGCCTCAACTTGACAATCAGTCGCTGAGCACCATTCGGTGTGTTCTGGTCACCGTATTATTTGGTAACGAGACGAGCTGGTCGTTTGCCTGATGGTAAGTGTACCACCGCGCGCCGGCCCGTCACAACTGCAGTGCCACTCGGAACAACCGGATGATGTGGATAGATATGGAGAAAGATCTTATTAATAACATATACGCTACACTTTTTTTCTTTTTTTTTTTTTTTTATTAGGTTCATCAAACTGGTTATTACACATATGTCATACTATTAATAAATAAAGTAATAAAATTTTAACAGGAAAGTGCACAACCTTCTCGAGATGAACACAACATGCAACAAAATAATAAATACGCGTTAAAAATTTACTACGCTAAATAAAAATTACATACGTTGAAGAAATACCAAAATAAAAAGAAATAATATAAGAACCTAAGACTTTAAATTTTGAAAAAAATATTTTTTTGTACTTGTAGTAGAAACTGAGAAAATATCGATATAGTGACTAATTTTATTGTAAGCCGAACACATTCGGTACAGAGGAGAGTGTTGAGTACAATTAGTGCGACATGAAGGAAGAAAGAATGTTTTCCTGTTTTGGAGACGGCTGCATGAACGAGGCACCGATAGTTCAAATCTACCCACTAAATCGGGGCTATCAATCTTCCCATTTATTATTTTGAATAAAAACAAAATATCTGCGACGTTACGCCTTAGTTCCAGTGGAGTAACTTTGAAATTTCATCTACATTATAGATAAGAGCGGACACGGGCGCGTGGTTATGTAAAAATAAAATAGTATATATATACGTTTGTGAAACAAGATCCAGGCGCTAGGCGGTCACACTAACTACTCTGCCAGTGTCCGTGTGCTGGGTGGGCGCCACCCGCAGAGCATATTGCTCGAGGGGGGACACCGCTGTGCACCGCAGTGCTCGTGTAGTCCGCCGCCACACGTTAATGTTCAATAAATCCAATAATATAAAAAAGAACCTTGTAAACTGCTAAAATAACAAATTCGACCTTTCGCCTACGAACACATAGAAAGAGGTCAATAAATCGGAACTCGGAAGCAGTGTCGCTTTATATTAATAAATATTGATATACCTCCGACATTAATTAAATGTGAATCATTATGCGGCGGGCGCGCGCGCTCTCCTTGGAACTCTCATCGGGGAGCGTGGAGGTCAGCCGCCAAACGCGGCGCGGCGCGGAGGTCGGCGGCGGCCGGCGGCGCGGGGCGGCGGCGCGGGGCGGCTCCAGTGTTGGGACACTGCGCCTTGTGGGCTCTTGCCACTGTTATGTCACAGCGCAATGTTGCGATTCTTAGAGCCCCCGAGAGCCCCCATACACGAGCGTTACAAATCCATCGCGCCGCGCGTCGTGGGTTGGGTGGAACGATGCTCCAATTTGGAGCACAGAGACGCGCCGTCGCTCCGGTCCGGGCGCGCCGTCGCTCCGTTTTTCGGTTATTTTGCGTCTTGAGTACTAACTGCCAACTGAGCGCGAAATGATTCATGGCTTTTCTTACAACTTTGAATTCCGAAATCTTCGAAATGAATGAACCGGCAATAGGTGGTAGGATAACTCTTCTGCGAGTGTCCATCTGGGTTTGCTCGTGAATTCTCCCACCAAGCAGTAGTGTGCAAGCATAACTGTTGCTCGGTTTGATGAGCAGACTAGCCAGTGAAATTACTGGGTTTTTCTCTGGGTAACGAGCGCACCGCAGTGCCGCGCAGGCCTTTGTGTTTCTAAGTTCTGAGTGGCACTGCAATTGTTTTAGCCAGCGCGCGGTGCTATACTTACCATCAGGCAACCGACCAGCTCGTCTACCGACTAGCCGACTAACCGACTAGCCCTAAACATAATGCCGACCCGTACCTAACAATTGCAATGCCACTCCGAATTTTGTAACACAAAAAACCGGCGCGGCACTGCAGTGCCCGTGATCGTTACCCTGAGACGTCTCATAAGCCCAATAATATCACTGGCTACTCTGCTCATCAAACCGGAACACAGCAACATTCTTACACATTACTGCTTGGCGGCAGACTTCACGAGCAAAGCGATGGTACCAACCCAGACAGACACTCGAGGGTGGCGAGGTAGGGACTAGAGGTGAGAGGCGTCGTCAAGGGTAGCGCTTACCATCGCGGGACGACCAGCTCGTGTCGTCGTGGCCTCTACAAACTATCAGCAGTTTCAACAATCAATAATATAACGTCAGTAGTAAAGTGGTCGCCCGCTGTATTGTTTTCTTTCCAAAACAGATAAGGATAAACGACCATCGAACGTATTGAGACACACAGACGTGCTGCAGTGATCATAACATATTATAATATATACGAACACTAGCTTCTGCCCGTGGGTTCATCCGCGTTCTTACAGGAACCGTGCATTTTTCCGGGATAAAAAGTAGCCTATTATGTTTCTCTCACGCTCCGTCGGCGCGGCGTCGCGTCGCTGCTAGAGAAGGACAAACTAACAAACACACTTTCGCATTTATAATAGTACGGATGTGATGTGTAGTGCATTTACTCGTATGACATTCTTAAATTCTAAAGGGGATGTTGACAGGTTGACACTATCCCGTAATTATGTCTTATAATGCGAACGTGTATTTAGGTTTGTTGGTTTGTCCTTATTTCTCGAAGCACGGCGCAACAAATCAACGTGATGTTTGCATAGATACACCTAGTTATTGAACCGGAGAGTAGCATAGGCTACTTTTATCCCGGGAAAATGCACGGTTCCTGTGGGAACGCGGGTGAAACCGCGGGCTGAAGCTAGTGTATAATAAATGCGAATGTGTGTTTGTCCGCATGTCCTTGCCACGTGATGCACGACACGACACGGCATGCCATGTTTGTTCTTCGCGAATCCTAGACTTTATTTTATTTACTTATTTAGATTAGAACTATGTAAGAACTGGTGTGAACTGAAGTGTAATGTAGTTGTCGCAGAACACACTGGTAGAGTGCCTGTGGATACATTTTCAGCTTGTGGATGGTAGCTAGCCATGCTCACACTCGCAGTTGCCCTACTATGTACTACTGAATAACGAAAAGAGCGGTTCGTTTGCCTGATGGCGACTGCCGTCAGCACTTTTAATCACAAAAGCCTGTGCAGCACTGCAGTGCGCGCGTTACCCTGAGACAATACGGACCGGACCTATCATTGAGAGTCGAGTCGAGGCGTGGATTTTGGTTTGCCATAATCTGGTGAATCTTAGCCTAATGCCCGTTTTCACCAACCCTAGGAGACGCCAAAAATCGGATGATAATTCAATATAATGATGTCACAGAGCTGGTCTGATGATGGAGCCGGAAGGTGGCCAATGGAGTTCTGGAACGAAACAACGTAACCCCATCGAGTTTGCCTCGTTTGATTTGTATTTACAAGTACTCTGATCGTAGATGATGTCCAGGGACCTGATGATGGAGTCGGAAGGTGGCCCGAACGATACAGTACCAACAACGCATTTTATAAATGCTTGTCTGGAATGACATATTTGTGTTCAGTCACTGCGCGCGGTCACGTGACCGCGAGGGTACTGTTTGCGGATGACCTCAACACATTACAGCACCGTAGGAAAATAACATTACGAGAGACAACATTGACTGAGTACACACTCAGCGCTAATGTTACTTGTGTGTACTGGACGTGTTCGCGGGTCGAGATGCCACGAGGGCGCGGGCGCGGGCGCGGGCGCGGGCGCGGGCGCGACCGGGAAAGTTCTTTTACACCTACTAGGTACCTATTTGGTAATGAGACGATCTGGGCGTTTGAATGATGGTAAGCATAATGCCACCGAATAACAGTTGCAGTGCCATTCAGTGACTCAGAACTTTGAAACGCAAAGGCCTGCGAGGCACTGCAGTGCGCTCGTTACCCTGAGACAGTATTAAGTCTTAATAAGCTTAGTAATTTCGCTGACTACTTTGCTCATCAAACATGCTTGCACATTACTGCTTGGCGGCAGTCTACACGAGCAAATCGGCGGTACCCACCCAGACAGACACTCGCCAAAGAGTTTTAGTCCTGCAAAACGCAGGCCTTAATTCTTATTGTTTGCTCAGTCGTAAACTGTGCAGCCGCTCGGCCTGCCCGCGCCGCTGCCTTGCTCTCGTCACCAACACACATAAGTCCAGTCATTTCACTGACTGTTATTAGATACTAGTTTTTGCCCGCGGCTTGGCACGCGTCAAGTCAGGATTACATAACATACAGCCCTCAGAGATAGTGTAGTAAGAATACGTATTATATTATTAGTGAAAGAATTTTTATGATCGGACCGCAGCAGTGCTTTCAGAGATTAGCGAACACTAACAAACACATCATTAACTTTATCTGTTTTTTACATTTGTATAGATACAAAATAATTTCTTGACATGGACCTTATGCGAGCGCTCATGATAGTTACATACATCACGAAAGGTATGTCCGTCCCTCCGCGCGTCACTCGGTCTCGCTTTGTGGACACTTACCTATGGCTATTGCTAATTGTCGCGGAGCAAACACGCGATGTGCGCACACATATGTGTTTACACGACCTATTGTGTTTGTGCTCGGGACACTCACATAAATCACACTGATCTTAGTAATACACAATGCGATTTAAACATAACAATGTATGTGAAATCTAGACGTAAAATCATCATATTAATTATATTAGTCGTGGTCAAAGACCTTCACAGCTTCACAGACTGTGGCGAAACCCGGGTTAACTCGCAACAAGGTGATGCTGTGTGTGTGGTGGGATTGGAAAGGCATTGGAAGGGCATTATTCATTATGAGCTGTTACCACCAGGCAGGACCATCGATTCTGAACTCTACTGCGAACAACTGATGAGATTAAAGCAAGAAGTTGAGAGAAAGCGGCCGGAATTAATCAACAGAAGGGGTGTGGTTTTTCATCATGATAACGCTAGACCTCACACATCTTTAGCCACTCAGAAAAAATTAAGAGAGTTTGGCTGGGAGGTGTTAATGCATCCGCCGTATAGTCCTGACCTTGCACCTTCAGATTTCCACCTGTTTCGGTCTCTTCAGAATTCTTTAGGCAGTGTCAGGTTAACATCACGAGAGGACTGCCAAAACCACTTGTCGCGGTATTTTGATCAGAAGTCCCAAAATTTATATAGCAATGGGATCATGTCCCTACCTACAAGATGGCAAAAAGTTATCGAACAAAATGGTACCTACATACTTTAGTTAAATGTAAATAAACTATATTAAAAAATGTTTTGAATTTTCTTAAAAAATGCGAAGAAACTTTTTCCCCGACCAATTCTAGATTCCCCGACCTACGATTCTAGAGTCTGTTCAGAAAGAGAGACGTCGCTCGTGGCCAAATTGTGAACTGACGTCCCGTACTTACAACCATATCAAAGAAGCTGGGGCCAAGCACAAGAAACAACTCAAATGGGGAGCCACACTGCTTACTTATCCCGCTAGGTGGCGCATTATCGCTGGTGCTGTTTCACTATGAAACTTCATTATAATATTTAGTAAATAAACAAAAAATCGTCTTTGCAACAAAGTATGCCTCTGTAAAGTGCAATTCAGTATAAAATTAAGGTACACACGTTTCTCTTCTGACGAGAAAAAACGGAAATTGTGGATCAAAGCATTGGTCACCAAAAATGATTGGAAACCAATTATTCTTCTAGGATATGTAGTGACCATTTCAAATCTAATGATTTCTAAGACGCGAGCATATTTACTAGTTATAGTTTAATTCATTAACCCTCAAAGTAACCATCAATGACAAGCACCAGCGGAGGTGGCGCCATCTGAGATTAGCTTTGCCTGTGCCTCCCCATTGCAATGGCAGCGGTGCCATTATCCATCACAACTGCAAATTGTGCCAAAAGTCTGTAATGTCATATTTGTCAATTATGTTGTTATTGCTAAAGGTAAATTAATAATAAGGTCATATAGACTTACCAAACTGCCAAACTAGCGTAATGGCGATAGCCGGACACCATTGTGGCTAGTGCGTCACCAAAAGTGTCAGTTGTCGCCACAATGATCGCAAACCATCACTATTTTGACCATTCTGGTTTAGTGTGCTTGGACCCCAGGGTTTCTTTCCGTCATCATTTTAATCATAAACTAAAGAAATAGTAATAGTTGTAAGAGAATCACAACGGAACGCGATATTGTATTGCCCGACAAACAAATAAAGGCAGCGCCCTCAAATCCCACGACAGACAGGTCTCCTTCTGAACAGACCATGCGATTCGTACTTATCTATTTCGGCTTTGAAGTGTCGATTGTTATAAATAGGTACCTTGTGTTATCTACTAGCGCTTGGCAGAGCTGTTGCCGCGGGTTCCGTCCCGTCACAGAACACATTATTATGTATTCTCGTGGAGATTCCCGCAGAAACTGTACATTTTCCCGGGATAAAAAGTAGCGTAAGTCACTCTCCGATCCACAGACTCTCTATCATCGATATTATAATAAGCTCCATAGACGGCACGATATACGTGAACCGGTGATCGTGGGTTTTCCGTGGTTTTCGCGTGGTCCGTGATTGATGCTTATCCATCAATCGTGCATTAGATGTACGGGCTGCCTTATGCCGTCAGGGCAACGAACCGCTCGTCTCGTGAGCCAATAGTTGTTATTATATGTTCTGCGCCAATAGTATAAAAAATGACCTCAGAATTAATGTTCCTAGGTAATAAGCTCATCGTAGGTACTCGAGAACATATTATAAACGTGCCTCGAGAGCAAACCGCTCACATTAGCTGTCTTCACGGACGCTCGCCCTTTACAAACTAATCCAAGGGGAGGGAATCAATATTTATTTTATTATTTAAATAAATAAGACGTAATCAAGGAAAGGACATCATTATATACACGGATAAGAATTTTCGCCTTCGATTTATTTACATATTAATTTATTATGATAATACAATAATTATGTAGATAAGGACATAATTTATGAACATGATGGCCGAACGAATAGTATTTCATCTCTGAGAGCACCGCGCCCGCCTCCCCCGTGTCGGCGCTCGGACCAGCGCCCCTCCCTCCTCACGCCGCGCATCCAGCGGCTCCCCGCGGCTCCCCGCGGCTCCCCGCGGCTCCCCGCGGCGCTGAGGGTCCACCGCGTGGGATATCAAAGTGTTTATGTATATAACAGGTGGCTAATAAGGCGAATGCCTGTACTACAGTGTGGCGAATAATTGTATATTAGCTTTGTAAATGAATGAACTGTTAACTTCCAAACTTAACAAGTCAAGTGACGTAAAGATGTAACTCAAAGTTATTGCAAATTGAATCGTTAGAGAGGTGTGAAGCGCGCCACGACCAGCGACCGGTGGACGACTGGACGTGTGCAAGTCGAAGTAAACTCTGCACTTTATGGAGACACTATGAGTCGATGACTTCATACTCTTAGGTCAGTGTCACTTAAGTCACTTAGGAGTCAGAGACGAATTTAAACGAGAAAATTTAAAATTGTATACACTATCGATGGAAGTAACTCTTAGACTCGTCTTTGGATTTTAGGGATAGAGACTTATGTCCGTTTTCACCAACCCTAGGAGACACCTCTTAAATCGGATGCCTAAATACATGTTTAGGAGTGGCCTTATATGACAAAAAAACGTTTCACCAACCTTTAGGAGTGTTCTAACGGTTTATCCTTAGGACTTTGCTTACATTAGGAGTTACTTAGTTATAGGCGTCGATTTAATCTTTTTTGGTGAAAACGGGCATTAGAGTTAAAGTCGCAATAGATTCGCTGGCTTAAATATATGTAGGGCCTTAAACACAGATTTAGTATAACTAACAAATTTCTATTGATTTTGATATGAAGATTGATTTTTTTGTTTTGAGGGGGATATTTCCTGAAGACTGCAGAAGATGACAGCTGCCTATGTGTGCCGTTAGGATATATATAGGATTTTTACCTAGTAACATGGTGGCCTGCATCGGTGGAACATAGAGGGGGCGGGGTGTCCTAAGAGCGCACTGATCACCAGCACGGCCTCTATTACACTCAAGAGCAGTTTATAAGCTCTGCCCGTCAACTTCACCCCGGGACGTCGTCGCCTCGTCCAGGGCTTGCTTGGAAGGTCAGAGCCCCCTCCACAAGACCAAAAGTCGGTCTATTCTTTGATCTAAACCCAGGCCTGTTGGGTCGCGGGCCTTATTAGGTTGTACTGTACCTGACAGTCCTGTGTCAGTAACAGTATCAGCGGAGGTACTGTGTCTACTTGCGATGGTACAAGTGCGACGTTGGTGGATTCTAAAAGCGGGTCTCTGATCTAACCACCCAGTTTCTACAGCGGATTCTAAGCGCTATGTCTATATTGTTAGCGGTATATAAGTGTATGTATAGAGTTCTTTATTTATTAAGCAAACAGACGGACATGTGAGTTGTGTTTGAGTTGTTATTGACGAGGAACGTGACGTGCGCGACGAGAATCTGCACATTGTCAAAACGTGAGGTTTCACTGGATCAACTGGATTCTTTATTATGAATGCAAAATCAAATCATTTGTTTGCCAAAATGATGTATGTAAATAAAGAACCAGTGGCTGGCCATGCGGAGTGTTTGCTCTGCAAGACGTGCAAGGTTACAATTATTGGATGTTTGTTTTTTTATCACGCTGAATGATATCGATAAAAATGCAGAAAGCACTGGAGTAGCGACTTATTTAAACTACAGTATACCTCTAAGCACCCTTTAGGAATGATCGACGATCGTAGCCATCCGCACCACCGTTGCCACTTACTTTTTTTTTCTAATTTATGTTAGGCTTTTACCTAACAAAGGTATGCCAGCCGCATCGCACCCTAAACAATGAATCCACTTACAATATTAATTTAATTCACAGTTAGATTTAATTATGCAAACACATCTCGGAAAGGGAAATTGCAGCATCCGTTGTAAGATTTTCCTAAAATATGTATAAATGTACCTACATATATCATATTCATATAAATTATATTTTTGCATATATTACAATTATTAATTAAATTATTATAAGTAAGTCTTTCCTTTCTGTTCCGGACGCACTCCGTCGGCAAGTGTTGGTCGTTTTCAACAGTCCCGCACTCTCCACAGTTAGGCAAATCAACTTTTTTCATCAAAAAAGCAAACTTTGCCTCCGACGTCGCCGATGATGACTTTATAGACCTAAGGGGAGGCCGCTCAGTGGGGGCGGATCAATACCCGACTATGCATTTCATATGAGGTGAAGTGGTCAGGAACCCTATTATCATCCAATAGACCGGCATTAACTCATTGTAAATGCATTGCAATATCACATAAACAATAACAAAAATCTTACTCACATCCCACATTAATACAATCTCACTCCATCTAGATAGATTTTTTTACCAACTAACAAACAAACATCTTGACCCTGTGACTGGACTACGAAAACAATTACCATCCTCAAGTGGCGTTCAGTTGTAAATAAAAAATAAATATAATAGATAAATACACATCAATACATATATAAATATATACTCGTATATACATTGATATAGAAATATATACCTAAGCAAATCATTAATACAATATAATCAATAATCATAAATCACTAAACAAATGACCATAAATAAGAAACAAAACAATAAACATAAAATTATATACTAGTGTACCGTGAACATACTAGACAGTAACAATAACAATAAATACAAAAATTAGCTATCAGCAAGATATAATTTATTAACTTAGTCCTTGAACACAGAGAGCGATGGATGACGGAGCTCGCCTAGTCTCGACCGGCGACGACGCGTTCCACAGACGCACAGCGTGAATGGTACAAGATTTATCATAAAAAAAAAGCTCACGTGCAAAGGAATCTTAGGTGCAAGATTTTGTGATGACCTAAGAGGAAACGTTTTGATACTATGAAGGAAATCAAAACGTCCCTTAAGGTATCGGGGAGAGGAAGGACTTCAGGCCACATACAGTCACAGTCTGGCTGTATGCAGCCAGATTGTATTCTATAGAATAGTGGCGCCACTGAATACAACTTCAGTTTGGGTAGTGCTATACCCAATTTGTTGTTACCCAGTGTTACATATAAACCTGTGTGGTCGTTACCTGTGTTGTTGTTGTTGTGTTGTTGGACCGTACATCTCACTCCACTCAGATTAGAATTAGTGTTGATATAGCATTAAGCCTAGTAGTTCACACTAAGCTCGTAATTAAGTCGAGTGGAGGGTAATTTAGTAACTAAACATGTCTAAACAACCAACATTAACTCGATTTTCTTAGTTCAGATTTTATTTGACTATTTACCTATTTTATTATTGGCGGTAATGCAAATGTTCAATTATCGCTTCGTACTAAACCAACAGTGGTCCGGAGAGCTGTTCATGTTCAATTCGTAAACAAGCTCGTTTGTTTGTTTAGCTTTTAAATTTTAAGATTTACTTGCGGTTTTGAACAATATTTTACGCGCTAAAGTTACTGTTTACAATGAAACACTTTTTCTATCGGGTAGGTAGGTATGCTAGAATTGACTATACACCTCACGTTTTTGTGCAAGCATACTGTGCTCCGGTTTGATGCAACAGTAGTCACTGAAATTACTGGGCTTACGAGCGCAGCGCTGCAGTGCCGCGCAGACCTCTGCGCTTCAAATTTCTAATTGGTACTCCAATTATTATGGGCGTTCTTTAACATTAGGCAAACGAACCGATCAGCTCATTATCCAATAGTATAAAAAAATATCTCTGCCACTTTGTAAGAACAAAAACGACGCCTTAGAACATTTGGAATGAAAAAAAAAAACGTTGATAGTATTATAGCCAACTCATCATCCAATTCCAATTTGCCATCTGTCGTAATAGCCAGGTTACGTATCAGATCAACATTCAACATTTCGAAGTATCTTTTCATTCTGGTAATATGCTTAATAGCAAAACACTTAAAAACTTTAGGCTCATACATATTATTGAGATCACATTCTGAGTGTAAACGGTCAACGCCTTTTGGCAATTGCACAACAACGCTTCCGTCACAACCTTGTGCCATGTGCATATCACCGGGCGACTCCTGCAGCAACAGCGACAGAAGGAACGTTCAAGGGAGGTTCTCGCAACTTGTCGACCGACTTGTCGCTCCTAATCACCTCCTTTCGGGATAACACACCAATTCAAACTCACCCTGTATAAAGGAAATATTACGAAAAAAGTAGTCCTCATTTACACTGAAGATGACCAGTTTGTTGTTTGTTCCAGAATCCAGCATGGTGCAGAGACCGGCGACCCCCCCGTCCCCCGGGCCCCTCATCCCGCAATTTTTCGCGGGGCGCTCCATCTTCATCACAGGAGGCACGGGCTTCATGGGGAAAGTCAGTCTACTTCACTAAAGGATAGCCATCTGAGAACCACTCAAGAAATGATATGGTTCATTCCATTTTCAAAAGTTATTGGAATTCCCGTCAGAGTGTGGTTGCAAAATAGATATGTTACAAGAAATATTCGCACTGTGTCCGCGGCCCTACTCTCTCTCTCTCTCTCTCTCTCTCTCTCTCTCTCTCTCTCTCTCTCTCTCTCTCTCTGAGAGGAGTCTCGTGTCACAGCAGCGGGAGCGTGTTGTTGGATAATGATGAACATTCAGACCAAAAAAGACAGTTCTAAGAAAGCAATTGAAGTCAGACTATTAGCGAGGTTACAATATTTTTGAATGGACACTTTTTAGCCTCAAGCGCCTATCTAATATATTACTAATACTATCTATTAGTAATATATTAGATAGTGTTCGTAATTGCAGCGGGGAGGCAAGGACTTCCACCAAATTAACACTTAGGCCTCCCATTGCAGCACTTCTATTATAAAGCGCTTAACCATAAATTTATTTTAAGCATAGACTATTTCTTTAGCTGTCAAAGTAATATACAGAATTAAATTTGTAACATTGGATCAGAAACACTGGTCCTCGCCACTGGTACCTTGCCGCACCTGCAAAGTGTCTCCATCCTCAGGTGCTGGTCGAGCGGCTGCTGTGGACGTGTCCCGACGTCGGGCGGCTGTACCTGCTCCTGCGGGAGAAGAGGGACGCCCCGCCGGAGAAGAGGCTCGCTCAGCTGAAGAGCTCCCAGGTTAGCCAACTTACTCTTCGCCACCACCACTTTCTCTCTCCTCGTCAATTCCGCTAGAAGGTATTGGTAACCGTTTTAAAATACTAGCCTTTGGTGGTGGAAGCTGTCCCATCTCTTTCAATGGGTGCCGTAAGGGAATATCCAAGAAGTGGTCAGCAGCATTCTCCTCACTCAACATTAGAATGTAGTGCAATCATCAAGGCGCCCGCCAACTGTGGTGCATTATGACACCCGTTATGCCATTACGTGGAGGCCTAGGTTCTATAGTAGATATCTTCCAGCTAATGACGATGCCGGACTGGCCAACCAAGTCTAGTCCTAGCTACTGGTAGGATCCACTAAATTTTTTTAAGAAGTATTCAGATTTGAAACCTATAGTCACTGAAATTACGTGGTGTTTGTGACATGAAAGTTGTCATCTCAAAATAACGAGACTTTGATCAATTAAACGCTAGCAGCGCCGCAATTATTATTATTGGCAGTTCTATTATTCTTCGTCATGAGATCCCTGCGATAGGTCAGTGTCTGGAAAGCCAGTACGAATAGGTGCTACCATTTTTCACGTGCTATTTTATACTCTCCGCCCACTTGAGTCTTACATTTACATTACATTCTTATCTAAAATGTTATTTGGAACGAAGTCCCTTCTTGTAAATATTCTGCACAGTTTTGGGTCACTGGTACATCTGTTCCAGTGTTGTTGCTATGTAGTAAGTGGTGTGCTATATAGTAAGAGTACGTTAGAAGTCGAGCACTTCAGTCTTCAAATGCAACTGAAAACTTTCTCCACACGCTCCCCGCTCCACTCTAGCAAGGCAAGCGAACCACAAACGATCTTAGCGGTATTGGCGGAGTATGTATGTGTGACCAGGCATGTTGTTGTTACAACAGGTGTTCGACGTGGTCCGGCAGCACTGCCCGCGCCAGCTGGACAAGCTGCACATCATCCCGGGAGACACCTTGAAACCCGACCTCGGCATCAGCAGCCACCACCTGGCGCAGCTCCGCGAGGTAACTGCTCCAGCACGACATGCGACAGTAGCTCAGGCCAAGCGGACACCACTAAATAATACAAATACTTACACTGAGTCATATTAATTAAAAATGTATGTTAGTTATACCTACCAGTTGCCAGGTGGTAGGATTAACTCTTCTGCGAGTGTCCGTCTGGGTGGGAGTGTCCGTCTGGGTGGGGGTATACCACTGCTTTGCTCGTGGAGTCTGCCGCCAAGCAGTAATGTGCAAGCATTACTGTGTTCCGGTTTGATGAAACTTACTAGAATTCAGTGATATTACTGGCTTTATGTGACTTAATACCTCTATGACTTACCTCCAGGCAACGAGCTCATTGCAGTGCCACTCAGAACTTTGAAACACAAAGGCCTGCGCGGTTATATGCAGTGCGCTCGTCACCCAGAGACTTCGCTTATCAATCCGGGCCACATTTCTTACTGCTTGGCAGCAGCCTTCACGAGCAATAAGCGGTTGTAAAGCGAGAAGCTGCGTTCGATTCCCATCCGGAGCAAACGATATGTGATGACGGGTGCGTGATATTTGTGTTGTAAACAAAGGTACTCGTGGTGTGCAGGTGTCCGTCGTGTTCCACTCGGCGGCGACGCTCAAGTTCGACGAGGCGCTGCACGTGGCGGTGGACCAGAACGTGCGCTCCGTCCAGCGCCTCATGGACATCTGCGACCGCCTGCCGCAACTAGACGTCAGTAGCTCAACTTCTTCTTATGTCTTCTCTTAGAGTTCCCGTACACGAGCGCTCCTATCCACAACATTTCAATCCAAAGTTCCAAAAACCGGCCGCGGTCGGGGAATCTCAGTTGGATATTACGTAGAGTGATATTAGAAATCCAAACGTTCCAAATCCCATGAACGTTCCAACCCATCGTTAGCGGCCGATACGACGATCCATTTCGTACTCGAGACGCAGAATGACCGAAAGATGGAGCGATGGCGCGCTCGCAGTGGAGCGACGTCAGTGTGCTCGACATTGGAGCATCGTTCCACTCAATCAAAAACGCACGGCGCGATGCATTTGGAACTCTCGTGTATGTGGGCTGTTATTTGGGTTACTCCTCGTTCGTCGGTGCCTGTACCATCTGTCCTGGATTGTCTCTATTCATCGCATCACTCAGCATGCATCTTTCTTCCGTAATTATGTCAGAATTCTATAGAGTTTAGATATAATAATATGGTAGCATTAGTGGCGAGTGTGCGGTGTGGTCCGCAGGCGCTGGTCCACGTGTCGACGGCGTACTGCAATGCCGAGCTGTCGTGCGTGGAGGAGCGCGTGTACGCGCCGCCCGCGCCGCTGCGGCAAGTGCTGGCGCTCGCGGCCGCCGTGCCGCCGCCGCTGCTCGCCACCATCACTGACAGGTACCTACCGCGCACGCACACTACAACGCCGCGCTGTTGGCGTGGAGGAGCGCGTGTACGCGCCGCTGCGGTACCTAATATATAATCTCCCTCGGGCTACCTCGGGCCACCTCGGGCGGTGCTGTCGAGAGACAATGCTGTCATTAATGAATTATTGTTAATTGTTGGTCTTAGTGAACCCGGCGTACAAGCGGGCTCGAGCGCTCCGTCCATGTTGTGTCACTCAGTCTATATTAACTGTATACCTACCTACTTAGTTTTTTGTTTGTTTTTATTTTGTAACGACTTAACATAACTTACATATAATATTTTTAAGATGGGGAATGTTAGTGTCATTTTGATGAGGACTTGATCTGTTTTGATCGGTGTGATGGCAATTTGTAGTTCTCTTCGTTTTTTTGTGTATGTTAGTCGATTTCCGTGCCTATAATAATCGTCAACCGACTTTAATGGACCTTTTTTGGGATGGTCGGATGATCTCAGGTGTGGTCCTTTAATATATTAATAAGGCTGAAAAAATGAGTCCGCGATATCTTCGACAAAGTCGGTTCCCGCTCGCTTATGTTGAATAACATTTTTTTTCATTGTTGTATGCCAAGTTCCTCTCAAACGATACATCGTCTGTTCCCAGCTACATCTCCCCGAAGCCCAACACGTACACGTTCACGAAGGCGCTGGCAGAGAACGCGATAGAAGAGCACTCCACCCGGAACTACCCCGTGGCCATCTTCAGGCCCACTATAGGTGAGTGCCGTCCATCACCAGCCAGCACACGTCCTCTGCACAACCTAGGCCTTCCTCATAATGTGTGGTGGGCTGACATACCTACTACAGCACGCTCGCCGTGGTCGCTGTTGTTGTGTCGTCGCGGGTCAACGAACTTGTCCCGCCGTCTCCTGTCCGCCGACAGTATCACGACGCGAACAGAGTTTCCATCCCTTAGTCATTGTAGTTCCATCGATACGCATCGTATGTCGTTTCGCCAACTCTTTTATGGGTGATAAAAGAGTTGGCGAAACGAAGCAAGGCAAAAGTGTGGAACTCGCTTTAGCTGTCGTCAGCCTATAGTGTTATAAAGTACTATTATCTATTCTGTGGTCGAGGGTCAAATAGCTTTCTTTTGGGTGAGCTCACTGAGCGTGTTCTCCCATGGGCCCCATTCTTGCGTTCAAGCGCAATCCCATCGTATGTAAAAGCAAAACACTATCGCTGTCACTGAGGGTTCCCATCAGCGGAGAACGAGCACCGGACGCCTATGTAACTGGTCGAGTGCATCCGCAGTGGTGTCGGCGCTGCAGCACCCGTTCCCCGGCTGGATCGAGAACCTGAACGGTCCGAGCGGCATCGTGGTGGGCGCCGGCAAGGGGCTGCTGCACGTGTTCTGCTGCGACGACGGCGCGCGCGCCGACCTGCTGCCCGTCGACATCGCCATCGACACGCTGCTCGCCGTGGCCTGGGACACCGCCACCGCGAGGTACGGTAGAGCCCCCGCCCCCGCCCCCGTAGGTACCAGTGTAGGTAAGTCTTCAATGGCAATGACTAACTCCTCGGTGTGGCGCCAGGTACCCGGAGACGAAGGTGTACAACTGCAGCACGTTCGACAACCCGTGCACGTGGGGGCAGTTCGGGGAGGCGCTGCGGCGCCACATCCGCGTGCACCCGCTCGACAACACCTTCTGGTACCCCTCGGGCTCCACCGTGCAGAGCAAGTCAGTACAGCGCAATCACCCATCGCCATCATTAACTGCTGAACGTAACCCCACTACGTACAAGAAAAACAAATCTTTCCTTTTCTCCTTGATTTCTTTATTCATTGCCTACCCCACTATTTTATTCTGTGGGATCAAATTAGTCTAATCATTATGTACTGCTCACTGCTGGGACTCCATTCGGGCCTAGTGATATCAAGCCATCGAATTTAAAACGTCATAAATTAGAATTCTTCTTCTTAGCGTGTCGATGGTCATCAGGTTTTGCCAAGTTAAATTAGAATTAAAAATATTGTATTATGACTGCCTAAAAATAGTTTATTGTTAATTCAGATTAGCACAGAAATCCTTGGAGTTTCTACTGCAGACTCTGCCGCTGCACGTCGCCGAGTACGTCACGCGTGCGCTGGGCATCAAAACTCGGTTAGTACTTGTATTAATATTTAATAATAATATGTAATCAATTAAGTAGTATTTTTTACTATTTGGCATAATGGACGCAAGTCAACGTGCGGAAACAAAGTTAGCGTTGTTTTTCAGCAATGCTTATGCCCCTTTCCGTGGCGAGTAGGTACATACGAGTAGGTACCTATCTGAAAACAGTAAATATTATGTAGAATTACTTTTAGTTGCATGCTATTTACATGTTTAAATGTTTATATAATATATTACATTTTAATGTCCCAAAAGAATTTTCTTTGCTGCGTGAAATGGAATGTAAAATAGTAATTAGATAAGCTATACCAGTCTCACTATATTTCTACCCCAATGGTGGTAAAATATATTTTACTTTAGAATGATGTTTTGTGGACACATAGTACAAGATTAAAATTAAATCGTAAATTAAGGCGCTCTCTGAAGCAAAAGTCCTGTTTTTCGTCGCACAAGTATCCGTTTCCATACATATTACCAGCACAAAAATATACAGTAGAAGCTAATTGTTTACAGAAAAGATTATCTATATTATATTTTAAAGAAATGGCCCCACTTGAAAAAAAATTGCAAAAAATACCCCGAAAAATTTATTTTGTCTCGAAATCTCTTTGTCTACAAATGTATAAAATGGATGGTGTTTCTCTTTCTTAATTAAATAAAAACTACGAAATAACGATCAAATATAAGAAAACGTATCGCCATTTACAACCTATTTTTTTACAAAAGGATTATACTTAAAGATGTAGCTTATTATTGCCCCTTAAGCAAAAAAAAGTAAACAATTAAGCAGGTATCTTCTAGGCATGCGTGCTATACCGTCGACCGCGTCGTCGATTAACAATAGATGAGATGGCGGTCTCTTGTTAGATCAATCAATCAATCAATCAATCAATCAATGCTTTATTTACTAAAAATGTTACAGTTTTTTTGTGATAAGAAAGATGCTTATTAAATAAAACTTAGTAAAGCAAAACAAAGCATCTTCACAGTCAGTAGTTCATAAGTAGTATCATCTCAGTAGTTTGTATTCACAGTCCACATGATTAACTTACTGTAGAAACATTAGGCCTGGATCAAGATAAATTGGAAAGCAGACGTTCCGAGCGTTTGAAAAAATGCGAACGCACTTTGAATGAGTGAAGAAGCCGCCTTTACGATCATGTCTGACAAAATGTAAATGTTGTGCATATAGGTAATATTGTTTTACTGCCATATAAGGCTCAATCGATCCCACTGTTGGATCAAAGTCTTTCTAATTATAATACTCTATAACTATTTGTTGTCTCATTTCACAGCATAAGTCTCATAACAGTGAGCCAACGACTGAGTGCGATGAACAAAGTTCTTCAATTCTTCTCGATGCGCGAGTGGCAGTTCAAGACAGATAATGTAAGGAAGCTGCAAGCGAAATTAACACCAGAGGACGCTGCCATATATAATTTAGATCCCCATACTATCAAGTAAGAAATATTTTCAATTCATAATTTATTTACTGTAAGTTATACAAATAAAATGACCGTTACAATTATCTAACAGTCATTTTCATAAATATTGAAAAGGACTGCCTTAAAAATAAAATTGGCTTGAAGTAAACCTTTATAAAGTTTAAAATCTTTTAAAATTTTAAGGTCTTGGATGTTTGTGATGTGTATCTGTGTATGTCCATGCCACCTGCGACACAGGGAATCCTAGTGCGGGGGTATGAGTGTGTAAGCGTTAAAAAAAAAAAATGAATATTATCAACGTAGACCTATCCGCATTATTACTGTCAACGACCTCAAACTCACTGACCTCCTAGAGTCACTTAATTTTCGCAGAGACATTGGCTCCCTCTGTATAATTTACTGATTAAACAACGGGGAATGATCGGAAGAGCTTTTACATCACATCCCACCGTCACAATAGGGATGTTGAGTCCATTATTTTATGATGTCAATCAATCCGTTTTCTCATGAGAATCAAACGTTTATATCGAGTATACTGGAAATCGAACGCTAGAAACGTCAAAAATGAGAGTCAAAGTCGAGCGTATCTACGGAGCGCTAAAACGCCCTATAGCTACAAATTGGACAAAACATTTGACGTCACTTGTTGAATGCGGGCCGTAAAGTTGTACTAAAAACATGCATTTTGTTGATTTGGCCGTGAAAAACTGCGTTTAAATACATAGTCGGCATACATTTTCTTATTCATTAAAATGTAAAGAATCTGGGCCCCGATTCTACTAAACCAATTGTTTATAGATTGTTAATGGATTGTCAAAAAATCGTGACTTTTGACACTTTTGGTATTCTACTACTACAATTGTTTAATAATTGTGACAATTGAAAAACAATACAAAATTCGGTTATAGTTTTCGTATTCTCTTAATCAATCGTTTATGGATTGTCTATTGTGGTGGTGAAAAATTGGTATTCTACTATTTTTTGACAGCTCTTCCGATTGTTATTTGTCTTTGAAAACACAATTGTTAAACAATTTTGCAAAGGTTGCTTTTTAGCTATTGTTACAGTAGCGTTTCCGTCTTCCACTGCAACTTCTGGATTACAATATATCATACCAATTGAAAATGAGTCGCATTATCCGTTGGCATATGGTAGTTGGTTTAGCTAATCGCATAAATGCTCGCCAACGCAGAGTTTCGGAGCGCAAGTCGTCGCCGTGCTCGAGCGTTGTTGCGGTGCACAATAGATCCCTTCTGTGATCATCCCAAGACGGAATTCATTACGTTTCGTCTCGGCAAGGAAACCGTACCTAAATAATCTAGCGGAAGAGCTGACTCCCCATTCTCCAAAAGAGCGCCGGACCGATGGGATACCGGTCATGATAAAGGTAAGATCAACAAACAAATTCACTTTTTTAACGAATCTAAGGCGTAAATAAATGAAGGTGACCTACCTATTACTAAAGATTTATAAGTAGACACAAATGAAATCACATTTATTTTGCAGGTCTTGATCACACTGGCCTTCTTGGCTTCAGGGTCCTACCAGACATTAGTGGGACAGAGTGCCTTCCACAATGTCTTGCAGACAACAGTTTCTCGGGCTGTGAGACAAGTGACTGGGGTACTCAGCATGGTTTACAGGAAATATGTTAAATGGCCAACACAATGGGAGGAGAGAAACAAATTAAAAACAAAGTTAGTCTTGTTTATTTGTAGAATGAAGATTAAAGTGATATCAACTGTCTTGAGGGTTAACTAATTAGATGCAAAAATTGATACTTATTCCAATTTTAAATAGGACTAATAACCCGCCCATAGCTTTATTTTCATTGTACTTTAATTTTAGGTTCTATCTGGAATTTGCTATTCCGGATGTGCTGGCCTCCATTGATGGGATGCATGTTGCAATTTTAAGGCCCCATGTGCATGAAGAGCGATACTTCAACAGAAAGGGATTCCATTCCCTAAACGTGATGATAGTAAGCACCTATCTACCTGCAATATTTGGGTAGATGAACATTACAGAGACCCACTGTTAGAGTAATTTATTTTAACCTTCATGAGTGCTCCTTTAGGGCCTATATTAATAAAGCAATTAGAATCTGAACTTGTAAAAGTACTGCCTACCTTATACTACTATTATACTACTACTACTATAAGAACAAAAGTTTCCGAGTATGGATGTTGGTTACTCTTTCACTAAAAACTACTGAACGGATATTGAAGAAATTATAGTAATATAGCTACCAGAATAACACATAGGCCACAATGTAATAAGATGTAAGCCGCAGGCGGAAGCTAGTAATAAATACTTTGACATTGATCAATTGATGGTATTTGAAATAAAAAAGATTATTATAAGTAACAATATTTATTAAAAAATATTACAAAGTGTATTTATTGTTTTCCTTTAGTCGTTGTGATGTTTCTGAAAATAAAATAAACTTTTAAACAACAAAATAAACAAAAACAAATTCACAATTTTCTTGTAGGGTGAGTTCTGTGTGTATTTTGATATGCTGAGCGTAATGAGCCAAAATGCATGTCAACTACTGAATAGGTCCCATAGTTGTGCTGTCTCTCTTATTTTTATAGATGTATTTCAATATACCATTCATAACTGTTGTTGATAAAGAATGTAAATAGACATGACAACTCCATTAAGATTTTATATTGTTTTGTAGTAAAAGTAGGCAATAGTTTTTAAGAGCAGCAGCCATCCTATTCATAGCTCTGAAAAAAATAAAGAATACATATACCTACTTGGCAAAGTAGTACATCTAAATCATTATATCTTTTAGGCAATCATGCTTCATTTTCTGCTGCATTGTCACTTACCATCTTGCAGTCAAATGAAAAATAATGTCTGTATGAGTAGTATATTTGGGACAGGTCTTAAATATTAAGTATGAATTATGTAAATAGTAGGTAAGATGTAAGTTAGTTATTAATTATTCTAGTCTAGAGTAGATATAAGAAAAACTGTCATTCAAATACAGCTGTGTTCCCAAACTCTTGTGAAAACATTTATTTCCCTCTCCTGTAGGAATATCACAGTATGTAACATATAGACTGAAATACCATTGAGTGGATTTTAATGAAATTTGCTAAAAGATAGCTTGAAGCCTGAGAAACGACATTGGATACTTCTCGTCATCATTTTTCGTTATGTGGGGTGCAGCTAGTTACTTTTAAGCAAATTACATTGTTATTCCCTTACCTTGCTTGTTCTTAACGCGGCTTCAGCATGCCTTTCTTCAATATGTTCAAGCCTAATTTGAAATGCATCCAGTTGTGCACGGTCCAAATCTAATAAAAAAAATACATGTTAAAGAATGTGTACATATGTATGTGTACTTAATATTGATAACTGGAATTTGTGCTCTACTTCATATGATTATCAAGAACAATACTCCAATGTCATACTACAGATATAGTTCTTTAAGTTGAGAACTTATCTCATCAAAATATGTAAACCAAATCCAGTAAAACTTTTGGTATTAATTATGATGAACAACTGTTTACCTTGAGTTTGTTGCTGCTGTCTTGTTGGTGACGTCGCTTTGGAGGCCTTGCTTACTGTATAAATTAGGATTAAATAATAGAAATATTAAAAAAATTAAATTAGAAATTTGTATCTTGATGAACTCTACGACTTTTATTTTGAACTTTGATTTGACACTGACGTGACGTTGACTTCTGGTTTGTTTTTATTTTTTGTCTATGATAGCCAATAATGCCGACCACACACTTTTGTTTACTAAAATCATGTTTTGGTTGAGTTTTATATGTTTTTCAACATTAGAAATAGTTATTACCATAAAAGAAATATTGCTTTTAAATGTTTATTACAAAAAACACGAGATATTGTGTTAAATAGATTTCAAATGTTGTCTATCAGCTATGGGAGCTTAGATTATGATTTGAATGGTCACACCGAACATATTTCTACCAACAATTGATAAACGAGACAATTACAATTCAATCGGAATCGTTTGTGAAATTAGTAGAATACCGATTTTGATGAAAATTGTAATTGAATTGAAATTGTATCGTTTGTCTATCGTTTTTCTTAAGAAATAGGAGAATCGGGCCCCTGATGGTATGATTTAAATTACTAATGGATGATAAAAGAATGTGGAATTTGGGAACTTAGATGCCTTTTTTATTTTCAATGTTTTTTTATATACTGTATGCTTGCGTTTGACCACTATCTCACCTGATGGTAAGTGACGATGCGGTCGAAGATTGAGCACGCTTACCTAGAAGATACTATTCACTCGTGGCTTGAAGATACTCAGGTTGTAGCGATCAGGGAACACAGACTCAGGCAAGGCATTCCACTTTTTAGCGTTATGCCAAATGAATGTAGAAGCAAAACGCTTCGTGCGTAAAGGAGGAATATCAACAAGTTATCGATGTCTTCTTGTTATTCTAATTTTTTATTTTTGTTTATCTAGTTGGAAAGAGCACAACGAAAACTTCGTAAAGGGCACAAGAAAGTATCTCCTGAAAGAAAAGGACCAAGATATAGAAGAAGCAAAGCGACATGTGCGGAAGTAAGTTTAAAAAAGCTATATTTTAAGTTTTGATTTTAGAGTAAAAAATTGCAACATCCTTTACCATCATTGCTATAAAAATTAAGTAAGCACATTCCGTAAAAACCGTTTGTACTAGGTGGATCCATGACTTTTTAGCGGGAAAATAAATAAATATTTCAAGAATTATTTCGTTCGCTTCTATAGATCAGTTAGCGTAGAGAGTGAAATTTTTTAGTTGCGTCGAGAGAGAGAGAGAGAGAGAGAAAGGAGAGAGGAGAGAGAGAGAGAATGTGCCATAATAAACCACGCGGGCCAGTGCGGCTTGGTGGATGTCACATGTCCTCGATTTTATTGGCTTAAGTGGGTAGTAGATCTGACTGCAAAGTGAGGCACCCCGGGTTTGTGTGGTGGGCATTAAGTTTGTTCTAGGGTCTTGGATGTTTTAGTTGTCTAACTGTTTGTGTCCATGTCATGTGTACCTGCGACACAAGGAATCTTAGTGTAAGGAATACAAGAGGGTATGCGCTTATTTTAACTGATTACAAAAAGAAAAATCTCTGTTTTAATTATTCACAATCTATTCAAAATCAGTTTTAGTTTTGTATTAGGTTTTATTACTACGTTTTTGCATTGATCTGCTTTTAAACTGTTTAAAAACGCTGTCGGCGATAAGACTGGCTATGTGACACATTGTCTATTATTTTATTGTTTTTTAATTATTCCAGAATGTATTACGTCCATAACGGTGTGCTAGTGTTCACGCTAGTCCTCCTGTGCCGGATGGCGCTTCACAACCCCTTCATCCGCAGCGTCGTATACGGAACCCTCAGGCTACTACTAAGTCTCTTTGGCGCGGCCTACACAAGAGTGACTAGGTCGTAGCTGATATTAGTTTAAGTTTTAATTTAAGTAGGGCTTTTTTATTTGAGAGGGATTGCGTTTAGGAGAATACTACTAGGTGGCAAGTCAAGATGACGCTTTTAAATGTATCAGAGATATTTATTTAAAACTTGAGGACAAAAATAATAGTGGGGAGGTCACCAATACGCTAGCACCGTTTCATACGGAACAGTGGAAATATGTGTATATTGAGAATAAAATGGTTTAGTTCATATCATGACCATAGAAGATAAACAGAATTTTACTGCAACATGCGGGAACTGCAATTGCCTCGACTCAAATGCATGGCCTCGATGGTACCAACGACAGTTTTCTTACTTCATATTTGATATGTTAGCATTTGTCCACTGTCTCGCCTGACCTTAAGTGACGATGTGATCTAAGATGAGGGTATGCTTCATCTAGATTAGAACGGGCTCTCATGTACATCTGCCGGGACACACCGGTAGGTGCTTGGTAACAGATTCTCAAATCGGTGGTGGTAACTAGCCAGATGAACACTAAAAATACCCGATTAAACTTAAACTTTATTTAAAACAAATACTACAATACACCTTGAATAATATGCGTCTATTTGACACTGGCACTTTAAGACCAGTGTTATAATGATCACGATATTTTAATGAGCTTCATCTGTGGTACTTAATTGTATTAGAATCGTAAATATTAATCTGGAGTAATATTAATTTAGGTAATCCGTCAAAATTTTTATCAACTTGTGATATAAATGTATAATTATCTCAGCTTTAAAATAGTCAAGATGAGCTATTAATTGTTTCAGCTTGGTGAGCCGGTTTTATTATTATGAATTAGTCTTTATTTATGTAAAGGTTACTAAAGTTAAATAGTTGCTCAAGCTCTTCTTAAATGTTTTCATACTCTTTAAGATTTTGATTAATGGTTTATGATCAAGATCAATTTTACTGTATAATATTATACAATATTATGTAATTATGATTAAATTATTATACATGTTTAAAAAAAATTGATTGATATGTAATGTATAAATCCATGAGTCTAATAACATGGTACCTATTTGGTAAAATTTATGTTATTTAACGCGATTCAATGTTGTTATTGTTGCTGTAATAATTATTATCATTTATACTTTTAAGTACTTATTTAAAGAGTCATTTAATTTAACTTTCGTTAGATAAAGGAATTTGAATTATATCAAATATATAATGGCAAGGGATTATTTAACTACATGGAAAATAACTTATTTTAACAAAACTGGGTATGATTGTTCATATTTTAAGTTACGTGATTAATAGATAGTAAGCTAGACTTAGTTTAGTTTAAATGTATGAATTCATATTTCTTTTTGTGATATTTGAGTCCTTCCTTATTATTAATGTGATAATTAAAATAATTTAAGTAAAGTTTTTTATTTTTATGACAAAACACAACACCTGTAGTAATAAGTTACATTAACTATAACTTTCAAATAATTATAGCACATAATATTAAACGTGTGTTTTGAATTTACTAGATGTCAAAGTATTTGTACAAACACAGTTAAAATTAATAAATGTACAATAAAAATAAAAATATACCATATAAATATATGTGGACCAGTTTCACCCACCATACAACACTCACGGGAACTGTGCGGGAACTCAATGAGCGAGCTTGTTATCCAGCCTTCTCAGCTACATACTTTCTTAGAAAAAAATGGGGTTTCTGAATTTTTTCAATACTGATTGGAACATTGTATTTTTAATATTATGGTTGATCTTAGCTTATTTTTTGTATTTTATAAGATTAACTATGTACACCAAAAATATAAATTGCAAAAATTGTTCATATTACGTTGTTTACTAAGAAAATAATAAATCAACCTAAACATCCTGGTTCCCTAAGGGTTACAAACAAAAATAAATACAATATGTGCTATGCTACAAATACTTACATAGATTTATTATCCAACAGTGTTTGTGTGTGAAAATGGTACATTTTGTAAGTACATTGCAACACCACTTCTACTAAAACTTCAAATTCACCAACTGTCATAGTTTGACAGACCAACTATTAATCAGTCAAAACGTCAAACTGCAAACAGAAAGTGCGAATGTGAAAATGGGAAATATCGCATTTCCCAACTAGGAAAAATGTTCAACAAAGTATTCCAGCGCGCCCTAAAGTTCCGCCTTAAAAAAAACTACCCCACGAACATATATGACCTGTCCCGGGGGTCGGCAATAGCTATACGAAGGCCGTATTCAGATGAAGTGCGCCGCGCTCAAGCCCAGAGCGTCGCCGCGCCGGGACCGACTATATTCGACAAGATAATATCGAAGGAGATCAAAGCTGATATTATCTATGAAGATGAGCTGTGTCTCGCGTTCAACGACATCTCGCCGCAGGCGCCGGTGCACTTCCTCGTGATCCCCAAGCGCCGGATCCCGAGGCTGCAGGACGCCGAGCAGCAAGACATGGAGGTAAAATAGTACTGACACCTACTCTATTCGATTAGATCATAGAACAATACGAATGCCTTACCTTTGGTAAATTTGCTTTAGCAGGTATTAAAATGTCACTAAGATCAATGATTTGACCTCAACTTTAATACTCTAAATGATTAAAGTGTGTTGGTTGGTTTGTCCTTTCAAGGAATAATGAATCGACATAATGTTTTGCATAGAGACAGTTCTTGCGCACAAGAGTAAAATGTAAAAAAAGTAAATGTCCTGTGAAAATCTCCATGAGGGTGAAACCGCGCATGGCAGCTACTTTAAAATAAAACATCACTTGAGGTATTGGTCAGCCAGTAGCATACTAGAATATTTTTAATTTGTAATTAAGCTAATTTTAACTTACACAGTATTTTTTTTATATTTTACTACATACCTAATGTCTTTTTTATTATGATCCATCAAAAGATTATCTGAAATCGATCACTTTAAACAACAATGTTTATTTAGTAAATAAAATGTATGCATGTCACATGGTACCGATGCTGCATGTTCAACAGTTTTAAATCTCTGTTTGAAGTGATGCTGCAATCTGTTTTGTGTCTGAAGTCTGTATTCAGTAGCTCCAACCAATGCCAAGAGTCGGGCAATCTTGCAAGCACATTGGTATGTCAGCGTGCTATCTTGTAAACACACCTGTTTTAAAATCTGTTCTATTAGTACTTTGTCATAAAAAGGTATGACTTGTTCTTGATTTATAAACAAAATATTTGACTACACTGTTGAAAATAATGATTATAATTAGAGTGTTATAAATATTTCAGCTGATATTTGATGGAATCAGGTATTACTTTGTGGAAGTCCATTTTAAATAAGATGTACAATGTGGGTATATATAGTTTTAATTCTTCCGAGTTATCTAGACTAGATACTTTAACCAACTAAGCTATTGCAGAGATCAATGTTGGCCGCTATATTCTTGAGAAGATGACTTTCTAACGGCTTACAAGCTGTGGCTCCATCTAATATAATGGGCTATGTTAACATACATTATAACATTTTAAAACATAATTTCTATTTTACTAATTTGTTAAAACTGTTGTAATTTTCAAAAAAATCCAATCAAAAGAGGTTTTAAAATGTATAAGTTTTGCCTCTGTGGTATTGCGACAAAGCCTGTGTTGGTGAGATCTTCGGGCGCCGTTATCAGCGGCAATGTCGCCGCTATCAGCGCGCGCATTCCTGCGCCGTGTGTCAACTGATACGCGCGCGGTAATGAGCTGCCGCATTCCGCCTAGTTTTAATTATTGCCACGTCAGAATATCAGATAGATAGCTTAGTGCAAAGAAAGACGAAAGAAATGCGATCTCCGATCCTTAGGCCTCCGCCTCACCGGGTCGTTCGGGCAACGTCGCCAATTTGGTATTTCAATACAATTTTTTGGATACGTAGCTATCGACGCGACGTCGCGCTTCGTTTGGATGTCCCAGTAAGGTAGGGACCTTAAAAATAATTTAGATTTTTATATTGAGCAATATCAAGGTTGTAATTCAACCTTAGCAGTGGCCTGTATGGAACAGACCTGTGCAGGTCTAACAAGATCCGGTCCCCCTCTGCGCAGGCATACCTGCACATGCAGACCTCACGGGTAGACCACAACATGCGTGGCTGACTTAATAGAGCAATAATTGTTATAAGTAATTTAAATTACGTAACATGTCCACAGACAATGGGGTTTCATAGGTTTTGTACAAGTGATATCTTTGTGCCGTGAGAGAGAAACATTCGTTATTTTGTGGCTCATGCCCATTTTTTTTTCAAAGTGGCTTTGGAAAGAAGTTTGTTGTTTTCGGAGTGTATGCATGTGGTCCAGTCGTTCGTTCGTTTGTTTGTGCAGCTGCTGGGGCACCTGATGCTGGTGGCGCGCGCGCTGGGCTCGCGGCGTGCGCCGTCCGGCTGGCGGCTGCTCGTCAACAACGGACGCGACGGCGCGCAGTCCGTCTACCACCTGCACCTGCACGTGCTGGGCGGCCGCCAGATGGGCTGGCCGCCGGGGTAGGGGGCGCCGCCGGGGAGGGGGCGCCGCCGGGGAGGGGGGCGACGCGCAACGGAACTTAGACGCTCTGTCTCCATTCGGGCCCCGGGAGAGCGCTCGTGAAAGTTCAATTACTCTAATGCTGCAGAACAATGCTCAGTCGTCTATCGGTGATAGTTAAGATTTATCATTTTAGGCATGAAATCACAATTTGAGTACCTACCGATATACGACTGAGCGTCGTGCGTGTCGTTATGTAACAGATGTAAGACAGGCACAAGTGCTCGTTCCAATGTGGGAGTGTGCGAACAGTAACAAGTGGTGGAGATAGAGCCCAAGTGGAACATCACAGCGGCAAAGTTCCGTTGCGCGTGCTGTGAGAGACAACGCGTTGGACTCTTGACAGTTCTTAACTTGAAGATGTCAAATGCGACTTATTCCGCCAATGTTAATGTGGAAAGTTTTGATCACTTACCAGTAAATTACCAGTGAAGGTTGTTTTTGATGAGTCGTTCTAGAAATCACGTCTGATTGACTAGCTTTCCCTAGGATTCCCTTTTTTCTAGACAATCCAAAATAAAAACGAAACATTTGAAATGTTAACAAATCTTGTCACTAGATGGCGTTGAATACTATCGCTATTCCAGTACTGGAAATAGTTACATTTTCTTCCGCGGGTTAGTTTGGTGGCTCTGGTATCGCCAGCCGAAAAGAACTGGCGAGAGTTGGATGTGTTTAACTAGTAATAGATGTTCCAATTTGGCAGACATTGACCACATACTAAATCGGGCACCGACCACAATGACATGCATACTATCAGGCACATAAACAGAGGGGGGGGGGGGGGGGATAGTTGGGATTTATTTGTTTAGTTATTTGTTAAAAAAAAAAATTGTTTCAGGCTAAAACCAATACTCCGATTACACATTTGGTCATTGTCTTATCAACTGTGCTCGGCATCTGCTAAATCAAAATGTCTGTTACTAGTATTACTTCTGCTGTAAAGTGTAGTCGTGACTTGTAGTAACGTCTGCCTACATGTATTGTGGTTGTGATAAAAGTTGTGGACTGTACAAGTTTGTCCCAGTTGCCTTTTATTTGGCGAAAGGTAACCCAGGAACGGGGTACTTTAAATTCCTATTAGTTTTTTTGCGACTGAATTAATAGCATGACAACTGTTTAATTAGTTGCAAAAAATAATAGAGTCCATTCTGTGTTTCAAGACGAGCGATTTAATTTCCCGTTCTAAAATTCTTATTAGTCTGCATAAATTAGCCTTACTAATAAAAGTGCCTTAATATGTGTACAGGCGTGCAATACTTACGAGCAGATGTTACTACAAGCTTACTTACTTGTTGTAGTGGTTACATTTTGCAAGCACACAAATGTAACTGACTATCGTACATTGAGGGATAAATATTGTACTTTTTGTTTCGACTATTTGTTTTTTCTAGTCAGATAACAGAAAAAATATTATTTATCTCTTTTCTCATTTGAAAATTTGACACTTGATTATTGTAACAAGGACTAGTCCCCACTAGGGTGTTCAGACAAATTGTTTCAATTTGTTTCTTGAACAAAAATGCTTTAAACAATGTCACTGTCAAAAATTGTGTACATTCGTAAAAGAAAGTATTTTCACTGTATCTTTAAAAAGAATGACAAGATCCCGGTGGATTCTAAAGTTTATAAAATTATGAATGTCAGTGTCATATTTTTTATATCAAAAAGTGTCATAAAAAGCCATTGTTTAGCATAAAGTAGATTTTAGTGCAATAATTCGGCCAAATTAGGAGTTAAGGGTTTTTTCTTTACATCATTATAATTGTGGTGTCTTAAAGTAATATACCTAGTGTACTAGCGCTGCGGTGCTTTGCTCGAAGATAGCGGTATATTTTGGAAGTCTCAAAGCAATATGCCACAGTTTGGTGACTCTGGCAACTGACTGGCGACGAGGCCCGACGAGAACAGTTTCTCGAAAAGATTAAATTAATGATATTATTTTCTTTAAATTGAATAGTCGCTTTGCTAGGTGAATGAAAATGGGTGGCGATTTTGTGCCCTTGTCTGATGTTTCCAAAATAATAGACATACGAGCCGTGGCGCCACTTACAGATCGCATGCGGCATTTAAAAATGTATCCACGAAATGTTACACTGAATTATCTGTCGTGTATTCAATGTTTAGTTGTATTTTAATACCAAAATTAGTTAAGATTTTTTTTGATTTAATTTGATTGAATGACATTCCCATTAGAATGAAACACGTTCTTTACCTTAATAATGGATTACTATGAAATAAAACAAAGTAGATAGCTTAGTAGAACATTCTCAAGACTGATTTCATCATTTTTCTAACGCAATCGTCACAAAGTCGCTGCCTGTAGCAGTCCATTCTAGTTCGTAATAGCGATACATTTCTTTACAAAGTAACATTCTCGGATCATTTAGGGCTGATAAACGGGACAGTAATTTCTTTTATTTGCTTAAAACATTCTGAACTTGCCGTGAAGTTTTTTTATATTGCCTAGTATTTATTTTTACAACTTCAAAAAGATTGTTTATTTTTATTAATTAAAAAAACTTAACATTTGTAAATAACAAAATGATCTGAGGCACTATAGAATCTCTGAAACACCTCAAATTCAATAGTCAATACTTTTGTAGCAGTAAATATGTCTAGTCAGAATGCGTGCAGTCGCCCTGTGTTGTCGACTGTACCGCTTGTCACTAACTGTGGTATTTTGTAAGGGTAGACATGTTTTGATACTTGACCGCTAGGACATCATCTATTTTGTGTTGCAATAACTAATGAAATAATCGATCGATTTGATAACAACCAAATAAATAAACATATTTATATGTCGTTGGTTAAATTATTTATTAATTTGTTGCGTGTTTTAAAATCATCATATTAGGTAACATATTTTGTTTTGTGAGTTTCTTGTTTGGCGTCAAGTATCAAGACGGTTCTAGCCTAGTCTTAGTTAAGTTTTATTTACAGTTATTATTGATAATTATGCATATCCCTAGCGGTAGTTGTTTGTGTTTTTCTGTCTTTATCGTTTATTTTCAATATATTGGCTCTTGCTTTCTGAAGTATTTTCAAATATCTGTATTTTAAATCAATCCGAATTACAATTTATCGTTACAATCTGTGCGAGCCAGCACATTTGAACGTTACAACGTCCTGTGCGACGCGACGCGGCGTGCCCGCTGCGGACCGCGCTGCGTTCTAATGTGCTGGCTTGCACTTGTATTGTATTGTGTTGTGAGTCGGGTTCAAATTCAAATTATTTATTTGCATAAAACATGGTGATATAGTACAGTTGTTTCATTACAAATATTTTGCGCAAACATGTTTTTTTGCCATAATGGCGTGCAAATTTTAAACAATAGTAGTACTTATAAAACTTTAGAATTAATGATATTTTAACTAAGATTATATAAAGTGAGTAATTTATAGTTTCAATTCCAGATATTTTAACTTATGGTTCAATACACGGAAGATTCACAATAATAATTATATTAAATAATGACAATACAGGTCCAAAACCCAGGTTTGGTCGTTGTTGCATCGTTAGTCGTTATTGAGGCTTTGAACTGGACGCTCACATAACATATTTTAACAAACGTCATAATGTTTCGACTGGAACGAGTTGATCCAATGACGCAACCATGTTCGTTATCTCTCTAAAGTCTAAATTTTCTATCTAGAGATAGTACTTTTGGAGTTTCTTGACTGTGAAAATCTTATACCAGTGCGATGTAGTTCGATACGTAGGTAGGTTTATATAAAAATCTGTCGAAATGTAATCACTCCGACCATTCTTCGTTGAAATAAAAATGCTAGCAAGTACTAGGAGCGCGTGTGACGCGTTGTCAGTTGTGACGGCGGCGTACTTAGGTACTTACATTACTTATTTCAAATTAAATTCGCTTCTGCATTTCACTTGACTTGTATCGTATCGTAACGACCGAAGAGCCTTTATTATTATTTAGTATTGTAGCGCGGGTTGCGGGTTGCGGTTGCGGGTTGCGGGTTGCGGGTTGCGGCTGTGGGGCGACGCGGGAGATTCAGCCGCTCTTTATCAGCTAAAGAGTCTCGAATGTTCGCGCGTCGAGCAACGTTCGTTAGGAATTTAAATGAGAGTTAGATTCTGTAACCAAAGTTTAGTTTTAATAAATGATTTTTATTATTATTAAATTGTGTTTTATTTTAGTATTGTGCTGTGAAAATTTCAGCAAAAAATTTTTTAGTTTATTTTATAGTCCACAAAACTAGAAATACATACAGATAAACAATGATCTAGATAACGCATCAAATTTCAGGAGTGTAGGTATGGCCTATAGGAGTCTCGATGAGGTATTAGCACGAATTCTGTCGGTGTTTCGTAGTATTAGGTACTTAGCTCTAGCTAATAAGGGCGTTGAAGTCGTTGGAAACACCTAAAATAAAGGATTAAGAACTTAATAAATTAAATATTAATAACACTCTCAAAACGTAGTTTTATTACAAAAACAACAATATCTCCAAAATCTTAGAAACAGATGGTAGCCTTCAAGCAGGTGGGAGCGGCGGCGCAAGAGTACAGGGCCGGCGACGTGGGCAGCGGGGCCGCGTACATGGGCGGCGGGGCCAGCGCGCACGTGGCGGGCTGGCAGCAGGGGGCGGGATGGCAGCAAGGGGCGTAGGGGGCGGGCAGGCAGCAGGGGGCGGGATGGCAGCAAGGAGCGGGCAGGGCGCATGGGGCGGGCAGGCAGCAGGGGGCGTACGGCGCCGGCAGTGCCGCTTCCAGCAGCGGGCCCGCGGCCGACAGCGCCGACGTCAGCACGAGCGGCAGCGCGGCCTCCAGCAGCGGCGGCAGAGTCGTGGCGATGCACTCCGACAGGGACAGGGCGAGGACAGGGGCCAGCGTCGGCAGCGCCGGCGCCACGGCAGCCAGCGCCGGCGCCAGGGCGGGGGCGCAGCCGCACGGGGCGGGAGCGGGAAGAATGAGCGGCGCGGGGGCGGCGCAACATAGCGGGGGGGCGGCGGGGGCTGGCACGCAGTACGCATATTGCGCGTTGGCGTACTGGAATGGGGTTAAACGTTTTAGATGTACCCTGTTAGTACTAATGTAGAGGCGAACGTTTGTGAGGGTGGAGGGAGGGAGCTCCGACGTTTGTTACTTGTTCACGCAAAAACTACTGAACGGATTTTGAAGAAAGTTTACAGTAAAATAGCTTGTAGGTACATCAGAATAACCCATAGATTAATTACATTTTATAAAGATACCTACCACGCGGGCGGAAACTACTATAATTTTAAACTTAATAAAAAGTAATTGACTACACAGTCATACTTCCTGAGGTTTGTTCAATAATTATGCAGCGAAGTGAAAACAAAATGGTTGTTAATTAGTTTGTAACAATAGCTCAGACTATTAACAAGCCTACAAACAAGCTTATTTAAAGTCGAAACTTAGAAAATATACATAAATGAAGGAGACAGTCGCTGTTAGAAAGCCGAAAGACAGTCACCAGCTCAAAACTTTCAATAATCTATTAAAGCATAAGGTCTAGGTAACCCCGACGGTGCAGGTTCCAATTCGGTCGGCAGCGACATTTTGAGATGGCTAGTGGGTTAACACTTTAAAATACAATGAACATTCCATGTAACTCGTTACTATGTAAGTGGACCATGGCTCACCCGGCTCAGCGCCAGCACGGCGCAGATCAAGAGGGAACCTTCCATGCTGCAGTCCGCTGCAGTCCGCTGCTCACTCGTGCCGTGTGCGCCGCGCGCTGCTCTATATCGTACGCGTTATCTCAGTGAGGACATCGCCCATCGCGCCGGAGGCCTTATCTCCAACAGTTAAGGATTGTTTTGCTTTAGCCTTTACAGTTTAGAAATTATTTTTAACTTGGAAATTGTTGCAAGGTTTATGTCAGTAAGCGGAGACTAACGTTTGCTTGCGGTTGCGCTCGCGGCGATGCGCTTTGCGTCCTGTATTATACGCAGATGCACTTTTTCCTTTTCAAAAGGCTCCTCTTTTCCGTTGGCCACTCTGGGCAAGTGTCCAGGGCCCCGCTATCCAAGGGCCCCCTAGTTCCTGTCAGATGACCAACTAATAAACTGATATTATCGATAAGTAGGTACCTAACTATTACAATAATATCTACTCATTTAATGTGGCTTAACAAATAAAAATAAATCTAGAATGCTTACTTAAGCAATATTACTTAGTACTTACTCACACAAATATATACATCACAAAAATGTCGCTTCCAACAGGATACGAACATAAAAATATATTTCATATAGTACTTACTCATTTTGAAAGTTACTAATATAGTCCTCTGTCATATCATGATCAAAGGGGCCCCAGTATCGTAGTGCTCATCCCTCATAGCTCAGACTTGGTACTCGTGGTGCGGGACGGGGGCCCATTCGTTGGAGACGCCTGAACTTCGCTGCCGCGCAGTTATCCGAGTTCTAGATTCGTGTACCGAAGGGATGTCCCCAAACCTAGGTACCTACATTATTGTATCTGTTTACGGTCAGCTATTTCGGTGTTAAAGGCACATCAGTCAACGCAGTGCCGCGAACTATATACGAGTACTTCATCGACTCAGCTGCGATCGCCATCAAGCCTAGCGTTTACCATCTTTTCTCCTAACTTATCAGCCTCGCTCTCTGATACGAATCTTAGTTTTTAAATTTATAATGTTATTTGGTAACGAGACGAGCCGGTCGTTTGCCTGATGGTAAGCATAACGCCGGCCCATAAAAATTGCAGTGCCACCCAGAACTTTGAAACACAAAGGCCTGCGCGGCACTGCAGTGCGCTCGTTACCCTGAGACATTAGGTATTAAGTCTCATAAGCCCAGTAATTTCACTGGATACTCTGCTCATCAAACCGGAACACAGTAATGCTTGCACACTACTGCTTGGCGGCAGAATTCACTCACAAAGCGGTGGTCACAACCCAGACCGACACTCGCAGAAGTTAGTCCTCCCATTAAGTTAGTACTCGACATAAGCCGGAGGATTAAATCCCATTGTTTCGAAGCCAGTTCTTACCATACCTAACTAATTTGATGTTCAAGCTCCAATCCGCTCTTGACTCTCTTAGTACCGTATCAAGTAGGACGACGGTCATATGCAGCTTAGAAAAAAAATGCAAAACAGACAGACGTACGCACATATAGTTAATGGACGCACGCACCGGTTGCGTCACCAGCCAGCGGTCGACGTCAGGTGCAATGTGGGTAGTATCGAAACGTTTTATCGGTGGGACGTGCCTTTTCTCTTGTCATAAGTATTAGTAGATAGGAGTCATACGTGCGCTTCATATGTCGTCCAGCACACAGGTCAGTCAGTGTGACAGGTGCTACTACTGTTGTATTGAGACGGTCGAAACGTTTTGTAGACCAATAATAACAAGCATCATAAAAAAACTGCAGACTAATGCTAAATATGTACTTCTAACTCAATACCACTATGAAGAAGAATCTAACCGCGTCGTGTCAACGTGTGTCAAACCAGCGCCAACGATACAGACTTGCAGACACACGCTCGAAAACATTACCCTCCTTTCATTCGGCAGTCGGGTAACAATAAACTGTCTCGATGGCTGAGCGCTGTTCGATACACTTCGGGTACTACCCGTCCACGGCTTTGTGCCACTACCTACTGGGTCCACGGGACATTTCTTTTTATTTGTGGACCCATTATGGCCAGCGTATATTTTGTAATGATAACAATTATTTAAATTTTAAAAAATTGTATATACTATTACGAGGCAAGTAAGGCGAACATAAATACACGCTGGCCATAAAGATAGGTCGCGGGTCCACGGACAAAAAGATCGTGGACCCGCGGAAACTGATCAAAATACAATCTCAAGTGCAGCGGGACCACGGGGAATTAAAATTACCCGTGGACCCACCAGTGGGACAAATCACTACGACCACGAGTAATACCGTCCTACGTTGCGGGTGTAGCCTGTGGGGGCTACAGCCACAATGATAAGTACAAAAGAATTAGTTTTAACCTTAGTGTGCATCTTAGTATTAGTACGGTAGGTCATGAGAACTACTGTTCTCTTGAAGCAACACAAACGACAAGTGCAAGATTTCTTACATACATACATACAGATTACAAGGTGCGGGTGTAAATGAAACAAGTGTGAACGGCCTCCGTACAATGTTTATTTGTAATAGTCGCAGTAACGCGCCTCCGGCTGGAGTACGGCGGGGCAGCCTTGCCACGGCGCGGGTCACGGCGCGGGTCACGGCGCGGGTCACGGCGCGGGTCACGGCGCGGGTCACGGCGCGGGTCACGGCGCGGGTCACGGCGCGGGTCACGGCGCGGGTCGCGGCGCGGGTCACGGCGCGGGTCGCGCGGGTGCACCTAACGTTATGTTCCAACTGCTGGGCTGCATCAAACATTGTACTGTAGAGGTGTTCTCTGTCCCCGCGCGCCCTACAGAGGGCGTGCCGTTATAACAGCGGCAGTTTTACGAATTTTCATAAAAGTAAAGCACCGAAATATAATTCATTATTCGTATATAACTCGCCAAACTTGAACGCGCTCCCGTTAGACGCCTGCAGCTGCACCGCTGTACAGTGTCCACGACTCGTTACAGTGTGCGGCCAGACACCTGACACGAGTGTGGACACAGCGAGTGTAGAACGCGTTAAGTGCACCCTCGCATCGCACTAACACGATCATTATTAAAGTTAAAATGGCGCGAAGGTACAAAATGTCAAAATAGATATAAGCTACTTAACGTCCTAGACCTAACTTTATATATTATTATTATACAATACAATATACAACACGTTTTAATTGCTCGACGATATTCTTCTTTGATCAGAGCTTCACAAAACGCCCACCGTGCTACCGCAAAAACAAGTTTTAGACGATTATTTAGCTAGACACTGTCTAAAATGATTAGAAAATATTATGTCACAACAGAATGAAGTAAGACAACCATTAGACGCGATCCGTATTACCACAAAAACACTTTTAGGTGCCTGTTTAGCTTAACAGTGTCTGAAGTAGAGATAAGTCTAAAATGATTAGAAATGTCACAATAAAATGGAGTTGGACAACGGTTACAAACTATTTAAATAAAGACTTACGATTGTTCATATTTAAACACGCGACTATGGATTGTTTAGGGGTTAAACGCTGTTTAACACGTGTTTAGAATGTGTTTAACTTTTTTGTGGTAAGGCTAGTTGTGTTTTGTGGTAACACGGTCATTTACTATATTCGTTAGCTACAATCGTTACATACAAGGATTATTATTGATTTATTGACATTGTGCGCGACACACGCCACGTGCACACACGCCACGTGCACACACGCGACGTGCACACACGCGACGTGCGCACACGCGACGTGCGCACACGCGACATGCACACACGCCCACACGCACACACACACACACACACATAGTAAGTGACGTCGCAGTTACTGATACGAGTACAGAGCGCTACGAGCACTCCAACCGACAACTACAATCATAATATACAATATGTCAACCTACGTTCATATCGTTTTATACAATTATTAAAAATAACGAATAACGATTCGTAAAGATAACACGGTAAATTAACGAATCTTATGTCCAGTTCCATACATTTGAAACGTTTCTATGATCGCTAACGGTAGTAGCAAGTGCTGCCGGTCACCTGTGGCCACTCGGACGTAGTGGGCGACGAACGAACACTACAAACACTATTACAAATAATTATGTACTTGTATTTCTAATTCGTAAATTGTTTACGCGTGTTTATCACTACCTATGTACATTTTTAGTCAATTTTGTGTTCCATGTTGCTTGCCCGCCACACGCAACATATTTGTTTCGCGACCTGAACAGTGCACACCGGTAGATAATGTCGCTAGATAGAGGACCCAACCCCCATACTTTCTATACATACGCTCGTACGTAACTATAGTGTTGTTTTTTTCTTTGGTGTTTTGAACAAACAGGTATCTTGTGCATTATATCTCGGATTTTGTGGAACCAAGTATTTAAAATTTTGACAATCCAATTCAGTAAAAGCCTTTAAAAACAGCATTTTTAAACAAATTTTAGCTTGACTATGGCCGTTCACAATATTCTCATAAATGTAAAACTAAACAAAACACTTTCTATAGGATCCTAGCCATGTATTGGAGATTCTAAACAACAAACATTTTTTTCACAGACTTGTAAGGCATTTTCACAAACACGTATTTCCTGGCACAATTGTTTTATTAGGACAGTACCGCGCACTAATCGTCTTCGACGGTAGAGCAGTTTGTTGTATGCGAGTGTGCACCCGCCTGCACCGTCGTGTCGCATCGTCACTGATTCAAATCTATCTCTTTCCGAGTCAAAACGTAAGAAAAGGAAGAGCTGTCAACGATTCGAAAACAGTTATTCTGTTTTGGTACTAAAATTGAACCGGGCTATTGGCTGGTTTTTTGGAATGAGCTCTCAAAATCTAGATATTCTGAAATGAAATTACAATTTTATAGGCCTGCGATTTCCAATAGTTTTTCTTTTTAGTACGTAACGTGAAACGGAACGCAATTTCGCCATAGGGGATGGTTTTTTCAGCTTCTTTTTGGCTGAATGTGATAAAGAGCCATAGACAATAAAAAAAAATTGACAGAACAGATGACAACACAGTTTATTTTTTTTTTCATAAATAACGTGATGATGACGCCATACTTTTATGATGTTGCTGCTTTTTGGATATTTGTAGGAACGCAGTGTTACTGTTAATTAATCTTGCCTTTAAATCAACAGCCATAGAGTTAGCGGAGTTTATTTCGGATTTTTGTTTATTTTTTTTTCAAATTGTGAAGATGCATTTCGCTAAAGTTGAGAGAGCGTTACAAGAATTAGTAATCGTCGAACCTGCACGGTGACACAATAATATGTCGTGTCGTGTGTGTGTGTCGTGTGTGTGTCGTGTGTGTGCCGGGCGCCTACGCGAGGTAGCTGTAGGTGTCGAGCGCGGCGGGCGTGCGCTCGAGGTACTGCTTGTCGATGAGCGCCTCGATGCACTTCTTGATCATGGCCACCGACGGCGCGAACGAGCCGCGCGCCTGCACCACCACCTCCGCCAGCAGCTCCGTGTGCCGCAGCACCTGCCAACACCACCCGACACCGTCCGCCAGTGAGGAAAACATATCGGCGCGGTTTAGGTCCAGCGTATCCGTCATCTTCAACGGAATCGTCGCTTAAGATCAGGCGAGATAATCGTCACGATGTAATAAAAGGAACGATCAGAAACAAATTTCACAAAACTAACGAGATTCTCCCCCCGTTCGGTTGTTTGCGCGCCCCCCTACGACTGACCTTCCTCTGCTTCATGATGCGCACGATGGCCGCCTGCAGGTACATCTTGCGGTCGTCGTCGCAGTGCGCCGCCTCCGGCTCGGCGCCGCCGCCGCCGCCCGCGGGGCCTGCGGTCACGTTCGCGTGTACACTTTGTAAACGTTGTTGACGTCGAGCGAGATGCGCGCGCACTGACCTGGCTGCGCGGGCGCGGTGGCGCACTGGAGCCGCACCTTGGTGCGCTTGCAGGAGAAGGCGAGGTTGAGCGCGAGGTCGCCGCTGCAGGCGTCCCCCTCCGCCTCCACGTCCCCCGCGGCCGTGAGCAGCCCCGCGTCCAGCAGCGGCCGCAGGTGCCGCGGCCACGCCTCGCCCGACAGCTGCAGCGCGTCGCGCAGCTCGCGCGCCGGCACCACGTCCGCCGTCTCGAACGACAGCAGCAGCGCGCACTGCACACGAGAGACCCCGTCAGCCCCTGCGCGCCCGCAGCGCGCCGCGCGCCGCACGGAGCCGTGTACGTACCTGGTGCGTGGTGGCGCTCACGTGGTAGACGCGCGGCGTGTAGCGCGTGCGCAGCTCGCCGGTGCACAGGTGGTGCAGCCAGGCCAGCCGGCGGCCGCTGAACGCGGACCGGTAGAACGACTCGAACAGCCGCGCCGGCCGCTCCAGCTGCAGCGGCGGCGCCAGCGGGGCCATCGCGCCGCCCAGCGGCCACGCACCCGCCTGCAGCACCTGCCCACACAACGACGCACGCACTCGCCAGGGCCGCGTCGCTGACCTCGCTCGCCCTAGCCAGCTGTGCTGCGCGACCGAGGTCAGTGACCCTAGACAGCTGAGCCGCACAACTGAGGTCAGCGACCTTAGTCAGCTGTGCCGCGCGACTGAAGTCAGTGACCTTAGTCAGCTGAGCCACACAACTAAGGTCAGCGACCTTAGTCAGCTGAGCCACACAACTAAGGTCAGCGACCTTAGTCAGCTGTGCCACACAACGATTTATTCTATGAGGTAGTAAGACCTGCACTGACATTCGTCACGAGTTGTGTCTACCAGTTGCTCACCAGCTGGTACAGTGCGGCGCGGAGGCCGGCGCTGCGCCCTAGCGGCGGTGGCAGCCACGTACCTGTATGTTGAACCCGGTGGGCAGCGCCAGCTTGTTGTCGCGCAGGTGCTGCTGGAACTTGGTGTTGAGGTCGGCGGAGACCGCCACGTCCGTGAACATGCGGTGCAGCTTGTTCGTGAACTCGTAGCCGCACGCCGCCTTCAGACGGTTTATCATCGCCTCTTCCTGCGCAAGCGACGGATTTCACTCGTCATAAACAAATAGGAAAAATAGACTCCGTTTCTGAATAAAAATGTCAATTAAAGTAAACAACGATAAATAAACTGTCTATGAAACAAAATAACTAACACAAAGACGTATCTTCGTACCTGTTCCATGGAGGCGGAGAGCTGGTGTATGAGGCGGCGCGCCAGCGCGCGCGCGTAGTACTTCTGGAACACGTCCTTGTCGTCCACGTACTTGAACACCGTGATGGCCGCCGCCAGCCGCTCCTCCGTGTCCGCCTCGCCGCCGCTCTGCGCACGCGCAAGCGTTAACAACCACGCAACACGCAAGCCGCGGCCGCCGCACAAATAGAACACAAACGCAACATAACTACATCAAAAGGCCATATTTTGTAACTAGGTGGCGTTGCACGTCTCTGCATCGCGCTAGCACTTCAAGCGAGTCTCGTTTTTGACAATTGTATGACACGGAATAGATTGAGAAAGATTTTTAGCGATCAAACAAAATAAAATAAAATATCTATTTTATAAATCTGTTTCGTTCTTTTTTTTTTTTTTTTCTTTTTTTTTTTCGTTCTGTGAATGTAGTCGAGCAGCGCAGTTCGCAGCGGGCGCGCAGTAGACAGTTATAGTGCAACGGACTCACCCGCTTGCGCAGTAGACAGTCGCAGTACCGCGCGAGCAGCTCGGGCGCGCGCGCCGGCTGCTCCGGCGACGGCCGCGCGTTCACCACCTCGCTGCAGGCCTGCTCGACACAGTACACTACATTACTATAGGACAAGCATTCACAACAACACATACAGTATATAATATGTATATTCAGAAACATCGATAATTGATCATCGTTAAAGCATCGCGCACACGAACTGTGCGCCTGCACACGCACACACAACACACACGTACCTTGTCGAGCGCGCCGACGAAGGCCTGCGCGCCGCCGAACACCTCCGCGAACAGCGCGCTGTACTTGCCGTGCAGCGCCAGCATCGCGCACACGAACTGTGCGCCTGCACACGCACACACAACACACACGTACCTTGTCGAGCGCGCCGACGAAGGCCTGCGCGCCGCCGAACACCTCCGCGAACAGCGCGCTGTACTTGTCGTGCAGCGCCAGCATCGCGCACACGAACTGTGCGCCTGCACACGCACACACAACACACACGTACCTTGTCGAGCGCGCCGACGAAGGCCTGCGCGCCGCCGAACACCTCCGCGAACAGCGCGCTGTACTTGCCGTGCAGCGCCAGCATCGCGCACACGAACTGCACGTGCGCCTGCACACGCACACACAACACATACTGAATCTTAGCTGAGATTCAGAGACGAATCTAAGCGTGGACTCACGCTTCCATACGTCAAAATCCTATACAGTTTTGACATATGGAAGCCAAAGTCTACGCTTAGAATCGTCTCTGAATCTTAGCCTGAGAGTCGATCGATTATAGGAAAATACAACATTCATTAGGAAATAATGCGCTTGTGTGGACTGTTATACGGACTCGTGTCAATGAATGAGGTGGAAACTGAGGTGAGCAGGCTTTTACTGACAGTAGCTACTGAATACTGATACGCGGGACAGCGTGCCAGCAGCTACTGTAAGTAAAAGGCCTTTTATGACAGCTTTCGTCGGGAGGATGATGTTAGGTCATTTTTTCCAGTGAAAATATACGCAAAACAAAGTCGTACTTTATCGGTTGTGAGGGATGTTCATTGTTTTTTTAACCACAAACTAAAAAATAACAATTTATAACGGAGGATATAATGTCCCTAAAGCTTTTCGGTCCGCGTGTCAACGGGTCGATCGTGGAACTCAGCGAGGCTCACATCGGATGCTCAAGAGATGGTAGGTATCGATAGTAAAAGTTACGCCGACGATCCGGTCCTGCTGAGCTCCTCGACCGACGCGCCCCGACTAATTCAAACGAGGTACTATATTCATAGCGGTTGTATACGTTTCTGCGAGCTCGTTATCAACGCCTCAGAGATGCGAACGCGCGACTCACGTCCTCCTTGTTGTAGTCGGTGGCGTATCCCTCGGCGGCGGCCTGCGCGTGCGCCGCGGCCACCAGCGGGCGCAGCGCCGCGGCGCCCAGCGGCGCCAGCAGCGTGTACATGCGCCGCAGGTCCGCGCGCCGCTGCAACACGAGCGCCACCGGTGAGATGCGACGCGGCGCACGGGGGGCGCACGGGGGGCGCACGGGGGGCGCACGCGCACTCCCGGCACTCACCTCGTCGCCGGGCGGCGCGGCGCACGCTTCCCGCAGCAGGCGGCGCACGTCCGCGTGCAGCGCCGGCAGGTGCGCGGCGACCGTGGCGCGCTCGTAGCACGCGCGCACGGCCTCCAGCGACGAGGCGTGCAGGTACTTGTGCGCCAGCGCCAGCTCGCGCTCCAGCCCCTCGAGCACGCGCCGCATGTAGTTGGAGATGTCGGTCTGGTGCAGCAGCGCCGCGGCGCGCCGCGCGTGGTGCGCGCCCGCCGCCGCCAGGTACGGCTCCAGCACCAGCTGCTGGTACAGCGACAGCGCGCCGCGCACCAGGAAGCCGCGCACCTGCGGGCCGGCCGTGCGCGTCAGTGTCTCCTCCGCCGGCCACCGCACGAGCGGCGGACACTACTCACGTGCTGCGTGCTCTGGATGCCGCCGCGCACGATGTCGGCCAGCGCGGGGTCGGGCGGCGCGTCGCGCGCGGCGCTGAGCGCGCCCACGAGCCGCGAGCTGAGCGCGCGCGACAGCGGGCTGATCAGCACGCGCTCCCAGATCTCCAGCCCCAGCTCCCCCACCTGCGTCACAGGCATCTATACAATACGACTGTCGCGCTCCTGCATCTCTGCAGCGGTCTGTCCGATCAGCAAACCGGTCGAGTATTTTCAGTGTTTTACGTTCGAAGCAGTCGACCGACAACGTGCGTGAGCAAACAGAGTGAATTGTAAATGTGATATTTATAACAAAACGCGTGTTCTACGCGACTACGTCAATGTTCACGAATTCATTAACATGTAATGCCATACCTCTAGTTGCCTGGAGTCGTGGTCCGCGCAGCTGACCGTGGCCGCAGACCCGTAGATGATCTCCGCGTCCGACACCTGCGACACACGACACACGAGTCATGAGACACGAGACACTCACGTTGATCAATGAATTAAGTGGAGTCTAATTTGTCAAGGATGGATGATATTTGACAGTTCCTAAACTAAGTCAGGCCTGTCAAACATCTATCCCTTCCTCATTTTTTTTTATTAGAAAGAGAGAGCTGAATCGTTAGGATTGTGACGCCAGTAACGCCACCGTGGTGATGAACCGACGCGACATGTCCAGTGGTCGCGTCGCGGTACGGTCGTGTCGGACAGTTGCTGCAGGCTTACCTTCTGCCGCTTGACGTGCTGCAGGTTGAGGTACGAGTAAAGGCAGTTGAGGTACGCCACGCCCTGGCTGTACTCGCGCCACGCACACACGTACCTGCAACACACACACGTACCTACAACACACACGTACCTACAACACACACACACACATACATACACGCGGCCGCAGTTGAGGTACGAGTACAGGCAGTTGAGGTACGCCACGCCCTGGCTGTACTCGCGCCACGCGCACACGTACCTGCAACACACACACGTACCTACAACACACACACACACATACATACACGCGGCCACAGTTGAGGTACGAGTAAAGGCAGTTGAGGTACGCCACGCCCTGGCTGTACTCGCGCCACGCGCACACGTACCTGCAACACACACACGTACCTACAACACACACACACACATACATACACGCGGCCACAGTTGAGGTACGAGTAAAGGCAGTTGAGGTACGCCACGCCCTGGCTGTACTCGCGCCACGCGCACACGTACCTGCAACACACACACGTACCTACAACACACACACACACATCCACACACACACAGACACACGATGCAGGCGACACTACAACGATCACACCGTCGTATATTATATAGTTTCACTATATCCGACGTTATGCAGTCGAGCAAATATTTAAATTATAATCTGAAGTCACTTTTTTTTAAAAACTGATATAACATATAAAAAAAGGATTAAATTTTATTCTGTATAAGTATTATATTCGTTTTAATTCGGTGTTCTAGTAAATTTCAATAAAATTCAGACCGGCACTTGTGTTCGCTAACTACCATCCGAGAGTAGCGAATCAGTTGATCTTGCACGTTGTGTGCCGGGCTTCTATTGGATGTCACTTTGAGCATGACGCCGACGCCACCCCGCCCCCGCTGGCGACTGGTGACTGGCGACTGGTGACTGGCGAGTGACGTCACACGTCAGCTGCCGACCTGTCTGCGGGTCTGCTCGCAAATCCTCACTATACGATACGTATTTGACTTTGTTCCGTATATATCGAACTAGCCCTAGCACAACAAATGTTTCTACGACACCTCTTTATTAATAGGGATGTTTTTTTTTTACTCCATTTTTTTTATTATGTCGATTGATACGTTTTCTTATGAAAATCAAATGTCTATATCGAAAAAACTAGAAATCGAACGCTAGAAACATAAAAAATGAGAGTCAAAATCGAGCGTATCTACTGAGCGCTTAAACGTCCCATTTAAAGTTTCAGATGATATCAATATTAATTCTGGAGATCCCGGGATTAAAAGGCGCATCCATACTAAGATTTCATAGTGAATTCGACGTCATTTGGTTCACTTAAAAACTCGACGTATTCCGACCCTTGGTCAGTTGAGATCCCCTGCGTGTCTTGTGTCCCCACTGCCCACTCCCCCCCCCCCCCACCCCCACCTGGCGAGCAGCCCGTCGCTGGGGTCGTCGCTCTCCAGCTCCGTGTCGGCGGCGACGCGCCGCAGGATGGACGCCACGTGCTCCTCCAGGAAGCTCCTGCAACAGTCCAGTGTATACATGTATGTACATACACGTATGTGGGTGAGCATAATATATAAACGTATATTTTTAAGTTTGTATATTACGTATTTTAAATAAAATAAGTAGTTTTCTTTCATGTTAAGTACTTTATTTGGCAACCTCTTTCTGGACTTTGGATGTAAAACAGCGCTGAATATCATTTTACAATCAGCTTCTTGCTGGATCTCAGCCTCTTCAGCACTACTTTGTTAGTTGTTTTGTATGTATAATGTTTTAAATATTCTTCTCTCGTACGCTTTTCTGTTTGGTAGGGAGTGTGTACTCACTTAGTCTCATCGTAGAGGCGGTCCGCGAGCGGCTCCGGGTGCGCCACACACAGAGCGTACACATCTGAGAAGCGAGTGTTCCACACCGAGCGCTCAACTGACTTCAGCCCAACCACACCTGCCACCTGCACAACAGATATACCTCAAACTGGAATACTAAATTCATAATTAATTCATTGTATTGGAAACCCATTAAACAAAATTATTACAAATATTTTAATCAAGGGAACTGAAACAGTGAAACACAACACAGTCATCAGTGCTACTCAAGTCTACGGTATGCTTTAATTATGTAGTTGACAGATTCCTAATACATCAATTAGATTTAGTAGAGTCAGGTAGCACCGAGTCGAGTTTCACTGGACTTTAATTTATGGGTACAAAGGTAAAAGTCAAGTATCGAGTTTACTTACTGTTTCCTTGAGGTTGGCCCATGTCTCCTGAAAGTCCACATTCCTCGGCTTTAGGGACATCATCAGGAACTATGTGCATGTACCTGCAATGTGACAAATGTTATGTGAAAAAAGAACATCTCAACACTAATATCACCTACATATAAGAACGAGATAACAGAATAAACCTATGGTTTAACATGTAGTATGAGTAACGCTTTAGGGATCACTAGGTGTAGGGACCTCTGCTGTACTTGTGTAGATTGCATGTCACAGTTTGATGAGCAAAGTTGGCAGTGAAATTACTGAGACCCCTGTAACAATCAAGTTACAAAAAGAAAACAAAAGCACTGCAATAGTTCAGCGCAGCACTGCAATTGTTTTGGACAGGCATTATGTCTACTGCGAGGCAAACAACTTGTCCGCTACCTTGTAGTTTAAAAAATTATAGGGGGACATTTACAAAAATATGCAGAGTCCTTAATTAGTCTTCCGGGGAAAACATAATGTCACTTCACCCATTTCATTTCAAGTGATAGACTGCAGTTGGTGTAAAGAGTGATGCACCTACCACAACTTGTTTAAGAAATTCATAGAACAGCAAGGACCTACAACTAAAAACAAAGCTGGACACTTCAATTTCCCCATAACACTATGCATGCATTTTTTTTACATAGGTAAATCATCAGTCTATGCAACATATGTACTTTAATGTATTTATTATCAAAAAGTGCAAGTTAATGACATTTTAATCACTTCCACAACAAAAACTACCATCACTAGTGGATCACAAAAAATTAGCAACTCATCAACCCGATTCCATTGTTTTCAACCCGGGAATAGCACTAAGGTCACAATGGTCCACGCACAGGCACACTCCGGACTTACTTACCAAATTGTGAAGAGTTAGACTTGAAGAAAATAGGTACAAGTCAAAGCATTAACCACTGAAAACAAACGCACCTATGTTCTGCACTTACAGAGCAGTTGGCACAGTGTCAAGTTCTGAAGACTAAAGCTCGGGAACAGAGCCCGCTGGCTTCCGAGACGATATTACTCAGCAAATTGAAAACACAACAAAAATAATTACGCTACGGTAACACACGAAAACACTTCTCCCGCCTGCTATTTAAAGCACACTTACGGCGATCTCAACTCCTAGAGGGGTATTTCACGGTGTGTTCTACCGATTACTCGACAATATATAACTAAAATCTGCAATTAAATTAAATTATTCTACAAAAATAGTTTCGCACTTAGATGATTAGATCGAGCACTGAGCACTTCGATTTGACGTTTCGCATCAAGTCAAACTGTCAAAGTTATGTCACTTGTGATCTGTGTCCACCACAGACATCAAATAGACTTGCAACATAGAGTAGTACTATAATAAAAGGAATAGAGTGCGCTCTCTTGTCTAATTCACAATGTATGGCGATCTACGCCACCTACAAAAAGGCGGTGAAACTACTTCACTATCTATGTGTGCGTTCTATATTTTACACACACACTCATACTTTTCTATCTATGTGTGCGTTCTGTATTTCACACACACATTCATACTATTTCCATGGTTCCTGCACAAATAAATTTATTTATTTATTTATTTTATTTATTTTATTTATTTATTTATTGATAATTAGAACGGTCGCAGACCAATTACACTAATTAACACATTAATTACACATATTAAAAATTCAAATTAAATAATGAAAGTTGAAATTAATATCAGTGATTATACAGATTAAATGTTAGAACACAGTAGAATAAAAAAAAAAAATAATAATAATAATAATAATAATAATAATAATAATAATAATAATAATAATAATAATAATAATTACATCAAAACACAAACTATAACAAGAAATTTCTAATATTTGAACAGAATAGGAAATAACATGCAATAACAACACACAATCATACATTATGTTCAGAGTAACTAAGACATACTGCCAATAAGTCCACCCATCTATCCATAAAAATGTCAATTTCGGAATTGGACGCCAAGAGAGCGTTAAGCGCTGCGAGAGTGCGGGGTATAGGGGAGTTCGCGCGGGCTACGGTGCGGCACCCAGGCACTGCAAAAAGCGTATGCCTTCTACTTCTATTGAAGTTGTCAGGCACAAACAATCGACACAGCTCATTGCTCAGTTCAGGTGAGTCTATCTTACCGCGAAGAATCTTACAAGCCATTATTAGTTGGTCATTTTCACGCCGAACCTCAAGGGAGTTGAAACCCAGGCATCCTAACAGGAATTTTGTAGGGTACATGAAAGGGTAATATCCGTAAGTCCTCTTATATAGAAATCTCAAAAAAGCTTTTTGAACTTTTTCGAGAACCAGCGCATATGTGGACTCGTGGGGATTCCAAACACATGCACTGGTTTCGAGCTTCGCTCTCACAAGGGCACTGAATAAGACCTTGACAACACTGTCTCCTTTAAAGTCTCGCGCATTCCTGAGCACAAAACCAAGGCGCCTGAAAGACTCCTTGGCCAAGGAAGTGATGTGATCGTGAAAGGTGAGTTTGCGATCGAAAATGACTCCCAGATCTTTTACAGCTTCAGTTCTTGTGATAACATGTAGATTCGGGTAGATGAATGTTGCAGAGGCCGGCTGTTAGAATCATTTTAACTTTCATAAGTGCTCCTTTGGGGCCTATTTGAATAAAGACTTTTGAATTTGAATTTGAATTTGAATGTGTGCCAATTTTATAAACAAAGTCAATCGGGCAACTCATTCGACCGAAACTCAGGACGTTGCACTTGCCAGGATTAAATTCCATCCCATTAACCAAGCTCCATTGATGAATCGCGTCAACATCTTTTTGTAGGTCAATGCAGTCAGATATCGAATTGACATCAGCATATAACTTGAGATCATCCGCGTATAGGAGACTACTCGCATGGCGAACGACAGATGGTATGTCATTAACCATCAGCAAAAACAGGAGTGGGCCCAGAATCGATCCTTGACTGACTCCTGACCGCGTATGGTATGGCTTAGACTCATAGAGACCAAGTCTGACATACTGCTGGCGATCGCGGAGATAGTCCGCAAAAAGCCGGAGAAGACCCGGGGCGAAACCTATTGTACTAAGCTTAGTCAGCAGTATGTCATTATTGACTCTATCGAACGCTTTCCTAAAGTCGAAGTACAAGACGTCTACTTGCCCACCCCAGTCCAGTCGCTTAGCAATGAAGTCCGTTAAATACAGAAGATTCGTATTTGCCGATCGTCTAGCTCTGAATCCGTGTTGCTCGCTGCACAAGTACTTATCCACTTGCATGTATATGTACTTGTGCAGTATGCTTTCAAATATTTTTGCGGGGGACGATAGTATGGCAATAGGACGAGATTCCTCCACCAAAGATCTATTGCCACTCTTTGGTATAGGAGTTACTCTAGAGAGCTTCCACTGGGAAGGATAGGTTCCAGATTTCAAGGCCAGGTTGAATATGTGACAAAGGGGAAGACACAGCGAACGCTTTGAGTTTTTAAATAAAATAGGCGGAATATTATCTGGGCCCACAGAACTATTCGGTTTTAATTTACTTATCCCGTAGTAAACGTCACTAACAGTAATATCAGTTATATTTATATAATTACTGTTCATAGTTTTATCTCCAACGACTGCGACGGACACATCGAGAATAGGAGAATCAGAAAGAAAAACACTGGCAAAAAAAGCAGCAAATGCCTCGGCAGCCTCAGGGCCCGAAAACGATGTACCCTGGTAAGACACACATGGCTCAAATCCTCCCCTTGACCGCAGGCTTGAAATGTGTTGCCAGAATTTGCGTGGGTGGAGTTTTAAGTTATCTTCAATACATGAAGAATGGTTTTTGTACGCATAAGCTATACGCAATTTAAGATCAGCTCGTAAATCGGAGAAAAGCTTGTAAGAGTCTTGAGTTTTGTCCCGTTTCCAAAAAGTGTGTAACTGTAATTTACGTTCTGCATCACGAATTATGTCACCCGAGAACCAAACTGGATAACGTCTTCCTACGGATTGCCTGTGCTTTTTTGGCATGCACTGATCAAAAATATCATAAATGATATTGTAAAACTGTTGACTAGCAGAAGAAACGTTATTAGATTGCATGACTCCGTCCCAGGAAGCTTCCGCAAGCAATTGAGTTAGCAATTCATTGTTACATTTCCGGAAGTTCCAGTCTTTAGTAGGATCCATGTTACTAGGCTTGAGGCGGACTGAGGATTGAGATGTGTCGATTGTTACCGTAATGTCCAGAGGGGGGTGGAACGCGTCAGGAGGGACAACGCCGTCGGCAGCTACAACACTTACCCCACGTACACTCTCGCTCTCTTGGACCAACACGACGTCTAACATTCGCTGGAGAGAATTTTCAACAATATTACTATCAGTTAAATTACAAAATGTCAAGAAATAATGATAATAATTATTAATATTTGAAGATGCACTATAAAGATTTAAGTCACCAACAATTAATACAAAACCCTTTAATATATTAATAAAACTTTCAACCTTACAGAACCACTCCATAAAGGCGTTGTCTTTAGCACCCGGTTTAATATACACCACACACAAATAGAAAGAGCGACCTCGCGAGGTATAACTAGCCCAGAGATCCTCTCCTTTAGCCGTTTCCATGTCAGGGCGTCGCCGTAGTACTATTGGAGCCCGCGCTGCGAGTAATACGCCGCCACACGGGGTGCCTCTGTCGCGGCGCAGCACATTCCAGTCACCAGATACTAATTCAGCATCACTCACAGAGGCGTCGAGGAATGTTTCAGTCGCTGCTATAATATTCTGCTCGAGAATGGATATATGATTGCGCCACATAGGAAGCTTTGTTTTGAGCCCCCTAACATTTTGGTAGAAAATATTTATACCATTCAAATCAGTGCACGCCAGTGGCAGTGCCCGCTGTGGCAGCATCAGTGGCAGTGCTCGCTGCGGCAGCGCCGGTGGCAGCGCCCACTGCGCCACGAAAGGGCTGGTGGTTTTGTTTTGCAGAAGGGCCAGGTACTTTTTTTAACTGTATCCAAGGCTTGAACCTAGCATTAACTGGCCATATGTCGTTTGAATAGCACTTCTCGTAGTAATCCACCGGAACGCCTATCTTGAACGACTTATAATTGCCCCTAGGTATGAGTTCTTCTACAGTGCAGGTGCCGCTTGGGCAAACACTGGAAAGGTATGCTCGTATTTCATCAGCGCTTGATGCCATGTTCCACAGGTGTATGTGTTTGCGTTCTTCAACCGCTTTCAGAGTTGTCACTGATGGGCCAGCTGTCCCACAGAGTGAGGTTAGTCGTCGAATTCTCCTCTTTACTTCAACCCAAGGCTGGACCCCCGTTTCGGCTGAACTAGGAATGATAGGCTCATTTAGCTTCTTAGGACTTGTCCCTGGAACTATCACTGTGACATCTGCGACGGGGTAAGATTTATAACAGCGCTTGGAGTTGTCACGGTCAACATTAGAGACCGGTTGCTTGGGAGTTTCAGGCTTTCTGGGAGATGGTAATTTATCGGCCTTTTGCTTAGTTTCCGTCCTTTGAGCCGGGTGCTTTGAAACTTCCTTGACAATACTTCTCGAGTCTTGGGATGAGATGATTCGAGGTCGTGGTTGAGATTCAGCAGTTACTACTGGACTGGATTCTATAGGAACTGTCATGGACCTGCTAATGGTCTCCGCCAGATTCGTGTATCGTTTGAGTTGCTCAGCCATTTTGGCATTAGCAGAATCCGATTGAAGAAGTTTGTTTTGAAGTATTTCAATCTGCGAAGACAATCTTGTTATTTTACTATCATTATCCTTGATTATAGTTATCGATCGTTCAAACAATTGCCTCAAACTGCAAATTTCATGCCCCAGTCTACTCATCTCAGTTGAAAGTCCAGTTTCGCTATTCGCTTGTTGCTCTTTAGCTGCATTATTAAAAGAAACTTTTTTCCGGTGGGTCACGTTCGCATCCCTAGATTTTTTTGACCCAACTGGAGTCAACGTATTATCTCCTCCTCTTTTAGCTAAACAGCTGCATTCAGGGCACTCCCAGGTAGAGCTGTCTGGATCGGCATTAGTTCCACCAGCGCACAAGATGTGGTAGGTCTTATGACACTCATTTACTGTGCAAACCAAACCATTTTCACCCTCAATAAACGTACAGCAAGCAGCGCAATTCATTTTCCAACTTTAGGAGGCGTCAGAAATGCATTAAACTATGATATTAAGTATAAATGTAGATACATTTACTACTTATATCGAAAATTGCAGCCTTTCCCATGTTTGTGCCTAAGAGTAGGAACAAGATATACAGTACCAAACGTAATAATGTAGCTGTAGAGCAGCAAAAACGAAATAACAAAAGCGAACACATAATAGTTGAAACTCTTTATATTTAAAACAACAAGAAAAACAATGCTTAATTAGACGGCAAACACTAAAACTGAGCACTTAAAAGTAACAAATACATAAGTAGAACACAACAATTACTTAAACCACTAATTTATATCATTTAAACCGCAAAACATATAAAGAATTCACAATATTATTTTTCGAAACAGAAACTATTTATTTTATTTGTTATCGGTTTCTATGGTAAACATTTTAAGTTTGGCATTTTTAAGTAACGTCAAAATAGTGCCACGCTTTTTAACAGGTGGCGTTAGTTCCCGTGTCTCGGGGCTCGACTATGGAATTGTCACAAAGTGCCCCCCCTGCCCTGACTTGCAACGAACGTGGCCGGTTTCGTTCTTACAATGTGTGTTGCCATTACAACGTTGCTTTCCTTATTCTTTGGGTAATTCCAGGCATGTGGGCTTATTTCAGGAAAGTTGTTCGTTACGTAATGGATTTCCATGATTTCAAAAAATTAAATTTTTGTCTCGCAGTTTGTTTTTTTTTTGTTAAACTTATGCACACACACTCGCGCAAGTGACGTTCATTTTACTTAACGCGAATATTTTTCACAATACTTAACGAAAACTTATTATTTGTAGCGACACATTATTGCGTTTGCATTACAATCTACCGAATCTCTTAGTAGTTTGTGTCTGCTGACTCCAGCCGTGCTAACATGCGGGTCGTGAAACAATTTTGTTGATGCATTTGTCTCGTATTCGCAGGAGAAAGAGCGAGACAACATTTTAAAACATCTAGACAAAATTTTGTCGTGGTGCGCATGATAGTCTGGTGGGGATTGCAAATTGCAATGCGTGCGGCGAGTGGTGCGGGGGCCGGGGCAGTCGTCACGTCGTCACCCACCCGCAGTGCAAGTCACGTGCAAGTATAATGATCTTTTCGAAAAATAAAATTGTCAGTTCGAATCGTTAACAATTTAAATTAGAGATAGGGTAGCTCTGATTATTTAAAAAACGAAACAATGCCGAATCTGCGGCGCGAGTACGGATCTTTTCGATAAATAAAAGTCGATAAAATTGACAGTTAAATCGATAAAGTGGGTTTTATTCGATAAAATTGACAGTTAAAATCGATAAAGTGGGTTTTATTCGGGTCGATAAAATTCGATAATATTGTGTGATCGTGGTTTTTGCATGGTTTCCGCGTAGTCCGTGATTGATGCTTATCCATCAATCACGCATTAGGTGTACGGCGGCTCTTACCATCAGACAAACGACCACCACGCTTGCATCATTGTCCAAATGAATAAAAAAGTTAGTAAAGTATGTTCAACATATTCATATTATACAAATTTCATTATATAAATACTCAATACCACGTTCTGGGGCCTTACCGGCTAACAAAATCTTCTTCGTTTTCGACTCCAAACGGATTAAGACCAGCGGTCTTCGGCTGGATGGAATTGTCTAGAATTTTCGCTGGTTTTTATTTTAGAACGAACGTTATATTAATGATCAAGGGTTATGAAAACGTTAAGTTGTGACAAAACGAAAACTAGCGAAAATTTTTAAGAATTTCTTCCAGTTGAATACTTGTGATCGCTGGTTTGAATCGGATTGGAGTCGAAAATTAACACGATTGTCGTTAGCCGCTAATTCAGCTGGTTCTACAGAACCAGTATTAGTATGTATGTATTAGTATGCTCGTGAAGTCTACCGCCAAGCAGTAGTGTGCAAGCATTACTGTGTTCCGGTTTGATGAGCAGAGTATCCAGTGAAATTACTGGGCTTATGAGACTTAATACCTAATGTCTCAGGGTAACGAGCGCACTGCAGTGCCGCGCAGGCCTTTGTGTTTCAATGTTCTGGGTGGCACTGTAAATGTTATGGGCTGGCGTTATGCTTACCATCAGGCAAACGACCAGCTCGTCTCGTTACCAAATAACATTAAAAAAAAATAAAAAAAAATGTATATGTATAGTATATAATATGTAATAGTAGTGTAACACTATGACAATAGTGAAACTATTATATTTAAAACATTTTGAAAATCGTTATGTATGATATGTAGATATGTAAAGGCCTGGCGTTCTACGTGTAGTAGTAGTAAACTGCAAAGCGACGGTACACGCTGTAGCACGGGTAGAGACCCGTTACGAGGGGCTACGGCGCGCGGGCGGCGTAGCACGCATGCCTGCGGCGTCGTAGCGCGCCTGCGCGCCATTGACCGGCCGAGGTTGAGCGACATATCGCGTTGTTTTTTGGCCCAAATTAACAATAATGGCATTCAACATAAAAAATTAGAGTATGTAATTAAATGTTATTAAAATGCGCCCCGATACAAGTTTCATTAAAATATCCGCTAAATGGAGTGAATGGTAGTCTGTGAGCGTCCGTCTGGGTTGTTTTCACCGCTTTGCTCGTGAAGTCTGCCGCCAAGAAGTAGTGTGCCAGCATTACTGTGTTCCGGTTTGATCAGCAGAGCAGCCCATGAAATTACTGGGCTAATGTCTCAGGGCAACGAGCGCAACTGCAGTGCCGCGCCGGCTTTTGTATGTTAAAGTTCTGAATGTCTACCATCAGGCAAACTACCAGCTCGTCTCGTTAACAAATATCATAAAAAAGGAAGTAAAGTGCAACCATTACTAATTAATTTAGGTAAATAATCAAAACCATTCTAACTTGATGAGCAAAATAGTCAGTGAAATACAGGGCTAATAATACCTAATATCGAGCGAGTCTGGCCAAGAGAGTGTGGCCAAGCGGGAGCTTGTGCGACTTTCAATCCGACGCACCATAGTTCGAATCTTGGCTCGGCCCACACCAATTACTTATAACGAGTTATGTGCGGATTATTCACACTCGCTCTAAAAAACGGTGAAGAAATACATCGTGAGGGAAACCGGCATTTATTTATTTTATTTATAATAATATGAACGCAATAATTATACATATTGCCAAACTAACAAGATATTAATAAAAATAAAAATTCACGAAATAATTTAAGGCGCCGCTTCATGACCCGCCTAACGCAAAAATCCTAGAACGCAAAAATGGCCTAAAGGCTTGCTTTTTTGTTCATCGAAGAAAAACAGGCATTACGGAAAACGAAAGACAACGCCAGAGCCTTCAGTTGGCATTCTGAAAATTTGGAAATAAATTTCCAAAGAATATTTCCGAAGACAATTAGTGCGTGGTACTTTCCTAAAACGTGTTCCAGGAAATACGTGTTTTTGAAGATGCCTTACAAGTTTGTGAAAAAAATGTTTGTTATTTAGAATCTCCATTACATGTCCAAGGATTATATGGAAGTGTTTTGTTGAATTTTACATTTATGAGAACACTGTGAACGGCCAAAGTCAAGGTAAAATTTGTCCAAGAAAGCAGATTTTTGAAGGCTTGTACTGAGTTGGAATCACAACATTTTACATTTTTGCTCCCACAGAATCCTAGATATATAGAGCACATGATACCTATATTTTACTCAAAACATCTAATGAAAAAATTATAATGACACTATAATCGCGTACGAGCGTTTGTATGAAAAGTCTGACATGTAGCAGCCTTAAGTCTAGGTTTACAGTATAGCTATGTCAAATTTTAAGAATTTTTAGATTATTAGAACCACAAAATTCGAGGACACGTGACATCCACCAACCCGCACTGAGTCCGCGTGGTGCATTATCGCAATAACCTCTCTCTCTGAGAGTAGGCAGGTATCTCAGCAATGGGAGCGTAAGAGGTTGATTATGAATACCTAATATCATCACAGGGTAACGTGCTTATCAGCATGCGACGAGCGTACAAGACGTCTACAGTTTTCGTTGTTGTACAATAAAAATGTCCATAAGCAAAATATCTAATGCTGTATGTATAATGTAATGTCTGTATAAGCATCACGTATGCTAAAATTATCGCCACAAATATAAAAGAGACAGTCCTAATAAGGCCTACTTGGTCTCTCAGATGTGGAGACCAATACTATTATTTTTTTACTTTTATTAAATGTTAGCACAATGAAATACTTAAAATGTTCGATTATGAATTGTGATTGTATCAGTGCACTTAGAGAGACACGCGAATCATATGAAATAATAAATGTCGTAGACCGTACATAGATGAATGTTGTGTTACATATTGGATTACTTTATGGGCGAGACGTATAAATGAATTAAAAACTTGTATTTAGGCACAAGTCATGCCATGTTGCCTGTATGAATAAAAAAAAAAAAAAAAAAAAAAAAAAAAAAAAGCCGAAAGCCGAAAGCCGAAAGCCGAAAGCCGAAAGCCGAAAGCCGAAAGCCGAAAGCCGAAAGCCGAAAGCCGAAAGCCGAAAGCCGAAAGCCGAAAGCCGAAAGCCGAAAGCCGAAAGCCGAAAGCCGAAAGCCGAAAGCCGAAAGCCGAAAGCGCTACGCCTAGGTTAGGTTTTAGGTTAGGTTTTAGGTTAGGTTTTAGGTTAGGTTTTAGGTTAGGTTTTAGGTTAGGTTTTAGGTTAGGTTTTAGGTTAGGTTTTAGGTTAGGTTTTAGGTTAGGTTTTAGGTTAGGTTTTAGGTTAGGTTTTAGGTTAGGTTTTAGGTTAGGTTTTAGGTTAGGTTTTAGGTTAGGTTTTAGGTTAGGTTTTAGGTTAGGTTTTAGGTTAGGTTTTAGGTTAGGTTTTAGGTTAGGTTTTAGGTTAGGTTTTAGGTTAGGTTTTAGGTTAGGTTTTAGGTTAGGTTTTAGGTTAGGTTTTAGGTTAGGTTTTAGGTTAGGTTTTAGGTTAGGTTTTAGGTTAGGTTTTAGGTTAGGTTTTAGGTTAGGTTTTAGGTTAGGTTTTAGGTTAGGTTTTAGGTTAGGTTTTAGGTTAGGTTTTAGGTTAGGTTTTAGGTTAGGTTTTAGGTTAGGTTTTAGGTTAGGTTTTAGGTTAGGTTTTAGGTTAGGTTTTAGGTTAGGTTTTAGGTTAGGTTTTAGGTTAGGTTTTAGGTTAGGTTTTAGGTTAGGTTTTAGGTTAGGTTTTAGGTTAGGTTTTAGGTTAGGTTTTAGGTTAGGTTTTAGGTTAGGTTTTAGGTTAGGTTTTAGGTTAGGTTTTAGGTTAGGTTTTAGGTTAGGTTTTAGGTTAGGTTTTAGGTTAGGTTTTAGGTTAGGTTTTAGGTTAGGTTTTAGGTTAGGTTTTAGGTTAGGTTTTAGGTTAGGTTTTAGGTTAGGTTTTAGGTTAGGTTTTAGGTTAGGTTTTAGGTTAGGTTTTAGGTTAGGTTTTAGGTTAGGTTTTAGGTTAGGTTTTAGGTTAGGTTTTAGGTTAGGTTTTAGGTTAGGTTTTAGGTTAGGTTTTAGGTTAGGTTAGGTTAGGTTAGGTTTTTTTTTTTTTTTTTTTTTTTTTTTTTTTTTTTTTTTATACCTGTCCGGGCGCTTTTGGCCCGGCCCGCGAGCTAACTCCTCTGACACGTCAGAGACCTTGTTTACAGTAATTTTTTCAGAGACGAAGGTTTTTATTTGTGCTTTCTAGGGAGAGGTTTTTTACATCGTAGTTTACTTAATATTATTATCTGCATGTTTTCTTACATTCCATCATTATACTACGTCTATTCATTTTTGCAATTGTATACATTTTTTCTGTCTATTTTACAATATTCGTACTTATACGCAACTTATCTATTTATATTATTACTTTTACCATTATTACAGTTCTTAGTATATTACCAGTTTGTCTGTTTCTGTTTACATTGTTTCAATTTTTTCTATTTCTATATTTTCCTTTATAACAATTTTTCTATATGTATATGTTTCTTACATCAGTAGCGCTTGGTTGTTTTACGATTTCACATTATTATATTATATGCTATTCTTATATATATCTTATTATACAAAAACAGTATATTACTTATGCTACTTATTTCTTTTTACAACCTTTTCTACTACATCTACACAGTAGTCTAAAAATGTTTCTCTATGTTTATTATCTGTCATTATGTCTTTAATGTTATTTTCTTTTATTTGGCAGTTAAGTTTTTGCTCTACATCGTGTCGCTGGAGGCCGAAGACCGGACACTCCAGAAGAAGGTGAGTAACCGATTCCGAAATTCCTGGTTCGCAGGTACACGAAGGATTCTCCTTGCACTTGAAGCGATGCAAGTACTCGGAGAACCCTCCGTGTCCTGTCATTATTTGTGCCATTATCCCGCTAGGTGGAATCTTTTTTATTATGCGGTGCGCTAGAATGGCGTCAGGGAAAAAGATTTTGGTTACTCCCGCGGTATGTCCCTCCCTATATCTCCGGTCCCATTCGCCAAGCGACCCCATTCGGATTTGTCGCTTGACGAATGAGACCGGACATCTGTCATAGTCCGGCTTTCGTTTTGTGCCCAGTGCTGCCTCCTTAGCTAAGGAGTCTGCGCGTTCGTTCCCGTTTAATCCAGCGTGGGCCTTTATCCAAAACAATGATACCGCTTTGTTTTGTTCCTTACAGGTTTTTAAGTTTTCTCTTGCTTCCACGGCTAGGGGGTGAGTCGTGCTTCGACTTATAACGGACTCCAGAGCAGATCTGGAGTCGCTGTATATGCCGAAACTCGACTCAGGGCGTTTTATAATCTCGTTTGTGGCTCTACATATTGCCAGGAGTTCGGCCTGATACACCGTGCAGTATGGGGCTAGTTTTAATTTGAGGGCTTTTTTCTCGGCTTCACCATCCCATATGGATAGTGCTGCTCCGACCTGGCCCTCAATTTTACTACCATCCGTGAAAATGCGAACTTGCTGGCTGTTGTTCGCTTCCAGTTCTTGTTGGTCTGTCAGTATTATGAACTCGAGGTTTGTATGCTGTGCTGGATGGGGAGCCTTTGAGAACGGTACCCTGTTCTCTATTTCCCTGTCCAGCACTGGTTGGGATACCCCCCGCTTGGCTTCGTACAATGCGGCTGCTTCCCGTATCCGAAGGTCAAGAGGGAGTATCCCAGCCAGTAACAGTGCCGCGTTCAGTGAAACCGTCTTGTAGGCCCGACACAGTTTCTGAGCAAACCCTCTCTGTACGACGTTTAGTTGCTTGCGTATGTACAATTTGTTTGTTGCCGATGCCCAAGCACTGGCCGCATACATTATGATGGGCTCCACTGTTGCCGTGTAGATTGTGCGTATTATCTCAGGGTGAAGACCCCAGCTTATCTTTGCTGCTGTGGACAGCTGCTTGTACACGTTGATTGCTTTTTTGCAGACATTAGTGGTGTGTTTATTAAATGTGAGAGCGTCGTCTATTGTGAGTCCTAAAAGCTTTATCTCCTTTGACATCCCAATGCCGATCCCCCCCATGTTCAGATGTGGGGTGTCATATTTTAGTTTTCGTGTGATAACCATTGCGTTCGTTTTATGTGGTGCAAAGTTGAGTTTGTTTTTGACACCCCACCTCTGAGCATGGTCGAGAGCGGCATTGGCCTGTCTTTGGACTTCCAAAGCACTGTCTCCATCAAATACTAAGACGACGTCGTCTGCAAAGGCCTGGCAGTGGTAGCCTTTTTCCTCAAGCTCTTTGAGAAGGGGATCTAGTAGCAAATTCCAAAGTATAGGACCACCAATGGAGCCTTGAACGCATCCTTTGGTTGTGCTCTTAGCAAACTCCTGACCGGCATATCTGACTTTTACCCTTCTCTCAGCGAGGTAGCTGTCTACCACTCTTCTAACATTCACCGGACACTTTTCCTCAGCCAATCTGGTCCTAATTGCCGGCCACCACGCGCTGTCGAATGCTCCCTCTATGTCCAAGGACACCATCGTCACTAGCTTTTTCTGAGCTAGTTTTTCACGTACGTGTCCTAATAGGTCATAAAGGGAGTCTTCGGTGCTCTTCTGGGGCATAAAACCATATTGGCGAGTACTCATTTTGGGAATGAGATGCCACTTCAGCCGATTTACAATCATCTTCTCAAATATCTTACCCATTACTGGTAGCAGGCCAATGGGTCTGTATGATTTTGGATTGGCGTAGTTTTCCTTTCCTGGTTTCCTTAGCACTACAACCGTTGCCTCCTTCCAAATAGTTGGGAAGTGGCTTATCTCCAGGCACTTATTTGCCAAGGCGAGGAATATTCCTGGATTGTGACCAATTGCTTGTCCACATATGTCAGCTGTTAGACCGTCTCCACCCGGGGCTTTCTTGGGGTTAAAACTTTCCACCGACTCTTTCAGCTCTTGTATCGTAAATTGCGGGTCATGAATTTCATCATCGACCCGCTCATTTGCCTTATTTGCTAATTCTCTTATCAGTCGGTGGTCCGCATTATCCTCATTCTCCAAGTCTTCCGGGTAAAACGTATGTGCCAGGAGTTCCACTGACTTTTGTGCGTCCAGTATCTTTCCGTCTTTCTCCAGTAGAATGTCTGCCTCTCTTTTAGTAGTTCTGCAGATCACCCTGTATATTCCTTCCCAGAGACCTTCTTTGTCTTGCTTTCCACAAAAATCCTTCCAGCTATCTATCTGGGCTTTTGCAGCTTCTGACTCATATTTTTCTTTTTGTTGCAGGTACTCTTCGGTGACCTTTTCCAATCTGACTGGCGCGGCGCAACGGATTCTTCTCTTCTTGGTGGTGACCTCCTGTTTTGACTTTGCGAGTTCCTCAGTCATCCATGGGAAGTTGACTTTACTATTGCTTTTCTTTTTTGGAATACTATGGCTACTAGCTTCTAATATTAATTTTGTATAATCTTCAGTAATTTTATCTAATTCAATGTTATTTTTAATTTTGTCTATTTCTTCTAAATTTATTTTGTTATCTATTAGTAATTGGGCCAGTTTCTCACGAAACTGGCTCCAATTAGCTTTTTTTGTATTGAATATCCTAGTTGTAGATTTGATGTCTATGCCCTTGGACCTTGTCAATCTAATACCAAAAGTCATGGCATTGTGGTCTGAACCCGTCAAGCCTTCCACTACCTTCCAGTCCTCCACCAAGTCCAGAATTTCCGTCGTGCAAGCCGTTACATCGACAAAACTATTCAAAATTTTGTTTCCTCTTATTGTGGAAAATGTTGGTATATCGCCTGCGTTTAGGACCTGCATACCCATTTCGTCGAGGGTGCCAGCAAGGTCTTCTCCCCTTTTGTCCGTCTTCGCACTACCCCCCCGGGTTTTTTTTTTTTTTTTTTTTTTTTTTTTTTTTTATAAGTCCGGGCGCTAATGGCCCGGCCCGCGACTACCTGTTGCTACTTTTTTTGCAACAGCCTTTACAACTGTGTATTTTTAACTGAGTATAATATAACTTTTAACTTTTTTTTTTTTTTTTTTTTTTTTTTTTTTTTTTTTTTTTTTTTTTTTTTTTTTTTTTTTTTTTTTTATTATTATTATTATTAATATATCATTGTAGCTTTATTTCACTATTTACTAATTCAAAATGTGGGATCCGTTTTCCCGCCCCGTAACGCGCATAATGGCTTTGGCATATTCAAGGAAAATTGGGCGCCGGTCGTCGTCGTCAATAATAGCAGGTAGGTGATCTGGGGTAATTGAACACTCCATGGCACACTCGCACTCGTACCGGCGAAGAGCAAACCTCGGGCAATTTAGCAATAGGTGTTCTATTGTTTGCTCCTCGTCATCCCCGCACGCGCACCATGGTGCGTCCACCAATTTATATTTGTATAGATATGATCTAAATCCTCCGTGTCCGGTGAAAATTTGAGCTAAAGTATTGTCCATCTTTAATTTGTTCAAAATTTTATAGGCCCTACACACATCGGGAAAGAACATCCTAGTGGTTTTTCCCGTGGTGCTGTTTGAGTAGGTGCCCTGCCATTTTTGTAGAGTTGCCTCTCTAATGAGGCGTTTAGCATGCGAGAGCGGGAAGCGATCATAAGCCGACTTCCTTTTATTTGTGAGCGCAGCGCGTTTGGCCAACTCATCCGCTCTTTCGTTGCCAGCTATGCCTGCATGAGCTCGTATCCAGTACAGACCGACACTCCCACCGGACTCCTGTATATTGTGAACTCTAGATCTGATCTCGACAGCAATTGGATTGACGGTATTAGGGTCGCCAATGCTTTCGAGAGCAGACCTAGAGTCACTTATTATGTTTGCTTGCTTGAAAGCAGCGTTCGTAGCCATAAGTTCTAGGGCCCTCAGTATCGCCGCCATCTCGGCCTGGAACACGGTGCAGTAATTTTCCAATCTGAATGTAATTGTTCTGCGTTCTTCGTTATTTATCCAGGCCGTTAAAGCTGCTCCAACCTTTCCTTCAATCTTACTACCATCCGTAAATATTAGTGGCCATCCATTGGTGATAGAATCGACATCTTCCTGAGAGTTAAGGCAAGTAAATTGCATTCTGGACCTTAATGCTGGATGTGGAAGAGAAAATGGGCTGACTCTCCTTTCCAACTCCCGGCCTGGGAGAGCATCAATCTCTTTTCCCCTCTTTATCCTGTACAGCTCCGCATTTTCCTTAACTCTCAATGTGAGTGGGAGGATCTTGGCAAGGAGCACGCTGGAGACCAGGGAGGTAGTTTTGTGCGCCTTGCCCGTCCTGATTGCGAAAGATCTGTTCACCCTGTTTAACATTCTTTCAGTTGATATCCTGTCGGTGGTGTCGGCCCAACAGCTAGCAGCATAAAGTATGGTGGGCTCCACCACCTGGCTACCTGGCTACCCCACCGGGTTAGGTTAGGTTAGGTTAGGTTAGGTTAGGTTAGGTTAGGTTAGGTTAGGTTAGGTTAGGTTAGGTTAGGTTAGGTTAGGTTAGGTTAGGTTAGGTTAGGTTAGGTTAGGTTAGGTTAGGTTAGGTTAGGTTAGGTTAGGTTAGGTTAGGTTAGGTTAGGTTAGGTTAGGTTAGGTTAGGTTAGGTTAGGTTAGGTTAGGTTAGGTTAGGTTAGGTTAGGTTAGGTTAGGTTAGGTTAGGTTAGGTTAGGTTAGGTTAGGTTAGGTTAGGTTAGGTTAGGTTAGGTTAGGTTAGGTTAGGTTAGGTTAGGTTAGGTTAGGTTAGGTTAGGTTAGGTTAGGTTAGGTTAGGTTAGGTTAGGTTAGGTTAGGTTAGGTTAGGTTAGGTTAGGTTAGGTTAGGTTAGGTTAGGTTAGGTTAGGTTAGGTTAGGTTAGGTTAGGTTAGGTTAGGTTAGGTTAGGTTAGGTTAGGTTAGGTTAGGTTAGGTTAGGTTAGGTTAGGTTAGGTTAGGTTAGGTTAGGTTAGGTTAGGTTAGGTTAGGTTAGGTTAGGTTAGGTTAGGTTAGGTTAGGTTAGGTTAGGTTAGGTTAGGTTAGGTTAGGTTAGGTTAGGTTAGGTTAGGTTAGGTTAGGTTTTTTTTTTTTTTTTTTTTTTTTTTCCTGTCCGGGAGCAGTGTGTCCCGGCCCGCGAGCTAACTTCTGACATAGATCAGAAACCTTACTTACTAAAGGGATTGGAGACAAGGTAACTTTATTTGCGAGTACTAAAAAGAAAAATTTACAAGATATACTTATTGCTATTTTTTGTTTTTACAATGTTTAAATCCATAGTGAATCTAGGTTTTTTGATTTTTAACAATTTATCCTCCGCCCGTGGGCAGAGCCTGTAGCTACTTGTTATTTTTCTTCATTCAGAGGTGTAATTTCTATTATGTACGGTAGTGGTTCTATACAATATTGTTATCTGTTTTATACCGTTTACATTTCAATTTATTATCTATTTATTGTGCAACTAATTAAGGTTTTACTAAGTGTTTTTGTGCTTCTCCCGCCAAGTCACAGTCTCTTAGGAGCCAGGTAGGCGGGAGAAGCACGCAGGTATACAGTATATTTTACTAGTTTACAATTTTACAAATTTTACAATTTTTACAATTTTATATTATTCAATTTTACAACTTTTACAATATTACAATTACAAATTTTTTAAATTTTTCAAATTTTACTTTATTTAAACAGCTTCAGACACAAGCAATAGAAAACTTTTAATTTTTCTACTTGCCAATTCTTTTATATGACCACTGGGGGTTAGGTTAGGTTAGGTTAGGTTAGGTTAGGTTAGGTTAGGTTAGGTTAGGTTAGGTTAGGTTAGGTTAGGTTAGGTTAGGTTAGGTTAGGTTAGGTTAGGTTAGGTTAGGTTAGGTTAGGTTAGGTTAGGTTAGGTTAGGTTAGGTTAGGTTAGGTTAGGTTAGGTTAGGTTAGGTTAGGTTAGGTTAGGTTAGGTTAGGTTAGGTTAGGTTAGGTTAGGTTAGGTTAGGTTAGGTTAGGTTAGGTTAGGTTAGGTTAGGTTAGGTTAGGTTAGGTTAGGTTAGGTTAGGTTAGGTTAGGTTAGGTTAGGTTAGGTTAGGTTAGGTTAGGTTAGGTTAGGTTAGGTTAGGTTAGGTTAGGTTAGGTTAGGTTAGGTTAGGTTAGGTTAGGTTAGGTTAGGTTAGGTTAGGTTAGGTTAGGTTAGGTTAGGTTAGGTTAGGTTAGGTTAGGTTAGGTTAGGTTAGGTTAGGTTAGGTTAGGTTAGGTTAGGTTAGGTTAGGTTAGGTTAGGTTAGGTTAGGTTAGGTTAGGTTAGGTTAGGTTAGGTTAGGTTAGGTTAGGTTAGGTTTTTTTTTTTTTTTTTTTTTTTTTTTTTTTTTTTTTTTTTTTTTTTTTTTTTTTTTTTTTTTTTTTTTTTTTTTTTTTTTTTTTTTTTTTTTTTTTTTTTTTTTTTTTTTTCCTGTCCGGGAGCAGTGTGTCCCGGCCCGCGAGCTAAACCCCTAACATAATCAGGGACTTTGTTTACTTAAGGATTTCAAGTCAGGGTATCTTTATTTACGTCGAGAAAAGAAAAAATTTTACAGGTTTACTTATGTTGCTAATGTATATGTATATCATGTTACAGTCTACGGTAGTGGTTCTTATATATCTGACTTTTTTGTTTATACATAAAGAGTTTACATTTATATTTACTTCTTATTTTTATACTATGGGTTATTGTTACATTAAACTAAGTTTTGTGCTTCACCCACCAAGCACTGCCTCATAAGAGCCAGGTAGGCGGGAGAAGCACCTGGGTTTATATTTTCAATGAAATTTTACTTTGTCTTATTTACAGTTTTAGCCGATTGCGAGAGAAAACTTTTATTTTTTCTGACCGCCATTCTTTGTATGACCACTGGGCCCCTCCTGCCAGGTAGCATTCTCTTAAGAGAATGGCAAGACAGGAGGGGCGCTGAGGGTCATATCGAATGTTTTCCAGCCAATTCTGCATTAATACAAATAATTTACAATTAATATACAGATTCTACGTTAATTTACTATTCAAAATGCTATACAATTTTATAATTACTGATTTTACTATATTATTATTACAATTTACACAATTATATACATAATTATTAACGGTTACTTACTAACAGCTTACATAATTACATATATTTTTATTATTACTGAGTTACAATTTTATGCTGTTTTTTATATAATTATTATATATATACAACATTTTTTAACCTAATTTTATGTTCTTTAAATTTTATTTGTGGAGTTTTAAAATCTTTATATTGCAATGCAATTTTAATTTAGTCGCGTGAAGCGCGTAGTGTAGTCTCTGTGGTTCCAGTGTGGTTACAATCTAAGCGTGTAGTGTAATCTCACTCTGAGAAGTTACGAGTAAGTAGACTAGTGTTAGTGTTCGATGTAGGGTCGCCATAAACCACGTTGTTTTATGCTGTTTTTGTTAATTAGCGGACCATGCTTTAACATGGCGCCACTAGTTATTTACTTGCTGTTTTGCGACAGTGGTCTATGCTTTCCCAAAATACGGAGCAGTGTTCCCGGGCGGAATGCCGCCCTAGGGCAGCATTCCACCCGGAAGCACATGCTCAGTAGCCTCCAGGGACGCAACTAGCAATAAGCAATAGTCGCCCTCGCTAGTGCGTCCCACTTTCGTCTTACCGGGCATTCTGCGCCAAATGCATTGTGGTCAACTCTGTCGAGTTTTGCACTGATGCAGTTGGCGCAGCTTGGAGGCTTTCCGGCTTGGTGTTCGGTACACGCGGATTTTAAATGGGGTCCACCACAGTGACTACACTTTTCCGTTTTTTCAGTGCAGAACCTTCTACCATGTCCATAGGCCAGGCACATGGAGCACTGAACCAACGGGGATTGATCGGCGACTTTGACTTTTTGAAGGTCAATGCCAACCACCCCCGCGGCAGTTAACCTTTTCCATGCGCCTGGGGACGCTTTCAGTACTATGTGGCATAAGTGGGGGCTACGTGCTTTTTTGCGATATTTAATTTCTAAGGTTCCCTCTCTGTCGAGGTCGCCGAGAACGTCCCCGTTCTGGTTCCAGAGGGCCCGGACGACATCCTCGTTAGAGTTTGCCGCCAGGACGTCCTTTAGAACCAGAAGGGGGTCCTTGTTCTTAACATCCTCGACAGTGATGTGCGCCTCTGCGGTTTTTAGTCTATCCTTTACCTTGTCCCTATCTTCTAACGTTTTACATCCTATAAGCACCTTTCTGTCCTTCGCCTTTCTTACTTTCTCCACTTTCACCCATCCCTGTTTTGCATCTATTATTTCCCGTATCTTACCTAGCACTTGTTCCCCTGTATCCATTTCATTTTTGGAGGTCACTATGACGGAGTGCAGCGCGGCCTGCACAGGGGGCTGTTCCCTGCGAGGTCCCGCTGCCACACTCGCGTACGTAGATGACCCCGGGGATCCTCTCTGGCGCTCCATCTCCTCTTTCAATTCTGTCACTCTCTCGCTGTTCTCTCTCACCAGCCGACTATGGTCAGCCAGCATGGTGCGGAGTTCAGCGAGAGCGTGATCGTCCCTTTCATTATTTCTCGCGAGGGGGGCGTCGGCCGACGTCGTCTGCGTCGCCACCACCCGCACCGGTTTAACCGGCGCGGGCGGTGCCGGCACCTCCGACGTCTGCGTCGACGCACCCCGCACTGACCGGGCCGGCGCGGACGGCGTCGGCACCACCGTCGTCTGTGTCGACGCCCCCCGCACCGACTTAGCCGGCGCGGGCGGCGCCGCCACCTCCGACGTCTGCGTCGACGCCACCCGCATCGAACGAACCGGCGCGGGCGTCACCGGTGCAAAAGGTGTGAATGCCACGGGCCGCCAAGTTGGAGATATAGGCAGCGACCCCGGCGGCGACACAAAAGTCTCTTTCATTTCCTCCCTAGTCATCTGGCGCCTCTTTTCATTTTTAATCCAGATCGCTCCGTTCGCCTCCTCCTTAACCAATTGGTAAAGGCGGTCAAGCGAACGAAGAAAAGCGTCCTTAATTTCAGTTTTTAAATTGCGGGAGAGCTTCAGCTGTTGCTTTGCCACTATTAGACAGGCCTTTGCCTCCAGCGGCCTGGATTTATACACCTTGCCCGTCCACGGACACACCGAAGGTGTCAAGGGCATGTCCGGTTCCTGCGGTGGAAGCTTTCGTCTCTCTATACCGCCCACAAGCTCCGAAACCGTCTCCGGAGTAAAATCCACGGTCGGGGGTTCTGGGGATTCACATTCTGGCGATTCTTTAATCTCCATGTCTAAGCTCCTCCTTATTCTAAAGGTCTCATCAGCGGAGGGTCCCGCCCTCCGCTCATGAGACTCTTTTTTCGCTGGAGTGCGGAGCCCAAACATCTTTTTATTCTTTATTTACGCCCGGATCAGGAAAAAACGTCAGTGGAATTGAATTCAATATTAATTAATCACAATTACAAGTTTAAAATAATAGAATAATAAAAGCAATAAAATGAGTAAAAGAATTGAATTAATTAAAATTGAAACAATAAAATGAATTAATAAAATGATACTTAAAACTATGAGGTATACACAAAAGTATATACCCCAACACACAATAAACGAAAATATCAAATTATAAACACACACAATTATAACCATAAATTTCAATATAAATTTCCAACTTGTCAATTTAATAACCTATATTTTTTATTTCAGGTCACCGGCGCGGCGGTTCCCTATCACAGTTTCAGCTTTTATACTTGTCAACAACAAATAAATTCAAAAGGTAAGTACTTATAAATAAGCACTGTCTATAATAAGTCTTTATACAATTTTACTAACTAACTATTTTATTTTCAGGTTGCGGTCGTCCAGCAGGTCGTTATACTAATAAGGTAAGTATTGTCCTATATTTTACAAATTTACTAATCTAATTTCTTTCTTTTCCAGGTCCCGGCGCGGCGGTTCCCAGCTGCAGATATAGTGTTCTTCACGTCAGGTAAGTAAAGATAAGTACCAATTTTACAAAAAAGCAAAAAAAATTTTTTAGGGGTAGGTGGGGGTGACCAGGGGGATGACGCGATTTTTGGGCTTAAAACAGTTTAATAAGGGTAAAAGATGATTTGCAAACAATTTTTATTACAAAAAAAATTTTTAAGGGTAGTTGGGGGTAAGTGGGGGATGATTTAATTTTGTGAGTTTTAATCGGTTCAGTCAATAGTACAAGAAAAAAAAAAAAAAAAAAAAAAAAAAAAAAAAAAAAAAAAAAAAAAAAAAAAAAAAAAAAAAAAAAAAAAAAAAAAAAAAAAAAAAAAAAAAAAAAAAAAAAAAAAAAAAAAAAAAAAAAAAAAAAAAAAAGGTGTGAGGGGGGGTGAAAAAGGGGAGGGGGTGACTCTATTTCTATAGCTATATAATCTAAAAAGATTTAAATTAAAATAAAATTTTTACAAAAAATTTTTTAGGGGTAGATGGGGGTGAGTTTTTAGGGGTGGTTTTATCAAGTTTAGTTAGTCTAGTCAGAGTCCTATATTTTCCCGAAAACCGCGTCACGATCGGTCTTCCGGTTCAAAAGTTATAACTAATGCAAATATAACAATGATCTATAGAAGAATATATAATATAGGTAGGGGTTGTATACTGGGGTAGGTATTATTTTTCAATTTTATGCTGATATGACTATTACTTTATATACACGTACAATTTATTTTAATAATGAATTTATATTTCAAAATTTTGGGGTAGGTGGGGGTGAGATTTTAAGGGTGGTTTTGTCTTGTTTCGTTTGTCCTAGTCGAGTCCTATGTTTTACCGAAAACCGCTTCGCAATAGGCCTTACCGTTCCAAAGATACTGCCGATACAAACCCAATGTTATTTTATATTAATATTATATATGTATAAACAATATATAATATTCAACTATAAGACAATACACCAATATTCCAATAATATTACTATTTCTATTTATATATACAAGTTCGATTTAATATCCGAATGTCAAGTTTGATATTACAATTCAAATTCAAATTCAAATTCAAATTCAAATTTTTAGGGTAAAGCCGGTAGGGTGAAAACGGGGGGGGGTAGCACCAACAAAGCAAAAAAGCAAGATTCTAACAAAATTTAAACAGTTTTTAATAATTTCAATAATTTTTATTTACCAAAAAAGGGGGGGTAATTTTCCAAAAAAGGGGGGGGTTCGACAAATATGGTGCGGAGATGACGACCTGTATATACAACTACGTTGTATATTCAGGCTGTTGTCAAAAATGGTCTATCTCGTCCCGTTTCCGAGATACAGGGCAATAAAGGGAAAAAACCTTTTTTTTTAAAGAATAAATGGGGAATTTAAAACACTAATTTCGAAAAAGTAGGGCCTAGAATGATGCTAGAAGAGCAGGGAAAAATGCTTTGTAATGCCTGAGAAAGGGAGCTTCGACTCCACCCAAAATTCCTAAGATATTTTCGGGGAATCGAGTCTTCCCTCAGGATAATACCAGAAGGGGGGACGGAGGGGGGGAAAGAATAGTGAACAAAAAATTTTGACTAGGGTCTATACTAGAACTACGTTTTAAAATTTTCAAAACTATTTAAATTCACAAAGTTATTTACCAAAAACAATAAAATAATATTAGTCCAGATTTGTACAAAAATCACTTCACCCTTGACCGTTTTTACGTTTTATTACACAAAATTCCTTTGCGGTTTGTAGTCTACACTAATACGGTCATATCTTAAAAACTACAACAGATAAAAATATGAGGTTTACGCTAAAAGATGTACTAGGCTAACTTACAGTTTCTATGATTTTTTCAGTACAGGTTGTCGCTGAAAATCTTTTTCTTTCAGGCTTCTTATGATTTTGCCAACCGCAAATAAACCAAAGTTAAGTTTGTAACCGTTGTAACCCTGGCTATTTGCGGTGGATTTTCTGTCCAAAAACGGTTCCTGGATCCTTGTGTTCCGCTCTTTCGAGGTGACCCGTTCGTCTTCCAGAAACAGCCCTGGAAGAGGGACCTCGTGTCCCGGCAACGACGCTGATTTTGTGGTTTTCCTCCTGTAGCTCGGCGCGCAATCCCCGGAAAAATCCGGGAGTTGTGGCAATGGATAGGGCTTGCAGGACTCCACAAAATAGCAGTTCCAGAATGTTGAGCCCCCGATCACTTTCTGGAGATTTATCACTTTGAAAATCCAATTTTGTTGATTTTTGCACTTTTTGCCGAATAACTCCGGCGTTTTTTGTCGTGGGCAAAAACTTTCTTCGGCACTATTGTAGCCCAGTTCAATGCCCGTCTTTTCGTACACTTTGCGACACAAATTTCCTATTGGAACTATTTTTAAAGTATTTTTATGTCACAGCGGGCGTGAATTATAACGTTTTTATCAGGCGTTAACCACACTTTTCACTGTTTTTTCTTAATAACTCCGCGAAAACTCCACTTTTTCACAAAATTTTTTCACCACCGTGTTCGTCTCGTTAAGACGCGTCGAGTGGTGTAATTTACTACGTTCTAACGTCACTTTTTACCACTTTTTTAGAATTTTTTCCGCGGAGCAACTTTGTATTTCGACCGTACGCGACCGCGGGGGGGACGCCACTGGGTTAGGTTAGGTTAGGTTAGGTTAGGTTAGGTTAGGTTAGGTTAGGTTAGGTTAGGTTAGGTTAGGTTAGGTTAGGTTAGGTTAGGTTAGGTTAGGTTAGGTTAGGTTAGGTTAGGTTAGGTTAGGTTAGGTTAGGTTAGGTTAGGTTAGGTTAGGTTAGGTTAGGTTAGGTTAGGTTAGGTTAGGTTAGGTTAGGTTAGGTTAGGTTAGGTTAGGTTAGGTTAGGTTAGGTTAGGTTAGGTTAGGTTAGGTTAGGTTAGGTTAGGTTAGGTTAGGTTAGGTTAGGTTAGGTTAGGTTAGGTTAGGTTAGGTTAGGTTAGGTTAGGTTAGGTTAGGTTAGGTTAGGTTAGGTTAGGTTAGGTTAGGTTAGGTTTTTTTTTTTTTTTTTTTTTTTTTTTTTTTTTTCCTGTCCGGGAGCAGTATGTCCCGGCCCGCGAGCTACCTCTGACATAGATCAGAGTCCTTACTTACTACTTAGGGATTAAAACACAGGGGGCTTCTTTATTTACGTAGTTTAAAAAAGAAAAATTTACAATTTTGTTCATTACTTTACCTATTTTTTTACTATTTCTAATCTATGTTTATCTAGTCATTTATTACATACTATCTAACCTCTACACTTAGGTAGAGTCTGTTTTTACAACTGTGATTTATTTCTGGGATTATATTTATTTTGTTACAGTAGTGGTTCTATATACTATACATTGTTATTTATACTCTTATATTATTTCAATGTACGTTTATGAACTGTTCGTTTACAACCAAATAGTGATTTTACTGGGTTTTTTGTGCTTCTCCCGCCAGGTCACAGTCTCTTAAGAGCCAGGTAGGCGGGAGAAGCACGCAGGTGTACAATAAGTTTACCAGAGATTTACAATTTTACAATTTTTAAAGTTTACAATTTTAAAGTTTACAAGTTTTACAGTTTTTACAATTTTTACAAATTTACTTTATTAAACAGCTTCAGACACAAGCTATAGAACTTTTATTTTCTACTCGCTAATTCTTTTGTATGACCACTGGGCCTCTCCTGCCAGGTAGCTTTCTCTTAAGAGAAAGGCAAGACAGGAGAGGCACATCGGGTCATACTGAATTTATTTGCTGTGGCTGTTTATTTATACAGATTCTACGTTAAATTAGTTACAATATAAAAGTTAAAAGTTTACAATTTAATTATTCCTATTTAATAATGCTACTGTTTTACAATTTTAATATTAACTATTGAATTACATAATGGAAGTTACTATTTCTATAGAATGTTAGTGAAATACAATTTTATGCTGTTTGTATATAAATTATTATATATATACAACATATTTTTTTTTGCCAAATTATTTTATTTACTATTACTATTTCTATTTACGATATTCTAATGGTTTATATTCTATTGTATAGTTAAGTAAGTATAGATTCTTATTCAGTTGCGTGAAGCGCGTGGTATACTAGATTTATAATATATGAATAATACATAGCGTGCGGTATCATCCACTCTCAGCTATTCCGAGGGAAGTCGGCCTAGTTAGTTTTCGGTCTAGGGTCGAAGCACACCACGTTATTTTTAGCCGTATTCATAATCAGGGGGCCATGTATCAACATGAACCCTCTATTTAATCACGTTGCTCGGTTAGGTTAGGTTAGGTTAGGTTAGGTTAGGTTAGGTTAGGTTAGGTTAGGTTAGGTTAGGTTAGGTTAGGTTAGGTTAGGTTAGGTTAGGTTAGGTTAGGTTAGGTTAGGTTAGGTTAGGTTAGGTTAGGTTAGGTTAGGTTAGGTTAGGTTAGGTTAGGTTAGGTTAGGTTAGGTTAGGTTAGGTTAGGTTAGGTTAGGTTAGGTTAGGTTAGGTTAGGTTAGGTTAGGTTAGGTTAGGTTAGGTTAGGTTAGGTTAGGTTAGGTTAGGTTAGGTTAGGTTAGGTTAGGTTAGGTTAGGTTAGGTTAGGTTAGGTTAGGTTAGGTTAGGTTAGGTTAGGTTAGGTTAGGTTAGGTTAGGTTAGGTTAGGTTAGGTTAGGTTAGGTTAGGTTAGGTTAGGTTAGGTTAGGTTAGGTTAGGTTAGGTTAGGTTAGGTTAGGTTAGGTTAGGTTAGGTTAGGTTAGGTTAGGTTAGGTTAGGTTAGGTTAGGTTAGGTTAGGTTAGGTTAGGTTAGGTTAGGTTAGGTTAGGTTAGGTTAGGTTAGGTTAGGTTAGGTTAGGTTAGGTTAGGTTAGGTTAGGTTAGGTTAGGTTAGGTTAGGTTAGGTTAGGTTAGGTTAGGTTAGGTTAGGTTAGGATAGGTTAGGTTAGGTTAGGTTAGGTTAGGTTAGGTTAGGTTAGGTTAGGTTAGGTTAGGTTAGGTTAGGTTAGGTTAGGTTAGGTTAGGTTAGGTTAGGTTAGGTTAGGTTAGGTTAGGTTAGGTTAGGTTAGGTTAGGTTAGGTTAGGTTAGGTTAGGTTAGGTTAGGTTAGGTTAGGTTAGGTTAGGTTTTTTTTTTTTTTTTTTTTTTTTTTTTTTTTTTCCTGTCCGGACGCTTTTGGTCCGGCCCGCGAGCTAGCCTATCTCTGACATAGTCAGAGGTCTGTCTACAGGGTAATGAGTTTTTCAGTGGCGTAGTTTATTTATTTTATGTTGCCTATTCTCTGGTTGTGTTGCTATACTATTTCTTTATTAAATCTTCATACAATTTTATCTTACTTTCTAGTCTACTTAATCTTTCTATTATACTGGTGAATTTACATTTCAAATTTACTATAATTTATGCTAGGTTTTGCGCTTCCCCGCCAGTCACTGCCTCTTAAGAGCCAGGCAGGCGGGAAAGCGCGTAGGGTTGTACTATGAATTTTACATTGGTGAGCCTTGTTATTTTTACATTGTTTTGTACAGCTAGTAATTACTCTAAAGAATTATATATTCTTGTCGACAATTGTTTTCGACTACCGCGCCTCTCCTGCCAGGTAGCATTCTCTTAAGAGAATGGCAAGACAGGAGAGGCGCATCGGGTCGAATTAAATTGTTTACTAGGGTGTTTTGCTGAGTCTGCGTTATTTTTACAATTCAAAATTTTTAGTCTCACACTTATTGTCTATTGTATTTTACATTTTTCTTAATTTTATGCTGTTTATATATATATTGCAGTATATATTTTCAACATACGGTGTTTATCTTGTTTCTATTTATGACTCTACTTGCTATCTCCTTACAGTAGTCCAGAAAAGTATCACGATTTTCGTCATCCATCATAATCTTAGGGAAATTTCCGACTTCTATATCTATTCCTATTTGTTGCTCAATATTGTGTCTCTCTGGTCCGAATACTGGACAGTCGGTCAAAATGTGAGGCACACTTTCTATTTTACCCGGGTCGCATATGCAGGATGGGTTCTCCTTACACTTGAATCGGTTCAAGTATTCGGAGAACCCACCATGCCCTGTCATGACCTGGGTTAGTATGGCAGTTGGTCTTATCTTTTTTATTATTCGGTGAGCTTGAACTGCATCCGGAAAAAACATTTTTGTTATTACTCCCGTCTCGTTTGACCTGTATCTCCGGTTCCATTTGCCAAGCGTTGTGAGACGTATCTGACGCTTGGCAAATGAAACCGGGCACCGGTCGTACTCTGGTTTTATCTTAAGTTTGATTGCTGCTGCCTTCGCCAGATCGTCCGCTCTCTCATTGCCCGTGAGGCCCGCGTGGGCCTTTATCCAGTAAAGGCTTATGTTTTTATCCCGGTCTTTAGCCACTTTAATATTTTTGCGAGTCTCAACGACCAGGGGATGACAGCAGCGGTGACCCACAATCGACTCCAGAGCCGATCTTGAGTCACTGTATATCCCGAAACTGCTAAACGGACTTTTTAGTACCTCCCGAGTGGCTTTGCAGATGGCCCACAATTCAGCTTGGTAGACGGTGCAGTACGACGGCAGCTTCGATTTCAGGCATTTGGTTTCGGCACCATTGCTCCAGAGAGACAATGCCGCCCCAACCTTGCCGTCTATCTTGCTGCCGTCTGTGTATATTTTGACTACTGGTTCACTTTTATCCACCGATTCCTGGTCTACCAGGCTATTGAATTGCAGGTCCATGAGCTCTGCCGGGTGGGGGGTCTCAACATAGGGGGTCCTTTGCTCCACCTCTCCATCCCCCGATGTTGGCCGAATTATCCCCCTCCTAGTCTCGTACAGGGCAGCTGCCTCTTGTATCCTAAAGTCAAGGGGTAATATTCCGGCCAGCACCAGTGCTGAGTTTAGTGAAGCGGTCCTATATGACTTGCAGATTTTTTGCGCAAAACCCCTTTGAATTCCGTTGAGCATTCTCTGGACACACAGCTTCTCCGTCGCCGGAGCCCATACGCTTGCTGCATATAGGATCACCGGTTCTATCACTGCGGTGTAAATCGTTCTGATGACCCCCGGATTCAGGCCCCAGCTCACCTTGGCGGCTCTCGACAGCTGTTTGTAAAGATTAGTTGCCTTCAAACACACATTGGAGACGTGTTTGTTGAAGGTCAACTTATCGTCTATCGTGAGCCCCAGGATCTTCATGTGTGAGGTTATGTTTATTGCTGTCCCACCCATGTTCAGGATCGGGGTGTCATACTTCAGCTTACGCGTTAATACTATGGCATTTGTTTTATGCGGCGCGAATTTGAGTTTGTTTCTGACTCCCCAATCCCGGACATAGGCGAGAGCTGCATTGGCACGTTGCTGGATTTCCAGGGCCGTGTCTCCGTCGAACACCAACACGACGTCGTCCGCAAAGGCTTGGCAATATTCCTGTCGCTTCTCAAGTCCCGAGAGCAGTGGGTCCAGGAGCAAGTTCCAGAGAATTGGGCCCCCGATGGATCCTTGCACACATCCTTTGGAGGTCGCCCTCTCTACCTCTTCACCCGCGTACCTTACCGCAACCTTTCTGTCTTGTAAATAGCTGTCGAGGACTCTTCTTATGTTAATCGGGCACTGAACCTCCGCCAACCTGGTTCTTATCGCTGGCCACCAGGCGCTATCAAAGGCTCCCTCTATGTCTAGTGATACCAATGTTACAATTTTCTTCAGTGCCAGCTTACCGCGTATGTGCTCAACTAGATCATAAAGGGAGTCTTCCGTGCTCTTCTGGGGCATGAATCCGTATTGGCGGGTGCTCAGTTTTGGGATTATGTGCCACTTTAGCCTGTTCACGATCATCTTCTCCATTATCTTCCCCAGCACTGGCAACAGTCCGATTGGCCGGTATGATTTTGCCTCAGCATAGTTCTCTTTGCCTGGCTTCCTGAGTATCACTACTGTGGCCTCCTTCCAGATGTTCGGGAAGTGACCGAGCTCCAAGCACCTGTTCGTCAGCGCTAGGAAAGTGTCAGGGTCGTGATTTATCGCTTGCATGCATATGTCAGCCGTAAGTCCGTCTTTGCCGGGAGCCTTCTTCGGGTTGAAGCTTTCCATAGCGATTTTTAGTTCTGCATGGGTAAACGGTGGGTCATGATTACTATCATGGTCCGATCCGTTTACTTGTTCCGCTTTTACTTGTTCCGCTTTTTCTCTTGTCTGCTTATGTACTTCGCTTTCACCCTCCGTAGTGTCTGCCGGGTAAAAGGTATCCGCCAGGAGTTCTGCCGATTCCCTTGTTCCCAGCATTTTTCCATCTTTGGCAAGAGGTTGGTCTTCCTGCCTTTTCGTTACTCTGCCTATGACACGATATATCCCCTCCCAGAGTCCTTCTTTATCTTGTTTTTTACAGTACTCTTTCCAACTGACTGTTTGGGCTGTTTCTGCTTTGGTTTCATAATCTTCTTTTGCTTTCAGGTACTCCGTGACGACCTTCTCCCTGCGGTCCGGCGCTGCGCAACGTATTCTGCGTCTCTTCGTGGTGACTCCCTTCCTCATATCATCGAGTTCCTCCGACCACCATGGTATGTTTATTTCATTACTATGCTTCAGTTTTGGTATACTATTTTTACTAGCATCTACTATTGTATTTACATATTTTACTGTCTCTAATTCCAAATCTAGTTTATTTTCAATTTTATTAAATTCTTCTTTATTTATATTACAATTCTGGAGCTTCTGTTCCAGTTCCTCATGGAATTTGGGCCAGTTGGCTTTTTTACTATTAAATATTCTTGTTGTTCTATTGATGTTGATGCCTTTTGCTCTCGTTAATCTTATATTAAAGGTGATGGCATTGTGGTCTGAGTTTAGGAGTCCCTCATTTACGGTCCAGTCTTCCACTAGATCCAGCATATCCGCCGTGCAGGCCGTTACGTCCACAGTGCTACTGTATACCTTTTTCCCCCTTATGGTATAAAAGGTTGGTGTACTTCCCACGTTCAGTACCTGAAGACCTATCTCTTCTAGAGTTCCATGCATGTCTTCTCCTCTGCTGTCGATGACGGTACTGCCCCACCAGGGATCTTTGGCGTTGGCGTCTCCTCCCACTATTGTCCTCCGACCAAACGTTTTACTAATTTTTCGAAGCTGCTCCAGGTATGGTCCAATTGGGCGAGGGTCAGGTTCGAAGTAGAAGGACACAAGTGCTATTTCCCAAGCTTTTGTTCTGATTTTTACCACCACTATATTCGTGGTGGTAAATTCCGGGCAGGATATCACGTCAACATCATCGTCAAATACTGCGATAGCGGCCTTGACTGTGATATCTCCTTGGTCGGTACACTGGAAAATTTTTGTCCCCCTGTAATCCTTCATCCTTCCAATTCGTCCAATATAGGGCTCCTGGAGCAGCGCAAAGGCCAATTTTTTCTTTTGTGCCTCACGTATGAGTTCTTGTGTTGCAAGTCTGTTTCGTTGTAGGTTAGCTTGCATAACGAGATATGGTCTACCGCTTATTACATCAGTGGTTGTTCCTGGGACGCCCTTAGCAATACGCCACTGATGCCCTGGCCAGTGCATCCCATTTTCTTCTGATGGAGCATTCCGAACTAAATGCGTTATGGTCCGTCTTCTCAGCCTTAGCATGCAAGCAGTTACAACAGGATGGTGGTGCGCCTGCAAGCCAATCTGCACAATCTGATTTCATGTGAGGACCCCCACAGTGGCTACATTTCTCCTGTGTGTCCCGACAAAAGCGTCTGCCGTGTCCATATCCTAAGCATAAAGAACATTGGACAAGTGGCGATTGGTCTTCTACTCTGATGCGCTGAAGGTCTATGTGCACTGATTCCGCTTCGGTTAGCCTCTTCCAAATCTTGGGAGATACTCTCATCACCACGTGATTGGTGTGGGGGTTTCTGGTGCGCCTTTTATATGCTATCTCCATTTTTTCATTCTGGTCTATGTCACTAAATATGGCTCTGTTTTGGTTTTTCAGTGCTTCCATTATTTCTTCATCCTTGTTGTACTGCAATACGTCTTTGAATATTACCAAAGGGTCCTTATTCCTTATTTCTTCCACATTTAGTGGTTCTCCAGATTCTTTAATCTTTTCCTTTATCTTTCGCCTATCCTCCTCGGTTTTACAGCCCACTATAATCTTTCTATCTTTGGCTTTTCTTATTCTTTCCACTGTTACTCCCCCCTCTCTCGCGTTCACCGCCTTTCTTATTTTGCTGAGAACTTCTTCACCAGTTTCGGCTTCATCTCTTGAGGTGATGACTACCGAGTGCAGTGCGGTTTGCGCGGGAGGATGTTTCCCGCGGGGCCCCGCGGCCACACTCGCGTACGTCATGTTCTCAAGGCTCTCTTTTTGTCTGTCCATCGCTTCCTTGAGTTCTTTCATCTTCTCATTATTCTCCTTGATCAATCGGCTGTGCTCAGCCAGTGAGGCGTGAAGATGTGCAAGGTTGTCATTTCCCTCTTCCGACGTTGACTTTATGGTGGTGTGTGTCTCTCTTTTCCCTGTAGGCTTTGAGCTTAGAGTTCCCTGGCTTCTCGCTAGCGTCAGCGCCTCTGCTTCTTTAACGAGTTCGCAGAGGCGATCTATGGCATGTAAAGCCTCGTCTCTTATTTCTGTTTTAAGATTGCGGGAGTTCCTTAAATTTGTTATCGCTTTTGTCCGAATAGCTCCGGCCTCTTCTGTCTTACTAATATACGTGGTTTTTGATTGAGAGCCCGTCGGGGACTCTGTCGATTTCCTACCGATAACTCCTTTTTCTTTTGTGGTTGCTGTTTTGGATATGACCCTCGAGGGGCCCGCTATTTCGCCTATTAATTTGTTAGGGGGAGTTTTCTTGGCGTAAGTAAAGATGGGGGGATTGGGTTTTCCAATTTCCCACTCTCCTATGCTGCGTCTAACTGTCTGTGGGCCCTTTTCGCTCTCACTGGGAAGGACCGCCTGTTCCTTTTTTCTTGGGGCATCCTGTGATGCCTCCTGCGCCTCGTCTCTCTTTACCGGTGTATGAAATCCAAACATCTCGGACAGGAAAACGTCAATAATTTGTAAAATAAAATTAAAAGGTAAGTTTGTAAAAGTTGTAAATATAGATTTGTTGAATTCAAATAAATTGCAATGTATATATAAATTTTAATTGTAAATACTTAATTAATTTTATATTTCTTACAGGTCTACCAGCAATCGGCGGCCTATAGTTATGACTTATTTTCTATACAATGTCTTAATATATATTTTTATTTTGCAGATGCTGTTGCAGAGTCGTCCAGCAAGTCTCAATACTACTAAGGTAAGTATCGTCTAATTTGATTATTATGTTGTCAATGTATTAATTTATTTTCTTTGTTGCAGGTCCCGGCGCAGCGGTTCCCGACTACAGAAGCAGTATCCTTAGCAGACCTCTTTCAGCGGTAGCAGTCTTTCGGTAAGTATTAAAAATTTTTTTTTTTTTTAGGGGTAGGTGGGGGTTGATTGGGGGAAGACTCGATTTTTGTTAGTTTGTAGGTCCGTCTAATCAAGAATTCTTCGAGAAAAATTTTTTGAGACTAAATTTATTTAGGGGTGGAAGGGGTGTAAAAAGGGGAGGGGTGTCTCTAATAATACAGTCGATCGGCAAATGAAGTAAAATAAGTTTTCCAATAAAAAATTTTTAGGGGTAGTTGGGGGTGAGTTGGGGGTTGTTCTAATTTTTATAGGTTTGTAAGTCTGTTTTGTCGGGGATGCTTCCAAGAAAAGTCTTTTGAGCTCAAAAAAAAATTTTTAAGGGATGAAAGGGGGTGAAAAATGAAGGGGTGGTTCTATACCTACGATGTAGGTGATTAACAATAGTACAAAAGAAACTGAATTTTTTAGGTACAAAAATTTTTTTAGGGGTGGGTGGGGGTGAATTTATAGGGGTAGTTCTGTCAAGTTATGTTTGTCCTGGTGGAGTCCTTTACAATGCCGAAAACCGCGTCGCGATCGGTCTATTCGTTCAAGAGTTATAGCTATTACAAAATAACGGTAGTCTATATTAATATTATGTATAAATTTATATATAATACACAAAGTATACAACTAATATAATCTGTATGTTTAATCTACTTTACCCGTAATGTTCTTATACTGGCCAGTGGAATTGACGGATTTAACAAAAAATTTTTAAAATTAAATAATTTTTATTCATACAAAAAGGGGGGGGTAATTTATCCAAAAAGGGGGGGGTTCGGCAATTACGGTATGGAGATGATGACCTGTATATACAACTACGTTGTATATTCAGGCAATCGCCAAAAATGGCCTATCTCTTCCCGTTTTCGAGATACAGGGGTTTTAAGCTAAAAATCCTTTTTTTTTAAGGGCAAATAGGGGATTTTAATCACTATTTACGATGGACTAGAGGCTAGAGAGGTGCTAGAAGAGCGGGGAAAAATGATTTAGAAAGCCTGAGAAGCGGAGCTTCGACTCGACCCAAAATTCCTGAAGGATTTCCAGGGAATCGAAACTTCCCTCAGGATACTACCAAAGGGGGGGGTGTGAGGGGGGAAAAAGCTGTAAGTAAAAGATTTGGGCTGTGGTCTATATAAGAACTGCTAAATTGAAATTTTGAAGAAGTGTGTCCCTAATTAGTTATTCCCTAAAAACAAAATATTAATTCTAAGTTAAAAACCGTTTCACCCTTGACCGTTTTTAGCAGTTGACCTAGTTTCTACAATTTTTACACTAATATGCTTATTTCTCTAAAACTACTTAACCGATTTTTATCAGACTTACAGGGTAGCTTATTCTATTCTTCCTTCTGGTCTTCTAAATTTTTCGGGATGGGTTGTCGCTGAAAAACAGGAATTGTAGGCCTTTTTCTTCAGCGTGGGCCTCAAAAAATAGTGGAAGTTTTCTTGATTTTTCCTATATCTTCGGCATTCCTTGGCCAATCTTCCTTCTGAAAACGGTTTCTAGATCCTGATCGCCGGCTCCTTCGGGAACACTCGCTCTCCCCTGCAGAACAACCCTGGAGGGGATAGCACGTGGCCTCAAGCTGACTCCTGTCAGCTAGTTTTTCTTCTGTAACTCGGCCCGCGAGTCCAGAAAAAATCTGGACTCAGCGGAACTCGTTAGTCCTTCTGAAGCCCGACAGGATAGCAGTTGGTGATTTTTATGTTATCGATCTTGTTTAAGCACAATTTTAATTTTAAGAATTTATTTTTGTAAATTTTTCACTATTTTAATTATAACTCTGTCGGTTTTTATTTTAGGTTAAAACTTTCTTTTATAATATTTTAGGTCACTTCACTACGCGTCTTTTAATTAAATTTGCGACAGCAAATTTGTCACTCGTTCTATTTTTTTTTTAAAACGCGTTTTTATCCAGGCGGTCGCGCGTTTTTTAGGTTATTTGCACTTTTTGTGTCACTTTTTAATTCATAACTATTTCAGTTATGGTCGGATCCAAAATATTTTTTCACCCTTCGACTCGTCTCCTCAAGACGCGTCTTTTGGTGTATCGCACTGTTATTTTCGAGCACTATTTCCTATTTTTTTTTAGCAATATCTTCCGAACAAAAAATGCTAAAAATTTATAGAAAATTGCCAGAGCGAGGTTGGCACGCGCGTAACCCGTACGACCTGCGGGGGGACACTCGGTTAGGTTAGGTTAGGTTAGGTTAGGTTAGGTTAGGTTGGGGTGCTTTGTCGGATAACCTCCTCGTGGTGCACCCTGGGTGCCTGCCGGCGGCGGCCTCGGTTGATCGTTTTGATCCCGGGTCGCCGCCGACAGGTAGCTGATAATCCGGCTTATCTATTTGTGTATTTGTTTATGTATTTATTATATTGTATTTATTATTTTATGTATGTATTTATGTATTATTTGTATGTATATATTTGTATTGGTGCCGCTCCCTTCCCTCTGTTTTCAGAGGGCAATGGACGCGGCGGGCACAGTAGGCCAGTGGGGCGCTGTGCGGTATTGTAAGTGTGTATGTATCTGTTGTATCTTTATCTATTGTATTATATATGTATGGTATTTATTATTTATGTGTATGTATTTATATCGATCCAACCCCTTTGTTTTCAGAGGGGTTGGGTCGTGCGGGTTACACTCGCGGGTTGCTTGCGCTGCTCTCGGTGGTTTCCGCCTGTTCTCGTTTTCGGGACGGGTGGGAGATGCCGGGAGTATGCCTGTATATTGATATAATGTGGTTTTGTTTTTGTTTTGTTTTTGTTTTGTTTTTGCTTTTTATTATATCTTGTACATTGTGTTCTGGGGGCTCGGTTTATTGACCGGCCCCACGTGTTTCGACACGGGGAGAGACGAGCCCAGTATGCGCTTACCCCGCTGCTGGGCACTATCGTCAATCTCGTAATCCTAGCTGTGGCTATGGTCACGTTTTATAGCGTATCGCACTAGGACCGAGGGCCTTGCCTTAACCGGCCGGGCCGCGAGGAAGAAAACCTCTCTAAAAAATTACCCCCAATCCCAAGCGGCGGCGCACCGTGAGGGGATGCATGGCAGAGGGGTAGATCTGTCGCTAGTGCGTCAACTTTCCACTGATACCTCCCGACCTCAGTGAGTAATAGGGTTACCCGGGTACAGGGGGCACTGCCCGGGTGGACTTTTTATATCCCCCATACTCGTGGGACTTAATATGGCTACAATTAAAAACAAAAATGACGTTACGGAGACGAATGAGTGTGGAGTGAGCTCAAAGAGCTCAGAAAAAGCGGACAATGCACCCTGTCCTCCAATGGGTGGTGCGGAGGTGGCTTGTGCGTCCAAAAAGGACGACGAGCGTGCGACGGTATCGTCAATAATGACGAGAAGTAAGAGGGCGTCAACGACTCTAAAGGAGTGTAGCGTCGCTCTTGAAGTCCTAAGGGACAAGGTCGAACCGAGACTCTCTGAGTCAGACTCTGCACAGAGTATGGTTACTGTCAGCTCAGCTGACAACAACGCTGCAGCCAGACACTGGCGTAAAAGAAGACCACGATCGGACTCTGACTCCGAATCGAGCAGTGGCTCTGAGGCGAGAACGGGCAGCCGCCCGACCTCATCAGCCTCAAGAGCTAAGCCCTCAAAGCGGGGCAGGGGAAGGCCCCCCACAACCGGCCAATACGTCGGGCTTGCAGAAGCCCAAGCAGCGCTCAACAGAGCAAAACGCGAGGAACTCCGGCTTCAGGCGGAGGCCGAATTGGACGAAGAGATGCGGCAAAAGAGGGAAAGGCGGTCCGAGTACCTTAAAAAGATACCGCAAGAGAAGGAGAACAAGGACTTGGCGTCGATCGAACTACTGGTGGAGAACTCCCTCGACACCATTAGGACGATCGCCGGCAAGTCCAAAAATCTAAAGGGCTCTCTGATGAGAGACCTTAAGGAGGCAGCCCAAGCCATCAAAACCTCTTTTGAGGAGGTACGGGCACGCACGGTGACGGAGGAGATGGCTCTCTCAGCAGCGGAGAACAAAAAACTCATGGCGGAGCTCAAAGAACTTCGCCGTGAGGTGGCAGCATTGCGGGCCGCTCAAGCCCAACCCGCTCAGGTTCCGGCTGTAAAGCCGGCTCCCACCCTGGACGAGATAACGCGGGCGATCATGGTTCAAGTGGGAACCATGGTCAGCGCCCGCTTTGAAGGTCTCGAGGAGCGACTGCTCCCCGAGATACGAAGAAGGCCCCCACTAGCCGCGGACCGACGTAGGGAGGAAACGCCGGTCATAGAAGTGGAAGAAGCGGCACCGCCAATGGCTCCTGCTTCGCATGCTCCACCCCCAAAAAAGGGTAAAGCAAAGAAGAGTGGAGGAAAGGGGAAGGCTGAAGCCCCCCCTATCACCCCAGCAGTCCCGGCACCTCGTCCACCGGCTCCGAGCCAGGAACCGTGGACAGAGGTTGTTAAACGGGGAAGGAAGGGCAAGGCTACGAAGGCGACTCAGCCCCGCCCTGCCCAACCTCGCCCCGAGAGGAGCCAAGCCCCGAAGATTATTCGGGCGGTAAAACCTAAGGCGCAAACCACCAAGCCAAAAACGGTCAAGGTGTCCGCTCCCCGGGCTGAAGCGGTTGTCATTACGCTCCAGCCAGAGGCAGCAGAAAAGGGCAATACATACGCCAAGGTGCTAACCGAGGCCAAAAACCGGGTGGATATCCGGGAAATGGGCCTGTCGGTGCGCATGAAAGTTGCGGCCACCGGTGCCCGGATACTCCATGTTACCGGAGCGGAGAAGGTTGAAAAGGCGGACACGTTAGCGGAGAAACTCCGCGAGGTGTTCGCCGAGGACCCAGACGTACGGGTGTCCAGGCCGGCTGTTACTGCCGACATGCGGGTACTTGGCCTGGACGACTCCGTACAGCCAGAGGAGCTGGCGGGAGCACTCGCCAAGCTTGGGGACAGCCCTGCAGAGACCATCAAGGTCGGAGAAATAAGGCGCGGCCCTGCAGGGATGGGTACAGCGCTCGTGCGATGTCCCGTCATGGTCGCGAAGAAAATAGTGGCGAGCGGTGGCCGAGTCCTCGTTGGCTGGGTGTCGGCTCAGGTCCGGCTCTTGGAAAAGCGGCCACGCAGGTGCTTCCGCTGTCTTGAGCCGGGCCACGTATGGGCCCAGTGCACGTCAGATGTGGTCCGCAGCGAGGATTGTCTTCGCTGCGGAAAAAAGGGCCACAAGGCCAGCGACTGCTCCGCTGTCCCGCACTGCACTCTCTGTGCAGCTGCGGGAAAACAAGCGGACCACCTCTGCGGGGGCAAGGCTTGCGCCAAGCCCCCGTCTAAAAAAGGGGTAAGAAGAAAGCCGACTGCGACTGAGGCCAAGGCCAAGTCCCAGCCGGCTGGCCCATCCAAGGTGCGGGAGAACGGTATGGAGGAAGGTTAGTATGGCCCTAACCTTCCTCCAGGCGAACATCAACCGCTCCGCTGGGGCTCAGGACCTCCTCCTGCAGAGCCTGGCGGAGCGGTTGATACAAGTGGCAGTGGTTGCCGAACCTTATAGGGTTCCGGCTAGATCGGACTGGATTGGAGACATGGACGGGCTGGTTGCGATTACAACGCAGTCAACAGCCCGCTCCCCCACCCTTAATGTTATTTCGAGGGGCAAGGGCTTTGTCGCGGCTCAGGCCGGAGAGACAGTGGTGGTGGGCACGTACTTCTCCCCGAATAGGGTTCTCGCTGAGTTTGAGGCTTTTCTCGACGAGGTGAGAGCCCTCATCGGGCGAGTGCGTCCCCGGCCTGTTGTGGTCCTCGGCGACCTCAACGCAAAGTCCACGGCGTGGGGGTCTCCAACGACTGATGCCCGAGGCAGGGCAGTCGAGGAGTGGTTGGCAGAGCTGGGCCTCTGCGTTTTGAATAGAGGCTCAGAACACACATGCGTGCGACGCTCGGGGGGATCAGTGGTGGACGTGACGTTTGCCACCCCGGGTTTTGCGCGACGAGTAAATGACTGGGAGGTGCTGGTGGACGAGGAGACGCTATCCGACCACCGGTACATTCGGTTCAGCGTCTCGTCGTCCCCGGTGAGCTCGGAGGGAGAGAGGCAGTCAGCCTCGGGTCCTAGGTGGGTCCTCAGGAGCATGGACGTGGACATACTGAAAGAGGCGGCTATCATTCAGGCCTGGAATGGTACACCCTCCGATCCAGTGAGCCTGGACCTGGAGGCAGACGCAATGTGCGAGATGATGGCGCGCATATGCGATGCGTCAATGCGTCGCGCTAAAGGTCCTCCGTCCAAGCGCCAGGTTTACTGGTGGACGGAGGAAATTGCTGGGCTCCGCCGACGGTGCGTGGCCAGGCGACGTAGGTACCAGCGGTACCGAAGGAGAAGACGCCGAGAAAACGAAGTGTCGGACGCCCTCTACGCGGCGTATAGAGAGGCGTCTAAGGCGCTTCGCACCGCCATAAAAGAGGCCAAAGCGGAGTCGTGGCGGCAGCTGCTGGCGACACTGGAGCAGGATCCGTGGGGGAGACCATACAGGCTGGCGAGACAAAAGCTCCGCCCCTGGGCTCCCCCAGTCACCAGCACGCTGCAGCCCCCGGTGCTTCAGAGGGTGGTCGAGGGTTTGTTCCCCGGTGATCTGGGGACCGAATTCAGCCCTCCCACCATGAGCGCACCGCAAAGGAGCAATCGCACCGAAGATGAGGATGGCACTGCTCCCGCAATTTCGGAAGGAGAGCTGGGTGCAGCCATCCTCAAAATGAGGATGAAGAACACGGCCCCGGGTCCTGACGGGATTCCCGGCCGGGCATGGGCTCTTGCCCTGGAAGAGCTGGAGCCAAGACTGAGGGCCCTCTTCGACCGCTGCCTCCAGGAGGGGAGATTTCCGCAGCGGTGGAAGGGAGGGCGACTCGTCTTGCTCCGAAAGGAGGGGCGCCCGGCGGACGAACCGTCAGGCTATCGACCAATAGTGCTGCTGGACGAGGCGGGCAAATTGCTTGAGAGAGTAGTAGCTGCCCGCCTCGTCAAACACCTCGACGAAAACGGCCCGAATCTGGCAGAGACACAATACGGGTTTCGGAGGGGCCGCTCGACGATAGACGCGATATCTTGCGTCCGCGGCCTCTCAGAGAGTGCGTGCTCCAGTGGTGGGGTGTTGTTGGCGGTGTCCCTGGACATCGCGAACGCCTTCAACACCCTGCCGTGGAGCACGATAAGGAGGGCGTTGGGATACCATGGGGTACCCCAATACCTCCAGCGACTAGTCGGGGACTACCTTTCCGATAGAGAGGTAGTCTTCCCGACAAAGACTGGAGAGAGTAGAAGCGCGGTAACACGCGGCGTTCCACAGGGGTCGGCGCTTGGGCCACTCCTGTGGAACCTGGGATATGACTGGGTGCTGAGGGGCGCTAACCTGCGTGGCGTCGGCGTCCTTTGTTACGCCGACGACACGCTGGTTACCGCCCAGGGACGTGACTTTAGAGAGGCGGCGATCCTAGCTACAGCCGCAGTCGCGGCGGTCGTGGGTAGGATTCGGCAGTTGGGCCTAGAGGTGGCCCTCCAAAAGTCGGAGGCCATATGTTTTCATGGTCCGCGAAGAAAGCCACCCCCAGGCTCAACGATCGTAGTTGGAGGAACCGCTATCGCAGTCAAGCCGACGCTAAAATATCTAGGCGTCGTGCTTGACAGCCGGTGGCGTTTCAAAGCGCATTTGACGCAGTTGACCCCGAAACTGATGGGGACTGCAAATGCGCTCGGAAGACTGCTCCCAAACATAGGAGGAGGTGATGGAAGCTGCCGCCACCTTTACATGGCGGTAGTTAGATCGATGGCACTATATGGGGCACCAATTTGGTCCGGATCTCTGGACGCCCAGGAGACCGCTCTGCTCCATAGAGCGCAAAGGGTTATGGCGGTGAGGATGTGCAGGGGCTACCGCACCCTCTCACATGAGGTGGCGTGCGTCCTCGCCGGGTCCATGCCTTGGGACCTGGAGGCAGAGGTGTTGGCCTCAATCTACTGGCGACGGGACCGAGCCAGGAGAGAGGACCTGCGCCCTGCACCGCAGGAAGTTGTTCGGTGGCGGCAGGACGCCAGAAAGACGGCAATGACGTCTTGGGAAGGGCGGCTCCTTACAGGGCCAATAAGGAGAGGGGCCGGAGCCCTGAGACTCCTTGGAGCGATTAAGCCCATACTATCAGCGTGGGTAGAACGTGGACACGGGGCGCTTACCTTTAGGCTGACGCAGATTCTCTCGGGGCATGGCTGTCTCGGAAGATATCTACACAGCGTCGCCCGAAGAGAAGCGTCCCCGGCGTGCCACCAGTGCGGCTGTGCCGAGGAGACGGCACAACACGTGCTGGAGGAGTGCCCAGGATGCGCAGAGCCGCGAAACGACCTGGTCGCGGTTATAGGAGGAGACCTCTCCTTGCCGACCGTCATTGCCAAGATGGTCGGCGACGAGAGGTCATGGGAGGCGATGGCGTCGTTCTGCGACTTAGTTGTCTCGCAAAGAGAGGTTCAAGAACGGGAGAGGGAAATTGATCCCCTTTCTCTCCCGCTTCGCAGAGTACGAGTACGGAGGCGCGGTACTGGCGCTCCGACTCCAATGGGTGGGCAGACAGGGCCGTCGGATGGTGGAACATCCGCTGCCCAGAGTCCGCCGTGATGAAAAATGGGGACTCTATACATCCCCGAGAAGCGTCCAGAAAGGACGACAGCGACGGGGAGCGCGGAGATTATGAAAACGGGCCCGCTCCCCCGTCACCAGCTGACATGAAGCTGAGTACGTGAGTTAGGTTTAGTGGGTATTGCCGGTGGCGGAAGCCGGATTGAGCCCCACACTACCCCCGCCATTGCACCTCAGGCGGGGGTGTGCGTAAATGCATTCCCCTCACGATAAAAAAAAAAAAAAAAAAAAAAAAATTAGGTTAGGTTAGGTTAGGTTAGGTTAGGTTAGGTTAGGTTAGGTTAGGTTAGGTTAGGTTAGGTTAGGTTAGGTTAGGTTAGGTTAGGTTAGGTTAGGTTAGGTTAGGTTAGGTTAGGTTAGGTTAGGTTAGGTTAGGTTAGGTTAGGTTAGGTTAGGTTAGGTTAGGTTAGGTTAGGTTAGGTTAGGTTAGGTTAGGTTAGGTTAGGTTAGGTTAGGTTAGGTTAGGTTAGGTTAGGTTAGGTTAGGTTAGGTTAGGTTAGGTTAGGTTAGGTTAGGTTAGGTTAGGTTAGGTTAGGTTAGGTTAGGTTAGGTTAGGTTAGGTTAGGTTAGGTTAGGTTAGGTTAGGTTAGGTTAGGTTAGGTTAGGTTAGGTTAGGTTAGGTTAGGTTAGGTTAGGTTAGGTTAGGTTAGGTTAGGTTAGGTTAGGTTAGGTTAGGTTAGGTTAGGTTAGGTTAGGTTAGGTTAGGTTAGGTTAGGTTAGGTTAGGTTAGGTTAGGTTAGGTTAGGTTAGGTTAGGTTAGGTTAGGTTAGGTTAGGTTAGGTTAGGTTAGGTTAGGTTAGGTTAGGTTAGGTTAGGTTAGGTTAGGTTAGGTTAGGTTAGGTTAGGTTAGGTTAGGTTAGGTTAGGTTAGGTTAGGTTAGGTTAGGTTAGGTTAGGTTAGGTTAGGTTAGGTTAGGTTAGGTTAGGTTAGGTTAGGTTAGGTTAGGTTAGGTTAGGTTAGGTTAGGTTAGGTTAGGTTAGGTTAGGTTAGGTTAGGTTAGGTTAGGTTAGGTTAGGTTAGGTTAGGTTAGGTTAGGTTAGGTTAGGTTAGGTTAGGTTAGGTTAGGTTAGGTTAGGTTAGGTTAGGTTAGGTTAGGTTAGGTTAGGTTAGGTTAGGTTAGGTTAGGTTAGGTTAGGTTAGGTTAGGTTAGGTTAGGTTAGGTTAGGTTAGGTTAGGTTAGGTTAGGTTAGGTTAGGTTAGGTTAGGTTAGGTTAGGTTAGGTTAGGTTAGGTTAGGTTAGGTTAGGTTAGGTTAGGTTAGGTTAGGTTAGGTTAGGTTAGGTTAGGTTAGGTTAGGTTAGGTTAGGTTAGGTTAGGTTAGGTTAGGTTAGGTTAGGTTAGGTTAGGTTAGGTTAGGTTAGGTTAGGTTAGGTTAGGTTAGGTTAGGTTAGGTTAGGTTAGGTTAGGTTAGGTTAGGTTAGGTTAGGTTAGGTTAGGTTAGGTTAGGTTAGGTTAGGTTAGGTTAGGTTAGGTTAGGTTAGGTTAGGTTAGGTTAGGTTAGGTTAGGTTAGGTTAGGTTAGGTTAGGTTAGGTTAGGTTAGGTTAGGTTAGGTTAGGTTAGGTTAGGTTAGGTTAGGTTAGGTTAGGTTAGGTTAGGTTAGGTTAGGTTAGGTTAGGTTAGGTTAGGTTAGGTTAGGTTAGGTTAGGTTAGGTTAGGTTAGGTTAGGTTAGGTTAGGTTAGGTTAGGTTAGGTTAGGTTAGGTTAGGTTAGGTTAGGTTAGGTTAGGTTAGGTTAGGTTAGGTTAGGTTAGGTTAGGTTAGGTTAGGTTAGGTTAGGTTAGGTTAGGTTAGGTTAGGTTAGGTTAGGTTAGGTTAGGTTAGGTTAGGTTAGGTTAGGTTAGGTTAGGTTAGGTTAGGTTAGGTTAGGTTAGGTTAGGTTAGGTTAGGTTAGGTTAGGTTAGGTTAGGTTAGGTTAGGTTAGGTTAGGTTAGGTTAGGTTAGGTTAGGTTAGGTTAGGTGTTAGGTTAGGTTAGGTTTGGTAGGTTAGGTTAGGTTTGGTTAGGTTAGGTTAGGTGTAGGTTGGTAGGTGTAGGTGTTAGGTGGGGGTTTGGTTAGGTTAGGTTAGGTTAGGTTAGGTTAGGTTGGGTTAGGTTAGGTTGGGTTAGGTTAGGTTAGGTTGGGTTGGGTTAGGTTAGGTTAGGTTAGGTGTGGTTAGGTTTGTTAGGTTAGGTTAGGTTAGGTTAGGTTAGGTTAGGTTAGGTTAGGTTAGGTTAGGTTAGGTTAGGTTAGGTTAGGTTAGGTTAGGTTAGGTTAGGTTAGGTTAGGTTAGGTTAGGTTAGGTTAGGTTAGGTTAGGTTAGGTTAGGTTAGGTTAGGTTAGGTTAGGTTAGGTTAGGTTAGGTTAGGTTAGGTTAGGTTAGGTTAGGTTAGGTTAGGTTAGGTTAGGTTAGGTTAGGTTAGGTTAGGTTAGGTTAGGTTAGGTTAGGTTAGGTTAGGTTAGGTTAGGTTAGGTTAGGTTAGGTTAGGTTAGGTTAGGTTAGGTTAGGTTAGGTTAGGTTAGGTTAGGTTAGGTTAGGTTAGGTTAGGTTAGGTTAGGTTAGGTTAGGTTAGGTTAGGTTAGGTTAGGTTAGGTTAGGTTAGGTTAGGTTAGGTTAGGTTAGGTTAGGTTAGGTTAGGTTAGGTTAGGTTAGGTTAGGTTAGGTTAGGTTAGGTTAGGTTAGGTTAGGTTAGGTTAGGTTAGGTTAGGTTAGGTTAGGTTAGGTTAGGTTAGGTTAGGTTAGGTTAGGTTAGGTTAGGTTAGGTTAGGTTAGGTTAGGTTAGGTTAGGTTAGGTTAGGTTAGGTTAGGTTAGGTTAGGTTAGGTTAGGTTAGGTTAGGTTAGGTTAGGTTAGGTTAGGTTAGGTTAGGTTAGGTTAGGTTAGGTTAGGTTAGGTTAGGTTAGGTTAGGTTAGGTTAGGTTAGGTTAGGTTAGGTTAGGTTAGGTTAGGTTAGGTTAGGTTAGGTTAGGTTAGGTTAGGTTAGGTTAGGTTAGGTTAGGTTAGGTTAGGTTAGGTTAGGTTAGGTTAGGTTAGGTTAGGTTAGGTTAGGTTAGGTTAGGTTAGGTTAGGTTAGGTTAGGTTAGGTTAGGTTAGGTTAGGTTAGGTTAGGTTAGGTTAGGTTAGGTTAGGTTAGGTTAGGTTAGGTTAGGTTAGGTTAGGTTAGGTTAGGTTAGGTTAGGTTAGGTTAGGTTAGGTTAGGTTAGGTTAGGTTAGGTTAGGTTAGGTTAGGTTAGGTTAGGTTAGGTTAGGTTAGGTTAGGTTAGGTTAGGTTAGGTTAGGTTAGGTTAGGTTAGGTTAGGTTAGGTTAGGTTAGGTTAGGTTAGGTTAGGTTAGGTTAGGTTAGGTTAGGTTAGGTTAGGTTAGGTTAGGTTAGGTTAGGTTAGGTTAGGTTAGGTTAGGTTAGGTTAGGTTAGGTTAGGTTAGGTTAGGTTAGGTTAGGTTAGGTTAGGTTAGGTTAGGTTAGGTTAGGTTAGGTTAGGTTAGGTTAGGTTAGGTTAGGTTAGGTTAGGTTAGGTTAGGTTAGGTTAGGTTAGGTTAGGTTAGGTTAGGTTAGGTTAGGTTAGGTTAGGTTAGGTTAGGTTAGGTTAGGTTAGGTTAGGTTAGGTTAGGTTAGGTTAGGTTAGGTTAGGTTAGGTTAGGTTAGGTTAGGTTAGGTTAGGTTAGGTTAGGTTAGGTTAGGTTAGGTTAGGTTAGGTTAGGTTAGGTTAGGTTAGGTTAGGTTAGGTTAGGTTAGGTTAGGTTAGGTTAGGTTAGGTTAGGTTAGGTTAGGTTAGGTTAGGTTAGGTTAGGTTAGGTTAGGTTAGGTTAGGTTAGGTTAGGTTAGGTTAGGTTAGGTTAGGTTAGGTTAGGTTAGGTTAGGTTAGGTTAGGTTAGGTTAGGTTAGGTTAGGTTAGGTTAGGTTAGGTTAGGTTAGGTTAGGTTAGGTTAGGTTAGGTTAGGTTAGGTTAGGTTAGGTTAGGTTAGGTTAGGTTAGGTTAGGTTAGGTTAGGTTAGGTTAGGTTAGGTTAGGTTAGGTTAGGTTAGGTTAGGTTAGGTTAGGTTAGGTTAGGTTAGGTTAGGTTAGGTTAGGTTAGGTTAGGTTAGGTTAGGTTAGGTTAGGTTAGGTTAGGTTAGGTTAGGTTAGGTTAGGTTAGGTTAGGTTAGGTTAGGTTAGGTTAGGTTAGGTTAGGTTAGGTTAGGTTAGGTTAGGTTAGGTTAGGTTAGGTTAGGTTAGGTTAGGTTAGGTTAGGTTAGGTTAGGTTAGGTTAGGTTAGGTTAGGTTAGGTTAGGTTAGGTTAGGTTAGGTTAGGTTAGGTTAGGTTAGGTTAGGTTAGGTTAGGTTAGGTTAGGTTAGGTTAGGTTAGGTTAGGTTAGGTTAGGTTAGGTTAGGTTAGGTTAGGTTAGGTTAGGTTAGGTTAGGTTAGGTTAGGTTAGGTTAGGTTAGGTTAGGTTAGGTTAGGTTAGGTTAGGTTAGGTTAGGTTAGGTTAGGTTAGGTTAGGTTAGGTTAGGTTAGGTTAGGTTAGGTTAGGTTAGGTTAGGTTAGGTTAGGTTAGGTTAGGTTAGGTTAGGTTAGGTTAGGTTAGGTTAGGTTAGGTTAGGTTAGGTTAGGTTAGGTTAGGTTAGGTTAGGTTAGGTTAGGTTAGGTTAGGTTAGGTTAGGTTAGGTTAGGTTAGGTTAGGTTAGGTTAGGTTAGGTTAGGTTAGGTTAGGTTAGGTTAGGTTAGGTTAGGTTAGGTTAGGTTAGGTTAGGTTAGGTTAGGTTAGGTTAGGTTAGGTTAGGTTAGGTTAGGTTAGGTTAGGTTAGGTTAGGTTAGGTTAGGTTAGGTTAGGTTAGGTTAGGTTAGGTTAGGTTAGGTTAGGTTAGGTTAGGTTAGGTTAGGTTAGGTTAGGTTAGGTTAGGTTAGGTTAGGTTAGGTTAGGTTAGGTTAGGTTAGGTTAGGTTAGGTTAGGTTAGGTTAGGTTAGGTTAGGTTAGGTTAGGTTAGGTTAGGTTAGGTTAGGTTAGGTTAGGTTAGGTTAGGTTAGGTTAGGTTAGGTTAGGTTAGGTTAGGTTAGGTTAGGTTAGGTTAGGTTAGGTTAGGTTAGGTTAGGTTAGGTTAGGTTAGGTTAGGTTAGGTTAGGTTAGGTTAGGTTAGGTTAGGTTAGGTTAGGTTAGGTTAGGTTAGGTTAGGTTAGGTTAGGTTAGGTTAGGTTAGGTTAGGTTAGGTTAGGTTAGGTTAGGTTAGGTTAGGTTAGGTTAGGTTAGGTTAGGTTAGGTTAGGTTAGGTTAGGTTAGGTTAGGTTAGGTTAGGTTAGGTTAGGTTAGGTTAGGTTAGGTTAGGTTAGGTTAGGTTAGGTTAGGTTAGGTTAGGTTAGGTTAGGTTAGGTTAGGTTAGGTTAGGTTAGGTTAGGTTAGGTTAGGTTAGGTTAGGTTAGGTTAGGTTAGGTTAGGTTAGGTTAGGTTAGGTTAGGTTAGGTTAGGTTAGGTTAGGTTAGGTTAGGTTAGGTTAGGTTAGGTTAGGTTAGGTTAGGTTAGGTTAGGTTAGGTTAGGTTAGGTTAGGTTAGGTTAGGTTAGGTTAGGTTAGGTTAGGTTAGGTTAGGTTAGGTTAGGTTAGGTTAGGTTAGGTTAGGTTAGGTTAGGTTAGGTTAGGTTAGGTTAGGTTAGGTTAGGTTAGGTTAGGTTAGGTTAGGTTAGGTTAGGTTAGGTTAGGTTAGGTTAGGTTAGGTTAGGTTAGGTTAGGTTAGGTTAGGTTAGGTTAGGTTAGGTTAGGTTAGGTTAGGTTAGGTTAGGTTAGGTTAGGTTAGGTTAGGTTAGGTTAGGTTAGGTTAGGTTAGGTTAGGTTAGGTTAGGTTAGGTTAGGTTAGGTTAGGTTAGGTTAGGTTAGGTTAGGTTAGGTTAGGTTAGGTTAGGTTAGGTTAGGTTAGGTTAGGTTAGGTTAGGTTAGGTTAGGTTAGGTTAGGTTAGGTTAGGTTAGGTTAGGTTAGGTTAGGTTAGGTTAGGTTAGGTTAGGTTAGGTTAGGTTAGGTTAGGTTAGGTTAGGTTAGGTTAGGTTAGGTTAGGTTAGGTTAGGTTAGGTTAGGTTAGGTTAGGTTAGGTTAGGTTAGGTTAGGTTAGGTTAGGTTAGGTTAGGTTAGGTTAGGTTAGGTTAGGTTAGGTTAGGTTAGGTTAGGTTAGGTTAGGTTAGGTTAGGTTAGGTTAGGTTAGGTTAGGTTAGGTTAGGTTAGGTTAGGTTAGGTTAGGTTAGGTTAGGTTAGGTTAGGTTAGGTTAGGTTAGGTTAGGTTAGGTTAGGTTAGGTTAGGTTAGGTTAGGTTAGGTTAGGTTAGGTTAGGTTAGGTTAGGTTAGGTTAGGTTAGGTTAGGTTAGGTTAGGTTAGGTTAGGTTAGGTTAGGTTAGGTTAGGTTAGGTTAGGTTAGGTTAGGTTAGGTTAGGTTAGGTTAGGTTAGGTTAGGTTAGGTTAGGTTAGGTTAGGTTAGGTTAGGTTAGGTTAGGTTAGGTTAGGTTAGGTTAGGTTAGGTTAGGTTAGGTTAGGTTAGGTTAGGTTAGGTTAGGTTAGGTTAGGTTAGGTTAGGTTAGGTTAGGTTAGGTTAGGTTAGGTTAGGTTAGGTTAGGTTAGGTTAGGTTAGGTTAGGTTAGGTTAGGTTAGGTTAGGTTAGGTTAGGTTAGGTTAGGTTAGGTTAGGTTAGGTTAGGTTAGGTTAGGTTAGGTTAGGTTAGGTTAGGTTAGGTTAGGTTAGGTTAGGTTAGGTTAGGTTAGGTTAGGTTAGGTTAGGTTAGGTTAGGTTAGGTTAGGTTAGGTTAGGTTAGGTTAGGTTAGGTTAGGTTAGGTTAGGTTAGGTTAGGTTAGGTTAGGTTAGGTTAGGTTAGGTTAGGTTAGGTTAGGTTAGGTTAGGTTAGGTTAGGTTAGGTTAGGTTAGGTTAGGTTAGGTTAGGTTAGGTTAGGTTAGGTTAGGTTAGGTTAGGTTAGGTTAGGTTAGGTTAGGTTAGGTTAGGTTAGGTTAGGTTAGGTTAGGTTAGGTTAGGTTAGGTTAGGTTAGGTTAGGTTAGGTTAGGTTAGGTTAGGTTAGGTTAGGTTAGGTTAGGTTAGGTTAGGTTAGGTTAGGTTAGGTTAGGTTAGGTTAGGTTAGGTTAGGTTAGGTTAGGTTAGGTTAGGTTAGGTTAGGTTAGGTTAGGTTAGGTTAGGTTAGGTTAGGTTAGGTTAGGTTAGGTTAGGTTAGGTTAGGTTAGGTTAGGTTAGGTTAGGTTAGGTTAGGTTAGGTTAGGTTAGGTTAGGTTAGGTTAGGTTAGGTTAGGTTAGGTTAGGTTAGGTTAGGTTAGGTTAGGTTAGGTTAGGTTAGGTTAGGTTAGGTTAGGTTAGGTTAGGTTAGGTTAGGTTAGGTTAGGTTAGGTTAGGTTAGGTTAGGTTAGGTTAGGTTAGGTTAGGTTAGGTTAGGTTAGGTTAGGTTAGGTTAGGTTAGGTTAGGTTAGGTTAGGTTAGGTTAGGTTAGGTTAGGTTAGGTTAGGTTAGGTTAGGTTAGGTTAGGTTAGGTTAGGTTAGGTTAGGTTAGGTTAGGTTAGGTTAGGTTAGGTTAGGTTAGGTTAGGTTAGGTTAGGTTAGGTTAGGTTAGGTTAGGTTAGGTTAGGTTAGGTTAGGTTAGGTTAGGTTAGGTTAGGTTAGGTTAGGTTAGGTTAGGTTAGGTTAGGTTAGGTTAGGTTAGGTTAGGTTAGGTTAGGTTAGGTTAGGTTAGGTTAGGTTAGGTTAGGTTAGGTTAGGTTAGGTTAGGTTAGGTTAGGTTAGGTTAGGTTAGGTTAGGTTAGGTTAGGTTAGGTTAGGTTAGGTTAGGTTAGGTTAGGTTAGGTTAGGTTAGGTTAGGTTAGGTTAGGTTAGGTTAGGTTAGGTTAGGTTAGGTTAGGTTAGGTTAGGTTAGGTTAGGTTAGGTTAGGTTAGGTTAGGTTAGGTTAGGTTAGGTTAGGTTAGGTTAGGTTAGGTTAGGTTAGGTTAGGTTAGGTTAGGTTAGGTTAGGTTAGGTTAGGTTAGGTTAGGTTAGGTTAGGTTAGGTTAGGTTAGGTTAGGTTAGGTTAGGTTAGGTTAGGTTAGGTTAGGTTAGGTTAGGTTAGGTTAGGTTAGGTTAGGTTAGGTTAGGTTAGGTTAGGTTAGGTTAGGTTAGGTTAGGTTAGGTTAGGTTAGGTTAGGTTAGGTTAGGTTAGGTTAGGTTAGGTTAGGTTAGGTTAGGTTAGGTTAGGTTAGGTTAGGTTAGGTTAGGTTAGGTTAGGTTAGGTTAGGTTAGGTTAGGTTAGGTTAGGTTAGGTTAGGTTAGGTTAGGTTAGGTTAGGTTAGGTTAGGTTAGGTTAGGTTAGGTTAGGTTAGGTTAGGTTAGGTTAGGTTAGGTTAGGTTAGGTTAGGTTAGGTTAGGTTAGGTTAGGTTAGGTTAGGTTAGGTTAGGTTAGGTTAGGTTAGGTTAGGTTAGGTTAGGTTAGGTTAGGTTAGGTTAGGTTAGGTTAGGTTAGGTTAGGTTAGGTTAGGTTAGGTTAGGTTAGGTTAGGTTAGGTTAGGTTAGGTTAGGTTAGGTTAGGTTAGGTTAGGTTAGGTTAGGTTAGGTTAGGTTAGGTTAGGTTAGGTTAGGTTAGGTTAGGTTAGGTTAGGTTAGGTTAGGTTAGGTTAGGTTAGGTTAGGTTAGGTTAGGTTAGGTTAGGTTAGGTTAGGTTAGGTTAGGTTAGGTTAGGTTAGGTTAGGTTAGGTTAGGTTAGGTTAGGTTAGGTTAGGTTAGGTTAGGTTAGGTTAGGTTAGGTTAGGTTAGGTTAGGTTAGGTTAGGTTAGGTTAGGTTAGGTTAGGTTAGGTTAGGTTAGGTTAGGTTAGGTTAGGTTAGGTTAGGTTAGGTTAGGTTAGGTTAGGTTAGGTTAGGTTAGGTTAGGTTAGGTTAGGTTAGGTTAGGTTAGGTTAGGTTAGGTTAGGTTAGGTTAGGTTAGGTTAGGTTAGGTTAGGTTAGGTTAGGTTAGGTTAGGTTAGGTTAGGTTAGGTTAGGTTAGGTTAGGTTAGGTTAGGTTAGGTTAGGTTAGGTTAGGTTAGGTTAGGTTAGGTTAGGTTAGGTTAGGTTAGGTTAGGTTAGGTTAGGTTAGGTTAGGTTAGGTTAGGTTAGGTTAGGTTAGGTTAGGTTAGGTTAGGTTAGGTTAGGTTAGGTTAGGTTAGGTTAGGTTAGGTTAGGTTAGGTTAGGTTAGGTTAGGTTAGGTTAGGTTAGGTTAGGTTAGGTTAGGTTAGGTTAGGTTAGGTTAGGTTAGGTTAGGTTAGGTTAGGTTAGGTTAGGTTAGGTTAGGTTAGGTTAGGTTAGGTTAGGTTAGGTTAGGTTAGGTTAGGTTAGGTTAGGTTAGGTTAGGTTAGGTTAGGTTAGGTTAGGTTAGGTTAGGTTAGGTTAGGTTAGGTTAGGTTAGGTTAGGTTAGGTTAGGTTAGGTTAGGTTAGGTTAGGTTAGGTTAGGTTAGGTTAGGTTAGGTTAGGTTAGGTTAGGTTAGGTTAGGTTAGGTTAGGTTAGGTTAGGTTAGGTTAGGTTAGGTTAGGTTAGGTTAGGTTAGGTTAGGTTAGGTTAGGTTAGGTTAGGTTAGGTTAGGTTAGGTTAGGTTAGGTTAGGTTAGGTTAGGTTAGGTTAGGTTAGGTTAGGTTAGGTTAGGTTAGGTTAGGTTAGGTTAGGTTAGGTTAGGTTAGGTTAGGTTAGGTTAGGTTAGGTTAGGTTAGGTTAGGTTAGGTTAGGTTAGGTTAGGTTAGGTTAGGTTAGGTTAGGTTAGGTTAGGTTAGGTTAGGTTAGGTTAGGTTAGGTTAGGTTAGGTTAGGTTAGGTTAGGTTAGGTTAGGTTAGGTTAGGTTAGGTTAGGTTAGGTTAGGTTAGGTTAGGTTAGGTTAGGTTAGGTTAGGTTAGGTTAGGTTAGGTTAGGTTAGGTTAGGTTAGGTTAGGTTAGGTTAGGTTAGGTTAGGTTAGGTTAGGTTAGGTTAGGTTAGGTTAGGTTAGGTTAGGTTAGGTTAGGTTAGGTTAGGTTAGGTTAGGTTAGGTTAGGTTAGGTTAGGTTAGGTTAGGTTAGGTTAGGTTAGGTTAGGTTAGGTTAGGTTAGGTTAGGTTAGGTTAGGTTAGGTTAGGTTAGGTTAGGTTAGGTTAGGTTAGGTTAGGTTAGGTTAGGTTAGGTTAGGTTAGGTTAGGTTAGGTTAGGTTAGGTTAGGTTAGGTTAGGTTAGGTTAGGTTAGGTTAGGTTAGGTTAGGTTAGGTTAGGTTAGGTTAGGTTAGGTTAGGTTAGGTTAGGTTAGGTTAGGTTAGGTTAGGTTAGGTTAGGTTAGGTTAGGTTAGGTTAGGTTAGGTTAGGTTAGGTTAGGTTAGGTTAGGTTAGGTTAGGTTAGGTTAGGTTAGGTTAGGTTAGGTTAGGTTAGGTTAGGTTAGGTTAGGTTAGGTTAGGTTAGGTTAGGTTAGGTTAGGTTAGGTTAGGTTAGGTTAGGTTAGGTTAGGTTAGGTTAGGTTAGGTTAGGTTAGGTTAGGTTAGGTTAGGTTAGGTTAGGTTAGGTTAGGTTAGGTTAGGTTAGGTTAGGTTAGGTTAGGTTAGGTTAGGTTAGGTTAGGTTAGGTTAGGTTAGGTTAGGTTAGGTTAGGTTAGGTTAGGTTAGGTTAGGTTAGGTTAGGTTAGGTTAGGTTAGGTTAGGTTAGGTTAGGTTAGGTTAGGTTAGGTTAGGTTAGGTTAGGTTAGGTTAGGTTAGGTTAGGTTAGGTTAGGTTAGGTTAGGTTAGGTTAGGTTAGGTTAGGTTAGGTTAGGTTAGGTTAGGTTAGGTTAGGTTAGGTTAGGTTAGGTTAGGTTAGGTTAGGTTAGGTTAGGTTAGGTTAGGTTAGGTTAGGTTAGGTTAGGTTAGGTTAGGTTAGGTTAGGTTAGGTTAGGTTAGGTTAGGTTAGGTTAGGTTAGGTTAGGTTAGGTTAGGTTAGGTTAGGTTAGGTTAGGTTAGGTTAGGTTAGGTTAGGTTAGGTTAGGTTAGGTTAGGTTAGGTTAGGTTAGGTTAGGTTAGGTTAGGTTAGGTTAGGTTAGGTTAGGTTAGGTTAGGTTAGGTTAGGTTAGGTTAGGTTAGGTTAGGTTAGGTTAGGTTAGGTTAGGTTAGGTTAGGTTAGGTTAGGTTAGGTTAGGTTAGGTTAGGTTAGGTTAGGTTAGGTTAGGTTAGGTTAGGTTAGGTTAGGTTAGGTTAGGTTAGGTTAGGTTAGGTTAGGTTAGGTTAGGTTAGGTTAGGTTAGGTTAGGTTAGGTTAGGTTAGGTTAGGTTAGGTTAGGTTAGGTTAGGTTAGGTTAGGTTAGGTTAGGTTAGGTTAGGTTAGGTTAGGTTAGGTTAGGTTAGGTTAGGTTAGGTTAGGTTAGGTTAGGTTAGGTTAGGTTAGGTTAGGTTAGGTTAGGTTAGGTTAGGTTAGGTTAGGTTAGGTTAGGTTAGGTTAGGTTAGGTTAGGTTAGGTTAGGTTAGGTTAGGTTAGGTTAGGTTAGGTTAGGTTAGGTTAGGTTAGGTTAGGTTAGGTTAGGTTAGGTTAGGTTAGGTTAGGTTAGGTTAGGTTAGGTTAGGTTAGGTTAGGTTAGGTTAGGTTAGGTTAGGTTAGGTTAGGTTAGGTTAGGTTAGGTTAGGTTAGGTTAGGTTAGGTTAGGTTAGGTTAGGTTAGGTTAGGTTAGGTTAGGTTAGGTTAGGTTAGGTTAGGTTAGGTTAGGTTAGGTTAGGTTAGGTTAGGTTAGGTTAGGTTAGGTTAGGTTAGGTTAGGTTAGGTTAGGTTAGGTTAGGTTAGGTTAGGTTAGGTTAGGTTAGGTTAGGTTAGGTTAGGTTAGGTTAGGTTAGGTTAGGTTAGGTTAGGTTAGGTTAGGTTAGGTTAGGTTAGGTTAGGTTAGGTTAGGTTAGGTTAGGTTAGGTTAGGTTAGGTTAGGTTAGGTTAGGTTAGGTTAGGTTAGGTTAGGTTAGGTTAGGTTAGGTTAGGTTAGGTTAGGTTAGGTTAGGTTAGGTTAGGTTAGGTTAGGTTAGGTTAGGTTAGGTTAGGTTAGGTTAGGTTAGGTTAGGTTAGGTTAGGTTAGGTTAGGTTAGGTTAGGTTAGGTTAGGTTAGGTTAGGTTAGGTTAGGTTAGGTTAGGTTAGGTTAGGTTAGGTTAGGTTAGGTTAGGTTAGGTTAGGTTAGGTTAGGTTAGGTTAGGTTAGGTTAGGTTAGGTTAGGTTAGGTTAGGTTAGGTTAGGTTAGGTTAGGTTAGGTTAGGTTAGGTTAGGTTAGGTTAGGTTAGGTTAGGTTAGGTTAGGTTAGGTTAGGTTAGGTTAGGTTAGGTTAGGTTAGGTTAGGTTAGGTTAGGTTAGGTTAGGTTAGGTTAGGTTAGGTTAGGTTAGGTTAGGTTAGGTTAGGTTAGGTTAGGTTAGGTTAGGTTAGGTTAGGTTAGGTTAGGTTAGGTTAGGTTAGGTTAGGTTAGGTTAGGTTAGGTTAGGTTAGGTTAGGTTAGGTTAGGTTAGGTTAGGTTAGGTTAGGTTAGGTTAGGTTAGGTTAGGTTAGGTTAGGTTAGGTTAGGTTAGGTTAGGTTAGGTTAGGTTAGGTTAGGTTAGGTTAGGTTAGGTTAGGTTAGGTTAGGTTAGGTTAGGTTAGGTTAGGTTAGGTTAGGTTAGGTTAGGTTAGGTTAGGTTAGGTTAGGTTAGGTTAGGTTAGGTTAGGTTAGGTTAGGTTAGGTTAGGTTAGGTTAGGTTAGGTTAGGTTAGGTTAGGTTAGGTTAGGTTAGGTTAGGTTAGGTTAGGTTAGGTTAGGTTAGGTTAGGTTAGGTTAGGTTAGGTTAGGTTAGGTTAGGTTAGGTTAGGTTAGGTTAGGTTAGGTTAGGTTAGGTTAGGTTAGGTTAGGTTAGGTTAGGTTAGGTTAGGTTAGGTTAGGTTAGGTTAGGTTAGGTTAGGTTAGGTTAGGTTAGGTTAGGTTAGGTTAGGTTAGGTTAGGTTAGGTTAGGTTAGGTTAGGTTAGGTTAGGTTAGGTTAGGTTAGGTTAGGTTAGGTTAGGTTAGGTTAGGTTAGGTTAGGTTAGGTTAGGTTAGGTTAGGTTAGGTTAGGTTAGGTTAGGTTAGGTTAGGTTAGGTTAGGTTAGGTTAGGTTAGGTTAGGTTAGGTTAGGTTAGGTTAGGTTAGGTTAGGTTAGGTTAGGTTAGGTTAGGTTAGGTTAGGTTAGGTTAGGTTAGGTTAGGTTAGGTTAGGTTAGGTTAGGTTAGGTTAGGTTAGGTTAGGTTAGGTTAGGTTAGGTTAGGTTAGGTTAGGTTAGGTTAGGTTAGGTTAGGTTAGGTTAGGTTAGGTTAGGTTAGGTTAGGTTAGGTTAGGTTAGGTTAGGTTAGGTTAGGTTAGGTTAGGTTAGGTTAGGTTAGGTTAGGTTAGGTTAGGTTAGGTTAGGTTAGGTTAGGTTAGGTTAGGTTAGGTTAGGTTAGGTTAGGTTAGGTTAGGTTAGGTTAGGTTAGGTTAGGTTAGGTTAGGTTAGGTTAGGTTAGGTTAGGTTAGGTTAGGTTAGGTTAGGTTAGGTTAGGTTAGGTTAGGTTAGGTTAGGTTAGGTTAGGTTAGGTTAGGTTAGGTTAGGTTAGGTTAGGTTAGGTTAGGTTAGGTTAGGTTAGGTTAGGTTAGGTTAGGTTAGGTTAGGT